>JAJNNQ010000024.1:24035000-34035000 GCA_027886175.1 Phylloscopus collybita
ATTCTAGTCTTTGAATGTGCTGTGCATTTATAATAACTAAATTCATCTTTCAGTACTTAGTTACAGATGCTTTTTCTAAAAGCCAACTTTGCCACTTACTAGAAATGCTTTATGTGTTTTTTATTAGTGATACTAGAAAGGTTCAGGTGTAGGGATCAGAGTGAAAAAAATCCCCACTTAATTAAGAGAAATGGTTTGACGCCCAAACTGTTCTTAGGAATGAACAGGACATTCCCAATAATCCAGAGGCGGAAAAACAAGAAACCCCTGCTAGCTGTCATAACAGCAACATGTGTGCAAGTGCCACACAGAACACGTGAAAACATTTTTATCTCAGTGCCCAAACCCCAGTGCCACTCTCAGACCTTGTGTCTGGCTCTAAGTAGAGAAACCAAGGTCTCATCTCACTGACTAAGGACAGTATATAAAGCAGCATCTCCTCATTCTGCTGAGTGAAATGCTGACCTGTGTATCACAACATCCTTGTGCTGCCCCACACGGTAAATGCGGTCACATGCCTGGTCCTCCAGAGCAGGATTCCTAAAAGGTAATTAAAAAAAAAGAAAAAAAGGAAAAAAAGAAAATTGCCTCATTTTCTACCTCCAGGAAATCCTGCTTGCTTCCTCTGTAGAACTACAACTGCTCCCAGGCTACCTTAGGTTCACCAGCTTGATGGCCAGCCTTCACCCTGACTGCATTTCCCTTTGCCCTGGGCTCCACACAAGGCTAACTGCATCACTGAGACCACTGGTCCACGTAGCCCCAAGGCTGGCCAACAGCTGCTACACAGAAAAAGCTGAGTAAGTGGTGAGGAAAGAGAGCAAAGCAAAACACAAACCCAGTGAAAGAGCCCATCACTCAGGAATATTTACATAGGAGATGGGCCCAGCTGACAAAATTACAGGGAATTGTAAAAAAATTGGTGTAACTTCCGTATTTTAGAAGCATCTCCTTAATGCTAGTACTCAGCAGATGATTTTGTATGAGGTACATTTAGTTTGCTTTGTGAGCTCTCATGAGTAACATTTAGTTTAAAAAACCTGCAATTCTGACTTTGATGAGACAACATAAATATCAGGAGCTTGCACACATTTTTCATATGAAAAACCCAAAGGTACTCTAGCTGTGCCCATTTACTGACTGTGCTCAACACCATTGATTTGTTTCAAGCCAAATTGCCTGTAGGCATTACTGCACCTTTTCCATTACTGCAAGAAATTAAGCCAAGGACTGCTAAATTCCCAGCAGCCTTTTGTAATAAAGAGCTGCATGCCTGCTTCTCTGGACTGCTGTTATATTCCTCTATTTTTTCTTGCCCCTACAGAACTGTATTTCAGGGCAGTGAGCACTGGATTGACAAATCAGTATCTTGGATGAAGGCCATAGTAAAAACACTTATTCACAACCACTAACCCCTACTATAAGCTAAACACCTCCCTCCAAAGCCAGCTGCATCAGACATTACAACACAGGCAGTGAGAAAGCAAGCAGCATGCCCTACATATCCTCTCCAAGATGGAATTTGTATTTCCCTTTACCAGTGCATGTCAAGGAGAAAGAGGTGATTTCCTCCAGTCAAGTTCAGGCCGACGCCTCCAGCCAGCAACGAGACCAACATAACCTTCAAAGGCCAAGAGAGCATTAACAGTCACAGAGTCAGACATCACAGCTGCTCATGGCAGTGCTAGGAACTGTCTCCCTGCCCTGAATGCATACCTGGGGCCCTTTGGGATTGTTATTGAACTCTTCCACCACGTCCATCCTCTGTTTGGGATTGACGGAGCCGTCCACGGTGGCGTACCTGAGCCCCAGGCGCTGCAGGTGCACAGCCACCACTCTGAGCATGCTCGTCCACTGGGAGACAACCACGCTGCAGAGAGAGCAGGCAGGTCACAGACAGCTCTCTCTCTACTGGAACAGTTTGGTCACTGCAGTGTCTCACCCAAGGGCTTGCAGCAATTCAGGTATCTTTCCCCACTGCAAACTCAGCCAAGCCCCATTCCCATTTCAGAAATAGAGGTGTAGTGATAGAGCTTGCTGTGGGAGGCTAATACCCAATAAACTTCACATAAATTAAGTCTAAAACTTTCACCTGTATTTTTGGATTTTACATTTCTACCTCCCAACCACAAGCCTGAGTTACAACACAGCTTTTTCTGCAAAACACGGTAGCAACACCAAATCTGGATTCACTATAGCCTCTCACTCCCCAATTTCTTGGACTAAACAGTTTGTGAGACAGTAATTTGTTTGACAGTTTCTTGAAAGGGAACAAAAGCAATGTTGGTGCTCCCATTCTTATGATGGGAATGCTTTCTGGAAAAGACTGGGAAGAAAGCTTTCTCTAAGTCCTCTGAGCAGTGCATTCCTTTGCATCTCTAACAGGTTCAGTTTTAATTTCTACTTTAGTCCTCCACTTTTTTTGGGTTGTGGGGTGGGCAAATACTTCTCATCACAACCAAATTATTCCCAAGCCTATTTCTGGAGAATAGTCTTCCTGGGCCTCAAGGCCTGAGACTTCTGACATGTTCCCTTGCGTTTACACTCACCTGTATCTTAAACACTCCTCATTTGTATTAGACTTCTTCTCAACACTTGTGTTCAACTGCTGCAGTACTGTCACCATTTTACCATACGATGAGTTTTGTATTCAATTATTTTAAGCAATTTTGCTGTTGTCAAGAAACAGTGTGCTTCTCTCAATCACTATGAATAAAGAAAAGGAGATGCTTGCTAACCTTTTCTGAGGCTCTGAGTGACTCTGAATAGTTTTCAATTCAGCCAAGAGTTGAGTTATCTGCAAGAAAAGAAAAATCCAAAACATTAGTCTGCTTGCTCTCATAATCCAGCTCATGCTTGGATATTCTTTATTAAAAGTAGAAAGTGATCAGAATAGCTTTTCAACTGGAATTTCTTCTGTGCTTAGAATTTGAAGAGATTTTAACAGTCTTGGTAAGAACACTCCCACACAGAAAACAGGGCCAGGAAATCAAATAATACAAGCCTGTCTCATAGAGTCCAATCTTCCTGTGAGAAGTTATTGCAACCTCTCCTCTTGTTGTCACCCCTTTTTTCTAGCTCATCACAAGCACCATGGTCTCACATGCAAGCTCTTCTGAGCTTCTGGGAATCCACTGCTCAAGATTTTCACTTAGTTTTTCAGCAGTCACAGTCTCACAGCTTTACTAGAAGTACCCCTCAACATGTGAGAAGTTGGAGCCTTCCCAGAAAGCTTTCAGCAGGCTATCATCTATCCTACTCATCTGATTTCATCTCAACTGGCAATTTAGCCTGACCTGCAGTTACCAAGTGTGACAATTCAGAGCCATTTAAGAGGCAAAGTGCTGAAATCCAAGCTTCTCAAGGAAGGTAAGAATGCCACAACCAGAATACCTTGGTGCTTTCCCTGGTGATGTCAAAGATATCTGTTTGAAAAGCTGTGCCATTGAGGTAGACTGTTGATTTGGAATCAGGAGTCTGGAGCTCAGACAGTGTCAAAGCACCAAGCTGTTCCTCAATGGAGAGTGCAAGGCCTTCGCTGTTCAAGTTAGCTTGATCCAGAGCCTGTGGGAAGAAAGCAAAACATTTAAGGGATTGCAGTCAAGCCTGAGATCAAATTCAGTACTGATCCAGCCATTACAGCATCTGCTGAGGATACTGGGTTTGAAGGATGCTATGCAATATGAAGAAGAACAATTAAGAAACACTACTGGATCAAACAGTCCCCTTGGACCTTTATTCTGCCCCAAAAGGGGCAGTGTACAGAAAGCATGTGAGCTTAGCCATTTCCTGTGGTCCAGTCTCCTCAGACCACCCCCACAGCATTTAACAACTGCAGGATTAGAGATGTTAGAACATAAATTCCTGCCTGTTCCCCTAATAGCTGAACTTTCTCTACAGCTAGAACTGTAGAGCCAAGAACTCCTGAAAGATTAGTCTGCCTTGTGCAAGGCAGCCTCAAAGCACTGACAGAGCTCTCCAACACACAAGCCCTTGAAACAGGCTACACTTGTGCACTTTTCAAGGGTAGGTTAAGATTAGGACTTCTTTACCAATAAAACGGTCGTTCCCTTTTTACCTGAATAAAGGTATTTCCAAAGATACAGCTGCCCATATAAGTCATGCTGGGGAACTCTTCAGCAGAAGGTAAGCCCATCTAAAACATCTTGGGCTTTAAAATACAGCCCAAAAATTGACTTTGATCATACTCTAATAGCCAAGAAGAACAAAGATGTTACCAGGTCTGTTAACTTGCACAAACACTTATAAAAAACCCCACAAAACTCCCCACACCACTCCAATGTAATTACCACTTTCAGTAAGGAGAGATGGCAGCAGCACTGTCGGAGCCTCAAGAGCATGGACAAGACATGGGCAGTACTTGAGACCTGGGAGGCACTTTGTGAGCCTGCTGGAAATTCCTTTTGACTGAGTCCAAACTCTTGTGCAACTGTCAAGGAAGGAAGACAAAACATCAAGAACTCTAGGAGCATTTCCAAGCACTGCCCATCCACCCCCAGGAAGAGGTGTCAAGAATGAACAGGCAAACAAATTTACTGATCTAACACAGGAACTCATCAACCCCCACTTTAATTACAAAACGAGAAAAAAGGTAACAACACAAGTCAGAGTATGATACAGCATACACTAATGCTGACATATGTTATCTGAGCAACTAGACCTTTATTTCAAAGGGAATTTTAGAACCAGAAAGGTTAAGAGATTTTCCCAGAGCCACAACAATGAGAAGACACTTTTGAAACACTAAGATATAACTCTTTGTAGCATGAGGGGAGCATTTCCTGAAGAATTTCTAAGTCCTGATCCCAGATCTCTTCCCCTTTCTGAACTGTGCACTTAAGAGCCACTTCTGCAAGTGTTTTCAGGGGAGGGCATGCTCAAACCTTTCTCAAAGGGGTTACCACCATCATACTCTCTGCCTTCATTTTTCTGCTCTTGTCTCTTTAGGTAGGATTGGAGTGTCGACCTGTAAAAAAAAAAAGACACTGGGATTCACAGCAAGAAAAAAGGCAAGAGGGATCTGAGCTTAGCAAACTGATAATGCATTAAGGTAAGGAAGGTTTTATTAATCATTCAGTCACAAAAAGATCACAAAAAAACCCCCCAGTTTTGTTTAACCTGAGCACGATCAAAACCAAAGATGCATTTTGGGAATCTCAAGAGAAAGCAAGTCTGCTTTTTGAGTATGAGAACACCTTTAAATGTATATTTAAAAGGAAGGAAAATTCTTTACAGTGAGACTGCTGAAAGAGTCTAAGAGAACACAAAGTGATGCTGGCTTGCATTACAGCTATCTGGAGAAGCCAGCATAATTTCTAATTGTACAAGAACCACAGAGCAAAGATGATAATTCTCTCCTTTACAGGTGCTCACACAGCATCATTTAAGAAGTACTTGTTGCAATTCCAAGGCTTTGGAGTCTTGAAATCAGTACGATTAGGTGTAAGGCTAGAATACAAAGCTCATATGAGGCATGAATATATGGGAGAACAGAAGTTAATCAGTTTTGCCTACTACCCGAACAAGTAATGTATTTTCAAACACACTAGACACATCAATCGGAAGGGGAAATAATTAAGTTTGTCCAAAAGCTCCCCTCATCTGAAGTGAATTTCTCTTCTGATTTCTGTATCAATAAGAAACAAACCCACAAAATACCATATCTCTACCCACATTCTTACTTGGATCTTGCAAAGAGCACGTTGTACACAGATTGCTCCTCTGCTGTAAGTTTTAACTGATGCAGCCGTGTGCTACGCTGGGGCAGAGATACCTGAAGTGAAAATTCACAGGATCAGATGCATATAGTGCAAAAGTCTTGAGAGCATCACAAACACCAGCAGTCCAAGACTTAACACAGTACTCTAAGTCTCAGAAGATAGCTGTTTGTTCACTGAAGCCATGTGTATTAACACAGTTATGACACAACACAGACATTCCCAGAACCCCAAGGAGCCTGGTTAACACTCACAATAAAATTTTTATTCCAGCTCATCCAAAAACAAGAGGCATGAGCTACTATGTATGAACTGCTCAACAACTACCGTGTAGCCTTGGTTCGTGCCTGAAATGTTTTGGTTTTCTGAAACTCTTTTCCCAGAGTTTTCTGTGAACAAGAGACATGTTTCTCTAACTATAACCTTTGTTTATGTTCCTTTCCCTAGGAGGGACTTCTTCTTGATGTCCTTCTGGTCTGACCAATGTGATTGAAGAAGTTTGTCTTTGTTTCACCAATTGAATTGTTCTGTTTTGAATGGCATAAAAGGGAGACATCCCCAGAAATAATAAAAGTCATTTTCAGCCTTCTGAAGTTGGAGTCTGTGTCATTGTGGTGTACAACAGTGTCACTACCACAGAGGGATTAATTTTTGTGTTGTTAAAGTAGCTTATTTCCCCATTCAAAAATCAGACAGTACATCAAAACTATACATTTTAAGGGCTTAAGACACACCTATGACCTAATACTCCACTCAACAGACTGTTTGTAAGAAGCAATGCAGAAAGCCAATGCTCCAGCACACACCAGGTCCACCTGACACGTGGCAGCTTGGGTTCTCAGAGACCTAGGCTAGTCCAGTGATCTAGACTAACTTTCCACTAAGTGGCCATCTACATGCAGTTACTTGGCATATTTTTGTCTGCATGTGATTTATAACTGAAAGGTTTCATTATTCTCTTTAATTCTGCTTTCTGGGTAAGCAACCAAAGCATCCCACAGGCATTTGCTTCTCTCACTCAAGAGACTACAGCAGATAGGAAACCCCACCCATTAACAAATTTATTTCTGTAAATTACTAACTGTCTGCTGCAAGGAAAACAATGCAATGATGGTATAGTTTTGGAGGGTGAAGTTCTTACCAGGGGCTTGCCAGCCGAATCCAGCTGGTCCTTAGTTCTCTGCAGTAAGAGGCTCCTGGTTAAGAGGCTTAGCCTCTCCTGTCCCTTCCTTGTGTTGTTATCTACCTGGTACTTCCACACTTTGTATTCATCAAAAGGAGAGCAACGTAGAAACCTGTGACAGCAAGGAAGGAGACTTCATACCAAGGGAAGAAGAGTTCTTCACTTACTCTGGAGTGACCAGAACCAAATTCCTTGCTATTCTTTGCTATCAAAACAAACCTTTTCCAAATGCCATAACTGCATGACCAAGGAGTAATAAAACATTTCCAGTGTAATGGTGGTGATAGCTTGTTTGCTTACATGTCCTACCATTACTAATACTGTTAGCACCTGTTTCTGATTCTGTACCCATCACTTCCTCTTACCCCATTATGTTTCAAGCAACACCAGCAAACAAAGGACATCAAGATGCAGAGGCACTTGCCAAAAAGCATATTCATCTATTATTTCAAAATAGCAAACTCCTTACTTGGCAGTTAATTTCAATTATCCAATATTAATTTCAAATGCAAGTTCTCTCTGGTTCTCAAACACCATTTCTTGTGTTTTGTGTTTTTCCTCCCCTCAGCAATGAGGAGCATCTGTTTATCATTGTTTAGAGAATCCAGAGTTTTCACTTCAATGCCCTTGTAGCCCAACACTCCAAGAAGATCCTCCCAGGCTGCCTTGGTAACAACAGGGATTAACTCATAAAACCTCTGTTCATTAATACTGGTCTTGTGCATACTCATCCTGAAGACAAAGGTAATTTGCCCTTCGTTGTCCATGGAGGCAGAAAAGTTACACCCAATGGCAGATACAACATGGTCAGCCTTGTGCAATGCCTCAACCACACTGCAATCCAGTGCTAAGTATTAATATAACTTATCCTACTACTCCACAAGACATCTCAAACTCAGAAACAACTTCAGCACTTCCTCAGAGAGGAATTACTGGGACTGGATCCCTGTCCATTGATTGTGTGCAGCCAGCTCACCTCAGGAGAGAGTACATGTCCAGCAAGTTGTTCTGTATCGGCGTCCCAGTGACGGCCCACCTGGCATTGGCTCTCAATTTGCACACAGCTATAGAGGTTTGAACCCGTGGGTTTTTAATATTGTGAGCTTCATCCAATATAATTCGAGCCCAAGCTACCCTGAGCAGAGGGGAACAGGGAGATGGTCCACTCTGAAAAAAAAGCAGACTATAAACTGAAGCAAAACTTGGGTTCTCCAAGGAGCCACAAGCAAACACATTTTTCCAGCAAGAAGTCTTTTCCTGAGGTTCGTCAGCAGCAGTTTGTGCTCTTACTGTCATGTAAGAAATGGTCTCCAAAAATCCTCTCTTTAAAGCTTCCACATTTTAAGTTTATAAGCCAAAAACTAAGTTACTTGCCTGATCTCAATAATAATTTCTAGTGTTTTGCTCGTTTTCTTGCTTTTAACATTTTATCATACAATGTCCTTGCTTCAAGGTGTTTCATATCAGTAAAGTTTTGCTTTGCTGAGATGAAGGACCACGTAAAACTATTCTGATCTCTCAAAATTTTATAGATGCCATCTAGAAGTTTCAGGAAATTCCAAGTCCTGTTTTCTTCAAGGGCTACATCTAGAGCTGTGCACAGAGGCAGGAGACAGCAAGGGACTTCCTGTACACTCTGTAATCATTTCAGTCAGCACTTAGCAATCACATCATTATTTTCATAGCCCAGCCAGCACACTGCTGTGTCTTCAAGGCAGCATGGAAGCTGCCTCAGTCTCAATTCAGACTGGCCCAGAGCCTGAGCACAACAGGTTTCTGGTAGTCTGGAGTGACCTCAGTACTTCAAGTGACAAAGAACATCAAATGGGAGATTCTACTGCTCCTTTACCTCAAAAGGAGAACGAGATTCACCACTGCATTCTTAAAATTTCTTCTTAAGACATTTCAACTCTATTCGCTGTAGCATATTCCATAATTCTACTGAACAGATATATTGTGAATATATCTGCTCTTGCTGCACTTCACAGCACTTTCTCTCATCACTTTGCTTTTACAAAAATAATCAACAGAGGCTCATGAAAAAAATCAAGCTTCTGCTCATTGTAGCACATATAACATGCTACTTGAAACAACAATGGTCTGCAACACCTCAGAACAAAACATTAAGGCAATTCCCTACTGACATTTTGGCTTCTCACCCCCACATCATGGTCCTGAGCTGGGACTTCCCCCTCCTCTTTGCTTGTGGGAACCTCATTGCAGAGAAGGCTGTAGGTTGTCACAACAACATCATATCCAGAAAGCCTGAATGAAGGGAAAGTAGTAATCAGGAGCAAGAACAAATAAGGAATTAATTTTGCAAGAGAGACTAAATACATGCTGAGGAATGCATTTAAGAACAATACAGCGCTTACAGGAGCTGAAATGCTGAGTTTCACAGAAAACTGAGCTTCATTGCAGTCAAACAGGAAAGATGCACCATCCCCATTTTATGGATACTGGAAGTAGACACATCAAGCTCAAGATGACAGTAAAAGCCCATTGACCAGAATGCACACCACATGGCATGAGCCCTGCTTAGAGCCTGGCACCCAGGAATACTGCTCAGCATGGCCCAAAGAGGTCCAGAAAACATGCTGATCTGTACATACAGCTGATAAAAAAATACAACTACAAGGCACAAGCATGGAAGAAACTGCCACTGGCAATCTTTGCAAGCAAGAGATATTTTAGAGAATACACTTTTTTTTTTTTTTTTTTTTTGCTATCAGAAGCAGCAACAGCCCTCTACCAGAACCACTGAGCATGGGCACAGGCCATAAATGTTTTACTAAATACACACTGACAGCACACATCAGCCTGACTTTCTGGACCTTCCACATTTCAATACTTCACATTCTCCCATCATTGTACATCCACTGAATTTCAACTTTGATAAACACAACCTCTTGCTACATAGCATTTTGGTTATCTTGGTCATATTTATGGTTCAGCACTTACACCTCAGCATGCTTATCTCGATTTGGCCCATGGTACAAATAGACCCTCAGTTTGCCAAAGGCCACACGTCTCTCAATCTCTTTCTTCCAGTGATGGATCAAGGATGCAGGACAAATGACTAAAGTGCCATGTGAAGGGACAACAGCGAAGTCTAGAAGAAAATATTGCAGACAGGTTTCAATGTCCTCACATTAGACTAGAACAAAGACAGAAGTTTCAGAAATTTGCAGTTGAGAAGAGTGTCCAACCAGTTCCATGAGTATATAGACAGTACAGACTGTGGACACAGAAGCAGTACTCTTTAAAAAAACACTAACATCCCCAAGATAAAAGTAGTCTTTGGGGGAGACTTGGAAAGAAAAAAGATCAGTTACAGAGAGGTGAGCAGTAACTATTTGAAGTGCCTATCAAAGGTATGCATATGTTTAAAAAACTATGAAACCTTTTGCAAAGCCAGCATATGCTGGCTTTAACTATTTAAGAAAAACAGTGAAAAAAAATCCCCAAACAATATAAAGCAATGAGTTGGAAAATCCTACACATCCAAGGGGAGACAAAAATTACCCTGATCAAAAGAAAAGCCATGCAAGGAAGCACAGTACAGTTTAGCCAAATGAAAGTTTCCTGCAGAAGGACAGTGAGCACAGTTACAGTGTATTGTTCTATAACCCCTTAACCTATAATGCTTTAGGCATATCAGATGGCACTTCATCATAATATATGTGCTGTAGGAAGGAAGCAACTCTGTACCATTTTTGGATAGCCATATTTCTAATGTCTCCTTTTTTTTCTCTGTCTTCAGCTGCTTCTGGGCCAGAATGAGAGCAATCATTGTTAGAGTCTTCCCCAAGCCCATGTCATCCGCTGCAAAAAAACACATGCAAGTAACCACCTGCAGAAAGGAGCCCCCTTGGATCTACACTGAGGGAGATACAACAGAAAGTGCCCTGGGGAACCCAGAAAACAAAAAATATGCAGATGAAAACTTCAGGGTATGATTTAGTAATTGGTTAATACCTGTATGTGGTAATAGGGCACAGAAAATAAGCCCTTTTGATACACCTACAAAATAACCAGTTACTGGCCTCTGGGTAAGTTACATGCAAAACTTTGCTGCCATAGATCAGCCCCACAAAATCCACTTTGCCCTTCTGTTGCTCACCCAGAATTCCTCCACAGGGCCTCTGACTCTCTCTCCAGAGGAGCCATGCGAGCGCCTGTTTCTGGTGCTGCAGCAGTGGGACCTGAGGGGTGAGAGAGACAGAGGATTTGAAGGAAACACCTGGCAAAATTTAGACACTTCTGTTTCCTGTACCAATTATCCTGTTCAACTGTGTTACTACAGTCCTACTAAAAGGAGTTTACCTACCTGTTCTTTTTCCACACAGGCTGGGACACCCAAGGTAAGCAACTTCTGAAGACAGGAGGTCAGCAGTACCATAGATGAGTCTTCCTAATGTTTCCTGCACTAACCAGCCTAGTGCCTCAGAGAGCAGATAAGGATGGCTTGTTCAGCTGGAAAATCCACCCCAGACTAGCTTGCTTACAACAGCTACCACTGGTCAAGGAAAGGGATTGAGAACACTTCCCCTTTTCTCAATGAGACCAAGACCCCTACAGACTCCTGAAACAGGAAGAGGAACTACACACTACCATCACAGGACATTCAGTGGCCTTCCCCACCACTGAAAAGGTCCCAAGATAATGTGACAGGTGACACAAGACATATGCATCTACACACCATCCTGTAGAGGCATGTGCCTTTGTTCCAATATCTTGCATATAACCTCAGACCAGAGCTGACTCCTCAGGAGTCCATCACATTGCATGAACTCCATCACCTGCAACACTTTTTTAAAAAATCATTTCTTATAGCTCACCAGGAAGACTGAACAATGAGGTTCTAAGCCTGTTCTTCACACCTCTGTTCTGCCAGTCACGTACAGACATGGATGGAATGTAATTAGAGTATCTCCTTCTAGCAGGATGCAAAGTATGTCAAAGTGGGAAGAAGGAATGCTCTAGGGTACCACTCAGAGGCTATGATTCATTCATCAGCATGACAGCTTCCATCCTTGCCAACCCACCTTCAGTCCAGAGGGATCTTCAGCTGCTGTCTCCTTTGTTGGACAGGATTCTAGAGATTTGTGAAGATGATTAATAGCCTCAAATATGGCACTGTGTACAGCCCTGATTCGATCTTCTGTCATTCTTCCCCCATACAGATTCTGCACACCAACGCTCACTGCAGAGATACAGTACCAGAGATGTGTTTACAAAGATAACTTTCCCAGACAGATCTTTCACCTCAGAGATTGACTTCAGTGGCTACAGCTGCCTGAAGGACAATATGCAGCAACAAAACAGGCTTAGTACTGTCGCATGTATTCACAAGTTGCAAGATTATTTCAGAAATAGCATTCAACAGTGTTCTCTGTAATGGCAAAGTCTTTCTATACTTACTTCCAAAACTTTGGCCACTGGAACCCCAAGTAGCAGCAGCTGAGGGGTGACTGTGTGAGCCTTCAGAGGCCTTTGCTGTAGGATCCTGGAGCAGGAGTGGTGGTATCAACTTTGTACCACCTGGCCTGCCAGCTGGGTTAGACAAAGATTCTTCATGGCAGCTGCTGTTTGTGCTATCCTGCCCTGAAGGAGAAAGGAATCACAAGCTGAAAAGGTTGCACAGTGAACCTCAGAGCCTTCATTTTGCCCAGTAGTCTCATTGCAAAATACTGTGAGGTGGTGTCACCAGTTTACCAGCAGATTACCACATCACCTGAGCCACTGCAGCTACCAGCATGTGCTCTTGGCCTGCTGCTGTGACAGGCACTGAGTCCAGCTCCAGCCTCAACATGTGGTTTACAGCAACACAGTGAACTCTGCACTACTCTGATCACAGTTGCAGACAAGGTCAATTTTGCACCCTGTTCCCAAATCATTTATTAATTTGAGACATCTCTCTTGTCAATACTTTGAACACAAAAACTATCAAAACATTCACGAACAAATGGGCCAAGAGCTCGTGAATTTTTTTCTCTCAGGAATTGCACACTGGAAGCTGCTCATTTTGACTCTGATAACTGGAATATTCAGTGACAACAACATGCATGAAATGAACAGCACAGTTCCATAATGCAGCAGAGGGAGTTAACACTTCATTGGCATGTTCTCACAGAGATACCTGTCTCAATCATGTAGCCAAAGCTGGAAACCTAGATCTTAATGGTGGGAGGAAACTCCCTTGGAAAGCCACCACATTACAGAATTGAGTTGTTCCATTCATCTGCTCCCAGACACACATTTTACAATTAACACTTTTCATCTTCAATAAATCTCAATAGACAAACATTTTATAGACTACAGGCCATATATAAGTTTATGCTGTATTTCCTCCATATTAACAACTATTTTAAGACAAACTGTTTTGTAACTCTCTGGAGCCAAAAAAAAAATATTAGCCCTACCTTTTTCACTAGTATCTTCTGTTGAAATGTTAAGAGCACTGAGTGCAGCTTCCAAATCCTGCACTTGCTTTAATAACCGTTCCCCTTTATCTGGCAACAACTGAATGTTGACTGTAGCCAATGTACTCTGCAAAAAAGAAACCAAAACTTGAGCGTGGTTGTCAAGCTCTCTGCCAGCACACAACAATCAGGTCAGAAGTTTAAACATTACTAATCTTATCCCATTTTAACTTGTATTTTGATACTGTTCTGTAATCTCCAAAAGCTTTAAGGTGCCATTCAGAGCAATTAAACAGTCTTTTAGTAGAAAATAAACTAACCATTAGTGTTCTTTAGAAAATATGGGAGGACACAGGGAGTCCTCCTTTTTATGAAGCAGGCAGTCAGGTGAGTCAATCTTAACATCTCTCAAAACATCCACAACATTTAATTTACTTGCATCTTTCTTTCTGTGCTTGCAAACAACCGTTCTGACTTTATTTCAAGGTTCTGTTCTGAACTCTAGACAAACAGGGGAGATCATAATAAAAACTATAAAACAGTGATTGGCAATTATTAAAAAAAAAAAAAAAAAAAAAAAAAGGCTAACAGGCAGGTAGTTTATTTCACCCTAGTGTGAGCTTTCATTGCTAGATCACTCCTACTGCACAAGGCCAAGAGAGGCTACCAGAAACAGCCATGTTGTCCACAAAGGTTAAACTGGCTGTGCACTATTCCACTTTATGCAAATTACTTTCAGGGTAAAAGACAAGACACAACCTCAGGTGGGTCAAAGCTGAGCATCCCCGAAGGCAGAATACTGTATTACCTTAGAGATAATTAGTTTGTATCTGCTTAATATGTACACAGGTAAGGGAAGTCACCTTGAAAACAGAACAATAAACCCCCCAAATAACAGGTGCAATAAATTACCTTTTTCTGTTTCAGCTGGACTACAAGATGGTTATGAAGCACTTTAGGGTCCTGGGGTCCTTCTGTGTGATGTGATGCTGCTGCTCCTGGCAAAGATGTCCCCTGCACACTCTTTCCTGATTTTCCTGAAGGAATCTCAATGGATTTCTCAGGTTTACTTTTACCTGATGAGGAACAAACAAATTGTACTTCATCACTGTCACTGCCAGAGGATTCACCAGGAGGCTGTGGCAGCCGTGGTCCGAGTTGTGCCTTGGGCAGCTCTGCCTCTGCCTCTCCCCTCCATGCCGACTGTGCTCCTGCCGGGGAAGGGGCATCTTCCTTAGACACCGGTTTCATTTCACCATGCTTCTGACCAGTGCAATCTTCCTCTCTTGTTTCTTTATCCCTACAGCTTTTGAAGCTTTTTTCTCCAAGCTGCTCCTCGCCTGGAGTCTTGGTACTTGTACTTTGCTTTCCAAGACTTAGTGTTAAGAGTTTTGATCTTGTGCCTGGCTCCTTGTCCACACTATCAGGCGGCTTCTTGGATTCCCCGCCACTGCCACCATACTCCTCTTCCTCTGAAAGTGTGTTTTTCCCTTTTCTGGTCTTAGAAAGGCAAAGTTTAGATTCAGACACTCTAGTCTGCTGAAGTTCTGGGTCATTTTTAATTCCTGTGGATGGCTTCTTTTTATTTTTAAGCTCTTCCAGAGGTACAGTTTCTGTATCAGAGGAGGAATCAGAGGTTGATTTCTTTTCTTTACGTGACACCAGCACACACTCATTCTCTGATTTAACTCCTTCTGTTTTACTTTCCTCCCTGTTTCTTTGCTTCATTTGTTTCCAGGATGATGGTGCACAATTCTTGTCCAGCACTTTGAACGGATTTCTTTGGCCAGTGGGATTGAAGAACGGAACTGTTCTCGGCTGGGATTCCAAGGGCTTTGACACTTTGGTAGCTTTTGGATCCTGCAGTATGTACATGGGAGTAAACGCTAATGTACAAATTATTAAAGCATGTTAGTAACACACACAGCCTGATCACCTCAGGCATGACTTCATCTTCTACCAAGATCATCTTTCCTATCATTTTAACAGAATCAGGATAAATATTTCAGAAGAAATCCAAAACAAAATGGCTGCTTTTCTACTTTCTTTGCCATTCCCACTGTGTTTTGGGATCAAGTCCCAATAACGTAATCTCTAGAAAAGAGGACAGCCAGAAATCAAATCCAAGTTTCTTTTAAGACTGAAGAACAGCAGGCACTTGACACAAAATAAAGAGAAGTCTCATCTAGAGGACAGCATGCCTGATACACTTCTCAGCTGGAAAATATAAAATCTCCCACCAAGTTGTTCAAAGGTGATTATGGTATATGGAATGAGAAGTCATGCCAGAATAAAGCAATACTATAAGACAAACAAAGCACTCATACCTGCCATGGGACGCTTCCACACCATTTCTTCCCTTTCAACTTACTCTTAATGCACCGGTAAAACAACCTACCAAGGATTAAAACAAGATTTCAATCCCAGGAGCCAGTAAAGAAGCTCTAAGCATTCTTTTAAAAGTACTTTGCACCAAAAACCATCACAGACAAGTTCTATTACCCTGTACTTTAGATTCATACCTTTGCATAACAAAAGGCCATGAACACTCGCAACAGGGCTTTTTACAGGAGTAGTGTTCTCTGAATAAAGATTCCTAGGGTTTGAGATTTTTTTTTTAATTTTAGCAATAAAAGAGTAACTGCTCAGGCAAAAATACTGACCATGTTTAGAGCCTTTGAAGCATCTTATGATTTCAAAGTGCAAGGAGACAGCTCTTCTTAGTTACACTGCACAGGCCACCTCATCTTTATAGCAATACAGGGACAGAAATACTTTAGATGTGATTTCTTTTTTTAAACTACCAGCCAACCAGGACTGCTTCAAGTACTTTATCAGAATTAACATTGGTTAATTTAATGCTGAGTTTGGATGAACCCAACCACAGAGCCATGTTCAATTCTGCTAAAAACAAACATTATGAGATGAGCCAGGCTTATACTATTGGATGTAACTGCTAATAAAAGTGGCAAACATTTGGAAACAGGATAAGTGAAGGCCCCGCGGCTCAATGACCCTCTTCAGTTTTAGAAGAAAACTGCAAGTCAGTCACCATCAAAAAATTCCCAATGTTTCAACATGGGCAATAAATCCCTGTTTCCACTTTGAATGACTGGTAGTTCAACTCTCTCACTTGTTCATCAATAATAGAGAGAGCTAAGATCCTCCTGTCCTAAGAATAACAGTATTTATTTTTAAGAGGCAGCATCCTACAAAGTACACTTTCAAAGATGCCATAAAATGAGATACTCTGCTAAGAGCCCTCCTTTCGCCACAGATAACAGGTACTGCTTAGGTGGATGTTAAATCCTCATTACAGAAAAACTACTTTATCACAGGACTCAAGTCTTCTGATACGTAAATGTAAAAAATAAACGACCATTAGTCAGAATCAGTTTGAGAAGATTATTTTAAGCACTGAACACAGGATAAAGAAGGAACATAGGTTTTACCCGCTTGAAGGCAGACATCTGGTTTTTAAAATAATTTGAGGAACTTACTGGTACTCATCTCTGTCGGGCTGCCGAACCAGGACTTGCAGCTCCACCACGCAACCCTCGTGGATCAGGCAGTAAGACGCAGGAACCCTGAAAGGAGGAACGGAGAAGAATACAGACAAGGCGAACTGCCCAGGAAACAGCCACCGCAAAACAATCACTCGCGGCAAAACAAAGGCTACGTGAGAAAGCAAAGCTGGCGACTGCTGACACAGCAGCGAACTTCCCTCAGTTCAGCCAAGTGTGTCCCCCGTCCCACCATCCCCGCCTACCGCCCCCGCCCTGCACCTACGGCGCTGGGAGGACGAAGTCGCAGGCAGCGGGGCCCTGCGTCCCGCACACGTAGAAGCTCTTCCCTTTGTTGGGGCCATCGCGGACGCCCGTCTTCAGGAAGCAGAGGGACCCTGCGGAGCAGAAAAGACCAGAACTGGTCAGGCCGAGCCGCCGAGCCACCCACCGCCCCCACCAAAGCGACCCCCGGGCCGCCGCTCACCGTGCTCGGAGCACCTCACAGCCTCCATGGCCCGGTGGCACGGCCGCGCCCACCTTTTGAACCGGCCAATCCCGCCGGGCCGGCACTCCCACCAATCAGCGCGGGGCGGGGGCGGGGAAAGGGGCGGGACAGCCAATCGCGCACAGCCCTCGCGCCTCTGGGGGAGGGAACAGGCGGGAGGAGAGCTACGAAGGGGGCGTGGTCAGATGTGGAAGGGGCGTGGCCAGGAGGGCACGGCCGCTGTCCCCGCCCCGCTGCCCGCGGCGTTGGCCAAGGCTGCGCGGTGCGGCGGGAGCCGCGCTCCATCCCGGGCACATCCCTGCCTGGAAACCGCGCCCGCTGTCGCGCCTGACAGGCTCATCCTGCCAGCTGGACACGCCTTTAAAAGTAAAATACTTAAAGATGAATGTAAGTCGAAATAATAGTACAAACAAACACCACAGACCGTCAGGAACTGGAAATAAGTTGGGGTTTTTTTTCTCTTCTGTATTTAAGATGGGAAATACAGTTTTACAAAACGTGTGCATTTCTCAATTACTGCTTTTGTTAATGGCAACTCAAGTGAGAGAACGACTCCGGTAATAACAGAGTTATGGAAGGGTTATAACGTGTGTACAAAAATATGAACAACATTTACACTAAATAATAGATGAGTGACATTAACACTGGCAGCCGAATTCAGCCGCGGTGTAAACTCTTGCAACCCTCCTGACTTGCTTGAAGGCTGCATTTGTCTCAGTACCTGTGTGAAAAACGTGCTTTTTACACAACACTATCGACTTTGTGCTTTCACACGTGCCTTGGAATTTTTTCTCCTAAACACAGAGCGTTTTGGGTCAGCACCTACTCCTCCACACTGCATTCATATTCGTGCGGGTCCTTCTGACATTCAGCAACCTCTCTGCTCAACTTCTTTCAAGCAGGAATAAAAGGGATGCAGACAAAAGAATTCCAGGCAAGTATACAGCTTAAGCAGTACAACAAGCACGGTGGTCGGTGATGGTAATGTTAATGGCAGCAATAATGACCGTGCTGCAGGGCGTTTCCCGGCAAATACTGGGATTTTTGGTTCTTTTTTTTCTTAACGAGTGCCCACAGGTGCAATTTCTCTAACACATTAGAAGTAAAAAATGCAGGAGTTAGAACCTCACTATTATTGATTTATTCCTGCATTATGCTAAGAGCCATCTTGCTGGAGCTTAAGTGTTCTTGCTCTAACAGCCTGTTCTTCAATCAGCAAACCATGTACTGAATTTTAAGCATGCAGTTATATTTTTCATGGGAACGCAGTGGGATTCAGGCTAGTTCAGAAAGTCAAGTTGCTTTGTCCAGAGATGGACATAAGCTTGTACTGAAATACATCTCTGAGTCGGGAACACAGACAAATAGGATGTCTAAATACAGTGCTGGACCGAGGCTCTGCCTCACAACACTTTGTCTCTGAGTAAGTCGCACAAAGGCAAAACCTAATGAGTGTACACCCCGGTTTTACCCAGATGGAAACATCCTGCTCCCAAACAAACGATTGATTTCCAAACAGTCTGCAGCAAAACCTCATACAAAGCACTTTTGGGGGAAAGGTAGAGGCACAGGGGAGCACACACAGAGTAAACAAATGCAAATCCTTGGTCCTTCAGTCCATTTGCTACCGACACCCACCCCCACAGAATTATCTTGCTCACTTCTGTCTCCCTCTCTTTGAAATACACAGTAAGGCAGGGCTTTAACCCCCCGCCAAAAGTAAGGAAGGGGGTTGCCCAGGAAGGCACAGAAAGGTTCCTCAAGCTGATATACTCAAATGATCCACCTCATCCCTCTTTTCCTTACAAAACTTCCCACCTTTGCAGCTTGTTTCACTGCCAGCAGCTTGGCTGTGCCGAGTTCCCCTTCTTTGGCAAGCAGGGCTGATCAACCCTCTCACAAAGGCCTAACAAGGTAATGTCTGTACAGTGCTTAAGAACATGCAAAGTGCAATATAAGTGCCAAATGTTCTTATTTTTGAGATTAATGAATTAATACTCCAAGAAACAGATGCACTGAGGTAACTACAGCTTAAATACTACATTCCCTCATGATTTAAAAAACCAGCTAACTCTCTTCTCTCTAGAAGATGAATCCTGAATATGAAGTGGTAATATCTTATTTATATTCTGTCAAGCTTAACACAGCCAGAGTGCCCTTTTAATAACAGCAAAACCAGGGACTGATTTTGAGCTGAAAGTTCTCAGAGAAACTAAGAATTCTGCACTAATGATTTCCTCAAATCCCATCTCTGTGCTGTTCCCAGCACATGTTTACTCCCATTCATTACATCCAGGAGCTGGTGTCCCATGTCGCTGAAGCAAAGCACAGTCCAATGTCAGATCTGGCATTCTGATGGCTGAACAGACTGAAATACCCCCCAGCAAAGATAAGCAGGACCATGATCTGCAGGAGCTCTCTGAAAAGTTCAGGTTTTGCCCTTACTGAAGTCCACATTCCTCAGCAGGGACTCTGAGACAGTAAGGCTTTATGTACTATCCAATTCACAAGCCCCTATCAGTGCACTCCAGCTATCAAGTATCAACTGATTTATCTTGGTGGTCAGGAAAGGATGGATGTTACAAGGAATTAAACACTGCACATGCCTTTTCTGTTTTGTTCCTATATCAGCTTTGGCCAGTAATGGATCCAAGATTCAACTGACTGATGATCTGGTCAATGAAACCAAGCCCTGCATTCCTATGCACTGTGTGATAATGACGAGGCAGGAGAGTCAGTAACACTAACCAGTAAACAAACACTGCTGTAAAATGCTGATGCATTCTGAAGTACCAGAACCCAGCAGTTTCCAGGTGTGGAAAAAACACTGGGAACACGACAAGGTGTCCTGGTCCTGGTGGAACACTACCAGCTGCAGTAGGCCCTGCTTAGGGGTTTCATTCTGTTTTGCTGCTCCAGTGCTGGTGTCAAACGTTCCCTTCATCGATGCTCTGCAGCTTCAGCCTTTGGCTGGCATGGGGCCTGGCACCACGCCGGGTGCTCCCACTGCTTCCTGCCAGAGTCCACGAGGGGAACAGGGCTCCTGGTAAAGCATCTTCCCCAAACAGGCTGAGTTTCACATCAGCTTCTATAGCTCGGGCCAGACTGGCTGCATAACTGTCCAGAGATTTATGGACTTCAGCTTTTACATGGAGAACAGAATTCTTCGCAGCTTCTGGAAAAAACAAAACAAAGTAAAAGTTGGTAAGCATGGCTGTGCAAATGCTTGAAAAGTAATATAGATTCTGTTGTAAAGGCATGATCATGCCCTCTGCAAAATATTTACCAACAATACTTGGGCTTCCTACGCCATTCTATGAACACAAAGCTTCAGAGTGACCTGGGATAATCTGTGCAGCTGTTTTTGTAGCATCTGTAAACCTCTCTACCCATCAACAATGTCGAGCAATACTAGAGTTCATCCTAAATGTAACTCTTCAGTGAGGCTGCTGAAATAATTTAAATTTAAATAATTAAAATAATGCTGAAAACCCCGAGACTCACCAGAGAGAATTGCTAAAACTGTGGGGACTTGTGCAGTGGGACTTCCCTCTTTCACTCTCACAAGAAATTAGATGTCTGCTCCTACATAATCGCTCAGAAAGATAGTGGGAAATGTATGCTAATGTGTTTGTACAAGGAAATATTCATCTCATGCTGGGAAGAGGACAAAAGGGAATTTTGCCAAGATGTTTAAAAATTCTATAGAAAGAGTTTTCGCATTATTTCAGGTTTTATTATTACTTGATTCTTAAAGGCATTCTGCTCATTTTCATACTGTCCACAATCATGTATTGTCTAGAAAATTCAGTTGTTATTATCAAGTCTTCTATTGAAATTATTGCAGCTATCAGCATAAAATAATGTTCTGACATTTCACAGATGATCACAGCAACGTTTTGCTAGCTCAGAATCAGCAAGCAAGCTGACTGAAAAAATTGCATGTGGTACATCTGTTTTGACCCATACCTGCTGAGGAACATGTCCAGTAAAGCAAAGTAGAATTTAAGTAAAAAAAATAAATTAAACAGAATAAAATTATATTCAGATCAGTGAAGTCTGTAAATGGAAGAATTTCAAGTCTGTAAGTGACAAAGTTGAGAATAGACAGCAAATGAGAAACACAGAGATAATGCAATTAAAATATGAGGGCAGGAAAACATATTCCCCAAGAAACACAAAAGAGACTGTAACAGCCACCAAGATGAGTGGAATTGCAGAGAGGATTCTGCTGTGCAATTTAATTTATAAATATGCAGGGAATCACAGCTTCTAACTCTTGTCCTTGCCTGCTGCTACTTGAGATCTGGAAGAAAGACCTGATTTTGCTTTCTGTTGTCCCTGCATGAATGATCAGGTCTGTCAAGGAAAACAGTGGTCAGATACTTTTCAAGACAGTTCTCAAGGTCATGGGAGGCTTCCTGAGCATTCAATATACTTGACTCTGAGCATTTTCATACTTCCCTTATACTCACCTTTAATTTGTTCCACTTCATCTTCAAATGTCACTGAACTCCTCCTTCGAGGGGGACAGATGCAGTGTGGGGCATGAGGGCCATCTGAGCTATAATCTTCAAGAAGCATTGTATCTGTTCCTGAAAAGAGCAAGAGCCCTCAAGTCAAACAGTAACACTGGGATACAATATAGTGGCAAAAATCTTCAGCCTATTTTCAGCAGTTCCTTCAAAAGATGTCTAAACCCAGCTTTTGTGAGTGAATTTCAGCTCAAATTAAACACTGCACAGGAAAAGAATGAGGTCAGTTTTCATTGAGAGGATTGGGAAATCTTCTCATTAGAGACTGGGCATCGCAGGCCCCAGCATCATGTACTACATGAGCAAGCAACACAGAAGAGGGACTGAGGCTTCCTTCTGCTCTTTAGCAACTCACAGTAAAAGCATCCAAAGTGAAACAGTATTTCACAGTGGATCACTGTATATCCATTCCCAGGCTACGGACTGTGCTCCTCCTTAACCAGCAGTGGCTTCTTGCTCTAGCAGCATTTTGGCATTGCTTTAGTTTTGTTCATTTGTTTAAACTGCTGTCACAAGATGGTAACACCACATCCTCTTAACTGAGGCAGGTTTACCAGCAGGCTGCTCTCCTTCATCACATACCACAACAGACAGAAAACTATCAGCACAAAACAACTACCAAAAATGCATCCCAGTTCCACAGACTTCCTTCACAAAAGTAGGAAACAAATCCCTTACACCAAGCAACCTTTAAAAGATCACCCTCTGGTGTCTCTAGAGCAGAAATACTCTCTAAAATAACTACTGCAGTTAAGGACTGGTAGGTGAGTTAACTGCCAGAAAAATCTAGCAACCAGTCAGGACAGAAAATTACCATCAGAACTCTTTTTCCCTTTTCCAAACCATCTTCAGTTGAGAGATCTTAGTAGTAGTAATGAAATCATAAGCTGAAACCACCCTAAGTGTTTATGTTTACACGACAGGAAGAACAAGACAAGGTCTCTTACAAAATAGGAAGCAGAGAAGCACATTCTTCACAGCACTTTGTTGCTCTGTTCCTTGTGGATACAGAGAAAGTCTCCAAAGAGCAACAAAAACTGACAGAGAAAGGCACAAAAGCGGTGAGTTTTGTTCCCAGGACACATTACCAAGGGAAGGTCACCATTCCATAAAAGCAGCATTTTGCAAGTAAATCTGTCGAGAGCAAGGGAGGAAAAAAAGCAACTGCAGCAGTTTTGTTGGAACAGCTGGAACAGATGCTTCACATCATTAGTCCATCAGGAGACATCTGTGGGTGTAAACACTGACTGTCCACGAGACTGCTGCCAAGTGCAAACTTCTGCCCAAGTAGGGAGCAAGGGACTTGCAGTTACCTGAATCCTGTGAGCAGCTGAAACCTGTGTCTCCTGTGCTGCTGCTGTTTCCCAGCGGCCTCCCACCTGCCATGAGGGCAGTAAGGTGAGGAGATAGTCCCAAATCTGCAACAAAGTTTTGTTTCTGTTACACGGGGAACGGTTAAGGAGTTTGCAATGGTAAAAATCTCTTCCAGTAAAACCCACTCTACTGCCTTATTTATTATTCTACATATAAAACTTACCTTGCTGAAGCAGAGAGCCCAGCTTCTGGACTTCCCATCTTAGAAAACCAGTCAGCAGCTCTCAGGTTTGGAAAGGCAAGTCTCCTTTCTCTCTGCACTGTCTCCCTCCCACTCTTGGTGCAACTGTGTGTGTGTTTTATCAGCCAGACAGGCTGAGCACCAAGCATATGCTCTCGCATGGATGGGGAGATTTGCCAGGCATCTTCTAGACAGAGAATAACCTGGGGCAACTGTGACAGGCCATTAGTGTGGGAGGAAGCTTATTAGCAAGGCTGGGACACAGAGATGCCCAGCTTCTTTCAAATCTCCAAAACAAGAAGAGGAGATAGTGGGATTTTTAGAAAGGTGCTGCTTTGGATCCCACCTTGAGATTTTGTTGTGAGTTTGTTGGGGGTCTTTTTCCCCTCCCTATCGGCCTCCAGCTAAGACATCTGAAAAGAAGCTGACAGCTTCAAGTTTATCGCTCGGAAAAAGAAAGAAATTTCCTGTCTTTTCCCTCCCCACCTCGGTTTCCAATGTATTAATCCACAGCATTTCCTGGATACAGACTTGCCAAAGCTCCTGGAGCTTGTGATGTGGCCACAGCTCCCTAACTCTTTCATTGACATGACAGTCTCTCCCAGTGTTCCCAGGTTGCAGAAAAGATAACGGACGCCTTGCTGCTTTCATCTTCCTTCTGCATTTTAGATCATCCTTCCCAATTCAATAATTTCAGTTCCTGCCTCTGCATGAAATATCCCTTGAAGATGTTCTATTTTTGGAAGCTTCTGAACATGACCAGGGAAATTATTAAAAATATGAATGTCATTGCATTGCTACTTAAACAAAACAAAGAACCAAACTGAGCAACTGGAGGTCTCAGTCTGCAACTTGGGGACACACCAAATAGTTCCATGGTTTTACAGAGTTTTACTTTGTTTATGATCTTCTCTTTCCAACCATTAAGCCTATAAGCTGAACTTGCAGAAACAATTATGCCAGTGAAACCTTAGTGGATTTTAGAGAGTTGTAGCATAAGGCCATTAATCAAAGAAAAAGTGCAGTAAAAAGTACTGTTGGTAGAGCTCAAGTCTGGACAACACAGAATGGAAGGCACACAAAAGGAAATGCCTGAGAAAGAAGAAAATAAATTATTTTTATTAACCTCATCACTATGTCTTCTCTGCCTGAGAAAGTTTTACTGTAGTAGGAGAAAGATATTAACTATAAAAAAAGAGAAAAATTCTCCTTTCAAATGTCTATAACCTGACTGATAAGAGGCTGTTGGAAATTCCAGAAACATCCAGCTCTCTTTACAGAGCCCTGAAACGTGCCAAACACAGGCAGACAGGAAGCCTTGCTCTTGGTGGTATTAAGGAAGTGTCTTTTGCAGCCACAGCTTACCTGTGATCCTGTTGGAAATGCTGAACAGCCTCGCTGTCCTGTGGCGCTGAACAAAGGACTTGCGGTAATACCGATCCCCAAAGCACATTCCCAGGAGTTCCTTGCGCACCGTCTTGTTCCACAGCCCGTAAATTAGCGGATGGCAAATGGCACTGGAAAAGGACAGCCACGTAGCCAATGTCTCCAAAGCAGGGGAAATACTGTTTTTACCCCAGAGTGCCTCTGAGGTTATTACTACCATGTAAGGTCCCCACGTAATGACAAAAGCCCCGATGACAACCAAGATGGTTATGAAAGCTTTGCACTGGTTGGCTGAGTAAACAACCCCTTGGAAAGCGTTCCTTCGGCTGCCAGAGGAGGACGTGGAGGTGCTGGAGTTCTTCCTCCCGTTCCTCTGCGAGTCCTCCTCCACAATGACAACACTCCCACAGTGGATTTTGCGGGCCTTAATCCTTGCCACGCGGAATATGAATCCATAGCAGATCATCATGACCACGAAGGGCAGCAGTGCGCACCAGACCTGCCAAAAGGCCGTGTAGGCAGCCTCCTTGTGCCAGGCTGCCACACACATCCACTTGAATTGGTCAAACTCCAAAGAGGACCAGCCAAAAAGGGGAGGGAGGCAGCCAATAAGGGAATGCAGCCACACGTACACAAGAGCTACCACTGCTCTGTTGCCCGTTATCTTCATTGGATAAACCATTGGGTACAGCACAGCGTAGTACCTGCGGGGCAAAAAAAGAAGTAAAAAAGCTCCTCCTTCCACAGGAGCATAAAAGATATACAATAAGGAAAAGAACATAGCTTTAATGATGCTAATATCTAGTACTTTTTTCTTCAAACAGGCTCAGAAACCCCATTCCTAGAAACAGTTACATGTAAAAGTGGACTGCAGTCAAGATTGTCAAACTCGGCTGAAGGCACACATGCAACCATTACATCTGTTCCTATGTGTGACTGTATGCTTAAGGTATAATCTGGAATTTTAAATCACTATTTCATGTTAATCAAACAGTATGTTATTATACCACCAAGAGCTTTAAAATACTCTCGATGAATGTCTGCATTTTCCATTATTGAAGACCTCACTTTCTCTTGCCCCGCATCAAAATTTCACGAGGGGCCAAAATAAAAATTACTCCAGCAGTACACCATGTTACCCTCTGCAGTGCTTCTCAGCTCTGTGAAAAGGCACTGAGTTACTCTGTGAGAGGAGCAGACAATCTGTTACAATTCATTACCAAAGCACAGCTTACCGGTCTATAGCTATGAGTCCCAGAGTGAGCATGCTGGCTGAGCTGATCAGCATGTAGAGCAGGGCTGAGAAATTGCACCAAACAACCCCGAAGATCCATTCTCGCCTGATGGAGCTGGTGACAACAAAAGGCAGCACCAGCACGGAGAGTAGAAAGTTGGAGAGGGTCAGGCTGAACACAAACTTGTTGCTCAAGGTGAGAAGGTACGACTTGCGATACAGAGTGACAACAATCACCAGGTTGCCCAAACAGATGAAGATGGCAATGACGATTATAGCAATGGACTCGGTGACTCTGACAGCCCCATCTTCCTCCGTGGTCAGGTTCCTCAGGCCCTTCCCATTGCTCAGGGAGGAATTGCTGCTCATGGTCAGAGCGTGCACACCTGGGGCAGCCAAGACATGCTGAGCAGCTAGAAGCAGAACAATGCTCAGAAACATTCAGGTAATAGTTCTTCAAGCTCTTTCCAATGACTGGAGGCCCTTTTGTCTTTGTTAAAATTTACCTGTAGTATGCAGGAAACTGCATATTTTAGATGGGCAAGCCAAGGGGCAGTAAATTTGGCACACCAAAGAGGACAACACCAAACCTAGAACAGGGAAGAAAAGAAGAGGTGAAGGGGGGAAATAAGAAAGAAAATAGGCACATTTTACTTTAACATTTTCTACAGATTTTACTTGTTTCTAAGTCCTACTTACCAGCCCCTTCATTTGGGCTGTGAAGAAACAAGAATGTCACTAGCAGTCTTTTTGCCCTCTTACTTTAAAGAAAGTCACTTTTTAAAAAAATTCTGCCTATCCCGATAGTTACCTTGTATTCTGCCGGTACAGCATTTGCTGCTGGCCTATGGATGCCTGGTTAATCATACCCTGCTGACTCTTCCTTAACAGATGCTAAGTAACACTCAAAGGCTCAAGGACCACTGCATGTACTCTCCCAACATCATTTCTCCATGCTCATAATCACCTTAGCTACAGCGCTGATTGTATTTTACTGCCAACACCAGAGGACTGGAGGAATTGGCTTTCTGTACATGAGGTTTAAAAGACACTTCCTTGCATTAAGATGAGGTCCACGCTAGAGAAATGCTTGAGAACCCTTAATCCTTGACTTCTCAGTGTTAGCATCCATCCCGTTGATTCACAGCCTCATTTTGTGAAACCTTGTTATTTCTTCCATTTCTTAGCAATTCTTCTTTTCCCTGCTGCCCCCCAAATGGCATTCACTACCTACTTCATTCAGTCCTTCATCCATCTGCAGGACAGCATAAAGAACAACAACAATAACAACAAAGTGCAAATATGCAGACTGAAGAAAGTAAAAGAGGCCACCAATGAATATAAAGTTGATTTTAGCATTTCTGGGAAGGGACTCAGGAAAGTTATCTCAGCCGAGACACGGGTCCCAGACAGCCGGGAGTACTCACAGAAATGCTTCCATCTGCGTGGCTGCTGTGGCATTAGGCAGCACCGTCAGTCTGGAAAGACGCCTTTTTTCCATTTTTATCTGTACTTTCCTAAGAACATAATTAAAGACATTACTGGGCCATGCTTTGTAAAAACATAACTTAGCTCTTCCCTAGCCTCTCACTGACGATGCGTGCAAAAACACTTCCCCTCGAGTTTCTTTCTCACTCAGCATGCCTGCACCACCTCTGTGTGCCTTTCCAACACCTTTTGGCCGGAGCGGCTTTTGGAAAGGCGGCTTCCCCCGCGGCCGCTCCCTGCGATAGCGATGCTCGGGGCACCTGGCGCTCCCCGTCCTCTCACGGCCCTGGTGCACCCTGCGGGGGAGAGCGGCCTCTGCCAGAGGTGACCCTCCCGGGGCAGGGCTACCCGGGGCGGGGACAGCATCCCATCCCATCCCGTCCCGTCCCATCCCGGCCGCGGGCAGCGCAGCCAGCTTTCTGCACACACAAAGCGGGTGGGACCGAGTTGAAAATACGATGGGGAAAGGGGGTTTCGCCATTTTGCCCCCGCGCTCCCTCCGGCAGCGAACAAAGAGCTGGAACAGGGACCTCCGCCCCGGGCATCCATCGCCTTGCCCACACCCGCCGGCGGCGAGCGGGTCCCGCCGCCTCTGCCCTCTCCCCGGCCCCGCACTCACCGCCCGCCGCCGCCGGAGCGGGATGTTCCTGCTTGGGGCGCCCGGGACACCGCTCAGCCGCCGCGGCCCGAGCCTCCCCCGCCATGGGCACGGCCCCGGCCCCGTCCTGCCCCGGCCCCGTGCTGCCCCTCCCGCCGTCCCGCCCCGCCGCCTCAGCCCGCCGCGCCCCCTCCCCGCCCGCCATGTTCTCGCCGCCGCCCCGGGGCGGTCCGCGCACTTCCCGGGAACTCAGATCAAAAGCGGGGGGGAAAGTACTTTACACGGATGAGGTATAGTTATTTGTCCCGGCTTGTTGTGCCAAGCAGTCGTATAGCCTAAATGCTAGACTTCCTAGACCCCAAAACACTATTAAAAGTAACACAAAGAAGATATGGGGAAGAGTTTTTTCCGCACGCACATCTGAAGCAAGTCATTGGATGTTGGTGACAGTAAAAGGGTGAACAATAATTAAATGCCGTGCTTTTGCATCCCTAGCTTCTGCCTTTGCCTGGCAACGCCCTTGGGCGCAGAGGGTGACTGCCCTGATGTGAGCTGTGCTGTGTTTCGATCGCTCTGTGGAGTTTTTAGTGCTGTGGACACCAGTTTCCTGTGGCTGCTGCCTCAGTTCGCTCCAATGCTCCAACAGCAGCAGCTGGACTCTGTGTCTTGCTCCTGTGCCAGGGAACTCCATAGGGACTTAAGTCTGCCCTTTCGATGACGCAGAAAAGCAAGACAAGCACCCACCCATCAGTGCTGGAATACTAAGCTGATGTATCATTTTCAACCAGTCCTACTGATACTTTTCTACCGGACCTTTTTAAGCTTATCCACGCCATTGCACTTAGACATTTTAAAAAGACCATCTTTGGACAGCATTCAAAAACATATCAAACCAGCACATGAGATTCCACAATGAGCAAAAACTGATGTACAGAAGTTCCACCTGAATGTCAGGAAGAACTTATTTCCTGTACAAGTGACTGTGCACTGGTTGCCCAGAGAGGTTGTGGAGTCTCCCTCACTGGAGATATTCCAGACCTGTCTAGACACAATCCTGTGCCATGTGCTCGGGGATGACCCTGCTTGAAGAGGGAAGTTGGACCAGATGACCCATTGTGCCCCCTTCTAACCTTGCCCAGGTGTGATTGTGTGCACACACGTGTCTGTACAATCTTAACGCAGCACAGGACACCTGTGTGATGGAGCCATGTAATGCTTGCTGCAACTGAGTGTGGCCATGGAGATGGTCCAGGGCCACCAGAGCTCCCCAAAACCTCTCCTACCCAGCTGTCCCACTGCTCTCAGTGAGGTACCCAGGGGGAAGCGGCTGGAGGGAGAAGTGGGGCACACAAACATTCTCCACTGGCTTCTGCAGCCCAGCTTCACTGGAACAGAGGCTTGGGTGAGCTTGCTCAATCTTCATCCTGGGCAGAGGAGATTAGAGAGCCCACTCTCCCCAGGTGGCTCCAGCAGCACAGAGAACTGCGGATCCCCACCCCTCATCCACCTGCCCCCCAATCACCTCACAGTATCACAGACTGGGTTAGGTTGGAAGGGGCCACAATGGGTCATCTGGTCCAACCTCCTTGCTCAAGCAGGGTCATTCCATAACACATGGCACAGGGTTGTGTGTAGACAGGTCTGGAGCATCTCCAGGGGTGGAGGCATCACAACCTCTCTGGACAACCTGTTCCAGTGCTCAGTCACCCTCACAGTAAAGAAATTCTTCCACAGGTTCAGGTGGGGAAGGTGGAACTTCTGTGCATCAGTTTCTGCCTGTTGCCTCTTGTCCCATTGTTGTGAATGAGGCCACGAAACTCCGATGGTATGGGAAATTAGCCAATCGTTTTATTTAAAAAAATTGACTACCAGGAACAAGGGGTGCAAGCTAATCTTGCACCCTTATCGACAAGCCAGATATAAACTGAACATACAACGCTGTATGGGCCACTTCCTCAGGACACAACGTCCATCAGGAGTGACCCTTCTGAAGGCTATCAGTCCCTCTTTATAGCTTCTGTCCCCTCACGGATTGGTGAGTTTTGGACCCTTGCTGCCATTGGTCCATTTACCAGGTTCTCATTGGTCTTTAGCCAGGTTCACTCTCAACCAATCATTTATTCCCGCCATGAGATGATTGGTTGGCTGTGTCCACCAATGAGGTTCAGGGTTGTGGCCCTGGTGTTATCGGTGAGGGGGGAGCAAAAGATCTTTTCCTCCCGATACCTTCTCTAAGCAGCTTCTTTATTCCTTCAACATTACAACTGTAACCGCTCAAAGTTTCAGTTGTCACTTAAAACCGTACAACGTTGCAATCGCAAACCAACACTTTAATATTATCACAGTAACTATTCACACCCGTACAAAACCATGGGAACCACTTGAAACCATACACAGTTACAAATTGAAATGAAACTTACAGGATACATACTTATACACTCATACCACTTAAAAAAAGTTCAACTTTTCTTGTCTCTAACACCATTGCCTGGCACCACCGAGAAGAGCCGGGATTCATACTCTTGGAATCTCCTCTTTATATATTTGTACACATTGATGAGGGCCCCTCTCAGCCACTTCTTCTCGAGGTTGAACAGGCCCAGCTCCCTCAGCCCTTTCCCCTAACGGAGATGCCCCAGTCACTTAATCATTTTCGTTCCCCTCCGCTGGACCCGCTCCAGGAGCTCCATGTCTCTCCTGTCCTGGCCAGAACACTGCAGATGAGGGCTCACTAGAGCTGAGCAGAAAGGCAGGATCTCCTCCCTCGCCCTGCTGGCAGCGCTCTTCCTGATGCATCCCAGGATTCCACCGCCGCCGGGGCCCCGCGCCGCGCCCGCCCCTGGAAGCGGAAACACCACGGGGCGGCGGTTCCGGGGCGCCGCCGCTGCCGTGAGGGCTGTGCGGGAGGAGAGGGGCTCCGCCGCCTCCACCGCCGCCCCTTCCGCCGCCTCCTGCCGCCTCCTGCCGCCTCCTGCCGCCTCCTGCCGCCTCCTGCCTTCTGCTCGGTGGAGAGGAGGCCGCCATGCATCCCGTTTTCCAGAGCAGCCGGCGCGATTTCACCTTCGGGCCATGGAAACTGAGCGCCGCCCGAACGCACATCATGAAGTCGGCTCAGGCCGAGAGGTAGGGCGGGCTCCGGGCCGGGGGCGCAGGGGGACACAGCGCAGCGCAGCACGGCACAGCACGGCACGGCATAGCACGGCACAGCACAGCACGGCATAGCATAGCGCGGCATAGCGCGGCATAGCACGGCACAGCATAGCACAGCACGGCATGGCATAGCACGGCACAGCATAGCACAGCACGGCACAGCACAGCGCGGCACGGCACGGTGTTCCCGCTGCTCGGGGAACCCCCGCTCGCTGTCCCTGCTGCTCGGGGAGCCATCGCGGGGCTGCGGCTTCGGCCCCCTGGGGCCGTCGGGTGATCTTGCGAAAGAAACACAGAGCCTTCCCAGGGCGGGGGAGACGCTGTTCGGCCCAGTTGCGCGGGGCACCGGGGTTGTTCCTTCTCTTCAAGCTTGATTCTCTGGATGGAGAAATTTGGGCCTTTTGGGTTACAGGTGATTTCTAAAATTTTGTTTTAGTGATTGCAGAAGGCAGCCTACAAAAAAGACGAGGAGGGACTTTTTACAAGGGCATGTAGTACGAGGACAAGGGGGAATGGATTCAAACTGAAAGAGAGGAGATTTAGTTTGGATCCTAGGAAGGAAATTCCTGACTGTGAGGATGGTGAGTCACTGGAATGGGTTGCCCAGGGAAGTTGTGGATGCCCCATCCCTGGAGGTGTTCAAGGCCAGGTTGGATGGAGCTTTGGGCAACCTGGTCTGGTGGAGGTGTCCTTATCCATGGCAGGGGTTTGGAACTTGACCTCTAAGGTTTCTTCCAACTCAAACCATTCTGTGATTGTATGATTGATTTGGATCTCTGGATATCTGTGAACTGAGACCCACTGATTAGAAGCCTGATTTTCTTAATTACTTTTGAAAAAGGATATTTTTAATGTCTCATACCGTGTGTTGGTAATAGCTGTTTTAAGTTAGTGATTTTCATTAAAAATTTATAATTTGCTCTCTTCTTGTAGGAATTTCCAATCCAGTGAAATCATTGGAGGAAATGTTCCTGTATCAGCATCAAGTACTTAAGTCAGATTTGCTAATGTGGAACTGAAGAGTTCAGCTATGCCATAACTGACCTTAGTGGCAGGTGGATTTGGCAGATACTTCTCTGTTTCATTTTCTGGAATAAATTTCAGTATACATGGGAATCTCATTAGTCTTCTTAAATGTACTTCCATTTATCTTACTTCTACCTTTTCTGAGGCTAATGAGGCATTCTCTGGGAGGAACTGGCTGCTCATGGCTGGGATGGGTGCACTGTTTGCTGGTAAAACACTGTCTGGATGGCTGAGCTCCAAGAGTGATGGTGAATGGAGTTACATCCCACTGGTGGCCCATCAGCAGTGGTGTTCTCCAGGGCTCAGTATTGGGGCCAGTCCTGCTCAATATCTTTATTGATGGACAAGGTGACAAGGTGATTGAGTGCACTCCCAGTAAGCTCACAGATGACCCTAAGCCAGGTGGAAGTGTTGATTTGCTGGAGGGCAGGAAGGCTCAGCAGAGGGATCTGGACAGGCTGGATCGATGGGCTGAGGCCAACTGTAGGAGGTGCAACAAAGTTACAGCGACCCATTTTGTCTTTTTTATTGCTTGGGGAACATTATTAGTGTCTATAGGAATTTTATTTCTGGCAAATACATATTGCAAAAATACCTCAGCAACCTGCGTGGTAAGGTGAAGGATTAAGTGTCCCCATAGCCAAGAACTCTTTTCTATGCAGAGGTTGGTTTTTGCAGGTCAGGGGTTCCTACACTTGATGAAATGGAAAAGTTCATAGTGTTATTCTGCCTTCTCTGGGAAAAATGTAGGATCTTATTCTCCAGGTCTCTCAATTTGCTATTTTTATTTTAGTTGGGTTGACAATGTTCTTTTGTATTCAGGGTTACAGAAATAACCACTTTTGCTCAGGATTGCTATCAATGTGAACATTATGATTAGGACACACTTCTCCCTCCCCTCACTCAAATAAGTGTATTTCCTAAAGCTTTCTTCTTTCCAACTGTCACGTATTCCCTTTTGATCTTAAGTCAGGTAGGTAGGGAGGAAAAGAAAAGTTTAGGAAGCATACCAGTACGTGTCTTCTACCAGCTTGAACAGGTAGTAGAGCATAATAGTGTCTTCTGCACTTTTTACATACTCTGCCAGGGTTGTCTTAAGCATCTTTTTTGTAAGGTTCTAAATTTTGAGGTATGGACCACTGTGCAGGGAATTGAAACTTGCTCATGATGAGTCCTTGTTCCTGAAAGTTTCTTTGAGTTGGTCCATTGATCATCCAGGGATTTGCTAGCACAGGTGGAAAATTTCTTTTACGTGCTTTTCAGATACTCTTGATTCCTCATGTGTGAGAATTTTGTCTGAGTCTGATGGCAAAGGAGTGTTTTAGGAATACTTTTTTGGTGGAAAAGTCACTTCGGATCAATGACTGTGCATTTCAGGTGAAATGATTAACCTGGGGAAGCAACGAAGTCTCACAGAAGATACTGATGATGTTTCTTCTAAGTTATCATGGTCTAAAGAGTCGTTATTCCAAAACAAGCACTGCTTTCACTGAGCTGTAGCTGATGATGCCTCTCTGATTTTTCTCTGCAGGTTGGCTGATGAATTACACATGCCTTCCCTGCCAGAGATGATGTTTGGAGACAATGTCCTAAGAATACAGCATGACCATGGTTTTGGAATTGAGTTCAATGCTACAGATGCTTTAAAATGTGTCAATAATTGTCAAGGTATGATCAAAGTCGCTTGTGCAGAGGAGTGGCAAGAGAGCAGGTACAGTATTTTTATCACCAGTGGGCAAGTACTTGTGTGTTGTGTATGAAACTGTCATACAGTAGTTAAAGGGACAAGCTGAACCCTTGGAGGACCACATTGCATTTGGTTCTACCCTAGATACAGCATGTGATCACAGAAGTCACTTTGCCTTTCTTTGTTGTCATCATGCTTTCTGTTTAATTGGGTCAGCTGTATTTTTCAGCTGTGTCATGGCTTTCTTGAGGTAAACTTCAAGTTTAACATGACTTAATGCCTTTTCTGTTTATTCAAACTCTCAGGGCCTCGGGCACTACAAGACTGCATTGTGTGGTGTTGCAAAGGGCTGTACATGTTCAAAATCTTAGCCTTAGGAATAAAGTGAAACAATTACCATGCATGAGAACTAGTTATGATGCTTAGTATTTACCAAGTTGGATTAGTTGTAGAGCACCTGCCTGGAAATAAAGCAGAGAGAGAAAGCAAAGTTGTCATGAAAACTAAGATAAATTGCAGTGTTAATGATTGCTGTGTGTTGTCAAGAGATCACTTTCTGCCTACTTAAAAGAAAAATTGATCTTGAAATACAAAATTTTCAGCAATATTACATGAAAATCTTTAATTTGAGTAACCAAACTGAGATGGATTGAGAATTCTCACAATTGTTTCCAAAGTTAGTTTGGAAACAGATGTGAAACCATGATTAAGTCTTGACATTTTGATTGCAGCTCAGACAATGCTGCTGTTTTTCTTTAGGAACAGTGTGGGAATTATAATGCACAGTCTTATGTGAGGTTGTAATTTTTTGAGAATTACTACAAAGCTGTTTTCTCTTTCACTGTTGAGGAGTGAGACTGAGCACAGTAAGGAAGTTGTCAAGCCATATGACTGGACTTACACAACAGATTACAAAGGAACTTTGCTGGGAGATACTGCAACATTAAAGGTAATAATCTTCTCGTTAATTGCTGACTGCATCTTGCTTCAGTCAAACTCTTTTTTTGAAAGCTGTCATTTCCCTTTCAGTAGGCTTCTGTAAAATCTTTTGTGCTTCGTAATTTCTGATTTCAAAGGGTAATTTGGGCTTCTCATGTCTCTCAGCTCATGATTTTGTCCTAATAAAATCATGGCTTATTTTAATAACGGGGGTGGGTGGTGTCTTAAAGCATTTTAGGATTAAAGCACATGGGAGGCTTCAGCTCTTGCTGAGGGCTGCTCTGGAGCCCTGAGCTGCTCACATGCAGCAGAACTATCAGCTGTGTCATTCTGTAGAGTCTTCATGCTCTGCTGCTTGCATGTTTGTCTGCTTTCGGCCCTGGCTGCTTTCAGTGGCCTGATGTTTTTTTGCAACAGTAACTCCTCATATTTAAACTCACAGGCCATCCCATGTCTTTATTTTTGTGAAAATATGACTGAAGTTCCCAGCTTCTGTTTACTGCATACAGGTTGCTTGCTACTAAGCAGATAATCTATTAATTTGCTAGAATCACTTTAGTTAGAGATCACTTGAGTTGTGCTCATTAAAAGTATGAGTTAAAAGTACAGGATAGAAATAAACCATGTTAGTCCATAGTCTTTAGACACCAGAAGTGTCTGTGGGGGCCATGAGGTGGAAAACATACACTTGTATACTTGGTTCCCATGGAAAGGCTTTACGGGAATCTTTTTCAAAGTGTGTGGTGGGCTAGGGGTGCTAAATGCATGGAAATCTCTTTATAAACCTGAACTTCTCATACATATGTTAAACACAAAACATCTTCAAATGTTTTGAAAGAAAGGAAGCAGAATTGTTTGCAGCTGAAACCCCACTGAGCCTGTACCCAGAGAGAAGTTTATTCAGAATTTTCCACTCTTAGTTTTTGCTTTTGCTTCATATTATTTCCAAGAAGAAACTCTTGGAAACTTTGATTTTAACTTTTTCCCTTAGAAATTTGGGGTGTCTTAAGCTTAGTGCCCTAGAAGTTTTTTTTCCTTTTTAAAACTGTGGAATTCAAAATATTAGGACAAACTGTATGTAGTTTGGCAACAAATTAATATGCCAACTGTTCTTAATCTTTTTCTCCAGGTTGTTCCTACAACAGAACACATAAATACAGAGAAATTGAAAGCCAGGGAACAAATTATGTTTTTTGAAGAAGTACTCCTCTTTGAAGATGAACTCCATGATCATGGAGTATCAAGTTTGAGTGTGAAAGTAGTGAGTATTGGGAGGTGTTTAAAAGATACCTGGGGACTCAGTTGGTTGATTAATGCAAAACAGAGCTGCTTTTTGCATGTTGTTCCTTCTGGCATTTAAACTTCAAAGCACAAACTTCTTCATCCTTGCTTTTAGGAATATGATCTTACTGGAAATTTTGTTGTCTTGAAACCTCCAGGAGACAATCTTTTCCCTCCTTTTGCATCCTGCCTAATAGTCCTTTGAGACACTGTCTGCCCTGCTGGGCAGCCACAGCTGCAGCAAATCAACAGCCCAGATTTTGACTTCATTCTTGAAAACTTCTCATATTGTCTTCCATTGTGAATATCTGATGTAGACAAGTACATGCTTAAAGGGAGTCTTTGTAAGATGCTGAATGGGCCATCTTTATTTTTGCAGAGAGTGATGCCTTCCAGCTTTTTTGTGCTGCTGAGGTTCTTCTTGCGAGTGGATGGGGTACTCATCAGGATGAACGATACAAGGCTTCATCATGAGGTAGACCTTTACTTTCCATCAGGACTTATTTTACAGAGCTTCCCTTGCCATTTTACTTCCAGTGATATTCCTGTAATTTAATATTGGTGTTTGGGGGACATGAAAACTTCCGAGTGTATTTTATTATTGTGGTGGTGCTGAGCTAGCAACCAAGTGCTGGATGCCATGGTGCATGAGCAGAGTAGGCCACCCCCCATGTGATATAATCATTTGAATACATTTGGCAGACAGAGATTAGAGAAGGAAGTACAAGAGGAGAAATGGGCAACAATAAAGAGTTCAATACTGTCTCGTCTCCAAGTACTTTATTATTATCTTGCCTAATAGAATTAGAATGCAAGGGTAACTTGCAAATAACTGTCCATAATACACTGAGTTATGGTATCATAAATAATACAGGATGTTAAGATTTGTGGTTTGGTAATTCTGTGTGGATGTGTAGGAGTTCTAGCTGAGTAAAAATTAACAAGCATATTCAGTCATAGAATTTTTTTGAAGCGTGCCCACAGGTGGTTTTTGAAAAAAAAACCCCAACATTGTTATCATCTTCTTCATGAATTTGAATGTACATTTCTTCTCCTAGGTGAAAATATGTGGTCAACCAAATTCCAATGCTTACTAAATTCAATCTATTTAGAATGCTTAGTTTGTACTGATACCAGATGATTGCATTTTTCCATTAGGCTGACAAGACCTACATGTTGCGAGAATACACATCCAGGGAAAGCAAAATATCAAGTTTAAAGGTATTGCATTTTTAAAACTTTGTTTCTTTTCCTTCTGTCTGCCTTTTAGTTTTATGGCCAGCATTGAAAATATTGTGTCTCTAAGTACTTCTTTGTACGGTTTGGAACTAATACAGAGGAAAATTCTTTTTGCTTGTGCAGCTTTTTTCTGGTGATTTTAGAGCAGATTTGCATTTTGTAAATGCTCAGATCACATGACAAGGTATGGGATTAGGTCACTTTTTCTACTATTGAGTTAATAAAATGTTTTTATTATTTTATTTTTTCATAGAACTGTTCAGCTGCAAATCAGGTATTCCAGGTCCCCCGATGTTAAATTTCATGGCTGCTTGTGTGCTTCCAAGCAGTATTAGGGGTTAAGATCTGTTTGGTAATAGACTCTTTCAGTTCTTGTCAAATATTTGAAGGAAATTAGTCACCTTAAAACTCTAGTAATGGCTCAGAATAATTTGTGGTACATTTGGAGTTGCAGCTGTTGATCTTTATTAATGACAAACACCTGAACTTTCATTTTATTGTACCTCTCCTTCTCCATTATTTTTCCTTGGCCTCTAGAGGTGTTTCCATCCAGTAAATGATAAATTAATTGTCTGTAGAAGTTTGGGGTTGGAATACTTTTTCTTATGCCCTCTTTTCTTTCGCTTGTTTCATGTAAAATTTTTGCTTTTTAGAACGTTCCACCTTCGCTGTTCACGGAACCTAACGAGATCTCTCAGTATCTACCCATAAAGGAGACAATCTGTGAAAAACTAGAATTCCCAGAGAAACTGGAACCTAAACCAGAAACATCACTGGAAACCACATGTGCTAAGTCTAAATAAATGTGACTTTATGAGGACTTGAAGTAGACTGGAGATAATGTGATCACAGTTGTTGTCATGGGGGGTGTTTCACTACTAGTGGAATGAAGAATTTGGCTAATTTTTCTGTAGCCTTGAGAGAAAACATTTCAAGCAGGTTTTGCTAATGGTGTTTTTTGTTGGATTTTTTTTTAACCTGTGTCTGGAGTTGATGATAGACTGGTGGTGAGTTACAGTTTTCAGCAGCATTGGAGAAATGACTGTTGGGAGCCTGGATTCTGTTTAGTTCACCAAGCAGGCAGGAGTATTGTCTGGACCCCCATCCGCTAACACTTCTATGAAGATTTTTGTTATTGCGGCTTCAGATACTAAGAAACTACCAGAGTTGTAAAACTGGCATGATTTTATTTTTATGGAGAAATAATCCACAGTAAAAAAAGAAAATCCTCTGCATTTATTTTGATCTGTCAGTCCTAAACTACCCATTTTGCTTGTCTTCCCCTACTGATAACCAGCAAAGTTACTTGTACTTTCTGATCCAGAGTCTCACCTAAGAATATTCATTTCATCTGATGATAGTTTTAAGTGTAGGGAAAAAAAATACATTTGTTTGACACTATATAAAGGTAAAATTATTTGTGAGGCATTAACTCCAGAGTGGGAGTACTGCTCCAGTCATGTATGATGCTGGAAAGGCATTGCCCTGCACTGGCCTTCTCTTGGATGTGTTCACATGTGATGGTTCTACTGCCCTGACAGCCAAATTGCAAAACTGCAGTGGATTTTCTTCCCCAGAAGCTGGGGAAGTCTGATCCCTAAAGGATGCTGGTGTTTGCAGTTTGAGAAAGGAGATCCTGTATGGCCTTAGAAGGGTGCTAACATATATTCCAGATACATAATTTTGGTTTATTTTAAAATCCTTTTAATATTGATAGAAGTGTGATCACTTGTGTAGTCATGATTTCAAGCAGATGAAACTGAAATACTTGTATTGCTTTTGGAAATCCTGCAATATATTACTGGTTTGGCCTAAGAATGGGGCAGCTCAGCAGGCTTGTCTGGGTTTGCTGCTGACACTCAGTGCAGGAAGCAAGTAACTCCAGTGAAAAGCAGGCCTTGTGGTGCAAGGTGCTTGCAGATAAGAACATGTACACGTTCTGATGTCCTGGGGTTTTTGTTAAAACATCTTTGTATTCTACACTGCATGGCTTACTAGAAGCAACCCACCACAAAACCTAGTATTTAACCATACCTTTTGTGAAGTGGTTTTCATGTAGAGAAGACCCTGAGGTTTTCAGTGGGGGAAAGAAAAAGTCTACTGCCATTTAGTGACTGTTTCCTTAGTAAAAACAAATAACCCACTAATTTCACTTTTCATTTGAGGCAGCCTGATCTACTGAATTCTGCAGCAGGTGGAAAGGCAGGAACTAACTGCAGTTTTTCCTGTGTCACTGATTTACTCTAACCATGGGGAAGACATTTCTCTGTGCCTCCATTCCCTGTGTGTAAAAATGAGAGTTAATATATGCCTACCTCACAGAGAGGCTGTGAGGATTAGTTTGTACAAAGTTATTGATTAGAATATTTTTTTCTGAATACACCTTCAGCCTTATCTTTGGAATCCTTTGGAAAGGATTTCTGCAAAAAATGATCCATAGGATGAGTGAAGAGAACCAAAATGAAACAGTTTCTGAAAGAAGTTGTCAGCCTTGATAATTATCAGATATGATCTGGGTGAATTAATTTATGGCCACTTTGAAATAGAAGTAAGGTCCTCTTATGTTCCCAATTATAGTCCTACATTCTGTTGCCTTTTTTTTTTTTCATCTTCCTGCACTTGTTTCCTAAACATTTTAGTGTCAGGATGAAGAAGGGGACTGCAAATGAATGCAGCATGGACGAAGTTAAAATCCATTTTGGTAATAGAAAATTATTTGGGTCCATTCCAGTGATAGAGGGAAGGGAGTGAAAAGGAAGGAAACAAATGGGGCAAAGAGATCGTTTTCTGGTAGAAGTAAATCATGGCACTTCTTTTACTCCAAGCATATATTAGTATACATTCCTTAGAGCTTATAAAATCACACTTTACAGCTGGTGTGACTGGGAGCAGAGCTCATGTAGTGCTGGCATGAAGGAAACTATATCTGCATTTGTTCCATCAAACTGTGATTTGGGCTTGGTCAGTGATGCTAACATTAAACTCCTTTGGGCTGAAATAAAGTATAGGGGGAAAGCCACAGAGTCGGGAGGGAGCAGTGGAAAGGGCACTCTGCATGTTTAGCTTATACTCTGTATTTTCTCTTGTCCATCGTACATCCTAATTTGTGACCCGTTGGTAAAGTTTTATGGAATGGACTCATATCCTGACTCTATAGATACCCGCTCTCCATCTATTCTAAAGGGTGCTGTGCATTTCAGTGGAACACATGTGTTGGGGAAATCACAGGAACTCCTTTAGGAAGTTACAGTTACAGCAAGTTCAAAATTGGAGCACTTTGTGACTTTGTTACACCACGCAGATTACCAAGAAGCAGCGGTATAAGCTGGCGTACAGCAAGCTCTCTGGCACAAAATTTCCACAGAAAAATACCACTTGGAATAAATAACTTTATTTATTAAAGGGGGGGAGGGAGTGGGGTGATTCTCCAGCCGTTTTGTGTCGAGTTTTATGTGGCAGTTTATACTGTTCCTTATATGTTGCTAAATAAAACGTACCAAACATTTTATAGTTCTGTTTTCAACTGTGCAAAATAAACTTAAAGAACGACTTGTGATGCTGAATTTTGGCTGCTAGTAGGACATTGCATCCACATACCTTTGTCTGGCAGGAGACTGCTGAGCTGGTTACGAAAGTAAATTGAGCAGGAGAAGAGCCACAGTCGTGGGGTTAGAATGAAACCTGAGGGACTAAAATGAGTTTCGCTATTGCCAAGCGATGGATTGGGAAGCGCTGGGCGGGGGCGGTGGGATAGGATCCATGCACATCCGCACTACATCCCCCGGCAGCCTGCGCGCCGCCCCGCCGGCCTTGCCCTACCTGCGGCGCGCAGGTGGGCGCGGTGGCTGCCGGGGCTGGTAGTCCCTGGGGAGGGAAGGGAAGCGCAAGGAAGGGCAGGGCGCTCCGGCCGGCCGGGCGGGCGGGCTGTGGAGCCATGGACAAGCTGAAGCGGGTGCTGAGCGGCCGCGACGCGGAGGAGCCGAGCGGCCTGGCCGAGGTAGCGCTGCCGCCCCTCCCCGGTGCGCTCGGTGCCGTGGCGGAGCAGCCAGCCCGGAGAAGGCTCCGCGGGCGGGGGCGGGCGCCGGGCGGTCCCGCGTGGGCTCGGCCAGCGCTGCCCCCGCGCGTCCCGGTGCCTCGGCATCCCCCCGTGCCCGCGGGGGGCTCGGGAGGACGTGTCCCCAGGAGGCTGCCTGGGCAGGACACGGCGCAGCGGCTCGGAGGAAGTTTTAGCGCTTGGTAGGAGGCGAGAGCTACAAGTAAACAAGTTTCGCTTTTGTTTTTCTCCTCGTTTCCAGGTTATCGATGCGACTTCATTAGGTTGGGGCACCCGAGTGAAAGGCTTCATTGCGTGTTTTGCGATCGGATGCCTGTGCTCGATCTTGGTAAGGACTTTTTGCCACATCTCCCCAATATTTGAGTTTCAGGAGCCCAGATAATTACAGCCTCCCTCTCTGCTGTTGCTTGATTTTTCCGAGTCTCTGCGGAGACGTTTGACTCGGTTCCAGTCAGATGCAATACACCGACTCTTAACAAGAATGCCATAAATGCGATTTACTTTTGTATGCGTGATTCTGCAGTTTGCCTTGAAGTTTTCCTGAGATTTCTTTTGTGACGTAACACTTCTTGGAGATATATATATATATATATATATATTTGTTTCAATTTAAAACCTGTTAATTTCCCCCCCTCCTTTTCTCTAAATGTTCCTTTTTAGGGTAGTTGTCTGCTATGGATACCAAAGAAAGGGCTGGTACTGTTTGCAGTGTTTTATACCCTGGGGAATATTGCATCTATTGGGAGGTAACAATCTTTATATATCATTTTCCTAATACAGATGAGAAACAAAAGCAGAATGATATGCACGAGTGGTAGAAACGGTTGCACTTGTAAGAGAAAATTTGCTTTTGTAGATAATTTACTTGTTGAGTCCTACAGAACAACATTTCCCTAGTAGTGCCCTGAAATGCTAAAGTAAATCTTAGTTTTGTTTATTGTTATTAGTAATGCATTCAAGGTAAAAGTTGCTCATCGGTAAACAAGAATCACCCTCATGCTGTGAGCATTGAAGTTTCTTGATTTTGTTGGTTCCTCCTCTCCCAGATAAAAACAATTCTTTGCCATTTTGCATTTGGAAGTGTGCTGTGTGTTTTGGTGAATGTGTTTGGGGCAGTCTGTCTGTCAGGGCAGGCATGTGTAGTAAGACTTCATGGCCATCAAGGATCCTGTCAGCTTTCTGTGATTGTGGAAACTTAGCATGATGCAAGAAAGCATAAATAATGGAACTGGAAGTAACATGCTAATGAGGCAGAATAATATAGTATATGACGCAGAAATATCACTTTAAGTAAAACTTTCACCTTGTGTAATTCATCCATTATCCATCACCAGGGCTCTAGATGAAGCTGCAGATCTGTTAAGGGATCAGGGAATGGATCCAGGCCTGAAAACAGCCTTTTATGTAGAGGAATTGAGCTGGATTACCTGGCAATCCATGCAGAGCCTCTGTGGATGGTGTTCTTGAAAAGCAAGATTTTTAAAAGCATTTTTGAAAAGCAGGTTAGAAAAGCATCTGTCAAGGTGATCTGATTGGAGCTGACCTTGGCCTATGCTTCTAACTTGATAGTTCTGCTCTGCTTCTGTGAATTTTAGCAGAACAAGTGTGAATAAAATTGTAAATACCTTGCACAAAGGAAAGGGGGAATGGATTTTGTCTCATTGTACTGTCCACATTCTTTAGTTATGCCGCCCTGATTGCCATAGCAGCACAGTGTACTGATGCCCCTGTGGCAGCAGACAGTTTAATCTTGCCGAGTTTCACTTTTGCCTTTCTCATTCCCGTGTTCATCTCGACTTGTTTTTCACAGCACTATGTTTCTTATGGGACCAATGAAACAACTGAAGAGGATGTTTGAGCCTACCCGTTTGATCGCCACCATTGTAATGCTGGTCGGTATCCCAGGAGTTGCTTTTAACTCATACAAACCTGGCAACAGTTTTCATTGTGAGGTCCTTTCAAATCCATTGCTGTGGCTCAGGATGTGTCTGGGGATGGTTTTTTGTTTTGTGTTTTTTTTGTCTTTCCTAAAAACGTCAAACAATGTGTATCTGCTGTAGTGGAAGTGTAAGTGTAGCACCAGAAAAGCGCCTCCCTGTTAGGCAGGGCTGAGCTGAAGCCAGCTTGTTTTGCTAAATGAGCATTAAGGCTCTGTGACTGGTGTGTGTGAACCATGCATGTGCTTTTTTAGGGTGCTTGAGGTCACAACATCATATTCACGTGTTGCCTAAGAAGTGAATGATGGGAGAATAGGTGGTTTTTTTAAAGTTGTCCTATGGATAGATGCTAGATATTTTATTATGCATAATTTTGTCTTTTTATATTCTGTCTGATTGCCTTGAAAGAGTTGTGTAGATATTTCCACCTTGAGAAAATCATCTCTTCATGACAAATCAGCTGGGGAAACTGTGCCTTGGTCACCATGATCATTAGGGATCATCCCAGCTGGCCGATAGCTTCAGGTTTGAAACTTGTATGATGGAATGAAATTGCAAATTCAACATTCAGTGAAGTCACCCTTGGAATTATTTTCTTTTCAGAAGATGGAAGTTATAGCAAACCTTATGTTGTGTGTGTTTCTGTGTCTGAAGGTTGCTGCTGTGTTTCAGACTGACTCTTCTTTAAACTACGCGGGCTTTTCTTGTCTCTGCAACTTTCCTGTTTTCTTCTGGCAAGTCAAAGATTTGAAAAGTTGTTTAACTTGCATGAAACTCCTGCTTTCAGTCTGAATATCTTCAGAGTGTTTGCTTGGCATCAGCACTTCCCAATTTCTCTTTAGACATCTGGAGATGCTGCAGAGCTTGAGAAATTGACTGTGTGTGCTTGCAGATCCAAGCAAGAAGCTACTGCGTGGTGTGTCTGTGTTTTGAATGCATTCAGGATGCCTGGAGTCAGGAGAATTCCTGGAATGTTGTTCACTGGGATAAAGTCCATCATTAGATGTATGATGCACTATTTATACCAATATACAAATCACCACCTTAAAACTAATGGAAGAACTGCAATTATTGTCAGTACTGGTTGAGCTCCAGTGTATGATTTCTTTGGCAATGCATGTCTTAGTGTCTGAATATGCAGTACTACATGGGGGATTTTTTTTTTCCATTCTAGCAGAAAGATGCCCATTATAACCTCTAGTAGCACAATGGTACATGTGTATCTAAAGGCTTTTAGATGCTGATGAAGGAAGATGAATTATCAGCAACTGTCATAGATCAATGAACTGTCAGATCTTAAATCGAAAATGCAAACTAATAAGGGGCTTTTGTTAAAACTGAGGGTTAAAGCAGAAGATAATCATACTATCCCCCAAGATATTACCTGTAGTAAAGAAAGAAAGATACAGTGCAACTCTGAAAACAGAAAAGGTTTTGGTTTGAATGACTGTGCCTTATTTAAATATATACCCAGGAGAGCTACTCAGCAGTAGCCCAAAGTTCTTGAAAGTGTAGCATAGTTTTAATTGTGAGCTTTTAAGTAATGACATAACTTCAATGCCGTGGTAACCATGTAATCATCAGGAACTGTGCAGAAGCAGAAAGACTAAGAGTGGTAACTGAAAAGTATTTCAAAAGTCTCACTTATGCAAAGTGATGAAATGTGGTGTGTGCCTGTGACACCAAGAGGTGTGTGGGATGGAGCAAGGACCTGCAAAAGAGCTGCAGGAACCTCTTCCTCTTGCTCCTTTGCAGCCACAAAATCATTTTCTGGAGATACCAGGCTGATATTTTGTGATTGCTTTGATTCACTTCGGAAATGAAATAGCGAGAGCATTTTAAATGCAAGGAACTTTTAAATATGAGAAACTCTTATGATGCAGAATTGAATAAAGCTGTGAAATGATGTAATTAATTTCTGTCTCTGTGAAGGACCCCATTACAGTGTTGCAATATTTATAGAAACTGGAGTTGTTTCTATTTTTAATTAAAATAATTTGTTTTCTTCTAGTTGTGCCTCATACTAACACTGTGTTCTGCTTTCTGGGTGAGTACTGGAGTCCTGTATGTATATATAGCTGGAGTTAATGTAGCTGGAGTGTATTTTAAAAGTAAGATTCTTACACTGTTGTCTCTGCTGTGTTTTTTCCCCCGTCCCCTCTCCTCTCCAGTGGCGTAAGGCAGGACTCGCGCTGCTTTTCTGCATCTTACAGTTTTTTGCCATGGCATGGTGAGTGATTTCCTCCCTACACAGCCGGCTTTCTGTTGCAAAAGATGTTACTGGCATCAGTAGCTGAGTTGTGAGTGGATTTTGATGTTGAGTTAGGTGGAAGGAAAATTTTTACCTTGTCAATCCTTTAGATTCAAGACAATGCATCAGTGGGGAGTTGACCTGTCCCCACTTCTTGGTCTCTCACACCACTACAGAGGCTTTGGAGACAGAGTTCAGGGCTCCATTTCTCAAGGAAGTTCCTTTGATTTCTCTGGGCTTGAGCTGAGCTTGGTTTTTTTCCTCCCCTTTTAAATCAATTTGTGGCCTACTGTCTGGTATTCCTCTTTTACACTCTCCTGAATTTGTCTCACTCAGAGACCCAGTTATGCCAATCAAATTGTCAGTGTTCTTCATGTTAACATATGGTCTGTGCAAGGTCACCAAAGGGGTGCACAAACTGATGTGGACACCTAGCCAGCCCTCAGTACTAATCTTGCCTACCTGTAGGTGTTGGAGCATGAAGAATACTGGAGGCAGGAGAGCTGTGTTTAAAATGCTTTCACAACATCCCCCTCTATTTTGCCATGGTGTTTCATACCCTGGCTTGGCTAAGATGGCTTGCAAGGATACTCCTTCCTGTTACTCACAAATTCAAGGCTCCCTTTTGGTTATGTAACTTGCAGTTTAGCGTAACAGAGGGGTTGTTCTTGTTTGTGTCTCTAATAAAATATGACATGAAAAGTAACTTTCAAAATCTGTCTTCTTAGGTACAGCATTTCCTTCATACCATATGCAAGGTAAGCTTCCCTGCTCTCTTACTCTTTGTCATTTTTAGGTTTAATTATACAGAGGGTTAGTTTAGAGAAGCATTGTCATGTGTGGCTTTAGAAGGTTTTCTATGGTGCAGGAAATACAAGTGGTTACATTTGAAAACGAAAATAAGCATCTTCTCTAGTGGGAGAACACAAATGGAGAAAATGAGAGTGCTTCCCATAGAAATATGTAAACCTGCTGACCAAATGCTGAGCATAAGGCTTGCCTTTGGAATGCCTGAATGTTGGTCCAAACTGCTACTAGATGAGTGTATTCTTCTGTGTCCCTTTTGTCCTGTTCTCCCCCATGAGCACTGCTTTGTGAGCACACAGTTGTGTCTCCTGCCCCCCCCATTCTGCAGTGCACTGTCTCAGTGCAGCCTTGCAGGTGTCACTTCTGCAGCAGGTGGCCCCTGAGCAGACCTGCTTGTCTCTAAGGCATTTGTGTAGTCATGCAAATCGTATTAATGCAATTAATACATGGTCAGGTGATCTCCACAGTCCTCAGTGTCAGTGGGATGGTAGCATGGAATGACTCTTACCCAATAATGTAACCGAGGTGACTCTGACTCTCCTGTGTTTTTTTCTTTCTCTTGCCTGTAGGGATGCTGTGAAGAAATGTGTTTCAGTCTGTCTGTCCTAACAGGAATACTGGATGCCTTACAAAGTTCTAGGAAGTTCTAGGTAGAACTGTGTTGAGATCACTGTGTTGTGTAGTTTCCTACTTCTGTCTTGAACATGTGCCTTTCGTCTGCTTGTTAGAAGCTCCTTGTGTTACACCCAGCGTCTGCAGTTGCTTGGGTTTGTAAGCAATGGTGTCTGTGGGACAGGGGCTTGTGATCAAATGAAATACAGTGTGGCAGAAGAACTGGGCAGAGGTCCACAATTTGGTGGTGATTCTTGCAAAAATTCTTGCATTTGGTTTTGCAGAAGTTTCAAAGTAATGTGTGAAGTCTGTAAAGTGAAGACCTTGTCTCTGATGGGACTGTGCCAGTTCTGGAGTTGAAAACTGATTTCTTACCAACAACTTGGGATTTTTTTAAATAGCCTTATGTCACTTAATCTTTGCACTGTTTGCCTTGGATAATGAAATATTGGTATTCTTTCTTTTCCTGTCTCTCTTGCAAAATTTTAGGTTTATGAGACTTCTAAAAGATGTAATTCTAAAGGCAAACACGGTTGTGGACTAACCATAAAATGTTTGCATCTTTAATGAAGTATTTAATTCTCAGTCTGTACTGATAGTCTTTCCTTAAAATACATGAAAGGGACATTTTAATCTGAAAAAAACTTTTTCCTATGGGAAAAGCACTCATAAAATAAGGTCCTTTGATGTTTTCACTACCAGGAACCTGAATTCTTTTCCTTGCTCATGCTTGCAATGTGGAAGCTGACATTTTTCACATGAAGTGAGGTGCTTCTCTTCTCCAGCTGTAGCATAAGAGCAATGCAAAGGGCATGGTAGGCAAGCAATAAAAGAATTTATCTGTGTCCTTTCTCAAAGGACAAACTGCCGTAAGGTGGAAGTGGGCTATTGTTTTTAAGCAGTCTGGGTTAGGGAGAAGACATTTTCTTCTGAACTTGTAAATAAGTTAAAACTCCAACATTTCTCTTTGTTTCTTTGTAAGTGGAATCAGTTTTCTTTCTGCTAAAACTCTTGCACACACCAGAGAACTTCTCTGCCTGGAGGAGAAAGCACAATATTCTGTTGCCTGTGGTAGCAAGGAAAGCGTGAAACAATCCTGCTGCCAGCTCCAAACAAGTGCTGAGCAGTCTGCATCCAAATTCCAAGGCCACTCTGTGTTCTCTTTATCTTCTGAGCTATATATAGTTATTTACTTCCATAGCACTGCAGTGGTCAGTTTAATATCTGAGCAGAGATTCCTGCTTCTGCTGGGTGAGATAGTGTTTAGCTGCTTTCCCCTTTCCTTTTACCAAACTTGCTGGAGCCAGTGTTTAAGATGATGGTTTTCCAGTGTACTCTTCTTCAATCTACCAAGAGTTTAGCTGTTTAAGATGTGTTTGCATGGCAAGTGTATCCCTGACTTGTACCCCAAAGATTTTAATGTGGGAAAAACCTAGATCTACTTGGCTGTAGAGTATAAGCTCACAGTGAAGGCAAATAGTTCTATGGCTCCCAGAAAGTTACTAAGAAATTAATTAATCCAAAATCTTAAATTTAAGTGTCCTTCTGATAATTTATAAAGCTCAGTACCACCCACCTGCAAGGATCCTCTAAAAAAAATTTAAAAGATTCTTTTTTGCAGATGGCATGAAAGGGAGATTTTGGCAAGCGTTCCTGTGGATTCCAGGTGGACAGAATTACTGTTGCAAAGGCATTTGAATGGAAAATACCACCTTGGAATGATGGCACTGATGTTGGGATGAATCAATTATGCAGATTCAAGTACTATGTCCTGGTGGTTTTTTTATCTCCCAGGATTTAGAAGTTAGTGTTGAAATAAATATGTTGACTATTACTCTTCTTGAAAAGAAGATTTGGTTAAATGCCTAAGAGAGACTGGAAATTAAAGAAAACTGATCCTTCTTTTCCCTGGCTGATCTAAGACAAGTGTCTAAACTGATGTGTGTCTCTTTTTTTATCAGGGAGTAAGTTCAAAACCTAATTTATGTCTGTCAAAGGACCTTGCTAGTCTTTTCTTAGGACTTTGATAATGTTTACAGAATTCCTTTGTATAAGGGAAATTGAAATTCTACCCTAATGCCTTTTACATTCCAATATTCCTTTAATTTTAACATCTCTGAATGACCCTGGAAAAAGCTACAAGCACAGTATCCATTGTTTCTCCTTCCTCTCTCCAGCTAAGTTATGTTAACTCTGATCATCATTCCAGGTTCAGCAGCCACAATAGCAAAATTTGACTTTTGGGACTCTTTTTTTGATTACTTCAGATTAGGAGTAAAAGCCTTTTGCTTACTCCTTGGCTAGCTTGGGCAGGGATCTGTAGCTTGGCTCTCTGGCAGTTCTTCTGGAAGAACAGTACATCTGGGTATGGGGAATGTTAGTTTTTCAACCTGCAGAGTAGCTAACTAGAAGCTTTTAGCTGGCTCTTGTGAGCACAGCCAGTTAAAAGCAGGAAATTTATGAAAATGCCAGTAGATAGCACATAAATGGGTTTTTGTCCTTTCCCCCTTTCTTCTCAGTTTGAAACTGTAATTCCAGCTTCACAGCCTTTTATTCAGGAAGAGAACAGAACAAGTCTTCATCTGACTGCACAGCACATGAGGCTGAGCATTTGTGCCCTTACAGGAGGGGAACCCAAGGGGGAGATGGCAAGGACACAAGGATCACAAGAGTGCCACTGGGCACTTCTGCTGGGGTTTATGTTGCCCTTTGGTGTTGTACTCTGTTCCTGGGGACATCAGACAGTAGGAGAGACTTGCCATATTCTTGCCAATTTCTGAAACATACTCAGGGTTTTTTGCTTCCATCTACAAGCAGTTGTGATTTAAAGTAGCTCCCCCAGAACAAAACTCTTTCTTACTCACTTTTAAGTAGTAATAGTGAGGCTGTTGGCAAATTTAACAGCAAAAGAAACTTCCACTGTACTGAAGTACTTTATTTTATATGATTTTTGTGTAACTGGGGAGTAAACTGTATGAATATTCCCTTTTGAGTAGTTTTCAGTTTGAATTAGATTATATCATTATACTTTTTTTTTTTTTTTTTTGTCATTGAACCTGCTTTGTGTTATGTTTTGACATCATCAGCTTTGGTTATCTGCTTGGCAGGAAGCATGGTGGGTGTTTCTGAAGGTTTCCATCTCACTGTCCTTGGGGGCAGGAGTGTTTGTTGTGTAGCTCTACTGCGAATAGAGAGTTTGTGGTGTGAATCACAAAGCTCCTTCCTTCCCAAAGTCCTTGCTCAGTTGCCTACAGCACCTAACTCAAGGCTGGTTCCTCTAAGGAAACTTCTTTGATGTTGGGTGCCCATCTCAGTAGGATTTGGTGTTTTAACAGAAAGTGCTTTTTGCTCAGCCTGTTGACCAATCTGTCCACTTGTTTTTCCACTTTTTGCTGTACAGATAGCGCAACCTCAACCGAACAGCCTTAGTGAACAGTTCTAGCAGGAAATTTGTATATCCTGGAGCAGCTGACTTTCCAGCTGCATTAGAAAGGAAAATAGGGAGGGTGGCAGTCATCTGTTTGCAAAGTACTGAGACTCTATACATTGAAATATGGAATTTCTTTTCACTACTTCAAGGTTTTGCTCCATTTTATATGATGAAGTCTGTTATGAATACTGGTACTATCTGAAATGGTTCTACACTGATGATGTGAACAATTTCGTCTCATTTAGAGATGAATCTCGTATTTACAGTAATAAGATTGTTCATGAGCTGTTACAAAAGCCAAGGAAGAATTTTCTGCCACAAGTTGAAATTCTTTGCAGAAACCATGTTTTTGAAAGGAAAATGTGTTTGGGCTCTATGTGTGCCTCTGACTTCCTGAGAACAGCTCTTGCTTCATTTTGGTACTTAATCAAGTTCATGAAAGTGAGATCACTCTGCTATTGTAAACTGAGAAGGAGGAGGATGTTTAAACACATTTATCTTAAATACTGATGTTTACAACCATAGCAAATACTGACCATTTTGGAGGGAAAGCACACAAATGGTTTATTGTCTTAAAACCTTGTGCCTCGCTGTAGTGTGACCACTGAATTTTTTACCAGCTGTGGAATTGTTTTGTAAAATAAAAACCAAACTCAGAAATTCTCTGCAATGTTTTATACTGTTACTGATTCTGTTTGCTGATGTGCTTTTCTATGTATTTACACTGTTTGATTTCATTTCCACTTTGATAAACACCTTTTTTCTGACTTGCAACTTTCTCTGTAATGAAGTGAAACCCTTACAAGTGCTGTTTATTTCCTTCAATAAAGTTATCACTGCATTAAATGGATTGTTCTTATGGTTAATGTTCTTAATGTTCTTATGTCTTTTTAATGGCTGATTCTCCAGATGATGATGAATTGCTGTGGGTAGTTTGTTTCCTTTTGTTTGTGTGTTTGTTTTTTTTTAAAATTATTGTCCTGTCCTCACTTACTTTGCTGTGCACACAACTTGTACTGCTGGGGGGAGTTTTTGTGTAGCCAATATTTTACAGCATCTTCACCCAGCAGTTGTAGGCACCTGGGTGGCAAAAGGGGAGTTGTTAAGGTGAGGATGATATTTTTATTACTTCCTATTTATTTACCTCAAGACTCAGCCTAGATATGCCAACAAGCTATCCTTGTCCATGCTACAGAGAAAATAATGCCTGGTGCTATTCTGTCAGCAAAGACAACAGGAAGCAACATGCCTCTGAAATAAATATGCTGAATGCTGATGTACACTCAATAAAATGTAAATGAAGTAAAATATCAATGATTTATGAAGGTGTGTTAAAAATAATCGGAGGCAATTATTTATTTGTTTTTAACTTTCAAAAACCTGGTCTGTTTAAGTGTGTGCCTACTGTGCATCCGAAGACCTGCTGTGGTTGAATATTCTTTGGCAGTGCATCAGGCTGTTCAGGGTATGTTAAACTTTCTCCTAATTGACAGGCAGGTGGGGTTTTTTTCCCTGTCTGCAAGGGTGAGACTTACGTGCTGTGGGAGACTGTGTTAAGTTTTCAATTGTCTCTTTTTTTCTTGTTTTTTTGATTGTTCTTCTAAGCAAGCTCTGTCTCACAGCTGACTGAACTGAAATTTCTGTCCTACAGGAAACTCCAAAGTTGCATTTGGAATACAAGCAGCAGCCTGTCTTCTGCAGTGTAGAAACCTAGGGGTTTGCAATTTATCTTTTTGAAAAGGTTAGAGTGTCCCAGGAATGTCAGGAAAGCTGGATACATCTGTGTCATATCAAGACAGCTGTGATTCCTCAAAGAATCACAAAGAGCAATAAACCCTTTCCATGTCTAATAGCTTAGAGGTATTTTGCTTGCCTAACTAAACCTCCTGCATAACAACAAAGCTGTTGAACTTTGCCACTTCATTCTCATGCTGAGGTCTTAATACTTGAATGATTGAAGGAAAAAAACCAAAAAAAACCAACTAAAATCTTCATTTGAAATCCCTAAACAATGATCAGCTGCCCTGAAGCTCATTCTGTTGGTTAATGAATTTGCTCCTTAGAAATGCTCTGAAAGGGTTTGTCAGTTGTGCTACAGCCTAGTCCCTGAATGCCATTACCTTGCAAAGTCACTGGCGTTCAAATTCAGTGACAGGGCTCTTGGAAAGCTGCTGTAATGTCTGCCCCTTTCCCTTCTCCTTCCCCAAGGTCTGATTTGCAAGAGAAGGTATTTCATGGATGTGAGTCATTCAAAGGTGGGGGTTGATAGTTATTTCCATCCCTTGCTTGTACCTTTCTTGTTGAGCTCAGCCTTGGCTGCAATATGTGTGGGGGTACAGGCTTGTGATTGCCCAGCCATCAAGTGCTGGAGATTCCTAAAGGGAAAAAACCCTGTTTTTCTCACTTTTCAGAAGAAAGCTGCTGGTGAATTAGAGATGGAATAGTCTATTGAAGCTGCCAATCTTTGGGATTGCTATTTAAAGTTAGCCCGGTTGAAACCCTTTTAAGTTTCTCTTGCATTCCCTTGTGGCATCTCTAAGAGAAGTTCTTCCCGAGAATTCGTGCTTCAAAACCTCCATGGGAATAAGTGTGGAGTAACATGGGAGTAGTGTAAAAATGGTACAAGGCAAGTGGCACCTGGTCAGTGTGATTTCATTGCAGCTCTGAGGGGCTGTCATGCCCCAGGAGCTGGGGCAGTACTGAAAGCTGGAGAGGGCTTTGTACAAGGGCACATAGTGACAGGACAAGGGTGAACAGCTTCATACTGAAAGAAGGGAGGTTTAGATTAAGGATTAGGAAGAAATCCTTTGCTGTGAGAGTAGTGAGGCACAGGAATAGATTGCCCAGAGATGCTTTCGATGCCCCATACCTGGAAGTGTTCAAGGCCAGTCTGGACAGGGCTCTGAGCAACCTGGTCTAGCAGAAGGTGTCCCTGGCCGTGGTAGGGGAGCTGCAACAAGATGATCTTGAAGGTCCCTTCCAACCCAAGCCATTCTATGATGCAATATGTGGTGTGAAAAGAAAATATTTTATCATGGGCATGTTCTCTTGTGGTTTCTGTTTGTGTGTAACAGGATGTGTCAGGCTAATCACTTTTTAGACAAGCAACTGCTTCAATGGAGTTACACATGCAACTTTTTAGCCCCCATTGTTAGCAGAAAGCTTTAACCTACACATCCAGGTCAAAAGTGCATGTTTAGTTTTCCCAGTAAACACTGAATATATTACTTTCCTTCTGAGATATTGTAAGTAGAACTTAAAGCTTCGCTTCGAATCTCTTACTTTTTAAATTATTTTCTGATCTTAGAGATGGGAATAGTAATAGTTTCTTTCTCTAGGTGATAATTCATGTCTAAAGACATCACTGAAGATCTTCAAGTTGGAAAAAAACAAATAAGGGAAAAGTATAATTATTGTTTTAAACAAACTAAGTTACATTTATCACCAGCCAAGATAGAGCCAAGGCCAGCTGGTTCCCACATGAACCCACTGCTGGCCAAGGCTGAGCCCACCAGCAACAGTGGTAGTGCCTCTGAGGTAATGTATTTGAGGAGAAAAAAACCCCTTGCACTAATGCAGCCAAAGAGATGGGAGAGAATTTGTGAGAGAAACAGCTCTGCAGACTCGCAGGTCAGTGGAGAAGGAGGGGCAGGAGGTGCTCCAGGTACCAGGGCAGCAATTCCCCTGCAGCCTGTGGTGCTGACCATGGTGAGGCAGCTGTGCCCTACAGCCCATGGGGGTCCATGGGGACGCAGAGACCCACCTGCCAGAGCAGATGGATGCCCATAGGAGCTTGTGATTTTTGGCAGCCCAAGCTGGAGCAGACTCCTGGACAGAGGAGCCCACACCGAAGCAGGTTTGCTGGCAGGACTTGTGAACCTGCAGAGGACCCACACTGCAGCAGCCTGTTCCTGAAGGACTGCACCCCATGGAAGTGACTCGTAATACAGAGCACTATGTGAAAAACTGAAGGCTGTGGGAAGGGCTGATAGAGAAGTCCATGGAGGACTGTTGTCCATAGCAGAAATCCTATGCTGGAGTAGGGGAAGAATGTGAGCAGTCCTTCCCCTGAGAAGGTCACTGGCAGGGAGGAAGAAGAGAAAACCAGGAGGAAAGTTGGGCATTAAGGGAAGAAATAAGGGGTGGAGGGAAGGTGTTTTAACATTTGGTTTTATTTCTTGTTAGCTTACTCGGTTTTGATTGGTAATAAATTAAACTAATTTCCTCAAATCCAGCCTGTTTTGCCCATGATGGTAACTGGTGAGTGATCTCACCTCCCTGTCCGTATTTCAATCCTTTTTCAAGCATTTTGTAATGTTTTCTCTGTCCCTGCTGAGGAGGGCAGAGGATGGGAGAGACAGAGCAGTACCCATCCTTTGGCGAGTACCTGGCACCCACCAGGGTAAACCCACCACACTACATCAGTTTTTCTCTTTGGGTTTGTTGGGTTTTTTCTTCCTTCTCTTTTTAAAAAGCAGAAAGATTGCTGTGGAAAGCCTTCCCTGCTCTCTGGGCTCAGAATTAATCTCGGTATAATCTCAGTTATATCACCAGACAGGGAGGTACCACTCGAACAAGCTGCCTGCCTTTCTGCTGAAAACATACCTGGGGGAAGTTATTGAAACTCTCCCCTCATCCCGACATTAATGAAAAGGCTAATCTTCCTTAAGTCTCCTCTAGCCTAGCAATCTCTTAAGGGGCTGGATACATGATTAAAAAACAGAAGGAAAGCAGCTGTCTTTTTATCCATTCTTAATTATTCCGTGGTAGTTGATAGGTGTTGATTTCCTGGGAGTGTCATGGTGATGGAGGTTACATTTCCCTGTGTTGTTGGGACTCAGTGTTCAGAGGGGGGTTAGTTGAACGCTGCAGTGGGAGCTTTGGAGATGGAAAGAATGAGTCTTATTTTCTGCAATTTCATCTGACGAGGAAGGGCTGTCTTTTCTTTGGAAACATGCAGCTAAAGGCCAAAAAACAGCTATCCAATGTCAAGGCAAGAAAGGCCTCTTTAATTACCTTTTTTCTCATTTGCTTTTCCTCCCCCTTCTTTCTGTGTACCTCACCAGCTGGTGGCCAGGGGCATTTAAGAACAAGCTTAATTAGAAAGTCAAAAATAACCTCGTGCTTTTTCCTGCTGTAACTTGGTGAGTGAAGTCCAATAAGTATTGCAGGATTGTTGTGATTGTTCTTTCACTGCTCTCCCTGGTCCTCATTGCTTCATTTAAAGTAAGAGTTACTGAATTCTTACCAGTAAATTGGAGATGGTGGTGAGTGTTGTGCTTGCGTTTTGAGCTAGTTCTGCCTGTCTGTGAGCCACAAGGAGTCTAATCCCTGCTTGGAAATGCCCAGCTCTCTCAGATGGGTTTCAGGGAAAGCTTACAAATTTGCAGGTTTTGTAGGGGCATTTTCTGTTCCTTCTGCCACCCCTACTGATTTGCTTGTCTAATTAAATGGGTGACAAGTGCAAGAGGGGCAATAAGCAGTCCTCTGTGCTTTGGTCCTGCTGTGTCCCACTTGCAGTGGTACTGGCTGTCAGTCACCAGGAACATCTACTGTGCACCTCTGTAAGTCCCAGCTACCTTTGCTTCAAATGTCAGGTTCAGGGAAATTTAACTTCCAGCCCAAGAAATAACACACATCTGCAAATGGATTGTTCTCTGTGCCCTGGCACTATCTACAGCCAGTGACATGAATCTGTTTGGGCCTCTGTTTCAGCACTTGTAGACTTGGGAAAAATAATCTTGCAAGAAAGTAGGAGAAAGAAGGGTTGTTTGGAAAGTGTTCTGAGTTGTTATTTAGGTGAACAGAGGGACAAAAGCTTAGAGGATGTCTCTCACTTCTCCTAAACCAGGCTAAATATTCAAAGTACATTTCCACATGTAGTGTTTTTGTTAAATGAAAAATAACTGTGACTCTGAATCTATCTGGTTTCTGTTCTGCAGCCCTCTCCCACAGCAGCTGTGTGACACAGAAACAGTGCACAATGCAAAGAAGCCTCATTCATGGTATCTGGAAGTGTGTTTTAAAGCAAAATCTCAGGCCCAAGTACATTCAGCTGATCATGTGCTTGCACACATGTAAACTTATTATTTCTTTGGCTAATTCTTTTAGGTTGGAAAGATATGTCAGTGATGAACTGTGCCTTCTGCTACATGAAACACAAATGCTCTTAGGCTGAGCTCTTAGAGCTGAAACAGCCTTCCCATGCTGCAAATAGAAATTGGGCTGTTCCCACTAACCAACCACAGGTAACTACTCTCATTTTGGAAAATGTTGTGGTTTCAGGTGTCCTGAGCTATGGTAACATAGTTACTAAAATTCAAACTGTGTGAAAGTCAGGTATTTTAAGTTAGATTTGTGGTTTATTTTTTCCTCTGGACACCAGACTTTCAAGAATCAGACACCTTGTATGAGTGATAACCATAAGCACATGAGTGTTACCTACTTCTGGGATCTGAAAGTGCATCTTTCATTTAATTACTGTGCAGGATACAAGTTTTATTATGATACTCCAAAGTAAAAACATTCATGCTTCTCCCTTAGGGATGCTAGTTGTAAAAAAAAAAAATCCAGTCTTACTGGTGAAAAACTCTCTTCCCAACCCATTACTGGAACAGGTCCATTATCCATTCCTTCCATATACCCCTCTGTTGAGGAGGATGAAGTGCATGTTTTCTAATACCCCTCCTTCTCTATAGCTTTGTGGCAGCCTCTGTTTCCAACCCATCTTTGCTGAGTGTATTCTTTGCCTCTAGTGATGCACCAGTGTCTGCTGGTGAGAGAGTTTCACTTCCTCTTTTGGAAACCCTTCCACCAAGGTGAACTGTTGCTTTTTTTGCATGCTTTTGGTTTCTTTTAAGTTCTAAGCATCTTGAGGAAGGTAGATGGGATCTGATTTTTGGAGGCTCTAATCCAGTATCACTCCTCTTGAAGCCCTGCAGGAGAGATGGGCAATGAGTACTCCTGAAAGCCAGGTTGCTTCTCTTTTTATTTGTCTATAGAAAGAAATGTGTGTAACTACTGGAATATTATGTTGTGAGCTGGTCTCTCTTTACCTCCCTTAACTTTGAATCTCCTGATTTCTGAGCAACTATATCTAAAAAGGTTGTATGGAAACAGGGCTTCAGCTAAAAAAAAACCCTAAAGTAACATATACCTGTTTTAGAACTTACTGAAAACCTGAAGATGTTGAATTGAAATTCACGGCACTTCCACCAGCTCCAATTTCTCTGTCTATTTTCATCTGTAGTATAATAAAATTTAAAACTGTCTCACATAATCTCCTATGCATTTCCTAGGCCATTTGGTCACATGCAGGAAAAAGTTACAGTAGTAGCTTCTCTCTCCTCTTTGAGTGTTAGGAAAGGGGAACCCAAACATAAACATATTCCATTTCCACCAGCATACCTGAGATGCAATTATTTTTCCACATGCAAAGTGTACCTAAGGTACACTTCCAGGTGTACCTTCCAGGTACCTAAATATCCTATAGATTTTGAAGTACATTCCTTAGTTGTTCAGCAGTGAAAGTGGGCTATTTATCAACTGGAAGTGGCTGATACCTGCTAATGTAACTCACCTGAGTTTACTTATTAAAATAATCTAGGTATTTTTGTTAGGAGTAGACAAATAAAAAAAAGAAGAGGGGAAGAGGTGTCAGAGTATGAAGTTTAAAAGCAGCATAGAATCATAAAATGATTTGGGTTGTAAGGGTGCCAAATAAGGTGCCATCAAGCTCTGGCCATTGTTGTTTAGGTGGATTGTACCTCTCAGTTTTTTAAAGGCTAGATCTGTTGAACCCTGTCAGATGATGGATTTAACTTAAATTCTGTTGTATAAAGTCTGCCATACTCTTTCTTCTCTGTAAAAATCCCAGCAGTGATCCACTGAGTCATTTTGTCTTCCCCAAAGAGACAGAAGCACAGGAATTCTACAGGGAAAATTGAATTGAAAAAAATGAAAAGTTCTCAATAAGCTGACAGGAAATATATTTCTCTAAAAATGACCTCTAGGACTACATTTTTATCATCAACTCTCTGACTATGTCAGGTCCAACAGGCCAGAAATTTTAAAGACATTATCAGAGATTGATGTATCAGGAGAAGTTAGGTACTCCAGTATTTGTTATATATCAAAGCCCAGTGTTTACAAGTCGCTGTTATTTGTGGGGCTTCCACTTAACCCTCCAGCAGGGGACTGAACCCACATCTCTCATCTCCTTGCCTGAATGCTGAAATTGTTGCAGTCCTCCGTAAAACAGTGGCTTTTCTGTGGAGGGTGTGTGTTTTTGGATCAAGCTTGTCAGAGAAGGTCTCAGCATGAGGTGAGAGGGAATGACTTCTGGGATGCTGGGGGAGCTTTTGCATGAGCTGGACCTTGAGTTGGTCAGCAGTGCCAGGCCTCGGGCAGTTAAGCTCATACCAGCCCCAGAACTGTGTGGTCTGTCCCTGGAAATGCAGCCAGAGGGGCATTCAGCCACCTGTAGGGTGCAGCAGGGGTTTTTTGAATGACAGTGGGACCAAGGGGTGGACACAATGTCCATCAGCAGTGGAGTGTAGGGATGCTGCCTTCTCCTTGTGCGTTGAAACCTCAGTGCAGAAAGGTCTCTTACTGTTGTATTTTGATTTAGGAATGTAGGGGAATGAGGTTAATGCATTTATGCAACATTCATGGTGAAAATATTTTAAGACAACCTTCTCTGTGTAACTATCTTCTTCCCAGCTCCTTCAGTTAGAGTCCGCACCAGCGTGAATGCAATTTCCATGCATTGTTTCAGTCTGGAAATGAAACAATTTTCATTAATGGAAACCTGGTTCTCAAGCAGAACAATTAGACCCACTTCAGGTTGAAAAAAGATAAAAGCATGCTAATTTGGATGGAGGACTCTTCTTTCAAGGCAGCCAATTGAGTCATCAGCCAGCCACCCACCTGACTGTCTAACAGGTAATTAGGAGATAGTCCTCTTTTTGTGTGGAGCGTGTGCGTAAACCTCCACACGCTGGTGTCACTGCCCATTGGGACTTCCAGGGGAAAGAGCTAGGCAGTGGCAAAAGAGCGGGGAGAGTATGTTAGTCAGACGGTGCCCAATGAACTGACTTTTTCTTTTTTTTCTTTTTCCTTTTTTTTTTTTTTTTTATTTAGCTTATTATTTTTGTCTTTTCAGCAGCTACCTGAAGTTCCTGGCAGTAAAGCCGTCATGGCAGACCTGGGCTGCAAAAAAACCAGCGACTGCACCGTCTCCAGGCTCCTCAGCGTGGTGGAGAGTGAGCTCCGGGCTGGGAGAGACAAAGGCGACCCCACGGAGAAGCAGCTCCAGGTTGTCCTGGAGGACGCGACGCTCTGGCAGAGATTCAGGGAAGTCACTAATGAGATGATCGTGACCAAGAATGGCAGGTGAGTGATCTGCTCAGCACCGCGGGCTCCGTGGAGGTGGCAGCCAGGGGGGTTTTAAGCTCTACAATAATGAACTGTGTGTGCGGACTCGAGAGAACTGCAGTGAGCACACCAGAGTTTTTAGGGGACTTTAGCCTTGCAGTCTGCTAAAACCAGTGACTGAACAAGATGGGGTGATCCTGCTTCTTTTTGGTCACTGCCAAACCATTCCTCCCATGAAGCATGCTGGAGAAATGTATTGACTAACTTGTGATTGCACAAAAAGGAAACTTTTGCAAGGGAATACCTCTCAAAACCTCTGGAATTACTTCTTATGCTAATAATCATCAGTCTATATTAGCAAGTCCCCACCTGTAGGCTTCAAATTACTGCACAGAAGCAGACTGGTGTTATCCCCAGCTGCAGTTCCCATCCCTCTGGCCCTGGGTACTAACAGCTTGTACGAGCAGCCCGTACCAGGATGGGTGCAGTAAAACTGCCCTGTGTGCTCTCTATGTATGCGCAGTCTGAATTGCATGGTCCCACAGTTGTAGCTGGTGCCCTTAGAAACAAGTGTGGAATATTACTTAACACACCCAGTTTTAGAAGGACAAAACATTGTGGTACAAATGGATCACATGTCTTACTATTTGGGGAACACAGAAAGGCACAGGGAAAGAGTGAAAAATCTGGCAAGAAGGATGCTAATTCTGAATCAGGCACTGGCTTGAAAAAGGCTCTCCACAGAGGTTCTGCTCTGAACAGGGCTGGCAGCAGAGTCCAGCCCATAACAGATAAGCAGCTACCAGAATAAGATTTGCACAGTGACATTAAGGTTTTTGTTTAATTTATCCTCGCCAGCCCTCTGCTGCTCCCCACCCTAGCCGCTCCCTCAACATGCAGACGTTTTGTGCGACCTCTCAGGAGATCCACAGAGCAGAGAGGAATTAAGAGATGGAGAGAAAGATTTACTCATGTGTAAATCTTTTCATTAGTTTTGCAGACTTCAATTTAGCAGAATTTGTGGATGAAATTACTGTTGACTGTAGCTTGATGAGGGAGATAGATGAAAGCAGTAAAAATGAGAAATCTAGTCTGTTGGCTCAGCAAGGTGATTCTGCAGAGAGAACAGTTATCTTCCCAAAGTACCAGCTCTTGGTATAAGAGTACCTGTTGCCATTCTGATTCCTCCTAATAACCTATACTGAGAGAAAACTGCTGCTGAGATTCTCTTTATATTGTGAAGCTGCTTTTCCTTCATTTAAATTGTTTTGAAAACTGCCGTTAGACTACAGCAAACTTTTAAGTGGACTTTCACTTGCTGTACTGTTGCTTAAACTGGCTCCTTAGCAGTGTAAGTGACTGAAAATGAGGTAAGATGGGTTTGCCTCTGATTAGCTAAATTGGTACAAAGAATCACACCTTACCAACAGGGTTTTTTCAGTTTCTTTCCTCACAGCTAATGAAAATCATGACTTCACGCTGATACTAGTTCTTTCTGAAATGTCAGGGTGAGTGCCTAGATAAAATCTTTTTATAATGTTGATAAGGGAACCTTTAGTTGTCTGAATATGCCTGGGTACTTTTTATTTCATGGTGTAAGCTGCCTGGTTTTTTTTCATTTTAACTTATACACTCCTTATCAGCCTGATTCTACTTTTCCTATAGCCAGTGACATCTCTAGAAATGTCAGTGAGAACAGGAATATGTTCTTTATGATCAAACTACAGCAGTCTCAAAATAAAAAATTACAAAAGTATGTCACACAGTCGTTTGCATTAATCCTTTTAACATAGTTACTGTAGCATCAGAGACTATGAAAAAGGATCTCTGCATTTCTGAAAGTATCTTCCATCAAAAAACACAGCAGCACACTAAAACGAAGAAAATACAGACTGTAGCCTGCAGCAAAGGACTCTGAGCCATGCTATTCAAAAGCAGACAAACTTGAGACAATTTCCTATGAGTTCTGAGTTCCTACGAGTTTTTCTTGGGCTCAGGATTCTTCAGTGATTGTCTCCAGAGAGATTCTCAGTAGAAAAAAATATTGATCTTATTCTGCTGCTGCTAAATGAGTACAACTAAACCATTCTTGCTGAAGGGTGAATTAATGCTTTCGAAAACTGTGTTCTACAATGAAAGAGAAGAGCCAGCCTGAACTTTTGTCTGTGAAAACTAGAACAGTTGGTGTGGACAGACACATTGTTAGCAAAGCTCAGAAATTAAACAGAAACCCGATACAGGAGTATCCCAGAGAGTGAAAGTCTAATTGATTAGTGATCCTCAAGTGTCAAATTCTAGCATGCACAATTCTCTCTGCTCTGAGTCACCTCTAATTGGTACCGAGGGTCCCAAAATGTCACAGTTAGATGAACTTCAGTGTTAATATACAGATATGTCTCTGTGGCTGTTTCATACATCATTATAATAATCACCTGCCCTAGCAAAATGCCTAGGGGAGATAGATGTGTTCTGAACAGGATAGACATCATTAAAATTAAACCATGTGCTGTATCACAAAATACATCCCAACGGGTGCAGTGGATGCAGTGGGAAACCATCTCCTATTTTACTCAGACCTACTGTATCTGATTGACACTTCAATATCAAATGCACTGTTACCTGTCTGAGCAGGTTTCCTCTCTCAGTGTTTATACCATATTAGCTAGGCAGTATCCTGAGACTTTGCAATCCCTGTTATTGCCTGGAGACAGGAAGGTGCCACTGTTACCCTCTGCATATGGGGAAAATCCACAGGCGATCAGTGCAGGCAGCCATGAGTGGGGGAAAAGAAGCTTTTTCCAGGCTTGAATGCTAAAGCAACTTTACTGGTTACTGCACATTCAAGTTTGATATCAAACATCTTCCCACTCAAGGCCTGCACTGTGGAGTAATTGCAGCAGATTTGCTCTAAATAAATTGAAGAGGCTGAAGTACTCGGCTATTGCAGCAGTGGAGGTCACGTGTGCCTGATCATTGAAACAAACATTCTGACTGAAACAAATTTGGAGAAATCACAACTTGCCATGCTAAATGACAGATTTTAACAGCAAAGCCACTTAATCAGCAGAACATGTTAGGAGGTAAGTTCTCCATCGTTAGAGCCTGTACAGTCAAAACATGCTGGTCCAAGTGAGGCAGGGAATTACTGGGGTGAAGCTGGTTAATACAGGGAAGTGCTCTAATCTTAGTGCTACAGGAGGTTAAAATTGATGGTGACTGTATTCTCTTCTGGATTGGTCTATAGGTCCTTTGGGGATAAACTTGAGCCTCTCAGATAAAAAGGCAGAGCAGACTGCCTGCATTGTGGGCAGAGGAATTAACAATCTGCGTGTAACACAAATAGCTCTGCACAATCTAGCGAAATTAAATTTTCATGTGGATTAATTTTCCCCTCTAATTCAATTTCAGCTGTGTTACTTTGAATATTACTGGGGGAGATCCAAGTGTTGGAAGGAGCAATCCATACTTTTTATTATATCCCAGTTTGGTAGCTGGTGCATCCTGATCAGAAAGACACATGTAGTGTATAAATCCTTGACTAAGCTTCTATTTAATTAGAAAGGTCATGGTTCACAGCACCTTGGAGACCAGTGAGGAGTGCTGTTCCTCAGGGGTCAGTACTGGGACTGAGCATTTCATTACCTTTGTTGGTGACAGGGGCACACCCTCAGCAAGTTTGCCAGCAACCCCCAGCTGTGTGCTCTGGTTGACATGTGGAGGGAAGGGATGTCATCCAGAGGGATCTAGACAGGCTCGAGAGTGGGGCTAATAAAGTGAACTTCATAGTTCTGCATTAAAATACAGGCTGGGTGGAGAATAGGTTCAGAGTAGCCCTGAGGACAAGGACTCAGGAGTGTTGGTGGACAAGAAGCACAACACAACCCAGCAATGTGCACTGATCAGCCCAGAAAGCCAAACATGTCCTGGGCTGCATCTAAAGCAGCGCGGCCAGCAGGGCAAGGGAGGGGATTCTCACCCTCTGCTCCACTCTTGTGAGACCCCACCTGGAGGGCTGCATGCAGCTCTGTGGTCTCCAGTACAGGAAGGACATGGACCTGTTGGAGCAGGTCTGGAGGAAAGAACCTCTCCTGTGAGGAAAAGCTGAGGTAGTTGTGGTTGTTCAGCCTGGAGAGGAGAGAGACCTTACAGCAGCCTCCCAGTACCTAAAGGGGGCTACAAGAGAGCTGGAGAGGGAATTTTTATAAGGACATGGAATGATACAAGGGGTGGTGAAGCACTAGAAAAGGCGGTCCTGAGAAGCTGTGGGTGCCTCACCCCTGGAGATTTTCAAGGCCAGATTGAATGAGGCTCGGATGGTCTAATGGAAAGTGTTGGGGACACCAATCCAGAGCCTGGGACAAGATGGTCTTTAAGGTCCCTTCCAACCCAAACCATTCTATGACATCTTCTTCAATACTGCACTGACCCTGTATCAGCAAGTATTAATATTAGATGAAAAATCTCAAATTTTTCAAATTTTGTCTTTTCCTGTCAGCAGAAGGTGCTGATTGTATGCAGCAAAAACTATATAAAGGTACCCAGAAAGGTGAGTGGGGTGTCATGGGAGACTGATTGTTAGCAATTTGCATTTGGGTGTCATTAGAGAGTATAACTGCAAGGGCAAAGACTTCCAGTCTTTTAAGACAGCCTGGAGTTTCAACTCCCTTCTTATGTATCTTGGATAGCTGGTACAGATACCTAAGCCTTGAGAGGTACCTTACCTTAGCCCCATGGCTATGGCCCTCAGGCCATTCCTCTGGTTGCTTGGTGTACTCTCTCTGTAGCCACAGAGAAAAGGATTCACTGGCCTTCACTGGCATTTATGGTCCATAAAAATGTGCCATGGAGAAATGGCAGTTGCCAGGAGAGGTCAGTATGGAGGTGTCTGGGGCAAGGAGGTCGGTTACTCATGGAAGAGGAATGTAGGAGGTGAGATGGAACAGCAATTACATGTATTTCTTGATAAGCTAAGAAGCTTAGTGAATAGGATACCTTTGCTGAGAGACACCTCTGTTCCGATGTCCACACATTATTCCCAGTTCCTGAAAGTGCTGCAGCCCTACTAGCTCCACTGCTGCAGACTTTCAGGCACTGAGATGCCAGTTCAGAGCTGTGTGGCATTGATCACAAGCACTGGGACAGAAAGAAAACCACTGAAAGTCAAGCTGTAAGCTCCTGCAAATCTCCTTTACAAAAGGAAAAGAAAAATATAATAAAAGAGGATTGAGAAAAGGTGACATTGGACTTTTAGGCACAAAAGGAACATTTTCCCAAAACTAGAGGCTGGATTTCAGTTTTAAACACATGAGATAGTGGAAGGCTGGGTAGAAGTTTAGAGCATGCATGTAAGATGGAACTAAAAGCAAAAGGACATGGTCAAGCTGGTGAGGTCAGGGAATATGGAAGTATGGGACAAAATTACTGGAGAAACTGCCAAGTGCAAGCTCTGATGGCAAGGGTGCATTGAAGGAAGGGAGGATTTTTTTTTTTCTGAACTAGTCAGTGAGCATCTGGAAACAAACATACTGAGGAGAGTCTTTTAACACCAATTTCCAGTGGTGTCCCCCTTCTCTCTTTCCCTGGCCAGGAGGATGTTCCCTGTTTTGAAGATCAGCGTGTCAGGCTTGGATCCAAATGCCATGTACTCCTTCCTGCTGGACTTTGCTCCGACCGATGGCCATCGCTGGAAGTACGTCAATGGAGAATGGGTGCCAGCTGGGAAACCAGAGCCACCCAACCACAGCTGTGTCTACATCCACCCAGACTCTCCCAATTTTGGGGCCCATTGGATGAAAGCTGCCATTTCCTTCAGCAAAGTCAAACTTACCAACAAGCTCAATGGGAGTGGGCAGGTATGGCCTGATGTTTCCACCTCTTGGCTTCAATTGCAAGCACCTACCAATCAAGAAATATCAAGGGTGCATTTATGTAATTATAGGAGCCCTTACAGGCCTCTTCACCCACAGATGCCAATTATTCTCTGGAGGCCAAATGTAAACAGGGATAAACAGGCCTTAATTGGCACTTTCAGATTTTAATGGACTTCTTGATGTTAAGAGAGACAGAGTGCTGTGGTTTACTTAATCGTCAGAGGTCTTTTCAGAGTTGGTCTTGTGTGCTGGGGATTTTTACATAGGACTTCAGAGAAAGGGGGGAAAAATGGCCATGGGTATTAGGTTTTTGTTGTGTTCCCCAATGTTGTTTGGTGTAAGTGGAATGTTGGCAGGAGTCAGATGGCAGAATAAAAGGCTGCTCCTAAATTAAATAATTACTATGTCTGCTTCTGCATCATGATAATTATCAATATTCTATTGAATCAGCTTTGGCCTTTGGAAAGAAACCACATGTACCAGAAATAAGTGACTTTCTCTTTGAACCCCTTAAAAATGCAAACAGGAAAATTAGTTTTGTTTCATATTTTATTTTTGATGATGCATCTAAAGGCAAAATGTTGCACAAGACCTTTTGTTCCCTTGTTTGCTTTGTACAAAACTCCTACGGTGGATGATACTTGTCAGCCCAGAATCAATTTCTTTCATGTAAATGTTATACGTTCTCAATCTGTTATTTCCATTAGGTTTGTGAGGTACCTCTGTAAGCTCAGTACTCTAATGAGGTAGGAAATTATCTCAGGTTTTACAGATTTGAGAACAGAAGATGATCTGACTTTTCCTTAGTCATATGTGGAACCATCACACAAGAATTATTGTGGAGCATAGAACAGGATCTGAATTTTCAAATGCTTGTCTTGTATCCAGGATCTCAGAAAAGTCAAAAGCCTCAGAAAAATATGCATGGGGGGAAAACCACTACAGGCAACTTGGAGGGTCAAAGAGTCTCTGGGGAAAAAACAGGGGAACATAGTGTATATATACAAAGGAGAGGAAAATAGTAGAAAGCAGGAGAGGAAAAGCCATATGAGAAACAGAACCCAAACAAAAGTTACTAAATAACAAATGATTGAAGCTTCCTTTGCTTTCTTTTGAAATCATGACCACAGTGTTAAAGTAAACCATGTCCCCACTCTGTGCTTCAGCTGCCCCTTTTGTAATTGTATTAAAAAGTAATTGATGATTACCAGTGCCTTATGCTAATAGCTATGTTCTTTATTACATATATATAAGTATGTATGTATACATCAATTTTCAAAGTACAAATATAAAGAAAGAATCTTTTTCTTGCACTAGACCCTATTAAAGGACCTAATAGACTTACAGGAATCAATGCTGTGCACAGCCTTTAGTTCCAGGTTAGATGATCTGCTAAGGCTTGTTTGGATACACTTCATCTTGCCCAGAGAGTAGACTGGATGACTGCCTTAGCTTCCTCCTGGCATCTTTTCTGTGATGGTGATTCTGAGTCTTCCAGACAACAGAAGCAAAACAGTGTCCCTGAGCTGTTTCAGCAGCCTCTAGCACAGTGGAAGCCCAGAGGTTTGAGGGCCATAGCTGCTAGCACAAATACTCACTGATCTGCTGCACCCAAAGCCTTAGATGCAGTCCAGTGAAGTCTCATTCTGTTCATCCCTGTGGTTATTGCAGGGGCAGAAGGCACCTGCCCTCCTGCTTCAGCCATCGCAGGCTGGGGAGGTTCAGCAGTGACCCTGCTCTGTCACAGAGCCAGGGGGTGGCTGTGAGGTACCAGAGTGGCACTGGGGGCTGTCCCTCTGTTTTGTTTCCTGCAGATAATGCTGAACTCCCTGCACAAATACGAGCCCCAGGTGCACATAGTTCGCGTGGGAGGCCCCCACCGGATGGTGATGAACTGCTCCTTCCCCGAGACCCAGTTCATTGCGGTGACTGCCTACCAGAACGAGGAGGTATGCGGGGGCCACGCCGGGCTCTGCTCACCGCTGCTGAGCTCTGGCAGAAGCTGAGTAACCACAAGGCCAGTGTGCCTTTTTCTTGTTTCCCCACCAGTCCCACGCCGTGTAATACTCCATCCAGTCTAATACTCTGTCTTTTTTCTGTGGTAGAACATTGATTAACCTAGTGTCTGGCTCCAGTACTAAGCCAGGTTTAGCTTAATATCCCACCACAGCTGATCCAGACTGGTCCATCTCTGGTCCATCTGTCCCGGCATCCCAATCCTTTACTGGGGAAAAAAAAAAAAAAACAAAACACCAAAACAAAAACAAAACCAAAAACACCAAACCAAAACAAAAAAACCCAAAGCCAAACAGCCTACAGTCAAGCCAAATACCTTTTTCCAGCAATAACTGATAGTTATAATGATAACCCTATCTCCCCATGTTCCCTATATATAATAAATACAACTGCAGAACAACACAATACTTCATGGGGAAATTTCTGCCCTTGAGGGATGCTTTGGATTGAAAGAATTGCTAACTCTTGTGCCACATCCCTTAGCTAATGTTGCTGCAGATTTTATTTGTACTTGATAGGAATCCAGTGTTTAAACACTCTTGAAAGGGTCCACCATCCCACCAGGTTTACCAGACCAGCTCATGCCAGGCTGCCCCAACTGGTGTTTTGCCTGTGGCACTGGTCAGTACACAGCAAACCTGTCTCCTACCCAGTCCTGGAAACATCAAGTGTGGGGTTATACTTTAGGTTAACCCAGGCAGTTCCACTCAGATTACTCTGGAGGATGTTTTGTCAAGTTTCTATTTCAAATTGCCTTCACTAACACGCCTTGTTTTCTGCAAACTCAAGATAACAGCTCTCAAAATCAAGTATAATCCCTTTGCCAAAGCCTTCCTGGATGCAAAGGAAAGGTGAGATAATCTTTGGTTTTTTTGATCCAGAAGCTTTTTGCTGCTTGATATGGTTAAAATTGTGACATCACCATATGAACGATAAATTACATAACTGAATCTTGTTTCTGCTGTCTTAAATCCAGAGTCACTCCAATTATATTATTGGGGAGACTGATAATTACATACAATAGGTGCTGAAGTGGGTGAACTTGCTCTTGGGGATCCTGGCACTCTCCTCTGTCTACACAGAAAGCCTGAAATGAGATGGTGTGAGCTTCCCCATCAGTGTTATACCCCACGTATGCTCACTACAGTGTACTTGCACTCCAGTGAATCCTGTTACTTGATAGGGAGAAAAAATGTTCACTCCAGGTGTCAAAAAGCATAGTTGAAGTGAAATTACAGTGTAACTGGAATGTAACTACACTGCTGCTAATCAGTGTGAAAATTTATGATGGGTTTATCAAAGGAAAGATGCCAGAGATGCTTCTGTCAGAAATTAATTGTAGTTTATCTTGCAAAATTTTCCTTGCATCATGCATGTTAATACACAGTGGCATCCAAATGATGCATTCCAGCCCATAATTTCTAATTAATTTTGTTTGGACCCCCTTTATGTTCTGACATGTGAAGTGCCCCATGTGTCTGCAGGAGAATCTGTTCATTCCTCTCACCACTTAAGAAGCTGCTGTGTCTCAGTGTCAGGGTTTCCAGCTGGGAAAGGGGGAATGCTGCTTTCAGCTTGCCTGCCAGCAGGAATGGTGCTCACAGGCAGATTTAGAATTCCATGTCCATCTCCTGAATATGGCACAAACTTAGGAACATTTTTGTTTATGTCATCAAACAAAAGCTCCTGCTTCCTTTACGGCAGAACATAGGAAGGTCTACTGCTGCCTAGCAAGGTTAAAGAAGAGGGATTTTCCCCCCTTTTTTACTCACTTCTCCAATTTTTAATGAATAATTCTGGTTATAACTTCTGTAAATTTTTAATGGGAACACTTACCACCAAGTATTTTGCTTTTCAGAAACCATTCTAAGGATGCTCCAGAGACAGTCTCTGAAGGCCAACATATGACATATTCTCACTGTAAGGTTTTTATTCTGTCAGCTGCAAGTTTTGTGAGATATGATGGGTACTGGGAACCTGGACCTTACTTAACTGGTTCATACTGGTCACTTACTGAGTCCTGAATTGTGTTCATTGAGAGGGAGCCTTTAAAAAATGTTAGGTGACTGAAGAGACCTCACAGTAGGAAATAATGTGAGAGGTCCTGCAGAGGGAACATTTTCTATACCATCCAGTTTTTCAATATTAAAAGGAATCTAGAATCAAGATGATATATGACATTTTAAGGGCTTTCTTATCCCTTTGGTTTTGTATTTGTGAATGTTTTTGTCACCTATAAAATATCTTTTATAGGTAAACAGGTAAAAAAAATGAGGGGGAGCAGAAGTTGCATTTGCTTTACCGATAGTTTTTCTTTCATTTGTTCTTTAATGTTTGTGACATTTTCTGGTTGCTTTCAGGTCTTGTTTTCAGTGTTGGTGGGTTGTGAGGGGGGTGGAGGGTTGCTATTTTTTTTTTTGTCAGTTTTTTCACAGACTAGTATCTTGGAATCTGCTTGGTATTTCTGAGGCACAGCTGATTCTGCAAGACGGCTGGTTATTTCTTAGCTGTGTTGTAGCACTTTAATGCAGCAATAGTAATAGTTTTGTTCTCGCTTTTCCCTCGAAGTGGGTGGCTGGTTGATTTCCAGCCCAGATCCAGTGTGTGCCTCGGGAAGCTCCAATTACCAGTACAGCGGACCTTTGCCCCTGCCCGCCCCACAGGCTCCCCACAGCTGCGAGAGATACTCAGCCCTGCGAGGCCATCGCGCTGCTCCCTACCCACCCTCCTACATGCAGAGGAACCACTCCCCTACAGGTATTCCTGGAGCACTTGGCTGCCTTGTCTTGGTCTGGAAAGACATGAATCTGCCAGGGAAGGCTGGAGTTTCCCTTGGAATGGGGAATGTAAACCCCTCACCCCTGCCAATTTATAATTTTGCAATTAAGGGCTTTCAGGCAAAGATTTGGGAATAGGAACAACAGTTCTTTACTAGGAATACTAACAATACAAATGTAGTAGAAAACCAAAACCACCCAACCAAACCAGCAAACAAACAACAATTTTGGAAAACCCTGACAGAGTCAGAGCTACAACCTGACACCCTGATGGTCAGGGTGTTGGAAGCAGTCCAAAAGTGAGTCCTCCTGGAGTGGCAGATGTGGTTCTGTTGGAGCAGAGATGATCCTGTAGAACAAGGGTCCAGTGGTGGTGAGAAGGGGTCCAGTCTTCCTCCAGGAATTGGGTGAAGCTGGATACTTTCTGTGTTCCTGTGTCTCAGTTTTGTCCAGGTAGGAATGGTTGGCTCCCCCCACTGGGTGGAGCATCTCACAATAGGAGAATGTAATGTGGATACTCTATTTTGGGGATGTGTTAATGGTCCATTAGCAGAAAATATCCCCCTGGAGGGAGGATGGGTGGTGAAAGAGATAAGAAACACTGTCCCACCTGGTTTTAACAGTTGGCTCATTATCAGAAGGCATCCACCCCTCTCCCCCCAGAGTTACAAGAGATAAAGAAAAACACCTCCCCAGCTGCTTTCAACAAATGAAATAGAAAACACACCCCTGGCTCTGCAACCCAAGACATGCTTCTGCCTGCCTGCCCCTTGCTGTAGGTTAGTGCAGGCACTGCAGCGAGCCCGAGCTGAGGCTAGGGAAGGGCATGGTGTGTCTCTGGAACAACCTGCACAGAACCCCTCATGCACCTAAGGTGACTGAGGCAGCAAAACAAGAGGTAGCAAGAGCTGAGTGCACTCTTAATGATAAACAAGAGTGTATGGTCGTGCTTCCACTACAGCTTCCAGTTACACAAAAAGAGCGTTGCAGGTCTTCTTCCAATGCCCTGCCATGATGCAGTTGAGCTCTCGAGTCAAAGCAGCTCTCAGGGAGGAGCTGATGTGAGGCAAAGGCATTTTGGTATTATCAAAACATCCTTTGAGTCCCTTTCACTTGCTAGATCTGGGTGCAGAGTTCCAGAATTTGATTCTACTTTGGTCAGAAGAAGTGGGATGGAAAAAAAGAGTAGGGATAAGATAATCTGTTTGCTAATTATAATTTAGCAAGGCTTCCTGTTTAATGGAGGTATTTATCATAGAATGGTTTGGCTTGGAAGGGACCTTAAAGATCATCTTGTTGCAACCCCCTGCCATGGGTAGGGACATCTTCCACTAGACCAGGTTGCCCAATGCCCCATTCAACCTGGCTTTGAAAATTTCCAGGAAAGGGGCAGTATTTGTAAAACTTTATTAAGTATTTTAGCTCAAATTACAGGGAAATGTGTATCAAAACATTGCCTGATATATGTCAGTTATGAAAAACCATTAGTCAAACTTGCAAAAATGTAAATCCTATGTCTGTCATGCTGTACCTTCTCATATATCACGCCTGGGATTACAATGGCACCTTGCTACTCTCTAAATGAACACAAGGGAATTTTGCCTTTTTTCCTGTGGTTGGGGACCTCATGATCAGAGTGCTGCCTTAAGCCTGTCTGTGTTTTGCTGTCTTAAGACAATGTCTGCAACAGTCACTGAGGATTTGTTTGTTGCTTTTTTTTCCCTCCCCAAAGTTAACTTATTGGAGAGCTCCAGCAATAATCTTCAGGTGTTCTCAGGACATGACAGCTGGACTTTGCCATCCTCTCCACACACTAATTTGCTCTCAGTGCCACACACAAAAGGAGGTGCCAGCCCTGGACCCAGGTAAGGTTACAGGAAAACTGCTGGTATGAGGAGCACTGAGGCTTGTAGGACTGTCCTGGTGATTTGCCCTTTGTTCCAAATTTTAATCAGTGTCCAGGATTTGAAATGTGTCCTAAGTGCCCAATTCAAGATTCTGGGTTGATCTTTCTGACAAGCTAATTACCTTCTGCTCTTAAATCTATGGGAGCTTCATTTTCCCCCAGCACTGCTGAAAACCAGGATCTTGGAACACCCACAAAGCCTGGTCTCTATGATCTGTGAGCAGTTTAAAACTGAATTATTATTCTTCATATATTTCTTACTATTATCCTGGATGATATGAGGATCCTATTCTAGGAGCAGATGGAATTTAGACCTAGAGAACCAATTAATTGTCAAATATTTTCCTATCTTTTTCCCAAATGAATGAATGCAATAATTTCTTCTCTAACTTAGGTGTCAGGAGAATCAGCTGCAATTTTAAATGCAGTGTTATCTGACTGAGTAGCTTTTCTTCTCAGTGTTTATACCATAGTAGCTAGGCAGTATCCTGAGACTGTGACCTCCCTCTCTAGAAACTCTTCTGACTGTTCCTGGGATGGGAAGAAGTCACAGAGCCACATAAAAAGATCCTTAAATATTGAAACTTCACATATATTTGTACATTTCTCTCCATGCCTCTCTCCAAGATCACCAGGTGTGACGGTTGCTGGCGATTTTTCACTTAAGCTCTTTGAGGCTGATCTGGTTTGGTAACTTGATTTGAATAGCTGCCTTTGAACAGATGATTGGACTTGACTGTGGCAAGTCTTATGCAGGCTAAATGCTTTGAGATAAGTCATTCAATCTGTGCTGCTTTTTTTTCCAGCCCCTACCCTTGCCTGTGGACAGTGAGCAACAGTGCTGTAAATGTTGCCAACCCGGGAAGCGAGGTGAACAGCAGCCCTCCAAGCGTGTTTTTAAGGGGCAATGTCCCCTTACCTGCTGCATCAGCAGTGCAAATCCCTCTGCAGGGAATGGTATCTGGCAGCATGGAAGCACAGGGGGAAAGCACTCTCAGCAGACTGTCTGACTCTGCGTGGACATCCTCACACTCCTTTTAATGGACAGGCAGCGCCTGAGGGAGGCTCAGCCAACCAAGACTGACACAAATGGCAAACGATCCCCGAGGAATGCAGTGTGGAGCAGAATGGATGCAGGAAAAGGACTTCATCACTTCCCCTAATGTACCTTTTCTGTGCCAGCTAAGCCAAAATGCAAAGGCAGGAAATATTATAGGGACCAGCCTGTTACTGCAACTTGTATGCATCATTCAGATTGATGTCCAGAAAGAATCTTTTTAGTTAGCTTTGCTTCTATATCACATTAAAAATGGTCAGAGACATGGGACTGAGTGAAGCAGACATGGCAGCTGGATACTCACATACCATTTTAGAAGTTCCTTCTGTAACTAACAGCCAAGTCTAGGGAAAATTGTGAGCAAGTTTGCAACTGGTCATTTGAAGAGACAGCACTGCTTTAAAGGCTTTCTGAATCTCTTACATAGAGGTTTTCACAATACCTGAAACGAAACCCCCAGGGCATGAAATTAATCTGACATCCTAATGCTACCTGCATACAACATTCTCTGTCCCCTCCCTTACTCCAGCTGCTGTTTGCTGTGTGTGTGACACGGGGACAGTGGGCACACTCAAGTTGCAAAGTGACTGCATTGGAGCAGCAGGGGGAAGGACAGCTAATTTAGCATTTAGTCTGATGTTTTTGAATGGAAAGCTCCAGTGTTTCCAATATGTGCTACTTTTGAAAGGGTGGAGGGAAAAGAATTATAGAAAAAAGATTCAGCTTGCATTTCCACTTTGCTTCAGCTATACAGTACATATAAACTATGAATACATGGTGTATTATCTCCTCTGTGTCTTTCCAAGGTGTAAACAAACACACAGTCTTTCTCACCTAACAACCTCTGAGCTATTTAAAGCAGCTCTGCCAGAAGCAGGTTGACAGAACAGGAATTTTCTATTCCTTGTCCAGTTACTGGGTGTAAGCTCCTGGGCATGGTATTTCATGTCTTCACACTTATTTCGCTTCTCACTTTGTCTGCTTCAGCTTTCTTTTTCAGGCTACTTCTTTTCCCATCCTGTGTGAGTGTACAACAATTAGCACAGTGGGGTCCTGATCCTGTCTGGGACTTCTAACCACTACTGTGATGCAAATAACAACAGCCACACCCCAGTCTTCCCTGTCCTTTCATGTACCTCCTCGGGCAAGCCCAATCAAATTCTCAGAGAAGAGTTCTGCTGTTTGGCCTCTATAAAGAAAAAACTGCAAACTAACTCATGTGGATACATCCCTGTCTAATGAAATTCCCAGCAGCAATTCTGATCTGTTTAGAGTCATGTGCATTGATAGGGGACAATGCCCAGCATAGAAGAGGATTCTCTAAAGCTCCTGTGAGCTGATGCCTCTGCTTCTGTTAGATCCAGCAACATTCCCTTTGTGAACACGCGTTTACTGCCTACAGACTCTGGGAGCAACATTCCATTTTGGGTAGACATTAGAGGCAGCAGCAAGATGAGCCTTTTGATTCAGGCTGTCAAATATGCATCTGCCTGGTGCACTCAGCAAGTCTGATATTCCATTACCTGGCAGGAACCACTCCCTTAAGTTGCTCTCAGTGTTATGCATTTCTGTGCCTTCCCCATCTGGCTTTTCAGATCTGCTGCAGGCAAGATTATGTGCCAGAATGTACTCAGTAACACTGTTTTGCTGACTTGTGCTGCAATCCCCTAAGATGAAAGTAATGAAGTTGCTTTGGGTGTGCGTTTTTTTATTAGTAGAGGCACTGGCCAAACAAGAGTTAATAGAGTGCAAAAAGCTCCGCATTCTGCTATCAGTCTAATCCTCCTCAGTTCTGACTGCAAATCTGCCTTCCCACATTCTGACAAAAGCTGGGTGATGAGTTTTTCAATGTTATGTTTCTCTACCTTGTGCCAAGAAATGTAGGTAGGTGTTTCTCTCAAAAATAACTCTGCCTTCCAGATGAGGTTTATTAACTAACTTATGCTACCCTCTTCTGGCTGCTCAGCTCCCCACAGACACACCACACACAGAGTCTACAAAAAGATGCTAGAAAGTAGGCAAGTGATTACTTCCCTGTGTTCCAGGACTTGCACTGCCTCCTTTGTGGCTAATGAGTTGGATAATTTCCTATCCCATATACGGCATTACAGTGATACATGAGTGATTAAGAGGTGTTACTCAAATTGCATTTTTATTTCACAAAAAAAAAAGTGTAACACTTAGTTAGCTTTCCTGATAGTCCCATGGGATTGAAAGAATTAAGAAATGATCAAAATGAACAGGTAAAGTAATTTTTCTGCCTTTTCACTGTAAAAGCAGCCCTGACTTATGTCACAGGAGGCAAAAAGTTCTGAGATCTCAGAAGTGAGCTAAGTCTTTGTCATTGCAGACAATCTGATTTAGCGTGACCCTGAGAAATGACACAGAAAGATGAAATACTCTTGGTTTGCTCACTACCCGTGGCCCCATGTCAGAACAAGCTGGTATTTGTAGCCCAAAGCCTTGGGCTTAAGGATAGCAGGGAGTATGATGATCTTGGGTTTTGTGTTGGGGAATCCTGCAAGGAACAGGGAGTGGGACTTGATCCTTATGGGTTTCTTCCAACTTGAGAACTGTGATTCTGACCTATGACTTTGCAACTCTGGTAAATAATTTGGGAACTGCTATTGGGTTTGGACAGATTACTTCTAAACAGTGGAAACACTGGAGAAAGCTTTTGCTAACTGCTCACAAGAAAAAACTGCTGGTATATCTTCACAGCTCTCCTTTCCCAGCACAATAGACTTTCCTACAGCGTAGTAACAGGCTGGGATGATGGCTGCAGTGTTCTCCTGTGAGAGGCAGATTTCCCTAAACTGTGTATAAAACTGTTTCCCTCCTAATAAACCATTACTGTGGATTTGGTTTTGCACCGATAGTGCACTTGTTTCTCAGCAGACTTCTGCTTGGCCTTAAAACCCATACAAGGATAATTTCTGAATGAATATTTCCCTGGTGGTTGTAAGCAGTAACTGAAATGGCAGCATGAAAAGAGAGCAAAGAGCCCTCTCCCCAGTTTTTATGTATGTTTTGATAAAATCACTTCCTGACTCTGTGGAAAGGAAGTATACCAAAAGACTGGAATAGCTCTTCTGAGGCCTCCAGGGTAGATATGCTACCTGGTATTAGTGATAGATTGTAGTTTTTAACCTGATTTGATCACGAAGCCTCCATGGTAGGTTTTTGTCCTGCCAGAAGCAATGCTGGGGACATGGCTGGTGGCCCTCAAGCCTCTCCCCGGGACAGCCAAGGGGCCAGGGCTTGGGAACACAGCTCCATGCAAATCTCAATGTTATTACAGGAAGGAATCCTTTATTTTCAATTTCTGCAGGGCTTTAGCACTGTACCCAGCTACTAAATGTGAGGTTGGAGGGTGATTTTTGTGACACCTCATTCAAGTGCATCAAAAAAGAAGTGCAGGGAAGTGGTAAATGAAAGCAGAAGAGCTACAAGGTGAAAAATCCGAGATGTCAGGACAGCCTGATTGCCTCCAATGCCACAGGTCCTGTCCCTTGGTCTGCAGCTGTCACTGGGCCTCAGTGTCCCTGTCCCAGGAGCCAGGCAGGCTGCAAGGGAGCCTGCCCTTCAATCCTTCAGTCCTTCCCAGGGGCTCCAGCGGCCTCAGGATCAGGGCTTCTCCTCAGCCTTCCCAAGGTGGATGCCTTTTGTCTCAAGCTTTTCCCTCATCATTTATGTTCCCAGCTCCAGAACAAGGGTGTCCTAGTAAGGCAAAAAAGCTCCTCTGCCTGTGCCCAAGGAGGTGTGGAGCTGCTTTCCCCTCAGAGCCCACAGCTCTGCAGACGCCTCCCTTTGTAAGCCTGAGTGGAAGCTTGATTGGTGTCTGCCCATCCCTGGGCGCTGTGGTGGGTGCGCTCAGCAGCCCACACAGCCTCATCCCAAAAAGTCCCTTCTCTCTCCTGTGCTTCCCTGAGTCTCTTTGGGAGATGGGCTGCTCCAGCAGCTACTTGTTCAGGCCAGTGGAGAGCTTAACACACAGCTTCAGGTGTTCTCTTCCATGGCTGTGGAGTTTTGAGGGAACGTCCCTATGCTCCCTGATAGGCAGAAAACCAGAGAGCAGATAAACATCACCTTCCTGTACTCTTCAGTACAAGCCCAGATGTTTCCTGTGAGCCAACCCTGGGCACCCATCAACACAGACACCCATGGTCCCATCAGTTTGAGCATAGCTGCTGCTGTTTGTCCACACTGGGTATGTGGTTCAGGGCTCAGGTGTCATTTTGTTGTGAAGATAGTTCTGGGTTCTCATTCTTGGGCTGATCCTCTGCACAGCTCATTTGGGTTCTGTGTTTTCTGTTTGTTCTTAAAATGAGCCTGGTAACTGTAGGAGAAGGGAATACAGGTGACCTTGCCCCTGATAAGTAACAGCTGTGTTAATTACCCAATACAGCCTGGCTCCTGATGAGTCACAGCTACATCCAATAAGGATAAGTGTGATAAAAGGGAGTGGGTTAGGTGATGAAGGTTTCATCATGGAGCATCATGAACAGAGGATCATGAAGAAGCAGGATCCTGGGGAGAGAGAATCACTGCTGTGAGGTCAGTCTGGGGCTGCAGTTAGAACTGTTGCTGGAACTTGCAGCCATAGTCTAGCTGGGTAAGAGCCTGCATTCAGAGTCTGCAAACTCATACAGGCAGTCATCGTTCAGCAGCAAATAACCAGCAGTCAGAGGCTGCAAGGGAAACCTACAGCAGGAGCTTCCTGCAGCCAGAGTCAGTGAATGGTTGGAGTCAGGATAACTGAATTGTGAAGAGGAATAAACCAGGACCCTTTTCATGCTGTGATAAACCAGAAGTCTGTCTCTTGGCTTATTTCTACTCTCTAACAAGAGGGATGCTGCAACAGTAACAATTGCTAATATTTAACCACTTTTATATTTTAGCCATAAATATGGGCTATACATGTTTGCAGGTCAAAAATAAACCTTCCAAATTTAACGCACTGGTACAAATTACACTGTTTCTACCTAATGGTTGTAGCTGTTGTGTGTCATAGTCTGATAGGTCTACAGCAACAGTAAATAATACTCCTTGCCACAGAGATGCTAATGCTTGCTATGTGGTTTGGAAGTGTCTCTTTTTGACAAGTTGTCAAAACATGAATTATGAGTGATTTTTATGGTGAGTTTAAGGATAGCTCAATTTTTAAATGAAAAATTAATGGAACTAGGGGAGGATGCAAATTGTATGGACTGAGCACCTATAGCTTTATAGACCTTCTGTAGGACTTTGTAAAAATCACTTAAGCCTCATAGGTCAGGTGCCTGAGTGTCTTTTTGTCTCAGGGGCAACATTGCATCAAATAGCTGTTTCTTATCTGAAAACTGGACATTTTGCCTTCCTCTCAGCCTCTGTAGTTGGAATATCTTTGGGTAGAAGCTTCCCTTACTGCCCATATGTACGGAACTGACAACATGAGGTCTTGTCTTGCTGGGGCCTTTTGGTGTAGCCTTACATGTCCTTGAGTGTTTGTGTGACCAGCAGACGTAGCATCAGTAGCACTGTGGTTGTAATACTCTAAAACCCATGAGTTGTGCTCTGAACAAGACATCATTGCTGTTCCCAAAACACAACTTGACTCTAAGAAGGAAGCAATGTGTCCAAATAATCTGCTGTGGTGAATGATGCCCTCAAAAATGTTTTAGGAATCTGTTTGCCAGGTTGTGCATTTGCAGTCAAATCGAGGTAGAGCTGTCTTCTGCTGTTCTAGGTTGCTCTGGGGAAAATCAGGGAAGCTTCCGTGTAATTCACCTCACTTTTACTTTAGTGACAAACCTCATGTGGAGGTCAGATGCAGCCCTGGACCAGCACAGATTGTGGGCTTTGAGAGTTGTACAGGGTGCCACCATCAGGAGTGCCAAACACTGTGAGGATGGTCAGGTCTGGAGTTCATGTCCCCATGTCACTGTGATCTCTGTGGCTGTAGGTGGTGCGTTGCTCCTAGAAAAGGAGTGAAGTGTCAAATTCCACAGGCACAGTGGGCTTGCTGGATGCTGTAGCCTGTACTTCTTGGATTTTATTATTAGGTTGCTTTTCAGAGAGAATATGGTAAAATACAAAACCATAACTTCTGGTGATGAGACATTTACAAGGTGCCTAATTTAAAATACAGTAACCTTTGCTTTTGTCAGGTGTCCCTGGGTGTGCTAATAAGCCTTAGTTACTAATGAACCTGACCAGCCTCACCTGGAGCCTCCACCTACACTCCTGGAGCATTATTTAAGCTCAGCCCAAGGGTATTAGTTCCTGCCTGGGCTGTTTTAGGGAGTATGTGCTCTGACTCTTGAGTTGGTGTTTGACTTCCCTGGACCTGATGTTTGCTGGGCTGTTGGTAGGGTGTGTTTTCCATCCCATTCCTGCCCTGCCTGCTGGGCTCAGCTGTGATAGGTTTGTGCCCTGCTGCTGAGAGCCCTGCCTGTGCTGGGGCAGCCCTTGCCTCCCCATCCTCTGCTTCTGTTGCCCCTGACAGGTTTGTAGCAGTTTAATTTCTGTCTCACCTTTACGTAGTCCCTGGTGGTGAATGAGGAGTTCAGCAGGGCAGCCTTGGGTGCTCCTGACCAGTTTCAAATGCATGAGGCTTTGTCTCTACAATGGGTATGGCACCTGAACCTGCAGAGGGGTGACATACTTAAAATGTCCCTGACCGTGTCCCTGTTGTAGATGCTGCTAAAAGACCCAAGAGAGGGCCATCCTAGGAAAGTGCTGTTTTACTGTTCAAATCTGTACTTTGCTTGGTGAAGAAGTTGTTCCTCACTTCCACACTGGCACCTGTGGGGTGTTGGTGCTCTCGGAGCCAGGTCTCTAGGGGAGCGGGGGAAAAAGAGGGATAAACCTGTTTAACATCTCTGTGCTGCCTCTGCTTGTTTCAGCTGTGTGTTCAGGCTCTGAACCCTTCTGAAAATGAACAACCTCTCCCTGTGTTTTGCTTTGTTTTCTCTATGCTTTTGGGGAAAAAACCAGTATGTAAGTATGTTTTTGGGGAAAAAAATGTAATGACAGATAACTGCAGTGTCTTAAATTTGCATATATTGATAATGTGGCAAATTGGGTGTGTATGCAAAGAGGTAAAGATTTTTCATTGCTAGTATGTGTTCTTGCTTTTACTGTGAAGTGCTGGTTTTGTCCAAATAAAATTTTCTTTTTGGGAAAGGTCTATTTTCATGCATATAATTGCTTTGGAGAGGCTGAAGTTGCTTAAAGTGTTCAGAAGCAGGGCTGAATGGTACTATTGCAGCTTAAACTGACATTCACTTTGGAATTCAGAATTGTTATGGCTTAAAAGTAAGTGACACTTATTTTGAAGGCACTGAACTCCTTAAATGGAGATCTTTGACATAATTTCTTTCTGGATTTGTCTTATACTCTCTGCTAGTTTGGAATATGGAGTCTTCCAGACTATTCTTTTGGGGCAGGAAAGACATAAACAAAGGTTAGTTCTGCTAGAACTGTATGATCTCGTAAGAATAAAGTGGGATTGTACTTCAGAACAGTTGGTTATTTTTTTCAAGTAACTACACACTCTAATTAGGAAGGAAAAAAAGAGTTTTGGAAAAACTGTTTTAGAAGGTATAGGTGGGCTAACTTGAAAGAAAGACTGAAGTGCATGTACACATCTGCAAGTATTTATGCATGAAGTTTCTTCTTTCTTCCAGTAAGGTTAGTGAAAACAGTTTAAGAAACTGTTATTTTCTGTACAGCTAATCCTTCATTCAGACAAACCTGAACAACCAACAAATCAAAACCAACCACCATAAAAAATAAACCAATATCAAAAAATCCAAATCAAAAAGCTTTTGAAAGAAGTCTGCCTTTCTTTTGTTTATATATGCCATTGCAGACAGTCATGACTTTGCTCTTTGGGTGCTGTATCTCTGAATGTCTTATGCTGTCTTCTGTTCATTAGTTGTTCCCAAGGGCAGTATGAAATACAGAAGGTGCAGACTTTGCCTCTTGCCCAGAGGACTCAGGCATTGTCAGAGCACAAGTGTGGCAGTTCAACTGAGGGTAGGTGTGAGTGTGAAGCCCTGCTCTGTCTGAGGTGACTGTGTCACTCGACAGAAGGGCAGAGCAGATTGTGGTGTAAGGATCAGGGAACAAAGTTGTTCTGAGGCAAGCTTTCAGTTAATACAAAATTCCACTCTGCAGTGGAAAGGGTTTCACCAGCTGAGCATTTTCCTTTGAAACTCTAAATTCTCCAGACCAGTCAATTTTAGCCCTAGGACAAGCTGTGTGCCTATGGAGGATCTGTATGTGTAGCCCTTCCCCTAAGAGTCACTGGCAGACAGGAGACAAGACATGTTCTCTATCTGATGGGTTTCAATGTCCTCAGGTCCTTGCTGTCTCCTCCTATAGAATTCCTCTCTACCCAAGTAAATACCCAGGCAGAAGAATCCATTTGTGTAACGTATGCTGGTCAATTGCATTAATTTTGCCCTGAGAAGTCTAGTGTCCAAAAGGGACACATTGCTTTTTTATCTATTCTGTCAGCTTGCAATAAAATGTTTTGTCAAGATTTATTCAAATCTTTGGTTTGAGTTGCCTTGAGCAGTTTTGTTTCTTTTTTGTCTTTGTTTTGTTTTGCTTTTTATACTGCTTATAGCAAGAAATCTAATTTCTGGAGCTGTTAAATGTGTTGGATAATTTCTCTGTTAGAAAGGTTGATATAAATAGACAATCAACATAGGAATGTAGAAAGGTCAGGGAGCTCCAGGAGTATGATCTATTCCCCTGCCATGGGAATGAAAACATAATTCATTTTAAAAACTAATCAAGATTTCTTGGAATATTAATTGATGCTTAGGACCCAGTAGGCCATAGAGAAAAGGCTGACATTTAGAAAGCTTATTTCAAACTTAAATGTGTTTATGGCTAATTAATCAATATTAGTTCTTGGACTAATGCTGTCCTTTTGCTGAAATTTTTAATTTCTTTTTTCATTTTTTAATGTGGTTTGGGGTTTTTTAGCTGTGTTTTTTTTTATTAGCTGCTGAGCTTGGCAGCACTTCACAAATTGCCTTCTGAATGCAGTTTTGCACTATGTCTCATTTGGTCTTTCTTCTGCTGAAGGAGTAGATGCTTTTTCTTCAGCTGCACATTCCTGCTGCTCCTTTGTCCCAGCTCTCCATGCTGTAGCCTTGGAGTGAGCTGTGTGGACTTGTGATCTCCCTTGCTTGATGCTGGGACACTGTGGGACTGGGGCAAGTGGGGCTTCTTTCTGATGGGCAGCTGCTGTCAGACCAGATCAAAAGTGTTTTTTAACTGCAATCCCAGTATTAATTTTGCTGTCCAGCCAAGAAAAGGTTTAGTTCTATTTCGCTCCCTTCTGAAGTATTTTGTTTTTCTGTTGCTGTGTTCATCCTAGTGCTCTTTTCTCTGCTGACTCAGTTGAAATTCATCCGTCCTGAACTTGGTGAGCAGAGCTGTCTGCAGTATTTCAGAGTCATTCTTACTAGTGTTTTGTATAGTGCCACAAAAACTGCCCTTTTTCTTCTGGAAATACTTCAGATTCACCCTATGGTGAATCTCACAGAAGGTAAGCTTCCATTTTGGGCACCACTGATGCATGAGGAATGACTTTTATTTCCCCTTGCTGCTGAGGGGAACTTGTGATTTGGGACTCCCTGTAGCTTTTACAGTATTATCTGAACCAGCCTGCTTACTGCTGTGAGGTTTTGCTAAATTATTGCTGCTACCAAAAAAGCTAGAACAGAGGGAAACCTTGAGTATGGGAGAAAAGGCATTTCACGTACAGAAGGTGAAATCCTGGTAGCACTTGCACAGACTTAATAGATGTGCAATAGGAGTCAATAGAGAACTTGTCCTTTCCCCCAGTGTCTGACTGGCTTAATCAGGACCTTACATAAAATGTGATGTTCGACTGCTGAACGTGTGATTCATCCCTAATTTCAGTCTGGAAGTAGGAAAACAGAGGGGGAAGAGAAGCAGTGGGAAGTAGGAAACTCAGCCTCCACAGTATGCTTTATACCTGATGTAATTTCAGCCAGTGCTCACCTTGGTGAGACAAACAGCTTAACCATTGCATGCCATGTTGTAAGGAGCCAGGTGATGTGTGAAATCAATGTGACCTGAAGAAACAAGAAAGGGGGTGCAGTCTCCTGCCCTAAATAACTAATTAAAGGCTATCATCTTGCATCCGACAGCAGCAGCAGCTGCCTAATGGGATGTTAAAAATATGCCTGCCAGTCTTTGAAAAGTCCATGTTTGCATGGCAGTGAGTGCTGCTGCTTTGGCCTTTGTACAGGATGTTAAAAACCAAGGGCTGATGTCTGAGATAATGTCTGAATGTGTAATGGCTGCTTCCTCCTGCTGCAGAGGCTCCGCATCCCCAGCTTCTGACTCATGCCGAGGTCCCAGATTCTCAGCAGAAAGCCAGCTCATTTTTACACTCCTGCAGAATTCTACCCTGACTTTGCAGAAGCCTTGTTTACAGGATAGCTGTATGTGTTTTTTGGTTTGGTTTTTTTTTCCCTCGTGTTATTTTCTTTAATCAGGAAGGGGTAAAGCTGGTACATAGGTCAGGGATCCAGAAGAGTCATTGCATGGCACAGCCCCCCACAATATTTGCCCCTACAGGGCAGGAGACTTTTTGTCTGTGATTGCCTGTTAGTGCCAGCAGCCCAGATTTGCCTTTCAGAAAGAAGAAAGAAAACAAAACGAAGTTGTGGGTGAGGGGGGAGGGCCAATTCAAAGCAGAGCCACAGACCCCTCAGTGTTTGGGGTGGTATTTTTTCCCTTTCTGCCTGGCAGTGTGTTGCTGGTATCATTTTTTTTCTTCCAAATCCAGCAGATGGTGTTAGACAGCCATTTAATGACTCGCATGGGATGGAAAGATCCTGGTGATAGAACGGGGAGGAGGCAAGAAGGAGCAGTTCTGTAGAGATGTTCAGTTAATCTGAAAGCTGTGATAGGCTCCTGTTTTAAGCATCTGTGTGTGTGGTTTCAGCTTACTACTACTAGGGGGTGGGGAGCTCCAGAGCTGTAGTACTTGATTTAAACTGAGGTTTCTGTGACATCTATCATATTTTTCCCTCTAAAGGTTTAGGTGTGCTTGAGTGCAATGGGGCAAAATGAATATAGCCAATGGCCCTCACTGAGCACTTTGGGTTTGCTTGGGAGGTGTATAAATTATTTTGGTATTTATTTTTTAACTGGATTTTTCCTTGCATGCACCTTAAATGGAAAAGTGAAGTGCTACTACTGTGACAGAGGTATTTCCTGAATCCCACAGTCCATACAAAGGAGATAAGTGAGGTGGAATGAACAAGATGTGAGCTCAGCAGGTTTTCCACTCTCCAGCCAGGCTAAAACTGACTGCTTTCTGTCAGCTGGGATGATGGATGCACCCACCTTGATCAAGCTCCTAGAGAACAAGTGTCTGTCTATACTGACCTGGATCTGTTACAGATGATATTGCATGAGGAAACTGATGTCTAAAACTTATGATTAACTCTGGGTGGAAAAAAAACCCAGCCTGAATAGGTATAGGAAAGCTACCATTCAGGAAAGATCTTGAGGGGTATTGTGGATATTTCACAGACTGTCTGGTGAGCACACAGCAGTTAAAGTGTAGTGTTGTAGAGAAAGGTAGTCTAACGTCTGTGGCTGTATAAGTCAGTGGTGTAACCCACCTCTTGAACACTGTAGCCAGTTCCAACAACGGTCTTAAAAAGTTTTTAGAAGAGCAAGAAAAAATGTGGAAGAGCACGTAACTAGTTTGACCCTTCACCCTGGAAGTGAAGGGCCTGGGGTAGGATGTGGGGGAATGCTATGAATGAGGGATATGGGGATATGCTGAAGATGAACAGGAAATTTATTCTTGCTATTTATTATTTAAGCACCCTAGAACTTTGTGTGACTTTTTGTTTGCTCGGGTTTTTTTAAGCCTGCTTGTTCCCATGCTGCATAAGGAAATTGTGGAGCTTGTTTTCACTTGATTTTTCTTTCTTCTTTGTGGAATTAGGAGAAATAAATATATCTAAAAAGGGTTGGGCAAATTCAGAAGATCCATTGTTGGCTGTGAAGCACAACTGCATGAATGCAGGTTCTGGCAATATGAGATGAGAGGGGTCAGCCTGCAAGTTCCCTTTCTAGTCTTTGGCCAAGCATAGTGTTTGCTGGCAATCTCTGGTGGGTCTGTTCAGTGGTTACTTTGAGTGGCTACTGGAAATGGGATTACAAACTTCCTTTCCTGTGAGATGATGATGCCTATTTAAGTGATGGATTTTAGAGGTGGGGCTCTACAGGTCTGTTACTGTAGGTCTGGAAGTAAATCCTACAACCTGTGACTCAGCTGCTTATAGAGCTCAGCCTGCATCTGCTGCTGTCTTTTAAGTAGCCTTCAGCCTGAGCCCTAGGGCTGGGCCAAGGATGCTGGTAAGATTCACCTTAACATCAAACAGTTAACAGGCTGACACAGAAAATCATCAGCACAAAAGTCTTGACATGCCAGTCAATACAATCCCAGGAAATTCGTTTCTATAAAGTGACAGCTTTCAATGGTGGCACAATGTAGTCTACTTGTTAGACTTGTTCCTGAGCAGTCACCAAACATAGCACACACTGGGGTACACAAATGTCCTGGGTAGAGGCACAAGAAATGAAAGAAAGGTAGAGCTGCATGACTTGTCTGTTAATAGACTGCAGGACTGCTAGGTTTTGCTAAGACTTTTTTTTTAAGAAGTTATTCCTCTGACAGGATGGGGCTATTTTCTGTCCTGCACTGTGTAAATCCACACCCAGTAATTAGAATAATTTATACCATGGTATTTAATCTTAGAGCATCCTAAAGCAATTTACAGCCTCCTGTCCACAAAGAGAGCCTTATCAATATCTGGTCTGGGGAGCTGAGTCATCCCTCAGTGTGACCAACCCTTCCTAGCTGGAAATCATGTCCATTCCTGCCTGCAGATAGAATCCCTCATCTGCCCCAAAGAGAAAAACACCCTCCAGGAAGCCCTCCTACCTATATTCTGTTATTCCTGGCACGCTTGCAGAATCCTTTAGGGGAGGGAGGGCTGTGATCTTGCCTCATGCCCTGAGTTTTCACTGGGGATTTGCTTTCCTCCATGTCTTTCCTTTGTGTTGGATTGCTCAAAGACAATAAAAGAAAAACCCATGTAAGGAAAGGCTTCTGATTAGTGCATGTCAAAGGCCTTGCTGGTTAGAAAGAGAATGCTGTGGATGCTAGTACTGCCTTGATATCTGATACATGTGAGATTCTGAGTTGCAGATCTGATGTAGATGAGCTGGCTGAGTGTGTAATGTGCTTGGGCTTTAAAGTTCCTTAGGTCTGCTTAGCTCTTGCTTACTTTTGAAAATTCCCTTAACTGCTTTCATTCCTTCTGGATGTCCATAGATGCTGTTCTTGGTGGAACAGACTCATTCTCACATTTGCAGACAATAATTCTCTTAAGTTAGCAGCATCTGGTTGGGTTTTTTTTCATTCTGCTGATATCAATTTAGCTTATCAGCTTCTGAGGCAGGTGTATGTGTCCCCATATTGCGTGGGCTGAAGGGGAGCAGAGGCTCCCAGAATGGGCCTTGGCAGCCAAGAGGGTGCAAGATGATAAATAATTGTTGCTGTGGTAACACATCAGCACTGTCCCTGCACTGAGTTTTCACCAGTAGGTGCTAACACTGAAGATTATTAACCTGGACTGGAAGTGGTGGTGGTGTCAGAGAGCTGCAAAATGGGATTAACCACTTGAGGTGTGTTAAGTGAAAACATTCAGTCCTTGCTGAGATGCCTGTGAAAGTTGGTGAGGGGATAACACAGCTTTTAGTGGGTTTGGGCTCTTTAGTGATCCAGACAGAAAAGGTGCAGTAATGGACAAGTCCCTGGGATTTCCTTTGTCTTCTTATTGACAGTATTAGTAAAAAATCCAGGGGCTGATATTAGGAACTGGTGCACTTCAGATGTGTTCAAAATCCTCCTTTTCTTGCAAATGATCACTAACCAAATACTGCTGAGAATCTACAGAAGCATTGTCCACACAATGTTGATACCAAGTTGTCAAAATCTTTGGGACAGTTTTAGCACAAGTCCAGTGATAGTAAAAGAATAAATTGAAATATTGCTTAGGAATCTAAGCATCTTCATTTCTTTTCCCAGTTATGCTTCTTGAAAACAACTTGCTCTATTTTTAGAGGCCATCTACAAATAAGACTTTTAATCTTACATGCATTAGTATTCTCTCTGGAGTGGAAGAACAGCATGCATTATTCAAATGGCCTGTATGTTTGTTTGTGTTTTGGTCTCCATTATCAAATCAAATTTAGTAAGATTAATTTAATTGTATTTACATTCAATTTTATTTTCTAGTGTGTATGCACTAACTTTGTCCCTAAATAATCTTCATGGCATGAAGAAAGGTTTATTTTATCTTTTTTTCTTGGATGTGTTCTTGGTTGATGGCCTTTGTTTTTGTTTTGTTTTTATATGAAAAGATGTTTGTTACTTCTGATCATATAGCAGCTCTGGAGCTTGAGAGGTCTATTTTTTCTAAAATATCTCCTGTTTTCAGAATTAATTAAATCATGCATACTTCAGTTTATATGCAGTATCTTTTTTCTGGCAGTAGCTTTGGGTTTCATGGGTTATAAGCCTGGATTTGAAAGGAAGCCTTTTTATAGCCTATCTTCTCACTGCTACTTCCTCTTTTCTCACACAAAATATGTTTAGTTAATATGAAACATGATGGTTTCATCTGGACTTCGTGATGGAGTGTTAAGATATTTACTCTTGTACTGTGCATGCAGGGTCATTAATGCCCTTTCAATGACCATGTTTTGCCTGATGACTTGGTAGAGGGCTTTCAGAAGTTCCAGATACAGCAATTGCTATATGACATTGGATCTCATTCTATTTTTATGAACTGTTGATCTTCTTTGGCACCAGCAGATTTTGCTTGAAGCATTTTACATCCCCCGTTATGATAGGTATCTCAAACTCAACCAATTCTTTTATTTTCCCTAGTAAAGCAGTGTTCCTGTCTGGTTTAGATGATTCTGGAAATGCTTGTCTGCCATTGGGGTGAAATAACTGCACTCCAATAGCCTCATAGTTGATTTGGTGCCTGAGAACTGATAGTGGGGCCACCATGGGCAGTGTAAGCCTGCAGAGCTCCTCTGTGACCATTAGTGACCATTACATATGTTTTGGAAGTGCATCTGAGTCAGCATGTAGCCTCACAATATGGTTCTTAAATTGCTTCACTCCATATTTAAGCCATGTGTTCCTCTGGAATGATTGGAACAGATGGGAATTGCTGTTCCTGCAAGTGTGTGATGCAGCCTGCCCATTCTGCAAAACATTGTGAACTTTAACCAGATCAGAAAACCCACTGTGCTGATTTGCTTTTGGCTGCTTCAAAGGTAGGGCATCAGCTGAGGGATCTCCTCATGTTGTTGAGGACTGAGTGGAAAGAGCTAATAATATTTTTTCACCTATGCTACAGGGAGCTAAAGTATTTCTCCCCAGCTTTCTCATCTAAGACAAAAGGGTGCAGCTTTATTCTAGAAATCAGTAAGGTAATGAAGATAAGGAAAGCTTCCCACTGCTGAAACCACGTCCCTGTGCAAGGCTCAGTCTTTGAGACTTCAGCTTTGCAGTCTTCCTTCAGTTCTGCCCTCAGGCCTGGAATTATCTGTCAACATATTAAGGGAATTTAAACTATGAAATTAAATTTGGGTGAATTGCAAAATGTCTGATGAATTCAGGAAGGGAGCCAGCACTCACTTTGTCCTTCTCTGATATCTTACCACAAATAAGGAAGTACTGTTGACAGTTGGAATTAGTTTTAGTGTGAGTGGAAGGTTTCATATCCCTCCTTCCTCTCTTTTCTCCCTCCAGCCCTGGAAAAGAACAGGACAGCAGCACTCCAATTAGTGAGTTAGAATTTGTGCTGGTCCTCCTGTGATTCCCTGTGTGGCTGTTCAAAGCAAAGTAAATGGCACCAGTAAAGGTGTCTGTACTGAAGATGAAGTTTATTTGCACAGTAATACTAAAACCAAACCAGTGCAGTCCTGCTTTGAAAGTTCCCCTTTGTAGGGGAGCCTGATGGCTGTCATACTTTGGAGTTTGATCTGAAAGGTCACACTAGGCTCATGCTTTGCATGGTCAGCAAAACAGTCTAGTGCTTTCATATGAGATCCAAAAATCTTAGAGAGATGCTCTTGTCTCTTCAGCTGTTTATGCCAAAGTGCTGGACATGAAAGACCAAATTATGTTTCATTTTTTTACCAAGCTTCCACAGTCACTTCTTGTTGCTATGACCCCTTTACTGGGTGGCTGAAGGGTCAGCTGCCATTCCCGCTCTACAGCAACTGTTCTAGTTCAAAGATGCTCAGCCTTTCCCATAACACAGACATCTTTTCACAAGTTCATCCTCCCAGACATGTAGGTGCCATCTGACAGGAACCTTTGGGGACATTTTTCACCTTTCTGACTTCCCTGCTCAGTCTTGAGCAGAGGGCAGGCTTGGCCATGGTTCTTTATAAAAGTAGCTAATTTCATTTACTTCCAACAGTATATTCTTTATGCTCTGCTGGTGGGAGACCGCAGAGCAGATTGGTTGGTTTTTGTTTTGAAACTGTCACTGAGCTTAAGTCTAAGATGGGCTGGAATGTTTTGCTGAAAGCATTTCCCTGGTGGGATTGCAGAAATTTTAATCCTTCTTGCTGCTGTTCCTTGTCTTCCTGCTCTGTGTGGCTTGTTTTCATAATTTGATTATTGGAGAAGGAAAGAAACAGAATGTTATTCCTGTGGGAGTTGGAACAGTTAAGAGGTCGCCAGCAGAGAAGTCACAGTCTGCATGGTCAAAACAATAAACTTTTTTGAAGGATGATAGCAAGGATTGGTTTTGTGTAGAGAAGCCATAGCTTCAAAAACAATTTTAAATGAATGAGTCATGGCCTTGTTCTTAAATAGTGATATGATATCTACCCATAAAGAAAAGAAATTAAAAGAATATGACTGGCTCCCCCCAGAAAAAAAAAAACCAACTCAGGTGAAAAGAACAACTTACCCTATCTACCCTTTCACAAGCAAATGCCTAAAAATTGTACCTTCAAGCTGATGCTTGAATTTTAAAGCCAATCTAGGAGGTAAACTAAGGCTGAAAATGCATGTATGCCTTCCAGATTGCTTCAAAAACTTAGAAAATAAGGCAGGGAGGCAAAGAGAAAGCCTTTAATGTCTTAGCTTCAAGTTGCCATCAGATTGTTGCTGTGCTCTAAGTTAGCCTGTCCTGCCAGTGCAGAGCTCCTGTCTCAGAGAACTTGCACTTTGGTGGAAGTCCTCTCTTCAGATGATACGCTTGGCAGAAAATCTGGCAGGTAGGTGATTTATAAGTCATTCAGGCCTTGATGTGCCGATGTGACTTCTGCCCGTCTGGGGAGCTGAGTCAAAAGAGTTTCTAGAGAGGGAGACCACAAAATCTCTGTTCTCCATTCAGTCCTTGAATGGCTCTGAAGAGTAGCACCTCAAGGTGGTGTAAATAGGTAACAGAAATGAGAGCTGGATGGGAGGTTCTAAGGTTTGGATGCTCTAAGGGTCAAGTGTGTCCACTATCTGAGCACACCAGTCAAGGGTCAACATTATGGATCAGCATGACAAACACAAGCCTTGCCTCTGCTTGCCCTGGCTGACTTTCCCTTTTTTTGTCTCGAGGGGAGGTTTGCCTTATCAGTAGCTTTCACATTCCTGTAGATAATCTCGGAGAAGTGGATGGCAGGGCCATTTGACACAAGATCAGACTCTTACCAGGAGCCATTTCAAACTGCCTCAGGGGATCAGTTAATTAGAAAAGAAGGGTCAAAAACAAAGGGTATCAGATGAACTTCACTGGAGGCATTAAGTGAACTCTATGATACCCACAGAGTTGACAAATACTCAGATTTCCTTGTTTCAGCAGAGGTAACCTAACATCCATCCCTTTTAATTCAGAATTTTAGTAGAGAAGGATTAACTGATAGGTGTTGGGGACTTGAGTATTGCTTGGCTACAAAGTTTCAAGCTGTCTGCAGCTCTGTCTTTGCGGGTAGGAAGTGGTGAATAGGGTATTTATTTCCATGAGCTGCCTTTCCTGGGGTGTTTTTGTCAGGGCTGGAGGGGAGAGGTTGTGTGGAGAAGCACTAACACTGTGGCTGGCTCTTGCCTCTGTGCACTGGGCTGTGCCAGCCCCCACTCCAGAGCGTGAGCTTAAATTATGGAGCATCTGACAGGGATGATGAACGTCGTATGCTAACGTCTGGGAGAGGATATTGTTTTATTTATAGGTATTGGTTAGTGGAAAATGGTAGCAGGGTAATTTGTTAGCCACGCCTGTCTGGCAGCGGTATGGAAGTTGAAACAAACCGAGCGTTTGCTGTCTCTGCCCTTCTGCCCCAACTCTTATTTCTCCTTCTGCAAACCCCAGGACCAGCACACAAAATGGAAATACTCTCTGATAGGAGTTTCTGTGCCTTAGTTGCATTATCTGTGCAGCTCCCGCTTTCTGGGGACCTTCACGCAGACAGGATTGATCGGCAGCCGGAGGAGGAGAGCCGCCGTTGCCGCGGCAACCGGGGATGACTCACCCCGGGTAGCAGGCAGCAAAAGCTGTGAGGCTGCAGTAATTTTCCAGATGCTTAATCCAGCTCTCGCGGCTTTTTTTTTTTTTTTTTTTTTTTTTTTTTTTTTTTTTTTTTTTTTTTTTCCCCTCTTGCTGACAGGCAGAAATCCTCCTCTGCCTTTCTTTGCTGAGAGACCCACGCAGGCTGCAGCCGTACGTGATCAGAGCAGTCCTTTGTGGTGCTCGCCCGCGATGGCGTCACAGAGACGTGTCTGGGCGATGGAGATGAGCTACTCCACCGATCGAACCGTAGCCCCCAAAGGTGATAAAAATAGAACTGTGAGCTGCCCGTCTGCAAAAATACCCCAGTGTGTCATTGGCTGCACTCAATTCTTATCTCCCAACTAACATCACGTTTACTGTAACTACAGCTATGAAATATTAAATCAGTTTATCATCTTTTCAGTGATGAGGCTGTCCCTGTGCTGCATACAGAATGTGCTAAAAAGGGAAAACTCAACTGCATTCAGCACATGTATTTCCATGAATTAGCTTCTCATTTCTATTACCTACTAATTTTTGTGCACAAATTTCAGTCTGCATCCAATGAAATAGAGCAGCTTAAGAGACTTACCCAGAAAAAGGGCAGTAAAAGGTGTGATGCTTTCCACGGCACTCAGGGGATACCTGCTGCGGGGTTTTCCTGCAATGACTGCATTGTCATGCAGCTCTTGCCTCAGCTGGGGCACTTCTATGAATGTCTGAGCAGTTATTTACCTACTCTGGTGGTGATGTGGAGTTCTTTGTGACTGCCATAGGATGCTGAAGAGTCCAAGTGTAAACTAGATTAAAGGTAGCTTCAGCTTCTTTGTGTAGAAGGTACACATTCCTCTCTAGAGCACAGAATGATGGTGGTATTTGGTTTCCTTCTTCAAGTGAGTTCATCTGGCTGTGGGGAAAACAAAGCTGCTCTGCATGTGGAGAAGGAAGACCTTGTGGGGAAAATAACAATAGAACTGTGTTTGCTTCATATAGGGGACAAAAAGTACTGATGCTGCCAGCTGCTGTCTCATGCAATCAATCTCTGGAAGGCAGATGGCTTTCTGTGGGTGAATCAAGTGAGGCCATCAACTCCTTCTTCCACAATGCAGCCTCTTGCTTGCAAGTCCTCATTAAAGATTTGTCAGGGTGTGCAGCTGAAGCAAGCTGCTGCATTGCTGGCAGGCTCTGCAATGTGTTGCTGGCTGAAGTTAAAGCCACATAAAGCCACCAAGTGTGTGGGGCATGAGAAAGATGTCTGTGATGCTTGTTTTCTGCTTGTTGTGGTTGTCATCTGCTAGTAAGTACCCAAATGAGATGAATGTGTATTGAGTGTTTGCCTCTTGTTAGTAGGTGGGATATGTAAGAATTTAATGAGTGTGCTGTGGCTGTCCTTCAGAGGAGACCATTTTGCAAGATCACCAGTGGAGATTCCTCTTGTTCTTGTGAGATCCTGAGTTCTTTCTTGATGTGCAGCTGCTCCTAACTATGGCCAGATCTTGGATATCCAAGCAGAGATCTGTTCTATGACCAATGCCTAATACTGCAACCTTGTTTCAGGTTAGAGTGTCTGGTTTAGGACACTAACTCTGTTTCACTTCACATCCTTTCTTGAGAATTACATATACTATGTACTGTATACGAAGTGTAGTATACTCAGTATGCTATGAATTTATTGAGAGATATCCTTTGCAGGAGCAGACTACTCTGGAATTAAAAAAAAAAAAATTGGAAAGCTAAATATGAGATTTTTGATTGATTTATCTCACCCCTCAAGATGGGGGAGCATTTGCTACCTGGGCAGCATGACATGTCATAAAAATACTGAGAGTCAGATCTGCAACTTCAGCAGCAATTACTGCAGGCCTGCCTAGCTGTGCTAGTTTTGTTATAATGTGTGTTATTCATGTTTTTTTTAAGTTAACACCCAAAGCTCTGCAGGTTTAGCAAAATCCTTATGTGAAATCATCAAATCTTCAATTTCATTAAGCTTGTATATATTTTGTGGGGTCTCTGTTTTTTAGAAAAGCATTGATAAGGCTGACTGGCTTTATCTGATAAGGCTATATTGACTTGTTAATTCCTTTTGGGATCAGTTAGACTTCAGAAGGAGTCTCATGGACTGGCACCTGCCATGCTGGCTGTAGGTAGGAGCACTTGTAATTAGTTGTATGCTGGTTTCTTGGGTAGTTTGTTTGTAGAGGGACATTCTGGAGAGAAGCTGCTGAGGCCACTGTACCTTCTGAAGGTCCCCAAGGACTCTTAGGCCTGTAAAATGATTTAATGAAGGACAGAAGCCATACTACTTTGTGAGGTAATGATGTATTTCCAGATACCTGTTTGCTCTTAGAAGACATAATTAATAATAATTGTGACTGGATAAAACCTTTAATAATCAGGGCAGCCATGGAATGGTTGGAGTTGATGCACAAATCATACACTGTTAGCCTTGCTGCTTCTCAAAACACGTAAAATTGTGTATTTCAAATCTTTCCCCTCTTTGATATTTTCTTTCTGAAGGATTTCTGTACTGGGGGTACATTCTTCCAAATCTGCTTATTGGATATTCTGTACTATGGCAACCTCATGGGGAAGTAGCACCCATATCCCTTTCAAAGTCATCCAGGGCAGTACCAGAATCAGAAAAAACACTGCTGAAGCTGACAAAGACATCTCATCTCTCTTCTCTGTCCTATGCTATGGATGAGGTAAGGCATCTAGCTTTGCCTGGAAGCAAAGGATCCAACCTGCATGTCAAAATCTGCCCCTGTCATGGACTCCCAGCAGTGCAATGGCTTGGCTTCCTGGATTGCAGAAACAAATATGAACAGATTTGGAAGTCAAAACAAGCTTTGCTGGTGGTTGAAGTCTCTTTGTGGAGTGAGAGACCTGTGAAGGTGTGTTCAGCGGAGGCACACAGAATGGTCGAGTTCCACATGTGTACAAGTGATTTCTGAGCCAGCTGCCAGCCTGGAGGTGCTGGAGCAGGAGCACCATCCATCATTGCTGCGAGCTGAGCTGGCATCCCACTGCTGGTATCCCACTGAGCCTCAGCTCTGCAAAAACAACGGGCTGGCATCACACCTCTGTGGGAAATCAGTAGCAGAATCAGTAGCTGCCCTTGACTTCACAAAGCTCCAGGCTCAGTTATCTCCCTGGAAGTGCTGTACAAATGGGTTTTATTTTTTGCTTATCTTAAAAGACATGTGACTCTATGCTAGTTTACTGGAAAAAAAATATTCAAGCACTGGGAACAGCATCAACTAAATCCCAGTTTCTAAACAACTGAGCTTATATTTTTCATTTGGATTTTGAAACTGCCTGTTCTAATAATGTACTCTCTCTAAAACTCTCTGATCCAAGTTAGTATTTACAGAAAATAAGAATCTTTTGTCTTTGGGATATGAGGCTCTGGGGAAATTTAAAAGCCAGGTTTGTCATACTTCACAATGCCTTATACCACCTGCAAGGGAGAGAAAAGTGTGGTTCTTGTCTTGGATGGTGCTTGGCAACTCTGTATGGAAATTCCCAATCAGAAGCCAGTTACTGCTAATTGAGTTTTGGCATTTGGATGACTCTCTTTTGAAAACAATATTGTAGGCTGTTGAAGAGAGCACAGTCATCCCAATAATGAGATTTATACATTTGTTTGCCTTCATTTTCCTGCGTAATATTTCTTGGTAGTAAGATGTATTACTTTGATAGTTTGCAGGGGAAGCAGTAGAAATGCTACTTTCGGACATTTTAAAAACCACAGCTACTGAATTTTTGGGAGAGGTGCTAGATCTCCTCAAGGAGGTGCTGTACAGTGTCTGGCATGGCATATCCTAGTGGATGTGGCTGCTGCATCACCTCTGAGTAGCACCAGGACTCCTCACAGTGCTCTGAAGTTATGCCCTGTTTGCACAGTGTCTTCTAGTACCAGGGTGACAAGTGAGAGAATGAATCCAGCATTACTGGAGGAAGACAGAAAATCGAAGTCCTGTGGCATTCCTGGGTTCCTTGTTGTTCATAGGATTGATTTTTATCCTTTGTGCCTCTTTACCTGAATTTTCTTTGTTTAGGGATGCATGGAGGTGTCTGTTAGTAAATCTCCTGTGTAAGAGACATAGAAGAAGCTGTGTGTAGTCAAGGTCCTGTGGTACTAAACTTCCTGAAGTAACTAAGAAGAATCTAAAGCTTTAGATAATCTGTTATTGCACTCAAATTCAGTCTCTATTTTGTGGGGGGGGGAGTAAACATGAGCTTGCCTGTACTTCTGTACTTTCCACGGGATAGAAATCTCCTGTGTTTGCTCCCTGAAACAGTTGCAGTTCAGCCTAGCAGAGCTCTGGCTTATTACCCCCCCACAACCTTTTTTTTTTTTTTTTTTTTTTTTTTTTTTTTTTTTTTTTTTTTTTAATACTGTGTTCATAGTCAATTCTATTTATCTCTCCTCTGTGTGTCCCAAATATCTATGCCACTCCTGGGCACTGATTCAGAATTGAGTGCCATCTCCTATCTTTTGTGTTGTTCCCTAAGGTGTGGTGAGATTTCTCTGCAAATCTGTCTCTGAAGTTTGTGCCAGGTCTGCTTTGCCTAGATAAGAGCTATCAGTGGTGAATGCAGTTGTCTTTAACGGTGAGGAAAGTTATCTTTAGCTTTCTTCCTGTGCTGGCTCCTCATACATTTTCAGCCATGAGCACTGCAGAATTTCCTCTGCTCAGCAGCTGTGCGTCACCCCTGAAGCTGAAGTAGCACCAGTGTGGCTGGGTGGTTTGCTGGGCACAGACTTCAAGTCAGGGAAGAGACTGGTGGTCTCTTGATTCCTCCCCCACCCTCCCTTTTATTTTCTTTCCCCCCCCCATGTCTTCATTATTATGGCACCTGTGTCAGTGCCTCCTTTGGCTTTGCAGGTAAGTTCTCCTGAGACCTCTCCAGTGCATCTCTAGCACAGCACGAGGTGATTTGAATGACCTGGCAGTGCAAAGAGCTTAGGTGCAGACCACTGTGTTTTAATAGCAGCCCTGTCTTCTAACCCTTTTAACAGGCCACCTGTGTCTATAGTCTCCTCACTTGTACACTGTGTAACAACACCCTGCCCCTCGTTTATCTGAAGCTTTTGCTGCCAAGAGTACTTGGCACCTTTTGCTAGCACTAGGTTCTCCACAATACCTACTTCATTTTAAGCAGCACTTGCATTTCCCAGACTGGCAACCACTGCCTTGGGATTCCAGGGAGCATCAGTAGAGACAAAGAACTTTCTTCTCTCATAGAATTCATTTTTTCTGGGTATTTTTCCCTTTTCTTTCCTTTTCCCCCCTGTGATATGCCATTTGAAGACAGTAGCTCTAAACCCCTTTATTTTTAAGAGAGGGGAAAAAAAAATTAGAAACATTGCTTTCAAAAGATGCTTGCATTTTGCAGCTCTCATCTAATGAAAAGGATGAATATTTTTAATGATACTACTGTAGTAATTAATTATGTTATAGAAATACACCACACTGTCCTCCTACAAGATCCTTAAACGCTTCCATTTTACTTGGAAGCCAGCTGAGGGCTAGAGCGCTTTTTGTTGTCCTGAAGGGAGAGTATTAAAGCAGCCCTTGAAGTGTTTTCAGTGCAGAGGAGCACAGCCTGAGGCTGCATTCCTGTTTACCTTGTGTTTTTTCCAAGTTCTGCAGCCCTTGGCAAAGCAGGGAAGGCAGTGCCAGATCACATGGGAGCCTCTCTCTTGCTGAGTAACTGGGGATGAAAATTCCCAATGCTTATAATAATTTTGCTAATACCTGACAGTCACTGTCCTTCAGCTCATTGGGAGTATGAGACCATTACACAGGCATTGCTATAATGAAGCATGAGCTTGCTTTATCCTTTGCCCTTACTAATACAGGTCATCATCAGCTTTAGTAAATGTTCTTGAGATTGCTGTCTACGACACTTGTAACTCTTGGCCTGGGTTTGTTTTTTTGCTATGACTTTGGAGTGGCAGTTCTTCTCAATAAGAATTTATGCTTTTATCTGATGTGGTGCCTGTTAGGTATAATAAAAAAGCCAGTTGACAATAAGGTGAAATCACTCTTATTTGAAGAGCCAGCATGTCACAGCTTCCAGGGCTTTCTGCTCTTGCATGGGAGCTTTATATGCATTTAATAGAGCTGGCCAGGGTTTAACCAATGCTGTTACCACAAAGGTGGAAACATGATGGTTTCCTCCTTAAGTAGAGAATAACTCACAGGGATTTAAACCTTATTTTTGCATGCAAAAAGGATGGCAAAATGTTGCTTGTTTTTTAGAGGGTAATCTTTTTATTCCTACACATGTTGCAGTTCTGGCAGATCATGCACGGAGTGTACTACGATGTATTTCTTCGCTTGCTAAATAAAGTGGTGTGGCCACACCTAGAATACGGGCATGTGTGAGCTCAATGAGCCCTCTGCAGGGTAGGTGAGGAAAAGTGCAAGTCAGTGCCTTAAGGAAGAGCTCTTGGATGCAGAATGCTCCTTTCCTGTTCTCAGCAGTGGGGGAACACCCATGCGGTTTCCCCCTTGTAGAGGATTGCACCCAAGACTGCTACAAGGGTTTTGATGGGGTGATAAAAAGAGTTTCCCCCCAGGGTTATCTCACCCTGAGGCTACAGCTTTTCACGTGATGTACGGGGAGGGTCACAAGCCTGGACTTGGACCTGGGAGGGAACCTGGATGATGTGACTGGGAGGTGGTTAGGGTGCTGCTGCTCACAGATGGGTGGGCACCCCCAGCCTCCCCGTGCAGCTGCCTCTTGCTCGTACAAAGGTAATGATCTAAAGTGAAAGGCTTGGAGGCTTTCTAATGGACACCAAAGCATCTTGACCATCCAGTAGTGTTGGTTCAGCCCTCAAGTATCACCTGATAGGCATTCCTGCTGTATCCTAAAAGACTGAGCAAAGCTTTGATACCATTTTCAGTCTCCCTCTGAAAGATGCTTTTATTTATGACCTGCAAGAGCTCGTATATTTGGCAGATGTCATCAAGGGCAGTTTCTGGACCCAGGCCATCTAATCACATTTTCACTGCTGACAAAGCAGAGGGAACCATCAACTCCTATTTTTTTGATTGTTAAAAATTAATTAGTCTTTCAAATGAAAACCAACTTGAATTCACTCTGGGAGTAAAGCATTCAAGGACAGTCCTTGACAAACAATTCCCAGGCTTCAGTTGATAATGCAGATGGTAGCAAATTCCACTACAGTTTCCTGGAGCCTAGGAAAGAAAAAAAATGTTCTAGAAACAGTTGCAACTTAGAAATGTCAGTGAAAATGATATTCTCTATATTAGCATTAATTTGATCACGGCTGCAGGGTTTGGGTTATTATCTAACACTTTGGTTATATCTTTGGTATAGACCTTCAGGAAAAAAAATGTTCTAGTATGAGATCCAGCAATGTTGGGAAGTTTTTAAGTGGTATTGGAGGTGTTTCAGAACTATGCTAACATGTTGGGTGTTATCATGGTAAACTTGATCTTGTGTCAGATCATGGTAATCTTGGACCAGACAACTTGGAGAGCTCCCTTTCAGCTGTATTTTTGGAACAGGCAGTTTCCTTATTTAAGATAAACGTGACTGTGATGATGTTTTACTATTCGTACCTGACAGGCACAGACATGGCTTTAAATAGCCAGGAAAAGAGAGCTAGGAGGCCTAGGTTCTGCTCCTGCTCTGCAACTTGACTGTGGACAAATAATTTTGCTTTCTAAGTTAATTTTCTGCACCTTATCCTCATCTCTCTAACAACAGATTCATTGGTGTGGGGCTGATTCTCAGCATGTGTTTGTAGAACATTGAACAGAGCACAGCTCCAGTCTTTCTTGGGGCTGAAAAATGATGATAATGTTGATTCCTAGTTTTATTTACAGGTGAGGGAAGAGTAAAAGGCAGAACTTGGAACACCTGAAATGCTGTGTCTTAAAAAGCCAGGTCATTGCTATTACTGGGTGTGATTCAAACCATTGGGAGCTGCTTCTGAGAGTACTTGTGCATCAAAAGGCAGAGCCAACAAGATGGGCAGATCCTGGCCTTGTAAAGTGGTGTCATGGTTTAGGAATGGTATTTTCCATTTAGTACTCCCATTGAAAAAAATCTTGTGCTGTTTCTTCCCCTCTGCTCCTCCAATTAGAGGCACAAAGGGCAGAGTTTATGGGCTGAAATAAGAAAAATTTACTGTAAACAGTTGTGAGGTAAGAAAATGAACAGTAACAGCAACAATATTAATAGCAAAAGGTATAAGGAAAGAAATGACTCACAAGAAAAACCACCTACTAATAGACAATGTAGGTGACTCCCTCCACCACCTTTTCCCTACAGGAAGGAACCCTTTGTCCCCAGAGAAGTCCCTTTCCTCTGCCCCCAGCCATGATGTGAGGTGGTACAGAGTAACCTCCTTGGCCCAGCTATGCCCCCTTCTGACTACTGCAAAAAATTAACTCTGTCCTGCTCAGAACCAGGACAAGCGAATATGTTTGGCTGTTTCATCCCATGTGGGGGCTAAGAGATGCTGTATTGCTGGCAAATGGTTGGTGGGCAATCAAGATCTCTAGTCACTAGGATGGACTCAGCCTGCAGGTTGGAGTCCTGAATTTTTCTGGATTTGTGCTTTGTGCTTTTCCTCTGGCCTACTGACTACTAGATCTGGAATTTTAATTTTGGTTAAGGGGGGAAATAGTCACTTTGAACACTGCTTCTGACATTTGTTTAGTGAGGACAGTAATCATGTAGCACTTCCTACCCTCTCTATGCTTTTGCCTGGTGTTCCACGTTTTGCCCTCAGGATGAGCAGGTTGGGTAGTGGGGAGGGAGATGGGAACAGAGCAACACTGTTCCTTAAAACATTTCCAATGTTCACATTCTTTGTGTCTTTGCTCCACTGAGTGCATATGCATGAAGTGTTTTGCAGGTGCCATGAACATGGTGTACAATCATATCACAAAATTAGCATTTGAGTGGTTTGGGTTTCTTACAACAGCAGTTTCTACTTTACAATACACACCAGCAGGAAGCAGTACAATGATTTTTTTATTATTATTTTTGTCACCATAATGCCTGACATTGAATTCTTGTTAGTTTTCTTTCTATTCCTTGCACATGTCCTGCTGGAGTGACAAGGTCTGTACCTTGCTTCAGTCCAGAAACACAAGTGCTGTACAAAGGAGGGGGTAGAATCAAAAAGGTTTCCTTGGCTCTGCCTGCTACTGCAGAGGCTGGAGCAAAATAGCTCATCTCTATAGGGGGAAAAACTGTGATTAATTAGCACTGGTTCCCAAGGAAATAGCACAGGGTGGCTGAATACAGCCCAGCAGTGGGAAGCTTTGTTGCTGGCAGCAGGGTGCAAGCCAGAGGCCTGGCTGTGGGAGAGCTCAAAGTACTGAGGTGCTTGCCTGCTCTCCCTGTAGGCGTTTGACATGGCTTTGCCTCTCTGCTTCCAGCCCTGTGGGGATACCAGCAGTTGGGAGAAGCTCTTTCCCAGGGGAAGGAGGGGATACTGTGTTTTGCTCTGCTTAGAAACTTCTGCCTGTCTTTTTATTTATATCTTTTCGTGTATAAAGCCAAATACCCTAAATAAGCATAGATAAATAAATTCAAGCATATATTAATAGGTTTTTATTCAAGTACTGCCCTGAAAAGGGGATAAATTTCTGGACTGCAATCTTACTGGCTTTTATTTGCTCTAAAGTTAAACAAGATCTTTATTCGTACTATTAATGTAACAGTTCCTTTTTAGAGAATATTTTCTTCTAAAACATACTGTGCTATGGTGTCTCTGAGAACTGAGGTACATCAGTGAAGTATTCAGAGATCTAGGAATGATTTTTTTTTTTTAAGATTACTTAAGTCTCCTGGAATATTGATATGTGGAATATCTTGGAATATTGATATACCTGGCTTGGATGATGAAAACATTGAGTGCAGATGGCTGTGGTTTGGTTTAATGTTGTGTTTTCTTGCCAAGACCATTTGTGACCTTAGCTTCTTTAACAGTGGTGTAGCTGTATTGGGATGTCAGAACACGGTAGAGAAATGGGAGGGGACAAGAAGGTTCCTTTTAAAGTCAAGGAAGCACATACAAACCTCTTCCACAAATGCCTGTAGATCTGTGCAATTTGACAGATCTTTATTGTATGCAATTGATGACATTGCTCATTTTATCAGTAAGCAACAGTACCCTTCTGATAACACCTCTGCTCTTAGTGGTAGTGGGGATGGTAATTAGTAAATCACCAGGTATGACACCACAAGATGATGTCTGTAGAAGAAAAATCTACAGTAAGAAAGACCAAAGTTATTTCTGGCTGTTCATTAAACAGATGGGCTTAAAAATAAAATGAAATGCTCGGTGTGACTGTGGTACCTAAGCTGGCTGGTCCCACCCTGACTGTGCTCTTAACAAAGACTCCTGTGTTGGTTTTTGTGACGCAAATGTAGCAGAGGCAGGCAGCCATTAGGAAATAGCAGGAGTGACTAGGAAGAGCCATTTTTAACAGCGATTATTTCTGGAAGCTATCTTTCTGTACCTTGGAAGAAGTGAAGACATAAACAAGTTTGCCAGCTATTATCCTGCTAACTGCCATCTGGCCACCAACTCCGAGTCACTGTCTGAAATAATGGAATGGTTCCTGGGGCAGGATAGCTGTCAGGGAGATCTTGGCTGTAGAACAGATGTGTTACTGCTACTGTTATTGGGCAATTGGGGGGGTTCTCTTTTTCCCTCTGTGACCTTGCAGGAGAGTTCAGAAACTGGAAGACACAGGGAATGGGTCTTCTCTTAGTGCCTGGGATGGAAACTACCAACCCCTTCAGTGCAAAAAGCTCTCAAAAATGTATTATGTTTGATAAAGATGCCTTTAAAAATGTACTCCTATTTAAAAAGAAAAACAAACCAAAACCTGTAGCAACCTGATTCTTTTGTACCAAGTGTGTTCATTCTGTGAGTAGAAACCTGGGAACTTTTTCTTTGGAATTACCTCCTCTGCAAACTCAGGCTCTGGCTCTGCTTGATGATGAGCCCCATGACAGAAAGGGCCAAGATTTTCCACACACACAAAGAAGGCTGAGCTAGTACAAACTGTGCCAGTTAAAGTTTGGTTGGAAAATGTCAAAGGGGTAGTTTTATCTCATAGATTTTATGCCATGGCATTTCATCTCTTCTTCTGTAGCTGGGATAAAAGAATAAAGCTGTTTAACAGCATCACATGTTTTGTACTGCCTCAAACTGCAGCTGAACAGCTGTGCCTAAAACTGGTCTGTGGTAGGTTTGAAAAGCTCTTCCTCTCAAAAGATGTTTGCGAAGGATACAATTCACTATATACTTCTTCTAGTGCTGGTGCAATGTAAGCAACTTAAAGTCCTGGGGTTCATCTTCCCCCTGCTTTAAACAGTCACCAGGTTTGAGTCTGGCACAGTTGAGGTTCACCACATCTCTGAGGCAGCGATGGGAAATGGAGAGAAGAGGAGAATGAGAAAGGGCAGGGACAAGCATGAATCTTTTAAATCACTTTGTTATCAGGGAAGTAATGGAGCACAGCTTTGATCTCAGAGGGATGTGTAGTCAAAGAAATCAAAACTGGAACTTGATAAACAAATCTGCTGATGTGGAGCAGATCTGTGTGTGCTTCTTCAAAGCGGAGTTGTCTCTGTGTGGTCAACAGGAAGAGAAAATGAACTCAGGACAATCAAACCAATGCCTTTGCAAACAACTTTTTTGAGGGAGAAAAAATTGGAAAAGGGCACCTTTGGGAGGTTTGGTTTTGTTTTACTTTGGTCTTTATAATGAAGCTCTGACAATTCACCGTTTCAACATTAATCATTGAACATAAGTATGAATTCTCTTTTTGAGTCTTATCCCTATCTGATGTTCACTGTGAAAACCCCAACCCTACAAAACAGGGATTCTGAAAACTTGCTTACTGCTGTTGGAGTATATTCTACCTTGGGGCTGTATGCAGAGTAGCCAGATTCTGGCTCCTCTCTGAGGAATGAAATGAAGAGTGGAGAACTCTGCAGGTGGGCTAGATGCTGCTGGTCTTCCTTTTGGAAACTTGTGCCTGATTCCAGAATGTTAAGAGGATGATGTCAGGCTGGGCTTTCTCCTCTATCCCTAATGAATTTGGTGTAAGATTATCCAAAGGTGTAACTGTAGCTGTATCCTTTCTAACACTAATTTATCTATTTTACTTTTCAATTTTTCCCTTGTGTTTACAGCACTTCATTATTTGTATCTGTGTTGTGGCACTGCTGTAGAAGAAAAGTGTGGTTTTGTAAATTCTTGTTCTTACCTCCTGGTGGTAAAAATGGGCAACACAGTGCCTGGTGGGATCAAGGCACAAACAGTACTGCTGCAGGCATAAATAGAGATGGGATTAGCGGTGTGGCTGTGCAGGTGGGGTAGAAAAATAAAGTAAATTGAAGCAGAGAAACAAATATGGGTGTCACTGCAGGAACTTTCTTGTGTCTGAAATAAAAAGTGCAAAGAAATTAAGTTTTTGTGGCTCCATACTGTAAATTCTTAACGAATCTCATCATGTGAGTGTAAATGTCAGTGCTCTGCTGAGAAGATGTCTCAAAATAAATAACTTTTACCCTTCCTGTCCCCATACCCAGATCAAAGGTCTCAAAACCTTCAAATACATTTGAAAAATCACCATCAGGAAACTGAGGCAGCTGGTTGCTTTTTTTTTTTTTTTTTTTTTTTTTTTTTTTTTTTTTTTTTTTTTTTTTTTTGAGTTTTATGAATTTGTCCGGAAAATACCCAGTTTGGTTATTTTGGTCAGTGAAGCCCTGATGTGCTCGTGTAAGTAATCACATCAAGCTGCAAATCCTTTGCATACCAAGTGAAACCCATTTTCCAGAAGTAATAGCTGTTTACAGACTGGTCAGGACAGGAAAACAGATCCTGGTGTTTTGAAAATGGGACAGCTATGGTTCTCTGACTTTATTTGTAATTTCTTTTTCCATCACCCTTCAATATAATTTGTTTTTGTACTTTCTAGTGTACTGTTCTTCATTTTCTTCCCTGGGAAACAAAATTACCAGTACTTGTTCAAAAAATTAGTGAAGATTTCTGTTAGTATTAGTGTGTGCACTGACATCACAAGTGTTTTTTTGGGAAGTATTAGTGTTGGTCTCACAGACATAGTATGTCCTATAGTAGAGATCTTTCTAGAAAATCTGGCAGGCATAAGGACTTTAAGTGGTTTAGTACTTGACAATGTCTTTTCTGAGTAAAAATCTTAAAAGTGAGTAAACTGGCTAGAAGAATGTAGGGGGTTGGTAAGTTACTTTGGTTGGGTAGAGAAGCTGAGCAGAGGAGTGTCACTCATTTGTAGATTTTAGTTCTCTATGTCCTTGCTTACTGTTCTTTGTGGTGGGATGTGCAGTCCAGATACCTTGTTTGTAAAGATGCAGATTAGTGAGGTTCATTTTTAAATAGATGATGGTCTGATTTCTCCACTATAGCCTCTCTTCACTGTTTATAATCTGGATGCAAGTATCTCCTGGCCTGGTGTCTTGGTTTGGAAAGACAGGTGTCTGCCACGGACAGCTGAAGCTCCCCTTGGAATGGAGAACATAAACTCCCTCCTTCCAAATTATTATAATTTTGCAATTAGGGGTTTTCTGGCAAAGATATGGGAATAGGAATAACAGTTCTTTACTAGGAATATTAAAAACAGAAAAAAACCCACAAATGTACAAAAAATGAGCAAGCAAACAAAAATCCTGGAAAACCCTGACAGAGTCAGAGCTACAACCTGACACCCTGTTGGTCAGGGTGTTGGAAGCAGTCCCAAAGTGAGTCCTCCTGGAGTGGCAGATGTGGTGTTGTTGGAGCAGAGATGATCCTGTAGAAAAGGGCCCAGTGATGGTGAGAAGGGTCCAGTCTTCCTCTGGGAATCTGGTGGACCCAGATACCTTTGTGTTCCTACATCTCAGTTTTATCCAGGTAGGAATGGTTGGCTCCTCCCACTGGGTGGAGCATCTCACAATGGGATGATGGAATGTGTCCTGTCATTGGTGAGCCTTAATGGCCCACCAGCAGAAGATATCCCCTGGAGGGAGGATGGGTGGTGAAAGAGATAAGAAAACACTGCCCCACCTGGTTTTAACAGTTGACCCATTATCAAAAGGCATCCACCCCCCTCCCCCCAGAGTTACAAGAGAGAAAGAAAAAATCTCCCCAGCTGCTTTCAGCAAATGAAATAGAATACACATTTTTGGTTCCATAACCCAAGACACCTGGTTGATTTCCTCATGCAGGCAATCTCCAGGCTAGTAGCTGATATTCCTGCTGGCACTGCTGCTTGCTTGGCACCAAGAAGGGGCAGGTTGGGAGCAGACTGGGGCTGGGAGAAGGGGAGTCAGTAGGTGCTCTAAGAACAGCTCTCAACTGGCAAAAGGTCTCCTCCACTTACAGCTTATTCTCTTTCACCAGCTGATGCTGGGGCTGAGCTGCAGATCCTTGTTTCCTCTCAATAGGTCAGAGCCCAAATGTATCTGCAATAAAACAATTTCCAGGCTGGTCCCTGTGTAAATCAGTATGAACTTTGCCACTTGCACAGCCATAGGCACTTTCTTTATAGAAGTAAGAGAAGAGCATAGAGTGATCCTTCAGCCTATCTGTGCCCTGCCATTTGCATCTCTGGAAAGACAGTGCTGGACTATGGGTATTCCTGACCTCTCTAATACTTATGTTCACCCAGAGATGAGGTTTTCCAGGTAACTACAACACTGGAAGCTCTGTAGATGTAAAGCAGGGTTTCTTGTTATGTTTCAAGAACAGTAAGCACAATGGGATGGCTCTGCGTGTTTATATGGGCAATGACATTTCCTGGGTTAAAACACCAGCAGAGTCTGGAGGCAAGACATGGAGCAAGGGAAAGGTTTGTCTTTCCTGGTGTGGACCACGTCTCACAGTGGGGAGCTATAAGGGAAGAATGAGAGTGTAATCTTTGGAACTGTTGTAAAGATCAAATGCCTGCTTTGTTTGCTCCTCCAGTTGCTCTGATAACTAATGGGTGCACCTGGGTGGTGAATTAACAAGGCTTTGCAACAGGATTGGGCTGGAAATGACTACAAGTGTCATTTAATATTTTGGCTTATCTGATCTCCTGGAAGGACAGCCCTGCTTTTCTGTGGGCAGCAGGAGCTGGATGTTATACAGCACTCTAATTTGCACTATCAATGAAAATGCTGATGGCATGCTTATCTTAATGGATGTGATTTCCTGCTTTTTATGAAGTTTGTCACACCTACAAAAAGGGTTCTGAGGAGTGATGCCTTGCGTATTAAGGTGTGTTTTCATGTGGGGCAGATTGACAGGTTGTTGAAAGCCCACCAGAATTGTCCCAAGGGGAATTTTTCATCCAGCCTTCCTGCCTGGGCATTTGTAAGCTTAATTAGAGAGAGAATAGATGGTAATAGTGCTTTAGTTGTCATGAGGCATAGCTCCATCCCCCTGTGGAAGTGAGGGCTCAGGGATTATTGACCTGGTAACCTGCTGCTTGAAATGTGGCTTATTTACTTTTACTTTCCTTTCTGTGGGCTGGCACTGTTGCTTGGGTGGGATCCCTGCTCAGTGTCCCTTGAATGCTCAGTCTCTGCAGTGGGCAGGTTTTAGAGCTATTGCAAACTTGCTAGGAGTTCTTGTGGCATTGCTGCCTAGTCTGAAGTGGGCAGAAAACATGAATGGAGCTTCCTATACTCTTTGTACAAGGAAACAAATCTGTTTCTGAGAAGCATCACGCTTGGATCTGTTCCTGGAAAGTCACATGGACTTGTGTGCACTCACTTTCCCCAAACATCAAAAAATTTATGACATGTAAAAAGATATTAAGGTACTTCTCAGTCTAATCACCTTGTTCCTGTACAAGTGTTTTATGATGCTACAGAATATGCTAGCCTGATGGTCCCCTCTGGTCAGTAGTTTCTGAATTATGTTTGCTGTTGTATTTTTTTTGAGAGAGATTTGTGAAAGCAATGGGAGCCTTCATCTTTCTGACTGGCATTTAGTACATGCTCTGCCTTTCCTAACTGCAGGTAATCTTTGTGTAGAAATGTGGACCTCATCAGACTCTCTTTTGAGGGAGAAAATCTGATCAAAGAATATTAGAGTGCTGGGTTGTTTTATTTTTCCTTGGAATGCTGAATGAGGGAATACTGTTCTTTTTGCAGGCTATAACTGCTTCTTTTGTTTACTTTTGCTGCGTTGATTATGTCTTTAACTGGGATGTGCAGTGAATGAGCTGGGTACTCCTCATGCTTAGTTCCAGTAAGTGATTAGGCTCTCCAAGGAATTCAACCACTGTAATGAAATCCCATTCCTGCCTGCCTTCCAGGCTGGCATGAGGGAGGAGGGAAGGTGTCTATTCATGGTTCTGCAAGGCACACTGGTAGCATGACAGAGCATTTTATTTACACTCAGGACAGCTCTCTGTATGTGCTGTGTCCCTTATTTTATGGATGGGAACCTGAAGCACATACTGTTACATTTCCAAAGGAATTCAGAGAGGTTGCTTATGGTTTTGTACGTGTGTTTTGTTCTATTCTTCACATCTTTTTCTACATTAAAGTAACTGAGGTTGAACACCTTGGTCTCATGGAAATACTGCTGAAAACCTTTCTGTAATCTTAGGTATCTGAAAGCATTGCAAAAAAATCTCCTAGGAGTAGGCTTTCAAAGGTCATGGAGGGAGTTTGTGAATTAAACCTGACTATGAGGGAATGCAGAGCTGAATTTTGCCATCTGATCATCTTTCTGCATTTTCCTTTTCCACTCCAGGTGATGTGGTAAGTGCAGAAGGGAAAGGAAGTTAAGAAAACAGTTTCAGTGGTGTTTCTGTGGTGTCCAGCCCATCCTGCCCACTGCTTGACACAGTGCCAGTTTTCTGAGGAAAATGCACACCCTTCAGTGAGGTGTGCTCTCATCAGAAGGAGCCAGGAGCACAGAGCTGTGCTGCAGACAAGGCAGCTCTGCCTCTTCTAAACAACTCAGCCCAGGGTTTGCTGGACCCTGTTGCACCATGCAGTTATTGTAGCAGTGCAGCTGTTGGTGCAGAGTCCCCAGGGAAGCTGCTGGCAATGAGGAGCCTCCTGAGCACCAGCAAGCCCATGGGATGCTGACACCAGGGTCACCCATCTCATACCTCAGCACATAGCTGAGGGTTGGGTGTGTGGGGTTCCCTCTGACAAAACTATTGCATGGTGGCAGCAGAGAGGTGAATTACCTGACAGTTTTCCAGCATCAAAACTGAGTCATCACTTCCTTGGCTTATTTTAGTGATAATTTTATGGCTGACCATGGGCAACACTGTCATCTGAAATGCAGTGAAATATGAGCTGGGATCATCTTGGTGATGAAGACAGATGATATGATATCAAGTTAGAAGTAGCAGTAGTTGCTGTTTATACATCTGCTCTTCCACTGAGTGCACTGAAGGTTTTATTTAACAAGTATTTACCAGACAGTCCTGCTTATATACTAGGTTGTGATCCAAGCTCGAATGCTTCTTGTTTTACAGCTGATTGTTCAGCACAGTTGTTGCACAGTGTGTTAGGTGCCTCAGCCCCTTGTATTGCTCATGACCCTCTCCTAGTGGCTCCATAAGCTGTCTTGCATAGGCAATTCCATGCTCTGGCCCCCAGGCTGCCATGGCTTTGCTTTTGCAGAGCCTCTGGGGCATTATTTCCTTTCCCTTGTTTGTGTTGTTCTCCTGGCCTTGCATTCACAGCCTGAAGTGACAACCACAGCTGTGAGCATCACCTGCTGGGCTGCAGCTCTTGCTTTTACATGGGGGGACCCAATGATGTGTGCACAGAGCTGGCACACAGCACCTGCCCCTGCTCAGCATGTGCTCTGATCTTTTCCTGTGGGAAAAGGATGGGGACAAATGACCTGCTGCACTGGAGTTGTGTCTGGCAAGGATGCTCATTTGGGGACACCGTCACCTCTTGTCCTGGATAGCCACAGGAGAATGCTTTCACTTCCCTTCTAGTTCTGTCTCTTTCTCTCTCTTTTTTTTCTTCTACTGAAAGAAAAGGAGTTTTCACCACTACAGCTGATGTATAGCATTAGCTATGGATGCTGCTAACAAATATTTTGTGAGTACAGAAGTTGCACTCCTCTTTGTGAGTGTGCTCTAGCCCCGAGTAAGTCGGTCCTTTGACAGATTAAATGCATCTGATGTTAATGATGGAGGACACTGGAAATTACCTTTCTTTCTTCCAAGCATGGCTGTGTAATAATTAAATAAAATCACTTTGAGTGGTGCTTGAGACTGATTGTGTCTAGACCCAAGGAACTACTGCAGCCTCACATGTGCTGGGAAGGACCTGGGCTCTGTATTAGATCAATATTATATGGCAGCTTGTTCAGGTAGGCTTTGATGAAGGTTAAAATGATCTGGACCCTGCTTTCAAGCTGCATGCCTGGGAGCAGGACAAGAAACGTCTACAGAGCTGTTATTTTGCTGATGCAGTTCCACATTGACCCAAACTGAAGTTGTAAAAATCTCAAAAGAGCTTGTCTGAGCCAGGCGGAGGGGGCTTCATTCTCCACTGGTGTCATTAACCTGAAGAAACAGTGGAGTCAGTGATGCTGGAAATGCTTGTGCTTCTCTCTTTCTATCTGACAATTGCTTAACTGGCCTTTGTACTTTGCTTGCAAACCCTTTATTCCTATCCTAATTTTGCTGCAGCTCTTCTGCTTGTGAGGGGAAAGGGCTAATGGCATGTGTGAGGAGCCTGCACACTGGAGGCACAGCTGCACTGGCTTACTGCAGGGGTTTATTCCTGCTTATGTTGCCTTCTTGCAGCTTCTGTGTGCCCTGGGTAGACACATCTACACCTCTGCTTGCAGCTTGGGCACCTGACCTGCAGTGCAGCCTAATGTGTCACACAGAAAGCAGAGCTCTACCTTATTTCAGGCTTGGGTTCTCCCTGTTTTGGTTCCCTCTGACTTGTACCCGATCTTACTACCTTCAGAGGCCCAAAGGACAGGATTAGTTGGCAAATGTGACATGAAAAATCCAGCATACATTTGTAGCAGAAGGTCTTGTTTTAAATGGGTCTTGGGGGATGAGTAAGTCTTGAAAGGTGGTACTCTACAAGTAGCATTATTGATGAAAATACAGATAAATTTTATAAGCTCTGAGGATCCCCTGCAGATGCATCAAAGTGTGGTGAGTTTGCATTTACCACTGTGAACTTGCTCTGGTTGGAATTTGCTTTCAGAGCTATGGCATCAAAACTGCAAAGAGAGATGCTTAGCAGGTCTTGCTGAAGCAGCTGGATGGACTTGCCTGCACTCCTGTTATCCAGCGCTGCCTTAACTTACAGCACAATCATTGCATAAAACCCCCTGAATTTAGGAATTGTCTGTATGCCACAAGATCCATTGATTCATTTAACTGGGTATCTTTCCTTCCTGAGCAAAGCAGTGGGTGTGCTTGTCTTGTCTCCTACTTGGTAAAGCTGTGACGGGGATGTGAGCTTCTGGGTGTTGTTGTGCCAGTTATCATGGCTAACTCTAGATGTATCTGAGGAAAGTGGCTGCTCATTTTGTCCATTTTTAATTTTGTAGCACCTGGACTGTTGAATTAAGTCATGTCATGGTAAAGAAAGCTCTTCTCCCTCTACTTCCACTTTCATAATGAATAATTTTTTACCTGAAAAGTACCCAGAAGACCAATTATACAGCCAATGTCTTTCTGGTCATTTTGCTATCTAGCCTGTAAGTGAATGTTATTGTGGGTTGGCTTTTAGTTTTGTTTTGGTTTTATGTTTTGTTTTTGGAGTATTTTTAGAGTCTGGTCTCTTTGGCCCTGTGACTTTGGAAACCAAGTGTAAAACCACATTTCTTTTTCAGAAGCTCTTTGTTTCAGCTTTATTATGTGTTTTATATGCAGTAAAAGAGACTGTCCAGGTAGCAGAATTTCAGGCCTTGGATGCAGGATCAGTTTAAGAAGTTTCAGGCCTTATCCACAAGGCAATGAAATGACCATATCCAAGCTCTTTAATTAATCTCAGTGCCATGAGGCAATTGATATTTTCAGTGGAAATTACTAAATGCAGAGGCCTTTTTGGAAAAACTCTCCTGTAATGAGCTGTGGAATGCTGCAGAATTATGCTAACAGAATGAGCCTGAAATCTGAATGATTGCTCAGTTATACTGAATCTGTGAACCAGCCAAGTTCAGAATTGACATCAGATACTGGCTGGTTTATTATGGATGTGGAAGTCTTTTGAATGCCAGAAAAAGCAGTAGGGCTAATTGAATAGAAAGTTACAAAACAAAAGCATGCACAAAATAAAGAAAAGAAAATGTTTGAGTCCTGACCTTGTTCCATGTCAGACAAGGGAGTTATTCTGAAAGACTGTATAGAGCAACAGAAGGCAGTGGTTTGCAGGAGGTGAACCATGCAGTGTGAAGGCTGGTGGTGGGGAAGAAGGGGTAGCTATAAAATCCCATTATCCTGTGTACAGAGGGGTCTGATTCCTCTCCTGTGTGCTGCAGTGGTACTGCAGAATGGATGGTACTGTGAGCTCACACTGCTATGGGGGGCACAAAGCTTTGGAGCTTTTCTGTCTGTCTCTAGTGTACAGCTGCCCTTCTGCATATCAGCTGATACACTAAATATCTTCAGACCAAATCTGACAGAATACAGGAATGTTTGTCCCAAGTTAAATGCCCACCTAACCTGTTTCTAACAGTGAGTAGTAGTGATTTGCAGGGGAAGTACAGGACCACAGCTCTGTTATGGGTGGAACTTTCCCCAGAGTACTGTCTCAGACCTGCCCATGGATTATATATATCCTAGTAATCCTTGTTTCTTTGAATGTAGTAATGTACCCCTGCAGTGGCAGGTGCTCCCATACTAGGAAAGGGTTTCAGTTACATCCCTGGTCTTATAAGGCAAAGAACCAGAAGCTTGGATGCTCTTCTCACCATAATTGGCCAAGTGCCAGCACAGAGGCACCTGTTGGATGGTTTAAGCTGTACCTCAAGAATTGTTAATGTAGTTATAATGTAGTTATTTCTATTGGGCAGCATGCCAAAAACCCTTCCTCGATCATTATATATTTAAAAGAGAGAAAGAAGATTTTTGGGGCATTTTTGGGGTGTCTTAGGACTTGTAAGGGACTTCCCTGCACCTTGCACAGCTTATTACTCTTTTGATTTGTACGTTTTATTCTTTTTGTCTTTATTAAAACTTTTCCAAACACCTCTGATCATGCCATCTCACTATTACTTATAAGCCATTTCTGAGGCAGTGGGCAACCCTCAGTGGTGACACACCTTTGTGGAGCTAGTAACATTCTGGCCCCATGCAGATCACATCATTTGAATTTGTCTAATTTCACCTCAAACCTACATGAACTTGTATTGTCCACAGCACCCTGGGGTTGTTCATCTCTTCTGCTTCCCTGCAGCTGCTGCTGGATCCAGGTGCTGCCTTCATGAGCTGAAGGGAAGATTGGATATATTAAAACCTCAGCTTTCTCAGGAAATTCAGTGGCATCTTCCTGATAGTGAAAGTGGGGCTTCCTGGTGCATCCTGTACCTATGCCATGACAAGCCAAGGTGAGTCTTAGGCCTGTGCTGCACATTGTTATTTCCAAGTTCTGCTTCTGCATGATAATGTTAACTGTCATTGTGTGGCCTTTTTCTGTTTGGTTTGCAGTAACACTTGGAAATCCATCTGAGACACCTCCTCTACCTGGCAGGTCAGCAATCCTGTCCAACATATTCTTCTCTGCCCATCAGAAATGCACATACAGTCATGGAGAGATTAATCTCTTGGTGCAGACCCAGAGCCTGAGTTGCAGCATCAGGCTGATCTTGTATCACAGCCACTTGTCAGCATTTCTGAACAGGAAAATCAAAGTGGATGAAACACCATGGACAGGATACAGTGCTCTCCTGTGTGTTGTTGCTTCCAGAAGCAGGTATGACTTCTCTGTCTCAACCTGAAAGAGGGATGCTTACTGTTTAGTGAATTATCTGACTACCAATAGTGTCTAAATACTGCAGTGAAGGACTAATGTGCAGTTATGTTGGTTGTTGTATATGAGCAAGCACAGCAAACTTTTATGTGTTAAGTGACATTAAGTTTGTCTTTGGCACCAGCTCAAAGCTCTGCTGGTGCAGGGCTTGTCACTGGTGCTGATGATTCATTAGTGCTGTCCTGCTATGTACAGAGCTTTCTTTTCAAATTGGATTTTCTAGGTTATTCAGTGTTCAGAATTGGAACCAGGATTCACACACAGCTGGATCTTTTCCTTCAGTGAAGTTTGTGCCTAGCTTGTTAGGTAAATTAAACTTCAGGCTGACTTTATGCTGGCAGAACATCGTTACCCAATTTGGTCTCTGTCCAGAGTAGCAGGGGTAAGTATATTATCCTCCCATACCTGCCTGCTATTTCCTTCCTTCCCAGGTGGGAGTAGCCTTGTAAAGGACTCTGATTAGCACAGATGGCTGTGCCTCTGTTGTTCCAGCCTTCCCAGCAGCCTGCTATGATCTCAACAGATGGAGTGGCCTTGGTGCTCCAGTGTTAGGAGCTGCAGAGGACATGTGCATGCTTGGTGGAAGCAGCAGATGGAGTCACTCAAATACTTGTGGTCTTCCTGTAGGAAAGATTAATGTTGAGATGAAAAGTGAGGAAAAAATTACTACACTGCAGAAGTAGTAGCAGAAGTTTCCAGTGTGGAACTACTATCAGCTAAACTGTGAAGGCTGATTTGTGAAGAACAATAAAAGGAGGAATTCTGCCCAGCTCAGTTGAATCATGACAACTGTTAGGCCCTGATGAAGGCAAGCTGCTATGTAAAGCGGAGCACAAGGACACAGACAAATTCAAGGGAAAAGAGATGAGTGTACAAAATGATGGCTGAACATTGCAGAAATGTTCTGGGCACTGAGACTTTTCTTCTGCTTCCTTAGGAGGGTGGGAGAGAGCCCCAACACTCTGGATGAATTGGTTTTGTGATGAATGAAACAGAGCTATACTGTGTACACTTGATGGCTAGAGGGATGAAGAAAGGAGGAAATGTGGATTGTTCACACCTCGGAGCTGGCTGCTCAAAGGCCAGTTCTTTCTTCTCTGCTTTGGAGCAGGTGTGGAAGAGCAGCAGGTAGACACTGAAATTATTTGTCCTAAAGCATCTCCCTCCTTTTTTTTTTTTTTTTAAATTTATTTATTTATTTATTTATTTTATTTTTATTATTTTTGTGAATTTGGGCTTCTTTGGCTCTTTTGTGAATCTCCTTTTTCTTTTCTTATAGCCTTATAGACAGTTCTGTCTTGTATAACCTGCAGGTTCTTCCTCATTCCTGGAAACTTCTGAGGGGGTTAATGTAAACTGAGCCAGCTGCTCAGACTTTCTTCACATGACAGATTTGATTGGAGTTCTGGAAGGGAAAGCATTCCCTTGGCGACAGATTCTGGGGATGTCGAGATTACATTAAACAAACAGGGTAACCTAGAGTCAGATTACCCCATGCCTGCCTCTCTGAGATGACAAAGACCATACTCCTTCAGCTCAGTCAGTCTCTGCTAGGAAATATCTCAAACCCCCCAGGTTCTTTGGAATCAACTCTGTTCCTTCTCACAATATAATCAGTGCAGTCATATTAATTCACTGAGTGAAACAGGCTTTGCAACAGGTCATTTACCACCCAGGTGGAAATCAACAGCAGTACCAGTTAAGTCTAAAGGTTATGAAGTTTGAAAGTGGTAGGAAAGTGAAATGAGACACAACCATTTAACAATAAAGTATCTGATTTTTCAAGTATTTTTTTTTCCTTCTTGGAAAGCTTCTTAAAGCAATATGTGATTGATCAAAAAAAACCCCAAAATATCAGAGAATAGCAAGGTAAAATTTTGGAGAATTATGTGCAATTCTCCTCAACACAGGGAAATCTTAATCTTATTCAAACACTTCTTTCAGGTTTGGGGAGTTTTTCCCATTCCCCTACTGCAGCCCATCACCTAGTTCACATAATACTGCCTTCCTGATTGGCTTCTTACTTTTGATTAAACAAAGGAGAGGAAAAACCCAGACACATTTCCATGTATTCTTTTGGTCCCTTACTGACTCCTGCCAAGAAAGTACACCATTCACATCCAGAGATCTGCAGTTAGGTACAATTTAGGACACATTTTCCTGGGGAACAGCAAAGCCAGTGAGTGTTACTGAGTTCTGATTGTGCAAGTAGAGAAATACCCTGTGTGTTCTGGGGCTGCTGCACTGATCCATTGGGAAGAGTGGAACTGCTGTCTCCTACAGGGCCAATGTATGTTCTGTAGAAATAGGGATAAAAATCACTTAAATCACATCTCCATTTAAGGGCTCAAGTTGAATTAGAGAGTAACATTTCTTTCATACCATCTGTGCAGAGCAGCTTTATTGTCTGAAGTAAGACAACCGAGAACAAATTAGGATTTTATCGCTTGTAATTTTATTTAACTTTTTTGTTGGTTTTTACAAAGTTATTGTATTGTGTACCACAGTCACATCCCACACCAATAGAATTTTGGTTTTCTCTTTTTGTCTTCCCGGAATCCCTAGTGCATATGGTTTCCTCCACTTTCTGCCATTTCTGGATTTGGAGCCAGACAAAATGCCACGGTTTTAGCCTGTGGAGGACTTGTCCTGTTGGTGAATTGGGCTTTTTCTTCAATTGTTCTGGAAAATGTTTTTCTAGGTTGCTTATTTTCTCTTTCCTAGAGGATGCTAGCTCTTCATAAGGGAATTGTACAGGTCCAGGGACAGTGACTGTGTACCCCTCTGCTCTTGATAATGCCACAAGACTTTGCAACTGGCCTTTGCCAGCTGAGGAGAGAGGCTGGGGTACAAAGTATAGTGTTACAAGGTAAGGTAAATATTTGTTTGCAGGAAGTTTCCTGGCCAAACTGGGGCACTTGGAACATGGTTCTAACAGGGTTCTTATACCTTTCAAGTGTTCAGGTGCAACACAAATTGACTATTCACTCTCTCTGACATTGCCAATTACTAATCATAGCCAAACTACAAAGCAGCTGTATTTCTGCAGCACTGTTGCTATTTGTCTATATATCCAGATGTCCCTGGAGTCAGTTTTGTTGCAATTACTTATCTATGATGCCAGACAATCTGGCTGGGAGGGTTTAAAGATGTATTAGTGGGGCCAGGAGGTTGTTGTTATCTTAGTTGTCCACAGGTATCCCTTGTCCTTCATGGACAGCTCTAAGCTTCTGAGAATTGAAGCTTTTATTTCCAGGGCCAGGCTCCATTTTACTTGTTTCACATAAGCAAGTACCATGAGCAGTACCAAAGCCCTCGTTAAAATTCCACTACTTCCTTACATTGCAGTATATAATGTAAACTAATACATATAAACTGTTACAGTAATACAGTGTGCTATTATAGTTAGGGAAGGGGATTTTTGTAACAGTGTAACAGTTTAGAATTCTTTTGGAAACTTTTCTGGTGGACTCTGAGTATGATTTAGTTTTTCTATTAATCAGTGTGGCAAATTTTTGTGACTTAATCCATGATGACAGCATTGAAAGTTGGTATTTTTGTACCAGCACTGACCACAGTGTGTGTTTGTGGTTTTTATAATTATCTTGCTACCTAGCACCTAAAATGGTCTGTCCTCTTGTTACCTGGAAGGTAGAATGATCTACATCTTTACCTATGTTGGATGGGTACCTTTGGGACAATGCTAGCTATATATTTTGTCCTACTGTTTTTAATAAATGAGCTCTTTTGTTAGGTTATTAGCAGGAGTCACTCCTTCTACTCAGCAATGTACTGATTGGATCTTGGCAATCTCAAAATAGATTTTGGAATGTTCCATTGTATTTCTTACTTGCCTGTAACAGTCTTATCTTCTGTGGACTGTGACCCAGTGCATACACAGTACAGTTGTTATGTGCACTTGCTGAACTCCAGCTGTCACTGAAGACCACTGGCTGATGTTGCTGTCATCCCCAACTATCCATTTGTTGTGTGCATTCTGGTGGGGCTTGATCATTTTTGCTACTAATCCATAACATACTATAGTCTTCCTGAGATTTGTCTCACTACATGCTTCTAAAGATCTTGCAGAACTTAACATTTTTTTTTTCCATGAAAAAAATGCTGCTTTACACTTCGTTAGAAGTCAGAAAACACTGGTGGAGTTGGCACATCAGCTTCCTGTTCTGAAATTTGCATCTTTCTTTCAGATTTGGTAATCCCTTTTTTTTTTAATAATGGAGGACAGTGTGCTTTCCCTCAATACTACACTTGGGCAGGTCACCTATCTTTGGCAGCTTTACTATGAGGCATCTTCCCCAGTGGCTTCTTTTCTTGCTCTGTCTTCTTTCAAAGTGCAAGGGACCTCTGGAGGATTTTTCTGTCACTAGCCTGAAGCACCTCTCCAGAAATGGTTTCCTCTCCAGACACATTCCCTTTTTTATGTTTAATAATGGAGTTTCCATTCAGTGTTACAAATTAATTATACAGAAGCTCTAAATATTTCAGTGTATGTTACTGCTTTGCTGTTGTCTCTTTTGAGCCTGCTCTTAAGCTTGCATTGGAAGGAGAGAAAAGATGGTTTCTCTCTATCATTTTGTTTCAGGTATTTGTTTCATCTGTCATTTAGAGGATTGTCACCCATTTGAAAAGTAATCACTCATTTAAATCTCAAAGCTACATGGTAGAACCTTCATTAGTATTTGTAATCAGAAATATAGTCTAATGATTATGAGGACAGAGTGTGTTGAAGTATTAAATCCATGACATAAAAATTTCTTGAAAGTAGAAATTTTAGGGTTTGTTTCAGATGCAAAGAATATGTGATTTACAACTTTTTGATATACACTTGCTTGAGAAGTTGTGTGTTGTTGAGTCTTTATAGACTTGAAGGTGGGTTTGTACCAAATGACAAAGTACTGCTGTTCGACCATTCTCCAGCAGAAATTACGAGGCTGTGCTCTCTGTGCTGCATGCCTTCAAACGTGGATTACAAGGTGATCACATTTGTTTAGAGCATGATTGCTGTTGGTTACTGTCTTACCACAGTCAATTCCAGCAGTAGGATCTGTGGTTTGCCCATAAATTAAATTATGAATAAACTTTTTCTTGAGCTATTCCTGTGCATGCATTTCACGCCTGGAGTTCTGTATACAGTTGTGGAGAAAATGATGTGAGGTTTGTTTGTTTTTGTTTTGTTTAATTTCTTGTTTGTTTGTATCCAAGAAACTCTGTCCCCTCTCAGTCCCAAGGCAAAACAAAATAACAGCTAAATATTTACTGGAATATTTTGAGCACTGCTGATAGAATTTTCTGGCAGCCCATTGACACAGATATTTGTCATGGGATGTCAAAGACAAGGACATTTACTCAGGGTTCAAGCCTGGCTGCTTTTCCAGACCCTTAAAGCTGACCTCAAAGCTTCTAGCTTTACATGTCTCTTTATAGCCTGTTTAGCAACTAGTAAAAACTAAAAGTCAAAGTAAATTTAGAATCTGATCAAAGCCTCAGAAGTCAAGAATAGCTGGCATTTTTTCTGAATTGTTGTATTACAAGTTAAATTTGTTCTATGTGAGGCGTTTTTTCACCCCTTATGTCACAGCCTATAAGATCTGGCTGCTGGAAGGAATGTGGTTGATTTTTAGTTCAACTAATGATGACCAAAGCAGAATGGAAGTTGTTTCTTTCTCATTGTTGTTCTGTGTCTCCTTTTGGAGACACAGATAATTAGAGGGTATCACAGCAGAGCTTTGCTCCCATATCAACTTTCCAGTGACTACAGAGGGAATTTTATTTTTTTTCCACACCTTGCGTGTGTGTGTGCGCTAATTTCCCGGCCTTTCCCACATTGAAAACGCCCCAGGAGTGTGTGCAGGACAGCCAGAGCGTGTTACAGCCCCCAGCAGTGGCACGGATGTGCTCAGCACAGAGCTGCTGCCTTGGCCCCCGTCTGACGGGGCAGCACCGAGGAGCGCCTTTTGCCCCCTCAGAACCCGCCTCGTTTCACAGGGATGTGAGCGCTCGGCATCCGGGCTCCTCCCCGCCCACAGCAAACAACCTGCGCAGGATTAAGCGCCCTTCCTGGCTGAGTGATTCCCGCTTGGAAGCCTGGGGAAGGGTGGTTTTGGGACGGGGTTGGCAGACGCTCTAGGTGGGCGCTCCCTCCCCCGCCCGGCCGGGGCCGTGCCCGCTGCCGGTGTGTCCAGCGCACCCAGCTCACCGAGCGCACCCAGCTCACATTGACTGGAGCTCAGCGCAGCAGGGCTGCCAGGGTCCGTGCCAGCCGTACTGAACAATTAGAAAACCCCCGAGCAACAGCTTCTGCCTTTGCCTTGTGCCGATAAGAATGCACAGCCGCAGGGCTGGATTTTCCCTTTCTCGGTGCCTGCTGCTGTGGTTGTATCACGCTCTCGTGGTTTCCACTGCACTTGACTTTATCTGTCTCCCTTTGCCAGGGCAGTAGCTCCTCTTGTTGCTTTGTGATGAAAAGCATCACGATATCTGTCTCCTATCCCTTCCTACTTAGAACAAAAGAAAACATCTTTGCCGCCTCCTCTCTTCCACACTGGCCATCCAGTCTCACCTTCCTGGGCTCATGCTGTGCTTTGTACCTGTCACTCTCACAGAGACTTGATGTCTGTAAGTGTTCTATGAAGCCAAGTGGTGTGGGAGCAGACTGAATTACTGCATCTGTGTTGCTTAATAGGGATCCTCAAGTACAGTAAACAGGTATCTGTTAAATTTGTCGTGCTTTTGATCCTTGCTGTCTGTAACAGCAATCCCTACGTTATCTTCAACTATTTTAGAGAGCAAAAGGCTTGAGAGCTAGCAATGGATCGATTTTGAATACCACCAAAGCAGGTAATTTCCCTAATGATTATCTCTGTTTTAAAACAGAGTGGAGAAGAGTAGTTGACGTGAGGGTAGGGATGATAGTTTCTGGCAGAAGAAGAGACTGGATCTCGTCTTTGAGTGTAAGGGAGGAAAAGGGGGCAGCTGACTACTTTTGGTGGTCAGGGTAGGTCTGCCCCCAGCTGTTGTGCTGGGCTTTAACCTGTCTGACAGGGTAACTGAGGGCTCTGTACATACTTTGAAAAGCTTTTCTATGGCTTTGGGCATTGGGTGAGATGGGTACCAGCTGGCATCCTGATGCTGCGAGAATCTCATCTCTGGCAGGCATGATGTGGTAGGACCACAGCGCTAGACAGTTTTTCTCTATGGATGGGCTTCTGGAATAATTTTCAAGGATCACTGAGTTACGTAAGGTGGGCTAGCTGCAAGAGCCACAAAAACAACCCAATCTATGGCTTGATTCTGTTTGTTCAGGAAAAGAGCTCTGTGGAGCTCTGGAGCACTTTCTTGCTTGTCGTGTTAAATGGATGAGCTGAAGAAATAACAAGGTACCCTTCAATGCAGGAAAACAACAGATCTTGGATGATATAAGGGGCAGTGCTAAAATAAAGCTGCTCTATCCTACGTGATGATAGGACTGTAACAAAAATAATTTGCTTATCAGATCTAGAAAAAAGCTTTACTTCCTGGTGACAAGTACTGACTGGGTAGGGCTTCCTGGGCCTGGAGGCTTGGTAAGAGCTAAGTTTCACATGAGAAGAGTGATATGGTGGTTTTCACAGTCTCTGAGGAAGTCCTGTTTCAAATGTGTGACCACAGCACCACTCACCTGGGAAACAAATGGGAAAGCTGAGGTGTCCTGGGCAACAGAGAGTCTGTTTCTGCTCTTGGCTGTGTGTATGGGGTCCATATAGAAGGGATCATGTTCATACAAGCATATGGAGTTACCCAGGAGAGATGAAAGTAATCCTTAATGAAAAAGGCTCTGTGAATTGTAAGGTATGCAGTGGATTGTAAAATCAGAGGTGTGCAGAAGGCACAGAAGTGGTCTTGGACCACTGCTCTGAGACACTGAATAGAGAAAGAAACCAGAAGAGGATAACAAAGTGCTGGATAGAAGCCCTGGGGAGAAAAGTTACTCCAAGCCACTTCTGCTGCTTCTGCTGGGTGGCTCATTTAATCAAGCAAGTTTATCATAAATTGTCTTTTCTTGGTCTAAATATGAGCACTGCTAGCTCAAATCACTCTGTTGTTGAGCTTGCTCTTGTCATGGCCAAAAAAAAAAGTAGGATGATGGATGAAAAATAACTGTGGTTCCTCACTTCAGTTATATGTCTGGGAAAATCATGGCTTCCTGAGGCAGTTTCTATTTGTTTGTCTGGAGATGCCTCTATTCAGACATGAGATAACCTGATCCTGGATAAGGCTTTTCTTGCCAGCTATGACAACTTTGCACTAAAGTGGTATTTAGTTTCATTTCTCTGGAAATGGATGGAGAATTGCAGAGAAATAACCCCCTAATTCAGAGCCACATCATTTGGATACCTCCAACCCCAAAATGCACTAATGTCTGTGTGGGTATCAATTCCTGTTAATTCTTTTCTATCCAGTTAATCTAATTAGTCACCCACTGGGCTTGCAGCTCTCCACAGCAAAGCCAGCACGATACAAAACAGGGTACACTTCTAATCTTTCCTTTTTTCCCTTTTGCATCCTCCTGTATCACATCACATACCTGAAGCTAGAGGCTTGAATAGTCCAAGTTAAGTGTGTGCTGACTCTGGGGGATCTGCTCAGCAGAGCCAAGCAAGTCTGGCCAGGGCTGCTCTCCATCCCCATGAGCAGCGTGAAGAAGGAGCAACAGAGCAAGCTGGGGACTTTAGCTGATCATGGTAATTTGTTTCAGTTGGTGAAAGCTGTTGAGGTTTGTTAGACACTCCAGCAGGAGTTAAACCTCTTGGCAGTGCAGTAAGAGAAGAGATTTGACATGGATAAAAGTACAAAAATACCCATTGGCAAAAGTAACCAAGTTTCTCCTTACTTGCCCGGGCTCTGAATTTGTGGTCTGCTGTGAAGGCAGAACATTTGGATAGATGCTATCACAGATAGCTTAATGAAGCATAGAGCTGCAGTTTTAAAAGGGAACTTATGTGTTTGAAAATATAGTACAGTAACACAGAGGAAAGTCTAATACCAGATTCTGATAAAAATTAATGGAGAGCACACAGTGCAAAACCAACACTGTGGTTGCCTCCTGCTGAGAACCAGAGCTCAGTAAGTCAGAAAGAATTATCTACTTTCATGGATATTAAAAGCACCCAGATTAAATGATATGAGACATACTTAAAAGGCTGTTCCATCTGTATTCTTCAGAGGCATAAGCCAACTCCTCTTTGAGGCATGGAAGAAAGCATTAAGGACATGGGTACTGTTTCTCAGAGGTTCTTTCAACAGCCTTCCTTTGAAGCATGAGTCCTGGCTGCTGCCAGTGGGACAGAACACCAGAATGGACTTGGGCTTGAACCAACCAAGAGAAAAGTTGTATTTCTGTCCCAAAATTACAGTGATACGTAGTACAGTGCTCTGTTAAATCAGTAAGCTCTCAGATATTTCGTCATCCCTCCTCTAAAGAAATGTACTGTCATCTCATTAAAGCTAGATCTATGAAGTTTTGTGCTGAGTTGAACAGTATTTCATTTGCCAGGAGATAACTTCAGAAGTCTAAAAACCCACGTGCAAGAGGTGAAGTTCTAAAAGAGTCTGGAAGACTCTGCATTTCTGACAAGGGTAGGTTTTTGGCTACCAGTTTTGTCTTCTCAGGAGCAAGGCACAGCAAAGTGAATGAAAAGTGTCTTGACCTCTAAAGGTGTGGAGTGTAAGGATGTACCAGGAAATACAAGGTGAACCAAAGGCAAGCACTACATTTAAAGGTTGCATAATACTCTTAATATTTACTGTGAGTGGTTTAAACACATAAAAGTAGGAAATACAAACACTTTTAAAATGTAGTTCTCCTCTTACAAATGTACAGGATAGACTATACTGCCTTTTCATAAAGTGATCAAATGACACTGGGTTTTAAGTACTTTGCTCTTGATTTGCCTTTTCAGTGCCAGGTTACAACCCAAATGCTTTTTCCTGGAGCCGTATAATTTGGAGCCATTATTGCACCAGATGGCACGACTTTGGTTTCTATTTTCTCCTCAATTTGCCAGCCTGGATTTGTTTGGTTGTTTTTCTCCAAGCACTGTTGTGCTGGGGAAAATGTTGTTCTGGCAATCTGATGGTATTATGCTCCTCCTAGCAGGCTGTAGCAGTACGGGAAGAACCAAACTAAATTTCCAGGGAGCTCCTTGTGCCTGGGCATGGCCAGTCCTTGTGCTGCTCCCAATGTGTTATGGGGACTGCTGTGTGACAAATTTACCTTGTAGACACTCCAGATGTGAAACTGAAGCCAATCATTTCACAAGGGCCCTTGGGGACTCAAACATTTCCTGTCACAGGTCTGAGGTCTGTTCCTGCAGAATGCCAAGGTGAGCATGTCAGGTCTTCTTGCTTTCAGCCCAGAGGTACCAGGGCTGTGCAAGCTGGTGCTGGTTGGGAATTTGAAACACCTTGTGCCATTTCTTCAAAGTTTTGCCTGCATCCAGTTGTCTGGCTGGGTGCTCAGAGGGCTTTACCTCAAAGTTTCTGCAAAATGTTCTAGGGCAATATTGTGCAAAAAAATCTCACGCTAGTCAGTTCCCAAAGGGGCCAGTGGGATTTATTGGCTAGTGAGTGTTTTCATTGAGGGACACCACTAATACCTGTGCTGTGTGGTACAGCCCTTCTCTACATCCAGTTCCTGAGACTCTAGTCTGATGTGCTTAGATTTTATTTAGTTATTTTCTTTGGGGAGGGAAAGCATGAAGAAACTTGTTTATCCAAAGTCTTTTTATATGTCTTAATCACTTTAATTTACACACTGCATGAGTTCTCAAAAGCAGCTGCATGGTATGTTCCTTGGGCCTAGGCCATCATTTGTTGAGGAAACAAATCAAAGACTGACTAGATCCTCAGCTCGTGAAAATGCAATTGGAAGCTAGTCAGTTTTTGCTAGCCCAGGGCTTGACTGCTGCTCCTTAAGAGCTGCCTTCTTCCCTGTTTTAATAATTTTTGTCATGGGAAGCAATTATAGAGTAAAAGGTGAAAAGATATCCAAAACTGTTCTCGTGAGTGACTCTTCCAAAATACAGTTGGAGGTTGAAAAGGAAGCCTGAATACTGTTTATGTGGGGAAGCAATAAATCTTTGTCATGCAGCTATTGGCTATTTTGCTGTAATAAAGCAAGGACTTTGGAATCTGCCACTGCCATGAAAGGGTTTTGCTCCTCTAGGCAGGAATAACTGTAGTCTTGTCACCAGAGAGTGAGAGAGGCTTTGGCTATTTTCTCAAGCATTCATGTGATGGTCACTGAGTAGAGGATACTCAGCACTGCATTCAAAGCTGCCCTTGCTGCCAGCAGTGCCTAGACCTTACTGACTCCCTCAAAGCAATTGAATTTGGAGTGGCTGCTGTTGGTTTTGAAAGGAACATTTAAATCTTTGAAAACATAATATTATCAACCTTTATTCATTTGCAGTCTATGCCCTGCACTTGCAGCAAACTGCTGTTTACAGCTGCCTGTGTGGTTAACCCAGGGGAGTGAAGGTAAAAAGCCACAGCTGTGCCTCTGAGCATAAAATAAACATACACTAACCATGTGTTTTCTGCTGAGAGTCTTGGAAGCTTAGAGATGAATGGGCTCTACTCAGGAAGTGTCTTGCAACCACACATCATTGCCCCTGAGCCAGTAAACTCACCAGTTTGCTACTGTGTGTTGATAGAACCCAGCACAGTGCTGTACTTCAGCACTAGACTGAGCAGATGTTGTAGAAATTTGGCTGGTTTCAGCATTGCCTATCTTCCTGGCCCTGCCATAGGGCACTGGCTTATCTAGAAAATTTGAAGACACTGATTTTTAGGTTTCATTTCCTTATTCTCATTGTACAACTCATGTTGTTCAGGCCTGGTACCTCACAAGCTGTCCTAGTGTCCTATGCCCAAATGAATGAATTTTTTTCCTCCTTCCTTATGACCTTTGGCTCACAGGGGAAGGAGAAGGCTGGCTTGACACATAGGCATCCACTGTAGACCTTTGGGGTGAGCTGCTGTGACCAGTGTAAAGGTTTGCCTCCATTACAGACCCTCAGCACAGAGCCAGTCCTGATTATCTTGTGTTTATCATTCCCATTTGTAAAGTGCAAGGAGTCATCCTGCACTTTACAGGTTTGTAAACCACTTTAGAGGTTTTGAAGTTCCCAGGGAAGTGACAGGCACAGGCCTTGGCCCAGCTGTAGGGCACCACTGATAATGATGGTGGAAGAACCTAGGTTACTCCTGCCTTTTTTGGGACCCATCTTTCCACAGAGACCAGTTTTTCATTTATGAAATCATTCCCCCAAGTAATGTTTCAGGCCTGAGTACCTTGCTGCTTATGCCTTGTACCTTTTCTGCTGATCAGCAGAGGATTTTAGTTTCTGAAAGATGTCATTGTCTCCACAGTTCACTCAGACTATGATCAGCTGTCTTGGCATCACAGAGATGGAACCCAAGGGCAAATCCACGTGGACTGGCCCCTAATGCTCACAGAAATGTGTTCTTGTGACAGAAGTGGCAGCCCAAGGAGGGTCTGAGTCTCACAAGTGAAAGTATGGCTTGCCAAAGAGCACAGCAGTCTTGTGGCCAGGAAATAGTTTTTTTTTCATGGTGTGAAACTTGGGGTAAGGTGGGGGAAAATCTGTATGTGATGCTGCTTAGTTGAGGGGAAATGTTAGCAGAGGGGAGGGATTGGGTATGTGGGGAAACATCTGTGTGAAGTTCAATGTAGGAAAGGCTTTGTGTGTGAGGAGGTTCATGAGTCTGATGTGAGTGAAGGAAAGAGTGGGCTTTGCTGGTGACAGACCTGTGTGCTTAATAATTCTTTGGCTTGCACAGGAGGAGAAATGTGGAAAAAAGAGTGGCGCCATAGGGCTCTTCTGAGGTAATAAACAACCTGTGGTTTCAAGAGATTTATCTATAACTACGGGTGACCATCTGAATGGTTCAAGTGAAGAATATGCCCATGGGTTCAGTTTCCTTCCTTCTCATTAGTGTCTGGAGTTTTTAAACAGTCACCTTGGGGTAAGGCCTTTCTGGTGATCATGAAGACATTAAATACACTGACCCCCAAACCATACACCCTCCTTCCTCAGTGTTTGAGCTGTAGAGCATCGTCTCAAGAGTGTGAGGTTTCCAGAGCTTACAGTTCAACTTCCAAGAGGCTGCTGTGTCTCTTATCTGGTGGTAATGAGCATTAGAGTGCAACTTATTCAGACAGTGCGTGAATGTTTAACTATATCCCAGTTTCTGAATCTTGGGACAGACTGCAGAGAACTCAAACTTTTTGGCTAAACCCCTTCTGATTCTTCTATCTTGCAGGAATTCTTTGTGTGCTGTAGTTGGTAGGGCTATGTTCTTCCTCTAGGTCAGCTACACCTCACTGAATTGGGACAATGGTCTGTCAATGTGATTTACCTCCTTGTTTAGAGACATCTGTTTTACAGTTAATTATGTCATATCCAGAGTGCAGTTCAAAAGCCAAGCCTGGTGCCAGCAGTCTTTAAGTGCTATCTGAGGTCATCCCATCCCTGAAACTGTGGACTAAAAGGCAAACAGCAAATTAAATTGATGGTAACAGCAATGTTTGTTTCCATTTCTTTAAGAAGAAACATCTAAGCATAAATTAAGATGCCTGTAAGGTTTTATTTTCAGTTGAAAATAAGCAAGTAATCTGTGCCTGTTCAGGTTAAATCTAGTAGCTTGCCAAGGAATGGCTTGTTCTTACAATGCTGTAGGCATACGTGTTTACCTGGCAAAGTATTCACAGGCATCTGTGCTGCCTGGTGCTCTGTGATATTTACCACGTTGCAGGTCCCCAAAACACAACCTGTGAAAGCCAGCTTGTAAGCTGAAATTCTAATTTCAGGCTGGTATCTCAGCTAAACAGAATGGCTTTGCACTGAGAGGGGCGTTGACACTCCATGGTGGTGAGTGAAACTCAGGTGCCCTGTTTCAGGACAGCTTATGTGCTGCTGCCAGCCTCTGGGTGGTGACTGCCATGACGACCCCTGTCTGCACCTCTGGCCTTCTTGCTCCCTAACTTCTCAGCCTCTGATTCCAAGTAGGTCTATGAGAAGCCCCTCAGCTTTTACCTGGTGTTGCATGCAGGCCTTTTCAAAACAGCAATAAACTTTTCAAAGGATGATATATTTGCTAACTGTAAATTGTGTGAAAGCTCCACTTCAGTGTGATACTGAGATATTGGTACAAGCACTTGCAAGCTCTTATTTCTGGAGCACCTTGCCAGGACTGGGGGATAAAGCAGTGATTCAAAGTGAAGGTGAAACAAAACTTACCAGGTAATAGAGTGCTTTCTGTTTCACTGATTTCTTTATGCTGAGGAACCTGATTTCTTTATGCTGAGGAACCAGTGACTTCTTCTGCTTCAGGTATAGTTAGTTCTATAAAATTATAGTTGTATTGTAAGTGGTTATTATTGTTGGCATAGAAGGCCAGGGAGCAGATGTAAATCTTGCTTGCTCTGATTTGGAATTTAACTTTTGGCAAAGGCAATTTTGTGTCCATGACTGGTCACTTCTTTTCCATCTATTTGTTATAGAACCAGATAAATTAAAACCTGTCAGCACAGAAGCTGAAGGAAAAGAGTCAGACCAGTGGATGAAAATCCAAAGACAACGAGATGAACTAGATACCAGATACACTATCACATCATAATTGATGGAGGATATTTCCTGCCTTGAGATAGAAATGGATTGTATTTCTTTGTCACATAAAGCATTGTCATCTTCTTAAGGCTAAGGCTGGATAAAAAAGTGTGATTTAGTTCTTATGAGGAAAAACCCTTCTTCTCTTAGTCCCCAGGTTCTGCTCAGGAAGCAGGAGACCAGCAAAAGAGAAGGGCTACAAAACCCATTCCCAGGCTGCATCTGGAGTCAGTGAAAGAGGATAAATTTAGGACCAACTGTGCTGTCACTTGTGTGCACTTCTTTCTTGGTGTGGAACAGGAATGGGATAAAGAATTAGTGGAATGAGTACACAATGGTTTTCGGACTAGAAGCAAGCTTTTCAGAGCTTTGCTGGAAATGGCCTGAGTTGAACCTTGACCAAATATTATTAAGCTAGATGTCTGTTCATCTGACTGCATCTTGGAAGCACTTAACTATAAGGTGTGTTGTGATAGCTTTCCTGTTGGTGCATCCCCACTGGAAAGGTAAGTGGTCCTCTTTGAACAGTTCTGTTTATGGTAATATATTCTGCACTGTGGGAAGGTAAAGGAAAGGCAGATAACTCACAATATGGATTTGGCTCATTAAGCCCCATTTAGATCCACAATGAATTGTCTCAATTTTGTGCTGTCTTAAGAGAGTAAGTCTTGTAACAGGTTCTTCCATAATCAGTCTTCTCACTGGCTTTTTGGCATATTGCTTATGGTGTACCTAAGATGTGGTTTTTGTACCTGTTTGTGCTCTCTCTGTGAATGCTCAGCTGTGTCTGGTGTTTCAAGCCTATTTCAATTCAAATTGATGACTTCAGAGAATATTACCTAGGCCCACAGGAGGATTTGCTGTATTTCAATCAATTGACTTCAGTAACCAGAAGGAGAATAAGTATGGATCATGGATTCAGTATAAGAATAGGTATAGAAGGTAGTAATTTCTTTTAGGAAGTGCACACTAGAAACTTTCTGATTTTTTGGTAAAAAAAAAAGTTTCTTTGAAAGCTCCAATTTCTGAGAATATCTCCAAAATTAAATGGGATTTACCTTCTTACACTGAACAACTTAGCAGCCTGTGATAAAACACAATTAAAATTTGTCCTTTAGGAATATTCTATAACCAGCTTGTACAGTATGGGCAAGGACTAACTTAGAAACATCTAGCTATGATGCTCAGCTGAACATTGCTGAAAGTCTGACCCAAAACCTGGGTTATCACCTCACAGGCCCTTCCAAGTCTAGAAATTTCTTTCATTTTCATTTGCTGAAGCAGTCAAAAGGTGAGTTGACTCTGAAGCAGATGTCACACGTCAATTGCAGTTTCTGTAGATGAATAACAAAGCTCTTTAGAAGTACTAAATATAGGCATAAACTAAGTTGGGAAGAGTCAATCCCTAGCACCCAATCTATAAATAAGCAAGCTACTGACTAAGTATGATAGGTTTATATCTTCCATGTATCTTAAGCACTTTGGAAAGCAGAGATAACATGCTGTGGATGTTAAAAGCATGAACTAAGAAGTGAGGACTTCTGACACATGGTTTAGGTCACTTGCAATAATCACAGCCATAGGTTTTTGGGATCTTGCAGAGCAGGGGTACTGTTTTCAACCTTCACCAGCTTCAAAATGTAGTCAGATAAGATGGGTGGGACATTTTTAAATGCAATCCTACCACTAGATGGGGGGAAATAGTTATCTTGACAGTACTTTACAGTCCCTCTTGTTAGAAAGAAAACAAAAAAGGCTTTACTGTACATGCTTCTTCTGTACCCAGTATGGTGCTTTTAAGCACAGTTGGTCTGACACAGTGTGGGTGCTTGCAGTCTGAGCAGGTCACTTGGACTCCATATACAAGACAGAACAATAGATACATCAGCAGTTCATTTTCTCTTTTCCTAAAGTAGATCTCTAAACAGATGGGCAGCTGAATGATATTGCGTAGAAGTGCTTGTTTTCCTTGTCCTGGACTATAAAGGGATCCTAAGTGGTCTCTCATCTCAGATGGAGGCATCTTCATTGTAGGGGTCAAAAAGTGGATGAAGCAAGCCCCACAACTTTTTTCACTATTTGCAGGTGCTGTCTGTCACGATCTTCCTTTCTGGGAAAGCACTTCTGTCCACTGGACTGATTAGGAAGATTAGGAAGGGACCTCATATGCCTTTGTAATCTGAAAGGTTTGGGAGAAGTCTGTTTCTGTTTCACCATCTGTCTCTAAAACAGAGTAATCTCAGGGGTCTGCAGTTGCTTTGCTTAAATCATGGGGATCCCACTGTGGCCAGGGCTCCTGCACAAGCTGCAGGCTGCTTGTTCTGTCTCATCAGTGTCACACATGCTCCAGCTCTCTGATTACTGCTGAGGGAGACTTAAAGTAACTTCCACACCTACTCCCTTCTCCAAACAGCTTTCACTTTAACTCATGAAAATGTGCAAAGGCTGGGGGGGCTTAAAGATGGATATCTAGAGTCAGTGTTCAGTTTTCTAAGACTTATGCCTGTTATGATACTTAAACCAAGCTGATAATACCCCCTCAGGTAGTTCTTCACCTTTAAACAGGTAATTCTGGAAGACTTAGGTCGCAGAGAACGTTAATAGCAAAATTGTTCTGAGTTTCACTGGCAATGGATAAGGCACAGGATTTAGTCAACAAATCCAGATGGGTTCCCATATTCAATTTTTCCAGTAAAAGTGCTAGCAATTACAGATTTGTTGAAAGCTGTTACATTCTAAAAAGCATAAAAATGCTCCCAATCTGCATCTTGCAAGGCAGATTGTCCAACTTGTTTACGTCCTTGATCTCTTTGTTCATGCTAAGTTAAAAGGACACGAGTTACTGTGACCTGGCTTGCCTGTTGTTTAGCTTCATCTTTCTCCCAACCTTCAGAGAGAGACTTATGTGAGAACAGACATGAAATACCTGACAGTAACTTTTAAATTTTGCTGAGGATTCCTGCTGCCTTTCTAACATGTAAAAATGTGGCTTACTTGTAAGCAGTTCATAGTGAGAAAATTTAGGAGGTGTGCACCTTTTTATTTAGATTTTGTTTTGTTTTCAGTACTCCTTTTTTGTCCTTAGAAGTGATTTGTCCTGTAGGCTTTTAGTGAAGATCAGTTCAATAACTAGGTGTGTACATATGCCCACAAAAAATACATCCAAAACATTGCTTGGCTCTTACCAAAGTGTTCTTCTTCAGGATGAATAGAACTTCAAAGGATAGCTCACTGGAAGGATACATATATTTTTTTTTTAGTTAAAAGAATAAGTTGCTTTTGTTTAGAAGATGATTCTCTCAAATTGTCCTTTCAAAATGAAAAACTTAAATCTTTAATTTTGCAAATTTCAAACCAGAATAGTTCTGTTTTCTGAGCATGAAAAGAAGTCATGTCTTTTCATCTAAGTGCATTGTATGATTTTGCAAATATTATTGACTGTCCTAAAGACTGCAACTCTAGGGAGAGCAGGTATGTAAGAGAGTGGAAAAAAATGAAGGAAAAAGCCCCCAGCAGGTCTTGCAGTATAATGAACAGTCTAATCAGGAAAGTCATGTACAGGTATAGTGGAAAAAGGTAGGGTAGTCACTTCAGATACAGCTAAAGCTAGGAATGTTTAGTTGCTAAAGCTGATAACCTTGACTTTTATTGCCATTATAACTGTTTTTCTATACAAGGCCCAGCTGAGAACCTGGATGCTTTTGTCCTGTGATTACAGGTCTAGCTGCAAAGTTTTTAGTATCCTTCCTATCCTCTTGAACAAGGAATTCTGGCTGGATACCATGAAGGAGTAGCTTTCCATCACTTTTCAATTCTACTAATGTTTAGAAAATCCTCTCTCTTTCACTGGAAAATATATAAGTTCAACAGAAACTGTGAAAGAAATATGCTGCAGTTTCATGATGGGAAGGTTGTTTTTCTACCTAAGCTTGTATATAACAGTATTTCTAAGCTTTCTATCATCCCTCTCCTAGCCAGGATAAAATTGCTCTTTGAGGTATAAATTCTTTTGTTCTGCTAGGAGGGCTCTGAATGAGGAGAGAGTATGATTTAGGAGCTGAGCTGATAACCAGGAGTGCTACACTCGGTTCCTTGGACTGTCAGCCTCAGCAAGTCACTCCTTGGCTTTAAGCCACCCATAAAATGGGATGAGCGATGCGTTCCCTTGCTGTTTGTCTCGCCTCTGTAGATTGCAGAACATATGGTGCATGAATTGTCTTTCCCTTGGTGCCAAGGACACCAGGGACCCAGATTGCAGTTGTGGCTTCCAAGACAAGCCATAAACAATAACAGGAAATGAGATTTTTGTCTTGTCTCTGTTTTAGACAGACCTCGTTAAGAATTTCTTTGTGTTCTTCCACTTAATGTGTAAAGACAAGCAGCTGCTTCCAATGGGGAGTTACACACTGAAAAGGTGAAAGGATCAAAGTCTCCTTGCCATGAGAAAACTCCTCCACACCTACCCCTGCCCTCCTGCTGCTTTTTCTTGCTGAGAGTGTATTTTGACTTGTGAACCAGCAGAGATGGAGGTGCTTTATGGCAAAGAGAAGAGCCAGCCCGTGGGTGTGGTGAGAGTAAAGAGAGGGGATGCATAGAGCAGCATGAATGTTGGTACCAAGGTGCTGAGCAGTGTGGGAAATCAAACAGGGCAGACAGGAGTTTTGTGCAGACAAGAAGGATTTGGGTGAAGCAGTGTGTGTGTTATGTTAGTCCTGTACAGGGTGAATGAAGAGCTGCAGAATCCTGTGGCTCACTCTGCTACAGGCAACATAGTAATTTTCCTGAAAATTTTCACAGGAAAATACTGTCTTTGAATAAGAAGCTGAGATTTCCTTTGAGGAAAAACAACCTGAAAAATAAAAGGTTAAATCAGCATCTTAAAGGGAAATGAGGATTTTAATTTGGCTCTTTCTTAAGATGCTGTTGTCTATTCCTTGTTTATGAATAAAAAATACATAAAACACAATTCTGCTTTAAATTGAATCTAAAGTAATTGTTTTGCATCACACCACAAGAGTAAGCGTGAAAGGGGGTTTTTCTTTTCTTGGCTTAAGAGTTGTGAATAAAGGGGTTTTTCACATTTTCATCTCATTTTTATCACTAAGTTGTACAGTGCTGTTTAGGCACATGTAATATTTCTTGGCAGTTAAGATGAAGTGCTTTGTTGGGAAGGAATAGCTGCAGTGTTACACACTTCTGACTCCCTTCTTGGGTAATTTCAGCTTATGATCTCTCTCCTGCTGGATTGGAGGCGTGAACAAGGTGCAGCAGGACCACCATGTAAACAGCACTGGCAGAACACTGGGAAATGGGTGGCCTCAAAGCTGCATAGAAATTCTTCTGCTTTGTCATCTCACCCATATCTGCAGGGCCAGTTGTTGGTATAAAAGAGGTGGTGGCTGCCCTGTGAGGAGGCTGCTGTGGGCAGTAGGAGAGCTGCCTGCCTGGCCCGTGCCAAAGCCCTGCCAGCGAGCTGTGAGCCCTGGGGAGCTGTGCCTGGCCCCTCCTCGCACCACAGCCTCGGCCAACCTGCCATGGGCAATTCAGCTGGGGCTTTGTGTCCCACAGCTCTTCATCCCAGGTTCTTGCCTTTCACCATGGTGAGAGCAGCTAGTCCCTGGTGTCTCATCCTTTGGCATCCCCACTGACTCTGTGAGTATGGACGACAAGCCTTGAGCTGGTTCTGCTTGGCTGGGCAGCAAACACACTCTGAGTCTGCTGCTCACTGCATTAGGCAGTGCTGAGCATTCATCACCTGCAGCGGCTGATCAAAGAAGAAGGAGACTTTTCTGGGAAAATGCTTCTCTACAGATTAAACTGTGCACATTGCCTGAGTCAATCTGATTTTCAGCAGGCTGCCACAAATCTATGCATGTCTTTCTCTATTTAGAACAGGATCTTCAGCTTTCTTCCTAAGATAAAAAGCCAGAAGGAAGACAAGCCGACAGTAAAAGTAATTCCTTATATGCATATACTATTTGCATAAAATACCATCCAGCGATGTTTGCTGTGTCAGCTGAAGCACAGAATTGTTTTTTGAGTTCTGAAACAGCAGCAGCTCTGGAAGAGAGGGTTAGCCTAGCTGTGTATGGGTTGAAGCATACACATTCCATTTCCATACAGGTTCCATTTTTGGAACACCAGAATTAATGTCTTTGAGATGTCAGAAAAGAAGCTAATTATGGACTCGAGTTTTGAACTGCTACCCTGTTTTGACAAATGGCATGTGTAATTGGAAGCAGAAGAGTAAGCCATGCACTCTAATCTTGTTAGAAAAAAAAAAGGGCATCCATTAGCAAGTAAATCTCACCTCTTGCCAAATGACTGTTGAAATGAGAGTTGTGTTCTAGCATTTGCTGTGGACTGTATGGAAATAATAATCCAAAGCAAAATGGGGTATCGTGCTGGCATTTCATACATACAGGAAGCTGGAAACCAAGTTATCAGGGAAAAGGAATTAGAATTGAAAAAGTGGAGCAGCACTTGAAACTCATGATAGATTATTTTGATCTTCTGGTGGTCAGGAACAAAGGCCTTGTCTCCTAATGTCAAAAGCTATCTGGTGTGCACTTGGATTGGAGTCTTTTCACTGGCATCCATACTTCCCTGGCAGTGATAGCCATTTACTTTCTCTCTCAAACAACCCCAGATTGATGCAATAGGGAGTTTATAGACTTCAAGTGGCAGGAAACAACTATCCTTAAAGTGACATATAAAATTGAAGACTTAGCCTTACTTTTGATCATTACAATCCACTCATTACTTCAAAGCTTTGTGTTTGCTGTAATTTTATATCTTGTCTCTTGCTGTGGCAAGGTCTGATTTGTCTGGTATTTCTTGTGTCCTGTCTTTCACTCTGTTTTGGATGTGAGTTATGCTTGAATCCCTTTTACTTCAAGCTTCTCTTCCTTATGCTCTTGTTAATTCTGTATTAAGCTGAAGCTTGTCCACTTAAAGAAGCCCCTTCTGAAATTGAATGTAACAAGAGCTTTAGATGTTGCAGCCACTTTCTGTGCTCATCAGTGCTTTCTAGAAGACAGCTTAAACTGAAGCTGAGTACTAGTTAATTCCATATATTTGTCATTGTTCTTGGTTGCATAAATTTCCCATGTGGGGATCTGAGCCTTATTGCATCTCCTCCATATTCAGAAGTAGTTGTGAGAGAATCCTCAGTCAGATCTATGAATTTAAAAGCTGTCTTGAGGTGGTATTTTTGTAATATATCATACTTTCTGGTCAAAAGCACTAGGAAGGAATGGACTTTTGATGGTGTTCCACTGAAATCTAGCAGAATAATGTGTGACTCAAAAATCTTTTTCAGTGGAAAAAAATGGTATTTGTGACAGTTCTTATGGAATGGATTCTTTTCTTGTGCTTTTTTGATTTTTATACAAACTGTACATGTGGTGCTGCTTCTATCTCTGGTTGAATGCAAAAGAATAGTGTTTAAAAAACAGTGACTATTGAGCCAAAAGTCAAGTCTTAGAAGTGTGCCCAGAAATTCAATTTGCAGTTTTTAGCATGGTGTGGATATTTTTTGTTTGCCCCCACCCTTCATGGCTGTAACATGGGGATTTGGGGCAGTAGATTCCCAACCTTTCTAATTCCTTTCTGTTTCCCTGTGCTCTAGCAGAAAACCTCTGAGAAACCATACTGCAGCAATTTGAAATGTTACCTTTCCCTTGCTGTTCATCATGCTGGCAGAAGGCTGCATTTCATGGGCAGGTAGCAGCACTGGCAGATCTTTGTGTCTTGGCTACCTCAGCTTGGTGTATGAGTCTGGCCTGTTAATTTGTGCTGTGGTGAAAACTGCTTTGCTGGGCTGAGAACTGAAGTGTCAACCAGACAGAAGCACCATCCTTAACTGGTATGAAATTGGTGGGATTACAGCAAAAATGGAACAGGCCAACTCTGTTGCTCCTATCTTGGATTTGGTAGGCTTGAGCAGGCTGAGGGGGAAAATACTGCCAGGTGCTGGGCAGAGTTGGCTTGAATATTTGTGCAGTTCCATGTCAAAGTGGAAAAATGTCTGCTCAAGCATTTGTGTTTCAAAACCTTCACTTTTAATCTGAGTCTTAAGACAGAATCTTGGAAAATACTCATTTGAAAATGAAAAAATCTTCTTTTCTTTAGAAGCAAATAAACAAAATACTCCCTGCCCATCCGGTTTTACTTACACATTTTCCTGGTCCTGTTATAAAGCAGAAGACAGTTTGAAAAATGTCAACTTGAAGTTGTATCATTGTCTTTGTATCCCATTTTTTCCATGATATTTAAGCTAATATTGCTTAAGACTAAACTTAGTTCACTCTGTACTCTTCCCTTGGTCCAAATTCTGACTTTGGGGAACCAAGGCTTGATTTGTTACTTACGCCGCAGTATTAAAATATTCTGTCCCTCCTCAACAAATAAAGATTTACATTCTTTTTCTGATAAGATTGTAATTTTGTAGTCTTTAGTCATGTTCATGTTTCTCTGAAAATCAGAGGAACATCTCTGGTGATTGACGCCCAGAGCCTTTGAAGTTGTTTCTGGGATCTCTGTTCTATAACTGTATTTCTGGAGGCTTGAACATGGCCAGATATCCTTCAAGTATATGCCAAACTTTTGTCAGCCTCAAAAAAGATAGAGAGCTGGAGAAAAGAGCTGCTTAAGATTCGTTCTGGGAGTCCTGAGGTAGCTCTGCTTTTTTGTAGTCTCAGCTTGCGTAAACCTAAAGCTACCAGGAACCACTGAGTGGTTTTGGCAAACATGAAGGAGAGCAAACATATTTCAGTTTCCAATTGACTGGTTGTGTCCTCAGCTCTAGCCTTGTTCTTCACAAAGTCAAACATGAAGAACGGAACAAAGAGCTATTGATAGTCCATGCTCTGCTGGTTTCTCATGTTGCTGCTTTTGCTTTTTTTTTCGATTATTTTTTCTCCATTGACAATTGCAGAAGAAATCCTTTCAGCTTCTCTGACCACCTCAGAATGGTTTCCTTAGAGATGTTTCATTAATGCAATGATGGCATTTTGCATACAGAGGATGTTTTACAGGATTTATATTTTATATTTATTTTAATATTTTAACTTTTATTGATTTTATCTGTTCTTCCTTCCCTTTGTAGGATTTCTCAAAGAAAGTAGCAAGCATAACACTTATTTGGTGAAACTGAATCCAATGTCTGCTTTGCGGACATGCTCCCCTGCTCAGTCTTGTATCTGGCTCTGCTGAGATAGATGGATTCACATTTCATGTAGCTGGCACACACTATGACTGCTCTTCCAAAAACCCTTCCAAACCATCCTTCCTCTGGGTATTGTGTTTGTGTATGTAGCTTGGTTAACAAATAACCTTGGTACAGCACATGGGTTGCTGCAGGGCTCACTGCTTTCATGCAGACAAAGCAATTTACAGATGGCTGAAGTCTGAGATAGGTGCCCAACATCAGCAGTGACCAGCTTTTAGCCATTCTCCTCTGGGGGCTGGGTTTACCTTTGGCTCACACCTACAGTCCTGGCAGTGTGGGTGTCTGTGCCCTTCCCAGCTCATCTGGGGCCATACTCTCTTTCAGGGAGTTTTGTTATCTGAGGGAACCTTGCCTTTTGGGACAAGTATTCCTGCAGCACAGAAGTGTCTCTGTCTTTTCCTTAGACAAGGGCTTTAACAGGCATGTCCTAAACTCTTGGAGGCCAGGGGGAAGGCACATCGTACAGGGGCACGTTGGGGGCTGGATGCAAACAGGACATGGGGGAGTAATCTAGCTACCAGGTGGTTTGGGGAGAGCTAAGCACCCCTTTCTGCCCTGTGCTTTGAGCAGAGCTTGTGAGAAGGCTTGAGTTCACACTGCATTTATTTCTCTTCCTCCTTCCTTCTGGTTGATCTGTTCCCTAACACCACACTGCCTCGCACAGAAAGCCAGAGTGACCTGTGAAGCACAGGGACTCTGGTGAGGGCTGAGCATCAAACACTAGGAAAAGATCTCAGGGTTTGGCTGGAAGATTTGTTTATATGTTTGCTTTTGCCTTGGGCAAAGCACATTGTGGAAAGAAATGGATCTAAAAATAAGGTGGGAGTTTGTATGAAATGGGAATAAGTAAAAAGGGGGAGACAGGAAAAGCAGCAGAAATATATAGGACTGCAGCACTAGCTAGAAACAGAAGGTGGGGTAGGAAAACAAAGGTGAAAGCAATCAAGGCCCTCTTCCCACATCCTCTTACACGTAGTTCTACACGAGGCTCACCTTGTGTTCACACAAGACACAGCCAGTTCCTGTGGGGTTTTGTGTAGGTATGAAGATCCACCCTCAGAGTTGCTTGCCACTTAGCTAGCTCTGTGTGTGGAAAGGGAGAGTTGCCAGGAGAGAACTAGGGACAGATAAAAAACTAATACTGGGTTGCAGACATGCTTGCAGCATCCCAGCACCAGCAGAAGACAAACTCAGCTCCTGTAAGGGAAAATAAGATTGCTCAGGTGATTGAAGAGATGCTGGTTGCCAGCATAAGCCAGAGGTTTGGCAAAGTAAAAGTACCAATGCAGCACTGTGACCTCGTGCTGGAATTTTTTTTTACACCATTAAAATATCTTGTCACCATTAAAATACCTAAACCTCACTTTTAATAGTGGAAAAATTTCTGACTTTTTAAATAAGATTATAAAAGGTTTCAATTAATATCTGCTGCATCTGGCAGAGTAGGAGGGACTAACATTAAAGTTTCAAGAGTCTGGAATGAGGAATCTGCTGACAGGGCTTTCAAGTAAGTCACAGAGAAGAGCAGGCTGTCCTGTGAACCTGAGACAGACTGTCAAGAGAAAACTCCCTGGCCTGCTCACTGGAAAAGCTTGGAATAAAAAGACTGAAAAATCACTGTGCAGTTGAGGAGCCCATTCAACTTCTTTGTGGAAAGTTATACTGGAATGCCAGAAACATGGGGGTCTTCTCTAGTTAAAGCTGTATTTAATGATAGACCTATTGTGTAGGTACATGCTGTGGGCTGGTTTAGAGTTACCAGGAAGCTGCTGTGCTTTCTGGCATTGTACAGTGGTAAGAATCTCACTCCCTGTATGTGAATGCATGTAAAATGTGTCGTAGTTATTTATATAAAATGAGGGGGAGGATGAAACAGTGCTGGTTATTTCTGAAAAGTGCTCTAAAACAAATCATCCGTGTTTCTGTCTAGATAGTGTGTACATGTCTGTCTAATACACAATTTATTGAAAAAAAAATTTCTTCAGAAACAGCTGTCATTCTAAAAACACTCCCCTCCCTGAGGATGGAACTGATGTCTTTTCTTGGAGTCACCATGTTTTGGGCGTAATTTGGTTATGTCATCTGAGACAGGATGTTCAGTTACTGAAAGGATTGAGAAGGAGAGGTGCTTCACTGGTGCAAGGAATTTTGTTATATATTTGGTAATATTTCTTTGAATTTTTTCAGAAGTAACATAGGAGAACTTGCTGTTAAGTAATACTTAACAGCTTCTGAAAGCTTCCTTTAAGTCATGGATTTCCATTTGGTTTGCCACCTTTGAAACAGAAAGTGGTTAGCCACTCTTGCCAGAGATAATCTGCATGTTTAGTCAGTGCAATAATGCTCTAATGAAAACTAGTCAATTTATCATATTTTTGTGACTTATTGTTTTCCTCTTGAATTTTAAAGGAAAAAATCCTTCACACAGAGAGATAAAAACTCTAAGGCAACAGCTCTGAAAAAAAAACCCCTCCCTTACTCCAAGTTTTGGTGTTTCCTTCCACATCAGCTCATGTTCAAACTGAGTATTAGACACCACTGAATCAGGACAGTTTTATGACTAATTCACATGGAACCCCAATTCTGCATACAGCATTCACTGTCTTTTTGGAGTGCAATGAACCAAAGAACAGAACAATGGAGAATCAGCTCCACTGTCAGTCTCATGCAGACAAACTAACATTGTCTTTCCTCCTATTGTTACACATCTGTTCATCACATTTTTTTTTTTTTTTTTAATTTAGGAAATAAGTCTATGCTGTGATGTGGATGTACCTACAAAATTATTGGAAAAAATACATAAAACTGGTATACAGATGGACTGCAGTATGTTCTTGCATTACAGATTAGAGGCCTCTCCTCATCAGATCTTATCTGGAAATGACTGAGCCTCAATATACATTTAAAGAATCCACTAAATTTTAGATAAGCAAGTGACAATTTACACTAACTGAAATCCATATGTAGTACTTAGGAGAGTTTTAATTAGCTCTATTGTTATTGTATTGTTATATAAAGCAATAATAAAGACAAGAGCATGGCAGATTGCAGCATTTTCCAAGACTCAGGAATGCCTTGGAAGGAAGACTTTTGCTCTGTTTTTAGGTCTAATATTTTCTAGTAGTGTAACAACTGATGTGGTACTCAGTTTCCATGTCAGTTTACTCAATGTGTGATGATATGTAAGATTTATTCCCTGGTTTCTGGGGTTATCATAAAGTCTTAGAAATGTTCATTATGCAACCAGACACTCCCAGGTAGGAAAGGCAATCTAAATGTTAGATTTTGACAGCTAGAGGTAGTGAAAATCAAGGCTGTTGACAATTGGAAATGACAAAATTCTGTAAAAAGACAGTGTTTTCACTTGGAAACAGAAAAAAATTGCAGAACTTTCTATACAACTGATTTTTTTTTTCCCTATTTTGCATGGGAAAAGTTCAGATACTTTGTTTATTTAAAACACATACAAGTTTCTCTGGGAATTTTATTTTTAGAGATTTTGCAGGCTATGTCCAAGAATTTAAGAATTGCTACCCCTTGGTACAGAGAGTGGATTTGGTAAACCATGACCATACCACCTTGAGCAAGGGTTCTTTGGGCTTTCTGGCTCCTATAAAAGATTTGTGTTCATCCAATTGCTTTGGAGTTGTGCAATATCTGCTTCCCTTTGGGTTAGGGATCCCAAAGCTTTCCTAATCTGAAATGACAGAAGTCGTGGTCTGTCCTGGGGCCAGGCCACAGAGCTCGTGCGTGGTCTGCGGATCCAGATGGATGGGTGCTTGGAGGAGTCACTGCTTTCCCTGCTTTCCCATGGCAGCAGAAGCCCTGAGAAACCAGATTAAAATCAGTTGTCAGCACTTCTCCTCTCCTTGACAGAGCATATCCCACTAACATCCTAATACTCTGTGGTGTCCTGTTCAAGTCTTGGGACATTCCCAGCTTGCAGGAGTTTTGTGGGAGCCCGTTGGAGTTCTCATGGAATCTCCTGAGGGTCTGTTTGGCCTGGAGGAATGAACTGAGCCTAGAATCAAGCAAAGCTCTTGGGAACTGTGACACTTCAATATTGAATTTTTGTCTGAGGTGATTACAGTTGTTCTTGTGAGGACAGATGTGTCAAGCTGTAATTCCAGCTTTGGGATGGTGCACCTTTGAGTCGTCATGCAAATCTCGGTTAGACCAAGTTCAGGAGAGCTCTGCCAGCACTGCCCAGCTCAGCAGCAGGCCCCTAGCCTTTCCCTCTTCATGCTGAATTATTGAAGAGTGTTGCTAGAGAACAGTCTCACAGAGCTCCTGAATTTCAGTGCTCGCTGATTCTTTGTGCATTTGTGTTGAAGGAGGAAGCCCCTGCCTTTACTTCATAAGCCTTGCAAATGCTTTCCTTGGAGATGCTTTGGGTGAAAGATACCCAGGTGACTCAAACAACAGTCCTAGAGATATTGTACCAGAACTCACATCAATCACAGCAAACCCATTTGGGTCTATCAAAATTCTTTGATTTACTGTACTCTGCTAATCAGTTGATAATATAAAGATACGAAGAGAAACAGCGACTGACTTGAACTGGAAATGAGAGAAAAACAAGCTTATCTTAGCACTGATCACATAAATAAACATGGAGGAGAGGTTTAAACATTGGCAAACTCTGGCAAACAGCTGAAATGAGTATCTCAAATAAGATAGGCCTCTATGCTCAGTAGAAAGCATCTTGTTTACACTGATGCTCATTGTCTGGTTCAGAAGGGAGAGGGAATTGTTTCCAGTCTCCTGATCTGAGCTGGGCAAGTGCATGACACAAGGAAAGCACAGACTGAATTTCCTGCCTTGCATATGGTATCCCACCTTCTCCGTTGTGAAAGGGATAAGGGTTGTGAAGATTGCTACAGAAACACTATTGACACTTCTGCTGCTCCAGCCTTTGGCTACTGTAACCACAGGGGCCATTCCCATGTGAAAAGTAACTTGGTTTTATTACCAAATATAGTGGTATTGAGAAGATATAGACTGAGAGGCCTAGAACCTGATGTCCTCTCCCTACAGAGTGATTCTGTCCTGAACACTTTCAAAACTTGGTTTTCCTCTCAGGATTTACCTCAGTTCTAATGGGCACCAGCAGAGGAAGCAAGAAGCAATTGAGATCCTTGTCACCTGAAGTGTGGCTTAGGGAAGTGCCCAGAGGAATTTATGAAGCAGAGGGGGAGCTGAGTGTTTGGCATTTCAGTTCATCCAGAGAGTGACTGTGTCGTAGGGAGGCCAGTTTTGGGCCCTCAGTTTGGTCTAGGTATTCCAGTGAGGTCCAAAAATATTGGCCTGGACAGATGTCCATTGGGTGGCCTAAAGCACTCCTTTCATGTTGAACAGTTGCACAGATGTTTTCACAACTCCCTGTGCTACTCCTCTACACATGGTATGGGATTAGTACAGCCTTCTTGTTTTTTAGCCATATAACAGTTCCTTGGCCATTAGCAGAATTCTCCATGATTTCAGATGCAAATTATATAGTGTTAATTCCTATGAAGGATTCTTTTTCATCACTAGCAATAGTCCAAGATGTTTTAAAGTCTAAATCATTCATGAACAGCGTGCAGCATGCTTGGATACATTCTGTGTTTTCTTCATCACATCACATGTGGGATTTACTGCTGTTTCAGTGGAAAACTCCCCTGCTGAATAGTTAACAAAAAGCAAAATGGTGCTTTTGATGACACAAGGACTATTTATACTGTGTAGTTAAGGAGAATTTTACTTACACTCATCTCAGCATGTAAAGTTAGCAGAGATTTTTTTTTTCTGGTGCAATAATGGCTTTGTAGACCCTAATAAAGGGACTGTGCAACTCTGCATCCCAGAGAAACACAGGAGACCCAAATAGGGACTGTGCCTCCCCTAGCAAGGCTGAGCTTCACTAGCTATTTCAAGTGATGGAGTATGCCTGCAGCAATCTGTTTGGGTGCTTGGACTTTCTTCTTGAAACCTTTTGATTTAAAATCAGTTTGACAAATGTTTTCAGAATTAAAAACAAAGTGATTAAAGGGATAATTTTGTAACCTGTGAGTTTAAATTGCAGGAATATGTCCATTAGGTAAATCAAAAGTTGGCAGAGCATTTGTCTTACACCAAAGAATCTGGTCTACAGTAAGGAGGGACATTCCTTTGCCTGTCTGGAAGGGGTTTATAACAGGATTACAGTTAGCTCTGTAACTCTAGCTGATTTGATCCGAGGCCAGGAAAGAGAGATGGAGCAGCTCACATAAAAATGCAATCTAATACAGTATTATTTCATTCTTGGCAGTTCTCTTGTCTTCTTGTCTTACCTGGCTGTATGAGGAGGATCACTGACTCCACTCTGACTGTACCAGCTTGTATTTGGAGTCTTGGAAGAAGGACATTATGAGTCTTGTGGGGTAGTGGTTGCCTGACTCCCCAGGAGCAGAAGCAGAAAGGCAGTAATTCACACAGTGCTGAACAAATCCACAAGAGAACTTGGCAGAGAAAAGGACCTAAAGGTTAGTTGATCTGAACAATCTCAAATTAACACACACCACCTGCCTGCTCTCCCCTCCCCCTATCAGATTTGAATCTAGGCTCTTCTGAAGCCTTGAAGTGCTTTCCAGTAACCCACTTTATCAACAACAAAAATAATTCCTATGGGAATGAACAGCTAAAGCAGCCATGATTTTTGCCAGTCAAAACTACTGGGCCAAATTCTGCGCGTCCTCCATCTGTATTCTGCTAAATTGCTGCTGGCATCAAAAGGAATAATTTTGAGTCAAAGGAAAGCGATGGCATGGTGCTGCTGGACTGAGTGAGTCTGTCTGGATCTGTTTACTACTTGACTGCGAGAGGACCAGCAACACTTGTCTGTCACATCAGTGAGAAAGGAGCCATGACTTGTGTTTGCCAAGTGAAAAAAATCACACCAAATGAATAGCCAGAAGGACCCAATATCACAGCTGAATCGTCAGACAAGAATTGGAGAAATAAACAGGACTGTGTAATTTGTCTGTACAATCTGCATTTTACAAAGAGGGTCTGGCAGCATTTTTAAGAATGTAAGGAGAATTGGAAGATGTGAGTTTTTGTGTTCATTGTACTTGGAAAGCTCTCACCAGCCTCCCTCCTCCCTCAGTGCTGCCTGTGAGGATGGCTCCGTGGGTAAAGGAGAGCAAGCCCCAGATGGCAGCAGGTTGATGGAGACAGCCTGGCAGAAATGGAGCCTTCATGGAGCCCTCACAGTAGCATTGCTTATTCCAGCAGAAGTACAGGATAGGGCTTTTCTTTATTTTGGAACACTGAGGGTAGATAGGCAATGTCCATGGTAAATTAAATGTGAAATAATAGAAGAGAGAAGGGGGAAACCCTAGCATAAGGCTGCAGTCTTTTAGCAAACAGAAGTAATGCTCTGCTCCAAGGGTCTTTATCTGATGGTGGGCTTAGACTTCAGTAGGACAGACTGCCCACCCCTCCTTTGATGCTGTTCTATATGTAAAGGGAGTTTAGATTTCCCAAAGGATCTTAGTACATTTAGCAGCTTTTTCAAAGTTGTCAGGAAAAAGTTGTAGCTTCATTAATTTATAAAATATACGCTTTTAACTGACTCCTGGAATTGCAAACTTCCTAGGTTTTAGGGTGTCCTTTCTTATTTTGTTTACTGAGTTCTCTAATTGTTACAGCCAGTTCAAAGCAGCCATGTATATACCCTGTGCAGCTCTTAAACACTTGCTGGAAGGTAAAACAGGTGGCTGGGTGGCAGGTGGTCATAAATAATCCTTTATTGTGCTAAGCTAGGATTCAAACATGCAGCTAAATTGCCCTCTGTCTCCTTTTCCTGCTCTTCTGTGAAGATGGTGTCTGTGGGTTTTTCTGAGGGCAGTGCTTGGTGGGCATCATGACGTTGTGAACACTGAAGTGAGTGAGACAATTTCCACAATTGTTATCTGAGTAAAAATGAGGTTTTGCTGGACCTTCCCCAACCACCTTTTGTTCATTGTGACTCCCCTATTCTGTGTTTTCCCTTCCATTAACCCCATTTCACCAGCCCACAACTTTGTCATAGGTGTAAATGTCAAGTGGCTTTAAAAATGAATCAGAACACAATTTCTGTAACCTTGGGGTATCTGATTTTCTCCTTCTGTGTATTTGCCCTCTAAAATGCTCCCTGTAATTACTTGGTATGGGCTAAGTTGGACTAATTACTAACAGATAAGTGTAAAGTGAATTACTGGAACTTATTTGGTTCCTCAGCCAGATTTCAGACTTCTCACATATTTTTCCTTAGTTCTAACAGCTAATATGTTTAGTACCTCATCCCACACCATATTAGCATCAATACCAGGATTTATGGGGCTTTCCAAGAGCACTCATTTCTCATTTGGTCTCAAATTAGACCAAAATGCAAGCTTTATAAAAACAAGTTTTATTTCATTTTCTAGGAAATCAGTCTTTGTAATTTTTTTCATTGTCAAACCTTTAAGGATATTTTAATATAAAAGTTATGTTATCTATAAATGTTATATTAAATTATAAAAACTATAAAAAATTCAAAGGTAAATATTATTTTAAAATTCAAATATGAACTATAAATACAAATGCAGACAGATAAAACAATTAAACCTTTCAGGTTTTTTGTGGGATTTACTATTCATATTCCAACCCAATAGTTTGCCAAGGTAAAAATGAATTTGCAAAATTTTGGTGTACCTGAGCCTTTTTTTTTTTTTTTTTTTTTTTTTTTTTTTTTTTTTTTTTTTTTTTTTTTCCCCAGCAAAATCTCAACTATCAAATGTCATCTTCAGTTGTATGAGAAGGATTCCTTACTGGAGTGAAATAATATCATTTTATGGCTTCAATGAGCCCTTTTGGTTTATTCAGTGAGCTTGGATTTACTCAGAGGGTTCTGGAGGCTCAGAGAGCTCAAACCCCATTTTTCCATCTGAGTAGTAACAGCCAGTATGACAGACACACCCCTCCTCACATGATGTGGTCACAGCTGGATGGCTCTGAAGCTCCTGCAGTCGTTAATTCCCAGAAAACACCAGCAGAGGTGTTGGGTTGAATGGAGCACATATTTGTTCAGAGACTTCCTTGCTGCCTAGTGATTTACAGTTTCAAGGAGTTTGTGTGAGCTTGCTGTTCCTGGCTGTATTTGGTGCCCTGTTCAGTCACTTGCTGGAGGTTTGTTCTGAGTGACTGTGGCACTCAGAGTGCCATTGGGATTGGGTATAACTTCAGGAATATGTATGGCCTTGGGAGCTGGCTTAGGAAGGAACATGGCCCTGAGGGTCCATTTGAGGAAGCTGGGCCAGAGAGTGGGAGTGGGGTGCTAATGGAGCCTTATGGATCCATCTGGAAGATAATGTGGTCTTGGGACAAGTATCAGGAGTGGGCATGGTCTCTAGGAAAAATGCAGACTTTGATGCAATTGTCTAACCCATTGTGTCTGTTGGGAATGACATATACTGCTCTGCTGGAAGGTCTTTTTTTTTTTTTTTTTGACCTTTCATCTGATATTTCCATGGCAACTTGCTCCTGCTGGAGAACAGTCCTCACATAGTTCTTGTGGTGTGCTGGGTAAGGAACCTGCAGAAGAGAAGTAAGGCCAGGCTGCCATTGCACTTCTGATTCCTAATCCAAGATTTACTATAAATGCTTTAATGGGACCTTTTAAATACATTTGTCATCACAAATTTAATACATTTGTTATCCTATACAAAATGGGATAGCAATATTAACTGTTCATACACTGCAGCATAACTATAATTATCTCTATTATGAGTATATATAAATATGGTCATGTGCAGCATCTGAACAGTTGGTGTTGCTGCATGCAACTGGGAGCTGCTCTGGGAGGCCTCATATACAGAAAACAGCTGGAGAGCTGTTGGTGAAAGGGTAACTAAGCTAAAGGGTAAAATTACCTGGTAAAAAGCATTATTTGTGCTTAGGAAACCAGTATGTTCATAGAGCAGCACTAAGTACTGCTGGTAGGAACCTCTCAAAATATTCTCCCAAGGACAGACCAATAGAATGAAATCTGTGCTCCTTTTTCTCCAAGTGTATAAACTCTGGTGGTTTTATTTTCAGTACTATGACTTGTGTATGCACAGCAGCTCAGCTCCAAGGGGATGGCTGGTTTGTCTTAAGGCAGGTATCCAAAAAGAGAAGCCATCCCCTCCTCTCCCTGGGGTGCAGTTGTGAAAAGAATGAAGTGTAACTGTGAGAAGACCAACAGCTTTGTTCTGAGTGCTGGGGAAGTAATGGTGATCCCAACCATTGTTCCTCTCTGTCCCATACAGGTGTGTTCTGCAGAGGGAATGCACTATGGCAGAGATGACAGTCTGGGCAGCTCTTACCAAGAAACTCAAGAGAGTCTGTGAGCATGTTTTCAGCTCACACTGCAGGAATCAGCTATCTAAATGATATGACATGAGCACCAAGGTCTACATCTACAATTTCTTTTCTCTCCTTTTTTCCTGCTGTCATTAATTTTTCTGATTTTTGTCTTTTTGCCCTCTGCCTCCCACACTCCTTTGGCACTACTGTCCTTCTCTATTGCTCCCTTTTCATTTCTTCTTTTCATGATGGGACCAATCAATCTCCCCTCTTTTTACCCTTTGCAATTATTTTCCCTCTTAAAAGCTATTGCTGCCTGCTGTGCCTTTGACACTGGCTTTTTAGAAAAAAACAAACTTGCCTCCGATAGCAAATTCCTTGAAACGTATCCTCACAACAGTCTCCTGGGCATGTTTTTTTTGTCTCTTTTTCACTTAATTTTTTGGCTAAATCTCTCCTCTTTATCGTGTTAGTCAACAGAACTATTAGCTACCTTGGTTACACTTCTAAGCCTTGACACCTCTGCACAGCCCTGGTACTTAGCAACAAAAAAACCCCTCAAGGTATTTTTCTACAGGCTTTCTCCTGCACGCTCTCTCCACATGAGAATGTTTGTAGTGAATTATCCCTCCCTCAAACCAGAATGATTTGGCTCTGAAAAACTACTAGCCATGCTGCAAACAAGGAATATGAACTGTAGAACAGTAAAACACTGTGAATAAGCAGCAGCAAAAACTGGCAGTAAACTCAGTTACTCAGTAACCTCAGAGTGCAAGGGTCACTTCATGAAAAGTTGGAGGTGTCCTTTGGTTTGGCATTTCCATGTTGTGTGAATGTGTGGTTCTTTTGTGCTTTAATCTAAGTCTGTACAAAAGGGTTTTTTCCTGTTTTTTGCTATGCACATCACATGAGAGCTTCAGCAGCAGGTGTGGTCTGTGGATTTGAGGCTGTATTCCCACTGCAAACAGTAGGCAACAGGTAATTAACTAAAGGTATTAACGGTACAAAGTCAGAAATAAGACTTCATTATGTAAATCACTTGTACCTATTTGTCTTGAATGCTGTTTTTGTTTCCAAAACCAACAAATTTTGTGTATCCTCACATCTATAACACATGCAGCAATAAGATAAGGTTCCAACAAAAAGGTGAGATACATTGCCAGAAAGCTGACAGACTGATAAATGAGGTTACTAGAAGATTAAGTAATATATAGATAATAATCTATAATTATAATATATCTATAATATATAGATAAGAAAATTGTAAGTAAGAGGTGAAACATAAGTATGCAAGGCAAAAAGGGAAGGACTGTAACTGAAACTGGCTTGGGAATCTTCATAAAATGCCATTAACCCATGGAGCTCATTGCCATAAGGCATCAATGAATTAAAAGATGTTATATGCATGTTATATAAAAGATGTATGGCTTCCAGATGCCACACTTACAGGAGAGAAAAGAAGAGATTTCTGAGGTGCAGGAACCCTCCTTGCATTAAGTTGGAAGCCTACCACTAAGATGAATATTTCATTAGGCAAGTTGTGCTGTAGCTGCCTTCAAGAGAATTTCTTGCTGTTTGGATCAGAGGAATCAGCTCTTTGTGAGAATGGGTTCTAAACTCACCAGACTGCAGGTGCAACATGGTTGGGAATTCCTGTCTTCCTGTTGGACTGGAAATTTGCATTTCACTCTGTGCACAGTGGCCGTGGTGTGAGTTTCACTGCTTGTGGCTTTTGTGTTAAAGCAGAAAAGAAAGTGGTAAAAATGAGCCTCATCTCATTGAGTTTATGTACTGTTGTTAATTTTTAAGATCCTGGTTTTGGCAAAAAACAGAAGTGGAGTAGTGGGCACCAGGCATATGTAGAAGATTTAAATTCTGGTGACAAAGAACTATGTATTTCCTGTCCATTATTTGTTAGTAGCCACCATGTGAAGACATTTCCTGTTCAAATCCTGTTGTGGCCGAGGTTCTCTGAAATATGTTTTATTTTAGCCAGGTTTAATTTAGCTACTTTTCTGCTCACTGTGCTGCCTACATTTTGAATGTGGTAGATAAAGGGCCCCACAGAATGGCACTTTCTGCCCAACAGAGCACTGACAAGATCACACATCAAAGGAAAGGCCAATTTTATTAAAGGGAATAAGGTACCCCAATCACAATGGCTGTGTCTGCCAGTGGTTACTCTCCCCAGAACCTTTAGAAGAAGCTCTAGGAGAGCTACCACACATCTCATCTGTGGGGCAGAGCTTGTCCAAAGTTTAGTGCTTTCTCCTGACTCCAGGGAGCCCTGGCTGATCCCACAAGGTGCTTGGGCTGGCTGAGGGAAAGCACAGAAGATGTGTTGCCTCCTGCAGAACACAACCATCACAAGCCATCTCATGGATCCTGCTTTTGAACAGGGGCTCTGTTAAGCAACCAGAGGGAAGTCTGTGGGCTTTGAAGCAAAATGCATTTTAAGAGCTTGCAAATATGTTCAGTAATTCCACACTGTCATCTGAAGTCCTGAGAGCTCTTAAATGATTTTTGAGATGGAAAAATCCCACCCAGCTGTAGTTCTACTAAAACCTGTAGCTGTAACCACAAAGCTGCTTCCAAGGTTTTCTGAGTGGTAACTGATTCTTATGTCTTTAGTTTTTAAAAGAGGCATTTTTGTAACTTTCATTCACTACAAGTAGTCAAAATGGGGAGGAATCAACCAGTTTGAGTTTAGAGTGAAATTTACCCCAGCTTTTTTTGTCCAATTGGATGGTTTTTCATTTAAGAAGTTAAATCTGAGTCCATAAAAATATGCCTTAGTGTAAGTTTTTTATAATCATATAATGAACTGTATCTGGTAAGTAATTACCACTTCACTTTTTCCTAGTGTAATAAAAATCTTGAAATGGAGAGCTGCAATATTTTGCCAGATTGGTTGCTTAACTCATTTGGTGTTATTACAGCAGGTCCTTCTGAGTGGACAAGGTCTCCCTTATGAGAGATACTGGTGCTAGAAGGCCTTTACAAATCAAACCTGAAACAGACAGCACCTCATGAGAAGCACCCCAAGGATAGTACCTTGGCAACCCATAGCATGGCAATTCCTGTTCAGGGTGTATTTATAGGCAGGTTTTGACCCTGGAGGTTGATTTGACCCCTAACATTTTCTTAATTTCATTTTTTTCTCACTTTGTGCAGAGGCACTGGGCAATTATCACTTCATGGTTTTGTGTGAGTCAATGTTGTTCCACTGGGAAATACCAGAGTAGCTTGCTAATGGCTTCAGAGAAGTGGGCATGTTAGAGCTGACAACACAGTGGATGTTAGATAGCAAAGGGTGGGAAACAAGTAGGTATTTTCCCCACTGAGGAGCCTATAAAAACCTTGCCTTGAACATGTGTCCACTTGTGTGCATTCATGTTCTTGTGCACTCTTACCATCACTCTTTTCACCACCAATCTCTCAGAGACTCCAAGTCTTAGTGCTTAGTCTTATAACAATAATGGTTCTTGAGAAAACTGTAGCCCCAGAGTGGAACCAAAAGGTTCAGAAACCCAGAGAGAACAAAAGAGTTTTCAGATTTTTTATTTATTTTAGGTCTTACTGTTTCTAAACAGCTTTTGAGGTGTTCTTTTCCTTGAGTTTTAAAGGACTTACTGCAAGAAATATTCAATATGATACCTAATACTCAGCCCAAATCAAATGATGGACCCTGGACAAAAATGAACAATAAATCATTAGGAGAGCAGGACATGAGCTTGTATTTTGGAGTACTTTCCTTCTGCCTTGGTGATGGGACCAGCCACTTCCTTTGCATAACAAACATGTAATGATTTGTTCTAGATGCTTTTGTTCTAAGCCAGACAGATGGGAAGGAAAACCAAAACTTTTCCAGGAAGGAGCCTGCTGTGCACCCCATTTTTCTGTTGTTCCTTTAAAAGATCTAAATGTAGAGCCTATATGCAGGCCTTGAACCAGAACATGCTCTGCAAGTATCTCAAATGAGCCTCACAAAATTAAAAAGTTCATTTAAATTGCAATCTCATACTTGATTTGGAATAGTTATTTACTGTTTCATCCAACAGTAAATGGAAGGGAAGGTAAACTATGGCCTAACAGTAGAATATTGTTAAAATCATCTGTGCAGTGTCTGTAGGAGTTGTCTTGGTAGGTGTCTCCCCTTCTTCTCAGATCCTCTAACCACACTAAAAGTTGTGGGTGGATAGATAGCAAGAGGTGGTAAAAGACAGACAGAAATAGCTCTCAGGATGAGAAAGGGCCATCGTGGCCATGGGCACCCACAGGCAGTAAGGGCAATCAGAAGTGCCCTTGGAACAGGCCAGGTGCCCTTAGAATTACATGGGACATGCAACAGTGACCATGCTGATCACAGAACACCCTACAGAAAGCTTTACAGTGCTGCACAAATCGTGCCCAGCTGAAATTTGTGTTCTGAATTACACTGACAAGCATCTGCAGATTAACAATTTCAAATATTGTCAGTTTGTTCATAGCCACATCTTTGCTAGTGGAAGAGTATAGTTGAGGGCTTCTATGGCACTTCTTTTAAGCTTCTCTTCCTAAGGTGAAGAGAGACTTATCACACATGCGGGGCAGAGATGGAAACTCAAGGGAGATGCTAAAAGACTATAATTTATTAAGGACTTAATGGCAGTTACTTCATACCACTTCCTGCTGAAATGACTCCTCGTCACCCCTTTTCTATTTTTGCCTTCTTTACCCCCACTTTTTCCTGTACTGAATTGGCATAGAATTTGAATTTGCATCTTCTGTAGCAAATCCCAATAGTTTGAGTAATCTATTAATTTACAATTTAGAGTGATGTTTAGCTTTCCAAAATGTATGCACTGTATTTTTCCACAGGAATGAGAGAAGAAAATATTTGTGTTTACTAAACTAATGTGTCTTACTTGTTATATCATGCACCAATATTTGGCAGAATAGCATCACGGATGTACAGAGGTATCCAGTCCTCCTCCATTTTTCTTCTTCCCATGAAGGATCTTGAACAATCTGTTAAAATAGGTGATCTGCTGATGAAAACCTCCAGCATAAAGCAAAGCACAAAAGGTAGTCAGAAGTTATGTAAAAAACTAAGCCAAAACAAAACCAAAAAACTCCAAAAATCAAGGTATATTCCTAACTGGGGGGTAGGGATTGAATGATGCATTAACAGTTTCCAGGAAAGCTGATGGTCATTGTAAACCTTTAACTTTCCAGTTCCTTAATTATAAATAAGTAGTTAAAAGAATACAGCAGCAGCTATGTGAAGTCACTGCCTAGGAAGAATTACTGCTTTTGTGCAGAAAAGCCAGCATGCCCAAAGGGATGGGGAGTTGCTCTGTCTGCCTCTGTTGAAGTGAGGGAAGATGTGAATACTTACACAGGCTGAGGGTTTGTCCACTGTGCTCTCTGCTGCCTTTCCCCTGTGCCAAAGATCCAAACAGAGTGCATCCCTTCAGCCTCTGTGGAAACTTAAGCTGTGTGGGACAGGAAAGAAATGGTTGATTTGTTTCAAATATTGATGCACACTTGTCTGCCTATGTGTATTTGGAGAGTCCTTTGTGGCAAAGTGGTGCACAGGTGTTACAAAAGGAGTCAAAGAAAATTGGCTTTGCAATCTAGCAAAGGTTGAGCAAGAAGGGGAACGGTGACCATGGGTCCCCTCCTCTCTGTCTCACTTGGAGAAGGAATGTTGGGCAGCCAGGAACTGGGAGAGCATCAGTCCAACCACAGCCCCAAATCTTCAAGTGTACCTTAGCCCCTACGCCTTGTTTTTTGTGGGTTTTATGTGTTTTTCTGTTCTGTAGATGTTTCCTAAGGATGTTGGAAAGACCAAGACTATGGTTCTTCCTTGGCTCCAACACATGGGCAGCGCTCTGGCTCTTCATTTTGCACTTTCCTTTTCTGCTTGTGAGCATGAAAAGGAGGTTTAATCATGTTTTCCATTCTTTCTTTTGAGAGCCTTAGGGAAAAGTGCTAGGGAGAAACAGTGCTATTACAGATAAGTTTCCATATCATCCACAGCTAGAGTTGACAAAAATAGCACACAACTGGGACCACACCAAGGTCTAGGGTGAAAAACAGTCAGGGAAAGGCAGAGAAGTTCTTGGGATTTATTGCTGGAGTAGGAAGAGATGCTGAGAGCCTCGATCACCAATAGTGATTAACTGTCAAGGACTGTAGAAGGATCTCTAGAGATCTTGCAAGGTATAACAAACAACGAGTAATTGTTAAGTTGGATGACTCACTCTTAAAAATTATTAATCATTCTATGAATTTTGATGAGGATGAACAGATATAAAGTATTAATTGCTATATGATGGTTAATATATCCTCAGGCTGTGAGAGCTCTGATTTTAAAAAATTATGTTCATTTTAGCAAGATTCATTTCAGGATATGATACGATTAAGTATGAGCATAGGCATTAAAATGCTGCCTGCAAAAAGCCTGTTAGATAGTTTGGGTCCTGGGTGAATTTGTTCTGTCAGAGTTGATGGTATTTGTCTGCGAGCATTTACCATAGAATGCTTTTATAGGGGACCTGGTTTTGTAGCTTACAAATACTCTGGTGATTCTGAAGGGAACAGAAGTGTTTCTGTTGTCTATAATATGAGGATCTGGGGCCTTGAGATCAGCAATTCAGAAGTAATAAATATGTTTTATATAATGCCATACTCCAGTAATATCTTATTGTCAACATTTTTTTCTACCTGTAAAGCTCTCCTAACAAAGTTTGTAGCAACAACTATTTTTCTCTGGTCTTGTTGATACCAAGAACTTCAGTAAGGAAGCATAACTCCCTACAACAGAGATTCAGTAGCCTGCCTCAGTCTGTTCTGACACATAGAGTCATCCCTCTTTTCCCTGCTTTGGCAATAGCACTACTTAAAAACCTGTCCTGGATAGTGGAAACTAAATCTGTTTCCCCACACAGGACTGAGGTCTGACAAAATGTGAGCAATGAGAGACAAATTCTGTCTGAAGTCTTGACCAAAGCAGGGAACTGTAAAGACTGGCTTTTAGAGTAGTCTGGTCTTATTTCTCTGGTGCAGTTTGGAAGTGCTGTAGTTCCATAAGTATCACTAAGAGGTTCTGTAGGATGAGAAGTCCATAGGTTAGCAGCAGTGCAGCCTGCATACATGTGGTAATATGAAAGGAACTTTATTTTAGAAGCACCTCTGCCTATACCTCTCCTCTATCCCTCAAGATCCTCAAATACCATCTTTTCTCTCTCTGGGCAGAGAGCTCTTCCAGTTCTGCTTCTGATAATATGGGGACCACTTGAGCATGGTATGAACTCTGTTTTTGAAGTACTCAGACTTTTGAAGAGGTGTTATCTGAAATATGATGTAAAAAACTTGGAATCAGATCATTCCAAAGCCATCTGAGTAATGAGTCAGCAACAGTGTCACCTCTAGCTAATTTGCCCATAAATTCTCAGGTTGGTGCTGTCATCTTGGGATCTGTTTCAGCAGTATCCATTGTACAATCTGCATTGTAATCTTGCAATCAAACTTGCCATTTGATTCAGGTTTATAGTAAGTTTGTTAAAATTCAAAGCCTTCTGTTAGTAGCATGTATCAGTTTTAAGACAATAAGACATTTCTATGTACGTAGTTCTCTAGGGCAAGGAGTTCCTATGAGTTTGTGAAATACAGATTCCAGACATGGTTTGTTCTTATTCAGAGAAAAGCAATGGGAAAAGCAAACCAGTTGTTTCAGGTTCGTTTCACATGAGGGCGAAACGGAAGTAACTTCACAGATGTCATTTGTAGGATAAGGCTTCCCCAGGCAGGCAAGACTGAACAGAGTTACATAGAATAACAGATAGGAGATGAAGTGGGGAGCACAGTGGAGCTTGTGAATCAAGATATCTTAGCCTTGGTTGGGTACAGGCTGTGGTGTAGAATGATCACTGATATGAAAAAGAACTAGGAAGAGAGCTGCATATGTAGCTAGCAAGGTCTTTAAAACTATGTAATTTTGTGAAGGCTACCTGTCTTGGGTTATGGAACCAAAAATGTTCTATTTCATCTGTTGAAAGCAGCTGGGGAGATATTCTTCTTTATCTCTTGTGGCTCTGGGGGCAGGGGGGCGGGTGCCTTTTGATAATGGGCCAGCTGTTAAAACCAGGTGAGGCAGGGCTTCTTATCTCTTTCACCACCTGTCCTCCCTCCAGGGGGATATTTTCTGCTAATGGGCCATTAACACATCCCCAAAGTAGAATATCCACATTCCATCATCCTATTGTGAGATGCTCCACCCAGTGGGGGGGAGCCAACCATTTCTACCTGGATAAAAACTGAGATGTAGGAACACAAAGTATCTGGTTCCACTGGATTCCCGGAGGAAGACCAGACCCTTCTCACCATCACTGGACCCTTTTTCTCTCAGGATCATCTTTGCTCCAACAGAACCACATCAGCCACTCCAGGAGGACTTACTGTGTACTGCTTCCAACACCCTGACCAACAGGGTAACAGGTTGTATCTCTGGCTCTGTCAGGGTTTTGAGGATTGTTGTTTGTTTGTTTGCTTGTTTTTTGTTTTCCTACTACATTTGTATTGTTAATATTCCTAGTAAAGAACTGTTATTCCTGTTCCCAAATCTTTGCCTGAAAGCCCTTAATTACAAAATTATAATTTGGAAGGGGTGATGGGATTTACGTTTTCCATTCCAAGGGAAACTCCAGCTTTACCTGGCAGATACCTGTCTTTCCAAACCAAGACACTACCAAATAATGAAAACAATAAGCTGACTGTAATTGCTGTGACTGTTTAGGGCTGTGGCCTATTTTGGGCTATAACACTGTACTGTGAGAATAATATCTAACTTCAATGGCTTCAACTCCTTTTTACCCTAACTTCATCTTAGACTTCAATAAACTTTAACTTCAACTCAAAGTCTGACCTATTTTTACTCCAGCTTTGACTTTAAGCTCCCTGCTTAGATTACTTTTCCACCCCCTCTTTTGAAGTCCTGTCTCTCAGCTGCCCGGCAGGGTGACATTCACTGAGTTACACTGAATTACTCCACACCATCCTTTGGTGAGAACACTCACACACCTTTGTGAGCTGAGCTAATAGTGCAGTACTGTGTGTAAAAATAGAAGACTCAAGGATCATCTTCTGAATATGGAACTGATCAGGTGATAGCCTGAAGCATGAAATCAGTTTGTGTTATATAGGTTATATAGGTGTGAATGACTAACTTATACAGCACCTTCTTAAAACCAGCACTCAATGCAGAATGCTCTGATCTCCATCAGCATGGAGGTCTGTGCTCTTCCAGCTCTGTGGGTGATCATCTTCTCTACACTATGTGAAACTCTCAGTCATTCACCATTAAATGCCATCCTGGTCAGGACAGCAAGGATGAGATGATATTCAGTTCTAAATAAGTATTAGCAATCATTTCAGAAAATAAACAGACTAATAGAGTACAACCGTAAGATGAAAAAGTCTGCAGGCATTCAACCAGTGAAGAACGGATTCTGGTGAGTTTGTGTTTGGTCAAAGATTTTATTGGCACTTAATAAATAGGGATTAAAGCAGAGAGTAAAGTTTTCTTCCTTGTTGTCTGTGGCACTGGCACTGACGATGTTTCCAGCTGGTTGGCCTTAGATGCTTGGATTATTTGCGTTTGGCAGCACGTCTTTCATCTATTCTCTTCATAGCAGTCTGCACCCATCTCTGGTCAGCACTTACGCAGACCTTGATACCTCCTGCAGTGATAAACCTATAGGAAAAAGGAAAACAAGCTGGGCATTAAATCCCAGTCTCTAAACACAGGTCTGCTGTTCCTGGTTTTGATGCAGAACATGAGGAAAAATGTGGTAAAACAATATTAGATGCTGGAGTTTTGTAGGTGTTAGTTGGAATAACAGCAGTTAGAAACATAATTTCCCTATTTATGATATAGGTGACATACATGGTCATGTACATATAAACTGATATTAAAAAAAAATCAAGCATACCTGCTCTTCTTTTATTCTAAATCATGATGAACATTTATCTCCCAGGAGCAGATCCCAGATGTGATAAACATGCATGCTTGTGAGCTCAAACAACCAAACACAGCTCCTAGCAGGACTCAGAGTTACCTCATATTCTTTCACATGATCTGTCCCCTTGACTCAGGTCATGCATGGAGCCTCTGACTGCTCCAATGTTGCTGAAATTTTTCCCCACTCACTGAGCACAAAGATGTGAGCTGGTCAGTGAACCTCCTGCCATTATTCATGAGCAGCACACACCTCCCAAATCTCCAAGGCCCAATAAACTCCTCTCCCCTCACTCCCTCAGCTGCCAGGTGACTCCTCCATGGAAGAACTGGGTGACCTGGACTAGGCAGATCTAGTGAGTTGGGCCATGAATTGTGTTCTGATGCCCCTTCCCTATTTGGGGTTTTGTGTTTGCATAAGGAAGTCTGAAGGGTGCACGGGATACTTACATGATGGCATTTGTTGGTACTTGCTGCTTTTCATAGCTCACAAGATTTCGGATGTTCAGCTGCTTTGTAGACAGAGTTACACAAGTGAATTTGCGCATGGACTGACTGCTAGCACTCCCTAGAAGGGAAAAATAGATAAGTGAAAAGGGAATAAATTTTGTATTGATATTTAGCTATAATTGCTGAATAAACTAGGAATTCCAAAAGACTCAAGGTGGTGGTTAGACCATGAGAGTCTCATGGTGTACAGCCACAATACCAGTTATACCAGAGAGCTTAAGCTATACTTTGTGATGCATCCTACCATCTCTAAGGTGTTGTCTATCCCTAGGGAGTGACTGCTTCCATAGCAGTAGAAGAGTTTGACATCATTCATAATTAGGTCTGCATCATCTGCAAGTAAGTATCCATGAGCATTTAGAACTGGCACTTTATTGGGTGGATTTCCACATATCTTTTGAATATGTATCAGTAATTCCTCCTGTTTTCTAAGTGAAAAAAAGGAAAGCAAGCCTACTTTGCTCACATGAAAAAGTAGTATTAACAAAAATAGTTGGCAAAATGGGAGATACGTCTGCCAGAAGAGTGAGTGCTTATATCCTCCAGCTATAACTCTGATTTCATAGGCAGTTGGGTGCTACTTAATCCTTGCATTCCTCCAAGATTTTGGTACAATTCAGAGAAATGCAGTGGTGATTAAAAATGATGATAACTAAAAATCAGAGCTCATTCAGGTAAGATGAAGCATAGACATACATAGTGTTAGTCTCCACTTGCCCATTTCTCGTTTTCTCCTGTTCGTGGAAGACAGGTTTGGGAATGCATGTGGGGGACAAACAGAACATTGCTCTACTCTGTGGGTTTTTTATAAAGAATTTAGAGAGCTACTGGCTCAAGGAAAGTCCAAGAGCTGTTCTGGTACGCCTTGCTAAATGTAAAACCTGCTGCACAGAGTCTCACTATCTGTGAGCTGTTATTTATTTGAAATAATTGGAATAGCTGAGACACACATCAGTTTTTGGAGACGGTGTGGGATTGGCAGATCTGCTAATTCCTGAGATTTTGTTTGCCTGAAGGAATATCTCTTCTGATCTTGTATTAGTCACGAGTAACACAAAGTAATTATCTGAATGATTCATGACAGATTTCTTACTGTCTCAGACTGGTTTTCAAAATATGGCATTAAAAGAGCTCAAAGACAGTCGTTACTAGTCCTGGAAATATTTCCTCTGCTACTACACAGTCTTCAGAGAACGGATGCAGGGAATAGGAGCAAAGCTTCTCTAAGGCTAGAAGCAAACCCTAACTGCTCTGCACCTATAACTACCTTTATTTCCAGGTCTATTTAGTATTTTTTATCATTCTATCTAGTCCTTTTTTCTCTCTCTTGTAGACCACCTTGGTGTGCCTTTTCAGACTTGGTGGCCAGTTATACAGTCTGGACAATGACCTTGGGAACTGGCAGTCTGTGATACTTCATCTTGCCAGGATGAAGAGCAGTGTCACCAAGGAAGATAGGAGAATGTAGTGGGATGTAGCTGGAGAGGCAATGGGTCAGCATAAATAGCTGCCTAGTCCTGTGAATGCTTAGCAGGTGTCAGTTTGGTTTTGTTGTGGTTTTGTGAGGATGCCTTTTCTCTGTGTTTCTGAGTGCATATTTGTGGGTTTGCATATGGCTTACCTGTCAGTTTTTGTGTGATTTTTATGTGCTTGAGTGAATCTAATTGTAATAAGAATGTGTGTGGTAATGGGTGTTCTCACATGGTACTTGTAGCCAAAAGTTACTGACCTAACCAGCACTGCAGACAGACTTATTTAAAGCTAATAAACAGGGCTCAACTCAGCCTTTGTAATTGGTTTGGAAGAAGATGTTAAATTGTATGATTCAGTGAAAAGAGAGAAGGAAGGTACTGTATAAATCCCCTTCTGGTACTGGTCCTTCCCCTTTTACTTCTCATTGATAGTTTCCCCCTCTGTACCACAAGGTTGGTCTAGAAACAAGACCATATGGGATATATGACATAGAACTGGAAGAACTTTTTAAAGTAGTAATATTAGAGGGATTAAGGCTATACAGTTAGAGAAAGACAGATAACAATTAATACAATAGAAATCATATAAAAGTAATCTATCTGGAAAAAGAAAAATTATACCTTATTCAAGAAATATTTTTCATGAAATGTTATTAACCTATAGTACACACAGGTGCATGGCATCAGTGAGACTAAATGAACTTGTGCCTTCAGGATTTTTTGATTTTAAGAGGGAGAACATTGCACAGAAACCCTTTAAGTGCTCTCAGGCACAGAATCTCTCCTTGCATTAAGGCAGAAAACAACCATCCTCTGGCAGGACATCAGATGAAATCCCCCATGAAGTGGCCTTTCTTGCAGTTTTCATCTGGATTTCTTGAGTGTTTTGTCTTATAGATCAGCTCTCTGAAACAACTCATCCTGCTCAGGAGACCACAGGTGCAATGTGGAGCAATTCCTGTCTTCTTTTCAGGTTGCAAGCTTACCTTTGACTGTGTGCACAGTGAAGATGCCAAGCCAGAAGAGGAGCAGGATTGCTGCAGTGTGGAGCTTCATTGCTGCGGCTTCTGTGTCAAGGCAGAGCAGAAAGTGTCTACTGTCACCCCCTTTCTCAGGGTTTATATATCGTCATTTAGTGGTCAGCTCTTGTGTTCATTTTTAAGGTGTCATGGAGGGCTTGACTATTAGTGGAAGATTTGAGTGGCAGTACTTTTTGTGCTGCAAGAGAACCACCTCCTCCCCCACAATCAGGCCTTCACTAGCCCCCTTGAGAAGGCTTTTCCTGCTCTAGCCCACTGTGGTTGCACTCGCTTCTGTGCTGTGTCTTGGGTTTATTTCAAGCTGCAAAAAGTGAGAGCTCTTTTGCAGTAGTGGAAACCTGTAGTAAATGTTCCTGTCATTTCACACTTCAGTCTTGAGACCTTTAGCTAAGCCGCACTGCAGAGACACAGAGCCACATTGAGAATTACCTTACTGACCAATGAACCACTGGAAAGGGGAACTGTGAGCAAAAGGATGATGGAAACAGGAACAGCTTGGCTCTTTCCAAGCAGCTGTGGGTAGTTTGTCATGTTAACCTGTAGCTGTGAAGGGGTAATCCTGCTATTTCCTATGAGCAGTCAACCTTGTCAGAACTCTTGTGTTTGCTCTGTGATTTTATGTGGCCAAAGCCGATATCACTGTGCTGGGAGAAGCAGGATTGAACACACCTTTGCATACAGATCCAGTTCCACTGTGCCTCCTGCCAGTCAGGCATAACTAAAACACAATGGTTTCAAAGAGGAATAAGAGTTTGTAAAAGGTTGTGTCTGCATTGCTTTGGTTTGTTTTGTTGCTTTTTGTTGTTTGGTTGGTTTTTGGGTTTTTTTGTGTTTGTTTACTTGTTTGTTTTTGGGATGTTTTTTGGGGGGCTGGGGAGGGGGGCAAATTGTGGTGTGGACTTTCTAGTGCAAAGAATGGCACCCAAGAAAGTAACTAGGCAATCAGAGAGGCATAATTTGTAGAAAAGACAAAAAGTTAATTGTAGTTTCAAGTAACCATGGTGCTGATAACAGGTCTGTCAGCTTGCTACAATTGTATTACTATTACAAGTGCCCTTTTCTGCACACTGTGCCAGCCCCAGCACCCAGGTTTGGCTGTCCTGCCTGTCTAATGTGGTCTAAGTTGCTGGACAGCACTGCTACAAGCCAATGGTTTTGGGCCTGCAAATATTTGTCAGGCCAGCTGTGGACCTCAGGCCACACACAAAGCAGCACCTCAGCTGGCACATTCTTCCAGAGCCTCACAGCAGAAATCTTCTCATGTGCCCTCTGCAGCTCTGGGGGAAAACCCAGCTAAGTCCTGGTGTGTGAATAGGTAAATACCAGGCTGCCTGATGCCTGGGCTCGTGCACAGTTGTCAGTGCAAGGACTGGAGAAATCACAGGAGTGTCCTGATTTTGGCTGAGGTGGAGTAATTTTCTTCTTAGTAGGTGATATTGTTCTTGTTTTGGATTTAGCATGAGAATAATGTTGATATCACACAGGTGTTTCAGTTGTTGCTAGCTAATGATTATTCTGAACTAGGGACAACTGCTAAATGTAATAGTTTTCTTAATTTTTAACAAGGTCAAGAATTTTTAACTGTAATAATTGTGGTATGTACACTGCTTCATGATAGCAGCCCTGCTGAAGGAAAAGAAATATGCAGTGAGCAGAGTTTGGCCAAGTATCAAGGGTTTATATATCAGGGCAAAGGGTTTGTAGTAGTGGATATTCTCATCCTATAGTCCATTTTAAAAAGGGAGGCCAAGATCTTCAAGAATAACTAAATTCCTATGCACTCCTAGGAATGAGTATCTTTAGTGGATGTCCAGCAGTCTCTTGATGTTGAATTTGTGCCATCAGGTCACTCAATCACTTTTGAAGACTAAATGAGGGCATTTGGTGACTTTTGGAGGGGACTTAAGAACCTCAGTTTAAACATGGCTGTATCTCAGTTAACTGGTTTTAGGAGGGACATTGTCACCCTCAGGGGATAAGTATCTGTCTCTATTATCTAAGGAAGCAATTTGTATATGTGACTTACTCAGGACATAGTAAGTGAAGTTAGGTGGAATATATGGGATTCTATATATTAAAATCAAAATACAAAAATGTATTTTGATTTTACATTTTTTCTTAACACTTGGAGTACTGGTTGAAGAATTAGCAGCAAATGACATCCAGTTGTGATGTTTCCATGATTTTCTTCCCTTGCTTTTCATTGCCTTTACTCTGTAGTTTTCATTCTGATTTCGTAAGTACCTGAAATAGTAGTTTGTGTTCAATATTTTAATTCATATTGTAATGGGGTAGAAGCAAACACATTCTCAGTGGTCACATCTCAGATGAGGGATGCTTTCTAATCTATATTGATGGCTTCAATCACGTTTTTAACAACTACTCTGTTTTGAGCTGGTCTTGGCAGAATTCCTTCTTTAGAAATGTAACCCTATTAACAACACTTTCTCTTAATCATAATAGAGTTTTTGCTTGCAGACCATCTGTTTCCATTACTACACTGCCAGCTTTTTCCTGCCAGATTTTCCCTGGTCCTGCCATCTTTCCTTCATGTATTATGTGCTCTTAAATAATAGTCAAAAATCAAATCAATCAAAATTTTTCTTTAGGCGTCCAACTGGAAGTATTCAGACACATCAAATTACACTGGGAATGATTTGGTTTGGAAGGGCCCAGAAATCTTTGCTCTTTCTTTCATTTAGTGTTATTTTATTTTGGTTTAGTTCAATGAGCTTGTTTTGGTTTAGCTATATGCTCACACAAGATCTACAAAAGGAATACTCAGATCCTCATCTTTATAATCCTAGTATTGTGAGCTTTGGTTCTTTGAGCAATCCATTGTGGGAGGTCAAGTAAACCCCGTGCAATGCTATTGCTGCAGAAAAACACAAAGGTGACTATAGCTCGGTTCTGTGAACGTACCTAAATATTGTGCATGCTGAAACAGGAGTCAATTGCTTTTGTGAATTTGTGGAATATTCTCGATCCATGTGGGGATATCTTCTAGCAGCCTTTCAGTACCTGAAGGGGGCTTATAGAGAGCTGGAGAGGGACTTTTTATGAGGATGTGTAGTGTGGGACAAGGGGCAATGGCTTCAAACTGAACAAGGTTAGTCTTAGATTAGATATTAGAAAGCAATTCTTTACTCAGAGCGTGGTGAGGCACTGGAGCAGGTTGCCCATAGAAGCTGTGGATGCCCCATCCCAGGAAGTGTTCAAGCCCAGGTTGGATGGGGCTTTGAGTGATCTGGTCTAGTGAAAAGTGTCCCTGCCCAAAATAGGGGAGGTTGGACTAGATAATGTCCCTTCCAACACAGGCCATTCTATGATTCTATTATATGATTTTCCTTTTCCTTCCTTGTTTTGTTGATTTTTTTTTTTCTTTTTCCATTTCCTCAGCTGTCACATAAAACAGAGAATGCAGATTTTGTTTAGTGCTTCTTTTTGTTTGTGCCGCATCTGTAGGATCAAGGATGGGGACCAAGTCTTGTGCTATTAGTCTTCACGAGAAGAAAAAAGACCATTTTGTGAAAAATAAGTGACTTTAGCTGAACCATGGATAGTCAGTGCCTAAAGTACTCGAAATGGGTCAGAACCAATATGTTGCTTCTGGGTAAACCTGAGCTTTTCTCAGAAAAACAAAGAAGTCCAGATACATATGTTTCTCAGTTTTCTCAGTGGTACCTCATGCTTTGGAGGGAGTCCCTTGGCCAATCTGTATGGGTTTGGATTCCTTTGCTCCATGGCAAAGTCATCACAATGAATGACAATCACAATGTGATGAGCTAAGATTGTTAGTGGAAAGGGGGAGTCACAGGTACAAGAATGTTATCGACGCCTGAATAAAGGGATGGGATGAGTGTTGGGCTGAAAATGATTTATTACTCAGACAAACATCAGCCTCAAAGGCCATGAGATTTTAGAGGAGCAAGAAATCAGCTGTAGCTCAAAGTGGCCACAAGTTTCTTCGTTACAAGGCAGTATATAACATTCTAATCCAACAGAAAGTTGCCACAGAGTTTATATTGGGGTTTTTTTGACCTATCACCTTTGCCTAATTTTGCTGCACTGCGTAAGCTTTCATCTAATGGGCTACAACTATATGTACACACATATGCTTCTATTATAGCATCTAAACTCTTAGCTTACTCTATAAAATTGCATTACTACACTATAAAATTCTTCACTATCTTACTAATACAGTTTCTTATTTACTTAAGGCATATTCTTACTTAGAACCATAGAAACATAAGTTTATAATTTTTCTGCTTAATGTCTGTGAAGTTTTATTTTTACATAAATTCGAGTTTCTCCCAAGGCTGCAAACCAAACCCTTCAGTAACTGTGGAAGTTGCTATCTTTCTATTTCCTACACAAGAACACACATCAGTGATATTTGTATGCCTCAAATGTAACAGCATGTGCTGTTATCTACAAGTATACAGATTTTTCTTATTATTGCCATTAAATAACTCTGCCATCGTATCTGTTGAAGGGCAGGCTGTGTAGTAATCACAACAAAGCACCAGCTTCCAGGAAGCAGAGCAATAAGCATAACCAGTAAGCCTCATTTCAACTTTTGATCTTTTACCTGCTAACTTCTCTCCACCAATAACTGTTCCAACTCCTCAGCATATGTTTTCACAAAGGATTTTCTTTTAGTTTTCCTTGTGTATACCGCTGTGCCAAAGGACACTGTGCATCCACACACTTGCAGCTGTCCAGCTCACATGTGCTGTCAGACCTGCTGCATTGAATATCCCATTTCTGCTGGGTTTTCCTCACAGTGGAGGCACCATCTTGAGTCTTTCTGCTGCTGGGATGCTAGGCTTTAGAAAATTTGTAGGGATTTTTGCCTTTTGTTTACCATAAATTTAAACTGGATTAAAATTAAAGATTTTTATAAAAAAGATAAAAATTAAGGGACACATGAATAATGTGAAATTCCCTTTTTTTTTTTTTTTTTTTTTCTAAAAAAAAGTCACCTTCCTGAGCTTTGCAAAAAGGAATCTTGGGATTTTTCTTCTGGTTTTTTTGTGGGTTTGTTTGTTTGTTTGTTTTGGTTTGGTTTTTGATTTGTTTTTGTTTGTTTGTTTGTTTTGGGGGGTTTCCCCTTAAATAGCTGATTTCTAATAAATGCATTTGTTTAAAACAGTAATTATCCTGATACGCATTCTTAATAACCAAACCTTCATGAGGTCCTACCACAGAACTTAAACTGATATGACAAATTTTAACTTATAATTATGATTTTAACCCCTATGGCTTCCAGGAAAAAAACAAAACAAATCAACAACAACAACAACAAAAACCCACAACAAACTTAAGCCAAAGAAAACCCCAAAACAAATAAACCCCTCCAAAAAAACCCAAACCAACCAACCAACCAAAACCCCCCAAACAAATAAAAAATCCCATCAAAACACCAAAAATACCCCAAACAAAATAATAGACCAAAAAAACCCCAAAACAAAGCAATCACCCCAAACAAACAAAACAAAAACAACCAATGAATAAAAAAGCCAAGTCCCCCCAAACAAACCAACCAACCAAAACCAAACAAACACCCCCCAAAAAAACCAAACAAACAAAACAAAACAAAAAAACCCCAAAAAAACCAAAACAAAACAAAAAAAAAACACCAAAAAAAAAAACCCCAAAAAAAAAAAAAACAGAGAAGAAGATAGGAAGAAGTCATTCCAGAATTTTTGGAAGAGAAAACCATGGATTTTTTTTTTCCAAAGAGGATATTATTTTTCCTTCCTTCAAAGACCATTACTGTAGGCTCTGGAATAGGTACTTTACTTGGTCTCTAAAGATGAAGAACTGTCACACTTTCTAACCATGCCACTGGTGAGATACATTATGTTGCTTCACACTGGTTTCTATAATCTGACAATTTTGGGCCACATCCTGTTCAAAAGTGTTTTAGAGCTCCTTAAAACTGATCACAGCACTTGATCCCCACCTGTGCAATGAAATGGAACTTGGTGCTCTTCACCTGTACCCTCAAATAGATACAGATTAAGAAGCAGTGATTTTCTATAAACTGGTTTCTGTATCAGCCATTTGCTCAGTGAGCCCATAATAGCAGGAGAGACACTGGGCAGATGAAAGCTTAAATGAGAGGAGTGAGGAAAAAAGAGCTTACATGGTGCTGTAGCAAATACCTACACTTGAAAATGTTCCAGTCTGAACTTTCTAAAAGAGGGTCCTTGAGGTTTATTTATTTTGGGGTTTTTTTCCTCCATTGTAATGACAATGAGTATGAAACCACGTGTTAGAAAAATGCATCAGTCTGTATTATTCACCTGAGTTCAGTGCAGTGAGTGATGCAAGTGGGAGGCAAGGGGGATGGGAATATTCTCCTCCTCAAGTTAGCATTAATTTTATTCTTTGTACTTTCAGACTGTTAAATGCTGTTTCACTTTTCCTTTGCAAACTACTTTTCTCTCTCACTGCGGGCTGCAGAAAGCCCCATCACATCTAAGACAGCAATAAATTAAGAGCTCCCTCCCATGGTTATCATATTCCTTGCACCTAATTTGGCTGCATTCCGTGTGGCCATGGGCCTGGATGTTCAGCATGGCCCTATGTGCAGCTCTCCACCCCGTGCAGCAAAGCTTATCAGGCATGGGGAACGCCTTCCCCCTCCTCTCCTCCACAAACCCTGCCCAAACCAGCCACACGTTCCCTTGGCCAGTAAAGCTACCTGCCTCTGCCAGGTCTAGAGTCAGATTATCTGTTTGCTCTCTGTGCAGTGGCTTGTTCACTGACAGAGAACACTGGTTTCTTCCATTCCCTATATTACCTTCTTTAAGAAAAATGAGTATTTCCCCTGTTTTGTACACAGAATGAAATGGAGGCCATCACTCTCACACTGTCAAACCCATATGTGAGAAAAGATGACCAAATCTCTGCTGGATGGGGTAGTTTGTACTTCAGGGCTAAGCAGATATTGATGCAACCCCAAATGAAATGGGATCAGAGTCTGCTGATTCATGCTAGTTGCAAGATTCAGGGACTGCCCTGCCTATTTATCTCCGTTCGTACTGTGCTCCATCTCTTCTCTGTCACTCCAGCTTTGAGGTTTTTTGCTTCCTCTTGCCATGTGCAACTAGCAAATTTGTGTAAACAAAGACACTTCTTTTGTATAGCCCTTCTCTCCAGAGATTCTCAAAGGGTTGTAAGCATATTGGACAGCTTAATCCCAAAAAAGGAAAGGTCTGGGTCCAGCAAGAGAGGGAATTACTGCTACAGCAGTGCAAAGTTCCTCAAATTGTCTGTGAAGAGGACACTGTAGTTTCCAGGCACCACTTGCCTTTGCTGGATACCTGTGCTCTGTCAATGGATAGAGCTTCATTTTCCCAGTAGATGTAGAAGAAACTGCATGGCCCAGGTCTCAAAGGCATTAGAAAACAGCTACTGTGAAAAAAGTAGGAGCTGGGCTCTGCCTTGGGTTAGCAGTAGCATTTTTCAGTGACAATTTGCTACTTTTATTAGTGTTTAGGTAAGATTTGTATGCGTGTTGTTGTTTGACATTAAAACCCATGGAAGGTGTGCAGATCTGGTGCTCTTTGCAGAACTGCAAGAGTTCCCTCATAGAGAATTGGAACTGGGAAATTTGCAAACTCTTCTGTTCTGTCACCAAATTTGTGCCTCAATCCTTCCATCATCACAGGCTTGGTTGGCCTCACAATTGGGATTTATTCTTCTTCTTTGAAGCACTCTTATGCTCTCACTTGTTCTCTTCTTTCTACTATGTCCTGTGACTAAATATAAACCATTCCTGTGGTTTTTTCCTTCGTGAGGGAGCACAGCTCTCATTGCAGATCAACTTAACAGCTCATCAGCTGGATCATACTCCAAAGTTCTGCCTAATTCCTCTTGGCTGTGTCCATTTGCTTCTCCTCTGAGTGGGGTGACAGGTGGGTCATGGAGGATGCTCCCCCTTTACCCAGACCTTGGTTTCTCATGTGGGTAGCTCATGCAGAGAGTCATGAACCTTGTCACTGTGCTACCGTGCCATCCTCCTACAAACGCTCACCAGCTTGCAGGGAGGGAATGTAGAGCTTCCAGAGGATCTTGTAAGGGGACAGAGGTAGCTGCAGTCTGGTCCCTGTAAGTCATAGCCTTTAATAGCTCATCTACTTCCTCAGTGCCTAATATCTGTTTTGTGACTTAAGTTTTACCTTGGGGGAAAAAAATGTTTGAAAGGTGTACCATGAACCCAGGGCCTTAAGCCTGAGAGAGCTGGTTAGCCTGAGGAGCCAGGGGAAAGGAGAAATTGAAAAGAGAAGAAACTGGCAGGCTAGTGTTAAGCCTCTTCTCCCTGGACAGAGCTGTTGAAGGGAGGAGAGGAGGAAATTTCAAGGATTTAGAGGCTTGGTTGCCTTGGGGACATGGAGTCTAATAAAAAGAATTTCAAGGGCAAACTGAGCTGGCTTATTTTATTGAGAGGAAAGAAACAGAATGATGTTTGCCATATTGTGAGCAGCCTCATTCTTCTCAGTCAGGGGCTGGAGACACTGATCTTAGAGTTGCCCTGGCCTCACTCCAGGTTAGAAAGAAGTGCCTTTTCCCAGCAGCTATTCTCTGCAGCAGCCTTTGTCAAGCAGGTCAGGCTCTCTGGTCTGCTGGTCCCTTCTGGCCTGAAAAACAGCTGAAAGCCACTTCCTTCAGCAGAGCTTGCCTTGCAGCAGTTCAGTTTCAGATGACTTTGGGAATGACCTTGTTTAGGCCTGTTCCCAGCAGGCAAAAAGAAGATCAAGCTCAAACAGGTGAGAATCAGTTTCAGCGCCTTCACGGTCCTGGTGTGCCTTGGAGGCTCCCTGCACTCTGATTGCTCTGGATGGCTAGCTCCAGCTGGAGCCCAGCAAGGCAGGAAGCTGGTGAGGCAGAACAAATAATGTACCACCTCTCTGCCCTTCTAAATGGGGTTGCCCAGCAGGTTCCTTCCGTGGCAGGTTTTGGTTTTCCTTCCTGTCTGTTGGTGGCTTCAATGAAGAGATGCCATGCCAAGTCATCGTGATGGTTCTTTATGCAAAAACAAGAGCCTCACTTTTTCAGAAAACTCTACAAAAAATATTCTTAAGTCTGGATTTGTCTCACATGTTTATTTCCTCCTTTAAAGTTGTGCACGTGGCTTACATGCAAAATGTTACTATGCCTATCCATTAAGAATATTGTTGATTTCCTCTTCTTGGTCTGAAATATGTGCTTTTAAGAGATTTGGATTTATAATCACCAACCTTTCCAATCTGAAACTCCTGTAAAGTGAAGCTCTCTGAAACATGAGATTAGATTGAAACACCATTGCACCTTTTTATCAAAAGAAGGGTTTGATTTCTATGCTGCGAATTTGAGTACTTAGGAATGTGTTTGTGTCATATTGTCAATGTTTTCTTCAAGATCTTGAGGGAAAACTTTATTTACTCTAGAAATTGAAACACAAATCAAAAGCTGTTCTTATCTTCCATGAAGCAGGCATGCCACTTACTGAGTAGGGAAGCAAAGTTAGGGAATGTAACTGTCCTCATTGCACCAGGAATTCTGGCAACACTGAATGTCAGATGACAAGTCCCTTGGGCACTGCTCTAAAATAATGCTGGTATTATTGTTTCCCTGTTTCTTCCGTTGGGCATATGGTTCCAAATAATGAAACAAATGAGATGAGTGCTAGCCCGGCATGTGAACCCAAACCTTTACCTTCTCCTGCTGCTCGTGCCTCTGACTCACTTTGAAATGAGATGCTGAGCATGGGTCTCGTTCATAAAAACAACTGGGTGGCTGGAAAAATATAAAACCCCACTGGAGCAAAAATGCTCTCACGTGGCAAAACCTAGACAGGCTTCAAAGTTTTTCCTGCCATCTTGGAGGGCTCTGTTTGAGCCCAGCCTTCCCTGTGGGGCTGTTGGCAAGTAAGCGTGTGCTCCAACACACCTCTGGCTTAGCAGGGTGCCTCGGTGCTGCCTGCTTTGCCTGCAGCTGTGCTGTTGTAGAGCAGCAGTTCCAGGAGGCACAGACAGCTGGGGGTTTTATTCTACTTTCTTTAAAAGACTGGACTCCAGAGAGGCTTTGATCAAGGTCAGCTTTGCTTCCTCCCCCTGCCTGTATATCTGTCTTCCACACAGTCACAGACAGGGAGTGATGTGCCTCTGCAGGCCTGCCAGGTTGTAAGCTGACCCAGTTGGTGACGTCAAAGTCCCAAATGCTGTCGAAACTGGGTTCCAACCCCACCTGAAACTGGCTGTCCCTGCTTTCCCTTACAATAAACAGTGTGCTAGTTGGTGAGTGCAGTCTTGGGGCCGTTCTTACTGGAGGGTGCAGACCTCCCAATGAATTTTGGGATCCTATTTTGAGAATATGAAAGGCTGTCAGCTTATATAAAGTCTTATGCAAGGAATTATTCTAGAGAGAATTCAAAGCTGATTTTTCCTCCCACCTGTGGCTATCCATTTCATTTTGCCTACGTGTTCTTTCCATGCCTTTTTTATTCTTTAGTGAACTTAATACCTAAACTACTGAGCACATTAGTAATGCTTGACTGCAGCCCCTAGTGACTGTGTTGAAGTGCTGTAGCTCTGTTATGGAAGTGGGAATGTCCTTGGCCTCTTACTCAGCTGCTCTATGAGCAGGAAAAACAGCACCTTATTAATATGAGGTTGGAGTCATTGGAGTGAGTCTTGAGTAGGCCACCAAGAAGTTTAGAGGGATGGAGCCTCTCCTACGAGGAAAGGCTGAGAGAGTTGGGATTGTTCAGCCTAGAACAGAGAAGGCTTCAGGGTGACCTAATAACAGCCTTTTGGTACCTGAAGAGAGCCTGCAAGCAAGATGGGGAAGACTATTTACAAGAGCATGTAGTGACAAGGGGGAATGACTTCAAACTAAAAGAGAGTAGGCTTAGATTGGGTATTAGGGGGAAGTTATTTCTTGTGAGGTTCTTTTATGGCATTTGGCCAATCTCCTGGCTATTCAGAGATCTGCTTTGCCTAGAAATGTGTGCAGAATTGTCTTAGTGCAAGTTATTGATGGACTTAGTGTTGTGCCTGCATGGTCTCTACCCTGAGCTGTTGCACTCTTGCCTGGATGGGTGTGGTCTGGGGGCCAGCTGCACTGACTATGGGGACACTGGGTGCTCTGGGGACATGGGTGGGGGTGGGCAGCTCAGGGGCAGTGGCACTTCCACAGCATGGGGAGAGCCCCATGGAACACTCCATCAGGACCTTGGGTGCACAGGGCAGCACCTTAGAGCAGCTCCAGCGAGGAGCAGCCTTGTGCTGACACAGACTGTAGGAGCTGGTGCTGTGCTCTGCAAGTTTTCACCTCCCTCGAGTGCTGTACATTAGAATGAGTTCAGCATGTACAGTAATGGAAATTTCTGTCTTTCTTGGTACGTTTTTATCTCTGTGAAGAAACCAAATGCTGATGTACTGTAACATTTCAGCATAGAAGCACGGATACCAGTTTTTGTGTACGGGGAGAGTATATAGTCTAATTTACATTTACTCTCCTGCATATTTCAGATCTCTGCAGGATAGATCCAGCTGAATAATGAGTTTTTCATCGATTCATCTATTTAGAAGGACTTTCCTTGTGGGGTGATTTGTGACAGGACACTGTAACCAGCTTCATCCTGCACTTTACTCTGAAAACTGCTGATATTTCTGTACTAATTGTGTCAAAAATTGAACTGCTGCTGGGGATAGGCAGCTGCCTCTGGATTCAGTATATTGTACTGGTCAGAAGAGATTTACACTTAAATGATTAAATTTGGCATTAAAACATTGGTCCAGATGTATTTTGAAAGGGAGAGACCCAAGTTCCTGTAATACTGTTTCTGCTGCTTGTTAGAGATCTCCTGTGTGGGTGTTTGTCAGTGGTCTAAGTAAGATATATCAAAGGAGGACTACAGAACACAAGTGGGAAAAATTTCATGTACACAAGCATTTCTGCTCAAAAACTAAACCCAGAAATTAGGCTTGTCTGATGTAGAAATAGAAGATCGCTTGTGACTTGTACAACTGAAGCTGAGAAAATTCAACTCAGAATTTCAGTTTTGGATTCTCGGAGGAAAAATTATCTCTTGATAATGAATTGCTGACCCACAGTTATTTAATAAATAATATTAATAATAATAACAATTATAATTATACTTGCTACAATAAATTATTTCAGAAGCTTTTTCACAATTGGTTTTCAAAGTAGAATGAAGGAAACTTCATCAGATTAAATAATTTTCTAGCAGTCAGTGTCTCATTCAACAGGGTCTACTAGAGATTGATTTTAAGTCATGTCAATTTTTAATCAATAAGTTTAAAATTGTCTTTTAATTCAGTGACATAAATTACATTTTTTTGGTACTCACATTTTCCAAAATCAAGATTTGTGACACTAACTATAAAATATTTTAATTTGATTTCAAATGAAAATCTTTACACAGTATGGTTGGGGGTCTTTTTATCTGATAAAGATATTCTGTGTATCCTTAAGCAATTATAAAATATTTCTTCACATTCTAATATTCCCACTGTAGTAGATTTAGGAAAAGGGGAATGAAATGTTTCATTTCTGGCCCAATTACCTTTCTATTCATTTTTTGTAACAAGTGAATCTTGGAAGAAGTCTGAAACACAGATTTATACATTGAACACCAGCATTCTAAACAATTTCAAATACAACTTAATAGATTTTCCACACTGAATAAGTTTCAAAATATTCAGTAAGGGTTCAGTAAAGTTCAGTAAAGAATTCTGGATAACAGCAGTGAATACACCAATATAGAAAATCTGTAGGTGCTGGCAGTTGGATGAATAGAAAGTTTCTTAATCCAGGAAATGGTTTGTTGTACTTCATAAATAAAGAGGAATAAGATAATTTAGTTAAAGGTACTTCACTCCATTCTTACAATTAAAAAAAAATAACTTCTGTAACTACTTACAAAAGCCCAATGAGTCAATAAACAGTAGTTCAAAATTGTTTAATTTATAGTATTATAATTAATCATTAACATTTGTTGTTTTATGTTAATTTGAAATACAAAATAAGTTCATTTCTATAATAATATAATCAGAGAAAAACTTGAAACCTATATTCTAATCCTTTGAATAAATTATTTTTCTCTACCTCGTTTACTTATTACAAATTGAAGTTTCAAAAAAGATAAAGCTACCTTATTAAATATAAAGATTGCTGGAAATAAAAGAAAATAATCAGTAGTCAGCAGTGATTACAGAAAATTGATGTGGGTGATTTGAAGTGGGAGCTCGGGTTTCTAGTGTCAGTAGAATTGTAGTTTTTGCTCATATTGAAACTAATTTAAGAGGTTTATTTCTTGTCTGTCTGTACTTCAAATTAGCAGCCTGTGTTTAAACTCAGTGCTGGAGATGGGTGTTTAGCTGGTGCTGGTTAAATGACTGCTCTGGATGAGTACTTCAGGTGGCAGTAAGCAGTAGTCCTCTCCCTCCCCACATGGCCTTGAGCTTGAAACTAAGCCATGAAGCTGTAACAATGGGATCCAAATTCCTGGTGGCAAATCCACACCTGCTTACTTCCCTGCAAGGAGTAGTCCTGTGAAGCTCAGAGTTATGTCTCCTTTATGCTGAGCCACTTAGATATGTAAACATCTTATAAACTGGAGAGCAATAACTCTAAACTTCTGATTTTTAAAAAAAATGTATTTGATAAGCTAGTCTACATTCTGCCCCATTTTTGGCACTGGGAATTGGCTGGCAGAAGTCTTGGAATATTGCTTTGTTTGCTTCATTTTATTGTTTCCCTTGCTCTTTCTAATGTCAGTGTTTGAGGCTTTGATCAAAGAAAGCTTTGAATCCTTTCTTCTTCAGCTCTTAAGAAACTCTAAATCAACGAATTTAATAAACACAGAGCCCAAATCCCTGTTGTTTAAAGAAAGCCAGCCCTTCTCAGTGTGGTAAAATACACCTCTTCAATGAGGAATCTAAACTAGAGAATTAGAAGTTCTGGTTTATAAGGAAGAATTCTGCAAAGTAACTTTGTAAAATGATGTCATTAAAAATGTGTGGTTTTAAAAAGATATTTCATGTGCATTTAACAGAGATGAAACTTGACTTTCTTTGCATGTTCTTATTAATGTAGTCTAAGTGGAAGTATGAAGTTACGTTGTGAAAAGACAGGAGATAAACACAAGGGAAAAATGGGAAATAAACACATTAAGCCCATCTCAGACTGACTGAAGTGCAGAAAGCAAGCAGATTCACTAATGGATCCATTTTACTGTCTTAACTCTTGCAATTTATCCTGAATCAGGCTCTGCTGTTTCACCAGTTGCTTTCATTTTGCCCCTTACAAGCAAAATAATGTGCATCTAACATCTCTGATAGTGATGTGATCCAAAACATGTCTGTCTGTCTTTGCAGTTTGTTACAGGATGATAGCATCTGTGCTTTCTTCTTTCCTTCTCCAAATCATCAATCTTGACTCTTCTACTGTTATTGTTTAAGGTTGGAGTCATATGACAAACTGGACAAAACCACAAAAAGTTTCTACAAGATAAAAAGAATATCCATGTGGAGTATTTGATTGCACATCTTTTGTCTTTTTTACCAAAGTTGTGAACTCCTATCTATGTAGAATTATTATTGAATAACATACTGTGGTTATTGACATGCTATCTTGGGCTCAGCAAGATAATTACGTCAAGGTTCTGTCAGATTATTAAATTATCTCGTAAGTAAAAGATAAAGTTAAAATACTGGCACAAATATTCAAGTTAGGTCATGTATTATATTTCTTCTTTTTCATCTTGTTCCCAATGTTGTCAAGAGTTCGTATCTGAAGATTGTTCACACTTTTTTTGTTTAGCAATTCATCACCTCATGAACGAGGATTTGCAAGGCATTTTTTCAAGTCCTTCAAATCAAACATCTCTTGGCTGTTATCGAAGGTAGGGTCAGCTGATTCCTGATTCCAAAGGAGATGGCATTGGCTGTGTAAGCTTGAGGATGGGATGCATCTTTTCTTTTATACAACATGCATCATAGGTGATCCTTTAATAGCATTGCACATTTTGTCTCTTTTGGTGGTTTCATCAATTATTCAGAGCTATTGGCCCCACATAAGTGTAACAATCACTTCAGTTGAAAGCTTTAGGATTGTTATTTTTGGCCTAAGGAAGACTTTTCTTTGTCATCAAAATAAGATCCAGAACTCCAGTCCTGCACCAAGAACCATTGTGGCAGAAAATAAACAAATATGTAACAAAAGAACACTCTGTGAAGGACAAATCCACAACCTAAGTAACCAGCTGAAAGGTCTACACCAAACAGGCACCCAAAGCCACCTTTGAAGGAAGATTCCTCATCCTGACAACGAAACTGTCGTTATGGCAAATGATTTCATGTTATGTTGTAAGTCTATCTAACCACATAAACATTTATTTGTGTATCTTGCAGACAATGTATCAGATTTTTTGTTTCACATCAGATTTTTAGATAGAGATATTAACACATCTGTGGGACTGTTTAGATGCACAATATTAATAGCACATTGTAATAGCACCATTTAGGTTTTTTGGAAGCTGAAAACTCCTAGCCCATTTCTCCTTCACTCTGCTTGTCAGATACATAGGCAGCTGGGGAAATGTTTCCTTTTCAGGCAGTTTCTGTTACAGAAGTTTCAATGGCCAATGCTGACCTGAGCAAGGGTTGAATGACTTCCCCTGTGTTTCCTTCTGTGTGCATTTACTGCTCACATATACAGGAAAGGGAATAAGGAAATAGGAAAATATCTCCAAATCTATTGATACAGGATGTGAGAAGAATTCATAGATGTTCTTCTTGGATAAGGCAGAGCTCAGCTGTACAATCTGCTTTGCACAACAAAAGCACTGGGGATTTTCAGTTGCATTCATAAATCTGCTCTCCCAGTTGACATTGATTTAAAGATTAAATTAAGACATTCATCTACATGACAACTAAAAGAGAGTACATACTCATGTTGATAGGGATGGCAAGTGTTAAGCTAAAAAAGAAGTGTCTTTATTAAGAATAAAATCAAAGATGATAATACCAACAGTATTATTAATAATCAAATATCTAAAAAATGCGTAGTAGTGTGGAGAGCAAGGTAAATGTTATCCCCTTTTTACAGCCAAAATACCCACAGATACGACCCACAGAAATGCTACCTAGGGAAGTTGTAACAAAAACATCTCCATGTTATCAGTGTTGGTTTGGTCACAAATCACAAACGTAACACCATGCAAGTTATTACACAGAAGATCAACAGCCCAAACCAGGAAATGATAACATATCCCTTGGCTTTTGAAAATATAGAAGATTAAGAGTTACAGCCTGTAGCATTAGATCAGCCTGGAATTGTTACATGAAAGGAAAAAAAATCTTGATGTGAGTCTTTGAGCAAGGGAACTCCTCAGGACCTAGCTCAACTTGCTTAATTTTATCTCTTTTTTCTTCTTTCTCTACGTAGACATGTGTTTTGTTTGTTGGGCTTTTTTGTTTTGATAATATTGCTTCATGGTATAATATTGCATGTTTCATTAGGCTTATTTCCAGATGTGCTGTCACTGGCCATGTTGTACAGCTGTGAATAATTAGTATCTGAAATCTCCACTGGCACATGTGAGAAGTGTGAGAAAAGGATCTTGGAAAGCAGGTGTACAGGCAGGATATCTTCTCTAAGGTTTTAGTCACTGGGTTTGTGCTCATGACCCCTTAGTGTCGGAGAGGGCAGAGGTTTTGAAGGAATTGGTAACATCTCTATTTATACCAGTTGAAATATTCAGAGTATGGAAAGAGTATCAAGGTCATGAGAGGCTTAAGGAGTTACCTTATCTTCAATCTCTCAGGAACAAAAGCAAAAACTACAAAAATATTTAAATTATAGATGGTTCTTTATGGAATCCCTTCCTTTCCACATGCTTTCTAATTTTGTTTCAATGAGTTCATATTTGGAAATTATTTCTCCTTTTCTTTCTTTTGATAGTTCATGAATATGCAGTCATAAGGTGTTTTCTGTAAGGCCTTCTGAAGGCCCAAGTCTGGCTGTGCATGAGACCAAGGGAGCATGGTTTGCTCATAAAGAGGCAATAGAAAGTGTAAACAGATGGATGGCAAATGTATCCTGAATTTTAAAATCCTGCTGATTGTTCCTGTCTGAATACTTATCTACTCCTACACCTCAGTGTGTCAGTGGCACAAACATTGACTCCCAGCACCAAAATTTGAAGTGATGGGGTATGAGAGGGCTGGTAGATGTGTAGCTTGTGAGTGAGACCATGCAGTATTTGACTTAACATTATTTACATTATTTGCATTGAGGGAAAAGACAGACAATTTTGGTTTCCTTATTTTAAACTCAATGACTGTATCTGTGCTAATAAACAGTCTCAGAGGTTGTTTCCATATGCTGAGTATGATTTTGTTTATAATACTGTCACATGAAAAGGGGAGATTTACTCCATCCTTTAGTGTTTGAGTTCTCCAGGAGAACTGGGACCCTTATGCCCAACTGGCCTGTCAGTGTCTTGTTCTGGGGGCCCTTCCCTGGGCAGTTCACTACACTGAAGAGCACTTTGACTGACTTGTTGAGGGTCACATGCCTGAGAAACCTCCTCCTGGTCTCCACACCTCCACCCACTGCCAGTGACTGCCAGCGCTCTTGAAGGGCTCAACGAACAGGTGAAGGAATAACACTCTTTATTAGTATAATTGAAACTGGTCAAGGTTCAAGGACTGCTGGCGGTCTGACTGCTGAACATATTCAAAACAATAGAATTACAAGCAATATAATTCAAAGCAACATACTAACATCCTAATAAGATCTAATCCCTAGCAAAAGTTAGCTCAAGATAATGCTTCAGTGTGCGTAGACTACAGTTCTTACCTAATAAGGAGGGAGAAGACAAGTTCAGCCTGTCAGCTGATCCCAGATTTTACGACGGAGTCTTCCTCAACTTCTTCTTATTTTTGACTCACTTTTACACTATTTCTTTATGTTGAGCTTGAGTGACTTTAGTCATACAACTGAGTTACTGAGGGGTGGTCATACCCTGGGGCAGATATCTTAGCATGGTACCCAAGAATAATGTTGCATGGGGACATGGGTCAGTCCAAGGAGAGTGATTTCACTACAGCTGCTGATTCAACAGCAAGACATCTTCCTCTGTTTCCCTTGGTTTTCAGCTGTTATGCAACTTACTGGCTAGAAAGCACCACTGAATCCTCTGCAAGGGTTTTGACAGAGTCTGGTCATGGTGTTTCCACTCTGCTCCACCCTGTGTTTAGCCCCCTTTAGACCGTGTTGTGTGTGGGAGGTTGGGTGTATTGACCATGTTCCATCCAGGGAGTAGCCCCTTTATTTTCCTCTGTAATTTCTGTACTGTTATTTTTCATCCCCAGTCATCTTCCCCCAAGTGGTCAGCTACGGCCACTGATCTGTTTTGGCCCCAGTCAAATAATATCCTCCCAGACAATTCACAGGCATGGCTTGAAAGTCAGCAAGGACCAAAATGTTTTGGTCTATAAGGGAGTTGGGCTATAGAAGTGTGTGAAAAAAGTCCACTCTGTACTAGAGAATAAGTGCTCATGACGCATTTAGCTTCCCAGTATGGGCATTAGGTACCAAGTGAATAATCTACTTTTGTCAGCAGTCTGCAGTAAAATGATTGTGCAGCTGTCACTTGTCATGGACTAGCCAGGGCTGAATCCAGTGTGGACTCATAAATGGGTGTTTTTCCTCATTATGTTTGATTCTGACATGAAAATTTCATGGATCCCAACAATATTTTCTTTTTATAGCAGGGCATCTCCTCCACTGTATAGTTTGTCTATCATTATCATATGTATGAAGGTGAAATAACTAAATTAGTGGTGTTTTGATTTGTTTTCCTATTAAATAATAATTCTCCACATGGAAATTGATCTGTCTCATTGTACTGTTCCATATTGGTGAGCACTGTAGGTAAATGAGAATAATAGTGGAAAAATGAGACCGTAAAATTTTGACAAAACTTACCCCTTACACTTCTGAAATGCCATCTTAATACCTGAAAAAAATTTAATTTATATCAGCTGCTTCCACTGTGGTGTCACTGCCTTGCACTACATCTCCTATGATGCACCCACAGCCTCGGTCTGCTGCCCCTGGCGCTCACCTGCCTTTGCTGATTCAGGGGTGATGGCACCTGCTAGGAAACATGTTTTCAAGCAGTCAGGCATTTTCCTGCAGAGCATTTTTGTTGAAATCCTGCCTTTCAAATATTCCCAGGGCTGTGTGATTTTGAAAGAGAAGCCAGGGTAATGGTTTTAACTTATCACTGTGCTCTGGAAATGCTCTGCAGCACCGGGGAAATTCTGCCACCCGCAGCTGGTAGACAGGGAAATAGTGGCATGGTGTCTAATCCACAGTGAATTAGGAACAGAGTCCAGTCCATGTACCCCCCTGCCAATTATGCTGGAATAAGTGACTTAAAGGTGAAAGGCTGCAACTGTGAGAGGACTGGCCCTCCTTTTTTAGCAGTGATTAACATTCCTGAAAAGCCTGCCCAGGCTTATGGCAGGTAGTCATGATTTACTGCCTCTCAGGATATTTATGCAAGGATTTACATGCCAGCTGTACCAAGCTCAGATGCCTGAAACCTTGAAATTTTATTTGTAGTATTTTCAAGTCTCTCCTTGATTTAAATAAGGAATTGTCCTAAATATTTTTACAGTAATAATATGGAGGTATCTAATTTCTTCTGGAGGAAATGAACTACTGGAAAACCTCACTGAGGCATTGAACTGATTTATTCAGAAAGAAAAAAAAAAATCAAACCCAGAACTGAACTTTCTAATCCAATTCCTTCCTGCACTGGCACAACAGAGGCTGTTACTGCATCACCCAAGTTTCCCTGCCTGCAGTGGTTTAGCTTTCCTGCCTCCAGTAATGAGGTACCTCCCCTTCTAACGCAGCAAAGCTAAATTTAGCCCCTGCAGAGTGCACTATTCCTATATTTAGTGCTGTGAAAGTCAGACTTCAGCAAGGAACTGGCTAAACTATGAGGTGTTCTGCAGCCCGGGAGACAGAAATAGAAACACAGCAAAGTGCCTCTTAGGATTTTCCCCCTGTGGCCAGGCAGCGGTGACAATGGAGGTCTCCATGCAGAAATGGCATTTAAAAAAAAAAAAAATTATATTATATCCCAGCAGTTATCATGGAATTCCTGAACGTGAGCAGACAAAGAGCTGCAGAACCCAGTGGCACTGGGAGGGCACTGAGCAAGGCTGCTGGCTTTGTGACAGAGGGAGGCTGCTGGCGGCGAGCTGGGGACACAGTGGCAGTGGCTCTGGTGGGCTCTGCAGCATCCCCAGGTGCCAGCAGCACTGCAGGGGTGGTTCCAGCTGTGTTTTACTCCTCTGCCGTACCTTGGGGTATCTGCTGACACATGATATGCATGGAAATATGCCGGTGCTCATGTAGCCCACCAGAGCCCGATTCTGGTGTAGCCAAACGTGCCGTGTGTCGGCTTGGTGTGACTCATAAGGCAGTATAATGAATATAATACTGCCTGTTGAGCCAGGTGAAGTACCTGGGGGGGAAACAGGACATTTGGGGGTACTCTCCTTTGGGTCTTCCATCAAGGCAGGAAATGCAGGCCACAGATGCGCCGTGGGGATGGAAATTGTTGTGGGTTTTACACTGTGGCAGCGAGCAGATGGAGGAGTGTGCTGGCTGCGGCAGAACCCAGCCCGAGTGGGCTGCCCGGCCCTGCCCTGCCCAGCCCGGCCCTGCCCGGCCCTGCCCAGCCCGGCCCTGCCCGGCCCTGCCTGGCCCTGCCCGGCCCTGCCCGGCCCTGCCCGGCTCTGCCCGGCCCTGCCCGGCCCTGCCCGGCTCTGCCCGGCCCTGCCCGGCCCAGCCCGGCCCTGCCCGGCCCTGCCCGGCCCTGCCCGGCCCTGCCCGGCTCTGCCCGGCCCTGCCCAGCCCGGCTCTGCCCGGCCCTGCCCGGCCCTGCCCGGCTCTGCCCGGCCCGGCCCGGCCCACAGGCACCGAGGGCACCGCTAGAGGGCTCGCAGGATGGGGATGGCCACGTCTGGATGAAAACTGATTAAAACTGTAAGATGCGCTGGCACCGAGCCCTTTTTCTGCTACTGGCAGAGGTTAACAGAGTTAATATAAGCCAGTACTCAATGATCACTTCAGATTGCCTCTTGGGGACTGCCAGCCGTGTGATTTAATACCTGTGTGAATCAGAAAGCACCTTTCAGACAGACATCGGATTGATTTGGTCGAGCAAATCACTTTTGTTTTTTTTTTTTCATTCAAGTCTGCAGAGTCTATACCTCAAATAAGAATGGATTAAGGTTTGATCAAAAAAACTTAGTGTATCCTGAAATCTTCGGGAGAAGCTTGTTTTCAGAAGAAACATAAACGGTTAAGAAAGAAAAGTATACAGAGCTAGAAGATTCCTGAAATGATCCTCTGCTTTCACAGCCATCAGTCCACACAGTGATAAAACTTTCCTAAACTGATGCTGTTATTTTCTAAAAATAACCTCCCCTCCCACCCCTTCTCTTCCTGGGAGGTTCTTCCAGAACAGTACAGGTAGAATTGTTCACTAATTTCCAGCCTAATTTTATTGTGGCCCACTTATTCCCATTTGTTCTTGTGACATTTATTCTTCATTAGCTCTTCTTCCTCCTCAGTGTATCCCCCCTATAAATATGCCTGGGATAATCACATTTTGTGCCAGCTTTTGCTTGACTGGGCTAAACAAGCAGAGCTCTTCAAATTGCACATTCTAAAATAGGCCATCAAGCCTCAGCACTGTTGCCACAAGGCATAAGGACTTTTTTTTAATTTTCTTTTACCCCTTTGTCCATTAGAGAACATTGCACAAGCGGGGGTACTGTGACATGGGGAAAATTTGCCATTATGTCTTATTATGAAGTGTAGCAACAGAGTAGTTTTCCGAAATAGAATATTGCACTGAGAGACCTGCTTTATGATGCAAATTGTCAGGTACTGGTCTAGATGAGCCACTTGCCTTTGATTTCTAATTTTTTTAATGTAGAACAGCTTAGTTGCTATAGAGAAAATCATACTGGTATAAGCCAAGGAACATGACCTCAGAAAAATTGAAAACAAAGCAGCAACAGCAGAGAAAATAGAGCAGAACCTTTGAAACATCTCAGATTTTCCTGAATTTTCTGTGAGATTCAGGAGCATAATAAAGACATTCAGGACAGCTTTCACATATTAGTGTCTTCTCCCTTATGGGCTGGTTCTTGGAAACAGGAAAATGTTTCTAGCCTTGCCACAGTACCCCTTGTCACAGACTGCAGTGAGACCTCTGTTCCTTTTGTCTTGTTTCCCAGCTGAGTTTCCATGTACATAATGGGTTGTCAATGATGGCTTTTCACAGAATCACAAAATCACTAGGTTGGAAGAGACCTTTAAGATCATTGAATCCAACCCATGCTCTAACACCTCAGCTAAACCATGGCACTGAGAGCCATATCCAGTCTTTTAAACACCTCCAGGGATGGTGACTCAATCACTGCCCCGAGCAGAAAATTCCAGTAAGTGGCAGACATTCCAGTGCTTTTGACCACTCCTTTCAGCTGGGTGCCAGCAGCATGGACCTGGCAGGTGGTGAAAACTCACTCTGTATAGGAATGAGAAGAGGGAAGCATCTCTGAAGGGCAAGGCTGAGTCCATGCAGTGCTCAGTCTGTGCAGCAAAACTCATGGCTGGGAACAGTCAGTCAATAACCATTGCTGACTATGGAATCCCAAACCCTGAACTGTCCTGAGGTGGGAATGACAGGCACAGAGACAATCCCAAACCTCTCAAGTTCCTATTAACTTGCCTGTTACCCATGAAGCATGCTCTCTCCTGAGCATTTACACAAGCATTAAGTGTATCTGCAGAAGTGTATCTATCTTGACATTCTTTGGCTCTGTGATCAGGGCAATGCTTTGATAAAAAAGGGGAGTGAAAGGGCATTGTTTTAGCTGGAGGCCAAAAGCTGCTTGAAAGGAATGGAAAGGGAGGGGGACTCCTTGCTGAAGGTAATTAAAGAAGATGAAGTACTTAAGTAAAGTGAATGCTTCACTGCGCAGAGTTAATGCTGAATTTCACTGGTCTGGGAAAAGAAGCTGAAATGTTGATGCTCAGATTTGTGTTAATAATTTTCTTACATGCTACTAAATTACCCAACTCACTTTGTTGTGGGAACACAGTATGATCCAACCAGTGCCCAAAAGACTTTAGAAAAAACTCATTACAAAGAAAGCGAGTTCTGTGCTATGTGACAAGACAATGTGTGAACGTTTTAATATTAGCTCACTGGTGGGTCCAGGAGTTAATGGAAATGGAGGCCTTGCTGGACATACAATGCCCAAGAGATGGAGTCACAGCTCCAGTAACTTGTAGTCTTAACAGATGTCAGGGAAAAACAAGGGAGGTGAGAAGTAAGAGTGGCATGATCTGGCGTGGGAATGTGCCAGTCCAGCAAGCATTAATGCTCACAAGCAACTTTATCCCCTCCTTGCAGTCAGTCTGGACTGAAAGAAAGGCAATGGAAATTTAATGAAATACAAATGCCACAGTAGCAGAGAGTCTAGCAGCAGAGTGAGGCAGGCAGCTTCCTATGGCCTGTCTGTGTGGCAATTGCCAAGGTGTTGTCTATAAGTTCAGCCCCCAAAGCCCCTATATCCCTGTCAGTGCATTGATTTTCCTCAGCTGCAGGACCCAGGCTCAGCCTGGCATGGAGCCCCTCTGCCCAGCGCTGGGAGCAGAGGTGCTAGGGCAGGTCTGGCCTGGCTGTACTCACACAGCCAGTAATGCAGCTCAGCCTTTGCCTGGACCTTGAGCTTTGGTTGTTTCTCTGTGTCACACAGCATTAAAGCTGTGGTGAAAACCAAATTTGCTCAGGTCTGTTGCCAAATTTCCAGTGACACTAATGAGGCCTGATTTCAGTCTGCCAAGCTATTCAGCAGTGCCATCCTCACAGCTGTAACTCAATTAACCAAGATACACAAAACCCTTTGTGATTTTCCCCTTCTTATTTCTAGTTCATTTGCTAAATAGCTACATGTACCAGTTGCCCTTTTTCTGTCTCTCAGGTGCTTTCTTCTGTTGCCAAAATGTCTCCCTCCCTGGCAGGCAACATGAGGGAGGATGGCACCCCTCTTCTTCTCCAGATGGTCACTGCTGTCTCCTCCTCAGCCACCAACTGCTGAATGTGAAAGGATTCATGACACGAGTGTTGACATAGTGAGAGGCTGAGAAATTCCCTGGCTTGTAGTACTGTCCTCAACCCGACCTTCCTCTTCATCTATATTTTCCTTTGCCACTCAGGGTGGAGGAGAGTGGCCGTGAGTCATCTTAGGGGCTGATGACTCATATTTTCAGTCAGAGCAGTCAGCATGCTGAGGGTTTCTCAAGGCTCTGCCCTCTCTCATGACCAGAAGCTCAGCAGAAGGTTTATGCATGCGTTTCCCTCACTGATTTCTAGCCTCCAGTTTTTCTCTCTATTTCATTGTTTCCTCCCTTGCCAGTAGCTTTTCCCTGCCCCTACAATCCACTCTGAGCTTTCCAGTTCCAGACTGAATCTGCCTGCTCCATATATGCAAACATTTCCCTCCAACATTCTGTATGCTTTTGCTGCTTGGAGAAAGCCCACTAGCATTTACTGTCTGTGTGAGATGCTGCTTCCTCGTGGCTTGGACAGCCTGTGGCAGTGTGCTTGAGTTTGTGCTACGGAACACCACCTCCCTTTCAAAGCTAAGTTGCTAAGCTGTACATGTTGGTGTATGCCATCCCTTGCAGCTGGCATCCACACAGAATCCTAGAATGGTTTGGGTTGAAAGGGACCTTAGGTCATCCAGCTCCATCCATCCATGGGCAGGGACACCTGCTGCTAGACCAGGTTGCTCAGCCTGGCCTTGAACATCACCAAGGAGAGGACATCCACAACTTCACTGGGCAACAACTCTTTCACCACTCTCACAATGTATTCCTTATATCTGATCCACAGGCTCTTGTAACAGGCCCCTTTCCCCTTTAGATGCTGAAAAGCTGCTCTAACCTCTAGCTGGAGCCCTCTCTTCTTCATGCTGAACAACATCAACTCTCTCAGCCTGTTGCCATAGGAAAGGTTCTCCATCCCTCTGATCATCTTCCTGGCCCTTATCCAGACCTGCTCCAGCAGGTCCTCATCTTTCTTATGTTGGGGACCCCAGAACTGGATGCAGAACTCCAAGTGGGGCCTCACCAGAGCAGAGAAGACAAAAGGCATTTCTGTTTTGACCAAGAGTAGGGCTAAATCATCTTCCCTGACCTGCTGGCCATGCTGCTTTTGATGCAGCCCAGGATATGTCTGGCCTTTTGGGCTGTGTGCACTCAGGGGCGGGTCATTTGGAGGACAAGTCCTCCAACACTTGTCAAGTCCTTCTCCTCAGGACTGCTCTCAGTCCAATCTCCATCCAGCTTGTGTTTGCCGGGGCTTGGGATTGCCCTGGCCCAGGTACAGGACCTTGTGCAGGACCTTGTGCTTGGCATTGCTGAATCTCATCAGGTTTGTGCAGGCCCAACTCTCAGGCCTGTCCAGGTCCCTCTGGATGGCATCCCCTCCCTCCAGGGTGTTGACTGCACCTCACAGCTTGGTGTTGTGGGCAAACTCACTGAGGTGTGCTCAGTCCCACTGTCCATATAGCCAACAAAAGTGTTGAACTGCCCCAGGCCCTGAGGAATGGCACTCATTGCTGGTCTCCACAGTGACAGCATTGAGTGTGACCATCCAGCCAAATCCTTGTCCACTCTGGTGTGGTCTGGGCCTCTCCACTTTGGAGACAAGGATGTTGTGTGGGACAGTGCCATGTGCTTTGTTTGTACAAGTCCAGGTAGATGACATCAGTTACTCTTCCCTCATCCACCAAAGCCCTCACCCATTATGGAAGGCCACGAATTTTGTCAGGAGCAATTTGCCTTTAGTGAAGCTATGCTGGCTGTCACCAATCCCCTCCTTATTTTCCATGTACTTCAGTATAGTTTCCGGGAAGATCTGTTCCACGATCTTAACCATGGGTTAAACGGGCTGCTTTCCAGCTGTGCAGCTGTGGTTCTTAAAATACCCATCCGGTCCCGAGTTGAGGTTTGCATATCAGCCATGGTGAGTGGCTGAAGCAGCTGCTAGGCCCAAGCATTACTTGTCACTTCTTGTTTGAGGTTCACCTTCAGATCAGACTACAGCACCCAGAAGAAGCACAAATGGGTTCTCAGGGAGCAATGGCAAGTTAGGAGGTTGGCCACACAGCAATGAGATGAAGTTGCAGGAAGAATTCTGCTTGATGTGTAAGCCAGTGGTGATACTGAAAGGGGATCTGAATGAGAAGGGCATATGAGAGGTGCAATATGCTGGGAAAACTGGGAAAGATGACAGCATTAAAGTGTAACAAATAAGTAATTGAAGTAACCCTTCCCAGCTCCTTGGAATTGACAAATATTCTTACACTCAAAGAGAAGCATGCACAAAAAAAGAACTTATTTTTGTCGTACAGTGCATGACTGATGTGTTGGCAGTATTTTGTTGTCACTCTGCATGGCTTTTAATTGAGGTTACCTAGAAACAGTAAGGGACAAAAGTGTTTCACGATGACTGAGTCCTAATTATGGGAGAGTTCACAGAAAACCCAAACCGTATCATGGGAAAGAATGGAAAGCCAAATCATGTCGTTCTCAGCTTCTCTTTGACTTACAGACTTTTTAAGTAAAAAAAAAAAAAAAAAAAAAAAAAAAAAAAAAAAAAAAGTTATGTGAACCAGTTATAGTTTAGATCTCTTACATTTTCTCTGATTTCTTTTCCCAGCTTAAAAAGAAAAAGATAAGAAGGAGAGAGGAAAATGAAAAATAACAGTTTAGAGCTCTTGTCTCAGAGCCTATGCAGAAGTTAAATTTTGAATCTCAAAGCTTCCTTCATAATATTAATTTTTTAAGAAAGTCGAAGTTCTTGTGTTGTTGGAGAAGCAAACCAATATGAATTGAAACTACAAACCACACTGTACTTGGCAGAATGGACAATTGGCTCATGGTCTCTGGATAGATCTTTGCTTCAATAGATTCAAAGATGCAGGCTATGTAAAGAAATCATAAAAACTATACCATTTACCAAATTGCAGTGAATCTCATCTTTTATGTAGAAGGTTAAAAGTCTTGTATTCCACCTGAACAAGCTCGTTCATGGATAATAAATAAATGAGCTGCTAAAAGGCTTTCAAGAATGTGAAGCTGCTCTGTCCTCTTTTTCTAATTACGGTATCTAAAGGATACCAGGCTAGGAAGTATATTTACATAAAAATTCCCAGATCAAAGTGCTCTCAGAACAAAAGATTTGCTGGAATAAAGTAGCTTCCAAAAAACTCTGGATAGTTGCAGTCTTAGTGGAGCCAAGCCCCCTGGAAGCTGCCAGCCATGTTGTGTGCCTTTTGGCACTGCTGCAACATATATAAATAGCTGGAGACCTTTCTGCAGCCAGGAACAAGTGAGATGAGAAAAGGCTCTGTTTCTAAATTTGAAAAGAAAGCTGTGTACAACAGGCATGCTGATTTTAGGTATGCCAGGGGACTTTGGGAGTCTGCCCTTTGGTCCTCTCTGCAGGCAAGGTGGACTTCCCCTCTCTTTTGTTTTGTAAACACAGACAGAGCATGACCACAGTCTGGGACTGCTCTTTCTGAGGACCAGATCCCAAACTGAGAAGATGAAACATCCTGGTGTGATTACAAGCCTGACACTCAAACCTTTGCTTTAGTAAGGTTTTGCTAACCAATTTTGCAGAGTGGCTACCTCAACAATACTGCCGTGCAGTTCCTCTGCTTAATCTAGCCTTTGAAGGTGTCAGTCAGGGTTATTTATAGGGGAAATGCAAGGAATAAATAAAGATCTTGGGCCACAGAAAATAGTACCACAATAAGTAAATGACAATTCATTACAATATGAGCAGTGGAAAAGTTAATATCCTTCCTCTGTCCAGGACCACCCTGTATTTGGCATCTGGCCACATGAATTTGTAAGAGGCTTTAGATGTCTTTACTGTTCCCTAGTCCTATTGAAATGCCAGCCGTATTTCAAACATCCATGAACTCTGCACACTCCACACAGTGAACCAGAGATTCTGTTGATGGTACAGCTTTAACCACTTCTCATCCAGTCAGGAGAGAGCAACATGGTCTGCTGAAAAGCAAAGAGGTACGTTAAACTGTGCTTTCACAAATTCCCATTATCTAAAGACTCAGGGTCTCATTTCAAATGTTTTAGTTTATCCTTAACTGAAAATTTTGCTATGTTATTTTTGCAGAAGTGTTTGCATAATTTCATAGAATCGTGGGACCATTTAGGTTGGAAAAGACCTGAAGCTCCACATCTACACATTCTTGTATCTGAAGAGGAATATAATCCAACAACACAACTGAGGGGTTTTCCAACTGCAGTGTTAGGCCAATGGCATTTTAGCTCCTTTAGGAAAAAAAGGTTGTGTGCTACACTAGGCAGTGGCTACCTAGGTGGTATTGTGAGTTAATGGAAGCTGTAGCTGAGTAGGCAGCTGCATGTGGTGCATTTCACACCTCACAGCCCATAACCACTAGAATAACTTGTCATTTATTCCTTCTTGCAGACAAGGTAGTGATCTCCAGAAAAAACTCACATAAACCATTTCCTAATTCCCCAAATTGCTCAGGGTGCTTCAGTTTATTAAGCCTTTTGGCTGCTTCTTGTATGCTCTTCTGGTTCACTGGAGTGACCCTTCAAAGTTTTCAGCACAGGAGAGCTCTGGCTACAGGCACTTTTTCTTAGCTTTTTTTGCTAGTATGTTTCAGATACTCTTCTTCAGAGTCATTGTTTCACTGATTTTCTACTTCCATCTTTGTAAAGCTAAATACTAGAGGAAAGATTTTTACACCCTATTCTTTGTTTTTTGGGTCTAGACTTGGTGTAGGAGAGAAAGGCTACTTCTGTGTGCCACAAAAATGTTTGCCATGGCATTTTCTGTTGTGCTATTTGACAAGTTGCCCCTTCCTCTATTTGGCTGGTTACTTTTACCCAACTCTTTTTTTCCAGAATCCACAGCCCATTTATCACAAATGGCCCAGAGTTATTCAAATATTTGTGCAAAGCATGTTTTCCTCAGAGATCTTGTGGTTTAATCTCTGCTGGCAATTAAGCACTACACAGCCACTTGGTCATTCCCCCTCCAGTGGGATGAGGGAGAGAATCTGAAGAGCAAAAAATTCATGGGTTGAGATAAACATAGTTTAATAGGTAAAGTAAAAGCAACGTGTGCAAGTAAACCAAAACATGGAATTCATTTGTTCCTTCATTCATCACTTCCCATGGGCAGGCAGGTGTTCAGCCATCTCCAGGAAAGCAGGGATCCGTGATGTGTGACGTGTGTCCCCTCCTTCCTTCTTCTACTAGCTTTATATGCTGGGCATGATGCCACGTGGTCTGGAATATCCCTGTGATCAGCTGGGGTCAGCTGTCCCAGCTGTGTCCCTTCTCAAATTCTTGTACATCCCCAGCCCACTCACTGGTGGTGTGAGAGGCAGAGAAGGCCTTGGCTCTGTGCAGGCATGCTCGAAACACCCCTGTGATATCAACAGGGTTTCCAGCACAAATTCAAAACACAGCCCCCATAGTAGCTACCATGAAGAAAATTAACTCTGTCCCAGCCAAAACCAGCACAGATATCCATTCTGTTACAGGTTTTGCTTTTTCTTATGTTTTCCACAATACTCTTGGGATGTCATGACACTGTTTGTTGATTGCACCTGCCACCACAATAAACTCAGCTTTATTAGTAGCATGTAGTAATATTTAATAACATGTAGAGCAGAGTCTGGACACTAAAAATGAGATCAATTTCTCTGTCTCACAAGGGAGCACTGTTCTTCCTGTTTTGTGGGCAGAGAATACAGCCTTAAAGAGTCTCACAAGAAAACCATAGAGAAACCTGGTTTGTTTTTTGAATCTTTTTTTTTTTTTTTTTTAAATTCTAGTCAGAGGACAATCCTGCCTTGCTGGCATTTCTCTGGTGTCGTGAATCACAATGTGCTTAATTACCAAGTAGTGCTGTTCTTCCATTTAAGAATATTTTGTTCCCAAACCTTCATCCCAGCTTCAAGACACAAGAAATATCTGTGTGGATCAAAGAGCTGCTACTTTAGAACAGCTGTTCAAATGCACATAAACACCCTGCTGAAATGGCTATTTTGCCCATGATTTACATTTGTAAGAGGTCTTAATAACTGTTTCTAGGATGAAATTTCAGCTCAAGCTTAGAGCAAATGCTGGTACAAGTTGCAGTAGTGCCAGAATGCTGTTCTGCTCTCATGCTGCTCTGCTTGCTTACCTGCTGAGAATGGAAATGACTGGGGAAAAGCTGCTTCAGGAACATGCAATGGAGGACACTTTTCACCTGGTGCCTAATAGTATTTATCCATTTTGTCCTCAAGGTTCCTGCCTCTAAGAGCTTACTAATGTCCTCTGTGGTGGGAATTAGGATGGCTGCAATTGGATCTCTGGTGAAGAGTTTCTGGATAGCTGATGCTCTGGGTTTGGGTTCATTTTTTAATTATTATTATCATAACAAGGAAAGTATCAGGGCAGTGGGGACACAAAGCTGTTCTCTGAGTGTGTAGCTAGGCTAAAAGCTCCTTGTGGTGTGATGGAAACATATTTGATGAGTGGAAAAACAGAGGTCTGCCATCTCTATGGCACTGTGGCTCTTCATAAAGGAGAATTTTTTTTTCCACATAATGAGTTTCTAAGTAACTGACATGAAAATAGAGAGACACCAAAATGAGGTACTGCTGCATTTCCTATATCCAGTACAACTGCAGGGAAAGCTGTATGTGGTGATGGTAGCAGCAGATATTTGCACACCCATGTTAATGGTAGATGCAGATGAACAGGTATAAATTTGCCCTGTGGGCTGTCTTCCATGGAGACACACCATTTAGAAGTAGATAATGGCAGTGCTACTGCAACAGCACAGCTCTACAGTTGTCAACCTGTGTCATAGGTACAATTACAGGGTACTGTAAGTTATATGTAAACTATTCATTGTTCTGAATCAGAAATTATTTTTCTTATGGGGCCTACTGTGCTTTCCTTTCTAAAGAATTATCCCTCTCTTCCAAAGAGATTTTGTTTCCCAGTGGTTGCCTAATCATGCTGCTTATTAGAAATATTATGTTAGACTAAGCAGAGAAATGAAATCTCACCTTTAACAGTGGTGATGGATCAAGCAAACCAAGTACGTTGCTCACTGCTCAGATTGAAATGCATATCTATACAACCAAACTGTTAATAAAATATTTGTTTTCTTTTCTCTTATATTTTCTACTTTCTTGGGCTTTTTATCTTCCTTCTTCTTTGTCTTTTTATTTCCTCTTCCTTCTTTTTGCCTTCTTCCTTTCTTTTCCTTTAGCCTGCTTGATCACAAATGGAGAACTATATTTTTAGACCTCAGTTCAGCCCTGAGGGCTTAAGCACAGAACTTACACCTATTACTAGGTCAGAGTGGTAGGTCTTAACCTCCCCTTAGATATGCAATTTAGTGAAAGGAATTGGAAAGAATATGAGTTATACTGACACCAGAGGAAGAAGTATCACTTTTTGTAGGCAATCATCAGGATTTGAAGAAGTTTTCTTTATGTAAGCATGGTATGAAATGCATTCAGTTACTGAAGGCAAGGAAGAAGTCTTGTAAAAATCTCTGCTGACAATCTATAGTACTAGATCAAAGTACAAACTAGCATCTGTGCAACAATTGCACTGTTAGTGTGCATTTAATGCACACTAAAATTAACATCTTGGGGTGCAGGAAAAATACTTGTTTTAGTTATTAATCTGCAGGTTAGTTTGGTTTTGATGGAAAGGAAAATCCATCTGTCTGAGTTTTCTGGCTGTTTTCCCATTTTTTTTCTGCACAATTTAAAACAAAATATGGTATTGCCATGCTTGTTTAAAGGCTCTTCATGCATTCCACTTGTTTTGTTCTGAGTTCGTGGTTTGAGGGTTTTTCATTCTCTTGCCTCCAGCCAAGGTTCCCCATATTGGAAGTCTGAATCATACTGAGGCATGTATATTTAAGCTTTAGCTCTGATGTGAGGTTAAGTTGAAATGCTTATTGCTGTGCCTATCTGTCAATGGTGAGGTTATGAATGCAAATACATAAATCCTATTTGATAGAAGGAATATGATTGTGAAGGTGTCCCTTAAGTTTGTAGGTCTGGTTTGGATGTTTGCCCATTATTTATATTGTCCCCCAGTGCCAAACCATCTCATATTGATCTATGGAACATCCACCAAGCCTCCAGAGTGGATTACTTGTGTTACAGCAACATCTGGGCCATAGGAGCAGCCTAGCAAGGAACAAAATAACTGCAAAGCACAGAACAGGCATGAGAAGAATTGGGTGGCTGCTGAGGGTTCTGCAGCACTTGATCACTAACAGCTGGGTGCAGCTGTAACTCCAAATGCAGCAAACAAGCTGTTGCCATCAGAAAATGCCAGGCTTGCAAGTAGGGTTTTGTTTTTCTTCTTGGATACATTTGAGTGTTAGTTTGAACTATGTATTACCCTGTAGAATTACCTCTCATCTGATTTTAGAACAGTGTTCAGGAAAGAAACAAAGTAAAATTTCCAGGAAACCAAGCTGGCAACTCACTTTCTTTGTAGGATACGGGGTGGTAGGTTCTGCCGGTAACTCACTTGCCAGCCTGCCTGTGCTTTGGAGACAAATCTCTGCAGCCTCTGTTCATGCTGGAGCTGTGCCTGGTGTCATTTTGCCATCCTTCAGCCCCAGAACTGGTTCCAAGAACACTGCAAGGCAGCCAGGGTAGCAGCAACTCTGGGAGCTGCATTCCTGCTACAAAACCCTAGAGATTGTCCTTTGTAAGTTGTTAGAGGCACTAATAAAATCAGTAGCTCTTGACATGCCAACTGGCTTGAAAGGCTGTCCTGCTGGTGGTATCCCCAGTGTCCATCAAATTACTATTCAGTGGTGAAGAAGAGTGGGAAGTTGTGGTTAAGTGTGAGTCAGGCACCAATACAAGCCTGGGATGAAGCAAATGAGCCCAAGAACAGGATTTGTGTTATGATTAATGCTGTTGAATAGTGCTGGATAATACTTGTTCTTTCTGTGAAGTCACTGCGGGTGATAGCTTGAAAATGCAAATGCTCTCTGGATAACTGGCAGAAAAATGCCAGTCAAGCCAGCTGCATTCCAGACAGGGCACAGCAGTACCTGCATGTGTTACTGCTGCTTCAGCTTTTGGAGGAGACTCATGGAAAAGCTGGGGAGACACACGGAAATCTGACTGAGGGCAGGGAATGGTAGGCAGCAGGTGTGAGTTCTCTGAAAGAAGGCTGCAGGCTTCCGCTTTGTGCGATAGACATGGTCCTCACTGCTCTCTCCAGATTCTGCCCTGGAAGCTTCTGCTCTGGAGCACAGAGCTGGCACAGCTCACTGCTTTTCTGGAGGAAGGCACCTGCAAATATTTGGGGAGTAGCAGCCAGCCTGCAAATATGAGCTTGCTGAGAAGCTTGGAAACCTATGACACACAATCTGTGCTCCTGTGCTTGTTCCATAAAAACTTCCTGCATTTAACTCATGATGAGAATCATTTAGACTGGATAGTAAGGAAGGGTATGAAAGGTCTGAGAAGCAAAGAAGGTGCAAAATTACATAGAGTGGAGCTACTTTCATTAAATACTAGAAAACTTCATTGTTTTACTCTACATTTCTAATGCAAATTGGTTGCAACAGCAAGTTTTAACATTAGTTTCTCAGTGGAAGATCAATCTGAATGACAAATGTTAGCAATATCAGCAGGCTGTAGAAACATTTTGAGCTTTCTTCCATCCTTGCTGCAAATTTTCACTTGAACAGGTCTTTGTTTTCATGCTGTGATGTGCAAGCTTTTGTGCTTTTCCTGACCACTCTTTGTGTAGCCTCACAGCACTCTAAGAGGAATACCTAGAAGCAGCAGTCCACAGTAGTGGCAGTGGTTGATTTGCACTTTACAGTACTTTATCAGCACCTTGTTCACAGCTGCTTTTGTGTGCATTCCCCTCTAAAATTTCAATATACAATTTTCCCAAATTGATAACTAGAGAAAAACCTTTTTTTACCATGCTTCTAGCTTTCCATGGGCTGAGGTTTTCATGACTGATCCAGTGTCATATGCAAAGTATATGTTTCACTTTTTTCTTTTTTTCCTTGGCACTCTCCCATTTGAGGCAGGGTGGGTACTAAAGTATGAAGTAAGAGACCAGGTTGCTTTTCATTTCAGTTTCATTATGCAGAGGGTACAATTATGAAACTGAACTGGCTGCCTACACTTTGTGTATTAGCCATGGTAGCATAAATCAGGACAGTTTTGAAAGGTCCTTGATAGGAATGCCAGAGCAGGTGATTTTCAGCTGAAATGCCTGATACAACCTTTCCTTACCTGCATTTGCTGGATAGTAAGGCTGGTTCTCTGACTGGCTTCTTCAGCAGGTTCTGGCCAAGTGGTGCAGGGGTGTGAGAGAGCCATTCTTCTCTGGCAAGTGAACATGGAGCTACTTTAGTGTGCAGGCTGGCTCGTGGGATGCATTCTGAGTCCCATGTGCATTGTAGTTTTGACAAACAGTATAAATATTTACAGCTTGTGCTTCCTTCTATCTCTCCAAATAGATTTCTTCATATGAGAGAGAACTGAATATGATGTGCTTCCCATGCAGTCAGCAAGATATGAACTGGGTTTTAACCCTGTGATGACAGCCCAGCAGATCCAGAGGTTTATGGCTAGCCATGACATGACCCTCATCTAAAGAGAGAGGGATCTGTGACTGTGTCACAGCATGCAGGACTGCAGACTGCACTGATTGATGCCAGGAGAAAGACTTAATTTGCTGCTAAATGTGTGCTTGAGTTTGCAAAGCCAGCATTTGGGGAATGAAGTGAATATTATTCTGAGTTTTAGAGACTTGGTGTTTCATCTAGTGTTAATGAAAGGCAATAAATGTTGTATGAGAAAGTTCCATACTTAGTGAATTTCCTCTCAGGGACAGAAGAAATGGCCTCTGAGTTGATTAGAAATTTTGTATGTTTGTTCTCTTTATTTGTATTCTTCCTGCCTAATGGGAAGGGAGGTGTGTTACTACAGTTTCAGTACACAAATAGTCAGATGTGGCTCTGCAATGTTCAGTCATTTGGTCAGGCCTCCCCCTAGGCTGTGAGGAGAGCAAATAAGCAGGAAAGGTTTTGTTTGGGCAAATGACCATCGGTGTTCTGAGCTTCCTAGGCAGCATCCTTGCACTACCAGCTTCTGCCCTCTGAGAAGAATTAGACTTAAACTGTCAGCTGATTTCTACAGACAACAAACATCACACTAGATTGTACCAGCTTTTGATCACTGGGAACTGGGCCAGATTTAGATTAGCCATGTGGACCTGAAATGTTACCTGTTCACAGACACAGTGAATCACTCATTGCCACAGATAGGTTAACTCCCTGTTCTCTCTTCATCTTTGCAAGTGCTTTCCCTCAGTTTAATTTTAGTCTGTACAGTAAGAGTAGCTGTAACTAATTTTTGTACAATTTATTTTTCATACCATCTTTGTTTTGTTTCTTCGCCTCTGCTATAGATGTTTTTTGTCATTATAAAATGATCAAGAAGGTTGGCACTTTTACAGTAAAATACAAGATAGAAAGGACAAAAAGGAGACCACAGGTACCAGCAAAATTATGGCCCAAGGATAATTTTGCTAACAAAAGTTTCCAGTTTCATGAGATCACTTCTTAACTGAAAATCATTCCAACCTACCATTTTATACAAAGATTTATTATGTCTAGGAAATAAACTGAGTGACTACTCCCTTGTGTATCTACACACACCCACACACTTTTATAATTTATTTTTTCCTTTTTTTAACCTATAATAATGTGAAAAAAGTCCAAGTGAGAATTACAGCTTGGCAGAAATTTAGGTTATATTGAAAAGGTTTTATGTTGTTGTGATGTAAAAACTATTCTTTGCTCCTATATCAGGAGGGGCCATATAAATCATCTTTTACCCAATTACTCCCCTGATTTTCTTCTTTGATGAAAGGATGTGATTGATTGTCATAGGCTAATTACATTTAATTCCAGTGTGCTGAGAGAATGTAATAGGATGCATGGGGCAAGTGACAAGGTTTGGTGGCTGACTAAGCCATTAGCTATTTTTAATGACCTGCTTGGCCTGTAGCAGCACCTGAGGTAGGAGTAATTGCTTTTCCTTACAGCTGAAGGCAAGGAACAGCTTCCCCTGACAAGACCTCATAGAACAAGGAATTTTAAAAACCCATATGATTTTGGGAGGCCATATCACTGCAATACACCTTTTTCAGACAGTGACTTTCCCAGTCTAATTAGGCTGAAGCATTAGGGGAAGGTGTTTTTACAAATTAGTTTGCTGGGTTGGCTCCCAAAATGTGAGTGTCAAGATATGGGAGTTGAAGATGTAAAAATAAGAATATATCAGAAAGTTACACATTCTCTATCTTCATTATCTACACATGTAGGTAAGATAGCTTTCTTGGTCACAGCAGAAAGGAAGATGAAAGGATTTTCTCGATACTCACTGCCAGTCACAGTCAGGTGACTGACCTAATACTGTCTTGGAGATCCCTACTGATGAAATATTTCTACAAATACTTTCTCTGTTGGCTACTTTTTTGTATCTGAAGTAAAAATACTGCAAGGTTCAGGAAAGAAGGTCCAAAGTATTTTATCATTTCTGCATTCTAAGAATCTTGTGTTTAGCGTTCTCATTTCTTTTTATTTCAAAGGAAAATGTTTCTGATGGCAGCACATAGAGTGTGTGCATTTGCATGCCAACACATATTCTTTAAAAGACTTCCTTGACATTGGTTCTGGTGTTGGTTCCCCATCTTTAAAACCTAAATTTCCAGTTAAGCTGTTAGAAGTATAGTTTCATTTAAGAACAATGCTGTAAACTTTTACCTTGTAAGCTGTCAGCTTTATTTAATAAAGTTACTTTGATCTGAAAGAAGTAGGTAAGTTGTTCTGTAGGTGATTAGATTAAGAAAGGGATACATAATAAGAAGAAAATTATTCCTCCTGTTGCCAGGTGCATGATCTGCTCTGGCTGTTGTTAAATGAACCAGATAGCTGTACTGTCATTGTCAACTGCTGATTGTGGTGTCAACCTGCTGATCTCTGAGCTCAGGTTCAGTTGAGAACCAGTTTTTCTCTTTCAGTTCTAAGGAAAGCAGGGGAAATATTTCTCTTTTTCACCTGTATGGTGGGCTTATTTTTAACTAATAGCATTTTGCTTACTTGTTCAGACCTGTGAAAATTAGGGGGCCCTGATTTAGTCCATCCAAAAGCCTCACAGGCTGCCAATGTGTGATAAGGTGAAGCAGCTGTGTTTATAGGAGTTTACATTGAGTTTACATAGTTTACATTCCTATACACATTTTACATTCCTATATACTTTTTACTCTTGCAACCTTTCAAGAAACAAGTATCAATGTTAAATGCTACATTTTGGAGATAAATGATCCTTCAAACTGAATATGATGCTACCAAATGTGCTAAACTGAAATGTATACAAGTTGTTTCTAAATGGATTGAGGTCAGCCTTTGCAGCCTCAAGAGGAATTGGTCATGGATTGGATTAAGCACAAGTAAATAAATGAAAGACAAGAATGTTGAAAATGTAGTGCCTGTGCCAGAGAGCTCATAGCATTCACATATGAAAAGTACAGAAAGGTAAAGGCTCTTGTACAGCCATATAGCTCTGTTAGCTTCTTCAGAATGAGAGCTTGCGTTTTCGCAGAGCTTTGCATTGGGTTCTAGATGGGCTTGGAACTTAAATTTAAGTTCAGGGGTTGCAGCCAACTTTCCAGTCCCCTGTGTCCTGCCTTTCCCTAAATCCCAGACTTCCTGTAAACTAGAATAGAGTGAGCAGCAATTTGACTGTTTGCTGTATCATTTGTCTTTGAAAAGTGCAAGAGAGACCATCCATTGAAACAGCTGCAAGATATCATGTCACATAGTTTCTCTAAGAGATCCTCCCCAGATAACCCAATACCTGCCCTTCCCTTTCTGTCACTCCTTTTCTGGGAAATAATATACTAGACCAGTTAGATCCAATATCTCATGAGAAACTGGAGCACATTGCAAATTGATGTGTAATGGGATTTCATATAAACTCACCTTCAGCAGAGACAGGGAATAAATTCTAATTGCAGGTCAGAGCTTTATCATTGATTAGGAGATATCAGGGGGTTTTATCCTAATAAGGATTAGTAACAATGTACATTAGCTTTCACTTTGAAACTACAGTTGTAATAATTCCTTTATATTTGAAGAAAAGAAAAGAAAAGAAAAGAAAAGAAAAGAAAAGAAAAGAAAAGAAAAGAAAAGAGAAAAGAAAAGAAAAGAAAAGAAAAGAAAAGAAAAGAAAAGAAAAGAAAAGAAAAGAAAAGAAAAGAAAAGAAAAGAAAAGAAAAGAAAAGAAAAGAAAAGAAAAGAAAAGAAAAGAAATGCTTTCTTTTTTGATGGCCAAAACCAAGTGGGTGAATTCTGCTTGTGGAGATCTGCAAGCCTGTAGTGCACAGGATAACAGGGCATTAGTTTGTGGAATACATAATCTCTACACAAGTGCTGTTCCTGTATGTGTGAATTAGTGGACAATTATGCTTGAACGACCTACAATGGAGGCAAGTATCCCTTGGGAGATCACTGGATGGCCTACTGGCATTACCATCAGCCTTGCTCAGGTGCTTTGCCCTATCTGAGAATTGAACAATACACTCTGATAGTGGTTAGAGGACAACATGTGAGAATCACCCTCAGGAAGGTGCCATGAGAAGCAGGGATGGTGTTTGCTGCCCGTTGCCTTCACAGTCTTTTCAAAATGAATCCAGTATATGAGGAGACAAAATGTTCCTTAGGGTAGAGACAGCAGGATTTCTTTTGCAGTCATGGCACTAACTCAGTGTCATTCTGGATAAATCCTTTCTCCTCACTCAGGTTCATTTTCAGGAGCCATAGAATCAGCCATTGAATAATATTTGCTTCTGTTATTGTGTGTTGCTCATGACTGCAAAGCATTTGTAGGCAAATGGCACCAGATTTATTGAATTTATTGAATACACTGTGCTGCATAAAATTCTGGGTATGTTTGAAAGGGGTAGATGAAAAAGGGCTGATTGTAGAGCTCTGTGAAGTCTGGGTTAAAAATTCACAGATTTCTGTGAGCTCTGGATCAGATAGCCAGTGTGAAGAGAGGAATGGGAGAGAAAATCTTATCCAAGGTCATCTACTTGTTTTTAAACAAGGAACCAAGCTGGTGCACTTGTGATTGATCTCCCTTTTACCTTTTACTTGGAAAAAGGAAGATGAGGGAAACATTACTGGTATCCCATTGATGTGCATCCAGTTTTGGAACAGAACATGGAAACTCTCAGCATCATGGCTGTCTAAATGTCTGTCTGTAAATGATGATCCACTGATGAACACAGTCATGAAGATGGAAAGAACACTCTATACTGCAGCCCTGCTCAGCAAATCCTCTCACAAATAGTCCCTCCAGCCACTCAGAGTCATGTTGCCTGGTTTATTTCAAGGGTCAGTGTCCGGGTGAGGAATGTGACATCTTGGGCCATTTATGTAACTGCCTAATGGTGTAACAGGTGAGGAGGGAGTCCATGTACAGTGAAAACAAATCCCCCTGACATTTTCCCATGCATTGTCAAGCTGATTATAATGAAGAAAATATACAAAGCTGAAACCAGAGAATCAAGGCTTGGAGCCTACTCAGAGATTCAGAGAGGAGAGAGGGTGGTTGATTCCATGTCTTGTGGCATGGTCCCAGGAGCTGTGGTCTGTGTGTGAATCTTTATTTGGTCGCTGTTCAAGTTACTGTGCCTGAGCTTCTTATCTGTGAGCAATGTATTATAGGAGAGGCTGTGTTGATCTGGTGCTTCCCAAAGGAAGAGCTGTCTGCCTTCATTGTCTCTACTACAGACTTGTTCTTAGCCAGCAGCCTGTTAAGCACTGACTGCAGACTGGGGAATTGTGCCCCAACAAATGTGCACATCAGCTGATAGTCAACAGCTTTTCTCCTTCAGTGAACCTATGTAAAAATAGAGCTCATGCATCTAGTTCAAATCATCAAAACCCCCCCACATTTATAATTGTTCAAGACCAGCAACTTACTGAGTTTGTGCACACCATAAGTTCTGGCCAATGTCTTACATCTTTTGCAGGTTTCACTCCATTTACGCACAGCTGTTGTATCTAATACACTCAACTTTATCTTTAAAAAAGAATGAAATTTCTCCAGTTTACTGGGGCTTTACTATAGCTATCATTAATAAGACCATTGAATAACTAGTTCCACTTTCTTGGGGGAAGTATGTATGCATGGCAATAAGCATTGCTTGAGCCCAGATGAATGTGTTTTAGCAAAGTTTGGTAAGCTGTTTCTTTTTTTTTTTAATGTGTGTTTTCTCTGACAAGCACACAGTTAAAGTCAGTGTTGTGCATATTTTATGTTACTTAATAAATATTTTATCAGCCTTATTAACCAGGTTAGAGGGAAAGAATAGGAAAATAATGGTTTATGTTAAGATGATGTTGGAAGGCATGTAACTCTTCCAGCTAATGTATTTGCCACATTTCTCTGTTGGCAACCAAATCGTTTCTTATCTGCACAGCACTTCACCACTAGGCTGGGCCGTTTCCCTCTGTGCACATAATATTTATCATTATTGTGTTCATTAAATCAGCATCCTTTGACAGATTTTTGTGTTGCTTGGATTCTCCCTGTGCAATGAGTATCTCATTTATTGTTCTACCTGGGTGTTATTTATTTATTAGAGGAAGGCAGAAAAAGAGTGAAAGAAGCAGTGGTTCTCTGATGCTGAAGTCACAGTGAACAGGAGGTCTTGCTCTCTATGTCTGTCTGAGAGTGCATCATCCCACTGCCCCTCTAAGTCAAGCAAGAACTCATCTCATGCTCCATGCATGTGTCACAATCATGACAACACCCTTAAGTTATCAGCTTCATATTCTGTCCCCATGTGGCCACTGATCTAAAGCCTGCTGGATTCCTTGAGAGCTGGTTTGTCAAGCTGGGATAGTCTTTATTATCCAGGAAAGAGTCAGGAGAAGAGTATGTCAGAAGCATGTAGATATGCAGGAGGAGTGTCTGAGAGCTAGTCACAAGCAGGGAGTACACAAAAGGACCAAGGCAGAGAGAGAGAAAAGTATTTTGGACATCCTGAGGAGATCCAGGGGTAGATGTTCTTTATGCAACACCTACTGAAAATGTTCATGGAAGTAGAGAAATCTCAGGAGACATACTCCATTGAGAATCAGTGGCAAACAAAGAAACGTGAAGGTTTTCTCTTGTTGGGTCCTGTTTGAAACAGCCCAAGTGCAGGCCTTCAGCACTCAAGCAGTCAAAACATCCAAGCTGTTCGCAGAGGCTATGCATATGTTTTACTGCCAGGCAACTGAGATTTCTGGTTTTTTGCTTCCTTTAGTCTGGGCCTAACCCACCTTCGCTGAAAACACAGTGGTGAGAGAGTGGAAACAATTTAACGGGATTCGCAAAGAAGGGAATGACGCTATGCTAAACCTGACTCATGGTAAACCCACTAAGCCCTGTGGAAAACCTTAGTTATGGCTTAGAGACCTTAGATTTGGTATTGAAAAATATGCCAAGAATAGCTGAAAAATGAGGCAATTTCTGCCTTTTCCATTGGGAAATCCTGGGCAAGGTCTGCCAGTGTCTGATGTGCTTAGCCTCCTGTATGAATGCTGTCTGGAACACCACTCTGTCCTCTGCTTTTCATTCGCTCACTCCTGGATGCAGCCCAGTGTCCCTGATGTCCCTCCATTGATTTAAACTTGCACTGGATTAAGCCCAGCAGTTGCCCAAGCATATTAATTTCATGGTTGTTTGTGGCTATGTTTTGGAGATTATAAGAGTACTGACTGTTATAAATAGCTTTATAGTTTGGCCTTATAAAAATGCAGTGCCTTTACCATGTTCTCATGCCTTTATTACTGTCATTATTGAGTTACCCCTTTTAAATCACTCCGTGGTTTAAAAGTAGAAAAACCTCCTTAGAAAAACATAGCAGCCTCCTCCATAGAAGAGTATGATTTAATGAGAAATCATTAGCTATGGAGCACTATGACTTGGCTTGTGTGAGCATTTAGCCTAATCCACTAGCCAGTGCCAGCCCCAGCATGAGGGTCTTGGGTCACAGTACTCCCCACTCAGAAGTTTCTCTAAGCTCTGTCAGAAGCTGTGCTAACTAAAACAGTGACTATGCCCATATGTCACTAGCTATCTAAGGAGGCAAGTTTTGAGAACAGGGAGCTAAAAAGGGTTCACAATTTCTTGGCTACTGTACCAAGCAGCTTTACGTCAACATCTTCAAGTTACATCCAGCCTTGACCTTCAGCATCTGATTTGGGACTTTCCAGACTGATGCTCTTTAAATGAACAGTACTAAGAGCTTAGAGCCCACAGTCTGGTCTCTTTTGTTTGGGCCAGTATAGGAAATGTTTGTACAATTGCACTGTGTGTTAAAAGAACCACAAAGTCCAAGTGCCCAGGTAAGAGCCTTGGCATATCCCGTCAAACTCCACCAAGCAGCTGTTTCAGACAGACATACTGATTTCTGTATGTGTATGAGCTTTCCATGAAAATTCAGACTAATTTCTGCTGCTGGACACAAACTCACATGTTTAGTTGCTGTTCCCTACAACCTTAAAACTCAACAAGGTTCTTGGGCATCTTCACCTGCAGAACTCGATTTTACAGGTTCCCAGGGCTAGTGGTCTGGCTCAGGTTATGCAGCAGACAGAAATGGTTAGGATTAAGAACCAGTTTGCAGCCTTCCACTGCCTGATTTACTAAGAATTTGCCTTCCAGTTTTCCACTTCTGGCCTCTATTGCTCATTTTGCTGAAGCCCCTCTCCTCCACATGAAAAACTTGATCCTTGTTAAAACAAATAGCTTTTTACTTTTGAAAATGTGAATTTTCAATCTGCTTTCTCTGCCTTTGGGGTCTCAGTGCTGTTGTAAATCTGGTCAAGAGCGATATGTCTGACAACTCCCTAGATCAATGTTTATAAAGCATTTTAATCCAAGTCACACTTTGATCCTTCAAGAACATTTTCCCTCCTTGCAGCAGTGGAGGGGTGCAGTGGTAGATGGGGAAGGTGTCCTTTGTACTGTGTGTGTTGCCTGCAGTATTTAGCAGTCAATATTCCATGGATGAGAAGTCCAGCCCTAGTAACTTAGGGACAGCAGAGTAACTTAGCTCCACCCCTCTGTCCTGAAAGATCTAGCCTTTCTAGAAAATTTGTAACTGGAATGACTGGAAAAGATGGTGCTTGCCTAGACCACCAGTGCAGCTTATCTCTTCAACAAGTTTCCAGAAGGCTGCACAGAGCCAAGTCCTTTTCACAACTGGCTCATTGACCTCACTGTCAATGTCATCACCATTGATACCTGTTGGTATCTGACCTGGCAACAAAGGTCATGGTAAGGTGTTGCTGGCCACATGAGTTGTAATGTGCTTTCACTCCCAGATGAAAAATCCATTTTTGATAGGTAAGAAATGGTCACCTGAACAGGAATCTAGAGCTGTTTGGTGCATTGTGGTGGCTGTGTTGATTCGGAAGCTGCTGTGCTGCTGGGTTGGCTCTGGAGGGACCTGTGCTGCACCCTGAGGAGCCAGGCAGGATGCCCTTGGTATCAGCACTCTGGGCAAGCACAAAATGCCAGAATGTGGAGCCAGCACACTCACACTGAGATTCATCTGATCTGTCATATTTAGAGAGGTCACCCAACCCTCTCCTCGTCATAACCTAATTGAGGTGTCAGGGCATGGGTTGTACTCGATGATCTCAAAAGTCTCTTCCAACCTAGAAATTCTGTGATTCTGTGATAATATCTTAGAGGCTCAGTGTTGTCATTACATTTATTTGTGCATGGTGCCAGCAGTGATTTCTATCCCTTACTGATCCCTGACTGAAAGAGAGATGAGATTCGGAGAGACACCAGGCATGTTTCATACATCCAAATTACATGTGAAACAAAGAACAGTCTTAGTGTTGATTGAGCTATCCTGAAATCAGGCATGCTGTGTTAGCTGAAGTATGTGCTTCGATTAATTAGCACCCTGGGCACAAGGAAATTATTGCTTTGAAAATGTGTGTTAGCATCTCTGTGTATGGCTTTTATATCAGCATGCTTAAAGTTAATAGCATGACCTTCAGTCCTATTCTGCAATGTTTCATGAGAGCATAAGTGACATAAGTGACCCTGCTCTCTTCACATGAAAAGTGGATGGACAAGCAGGAGCCTCTGAAGTTCCTGACTAGCATTTTACCCACTGGATGTTCTTTCCATAAAGACTATTCATACGGGTACTGTTCATGGTGACTTATAACAGGGTTTTTTGTGGGGCTAATTACATCTCAGTCCTGCTGTGGATGCTTATTCCCACAGATTCCCTTATTTTGTGAAGGTTTCCTTCTTACATCCATTATTTCCCCTCTTTTTGCTGCGAAACGTTCTCTGGTATGACTCAGACATATTTTCTTGCCTTGCACAGCATTCAAGATGCAAATTGCAGCTTGAACAGCTTGTTGGAGCATGATGCTCTAAACAGAATGGATTTGTTCCCTCAGATGAAGGAGTAAGCAAGAGTCAGTTAAAGGCCTCTGCCTAGGTGAAGCCTGGTAGATGACATGGATGTTTCTGCCCTGTACTTTCAGCCTGACAGCTCCCTAAGGAAAAGGTGGTTGTAATTATTTTTTGGAATTATCTTCAGGTTTATTATCTTGTGCCCACACATTCACTCTTTAGTTTTTAAGATTTCAGGCAATTAACTGCTTCTCTAACAAAGCCTCATGATGAATATTCCCTCTTGATTTGTTTTTAATTGGAGTGTTCCTACATCATCAGTGTGCTCATACATCATTTAAAGAAAACATCAGCTCTCTTCCTACTGTCAGGTTGGCTGCACATGAGTTTAGAGTATATACTTCATCTGTCCTTCTCCCTGTGAGGGCTTATTCTATTTCAGACTGGCTCTGGCTTTCAAATATATGCCTGAATGGGGGACCATGGCCATTGCACTAAGCTGATGCTTATAAAGAGGCAGATGTCATTTTCTTATCCTCTATCAGTCTCAATTTCTAACAGGTTTTTTTTCATTGTCCATGCAGAAATCAAGAAAGTACAGTATCACATGAGGGGTGAGGAGTGAAGAACACTGCATTGTACTGTGCATGGTGCACTGTTGGAACCCAGGTTAATGCTGAGCAAGCTAGCTGGGATATAGAAATGTACCTGATCATGGTAGAATGGACTAATTCCTTCTCCTCTAGAAGAGTGTCAAACAGCATTAGGCTTTCTGTCAGGAAGATCTAGGTCTCAGCAGAAAGGGAGACCCAACAGTATAAAATAGTCTGTTTTCTGATGGCAGCTTTCTCTGAAGCACTGGGGTTTTGTTTTAGTTAAGTTAACAGGAGAATTGTGATCAAATCCTTGGTGCCATGCTCTGACTAGCTGGAATTAGACTACTCTTACAAGTTCATTTCCAGGTGCTCCAGTGCGTCAGCAGGACACTGCAGTCTGCTCTCTGTTATGGCTAGGACCCTTGTTGACAAAAAGAGACAAAGGAAATTTCCAACATGGGAATTCAGGTTTGTTTTGCATGGCTCATCCCTTTTACCCAGGGTGTTTGGCTCTGTGGAAGCATTTATTTATTTATTTTGATATTTATTTCTGTTCATCCCACACTGCATTATTATCCCCTTTGTTTATTTGGTATGGTCTTCCAAGCAGCAGACTGAAAGATGAATCCATTTTTTAATAGACCAAGCAGGAGAATAATATATCAGCCCATTACTCTTCCTTTCTTTTTGTTTGATCAAAAGGCTTAATTCATTAATATATTGATACTGTAAACTTTCAGCTCACAAAAGTGTAACAACAGCTCATTATCTTTCTAGGTATTCATACAGCACATTATGGAAATATGTTATTAACTTTATTGAATATGTCAATACCATTTGAGTGTTGTGGTACAAGTGGATGTATCTGACTTTGCAGCGTTTTTAAAAATCTAACTCAAATAATGAGATCAACAGACACAACAAATGGAGAACAAGTGCACACATATACTGTTTAAGTAAGCTGATTTCCTTCTATGAAAAGGTCACTTACAGGGGGGCATAAAGGGAAGATGGTAGGTGTATTTTTCTGGATTTTAATAAGGCTTTTGGTACTGCCCTCCACAACATCCTTTTGGACAAGTTGCCCATCTGTGGGATAAATGGGTTCAGGGTGTGCTGGGTGGTGAACTGGTTGAAGGGCAGAGCTCAGGGGGTTCTACTGGAAGGGGCTACATCTGGCTGGAGATCAGCACCAGGAGTGTTCCTCAGGGTTCAGTCCTAGGGTCAGTGCTGTTCAGTATATTTATTAAAGGTCAGGATGCAGGAGTTGAATGTACAATTAAAAAGTTTGCTAACAGTACCAAACTGGGAGATGCTGTTCACTCTCTTCAGGGAGAAGAGACCTGCATAGGGATCTAGACAGCCTGGACCACTGGACTGTGATTAATAGGATAAAATGTAAGAAGTTGAAATGCTAATTGGAGTAACACCAGGCATGAGCATAAGTCAGGAGGTTTCACTGTTGATGCTAATGCTTTTATATCAATAATGTTTAGTCGTTTTAGTTTTTACTATGGTGTGGGGGGAAAGAAGGTGAAATGGACATTTTGGGGGCTAGGCAGGAGCCTGGTCAAACTCATTTCATTGAGTTTGGCTGAGCACAGAGGCTGGATGGAACAATGGCAGTGACATACCTAGCCCTGAGCAAGCAGTGTTACCATGTGCTTGGTTCACACCAAGCAGGAGGTGTTCCCCTATTGCTGAGGAAATCAGTCCATTTGTACCAGAAAGGGCACCAGAGGGCTGGCTTGGTTTACCAGAGACAAGTAATGAGCTGAAGCTATGATATGCATTCCTTGCTGGTGATCCTGGGGCTGTGCTCCATCTGTAGGAAGTGGGTGCAGAGCACCAAAGCACTCTCAGTCACCATTTAAAATTAATGTCATGGAGATCTATGTATTTACTGTGCCCGCCAAACAGCACTTAATTACTCAGAGCTCTTTTCCTCCTGTCTGCTTTGTTAAATAATGCAGAAAGGAACTACAAATGATGGCTCAGGTTATTGGGCTGTGAGTGCAGTGTTTGCTGTGCTGCAGTGTTAAGTGCAGAGTCTGTGGTGTGTGTGCTGTAGTTTGCATCTGCAGCGAAGGCAGATGTCAGAAGCACCTGGAAAACAGGTAATGTTGAACCAGCCAAAGAGCAAACTGCAGGTTTTGATGATAAAAAGGTTCAGGTTTCTAAGCAGTACAGAAGGATGTTTACATAAGTCTTGTCTCATCTAATTCTCACCCTGAATTGTAATTAAATATATTGGAGTAGGTGACTTTTTCCAACCCAGTGTGGCACATTCAGCAAATAAATCCTTGGGGAAAAAATTCTTCTTGATGATGCTACAGTTTGGTGAAACAACTACAAGTCTGTTACAATTCAGTAACTATTTCATTGCTGATCTTGAATTAGTTTTGTGGTCAGAAGTCAGTTTCTAGAAGAGAAGTGGTGGCAGCTGGAGTTACTTACGCCCTTTGTTACTTGCCTCAGCAATACAGCTGTTGTTGAATAAGCCACAGACACTCAGAAATTCTCCTAGACCTCAAAGAGGGCCCTAGGACCCAGGGGAAGGCAGAAATATGTGACAGAAAAGTGATTTTTTATATAGATAAGAGTTTCTTCAAGGCCATCTCAAATTCTCCATCAGTGTCAAATTCATTCCAAATAAGTAAAATAAAGATGGATAAATAAAGGAGGAATTGGTATTACATCTTACTTGCCATGTAAGATCATAGTCCGAATTTACTTATTCTAGCAGGATATTCTTTTGGTGAGGAATATATCCATTTCCAAGGCAAAGCTTGTTCACTTTAACAGGCATCTGAACCCAAGCCAGAGTCTTAAGTAACTTCAGCCTCTAAAGTAGTTTGAGTGATATGTTTATATTAACCAAAGCAAAACCTTATATGCAGCCTCACACAACCATGGAAAACTAGAATTTCAGTTCAAAGGCCACAGGTTGTGCCACAGGCTTATTTTCATTAGTTTGTTGAGAATTTATTTGCTTTTGTTCTTTTCTTGTCACTTTCTTAATCTGTGATCACACCTTCTCCTTCCACTTTCGCTTCATTGCTAGCTTATTTCTTCAGTTCTCATCTCTCTGTTTTCTTTGGTCAAGGGTTAAGAGCTCCAAACACAGATTAAAAGAATCGTATCAACATTATCAGTTGGTTCTGCTTCAATTGGCAACTCCTCTGCTTTTCAAGGATGATATTTGATGTACTGTGCTGGCTTTTTCTTTTCAAAATTATTTGGGTAGCTTTCTCCAAATTCTTTGCTGGTATTAAATTATCCTAGTCATTTAATCCCCTAAGAGAGAGGAGTATGCATTTATTTTAAGAAATTACATAATGGAATATTCTTCAGGTGGCTTCATGTCCCTTTCACTATTTTCACTCTGGTTCTTGTCATTCCTCTCATTTTTCTCTGAGATACAACCATCACTTCTGCACCCATATCTTCTGTGTTCTTCCTGATTTGGAATGATCTCTTTGGGATAAGGTTCTGCAGTGTGGTGATTTGTCTTGTTCAGGCAAGACCTGGAGAATTTGACCCTGCAGGTAATCTAAAACTAAATTTTACAAGAATGTAGGTGTGACCTTTTTTTTTTTTTTACATACTGGGATTTATCCTATGACAAGGCTTTAATGCTAAGTTTAGCAAAATTTCTTTTACTCTTCTTAAATGATTTAGAAATAATCAAAGGCAAGGTAGGTCATGATCTTCATGAGGTCAAGTCAGATTTTTCAAGTAGGATAGAAGGGAATACACTGTTTCAATTGGAAGTGACCTACAGTGACCATCCAGTCCAATGGCCTGACCAACTCTGGGCTTTTATGTCTTAAGAAAGTACGTACAAAATATGTGCTGCCTTGGCAATTCACATGTATATTGGCACACACTTTGATTGATTCCCCCTAGCTTGAGTTCCAGCTTATCCAGTATTCCTTGCAGAGACATACCAGCTGAGATCCTGAGAAGTATTTAGGTGCATGACTTGCTTAAGGCTGAACTCCATTGATTTTGCCAAGTTTCACAAGCTGGTAAGACTGAAACCGATGCTGTTCAGGTATGGAGCTCAGAAAGACAAAGACAATTACTTAAAATTACTTACAAGTCTGTTGGCTCTGATCCATAGGCACTTGTTTTAGTCTTTTCTTTTCAGCATGTGGGCAGCCCTGTGCCTTTTTGAGACTTCTCAAAGCATAAGTCCAGATTCAAGACATCAGCTCAACACATAGCAGAACCCTGAAATGTGGGAAATAAAGTAGCAGTCCGTGGTGTAACTATTCCGTCTTGAAAAGTAAACCTAAGCACAAGCACTGTTTTATGTTTGATAATGTGTTATTAGCAGAACTCCTCCTGCCTACAGCTCACACCAACAACTCTGGCACGAAGTGCCACTACCAGAGATGCTCGTACTCTCTGATTGCAAATAGTACTGTAGCCTTAAATACGTGGGCCAGTACAGTAACCTGCTGCTAATGCAATAAACATGGACTTGAAATCAAGTTTTAAAATAGAAAAAATTCAGTGGCTGTGAGTTAAGGGTCAAGTCTGTTTTCCAAAGAGCCAGCTGGTCTTCTGCCAGATCTTCTGGTTCACCCACAGACTGCTTTCCCTTCAGCTGTATTGGCATCTCTCTGCTAAGGTAATGCCATGACTCTCTGCCAGGTTTATCTCATATTGCAAAATCCTTAATACTGGGCTGGAAGAGGTTGTAAGGTCTCTCTTGATATAACAGGAAAGAAGCCTTATTTCAACATGGCCACTGGTTTGCTATTCCTCTTCTCATCAGTGCTGTGTTGCCAAATCTGGTATATTTATCATGAGCTTCATAGTATTTGATGCTCTGTAAAACAGGACCTAAAATATAAATGAAAGTGCTGATGTCCCAGCTCTCATTTTCAAGTGATTAAACAAGAATCTCAGCCTTCACTTAAGAAACATGTTTCAAGGCTCAGCATTGTTGAGAAGTTGAATTGAAACTACTGTTTGAAGCACTTGAAAATTATTGAAAGTTAGAAATATTGGAAGAAATATTGGAAGTGCTTATAAGCTCTGCAAATTGAGAAATCAGAGTACGTTAAAAATAAAGCTCGCTCTATTTATTTTTAATAGAAGTCCCATGGTTTTTAAGTTAATCTTGAGACTTAGGAACAAGAGCAGTCGAGTCCCTCTCTTTGGCTGTCTGTTTTCCACAATTACTTATGCTGTTCTGTTATTCAAACCTCTCCTCAAGTCGAGTGGATCAAAGGGAGGATGTGGGTTTGGCTTAGCACCTGCCTTTCCTGAGTTTCAGGTTAAAGGAGACCCACAAAGAGAGTCTGTTGCCCATTGGTGTTTCTCTTCCACAGCCAGGCCACAACACTTCACCTTTTTTATTTCCATTTAGAAAAGCTCAAAAGATTCTCTCTGTTTCATGAAGTTTGCTGCATTTCCCTTTGTGAATGCAAAGATTTTCCTGCTCTAGTTTATCTAAAACAAAAATTGCTGACAGTGTGCCATCTGCAGCCCTTGTAGCATGTCTGGGACAATGCTCAGCATTTACAAAGGAATGTTGTTCTATCAGATGTTTGAATTCAATCCATACTGTTGTTATTTATTAAATAAGTAAAACTTTATTTCCTGATGTCTTATTTATTGAAGAAGAAGGGTTTATTTAAAATGTTAGGCTTTGTGTTTACTCTCAGGTCAGGGATGGTACAAGTGCAGGTGTGGTGCCTCTGTGCCATGGAACACAGGAGAATGAAGAGGTGCAGCAGGCTCCCTGCACTGGGCATCTGTGCAGGGCTGTGCTTGGTCTGACTGGGCACAGTGTTTCCCTACAATGGCATCTGGTTTGTGCCAGAAGGAGTGAAAGGTGGCTCAGGTTTGGTAAGGTGTACTAAGCAGGTGGAAAGGCTCACTTTCCCAGAATAAGTTTAGGAAAGTTAAAGAAAACTTGAGGTTTTGAAGCCAACAAACTTCTGTGAGACAGGCTCATAATCACCTCACTCGGTGCTAAGAAATTTGGGCTGGAACCTTATCAGCTTTGGAGTAGTATTTTCCCATACAGAAGGGTTACCGCAACATTAGAAGTGGATACTGCAACTTAGATAAAAACTTTGATAAGGGCTAACTTCAGTTCCTAGTTTTACTAACTAGCTGTCCTAGGACTTCACAGGAACCAGTCTTTCTCTGCCTCTGTTCTGCTTTTGGGGTTTTTTTTTTGGTCCACATCCCATTTCTGCCTTCCCCCAAGATACATTCTGTTTCCCACCCACACCTTTCCTCATCTGAGAATTACTTAACTTTCTGAAGAGGAGTCCTGTGAAATGTATCCTACACAGATGCACTGCTAGGGTGGAGCTGGGAATAGAGCATGGGTGGAAACAAGGGACTGGGACAGGGATGAGGGAGAACGGAGGCATGAGCCAGCAGTGTGCCCAGGTGGCCAAAAAGACCAATGGCAACCTGGTCTGTATAAAAAATAGTGTCAAGCAGTACTAGGGAAGTGACTGTCCCTCAGTAATTGGCACTGGTGAAGTTGCATCTCAGATTCCATGTCCAGTTCTGGGCCCCTCATGAGAAGAAAGATGTTGAGATCCTGGATTTAGTCCAGAGAAGGGCAATGGAGCTGGTGAAGGGTCTGGAGCACAAGTCCTGTGAGGAGCTGCTGAGAGAATTGGAGTAGTTCAGCCTGGGAGAAGAGGAGGCTCTCTACAACTCTCACTCTCTACAACTACCTGAAAGGAGAGTGTAGCAAGGTGAGCGTCAGGTTCTTCTCCCACACAACCAGTGACAAGGACAGGAGGAAATGTCCTTGAGCTGTGCCAAGGGAGGTTTAGGTTGGACATCAGCAAGGCTTTTTTCACTGAATGCGTGATTAGACGTGGGAATGGGCTGCCCAGCAGGATGGTGGAGGCATTGTGTCCCTAGACAGATTTGTGAAATGACTGGACACGGTACCTAGTGCTATGGTGTCGTTCTCTTGATGGCATTCCATCACATGTTGGACTCGATGATCTTGGAGATATTTTCCAACCTTAATGATTCTATGATATGGGACAATAGGACACTGCAGCTCCAGGGCAGCAGACCGGAGCTGCTCTTTTTTGTGGCTCTTTAAATTTAAACCAGCTTAAGATGATGTTATACTGTCCCCTCAGAGGCCTTCATAAGCCCATGGTGTGCACAGAGAATGAAGAGCAGCCTAAGTAGTCAAGATAAAGTTGTGTGGGAGATGGGTTTCCATCTAGGGCAGGTGTTCTCAGGGATGATCCTCCTGTGCCTAATTTTAGTGCACAGCCTTTTCCATCTATCCCCTGGCATGCATGCCTTCTCTTCCAGTGCTCTACTGTTTGGAGTTCCTTTGTCTTCCTTTGCCTGTCTGTCAGTGTCAGTGAACAAGCTTCTCCAGCTTCCCTATGCTTATCAAATTCTCTTTCTCACTGTTACCTACGTATCTCAGCAACTGGCTCTCACAGAACTCCCTAATCACCCTCATGGTCTCTGGGAGTGACAGAAGGTTTGTTTGTGTGCAAATTAATAAGCTGGTGCAAGTAAAATCAATAAAGAACAAGGCTACAGCAAAGCAAAACCTATCATTTCTTTATTGGACAAGAGGGTATGCTTGTAAACATGCTAAAAATGTTTGGAATATGGAAACTCACTGGCAGACACAACGGTTTCCTGTGAAGCTTTGCAGCCTTAAATTGGCACATGGAGTCATGGCCCTTGAACTAGCACCACCAAAGCCACAGCTAAGTTCACCATTTAATTCATCAACTAAGAAACTCAGCCCTAAATTCTGGCTTGTTCAAGAGTGAAAATCCTACCTCAGATCTTCCTGAAAGAGATCAATTTTCCTTCTGCTTGGACTGCAGCTGCACAAGTGCTGTGCAGTGTTGAAACATGGTCAGTTTATACTTTATAGGTAATAGAATATGCAAATTGGAGGAACTAAGGTCACCTAAGTCACTAACTTTATTTGTCTATTCTAAGCCAAGAATGTATTACCAAGGCAAAATGGATATTGTACAGGCACCCACAGTGGAAACAGAATCCACCTGAAAATCAGACTCCTGAAGAAATTGATATCTGTATTTACTGAGTGTGAGTGGCCTGACCTACTCCTGGGTATGCCCAGAATGGGGTTCTTGGTTAGTTTTGCCATCAGAGATTTTTCAGACAATATTAAAGAGTCTCTTGGTAAACCTGGGTTAGACTTCTCTTTTTATTGGTGGATCTACTCTCATTTTTATCAGATATTGATGTCTTCCTGTTTTAAATACCCGGAATTCTCCCCTGTGGGCAGGCCTTTGTTGCAGTGCAGTTATCCTGAGGGCTGTAAGAGGTAATGCCAGATGCAGCCCATCAGACACCTCCCAATGATGTTTTCTGCACACTTCCAGCTCCGAGAAGCTGGTAGGGGATCACTGGGTTGGCTCCAAGTACAAAGCAGAAGACAGGAAAGTCTAGTGTGTGTTGGGAAGTGTATTGTATGTCTCCACCTCATTTGGAGTGGCTGCGCTGGGAAGCTGTTTACATAGAGCTGCTGTGGAAAGGAATTTGTAGGTGTTTAGAATGGCTATAGGTATATATAAGAAAGGTAACTGTGCATATGCCATAGATTTGTATATCATAAACATGTATGTCATAAGCAAATTTAATTGGGGGATGCAACTGTCAGTGCAGCTTGAAAGAATCCTCTGAATTCACTGTTGCAAGCATGTGGGCTGGCAATTTATGTATTAGCTCCAGAGGGAAAGAATTATGTCTTCAGCAGACAGCTGATGAGTCTTGGTACATTTTTGTGAACCTAATTGACCTTCTCCTGCAATCACTAATCCTCATCCCACCCTGTCTGTCCCCAGGCTTTCCAGGTGGAGTACACTCAATCTTTTTAAACATTTTGAAATGGGCAGTCATAGTCTGTCATCCTGCAGACAATAAATTTCCACTGACGATCCCTGCATGAAAGAGAGAAAAGAGAGAGGTGTTAGTGAGCCAGAACTGCAGAAAATGCTATACAAGTAAGAGTAACTTTATACTGGATATTATGGTAACCAAAACATCTGTCTGCCATTAATCCCTTAGCTGCCTTTCATCTGAATGCTCTGTGTTTTTTAGAGCCAAAAGGACATCAAATGTGTGTGACAGTTACAATTCCCTCACACTCCTTTACAAGGTAAGAAAATCAGCTCTCTGAATAAGTAAGTCTCTGAGTGTCCTTCAGAAGACAATGAATCCTGATGGTGATCAGTCCTGAACTGACTTTTAATCAGTGACCAAGAGGAAAAGGATGATTCTGTCAAAAGTTATTGTCATGTCATATATTGTTCAGTAATGTGTAAAAAGTGATTTGCAAGCTATGTCTAAGCGAGGAGTTATCCATAGAGCAAATTTCACATTCCTTTTTTTTTTTTTAAATATCTTTTGCTACTAGGTCTTCCAGTTAGTGTCCTTTAATAAACATCTGAAGGAATCAATAGTGAGAGAAATGAAATTAATTTCTCATCCTTCATAAAGTCACATGTGAGGAAGAACAGCATTTATGAATGTAAGGAGAGTTTATGCTCTCCCCACTTTGAGAGTGGTATTCTCTCTCTAAAGAGTGATAGGAAACCTAACAATTGTTAGTAGGAAGCCTGATTGGAGCAGTGGGATTCAACAGTGAAGGCCAGTGATTTAGCATCCAATAGCCACAACAGGCTACAAATTTAATTTCCTCCTTGGCTTATTGTGCATTAAATTTTCCTTTGACAAATAGCCATGAGTTCAGAGGATCAAATACTGTCCTGCTGTGAAGGGAATGTTGAATTTAGGCTGCTTGATACTGGCCAACTTGAATTTAGATCCAAACTACAGTCCTTGAAGATTGCAGACCCATTGATAATGGGTAGTCATCCAAGAGGTTTTTGAAAGCTTGAATTCTGCTAATAGTGATGTCCTAAGGCTGAGGCATGGGACAGGTAACACTGCTAGAGTGATTTAATAAAAGATTGCATTTAAAGACCCCTGCACCAAACTGGTGCCAAACTGCTGCCTCTCAGGAATGTGTTGAGACTCCTGAGGCCAGATTTTGTTATTAACTGTGCTTACATGGTGTCATTGACTGGGTGACTCTGTCCTGGAATAAGATTAATTTGACCCTTAAGCCCTGTAGGTATACATTTTGTACCTACCCTGTAGGTATAAGATATTTCATTGCAGCTTTTCATTAAAAAACTGAGGTTTTTAAGTTGGAAATTTTCTGTACTACTAAGCTACAAGTTTATCCTGAGTGTCATTTGGAACTGGGTCTGTGTCATGCTCATCAGCAAGTAAGATGTAACTGTTATAGAGTGTTTGGCTTTGGTTTTCTTTAGATCTTTCCTAGAAGTTTTTAAAATGTAATTTCCTCGTATAACTGTTAGCAAAGGTTAATGAAATGTAAGATTCATTTTTAGGTTTATTTTAAGAATGCCTTATTTAGTCTATGTGCATGCTCTTCAAAGAGTTATTATTCTTTTGGTCACTAAGTTACCAAGAGAGATAAAAAATAAAGATGACCCCTCTGTGGATAACAGGATTATACTGGTCAAAGTTAAGGTCTGCTAAATTAGCACCCCTTGTCAGAGAGACTTTTAGCTCAAAACCTTAGGTCAAGTAATTTTTCTAAAATAGGATATTGTGAAAAAGTCAAGCTCTTAAAAAGAAATGTATTTTAATCACCTGAATTAATAATATGCTTTAAAATACTGGAACAGAATTATTTCTGAAGCTGTCGTTTCAGATTGGGCTTGCAGACACTAATATGTATATACATTTATGGCATATTAACTTTCTTTCCCCTGTTACTTCTGTTTGAACTCAAGCTATACGCCCAGCCTCTCAGGATGCAGGCAATTACTTTGTGCTATTGCTACTGTGTACTTAATTCAGCAGTTCTCAGCCTGTTTCAATTTCTAGATCCCTTACAAGTTTACCAATGGGGATGCAGATGCCATCAGGAACTGCCTTATGAGGCATACTCTAGAATATATCTGAACTTGCCTTTGCAGATCCTTAGCACCAGTTTGTAGGTGTCACCCCCTCCCAGTTGCTAAATTCATGCATTTTCCTTGGCTTTGGAAATCAATATTAAACTGTCACTTTTGCTTTCCAGCTGTCATGTGCTGTCAGATTTGAAGTTTTGATGTATAGAGAAATTTCTTTTATCTCCAAATATTGTTGAATAACCTGCTTTCAATTCAGTTAAAAAATTCTGTGAATTCCTATTCATATTGAGTTTGACAAAATCCTCTTTCATCGGTCATATGAAATGTATTAGGGACCTTAAATTCCCCATAATTTAGCTCAACTGGGCTTGGTGGATGTCCAGCTTGTCTGGACATTTCAAACATACTTCACTGTTGGGGTGTCTGGCTGTCGATTTATTTTCCAGTGATGATGTCTGAGCAGTTAAGAAATAACTGGCTGTCCAGATCACCCAAAGAAATGGAGCAGAGAAGAGTTTTGTAAAAGAAATGAGCTTATGACACTCTGCATGTGCTATTTTTATACTACATAGTGAGGGACAAGCTGTTACAAGAGCACCTGGTAATTCCCACCTCCCTGCCCAAGATACTTGCTACAGGTTGGGTTGTGAATGTTCCGGTGGTGCTCTCTGGACTCAGGAGACTGATCCAACCAGATCACAGCCACGTAATAATGCTCCTCCACCAGAAAGCCCTACCATCGTCACTTGGAGTGTTTCAGAGCTCAGGCTGAAGGTATAATGTTGTTTGGTTTGTGGGTTTAATTTTGGAAGCTGTTTTGCCAAGGGTTTGCAATGTACATATGTATGTGGGCAGTTTCAGTTGTTTACAACCTGCTTCACATAGCCCATGTCCTTCTCTGAAATTTGATTGTATCTATCTGTCTAATAAAAGATGTTCCTGCAAATGTTCCCTTATTTATGTCCAGGTCATTCTGTCTGCATCAGTGTTATCACCACACTCATGAATGGGCTCCCAGAGATACTTCAGGCCTTTTCTAATTCTTTCCAGCTGCTTTTATCTTGCTTTATAGACAGTTGTTTTTTCCTTTTGACCTATTTAAAATGGGACTGGAAAATGTAAATAGTAACCACTTCTGAAGTCTGTTCTCTACAAATGAGAAGTTAAAACCTTTGATGATCAACAATAACTCTTTCATTCATTCCTGATAGACAGGCATGGAAACTCACAGAGAGTGATTACAAAGTGTTGGTGGGGATAACATCAGTCTAAACTTTCTACATCCTTTGCCACAAGCACCACATGCTGTCTCAAATGTTCTTGTATCAACAGTGGTCTCAGTGATGCAAGTCTTAGGGAGTAGGAAGGGAAGATATGATATCTGCAAGTTTCAGATCAGAAAAGTCTAAAATACCTACCTGTTTGAAGTGATTGGGAAAGCTTAAACTGAAATACCTTCAGAGGCTTTTTTTTTTGGCCTCTTGTTAGCTCAAGAACATTGTTCATCATGAATTAAATAGTATGGACACAAGTTTAATGTCCTTGAAAATGAAGAGGAATTAAAAACTGTTCACACAGAGAAGTTGAAATGTGCATGCTCCAGGCAGGCTGAGACTCAGAAGACCATTTCCTGCTCCTATTCTACCTCAAGAGCTGCAAAGAACCATTAAGGATGACAAATTTTGCTGACTTTCGTGATTCATGCTGCTCAGGAGGAGTGTTACAGCCTGAATCTGAGTTCTGAACTGGTGTAGCAGGATTTTTTTTTCCACTTCATTCTCTTGGCAACACAAATTGTTTCTGGTTGTTCTGGAAGCTGAAAGCCAGAAAGTTCATTGGTGCAGAAAACTTTTCTAGTTTGCAATTCACAAAATATTTTCTCTGTAATTTCAACCTGCTACTATTGCAAGTATATGACTGCCACCAGAGCAGAGATAGGACAAAGGTGTGCTGGTGGCTTCCTCCTCTTCTAGACACTGTGGTCCTTGAGGACCTGTACTCCCCATGTCCATTCCCGTGATGCCACCTTTGCTCCTGACCAGTGGCCCCACTGCCACCCTGTTCTGGAGGCTGCCTTCAGCAGTCAGAGACAGAGGTCTGCTCAGAGGCATAGGCTACCTTGGCTGCTTTGTTTTCCAGGCCTGTCCTTGTGATTCCAGACTTCACCCTGGTTCACATCCGATGGAGTCTGGATTCCAGCTGCACGGGAATGCACTGTCTGCATTATTTCCCCTACTCTCTGCCACAACCGTGAGGAACAAGGATTGAGGATAGCACTGGGGAATATTTAAGATGAAAAGCCTGGAACAGGGCTGTCCCTTATGACCTTGCAATTTCTTTATCTAAAGCAAAAAATAGATACCTTTGAGTCAGATACCTGTGAAAGTTATTCTCCCTCTTGTAGGAAGAATTTGCAGAATTTGCAGGCTTCCACTTGGTAATAAACAGGATAATGTATGTTAGCCAGGAAATTACAGTTGCAGACCTGCAGCAGTTTTACAATGTGTTGTCATTTCTGGAAAAGCCTCCTTATTTTAGGTAACCTTTTGGTTGAGGGCTCCCTATAGCGAACTTTGGCAAGCTGAGAGCATTACAGTGACAAAAGCACTTTGGCAGCTTTGAGTGTTATTAGAGACAGCCTGAAATATTGATGTCTTTAAAATCCCACTTCTCTCTTCTCTCCCCCTTCTCATGTAGCCCGTCTTGGCAGAGAAGTGCAGGACACCTTGCCTTGCTGTCTGTGTTGTGCTTGATAACAAATGCTTTAATATACTGGACAGAGGTGCCTAATAAAAGACATCAGCAAAGAAATACCTCATGACTGATGTATTAGAGGGCAGCTTGAAAGAATCAAGATCCCTCTCCCACAATCAGGTTTCAGTGACTGCTTACACTCTTCTTAAACCTGCTTTGTTAGGATCTCTGTAGCCCTAGGCAGACAACAGTGTGGGATTTATGTTAAACCCAAATTTTAAAACTTTGCAGTTGTGCATAGTAGAAAAGGAGAAACATTCCTTTTTAGCTGAACAAAAAAATTGTGAATCCGTTTGCATGACTACAACTTCACTAACCATAGGGCTTCTCCCAAGAGGACTAGCAAATTCCAAGAAATGACCAGGACTGATCAAGAAAATGTAGTTAACTCATTTTCTGTAAAGGGATCAAGGTGCGTGGCACTGCCTAAATTCCTGGAGTGGCTTGAATCTCTTAGAATTGTGCTGAAATGGATTGGGCAGTTTAAAGCATTCACATTGCAGTTTGTACGGTCTTAACCTTGCATGCTGGCAAATTCCCTGCTTCTCTGCAAAGAAAAGTGGACCAAAATAGGTCCCTCATTCCCTGAAGGCACAAGGTGTTTTTACTGAGCTCAATGAAATATGCTCCAGCTAGGAGTAGGTGAAAAATTATACTGAAGACCCGTTGCATTTCGTGAAGGTCAGATTCAGCCCAACCTACCACTGCTGTATTTTACACTGCTCAGATGGACATGGCAAATAATCCCCATTAGCATGCCCTGCTGCTGATACACCAACCTGGACAGTGAATCACATGTTCTGTGAGCTTTGGTCCTCAGAATTACTAACATGATGCTGAGTATGACAGCAGATGGTGTTAGCCATGCACTGTTGGGGGAAATAGAAGAGACAGACTTTTAAAAATTTCAGTGAAACAGATGAAAAGCAAACCTGTGCACAGCAGAGAAAGTTGTGGTTGCCCCACGGATGTAATAGTCGTAAGTGTACATCATCATGTCCATATCTTCTCCATAGTGTCCTGGATATTCTGTTGTTAACCTTTACATTAAGGAAAAAAAAGATAATATAATTAGCCATCTTATAGAGGAGTCCAGTTGAATGACTACAACTGAATTAGTATATTTCTCCTGCTTCTTTGAAAGTTCTTTTTGCTTAACAGCACCGCAAGATACAGTCTCACGAGACTGCCTTTCTCCTCTATGCAACTAATTCAGGTAGCTATTTGAATAAAATTCAGCAACTTTAGAACAATTAAGAGCAAACTGCAGTGTAGGAATGTGTGTATATATATATATATATATATATATATATATACAGCTCTGGGATAAAAGAAATCTGAACAAGAAGATAAAGCCTGTCTACTAGTTATTTCTTTAGAGCAGGGATTTGGTCCAGCCCCTAGTGAGTCTCTTTGGTTTGCAGCTGTAGACTGCAGTAAATGTTGCCAAGTCAAACGACTCTAAGCGTTTATCCACTTATGAATTATATTAAGTGAATGTAATTAATCCATTACTCTTTGTTGCTTCCTCTTTCTGCCTAATTTATAATGTAAAAATATGGGCCTGGACAATATTTGTGCAGTGTACTTTATCTGAGAACCTCAAAGTGCTTCTTCAATTATTAACCAAATTATGATTGCTGCTTCCCTGGGAAATAGGCAAGTAATACTGTAATTCATTTTACAGATAATGAGCAGATTCAGGAAGGGGCTGGAAGCTTGACCAGTACTTTCTGTCAACATTACATTCGAAGTCTGAATGGAAACCTGGCACTCCTTGTATTACACCATTTTACATGGGAGTTGCTACTGGAGTTGTCAGCTTCATTCTGAAATGGCAAAGAGAAGCATCAGATTCCCTGTAAGGGAGATGCTGTCCCTGTGGAAATAAACAGCCCAACTCGTGTTGAGACTAGCAGGGTTAAGACATCCTTACAGAAACCCTGACCACCTTTTCCTGACTTAAACCAGCCCAGCAGCAGTACTTCAATGATGCCTGAGGGTGATTCAAGCACATTCCAGCCAGCACTTATGCATGTTTACATTTTGTTAAGTCAGTGGAGTTTAAGCACAGGCTTAAATATTTTACTCACTAGGAATATAGTTATTGGAATGAGCTGGAGTTTTTATGAGGTGCTTTGGGTGTATTTGAAGCCCAAACCTATCAGGGAAGTCAGAAGCAGAAAGTTTACCTGAAAACTGGAGTACTCTGGACTATTTCCAGGTCATATTCAGCTTTTGAATATGAAAGACCATTCAGCTGGAACATCGTTCCCAACAAATCATTTTTCTTTGACAAATGAAAAATGTGTCTGCATATGAAACTCAGGCACGACCTTATAAAAGCCACATGTCTAATCAGTCAACTTCTTTGAATATATCTTGTTCTCATGCTTCCTGTCCTTTGGCCATGACAATCATCACACAGGTTCTGAGTTACAGTACAAGGACACCCATCCCAGAGTGTGTTTGGGAAGCAGAAGATCAGGCCTGGTCACAGTGTCTGTTGTCTGAGTTCTGACCGTGGACCTGCAAAGCCCTTGTGGTGCTCTGCCATTGTAAGAAATAACAGCAGTACTTCAGAGGTCATGCAGACAGATGCTGTAGACTAGGAGAAAGAGAAGAAAGCATGAAGACTGCCCACCCAGGCAGAGGAGAGAACTCATATTATTTGGAGACTGAGTGTCTGATAGCGCATCTTCAGAAAAATCCAGGGTCATAGAAGGTTTTAAAAGTAAAGATCAGCTATGGACCAGCATTTAATTTGGCATTCTCCCATCAACTCCAGGTTTTCACACTTTGTTTAGCTATTATTATGAGAAACCACTAAGACATGTATTTTTATATGTTCTACCAAACATGTTTCATAACATCTGTCTGGCACTCGGCAAAGGAAATATTCTGTAATCTTGACCAGCAATATGTGCTGGGCGTTGAGACTGTGCACAATACAAGGTTAAAAAGCTGCTTTTTGCTCTACTCAGAAACAGAACTGAGTCAGTTCTTTGCATGGGCCTCTCAGTTGAAAAGTAAATCTGATTACAAACTTCTGAATTGCTGTGGTCTCACAGACCTTTTTCAGAGGCATGCAGTGTTATTCTGAAGTGCAGCGAGAGTCTTCATTTAGCTTCCTTCTCTTTTCTTTCTGACTGTTGTCATCTTCCCCTCCCTTTCTATTAACTTCTCCACATTACCATGCAGCCTTTTAAGGCTGCTCAGCTAAGAAATGTTCAAAAAGCAAATATATGCAATTACCAAAAATAAATTATTTGGGGACTCGAGCTGCTCTGAAGTGTATCTTGTTTCATAGGCAGATGCCTAGTGATTCCTTTTGTTCTGGAGAGAAAAATTATAAGTAGTGCTATGACAGCAGTGTTCAAGTTCACACGAGTCTGCGTGGTCTGTCTAATTCATTTCTCTTTGATGATGGCTGTACTCATTTCTGAAATTGTTCCCCATAGCCCCTGCATTTCAAGGTTGTCTGGCTTGCACTGTGTCCTTTAGCAGGAAATGCAATTGATTGTCAATGTAGCAGGGTTCCGTAGTGTGTCCCATTCCTTTTCTGTTATTTCCAATTTTTGAATTCTGAGGGTAATTCACACGAAGTGTATCTGCACTTAGAGATGCCCTAGTATTTAATGCATAGGGATAGTCAGTATGGTGGTTTTCTCATCATGAATGGGAGAAAGGTCATTTAAGACAGCCATTGAGTGTCTTCCCAAAGTGGTCTGCCTGGCACTGGATAGTGGTTCCCTCAGGTTTTATTGTAGCTTGGTCTGTACCTTATTATCAAGTACTTAACTGAAAATGTTAAATGTTTTACTCACTAAGGAATACAAAGTGCATATCAACTTGTGAAACGCCTACCTCCTGGCCCTACAGACACATAATTTATTTACAAACATGGTAGCAATTGTAAGCCATGTGTGGCAATGTATGGTTTGTACTGAGAGGAGTCACGAAACGAGCATGAGACATTTTTTGCCCCAGTTAGAGAGGATTTGCCTTGCCATGGGCATTTCATATGGGAAAAGCCATCCACAGCAACCTTCACAGTGCCCTGTAAGCACTTCTGGCAATGAACTCATAGCAAAGAGAATGGGCTAGGAGAGCAGTGAGAAGCCTGGGAATTGCCAAGTGCCCAAAGTTGCTGCTCTGTTTGGGGTGATGTGTGACCAAGCTGGGGTGCTGTGGTACCTGAGGGGGTAGATGACAGGGAACCCTAGGAAAGAGACTGGCAAAACAGCTGTGAGAAGACTGTATTACAGAGACTGTGGCCTCTAGGCACTGAGTAATTTGGTGCCAAACAAACGCTGAGGAGCAGGGGCCAGCAAGGTGCATTTAGTGGAATTGTTTGTTAAACCCAGATACACACATAGGTGTTATGTTTGGGGAAGGACTTGTAGGACTTGTACAGAAGAGTATTGTGAGACTCTCAACAAGTGGTAGTCTTTTCAGTCTATATGATCTGTTTGCAAGAAAATACAGTAAACAGGAGCTCTGGTTCAGCTTTTCAAATTTACTTCTGACACAAGAGACTTGAAGCACCAGTGGCATTGTTGAGAGAAGAGAAAGAAGGTAATTCTGTGTTAAAGACTGGGAAAGGAAATCTTGTGATAAGGCATGTAAGTAGTTTGGCCTGTGTGTGAGACAGCAGGAAAAGTTGGCAGAAAAAGTATTTTTGTTACGGCATTTTTAGCTGGAATAGAGTTGATGTGGAATTGTTTATCGTTTCAGTGGTTTACATTGCTCCAACCAACCACACATTTTCCTAATGTATTTCACTATAATCCTATAAATCTTGCTCAGGGTAGGATATGTATTGAAAAAAAGGCATTAAATCTTTAGCAGGGTTACTGTTGTTTTTATTTTAATCTGAAAACAGCTGTGTTGTTTATTTTCCATGGTGAAGAATTGCTATGGTAGATATTAATAGGAAACACAACGTTACTCATTTAGCACTGAGAAGAATGTTTTGTACTAATCAACAGTGATCTGTGGCACTTTTTAAACAATTGACTTCAGAAAGAATTATCATGAGTCTATTATTTACCAATAAGAAGATCAAGTCACACCAATGGCCTTAGTATATACAGCCTGCTGATTAAAGAAGTAAATGAGAACTGTGGGTATGCCTTACTTTCAGATACCAAGCAGACAAAAGAAATGAGACTTTTAAAATATGAGAGATAGTGGTAGAGCAGTTTCTGCCTCCAATAGTGGAACACACTTATTCCCTGATAATAAATACGTGGGTTTGGAATATCTTACACCATTCACTTCTTGCGCAACTACAGTGCTAACAAGATGAATGGCTTCTCTTTAACCCTCATTTCCCTTTGTTCCTGAACTCTTCCTCCAACAATGCCACAGCCAAAAGAAAGAGCAGTTCCATTTCAAGAGGAAAACATAAGCTTTGACATTAACTTTCTGACATTTGAGGATGAGGAGTATCCCCCTTGCTTTCAGATGTTTACAAGTGCTTCAGGAGTACGTCTTCCCTAAAGGAGAAATTTTTTTCAAGAGCCACAAGCCTGCAAGTTACATTCAATGAACATGGGAATTATATGGCTCTTTAATCAATTACAACTCTTCCTCCAGCTGGAAAAAGAGGTCATCTGCTTTAAAAAATGCATCTCATGCTGAAAAGCCAGAGAAGGCTATAGTAAGCTGTCTACAGAAATTTTGGCGACTGCTCTGAGTACAGATCCCAGATTGCCAGGCTCCCAGGGAGCTGGGTGTCCTGGAGCTCCTCTAGAGATGAGAAGTTCTCTTCTGTGGCCGTGTCATGTGTTTTGTGATTGAGCTCAGGCTGCAGGCTCTGAGCCCATAGATTGACACAGACACATCACTGCTCCCGTGTTTCCACTGGGTTGCACTGACAGCCACAAGCCCTCCCGGGACTGAGGAGCCACGAGCTCGGCACAGCGGGAGCTCAGCTCCTTCAGGCCTGCAAGAGCTCATGCAATGAATGCAGGAACGAGCAGCAGCAGAGAGCTCAAGGCAACTGGTGCCTGTTCCTCAAGGAAGATATATCCAAAATAACTTGGCCAGATTTCCAATGCCACATCATATGTGTTTCTCCTAAAATGTCTCTGGAAGATGTCATGCAGATTGAACTGTAAGGTTGTATTTGATGGGTAATATAATTTAAAACAAACAAACAAAACCAATCCCCTCTCCCCCCCGCAAACAGTTAAATATCTTTTAAAAAATGGAAAAAGAGGGGAGGGGAATTGAGTTGTCCAGAACTGCATGTTTTCACGACATCTATTCTGAGTTCACCTCTTGGATTAGTATCTCTGCTACTGGTTATCTCTGAGAGACCTGCATAGGATCATTCATTTTCAATATGTCTTGTGTGGCAGGTTGAGTCAGGAAAGCAAATAAGTACTTTAAACTCCATAACTCTTGGAAAATGTAATTGTTGCCTGGACAGTGTCACCATGACAGAGAACAGCCACAGCTCCAGACAGACCTTCTGGCATTTAAACTGCTCGTTGTTTGGAGAAGGGAAACAGTCATAAACAGTCTGTGCAGACTTGGGGCTGTTCTGTGACATGTGTTTGCTTTTCAGACTATGGAGTCAAGCTTTCATTTCCCAGCAAAGAGAAAAATTGGAGCTCTGATGGGACCACTTAGTGACACTGTCTCTGCATCTGTGATAGATTTTCTTCCTTTATGGTGCAAATCAGCACACAGTTTATTTTACTGTGGTAGCATTCCCTAGCCAGGTAAAGAGAGCTTTTCTGCCTCTTGTGAGGGATTTTAATTATTTTCAGTATGTTAAAAATGTGCAGAATACATGACAATTCTTGGCATGATGAAGAAGGAAACTAAGTACCTGTAAAAATTTACAAAGCAAGCGCAAAACTACGAGGCTGGAAAAGATTAGTAAATTTATTTTCAATATCACCTTGCTGCAGCGGTAAACAGGGAAATAACAGCGAGAACATGAGCAGTAAATGATGAGCTGAGAAGATGTAAAACAGAACTAGTGGGTTCAAAGAGTAAGGATATAAATGCTAACAAATTAAGTCCTTCTGCATGTATTTGACTTCAGTATTCTATTAAGCAAATTGACAACCAAGTGTTGGTTTCAGTCAGCATGGCGGTGTTATAAGTTAGTATTCCAATAAATAGTAGCAGTTTTCAAAAAAAACACAGGGATATTCTAGGTGTAAAAACCAGAGCAAATTCTAACAAATTAGTTGCATGGCTCATGCACATAAGAAAAACCTGTCTTTACTCATTGCAGGGTCATCTCACTTCAGGAGGAGTGTAGTCCTGAAGTAGAAGAGAGAAGAGAAACCATACATAAGGATCAGCTGCTTTACTCCTTTTATATTTACCAGAGAGTCCTGCATGGAGACAACTGGAAGAGGAAGGAATCAAATACCCAAGGTGAGAGTTAATTTGAAACAGAATTTTGTCACACTTCAATATTGTCAGTTTTCTTAAAAATGCATTTCTGCCCACATCTGGTTTCATACTTCAGGATACATTGCACAATAAAAGTCAAGGCTGCTGAGAAATTCTGCAGTGTGGATTTTTTTTTTTTTGAATATGGATTTTCCTGTGTAATGTATGATCCACAAAGTACTCCATCCTTGCATACTTTCCTGGCATTACTTTTCCACTTAGTCATATACTAATAGAAGCCTTTGCATGAAAATAAGCCTCTTCAACCAAAAAATAGGAGTCAGCAGCATGTTGGCTGCCATTTCTCCACAGTTACTTTATTTACAATGAGTTCCTGGATAGTTTGGGGCAGAAACTGCAATAAATAATGATACCCTATACACACACATTTTTGTCATGCCTTACATGCATATACAATGTGAGGTCTTTCTCACAGTAGCCCAGAACTCCTTTGCAGTTTATTTGGAAAACATTTTTTTCTGTCAGATGCATCTTCACCAGTTCAAGATACAGACCAGAAGTGTGATGTGTGAACAAGGTCTTGTGACCATAACTTGGAAATGCCAATGAAGGTTAGGTTGTGAGTGAGATCTCCTGAGCTTAGAGGGTGGGAAGTTTGGTGTCTGTACACTGAAATTCAACAATTCAGACAAGTCACATCTGTGACTTCACGAGTAAAAGTGAGTCCAAAGCACGGGTTTTCACACTACCCTGGTGGAGCCCATGTTGGTACCACAACAACCAGTGGTACTCTGCCCAGAGTGCTACTGCACTGTCTAGGCAGGGAAGGAGAATAAACCAGAGAAGAAACCATGCCTAGCAGATGATAGAAAAGAGACCACTGTTTTGGAGGAGACACTTTATCTGCATGGTGTGGATCCTCCAGTAAAAAAGTCCTCCTATGTGGGACCCCAGGATAATTCTGGTGGAAAGGGACTTCAAAAAGTCTCTGCTACTCTACTCCAAACAGGGTCAACCACAAGGTCAGACCAGGCTTCTCAGCTTTTATTTGGCTCAGTCTTGAAAGCCTCCAAGAAGCCTCAATGGGCAATCTCTCCTCATAGAAGCAGCAGTTTTCTTTACATCCCACTGAACTGGCAGTCCTGCCCTCAAGCATGTCAGCTGCAGCCTCCAGTTTGGTGTCATATGCAAACTTGGCCAGCATGTGCTCTGTTGCCTCCTCAAGGTCATTGACAGAGATTTTATGCAGGACAGGGAGCCAAGCAGGATATCACCCTTTAACCTCTGCACTCTGAGCCTGTTAAACCACCATATTTTAACCCATCCAGTTGTCTGTCCCTCCAGACCCTAACATCCTAATTTGGATAACTGTATGTGGAAAGAGCTTGTATACATACACCTTGTTAACTCTGAAGGCAGAATGTTTTATTAATGAACCCATAATCACTAACTATGCACCAGAAGCTTTTCACAAGCCAGGTGACACAGCTTCCCACCAGTTTTACAGCTCTCCCCTCCCAGAAGAATGTGAGTACATGGGATTTCCACCCTGTTTAGAGGGAAAAATGCTTCACCTGCTTTTGAAATGCTGCCTTTTCTGCATGGAAGTGCAGGGGTACTACATAAGGCTTTCTTCCCCAAGCACAAAAATGGAGCTTTGTCAGTGTTGGAAATAGAAGGGCAGTAAAGGAGTCTGAGTCCTGCTCATTCCTGCAGCTGAGATGGAAACTGAAGTCTTCAGTAACCCCAAACATTTACATTAGGATTTGCCTTACTCTGAATGCCAATTTGTAAAGCAGAGACAAAGCTGTTCCCAGTTGTCAAGACAACATCTGAGGGAAGCAGAACCATCAACAATAACAAAAAAAAAAAGTCAGAGATTTCTGTTGTCTCTCTGAAAATGTATGCAATATTAGAGGAGTACAAGAGATTGGAAGAACTGCTTGTAAGTCTGAGTGAGTTTCCCTCAGAGGGAAGAGCCTGGGCAGGTACGTAAATAGACAGGTATGTAAATAAATGTAGGGAGCATCCATAGGTAATGCATGCTGGAAAGGAGGCAGAAGAATGTTCAAAGACTTTGCTACAGAGCCCCTGTAATTTAAAGGCATTAAAAATAATAATAATAAAAACATTTCTTTTCCCCCTGGCCACAAGGAGACTAAAGGATGAAAAGCAAGGCACTGCTGTTGTGTTTGGCTAATAGCCAGCCAGCCAAGTAAGACCAATAGGCACATAAACAGTTTGTATGCATCTCAATGGGAAGCTTCCTTCAAAGCTGATGTCTGGAAAAAAAAGATTCAAGCATAGGCTTACTTGTTTCTTTTTACTTTTTCCCCCCTTACTTTCCTTTCATTTTTTTCCTTAAATGAAGGCAGGTTATCCTTTGTATCACTGAAAATAGATAATCTTAAGCTGAATGTAACTTAAAATTATAATGGAGCATAAAATTATGAGTTCTCTTGAACAGAATGGACAGGAACTATATGAGCTGCCTCTTCACAGTCTACTCCTGTCTTTGGTTTTAATTTAGAGAAACCACACCTGGTTTGAGAGAAACTGGGAAGCTTGGGGTGCACAGGTCCTTTTTCCACAGTCTCCATTAAGTTGCCACCACCAGTTGTAACACTCTGCTGAGAGTACCACCTTTTTCTTTTGGGTTTATGATCAGTAGCTCATTTTGACTTTGATCTTTAAACAGATTTGAGAGAGGAAGCATAGTTGTATGCACTACTACCATTTTTTTCTGAGTTAAGTGGTCTAAGTTCACTCAAGTAAGTCATTGTGGCACAAACATAGCACAGGGGTGCTCCTGATCCAGTAAACGTGCTGGATTTATGGTGAGAAAATGTCATTCCACTTTGGAGATTTCTGTCATGGTTTCCAGCACAGCTAGGCTGATGCTGATCCCCAGACTTGTTCATTGAGGGCCAGCTACTGTGTTGTGCTGCTCCATGTAACTGTGCTCTTATTCTCTTCCCTTAGCCCTGGATCCTTAAGAATCCTGTAGCAGACTGGAAATAACATGCTTAGCTCCATAAAGCACAGGTAACTTTTTCAGACAAGGTTTCTGAGGGGGTCAAGCAGCCAAAGACATTTATAGGGACAGTTGTGAGCAAGGGGCTCAGAGGTTTGGTGTCTGCTTGAACTCACCAGCAGGAGTATGGGCATCTCCGGCTATAGCGGCAGCAGTAAAATTGCCATTCACGGTCCAGCACAGATGGAAAGTACTGACTCTGGAAACCAGCCACCAGCCCATTGTTTGAGCAGGTTTGATACCTAATAATGAGCGAAAGAAGAGAACACACAAGGTAAGCACGGCATTAGATTCCTTGACAGTTTCAAGCATTTCTCAAAACAGCATTAACATTTTTTTGTGGTGAATGATAATTCATGTTTTTCATAATGTTGTTGTTATAATAAAAAGAAAATAAAATGTACTTTTCTAAGAAAGCCAAAAAGCCCCCCTAAGCAGAGTACAGGGTTTGGAAATTTTGCAAGGGGCTTTCCTCATCTCCAAAGAAGGAAAAAAAATAATTACAATACCAATAGAAGGTGGAGAACAACCTGGACGAGGATGCTCAGCACCCTACAGGGACTAATGGCCCTGAGATGATATCTTATCTGGGACATTAAGAGTACTCATGAACCTTCTGCACCCAGGAAATTCATTCAGAAAACTGGACCCTGCTTTAGAAATTTCACCAACGCAGATGCCAAGGGACAAAAGAACTTACAGAAATCTCGGACTCACGTAAGCCCTGCCAGAAAAAGTATAGAACAGCTGGCTTGGGCTGGGGTCGGTGTGAAACCAGGGGGAGTGTAACGCGGTAGAGGTTGCGCTCGTGGTTTCACCCAGTGCTGGCACTGTTTCCTTGGTCGTTGGCATTGTCGATTTTCTCTGTCCGAAATTTTCGCTGGCAAATAAATCACTTTTGATGGAATTGGCTCTCTAAATGTATAACATTTTTGATGTAGAGTGCAAGTTAAGGGTTTGACTTTGTGCTGAGAAGCACTGTTTGCACTTGCTGTGTATAGAGTAAGTATTTTCTGTGAGAAAGCAGCAGTTAACCAATGTCTTAACATTTATGTTGCACTTAAAACTATTCAATCAGGCTAAAGTATTTAGTCATTCTAGTATGCTAACCAGGAAAGAACATTTTTCTGGTGTCGGTATTTTCAACTGTTTACAAATCATGAGACTGACTTCAAAATAGTCCATTAATGTTTTTGTCTATGACTGTTGGTAGTTGAGGATCTGGGCTTTATTGAACTAACATTTCAAACTATCACAAAAAAACCCCAAACAAACTGTCCCCCCTCCAAAAAAAAACACCCCCAAAAACAACAACAACAAAAAAGCCCCTTGAGAAGCTATTTTATAAAAGAAGTTCGTTAACTTCTTTAATTGTTTTCTTTCATAACTATGTGTCTCTAGGAGAAGGGATTCTTTATTAAAAACATTCAGGCTTATGATAAAGTCGTTATTTGATAGCAATCACAGAAGGAAAACTGCTATTCAGATGTTATGTAATTTTAAGACTCACACAAATTTTATGACTGGATTTCCAAAACAAAAATCTGCTGCTTCATGCTTTCTGTGTAATTCTATCATACATGTGAATCACTGCCTTCAGGTAGAGCAGACAGGTCTCAAAGCATGCATGCCTCTGTTTGCACACCCTACAACACCTTAACACTGATACCCAAAGTAATTCAAGTGGTAATCAGTTTGAATAGCTTGCTTCTTGGAGACTAAAGACAAGGAGCTCATGAAAACAGACAGGTCATTAGTTCAGCTATTGAATGCTTACTCTCTGAAGCACCCTCCTGGCTGTTTCCCTATTGTAAAAATTACAGGAATGCCATTTCTTCGATTGCTTTTCCTTTTCTTTCTTTTCCTTTCATCCAGGAAAACATGCAGCAAATTTTCTCTTCGATTTCATAAAATCAATTGCAATGATATATCCGAAAGACACTTTCAGAAGTAACTGTAGGATTAGCAAATACCAAAAACTTCCCTTAGTTTCACACTATGACCTCATGATTAATTTTAACTGAATTCTGAAGTTCCCAGAAGGGAAAACACATAATCTAGAGGAGTTTGGTGTTTGGGAAGTCATGCATTTGTGCAAAAGGGTGTTAGTGCTTGCAAAGACAGCGTGAGGCTGAAGTGCTTACATGCAAAAGCTGAAAAACTGATCAATTTTGACCAGTGCAGTGATGAATTTCCCAGCACAGTTTTTGGTGTCCACTTTTGAACTCAAGGCTCTCTTCTCTGTCTCTTCCCCTGCGTTCTGTTGTTCAGACAAGAGTATTTACATTTGTTTGTGTCCCTGTATCTCCCACGCTGATGGGGCCACACGTACTTGTTGTGCTTTGTGAGACTCTTTCAAGGACCTTCAGAGTTGCCATGGAATCACACCAAGTATGGCAGTCTGGCTTTCACTCAGAGGATTTCAGCAGGACTTTGATAGGAAGTTGTTCTGATTTTTGGCACATAGGCCATAGGAACATATGGCTAAGACTCTGTGTAAACACATTGGATAGCTGCAGATGATTGGTGTTATCCTGATGGAAGAATGGCTGGTACACAGCAATATGGGGGTTGGTTGTACCTGTTGCAAAATGAGAATTAAACTGTATAAAATAACAACAAACTTTCCATCTCTCACCCTTCAGAGTTACCTGCATTTGCATTGCTCAAGTCCTCGTGCCCCTGTGTCTTGGGTTATGGAACCAAAAATTTATATTCTATTTCATCTGCTAAAAATGAAATGTGCTAAAAAACACACCCAGAAAGCAGCTGGGGAGATGTTCTTTATCTCTTGTAACTCTGGGAGGAGGGGGGTGGGTGCCTTTTGAAAATGGGCCAACTGTTAAAACCAGGTGGGGCAGGGATTCTTACCTCTTTCCACAATGGGCCATTAAGACTCCCCAAGCTGTTCTCCTCCCCAAAGCAGTACATCCACAAAGCAGTACATCCACATTCCATCATCCTATTGTGAGATGCTCCACCCAGTGGGGGGAGCCAACCATTCCTACCTGGATAAAAACTGAGATGTAGGAACACAAGGCATCTAGCTTCACCCGATTCCCGGAGGAAGACTGGACCCTTCTTACCATCACTGGACCTGTTTTCTACAGGATCATCTCTACTTCAACAGAACCACATCTGCCACTCCAGGAGGACTCACTTTTGGACTGCTTCCAACACCCTGACCAACAGGGTGTCAGGTTGGACTCTGTCAGGGTTTCCCAGAATTGCTTGGTTGGTTGGTTGGTTGGTTGGGTGGTCTTGTTTCCTACTACATTTGTATTGTAAATATTCCTAGTAAAGAACTTTTGTTCCTATTCCCAAATCTTGCCTGAAAGCCCTTAATTGCAAAATTATAATTTGGAGGGAGTGAGGGGTTTATATTCTCCATCCTAAGGGAAACTCCAGCTTTCCCTGGCAGATACCTGTCTTTCTAAACCAAGACATCCTGGGAGATTTTTCTAGCTCTTTTGCACAGGTGCAATGTTGGGAGCACTTTGTTTCTCCATTTCCTTTGCATTTCCTCTCAGAAGCTCAACATTGCCCTGCAATTTCCCATCCCCACTGATCAGCGTCTGATATTCCTGCTCATACCTGCCTCTGTGGGAGGTTCTTCCTTCTTTTCTCTTCCCACCTGCTCACATTCAGTCTGGGAAGTCCTGTCCTCTTTCCCACTGCCTTTGTCCTACAACAGTTTTTATTTTCTTGACATATTATTTTCTACTAGTGTAGTCCAGTTGTGATGGAAAGAATAATTTTGAAAGAGATGCCACTCATGGACACTTCTCTCTACAGTGAATTGAGAAACAAACCTAGCTAGCATAACACTTATAGATTTACATGTACTCCTTTTTGGCTACCAGATTTTAGGATGGTAAGGTTATTTTTGATTCTAATTCTGTCTTCTCATTATAAATTTCATTTAAAAAAATAGAATTGGTGTTGCCTTAAAAATTAGTTTCTTAGATGGAAAGTATACCTGGACATAAGTAATGTTTTATAATTAAATTGCAGTTTTGTTTTAACATAATTCAAAGTTAAATTTGAAACACACATTAAAGTTCATGTTAAATTCTCTCTCTTTGCTTCTGTCTCATACACAATGTCCTGTAATGTGTTATTCAAGCCCAGTATTGGGTTTAGCAAAAGAAAGATAATAGTAATGTTGAAGTACTTTTCTTTAGCTTTGAGATAAGATTTTTTTCCTTAATCTTTCTAGTTTTCAAGTTAAATCCAGATACTCTTTCAAAAACGAAGAGATGTTCTCAGAACTTGGAGTGCTTATTTGTGAGCTTATAGAAAATATTCTCTTCTTTTCTTTTCCCAGCTGGCCTCTTTCCTACAAGCAGAAGGTAATTCTTCAAGGGAAACAAAGAACCCCTCCCCACACACCTTTTCAGTCAGTTGTTCTATGCACTAATCTGAAAACAACATTTAATGTGTCAGAATATTTCCCTTCTCTGTTGAATTCACTACTCTTGTCACAGCAAATCCTGAAGCAAGTAGGATGAATAAAAACTAGTGATTTGGGAACTTTGATTTATGGACAAGTCAAAACAATCCTTTTTTTTTTTTTTTTTTTTTTTTTTTTTTTTTTTTTGACCCACTCCTTAGTACTTTTACTGTAAAGGGTACTTCAGTATTCAGAGTTAATGTGGCTAGGTTCTCCTCACTCCTGAAATCCTGACATTGCTAAGAACAGAGGAAAATGCCTCTTACAAGGTGAATGCAGAAGAACATGAGAAACTGGCTGGGACTGTGTGGGATTAAACTTGGCAGTGGATAGGTTTTCTTTTTCTAGTTGGCTCAAGTTGCAAAGTGTGAAGAGTTGCCTTTTGGATCTGGTACTGGGAGCAGAGGAGGTGAGCTGGCTGGTAGGGAGGGAGTGAGAAGATTGGTGAAGATCAGGTGCTCTCGGATGGGAAGTGGCCCTTGCCTGGGGTGCAGGTGTGAGAAATGACTGCAGTGTTCCATAGAAAGCCTTGTTCTGGGAGGAGTTCTGTATAGTAACAGGAATCTGGTGTCTGAAACTTTCCTGGCCTGCTGTGATTCCTGTGAAAAGCCTCTCCTCTGCCAAATCTTCTTCTGAAGTGGTTAATGAGTATTGTACAGCTGAGTTCTGTCATGGCAAGCAATCAAAGCATGCATCCATGTTACAGATTTAGTTCAGGTCAGAATTGCTTTTGTTCTTCACTGGTGAGCTTTTATCTGTGAGGCCAAACAAGAGCTGGTGTGAAACAAACTCACCCAAAGTGCATATGTGAATTTTGGATCCCTGCATGACATGTTTCACCTGCTAGACCCTCTTAAATTGTGCCATATTATTTACAAACATCAATAACAACCTCAGCAGCCAAGCATGTTCCTCATTGACTCAACAGTTGTCTGCAAGACTGAAAACAAAAATTGCTTACAACAATAGAATTGTTTTGAGCAATGAAATCAGTTTTGGTGACACTTTGTGCTTATACCTGCATTTTAATTTTGCTCCTTGCTAAGCACAGCCCCAGAGTGTTGTGTCCCATCTAATGCTGGTGCTGTGTGGTAAACATCCCTCTGAGGCCCTCTGTTCCCCAGGTACATCAGCACCATGTTATCCTGAGGATGAAAAACCAAAGAGGAAGCCTGTTCACTACAGATCTGCCCAGGGAAGCCCAAGTCATGCTGCAGGAAGTGGTGCTGTTAGAGCCTGCATTGAATTCCTGCTGTGCTGACTGGGATGGTGCTCCCTGAACCTCTCTGGAAACATGCAGAGGCTGACTCACAGCTCAGTCAGCACTGGGTCCTGCTGTATTGAGGGCGATTTGTTCCTAAGAACAGGGTAACCTGAGTGTCATTCCTTGTCCCTGTGCAGGGGAGGCCCTGAACTGCTCTTTTGAGTTATCTTTGTGTTCTCCCTCTGTGTAATTGGATTAATTGCATGATGAGAGCTAATTCAATGGTCAGTCTGTTACAGGTGTATGAGATATAAAGAGGTGGAGGGCAGGCTCAGGACACTTGCAGCTCTGCTGTCCAGACAGAAGGAACAACTTTTATATGATTGATTAGGCCATGTTAGTCTCCAAAAGCCAGTTCTACAAGGAGTCTTCCCTATTTGTTATGGGGTGCTGAGACATGTTGTTATGACTTCCACATGCCAAAGGCAACCTCTGTAACATCTTCAGCAATATTTTCTTCCATTCAGGGGGCATTTATGACCTACTTTTTTCTCCCTGACCAAGGGAAGGCAAAGCCCTTTTCACCCTGGTGATTTCTTCTTGACAGTAGCTGATGAGGCCTCCTGAAAAGGAGATCCAGAAAGATTCCTCTTCTCCTCAAATGCTCCCACTGGATTCAGTCCATTGCAGCTGTGCTAAATGGACTTGTAGCACAAGTCCTTTAACATAAACTCAGGGCTCTGAGAAAAATTAACTTGTTTGTGTAGATAGTACAAATGGGAAGATTTTTCAAAGAGTAGCTGGATTGTTTGGTTTGAGTAACACAGCCTCAGATTTGAAATCTGGGATTGGTCAGAGACTGGGGACAAAAATAGTTCCTAGTGATATACCAAGGTGTACTGCCAGATCCCGAACAGGAGGTTCTTCTGCTCAGTAGTCTGTCTTTGCACCTAACTTGTGGACAAAAGAAGAAGAGAATGGGAGTGGGGAGGGAGAAACTAGATATCTGTTTTTTTCCAAGTCCCATCTAAACACTTTCTCAGAAGTCTAAACAAGGAAAAGAGGCAATAAACATGGAGTAAATAGCTCTTGGCTGGAGATGCTTCTTCTTTATGCTTCACAGCTAACTGGGAATATATTGAGGATATGGCATGGTTTCATCTGTATCATGTGGTGTTAGCCAAACTTATTTTCCTGGAGGGAAGAGTTGCTTGTCTTCACTTGCAAGCTTTTGTTCCTTTGTGTGAACCCTGTCTTTTGGTATGATAGTTTTCAGGCAAGAAAAATAGTTTTTCTTAAAACCCTTGTTCAGAGACTGGTCTGTAGAGACAACTGTGGTATTCAACAAAGCAGTGAAGAACAGTCTCACCCTCAATCACTCAGACCTTAGGTGGTGAAATATTTAAACAAGGTCTGAGTTGTTTAGCCTTGTGCTTAGCAAGGAGCAAAATTTCTGCAGTACAAATGGAGATAAGAACATAAAATCTGTGTTCCCTGAAAAGATAGGATTCTTTGAGGAACTGCAGCATAAAAATTAGTAGAAGGACTGCAGAATCAGGGCATGCTCTAGAGACTTTTCCCTACTCCAGTCGTGAATATTTACAAATTATCCAGGAACTGGTTCTTGCTTCCAGTTGCTCTCTCTCTGTTGAGTATCATCTTGGTTAGCAGATAGTTAACCTTACTCTGAAAGAATAAGGTGTTGAAACAGATTCAGCAAAGCCTTTGTACATGTAACTTTAAACATTAATTCACAGATTTATGAGGCTGAGAAGGCATTCCTGATCATCTGATCCAATCTATTGCCACAATTTCCTCTTTGAGCCTTGTAACAGGTTCACAACTTTCTCACACCCTTTCAGCAAAACATAAATGCACTTAATATCTTCAGAAGTGTATGGACATACATGATTAACTTCAGGGATGCATTTATGCAGTGAAGCAGCATAGTTAGATACATTCTGAAATGCCACTAGGTAGTTCTAGGTAGTGGTCAGAAGGGATTGGTCTTCACGAGTCTGCTTGTGAAAGAGATGAGCTGCCCCAGAGAGCAGTTTTTAGAGTACCTGTTCTCTCCATCCACCCTGGAAGGAGGCAAAGGTAATAAACTAAGCATTACTAGGCATTAGATGCCTAATGTGGATACATGTCATTGTCCTCTTTCTGTTGTATAGTTTTTTCACATCTGAAAGATTCAAAGTTTTATGGTTTGATTGTCTAAATCTGTATAATCTCTAGAGTTAGTGAAGGAATTAAACTTACCAGGAAGCCCTGCCAGTGGTTCCCTCTTGCTCCCAACTCACCTATCCCTATGGTCCCCCCATCCATTTCTGTCCTTTTGCCCCAAATACTGAAGGCCGAAGAAAATACTGAGTTGGAGACTCTTTCTTCTTTTTTTTTTTTTAATATTCCCTCTTCATTTTCTCTCTGAATCTTTCCTTTACTTATCGTCTTTTCTAAAGAAACCTCTCTTGAGTTTGTCTCTATTTATGCAGCTGCACAGCAGTCAGGGATGGTAATTTGAAAACCACCATTTGAAATTTGAAATGCCATAAGCATAATTTGTCAAAGGTGGTTTTTTGTTTGTTTGTTTGTTTTGGTTGGTTTTTGGGGGTTTTTTTTTGGTATTTCTGCAAGACTAGATTTCCTGACTAGGCTTCTGGCTGAGAAACCAGAGGGAATTCAGAGAAGTGCTGTGGTCAGATATGGTCAGTGATTGCTTAGGAGTGTTGGAATATAAAACCTCCAGAGGAGAACTAGAAGAATGGAGATGTGGTAACCCTGAAAGCAAAAGCTTGGGAGAAGGTGTGTGGCTGAGGGAAAGGTGTAGCTGCTACCTATTATTAAGAAAAAGAGATTTTACAAGAGGATGCCACAAGCTTGTGCTCATTGCTCAGTGAAGGCAGGGCAAAGAATAAAAAGCCTCAATTGCAGCGGAGTAGCAGCCTTCAACGCAGGCTCCCATAGCATACTCCTGGAAAAGCTGGCAGCCCACAGCTTGGACAGGTGGTGGAGTTCACCATCCCTGGAAGTGTTTAAGAACAGACCAGATGGGGCACTCAGTTGACCTGGTGGTGGTTGGTCATAGGCTGGACTCAAGGATTTCAAGTCTTTTCTGACCTAAATGATGCTGCAAAATTTCAGCAAAAACTTGGCAGACTTGTGGTTACTGGTGGTAGAAGCAATTGAATATCCCTGGATGTGGTGTGCAAGGGGAGACAAAATACTGTGTGAGACAGAGCTGAAGAAGGAATATTTTAGTCCATCCTACAAGGATGGGAAATGAACTAGCAAGTCCAGCAGAGTGCTGTGTCAGCTGACATGAGAATGACAAATTGCTCACCAGCAGATTGGTTTGTGGGGAGATCAGCAGAGAAGAGAGCTGGCCAAACAGGAGCTATTGGTACTGATGGTAACTCATATTTGTGGTCCCACTTGATTATTGAGTGAATCTTTTTAGAATTGGGGATGGCTCCAAATAGGGCTGAGGTGGGTGTGGAAGAGAAAGAGAAGAGGGGCACCTATGAGAAGTGAGACTGCCAAGAGGGAAGGCAGGATTCTCAAAGGTCTCCCAGGCCATATCCATGCCATCACATTAATTTGAAGTTACACTGGCCAACACTTCCACTGCAGTCTGGGATGAGACTGTGGGGTTCTGGGGCAGCAGTGCTGGCATTACCAGGGATGCGCTGGTGCACTGCAAGCCTCTCTCCATGCAGCACTGTAGATAAAACTGCATCCTGATACAACTCAGCCCTGGGGGTGGAGAACTGAAAACTGCAAAATACAATCAGGCACAGCTAGCTAGGATTTATGGAAATGGCCCAAGTAACTAGGAGCACAAGTTCCCCTTTGCAAAAGGATATGTGCTCCCTAATCAGGAAGGAAGGAAGGAAGGAAGGAAGGAAGGAAGGAAGGAAGGAAGGAAGGAAGGAAGGAAGGAAGGAAGGAAGGAAGGAAGGAAGGAAGGAAGGAAGGAAGGAAGGAAGGAAGGAAAAGAAAGTTGATACATTCAGAGTAGGCAGAGAGATGTAAGGATGTTGGACTGGAAAGATGAGCTGGTGAAAAAATACTAAAATAACTCCACAAACTGGTAAAGGGAGAGAAACAAAGATAAGCAATTAAAGAGGGGTTGAAGAAGAAATACATTTGGAGAAAATATAGGGTTAGCTATAGTAAAAAAAGTGGGCAACAAATAGGACAAATTGAAAAGATTTTTTAAAGAGGAGAAGGAAGCAAGATTCAGATAACCCACTGTGGATATAGTAATGCTAAGCATACAGAGTGATGAATGGTTGCATAGCAGAAGAAAATGTTCTGTATAGGTTTATACAGTATCCTGTTTGTGAGAAGTGAAATTAAGCAATTGCTGCCAGGGCTTTTTAGAAAGAGAATAAAAAGTTTATTTTGAACAAAAGAAATGTCTAATTCAAAATTATTATGCAATAAATAGAAATTGCATCAATGTATAAAAAATGAAGAAGTCATCCAGGATTATCACAATGTGTTCTTTCTGCCTCTTTTGCAGCTCTCCCCCGTTTTTTCAATTCTTATTCCAAAATTAAACATAGGGTCAATAGTTTTTTCCTTTAGCAATTGCATCAGCCATAGGCAAGTGTCACGTGGTAAATGAGAGAGTGTGAATAATTCAGAACAAAATTTTAAATCATTTAAAAAGCAGAAACTTGGCATTTCATTGTTAATCTATTCCCATATCACAAGATTTTAAAAATCATATTGCAATTTCTAGGACAAAACCATTTCAAGTATTTGAAAATACTCATCCCTGCATGCATTTCATTCTGTCCAAAGAATATTTCAATCCCAGAGTTGTCCAAAACTCTGTTTCCCATTTAATTTAAAAAAATAAATAATTAATTAAATACTGGGTACTCTGCCCAAATATGAAATACTATACATATTTCCAGAAATTATTGTGGCCACATAATGTGATCACCTTTGCCTCCAAGGCTGATGGAAGATGTAACATTTAGTAAGCAAACTGAAGGTATTAGGGCACTAAGATGATCTTCTGCTCTCACCATGCAGATATACATGCCACCATCATCACTTGTTAGTGTGGATTTTTGGCTCCTGTAATAACAGCACAACTAGAAAACAACATTTGTCTATGCCTAAGCCAAAAAGCTTAGCAACAAAAACATAAAGCAAAGAGCCAGTGCAATACAGAGATTATTTTTTCTAGCGATAAGAGCATGAGGATGGAGTGAGGAGTTTTGCAATTTGTTTCCCAGTTTAGTCACTGATTCAATGTGACTTTTCAAGAGGGGCTTTATGCTCTCCTCACCTGGTGTTTCTGCTCGCCTCATTTTCCTTATCAATGAAACAAGAGCAAGACCAAACCACTTCACAGCTGAGGTTGTGAGTGACCAAAGGACCAGGCATTTGTAAAGCACACTGACACCCTCCAGCAAGAAACTGCTGCAGAGAGGACAAATGTGATGCTGATCAGCTCCCATGCATTGTGATTAATGAGTCTTAAGGCAGTGAAGCCTGCTGGTTATCTGGCATTCCTAGGCATTTGCATTGCTCTGACCACAGTATTAGGACCTGCATTCCACAGGGGTTACGGGGCTGTGCCCTCCAGGGATGGTTGGGGTTATCCTACCATTCGGTTCCCGCCCTGTTGATCTCTTCCCACCAGCACTCTGTCGGCTCGCCCAGGCTCTGGGCTGCTGGCATGCAGGCATAGTTCCACAGTCTGTCAGAGCCTTCCTTCTTGCTGAAGACACTCCTGACGGCCACGATCACCTGCCCATGCGGGCACTGGAAGTTGAAACCTTGCCGGTACACGTTGACCCACTCATCGTTATCTCCGTAATTATAGGGACCGTAGTCATAGTCACTGTACTGGCCCCATGCCACAGTCACCAGAGGCAGGAACACACAGAGTAGGAACATGTCCATCCTGAAGATGTTCCTGGCTTGGAAGTGCCCCTCTGGTTTGTTGGGCTGGCCCTTTTATATCGCCTCTAACATTTGGCTTCCAGATGTTGTGTTTTCAGATCCAAGTGCAGTGTGTCATTGCTTAACAAACCTTCTCTGAGCTACAGAGACGTCCAATTACTCTTAAGGTGGAATTCTGCAAGTACAGTAAGACTGCAGTCCCTTGGAGCAGGGTCTTCCCACCACGGCAAACCATCTGTGAACCTTTACTGCAGAGCTACTGCACACAGCAAGCTACATGTCATAGGACAGACAGGTCACAGCTACTGTACACAGCTACGTGTCACAGACATCTCACTTGCATCCCCAAGATAGCAGTTAAATTTGAAAATGACTTTATTTGAAATTAAGGCTCTATTTGAAGTTGCCATTTTCCATCATTAGTAACATGCAATCAAATGTCTGTGTGTGTGTGGCCATCCTCTTTTTCCTAAATGTGTGTCTCATGATTCTGCCAGTGCCTGGACAGAAGGGAATTGGGCAAGGTGAGGGAATTCACTGCTCCTGTGGAAAGAACTCCTTTAGAAATGTTGGGTTGGTTTGGTTGGAGGGAAGGTGGAGCCCAAATGACTGAGACTCTGTCTTGGCATGGAAACAGCCCACCCTGAGAAGTAGGGCATTGGCTTCCTCCAAGCAGAACTGATTTTGCTATGACTGTGTGTGAGCTCTGTGGAACTGTGGAGATGGCAGAAGTTTTAATTTGAGGATAAAGCACATAAGCAAGGTACAATGAGAAAAGCTTTATGTATTACCAGAGCCTACTGAAATCCTTGAGCAAGGGCCTTGAAGCTACCTGGATTTTATCATGGGCTGGGAACACAAGGCTGCTGCTGAGGAACTGCTGTGTTGCAAATTCAAAACCTGACTTGCCACTTGGAAAGTGTTTATATGCAACATCCTTAGGCAATGTCTCTATCAGGAACCCACTCTTTTCAGGAAAGTCTGGAACAGTGTGCTTTACTTAACTGTGTACTTGACCTGTAGAAAACTCTTGGACTTGAGCATATTTTAATAAGTAAGAAAGTCCAAAGTCAATCCAACATAATCTAGATATGTCTATGTTGCCTCTGCTGTGTTACTAACAAATTGTGTGACACTTGGAACAGCTCCACATTCATATTCCTTCTCTTTTAGTGAAATCCAGAGATTGTTTCTTGCTTGCTGCAAGCTTCTTCTCAAATCTTTTTACTGCCTCTCTTCCACATTTGAACCATGCACAGAAAAAAAGGAAAAGAAAAAGAAAAAGAAAGAAAAAAAAAAAAAAAAAAAAGAAAGGAAAAAAAAAAAAAGAAAAAGAAAAAGGAAAAGTTTATGAGCTTTCATTCTGTTGCTGGTACTGATAGAAGGACCTGTGATGGTGACTGGACTTCTTCCTCTCTAGGGATCTCCAAACCCATCCTCCTGCCTGGTCATTTTTTTGCAGGAACATAAGCATCCCAGGAGGCAGGTGCATTTACTAACAAACCTCAGATCTCAAAACCATCTCCAGCCTCATCAGCCAGATGCTTTTGTGCTTTTAGCTAATAGCTTTCCTTGTAGCAGAGCTTTGTTCAACAAAACTGTTGGTGATGGTTGGCTCTTTTCCAGAACAGTGCAGCAACATCTCAGTTGTCTGTGCTCACAGCTGGGGCAGATCCACATGCACCAGGCAAGTGAGAGCTGCTGGTGTGGCTCAGTGCCTCACCTCCAGCTGCAGCAGCCCCAGATGCCTGGGAAGGGGACTGTGGAGACAGCAGAGAAGAGCCCTTTCCTTGGAGCTGCCCTCCTCTAGATCCTAGGTAACAGTGGGGGACAGGGGTACCCAATGTCTAAAAAGAGTGGAAATTTAAGATTAAAACCCCCTTGTAGTATTCTGATGAGCACCAGAGTGCGTGAGCTGCACAATCTCACATGAGATTTTCAGCTAACTCTATAGTGTATTTCTTTCCCTTCTTACTTCCTTAAATGCACAGTCACATCAGGGAGAACTGCACACTGCTGTATATGCCTAAGAGGCATTCTGGAAGAAGTTTTAGCAGGAAAAACCACATTATCATATACATATGATCTTCACCTCACATAACCCTTCATAAGCACCATTCCTTGTAACAAGGTCCTTATATAACCCACAATATTTCAGGCAAGAGGGAAGGAGAAGGTGGAAGGAAGGCTCTGTGGAGAGTGGGCAGCCTTTTGCCTACCTTTAACATGTGTGTGAAGCTTTGAGGTGTCTGTTTTCACTTGTTACATACAGTCTACCCTGCCTGATCCCAGTTAGTGGATAGAGTGGCACTTCCATGCTGCACTGTGATCCAGAGGTGGCTTGGCTGCTATGCAGGGAGGACAGTGAACACAGCAGATGTGTAACAACACGTCCTGGCCAGCCTTATTCTGTTCTGGCCAGTGAATCAAGCACAACAGTGCACAAAAGCCAGTGGCTAGAAGAGCTGCAAACTAACCTTCAGCTTGGTATTTTTGGTTGTCTTCTGCTACAGTTTGCGCTGCATGAAGACCCTGATTTTTAGAAATCAGCCCCTGTCTGAAATGACCTACTCTTTAATCTGACTTCAAAAACATCAGCTGCATGCCTTGCATAGCCAATCTCTGGAAAAGCTGTCAGTGAAGTAGGGAATATAAGATGCTAAGATCAGTCTTTCGTTATCAATTCCTTGCTCTCTTGAATCTGAATTGTATGGTAATTTTTTTCCTAATTGTCTCTTACAAATGTTGCACTTAATCCACACACAAAATAAATCTGTACTGCCCAGTGGTGACAGATCAAAGTGACTATTCTTGATACCCTGTCTCCCTGGACTAACTTTGGAGATAGCTCAACTTTTAGCACAGTTTGGACTAGAGGAATGTTCTTTCTGACTTGATTTATTCTGTGTTTCTCCCCTGCTGAAGGTACTAGATGCATTACTTAGTGATGCAGGTGTTATTAGTGTTTTGGAGCCATCAGAAGAAATGCTGCAGTATTCTCTTGCCATGCCATAATACAGGCATGAAATGCAGAAAGAATTTCAGTCCTTTGAGCTAAAATCACAGACGCAGAAGTATTATTTGAATGAATAACAGTAGCTAGCCCAAGCTCTATACTAAAATAGGAGAAAGAATGGTAAAATTGATAAAATTTATCATAAAAAATGATAAAATTTATTTATTATTTGGCAAATACAAAGATGCTAGAGCTGCAATGAGAAAAGTGAGGTTTCAGACTTGGTCAGTGACAGGTACAACCAGATCTCTGTCTACAAAACGGAGTTGCATGAAAGTAGTGTCATGTGGTTTTATTGGAGTATCTGTGCTGCTTAAGTTCCTGTGTCTGCAAAGGACTGGCTCATGGGCAGCCAGTTTTTATCCCACTTTGAGGGCAGAAGGAGCATATGAGGGTGTTATCTCACAGCACCTTACCACTTCGATGCACAGGAGATATTCCATCTCATATTACTCAGGGCTATGCCCAGGAATTAAGCTTTGCATTTTGGGCTGGTGAAGGAGGCTGAGTGTGTAATAGTGAGCCCTGAAATCCTCTGTACACAAAACAGGTATTGCAGAAGCAATACCAGCAGCAGCAGCAATATGTGCCTGCCTCCAAGCTAATGAACTGCATCATGGCATTTCACTGTGAGAAGAAAGTGTTTTTTATGACAGCTCACAGCATCACTTAGGTCACACACTGTGAACATATTTTCCATATTTTATTGCACACTGTCTCAGTGAGATGCTGGCAGTTCTGAGAAAGCACAGTGGCTTGGATGAGTCAGGGAGGCTGCTTGATCTGGGAGCTGTAAATTGAATTCAATTACAGATTACTTTTCCTGTCATCTATGCAGCATGGTTTATATATATATGTTCACAAATACAATAAAGGCACCCCAAATCCTCAAACTTTTAAATGCAGGAGACACACACACACACATATATATATATGTATATATGTATGTGTATGTATATATATATATATGTGTGTGTGTGTGTGTGTGTGTGTGTGTGTATATGTATATATATGTGTGTGTGTGTATATATATAAGGTTTCCTGCATTGTCAGTTATAATGAGGGTTTGGGGTGCTTTTATTATGTCTTTTAAACGAGATTACAGAAACCTTGGTATTGTGGAGGACAAAGCTGCTGAAAGACTGCTTCATAACAGTTAAAGACATATCCTAGTCAACTTTTTAGCTCAGAGATACTATCTTTCTTCAGAATAATGTATATGGTGGAGGCTGGAGTTCATTTGTCAAATTTTCCTGCTATTAATGATATTTCATGTAGCTCCATTCACTTGATGCTCTCCAAGTATTTTGATTAAGCCTTTTGAGCCACCTTTTTGAAAAACAGGAAAGGTTAAAACAGTTTCCACAGTGGGTTCAGTGACCTGCCCAATGTCCACCAGTCCCTCAGGGCTAGAAAGCAATTTTAGATTTCAGCACTAGACTGGAGTTTAAAATCCTACTCCAGTCCTGGGAAAGCACACATTTTCCCAAATTTTCTTCTGCTACTTCCCTACAGAAATGCTGGTTCAGCTTCTACTTTGTGTAGCTCTTCTCATGTAAAAGGGAAGCTACTACTTAAGATACGGTGATACTGGATGATATTGCAGAGCTGTTTTCTCCTTAGAAATAGCTGTAGAAAATTCTGATATGATACCACCTGGAATATTGTTGTGAAGAAAAAAAGTGCTCGCTGCAGTGCTATTTTTCCAAGTTAACATAAGGCTTTGAATTGCTTTTGTAATAGCTTCCTTCCTGCATGTGCAGTATTAAATTATGGATTAAGTAATAGAAGCAAACAGGAAAAGCAAAATCTAAGTCACAAAGTCTCTGAGAAAAGGATAAGAAAGCTGCACTGAAACATTAGTAAAGAAACAACTGAAACAAATTTTTTTGGTTATGGAAATTATCTAGATGCCATGATAACTCTTTTCCTTCTGCGAGTCTGAGATCTATTATTTTGAAAACTCAGTTTTCAGGAAATCAGCAAACAACTACATAGATTAATCATCATTGCTAGATCAGATAATTCCCCAAAACTGCTCAAAAGCCACTGTCACAAACCTTTGGGACAAACCTTCCCCATCTCTCATAAAGCTTTGAGTAGGGAAAAGCTGGATACTGAAAAAGAGCTGAGTTGTTCAAGGGGAGGCATTCTTACCAACAGCAGAGTTTCTACAAACATCCTAGAATGGTTACCCAGAATATTCTGGTGTTAAATAACCCAAGAACCAATTGCCATCATTACAGACTTCCACAGATCTCCCCACAGAAGTAGTTTCAAATAGATTTACTACAGGATATTTAACCAGTTCTGATACAAATATGTTTGTTTCAGTTCAAATATGGACATGAGGAACTTGGTAACTTGACTATTACATACATATTGTAAGAAGCCACATGCAATTCATGAACAGAAATTGATGCTTTTTTCATTGTTGTTGTTCCCACTAAAATTGCACAACCTCTTCTGTGGTTTAATCCTAATCAAATTCAAGCTTTTGTCAGAGCAGAAGTATAACTGCTCCTCCCCAGCCTGCTCCACATACTGCAAAAGTTGCCCTGTCGTAGTAACTCTTACCATTTGTGTTAAAAATTCAATCCCTGAAGCTGTGGTTACAGTGACCTTTCCTTACAATAAGGAAAAGCCAAGTTGGGAAGTGTTTGCCATTACAGTTTCACATGTCAGGACAGGGCATGGTACTTTTCCCATCACATGTTATTGCTAAAAGAGAGGTGTTTTTCCTTGTACTTTTTTGGTAACAAAATCTGTTCTTATTGCTGTGGTTGCTGTTACCAGTATCTCTTTTAGCATATAAGCTTGAAATCCATACCTCATCTTTAGCTCCAGTCCTGTATCAAGCCTAGACAGTCAGGGTATAGTGTTTGAAGGTGAAACTGCCAAAAGAAAATTAAAAAACCTTGAGGATACAGGAAATTCAGGGAGCACTGATTCAGGCGAGAGCCAGATGCTTCAGGCTGAGTCAGTGCTGAAGCTCCTCACAGATTTGCAGGCAGCATTTTGCCACGACCTTTTTATAAGTCAAGCTGAGTAACTTAATCCCCTTTTCATCACTCATCCTTTTTGCACATGCATGTGGGTGGGTGGGCTTTAATATAAAAATTCATATTGAATAATAATATAATAATTATATTTAGTCTTTGAGCTAAATTCAAGCTTGGCTATCTCTATGCTTTTGTTGGTTCCCACCTGACACAGCTGGAGACCCTTCTTGGAAGAGCAATCATCACCAGATCAGCAGAGACAGAAGTGTTCTAAAACTTTATGACTCCTCCAGAAAGAGACTTTTTCTCCAGTGGTCTCATCAGACATTTAAGTGCAATTGCCACTAAATACATAAGGAATTTTGTATATGATAAATTACCCTTTCCGTCTTCCAACTTGTTTTAAGTTTGGCCTCAAAACATATAGCTTCAGCTTCAGATTCTTGAAGCATTGAGAAAGTCTGTTGAGGTAAAATGGGTAGGAAAAATATTACATTGAAAAGTAGAAGTTACAAAAAACAGTCAAAGTATTATTGAGATACTCTCCATAGTCTGAGAAGAGAGACAACAGGGGCCTCAGCCCCATTTTTTTAATTTTGAAAGCCCAACACAAAGCTTGTTTCCACATAAGGCTCAGTTGTTTTATTTTACTTCAGTTTAATCCATGGGACAACTTACAGAAATGGCCACAGCAGACAGATGTAGCAGTTTCAAAATCCATGGACTATGGACCTGGGGTTTGATACGGGCTACGTTTTGCAGGGCTGTGACTGTAGGTGTCTGACTGAGCAGTGTTACGAGATCAGTCAGCTGTGATGCTTGTCCTGCAGACCATCTGTTGTGGCTGGGGAGTGCGTTTCACCTTCAGAGAATTTTGGTGTCATTGGAAAGTTCTCACATGGCTTTCTCCAGCATAGTCTGTGACCAACAGTTCATAGCATCACTGTGAAATGCTGGAGGGGAAAATCTGAACTAATCACTCATAATAACTCTGCACAGACCCACGGGATAAGTCTGAGGTCAGGGCTGAACTGATCTTTTATGTGAGAATGGCAGTAGGCTGTAATTCACTTGCTGGTCATGGGAATGGCCTGAACCAAAGCCAGTTTTTTTCTGAGCTAGATAAGGGGGGAAAGAGCTGACAGTGTGACTTAGAAGTATCTCAGTTTTACATGCAAAGAACCCTATCTCTGCATGACCTTTCAGGCCCATGCAAAGTGAATGCTGAGTAGGAACACTCAGAGCTTGTGGTGTTTTATTCCAGTTTTGTGCTTTCTTTGTGTAGGCTTCTTTGTGTCAAAATAAAATCTTAACATTTGTAACAATTTTGCTTTAACAGTCACTAAAGTCAGGTGCTGTCTGGCAGCCCATGTTATGTGGGAAATGAAATTAAATGCTTACTTGGTCCCTTTTGGCCATGTGCTTTGTGAATTTGGATAGCTGGAGTGACTCTCAAACCCAGCTCCTGGCGCCTCCCATCCATTTGGCATTCTAGTCATGAGAATGATTTCTCTTTACTGTTCTGTTTTTGAGATGCTGCAGATGGTGGGGGGAAGAAGTGGGGAGAGAGAAAGACAAGATCTGGGGAAAGGGTTTCTGCACCCTGCCACTATAGTTCATTGTGATCTGACCTTCTGGATTTTCAGCCCTGCTCAGCCATCCATCACTCCTCATCTGACTGTCACCTCATATTATTGTAATTAGCAACTGCCAGCCCCGGAGATTTGACAGTGGAAGAGAAAAAGTCCCAGAAGTTCTCTGCTAATTTAAAATTAACCCTGTCATTACAGGACAGATTGTCCTGCTGCAGAAGTAGCTCCTTGGCACTGAGATAATAGCACAATCCTGAGGTGGTATCTGCTTCCTTGACACACCCTGCCTTGTTGTCCATGTGTCCTCCCAGCTCCCAGGCTGTTTCACCCTCCTTCCTCCCTACCTGCCACCCCTCTTTGCTGCCTATGGGAACTGGAGCTGCTAATGAGGGTGCTCAAGCTGGCAGTCCCTGACTCTGTGGGTGGATGATAAATTTGGCTTTCTGTGGTTGTGCCAATTGAGGGCTGTCTGCTCCGCCTCAGAAAAGACCCTGATGTTCTGTCTCTGTTCTTCCCCTCCTTCTGGGACTTATCCCCCTGTGCCAGCCCTGCAGAGTGGAGAGCCACAGAGGCCCTTGGACATTTGTGTGGTCATTGGTTCGTGCTGCTGCCTAAGGCTCCCTCTCTTTGTTGCTGTGAGTCTCAGCCAGGTGGATGAAAGCTAGGTCAGATCTGCCTTCTCATGCTACAAGTTCCTCACCTTTGCCCATAAACTTTCTCCAAGTGTGATTGGCAGCTGCTGTTGCCAACTCTCTCTTTAAATGGCATTTACAGGTCTTGCTTCATTGTCTTTTAAGCAGGGGGTGGCTGGAGGTCATCCTTGTTGTTACTTTGTTCAGCTAATTGGGTGCAACTCCTGCTCTGCTGCTATACAGAGGTGACAGCACTGACAGCTCACTGGAAGGTTGCCTTCTCCTGGGAAATATCTGGGGCTGGAGACAAAAAATTGAGATATGGAGAGTGAGACAATATCTGACACCCAGCCTCCGTGGCCATTCTATCTGTTCAAACAGATAGAACCCAGTCAGGTAATGAAGGTGCTGATAGTCCTGCAGTTCAGCTGGGTGTTGAACTATTTCAGTGAGTGTGACAGGCAGGTTTGACACGGCCCTGGCTCAGATACTGTTCTGATAGAATTTGCATATAACCAAAAATGTATTTGTTTAACCCATTCTGTACCATTCTGTCAAGACACAGCTTTTTTTTACTCTGATGTTCACAAAAGCTGGTCCCCCTAGTCCTTAAGGATAAGGTGATGCCCTTTTTTTTGCAGTAGTTCTGCACTGCCGTAGTCAGTTCTGATCCATGTTGTACTTTTCTCCATCCCCTTGTTCTCACAAGCAGTTACAAAGACCACTATTGCTACTCTTAATTGTCTGCTCTTAATTTAACCCCTTTGGGAGGCTGGGCCAGAACAGCTCCTGCTCGTCACCACAAGAAGCATAACTGAGAGCCCCTGAAACATGATTTTGCAATCTAGTCTTTACATGTTTCAGCCATGAAGTTTCTGAGCCTGCTCTCAACCTTCAAACGTGTTTGCCTTTGCACCACACAGTTTACTGAGCCTTATGCCAACCCACATGGCAGAGCACTCTTGTATTTTGTTGGTGTGCCTGACACCACACGAGATACCAGCAGTATACAGAGAAGCAGTGATATTAGTGCTTCTAGGAACACACAGGAGGTGCCTATACAGCTATTACTGCCTTAATCTTTTTTAATTGCTTCAAATTCCCATGGTTTGTCAACTACATCCGCAGAATAATGTATCCTTTTCTTTCTGCTACATTCTAGGTTATTTTATTGCATTGAGAGCTCAGAAAACTTTATTAGGGCAGCCTGCTCCCTGTATCTCTTCTCAACTTTACTACATTTACAACCACTGCTCATCATTAGAAAAGGTTGTGTGGAAGAGTAGCATTGAGAGTTGTCTTGGATTATGGAACCAAAAATGTGTATTCTATTTCATTTGTTGAAAGCAGCTGGGGAGATGTTCTTCTTTATCTCTTGTAACTCCGGGAGGAGGGGGTGGGTGCCTTTTGATAATAAGCCAGCTGTTAAAACCAGGTGGGGCAGTGTTTCTTATCTTTTTCATCACCCATCCTCCCTCCAGGGGAATATTTTCTGCTGATGGAACATTAAACTGCCCCAAAACGGGCAGTTCACTTAAGGGCACAGCATATTCTATCATCCCCATTGTGAGATGCTCCACCCAGTGGGGGGAGCCAACCATTCCTACCTGGATAAAACTGAGACGTAAGAACACAAAGTATCTGGTTCCACTGGATTCCCAGAGGAAGACCAGACCCTTCTCACCATCACTGGACCCTTTTCTCTCAGGGTCATCTCTACTTCAACAGAACCACATCTGCCACTCCAGGAGGACTCACTTTTGGACTGCTTCCAACACCCTGACCAACAGGGTGTCAGGTTGTAGCTCTGACTCTGTCAGGGTTTCTAGGACTGTTGTTTGTTTGTTTGTTTGTTTTCTTGTTTGGTTTTTCCTACTACATTTTTATTGTCAATATTCCTAGTAAAGGATTGTTATTCCTGTTCCCAAATCTTTGCCTGAAAGCCCTTAATTGCAAAATTATAATAATTTGGAGGGGGTGAGGGGTTTACATTCTCCATTCCAAAGGAAACTCCAGCTTAACCTGGCGGATACCTGTCTTTCCAAACCAATACAAGAGTGTATAACCTTGGTGTTATTGTGTGGTTTATACTCATAAATGAAGAGAAAATAATTGCCAGTAAATGGAAAGATAGACATGGAAAAAACCAAAAAAGAATCAGCAGAACTCTAAAAAAATCTCTGGAAGCAAAGTTGGGTTATTCATAAGGTGAGGCATGACAGGCACTAGGGAATAGTCTGTGTTGTACTTCATGACTGCTTTCAATGGAATATGACAAGATTAAGAGAGATTTCTGCTCATTGCTTAAATGCCCAGCTACATTTTATGTCCACACAGTGCAATGCAAAATGTCAGCACTCATTGGCTCAGGAGCTCAGGATTTAAACTGGAGATGCCTGTGGGTAGGTCTTGCACTATGGGATTGAGCTGCTTCTGTAGCCAGACCCAGCAACTCTTTCTGGTGAAGCATGAAAAATTGAAGAGTTTGTCTTCAGTGGAGATCAAATACTTGGCTCTGGCCAGGAAATAAAGGCCAGAAGTCGTCATTCTGCTAAGCATGGGCAGCAACACCACATCATCCTTATGTTGTTGCAATGGCCACAGCATAGCTGAGGTTGGAAGACACCTCTGGAGGCTTCTGGATCAACCTCTTGTTCAGATCAGGGTTGGCTGAAGATCTGACCAGATTGCTCATAGCTTTAGCCAGTCTTGAATATCTCCAAGGATGGAGAATGCACAGCCTGTCATTTTTGCCACCTGCAAACAGAAGGCATGGCTTATACAATTCTAATGTAATATCTTTGTGACCAGAGGAACTTGGTAACAGAATCAAAGCTGCTGTTACTCTGCTACTTGAGCACTCCTTGCTCTGTAGCTGTCTTTATCACTACACCCTTCGAAGCATGATATTGAAAAGGGTATATTTTTCACTTTAGGAGGCATGTCCTCTCTCTGTACCATTACAATGCTTAGCAACAGGGATGCAGATGCATGCCACACATGCAGTGAAAGTTAGACTGTTTCCCAGCCAACATGAGACACATTTCCCAGCTCTCACCTCATTATTTTAATGATGAATCCAAAACCCAAAGAGGCAATTAAAAGGAGTGCACCAATGTTCTTTTATGTCAGCAATGGGCTAGACTAATTGCCTGTGAAACTATCAGTGTCCCTAGCCCAGTAGTGCTGCAGCTCTCCAGATGGCAACATTGCACCCAGCAAAAGAACTGTGCTAATTGCCCCAAACCCTTTTTATATCATCCTTCCAACAATATTATTGTGTATTTAAACCTAAGCTTCAGAATACCAACAGTTCAATGGTAGTTGCTAGTTTAGTAAATCCTGGAATCCCAGGTTAATAAATCTCAACACGCTGGCTTTAGTCGCAGCTCAAGATAGCTCTGCCACTCCACTGTTCTGAATCCTTAAACAAATTGCTCTGTCTCTTCATGTTCCTGCTTGGTCTTCTCCTCATTTTTGGTATTTCTGGCCTGATGCTGTAAACTCAGTTGTTAAGTTACTGTCTCATTATGGATTTAACAACTGGTGTCTTGCCACCTGAGACAAATACCCATGTTCTCCAGCTATTAACCATTGTAACTTGCTTCTTGCTCTGTCTTTTCACAGGTGAACTCACAGTCTTATGCTATTGTGGAAGAAGATGGGGAAAAAAACTACCAACTACTCAGCAGGAAACAAAAAAAACCCGCTTCTTAGCCAGTGATTATAATAACTGCTATGGACCCGTCTCTCTCAATATATGATTTTCTGACATGAAATGAATTTGACATTTACATCTGCTTTTATTTCTTCCAAGAGCAGTGTGATATTTTCCCCATTTAAAGTGCTGTTGTACTCTGAAAATTGTTTTTAATATTGGCACTATGGGGGCTCTCTATTTATTCTGTCAAGTTTACTCAGAGCAAAAACATGTGGTTTGACAGCAAGAAACTCTCTGGCTTTTGTGATCTTTGGATTGTGGTGGAAAAGGCCTTTGCTAACTCATAACACTGCAGACCCAGATGTCAGAATCTTCCTGAACTGCAGAAGTGATGGAGAGTGATGAAGGAGAGCGTGACACACAGTGCTAGGAATAGACTGTGCAGGAAAAGCAGAGACAGCAGGCTTCTCTCCCTTGTCCCTCTTGCTGCTACAGAGGATTTATGACGTTGTAACAGGCTCTGCCGTGAGTTGAATACGAAAAGAATTTCTCCCAGACTATAGTACAATCAGCAGTTTTGCTGCATTGGCTTCATTGCTTTGCTTCAGTACTCCAGTGAGCTGACTGGCAAAATCCCAAGCTGCATGCTAAGATCCCTGCAGCGCTGCAGGCAAGAGTGTCCAAGCTGCAGAAATAATGAAATAATGTACCTCGTAAATGCTCTTCACTTAGTCAGAAGATTCCCTGAGGAACAGCAAAATCCTGGAGAGGATGTTGCCAAAATTCCTTCTTCGCTGTCATCCACTGCAGAGGTAATAATTTGCATACAGCTATTGCTCAACGAGTTCCCTGACACAGCCTCTGCCCTCCACACAGAGAACTGCTGGCTGCTCTCATACACAATACACTGATCCAGGTTCCTATAAACATGAGGCCAGGATGATGGATCCCTTATCTTTCCACCAAGATGAAACCCAATCAGAAAAAGCAATTTCATTGCTGTATATACATCTCTTATCCTTTACTGTCTTTTGCTTGCAGTAAGGATTATTAGGTGTTCACAGTGCTGAACACAATGAGATCCTGACCTTCCTTCATCAATCACTACCACAATCACATCAGCATTTATTTGTTTACAGTGTCTGTTCTTTCAGTAGGAAAGTCTGCTGGGACCTCAGTGGTAATAAGGAGAGCACTGCTTTTTTCAGCCATGCCTCCTTTTAAGAATTTAAATGGCATAGCACTCTATGGCACCCAAAATGACATTTTTCCACAGATACCAGTGATTATTTTTTGAGTTGGCATTTCCCTTTATACCTAATTGATACTTTTTTACACTGTATATTTAAGAGCTTTCTGGAATTTTCCACGTAAGAACCTTGAGGTACAGAAATATTATATCTATTTTACTGACAGGAGAATCTGAGGAAAAGCATGGTGAAGTTTACCTGTCATCAAGGTCATGCACTAAGTTTATAACAAAACTGGTATTTTTAAAAGCCTCAGCAGTTCACCACCATTTCTTTCCCAGTTTTTAGCCATTCCCATCCTCCGTGTCTTCTCTCCCTCCTCTCTTCCTTTTCTGCTACCATTTTGCCAGTGTCTTGTCCTCTCTTGCAGCAGGTCTTATCCCTGAATGTGGGGTTTGTTTTCCATGATTCTGAATCTGGATCTGATAACCAAAAACTTCTTATGCCATGCAGACTCACTTGATGCCAGTCCTGCTTCAGTTTCACATGCTAACACCTAGGAAATTCCCTAGCAAACTCCCAGCTATTTCAGAGACCTTGGACACTGCCAGTAACTCTCCTTTCTCCTGTTTTTGTTTGCTTGGCTGGGGTTTGTTTGTTTGTTTGGTGTTGGTGTTTTGTTTTCTGTGGCCCATTATAGTGCTGGCTTTTAACTTTATTATGGGCCATTATTATTTTGCTTTATAAACAGGTCATTCCAAAATGTTGTGGAGCCTGCAGTGTATACAGACTCCAGAACAGTTTTCCCTGGGACTTTCTGGACTCAGCATCTTTTGTACAACTATGTGCAGTAGTATGTGGGGATGCAGCCCATCTTTTCTCAGCCTCTATTTCATGCAAGGTTCCTAGTACAAATTTTCTTTCAGTAGTCTCACATTGAAAAAGTCCCCAGATTCTTCCTGGATGAAATCTTCAGTGTTTGCCCTGCAGTGCACCCCCAAAAAAGGACAATCATCTGTGTATACAGATGCTGGTTAAAGGGATGTGTAGGGTTTGCGTGAGGTTTTCTCTTTGGTATTTTTTCCTCTTTACTTAAAAAAAATAAAAAACCAAAACATAAATTCTGCATGTGGTTATTTTAAAAACTTCTGGGCAATGTACTCTGTGAAGTAAGAATAACCAATTCCAAATTCTGACTTTTATTGATGTGGGCACTCTTTGTATTTTAGACATTGTGTAAATGTCTCTTCTGGATAGATTTGTTATCTTGTTTTTAATAACTTGAAACAAGGGGGAGCTGCTAAGGAGGAGGGGAGGCTCTTTGCAAATGTGAGGACATCAAGGGAGCTGTCTTCCAATTTCAATAAGAGAAGAACAATTTATTTTTTTGCTTTTCAGTCCTCTCCTCTTTCCTATTGCTCCTACTCCCTTACATTCACTCCTGGATAGAGGTAGGAGTTGTCTCCAAACTGAATCAACTCTTGCTCCCTTCACTGAGGCTGTCAGCAGAGCAAGGTTAAGTGTCACAGTGTTTTTTTGTGTTGTGAATAGCTCTTCTATCTGCACTTGCTTGATACAAGCAGGCTTGCAGCCCCTTTCCCCTTTATCCTTCTCAATGCAACATACACACTGCAGATTGCTAAATCTGGGATTAATTGGCTTGACAAAGCTTCCCTAAGATGACTTGCCTCTCCCTGTCTCTCTCCTTAAAGCACCACAAGATCCCTGATACCTGTTGTTTGTCTGAGTGTGCTCAGAAGAAAAAAAAAAATTTTGATTTTAAAGACCTATTTTTCTTCTCACTTGTTCTACATCTGCCAGCAGTTACCTGTATGAACAAGGCATGGCAAAACAGCAGTAAGAAAGAGTAACCCCATACTGATAAGAGGGCTACTGGGTGATCTGCCTTTACAGCATGTTCCAACTAGCTCTATCCAAGAAAACCATCAATGACTGGAATAACACCATAGCTGGGAGAGTATCAAGGGATTTAGCCAATTCCAAGTGGATCAGCAGCCTCATATAAGATGGTACTGGTGGAAATGAGAGTTTTCAGGTGGGATAAGAAATGAACTCCCTACTGAGCTATTTTCCACAAGAGTACAGACTGTCACAGTGTCTGTGCCACTTCTTGCTAGATGCTGATAACATTCTGCCTTACTCAGAATTTCCCAAGCGCTCATTATTTGTAGAAGCAATCCTCTCTTCTTTCTGCCCTTGACTCCTGCTATGTAAACAGTAGTTACTCTACTGGGGGGAAATCTACTCTGTGTGTAGAGCAGAGAGTATACTGGAAATAGCAAGTGTCAGCCATGCTGCTTGATTAAATGATGAAACTTGTTCCTGTTGCTTAAAAATGGCATCATTCCTATGTAGGAAACTACAGCCTAATGGTGGAGTGCTAATCTGATGAGAGGAACTTCTCATCAGCTTGGAAATCCATGTATGGTTGACAAAACAACATCTAAAGCTGGCCTCTTGTTCCCCCTTAAAGTTTCAAGTGCACTTCAGCTTTTGAAGCTAACCCATTCTGCTGGAGAACTGCCCAGTCTTGCTTTGGCTTGTCTCTTTCTCTGGATTCCTGCCACATAAGAGATGTTAGCTACTTTGGTTGTGTTTTAGAAACATGGAAAATGTGGCTCATGTAAGCTTATGATAATGGATTGCTGGACTTTTCAGGCTGATGTTATGTTTTGTATTCTGCATTTCATGCTCAAGAATTTCCCTTGTGTAAACCTCACCCCTGTTGTTTGTTTGCAAAGAGAAGTCTTTTGGGGAGGTGACAGGATTTGCCAAGAATAGGAAGGGAAGGTGGTTTGCTGTGAATGGTGTGACATATTCTGTACATCACTGGAGATTTGCAGCAGAATCCTGTTTTGCTGCTCTCTGATCTCCTCTTTTGCTGTACTTTTGACTGATGTTTATTAGTGCTTAATCACCAGTCTGCACTGCCTGAAGCATCTCATGGCTTGTTGAGGTTCACTGACCATCATTGCAGTCCACAGCCACCTTAGTTTTTTGACATCAGAGAGAAAAAACCAGAAACACTTCTTACTGGAGCTTCCAAACAGACAGCCACCACAACTCTTATCTCATTGTAGCTAAAGATAGGCTCATGAGGTAACAGGTGTGACAAAGGTTATTTATTTAGTAAAATAACATATGTATTTCTACATCCCACTCCCTATTTAGATTTATATTTATGTATCCCTTCAAAATTAGAGACTGTCAGGGATTATGTGCAGTGCAGATATTAAAGTGCACTGTTTTATTGTGAGGCCCTTGAGCATATGGCAAGTTTCTCTCCATATCTCAAGCATGGGCTCCCCACCTCCCCAGTGCTTACCTGCCTAGGTGTGGTTGTGCTAAGGCAACGTATGGCTTCACAGTTTCTCTTCTCCTTTCCTCAGGTGTGACCTCCTGCCAAAGCTATGGCAATATCTTGGCATCAGACTGGCTGCAGGGAAAGAGGGTTGGCTTAAGAGCTGCAGAGCTGACTTGTGAGACAGTTCATTTTTTGTTTGGTCTTTGCTTCATTCAAATGCTTCGGCCATTTCTTGTTAGTTGAACAATGTCAAACTTCTCAAGTGGATGTTAAGATATGAACACAGGCAAGGCAAGAGTGGTGAAGTGCACAGCTCCTGTCCCATGCTGGGGCCCTAATTGCTCTAAAGAATTACACACTTTGTCAAGTCCTGTTTGTAAGTCCTCTCTTGATTCAACCTATTTTCCACCAGGGGGAAGTGAAGGTGAACTGCTTAATTTGCATAGCACTTGTAGGCAAAAACTTTCAGAAAAATTAAAGCCTTGACATGATGATTTTTATATGCATGTGGATGTCTTGTCAGCCCATGGTTGTCCTACAGAGACAGCATTTCCCTGAATGGCTAGATTATGCCCATGTGCACAGAGTGTATGAAGTGCTTTTGGTTTCTGATAGGATGAAATGCGCTTAAAATAAACCCTGTCCCTACAGAAATCAAGAACAAAGATCCCAGTGACATCTGAGGGTGCAAAATATTACAAAACCTAACCTTCTAGAAATGACTGAAGTCTGGACAGGCTGGCTTTGTCTAAGGTGCCAGTAATCTGCTATACAGTAGAACCTCATTTCTTAGCCTTGTGTGCTGTGAAAACTTCTTTGTTTTAGAGACAGGCTTCCCATGGTGATTGGTCAAGAACTGCTCTGGTCAAGGACTGAATATTTGATAAGAGAATTTACAGCTGTATGGGATGAGGCCATAATGCTCTTCTTTAGGTAGTGTATGATTTCATGGAAAAATACTGAAGAGTCTGTCTGAAAAGATTAGGGAGAATCCCAATTCCAGGTCAGGGATTCAATTACCCTGCTGGTTTTCCATACTTCATATTCCAAGCCTAAACCAGGATCCCGACAGAGGCATACAGTCATTCTGCCTCTATAGATGATCTGAAACTGCAGGCAGGCATTTCCCTGACCTCAGAGTTGTTCCTACTGCTGTGTTTTGTGGCATCAGCCCATTTCAGCAGCAGCATTAGGTTAAAGGATACCCAGAGGCCTCCTTGTCAATCACAAGGATTTGAGCTTTATTCCCAGACACATCATTCTTGCCCACAGCCAAGGTCTGAAATAAAGCTGGCCGAGGAGAATTGCTCAGACATGCAGGTCATGGGCAGGCCAGAATTTGTGAGTCAAAGGCCAGCTTGGAGTGAGTCAACCCCAGAACTGCTGTGAGAATGACATTTGAAGATGAGAACAGAGGAAGACCAGCCATGAGTGCATCAGTAACACTTGTGTGTGTGTGTGTGTGTGTGTGTGTGTGTGCACATCTAAGCCAGTCTGTGGGTGAAAGCCTTGCAGCTGGGTAAGAATGTTGCTGCCATGCTTGGCAGGCAATGGGGGTAGCTGGTAACTGGCCCTGAGGGTGGGAGGAAAGGGCAAAGGCAACTTCCCTCCTGAAAAGTGCCATGACAGGGACTGGACTAGATTTCATGCCCTTCCATTAATTTCTGGGCCAGGCAGTCATGGTGACTGTAGCGATACTTAAACCGAGGTTTTCCTTTCCTCCAGGGGAAAAGAACCACATACACAAGGTAGCTTTGGAGCTGTGCTATGGCTGCTGCTCAGCTGGAGGCCTCTGGACTGAGTTTCTCACTCCAATGTGACCACCAGGTTCTTGATAGCTGCTGCACAGGGCTGCATGGGATTTGCTTGTGGGAATGAGGGGAAATGGTTCACTCTGTGCCAGGCAGGGTAGCATCAACAGGAATTAGAGGAAAACTTGTGCATCAGAAGGAAGCAGGACAAAACAGTTTAGGCCTAAAGCTAAGAAAGTGTATTTCTTAGGAAATAGGTTAGTTGCAGTTAACTGGATCAAGATGAGTCATATGGACAAAAGGCAGTAATGGGACAGTTCTACTACAAATTTCCCTGTAGCTGCTTCACAGATCAAGAGAGCTTCAGGATTCGTTCCTGGGAACAATAACATGGAGTCCTTCTTTTCCTCTTGAGTGTAGCAACGTGAATCAGGAGCAGGTCTTTGGAAGTCAGTGCCCCTGACATAGTAAAACAGAGGATGAAGGCATATAAATCCATGAGCTAGGAAAGGGAAGATTTAAACATAAACTGAAATGACTGACACAAGAGACAGTAAGAGCACAATTCCTTCCCTCACTACTATCCAGCTAACCTTAAACTTTAGGGAGAATTACTATGTGAGGACAGCTCTGCCCCGTATCCATTTTGGCTCCTGGCTGCTCTGCACCATCAGCCAGCACGAGAGCTGCTGTGAAGTGCCTGGAATCAGGATACCCAGCAGGGCACCCTGCTCTTGTCTCAGGACATACCAAAGGGATACCTATGGCAACGTGAACAGCTTTGGAGGAGCAGTCAGTAGCAGGAATTGGTGAAACCCTTTCCTTACTAACCCTGAGGACAGGCAAGGACTTGCAGGGTTGGGTACTGTTTAGTCTCAATTGCTAGTTCCCATTTCTCTCACTTCTGGATAACTGGTCTCTGAAGCTGAGATTATTTCTAACCTCTTGGAAAAAAAATTTTACTTCCACCTTCTACCTGATCATATTGGTTATTTCTTCTTCCACTGTCGTGCATGACAAGGCTGGCTGGACAGTGCAGCCCAGAGCAGAGCTCTGTGTTCACAGAGCACCAGGAGCAAGCCCAGGACAGCTAACCCAGCTGGTTCTGCTTCCATGTGCAACCTATGCCACTGCAAAGAGGGGGTTTGGGGTGCTTGTAAGCTCTTTTTGATGCACACAGAAGAGGTGAAACCTTCTTTTCTGCCAAATATATGCTGTCCTAGCCTGTAGCTTTTCCTAATTTCCTATCAACAGCTTCAAGGAGACTTGGATGTAAGGTGTCCACTCTTAATCCTCTACCTACAGGAGTTGGTGATGGGGCTTGGAGGACAGGCAAAGATACAAAACCCCTATGTCCTCCATTTCCAGTCACCACTTCCTCCTCTAACCAGATCAGGAGATGTCTATATTTCAGCTCCAGTTCTAATGGAGAATGTCTGATAGAATTTTCTCATTGACTGCATTCGTTTTAGAGAGCAATCTTGTGATCTTGTCACTCATTGTGAGCTTCTGTTCCCTCTAGTGGTGGCTGGGCTCTGTGTAAACCATTACATGTAGGGAGTTTGCTTTAGGTCTGAACCTATATTCAAGATCTGATTTACCCTCAGTCTTTGTTGTTCTTCACAGATATTCACTAAGAGAAGTAGGTGACTTTTCATCCAAGCTCTGGAGTTTGGAAATAGCCCTTGTGCAGGCCCGAACTTCTCAGGACCTTGTGTGTCAAGCACCCGTCCACCAGCAGGTGTCCCAGAAGCCCCGCTGGTTTTCACCACAGGATCTCTCCTACCTGGTCCTGGATCTTCTGAAGAGCCAAACAGATGCTCTGCCACAAGCAGGACACGGCGCCAAATGAAAAAGCACAAGGTACAAAGGAAGAGTGTGTGGATTGCAGGGCTGGGTGTGCTGGAGGCAGCACCTTCACCTCAGCTCGTGGATACGCTCCTTGCGGGGGCCGAGGAGCTGCTGTTGCCTTGGTGACTGGAGCCGGCTCAACCAGCGCAGCCAGGAGAGCTTAATCCAGCATAGTCCCGAGGATTAAAAGCGAGTTTCTGCAGCACAGCGAGGAGGGGTGATTTCAGGCATGACGTCAGGCAGATATCATATTTTGTGTCATGTTTAGCCAACACAGGAGTGCTGGGTTGAGACGGCTGCTTATCATTCCCCAGTGCTGCAAAGAGAGCCTTATCTTTCTCATATTCCAGAAGCCCTTCATCTTTGACAGGGACAAGAACTCCCCTGGGGACTACCAGTTCTCTATTAGTAATACCATCAACACACACTAGTTTCTCCAACTCTTGCAATGGAAGTGAAACCTCTGTCTAAAGGAAAAGCAGTAATAATGCTAGCCCATGACAAAAGCACAGGAGCATGTGCTAGCACCATCTAGCCAGCATCCCCATCATTGCAGCACCAGCTGCTTCTCTTTTTTCCATCTTTGAGCTCAATGCAAGTAGTTGAAGCCCTCTGTTTTCAGCTACAACTCTTACTTACTGTCTTGTATCCTTTGTCCTCTGGCAATATTGAACATCCTCCCTCACGTCTCATCATCTTTCAGGGAGAGGCTGAGGATTTGCAGGCAAAGCCACCGATTAAGCCCCGGTATGTGGGAGAGAGGATGTGATGTTGTGGTGGTATCCCAAACCTGAGACCCCTCTGACAAGGTGAAGAGTATTCCTGCATTCTGCTTCCAATATGGGCCTGAAATCGTGTGAAAATGGCTACAGGGCATGCACTGAAGCAGCCTCTGGGAAGCTCTACCTCGACCCAAGGCACAGCCCGAAAAGCAGGGAGTTGTGAAGTCACCTTTGCTGCCTGCTGTCTCCTGTTGTGGTAGCCCCAGGTATGGGTCAGCGGGACCCAGCTGCTTCATTCCAAGTCCATGTGTCCAAAGCAGCAGGGGAGGAGCCAGATGACCAGCAATTAATTACCTGAGGCAAGTAATCCTGCAGGACTGGGCAGTGCTGTTGGGCCAGACATCCTTGTGGGGAGCAGTACCCTGTCTCATGCCATGGAGCTCGTCCCGGCAGCCCAGTCTGCCTTGGAGCTCATCTCCTGGGCTGCTTTTCCAGGGTATGCTCTGCCTGGGTGGTGACGTGGAGGTAGCAGAGCAGTGTGTGAGCGAGGGCAGGGTTTCCCCACAAGCCCTGGGTCCTTGTCCCCAGCGTGTGAAGGTCGCTGGCTCCTGGGTAAATTTCCATCGGATGCGGCACTCTCCCGTTGCGACTCAGCATTTCTGACACCCGACTGCAGCTCCTCTTTCTCATTTGATCATTTTCTTCGTAAGGGGAACTAACAGCCGTTACTAGAGTGATTTGGCCACCGTCCAACAGTGTGTATATTACTCACACATTTCCCTGCTAGCAAAAGGGTTTTTTTGTTTGGTTTTTTTTTTTTTCTCTCCACTGTCTGGTTGCAGCCTCTTCCTATCTTCATCATTAGATAGCTCAGAAGGTCAGTGCTAAAAGAGAAATCTTGAAGGCTTTTTTTTTACAACCCAGAGTAAGGGAGGGCCAGTGCTGGGGGAGAGGGAAGTGGTGAGAAGGAATGGAGGGTATGCCTGACTGAATTAATTCTTCACTAGGATTGTCTCTGGTGCAGCTGAAAACACGATCCTGGAAAATGTAATATTTATAGAAACTGTACTGCCCTGGTTGGGTAAATCTCAAGGTCATCTGATGATCACTGCAAAAGGACTGGCCAGATACTGCTGCTGTTGCCCTGGCATCATGAGACCGTAAGACCTTCAATTCAGCGCTGAAATCTGTGTACAAAATGGGATCCTACTCCCTCTCCCTAACAACCATCTCTCCTGAATCTGCCTTAAGAAGGAAATGCACAGCCCAGCAGTGAGGTGGTTCAAAATGCCTGCATGGCTTTTTTCTTTCTTTTTTTTTTTTTTTCCTCTTTTCTTTGAGAACATTAAGCTATTAACTCCAATTCCCTCAGAGGCAGAGGTCTGCAATTCATTTCACATATAGGGCATCTCAGGAGTTTGCCTGAAGGACCAAGTGTTGGCCTGAAGCCAGTTCTTTCATTTCTGAGCCCTTTCCATTCCTTGAGGAAATTCTGCATGGACCTGCTGGATGCCAAAGTCCCTAGAGAGAAAAGAGGAGCAGAGGATTTGTGTTTTCATATCTGCTACATTCCTGCACAAAGACAAGTCCTGGCCTCATTGTCAGGTGGATGGAATCCCTCCACTGCCCCCAAAAGTACTAATTGTTAAAGAAATTGGTGGTAATGGGGAAAGGTGAGAGCTAGGCCATGACTGCAGCTACTTTACTCTGGTCCAAACAACTGCCCAGGTCTAAAGAGTGAGGGGTCTCCACTGGAGAAAGTGGAGTCAAGGAGGCACTGCCCTGAGGCAGGTACTCACTTCTGAAAATTTAAAAGGTTCTCCCCTTTGAAAACATTGAAAGTGAACTAAATATGACCTCTATACAGCCTTCTTGAATTATCTTTCCTGAGCGCAGAGCAACATCTTCCCTAATATTTTCTATTCCTGAAGTGTTTTCTCCAGTGGGGGTGCTTGCAAGAGTCTCTAAATTTTGTGTATGGGGTTAATAGAGTAAATTAGGATAATTATTCGTGTCTTCAAGCATTTATTCAGCTATTAACCAAAATACTTGATTGTAGTAGCAGTATTTTAACCAATGCAGCAATGCAAGGCAATAATAATAATTAAAAAAAAAAAAAAAAAAAAAAAAAAAAAAAAAAGAGAAAAAAGTCAGACTGTGGAACAGCAGTCTGCAACAAGAATAATCACGTTGCAACTGAAACTAGGAGCATGCAAAGCATACAGCAAAGGTGAGCTCTCAGAAGAGTAAAAGGCATGAAAGATGCATTTTTGCTGTTTGTGACCTTGGGCCAGGTTCAGCTGGGCCACACAAGTACATGTGCCCAGCTGTACTGGAGCGTGTCCTTGGGTGCTCACTCGGGAGAGGCTGGAGGGCTTCTGTGAGCAGCTCCCTGGTTCCCAGCCCTGCAGCAGCCCAGAGAGCCATTCTCTTCTGGGTAACTGGCACCTGGTCTACTTGTCCCTGTGGAAGTACTACCAATATCCCCTGTGCACCAGACTGCACTGAGGTGGATTTAAGCCTGTACTGTCTTGGTCAGGAGTCAGTTCTGATGTAGAATTCATGAGCAGGTAGCTGGCCAAGAGTACACAGCTCAAGGGAAATTATGGGAAAGCACTGGAAGACTAACAGTTTTGAACACAGTGGCTAAGAACCTGAGCCTAAGTCAAGTTCAATGGCTCATTAAACTCAGGTGACAGGATTTTGTTGATAGAGGGGAAATGGATGAGGAAAAATGCTGTGGAAAAGCTTAACTTAATGATGCAGGTGAAGATGAAGACTATATGTGCACAAGCAATGTTGTACATAAACATGTTCAAATACAAAAGAGAGATATAGGGCACAACAGTTTAAAACATTTGACCTCCAAATTCCCAGATCGAACCTCCCTGCTCTAGGAAGGAAAAATTATGTATAGATTTAAAGGTGAGTGCAATAGGGAGACCAGTGGTTGCTTGTTTCTCTGAAGATTAAAGGCTGTGTAGGGTATGAATTCCTAGCCTAGGATGGTCTGTCTTGCTAGGACTTGTGTGAAACTGAATCCACTCTGCAGAATTCATACCAGAAAGGCTGCAGCTAATACACATGACATTCTCAAGGATTAGAAAGATGATTTTTCATGGGCCAAATTACTTTAGAGACACTGCACTGTCATATCAAGGTGAATCTTATTATCCATCTGGGATGTGCAGGACAATATGAAAGCACCGCTGGGGTATGGAATGTAGAGGCAGCTTACTTGCATGGGAGGAGATGGTTCAGTGCATCAGTGGGAGAGAGACCTGCATGTACACTGTTTGTCTTGATAAACTTTAAAATTTAGGGCAGGGAACACAGACTGAGCACAGTCTCCTCCTTGTGTTCAGGGTTGTCTTAGCCATGCTTTGAAGAGCATAAGATTGGCTTTGAATTAGTGAAGGCCAACTCAAAGAGGCAAACTATGAATGATGCATCCAATATAAGCCTCCATTGGGAACTCTACACTATTTCTCAACAGATGCTTTAACTTTTCTTCAAATGCTTTCAAAAGGAAAATACATTACCCTGATCTGCCAGCTACCTTGATGATTAATGCAGTGCTGAGGCATCAGGTGTCTTCAGATGGCCTCACAGAGCTATCTGGTAAACAAGAAAGACAAAGCTGTAGCTCAAACATCATGGAGACCTTTGCCTTATTTTTCAATGCTTCTTGTTGAAGAAGAGCTATAGTGTAATCATTATTATGCTTATGCCCCAGCACATGTAATGGAGGCATGAGTAAAATTCTCTTCTTAGGTCTTGTCCTTAGGCTGTAGCACAACTCCTCAGTCATTTTCTCCTGCTGGATGTAGGATCAATAATAAGTATATACATTTTTAACACTAGAACAACTGTGCCCAACAGTGCCAAAGAGGCCCTAGAGAGAGTGCACAGGTTAGGTTAGGGGCGTGTCAGGTAAGAGGAACATAATCTATTCATTCACTCCCTCTAACACTGTTTTGTGCCTTTTTTAAAGAGTCTCCACCTCCTTGCACATTTTTGGAAGAACTCCAAGCAGAATGACCTCCTTCTCTGTTCCCTTGGTGAGAGGACACCCTTCTGCCTACAGTGAAAAGAAGAAAATACTGGCATCTGCTAGTCCAGGGGACATATTGCAGCAGTGGAAGCTTACAGGTTTTGCCTGGTATTTTCCCTCTTCCTAAAGCACATGTTAACGATTTTGACCTTTCTAGTAATTTGATTCCAAAAACAGTGTTGCAGCAGCTGAGCCCTAAGTTGCCATTTGGAAGATTATTATCACTCTGAAATCAAAGCAAACAGCTGCTTGTTCAAGCCTGTGTGGAGATCCTCTCACTAATGGAGATCCTCCTCTCTCATCTCTCAGTGTCCTCAGCCCTGGGCCTGCTGTCAAGAAGTTCCAGTCTGTTTGGCCAATGTAAAGGATAAATATGCTGCCAGTTCTTTGTATTTGTGTAGTACAAAAGAGTTGTAGGAGAGCCAAGCTGGCTGAATACACCAAAGTATTGTACACAGGCACCTAAGATAGAGGGGGCAGCGTCTGTAAAAACTTTGGTTCATGGTATGCAATTAGTTGAAAGGACATCTAGGCTATTTGTAGAGAGATCAGAAAGTGTTCTCTTCTTGCCTTAAGCAGAAGCTGGCTCATGCAAAAGTTCTCCTTCCAGATCTGCATTTCTTTGGCTCCTCCCACAGTGTGAATAATCCCTAACATTTCCATGACTCAGTGGATTTGCTATGGAAATCATGGCAATATTTTCAGAGTCATAGTCTAATACCTGAGCCCCGACAGGATTCGTGCCTCCACATCTCTGGTATTTTGCATAGTTATGTAACACCTCTTACTCATGGCACTGAAATCAGGAGAGTGTCCGAGTAGTGAGGAACAAGTGACATTTGGAGTAAAATCCAAACCTGCCTTTCCCTCACTCTTGAAAACCTTATCATTCATGTTTGAGTGTGCAACTTTTTTTAAAATGTGATTTGCAGATAGTTTGCTCTGTTGGTGAAAATAACAGGTCACAACTTTATTTTAAATTTCTTCCTTTTGCATGGCAAATTCAAGTTACTGTCTAGAAAGAAAATCTGATCAGCTATGTCACGAGACTTAACATGAGCATCTGCCTTCATCTTTGCAGTTTCATCCCCTTTTCTCCTGGTCCCCTTCCCCCTGTTCCCTGTAAATTCTTAGTAAGACTGGTAGCTGGGAGAGCAGGTGTGTATAAAAAGAAAAAGAAATAATCTCATCCATACAAGCCCCTAAGCTCACAGCTGTGTTTCTTACTTCAACTGAATATAAAGCTGCTGTCCTTAGAAAACTGATAACAAAAATAATTTGAGAGGCTGACTGCTCTGTGCAGAACCATAGCTGTCCTCAAGGCAGTTTCTGGTTGCTCCTTTATGCAAAGTATCTTTTCTGCTATTTGTGATAGAGGTGGTTCTCCCAGGTTAGATGGAGCACTCACAATGTGTGCAGAGGCCACAGAGCCTCATCAGGGGGTGGTCTCAAAAGAACTATTCAGATATTTTTATGTGGTATTCAGAGAAGGTATTTTACCTGGCTAACTGAAAGGTAGGAGTAAATCACCTTGCAGTGAGTTCACATTTATGAATACAAATAGGATTTGAAAGTGGTAGGCGTGCATGGCTTCCATGTCTGCACCAGCTGCCTTTTCTGGGCCAAAATCACATTTCCAGAGAAGCTGTATCAGCCACTATGGCTGTCTGTAATAATAACAGTAGCACTGGCTGCTCTGCTCATATGTTCATACAGCCATGGTCTCTTACAGCAAAGGCTGCCTCCCTTAAGGCTTTTAAGCCTCCCAGAAAGCAGACCCACCTGCAGGCTGCCGTGCCAGCAGCTGTAGAGCAGGTGGGGAAGCCAGAGCCAGAAAAGCAGTCATGCATTGCAAAGCCACTATCAGGTTCTGTTTCACAGGTGAGGAAACTGAGACAGATGGAGGGCAAGTGATTTTCTCAAAGTGATATGAGTAATATCACTGGCAGTGCCAGGTCTTGAAACTAATCCTGGCTTAGGCCAGGTTCTGGCAAACTGTGCAGCAACATCCCTGGGCTTCTTGCTCTTGCCCCAGGGAGACTCACTGCAGATGTTTGGCACAGCTGGCACTGTGGGTGCACCATTGTGTTGGCTCTGGTCCAACAGTACTGCTGGGGGACCTTCCCCTTTCTCTCTGCTGAGGGTGCCTGTGGTGAGCAAGTAGTTGATTATTTACACAGTAGGTGCTCTTTCTTAAATTAAAACTATCCCTTCTGGGTTTTGGTCCTCTTTAGCTCTGTCTTCCCTTTTGGGGCACATGATGTAGCTGGGTTACAGAATTATTTATAGGTAACACATGGCAGGGGCAAAGACACTGACATTTAATGAATCAGTAGGGATGAAACAAAGGATTTCTTGTTTGCTGATGCTCCAAGAGTAGGCTGCACTGAGAGCAAGCACACCTTGTATTTCCCCTCTGATCCTTGTCCCTTCAGTATCCTCTCCCAGTGCACTCCAAGCTGTAATTTCCACTTCTTTTTCCTTCTCCTCCACTCCCTACATTTGTCTGCCCCAGGAGAACATTAAGCTCAGGTGCTCCATGCCCTGGTTGAACCAAAGTTTCAGTAGACCATGGGCACAAATTGAAATTATCACCTTTTTTGCGGTCAGATGTATTGCAATGTGAAGGATCATGACTATCACCAACCTCTCTAGCTGTGAGCCTGGGGTGCACTTTCCTAGACCACAGAATAACTTTTTTCTGCTCCATTCCTAGACCACTGAATAACTTTTTTCTGCCATTCTGCCAGAAGTTCCATCTTTTTACTTGCCAAGTTCTAAGCATCTGCTAGACCCTTGTCTCTGACTAAAAAGCTTGCTCACCCATGAGCCCTGTTTTGGACTTTGATCTTCCTGCTGGTCCTCCAGCTTGGCCAGGTCCTGGGCTTGAGGAGATGGTCAGGTAGTCAGTCCAGTCTGCAGGGAGAGTGAGGGCTGTAAAGGAGAAACACAATGGAAATCATCCTAAACAATGCTTTTGGCAGCAGTTTAATTGCACATGATGTGATATCACAGAATCACAGAATCACTAGTTTGGAAGAGATCTTTAGGATCATCATCCAACCCATGCCCTAACACCTCAGCTAAACCATGGCACTGAGCGACACATCCAGTCTTTTTTTAAACACATCCAGGGATGGTGACTCCACTACCTCCCCAGACAGACTATTCTGTCTAAAGTACTAAAGAGTACTTTATCACTCTTTCTGTAAAAACTTTTTCCTAACATCCAACCTAAATTTCCCATGGTGCAGATTATGTATCCATCCCGGGCCACATCTAATCTTGTCTACTTGTCTTTCTTGTCTTGTTATTCTTGTCTTTCAGGAAAAACGATGGGGCTGGAAAATGGCTAAACACACTAGCTTGTCTGAGGGCTAGGAGTTCTATGACTTGTATGGCTCTTTGATGGCTCCCATAGATCCCAAGCTAATCCAGGATTCATGGCTTTTTCTAGTTATTCAGACTTCCCCTAGCTGTTCATCATCCTAGGAACCAGCTAGTTTCCTGAAAACTAACACTGACATTTCAACACAGTCCTAGGACACTTCTCTTACTTCTCCTGTTTGGTATGTTTGGATCCAGCCTAGGTTAACCAGACAACTTTCCCATTGTTATTTGAACAGCATAACCCTCTTTGCACTGATTAGTTGTTAGGCCAAAGTGTATGAATGCTCTAGGTGATGCGCTTCATTTTGAAAAAGAAAAAGAGAAGAGCACAAATATGCACACAAAAACTACCAAATTATGAAAAACAAGCGGTTTCTAAGGTTCTCTTTTCAGATGGATGACTTGCAATCCAGTGTTAATTCTCTATTGCTCCTGCCTCCTGGAAAGATACTTAGAAGGTAGAGGGAGTAGCACATTTCCAGAGCTAGATATTGGAAAGGATCAGTAGCTCCATCTCGTAGTAACACTCGTCAGTCAGGCGTGTGCTGTGTGTCACTCAGTGGAGGAGTGCCTGCTCCACTGTGCAGCGTCTCTGCTGTCACTGACAGCTTCAGTCCTGCATTCCTCACTTAACTTCCCACTGTGACTCTCCTCTGCACCTTCCATCCTTTAGTATCAGGCTGCTCCCTGCTTCTGGATTATCCCCTTTCTTGACTCTGCCATGTGTTTTGTACCTCTATGCCTTTTGCAGTCTCTCATGCTGACCACTTTTCACACTTTTAATCTCTTTGATTTTTTCTCTTCCCCTTTCCCTTCCTGGTGTAGCATTATAATAGTATTTGGAAAGTCTTTGAAAAACATTTTTAAGCCAGAATCATATTTTCTTCAGGTTTTTACAGTTTTAGCTGTCTCACAATGCCAGAGGGAAAAGTAAAACTAAGCACACTTAGTGATCAGCTTAGAAAATATTCATGTCAGAAGCAGACTTCAAGGCATCTCAGTCAGTGTGTGGTTCTTGCTCTCTGGCAGGGCATGAGCACTGCACTTTGCTCAACACCACTTACAGCATGGGAGTTCCTGCCATCAGAGATCAGCCAGTGGGGTGGGCTGTGCCAGCCCCTTTGGAATCTGCTCTGGTGCAAAGTCAGCCAGAAAACCAGGCTGGTGACCTGTGTACAGATGGGAGTCACCTGCAGGATCCCATCACCAGCCCAGTTTTGGGCATATCAGCAAATAGCTGGAATATTGTACTGTAAATATTTTCCAGATGCTTTTAATGTGACTGAAAGTCATGGACCTGGCAAGAGGGACAGGTGTGATAAAGTGGATTGATCTGTTCTTTGTCCCTTCTGAACTGTAGGATACAATCATTATCTGATGCTGTGCTTTCAGAGCAGGAGCAGGCTCTGTGGCAGCCTCAACACAGGGCTGAGTGTAACTCCTCTACCTGGAAATATATACATGTTTTAATGCATTGTGGGGAGTGTAATAGAAGGAAATTAAAACATCTCCCCCATTTCTGAGGGTAGTCTATGTGTCTGCTGTGTATTGCTCCTCCTTGGACAGAGCTGTTGGATGGCTGTCAGCACACTGAAGGCTTTTACATGTAAGAGAGGGCCAACCTAAACTTCCCTCATCTGGTCTGGATAATCTGACTGATCTCACCATTTCTGCCGAACAATGGAAAATTGCCTGAATATTTAAACATGTATTGTTCTTAGGGAAACAAAATGTTCAGCTAGTTTGGTTGCCTTAGCAACATTCACTTCTAAAAATACAAAAGACACAATCTACAAAATAAGTGAACGTGTAGAACAGGCAAGGAAAGAAAAATTCTTCTTTCTTCCCGACCCAGAGCAACTGGGTTGTGGGCAGAACTGCTTTCATTTAAATCTCAGTGAAGGATTTAGGGCGTATCTCCACACACTTGTTGAATACATTTAATTTTTAATTGTTTAGAACATGGCTGATGTTCAACCCAGGCAAGCCCCTGTGACATCTCTTTTATAGTGGCTGCCAAACCGATTCTGTCAGTGGTCCTTTAGAGTGATGTAGCTCAGAAAGCACAGGTTGCACCAGAAGTAAGCAGTAGGTCACTGCAAGGGTTGCTGTGTGCTGTGGAGCAGGAGGGTTAAAACAGTAAAAGTTAATTAAGAATGATTAAAGGCCAGGCTGAGGCACATCTTGCAAAGGCAAGTAAAAGAAACAACAAATTATTCCTTTGTGACATGATGTGGAAAGGACCTGCACATGCTTGGGGAAAAAAAATGAGGGGATCCTAAGTGTGACCCAAGGACAACATGAATTAAATGAGTAACACTCCAATTTTCAATAATTCTGACAAAGGAGAATATGGGACAAACACTGTGTGTACAGAAAAGGAAATGACTGCATTTGAGATGAAACAGGAACGTAAGCATCTCGATCAGCTCCAGTCACAGGGACCAGAATATCTCAGAATATTGAGATAGCTGGCATGTGAAATGGCAAATCTTACAGGGCGGATTTTTAATTAATCTGTCAAGTTGTTGGTGGCACTGTCTGACTGCAGAATAACAGATGCAGTGCTTCTATTATCTCTAAGAAAAGGAAAAGGGTGTAATCTAGGGAAATGCAGACCCATTCTTCTGACCGCCACAGTGCCTACAGATTTCGAGCCAATCTGTAGGAGGGAATAATTGAAAAAACCCACAGAGGCAAATGAACATAGAGGAACAATGCAACATTAGGTTGTCAAAGGCAGAGCATGCCAGAATAACTCAATATTTCTCTTTGATAAAACAACTATTTTGGATTGGGGAAATGATAGAGATCTTACCTGTCCAAACCACAATAAGGTACTTGACATAGTGCCATGAGTGAAATTAATAGCTAAAATAGAAGTTTTGAAAAAGTTAGAAGGTAGATAAAGAGCTGTCTGATGAGGTCACAAAGTCAGGTTGTACAGAAAGGAAAGGCATCAGTTTGGAAGAGTGGAATTCAGTAGCTGGCTTTCCTGGTGCCTTAGCTTTAATATGCAGAAGTGTATCAGCATCTGTAACAGCAACAGTGTTGTGGTTCAACAACTGGAAATGCCAGAGAACGACAAAAACTTGCACTTAATAATATCCTACACTGTCATTGCATAGTGACTGTGAGCCTCAAAATGTTGCAAATGTGTAAGGCAAATAATACCCTACAACGTATCCAGAAAGAGAAAGAAGAGTCATTAGTGGTATGCAGGACTCAGGAGAGATCTCATCTCTAAAATGGAGTACAATTCTCCTTGCCCATTTCCTAGAAATATGAATTTCAATGGGAGCAGGTGAAGAGAAGAGTGAGCACATGATACCAGGGCCAGGGAGACTCATAACCTATGTAGAGAGACTAAGAGAGACTGGTTTTTACAGCCAGGAAAGTGAAGGATAAGTGTGGCTAGATTTCCTCTCTATAAATCTATTGGTGTGTAAAAATCAGAAGATTGTTACAGCTGAAGGACATCCCAAGAACAACTGAGTCTAAACTGACCATAGAGGAATTTACTCTAGAAATTAAAAGAAAGCTTCTAGCCATGAAAGCAATCAGGTTTAGAAACAGTCTCTAATGGGAGAGGCAAGGAAAGAGGCCAGATGCTTTAAAAAGATTTCACTCAAATGAAAGACATTTTGTTCTGTGGCTTCCTGTGATAGCACTCAGTGACTGAGAGGCTTCCAGAGCTATATTTGCCTAATCACAAATCAGCTTGGCAGCATCCCTATCCAAGAGGTCTTCTCCACTTTACCTAAATTAAAGTCTATGCTTTCAGCCTCATCAGTAGAACTTAGGGTGCAAAACAATGATGCACAGAAAACACCTGGTGGGAGGAGAACGACAGCAGGGAAAGGAAAACACTATTTCAGCAGAAAGCTGTTGTCCTTCTCTGATGCTGAGGGACATGAGATAACACCACGTTTGCCAACTGGGGATAAGCCCTGCAATGCTGATACCAACAAATGAGCTAAAAGAGCTTCCTAAAAGTATAGTAACTGCATATATTGGGTATAGATCCATCATGGAGACAAGCTGAAATGGATTCAACTCCCTCACAGTTTGTTTCTGTTTGCTTTCCTCCATGAGCTGTGACTTTGTTGAGAATGTTCAGATATTTTTTTTTTTCCTGGAAGTCATTCAGCCTGTTTTTTATCACTTAGAAGACAGTTGCCACTTGGTTTTATATTCCCCATGGACCATGATATTTTGTGACAGTTTCTCTCTCAGAAACTTTTTCCAGAAGAGAAACAGATGTTCAAACTGGTGGGATGACTTGGCTAGAATTGTTTGGGAAGTCTGCAGTAAAACAAATTGTCTAGCAAATCACTACTCCCTGCCTCACCAAGAAGTCAATATCCGTGCTACCTTTCTTCTGTGTTTCATTTCCCCCTTCCATTTTAGTCTGCTGCATTCAAGCTCCTTCGTGCCCTCTTCACTCCCTTCTTCTCCAGGTGAAGCTCCCTTCTTGCCAGCTGAAGCATATGGCTGAGGTGCCCTGCTGCAAGCCTCTGCCCTCTGATTTCCCATGGTTTTCCATTTGCTCCATCCATCACTCTCATGGCTTCACAGTTGTAGATCACCACAGCAACAGGGCAGTGGTGCTAGGATGAACACAGAGGAAATGAGTTATGTCTCCAGCTGAGGCAATATAGTGTACAAATGGAAAGAGGGCTTTGGGAGAGCCCTGGGTAGAATTTTTGGTTTGTGCAGTGGATAGAAGCCGATATGACGGACTTGGAAGATCTTGCTCATCACGGGCAAAACTCATGCAATTAATTCCCACCTCGTGGTCCCTTCAGCTGGCAGCTTTTGCTCTGTGTTTTTTTCTGCAGCACTGCATTTGCTCTCTACCCTTTGCCACCCCGCCCATGCCAGGCACAGCTGGTGAGTGTAATCTGTGATCCACTGAAGACCATCTGGGAGGCAGTGGTGCCACAGAGGTTTGGACACAAACCTCTGATGCTGTCACGTGAGCCACACGCAACTCCCATCAGTGCAATGCACGGAGGAGAAAAAGGAGTTGCCAGAGAACAAGCAGTCCTCAGAATCAAAATTTATGTGTCATGTGGAGGGGTTTCTCAATGCTGCTGCAGACCTTTGGGTGAGCTGTGTTTTTTCTCTGAAGTATCAGAACTTGGATACGTTTCTGTTGTGATGACAATGGAGACCTTTCTCATAATACATGTGTCTGTCTAGGCAGGGAGTCTCCAAACCAACTGTGATATGTGAAAATGATAGCTGACTGTAGAGCCAGGTACAGATTCATGCCCTCCACAATCTTTGTGTTACTGTCCCATTTATATGGATGTAACTTTGGTGGACTTGCAGCAATTGTGTACAAGGAAAATGACTTAATTACATGTAAATGTGGTCAGTGACGTTATATATTTTGATAAATTATTAATATTAATGAACCAGATCTTCAGATGAATTGAGTAAATATTTGTCTCAGAAAAGCGTGAGGGCAAGGTGAAGTGAACTAAACTTTTATCCAGCTGTCATCCCACAAAAAAATTAAAATGGAGCCAAAGGTAATACTAAAAGGAGTTTAGGGTTTGTGCTACCTGTGCCACAGATGTATCTCCCTTGGACACTGCTGTAGTGGCCAGAGATTTACATGTGCTCTCCTCTCTTGTGCTTCTAAGTAGTAAGAGAAGCAAGAGACATAAAGCTGGGTGTTTCATGTCAGTACTTATGAACTTGCTATCAAAGATGACTGGTGCTTGGTAAGACATTAAAAGTTTTCAACAAAATACTGTGAAAATACACACCAAAAGAAAACACACCTGCATTCCTGCTTGCAAGAAACAAGAAAAAGGAGGACAAAGAAAATGCTATTTGATTTATATAAACAGGAGGGAAAAATAAAGGCACATATAATTTTTTACTTTTTAGTTGATTATAAAGGAAAAGCAGTGAGCTGTTTGATTTTTATTTTTTTTTAAATAAAGATTTAATTGTTGAGAAACACTGCTACTGACTTTTGGTCAGTTTTCTACCTGCTTTGCACCACAGGCTCTGTGACAAAGCTGGGACCAGAGATCTGTTCCACTCTCTCCCTTTTATCTCCATCCTCTCTTCCAGCTAAGGAGCTCACACACTACAGTAAACTTGAGGGCTCATATCTCACTCTCTCCACCATCACACCTCAGTCCTACCCTTTGGAGAGTTATCGCTTTTGTTATTGGCAAGATAATTGAAGGGAAGGCCACTTCAAATACCAGCAGCTCCTTTGCAAACGTTTTTGCTTTGTTCAGGGAGATTGGTTCTTCCCCAGTATCTGAATGACTGACGTGGACTCATCCCCTCTTCCCTGAGGCACCACTTCATGGTAACAGCAAGAGACTCTAGCCCTGTGGTCCAGTGGTCACAAGTGATGCTCCTGTCATGCAGTCCTCTCTTCCCTGCATGTGTATTCCTGTTTGGCCTCTGTCATCAGGCTGCCTAATTGTCACAACCCCTTCTCCATCAATCATTTCCGGTTGCTGGTTTCCTGCTGCCCTTTCTTTGGCCTGTGATTAAAGTGTCTGCGGGAATTCACTGGCTCTGGGACTGTCACCACAGGCTTTAATAAGTATGTGGTGATGTGGCAATGCATCACCTCACAGTAGGGGGATACAGCATGGGAAAAAGGAGGGGAAAGTGGTGAACTGGACTGCAGCAAAGGTTGTGTCAGCTCAAGGCAGATACAACATCTGTGCACATTTGTCTGTAGTCATGCTTGGCTCCTCTGTTGTGCCCTCCTGCTCTGGAAGCCTGAAAGAGAATCTCAGCAGGGAGACCCCACAGAGATTTTGCTATGTCAATTACAAAACCTACCCAGCTGTCACCAGCTTTTTGCTTGTAGCTTTGATTGCAATTACTGATTTGTTCCTAAACCTGGGGGCAGATGTGAGTAAGACAGTAATAATATCTTTACTCCTCTTCCCTCTGTAAGAAGGAAAAGTGGTCACGAACTTGTAGCTCCGACTTGACAAGGCCAGGAGCTGTGTGGAGCTCCTTGTTGAAGAAAAACTGTCTTGCTCTGTGGCTGCTTCTGCCCTCCCACTGTCAGAAAATGTCCTGAGCCCAGGAACATCTCTGCAGATTGACACTGGTTTAGAGTCATAGAATTGTTTAGGCTGGAAAAGACTTTTGGGATCATCAAGACCAACCATTAACCCCACACTGCCAAGTACAGCACTAAGCCATGTCCCTAAGCACCACATCTACACATATTTTAAATGCCTCCAGGGATGGAGACTCCAACACTTCCCTGGCAAGCCTGTTCCAATACTTGACAACCCTTTTGGTGAAGACATTTTTTCCCTATATCCAATCTAAAATTCCCCTGGTGCAACTTGAGGCCATTTCCTCTTGTCTTACTGCTGGTTACTTGGGAGAAGAGTTTGACCCGCAATCCGCTACAAGCTCCCTTCAGGGAGTTGTGGAGAGTGATAAGGTCCCCCCAAGCCCCCTTTTCTCCAGGCTAAACACCCCCAGCTCCCTGAGCTGTTCCTCATAAAACTTGTGCTCTAGACTCTTCACCAGTTCCACTGCCCTTCTCTGGACATGCCCCAGCACTTCAATGTCTTTCTTGTAGTGAGGAGCTCAAAACTGAACACAAGATTTGAGCTGCAGCCTTTCCAGGAGGGTACACTGGTTCAAGGGGCAGTTCCTGCCCTAGTCCTGCTGGCCACACCATTATTGATGCAGGCCAGGATGCCATTGGTTTCCTTGGCCACCTGGGCACACTCTGGTTCCTGTTCAGCCCCTGTCAGCCAACAACCCTGGGTCTTTTTCCACCAGACAGCTTTCCAGCCACTCTGCCCCAAGCCCCAAGTTCCCAAACTATTGCTTCTACTGCACAGTGTCTGCCTGGGACATGGTAGGAATGAGAAGTGAAACTGCCACTGCAGTTGAAGAAGTGTAGATCATGAAACTTGGTCTTGAATGGACCAAGCTTCATGCAGAAAAACAATTTTGTTTCCAGATATTTAAGAAACCATTCACAGGGCCACATGGAGGGACAGGGAAATATTTGCTTGTTCAGCTCTCCTGCCTGAAGCCAAGAGCTCCCCCAAGGTTCAAGAGGTTTTGAAGGGGGTGTGTGTGTTATAACTAGAAGTTTGAACTTTCTAAATAGCAGTTTTCCTTATAAACTGGCCTAGATGGCATTCAAGTACATGGCAGTAGCACACATGCACCATGCTGTGACTATGAGCACAAACAATACCTGCAGGCTCACAAGCACAGCAAATCTCCCCAGTCAAACCTAGACCCCCCTGAAGTCTTCTTCTGTCTTGGATTTCAACAGAACCAGAATTTTGCCCGTGCATCTACTTTCATTAGATAACCTTCTTTAATCCTCCACAGTGTTTCTTAGCCGGCAGGCATCCCATAATATCCATCTGACAAGTACCTTCTTCCCATTTAGAACCCTGTCCATCTTCTGCAAGGAATCCCTTAATATGAGTTACTGCTTTTTCATTATGTGATTATTTTCGGTATTTCTAGGGCCTTTCCTCATCTGTCTGGATATGCTACATCAGCCTAAACCATATCTCTGTGTTTGTTGCAATTCCTCTCCCAGATTGTGTCCCAATGATTCCCTTTCCCCTCCATCCCCCCTGCAGTGAGACTTCAGGTTTGTGAGGGGAACCAGCAGCACTGGGCCTACAGCTCACATCTGCTTCTCACAGAGGAGTGCCTCCCATCCCTCGATGTGCATGGAGATGAGCACACATGCCCACAGAAGAATCCCATGGAGGTGTCCCATTTAACCCTTTGCCTTCTTTCCAGAAAATCTGTCTGGATCACAGCCCTGCAGTGGGCACCAAGAAAAGCTGTCCTGAAAAGCTGGCCTTTAAAGCCATGAACTGATGACGTTGTCAGCACATAGTGTTCATTCCCAAGTCATGAAGTTTATTCTGGGACCACTTGAGAGCTTCAAAGCTCTTCCCTTGCCAGGAAAATATCTGTGCTGTTGAGCTCTCCTTCAGATTCTCTCCACATGCCATAAAGGAAATGTTCAGAAACCTAATCTGAGGGGGATCGGGCTGCAAGTTCTCCTTGTCTCCATCAGCTTCATGGGGCATGAAATGTGAGGGTGCTGTAGGAATCAGGCAGCTTTTCTAATGCACACCAGCTGTGGCATATGCCCCCAGCAGGGAGGCAAGTGCTCTTGTGCCCCTATTGCTTCAGACTCCACCCTTGCTGGTACTCTGCTCACTTAGAAGGACCCTATCACCTCTAGCTAGGACTGGTGTTAGGCAAGCGAGTAGGAATGACATGTTCTTCCCTTGGGAAAAGAGTGAGAGGTGAAGGATGGTCTTGTGACTGAGACACTGAGCTGTGACTCAGAGAAATAAAAATTTCTGTTCCAATCTCTGTTGCTCAATTCTTGAGTGACCTTGACAAGTCACAGCTGCTGTTTCGGTTCCTGGTTTTGATCTGGGGGAGATAATGGTGTTTTGTTCCTTTGTCCAACTGTGCCAGTGTTCAACTTTTTGTGCCATGGACTTCCCTCAACAGTTTGTTTGTGTTCCATCCAGCACAGTCAGCCCTTAACTCTGGGTGAGCCTTTAGGTGCTGTTATGATACCCCTAAGCAGAACAGGAGTTCTGTGGAGTGGAGCCTGCATGGGCAATGCACTGATTATTCTGACAGCTTCTTGCTGGTCCTGTTCTGTTGGTGCATTTTGACTGAGCAAAGGCTGGCGCTGTGTCTTGAGTGTGAACTCCCTGCTTTGGGCAACAAATAACTACCACAGCCTCAAATGGATGAACACCAGGTGCTAAACATTCACTGTCAGATGCTGCATTGTAAGTGAAGGCAAAGAGTTGACCTACTTTGTGTACCTCATCCAGGATGTCGAGATGTGCTCTCAGTTCTGCTGACACAGACCTGAGAAGGAAAGCTAAATCAAGCTGTATAACCCTCACAACAGAGGGCTTACATGCCATCATTTGGAAGGCCACAGAACTGCCAAGTGCCCAACAGTATTTGGAAAGGAGTTGATGGCAGCAAAGCAATGTCTGTTTTGGAAATTATATATAAAATTCCTATAATAGTGTGGGGGGGTTTCTGAGAAAAGGGAGCCACTTCTGCCAGACAGACAGCACTCAGAAATCAGGTGGGAGATGAAGGGAGAATATGTGTCCATGAAAAAGAAGGGTTTCCTCAGTGGGGCTCACCTGTTGGTAGGCTGTTCTTGTCCACATGATCCCAAGCTAAATCAGCTATTAAGGAGGACTTGGTGTCACCAGAAAACAACAGGAGGGTAAAGCCTTGTGTGAAGGGAAAACAGAAAAAAAGCAGTTTAAAGAAGTGACCCTGTAAGATACTGCTTCAGGATCTAAACCTGGGTCAAGTCTTCTATACCCTGAGCAGAATAAGACCTGTGGGATGGGACAAGGTGAAGTGTGAGGGCAAAACTGGATGGAGGACAACAGAGAAAGGTCTTGTAAAGAAAATTATTGGAAAAAAGGAATAGGGATGAGAAGGTTTGAGAGAGTGGAATGAAGGAATGAAGTTAGGAAAAGACAAAAAATTGAGAGGAGGTGAAAAGGCAGACTTTTAGTGACTTGTGGAGATACAGTTGTTGAGCCAGGTCTATCTTGAAGCACACCTTGGAAGATGTATCTGTGGCCCACCTGGTAGGCCTTGGAGAGGAATATCTTATACATTCCTCTTAACTTTTGATCTGGATTGGGAAAAGGATGTTACTAAGGCTTAGTTCTCTTCTTTAGGATCCATGAATACAGGAGCAAACTAAAACCAAGCTGTTTTCCCAAGTGCACTTATAAAGAGTGACTTTTTTCAGTGCTTTGAATTGCTTAAATTCCTTTCTCTGATTTGAATAATCCCTACAAAGCTATGTGATTTCAGGTATATCTTGCTGCCAGCGAAGGCAGATTTAGGGAATGAGGCAGCTTTACAGAGATATCCTAAGCTTGGAAGGGCAAGGTCTTCTTTCGTCAGGAAATAGCTTTACAGGCTCTTCCTGTTGTTTTTATAAGCCATTTTGAAACCTGGTGCTGGCTTAGATGTAGTTTGAAGCTTCAGTCTTTGCTTCAGTCTTTCACCCAAGCCAGCCACTCACTGATTCTTCCTACTCAGAATAAGTAAATTCTTCCTACTCTGTGTGTGTGTGAGGTTCCTCAAGAGCTATGGCAATTACCATCAGATTTCCATATTTTATTGGAAGTTTCTCAGTATTCAGAAGTTCTATGTCAGTGTTATGGGCTTAACTTAAAAAGAAAGTTCAGATTTCTTTTTTTTGTTAGTGTAACTTTCCTTGATGGTTGCTGAAAAGAGCTATAAAACATGAAAGTTAGAAGTTTAAAAGCCAGAAAAAATTGAAATTATTTTGAAAGAATAGTTTTAAATGAGTGCCATCATAACTTGTTGCCTAATTTGTGATTTTTTAAACAGATTGTGCTTTTCAGAGATTCTGAAAAGGGAAAATGTGATGGTAGCCAGTGTATTTATGTAATAAATTTTCTGCAGCCTTTTAAGATAACTTATGCAAATGTGTGCTACAAACTGTCAGGTTACTTTCTCTGTGTATGTTTTTTTTCCAAAGAGCTGTTTACTTTGAAATGGAGTGGCCAAAACGAGCAAAAATCTTCACAAAAGTAATTCACTAATGGAAACGAAGCTGAGGGCTGAGGGCTTTTTAGAATGAGGCAATCTCCACAGATAAAAACAATTCCATTGTCTGAATGGATCACATTGTGTATGTGTTCTGCACTTCCATCAGCACATCTCCCACTTTTAAAAAGCCTTAAAATATTGTGGTATGCTGTGACAACATGCCAGAAATTGTGCTGCCCAGGCTCAGGAGTCACCTTTACCTCTGACTCTGCTACAGAGTCCCTTGGTAATGCACAATGACACTGCTCCACACATCCAGGTGTTTTACTTGGCCTTCCAGACAAACAACAATGTCCAACCCCAATTAATCTTTGACTGCAGCATCAAAACCAATCAGACCTTAAAACACTTCCTGACTAAATTAGCTGGCTTAGATTATTTATTGTTGCTTTTACCATAATTCATTAGTAACATTTAAGAGCTTTCACTTTGAAAGCACCCTACTGGCTATTACAGGCCACACCACACATTATGGAAATACAATTGCAGAACAACAACCACGCATGTGGCTTGGGTCCTGGCTCTGTCTGCTGTGCCTAACAAACCCTGTCTGCAAACCCAGAGAGTATCTAGGAAGTCTCACGGTGTCTGTCCCCTCTGAGCCCCCAGGAGCAGCCAGCAGGTGTATCCTCACCTGCCTGCAACCTGCCAGCAGCCCATTCTCCTGCTGCTGCTGCAGTGCTCAGCCATGAGCCCTGGGGCAAGACCAAAATGCTGCTGGCAGCGAAGGCATGGAGCTAGGACGTGGATGTGCCAGGACACTTGGCCCAGCAGAGCCTTTCTTAGTTTTGCCAACACAGTGAGGGAAGCTCAGCTGCCCTTGATGCAAGGGCAAGTTGACTGCTGTGTTATTATTGATCCTTTGTGTAGGATCTCCTTCCACTTCCATCTGGTTCTGGTTAGAAACATACCAGCCTCTGAACACAGGGTTAATGAAACCTGTTGCTTTCTGTTTACTTGTAACATGAAGTGTATGGCAATGTAATCAATAGGAGGGACTGTCCAGAATAGCAAAAACAGTAGGTCCTCTGTGCGTGTGTGTTTTCCCTGTGACCCCCTCCTGTTTCACAATATAGTCAGGGCGGGGTTTCTCTTGTTTCCCTGCTTCTGCAGAAGTCACTGTAGATGGTCAGGCACCACATCAAATACTCCACATCTACCAGGAACCCAGATCCTGGGTAGTCTGCAAAACCAGAAATCAAATACGCTGGGCAACAACAATAGACGTTGTTGCTCAGCTAGAAAACTAGACTCACTATCAAGAAAGAAATGAAAAATTGTTGAAATGAAAAGCATTGATCTTAAAAGCCCATTGGGTGCACTTCCTCAGGCTATCTGGCACCACAGTCTCCACCACAACAGCATCCACACAAGGTGTAGTCAAGGCCAAGTGGTCACACTGGTGGCTTCTTTCCACACCTCCTAGGCTGCAGCACAATAGTAACAGTATCTCTTGCATTTCATATTGTCTGCAACCTTAGAAACACCAGCAGAAAACAACATGGTATTAAAGAGGCCCTGCTAGTGAGACAAAGCTGATTAGTGGCCTAAAGGGGATATGAATACTGATTTAAAAGGTTGTTCTGGTGTGTGCTTAACTCCAGTTACAGCCATCCACAGCCATCCACACTATTTCCATGCTGGTGCTTATCTGGGCCCATTTTCTGGCATTTCTGGTGTTTTTCTGGTTCACCTTGGTGCACTTGAGAGCTGGCAGCACAGAGAGCACAGGGGTCACCTGGAAAAAAGAGGGAGGAGTGCAGTTATCCAAGCCCAGAGAGAAGGGCATAGAAGCAACATTTGGCAGGAATACAGAAGTCTCAGTAAAGCAATAGAAGGCATAATGAGATGAGCCCTCCTATGGAGCAGGGCCAAAGCTCTTGGAACCAGGATTTATGATGTCCCACCAGTTATGAGAAGGGCGGACTCTTTTCCTTTTTTCTTTTTTCCTGAATAGATGGTATATTATGACAGGACTCCCTTGGCAGTGGATTTGCATGAATAATGTGGCTGTACTGTACCCAAGTAAATCATATTTTGTTCTCAAACATTCCCAAATGGTGTTTGTGCAATTCTGAAGTCTTAAAAAGCCTACCTGCCTGGCAAAAGTTTGGCTGCAGTAATCAAAAGGAAGTGATGCATCCTGTAGGACAGGAAGCCCTCTCCAGGACTGCAAGAATGTGGAGCTTCCAGGGCTGCCCAGAAGAAACTTCACCCACTGTGTATCCGAAGCTACCTCTTGGTTGACAGCAGCTGTTGGATACCGTGTGACACCATGAGAGGCCAAATTGCTTCAGGAAATTGAAAACTGTCAAGCAGATGCTGCTGGGACATTGATGGTGGGAGGAAGTACTAGGAATTTTTATTTAGGTACACCATTTTCAGTAGTGACACTCCATAAAAGGCGTTTTTAAAGAGCTCCTCTGTCGTTGCTTTTACAGAGCATCAGGAAGCATCTTCAGAGGTGTAGGGCTGCAAGATACCCTGTGAGAGCTTTGGATCAACACCTGAGCAGGGTTCTCTTTAAGGTCTCCTGTCCAAATACTGACAAGTGGAACTCAAAAAGAATGAACAAGCAGGAGCACAGAAAAGTGGAATAAATAAGTAAAGTATTATTTTGAGTCAGTGAGAGAATAACTAAAAGAAACATGCTGAGCTATTTATTTCTGAAAACTTAGTCAGAGAAACCAGTTACCAGGCAGCAGACACCTCATAAGCTGAGTATCACTAGAAAGGGAAATGCAATGTGAAAGTGGTTTGTAACTAATTAAACTGGAAATTTTTATTTTTTATTTTCAATTTGATGTTCTATCGTTGCTAACAGGAAAAGACAGAGAGGATGCTGTGGTAACTCAAAGCTTCTGGTGTGACTAAGGTACTTAAAGTGGCCCATATGGATTCCAGACCACCCACCTACCCACCCCAGCCCTTAGACAAGTCAAAACAAAGCATTACGTTTTTGAAGAGTTGCAGCTATGGCAAAAAAAATATAGGCCTCTAAAAAGCTTGTTATTAGACACTGCCAAGACAGTTTTTTGATGATCATTTCTGTTAATTTGGCAACATAAATAAAATACTTGTATTTTTTATTGTGGTACGTGATGTGAGGTGAAGGCTCTTTGGCAGGTATTCATCTTTAGGGCTCGTCTCTCAGGCATAGGAGATGAAGGGGGCAGGACATGGTGGCATCTTCCCATAGTTGCAAGTTCTCACAAATTCATCTCCGTTGAAAGAGATTCTCCTCTCTACAATGGGGTAAAATAGGAATAGTCCCCTAGAAACTACTGGCACAGAGACAGCATGAGGTCATCACTGAAATGTGAGGTCATGGGCAGCTGCTCCTTATAGAGCAGAAAGAGACATCCTGCTCCCAGACAGTTGAGTTTCTTCAGAAGAACAAAAAAGGTTGTGGTGAGCAGCCAGAACTACTGCTCCTGCATGTTCCAGATGGTCTAGTGTGAAATTTTCTAACCCGAATGATCTAAGAGCCTAATTGCCATTTACATGTAAAATTAGACTCCTAAGTAGTTTGTGCTGTGCCTGCAATTAGCTTTACAGCTGTTAGGTTTCTAGTTTTGAAAGCTGTGCCTTTATTATATCCCCAAAGATGGTGCTTTCCCCAAATGTGCCTTGTTGGCTGAAGCCAAAGTGCCCAGTGGAGGTCAGTCCGTGCTGTCCTCAGAGCCTGATACAGTGCCCTGTGGAACATCTTTGCAGAGCATTTCTGGAGGCTGTTGTGACACTCAACAAATCTTGTGTTGAATTCTCTTAGCTCTGTTTTCAACAGGTGTTCTGTCATTGTAGCTGGCAGCACCTGTGATTTTCTGACTCTGAAGGCCTTGAGGTCCCAGCGCACCTCTGTGCTCCCACTTCTGTTGGGACACATCAGACTTTCACTTCTGCTCTTATGGAGATTCCTCTTTCTTTAGCCAGAAACTTTTAAATAGGATGAGTTCTACGACACAGTTTACAACATGCTGAGTTTGTTTGGATTTTTTTGGGTCTAGATCTGACAAAACCAGATCAGGAGATTGAGCATTTCAAGGAGAAGCCAATAAGAGTGATTAGTTTCATACAGAAAGAAGACAAACAATAGAAGTGCTAGTTTTATACCAGGAATCAAGAAAAGGGGGGCTTTTGTTATTTCTAGATATTTTCTGTAGTCATCTGAGGCAATGCATGGAGGTGTTTTCCCGTCTTTGGAATTGCTCAGCTCACACTATCCTTGCTGTCATCTTGTAGCAATTAAGTAGGGAAGGTTCATAAGTCAAGCTCCAGCTTAAATGTGAAGGAGCACAGCACAAAGTGTTGCTCCTCTGGCTGCTGTGGGGTGAGGCAGCTGTGTTTCATGCATCATCCCCAATGTTCTGAAGAGCTGGCAGGAACCAGATGCTTCTGAGCGCATCCCAAGTCATTGAATGCCCACCTGCTTTCAGCATTTTTCCCAGCCAAGCTCCTCCTTGAGGCTGTGGAAAGGATTCCTCAGTAGATAGAGGCAGAAGTGCCATTTGTATGGCCAGGGTTAAAGGATCAGAGCTTGTGGGAGTGGTTTTGAGCTATTGGGACTGGACTCACTGTTCCAAAATAATGGATAGCAGTGCAAATTAGGGTAATTCTGTCCCTGCTGAGAGAATATTTTAGCATCTTCCACGAGCAGTCTGATCTTTGAAGCCTGATGCAATGTGTTCCATCTTCTCATGACAGAGAAGATGCAAGCCTGTAAGAGGGTCATGGAAGGGCAGAGTGTTGGATCTTTTTCGCTAAGAAGTGTTATTAAGAGTGGAGCCTTTTATTTCTGCCATTTAACTTACACAGGAAACACCCAGAGATGGATATTAGGACATGGATTACGACCCAGGAACCTCAGACCGAGCAGAGAAAACTCCTCAGAGAAAGAAGAGAGGGAGGGAATAGCTGCAGCAAGTACAGCTTGAGGTCAGCTCAAGGAAGAGAAGCAGAAGGGCCGTAGGCTTTGAAGGCCAGTGGCTCCTGGGTGTCACTTCTGCCCGCTTTTCTGAAGTGGGACTGCAGGAAAGGCTCCTGCATATTGTGACAATATTTCATGACGGCGAGTTTTGGGAAGCTCTCCAAGTCTGTGACAAGCCAAATCGCAAGAACTCTGATGGATGAATCTCCAAGTGTTGGAAATTATGTGGTTTGTCTACACAGAGAAATTGCAGAGGCTTTAAATATCCTGGAGTTAAAGCTCTGTGATCTCTACTGTGAATGAAGATTATATTTGTATAAAGGTGTATGATGCCAATACAACCACTTCAGTATGTGGGGGGAAAAAAGAGAGAGAACACACTTCCAACTGAAATAGTTATGCCAGTAGAAAAAAAAATGGCTTAGAACTACTTAAGCAGAATATGTTTATCATACCAACTAGCTCCAAAAGGCTGCATTATAGTCATTAGGAGATGATAGTTGTATCCTAGACTAAGACTAGATTTGAGACTGTAATAAACTGTTTATGTCCTTTCTACTGGCTTCTGCCATACCTGCTAGCTCTAAGGGGCTGGAGAAAACTGGCCTGAAGGAGGGATCATATTCTTTTTCTTCCTAGTTCCTCCACAGACATGGCTGTGGAATTCTTTTTAGGCAACAATATATATCATAGCTTTGGTAATTCACATGGGAGTGGATTTCAGGTTAAAAGTTACTTAGATAAACTTAGTATTTTTGCTCAAGTCCCCTGGCTTCCCAAGCAAACATGAATGATTCCGGATTTTCTCAGATCTTCTGAGCCAAAACAGCTTTTATGGGGCTAGATGGGTTGACTATTTAGAGGTGTCTACTACCTGTCTGTACATACATATCTGGACTTGGGCTTGAGCTGCACCCCAGTGGAGTGTAAATTGATAGTGGAGTATGAGTACCAGCATATTCCTAGATCAGCCTGAATTGATTTCATTTGCCTGATTCCAAATAAAATTCAGAAAACTTTTTTCTAGGCAGCAGTGAAAGCAAGGCACCTGCACCCTAGTCTAGCAGCGCAGGGGAGGATATCTTCTACAAAGAGATGTCACGGAGATGGCTGCCCTGGCAAAACAGGAGTGTCCCAAAATAGCGTCTGCAAAGGACCTAGCAGAGCAAGGAGAAAGGATCAGGTGAGTAGATGGGGTAGAGGTCTCCAAATAGAAAATTCAGCTGGTGCAGGGGCTGGTATTCTGAAAGGGAAGCTTTGACTGCCTGACTGCCAGTTTACCTGTCTGGTGAACAAAGAATTTCAGTCTTGCTTCACCATGATGTCTCCTCGCCTTTCATAGGACCTACAATGACATGATCTCACTAAATAGTCACTAAACTTCATCTCTGTTAAACCTTTGATACTTCAGCAAATTGTAACCATCTTACAGTAATGCCACTAAATTTATCCAAATCTCTCTGCTAGCCCATGTAATTTAAAACAATGTTATGTATTAGTCTGAGTGCAGATAACTATACAATATTCTAGTTTGATACAGAATAACAAAGACTGTGTAGTTCAGTAAACTACGTGCAGGAAAGGGAATATAGCCTAGCTCTCCCACAGCAAATTGCTGTGTTTGACTGTAGCAACCTTGCCTCAATTTCTTCCCCATAATGAGACCAGACCTGCTCCTGTCCAGGGCTTACATATTTCTGAATGACAGACAAAAGCTAAAGGTTGAGAGCAGCTTTCTTTCTTGCACTAGGAAAATTGAAGTGCACAATGTAAGCAGCTAATCATCTGAAATATTTATGCATTCATGCCTATAAATGTGCCTATCTTCTCTGCAAAACTACACTGAAGCAAAATGCACTTCCTGCTGCTTAGAATGGCTATCAAGGGCATCCTAATTGATTATTGTGAATTTCAAATTATTTTCTTCTTCAGTTCTCCTTACTGCATCTTTTGTCTTTGGAGAGCGGGTCAGCCTTCCTGGAGGGCACCCAAAATCTTACTGAATGCAATGCTTACAAACAAGGTCCACTGCAGAAAATGACTTCCAGTGTCAAATATTTTGCATTAAAATTGTCCACTTAAGCTAACCCTTCTTTCTCAAGTTTATTTTGATATTTGATGAGTTTAGGACAATAAAAAAAGCAGAAGTACACAGATCAAAATCCTACTTAATTTCTTGGGCTACTCTGTGTCAGAGTGGATACTTGGTAACTGGACCCTATGGATGGAAAGGGAAGGAGGGTACAATAATTTAAGCATTAGTTGAGGTTTCAAAGACCTTTATTCAGTTCCTTGCTGTCAAGTGACCTAAGTCTCTCCATTATCCATCTGTGAAACACTTAACAGCTGTAGCCTTTTTCTGTAAGAAGTCTTATGATAGTGAATGCATCAGCACCAAGAAAAAATCCTACCTCTGTGTCAGCCAGCGATGCAAGCAATGTATTGAACAGCTTAGCAAAGAAAATATTTTCCCATTTGCCAAATTAAGCTATGGGTCTTGGAAATGGTGAAGTAGTGTGATTTCCTTCTTCCATTGGTTTCCAGTATTTTAGCATTTTTTTGTAGCCTTCTGTAGTCCTTTCAGGTTCCTTTCCAAGCCAGAAGATAGCTCAGGTGTGCCTTCTGTACTTTGCACACCAGCTGCCCAACATCAGGACATGTTGAAGAGGTGGTGAGAAAGTGTTGTACAGATCCAGGAGGGAACAGGAAATTTCCTTTGATGTCTCTGTCTGCCCGCTCTGCTGCAGAAAACCCAGAGCACTGGAGCTGTAGATATGTTTCTCACTTGAGCTATTAGGAACTTGATGAAATTGCAAATACTCTCATCTCCTCTTCCCTGAAGCCTCTCTCTAGCCTTGGCTGAAATTGCAACAAATGCTTTCTTCGCTTGGAGGGAAGATAAAAAGGGAAGGCAAAAATTGGGAAAATAAAATTATATTTAAAATGTAGTTGGAGCTGATGCAGTAAATTCAGCTGTTCAGTTGCTTTGCAGTTGTTTGTAGTTTCTGCCATCACCCACTAATATAGTTGAAAGGCTAACTACTGAAGTCATTGAGTGCCTTTTGATTTATTCTTTCCTCTGTTTTATATCCAGTATGCATTTTCATAAGTTGAGCTGTCATTACAGTGAAGGTGAAATTTCTGTCCTTTTTCTAGAGACTAATTGTATAAGAAAATAAAACCCCAAAATATTTATAGTATCAATTGCAGTGTATCTGAGTATACCTAGGGTCTAAAAATACCGATTTTAATTAGCGACCTCTTCGGGGTGAGGCGAGAGCTCCATTTTTAGTTACAAGATATTGGTGGAGGTGGAACTCCAGGACAGTTTCAGGGCAATAAGTAGCACGGATTTTGGTAGCACATTTCCTAGCCCAGCAGAGGAGTGGGAAGGGCTCGTGACTAGGCTGTTCCACCTCCCAGCACGCTTGCACTGTAACTACAATGTGACTGAGACATCTTTAAAACCACACTGTTCTATATTGAAGATCCCAGTGATGGCTAAGAGATTAAAACACAGAGGAGTAAGAACTGCTAGACTGCTAGAACTGTAAGACTGCTAGAACTGCCTACAGTTCTGAGGAAGCAATTATGTACTATATACCTAAAGGCAGATATATTTGATGGAAAGAACTGGAACTGGGCTTGTAAAGGGTGACTATGAGGTAATCAATGATATAAATCAAGTTTTTCAAACAGTTATGTTGGAGAATTCTCCTTTCAGTTGTGCTTTTGTGTTGCCATTGGCCTCTGTGTGTGTGTGTATTCCCAAAGTGAAAGGCAAGACAAAACTACTCTGTCAAATTATTTGCCAAAATTATAGTCTGTCACATTCTGCTGTCTGACTGGCCTTGTTGGGCAGGGTTAATATTGCTTTGAAAACTGAATTTAAGGTTATCTGATTCTCAAAACCTCAATCTTATATGTGATACTAGGGAAGTGGGAGGATGGGGGGGAGCTTTTATCTTACACAACCCTATAAAATAGTAATTGTAATTGAATAGCAGTTATGCCTTGTTAGTTCTATTGTTCTGAAACAGTAATGATAGAAGATCATTTCCTTGCTTCTATCTAGACACATGCAGATGTTACTGCAGGGTAGCTGGGGAAGAAGCTACCATTTGCTACCAGGAGTACCAGTCTGTGTGCTTGCTCTGACCTCACAATAAGTTTCAGTCATCTTGCTCCCTCTTCACTAAACCTGAGTCCCTTCAAGCTTTCATTTACTGCTGCATAACGTGTGAGAAAATATTGCAGTGTATAATATTAACTTATTCCTGTGCTTGTGCAATAATAGCTCTTCGCTGACTTCAGAAGAGCAATATCTGGTTTTGAGAGCAAAGGGGATCAGACTGGGATTCACAGGCTGTGGAATTTTCAACAGGGCCTAAAGGAGAGGGGTCAGTACCCACTAGTCCCTGGAGCTCCCTTACACCCTTGTGAAAGTACCTTGTGCTGTGCTTATCTCTGCATTCCAAGTTACTAGCTCCAAATAGTGTAGGAACAGTCGAGTTATTGCTCCATGCTATGATTAGTGTGATGCACTGCTCGTGTGCTATCATCTGGGACGTCTGGGTCACTTCGGGACACAAACAGCTATCAGCAGTAGGTTAGGATAGATGAAGGGCTTGAGCAAACTCCGCTGAAGCCAGTGTGAGTTTTTCCCATGACTCTGATCTGTAGCTAGATAGAGACATATTTTGGCATGAAATGTATGCATACTTCTTAGTCAGTCTCCCTGCAGAAAGGCAGGGGAATAAAACATCGAAGGAGGGTTTAAGAGAAACCTGTTCAGCTGTGATCAGTGGTGCACTTAAGACTGCTCTCAGGCATACAATCTGGTCTGTTCCAACTCCAGCAACTCCATTCTCAGTGTGTTTACATGTTTGGTGGTTTGTCCTTTTAGATGCTCTTTCTCCTCCAGCTGTTGTCAAATACAACGAATTGTTACACAGCTGCTGAGTTCACGCTGCTGTGTAACTGCATTTATAAGGATGAAAAGCCCAGTCTGAAACGATCCTTGTTTCTCATGGCAGGAGCAGTGGCAGCAGGTGCTTGCTAAGAATACCTCTGGAAGAGAGAGGAAGAGCAAGTATTCCTGTACGTATCACTTTGCACACTGACACTCTTCCCAAGGCAGCTGAGGAAATAAGCCAGCTAAGGTTGAAAATGGCAGCTATTCGACAATCCTTTTGTCCAGTTCTATGAAGATTTAACCAGACCTATGTGTTTGTCAGGAGATTTATTCTAAGAAACAACTGCTTAAAGAAGTCCTCTTGTTTTTCTGCTGTCAGTCAACTTGCTGCCCCAGTGGTAAACATTCACCTCCAGCCTGTGTCTATGTTCTCAGCCAGTGGGAATTCACACCAAATAATCAGCACATCTTTATTACTGGGAAGTTGCACTATCTGTGTGCAGATGTTCCTGCTGTTAGCTTGAAAATCTGGCTGTGTAGTGCCAGAAACATTTATAAATCTGGGATTTTCTTCCTGGGTCTGCTGCTGAAACCGGATCATTTGACTGTAGTTAGTGGAGGCCTCACAAAAGATACAGCAGCAGGACTGGTACAAATGCTACTCTAAAAAGAGGTAGTTACTCAGGTGACCAGAAGGAGCTGCTCAGGTGCATTTATTGTAGGTTAGAAAGTGCCCTTGAAGGTAAAATCTAAGCAGTCACGGAATAGGTGCAGCAGTGATAATGATTTGTAACAATGTCTTCATGCTCTGATCATAATTGGGCTCTGTGTCGTGGTGTCTGTCCTTGAATTCATACCTAAATGTTGTAATGGTGTGGTTTTTATGTGGGTAACTCTCTACCAGGAACCAGAGAGGGATGTTCATTTACACTGCACAGTCATCTAATTAAATTGTTGAAATTAAAATTCGTTTTGGCCACAGTACTTTGGGCTGACCTTTTAGTTATGTAAGAGCATGGTAGATGCCACTTGTGTATATTAGAAGAGCTGGGAAGAGGGATGGGTATGAGATGGTAATGTATGCAGGTAATTAGCTTGTTTACGCTAGATAAATCTGGAAAGAGTGAGAAGCTTCACAGGGATATAGACAAATCTGGGGATGGACAGCAGGCTGTGCAACTGTGTGGGTATATTAGTGAGTATTGGGGAGCTAGAGGTATGTAGGATCTATTAATACATCTCATGTGGGTTAACTGCAGCCACAGAGCCAAGGCATTTACTACCACTGTCTAATGGTGCTTTATTAGCACCATGCTTTTGAAATAAGTTCTATTTGTTATGGATTACAGGACAAATTTATATAATTTCTCATGTTTTGCACAAATATGCTCTCACAGAAAAAAAAAATACCACCTACTGGATGATCTTGAGTGAACTAATCTGACACAAAAGTTTTTAAGATAAAAGATAAAAAGCTTTATAGTTCATTGCCATTCTTCTGAATTGTTCACATTATTAACTTTATCTCCTTATAATACCTCTTTTCAACAGGAAGCTATCAAGTGGATTCCAAGAACGTGGTCATCCTGACCCAGCTCATTCAGATTCATTTGTCTCGTGATAAAAAGTATAGAGAGAATACACCAGGTGTGCAGAAGAAGATAAATAGTTCAAATGTCTATGTGGAGCCACTGTAAATAGATCTTTTCTCTCCAGTAATGTAATTTTATCTTGCTGTATCTAATTGCAGGTGGTTTCTGAATCTAATGATGAGATTGCTCTGTTTTCTGTCTTAACAATGTCTCTAAAGCCTGAAGCAATGAGAGAAAAATCAAGATTATTTAAAATTATCTGGAGTGATTGATTCCACTGTTGCACGGAAGGATATTTTTCTTGGGCTTTCATAGATTTCAGTAGTTTGAAACGATATTCTCTTCTTTTATGGAAAAGTTTCAAAACCTCCTGTAAGGTGAGAAGATTCATTAATTGGTTTAGTAGTCAATCGCCAACATGTGAGACAGAGACTGAACTAGCCAAGTATCCTCTTAGGTACATTACCCCCAAAAGCCATTTCTGACACTTCTAAAATGTAAAATGATGATGTGATGCATCTGATTTGGTGATAAGTTACTGATTTACCTGCGATTTGCATGAGAATTTCTGTTCACAGAAACAGACACAGCTGGTTGTTGTGCACTGTTAAGAACACTGGTGGCCTCATACTCATGGTCAGTGTGCCACCTGGAATACAACTTGGGAGTCTCCTTGCCAGCCATAGACCCCTGATACTTGAGCAAGAGCTGGCTCACCATTCAGCCACAGGTGTCTGTTCCATTCATACCTATCCCCATTTTTTAAATTATCCAGCAAGTTTGATCCCTGCACTAGAGGGCAGTCAGAGGCAGCTGCACCAGCTGGCAGGTGTGTCACACCAGCCCCAGGAAAGGTGGGAGTCTCAGGACCTGCCTTTTAGTCCTTCAGCCCCTTAGTATTCATCCTTTACCAGGGCCAGGAATGATCAGCACAAGCACTGCCACTTCTCTTCATGAGCAAGAAACTGAACTGCGGTGGCTGAAGGCCATGGTTCCAGTAGGACAGGGCTTGGACAGCTGCCACTGGTTTCAGTAAACATTTAAGAGGTTGTGATTGTCTGGAAAATCAGTGTGAATAGGTTTACACTGTCCCTTATACCACCATTGAGGCCATCAAAGCATTTCTGTTTCCTGCAAAGCTTTGTGCGGTTCACAAGTCCAATTCACCTGCTCCACACCACCTTCATAAAGGGCTGCATTCACTTGCTTGGAAGGCCCTGCAACATCTTAAATCCTGTTTGAATGGTAAGCAAGACAATAGGAGTATCCATTCCCTCACCTGCTTTCTCCCCAGGGCAGCTGAAGATGCCTGGCTTCTGGCTGTAGGTTGCTCTGGGCTGTGCCTTGTGGCGTGTGGTGTGACAAGGACAAGGGATTTGGTAGGTCCTTTTAGAGTGGTGGGCTCCCATGAGAGAGTTCATCCAGTATTTGGAAAGGTAAGCTATCATGTGAGTGAGGAAGCGTGTGTGAAGCACAAAGCCAAAGTAAAACTGGAATGTGATGGCAATAGGTCTGGGATGCTGAGTATTTGATTTATTTAGGGAGAAAGGAATTCTTCTCCCTCGTAGCCAGCACTGAATCATTCATGGAATTCTGGATTTGTCTCTTGAGAAGTAGGCATTGCCTGATGCCTCAGACAAGATACTGAACTTGGTGGGTGCCAGTGTGACCTGGCCTAGCAGATCCTGTGCTATGTTGGATGGAGAACTCTGGCAACCACCTGCTTGGATATTTCTGCCCTTGTGTGCAACCAGATTTACAGCACCACAAACATGAGGAAATTATATCCAGAAAGAAACTTCACAGAAATACCATGCTGTTAAGTGAATAGCAGCTTTTTGTAAAGAGCAGTTGTCTTAGCAGACTGGCCCCAAATGGATTTTGGGTAAGAGCTTGGGTTTTTTCCACCAGAAAGCTGAAAAAAGGCAGAGAAATAGAGGATGTGTTATTATGTCTAGTAGAGGGCCATGCCACCAAGCCATCTTGGTCAGTTCTCCTCCTCCTCCTCCTTTGGCCCTCATGTGCACTGCTCAAGACTCTGCAGCCCACCGGCTGCCAAACCTGGCTCTCCACCACCTGCACCAGACAAGATTTTCCTTCAGCCTGCTGCTGCTGTTCAGGGCTCTGTCAGTTCCAATGGCAAACACAGATACAAGCACTACCAAAGGCAAAGCCCCATGTGGAGGGGACAGTCTGCAGCTGGACCTGCTCCAGGTTGAGTAAGTCGTCTTTCTTCCTTCACATGCTCAAGCAGGAACCAGGAAATATCTTCAGGTTTGTTTTTTTTTTTATTTTTCTAATTCCTGCTTATTCTATTTATAAAGGACTGGCAATTTGTAAACATCCTCAAAGCACAAGGTGCACTCTGAGCTTTTGCTTTCTCAGGTTTCATGTCTGTTTACATTGCAATAAATCTAAATAAATAAAGGGCCATAGTAGCATCTCTTTGCTTTGTTTTCTGCCTGGCATTTCCAGTCTGGTCTGGAACAGCTGAACCCAGGAAGGGATTCCCACTGTTGTCAAGGGCTCTAAATGAATATCCTGGTGCCAGTCCTACATTTATTTTGCATGCCCTAAACTCCCACCAGTTTCATTGGGTGCTGACACCTTTTGCCAATGGCAGCATCAGATCCCCCAGCAGGTCTCTATCTCCTGTGTTGAGGCAACAGGAGATTTATGTTCCATTTCCCTATGTTGTGAGTAATCCTTTCCTGCAGCATAAAGACGTAGGGAGTGCAAAGCCCTACCATTCTGATTTCATGGCTTGTACAACACCTTTGTACCCCTCATTTCTGCAGGGGATGGCACGCAATGTAGGCAGTGAGGAGGAGCAGAGCTAGGGCCTCAGAAAGTGCTTGTTCTGACTACTGAGACTTAGCAGCTCTTGGGCATGACCAAAATAATTTAAAAAAACCCCAAATCCAAATCCTTCTTTAAAACATCAAGATCCTTTCCTTTTTGTCCTTCTCCTTTCTCTTTCCTCTTCTTTTTTTTTTTTTTTTTACTTGTCTCCTTCTCCTTTTTATGTCTCTTCTCCTATGAGCACCAAAATTTCTTTTAACCTTCTCTCTCAAATTTTCAGACATCTCTGGCCTCAAACAGGAGCTGATGTGCCAAACCCCATGAGAGAGGTCTATTCTTACAGTATTTCTGGCCTATTTTTGTTGTGAGGAGAGATGGGTGCCCTCTGAAGCTCAGAATGGTATCTAGGGTTTCAGATGTTCCCCCTGAGCACTGTGGCACTTGCCCATCACTTGTCCAGAGCACATACTCTCTGTAAAGTACCTGTCTGTTAACAAGGAAAAAAAAGGAGTCACCACAGGGGTGAACTGCTGTCAGTTTGGAGACTGGAAGGGTAGGAAATGTCACTCTGCTTTCTCTTTTGTAGGGAAGCCAGTGGGACAGCATATCATGAAATGACCACATGAAAGACAGTAAAGGACTAAAGGACTGAACTCAGACACATTTCAGGTCAGCCAGGTGCCAGGTTTTCTCTCATCAGAGGTATGTCAGGTGTTTCAAGCATTTTTCTTCACAGCAGTGATAGCAGACAGGGTTTATGAATAAGAAACTGGAAGACAGAGACATAAAGAGGACAATTGCTTCACAACACAAAGGTGGGGCTATTCCTAAGGAGAAAATGCTGGCCCATAAAGCTGGACCTAGACCACTTTTGGATAAGGCAGCAGGGTAAACAGTAGCATAATTCCATCAGCCCAGTGCTTTGTCAGCTCTGGTGCTGACAAAGAGTCCTTGGGTAGTTGTGCCTTTTTCTGTAGCTTTGTTGGCCAGTTTGAAATCAGCCTGTTTGTGTCAGTGCAGGCTGAGGTTGGAGATGTGATTTGGATTGTGAAAGAAATGGCAGACCAGAAACTGAGCAACACTCCCTAGAACTTCATGTCCCCTCTTTTTCCTGTATTATCCAGTGTTGCCTGCCCTTTGTCTGTCACCTTGCGCCAAAAGTAACATCATATCACATTGGCTCCTGGCATATCATTGTGGGAGCACAGATATACTGGACTCTGTCAATGAAGTTTATATAACGTTTTTAAGTATCTTAAAAAATAATTAGACAGTTCTACAGTTCTCTAAAACCCTTCATTGACCTGCATTAAGCCTTCCACATAAACCTCCTCTAAAAGCTCTGCAAGTCAAATCCTGCCTTCTCAATGGTTTTCCCCATAGGATTTGGTGGGCCTCAGATAGTGTGGTTAATTTAGAAGGCAAATACCACAGAGATGATGCCCAAGGACAGAAGTCCATTATATTGCCTTCATGGTGCAGAATATATCCAGGTAAGGGCAGAAAGGGTGGTGGAGCAACAAGCCCTGTTGTGTTTCACTGAACTAAGAACCAATTCCATGGCATCAGTGCTGTTGATTTAGTAGTAACTTTATATAACAGTATACCAGACTACCACTACAATTCCAAACAAAGCCCTAATGATAAAACCTTTAATGATAATGCCTGGGTTTAAAGGAAGATGTATTTCACCTTTCTTCCCTTTTTTGCTTTCCTTTTCCTTTGGAAAAATGCCTAACTGAAACCATCTGTGCAACTTGTACACTGTAGTACATAAAATGAGAAAAATTTTCAGAAATTTTTCTCTTCTTGTGTTAGAAATGGATTCAGACCTGTAAACAGATGCATTCCTCACAGCATTAGCAGTTTATTTTGATTTTAATCAACCACATGATGCTATCCTAATATAATTTAACCTGTAATCATCTTTTGTCCAGAAGCCCAAATATTAGCATTGCTAATAAGAGCTCACTAAGGTGGCACTCAGGGGGGTTTTGTCCCCGTAATGCTGCCAAGTAGTTAAGTTGTAATATATTCAGAGATTTGGAAGTCTGCAGTCTAAGTACTCTCCCTAGTTATAAAATTACTATTCTGAGAACTAACCATCCAGTTAGTACAATTACTTATTTCCAGTAACAGCAGGTCCAACCTGGTTCAAAGGTAAAATACCTGGTGATGTGTAATGGCACAGTCTATAGGGAAGTTCCTCTCTGAGAACAGCTATGATCACCTTGAAGCAAGTACATTAAAAATCCTTGAAGATTTGTACTGTACACGGTCTTGCTAGAAATGCTGCTTTACTCAAATTCTGATATTTTATTTAAGCAAAAAATTATTATGCTTTTTTTTTCTTCACGAGTAGATTGTGGCAATGTGTAGGGCAAAGCCAGCTGACATTGAACTCTAAAATGCCTGACTTAGCAGAGCTGAGGAGAAATCCAGAGAGAGCATGTGCTGTGCATGGCAATCTGGAAGTGTGCACATAAGCAAATATTCTGGTACCATGGACATTTTAGATCTGAAATATATGTGCAGCCTTTAGATCAAAGGGTTCCTAAGTGTTTTATTGTGTCGATCTATCTAATAATATTGAGCAAACTCCAAAGTACCAGTATCTGGTAAACATTCACTTACCCACCTCTGATATGGAGCAATTGCAGGAATCAATCATAGTTACTCTCTAACAGCATGCAACAAACTAATTTCAGTTTTGTGGCAGGAAGATTGGGAGCCCTTACTCACACACGAAATGACAGGAGAAAGTCTTGCAGCTGATACCCTTGCCATAGGTTTATGTGTATGTACCTCAGTCTTTCCAAAAGGGCAGAGGAGACTGAATGTGAGGTTAGGGGCAAGGTCCTCAGCCCTGCTTGGCTCTGGGGATTGTCCTGGGGGTTCTCAGGGAGTGGAGGGTGGGGAGGGTGCACACGCACTGGCCCAGCACAAGGAGATCAGTGGCAACTGAGATCTCCTTGGAGGTACACAGAGCAGATGGAGGGTGACTGGGGGAGAGAACTGGGGACACAGATCTTCACTGGTAGGTGGATGGGTTTGGGAAAGGGGTGAAGGAGTGTGAATGTTGGCAAGGCCTCTTCACCTGTGTTGCCTGGTGTTGCACAGGTATTTGTGCAGGCAACAAGAGGGACTTCAGCACCTCTGCTCGGCTTCTGGGACTCCAGCTACTCTGAAATATCTGGCACTGAGTGTGTGCAGAGTGCCAGTTGTTGTTCAGGCTGGGAAGTGGTGTTGGTGGTACCAAGTGGAGCTGGCCCAGAAATGGCACTTGGGGATTAACTACTATTGGCCAAATTAACACACAAGGTGGTGCAGCAAGTGGCTGTAGGCTTGTCACAGAGGCTGTAGGCTTGTGACTGAGGAACACCAGGAAGGGCAGCAGCTCAGTAAAGGGCAGGGCAGCTTGATCTTAAGACTGAGAAATAGCATGAAACTAAAGTAGGAAGAGAAGGAAACACTCATACTTCTTGAAATCTCTCTGGGTCCTCATTCATCAGGCTTAAAGGTATTGCCACACTTTTCTGGCATTTGAATTAGGAAGGGTTCAAATGTTGTTCAAATGCTGAATACTGCAAATCAGCCAGAATCACTTTTTTCCTCTGCCAGTGGGACAGAGAAGCATCACATTTTTTTCCTGTTGGAGGGGGGGAAGGGAGTTAAGCTGTTGGAGCCAGGGTATAATAACACTTTTTCTAGGTATGGCTGGGATTTGGTTGGTTGTTTTTCCTCCATACCAAGCTTTCCCAGCCCTGCATTATTTTAGCTAGAACATGTCACTATTTTCATCTCTCATCAGTCCAAACTGTTGACCTAGTACGTCTTCTGAGATAAAATGCATTATTTGATATGGGAAAATTTGTGTCAGTTTAAAAAAAATAAATTGCATGCTCACCAGACAAAGAGAGCCCTTAAGGACCAGGTCTCAGGCTCTGTATTTGCAGATGAGTGCTGACTCAGATAATTGAGTTTTTGGCGAGATAGTCAGCACCCCACAATGTCACATTGAGGCCCAAAATATATTAAAGCATCTGTTTGCAAAGATCATGCATGTGCCCACCCATTTGTTTACAGAACTATCCTAAATAAAAAGTCAAAACGCCACTGTAATTTAGTGACAAGATTCTGAAAATGAACAAGCAGCATGATTTCCTTCTCAAATTCAGTGTATTATGTGCTAATTTAAAACTTGCCACTCCTGTGGAGAGCAAAAAGTGAACTTAGCTAGAGGCAAGTAGTGAAGATAAAGAGTTTGAATTGTTCTGATCCTGCAAAGAAATCATCCCAAGCACAAAAATCAACTCTTCTAACAGTAAAATAAATCCAATCCTTAACATTTTCACAGCCATATCTGAGTCATGGGGTTTTAATAACACCACTAAGAATGTTATTGACAATTATTTAATTATTCAAGGAAGAATATCCCCAGCCTAGGCTTTCTACCAACTATCCTCTCACCATTGCTGGAGGATTGCTCTGAAAAAAGATGGCCTTACGCTGGCAGAACCCTGTGGAAGTCTGTGGGAGTTTGCTTTCACTGTGACTTGCAGGAAACAGTTGGTGAAAAGCTAAGTCTGATGGTGAGTGCTGTCAGGCAAATGGCCAAATCCAAGAAGGAATACAGGCACCTAAACACTCACTGATCTCTGTGACAGGCTGTGGCTTACATTTCTTCAGGTAGCTTGCTCTCCTATCCTCTTTTTTCTTTCAGGATTAATGTATCAAAGTTCAAAATCTTGTTTATTTTCATAAAGAATAAAGAATGTGTGTATGTGTTCAAGAGATGTGGGCAGACTAGTCAGCAGTGCAGAAAGGAGAGTCCTGGGGAGGATGGTTAAACAGCCGGGGGCAAATTTCGATTACTTGACATGCAGATGGGCTGTGCTGAATGCACAGTGCCTTGGCTGTGCTGTGTGGCTGGACAGAGGGTGGCAGTGAGTCTGGGCAAGGCAGCAATGCCCCACAGCCTGCTGATGACAGCTGTGCTACTGGGGAAGCAGGGACTTCCAAGGAATCAGTCCCAGAGCAAATGGGGCCAGTGCTCTGGTGGCCCTGAGTGCCTTGTGCAAGCATCCTACCTGCCCCGGGTTTCCTAAAGAAAACCAGGGCATGGGAGAGCTGTATCTTCCACTTACTTTATACCTTTGCAAAGTCCTTGGAGGCCACTAAGCCCTACAATCTTTGGGGCAAGAAAATAAAATGTGACTGAAAAAGCTTCTCTTACAGAGATCTAGGAATGCATCAGGTCTAAGCATGGGCAGCCTATGAAATGCAGCATATATTGCTTTGGTTTAGGAGCTGACAAACCAAACTTTCATCAGTATCCACCACATATGCAGATTTCCCTGAGAATTCCATGGTTTTCCCAGCCTGTGCCTTTTCAAGGTGGCACCACTGTCCTCTTAGAGTCACTGCAACTTATTGCTGAGGACACCCACACCATGCAAGCAAAATCCTCACACAGCACCTTCTTTCCCTTGCTGTTGCTTCTCTACTCTATGAGGAAGGTCTTCCAAACTAAGACCCAGGTACAGAAAAATATTGAACAAGAAACTAATGTTTCCCTGGGCAGGCACAGAGCAAAGAGGATTTGTTCCACCCCCAGCAGATATCTAGAAGGTTAATCTAGAAGGTGCTGGTGGTACAACCTGGGAGCTGCTCTTCCCTGCCTCCCATCTTTCATGATCTGCAGAGGACTTTGCATTGCTTTGATGCACAGTCTCCAGGGCTGGGTTAGCAATCAGCCCTCAGAGCTCACAGGAGCACAGCCCGCACCACAGTCAGCAGTTTTGTCTCCTGACTTGACACAGACCTTCACTTCACTTGCAGCTGCCCTGAACCAATTGGGCTGTAAATGCAGCTAGGTAGGTTGAACAGAAGTTTTGCCGAAGAGAGATTAACAAGTTCAAGCCTTTATTAGCATCCAACTTCCAGAAGTGGATGTGGTCTAAGGAGACATATAAATGCTTTTTTACTTTATGAGAAGGTAAAGTGTTGCTTAATTCATTGTGGCAGGTCAAGATTTCTATTAGAACATGAGGCTTGAAGAGGAGTACAGGGTTTTTGGAGAGAGTGAGACAAAAAATAAATACAAAGAACCACCACATATGTATATAGCTACTTAAAAAAAAAACAAAAAAACCCCAAACAAACAAAAAAAACCAAAACAAAAAAACCACCAACATTTTAAGTGCAGTACTCAGTAGTGACAAATTATCCATCTCTTTTGTGTCTTAGGGAAAAGTATAATAAAATTGCAGGCTTTGATCAATGGTAGATGAGTCATTCAATGACAAACTGTAGCGACGAGTCCAAACCTTTTAATTCAAGTACATTTTAATCTCCTCTCCTGTTTAATTGTCCAATAATGGCAACTTGGATGGAGAGAGATAGACTGTGCATACAAAGTGTTTTAAACTCCAAATTTTATTTGTAAGCTCTCAGTGAAGAGGATGCTAAATAGGCTGGATCCTGACCTCTCCTGAGTGCTAATGTACTTACTTAACCCAGAGGAGGAGCACGCCTGGAAAGTTAAAAGGAGTTCACCAAAACTTCAGTGAAACTGAGAAGTCATCACACTTTGAAAGGCAGAAAGAGAAATACATGACAGCTTGCATTATGACCTAGAAACTCATCCACTGCATTTTTATAACCCTTCTGCTAAAACCAGGAACATACAGCCCTGCCCTGCTCCAGAAACTATAACATCCTGTCAGTTTGTATGGAAAATGCAAGCATTCTCTCAACTTACTGTAGGCCTTTGTTTTGTTTTGCTTTTTATCTATCTTGTTTCTCCTTGTCTTCAGCCTTCTGTGTTTGCTAAAGCTATTCAAGAATGCAATGCCAAACAATGCCCTATTACTGCTCTGCAGCTTTTATTTGAGAAAGCAGCCTCTCAAATGTACTCATCTAGGCGGCAATAGCTACCTTCACCCATAGTTAGGGTTGCACAATCATTTCCATTTCAAGAGTCCTTTCTTTGGTGTTTTGCTTTGTTTTGTTTTGTTTTGTTTTCCCCCAAAGTTGCTCGTAACTTCACTAGACTTGATCATTCAGGCTGAAATTTTCCATGCCAGGTGTGTACCTCAGGCCTCTTTCCCTTAATTTAAAACAAAATAGCTTCGTTATCATCCATTTCTGAGAACAAGATGATGCAAAACGTGTGCACTTCCCACATCAGAAATCTTACTGTCAATTGAAGCGCGCTGGTGCATTCACTCCTTCGCCTTGTTTGGAGGTCAGTGCAAAGCTGCCCCGCTTCTTAGAAGAGCCTTTGTCATTACTGTGGTATTTCTGGAAATTTTAAAAAGTGCAGGACTGAAACACTTCAGCTCTGCCTGGTTAGAAGGAACCTGAGTTTGCAAACTAAATTCTGTAAAAATGTGTCAGCCTTTCATGTGGAAACCAGCACAGTCTGAAGTGTCACAGCTGTGACACAGCACCTGCCTGGCCTCAGGCAAAGAGCACAGGCACCAGAAAGAAAAGGTCAGCCACAGGCAGAGGATTTTCCTCTCCAGGTCCATAAGTAAAACCCAGGTTTGTTATTCATGTTTAGCACATAATTTACTCTATTTTCTTCTTAGGCAAAGCCTATGGAGATGAGTTTTCCACCAGGAGTAGTTTCTCTGTAATCTCAGGTGGGAAAGGGCTGATGAGGAGTTGATGTTCCAGCTATATCAGATAACCCTTGTGAGCACTAAGGTGAAACTTTGATGTTGGCATTGTTTAGTTTCCTTTTAATACCTCAGAAGCATTGTGGAATGTACTTTGCACACCACCATTAACACTGCAGCCATTCAGAGGCCAGATCTGCCATTGCAGCTATATTCAGCTCCCCTTTGTGGCATGACAATGGTGTGGAGAGTATAGAGAAACAATTCAGAAATTATGATGTCAGTGGGACCAACTGGAGAGCCACATCCACCTCCGGACTCCACTCATTAAACTGTCTCCTCTGGGACTTATGAATTTTCCTTAATAAGCTTCAAAGTATTACCATTTCCTTTATGTCAGGTTTCTTCCTCTCATCACCTCTCCCTCTGGCTTATGTTAACGAAAATATTATTACACTGTGAGAGCTGTGTAGTAGAGAGAAAGGGAATATATGTGGCTAAAAGCATGCATTATGGCAAGATATCAAACCTCTCATCATAATAATTAAGTGTCAAAAAAAGAGAAAAGGCAAAAATGCGTTACTTGAGATTCATTGGCTGTTTTAGTTACATTTTTCCTCTTCTGACAGAAGCTATTGGAGCAGGTCTGTGATGCTGCCACAAGCCTGGAGCAGCTGGGGACAGGTCTACTGCAAGCATGGGCAGCACAGGGCTGCCTGGGGCAGCAAAGTGCTGGGGGCTGAAGGGTGCTGACTGCCACAGGACCTGCTTGGCCAGCACACAAACTCAGGGCACTGCTGAAGCTGTTGCTGTTGGAGAAGGGGCCAGGCTCCTTCCCTGGCACCTGCTGTGGACCCTGGTGAATGAGGACAAGGGTCTCAGCACATCTGGTTCCCATTCTCTGTTTCTTCCTCCCATCCTTCTGAACTGACACCTGCCTCCCCTCTCAGAGCAGCAATGGTAACTTTGTCTGTACAGCTCAGTTAATTTGCTCAGTAGGGCAAGGCGGGGTTACTGCTGAATAAAGATGCTTGGGAAAACTTCAATTATTTAAAAATATGTAAGAGTGTTTCCTCTCAAAAGCAGAACTCTGAGTTCTAGGAACGAACTAAGAGCGACAGGATTTGCCACTCCTCAGTTATGTGGTCATATCAACCTCAAGCTGCCTCCCACAGTCACACACGCTCTTCAATTTGCTCCCAAACACACTTATGTGAAAAGTTATGACAAATGCAGAGACAAGCGGTGTCAGAAAATAGTAAACATATAACCTTTTTATAAGTATATCAACAAAACCAGTGAGAGAGTGTTTCATATTTTGTGGTCAAGTTTGCTCTTGCGATAAGTATTAAAAGATAGATAACCCCAACAGCTTCAAATCTGACTTCTGTGGTGGGCTACATTAGGATTGATCATCCACAAAAGACCACAACAGAGATCTTCACTTGTGCACACCTTCAAAAATTTGCTGTGGGGTCTTAAAACCAAAAAATGCTTGTGTTTGAGAAATTTGCACTGCTAAAGTGGCTGTAATACAGAATCTCTGATACTTTTTTGATGTTGCTTAACTTTTAGTAGTAATGACTTTTAAGGGGTTTAGTTATCTTAAACTGCTCTAAAGGGTTCGACTGTTTTAAGCAGTTTAACTTAGAGTTGTGCCAGTTCATAGGGGTTGAGGGGACCCAGTTAAAGCAGTGTATGGTCAGACATGTCAAGACATACAGTTCAGCCCTGATGAATGTTCAACATGTTGAAGCAGGCAAAATTTTCAGGCTTTTTTTCCCCATGATTTTTTCTGTTTTTACATAGAGGACTATCACACATAAACATAGAGGCTTTTTGGCACTGAGGCTCAGGAAAAATATTAATTTCTTCAGAAATTAAGTATTAACTCCAGAACAAAAAGGTGAAAATCTGTAGTGACATTTCAGTGCTTTTTGACATGTTACTTATTTTGGGGTTTTCACTGCTGTCTTAGGATTGCTGTCTAGGAGTAGATCATTGAAACAGAACCTGGCTCTTAAGTAGTGCTTCTCATCTACTCATTGAAGTGACTGCATTGCCCTCTCCAACTGGAAGAAGGGCAGCTAAAAAAGTTTCATTTTTTTCTGTGACTTAGTAAGAAGACACAGGTTCCTCTCTCCCCTTGGGGTGGGAACTCCCCACGAAGCAAGGCTGAACCTCACAGACCCAGCAGGCCAGCAGTCTGCCTGGAAGCATTCATGTAGGAGGCAAAGGCAGATGACCATGCCTTGCATCCAGTAGAGACCCAGGGCATAGAGAAGGGATAGGGCAGTAAAGACCTGGACTGGGCAAGGAACACAGAGAGTCCCAAAGTTGGTGACAGTGAGCACAGCTGTGGCTGTGTGTTGGAGAATGTTAGCTTTGCTATTCACTATCTGCATAGCCTAGCTTTTCCCAGCATAAATTGGTTCTTATTGCATTAAATTCATGTCATACCATAATACAGTTGTGCTGAAAGGCTTTCTGGAACTCAAGCTAGAGAGGAGGGTTGTAGCCCTGTGTTCCTTGTCTAGTATCCCTTAGTTTCTTGTCTAAAGGGGTCCAAGGCAGATGATTGGTTTCATCTTCCTCCCACAACTCCTCACTGCTTCCAAGAGTTTATTTACTCATTGGCAGTGCCCCACTCCAAGGAGAGAGGGCTCTGCTATTGATTCAGTTGGAAATGTGAGAATGGACCTTGCTGAGTGAATATTTCTGTCTGGAAGATGCTGAACATGCTTGGCACTCTGTTAGCAATATTTCATTAACAATAACAGTAGTACTGCCTCTCTAGTAAAGATCTTTACAAACACAGGGGAGAGAGGACTAAAGCACTACAGCAGTACTTTCACCAGGGGCAGTAACAGAAAACTGCCCCTGGTGAAAGTAGCTTTTGCTACTGCCACCAGCTCTAACTGTGAAAAGAAAGGGTCTGTTTGCATTTGTGCTGAAGAACTAATGTTGATGTGTTCCTAATTTTTATATAATTTTTATATAATACCACAGAAACCCTTAAGATGATAAGAAATACAGATGAACAGCAAGAAATAAGAATGTGCCATTGTGTTCCTGCAGCTCCTAATTATGTTTTTAGAATATATTGGGCACAGACACATTAGTCACAGGCACAGATGATTTGGGCTTTGGGCTCTGCCTCACTTCTGTCATTTTAGGATGAGACTCAGACCATTCCCCTCTTCCCCTTTCACCCATCATTCCAAGTCTTTCGGCACCATCATCACTTAACTACTTTATATTACAAATACCTAACCAACTGCCTTGTGAGGAAAGAGACTCTTATTGCACCCATGTGGTTCATTAGGAACTGTATGACAAGAAGATAAAGTAGACTGTCCAAGAACACATGGAATATTTCAGCAAGTCAGAGAGTTAAACCTGCTTTTCCTAAGTTCCAGACTTTCTGTAAGCCATTGGACTTTAACAGGGGACTCCTAACAAACTTGTCAACACATCTACTTAAAATCTCCAGGATAAAAACATATGCAGAAATTGGACCCTTTGCACTAGATCAGAATTCAGAAAAAAAAAAACAAAACCCTAATATTAACTCTTTAAATCTCAAATGTTCTGTATAGCCTCCCTTTTTTGTCAAGAGCTCTGAATTGCATATCCAGGTTTACTGCAGTCAGTTCTGGAAAAAATGCAGGAGCAATCTGACTGCATCCAGCAGTTTTGCAAGAAATCACTGAACAGCTTACAAAAAGGACAGAGAAGAGATAAACTGCATATTTGTAGCCTGGCTCAAACTTTCCTAAAGAGCTAATGTGTGAGAGAGATCAGAAATTTAAACTACCCTGTTCTGCTAGTTCCTAATTGTCCCCACAACATCCCTAATCATGGGAAGTCATGCAGGAACAAACAAAGGCACACATAAAACTGTACCTGGAATTGCAGTACAAAAATGAAAAGCATGCTCTCCAGAGAATCCAGAGAAAAATACCTGTGCAATTACTGTGAAACAGGAAAATGTAAAGCTCAGAAAAGGTTTTACTGCTGTTATTTCAGACAACAGAGATTTAGTAAATAAAGGGTTTCCATCAAATGGTGAATGAGTAAGACCACTGTCAAAGGAAAACATACCAGAACCATACCAGAACCTTGCTTTGTGACCTCAGTCTGCCTTTATAAAGCTGTGAAGGCAGTGATGAGTTCAGCACAGTGTCTGGGTTTTACTTTCTTTCACACAGGAGCCTGGAGAAAGTGTCTCATCAAAGGTGCTGGTGCAAGGCTGGTGGTCTCCCAAAGTATTTCTCTTGCCACCAAGAGAAAAGATGGAGAAAAAGAATCTAAGGGGCTGGAAGGAAAGAAAGTAAGGGAAGTCAAAACTAGGTATGGAGGTCAGGGAAGTCCAGGAGGAGATGCAAGGGTTTATCCCAATGCTAGAAGAAATTCTTGTGGACATGAGCATATATTATTCACCCTTGGGATGAAAGTGTGGATGCTGTAATAATTCTCCAAGGCAAAGAAAGTGATCTCAGCATCAAAAGAATTTTCTAATTGAAACTTGGACTAAGACAAGAAAAAAGGGCAGGCTTGCTCTTAGCTTGTCCTAAGGAGGAGATTGAAAAGGTGACTAAAGTTTGGGGGTTTTTTGTGTGTTTTTTTGGTTTTTTTTTAAGGGTTATTCCTGTTCAAAGAATGAAAGAGGCTTGAAGTAATTTGCTAAATATAAATACAGAAGACATATAGGTCAGGAGGGTACTTTTTGTCCATGTCTGCATCTGAAACTAGATGACCTCTCTGGTTGAACTTCTGCTTCTCATTTCCAAGGATAGGATGATACCCCTCATCTCTTGAAGCTGAACAAAAGGTGACCATTTTCCAGTGTAGTGAGCTGTATTCTGCCCTCAGAGCTATTGAGTTTGCAGTCAATTTAAATCCAATGTGAAAATTGAAAAAGAGAGACTGTGATTTTCATGAGGCTAATCTCCTTTCTAACAAGGATACTTAATAATTCTCAAAATAGCCCTTGAATTCCTTTACTTCTCTCCCTGCAGACATGAAGCAGGACTTCTATCTGAGCCTTGTGGATGAATTTTTGAGGCATATCCTCTGCTATTAGCAGAGACATGTCACCAGGTTAATGGGGAGCTAGGAAGAAGTGAGGACAATCTAAGAGAGACCTGAGTGCCAGGGACTAGTCCCACAGGGAGCTGTGGAAGATCTACACAACAGACCACATCACAAGAAGCAAAAGCTTGTTTGCCTCCCCCTCAGCTTAATGCTCTCAGCTGCAGAGAAACAAAGCAGAAGAGAAATAACAAATAAGTCCAGTCACCCAGGTGCTATCAATTGGTCTCACCTGCTCTTGGGTGCACGGGTTGGTACAGCTGTGAGGTTCTGCTGCATGGCCTCAGGGGGACAAGCATTGCTGGCAGCACTTTTGTGCCAGCTAAATAGATAAGTGAAGCCATAATGGACTATAGGCTTTTTCTTCAGGAATTCCATTTTACAGAAGATTACAAATTGCATTTATTGACCACTTTTATTGACTGAGGAAGAACTCTGAAAAAATAATTCCTCTTATACGGCAAGTCTAAACTTGTGAGACAGAGAGAGTCAGAGGTTGTGATTTCTAAGAGCTGGTCCCAGTAAGTTGCCCAAGCACTTCATCACGCCATGGAGACCTGCAGTGTGATACTGTGCTGAGAGTATTGGGGAGAAATACATCCAGGGACAGTAGCAGTTGTGCATTCAGTGCAAGGATTCAGCTTGTGGGCAGGAAACCAGGTGCAGAGATCCATATGGAATGAGGACAGTAGGGATCAGCGTGTTTGTTTATTTGATCCATGACTGTGTGAGATGGTAAGTCCAATTCTAGGACCAGGGCGAATGCACCATGGCAGCATGATGCTCAGTGCTGAAATGGTACATACTCACTCTGCTATGTCAAATGCTTTTTAAAGAAGTGAAGGGACACTCTGTTCTGGCAGATTGTATATCATGCACAGTCTGTCTGCGCTTCACTGACTTCATGATGAGTCAAGTGTGGTCTGTCCTTCCACAGCTGGTGTAAGTCCTCTATATGGATTTAATGGTTCCTAACAGCACTAAACCCTGTGAGCTTTGGCTGAAAAGATTATTAAAACATGATTGTATGCTTGTATTTGGTCCAGATGAGATCTGTTCTGCCATGACCCAGTAGTGTGCAGGCCACGTATCGGTGGTTGCAGCATCAGCGTTCATGTCCACCCCTTGCCCATGCAGAGTAAGGTGTGGGTTCCTCAGAAAAAAGAGTTTGTGATCCTGCAGTTGGAGACCATATCACAGTGCCTTACCACCAGCAGGGCACAAAGGTTTCATAGGCAGTTTTAATCCTGGCATTTCCTATCCATGAGCGGCTGATTTTGTCCCTCTGGTGATGTTCTTTTTGTGTGTCATATGATCATAAGTCTACACTTGTGAGCATTTTCCTTGCAATATTTGGATATTTTGTCTATAACTCTTCAACAGTGTGCTTTTGTGTCTTCCTTTGTAGAACTTTTGCTACTGCTCAGTTTATAATCTTTAGCGATCAGTTCTGCTACGAAACAAAGCAGTCTAAGACATGATTGCTTAAGCATCTACAATAATGAGACTAAATGTTTTGGCATTGAGGAGCTGCTGTAAACAGAGCTTCTTTTGTGATGGGTTCCTACTGGAAGTTATTGAAATCTCCTATCAGTATTTTTTGTTGAGTTTTAAAACATACTGCTTCCTTTATTACCTGCATCCCATGCGATTCTCTCTGTCATTCAACAAATTAATAACACAGCTGTGTTAGAAGCCAGATTTGCATGTGAACTTCAGGGTGACTTTCACCAGAATGCAATCCAGCCACGTGCTGCGCCAGGTGCCAGGTGTTGGGGCCAGCCTGGGACAAACACTGAGCTGATTTGTTACAGAGCTCCTGGAAGTGAGGCTGCTTTTGTGCCTCTGCCAGGAAAGAACAAGCAGCTTTCCTTGCTGTGAGGCTGCTCACCATGCCTCTAACCAGGGGCTGCTGGTGGCTGTCCTCCCATTAGGAGCTACAGCAGATAACCTGCTTTTTAAATGGGAGCTTGTCCTTGGTAAGATCAAAAGCCTTCATACTGCAAATGGAGCACACTTTTAAATAAATGCAGCACCTTTCTAGAGCAGTGTCAGGTTTTTCAGCAACTTAGCAGAAGTGAATATATCTGCCCTAACTAAGAGGTACAGATACTGAGATAAAATCATAGAATGGTGTGGCTGTAAGGGACCTTAAAGATCACCAAGTTCCAACCTCCTTGCCATTGGCAGGGACATCTTCTACTAGACCAGGTCAAAGCTCCATCCAACTTGCCCTCAGACACTCTGAGGGACGGGGCAGCCACAGCTTCTCTGGGCAACCTCTTACAGTGTTTTATCATCCTCACAGTAAAGAATTTCTTCCTAACACCTAATCTAAGCCTGCTCTCTGTCAGCTTAATGCCATTCCCTCTTTTCCTATCACTACATGCCTTTGTAAAATGCCTCTCTCCAGCTCTGTTGTAGGTTCCCTTCATGTACTGGCAGGGGCTCTAGGGTCACCCTGGACCCTTCTCTTCTCCAGGCTGAGCAACCCCAACTCTCTCAGTCTGTCTTTATAAGAGAGGTGCTCCAGCCCTCTGATCATCTTTGTAGCCTCCTTTGGACTCAACCCAACAGGTCCACACCCTTCTTATCTTGGGGCCCCAGATCTGCACGCAGGACTTCAGGTGAGGTCTCACCAGAGGAGAGCAGAGCAGAGGGAGACAATCCTCTCCTTCTCCCTGCTGACCACACTGCTTTGAATGGAGCCCAAAGTTGGTTTGGCTTTTTTGGGCTGCCAGGTTGTGCTGCTGGGTCGTGTCCAGCTCCTCAACCACCAACGTGCCTCCTTTGATGTATGATCCTGAGATCTGCTCCTATGACAGAGCATGGAAGGGATGGGGTACAGATGGAAAAGCAGTGGTGATGACTCGGAGTAGAGATCAGAGGAGTGAGGACAGATCATGCTGCTAGCCCTGAGGTTGGAAGTAGCAGCTGTCCATACATTGTGTCCCCAGTCAGCCAGAGGTGGAGGCAGCAGAAGACAGTGTGACTCTCCAGCACCCTGGAATAGGCAAAATGGGCAGCTGGGTCATAGCTGGTTTGTGTGCTTTGGCTTCCTGCTCTGGGAAGTTAGTGGCTTCATTAATTCCTAGAGCCAGCCCTGCACCTGTTTACATATGGCCTCAATTACTTCTCTTTATGTGTGCATTGCACTACTTTTTCCCTCTCTCAGCTACATCCCTGCCCATTCTTGTTTGCAATGGGAGGGAAAGATCCAACCAGCACTCTTTTGTAGCAGGGATGTTCTTTTAATTCAAATGGTAGCAGTCTGTGTGATTGTACTGAGAATCTTTGTTTCCCTCTCCAGCTGCCCTCCTCTGCAGGGTAGGCTATTGCAAACGTGTCAGATCCAGCACTAACATCATGGAGTCTCACATCAAGCAGATGAAAAGACAATAAACACCCCTCCAAATTGTCAATGGGGGTAAATAAATATTAGCTTCATTAGGGGAGGTTTCTCTCTCTTTCATGCCAGCACGTAATGTTTGCAACAGCATCTTTAGTTTTTGTCTGCAGAATGCTGAGGTTATGCTGACTGGGAAACAACCCGTGTGCCTACATCCATCCAGGAAAGCAAGGGGAGCATTTTTCTCTGTGTTGCAGCCAAACCCACTTGCTTCCAGCACAACAAAAACCTGCTACACAGGCTTCATGTTAGAGGTGTTGAGAGGGATGGCAAAGTGGGAAAAGATGGAAGTGTGGCCAGAAGGCTGGTGCCTCAGATACCCTTGGCATGGAAGTTGTAGCTGTGTTTCAACAGCAACAGAAAAGCACATGAAAAGCAAGCAGCTTCTCTTTTGTCTCTAGCAGGAGACCAACACCAGCTCTAATCCAGAGAATGTGATGGAGTACAGCCACAGTTTTGTCTGGACCCTGGGGACCTGCCAGCTGTACACAGCTGGGAGCCAAGTCAGTGCATCTACAGGAGTGAGGGAATGTGGGCATCAGCCAGAGGGAGGTGATGAACAGAAAGGAATTGGCAGGTAGAAGCAGAAAGAGCATCATATGTTGGGGAAGTTGTTGATGTTCAGGAACACTTGTCCTGGGAACAGACAGTGCTAGCCTGTTAAGGGCATTGACTTGGAGATTGCAGTGCCTTCTGTGATCCAGCAGTTAAAATGAATATTAAGCTCAGCCAGCACAGCAATAAAGTGGGAAAGCCAAGCTAGCTTGCAGAGCAAAACCCAGGAGATGGTTTAACTGTATCACAGGCTTGCATAGTATTGTTTACTAAATTGCTAGGCCCTGTTGAATGTAAGTTGCAAAGCTTTAAAATGTAGCCTTCTATTCTCTTTGCATTGTCTGATACACAAAGTGTGTATAGCAGGCTTGTTTGAATCCCACAAAATGCTGGAGGGTGTTTCTCTGTTCCTCTGGAAGCACAACAGGGAGAAATTTGCCACAGCAAGTTGTGGATGGGACTGGGGAAGTGTCCCTGCTGCTCCCATGCACCCTCCTGTCCAAACAGCTCCTGCATGGAGGGTGCCCTGTGCTTGCACACAGGGAGAGAATGTGGAATATCTTGAGGACTGAAAATGAATCCCTCAATCTTTATACACAAAGGTTCTAATCACAGAAAGCTGAACATCAATGCAGATATTTTCACCAGTTCCACTGTATCAGCTTAGTGACACATCTGAGATTTCCTCAACTGAAAGAACCCTCTGAAAATTAGGAAAAGATTACCCAGCCCTTTGCACTGTTTTAAGACAAATCTTTGGAAATTATTTAAACATTTCTTTGTAAGATCCTTGTTAAACCTAGCTAGTGCAATTTTCTTGTCATAGCAGAGGCAAAGTGAAAAAAAAGAAAGGAAAAAGGCAGAGGTGGATCACCTCTGTGTTTATGTGTGTGTGTGCATGCTACCTTTAAAAGCAAGGCCTGGCTCAAGAATTTGAATGTTATGGTTTCTTTTCTCTTTAGGAACCAGAATAGAAACTTCTATGATCTGCCAACTGTTGATAATATACCTAGGTGGGACAACCACCAGCTGGATTTGTACTAGTTACTTTCTCATTGTGATTTCACACAAGCAGAGCAGAGCCATGCCTGGAGTTGAGAGAGGAGATAAGCAGGAGTCACCATATCTTAAAATTTTACTCTCTGCCAGTAACTTGCTCTTTTCCTGTGGACAAGTTATTCAGTTTCTCCGTGCCTGGGAGGGTGGCTTGATGCCACAGAGTCTTCTTTGGTAATTCAAGCTTCAGGTATTGCTACTTCACTCCCCATCATCATCATCATCCTCTGCTTTGCTTTCTCCTTCCTCCACAGCTCATTCCTGCTCCTCTGACACTGCCACATATTACCACTGTGCTCATCATTAGTCAACATTTTCCAGGCAGAATTGTCCCTCTGGTACTGTTGAGATTACAAAGCAATACAAGAATAACAGAGCCCCCTGTGTCGGGTGTGTTTGTTTTCCAGCTGGAAGCTACACCACCAGGTTTATACAGTAACACACCGTTTGGAGGCTCAGCCAGCTGGGATGTGGCTGTGGCAAAAAGGAGGAGTGGGGATGAGGTAGAAGCAGCAGCTGCTGAAGACTTTGCTGCCATCACATTCTTTACACTGACACACTGTGGCCTTCATTTTGGCATTAAACACAAATGAGAGAAGGTGCTGTGAGTCACCACTAAAGGATGTTTGCAAAGGGTTTTGAGATACTCACAGTTACCTTGCAAAGAAATGTCCGTGAAGAGCAGACATCTCTGTTGTTACCCTACGGGATTTTCCAGGCAGACAGCAATAAACAAGAATCATTGCAGGTCACGGCTAGTCATGTAAGAATCACGTTTTGAGAAGAAGGAGGGAGAAGGTGTTGTTATTTGGTAGATACATTTCTGTTGTCTAAGTGCAGGAAGGTAGTTAGATGCAGGACTCATAGTTAAGGGTTGAGCTTTTGACCCTGCTCAGGATGCAGTTGGCTGAGCAATTTTTGTCTAGAAGGCTGCAGCTGCTGAGTGCAGTAAGGCTGTGATTTGCAGTAACCAGCTGAAACCTTATAATCCTCCCATTTCACCATAGTTGTTTTCTGTCATTCTCTCCCAGCTCAGCTGTCCCATTGATGCTGGCACAAGCATTTATGATGTATGTCAGACAGATATTTGAGGAGAAAGTTGCTTTTCATCCTGAGCTAATTCAACAGCCAGGTGGTCAAACACCAGGTTCAGTTCGAGTGAGGTGCAGCAGCATGAGTACATGATTGATAAAAGGTGAAGAAAACCAAGGCTTTTTAAAGCCAAGTTAAGCAGGTGGGGCACAGCTGACCATGTGGCACACTGTACAGTAGGTGGATGGTTCCCACCAAGAGCTCTGTGTTACAAAGACACTGAGATCCGGATACTGTTGCATTAAATGTTTTGTACATGACACCAAGGCAGAGTGTCTGTGTTTAAAAAGCCTCCAAAGTCTCCAGAGACAGCTCTGATGTTGTGTGAAAGGCTGTCATCTGTGTAGGATATTCAGTATCCAGCAGATAACAATTCTGCAGTGACATTGGTGCAGGTTTTTGGGGCAATTTGATATGGGAGCTCAGTGAGGATGGAGCTGCTTGGATCACTAGAAGGAGTGAGGGAAAAATAAGGAGAAGACAGGGAAAAGAAGTGAGAATGAATTGTAGAGGGAGGCTGGTCTGAGGGGATCAGAAAGGAGGATGGAGGAGCAAACTGCTATTCAAGAAGAAATACCTGATTTAAAATTGCAGAAATGGATGACATTGTGAGTACAGCTTTGAGCTTGCTGGTGTGATTCTGTGTCTTTTCCTGCCAGCCTTCAACACAACAGCCCATGCACCCAGCTCTTTGCAGTACATGTTTTATCTTTTCCTTTCCTTCTCTTTTCCACACAAGCCCATATGCCTCTGGGGTAGAAGACTCCCCACGGCGCTCTAAAGGGAGTCAGTCGGTCTTGCACAGATACTGATGGGTGTGAGGCATATTTATTGTTAGAGGAGCTCTTGGAATTGGGGGGACAAAAGAAAGGAGGGCCCACGCAACAGCAGAAGTATCTTGTTTTGCTTGTGTGCTGCTGCTGTACATTGCTAATCTGTTACTGCATATATAGCTAGGTTTCAGGAGCAGGAAAAGTCCTTCTAACACCCTAGTGGGATCCCATGGGATGGCATACAATAGGCCAACATGAAACTTGTCCTTTAACTGCCAGCTCTGTCCTTGCTCTTCAACTCAACGTCCTCTTCAGACTGGAATCCCCATTTCCATAGAAATGCCAGCCCAGTTCTGCATAAGTTCTGCATCATTTTACGTGGTGTTTGTTTTGTGTGGTACAGCTTTAAACACTGCAGCCTGCCTCTCCTTTTACCCCCCTTTGTTGCTTGCTTGCTTTCATTTTGCTCTTTGTTTCTTCCACCGTATTGTTCATTTATTTGCACTCCCTTTGTGCCTTGTCTCAAGGCTGTGAGCAATGTCAGGTGCAGGGAATTCATTGTGCTACCACGTCATAGTGAAAAGAGCTCCCATTCAGAGCCAGGGGAGGGTTTTTTTAAAGGGAAAACCGTGTTATCCACAGCTTCATGTTTGTACAGCACAACACACAAACCGTGTCCCCTTTGGCACGACTTTATCTCCTACTGTTCATGACAAGGTATGAATCAAGGAGGAGAGAAATTATGACAAAGGAGGAAGTTGGAGCCTGTTGAAAGGGAAAGTAAGCAAGCAGGGCAAATGTCCAAAGCCACAGGCCATGGAAAGACCTCGCAGAGCACAGCTATGATTTGGGGCAAGACATCTAACAAAGGGGTGGGCGCAGAGAGAAGGGTCTACACCTCTGTGTGAGGTGTCACAGTTCTGCCCCCAAGCTGCTGCTGTTTACAGACAGATGCATTTAGTTGGACTTGATGATCTTAAGAGTCTTTTCCTAGATGGTTCTATGATACCTTGAGCTCACCTCAGTTTAAGCTTGCACTCAGATGTTCAGATGCTGAAAAGCAGGTACATGCACCCACTTGTGAATGGGGTGTAACTGCCACACAGCCCTGCAAAATCTGTCCCTGAAAATGAGTTGGTGCCCAGGCTTCCCAGATGAGGTTCAAGACAGTGGGGCCATTGGAGCAGCAAGTTGCCATGATAGCAGTGAGAAGATTAACTCCAATGGTTATGATAAAACAAGGGCTAAATGAAAGGAAAAGCTCACCACTGTCAGAGTGAAAAATGTAAAAAGAGACGCTTAGAAAAGAAAAATTAAGGATGCTGTGTCAGCTCCACTCCAGTACATTACAAACATGGTACCTTCTTGATCCAGGGCTGCCAGGTGGGTAATAAAATCCTGTTAGTGCTCACTGTTGTAGATGAGGCTTGCACTGAGTTTGGCTTAATAGAGCTCCATGGGGAAATAGGAGATATTCATGGAAAAGGTAATGGAGAGAACCACTGCCTGTGGGCAAGAGTGGAGAAGGGAGCTGAAGAAAATTAGGCAGAGCCATAGCATAAAACTTTATAAGCAAGTACCCAGATCCCACATGGCCTTCTATAGATACCTCTGCTGATACCAGTGTGCAGTCTCTGGCTAGGGTAGCACTCAGCAAACAGCACATGCTGCAAGACAGCAAGGGAAGGTGGTTTGAGCTGGCGCCCTGCAGTGAAAGCAGAAATTGCAGTTGCTTAGTACAAGTAGAATTCCATGAAGACACAGCTTCCTACCTGTGCTCCCCCTATACAAGTGCTTGGCTGGCACTGTGACTCGGTCCTTGGCAAGACTGGGGCCTGGGAGCTGCTCTTGTATGAATTTCCTTGCTGACATTCAAACCTGAATGCTTAGATTTGGTTTACAGGCACTGCTGCTGAAGTCACAGAATTGTAGAATTGTTTAGGTGGAAAAGAACTTTTAGATCATTCAGTCCAAAATTTAATGTGTAACACACTGAAAAAAGTTAGGTGCAAATACCTATTCCTCGCACCCAATGAGCTTTTCATGTTTATTCTTCAAGTGGTGGATATTTCTTTACATATTTTGAGATTCATCACCTCCATTTCAGAGATCAGTGTGACTTCGAATAAGAAATTAAGTTCATGTTCCCATTAGCTGTAACATCCTTTACCTGCCATTGAGCACCCAGCAGGAAAGGGTGTGAAGATTCTTGTGGCCTTGGAAATGCATCCAAAACCCAGAAGCTATACTCTTCAGACAGATATCTGCAGACTACTGAGCACACATATCAGGAGCTGTATGTTACCATCAATTGTGGTATTTAGTATAGTTTGGATTTTTTCATTTGTCTTCAGAAACTATGACAGATAACTGATGGAAAAGTAAGGACAAACAATCCCTCTTAAGGCACTTCTGTCTTGATGTGTATCAATTTTGAATTAGGTCTGGCTTTACAGGCAAGACAAGACTTTTTTTAAGGCCATAGAGTGATGACAAAACACAGGCACTTAATAGGATTTGATTTGAGATTGCTGCTAGGCACAGCAGGCACAGACAGCCCATCAAAACCATTCAAGAAGTCTATAGAGAGCATGGGTATCTATAAGCAACTCCTTTTTAACTCTGTTACTCAAAAAACCATGTGCCAATAGCAGCATTATCCTAATAAGAGAAAAGCTCTTCTTCTGCAGAGCTCCCTGGCTTCCTTCTAAGCCCTCCTTCACATTCAGTTTTCTGCCCTGCCAGAGCAAAGGGCCGTGGTGAAAAGGGGCAGAGGTTGTATGTGCATGGGGCAAAGCTCTCAGGTGTGGGGGGATGATTCCTATGTCAAAGGGGCCAAGTGAACACCCAGCACGGTACCAAAGAGAGGCATCCTTGTGAAAGGAAGGAAAGAAATCCAAGTTAGAGAATGGACCCCACAAGGATTTTTGGGGTAGTAATCTGGAGGAGAGTAAAAAAAGACATTTTATTCTGCAACATTTTTATTTTTGAGTCTGGGTTTCATACAGAACTTTGATGTTTTCCATAAAGTATAGTTTTTCAAATGTGCAGTTGACATTCAGGTAGAGCTGAATCCACTCAAGTGGCTGAGAGAGCTTTTCCTCCTCATTGCTGACCTTTTGATTTTTAGAAAGTTTGAAAATGGAAAATTCTCCTTTTCCATTCTGCTAGACAGAATGCCATTGCCATCAGTGTATGCTCTTGCAAAGACAGTGCAACTTTACCTTGTGTTTTCCAAAATAAAAATGTTTGGGTCTTGGTTGTGAATGGCTGGTACACACCCTGTAAGAAGGCTTGATTGCTTTGTGGGGAGCTGGAAGGGTCAGAGGAGCCTGCAATGAGCAGGTTTTTGCACATGGGACTTTTTATATGATTGAATATACTGTATTCTCCTAGAGAATTCTCCCCTTTGGTTGCTCCTCCTAGGGGAGCTGATGTGTCTGCTCTGGACAAGGGGTCTGGGCAGTAGGGTGGGAACTGACAGACAGGCAGCAGCCAGGGTGTGAGAATAAACAGCTCCTTTGCAGCTGGCAGCCTGTCACTAGTGGGCTCCCCCAGGGATCAGTGCTGGGCCCAGGGCTGTTTAATATCTCTGGAAGTGATATGGATAATGGGATCAAGCATACCTTGATGAAGTTTGCCAGTGACACCAAACTGAGTGGAAAAGTGGACACTTTGGAAAGGAGTGCTACCCTGCAGGAAGACCTGGATAGGCTGGAAGAGTTGGCTAACAAAAACCTTATGAAATTCAACAAAGACAGATGTAAGGTATGGGAAAACATAATCCTGGAGTGCTGCTCAGGCTGGGATCTACCCAGCTGGGGAGCAGCTCAGTAGAAAAGGACCTGGAGGTCCTGGTGGGGAACAGCTTAATGCAGCACATTGTTCACTCACAGCAACCCCACAGGATGCTGGGCTGCACCAACAAGGACATCACCAGCAGACATGAAGAAGTCACTGTCCCACTCTACTCAGTGCTTCTGAGGCCACCCCTGAAGTAGTGTGTTCAGTTTTGGTCCCTGCTATACACAAAAGATGTGGACGAGCTGGAGAGGGCCCAGAGGAGGGCCACAAAGATGATCAATGGTGTGGGGAGCCTGTCCTATGAGAAAAGGTTGTGAGAAGTGGCCTTTCTCAGTCTTGAGAAAAGAAGGCTTAGGGTAACCCTTAGCACTGTGTTTATCCAGTATTTAAAGGGTGGCTGCAAAGAAGATGGAAAAGACATCTTTTTCTCTAAATCATATGGAAAAGGCAGGTGGTATTTGGTCCATGTTTTTTCTGGGGAGATTCCAATTAGACACCAGGAAAATTCTTCACAATGAAGTCAATCGGCCATTGGGATAGTCTCTTGAGGGAAGTGGTGGATTCCCCAATACTGGACACTTTTAAGATTTGTCCATTTGTGCTTGTCTGTCTTGTCTAGGCTGTGGTTTTGACAAGAAAGCTTAGACCAGATGATGCTTATGGTCCCTTCCAATCTGGTATTTTATAGTTCTATGATTTTGTGATTCTGAAACTGGCTTAAAATGACCCAAAGGAAAGCTTGCCATTTATATGGGATGCCTCTCATCCAGGCATGGAATAAGAAATAGCTGCTACATGCTCAGTGTACCCCTAGCTGTGTCACAAATGCTGCTCTCACAGACAGGTGCTAACTAAGCACTGCAACTGTTACAACTTGGCAGAGTTCCTCTGCAGTTCCCCAAAATTTTATGCCTGAGGGAACATATCCTATCTTGTTACACCAGACAAACGGTTTTCCACATCCTTCCAGTTTGCCAGCCACTAAAAATTCCAGCAGAGTTGTGGGTTCCTGCGGAGAGAGTAGGTTTTCTTTTCCTGGTTTTTATCCATGGACTCCTTAAAAGTAATTCACCAGGGATCTCACATAGTGTGGTTTGAGAACCACAGTACTGGATCAGTAAACAGATCCCCTGGTGAAATGAAGACTTTTTTCCTGGCTGCAAGTAGTACAGAAGTAGGTGTTAAGTTAGTCCAGTTCCATTTGTATGTTGTTAGACCAGGTGTTCTTCTGGATAAAGCAGTGATCTGGCAGTCAGGAAACTGGGTAGCAAGCAGGACCTACAGCTGTGCATCATGCTCTGCAAAGCAGAAAGTGTGGTTGATGCTTGTGGAGAGGTGAGACAAGCACTTAGCCCAGTATTTTAGAGCCACAGAAGCAATTTGGGATAGAAAATTGGCTTCTGAAAAGGGCGAGTAATGAAACATATTTTTTGGATGGGAGAAGTTCTGAAAAAGACCTTTCCTGACATACTGTGTTACTACAGAAAGACATATTCCTGGGGTGTTAACAGAAGCAGATTTCCTAGAGTCATGACAGTAGGAACAGCACTGGAGAATTTTTTTTTCTATGTCCCAGTACCACCAGAACAAATTTCCTTTTTGGTGTGTGGAAAACCTATTTCTCCTGTGTTACAGGAGGCAGTAGGAGTGTAGTACTTCATTGAGAAGTTCAGTACGTCTCCAGTTAAACTGTGAGCTGGCTGCAGCTCAGCCTACTTGTTAAAGATGCCATCAACCTTTTAACTTTGCCAACAGGTTTCAGAGGAGCATCACATTCACCTAATAAAATACAAGGACTAACTTCATTCTCCTTCCAAACTGCTGTCTGAATGCAAACTGCTGGTAGGACATCATTACCACATCTTACACCTCCTCAGTAAGACACTGGGCTGATCAAGCTGTCTGTAAGAGTAATGAAATTTTTTGCAAGGGTTATATGGAGAAGTGAGTGTCCAGAAGGAGGAGAAAGTCTCATCTTCTTATTGAACATGCCTTCAGCCCTGATGGATAGAAACATTGGAACAAACTGGATATTGACTTTCTAAGATGGGACAGGAAAATGAAGGCTGCTCTCTTGCTGATTGGATATGCATCAAAATGCTGAACAGGTTCCTGAAAATCTGCCACTAATGCTTCATATCTCACATTGCCAGAATGTTTTAAGTGGTTCTTGCTGCTTTCCTGAACAGCCAGTTCTTGCAGCTGGGTGTTTGGAAAGCAGAGAGTTTGTTTTTAGTGATCAGTTTTAACTGTGGACTAAACAAGGATTTCTCTCAGAAGGAGAGACAGTATATGAAGATCTTAAAACATTTCCATGATTGGAAATGAAAATTTCTGAGCCTCTTCAGAAAGGAGTTTCTGAACAAGAAAATACGAGGGGGAGAGGACTTCATTCTATTATCTTTCCAAGGAGTCAGTCCTAATTTGGTGGCTGAAGAGAACAGTGTGCTTGAGATTTAGTCTGTGAGATACACAAGTAATGCATGAAGGAGCATCAATTCTTTTGTAGGTACAGAGAGTATTACAAACATATCTGCATTCTGGGTCTCCTGCACCAGAATGACTCTGGATTATTTCCACTGCAGACAAAGACAGAATTTCCTGTGATTTACAGCAGAAGCTTCATGTTTGGAGGCAATCAGATGCAGTTCCAGACAATCATCCATGACCCACTGTACTTGTATGCAGTTTTTAGTCTACATCTGACCTTGTGTCACCTCCATATATCTGTTAAGCACTGCAGATGTCACGTTGAGTCCAAGGACTTGCAAGTGGAGAGTACTTGTTCAGTAACCTTGTGACTCCTGCAAAGCTTCTCAGGAGTGGGATGTGGTGTTCAGGTCTGATACTGCCTCTAGTGTGTCCAGTCCCCACCTCTTTTTTGTCACACATACTCATATGGCATTAGAGAGCTGCCTCACAGCCACTGCTCTGCTGTCATTTTGGTGTAGGTCCCTGCTTTTTAGTTTGGAGTCCAAATAAAGTGAGGCTTGGCATTTACAAACCGTGTAGCAAGTGCAGAGTCTTGTCCAAACATGAAGCTGCTGACCCACATGCCAGCTGATGAATTAGGTCACCCTGGCTGTGTTTTGTCTTCATAGTACAGATAAGGAAAATAATTTATCCTTGTGGAAAGTGGGCTGGAAGTCAGTACAAGGATTTTAGTCCCAGCAGACTTGTGTTGTTGTATTTACCAGCCCTAAGAGGGGATAATAAGAATGCACGGGGTGGGGGGAAAGTCACAAAGTGCAAGGTGTGTGCTGTGCCACAGCCAGAGGATGCTGCGTGTATGAGCCAGGGCACTGCCTCTAAACAGAACTCTGCCTTATCCTGACAATACTGAGATTCTAGCAAGAGACAAGCCTCGTTTAACTGATCTGCAAGTAAATGCAGAGAAATAGACCATCCTTGCCCCACAGCCATTACAGTACATTTCCTGAGAGGGAAGCAGGAAGAGGATTCAGCCCAAGGAGAAGTGAGAGGAAGTATGACTTTATCCAAGTTGAAATAAAACCCGTGGCAGAGCCAAGACTTAAACCCCTTTCCCCCTTTCAGTGCTTAACCATCCCTTCTCCAAATGTCCCTCTGTGGCTGTGCCTGCAAAGCTGTCATTCTGAGGAGCATTAGGAGCTGCCTCCGAAGTGACTTCAGAGCAGCTTCTCTCCTCCTCACCCCCGCACCCTCTCTCATTAACTTGAAAGCTCCTATTTATAAACCTGCTCAAGACTGCTTGTTCAGAAAGGAGGAGCTGAAACACTCCACACACAGACTGAGACTCAGCAGAGATGCAGGCAAGAGCTACTTCTCACTCAAAGGGTAATAACCAGATGGAACAAGTCAGCAGGAAGAGTGCCTGAAATGTCACAGAAATGAGATCAAGCAACAGCTAGAGCTGTGTGTCTGCAGGCAGAAGGGGGAGAATCACAGGATCACAGGAAACAGTAAGAAATAAGGGCTGAGAGGAAGCAAAATATTTAAGTGGGTAAGCACATTGGACTAAGTGGCCTGATAATCTCCCTAGACCACCACATTTCCATTATGCATTTTGACACTCTCCCAGCCTCTGTGACAGTGATGAACGGGAGGCCTATAAAGCTGGCTTGCTGTGAAAAAGTGTGCCAGGCTACTAACTGTGGAGTGACTTGTCATCTCTATTGTTAAACAGCTCACTCACCTCCCTGAATCTCACTGGGATGCTGTTTGTAAGCACAAAACTTGTTAAACTCAGGCTTGCCTGCAGTTTCTCTAGCACCTGGTGATTTTATGCTGGCAAGCTAGAGAACAGGCTGATGAAAACTTGAACCCCTGTGAGGGGAGAAGCCAGTACCTAAATAGCTGTCCTACATTGTATGGCACTATTTACAACAGCCTGACTTCCTTTATCTTTCCTTCTGACTGTATTTTATGATAATGATCCAGACATGACCCAGCTATCTCTGCTCTTCTGGAGGAGCACAGCACAATTATGAAAGATCAGGCAAGCTCATCTGCTACGAAGACTGGGGGGAAAAAAAGACCAGTCCCTAAGTTTTATATAAAGAATAAACAAAACTGCAGTAACCCATAAGGAGTCACATTCATGGAGAGAAACAGAATCACATTGTTCAATAAATCAGAGGAGAACAAAGGGGTTCAATGACAACCCAACACCAAAGCCATTTCTGCTAAGGAGCCTGCATCCGCGTACTGAACGTAACCTCGCCTCTTCCCTTCCGGCTTAACAAGCCACTTCATGGAGCTCTCTGTGCCAGCATGCAGGCAGTTCCCTGAGCTGCCTCTCTTCCCTGGGCTTCTCTTCACTGGGCTTCTCACTAGAGGGCAAAGGATGTGCTACACCGAGTGCTCTGCTCTTTAGCAGAGCAAAATTCTTCCTGTCACTCTCAAAAATACCAGGTTCACTGTCCCTGACATCTATGCTCTTAGGTGCTTTGTCATCTGATACATTATGATGTTACTTTAAAACCACAAATTTTAAAGCCCTCAATCTCACCCAGGTGAAGTCTCAATGTATTAAGTGACAGTTTACAGATCCAGTAAAGGACAAGCATTCCCACAAAATGCCCACGAGATGTCAAAGACAAGACACGACCACTAAAGGAAAGAGGTAAACTGAGGGAATGAGAGAATCAAGAATTGGGGTAACAAAAATAATGTGAGGTGCACAATTGGGACATCCTCAGTCTGATGATTTCAATGATGGTGTGCTGGACATACCAGAGTACTGGGACACTCTCTTACAATAATACCAAAAAGTTTCTAAGGAGAAAGTTACTGAATTCATACTTGTTCTCTTTGCTGGAGAAAACCTGATACAGTTTGTGGTATCATCTGACATATCTTACATATTTAAGAAGCTCTCTGCTGACATCAGAGAAAAAACCATTGTCCTACCTAAAGCATGTCTCAGTCTCAGACACAGACAGAGGTGGGTTTAGAAATGAGCAGTGAAAACTGTCACAGGTCTAGAAAACCTGGTAAAGAAAAATTATTGAAGGAATTGCAATTACTGGGTTTCGGAAAAAAATTTGAGGAGGAGCATGGGAAATTGTCTTCTAGCAGAGCTATAAAAAGGACAGGGTTTAATTGTTCTCTGCTTCTGTGACAGGAGGGGTGTGCCACAAATAGTGGCCAGCTTTGTTTGCATAGACAAAGATTTTGGTTAAGTATCAGAAGGAGATTTATTCTGAAAATAGGAAGAAAGAAGCAGTGAAGCAGCCTTGAAGGCTGGGAAGTGCCTGTTTATGGAGTCCCTTAAGAACAAAGCTTTGTTAATCAGTGATGGTGTTGGCATGTTTACTTTTTCATAAGGAAGGGGCCTCTGAGGTCCTTCCAGCCCCATATTTCTGTCATTTGTACTAAGTCTGCAGTTCTAGCAGAGCAAGGCTGCAAGATGTAATCTCATTATATAAATAAACAGAAATCTCCATTGTGTTCCAAACAACCAACAGAAAGGGAAACAGACAGCTTGGCGAAAACAAATGCCCCGAGAACCTTTAAAGATTTATAGGTGTCATTTGACCCTGTAGTTCTATTTAGGAGTATCTGTGAAGAGTGTACTGGGTAGACTAGGCTCAAGAAGGGGAGAGGACCCCTACTCCTTGTCCTTGGTTTTGTGGCAGGACAAACCAGCTCATCCTGTGTATAAACAGGAGGCTTCAGGGCTGGCAGTGGGATCCAGCCCATGTCTCAGTGACTACACTCAAAATATGTAAATAACAAAACTTCTAACAAAACTCTATTGATGGAAATATCCCAAGGTAGCTAAAGTGGTTCACAATTTCAAAGCTGGAATAGGAGACACTTCCGTGAAATTGTCTATTGTTGGAGAGGATGAAGTAGCTAGGCTCTGCAGAGATGATTTATTAGTAAAAGATTCTAAGAGTATGAGACTTACAAGAGGAATAGAATTGAAAGCAAAATTTGAACTGTAAGATGCTGGGCAGGAAGAGGGTGATTAGGTTAGCTGAAAAGACTTGGCTGGGTGAGTCAGTGACACCCTTGCTAGGACAAAAGGATGAATAAAGGGTTGGACCTTCTCAGGTATCAGGGATAAGGTGTAGAGTAGTATTGTAATGTTGTAGTTCTCATAGGCTATATGTAGATTCTGTAGGTTTTGTATCTCGAGGTGATTGGTTGATGCTCATTAGAATATTCACGATAGAAAAGGTTAAAATGGAATGTAAGGAGAAAATCTCTCTCTTGCTCTGCTGGAACCCTGTCCCTTTAGACTTATGGACTCTTCCCCAGTTAGGCTGCCTTCCCACAACCAATAAACCACGTGTCCCAAAAAGTATCCTGGTCTTCAGATCATCTCTCTTATCAGACACTACTAGCGTGCTTTCCAATATCTGACGCCATAGTCTATATTCCTTGTCCAAAATCAGAGGGGAAAGCTAAACAGCACATGGGTAAAATACATGAACTTTTAATTACGTTATGAATAACCTATGGTATAAGTACTACATATAAGATTGCTGAGTATTTTTAAACAGCACCCATTGGGTTTGAGTTGAAACATGAGATTTACTCAAGTGTAAGTTCTCTTAGTTGATAAAACTGCACATGATTTGGCACTGTATACATGAAAATCTAGTATGTTTGCTTTGTGATAGCTTCATTAGATTTCTTTCCTCATCCCAAATAATTTACTGATTGTTCATTTTCTATAATCTCAGTGGTTTTGTTTTGCCTTTATTTTTTTGGTTTTGTTTAAAAAGGAGGTTTCCATGTCAAACATATCCTAAACAGTGATAGATCATAGACTGATGATCCTACCTTAAGCACTCAAATATATGTGTAAAAATTGAAACACTGAGAGCTTAACTCTGGAAGATCATAAGAACCATGGCCCCAGTCCAACAAACTGTATTTGTCCTGGGAATAGTCTGATTCAGCTGGATTATTTGTGTGCTCCAATCCAAGCACTGGGAACAAGAGCAGTTCAATCAGGACGTGTTGGGATAAAGAGAAGCAGTGCAGATTTGATCATAGCAATGAAATGCACTCCCTTATCTTTGCAGCTCCTCTGACGTATGCAAGGGTAAGTGAAACTAGATCTCTAAGGTCCTTTCTCCCTTTAGATTCCAGCTTTTAACATGCTCTCTTTCACTTGGAGTAACACCAGTTAATTGAGATAGCAGATACATATCACTGGCTTATGACAGAAAGAAGTTGCCCAGGTTCTGTAGAAATTACTTATCTTTGTGTTACATAACCTAATAAATATATATTCTCCAAGAAGATTAAGCTTGGAGTATCTAAAAGTCCTGTCTGAAGTCCACAGTGGTGAAAAAAGCAGGCTCTGTCATGCTGCCATTGCTAATGGCATGGAAGGATGGACTGTTTAGCCAGGTTGGTGTGATTTGATGAGTCTCAATCCAGCTCACAAACAGGAGCCTTGGCTCAGCCCTGCCACGAGCATCTCTGTCCCATGCACCACTACACAGGGCCGAGATACACAAAACCTGATGGGAAACCCACAGAATGAACTGTTCCAGAGGTTAGATCCATCCTAGGCTCTAGATGTTTGTCACCACTTCTCTGTCTATCAGAGCTTTGTTCAGTGTGGCCCAGAAATGAATAATGCAAAAGCCTATTCAAATCATGTGGCCTCTGCTTGTTCTCGAGTTTCTGGGATGAACAGCAGTGTACTGCAATACTGCAGCATCTACATCCTGTGTCTAGGACTGTTTTCCACCTCTTTCTTGCTTCAGAGTAGCAGGGCTTGGACCACTGAAAAGGATTAATGAAAATGCAGAACAACATCAAGTCCAGGGCCCTGGTTAGAGGAATGGACACTTCCTGTTTCCTGCCTCTGCCATGCAAGCTGCACAGCCTGGATCTGAAAGCTGCTTAGCTTGTCTCACTGGGGGTCAGCTCTTTGCAGCTGGTCCAAAAACCCCCAATTTGGTGCAGAGCTGCAGATGGTTATATAGAGTCATATACATATGATTACTCACTAGTGCTTATTGCATGTTGACAGGAAATAGAAATGAAAAAAATAGAGAAAACAGCTAACACAAGGCTGGTACAAACTGCCAAATAAGGAGGAAACCCACTGTGTTCCATGCACTTGCAAGTCTCTGTTATTTGCTTTCTTTGCTGTTCTCTGCTCCTTCCATAGTCTCTTGGTGTGTAAAATCATAATTGCATTGCATAACTTACAGTGTTGATGTCACTGTGGAATTTGGTGCTTGGCTGTTGGATTTATTTTTATTAGATGCAGTGATTAGAATCTAAGCAGTGACTATAGCTTTAAAACTTCTATGAATATGTACTTGTTTCCAATGGAATTTTATTTGTGCTTCTTAAGTATCTGTCTGATTCAGAATACTTACTGAAACTTAGAGAATGAATGTGTATGGAGAAGCATCAGGAGGGGAGGTTTGGATGTTAAAAGCATAGTCAAATATCTTAAGGGCAGCAAATTTGTAATGTAGGGTAAGGTGCTTTATTGCTTAGGTTACTGACAACTGTAAAATGCCTTCCAGAAGAAACATTAAAAAAAAGTCTCAAAAGTATTGGTAAGGTTTTTGGTAAGTATGAAGTGTTTTTTCATTGTACAGAACCAAAGCTAGCCCAAAGCCTGTGAGAGCTATTACTGTTGAATTTACTGGGAACTGTGGAAAAGGGGTTCAGATTCCAATTCCTTGGTTCCCAAACACCACTAGCGAAGGATCAGGAATCAGTATCCACCTTTTCTTTACCTGTATGTAATGAAGAGGGATCCCAGAAAGAGGAACAAGGAAACTGCACTCCAAGTGAATCCATTTCTGTACAACATTCATCTGCTTGTGTGGGGATGAACTGGAGTGTCCCACTGAGGGTGGTAGGCTAGGTCACACAAGAAGGGAAGCTTATCCTTCTTGTAAGTATTTGATTTGTTTGGTTTGAAGGGGCTATATTAAATCCACACGCCAAAGGAATGACAGTCTTACAACAGCTGATTTGCTCACTAGGATAAAATTAGTATTCTTCATGTTTCATTTTAGTGGTGCCTTTCCTTGACGTATCTGGCTTTACCTGCAGTTGTAGTTATTCCAGAAAAGGAGTGCCTTTTCCTGGTTTAAGATAAGCCACTCCTGTACTAGGTTATAGGTTCTACTCTGTGTTACCTTGCCTGGTCTCTTCAGTACTGTTTGCTCACCTCTTTATGGCCATCTTGTCTCTCCAGGTTGACAGCTTTTCTGTTGAGCTATCTGCCTGTGGAGTGCTTGAAAACCCTCTTATCATGAGAAAAGTAAAAAAAAAAAATTGAAAATTTTCCAGCATGTGTTCACATACACAAGGAGTGGGTACATCCTTGGGAGCTTTCAACTCAGAGTCCACATTTCAAAATGTGTTCCGGCACACGTTGTTTGTTCGGGAGAAGTCATACAGAAATACTTCTGAGACATCTACACCTTGTTTATCAGTTCAATGTCACTGAACATTTTCTCTCGTCCTTTCACCAGAAGGAAAAAACCATAAGTGCACACAAAAGGGTCAATGTTTTTGAAAGGTCAGTAATTCCAGATGAAATGCAAACCTAAGGCTTTAAAGAAAAAAAAATCTCCATTGAGCAATAAGGCACTTAGAGTTTGACTTTGTTACGCAAGAGAGAAACTTTCCAGCTGGCTAGCAGTGGCTCCAAAGGGTGTCTGTGTGGTTATTGATTAATTAAACCTATTGTTACTCACTTCTTTCATTAATCCAAGTGTTTTCTCTTCACTTGTGTCCCTGCATAACCCCGTTCTAAAGATTTGGAATCTGTCAGAGACAACTGCTTTGAATATCAGGTTGCTTATTTGAAATGCTAACTCTTCCTGTCTCAGAAATTTCTAGGTGTGGCATTTTAGACCTCAGAAGAATGAGAAAGCTACTTCAAGTTGAAGCTGTCTCCCGTCTCATGTTCAGGCCTGGAACTCTGTAATGTGTGATGTGTAACAGAGAGGAAGGGCACAAAAGGCTGGACCAGAGGGGCGGCTCTGCTGCTCTCAGTTCCAGTGCTGAAACACAAACCTTAGCAGGTTGTGTGAAGGACAGATGTCTCTAGAGGGTTGACACTTGCTGTTCACTCTCTGGTGAAGTAGTGTGGAGGATGAGATTAGTAATATCAGCAAGCCAGCAGCACAGTTTTGCTTCTCCATATACCCACCTTGGCCACGGTGAAAATCTCTAAATAGCCTTGTACCCACACAGTCCTCTGCTCATCATCCCAACAACCAAAGATCCTGAACAGTACTGCTGCCCCAGCAGTAGGAGGCTGTGTCTAAAAACTCAGAGAAAAGCCCAGCTAGGCCACACAGTCCCCAGCATCTCTGTTTGCTGTACTGAGGGTACTTTGTGTGCTGGTCACTGGCCTGGTGCCACTGACTTGTGTCACACAGGAAGCTGAAGCCCTGCCAGCTGGGAGCCGCTTCTGGTCGCTATCTCCAGCCATCAGTGCTCGATTGGAGCCTGCTAACCAGGCTCCTGACCTGCCAGCCTTGCAAGTCCCAGGCATTTGCTTTCCCTTTCGAGCCCTTGAGATAGCAGAGTCTGTTCTACTGCGATGAATGTGTTTAGGAAATGCCAAGTCTGAATTAACTGCTGCTGGGTACTGGGAATTTTTAGCTTGGCTGGAAAGTAGGATGGACTGTGTTCATGCCTAAGAGCAGGGCAGACCTCTTTGATAAGCTTCCCCACAGAAGCAATTCTTTATCACAGCAGTGACAAGTCACTCCTAGTTCCTTCCTGCTCTATACCAGCATTATTTCCACTGAAATACACGGGTCATTTGAAGGGTAAATCTGCAGCCGTCACTCAAGTCAAGAGAGCACCACCTCCACCTTTCTGAAGCAGGGAAAGAGAGGAGACACTTCCAGTTCAAGACGATTTGGCTGCTTTACAGTTTTGTTTGGTGAACATAAAAGAGACTTGGAAATCTCAGAGGCCTCTTGTAGGAAATCCTTTACAAGTTCCTTTGGTAGATGGGTTTTACCTCAGCAATTCAACTAATTACAATTAGTCACTTGATCCTGGAAGAACAGGGAAATTGTATCATACACATTTCATACAGGATTTACTTAAGCATTCTGGGTTTTAGCCCTTTGGCACCTGCAGTTAGTCCTTTTGCCCATAATTTTGGCTGGCAATAACACTGAGGCCTTCATACCAGAGAAACAGGCTTCCTCTTCTGCAGGTCAAAAACAATAGTGTCAGCTGGCAGGCTCATTTCTTGTAAAAATCACAGGCAAACAAAATATGCATAGGTTGGTCTTCCAGACCAGTAGGGTAACAAAGGAGACATCTGTGCCCTGGGATGTCCATTCTCCCCCAGTAGCAGGGGGTGGGGAGGGAGGCACCCAAAGATCAGCTTGCTGGTAAGTCTAGATCATTCTGGTTGTAGCAGTGCTGCTAACAAACTCTGTAGTAAACCTTCATGCAACACAGTATCAGGAAGGCCATCTCCTTTCCCTAAAGCATTTTAAAATGGGATTTTTAACCATTTCCCAGCTACAACAATGTGTTGGCCATTGTGAGAGTCCATCCAGACAACCTAAAACCTCAGAGAGGGGCTGGCACCGCAGATGTGGAGGAGGGGCTCTGGGGAGGAGCAGACCTGTAGCTTGTGTGCTGCTTAGCCACAAAAATGTCTTGAGTGCAGAGGAAATTTGCAGTCAGTCTGGTGCAAACAAAATATTTCAGCATAATTGCAGTAATTAAACTGCATTCTGTTTAAAAGGAATTCTGCTTTTAACTAAACATCTGTTACCTTTTTCTGATTGAATTAAATAGTTATAAGACTCTGAGGCTCACTATTACTCTCTCTTCCTTTCTATCACAAATCTCTTTTGCTGCTCTCTGTTTTATCAATCAGTGATTGTGCCTGAGGATTTTTGCAGTGTCTCTCTTTGGTCAGATTAGAAATGTTTGTGGTTCTCTGAAGCCTTGCACACACAGGACAATCTTCCACAGCTACCTCAGCAGAACTTTTGTGCCAGCAGCTGCCTGCCCTTCTCTGCTGATGCACCACCGCTGCCTTAACCTGTGTGGAGGGGACTGATCCTGGAAATATTTTGATCCTGATCTGAATAAGGCTGCCAGTAGAAGCAGACAATGCTTTGCCATCATACAGTGGTATCTAACACACAGGAACAAAGAGTTTCCCTGAATTACAATGATGCTTTTGGAGTTGTGTTGAAGCAGTGGAAGGTGCCATGACCAAAGCAGGTGCAGGAAAAACCATTTAACTCTGTACTCTGTCAAAGAATTTGATTGTTACCATCTTCTCCCTGAAGTGCCACCACAAGCAGTGTTTGAGCGGCGATGTCTGAAAACTGCACTACCTGATCACAGATCATAGCAGGGATGACTCTTCTAGCCTTCTGTCTCTTCAGATCATTTTCTGTAGCTTTCTCATCATCTTGTCCTCATCCATCTTCCATGTTTTCCTCTCTGCAGTCTTCAAATATTTCTGTATTGGTGTTTTAGGTCACCTAAGTGAAGCTGGAAGAAAAACTGGTTATGAAAGAGCAACAGTGACAGTCAGCTTAGCAGCACCACTCCTGTGTATTCAACTCCACTAGGTTCCCTCGAATGTAAGTGCCTGGCCTCACCTGACCTGTGGCCCCAAGCAGTCCTGCCTCTGTATTGGTTTAAAATTGCTGGAAATGGGTCACCATATCTAAGAAAGGCTATAAGAGAAGAATCCTAAACATTTTAATTTCTGAACTGACAATAATCTTGGACAGTGCATGATAGAGCTTATAAACAGCACTTCAAGTGCCCGTGATGTCACAAACCACAAGAGCATCTGACTTGTGATTTATTACATCAGATCATGACTTGTTCATGGGCTTGTAGTTTGCAGCTTATTTACAGTCAGTACACCCACTATTATTCCTAAGCCATCCCAGTGTTATGCAGATACATAAATGCTGCCTGGAACTGAAACAGTAAACAACCCATTAAAAGTTTAACCTCTTCCTTTCTGAGCTCTTCCTACGTGATTATCTGAGGATACTGTTGCATAAATTACAGTTGTGTCAGATAATGAAAAGTTGGTGTTCTTTCATTTGCCTTTGTATCACATTTGTACTGAAAACACTTGTAGAGGTTTTTTTTATATTTATGCTCAAAAATAATTTCTCATTAAAACTGCCTTAATTTGAAGACGTATTCTTTCCTTTTCTTCACTGCAAGATTGTTGTTTTACAAGACTTCCTAGAATAAAACAGCAAAAGCTACTTTCTGGAATTTAATGAAAGAAGAATTTAATTCTTTTTATAGTTTTTGACACTGCACACATATACACACAAATTGGTTTATCTAAACAGCAGTTTGAAAAACCAGAGTTGGGCAATGTAATTAGAAAGGGAAAAGCTTGCTATTCAGATTAATTAAGCTAAGTAACATTCAATTTTTATGTCACATCTTTTTGACAGAGGGGGTAATCTCATTTACTTTGACCATGTTTTGGAAGAGGTCACAGTTAAGATTAAAACACAGGCCAATATAAACCCCAGGCATTAATGAATCCTGAATGTAATGGTTTTAAGATTGGAAAAATTCTTTGTTCCACTGTCTATGTATAACACTGAGTTACAGGGATTATTTGGTTTTGAACAGCCCAGTTGCAGAGAAAGGCAGTCACCTAAAAATCTACAAAAAGAACTAAGCCATTTCAACCAGTCCTTGTTCAACTACATGAATTTTAAAATGAAAATCCCACCCTGAGAAAATTGTGTCATTATATTCAGGTATCCAAAAACTGGTATATCCTGGTACCTAACAGTGGAGAAGGGAGTATCATTCAGAAATGGCAAAACGGGAAATAATTTATGTAGTTCCCCTCAACTGAGTATCAGTGACCCTGGCTGGTACATCAGCATGTGCTCTCCATCAAAGGTTACTGAAAAGCACTCCTAAACATATTGTTGTGATTTACTCCCTCGCTTTTAAAAAAATCCCTCAGGTGAATCTAAGGCTGTTGGAAAAGAGACATAATTACCACTACTAATGTCTTGTACAACACCTGGGTCTATGCCTCATAGCTTCATAGTTTGTGATCTTAAAAGTGTAGAACAGAAACTCCTTTTGTATTGTCACAGAACAAAGTACCCTAACCCAGCTGGTCACAGGAGACCAAACACTACATGTCAGTGTGATTTTCAAGACAGACACAAAGGAAACTTTTCTGAAGCCAACTGGTTCTTTCTAAACATTCATTTGTAATAATTAAAAGATTTATAGTTAGCAGCCCTTATTGGAATTGGAACTGAGTGCAGATGAGACAGTTCAAGGTGCATGAGAAATCAGGTTTATTGAAGTCTTCTGTGTAAAGATTTTGCATTAAATACCTAATCTTGTTTTTAAGTAGTGAGTTGGCTAGCTGAGGTGTACCAGTGGCCATGAAAGAGAAATCTAATGCACAGCCTGTCAGCAGTATTTCTAGTTGAGTTTACATACATCTGTAGGTGGCCTCAAAGCTGGGTTTTACTCATTGTGACCTGCTTTTAAATATGAGTGTTTCCAGGCTCTTGCTGGGGTAAGCAGAGAGCTTAGTGAAGATCATGGGAGAACCATGTGCTTGCTGTCTCTGAAAAGAAAAGACAAAAGGTGCCTTAAATTGAAGAAAAATGTTTCTTTGTTCAAAGAAAAAATATTTGTGCACACTGCTACTAATCTCAGGTGTTTAGTCATCAGGGAAGAGGCCTTCAAAATTCAGAAATCAAACAATGAAGACAATCAATAAATTGGAAAAAAAAAATTAATGCTCCCTGAATATGAGGGACATTGGTGAAGAGAGTTCAGTTTCCAGGATTTTTTTACGCAGTCATGGCAGCTCAAATCCCATTTTCCTTTGATCGAAGTACCTACGCAATCCCTTGATAAGAGGAATTGCAGCTCTAAGGAAAATATTGCAAAACTTTCCTGTATGAAAGTACGCAGATTTTTTGGTATCATCCAGCTCCTGGCACACTGCCACTGGCACAGAGCAGTGCTGGAGGCTGACTGGGTGCCTTCCACAAGTATCCACTGTGGATCTTCCTATGTCTTACCATATCCCTGGACATGTGGTAGCAGGCACTGTCAGAACCCGGGCAATAAATAAACCTCTGCTAGGGCCTTTCTTATGTCTTATTTCGGATTTGGAAAAGTTGATAAATATACAGATTTGTTTTTCTTCCTCTGTAATTAAATCCCAGAGGGGAAATGTCATAATCCTCAACTACATCCTTAATCTGCTGAACAATAGAAACTGTGTTAAAGAACCAAACCCACTGTCTTCCTGGGTAGGGTGGATGGTCATCAGCAATCCTCAGCTGGGTTTCTGGTGTGATCCTTGCATGGGCTGGCTAGGGGCCCCCAGGGGGCTGCCTGCGACTGTGGGGACACCTCCTGCTTACCTGGGCTGGGCTGAGCTCCTGCCAGGCAGGTGTCTGTGGCTCAAAAACTGCCAGGGTGCTCTGCAGCAGTGTGGAGAGGTGTTGGAGAGGAGGGAGCCTGGGCAGGTGGGTGAGCAGCTTGCTCACCGCTGTAAGAAGTGGCTTCTTTCCAGCTGGGAGTGCTTTGGCAGAGGGCTGGGGTGGACAGATGCTCTGCACTTGCCCAATTTATCTTCTGGAGAGGTGCCTTCCTTCTCCGGGTCTGTCAGCTCCCTTGCACTAAAAATACTCCCCTGAAACGTGCCCTCCTGTGCACTCAGTTGTGCAGAGAGCCTGACCCTCAGCTCAGCTGGCAGAAAGCAGTCTTCTGGCATTTTCTGTGTACTTCAGGAAGGGCACAATCAGCTGCCCAGAACCATTATCAAAAGAATTGGGACATAGAATTGCACACACTAAGCCTCTCCTCTCTTCCTCCTCCCTCTGACTCAACAAGTGGTGTAAGCTCCAAACAGCATCCTTATCCTACAAGTGTGTTTAATTTCCTTAACAAATTGAGGTATTAGGAATTTTAAACCCCAGATGTTTCTCAGAGTTATGTAAACCAAGAGGCACCCAGATGCTCACGTAAGAGCAGAGGGAAAATCCCTTTGGGAACATGTGCCTGGCCCATGGCTGCAATGGGCTGCCAAGCAGTGTTATTCAAACTGTGACGTGCAACGGGCTGAGATAGCAAAAGCCCAAGGCAAGGAGAATGAGGTGAAGGTGTAAAGTGAAACATGGGTTCCCTTTCTTTTTCCCCAGCTGGGCCTTGGGAAAATTAGAATAAACTACAGCTGTGCCTTCCAAATCAAGAGTCAAGTTCTCCTGTGCATGAACTCAGGCAGACACTAGAAAAAGGCCTACATGACAACAAATACCAAAAGAAAGATGATGTAACAAAACAGGTGAATATTAACATTCAGTGTTTCCCAGTGTACTGTATTTTGTTTTCCCCTCTTTGTTTCACTCCCCTTTAGAGACAAAGAATTGTCATCCGGAAAAGAAGAAATTTTCTCTCGTTTTGTTGTACTAGAGAATATAGGAAGGTTTGAAAATGTTTAGGTATTTGAAAATTACTGTCTATTTTTAGAACTGTCACAACCACTGAGTCTGCTTCCTGGAGGTCTTGTGTGGTGACCTTCAGATGTTGACTATGAAGTCTTTGAATTCTTGAGAAAGTAGCTGGGTCTTTTTTTCCTTCCAACAGCTTATTTTGTCCTTTCAATTGAAGAGATGTTAATGAACACACACTGTTATAAACAGCTGTTCCTGCCTCATATTAGAGCTCATCTCCACCATAATAGATCTGCTGAAAAGAGAAAAATGATCTCCTGGTGTGGATTCAGTCCTGTGTGAACTTTTGCTTTGCTTTCTTCTGCAAGGCTCTGTCCCTCAGAACGGGCAGCCTGCCTCTGTCTACCCTGGGATGTCCTGTGTTACAGGGATCAATGACACGACCTAGCCTTATCTTGTACTAGGAAATTACAGAGCTATCAAGAGTGCGGAAAATACCTTTTCTCTCCCTCTCCTCCCACCAGCCAACTGCAATCAGCACAAGCTTTACTGTAAATGCAGCGATAAGAGGAAAAGGCAGCAGCAGGAGGCTTTTTTGCTGGTGTGGCTTATTATTACTATCTGAGAAAATAAACTCCAAATGCAGTACTGAGGTTTGCTAGTTATACCGCTGCCCCTGTAGCTGTATTTTTAGTTTAGTGGAGGCAAAGAATGAGATTGGAAACTGTGCAACCAGTGAGGCAGGAGTTTATTAAATGTTGCAGCACCCGAGGAGTGAAGGAGCTAAGCTGTAGGTACCTAATAAAAGCATTTGGTAGTGCTTAGAAGACATTCACATGCATCTGGAGCCTTTCCAAGGGGATCTTCACAAAACTCTGCGTGTCTCTTCTCATTCCTTCTCACTTCTGTTTCGATACAAAGGAATCCATGGCTGGGATATCATCAGGCCTTTCTGGCTGAAAGGTGCTAACTGTAATAGTGTCTGACTCAGTTTCAGCCTAGTGGCCTCCTGAAACTCTCAATATGTGCCAGATATAAGGAGCTCTTCATCACGCAGGTATCTCCAAAGGACCAAATTGAGGCCAGCGTATCCTGGCATGTAGAGTATTACTCTGAGACTGAGTCACCATTGAATCTCACCAGACCAGGTTTTGAATTAGGTCAGAGGATCAGTTGTTTATTGTCAAAATCCTCAAGCTCTCTATCCCTACTTGCCAGGAAAGCTCTTTAGCTTCCCACCACTGTTTCAAAGTGTTACTCGTTCAAAGTGGCCTGCGCTTGACTTCTCCTTAATGCAGCTCCCTGGAGAGGAGGAAACACAGGGCCACCCTGGGCCAGGGCTGGGTGCCCTGGGTGCATGACCTTTGCCATGCTAACCTGCCCTCATCTTGCCTGGCAGCATTAATTGCCTCTTAGGGCAGCTTTGTCGCCAGCACTGGGAGGCTGGGACAGACAGCTCATGCTTCCGCTAGTTAGGAGCAGGTAATAGCCACTTTGGGTCCTGGGATGAGAGAAGGAGAGGGTGGTAATACCCCTGCTTCAGTGCCCCATTAGAGTGGAGGAATCCTCAAAATGTGGGTTAGTTTCAGCTGAGCCCCCTCCCTCTCCAGCCCAGGCTCTTCCTCATCTTGTTTCAGCTCTGCACCACAACCCACGTGAGGAGGGCGTGATGCTATTTATTCTTGTTTCCTCCCTCTCTGAGATCCTATCAGAAACACCAGTCTGAGTCAGAGGCAGAGGCTGTGACTGAAATGAGAGAGAAAACTTGGAAATGCACAGATTTCAGCCCAGTGTGGCTACCCCAGCTCTTTGGAAAACTGGGCCTCAAAAATGTGTGAGATACTCAGCAAAACAGCAGCTAAAGAAAATCTACGTGAATTAGAAACTGCCTAGCAAGCAGCAAGAAAAGGAGTGGCTGGCTTGTTGTAGGTAAGGAGCAAGACTCAGAGGAGTGTTGTAGCATGGGTGTTACATGACCTTCTACCCTCTTGCAATATCTGCTATTTTTGGACATTTGCTGAGAAGAATCCCTCCAAGATCACTCCTCTGGTTTATTGGGTGGTGATAGCTGGGTTTTCCAGCACAAACAGAACTGTGCTACAGTGAGAAGTTTCCAGCAGTGATATTTTTCCACATGCATTTGGATGAAAAGTCATTTAAAAGCCTGCCCTCTGCATTTGGCAGGTAGGGGCAGGGTACAACAAACCAAAAACATGTGTCCAAATATTCCAGTCCCAAACCTTAGATCGAGCTGCTTACAACATGTTTCATTACATATTAAGCAGCACAGACCTGGAAGGATCTGGAAATACTTTCCACATCCAGATCTCCCCAGTAAGAACCATGTCTTGGGCAGATTGCATTTTTATTGCCTTCATTGCCTTGCTGAGATGATATCCCAGTACTTAAGGTGAACTGTGTGAGTAATGGTACTTCAGTAGAATGGAGCCATTTACTTCTGCTCAAGTGAACTGGTGCTTAATGGTCTGTACAGTTAAATGACCTCTGGTTGCAATCTGATCAGATAGCACAAACTAAATGCAGTGGAGTCTCGCTGATAATGGGAGGAGAATGGAGGCTCAGGATCTAGGGTAGTGCCCAAAGTAGGGACAACTGGTCAGCAGGTGGCAATCATATGTGAAGCAGGAAAGGCCCACCACTGCTAGAGAAATTCACTACCAGCCATGTCTTCAGTGAGATGGGTAACTGAGAGATCTGGATGCTTTGTGTACTGCTTCTAATCACATGGATTTAATTTTTCTTTGCAGTCTGTTAACAGCACACTTTTGCCATGTCCCAAATGTTAGGAATTAGTTTCCCTCCCTTCCATTCTGCCCTGCCCTCTAGTTGCAGATCAGATAGGTTATATTCAGCCTCCTCCTTGGCCAGACAGCAGTACGAGTGCAGATGTGCAGCCTTGCTATTTGCTGCTAAAAAGCTGCTATGGAATGGGTGCACCTTGCAAATGTAAGCCATGTATTATCATCAACCAGATCTGCTGCTCAGGTGTGTGAGAGAAGGGTATCTTGGTCCTTGCAGACATGAATGGCTCACTGACTTCTCTGACCTGGTTTGTCCATGCAAATTCAGTCAACTGCAGCAGTTTGATTAACAGCACCTTTAATACAACACTCCAGCTTAGGCATCTCTGCTCATATAGCACTACTTCAGAAATGCTTTCATTTGGGCCTTTTTATAATACACAGAAAAGAGTGGCACAAACCATTTCCAGAGCATCTGACCTCATTTTCAGCCTGTCAAGTGGGAGAGAGGCCGTGAAGCATAAGGAGAGTGGTTGGGACCAGGCAGAGAGTATGCAGCAATGGCAGCATTTGTGATACATGTTGTCCTAACAACAGCAGCTTTCTCTAAGCCAAGATTTCCTGTGCTAACATCTTGAGGAATCCTTGGGTATGGCCTGTTACCTGAAAGGCACTTCATGCTCTTGTGGGGAGGGAGGAGGTGAGAAAAAAAATGATGCTGCTGCTTTTAAAATGAATTTAGCATTGAGGAGAGTAACTTGTTCCCAAACCTGGAGCCTGAAGCTGTGTCTTATCCACAGGGCATGGGCAACAGGAAGGACTGGAGCAAATGTCCCTGTCCTGCATTTTCTAGGTGAACAGGGACCTTGCATCCATGTGTGTGAAGGGCTGCAGGAAAGGGGCAAGTGTTGGTGATTGCCAGTTCTTTCTTGTGGACTATGCTGAGCAAAGCGGCCAAACTTCTTACAGACCTCGGAGTACCAGCCCCCAGTAGGCTGCTAACAGTGTTTACACAGCATTCAAGGAAGCAAAATAAAGGGCCTAAACCCAGGTGGCTTGGGCACGGTTACATGACAGATTTGTTGCAAGACAAGAAGTTATACCAGAGCCTCCCAAATCCTTGCCTTTTCTCTTGGGTTAGAGCAGCTTCAGTTGCCCATTCAGATCTCAGCCCCATAACCAAACAGCGAATTTGGGCCTATTGCAAGTGAGATATGAACCACCAAGGGTTAGAAGTAATTTTTCTCATCCTGCCAACAGTCACCAACTGGAATTTGACAGCAAAGCACTGCAAGTCTGTGCTTCATCTAAGCTGGCAGCCTTCTTGCTGAAGTCAAGGTCACCAGGAGTAGCACAGTACGGTGAAGAGGCAACTAAAGCATAGGACCCACCTGGGCACTCACAGAGTTTGATTTCTCACTCCTTCTGCTGCCCAGTTTTCACAATGCACATCTACAGATTCAGGTTATAACCCCAGAAGTGTTGCAACAACTTAGGGCTTGGAGCACATTTTGTCTGCAATGTTTGCACGGTCTGTCTCGCGAGCAGCCAGGGCTGTCCCAGGCATGCCAGCAATGCAGGTGGGAATGGCTGGATGAAACTTCCAGGTAGCAAGCAGGGCTTTAGCTCCCACCCCATTGTAACCCAAATGGTGTCAAGCTCCCTGAAACCAAAACCTCCCTACCTACTCCTTGCTTGGCCTCCTGCAGCCTTTACACAGAGAGCTTGGGGTGCTGCAGCAGTATAGATCAGTGCTGTGAGGGAAAGAAAGGGAGAGCATCGGAGTGGTGCTGGCTCAGACAGCTGCCCACACCCTGCCCACCAAAGCAGTGATCTGCATTCAGAACCTGACCCAGTTCCAGCCCCTGCTGGCTTCACAGGAAAAACACTGTGGGGTTTTCAGGAAGCACTTACACAACAGCCGATACCAGGTGAGCTGCAGGCCGAGACAGATGTGTCATCAAAGCTGTGTTGCCACGTGTGTAGCAAGGATGAGTGAAGGATATTGGGATTTTGTGCCATTCATACCTAGAGGACCATTTTCTCTTTTCAAATGCAGTCAAAATGGAGCAGAGAAGAGATAAGCATGGTTGTGACTTTAAGACACCAGTTACAAGTGGAAATGTGTACCTGGCATAAAGTCAGTTCTTTCAGTAATGCTTGTGTTGCTTTTATGCTTTTGTAGAAAACTCATCAGTGGATTAAGACCAAGAAGAGGGTAGGGGCCTTTGCTTCAAGAGAAGGGCTGTGACTTGGTGGTGTGAAATTGCTGCAGTTTGGAAATCATCCCTTAATATCTGAAATTTGCTCTACATCTACCCAGGAGCTCTGACCCATCTCTCATGAACAACCTCTAATCACATGTGAGCACAAGTGGAGGATAATATATTTTCTTTCACCAGAATGAAGAGGGAGAGCAGTGACGAACACAGCAACTGATGGGAAAAGTCCTCTATTTAGTATGAACCAGCCTGAGCCTTCCAGCCTGAGGAGCTGGTGTATGGCTCACAGTGGAATGAGCATGCTGGGGTGGACGAGGCTTGGAGTGGTGCACCTGGCCTGACCTGGTCATACATGCTCCCTGTGACCTTTGATGAAACACTGGTTGTTTCTGAAAGCCATTTGCTTTCCACCTACCTACTGTGTCAGTCTTCAGAAAAGCTTGCCTTGGGAAAAAATGTCTGGTCATCAGCCTGGTGAGTCAGGCTTCTTGTCTCCTCTCTCTCTCTTGACCTCTTTTCCCAGAGAGAAGCTCATTTGTCCCAGTCCCACAAAGCCCACATCAGAAATCTCTGCTTTAGCTTCCCTGATCTGGGAATATCTAGAGAACTAGAATAGGGAAATGAGAGCAGAAGATGATGCAGGTAGGTATCAAAAGAAATGGACAGGAAAAATGATCAATGTGTGATCCCAGGCTATTGGATGGGTATGTGAAGGAAAGGAAGGAACAGGACTTTTAGATGAGTTCTCACCCTAAGGGAACTAGGTGAGAGACATGGCAAATTTTACTAGAAAGGTCTCCAAGGCTGAAAGATGTCAACAGGCTACTAAGAGCAGGGAAACAAAACAGTATTCATCTTGGAAAATGTAAGACATAGGAATAGCTGCAGCCCTATGGAGGTTCACATTTTTCCTTAGATGGCCCTTGTTTAGTCACGCTATGAACCAGTACTCACAGCAGAGCCCTGCTGATGCCACAATGTTAGCAAGTGTCTGCAATGGCTGGTCCCAAACCACCTGGGGCAAGGTGCCACACGGCTTTCCTTCTTGGCCAGCACCCAAGAAGGAGAGGAGCTGTAGCAGCTCCACAGGTCCCATCCCCACCCCTGTCTGCCTGGAGGCCTCCCGGTGTCCTGGCCAGCTCGGCGTGGGGGCAGGGAGGGCAGCGGTGCTGGTGTAACTGGTTTGGGCAGCATACCAGCCCCGAGCCGCTGCCAGACCTCGCTGCCCGGCCCGAGGGCCGCTCCTCCGGCACCTCCGCGGGGCACGGCAGCGGCAGCACCCCGCGCTCCTCGGCACCTCCGCGGGGCCGGGCCGGGCCACACGGGCCGGGAGCAGGTTCCACGGAGGAAAGAAGGGCCCCGTGCTGGCACATGGGCCGCGGGAAGGCCGTGTGGTGTCCGGGCGAGCCGGAGGGAGCGGGTGCCGGAGCCAGGCCCGGCTGCGGGTCAGGCCGGGTGGGCGAGGAGCAGGGCAGCGCCTCAGGGCCTCCGGAGGCCGAGCCAAGGCCGGAGGTGCCGCACCGCAGCTCCAGCCACCTCTGCACAGGGGAGGGCACCGCACCGCCCGGGGCTGGCCCGCAGGGAAACGGTGTCCTTGCAGAAAAATGACTCTCAAGGTCCCTCTCTTTGCTGTCCCAAGTTGCCCTTGATGGTAGTGGAAAAAGCCAAGGTGGGAGTCCTGTTCTGCAGCATTTTCCCCTTGAACTCCAGAAGGCAAGTTGATGTTGCTGTAAATGCTGCAACACACTTTGCCACTGAGGCATTTCTGTGTGGCTGACAGAGGTTTTGCCTAAATGTCTCTCAGGAGGCTAGAAATACGTCATCCCAGCCTCAACAGCTCTTTCTGCTCCTCCTGCTCTACGGACTGGCATGAAATGGTGAAAAGGGCATCAGGCAAGGACAGCTCGCCCCTGTCCTCTACCAGTCAGAGTCTTAGCTGGAGATTCCCGCTCTGGAGGTCATTAAGCCACGGAAGCCTCCATGCAACCAGCAAAATATCAAATCCTAGACCCTGAGCTGAGACTCGGTCCTCACTGTTACCAGGCTAGAAAGGATGAGCCCAGGCTGGATTATTTCCTTTTCTGTTTTGAATTTCTTTTGTCTTGAGGCCCTGATGGTGTGGACAGAATTAAGAAACTTTACCTTGTGCTTCTTTGGGAACTTTCACATCCTTCTTGTGTCCTGGGAGCATACAAACTTCCCATCCTCTTACCACAGATTGTCCGTTTTCTTAACCCCTGTTTTCCCCAATGCTTTCAAGTGAGAAATGTGTCCTGTAGGTGTTTTGTCTCAGATCATCTTGCCCTCCACAAGCCAGGACTTGTGGAAAGGAAATCTGTTCAGGCTAGGAATGTGTTAACTATTCATTGCTGACTCTCCCATCAGGGGCTGTGAGCTGTTCTGGAGATTTTGTGCCGGGGATTTTCCACCAGCTCTGCCTACTCCAGCTTTTCAGCTGGGTGCAATTTCCCACAAAGATGTAGTCTTAGAAGTGCCATTTCACTGCTTAGTCACTCAGGTAAAGAAAATAGTTTGAGCATGGTTCTCATGCTGCCTCCTTCCTACCAGGCACTTGGCTTTATCTTGCATTATAAGTGAGACTAAATCTTTCTGAAAATGTGTGTGTCAGCACCGAATTATTTATAGTCATGTCAAACATTCCTGAGTATATGGATAAAACCAGGATAAAGTATCCCAGTGTGCCACTGATGACAAAAAAATGTGTTGTGGCAGTCAGAGAGCCAGCCTTGATGTGATGCAGATAAAGATGGTTTTTGCAGGCTGGGGGGCAGGTGTGGGGGGGTGGGGGGTGCTTGTTGGAGCAAAGTCAGTACGTTGTATTTTATGATTACCTTAATAATCGCATATATAATAATGTGATTTTCTCAGCAGCTGACTGCAGCAGCAGATAAAAACCCAGAATTATGTTTGTGAATTTGACTGGAGGAGATTGCAGACTGTTCCCAGGCCATGTTTGTTCTCTTCGCCAAAGCAAAGTATTACTTAAATAGAAAGCTAGAGACACTGTGCTGCAGCTGAAATATGACCCATTAGACATGCCTGAGAAACCACAATTAAAAACTCAAGAAATTCTAAATGATTCCACCCAAATAAAACTATGCAAGGGGAGGTAATTTTATTGCTGCAGAAGTCATGAATCCAGATCTTGCTTTGTAGATGCTTATTTTCTTCATATGCTATTTGCCCTTATTTAAAGAATAACACAGGCCTTATACATCTGCATATAAAATATGCAATAATACATCATTATCCTGCTTGTTCTTCATTTTCTATTTAAAAATCTTCCAGCAATTGGAGCACTCATCCTTATATTCAAAAACTGCTTGACATTAGTAACTGCCCTCTCCTGTTTCCAAAATAATTAAGATCTCCACATCTTTAATTTTTTTATTCCATTTCTGTCTGTGTTCTGACACACGTATTGCCCAGCCCACTCCCACTGCCCTGCACTAGAGGAAACTGGGATTGACAGATCCTGTCTTCAATTAAAGAAAGTCTCCCCACACAGGCATTTAGGAATTCTTTCTGGCTGCTTCGGTGCTCGGTACATTGTTCATACAAATAGGCTGGACCATTGTCAAAGGAGTGGTTAAATCTCAGCCAGACATGAGGGGGTTCAAGTGGGCAAGGAATTATAGCCTTTCACCTGTTTTGGTCTTCTCAGTCTTATCACAGCAATATATGCTTGCTTGGTCACTCCCTTTCGAAAAACAGCCGGTCTGCTGAAAAAATAGATCCTTTGGTTTGCTCTATATTTAGGCAAAACCAGTCTTGATCCCAGGACTATAGAAATGTATGCTTTTCTTTCCACACTTCAGCTAAGGAAGAGGGGGAAACAAAAATCTGAGCAAATCCATCTATAACAGTGTAATATTTTACAAGTCTGTTTAATAGACAACTACAGCAGTGAGGGGAAACTGACAAGTCACCGCTGCACTTTATGTTGTTTGTGCTCTGAAGGCTGTTCAACTTCGTCATGTCCTGCAGAGTTTGCAGGAGGTTGGATGTGATTTCTTGATGGATTTAGTTCATGAGTATAAACTTATTTTCTGGTAATGCCTAGAAGGGGTAGAAACTTCAAAACCATAAAGGATTCACTGACATCCTCAATGTCCTGAGGGCTGAGGACAGATCACTGAAGGGAATACTTAAATAAAAGGTGGTAAAATCAGAGTTACTGCTGTTGGCTCCTCAGCAAAGCTGTGTGACTTCTCACACCGCAGTGAATACTTGTCCCCAGGTTTGTTTTTCCCTTTCTAAAGGGTAATAATGGTATTGATAACATGTATATGGATTATTCTGCATTAAAAATTTTTGCTGTCTTTTTGGGGTTGGGAGTATACTGGAGAATACACATCCAACTCATCACAGTTCTGGCCCTAGCATAATTTAAATTATGCTTGCAAAAAAGAAATTACAGCATAGTTCTATTTAAATAGCTGAGAAAATAACTTCTCTGTGGTATGAATGGCATCTCCATTACTGAGGTATTTTTGTCATGGCTCTAGCAATATATACATATGCTGGAAAACTTTCATTGTAGACATACCCTAGAGGAACTTGGTGTCCAGCTGGCTGAGAAGGTCACCTACATATCTAATTCAGGCACACTCAAAATCACTACCTAAAGTTTCCCTTTTGGAATAACAGCTAAACACATCCACCAAGTTCACTCCCACCCCTGTGAGGTCTTGATGAACAATGTGGTATCATCTTCTCTCAGTCCCAAATCCAGCCTACCTGTTGCTCACCCTGCCTTCAGTGCTGCCTTTCACACATACCCCAGGCAGTAAAGCCGGCAGAGGAAGCCTGGGCTGGGCTGGGCTGGAGAGAAAGTAGAAGGGTAGGATGAGGTTTGTCAACATGTTTTTAACTGGCAAATAGAGGCACATTTCCCTTCAGCGAGAAGACCTGCACCTGTGATGCAAATTACATGGAATATTTGCAGCATCATACCACTGGGGTAGATTCCACTTGTTTTAAGATACACATAAATCCTAAACCTATTTTTTTTCTTTCTTTTCTGCCTCAGGAGCTAATGCATTTAACTCTCAAAGAGGAGACAGCTGATTGCGAGCTTCAGATTCTCTTGATGTTCATTTTCTTTTTTAAAAAGCTTGCATATTATTCTAGATTAATTATATCCTTCTGCAAATAAAATCACTGGAAGGGGTCCACCTCCCTCCCCCCATTCTGCTCAGTTTCTTCCTTGATTTCTTTCACATGTCCCTTCCCCAGTGAATACATCTGAATGCTACATGGTGGTAATTAAGGATCTTAATTGGATATTTGTCTTTGCAAAGCCTGCCAGTGTTAACAGGCAACTGTGATTGATTGACAGCATGCAAAGAACAATGGAGAAGCCTTAACAAGGCTTGGCAAAGCAATAAAATCAGTGGAGAGCATGCTCAGGGGAAGAGCTTCACACAAGGATTTCAGGAAAATCTGTGCTTGGTGACTTTTATTTCCTTAATCAATGGCAGGAAGCAGTTCAGCCCTGCTGCAGCTGGTGATAAAGTGGCTCCTCTAAAGCCCAGTGCTAGATGAAATAACCACATGGCTTGAGGTAGAACAAGCTGTTCTGGAACATGCACTTTTGTGGTTATTTGGGGAAGCCTTAAGGAACTTAAGGCTCAGCATTGACCTGGAGCTGGGATATTTTGACTTTGGGCTCTGCAGATGTGCCAGCACAAGGTGCTTGTGATGCTGGTACAGAGAGACTCCCCTCCCAGCTGAGGTCCTGAGTTACTGACCCAATGCTACACAGGCCAGCCATATGTTCTGCTGCCATCCCAAGGCAAAGCTCAAACTCACTTCAAGAGAAAAATCTGGTTTTACCTCAACTCATACAGAAAGTCCCCCGCAGGCAGGGTGAGCTTCAGTGGGAGCCACCTGCCCAGGATGCCAGGGCGCAAAAGCTCATCCCAGTCCTGTGCACCATCCAGAGGGCTTGCCTGTCTCAGGCACCACTGAATCTGAGTACCACACCCCTTCCCTCGAATCTTGCCCTTCTCCTCACATTCCCAAGGGGCTAAAAACTGCTGCAAGCCCTGCTTTACAGGAGACAAGTGGAGGTACTGAGATGTCACCTGTAACCTCCTCAGTTTCCTAAGCAATGACAAGAAATTTTAGGGCAGAACCAGAAATTAAACCCAGGTTTCTCAACGGTGTTTCTTGGGGTTACCTCAGGGGCTTCCAGCTCATGGAGCCAAGCATCACACAGAAGAGGTGCACAGTGGCTCAGGCAAAACTTCAGAAGTCAGAGTGGTCTGGGATCTGTTACATTTGGAAACAGTAGCACAAGACAGCAGAAACTGCTTTCCCTCCATCTGTCATGCCTGGAGTGGCATTTACGCGGGCAGATCTCTCTGCCAAGGGGTCACGTTACAGCCCAGTTCTCTGCTAACCATGTTACTGCATGTTATTGTCTCACCTGTGTATGCAAGTCCAATCCATGTTACAGCTCAGAGGACAAATTCCTTGCTGAAACAGAGTTTGACCTTATGTTTAGCAGCAGCACTGACCACTGTTGCAGCAGGACTCCCAGCTGTGTTCAGTTTTTTGTGCAGACAGATCTGCTCACATCAGTGAAGGCAGCCACCAAAGAGAGGTGTGCACTGTAAACCTCAGGGACAGGAGGGTGTGATGATATCCTGACCTGTAAAAGTCTGCACAGTTATTATTTTTTGCCTATTTTACCTCCCCCTCCCTGTCCTGCCCTTGTCTCCTGAGTTGAGAAGCACAGAAGATCAGGCATTTGGGTGCTGGCAAAGAACATGGGAGACCTGGAGTCAATATCTTTGCCTGTTGCAATCCTTTGCTTTTGATCTGGGTGATCCACTTAAGGTTTGTCAGCACCAGGTGAAGTAAATGCCTGGGAAGTTATACCTTCCTGTAGGCAGCAGTCAGATAAATTCACCCAGGAGAACACAGCACAACTGTCTCCTGATCCATTTAGAGCTTGTCACTCAAAGAGGTTGCCTGGGCAGCAGGAATGGCCCAGCTCCTGAGGAAGGCAGCTGGTGAACCCATGTGCTTTACAACCCTCATCATTGAAGTAAATTAGCACCAACATAGGGAACTTTAAATGAAAAATGGGCACATTGGATCTCTCTATATGTCTGTCTAATCTAACGTCCTCTCTTTGTCGGTGGTTGATAGCAGATGTTTAGAGAAAACTCTATGAAAAAAGAAAACATGTAGTGGTAATTCTCTGGTGTACTTGCCAGGCTGTGGGTTCTTGAAAGCTTCCTAAAATCTTGCTGTTTAATAGCACTTAAGAGATGTGTTTGCAGCTTTGTAAAATCATTTTTTAAAAATCTATTTTAGGCACCTATAGCACTGCTGGCAGCAAGGTCCAGAATTTAATTACCCATTGATAAAACTTTTTCTTTTGTTAGCCTTGAATCTGCCATCTCATAACTTTATTTTATGCTGTTTCTTCTGTGTTCCTGCCATGTGACCAAACTACGTGCAAGTCACCAAGACACTTCTCAGGCTGGTGTCTTGTCTACACCTGCATGCCTGCAAAACCATTGTGGTTATGTTGTAGTTATGTTGTGGATATATGTGGCATATGAGTCTAGGGGAGGTTGTTTTTCACTTAACCAAGTCCATACCAATATAACTCTCAATTTTAAATTCCTTTACAATGACCTGAGTAGGTCTGCCAATGATTAAACTCTTCTCTTGTCTTGGAAGTGAAAACTTTGCCAATATAAACCACTGATACATCACAGAATCACAGAATTTGCTGAGTTGGAAAGAACTTATCAGGATCATCAAGTCCAGCTCCTGACTCTGCACAGAACACCCCAAGTATAACCGTGTGCCTGAGAGCATTGTCCAAGTGCGTCCTGAGCTCTGGCAGACTTGGTGCTGTGACCATTTCCCTAGGGAGACTGTTCCAGTGTCCAACCACGCTCTGGGGGAAGAACCTTTTTGTAGTAACCAACCTAAACCTCCCCTGACACAACTTCAGGCTGTTCCCTTGGATCCTGTCTCTGGTCACCACAGAAAGGAGATCAATGTCTGTCCCTCCTTTTCCCCTCACGTCGAAGTTGTAGAAAGCAGGTGTAGTCAAAAAAGCTTGTCTTTCAGCCACAGCTTTGTACAAACACTTTTCCAGCACCAGTGAGTTTTACCAGGGAGGTGTCTCTCTGAGGAGATGCTGTGTGTCAAGGCTGTGCTTCGTACTAGCCTGTAACTCACAGGCAGAAAACAGGGCTTTGCTGCAAGGGTGGTGCAGCAAGGCAGCTCACCCCTCTTTGCCACCAGACCCACCTGTAGGCCAACAGAAGTCTTTGCTAATCCAGCCTTTGGGGCTAAACCAGCCAGCCAGGGTGCAAAGCTGTCCCTCAAATCATGTGAAAGAAAAAGTAAAAATATCTTCATGAGGTCTAAGGAGCCTCCCCACTCAACACCTGTACGAATGGCACGAAGTTCATGAACACCTGTGCCTATGATTTGCTTAAAAAGCCACATACCCAAGACCATATCTAAAAGTCTGATAAGAGAGTTGATTTTTCAGGAACCCTTGAGTTTCTATTAAAAGAAGTGAGAGAGATTGTGAGTTCCGCTCATTTGAAATTCAACTCATTCGTGTAGGAATCCAAATGTGGAGTTGGGCTTTTATCTTACAATATATTGGCCTTTGTCTCAGGCTGTAGTAAAGCAAATATGATAAGCTAACTAGTAGCATAAAATTTTCAGTTACTTTCTGAATGTTACAGCAGCAAAGAACCAAGCATAATTATGGAAGGGTCAAAGGCATAGATTAGAAACATCACTAAGAAATGGTAAGAATTACTGATAAGTTTTAGTGTCTTTGTTTTATTACTTCCCTGTCTCAGTCAGGTCTGCAAACACACTGATTCACGTTTAATTGAACAACAGCTTCATTGTGAAACCTGCCATTCTTAGCTCCAGTAAAGAAAATATCTTTAAAAACACTGCCCCCGCTTTCTAACATTGTACAGACAAAGAATTACAGCTCATCTGCCATAGGATATACTCCACAAGTGGCATCATCTCCCTTACGTCTCATTTTCTCCATCACACGTGTTGTGAGGAGCAGCAGTCTGGGGACCTGTGTGCTGTGTGTGCCTCTGTGCAGAAGGGCTCCTTCTCCCCTGCTCCTTCGTGCCCCTCAATGCCTCAGTCATCACCAGCAGCCTCTGGGCTGGTGTCCCAAAGCTGCAGAGCGGGGCAAGGCGGGCCATGCAGGAGGTGTGTGAGGGTGACCTTCACTTCGAGTCCCCCAAAGCCCTGCCCACACTCCAAGTTGTACACAAGCAAAAGTGTCCCACTTCCCCAAAAGCAGCACTCCATGAAGCATGTTCTGCTTCCACTGGCCGTAGGCTGCAACATTCACTACCTGTGATCAGATGTATATAGATTGCTCTCACAGAAGTAAAAAGGATTATCTGGCTCTGTAGAGCATTGGCCTACATTTCATCATTTTGCTCGTGAAGCTGAGCTCAATAGGAGTGCAAACAAAAAAAAAGAGCTTGTGAATGCCCTAGTGCTGACAGAGTTATGTCAGACAAAAAAAAACAACAACAACAACAAAAAAAAAAACCAAAAAAAAAAACCAAAAAAACCAAACCAAACAAACAAACAAAAAAACACCTAAAAATATTTGTCTCAAGAACTAGTTTCCTTCTGAGGTGCTCTTCTCTGTGGCTTTCGCTGCTGCAGAGGCGAGCCCCACCTCACGCAGATCATGCAGTGCAGAGATGATAAGGTGCACAGTCCAGCCTGGCTGTGGCTCCAGCTGTGTGCTGCTGGCACCTGCTCTGTCCAGGCAGTAGTCTGGTGTCCTTGGTGCAGCTCCTAGGAGAGGCACGCATGTAGTCCAAAGTTTAGGCTCGAGGAGCACACATGAGAGGCTCCTGAACGGCCTCTGACTCAGGATACTCCATCCACATGCTCAAGGGTGCATTCACCTCAGCTTACTTCAATTCCAGCACACGGGCATAGTGCAGTGGAAGGTGCAGTGGCTTGGAGGAGAGTGGATCTCCTTTAGGTCTGACAGCAGATGCAGGCATGTATGCAGGATGCCATGGGATGGTACACCCTGTGTCTGCCTCAGGCCATGGGAGATTTCACAGCTCAAGTGTCACATAAAGTTCACCACAGTGATCTAAATCGATGTAACCAAGCTAAAAGTGACACCTCAGTACAGATAAGCCCTTCATTTTTCACTTGGTTATTTATAGTAGATCAGCCTGTGTGAGTCACAGCATCTGACCTGAAGAGCCCATTCCACTACCTGAGTAAGGATTTGTCTGGTTCTGTCATTTTTTGCCATTTTTAAACTCCTCTTGAAGTCAAGGGTGATAGAAGGAAGCTGGAAACTTCTCTGGACCAGTGAAGCCTTCTCTCCTGCTCTGGGTTTTGACCTTTAGTCATCTTACTTTCAGCCAAAATTGCTGAAAGTCCTTTCCTCCCAATCTGTGCTCTACAGATTATGAAAGGCTAATGAGAAAAGCTAAAACTCATTTGGTCAGAAAGAATAATTCCAGTTTTTTCCTGTGGCAAATGAGAAAGTTAGGTGAACAAATGCATTTGTCATAGACTCAGCTGAATACTATTCTATTTGGCTTCATGTAAGGGTACTGTAAGAAGGGCCTGGGCATAGGTCCCTGATGGGTTAATAACTCCAACTTTGTTTCTATAAGGCTTTTCAGGGCACTGTAATTTTCCAGATGGAGGACTGGCAGCCTGAGGAGAGGTCTAAGCCCAAGGGGTCCTGGCAGTAGAAAGCAGGAATGGGTGGGTGTCTATGAATGTTGCAAGAGAAGATCATGTCTGTAAACCTTTACCTGACAACTGTGTCCAGCTCTGCTGTGGACCCCTGGCTTTGGCCAGATGGGTCCATGAGTCATGGTCCAAACACACTGTCGATATAATTTGACTTGTGAGTGTTGTCTCCACTGCCCTGGTAAACATCTGTCTATTGTGAGCAAGGCCAAGTCACTTTTCCCTTCCCTTGCTTTCTGCCTTAGGAAAAGGTAAGAGGCAGTGACTCTTCTCCTTAGTATCATGTTAAGATCTAGAACTGGAAAACTGTTCACATGTTCTGAGCATTACTGATGATCCCAGAATGCTGAGACAGTGCAGCAGTGAGGGTGGTCTTATATTTGAATTAATTAAGTCTTGAATTAAGATTGAAATACCTAAGAGTGAATTGCCTACCCTAGAGAGGCTATTCTCCATTTTTCTGTCTTGCTCATTTTTATGCTTTTTTTTCCAATGTATGTCTGCATCTCTCTGCACTGCCCAGCCTCGTGCTGCCATTTGGGTGTGGGAATAGAAAAGGCTAAATTTGTGGCTTATATATGAAGAAACCTTGAAGCTGCCCACCAGATCCTCTTTTGGCTCCTGCAGCATGCCTCAGGCTGGGACCACCCTGCAAATCTTGCAGGCTTTGCTGACACAGTGAGATAAAAAAAGGACCCTATGTCCTCAAGAACCTAGGCACAGCAGTGACAGTAAGAGAGAAGTATTTGAGGTTAGGAGAAACTGCATTCATTCTGGTGTAATAATTTCATTTCTGGTGTAATGTATTAACACCTGGAAAAATATCAGTAATGTAATAATGCCTGGAAAAAACCCTTCAGGTTTTTTAAACTGCTTATAGACCAAAGCTGCATCCCCCAGAAGGCAAGGACTGTGATTTTGCACAGAAAGGCATGTCTGTCAGAGGGAAAAAGATTATAAAAGAGTAGTTTTCTAAAAGCAAAATTGATTTCAATGAAAAACATGTATCCAGCAAAATGCCTGGAAAATTTGACTGCAGCAAATACCTGACTTTATGTTTCAGCCAAAGATAAACTATCAGGCAGACTGAAGAAGTAATGGAATGAAATTATACTGTCTGTGTGGTGCTGGAAGGGCATAATAAATGATCCCTAGACTGCAGTCTCAAATGACTGTGGCATTTTCATGAATTTTCTGCACAGTGTTGCTTGGAGCCAGACAAGACAACCACTATCTTGCTCTTCCCATCTTGCCTCTCCTGTTCAGGTCTGTTGAAAAGCCTGATGTGGAAAGGGTAGAAAAAGAGTGCTAGGTCTGCAGAAAACAACTCCTGCAGTGGTAGAATGACAGTGGAAAGAAAAGCTTCTTCCCTGAGTACCTGTGTATGTCTGGTCTCCCTCGCTTTTTCTCCTGACATTTCTTTTAGATAATCCCATACAAGACCCTTCTCTCTCAAATAGCTTCTTTACAAAAGAAAATGGAGGAGAAAAGTAATTTAAGTGAACTAGAAGCATGAATTTTAAATAGGTGAGTCAACTGCATTAAAGTGGATACCTTTAATAAGGGTGGGCTAAATCAAATGTTCTTAAGCTAAAATGCCCACACCTGGCTTTAATGTGATTTAAATAACTTTTTAAAGTTTCATCACTTGCAAAATTCACTCAAATTAGGTTTCTGGAGCATCCCCATGTAGGTAAACCCACAGTTTCTCCCACTGATGAAATGGGGACTTCCCTGCCTTAGAAGGGTGCTGCTGCCAGACCCCGTTCCCCAATACCTCGAAAGCGCTTTGCTCTGCCGGGGGCGCGGGGCCAGACGCGCGCAGCCCTCGCTCCTCAGTGCAGCAGGCACGGGCTCTGGGCAGCTGCTCGTGCTCTGTGCAAGGCTCCCAGCTGCAGCCACTCCAGACACCTGCCAGCTGGCGAGGACAGTGCTGTCACCTGCACAGAGCTGTATCTGAGGTGGCAAAACACTGGCTCTGCTCTTTCTTCTGCCACCAGCTCCCCGTGTCCCACATGCACCTACCAGAAACGGGGCCAGAGCCGTGGATGTGCATTTACTCTTTAGTGTGCTTGGAAGTCAAGGTGGGGAGAAGGGGATTTGCAGGCCTGTTCAGTGCCTCATGTGGGTGACTTTCCTGTGACTTTCATTAGGGGAACTCCACTGTAGCAGATTCCTGGAAACCTGACCCCCGAGGTGAACGTGGAAGAGCTGAAACAGCAGTGTCTGTCCAGTGCTTCAGACTGTCAGTTGAGAGGCAGGGCAGAGCCTCCCTGACCTGAACTGGGCTGTCAGTATAAAGACAGCTGCTCTCACTCATAGGCACCCAGTGGGCCTAAGTGGAGGCAAAAGTTACATTAAACAGCCGCACTGCTTTTGGAGTCACATGAGCACCACTGACAAGCATTTTCTGAGAGACTGATGACATTTAAAGCTCTTTGAGTAAACTATTTGCTTTACATTTATAACAGGATATTCATCCCACTGCTTGCCATGGGAATGAAGCACACCGATCAGCCTTCCCAATGACCAAACGTTTCCCATCTCAAAAACATTCTCCTGGAGAATAAAACACACATCTTTATTGTACAGTTCTGCCTCATCAATAATGCCAGGACAGATTCTCTTACAAAGGTATCAGGTTTAAGAGAGCAGCCATCTTACTAACCACACCAGCCTATTTCCAGATGGCATTTTGAACACAATATAGACCAGGGACTTTGCTATCTAATCCATTATGCAATTAATTAGCACTTATAAATTAAGTATGTGCCTAGCAGAATGTGTCCTTCCATGTGGCAAGCCTCGTGCGGCAAGGACAGACTGTGAGTCGGTGAGTCACCACAGGTGACACAAAGGCCACCTCGGCCGGTCATTTCGCTGCAAAAATGAGAGCCAATTCCCTTGTGCTAGGAGGCTGCATCTGAAGAAGGAGAAAGCTTCTCTTTGTGCACTCCTGTGCTGTAGGCTGTTGTTTGTTTTCTGGTGGTGTTGATACGTGGGTGCTCGAACAGCAGCGTGACAGTAAGACAGGCACCTCCCTCATCAGGTGAACTACTGTGTGTCCAGTGAGGTTTATGGTTCACCTGTAACTGCACACCCCGTGGGAAGGCTGATGATCTGTGGGCATCCTGAGGCTACTGGTGACTTACTCAGCCAGACCAGGGACAGCTTTGAAGCCTCTTGCTGGGCCGTGGTGAAATGCACCAGTGACAGGCCAGTGCTGGCTCTGTCTGTGCAGGGTGTGGCTGTGGTAACACCTCCCTCACCCCTGCACCCCTGCTGGCCTCTAAAGCTCACCCAGGTGAACTTTCAGGGGCTGCAGTCGCACCATTAGGCTGGAGGGTGAGGTGCAATGTGCCGGGTACAAACTGCTTCTCCAAAGTGAGCCACAGATTAGGCTGGGGACTACGCCCAGTTTACTTAGCTGCCCGTGTACTCCCTGGCTTGGGAAATCCCTAGGTGGCAGACTGCTGGCACCTGGGAGGTCACACTGTCACTGTGTACTTGCCCTGTTCTTAGGCTCTTTTTCTAAATATTTTGTACTGACCACAGCTGGAGAAGACACAGTGGATTAAATGGACCTTCGGTGTGTTCCAGGTGTTGCCAGTCTTACGTGCTTACAGTCACCAAAACTAGCTTGTAACAAAACTGGTTAGCTAAGAGCGTTTTGGTGAGGAGTGTTCATTTGTGAAGAGCTTTGAATACCAGGCAATAGTAGCTTATCTTTGATTACCAATAGCGACTGCTTTTCCAGAAGGAAATATGGGTGGGGAGAAAAAGGAATTTCTATTCAGTTCCTGGTCCTGGTTGCCTGGGGAATTCTTTTAACATGCAGAAGAACAGATTTGCATGTTGGTATTTTGGGGATGTTTCCCGTGAGAGAAAAAGTGCAACTCAAAACTAGCTGACTTGGAGGTCTTGTCACAATTATATCCTCCAAGGATTTGTGTTACTCAGCTGATAAATAGGGTTTAAATAAGGGGGGAAAAAAAGGTATTGCCTTATGTCAACAGCAGCAGCATCATAGCACACGGCCTGTCCCGTTGTTAGGGCAGACACAGTGGAGCTGTTTGCTCATGGTGTTCACTTCCCTGCTGCCGTCACTTGTGGTATCTTGTTCAGCCAGGAGTGAGCATTTCTGAGAAATGCCTGACCAACCTGTGGGCACCAGTGGCTCAAGTGCCCAGGTCCTGTCACGATGGGGATGGATTCACTTCAACACAGCTCTGGTACGAATGTCCGTGTCAAACATATCCTGGCTGTCTGAGCACAAAGGCAAAGCAGATTTTCCAAGGTATACAAGCATCTAAAAACACACACTGAAGGCTCCTCCAGCTTTTTTAATCATTCCCACAGGTCAGGTTCTTAACTCCTACTAATTGTAATAAAAATTATATGAGAGTTATAATGAGAAAAGTGCATTTTAAACACCTGTTGGATGTGTCTGCCCCCTTTGGCCTGCATGATAATGCCTCTCAGGCTGTGTAGTGTGCTGCAGTCCACAGGACTTGCTAAAAGAGAAAAGGGAATTTCAGACTCCAAAGTGGTTACCATGACACCAAATTCACACGAGGGAAATGAAGGCAGACAGCTTCCATCACGGCTGCATGATGTCTTTGGTCATAATAACTGGATGTTCAGGACTGTAGAGGGATTCTCCAGTGAAAATGTGTTAGTGTTTGTGTCACTTCAAGTCAGGGTTCAGTTTTGGTCACTGCAGGATGTCACAGTGGAATCAGACATCCCAAGCCAAATCAAAGTCCACCAAGAAGCCCACAGTGGGCAGCAGGCCATCTGTTTTGCAGAGACGTCGACCTTCAGCTGGTAAGAACTTTCAGTGTGGACAATGCTGGAGTAATCTTTAAAATTACCACATACATCTGTGAATAGTTTCAGAGAAAAGACCTCCCATGAGGAGAAGGACAAAGGCCTCTGGCAGGCACTGTAAATCATGTACCACCCCACTGATGTTTAGGAACAAGTCGAACCTTAACTTACCATTCCCATTGCCAGCTTCTGTGTGGTGCTGCTTAGATAGGTCTTGCTCCTGATGGCTAAAAATAGAAATGTTTTTCCACTCTGATTTTGTTTTTCTTTTTAGAAATTTTATTTTTCTTTTTCTTTTAGAGAAGGACTCAAAATAGTTTTGGAGTTTATTTAGTTCTCGTTCTATGACTTGGTTTCCTGCTGGATGTCCCGGGCTGACTGGCACTGGAGACAGCAGAGCTCTAACTGGAGCAGACAAGCAGGCTGGTGCCCAAACACAACCCTCATCAGAAACCCCATACAGGGCTTATGGTCAGAGCCAAGTGGAGAACAAAGTCCTGCCATCTTACTGCCTGAGCAGACTTTCAGCCTGGCAGCCTGTGGTGGTGGTGCACAGTGCTTCTACATCCAGTAGGAGCCAAATGGGGACAATTTTTTTTTCCAGGTGCCCACTATCACAAAACGTGCTCTTGATAGTTTCATACCTAATTCCTGGGTAATGCTGCTTCCCTGTGTGGTGATCACTTCCAGATGTGCCAAGGAAAACAAGAGTAGATTTCATGCAAGACAGTATTTTCACATTATTTTCTGTGAGATCAGGTTAATTTTTTCCGTATCAGCCAAAGAGTGAAATTCTGACAATATGTTGTGACTTGTGACTTCTGCTGCCTTCCCAAGTTGTCTTTGTGTCCATCAGAACAGTGTTGATAGCTGGCAGGTTTCACTGTAGCAATCACCAGAACCCAATACTGTTCACTAGAAGTATTTATCCCAGTTATCAAACACCAGGCACACATCACATTGTCTCTATTGTATCCCCCCTTTCTATCTTCACCCAGTCCACCCCAAAAACCTTCCTTTGCTCTGCACATAGTCACCAGTACAACATGAAGTGAATCTTTTTTTTTTTTTTTTCTATCCCTGAGCATTTAGGCCTTCTCCCACCAGGACTGGTCACAAGCCTGCATCAGCTGGTCGTTATGGCATGGAAAAGTGGCTCGGCTCACATAAGTTAAACCAAATCAGGACTGAAATGGTTAATTGATTTATTAAGGACATGTAATTAATGGACAATCCATGAACTATACATTCAGGGTCAGCAATACAGCAATTCAACCACTAGCTTAGACACTTAGAAAACACTTACAAATTCCTGCTGGTTCCTAAATACACTTTTGTAACTAATCCCCAGACACGTGGGCAACAATCCCTCTCTCCCTGGTGTGGGGGTCACTTCTGGGGGCACAGGTCCTCCCAGTTATGTCCTGCTCCCACTGGAGTCGTGGCAAGCTCCAGCTCTGGGGGTGCCCATGCCACTCCCTACAATCAGCTGATGCACCTGCTGGCAGGAAGGGACACCAGTGTGAGTCCCACACCCTGCAGCCCCCGGGGTCAGGCCATGCACTGGGGCCCTGCTGCTGATGGTGTCACATGGCTGAGGAACTGCTGCATCTGACCTCAACAGAGGCTGTGATGTGCCACACCAGATTCTGACAGTCTGAGGCCTCTCCCTGCTCTGTTAATGGTTTTTACTTTTCTTTTATATAGTCTTTCCAGCCAACTCTGTCTCAAAATTGTCATTCCCTGGTTACCATTTACCAGCTGACAGATGCCATCCTCTTTACCACGATCAGCTGAGGTCTGGCATTTGTTTTCCTCTTTGGCCAAACAAGTTTGAGGCAAATGCCTCAGACGCTTTTGGGTTTTCCATTCATACATGCTCTTTAGAGTCACTCACCTGTTTTATCAGCTGTTGTCTTACACCTCATTTTGCCAAAGGCAAGCTGTGCAAGCACCCCAACATAACTGAAACTGATATTAAGGAAAAGCATAGTGTCCCCACGCCTGAATTTGGGGGGAGGTTATTTCTACATATATTTGCTTTCTCAGGGCCTGAAAAGTTCCAGTTCATGAATCCTTGAGCTTAGTTACCTCACCTTGCACAGCTATATGCAGTTAATCTGTTTAAATTGTGCAGTCATTGTGCTCAGAGAACCAACTGCCTATGTCTGTAAATCTAATCGCCAGTGACCCCACAGAGGGACAGGGAGAGGAAGGAGGAAGACTTCAAAGACAGTTTTGTCCTGGGAGACAACATACCCTTCTTGAGCCAGTGTTACGTGCAGCAGCTCCTGAATGGGGTTTTTTCCTCCTGAACCTTGCAGGCAGAAAATTGGAGGACAATCCCAAGGCAGGGTCCTGCAGGATCAAAAAGCTGGCATGGGGGCCAAACATCGGCACGTGCTCTGCTGGGACCCTGAGGGCAGTTCTTGAGGGCCACTACTCTCTCCCTGAAGGCCCCCAGAGGACTATAAAATGGCTGTTTGCCACCTGGCATCTTGGTGGCAGTCTGAGGGCTGCCACTCAGTTCCTCGTCCTCTCTCACCTGTTGTGTGTGATGCAGGCTTGGTGCCAAGCAGTTGAGCAGCTGCCCTTTCCCAGCTCCCGGGCATGCCAGTCCAAGCAGGCCCATCCCCATTTGTTTGCAATGGCAGCCCATGGCACAGTAATGACTTGAGGCCATTTTGCACACTTCTGTCACCTTATAACTTCTGGGACTTGGTCCCACAGCCTGAGCTGCTCCCTGCCCTGGCATGCCTCTCTCCTGCTGCTCATCACAGCATTGCTCACAGCCACCTTCAGAGGTGTTTCTAGACCACACATAGCCCAAAGTTTCTGTGTGTGGCTATCAGCAGCACAGTCTCCTTTCCCCCCAAAACTGGCCCTAAGGGGCGGAAATCAAGCCAGACAAATCCTTACTTCGCTTTGCTCTGCACTGGCCATTTCTCTTTCGCTGCTACATTAGAAATAATTGTCCAACCTCCTGCCCCATAGTGAGACACCTTTCCTTGCTTTAGGTGCTTTCTTCCCAGTCCGACAAGGCAGGAGATCAAAAGGAAGCAGGAAATCTCTTCGATGGCTATGCTCAAGGCAGTGAGATAAACACTTAGCAACTTCCATCCTGTAGGTTGTTCCTTCCTAGGTGTCAGTGCACAGCTTTCCCTAACCCCATCCTTCGTCCTGCAGCTAATCTCCTGGACATGCATTGCTTTGCACATTTTGTTCTTGGCAGTTTCCAACATTGCCTCAGGCCCTTATCACCTTAAAAAATCAGATCATATGGTGGTGGCCTTAGAGACTGCTTGATTGATATCTGAGCAGCCAAACAAACAATAAATTTGAATAAAATTTGGCACCTCACTGCCTATTAGTTCTGATGATTCTGAGAGGATAATCCACAGGCATCAAGTAAAGTGCATGTCCTGAGCACGAACAGGACACAGTCTTCAGTTTTGTAAAAGGGTGGCAGGAATGGCTTGCAACCCTCATGAAGGGCATTTTGCCTGTGCAGTCACATCCTGCATGCCCCAGCCTGTGCAGTCACAGGGATTTGATACTTCTGGCCACCACCCACCCAACAGGACTTGTCTGTGTATTTATACAGAAATACAGATACTTGCAGGAGGAGGAGAGAGTTTGCAAGTGATCCTTGAACAAACACTGATGAAGCCAGGAGCTCCTGTAGCTCAGCTTCCAGCAGCAGCTCTGGAGCTCGTAGCAATGGTGTGCATGAGCTCAGAGGAAGATCGTGTTTCTGGGTGGCCATTTACCATGTAATTGTGATACAGTTCTTTAGATATTCTCTAGCTGCCTTCTCCAAACTCATTCTCCACGGTCATAGGAAATGATGCTGTGGTAGAGTGTATCCCCATTGAAATCTTCCCTGATTTAGTATCACCTTGAACCTCCCTCAACGCTGTTTTGTTTTGGATGACCCCATTGCTCAGCAGAAGGCAAGAAGGAGAGGGCTGCACTGACTGCTGCTGTTGCATGTGCCCTGAGCTAACTCGTCTGCTGTTTCTTCCACAGAGCAGATGAACTGGGTCCTGGCCCATGGATAACATGAGACACAGCACTGCAGGTCAGGTGAGTCTGGTGAGTCGATTTCATGCTTGTGTGACACCACCAGGCACCCATACATAACTCCCAAACTTCTGTCCTTTGTAGGGTAGCATACCTGGGCTAAAAATTGCACCCAGGGCACTAGAAGCAAAGTTGGTTCAGCTCCCCAGTTGCCACTGCAGACATGTAGCCCAGCAGCTGAACAGACAAGCTGGCAAGAGCAGCAACTGCACTGTGGTCTAGGGAGTCAAAAATGGGTGGTTTTTCCTTCAGCAGTGCTTGTGTGTTTATTGGCTTGATTGTAATCACAGCTGCCTTAAGTTGTAACTGATACTGCCCTCCCTGCAGTGTAGATGATGTTCACTCGGGTATCAGGTACTGCTGTCTGTGTTTGCTTTTGTTATCAACCACCATCACCAGGACTCTTTTAAAGACCAGCTCTGACCAGACACCAAGGAGAAAAGAGAGATTCCAGTTATCCTCTTCCCCTTGGTTCTCCAGCTCTTTCCCATCACATAAACACCACCGAGAGCTGATTCTCCTAACCCAGGATGAAAATCCTTGTGGCTCCCTTTGATCGTGTATAATGTATCATGGCATGTTCATCAAACCAGACGCTCCCAGCTAAACACATGCAGCCTCCGTGTATCTCAAGCCTTCACAAGCCTTCGTGGCTTTGAGAAGCCTGGTTGCTGTCTAAAGCCAAGGAAGGCATCCTCAGCCGCTGCCACGGATGGTGGTGTGAGCTTGAGGGTATCTGGCCTGCCTGGACCTAGAGTGGCTCCAGCAAAGTAAGGCCGAGTACCTAAAAAGGCAGGTCCCTCAGTTGTTTCAGGGGCTGGTTCACTTGAAAAAGGGTGCCCCATTATGACTTGACCCCTAAATGCTAGCTTTAATGGCTAAGGAAGGGTATGTGATGATGGTGGCCAGACCACTTCCTCTTGAGACCTGAGAAGGGCATGCTGAGTTTGGGTAGTCCTTAATTCCAGGCTAGGTCATTCTTGCAGGCAACTGCCAGAATGTGCACCTGCTGGGTAGCACCGTGGAAAGCCTCATCTTATGTGCATTCGTCGCGATTCCAGACCTTAGGGAAAAAAAGAGGAAGATGGAGCTAAAGTTCAGAGAATGTATCAGCAGCTTAAGAGCAAGAAAATATGTGGAATACAATATTGCAAGCCGACAGGAAGTTCAGAGGCGAACCCAAGTATGCTTGGATGCACAGATTTAATTTAACTGTCCCGCAATGGTACCAGGGCACCAAGGCACATTGGTTAACTGTGATCACAGAGGTGTCCCCGCAAAGAGCCCCCCGACCCCACCCGGCCGGGCCGAGGGTGCGCTGCCAGCTGCTGGCTGTCCCCCGACCCGGAGGCGGCAGTGGCGTCTGTGCAGCGCCCTGAAGGTCACCCCGCAAGGGCGGCGGCTGTCGCGTGTGTGAGTCCGTGTCCCTCCGGCCACAGGGGACGGGCAGGTCCCGCTGCCGCCGGGGAGCCCCTGCCCGCCCCTCCCGGCTGCTGCTCCCAGGGCGCGGGCGGCGGAGCGCGGGGCCGGGCCGGGAGCGCTGTTCGCGCTCCTTATTCCGCAGCCGCGTTCCGCGGGAGCCCGCCGGAGCCTGGCGGGGCCGGCGGAGCGGAGCGGAGCAGAGCGGGCGGCTGCGCGGGGCGCCGGGAGCAGGAGCAGGGGAGGGAGAAGGGACGGTGCTGAGCAGCGCCGGGCCGATCGGCTCTGCTGGGGGGAGCGGGGACCCGCAGGGAGCGGGCGGGGCGGGAATACCGGGAACGGGCGGGCACGTGTGCGGGCCGGCGCGCGCACAGGTGTGCGGGCGCGCGCACAGGCGCGTCCGCAGCTACGGCCGGGCAAGGGGGGCGCGCGCCCCCGCGGGCGCGGGCACGCGCACGCACCTGCCCGGCCCGGCCCGGCCCGGCGGGTCGGAGCTCCGGTGAGCGGCGGGCGGCCCGCACCCACCCTTCCCCAGGGCGCCGGTGCCGCAGCCCCCCGCCCCCTCCCTCCTTGAGGCTCCGGCCGCCGGCGCGCCCCCACCGCGCCCCGCCCGCCTCGGGCCCCGCCCGCGGAGCGCTCGGCGGAGCCGCATTGGCGGCGGCGCGGGCAGGGCGGAGCCCGCGGTGTATATGAAGGGGCGCTGCGCGGGCAGCGCGGCTGCTCGGTGCCCCGTGCGCTCCGCCGCGCTCCCCCCGCCGCTCCCGCGTCCCCCCGGCCGCTTTTCCCGCTCTGCCCCGCTGGGCCGGCGCCGCCGGGGCGGGCGCACCCACCCGCACCTTCCGGGGCCGCTCCGCCCGGCCGGGCCCTGCCCGCTCCGCCCGCCGAGGGCTGTAGATCTCCGCACGCCGCTCGCCCACCCCGCCGCTCGCCATGGCCCGCGGGAAGGCCAAGGACGGTGACGGCAACTGGAAGAAATTCATCTGGAACTCGGAGAAGAAGGAGCTGCTGGGCCGCACCGGGGGCAGCTGGTGTGAGTGCGGGGCCGGGGGGCGGCGATGCGGCGGGCGCTGCAGCACGGCCCCGGCGCTCCGCCTCCGCCGGCTGCGGCGGGGCTGCGGCCGGGGCGGGGGGGGCTGGGGACGGGGCGTCCTGGCGGGGCCAGGGAGGCAGGGACGGGGTCCCCCTGCACTCTCCCCTCGGTGTCCGCTGGGGTCCCGCGGGGGCCGGCGAGCGCTGCCCCCCGAGCGCGGCTCCAGGTGGGTCCGGGGGTGAGGCGGGGTCGGGCCGACCTTGTCGAGGGCGCCTCGTCCTTGGGTCTCCTTCCTTTCCCGGTGGCTGGCCCGGCCCGGGAGCATCGCCGTCGGGGGACCCTGACCTCCCATCTCTCCTCTACCTTAGACCTTGCAGAGGCTTTTTCTTTTTTTCTGTTTTCTCTGGATAAATGAAACTAAGCGAGTTTTACTTCGCTGATAAAGAGCAATCGACTTTTAATATCTCCGCAAGAAGGAAATGGCTCTATGTGCATTCCTCATAAATGCTTACGATGTATTCATTGCGTGCTATATTAATAGCATTTAGCTTAAAGAGGCTTTTAATTTCTTAATGCAAATAGACATCCTTCCAGTTGCTGCCAACCACAGCTGGTGTTGCCACCCTTGCGATGTTGAATTCAGCTGCTATTGTAATGGATCGGCCGGAGGTGCCACATCCAGAGCCGGCAGCTCTGGCAGGCGGACTAGAGCAGGCTTCTGCCGTATCTTTACGTGAGCAGAATGGGGTTGTGGGTGCGCATGGAGAGGTATTTTCTGCTCCTGAGGCACCAGGCAACTGCGCAGTGCTTCAAACGCGGAGGCTGAACCAGGTCCTTCTCCCAGAGTGCCCGTACCTATCCGCCTAGGACTGATTTCCATTTGCTGAGTCGATCTGCAGGCTGATGATCAGATTCTTCTGTTATAAGCCTACCTGTTGCAAGAAGCTTTTTCCTCCAACCCTGTGGTGCTCGATTTCTAGACCCACTGCATATTTTCTGAGACCTTGGAGTGGTTTTGACCTTTAAGGTGTCTTTGGCGTTTAGAGCATCCTGGCTGGGAACCTGATTAAATAAGCTACCTCCCAGCGTTTGCCTTTTGATGTTACAAAACTCAGAGGCATTACGCTGCAGACAACAGCATTAGTATTTGGTTTGTTACAACAGCACCTCCTATGACCGTGCTCTGGAAAAAATTTCCACACGTCCCTGACGTCACGGCCATTTGCTTTACGCTGCCTGGATACCAAAGAGTGCTTTAACTCCTGGAGCACCACGTTACTGCACCCAGCACTGTCCTCCGGCCCTGGCTACCTCCGGTGCACACGAGGAAGACAAGAGGATGGAGTGCCTTTGTGACAGTGTCCCTCAGCCTCTGTTTCTCTGGGTGGCCCTCCTGCTTGCCCGTCTTTCATAGACTTAGAACAACCAGAACTGCCAGCTTGCATTGTGAGGCCTCTCTAATGGTGTAGGGTTTTTTTTACGATGGAACTGGGGAGTGAGGAGGAATATTTCCACCCACTACTTACTCTCCTTCTCTGGTAGCTCATCACTTCAAGTCCTTCAAATAAACTGCATTTGTTTTGTTTGCAATTAGGTGAGGACAGTCTGAGATCAAGCAGGCTCGCTCTTGAGTTGTCTTTGGCCTCTGCCTGTCCCTGCAGCCTAATGAGCAATGCAGTTGCTTGGCACGGGCTGGCCTACCCTTGTAGGTGGCCCGGTGGTGTGTAGTACAGCATGTTACCCTGCAGTTAATCAGTTCAGATAATCCTTGTAAACTGGGTAGCTGATACCCAGAGCTGGGCTGCATCTCCAGACTCTTCTCCATTCTTCCCACTCCCCCACAAGATTATTCTAGATGTCCCTTTAGACTGGAACTACATTCAATCTTTCATTGTTATGTAATTCACTCTTTTAATTGGTATGAGCAGTGCCAGAGTGCCTTTGTAGGCACACAAGGCTGGTAAATGCGCAGCATTTTGACACCTTAAGAGTGCTTTCCTACATTTGAGATAGAGTACTGAAGTTAATTGGGCCTGAGCTCTTTTCCCCTTGTCTTTTTGGAGGTGATGGCCTGAATTACCAGAAGAGATCAGGCCTTACAATGGCTTGTAAGTGTGAATGAAACATTTACTGTTACTGCTCCTGGAAATAGCTTTGAGCCCCAGAGGTGTGTGGAATGAGTGACTTTGAAGCACACCCATGCTTGCTGCAGGGCATTAGGATCACTGACAGTGTCAAGTGCAGGGGCCTGTGCTGGTAGTGCTGGGTCAGCCAAAGGATCCTTGAAGGTGCGGGGGAATGTGCTTTAGTCTTTATATTTTATAAGCCCAAACCCTGATTCATGGATTTCTAAGTTTTCAGGGGCTCATGCTTCCCCTCCACCAAACAACTGGAGTGCCCTACATTTCCTCTCTGCATCAGGGCATAATCTCACCGTTAAATAGGTGTCTTTGCAACATCTGAATTTCGTGTGCTGGGCTCTTCCTTGCAAGTGGCAAAGGTTGGAAGTATTGTCCTGAAACATGACTGCCATGAGGGCTCGATTTGATTCCTCTTTGTTTTGTTTTCTCTTGCAGTTAAGATCCTCCTCTTCTATGTCATCTTCTACGGTTGCCTGGCAGGTATATTCATCGGGACCATCCAAGTGATGTTGCTCACTGTCAGTGAATTTGAGCCCAAATACCAGGATCGAGTGGCACCGCCAGGTAACTAAACAGGAGGCCCGTATTTGACTTTGTGCAAGCTGTTCTGGGAAGGCGGGGTTGGTTACTCACCTCAAGAAGGAGGATGAAATAAGCGTGTCATTGCTGCAACACATATTTGTAGGGGGTGGGTATGTTCTCAGCCTTCTGTGTTAACAGTACTGGGGCTTGAAGACAATCCTGCTAGAATTAAAGGTTGCATCACGTGAAAAATGTCTCCTCTCTGAGAGGAACTTGAACCTGGTTTGGTTTTCCCTTCCCCTAAGCTGAAGTGATGGGGTGAGGCTAAAAAGCTTCACTTTTGGGAACAACCTCTATGAGGCAGCTGGGTTCAGTTTTTCTTTCTTCAGAACCACTCTGTTCACATGGGTAAGTGAAGGGATGAAGATAAAATGTTGGCTCTCTGTGGAAGCGGTGTGCACAAGGAGAAAGGGGACAGTGCCAGTTCTGGGGGTGCCCACAGAATTGCTTTATCCAACACCGAAGTACCCCGTGCTCTAGAGAGGCTGTGGCACTCGCTAGTGGGAATTGCGACTGCCTGGTGTGGGAGGTGAAGGGAGGGTGGGTCTGGTAGTTGCTGATGTGCGAGCTGTCCTCATAGACAGAAGAAATCTCTGCTGAGATTGATGCCTGAGCAGTGCCAGCCGGCCTTGGGTAGGGCAGGAGGGGCAGCGGCCCTTGCCGCAGGTTCCCGCTCCGCCCGCCCAGGCTGTGCTGCGCTAGCCGGCTCTCACCGCAGCCGGGCTGGAGCGCGGGGGGAGCTGCGCCACTGCTGCCTTCCCAGTGCAAATGACCTTGAGGCTGCCTGGCACTGGGCATCCTAACGATCCGTCTCCAGTTGCTCTGTAAAACAGTTCAGAAGCTTTTAATAACAGTGGTATTTAAGTGACAATTGTGAGGCTGATGGCTCGTAGCTACACAAGTTGGCCCTGGTGCTGCACTGTGTCTTGCAGCCCCGCTGTCTGTAATGCCGTGCTGTGAATCCCTGCCCTTAACACAGGGAATGGCACCATCACCAAATGGTGCTACAGCTCTGCTAAGTCATCTTTTCCAGATAACTGCTTTTCTACCAGCATGCTTTAACACAGAACAGAGGCTGGAACTGCTGTTTTTGTGTGTTACACTTGTTCGTGCCCCACCACCATGGCCGGGGCAAAGGCTGTCTCAAGCTCTGAAAGCAGCTCTTTTAGTCTCTGCAGTGGACCCTGACATTTGCAGGAAAGACTGTCACTGATACTGCCCAGAGCCATTGGCTGCATCTGAAAAGCCAACGTGGCTAATGCTGGGGTAGTTGTTACTCGGTAATGTGTTTTTCCCCTTCATGAAATAATTAGCGAAGGCGCCCGTGGATCTGAGGTCTCACCCAGATAGCCCTGCTGTTCAGCCAGATGTCACATAATTACCCATTCTAGGTAAACTGTTTGCTTTCTGTGAAACAGCAGTTTACGATTCCAATTTCAAAGCAACTTTGTAAAATTTCTGTGAACGATTTCAGCCTGCAGAGGGTTTTTATTAATATCTTAATTGCATACTGCACCAGTTTTTCTGAGGCTTCTTTTTTATCAAAGAAAAGGAATTGAATTTCAAGACACTTGTAGTGTGTACTACAGAAATCAAAATGGAGGAACAATGAAAAGGTTGTCAGGAATCTTTTGTAATGAGCTTTCAGGATGGGTACTGAAATCAAGGGGAACAAAATCCACCTCCTTGAATGTGTGACAGTGGGGAACCAGTAAACAAGGGTTTTGAACCAAGCTGCAATGGCAGATGCATAAAACTTCAAAGAAATAACTAGTAAATAGCACAGGGTTCTTTGCAGGGCATCACTTGACAGCTCTTCCTGCAGATGTGGACAAGCTGGTGTAGGGCGTGGCAGAGGCTGGCAGTATCCAGTACATTCCTTGTCCTGTAGCACAGCAGTTGTGAAACTGTGAGTGCAAAATAGCCTTTTAATGCAGGCTTTCAAAGACACTGACAGGTAGTGAGTGGCTGCACTGCTGTTTGGGGGGTCAGCAATCCCTCTATTCCCTGGCTGTGCAGGATTCTCCCCAGTGCTGCAAGCACAGCTGCTGTTCCGTCAAGGAACACGTGTGTGGTGAGCATCCAACTTGAACTTTCTGTGATCTGAGACACCTGCAGATAATGAACTATATGAAATAGGAGGTTGTGCAATTCTAATTCCAGGTTCTTGTGGGAACATTTCTGAGCCAAGTAAGTATACTGGCAGCTTGATAAAGCCCTGGATTTCCTAGGGAGCCAGAAAAGCTGGTTTTATTCTTGTTCCAGTGCTCTGTCCTTCTTGGGCAAGTCACTGTTTTGCCAGCCCAGAATGTTTTGAGAAAGGGAAAACTAGACTTGCCTTTAGGACTTGCAGGAGAAAATGCTGTAGGGGCTGCTATAATATCGTTCTTGTTCTGAAGTACAACAGATTTCATAATAGCAACAGAACCTACAGGGTGTTGTATTGAGTTATTGACATGGGTATAACATTGAAAGCCATAAAGTGCTATTTTTGTAGCCAAGTGTCATTAATATGGTAATTGGTTTCTGCATTGAACACAACAGGAATGTTATACAGGGCTTCAGGGCAAGCTGAGTATTGTACCTTTCCATTACACTATTTTTTTTCTTTCTTTTGTCTTGTGGTGGGGGAAGGGGCAGTGCAGTTCACCTGCCGGTCCAGCCCTGCCATTGCGACAGCCCCAGCTCCACGTGTGCTGCAGGCAGGCTCGGACTCTGCTTTGAACACAGAAGTTTTACCTTGCTAATAGTGAAGGATGAGGATATTGCCTCTTAAGAAGCATCCCTAAAAAAATAATGCTTCATTCCCCCCCTCCCCACCCCAATACAAATTGGGCTGTGTATCCTGCCATCTTGTGGTGTGCATCCGTGGAACAGCGTTCTGTCGGGCGGGACGGGGTGGGAGACAGAGCTCACTGCAGCCTGAGGCAAAGCTTTGTAAGCGGTGGCTGGAAGGAAAAATCCCTGCTCCAGCCAGGGGATTTCAGGTGTCCCTGCTTCAAGCACTGCTGGACAGTGAGTGCGTCATGGAAAAGGCTGCTTTGGTGTGTGTTCCCCACTTGGCTTATTTAGATTGGACAGCAGCAGCAAGGTTGCAGGGAGGCTTCAAAGGAGCGTGTGCTGCCTTCTGTGAAGTTGCATTTCTTTGCCTCTCTCACCTCAGCAGCACCTGTGCTTGGGAAAATCTCAGGCTCCAGGATGTTACAGCCAAGCAGGTTTTGCTACATTTGCAGAAGACTTGCACTTTCCTCTTGCACTTCGGGAAGTGCAAAACTTGGAAGGACATTATTTGATATGGTGACTTTTAAAATCTATCCTCAGATAGTGAGCTGGGGGAGGGTGTAGTGATCACTCAGTTTGTCATCTGTGTCATCTCAGGAGTGTTCATGCTCATTTGGAGCAAAGATTACGTGGTACTTGGAAATGAGCATGGTGTGATGGAGCAAGAGTGGTTCCTACAGCCTTATACAACCGCTCCTAATAACAAGCCTGACTTCCCACTTTTAGTTTCTTCCTCTTTACCCTCAGGACACTTCTCCTGAAGTCTTGCTATTGCAGCTTAGAATGATAAAATCTATGTGGAAAATTGTTTTTTAAATGAACTTGAATAAACAGGATTTTAATCTGCAGTGGCATTTGGAAGTGGAACTGTAGCTGGAAAAAAACCCCAAATGACTTTACAGTGTTTTTTTGGCGTTTAATGTCCTTGTATAGTCACAGCCAACAGAAGGTGGTGTCCATTACCAACTCAAGGCATTGCTCATCATTTATATGGACAATGTCAGCCAAGTGAAGATGAGAGTCTTATTTCCTAACAAGGCACTCTGAAGTGCCAATTGCAGCAATTTTCTAATTTGTCAGTATTTTACTTGATTCTTTCCTGTGGAAAAAACAGTATCACCATATGACACCATGGTGCATCTCTGTCATAATAGCTTGAGATGCAGAGCTGTGTCATACAGATTATAGTATAAGGATGGGGAGAGGGTTGTTAGGCTCCTGACTATGAAAGCATCTGTGGGTTTGTTTCTTTTCCCCCATAGGACTTGCTCATGAATGGCTTCCTCATGTGCTTGCAGCCCCTAAAAGCTTCATTTATGCCAGGCACATGCTTCCTTGGGTGTCTAGCCATATGTCAGGTAGTACTGCAAGGGCTCAGCTTTTAAATGTTTTTTCTTGTCCCTGCTTGCTTAAGTTCCCAAGTGGGGGTGAGAGAATGTTCCAGAAAGGTTAGTGTTCTGCAGAGCTTACCTTCTGCCATCGTACAACACGCTTAGTTTTCCACACAAGATTGCTTAAGGCGTCATAGTGCTGCTCTGCTAACAGCACTTTTAGTTTAACAGTGGCTTTTAGTTTGGCTGTGGGATGTACAGAAGGAAATGATAGATCAGGGCTCAGGGCTTTGCACCCAGTCAGTTGCAGGCATGTGAGAATGGAGGTTGTGGTAGAAGCCAGTAACACATTTTTTTTTTTTTAATTAGGATAAAGCTAATTTTCATAACAAGTCTTTTATATTTGTATTATAAAGATTTTCTTTCTTGCTTTGTAAGTAGGAAGATTGATCTCTACTTTGCTCCTGTCCTAAACAAAGCAACCCCTCGTGTGCCAAAGCCTGGTCTAGTTGGTTCATCCAAGCACCTGGAAATGCTCCCAGTTAGGCAGAAAACAGCCCAGCTTTGGCCACAGGCTACCTGGCAGGAACAGTGGTTCCCTTGTGCTGGCTGCTGGAACAGCTGCTTGGTGGGACTGCCTGGGCTTCATGGCAGTCCTGTGGAGATGTGCAAGACAGGGGTGCTTTGGGATGGGAGTCTCTTCTCCAGACAAGTCACTTGTCTGATGGGCAGGGGGTGTGCTTTGGACTGTACCTATCAGTGGCCAGGCTCTTTTAAAGAGAAAACAGGGATCTTCTACTGGGTGGTTTCTACAAACCACAGGGTTTATTGCTGACCTTCACATCACCTTTGCCTGTGTGAGTGCCCTGTGTGTTACCTTGGCCAAGACAAGATACAGAGATGGGGAGGTCCTGAGCAGAACTGACAGCTTCACTTGCCTGACTGGAACTTAACAAGCCTGGCCACGATTTCTTGATTTTTTTTTAATATATTTATACACTTGAATGACACACCTGTAACTTGAACTCTGGAAAAGGCAGACCCAGGAGAGGACCCAAGGCCTGGCCTGCCACTGCTGCAATTCCAGACAGCCACTTCAGGTGACTGAATCTGTTGCTTCCCAGCTGAGTGGTAACATGAGAAGGGCTTGGCAGGATGGGATTGAAGTCCCTTACTAAAATGGAAACTGGCGTATTTATTCTATATATAACTGTTTATGAAGCAAGATGAGTAATTGCCCAAAAAGGGGTTGAAAGCCACTGACTTTGGAGGGTAGGATGTCATTCTGCTAGAGGAATAGTAAATTGCTTCTAAACTTGTAAATTCAGCCTGGTCCATCTATACCAGAGGAATTTTTGAGCAGTTAAAGCTGCTTCAGGAATAAAACTTGAAACACCTGAGCTCCTTGCTGGAGCAATCTTTGGTGACCAGCAGCTGTGTTTAGGGGGGGAACAAAGCTAATCTTTGTCCTAGGTTACAAATTCCAACTTAGTGGGTCGTGGCAGGGGGGTGGGAGGAGTTGTGAGTTGGTCTGAGGAGGGACTGAGCAGGAGCACTCAAGTGGCTTTGGAAAAATTGCTGGAGTCACAAGCTCCTGTGGGTTGGGGCCAGCCGGCTGAGCTGCCTGAGTTTTGCACCAGAGGAGCTTCTTGGCAATAGGCCTGTTCTGAAAGCTGTCAAAGCAAATGCTGCTCCCCTGCTCCTTTTCTTGATCTTGCTAAAATGAAGATGACAAACTGAACTGAAGTCAAGACCTCAATAATTACAGTGGCTACCACAAAAGCAGCATGAACTCGGTTCCCATTACTTAAATTAAAGTGTTAGCAATGCATCAATACTTCCAATTAAAATGTGACCTAAACATTGCATAGGAGCAACCGTTTCCAAGTTCCACAATGAAGAGCAAAGGAGTTGGTGCTTTTTTATTATCTGTAGACATTTCTTGTTTATACTCTCTCCTCCATGCATTATTATTATTATAGTCTAAATCTGAGCTGCTTAGCACAGCCTAGAATCTGGAGAGTCTTTTAAACAACTCTTCTGTGTGGTGGCATTTCCTACTTACCTCCTTGGTGATGAGCTGCCGATAAGAGAGGTCAGAAGATGAGTTTTACAGTCAGAAATACCCAACTGGACAGTGAAAAGAGAGGAGGCAGTGCTTAGGCAGCTGAAGTTACTGAGGGAGAAAATGTCTCCTGCCCCGCATCCCACGGAAGAGACAGACAAAGGCCACGTGGATTCCAGCTGGCAGAGCATGACTGGACTTGGGAAACCTCTCTTGTCTTTTGTTGCAGGAGTTCACGAGTGGACAGCTGTGCTGTGTCCTGAACACGGTGTTTGCAGACACTGAAGGCAGCCTCTTAGGGATGCTTATGTTCTGTGTGCTTGGCCTCACACGCAGCTTCCCTTCTGTCCTCGTGGAGGAAGCGGAAGCGCACAGTGGCCTTGTGGTTGGCTGTTTTTCTTGAAGGAAGCCTTGACTTGTAGCCTCACTTCTTCATTTTGTGATTTTTGTCTTTTTACCTGATGTAAACACTGTGATAAATACCTAAGACTATTGTTGGAAAGAGGAGAGCCTCTCCTCCAGCGAGCTTAAGCTGTTTTGTCAAAGTTCCTATGTCTGAAAAACAGAGATAATAATTATTATCAGGAGTTATGTTCATGGCATCGCCTGGAGGCTGTGCAGCTCTGAAGTGTACTTAATGTTTTCTACCTGATTTTGCTTTTCTTAGGACTGACTCAAGTCCCCCAAGTTCAAAAGACAGAAATTGCCTTTACTGCCTCTGATCCCAGAAGTTATGAACCCTATGTGAGGAACCTTGATAATTTCTTAAGGGACTACAGTGCTGAGCAACAAACTGAAAACATCGTGTTTCAGGACTGTGGAGGTAAGTCTCGATTGTTTCCTACAGCTGAGGGCTCTGAATGATGCCTCTGTCAGGTCCACCAGAAGCTGAGGTTGAGAAGTGGTAGTTTTGGTCTTCAGGTGTTCCAGCAGCACGTTGGTTAACTGGCTGCTCATTAATTTCCTTTGGGCAGATCACACTGGGCCGTATTTAGCAGCTTATTGTAGGGTTGGGGACCCCCACATTTCACTTGGGGAACATTGCAGCTGACTCTGAAGCTCGTGGCACTGACCTTATTCTCTCTGAAAGCCACAGGGGTTTTACTGATGACTTTGCTATAGCCAGTGTTGGTCCTCTTTGTGCCATGCAATCAAACATCTGGGAGGTGTTAACCTTTAATAGGTTATTTGTAATCATGTGAATGAGACTCTCACCTCATAATATGTGTGTATCACATCTGAGGGGGACCCACTTGTAAAAACTGCCCAGAAAAAGATTAGTTTTGAGCCAGGTGACCCTGGAAGAAACTCAGTTATAAAACAAAACTCCATAAAACTTGCTGGTCATGGGGCAGCCCCAGGTGGGGGGTGGCTGGGTGTAGGTCTGTGGAGTGCCTTAACTGCCCTGGGAGATCCCAACAGCCCAGGGAAGTGTGACATGCAAAAGATCCCACTGCATATGTTGTTTTTTCCTTCCCCTGCCATGACAGACACACCTAGTGAATACAAAGAGAGAGGACCATATAATGATGCCCAGGGCCAGAAGAAGGTCTGCAAATTCAAGCGTGAATGGCTGGAAAACTGTTCTGGATTAAATGATCCCACCTATGGGTACAAGGATGGCAAGCCATGCATCCTTGTCAAGCTCAACAGAATTATTGGCTTCAAACCTCAGGCAAGTATCTCTCTTCCCTTTCTAGTAGAAGCTACCGATCAGGAGGAGGGGCTGGCTGCAGATTTGCTGTGCCTGCTCTTTGGTCTCTGGAAAGAGATCGGTATTAAACCCTTTCTGCAGAGGATAAATTGTGAGACAGTTCAAGTAATTTGCTTTAAAAATGCTTTTCACTGAAAAGCAGTGAAAGTTGTGCACTGCAAGTTGGTGACAAGTAGCAGTGAACTTCACAGTGCAACCTCCTGGTTATTTATCTGGTAATTTCTGAGCCTGCTATTGGGAGTCACTATAAAGGGGTGTTTTCTTCAAATGATAAATTCCATTTTAAATTCCTGTACGCTTCCATGGGACCAACCCAGACCAACCCTGTCTGTAGTAACATCAGTACATTTTGTCATGCCCTGACCCACTCCATTCTTTTCCTCAGGCAGTGTAGATTGCTCTGCCTTGCTAAAACTGCTTAATTAAATGATTAAGTGCTAATATAAATACCAGAGTGAAAGACAGGCTCTGAAGAGTAAGCTACATTTGACAGTCAGGCACAGCTGCAAGAAAGGTGAGGAGGTCTTTAGTTAATTTAATGTAGCTTTCCAGAGTGTAGGATATTTCTGCCAATTGCTTGCTCTGTCCTTCACCCAAAGGCAAGTTTGCAGTAATGCTGAAGAGTGCTAATCTGGACATTCAAGGCTTTTCCTTCTGTTTTTAACCCCAATGCATTAAAATGCTAAAACTTCTAAGAATTTGGTGGCAGAACACGTGCTGTTGAATAAGGTGGTGTGCAAAGCCTGCCACTCCGTCTTTTGGATGGAGAACAGTGCAAATGGCATTCTATGCCACCTTCACTCCCATCTGTCAGGGCACTTGAGGATGGGAAATGGTGCTGTCTAACGAGTCCTGAGGAATGTTTTCCTTCAAAGGGAGCTTGTCCTGTGCTAAAAGAAATGAGCAAACTTCTGGTTTGTCTGATGTGTGGTGGAAACATTTTAGCAGAATGCACTGTGGTGGCTTGTTATGTGGTGGCTGTGGGGTGACATGAGATGTGCGTGTTTGATGACTGGGAAAGAGAAGGATTTGGTGTGTTCCTCTCTTTTTGCCAGGGAGCTCTGGAGACCTCCAGACTGCATTACACAGTGAGGTCTAGTCAGGAATTACTCCGCATGTTTCATTTAGAAACAAGGTATCCAAGGCAGTATTTATTTTTGTGGTTCCACACTCCAGCAGAGACCCCGTAGTTCTTGCATTGGGAAAAGTATTTGTAAAGCAGATCTGAAACTGCAGTGTTGTCAAGCAATACTGCTGCACTTTCAAAGACCAAAGACCAGCTGGGTTAATGGTTGGACTATAAGAGTTGGCACTCACACCATTCTCTGATATACTCAGAACTTTTGTCCTTCCTTGTTGGTGGTGTTGAAGTTCAGTGTCAGGGTGAGACTTGTCATACTTTGTCCTTTCCTGTGCATTTCCAGTCCTGATTGCACACACCTGGGAGGCAGGTGACAAATCCTGCATGAGGGCAATCCTGCCACTGCCTGAGTTTGCATAAACAAACCCCACTAGCTATAAGCCCCACTCTGCCATGAAATGCTTCCCCCCAGGGACACCATGGAATGAAACCCAGCCTGACCTGCTTATATCCACAGCAGGTGAAGCTGTAAGAACAGCCAGCAGTTCTGCTTGGGCCAAGTTCCCCTGCTTTCAGTTGCGTTACTCCACTTTTCTGTCCCAAGAACCACTGAGAGCTGTTGCCTCTGAACTGTGCTTAGACAGGATTCCAGTTAATGGTGTGTGTTCCATACTGTTGATCTTTGTTGCTGCAAAGGTGCTCCAAGTCTGCAGAGGAGTGTCCAGTGTGTAACTTCCCTTTGTTCTCGATTTCTACTAGGCTCCAGCCAATGAAAGTCTCCCTCCTGAGGTTATGGCAAAATACAACCCAAATCTCATCCCTGTCCACTGCATTGCCAAGGTAAGCTGAAATGTGACAGTGCGGAGGTGGGAAGCTGCAGCGGGTGATTAAGCCTTTGTCCAAGTGTAGTTATGACCTGCCTGCCTTTCCATAGGCATATGGGGTGATTCTTACTTGGGATAGCTCCCCCTCAGGAACAGAAGTTTCTCAAAGCCCTGCTGATGGATGAGTTAGTGCTGCCCTCACAGTGTGGGGTAGAAGTAGGGCAAGACAGTTAAAGGTACCTTCAGACATAGCCATTTGGCTTCCAAGTGCAGTGCTGGAGCCTCCAGGGAAGATATTTCATACTTGGCATGTGTAAAGCAGCTGAGAAACAGCAAAGTTTTTGTGGCCAAAGCCTGTGCCATCGTACCACAGGAGGCTCTGGTGGTTTCAAACCGTGTGATGTGGCCGAGGCTTTAAATTAAGCAAAGCCCTTTTCCTGGCTGATGTGTGCAGGGAGGTGCTGACCAGGCAGAGCTGACACATCCTCTGAACCACTGGCTGCCCTTGTGCTGTCACGGTGGGGACCAGCGCTGACCAAACGGGAGGTCAGGGTCTCGCTGAAAACCGGCTGCTGGCAGAGCCAAGGGCTGCCAAAGGCGCGGTTTGGGTGGTTGTCATTGCCCGTGCCTCCTCTTGCCCCCTGCAGCGAGAGGAAGACATGGACAAAGTCGGCACGGTGGAGTACTACGGGATGGGCGGCTACCCCGGCTTCGGGCTGCAGTACTACCCCTACTACGGGAAGCTGCTGCAGCCGCGGTACCTGCAGCCGCTGGTGGCCGTGCAGTTCACCAACCTGACCTACGACGTGGAGGTGCGCGTGGAGTGCAGGGCCTACGGGCAGAACATCGTCTACAGCGACAAGGACCGCTTCCAGGGACGTTTTGATATTAAATTTGACATAAAAAGCAGCTGATCGTAAGCACAACTCTCTTCCTCCCCCCTCCTCCTCTTCCTCCTCCTCCTCCTAGCCATTTAAAAAGGTTAAAAAAAAAAAAAAAGAACAAAAAAGAAAACCTACTAGTCTTGAACAAACTGTCATACGTATGGGACCTACACGTAATCTATATGCTTTACACTAGCTTCCTGCATTTACTAGGTTAGAATGTAAACAAAGTGTAGCAATAGCGACAAATATTTATTCTACTGTAAATGACAAAAGAAAACAAAATTGAGCCTTGGGACATGCCCATTTTTACTGTAAATTATGATTCCATAACTGACTTGTAGTAAGCAGTGTTTCTGGCCCCTAAGTATTGCTGCCTTGTGTATTTTATTTAGTGTACAGTACTATAGGTGCATACTCTGGTCATTTTTCAAGCCATGTATTGTATCTGTTTTCTACTTCTTGTGAGCAAAGACTTTTGCTGTCCAAGGTGTAAATACTCAATGGGACTAGAACTGGCATGAAACTTCTCATTATTTTGTTCCTTTTCAAAGAAAGGCCCACCTGTGAGACGATATTTAACAGCACTCCATAAGGCTTCTGGCTTTTCTGTGGTGTTAGGGTATTTTATTTGGAGGGGTGGCAGGGAAACTAACTTAAGTGAAGTTAAAGAGAATAGGTGATTGTGTACTGTGCTTTGTAGCGAATGCTGTCTCTCTCTCCACCTCTTCCCTTATTCTCCAGTATGTTGTGTGAGAGACCGGGTCAGACTATCACTCTCCTCGGTGATAGGCATAACTCTTTGCTTTGTATATTTTCTTTTCTTTTTCTTCTTTTTTTTCTTTTTTTTTTTCTTTTTTTTTTTTTTTTTTCCTGCTGAAGGCATCGCACACTGTGGTGCTAATGTCTTTATTGAATGTTTAGCCATTTTCATGGTGGAAGAATTTTATATTTATGCAGTTGTACAATTTTATTTTTTCTGCAAGAAAGTGTAATGTATGAAATAAACCAAAGTCACATGTTTGAAAATAAATCTTTATTTTAAACTTTATAAAAGCAATGCAGTACCCCATAGAATGGTGTTAAATGTTGTCTAAAGTGCAAAACTCTATGTTCTAACATGTAATAATAGCCAGGAGTACAGTGCTCTTGTTGATCTTGTATTTCAGTCAGGTTGAAACATTGGACAAATAAATGAATGAACACACAGTTCTGTGTGCGTGTCTGTTGCAGTGGGTGAGGATGGAGCCTGTTAGTTGTCCAGAATCTTGAAGAAGTACTGCACCTATTTCAAACAGAAAATGCATCTTTATCATTCCCAGACAGTCTCAGTACAAGGGAGTTGACACATTTGAAACATTGAGCTGTTACACATCAATGCTGGTGTCTGTTAGTTACTTGTTTTCCCCTCTCCCTCCCCTGGATGAGAGGCTGCTGTGGCACGTGTGCCTATACCCATCAGGATCCCAGAAAGTCTCTTCCCCATACTGCCCATGCTCCACCTCTGGAGGCCCAGGCCCTGTGTTCCAGACACAGCTGTCACTCCTCAGCACAGGCTGGAGCTTCCAGCAGCCAGAAGGGAGGCTGCACACTGAAGCCACAAGAGTTTCAGGGCAGCCGCTTGCTCGGTGTTGCTGCTGGGCTGGTGGCCAGGGCTGAGGACGGGCTATGCCTGCTGGGGCTGCTCAGATGTGACAAAACGTGGCAGCTGGCTTTATGCAGGAGTCAGGCTCACTTTGTGCTGCATGATGCAGAGCACCAGGGAGAATTTCTCCATGTAAAGTGACAAAACAGGACTATCCTAGAGCAAGGGGCTTGATAAAAGACTTCCTAATTGGAACACACAATCCTGGAAAAGCAAGATGCTAAATGCTTTGCCATCTGCTAGAAGGAAAAGCGTGGTTACGGTACGCTGTGGTGGTTAGTGCACCCTTTTAGCTGTTCCATGTTGTTCCCAAGGAGCAGGTGCCAGCAGAAATCACACCTTCAGCTCTTTCTTTTGCTGCTGTATGTTTATAGCAAGGATTTAAAAAGCTGTGATGAAAGCCCTAAAATATTCCCTAATGGAAGCTCCACCTGCAGAAAGAACTGCAGGAAGGCTCAGCCATTTTGACTCCCAGCAATTGATGGGTTCCTACTGCTACCATTTTGTGTGGGGAGTGGGGATGTTGTTGCCTGGCTCAGGGTTTGGTAGGACCACCTGCCCCTACAATTCAGTTCCTATGTGAACAGTCTGTGACAATTAAAAAAAAAAAAAAACAAAACAAACAACAAACAGACCCAAACCAACCAACCAACCAAAAAAAATCCCAATTTTTATTTGTATGAGACCCAACTCAGGGTAAGGTACTTTACTGCCTTTTAGTTCTCCATATGAGTGCAAAGCCTAAGCATGAATAAAGATTCAGGCTTATCCCAGGGGTTGGGACGACCATTGTGGAAAACTTCAGGTGCTTGTGTTCGCTTCAGTGAGCAAATGTCAAAAAGGGCTGGTGTAACATACTCTTAGGAATTGCATATGAAATTAGGCAAAAACAAACCTTTACCCAACATCCCTGCCCCCATCACTTTCTCGTCCCACATCAGTGAAAGCAGAATGGCTGTTCAGATCACTAATAAACCAGGCAGGAAGGGCAGCAGCTATCCCAGCCACATGCCCTGCAGCCGCCCACTGAAAAGACCCATCTGATCCCGGGCTTTGGGACAACTGTCAACCATAGGACCACGCCCCCCACGCCCCCAAAAGAAACACCCTCCTCAGTGCTCCTGGTCAGACACGTTCCCTTCTCCCCGCTTAGAAATGCTGCTCAGATCTACCAGCAATACAGCACTAGAAGACCACAGGATTGTTCAAAAATTCCTGAACAACCAAAGTCCAAGAAAACCTCACCCCACCCCAAGCAGGTGCAGACTCAGCTGGGCACCCCCCTCGCCCAGTGGCACCAGTGCTTCGGATACACAGCAGCCTTGATAGCAAAGTGACCTTTCACAAGTGGCACTGACACAGCCTCACTGGGCTGGGGCTGGTCAACAGCCCTGGGGGCAAAGGGACTGCAAGGCAGGGCAAGGGCCTCAAGATGTGACATCTCACCAACCTGAACTAAAATGTGCACTGCCTTCAAGATTCTTTATTTTAATCTGTGCTCTATCCACTCTCCTCAGGAAGGCATCGCTTTTCTTACTGCCTAATAAGACATTACATTATAAACTGCCAGTCTGAACATGTTGTTCTTTCTGCCAGATTGACTCAGCATAGTTAAGTATAATTGTAGCCATTAAAGTGAATTTTATCTCCCTTCTTGTTATATGGGACACCTGCATTTCATAAGAGAGACACACAAAAGCACTAGTAAAATAAAAAGCAGAGAGAGAGAGAGAGAGAGATTTAACAATACAAGCTTTTAAGGCTGTGTCTGCACAAACACTTGCACTAACACACACCAGCTATCCATTTTACAGCTCTGAGCACTGGCACTTCTGGACTTCTGTTCCCAGCTTGGCCAAGGGTAGGTGTCCAGCACAGGCCTTGGCATGGGTGGGGAGCTGTACCAAGAGCAAAGAAAAAGGCCAAGTGCAGTGGAATCTGCTTCTTCCTAGGTAGAAACTCCATGTCCAGCCTCAGCCTGGGGTGCTGACACAACTGCTGCCCCTACAGGCCCGTTTCCCTGCCATGGAGCAGGTTTAATAGGGCCTGGGCTGCCTCAGCTGGAGCTGCGTGGCTGCCCCTGCGATTTAGGTACTGATCCATCCCTGCAGCACACACTGACACAGGTGGATGCTGGCCTTGCCCAATGCCTGCTCACTTGCCACTAGCAACAAAAGGATTTGTGCTATTTTAGTCTCCAAAGGCCCCTTGATTGTGTGCAACCAATTTTCCCAGGCTGGGCTGTACAACCTCAGTTTACTTACAACCTGTGCAAAAACTCTTCCTCCTCAATTAGCTTTTATTGGATTGTTCAAGATCCACAGAGACTGTACTGGCAAGGCTCAGACAACAGAACAAGCAACACTACATTTCATACATTGCACAGAACCAGGTGCCAGTACGTTCTCTTTATTTATAATTATCTTTATGTGGGTCAGCTGCCACCCAGCTCCCAGTAAAACCAGTTAAGAGCTGGCATACCTGTGGTATGCAGAAATGATCCTTCTCTCTAAGAACCTCGCCCTAGGGAGCACGGCAGTGCTGGACAAGAACCACCAGAACTTAGTTACCCATCCCATGAGTATTCTTCTCATAATACCACAGGTATGGTATTATGAGAAGAATCAAGATCTCAGAAGAACCAAGATTTCAGCACTGCCAAGAGATTTGGGGTGCCCTCATCTTATGAGGCCCCAGCTGGAGACACCTTGAAGAACCTCCATTCTAAAAGCACCAGGTCCTTTTCCAAGGGGATGCAGGATTTGGTGATACCTTGCATCGAGCATCTGGATGGAGGTTAGATACTCCAAAATAACCTGTATTTTAGAAAATACAGTTACTCTCTTTTCCAAGGTTTGTAGTACAAACCACAGAAAGGGGAACTGTGCCAGCACAGGATATCTGAACAAGCCTCACATTTGACCAAGGGCAAGGTCAGCCTCTCTGAGCCAAGCACACCTCTCATCTTTACAGGGATCCAAGGGTTCCAGAGCACAAATCCACACCAGAAGCTGATCTGAAACCAACCAAACACATTTCACAGTGTGATGCTAACATTCAGGTGTGCTCACTGTTTCCCAGGGATGAGACAGGATCTAATTTAACATCAGTACTCCCCTTGCAGATCCCAGGAACCATCTACCTGTTTTGCAGCATGCAGCTACGCCCTCTCTAGCTCCTGTTCAGGGACAAATAGCAATAATGCTCAGGAAGTAACAACGGGTGAATAACCGTGACCTTCTGGCTCTGACCCCATAAACTGCTTCACTGAGGAGGAGCTGAGAGCTGCTTCAGTTCCATGAAGTTTTGCTTCAGTCACACTCACTCCCAGCAAAACTCATGTTAATGAAGATGGCTGCTCTCTCTGAGCACTTCCATGCCTTACCAGAAAGTTTCAGGAGCTAATACAGCAGGCAAAACCACAGTTTAATTCCCTGGCTGAGCACAAGCAAGTATCCTCTGAACAATGTGTGCCCTAAGTGCACAGAAAGACCAGGCAAAATTATAAGGAGGGAAGCAAATCAAGTGAGACAGCCAGTTTTCCAAGGGAGAGCAGAAGATCTTGTTATTAACACAGGGCCCTGCACAAAGGGCACAAAGTGTGCTGAAGATTCCAAGTGTAAGAATTACAGGCACTTACAATTTAACTCTCCTTCTCTCCAGAAAACAAGGCAAACAGCAGTGCTGATGAGAGGTGCCTGCTGAGCAGCTTTGAAGTCAGAGCTTTTGTCTACAGGCCAGACCCAGGCACGCCTTGGGCTGTAGCAGCACCCTACACAGGTAGAACTGCAGCCTCAAAGAAATCCCAGCACTGAAAGGGTACCTCAACTCTCATTCCCCTTGCTCCCCTGGGCTGGCAGTTTTTGCTAATTGATCCCGTTAGTCTCCTTCATGGAAGAAGCCAGAGGGCTGACAGGGTGACACACTAGCAAGAAAAGGGCTGAGTTCACAGATTCACTTCTCATCCATCTCTAGAAAAGTGATGGTCATTTTCAGTCCTTCCTCATTTCTGCAGAACCAAAACTGACAGCTGGGAGATGGAAGCCTTTTCCATCCCTGTGTCCATTTAGAGCCTCTCAGGAATCTTGGTGCTTTCCACACAGCTAGACAGACAGCTAGACTCACCAGCACTCTCTCCCCAAAACAATCACAACGCTGTCTCCTTGGTCAGTGCAGGCAGCCAGGCACACGATCCAGAGTCCTTGCTGACCCTAAGTTTCAGCATCAGTACACTCTCCCTAAACGTGTTGTCTCAGTTTGAGGCCACAGGTAGGAAACCAAAGGCTTTTTTTGCCCATTAACATTGTTTGTACATCTGCACAAACTCACCAGTGCTGATAGCAAGCACACTTGCTAACATCTAACATCTAAACCCCACTTCAGCTACAGTTCACTCAGCTGATTCACATGACTAAATCATTAGATTAACACACTGAAACCCCCATGGATTTATACCATCCTTTCAGCCACAAGCACTCCAGAAAGAAAACTGGTTGTCAAAGAAGATAGTCTACTTACTTACTATTGTATGTTTTCTGAAAAGAAAGAGTTATTTTCCCACAAATCTGAAGAGGGTTTAGCTTGTTGAAAAAAAAAGGGCAGGTTTATCACTCCTGCCTCTCTCCCAAGCATCACACAATGTAAGAAATAAAGCCAGACAGGCTGCCCAAGACAGAACAATTTGTACACATGCACTTCAACTAGCCACATCAATTTCTTAAGTAGAGCTGGGATAAAAACCCCTATGCACCAAAAAACCCAATCCTACAACAGAAGGTTTTATTACATAAACACTGCAGGATAACACAGAGCACATTGTGCTTTTATGTTGTGTGCTGTTAACACAGTCACCTCAAAAACTGTGTATGGTTATGTTCAACTCCAAAAACACAGTGGAAGAGAAGGGCAAGGGAAGCTATTTGGAAATTGTAACAATAAAATAAAAGATTAGAAAAATGTGAATTCCAAACAAGGTGGAAATGAGAGAACAAGACAGTAGTTCATTATACCACAATCACAAATACCAAGAAAGTGAGTTTTATGCTCACTTATGCTAAGAAAAATAAGTGAACTCCGAAACAGCTTTAAAATAACAAGATGTTGTTTTTACATCATGTCTAACTACTGTGCTGACTCAGACCACTGACTTCTGAAGCATAGACACTTGTAGACTTAACGAGAAAAGGTTAAATCTACAGGTTCATTGAATCTTCTCAGTCCCCACCATAAGCCAACTACTCTGTAGCTGGAGCTGAACATATTAGCTCAGAACTCTCCCAGCTGGAGGTCTACTTCTTGTTTAGTAACATCTTTGGCCACCAGTGGAACACAGCAATGGCTTCGTAGAGCCACTGGAATGAAACGAAGTGTAAGATCCCATCTCCCATCAGATGTGACAAACTCCAACATGACAGCAAGTACTGCTTTCCCGAGGATCCCAAACAGCTCACTGAGGGATCAGGATCACTGCCTCTGCACTTCACACTTATCTTGAGGGACACTTGCTTGCCTGCCTCACAGTCAGGAGCTGCTGTGGAGGTCTCATAGGATGCCCTTGAAGCAGCGAGCTGAGGTGGGACAAGACACTGTAAGTGCACCACAGGTGCCAGTGCAAGCTGCAAACACATCCCAAGCAGCGGATAAGAACACTGGAAAGGGCCCCTGCTGCTCGTACCTGCAGTATCTAAGTAAAGCCAGGTTTGGATGTGTTCATGCAAGCCACAGGCATTGCCAGTGCTGAGCAAAGTCTCTCCAGCCTGTTCCCTGAGCACTGACAGTCATGGTCCCCACAAGCTACCAGGTTATGGCCAAGAGAGGAGGAAATGATCACACAGAGACAAGAACATGTTTTCCAACCACATCGCAGATTCGAGTGAGGATGGAAACAACAAACAAATAAATAAAGTAGAAGGCACCCAGCATTTAAAGCCCTTCCTGAGCAACCGTGATGTTCAGCAGATTATTATTTATGCTGGAGACCCAATAAGGTCTCATTGCTACGCATGGCAAGAGTGTTAAAATTACAGAGACGAGACAGCAACAAAATATCTTGAAAAAAATTACCAATCAAAGGCACCACCAGCAGGGGCCTTGCATGCACCACCACAGGCCCCTACGCTGACTGTGGCTCAGTGCGCTGACAGGAAATATCCCACCAAACTAATGGCATAAATTCCCCAAGCATAGTGCTCAAAGCACCTTCTGAGAGGTGTCACTGAATCTAGAAAGCTCCATTTCCCTGTGGAATGGGCCAGTAGTAAAAGGCCAAAAGTTTGTTTTGTGTCTCATCAACTTTCAGTGATTTTGACACTGCTGCTGAGTGCTGAACCATGTACTGTGTCATGGCAGGAGTGGACCTGACACCTCAGTGATCAAGTTACTATCCCATGGCTGGACTAAGGCAGCTACCTGAGGAAGCCCACAGTTCCCAGTTTGTGGCTGGATAGTCCTGGCACACTGTCTCTCCTCAGCAGAACAGCAGTAACTGGCACCAATGTAGAAGGAAACTTGCCCACCCAGCAACTCTGAATACTTCAGAGAGAACTGCCTCTTGCTCAGAGGCTTGCTGACATATGTCAGTGTGTCTCAGGAACAGTTGGGGATGCATCATTCCTGCCTATGATACGCCAGTGCACTTAGGGGTTAAAGACAAAGAGGAAGAATGCAGCTCTTACTGAAACCAGAAAATGCTGGGTGACTTCAAGGATCCCTAGACTACAGCCAACCTCCTTTCAGGTGACCACTGCCCTCCTGTTCTGTATTTGCACAGCTGCTAGCACAGGACCAACACAGTGTCTAAGCCCTCAGCACTATGACAGCACAAAACCATGTTTAGTGGCATGGGACTACACTTTGAATCATTAGCTATTATTAATTACGAAAGAAGTAATTTCTAGAGCCTGACAAACTCTAAACTCAATATACCCCACGGTATTAGCATCTGTGACAGACAAGAAACCTTATTCACAGTTTTCTATTCATACAAACATGTTTGGCTTTAGGTTTTTCCTCCCATGTTCCACAAATATTTCAAGACATGTATGAAAATAGCTGACAAATTCTCCTCTTAATTACTGCTGGTCGATGGTAGTCAGTGAAGGAAGCTGCACTGAGAAGGGAAGGGGTAAGCCATATCCAGGAAGCACCAGCAGAGCTAATCATTTGTCTATCTGACCTCTGAGAGAGAGGTGGGAAGTGCAACTGGCTAAGGTCAATAACAGGAAACCACATAAAAATTTATGTGCATCTCAACAACATCTGTGTTATAGAACAACAGTGCTTCTCTTACCCCTCAAATAAGGTGCAGGGCCCTTTGCTCCAGAAACGAAGGATATTCTGAACTTCTACATGGCTGTACAACTACAGCCTTTACTGCTCTTGCTGTATAAGCTGTTCCCCTGGGCTTTTTTTAATCCTCTTTGCTGCAGTTTGCCCATGGTGCAGCTGAGCTGCAGCCCAATTGTTGTTCTGCTTCAGCTGGAGGAAAAGGAGAAATGGAAAAAGGACCTCGGCCTTTTGGCGAAAAATGAGAACATGTTGAGGGAAAGAAAGAAGGCAGCAGCCTCAAAGACACAAACTGGGCCTCAGATGAGTTATCAGGAAGTGTCACGCCTTCCCTCCACCTTGACCTCCCCTCCACAAAATCACTTTGCTCAGCGCAACACAAACACGTGCCAAAAGCCAAGCCCTGTTTATCACATAGGTTACCTTCAGGATCAGGTGAAACTTAAAGAGCTTTGGCAGCTGCTTGGTTCACACTCATTAACTTCTTCTCTCTGGCACTTATAAACCTCAGACTTGGCAGAACAAGGGGTAACTGGACCTCGGATTTTACCCAGAAGTGGAAGCACAAGAGGTGAACTATTTCACAACTCTGTTTAAACAAGTTCCTTGTTTAGCTTGCCTGTCTAGCCCACAAGTATAATAATTATACAACTTATGCTCAAAATGAGGCTGCACGTGACCTAATAATACAATAATCTTTAAAAGAGGAATCACCAGCATCTCCAATATCCATCATTTATTACTGCTATTTTTAATTCTCTGTTTCCTTCAGATAGGCCTCAGCAGAAGGATTGCTTAATTCTCTGTACAATTATATATACAGCATCAGGAAACATTGCAAGACAGCATTCCAGTGCTGGCTAACATGTTCTGATATGAAAAAACACCACCAAAGAAGATGAAGTTTTCCTACACTCCAGATTCTTTCCAACCTGTTCCCACAGCTGTTGGACAAAAGGTCTCAGAAAGTTTAAATGGAGAAGCACTTGAATCATAATAACCATTATTTGATAGACCTCCCTAGAAATCACCTTGCACCAGGAGAGACTGAAATTTCCAACTGACAGACAAAAATAGCTACTACTTGGATGAAAAAGGGAGAAAAAAGTGCTAAAGCCAGCCTCACCCAAACCACTCAATTTTTATTACTTTTCACTGGGCGGTGAAAAGCATTTTACCCTGGATTATGCAGCTCAGTATGGGCCTCTAATAAAAGACTTCATTGCAAAAGTGCTGTATGACTGAGTGAAACAATGGCTTCTTTATTAAAATATTTTAAAGACTCCTGAGGGAAATGCGGACGGCTGAAATGCCCTCAGTGAAAGGTTCATTGCCATGCTATGCACTTCTGCTGTGTAATGTTTTACAAGCTGGGCTGCTCTGTGAATGGGGAGAGTTAGTTCTCGGCTGGCAGCGGCAGCTTGCATAATACCAGACAAGTTAATCGGTAACAAGCAATGCAGGAGACCTTTGTTCCAAGTGTGACACACACGAATTCCACACTAAGCACATTGACGCTTCTGAGAGTTACTCATTGACATGCTTTATTAAAATGCTTGGACTGCAGCTCAATGCACCAAAAAGGACTAGTTTAACAGAGCTACATCCTTCCGATGCCTTCTGTCCTAAACCGTTGCATTTCACCTCAGCCCATGGATCAGCTCATTACTGGGACAGAAGCACTTCCAGGGTGGATGATAGTGAGCACCTTGCAGCACGCCCACATGTCCAGAAAATAGCAGTGGGCAGCCAAGGAGGCAGCACACAGGAAAGGGCAAGCTGGCAGCCAGCAGAGTGCTTCTGTAACAGGAAGTGGTTATGGAAGCACATGTTGTGTGCTCCCCCCTCCAAAGCCAGTAATCCCCTGTCCACCCTGAACAGCTTGCTAAAATACCACCCTGCCCTCAGCCTCCCTGAATAAATGGAAAGGGTAAGGAGAAATAAGACATGCTTCTCCTGGCATGGTCTGGAATGCCAGACCAAGGACAGCTGGCCTCTAGCAGGTGGAATACACACTGCACCAAAAGCTTAGGAGCAGCACAGCTCTTAACACTCAGCTGAGGATTCAGTTTATACTACGTCTGAGGAAAACTATCACAGTTTCCACTGTCCACAGCACCAGCCTGGACAAAACACTTCTGTTGAACTTAACTGTTCAGTCAGTGCTTTCTGTACAGCATCACCTCGCATCTCCCCAAGGCAGGATTCAGGCAGCTGAACTTCCAAGTGGCAGAGCTGTGTGAGCCACTGTCCAGCAGATCACCATAGCTCATCTGTGCCTAGGTGATATCACTTGTTTGCTTTAATGCCTAGGAGCAGTAAGCCAGTCTCACTGGTGCAAGGCTGAATAAAGGAACAAAGAGCCTCCAGCAGTTTGTTGCACAGTCTGCCAGTCCCCAGCCCTACGCTTGCACACCACGGCGCAGCTGAAGTTCAGAGAAGTGATAGGGAAAAAACCAACCATCGTGACAGCTCTCTCAGAAGACAGATGAAACCCACTCTTCTTTGATAACAGCAAAGTCATGCCCCTTTGATAGGTTATTTTCATGTCTGTGAGTGCCACAAATAGCTCTGAGACAAGGGAGAAGGCCAGCAAACGATACTCGAGGAGGTCCTCGCTCCTGCCTGTCTGGAAAGCTGCCCATGACACTGGAACCTGACACGTCTCTCCACGGTGCCGATGCCCAAGGAGGAGCCTGACGCACCCGGCAGCCATGCGGTGGCACAGGCAGCACCAGCGCTGAGAGCGCCCCTGGGGACACAGAACTGGGAAGGCAGATGGCACATCCCCCACTCCCACGGAAAGTGGCTTGAGAGATCACCCCCTCTGCAGTTCCACTCGTAGCCCAGCAGGCACACAAAGGCACGGCTAAGCACGCATCCGCAGCAATTGTCACGATATTGTCCAAGGATTAGTCACCTAATAACAGCGTCGCCCTCGGCAACAGGGAGAAGGCTGTTTCACCCAGAACTCAAGTTTTATCCATCCCACAGCAAATCCTTTTTCATGCTTATCTCGCTGTGTGAGAGCAGCATCCTCTCCCTCTGTGTCCAAGTACACACACACAAACACATGTATGACTAATAAGGACTTGGTAATTATGCAAAGAAACCCCATGAGACTGCCCCAACACCATGGCACAAGAACACAAAGCCAGCGTGGGTGGCTCAGAAGGCTGCACTGCAATGGAGAGACCTTTCAGGTTACCTCAGATGTGTGCATTCTATCATCGCCAGAGTGTTTTTCTGCACTGCAAATGCTCTCATGGAACTGCTCACACACACAAAAAACCAAAACCAAAACCTTACACTGCACAGTATGAGCAACAAGTTACAGGAAGAGTGTGCCAAATGCCAGAAATTCTAGTTTCATTACAACTGCAGTTCTAGGCTACGAGTTTTTAAATTATGTGGTTTCCTGCATAATCTGAAAGGTACTGGGCCACTTGAGACCCAGGGAACTGAGGTGTGTGTACAGCACCACCTCCTGTGGGAAGTTTTACTCACTGTAGTTTCAGTGATGCAAATAAGGCCTTTATAACTGATTTTTAATTTGCCTTCACTTCTTTAAAGAGGGACACAAGCTGTGAAGTCTGGTAGCCACAACACCTTGTATCACTACTTTGATTAAAACTATTCCAGGAATGACCAATTTTAAGGAAACTTCTTTTGTCTAGAGAATGATGATTCATCAGAGCCAATGGTTTGCAAGCTTCTATTTTAACAAGATATTTACCAGAAATGTTCCTCAGGTCAAAGACATTGAGGTGAGAAACAGAATCATCTTTCACCACATGTAGATGACGCATCTCTAGTCTGCTTAACAGAGCAGTTCCTTGATATGCCAGTTCCTTGGCATATCAAATATGCATGTTCCAGTCCTGGCTCTACCTGACTCAGAAGGAACACGAAAGCAGGTGAGTACTGTAATTGCTTTCTCCAAATAGTACCTGCTTTCTACAAAACAGAAAAGAAACTTGACAAGAGGTAGAGCTGTACCTGCTTTGGATGTGGGAAACAAATGCAACTGCCTGCTCTGAATGAATGTCCTACCCAACATCAGCTGCTGGTTGAACCTTCAATCATGAAACTGCATCATCTCACAAATACTCCACTGCTATCAGTCTCCCTTCTCTACTCTTCCTCCTTCCTTTCCTCTTCTCATTAAAATGGGAAACTGATGACAAGGCTGAGAAAACAGACTGTTCTGAGCTATTTGTGTCTATCCATTGTCACTTGTAAAAATACATTTTGTACTGATAAGAGGACACACAAGTCTATGAAGTGAATAAATAAGTGCCTGACCCAGTTAGTCAAACAACTCATCTAAGAGATTTCAGGGCAATATTCCCATTCCTGTATCACTAAACTAGGAATAAAAAGAGCACTTACAGCTCTATAAATGAAATCATACTGATTTTTCTACTGTGATCAGTCGCATTTAAGGCTCGACTGCATCTCCCCTCCTTTCTCGGGCCTAAGTGAGTTATTCATTAATTCTGATATTCTTTAGTCACTGCCTAAAATGTGAAGTAGTTTGTAGAACAAAGACAGGAGTTAAGGGTCATACCGATGGGAGCAAGTGCTCATATTTGCTTTTGGGGTTGGTTTGTTTGTTTGAGGGGGTTTTAAGATTAAAAGTGAACTTTCCTTTTTTCAGATCCATGGAAAAGAAGTCTAAGAGAAAAATATCGAAAAACTGTTGTACTACATTATTTATGTATAGTGTTTTAAACTAGGTACACAAGCTGACCTGTATTTAGTTAATTAGTCCTTGTTGTGCCCAAGACAGTGTTGTTCTGTCTCCTTTCACCGAGTACTTCTTAGTCATGATTTTTGGGAGAAAGATCACAACCTTGCCCTTCCTAGTGACAGTCAATTAAGTACAAACCATCAAAGCCACCTAGAGTTTGGCTATTAACTTCAGGAAGTACAGATTAATCCTCATCTCCTCTAAGAAGTCTCCATTTGTGGACAATGAGACAACAGCTGCCATTGCAAATTCTTCAAATTTCAGCAAGATCTGAAACTGAGTGATGAAAACTGCAGAGAAGAGTGGAGAAATCTTAAGATAAACAGTGTCTGGCACTAAAGATAGCAGAGTTCTCAGGAAGGCATCAGTGTGCTCCCTTCTACAAGGGAACATGCTTCTGTTGTGCTTCCATGAACACTATGCATTTAAGGCCCATCATAGAATACTTGGTCAACCAGGGATCTCCTCTTTCCATCTCCATTTGGTTCTGGAAGTTCAAAAGTCACAAAACCAACTAACACACAAACCAACCTATCCAGCTTTCTAGATGCAGTGTCAACAGCAGTAGTTCCTCCCCATTTCCTCCGGGATCCCTTGAGCACTGCAGGCCCTGCACACACGCTGTGTGCACACAGGACATGCAGCCACAGCAAGAGTCAGCTCTGTGGCAAGGACACCTAATAAGCTGATTTAGCATGAACAGTGTAAATACTCCACACATCAACCAACAGGTACAGCCAAGGCTTCCTTTGTACAAACCCACTGTGCTCAATTGAAAACATTCACTGCTTTATTTACTCACTAAACAACACTGAGTGATGTCCTTTACAACTGCTGGCTTAACCTGGGCTGTTACAGAAGAAATGACAGACTGATGAACAGCCATATTCTGCATACAATTATGCCTATGATAAAAAAAATATCTTAGATCCCTTCCCCCAAAAAATACAACCAATAAATGACTGTCAGAATGATCAGACTGCACCAGGAACTGCAAGGTTTGTAGTCAGAGTAATATTAGACCAACAACTTCGGTTATGACTGAGCTGCAGAATTCAAAGGACAAACACACATAATGGAGACCCTTAAGAAAGAATGTCAGCCTCAGTTTTTGTTTTGGAGAAGCAATTCTTGCCTCACTTATGCTACCTCTAAACAGCAAAATCTGCTTTGCATCAACATAAAGACAACAGTGCAAAATTCTCATGGAGTACCAGAATGTTCTTAGAGTGTTGGCCTGTTTGATTTTTTAATTTTTCCCTTACAGACTATATGCCTTTTGTTCTGCTGCCATTGTTGGCTGAGGAACTTCGGGCGTGTGGTGAAAAATACCTGTTTGCTTGTATAAACCCTAAGGGAACAAACTAAAAGTTGTCAATTTTTAATGACATCTTGAAAATGCTCAAAAAAACTGCAACTTTGTTTATACTGGTTGCCATGCTCAGTGTTGAATTTCACTAGTCTGTGCCTTAAACTAGATGGGATTTCCTAGCAAAAGCATGTTAACCCACAGGTTATTTCATGGAGGAAGATGGTGATGAAGTTAGCTCTTCCTCACTCCCCCATGAAACCACCATTTTGGCAATGTAAAATTATCTAAGTAGGACAACACTTGCTGCTCCACGATCCTGCTACACCTGACAGCAAAGCACTCACAAATACATCAAGACAGCAAAAAATAAGCTGTACATGTGCTGGAAAAGTATCTCCATTGACACAGAGATCCATCCAAGATTACACACCACTTCAGCCCACTGCTGTGGACCTTAGTTTTGAGGCACAGAATTAAGTGAATGAACTTGTTCTGGTTTTCATAGTATGTACTTCTGTCTTTACAAATTCTCTTAATTTAACATTTTCTCATTTTATTGGACTTTAATGGAGGCAAACAAAGCCAAAATCAGATAATAATTAGTAAGTTAATATAAAACACAGGAAATATCAATTGATGTGCATAAGCATAACTGTCTATAAATAGACCTGGGTCCTGTCTGGAGGATTTGAATCCCTAGTGCCTGTAATATTCCAAACTCAGTGTAGAGACAATCTACATCAGAAGTCAGGGTGGTAATCCAAGAAAGGGCTTTGAAAGCGTCCCTGCAGAAGCACTATTAGGTACTGATATTCAGACCCAAGGACACATTCAGATGAAGAGAAGACTCTTGAGTTTCCTTACATTGAACACTACATTGTACTATAATCATTCAAGAAAACTGCATGGATTAATTTTTTTACAGAATCAGAATTAACTAAGTCAAATGCCCTTAACAAACTCTCTTGTTTTGTGTCTAGTCTGGTCTACAACACAGCTACTCCACATAGAAAACACTCACTGGCTTAAAAGTCTGTCAAGAGAAGCATTTCACTTTACAGCAGCTTCCTGTGATATATGAGAACGTGTTTGTCTAGCAAGCCTTACCTCTAAAAGTCCATCTTCAGGTAAGTCTGTGCAGTGAACAGCATTCTGAATCTTGTCCTTCCCAAAGACAGCACGCAGAGTTCCAGGTCGGAGGTGACGGGCTAATGCCTGTTGGACACAAGCAAACCAGAAGACCTTTGTGAACCACACTGTTGGTTTGTATCAGGGATGCAAGAGAACTTCGTAAAGCAAAATATTAATATGCTACTGAAATATGTGTAGTATATTAAAATATGTGTAGCACACTATAAAAGAAAACATAGATTGAAAGCAGCCCTCACAAGAAGGACTTGGGGCTGTTGGTGGACAAGAAGGTTGACACGACCCAGCAACATGCCAGTTGTATCCTGGGCTGCATCAAAAGGAGCATGGCCAGCAGGGCTAGGGAGGGAATTCTCCCTCCCTGTGCCACTCCGGTTGAGACCCCACCTGGAGTGCTGCATCCAGCCCTGGGGCTCCCAACATAAGAAGAGGGTGGACCTGTTGGAGCGAGTCCAGAGGAGGGCCATGAATGAAGCACTTCTCCTGTGATGACAGGCTGAGAGAGCTGGGACTGCTCAACCTGGGAAGTCTCCAGGGAAACCTTAGAGCAGCCTTCTGGTACTTAAAGGGGGCTACAACAGAGCTGGTGAGTGACCTTACTAGGACAGGTAGTGAGAGGGCAAGGGTGAATGGCTTTAAACTGAAAGAGAGCAGGTTCAGAAAAACATTAGGAAGAAATTCTTCACTTTGAGATTGGCAAGACACTGGGATGGACTGTCCAGAGAACTTGTGGATGCCCCATCCTGGGAGGTGTTCCAGGACAGGATAGATGGGGCTCTGCACAAGCAGGTCTAGTGAAAGGTGACCCTGGCTATGGCAGGAGGGTTCAGAACTACCTGATCCTGAAGATCTTTTCCAACCCAAACCATTCTATGATTCTACAAAGAGAGAAAATCCAACCTGTACTACACACACAGACAACTGCTGAAAAAATATGACTAAGACTATGAATACCTGCTTGAAATTGGGCCAGTCAAGCCATGTTGGGTGGCATACAGGACCCTTCATATTGCAGATACACCTTACTGGTACCTGTATTAACACAGTTAGCTCATGTTAAGACCTTTGCAGCTCTCAAACACAGGATGTGCGGTCTGTGAGCAGACACAAATGTGCTGCCTTGCAGATTTCTTCCCCTTAACACAGAGCTGCTTGCTTCAGAACCTGACATTTGTGAAGTCCAGCTGCTGAACAACCTCTTAGTCTTCTTCTTTGACACCAGTGACTAGTGCCAGCATCTGATCCCCTCTAAGGATCAATCCAGACTCTACATCTTCCTTTTTTCTTTGAAATTAACATTTCAATACTCTTCTTCATCTACAATGCCAAACACCTCTTAGGCATCTCAGAGGCCTTTTTACACAGAAGCTATTCAGGTCCTGAGATAACATTCCTCCCCTACATCTTTACTGTGGTATTTCTCTTCATGCCCCGGAGGACTGCCTTCATTGGCTCTCCCCTCCACCATACCTTTTCTTTCAAGCCACAACGAAGTCCTGCTGTACCTCTCTGCACTATCACCTTACACTGTTGTCTTTTAACCCCTTTCCTATGCCATGCGTGCACTTGGCCTCTCTTCTCAACACCCTGGAGGCTCTTCTCCAAGATCCATCTCATGTATAGTGAAATCAACACAGTTTTCCTTCCTTAAAACCCTCTGGATGTTCTCCCATGAGTGCCTGTGAGGGGACAGGTGGATGATAAACTCACACTACAGCTACTGAACAAAGGAAAGAACTCCTTCTTTGCCAACAAAGCCTTCATCAGCCCATTTCTGAATAGGCACTGGGTACATTAGGGTGTAATCACAAGTGATTACACTTTGGAAGTGGCCAGTGCAGTTTCACTGTGCCACTCCCGGGTGTTTGTTTCAGTGTCACAGCTGGAGGTTACTGTTCCCATAACTGAGTCATCAAACTGGATTGTCCAAGCATTTCTTAACTTTCAGTGTCAAATGGGTTCGAATTGACTTCATCAGTAGCTCTTAGCTGACCTGGAAAACCCTGCACAGGTACAAATGAGAACCAGTCCATGATGCAGTCTCTTCTGGGATGGCAGTGAATATTTATAGTCCCAAAAGGCCTCACAAGAGCATTATCTGACAACAACACCCTTTGTCCACTTTCCAGCTTCACCCATTGTTTACATCTCATGACTAAACTAAGACAATTCGATTTTAAGGGCAAGGACTTCTTATAGCCCAGCAAGTCCTAGATATTTTCCTGTCATAACAATTAACGATTATTATGATCTGTTACCCACCCGGAAGACAATTAAACTGCTTTAATGCTTGGAGTGTGTATAACCCAAAACATGATATGAGGAGAAGTTTCAGTTCCTCATTGTTACTGTGTGTACATCACAGGTTATACAAGATCTTTTGATATGAATGTCAAGGACATTTGAATAAGACACTCAACATCAAACGAATTTTGCTTCAGAGGAAAGTTCAAGAGTTTCACTTAAAAAAAAAAAAAGCCCCAAGGAGAAAAAAAAAAACCTCTTCTACATGGTCCTCATTAAAGGCTTGAGATAGGGAAGTCTGCCGGAGAAACAAAAGTCACATGCCAGTTAACTACAACTATGTGACACTTTAATCAAGCCTTCCTTCAAGCAACTGTTGATTGCAGTAATAACTAGCTGTCAGGAAGCCGGCAATAGCAGTGGAGCTTTCAATCATTTAAATGAAAGTTGGGGAATACTAGAAAAAATTATCATGGCTATGAAACCTTTGGAAACAATTTAGAAACAGCTCAAGTTTAAAAAGCTAAAGCTTGGTATTTTATATTCTGTTTACATTCTGTCCATCAAAAACTCTTTTGCTCAAACTCTTCTGTCCTCCAACAGGACCAGAAATGCTGCTTCTTATGAAAATTCCACAAGATTTTCCTTGACTCATCTTCCGCATCAAACCCACTTTTCTTTTTTTTCCTCTTCTCTCTGTTTTTTTAAGAGCAGCTATGGTCTCCTGACTTACCATTTGTCCTAAGCCATCATTTCTACTTCACAACTTCATGACAGAAGACGTCATGTCTCTTCCTGTGAACTCACTCTCTCTCACTAACGTGGGCAAAAGCTCCTGCTGTTGCACAGTGCAATCTCCTGTTCTTTGCACTTTTCAACACAGGTTGCTACACATTCTAGTGCCCTGCTGGAACTCTTACACAAAGAAGGATGCATTCTCTTCTGCCCAGGATTACTATGGATCAGAAATGCTCAAAGATAGGTCCCTCAGCAATTTACACTGTTAGCACCTGATTAATAAGAATCTAAATAAGCCTTTCTTGCCATTAGTTAACAAAAAGGATGAAGCAGTCTCTGCTTACATTTACACAGCCAAAAAAAGTACAATAACTGTCAATTCCACAGTTTTACTATTCCACTGCTTATTACACCACTGAGGAATCATGAAGAAACAAGGCCTCTGTAAGTGATGGAGATAGAAAAAGCTGTACAGCTCATATATTGTGTCCTTGTATATGTATGGCTGGAAATCTTGGGAATGTTTCAGGGAAGAAGAGAGTTCATTATGGAACTTACTGCTCATAGCAAGTATTAATACACTCTTCTGGCCCATGAGAGGAAGCTTACCAATCATTTTATCTATAGAGCCTCATCTGTCACAAGAGGGAGATACAAACAGTGGGCTTTGGGTTGGTTTCCCCATGCCTCACCATCCATCCCCTTTTAAACCTTTTTTCCTAAGCTTTTGGCTGAGTCTAGTTTCTGGAGTATGCGTTTTGTGCAATGGTTTCCAGAACTTTTTTGAAAGGAGTTGAGAGTGGGATGATGGAGGAAGTAAGAGCAGCTGCAGCTCTACCATATGCATGAGAGGAGATGTGCGTGTGTGCTGGAGCTTCGTGTGCATGTGTAAATGGGGATGAAACAAAACTGGCACCTCACACAAAAAGAGATTGCCTATGGCAAAACAAACCAGGGCTGCTGTACCAAAATATTTCATCCTCTTTGGTCTTATTCAGCAGGTGATATGATCACCCCTTACAGCTGGGCTTTGATCTACAGATAGCCCTTTGAAGATCCTTATCCCGTGCGAGATACAGATGTATATATTTCATGTTTCTCTTTATCATGTAACTGTGTCCAATGCAACACTGCCTGCATGAAGTATTTAGCACCTTTCTGAAATTCTTCTACTTCTACACAAGTGAAAGGAAACAAAAATGTCACCAACGCCAATAATATGTCAAAATCAAACTGAAAAAGTCATAAATACATTCATATGCAAAGCTCATTAACTGCTTTTCCTCCAAAAGACTGGGTTTTTTTCATGGGCTGGATGGAAGTTATATGGAATAGTAACATGTATTCCAGCCAAAACTGCAGATTTCAAGAAAATTTAGTCAAAACTCCAAATTTCAAGAAAATTTGTCCAGCTTTTTTTAAGCACTGTCCTGAATATTTAATTGGGTATCTAGAAAGGCCACTGAATGGATAAAAACTATACAAAGGAACCTTTACAGCCCAAAATTTTGTTCTTCTAAAACAAAGAAGAATTAGAACAAAGGAACCTTGAAAATTTACTGGCCCTCTTGAATGAAGCAGAACAAAAACAAGAGTTTGTCCAAACCCTCTCTAGCCACAGTGTGCTCACCAGGCAGGCTCCTTCTTTTAGTTTTGCTTTCAGACCAGCAGCATTCAAAGGATCTCTTGGGCTGCAACTGACTGTACAGACCCTTCTACACTCACAGTAAAACAGTTTTCCTATTCTAGCTGAGCTCTGGCTGTGTGCCTGCTCCTTGCTCCTCTTGGCATTCCTCATTCATCACTTTCTGAAGGCTTTGCGTTGACTTGGTGTCACCAGCTCTGCCTTCCCCACCCCACACTCCTGAAGCTTTTTCCTTCTGCAGTTCTCCAGCTCTGCTGCTGTCAGGAATGAGATGGTCCCTCTCTCCCCTTGAGGGTGCCACCTAATCCAAAAGGCAGAGCCAGCCTCAAGCAAACAAGCAAGTGCATTTCTCCTTCTAAGGACCAGCTACACCCTTGTCAAGAGAACAGAACACACATTAACTGTGAACAAATAAAATAATGTAAATTCCACCACTCACCTTGGAATTTGTCTGGCTGACCTTTAGGCATTGGAAAGCCTACTGCCTCATCCAAGCAAGGCACCTGAGCTTCCTCTGCAGTGCATAAAAACAACTAAAACAACATTTGCAGCACAGCAACTATGGAAGCTAAGGAAGGATAAGTGCCTCTCTCTTTCACATCATCACAGCTCTTCAGGTGAGTTTTATTTTCAGGGCACTTTAGCACCAGTCATATCAAACACCAATGGTTGCAGTAGGGAGCTGGACAAAATACTCATTTCTACAAGCCATCAGCAAGATATAACAGGATAAAAGCAGTACAGTCTTTGTCATACAAAATAGGATCCTAGACAAACACCTCCTGCAATGCTGATCAAAGCTACAAACACTTTAACACTACTGTTACTGTGAGAACAACCTCAGATCAGTCCAAGAGATTCATCACAAAAGTTCTCATCCAAAGACAAATGCTTAAGTGTCAAAGTGAAATCTGTGGTCACAGGTGACCTTGTGCATGATACCAAAAGGCCTAGCTTGCCTTAGCTTGCTTCACATGTTTTCTTTGCAGCTCATACTCCCTCCAAACTCTAACCAATCACTTGTGATGTGTGTGCTTCCCAGTTTGTTACCTCAGCTCTGCCCTGGTTTGTGTTGCTCAGTTTCACGCAATAGGCTGCTTGGAAATCAACATCAGCTGCTGCAGAACACAACAATTTTCTACTCCTGCAGCAATTCAAGGTCCAGTTCATCACCCCTAAATGCAGTACTAACCTTTCTGTCTCTATTACAGAGAAACATTACATAAGATGGTGATGCTGTTGCCACTGGGGAAAACTTCAACTGGGGAATGGTTTTGCCTTGAAACCTGGGGTCTGCCTGTAGAAGCCTTCATAAAGCTTCTAAATACAAAACCAGGTCAGTGTTAAACAGCATGGTTCCTTCAGCTTACATTTCACAAACCAATCCAGAAGGCACTTGTTGACAGTGACATGTTTTCTCTTTGTGTTCCACATGAGCTGCAGCAATGTCATGTACAAATACAGAGTCAGTATCAAAGGCCTTACACAGACTTCAAGGGAGTCAGTGTTACCTGAAGGTGCTTTTGTACTTTCCACATATCACAAAAAAAATAATCAAGCCAAAACAACTCCTTTAAACACACACACTAAACTCCCCATACTTTTAATCTTTATCACAAGACAAACTCAAGAACCTGGAAAAGTCACATTCAAAGTCTTTGTAATATTTAGCTTAACCGTCTCTTCCCTTAGCACTGTGGGCTTCACCTAGACTTCCAAGTTGTCTTCTCCTGGCTGATTGCAGAATAGATCACTTATTGTCCATTCTGACAAGGTTCTCATACTTTTAACTGAGCCAAGTCTGTGTGCACATAGTTCTGTATGTGAAAGAGCACGGCTGTAAAGGTTTGTTCAGCAAATGAATTGATCTGATCCAGGCAACAGCAGTCAAATTTTCAATTGCAGGGCCTATACAAAGTGCATCTGAGGCACAACTCCTTCCAAAATCAAACAGTTTTGCAACAGTAGCAGCAACTTCTCAAATCATAGTTTATTACGTAAGCTTACTCTTGTCTGAGTGAAAAAACAAATCCATCTATTTTTCTGTTTATTTTAAAGCCAGCCAACCTCTGAAGTACCTAGTCTGAAGCCCTGTATCTTTGGAAGTTTTGTTAATGGACCTAAAATTATATTCCATACTCCAGTGTTGGCAGTTTTCCGGAAGCTCACAAGTCTGTACAAGTTGTTACACTGTCTCTTCCTCACCCTCCATCCATTCCCTCAGGCACTTTGATTCTCTCTGCTTCACTCCCACACCTTCCCTACCACTCCTCCTCCCTGGCAGCCCAAGGGTTCTGCACCAGCTCTCTGCGGGTTCTCGCTGTGGGCAGCACGCGTGGCACATTTGCCAGCTTCAGATAGTATTTTCACTGGTCTTGCTGCTTCTTGTTGATGTTTAAGTGATTCTAATGATAAGTGCCCCGCCCAAAAAGTTTCTGTGCCTGTCCCTGCTCAGAAAGTTTGTGTGCCTGACTGCCCTTGCCAATGTGCTGAACTTGGGTAGCCACATGCCTGAGTTAAGTGTAAATTAGACTGGATGGTGAAGCCTTGAAGATAACTGAGATACCAAATACAAGCTGGTCACAAAATAGGAATAAAGATAAAATATCCAACTTGTCTCATTATTTGTCCCATTATCTGGGTGCCATAAGGGATATTTATGTTACTTGACAAGCTGGAAAAAGGAAGCATTTAACAACTGAAAAGCAACTAACCCCATCGGAGATCAGAACATGCAGTATAACTGTAAATTTCATTATTAGATGCTTTAAGTTTCAAAGGTGAGATGGTCCTACTGATGCTTTTCCAGTGCCTTCCAAGGCACCCAGAATATCATCCATTTATTAATTCACCTGTAAAACAAGGACAAAAACATACTAGGCTGCAAAAGATATTTTGGGATTTTATTAATTCAGATTAGGAAAATATCTGAAGAGACTCCAGTAAAAGTCACTATGAAGTTGCAAGACATTATTTTTCATCTGCATATATTTTGGCTGATTTTTCCCCAGTAAGAACAAGAATAATTACAAATTATCTTTTCCTCTGAATTCTTTTGAGATTAGATTCTACATGTGCGAAGCAGCCCAGGTATCGGAGCTCTACACTTTGCAAAGCAGAAAAAAATACTTTGAAATTCTACTGAGACTTCCCAAGCTGAACCAATTTTGGACCATCCACTTCAACAGAAGATGGAGGTGTACTGAAAGATAAAATCCACATGTCTGCTGCAAACCCCAGAGATCCCTATCATTTGATTCTTAGCATGGGAGAGACCTGACCCTTCCATTCTGTGCCCTAAAGCCTCTCCAGTGCAACCTTGGAGGCAGCAGGGCTTCCCACACAGTTGTGAGCAGCCCTGTTCTGATGGAAGGAATCACTCATTACTTGTGTTACAACTGCTTTTTAAAAGCCCCTCCTCTGTTCAGGACTAGCTGTATTAGCCCATGTGCCTATACATATTAACAAATGGTTCTTGGCCTGGAAAACTTAGAGGAAGGGACACAAAGAACAGAAAACAGCAGAACACACCCCATTTTCTGGAGTGGAAAACCAAGACAGTGAGAGTAGTTTTCCAGGGGCACAAAAGATGTATTTCAACATATTTCACAAGAATCACAAGTTCAATGTCTAACTTTCAGCTGAGATCTTTAAATCTCAGATCAGTTTCTCAACTATTCTCTCTCCTTGATGTAATGCTTTTTAATTCCTGGGTAGGGCACAGATGATAAGCCACAGTCTGCAGAACTCAGACCATACCAGGTCACTTATGAAAACTTGAGAGCTGCCATTGGAATATGAAGAACTGCTGCTCACCCATCTTCCACCCTGACCATGTTCTAGTCCCTTGATGTGGGAATTCAAGGGAAGTCCCATGTGCACATCAGATGCAGTCTATCATATCATAAGTGAAAGAAACTGATAAAAATTCAGCTCAGGTGGCCCTGCAGCAGAACAGAGAATGTCAGCCTGAATCAAACAGACCAGCAAGCAGCACCCCAAATTTTTCAGCAAGTTCTCAGAAATTGAATTAATCATTTTATATCCAGCTTCTAAAATGCTTTTATTTAGTTAACAGTATCCTCAGGCAATGAGACCAGTGATACATACTGAAAACTATTGCTGCAGTTTTTCTCACAACTATGCTATGGCTGTCAACAGTTGATGAGAGAAGGAAGAATAATAACAATAATAACAACAACAATACACATCATCATTATAAATGTGAAACCAGACTACTTCATTTTGTTACAGAAGGGAAGGCTTAGGCCACAGTATCTATTTCCATCCACTTCAAAGCCTTCATTAATGTAGTTCAAGCAGAAAATAACTGCAGATACAGAACCACAGAATAAGCTGTCTTGGAAGGGAACCACAAGGATTGTCAATCCAACTCCTGACCCGGCAAAGGACACTCCAAAGAGTCACACCATGTGTCCAAGACCATTGCCCAAATGCTTCTTGAGCTCTGTCAAGCTTGGTGCCGTGACCATTTCCCTGGGGAGCCTGTTCCAGTGCCCAGCCACGCCCTGTGTGAAGAATCTTTTCCTAACACTCAACATCCTCTGATGCACCTTCACGCTGTTGGCTCAGGTCCAGTCACTGATCAGCCCAGAGAAGAGACCAGTGCCTGCTCCTCCTCTTCCCCTCAGGAGGAAGCTGTAACTGCAGTGAGGTCTGTCCTCAGTCTCCTCTTCTCCAGGCTGAACAGACCCAGTGACCTCAGCCCCTCCTCACACAGCATCTCCTCAAGGCCCTGCACCCCCATCTTGTATTGTGGCACCCCAAACTGCCCCCAGCACTCAAGGTGAGGCCACCTCAGCTCAGAGCAGAGCAGGACAATCCCCTCCCCTGCCTGACTGTGATGCTGTGCCTGATACCCCCCAGGACAGGGTTGTCCCTCCTGGCTCCGGACACTGCTGGCTCAGATTCAACTTTCCATCAACCAGGACCCCCAGGTCCCTTTCCATGGGGCTGCTTTCCAGCATCTCATTCTCCAGTCTGTCTGTACATTCCAGGTTGCTCCATTCTAGGTGCAGAATCCATCACTTCCCCTTGTTGAACTTCACACGGTTGGTGATTGCTCAGTCTTTGCATTTATCTTGGTCTCTTCGTGGGGTCTCTGCCTTTGAGGGAGTCAACAGCTCCTCCCAGTTTATTACCTGCAGACTTGCTCAGTATCACTTCCAGGCCTGCATCCAAGTCATTTATGAAGATGTTGAAGAGCAGAGGGCCAAGGATGAAGCCCCGCAGAACGCCACAAGTGACAGGTCACCAGCCTGATGTCACTCACTGTAACCCTTTGTGCCCGGCCTGTGAGCCAGCTGCTCACCCATCCCATGACGTGTTTATCTGGCTGTATGCTGCACACCTTGTCCAGAAGGATCTTCTGAGACAGTATTGAAAACTTTACCAAAATCCAAAAAGATTACATCAACTGGTTTCCCTTGATCAACACAGTAGGTCACACTGTCATAAAAGAAAATCAGGATAAGCAGGACTTCCCTCTCACAAAGCTGTGCTGGCTGTGACCAATGACTGCACTGTCTTTCAGGTGTTTTTAAATACCTCCCAGAATAATGTTCTCCATAACTCCAATTTCTCTCATATAACAATTTATCATCAAGATACACCATGACCTGCAGCTCCTCTCTTGTTTGTCTGTTACTAGCTCTACTACCAATGCATTGACCAAGCAGATCCCAAATAAGAAGTCCTCTGGGATAAGGAAAAGGGAAAAGTAAGTCATGCACCTCTAGGAATTGACTAATCATTCATAATCTGCTGACTGAAAGACATGAAACCTTCTGGGACAGTTACAGCCAATTTCAGGATACTCACAGTCACAACATCATCATGGTTGTGTGGAAAAGTTCACTGTTCTATTGTCCCTTTTCTACAAGGTTATAACTTTATGGCACAATCTCATCAAGCAGCTTTGTGTGTTGACTCTTGCTAACTGCCATTTACAGAGCTTTAGAAAAAGCACTTGCAGCCTGTTCCACCACATTCTACCTTGATTTTGTTAAAATCTCTATCTTTATTATTTTCCTTATTTTTAAAAAATGAAATATCACTCCTATTACCTCATAACTTGAAGTATTTGCAGCAGCACAACATGACCAATACGTTCCAACCAGAGGCTGGAATTCTAGTGAAGGACAAGGCTATCTACAGTCGACAAAACCCCAAGTCAGGCATATAAGCAAACACTCTTAATCTATTCAAATCAAAGATTCTACAAACACACAAGGTCACCGTGACCAGAATGCTAAGAAATTAAAGAAGAAAACAATTGTTTAGTGCAGTAATAGTATAATTTTCTTTCCCAGACATGACGTCAGAATTTTCCATATCTTGTGGAAACACTGCTCTCTTTTTGCAAGGAAGAACTAAAGCTGTAAGTTGTTTGGGGTTTTTTTTTTTTCATGAATGTTTCTTCTCTGTTATTTTATAGGTTCAAAAACATTGCTGTCCAAGGTAAAAGAGTGATTTGCTGTCTACAAACAGAACACAAGAGAAGCAAAGAAAACAATCATATAGACTGAAATTAACCCAGAACCATCATATTCTCAAAAAGACTCTTACCTTGCCTTTACAGACTGAATACATTAATTAATCTATTCCCAGAATCATCTGCAGCTACAGCAGAACCATAAACAGAACAGTCCAAAGGAAAAAGAAGGAAGAAAAAAATACTAAAAAAATGAAAAGAAAGGGAATCACCAAGGAAAACAGTCATCCTCTGACTGCAGGAGGACACTACAACCTAAAAGTTCTGATGATCAGCTCTTTCTATTGCTGACAAAGACTGTTTTCATGAGGGGGGCACATTTTTGTTTTTAAACAGTATTAAAACCCTGCCACAGGCCAGGTCAATCGCATTATAATCCAGTGCAGCTGTGAGAAAGAAGCCCTGGAGAGAACTCTGCAGACTACCTTTGATCAACCTAGCAGTGCAAAATTACATTGTGTATTTGTCTATACTAGGCTGGTAACACATGGTCAGCTGCTACATTAGAAGCCTACCTCTTTTTCTACAGTAGTGGGAACCAAAACTTTTCCCTTTAATCCGTCTAAGATACCTAAGCAGATATGATATTTTGAAACATATTGTATCAATTAGACACAAACCAAGCAAATGCCAAAAGAAACAATGTAAGAATTTCTAGAACTTTGTGTGGTCACTTTTAAAATAAAATATGAGCCATCAGTATGAGATACTAAATCTGTACCACCACCCTGAAGCATGGCATTTATTCAAAGCTTGGAGAGAACATTATCCGGAAGATCCAATGCAAACAGGACGTGGAAGCATTCATTTTACAGAACAAGACCTGCAGATGGACATTATTACCAAAACTCCGCGCAGTCAGAAAAACCCCACCTCCTCAAGGCTGAATTAGACAAATTTATGTAACTCAAAATATTTTTAAACATCTTGTGTTCATCACAGTTGCTTAAAATAGCCACTTCTTTATTAACACACACCTACTACTTTGGGATGTGCTCAGTCTGAGTGCAAATCAATCTTTCAGTCTTCATTCCCACCTACCTACAGATACAATTAGTCTGTGGGATTTCAGATCAGATCAAATGCCTTTTGTGTGTCTGCAGAGCTGAACAGTATTGAGGGCTTGACCAAAAAATTTGAGTTTTCTTAAAAAGCAAATATTCTAGGTATAGCTTAAACCTTTACCAAAATGGCTAGTCCTGTGATACTTTGCAGGGAAAGGCTCAAACATCCAGCTCCAGGATATCCTGGCACACTAGCCATTCTGGAGAGTAACTAGGAAGTCTCCATGGTAGCTCAGCAAGTCAAGGAAGATCAGTAACCAGTGCTGTAAATGCTTTGTGGCACAGCTCTGCTTTCCTTCAGTCTCTAGGCTCATGTTAAGCTTCACTCCTACTGCTAAAATAGGGCAAGTTACTCCAGCCTGGAACCAGGCAAGAGGTACCCTGAAAGAAATATTTCAAAGCCAGAGACAGACCGACATAAGGGAAAGACAGGAATGCAGATGGGAACCCTGAAGCTTCTGAAGTTGATGCTACTTTCCAGGAGGACATACGGAATCTTGGACAAGATGTTGTTAACTTCCTGCAAATGTCCACAAATCACAGTTAAAAACGTGTCTTGTCATCAGGGGATACTAAAATATCATAGTGTCAGGTAGTAGAGGAAACTCAAAAAAAAACCCCCTATAACCTACGCTAGAGGGGCTTTGGTAGTCAACTAAGTATAAAAAAAGGCATTGCAGCAACTGGAAATGAGATGCAAATATACTCTCTCAGTCCTCTCCCAGAGGGCACCAGGACCACCTCTCCAGAAGATGAAATAGCAGACACTCCAGTATCATGCTTCTGTAGTGGCAGTGAGCCTGGTAATAGACAATGCAGTATCTTTCATTAACTATTTTACCAAATTACTGGTATTTGGGACACTGAACTCAAGCCCAGTGACCCCACATCCAGGATGTGTTTAGGCAGCAACAGCTGCATTGATAACACATTCAAGTTCAGTAGCTCTGGAGCTGCAGACAAGGAGTGGCAGATAAAAGCGTTCTTTTTCCCAACTGTAACTTTGCCAACATGCCTCAATCACACTGGATTTAAAGCAGAGTTAGGTCTTGAGGGCTCTGTCAATATTTAGTCTCCTGACAGAGACTGTCAGTCACCACTAATAATAGCAAATTTCAATCTAGCCATCAAGAATCAAAGCGAGCCTACAAGCTCCAGCTCCCCACGACACTGAACAGCCAGCATATGACAGCAACCTCGCGGCAACAAGAAGCCACATCTAAAGCAAACCACTTGCAAGCAAAAGGCTCCTCCACTACTACTGCTCTGAATTTTGTTCTAATCTCTGCACAAAGACACATTGCCCTGAGGCTGAAATCCCTCTTGCCATCAAAGGAATGCCCATCATCTGCAAAGAGTGGCTTGGAGGCGACTGTCTGCAAGAAACACAGCTCTAAGCTGGTCACCTCAAAACTGTAAGCAGATCATGTATCCATGCCCTTACAAAGCACACACACAATCAAAGCAAACGGGGCAGCAGGGGTAGGGTGGATGCAAAGGCCTGCCAGACCTCTGCAGTAAATACTCAGAAGCAAAAGAGACATCAAGAGAACTTACTGTGAACACTGAATTCATGCCTGTAAAAATTACTTCTTGGATTCTTGACTCTCAGCGGCTCCCAGGGCTACACAGAGCTTTGAGAGGAAGAACAGATAATTATCGGTTTTGTTCCAGGTGCAGCCAGTGCAGATTCCATGACTTTTAAACCAGGGAAAGCAATTCACTGCCACAGGTGTGGTGTTTGGCTGGTCTTTGACAAGAAACTATAATACTGTTGGAGGTAAATTTCAAATCATACACCAACATACTGGCAGTCTAAAACAGTGGTAACAACTCCTAGTTGCAGTCACATTGCAGCTGTGGGTCATTAGAGCACAGCTATCTTAGCACTTCCTTTCTTTTAGATCCCCTCCCTGTGCACAGACAGGTGACATGGAACAAGGCAGGAGAAGCCCTGAACCTACCTTGGCCTTTATGAATCCCCAGTGCCAGCTCAGAAAAAGGGGGCTGCACTAGAGGGAAGAATCAACCTCTGCAGACAAAATTTACCCTGTCCCCCAAAGAAGAGGTCTTAGCTCTGCCTAGAACACTTTTTAATTAGGCTTGCAGAGGCTAATGTAGAAATTAAACACTGAAAGGACAGAATCAGATGATTGACCCTAAATAACATCTAAGCAATTCAATCATGTCTTTCCCATTGCTGGCTTAGACAGCAGGATATTGTAACTGGTATTGATTGGTCTGTTTGCTACTCTAGCTGATAACAGTCTGCATCTGAATGAAAGTTTTTATTTTTATTACATGACTCAGACTATCTGAGCAGATAATCAATTATATTAAAATCTTCTTCATTAAAGAATTAGATTAAAAAAATCTTATTTCTCTTGAAAGACATTATGCACTTCATTGTCAACACTCTTATCAGGGCTTACTAGGCTATAGGGAGAATCCACACTGAAATAGCTATAAAGGTATTACCAGAAAAAGAGTACCTGTAGGCTCAAAAATGGCCTTTATATTCCTTTATATCTTCCACTGGACTATTCTTTATATGATGAAATATGAAAATGTCATGCTGATAATGTAGCTCTAGGAACGAACACGAACATTTTAGGCCTCACATAGACCTATTTTCCAGTGCTAGTGATTCACAGGAGGTCTATAGAAACAAAGATCTTACAGCAACAGTGCTCTTTGGCTCATACTGTTATCCCTGTTTAACTGATGTGATTAACTGAGGCAGAAAGATATTGAACTTTTTGTCCAAGGTCACACAGTGAGGTCAGGAATGGAGCTAAAGCAGACTCCAGCTCTTTCAGTTCACTGTGCTTTGTTTTAAACCATCTAATCTCCCTTTCAGCTCTTTCTTGCAAAAGCACAAAAGACTTGATACACTGTTACACTTAAAAGTGCAAATCCCCAGTGTAAAAAGAATGCAGGTTAGGATTTAAAGCAAGTGTATGAAAATCCCCTTTCAGCCCACAGGAGGCAGAAATATTGCAGCACATCCCATCACTTGAATATCTAACATCAGAAGGGACTTGAGTCAGGTTTAGTGTACTGCAATTCCAAGTAAAAGCTCTTAGGAATACTAAAAGTTAAGCAGTCAGCCAGGGACATGTAGTTGATGCAGACTCCTGGAATCATGTATTATAACCAACTTTTTAATTTACATATGAATAAAGTTTTAAAAACAAACAAACAAACAAAAACCCAAAGCCAAACAAGAAAACTGGAAAGAAACAAGCAACTAACCACCAAAAACCAAAACAAAACCAAAAAGACAACAACACCAAACCAAACAAAAAAATTCCATCCTAATTTCTACAGTATTTTTCAAGTGTTTTATGAATACTAAGTAATCATCTTGACAACTCCATGACAAAATGTTACCAAGCAGTTATTTCAACACAGAAGCCGCATAAAGATGTGCAAACTAATGCTGTAGCTTCAGACCTAAGTAGTAACAAAAAGCCTCTCACTGCTCCAGAGGCCAAAAATATACAAACATTAGTGAAATGAAGTATCAATGCCAGCAAACTCAAGCAGTGACAGGATTCCCTGACCACCATCCCCTTGTTCCAAGGTTTTCCATTACAGATTTTACATCCTGGTCCATGTTAAAGCCAAATCAATGCAGAATAGGTTGCTTTCATTTTCTTCCTTACTGTAAACAAAACAGCTTTCTTGATAATGCACACTATGCTGCATTTATCCCTACCCCTCCATGCATTTTCATTTCTTCAGAATGAAGGAGAAACACAACTTTATTTCTGTCAGACTTTGGTTGCAGTTCGCAACTAACTCACAAAACTGTGACTGGGCTGATTTGAACTCTATGTTAGACATGTTACTTGACCCTACTGAGAGAAGAAACTGATGCCTTGGGGAGGCTGACCTGAAACAGAGACTGGACAGAGCTAGAGAATAAAGTAAGTATTTTTTGAAGGGCCTCTAGGATCCACCTTGGGCAGGACAGGAGCCTGACCAGGGCTACACCCAAGGTGGACTAAGAATGGTCACAAAATGGCTGACTGGTCACGAGATCTTATACTTTTGTAAGTTTTGGTCCATTTGCATATTGGGGTTTAATTGTCCCATTACAGCTTCAGGTTGTGAGGTCCTATCTTTTATAACCATTGTTTATGGTTTGGGTCTGAAAGTTGTCCTTGGTCTTCAGCAGGAAAAGGATTTCTTTTGCCTACCTACCCTGTGAAGAGAGTTTACTAGCACTTAATATGAGGCTCAGAACTACGCCCCTAGGCAGCACAGAATCTGAAAACATGAAAGCTAAAACCAAAGGCATCAACAGGATGTCAGCATTTCAAACCTTAGTTTTGTGTGCGTAGCAGACCCTGAGATGCCTCCCCTCCCTGAAAAGCTGCAGTCTTGTATGACATTCAGAGACATTTTTAAACAGCTCTTATTAACATTGCAAAGAAACATTTTCAAGATGGGCATCAGTATGACTGCTGGCCTTTTATAGGGGTGCTGCAAAATTAGGTAAAGAGTAAATAGCTGTTTATTACAGTAGATGTGGAGAGAACCTCCCACTTCCAAGACTCACATACTAGCCACAGAGGCAAACCAGGACAGAGAGGAAGAGGCACAGAGGGACACCAAGAGCAAGGCATACAAGTAGTCTGGGACCTGGCTAGAGACTGCAACTGGAAGGCAAAAACAAGCATCATGACTGGACCACAGAAAGGCCTGAGGTGAGACCACCAATGACACAAATGAATGAGCTGCATTCCAGGAGCTGAAGTCAAGTTTTGATTAAAGAGCCTGACAGCTCACCAAGAGCACAGTGAGCCAGCCAGACACTCAGTAGATAAAGTGCCAGCATACAAGGAGGATACAAGGAGCAGCAAGATCTGCAGAAAGGCATATATCCTACTGCATGTACTATCTACTGGGGACAAGTGTTCCACAAGCCAGAAATCTGCCACACTGAGCCCTTCAATCAGACCACAGTAATTTTGGGAGTAATTTTTGCCCGTTCAGCACAGCTCCTTCCAGAGAAGTCTCTTTATCCCACTGCCTGCTTTCCAGATCCAATAGGGCTCTTCATGCATGAGTACAAAGAGGCTCAAAACAGGTTTTTGTTTAGCTGTCTTCCCTACTACCAAAGAGGAGGTTTTAATAAAGTATTTATAAGCTGGTTTATAATGAAGGGTATCTTTGGCAGAGAGCTTTACTGACCTGCAGTGCTAACAAAATATTACCCGCTTATAGAAAATAGCCCAAAGTTCCATTTCTAGTATTATACACTTGTTATAAATTGTTATCTTATTAAAGTCTAATCCTCAAAATAGAAGAATTTTAATTCTTTTTTCAGCCCTAAATATCCTGCAATACCAAGAACAGATTGAAAGGGTGGTTAACATTCACACTCAGTTTAGATATCTGATGTGCCACAAAGTAATTATTACATTTGTTATGTATTTAAGATATAATTAACAGCACAGGTGATCGGGAAAGATTCATTATATAAGTCAAATTCCAACACCTTTACTCACTTCAAACAGCACTTTGCCTTGAAAGTAATGACAGTGATTTCAATGGCAGACAGGGTACTCTTTAACAGGAGCCAAAGTGACCCAAATGGATCCATTTTCTTAGTGAACTTGGTCTTCTCCTGTGTTTATGAACAGTCTGCACACACATCACAATCTAGCATATGTAAACAGACAAGTTATAGAGAGATCCAGGTCTTTAATGATAATGCACTATTTGCATGACACTTAAGATGTTCCTTAACCACTCACGTATCAAGTCCAAATTATCTTCCTGGTCTGCATATAACCTCTATCAATAATCAAACTGCTGTTACGGTTGCTGCTACTCCTATTTCAGACATCCTATTATTGTAACCACAAAGTGCAGGTCTGAGCTTCTCTGACAATTTCAGTTGGGAATGACAAAAGCCGAGATACCTTAGCCCCTTTATCCTCAAGGAGAAGCTACAAACACTACCTGGAGAGACATTAATTTCAGGCTATGATTAGCCTTGAGAGCAGCTGCGGTTACTGTACATAGGCTTTATGTGCTTGGAGAATCAAATCATTTGCAATTTTTACAGAAAACGGTGCACAGAAATATAATACAGTTGCCTGTCTTCCAAACATACCATTAGTGGAACTGCTGTGAAGTCAGCGTCCAAAACTTACAGCCTCTGCTTCTACTTGATGCAGGCTGATACTCATTTCCACAAATCAGACAGTTAACCATTACCAGGGAAACACAAACAGCATCACTAGGTCACTGAGGAGCAAGAGATCTGGGAGACAGGAAATTAGCTCCCTCCTTAGTGGTTTTCTTCTGTTACCCAGAAAGGCCATCAGTTTATACAACCCTCAGTTCCTCAGCTCAACAGCTGCTCACACACATTGTAGAGTTATGTCAGTTTTTTATGTGAGTAAGGAAAACCAATGAAATTCCCCTTATATAGGAACAACTGTCTTTTATATGCAAAAGCCACTGTGATGTTTGCAAGCATAGGATGATTTTAGTGTATCAGGTATTAAACAAGAAGACACATGAAAAGGATGTAATAGGCCCAAATAAATGTTTTGAATGTTTTAAAGACCAGAAACCTCAAACATGGGATTTGAAACAAAACCGAAACCACTATATTGTGTACCTTACTACAGATATACCATCCTCCAGTTAAAACTAGGTCAGATAAATGGCTTATGCTCTGTTTATAAGATGCTAAACCCAGTAGAGAAATATTTAATGTTACCAAACAGAAGAGGTAATAAAGGTTTGGATAATGCCTTCAACCTTTTCTAAAATGGAAACTCTGAATAACTTGTTCTTCCCTTCAAAAATTCATCTGTGTGATTCTTTTCCATGAAGACTGGTGAATTTCCCTGAAGTCTGCAACTAAAACATTAAATCATAACAAGAAAAACATACAAACCCTGACTTCAATGCCTGCATCTTGATATTTCACCTCATTGTTCTTGTGTGTAGAGAAGCCTTCCCCATTTAACAAAAATCTGCAAACTTTTTGAGACAGCATTTATGCCTGTCTTCAACTTGCACACAGTATCACACAATTACATTGCACACATGTAATTGTCTGCCTCAAGAAATGAAAAACAAAGGCTAAAAGCAAACAAGTATGAAAACTTTGACACCCTTTATTTGCTTTCTTCTGAAAATCAAAGGAACCTATTCCTCTTTCAGTTTCATCCTAGGAGAACGCCACAGACTGCAGTGAATTAACATTTGATTACACTGGCATCCACAAGCAATAACTGTTAATTCCAGGGCTCTGAAGCCTTGCATTATTATATTTGTGAATCTTTAACAGAGATTTTTGCCTGGATAGCTTTCCTTTCACATAAATGTCATCACAGTATTTTTTCATCTGGTTTAGGTAAGATCAGGATTGCTAAAGGATTTGCAAATTGCTCCACCAAGGCTAGCATTTGACCTCTGTAATAAGGTAATACTGACATGTTTCTAATGAAAGCAGCAGGCATGTGGCAGCCATACCACACTTAGACGTTTTAATTCACTTAGCACATCAATTATTTAAGCTTTATTTATCACTCGAAAGTACTTACAGGGTCAGAAGGACCACAGAAGTCTCTGAACACTTTTGAAGGATCAAATTGTCTAATCTCCATTGCTATGCAAGGACCTGAACACAACTCTGAAACCATCTCCTGGAAGAGAAAAAAGACAGAAAAAAAGTTGAACTCTTTGGGCTTTAGCAAGGGCTGTATTTCTCCCCAAAACAAGGCCCAAACTTACAGGACAGGAACAATTAAGAAATATTGGTGCATTTAGGAGAGAGAGGACACTAAACAGAAACCATTAGTATTCACCACAAAAGAAATGTTTTCCATTTTGCTACTTGGTTTAGAAGTTGGAAATTGAGAAAAATTGGATATTCAGCTTTAACAGGATATGGAATAGAATATAACAACATCCATAATACTTTAAATTCTTTTGTAGGTACATTGTTATTGATCTGGACCTAGATTGCATTGCAGTATCTCATAACTTGTCAAACTAGACTGAATCACTGGAATGCACTTTGCTGAGTTTTAAGCCTGAAAAAATCACACTATGTTCAGCCAGACAGCACAGACAGCAATGTACTTTGCAGTGTTCCCTACCAGAAGCCCAGGACACAGCCTATATCTGTTTCCAAATATACATTCATTCAATGGCTTTAAGTCATTAAAATGTCTCCTGGGCTTTTGGTTCTCACTGTCTTTTCCTCACAGATTACTACAGAAGCTGAAACACACAAGCCTGTGGCCCAACCTGTTAGGGAAAGGGTCTGGCAACACTCTTGTGATGTACTAATACCAGGATCTCAGTTACAGTGAAATCATCTGTTTCCCTGGAGTCTCCAGGAGAGCAAAGAGACATCGTGAGTTCCGTGTGGGTGATGAAGCTGGGTCTGAAGCTTAAATTAACTCTGGGCATTAGTGCCAATTTGGAGTTTGTTAATTAGAGGTATAGGTTTCACAAGCAGAAAGAATCTATTTTGATGTTCTAGTCCGACTTCCTTTTTTAAATCATGCCCTTATAATTGCATACCTGTCTAGAAATCTGGGCAGACACGTTTTAAACAAATCAAGACAATTAAAGGAATCAAAACCAACGAGGAAAGACAAAGGACAAAACATGCACAGACAGTAAGGGAGGACAGGTAAGGACTAGCAAGGTTCTGCAATCATGCCCACCAGCCACAGGCAGATTAAAGATGAACCATGACAAAGCATACAGAGTGGATGAAAGAGCACAAGGAAAAGAAGAACTAAGTCCTTCTCTTCCTTCTATGAATTGTGACAGAAAATAAATACCCAGTGACTCTGAGTCAAGCAGCACTGTTCCAAAAAGCTGCTATCCTCATAGTGGATTCCATACTGAGAACGTGTGCCTAAGCTCCCCTCTCCAAATTTTATCTAGTGCCTCTATCATCAACTGGATCCTAAGAAATTTAGGAAGAAGTATTCCTTAAGGACATGGAAAGAGTGCAAATTAGCTTCATGCACAACAACATAAATATTTTAATTCCAAAAACTGTGTTATCACCAACAAATCCTCTGTTCAAAAGAGGTCCAAGAGCCACATATTTCATTCTGCTAAGAAACAGTAAATTGCCCTAAAGTCACCACTCTTCAGAATTTCATTAAATTCTGTTGTCTAAACAACTGTTAACAGGAAAACAGAGAAAAAATTGGCTTTTATCATGAGTTGCATCAACTCTCTGAAACTCCTGCAAACTGTGCTTATTCTTGTTCCTCCCTCTTTTATTGTTTCTGTCTCAGCACAGACATCCCCACCAGCAACAGTGAATAACATGACCAAAGTTACTCCTGACACTTTCAATACTGCACAGAGCTGAGACCTGAACACCAGCTGCCATCAGGCACAGCTCAGGGGCAGGTGGTTCTGTGTCAGACAAGCCTGATCTACTTACACAGCCCCATCAAGTCCAGAGTTGAGTCTAAATAGCAGACAACATTTGTCTGGTGAGGCTCCCAGGTACAGCTACATCAAATTTTCTCTAGCAAATAGTTCATTCGTCAAATAGCATGGTTTGTAGTCAACCAGAACCATTCCTGGAGGCAGATCAAGCACAAGGATTTTTGATTAACAAAGTGGATCCTGAGCTGATCGAAAATAATTGCACTTTTTTTCCCCATTTTCTATTCTGGCTAGAGTAGGAAGGACAAAGCAAAACAGCACAAAAGCTAAGCAACAGTAATGTAAAATCCTATGTAGGGGATACTAACAAAGCTAAAATTTTGGGCAATTGTACAGCTTTCTCTTTTCACAAAGTACTTTATATGCAATGTCAAAACTTTATCTGACTGACAAGGAATAACTGGAAGAAATGGAAGTACAGTTCTTTAAAAGGATTTCTGGATGCTGTTATCTTCTGTGCTGAGTTATTTTGGAATGATAAATAAAATTTAGATCAAAACAGATGGTTCTGAGTCACATATAGAAGAGGTCATATTCTTTCTCCAATATCCTATTTTGTAACATACTTTCCTATTTGGACTGCACTGACAATATCTGTTGCTGTTCCCTAGTGTGCCTTCTCCAGAACCCTTTATCAACATGATTAGCTTTTCCACATCTTCCTGTTTCTCAGATATCCTGAGTGCATGAAAATATTATTGATTCATTTTCAACTGAGTCAATCCAGCACACATAACTTGCAGGACAGAGCCACTGATTCTCACTTTTCTTGACATCACCTAAAGCGTATTTCATTTATTGACTTACCTTGTTTAAATGTCACCTTCCCTTCTGAGTAACTCTTCAATTAAATTGTATAACTAAAATTTACAATTTGTTAGAGGGTTAGAGACTGTGCAGCCCAACAGCTGCAGAAACTGGTAGACAATTTCCCATGCTGTTCAAAGCAGAGTCTTTTGCAGCACTACAGGACTCCTCAGGCCCTAAAACACTGGTCAGATACTTCCATTTTTAAATTCTGCCACGAACCTACAAGTATGCCTTGTCCAACCTCCCTTTGGTACTTGTCAAAAATGATGTTCGGAGGAGGCCTTATGAGTATTCCCCAATCTGAGAGTGAATTAACAGTACTCCTAACCCATTCAAAGACAAATCTCCAAACCCTATTGAAGTTAGACTGAACAATCATAAAGGAGGAAAAAATAATAAAAAATTTCATTTTCAGAGTAATATTAGTAAATATATAGAAAGCTTACAATAATGGAACCATTTAAAAATTAAGAAGAATTTGCAACATAATAGCATGGCAGTGAAGCTAAACTCATTAGTATGAGTAAAATGAACCAAATTCTCTCTTCCCAGAGAGAAGGTAATCCAGAAAGACAGGCTCATCTTTTTGTATTCCCATTTTTCTATCTGCAGTCAGGAAGTTTTATGTGACAGACAACAAAGCATAATACTGTAGCCAGTCTCAGATGTCCACTGGGATTACAGCCTATCCTAAAGTCCTTAAATTTTCTGAATATTTACCAAAGTCAGATGAATAAACCAAAGAATAGTTCAAGATGTCATTAGGAAAGCCTCCAATACAGCAACCTCATTGTAAAAGAAAAGATAAGTATGTATTTTGGTCCAAGCCACTATTGCAATATCCAATCAAAGATGCAGGTGTGATATATTCTCACAGCTCAGTATCAATAAACTTTTCTGGAGGAAGCCAGGGACATGACTCTGTTGTATTTCACAAATTCCTTGGCTGAACAATTTTCATGAAAGGCATAACACACACAACACAATTCTCACAATGAATTCATTTATTTGAGAACAAAATAGAACTGTTCAATACCAGATTCATAGAAGAAAGCACATCACAATCCCAAGCCATAAGAAATGTGGTAATTTCCTCAGTTGAGCATATTTTATTTTTAAACAGATTCTTGTCAAACTTATGCTTACCAGGTATTCAGGGACGACGCCTTTGTAAATCTCATAAAATTCTTCCACATTTGTACGCTCCATGTTGAACTAAGAAAACCAAAACGTTAGCCAGTCTGAATTAAACAACAACAGGAATACACAGACACCTCTTCTTAACAGCAAACATCCAGAATCCTCTAAGTTTTACTAAATAAAAGGAACGGCTTTACTACTGCAATATGAAGCTTGTCAGCAACTTAGTCAGTGATGCCACAGGCAACGTAGCACACAGTACTTTTTCCCACATCAAATACAAGCAGACAATGGAGTGTTGGCTGATCCCACTAAGAAAGGGGCTATTCCTCATTTGTGACGGGGATTTGAGTGACAGGAGAATGTCAGATCTTGAGACTTCCACCAGAATTGAAGGGCAGGACTCTTGGGAACAACCTCTGTGCCAAATCCCTTTATCTGCTGAGGGTGTTCAGGGTGTCAAAGGCCCTTAAATACCTTTTCAAGCATTTCCCATAATTCATACTAAATATATACTTTAAAAAAAATTAAGGAAGGATATTAACAATAGTTTCATTAATCTTAACTAGTATGTTTTGTAAAGATATCTCAAGTTGCCCCAGAAGAGACAGAGATAATTATCTCTCCTCCTGACAGATACAGGGAAGTGAAGTGCCTTGGCTCAAGGTCACCAAGCAAACAGAAACAGATTAGCTGATCAATCAGATACTAAAACATAAATATCACAAGGACAATGCTGATCTCAAAACATTGCTACAGTCTGCACAAGGGTTTTATTTTTTTACTGCAGGAAGACACCTGTGCACTGCTACAACATGCATACAGCACTACTCCAACTTCTGTTTATCATAAAAACACACAAAAGGAAACCTACCATCTGCAAAGCTGAGATCTCAAATCCTTCCTTAAGGATAGCTTTTATAATCTTTCCAGCAAGCCCTGAAGAAACATGGAAAATACAGTATTCAATTTTAAAGAGCAGAATTTACAACTGGAAAGTATTATACCAATATACTGCTTATTCTCAAACTGAAAAAGCAATGTTTGTGTAATGCTGTGAGAGGAAGCACAGAATAGAGCTGAGTTCACACACTCTATGTTCTATACAAGGTTATGTGTTGATGTTTTCAAATAACTGAATTCCATGCAGCTGTTGAAAAGCATTTCTACCAAAAAATGTAGTCAGTGAAGCCTTTGCTTTTCTTAGATCAACTTCAAAACACCAGTTGCTGCAAGACCAAGATTTATATTTTTAATTAAAACCCATTAGCAACACTGATGCTTTATCAGTCATCAATTCAGAGCACCAGCTGTCTTCTTCTTTTTGCAGGTCCTACTTTAAGTCAGAAACAATGCAGGACGCTAACAAACGCTTCCAATAAACTAGCACAGGAGTTCATGTCTTCTATGAAACACACATTAGTGTAAAATAACCTACTCCTTCGAAGTTTATAGCTCACAAATATGATATTGCTGATGATACTGCCTGCTTATTCCCTCCAGAACGTATTCTCAAAGACTGAATGATATTGTAAAACAAAACACTGAACTGCAGAAAACAAGAACCACTGATTTTCCACCGAATGTATATTTTAGATTTGCCCCTGCTTGTAAGATCAGGCCATTCTGAAGATTATGTCAGCCCAGCACAGCAGTCTGTGTGGGTGAACTCCACAGAACCATTGCTTTTTATAGAACACAATTGCCTGTCCTTTTGTGAGAAAATGTGTCCTTTTGTGAGTTTGTGAGAAACTACAAATTTCTGGACAGATATCTAGAAAGGAATGAATCACAGAAGAATACTCTGTAACAAATGACAATAGCAGGATGTGACTCCTGGTCATTAGATGTTTTTATTAAGTAGTCTTTAAATTGCAGGATATGTAGCACTACACAAATTGTGGTGATGAGAATAAATCAAAGCTAGTATGGAAGTTATAGCATGCTTGAGATACAGCCTACCAATACCTGTGGCATAGGACTGGGGAGCTTCCTACCACATTAAAAAGTCCCCTTAGTAGGTCCCCTACTCAGGGAAGCTCTGAGTAAATAAGACTGTGAGTTAAAAGGCTGTCACAAATTGTATTTACTAATTAAAATGAAAAACCATGTCCCTGAAGTATTTGCTACCATATTTTCACACTAAGACTTATGTAGAAAAGCCTTTCCTCTACAAAACATCTTCCAACTAGTAAAGGGAAAACCTGAGATTTCAGTGCATATTCAGTCCATGCAGCTCTTTGTGTTTATAGAACACAGAAACAAACAGAGGCAAATACAATTCCTGTCCCATTATACTGTTCCACCATGTTTTGGTGAAAGTTTTCCTTTTAACACTCCTGTGAACCCAGGGAAAAAAAAAACCCAAGCCTTTTTTTAAAGATAAAAAACATAAATAATTGCAACAGCAAAATGAAGGGACTTGGACAGGTTTGCCCAGGAAATGCAAGACCACATCAGAGAGTGAAACCTGAGCTCTGGCTTCTCTTTGCTCACCTTGCCAGAAAGGCTGAGCAGCTCAGATGCTTCCACACAGGTTGCACTGAGGCAGCAAGCCTTCAGTCTTGTTTTCAGAGATGAATGGGCAGTTTGTAAAGAGATCAAATGACTGAATAAATAAATTGAATAAATCAATAAATTTAATGAATTAACTAATTTAATATGTGACACAGCATAAGCTTTTCCTCATTCTCAATCTTCAAAGATAACATTCTGATCAACTGCTTCACCAGAAACCAGCAAGGATGAAGAAAGGGCACTGGCAGATAAACGTCACTGTCACTTGCAGGGAAAAAGCTATGAGAAAGCTAAGGGACAGCTGCTTTGCCTGAGAGATGTCCATTTTACACTTTATCAGTCAAGAATGGGCTACTTGCATAGGCAGTCTCAGCCAGCAAGCATCTAATTAAAATACATCAAGTTACAAGGTATTATGGAGATCTGCTTTTTATGGAACTTTTGTCTTCAGCAGTTTTACAACTGACAAGCAAAATCCACATTTTAGAGAAGCAAAGAGGGTCTCTGCTCAGCTTTCTGGGCTGTTTCTCTGCTGAAGTCACTAAGACCTATCTCTTCTGTAGAGAGGAGATAGTCTCCTTTAATGATAGAAATTCAAGTTGGAAGGTATTTTTCATAAAGGTCATTAATGCAAAGTTCCTTTAATAATTGTGATAAATCTATTATGACTTTCCTCTACATTGTGTTTCTGAGTTCACTCTAACTCATCAGAGCAGCAGAGCACTTTGCTGCTCCAGACAGATTGCCCATGTCTGCAACGCCCAAAAGGCTTAACCAAAGGATTTATTTTCACCACCCAGACAGACACCTCACCCACAAAATTCAAAATGCCTTGAGGAAGAAGGGCCATGAGATTTCACTTATGTTTGCAAAGCAGGACGTTAGCTCCACTTCCCAGATGTGGGAATTGAGGCAGAGGAGCATAAACAAGTTGCCAGTGGCAGTGCAGATCCACAGATCCAGTGACTTGCCCTCCCTTGTCCCAGTTTAGGCAATCCATGTATCATTTCTCCTAGGGACACTTTCCTTTCAAATTCTACCTGAACCAAAATAGAAACAAAAAGCACAAAGGCAATTCCCAAGCAACAGAAGAGTGCAAGCTCAAGGCTCGGCTTGGGATCTGCTTGAGGCTTTCAGCCAGTTGCATGACTGAACTGGGATATATTCTCTTCTTTGGGGGCAGATAAGGCTCAGGAAGAGATGAACTAATTAGAGTGCCATTTCAGCAGCTTTAACAATTCTTTTCAACTTTAAAATCCAAATCTGTAATGAAAAAACAACTTTCTAAGGACCCTTCAACAAGGGTCAGTGGATGTTTAAAATGTGATTACAGTAAGAACCCAAATCAAAGCCGCAGATTAGGCACCAGTTATGACGAATTTTCAGTTGCAAAGCACAAAAGAATCCCAAGCATTACTAAATACAACTGAGGGAATTTAACACTAATCCGAGCAAAAAGAGTGAAAGAAAGGGAGCATAGGCACACATTTTATGTCTCCTGGGCAGCATTATGTTACTACATACTTAGTGCAGGACATAATAATTTTCCAACATAGACAGAGATAATGTTCCAATATATTTTAATCAGGTAAAAAGATAAAATACCAAGACTTCCTCAGTTACATTCACATTATACGACTTGTTGCTTTACCACATACAGTATTTGAAAATTGTCCTTCACTAAGAAACAGAAAGTAGCAGGGAAGACATCAGACTGAACAAGGTTACAACTGTTTGCAGAATTGGGCACTGGGATAAAATAAAACAGTCCAATGAAAGTCACTTTTAACCTAATAGCACTTTAACCAATGAGCCATAGCAGCTGTGCTACTGGGACCTTTCAGTCCCAGTGCACTACAAACCACCAGCCTCAGGAGTAGGAATGTTACATTCTCTTCCCTTTCTTCTTGGCCTGTTTCCTAATTTAACCATTCCTCTGTTAAAAGCTGTCATTAGGCAAGAGAGCAGACTGCCTTCAAAGCAAGGCAAGAGCTAGATTCCTCATCTCAGCCTCCATATGTCATTTTTTAAAATCCTTCCAATAATTAAAAATAATTCCTCTTAAACAACAGGGGGGTTTTTTTGACAGGAATACAAAAATTGCCATGACTGATCAGATTGATGATCCACCTCATCCAGTAACATATTTCTAAAAGTAACCTGTACCGGGTGCTTAACATATTACTAACTATAAGTAGCAATTTCATTGCATGTCTTTTTCTGACATTTTGAAATGCAATTTTACTTCACAGTATAATAAAATAATCTGATTCTTTACTGCCAAGTTAAAGTCCTATTTCAAAACTCCAGAGAATCACAATCAGGCTTGACTCCAAGCAAAGTCCTTTTTGAGCTCTAGAAGATGGAAAAGTGGGATTTAGAGTTGGGCCCCTCTGCAATGTATTTCAGTTGAAGTTCTTGCTAATCTTTGTTTCAGACAACATTGAAAAAAAAACTGAGCAGTAAGTAAATGACAGATGTCCTTCCCAAAAAGTGCACTTCCTCCTCTCAGTTGGTCAACCCCGAAGAACAAGCGTTTCTCGCTTCTTTTTCTACTTAGGAGTAACACAACTCTAAGCATTTTTACTATGAAGCATAAATACACCATTTCTAGACTGCCCAAAAGTTTGGACATGGTGGTAATCTATAATTATTGGTCTCCCAGCCCCACTGTGCACTGTGTATGAAAAAGGATATGCATCCATTTTTGCATCTGTGCTCTGGCACGCCAAGGGAATGACAGAGGGTCTCCTGAGTGACACCCTGGCCCAGCAAAGGAGAGGGGGACCTCAAAAGCCACCCAAGCTAGCAATGAGGAGGGAAAGAAAAGACCAGTGGATACAGATGGAAGAGAGAGCAGCATGTGAGGAAATGATGAGAGAATATTGTTCATAGCCAGAGTGTCCAGGATTTTTCATTATTCCACATTTCTGTCTAGGTACTGTATTAAAGGAGAACCTCAAGAAGTTTGAAGGGCAGCTTTACAGACATTTATGGAGAACTTTGTCAACACTGCAGCACTGGTGGAAACCTTTAAAGAAAATAGTCATTTGAAAATACTAAAAGTTAAAGGAGTGAAGACAAAAGATATCACCACGGCCTTACTGGAAAATAGCAGTCAGGACAGTGCTAGCACAAGAAAAATTATGCATGCAAACAGTAAATCTCAGGGGGCCTTGAAACCAAAATGACGAAGTGTGTGATGCGGCTGAGAATGGGAACTGACAGCTTCAAAGGGGGTGAAAGGTTCAAAGTTCCAGCTGCAGCTTTCTGAACTGCTATGAACAAGGCAAGACCACACATGTGAATGCCAGACAGGGCATTATAAGATGCAGAATGATGAAAATCCATAGGGAAAAAAAAAGATATTCTGGGGAATTCTTGCATGGGAACAGATGGGAAGAGTCATACTTAGCATTCGGATACAAAGGCCCACAGAGAAATTCAAGGCAAAGATCACAAAGTATCCAGCAATTTGGCTGGGCAGTGTGAGCCATTGGAGAAGAGAATTTGAAGAAAGCAATATTATGCAGGTCAATATCTGTACAGCAGGTATGCTAAACTCAAACTGACTGTTGTACATTTACAAAAACAACCCAAACCCCAGAAAAGCTTAGTTTTCTGTCTTTTTTTTTTTTGTTCTTGTGTTAAGAGAAAGTTTAAAAAGAAATATCTTTGCTTTGCTCTTTCTTTCAAGATGTTCATTACTTTGTATTCCTTTAGCACATCCACTCAGACTTTATTTTTCTTTCAATTTTGAAGATTATGGTCAATCATTCTGGCTAGTAGAATGTTTCCATGTTTCTAATAAGTTTCACTTATTTTTGCTTATTTCTTAAGTGTGAACAAAACTAAACACAGTATTTTAGCTGAGGCTGTACCACTGGATTATATGAAGGCACTCAGTATTGTAATTCAAACCACTCCCAAGCTTAGTAACATTTCTTTCCTATTTTCTGGTTATCCCTGCTGAACACTGTGCATAGGACTTCTCATGAATGGTTACAGCTACAGAGAGGAAGTGGTTAAAATTATTCCTTGGAATGTGTATTAGCCCATAATTATAAACAATAACTTTAGTCTACTATTTCACCATCAATAAAATTAATTCTGGAGGTAAAAATCTTCATGAGATCCCCTACAATCTGGAAGGTTCACCAACTCACTGTCCTAGAACAATAGTAAATACACTGTAAGCACTATAATTTATTTTCAATTTGGCAAAAGACTATCACATATTCCTACAATCTGTGCCTTGACTGTTTTCAGATCCACTATCTTGCCTTTCTCCTTACACTCTGATATGAAAAGGGCAGAAAAAGAAGAGACTTCAAAGTATATTTACCTTTTGCTCCAAGGTACAGTGAGTTACATTAGGCAGGGCCATATTTTTTTCATTTTTCTAAAATCTTCTCAAAAATTTCTGGTAATTTCAGGTTCTGTTACATCACCAAGTATCAGGCCAGTGATACACTACTTAAGGTTTTCCTTAATGATTACATTAAATCTTCTTTCATCTTTCATCTAAATTAGTAAATATGGTCATATTTTGTAAATGCACTTATAGAAAGCTGTATATCCCTGTCTTACCCATCTCGGGTTAAATAAATTAAATCCATCAAATTTTCATTGGCTAAATCTCTTATCCTTTTTGCTCTTTTTTCTGTTATTTTTGAAACAGAGTGCCCAGAAACTGGACATGATACACCAGTTGAATTCTCATGAGCATTAAGCAGAATTAGTGGGTACACAGTGAACACAGACTGTGCCTATTTCACCACTATTCCAACCATTTCTCTACAAACTTTTCACTGATACCCTGCCAGTTCTTCTCTATTTTATATCTCTGCATTTATTTTCCCTTCTCCACAGTAGTGCTATGCAGTTTATATTCAGTTTCATTATCTTTGCACCACACTATTTCTGCAATTCATCAGGAATGTTCTGAATTCTAATCACATCCCTCAAAATTTCAGTAGGCACTTGGTACCATGTGTGAACACTGAAAGCTCTGCCCTCACCCACCCAAGCCATTAATGGCAATATTGACAAGAACTGGCCCCAGGATGCCCGACAAGACTTCATTTGAAAAGCCCTTTTAATCTGATGTGCTCGTGTGCAGTCCAACATTCAGGGAAACATTTAAAGCTATGTGGATGCCTATGCTGTAAAGATCTAAACATACAAATTCCACTAAAGGAAAATTCTGGTTTCCTGACAGCAAAGAACTGTCACAAAGGCACTGATAACCAAGTGAATTAGGCTATCTTACACCGTTTAAACCTTTCTTTAGAGAAAGCATACTTGGAGAATTCAGAGATCAACAAAGCACATTTTCCTTCCCAAAAACCATGCTGGTAAACGTCCATCATATGTCCATCAACCACTGCGTTATTTCAATGAAATTATGTACTCCTGATTCATCAGCTTCCTTGGTATGAAAGAAGTTTCACTATCCTGAAATTCCCCGGTCCACTCTTAGAACTGACTTTTCTCTAACCCTTTACAAGTGAAAATCCCAAAATGCAGTAGTAAACTCTCATTTCTAATGTCTCCCTTTTTTCATGTTAACACCATTGTCCCTGCACAGAGATGATTTCCAGTGACATGAACACCACCAATGTAAGTCTACTGAACACAGCAGTAAATACACTCTTTCCAATTGGAGGACACTTATGAGCTTCAGCAAGGATTGGCTGCACCATTTGATCTGTTTGTTTTTCTGAAGTGTATCTTCTCCTCTTCTTTCCTGTCTCAAACTCTCAGAAAGGATTTTCAAATTCAGTTCACCTCTTCCCCTACCAAGATCTATTCAAATGTAAAACACATTTTTCATACTTCAAAAAATAGATGCCACTTCCCCACTAGCCACTGAAATCCAGAATCAGTCTAAGCTGGGAAATCAACGCCAAGGTACTAAAACTTTAGGCAGAAATAAACGAGAAACACTATGGGCTTGGTTTCAAAACCAAACATCCCAGGCAAGAAATATCCATCATTACAACTACAGCAAAGAATTAAAAACACAGATGAAAGCGTACAGATGACTGATCTCATGAAAGCTAATTTTTTTTATTCTAAAAAATGGTGATGAAGTGGCAAAGTAGGTTGTTTTCATTTTAATCACTTTTTCCGAGCTTCTCTAAAGAGAAGAAAACCCAACCAACCAAAAAAGCCCCAGCACCACTAGACACCACCAAATGGTTCAACACCCTACATGTTACATATATACAAGGAAAACACAAGAAACAAACTGCATTTCATTTGACGTAAGTACATCTCTTCCCTGGGCAAATCTGTCTGTAAAAGAACGCCCGCAGCTGAAAGCACAGTGTTTTACTAGTTAGTCCTCACATGACTGCAGTTCTGTGATTGCCATACTGCATGTGGGTAATACCCTGGGGTCACATCTCAAACCATCCACTCTGAAGTAGCTGCAAAGATTTGTGTTCATTCCACAATTTATTTTTTTTTTCACTTCCAGATTCTATCTGCAAATAATTCCTTCCAGACTTCAAATTGTTAAGTGCATCAAGGCTAGCACTGATGCCCCCTGGCACTGCACTCAGTCTTGTAGACAAAATCCCAAGAAAGGTTCTGCCTTGCAATGAGGTAAACTCCACAGCATCTGCACTTCACCATTCTATTATCTGCACACTTATCACAGACAGAAGATGTACTTTCAGATTACTTATGAGAAAATTGCACTCCTCATTTTTTCTCAAGCCAGTTTTCTGAAAACCCTGCTTTAACTCTAGGTCTCCTGAAAATAAAAATACTTAATTACTCAAACTTATGCCTAAAAGGGTAAAGCAAAAGGAAACTATTTTCAGAGGTTTTGGATCTAATGAATACAAATTGTCTTGACAAAAAACTATGAAATAGAAAAAACTATGAAAACTTGAGAAGAAACTATGAAATAAGTAGTGCTGAGAGTGAGAATAGATTTATATCTCTACTATACCATCTTCTTTTTCTTTTTCAGCTTATTCAATTTTCTAACCAGACACATGTAAGTATACTTAGCATTATACAAAGGTGAACTGGACATTTTCATAGTGATGCCTTCTCTCTTTCAAAAAGCATCAAGTGTACTACATGTCAGGACAGTTCTTCAGTTGTTTGCAGTCAGATAATCCACTACAATGTTGGATTCCCATGCTTACAGTCCTCTCCTCACTCTCTCTTATACAATAAATACATTTGAGATTCAACATAAGTAAACCTTGCTTCTGTGCCTGCTTCAGACTGAACTATCATCCTTGGTATTCTTTTTGTCACATTCAGGATTGCCTTTGGAGCTATGAAGTATTCTCTCAATTGGAATTTTTCTGCCTTTTGCATAAAGAAGGAAATATAATCCTTATTATTTCCTGTCATGCAACATTTTGTTAATGAATGTAAAGTTCTACAACTTTGTAAAGCTGTCTGCTAGCTACTAAGTTAATATAGAAGAGCTCTGTAAGTTTTATCATCCACTCAGAACAGGTCTAACACCACATTTCCACACAATATCTTTTCCACTTGGCAAGAAGGTATTCCTGCTCCTTTTTTTCTATGAGATCTAAATTTTCTTTAGTTGAAGAATACTGTGGAAGACATCACTGTATTTTTTGTTTTAATTAAGAGGAAAAAGGATTTAACTTACCAGAAACATTAGAACAAAATCTCAAGCTAAACACATACAAGGAGAGCAAACCTGTCTGGGTAGTTAGTCTCATACCTAGGACCTCTCAAAATCATAGAGGCTTCCTTGCCTCTAGGCAGACCTTTCAGTTTGCAGATTACACATTTCTGACTTCAGCCTTTATAGCCTGATCATTGCTATTTTAAAATTTTTCCCCAGCTAATTTTTCCAAGGAAGAAGCTAAAGGCCACATCAAAGAAACTTTAAACCAGTCATGAAATATTGAAGTCTACTTCCTACAGCAAACATGACTAAACTGTTACACATAAAAATATTAAAAGTTAAGCTCACCCAGTGATCTATAGGATGCTATTTCTGCTTACAAAACCATCGACTAAGGGCATTAAACTGATGTTTATCTTTTCTGGTAAATTTACAAGTTTGGCTTTTGAGCTCTAGTGCTAATACCTCCAGATCTACTAACATGAGGGGAATTACAAAAAGAGAATGTCTAAGTGATTACAACTATGATCTTTTATCTCAAGCATCAGAAGCACAAGAAGCAGGAGGATTACAGAACACACACCCACACTAAAAATTTCTGATTATTAAACAACTTAACCAATCCTAGAGCTGTGCTCAATAGTTGCCATCCTCCCTGACTGAAAACTGGTCTCAGGAGACAAGGAAAAAACTGAAAGACACTGAGAAGTATAACAGATTCTAGAGGGGATAAACCACATCATGTCTCCTTAGTGCAGTCCTGGTCAGAACAAATCTGTCTGGAGCAGCATCAGGTTGCTTTTGCATTCTTCTAGCTCTCAGTGAAGAGGAATTGGAGTGTTCTTGCAAAGCCTCTGCAGAGTTAAAATACAGCCACCTCACTGCTGCCAGCCAGGGAAGCTCTCCACCTCCACTGGGAGCAGCCACCAGTGGGCTAAAGCTGTCTAGTCCAGAGCTCTGGGCTACATTGCCTTCCATGGCCTACCCATCTCTGGTCCTCCCCAGAAGATGTTATGCTGACACCAGACTGACAAAACAGCTATGGCCTTAACTCTTCAAGAGACGTGCAGGGCACACATTCCTAGAGGGCCAGTGATGCCATCGCTCCAGCACTACCAGCACTCTTGACAGCTGAGGTTAAACTTCATCTTAGTCCCCCAACACCCTTTATCAGGCCTCAGGGTTCCCCTGCAGCCTGGCAGACATGCTGACACTCCTGCTTACAGGAATTCTCAGGTGCCTGGGCACTGCACCAGGTCCTGCTGTGCTTAGCTGGCTAGGACCAGACACTTCTGTATGTCCATCAGGAGAGAGGCAGCAAGGCCAGAGATAAAACCAACACTGATTTTCCTCTATCACTAGATAGGAACCAACTGTGGCAATCAAAGTAATTTCCAAGAGAGTATTCTGCCCAAGAATTAACCAACATAAACTAGAGACTACATCCAGCCTTTTGTAAGCAAGTTAAGCTCACTGAAAAGCATTCAAGTTTACAGCTGCCATTAAAGCAAATCATCTTCCAGGACAGAAAACCAGGAAGATTCTTCCTTCGAAGAATCAGTTATGCAACAGATTCTGGAGGAGAAACAAACACTGGGGAAAAAGGACAAAAAGCAAAATTCAAATCATTAATTCAGTCAAATGTCTCTATAGAAATAAAAACTAAATCTCCATATAAACTCAAGTACGTAAATGAAACTTCATGTAATTGTAAATACGCAATGAGCAGCTTATATTCATGGTAATTAGACAGCCAAGTTCAAAGCCTAAGCAGTGCATAGGAAATTGCAAAAAGGTTTATTTTTAAATACTCAGTACTGAAAATTTGTAGAGCACAAATCAAAACTCCAATGCAAAAGACGCTCTGCTGCTTTCACCCACATGATTTTCTCTCCATGCCTCTGGCTTTGCCAAACTATCTTTTCCCACTGAAGGCCACACAGGATTTCCTCTCCTCTCCAGCTGCTGTGTTTCCATGTACCTGATTGACTGTGTGTGCAGCTTTTGCTTTACCTATTAAACTGTCCTTATCTTAACCCACAAGTTTCCTCACTTTTACTCCTCTGATCTCTCCCTGATCCCAGAGAAGAGAGCAAGTGGTTGTGTGGGGTTTGGTTTCCAGCTGCCATTAAACCACAGCAAAGTGTTAGAACAGTTTGCTCACTTAGGAAAGTCAGTCCTGATTTCTTCATTCCATTGAGAGTAGTAATCTCAGCTGCTTGGAGGGGGAACACTCACCCAGAGTACACTTTTTCTTTCAAATTTTAGTTGCTTTTTGGAAGCTGTCCTCTAACTTTCCAGCCCTCTGGGGTGTGAGAAAAAGGACTACATAGGGGACATTAAGACTGGCACTCAAACTGCAATGCTGGATGTGCACATACATTTTTTGTTTACCTACACCCATACCTCTTCTTCTCTCCTCACCACCCTCACCCTCCTAAAGGCATTCACTCTCTCAGAGGGATGAGCAAACAGGGGTACAATTTGTCTTCTGGCAACTCAGAAAAATTCAGAGAAGTTCAAGAAAAAAGGAGGAACAGATAGGACCCTATGAAATCTACAGAGATGAGTAAGATTAAAAATGGGAAGAGAAAACCTGAGCTCACTAAGCTAAGAGTCTGAGCCTCTGCATGTAATAGAAATTTTATCTTAAGTCTAAAAAAAAAACAGTCCAAGCCATCCACTTTGCTATTTTTACACTCAAATGAGGGATCCTAACAATCCTGCCACAGAAAAGTTTCTCCTCTGCAAACATGTAGCTAGGTAAAATCATAGTCCCAGCTGCTGCCCATATTTCTGTGAAAGGAACATCGCTGTGTCTTTGCTGCATGGCAGACTTATCAGTAGCAGATACCATGCAAGGTCTGGAAGAGATAACAGGCACATTATCAGTAGCAACCACGAAACTCCTTCTTGTGAAAGCCTTTTTTTTATTTCAGCAAGCTCTCCAGACATCCCACTTGAGGTGTGAAAGGCCTGGAAACTGCTCCAGCCACTTCTGCTGTTTCCATTTAAGCTATCCACAAAGAAGTGATTAAAATATTGCAGTGTGCTCTGCATCTTACTAAGAAAAAACTCCATGCTCTCACATGGCGATATTTATTCTGCATTCAAAAATACTGTTCCAGTGCCTGAGTCAAAATATTTTACTGCACTCACTGCTCCTACACATGCTCCTGGATCTAAGTACAGGACACACTAGCGAGGTTATTTTTGCATGGTAACATTGAACATTTCCAGTACTCATATGGCAAACTCCCAGGGCATTCTCCAGCACAGGAAGTATCACAGAATCCACCAAATGCTTTAGGTCTTTGGCTCACTTTCATAAACAAGCCTTTCCTACTTTTCATCCCCACTGCATCCAGCAGAACAAGATTCGTAACAGCACAAATCTCCCTTTGTGAATTGTTTTAATCTGATGTGCTACAGCCTGAGTGCAGGGCCCTGGCTCATGGCCAGGTGTCCTGCTTTCACTCTTGTTGGGAGGATGCTAACCTCCAGCAGGTGACTGTGCTGGGCAGACAGGAGCAAGAACACGGGAAGCTGTCACAATAAGATACATCAAACCTCATGTAGGTTTTAACCCTTCTCTTTTTCACCTCTCCCTCCTTATTCCGAAGTGAACAGGTATCTGCATGGAAAGCACATGACCCACTCACTCTTTAGGGAAATGAACTGCAGAAATAGTAAATGTGTATGAAAGACATATCTGCAAGTTTTGCATGTACTGTGAAACACACCCTGTGCTCACACAGTCTCATTCTCCCAAAAAGAGGGCACAGGAATGATCATGGATACAATGGACACACACTGCTTTCTCCTCTGCTATCTGCATTGCTTACCTTCATTAACAGCATGAGGCTTAATAATGCAACAAGTACAGTTTGTGAATTTTGCACTGCTGACTGGTCCACGACCTCCACTGGAGGGAAAGAACAACTCCAGCTCCTGAAAACAATTGTAATAAAACACATTTTAGATGGATCGAGCTGCAGACATCAGCTTTTATCGTAAGTAACAACACCAGAAGTACCCATAATCACAGAAGATAAACCTTCCATGCAGATTGTTTTCTTTCTACAAATACTTGTTCCCTAAAATATTATCTCACATGTATCTTTTCCTCTCTGGCACCATTGCTACAACCATAAAAACAGGACTGGAGTATTTCTTGCTATGTTTTCCTTTTCAGTTCTGCAATGCAATCTGTTCACACTCGGAGCATTCAAAATGCTGATGCAACAATCATTGGGTAGAGGTGTTCCCAGTTTCACCACTGCTCTCTCTCTTTCCTCAATATCTTTCCAAATCATATTTTCCAAATATATTTTATTTTTCCTCTTTTTCAAATCATCTTTTCCACTAGATAAGCAAGGATACAGCTACTACCCATTTCTCAGTATGTTTTCTTTCCATATACAAAACTGACCTTCCAAATTGTTTACATTTTTTTCCTTTCATCTTAAACAACTAAACTTCGTCTAAAATTGTCTAAAAACTTCTCATGCCTTATTGGCCCTATAATTTTTTAAAAAGTCTTACTGAATTGAAGCTGATGAACTCAACTGCTTTGATTTCTCAGATAAATCAAAGGAACTTTTTTGCTTTCAATCTCTTTCTCCCTACCATCACTATTTAGGCATCAAATACCTTGGGTCTTAGACCATACTGTGGTGAACTTGGCAATGAGGTTTTTTCCTCAGTGATATTTTTTCACTGTTCCCTGCCAGCTTCACACTTTTTCCATACCATTTATTCACATGTTACACAATCTGCCAATTAACAAATGTGCAAAACACAGGTTCCCTTTCATACCTATTGGTCAAATTCAACAAGTAAATTGATACATTTCTATGTAAGAGAAAAAATTACTTCTAAGAAATACTACCACCAAATGTATTTGATTTTTTCCTGTATAACAGTAGCAGTGCTAAAGGCTTCTTCCTGGAATTGTCTCCCTTAATTTACTAGCTCAACTTAAATGGAATAGACTCACATTTAGCTCATGGCACTTCAACAATTTCTGTAATCCTTTTCTTAAGAATTACACAATTCAAACTTGTCCTGGTGTGGATCTTGGACAATGGACCTTTCAACAGAAGGAAAAAGGGCCTTTGTTTTCCTGCTGGCAAATAATCCACATTTTAGGGGGGCACACCTGAGACAATAGGGTTCATTCCTTACATCCTTCTATTGATAAAATGCTGTATGATTCAAGGAACTTGTCCAACTCTGTTAATTGCTATTTATTCTAAAAGAAGCAGCCAGAAAAAGGCAGTAAAATGTGTATAATATTTTACCCTTAGTTTCATCCATTAAAATTCATAAAAGGAAATGAACTCAATAATGCCAAAGGACTGGCATAATGAAAGATCAAACTATAATCTTGTGGAGCCTTAAAAAATCAATTCCTTTCCTTACTCTTTATTCCTGATCTAATGAAATTACAAAAATTGGCCTGCAGAGAGGCAGTAGCTCAGAGTGTATCAGAGACATACTTTCACTTGTCATTTAGCCATCAAAAGAACAATGCAACTTTCCACTCCAAGTGCACAGCTTACAATGTGTTCATTAAATATGGTTGAGACTTCAGTTTTCTGTCAGGAGAGTTCATTTAGGTCCCTTTATCTTATATTTCTTTCTTTTCAGCAAATCTTCCTTCTGCAGGCACAGCCAACTAGTTCCCATAGCAACAGCTATACAGCCATATAATACTAGGCCTACTAAATTAATAAAGGCACAGGGGCACTAAATTCACAATTTTGCTTGATTTATTAAAGATAGGTATCAGTAACACCACCAAGAGGCACACACCTACAGTGTCATAAAAATGCTGCAGGTGAACGGGGCCTTCAGACAGCATTTCAAAAATAATGAAATGCAACAAGAACAACAAAGTAAAACCTAAGCACATACTTATGCTTCTAACCAAGAATTTATGCTAATACTCTTCCCTACACTCTCAGTTCAGAAGCTGGCACAGTTGTCATGGTAGTACACAGGAAAAAAGAGAAACTTCCACCCTTCTATTTGAAGCCATCTAACTATTTAATCAGAACTCCAAAGACTTTGCTGACTGCAACTCTCCTTCATCAGAAGAGATCACTTTTATCCAAACTCCTTCTGAGTCTGATGTTCATCAAGTTGGCCAGCAGAAAAACTACTTCATGTCCAGCATCTGATTTCTTGCCAAAACCCGAGGCACAGGAGAGGATCCAGCAGCTCAGGCACAGTGCAGAGCAGCAAGGTGAGTGCTTGGCCAGCAGAACCCCCCCGTTCTCTGAAGCCAGCCTCCTGTACTCACAGCCTCACAGCACCAGAAGGGGAGGCTGCCCAACTCTGCCCTCACACCAGAGTATGACCTCTGGGCACATTTTCTAGCATACACTACTTGGCAGCTTATTAGGTATTCTGAGGCAGGTCTCTCTCCAGCTGTGCTACTGCAGCTGTTCCAATTTAAACAGGGAGAAGACTAGAATCAAGGAAGCAACAACTGGTACCTTTCCCCAGCTAAAGTGGTCTACAGCTGAGACACCACAGCAACACATCAATCAACCATGAGATATTCCTGCCATCATTTATCAGCACATCTATCCCACAACACTGCACACAAAAGTCACCTTAATTCTATAGAAATGGTAATACCTATTACCCAGTCCCAGGGCTTTTTCTTAGCACTGAGAAAAGAAACACTGCAAACAAAGCAAAACAGAACCAAACTCCTCAAAGCCATGTCCACTGTGTTACCTCTCAAAGCACAAAGAACTACAAAGAAGCCTGGTTTAAAATATTTCATTTTGAGCAATAACAGCAAAGTAGGCTGCAAGTAGAGCACTAGTGAAGGAGAACAGATATGTGAAATACAAGGGGCACAAAAGAACTTAATTGTTTAATCCCTTTCTTTTTATGACCAACATTGGTAGACTATAGGTAGATTACACAGACTTTGCAATTAACTCACTGTTTGTGATGTACAGGAGACATTAAAAATGACCGGGCATGCTCTCCTGATCAAAGCACCCAAGATTCATCTTTGTGATAAGCAAGATTTCTGTTTTCAGACAGTTTACTCTTCCATGCTAAAAAGGGGCCATGAAGAATATGTAAACTAGTTCTGAACTTACGTATGGAAACAAAATGAGAAATTCCTAATCTGGTTGTTAGCAGATAAAAGTAAAAATAAACCTCAGTCAACAAGGAGTCAAAAACTTACTTTAGCAGCTGAAGCAACTGAATCTGGGCCATGAGCTGCATCTCTGAGACCATAATGGCCAAAGCTCTCTGTGATGCTGTCCAGTGTATCACTCTCAGTCGTTGTAGGATTTGCTGGCCCCACTATTGCTCTCCATTTACTCACTGCATCATCTCCTAAGAGCTCCATAGCAAGGATGGGGCCACTCATTATAAGCTGAAGAAGCTCACTGCAAAATGGAAACAGCACATGGTGATCCATGCTACAAATTAAAACCAACAAAAACATGATCCAGTGGAGATGTTCAGAACTCAATTTGGCAAGACTTTGAGCAACCTGATCTAACTTTGAAGTTGACTCTGCTTTGAGGAAGATCTTAGATTAGGTCATGTGCAGACATTCCCTTATTATGGTTGTAGAAAAAACCCAACATGTAGACAATCCAAACTCACTCAAGCTACTCTGTAGTCTTAGATTTCAAAAGAATTTTTAAAGGATCAGTACAGGTGTCCTGGTAACAGTGAAAGAGAGACTCTGGTAACCACTTGTCTGCAGGAATGATTCCTAAGCATTTCTTTTCTGCACAGCAGCATTTCAAGACACTCACACATGACCTGGATGTGTACCCACTGACAGAATACGTCAGCACTGCTTTCAAGCTGAATTTTCCACTGCCCCACAGATCTCTCCCATGGATTTTACCCAGACAAAGTCCAAAGTGGGAGAGAAGAGAAAGAGTTGATAAATTCGCATTGGATAAAGGACTTACTCACAAAGTGAGTTATTACATCTTGGCACAACTCATGTGATTTTAATGGGATGAATCCAAGTAAGGAGAAGAGGTTGTCAAGAGCAGCCTGCCTCCTGTCCTGACCACCTCACAATAGAAAACAACCACCCAAAATTGGTAACCCAAACATTCCATTTAAAAACTGAACAAAATACCATAACTATAATTCACTATATTCACAAAACATGCATACCAATAAGCCTGTTTTTTCACTGCATAGTCTGGACAGAACCAGCAAAGGAGAACATTAACTCTGGGTTTTGTACTATTTTGTTTAAAAGAAGAGCTTTACACAATTGTAATTGTGGATGTGCATGCTTCTCCGACTGCCCTTTTCCTAATGATCACTGGTCAAGAAGAGAAGAGAAATCCTAGTAGTTTTTTGAAAAATAAACAATATTAAAACTATGAGAAGTTACCTAAAGAAACAACACAATAAAAAGCTACTTGAAGGCAGACTCTGTTAGTCAGAGCCTGCTTGTTTAGGATAGTTAAATAGTATACATACATACACCCAAGAAAAAAAGCAATTTCTACAACACTATTTACTGTGCAGACTAATCCTTGAATATTTTTTTAAATTCTTTATTATAAAACCATTTTTCTAAACAATATAATTGTTATTTTTCCTTACTATTCACTAGACTTACATTGACTAGTGAACTTACAAACTTAATCTGAATTTAAAGACAAGATACAACATCAAATATAAATGAGCAGAAGATTTCTCACTTTACTGCCTTGAAGTTTCTTGTTTCTATTAGGAATGCTCTAGAGCTATTTATTTCTAATTTAGAGAAAAATTCTATACAGAAGATGTAGCCTATAGAACTGTAGGATGGGAGACAGGCACATCACAGTGGACAAAGGCTACAGTTCCTCAGACTATTACCATTAGTATAGATAGACATCCGTGAAATAACACTGCAGGCAAAATTCTTGATTATTTATCAACATATTCAAGCAGGCTTACTCAGCAAAGAAAAGGCAATTCCAAATCATCCATTCTCTGACCTCTCATGGTCAGACATAGCCTGGGGCCATGTCTCTCTGAAGGGCTGGAGTTTGGACCCACAAAAATCAGCTGCTGTTGCCGAAGAGCAGCTGGCAATGCTAATTCTCAAGCACTTTGTGACAGTACTGAAATCAGGTCTTTCAACCACATCAGTGCAAATCAGGCAGCAACAAGGCTGAAAAACACAAGGCACCTTCTTCCTAAAAGAGGCAGAATGCCCAATGGAGAGGGAGGAAAAGAAAGTTGCTGGCACTTTCAGGGAAAGTAGAAATGACTCAATCTCTGGGTCATAAGCACCCATCTGGTCAGATATGGAAAGACTGCGGTTTCCCACGTTAGGTGGAGCAGCCCAGCATCGTGGAAGTCTGACATTTGTCCAAGGCTAGCAGTACAGTAAAAACTGCCCCATGCACTATCCTTTCGGTTATTTATGATTTGGGGTACTTGTTACCAAATCAATTCTTACAACTAAGTGCTCCCGCTAATTCTCATTATCTGCAAGCTCCACCCTGATCCTGAAGATATCCCTTCTCTTGGCTTTGAAGTTTTGCCCTGCTAGGAGCATTTTCACTTCTGAGGGACAAAAGACATTCCCCTGATACCACTGGGTTGTAAAAAGCGTGAGTTAAAACTTTGAATAGCTGAAATAAAGATCTCTCCCTGGAGGAAGAAGAAACGGTGCATGCTTTGCAAAGGGCTCCACTCAACTAAGACAAGCTCTGATTTTCCCATGGTCCTGTGGTATCAGACATGGTAAATTAACTTTGTGCATTCATTAAATAAGCTTAATACACATCAAGCTGAAATTGATATACCTACTGATAATAAGGTTTTGCTCGATGATCAGCGTAGAAATCAGCTGCTTCTTTTCTGGAAAAGTAAGAAGACATAATATAGCATATACATATACAGAAACAGAGATAGATATATATTATAGATATATAGATAGATAGATATCTATATAGATATATAGACATAGCTATAGCTATAGATATAGATAACCCACCCCCATAAACCACAACTATCATTCATTCAAATATTATTCATAAACATGTTTCTACAGGCAATATCGCCCTAAGCTGGACAACTTGTTGGGTGTTCATGTCCAATAACAGAAACTACATTCAAATTTCTGTCATATTTTGTGTGGCTACCAGTATAGCTGACAACTCCTTTTGCTCCTGTTCTGAGAAGGAATTACTAAAGCCCGTTTCAGGGTCACTGATGGTCCCCACATTCTCAGGCTGAGAAATAAATGCAGTAGAGTCACCTTCTTGCCAAACCATTTGCTGTTATGTTGCTTTCATCATCCATCAGTTTGAGTGGGGATACTGGTTAATGAAATATGGTTTTAAAGCATAAACAAGAAATTTATCTGCTCCACTGGACCACTTCTTTATCAAGGCTAGTGTTTGATAAAACTGGTGCATAACAAAATACTGCATAACCTGGTTTCTATTCAGTGTCCTCAAATCTTTCAAGTTGCATAGGCAACATAAGGCCCTCCAAAACTGGATTTCTCCCACACTTTCACATTTCAAAACTCAATTTGGTCTTGCACATCTCCTCAGGGAACACAGCAGTGATTACACACTGCTTTCTTCCAAAGCAATGGGGTTTCTGCAGTGAGGGGTCTCCTTGCACTGCCAGGCAAATAAAGGCTACCAGGCATAGTGTGTGCAGCACAGCTGCTACTCAGCCTTTCCTCAGGTCCTGGAAGCAAAACAATGTCCTTTCCAGACAGGGTGGTGGCCCTTCCCAACTTCTGCATTGCCACATCCACACTTCTACCAGCACTGGCTCAGCTATCCAACTACACAGGTTTATATGCATATAAACCACAGTGCAGAGCTACCATCCATCCACCGATGGATACCTCATTTTGTGGGTTTTCACCCCACCAGCCAACCTACTCTCTTCCCTGTCTTTTTCCCCAGCTGCTTCTCACGTTTTACTCTTGCTTACTGAGCTGCTTTTTCTGCATGGCAACAGCTAGAAAAATCCATGGAGTTTTTCAGCTCTAAAACTATTTTGCAGCTTCAGAATTCCTGTTGAGAACACAGGATTGGTATTGGCTTGCTCCAAATCCTGGTGTGTGCCACTTTTTGAAGCTGGAATTTGTAGAGAAGGACAAGCTTTTCAAGAGGATTGACAAGTGAAAGAAAGCAATATTGCTGACCTCTACTCTGGGTACAAAGTTCATAATCAAAGCAGTGCTGTAGGGTGACTAAGAGATTCCAAACTGGAAAACTGTTTTTACCTGCAGCACAGTCTTTTGATTTTTTCTGGTCTTCATGAGTTTGCTCATTTTGAGCAGCTCTCTTTACTGACAGAAATTGCCTGCATATTTTTCAAATAGCAGATTCCAAGTATGAACAAAGGCATAGTTCTGTCATCTGAAATGGAACTTTTGATGCTTCCCTCCCATTTGCAGTCCAGACTTAAACCGAATATTGCCAGAGGAAAGAAATAACATCAAGAAGAACCTAAGAAGAATTAATTTTCTTAACATTTATCAATGTTTGAACAGCCACATTTTTCTCCAGCTTTTTTATCAAGATGACCTGAATAATTCCTGGTTTGTTGCTTTTAATTCAGTATAAGTATGAGCCATTCAAAATATTTTTATTAACCATACAGTAAATTTGCTTCTCTTCCATTTCAAACTAAGGAAGAATCATGATGTAAAAATTATGCTAGACACAGGAAATCTTGCAATCTCTCACTTCAAGCCTACACTTCGCAAAATGTTTGCCTACAATTTATTATTTCACCAGAAAATCCTCTTCTGAAATTAATTCACCAAATAATTTTGGAAGGCAAATATGAAAAAGGTATGTGAAGAGATTAAGTGTTACCATTTCTGATTGCAAAGAAGTATTTGAAACAAACTGAGCTCTACTACTCAGTTAACAATTCCCACTGAAATGAATATCAAGGTGCAGCTGCATTGTATAACTTGGTTCTCTTTTAATTTCATTATTAGTTCTCTGTTTCCAAATAATGGAAAACAGTGTTCACCTATGTATAACAGACTGAACTGACATAGGATTAAAGGAAGAGACTGAAGAAGCAAGTGCCTGCCCACACTTTCATGTCTTGGCTACAACTTCTACAGAAGGCATGAATCTACTTAACAGTGATTGACAGACAAATGTTGTTAATAATCCCTTTAAAGGAAGCAGAAGATGATGATGATTTGAACAAGCAAGCCTGCAGAAATCTAAGGGTAGAAGACTTTGGCAAAGCCATAGTTCTATCATTTTAAAATGGCACAGTCCCAAGAAACAGAGTAGATAGTATGCCGAGAAACCACAAAATACTCAAGACACTATTTAAATTCATTCTGTATCACAGCCCAGTCTTGTGCTTATTAATAATTATTTTCAATTATATAAGACAACCAGAAATTTTTATATTGCAGTAGGCAGTAAAAGTTCAAGTCTCCATTTCTTCCCTTCAGTCTGAGTCAACTCCAAAGCACATGACTTGGATCAATAGTTTGACTTCTCAGACAGAAACTGAAATAAAGCACCACCCAAAACAACACTTCAGGATCAAATCTCTCAGATTGTAGGAGAGAGGAAGCAAAAAAAAAAATTAGTTTGAAAGACATTATGAATTGCAAAGAAACATTAGAAACCTGTTTGAACTCATGAACTGGATGTTGGATGGAGGATCTGGGGCCAGTACCATCAGACATTGCAGCAGGTGCATGCAGAGACAAGAGGAAGAAGTCTTATAGTTATTTTATCAGTATTATAGAAAGCCAAAAAGGTTCTGAAGTGAAGGAAAATTGTTCCTGACCTCACACATAAACAACAAGAACACATGAAAATGGTATTATGTAAGACAGATAGCTTTTCTTTCCAAAAACATGTTGCATACTAATAGGTTTGGCAAAGCAGCAATGGAGAAATAATACAGCAACTTTGGGAAAGTCCTCTAAGGTAAATTAATTAGGTTCTCTTTCCTCTGAAGCATGCCTTCATTTAAATCTTGGGGCTCAATAAGAAATGGAGAACACTGAAGGTTGGGGGATTAGGAATGAGTAAAACCTGTCCAACCCTGCACCATGAGAAGATCACTTGCTTTGTCTAAAACATTCAGTGATTAAAAAGCACAAATCTGAGAGCACAGATTAAGACAACAGATTTACTGAGAGCAAGCAAACCAAATACTTTAAAGATAACATTATTATAATTAGCAATACCATCTGTATGAGGAAGCCTTGAGGTGAGGACATACAGATATGTCAGTAGTAAACACTGCTGGATTGCTAAAGCTATGGTAGCCACCTTGGGTTCACATAGATCTGACATATTTCATCACCCACACTCATTTGCACATCATTTTTTAATACTTCGCTTAAATTTCTAAAATTAAGCTTTCAGAAATCTACAGAATTATGATACTGATGATTTTCATGAGTTACCTCTCTTTCTCACTGGAATGGATCTGACGTGGAACAACACAGAATAGCTTTAGAGAATATTCTTAATTGTGAAAATATTTAGATACAATAGATCTAACCTTAAAAATTACTTACCTTGAAAGCAGCATCATTTTGGCCTTAGTTATTGTCAATCCTGCATTAATAATGATATCAAATAATTCTCCAATCTTACGCATCCCATCAGGTTTAATCAAAGCCAGCGTTCTGGGGAAGAAAAAAAAATAGTAGAGAGATACAGCCAACACAACTTTCCTTAGAGCATTTGGCATGAATGCTTGGTTCATATTCAGGGAAAAAACCAGCACGTCCAAGAGAGAAATTTTGTCACAGTCACATATTCACTGTCCCAGTGTCTCATCAATTTCCATGCTATTCTTGAATGCCTGTGCAACACATTCTTCTGATAAGAACAAGCTTTGCACATTATAATTTCCTTGGCTTTCTAACCCAAGTCAGCTCACAGTATTCCACCAGGAGTTATTTACCAACTTCTCCATTTGCTCTCAGAGCACACAATTTGACCACTTCTTCCTTAGCTAATTGGTATCTCGACAGCTCCTCACTCTGGGTTAGAACACAACTGAATTATTAATCTCTCCTTGTGCTTGCTCAGCTCCCTTTTTTCCTAATGTTAATCATACACATAAAATTGAAGCTGTTAAAATTCCCTGTTAAAAATATTACTTAAACATATGCCTCTTCCATAAAACTCGAAGTTAAATGATTGTTTTATTAATACTTTTAAAATATTTGAAGTCCTCAGTGAGAAGAAGATCCTCTTTCGCTTGGTACAGTATAAAAACTTAATGGTATAGAATGTGCATGCCAAATAGCTGACACTGTTAATAGACACAATAAAAGGATGGCAGAGGAGGTATTGCATCTCTTATACTGACTGACAGCTATATTCTATATTCTAAGGGACATCAATCCAAAAATCTCTACACTCTCCCCCACATCTTTTTTTCCAAGTACATCCTGTCTTTTAGGTAATTATCTTCTTACGCTGTACATCCCCAGGGCCAGGACGGTTTTATTAGTGAGCTTTGCATAGCACCAAGAACACCATCAGCACTAAAGGTATTATTAATCAAAAATAACAAGCACAAAAAGAAGGTCTGTAAAATTGCATTTTCTATTTGCATTCATCTCGTGGTGAGTCAGCTTCAAATGTGCGTGGCTTACAAACCAACAGATTTATTCAACCCTGCATCTCAGAAACGCCACGTCTCTGACAATCCTAAAGAGCAGTTGCCATCTTTACGCTGTTTCCAATAAAGAAGGCTCTCCAAGATGGAATTTTTTATTGTAGTAATTCCTTGAATGAAAGTCAAATAATTGCAAATTTCCTATTTTATGTACCAGCAGAGCACAGAAAGCAGCCCTTAGGTTAGCAGCAATATATTCCAGCCAGGGCAAATATGCTGAGATTATAGGAGATGGATGAACTTCCACTACATTTACTCTGAACCTTAAGTGACCCCGGATTGACAGATGCTTTGGCAAGAGACAGACTATTTCACAGCAAATGTAAAGCAAGGGAGGTGTTAGGACCAGGAAATGTAACCAGGAAGATCTGAACATATGCGACATTTTATCTGCAACTAAGGGAGAGGCGTAGAGGACCTTCAGAGCTCAGAAACAAACAGATTTCCTCAAGCACCATGAAGCTCCTACACATGGAGCTCCTATCTCAGGCTTGGACCCATTGGGAAGTATGATACAAAGAGACTGATGGACTAAGGCTGCAGCCAGAAACTGTGTGAAAGCAGTCAGCCAAGACTGTGCTTCAGTCCACTGCAGTGCAGGCTAAAGTTAGTTTAGCCCCATCTTCAGATCAGGAAAGGCTGACCTCTTACCAACACCAAACAGTTTGCCAGCATACTCCATGCAGCCTGTCCCCCTTTTCCCCAAGGATTTCACAGCTCCACCTTATCTCGTGATATTATTTACCATATCACAGGGTGTACCACGTGAATCAAGGCCCATGAGGAGGAGGGCCTCGACCCACGTGGTACACCCTGGGATATGGTAAATTTGAACATTTGACCACTGAGAATGACACAGTGCATGACCTGCATCCTGGCACAACACTTTGATTTCCCACAAACAATAAGGATCAAACCCCTGGAATGGGATCTCCAGCACCATTTGCATTTCCTCAAGGAACAATTTTTTGAATTTATGTTATTACACAGGTGGTTTGAGACAGACTGATAATGCTAGAAATAAATTGTCCCTTACTTTTCTAATTTCAAGGGGTTTAGTAATAGTGTTATTCCTATAAATTTGCAAAGAAATATTGTATTTCAAAGCAATTTACCTAGAAGACATTAATACAAACTGCAATGAGCAACTCTTGCAATATCTTTTGTCTAACACTGATATTTAAACTTTAATATTTCAGTGTGAGCTTTTCATAGTAAGCAGGACACAAAAAGCATACTCCAGGATACTGAAGACTGTTTCTGAGACTGGATTTCAACTCATGTGTGTTATTTTTACTTTTAATTAGGAATATGTTTCATGGGGTTTGGCATCATGCAGTCTGCAGTGTAGATTTGAAAAGAGTTTCATGTCTAAGAACCAAAGAGAAAGAAGGAAAATTAAGCTCACTTGCTTACATTTTCAGAGGGATTGTGTGACAGTACTGCAATGAATACTGAAACAACAGAAAATGAGAAGTGATCAAAGGAACAATGCACAAAGCATGCTGTGAGTATGCTTCTGAGACCTACCTACTTCTAATAATAGGACTGCTGCATGTACAGCGGCTTATGTCTTGTAGGGGAAGAAATGCTGATTCTGTCAATGACTAGGAGCATAACAATAACATATCCCACTCAAAACAGAACACAAGTGTTTCTGGGTGACACACAAATCTTCTAACATCATTTTCAATACCAGTGATACTGACTAAGCAAAGCCTGCTTAGACAGGACACACTGGTCAGACAAATATTTACCTCAGGCTACAACCACCCAAGATCACAAGTGAAAGGCTACAGAAACAGAAAGCCCTGTCCCATGCCAGTGATTCCTTATGTGGCACACTGTAAGAAAGCACATGCTCACTTAACCATTTTAGTCAGTGTTTGTGAGGGTTTTCTTATGATACATCGGGAGGGGGAACAGAAATGCAAAACACTTAATACAATATTTAAAAACTGACCCAAGACTTAAGAAAAGCAGGTATAGAAACTGAAATAAAACTATATTAATAATTCTAGGAAGAGCCTATGCAAATCTAGCCTTTTTCTACACATCTGGTTTGTATCTCATGTACCTAGGGTCACATTCACTTGTTTTGCTGACAAAAATAAAGGTTCCTAACTCAAAACATTCAAGATTTTTTTAGATTCACTCCACAGTCTCCCTCAAAGGCCTCTGCTGAGCCTGTCTGAGCACACATTGAGTGACCAAAGAATGTATTTCCAAAGTTGACCTGATCTGCCAATAGTCCCGTACAGCACAATGGCAAAAAAGACAGAGAAACACTCTGCTTCACAGAGCAACCTTAAAATTATTAATAGAATTCCAACCGCAGATTATTTTGGGAATTATCATGCACTGCAGAAGTCTTATTACATCTAATAACTGCTGTAAAACCTGCTAGGAACAGGCCAAAAAGACAAATAACTCACATGCAACTGTTCTGCCCAAGCAAACTCTTTTAATTTGACCCTGTTTACTCAGTGAAAGCTTCTGTGAAGAAACCAGATTTTGAGGATCTCTTGCCTGAGTAAGACACCTTTCACTACTGTTCCTTTGGGCTATTCTGAATATGTAACACCACTTGAATATCTATGTTATCTTTCAGCCAACATTCCTAAAATATTTTCCAAACAGCTGACATGTCATAAATGCCTTTTCTTCCTTCTGTAGAGCAGTACAAAAATTTGCCTCCTCCCAAGACCAACCACTTCACTGACACAATGACAGTGCTGCCGTGTAGACTGCAACGTCTCCTTACAAGAAGAAAATGTCATTTTATCATCAGCTGCCTTTTCCTGGTATAACTGCATGAGCACTGCAAGAGCACCAGGGATTATGTTAGGCATGTTTAGGCAGAGCAGGAAATATACAACTTTACATCGATACAAAGATGTAATCTACCCAAAGCTGCACTGAGGAACAAAAAGAGTAGCCACATACACAGAATCCATCCCCTTGTGTTCTCTACCTCCTTTGCTGCTTTCACCATGCCCAACCCCAGCTTGCAGAAGTATCAGAACTCCTCTGGAAAGGTATTGTGGCAGGCATTTTCACAGCAATTTTTGTTGTGCAGTTAAGACAAAGATGTATGCTAAAACATATAGCTCTTCCTCTATGTCTGGTTATGTACAACTGTCCAAGAAGAATTCAAAACAAGCCCCTTTACTGGGGGGGAGCAAGGGAGCAAATGATTAAGGCTCACTGGAATATCATACCTAAGAAAATGCTCTGATGCTCTGTGTTCTTTTCAAAAAGGCTGGAGGAAATTATAAAATGTATTAATTTGCAAATTCAGAGATTACCTGCACTGCCATTAAACCACATCTTGTAAATTAACCTTAGGGTCTTGTATTCTTAGCCCTGCTATTTGCTCTCAGATGGCTTCTTAAAGTCTTATCCAAAGCAAGTCTTTAAATGAAAAATATATTATGAGTCTTATCTTCCTCCATGATAAACAAACTTTGTCTTAACAAACAAGCCTGTAATTTTTACTGACATTCTCACACTGTACTTTCTGTCCTCATGCACACAGAGCTTAAGAGAATCTGAAAAAAATTCTCAGAAAAAAATCTCCATAGTGAGGAAAAACACCAGAGATCAGTAGTGAGGAAAAACAACAGTAGATCAGACTGGTGGGGCACTAGGCTTCTGCACAGATCCCAGAGAGACAGCTGCAACTTTCACAAGGCCCAGGCCTTTCAAGCCCAGCATGCACCAGTTACCGTATCAATTCTGCCCCAGGAGAATCCACAAATCACAAGAACCCTACTGCTGCCTGCCACGGCTGAGTAACGGAGCTGAACAGGACCTATTTTCCTCCTCCCCCTCTTTTCTCCCAAGGTACCTAGAGGAGCCAGCAGCTGACACCATAGAGAAGCTGCCCTTGGAGTGGTACCACAAGCAGGTACCACTTTGCTTCTCTGCGGCCATCAGAAAATCAGATCCCTTCAAACTGCACGCAAACACGCAGCCATCTCCGCTTCTGCCCCCGTCAGTACAGACACCTCACCTCTAGCAAACACCTATTTCCAAAGCCCAGCCCCAGGGTTGCCAAAGCTGCCCCTCTCACCTCTCCTTGCGGCTCCCCAGCTTGCGAGACGTGTACAGATTGCCGTAGTCCACAATGGTGAGGTGCCGGGAGAAGACGGTGACTTTGCTGCCCACGTAGAGATCCTCGAGGTGCAAGCTCTCGTACTTGGTGCGCCTCAGAAACGTGCGGCGGTTCTTCACGTCGTACTGCAGCAAAAACAAGATTGAAATCTACCTGAGCAAGAGATTTAGTTATGGGCAAACTCAATCTTTGCTGTCAGAAATTTCCATAGTACTGTGGGATTGAATCTGATCACTTCATCAATTTAATTCCAAGCCCTTTGAACTTAGAGGTGTACCAAGAAGCTCAGAAGTCTAAACCACAATTACAGATTTATTCCATTTAAACAGTCTCAGGCCAACAGCTATCTTTGATTTTTTTTTGGTTTGTAATTTGCTTGCTCTAATTCAAGCTGTGATAAAAGGTTCAGGTGCCTGGTGGCTGCCTCTGCCCAGTCTCACTGAGAGCTCCCCCAGCACATCCATGTTTCACAGCCCAGCGGCTCGCACCAGAACGATCAGGATACACACTGGCAGGTCTCCTCTTCAGGGCATCATTCCAGTGATATGATGCTCTATTTGACTGTGTAAGACTCAGCATTAGGGACAGAGAGATGATTGCAACACTTGGCTGAGATGTTGTCACTGCCTAGAGCTGCAAGCTCAAAAGCCTGTCAGGACAATTCAGCTTTATGTATCATCATTCCAAGTAAGAAGCCAGACATTAATGTGTAGTTTTCTGGGTGGACTGGCAAAGCACCCAGATGTCAACCTGCTGAACAGTTAGATATTACTGCAAGTAGATATTACAGATGCCTTCCATTTCCTGGGGAAGTAGAAGCCTATGAAAGGAACTTCATCCTCCTCAGGCCAAACTTCCCCTTCTGTCCCAATCTACAGGTGCTGTCCCCCACTGCAATGGTGTATCCACCAGAATAGCATTAAAAGAAAGAATGTCTCTCCCACAAATTTTGGAGGGGAAAAAAATTTAAGAGCAAATCCCATGTTCTGAAACATGTGAATAGAGTTCTGCTAGAGGGCTAGAAGAATTTTAATTGTTTTCAGGATAACCAAAACTTTGCAGATTAAAGAATTGTAAATAATTTTGATACTTCCTTCTGTGGAGACATGATTGTAAGGAAGAATACTTCCCTGCTGAAATGTCCTTAGCCCCTCCTACATGCTCCTACTAAGTGTTCACTATTCAAGAGTAGTAGGGAATGAAATGACAACATGGTAAAAAAAAATAAAATCAAAGGAACCAACTTGAATTCAGCTACTTGTTTTCTCCTGGACTTTGCCAGGAAGCCTATTAACTGTCTCAACCATAAGCAAATTCTTCCATATCTTGTGCTTCTCTCCTCTCAAGAAAAAGCAGGGATCTACCTGTGTTAAAGGATTCTTCTTTAGAGTGAACTTTTGAATCTGTTTAAAAGACTTTCTTATAAAGTGAATGATAAGCCACAGCAGAAGAAATATAAAACTGTTTGGACTGTTCCACTCCTGCCCACATACATGCAGAAGTAAATTACCCAGAACAAAATAGTTCTCTGCTAAGAATCTGTCCTCTTTAAATATTTCTTCTCTCTTTTTAGGAAATCTTTTGTAGAAAGAAAAGTTATTAAGGCTTTGAGATTTCCCCATGAGAGTTATTAACTATGGAAAACTCAGAGAATGGGGCACCTCTGTCAAGAGATCCAGTTTGACTGAAAGCACTGCTTGCTGTCCTTGGACAAAAATTTATGCTGTCTTCTTACAGCTGCAAAGCAAGCTGGCAACTTCTCTCATTATTCCCACTGTCATTCTACTTCACCCACAAAAACATGAAGGACAGAAAGAAAAGTTAGGCTCAGACTTCATATAACACAAGCCTTCAAGAGCTCTGCTCCACCCTCAGGTGAGGTGTGTGATAAGGCAGAGCTGCTGTCAGGGATGGGGGGAAAGGGAAACATCCTCCTCATACGTGAGGAAAAGCTGGCTCATATCCATCACCGCCCTTCTCTCAGATATGTTAGAGGTAAGAGCAGGTTGTCATCTCCTCAGGAAAGTACTAAAAGATGCAGAAGAATTAGGCAGTAATAAAGAAAAAAAGATCATCAAATTCTGCAGAAATATAAAAAAAATCAATCCAGAAAAGAATTCTAACTGTACTATCTATCCACAAAGTCACCCCCAAAAGTGATTTTGAGATACTCTTTTTTTCTAAGGGTGTTCACATACATTTTTGTTCTTTTTATTCCTGTCCTGCCCACATGCAGTATATGGCTGTGTACACACCATGCTACTTTAACCTAAGAGCACACCAACAAAATGCAAAAGTCTGCCAAGACATAGATACTGCATTAAGAAGTTCAAGAACACCTTGGAAGCTCTTGGTTTTGAGACGTGTAGGTGAAATGAACAACAATTTTGCCAACCTACACATGGTTGTGTAGGAAGATTATTACAGTTCCTGCCTGATCAGCTAAACTGTCTCTGGGAAATATAAATTAGAAACCTCACATTTTGAAAACCGTGCACATACAGACGTCGTACAAAGGACTAACTTCACAATCAGTGCAAAGTGCATCTCCTCACACAGCTGGGTATTACTGCTTCAGTGAGGAGCAGTTTGGGCAAGAAAAGGCCAATTCCACTAGATTTCTTATTTCTGCAGTTGATTTTCATAGCAGCAAAGTTACATTTGGATAATGAGTATCCAAATCCAGGCTATTCTTAGACTCTTCACTAAGAATTGGAATAGACTAGTCCATGCCAGTAACTCATTCCTAAAAGGAGGCACAAAGCATTGGATGGCATGAGGATTATCTTTACAGTAAATATTATATTTTTATATACATGCCTGCTACTGCAAAATGCCGGTTTCCATCATTGTCAATAAGCAATGGGATTAGTTGTATGAACCACAAGTCAGAAAGGTCTGTGCAAGCACCACTGATGGAAAAATTTGGATCCTACTGCCTGAAATGTCCTACCTCTCATTAAACCAAATTTACCATTTCTTCTACTTTGACAAGACTCTTTTACATTTTATTCCTCAGAGACTTCTGGAATTCCTGCTCAAGCTTATTCTCCTGTTTGGAATTAGCTTCAGCTTACTTTTCTCAAGCAGTAGGCCAGTGTTGCTGAGTTTCAATTCTGAAATTCAAGTAGAGATTGAATGAAAACAGATTTGTGAAAATTAATCTCTCCACACCAAAGCAAGCTTAAGAAAGAAAAAATCATAAATGTGGAAGCTATTCCATATGCTTCACTGTGAACTCATATTTTTCTCCTCTTTTAGTTTTAGAAACAGAGCAAGATACATTTTAAATTAAAATTTCTTACCTGAAAAATTAATAGGCATAGGCAGTGGCTTGCTATTTTATGAACTGTTTAATTGGATATTACATTTATGACAACGGATTTTTTTCTAACATCCTTACCATTTCAATGGATGAATCTTTTGGATAATACAGAAGTTCATAACGCCGAAAGAGTGAAGCATTTGGGTCATACCATTCAGCAATGAAAGCATATCTCTCATCTTGACTCTGGAAAAAGAAAAGGGGCAAAACTGGCTATTACTATTACATAGTCTATATGTAAAAATACACAAATAAAAAACTTCCTTCATTTGTTATCAGAAAAGTAAAAGAAAAATCACTTGTGAGTGGACTTGCACACTCTGAATGTCTTCTCCTGCCTACCACAGCTGGTGACATCTTTTCACTTGTTAGCTATCATCTTTTAAGTAGCATGGAACTTGGATCATGGCAGTTTTCCAGAAAATCCCATAACTTACCCTGATTTCATCAGTCATGAAGCATGCTGTTGAAGTTGTTGTTAGACTTAGTCAAAGTATTTGATTTACTTTCTTTCGTTAAAAAAAAAATGTTCACCTACAATTAAGTTACAGACTCTTAACACATTTTCTACACATCCTTCAAGGAAACACTTTATTCTTCCTTAACAGTCATATCTAAACTTCTCTTAATGATGAGATGAACATATTCAAGTTAAGGACAACATTAGTTTGATTCTCTACTTAACTTCCTGAAATTTACATAAAGCATAAATAGCCTGACCTCACCAACAACTCGTTTTCTGCCCCTAAGGAGTGCAGATGAGGAAGATGGACTGCAGTAATTCCAGAAGTGTAACTACTTGCTAGCTTCTCTCCACAGAGGAAAACAGCCCCCAGCAAAGCAAGCACAAAGGCAAAGCATAGCATGTAGATGTGCAATTCTCATTCCTCTTACTGGTACATGTTTGTTAGTTATTGATGCAGTATCAGTTATTTGATAGCTAGAATAGTTAGATGGAGCTCTAAATTTTTAATTCCCACATCTCTAAATCTGACTGCTACTCCTAAGGGCAAGCAAAGTCTTATCACAGACTTCCACACTTTACACATATCTGTACTCTTCTCATACACTTTAAAAACTGAGGAACCACTGGGAGTTTAACTTAAAGCCATGTGGGTCTTTTCAGTACTTCAGATTTTAGAAAAGGGCAGCATTTCAGTTGTTACAAAGACCACTAAATAAGCAAAAAGACAGAGTTCCTGTAAGCTTCCATGACTATTCTAAAACACCGGCAGGAAAAGAATCATAATTTTCCAGCATCTTCATCTTACCACTGACTTAGGACTAAGTGCTTTTGCAGGTTGAAGTCCTAACAGAAGCAGGAGCACAGCAAGAATGAGATAATGAAGAACAAATTCAGCATTTTACAATGTGATGAATACTAGCACCTCTCCAGTCAAGAGCACCATGGCAAAATGCCCCACCCTCCTACCAGTTCTTATGGTACCCCCCACACGGCAAACAAAGGATGACTGTACTGCAGAAACACTTACACCATGGGGCAGCACAGTGCCCTGGAAGGATGCAAAGTTTCCATTTCTCTCTGCAGAAGTCTGTGCAGCGCTGGAAACCTTATTAGCATCAACTGCTCCAACTTGTGTATTATCTGCACAGCACACACTGCAGCCTTTGACAAGAGCTAAGCTCATCTCTTACGTGCAGCATCCAGCATGAAAACTCCCAAGGGACTTAGCCTGGTTTCTGGCCCTTGCTTGAGCTGGATGTGTTTGCGTCATTACTGCTACTGCCATCATTCTGGAGATGTGTAAATCAGAACAAACTGTCTTATGGCAAAACTCACTCTTGATTTTTCTATATAGGCAATAAGCAGTAATAAGGGTTGGCAGACTGATTTCAATTTTGACCTTACGCTCACACTACTGGACAACAAGATATTTGATCGATTGCTTTGACTGACCATCATCTTGTCAAGAATGGATTTTATACAGAAGCAGTTCTCTGCCAAAGAGGGTGTCTAAAAAGAAAAACATTCTGGTTTGATAGCACCATAGAATGGCCTAGCTTGGAAAGAACCTTAAAGATCATCCAGTTCCAAGCCCCCTACCATGGCAGGGGCACCTTTCACTAGACCAGGTTGCTCAAAGCCCCATCCAACCTTCAACACTTCCAGAGATGGGGCATTTCTCAAGTAGTACCTCCACAAAATGACTACTGATGGATGAAATAAAATAGATGCACCATCTTTAATCAATGCCTCTTCATAACATGAAGACATAATTGCATTGCTACATGCTACATGTTAGAGCATTGCTTTCAACGATATTTTCCAGGTAGCCGTTATCACAGAAGCGACCAATTTTCATTAAACTTCCAAAATATGTAAATGCTTCCCTGTCTCAGGGAAGTAATGTATTTATGTTAGATTTTTTACTTAGTCACCAGTATCAATCATCAGCATCTTCATGTTTACAGTGAGAAACTGCATTGTGTGCCTTGTGTGGTGAGGAATTGGTCTGCCCTTTTTTCTTCTTTTAACACAACTTTGGTTTTAAGAATCTGAATTTCATTAAGAAATGAAATTAAGAATCTGAAATGCATTTTTTAAGACTTTATTCAGTGTCTGAGCTATTAATATTTGTTATTCAGCAAGTTATGCTGGCCAATGAATAGCAGAAATCACCATTTTCTATTATCTTCTTTTGGCGTTGTAAGCAAAGGCAAGGTAATAAATGTTACTTAGGCTAGAGAAAACTGCAGAGCTAATCCCCAAACACCCAGAAAATGCTATCAGTAAGCAGGACAGCTTGAATCCATTACTGCTATATATCCAGAAAATATGGAGACCTAGTATTTTTCTAGAATTACCTAAACAAAGCCTCTAAAGCTTCTCCTGAGCCATACCTAGAATTTTCTCTGCTGTATGGACAAAATTATTACAATAAATATTGATACATGTAGAGAACTGTATCAGAAAAATGTTCAAAGCTTATGAGAAACACTCTAAAAATAACTGGAAACATTGTATTTGTGAACATGTCAATTGTTTCCGAGGCAGACACTGCAAAATGAAGAAATTCAACACAGAAAGCAAACGGAAGACCCTGCCAAACAAGTACCTAAAACACTGCAGGACTCTGATCTTACTATTGCAGACTCACGCAAATAGCCTTAAAACAGATAAAAGACAATATGGAATACAGTCATGATATGGTGAATTTATTCTGGGAAGCCCTTGCCAGGCAATGCTGTGAAACTGCCACTCCAAGTCATCAAAAATGCCAATCGATTTTAAAACTTAAGTTTTTAAAAGTAAGGGCATATTAAGTTCACAATATGTTTTTAAATGAGAACAGAAACTTTCATTTACTTATTTAATGGAGTAGGATTTTGAAGGCAAAAATCAAACACAAAAAACCATCCACTTCCCATCACATACTGTAAGGATTGCAATAAATCTTTAAGCCTTCACAGGCCTGAAATTCTAATTTCTGAACATTTCTTTTCAATCAGTTAACCACTCAGTCAACAGAACTGCTATGGCAAACAGCCTTCTGACATACCACTTCACTAGTGTGTCCTGGCTGCAAAGTGAGAAGGAGTCTCAAGGATGAGGAAGCACTATGGGAGGCAAGCAAAGTCTCATTGTTAGCTTCTGTCTGTCCTGCCAAAAAGGAAACCCAGAGAAAATAATTCTCCAAAGAGAAGAACTGATGACCTGTGAGGTGGTAACATGTTCAAGGCACCACACTGCTCCAGACCGAGAGTGAGCCCTGAAAGAGGAATATTTCACAGCTCTTGACCAAAGAGCACCTCATTCCCCTAGGAAATGGAACAGGCATGTTAGTCACCACTGAAATCACATTCCTTTGAACAGCTCAAATAATAACAAATCAAGTGAATCTATAAGTACATTATAACTCAGAAAATTCTTGCTTTAAAGAATTAATTTCCATTCATTTCTGTACCATTCCCTCATTAAAATCATGCCTAGCTTCTGCTCTCATGACTATGCAATTAAACAAGCAATACCTAATGGGGGAGTAATATTTTTTCACAAATATTCACATTAGTGGAAAAATTAGTACCACTAAAAAGCCCAGCAGTGATTATGCACTTTACATTTACATACTGATACTTCCAGAATAGCTGTCTTGAGCTCAAGATTTACATCTCCTTTCCATGGTAAAATCTAGAACTGAGATCAGCAATGTCAAGAGTTCACCTACTGTGAAGACGGAAATAGGTTTTTTCCCTCTTCCTTCTGTAAGTTGCCCAGAAAAACATTAAAATGCATGTGGGTTTTGCTACCTTTTGGGTTTTGTTTCCATTGGCATGTGTGAATATGCAGTAGGATGGCTGTATGCACATGAGAAACACTTATTGAAGTACAGCTGAATTAAAAACCCTAAATTTTGTACTTTCTTCTGAAAGCAATGGGGGAAGCACTCATTCTTAGCCAGCATGGGACTAAGTTCTAGAAGCTAAACCCAAGCATCCATCTGAACTGTGAACTGTGCTCCCAGAAAACTCTGTGCAGAGGGAAATGGTGTTTTTGGAACCAAACTGCCAAGGACATTCAAAAAGCAGAGTTCTTAACAAGCTGGACAGGACACAATATCTTGTCCTGTAAACCTTTTAGACTTCCAAAAGGCTTCTGTCCACAGAAAAACGAAACAAGATCTTCCAAAGGTTTTCATGAGAAGCAACAGTGGTAGAAGAGCAGCTCAAGGACTAAGGAACTCCCATGGAAAGGTGGAGAAACAACTTTATCCCTCTGGTCTGACCTATGAGGGATATAGATCTGGATTTGGTTTTCCAAATGCTTCACGATGCCACCTGACAGCCACACGACTGTGCTGTGCTGGGGTGAGTACTTCTGTCCTCCTCCCTCTCTGGTTTTGACTAGAAATTTCATATTAGAGTTTATCTTACAATGGAGAACACAGAGTTTTTTTCAGCTCAAGAGAACTTCACATGAAACAATACCAAAATATTTCTTAAAATTAGAAGGCACAGCTTTACATGCTATTAGCAACCTGCCTGTGAGGTTTGCAGGCCATCAGGAACTCCAGCATGCATGACATTATCTGACACAGGCTCTGGCCCCATGGCTCACGTATTACAGCTTTAGGAGTCATGCAGAATATCGCTACATTTAAAGTGTGCAGCTTTGCTGTCAGCTGCTCCTTCGATTTTTCTCAGTGACTCAGTAACTCTGAAATCAGACCAAAGAGAAAAAGAATCAAAGGATTTGAATCATCTCCTAATGAAGCAACAAAAAGACTGCACAAACCTCAGTAAAAGCTGAATCCAATCCATCCCTATATCTGTGTTCTGTATTTTGTAAAACTCTGCTGTCACGGGGAAAATCTCCAGTAGAGCACAGACCATGCTGTTTCTATGAAAATCACTGGGAACAGGATGGACCAGCAGACAGGAACTATTCTTACACCAAATGGGTGTTTCTCCTAATGCACCAAAAAAGCTTTCTGGAAAGGTTGCTCTGAAGCTTCCTAAAATTCTTAGAATAAATCATTTTAAGGGAACATTTTTTCACAACCTGCTCCCCTCTCAAACTAGGTTGGTGGAACTCTCAAAAATACTTTGGATGAGTAAAAGCATTTTTATAAAAATTAGATTATTTTGAAGCATAAGAATACTAATTATTATAAAACATTTCAGGTGAAGATATCAGGAGGCTGGTTGACTCCAACATCAGGTAGTCTGCTTATGCATTAACATGCACTTAGCTTATGTTTTTAGGAAGAAAATGTATAAGAGCTTAGCAACCAAAAAAAAAAAAAAAAAAAAAAAGGTAAAATGGCCAGTGAAGAGGTATCTTATCTTTCCTCTTTATAGTTTCTACAAAAAAACCACCAACTATTGCCATATGTGCTGGTGCATTCCTTAGACAGATGTTGGCCTTGTGCTATTCAGACAGGGTGAAGTGGGGGATCTGACCAGCTGCCTTCACCAAGAACATTATTTTCAAAATTAGGCCCAGAAGCTGTTGCTATAAACATATCACCGACCTCCAAAGTCCAGAAGCTACTGCTACAAATATCTGATCAACCTCTAACAGCAGGTATCTAAGTCCTGTTATAAATTATTTTAAACAGTTCCTCAAAGCTCATAAATCTCCAATCACTGCTATTCCAGATCAATCCCTACTTCAGATTTAATAGTAGTTCCCAGTCCTGAAGAGGACTTCAGCACAAACGAAAAGCAGGAACTGACAAACTCCTGGTCTGAGGAGCAGGAGCCAAGAATCCCAGGCAGAAGCAGCTACTCTCAGTGTTCGACTCCCCCCGCAGGCCAGCGACAGAAGCACCGCCACAGCAGCACCTGCCTGCTTAGGAGCCCCAGAAATACTCCAGTTGCTCCAAATGGTTGACTTGGTAGCTTTCCTGTTCTCCCATTTCAACATCTGGCAAGCCCTGCTTCATTTTCACCTGAATGCTTTTAGGTGCAGGCTCTGCATGATGCCAAACTTCCCACATAGCACTGAGTGATCACAAATTCAGACCACCAGACCAAAGAAATGTAACTTCAATTAGCTTAAAAGACACTCTTAACCACTGGGTTAGGAGTGTTACTCTTTCACGGAAGCACATCTTAAATGTGACAATCCTCTGCAGACATAAAGCTGAAAAAGGACATTCAAAAACACTTAAAAGAACTGGAATCTCTAAAAAATCTCTTTAAAAAGTCAAGTACTTCTGCAATTGAGAAATAACAAGGCTTGGTTCTCTATATTCATGTTTCTCACCTGTGACTGTTATGACCAGAGCCTCTCCTCAGCTAATAAAGGCCCATACCCACCTGGATTCTCTAACTATGGTCGAGCTGACAGTGAAGTCTAACATTCTGCATGGCAGAAAGTGCTCTGATTTTCAGCATAAGATTTAAGTGCACCTTAAATCCAAAACGAATTCTCATCAGTGCATGCTTATTAAGCTGTGTTATTCAAGCCATCTTCTGCCTTCACAGTTTATGTAATACAGGATATTTTCCAGGCAAAACTTAAATCCACAACACTGTGTAGATAGAGCACTCAATTAGCTCTGTCTCTTAAAACTCATTTTCCTCCTCCTCTTCTATTCATGTTTCTGACACACGAGCTGGAATAATTTTTAGAACTCCAATTCTGAAGCCCCCTCACTGCTGTTGCACCTCCCACTACTTTCTCAACAGGCTTTTCTTTAGTGAAAAAGTAAAATCAAAAGATCACTTTTCAAAGGAAAAACATCTGGCAACTGCAATTTCCATGACAATGTCTTGACTACAGACAATTCTCAACCTAAGCCTTGTACTCAAAAGCTCACAGATGAATTTTGTAAGCATATCTCTTTTTATCCTCTCCTTGTAGGAAGCAAAGCCTACCTAGTGAAAATTTCACACGAATTCTAGACTATTTCAAATTAAGCAAATATTGGATAACTTATTAACATTCTTAACCATATTTGAAATCTATTGAGTCAAACACCCTACTGCATTTGTGTTTACCCTCCTCCAATTGATGGCACATCCTTTGGATCCACGGACTTCCAATATTACTGGTCCCTAGGCTTCTCAAGTGCCTTTTGGACTGGATATGTTCACATGGGTATTGCTGCTTGGACCATGTGTTGCCAAGTAGCATGGGGATACTTCTGTCCTTGTAGCACTAACCAAGGGAATCTCCCTCTTCAACTGGGATCTCAGTTCAGTAAATCACCCCCTTATGCTCAGGGGTTGTGATAAACACAGCTCTAGAAAGTTGAAAGCCTCAAATTTTCTTCTCCAATTTAGGAATTGGCAACTCCATGCCACATCAGCAAAATCATCTGGCTGTTCTGTCAATTTACTGAGCAAGAAATCTGCTTTTACTATTAGATTACGTAAATTATGTAAGCTTCCTATGAAGCACGTAGGTATGATTAGTAGGTATGATAGTACAACCTAACCTCTTTTCCCCCTTGTTCTCTCATATAAAATAATCAAGAATTAAAATTCTCAACCAATAACTTCAATCCACTGCAATTACATGTCATACTTAAGTACTTAGTTACAGGATTCATGTTATTTTTCTGATTATGGAAATCAATTTCTCTAAAACACATGAAGGATGCCATACTGCTCCTCACTGCTCTGTTCAGACAGGTTTAGCTTTAGAAGACCAGCTACATCTGGTCTTCAGGAAAACATGCAGCCATTTAATGCAGATTTATAAAGCTGCAGGTGATAGGATCATATGTTATTGAACTGGCAATTACATGATCACAGGTAATTCCTCTCAGAGCAGTCAGCAGTGCTCAGCACGTGCCTGTCTGCCTCCACTAACTCCAGCAGGGCCTGACAGTGATTTAAGCAAAAGCAGAGCTGTTCCCTGACTCAGAGCACAATTTGCAACGCAGGTCATCCCACATAATCACATCTGAGCACAGAGTTTAGGTGCTTTGCACTTAATCAGCCACTAGTGGCAGAACTAATGCTGCCGTGGTCAGCTGCCGAGTGCTGTGTCTGCACCTTCCAACCACGAGATTAATGCCTCCATGTGAGACAGGAAGAAAAACACTGAGCTACCTGTGCACACCCCCTTACAAGTACCAACCAATATTGTATTTCCAGAAAAATCATTTCTGAAAGGCTCAAAACTTGGCCTAACATTAAAGCTGATGCCAATACTCAAAGGTAGTTCTCTCTAATAGAAAACCATTCCTCTGCCAAACTTCCAGCTTTCAACTTCCAGTATTTTGAGACCTAAAGCTTTTCAGAGGAACACTGATTTTTTTTCTTTAGTATCTTTATTAGGACTGTGAAGCATTTTCAAATTTTCTCCCCACACATTCATATTCAGGTATGCCATTAAATTTTCAACCTCCTATAGAATCAATCTGGAAATTTTCACACAGAATGGTTAAAATTGGAGAAAGTTACAAGCAGCTGGAAGTAGAGCTTTGAAAGGTAACACCTACAAATCCTAAACTAAAGCTGTCAACAGCACTTCAAAGCAGTATAATGCCTACAGCATCTTCAGATTATCTCAGCTCATAATAATCTTCTGAAAAGCTTTTTTAACAAGAACTAGTTGGTTGCCTTGGAATCACAGCTAAGGGAGAGCTGGTCCTTCAGCCAACCAATACCATGAGCAGTTAGCACCCAGGAGTTTGTGTGAATGCTCTGAAGACCACACATGCTGCATCCACCTGCAACAGTCAGAGCTTGTCATGTTCTAGTAACAATTTATGGTCCTATGAAGCTGACAAACAACTCTGCTGACATGTTTCTCATTCACTACTGTGGGCACTTAAAGCAAGTATTTTGTCCGTGCTACTGCTTAACTACACACTGGCTTTACTTCTCAAATTCTAAGGTAGTTGGACTAAATCCAGATTTCAGCTAGTACAGATGTCATGGCCACAATTTATTCTGAAGCCAGACTAATGACAAGTTACATGCAAATAGAAGTTTTCATGATAAAAGCTGTTCAGCAATTTCCCATTAGTAAAGTAAGAAATCAAAAACTTCTGTGGTGTACAGAAAGCAAAGTGGGTGAGTATAATCATATTCTCAAACTCTGCCAATCCTAGCAGATTTTTACAGGTTCACTTTATGAAGATTTGTTCCACAATTCACAGATTATTTGTCTCCCAAAGCACATTCTGTCATCAGATTTGCACAACTGAACTATGTTATTCCCCTCAGATGCAAAAGTCTCTTCTGGATAAAGACAGTGACTGAGAGATTCCAATTCCATACATAGTTTGAATAAGATTGCGTAGTTCCACCTACACAGCTGCCTCCTGCATTAGTGCATTTGATCCCCAGCACCTTCTCAAAAAGGATTTTTTTTCCTTTTTCCTTTTACTTTTGTAAAATGAGAATAATCATCACCATCACTCCTTTCACAGAAGGATACCAAGATTTAATAGCTATAATATTTGTACTATTTAGGCATCCTAAATCCCCCTTCATTGTGACAAAAACAGAGCAGAAGTCAGTTAGTCAGTTCATCCTGATCTCCTGCCTCCACAGACCCTTCACTGCAGCACAGGAACCAGGCACCTGTGGAAAAAATCAGAAAGGGAAAATGCTGCCCAGCCCGCTGCCGAGCCCACTGCCCCTGTAGCTGCCTCCAGAAAACACTGCTACACCAGAATGTCAGTAGCTGCCAAGGACTGGATCCAGACCACAGCTCCTCTACTCCATCCCAGTGGATTTGGGAGTCTTCAGAATTAAAAGACCACAGTTCAGTTACCAAAGAGTGTATTGTGCAAGAGACCACGAGACAGGGCAAGGACAGCATTGCTCCTACGTAACTAGAAAACATACAGCATGACACAGTCCCTACAGTAGGGGAAAGAAAACAAGAAAAGAATAAAAATAGGAGGGGTACTAAATTTAGTGAGGGATCACACTTAAATGTGCAGTATGTAGAAGAGCAGGTACACAGGCTCAAGCATGCCTACCCACCTCTCTCCAATTCCCATGTATAGCCCTCTCTTGTATGTGGCTCTCCTTCCAAGTGTGCTGGAATATTCTGCAGAAAAAGTGTGATTTTTAAAAAAAGATAATTAAGGTAGTTACAATCACTGAAGGATGCCATGCAAAGAAAGGTCGTGCAACAGGCTCTCAGGAACACATCTCAGGAGAGAGCCACCTCTTTGCAAAGACATGAGCACCCTCTGGTGCCCAAGGACAGGAGCGCCTTATTTAAACCTCAGGAATTCACTTCCGAAATGATCAGTTAGAAGCCATTGCCATCTCTTCCTAGTACACCTACAGCTTCAAAATTAGTAACCTCGTAAGAGGAGGTAGAAATGACTAAATGATAAAGCACAGATCACAACAGCCAGGGCGATGAAGTCCTTTCACAAAGGAAAACTGAGACACATGGGCAGGTGGCCTTCCTCCCAATGCTAATCCCATAGCCTCCCAAAAATCCCAATGCCACAGTTTTTAAATGAGGATCAGAGCTGCCCACTCCAGGACAACTCATAAGGGACCTCACGAAGTTTATCTCATATCTCTAACAGGCACAGAGTGTGAGCAAAAAAAATAACTTCCTCTTGTACGTGCTCATCTGAGATATGCTCATTATAGATGAAAATACTTGCTAAGCTGTCATTCTTAGTATTAAACTGTGACAGCAGGTTCCAAAGCCCTGCTGCACACAATTTACTCCCTTTAGCAAACCTTATGCTGTTTTTTTCTCTTCCTTTTGCTGACTGGGAGAGAACTATGGGGTTCCACCCACACAACACTACTGAGTGACCTTGGTGTCTTGCTTGGGCACCAGGGCCTCTGGTTTCCATCTGTATAAGGACACAGAGGAACACAAAATAGCTTGGATGCATTAGGCCAAGCACAGTGCCTACTTTCAGGAAATAGTACTTTTGGTGATAACTCCTGGCAGCTACAATTATAGTTAAAAGTCAGTGTTCATGAAAAAGCCCTCTTCAGACTTAGAGCAATGGGTGTTCCCTACAGCCATTGTTTCTTACCAGCCAGTTCACGATTAACTGAGTATCCCATCCGGATATACTGGATCACCACAGGATTCTAGAAACTGACACTAAAATGGGCAACTGAACAGCCAAAACCACTTTTTTGGAGAGTCACCACTCCCTTGGCTTAAAGGAAACAGACACTATCAAATAGAAAAACCTAAAAGATTCAGTTTTTAGTGCTTAGCCACTGGCCACCAAGGCAGTCAGGGTCTAGAGAACAATATATGTGAGAGGAGGCTGGGAGAAGGGAGCCTACTCAGATTAGAGAAGGCTGAGGGTGACCTTGCTGCTGTCTACAACTGCCTAACTGAAATACACCAAAAAGATGGAGCTAGACTTTTCCTGAAGGTGCACAGTGAGAGCAAAAAATGCAAAGGACACACATGGAAACACAGAACATTCCAGTCGCACACCAGAAAAACAAAGAATTACCAAGAGGGTGGTCAAGCACCGGCACGGGATGCCCAGAGGAAGGGTGCAATCTCCATCTTGGGAGAAGTTCAGGAATTGCCAGGACACAGCCTGGACCAGCCTGGTGTGGTTAGCCCCATTTTGAACAGGTTGGAGGTCCCTTCCAACCTAAATGATGATTCCATGAATCTAATTATACCTCGGTGTCTCTTTGCCCAAAGGTAATGCTCATCCTTCCAAGCTGCTCCAGATCTGACACAGACCTGGATTACAGCTGGGTTCCTGTATTAACAGCAATTCAGATGTACTTTCAAAAAATGCTGAGCTCTGACGGTTAAATGTAAATTTTAACAACATCAAATCTGCCTGGAACATCTCTCTAAATAACTACTGTCTCTGTCATCAAATTCTATTATTTTTTACTGCTAACTGAATGTTAACTGAATGTAACTTTTTTTTATTCCTGGCAATGGTTCACTGAGTAATACCTAAACTCCTTGAGTTTCTGACAATATATACATTTAAAAAAACCCAACATACCATTAGGACAGACATGTCAGTTATTAAGATCTATACCCACAACCCAAAGGATCTGGACAGACAACTCTGTGGCAAAGGGAGGTTAGTATCAAACTCATTATTAGACAATATTAGGTAACTTTGACTATCACAATGTCATCTGTTTCAGCCATCCCATCAGAAGAGCCATCAATTCATCTAAAATTACATTTAGAGAGATGGTAATTTCTGCAAGCCAAAGCCAAGACTTGGCTACAGTAGGAGGTAATTTATCCCATGGATTCTAAACCTGTCAACTTTGTATTTGTAGCGTGGTATTTTATAAAGTACATAATGTCATAAAGATGTCAGCATCAAGCCCAAAATGAGCTCCTGGAACAAAGGAAAGTTATGGGGGCTTTCAAACAGTTTTCACTTGCCTGACAGAGTGCCAAAGAATTTGTTGTTTTATCAGCTACATCTTCTGAAATGCACACAGCCTGCCTGCTGAAGAAGTAAACTTCCACTGTTTGGAATCACCAGTTCAAGAGGAAACCATGACATACTCCTGAAGCTCAGAGGAAGACTCACCATGCAATAAGTAGTTAGAGGCTACCTGATAGCATTTTGCTTATTTTCTCCCCACACAGCATACAAATTTTTTTCCCTGTGATAAAATTCTGCAAATGAGAGCTGTCCATTAAGTACAGAGACTTGTCTTTGTGGTTGGCTCTGTCTTGCAAACTCTCAACTGACAGGACCAGACCGCTGTGCAGCTGAGAAAAATTCAATGTAATCACCAGCTGTCACCCTAGTGGCACTGAGTCTTGTTTTAAGACCAAAGAAGCAAAATTTCTCAAGCATTAGATAAGTGTCTTTTGTGGAGGTATTGCATCCTTTCCTGGAAGAGTTTAAAATGCCTTTTTTTTTTTTATGGCATCTCTTTTGCAACAGGAAGTAAGCAATTTGAAAATTACGAAAAGTCATTTTATAAATGTGCACTTGTTCAGGAAAGTCTGTTAGCAGGAAAGAGTTTAGTCTGTTTATATGATCAGTTCTGAATGACAGATCCTCATCAAAATTATTCCATTTTACCAGCTCATCCAGTATGGTTGAGATCATCAGGTCCCAAGGGAAACTCCTGTAAACCAATACAGCCCCATGAGCTGTTCTGCCTTTATAAAGTCTTCAGCTGAAAATCTGAACATGCCATGAAAACCTAGGCCTCACTGTTGTCAAGTTCTAGAAATTCCTGATTCACTTCCTAAGAACCATTTCCAAAAAAAGGAAATAAGTATTTTCCACTGATGAATCAAAGCACTTTAAAACATTTCTCATTTTTCTTCCCTGTCTTGTCTAAACTGATGATTTCCATGTTGATATTCACCAAGCTGTGGGTTTTCCTAATGAATTGATGATAATAATAATTACAGCAAACATGCAACACACAAGTTGTCAAATTTTCTGTTGAAATGAGCTGAACTGCTCATCCCTTGATATATATAAGATTTTTGTCAAAATTACAAGACTGCAAGCTCTGGCAACCAAGAGAGCAAATTTCACATACTTTGCAAAAAGAACTAAGGTAGTTGGACATTTAAATTCCACTAACTGTGTACATCTACATCCACAAGATCAAAACCAGAGGGCATCAATTAGATAAATCACCTGGCTTTTCTGTGCCTGTATTTCTTTATGCACAAGAAGGAAATAATTTGTCTGTCCTGTTGTTCAAAAAGTCTTTGTAATGTAGAATGCAGCTGTCAGATTGCAGGGGTAACAATAATTGTTTCAAAGGGTGGAAGAAAAGGAAATCCTCTAACTGCACCTATTTGCAGAGTTTCCACTGCAATCAGGCTCCACATCTGTGGTGAACAGAGCCCATTGTTCTCTGGAAAATGCTGCACTTCCATATCTGGAACACTTTCAAGTGTCAGAGTGCACCAAACTCATGAATCAAAAGGAACTAATGTTGATAAGATCACAGACAAATACATCTCTGTATGTGATTACTTGAAAGGTACCATTAGGGAATAGTAGAGCTGAGAGGGAGAGCACATCTTGGGTGGAGAAAAGCAGGTTTCCCTTTGGGAATTTACTGCTCACCCTCCACAGCAGCCAGGTCTCGCACAATTACAAACCAGACACCAAAAGCACCCGAACTGATCTGAAATGCTGCCATTTGACGATAAGGAAAGCTGTTCTCCACTGATTAGCAGGCTGTAAAGCCAAAGTGCTGTTAGACAAATAACTGCAGCATATTTCAGAACATTTGTCCCTTTACCTCAGCTTCTGCCACCACAGCAATATGCCTGCCCAGTTTTACAATGCACACAACCACTTCCAGAGCACTGCTTGCACAGGAGTGGAGTACAGGGTGTGTGTGACAGAAATACATTCCTAACTGATTCCACTAAAAGTTATCACCTTTTTCTTTCTGTGGCCATGACATGACTTGTAACAGCTTTTTTTCTGAGTAGGTATATATGTTAAAAGTTACTCAAATTACTTATATGATTAAGTGGAAGCAACATAGTACTAAAGGTTGGTCAAGCTTTCTAACCTGAAATTCATCACTTTCAGAATCTAATTAAAATCCTGAGGCTAAAGCTCAGCTTGCAGATCAGTATTAGAATCCACCAGAAGGCATCTGCTGATATTGCTGATGATATTGCTCCTGAGAAAAGATGTTCTGAACAGGTTTAAGATGGCTCAGGTGCATAAAGTCATCCAACAGTGACATAGCTTAGCCCTTTCCCAGTGTCCAGATGTAACTGAGCAGCACTCCTTCCCAAACATCTATTCTCCCATCATCTTCCAGCTGCCAAATTATTCTTAATGCATTTTATGAAACTGTCAGGATGAGGGATACATGAGTGGAAAAATTAGTGGGTTTTTAAGCATAAAAGAAGCAAGCAGGACTCTGTAACACTTAAAAGAACAGAGAAGAAAGGTGCCAGGGACCAGGAGAAGGGCAAGAGAGGCTGTGTTTGGGAAGATAATGGAACAAGTAATTAAGTAGCTGGTTATTGAACATCTAAGAAAACAACATAATAATAAAAAGCAGATAATGTGGACTTGTCAAGAACAATCTTTTTCACAGTGAGCAAGGGAGAAGCCACAGTTGTGACAAACAGGGCTTTTAATCTGATAAGGCTTCTAGTCTGTCACCTGAGACTCTGACAAGCTGAGTAAAGCATTATGGCCTAAACCAAAGAGCAGTTATGTCTATCATATGAAGATGTAATTAGGAATACTTCCCTTGCCAACTGGGAGTCAGATGGTGTTCCACAATGATCCTGCACCTGCTTTATTTTGGATTTTTCTTACTACACTGATAATGAAACTGAGAAAGCACACTTCCAGAATCTGGGTTGACACCTAAGGTGTGGGAAAGATTGCAAGCATCTTAGAAGCAGAACTCAGAACGATAATCTGAAAATTCTATAGAAACAAATGCAAAGTATTACAATAAAAATTCAAATACAACGGAGAAATTGGCCTGACAACAAAACTACAGGAAATCTGATAGTTACAGTAGGTTGCAATGAGAGTGAGAGTGCAAAACAGTTCAGGAAAAGAAAATATGGTAAATTCAACAATATGAAGATCTAAGACATAAGAAACAAATATTTTGCTCTGTTCAGCAGCAGTGGAACAAAATGCAGCTGGGAAGAAACCTGCAGGTTAAACACCACATTTAGAGAAAAACTGCAGGCAGAATGGAATACAGCTAAATTCTAAAACCACAGTTACCAGGAGAAAAATATTAAGAGAACAAAATTTGTTTACTGAAGAAAAATGTGAAAGGAGGAAAGGGCAAAGTCAAAAATCTTCAAGTACTTCTACAAATAAAAGGCAAAATGGAATATCTTTAACCCACAAAGAACAGAACAAATAATCACTGGTATAATTTCCAGCACAGAATATAATAGGAAAAATCTCAATGACCTATAAAAATCATCATGCAATGGAATTGTGTCAACGGATCATGCAGCTCCTATCACTGAAGGCTTTTCAAAAGAAATTAAACAAATATGCCATGAAACATTTTGTTGGAGGCTGCTGTAAGATTCTGTGCTGCTTTAATGGAGTTGGTGTCACCTCAGAAATAAAGGGAGGTTAGCAACATGTCAAACCCAGTGACATGTCAACTAAATCAACTAAAACAAAGCAAATGCTTTACCTAAGGTACAATTCACAAAGGAGGACTTCTACCAACGTGAATAAATTCAACATAGGAATTGAAAATGACCTGTTTTACCAGGATTAAACAGAACACTTGTAACCCCTGTATCTGAAAACAAACAGTGCCATTTCTATTTAAGTGGCAAACGCTGATCTTGAGGTTATGTTCCAAAAGCAAGGTGCAAAATAAGCTGCTGGAGGGGCTGGAGATGGGTATTTAAGGGTGGACCCACCCATAGGTGCATCTGCCTGGCTACTGCACCGTGTTTTGCATATGAGTTTGAGTACAAAATGCAACTCAAAGCTGTTGATTTTTTAATCATCTCTACGACATTGGAGTTTGCACACCATCTTGGGCAAAGGGGACTCCGTTGAGTTTATTTATAACCAGAGAATATGCTGTGATGGAAGGGGGAACCACAAGGACTGTGGAGCCAAACCCCAGACCGTGCACACGGCAGCCTCCAGAGCTCACACACACCATGTGCCTGAGAGCACTGCCCAAACACTTCAACTCTGTCGGGCTCGGTGCTGTGACCACTTCCCTGGGGAGCCTGTTCCATGGCCAACCACCCTCTGGGGAAGAACCTCACCCCGAGATTAAAATGCAAACTGGGGTGGGTTTTGTTGGTTTTTTTTTTTTGTTTTTTTTTTTTTTTTTTTTTTTTTTTTTTTTTTTTTATTGCCCCTCCAGTGACATCCTGTTGTCTGTCTTGCATTACTACACAGTAAATCCAGTCAAGAATAAAGACTGTGGCACCTGAAACGTATTCTCCCCTCCAAACGCACCACTGCCTTCCCGCTGGGTCTCCCGAGTTCCCGGCCCAGCCTATTCCCAGCTCAGGGGCGGCAGCAGCAGCTTCCCAGCAGCTGGGCACCAACGAGCCCGAACGACCCCTCAGAACAGCCCCGGCCGCGCCCCGCGGGCCCCTCAGCCAAGGGCCGGGCGGGGCCGGGCGCGTCCCTCCCGCGGCTCGGAGGGGCTCGGAGGGGCTCGGAGGGGCTCTGTCCCGCGGAGCCGCCGCTGCCCCCCGGGCCCGTGTCCCCGCTCACCATGGCGATGACGGCGGTGAGGATGAGGATGATGAGGATGACGACGGCGCCGCTGGCGATGCCCGGCCCACCCCTGCCCCGGCAACCGAAGCGCCGCCCCCGCGCCCGGGCCCGCGATTGGGCGGGCGCGGACACGACACGCGCGGCGCCCCGCCCGCCCCGCCCGCCCCGCCCGCCGCCGGACGCGGAAGCCGCGGAGGTGACAACGGCGGGACTGTGGCGACATCGCTGCGGCGGGCCGGTCTGTCGGGGCCGGGGCCGGGGGGCCGGGGCTGGGGGGCCGGGGCTATGCGAGGCCCTGGATCCTGCAGGGCTCGGCGTCCTGAGAGGGGCGGTGGGTAATGATGGAGTGGGGGAGGGGGAGGCTGCCCACGCACGTAAGTGGCCAGGATTATAGCCTGAGCTCTGAAGGGGGCAGGATCACCGTGTCTGAGGGAGCGGATAAGCCCAAATGCTCCTAATCAGTCTTTCCTTGAGTATTTTTGCCTCTTCCTGAGCAGCTACGCTTACATCCTCCTCCTTCTCATCAAGTAAATAGAGACCTCAGTCAAAAGGAACGAGCAGCAGTGGTGATTAACACCTAATGCTATTAAATAAGCAAACACACATTGTTTGCAGAAGCAACAGATGGTGAGACATCTCTGTATCTGTAACTTGAGAAAGTTCAAGGAGAAAAAGGTGTTTCTCTTGTCTTCTGTTCATCACAAAAGATAAACCTGCCTAACACAAAACAAATCTTTAGTCTAGAAACCCAAAAGTAGCACTGTGCTCGCTGCTGCCATTTTCCTTTTAGGGCAGAGAGCTGCTGCAATGGAAGTCAAGAAGCTGTAGCCAAACCTTTTCAGTGAGTGGTACAGTGATAGGAAGCAAGGGCCCTGGGGATCTCCCCTGAATAATGGGGAGAACTCAAGGAAAAAAAACCCAGCCAAACAAGATAGGGGGTGTACTGATCTCAAACTAACATAGGCCCTAGAAAAGAGGGATGAGTGGCTTGTATGATTGGGAGTGGATGGCCCTGTGGATTACAGTGGCAGTGGTCAATACCTTTGGTGGATAAAGGGGAAAATGGCCAGGATGGTGGTTTGGGCCAAACTGGGGTCAGCTTTTGTTGTTAGGTTAAAATAACCATATGCACCTAGTCAGGGCGCTGACTCCTCCTTTGACTGAGAATTGGCCCTATCCAAAAGGTTTAATCAACCAGTACAGTTGTGCAGTTGCCATTGTTTCCTTCTCACTTCTCGATCTGCTTGAAGCACAGTGTGGGATTTCCTTTTCTTGTGATTATTTTAGGTTATCGTGGCACAGTCATGTAGTTGTTCTATGGGAGTGTTACAGGCTTTTAGAGGGTAAGAGGAGGGCTCACTGAAAAAGAGAGAGATCAGAAAAAAAAAATGGAGGTATGGAAACTAGAACAAGATGAGACGCAATGCAGAGGAGTTGAAGTGCAGCTCTTGGTCAAAAAGACACAAGTGCCAGAAGACTCTCAGTCTTCTCATTTTGACTCTATGGGTTTTGGTGTAGTTTTTTACCCCCTTTGTATTGGTATGGGTGTTTTCACTGTGCTACTGAACTGGAGTTTAGAGGTTGTACTAGAAAACAGGATAATCCAAGATTGATTGTCGCTGTTACCTTGCTAAAGATTTTTTTTTACCCCCCTCCTCATTTCTTCCTCAGACTTACCTAGTTGGGAAGAGCTGACTGCTAAAGAGAAAATGACATCTCTAGAAAAAGGTTGGTTGTTCATATGACATCTAAACTGGATTAAAACCAAGACTGGATTAAAAAGTACTTTACTGGAATTCTGAACACCACAGTTACACTGTATACCAGGCTCTTTTCATTTAAACATACTCCTTTTATTTAGCTATGAGGAAGTAGTTCTGTGACTTCATTATTGCAGTGAAAACCAGAGCTGCCTGGATGGAACAGCAATTGAATGAAGTTTTTCTAATCCAGCTCGATATTGAAAAATAAGTTTGTCACTGGTACTGTGATCAGTCTTGTCTGTACAGTTGTCTGACAGCCTCCTCTGGTATTTAGAACCTGTTGGTACTGATTTGGAAAACTTGAAAGTAAAGCAATATAATGGTGTTAGTACAGCGTTTTTGAAATCCAGTAATATTTGGATAGAGGACACAAGCTCACTTTACTGCCTGCAGTATGAGAAAAAAAGCAGTATGTGTAGCCATGCCCTCAGAAAGTTTGTATCTCTCACCCATTGTGAGGAAACTGTACTACAATAATAATTCATTCAGCTCAAAACTTAGTGGACTTAAATCAATTTCAGTAAATGGTGTCTATATTGGGGACTGTAGAGCAGAATGCAGCATTACTGGGAATGCTGGAGTCTGTAGTTCAGAAATGGAGCAGAACTGGGTTGTTGGCTTTCCTTAAACCTTCACTTGGGCAACTAAAAGATGTCACTACTTAAAAGTCTGCTAAACTTCTTAAGGTGTCAGTAGCTGTCCAGGTAATAGCTGTTTTTCGTTTGCTTCTTGCTTTTAAAATCATACTGCTCTGATTCTGCCAGCTTCCAAAACCTGATTTTGTTTTCAGCCTATGAGTAAGGTTGTCAAGATTTTTTTTTTCCCAGGAAAGCTCTTTTTTGTGTCTGCATTTAATCTTGTGTGGCAGCAGGAAATTAAAATGAATGCAATTCAGATCAATGTTTGTGTCTTGTATTGCTGTTGTTAATGAGCAATGCACATTTGAGTAAGGACTTACTTGAGTAAGGGTGAGGGTGGTGAGACACTGGAACAGGTTCCCAGGGAAGTGGTGGATGCCCATCCCTGGAAGTGTTCAAGAACAGGTTGGACAAGGCCCTGAGCAATCTGGTCTAGTGGAAGGTGTCCCTGCCCACAGCAGGGGTGTTGGAACAAGATGATCCTGAAGGTCCCTTTCAGTCCAAACCAATCTATGATTTTCTGACTTGTGCTTGATAATCACTGCTGCAATGGACTATTTGACACATGCAGTGTACAATTAAAATCTCTAACTTTGAAGTACAGAAATTAAGGGAAGACTTACAATGACACTATAACCAAGTGAAGGTGATGAACTTTTCCTCTACATTTTCTAAATTTCAGTTGATGATGCCTCAGCACCCATTCGAGGACCTGGAGATGGCATGGAAACAGAGCAACCAACTGCATCAGTGGAAGTAATCACTGGAGCCAACACTACAAGCCATCACATCCACCACAGCCCCCATAAAAAGACAGCCTCTTCCCTGAGCCCTGGAGTTCTGCAGTTAGGGAAAGTACATGCAGATAAATCAGTGGAGATTGAAGCTATTCGAATATTAGTCCCCAAAGCAGCCATCACCCATGTTGTTCCAAGTAAAAATGCAAAGGTAGCTAAGTCTGCGGGACATAAAGGAGACACGTTCCATCAGTCAGATGGAGCCACAGATCCCAAGAAAGAACAGACAGAGCTGAAAAATGCAATTGAAAAGCTGAAGAATTCAGAAAAGCGGTTGTTACAGGATAAAGAAGGTCTCTCTAATCAGCTGCGTGTACAGACAGAGGTAAGGAATTAAAGGTGTTTTCTCTCCCACAGCTGAACTGTTTTGGTTTCTATAAGCAGCTGGTGAATGTGACCAAAGAGAACTGCTATGACACTCTAGCCTTGAAACAAATAAGTTCCCTTTTGAACTTATCAGCTATGATATAGAGTAGAAGTACATCAAAGTATTCCAGAGCTGCTTCTCTGACAACTGATGAAAGAGTCAAAGACTTAGCTGGGAGAAACACACTAGATAGCTGCAGGGAAATGAATCTTTCATGAGGAAAGACTTTGCTCCTTAATCACTAAGTGAAAATCACTGTAAAAGGGTTGACTGTAACTTTCTATTTCATACACCTGTGGATGTCTTGTCTAATCCTTTGTTCTCTTACTGATTCAGGAGTTGAATACTACTGAAACTTTGTTTCCTGCAGCAGGCTTTCATTCTTCCTCTTTGACTTTAGAATTTAAACAAGAATGTGTTGGACATGCATTAGGCTCAGATGTTTGTGCTTGCCTGGATACATCCCATTCTGGAAAGAGAAGGACAATTCATTAGCAATTTGCAATAAGTTGCACTGCATTCTTGGGAGTGTTTATTCTCTATTGATAGTTACAAGGGAGTCTGGTTGAATTCTAGGTCAATCGGGAGTTGAAGAAATTACTTGTTGCTTCTGTGGGGGACGACCTGCAGTATCACTTTGAACGGATGGCTCGGGAGAAGAACCAGCTCATCCTGGAGAACGAGGTCCTGGGTCGGAACATGGCTCAGCTGTCTGAGCAACTGGAGCGCATGTCTATACAGTGTGATGTGTGGAGGAGCAAATTCCTAGCCAGCAGGTATTCCCTCTCATGGAGCTGTCCTAACAGCATTCTCCTTCAGTCTTTCATCACATACACTCACTGCAGCATGCTTACATATGCAGAGGACAGCCACAATAGCCATACTGACACTGAAATCTGAGAATACGGAAGAGATATAGAGAAAGTGAGCTCCTTGTAAATCTGAATAGTCCTGCTTTTCAGAGGTAATACAGTGAGTCCTAAACCTCCTAAAATCTCAACTATGCTTCTTGTCAAGAAAGCAAGAGAAGCTCTTAATTTTGATAAAACCACATGCACTTTAGGGTTTAAAAATGTCTTCTTGGGCAGCTGACTTTTCTTTAAGGTAATTAGTTGATTTTTCATCCCCAACGCCCCCCAGTATGATACAGTCACCAATTTGAGAAGAAGCTGATGTGTTTTAAGAGTTCTGCTTATAGTGAGTCAGGGATCTACTATAGAAGAAAGAGTAGGGGGACCTCTTTATCAAACAGATAAAGGTTGTGTTACTGCTCAGAACCCTACTGTTATTTCTTCAACCATAAAAGCAGGTCTGAAAGTCAAAATCCCATTTGACAATGTCTTTAAACTTGCTAAGTTTAGTTGTCTTACCAGATCTGTAAATACTGTTCTAAGATTTTTAATTTTCTGCTATACTTGGATATAACTGACTGAATTATGATGCTTAATGCATATCACAAAGACCTTGCTGCTTGAAGGAAATGGCAATGGAATACAGTCTCCTCCCTTTCATTTGCTGTTCTTAAGGAGTTTCAGCATATGGGGTGAATGGTAACTTGTGTAACATATGGGGTGCAATGGTATTTGTAAGTCTAGCTGAGCTAGTTACTATGCAAACTTGGGTTTTTTTAACTTTATGGGGAGTTCTGAGATCAGGCTGTGAGTCTCAGCAGTGTGCTTAAAGTAACACTCTTCAATATTGTAACATTCTGGTTCATTTTTAAGTCGTGTTTCTAACTGGTGGTTGTTTAAATGTCATTCTGGTTTTTGCATTTGGAATATCACAGGCATTTGAAATGCCTGCTGGAGGGGTCAGTAGCAAGCCTCATGGCATAGAAAAATGTGACAACAGCTGTCTCCTTTGTAGCTCTTAAACACTCATATCTGGCATTGGGTGATTGCCCCTGAGAAGGGCAAAGAGGTAAATGAATGCAGTCTATAGCCATAGCTTCCATTTTTAGAGATGAGTGAACAGATGTGATTACAGCATACTTGTGAGAATTGTTAGTAAAAGAAAAATGTATTTAGCTTTTTCTTTCACAGGATCCTTGTCAGCCAGGTACGCTTTCCCGAGGTATTTTGAAATGTTTGTTACTAGATTTGTATTAAGTGACCTAGCTTGTTTAAACTCAGTCAAAACATAATCTTGCACTGGTGTTGGCTCTAGTTGAACAGAAATTATTCTTAATTAGGTTGATATAGGCTCTGCATGGGGGAGGGGATAGAGAATAGCAGCTTAATACTCAGGTTGAGCAGACAAATGATAGTCTGTAGTAGAAAACAGTGACTTTCAAACTGTTCACTTGCACTACTGACTGGAGATTTCCTTTTCAGGGTGATGGCTGATGAGCTGACCAATACCAGAGCAATTCTCCAGCGCCAAACCAGGGATGCACAAAGTGCAATCCAGGACTTGCTGAATGAACGCGATCAGTTCCGTCAAGAGATGATTGATACACACAAGTATGATTTTTCTAATCGAGACTGCCTCTGTGCAAACTTCATTTTTGGCAGTTTATTTTAGGCTAGAGGAAAATCAAATAACTTTCCACTCTTCCAGTGATAGTCAACAAAAATCAATTATGCTGATGTATAGTATGGTCACTTTTCAGTCTTAAGAGCTGAAAGAGCAAAAGTAATATAGTACTTTGTTCATTCCCTAGGCATCTGAGGTCTTAAGGGTAATAAACTGTGGAAAGGACATCCCTCACGTCCTCAGGCTTTCTCTCTTTAATCACTTACTGTCCTGACTTCAAGTCTTCTCTGATTCCTTCCAAAATATTAAAGAGATTATTCTACCTACATGGACTTTACAGTTCTTATTCTGCCAGATGTCAAATAAGTGTTCCCAGTATTAATGTCCTGTGTTGGTTAGTGAGGCCTTGCCTTGGAGAATAGCCCATTTGTCTCCTTGTTTTTAAACACTTTTTTTGTCCATTTCTTTGGTTTAAGATTTAGCTTATGCAGTAAGTCTTGGGAAGAGATGATTCCTCTGAAATGTGCTGGGTGCTGATTATACAGTATAGAATACAAGCCCCACTAACAGTGCTTCTTTCCTTTCTGCACAGGTTGCTGGAGGAACTCATGGTCTCTCTTCAGTGGGGGAGACAACAGACATACTATCCTAGTGCCCAGCCTTACACTACAACAGAGCTAGCAGCTGTGAACTGTAAGCTAGCCAAAGCTGTAAGCTCACATCTTCTAGGAAATGTTGGCACTAACAGTCCAAAGAAGACTTCAACAACTGTGGAGTTTTGCAATACACCTGCTGAGAAAATGGCTGAAATGGTAAGAATTCTTGATACCTGTTAATCTTTATATTGAGGTTCTGGGTGAACAGATCCTTCATTTTCAACTTGCCAAAAAGATGAAAAATGGCTTTTGAGCAGAAACCCTTCCTAGTTCTTAGAAAAGGAAAAAGCCCATAAAACTCTGTAAGAGTATTTTCAGTGTCAATTTTTCCATCCTTAGATGCTACGTGTACTGGATCCAGCTGCACATCCAGAAACAGAAGTTTCCTTTTCTGAGACTTCTCCATCTTCTTTCCTTACCACAAAGAAAAGTATTGGAAGGTTTCACCCATATACAAGATATGAAGATGTCACCTTCAATTGTTGCAATCACTGTCAAGGAGAGCTGATAGCCCTTTAAAAGCCCAGCCAAGCTGCACATGCACTCTTTCTGAAGAACTACACTGGTTGGTGTTCAGCGGGCTTCTCTTTGTCCTTTTTCTGTAATGGGTGGGTTTGGCATTGGAAATTACAATGTTTCTGCTTCTCCACAGTCTTGAAGTTTGGGTTTGACAGGATAGTCTCTGGGATACTTCTACTACTTCTCAACTGGGAAAGCTCCTTATTTTCTTTTACAAAGGCAAGTCAAAAAACATTATGCTGGTCCAATTTGTAGAGCATAGAGATGCTCTTGACTATATAACATTTATAGTCGTATTAGCAAATCATAATTAGCAAATCATTATGATAATAATCATAATGAATTTACCTTCAGAGGGAGACAGAAGTGTAACCATACCAAAGCAAATGAAGTGCTGAACAGTTAGATATAAGTTTAAAAATAATGGTAAATGGTCAGTTACCTGTTGGGTCTTTTGATTAAATTTTAGCCAAGGTGATGAACTGTTCCCAAGTCTTATGTTCTACGTTTAAAATTTAGTTATAAAAAGGAGTATGTGCAATGATTCTTCGTAGCTGTAAGTTCTGAAAGCAAGAGTATATGCAATGTCAGCCCTCCTGTCAAGAAGGAGATGAAGCTTGAATGAACTCTAGCTATAATATATAAGTAGTAACTGCTTTCAAGTGGACTCTAGAACACTGTGTGGGGTGAGATTATTCTTGTGTTTCCATAGAGCTGAAATAATGGCTTTTCTATTGTTTCAGCTTCTAGAGTGAGGCTGCTGTGTAGCTGATCCTCAGCAAAGGCAGACTGAGCAAAGGCAGACTGACATACTTCCTTTAGTACATAACATTGAATCCTGGTCTGGCATTAGGACTCAGTCCTTGCCCAAGGTCTTCCTGGGTGTTATGGGAAGATGAATAACAGTATCGTTTGCACAGATACTGTTAAAAGAAAAAAGTATTTTTTTACTTGTATGGTTTTATAATCTTGAGGTAGATTTGAAGGTTGACATAGGTTTGAAGAGAACTTTTAGGAGACAATCTGCTAAATCCAAAGAAGCTGTTTAAGTTTCTTAGTTTGACCCCCAAATTTACCATATGAAGCTGTCTAGTTTAGGGAAAAGGTTTCTGAAATGGTTGCTTTTACCCCATTTTCCTTTGAATCTCATACCCATGATCAGAATATTTAAGTTCTAAGTTCTTGCTGTTGCTGGCTCTGCTTTGGTTTACATGAAGAAAGCTACAATAAACTTCCCTTGCTTGCTTTCAAGTTGCCATTTTGGATTTAATGAAGTCACATCTCTGACCCTGTTTCCTCTGTAGCATAAACTGAACTCTATGACATTGAACTCTAAAACCCTTCACCTCTGCTGGTGTGAGGCAATGAACAGAGAAACACCTCCTTTGTAGTTTTCTACAGTTAGGGAGATGGTGTTTGTGAACCTTTGCAAACATTCCCCCTGGATTTGCCTGCTAGACACAGGAAGCTCTCTCTTCTTGCCTTTGGTGTCAGGGGAAGGTGCTGGAAGGAGGAATGCACCTGTTACTTATGTGTCCCATTAGTGTGTGAAATTTTCACTTTGTGTCCATGCTCGCTCTCTATGCTGGCAAAAGCTGCAACAGAGCAGGCTCCAGTCCAACACCAGTGCTCTCAATATGCCTGTAACTAGCTCCAAAAATAACTGAGAAAAATACTACCAGCAAAGCTGTTTTCCATCTACCACACTTCTGTCTGTTGCACTACTCCCAGAAAACACTGTGAATGTGGAAAAATGTAGGAGCAATGCCAGGATCATGAAATCTGCTGGGGCGTACAGTTGGACAGAATGCTCCTCTTCTTTCACTGATATTATGATTTCATGAGTGACTTGGGCACGTTCTCTATCAAGAGTTCACAATTTAGCTGGGTAAGGTAATGTAGCTTGGTAGATTTATTGTAGTAAACATTGACATTTATATAAGGAACCTAGCTTCCTTACTACTGGAAAAGGTCGTAATTTGCACAAGTTTTTAATTCCACAGAATAGAAAAGTAGTGAATATGACTCACAGAAATAAGTTTCAAAACCTGTTGCACTATCACCTACACATTAGTCTTCAATGACTACTTTCCAGGAACCTAAAAGAACACTCCTCTGGTCTAGAGCTGGTCAACAGATCAATAGGAAGTGGTACAAGAAATACCATTTTCCAACATAACACCTTGTACAGTCTTAATCACTAGCAGCATCAAACAGCAATATTAATCCATCAAAAATTCAACATTTTACACAGTAGCCTGCATCCAGGAATCCGTGATGGAGCTGAGTATAAAGTGCCATTTAAAGAAGGGAATGTGTATTTGCTACCCTTACATATACATCTTGCACTCAATTAGATTTGGTTAAACCAAGAAGATCCCTGAGTTATGCAGTAAAGCAGGCTTTTCAACTAAATTACAAATAAATAGATAGTAAAATTATTGTCACTGAAGGTAATTGTTAAACTTGCTTGAAAGCTCTAAAAACATCATAAAAAGGCAGTAGCTGTAAAGGACAAAAACTCAAGCCATAAAAATTAAGAAGATTGTCACGAAGAACTCTGTGACTACATCAAATTTTCAGCTGTAATGATCTATGAAGCAAAAGGATTCTGGCTCTGAATTAAACATAGTGGATGTTCCGCATCTTTCTTGCTCTTCTGACTTCTAAGTTAATCTGCCTGACTCTGTCTTGAGCAGCTAGTTCTGCTGCTTGTTTCTCTTCTCTCTTCCTTCTCAGCCAGCTGTGGAGAGAGAAAGAGGACCAGAAGTGTTGGCAGTTGTAATTTCAGGTTTGACATCATCCGTCCAAAGGAGATTTGTCCCCCACTTAACTGGAGCCCACCCTGTCTTGTAGGGTGAAGCTGGGTGTCACAGCTGAGACAGTCTAAAAGCCTGCCACACCCAAACACAGGAAGCACTACCTTCCCACCCCAATTCCCCTGCTTCTGCACCCACCTTTACCTCCCCCATTTTGTTAAACTGGATTAATTTTATGTTCATTTCATGGACTGAATCAACCCAAGCTTGCTCCAGAACAGGCAACAAGGGTTTGAGGAGAAGATCCCTTTTTTAGCAAAAGGAATTCACTCTTTTCAACTCAGATTCTTACAAATAATTTCACAGCAGTGAACAAACAACATCAAAGAACTGATGTGTTTTTGCTAGGGTGTAAGTTTAAAAGGGCATATTCATAAAAAAAACCAAAAACAAACAAACAAACAAAAAACCACCTCCAAAACAATAAGGATGTCAGCAGCAAAGATGTACTCTAAGATGGCTACAGTTTCGAGATGATAGACTAGAAAATTTTCAAATGTGGTCTCTTAGGAATGACCCTACTCACTCTCTGAAAGCTCTGTCACATTCCTCTGCACTTGGAAAAAAGGACACCTCCTCAGTTTGGCGTCTCAAATATTCTAACCGTTTTTCTTTCACATATTGTTGGTGCTTTTTTTTAAGCCATAACCTGTAGGCTTCTTCTGGATCCCTGTTCACCTCCTAGTTAATAAAAAAGACATGTTACAAGGGTTATCAGTAAATAACCTTTATAATAATCACATTATAATGGGGTTTTTTTGTATTCTGCTGGCATCTCCCCTCCGTGAAGCATACTTTATAAACACACTAGAGCATATGCCAGTCTGGCATAGACTGTATATATCAGCAAGCATTCAAAGCACCATGTTTAAAAAAGTACTGAATTTAGCTTTTCAAGTTTGTCACTTTAAGGCAGGAGAACTCCAGGGTTTGATCAGGTCATGTGCATTAACTGCTTGCTAACAGGTTCTGATGGTAAGGAACACACTCCAAAGAGTCTTCTGGCAGCTTGTTCACTGCAGGGCTCAGTCAAGTCCTTCTCTTGGTATGTGGGAGTATCACTGCATCCCCTGTGATTTCATAGTTAAGTTCATGTATGCTGCTTCTACATTGCAAGCCACTCTGCCAAGCAGATCAATCCTAAACTTGCAAGTCTAGCTCTTCTCTGTAAACAGTGTAACAAGATTTCCCCTTGCTGTAAATTTTCACACACTTAGCTAAGAATGCAGGTTTAGAATTTGGTTTTCATATTTAAAAAGAGCACTATAGATCCCAGTTCCACATAGGGAGACCTTACTTTAATTCTCAGCTCTTCCAACTTCCTTGCACGACGATTTCGCTTTTCTTCTTGTATCTGTGCTTTCTTCTTCTGTAACCAAGCTCTAAAAACTAATTCATTCTCCCTTCTCCTCAGTTCTTCTAGTTCCTTTTTCCTTTCTTCTTCCTTAGGTGAAAGGAAAAGTGAATAAACTTAGTTTTTAAGAGAATGATCTTAATCTGCAAAGACTGTTGCAGGCAATAAATAAGCCATTTGAATTGCATGAGAAACACTAAAATACAGATGAAACAGGAATACTCAAAGACAGCTGATACTACATTTAGGAAGAAATTGCTTGGAGCACTTCTGTGGTTTGTGATATATTTAGACACTTTCAGTCTAATCCTTTTTGTGATTACCTCCACTTCCATGACACCTCTAGACTCACAGACATTTAAATAGCATCAGGTGAAAACTCTTAATTTTAAGTCTGCCCAATATCTCTAGTTAGCTTAGAATCGTTTTAAATGGATAAATTTTAAAAATAAATGCAGCTCTCAGGCTTGATGCACCACTAAACCTTAAAGGATATTTAACATCACATGGATTGCAGGCACTACCTCATAAATAAGGACCTTTTTTTGGACATGAAGGTGCAATGTATTTACTTAAGGAGATCTCACTAAGAAGTATTAATAGCTTCAGGCCTTTTTCAAGAGTACAAAATGAACTGATACTTAAAAAATTGAGAAAAGTTTTCTTTTACTTATTAATTACATTTTAGCTAATGATAAGTATCTACAAGGAAGAGAAAAAGTTTCAATTAATGCTTCAGAAAGCTAACTAGGACATTTTTTACCAGGATTTACTCTCTTTGACACAAAAGCTGCAATCCTATTCATTTCAATACTTCGAGAAATCTAATCTTCTTTCAAACAGATGATGTTCCTCCCACCTACACACAACTTTCAGATATCCTCCAAACTTAGCATTTCTAATTTACTGGAATGAAAGAAACTCCATTAAAATGAAGCAGATAGATAATGCCAAGTTTCATGTCTGGGAGATCCATCACAGAACGGAAGAATTCCATTCCAGAATGAAGAAATAAGGTAACACATCCTTACCTTTCCATAAGTCAGCCAACAAAGGAAGAATTTAGCACACACTGATAGGAAAATAACCTTCCTTCCCCTGACTACCCTACCTTTTACTTTAAATACACAGACCATGGTTTCAAGAGATCTAGTCTTGTGTGCACAAAGAAAACAATTGCTCATCAGATTTCATACCCCTCATTACTAAGCTGAGCCTCAGCAACCTTTTCAAATAAAGCAGGCTAGAGCTCTTTCCACAGATAGAAAGTCACCTTGGAAGCTACTTAGCCAGCTTAATTAGTACATCATGGCACAGAAAAATGGCAGATGCTTCATGCTCCTTTTATAGAGCAACACACATAGCAAGTTACCTTTTTGTAACTGTATCATCATAATGCAAGAAGAAGAAAAACATCAACGTTTTTTAACTCTCTGGTAAAGATTTCTGAAAAAAATCAGCCCCATTACAACTGTCAGAGGCTGACTCTCTATTAAATGTATTTATATTTAAATACATTTTTTCTGTGTAAGGAGCTGGGAAAGAATTAAAAAGGTTCTTACAGTCACTCTGCTGGGTGAATGTTATATTATGACGGAACACTCTCCCATATGATAATTGCCTAATCCATACTTCTTGAGAACTCAAATGTGCCCCAGCCTTACTGTGGTTAATGTAAACTTCCTGCACTGCAGTGTAATATATATGTTGACGTGACACCACGTGCTACATTCCATAAACTGTGGGAGTGTAACAGAACCTAGGTAGAGAAAGTCAAGAAGCAAAAGCAGTAAGAAAAATATTTAAAAAGAAGGCCTATTTATGAAGGATATATTAAACAAACACTTTCTTTCTCTCTGAGCAAGGCATGATCCTATGCCACTCCGGGAAAGAAGCTTTGAGAGATTCTATACAAACCCCAGAGAATTATTGTTACTATTGTTGTTATTATTGTTATTATTATTACTACAACTATTATTGCTTCCTCTTTTTTCAAGGTAGAATGGGGTAAATGCCCTAAGCATATGGTCTTTGTGCAGCAAAGGAATAAGATGGTCACTGTGATTTACTTGTCTCTATATATTTACCTCTCTCCTCAGCATTTCCTTCCTTATTTCTATCTGCCTCCTTAATTCTTTTTGTCTGGGAGTAAGACTGTAAGTGGAGCTTTTCACAGATTTGCTTGCAGACTCAGTCTTCTGTTTTCCCACATCCTTTGCACCACTCAAAGCAGAATCTGGATGATCCTTGGAGTCAGATGGAGGCGCTTCTTTCCTTTGAGAGGCAGTGGGCAAAGAACCGGAGACTGAAGATGTCTGCTGAATTTCATTATCTGTAAAAGAAACACGTATTGTGGGGGAAATGCCCTGGCTTTCAATATCACATAGACTTAAAAGTTCAAACTTTCTATCTTTTTCTACTAGAATTTTACCATCTGTCATTTCCTCATCTGGGCCAGCACGTTCTGAACTTGATGTGGGTTTCTGTCCCTCATCATCAGAAATTTGCAGCTGAAACAGCCCAACTGAAAGATCATCTCTTCTTACAAGGTCAGTGCACTGACAAAAATCATCTCTTCTTACAAGGTCAGTGCACTGACAAAAATCATCTCTTTTTACAAGGTCAGTGCACTGACAAAAATCATCTCTTTTTACAAGGTCAGTGCACTGACAAAAATTATCTCTTTTTACAAGGTCAGTGCACGGACAAACTTCAGCATCTTCTGGAGGAGGAGCTTGATGACCCATCTCATCCTTAAATTTTAATTTCCGCTCTCCGCTTTGATTCGCAGCATCCTGATTTTCCAGATCTTTGTTGGCTTCTTCAGTCTTTCCCGAATGCTTTAATTCTTCATCCTTTACTTCATCTTCTTGCTCATTTTCCAGCTTGGATTCCTGGGTAGAGCTTTCTCTCTCAGATTCATGGTCCTTCTGTTCAGTATCTGCCCCGGATTCCTCGTATTTTTCATTAGAGTATAGCACTTTTACATCATCTGCCTCTGAAAGGTGATCTTCCGTTTTCTCACTGTCTTCCTGAATTTGTGCAACATCCTCTTCCTTTTCTTCAGGATTCTAAAAAAATTAAAATAAACTAGTCTCTTCTCTCAACAAAAGAGCAGTTATCAAAGAAAGAGAAAAGAGACAGTGAGAGAGAAGAGCAGTACAAACTACCTGCATTCTAAACCAGGCTGTCATATAATGCATGTCATAACTAACAGCTTTTTTGGCACTAACAAGTCTCTTCATTTTCGTCATGTTCATATTCGCACAAAGTTTAACTAACCAGTAAAGTAATTAGTGACAGCATAAAACCACAACAAGTGTTGCACAAATACTTGAAGGAACCTGGAAGTACTTCTGAATAAAATGCATCATTTTCAATGAACATTGAATTTTCTGTTTTAGGGATATTATAATCAAACTGAAATGTTTTTCACTGTCATTCCAAATAACCTTCCCTGTCAAAATTCAGTGAATGCACCTACACATTTGAAGCAATACTCAATTTGTGCCTGTGATTCCAAATATTACTCAACTTTGTCTTCTAAATAACACAACTAGCATTTAATGTAACAAATACCTCTTTTTCGCCAAGGTTTTGTTTTTCTTCTTCATCAGTTAGGCATTCTGTGTCTTTCTCAAAATCACCCTCATATTCTTCATTTTCTGTTAAATCATCCACATCTGCTTGATCTTCCTTTTCACTCATTTTGGTGACGTGTTAGATTAATACTACAAAAAGGAGAGAGAATAAAATGTTTTCAAACTCCAGTGACACACAAATACTGGTATCTCTTGTGACACCCACATCAAACTTGTGAGCAGTATTAATACCAGCATGTTAGACAGTGCCACAGCACCTCAGGACTAAGGATCACCGACGGCTCATAAACACAAATGGTTTTGGCCTTTCCAGCTCTGGCTACTGGGAGAAAGTTTCAGTTAAAGGATATCAAGGTGATTTAATGTCTCTGACAGAGACATTAAACTAGAACTCATGATCTTTAAACAGTTAGCTTTGTGCTTGGACAAAGAGACCACTATTTTATGTTAGCTAGAAGTGCTACAAACTTCTTTCTTGTATCTTATCTTGTTTAAATGCAGTGTGACTTTAAACACTCATTAACCTGTTCATCAGGCTGGATACAGTCATGCTCATGACAAAACTGAAGATGAGCCACTATAAGGACTGAATCTTTTAAAAAAATCTTTGTCCTGCATAGCACACAGGTGCCACCAGCTCCTGAAGGACTGCTTCAATGCCACTGCTTGGTGCTCCTGGCTGCCTGCTGCCTCTTGGCTCAGCTCACTCAGTACAAGGCATCAAAGACATAAAAGTTTAAAAATGTGGATAAACAAGCCTAGAGAGCTGATTCTGCTCTGTTTATAGCTTTAGCCCCTCATCATTCCTTCAATAATTTGTTTAGTACTTTTTACAAAAGCAGCACAGAAGAAGAAAACATCAATTATTCAAAAGTTCCATCTGCTGTAGGCTGGAAGGTGCCATTTCTACATGTCTCTATTAGGATAAATGTGTCATTTTCAACAGACTAAAGATCACAATTGTTGTGACAGAACAGAAGGAGTAATGGGTACAAATTGAAAGAAGGGAAATTTAGGTTAGATATTAGGATGACATTCTTTGCTGTTTCAGTGGTAAGGCACTGGAACAGGTTTCCCAGGGAGGTTGTGGTTGCCCCATTCCTGAAAGTCTGCAAGACCAGCTTGGATGGTGCTTTGAGCAACTTGGTCTAGTGGAAGGTGTCCCTGCCTATGGCAGGGAGGTCACAACTTGATGCTCTTTAAAGTCCATTCCAACCCCTTAACATTGTATGATATGGCAAGACAATATGGGGTGTAAGAGAGTGCTCTGACTCTGGGTGGCCATAGAACAGCAAGGCAGCTCTTGCTGTGTGACCATCCTGCCCTTCTGGACAAGAATCACAGGATCAGAGAATCAACAAGGGTTGCACTCGGACTGTCAAATCCGTCTATGCATTTTGCAAAAAACCTCTCATCCAGCAGATGTTGCTCAAATTCTTCCAAGCTTTTGTTTTGCATTCTGATGAGCATCTCTGAGTTCTCAGTTATTTATTCTCAGAAACACTCAGAAGCTCTGCTTCTTAGAACTCTATATTTCATGCTGGAAAAGAGTGATGTTCTTTTAAACCTCAAAACTTAGTCAAGATTTGTTTTAGAGTGGTAATAAAGCTGGGCATTTTCTTTGCTGCGAAACTGTTTGCAGACAAACTTTTAAAAGCTCATTTTCTTTGATCCGTATGTTGTTCAAGAAAATCTGGCAGTTTTTTCACTTCTTTTTAGTTACCACTTGCCACTGGAATTCCCACTAGATTTCTCAGAATCTAAATTTTTAGAGCTCATTCAGAATGTTGCCTTGGCTTTCCACATCGTATCTATTTCCATCATGTTTTTCCTGCACCACCTCCTATGACATGTAATGATTTCTGCTGGGAAATGCCCCTTTCTTCACACACATCACCCTTGGTTTGGGTGATGATGTACCTGGGATCTTAATGGAGATACTTTGCTCTAGTGCATATTCAGCACAAAAGAACTATTTCTCTGTGATTTCATTATTATGATAAGCAGATACAAAAGCTGTACAGATGAATTGTGCCTTTAAAAAAATACGTTCACATCAGTCTGTGGGGCTCAATACAAACACATCAAACATGCTGTTTAATTCATTTAGGTTAAGTGTAATAAAGGGCAGCAGCATAAAAATCAACTTCTCTTGTTGTAAGATAAAGTAGCCATGGCTGAAGAGAGCATTTCCAATTCAATGACTTGTTTTAAAGAGTCACAGAATGTTGGGTTGGAAAGGACCTTAACATCATCTAGTTCCAACTCCCCCTGCCATGGGCAGGAACACCTCTCACTAGACCAGGTTGCTCAAAGCCCCATCCAGCCTGGCCTTGAGCACTTTGCAGGAATGGGGCATTCACCATATCCCCGAGCAATCTGTTCCAGTGTCTCACCACACTCAGAGTAAAGAATTTCTTCCTAATTTGTAACCTAAGGTTCCCCCCTTTCAGTCTGTACCCACTTCCCCTTGTCCTGTCACTGCAGTTCCTGACAAGGAGTCCCTCCCCAGCTTCCCCATGGGCCCCTCAGATACTGGAAGGTTGTAATGAGGTTTCCACACCACCTCCTCCTCTCCCGGCTGAGCATGCCCAGCCTTCTCAGCCTGTCTCCAGAGGGGAGGGGCTCCTGCCCTCTTACCAACCTTGTGGCCTCCTCTGGACTCGGTCCAACTGATCCATGTCCTTCTTATGTTGGGGGCACCAGAAAATCCTGAATCAGCTCCTATTCTATTTTGGATATTATGAGGTAAAGTGATTCAGCATTAAGAGGGACCGAAAGTATTTAGAAGATCTCAAATCTTCATTTTCACCTGCTTCTGTTCTACTTGGGGAGTGTCGCTGGGGGCTGCGCGCTGTGACCATTTGTTCTGCACAGCGTAGGAACACCTCAATGCGCTTACACTCAGGCACAGTCACAACAGCAGGCGGGACAGAGCGACGGATTTCTGTCGCTTTGTCCTTCTGCACTAAAACATACACACACACACAGAGACCCACGAACCCGAACCCCACGCGGGGCGGCGGGGAATGTCCTCACCAGCATTCCCTGCTCCCCCGGGACACGCCGGGCTCCGCCGCTCCCAGCCGGGCACGGCGAGGTGCCGGCACCGGGCGTTGCTGTTGCCGTGGCAGCGGCGGGGCGCACCGTCCGGCGCCGCCGGCCAGCACCACGGCGGCTCCCGAGGGACAAAGACCGCCTCCCGAGGGACTAACGCCGCCTTCCCGAGGGACAAACACCGCCTCCCGAGGATCGAATGCCGCCTCCCGCAGGGACGAACACCGCCTCCCGCAGGGCAGGCCGGGCCGCACGGCCCCGTTGCCATGGAGACGGGCCTCGGCGCCAGGGCGCCCCTCCCTGCCCCCTTCTCCGTGCGGGACAATTCCACCTCAGGCCTGGGAATTGCCGGGGAGCGGGGCGCTGAGGGGGCCGGGGGCACACACATCCCACCAGGTGAGGGCAGGAGGGCGGCTCGCCCTGTCCAGCCGAAGGCCCTTCTCTGATGCTGTTAAATTATGGACTCCTCAGGGAGCAGCCTCGGTTTGCGTGTTGTATTTATTATTCATCATGCTCCGGCTGGCAGTGAGCAATCGGATCAGCCCAAGAGTCAGCGGTGTCAGGATTTGGGTTTTTGTTAATCACGGAATCATAGAATCGTTTGGAACGGGATCTTGAAGCTCCAACCCCCTTGCCGTGGGCAGGGACACCTTCCACTGCTCAGAGCCCCATCCAGCCTGGCCTTGAACACCTCCAGGAATGGGACATCCACAATCTCTCTGGACAACCTGTTCCAGTGTCTTACCGTTAATGAAGACAGCACTGAATCTCCAGAGACACACCTCTCTGTCTTAACCAAGCACTGCTCCTTGAACTCAAAAAAAAAAAAAAAAAAAAAAAAAAAAAAAAAAAAAAAAAAGAAAGAAAGAAAACAGGAAAATGCCCTGAATTAATTTAATTCCCATCTGAAAAAAAAAAATAAATAGGCCAAAAACCCCACCCTGATTTACTTGCAGGGTCAGTGGGGCTGGCAGGGAGAAGGACCAGGCTCCTCAGTAGAGCTGGAGGGAGGTGGCAGGTTGCAGACTCCTCTAGGGAGGACCAAACACCCCACAGGAGTTCAGTGGATGCTGTGCCCCTGAGGCCAGCAGGTCCCCAAAGAGCTGTGTGACCACCAGACTCCCCACAGAGCACACACAGAGCTCACTGCAAGGGTGAGCAGCTGTCAGCAGCCCTTCAAGTGATAAAGTTCACTCAGCATCACAAAATGATTCCCAGCACTGCATTTTGGGGGATGACCCTCCTCAGCCCTCCTACCAGCCAGGGCTGCAGTAGCACGGACCCATCTGAGGGGAAAGAGGAGAGAGCGAGGGAGGGAGTTTTCCTCGCTGGCAGCACTGACATGGTGCCCATGACACTGTCCCTCACACGGCCGTGGCCCCAAGCTCTGAATACACTGGCCTGGCAAAGCAAGGGATGCCTGTCTACAAGGACACACACCTCAGGGGGCACCTGTACTAAAGGGCTCATGCTAATGAAAGAAAATACAAGCAGAAAACAGCCACAAAGCCAGAGCTTTGATAACAGAGTAACTCAAGTAGGGGCACCCTTTCACTTAATGTCTCATGGGACAGAAAAGCTGAACCCCTTCAAGGCGGGGTTCATGAGTTCTCTGAAGACATCTGTCATCATAGGCCACATGCCACAGGAGGAGGCTGGTCTCCATGACCTCAGGCTTTCTGTTCATCCTACACCATAAAGTGAAAAAGAAAACCAGGTTTTGACATTGGTTCCAGTGGGCTGGAAGGGCTCCCTTACACTTACCAGAGATAATGCTCAGTTACATGCTTGGCAATGGTTCCTGCTGTACCTGGCGAAAACTTCAACCAGTGACCTCGCCCAGGGCATGCAGTTATCCCACCCTTGAAGGCAATATGCTGAATTTCTGATTTTCCACATTTCTTTTTCACAAGTTCATAGCAGACTAAAATACAGAGAACTGGATACAATATCAAGGCTTTCTGCTCTGCTTTTGTTGTAAGACTATTCTTCATCTTAAAAGCCAGTGCTATCCTTTTCATTCACAAGAGATGCGTTATGCGACTAATTACTAACAGTACACACGACAGGGTGATTAAGACAAAGATTAGACCCCATTGTTGGGATGTCAAGCTGTGATGTTTGCTAATAATAACTTGATGATTTAAGGTCAATAGAAATTTATCTATGCATTCGTTAACCCACATGTCATTACATGTAGGTTTTCAGATGTTCCCATGTGTGAGGAAGCTGCAGAGCATGGTTATGGAAAATGCAATGAAAACAATAGTTAAGCAGTGCAGGGCTCCAAGGACAGACCCTGACATGTTGGCTGCTGCTTTCCATGTCACTAATGCATCAGACACTGTGGTCAGGGAACAGATTCATGTAGTGTGAGTGTGTTTCACAGAGAAAGGCTGCATAACACCTCCAGAGCAACGTTAAACACACAACATCTTTTTTATGTAGTGTAGGAAACAGTTGACACTGTCAAAAGCCACTGGGAACAGGGTTCAGAGCATCCAGTTTCCCGCCCCTTCCATAGTTAAGTCGCTCTTTCCTTCCCAGTACTTGGCTGTGATCACACTGATCACAGAGAAGAAAATACAACAGCTTCCACACAGAGCCCTTCCCTTTCCCTGAGAGCACTGCCAGAGCAGCCAGCTGTGTCACACATGCACACAGCCACAGCAGGGGTTGAGTGTAACCCTGCCTTGCCCTGGCGGGCTCTCACAGCCACTGCTAGCCCAGGGGGACAGCAGTGGGTGCTGCTCCTGAGACAGCAGCCTCCGGCAGCTCTTACTATTCCTTGCTTTTTGGACAGAACAAGCCCAGCACCCAGCCTCTCTCTGTAGCAGCGATCCCAGGAACTACACCTCATCCTACCAGCATCATAGCAAGCCCAGTGCAGGACAGACATTCAGTTGTAACACTTACCTCCAGCAGCCCCAGCACCAGCTGGAACAAAGAAACAGCCACAGAATCCCAGGCAGACGGCCACGTGTAGTGTTTATCTCATCCCCGCCAAACCGCTCTGCGTGCTCTATCTCCAGCAGAAATTCCACTCCTTCCCAGCAGCTGTGTGTCCCTTGCAGCTCTCTCAGCTGTACACGATGTGGCAGGATGCGATGGGAGGAGCAAGGATTGCCACAGTTCACGTGGACTTGCTTCACTTGCAGGAGAGAGCAGCCTTTCACCAGCACCAGATGAGAAACACTTGAACCCACCTTAATGGGTGGGTAATGCTATACCTGTATGACCTACTACTTATACTCCTAACATATACAGAGATTTTAATCCCCCACACTGTCAAGAAACTCATCCCTCCACAGCTGACTCCTGTATTCACCCAGGAAAGGCAAATGAATCAAATTCAAAGCAGACTGACAGCCCTATCCTTCAGCAATAAAGCTCTGAAGGAAGCATGTGTAAGAAAGCCTCCCGTTCCCCTTTCCTCCCCAGAATACCCCTTTCTTCTTGTTTTTGGTGTTGTGCAGAGAGCTTGTTGGGCTACGACCCACACAAACCACTGTGCCCTCCAGCCTAGCCTATACTATGAAGTACATGTTCTCTAGAAACAGCAGAGGAGAGTCTTCCAAGGCAGGGTGTGCCAGGCTGGGGAGCTTACAGCATTTCTCCTTTAAGGCCTCAATTTTGTAATTAGGTCAATGTAAGTAGAAAGGTCCTCCTGCATGGCAAATCTACACCTGCTTTCCCTCACTGTCACTCCCAGAGCTACCCTGCACCAGCAAGTGATGATCTCCCTCACCAGACCAGTCTGCACTGGAATTAGAGTGGTGCTTCTGGATTTCTCAGCAGTTAAGAATCCCCAATACAAGACATTTGCACAGAGTTATGCAAACCTACACAAGCCACCCAGCAACTATCAGTTTCTTGAAGCCTTGCTTCTTTTTGCACATTTTGTTCTAAATTGTTTATCTCTTTGTTACAAAGATGCTCAGAACAACCTGCAGCAGCAGTGCTGTGGATTAGCTGGGTATCAAAATAGAAAAAAAAAAAACAGTCTATACAGGATATCTCAGAGTATTTTTATTTAACAAAAATAGCAGTTTAATTAGAAACAAACAATGTCCACATGGTTACAGATTTTCATAGGCATCATTGTTAACTCTGCATACAGCTCCAATCAGGCTCTATAGTCACCTCATCACCACAGCAACAGCACAGCTCAGAACCTGAACGACATCCAGGTGTGGCTTCCACACATTGTGGGCCTGAAGACATACATAGCATAGCAAGCCTTTCTATTGTAGTTGCCACAGTTTCATTACTTTGGTACAAAAATCACTGATATTGCTGTAAGTCATTAGTGAATTTGTGACTTGCTTTTAAAATAACTGGCCTGCTCCCCATCAAAGATTTGACGTCAGTACGAAAAGTATTATTAAAATTGAGCTGCTCCTTTTGGTCACTTGACAGGAGTGCTGTACACCCAGTACTCCTGCCTTATTCCAACTGCCATCAGACCAAGGAACTCAAAGGACAGACTATCCCTGTCCCAGGGCAGCTCATCAGCTAGCAATTCATGGCTTCAGATTTTATTTTTTTAAAAACAAAAAAAAGTAGAGAAAGGAATATATACATAGGTGGCTTCAAGTTTGCATTTCAGGATAAGGCAGTTAAGTTTACATGTGTAAATGCCAGTGCAGCTGAGCCCCTCTTTAGGGGTTTGTTTCAGGAGGCAGCCTGCAGAAAGCTTTGGGGAGTGGGCTCCCCTGAGCAGCTGGCCTGGAAGGGCTCCCTGGATCCCAGGCAGCACATGCCAAACACATGAATCATGCACCTCGTGTGGTAAAGGCTGAGGCTCACAGAAAGTGATGAGAAATGTCCCAGCCAGGTGGAAAACACCTTCCCAACCCCAACACTGTGAAGTCTCCATGGCACTAAAAGCAGATCATGAACCAAAGCTGATTCTTCAGCTGAAAGAAGAAAGGAGCTCCAACCAACACAAAGAGGGAAAGGCTGCATTGCACCTTCTCCCTTGCCAGCTCTCCTGTACACTTAAACTCACCACAACCTGCACAGCAACAGGCATACTCCATAGGCATTTGTTGCTGTGCTGGTCAAGCTGCCTGAGTATCCAGGTGCCCAAGCCCAGAACAACTCTGTGCAACTCCTCCTTAGTGTTGAAGCAATTTGGAAAAAATAAATTATTTTAAAAAACAGATAAGAGGCAAGTCCCAAATTGCTTAAACTGGACAAAACGAAAGAATTGCCCACTCTAAACATTCATTGTTCTGCTCGTGTGGAAAGAAGAGGTAGAACTAGCGGACAGAGACCCATCAGAATCATAAAGGCATTTTAAAATAATTGTGGAAAAATGACAGACCATAAATCATAGTTTTTCAGAGCCTCAGGCAGTCCTTCAGCTAACTATCATAATTGAAGGTGTCAATTTAATCACCACAGTCACAATTCTCTAAGGGCACAAAGAGTAGCTTAAAATACTGTGTTACCTTCCTTCTCAGTGCTATACTAACATACACCACCCCCTGAAACAGTGCAGCCCGTGGGTTGTAAGGCAATGACTATAATCACAGGAACCTGCTGCCCCAAGGGACAACGGCAAAGTTATCCAAGGGTCCCTCGGATTAGCATTCTGCCTGTTTCAACTAAGTTTCCCCTCCAGTTAGAGTCCCTCGGGCAGAGGCCTTTGTGGCACAAGCAGTGCTGCTGATAGCCCATCCACCAGTGCCACAAATTGCTCCAGGACACAGTTAAGTTTTTGGGGAAGCACCATGATCAGCTAAGGTAATCCTCTAGCAGCAGGAATGACAGACAGGATCAGGAGAAACAGTACAAGCTCCTCAAGGAAGCATGTGCGTATGCAGAAACATAAGTGTACCAGTCCTCAAAACAGAGCATCCAGCATCACAGGGCAGCTTCAGTGAGAGCCACACTGCAGAGCACAGTCCTCAGGCCACCTCTATCCCAGACTGGGGCTCTCCAGAGAGGTCTGTTAGTGTGCCCTCATTTCTGCCCTGTAGCAGCACCTCATGACAGAGAGCAGCAGTTGAATAGACAATCACAAAACTGCCTGCAGATGGACAGTGTTAGACAAATCTCCCAGGGTTCTCATTCTTTGAGAAAACTTGCTGTTCTTTGCTGCACGTCCCATAGATGCAACAGAAGAACAAAAGGCATTTTAGAAAGAAGATATTTGTTCTTACTTACGTAAGAGCTAATACATTCACCTTCTAAAATGTGCTACTAATATAGTATAAATATAGATCATATACCATTCAGGTGACTGCCTTGGGAAGAAAAGGCAGAGATTAAAAACAGACCTGTATCTTCATATGTAGTCACCAAGAGTCTTTGCTTGGTGCACTACTGGCTTTCAGGAGATCTGCTTTGCACCTGCTCTAGGCTTGTGTAAGCGCTCACAATACTGCAGATGCCACTGACCAAGAACACCAGTGAGATGGCCGCAAAGTAAGAGGCGTAAATCATGAACTGCAGAGAAGAGGAAAAGAAAATAAAAAAGTGGTTAAACCAAGCAGTTACCAGATTTACAGAAATGTTAATAAAATAAATGAGTTCCCTTCCACTTCTAAAATATCAAGAATCAGTGGTTATTTCTCTGTCAAATCCTTGACCCAGAAGCAGGTAGCTGAGAAGCTTTACAGCTTGGTTTATCTTCCTCCCTTCCCCATTTCCCATCAATAAAGGTAAGAGCATCTCTCATACCTGGGTGAAGATGTCCAAGCCAAGCCCACTGGCATCCACAACAATCACAGTGAGCAGAGTCTGAAGTGCTAAAGCAATGAAAGTATTGACCCCAAACACCAGGGCATACCGCTCCACACTGAGATTTGTGGCAATTTGGAACCTGGAAAGAAAAGGACAAGCAGAAACATAAGCAGGGGAATGCATGAATGGCAGGAACATTTCTGGACAGAATGACTATGCAACCTGAGGAGTTACATTGACTGGTTTAGTATTTTCCACAGCTAAATTACCTTGCAAAGATAGTGTCCTTTGCTAAATAGGATCACGATGGACTAACTTAGAAGCTAGAAGAGACCCACAGACACAAGCAACCCCTTCCTTAAAAACAAACAACCCAACCCACCACTTAGGGAGCTCTGTGCATTTCAGTGTTACTGAAGCAGCCCTGTTGTATGATGTAAAGGGTCTTGTCACATGGAGAAGATGCAATGCACTCTGACCCCAGAGTGCTGCTAGCAATCTCACACCTTCAGTCTGTTGCTGGGTGGTCCATAACCTTTGCATCCTTCTAACCAGAACTCCCTTTGCAGTTGCCAGTTTCAGCATCACCCCTCTTCTTGTGCTTGAGCTTGGAGTGATTTTGTGGTTCAAAACCAGCTATGCTTTCCTCCCCAAAGTGGCAAATAACATTTCCTGCAGGTTAGGGGAAGTTGATGCTTCAGCCCAGGCAAAGCATTGTCCTTTCCTCATCTGTTAACACTTCACTCCAGCCACATTTATGAAAAACATCCCCCTAGCAATCAGCACTATCTAATATTTAGAAGCAGTCACTTCAGTGTCACAAGACTTCTAAGCTTGGGCACACTGCCAGCTAAATATATCTCCATGCCTCAGTTTCCAACCTGAATCACAACACAAACCCTTGCAACAGACTCTTGTTACGCAGGAAATGCTCTGCTTTCACACCAGCTGTAACCTTGAGAGCAGCTTACATTACAGAGGTACTCACGTTGCTACTGTGATTAGCATCATGTAGATAATTCTGAAGATGACATAGGATGCATAGCACACCCAGATGTTCCGAACAGTGTCCATGACATACACAGCAGCAGCAATAAGAAAGGAGAAGAGGGCAAGTGCCACTTCACCCCACATTGCCCAGGATGTTTTTATGTGACCCACAACAACGACTGCAACAGCTCCTGTGAGGGGAAGGAAAGCATAAACCTTAGTAATTATAGCTAGAGCAATTTGGACATGGTGCACTGCGAGCTCTACAGCCCCTAACAGCCAAGGAATGAAGTGGAGGACACAAATGGGAACACATCAGTAGCTCTCCTTCCTGACCTCTCCCTCACCTGGAACCCTGCTGTAAATTCCCATTTACTTTTACAGAAACAGGAAAAAAATACATAGGTCAATGCTGACTGCCTCTAAAGTCTCCTCTCTGGCTCCAGAAGCATGACAACCCCAGGCTCAGACCACTGCCACTCAGTCCTCTGCACTTGACTGTGGCAGTGCTGTCAATAATTGGGCAATTCCTGTTGAGAAAGACAAACCCTGGTTCTCAAAAGCACTCACCTAATTATTCAGTGGTGCTTTAGCAGAGGGTAGGAGGGAGAAGGACACTACTCACTTTAATGCACAGCTGTTAGAGCTCTCTCCCACGAAGCAGAAAAACCTACATTTACTGTCATCTCCACACTGGGCTGTTAAGAGTAAATAAGACAAGGAGTCCAAATCCATATCTCCTGGGATGCAGCCTAATCACAGGCCATAATCATGCACTATTGATTGTGCAAGAACACTCCTTTACAACCCAGACAGGTTGGTAACTCTGGCTGAATTTTATGAGGGGGGGTGGGGATAAAAGACAAATCATAGGATGGGAAAGCATGTGGTGTTTTGTGCAATTAGAATAAGCACACAAGGTGTGTTTCATGCACTATCACAGTTGCAACTACTTAGAAGTCTAAATATATATTATATCAATAGAAAATTCCCATTCCAAGTAAGCCTTGTTCTGCAAACAAGCCAAATAGCAACCAACAGTATAATGGCTGTATACAGCAAACCAGACAAACAGCATACTGACAAAGGGAGGTTTACAGAACATCTCTGAAAAACAGGATTGTGTTCAGCAGTACACCACTGCACAGAAGTGCTACAGTGCAGTATGTAAGCTCTTTGTAGCCCTTAGCTGGTGTGCTGTCTTAGAAAACCTTCAAGCACACCAAGACTCCTTAGGTACCACAAGTTTGCACAAGCCTGCAGTCCTGTCAGACTTCACATCTTGCAGAGTGGTGAGGAAGGGCACTATGCCAAGGGAAAGGATTTATTTTCCCCCACTAAAGTCTTCTCAATGCCTACTGTGACACAATCTGACTAAAATCTTGTTCTTTGAAAGTCTGGCTCCCTCAGCAGCAAAACTCGGAGATGCAAAAAGAAGCTAAGAGCATTATTCCTACTGTCTCAGCAATTCTGTAATTTGGGAACAGACATGAGGATCTCATGGCAATTCACAAAATTGTACTCTCCCTATGTGCCAAGGCTATATCACCTAATTAAGATATTCAGTCTCTGTCCTTCAATGAGACACATTTAGCTCATCCAGTAGTTTCACAACTCAACCTGATAAAGGATTGCCACACTCCGAAGAAGGTGCAGGGATGCAACCTAACAGTCAGCTGGTCTCCCTGGAAGGAATACTGTTTCTCTTTCCCAAGACAGGGAGCTGACAGCTACATGAGTCACCGTGCCAACTTAAACCCTTCTGCAGGGCAGGGATGGCAACAGCTCCTTATGCAAAGGTTGCCAAACGTTCCTCCTAACTGAGCACAGAATGACTAAGAGCAATGAAAATGGCAAATCAGACCTGGGATGCAGCAGGAGAGGTATTTCTAGTACAGGGAGAAGAGTGAACAGCATGCTCCTCTGTAAGTCTGAGGCCTCACTGAATAAAGTTGAGTGTAATTCTGATTATCCACTTTCAAAAAGAATGTAACTCAAGCCAGGATTGGTGCAAAGACAGGCTAATAAGGAAGAGAACAAAGAGCTTAGCTTTATCAAAGAAGAACTAGAAAGACCTGGTTTGTCTGGCCTAGAGCAAAGATTTTGTGTTAAAATACAACCTTGGCATGACATCAGAGATAAATACACAGCTCATTAATAAATTCAAACTGGAATTCAGAAGTTAGAGCATTTGCACTAGGGCCTAGGAAGTCAGGTCACTGCCTGCTCATTCTTAAACAGGTGTTAGGACTTCCAGTCCTGTCACACACTTCAAACTTTTAGTTGAGACTATTAATTCATTAAACTTTGCTTCTATCAACTGGAAGGATTCTGTCTTTTGAGCAGTTCAGGTTAATTTGCCTGAAAACATCACCCAAAACGGTTCGATTATTTATAAATATGATACTTGAGGAAAAAAATCAAAATGGGAAACTAAAAACTTCAGTCTTAGAAGAGTTTAGGTCCATTGTTCACAGGCCTTTTAAAAAGGGACCTTGTTATCAAAGATGTTCATGATAAGGTTTGAAGAATAGCCTTCCCCCTTCTTTATGTTTTAAATTGTGCTGCTATTAGGCCACATTATGGCTCTTCTTTTCCTTGATACCAATTCTTCTCCTGCTGGGACAAAGGTAGGATGGTAGAGGAAGCCAATCCAAACAAGAAGTAAGAGCCACAGGCTCATGCTAGAGTGGAGAAACAGTGTATGAGAGCAAGCTATTTAAGGGCAGGTTTAGCACACCAAGGACTGAATAGGCAAAGTCATCAAGTTGCCAACAGTTTCAAACCCAACTAACAATGGGTTTTGGACCAGCTTTTAGAACTATAAACCAGCCACAGCTTCCTACTGAACTTCAAGAAGAGGCTGAGCACGCCCAAGGAAGCACTAATAAATTGTTGGTGTACCTTGGTTTCTTTTGCCCCCAAGCAGGTGATGCCCCCAGCAGATGATGGAAAAATGACTCCATCAAAGAAAAGGGGCACACAGCAGCAACATCTAGAAAACCTCTGTAAGGGTATGTTAGCTATTTTAAAAAGGTATTGTCCTAATTCTGGTAATGAAATAGTATTAAACAACTTCATAAACAAATGCTTGTGTTGACTGACCTACCTGTCCCTTTCAAGTCAACCAACTTCTTTCATCTTAATGGCTTCTGCTCCTAACACTGCTGAAATGACTAACCATGGCTCACTGCACGCTGTGTGCGTACAGGAAACCCTCATAGGCTCCTGGAGGAAAACCAAATGCACAGGACCCCATGTCTGACTCTGAGTGGCTAAAACAAACAACCCCACTGTCATAGTGACAGCCAAGAACACACAGTCAGCCACATGCCTGGAGCCTTCTGCCAAGTATTTCAGAATGAAGATTGGCTTGGGAGGTTCCTCTAAACACCTACGTACTGGATTACAGGAGTCAGGGCTGCTTCAGCAACTAACTCACACTGAGCACCCTACCTGTGTATGTCAGGCAAGACTCACCCCAAATGCCTCTCCTGCATGCTTGGGGGAATGCATGGCACCTCCAAATCATGCTCTAGTGACCTTGAGGGAAAGAAGACATTTCTAACAGCAGAGCAGGAGCTAAGCCAGAAGCTTACCCAGGAGCGTCGAGGCCGCCTCCACAGCACCATTGTAGATGTCCGCGCTGGGAGAAGGCAGCACCATCTCCCACAGGCCCTGAGCGTAGTTGATGACCTGAAAGTAGCCACAGGTGGACAGTGCCCACCACACTGACCAGCACAGCATGGTCCTGGAGGAGTAGCACTGCAGGAAGTCCTGCCAGAGATCTTTGAGCACCTTTACGATGTCAACTTTCTGCTTCTGCATAGATTGGAGAAGGAAGGGGAGAGAAATGTTAAGTCTTTGTTTACAAATACTTCACACTGCTCCACAAAATTGCCCCTTTGGTGGTCTGATCACTGAACAAAAAGCTTTCCCATCCCACAGTCTCTGTGCCAAACAGGGCTGTATCCTTACATGCACAGGAAGGGTTCAGTCCCAAGCCCCCTGCATCTCTGGCTCTCCCCAGCAGAGAGCAGGGACTGCCACATGTTATGTGAGCAACTGAAGGGTACCAGAAAAAAAAACACCAGAGAACAGGACACAATATCCACTTTGACAAGACAGGATCAGAAGCCAGCTATTTACATCATAAAGACAAAAAGTATCACTGACACTTTTAAGTCCTGATTCAAATTCAACCAAATTTTGTAGCAGAGAGAACTGTATCTGTTCCCAAATAAGTTGATTTTCTTTAGAACAGGCATTGGGAGTTTATAAATACTCAAAGAAGCAATCTCATTACCACACACTCTGCCCCTGCTGAAGCTCACCAAGGCTTCAAGAAGGTGAGAGATGTCACCTGGGGATCTAAAGGGAAACAGAAGCTACTGCCATCAGACACTGCTGTTGCAAATGGCAGTTCCTGGACTTACAAGTGCCCTGACGAATGGGATGAGATAAAAATGAAGATTTCCACTCCAAATCTTTCTAGAAAGAGCATTAAAGGGGGCAGACCCTTAAAAATAATTGAAAATACATCAATTCTAGCAGGGGATGACAACAATCAAAATTGCTTTTTACATACAGGCTGTTACAGTCCTGTTCTTTACCACTTTATGTCAACAGCAGCAGAGGAAAAGAGCATGTCTTCACTTTGCAGACAAAAGCTCCTGGTTACAGTTGCTGCATGCACACATGTACAGACATAGTGTAAACTCTGTAGGGCAGGACCCTTCTAGGCTGAGTAGGAGGAGCAGTTACTTCATGCGAGACTGGGCAGAGCCCCAAGGCCCACTCAGCACCTCAGGCTCCCGTGAACTTGGATTCCCTGCAGGGAAACATGCAGCATTGTCACAGGACTGAGCTATTGCACATTGTGCTGTCACACGTCCAGTTTCAGAGTGGTTTCCAGACAGCAATAGCAACTTTGAGCTCTTGGCATTATGCCCTTTCCCTGGGGGAATCATGCAGTGTGTGCCTGGGAAAGACTATTTTCCATGAGCAATAAACTCATTTCAAAAGGTTTCTACTAAAACCCCAAAAGACCAGAGCCTGAAACCTGTCCTGAACTTCCTTTCTTCCAACCCCTTCAAGGGTCACTGATTTCTAAGTATTTTTATTAAACGCTACACAGTCCCACCGGTGCTTTGCCAACGGCGTAACTCTTGCTCTGTATGTGGATACTGTTCCTCCAAAACAACAGAACAACTTGGGAAGAGGTGAGCTTGTGGCATTGTGACTTTAGCACGACACTCCCACACAGACGATTTCACACGAACCTCAAGTTCAGGAAAACAGGAGAAGGGAACGGTCACACACAACGCAAAAACTGATTTGGCTTCAGCCCCAAGCACGTGTCTGATAAGGCAGAAGGGCCCACCTGCCCTGCCCTGCGCTGCCCTGGCAATGCCTCCTCAGTGCAATTATTCCTACAGCCATCCATGTTTGTGAAACATGGTCCCTGTTACCTCAGTAAGAGGGGCAATCATCACACTCCAGTGCTTCTCAGCCTTCAGCACCCGCTGTAAGTGACCTCTGGGGAGTTAGGCAGGTGTGCTTGCTCCTTTTTTAAACTCTTCTCCCCTAATTGGGTACTACACGTACTCTCACAGGAGAAGAGTAAGGTAAACAAAAGGGACGGATAAGTTTTATGTTTATGGCACAGAATTTCTCTTAACAAATACCCTTCAGCACGCAAGCATAACTCGGGTAAAAATATCCTTGCTCACGCAAGATCGTGCTGGATGGGGCAGAATTAAGTCCCTGGAATGTTAATACCTTTAATTCCCAGCTGTAGCTGGAGAAGCAGAAAGCAGCCCTGGATGCTGCCTCCCGCAAACCAGCTACCTGTAGCTTACTTGCTAAGAAATACCCACTGCTGACTAATCCAGCAGCTGTGCTTACTTTGTGGCTTGTCCTCAGAACCAGCACAGCCTCCTTCTGTCGGAGGAGCAAGGCTGTCCCCTCCCCAGGGCCTCGAGTCCCCCTGCCAGGAATCTCCATGTTTTCCTTCCCTGGAGCACTGTGGCCAGCAGGGACCTGCAGGCAACTACACACCCACACTAGGCCTCAGAACTGGAGGCTGCTCACCCACGGTGTGACCCAGCACGTCCCTTCACCAAGCAAGGGTCCCTGCACTTGTTTCCACACAAATGACTTTGCCAAGCTGTGCAGCCCACAAGAGCTACAAGTCAAAGCACTACCTTGGCATTCTCAGGGGCTGCGTTAAGCTGATATTATGCTGAGGTGCTTCCTGCAATTTATCCACATTCTGCCCTCCTATAACTAATCAATGTCTGCTTCCAAGTGCCCTCAAGAACTACTGCAGTTTCATTCCTAGACCAGTTTCCTGCCAGGATCATAGAATAAACCCCAGTTATCACACAGCATATTACAGCCTAACTTGCACAACAGTTGGAATAACAATGTCAAAATGTGAGTGCAAGAAGAATTGCTTTTTTTTCTGCAAGCCACTGGGTGCATCCAGAAGCACACACAGGGTTTGGACATATGCTCAGTGTTTAGGGTCCCAGAGATGTCCCTTGCTTTGTACCATTGGATGGCAATCTGATGGCCAGAGCACTCAAAACTGCAGCCTTGTGAGACATGAAGAACAATCTCAGAAAAACTAAGGAGCAGCCTACTATGCTCAAACAGCAAAAGGATGCCAGTAATAAGTCCCCCTGTGCCATAAATAAGGAAGTGGGGTAAGTAAAGTGATACTTTTTTGCTCTTAGATATTACATCTCTACTGCTACACATATATATGCATGTGTGACAACCACATCAGTGCGGCATCTTCTACTCATGTAAATTCAGGGCACAACTCACCTGCTTCTCTGCTGAATGACCCTCCCCATTTAAGGGAACTTTTGTCTCATCCTCCCAGCCAGGTGCCCTCTGCACATCGGGATGATCTTGGACAGCCGCTCCATTTTTACAGTCCATGACCTTCATTTCACAGCTAAGCCGCTGACTTGCAAGGTGATGAAAGAAAAGGCTCTTTTGTGGCATGGGCAGGAACCACGCCGTGCCAAAGGCAATGGATATGCTGGTTAAGGAGATAACGTTCAAGCTGAAGAGGGACCATCCCGCCACTGAGACAAGGACCTGCCCAGACACGGAGCCCACCGTGTAGCCCACCAGGGTGGCACTTCGGCAGTAGCTGGTGACCTTCTGGTACAGGTTGATATCGACGACACTGTAGATGTAGGAATAATAGGCGATGTCGGTGGCAGTCCCCATCCCGTAGAAGAACTCGAGGAACTGGATGGCCCGCAGCCCCTGGGCGTACAGCAGCATGAACCAGGTGACGATGAGGCTCAGGCCCTGCAGCAGCACCACAGGCTTGTACCGCAGGTAGTCCGTGGCCAGGAACACGGGGAAGAGCAGCACCAGGTAGGAGTAAGTCCACACCGGGTAAATCTCGTTGAACACCTGCGGGAGGGAAAGGGCGGCGGTGACCGCCAGCACTCACGTACTGCGAACAAAGGGCAGACACACAGACAGACACACATCCCGCGGGGAAAGAAAGGCACCCCTGGCGGGGCCGCGGTACCTGCGTCTGGGAGAGGTTCTTGTGCGGCCCCAGCAGGTAGCGGGTGAGGAAGGGCTCCGACGGCCGCACGCTGCAGAAGAAGCCGTAGGCGCAGAGCAGCGCCGTGGGCAGCGCCCAGCAGCACGCGCCGCCGCCGGCGGCAGCCCGGGCGGAGCGCCGCGCCGGCCGCCCCCCGTGCGAGTCCGCCATGCCGGGCCGGGCCGGGGTCGGGGCGGAGGCGCTCCCGGGGCCGTAGACGCTCCCGGGGCCGGAGGAGCTCCCGGGGCCGGAGGGGCCGGAGGCGCCGGTAGCAGGCGCGGTCACGTCCCGGTCACCTCCCGAGAGGCGGCTCCCGCCCCGGCCCGCGGCGCTGTGCCCCACGCTGATTGGCCACCCAGTGGGGGGCGGGGCCGAGAACGGCGTTCGGATTGGACGGAAGCGCCCCCGTGGGCGGGGCCGGCAGCCGCGCGGGCGGGAGGGGCGGGATCCCCTTGGGCCCCCGAGCTGCTCGTCCCCCGCTCCTCCGGGGGGAGCCCCGGGAACCCCGGGAACCCCCTCGGCACAGCGATCCCTGCCCGCTGGGCTGTGCTCGTTCGGCCTTCCCTGGCCCGGGCGCGTTCGGCCGCTGACCTCTGCCGCCCTCTTCCCTTCGGCGAGATAAGATGTTGAATCACTTCTGTCTTTTGATAAAGCAGCACCTTGTTGTCCATCCAGAATATTATACAGGTGGGGAAAATAAAACTATTACATTCGAAGTCAGTATCTAAAGTTTTGCCCAGCGCTACTGTTCCTAGAGCTTTGCCAATCCTCTGAACTATTTGCTGTATTTCTTCTGTGGTGGTTTTAATCACTTACTGTATTTCATGTGACTGGGAGAACATAAAGAGCAAAACAGGCTTATTTTCAAATTACAAAGATGGTTTATTTACTTACACTAAAAGGATAAAAACAGGAAGAAAAAAAGAAGGAGCAACAAATGAAACCTTCAAAACATCCTTCCCTCCCTCTCTAAGTTTTCACTTTTCCACACTCAACATAAAAAGACATAACCTGTAATTTCAGTCAGTTTTACCATTTTAAGATAATCTTTCATCAATTCTTCAGGAAAGGAGTCTCTTTTGGTTCCAACAGAGACTTTGTCTGCAAGGACTTTAAAAAAAAAAAGGAACTTGCAAACCAATGAAATCCTACCCATTTCACAGCTTTTCCAACACTGAAAACATGGGCCATGTACTCAACACACTGCAAACTGGGGTGTCGCCTTTTAAAGGTGTCTCACTTCAGAGGCAAAGGATTTTCTCATCTCAAGGAACAGATCTTCTTCACCTCTTCACTACACACATAAGGCTTTCATCTCTCTGTTCCAGCATCTCATCAAATCAGTTTTACTCAGTCCATCACATAATACCTTTGCTCAAAAATCTACACATAAAACAATCACCTCCCCAAAATGCACATTTTCCATGGTTTAAAGGAATAGTTTAGTTCAGTCTCCATGTTACCAGAAAAGTCCAGCCAGATTTTTAGCCACTCCTCCTCCTTTGCCTTAAAATCTTTTTTACTCTTTCTTCACTGACTTTAGTTCCATGCTGTGTCTCGTTATGGTTCCATCACCATATCTGTCCTCACTGCAAAGGAAAGGCCGGTGCTCGGAAGAGTTCGCTTGCTGGCAGGAAAGAGTTAAACTCGCCAGGCCCGCGGTGCGGTCCTGCCGCGGCGGGAGCTGCAAATACCGGCAGGCCACCTTGGTGGAACAGTGATGGAGGGGCTGCTAGATTTACTCTCTTTTCCACTCCTTGGCTGAGACCGCTCAGAGCTGTTCCCTGAGACCTGGGGGCGGCAGCGACGGCGGCGGGACACTGCCCGCTCCGGGCCGGTGGGCAGCCGCCGGGGCTCCTCCTGCCCTCCCCGCCGGGGCTCCTCCTGCCCTCCCCTGCCGGGGCTCCTCCTGCCCTTCCCTGCCGGGGCTCCTCCTGCCCTCCCCTGCCGGGGCTCCTCCTGCCCTCCCCCGCCGGGGCTCCTCCTGCCCTCCCCCGCCGGGGCTCCTCCTGCCCTCCCCTGCCGGGGCTCCTCCTGCCCTCCCCTGCCGGGGCTCCTCCTGCCCTCCCCTGCCGGGGCTTCTCCTGCCCTCCCCTGCCGGGGCTCCTCCTGCCCTCCCCTGCCGGGGCTCCTCCTGCCCTCCCCTGCCGGGGCTCCTCCTGCCCTCCCCTGCCGGGGCTCCTCCTGCCCTCCCTGCCGGGGCTTCTCTTGCCCTCCCCTGCCGGGGCTCCTCCTGCCCTCCCCTGCCGGGGCTTCTCTTGCCCTCCCCCACCGGGGCTTCTCTTGCCCTCCCCCGCCGTTCCCGAGCCCAGGCCCGGCCCGGTGGCTCCCCCCGCGGGCAGCGGGGCCTGCCCCGGCCGGCCCAGCCCCCCGGGAGATGTTACCTCAGGGCCTCACCCGGAAAAAAGAGGGCCCCTCTCTACACTCCCAGCTTCATATGAGTATTAGCTAAAAGTCGTGTTTTACTTTTCAGTGGTCAAACCGCCTGCCAATTAAAAAACTGACTGCTGATTGGACTGTCCTTTCTAACCAGATCTAAACTATGTTAACCCATGACATCATCTCAGTCTGTTCCTTTCTATCTACTTGATTTGCCTTTCCCTTTGCTCCACTCCCTTGCGTTGCACTCCCGCGACATTGCTACCACTCCTAGGGCTTCCTACTTTATATCTACAGTTTATTCTCCAAACTGGCTGATGCCAGAGAGAACTCACACCAGGGGTTAGGCCTCCCACCTATGCAACTGCATATCCTGCCTCCTAGACATCTGGACATACAGAGTTAGGTGGGAAAGAACAAGTTCTTCTCAGCCCCAGAAGAGATTCCTTGCAGTGCAGGGTTTTACTACTGTCTATTACTATTATATATTTATTACTATTTTATTGCTGTTATTACCATTAACATACCTTTGTACCCATAGCTACAAAGAGGATTTGGGCTGTAAGATTACCCAACTGTCTGTAAAACACAGCTAAATATTTTGGCATCAGTGGTTTGCTGCTTTCTGGCTATTTTCTGGGTCTAGCAAAACCCTTTCTATTGTTCTCCACACTCTCTTCTATAGAAAACCCGTAAGGTTTTATGTATGAAAAAATAATGATATTGCCAGTTCACTACCCTTTAGCTTGAACCAAAACTTTGCCCACAAAGAAAAATGTTACTCCTGTTAATATTGGCATCCATTTCAGCCACAGGCGAGGAACGATCATTTCAAATAGCGTGGTTAGAGTGAAACGAGCTGAAACCACGACTGATAAACGCGTTGCCAGGGGTTCCGTCTCACTCAGCAGCGCCTCTGTCCCGCTGGCATGCGGCCCAGGAGCAGGTGACAAAGGGACACGGGCTGCTGGCGAGGTGTTGTGCACAATCTGACCAACCAGGGCCATTGCTTCGTGCCCAGCAGGGGCCGGAGGAAAGGACAAAACCTTGGAGTTCTCGGTGTGCCCTGCCTAGAGGCAACAGTCCCCACAACTTCCAGGCTGCTCACAGGATCTGATGGGCGGCCTTGGTCTTTTCCAAAACAACAATCCTTAGAATTGAGCTACTGGAGCTCAACTGCTGTTTCCAGCGGATTAGAATGAGTTATATCCATTCAGCGCCCTCCCTTAAAAAAATAAATAAATTAATTAAAAAAAATATACACATATATATATACACAGTCAGGCAACCTAGATTTCTCCTCCAAAAACTGGAACAGAAAAAATAAACTGCAAAATTTTGATTTAAGTACTCCACGTTTTCTCAGGGTTTCAGTTTTGTTCTCAAAAGAACTCACCTTGTTTGGTTTTCATGGAATACTTTCAGCCTATGGGCTGAAAAGATAAAATTTTATTCCCTGATTTTTTTACTTACTTCTATCTTTTCTTTCTTAACCTTCCTCCACATTTTTCTTTCCATCTCCCCACTCTATTAGAAAAAGCAAAGAAAGGTTAAACATGTTTGATAGTAAAAAATCTCAATGCTTCCAATATTTTTTTCTAAGATAGAAGACATAAGCTCAGAAAAGTAGGGTTTCTCACATTTTCCTTAATCTTATCCATTTCCTTCTTCTCTCAACTTCTGGCCTGCAGTGTGTTTCGGAGGAATTAATAGAATATATGTGCACAAAAAGTTCTCCCAAAGTCTTGCCAAGTTGTTTGGAGAAAAGCTTCTGTAAATTAAAAATTTTAAAAACTGCACTCTTGTGAAGCTGTTGTTCAGAATGCTTCCTCAGTATGTGAGAGCACCAAGATGGTACAAATATTTCAGAAAGTATCCAGAAGGAGAGAATAAAACAGATTTGTCTTTTGCTGAGCATGGAAGGAACAAAGGCAAAAATGCAACAAACAGCAGCAACCACTTTCTTTTATTATTTTGGCCATTGTAACTAATCAAGGGAAGTAGACTCCATTAACTAGTATCTATGTTGGAATGAAACAGAATTAGCAAGGACAAAAAAAAAAAAAGTCCAAATTATTTCTGAAATGCAGGATAATTAGTTTAGATCAAAGCCTATAGATGATAGCTATCTGTTAGATAGAACAGGAGACTGGATATAACCTTGAAGGCCTCTGTCTTCTACTCCCAACCCCTAGTTGATCCTTTGATAATCTGGGGGCTTTCAACAGGAAAGTCATAAATATGCAGCCATAAGGGGTCAATCTAAAACCCCTGTGCATGGAGGGGGGGAAATGCAGCACTGTAGTTCACTGGAACACACCTGATACAGAAGTCAGTCTAAAATCCAAGCTTCCAAGACCTGCAGAAAAATAAGGACAAACAGCTATCTCTCCAAAATATAGGAGTCATTAGGACACAGATTACTATGAAAAGCCTCTGGCAGAGAACTTCCCTTCTGCCCCACACACCACAGCAGCTCTGCATTGTGTCCAACACAGACTGAAGCAGAGAGCTGTCAGAGATGAGGCATTCAGGGCTGAATTTGGGGAACTACTTGCCACAGGGTATCAGAATAACTCCTGAGCCAAGATGGGTCATGTTGTACAGCACTATACATTTCCATTGTGGATGTAACAGTTTAAAATATTCTGTAGTCAGCTACATGAGAAAAAAAATGGAAAAGCCACTTAAGAAAATTTTTCATGGAAAGTGCTAAAAGAGAGTACAGTAGTGATGTTACAAAGAAAAACAAGCACTTAGAAGGAACATACCGTGAACTTTTATTAAATGAAGAAGCAAATAGGTTGGTCTGAATTACTTGGTGCCTGGTGTATGTAGGTCACAGTGGGCTTAACACAGAATTGCTCCCATTAGGAATGGGGTTACAGATGTGCTCAGGAACCCTGAGAATGATCCCATGGCTTGTTTTGGAGAGTGCTGTACAAACATTCAAGAAGATGGAGTCCCTACCTGGAGGAGATTGTAATTAAAGCATGATTCAAGCACTGGGTGTAACAAACAAATGGAGAATGGGGCACAGTAATGATAGGAAAGTGTAGGTGGATAAACTGGTTATGATGCAGAGCTAGCACGAATAAACACAGCAAGAAAAGGAATATTTTACACCGATTAAGAGGAGTAACTGACTCATACAAAACTGCAGTTGGTCCACATAGGACAGTGCTGGATCTCATTTCGGTGCTGCTTCATAGTAACATTGCTAAACAGTCTTCCCTAGCACATACATGGGCATGGGCAGAGCCTTTATCTTCCTCTCAGGTATGTGCCAAAAAATCATCTTCTGTCATGAAAGACATCTCATGAGTGTGAGTGCTGGTGAAGTTGCAAGCCCTCCTTTTGTCCCTCACCACCATCCTAAAATTCTGACCAACCCACCAGTGTTTCAGGGCGTGCTGGAGGACGCCCAGAAGATTGGTTATTTGTCTGGAGTCCTGACCACAATCCCACTTGATGCTTTTTCTGCAGAATTCTCCTGGCACTTCACTCAGACATACTCCTGCCATGCACCACTATGGATGTCTCTAATGTAAGAAGAGCCCCAAAGCCCAGATTCACCTTTGCATCTGTGCTGATGCACAGTTCAGGTTTCTGAATGGATGCAGAAACAGGATCTGCATTGGCTCTAATCCATGGGTAATATGCAGCTTTTTCTCTCCCCCATGCTTTGCTACACCAGCGGTGTGGAGGGACCATCCAGTTTGCAGATTCCTGGGAACCTTGGTGAAGGTGAGCTGGCCCAGCTTCAGTGCAGGTATCTCTGCAGTGTAGGTGTTACATTCAGAAAAACCAGCAGAAAAACTGGCAAAATGGAGGTTACATCTTCTCTAAAATGCAGAGGTGTCTGTGCCCATCCACATGAGACTGCCTGCATCTTTAGACTGTACAGGGCACTCTACAAACCTCTCTGAATACTGGACTACTGCATCAGGCTCTGAGGAAACTACTGTGGTGCTGCTGTCAGTATCTATTCCAGAGCTGCTCAACTGTCTTCACACATATTTCCAACTCCTTTCCAAGCCAAGTGCAGACACAACCAGTTTCAGTGTCTGTGTGAAGGAGTGCAGCCACCATCTCTGGAAAGAAAATGGAAACATTTGGTTGCACCAAGTAAAAGTGGTTGTGAGTAAAGCACAAGGCTTCAAGCACAGCCGCCCATGTGCTATTGTCACCTGCAGGTACTCAGCTTTGGACACCCTGCAGCCTCTTGGAAGCTGGAATGAGCATTAGAGGGCAGCAACTCCACTGTGACGCTGTTAGAGGCTAAAAGCAGTTAACTTTGGACCTTTGGATCAAAAGGCACCCGTCCAGATTCGTGAAGAAATTATTTACTGTATTACTCTGAACTTTGGCACCACGTTTCTCCCTCAGTCCAAAGAGCTTATGTTTGCTAACTTTCATGCTGTCACATGCATCTTTAGTCTCTGAGAAAACTGCAGGAATTCTTGCTCTCCTTGTGTATTTTGCAAATAGTCTCAATATACACAGCCTTTCATTCCACAGTGTGTAAAAGGCTGTGCAGGACTGACTGAACTACAGATTTTCAAGCTTTGGCGAATTCAATCTAAGACGGCTGCTTAATAAAATTAAAATACTTCGTGTATGTGGTACAGCTAGGATAGAGTTAATTTTCTTCACAGCAGCCTGTATAGCGCTGTGCTTTGGTTTTTTGACTAAACTAGCACTGATAACACACGTTGTTTTAGCTGGTGCTGGCAGTGTTTGCTCAGCACCAAGGCCTTTCCCCCACCCTGCCCCACCAGTGAGGAGGCTGGAGCTGCACAAGAGGCTGGGAGAGGACCCAGCTGAGCCAGGGGATGTAATATCCCAGGCCATGTGACATTGTGCTCAGCAGGAAATGCAGGGGGAAAGGAGAAGGACAAAAGGGGAATGTTCAGAGTTATAGTGTTTGTGTTCCCAAGCAACTGTCAGGTGTGCTGAGGCCCTGCTTACCTGGAAGCAGCTGAACATGTGCCTGTTGATGAGAAGTATCAAATCAATTTCTTATTTTGCTTTGCTTGCATGTGGAGCTTTGACTTGCTTATTAAACTGCCTTTATGTCAACCCACAAGTTTTCCTTTCTTTTGCCCTTCCAATCCTCCCCCAGCCTGCCAGGGGAAAGCCATCAAGCGACTGAGTGAGGACTTAGCAGCCAGCTGGGGCCAACCTACTGCAGTCCTTTTTGGTGTCCAACGTAGGGCCAGAGGATTTTGAGATAACACCCCTGATCAGAGTGAGCTAGGTAGAATTTAGAGCTGTTATTGGCAGAGGTTCATTCTTTTTGCCTTACTGTGCATTAGAGTCTGGCACAGCAGTGACTGGTTTGCACTTTTGCTGTTTATTGTAGCACTTATCATCTTACTCTGCTGTGCAAGGGAACATTTTGTTACAAGCAATGACCACATATCTGGGCTGGCACAGGGCCCAGATGTCCCTGCTCTACTGGGCAGGCTGGAACACCAGTGGAATGGGGTTAACTCCCATCATAGCTGTACACAGAGTGCTGTGGCTTAGATTTGTGACTAGGGCAGTGTTAACAACACAGGGGTGTTGTAGGTGACACTTAAGAGTGCTTGCAAGGTGTCAAGGCCTTTGCTTTTTATCTCTCTGCCCTGCCAGTGAGTAGGCTGGGCAAGGACAAGGGGCTGGGGAAGAAACACAAGCAGAACAGCTGACCCCAGCTAAGCAAATTACTGTTCATTAGTAAGTAGAAGCAGAATCAACCTGTAATATTGATGCAGGTGTACTGAGTCACGCCCCTTCAATCACTTTTGCATTTATGTAACTTTACATAGAATTATAATTGTGTGTATATCTATCTATATCTAGATAGATAGATATAAAGCACTAATTACTTATTTAGAACATTAAAAATCACCACCTTACAAAAAATAAATTATTTCAATTATCACATAAAAACCTGGTTCTGCTGAAGTTAGCAAGCATTTATTGACTGTTTTCCAGGGTCATCATTCCAGGGTTTCCTCATTCCAAAGTTTACATTTCTTTCTCTTTTTTTTTTAGTGAATATGGCTTGTGTTGTAATTCATGGTGGTGTCAAACAAAAATAAATTAAGCACCATTACAAAATACTAAGACTTTTAAAGATGAAGCAATTATTCATACTGTTTGACCATTTGAAATTAATTCCAATTGGCACGGAAAATTTTACTTTCCTGTTGCAAAATTTCACTATTACCAGAGCTATTACTGCAGAGGCAAATATACAAAATAAAATGTTGATGCCTTTCATGCTACAATATTAGCTTTATTTTCCAGTGTAAAATTACAGGTTTGTGACATAGTTAAAAAAAAAAAAAAGAAGAAAATATTTGTTTAGTTTTTACACTTTTTTTCACTCCTGTTCTATACCTTCTCTTTAAAATGCATGTTCTGTAAGAGAAAAAAAAAATGAAAAACTACTGAAATAGAAGTGGCTAACACCATTCAAGGTTCAAAGACAAACTACTTTAAAAATCCAGCCTGCTAAATGGTACCTAGTGTGGTAAGTGAAGTGCTGCAAATAAACAACTTACAGGATAGAAGCCCAGAGCACTACTGAAAGCTTAGCTAAAATTCTGCTGGAATAATCACTTCATGGGCTGTGTATCTATTTTCAAATGTAGTCATCCTGGGAAAAATCCATGTAAAATCTATACACAAGAGTACTTCCATTAGTGAAAACACTGTTAAATTGTAAGAGAAGATGCAGATGTTTCTGTTACCCAGTTTCATCTAATCCTCCTCTGCCACCCCCAGGCTGTACTGTCACTGAACAGCTGCAGTTCTCAAAGCTTTCCTCACCAAGGGAGCTCCCTGTCCCAACAGTCTGAAAGTGCATATGGGACTGAGCACCAGGAGTTCTGAATTCTCCTTTTGGTTCTCCCATTGCTGTCCCCATGACCTGCCAGGTTAAATCACTTCCCTTCTCATTTACGGGATGGAAAGGCACTGCTGACCCCCCTTTTCCTTGCCAGGGCACTGAAGATGAATTATGTGAAATCCACAGCATTTAGGTGTGCTGGGCATGCAAGAACCCAACCAGCAATGCCAACACACATCCTCTGAGAAGGGGTTGCACATACCTCAGTGCTGAGACATGTCCAGCCTTTGCCACAGTGTCGGTGAAAGACATGGAGGAGAGGCCACCCCACCATCATTTCTCACCCAGGCACTGCTGGAATGCAGCACCACAGCTCCAGGTCAGCACTGGTTTTCCCTCTCAGCCTTAAGTATGGAGAACATCCACCTGCTATAGCTTTCTAGTCCTCATCTGTGCTGCAAAATGGAGATGGTCAGGGCTCAGGATCAAGGCCAGAGTCTCCATTCCTAGGGATTTAGGACTTAAAATTAAGTAAAAGGTAAGACTTACTGGTATATAACTGTTACTGTTACTGGTTATAACGAAGAAGTGATAATACTAATCAGAAGGGACTACTATTTCTTCCCAGGTAAAAGAAGCTGTTTTCTCAAGTGTTTATTTGTAGGAATGAAACACCTGCCAGAGAAATCTCTCAATCCTGCTGGTAAAACATTATGTTTCTTTGTCGAAGCATACATCCAAACTACTAAGCATGACTGTTTTAAGGGTTTCTTAACAAACACGTTGTTCTGCAGGATGACTGCTGGCAAGTTAAGAGTTCCCAGACTTGTCAGTCCTTTTCACAGCCAGAACCCCACCAAAATCACAGCCATAGAGTTCTACCCGCAGGGCAATCCCACGGTACCACGTTTTTGGAACAATGCGGATGAACCTGGACAGGATGGGAGGGTTAAAAAAATTCTTGACGTGCCCATTGCTGTTTGCATTACCCAGGAAAACCTGCAAATACACAAGCACAATTAGTTAAAAGGTGCCACTTGAAAAAAACCCTGCATTTTCTCTTTACAACAGTTCCAAGCTGTTGCGTTAGTCACAGCCAGGGTAGATGGACTGGCTCATTTCTGGTTTTAAACAAGACTACAACAAGTCTCTTCCTAACATGCTGAGTTATAAGTAGTTCAGGCCATGCTACAGCCAGCAATAGCTGAGTCTGAACAGATTAAACAGCCTCTGTTTCCATCCACGCCAGAAAATTTGCCATTCTAATTTCTAATGGACCAAACCCCTAAACTTCCCTTATTTTACTGCTGCTAATAGCCCTTGTGGGTTAGGTTGGTGTAAGGTAATACAGGCAAAAATACAAAGTACTGTGTCCACTCTGTGGGTGCCTGACGTTCCTCAGCTCTGCTATAGCAATACTGCTCATTAACATTAATTTCACTTTAAAAATCAGGGCAAAAATAAAAAAAAAACCAACTAAAAGAGGCCCTGGGGAATCCATTGTTCACTCAAATTAAATGTCCTCCTTTACAAAGGAGTGTCAGCTCCTTTTATCACATTGTTGGCTGCATTCTCTGCAGATACAGCATTTGTTCCTTTTATTGTGATTAATTATGATCGCTAAAATCACATGGATACTATGACATTATCTGCAGTAACCCCAGCTCCCTAGCACTTTACAGTCCAGTGAGAATATCAATTTGGCTGGGCATTCTGCCTTTGAGCCTTGACTGTGTCAAGCACCTAAAACCAAACAACAATTCAATTGCCTGAGCTGACAGTGATACCTTTGGCACGGAGCTTGAACCCTCTGTGTAGGATTTCCACTCGGAGCCCTCGTTGCTGTACAGAAGAACATAGGTTTTCACAAAGTTTTCAGCTGACATGGATGTGACCCCCTGCGTAGCAATAGCAGTGATCTTCTTAACTGTGAGGAGATCAATTTGCAGCCATTGCTGGTTGTTGTTCAACTACAATTGATATAAAAGTTTGTGCATTAGCAAACATGTCTATGTCTGTATTTGCTTAAGTGAAAAATCTTGTTTACAGGTAGTTAAAAATGTATTAAAATGCATCAAAACTGTATCAAAGAAGTCCAGAAGAGTAAAGCTGAAGCAAGTCACAAGCATTCTTAGTGACCTGTATAATAATTAACTTCATCACTGCAGGCAGTATATTTGGAGTTTTAAGATTTCCACTTTAATTTCCAATACATAATGAAATATACCAGAGATTTGCCTCCAGTATTAAGACATAACACTAATACCAAATGCTTATACAAAAGAGCAGCTTCCAGCAAATCTCAAGGTGCTTTGTGAAGAAATGCAGCTCCATTTCAAAGACACCAAAGCTCACATGCCTTGCTGAAGGTCACCCACCCCCAGATCCACTAGGCTGCACTGCCTATAAGCCAACCCAGAATGGTTGAGACAAAGATTCAAGTTGCACTCATCTCTTGAAATTAAACAGGCTATTCCCACAGGGAAGTTCTGCAGACTGTGGTCCAGAGGAGACCATCCATCTCTCAAAGTATTTCACTGTGGTTGCCGGAAGCTCAACAAGTTTTCTGCTGAAGAGTTGAGTGGTGCTCTTCCCAAAGGAAGGTTGTGAAGTGACCCTATCATGCTCAGCACTGCACAGAGCATGCAGGAAGCACCATGACCTCACAAGCAGTACAAATTTATTAACCAGCTGTCCCTGCTGCCTTCCATGTTTTTGTCTTGCTACCTTGGCTCGCCAGGCATTCATCTTTCCATTCTGATTGAGACGAGCAAGTGAAGCATCCCATGTGTTAAACCAGGATGTCTTGGCAGATGAGGCTGTTATCTGGGTACTCTTGATCTCTCCACTTTCCATTCCCAGTGGCAAAGAGCAACCTGTTAAGAGGAGCACCATGTCATCTCCAGTACACCCAAGTAGCCACAGTGAAAGAAAACAATGTTGGAATGGAGGAGACTCACAGTTTTAGCTTCATTTGAAGTATTAGGTAAAACACTTAATATTAAAATATTAAGTAAAAAATTTAGGTCAGAATGAAAGTACCAGCACTTAACCAAGTCTTACCATCTACTTCACAGCCCAGAAGCTCCATACGAAGAGTAGGCCTGTTGTAGAACTCGGTGGGGTAGAGTCTGATGTACCTAGCAATAATAGGGGGATCAATGGTGTTCTCTTTGATCTCATAGGCATTGGAATTACCTTCAAAAACCTGTTTAAAAGAAAAAAAAAAAAAGAAGAAACCCCACACATACTTAATTTAATGCAAACACAAGCTTGGATGCTGAAAGCCTGCCCTTTTACAAATGTAGTCATTTTTATGCCCTTAGCCCCATCCACAATGATAGCACACCCTATGCTGCAGGGCCACTTGAAATACCTCATGGTCCTATCTTAGCATATTTGGAAGTGTCCGAAGGCCTCAGTTTAAATAAGCAACTTCTTTAATGTAAGTCTGTAAGAATACATGAGCAAAGAGGCGAAAGGAGAGGTAGAAGACAAGAGGCTTTCAGTTTGGGAGTTGTACCACAGAAATCCCAGTGTAAACTGAAGGGAGCTCTAAGAGGTGGGGCTGGAGCAGCTGGGCATAAGATGAACCTCTTTCAGTGTACAACCACACTCACCACACAGCCTTCTGCAGGCAGATCAGACAGGTCAACATTCAACTGCTGGGACAGATCAAAGGAAGAGATGAGGAGCAGAATCTAATGCCAAAAGGGCCTGATTTTTAGTTCAGCTTCCTGCTTCCTTCAAAAAAGCTGCCATGGGCTTAGCAAACAATAGTAGGGAGAGATGCCTATGAGAAAGCCAGACTCCACACAGTTAAGGTGACAAGGCCAATCCAAACCCCTGTCCACATAGCTCCTCACCTCACAATTTGTCTTCTAGTCTGAATTTCATTAGTTTGGTAAATGCTCTTTGGGGCTTCGAGCTGTACCTATTAAGGCTCTAAAGGCCATAACTTTTTCCACTCTTTCTTAACATTAAACAAGACTCACTGTATCACTCAGTGATGCTGCCTAGGTTGTTGCAACCCCCATGGCACAGACAGACCTTTCCTGTTGGTGAGCTGTCTCCTTTGAAGGTGTTCCACGTCCGTTTGTCTTTGCTGTAAACAAGAAAATACTTCTGGATGTATAAGGACTTAAAAAACTGCTTGGCTCCCTGTGTTTGTATCCCAGTGAGCAAAACTTGTCTTCGAAAGTCCACCTAGGAACAGCAAAGAGAGTTTATAAAGTCAATAATGCACAGCAAAACCCATGTAATTCTTTGGCATTTACACAGCAGCTTTGAGCCCTGCATTTTAACATGCACAACACTAACACTCTCTAAAGGATTAATAGATACCAGCGTCCAAATTAGTGCTCTCATTTCATTTGTGTATTTGTGTGTGCATTTAATTTCAGAGGCCATTTTTCAGGGTTCAGCACAGCACACAAAGGCAGCGACAGTATCAGATACAAAAGTATCTGTGGTAGGCACAGCTCCCCCTACCCCATTTTACAGATAGGTCAAAGGAGCACAGAGAAATTAAAGACTCACACTTTTAGAAACCACCTCTAATTTTGGATGTCTAGGCTGCAGAAAGGCACATGATATTCTGAAGTGCTCAAAAGCCACTATTCCTGCTGATATCAAATCTAAGCACTTAGCACATAAAAACAAATCTGGAAGGTGTGCCTATCAGCAGTGAAATTCATTCTTTGGGACATGCCCTCCATACCTCTGCATGCTTCACTGCAGCAACCTCAGCTTATCACTACCACAGCCCCCTGTTAAACTCTTTCTCTTCCCAATGTTATTTTCAGTACCACATCAGATCTCTCAACCTTCTCCCCCTACTTCACTTCCACTAACTTGCTAGTATGTCAAACGTTAGCAAGCCAAACCAAACAGACACCTGCTGAACTTGAGTCTTTCTTGTCTTCCAACCAATTTTAATGAGGTTTATAAGGAATCAACTATTCTCCCCAAATTTGGATGCAAACTGGCTGTGTAGTGCAAAAGTCAGTGGGATGGAAGAAAAACACAGAAGTGAGGTGATTGAATGATATAGTGCTTGAAGGCATAATTATAAGATTAGTTTCCTTGTGAAGACAACTGAGCTCTGTCCAGTGGGACAGTAGCATACAAACAAAGCAAAAAACTGCCTGAAGCAAGGCTTGAGGATAATTACCCTCTAAATGATCACTCAACAAATACATACATACTAATACGTACTGTTAGGTAGAAAAAGGAAAAATAAAGTAGTAGAAAGAATGATTCCATCTGCCTACAAAATGGTTACAACCTAAATTGTGGGGGTAACTGTCCAATCAATGAGCCTCAACAGCAGCAGGGACTGGGTTACCCCAGGGAAGAACAGTTCATGGCATCACCAATCTTGCCACAACTTTCCAGCTTACCCCTGCACTCTTCTCAGTGACAAGAGCAGCTTGACCTTCTAAAATAAGCTGTAGGAAAATCATAACTCAATGATGTTGTACCTTACCTGGATCCAAGGGAATTCTTCCTCCATTGTTGTACTCCAAGCATTGTATGTTCCATAATTATTTAATCGGGCTAACTTAGGTTCCCAATAGTCTAGACAGAAAATAGGAATAAAGCAAGAATTTTAAGATTTCCCACCATTTCCCACCCCACCCAAAGGATTAAAACAAAACAAAAAACAAAACAAACCCCAAAAGGAAACAAGAAAGAGACTGTGAAACCATAATCTAGGATAATTTGGATATGATCAGCAGCTGAAAGTCATCTCTACCCTGCAAAGCTTTAGAGTTGGCAAAATGACAAAAATAATAGTCTTTTATGTAATACACTGTCTGCTAATTTGGAACCAGGGTCTAGAGTTTGCTAAACAAGTTTTGGCCTCCAGCAGGATCAGACACAAAATGTGCTCTACATTCATGGAAGAGAGCTCCCCTCTGCATAACAAGGTTTCCAAGTTAAAAACTGTTATAGAGTATATATTACGAAACAGCTTTCAAGCCTTCATAACACTCTATGAGGGGAAAAGAGAAAGAAAATCAAATGCACAAAAAATTCAGTTTAAAGTAATTTATTTTTTATTTCAAGGGAAAGGATGGGCATTCCTGCATATGTGTGTAACCTGTACACCTTGATTTGACATTGTGTAAAATTTTAAGAAAATTCTCTATGTAACAATCCCACTTTTGTAGCACAGATAAACTCGACAAATTAAAGACTCTGTAATTGCTCTGGAAGCCAGGGTTCCCAAATCTTTCATAACAGATATATTTTGTCCTTTAACATCTCATACCACATGCAAATCTCAAAAGCTTTTTGAACGCTTGGTATTCATTTTCAAGCAAGGAATCCAAGGGACAAAAGGGATGCTGGATTTGTTCCTGATCATCCAGGAGGCCACAGAGCACTCCCTGAATCTCAGGCTTGTGATACTGACAGCAGACCTGTGACACTTAAAATACAATGATGATGGCCACATAACAGAGCTCCCAGTCTGTGCTTGCAGCACTGGAGAGACTTTTAGCCTGACAGCTGATTCACTGCTGAACTGACCCTGAAAGACATAAGAGAGGCCAAAAGAAGACAGAACTGCAACACTTTGCTGGGGGTGTTCAGGAGTGTGCAGGGACCTTTACAAGGGTAAACTCACCTATGTGATGTGAAGCATCGATCTGTGAATCGAGTATAACTCCACTTGCCAGGCCCATTGGAATCCTGCACTCTGAAGAGAGCACAGTAAGTTTGTTGTTAAAGAAAATGAGGGCTATTCCAATGTATTCTGGTGAAATCTAAGACAACATCACTCAGAACAATTTCTAGTAATTCTATAACACCACTCTCTTCCCAGAGAAGTCTAAATTAATCTTTGCAATTTCTCTCTACAGATTAATCCACTGGTCACTGTAGGGAAACTTCAAATTCGAAGCTAGCACGCTAAAGGAATAAAGGTAGCGAGGTAAATAATTCAAAGCTAACATTTCTGGAAGCTAAGAATTTTTTTCTTCTAGAACAAATTTACAGTAACCACTCCACCATGTCCTTGAATGTGGATAATTTCCTATGAGAGCTTTTTTTTTTTGGTAGAACAATCTCCCAAATTTATTTTCAGTGGTCCTGAAAGGGTAGAGAAGACTCCACAGCTTGACTTTCCCAGCCAAAAATCACTGTAGTTCATACCTTTCTCTATAACCAAATAGGATGTCTGCATTCCTGCTTGCTGGTATTCCCCCACTTCAGTGTCTAAAAGCCACCAGCCAGGTCTCTGTGGTTTCATTTCAATTGTTCTAAATGAGCCTTGAAAAAAAGGAAATTAAATGTATCAGAAACATTGGCATTACAAGGCTGATGTCAGTAAGGCTGAATTTTAAACCAAAGACCTTCCTATGACCTGATCTAGAAAATTTAAATACACATTGCAGCAAGAGCAGTAACTTCCACCATACCAGTAATTCTTTTTCTTAGCAAGCTAGTTCTATCTGGAGACTGAGACTGGAATCAAGTAGTCAGATCAAAACCCAACCTTTGCTGCTGGTGCAAAGTACAAAACCTTGGCTGCCTGTATGTAACAACAGATATCTGCACGTTAACTACAGTGCTGAGCAGTGTCGTGAACAGTGTTGATTACATAATGCAAGGGTGTTAATTCTGTGGTGCTGGTTTTGATTCCAACTCCTGTGTGCTAGGGTGTTGTTCAGTGATGAAAAGGATGGATGTAAAGAAGCCAAAAGTAGAAGTGTGAAAATTGGAAGTATGGGCCCTCCCCTCACTTTCTCCACACCCCAGAGGGCCAAGGATTGAGCAGGAAGCAGATATGGTTTCAGTTGCTTGCTGTACTTTTTAGAAAGTGCAGGACATGTTCTCATTCTTATATCCCTAGTTACTGCAGAAAATTCTTCAGGTAATTTCAGCTAATTCTGGTTCCCATTTAAACAAAAATATATAGACTTCACGTGAAAAGCACTACCTTAAAAATAAAGAAATAAAATAGTGAATAAACTACCCCTAATGCTCACTAAAACTCCCAATGTTCCAAGCCAGTCCCATTATTTTCATCTCTTTGTTGTGTTTTTTTCTCTTGAACTCTTGTAGCTGGCAATACAGGCTTCACAAGTGCTGCTATTGCACACTGGCACTGCTGACAGTGACGGGGCAAAGGACTTCATCCTGTAGCCCAAGGAATACTTACAGCCTATTTCTCCCTGGAGAGAGAATAAGAATTCTCCCAGGGCTCACAGTTGTTCTCTCTGTTCTGTATCACTTATCTGGACATTAAAACCCCCAAACCCTCACCACATGGAGACCTTTAAATTGGTGTAGTGATGACAGACTGCAGAGATCACCCCTTGGAACTTACTCTGCTCTGATGCTTACCTGGGAGGAGAGTGTATGTACCAAGCTGATGCTCTGGCTTTCCTTGTTCTATGAAAGTCTGCCCATGAAAATGAACAACGTGAATGTCTTTTGGCCCACCCATATTCAGCAAGTGCCATCGGACTGTTTCACCTTCATACATCCTCAAGCCTTGCAAATTGTAGGTAATCCCATTAATGGCTGAAAAAAAAAAAAGATTGTTAGTCAGGAAAACAGCTCACAAAATTGGTCTCAGAGTGCTAGAAAGTAATTACTAAAATTAGCAAAATACTTAATGAAGTAATGTGCTTGGGAGAAACATCATTTTTTTTTTCCCATTTAAAGTGCAACACACTTTATGGTCTGTGTACATCAATGCAGAAAATCCAGGGACCTCACCAGAAGATCTGAGCACAGCAACACATGGCATCCAGGAGAACAAAAAGATTTAAATGTAAGATGGGAATATCAGGCCTAGAAGGAAAGACAACTGTCCAAAACCCTTTCTGCATCTGCAGCTCCCATTTCCACAGGCACACAGTCACAACTGACATACCTGTATTTCCACAGAGAAGTATATGAAGGGCTGTTCTACAGCTGCTTCAAATTCCTCAATAAAACTACCTGATTTGTCAAATTGTTAAAATATTTTTAGATTTTTTTTGCAAGAAATTGTCAGGGCACTAGCTTCTTACTGCAAAGAAAACTTATTTGTTTCTTTTCTTCTTTTAATATGGGGAGAATATGTATGCAAATGCAAGAGAGAAATTTTCTGTTGAAAGTTTGAGTCTAATATGTCCTTTCTTCATTTTAACAGCAAATTTCCCATCATTGCTAATTTCTACATGTAAACCCATGACTATTATGGGTAAAATGGATAACAACAACAACAACAAAAAAATCACATAACTAATGTGTGGGATTTATGCGTGTTGAGAAGGACTGTGAGCTGAGATACTTCCCCTGACATCTTTCCCTCTACCCAAATAAGCTGCACATTTGGCAAAATGAAATAAGTACCATAGAATTTGTGGCATTGCTGCACTTCTTGTGTCTTCTCATTACAAGGCCTTCCGGAATGTTTGTCAAAGTACCAGCTTTTCTCCTCGTCAAAGACCATAAAAAGCAAGAAAAAGTCTCGGGTGTATGTCCTGCTGCTGTTTGATTTGCTGAAGGCTCCTTTTTCACAGATCAGTATTGGCCCTATCAAACCAGACTGAATGTCTTTCTCCTAGAAGGTAATAAAGTCATATTAGAGGTAAAAGTGAATTTCCCAAAAGATGTAAAAAAACCCCATAGCATTCTGCAGGAATGCATCAGCCTCCAAAAATCTAAAGCAGGTCCCAGAATTACTGCTCCCTTCTATCTTTATTCTCCCCTGCTCTGTCTACCAGAGTTGCCCAGTTCAAATTCTTCTGTACCTTATGTCCTGCTTTAACTGAGTGCAAGACATTAAATGTCAGGGGGGAACATCGAGCCCAAAAGAAAGGACAGCTATCAAAAAACATGTTCTGCAGCCTGCACTTCTACAGGAATATGGAGATATTCAAAACCCAGCTGAACACTGGTCCTGGACAAACTACTCCAGCTGACCCTGCTTGAGTTGCAGTGGTGGACTGGATGATCTCTAGCAATGCCTTCCAACACAAGTGTTTCTATGATTCTGTGATCCACCCCAGCCACACCACCACTTTATTTTCATTCCCTTACCAGGTTTAAATCAGAGTAGTAGATCCAGGACCGACAAGCTGCTCCTGACTGCACAGGGCCCGATCGCCTGCTGGCATACCATACATATATGTAGCTGTTATTTGGCTGAACTTCACCGTCTTCCTTAAACCAAGCAGTAGATTCATCATCATAAACACTTCCCTCTGAGGACTTCTCATAGAGAACTCCATGGGCATGTAGGGAATATGGTCTGGATGCCAGATTCTTAAAATGAACCTGAAAAAACACAGAGTAGAATCTGTTCAGCAAACTCAGGTCTCAACCAAAGTCCCCACACACTACATTCCCATGACCTCAAACCAGGGTCAAGATTTGCATAAAGATTACAGCCTATGTTGTACATGGAAAAGCCAGCAGAGAGAGTTTTTGACACCTCCATGCAGTCTCTCCACCTTTGATGTAGGTAGTTAATGAAAAATCAGAAAGCTCCCTGTCTAGCTCATAAGTCCAGTTCCCTTGTCTTCCACCAAGTCGAGGCTCCCAGGACATTTACTGCTGCCCCTCATACCTGGAGCTGCTTAGTTACTGCCAGCAGGGAAATGGAGTTTCCACCTCTTATGCTTTGCTTCAGTCTTTCCAATATAGTAACTCTAGACCTCAGTATTTATCATTCTCGCTGAAATCAGTGCTTCCCACTTGTCCCAGAGAAACACCAGGATAGTGGGATTACATATTTACCTCTCCTCAGAGAAGAACGCTCCCAAGCTACAAAATCTTCTTCTTCTCTTACTCATGATTTAAACATAGCTTGGTGTGTTCCTGCTGCACACCACTCAGACTGAAATAAGCAGAAAGCACTGACATCTATTCTCCCTATCTAACTCCATCCCTGTGAGCTGGAAGACCAGATGAGGAAGGATGAGAGAAGGGAAATTTTACAGCAGTGTGCTTCCTAATGCAAATATACCACAGTATCACCAGGGATGTGGTTCCTCTTCATCCTTGTTGATAGTTCTAATAAAATCCCACACATCTACCTAACAAAACTTTTTAGAGGAAATGATATATTTTCCCAAGAAAGTATATATTAATCTTGAACACGTATGTACTAATTTTTGAGTTTAGAAAACTCACTTTTCATTAGCATTAAACCTAAATCTTATTTTACAGTAGACCAACGATCCAGTATTTAGTATTGGGAAACATAAAAAAAGAAAAACAGAATTTAATTTGCTGTGGACAGGAGAGAAAAAGGATGTGTTTCAAAGAAACACATCACAGTGCTTACATGCCCACAGTGCAATTTCTAGCTTTGAAAACTGTTTCCCCTTCATCGTCTTTTAGAAATCTGTGGTATGGTTAGAACCATTCTGTCACACTCCAAGATCACTGTAAGAATCTTATCCTGCACACACAAGCAAAACGTGGACCTACCAGGATAACGTCGTCCACTTCAGCCCGAATAACTGGTCCCAGGATGCCGAGATGTTCTGTGTACTCATCCTCATCCTGAAGAGTCGAAAAGGTACTGTCTGTATAGCTCTGGAAAATCACCTTACGCCTGCTGCCATCTTTACAGGTTTTGTCATTCCTCATTGTACTGCAAGGAAAACCCCAATTAAAATCCCACACAGTGAATCAGAAATAATAGCTCTGATGAAATCCGAGAACTCATACGGCAGAAACATTTTAGAATTCTGTGAATATAAAGAATAAACACTCACATGGCTTCAAACGGTGTCAGGGAAGGTTTAGATGGGATATTAGGAAAAATTTCTTTACCAAAAGGCTTGCCCAGGGAAGTGGTTGAGTCTTGATCCCTGGAAGTGTTTAGAAGATATGCAGATGTGGATCTAAGGGACATGGTTTAGTGGTGAACCTGCCAGTGCTGGGTTAAAGGTTGGACTCGATGGTCTTAAAGGTGTTTTCCAACCTTCTGTGAATCCATGAAATGCGGGTCAGATGATTCTGAAAATCATGGCTTGCAATGTTTAAGAATTTCTAGTTCTACAGTTGGACAAGAGATCCCTCATTGGGATCATTTGGTCAACTATTACTGAAAAACTCCAACAAGTCTCTCAAAACCCATCAAAGCTCTATTTTCCTTTTTTTCTTAGTCTTAATAATCTGAGTTGGAGCTTGGCTGGGTGTAGTGAACCTATCACCTATACCCTACTGTCTTACAAATCTTTACATCTGGTATCTGCATTTTGCATCACAGAGCTGGTGTTGTAAAATAAGCTTTTTGACATTCAAACTGCTGTTCAGATCCTAAATAGAAGCACTGAAATGCTATTATAATTACCTACAAATCTTGCTTTATTATCAATTCTGCAAAAAACAGAAATTTAACGTAAGTTACATAGGAGAAAGGCTGGATTTTAGCTCTTCAACACACTGAGATAGGATATGCCATGGGCTCTGTTAAATTCACTGGAACTATGCAGCTCACACCAGATGAGGATGAACATTTCTGGAGAGACCTATACAGAGGTCTAAACATAAAAAAAACCCCCTTGATTTTGCAGGTGCCCAAAGAAACTGTCTTGTTTCTGCCATTTTTGCAAGTGCCATTTTTATGGACTGAGATGAAGCAGGAGTGAACCTGGAGAATACTGAAAAAGTTTTATTTTTAATTCCATCAAATGAAATGGAAATTCAATTTGAGAAATAATCTATGTTTGGAGATTAATTTTTCATTATGAAAATTTTCTTGCTCCTGTTTTGGCTGCTTTTGATAAAAATCCAAAGTTGTGTAAGTCTTGCTTTGGCTTTCTGATGAAAAGTGACAAGGAACTCTCAGCCTTGTTGGGTGAGCACTGATCCTAACCTGTATCAATTAAGAGAGTGAATTTTTAGTACAATGTTTCTCCCAGTATATTCTCATGTATTCTCTACTGTGGCACAGTAGGCAGTCTTCCCTGTCAAAACGTAAGAAAATCCCTCAACATTAGGGTTTGTGATCCAGTCACTTTCTGATTTCTCTAAACAGCAGGAGCAGCAACAATACTTAACACAGCTTTGTTTTTACTCTTAATATAAGGCAGTCACCAGTGTGGTGAAAGAGTTTGCAGCTTTCATATACTTTTCAATACTTCAGCCTTGTGAAGTTGCAAAGTGCTGTTATCCCATTTTCCAACAGAGACCTGAGACACTAGAACCACTTCTTACTAGTGCTAGAAACTGGTTTCATCTGCCTATGAACACATCCCATCCTAGATTCCATTAAATTCCTGGAAAGACATTGCACAAGGAGGTCTCTGTCCTGTGTACAGGTACCAAGAACTGAAGCACAAAGTAAAACGAGTCATTCAAGTATAATAAAACAACCTGCAAGATTTCCTCTTGTCCTCTTACAGTGAGTTTTCTAACTGATGTATTGAAGACTGTTTCTAGTGAGTCTACAAAATGGGGTTAAGAAAAAAAGAGAGCTCTTAGCTGTGTTGTCCTTGATTATAGTAATCCCACTGACATTTCTAAGGGGGTGTGAGTCTCCCGTGGAAAATTCTTATGGTTCTGCCACTGAAATATCAGAAATCAGATGGCACATTATGGATGCTTTTAAGTTTATCAGCATGTGAATCAACATTCTGCAAGGCAGTTCCAGGACGGTGTGCCAAATGAAAGCAAATGATTTAGCCAAACCTTTTCTTATATCCTGCATAGTTCCAGCAGACCTCTTTAGCTGCGATGTAGTATCTCCTCTCATTGCCTCTGCTGCGCAGGTAGTGCTCAGCAATGCCATCAGGGTCACGCTGCCTGCTGATGTTCACCTTGGGGTCTGTCATGTAGGGGTCATCAAAGCTGACATAGTGGTACTCGTACTCCCCGCCCGAGCTCTCGTCGCCGTAGGATTCTCCTACCACGTAGTCGTACTCTCCATCGGCCCGGGGAAGGCCGATGGTGATGGAGGGCCTGAACTGCCGCGGGGTGAGGCTGTCGTGCAGCCGCTCCCCCTGCCCGGCCCTGCTCAGATCCACCCTCGGCCTGACCTCACCGCCTGCCCTGGTGCCGTCTGTGCAACACGGCACCGCCGAGTGGTTGGTGCCAGCCGGGAACAGCGCACGGCCAAACCCTGCCGTGGAGTTGCTGGGCTTTTTGGGGTTTCTGCTCCTTGGGCTCAGCAAGTAGGTAATTTTTGCGTCTTCCTTCTTTCTCCTACGGATCTTGATGAAGGTTCCAGATGAAGTCAAGGTACCGTTGTTGTTTCCCTCCTTTCCTTTCTGAATTGGGTGCATGTAGTTTGCTTTCTGGTTTTCCCCCATTAGATGTGAGAACCCTTGATACTTCTTCATATCCTCCTTATTTATGGATGCTGTACTGTTTCTGCTATGATGATTTAACTTTCCACCAGCAGATTTATCTAAGCTTGCCTCCAATCCCAGATTCATCTTTGCAGACACCAAATTCCATTCCTCACTAGTCATTTTAGATGAATATTTCCCAGCCCCAGGCAATGATGCTTCTAGTAAGTTCTTCACTACAGCAGGGCTGGAATTAGGACTTGTATTGTCTAACATATATTCTAAAGACAAAGCATCTGCTGGTTTATCCTTGGATATCCCGGGTTCAGAAAGGCTGGATGCATTAGACTCATCTCCTACTATGAGGTCTAAATCCAGTGTCAAGTTTTCCATCTTCTTTCCCTCCTCTTCCAGATCATCCTCATATTCATTTGACAATTGGCCAGTTCCCACCATGGCTTCATTGGATGTGTTCTCTGCATGATGCACAGAATGAGGTGCATCAGCCTTGTCAGAAAATGAAACATTTTTATTTCGGACATGATTTAGAAGGGCATTCATCTTTTGGGCAGCATAAAACTTAATGGCCAGAGACCTTCGCCTTTTCCTTTTCTTGGTAGTGGTATAATTTCCTGTGCTTTGGTCTTGATGTTTGTCTGGGAGAGGTTTACTGTCCTTTCCACTAGCTGCAAACTCCTCTGTAACATTCACTGGGCCTTCCCCATTGCTCAGCAAGTGTTCACCTGCAGACATGTTACTGTGAGCTATTTCATAGTTGCTTTGGCTTCTATTCTCAAATACCAAGTCAGCCACTCCATCACTTGTGGTAGCTAAAAATAAATCCTCTTCTGCTGTGACTGATGTGTGATTTGACTGGAATGTTTCGGCCTTGACTGGGGGAAGAGGAGTGATATGAGTTTCTAAGAACTTAGAGTTGTTTGTTGTTCCATTACTATTTATAGCTGTCAAACCTGAGCCAGCTGCCACCTCAGAACTCGTGGCATCAGTGTCTTCATACTGCTCCCAGGCCAGTGCTGTGAGATTTTGTTTCTCTTCATCACCTGCTGCCTTTCTTGAGCTTCGGATGGAATAAAAAGAAGCCAGGTAATCCTGATAATCTGATTCCTCCTTGTCTTCCTCATTTTCTTGCACATCTTCTTCAGCTGAGGTGGAAACAGCCTTTTTTTCAGTCTTAGTGGGAGTTAAATCCAGAACATCAAAAGTTTCATCTTCCTCATAGTCACATTTAGCATCCCTGAATCTCAGCCTCATGCCATAACTCATTTCTGGGGTGCCCCAGGACGCCAAAAGCCAAGTACCTGCAATTGAAATAAAAGTGTTATGAGAGTGGACATTGTCTATCATGTAAGTGGCCAAGGCAAATAGTTGGGGCTGCTTCTACAGCATCTGCTATAGCAGACTGCTAATCTTTATCTGGGATATTCATGAGCACTCATTGCAATGAAAAATAATTATTAAATATAGACAAATAAGAGCACATATAAATACATTTAGGAGATGTAACTCTCCTCCACAGATTAAGCTGTAACTAGAATCTGAAGCCAAAAATAACCCATGAAAGAGATGGATATGAAAAAGAAACAAACAAATTAAAGGATCCTGTGTTTAAATCTGGATCTAAGAGTGAGACCTCTCAAGATAAAATTTCAATTTTATCCTGTCCCTACTGGTGCATGCACTTCTACATAGATAGAACATTCTGAGAAGGAGCAAAATACATTGTGAGGCAATGTTGGCAAACATCTAACAAATACAGTATTTTAAAAGCTTTTGAATGAATAATGGATGATCTTTAACAAGTATAATAAGAATAAAGCAGTTCGAATTTCCAATCTGACACAAGCTATTAAGCTGCCAATCTGAGGCATCTCAGATTAATTTAAAGGTTTTAATAATTCCTCCAAAACCTAGTCACAAGGTAAATTCTCTATTGGAAACTATGATCTTCAGAGAAGAAAATAAAATCTATTTCCCTAGACAACGTTAAATCAAGTTCTTTGCTTGCTACACTTGGCTTTTGGAACTAACAGAAATGACAGAATAGACAGAATTAACACCCTGAGAAACAGGTTTTTTTATAAAAAAGGCCACATACAATTCTTCCTGTATTGATCAGCCTGAAGTAACCTGCACAGCTTTCCTGTTTCCTAACAGCAAATTTATCAAAGAAAATATGCCCTAGATGAAAAGAATAGAATGCATACCAAAATCAAGCAAAAATACAACTTTATTACTAGAGAGGTTTCCATAAAGTCTAATAGAGTTTTAATGATTCCCTAGTCTTGAGCAATACAAGCCACTTAAACATTTTTAAGTTATAAGGCCTTGATGCTACGCAATACATAAAATATATTAAAAAATATTTTAAATGGGATAAGGATACTTAAACCTTGAGGGATTTTAGAATGATCACTCAAAGTGCACAGACTTCAATGACAAAGACTCTTTTGGAAGTAATGCCTTAAATGTGGACTTCATGGGTTCTGATGACCCCTCTTCCAAGACATGGTATTAATTCTGGGTAGACATCGAGATGCATCCCACAGAGCAGTGACCCAGTTCAGGCAGGCAGCCTTTACTGCTGCTGAATGACCACAAGCCTAAGGCCAGGTGTACCCATTTTGCCCAGTAATGACCAGCAGAATTTGACAGTTTCAGCCCATTTTAGACTGCTCAGGACAGACAAGAATGTGGCAAACCTGGAAATTATACAATGGAGTTGACAACTCATTTCCAAGAAGATTCTTGCCTTAAAATTATCATTGCTAACCCCAGTATTAATCGTGAAAAAAAAAATAAAATATTACAAGATGACCAACAAAAAGAGCCTCAGTACAGCATAGAGTTATGCTAAGTTGGTGTAGCTAGCAAGACTCCATGCACATCACTGGCACTGGGGAATGATTCAATGTTTTCCAGCACTGTGTTTATCTTTCCTATTTAGGTAAGTCCCTATAGACTGGAGATTAAATAATGTCTTAGAAGAGCTGCCAAACACTACAGCTCCACCACTTACCACCATTGTCCATTTCCACTGTGACCGATTCTCCGCTCATTGGGAAAAGGCTCAATGTATCCTCGTATTTCCCTTGATAGAGAAAAGAGTGTCCAGCAAGGCGAACAGAGACGATCTCATCATGAGTGCCAACACTCAAAAAGTGCCACTGAACCACAGTGTCCCGGCAAAATCCAAGGATTTCGCTGCTGTCAGACACATAGCCATTTATTGCTAAAAGGAAAAGCAAAGTAAAAGTGGGTTCAGTATTTTTATTTTAAAACTTCCTGTAATTTGATGTCAGTCCATGGACTCATGTTTGCACTGGAAAGAGACTGGCACAGGGCTGAAACCACGGTAATTTCCATCTCTGACAATTTTATCACTAAGGCAGCAGGGTGCTGCATCAAAATTTAGTTAACCCTTGTCTTTGTTTCAGGGTCCAGAGCAAGGTGTGGGTAGGCGTTCTCTCCCTGACAGCTAGCAATAAAACAAGGGAAAATGGCTTCAAGTTGCACCAGGGAAGGTTCAGCAAAAATTTAGGAAAAATTGGATATTAGGGAAAATTTCTTCACTGAGTGTTTAACCATTGGAAGAGGCTTCCAAAGGAAGTGGCAGAGTCATCATCCCTGGAAGCGTTCAAAAAACAAGCAAACGTGGCACTCTGCGATATGTTTTAGTGGGCATGCTGGTATTAGCTCAGAGGCTGGACTGGATCTTGGAGGTCTTTTCCTCTCCAATGCTATGATATTTCCTATTTCTCTCCAGTGCCACCTGGCACGGTTAGAGGTTCACCGATTCTCAAGAGGATTCCCCAATCACACGTACTTCTGAGAACAAGCAATCACTGAGTGCTCAGGTTCATATAAGCCTTCCTATTATTCATCTCAGTATCCCACTCACTGTGCATTATGTTGGAGTTATAGAACTTGGGATCATCCCTTTTAACAGTGGCTGGGTTGCTGCAGTACTCCTTGATGTTATCCTCTAGGTACCAGCTCTTATTTTCATCGAACAGAGCAAACACTGCCTGCTGCTCCTCGTCTGCCTTTTTCTGAAAGGCAATCAACACAGCAGTTACATTTTATCAGCAGACACATGTATTAAGAAGTCAGTCCTACGATTTCTTTCTTACTATGTAAACAACATAAACTTCAGCAGAGTCCTGGTAAGTGTGATCCAAAGGCAGAGGGGAACGGAGTAGAGGCTCCAGACTTCAATCCTACTACTGCAACCAACCTGTGGTGGAACACTGAGCAAGCCTCTAGCACTGCTGATACACAGGGGCTTTATGACTGGGCTCTCTGTAACAGGACCAGGCTTCTGGTTTGACTTGACAAAGCTTCTGACATTTTTTTTCTCTCAAGTGATGCTTAAATCTTTGCCAAGCAAGATTTCAGTAACTGGTATAGGGAAGCCCTCTCCCAGAGCTCTCCCATGCTGTTTTGGTTGTCCTAGATTCATTTTGCCTGAGATTGTCAGATGCTGTGGAGTTATCTCTGTTACAGAAAGGGACCAAGTCAGATCTGAATAACTTCAGAGTATGAGAACATAATAGTGGTAGGAAAATTTATTATCAAGTCTAGAAACAGACTTTCAAGTCAGGCTGACCTTTTGTTGACTTTTCTTAGCTCTTGCTAAGAAACACAGAACATAATTCCTTTACTGCTGTGGATAGCTAGAGGGCTCCTGTTTCTTCAGGAGCCTATTGGTTTAACTGCTCTCTACAGAACATCCCTCTAAGGGATGTAAAACTAAATTCACTGTAGACCAAATAACATTACTTGAACAAAATCTGCCCAAACAAGTTACCTGCACGCCCTTTTGCGTCAGTGCTTCACTTTTACAAATCAGAAGTGGGCCAATCAGTCCAGAGGCTATATCTCTCTCAATATTTACAGCACTGTGATACAGCCTTGTAATACACTGTGCATCCTGTGCAGTGGGCTGGTCTGTTTTAGCAATTTTCCACTCATAAGTGTACGTCTTCCCTGGTTCAACTCCTTTACTCTGGGTGCCATTGCCTAAGGGAAAACAAGAGCAGCAATGATACAAACTCAGAGACAGATCTTACTATCAAGGTGCACCTTCTAATGACATTGGTGCAGTTTGGCCATTAAAAGCTACCTTGAGATAACTGAAGTTCTTTCTGAACTTTGGTCTCTCTAAAATCACAAACAAGAACAGAAAACTAAGACAACAAACAGAGGGTATTTGTCTCTGCTTTGCAGATGATACCTTGGTTTCTCTATAAGGCAACACAACAGGTAAGCAGAGGCAGAGCACAGAACTGAGGTCTCCCAGTCATGCACATTCCCAGCCACAGCACCTCCTTCAAAGCAACAAAACCATCCATAACAGTTAGTGATATGCAAAAATATATTTCACAAATTTTTTACTTGTGGGATCCAGAGGATAATCAGCTCCTTCTGCACTCTTTGCAAGTGTCACTCCATGGAAATAAATGCTGTAGGGTCGACTGGCCTTATTTTTGAATACAATCTACATCGATAGGCAAATGAAAAAAAATAATTAGGATTCAACAAATCCTTGTCTGAATACATAATGAAGTTACCACTACAGTAGAATTTGCCTGGGTTTAGCCCAGATAGTGCCAGAAAGGCAAAAGGGTGTCTTAAATATTATTCTTTGATACATAAACCCAAAGAATAAATGCTGTTACCATTCTGCTGAACTTTGTAGATGCCACTGAGTGAAGCTCAGCTGCTTACAGCTGGGCTCTGGAAGGTTTTAGAAGAACACACTTGTTCTTCCAGCTACTAGGCACACACTGTCTCTGGAAATATGAAGTTACTGACTGAAGTTCTTAAAAACCTTCAATATGGGAGAAAAAAATATTTAAACAAAAGCTTGTCCCAGATTCTAAGACCCAGAGGGGATACGTAAGCAAAAAAGACAAAATTTCCTGCCTATTCTTGACAAAATCAGGATTTAAAAAAAAAAAAAAAAAAAAAAAGAAAGAGGGAAGAAAAAAAGGAACATGCTAAGCTCAAATTCAGAGTCACAGAGTCATGGTGGAAATTACAGAAGTTTAAGATCATGGAACTTTGTGATGCATCATTAATGACAACAGGACAAGTGGATGTGGCAGTAGCACAAGTTCGTAATGCAAATGTTTTGTAATTTCATGGTATAACCTCATGAAATAACATTTGATTATGGAAACTGAGCACCTTTGTCTAAAACAGCCAGAAAAAATATCAGCATAAGAAACAAGAGGCTCACGAAGTTCAGCCTCCCATACAAATCCCCACAGAAGTCCACCCAGGTATAGGGCTTTTTTCCCATTTTGGACCATATAGTGTCAACATATATTTTACAGTGTGACTAAAACATGTTTATGTTGTAATATAAAGAACAATCATGGAAACTACAGAAGGAACACTGAAAAATGCAAGCTAAACACTGTTACTTGTGATCATACCTTTTAACAGGGCCAATATTTAGAACATCAGCTATATTATTTGAAAGACAACACATATCAGACTAGTTCCTTTGTATCTCTCCCTCAACGAAAAACATGCTATAGTATAAATAATCTATGTATGTATGTTACTTACTTTGACTTTATCATTGATTTGAGCTCTGATAATAGGGCCCAAGATTCCAGTTTCCTTGGGACGAGGACCTTCCAGACGTTTAGTGAAGGTGGCATCAGTATATTGCCTAAAAATAGCCTTTTTATACCTTTTACCTATGAGATTGGAGAAGTTGTCCAAGTGTTGTGATTTATAGTGTCTTAAAAATAAAGGAAAAGAAAAATAAATTTAAAAATTTACAAAAAAGAAGTATTCAACAAAACTTGAATAGCAGCGTCTGTTAAAACACAAAATTAGTATTCACGCAACTGGTAGAAATCTCACTGCTTGAAAAAAAATCCAAACCCTACACTAACCTAAGGCTTTTCATCCCAAATTCTAACCTAAATTAGGTAAGAAGAACTTTGGACCACTACTTGTGTTTTGGTATTACATACGGCCAATTAATATCAGAGCTTACATTTAATTTCCCAGTGTACATACAAGTAAGAAACAAACTGAAGCAGCAGGTAAGATAGAAATCAATGTTCTCTTTTTTAAAAGGCCTAGTTGAGCACAGAGAAAAAAAAAACTCCAATTTGCTCACAGTAGCAAAGACTCCAGGAGAAACAGGAACATAATCTGAATCCCAGCCAGGCACCAACCATGCAGTAAGTAGTGTTACACTGAGGTTTCAAACACTAACATTGTTAATGTTGAGAGAAAAACTAGAATCAACACCTGGAATTTACACAGAACAACATGTTCTTGTCTTGTCACTTCAAAAAAGATTACTGTAAAGGGATAAACTCTGCAGTTTTGAGTAAAGAAGGAAAAGTCAGAGCACTGAGGTGGTTAAGTAAGGCAGTGTGACTGGCAGGAAAGATACAAAAGTTTGTTCTGTGCAGTTCAAGAGCACATAATGGAATCAAATCATGCCAAAGGAGAACGAGTTGTGGAAACACTGTATTTCTAAGGAGGTATATGAAACTATAACCCTTACAGAATAAGGAATCTGTTTTGTTCTGCTTAAATCCTTAAAGATTTTTATGAACATCAGCTTGTAAAGACTTGTATAGGCACAAACTGCACTGGGGAATTGACAGATGGCAAATTTAACCCCACAGTGCACTGATAGCACTGTATACTATGACATCATGTGTGTTACAGAATTCCTTCTATTTATCTTATGTTCAGCAAAATAGCCCAATATGCTTACTTATTATGACTTGTACTCCATCTACATTGGTACTACGCAGAGGTCATTTATAGAGAGCTCTTTCTCCTGTTCCCTAAACACCTTATTGTACTGAACTTTTAAAAATTTTCAATCTCCAGAAATATTCCCTCCCTCCCTCCCTCCCTTTTTCTTCCTCTTAGGGATTGTTTGTTGCTGCAGAATTGATGCTGAGAAGTATTTTAGAAAATAAGTTTGTATGCTTCTTTGGACAATTCCTAAGTGATCTTGTTATTTTGGGCTCCCTGTGAGAGGAAAAAGAAGGTGTCCACTGTTGGGCTTCTCAGCAAAGAAAGTCACTGACACTGGTGAGAGTCCAGGGAAGGGCCACCACAGTGATCAGGGAACCAGAGCACTTGGCATAGAACCAAAATTCCAGTTTCTTCAGTCATGCAAAGACATAGCTAAGGGAGCATCTTATCTTTAACCTCAACTATCAAATTGACATTACAGAGAAAACAGGACCACATGCTTCTCAGAGCTGCGTGGTGAAGAGATGAGACACAACGGACACAAGGTGCAACACAAGAAAGAACGTTTAGATATAAGGAAAAACTTTTTCACTGTGAAGTTGCAAAGGTGCCAAGAGAAGCTGAGGGGTCCCTGTACTTGGAAACAATAAAAATGCAACTGCATAAGGTCCAATGCAACTGGATCCAACTTTGCTGTTGGATACCAAGAGGTTCATTCCAACCACAATTATCCTGTGATCTCATGTTAACATTCCCTGTTATACTGATAAAATATTACTTTACCTATCAAGGGTGTCTGGAATATTTGGGGCATAATCCCAGGTAACTTCTTCTGCAGCAATGAAATAGTCCCAGGTTTTGACCATAAGACGTTCTCTATAGGAGAGACGACTCTTCTTCACCTCTTTGTCCCCACAGTCCCTTACAGTGAGGTAACCGTGCATTCCAGCTAATTGAGAGGAAACAGGACCACAGTGATTTCCCATCTGAGGAACTCTCACCACTTCAGCTGTTTTTTACCCCCAAAACATATGTCCAACTCTTGTAAGAGAGATATTTTTCTCATTCTTTAAAACAGAATTCTGATCATTACTGAAAGATACCACTTTCAAATGATGAACAGAAAGCATTTTCATTACACTGAAGTACCCTTAGCTGAAAGTACTCAGTTTCCCAGGAAACAGGTGGTTTCTTACTAATTTTATAGCAGTGCTTATCTGAACAGTACACAGAGACTTAGATGATGGAGTATTGAATCACTGTTGCTCTGTGAGGTGGACACTGAGTAAAGCTGCAGATAAGAACATCTTTCAGTTCACCATGCACTTCCAACAGAATGCCCTGTTCTTGGTCAGTTTCTAGTGAAATGACAAAACCACCTGAAACAGATTAACTGTACTGCTGCAAAGCAGTAGAGGCCGTTTGGGACATAGAGAAGGACAGCTTTACAGGTGCCTAATAACTAGATGATTCCTTGCCTTGCAGGTGCTTTTGGACAAGAGAAGATATGAGCCACCTTCCTTCCTCAGTCACTGTCATGTTTACGGTGGTTGAGGCTCCTCCCACCAAGTTAACAGCAGAAACTCGGCGATGTTTTTGTTCCATGGACTGGCCATTGATATGAATGGAGAAGATTTCTGGCTTGGAACTCATTCCTATCAAGTGCCAGCTAATGTTGTCGTATGCACAAGCCTCTAAATCTGAAAGAGACATGAGATTAGGGTTCAGAATACAGGCAAATCATGCAAGTTACCCGTGCACCCTAGGTTTGAAGATGAATCTTCACTGAAAACATTAAAAAAAATTGCTGTGATGGATGTTTGCAACAAGAGGAAGATTCAGAAGCGTGTAAATGGAACAGATACCAAAATCCTGTGGGTCAGTGAAAGACAGGTGCTTAAATCTGACCTGCAAGTGACAAACTGACTTACAACAAGCTGGCAAAAAATGGAAAAAACCCCTAGTGCCTTCTTTTGGAAAGCTGACCTGTCTTTGCTTGGGGAGTGAGGGGAAAGCAGGGCAGGAGAGGCAAAGAACAAAGCAAGGATCTAAGCTAAAGACTGATGACAGTACCTGCTGACCGTAACTACTCTCTCCAATATTTCCTTAAAAAAATCCCTACTTAAGACAACCTTTTGTATTTGCTCAGTGGACGGGTGAGAGCTATGAAAGTGTTTTCTTAGGAGAACAACAGAAAAGCAGTAGCAACAGAATAGCCCTACCACCATCTTTCTAGTCTTCTCACTTAATTGAGTTTTTTAATGATAACTGACTTTTCACTTTCAAGAAGTTTTGCAGCCACTATGCTTTATATGCTGTAGAACCAACAATTCACTTAAATCACCCTCTCACCATCAGCTTGTTTAAAAAATGAGGAGCTTATTAAATTATTTTTTTAAGTTAGTAATCCTTTTCTTCAAGCAGATGTCTTCTTAGAAGTAGTCTCATTGTTCCTATCAGTAATTTGGCATGACTTCCTTTCAGCAGCACAGTTCTTCTGCCAGAATTTAGATGCTCACAGACACATTTTTAAAAAGGCTGTACCCATTTCTCCACATTCCCATTCTTGTGCATGAAAAGCTACTAAAGGTAATATTCAGTGTTCATAAATGTCAGCTTAATTCCACATAAGCCTGAACAGTACCTGGTAACGTTCCATCAGCGTAGCCATTAATTGTATACTTGACCGATGCTGATCTTTGCCAACTCTTGTTTTCATCAAACACACCAAACATCAGTACATACTCCCTGTCAAAATGTTTCTGGGACCCATCCTCATTTAGACTTCCTGTGAAGGAGAAACAACAGGTCTTAATTTAAAGCAGAAATAAAGCAGATTTCACATGCAGTTGCATTAATGTACATTTAATGAGCTTGTTTCACCTGTTAGCATGTACTGGCTGAGCCTTATCAAAACAAGGCCTTAAGAACGTTCATAATGTGATTTTATTTCTGAAAGTACTTTGGGATTGGGTAACCACCAAACCAAAAGTCTGAAGTATTCCAGAAATGATAAACATCATGCAATGAATTGTCTCACAACTTCTGGCAATGTGTTGCAGAGATCACCTTAATGAAGGGGAACAAACACCTTCAGTTCACAATCAGGTGCTGCCCTCTCTTTTCAAACTGTGAGGCAAGGAGAAAAGCGATAGCAAAGTCACCAGCAGTGTGAACAGCACCTTTTCAAGCACTCAGGTCATCAGCACTTTTAAAAAGCTTAAAACTGACAACTCGGCAAACAACATGTACACACAAAACGCTTCAACAGACACTGCTGTGCTGGATTAGACAAGAAACTGTCCTGGTTGATTTTGTGACACAGATGTAATTTCTGTCAAGAAGTAGAATTCATTCTGGACATGCCACATAGAACTGCTGTAATTTTTACTGATTGTTTCTGTAGATCGATCTACATCAAAAACTTCCACTTGCTACTTTCAAAACATAATCTGGTCCCTCTGGATTGCAGGAATTAAAAATATGCAAACTTGTTGATTATTCTACCTAGGAAAAGAGCCAGTGGAAGAAATTATCTTTCATATATGTATATATATATATATATTTTTTTTTTTAATTGAGAAGCTACAATGTTCTCTTTTTCTTCACAAAAGAAGCCTCAGATCAACAGAGGAATTTATCTACTTGCCATGCCGAGAATGTTCAGGCAGTGCTTTAACTCAGAAGTTCACCTTACCACCTTTTAAATGTGTCAGACCATGGGGAACTGACCCCAATCAGCAGCCAAACACCCACTTCAATGCCTCCCCATCCCCAACGGGACAGAAGAGAATACTCATGAAAATGAGAAAACCCATGGGTCAATAAAAATGGTTCAAAGGTGAAGGAAAGAGGGGAAAACAACAAGCAACGCAGAAGAAATCACTCATCATCTCCCACAAGCTGACTGCTGCCCAGTCAGTCTCTCAAAAACAGTCACCTTGGAAGTCAACACCCCTCATTCTCCCCACACCGTTGCTTCCTCCTCTGCCTCCAGTTTTTATTGCAGAATGACGTTAATGGTAGAAAATGACCCATTGGCCAATTTGTTTCATCTGTCCAGGCGGTCCCCTCCCAACCTCTTGTCCACACCCCAGCCCACTGTTTGGGGAGGTCTAAGCAGGAAAAAGAGAAAGCCTTGACTGTGCAAGCACTGTTCAGCAACAGCTAAAACATGGCTGGGGGTATTATCAATGCTAATAAAGCCACAAATACAAAACACAGCACCATCTGAGCTGCTGTGAAGAAACTAAACTCTGTGCCAGGCAGACTAAACACAGAGGTACATTGCACATCTACTAGACACAGGGCCCAGACAAAAACCTGTGTTCAGAAATCTTAAAAATATGCATAATGAGCTGTTTGTCTTTGTTCTAGCCAGAAACATACACCTGAATTTTCCTGAAGGTAGTGGTCACATCAGTCCATCTCAAATTCATATCCTACTCCAGCCCAGAGTGCATGAATTTGAGAAGCCTGAGAAGAAAGTAGTTTCAAAGTATTTGCCCAGATTAGCTCAACCAGTATGCCATAAAATATGCATATACACACAAACCCAGAGAAAGAAAACTCAAGAAAATTAGGAAAATAACAAGTCCTAGATAATACTAAAAGCACCAGTCATTAAAAACATAAAAATCAGGAGGAACATAATTAATACTAATGCCATTCCTTTGAAGTGATAAGAGTAGGTGTGTTCTGCATCAAAAAGGGTATCTGTGGGTGAGGAGAGTGTCCTTGTGCAACCCACACTGAACCAGTGTTCTGTTTACTTTCAGGGAAGCTTTGAGGTCCAAGTCCATGCAGTCTACACAAAAAAATTTGACTCAAACTAAATCAAGCTAAATAACTCCCAGCACGTTCACCACAAGAAGGATATATAATTTGGATAAACCTTGGATTTACGGGACCAGTAAGTAGTTTAAGTACTTCACATGGTGGCATGTTCTTTCAGTCATCCCTTAAACCAGAGATATGTATCTAGCAGCTATTTACAGCTGCTACAAGACACCAGTTATTCGGGGAGATGGAATTCAGTGTTCAGACTGCTAAAATCTAAAGTCCCTGATCACATGCAAAAACAATTTTAATACTTATAATCTGTTCAAATTTGGCCATATCTTCAAATGACCAGCAAAAGACACACTGCTCTGGAATTTTAAACTCATGTTACATAAGACAGAGTGTTCCAGGTTCTTGATCAGATAGCCTCTAAAAGACAATAGGTAAAACAATAATTTCCTGCCTTATTCTCTGAAATGGCCAAACCATTTCGAATGAAGTTTTAGAAAATATTTATTCTAAGACAAGAAATTTGAGGTCATATATTTAGCAGTTAAGCAACTGAAAATGCAAACACTACAGGCAAATGTATCTATTTATTGATGTTTTCTGTTCATCTTATAATTATAGGATGGAACTGCATGAAAGCTGGCATTTAAAAACTTTAACAGCTAAAAGAATGATGTTAAAAAACCATGTTTTTTACTGCATGTAAAGATACGAAAAAGAAAATAATATATATTCTCTCATTATCATACATTAGCATCTTTGTTAAGAAAAGAAAATGTATTACCTTATATGAGTCTTACAGCATTTTATTACCTTTCTTACAGATCAGCAATGCTCCAATCAGACCAGAGTTAAAATCCATTGCCATATTCTCATGAGAATAGTAAGCATAAGTAAGACAAGGAAGGTCAGCTTCTCTTGGACCAACTTCTTCTGATATATCCCACACATACGTGTAGAGCTGGCCTGGAAGTACAGCATCATCCCGTTTTTCTGCAGGTGATGTTCTGTCATCATACAGGGAGCCTGCCAAGAAAAGAGTAGGGTGGCATGAAGACAAAGAGCAACAAAAATGCCTGGTATACCTTCTTACAATCAGTTCCAAAAGCTTGGCTTGATCTTGATTATATGATATTTCAGCTGCAAAGTGATAACTTATGACTCCACTCACACATTGTTGAGAGTAGCATGGGGAGAGTAGCTATTCCACCACCACCCTGTTTCTTACAGATTAAAGGTTTCCTAGAAGTATCATCACTGCCAAAAGGTTGGGCCCTAGTCTGACTAGGGTTAGGATGGGATGAAGCTTCAGCCTCTGCTCACTGATGCTCTGCAGAGCAATGCTGCCTACTGTCACCTTTCTGTCTCTCATAAAGCCACTGCATGGGCTGGCACTGCCTTGCTGCCTTAGGCCTTTTGTACACTGCACGTCCACATATTGAGCAGTAGTGGCTCATGTCTGTGCCTGCCATATCCAACAGATCTGCAATATGACAAAGAGGAGACACAGAATTGAAATCTGAAGTGCAAAAGGTAGATTAATTATTAAGACAGTCAAACTGAATTGCCCATCACTTCCAATGAGATGTTCTGTTCAACTCCATGAGATGGAGTTGCAAAATTCCTTTTGCACCCACACAAAAAACAAAACCTTGTGTGAATTTGTAAATTGCAGGTCAGAGTTCTGGCTCAGCACCCAGGACAGGGCAATCCAAGAAGCGTGAGCAACCAAACTCGTGTTGGTATAGACATTTTACTGTCCATTTGGTCACCATTTGGTTTATGACCATCTCTTTTTGCTGGTCTCATGAGGGTGTGGAGCAAAGCACCACAAAGCTGAGCATTAAATGCTGAGTATCAGACCAGCATGATCAGCACTGTTAGGAAACTGTGCTCATGACACTCATATTCCTGGTGCTACACTGATGAACAAGAAAGGAGCTAATAATGGATGTGAGGTTGCAATCCAGGATCAAGAGATACTTGTGTTACACACAGCCTCAAACATTGATCTGGATCCCTCTCAACATTTCATGCTGTAGTCTACAAGGAAATGAGCAAAACATGGAGTCTGTACACTATTTACCTTCTTCATTTTTGCTGTAAACGAGGCCCTGAGGATGAATGCTGACTGGCTTGTCAGCCATATTTTTAAGGTGAACTACTAAGGTATCTCCCACTTCAGCACGCAGGGTTGGTCCCAGAAGTCCTGTAGTTATTCAAGATAAAGAAAGAGGAAAATATTAATAAAACAGTATGTTTAGTGAAATAAAGAATTTTCTCCCCCATTAGAGAATACTAGCTCTCAAAGTACAAGTTCCAAAATTAATGCAGAGAATGTAGTAGCACTGCAATGAAGATTTTCCCATAAAAAGGCATATCGGTACTTAAAGACCACATTGCATAGTCAGAAATGTTATAAATTATGTATCTGGCAACTAGCACTTAAAAATCACAGAAAATAGTAGATTTAGGGGAAAAAATTATTTACAGATACAGAAACTTTATCAAGAGATTCATCTTGAGGTTCATTGCAAATCTCTAAGAATCTTTCACATACAATTTAATTAAATAGTTTTAGAAGATAAATATTTTATAGTTTTAGAGCTTAAAGAAAGACATTCAAACACATTAAGTAGCACTCTGAATGCCAGAAGTCACAGAACAAAGAAATCTTTCAATCCCCAAATGTTATCCAAATAAATAATCAGTTCCACACTGCAAATTTCTTGAGGCACTTCCTGCAAAATATTTCAAGAGCTTGTACCCCTACTCCCCATGTTGCAAAAATAAGCAATTGAAAAGGCTGCTAAGACAACTTTTGGCCTCTTAGTCTCTTTTCTTGTAAACTATTTTGTAAATATTTAGTTTCAGGCCTTAGGCTCCTTCCATGTGAATTCACAGTGTTATCACTGCAGCTATGCCATCCAAATATACATGCATGTGGTAAACCTCATCAGATGCTAAAAAACAAAGGAAATAACTTTGTATGGTGCAACTGATTTGCAGACAGCCACATCCTCTGAAAGCCTAACTTCTCTTTGGCCTTTGGAAGCCTCATTCCTGCACTGTAGAGACCTCATCCCCTGTGCCTATTTGGTTTATGTGCAAATAATGGGCACAAAAACACAAACTTGCTTATGTTGCCACTGGCTTTAAAATAAGCAACAAATGAAAATACTCAGAACATTTAATTCCTGCTTACCTGCAAGTGCATTTGCTGGTTTTTCTTTTTTAAAATCCACTTCATATTCTCTGTAAGAAATTTTCTTAAATACAGGATCTGAATGTTCCAATCTGAAACCAAAGGAGTTACAAAAAATATTGAAAGGACAAAGATTCTCAGAGGTGCCATTGCTGTTTAATGGATATCTCAAAAAATGAATCTTGGAAATATATTTAATCACTTGCACATTTTTCTGAAGGCAAAGCACACAGTCCAACTCTTTGTAGTGCCTTCCCTTCTCCCTCTTACTCTATCAAATCTATGATGTTCCTGAGCCAGATCATTTCATAGAGGGCATCCAATATGCATACCTAGAATAGATCACCACTGATTTTACTGGTGGTTTTTATGGGTCCTTTTGATTCTGGGGTGAAGATGCCTTTGTTTTGTCCAAACTACAGAGGAAGATGTCCCAACCATACTTAACCTAGACAGCATCTGACAAGACACAGTGAAAGAAACCTGAATTCCTGTTTATTCAGCCCTATGTTTGAACTTTAGGACTCACCACAGAAAAGGTTTTACAACAGCATTAGCAGCAGGCTCACAGGAATGACTCTGGAGGCAAGCACAAAAGCTGTTCTCTGACAACAACTAAGGATTTCACAGCAAGTTATAAAATGAAAAACACTGCAAGTGCCCCTCGTCTTGTTATGTAAACAATTTGGCACCCAGTAGACCACACAATGTTTTCTTAGAAAATATTTAGGCAAGCAGAAGGAAACCAGCACAGGACACTTCTGCAATGGAAATAATGACGAGAAGAGGGCTGAAAGGAGAACAGCCCTTAACATTTATTGGCTGATTTACTACAGTATGTATGATGACTGAATCCAACAGAAATTCCACTTGCTTTCTTTGTAACGCCCTTTCAGGCACATTTGACAGTGAGGAGCTGATGGGCAGCTCAAGCATGGGGAGGCTGAGCAGAGAGAACAGAGAACCCACTTCAGTGACATCCAGAGTCCATAAGGGGGAGATCACTTTTGGAAGAGATCTCTTGTAAATTCCTCTGCAACCCTCTCTCACCACAGCAGAGTCAGGCAGAAGCAATTGGTGTTTCAACTAATTCCCCCTCTCCTTAAAGTCACTGATAAAATTTTGTTTCACTCTTTAAGGGGAAGGACGGAATCCACAACCCTCATTGACAAGAGCTGCCCTAGTGTGGCAATGTTCAAGAGAATACGCACGGAAGTCTGTAGGGCAGAAGAGGAAATTTATCAGTGCCAGTTGTATAGTGAGGAGGAAACAACTACCTAGCACACTAACACTTCAGAAATATCACACTACACAAGCAGGTCTAGATACAGAACTTTCAGGAATTGCAGCAGCAACACTGCAAGATGCACAGGTAACACATTTTCACTTTGTGCTGGAATGCCTTATAAATAAATAGCCCTTGTACAAGGTAACAAACCTCTGCAAAGATAAGACTGACACTCAGAGATGTCAGGTATCCTTTTCTAGCCTGTGTGATTGGAAAACTAAGGAAATACCTCAAGAAGAATCCATTTTCCTTTCAGCCTCTCTTCAGTTATTAAGAAATAAAAGCAACAAAGTATCAGATTCTTACACTGCATTTAGACATTCAGCTTCTACTGAAATCAGCACAAGTTACATACTCCAATACCTTCGAGATCCAAGCCACTAACTCTTCCTCAGTGAGTGCATTTGTGTTGTGAGGTTTTTTGTTTTTCTGTTTTGTTTTGGCTTTTTTAAGTAGGTAGTTTTGTTGGGTTTTGTTAACTTGTTTGTTTGTTTGGTTTGGGTTTTAGTTAAATTCCTTTAAGCTCTACAAAATTCATTAGATCCATCTGGGATGTGACTTGCTCTAAATACTTAGGCAAGGTAACTCAATACATATTGCACATAAAATACAGCTGGGTTATCTCAGAGAACTTCAGCTGAGGTTTTAGACAGCCTTGTGAGTCTCTCCTGCAGGAAAACACTCCATCCACAATGTGAGTTTAACCAAACAGCTGTTGATGCTTACATTGATGTGCCCAGTGCAGAAGAGAATGAAGTTCTAACCAGTAAACTCACATGTCCAGGTCAATCTTTAAATGGCATCTGGCTTCATGTTCCTACCTTTAAATCCTATTTTATTTTGTCTTGCCAGTTTGACATTATGCTTATACCAGCTCTATTAAACTTTCAAGGGGGTTTTAGAAGTCACAGAAACTTTGTTATAATTAAATCTTGGGAAAAGAAAAGTTACAAAGTCATAATCTGAACAGGAATATCCTGAAATGCAATATATATTTAGAAAAAAAAATCACTAACAAAAAAAAGCAAGTTATCCACCTATATATAAATATATATAAAGCAACAGTATAAAAAAACGCCTTTTAATGTAGGAGATTTTAAATGTAATTTTTAATTAATTTTAATGTTTTATTTTAGTAATTTTTCCACCTAATTTAAACAGAACTTGAAATTACATCCAAGTTCTGCAATCTGTAGCATTGTACATGCAGTGTTTATAATCCTAAGGACAGTAGTAGTAATAAAAATAACATATTTTATATTCTTGATTGATGGATGCAGGTAGGCTGTATCTAAATGGTATCTAAAAAAAATAAAATCATTCTTTTCACTAAACAAAGCAGAGTAATGCTTTATCTTACCACCTTTACTCATCAGAGCTCAGAATGTACATTTCACAAAAGCCCTGAACAACCCAGAAACTGTACAGCTAGTTCCAAAGTTCATCTGGCTCTGATTTAAGTGAAAGTGATAGCATCAAAACTGGAACATAAAAGTTTTTGAAATCTTACCAAATCATGGCTTAACCTAACATTGCCCAACATCCAAGTACCTAAAATAAATTAAAAAACCCCAAGCAACCAACATTCAACTATGCAAAAATGATAAAAGCAAATCCTGGAGCTTATTTAACAGAAGTGCTCTGAAAACATAAAAAAATTTCTATCCAGTAATGCAGCAAATAAAAAGGAACTTTTAATATGTCACTGGCTCTAGTTCAGATCATGCTGTTTAAGGTCAGCCAGGTTCCTCTGAAATCAACAGACTGGGCTCCAAAGTCCCCCTGGGCTCTGCAATTCCACAAGAGATGAGAGACACAAAGCACGTTTCAGTCCCAAGGGAGGACTAATTCCATCCTTCTTACGCTGTACTCTGTTACCTGGACTTCTCCTCGGGCTCCGGTCTGTAGGTCCAGCTAGTGATCTGTGCAGCTATATAGTGCTCCCTGACCTGCACAGCTCCTGCCACAGGCTGCTCTGAGTCTGGCCACCAGGAACCAAGCAGAAGCAAGAGAAAAAGCTGCAAGCAGTGCAGTGTCATGGTAGAGATGCCTGTTGATGCTGCTCTGGAAGACAAGGCAGAAACCACTGCTTTTATTGCTGTTGCTGCTTCTAACTTCCCCTCAGAAATGAAATAATTATGATGCAACAGGGTAACAACATTTGCTATGCTCAGGTCATTGCTCTTCACCTCTGCCTCCCCTTACTGACAGGGATCCAATAGAGATAAAAAACTGTTTAAACTACCTTTCTTCCCCTCCTCCACTACACCTCCAGCAAGAGACAAGCACGAACGAGAAGCAGCTTCAGCCCCACTAGGTGGTTGTGTCATTGTGTACTGAAGCAGCAGGATACCAGAGGCAGAAGATTATTCAGATTACTTCAATTACAGGATGTTTGACTTGCATGGTTAGGAAGAAGGGGGGCATATTTTCTATCTTCCCAGAAACGCAGCACGTGGCTGGCACTGATGGAAATTTCCCAGGTAGATGCTACACCTCCTAAGAAATCATTCCCAGGTTAAAAGCAAAATACTGAAGGGTTAGGTATGAGGAGTAGAATTGGGTGCAGAGCTAAAACCTAGTTCAGATCACCATGTACTGCATGCTCATAACAGTAAGGCAGCCGCCTTCCCAAATGTTGCCAGCTTCAGTCTGATTCCCACTACACTCCCAAATACCTCAGGTAATAGGTAACCAATGGGCTTCTCAGTGCCAGCTACCAGGTCAGACTGGAGACTTTTAATCTAGTCTTGACTAGGGTCTGTTGGCATTTATCTAACAAGAAATGACTCGGAAAATACCTTTTGATAAGGTAATTACCAATGTCAAATATATTACCAAGAATGTTTCCCGGCCTTCGCCAGTGCTAAGAAGTTGGTCAAAACAACAAGTAAATTGTTGATCATGTTTCTACACACTCGATTACTAGAAAAAGAAAAAATCCTACCTCTTTCTTTTTTTGTGTGTGTGGCCGGAAAATGAAAACAACATTTTCAATAACATTTTCCTAATATTTTAATGAAAAAACTACATAACACACACCCCCCCACCCCCTTATCAAAATAACTTCACTCCAGAACTAGACAAAAAGGACAACATTTCATTTTGGATTACTTCAAAAGAAAACCTGATCAATTCTAGGTTTGATAAATTGTTTTTAACAGCAGAATGGCCTAACTGGCAGCTTGGTTAATTCTATCCAAACTATATGGTACTTAGAAGAAATAGGGAAGATGGTAGAAAAAAAAATTATAAAAACCAACAGCTAAATGCTCACTACCAAACTCCAGGGTCATTTGGTGCATAAACCTGAAAACAATCATGCTCACTTAGCACACAAATATCAACACTAAGGTGTATTTCTTTCAACAAATCTTCCTGTGATTCTGTTTAATGAACTAAGTGCTTGCATTGGAAATTCCCCTTATAAGTAGGCTTCTAATAATTTTTCTTTTTAATAAAAAGCTAAAATATTGCTACCCAGATTATGTGATTAACACTCCCTGCTTTGTGTCTGTGAGCTGGGAATCATCAAAGCTGACATCAATTGGTTACTTCCCTTTTATCCATTTTAAGGAATTTGGGAGCTTTATTTTTAAAATTTCTTAGCCAACGAATTATGCAGTATCACTCTAAAGGTAAGAATGTCATTAGTGTGGCTGAATATATTGATAGTTTTAAAGAACAGTATCAAATTGCACTAGATACTTTCCATCAAGCTACATTGATTACTATTCGTTAGTAATCTTTAACCATTAAAACAAGAAATCCAACACTGGCTGCTTGCTTATTTTCTCCTCTTCTCACATTTTAAGCATCAATGTAAAATTGATGTGTCTGAAATCATCTGCATCAGCCTTAGGTTTTTGTTTCTTTTTTCTTCCTTTATTTAAGCTATTCCATTACATTGTATCCTCTAAGCTCTATGAAGTTTCAGTGTTCTGAAAATCATTATTAAAAGTCCAGAGATGTTGTTCCCTTTCACCTGATCGTTAATTTCTAATATCTGCAATTATATCCTGTCTGATGTTGCAAAAGTCTAACACATATATATAATTTTTTTTTTAAATTAACATTGGTTGCCTGCAAGCTATTACTATTAGTCCCTGACAAGTGACTACAGAATATACTTTCAGGCTGGAGTCTTCCAAGACATTGCAACTTTACTGGCTATTCATATATTTAGCTCTGATCTTTTTTTTCTACTTCACAACACTGCATATGCTGCAAGCTTCGTATTTTATCCTCATTGTTTACCCACATGTTCAAGTGTAAATTACAAGTCAACAAGAACATAAAAAAAATCATGTGGTCAAAAGCCATGCATGGAGGAATGTGGGTCCAGCGCAAGCTGGCAAGACAATCTCTGCAGCACAACGGACAAGGCTACGCCCAAAACAAAGTAGTACCTTTGGGATGTACTGATACTGAAATGCAAAATGAAAACCAAGCATGGAAAGAGAAGCCTAAGCAGTTACCTTTTAGCACTAAGAGCAGGTCTACATCTTCCAACTGGGCAAGATTATTGTCTATTCTGACACCCAGTAATTATGGTCCTGATTTCTTGTTATGCTACATGTGAAAGCATACTAAGGGTATACTTGCAGTCCTGCTCTAATAGCTGACCTGTAAAATTAACTGGCAGTGCCAGTTTTCCATCTAGGCTGGGTGAAATAGCCTAGGCTGATTCTGAGCGATCAAGAACAGATCTTTAGAAAGAGATGTAAAGTGGTGATATGCAACTTGCTGCAAAAAACAAACTAGGATCCACAACAAACTTGGTTCTATTTCATAAAAAAATACCCTCAGTGCCAGCAGGCAGTCATATCCAGATGCTTTCACAACTGGTGGCAGAGAGGGAGCTGTTATAGAGAAGAAAAAGCTGTACAACAGTTGTGGAATTGGTTGCTAATAATGCCCTAAGAGAGATCTCTCTCTCAAACACACAAATCAATGCACAGCGGCCCAGCGAGCGTGCTTTGTTTAGTGCAGGGTGAACAGGCTCCATGGGCAAACAAGGAGTTAATTATTGAATCAGCAGTGAACACGTGGTTCTGAAGGAGGTAAAAGGCAGAGGGGACACTTACCAAATCTGCCAGGAACAACTGGGAACAGATGCCATCAGCCAAATATCTTCATTTCTGCAAGTGGGTGCTAAAGCCAAGAAAGGTTAACCTGTGAAACAGCTCAGTTAGGAAGCTGAAAGTAGATGTGCTATACCAAAAAACATATGAGCAGGCAAAAAGAAAAGATGGCAAGAGAAACGGAGGCTTTCTTTCAGAGAACAAGTTACACAAAAGAAGATGTATGTGTTTTGATGACAGCCCACACAAGAACACATTGTGTACCCTGTTAAGGGAAGGCAGGCTGTGTGACTTCTGTGGTCATAAACAAACTAAAAGACAGTAAGAATGTGGAAGGACATTTCAGTTTGCCCTGGCACTTCAGAAGTGCTTCAGAAGACAAATAATCATGTTGATTTAAACTTAAATACATTCACATTTTAAACATGTATTTTTCCTTAGCAGAAAAGCAAATGTCCCTTGTTAGAATTGGGTCTTTCTCCAGTTGACGTTTGCCAAAACCAATGATTTAGCAGGACCCAAAACTATTTGTACAGAGATGCTGAATTCAGTAAAGTTACAGAAAAAAAAATAAACATGTTTATTTTCTAAGCCCCATAAATCCTAATTTCAGTGATTTAAGGAATTTTTCTAAAACCACTGGCTTGTGGTCTGAAAAAAAAATCCTTCTAAGGAACAAACAAGGATATACAAGCTTCCTCTCCTCAAAAACTGCATTAATGACATCTCACTTAAAATTTTGGACTGACTCAAGTGAAGCCCGTTTTTTTTCTTCCTGTGTGTTTAATTTTTGCCAGAAAAATTTCAGTTTGACTCAATAAAGAATCTTGTTCCTGCTCATTGTTTGTGTTCTCTGTGTTCCAGTTTGTCTTCTTTACTAAGAGATTTCTGTATTTGCCCAAGCTTACAACTGATATGCACCATGGGAGCAGATGGCCTCATGCTAAGTCAGTCTAGCAGCATACTCATCTTGGATTTCTTTCTGTAGAGAACAACAGGAAGGATACCACTGCAAGAGTTTGCAGCAAGGAAGATGGCTATTTTTTTCATTATAAATCCTTGCAACTGAAACTGGACTATCAAAAAAGAGAGAGTCTCTTATCAAGTTGTACATACCTACTTCCAATAATAAGGATGATATTCTCAATTAAATTTTTCATTCTTTATACAGCTGAATTTTCTACATGCAGATTTTCCCCCCCCTCCAAATAATAGACTTAAAACAGACTTTGCAAGTTACTGGCATAAAAGACTATTTTCCACTAGAAAAGCAGACAGGCATGTTTCAGAAAAAAAACATGAAACCAGTAAGCTTTTAGAATAATATGATCCTCAATTATAACTGTCCCTACAGACTTCACAACACAGACAAAATTCAAAGCATTCTAGTTCCCTAGCAATGGCTCAGGCTGTTTGTTAGCAAGCTGATTAAACAAACTCTACTTTCCCACACCTAAAAATGCTGCCACAGGACAAATTTGAAATTGCCCTGTTTGTGTAACACTATTTCCATCCTGCGTTACTTGTAGCTTAGACTTTGATTAGACTTTAAAAATACTAAATACAGAACTGCACTTCCCACAGCTACTGCTTTGATTTTTATCTTCCACATTTATTTTTTATTGGAAGCAAGTATTTATTGATATTTTAATTTTTTTTTTTACTATTATTATACTATGTTCACATTTCATGTAAATTGAAAACTAGATATCTGAAGTTTGACAATAGGCTGTGATGGTCATTATTTTACATCTCTGTGAGGTCATTCCCTTTGCATCATAACTCATTCATGGCACATAATCTTTAGATTCAGTAGAATCAAAATTTCAGCCACACCTTCACTGCACGCACCCGTAAATGAGAATGTACCCAAAGTCCAAGATCAAGAAACAGAAAGCAAGCAAAGAGCCACAAGAACTGTAAAGTACAGTTTACTTTACTGTAAACTGTAAAGTGTAGTAGGAAAGTGAGCAGAGCAGAACTTCTCAGAAGCTCTTCTGATGCAGACACAAAAGATAATCATGTAGGATTTGACAGAAGCTTTAATTGAAGTTACTATGTTTACATGTTTATAGTAGTTCCTATGGTAGGAATCTTTGGTTCTATCAGGAATTTTAAACATTAATCCCAAAGGAATAGGAGGATTAAAGTAAAGTACAACTGCTGCAAGTACACCCAGGTCAAATTTGCTTGCAGGTACAGCCACTCTGATAAGCAGCCAAGCACAGCCCCATGTCTTAGTCACCAAGGATTGGCTTTTGTGACACCAGGCAGTGCAGGACTAAAAATGCCATAAGGCATTTAATGTCATGGTGATGATGGAAGCCATTGGCAAGATCTCTTCAGTTCTGCTGCTCTTTTTCTGTTAGGGTCAGAGAAAAAGGCCTTTTTTTGATTTATACATAAAAAAAAAAATCATGCCACCTGCTTTCATCAAAAGCCTGACAAGGAAGAATGTGGTATAACTTAACTCACTGGAGATTTATGAAACTAATCCACCACCTTAAAGGAGGAGAACAGATACCTTCTAGGGAGAAGGATGTTTCAAAAGTTTCTTACGTATGAAAGGAAAAATACATAGACTACTACTGGTTATTTTAAGTCAAACTCCCTCTCTTTGTCCCCCTATTTATTGGGTGGAGGACAGCTGCTTCCTTTGTTACCAGAAACCCCAAAACATCTTTGAGATTAGTCTCATAGGCAAATTCCTATGGCATGACTCAGTGGGTGTGGTTAAGTTATTAACAGGTTTTAGCCACCATTACTCTTCACTTACATAGAAATTGCTTAAGATACTGTCCATAAAAGAGGAAGTGAAGACACATACCAAGAGGAAAGTCAGTTTTAGCATAGAATACAGAACCTGATTATGTATTCCCATGTTAGTAAGAGCATGGTACACAGGACAGCCAAAACAAGGATCAGCTGTGCCAGGACTGGGACCAATCTTCCTACCCAACAGTAAATTCAGTCCATTGCAGACATCCAACTTCTGATTACCTTGCAAAGTGTATGATGGATGTTTGGGAGACAAAAGTTCTTTCCTGAAAGCCAGTTTAAGTAATTTATAATGACTGTAAATACATGCAAACATATATATACACAGAGACTGGCAATTAGTGTAGCTGAGGCAGAGAATAATCAAGATTGAACTTTGCTCTGCCACAGCAATCTTTTCCCTTTACCCTCAAGCTGTATTTTTGTCAATAAGACTGTTCTTTATTACAAGACAAACAGACTACATAATCAGCATTCCTCCTTTGTCTCCCCAAATACTCCATCTCTAGACTTGCTCAAGTGTAAATCACCTTTCAAAGACTGGTTAGTTACAGTTAATTGTTTAAGCTGTAGTCAAACTTTCCTAACAATACACTCTTTTTCATCCTTTAAAATCTTCCTCGACCTAGAGGAAATATAACCACTCACAGCTGGAAAAAAGCCCTCCACAAAGCTCTCCAGTGAACTTAAATAGGAGGGGAAAAAACCAAAAAATGCATATTTTCAGGAATCAGCAATGAAGCCAAAACTATTAGGCTTCTACTACAAAAGTAGATTTCAGTTTCTAACATACATGCAAATAATCTCATGGAAGGAAATTAGAGGCATTATGGAGAAAAAAAAATCCCACCTCTTAGTGCAGCATCTGTACTGGAATGAAAGTGATTTATTTATATTACACACAGAGATTTTTATTAAAAAGGCTGGTAATGGAACATTTTATTTTAATGCATCGAGTTGATAAAAGATTAGTTACAGAAATTGTGTATAATGTTGTATAAGTCACATGGATGGGCTATTTAAAAAAAAAAAAGATTTGATAATGAGAGGAACACATCTCTTATTTTAGTTACATCGTAAAGTGCCTCGTGTAGTCGTATTCTATCGTTGGAATGACCGCCTGTACAAATTTCAAGAAAATAAGAAGGTACCTGAGTTTCTTATTAAGGAAAATGTACCATAGCTAGAAATCCTGCAAAAGAAAGCAAAAGTCACATTCCGTGGTCTGCTCAGAGTATTACTTGCTAACAGGAAAATAACACCTAGCTACCTTAGAGTTAAGAGACTGGGAGATTAATACTGCAGAATTCCTGTAATGACACCCGATGCTTGACCAAAAATAGACCTTCCTGGTTTAAGTTAATGCAGGGAACCAGGAGTTATCTTGCAGACATCACAGAAACATTACCAACTCCATTTACATTCTTAATATTTGTTATTAACAAATGCCAAGGTGAATTGTACCCAGCAAGGCTAATCCCTAGCTACCTTCATGTAGTTGCAAGGAAAGCAGGCTCCTCTGATCAGCATTTTAGAGGCTCAGAAAAAGAAATCAGCTCCTATTCTGAGCCACTCTTTGAAAGAGCTCCTGCCTGTTCACAAGGGAAAGTACACAGATTAGCTTTACCAAGCTGAACAGTTTGCCTTTGCAGAGAAGAGTTGCCTTGTATATATCACCTTCAAATGCCTGTTGGGCCTGAATTTGCAGTCTGGAATATACTGAATAATTACAATCTGAAGTCTCTGTCCATGTGGGAAAGAGGCAGACAGGGAACTGAAAAATTAATAGAAATCACTACTTTCAACTATTAAGTTACATTGCTACTGGATGTAAGTAAACCCAACTGTTTTGACATAACAATCTCATGGACCATTTCTTCACAAATGGAAGATACATGAAAATGAGTAAAGAAATCTTAAAATGCCCCAATTTGTTAAGTGATTAAAATAAAAAGAAAAAAATAAAAAGCTATTTGCAACTGTTGAGAACTAGGAGACAGACAAGTCAGTTGCTTGTTGCACAAATCGAGCAAGTCTCAAGTCATACAGTAAATGAGAATTTTACTGGTTCAGGACCTTTAGCTGCTCAGTAATTCCTGCTTATTTGCCTTACAACAGCAAAGGACATTATTTTGAAAGGACACACTTGCTTTTATCATGGAGTTTGCTCCAGTCAGAAAGTATATTATTGATTACTACAAAGCATAACTAAGATCACTCAGCTTCCTGAAAGAAAATTCTAATTGTGAGGCATTTGATATTGATGCTCAGAGTGGTTTAAGGGATTTTCATTGCTTTTTGTCAGCAGTGTTGTTTCACAAGATATTGCTCACATGCAGTATAGAGAATAGTGAGAACTCTACATTTTCAGAAATTAATTTCAGACTAAAATCTAATATAAAAGCTGCTCTGGTAAGCAGTGATTACACTCTGCATGGAGCTGGTGAACCTCCAGTCTCACCCTCCTGCACTGCCATCTCTGTTTCATGCTCACAGCTACCTCCTTCACCCTTACAAACAAGGGCTCAATCCTGTCCCTTCAAACATACTTGCTTTCCCCATTGCTCCTGCCATACTCCACGTCCCCCAAAAACTTAACGGAGTCTGTTTGCACAAAGGAGCTCATCCCAGAACTCCAGCAAGTGCTACCCCAAGCAGCTGCTCACTGCTTTCACACACAGCTGTGTTTCAGTTTATGAACCTTGAGGTAACGGATCTTATATAGGAAGAAGTCTCCAAGAAACTGAGTAATAATGAAAAAGGATACATATGAACTCCAAGTTCTCCCCCACCTTCTGCAACGGTCTCGATTATTTTCTTCATGACTTCTGCATGCCTGAAAAACAGATCAGAAACAAAATACTTTAAAGAAGAGGCAACTCTCTCTTCATCAGCAGGAATAGTTTTTGTGCAAATTAAATAATTTTGGACCATTAGCATCAAAAGCAGCAAGGAAATTTTCAGTTTACTGAGAAAGCAAATAGCAACAGTAACACAAAATTAAGTGATGAATGTAACATTATTTAACAGCTCCTTACTTCCCACAGAAAGCAAAAAATGTTGTATGCTACAATGTAGACTGAGTACCATGAGAGTGAATGCATACTGCTTGACTGCAGTGTAACTTCTGATTGCTACATGCCAATTAAGCCCCCAGGTAAGCCCCCAGAAGGTAATACTGACCAGCAGCCAGCCACCAGAAGTTCCCAGATGCCCCCTGAAGATGATGTCTAGAAACCGCTGTAACATTTTTAGCTGCCTCGGCTGAACTCAAACTTGTAAAGCTTGAAGAGGTTTAAAACACTAAAACAATTCATAGTTTCCTAGGAAAGGCAGATTAAATCAACCCTGCATAAATTCAGAACTATTGCTTGAGGACTGGTTTAGGGTATGGAAACTTTCTCTGGTGGTAACTTGGGTTCTATGGCAATCCAACAGTTTCTAAACTAGTTTCTTCTTCCTCGTAACTCTGCTATTATAGAACACTACAGGGAAAGAGAAACACTTCCTCAGACCATTGAGTTTTCCCATTCTCATCAGTGACATCCCAGACCTACCATGAACCACACAGTATTTGTGTACAAAGCCGGTCCTGGGAACGCAACACAAAACTACAGAATAGCCAGGGCTGGAAGAGACTGGTCATCACCTAGTCTAAAACCCCCACAGCTCAACGAGCAGCCAACTAGAACAGATCACTCAGGACTTGTCTGCTATAGTTTGGAATACCCTTAAATAAAGACTTCAAATCTTTATATGACCAGTTACAATGTGGAAGTACTGTTCTTGTGTTCAAGGCAGCTTTTCTAGCCCATAAACTCAGGGATGAAGAACATAACACATCAGAGGAGAGAACTACTGTATGCTAAATTACGTTTTATTTATGTACCTTTAACACAAACTCCCAGGTTGTATAATTAATCTTATCTATAATTCAACCTTGTTTTAAATAGATGATTCTGTAAGTAATCTTCACCAGTGACATAATACAGGGCTGTGGGCATCCATCTACACAGCACTGCAGGTTAGTGAACAGCAGTGGCTCAAAATACCCATCCCAAAAGAACCAAAGTGCCAACTGAGAACAAGGATGAGTGGGAAGCAGAGTTTGCATAACTCTCTGACCATGCCTTGGTACCAGTACGTCAATCCAAATAGCTGACCAGCAATTGGCATTTAGTAGTTACCTCCAAAGTTAAACATGCTGCCAGTGCCTGCAAACAAGGAAGGAAGCTGTTGCAAAGTTACCAAGACACACTGTAAACAGGAACATGCAAGTCTGGGGAAATATTAAAGGTCAGCACTTGTCATTTACTGTTGGTCTTTGCAAGTCAGCTAACACTCAGAGCCGATTCCAATTCTGGATCTCCACGATGCCCTGTGGAACATATGCCATTTCAGGTGCCAAGGCCAGCTGATTCTCTGTAGGAACCTGGCCATTGCCAAAACTTAAGCTTTGACCTTATGCATAACTGTGGACTATTTTTTTTTTTTACTGGCACAGAATACAGGTCACCATGCAGCCATTAGAAGTTTTTTAACAGCATACTGGCTCAACTTCATACATCTTAATGACATTTGCTCTTTTCTGTTTTCTAAGAACTACTCAGGTACCTCAAATTCTAAAATGGCCACAGAGTAATGGTCATTCTTGCTGTCATACAGTAACTTAAGGAAAAGCTTTGCAGGTGCTTTATAAACTTTGTAAAGTCTGTTTCCTGTTTTCAGTCTCCATCTGTAAAAAAACTTGGAGGAATGAATATGTAACATGTAAATATTACTTCCATTACAATGGAAAGAAATAACTTTCAAGAAATGTAAGCTAAAATATCCTTCTATCTAGATATCTTTCCCTGCAGATATTTAGAGTACAATAGAAGCAACAAGAGCTCAGAAGCCTAACACTATTTATTCTGAAATGGAGAAAAATAAGTCCTTGGAATCAGTGCAAGTGATTATGATTTAATAGTAAAAGTGCTTAGTAGTTAACTTGTTTAATAGTCCCTTTGTAACACTTTTTCATAACAGAAAAAGCTGAGAATTGTGATTAAAGCAGTTTACAGCAATTAATGAGGAAGTTGACTGTGTTCCTTCCAGTACCATAAAAATGCTGACAAGAACTACAACTTACAGAAGAGCTGTAAGATGAACAATTTTCACTAACTACTTAAAATAGAAGGCATCTCAAGCAGCTGACAGTGGCATCCTACCGCCGTTTCTTTCCTTTCTCTGACGCCTGACACGAGGATACTCACGTCACAAGAAAAACGTTTGGAATCATACAAATATCCTACATTACACAATTTCTGTAACAGGATGGGAAGCAACAGCAGCAGACATAACTAAACACTCACAGTTCCTACCTGAATTAAAAACAAAGCAACAGTTTGGCTATTAGTTTTTATTCAGAAGCCCAGACCTTCTTAGCCTTTTCTTCTTAGCTGTTAGCCATACCAATTTGAAAAAATCAAATAGCTCACCTTGGAGAGTAAGAAAACATACTTAAAACCTCCATTTTAGATATGCTATTAGCATCTTTCTTCACAGCCTCAACATTACCTTTTAAACACTTTCCACTGGTGATATCACCTTTTGAAAAGGGCTACAGTTTCTTGCACTCTTACGACTAGCAACAAATCTGTCTCACTTCGCTATCAATCATCTCTTTCATGCTTAAAGCTGAAACAAGTCTCATGATGTAAACCATTCCTTCAAGCATAAGTGTAGATTACATTACAAAGGAAACGGCACTTCACTGGCTTCAGAGGCAGAAATGAAAACATGACCACAGGGCTCTCACCTGTTAAGAGACTCAACCCAAATTCACTGACTAGCAGTGCACTGCTAACACCTCTGCAGAGTAATACCTAAAATTAAGCAGATAACATCGCAGCTACAGCAATAACTGTGTATAAACCCCACAGTTTTACCCCGTCAGTGAGGGCTGTCATGCCCAAATATCTCTGCATCTTTGTTGGTTCTGAGGGTGCCTTCCAAATATGCATCAACAGCAGCTTCTGCCCGATTTACTAGCAAGGCTTCAAGCAAACACAAAGTAAATTAAATTTTGGCTTCAGGATTTTTTCCCTCCTTTTCTCCTATTAATCACCTTCCCAATCAGTCTGTTAAGACCTCCTACATTCCTTCCACTTGACACCCCTACAAAAACACCAGTTGCACAAAAAAGCTGCATCTGTTTTTTGTGCAAAACCCTTCAGACAGCAAACAATAAGACAGTCAAAGTCACTAACAGGTTGAGATTAAGACTGGTATATTCATACAAGGTACAAGAACACCTTACTGGATTGAACCAAAGATCTACCTGGTTCTGCCTCCTATCTTATAGTACATTCTGAATAAAAGAGGCTGGAACAAGCACCTCATAAATGCTCTGTCCAAAGCAATACCAATTTCCAGCAGTATGTTGGAAATTACCCAGGGACTTTCTTATTCTGTACCTTCCTAGTAACATTTCTAATAACCTTGACAAATTTTTATTTCATTAACATATTCTTGCTTAAATAAATACTTAGTTTAGTTAGGTGGTGTGTGCAGAAATTAATCCTTTCTGGCTTTGAACATGCCAGCAGAGCAGTATTCAATGTCACCAGTTTCACTATTGGAAGAAAACTTAAATCCTATTACTTCACCTGCTGTGTCATTCATAGTGAAGGTCACTGATATCACAACTCCCTGCTCAGCTTTTGCAGATATTAAGGGTCACAGATTATTCACTCATTTCTTATGGGAAAGAGCTTTATAACCTCAGTTATCCCAAACAAATCTCCATTACCTTTTCACCTTACAGACTACAGAGCAGATGATGACAGCTGTACTGCAATATTCAACATGTGGTGGTACCACAGATTAACAGAGGCCTTATGTTGTTTTCTGTTCTACTCTTTATTATTTGCTTTACAGTTCTCCCAGTTCTGCTTCTTGCATTACTCTTGAGCACCCAGACCGACATTTTCATGTTAGTGCAGACTTAAACCTGATGACTTAAAGACCAAGAATAAACTTCACAACTACAAAATTTTCTACTAGACCACTAGATGGGAAAATGTTATTTCCCAGTTGAGAAACAGCTCCTCTGCTCAATACCGTCCATATGTAAGTTCTCCCGGCTTGGTGAAAGGAAACACTTCTGAAAAGCAATTGCTAATGAACTGTGAACTGCAAGAAACATGAGATACAGATTTACAAAGCACATGAATACACATGCTTGTAAGACCAAAATTAGCCATAAAATACTTGCTGCAAAGTTCCCCTACTCTCTTTTCTAAGGACAGATGAACAAATAAATGCTAAATGCTGAAGTCAGGTGAGCAAGAATGCTTTGAGTCTGTGAAAATGACCACAAGCTTGTCAACAAGCTGATTATCTGACACTCAGCTAGTGACATGGATATCCAAAGTGCTTAAGTCAAAGGAAATTAAACAGGCAATCTGATCTCTGAATTTTTTCTTCTAAACATATGCAATCATATAGAGTATCTTTTCTTAATAGATAAAAGCCCAAACTTTTATTTCCAGGAATCTCATACTCTCAAGAGGAATTACACTATTTCAGATCTTCTGTATCGCTAAGACATCTAAAAGGGTGTTAGGGCCTACATCTAAGACAAGATGCACCTTTCAAAAACCTAGAACAAAAATCTGGGCAGCAGATTCAACTACAGTCTCCCTACGTTTTGGGTGAGAAACATGGAAAATGGAACAGAAAATACCCAAAAAATGCAAGTGTGTTTTGCAGTTGTGTTCAACAAATATTTCCGTGTGACAATCCCAGGATCTCTGTTTATCAGTGCAAAATTTAAAGGGGACCATGAGGTTAACATAAAAGAAGAAACTGCTATTGCATGTTTCAATAGCTTTTTCTGCTGCCAAAGTATATGCTGTACTTCTACGTTCCCAAAAAGTAGACAAAATTATAAAACTTTTATTTCACGGACTTCTGGTAGTCTGCCATCTTCTGGAGTACATAGGGAAGCTGAGTTCAAAAAGCAAGTTGACCAGAGAAGACAGAGCTTACTGCAGAACACACTTGCAGCAGTGAGCACTGGAATGAACTCAGAGAATTGCTAAACCCTTCCTTTCATACTGTTAGCCTCAGAAGCTAACAGACCACTACAGCAGCCAACTGTAGAAGTATGTCCAGAAAATCTGAACAAAATCCTTAATAAGAGCAGTGAAGTGCCTTGTTATCTGCAGGTTGTATCAGACCAGAAACAAAGGCTTACCTGCACGGATGAACTGAGCACATGGGAGGTGGAGGAAGATGAGGATGGTTTTCAATGGTCACTGTTTTCTTGACGTGATCTTGGCTAATATCTTCATACATGTGCTCTACTGTTAAAGGCTGCCGCTGCTATAGAGGAACACGGAACACGAGAACAGAGGCGTTACTAACAAAGAATCTTGCCCCTTTCTAACATTAATAACAGGTGATGCCCTAAAAATCACAGGCATCTAAAATATAAAAGCTCTATGGTACAATGAAAGAACTGAGTGTGTTAAATTCCATATGGTATAGAAATAGTACTGCACAGATTTTCCTTTGAGTGGTGAAGTCAATGTATTTGACAACCAATCAGGTTCCCACCTTGGTATTTGAGCAGTGTGCCCTACCCAACTTTAACTCCAGAAACCTAGTGATTAAAGGGAAAAACTATTTATATATTACTTTCCTTCTGAAGGTGATGAAAACACATACCTGCTTACTTGACTGAGTTTACTCGGGTAATTACCAGTTCTACAGTGCTAACAAATATGCAAGCTGCTTCCTTCAAAATGTGCTCAGTCATCATGTGCAGTTCTCAGTGAAATTTTTCCAACTTGCTGCAAGTACAATAAAAGTCCTGTCTAAAGCCTATATTGTTTAACGGTTTTCTCACCATTTTTTCCTTTAAATTTCTATTCTGAATAAGCAACAAAATATAATTTCTATTTGACACAATGAATCTAATTTCACAGAAGTAGGAAAAAACCCCAACATAGATATACCTCATCATATCCAAACAACCAGAGCCTTGGAGTTTGGTAGTATTTGTCGTAAGTGATGTAGAGGTCATAGGTTCTAGTCTGTAGAATAGCATCTTCCCCTCCAACATCAACTTTAGTTTTGTTAGCTTCTACAATCTGTCTTGTGTCAAGAGTTGCCTGGTTCAAGGTAAAAATAACAAAATTAGTATAGTTTTGCTTGGGTTCCCTCCTTCCCCATCCTAAGTAGTTCTGTAAAACTGTAAAACTTTCAATAATGTTCTTAAGTGGACATAAAAAAACCCCAACATATGGTTTGTTTTTATTTCTAAATTAGGAGTATCAGTTTCTCCCCCAACAAGTATTTTTGTTCTATTTTGGTGGGGTTTTTTACCTTTAAAAAAAGGTCTGATTTCTTAAGGAAATTGGCACCTGTGTTGTTACATCCCCTACCTTCTTTCACAAGTAACAGACAATTGCAATGAAATTCAGAAGGCAAAGGTCTCAGTTTGTGCATTTGTTCATGAAGACCTTGGCATAGTACCACAAACAATGAGACTTTCTGTTTTACTGGTGTAATCTACTGAACCTACAGGCCACTCACCCTCCCTGTGTAAACCCCAAGAACCACCACTGCATTTTTTAACTTCTCATGAATACAGTGCTGTGCATATAAGCAGAGCAAAAATGATTAACAAAACCAAGGAAAATTTCTGTGGGCAAAATCTTTGAGGACCCAAGGGTTCAGGTTAGTGCAGCAGACTGGCAGGAGATAAATCCATAGGAATCCAAGCTCAGTAACCCTACTACTCATAAGCTTGTTATTTCAGCCATTTGTTATCATTATTTTTCCTTTATTTGTGCTTATATTGTAACAGGCAAGATAGAGAACTGTTCACTCACATCATCTGTCTCCAATAGCCCACTTTCTTCATACTCTGAAAAGAAGACCCATAAAATTTTGTGTTCAGCTTGTAGCCAGTCATTTTATTTGTCATTCACAAAAAACTACTTTAAAAAAACCCACATGTATCTAAAGAAGTTTTATTCAGGTAAACTTCCCAATCCCCAAACCAGACTAGCCCTTTTTAAACACAAATTTGACCAAGACTACAGTAAGTAGGTGAGGAGCAATACTTCAGTGATTTTATATATGCAGATTGAGTTTAAGTGTAGGCATGAAGCTGGAAGGAAGCTAAATCCCTAATTTACACTTTCTTAGATCTGCTCTGCTATGCAATTTTCCAGTCAGGTCTTTGGCACACGAGTTAGAGTAAACATGCATCAATAAAACTGCACAATGGATGCTAAAGAGCACAGGCCTACTGAAATTTTTCAGCATGAATTCTTTGCAAAGAATGAGTGGTGTTTTAGTGTACTGCTTTAGTTAAAGACCTGAAATAGAATGTGTCCCACCCAATTTAAGGAAATACCTTCCATGTCTGCAGCTTCTCCTTCATCTTCCTCATCATCATCTTCACAAGACGCTGAACACTCTGGTATTTTTATATTATCCTTTAGAAGTTAAATTGAAAATACTGCTTTAATGACTGTTGCATCTACATAGCCCAACAGGCCCAAAAAAATTTAAGGCATTAAGTCCAGTCAACACATTCAGTGATCCAGAAAGATAATTTCTGAAATATTAAGAAGGATTACACCGAACTCAAGTATTTGCTTAATAACTCATCCTAGTTTCAAAGTCCTAGTATGACAATAAAAATCCATTTAAAAAGTTTTTTGACTTTGCAATCTGGAATGATTTAATTCCTAAACAAAGAAAAGTGACCATGGTGTTAAATAATCAAAAGATCCAACTATCTCAAATGAAAGGCAATGACTAAATAGCTAAGAGTAAACATGTAGGTTAAAGATTTAAGTCCTAACCCACAGCCAACTGTGCAGCAGTTATCATACAATATCAAAAGGAAGTGACATATAAGGATGGTTGAGTCCAACCTCCTCCTCTTTGTGGTACATAAAACCCTATCATATGAACCAAAGTATCACCCAGTTCCACAAACTATGAACCCTGTCCAGTTCCATAATTCTTTTAAAACACAAGAGCCACAAAAGGTATCACATTTTGATATAATTCTGCAATGAAACATAGTCCAACAGCAACAAATACAGCCCAAGCCCACAGCCAACTCTGGCCTTGCATAGCATTAGAATCCAATGGACACCTCCAATGAAATTCAGAAAGTAAAAGTCTCAATTTACAGAGATTTCATAAAGATTTTAGGAGAATACTCCAAATAACTACTACAGTTAGAAGCTCCTCTGAGCATCAGGTGGCTGACTTTTCATTTAAAAAACCCAAACCACCAGAACCAGTAAGAAACTAAGTTACAAAGTGCATTGTCGAACAGAACATCAGCAGGAAAGGGTTGTCCTCCTGGATTGCAAGCAACCATGTCTTTCTATATACAATAGAAATGAAATCCTATCCAAAACACACAACAGCAGTTATGAATCACAGTAACATTCTGCAAGTATTGTGTTTTGCAGAAAAACTGATCAACTTTAGTTATTCCTTGAGTATTTCTTCTACCCTCATGTTACTCACTTGGAAAAAAGCAGTATTTTTACTATATTCGGCAGTCATTTGGAATACCTGCACTTAACAGTTCATCAAATCAATAGCATTTTGAGCTGTTTATAGTTATGCAGTAGCATGGGGCAGCTCTTTTTCTTTCCCCCCAATTTTCAGAATCCAAAGCTTCTTGGATGGTTTAAACTCTCACAGCACACAGACAGAACTTCCCTTCCAAACTCATCTTTAAAAGCATTTTGTGTCTCTGTGACTTTTTTCATGTTTCTTAAACATGTTAGCCAATACGTTTGCATTTCAAGTACTTCCTGAGGACTTAAGTTTCAGGTTTTTCTTCTGCTGAAGTGACTTTGTGGAAACGTGCAGAAACTGAGGATTTCATAACATGTATACATTTAACAGGTAAAGTTCTTCTAAACTGAAGGGCATAAACCTGTCAAACAAGACCAATGTGTTAAAAGTCTGCTTGCTGTAGTTGAAGATCACAAAGAAATACTTCACATTCCCACATTACTTTTCCATATAAAAAATTATTTACGCTGGATCTCCAAACACTAATGTCTTGGAACACAAATGTGTGGCATCAGCATAAATGACATTTCATTTTCAGTTTGTAGAAGCCTGGCACAGGAGCAAGCACACTGGCTAAAGGCATTTCAAAAAGACAAATGCCTCAATAAACACAGCAATAAGGAGATGCACATGCTTAGACTAATATCACAGGCTCTGAGCATCAATGCATATCTGCAAAACAATTAGTGATGAAGTATAATTTCATCTTTCCCAGGGAGTACTACATTGCCACTGGTAAAACTACTGTTACCTTCAGGTCTGTAATAAAGAAACAGAAAAATTTAGAAACAAGTACCTTACTGTCTAGCGTGATCTCCTTAACTGCTTCTGTTGCACCCACTACACCTGTAAATTGAACAAGAAGTCTCTTTGTTAGAGAATAGCATAGAAAGAGTTTGCGAGGAATTCAGAAAGCAGTGTCTCATCTTTTCAAGTTACAACTCACAACAACCTTGATATTTGAGAGGCTGTTCATTTGGTATTGGTAAGATGCTTAGTGCTGGAGGTCCCTAAGCAAACCATACCAGTGACACAGCACCACAGCACAGATGTGCCATGTCTTAAAAAGTCCGTGATGGAACTCTGCAAATCTGGACTTCTATTTTAAGGTATTTTTGCATAAAACTGAGCTCAGGATAGGCACTCACATCACAATAATGAAACTCAACTTCATGACAAAGGCAGACATTTATGAGTATTTCTGAGCTTCCTGAAAGCAATGACAAAGCAAAATGTAGCACAGCACTCAGTGCTTTTAGCTGAGGAGAAGTGAGGGTATGAAACCACCCCAAATCACAATAGTGCCCACTTTTAAGTTCCTCCCCATTAGCTTTCTAGTTTTACTGCAGTTCTCACACAGTACCTTTTGGGATACGTGCCAAGATTCTGCTTTGACAGAGGTACACTTATCTGATTAATTCTTCAGCTTCTGGAAACAGATTTTATCTCATTTGACTGCATTCAGAGACCTGGCAGGGTTTAGTCAGGGTGTTACAGCTGTGCTATACTGTATGGTGCCCTAATCAGTCAACTCTAGACGGAAAAACCTGAGAGAGGAGTCTATTCACAGCAGGGATGGATACTGCACACTTAATTCAAGGACATGAAAAGCTATTCCAAATTATTTCTTTGGTGTGGGGACATTCAATTATGAACTATGATATCTTTAAAAATTCCCAATGATGAAAAATGTACGTCTACAGAAAAAAAAGACATCATCTCCAACTCTTTTTCTCCTCACCCAAGCAAACTATCCAGAGAACTTTCTCCACGTTTCAGTAAAAAAATTTTCACCAAAGAAAGTAAAAACTGAGAGGAGTACTTTTGGAAATGGTGGAGAAAACATCACTGAAGGACAGAATTGTATTAACATGACAGAACATCAAGAAACAGACTAAAAGTAATATAATTGCCAATTAGAGAAACCAGATGTATTTATTAGACACTGTGATAGAAAAGCCAGTGAGATAGATTCCTATAAGCAATATTTTTTAGATTTCTTTATAAACACATGCTCATTTAAGGGCTTATTGTAAAAAAGTATCATCCCCCACACTCATCTCTGTACAAAACATCTTCTTTCTTTTTAGTACAGCATCCACAATTTAACATCCTCTTCACAGGATTTCCTTACTAAGGAATGTGTCACTACACAGCTCATATTCTAAAATCGCTTCCTAGAACTTTATTAAGAGAATACTGAAATAATTGTCATCATCTCTGAAAAGGAGCCTGTTTCAAGCATATGGAGCCACACAGTTAAACATCATGTACCAATCAGGTGGGTAGCTGGCAATGTAACTCACTTCCTCCAGACCACATATTGGTACACAGACACGCGTATGTAAGAACCATTTTACTTTCTAAGAGCGGAAACTGAGAACCAGATGACCAAATGCAAAGTGTGAAGCAAGACCTTGAATACCTGCATTGTGAAAAGTGTCTACCCATCCCCCATCACCATCATCTTCTTCTATAATTGCCTCCTGCTCATCTGAGTACTCCATCTGCTTACACCTTTTATAACACGGCACTACAAGAAATGGCAGAACAAAAAGAATGCAGTCAGTCATTCTTATACAAAACCAGACTGGAGCATGATATTGTCCTACAACGCTTTATAAAATGTGGCAATCTTTCATATACTCCTATTGAAGGAATCCTAAGGCTGTACTTCAAATGCAAAAGTATGAACTTACAAAAATATGTTGCAGTGCTGTACCAGATATTTTACTTCATGTAAAATGCAATGATTGGTGTAGCCTTAGAAGTTCATCTCTCCGTTAAGTATTAGAGCAGTTTCATCCAATCTCTGAAGGACTGGAAAAGAATTAACTTCTCATTTGCTATCAACTGGAGAGAACCTTTAAGTTTTCTTCACATCGGTAAACAACTAAGGACAACTTTGCTTGGATTTTCATCAGTTTTCCAAACTCCTTTGGCTTTAGAATTCTGCTAAAAGTTTGCATCAGCTATTTATGCAATACACTATGTATGTTTAATTATAATTTAACATCTAGAAATTCAGAAGGTCAGAATTCATGTGATATTAAGAATAGCTTCTGTCATATGCATTACAGAGCCATTTAAATAGAGATTTAGATCATGTTTTCAGAAAACAGTCAAAGAAAGACTGAATATATGATTAAGGCAAAGCAGGCATTTTCCAATAGCATAAACAAAGACTATGCAGAAAATGTTCCTTCATTTGCTATTAATGTGGAAAAACAAATCTGCTGCATGAAGTGCAGCATTTGAAAGCTGCTCTTTAACCTTTCAGAAAGGGAGAAAAGGGGTGTGAGTGTTGAAGTCATCCAAAGACTTCCAAAATGAGGTCTGTAGGATGGCTTCTAGTCTCAACTACAGCCCACAACCTTCACTCAGGTGGGAGGCCAATGTGACACCAGCAGCAGGAGACACATTATTTTGGAATGTGATCAAGAAGGATCAGAGCAACGAGGAACCCCAGTAATGGCAGGAAAAGAAACAAAGCAGATCAGCTGGCCATCAAACCATGAAGCCCATCTCAGGAAAATGTCCAATGCTAGTGTAGTTATTTTCACATGACAGTGCACTGCAAGACTCCAAAAGCCAGCGAGGAAAATCCACGCATATAATACAACCCCTCTGCAGGCAAACATCTCCTCTGGCTTTCTTAGTGCTATTGCTTCATTTAATAGCTTTGACACATTTTGATACAAGATCTTTTGGATTTCCCCATAGTTGTGCCAAAATGTTATCATTCTTATCCATTAAAAAGGTAGTCACGACATGTATTATATAAACACAATCATAAAGCTGAAAAAAATATTTCAGGATTGTTTTTCTACAATTCTAATTGACAAGAATATTGACATTACCCACATACTTGAATTCAAGTATCAGTGTCACTATGAAAAACATTTTGAGAACTATTTAATAGCTTGAGTTTTCAAAGGAAAGAAGAAAATAAACATATTTTTGTTTTAGACACTGAACATGAGTTGAAGCGAAGACAGAAAAAGAGGTTAATGTTTAAAGTTCATTTATACTTCATCAAGGCAAGCTTTATGTCCCATACAAAGCTCTACTATAAAGTGGTCTAAGAAAAAGAATTTAGGAGTGCAGGAAAAACTTCTTTAATACTGCAAAGCCAGAGCATCCAAAGTGTGAGCTATTTGCTTCCCCTATCAATACAGACAATCGGTGGAGCTGACAGCGCAGTCAACCGTGCTGTCAAGTCTAAGAACACTGACATTTACATTTCAGCCTTACCATTTTTAGTTACCAAAAACTGCTTGTCTGTTGGCAGATAAGCTTTGACTTTTAGTTCTTCTCCTGAAGCCCTGTAAAATGAAGTACACCATTTGAGAATTTGATGACCTGCAAACAAAAGAACCCTTCTATTTTCATGTTGTGTCAGGAACATTTTATATAATCCTCCTGACCTATTCTCAGAATTGGTTTGCTATGACTCTACTCTTCCCTACATACATCTGGTAAGGTGTTAGAAATCTTGGCCACCCCTAACTGTTCTGAGATTAAAACCATTTTATGACTCAAAAACTACTTTAACCTTGAGATGGCCAAGCAAAGATGGGTTGACAGAATAATTTATTCTGTTAAAATTTTCTAGGATCAGCAACAACAAAGTAGCAAATGTCTGAAGAAAGCAACAGTCAGAAAAGCAACAGACCTCTAGAAATACAAAATCTGTCCATAGTCACTAGTGCATAAGTACTCTTAATTTCACATTACTCAAGCATTTGCCTTCACCTTTAGTGGTTTTTGGTTTGAAATAAAACTAACATTCTAAATAGCCCATTCCAAACTGCTGCCAGACTCCACATCATATTTTCTCTGAAGGAGGCAGCAAAGGGGCAGGGAAACGATTCAAAAATACTCATTTTTCCTTCAGCAATTTGAGGCCCAGTACAGAGCCAAGACCCTGATGATACCAACTGCACAAATGATGCTCATTTAGGAGCAGGTTAGTTTCATAATGCAAGACACCAGTAAAACATAAGGAAGCACATTATTTGCACCCTTGCTGTACACGAAACAAAGGATTTCCAAGGGCAATCACTGCACAAAGTGAACTGCTGTGGGCTAACTTGAACACATTTATTAACAAACGCTTGTCAAAATACACCATTTACAACTACTGCCTAGCAAGTCCAGTTGCAATGGCCTTTGTTTTTTCCATCACCAAGACAAACCCGGGGAGACATGCTGCTACTGCAGCTAAGCGCTAAAAGCATTCTTATAGTATGTAACACATTATTTTCCCTAAAACCCTGGAAAAACAAACAAAAAGTCCCCAAGCAAATCCTCATCTCAACTACTGCTATATAGCAATTAGTAAGCCCTGCCTGACTTAAATATAGAGCCACCATAAAAGTTTTACTGGAAAAGTCCACTTACTGCTCTGAGAGGAGACAACTATATGGTTGAATCAATGGAAACACACCAACGCACAGGTAGGAATGCTATCTTCTACAATTCTTTCAATTTTACTTACCATTGCCAAGTAGGACAGTGGTGAACTAAGTGATCTCCAGCTGCAACAAACTGTTAAGGCAGGAAAAAAACATGTTAAATATGGCCCAAGGAAACAATGTCCAATTTTTTTCTCAGCATTAGTATTTCAATTGCACGTTCCTTTGATCGATTTACTGTGTAATTAACAAATGTTTCAATCAGCTTGATGCTTTATCTTAACCCCATTTCTCAGCTAACTATGAAAATGCAAAGATTAAATCAACTTCACCCAAAATGCTTACTAAGCACCACAGGAAATTCAGCATCTCAAAAGCTGCGATACTACCAGCCAGTCTAGTAAAAACTAAAAAAAGTATCTGGACCTAGTAAGAGTGTTTACTTTGTAATAAAGAAATTATTTTTATTTGCCACTATTGCAACTTCCACAAATCAATGAAGAGCTTAATGTAAAAAACATGTTTAATTCTCTTTTCTCTTCCCTTGTTCAAAACAATTTTGCAGTAAGAAAAGCGAGACAATCAATCCACTGAATCAGTGAGGGAACTGCAACGAAGAAATAAACAGTGGAGATTTTATATAATGACCATCACTATAAGGGCTGATCAATGATGTTACCTAAAAATGAATTACCATTTAATTAGTACACTAAAATTCTTGTAGGTAATTTTGTTCTGAAGAAATAGCTTTTAAAATTTTCATTCTGCTTGTTCTCAGTATCAAAGACGAAGCCTTTCATAAAATTGCATTACAAATCATTCCAAATGATAAAGTAAACTTGTCAGCAATGTCACGCTAGACTTGTGTACAAACTCAAATTCACACAGCAGTGTCTAACCCTCTGGGCTTGTTTTCACACACATAAATTGAGCAAGGCAAACCTGCACTCACTCAAGTGATTTCTGTGGGCTTTGCAGCAGTCCCTTGGGAATATGAGATGCACAGCTATTGCTACAGGTGCTTTCTTGTCTTGAAGTGCCAGTTTCCGACAGCACCCTCCCCAGCTGCCCAGAAGCTGCTGCAGTGTGACATAACAGGCTTGCAGCGGGTCACAGCCATTTCCTCACCACGTCCTCCCAAGGGAGGCGGATCAGCCCAGCAGAGAACACCACAGAGCGCACTGCACATGGATTAACAGGCTTAATCTCTGCAAAGTGCTTCCCTTTCACCTATTTTCAACAGAAGCCTCTAGCAAAACTGAATCCTTTAAAAAAAACCCAGCAAACTCTCCCAAAACACAGGGAAATTATAAAACACATTCCCTCTTACGTAGTAAGCATAAACGAAACTCCAGAATTACTTAAAATTCTCTGTTCAAAGAATTGGAACTCTCTTTGTGGCAGCAACATTGAAACATACTACTGAAGATGAAAAAATAGTGTAGTTTGTGAGTCTTAGCAGACACACAACCTTAAAACAGCATTTGAAATTTTATCTACTTTTTTTTCACCTTAAAGCAAGCAAAATTATCTAGCTGGTTTCACTTTCTATTTCTCAAGCACTGATGCTACCTCATATCTGAACCAGTACTGGGAAGTACAAAGAGATCAATTTTAGGACATCTTATTTCTGTCCTGAAGAGAAGGACTTTAACAATTTTCCTGTATTTACATATATAATTAAAACAAGTGTCATCTTTTGGAGGTATTAACTACTAAGAACTCATGACAGGCAAGAATTTTTTGAAATTAAATCAAGTACACAGATAAGTGAAAAGAGGGAGTAGGTGTTGAGTTTGATTAATGAGTCATCTTTAGTCTTAATTTATTCATCCTCAGGCAAGCCACAGGAATCCCACAAAAATCTATACACCAGTTAGTGTCTCAGACTAAAATACATCTTAAATTACCCAAGAAATCCAAAATCATTCAAAGACAACATCCTGGTGTCATTATGCTTCTTTATCAACCATTCTTATATAAAGACTGTCAAAGGAACAATCAGCAGATCCATGCTCCAGCTTCATCTAAATTTACCAAAAATTTAATTTTGCTGTATAACCGGTTCCCTTAACTACTGTTTTGAAGGATCCAATTTATTCATCCCAGCAGCATCTAACCTGACACCAAGAGCACAGACTATTCACATTCCTAGTGGTGTTTAAATGCTGCAAACTTTAATGTAATTAATACACTGTGGTTCTTGCTATGTTCTACAGAAGGTGCCTTTTCTTACAGTGCAGCAAATTCTTCTCCCATAAATAATGACAGGATTAGGTATTGGTAGAACATTTGTCTAGACTTCCTCTGTTATTCTAGTTTATATACAATAAAAATCTCGCTGTTATAAGGTATTATTGTTTAACATATATGAATATTCATGCACACAGATACATATGGTTATCAGAACAGAACACCATGTTGCTAAGCCTGTTTGTCTGTGTAGTACTTCTGTGTCAAAGGGAGAGAATGAGTGTTTGCTTGCCAACAAAACACAGCAGAAAAATGCAGGCACCAATATTAGGAAAAATACTTCTGTCCACATTATCTACCTATATCGGTCGTCATTTGTTCCATTTTTTTTCCATCTGATCTTTACATTTTTTATTGTTTCCTTTTTCTTTCATTCTACCTAACAGTCTTGACATTGTTTTATTAGACCTCTGTGAAGACAAAGTATTTGCAGATCAGTAGCACTTTAGTATGAGAAAAAGTGTAACAGAGAAATTAAAAATGCTCAACACAGTCAGTATTCTTATTGTTCCAGGAAAAAAGTCCTGTTTGTTGCTCTTTGCGCTGGAGTTCTTTAAAAAATACAACTGTCTGGTACCAGTCCAAAATACAACCAGACTAAAGCAGCCTATAGAGAAGAGGGAGAAATAATACTCCTTGGATACACAATGTGGACAAATATATGTAATGATCTTCACAGAGCCTTGGAAGGAATCAAAAAACAGGTAAGCAAAGACTGCTCCAAAGATAAAAGCTCCCCTTCCATTCCTCAGAGGAAAGACTTTAAAAATCAATACACTCCTGTTTCAGTCCTAAACTCCCATGACAAATGGAGCTGTTGACCCAGCTTCTTTACAATATTTTCACAGCGTAATAGAGGAAAGAAGCATCCCACAATCAGATACCTAATGCCATCTCAAGAGAAAATATGTTGATCTATTTCATCTGCAGAGTAAAAAGCACCACGTAGAAATTTCACTTTGTGGAAATTGTTTTAAGAAGCAATAATTGGCAAAGATATGATCTGTTTAACATGGTTGTTTTGCATTAAAAAATGCATCATTACTTTCAAAATAAACTTAAGTTTCTAAATACTTACTTCTTCAGGTGTAATTACTCCAGTTTCCTTAAACTTGGACTCCTGCAAGTAAAGAAAGTTTAAAATTTTGATAACTGCTGACAAATCAACACACCCCACTTTACTGGAAAGATAAACAACTTCTCTGCTTTCATTTTGCAACTTGTTCTGTCCAGAGATCAAGAATCAGCCTGGAGGCAACCTCTGCCACAAGTGATAGGCATCTTACATTAGAAAGTAAGGAAGTAAGGCTCTCCAAAATTACTTGTTGCAAAACATGAGGCATTACAAAAAATGATCATAAAATAAATAACTAATACATAATAATTAATAATTGTACAAAATAATTTTTTTGCTACTGCCAATTATAGCAATAATGAAGAAAAGCTGACTGCCACTCAGTATTATGTTTGCCAGTAAGAAACAGAAAATCAGTTGGAATCAGTGATTCTGTCAAGGACTCCAGAGTTGTAGGCATTGAACAGTACTGCAATATATCAATATGGGGTTTTGCAGTTAACAAGTCGTGAGTGGAAGACAAAACCAACTCTTCTTTGGGGTGGAAAAAGTTAAATACAAAGTCTTAGTAATACACTCTCTTTCACTGCCCATTTCTGTGCCTTCATCATGCAGCCCAGGGAAACGGCTTCAGTTTTTGCACATTGTGGTGGGGAGTTTTGTGGATGAAATAGATGGCAAGCAGACACCAGATTTATTCTGCACAGAGAAATGAGGTACTCTGGCATTAAAGGCAACATTTAGGAAGCTTAAGAATAACATGTCTTGTATCATATTCAAATCTGGACTAAGTGTGTTGTGTTTTGACTTCTGTTTTTTTGTTTCTTCAGAAAAGCCTCAAGTACCAAGGTATCCTACTGTCTCTCAGCATTAGAGCTATCTAAAACCAGCTTTTGAAAAATACAATTTCAACCATGGCACAGCTGACTTTTTGCCCTGAGGAACCTATTTTTTTTTCCTATCAAGATTAAAAGCATCAACTGAGAATGTCTTGCTTCCAGCCACAATTCACCATACCCAATCAATCAGAAAACACCAAAGGAAAGAAGCTCCAGCTAAACTTGGTTGTTCTTGCTCCTTCCCCCAATACATGCTATCACCTGAGCTACAGAAAACGAAAGGAGAACACTTCTTTGATATGGTACTGATTACTGCCTTTCTGCCCCAGTTCTAAGGAAAATACACTTAAGAACAAGATAAAGATAGGGGAAACAGCAGCTGTACAAACATTGTAACATCATTATATGCTAGAAGACTGAAATAAAAGTAACCTGAATTGCTACAAAACTCAGAATCTTCAATAACACACTGTGCAACGCCAAGGTGAAGACAACTTTCGGGTTCCCCTCAAAATGAACCATAAGCAGTAGGGAACATGCACAAACTTGTGTCTCTGGAACTACAGAAAGAAAACATGTAAAATAGCCATCCTCTCTTCCCCGAGGGTAAATAGTTCATTTTTCCATCTAAGTAAATTCTTTGATTGTGAGAGACACAGGTCTAGCTTCTTTCAAAAGTTACCAAGTTAGAGTATTTATTTCCTCCTTGTAAGGGGAACATATGCATGTATATCAACCCCTTCCACTTCTGGAAGGTTCTACTCCTGCCTCCTCCCAACAATCCATCTGGACGCATAAATTTGTCCACTGTTACACCAGCTGTGCAACAACATCTGTACTATCCTAAACAACTGACTTCACCTTCCCATGCCACAGCTTCACTGCAACCTATACATTTCACATTGGTGGGCAACTCTAGAAAGGTCCACTAGCCAGACAAGAGCATCCCACATACCACAGAGGGACAAGTTCAATTAATAATTGACTGTCATTGCTGTCTGCCCAGAGATGTAAGCTGCAGGGTGTAAAGCACGTAAGAGGTCAAACCACAAAGCCACATGCAGAGACACTGCTGTCATAAACAAGTGTTTTTTCAAAAGCATGCAGAAGTAACAAAATCAGTAGTGAAAATACTGCTGCCAAGTTAAGCACTCATGTACAAAGTTGGGGTTGACATAAAAAATTGCTTGCAAGTAAAAGCAGAGAATGGGATGTAGTCTAACAACTGCAGAAAACCATAATTTGTTTCTATCTAAATATGCAGTAACAGGAATTATAATAGATGTGCTGCCTACCTTTATAATGACCCAATGGCTCATTTCTGCTATTATCAGCTACTTTGATGCACAGAGACTTGTATTAATAGTGTAATTCTGACAAAGAAATAAGCTGTGCTCTATAAAACCTGCTCGCATAATGAAGGTGTGGTTAATTTTGCTGTTTTGGTTTGGTTTTTTTATGTCAGCTGAAAAAGTTTTGCCCTTTACCCAAAATAACCATTGGAACGCAATTCCTGAAACCAGGCTCAAGCCCGTCTAATTTCAACGTTCGGATTTCAACTCCTGGACACAGAAGCAGGTAAAAGTTGCGTGACTCTAACAGAAAACGGCAACAACATTTAAGTCATTCCTTGAGAAGCAGGAGCAGCAACACCTGTTCTTTGAAAGTCTCGCCCCTCCTAGATGGATATTCCCGCTCCCAGCGGGATGTGAGCGCCAGCTGGGGTTCCCCGCATCCCCTCCGGCCCGCTGCGGGATAAGGGCCGATGGCTGTGCCCGGCACGCCCAGCACCGCGCCCTTCAGACCCACGGCCACGCAGCTCCTCGGGCCCGGGCGACAAGGGCACCGACAGCTCCCGGGGCAAGCGGAGCGGCTCCCGGGGCTCAGGCAAGGAAGTGCGTCCGCAGGCGGGGCGGCCATGAGTGTCCCTCCTCCCCATCCCGGCTCCCGCGAAGGACCGGCACCTTGAGCACGGGCGTGAGGTACTCGGCCACCTCCAGGGCCTTCCCCTTCACCGTGTTGATGACGTTCTGCATTGCGGCGATCAGACGGACGGGCGGACAGACGGACAGCGGCCGCCCCCCGCCCTCGGCACGGCGCTCCCGCGGCCGCCCCCCACCCCGCCACCCACGTGACCCGCCCCTCACGTTCCCCCCGCCCCGCGTCGCACGCGCGTGACGACACACGGTGCGCGCGCGCAAGGCGGGAAGGCGGGGAAGGGCGGGGCCGCGGCTCGCGCGGCCGCCGGGGGGCGTGCGCGAGCGGGGGGGCGGAGCTCGCGGGTTCCTCGAAGTCACGGGGGCGGGGCCGGGCCGGTGGTGCCGACGAGGGGGAGGAGGGCGCGCGCGCGTGTCCGCGAGGGGCGGGGCAAGGCGGGGGGCGCGCGCGCGGCCCCGCCCCGCCAGGTGAGGCCGGGGAGGGGGGGTTGAGTCGGGATCGGAGGTGGGGGTAGCGCTGAAGGGGTTTCGTGCGGGGCCTGGGGAGAGCCCGGCCCTGGGCGGCGGGGATGAGTGAGGCGACCCGTACTGCCGCAGCCTCCCGGGACCCGGTGCGCCGCGGTGCGCCTGGCCGCGGCGTCCGAGCACCGGGCGCTGCTGCCTCGGAGCCCCGCTCGCCTCGCGCGGCCGCCGCCCCGCCGCTCGCGGCTGCAGCCTGAAGCAGCGACGTGGCAGGAGGCGGTCGGCAAAGCCCGGCGGGTGTTCCTCCTCCGCTGCGGAGGAAGCGGCGAGGTGGGTGTCCCCCCGGTCCGGTTCGTCGCGCTCCGGCCGTCCTGCCGGCATGGGACGGAGCGTCACCAGGGGACGGAGCGCAGCCCGCAGGTGGCCCAGAGGGGCTCTCCCTCCCCGCTCCTCCCTCGGCCGGCTGTTGGGGCGCCGGGGCCCGTTAACGGGTTGGGCGAGTAACGGCGGCGCTGGAGGCGGAGGACGCGGCTCCGGTGCCCGGCTCCGGCTGCCCTGTGCCTTCCCCGCCGCTGGGAACGAGCCGGCGCCCGGTCAGCTCTGAGGGCTTGGTCTCGCTCCGCTGCTGTAGCGCTTCTCCTTGCTGGGATTAGGAGCAAGAGGACTTAAAAAATATTAAAGAAAAATAAGCGTGTGAAATATTTAATCATTTTAGCTAACCCGTATGCCGCAATTGCAGACTTCTCAGGAACCAGCCTCCTTGTACCACCTTCAGAGTCCCTGTGTATACATCGTTTATCCCCCTTTGACGGTCCTTGGCACATACCCTTCTCTCAGGGGTGACCTTACCGCTCTCTGCCTGAAAAGCAGGGCTGTAGCCAGGTGGGTTCTTCTCCCAGGCAACCAGCAACAGGACGAGAGGGCACAGTCTTAAGCTGTGCCACAGGAGGTTTAGGTTGGACATCAGAAAGAATTTCTTCACGGAAGGGATGATTATATATTGGAATTTGAGGTGATGGAGTCGCCATCCTTGGAGATGTTTTAAGGAAAGACTGGATGTGGCACTTGGTGCCGTGATCTGATTGACATGGCAGTGTTCGCTCATAGGTTGAACTCGATTTATTTTTTTTTTTTTTTAAATAAGAAAACAGTAGTTGTAGAACAAGATCATGGATTGTTCTATGATGTAAGCATCTTTGTATAACACAAAACAGTAAAATACACTTATTTTGCCTTGTGTAACCAGTTTCTGGAAGTACTGTTCACAGTGGTTTTTTATCCTGCCATCCAAAGGGCACTGACAGTGAGGCAGCAGAATGAAGTTGGAGTGGTGTAGTCGATTTGCCTTTTGCTCCAAGACAACCAGCCAGACCTTTCTGCTTGGAGGGGTGTTCATTGTACTGGGCTCAAGTCGAATCCTCCTGATGAAGTATTCTGCCAATGAAGGTACTCTTATGTAGCCCTGGTTCATGCCTGAGATGTTTTGGTTTTCTGAAACTCTTTTCTGAGAGATTTCTGTGAACAAGAGACGTGTTTTTCTAACTGTAACCTTTGTTTACGTTCCTTTCCTTAGGAGGGACTTCTTCTTGATGTCCCTCTGGTTTGACCAATGTGATTGAAGAAGTTTGTTTCACCAGTTGAGTTGTTCTCTGTAGAATAGTATAAAAGGGAAGAGATTCCCAGAAATAAACACAGTCATTGTCAGCCTTCTGAAGTCGGAGTCTGTGTCATTGTCATATGTTTGTCACTGTTGGACAATATCCATGATGTGCCTTGAATAAGAAAGGTTGTTTGGGCTGAACATACCCAAAAAACCCACTTCTCCACCTGCAGAGTTCTTTGCATAAACATCCTATTATATTTCTAGGGACATGTGTTTCTTCACTGGAAAATTTCCATCTAGCCAGAGGTCTACCATAAAGGTATAACTTGGATTGCAAGGTGTATGATCTACCTTTAAAAGATGAAGCAGGTGATTTATTTTATAGCTAACTTTTCAAAGACAAGATTGTTGTGTAAGCACTATTGGCAGTACATGATTTGATTGAAATGTTTTTCTTGCAACAGGCTTAGGAGAGAAGTGGTATCCTAGTGGGTTTGCTAAAACCAGTCCTAAAAGAAGGTTGTGTCATCCTGGTAGTCATTTTTTTGTGAGGGTTAGAAAATACCACATTGGTCTTTGGGGAAAACCTTCCCATTTTAATTTGTTTATAAAAGAGCCATGTTCTTAAGTTCTTCCAAAAAAGTTCTGCTGTAAACTGGGACCAAATGAGGAAAGATTTCAACTCAGAAAAGAGGCTGGTCAGGAAGTTGTATATCATAAACTTTGAAACATTTATAACAGAAGTTCTGACAAAGGCTTTTGTGACTAAAATTGTGATTGGAATGGTTAAAATAGATTCTTGCTCTAATTAGGAATGCAGGAGACAGAAACTGATCGTGTACTCTCTGATTTGCTGGATCCCACAGATAACAAGTATGATTACCTTCCTACGACAGTGAATATGTGTTCTGAAGTAGTAAAACTGGTCCTATGTGTAGTGCTGGCACTCTGGAACAAGAAAAAAGGTAAGTATCTACGTTTTAAATAACTAAAATTGTTAACTTTCTAAAATTTGCTGTCCTACAAACACTTTTTTTAACAAGATGACACTCTCCACTTGCCACAGGTTTTGCATTGCAGGTGATTTTTGTTTGTTTGTTTTTGTTTTGTTTTGTTTTTAATTTTTTTCTGTCCTGATATAAAAACTATGAGAGATTAACTTCGCTTTTCAAAATGCTGCAGAACAAATATTTAAATTGGAAGAAGGTGTCAGGCACTGGAGGTTCACATTAAATTGAACTGTTGGTTTTGTTTACTTCTTCAGGAAACAGTCATGGCTCTGGCAAGCTAATCAAATTTTCACCTTCACCATTTAGTACAGACTTACCTAAGACAGTAAATATATTCAATTGGTGTTTGCCATCATTGCCTACCACTGATTGCATGTTTTCTGGTTTTCTTTCTGTATTTTTCTTTTTTTTTAATCCAGATGTCTGAGTTTTGCTGAACTCAATGTGTCGGTGCTTCAGGATAGGATTAAATATCATTGGATAGTTTTAAATCTGTGCTAATAAAGTACTTTTGGCTCCAGCTCTGGAGTTGTCTAAAGCTTATCACAGCCTTCCTCCTAAAGTTTGTGTCCTGAATACCTAAGTAAATGTCATTCTTTGTGCTTTGTCCTCTCTTTCTTCTTTTCTTCCTATATGTTCTCTTTATATCCAGATCATGTGCCGTGGTCTGCAAATACTGAGTTCTGGTTTGTTTTGTACTTTGCTGGCTGACCTTTGGGTGCTCTGTGAAGGAATCCACTATCTGTGTCATTGTTCTTGTTGTAGATATGATCAATAATCAACAGGAAGTCACACCCAGTAAGGATGTCATTACTGTGTAGGGACTCTGGGCTGCCTTTTGGCCCTCAAAGATTGATTGATGATGTAATTTTTGTTCCCAGTAGACAAATGCTGTGATGGATATAACAGGTTGTGTGATGTTTTCTCTGCTGAAGCAAGGAGGCGAACACCACACAGGGTTGCTGCTCCAGCTGTGTGTCTCTGCCTCTGTGTGGCCAGAGAACAAGTGTTTTCACAAGTGTTCAGTCTAATGGTGTCCCTCAAAAGAGAAGAATGGTACCTATTCTGTTACAAGGGAATGGTCTTTCAATAATAGGAATGATGTCTTTCTTACGGATTTCTTTTCCTTTCAGAAAAGGGTTGTATGGATCATCTCTCTGAATGTTTTTCCTGGAAGAATGTATGTAATTCCATGAAATGGTCAATTCCTGCCTTTCTCTACTTTTTGGATAACTTGATTGTCTTCTATGTACTCTCCTACCTCCAGCCAGTAAGTATGCCAATACTGAATAACATGACTTCTAATGTCTTAGTGGGTAATACAGCTCTTAGGCTGTCTACAGTGGTAACACTGGCAAGGCAAGACTAACAGTCTGTCTGCTGTTTTAAGCTGGCAGGTGAAAGAATAATCTGTTACCTTCCCGTTCTCTTGCTGGCTAGTCAGTGTTGTACAACTTTCAGCAGAGAAGAGTCTTTATATTTTCTCCATCAGAAGTGATTTAGAAATAGGGTGAAGAGCTGAAGAAGTGGGAGGGGTTTTGGTGCTTTTCCTCCTTCGTGTTCTTCAACTCTGTATTTCTCTTTCAATCTGTTTGTTTCTCTTGCTATTATTTGAGCTGCACTTTTCTATGGGGCTTTTTACTCCATATATGTGACATAAAGTAAGTAAGCATAATCTCACAAAGGAATAAGTGTAATAAAAACTGAGGAGGGGATGAAGAAAACCAACTTAATTTTTGCATTTGTTTGTTAGCTATATTTAGGTACAAAATTTAGTTGGTACTTTCTTCTAGCTACCCTCATCCTTTTGGATGAACCTGCATATGCTCAGGAAACTGTGCAAGTTTTGTGCTTGCTTTTATTTTTGTATCGTGATACTTTTTGGTTCAGAATCTATGTTTGTGGTAAGATGGAAACAGATGGTTTGTGCTTGCTGTAAAATACTGTGGCTGTCCCTGTTGAACATTAAAAATAAATGGTTTTCTATCTTCTCTATCAGAATTTCTCTTTAAAATATTGCTCTCTTAGGTGTATGTTTCTGCCAGTGACAGACCAGTCCAGAGTCTAGAACAGGACTAAGCTGAAAAAAACTAATAAAATCAGGAGTCCAGTATCTTAAAATAACATGCACAGCTGCCTAGCTTTGTGGTTTGTTGTATGAGCGTTTTCTGTTTGATGGGATTTTTTGGTCGTGGTGGTGGTGATTTTTGGTTGGTTGGGGTTGGGTTTGGTTTTTTGGTTTGTTTGTTTGTGGGTTGTTTTGGTTTTTAGTTTTAGGAAGGAAATTCAGCTAGAATATTTGTAGAAGCAAAGCCTGGTGCATAGGAGATTACATAAATGCTATTTTTCTCCTAAGCAATTTCATTTGGTTCAGTTAAGGTATACAATACACACAGCTTTTGTTTTACACACACACACACAGACCTTGTCTCTCTCCTTTCAGAACATGTGCTCCAAGATTCCTCTTTTTAGAACTTCTAGCATCTTTTAATTAGAGAAATTCTATGATGGTTAGCTGAAACTGTAACATTGCTATAAAAGAAGTATTACAAGAGATAACTAAGTATCTCTAAGATAGAATATCTTGACAGTGTATAAGATCATGAATGTGAAATGTGAAGATGCTTAAAAGGAAGATATCCATACCTGACTGAACTTGGTCATGTGGCTTTAAATACGAAGTAGTTTTGGGACTAAGTAGTACCAAACTGGGTGAGCAGTTGCTGGAATTAAAGACTTGTTTTGGTGAGATTTTTTTGTTTGAAACTTCAGCTATAACTGTGGATACTTTTTAATGGCTGAATTTCCTAGAGACTTACCTTATGAGATTTTGCTTGTGATGTGCAGATTAGTGGGATGGGGAACTTTGATATTCCCATTCCTTTTCATCTAGAACAGAGATCTCTTGAGGTGTCAGAGAACAAAGTGACTCAAAATTAATTTTTTTGGATGGGGAGCGTTGACTGTAAAGCAAAACCAGAGTGTGTATGGAACACTTCTACATTTTGCATAAAGGCTCTTTTTCCAGAGTGATTTCTGCCAGATTTCTTTGTTTATTCAATATTTGTCTCCCTCCACAGTGTTCACCTAACATGAATATTTACTGAGTTTTAATTTTGCAAAGTGGAAAATTAAGATGTGTTTTCTTAGGCAGGTGTCTCATTGTCAGTAAGTCTTCAGCTTTCTTGAGAGCCTGTGTTGTGCTGTTTCATTAGAGTTATTGTTCAGCAGACAGTATGTTGGGATAAAGTAGAAGATAATGAGAAAAGACTGTGCTTTTCCTTTGGTCAATGAAAAAGACACTCTATAGCAGAGTTGGAAATGTGGAAATTATGAGAAAATTCAAGAAAAAAAAAATCTGTATTTTGTACTTCTGAATCCATATATGCTTTTTTGTAAAATTGTCTAAAAAAGATGAGTTCACTCTCTTGAGGCTCAATTGGACCAAAAACTTCAGATGCCTGGATCTTTTGTCCATGTACTGACTATACAGGGCAGTCCAGAATAACAGTTTGCAAAGCACCTCCATCCTCAAAAAGAGTATTTTCTTTTTCCTACTAGTGCTGGTGGATTCTCATCTTTACAGGTAACTGGAGTGCCTAAAAACCTCTTCTTGGTCAGGTGTCTCAGTATAGAGTGTCTAATACAGAGACTAAACAGACAATCCTTGCCACAAGGAGTTTGCAGCTTGGGATCGTGGCCATGGATTAGAGCACTGAAGTTATATAGTTATTTCCAAATTAAACAGAAGCTTTAGAGTTGTCCTCAGTTGTACTTTGAAATAGATCTTAAAACTACACTTGCAGTCTTGAAAATTCAAGCCAAGCATGTCTTTATCTTTGATAAACTCTACAGCAAAAGCACTTGACACACAAGAAGTTTGTTTTCTGCAAGTGCTTTCTCCAAGTCTGGAATTTCATGAACACTGCAAATGGCACTGTAGCCAGCAGCAGCTTCACCTTGCTTTATTCTTTGTTCATTCTCAGTTTGGAGCAACTTCCTCCCTTGTGCCAATGCAGCTGCTTTTGCGACTGACTGGTCAGCCCAGCTGGGGAACTGATCTGACTGAAAACTAAACTGGTCCCTATTATGTAATTTTTCTGTTGCATTGGTTTCCTCACATCTTTGTTTCAGTATAGCTTTCCCCACTGCAGTGGAGCATGGGCTCTGTGATTTCCCTGGGATTTTGAAATGTGATCTGAATATCATTTTACAGGTGTGTTGTTGTACCATTTGGGTGAGGAAGAAAATTCAGTAGCAGTGCTTTTCACTGTGGCACCTTGCAGGAAGGTGAACACTTGAAGTCTGTAGGTTTTTGGTGTCCACAGTGTGTCTGGAATATAACTTTGTTCCTCTCCTTCTCTTTCAAGGCAATGGCTGTACTATTCTCAAATTTTGTCATTATAACAACAGCTCTTCTCTTCAGGATAGTGCTAAAGTAAGTAGTATTTCCTAAAGTAAATGAAATCGAAATCTTCCTAGCTTTGATGAAATTAAGATACATTTTTTCTCTTTGTCTGACGGGGACAGTAATTCTCTTTCCTGGCAGCTATACCAGCTGGGAAAGATGGTTTTATTTTCTATATGTGAAGGTGTAGGAAATAATATGTTATTAGGAGTCCCTTCATGAGTCTACACATTTGTTCAGCTTTAGTAGAAAACAGTTGAAATCATCATTATATAGTCATTGGTAGAATGGTAAGAGGAAAGCTTTCATTTATACATTAAATATCTTATGATTGCCAGTACTTCTTACCAGTCTGTTGCAGTTCTTAGTTGGGTGTAAACATGGTCTAGTAAGAGGAAATGAGATACAAAGAGTGAAAAATAGAGGTGTGTTTGGTTCATTATTCATGTGACAAAAGCCAGACAATGTGTTCCACTTTGCTGAATTTGTGCTCTTTATAATATGATTTAGATTCAGAAAAGACTGTCAGGGAAATGGGTATTAACTTTACACCCTAAAAGTTGCTTGTATATGGCACAAATAAGTCTTTGCTGTAGGTGTTAATATATGCCAAAACAGTGCCTGATAGTCTTGACTCAAAATGCTTTTTCTCATTTTAGTTTTGTGTCTCTTGTGATGTCACAGTTCGCTTAATCTTCTAAATTTTTTATTTTCACCAAGATAAACAGGCTTTGTGGACAACCAGCATAAATAGTTCTAATAGTCTTAGGAATTACATTTGTAGATTTATAGGAGTTACCATCATAAAATACTATAAAAGGGCTCCAAATCATGGGGGAAAAGAGCAGTATAGTGAATGTTTTCCAAAGAAAGATGGTAATTATTTGCATGTCTGATTTTTTACTTTATTCATCAGACTTTTGTTGCCATGGAGACAGGAGCTGCTTTTAAGTCATTAGGCAATCAGTATCTAGAAATAACGGGATCTTGAAAGGCCTTCCTTTTCCTTATTCTTCCAAATGAAGAATACTTCATTTTATACTTCTTTGATTGCCACTCTTGGCCCCCTTTGCCATAGAAAATCACATTGCATTTTGGCATTTTATTGTATTCTGAAAAGACTTTTCTTCACTTGTCTGTCTCCTTATGTGTGGCATGATGTCTTTTATATGTTTTATAGATCTGGATGTTCTGTGGTTTATTTATGCCACTGTGTTTCTAAATTTAGTGGCTTTTTTGTGTACCAGGCGAAGACTCTCTTGGGTACAGTGGGCGTCTCTGGTGATTTTATTCCTGTCCATCGTTGCCCTGACTCGAGGAACTGGAGGCCATCAGCACAGCTTGGCTGCACATGGATTTCATCACAGTATGTTTTTTAGGCCATCTAACCACTGCCTTCTCACTACTGGACCTGAGGAAGCATGCGTGGAAAAGGGCAACTGCGCACCACCAAGTTTCCTTCACAGCTTCCAGTGGAATGTGACCAGTACCATGGCAGGAGCATTGAAGCCTCTCCGCCTCAGCTTGGGCCATCTGCTTATTCTAGTGCAGTGTTTTGTGTCGGCCCTGGCTAACATCTACAATGAAAAGATGCTGAAAGATGTGGATCAGCTTGGGGAAAGCATCTTCACACAGAACAGTAAACTCTATGCCTTTGGAGTGCTGTTCAATGGGCTCATGCTGGCGCTGCAGGCTAAGGACCGGAGGCAGATAGGGAACTGTGGCTTCTTTTATGGGCACAACATCTTCTCCGTGGCTCTTATCTTTGTCACAGCTTTCCTGGGGCTGTCTGTAGCCTTCATCTTGAAGTTCCGAGACAACATGTTCCATGTTATGACTGCTCAGATCAACACTGTCATCATCACCACTGTGTCTTTCGTCATCTTTGACTTCAGGCCTTCTCTAGAGTTCTTTTTGGAAGCTCCTGTAGTGCTTCTCTCCATATTCATTTATAATGCCACTAAAGCAAGAGGCCTGGAATATGCCACTCTGCGGGAAAGGGGAAAACTCATCAAAGGAGATGCATGGGAGAGGTCAAGTGGGGTAAGGCTTTTTAGTACATCTCCTTTGGTTTCTCTTTTTTTTCACCTCCCTTTATGCTAAGAAATGTTTGGAAGAATCAACTTGTGTGGACTCATCCCTCAAACATCAAAAGAGCACCAAAGTTCTTCACTATTTCTTAAGATCTTGGGTATTGCTTTCCATATGCCACTTTGTGAAATCATGAAGTCTAGGTAAGCATTGCTTTCCTGCTGTGACTGTATACAGTCCTGTGAGCAACTTCAGCTTTGTACAAACTTTTCTTTCCTTGAAAGCTTTATAACCAAGAGAGTTTACTTGCCCAGGGCATTCAGAAAGTAGAATTGATGCCTGAGAAGTAATTGTACCTAAGTAGAACTGGTAAGTCCGTGTAGCTTAGACCACATAACGAGGAAGCTAACACATTTGATGTTAAGGTTCTTTCTACCATAACAGTCAAAGATAGCTGAAGACAAAAAGGCAGTGTTTAAATACAGAGTTTTGACACGGTTTGGGTTTTTTTTCTTGCTGTATATTTCCTCCAGGCCTGCTAGTGTTTTTTGTTCTGATTTGGACAGTGATCTAGTTACCTAGAAGGTGTCGGGGAGGGCTTGCTCTAAGAGCTGTCAGTCAGCTGAGCTGAGCAGTCGCTGATGGGAAGGGTTAATGTGTGTGTACGCCAGGCCGCGGGTACGGACGGGCCGTGTGGATGCACATTGTAACCAGCAGAGAGCGCTGTCCCCACTGCCTTCCGACAAACATTAAACTTGGAGATGTTTTCCAGAAATTCCACATGCTGCCTTTTTAGGTCGTTGTTTAATGAGCAATAAATAACACAAACTCATATGTTTTTGGTATGCCAGGTGTCATCTATTTTAGCACTTACAACTAAGCAGCTGTTGCAGATATGAATAGCACTATGTGAGCATGCAAAGCCAGCTATGTCTTGGGCTGCATCAAAAGCAGTGTGACCAACAGGTCAAGGTAGATGATTCTGCTCCTCTGCTCTTGTGAGACCCCACCTGCAGTACTGTGTCCACCTCTGGGGACTTAGATCTGCTGGAACAAGTCCAGGGGAAGATGATTGGAGGTCTGGAACACCTCTGCTGTGAAGATAGGCTGAGAGAGTTGGGAATGTTCATCCTGGAGAAGGCTCCAGGGAGACCTTCTAGAATCCTTCCACTACCTTCCAACCCAAACCAGTTTATGATTGTATGGAAGAAGGGGCTACAAGCTGGTTTAGGTAGTGAGTCACTAAAAAGTGTTCAAGATTCAGGGAAATTTTTTTTATAAGTATGTGTTTCCTAAACCTTATAACACACTAGTACGAGATTTAAATTACAGGGTCTTGATTTTGCTTTAAGTGCTGCCTTTGGAATAAACCCGACTCTTTTTTTTCTTTTTTCAGTTTTCATTAATAACAAGATGACTTTTGCTCACATTGTTCTCTTTTGCTTCTGGTTCCCATAGGATGGAGAAGAGTTTGAGAGGTTGAACAAACCAAGCAGTGACATTGATACAGATGAAGATTCCCTGTAGCATGAGGCTGGCTTGGAGGAGTGCTATTACTCACAGTGAGAGAGAGTTAATCTTTCATTAACACAAGGAAGGGTCGTTTTCCCCCCCGACAGACTGTTTGGAACTGTTTTGGGGCTGGATGTCGAATGTGGATGAGGACAATATTCAAGCTGTATATATGGAGAGTTGTATTCCTTTGTGCCTGTCTCCCAGTGTCTGGGGAAATGGAAATCTGGAATGCCTTTGTAGCAGCTGGTGGATTTTACATGCAGCTTACGTGGCCTAACTTTGAAAGAGCTTGAATAAAACGAAAGTTTATTAAACAGTATGAATGCATCTTCTTTTGTGTGTGTGTGTTTAGAAAGGCTTTGTGTAGAGGCATAGTTTGCACTGAACCCACTACTGAAAACAAATATGCAGCTACAGTAATGCCCTTCAACATCTGGAGCACTGAGCAAGAGAGTGCAGGTGGCAGTATCATCTGGTGTTGTTCTGCCCTGGCAGACTGATAAGGTCTTGCATTCATTTTGTAGAGAGAGAAGTCATTCTGCAGAGTGCCAGGCATAGTGATCTCAGAATTTCTGTTGAGGCATCTGCTGGATTGTGTTTTGACTGAGATGAAAAATAGGTTCCAAATTATTCAGAGAATTTTGAAACAGGCAAGGGAGCAGGGATGCCGATAAGGGATTCCTGGTATGTTCCTAAAGCCTCTTCTATCAGAGCAGTGGAAAAGATGTTGGTTTATAATTTCCTCCCTTCAAAAATGTGTCTTTCATAGTTGAAAGATACTGTCAGAAGAATTCTTAAGATAAGCAATGAGTTCAGTGTCAGAGCCTCATACCAGAGTGTATAGTAAGCAGTAAGTGATGCATTTCTCTGGACTGAAGACAGTCTTGCCTTTGTTCCCCTCTGCCATCCTGCCCAGGCTCTGTGTATAAAGCTTATGTGTACTGTATTGATGGCTTATTGCTGTATTAACATACCTCCTGTCATTGATCCATCAAGAGGGGCAGCCTGTTTTCATATGTGGCTCATGGTTTATAATTGTCAAGTTACAAACTATGAATCTAAAATTCTTTTTTTTTCTCTATTTTCATAGTATATATTATGAGTAACTGTACAAAATTAATTTAATATTGTTGTTGAGAAGTTTTTTGCATCTCATTTAATTGTGCTTGTATTGCAGGTCATTTCAAAATAAGGAATCCTAGTTGTTTGCATCTGTACAGAAAGAATAGAAGGCATAGTTCAGTGTAAATTCCAGAAACTCCAGTGCTCTCATTGGTTTATGATGTTTTTTGGGAAAGGAAACTTCAAAAAAACTCCTCAATCTGTTAAAGGCTTTAAGGCACTAAGATTTTATTTTCTTTTCATTGCGTACAGCTTTGCAATATATACCTGAGTTTGTTGCCTTTTTCAGTCATGGCTACCAACTTTAGCAGGTACTTTCAAAGAGAGTGAAAGTGCTGTTAGCTTTAGGTTGCTTTGCATTTATGTGAGCAGTAACTTTTTGCGTGAAGTTCCAAAGACCTTTGCCTTGCATCAAGTGAGAGCATAGAAATCAGCCATGATCGTACTTCTAAAGACAGAGCATCAAACCAAAGATGAACGTCTTACAAACCAGGTTTGACCTTTGTGCCTGAAATATCTGCACTAAGAGACAGGGAATATGAAATGACTGATCTTCAGCTATTATAAAGTGCCTTTAGTTCTTGCTTTCAACTCTTGTCCTGCTTAATGGTTTTCCTTTCTGTAAATTTCTCTAGTGCTATCATGCTTGACTGACTTGCCAAAGTCCAGATTGCACAAAGGTATTGGTTATATAACTGTTGATCCAAGTTTTTACTCATGCTGTGGATTTGGTTCTGTCTAACATGTAGAAATCTTTCTGTTGTCTTCAGGTTGGAGGTCTCAGATTATGTTGGATGGCCAGGCAGGTTTCTTATTATAATGAAGGAGAACTGGATATCCCCTTTGCAGCAACAGGAATGTTAACTGATGTCTACATGGGTAAGGACTTGCATCCACTTAGCAGTAACATAGGCTAAATAGTAACCCAAAGCATAACATGCAAATCTTTGCAGCTGTGCTATCCATGATGTAGTGTGTAGGTGAGATTTGTTAGAGGAAGTGACTGTGAACAATTGTCAGCTGGAGAGCAGCCCTGGTGAGCAAGGGGGAGCAATTGTATAGAGTTACATGTTCCAGATAGATTATGTGAAGTCCCACTTGATTAAGTATTTCCACTGTATGGAAACTACTCCATGTTGGAAAGCTTAACTTATGTTTGCTCAAAATTACAATAGGGGAATTTATGAGGATGTTTTTGGAGAGCAGCATTAGTTTGGCACATAGTCTTTAATGAATACATTGGGCAGAGTGCTCATGCTAAGCTTTGATTTAGAGCCCAGATTCACAAGTGTTTGAACTTAATTGCTGCTGAGGGTGTTATGTTCTTCCCTCCAGGTTGGAGGAAATAGTTCACAAAACATCCCAGGAAGGGGAGGTGTGTTCGAGTTTCTCTTGCTTGTAACAAGTCAATTAAAGAAGTAATTATTTTGGTTAATTTCAGCTATTTTGTGAATGTAGCAGCTTCAAAGACAGACTGGATGAAAACAGCCATTTTGGAGCTGAATCAAATGCCATAGAAATGTATAAGAAAAATGATTTTCTTTATCATGTAAAATCTTCCCACTAAGGAATGTTGAAATAGGACCTTAATCTCAGTAAATCTGTCCTTGGAGTGATGCTGCAGGGACCTATCCAGTGATCTGGATTTGATTTGTTTTGCCAAATGAAGTCTTCATTTGGAGAAATGTAACTCCTGAATGCTTATAGCCTGCAAGATAACTACGTGTTGTCGTTGAAAGAATATTTTGGCTTGGTGCTTCTTCTGGCTTTGCTTTTAGTTTTCCATAGGGAAAAGTGGGTTGCAAAATCAGGATTTTAAATCATTCTGGTGATTTAGTGTCATTTTGTAGTGAAGGCGGAAATAGGCACCAGAATGTAGAATAATACAGAGTCTTCTACAAATTCTGTGAATATTTGGATTTGTAATTTTGGTTAAGAGCCCATCCCCTACCTCCCTTGATAACTGGACAACTTGTTTGGAGTTGTCTTTTTAATGCAACTCCCACTGAATGCCTAGGCTAGGTTTGGTACTTGCACAATTTGACTTTGAATTTCAGACAGGGGTATTAAAAAAAAAAAGGCCATTTGGATCAGGTGCTGCACTCTTTTTAATGTAAGTTAACCCTCATAGCACAGGACATTTAATTTATGGGATTTGTAGTGTGAGTTAAAAGGGCTTTCATTTAAAGACTTTACATGAAAACAAGATTACAGGAAAGTTCAAACAAACACCTGAAAGAAAATGCCCCAAGGGTGTTTTTATTTCTGTCTACAGGAGGTGCCTGTTAGGCGTCTGGTGTACTTTCCTCTGCTTTTGCTTTAGGCAAGGAAAGTTAGGCAGCTGACCTTGATACAGTGATGCATGAGCTCTTGTTTTCTAAAAGTGAGCTACAGGAGACTCCATTTTCTTCTAGAAACCCTTCCATCCTGTGATTCTTTTTGGTTTTTTGAATTTCTCTGTCCACTGCTTTCAGCTGTGGTAGTGCTATCATGACTGAGAGCTCAGGAGTTCTCTGCAGGCAGCAGACCTCTCAAAATCATTCTGTCAAATGCCTTCCCCCAGTTAGCTCCAGCTACCTGAGAAAGGTAAGTCAGGAGCTGTACCCTGCACTAACTAGACCTTGTGATAGGGTGGGCAGCCTGCCCCAGAGAGTGACCAAGTTTATAAAGCTAAGGCCTTATGACCATTTGTCTGCCTTTTTGACATTCAGAAGGGCAAGTAATGCCTAACCTGTTGTGACTTAAGTTTCTAAAGAAAGCATCTGTTTTTGAGTGAAGTTGTTGTTTTAGCCAGTTATGTTGTCATCTGGGAAAAAAAGATCAGGAAAATGCCAGAAGTCAAAAGGCAGAGCATGCTCTGGTCAGCTCGGAGCTGTAGCTTCTCCCTGTTCCTGTGCTACTTCTGTGGTGGCAATACCCAGTAGGAGTGTCCTGTTGTGTGCATCCATACGTGATGTGCACCCACATCATGGATTATAAAAGGCAATGTGACTGGTCAGGCACACCTTCGACATCAGAAGTGACCAATGTGCCATTATAAAGGTTGACATGGTATCTATCGTCACTTAAAGATATTCCATAATCCTTCTGCTGCATCTTTAGTGTTTAGAAATCTAACCCAAATGGCATTGAAACCACAGCTATGCATGCAGTTCCTGCCACTGGTTTCAGTAGGTTAGAGTGGTGCTACAGCTCCAATGCCTGAAGACATCAATGAGAAGGGAGGAAAAAACATTTCTGAAAGTGTGGCAGAAATAGAGATGGTTTAGCAGATTAAATTGATCTCAAATACTTTTATAAACATTTAATCTAGATCACTTTTATAGGGGAGGGTATGAGAAGAAGAAGTAAAAGAAAATTTGAAATTTAGAGTAACAGTTTAATTAAAAGCATTATTATAGAGAGCTAGTTACAACTCATTGAAAATATACTTGAATGAGATTTCTTTTTCTGATAAAATAATGCTTTTCAGATTTCTGTATTTCAGACAGTGCTAACCCAGGTTGGTGTTTCCACTTAGCTCTCATTAATTTGGATTTAACAGTGAGGTGGGCAGGACCTAAGAGAACAGGGATCCCAAGTGAAAGAATAAATAGCCATGCAGTAAGCTTTGTAGTTAAGAACTTTACATTATATTGTATTGAAACAAGTTCTGCCATAGCCATAAATCTTATTTTCATTCATAAAGTCAGCTAATTACAATGGTAATGCACTGTAGAAGGGATGCTGTCTTTTAAAACATGGTATTTCAAAAAGATTTTATTACTGTTGTTGTTGTTATTATTAAAGAGCATGCCCCATGCTTCTTTCTTAAATTTTCCTTCTCTGGAGAGATCCGAAGTGTGGTTCTTTGTTTCTCTTCATAAGCATAATGAAATTTCATTTTCCAATAAATATACTTTTTTTTTGTCCTTAGAAAAAAAAAGTAAAAAGCACATTGTTGGACAGTTTGTTTCCTGCCCTACTGTAGTGCCCATGGGCTGTGGTCGTGGGTTTTTTTGTTTGGTTTTAATACAAACAGCACCTGCTGAGGGCATTTGTTTATAAAGGTTTAAAAATATAAAGGAGTCTTTATTGTTTAAAGCTTCAATACTACTGGTTTGAATTGCTTCACTGTAAAGGCTTCTGCATTTTTTGAGAAGGCAAATGACCAAAGTCCCTTGATTGAACAGTAGGAGAACGAGGCATGGATATCTAGGTGGCCTGGGAAGATTTTCTGCAGCGGGCCACCTAATGATTGAATAGCTATTGGAAGACAGACACGGGGGCAGCCAGAGGCTAAGTCGCTGTGTTCAGTAGGGATATCCATGGTGGTAACTTCCGTGGTGACGGTAGTCATCTTGGTAACCTTCCTGGTAGCCCTGGTGGTAGCTGTGGTAGCCATACCCACCATACTCATCGTCGGGGCACTGCATGCCCAGCGACTGCTGGATGGTCATTTCCTGGCGCCGGAGCTGCATGGAATCAATCAGGTCATACACAATGGCCATAGACCACATTGGAGAAGGATACCAGGATTTGACATTGCCATCTTTCCCCACTAGAAGCATGGAGAAATATTCTGGACTAATTTGGAAATAATTCCGAATGTCTTTCACCAAATTAGCCGGGATGTCTTCGCGGTCTACAGTTGAGCTTCCTAGAAAGCAATCACATAAAATCAGCATTAATGTTTTGTTTAGGTGATGATGATGGTTTCTAGGTAAAGAAAATAGCAACAGGAGATAGGATATAGGCCAAGAGTTGGCAATGTGAGATTCTTGTCATTTGCAAGTTCAGATCCATTTCCTGGATCTGAAATGAAATTGCTCTACCCTGAACTAAGGATATATTTTTACAGCTTTTTTAAATTTAGTATACTTGTCCTTATTCTCTAGCCTGAAGCTACTGTAGTGTGGTACATCTTTTTGTCACCCAAAATCCATTAACTTCTTTGATGTCTTTTCAGCTTGGGTCACCAGTGTATGTATTGCAGAAGCCATATGTGAAAAACAGTAACAGTGACAGAAATTACAGGAATTGAAGTGTGATAGAAGAATTGCAGGATATAGAGCCTATAGAGCCTCGCTCTTGAACTGTCATGATATGTGAGGTATGGGATGTGGTAGATGTCATTGCCTCTTCAAAGTATATGTTCTAGGGTAAATCTGGTGAACTCCAGGCTTTTAAGTGTGAAGTCTATGTTGGGTAAATGAGTAGAAACTGTAAGACAACTAAAACCAGTGGGCACATATATACATATGCATATATACATAGTTGGCTTAGCAACAGGACTCTTACACAGTGGCACCCTGCCTTACAGACTTAATGTTCCTGTAGAAAGACTAGAATGCTTTCATGCACAGAGCAGTTGGAGCACAGATGGGATAAATAAGCTGCTTTCTGTCTTTGTACCTCCACTAATGGAGGCAGTTGTTTGGATTAGGTAGTAGAGGAACCCGCAGCCTTTGACAGTGGGACTCTCTTAAGGACCTACCTGGAAGAGCCTGCTGGGATGCAGGTTAAATGCTAAAGAGAACTTACAAGAAAGAAGGAGAAAGACTTTTTACCAGGGCCCAGAGACAGAAAACGGGTATTAATTTTACACAGAAAGAGGGTAAATTTAGATTAGCTGTAAGGAAGAGGGTTTTTAGGATACAAGTGGTGGGACCTGGGAGCAGGTTGCCGAGATGGATGTTCTGTCTCTGGCAGTGTTCTAGGATTGGTTAGATGGGGCTTTGAGCAACCCAATGAAGTGAAAGATGTCCCAGCCCATGGCAGGGTTTGGAACTAGATCATCTTTAAGAGGTCGTTTTCACTTCAAGCCATTCTATGAATATAAATGAGAGATCCATAGAGGAGAATCTGTTGAGTGTGTGTTCTACTAGCTTTGCAAACCCTTGAGCATGTAAAAAGGCACAGACATCCCTGTCTTTGACAGCAAGGCTGGCAGAAGAGTGTACTGGGGACTGTAAGTTTAGACGGGAAATCAAAATGTGAGATGAATTTCAGATATTTGAGCTCTTCTGTCCTGAAGAACCTATATAATATTTAGCACAGAAACACCAAGAAAGCTTTTTTTTTTTTTTTTTTTTTTTTTCTTTTGTGTCATCTTATTTCTTAAAAGAAACAAAAGAGGGAAGCTGTCATACTCATCCCTCTAAAGGAATTACAGCAAAGCAGTACTCAGCACTGTATAATGCCCTTCATGGGTGGTACCGAAGAAACTGGAAACAGTCACTTACCATTAATTGGATACAACTCTAACACACCTCCAATATCTTCTCCAACTCCCAGCAATTTGAGGATAGTTATGTGGCGCAGACCTGTGCGGGAAATGAGGAAGATTTGGGGTCAGACTAAATCTTGGTGCTTATCTTTGGGCAGATTTCAGTTTAAGCAGCCAGGTCTGTGCTTCTAAATTAAGGCCCAGTCTCAGCCAGCCCTCTAGGAGAGTTACTGATTTCTATGGAGTCCCTGCCAGTCACATCACCTGTCCCAAAAGGATAAGCTGACGTGTTGAGTAAATGTGACATCAGTTGCATAAAGCTGTTCCAAGGACAGCAACATGGTGATGTGGTTCTGTAGCATGGGATACAAGCATCAGATACGCCAGTAAATTGCAGAGGCCATTCCCCAGCTCCAGAATCTTCCTGCACTGTTTTCTTTACTCGTAAAGCTTTTACTTAGCATACACACAGCAAGAAACTATTTAGAGGCAACATAACCTATGCCAGTTAAACTCTGAATGACTGCAGGGAATAGTTTATGATAGATACTCACTTCATCCATTTGTTCTGCACAGAGGCTTGGACTGTTGCCTCTGCTTTGAAGAAAGACCTTAGGGACAGCAGAAACTGTTCATGTAACATGGATCAGTACAATTTACAAAATCTTTGATGTAACTGCTTTTATAACTTGGAGGTAAGATGCTTGGAAACATACCACTTAGTTAAAAGACCCATTGACAAACTCACTGGATCATGTCCAAGCTGTCTCTACTAAAGGGTGGGGATACTCAACTGCTTTGACTGCATTTTATTCTTTAGAAAGCACTTTGCAGTGGCCCATGTCACAGTTTACTTTGGTACTTTCCAAATGGGGTGATGCTGATGCTCTGAATGAAAGCCCGGTGATTATGAATAAACAATCACACTGTGCACATCTCCCTTCTGGTGCAATTGAAACACATTGAAATAGCAGCTGTTGAAAGGGACCTGTTTCCTTCTGTGGAAGGAGTCAAGTCTAGACCCTGTATGGTGTGTGCATTGCTAGGACCTTAAGGAGAAAGTCTCTCTGCATTTCATGACAAGAAGACAGAAGAGTGCCTTTGCCCTTAGTTGTCTCCTGGAGGAGCCCCTCTCTCTCTGCTGACTATTGCAGGTGGATCTTAAGTACCTAGTTATGGGTCTGGGAGGGTCTTTATTGGACTGAAATGGCTTCCATATTTTTATGGATTTTGGCAATGAAGCACTAAAGAAAAAAAAGAAAAAAACCCTGATGTCCATGTATCCATGTCCCTGGGCCAGTTCTCAGCTGGATCTTAAAGGATCTGCCCTTACCAAAGCATTTTCCTTGTGTTGTTAATTTGTGCAGTACAAAAACAAAACCAAAAAAAACCACACCCCAACAACAACAACAACACCACCACCACAAAAAAAACCCCAAACAAACCCCAAAACATCTATTACTCTCATGAAGTACAAGCCTGAAGAGAAGTTTTGGAGTGCTAGCATTTTCTGCTGCATTAGTGTAATGTTTCAAAAATGATTCCAGGGAACACTTTGCTTAGCTGTCTTAGCCACCAGTATGCTGTACTACCCACTTAGCACAATCTTCCATTTGGATCTAGAGGAAAGTTTTCAGTTGTCAGACTCCTCAGACTGTTCAGGTTCAAACTTGAGCAAAGGAATCCATCACATCACCAGGAAGGATGTGGTTTGGGGGAGCAAGAATATAATTCCTTTTGACTCACCAAAATTGCAGGCTTGTCCACTGAGAGCAGCAAGCTGCTGGGAATAAGCCCAATCTTCATCACTGGGAGCAGAGATCACCACCAGCCGCCTTCTCCATCGGAACCTGAAAAGAGAGTGTGGCCAGGCATGGTCATGACATGTGACTCAAGTCCTCTCAGCATTTCTGTTCTCTGTAGGCTGAGATATGTCATATCTCTCACAACTTTTAAGTAACAGCTGGATGGGAAATCTTCCCAGTTCTGTCCATCACTGGGAGAAGATAAAGCTTGTTTTGAATTTTACAGCTCCAAAACTTTCAAAGGAACACCTGCAGTGCTGCTGCTTCACCAAACAAACACTGCAAAGTTTATGATCTTTGCTCAAAGCCCCTTCAGTAGTTACAGCAGTGCTGAGAAGTGTATATTCAAGAGAGAAGGATTCCTGTGGAATTTCTCACTAGGCATTTAGCTTTTACGTCATTCACCACTGCTGGAACTGCACAGTTATACTGCAGTCCAAGGGCTGTCTGAGAATTAGGGTGTATCTTCATTTCAGACATAACTCATACTTCTGTGTAAATAATCACTGACCTCTTTTTTCTTTCTTGCACCATGTTTGCTCAAAATACCTTCAACGTGGCTTTAAATCTGAGCTTGTTTGTAAATGTGTGGTTGTGTCAGCCTGTGGCTGTATATATAAGGCTTGCAAGGAGCAATAAGATAAATCTTGGAATCTTTCTTTAATAGGGACTGCACCATCTACCCAAGATTTTGCATGAGGATCTCCTTCCCTTCCTGTCAAAGAAAGGGCCATAAGGACACTTGAAATCATTAAAAATTCTAATTCTAGAGGTTTCTAATACTCTTTCAACAACTTGTTTTTTGAATTTAGTTACTTCTCCACTTAACCTAAATAAATCAGATTTATAAGAATTTGCAAAGCTGCAGAGATATTTTTACAGCAGGAAATGATCTTTTAAATGGATGCAGATGTTACTCTGTTATAATAATAGCCTGCTTTTCTGCTGTACCATGTGAAGATCTCAAAATGAAGGCCAATGCAAAGGGTCAATTCTGCTTCACTAAAGAGAAGCTTCACTGATAGAAGCTGAATCTTCAGCTTCTATCACTAGTCCTATGGTGGGACTGGCTCAAAGTCAGAGAAGAAGTTGTTAGAAGAGTAGGGCATGCTGGTGTCTTTGCTTGTTGATTGTTTGTTTGGTTTTTTGTTTTTTTTTTTTTTTAGAATTAGAACAGTAAATCCATGAAAAGCAAACCTCCTCGATGTTCATCTTTCTGAGGAGGAACAGCAAAGAGACATGAATGTGCGTGTACATAAGCGAATAGGAATGAGAAGTATTAAGGATCACATATGTGATGTGAAGAAAAGGAGGGAAATTTTGTATAATTATTCTGAAAATAGGGAACAAAATAATCTTTGTGCTATTCTGTATAGAAAAGCACCTGGTTACCTATGAACTGTGAGTAAGAATGTGGCCAATAGAGCATATTTTCCCTAGGGAAAAACTCTGAGTCACTTTAAGATACGTTTATATTTCTTTCTGGTTTGTTTTTAATATCTCCTTTGGAGTTACACAGAGCTGAAAAGTGTTGAAAACCATTCAAGCTTTTTAGTCCCCTGCCCCAGGAGCACTTGGTGTGCCTGTCTGGGACTACATCTTAGAGATGAATTCAGTTGGTCCCTCACAGCTGTTAGTTCGCCAACACTAATGTACAGATTTCTGTTTTGTTTCTGACATCAGCAGCTATGGACCAATACTCCTGACAAATGTGCCAGACCCTTCCCTGTGTGGATCTTTCCTCCTCTACCTGTTTTACATCCTCTTCTGGTGTGTGAGCCCAGAGAGCAGCACAGCCAGTATCTAGGTCTTAGAGGGGGACTCGCCTCCAAACTCAAGGTTTTCTTTCTTCTACATGAGGCTTTTAAGCATTACTCAAGCTGGCTCTGGCTCTCATGGTCTCCTTTCACACCAGGCAGGTTTGTTAAGAACAATATTTGCATTATTATAACTGAGCTCTGCAAGGAGCTACACAGGGAGATGATGCCGGGGCTCTTGTTCAACTGGGAAAATGATATTGGACAAAGCTGGAATTAGTTTTACTGGGAATTTGACCAGTTAATGTAGCTAGAGAAGTCCACCCAATATTTCAAGCCTGGTGCTTGTTTCACAAACAACAAATGCATTCTGTGCAGCAGAGTTCTGTTTATAGATGCAACATTCTGCATTTTTCGTGCCCAGTTTTTTAATGTGTGTTTACTACTAGGGCTGTTTCCAAGCAAAGAAGGATTTGGGGCCTGTCTCTTTCCAGTATACAAGCTCTTTCTTGTTCTGATCAGCTGTTTCCAAACTGTGGTTCTTCTTGGTGGTCTCAAGGATGAATCACAGAGACCTAAACAGGAGGTGGTGAGGTGGGTGGGGTGGATCTTGTTAAAGGTTCTCTTTCCCTTGAAGTGGCCATTGAATTTTAAAATGTTTGTGAACCAACAACCTATTCATTTACTTGTTGGTCCTTTCCTCCTTGTCATAATCCATCATGCTGCCCCAGTTATTTTTAAGGCTGTCTGGCATTAACAGTGTATTCCCGTGGATTCTCATAGTAGGTGAGGAAGATGCAGTTGTAACAGGTAGAGTCTAAAATGATGGGGTGGCCCTAATTTCATGTCATTTATCCTGTGATAATTGAGAGAGGGCTGTAGCTGCACAGCTCTTCTGTGGGCCTGAATGCCCACAGTCCAGATGAATTTATTGGCTGGAATTTAGGTCTCAGGGTAGAATAATAACAGCATGTAGAGATTGCATAAACAGAATTGTCTTTCTGTAGAAGGTCTCCAACATTTTGCAAAAGACATCTGCAAGACCTTTAATAATATGCATGACTAATACTAGAAAAGGCAAACTGTTATCTCAAGCAGGATAAGAAGGAACTTAGAGAGAATTAATTACTGATTTGAACTACATGGCAGGGATTAGAATGGGATTAATGAGATTGGGATGGTTGATGATCAAAACATATAAACAATGTGCTTCATACATTCAAAACATTGAGCTAACATCTGTGAATTAATCCTTATTTGCTCTTCTAGTGCAAATCAGTTTTATTATCTCCATGTCATGATGAGGAAACTAAAGTACTGAAAATCAGTGTCCAAGGAAGACTTACTTTGTCAGGAAACATTTCCTGTCTTTTGGTGTTCTATACAAGACTGCATTCAGCTCTGGCTGCATCTCTGTAATTGCTTAACATTGTAAATACTGAGAAATCTGTATTTAAAAATCCCAGAAATAGTTGGATATTGGATATTTTTCTGCTACAATGATAATTAGTAGAAATAGCAGCAAATAAGAACAGAAGGTGATACCTGGATAAGAAGCTCTCAAGGGATTGCTTCTTATCTTCTTTGCAGACAATGCCCTCTTTTTTCTGTCTTTCCATGTCTTTAATTCGTGATTGAAAGGTGTCAATCAAATCAAACACAGACTTCATTGCTATGGGTACTTCATAGTATTGCTGTTAAAGAAAAAAAAAACAAGACAGGTAGGTGTAAGGATGCTCATATTAGCAGCCTTTCTGCATGTATCACAACACTGTAGGATATTTAGAGATCCAAGTATTCTAATTCGCACGCAGGCGACATGGCCTAAACCAGATCAGAAATGATGGAAAATACAATTGTTTTTGCAGTCAGACTGCTCTTTGGAAGTGGCATATTTTCACTATTTGCCCAAAATGATAAGGCCAGGACATTGCAGTTATTATATTCTCTTGTAAGGACATTCAACTAGAGGATTGTCCTTATGCAATGTGCTGTCATCTTGTTGAGCAGCTAAACTGTGTGTTTTAGAATGCCAGGTACTACATTAAAAACCTGTCAGGTGTGGGGAGGTTCTGTTCCCCATCATTCCAGCAGAAACACACAATTCCTGAGATCCCCTAAGTGCAGAAAATTAAGATAGCTGTCTAAGTTCTGAAAATTTTGCTTACTGTTCTTTTGCTTGTCCTCCAGCAATGACCAGGTCCTGCATCAGTATCTTATGTGCCTCACAGGAAAGTGTGTAATTTCCTAAATTTTTCCATTTTTTTATATGTTTCCAATGCATTTTCTTTCAAGAGAGCTGAGTTCAAAGAGTTGAAACCCTCACCTTGACCTTCATGTCAGTGTCTGTCAGCACCATGAAGAAGTCATTGTAGGTCATCCCATACTCTTTCCTCAACTCACTGATGAGCTGCTGGTCCACAAGATCTTCATCTTCTATCACTTTCATGGGCTTTTCATTATCTTAATGTGAGGCAAACGAGAAATAAAAATAGTCATGGAATCGCACAGCACTCTGCCTTTAATTTTGCCTCAAAAGGGAGAATTCATTTCTCAGAAGCTCTCTTCCTGCTGCATATTCAATGTATTACAAACCATGTGTGTGAACTTCTCATTCATATGACTTTTAACTGTCTAGTTTTCCATCCCAATAGTCTTTGAAAATCACTTGATCCTAGGGCTCATGCACTTCAGCATTTATCATTTGTGTGTTCTTTTGAAAAATCTTGCTTTTTCCAGGGAAGATATTTGAGGTTTTTTCGATATGCTCATATATGTATATGCATGTACTAATAATTTCAACAGCTCCTGAAATGTAGCCACTTCTGTAATTGAAAATAGAAATTTTGACAATGTGCACCATTTGCAAATGAAACAGCACAGGTGATTTGGATCAGTAAAATATAGCGAGAATAGCTTGAGGTTGGTCAGGACAGTAGAATTAACCTTACCAGTCTTAAAAATTTACCTGTAGTGACTGTAAGAAACCAGAAACTGTTTAACATGTTTTGAATGCTGCAGTGCTGGCAGCATACCTCTCTAGATACCCCAGTGTGGCACTCCCTCCTCCATTTGCTGATTCTAGCAGCCTGACTGTCAAAAACTTAGTTTTGAGTACAACTTTAGTTTTGAGTACCTCCTCAGCGGTCCACTCTAAGAAAACATTCTGAAACAATGAGAAAAAGCCTTCTGAAAACAGAGATTTGAAGACAAGCCTGTGGAGGTACTGAGGTTCCTTACAACCCATGGAACCAGGGTTCATTGCAGTCAAGTCCTGATAGTCTCAGTGTCATCAGCACAGCCTCAGGGGTAGCATCCAGCACAGCCCTGTACAACTGCAACAGTGCTGAAAGAAGTCTCAATATGCAATTGCAGGCCTGGAAAGCTAAGGACAGGCTAAACCACACAGCAAGTGCAATGTTACCTGGGCACCAAGAGCTCCCTGAAAACACTGCAAACACTTGCCTGTGCCCTGTTACACCACTATGAATGTTATATTCATATCCTCACTTAAAAATCTCAGCCATGGCTTAAGTGACCTGCCTGAAGTCAGAGACACAGCAGGTCATCAAGAGGTGGAACCCAGAGGTAGAACTTTTCAGTCCCTTGCTCCGTAATTATTTGTCAGCAAATAGAGGTGGTGTGATTAATTGATGCAAGTTAAGGACACAGCAACAAGAAGCATTTGAGTCATTATACAGCAAAGCATTTTAAATAATTTTCTAAATGTACATGGCTTTTAAGGAGCATACTGATCTGATTCAAATTTTGCCATAGGTCCACCCTGTGCATAGACTGAATGAAACATCTGAATTAAATTTTTGGGAAAATGTCTGAATTAGAATCTGATCTTTAGGTTTCACACTTTGAACCCATTGCTTACAAAAGAAAAAATAAGTCAAGCCAGCAAATACTAAAATTTGGTTATACTTATCATGCTAATTTATCTGATTTTTCATTGTTATATGTACCTACCTCAGTTGAAAGTTTTATCAAGAATTAACGAGAAATGTTATTAGCTTTTGATTGGATGGATTGCTGGATGTGCTAATTGGTTATCCACTTCATAAACATATGTAAATCCTGCATCAGGTGCTTGGTGGGTGAGATTTATGTATTACTAGTGGCAAGTATGACCATTGAAGCATAGACCAAAATTTCATGTTTAAAAACAAAGACCATCTCATTGTCCCAGATGGAGATAGAAAAATGCAAAAGTTGTTACTGTGAAATGTGATGGAAAACAGTGAAGGTACAGGAGAACCTTAGACTAACTGATCTATGGCACCCTTCTGCTTTAAAATCTAGATATGAATATTAAGTTAGCTCTTTGGAGTTTCCTTTTTAAGGGATTTTCTTTCAAAACTTACAATATTTGTAAGAAAAGAAGAAAATTAAATTACAGAGTGATGCAGAGAAATTCTGCATCAAGGAAAAATATAACGCCACAAAGGCTGACCAAAGGCTTTCAAACTTGGAAATTATATCTGTAGAGAAAAAAAGGAGTTGTTAATCTAATTGCCTCTTTCCAAATCACTACTTGTCCCTGACTCCTGCTCATAAAGGACATCTGGGATCTGCATGAAGATCCACCAGACCTGAGACTATGCTGCTACCTGCAAAGTCCTTGCTCTCTTTGCGTTTTCTCTGAAAGAATGGAAAAACATTTCTCCATACATTTTTGGCAGCTAGAGAGGCTGGGAAGATGAGTTATCTTCAGAAATAATTCCAACGAGGTTACAAAGAAGGCCAGCAGGTTGTTTTAGCAGTACAGTGGCCTAATAGATTAGGTACTTGCTTTGATTATAGGATGGGTAATCAGGGGCTGATGTTTAGTTGATTAAAGCCCTGTTTCCCACGGGGAAAAGGGACCATATTTGCTAACTTGGGCCAAAGAGAAGACCTCTGCAGTGACACTCAGCTTTTGTGTCATTCCTTGGGAATGTGGGAAATACTCTCTGGTTTCACTGTGAGCTAATCTCAGTGTCACTGAGCTCTTTCATTCACCATTTCTAAATGTGTTTGAAATTTCAAGTGAAAAGTCTTTTCTGTTGACTTTTCTGTTGTTGTCTTTTGTATTTCAGTCACAAAATGCAGCACTCTGAGTAGACCTCATCATGCTGGGTGCTCAAGCTTCTCACTACAGAAACATACTGTGTACAAAATGTTTCTTAAGAGCTTTTGCTGCCCCTGATGCTCACAGAGAGTGAGCCTTGAAGCCCTGTTTTTCTTCAACAATTTAATTCCTTCTATGAGAACTCAGCTGTTATATACACTTATGTGGTTTGGAGAAAGTTTGGATGTAGGTTAAGTTTGGAACAGGCTGAAAGAGTATGGTCTATGTCAGAGGGAATATCTGAATATTAGCCAGACTAGAGCTAAATATAATCCTGAACAGCCCACTGACAGGCAGATGGATCTAGGTACACAAAAAGCGACCTTGAGTAACCTTGGCCTGATATGGAAAATCCTGTACTGCTCCAGATTTGTCAAGGAGGTGCACAAATGGACAGTCTGGCAGGATTTTTTGTGACTCACTGTCATTCAGGGATACAAAGCTAGATCTTGTCCCTCTGAGACTAGCAGAGGCACAGCTGGAACCCAGACATAAATCTGTGATCTTCTGGCCGTTTATATGCCAGACCTGAAACACCCTGCAGCTGGTCGTGTCCTGAGCTTTCTGTTCCATCACACATCTTTTCCCAAAGTTTGGTAAAACCAGATGAACTTCAAGGGGAGAGATGTGGTGTACTTGCCAGTGAAATTGGAAGCTTTATTCTATTTGCAGTATAGAACTGTAGAATATTTGTATTTCTTTGGCTTCATCCAGTAAAGCACTCACAGTGGTGTTAACCTCTAGATACAGACAGAAATGAAATAGTTCAATGATTCAAGAGATACCAAAGCTTAAGTGCTTTGCTGGACTACAACCTGAAGTCTTTGTCCAACCACTATTGTTACAAAAGGACAGGTTTTCACTGGCTTTGGTGCTTCCCCAGGACCTAAACAGTGACAGCAGTGAAAGCTACGTAAGAGAGATGGATGCCCAGTGTCACCTGTTTACATGGAAACTCTGAATGTTAAGAAGGTGGCACTAAATATGTCTAAATGAGCTACTTTTCAGGTCCTGCATAGTCTTAGATTTTGACCCAAGCTGGGGCAGTTTTGCTGTCTATGCTGTCTGTATTGTGCTCATGAGATGAAAAGAAAGTATTAAAAGAAAAAGAACCTAGCTGGAAGTGGTCAATTTTCATGCTGCTGTTGTTCATGGTGCCGAAAATGGTGATGACTGAGATCTTCCTTGTTGCCATCTTGCAGAAGCTCTCCAGATACTCATCTCGCTGCTGTACATACATGGTGTTGTCCGCCTTGGGGGTTGTGATCAGCTGGTTGGTGGCAGAGACAAAAGAATTTGTTTAGTATAAGGGATGAAGCAGGTGATTATTTTACTGAAGAAGAACTAGTCACTGTCTGCAAAGTGGGCTCTTTTTCCTATAAAGCTGTTATTCATTTCTGTTTGGAGCATACCTTCGTGACCAGGCCTGACCCAAAGAAAGACATTCAGCCAGCTACAGAAAAACCTTTGGAAGCGTGCACAGCTGGTTGCAACAGCTCCTCTGCTGTTTCTACCATAATGCTGGTAGAAGAAATTTCACTGTATTTTACAGAAAGCCACATACTTTCCTTTTATCCCTTTCCCTGCCAGTCCCACCAGGTCTCCCCCACAGCCTTCAGTGATGCTATGACTCACTCACAGTGGGAGCCCTGGGAACATGGCAGCCACTCTGCCCTCATCCCATGGTCCAGGCAGAGCTCCTGTGGCTGTTTTGATTGCCAAGGGGTGAGTACAAGTGAGCCTACATGAGTACTTATGTAACTGATGGCCATCTAAGAAGACCTTGAAGACTTGCTAAGGTCACTGTGACCTCATCTGAAAATGATTGATTTTGCTTTTCTTTGTTCTAAGCCACTTAGATGTCTTATGGGACTTATACTTGCTCAAAGGCACAGCCATGGGCAAAAAGGAAGAGGAACAATTACAGCAACAAAAGTATAAAAAGCTCTACATTTTGCAGTACTTACTTCAAAGCCTTCTAAGGATTGTAAAGATTTAATTTTTAAAAAGTTTAGAGCACACGACTCAGATCCTTCATCAGTGACTGAGATGAAAATATTCTAGGGAAGGGGTGTGTGTAACAACATTCAGTGATCCTATGCAGCAGTTTCCAGCAGAAGATGCCTAGGAGTGTAATCATTCTAACTGGCAGCAGTGAACTCCAGTCAAGCACCTGGCTCTGATCTGGAATATAGACTCAAGTTTTATGATACAAGGTCACAAATAATCACCAAAATCCTTCAATTACAAATTCATGCTATAATCTGTAACAGGACTAATAATTTTCTGGCTGCCTTCTGAAGTTTGTGAGGCCTGAAGGCTAATTTTTACTGTACGCTCTTTATAAATCCAGTTCATCAATATAAAACATTTTGGGGCTTATAAAATCTGCCTCTCATTTATGCAAAGGCCCCTGGCATGACTACAGCTTTGGGACATGAAGGTGAATGAGAGTGACGGACACCTAAAGAGGATTTGGTTTCTGGGCTACAGAAAAATTTAAATTGTATATAAAAATGCTTCAAATAAAAAAAAAAAAAAAAAAAAAAAAAAAAAAAAAAAAAAAAAAAAAAGGATCATGAGAAGGGTTTGAGGACTGAGATGAAAAACAGACCATTGGTTTATGTTGTCTTCTCCTAGTTTTGGAGGTCATAAGCTAGAATGCAGAGTCAAGCCTGAATCTGATTCGCTTCACCAAACCTTGTAGAACAAAGCAAATTTCCAATCAAAGTTTTGTACCAGATCTGTTTTAACCCAAGCTGTATATGCACTGTCTCTACCAGTGTTTGTATCACAGAATCACAGGATGGTTTGGATGAAAAAGGACCTTCAAGATCATCTTGTTCCAACCCTTTTGACAGGGACAGGGGCATCTCCCACCTAGACCAGGTTGTTCAAAGCCCCATCCAGCCTGGCCTTGTACACTTACAGGGATAGAGCATCCACAACTATCACTCTCCCTCTTTTCTTTAAGCTTTCTTTAGGTACTGGAAGGCTCCTAAAAGGTCTCCCTAGAGCCTTTTCTTCTCCAATATAAACAACCCCAACTTTTTCACCATGGGAGAGGTGCTCCAGTCCTCTGATTATCTTCCTGTTCCTTGTTTGCATGCCTGTGGATGTGTGTGTGCTCATATGCCTATATGTGCTTGTGGGTATATATGGAGTGTTACACATCAACTGTCAGTTGGCATTTCATCACCACAGAGAAATAAACAAAAACCCCAAACTCACAAGCCAAAATTTCTCAACATTTGTAAGACTGCATTAAAAGCCTCTCTAAAGAGAGGTGAGGCTGTTGAACTCAAAACCCATACATTTTCTTTTCAGTTTCTGCACCTATATTTGTCATTAATTGGTCTTAACCCAGAATAGACTTCAAAATTCCAGATGTTTGAAATTCTCACTGAAATCTGAAATTGTTAATGATGTAGAACTTAAAACCACATGTTCTTCTTAAAAGGTGTTTGGAAAAGGACTGAAAAAATGTCCTTGGAAACCATTTTGAAAGACAAAAGTACAGCAAAGCAATGGGGAACAACTTGGCTAGAGCCACTTCTGCAGCAATGTGGGCTAATTCTCTAGAGAGGGAGTTTAAAGACTCATGAATAATAGAGTTAATTGTAAGGACTGTTCCCCTAAGGGAACTGAACAGTTTGATTGGAAGGAATGCAAATAGGCACGTGTGTGGATTCAAAGAAGCTTGAGAAGTTCTTTGTTTTGCACATGTGCCATTCGTGGCAATGAGAAAACAGAGTTCAGCCACTGCTTTTACTAATAACCAAACCAAACCTATTCCTCAGGGAGCTTCAGAGTAAGCAGGTTGAGGATGTTTTCTGTAAAAGTGAGGTGCAGCATGGCATAATCATTTGTCTTCAGTGAGTTCTGGCCTGATAACCTGAGATTATGCAACTCTTTTCTCAGACATTCAGCTGTGAGGTGGACCAGTATCAAAAGGTTCAAATTTCAGACAATCCTTTAAGTTGCCAGGACTGTGGTGGTGTTATGAATTATCAGCCTGACATCTGTGAGTTTTACTTTTGGCTCTTTTATTTTCAAGTTTGTTTATATTTGTCCTGATGTTACATATATTCTTGGAAACCTCAACATTGAGACCAAATTTCAAGGATCCCAACTTCTACATAGTTTCTCTCTCTGAGCTTTTGTTTTGGCTAAATATTAGTTAACAATTAATAGGTGTTATTTGCAAAATTCAGTCAGGTTCATTTTTTTCAAATATATGGCTTTTTTTCCACTTCTAGTGCTAGCTCCACACAGTCCCTACATCTTGAAGAATGGGGGGGGGGGGGGGGGGGGAGAAGAAAGTTGCCTTGTTTTCAGGCCCTTGATTCACCAGCAGAATGATTCATTACATTCCAATGGTTGAAATCTTAACTTGGCATCTTAGTTTGGCACCTTAGCTATTTGTACTGGAATATGGAGCATGAAAGCCAAAGGCGTTTGTGACAATGACTATTGGACAATAACTGTGAAACAGACCAGCTTGCAGTAGGATAATTGCAAGAAACCAGCTCCCACAATAATATTTTTAAAGAACTGTTTTCCAAGGTGTACCCTTCAGGATATGTGTCATCTGCCAGAAAAAACATTTGTACTATAACTAAAACTGTTTCCTCTCCCAGGTGAAGTGGTTTTTATAAGTAGCTGGAAAAACATACAGTGCTATAAAACCTGGGGACAAGTAACGCCAGACCATGTGCTGAAATTCTCAGGCTTGAAAACTTACTGGAGTGTTACAATTTAATACAAATGGCAGGAGAAAAACCCAAACCAAAATAAACTTTGCACAGGATCTCTGAAGATGTCTAGGAGATCTGGATGCCAAATTCCCATCAGATCTTAATCCCAAATTCGCCATCCCTCAGGGCATCTGATCACAAGCCTTTGTGTATATCCTCAGTCAGACGTGCACTAGTATTGCCAAGCCGCCTGGCTTGCTTCCAGCTTTAGGACACCAGCACCAATATGAAGCAGGTGTGCCAGCTGGCAGGACACGCAGAGCACTGAAACGTGGTAACTTTGGCAAGTACCCCAAGGTGATGAATGGATGTAATCCACCCTGGAACCTCATTTTATTGATCTTAATGATACAGATCCTGACACCTACAAATTCACTGGAAGCAAGATAATCTGATTGCTATATGGTGGCTCATGGAATTGGCTGGGAAAAGGTTTTAGCCTCATCTCTGGATGACTGGTTTTTATACTGTGTGCAAGATTTCCAGTATGAGGCCGTGAAACCTGTTGAAAACAATCATTGGGGTCTACAAATTTTACCTCTTAAGACAAAAGCACCAAAAAAGAGTAATACAAACCCACTATAAACTTATAGTTCCACATTTTCCTACTATGAGGGAGATACAACTTTACTTAGGTGATAAAATTCAGAGGAATTAATTACTTACAATGAGCCTCCTCTTGCCTTCAAAATATTCCAGGAGGTTAGTTGCTGATTTCCTGGGAGGCTGTAAGAAAGTCTTCTTGTTGGACTTGGGAAAATCCTCATTTTCAGTCCTGCCTCCCTTCTTCTTCTTGCTGCGGTCTTTATCCTGCTTGCTCTTTTTTTCAGCTTTGATCTTCTTGGACTGCTTCTCACTCTTCTGTTGCTTGTCAGGTCTGTCCTTCTTCTTCTTCTTCTCAGGTTTATCCATTCGGTCATGTTTCTTTGATTCTTTTCCTTTCTTTGGGGGAATATTTCCCGCTGCAAACTGTTCCTCTAAATGGGAACTAGCAGGCTTGCTCAGGTCATATTTATCTTCATACTCATTACTGAGTATCTTTTCTTGGGTCTTCTTTTTTGGTGGTTTAGTCTTAGTTGGTTTATGTTGCCCAGGAGTGACATTCAGGTCCCTGTGGTTAAAGTCCTTTCTGTCAGTTCTGTTATCTTTAAATCTACCCACATTTGCCTTTGTATAATGCACTGAGGGAGCTGTTGGGGCTTCTGTGAAACTGTCATAGTGGGCAGCCTTGTTTGGTTTCCGGGTGGCTGCCAATTGTTTCTCTTGGTGGCCACGCTGCCGGTCCCGGCGGTTTGTTTTCCACACAGGAGAGTAGAAGTCCTCAGAGGCTGTGACTCGTGGTGTGGTGGCATCGGGGGCTACTGGCAGCCTGTGGTACTCTGTGGTGGAATGTGACTTCATGGTCCAGGTCCGCTGTGTGCTGGGGAGGGGTGTAGTTGTTGTTGTTGTAGACCGGCTGGCTGTTGTCACTGCATGGGTGGTGGCACGAGTAGTTGTGGTGGTGGGAGGAAGGGTAGTGGTCCTTACTGTAGGCAGAGGAGTGGCCATTGTGGTTGTCATTGGTTTCCTCATTGTTTTGGTCCTTGTTGGCTGATTATTTCCCCTCCTTGGGTCCTCCTTCCTTGCTGACACCTGGACATGTTCACTTGCAGGGGTAGGCTGCATGGTGCCCCCATTATTGCCTTCCTCAACCACTTGCCCCTCTACCCCAGCTGCTTTGCAAGTCTGGATGAAGCCCTTCTGCCTCATCTTCTCAATTTTTCTGATGGGGTTCTGATCAATGACTTCATACATGGCCTCTAGCCTGACTGGATAAGGATACCTTTCCTCCACTTGCAGGGTTTTCTTCAACAGTACCATGCCAAATTTCCCTTTCTCCAGTTTCAGAAAGCTCATGAGCTTAGGGATGAGGGCAGGATCTAGTGGCTGTTCCAGGATTTTTCCTTCATTGGTTATCCTTCTAACTTTTCCCCCTTCTTCCCCTTCTTCATGGAACAACACGATCTGCTGGATGTGCCTTTCAGCCAATTCACAGTAAACGTCATTTTTCAGCAGGCTCATCATGAGCCGGTAGTAGCCCTCAGAGGCATGGGGGGCAGAAATGACCCACACCCGATTTTTCCCTGCAAAGCTGGCCAGGACATTGGGAGAACTTGACCCTGAAGGGAAACGTACCCCTCGTGACTGGGTGGCAGAGGATATCCCTTCGTCCTTAATCATCTCGGACTTGGGGTATTTGGCTGCAGCTGTGAGTCTCTGTACCAATCTCATTCTGGTCCCTGTGCCCCTGGCCTGGGAACGTGCTTCCCCTTGTAGGAGATTGGCAGGTGGCTTTGGAGATGCTGAAAATTCCTTCTTGGTGACAGGGTGTTGAGGATTTGGGTTTGAATTCCTCAGGGATGCTCCAGACCTTCTCAGGAGGCTTGAAGCCCTGTAAGCAGAGGACACTTTCCTAACTCCATGGCTCCCTCTTTCCACTAGCCTCTCTGTCTTTTCAGAGGCACACACTAACCATGCTGCCCACAGCAGGGCTAAGCTGAGAGCTGGCCTCCAGTTCATTGTGCAATCTGTTGTGGCAGGGAAGAGAAGGAGAAAAATTAGATGTTAACAGTATGGTGATATCTTGCACAAGTGATTAAAAATGCAAAGCACAGGCTGGCTATTTTGTGTGATTTATAAGTGCTTGATTACACCTCAGTCCTGTTCTAGTGGCTTTGTGACTTTTACAGTTATTTTTGGAAAAACACAGAATGGATCACTTTATGAAAAAATGAGATCATCCTTCTGTAACACGACACTGTCTGAAACGACACCGTGATCTGCATCCGTCCCCCTCTCTCACTCTCCCCGTTTCTCTCACTCTCTCACTATACACACATGCAAAGACACACAGAGAAAGGGTCCCGTAGATAAAGCAGAAAGGCAAGAATTTGACTTGAAACTTACACTCTCAGGGAAGTTCCCCTGCCAGAGACGAGTTTTCACGTCTTTTTCCTTTAAAAGGAGACCAATGCCATACAGCTTTACTGTTCAGTGATTAATCTTTACGCAGCCCAACAGGTCGCAGAGCCTGTCGTGTGTCTTAACTTTCTTCTTCACCTTCTTGACAAGCGGGATGAGGTTAGCGGAAATTTCCTTTGTGATCTCTGCTTCTCCATTTACCTGCAGGTTTGGATTTTTGCTGTACCGGTTACCCACACAGGCAGGGATTTCATTTAAGAAAAGGGAACTTCTGGCTGCTCCAAGTCTCTCTCTTTTAAACTTCCCAAACCTCCTTCCCACTCCGTGCTTCCTCAGTCCCGTTTAGCTCCTTTGTTTCCAGAGAGGAAAGCACCAGCACTAATATGTTTTCCAGGCTGAAGAAAAACACAGGAATGTGATGCTGGAAAAAAAAAAAAAAAAAAAAAAAAGGACGCTTCCCTTTCCCCTTTCTCCACACTTTGACAAAAGCAAATTGTAAAACACTCGTCTTTTTTTCTTCTTGGCTGGCCACGATCCCAGAAATGTCAGGGCAACCCCAGTCCTGCTCTCAACCAGCCTCAGACAACGGTGGCCACTGGAAATGGGGGAAACTACACTCAGGATTTAACAGCTCAGCAGAACCCGCCTCCTCCCCACTCCGACACAGGGAGGGAGGAGGAGGAAGGCTCTGGGGGCTGAAACACTGCACAGCATCACAGAGCACTTCAGAGAGGGTGACTCCAGCCTTAACTCTTTCCTTCACACATCCCAGCTCTCTGGTGTTCTCCGACCTCAGCTGCTTCTTTCCTCCCACCGAATGGACACTGGATAAAAAAGTATGTTTCTCCATCAGTCTCAATAACAGCTCTGGTGTTTAAGAATAACTATTTTAAACCTAATTATTTCTGCCTTGTCCTTCTCCTTTCCTTGTTTTTTATTGTTTTCTGGGAAAAATCCAATCAGTAAAATCAGTAAAATCCGATTTTTCTTCACTTTCCAACCAGTTTCTCTTTCAGGTCTTTGTGTATGTCAGTATACTCTTCCTTTGAACTTCATATGGGCATGACTGTTCGTTAATATGTAGGTTTTAAAGAGATCAGGTTGTTTACTATAGTACCAAAATTAGAGTCATATCTATTTCCCAAGAATGTGCACCAGCAATGGGGAAAAAAAGAAAAAAAAAAAGAAAAAAAAAAGGTACAAAAATACCTACAGAGACAAAGGTAAAGGCAGGGTCATGTCCTTTGCTCTCCCTTCATGGTGTAAATGACACCATTCTATTGAGCTGACGTAAACTGGCACAGCTTTGCTGGCAACACCTGGTCTTTAGCTGATTCACACTGGCTTCAGTGTGCCGAGCTCCTTCAGTGTAAAATACCACTTAGTTGTAGTTGATGGGTAACACCTAAAAATATCCAAGACCTTAATACTACTTTAACTGTTTTCCAAGATTTTGCTTATTGACAGGGATGCTGTTCCATGTCTGTGATAACACAGTGGATTGATCTCAGTTATATTGTCTAGAGCTGAAGGCACACCTTCTACTTTCCTTGAAATTAATGTTTCAAAGAAAGAAACCTTTCCTTCTTTTTGTCTTATTTTCTTAATTTTTGTTTACATTTTCAAATGCACCGATAAACATAAGTAGTGGTTTTGTTAGTATGCATTCAGTTTGTATTTTGTGGCCAGTGGTTTGGCCTGGAGGTAGGGGAAAATGCTGAATGCTTGTGCTCATATTAGCATGAGGGCAAAAATGCTCAGCCTTTCCCAAAATATCACATCCTACATTCAGTGGGAGATAAGGGGACTGTACCTCTCACAAGAATCACAAAACTGGAGTTCCGTGGAGTAAGAGTGGGTAACACTTTCCACTTAAATCAGTGTCAAGCCTGCTGGTTTATTTATCTTGACAAGGAAAAAATGTCATCAAAAATTACTTTGTTTCATTATGACATTTTAAATAGACTGTAAATAAAAAGGATGTTTTCATTTCAGTGTTTCATCCAGTTTCATTACAAAGATATTAAAAAGAAGTGACCCTACAGTGCTGAAGCCAAGTATTTGATTTGGGGTAAACCAATTAAAAAATTTAAACTTCCTCAATTTTTTAGTTTTGGTAATAATTTGAAACCACACAGAGGCAAAACATCACTCATCTGCACAAGTCTAATGATGCCAAGGGAAATACATTCAGTGCATGACAGCAAAGTAACAGATTTCCATATTAGACAGCTTTGCTGTCTGTCCTATCCAGTTACAGATATGCTGAAGAACTTCTGTGAGGACTTTGCTTTGCTTTCCCAACCTGACTGAAGAAGTAGCATGCTACAGAATCTGCCTTAAGTGTACAAAAGGGTGGCAGATCAGTGAAGATGATAGGTTGTAAGGCAGGTGTAGGGAGGATCTAGCACGCAAGAAAACATGCAGCCATGGGGATTGTTCTCAAGGCTGATGTTTGATAGTACCTTTGTCCAAGCTGAGGAATAAACTTGAAATGACTGCTCGAAATATTTGACATCAAAATTTCTTAGAAAGTAAATAACTTATACAGGCCAACAGAGGACTCATAGTAAAGTGAACACGTATTTTAAAGGGCCAGTGCAAGGTTTTACAGCAAGAAGAAAAAGTAGAGACATAAAACATTCATAAGATACAGAACAATACACTTGAAGGCTATTCTGTAAGAGACTTAAAGGTCACTGTATATAAGCCCCTGGAAGTAGGCTTTTGGTCTGATATTGCAGCAAGGAGAGAGCCTGCCAGCAGCCCAATGAAAAGCTGGAAAGTCATATGTAGTGTCAATAATGTGATTTATGCTGTACACATCAGGGTTTTTGAAAGGATTGCAAAGCATTCAAAAAGTGATGTGATAGCTGGATATGATCCTACTGAAAGGGAGGTGGGGAATTAACTATGTGGAAGGCACAGCCACACATTGTTCATGATCTTCTCATGCATACACAGAAAAGAGACATCTGCAAATAAATTGCTTTTTAATCCAGCAGAGGAAGGCAGAAGGATAACCAATGATTAGGAATTAAATTCTGCTAAATGTAGACTTGAAGTAATTGCAATTACTTGAAATTTTTAATAGTTATCTTAGTTAACCCTGGGATAATTTGCCCCAGAATGTGGCTATTTTCTCTGGCTTACTGTTGAAATCAAGGCTTTAAGAGACCTTCTTGGCTAGACTGGAAATAATCACGAAAGGATGGAATGAAATCCCCCTGGACACCTCTACGTGAAAAATCTGAGATCAGAATGACACCCATCCCTGAATATCTGTTTAAGGATGACAGTACTGCAAGTCTTTTTGTACTTTGCTTTAGGTATCAGACTTAAATATATCAAATGTGTCAAGGGGTGTGCACACAACTACACTATTTCAGCTGCTAAAGAATTAATAGGAAACTCAATTACCCTGTGAACTAGGATTCTTTCTCAGTCCTTCAAAACCTGAAGAAATAAGGTAGCAGCAAGAAGGAGACAGCCAGAGGGCCAGTTGAGAACTTTCCTTTAAGTAGACTTCAAGGCAATCCTCCAGTGAGAGAGGAACTTTCACCAAGGAAGGTGAAAGGAGACAAGGGGTTTAGGGAAACTGGTATCATCTGCTTTGTACAGTGCTGGGAAGCTGGAGGCAGATAAGCAGGTGTAGGCTCCCCTGCTGATGCCAGTGGGAGTTTATTAGAGTGGAGAGCACCAGAGCCTGAATCCTGTGAAGCCAGACATTGTTGATGCTCTAAGAAGGGACAGGTTTCTTGAACCCTGCTGAGTCCTCACTTTCCTGAGGGGGAAGGAGGCTATTATTAGTAATCTGACTGGGGTCATAACCCAGCCAGCAGCTGGAGAAATAACAACTAGTAGTGTAAACAGGGGAACTGCACTTCAACCCCCTGTATGTGAGCAGAAAAGGGAGTCAGTACAGGGAGGCTTGCAAATGCAGTGACCCATGATAAAAAGAGCAGTGCCTGGTTAGTCAGATCAAGCTCCTAAAATAGAAAGAAGCTTTTGATAAATACGTTGGCTGGCCTCATTTGAATCTTCATTTTTTAAATATACATTTTTCTGTGGAGTCCTCAAGAATGTTGCTTAGAAACTGGTGATGCAATATGACACTCGAGGTTTAAAAGTAAATATTACAAGCTATAACATTAAATGTTTTGAACCTTTTGAACCTATAACATTAAATGTTTGAACCTTTGAAAGCTTACTAGGTACTGATAGGGTTGCAACCCCAAAAGTTCAGGCTATAGTTGAGATTCAGGGAAGTTCTGATGCCTGGATGTTATTACTGGCCGTGCTCAAGCTGACCTTGACTTTAACACCTCTGCTTGTCCAGTTTAGTGCTTCCCGGTGAGAGGAAGGCTCTCACATAGACCCATTTCTTGTTCTACATCTGGTTGACATCTGCGATGGAAACATTAGCCAAGGAGAACAAAATATCTTCTGGACAGGAGTGACACAAGTTCTACACCAAACTGATTGATGCAACTGGTGTTATGTTCACTAAGATGAAAGTGTTGTACAGAGAGCAAATGAATACAAAGATTGCCATCTGCCGGCCTTGCAATTGGTGTTACCCAGCCACTGGCTGGGGGGAGTGCTAAAGCCACTGCAGCATGCTGCAAGAGGTCTCTCAATGATACATCTGCTGAGGGAAGGCACTCAGAAAACCACAGGAGCAGTCTCAGAATGGTTACAGACAGACAGACAGTCACAGGAATTCTTCTTGAGATGATAAGGAGAATGAGGCTTAAATTAGCTGAAATTGTCAGTGGGTGAGGCCAGCATCCCTCTGTTAAATTGATATAACCCTGCTGGGAAGCTTGCTACAGGCATCTCATAATGCTGACATTGAAGACTGTCCCATGAAGAGCTGTTAGTTACAGCTCCCAAGTCACATGCCTGCACAGCTAAATGAGTTTGGCCACAGCAGTGAAGTTACCAGCTGCTTGGATTCCCATCTCAATTTCACAGAGGGCTTTGTGTTAGCACAGGTCTGAACACTTATCCATGCCACATCCTTTCTCTGGTGTGCTTCCTTTGTCCTTCTCCCTTTGTCTGGGGGACTGCCAGCTGATGTTGAGCCTTTCTTGAACAAGAGGGGAAATTGTCTCATGGCTCTCACAGCCCCACTTTGTGGTACAAAGAAGATTCAAGCAGGATAGAAGCTGGTGCTTATGCAACTTCTCTCTGCACAAATACTTCATTTCTTAATGCAGAGCTCCCAGGCCCGATCTCTTTGACAGCTGTTTTGCCCAAATACAATCACTTATGGATTTACACACTTGGAGTAAGACCAAGTAGAAATTGTCCTGCAATAAAATCAGCTCGTTCACTTATCAGGGAAGACTCAGCTCTCCTCTGCACTGGTAGAGGAACTTCAATGAGATTCTGCCATAAAACAGAGCCCAGTGATTCAGGAGGGATTGTTCCTTATGTATTTGTGGGAGTCATTATCTATCCTGAAATATCCTGCCTTACAAATTTTTTCTTGCACCCTTTAATTTAAATTTTAAAAATGTTGGTTTGTTTGTTTGGCTTTTGTTAAAGACTTGTTTTGATTATGAAATTAAAGGGGTAGGAATGGAGGAGTATCATGTTTAAAAAACAGACTGTGCCTCAGTTCATCTGTAAAAGAGTCTTCCAAAAGAGGGCTGTGCACAGTGATTGCTTTCAGGGACTACATGTCAGAATGCCTTGGAGATGAATATAAAAAATTACTAGTTAGGTGGCTGCACACATTCTTGACTAACATTCATTGGTAGTCAATGAAGAAGATTCAAATTCTCTGATGGTTTTAAGTCAGAAAAGCAATTAAGCATATACTGAAGTACCGCCTCACATTGCTGCTTGCATTGCTCAGTGAAGGAAAAGCAAGGCAAGGCAAAAGATTGAGATAGAATGAGAATTTAACATTTATCTCCCATTACTTCAGGTCAGCCTGAAAGTGACAGCAGGAAATATCACATGCAGATAATGTACCACTCTTCTTTTCAGGCTGTTTATGCTCACATGCAGGCACTCATGGTCCTTGTCTTTATTTATAAGTTATCAAGTACATCACAGTGTTTAATCTTCAGTGGAGCCACTCTTTTCTCTTTTCCTTCCTGTAAATAGGCACTCCTGTGTTTCACTGCCAAAGCGGCAACCTTTGGCTCTCCCTCGTCTCCTCTGGCCTGAACCACATCTTCTCTGCCAGACATTTGTGGAATCTTTCCTTGATGGATGGCAGAGGAAGGGGGCACCCACTGCAGGGCACTGTAGTGTGTCTATAGGTGGAACCATAAAACTGGGGAAAGGGAGCACAACTAGTTGGAAACTCAGGCCTCTTTAGTTCGTTTCTTGAAGCAGTTTTCAGCAGCAGTGTCCACTATCCAGTGTCCACTGGAAGACAGAGAATAAGGGGACAAGTATCGGCTTAAACTGGAGTATTTAGAAAATCAAGTCAGAAGCTATCTCATTTAGAGTGAGAAAAAGAACCATGTCCTACTTTCAGGAGTTTCATTTGCTTTGGGAAGGCCCATGCCAGCCTCCTGAATACACTCTCTGGCTGGTGATAACAGTTATTCCTATTTCCTCACAGAATTTTTTTTCCCTTCTGTGGCTTTGTAGGGGCAGAACCTACTCACCTGGGAGAGGTGTAGTAGGCTAACCAGGTCAGTGTCATCATTCTACAGACAGGGACATGGATCCTGTGGCCTCCCTGTGCTACTTCTGGAAGTAGAAGTATGCACAGAATGATGTAGGTAGCTGGTTCTTAAACCATAATTTGTGAGACGATGGTGAGTGGTCAACAGCTGCTAACAGAACAATCCTGACTTCTCTGGTGCTTTCAGCTGACAACACAGGAAGAGGGTGAAAAATAGTGTGAGAAGTCATGACATTGACCCAAAGGTTGGGAATTAGGAGTTCTCGTCTGTTTTTTTTAAGTCTTTGGCATAATCTCGACTCTGGTTGAAACTGAACCTTGGTGTCCTGTGGATAGATTCCCACCACACCAAAACCTAACAATACAGTTGAATCCTAATGGTTTCTGTAGTAGAAAAAAACCCCAAAATAAAAGACTCATCTCTGATAGAGTGTCTCACTTTGAGGAGATGTGCATATGCCTCTCTTTGCTGATTGGTAGTACTAGTACTACTTTTTATTCAGACAATAATAAAAAAAATCTGGGTTTTTTGATGTTGTTGATGTAGTTACTTCACAGGCAATAAATTCACATAAACAAAATTGGTGCAGAAGGGATTAAGATATACAGCAGAGGTAGGGAGTGGTCTCTGCCAGGCAAAATCAGTATCAGTATTTTCATTCAAGATAAAATACTTTTAAAGGGTGGAAGAACTTATGTAGATAAATTCCACAGCTCAATTTTGCACTGCAGGGTAAGAGACATTTTTCACAGTTATTGACAAAGGACATTCCAGCAGCTAGTGAGATCTGGATTTCATTATGTGTTTTGGGCTACAGTGCAAAAGTACTATCTGCCAGAAAAAATGTGGTTGAAGCATGTTTTATTAATATATTGCTGCTGTTCTTGGATTATACCCCTGTAGAGGCTCACATCTGAAATGACACATCTGATAGTCTATATGTTAGATAGCATTTCAAGGTTTATTTTTTGGATGAGTTTCCCTTACAATATACAGGGCCCATGCATATTTCTATTTTTAAGCATTCAGAGAAAAACCCTCAGTGCCCTTCTCCAAAAGATCATTGTGGGCTGCTCATGGAGCGCATTAGTGCTAGAAGCACAAGTGTAACTACAGTGCAACTAGTTCTTACCATCAACTTTTGTACCTCTGTATGTATTTTATGATTAGAGAATGACTTTCTATTCCAGGCAGCTTCTGTCTAAATACATGGAATAATGCAGCTCAGTGCTGCCAACATTTCTGTCCAATGAAAGGGCTGAGTCACTGGAAGTGTCAGGAGACCCAAGAAGACCTGGAAGACTGTCACCTCAGTGTCACCTTGCCTTAGAGAGTTATGTTAATGATAGAAACTCCCCGGTTATCCACAATCTCCAAAAATAACAAAAAAGAGAGGGAAATAGGTATAACAGATTTCTCTGAGAAATGCATGGTAACAACTGATATTTCCATTGCTGGTTTTGCTTTCTTACCTTCATGGTAAAGGCAGCCTTGTATGTGGAGCCACATACATATCTTCCTGATATATGGAACCCAGCTGCCTTGAAATCAATGGCAAGGTTCCTGTGTTCAGTGAAGGCTCTTGGATTTTGCTCATATTTATAGGATACAATTAAGCTGAAAAGTTAAGAGAGACCACAGCCTTCCAAAAATTAAAGAGGAGAGAGAAAGACATGAGAAAGCAAATATGTGGTGAAAGAGATCCCAGGTGAAATAATTGGTCCAAGTTCTCATGTCTGGATGTTGTTATTTTTTCCATAATTACTATAACAAACTCCTGCTTCCACCAAGGGGAGGTGACCTGGGATTTTTCCAGTAGCAATGGAAATTTAACACGCAAATGACCAGAACTGTTAAAGCTTTCGTACTCATGGGAGATTCAAGATATAGTCGACATCATTTAGTCAAAAGCAAAATTTTGTGAGTTTATTTGTGTGTCCATGCACTCAAAATGGAGACCAAGGAACCAAAAACCTCTATCTACCAGGAAGAGATTGTCTTAAGTACCAAGTAATTCACAGTAATGTAGGCATGGGTAAAACGTGATTTAGATATCCTATTTTGTTCAGTTACCTTTGAAAGTCACATTGTTGGAGTAAGGAAGTGCAATTGATACTGGTACCACCTTCAGCTGAAACAACACATCTGCTGCTGTTGTAAATGCCACTGTATTTGGAGCTCCAGTTCTCTTCAGTGTCCTTTCTACAGAGGTGACTGAGATTACAGTAGCCAACTCACTTTACCTCCCATAATGAAGGATTTTCTAATCTCCAGAAGCATCAGCATAAGCATATATCCATGCTCTCCAAAACCATTTGGAATCTGCCTTATCTCTGCTGGATACAAAGTAGATGATCAGATACTCAGTCCATTTAATTCCTTTTCTACAGACTTCTCTGATTTTCATTGTATCACTAGGATTATAGTTCCTAACCCTTTCAGAGAAAAAAAAAAGCCAAAAAGCCAAAAACCAACCAACCAAACAAACAAAAAACAAAAAACAAACAAAAAACCAAAAACAAAAACAAAAAACCAAACAAAAAAACCAAAACAAACAAAGAAACAAAAAATAACCAACCAAAAAACACCCCCCAAAACAGAGAAAGAAACCCAGTCCTATTATGGACTAACAACACTGCAATTTACCAAAAGCTACCTACTGAAAAGTACTGTTTCACTTGTTCACTAATGCCCCCCACTCCTTGAAAACTGTCTGCAAATATCTATTGCCAATATTTATACGGCTAAAACTGTAACCAACACTCTGATCCTATTCGTCCTTAATCTCACCCTTGGAAATATACTATTACATCTGAAAAAAACTTATTCTTGCTAACTGCTGTGAATTCCTGTAAGGAGTTTCTGGTTTCATCCATGGTGGCTATTAGTAGCCTGGCTGTGGTCATGATTCTATTGTACCTGCAGTCTAAAACTTAGGACAAAAAGAAAATCTCCTCTTCAGGGAGATTATAATCTCTGTTGAGACAAGGTGGAGGGATGGATGCAGGGCACAAGGGACAATGAGAGTATGGAGGCAAGAGTGTCAGGCCATTGTGGTAGGACACCAGTGGCCAAAGTTTTGTCAATTAACTCAGTGGCAGTGCTGTGGGGGCATTTTAGCTAAAAAGAGATGTTAGGGATTTTAAGGAGCACCATGAAGGAGAAGAATGACCACTATTTTTTCCAAATGTAAGTGGCAAAATGTGATGTTATTCATCAATAGCAAAAAGCGAAGGGAGCCCAGTACAGAACTAGGCTTCCATTACCTAGTTCATTTAAGGCAAGATCTCAAGTTTTTGTGTTAGAGAAATATTTCTTTATTGCTGTACTGGTAGCCAAAAATGTTTGACATCTGCATGACTAACATCTGCATGCCATCATGCACAGCCAGATGGTGGGCTATAAAATGTCGAGAAATTTTGGTTGTGGAAAGATCAGCAGCAGACTGAAACACACACCAGAACTATTTATAAAGGGAGAGATTTCATTTTCTTTGAGAAGAACAGCACAAGTGATTGAAAGACTGAGAGACTGACTTATGAAGAGGTAGTGAAAGAAGTAGGTATGTTAAGCTTGGGCAAAAGACCAGCCACCAGCGTGTGAAATGAAGAATCGGAGAGGAGGAGATTTCTTGTTGGGGAGCCTAGAGCAATGGGATCACTGGTCAAAGACAATTCCAGGGTGAAGCTTTGGAGGTTAAGGAGGAATTGTATTAAAACTTTGCAAGTAACTTTCCACGGGAGATAGCAAGAGCTCATTGTGAGTCATGTAAATCTGAGCTGGCCAGAGCACTAGAGGATCACTTGTTGGCAGGGGAATAAGTCCCAGATGACTGTATTGGCCTTTTGTGTCTGCTCCATCTCAATCTGGCATTCCAGTCCTGGAGAGTGTTGGGTACATACACATATCCTGTGCAGAAAGAAGGAAAATAGGAAGTGCCCACCCAAGCTTACAGGTGTGGCTTGACCTTTTGTAAACACGAGCCTGTTGACTGCAGAACAGGCACACCATTTGACAAGGGAGCTGGGCTCTGCCAGGCTCACACATCATCAGCAAACTCATTAACTTAACTGTACAGGCACAACCAAATTGTTCTCCCTTTTACTATTTGCCAAATCTAATGCCTCCAGTGCAGCTACACAGCTGTAACTGAGCACAGAGCTCAGAGGCAAGTGGCAGTGCAGTTGTAATTCGGAGGTAAATTCAGCTGACAGCCCTGGTCCAGGTGAAGTAGGGAGATGAGATACTGCCTTGATTCCCAAAGCTCCCAGCAGAGAGCAAGATAACTCCTAGCTTTTATTTTTCATATTGTTAGGGTTCCATTAGCTAATCTTAAGTATTAAGATTTTCATATGTCATATATATGACCTCCCCATATAATTTTGGAAAATCAGCTACACCACAAGTTTTAAGGGAAGGCAGTGACTGAATTGGCTGCTTGACATTAGAAATGTGCCTGACAAATTTTCCAAGTTAGGGCCATATGCAGTATGGAAACAGCCCAACTTTGCCACTGTTCCTGGTCTCAGTGAATTAGCTTGGTATGAGTGAGTGTGTGGCTACATTTGCAGGAGCAGCATGTAGGGGCTGTGGTGGAGAAAGAAAATGGATGATTTCTATATGTTGATTCTTTCAGTTTATCCACGTGTGAGTTAAATATGCTTAAAAGAGATCGGAGCTGGTACCCAAGCCTGTTTTGGGGTAGACATAAAGAGGTTCTGTGGGGCGTTGCACCGTAACAGAGCAGCCTATTACACAACCTTCCCAGCCCTGTCGTTTGCCCCTGAACTGCACCGTGACTGTTTTGCAACGCCATCTAGTGCCACATGGGGATCCTCGGAGCACCCAGGACACTGCTTTCCTCTGATTTTCTTGCACGAGTAGAACAGCCAGTGGCTTTGCAAGAAGAAATGTTTGCATTTAACAGCAGTGACAATTAAACCAACAGATAGGAGGGGAGCATTTGATCCATAGGATTTGAGCTGCTAGTTTATTCTAAATGGGAAAAAAAAAGTGTACTGAAGCAATAACCACTTCCCAGGTAGTACTCAGAGTCCTACCCCAGCTTCAGGTCTTGGTGTGAGGCTTCATGATACACAAATTCTCTTTGCTTTTAATGTCAATACAAAAAAACCTACTTCCATTTATGTTCCATGGAAAAAGAGCCCCCAAATAAGCATAGTATGTAAATTATGCTTGTGCTCTTTTAGAGCGAATTAAAATACCCTTCACTTAATCATAGGGCTATTAGAATGGAAGCCTTACTGAGAAGTTACTGATGAGTTCCCCACTTGATGAACCTGCTACATAGCAAGCTTCCAAGATTTTATAAATCTCTCAGGAATGAGAAGGGAGTGATACAGTCCCAGAAAAATCAATAACCTTCTATAATCTTTAGCTGTCTAGAAAGCAACAAAGTATTTTTCCCCCTACTTTTAAAAACTTAAGTATTTTGGAAAGTGTTGGATTATTGCTGGATTTTTTTTTTTTTTTTTTTGGAACTGATGTTTTTTCTCAACTTATTTTCAAAAAAGGATTAATGAAAACCTTATGCTTGAAAAATGTAATAATTTTGAGGAATGGTGAAGCCCTTTTTATAATGTAACAAGTTCACAGCTTAATTCTCTCCCTTTCTAATGGTAATTCTTACTCTGGTTCTCCATTTGCCATTCTTGGACAGAATATAATGAGAAGTTACTTTGCATCTGCTAAACTCTTCCCGTCCCTTCCCTTTTGAAGGGTTCTGGTCATTTCACAGCACAAACGTTTGGTGGTATGCTTTTTGCATTGAACAGAAAGTTTCGGAACAATCCCCTAATCCAAACCAGACATCTCTTCCCTCATCCTTCTCTCTAGCTGACTCTCTAGCCAGAGGGCTGTGTGATTAAGGGATATGCTCTTCTCTCAGCAGCACCCAGTGCATGCCAAACTCACTTGTAGGGGGAAAAATGGTACTTAAAACATTTTACTCCACGTGTGTGGGGAAAAAAGGAACGCACTCTGCCCATGGGAATTCTCCATCATCTGTGCTGAGTACTGGGTGCCCTCTAGAAGGCAGCCTGTAGTTTGAGCAGAAGCTGTGAGGGTGCATGCGATGCAGTGATAACCAGAAGCCACATTTGTGTGATAAACCTGTTTTCCTTATAAAAATCTCAGCCCACAGATCCATGTCTGTAAGAGGTAAATTCCCTTTCTGTTATTCCAGGGAGCAAATGTAATAACACACTATGTAACAGGTCAGAAGTACATGTGTCTAGGCATTGCTGAGTGTTTTTATTAGAGTCAAGTGAGACAACGCTGAATAATGCCATGGTGCCTTCATTTAGTACACTCACTGACCCATCTCAGGCCAGTGTTTTTATGTGGATCTGTACAGACTCATATAAATACAAGCCTCAGTCCCTGTCGCGCCATTCACAAAGGAGATATTACGGCAGTGCTGTGGGTTTTTTCCTGTTTCACACATCGTGGCCCGTCTCGGAGGATAATGTTGTCTGTATCTATTATTTCCTATTTGAGTTCCTAAACCAGAAGCTGACATTTAGCAATATGTAAACCTCTGCAAGGCGCTTTTGAAATACAGCCTTTGCCTCATGACAGCCTTTCTGTCAGCCACAGTCTGTAAATAGAGAAGCAAAGACTGTAAGAAATTCGGTGGTTTTCTCTGTCACACCTATTTAGAATAGACTTCAACAATATCAGCTCCTACTCCCTTTTAGCCTGCACAGGACATGGACTCAGACCTGCTGTTCGTGAAAGTCAGTTTATCTCTCATCATTGCTTCTAGTCAATAAAACTATGCACGAGTGGGAGAAAAGTACATGAACAAACCTGCAGATGATTGTCCCAATATGACACAAAAGAAACGACGCTCATGCACTGAGATGTCCAAGGCAAAAAAGGAGCAGTTTATTTACAGACCTCAACATTTATAGAATTCCAACAGTGACCATGGATTGGAGGAAGAAAATTGTCCTCTCCAACTACACTGGTCAACCCAACAGCTCATCAATTCTCTCCTACAGAAAGGAATGCAAAACAATCATTATTTACATGAAAAGTATGTGAGAAACTCCATTAGAAAAATGTAAATACAGAAGGCTGAAGGAACTTCAGAAAAACTTTAGAAAAACAGAGAAGAAGAGGGTGACAGATCATCCTTCTTGTATAGTTCTTGAAAAGCTTCTTAAGGATATGACAGAAGTTCCGTCATTCTAGTTTGGAAATGCATGGCCTATAAACGTCCTGTTAAAGCAGCCAGTCTTAAGAAAATGCGTATTTTTAACTCTGGAATGTATGATTCATTTTTTAAAATGTATTTTTTCCTGTTGCTTCTACTAGTGGGCCTCTCATCACCTCCTCTGTGTATTTCTGCCTTTTCTGTCCATAGTGACAAAAGATAGGATTCCCATTAATGCAGTTTTTCCATCCCATAAAATGCTACGGTGTTAGCTGTGGGTTTGTTGAAACACCCGAAGGTGTCCTGCTCCCTTTTTCTGAATGTTGCATGGGTAGCAATGACAATGCAGCCCTGATGTCAAGGAAGGTTTTTACATTTTAGTGAGCCTGGCAGGCAGCTGTGCATATAAAAGGAAACCCAAAAAGGATGGAGATCCAAAATCACACTAGGAGGGCAGCAGAGCACAGGGTAGGCTTCAAAGCCAGGCAGCAACTTTTAGGTTCAGCCAGGCCAAGTGGACTGAGAGAGCATGGCCTTGCCTACCAGAACATAAACACAATGGCTGATGGACTGGTAGCTGATGGCAGGATAGAGGCTATAAATTGCGACTCACCATGAAATTCTCCCTCCTTAACACCTTCCCTTCTACCCTGATCATGGCTGAAAAGATTTTTCCTTTGGTTTTAAAAATAGCTCTGTATGCATTACTGTCCTAACTCTTCACACATGCCACTATTTCTGAATGTGTTGTCATCTCTCCCTTTCTTCCACAGGATATGACCCCCTTCTCTCCTCCTCCCCTGGCTGGGAGATTGGAGTTAAAGCTTGTTATGAATGACTTGATTATGATTGCTGCTCTTTGCCCATTTCATTTCCACTTAGCCAGTGGCCAGGTTTTAAATCAATGCTTGCAGCACCTAATGTCAGCCTGACAAATCGGAGATGGCAATGACAGTCCTGGATGTGAGAAGACTTATCCTTCAAGTTCAGAGTCTGACTCCCACATCAGTTAGGAAATTAAAAGTTCTGATGAGAAAGAGGAGAAGGAGCACACTGGAGACCTGGTCTAAGCAATTGGCTTCAGGAAGAGCTTAAGTTTGTTTGGACCACATCTTGGACCTTAGAGCCTGCCTTAATATTCATGGAAATTTTATAGGTCCAGAGAAGGATTAGAGTAAGGATGAGGACATGGACTGCATAGTGCACTATGTGAACTCCAGATGTAAGTGAAGAAGCTGCACATGCAGTCTTCCTCTCAAGCTCAGACATCCCAGGTGTCTTCCTGCAGAGCAGGCATAGCATGTTGCATTGCTGGTGTCCTCTGCACAGCAACAGCTTGTTATATTTTCCTTGGTTTCTGAACATTGTGCAGATGGTGGCGTGAGGGAACCTGTTACCCTAGGGAATGCTGTAATAGCTGTCAGGTACTCCAATGGGTCCTGTCAATGTCTATGGAGCTCTGTGGTCCCAGATGGTTTGAGAGGAGAGAATTTTGTTTCCTACTCAAAACCAGGGTAAGGAATCTGTAGATACATTATGTTACAATACGCCTTGGTGGCCACAGATACATTTTCAGAGATTGTGATTCTCTAATTAAAAAGAAGGTGGTTTGAAGATTATGTGATTCCAGCTTATTTGGAAGATTGTGAGAAAATAAAGCTAACCATTAAAAAAAAAATCACCAAAATACCAACATGAGCAGAATTGTTCAGGGGAGGGAGCAAAAACAGAAGTAGATATTTGAGTAGGTTTTTGTGATTAGCTACTTCACTGGTTCAAGCTGAAGGAAGGGAGAAGGGAATGGAAAGCCTGTAAGGAATAGCCCTACATTTCTTGAAATATGGCCTGTAAACAGTGAGGTAAACTGAGGATCTTCACTGCACTTCACTGTTAACACTGGATTTGATGTAAACACTGTTAACACTGATGGCATAATTCATGAATTATGATGATGGTAAATACAGCTTCTTGATTTACCAGGAACAAAAGAAGTGAAAGTCCTCTGTGATGTTTTCACTGTGTTGAGATTGCCTTTGTCAGAATATTTGTAGATGCCAGTTAGGACAAATGCTTATGGACATCATCCACTTCCAGTGCTATTCCTCTATCCATTGAACCAGGTGCTAGAGGGATTCCTAAGTATTCATAAGACTGTTTATAAAGAAATTGTAAGAGGCAAATGGGAAGGCTGTAAAATACCAGTAACCTATAATCCAAGAGGATTCTGTGGCTCCTCTTCGAAGGAACATTTTGAGAGCTTCTCCCCTTAGGAGAAACCACTAAAGATATATATTCACAGCCCAAATCTCCTAGTTTGGGACAGCGTCAATTAGCTCCTTGTGCAATGGAAGTAAGAATGAGCAAAAAGAGAGTAGATTCTCATTTGTTTGTGCACTGTCCAATTGAACTAGCTAGCTGAAACAACTCAGACATATCTGAGAACTCTTTTATTTTACTCGTTCTTTTCAGAACAAGGGTGAGTTGCGGAGGAAATGGAACTGTCTGTTGAATCATGACATCTGATAGAAAATCCAGAAATCCAGCCGTTTTCTTGGTTTACTACCTGGGTAAAAAGTTTATTTTTATGAAATGCTGGATTGCTTTGCAAGCTACTCCAGCAGGCCAAGCCAAGTTCGTCTTCCAGCACCATGAATTTATGTCCTTGCTGTGGCTTCCTGCCAGCATCCTCTCCATTGAACTGTATTTACATTAGCTCTGTAAAACATTACTTCATTCAAGTGTCTGAAGTGAAGCACTCACTTACTCTGTGCACTCTGTCCTTGACTGTTGCCAGCTGGTGAGGAGGTAGCTGGTTGCCTTTCCCAGCTGGGCCCTGCCATTCTCAATGTAATGAGAATTTAAGCCACTGGTTCACTGGGGCTGCTCAGGTTCCAATTTTGAATTAAGTTGTCTTAGCTGCTACAAATGAAAAATATTGAACAATTAATTTCTTCAACTAAGATTGAAAGGTAAATCCTTTGTTTAAAAAATAAATGCCTTCAGCAGTCATTGCCTTTGGCATGAGATCTTGGCATCCTTCAGTCCATATACTGGTAAACTAATCTGGTTGATGGTTCACTGAATTTCAGGTGGGCCTTTTGTGGGGTTTGTTTGTTTGTTTTTTCCTGTAACTTTCAAAGCTCTTTACAAAGTGGAAGCGATTTCGTTTTATGGAAGGCAGAAACAGAGGGAGGAAGAGGCAGATTGTATTGTCTAACCTAGTATAGTATAGATCCTCATGTGAAGCATCTCAAGTTTAATGAATCAATGGGATGGTCCCAAGGTCTCTTACTGACAGAATTAAAACAACTTCTGTAGGAATGAAAGATAAAGGAGGTTTGACTCTCTTTGGTGTTCTCTGGTGCATAAACATTCATAATGGAATTGAAGTCATAAGTTCTTTTACATATTCTAAAAGGGCTTTCTGGAGGCCAAGATTTGCTCTCTCCATTTCAAGAGAAGATGTGAGTTGGGATTTTTCATTTTTAGATTTGTTAAATAGTTTGGAAATGAGATTTCTCAAGGAAGTGTCCCTGTTTTGGAACACGTAACTATTTCAGTGTTAATATTCAGACTGGGATGTAGCAACAGTTTTCTTGTCTAAAACATAGATCTGCGTGTCAGGAGACTTCATTTCACTTTCTGGCTTAGTGCTCCTTCCTTTGTAAAGGACAATAGCACTTACCATTCAACACCAGGGTGTCAGGGCTGTGTGAAGAGCCTCAATATGCTTGGATACAAGGTTTGAGGGAGCTAGTAAATACTGCTATGTCTCTTAGTATTGTTTCAAGTTTATTCCTTCCTCATTCTTAACCTGCTCAGATTTTATCTTCAGTCTGTGGAAACCACAAGCAGAGAATAAGGAAATGTTTTCTTGGCTTTGTGGGATGCAAGCAAAGGAAATTTGTTGCAGGGCTGTAAGGATGGTCAGCAATGAGAACTACTGGCATGGCCTTCTTCCCTAGGGGTAAAAAAATCCCTAAGTAAGCATCAGTAAATTTCTCCATTACTGCTAAGGTACCTACAGTGGAGCATTGATATTTATCAGAGTATCTGTGCAACACCTCCAGGATTTGAAAGAAAAAGTAAGATAAATTAATGAAAATTTTTTTGTTTAAATTTGCTATACAGATGTTTGCACCTTCTTCTTTGGGAAGAAACCATTTCCACAAGCCAAAACCACTGTAGAACTGCAGTTTTCATGGAGGTATCTCATCTCTCCCTCCTAGGCATACAGGCAGCTGCTGCCCTCTCTCACATCCAGTTTCCCAGGGCTGTGAGCCTGGGATCTCTCTGAAGCAGTTCTCTCTTTCTGAATCTTAAATGTACCAGCTCTCCTGCCCTGGTTGAAAAAACATCCTGCCTTCCATGTTAACTGATACATCCCTGAAAGGATTCTCTTGGAAACACTAATGAAGATGCATTTAAACTTGCCTGGGAACTTGGTCTGATTTTAAGAAGAATATATTGACTACTTTCGTCTACAGAATCATGGCTGGTTGGCAATAAAGGAACTTAAAACACTCTGGAAGCCCACTTTGGACCTGTCAAAGAGCACTGTGAGCACTTCTGTTTATTTATCCTCCCCTCCCTTCTCTTTGGTGTAGATTAGAGGTAAAATTCTCCAGAGAGTGGATTCCTCATTATGATTTCCGATACCTCCCAGTCTACAGAGGCTGGGATTACCACATGAAGGGCTATTTTTGCCTCTGGTCCAGGCCTTTTGAAGGGACCCTGGAACACTTTACAATAGCACAGATTTATGAGCACTGTGCAGCCTGCCAGAGCCTTTCTGAGATTCTCCTGTAAACTAATTATGGGAAACTGCCCCAGGCTTCTGTCATTAAAAATACATTCTTAGCATTTCATGAACAAAGCTTAGTTTCCTCCTTCTGTTCCTATAGGATATGATCTGTTTCCTGACAGATGTTTATTCTAAAACATCAAGTGATTGTTGCTGAGGAAAGTAAGTGAAAAATAGTGTGTTACCTATGATGAGTCACAATGTGAATCCTGAAATCCCAGCGTGATCTTAACTTCTCCAATGCCCAAGGAAATTACTTTTTAAGATTTTTAGCTTGCTTACATTCATGTAATTAGAGACTGGGCACTTGGAGTTGTGTAGTTTGTTGTCAAGCCTTCCTTTTCAACACTGTCTTAGATGGCTTTTGACCAAAAGCCATTACCCACCCACTGACTGCTTGGAAACCTGAACAAAATGAGTTGATCCATCCAACTGCTTGCACCCTGCTGGCTCTTAGATGCTACCACACGGGGTGGCAGGAAAGGCAGACAGATACAAACAAGAGTGGCTGTTGGCAGGAGTGGAGAGCTGGCTCATGAGGACAGGTGACACAGTTTGGAGTTTTGGCTGGATTGTGTGTGTGGCAACAGCGCTGGAGCACAGGGTGGGCTCTGTGCACATGGACCATGTGTGTCTGCACGCAGATGTGCATGCTCTCTGTGTGCCCATCATAAACACTGCCCTTGGAGAAAATCCTTCCCTGCATAGGCAAGAGCACAGGGGCCAGGTGGAATTCATCCCCACAGGGCACCTTCTGGTTCAGACAGGTGGTGAGGCTATCACCACTTGCCTGATTATCTAAGCCCAACGGTGCTGCCAGAACAGGGTATGCTTCAGATTGCCTAGTCTGTACTTACTGCACCATGAATTACTTTCATTACCTAAATGAAAGGCCTGACATATGTCAAGTCATTCACCTGAGCCATAACTTAAACTTAAATTTTGCCAGTGATCATGGTACCTATAAGCACTACAGCTTGTTGCTGCTGTTGCATGTGGAAGGTATCAACTGACCTCCTAATTCCTGTTAAGACCTGAACTCCTTGTGTGTGTTTTAGATGCATTGTGCATGTGCACAGTGCTCACACAGATCTTGATTTTAAAGGAGCTGAAAAGTCCAGGGTGGAGTTCTTCCCAAGGCTTTCAGCTGGTGTATAGGTCAAGTGCCAGATGATCTGCTACAGCACAAGGCTTTGAACTGATCCCTGAAATTCTACAGCCATCTTCCTGCTATAAGGTTTTGAGCTGCCAAGTAAAGTGCACTGGGAAAAATAATATGCAGAAGGACGTCTATATTTTCCATCTGTAAATTCTTAAAGATTCCAGAAGAACAGATATATCTGTTTTGGGGTAGTATTATTACTGAAGTTCTGATTCAAATTAGCCCCCTGAAGTTCTGATTTAAATTAGCCCTCTCTTCATCTCCCCCTTTTCTTTTTAGTGGTTTTTTTTGGTTGATTTGTTCATTTTGATTTGTTTCTCGGGCTTTTTCTGGGTGTGGGGTTTTGTTTTTTATTTTTAATCTCTTACAAGGCATCTAGGTTAGTAATGCAGGCTGGCCACAACAGGATGTTTACAATGCAGTCTTCTGCTGTGCAGATAATTTTTCCCCCTGCAAGTGATAGGTCTGGAATTCCTCAGAATGGGGTAGAAGTGGGAAGAGAATCTGAAACCACCCTCTTCCCCCTGCCACACATGCACAGAAGAGGAAATACTGTGAAGATTTTCTGTGGTGTGAAGATCTTAGGGGACAAAAGTTCTCTTAGAAATGCTGCTGGAGATGATAGTAGCTGCAGAGGAGTCAGTGAGGAAAAGGGTATTGACAGATGAGGTGAAGGCACATGCAGGAAAATGCTGGTACATGCCTAGATGAGCTGAGGTGTGTTAGAGAGGAATTGCAGGGTTCTCTTCCTGTATGTCATCCCCATGAAGAGATGTGCAGGCAGGGAGAGTCCTTTGCTTACACAGATGGTGGTTAACTGATTTCCATTAGCTGAAGCTCTGTCTCTTGACCTGATAACTTTCTACTCATTCTTGACATTGGTGTAAATGATTTTGAAAAATGGGGTATTGGAGAAACAGACTGTGAGCCCCTGGGAATACTGGAGAAGCAGCACAGCACAACCTCCAGTTTGAAGTGGCTACAGGTGAGGCAGTAATTGAGGTGTACAGGGTGGGGAATGATTTGGTCAGGCAAAGAGCTGGTGGACTTAGCTGTCTGTTTACACATGTGACTCTTCTGATTATTTTTCCTTTTCTCAGCAGCATAGTTTGGATCTAAGCCTATTCCAGACAACCTTAACTTTCCCCTTCCTTATTTCCCATAGTAAAGGTTTTTTAAAAAAAATCAAATTATAAACAAATTGTAGGCTCAAACTTTCCTTTAGAACTTTGAGGAAAAATTCCCTCCCTTCCCTCCCCACTCAATTTCTCACATTCTTCCAGCCTGTTTTGGAAAGATTCTCAGTCTTTCCTCCTCAAAGCTGATGTTGATAGATGGATCCAGCAAGGCAGACAGAGAATTCGCACAGAAGAATGGGGCAGAGGTATGTGCATCCCTGTGTTTCTTCTGGAAGGGGAAAATGAGGGAGGCAGGGTAGGCTACTTTGCAGCTGAGGTCCACCATAGTGTGACACCGTGCCAAACAAAAATCTCAGCTCAGAGTCCAGAAAAAAATAAGGGATTTGGATGGCTTTTGGACTGGCTTATAAATGTGCGGCAGGGGCTTCATTCTGCTACAAGGCTTTTAATGAACCCTATCCCCCAAACCCATCACATGCAGTACAACAGGACTGCCTCCTGTTCCTCCTGTTCCTGTTCCAGCGGACACCAGCTTGAAGGGCATTTCCACAGTGTTGCTTTTCACAGCATGGGCAGCATGGACATAGTTTTGTGCTATAGCCTTGCTTCACAGGGTGTCTGAGTGTCTGTGATCTGATACCATTATGCTCCTGTTCCAGCAGCAGAAGAAAAAGGAGTTTTAGTGACACTAAATCTCATGAACCACAGCCTCCTCCACTCCAGCTTTTCCACTGATAGGGCGCTGACTGCTATCCAGACACAGGGGATGAGCTGTCTTATTAGTGACTTTTTTGTGAAAGCACGAGTTGATGCAGCCCTGGCTGTTACAGCTTCTTCCATCTACTTCCACTCCAGAAGAAACCAATGGTAGAAGCAATACATTTGGTCTCACCTAATGAATCTCTGGCAATATGGAATAACTCTTACTATAATGCTGATATATGATTGTATTTCTTACAGTGTAAGTTCTCTCCCTTCCTTTTAAGTCTGTTCCACACCCTGACAGACTTCTCCATCTTATGTCAGTAAGAAAGAGTGACTTTTGGAGCTGAAAGAGTGATAAGAGGCTTAGAGAACATGAACTGGGAGTAAAGACTGAGAGAGTCAGTTTTGTTTAGTCTAGGAAAAAGAACATGGCAGGAGCAGAGGTGGGAGATATGATAGTGTTTGAACATTTTCAGGGGTGTTACACAGTGATCAGTTCAACAGGTCAAGATGGGGTACAGCAACGAGAAATCAGCCTGTGTTCAGTGAAGAAGACTTGCATTAGATATTTAAGAAAGGTAGAAAAAAACCCCAAAAAATCTTTCTAGCTGTAAGGGTAGTTAAATAATGGCTGTCTAGGGACTTGTAGAACTATTGCTCTTACAATGTTCATGAGAAGGCTGGCTAGGTGAAAACTGAAGAAACAGAATCCCAAAATTTCACTGCATTTCCACAGTAACTTTTGTGGATCACTACCAATTCAAATTCTGTTTAGTTTTGACTAGTTTCAGCTGTTTGAAATCACCTCTGTTCATTTTCTCTCCCTGCATTCCCACATATAGGTGTTTTCCTGTATCCTGTATTCCTCTTGAGCCATTTCATATTGCCAGATGAAAAGACTGATTTTAGTGTTTCTGTAGTTTCTGTACATCGAATTTGGACATTGTCATTGCAGAGTAGCAAAGCTCAGCATTTAGCTGTTGTTTTTTATGGCTTCTAGCATAGCAAGATTTTTGTCTTTTCTGTCACTGAAACCCCAAATGATCATAGAATGATTCTAGAATCATAGAATATCCTGAGTTTGAAGTGACCCACAAGGATCATCAAAGGCCAGCTCTTGGCCCTCCATAGGACCATCCACAAGTCACACCATGTGCCTGAGTGTTGTCCAATCATTTCTTGAACTGTCAGGTTTGGTGCTGTGACCACTTCCCTGGGGAGCCTGTTCTAGGGCCCAGCCACTTTCTGGGGGTGGAACCTTCTCCTGATATCCAGCCTAAAGCCACCCTGACACAATTTTGGGCCATTCCCTCAGGTCCTGTCACTGATCAGCACAGAAAAGACATCAGTGCCTGCTCCTCCTCTTCCCCTCACGAGGAAGCTGTAACTGCAGTGAGGTCTGTGCTCAGCCTCCTCTTCTCCAGGCTGAACAGACCCAGTGACCTCAGCCCCTCCTCACATGGCTTCCCCTCAAGGCCCTGCACCATCTTCATAGCCCTTCTTTGCACACTCTCTAATAGATTTATATTTTTCTTATATTTGTGGTGCCCAAAACTGCAAATAGGATTCAAGGTGAGGCTGCCCCAGCTCAAAGCAGTGCAGGAAAATGCTGCAGGAGAAATAATATATGTAATAATAATAATTATCACTATTACTACTCTTCTACAAATAACTCAGTTCTATCTTTGGCTGCAGTTAAGCATTAAAGAGAGACAGGGATGTTTGTTGTGTTGAGCTGGATGAAATATTGCCTCTTGGCTATGGAGAGTAACTGCAATGTGGAAGGTACAGTATGTTTCAGTTGAAAGGTCTGTGACTGATTATGTGAAGCTGCATGAGAAACACATTTGGTGTTTTGTAAGTATTCACCAGAGAGCAGCAGGTCAGCATAAGATCTCATGCTTTGGAAGGATACACTGTGCTACATGCATTTTTGAGCTAGTGTAATCAGTTTTTTTGATAGGAATCCACTGAAGACATGTAATGCAACCAGACCTCATGTGTCAGCTACCCATATAAGCTGGCCAGTGAGGCAGGACCAGCACTGTAAGTCTGTGTGTGATCAGACCCTGACCCTGAACGAAACAGATTGGAGGCAAAAGGAGAAGTGAGGGTTAAATCATATATTCTGCTTAGCTACTTGGTGTCTTTGAGCAAACCACAATCATCCTGTGCTTGACTTTCCAGAGGCATTACTGTCCCTAAAGAGGAAGAAGTGGCATAGTTCCTCCTCTGTCTGCATAGGACCACACGCTGCTTCTGCATTAGCATCCAGACTTACAACCCAAACAGCATCATGTAGCACAGCAGAAAACACAGGTTGTGGGAAAGCTGGCAGCCCTCAGGAACTTCCTCCAGGTCTACCTTGCTCCCTGCCTGTAGCCATCCTGCCAGCCCAGAGCCCCTTGACTACCCTCCACTCCTTAGCCTGGGACTGTGACCCTCCCATTGCCCTGGACACTAACTGTCCTGGGGCTGCAGCCCTTGTAGGAGCACTGTAGCCCAGCAGGCACTGGGACAATCCCATCAGGAGAACAGTGTATGGCTGGGGAGTGTGTATGCTGAGCTCTTGAACCACCTCTGCATCCAAAGCCAATATCCTGAAGCTGAGGCAAATCAGAAGTTAAGGTTTGCTTGTGAAGGTTGAATGGTAACATTTTAGAGGGTACTGAGACTCATTCAGTGCAGGCTTTGGCAGTGTGTCCAGCCTGTAACAAACATGTTGTCTGAGCTAGTGGCCAAAGGTGAGGGAAACATTAACCCTCTTAACTCAATGTATGTAGACATTGTTTGGAGGTAACGGGGAGTCAGGACCCATGACCGACACAGAGATTTCCATGGGAGAGTATCTGGCATTAGGTAAGTGATGGCTGCTCCACTTGGACTGAACTGCCTCTGCCCAAGTTGTGACATTTTGAAAGAATAATGGTCAAGATTTGGTGGAGTATTTGGTTTTGATGTTGTGTAGGTAATGTGGGGAGCATGCCCTTTTTGAAGCATTTCAACCTGAACATGTGGCCTCTTCACTCTCCCTGCTTTCCAGAGTCCCCTAGAGGTGTACACCTTTCTATGGTGCTTGCTCCTCCAATTGCGGTTTCCTCCCCACCCCAAGGCACTTACCAGCTCTGCTTTTCAAGCCTTTCAGTCAGGGAGGCAATAAAAGGAATTGCAATATAAACTAGCCCATAGGAGGAAGATGACATTTCCCCCTACTGTATTTTAGACCATGCTAGCTCAAGCCATCTTGTATCTATCCAAAGTTAGTGCAGACAAGGCAAGCTTTGATCTTTCCAAAAGTGCAGTAGTGTATGTCTGCTGTAATGTGATGTCTCTTCTATTATTGCTGAGCCTGGAACACAATAACATCTTATAGAGGGCTTTGGAGTTTAGACTACAGCCCATTTATTTATTTTGCTGGAGCAGTGTCCCATAAGGAAAATCCTAGGCTGGGTTTAAAGAGCCAGACAATGGAGCAGCCGTCACATTTAGATGTTGCTTTTGAAACAATACCCTAATGCTACATCACTTTGCTCTGCTGGGTTCTGCTTCTACTTGCCAATGGCAGAAATCACAAGATCAGAATTAGTGAAAGGGCTTTAGTGATGTTTAGTGCAAAGCACGTTGAAAATGAAAACACCGACTCAACTTTGCTGAAAAAGCAGCTCTCTGGTTCCTAGGTTTCTTCTCTATCAGTGGATAGAGGCATTACCTCACACAGTATGGAGCCAGGCAATGGGCTGTGTGTCTCAGTCTTTTGCAAGAAAATAGTAACGTTACACTTACAGTAAATATTAATAGTGCCAAATGTATGTCAAAAATTTAGACCATTTATTACCATGGAAAGGGGCTTGAGACTCCAGTATTTATAGAAAAAGAAAAGAGACATGTCTAGTCTTACTGTCTGTGAAAAGAATCTTAAAACATTTTTGGAGTCTAGAGATAGCCCAAAATAAGAGTTTAAAATTGTATGACTTGCTGTATTTACAGCCCATTGATTTTTAATGAAAAAATGAAAAAAGTGCAGCATTTTGTACCAATATATTCATCTGGAATCTAAGAAAAATACAAACAATTGTTTTTAGTGAAGAATTTTAATGCTGTTTTCTTGCTCTATTTTCCAAGCTTCTCCTCCATCTCCCAGTTTTAAAAAATACAAAAATCGTAAGTATAAACAGGTAAAAGCAGCTGCATATTGCAAAGGGGCTTGGGGTGAATAATTCCTTCATTTATTAAAAAAAAAAATGGAAACGACTGACATTGGTAAACAAAAACCTGAAAAAACATTGGAAAGCAAACACTTGAAATTTATTCTGTAAAGTGGGCTTTCAATTCTCATTAGCCTGAGTAGAGCAGTTTAAATAACTCTTCTGTTGTTGGCTTCCCTGTGATATTAGGCACCTCTTTTAGATTGCTGAATATCCTCAGCATCTAAAAGGAATTACATGGCACTTTAACACCTCTGTTAAACTGATAACTCTCACTTGCTTAAAATCACTGATTTCTACAAGACCATTATGTGCAAGGATTTTGGAATCTGGACTTATGTATGCATATATCTGTATATATCTGTCCAAGACAGAAACTGAGATTCTGCATTATTTAATAATTTCCTGATTAATCCCTTCACAGATTTGTGAACTTCTTGAGATCTCTCTGTCACGTGAGATTGCTGCAAAACCTGGGAATCTTACCAGAAAAACTAGGACTAGTCTGACATGGATTACAGGCATTTTTGGTAGTAATTATAGGAACAGCACATTTGGCGAGCTGTCATTTCACAGGGGTACAAGTATGGCAGGTCAAGCAGGGTGACAGAAATTACTGGGAGCAGCTTTTTCAGCCAAGTTTGGTTTTTAAAGGACCAAGTCAGCAGTGGCAGACCAAACTAAAAATCTAAGTCTAAACCAGAACAGCCAAGACTTTGTGTGATACTCTACCTAATTGCTGAATTTTTTCTAACTGATTACCACTTTCTGTTTTTATTATGAGTGAGTACAGAGTTTCTGAGCTCTTTCTCTGAATAGGGACCCACAGCCCTGTACATGTGCAGCTGTTAAGATCCATTTAAAACTTACTTTGTGCAAGGGGATATTCTATTGCATAAACTGAGAAATACCAGGTGATGACAGAGCTGAAAACATAACACATGCTTGGGGACAAGGCAAAGGCTGTGGACCCAACTGGAAGGCTGAAATGACTAACTTCTGTATGATTAACTGTGTGATCTTTGAAAAGCCTGCACTGCAGGAGCTTCGTATCTTCAAGATTTTTGTGAGATACCAAGAGCTTAGGTCTATGTGGTCTTTCTGCAGAATGATTCAAAGCCTGGAAACCGTACCTTGGGGGTAAAGATATAAGAGGCTTAATCTATTCATTTTAGGAAAAAGAAGGTGAAGAGGTGGCTTGGTCAGAACCCACAAGACTTTAGTGTGGTAGAAGGTTTCTGTGAACAAAGAACTCTTTTATGCAGCGGAGAGAGGCATAATAAACCCTGTGTCTGGAAGCTGCAGCTCAGTTTATACAGATGGGAACTGAGGTGCAAAATCATGGGCTTGAGGCAGGAATCACTGGCAGAAATTCTATGCCTGGTGTTACACTGTGGATCAGACTAGGTCATCACAACCAGCACTTTTGGCTTTGAGATCTGTGTGCCTATGATTAACGTGATTCCCACATTATATGCACACATCAGCATTGCATTTAGTCACTGAAGAAGAGAGAGAATGTATTCAATTAGCTCTGGGCTTTCTGCCTAAAAGGGGAAAATGAAGTGAGATTTTGTTTAAGGACAACCCTGGTAACACTGAAAAACACCATGGAATTATTAGCATTTGGGCAGTTTGGACAGGTTTTCAAGGCCCAGCACAAAAGACCCTGCAGAAATATCTCTGTTCAGAGAGCTGCACAGAAAGAAGGCCAGAGCAGCCCCATGGAAAGGGACCTGGGGGTCCTGGTCAATGGAAAGTTGAATCTGAGCCAGCAGTGCCCCGGAGCCAGGAGGGACAACCCTGTCCTGGGGGGCATCAGGCACAGCATCACAGCCAGGCAGGGGAGGGGATTGTCCTGCTCTGCTCTGAGCTGGGGTGGCCTCACCTTGAGTGCTGGGGGCAGTTTGGGGTGCCACAATATAATAATAATATAAATCTATTAGAGAGTGTGCAAAGAAGGGCTATGAAGATGGTGCAGGGCCTTGAGGAGATGCTGTGTGAGGAGGGGCTGAGGTCACTGGGTCTGTTCAGCCTGGAGAAGAGGAGACTGAGCACAGACCTCACTGCAGTTACAGCTTCCTCCTGAGGGGAAGAGGAGGAGCAGGCACTGATCTTTACTCTGTGATCAGTGACAGGACCTGAGGGAATGGCCTGAAGTTGTGTCAGGGTGGTTTTAGGCTGGATATCAGGAGAAGGTTCTTCCCCCAGAAGGTGGTTGGGCCCTGGAACAGGCTCCCCAGGGAAGTGGTCACAGCACCAAGCCTGACAGAGTTCAAGAAGTGATTGGAAAATGTTTTCAGGCACATGGTGTGTTTGATGGGGATAGTCCTGCGCAGGGTCAGGAGATGTGAATCCTTGTGGGTCACTTCAAACTCAGTATATTCTATGAGTCTGTGATACCATACTGGGGCTTAGTTGTGGTCCTAGAAAGCATATGACATGTTTAGATAAGCAAATCAGAGGTAGACAGGACTGTACTAGAACTCTTTATTTCATTCAGATCTTGCTTAAATAGAAAGAGGAATATACTTTTTTCCGAGGATGGTCTTATTTAAAAAGGGTGGTATGGATTATTATGATGGTGATGGGAAGGAACTGCATTCTCTCCAGAGCAGCCCTGGTTCAAATGTTCTGGTTTGCTGGAAAACCCCTAAGTTCTTGTAGGAACTTGAAGAGAGTCACTCTAAATGTTCCTGACTCACATTACAGGAATTCATTGCATTGAAAATGCAATTTTCAAGGCTAAAAAATATGATTTTCAAATGCAAAGTAACTTGTCTTTGAAAGGTAAGCGAGACACCATTTTTTTTCCCCTGCACTTTGAAATCTCATTGAAGTACTTAGATGGTATTAAAATGAAGTTTTTTGGTGATTCAGAGAGAAAAGGTTTTAATAATAATTATTGTGCATGAATAGCGTTCAGTCCTTTGACAGTTTAAGATTGGAAGTACATTGAAGTTGTTTGTCTCAGAATCACAGACTAGGGAAATTCGGAAGGCTCCACAATCTGGTCCAGCCTCCCTGCTTAAGCAGGGTCATCCCAGAGCCCAAGGCACAGGGTTGCATCAAGACAGATCTGGAATCTCCAGTGAGGGAGACTCCACAACCTCTCTGGGCAACCTGTTCCAGTGCTTGGTCACCTGCACAATAGAGAAGTTCCTCCTCATGTTCAGCTGGAATTTCCTGTGCATCAGTTTCTTTCCATTGTCTCTTTTCCTTTTGCTTGGCAACACCAAGCAGAGCCTGGGTCCATCCTCTTGACACCTTCTTTTAATGTACAGGACCCTGCATTTGCCTTAGTTGAATTTCAGGAGGTCCCTCTCTGCCCTCCAGGCCCTTCTGAAGGGCTGCACAGCTCTCTATGCACAGCCCCCTGGCCACTCCTCCCAGCTTTGGGTCATCAGTGAACCTGCAGGGGAGGTGTCTCCCCCTTCCCCCAAGGCATTGATGAATGGGACAAGAAACTGTCCAGTCTTAATTTCTGCTGCCATGGGGTGCTAAGGCATCTGTAGTTGTCACCCACATATATAGGCGAATCCTTTCAATACAGCTGTTTATTTTGGTTTTTCATTCTTTCCATCAGAGTGCTGAGTTACTGCAGACCAACACCTGTATTTGTTAAACATTTCCTATCATCTACCTCCAAGGTCCTCTGTTTAAGCAGAACACTAAGGCATGGATAATTGAACTCACTCATTTGGGAGCTTGGGTTGTTATTGCCTTCTCTCTTGCAAACTGTAATTTTAAAAGATCACATTTGTTTTTGTCAAGTTGTGTAATGTGGTCTTGGGTTTTCTCATTCTGTTTTCCAGTCACCTTGCAAAGGAAGTATCCTGTGGAGTCATGCTTTTGATCTCACCTAGGATGCTGGGTCTGCACTATTCACATCTGAAATAGCTGGTTTAGACCATTTTAATTTTCATCTTGTTGCTTTTGGCAGGGAAAAAAGTGTTCAAAAGTAAGAGAATTTGTTCCTGTCTGATTTGAAAACTGAATGGCTCCCTGTTTGTTTTTTTCCTTTTTAAAACTCCTTTACTGGGGACTGTTTTTTGAGGGCTTGTGATCACACTGAGTTTGCTTTCTGTCTAGCCACAGCAGTTTACCAATTACAAAAGAGTCTTTCAGCACCTGACCCTATATTCAGGATAAGATCTGCAACCTTTAATTGTTTAATTAGCTGGTCCTAGCTTAAAATATTTAACAGCGCTTTCTCAGGTAACTCTGTTATTTCAGGAAGCATCCCCACAAAATATTTTCATTCCTTTTCCTTTGCTGTTTTACCCAGTAAAAGGAAGCAAAGGTGATCTCTGACAGTGATCAGCTCATCTTCAAAATACTTGCAAATAGCCCTCATCCTCTCAAGTAATGAAATAAAAACCATTCCCTGAACCATCTTATATACGATGCTGTTTGTGCCTGATGTGCTTTCTGCTGGGGAGGAGTGTCGGTGGTGGTGGTAAAAAGAAAAAAGACCTTGTATCTTTTCATTGCTTCTTTGTTTAGTGGTGAGTGGGAAATCTTTTCGTCTGAAAACTTGTGTGTTCTCTTTTTCTCCTTGGAGGGGTGGGGTCATATATAACACCAAGCTGGGCATGAAGGTACTTTAAATACAGTCAAAAACACTACACAGAACAAAGACTGCTTGTCCTGGCTTGCCTTGTCAACAAAACAAAACAAACAAACAAACAAACCAAACCAAACCAACAAACAAAACAAAACAAAACACCCCACCAAAAAACCACAACCCAATAAAAACAAATCAAAACAAAAAAACAACAAAGAAGCAAACGAAAAAGGTGATGAGTAATGGTGAAAGGCAGCGCTTCTAAAACTGCTTGAAATGTATTCTTTTTAACACCAGTTAACTGTGGAAGGTGGCACTGACAGAAATGAAGTTTTGTGGGTTGGCAGATTTTGACATGATGAGGAGAAAATTGAGCTACTCAGTTGTTTTTCTTCTTTTAGTGACATCCAGCCACTCCTGCTAGAGAAAAATGAGTTAGCATTTGTTTGCCACCTTTATCAGGCTGACAACTGATCTCTTCTAGTTTATTTCTTGTAGAATTTCCAATATTTTTAATTCAATAATGCTGGAATCTAAAAGATTAAGAATAAGCTGCTTCAACATTTATCGTTTCTGTTAGAGATAAACAAGAGTGAACATAAAGTACATCAGTAGCACTTCCATGGAGCTGCTTTTTAGACTGTAGCTTGCTTTTAAAGTCAGCATTGCACTTGGCTCAAATGATGAGAAACTGACATTAAGTGCTATTTAGGCAGAGCCAGTGCTAATATTTTCAATGCCTTATTAAAAAGGAAAGAATGTAAACTAATTCTACTTCTGTTGTGATGAAGTTCCTTCATAACATCTGAGCAAAATCAAGGCTGTTTGACCACTTAGACAAAATGTAATTTTCTGCTGTTTATTTGGGGCAGTGAGCAGAGAGGGAATAATTTTTAAAATGCTTACTGAGAAGCAGCTAACTTTCTTCATCCCTATTTGAAAGTTTCTAAAAAAGGAGCATGAAGAAATCAGGTTGACTCCCATGGTCAACAGCAGCCAATGCTAATGAATACTTGTACTGTTGGTTAGTGAAACTCATTATGCCTGTGTGCCAAAACAGAGACAATGGAGACAAAAGCCACAGCCTTTCAACTCTAAATATATCACTGGCCAAACTTCCCTGACATGACTAAGGACATGATTTATCTTAAGGAATTTCAATGCAAGAAAAACCCCACTTCTCTATCCTCAATCTTGTCCCCTCCAGCATCTGGCACTGGCTAGATAGTTTACAGGGCACCTCTCAGGCTGCTGTTATTTAAGCTCCAGGAAAGACAAAATCTCTGCAGCACCTGAGCACTAATGCATTAATTCTGGTAACCCCACTGCAAAGTACCAATGTGTTAATCTATCCATTTTGCAGAGGAAGAAAAGGGTGGCACTTTCACTTAGCATTAATTTGGTCTGCCTTGACCTACTCATGTCTGTAAAGTAAACTGACATATTTCAATTCTAGCAGCATCATTTGCCTGCTTTATAGTCTGAGCTGATCTGACTCCTCCACTCTTGTGTTGCTACAGCCCTACCCTGTGTAGCTCACACTTTAGTTCACAGTGTGGTCACTGTGGTCACCCTCTATTCTAACTTCTAACCATAGCACACTGTAGGCTATCAAACACTGGGGACACTGCACCTCATCCAAAGAAGGCTCCTCCTGTGACAATCTGGACAGGAAGAATGCTAACTGCAAAGGAAGAACCAGACCATCTGAGAACTAGACTATCCCCTGTTGGGATAAAAGAGGATAGACCAGTATCACCCCATTACCACCACTCATAATATTCAGTCTTTCTATATCTTTTATATATATATATATATATATAAAATTGGCCCCAGCTGGTGGCAACTCTTTGTCATGACCCAAGGTTTTGCCTGGTACCAGCTTAGCTGTATTTCAGCCAGTTCAACCACTGAAGAAAGGGGGACTTTAGGAATTTATTCTTTTCAGTTTCCAAGTGCAAGGAAAAAGTTCAGTTTCCTGGTGCTGCTGCAGCTGAGGAAAGGGTATGATAAACAGAAATGTTAAGCAGAGATGGAAACCAAAGGGGAGTTATACACTCATGGTGAATAAGTGAGGCATTAGGAAGATAGTTCTGTTGGAAGAAACATAGAGGTTGTCTTGACTATTCCTCTCCTCAGTTAAACAGGACCTATGCAAGTGAAGAGTTACAGTAAGAAATACCTTTATCTATGCTCCTAACTCCTTCAACAGAAATCTAACTCAGTCCAAGGATTCACCAAACCTGATTCTGCAGAGAGACAAAAGCAGTAAAGATGTGAGGGAAAAAAAAACTGATTTCAGTAGTTTTTAAGCTGCTGCCTCTCATATTCACTGTAGTCTACTCAATTCTCTGTTACAGTGGGAAGGAGAGATGTGACTGCTCCAGCCTGGACATCACAGTGTAATGTGCTCTTTTTATTTAACTGCTGTCTTCATTCAGCAGCCAATTGTATGTTCATCAAATTCTTTCTTAGGTTTAGGGAATTTTTGCTGCCAGTCTCAAGGGTCCACCAACTTGTCTTTGCTACAAACTTGTGTCAGCTTAGACTAGTTGCACTTGGCCAGACTGCAGTGCCCTTGCCTGTGCTAAACAGAGCTTTTCTATGCAAACAGGCCTGCTCTCATAGGGGATTGTGCTCAGCAGAGGAGGTTTGAGCTAGCTGCAGTAAAATCTATTGTCTTGATATAGAAATCTGCAGTGTGTTAAGAATCTACCTCATCTGGATGATGAAAATCTGTTCTTTGCTTCCTTTTGCTGAGCATGTTGAGCTCTACAGATGTAAACCTGTCCATACATGCTAAAAATGTGAGTATTTATAGGCATTTCTGTGGTGGCCTGCGTCAACAGTGAAAGAACCTGTCAGGAAGTAGAAAAATTTTCTTTGAGGAGCTGGAGATACTTTTTTAAGAGCTGAAGGGAATGACAAAATGAAAATTTTGCCAGGGCACAATTTTTTACAACATTTAGTCTAAAGATTTGTTAGGTCTATTTGTTGAAATCTGTGTCCTGTGTTTTAGAAATAGCTGCACTATATTTAGGTGAATATTTATAGAAAATTTAAGCCCTGCTCCTAGAGCTTGTCTCTACTTTCATCTCTTTTAAAGCTTGGTATTTATATCATCTAACCATAGGAAAGCGTGGGTTTCAAGACTGTGGCTGACCAAAGTCTTGAGGGCCTGCCACACAAAAGATAACTTCTCCACTGGTTAAAACCCATCAAAAACAACTTTTCCACTGGATATGCTGGGAAGCATCTCACTGAATAAGGCAACTTTTCTAAAGAGGATACAGTTTTGTGGCGTAATTCTGCTGACTACACTGAACTTCTGCCTCAGAAGGATTTTGCCCCTCACCTCTTGCCTTTGCCATTAAAAACTTTATAATATTTGCTATTATAAACTTTGCTGTTATAAACTCTTCTGCTTTTAATGGATAATTGAATCTTGGTGTGTTTCTTCTGAGTAAGCTTGCACAGAGGTAAGACTGCAGCAGGATTTTGTGCATTGCAACAAGTTGTAAAGAATAAATCACTAGAGTATTTTTCATAAAAGCCAAGAAAAAAACTCTATCATACTCTCTGCTGCTTGAAATTCTTGGTAAGTTTAATGTAAAAACAGACACTATATAGCTTGAGTTTCAGAACATGAGAAATGTCAAATCCTCAAGTACTTTTTGACAATCTCTACCACTTCAGTTGCAAAAATTAGCATCATTTAAGGTAAAAGGCCATTGCCAGTTCCATCTGTGTTTTATAAACAGAAATTATCTAAAATTGGAATGTTACCATCTTACCCATTCAACCACTGGGGTTTAGTCATAAAGGAACACTGGTTTGAGCCATCCCATGACTGAACTGGCAGAACAAAACCAAAATTGGTGAGGTTTTCTGACATCAAACTAAGCCTACCCTTCATAACAGAGATAAGAGTAAACAGAAACCTTTTATCTGAATCCCAAACTGTGGTGGTTTAGATGAATAGGGACCTGAGGCCAGGCTACCACAGAAGGTGGAATGCAGCTACCCAGGTCAGGGTCTGGTCCCAGCAGCAGAGGCAATTTCTTATAGTTTCTAAGAGAACTGGAATATCTCTCACAATCAGAAGGCTGTCTTTGTACTCAGACAAACCCAAGTGTTGACACTGTGATGCCAAGTTGCAGCCATTCTGCAGAAAAAACTCTTTCCTTTGCCAGTCACAGCAGGGCACTGTAGCTAGCTGTGGAAGCAATAGTCTCATCCATAATTAGTGGCTGAATGGCTACACATGTAAAATATTCTTGTGATAGTCTCTCCTTGCATTAGTTCTCTTGCTGCAGAAACAAAGATAAGTGACCTTCAGGTTTCATTTGGATTTATTGATCTCACGACCAGTTGTGGCCTCAGAATGACACTTGGCACATTTCATGTGGCCATTTGATGACATTACTGTTTATTCAAGTGGTCCTGTATTTTTCATCTCCATATTCCAGATAAGTTTGCTTAGCCTCCATGAAAAATTATGTTTTATTCAGGATTTAGATAACCTTTCCCAGCCCACCAAGCTTCATATCTGTCTCTGCTAATCTTTCAGCTATCTGGAACATTTTTTTTTCTTCTAGTAAATAAGCAGTTATCTTAAAGAAGAAATGTAGAAATATCTCTGTGAAAAGGGTAAATATAAGAAAAACAAGGAAATAAAGTTGATTCAGTCCCCCAAGCCATTGTTCAGTTTAGGGTCTCCTAGCCAAATGTTGTATCTACCACACTTGAGGATGTGAAATAGATGACTAAAAGCACATGTGTTCTTGCAGAAAATCTGACTCTATAAAAATGATGAAATTTGCATTTATGGTGTTTATGCAAGATAGTTTTTGACTGACCTTTGTCCAAGGCATCTTGGAATGCTTTGTGTCAGCTGTCTCTCTCTAGCAGCAGTGCTCCGTCATTTTCTAATTAAGTCTGTGCAACTGTTCACATTGGAATTAAAACTCAGCAAAAGGTTGCAGGGTGCTGTGTCTTCATTATCTATTTTTCTCATCTCGTGGCTCATGCTGAGTTGCATTCTGCTTAAACAAAGCAATATGGTTCTTACTGTTGAGAGCACAGGACTGCAAACAGCAAGCTAGTCCATGGCTGGGCTGTTGATTTGTACAGTACCAGCTGGTTTTTATTGAGGAAACTGTACCATGTCATTGAATAATTTTGGTCCCTACAGTCCTTATTGTTCTGTTTTGGAAGGGGTGAAAAAGAAAGTACTAAATCCTTTGAAGAGCTAGGAAATGACAGTAACTGGAAGAGTATGTACTGCACAGCTGATGAAGAACCAGATGATCCTTCTCTTTTTTTTTTTTTCTTTTGTTACTGAAAGCACTGATTGACCTATGACGGGTTTACTGAGAAAAAAGAAACAAACAACTTTCTTTTATTTTCCTTCTTCTAGTTTCAAAACAATTAGAACATAACACTGCTCTTCCAGAAATCTACCAGATTTTTCTTCTCAAAACTGTCCCACTCTATTGCTGCCTAAATTGATCACCACATTTGCATCACCTCAGCATGCATCAGTTTCCTCCTCTGTAAAATACCTTGAGCTCTTAAAAAGAACTCTCTTTCTTTTAGGTTTGTGACTTACTTATCAGATCAGACTCAGATCAGACTTATTGATCTGAGGTTGAACAAGACGAAGGTCGCACTGTAACCACTCGGCAAACTGGTCATGGGGCTTCAGTTACGACAGAAATGCTGATAGATGTCAGTGAGACAGATATTTTATTTCTTTTGCATACACATTTCTCTGTGCTCTACCCTGAGGACCCTAAATTTTTGCTCTGTTGAGTGATGAATCTTCCACTGAAAAAACGTCTTTATTATATCAGTAGTATTATATTAGTATTATTATATTAGTATTATTATGGAGCATTGGGCTGGTGCATCCAGTGAAACTTATTGCTCTATTCCTATTTATTCCAGGGTAGGAGTAGGTTGGAAATTATGTCAGCCATGTTTTGTGACATCTTTTGACAGCAGCCATAAGTTGAATGGACTTAGGGCTGCACCTCCCTATGATGTGAAATTTTTCTTTGAGTCAGGTCGGAGGGAGAGAATCAGCCTGGGATGTGGCAGAGGTATAAAATGTCTCCTTCTTCTCTGCCAAGTGAGTTTCTTGGGAGCATATTCCAAAGCAACAAATGGTATGAGATAAAAGCACAGCTCTAGGCTTCATCACCCAGTTTTCTAGTGTGCCTGTGCCAAAGCAGAAGGTTTGGCTTGCTGGAAAGGAATATCCTTGTGGAATGGGGACGCGTCTTTTAAATGAATGTGGTTGGATGGGGAACAGTAGGAAGGACTGAGTGCAGAATTTATCCTGGTGCACATTTCACATGATGAAATTTCCCTTGTTAAAGCAACCAAGCAAAAAAAAAAAAAAAAAAAAAAAAAAAAAAAGAAGAAGCAGAAAGAACAGAGGGGTTTTTTTGTGGTAGAGCTGTGCATCACGTGCTGTGTTATAAAATGAATCCAACTGTATGCAGCAGACTTTAATTAGCTTTTTATTAGGAGGAAAAACAATCAACTCAATCAACTCTACAATATAGAAGACTATTTAAAAACTGAAGTATCTTGGCTGTTTTTGATCCCAAATGCACAAAGGAACCAGACTACAATACATTCCAGTGGCTTGAAATATTTTGATTGGAATAAAGAAGGGTAGCTAGGTTTTGAGTCATACAAGAGGACATTGCCACATCCTTAGGTTTTATTCCCTTTACTTGCACTGAAACAAATAGAAATCATTTGCTTTGAAATCACAAAGAAATTACAAAACTAAGAATGGCATCTTCACAGTGAATTTCTGCTTTGGATGAAACATTAAGAGCTAAACTGCTAATCTCTTCAAAAAGTCTTTAGCTGAATGAGACAAGTCTGTAAGGAAGAATGATGATTTTGGGCTTAATATCAGCAGTATATGTGTCCATATCAGAAATAACATAAATAAACCAGAATGAACATGGAGGCCCTCATCATCCATTTCCCACTCTTAAACAATGGCTAAGTTGCTTCTAACCGACCCTCACTCTAACTTTTTCTGGAAAAAATTCTCGGATAAAATGTTTTCTTAATATGAAGTAAAAGGTGATTGACTTTTTTTTTTTTTAATTATTTTTTTCAGCTGAGTTAGTAGTCTATCTTTTCTAACCTTTGCTTCCACTTTCACCTAGTAAACTTTTGAATCTTATGTAAATCTCAAAGATAATTATTTTCCTACAAGTTTTGTGCAACTAAAGAGAAAAAAAGGTCCAAATTAATGCCTTTATGAGGGAGAGACAGAAGGCAAGCAGGCTTTATTTTTTTCACCAGCCATGCTATCTCTTATGCAGAGTTTGCACAAGATGACTTTATAGAGTGGAAATTAGCTTTACCAGAGTGGGAGAAAGCAGGGGGAAAGAGTCTTACAAAGTCATTACACCAAGTAACAATTTTTGTGCAAAGTGAATGAAACCATTTTGGAAAAATACTAACACCTTCTCCTGCCCTAAGGAAAAGTAGAGTATAGCATTTATTTAGTTTTTGTCTTGAGAATTGTGTGCTTCTATCTCAGAACTGACAGAATAAATTTTGTTCAAGTTCAGCTATTTTCTAGATTTGCAGAAAGAAGAATGAATAAATCAGATTCATTCAATTCATGAGAAAAAACATTTGAAGGGATCTTTAAAGAGGTAAATTGGACCTAATTTCTTTCACCTCTCAAAGAAACACAGCAATGATTTGATATCCAGGGTCCAGCGAGCAAAAATGTATAAACCAGTTCAAGCATGTCTTCTCTCAAATTCAATTATTCCTGAAGCTGAAGTATATTATATGATAGCAAATTTGTCTTCTTGAAGTCTGCTACTCCTGGGTAATTTTTATTAAGAAATAAGATTCTGAGAGCCATCTTAACTTTTCCTTAATGAAGCCCAGAGGAAAACTGTGGGAAAATTTTCTTTAAAAGATAAGCATTTCCATTAGGATCACAGAGTATTCTGAGTTGGAAGGGACCCACAATGATCATCAAGTCCAGCTCTTAAATGAATTGTTCATACAGAGATTGAACTCACAACCTTGGCATTATCATCACCATGCTTTAACCAACTAATCTTAAGGGGGTAGGGTGTTGTCCAATATTCATAATTTATCATCGTATTGTATTAATTAAGGATTGTTGTCCAGAATAAACCATAAATTTATGAAGTGCAGAACAGAATTCAAAAGCATTTTGATTCTGTGGAACAACTATGTTGCCAAGCGGCATATTTTAAATTCCTCTTCATTAACAACTTCATTGCTTCTAAAACACAGAATCCGTATTTTCTTTCCCCAACTCCTCCCCCACCTAAACAAACATTTTGTGTCAGTGTTAGAACAAACATTGCATAAATCTATCCAATCCTTCCTGATCTAATGTAGATCTAAGCATCTAATACTTTTACAGTAAAATAGTGCATCGGAATACAGGAGATATTAGGCCATAAAGATAGAAAGGGCCCATAGCTGAAGTATTTAAAAACATTTCATTTTCAGTTTCAAAAGTTAGTACTTTAAATTTGGGGATTACACTACTGCTTAATGTGGGACAGGAGAACACACTATGGGGAAGTGTGGAAATGTTTCATGGCTGCCCACTTTGGGAGAAAATCTCACACTGAGAGGGGGGCATGTTCCCAAAGCAAGACACAGCCTCTGCTGTGAGAAGCACACAGCCTGAGACAAGGGTCTATCCCCAGGGCCTCTGGCATGACTGGCTGACAAGAAGAGCCGTGCGTGATTTCCCAGCAGATCATAACTTCCTCACTATCACTGCCTGTGTGTCAACAATGGCTCGGGGCCGTCGGCATAAAATGAACTGGGAAAAAGGGAAACTGGAAGCTCTTGGCATCCAGCCCAGGCTTCAAACCACACAGCTATCCTATGTATTTTTTTGTGTATCTGAACAGGGGTTCTGTTTGAGGTCATCTTTAACATCTGTGTATCCACCCAAGGACCAGTCCTATATATAACACACTTGTTTATGTTGCCCTGCTGTGCCAGAAGCCCTCTCTCCAGGAGATCTGCATTTGTGACTCATTTTTTCATTGTTCTTTCTCAGCTCTTGCCAGTAAAGGCCATAGTTGTTGCAAGCTGGTGCTCTACTGAATTTGCAATTCATTATATACCAAATAATTCTGAAAAGAAATTTCACGGTTTTTGATCTTTTCAGCTGCACACAGTCTCCAGCTTTGTGGTTGTGTTCTATTCTCACTATAAAATAAAGTTTACTTGAAGAGACAGGGATTTCTTGAAAGAAAACCTGTGTACCCCAGGAGTAGTTAATTGGGAGATACATCTGAGACTAAGCCATTCAGGGTTGTTTCAAGCCATTTATAAGTGCTTCATTTCCAGAACTTTCAACTCTTGCTCATCCTGATGTAAAACTCCACAGTTTATGGTGACTTCCCAGGGATGGCTCACTGGTCACTGCAGTATCTCCTGCCGTACAGAAGGCACAAGTCTAAACAAGTAGGAAATACGAGGATAGGTCTGGTTTGGGGCAGCTGGATGGATTCCATCCTGTGGTTTACTGTGGTCCTATATTTCTCTTCATCATCAGAAATTCTTTCTGGGTGGATGAAGACAAGCCCAGGAAGTCATGTGGCCACACTGGGGCTGCTTTGGATCTCAGGATAAGGATGACACAGAATGTGTATGGTAAAATAGCATGATGTTCACAGAGATGTTGTCTGGCACTGGTGTTATCAGTGTATCAACAAAGGCTGGGGACCATCATTGCAATGAGGATGACTTTACATGCTGAGCCTCAAGATAGGGAAGAATTTGTCCATCTACTTCTCTGCTAGGGCTGGCACATTTCTGCCATTACTGCATGACTATTTCTGTACCTTTCTAAGTCTGCCTTTTTAAACAGAAAAAAATGGAGCTATGCTGTAGCACAACAGTGGGTGGTTACAGTATTTTGGCAGGGCAAGGAAAATCTGGCTTATCAGTGTCAAAGAACTAGGGGCTTCTCTGCGTCCCCTGATTAACCTATGCCTGTACAGTGCAGGAGCATACATATCTACATCTGGGATCTGAGGTGCACTCAAGGCTGTATTCAGGTGCTTGGACTGGAAGGAGCAGACGCAGAAGAATCTTAGCAGACTTACAGGACACTTCAGACAGAGGAATAAAAAATTTGGCAGGTTTCTCCAGTAAGTAGCATCAGTTTAGACTGATGAAAAAGTTGCTGTGGTGAATAGCCTGCTGCAAAGTTCTGCAGAGCAAAGCAGCATTGCAGTGTATATTTGGGCAAAACAGATGGGACAAATGATGAATGCCTAAAGCTGTGAGGTTCAGGGCCTGCTAGAGACAAGCTGTTCCCATACAGAAAGGTCCCTGGTGAACTTGTCAAGTCCTGTTCTGTTATTCTGAACCAGAAAAGTTAATGTTTGCTCATCCTGGCTCAGCTTCAGCAAAATCATCATAATAGTTTCCTGTGTGGTCTGAGATGAAAAAAATAGCAGCTCAAAATGGTTTTCTGTTCAGATCCAGTTCAGTACCCCCTCCAAAAGGCACTCTGGAGGAAGCACTCATGCTCAGAGCATACCAGTGTGCCTGGATGGTAAGAGGAAAGGTTTTAATTGCTCTGTGGATTTTGACCTCAATTTCGCCTGTGCTTTGTTGCACCTACCATTGTGCAACCACTACGTCACTGCTCCCTACTCACTCAGCAGCTTCACTGCGATGAGCAGCTGGGTCCCAGCTTGATTCCTGGTAGGTGAAGACTTTGTCTTCACAAAATCCTTGCTGTGCTTGTACCTTCACAGAATTAAAGAGGCCAGTGGCTGACTAGGTCCTGGAAATAGGCTTCTTGCCCTTAAAAAGGACCCTGGAGATTAGGGTTGCAACACATCAGCATGGGCTGTTGGCAGTAGCCACTGCTATAGCTAATCTTTTAACACGTGGAAGATATCAGGCTCCAGGATCATCAATCATACATTCATTTATTTTAATGAAAGGAAGGAACGAAGGCTCCAGTTTCCCTGGAAAAGGATGAAGAAACGCTTGAGCAAATGCCAGACTAAAAATTATTGAAGGGAGACTGTCCCTCTCCCCTTCTCTGTAGATAGGTGTGCTGCCAGACCCTGGGCCCCAGACCCTGCATTCACTGGAGCAAAAGAGCCATCTTCTGTGTTATTCTCTGTGCAACAAATGCAAGGTCAGACTGGAATTAGTGCTTTTCCCCTTGAGGGACATCACTGCTGTGTTATGCCAGAGCCAGCCTGCACTGGGTGAAGTTGCTTTGCTGTATTATCCCTTCCCATCCTGTCTGCCTCCTTGTCTTGTGACCCTCAGCCTATTCACAGCAGTGTCCTTAGGGCGCCTGCAGTGCTGGGATCCAGCTGGCAGCTTACCCAGAGTTGCTCTGCTAAAGGTTTTGCTGGGCTGTTCTCCCCTGCCTCACTCCCACCCTAAAGCCACACTCTCTCCTGCTTAATGTATACACAGGCAGACCACATATGGACTTGTACAACAATCTGCTTTATCAGCCTGGACATTTTCATACACTGAAGGTTTACACTCCCAGCTGCCATGGTTACAGCCTGAATTCAGTGGCAAGCAATTAGACTACTGTATGGTCTCCTAAACTGTGAAGGCATTTGAAAGGCAGCTGCTTTACAGTGAGAAAATTTATTTTGTGCAGAAGGAAGCAAAATTATCAAGTTATCAGTTTTATCTTATTTTGGGCCAAATTTCCCCAAATCAAAGCCCTAAAACTCATTGTGCACTTGTAACAAATGAGAGAATGTGGACTACAGTATTCAAGGCTGTTGCTATAGATAGGGTGGCAGAAGTTCTCTGGTTATGATGCAATGTACTATATAACAGTTCCTTTCATCTGTGTTTGGGCAGTAGAACACTGTTTTATTTTATACTAAGGATTCCCCTTTGATTTACAGCTGAACTTGTTCCATTGCTGTCAGTGAGCTGTTCCAAAAGAGGCTTTATTTTCCCTTATGCGTGCTGCAGTGACTCTCCCTTTTGCTGGTAAACTTTGTAAAACATCTACTGAGAAGTGTGACAAGAAATAAGGTTTGCTGGATGCATTTATTTTCTGTTTAGTCATACCTGTAGCACAGGAGAAGGCAACAAGAAGAGAATCATAAAATAATAACTGGTGTAACCAAACACAGAATTGGACTTAGCTGATTTCAATGATATCACACTGTCTTTAATTTTAGCTTATTTTAATTCTGTCAAAATAACGTGAAATTACAGGCAGTCCACTTGGGAAGTGCATTTCTCTCATCATTTGTTCTACTTCATTTCGTCTTCTGTAAGCAATTTTTTATTTCCAAAACTTTAAGAAATGACACATGGTATTAGTTAAGCCTATTCTGATACTTTGTATCCATATATTATGCCTATTAATTGCTTCAGGAAAGCTACAGTATCACCAGTCAAGACTAAATACTGGTTGTCACTTGAAATTATGTCCTTCCATTTTTTCCCTCTGTTACTGAGGAATTAATTGTGCCTAGCACAATACACCTCATGCTATATCCTCTCAGTCATCCCCTCTGCCATTGTGTGAATTTTCTCCCCCAATGAAATTTTCAATGCCTTCCTGTATGCCCCCAAACTCCTGGTTGCAGTGACTGACTCAGTGATTGCCTGGGTTCTTACTTTCTTCTCTCTGAGATGTGAACAGGACTTTCAGCACACTACTCACCTTTTCAATTTGATGGTAATCTGGGCCAAAGCCCCCCTCCCCCCCCCCACCTTAACATTCTTCAAAGTCACTGCACATATGTGACAGCAATAGGATTAAGTCCATGGTACTCAAAACTGATATTACAGATTTACCCAGCCTCTGTGGCAGTCATCCAATATTCAGTAATAGTGTAATGATTTTGGATAATTTCCTGATTTTTCTTAAGCATCTTCATTCTGATCTCAATAGCCTCAGTCTTCCCTGTGCAGAAACTTTCTGCTCCTAGTCACATTTGTTACTTAACTCTGGTAAGTCCTCTGTGTCTCTTTTGGTGGTGAATACAGTACTACAGGCAAGCATGTGCAATTGATTCATATAATGCTTCTATAAAGTTCAATGCATTATTTCTTATTCTGACATAATAAACACTTTTTTAAGTCTTAGGAAATGAGCAGGTAATGCAATACTTATGTCTTCTAGTCATTCATCACAGAAATTGTCATTCATAAAAGAAGTCCATTGTTTCATCTGCAGTTCATCCATTCTGTCCTTTGGTCCCATCAGGACTTTTGGTGTGTCTGTTATCCAGCCTTGGTGGCTCGTTTCTTTTTTATTTGCTCCTTCAGAGCTTCTAGTTTCTGACAGCATATTATCTTTATTGTCTGAAGAGGCTGACACCAGAGTCAGCTTCTCAGCGCTGTTCATTTAGCCAAAGGCCAAGGTGATGAAGGTTTTCTGCAGCCATGCTCCATTGGAAAAGTGGAAGCATTGGAAACATCCAGCTGTTTTCAGAAGCACCGTGAAAAAATAGATTACAGGAGCATTTTGTCAAAAGGAAGGAGGGATACTAACATAAGGAGCCTTTCACCTGGAAGTCAGTAGTTCTAATCTGTGATAAACAAAACTTGGTTAGTCCTGAATCTCTTTGGTTGTTTTGTGCTCCCTCTCATCTTCCTGCCTGTATCATAACAAGCACCAACGGCTCCAACTGCAGCACGTTCTGCAGTGAGGCACACTGTGCCATCTATGGATGGCTGAACCCTAAAGCTAGCCTGAAAGCATCATTGAAATGGTGATGCCTTGAGAAGGCTGACCTGGAACAGAGACCAGACAGAGCTAGAGAATAAAGTAGGTATTTATTAAAAGGCCTTTAGGGATACACCTTGGGCAGTACAAGAGCCTGGCAAGGCTACACCCAAGATGGACCCAAAATGGTGACAAAACGGATGACTGGTCACGAGGTTTCACACTTTTATAAGTTTTTGCATATTGGGGTCAATTGTCCAATTACAGCTTCAGATCATGAAGTTCCATCCTCCTTTTTGCTCTCTTCAGTTCTCAGTTGTTTGTACTTTTTGGGCCTGAAGCTTATAACAGTTTTCCTTTGTCTCAAGCTGGAAAGGGATTGTTTTGTCAGGCTACCCCGTGAACAGAGCTTACTGACACTTAATATGGAGCTCAGAGCTACATACCTAGGCATCACAGAATCTGAAAAATATGAAAGCTAAAACTTAAAGCATCAATGGATTTACACTGCTCCTGTGCAGCTTTCATAGTAGGGAAAAGGCATATGGAAAGCTGTTAAACTAGTGCTAAACAAAACTTTAAAGGAATGCACTTACTGCTCAGTGTGAATTCTTGTCCTAATGTAAACACTGGAAAAACTCCCCCTGAATTAATCTGGATTTAACCACAGCACCCTGGAATATTCATGTGAATAAAAATGGGATCTGTTAAAGAAGACTCCTGGCCAAGGTGATACAGGTTCCTGCTTTACAAAGTGGCGGCTAGACAGGCTTTTCAGACAAAGTGTTTACTTTTTGTGTTTATTTTAATTTATATTTAAAATTGCTTGGGAGGGGAAAGCCAGGAAGAAGTAGACAGGCTTTCACCATATCTGAGTTAAAATCTGCACCTGATTGCTGTTCCACAGCATCGATCACCACAATTGATTTACCCTGATTAAAAAGGAAACCCTGCAGTGGAGTCTGTATCACTGCCCTGACCTCAGCCAAATCCTCTCCCTGGGTATGAGCTCACATATGCCTTTATGGTGCCTTCTCTGAATATTTGCAGGCAGGAACTGCAGCCTGAACTGCTCCCAAGTTGGAAGGGAGAGCCAAGGTGCATTACATCATACTTCAGTAATTCAACCAAGAGGCACTTCTACCAACACTCACTGAATTTCTTTTTCTTCTTCTTCTGGAAAGAAAATAAATTTCTATTTTACCGAGTTCTAATCACATTTTGTGACTTTTCTGGATTGCTTAAACAGCCTGTTGGCCTAAGTGTGTTAGGGAATAAAGTATCATTAAAAAGGTAAAAATTAATCACAGCAGTCTAGTCAGAAGAAAGATATTTGATCAATATTTTCCCCTGCACACCCTGCACACAAATGCTCCATCAATACCTGTTGCACTGGTACATACAGTATTTTTGTGGGAATACGTAGGTTTGTGTGGACATTTGTAGAATGTCAGGATTCTGTGCAAACAGTGAGTTGCTATCTATGTAAATAGATATTTTGCAGAGAAAAATCTATGATCATTACTTGTCTTCCATTCTGTATGGCCTAGGATTTCACAATAATCCTTAACTCTGTTAGATAGCACTTGCCTTCAAAAAAATCTTCCTGAATCAAAGTCTTCAGCAAAGGAGAGACTATGACACATCCAGTCAAAAGGTTGACATCCCTTTGCAACATATGCAATGAGCAATATGCAACATATATTGGTTGCATATTATCTTTAAGCTAAATTTGCCTCAACATTGATTTCTGGTAGAGAGATGCAGTGAAGCAGCTGGGCTAGGATTAAGCACATACTGCTTTGGGCAGAAGCACATCATTACATGCAAGCCATAAACCTGGAATCTTAGCTCTTCTTACAAATTCTTCATGATGCAGTGCTTAACTGCTGAAAATGTTGCAAGGAATCCTGAAGGTAAGGAATGTGCCCCACAGATCTAGGAGTATGGTGTCAGTGACTGAATAAACCAAGCATTTGTTTTGCCATAGCCATTAGGGAAGGCTTCCTGGAAAGTCTGCTGCAGCATATGTTAATGGGAGAGGTAGACACTTGCTCCAGCATCTGGCTGGCATCACTCATTTGTTCATTTGTTTTGTGCAATGTAAGGTTTGGTCCTTTTCCCTTTTTTAATCAGTGTCTGTTATAAATTAATCCTGGCTTAGAGCCTGAGATGTAATGTACTGTAAAATTAGTACATCATTTCCTAGGAGACTAACATTCCCTCTGATTCAGTTTATCTTATTTTCATTTGTTCAGGAATGTCTTTGAGGACAAGACATTTTAACATTGAGAGATGGGAAAGGAGAGGTAAAGCTGGTACCTGAATACTCCACAGCCAGGAGAGCAAGTGGGGAGCTTGTAGTTAGAGCCAGTCTGGCTTTACATCTATTGTATTGCATTTACACTTCATGCTTGATCAAAACACTATTACATTCACATGGAGAAGAAAAGGTTCAAAATCTGAATCTGGAACAAAACTGTGTTATGTTCCGCTCAGCATCAGGAATTTGCTTTTATCAAAGCTGATGGTTTATCCACTAACACTGATATGGAGAGTATCCCTTTTCTCTGTTTTTCTTGTTTTTAATGGTCTGCCCTCGTCAGAATATTTTAAGCTGAGACAAAATGCTTTCCCAGATGAGCACATACATTAACCATGTGGAAAAACAAAGCATCTTTTTCGCACCCAAGCCTTTCTATAATTATTCAGTGCATTCTGTACATGCCAGGTGAATCACTCAGACCCACTGAAGCTGTCTGCAGAGGCAGAGGCTTGCTTTGTTTGGTGTTCAACATAAAATGATTCACGTTTTTCATGAGAGCTTTTGAAATCTCTTACAGAGCATCAACCCTGGTGACTGATCCAATCTTGCTGGGACATGGCAGTAAGACCTTCTGTTACAGAACTGAGTCACTGATGCATAAACCACTGAGTGTAGAGGAAAAGAGGACCACAATGATGGGTAAGATTTGCAGACTCTCTAAATCTGGGTGCTTTTTTTATGTTATCCCCTTGTTTTTCACTCTTCATGAACTCATCAAACTCATCTTAAAACAGTTGTTTACATTATTTTGTCTGCTCTAAAAATGATTAATGACAACCTACTTTATTGACTTCTGTACAGCACTGCAATAATTAGGACCACTTGGAATCAATCCCCTCCTTCATATGTGGGGTCCTGTTACTCACCTGGGCACTGTTAAAAGATGTACCTAAACTGAGTGCATGAATCAGTGAGTCCACCACTGTTCTTCAAGGTATGAATGTACTTAGCACCTTGTTGAATGTATGTCCTTACTTTAGACATGCAGGTCCCTTGTAACTAGTTCTGTAGGATTTTTCAGAACATTATTAGCACTCCTAACGATTCCAAAAGGTAGTAAAAAAGTAGTAAAGGTAATAAAGAAGTTCTTTCAAGGTGACAGAAAAGGAGTTGAAACCCTTTGCAGTGTGTGAGATGGTTCTACATGTCAAACAGCAAGCTGAGTTGCCCATTCTGCGTGGTTATGTAATGAAAGACCCTATTGTGACAACGTGATACACCCGAGGAGAAGGGGTTAGAGCTGCTCTGCAAACCTTCAGTCTGAACTTCCTGATCTTTCTGCAATTAAAATTTCAGACAGCCTTGCATGTGTGCAATCTTTAGACACTGCATTTCCTGAGAGGGCGTCTGTTTGGATTTTGGGCAAGAGACTTGAATACACTGTTGAATAAATAAATGCAAATCAGCTGCAGATGCCATTGTGAAACTGTTACTCCTCCCTAAAAATCCTGCAAATACTAAACCTCTGTGTAAGGAATGGGTGGTTTACATTAATAAGGTAATTTGAAAGGTGTTAGGGTGAGGGAAGGGAAAACAAAGCGAGGGATCATGAAGTGCTTATGAACTTGAGTCTGTTTTTCCTTTCACTGGCAGCACAGCCAAGTGCTGCACAAAACACACAGTTGTTGCCCTCTAATTCATTTTCCTTTACAAATTCCAAGCAGGCCTAACACTTCTGACTGCTAAGCACAGTCCTGTTCTTCAGGCTGTCCAGCAATTGCCTTTCCAGTTGCAGCTCTCAGTCTCCTGTAATGTGTTAATTACATGCTACATGTCTGAATATGCTGGATGGCTGTGTGATCTTTTTATGACTTAATACTTACAGAGTATGAGGTCCCTCATGCCCCGTCTGAGTTTGAACTGAATAACTCAATGTAATTTCTGCCACATAATGCACAAGCATGCCTCAAGAATAGTATTTTGTAGAGAGATGTGAGCCAGTCCCGTGTATGGAGGAGTCTCATCTTCTCAACAAGGTCAATTAGCCCAACTAGATTTCCATGTTAAACTGTTTCTGAAGTAGTTTTGGTATGTGGACAGTGCCAGATACCTCCAGATAACTCTCTAGAACTTGGGCTGTGGATTTCTCTGCTATCCTTTGTACACAGGCTTGTAAAAACTGCAAGCCTCATCTTTGTGCCCGTGTGCCTCTCCCAGGCATTTTAAAGCTCTTGACAATGTAAGACTGCAGGAACACGAGAGCAGGAGACAGTACAATTTTCTGCCTGAGCAGTGCTAAAGGCTTTAGTGTAAATGGTGATTAAGCTCTTTGATTCTGAATAATACAGCACAATCTGTGACGCTAAATCCTTGGAATTCATGGAGGTTTTCTTTTCTTTCTCTCGAAATGAGAACAACCACCCTCCCAGGTCATGGGCTTCTAAAAGGGGAATATTTCCAGATGGAAAATGGACTAAGCTCTTCTCAGAGAGAGGCCTCTCTGGTATGGAAAGAATGAATAAACTATGATACATGTACATCCTCCAGTACATTATAACATTAGTAAATTCCAAGTGAGCTAACAGCTTTTACTGTCCGCAGCACAAGGCAGTGAATTCATGGACTAGGTTCACCTTCACATGTTCTTCTCCCCAAGCTCTCTATGAGAATATTCTGCTTACAAGTCATCCAGGTGTCATAATCAAGGCCTGCTAATACTGTAATAACATCAGTCTTATGCAAGGCATAACTGGGATGCAGAGGCATATAGTGTTTGAGTTTCAGTTTTCACTTTCCTGTCCTGGCAGAACACATTTTTGTAGCCCAGCTCAGGTCTAGACTACTGAAAATCACAATCCAGAAAATTGGTGCAGTATTCCTAATCTAAGGGGTCAGGGAAGAAGGAAGAACTGAACCTCTACTTGTATATGGTCATTGGCCCAAAATACAGCTGAGTATTGCCTGGCTGAGGAAGATGTACTCTTGAAAATGATGTTCTTGAGGGCTGAATTACTCAAGACCTGCCTGTTGTACTCTTTAAGGAGAGAAGCAGGTCTTTTGCAAGTACTTAGAACACCAGCATTTTACTGAACTGTACAGATAGGGTAGGGCAGGAAATTGGTTTGGTGCCAGGATTCCCACATCCTGCTTACTGACCTACTCTGTATGTCATCTTACTTTTCTTACATAAGAACAAACCACTATCTCCCTGGACTCATAAAGTTTAATTTTGGGATCCTCTGCAAGAAATACAAGTAGTGAAGACACATATAATCTACTGACAGTAACAGAAGGGTTATAAATGCAGAATAAAACATGGTTTCCTATGATTGCTTCACATTAGATTTCCCCTCAGGTGAATCAATGTGATTAGGAAATTGTAGTGTCAGCAAGGATGCTGTCACATCAGGAGGTTGAGCAAGTTGCTTTTTTACGTCCTTTCCAGTTCAGGTTAATCTAGAACTGAAATTGTTCCTACTCAGTTTCAGTTCAGACCACTAATAATTTGTTAACCTCTTGCACTAACTCACAACAGTCAGTTGCTGGAAAAGATTCAATAGAACAGAGCTTCAGGCACAGAAAATACTACCTCCTCTTGCTAAATAACTAAAGTAAATTTTGAGAGGGTCTAGTTCTAGTCAAGGTTCTGCAAGCCTCCAAAACTACACTCCAATTCTGTTTCAAAAGAAAAATGACATTTCTAGGTGGCTTTTGGTTGGATTCATTTCTCTGGCTGCATTGCCAGCAAGTGTGGTGTCTTAGTCACTTGCTGTAAGAAGTGATGGGTGCTACAAACACAAAAGTCCTACTGACTCATTTACTCAATGTTTTTGGTGAAATGGATTTATTTAATTCCTCACATTTGCAATTCCTTAGTCCAGTTAATTGTATTTTAAACAGTCAGTAAAGCTTCTTTTACTTAAGACTGCTGTTCGAATTAACAGATCTTCCTATGAGAACAGTCCCTTCATTTTCTTAAAATTTCTTCCAGGATTACTGTAGATAGTTTTTCTTCCAAGGAGGCCAGACCAATTAAAACTTGTGGTAGCTTTTTCTCCCTCTGTGTGACTCCATACAGAGGACCAGATTTGCTCCCCTCTCCCCATTGATAACTTCCTCACATGAGTAGTTCCACAGAAAGGAACACACTTGTATGACTAATCTGCTCAGCAGCATACAAAGTTCACTGTCTGGACTAGAATTAAATGACTTTTCTGTAGAGTACTACAGAGGTTGCAGAAGGGATGGATTAAAACTCGGGAGTCCCTAGTGGCAAATGCCTTGCTTTGAGAACTAGACCGTTCTTCCTGTCTAACTTAACTGAGTCTGGACACCAACATTTTTTCTCAGATATTTTCTTTCCCCTTAAAAAAATCAATAAAATGCAAAGGGTTTCCTGTAAGGGTCTCCTCAGTTGTGCCACTCTGTCTTAGTTGGATTAAATGCCTGAAAATGGTCTTGTTTTCCCAGACATTTGCTTGCCTAACTTGTTGAGCTAGCAGGCGTATTGCTGTATGTTGCATATACATCACCTCAGCTTAAACTAATTTATGGGATGTGGCACCTCTGACACAGTTGCCCTGTTCCAAACAACAGTCTTAATCAGTCACACTCAGAAACATGTATAATGCTGAGGAGCTGTAACTACTAGTAGCTTTTCTCTTGATTAGGACTTTGGCGATGGTCCATTATTCAGCCCTCTGTGAACAAGCAGCTCACTGAAGCAGAGATGGCATTGACAGATGGGTCAGTGATTTTTTTTTTCTGTCAGGAAGAACAAAAATGTGTTGAGACAACTGGGAGACAAGGAAAGTCATACACAGGAATCCTGCCTTCTTAAATTTCTTCCTTGAAAAAAAGATGTCTGGAGTGAGCCTGCACTAGACTGTGGTAGCATTTATTTGTTGTTTCTTGGGATGCTATGGAGGACAGAGCTTCCTGAGGTAATGGAATATCTCTACAGTCATTTTGGAAGACAAGGATGCTGATTCTGGCTCTCTGCTCTGTTTCTAGAACACTGCAAAACGTGTCCCACAATATAAGCATATCAAAGGGGCTGCTCCAGGTTGGAGCAAGGTTACACATCTCTTCATGGACTACTCTGAAGTGTGGGAAGACTAACATCTCTACTGTGTCTCTTTCCTTGGTCTAATCTGCTTCACCTTTTCTAAGCTAAGAACTACATAAGAGAGCCCCTGGTTATGCACCATACTTATTCCTGCATAGGCTGTGGTCACTTTCTCAGCAAAGTGTTGAATTTAGCCTGATATCCCCTTCAGCATCATTTTAACTGAGGAAAAGAAAGGAGATGCAGGAACCAAGGGCTAAGAATTTACAGAGAAATGCTAGATACAGCTAAGTACAATCCTCTGTCCATCTGTTCCTGCAGCTTGTTTTGTAACTCAGAAAAAGAATCAAGGTAATCAGCTAAAGTAATTCACTTTAAAGAGTGATCAGTGTTTAAAAGTGTTTTCCTTAAAGTTTGCCAAAAATATTTTTTCTATTTAACTTGCAATTTCTCACTGCCTCTTTCTTTACTTTCCAGCTAAGTAAGCTGTTTCAAAAAATATTTCCCTGTTTTAAAGGAAAAAAGGAGAAAAAAGGCAGGAAGGTAAAAAGAATGGTCAACAAAGCCAAATGAAAACGATAAGTTTTTTGCATTTTTACTAAATAACTGGAAATGGAGGAAAACCAAATTTTTATGAAGTTTGATTTGGCCCTTTTTTCACTCTAAAACATGTGCAGTAAGATGGATGAAATTTTATAGTGAAAAACAGGCTCGTGGTGAACATCCTGCTGGTGGGTCTGAAGCAGTTCCTTGCTAAGCTGGCATAGCTCACCGTCATGGCAATTTCACCTTAGTTTGCCCTACAAAGGACACCCTGACATACGAGGTGTTTCACCCCCTATTTGAAAAAAAAAAAGCAACTGAAAAAGAAGGAGAACATGACTCTGGTTATTTTTGTCAGCCTGGGTGGGGTGGAGCTGCTAGCAGAGCACCAGACACCGGAGCTGGCACTGAGCTGGGCAGGGAGGGAAGCAGGGCTGCTTTCAAGAACTCATGTGTTGCCAAACCACCACTTCATGTGGCACTAACCCTGCCCTGACCACCCTGCCCTGCAAAAAAGGACATTCTGCCCTACCCCAGGGCAGCACTGCCTCTGCACGAGGTTTCAGCCTATGCGATGTGCAGGTTATGTTGTGATGTTTGGACAGAAAATATTCCAGCTCCACAGCTGCGAGTGGAGGGGAGAGGAGGACACCCCATGGACAGGGCATGGGGAGCATCCATCTAGAATGAGATAGGATGAACAAGAGAACACTGTCTGACTTTTGAAAATAAAAATAGGCATTGATGAGTCCATTTTTCTCAGTGAAAAGGGTCTTGTCAGCTGGGAACTAAAATATAAGAAAAAGGTGCAAGAAAAATGATGCCTGGAGGAGAGATTGGAAGAGCCTCTGGTTTTCTAGATGTGTCCTTTTAGAATTATATTCCCTTAGTAATCTGAAACCAGCTTTCTCATCCCTCAGATTTAATGGGTTTATGGCAAACGTGTTTGTGTACTATGGGCTGAAGATAACAAAACCCCAAAAGATTGTCAAAAGCCTAAAACTTTGTAAGTTGGACTTCTCCTCATGCTTTCCTTCATAAGTCTAACTTCTGTGTGTTAAGCTAACCTGGACCTCTCTTCTCACTGGTAGCTCTGAGGAGGACTAAGAGACTCAGGATTCTAGATTTGTTTTTTCAGTACACCGTGCTCTCTGACTGCCAGCATCCCATAAGAAGCAAATTGCCATGACTAATAAGTTCCATCTCACACTTCACATGAAGAGGTTTGGTAGCTTTTTCCAGAGCCTTAAACTGAATCGGGGATAAGCCAACTAAGAGATTACAGATATATCAAGCGTTTACTTTGCATGATTGCCACATATTTGCTGCCAGATACAGTATCCTGTTTTCCCTCTGCACTTCACTTGGAGATCAGATCAAATAAATCTCAGCTTCTCAGTTATGTAGAAATAAAGCAAACTGCCCTTCAGTTCTGAAATTCTTTTTATTTAGCCAGAAATGAAAAAAACCCCAGGCATTATGCTGAGGAAATTTACTTGATTTGAAAAGAGATTTTGGTGTGAGGTTTTTTCAAGTCTTTGTAAGCCTGTGAGCCCAAACCATGACAAACAGGACTGGAGGAGAGGAGAGAGAAAAAACAAGCCTCTGTGGACTTTTTCACTTAAAAATTCTTTGGTTGTTTTCTGAGAGCTTTTCCTCTGAGCCCTGACCTATTTCCACCTGCTGCCTGGCATTTGATGAAGCACATTACTAAATGAATCCATTGTTATCGTTGGAAATAAATTTCCTTACTGGCAAAGGTTAGACTTTGGGATGCTTTTTGCAGTCTTAGACCTTACAGTCAGCACATATTTGGGTGGATGCTCAGCTTTCAGGAGCCGCTCCGGGTGTTGCCTCTCTTCTTAGGTCTCTTGATGTGACTGGGCACAAGTGACCTTTCTTTGATCCACAGAGACCAGAGTGAGCCTCAGTAGCAGAGTGGTTGCTTGTTACCCAGTGATTAAGTCCATTAAAAAATGCTTCAGCTTTTACCTGACACAAGGAAACCCATTGTGTTGAATTGACAGTAAAAAACATCTTCAAGGTAATTATGTTGCAAGCAGTGATATATTTAGAAAGTTTATCTGTCTTTAGTTGTGGTGAGTGAATAGGAGGACTAAAATGATCCTGCTGCTGATTGCTCTCAGAATAGTCAGGTACTGGTGACTGCAATCAGCTCTGGCAAATAATGTGTAGGTCAGTGGTCTCCCAGGACATTTATCTATGAGCACATGAGTCATGACTGCACACCAACATGCCCACAAGACTTACCTGTTATCTTCTGTACTCTTCTATCTGCACTGCTCTGTTCACAACTCAGGCCAGGTCAGAACCTGGCTTCACTGGAAGGTGAACAAATCTATTAGAAGCCTGTCATTCCAACATCTCTTTACTAATGAGGTAAGTCCTTTCTAGTTGCTGGTGGAAAAAAAAAAATCAGCTGATCCTATGAAAAGGAAATGTGGGCACTCCAAATGATCTAACCAGAGGAGCAGAAGCTGTGGACATTGTGATGTGGAGGATTAGAGGGAGGTGCTGAGGAAATTCAACTTATTGGGTTTGATGGGTGTGAGATGTTGGGATGCATTTTGCCATGAACTCTGCAGACACCGTAATTTCATTCATCCGTCCTCTGTGAAAATCACAGAGTACTTAACAGCAGAGTCTGAAGGCTTTATTGGCACAATAAAATGCATCTGTAGATGTATAAAAGTGTTGTACTGTACAGAATAAAACTAAGGCAGATTCCTACCCCAGGAGTTCATCAGTTAGATTCCAAATGCCCATGTTGAATTCCAGCTTTTAGAATTTTGAGTGCCAGGCAGGCTTTCCACGTGCCTTGAACTCAGGGGTTTGCTGGGCCTCAACACTTGCTCATAGCTCCAACCCTTTCTTCTTCTGCTGCTCTGGGCTGGCTTAAGAGGCTGTTGCACTGTGAGCTGTGAGAGAAGCAAATGATTCCACAAACTATTCCAAGATTTGTAGGGCTCTGAAATAGGTTCAGAACTGGGAAGTGAATTGCAAGTTTTATACCCTGGCACTTCCTCTGTAACCAGCTGAGCCTAATAGGTGTGAGCAGAGCATTCCTACTGGAATGGGCCTCCTCTAGAGGAACCAGCAGGGGCTTAGGGCCACCACACTCAGGCACAGGAGCAAGGTTGGGGCAGCTCTACTCACTGCCTTTGGTAGATGCAGCATAGAAATCTGTTGGGATACTGGCTGCCTTCCCAATGATCCCCAAGGCCTGGCTTTGTTATTTCTGATTAGAGATCTATGTAACCCATGTCTTCCCATCCCAGAGTTTAGAGGAAAAGGCTGCAATTCACTGGTAATCTGAATTGGTTGGCTCTGACCCAACTGTAATAGGGAAAAAAGTCTTAATGGATATAAATGAATATCAAACCTGAAGAGGAACTTGACAGGAGGAGGTGGAGATCACTGTGGTACACTGAAGAAAATTTCACTTCCTCTGACCTACAATTTTTGAGATGTGCTGTTTTTACTGAGAACCATTTCAACCAGGGAATTTGACCATTTCCTTCAGTGATTTATTTTCACATTACAGAAGCTAACTTTGTTCTGCATGTCCTGATATAATTGAGAGAGGGAGCTTCATTGCATAACCTTAAACTCTGTTCAAAAGACTAAAAAATAAACAATAAACAAACTTCAGCTTTTTTTATTCTTACCAACGTATTGCATGGATTGTTGCCAGAATTCTGTGGATGGTAAGAATCAATCTCAATGAAGTGCCGAGAGAACAGTCATTGTGATGCTATGGACATTACCAAAGCAGAAGACCTCAGTTCCTGTTTCCCAGCAGAGGTTTGTGGACTCGGACAGTTGCTGTCTCTTAGTATCTTATCTCCTAACTAAAATTTCTGTGCATCAGGCAAGGGCTGATGAAGAGGACATAGTGAGAGAGGCTATATTTTTCCTAATAGGAACTTCATTTTTAGAACTCTCAAGAAAGCATCAGGTTCATAAGAAAAGAGTATTGACATTATCTTACAAATACTTTTGTCTCTCACCAAGCCAGAAAGCTGTTTTTTTTGAGCTTAAACTGTATCCCTGAAAGCATGTAGGCTTTGTGAGCCTGTACTAAGTGGAGAACAGGCTTGCCAGTGAAAGTTACAGGAATTTGCAGTTTATAAGTATGTAACGCTTGCAATAACATCATAAATATTTCCTTTCACATCACACTTGCAGTTCCCAGCACTGTTAATACAGATGTATTGTCAATCCCCAGCCACTGAGGAAGGCAAGCTTGTCTGGAAACTGGTTCATTCCATTACTGGAAAGCCCATTCCTTCCAAAAGTCTGTAGTGAGCTGGTTGTAAAGTGTGGGCCCCTGGTTTCCCTTTTAAGCACAAGGAGATTATTTTTGTTATTTCTTCTCTAGCAAAGATTCTGGGGTCTCTCATCTGACTTCCTGACATGTTTGTTTATCCTGGGCTTGAATGAGTCCTCCACCTCTTAAAGCCACAGACAGAAGAACATGTCTTAGCATAACATCTCGATTCCTTTAAATCTGTTGTGGGATAGAGGGTGGAGTCATTAGTTCAGCCAATTTTCTCAGTAATGCATTGAGAGCAGGACTGTAGCAGAAGTAAGGTAACACTGAAAATAATGACTATTTTTCCCTTGCAAGGCAATGTCTGTATACACACATTAGAATCCCAGCAAACTTTCTTAATCATTTTGTGCTTCTTTATACTTTAGTGTGCTTAAAGTGCTTTATTATGAACCAATCTGAAAAGTAAAGTGTTTATCTGAGAAATTAGCACAACTTTAAATCCTGTTCGTTTTATGTGACTATAAAAACAAAAAACAACAACAACAACAAAAATCCACTCTTTGCATTGAAGCTGAGCAAAGAATGAATATAAAAAAGCTGATTTTGCTCTTTAAAAGTTTCTTATGTGCAAAGTCTGAAGGTATGCCAGAAGTGAATGGCAAGATCTGTGAGAATACAGGTGCAGACATCAAGGCTCTTTCTGCAAATTTAGAGAGATGGGTGTCCATGGAACTGCTCCATCACCATATCCAACAGCTGACCCAAGACTCTAGCTGAGAGTTCAGCAAACAAGATTTTTGCTATGTTGTCTTCACTCACCTCTATTCATGTCAGATTGTGGTCCAGGAATCCTGACTTTCATGGTCCAGTCCCGCAACAGCTGTGACACTGTGTCTGGTGGGGCTCAGCTGGAGCTGCAATTGCATTGACAAAGCTCTGTGGAAATGGACAGTAGAGATGATGATGATGAGTTTTGCCTAAGAGCTGAGGACATGGTCTTAAATCTTCAAATACTCTTTGCAAAACTGAATGCAATTTTGAATGGAGCCTGCTGGACCCACTTTTTAAAGTGTGTCATTGAAGGAACCCATTGGTTTTGCAGCTTTAGTCTTGCACAAATTCCATGTTTCATAGGGTGGAACCCAGCAGAGCTGCAGCTCTTGTTGAGCACCCAAACTCTGCTAAGAACTAAGGGGTTTAATGCATCATGTTTTTTGAAACCTGCAAGAGCAAAATCTTCAGTGGAACCCTGCAAGGGGGATATCACAACATCCAGTTTTCTGCATGGAACTTAGATGAGTAAGATTTAAGTGTCAAAACACCATTGTTTCTGAAGAGATTATTGTCCTGCCTAAGGACACAAACACAGCTTATAAACCTTGGATGTCATCCTGTGTATTTACGAAGTATACGAAACCAGGAACATATTCCCCCAAACACAGTAGGAGTCAAGGTGTTTTCAGTTCTTAGCTTTTCAAAGACAACATGGTGAAAGGTGCCTTTCTAGACCTTTTCACATAGTTTCCAGTGTTTCTACTTCAATGCTGATTTTTGTTTCTTTTCTTTGCTCTCACTTGTGTAACTCTGTCCCCTGCTCTAATACACAGAAGAACATACATGCCCTTGTGATATAAATATGTACCTAATGAAGCCATTCTGCTGATGTGTTTGAGGTTTCCAAATTGGTTTTCATTTGCCTATGCTTGGGGTGGTTAAAGTACCTGTGCTTTGTGGGTACTATCAGCTCATATTGTTAGTTATCAGACTTTGATAAATTGTTCTCTAATGACTTTGTGTTTATTGACTTTGTCCAAAGGACTCAGTTGAGCTTTAAGGCAGATTTTAAGAGCTCCATTAATTTCACTCCTTTTCAAATGCTGAAAAGCAAATGCTGATCCCTCTGAAAACCGAGCTGGACTTTTTCTATCCCTTCCCATACATTACTGCTAGGAAATACTCTGCTGGAAGTGATACAATAGCTACATGAGCAGTGGCTGTTGCAGACTATACCCCACCTGAGGCTGGATGTGTGGCAGGGTGGTTGGGTGTGTAACCTCACTTAGCAGGAAACAACAGTCCACAATCCTGGCTCACCTGGAGTGAAAACTGTTCTTGTAAAAAGAGCAGGAGAGAGCTATGTGGCACTTTGGACTCTTCACAAGGGCAGACCCATGTCAGTTTGCTTTGTTGCTTTTCTACAAATAACCATGTTTTGAGGGAGATTTTATTTCCTCTCCCAAAGTTTGGATATTCAGAGTAGTGTTTCCTAACACAAGACTCTGTGCTCATCCTGTGTCCTTTGTCTTTTCATCTCCAACAATTCAGCATTAATATTTTGGTTCTGTGGTTTTCCAAATATACTTTAGTATTACATATGGATGCCTCCAGTTTGGCTAATGACATATACCTTTAAGAGTTAATACTACTACTACTACTACTATTGTTGTTGTTTTTATTATTATTATTATTGATAATAATAACAATAATATTTATTCCAGAAATACAGAGTTTCTAGACAGAATCAGAGCCCTCCTGGAACAAGTGTTCTATACATTAATGTACTGTCTTAAGAACAGATCTAGTTTCCTAACTATTACAATAAATTTCTAATTGCTAGCAAACCAGAAATTTCATTTTCCCTTAAACAGACATTTTGTTCTTTTTTAGTATGAACCAATTCTTCTCATTGTTTATTTGTTTTGTAGGTCTTGTTTTCACTGACTTTTGCTTTTGTACGTTTTCATCTTCATCTACTTAAATCTCATGGTGTTTCTGTAGATGTGTCTTATCAGTATTATCTTTAAACTTATTTAGGGAGCAGATCAAATGGAACAGGATGAAAATATTCTCTGCATAGTACCAAGTATAACATTTGTTTCTGAGACTGCCCTGGCTTTGGTGCACATGGCTGCTGGTCTTTGGAGCCAACAAACTCCTTATATTTCATTGTCTATCACACAAACAAGCCCAAGTTGCATAAAATATTGTCATGAAATGTGGTGTAGTTTCAAGTTGAGCTTGAAGCAAATCTCCATTTCCTGTGAACCTAAGCAGTGGTGAAATTTTGGATCCATGTCCAAATTCTGTAGTTCAGGCTGATCTCTAGAAATTTAATTGCTGGATATTTCTGGGACCTGATTGGTACCTGAAGATTCAGATCTTCACAGCGACTCATTTCCTGCTGATTGCCAAGGGTAATGTGCTTCAACATAAAGCAACAGGGAGGAAGAAAGCATAGGGAAAAGTCAGCCCACTGCCATTTCTCAAATGGCATTAAACTGAAATCTTTTGTCCTAGGAATTGTTAAAAACAATGCATGGTCTGTGAAAAATAATCTGGAGAATCTCCATGATGAATCTCTCCAGAGCAGAGCAGACTGTGAAAGCCAACAATAAATAAACTACAAAGCTTGTTTTAGTGACAAACAAACAAACAAACAAACAAAACCCCAAAATCCATTTCATGACTTGTAATTTAGGACAAAAGTGGAAAATGCTTTAGACTAATTTCAAAAAAATATTAAAAAGGAATGTTCTAACTAGTTGCAGTAAACCAAGAGTTCTATCACTCTGTTCTTCCAGTGAAGCAAAGTAGATTTATATGTAGTTTTGGAAAGGGGGAAAGAACAGATTCTCTCTCAAATCAGTTTAGTTGAGACTACACCCTGATGTAGCTCTGCTTTCTGTCATCAATGGATGAAATTGCTTTTTTTCTTAACACACAAACATAATAACTGCTAAAGGGTGTTACTTTCTCTTTTGCTGGTTTCCAGTAGCTCTTTCTATTATTCAAGAATTCACCGATCTTCTTGGAAGAGCCTCTTGAAAGTCCTTATGCAGATTATAGGCAGGTCTTTATGTCTTATGCCTGTAATACAAACAAAATCTCCTCAGTACATGGTATCTCATTTTCCCCTTGAAGTCAGCTAAAAAGCCTCCGATTTACTTTAGTGCTGTTTGGCTCAGATTTTGAATGTTGATTTACTAATGTCACACCAATAAACACTGCTTGAATTTTCTGAAAAACAGATGAAAACTGTATTTCCTCTTCTTAACTTCCCTCTTAGAAGATGGCACATACATCCTTAAGCCAAGCCTAGCCTGAATTAACTACTGTCAAAGAATACCTGACATAAATAATGTTGTGTTAAAGCACCTACAATAAAGAGAGGAATTTTTTAACTCTCACGTTGTTCTCATACTCAGACTTGATATGTTAATAGGACCTTGTACATATAATTTTGACTCACAGATACTAAAAAGCTCCATCAAATTATCATTATCCCCTTTTGACTGGCACTGCTCACTGTGCCCATGCTCTTCATTAGAGAAATATATCTGATCTATAGTTGTACTTCTAACTTGATTTTCAGGCACTTTCTCTGCACATCACCAGACAGCTGCCTTAAGAAACAACAACCCATACTTCCTCAGAGAACCTCTAATGACAGCAATTTGGACCAGAGAGCAATTTTAAAGATATTTAGTGTAAAGCATAATGGGTAAGTGATACCAGGGCGGGGTGGTTGTCATGGGCATTGAGCTGGCTCTTTGGCAGAAAATAACTGGGGCATTTCAGGAGCTCTCTAGCAATTTTGATGATGCTGCCTCTCATGAAAATGGTTCTGTTTCACTGCCTCCACAGAAGTAAATCTAGCAACTGGTTGCTACAATGATGTAGGAATCTGCTCTTTTCCATCCTAACTTAAAATCAGAACTTTGTATGGTACTCTAATTAATGAAAATGGTGCTGTTTTGTCCACACACAGATGTAAGGAAATGAAAAACAACTGAAACTATTCAAAAGCTGTTTATGTCCACTTCTATAACTCCTCCAATGGTCTTCTCTAAAACAAGAAGAAATATACTGAGATCTAATTACATTTCAGAAATGTGCTTGATGCTTCTGATCAACTGTAAGCATATTAAAGTAAATTAAGGTGTAAAGATAAATATCTTTGCTGTGAATCAGGCTCACAGTTTTGTGATAAGATTTCCTATTATTGCATTGTTACTTTCATGAAGTAAAGAATGCTTACTGTAAATTTAATGCATTATAGTAACCTAGCAATGATTGCCAAGGTTTCTTTTAGAAGGAGCAAACTTGGTTTATACTCTTCTGTATTTTTATGTAGCGAATATTCTTTTCAAAACTTCTCTTCTGGCCTTTGTTTTCCTGTCAGTCTGGATTAATGCAACTGCTGTATCACAGGGATTGTCACAGTGATTGTCACGGAGCTTCTGCTACAGATGTAAGTTGAACAATCTACCTCTGCCTCTAAATGACAACCTGCAAAGGGTTTTTACTCATGTTGCTTGCATTCCTTCCTCAAGAAGAACTTTTATTAGTCAGTGGTGGCTTTACCAGAGTGTGTCAGGTACAGATGAAATACAGGGCTGTCACCCCCAAAGAAATTGAGTTCCACAGCAGTATCAGGCATTTGAGTTCTATTCACTTTGTTAAACAGTTTCTATGGAGTCTACGTCCTGAATCTGACAAAACAAAATGCTGAAGGGAGAAGCACACAGGTTTGTGGAGTGTTGGAATGATTCTTCAGCTGCCTGGAGCTGAATGTATTTCCTAACAGATGAAAAACAATTTTGTTCACTTGAGATAACTGCAAGGCAGCCAAATGATTACATTCAAACTTTCCAAAGCTTGGAAATATTTGCTTCTGAGTCACAGCCAAACATGAGTAACTGCTGCCCAGAAGGGATATTGCTGTTTGGAAAGAGAAAGACAGCAATAACTGATTGCCATGCTGAGCCTGGAAATTCCATCTCAACCTTATCTTCAGCATCAAGCCTTGCTCTCACGAGCTCCACCACTGCTGAAGCAGCAATCCAGGAGAAGCAGACCCACCTTCATGATGCAACAAACTGCTCCAACAAAAATTGTGGTGAGTCCCTACACTGAGAAAGAGCTAGTCGAGCAAGCAGGTAGCTGAGAGAACAGAAAGCAGTCATCAGTGTTCCTTCCAAAAAACATAAATGTACTGCAACAAACTCAGCACCTTTTTTTTTTTTTATTTTAAACTTCATTTGATTTTTTGATTTGTGTGGTCAAACAAGATGTTCTGCCAGAATTAAATACAGGTTAGCCTTTATCAAATGAATGTGAATAACTGGCTATTAACAGAGAATTTATGACTTCAAATTGGCCTATGGCAATTTATTTTTGCATTTTGTGAATGATATTTCATCGTTTTTTTGAAAAACAGTTGTTCTTGGACTAAGAACTAAACATTCCAAGGACCTACCATAAATTAAAAAGAAACATGTAGAATCATTGCAGAAACAAGTTGCATAGGAAATGCCTTCAAAACAGTTTTGTATTGGAGTGAGCAGTTGGGATACTCATGGAGAATCAAAAGTGACAGACATGCAATATTTGCTTCTTAATTTAAGGTAAAAATATGTGTCTATCCAATCTTCCCCAGGAAGGCCGTCTTGAAGACCTTGGTATGATCTTCCCTTCTCAAGCAACCTGCCATTTTTTTAATGGGAGAAGGTACTAACCTTAGGAAAAAGTAAAAAAAAAAACCAACCCAAACACTCCCAACTTGAAAACAGTGCTTTTCCTGTGGTGCTTCAAGTCTATGTATGGACTTCACTTACCACCAATCAAAACGTTCCCTTTCTAAGAGGAGAAAGATTGACTCTTGGAAAGGACTAGAAGATTCTGGGCATTTTGAGTCTCTCTTTGCTGCCAGCTTTTCAGCTAAATACACTGTGCTTATGGGGATAAAAAGCTTTCAAATCTTTCAAATCCCCTAAAGTTTCTGTAACTGTCATTTAAAAGAAAACACCTTTGACTTGTACAGCAGGCAAGCCTGAACTGAAACCACAGGGGGAGAGTAAATATGATCCTCCTGGTGTCATTTTTAAAGCCTCTTTTCTGTCTGTAACTGCTCTTTAAATGTAAATAAACGCTGTTCCCTTAATGTGTGAGTTTCTACCCCAGAACTCTATTAGGGATTGCACAAATATTACCTCAGTGTATATTCAGACATTATTAAAACAAATTACTTTATTGCAGTACAGCTAAGGCCCATTCATTCATTCATTCGTGATGGTGGTGGACTGTGCAATGTCCCTGAGGTATGCCAGGAACAACCATGCTGTTGTAAGCTTACACAATCAGTTATTTAAAATTGATTTATTTTGTTAATATCGTATAATGACTCCCAGGAGGAGATGAAAACAAACAGATCAGAGCTGATTATGCCTCCAGGTTATAGCTTGAGACAAGGCAGTAACTTGTGGGTCTAGAACTCACAGCTGCAGAAAGACACTGCTTTGTGCTCTGTGTGCTTTTTTCTCCCTGCAACCCTTTGAACCTCACAGTATTCACGTGTCTCAGGTCTTAAACCACCACAGGCCTGCATTGTACAGCTTGGCCCAAGGTCTCCAGATTGCCTGGACTGTACCTGGCAGAAGTCTAAAGGGGTCTGTCTTTTACACACAGCTCTGGGTGGTTTTAAACCATCCTTTACAGCTTCTCTGTCCTTGGGTTCCTCTAGTCTTTGGCCAACCATTGACATTGGATAAAACTGGTCAAAGGAAAAAATATCTAACAGCTGGAGATTCCTGGTGAACAGAGACAACTAGCTTGCTCCCCCTTTTATACTCTGTGTATTGAAAACACCAAAGGCATGACCCAGAATAGAAAGGTCTGTGTTGGAATTGGCTCAACCCAGATAGAGAATTTGGAGTCATGTTCTGATTTGACTTCCAAGAGGCATTTTAACATATAGACATCTCTCTTCCTCTCAAAACTATTGTTCATGGTTTCATCATTTCATGGTTTCATCATTCATGGATGTCATTTCATGTGTTGCATGTTCCTGACTCTCCATTTGTTTCCATTTTTCTGTCAGATGAAGGTTTCTGTTGGCTTTAATTAGCTATAATTAGTCAGAGGTATGACTATACAGCAGCTTTCTCTTGTCACAGGAGAGGGGTTATCGCTAAGGTTGCTGCTGAGGTCATTCTTTAAGCACTGCTGCTGTAAACAGCCCATGAATTACTTCTGCAGAAACAAAGCAAAAGGTCAGAAACACGATGGGAGCAATGTGCTATGTCCTGTGTCCACACTCACTCTGAACTGCTGTGAATGCTCTCAAACCAGGGGCTGTTCAGCCAGCTGGATGAGACACACTAGAGACAGTGGCTGAGAATGTAATTTTTGGGTAGGACTGTTACACTGGCTGCTGTTGCTGTGGTCAAAGTCCCTTCTGGCTGCAGTCACACAGAAAAACTTGCTATGGTGGGAGCTGCTTTGCTCATATGTAGTGCACCACAAAGTGGTATTATCATACACATTCCCCTTCCCAGCAAAGTTGGATAAGGGCTGTCAGATCTTTGCTCCAAATCTGAAATTCATACCTTGAAGCTACTTGACCACTGATCATTACTTAGCCCCACAAGACTAAATCCTTGGGATTCTGTAGCCTGGTCATGCTTGCCTCTGCAATCCATTCTTTTAGATAGTCCCTACGGAGCAGAATCTGCCTGGCCTGAATGGTGACATTGTTGAAAGCAAAGTCATCCCCTATCTGTAAGAAAATCACAAGTTTTCCTTATGTTCCTGGATCTCTGAGGCTTCAGTGGATAACAAGATCTTATTTCAATCCTTTGGCAACAATCTAGGGATCTTTCCAATCAAACAGTCCTATTAGTTCAAATATGAAAGGCCAGGACCAAGGATACATTTCTGGTTTCTTAATGCCTGGTGTCAACTGTTGCTCCATTAATGATGTTTGGCCTCCAGATTTAGGCCTGATTCAAATCTCTGAGGGCTGAGCTGTCAAGGCAGAGCTCTCCACACATCTCCAGGGTAGCTGTATCAAGTACAGTGGACTGACACAACCATGACCCTGGAATGTACCTGCGCCTGTGGCTGAAGGCACTGAGTAGGCGCTTCGGAGTGACGCTTCTGAGTGTCTTCTGAGGCTTATTTAGAGAAGGCCTAGACAGCATCTGCATCTAAAAGCTGTTGGGAGTCTCTGCATAGTCTGAGGTCTGCCCAGCCCTAGCTAGAGCCTCATAGCTTATTTTAGCTGTGATCCTCCTTGCATGTTTTAGCTGTGATCCTCCTTGCATGGGTGGCAGGGCTGTTGCATGCTCCTAATGCAGATGTGTCACTCTGTGCTGACAATGGCTTCATCCTTTGGGCCTTGCTTATTACAGGATATTTGGTTTGTTTATTTCTTTTTTTTTTCTTTTTTTTTTTAGTGATGGTTATTAAACTCACTTTTGTTTAATTTGAGAGTTCTTTATGAGATGAATGAAAGGTATGAGGTAAAATAGATTGAAAGTATACATGTGTCACGAAGACTTAAAGTTATTTTCTTCCATACTGTAGCTATTTTGACTGTTCAGATGGTAAACTATCCATGGTTTTCACTAGAATCTCTAAATATACCAGTAATGCATGAACAACATTAAATAATAGTAGTGCTACATACATATATTTATAAATTTATACATTATATATACAGAACAAATCAGTTTTTTAAATATCAGTTTAAATACCTGCTTTTTATCAAGGCAATTTTTTAGTTAAATTTAAAAGCACATGAAATTTCCAATAAAAGACAAACTCTAGAAAAATAATAGAGCAGGCATTGGGACAAAAAGGATGAGCAAATAGTAAAGTTTATATGTAGAGTATGGATCAGATTTCAAAAGCAAATGGAATAAACTTAAGCAAAACAGCATGTATTCCAAATTGGAATCAGCTATAATATTATGAGAAATCTGTGTACCTCCTATTGTAAATATTTATACTTTTGAATTTCCTTAGTAAACTGCCAGCTATTATTCCCCAAAGAACATTATTTACTTGTTTTAGGTTTTAGCTTATCTGCCCTTCAGTTCTCTCATGAGATCAAATTCTCACATTACTCACACATAGGGTTTTTTTAATCGCAGATCAAAGGGGAATACAACTCATACATGCATTACAGCATCATCTTTTAACACCTAGCAGACCATAGTGGCTAAAATTTGACTTCATGGGGCATTAAAATTTGGATATGTTGCCAGAAATCTCCCTGGAACTGAAATTCATTTCTTATCCTTGTATACGTAACTTCTGCACAGTCTTTTTCATGCTAAATCACTGCCAGTACTGCAACACAATTTCAAAGGGAGAATTTCATGCACTCAAAGATCAGAGGATTATTAGTGCAGTGTCATTCTATTAAAATTTATGTATGAATTCTGCTCTGTATCAGTGTACCTGCAATTAGATTTCTGACACAGTCTATTGATTAGTCTTGCTCAAGATGATGGGACAGACCCTGAATTCTGTCCTACCAGTCTAACTCCAAATTATTGTGTATCTATAGATGATTTCTGTCCCATATTTCATGCTTTAAATTTTATCTGTTGTTTACTTTCCCCAGCCCTCAACAGAGATACAGCGAGGCTTAAATGCCTTTGACTTCGCTGCCTTGGTGCCTGCCTGATAAAAGTCACCATAACAACATAGTTTGTTATTTTTGCTTTTAGCTTTTAAATGGAAAATATACTGTTCAGTGGCACAAGATCCAGCACTTGTTTCTACAGGAGGTTGCAAGGAAATGGAAACTCTCAGTGAAGAGTTTACCTCTTCACTAGCTCAACAGAGTCAGTAATTTAAGGAGCGCTTCCTCTATGCATTTATGTATCTCACACCCTTTTGGAAAATTTTCTCTTTGATCCAGGAAGGCGTGACTGGGCATTAAAGTACAAAACATGCTCCCACAATTGCACATACGTTTCCAACATCACTGATAACATCCTGCTCTGTCATGTTGGTGTGTCAGTTTAACTTATAAGTTCCTTAGGTCAAGGACTGTCTACAGCTCCTTGTTTATATGGTAATTACTAAATCTTTGTCCATCTTGATTAGTCCCTAGACATTACAATAATAAACAAAGCAGCTAGGAATCCTCAGATTCACATCAGATTTGAACCAGAAGCATAAAGGCAAGGCCTCATCATCCCTTGTGCCATTCATTCAGTCCTTTTTCAGCACAAGACATTTCCACCTCCTCCTTCCCGGCAAACCCCATCTCTTATTTTTTTCTTTATGTGGCTGAAAAACAGGTAAGAGAATAGTCTCAAAAGTTCTTGGAAAAAATGTGTCATCTGAGCACAGGCTCAGGACCTCCGGGTCCAGACAACAACACAAAAACAGAAAAGCAGGGGGAAAAAGAAAAGAGTGTTTAGTTTGGTAAAAAGTTTTGATCAAAACAGCTGTGATTTGCAAGGATTAGATCTGGTCCACTGTCCTACAGAGGTAAGGACTGGACAGTGGCTCTTTATGATTTCACAGCCCCCTGTAGGCTGCCAAATTAAGTATGTTTTGGATGAAAGTCTGAAAAAAGAGCTGGCATCAAAAAAAGCTTTGGTGTCCACTTCCAGCCCTAATAGTTTTCTTTTAATCTTTAGCCAGGGCATGGGAAATACAATCCTCCTTCATTAAAAGTATTTAAGTGATCATCTGTTGGACTGCGTGTGACTTGAAATTTGCCCCCTTTATGGGATGAATAAGCTGCATGGAATCTGGTTATAAGCTGAAAAATCACCATGGAAATTTTTATGAATTTTCTTTCCACTTCACTCCCCCAAAAGTAACTTTTTCATTTCTAGAACTACTTTTCCTTCTTCTGCTGGCATGTGAGGAGTAAACCAAGGAGAGCATGTATCTACCTGGAATAATACCTAATATTCTTCAGGGTTGCCCTACTGTAATTTAGTTCCCTAAATCTCTCTTTCACTGTCATGTGGTTATCTAAGTGATTGTGTGTGTCCTGATGTATGCTTACAAATAGAAAAAGGAAAAAAAAAAAATTGTTTACTTTTGGCTCGTGCAATAGAGCCTGAAATAGTAAGTGAAAGCAGATGATGAACAACCAAAGTCTCAATACTGTACATCGGTTTTGCAGGGTTTTTTCCCTAGTTCTTTTGAAATCCACACTCCCACCCCCACACACACGTGGCAGTGTTTGTAGGTTTTGAGCCTTGGGAGTGTTAGCAGCTGAGTCTTGTGTAACCTTTCCACTCCAGGGTGGGAGCTCCTCAGCTTGTGCAGCTAAACCACTGCTGGGCACTGGTCAGAAGTGAGGAGACCATGGGAAAGCAAACAAGCAAACAAAAACCAGCGTCCTGTGGAAAGCATTGCCTAACAAATAGACAAAAGACGGTGATTTAATTGCTGCTAAGTGACATCCTAAATCAAGTACCAAAAGACATTAGAACTCTCTCCCTTAAGGGCTCAGTAAGGGTATTATACACACTTCTATGACATGGTGCAAATGTTAGGGACTGAGGGGCAGCTTGCCCATCTAAACTTGATTTGCCAGTTTCAGTTCGATGACACAATTTTCACTTTCCATTCTGTGACTCTTAAATAAATTTGCAGTTTCCTCAGCTTTCTGTGTTCAGGCTCAGAGGTGGCCGCACTTTGATGATAAAAGTAATACTTAGTTTTTACACAGTATCTGTCGTAAGTAGAAGACAATGCCCTTCACAAAATAGATCTGTATCATTACCCTTTTACCTGAGGCAAAAGCAAGGCTTTTAGAGGTGAAGAAATTCGCTTTTGATTATTAAAGTATTACATATAAAGTATTACATATAAAGCTTTTCTTTTTTTTAAGGAAGATTAGAACATGCTATTTTTTTAATTTATTCCTGCAGCTGACCTGTCCTGATTTTTAAGTAGGCAAAATGGGGTTCTTGGTGATTGCATGCAAATCACTCAATCCTTCTTTCCCTTTATATTCTTGTCTATTGAAAATATTGATAATATTTTGATTTTAATTTGAAAATACTGATGATAATTCAAAGCAAATTAATGAAGTTACATTTAGAAGTAATGGTGAAGTGCTGCAAGATCTTTGGCTAGGAAGTATTTAATGACAGGCAAGGAAATTTTATTCATGTGCTACAGTATTCTGGACTGCTTTTGAAATAATACTAAATCCAGAGAGGCATGACTGTCTACTTACATGAGGCTTATTGGTTTAACAAGGTCAAGGAAATTATGTTTTGTAAAGAATCACTTTTTTGTCACCTCCCATTCTGCTCTGCTGTGGCAGTTTCTACATTTACAGCAGCATCTTAGTTTGGATATTCTCTAAATCAGATTTCACCTTGATAGCAGATTTGTAATGTGCTGAGTTGCTTTCCTCAAAAGGAGGTTCTGGAGCTGTAAAGAGGCAGCTGCACTTCACTCAGCCCAGTACTAAAGACTTCTAAAAGGCATGGTACTACAGTCATTCATCTATAAACCAGCTCCATAAAACCTCCCCTAAGTTTCTCCTGCAGATCTATGCTGGTCCCACCTTTTAACAGGACTAGCTAGCCCAGATGTCCCTGTTCTTTGCTGGAACCTCAGATCCACCCACTTCCCTTTCCTGAAACAGCATGCCAAGGAGCATGATGGATCACACAAGTCCATGCCCAGACATCTGTTTGCTTTCTGTTTGGAAAAACAGCTTTTCACATTATGTAGCCCAGTGTGCCTTTCATCAGACATCCTCAGTGTGTCTGTAATGTGATACAGGAGCCTCTTTTTGGTAGTTTTTAATGTTTTTATCAGCATTTCAGTATTGAGAGGTCTGAGTGCTGAGAGGGGTGGGTTGAACTGAGGATATGAAGTGGTCACTCACTAGAAATGTGAAGGGAATTAAGGTGTGTGACTGTGATGGGATGCAAACTTTTAATAGCATTTGGTCCCTGGTTCTCACTGTGAGAGAGCCATAAGGGTGCAGGAGAATAGCCAAAGAGCTGTGAAATTAATGTTCATGAGGGGTGTGTATGTTTCCCCTGATCAGAAATTCTTTGCCACTTTCATAGGATTGCCTTAAGACAGAAATGCCCCTCATAGCAGACAGGCAATACAAAGGTCATTTAATCAGCTCTTGTTTACATGGTTCTTCCCAGCTTAGCCCTTCATGGAAGTCAAAAGTGACCACTGCATGCTTTTTCCATTGAGTTTTCCACTGGGTTTTGATCACAGTTACCTGTTGGGCTGGTATGCAGTGATTTCTCATCCGTTTCCTTTTCCTCTGCCCAAACTGAAAAATGGAGATTAAGCTTGATAAGAAGCTTAATCTCATGTGATGTCAGTGGATACCCTAAAAGATCCCACCTTGTCAGGCACTGTGTGACTCTCTGGTTTACAGGTGAGGGATGTACAAGGGAGAGGAGTAGGAAATTTGGACAAAGTTGACTTCAGAAATTTATTTTTTCTAGACTATAAAGGACCAATTTACTGAGTAGAGTAACCACTGGACCAAGTGGTCTGATCTGCTGTTACTTATACTGAAGTCAGGGATCTGTGGAACAGAGGGGATGAATTTTACTGAAGGCATGGAATGTCTCCTAAGGTTTCTACTACAAATCTGTGGATTTGGACCTACCAGCAAGAGGATTAACTAGCCCAGACATCCCTTTGCTGTCCTTTGCTGGCTCCCTGCTGGGACCTCACACACACCTACTTTGTGCCTTGAAACAAGAGCCAAGGAGGTATGGAGACAGTGGGGTCTGCAGGGAGGAATCAGCTGCTCTGTGGACCCCAGGCAGTAGAGAGATTTTGATACTTAAAATAAAGAGGAGGAGAATGAGCCTTTCCACTGTGAAGCTGGAATTCTGGAAAAGGAAGGGAATTCCTGTTCCTACCTGCAGTCCTTTGAATTCTCAATAATCACTCCCTCATTTGCCTTTTACAATGCCAGCCCTAGAGATCCCACTGATTTTTCCCTATTCCTCTTCTCTGTAGCCTCAGAACCTACTTATCATTGAGTATTTGAGTGTTGTGTATATCATGGAGAAATCTCCAGTGATTTCTGAATTATTTTCTTGGTGTATAGTATGTTATTTTTTGTTGTTTTTCCTTTGAATTGCCTTATTTCTCAATGTTGTTAAGCACAAGAAAATTACTTTGTTTTTCTTTTTGTGAGAACATTCTTCCACAAATGAAGCTCTATGTAGGAAAATGTAGGAAATGTAAGAAATGTAGGAAATGTAGGAAATCTAATCAGAAAGTATGCAGAGAACTAATGCTTCTCTGTGGCAGTGTTTTTCATAGGGTAAGGTAAAACTGTCATCTAGTGGTCATAATCTGTTCCTGAATTACTGTTTTCATTTGGATATAGCCAGAATATTTCTTAGACCCAGGATGAAATATAATGAAGTATACCTGAAAATACTAAGCTAGGAAAAAAATACGTGTCTGAAAGGGTTCGAGGTAAAGTGAAAAACCTTAGAATCTTTCATAAAGAATAAATAAATTTATAACTCGTGCAGCAAAGCTGTGAGGTGCCTTTTTCCTCTCTCTCCCACAATTTACCACAGTGACTTGTATCACTTTCTGCCTTTCTGAACAGGCTGTGGGAGGCTAAAGATCAAGATAACTGAAGCTAAAATAGGCCGTCAAAATAACCTCTCAATAGTTATCCTCCTACAGTCATTTTACAAGTCAGTCTCAACTACTCTGCAACAAGCATGTTGATGCTGTCAGAATAGAGCTGACTGTTTGTATCTCCTCACTTTGAGTTTCTGTGTGTACCAGTGTTTTGCAGCTGCTGGTTGGTAAAGGTAATGCTAACACCTACATAATAACTACTGGTGAATAAATGTGAAGAACAGTAGGACTGGTACATGGTGTAATAATAATATGCTCTTACAAAAAAGGAAAATTGGCAGAGCAAAATGCAGTGTTATGAGTTTGATGACTCAGGCTGGAATATTACTACATAGCATTAGCACTTGCATGTAGTACCTGTGATACTGTGGACAGAAGCAGGTGTGATTCTCAGATTTTTTTAATGGAGAAATTCATGTGTACTGGTGAGTGAGGAAGCTTTTATGCAAGCAGTATCTCCTCGAGTGAATTGGCTAGTATAAATCATAATACTTAGCATACAAGGTTCCAGATTCTGTTTGTTATTTGTATTTTCAAAAGGTGGTGGATCCCTAGTTTTGGATTAGGATCCGTTTAATCAAGGTGCTTTGCAAACTCAGAACTTCAAGATATCATCTGCCTTGTAATGCCTAAAATCTTAAGCACATGTTGAAGGCCAGTGCTGACAGAGACAGATGATGGGGACCACAAGGAGATGACAAGACGGTCTTTATGTATTTAGCAATAATTCCAGTATACCCACACCCTTGAGAATGCAATTGCTATTGAGCAGATGTCATTGAAGAGGTTTAGCAAAGGCATTGAATAAAAGTGATGAGGTACCTTTCTGGATGTTCATGCAGTTTCCTGACTGAGGACAGTGCTATCTGAGGTAAATGACAAAAACCACGAGGTGAATTATTTTTAAACTTAACATATGGTGAAAAATAGCTGTCATCTTTAGTCCATCAGAGAGAAAAGATTTCTCAATGGTGAAAACAAGGGAGAAAAGGTTAGGCTGTGGAAGCCTTTCTTACATATTCATTATGAAATATATTTAGTAGTGAATATTCTTCATTTAGTATTTTCTGTGAATAGGTTTTGATCTGACTGCATAACTTCTGTGCAAATGTATTTTTTCATCTTTCTTTCTAGTTATGACTAAATGCACTGTACAGTTTTCTTTTCCTACTAATTAAATATGAATCAGTTTTTATTCTGCTGAAGATTTTAGATTTTTTAGATTTTATTTTAATAAATTGGGAGTTTTGAAAAAAGATTATTTAGAATTCCCTTGCCAATACACTCATTCTCCAGATTTGTATAAGTACACTTATTCTTTAGATTTGTATGAAGAGACCCCTGCAACATCTAGAGGAAGAATGCTCATGCAAAAATCACCCAGCTCTAACAGGAAAACTTAAATTTCTGTAGCCAAGAGGATAAACATAGAAGATCTTCAGGTTATTTTAATTCATAACTGAAAGTAAGCTGAGCAGTACTTCACTGAACCAAAGGGTTATGATGGGTTACAAGCTAGGCTGTAAGTAGTAAACCATCAAATATGAGTAGGCGATACTGGAAAGAGAATGTAGTTGTAAATCCTGCATATTGCTGGGATGCAGAGACTGGGTAATGTCTGAAACACCACTTCTACTGGACTCTATTATTAGGAAAGCTGTTTGAAGCAGGTAAGTGAGGATATAATGACCTTTCTGCAGATATTTGCAAGGTAAAAAAATCTTACATGTTGTTGTCATGGTGATGAAGGGCTTGACCTTGTTTCCGTGAAACAGATTCCAGTTAGAGATGCCCAGAAATTGATGCATGTACAGAAGCTATCTTCAGCCTCAGGATTTGTGGTGCATCCATTTTTTAGCATTCCACTGCCATCCTAAAGAATAGGTGAGCAGCTACTCTTTGGATGCACGGCAGCAGAGAATCTGTTGACGTGCTGTGCATGTGAGCTGGATGCTCAGGACTCTCTGTAGTCATAAGATAACTGTAACTGCTTGTTTAGAGCAGGAATGGCAGTTATAAACTGTCAGGAGACTGAAACATGTATGTGAAGATAAAATACAGCAGTAAAAGTGCAAGCTGCAAATTTACCAAAATTAAATGTTGTGGCACGAGATACAGCATTGGTAAATGTGGTTAAAGCCAAAGCCCTTCTGTACGGGATGAGCTGAGAAGCTGCTGACTTTCTTCCTGTGACTTTGCAACATGCTGGGGAGTTTAGAGGGCAGCTTGACTGCTAAGAAACAGCCAACACAGCACTTCTGTGTGGAGGATGTCTGCACCACAACAGCAGCACAGTGCAGAGAGGAGCAGCAAGCACCCTGAGCGAGAAGGGGGAGTGCACAAAGGGACTCTCTGCTTCAGAATTCTGTGCTGCTGGGCACCAGGAGCATACCTGTGCATGTGTGTATACATAAGACTCTTTACTCAATATTATTTATCACAGTCACAAACTAAAATTCTGGTTTTCTGCCCATAGCAGGTCTGAATGTGGAACAAAGTAAAGGACAAAGAAAATAATCAATCAGTTAGCAACTTAGCAATGTCCAGGTCTGGAACTTACGTAATTTAGTCCAGTGGGATAGACCTGTGAAGGCTCATAAAATCCTACAGCTAGACAGTGGGTTAGCAGGTGATACACTTCTGTAAATATAGTATGTATTGCTTATAAACTGGCAATAATCTACCTTCAAGAGCTGATGAACCCCATTTATGAACACTGAACAACATAAAACACTTTCTAGTCCACAGAAAAGAAGTCTTAAGAAGTGATGGCAGTCTATTTTTGAGTGGGGAAAAAAGAGCACTGGTCAGTATAACACCTGTTTTAAGTGAGGAATTTCAGAAGATTATGCCTGTGTTGACTGGCTCTCTTCCTTGGTCAGCCACTGGAAACTGAAGTTTCTTTAGAAGTTGTTTGTTGCTGCTTGATATTCAGCTTTGATCCCTTCCACTCCAAAATGACATGCAGAAATGGAGAAGAGCAATACTTGTGTGCAGAGAGCATCTGGACAGGAGTGGCTGGTTCATAGCTGCTAGAGTGAGAGTAAATCACCAACTGTATCAGTTTACATGAGTAATATATTTAGGAACTGCAATCAGTTTAGAAGTCTGTTTTCCTAGCACTGTGTCATAGCCCTTGGGAGCTTAGCTCAAAAGAAAGCTAACAATGTGTGTCAAAAGACATTTCTAAATCTAAAGGAAAAATCCAGTTCTTCTGATGCTGCAATCAGACCAAGTACTTTTAAATAAGAGGTAGTCAGCAGAGGTTTATAAATATATTTCTTTACTCTTACTGTAAAGTCAGTTCATACTTTAGCTAGAAAGGCATCAATCAAAAAAAAAAGAGAACTGCTACTATATAGAGGACAATTTGTTTTACTAATTCCCAAGGGATATTTTGTGAAGGTGAAAAGAAGTCACCTTAAAATGAGGCACAATAAGATACATAAGCTAATTTACATACAAAGAAGTGAGCTTACAAGTACATTGAATAGAATATCAGTGAAATATCTAGACATACAAATGAAAAAAAAACCCACTTCAATTGTGGTAGTTAAAATAAATATGATTACAATTAGCAAACATTTTATCCTTTTTGTACATTATTGCACATTTATAGAAGATATATTTGTACTTGTTTGGTGTTGTGAAATATTTTATGTTTGTTTTTGATAAAAATAAGCTATGGGTTTTGATTAACGTAATTATTTTACAGTATCTTAATGCTTGTACTCTTAAGAAAGAGAGGAATGCCATATCTTCATAGAATCTTAGAGAAAAGTAATCATATCAGTGATCTGAAACAGAGAAGGAACATGGAAATCACAAAATCAGAGTGGTTTGGGTTGGGAGAGACCTTAAAGAGCATCAAGATCCACGCCCCTGACACTAGACCAGGTTGCTCAGAGCTCCATCCAACCTGTTCTTGAATATTGCCAGGGATGGGACAGCCACAGCCTCTCTGGGCAACCTGCTCCAGTGTCTCACCACCCTCAAAGAAAAAAAACTTCCCCCTAATATCTCATTTAAACCTACTCCCTTTCAGTGTGAATCCATTCCCCGCTGCTCTGTCACTGCATGCTCTGTAAAATGTCTGTCTTTCTTGCAGGTTCTCTTCAGGTACTGGAAGGCCCCAATTCAGTCACCCCAAAGCCTTCTCTTTCCAGGCTGAATAATCCCAACTCTCTCAGCCTTTACTCATTGGAGAAATGCTCCATCCCTCTAATGGCCTTGACGGCCTCCTCTGGATCTACCCCAACATGTCAATGCCCTGCTTGTGCTGGGACCCCAGAGCTGGGTGCAGCACTGCAGGTGGCTTCTCACAAGAGCAGAGTAGAGGAGCAGAATCCCCTCCTTCCCCTGCTGGCCGTTCTGCTTTGGATACAGCTCTGGATACAATTGGTTTTCTGGGAGGCAAGTGCACTTTGTTGGGTCATGGCCAGCCTCTCATCCACCCCAAGTCCTTCTCAGCAGGGCTGCTCTCAATCTGTTCATCCCCTGTGCTGATACCAGGGGTTGTCCCAACCCAGGTGCAGCACCTTGCACTTGGTCTTGTTAAATCTCATGGGATTCCCATTGGCCCACTTATCAACCTTGTCCAGATTCTTCTGGATGATATCCCATAATGGCATCTCAAAACACTGGATATGAACCTAACAAGTGAATTCATCATGCTAGTGCAATCTCCCTCTTAGTGGATGACCTTCTAAATTTATCCCTTCTTTCCATTTTCAGAACTAAGTCTTCCCTACCTTCTGCTATTTGAGGTATTCAGTGATGATCAGTATCCAGCTCATGTGTATATATTAGAAAAAAGTGGCTGTTGGTGGAAGAGTGTTTTGTTTTAGTTCAGACAGAACACCCCTCTGGTCTCCCAAATGTGTGCATTATAGTGTCAAGTGCATCGAAGTAACAACTACAAGTGACTGACAAAACTAGGATCTCCAAGGCGAGAACAGGGAAGACTGGTCACAACTTCTTTTCCAGGAAAAACTATGGTGTGTGGTCAGTCACAGCTTCCCAAGGAATAACACATTTTCCAAAGGAAGAAAGAAAAACAGTAAAAAAAAGAACTATGGACTCGTCAGCAAGCAGAGGTGATCTATGCTACCCCAAAATCTGAAATCCTCTGAGAAGTTTCTTTCTAAAACCAGTTTTCTATAAAGTATCTCTTTCCTTTTCTGGTGTTGTTGAATCATTCATGTTTCTTGACACAGGTCTTGTGGAAGATTCTGCCCCACTGTCAGATCCAACACTGAGTTGTAAATGACATTTTCCTTCTGCACATAAGTAGTATAAGGTTCCACTTCCATTGTGTCATCCTAGCAAAACAAAACAAGAAACTGTGAATACAAGGAGGAGTTTAGCTTGGCAAGACTCTCCAAATCTTTCATCTGGACTGAAGAAAATAACTGGGAAATAGTGCTCTCATATTTACTCCTCTTCAACTAAAGAAACCCCCCCTCTGTTTTTTTCCTACCAAGGAACATGGATTGCTTTTTCTGTCAAATGTTTGGAGGGTGAAACTGAGGTATTGTTTCACTTGCCTCCTTTATCTTCCCTTCTACTCCACTTCTGTTGGGCTGAAAATGAATTTTTGTTAGGATCTAATTCTCCAGAAAGAGCAAATAATATGCTGGAGTCTTGACCTTGATTCATTCCTCATCAGCCTGCAGTTTCAGTCTACAGGTATGCTAATAAAAGTCCCATGACATGACAGCAAGAACGCTGGTACTTAAACCATTATTTAACATTAGTGCAAGTGTCTGAGAGGGAGGGCAAGAGAGCAGCAGGAATACTAATAACTAGAATTGACTAAGTTTTGATGGCAGAATTTGAGTCTAGTGTATACTGTGGGTGCATGGAAACAATATAATTGTAACACACCCTGTCTGCATAGAGATACTGTTATTTGGATTTGGCAGCAGAGAACAGAGACAGAGCTTACAAGTGAATTGCTCAGCTACACAGGAAGCTTCTAACAACGTAGGGAATCCAATATCTCCCTATGCAGCTCATCTCTCCTTCCATTGTCTTGAGTATGATTGTTTTTTTGATTGTAGATTGACCATGAGAGATAAAGAGTGGCTTTCAAAACTCACACATTATAATTCTGGACACCAAAAGGGATATTCTTTTTCTCTTGGTGTCTGTTAATCTTGTGGCTTAATCTTCTTGTTCACTAATAGTTTTCTTAATATTCCCCAACCCATGCTATTGATTCCCTTCCTGATCATTATTTGGAGAGCAGTTGTGGTCAGAGTATCTGATATGACAAGGGAAATGTGGTGGGACTCACTCCTTGTTAAAATTAAAGGATGGCAGTAGCCGAGTGTTTGCTATTGGAACATACCTGTAGTGTTTGCTTCAAGTCAAAGTTATGGTGAGGATAAGCTTTGTTCTGTCCTATGAAGAGCTAAGAGTAAATAGATACAGTAGTACCTGCTGAAAGCTGAGAGTAAAAATCTAGTGTTTTCCCTTCACTGATCATGTTTCCAGGGTACCAGAATCACCATGATTTGGTGATGGTCTAATTTGAATCATTGTCCTTACCTGTTGGGAATGTATAGGAGCAATCTCAGGAGGCTTGGTTTTGTGGCATAGTCTGTGAAAAAGAAAACAAGTATTAAAACATGCTTGGCTGGATCACAGCTTGGTTTCTTTGATCAAAAGCTTATGAAACATTTCTTTTTCTTGTCTTCAAGAGTAAAACCTTTTCATGTCTCTCTCTCCTTGACTTTTGATCCTGAAATTATAGCACCCTACCTTTCTTAAGAGGTCTTTTCTTATGTTTGTGGGAGCTTATACATAAAATGGAAGCAGATTAGAATCAAAACCCCCTTAGAGGACATACATTTTGCAGTTAGTGAAACTGTATTGAACTAATTCTTCACCTCTGAGGGAAAATGCCTGAGGGAAAAACAGTTTGGAAGAGGCAAATGAGGAACCTGACAGTGGCTTTTCAGTACAGGTGCTAATTCAGCCTTCCACTGCACAAATTATTTCTGTAGTTTTTCCTCAGAACTACCTTTTTTTTCTTCATAGGAAATCCTAAAGGGACTAGAGCTCAGCTTCACTCAAGGAATTTTTAAATAAATACAGATACAATCTGCTGTCCCTTCTGTTCATATGGCAGGCTGGCATTGCTCAGTCCTCTGGCATTTAGTGGAACTTATCAGGCAGCACAACCAATGCCCTGATCTAACCAGGAGAGATACTGGCAGACTATCACAGTATCTGAAGAAGGTTTACTCTCCCAGATTCCCATCAGAATGCAGTGTTCCCCTTTAGGAAGCAATGCAATCAGAGTCCTTGGCCAACTTCTTCCCATTTATATTTTACTCAGGGGCATTATTCTGTGAAGATGTGTGCATTGCACAGTGCATAGTGTCTGCAGTACAGAAATATTTGATGTAGATAATTTGGTTATTCACAGCAGCACAGACTGACAGCATCATATGATTTCAAGACACAAAGAATACTTTAAAATTTCTTCTTGCACTAGACAATTTTTCCTTAGCACCTTAGCATACATACATACCTATCACTGCGGAGCTTGAAATAGTAAATGACAGCCAACAAGATGGTAATGACCAGAACACAAGTAATGATGGAGGCATACAGGAAAAGGTTGGTTTTTTCTAAACATAAAGAGACAGTCTCAGTTACATCTTCTGAGTTTCTGTATCATTTCAGTAGAAGATTAAAGTTGATTTAGTGCATACATGCATTTTCAGCATGCTTGTCAAACAAATAGAATGTCTTTCAGCAGAGGGAAAGTTAGTAATGAAACTTTGCTGAGAAACAGAAATGGAGTCTGTGTCAGAGGCAAAAGTAGATTCTACAAATCTCACCGTGGTCACTCATATTTTCACTAAGCCACACCTGAGTTTCCCTCAGCATTTCTCAGTAGTCGTATATATTCTCAAAAGCAACAAGAAAACCAAAGACCAGAACCCAAGGATCATAGAGTGTCAGACATTGACAACTTGGAATGAAGGAATGTATTTTTTTCTGGTAGTCACTCAAGACTTGGCTCTCCATCTCTCTTACCATGACATTAAAACTTGCATCCAAAAAAAAAAAAGTCCTATGTGGGAGTCCAGGACATTCCTTTGGAAACCCTGGACGAACAGAGACCTGTACAGGGGGGTTTAAAATCTGTACAGGGGGGTCTGAGATATGTACAGGGGGGTTGCAGACCCTGGCATAGACCCCAGACAGGCAAGGGCCTCGATTACAGTCCATGGGAAAAGCTACCAACACTATGGGAGGAATTGCAAGCCCTCAAAGGTAATGGAAAATAATAATATTTTCACATTTGGGGTTTTAGAATAGGGATGACCAGAGACAAGATGGAGGATTCTGGCCGTTGCCCTGGGGTCTTCTCCTTCATCTCCATGTTGTGCAGTGGTGATGACATTAAGTAGATTTAGAGGGTTTGGGTCAAAGTAAAAAACACCTGTTTAGTATAGCATGTAGATATTGGTTTGTAGTTGTAATAATGTGCACGTAATTTTCTGTATATAAGATGACGAGCCTTGGGCAGGTGGGGAGTCATCACCTGTTGCCCGTGCTGTCCAGCCCTTGGCAGAGCTCAGAGAAAAAGAATTGTGATAAGATAAAATAAACAAGAAGAACAACCTTGAGAACGAACATCTAAAGGCTCCTCGTCATTCCTGCAGGTGGCTCAGGTCTTTCCGAAGGACAAAGGGCAAAGACCACCCTGGTCTTGGGCAAGCAGAGACCCCGAGAGCCCTAATATTCTCATTCCAAGTGATTATTTGAACACAAAGATCATGACTGCTTTTTCTCTGTTTCTAAAAGCATTTCCACTACCAAAAGAATATAACCACACTTTTATGTATCCCTCTTAAGGAAGAAAGCATTAGGAAATAGTATCCAGAACACAAACAAGCCGGTGATCTTCCTGGGCAAAGGCCAGGGATGATACTCTTGTCTTTACAGGACTTCACTGAAGATTTCTGTATCTTTCAGAGACATTCCTTCCTAGAAGGAACAAGCGCTGACAAAGCTGAACAGGGCTCTGAACACCAAACACACAAAGGGAAGCTCACCTGAGGGACTGCAGGCTATGGACTGGCTCCAGTTCCCAGCTGGGTGGGACACCATGCAGGTGGTCACATTGGTTCCATTGGTGCTGTGCGCTGTGAACTTGCTGAGAACAGTCACTGTCCCGTTGTCGTGGCGCTTCTCCTCCGCACTGGAGCTGCTCCCTGGGGCCCACGAGAGCTGAGCCGGCGGCTTCCCCGCCGCTGCCTCGCACACGGGGCTGCCCTGCTCATCACAGTACAGGCTCAGCCTCGGGGGCGCTGCAAAGCACCAGCCAGGGGAGAGGCCTGGAGTTAGTTTGGCACAGCTGGGCTGGGCTCTTCTTGTTCTCCACCCAAAATGAACCCAGAGAAAAGAGGAGTATACGTTTGGAGGCACCATCCCATCCCATCCCATCCCATCCCATCCCATCCCATCCCATCCCATCCCATCCCATCCCATCCCATCCCATCCCATCCCATCCCATCCCATTGAGCAACAGGGACCCAAAACACAGGAGACAAAGAACAGCTCTCTTTTTCCCCTTTGCACAACCCTCATCCATCCTGCTGAACCTTACCACAGCCATTCATATCCCCTGTGTGTACATGGGAAATTGCTTCACACCTGTCATTTCTAACCAGACAGTGGAAAAAGGGAACAGCAGAAGGGAGAAGAGTTATGGGAAATAAGGGAAAAGGAGACACAGAGATACTCCCAATGAGATGCTGAGTTTATCCCAGCAAGAATCATAGAATCACAGAATGGTTTGGGTTGGAAGGGACCTTAAAGATCCTCTAATTCCAACCACCCTGCCATGCAAAGGGACACCTCCCAAAAGACTGGGTTGCTTCAAGTCTCATTCAAACTGGCCTTTAATTCTGGGACATCTACAGCTTCTCTGGACAATCTGTTCCAGTGCCTCACTACCCTCACCATACCAAATTTCTTCCTAATATCTAATCTAACCCTACCCTCTTGTGTTTAAAAAGAAAAAGCTCCACTTTTGCACATTCCTTACCCAGCACAGTCAGGTGGTACGTTGTGCAGAAATTCCCATCTGTTGATGCCACGTCACAGCTGTAATTTCCCTCCTGAGCTATTCCCACTTGCTGTATCTCAAGGGCAGGAGCCAGACCTGGTCTGAATTTCCAGTTTATGTTGTCACTGCAGTTTGTTCTGTGTGTCATGTTTCTATCAGCCCTGTACACCAAGGTGCAACGGCCTCCAGTCTTCAGGTTTACTTTCCATGTTAGCATATTTATTTGTTCTTTGCTAAGGCAGGTGAGAACTGAGCTGTCACCTACTGTGGTCACTAACACGGTGTTGTTCCCTGAGGAGACAAAAAAGAGAACGTGTGAGAAAGAGCCCAGGAGTTGTGGTCTGGACTTCACAGGGAAATGTCTGTAGAGGTACAAACATGCATGAGGCCATGGCTGTGTTCATCTGCACATTGTCTGTCATCTCTTATTACAGAGGTGTTTTAAATGACAAGTATTTTTCTCCTTAATGGCATTCCAAGAAAATGTGAGGTGTGTGTTTTAAACTCAGATGATTTTACCAGGAGTGGAACTGAAAGGAGCCTTTTGTCTCGTGACAGTTTCTGGATGTGTTCACTGTCTCTGAGAACTGGACAGCAAAGTGTTTCCTCTCCTACTTTAACACTGCTGAGAGCCTCAGAGCTCCAAGTCGTGCAGAGTGTGGCTGACCTCAGCTGAAAATGACTCAGCAAACCTAAGCACTCAAACAGCCTGTGTGTTGGAGCTGGGGGTTTTATTGGATAATGTTTGCAAATGTTGGGCAGGAATGGCAGTGCTGGGCATATTGAACTGTGTAAGCTTCCATTTACATATTAAAGCAGCAGCATTTTATTTGTCTTTCAACTCAGCATCTCCTAAGCAGCTCATTGCAATGCCCAAGTTGCCCAACATAATAGGTGTTCATGCTTCAAGGCTGTAAGGAAAGAGGCAGTGAAAGTGGTGCTTTTTGCTATGCCTGTCTGTCATATTCTCCTCTGAATGAATCAGGTACCATTCACTTCAAATAAGAAACCACATCAGAAAGCTTAAAATTGCTGAATCAAGTTTAAATACAATTTTAGGTTTACAGAAAATTTGTAGAAGGCTTATGAAATCCCCTGTATCTTGTTATTGATTCAGAAGGCTTTTAGTATGACAAAAAATTTCCCCAGATGGCACATTAATTAGTAAAAAATCTTCTTGCTTATCTTATCCACACAGCTACCTATGTATGCAAAGAGGTCTCATTAATATAAAAGGTTAAACTGTCTTCACTTTACTGCATTCTTATTTACCTCCCCTAGAGTGCAGGATAGCAGCTTTAGTCTAAATATTAATTGTGAATTTTCTTCCTTGATTTGCTCTCTTTTTTTTTGTACATTCTGCTAGATACAAAAGAATGTATCTGCCAAAAATCCTTAAAGGTTTGGTTAATTTGTGTTTCTGAAGTGATGTTGAAGTGAGTCACAAGCAAATTAGCACTGGGCCTGGGTAATACTTGATGGGGAACTTCCAAACCATGAAGAATAATGTCATCCATTTTCACAGAAGTTTCTGATTAAGTTTCTATTTCAAGCTAAAATATAATCTCAGGAAATGTCAAAACTTGCTAGTTTTTACCACAGAGTTAGCTTTATTCAGAAGCAATTCAAAACTATATTACCAGCACTTAATCTGTAAATAGCAATGGGATCCCCAAGCACAAAGGCAGTTCTTTAAATAGAAATTATCCTCATCCCTATCCTATCCTTCCTGGTCAGTCTTAGCATTTCCTCCAGTTTGAAGATGTTGCTAGGACCTCATGTTGGACTGAAGTTGGACATACACTCTTTCTAATGAGCGTACCAAAAGCCATCTAAGTATCTAAAAGTATATTTTATTAGAACACATATGCCAGAAAGTGATGGTTCTGCAGGAGCACAGAATTGCTGGCTTTACTCATGAAAATAAAAACATGAAAATAAATCTCCTCTGCTCCCTCTGCCCTTAAAGAACAGGTTCTTTCCCTCAGTCCCCTTTTCTACTCCACAAGCTTTTGTTGACTAGTCAGGTTGCACATTTTTCACATGATCACATCTGAGCTCCTTTTCCCTCACTTCCATGACTTCTTGTGGGTCTGCCACAATCCAACCCTTTACTGAGGTCTCCTGATCTGCTTTCTTTGTCCTCCTTATGCTGCCCACCCCAGCCTGTGCTCTTGGGTATGTACTCAGAAGCTCTGAGGGAAGGCACAATCTTCCTCTTTCTCTGGAAATTTTGCTAAACCTAGAGGGTCTATGTCTACTCTGCAGGAGAACTAAACAAACAGAAGTATTCCTTGTGGTTTAATCCCAGCTGGCAACAAAGCCCCGCACAGCCGGTGGCTCACTCTCGCAGGCTCCCCCTACAGTGGGATGGGGAGAGAATCACAAAGGTGAGAAAACTCACAGGTTAATAGGTAAAGCAAAAGCTAGGCACACAGGAAAAACAAAATATTTCAAGGGCAGGTAGGTGTTCAGCCATTTCCAGGAAAGCAGGACTGTGTCATGCATGATGGTGACTTGGGAAGACAAACATCATAGTTCCAAGCATCCCTTCTTTGTTCTTCCCCCAGTTTTATGTGCTGAGCATGATGCCCCATGGTCTGGAATATCCCTATGGCCAGTTGGGGTCAGCTGTCCTGGCTGTGTTTACTCCCAGCCCTTTTGGACCCACAGTCCACTCACTGGTGGTGTGAGAATCAGGAAAGGCCTTGGCTCTGTGTAAGCACTGCTCAAAACATCCCTGAGATGTCAACACAGTTTCCAGCACAAATCCAGCTCCACAGTAACCACTATGAAGAAAATTAACTCTGTCCCTGCCAAAAACCAGCACAGTATTCCATTCTGTTAAAGAGAAAAGGTTTAGTGCTGCAAGTGTTTTAATTCAGACCTCTCACCACACTACTGTTTTCTGGAATGGTCTTTTCATGCTGCAAAGTGGCTAAAAGTCACTTGCTGCCGTTTCCTCTGTGATAACCAATTGGTTTATGACTGGTGCATTAAGGCAGATACATGACATCCACATCAGCATTTATCTACTCAAAGGCCCAGAAACAAACCAGCACATTGCACAGCTACATCTCTCCAGGTGAAAACTCATCTTACAGCTGAGCTGAACCAAACAGTTTGCTGTGGCTGAAAAAGGAGATAATTAGTGCAGCAAAGCAGACATCCTCTGTGGCCCTGCAGAGAACAAGTGATCTGAAGAGGTGTGAGCTACTGAGCTCATCTTGGTGCAGTGCTACTAACTGTAGGATGGTAATTAAATGTCAGCACTGTTAACTATTTCAGTGCACACAACAGCAATGAAATGAAGGGTCACATATTTATTGTAAATAACATCCCATTTTCAGTCATGTTATTCACATTTGACTTGACTTTGGAAAACAGCAATTATTTCTTCTGTTAGCCAGAAAGAGCAGAAGTCAGGAAACCAGGAGTACATGCTCTCTGTCACACTGATGTGGAAAACAGATAAGTCAGGTTCTGGGAGTTCTGTAAGACACCAGACTGGACCATTTTATTTTGGTTGTGAATGCAAATCCATTGTGATCAGATTCCACCTTGGAACCAAATCTGACAGTAGCAGAACTTTAAACTGAGGTCCTTCAATTTGACTTGAGCCCCTGAAATCTATCTAATTATGCCAGCTCTCATTGTCTCTCCTTGACTGTTGCAGAAGACTTCAAGCCATATCTGAGAAAGTTCCCAAGCTCTATTGCAGTGCATTCAGTGCACATTCCAATGCACTGACAGACTCCACTTTTATGTTTGAAAATGGACATACTCGCTCTCAGGGAAAAAAAAAACCAAACTTGGTTGAGGAGTTCACAATTGTCTTTCAAAAATGTGTTGGTTATTGTTGTCATGGTAAGATTACTGTAATTTGAAAAGACTGGAGGAAAGACTTTGCTCCATTTTTTTCAGTGTGGTTTATGCAGTGTGTTTGATAGCTCTCATGAATAACTAGTTGCACCAGCTTCTTTGCAATATCACTTGTTTCGTCATTTCTCCTGTTTCTCTGATACTTTCTCACACTCAAATAAGAAAGGTTTTAAAAACAGGAACATTTGATTGTGAAGCCACTAAACTTTTGAGGGGAATCACTGCAAAATCAGAGACAGCTACACAGATTGAAAGTGCTTTTGGTTACTTTCAAACATAAAAGATTTCCAGCCTCTGTTATTCTTCATAGCAGGTTTTAAACCACAGTAGAATTTTTTATTGCCTCAATTTCCATGACAGCCTCTTGCAAAATTTATCTGTTAAAGAGTTTTTTGCACTATAAAGAGACTGCTTTACTTTCTCAGACATCCTATCGATTCTTTATTTCTTACTGTAACATTTACCAGTGCATTTTGATGCATCTTACCCCTACACCCCCTGCAGATATTAAACTTAGAGATATAATGACCCGAAACAATGATCATACTCCAGCCAATGACTAACTGAATCTTGGAATGAATGTAGTATATGAGTCACAGCAAGTCATCATCAAAAAGGCAGCACCGGATGCTTGGAAGTGTTCAGATACAAGTCTCTGTTCTGCAGCTCTTCCCCCCCTCTACTGCCACAGAGTTCCTGTGACTTGCAAGGCTTGTCTGGAATGAAATGAAAGATAAATAGAAGTGCTTTGTGCTACGGTAGGAATTGTTACCGCACTGACAGACTCTTATACAGTGTAGCTTTGTGACTGAAAACATAGTCACAAACAGCACAGGATGGAGTGTAGGCTAACAACCACCCCTGTGTTTCGGGTGAGATGTAAGTAGTTAGACTACTTTAAATTTCGTTATAGAAACACATCAAATAGCTGGCCCAGGCTCCTATGACTCTGTTTCTTGAAACCTAGATCACAGCTTTTTCAGCACAGATGTATGTTTAAAAGGACACTTTAGAAGACTTTATACCTTTATTGCTAGTTTCATGCTCACATTATTTTGTCCAGACTTATCATTATTCCTTGAAAAGATGTCCTATTCTCACTACATTCTAGTTAGGCTTTTTCCTTACCTTTGGAAATTCCTTTCTTCCTCATACTCAAATTGTTACTTTGTTCTTCTTTTAACACATTTCTTTTCTGTCACCACTACCATGCCACCTGCAGTACTTTTCTTGCCACAGTACTGTCACTCTTTCTTGCTGTTTCATGTAAGCTGAAATAGTAACCTCACACACTTTGTCATTGGTTTTACAATATGAAGTGCTCATAGAATGGCTGGATTTTTTTAGATTGCAAACTTAAACATGACTTTATATATTGCAGAGGACTGAGGACACTGCCAGACCTCAACAGTGATCCTAAGGTTTCAGTCTTCCCATCCAAGGTGGGATATACCTTTGCAGTTGTCAGTTCCTAGTGTGTAAGTTTTCCATGATCTTTCAATCCTCTTAAGCTTTCTCCAGTATCTTCTCAAGCAGACTTTCAAGACAGCTGATTTTGAAGGCAATGAAAAGATGCTAAAGATCACTTAGGTAAAGATGTGCTTGATACAGTGTCCCCTTGAAAAAAATTAAGCTGAAAGAATAAAGGGACAACTACATGATGGATAAAGAACTGGGTTAAGGAGAGAAAGAAAAGGCAGTTAAATGGAGGTGCCAGGTGGAAGGTAGCTTGTTGATAATGTTTCTCAGGAGATGATTTTTGCCATAATTCTGTTTCACTTTTTTACTAATGGCATTGGCTATATCAGGAGTGCGTGAGGAGATTTGTTGAAAGCAGGAAGAACAGTGTTACCAGTGTAAGGAATTGACATTTTTCACACAAGAAGAACCAGCTGACCTTGCTGAGTAGAATGTTAGACGTGTGCTGAAATTCAGCAGCTAAGAATGTCATAATAACAAAAACAGGTAGTACAACCAATTTTGACTGGAAACTACAATACAGAACCATGCCTTAATAATTATTAAAACCAGTTTTTCAATAAAATGGGTGCTTGTTTTGGTGTTGAAATTCTTTATCAAAAGTGTTTTCTAATACAATGCCTGCAATTCGATCCAGTGATTCAGTGATTTATCCTCACATAAATAGGTTTTGTCTCAATATAATATGACAGTAGAAAAAAAAAAAAGGATGGGTACACTTCTTAAATGAAGAAATTAGTTGATGTTTAAATGATGTGTCAGATTCATGCAGTTTACAAAACAAACCAAATCCTCAGCTGATAATAAATCATCACTGAACTTAACAGGATGTCACATAGTATACCAGTCTGGCTGTAAACTTTGAACTTTGCTACTTCTGAACTGTGCAAAGTAAGAAGATCTTCCTCCTTGCAGAATGTGAGCTGGAATGGATGAGGGCAAAAGGGATTTGCACTGGATGTCAAAGTGCCTTGAGTAGTACTGCTTTCCGAGTAGCACTGTGACACCATGTGTAACGAAGTGCTTCCAGTTCTCAGTATGGAATTGGATACAGATTGTTCTATATTTTGTTCTGTGTGCTGAATTTGGCCTTTTACTCTTGGCCATGTGAGAAGAAAAATAAACCAAGTACTCTTCACTTATGCTTAAGAAGTGTTTTCCTACTATTGTAAACAAAAATCAATCATTGTCTCCAAACTAGGTTCTGTGTCTTCTTTTTCATCCTTTGCAGAGAGCAGATAAGGAACTGCTGTGAAAACATGCTTTTGACTTCACTTTTATATGGTTAAAATCTCACTCATACCTTGTTTAGTGCTTACCTTTAGCATTGCAGTTTTCATCCCAGCATTGTCTTATTCAACACCAAGATAATAAGGCAACATAAGAAAATCCTCTATGCTTTTTTAAATTATTATTAATGATCACACCTCTAACTACAAAATATATCAGCTGTGAGTTGTAAGTAGCATGTATCTCTAGAAGTGCACTCACAGTTAAAGAAAATCTGCTTGCTTTGTAAGTCACAAAGTATGTGGCCAGTTTGGAAGACTGAACTTCTTTCTTTCCATGGTTTTGAAAGCAGACAAGTTCAGACATGAACACACTCTGAGTTTGGACCACAGCAAAGTAAAATGTTGGTATCATAAGGATGCATTTGGAAGATTGTATTATGGCAATTTAGATGTGTTCTAAGAAGTTTTTTGCTTTATTTAATGCTTTAAAAAGAATTCTTTTAAAAGAATTTGGATGAGAAAAACAGGCTTCTTGGATTCAGATGTTTTTAGGGTAAAAGAAGTCAGAATGATTCCAGCACATAGTCCCAAAGCAGCAGCAAAGAAATAGCAAAATGGAGACAAATATAAGTTCACCATAATAGGATTTTTTCGGCTATGATTTTTTGTATCTGGAGCAAGATTCCACCATAAACTAGAACAGAGGGCAACAGAGACAGGTGCAGTGAAACATACTAGGGCAGAGAGAGTCAAAAGGCAATAAACACTAGTACACTAGTGAAAAAGAATGTACTGGTTATATTAAGGAAAGTAACTAAATGAAAGCAGCTAGGAGGTTATGCATGCAGGCAAACTTGAACTGTAGCTAGGTTGCTCTTTAAATCAACTTTACTTTTATTCACCTCATAGTCTATTATTGCAGCACCATGTCACTGACTTCAGTTTTTCACTATTGATAAAACTGTACAATTATAGGGAATCACATCTCATTACTGATAATGGATTTCTTGCAGGTTCCTGTGAAGCACTTGGACATATCCATTGTCACAGGATAGAATACAGAGGCAGGACTTACCCAGTCAAATGCTGTAAATGCTATTTCAATAAAAAGAGATTTATTTAATGGAATTCTTATGGAAGATCTTGCCTGTCCTTACCACTCTCCCTTGGAGTATACAAAACAACTTGAGGTGTTGTGTGAGCTTTGTTAAACTAGAGAAATCTTCAGAGCATTACCAAAAATATTTTAATGTTGAGTCTTTTTCACTGCTGCTACTGAAGATAGTCACAAAAGTATTTTTAGTAGAGATCATGCCCCAAGAGATTCAGTAGCTTATTATCCAGCTCTACCTGAGGACAAATCTAGGTGTGACAATTAAGAAGCAACCTCAGCCCTTTTTCTGAGCTGCCCCATCTGCTGTGGTAAAAACTAACCCAGTCAGACAATACAATACACTAAGGAAATGTTAAGGAAAATGTTAATGGAGATAAAGTCTGGTTACATACAACAAATTTTCCATTACTTTATTTCTTTCAGAGTAGCTTGCTCTAGTCTTCTGGAGGGGGGACATAGTTCCTTCTGAGCTTCATGCAACACTGAAGACTAAAACTCTGGACAGAATACCCACATTGGATCAGCTTGACACATTTAGCCTGTGATCTCTGAAGAAAAAAAAAACCCCATGCCACTAGATCTTGCTCAGAAGAGTCAACCTAATACTGCAGGAAACAAGTTTAGGAGCAATGCTAGCTAAAAACTTCCCATCACATGTCAGCTGCTTTTTACTGGGAGCAGGATGGAGGAAGAGGTTTCAGGCATGAAATTAGATTTTAATGGAATATCTTTTCTACATTTTTTGAAGGGCAATATAATTGGTTAACCAAGACACCAAGAAGTTAAAATCCAAATACCTTAGGGTGAAAACTCCCTATTTTTTTGGCATTGAACTTTCAATATTTCCAGCAAAGTGATTTTTTTAAAATAATTTTTGCCAGTAGGATTGCCCTTTGTCTCCCCATTTTTCTTCAACATTCTGTGGTGTATCCACACTCCTTTACTTTTTGAGCAACTGTCTTCAAAAATGTAGACTGTCTCTGATGCTAACATTAACAATCTGCACGAACCTGAGCAGGTTCCTCAGTATTCTTTTGAGATAGTTCTTTACCTAGAGAATAGGGACAGATCTTTTACCACCAGTGTGCCTGTTGTGAGGTCAGTGATCCAAAGTTTAATAATGTTCTTGAAGTATTTAAATTTTTTTTTCAGTGGGTAGCACTGAGGTAACCATTTAGAATCCCTCATTAACACACCAAACACATTATAGGTGGGTGTCCCATCACTGCCAACAATGACTGCATCTGTTTTGCTCTAAAATATCACAAAGGAGATATTTTTATTTCCTGACCAAGTGGAACGAAGTAACTCATGTCCATGTAGTTTAGTTCTATCTGTCCATAATAGGAATGGTCACATGCATGTTATGTATTATTCAGAGATGTCCAAAGTTTAATTTGGATCTCATAGACCTATCAGCCTTCTTCCTCCTATACAGAAACAGTTTAAGTTTTGGAACTGCTCCTCAAATCCTTAGTTCCATTATCAAATCCCTGGATTGCTGTATGGCATCTGGAAGAGCAAAAGCTCTACCAAAGCAAATGGAGCAGTATGTGGGAAACATTAACTGTTGTAGCTAAACTGCATTAAAACAAAGTCAACTACACTAAAAGACAGAAAATTTGGACTGACATTGGTACAAAAGCCTTGCCCTTGGTACAAAAACTTTTCCTATCTTGACACCAGCCATGCCCTTAGAACAAAATTCCAGAAGCTGCTTGCCTCTGTCAGCACATCAGAGACCTTCCACTTCTGCTCCAAAAACCACAAGAGATCCTTGCCCTATTTCAAAGAGCCTGCAGCCTCACTTCAGCAGAAACTACGTGTCCAAAAACTTCAAGTTCCCAAACACTTTCCCAGGCATATTTTTAGTGTGTCAAAAGGCTCAGTTTCCCAGATGATGAGGATCTGGAGGTCTCAGTAAAAAGGCTATTTGTGACAGATTGTATGTTGCCACCTAAGGGTCACTACAAAGTTGCCTACATGGAAGTCACAGGGAAAATACCTGGCAGCCTTGTGACTAGTAAGAAAAGAGGAGCAGGAGTGGGTATTGGGAAAGCATATCTGAATTGTGCTTCATCATTTTTAGCACTTAATAAAAGCCACAGAATCATTTATGGCTTTTACGGAAAGAAAGGAGCTGGGCACATTTCCCATTCTTACATCCCAATGGCCAACTGGTCCCAGTTAGACTCACCTGCTAATCTCATGACCATGGTGATGGCGAGCAGCACAAAAACATACACAGTCCTCTGAGCAATCTTCATGCTGGTTCCTGCTTTCATGGCTCAGGCAGCTCCGTCACTCCAACCATCCCTCCACCAACTTCACTGTGGCCACGGGGAGCACTGCTTGCCTGCCAGTACATCCTCAGCAGCCAGTGTCAGTGTTTCCTCTCCCCCTTTCCCATGCCTCTCCTTTAGCTGTGCATGCCCCTGATTGACTGGCTCCTCAAAGCTGGAGAGGTTCCTCCTTCTGACTTTTCAGAGCACTTTTCAGAGCTTCCTGTGCTGAGAACCAGGCAAACACTGAGGAAACAGGCTGAGCAATTCTGCCTTCCGTTCATTGGCTCTCCTCAGGAGGCTGATGAGTGAAGATAAACCCTGCAGCAGAGTTCAGAGAGAGTAAAACCAGAGGAGTTTATTCAATGTTGAGTTTAATATCAAAAAGGAAATCTTAGTCTTGGGAAATTAGAGAGAGACTTATTCTTCATGTTTCTCACTATTTTTACTTCTGCTACTTCTTTATCAAATCTCTGACACAACCTCCAAGAAAATTCTTCCTCATATCTTCTTCTTCAAAAAAAAAAGCAGACATAAATTTTCTCTGTAAGTGACATTTTCAATTACTTCTCTCTTAAGTACCTGCTTTGCACATGGAATTCTGCACTTCTCATATATATATATACACACAGCCTCATGTGAACTTTTAAGTTCAGGCCTTGTGAACTCTTAAATAAGTTGTAGGTGTACCCTTACCCCATACCCATCCCTGCCAGCTGAAATATTACAAATCCAAACCTCACTTTTTGCAGATTCTGAGAAAAATCGTGAATATGGGACTGTTAAAAAAAAAAAAAATTACAGAATGTCTCCTTCTGGAAGGCTGAAACAAGGAAATAGTAAATATTTCCAAAATGAAACACTGATACTTCACATTTAAATAATGCTTTTGTTTAGAAACTGATCTAATTTGAAGTGGGCAGAAATCTGTACAAAAGCCAAAATACTGAGCAATTTTTTTTTTTTTTTTTTTTTTTTTTTTTTTTTTTTTTTTTTTTGGCGCAACTGAAATTACATTTTTCTCTGGATGACAAAAACAAAAAGAAATTCCACTCTTATGTGCCCTTGATCTAGTGCAGGCTTCCCATGGGGCCACAGCCTCCTCTCAGACATCCACCTGCTCCAGAGTGGGGCTGCTCCATGGGCTGCAGGTGGATCTCTGCCCCACTGTGGACCCCCATGGACTGTGGGGCACAGCTGCCTCACCGTGGTCAGCACCACAGGCTGCAGGGGAAAATCACTGATCCAGCACCTGGAGCACCTCCTGCCCCGCCTTCTCTGACCTTGGTGTCTGCAGGGCTGCTTCTTTCACGTTCTCACTCCTTTTGCCAGGTGAAATTGCTTGGGCATTGCGAGCCCTTCTGCTTAAATGTGTTATCCCAGAGGATGAGCTTCCCAGTGAGCAGCAGAGAACTTTGCATGCTGAAATTTGACCAGGTGACACCATGAATTTTATGGGTACTAGAAGCTGTAAAGAAATGAAGCATTCTTTGTTCACAGAGACCTGTTTTCAAAGTTTAGAAAGGTTCCTTTCTTTTACAAAATTTTTCACCAAGTGCTTTGACTTGTGAACCAGCAGAGATGGAGTTACTTCATGGAGAAGAGAGGAGCCAGCCTGTGGGTGTGGTGAGGGTAAAGAGAGGGGATGCATAGAGCAGCATGAATGTTGGTACCATGGGGAGGATGCTGAGCAGTGTGGGAAATCAAACAGGGCAGACAGGAGTTTTGTGCAGACGAGAAGGATTTGGGTGAAGCAGTGTGTGTGTTATGTTAGTCCTGTACAGGGTGAATGAAGAGCTGCAGAATCCTGTGGCTCACTCTGCTACAGGCAACATAGTAATTTTCCTGGAAGTTTCCACAGGAAAATACTGTCTTTAAATAAGAAACTAGGGTGTCCTTTGAGGAAAAGCTACCTCGAAAATATACGGTTAAATCAGTATTTTAAAGAGAAGTGATGATTTTCATTTAGTTTTGTCTTAAACTGCTTTTCTCTGTTCCTTGTTTGTGAATAAAAAAATGGAAGCAACAATTATTGTGGGTAAGGACAAGTAATACTTACAGTCTTGCAATCAGAATGAAGAAAAGACTTGCCCTTGTTCAGAGAGGAAGGGTGAAGCTGTTTCAGAATGAAAAGTCTATGTTAAATACTTGTCACCAGAAATTGAATGTCACCCACATCTTTCACTGCAAAATATGTTTGGGGGTTGGTTTTTTTTCAGAATACTCTTGTGTGGGTTGTTTTAAAATAATATTGTATCAGTTTCTCCACTTCCTCACTGATACAATAATTTTAGACTCTGGGTTCCCTCTCCTTTCCTAAGCCACAGCATTTCCCCAGCACAGTTCTGTGGGACAATGGTAGAGAAAAGGCCTCAGCTACTGAAAGCTACAAGTCAGAATAACTAGCAGTGAGGACAGAGACATAAGATGAAGAGACAGAAAACAGATCAAAGTTGGCAGGAAATGAACTGCTCAGGCACTAGGGCTGCACACCATGTTTAAAGGGTTCTGATGACTGCAGTCTGATGTTCTGGTAATTTTGTTTAATCAGATTGGTGTTCCAAAATGTTCTGCATTGATGTTCACTGGAACAGAAGAGTGTGAATTAAAGTCTTAGGTAAAAAAAAAGTAAAAGACTGATAATGATCATATAAAGAAAATACTGCAAAACACAAATTCAGATGCATGATCTTAGTCCCAAGAACATCTCACTGACTACTGCTTTTTGTGGGAGGGTGTTCTGTATATTTTTATCCACTTGAGTTTTAAAATTCAAGATAGGATTTGGACACTCCTCTTCACTGTTCTGAGGGTTTTGATGTGCTATTCACAGTAACACTGGTTTATTTTATGAGTATTTACCATTGACTGTGGAATTAGTAATGCATGTGAATAGATATCATTGCTGTATTTTAGACAAGGGCATGGAGAGGAAGAAGATATGTTTATGTAAGTAAAGATAAGAACACTGGAGAGAAACAGGCAAATGTAAGCAGTGTCAGGCCTCAAATGTAACAGAAGTGGTGCTCAAATCTGATGCAAAGTCAAGAGGATATTAATATGTATAAAATGTGCATTCTTGTCATGTACTGGATACAAGATTGCTGTATAAACCAAAAAAAATAGAGATACAGTGGGACAGAGGAGATTTCGGAAGAGAGCAAACTCTCTTCTAAATAAGAAAAGTCCAACTTCAAGTTGTCATCATGGAAGATCTTTAGTATAGAAATTAATTCAGAACTAGAAATTAGCTAGATATTTTATGTAGGGAAGAATTATTTAAGATATCATTAAGATACTTTGGAAGCAACTTCCTGGTTAAGGGCAGCAGAATTTGGGAAGTGAGATATGAGAAGTCTGTAGCAGGTCATGACAGAAAACAGAAGTTTACCACAGTAAGTGATGAGTAATCACAGCAGACTTTTCTCCAAGTTACATATTGAGAGCCGGGATCCCATGACACAGAGTTCACAGGAACCTAGAATTGTTTGGGTTGGATGGGACCTTAAAGATCATCTATTTCCAACACTCCTGTCATAGGCAGGGACATCTTTCACTGGATTAAGTTGCTCAAAGCCCCATCCATCCTGGCCTTGGAACACTTCAAGGGATGGGACATCCACAGCTTCTCTGGGCAACCTGTTCCAGTGCCTCACCACCCTCACAGACAGAATCTTTTCCTTATATCTAACCTAAACCCACCCTCTTTCAGTTTAAAGCCATTCCCCCCTGTCCTGTTACTACATGCCCTCGTAAGGTCACTCTCCAGCTCTCTAGCAGGTTGCCATTATGAAGGCTGCTCTAAAGTCTCCCTGGAGCCTTCTCCAGACTGAACAACCCCAGCTCTCTCAGTCTGCCTTTATGGTACAGGTGTTCCAGCCCTCTGATCAACTTGGTGGCCCCTCCTCTGGGTTCTCTCCATCAGGTTCACATCCTTTTTATGTTGTGGGCTCCAGATCTGGATGCAGGACCCCAGGTGGGGTGTCACCAGGGCAGAAGGCGAGAATTACCTTGCTTGCCCTGCTGGCCACACTGCTTTTACTGCAGCCCAGAAAACCAAGCACATCCTGGATACGTGCAAAAACAATGTGTTTGACTTTCTGGGCTGCAAGAGGATGTTGCTTCTCATCCACCAACACTGCCAAGTCCTTCTCCTCAGGCCTGCTATTGATTTATTCTCCACCCAGCCTGTGTTTGTTCTTGGGATTGCCCTGGCCCAGGTGCAGGACCTTGTGCTTGGCATTGCTGAATCTCATCAGGTTTGTGCAGGCCCAACTCTCAGGCCTGTCCAGGTCCCTCTGGATGGCATCCCCTCCCTCCAGGGTGTTGACTGCACCTCACAGCTTGATGTTGTGGGCAAACTCACTGAGGGTGTGCTCAGTCCCACTGTCCATGTAGCCAACAAAAGTGTTGAACTGCCCCAGGCCCTGAGGAATGGCACTCATTGCTGGTCTCCACAGTGACAGCATTGAGTGTGACCATCCAGCCAAATCCTTGTCCACTCTGGTGTGGTCTGGGCCTCTCCACTTTGGAGACAAGGATGTTGTGTGGGACAGTGCCACGTGCTTTGTTTGTACAAGTCCAGGTAGATGACATCAGTTACTCTTCCCTCACCCACCAATTCCCTCACCCATCATGGAAGGCCCTCAAACCTGCCAGTGAAGCCAAGCTGGCTGCTGCAAATCACCTCCTTACTTTCTATCTGCCTTGGTATAATTTCCAGGAGGATCTGCTCCATGATCTTGCCAGGCACAGAGGATGAGACCGAGCCTGTAGTGTCCCTGGGTCTTCATTATTTTCCTTTTTAAAAGATGAGAGGGGGTATGTTTCCCCTTTTCCAATCAGTGGGAACTTTACCAGATTGCCACATCTGATCCTGAGAAAGGACAGTGCGGGATAGAGGATGACCTAGACAAAGAAATAATGCATGTAGAGGAATGAAAGTTGTCAGGATTTGCTAGCTGCATTCATTAAAAGCATTGTGTGCATTTAATAAAGGAAGAAAAGTGGAGAGACTGGGATAGCTGAAGCTTGAGACATAGCTGAGGATGAAGACATTGCCAACAAGTGCAATTAAAGATGTGCTTCGAATAAGTGCCCATTTCAACACAGCAGCAGAGAAACTCAAGCATTTTTCATTTAAGATTCTATGAAGAATCCTCACAGCCTTGCTGGAGACTGAACTTTCCCTGTCTTCTGAGTTCTAAGAGCACAGATCTAGGTTCTGCCTGTGGTTTTCAGTGTGGGTTATTGCAGTGCCATTTTATGTTAATTATCATAAATGTCATCAGACATTATATGGCAGTCTCTGTGATCTGCTCTGTTTGAAGTGGTTTTACTCAGCTTAAAGTCCTTGCTGACAGAAGATTCCATGTTAATAACTAATTCACCAAGAAGTGCAGGAACTGTAAAGCTGGTTTTTAACTTCTAACCAAGTGCAGACAGAAATTAAATTTGTTCCAGGAACCTAGTTTCCAATGATGACATGAATATCAGAGTGCTGGAAACCCATCTGGTACAGACTTAAGCTGGCCTGGTTTTGTTGGTTTCTCATGAAGATACCATGACTTTCTCCATGTGAGAATTCTCCATGCCGTCTCTTTCTATGTCAGCTGAGAATCCTAAAGATTCAGATAGCTCAACAGTCTGCAAATGAATTAATAAACCTCTGAAGCTGGAATTGGTTCTGGGAAAGGGTCATGATTCTCTGTGTACTGGCAGATCTATTTCAGTCAGTGTTTCAGATGTGTTTCAGTCACAAAGTGCTCACCTGGCTTTGTCTGGCAACTTGGCAGGAAAGTAAAATTAAGGCTGGTTTACAGTATGCAATGGTCTTGCTCAATGTGCAGGGCATTAAAACCAATTTAATTATTTCAGAGATTGCAGTGTCTGTCACACTTGTCAGTGAATTTCCTGCCTTTTGATGACCTGTCTTAGAACCTAGAACTTGTTACAGTGGTGGAAAAAAGAATTTCAGAAGTTATATTTGCATATTCTGTAAAATATTCTGTTTAATTTTGCATATGGAGGTATGTGAAAGAGAAAATGAAAGTATCCATAGTATCATTTTTTGTGCAGGCAGATGCAAAACTTCTCTATCTACTTGGCTGATGCACTTTGATGTTCCACCAGCTCTTCCATTGCTTGACTCTAACAGAGTTCATCCAGTCTACCTGGAACACGATTGACAGGTCTGCCTCAGATTTGATTGTCTGAATGTTTGCAATTGCAGACTCTGTAATCTGAGCTTTTGTGTTCACCATGCCATGCAGGCCAGTGTGCAGTGGTCATTTCCCAGCTCACGGATCCCACCACATGGCAAGTTCCCCAGTAGGATGGCATAATGCAGCAGGCTGGCTATGAAGATGTAATTCATAACCTTTGTGGCAGCAGAGTGGCACAATATGCTTATAAAGCCTCTTCCTGGTTGTTCTGTGGTTGGGTGTTGCTTATTCCTAGAAACACCCACGCACCTGAGAGTCCTGATGAGAATAAATTTCCTTTTACACAACTACTGGAGGGTAGGTAAGGCTGAGGTGAAGCCCACATTCCCAGAGTCCTTCTCTATTCAAGGAAGCTTACATTAAATAACAAGAGTGAAACCAGGGGACTTTGAATTCAGAGCTGTTGTGAGCCCTTTATACACATGTGTAGGTAAACAAAATGTTACTCATGCTTCAAGGTACTGCTGGGGTTGAGTGTAGATGATAAAAGTACTGATAAAAGTACTGATAAAAGTACTGATAAAAGTACTAAAGCCTGCAGCCTTGTCTGAAATTCTGCTTCTCATCACTTCTGTGAGTCCTGTCCTAATAGCTTCTGCAGGCCAGGTCCACGCTGTGCAGATGCTGACACTGCAGAGCTCCCTGGGCTGTCTTTGAGCTGCTTCAGACAGAGCAGCTGTGCAGTGAAGTCAGCACAGCACTGCACACTGCCAGGGCACAGCAACTTGTGTGTGCAGCTCTGTGCTACATGGGGGGGGATGAAAGAATCTACCCAGTGCAATGCAATGGCCTGTCAGCTTACTTGGAGCCAGTTCTGGGTCACTGACACACACCAAAGGCTCCTGCTAGGGTGGAATGTTGTGACTCTCTTGAAATCAGTGTTAAAATCCTTAAAATGCATGATGTTCACCCGCCCAGGCTGCTGAGCAGGCCACAATGCCCAGGAGCTTCATTTTGTGACACACTTGGGTTATGTTCTAGCCCACCTCCCAGCAAGGCTCCCCTTGAGCACTGCTCCAGACTGTGCAAGGAAGACTGGGCTTACTTGCAGAAGTGCTCTGAGAGCAGATGACTGAAAAGTGAGGAGGAAGTGGCTCAGGGGAGCGGATGAACTGACACATGTTTCAGGAGAGGGAAGGGGCAGGAATGTCCAGATGAAGCCTAACTCCCCTCACTTCTGGATGCACAAAGCACTGGAGTCTGCCCCTCTTTTCTTTGGTCAGGAGGTTGCAAAGATATGAGGGATTTTTAAGGCTCTGCTTGAACAACAGGAAGATGTTTCACTTCTCTGATTCCTTAGATACTTGACTTGAGAAATGAACAGGATATCTTCACTTGACAACAAAGAGTGAGGCTATTCTTTTTCCAAAGGAGATGCTCCCTAGCAATCTCCCACGATAGGCAAGTTACAGACAGGAAGGAGGAAGTTTTGCACTTGAAAACTCTTTGCAGCACTCCAAAAATGTGGACTGGAAGTCTGCTAGCTCAGCTAGTTTGGGACTGACCTTGGCACTGCTCTGAATGTTGCGCTGTGCCTATTTATCCCCACTGTGGCTGCACAGAATACTAAGTCTGTACGGGATCTATCCTCCATTATTTCAAGTACCCAGACTAAAAAGCATGAGAAATCTGTGGGGAATTTTTTTCTGACATACATCAATGGAAGTTAGTGGAAAGAAACTGGTGGATGGAGATGTTTGCAGGGTGTAGAAGTATTAATTTAATTTTCTGCAACAGATGCTACATGTGTAAACAGAAGCAGAAGATTCTTCTGCCTAATTTTGCAGGTTTGGACAGTTATTGCTGTCTTATTTTTGCAGTAAGGGTGAGAGCAGACAATTCTAGTAGAATGGACATTTTCTATTTCTATTTCTACTTCTGTTTCTATTGAAGAAATGCAAGTCCAGAATCAGATTATTCAAAGGTGCAAGACACTTTCTAATCTTCAGGAGTTAGGTATTGGTTTAAACAACAGTACATAATATCTGTTTCAGTACTGTGCCTGCATTGCTCTAATTTCTCATGTTTATCATAATTCATGATTTATGTTTTATGCAGGCTTGCTTTCTTTCTTATTTCAACAATATCTGGTGATAAGGATGTACACAGCTCATTTATGTGCTAATGCATTTCCTTTTCCTGCCTTGAATTGGTATGAGATGAGACTAGTCCATCACAGCTGTGTTAGGCACAAAATTTAATTTGGTTTAATTAAGATGTGTAAGTCCAAAATAATGACTGGTATAACTCCACAAAGGTCAGCTTATTCATCAAGCCTTGATTTTTCCTGATAGTCTCAATTATTTTTAATGTGCAGGATAGAATTTCCTGATTTCATGGTGCTGCTCTTGATACTTTCTGAGGAAGGTAATCTTGATCTGGGGGGTTCAGGATTGCCCAGAGGTAAAGATCTCTCTTCCAGTTTTTTCTACTGGCTCATTCTGTCACCTTTACTTTTTAAAAGTGAATTGTAAACATTGCCTTTGTCTCAGAGAAGCTCCACTCCCAAGGCTACATGCATTCCATACACACAATGCCTGTGCTATCATGGCGATGCATAAATTGGAAATTGAGACCCATGGGCTCCTCCCATGTAAGCAGACTTGCTAACCTAACAGTTCTTTATTTCTGATACTAATGTATAACAAGAAATCAGCCCTGCTTAGTACAGCAGAACAAACAAGGCCTGTCTGGCACAGACTGGTGGTATATGTCATTTATATGATCTGGAAAACAGAGCCTGGATATCCCAGGAAATTGAAAAAATAATTTCTCAGCTTGCTGTCCACTATTCATGTCATTGCCAAAGAAATGCATTTGCTTGGGTGGTTTTGCTCTGTAACAACAATGGATAAAACAGGAGATCTCAGAACCGTCTGGCACCACCTGGGACAGAACTCCAAATATCACTTAATTTGGCAACTTGGCAATACTGACAACACTTCAGGTGAAGAAAAGAACATGATGGTACAATGCTGGTAGGGACAATAAATTTGGGGTTTTATGTTTTAATCAGGTGAGAATTTTTAAACTAGTGGTGAACACGGGTGATGACATTTGACATTTTCAACACCCTTGGCAAGCTTGTCTGAATAGTAAGACAAAAAAGCCAGTGAGTCAGAAGCTCAAAAATTGTAATTTGGGGATGTGCTTCCTCATGCTTCTCTGTTCTTTCTTTAGAAACTGCTGTAGCTACTCTTTGAGATAAAAATGCTGAAAGCAGAGTGAAACAGCACTACAGTCCAGGAAATGCTGCAACATGAATTTTGATGAGACAATAGCGTGGTACTGAGCAGAGCATTTTAAGCTTCTCACTTTGAGCAGCCATTCTGAACCCTGTGCCTTTTGATTATAATGGGAACTTACAGCTTGACCCCTGCAAAAAGGAACAGTTTACCCTGATAAGCTATAAATACCAACAGTAGCTAACTAATGAGTTTTGCACGGCTTTCAGTGAGTATGCAGCAAGAGTATGGGAGCTTTGTCTTCTCCCCAGGTCACCTTTTCAATATATTATTGTGATCCAAATAATATCTGAACAGAGAATTAAATCTGCTGTGATTAAATACTCTGCTTGCTTTCAGGGTAGGTTGGGATATATACCTTTACTTCATTACCTAGGCCAGCTCAAGCTTCCCAACCTTTCCCTGCCAGTTCAGCAATACCATCTAGAAGACAGAATGACTGTATATGAAATGGCATATATAGTTAATTCCTTGAAATCACAGAGGTTTTTTGGTACATATTAGTATTTGATTTCTGTGAGAATCAAAGATCTAAACTTAAGTCCAGGAGGACCAGATCCAGATCCAGAACAAACAGAAGAAAAGCCACTGGAGAACACTTGCAATATGGAGTTCAGCCCAGGCTCTGTACTGTACAGATACATCAAATCTTTTCAGAGGTACTGTCTGGAGTAAAAAAAAAAACTATCTGAGAACTCAAATCATGCAAGTGTCTTAAAAATATCTGGTCCAGGTAGCTGAAATAACTAATACTTGTTGAATTGGACTTTTAACCTGATGAAGTTGACCACCCACACAATCTGTGAGAAGGAATCTGTAAATCTGCCGGCTGTTTTTTCTCCTTGGTTGATATATCTGCAGAGAAATGAGTTACGAGCTCCTGTTCCACCAGAAATACTGAAAGACCAGAATTGACTTTAAAAGTAACATCTCATCTATGTTGCAGAGTTCTCTTATTGTATCTATTTACATTCCACCCTACTTTTCAACTATTGTAGCAGCAGGATTTGAGAGATGTGAATTTTTTTCTTTTAGAGGAGAAAACTGACCCTTTTCCTCTGTTCTAGCCCCTCTGGGTTTTGCTAGAGTTCACTGAGATCCAAAACGTCTCTTTCACAGCATTTTCAAAACATGTTGTCTGATAATCCTTATTTTCCTCATTGTCCAGTGCATAAAACCAGGCAGTTGGGATAACACACATTTGACTTGTGGGTGATCTTAGCAGACTGAAAAACCCAGTTACCCTTTTATCACCACCTTGTGGTCATAGCAGATGATGCTGCCCTGTTTCAAACATACATTGAAATGAATTTGCAATGAAAATACATTGGAATGAAATACTTTATTCAGCCCAGAGCACAAGGTTTTGGTTTTTTGTGTTTTTGTTTTTTGGTTGTTTTTTGGTTTTTTTTTTTTTTCAAAGGAGTAGAATTTGGCAAAGGTGATGTGGTGCTTAAATATTTTTGAAGGTCTGCTTTTTGTGAAACTTTAAGAGAAAGAATTTTTACCTACAGTGCAGTAATGTAATTGCTTGAATATTGCAGTCGTTGTTATATCCAGGTTTGCCTTAAAATATCTAAACTGAAAAAATTTTATTAGATTTTTTTCTTAATCCATACTGACATTCACCTCCATTTAGACTCCTATGAGGATGCATCTTTTTTAAGTCAGATAAGTTTATTTTTCTGTACATTTGAGTAGAAGTGACAAAATATAGTTTAATGAGAATTTTTTTCACAGTAAGTGTAAAGACTTAAGAATTTAAGCATTGTAAGAATTCATGCTTCAACCCCATGGCATAAGACCTGAAACAAGCAGAACTGAATCTGGGGAACATTGCCTCTGATGTACTTGATAGCTGTAATTTACATCAGCTGTTGCTTTCAAATAAAACATTGAATTTGTAGTTGCCTCTCAATTCCGTGTACATAAATGGGCCAGAACACCGGCACAGTTTTTATTGTGACAAGGTACATATACGAAGGAGTTGCATAATTAAATATTTTTTCCTGGTGTAATGGGCTGAGACTCACTGGTTTAGAGGGTTGTTTGTGCTTGCCCTGTCTCTTAACATGTTGTGTTTAGATGACATTATCAGGCAACACATGAAATGAATAAACTCTGTTTGATTCAATGTAAGATAAACTCCTGATGTAGATATTAAGCAAATTACTTAACAGGAAAAAGTTAATATGCATGAGTTGAAATACCAGATGAAGTAAAAATAAGCAAGGGCCAACAAGCCTGCTGATAGATAGGCAGATAGCAGTAAGAGAAGATTAGACAGGCACTATGATTTCTGTATTGTTACACCAGGTGCATTGTGAGCATTTGCAATCTTATCCCGAGGATTTGACACCAGACAGTTCCAAATCTCTGAGATTGTCCCAGCCAGACCTTTTGCACTGTTGATCAGGCTAGAACTTGTAGCTTTAAAATCCTTTTGCACAGAGATAAGTAGGGTTCTCGCCAGGCTGCTTCCAACTGAAGCAAAATTCAAATTGAATTGTGAATAAAAGTCTGGATGCTGACAAAGTCCATATGAAGCCTTAGCATTATGTGCACTTTAAATGAGCTCTCTGGGCCAAGAATGTCCTGCTCAGTGGTAGCTCTGAATGACACACAGCACATTTTATGACCCTACAAACAGCAATTGGTACTTTAAAAAAACCCACTCACATTTGCTATTAGCTCCCTTTAATAGCAGATATCCCTGTAGTTGAAATTCAGAGGAGCCCTGCTAAGCCAGGGGCTGCCCCCACGCCCTCTGGGGCTGGGGCTGGTTGATACACTGTGTCTAGGAGCAGGGCCAGGAGAGAAGGAGGGGCTCTCGTGTGCCTCTGCCAAAAACAAGTTTATTCCCCGATGGGGAGGCAGGGACAACAGTCATGGAACAAAGGGCAACGCAAGGTTTTAACTGAGGGATGGGCAAGGGGTGGATACCAGGCATCAAACAGGTGGAAACGCAGGAGGGGCTCAGCCAGAGACTGACAGTCAGGTAACTAATGAGGACACAGCGGAGGAGGGCACAGATCAGTTTAACCAATGGCATACTGAGCATCGCAGAACCTTCCAGAAGGAGGGGAAGGACTCCGAGGGGATTGACAAACACGAGGGTATGTCTGAAGGGAGGATCTGGAACAAGGGGCTTGGATTTAGGCAAGATTGGCACAGAATTGGGGAAGGTTTGGGTTTGGAGGACATGGAGGGGAGAGATCTCGGAAGGTACCAAAAAAAACAGGAGGATACAGAACAGTCCACTTTTAACATAAAGAACCTAAATTAATGCATCATCACACTACCACTACCACAAATCCAGAGGAAGGCAGATATGTGGATGTCTGCAAACCTTGATAGATCCCTCATAGCCTTGTGGCTCTTTTGCCAAGCTGGGCACTATAAAAACCCTTTTTAATGGTAGCTAAAATCATCACTGATAATGCAATAAAGGATAGTGGTTGCATTCTTATGTCATTAGTTCTTCAGCAATTCTTTTTAATTCTAAGGGAAAAAAGGTATCTAAATCACTGATAAGATTAGGACAAAAATTGCCATTGTGTGTTAGAATAAAGGGTCTGAATGAGATTTCAAGGCTCCTGTGCAACGGTGCTGTGAGCAGAACTCATTGAGGAGTGGTGACACCGTTTCCTTTTAAGTATCATTTCAGAAAATCTTGTCATATTTTCAGCCCTGAACCAAAAAGACATTACAAAGGGAGGCAGTCCTTAGAACTACTTTTTAAGCACTTGCAGGAAAACTGTGTGTATACTCCATGTCCTCGGTGATATTTATTCAGTATTTAGTTTTCAGAGGTTTAATATTAAGTTCATAAGATACGTTGTAAGTTTTTAAAGTTTGATACTGAGTTCTCGTAGGTTTTTACTCCTCCCTAAAGCCTGCTGTCCTAATGCCAGATGAAGACAATTAAATTTCAGAGGACTTAGATTTCTGGTCAGCTCCTTCTGTCATATCATCCCATTATCCTGGAGCATGTTTATCTTTGGAAGAGCAGTTCCAAAGAGCAGTCTGACTTGCCTGTTGCACTTGTGCTCCTCTCACACAAGGCACAAGCAGCTTTTGCACTTAATATTCAGGCCTGATCTTGTCTCTGTCTCACATGGGTTTTCCATACAGCCTGGCTTGTGCCAGGTTCCTGTTGTGCAGTACATCTTCAGCAACCAGAGTCATGGCTCTCTCTTCACTTCTGTGCTATGGCACCCTGTTATTCTGGTGGATTATTAAGTCCTTGAAGCTGGGGAGCTTCCACCCTGTGTCATTTTGCAGAGCTGGGCTTCCTGTACCTTCTTCGTCTTGCCTCTGTTATGGGGCTGATTTGTGGCTGATAAACCCCACAGCAAAGCTCAAATGGGGTAGGAGTTTCTTCTTGTTTGTTTTTCATATCAGAGAGAGTTTTATTATTCTAAGCTAGTGGAAAGAAACATATTCTTTCTTTAGCACTGAAAATGTGAAAATTACACAGCCTCTCCCCAGTCCTTCTACCAAATGATAACAATATACAGTTTGATGTTTTTGCAGTGAAGTGATGCTCAGGCAGTAGCAGAATGGAGTTCTGAGCTGATGTCCTGGAAACTGAAGGCTTCTCAGGTACTTCAAGAGAACACAAGAGATGAAACAGAGGTCATGGACACCTAGCACATTCTCCTCAGGCTTGGGAAGTGGTGCCAATCCTTTTCCATAAGCCTGTTCAAGTGCATACTGTCTATCTCTGGAAAATTCAGCATAATCAGAAGTAAAATCACATAGCCTGGGGGAGCTTGGAACACTTGTCAGGCCTATTTGTCCATTAGATACTTCCCTAAGTGAGAAGCTGTGCTGGAAAGAACCCTCTATTATTGTAAGTTGTTCCTGTCCCTTCTGGCAATTATTGGCAGGCCTGACAGGATATCCTAGGTTTCTGTCCTTTGCTCCCCATCTCCAAAATACTAAAACAATCACCTGTCTTATCTCAGTGGTAGAGAGTTACTTGCTTAGATACATGATCAGCACTCCAATTTATAATAACCAAGCAGATTTTTGCTGCAGCAAGACCACCTTCACTCTGCAGACTTGATCTTCCTGATAATTTAAAATATATATTCAGGGCAGCAGGGCATTTTCTGCTACAAATTTTTTTTGTGGCTTTCAGTCATGCAGTTGCATTACCACAAAGAGCTAATAGCAGCCCCAGTCTAGCTTTGTGAAGCGCTTACTGTGCTTCTTCTCAGTGAAAAAGGAAAATGCTCTCTTTGCTCTGATGGCTGATTTACACACCACACTGTCTTTTTAAAAAAAAAAACAAAACCAAAAACGAACCTTTTAATAAACCCCTTTTCTAAAAACAGAGTTTGCACTGCTTAGAAACTCTACTGCCTATGCAGGCACACATATAAACCTGCATGCCTAGGTTGTACCTCTTAGTATATTTATCATTTCTCAAATACATAATAAAAGAAGGATGGGGCTGTACAGAAGCTTCTTTTAACTAACAGTCAAACTACTGACTGTATTAGGCAGAAATCTTAACTTTTGCCTGTGTTCTTCAGATGTATTGCTGACGAGAGCATGGCTGTGAGGGAAAGAGCATAAGAAATGTCTGGGGCACAGGGAATGTCAAAACCTCCAAAATCAGATTGTAACAGGTTTGTCCCTGTCTCTTGCTGTATCTAGTCATTGATGTGGTGATTCTTCTGGTCACAAGAAAAGAGCTTGGTATGTCACAGCAGGCAAAACAAAACCCCCAAAATCAAAAGCCAACCAACCAACCAACCAACCAACCAACCAAAAAAAAACCAAACCAAAACAAAACAAAACAAAACAAAAAAAACCACACAAACACACAAACAAACAAAACAAAACAAAACAAAACAAAAAAACAACCCCCAAAAAAACAACAACAACAAAAAACCAAAGAGGTTGTCATCAATGCAGACATATTATGGCTTCTGTGAAAATTCCCAACAGTGGTTGCAACTTCATGTGGCTAAATGATGCAGGACAAAATAAAATGGAAAGGAACCTGTCTATAACATCTGCTTATTTCCAAAGAACAACTTGATCTATTTATGTCCCAGAAGCAAGAACAACCACAGATCTTCTCTGTAGAAAAAGCTTCCTTACAATGTCTCCCTTCTCAAGGGGCACACTCACTGACAGACCTCAGGCCTCCCAGACAGGAGATACTAAATATTTAATGAAATGAGGGATTTCACATGGACTTTGGACACACGTAATTCTGGTAATGAAACTGTGCAGTGCTCTTTCTCAGCAATGGCTAGAAGAGGCCAGCTCAAAGTAGTTGCCCATGGTCATGGTGTTGCCACAGCTAGAGGCAAAATCAGGAAGAAAGGCTGGTTCATGACTTTCTGCTTCAACCACTGGCTCTGCTGGTTTTGACCCATTTTTTGAGAAGTGTGTCCCTACATGGAATACCTCTGCAAAGTGGAACCCAAGGATCTCAGTACCACAGGCTCCCAGGACAGTTACTGACCCACACAGGACAAGTGAAGTATGACTGGTTTTTTCCCAGCTCTTTACCCTTGTCATCTTTCTGGCACATGGACTTCTCTTCCAGGCTTCTGTGACCTACAAGGACCAGACTTTATAAGCAAGTTCCTAAAGCAAGCTCATCTGCATAGGGCATACGAACTAAATGGGAACATTTGTTTGTCACTGTTCCTCAGTTTCCTTGCTGCTCTTCATGAGTACTGGGATTTGGTTTGTTGGTCATGGTTATAGGTTTCTTCTTGAGATGCTTCTGTGGGACTATTCCTCTGAACCCTAGAGGCTCATAAAAAATCTCGCAATCCTAAATGCCCCTGACTTGGGAAATGCAATGAGCCTTGTTCTCTGTCCTGTTACTCACCTAGGGCTGTGTCACTCTTGCTCCATTTCCCTTTTCTGAAATGGCAGGCCTACCCCTTTGTTTTTGTTTTGCTCCTACTTAAAGGCTTAGAGTTGGCTTGAATTTTAATTTATACGGATATCTTCCTGTCTTTAGTAGTATTTCTGCTTCAAAATTACATAATTGCTTTTGCCAAGACTCCTAGGGTCTGGATCTACACTCACATATCTGGGTATAAACTCTCATAACAGCACTGGACTATACCTGTGCTTTCATTCTCTGGATGTTTCTTTGGGAAGAAAGATTCAGTGAATAGTGCACTCCATATATGAATTGTACATTTAGGAAGTCTTTGTGCCCTGATTAATTCTGGCCAGGCCTTTATGGGGACTCAGCACTAGCAAAAAGGCAAACATTACAAAACATTAACCACCAAATCTCAGATATGTCACAGCTACAGGTTTTCAAATGAAAGATTATCCACAGTTTTTGGTATGAGTAAAATGTTACTGAATTATTAATCTAAATGAAAAAGTAAATGTAAAAGAAATCAGGGTGAGGCTGATATTTACCACAGATAATTCCAGCCCAAACTCATAACATTTGATAATATTATAAACTGAGAAAAACAGACTTTTATAATGGGAACTGTTGCACATTCGTAAGAGCTAACTGTATCCATCCTATCTACAAGCACTCCCACATGATTCTGCACAGGACTTGCATAAAGCCAACTCATGAAAAAAACATGGTAGCATTTCAGCAGGCTAAAAGGCTTTTTCTCCTACTCAGGCTTCAGGGTGTTCTTTTCTGCGTTAAACCTTTTTAGCCTCTCCTTTTTAATCTAATCCCTTTCCAAAGTAACACATTTCACTTAGCAGAAGGTCCCAAAGCCACTGCTATGACTTCCATTAGGCTCACTGCATGAAGGAAAAGGGTCCCTGGATTAAGATGCCACACTATGTAGCCTAACCTAAGTCCATCCTTGTTCCAGATTTCAGACTTCCTGTTTTCTATTGAGCAGGTAATTGCATGTCGTTTTCTAATTAGAATGCTGTGCATATTAGATGTGCTATTGTGTGAATAAACATGCTGAAGGTTAAGAGGTTATTTCCTAGCAAGGAAGGTATTGCTAACTTAGGATGGATAGAACGGAGCTCTCTGGAGAGCTCACACTGAAAACATGGGGTGGATTTTTCATATTTCTCTAATGGACAGATACAATGAGTAAAACTAAAGAACCTGTGGTCACAGATTCTCTGCCTTGCAAATAAGCATGTGTGGCAGAGGAAGACTCTAAAGAGGAAGACTGATCTCTGTTTTGGTAATGGAAAGTTAGGAGTAATGGCTTGTTTTCTCACAAGAAGCTCCACCTACTCCTTCTTCACTTTATACCATTAGTATGAACGTACTACACCAAGAAGATGATAGGAAAAAAATAGCAAAGAAAGTCATATGTTAAATGCACATTATTAAAGATTTGAAAATTTGGCAGTTAAAAAAGGGCCCAAACATTGCATAGCATATGTGAATTATATATTAGTCAGTAATTAGTCACAATGTGGCAGTGTACACAAACCACAGGGAAACACTATGCAGAAAGAGTTAACAAGGGACTTTGTTATTTTGACTGTCTGTGGCTGGGCCTTCATTGTAATGACCTGCAGCTGAGGCAAACTGTGTCTGTAGGAGAAAAGAAGCTGCAGGGGAAAGAGCTTTATTAGAAGATCTGGTGATAGCCTTTCACTTGCTTGACACAGATACCATGCTGGAACTTGGAGCAGTGTCTTCTCCTGGTCTGAGGTGTGCTCTCTTTCCTCCTCCAAGAGAGTTCAAGAACCGATTGTCAGCAAATGGGCAAAGCTCCAAAGTCTGCTTGTGGTGTCCAGGCTGTGATGCTGAGCCTTGCTGTCCTTGAGAGAAGCAAAACTGTGGCTGGGTTTGTAGACAGGAGCTGCTAAAAGAGATGCTCTTGCTTTCTTTTCTCTCATGCTCTGGCTGGATACCCCCATCTGCAGTGATGATGTTACTGCTTCAATCTCAGCCTGACAGGCCCTGGCAGGGAAGGACCAGAGCAACTTCTCTGTGGCTTCTGGGGAATTTTGACCCAGACTAGTGATGGCTCCTGGGTGTACCAAGTTGCTTGGACTCAAAGTTAAATGAAATGTTCAGTACAAGTACACTTGTTAGTGAGGTGTGTCCTGACTGGGTGTGCAAAGCTCAACTGATTCAAATCAGCTGAGTGTCTTCCACTGTGCTAGGTTTGTTTTCCTGGGGAATCTCACTCACCAGAACTACTACAATATGTTTTCTTTATTTCTGCAAATAAGGGTGAGGTAAAGGCTAGGTTTGAAGAAGAAATGAAAGCAAAGATCCAATTAAAATGAACTCCCAAGATTCTAGATTTACATGGCAATTTCATTTGTCTCATGTCTCAGGCTGTACAGTTCTTCAGAGCATTATTAGGAACGACTGTAACATAGAGAGTAATTCACTCAGAACTACATTCACCTGCATAATGCCAAGTACTACATGAGTACCATATTTTGCTGCTACATCAATTTATGAGTTGATACACAGAACAATTAAGTATCTGGGTGAATGTGGGGGAGGAATTATCTTCTTTTCACCTCCAACCTTTTCTCTGCTTCAAAAGTGACTGAAAATGCTATTTCTCTTACATTTGCATGGGAATACACTTATTGATATGTCTCCAGATATTTTTTTATCTGGTTATTCATGTCTTGGTGCATAAGACTACATAGACATGCCAATGTTTTTTTCTCATGTGTTTGTTACATGTAAAACCAAGGTAACAGTTCTAAAATATGCTATCTATTCTCTAATCTCTATCTTATGTGTCAGAAAAATAACAACACTTATCTTTAAGGGCAGACAGAGAGTTTATACTGAGCCAAAACAGCACTTGATTCATTGTGGGGAATTTTTTTTTTGTGCATATTTTACCATTCTTGGTAGACTTCAGGGAAGACTCAAAGGTCTTTCTAAATGTTGAATCTGAATATTTAATTCTAGGGCATTTTTGGTTGAAGCAAATTGAGGCATTCAGAAATTCAATATCCATCATAAAGTTTTCCCAGCTCTGCAGTTGTACCTCAATGTCACTGTGAACTAACCTCACCCTTACATTTCCAGCTTGTCCATAGGAAGGTTGTAGGAGATCATGCCATATTCTTTAGGTCAAGGCACACAACATTCCCTGCTCTCCCTGCTGCACAGAGCAAGTCCAGTCACTACCTTGGTTACACAGTCACTGCTGAAGCCCATGTTATCACTAGTGAGACTGCTGCAGTGACAGCAGGAAGCACCAAAAAAACCCTCACAGAAGTAAACTCAGTTAATTTTCTGTAGTGCAAAATTTCTCTCACTTAAAATGTGCTCCTTGTCTTCCCCAGAAAATGCTTTTGTTTTTCTGGATGATTTCCAAATCTGGTATGTCTTGTTGAAGGCCTGTGTCTCACTGGGCAGGGGCCCCAAGCAGCCACTTGGATCTGCAGTCTGCTCCAGAATAACCTCCTGTCCTCAACTTGACGTGTCAGTAAAAAGCACAGTTTCATGCACATTGCTCTGAGCAGTTTCAGTTATAAGATCTTCATAACAAGAATTTTTGCCTACCTATTTTTTGTTTTTGAGGAAAATTGCATGAGTCCCCAAACACAGAGAAATCATCAGTTTACATCAGGCCAAAAAGTCACATAAGAGCAACTGGCATGTCTGGATATGTAGTTGGAAACCTCTAGATTTGGGCTTCTTGTTTTCCTAACAAAAGATTAACATTTTCCTAAGCTGCTCCCTGCCACTTGTCGCTCCAAAAAAACCCCCTATGACATTGACTCCTTTTTCCAGATTTCTTCCAAGAGTGGATGAAGAAAGGTCATTGTGATACTTTCTCTGCTGTGAGTTTGCAGTGTGATCTTGTGACAAGGAAATCTGAAGAGCAACCCTCTGAACTGGCCCTGTCCTACTGGAAGACTTCCAATTCTAGGAGAACACAGGCCAATATCATTATATTGTAGCTCCTGCAGTGAATTTTCTTCCTTTATTTTCCATTGAGCTGCTGATCACCTGCCTGTTCCTGACACAAATGTCCAACAGCAGTGGGGACAACAACACTAAGAAGCAATTGGTGTGCACTGCCCTGACCCCCAGCTCTGACAGCTCCTTGCTCCCAAACAGGTCAATCCACTGGCCCATGGATGAAATAGCAAGGGGCATCTTGCCAACAACATTAAATTTGTTAGAACCTTTTTCCTTTAGTTGGTATTAGGGAGGTTTGGTTTGGATTTGGTTTTTTGTTTTATTTTGTTTTGGGTTTGGTCTTTGTTTTTGTTTGTTTGTTTGTTTTTTGTTTTGGGGTTTTTGTTTGTTTGGTTTTGTTTTGTTTTGTGGTGTTTTGTTGTGGGTTTTGTTTTTGGTTGGGGTTTTTTTGGGTTTTTTTTGTGTGTGTTGGGTTTTTTTTGTTTTTGGGTTTTTTTTGTTTTTGTTTTTGAGTAAGACAATAGTTTAATACTGGTATATGTAAAAAAAAAAAAAAAAAAGGCAGCTACCACAAAAAAAATGCATGCCATTTTTTTTTCTCTGTGACTTAACCCTGGCCAGCAACTAAGCCCCCTGACAGCCACTTGCTTATTAGCTACTTCCTCAGGTGGGATTGAGCAGAGGATTGCAAGGGTTAAAATGAGAAAATTTGTGGGTTGAGAAGAAGACAGTTTAATAGTGAAATGAAGTTGCCTGTGTAGAAAAGCAAAACAAGGAATTCATTCACCACCTTCTACTGGCGGGCAGGTGTTCAGCCATCTCCAGGAAAGCTGGGATCCATCAGGCATAACAGTGGCTTGGGAAGGCAAATGCCATAATGCCAAATGTCTCCCAGGGTGTGCTGCATGCTGATAAACATCAGTCATGGCTATAAACTCAATCTAGCACATCCCAACCAAATTTGTCATCATCATGTATGAACACACCAGCAAGAAGGCTGGTGTTCAGTGAGAGGAAAGAGAGATGCTCTTATCTGCTCTGGGAGTTGCCCAGGAGCCTGTGCTGAAACTCTGACTCCAGAATGCTCAGGTTATTGTATGATCCCTCCTGCAGAAGGATTTGGGATGGCTTTGAGAGTAAATAGAACAAAGAGCAGGGGTAAGGCTGGTTGCAGAAGAACCCTGTGGATTCTGGTATGTGAATCTGATCTCTTTTACCCTCCCGGAGAAAAGAGAGATCCTGACTTATTTGAATGGAAACTGTAACAAAAGCTGTGAGATATTTTTCCTTCTGGCTGGAGACCTTACCAATCTGGTGAAATGCTAAAGAAACACAGTAAGTGGAGCTCACAAAGAAAGTGTCCTGAATACCGCAGACAGGTGGCTGCAGCTGACCTCGGTTGGTATCTTTGTTGGTATCTCTGAAACTGTGACTTGCCCTGGAGCCTGTGAAGAGAGGGAAGGGAGAGGATCCTCTCTGCATGGTCCCTTTGTATGTAACACACCCCATGAGAGCCAAGCAGAGCTGCGGCTTTGCGGATGGTCCGACCCCAGAGCGAGCCTGCAAGTGGAGAAGCTTTGAGCATCTGAACCACAGAGAAGGTTTGCAGGGGCAGCGCTCAGAGCTGCTCAGCTGCTGCAGAGAGGAGATAGAAATGACACGAATTGTGGGCACAAAGCTGATGAGAACTGTGGCAGCTCAGACACCAGGACAGCTACACGTATCAGCTAAAGCCCCTGTGGTTTTCCGCTTGCTGGCCAGGTAGTTCGGTTCCCATAAACAATTAGCAGTATCCTTTTTTTAGCTTCTGAATTGTTTATTCTTCTAGCTCTTATCTCTGGGTGCATTCACACTGTGTGTCAGCTCTGCAGAAAGCAGACTCTGCTGTGACTGAACAGCTCCATGTGTCAACAGATGGACAGAAGAGAGCTGGGTCTGTAAATGAGAAAGGAGCAGTTTCATGGTGCTGTGCCAGCAGAATCATTGTCTGCATCCTGCTGGTGTCCTGCAGAAACCTCGTCAGGCAGGGATTTACACCAGTTTATTGGCTGCAGCAGGAAAGGGTGAGAGGCAGCAGGGCAGTGGTAGAAAAGCTGCACAGGAGAGGGAATGCAGTAACAGCATTTCCTCTGAGGTATAAAGCTGGATAACTACTGCATAGGTTACTGTGCTGAGACTGAAAAGCAAAATTTTTTGATTCCTGATGTTTAGATGAGGCTTTTGGCCCTGACTCCTTCAGTAGCTGATTCAGATGTGAAATGAGGATCACAAAGCTTGAGAGATGGGGTCAGGCCTGGGTAGGAGGATCACAAAGCTTGAGAGATGGGGTCAGGCCTGGGTAGAAGCAGTGAAGGAACAACAAAGGTCTAGGTCATGTTCCAGCTTGGACTTCTCTGGACTCTGCCCTCTCCTCCTCCTTGCACTTGTCATGCAAACTAACTCAGCCTTAGACAAGTATTCTTCCATGGTTCAGAGGCTTAGCAATGGCATTATGTCATCAGATGAAAAATTAAACTCAAGGTCCTTGTGGCAGGACCAGTAAGATCTGTTTAAAGAAATTAACATTCAAGAGCTGTGCTCTGTGGACTCTCTGGATAATACAAAGAGATAAATTAGTGTGAGCCTTAGATCTCAGGATTAGAATAATTTCTGTGCTTCATCTAGTACAGAAATAACTAATCAAGCTCAAAAAGATTTTTCTCCTTTTTTTGTTGTTGTTTGTTTTTGTAGCTGGTGGTGAAACACTTGAGAATTTTTATAGCAGAAATGAGAGTTGCTCAAATTTATCTTCAGTCCTATGTGGTCGTTCTGGGAAGGTTGCTGCTCAATTATTACACACCAACATTTTTTTCTTGATTTATTTTATCCTAGAAGACATGCTACTTAAATAGTAGGATACAATGTACCTGAGATGGAATGACCTCATTTTATACAACATGAGTTAATTTCCAATTGCATATATGCTAGACTTGACCTTATACAAAAAGACTGATACTAGCATGCATGATAACAGCACCTGTACTTGTGCTAGAGAGAGGATGGAAGACAGAGCTGACAGGGTTGGGGGGAATCAAGCTTGCATGCTGTGTTTCTGCACAAGTACACTGGCTGCATGTAGATGTTTGCTTTCTTCTTCTGAGAGCTCTGCTACTGCTGAGTTCGTGCTGCAGACCACATCACTGACACATAACAGGACTTTCCTTCATCTCTGCTCAAGCCCAGACACCTCTGCAGGTAGAAGCTGCCTCAGTTTGCACCAGTTTCACATTGTCCTAGGAAACAAGGCACCAACACTCTAAGTGTGATGGTTTCATCACTTGCTATTTTTATATGATTAGGAGAACATAAAGAGCAAAACAGGCTTACCTTAAAATTACAAGGATAGTTTATTTACACACATTAAAAGAATGAAAATAAGAAAAAAGAAAAAAAAACCACAAATGAAACTTTCAAAACATCCTTCCCTCCCTCCACAAGTGTTCACTTTCGCACACACAACATAAAAAGACAAAACTTGTAATTTCAGTCAGTTTTACCATTTTAAAGTAATCTTTCATCAGTTCTTTTAGGAAAGCAATCTCTCTGGATTCCATAGAGACATTGTCACAAGAGGAACAGTCCTCTGGTGGCTCCCATGCCACACATCTGCAACAACCTGAAAGGAACCTCTGCAAACTGTGAAATCCTACCCATTAGCAGCTTTCCCAACACTGCACATGGGCCATGTCTGCTTATTAGGGGTACTGTTTAAGGATGCCTCCTCTAGTATAACGCAAAGATTTTCTTCTTCTATTTCCAGAATCAACTTCATCTCAAGAACCAAAAATCTCCTTTTCCTTAGGAGCAAAGAGTTTCATATCACCTTCAACTAGAACCCTACATCCCCCCACAAACAGCATTCATATGTTACAGGTAAAACAGTTCATTCTCCATAGTTTACCAGAAATTTCCAGCCAAATTAGGCCACTCCTCCTCCTTTGCCCCAAATAGTGTTTTTACTCTCTCTTCACTGACTTCAGTTTCATGCTGTGTCTCTTTATGGTTCAATCACTGTCTGTCCTCACTCTTGGAAGGGCTGGAGCTCTAGAAGTTCATTTGCTGGCAGAAAGAGTTAAAGCTTGTCCAGGCCTGTGGTGGGCACATGGTCCCTGCGGGCAGGAGCTGCAAAAATCTCAAGGCCATGCGGGTGCAGAGGCTGCTGGATGCCTTCTCTTCCACCCCTCGGTCTCATGGCGTGGGCCGCTCAGAGCTGCTCCCTGAGGCCTGAGGAAGCAGGTGGGGGAAACATCCCCCCAGCCCCAGCCGGCGACACGGGCAGCTGCCGGGGCTTTTCCTCCCCTCCCTGGCTGCTGCTGCTGCTCTCGGGCCCAGGCATGGCTGGGCTGCTCCCCCCAGCCCCAGCCAGCGACACGGGCAGCTGCCAGGGCTTTTCCTCCCCTCCCTGGCTGCTGCTGCTGTTCTCGGGCCCAGGCATGGCCGGGCTGCTCCCCCGCGGGGCAGCGGCTCCCGGAGGCCCGGCCAGGCCCGGTCCGGCTGCCCAGGGGCAGCAGAGCCTGGCCCAGCCCGACTCCCACAGGATGTTACCTGGTCACTCACCCAGAGAAAAGAGGGAGGCTCCCACACATTCTCAGCTTTATATGGGTATTACCAAAAGTTGCATTCTGTTCTCTCAGTGGTGAAACCTCATGCCAGTAGCCAAGAACTGGCTCCTGATAGGTCTGTCCTTTCTGGAGACATTCAAAGGTCCTAACTGAAACCAAACTCTGTTACCCATGACAGTGTGAGGACAAGGCTGTTGTGGGAATGCAATTTTGGTTTCTAGGAGTGCAAACCCAGAATTCCTCCCTTTTATTTGTTAGAGAAACACAATACCATAAGGCTTCATGTCTGTGGTCTCACATGGGCATGACCAGAGCTGGCCATGCACCCAAAGGAGAGCTGCCAAGAGCCCTGGAACAGAGTGGAGCTAAAGTGTGACTGAAAGACAGTAGAGTTAGTTCTGCCTCTGTGGTGTTCGCAGAGGAACTGGGGGCAGCAACTGCACCTTGTGCCAGAGAGGCCAGCTTAGACAGACTAATCAGCCAAGCTGTCAGAAATCCCCAACAGCTACAACAATAGCAGACCTGTTCAGCTCTCATGCAATACTTCTTGCCTTTCTATACTGATCCTGCCTCCCCTGGCTTTCTTTACCTAGCACAAAGGAGACCAAAAGTCTGGCTCTGAGTTCAGATGGATATTTTGCTGCTTCTTTAATCTTCATAGCCTGGCAATCTTTATTCAGATCCCTCCATCAGGTGGAAAACTCCTAACCATTCCCTTTGTATTTTTTCTTCTGAATGGTTTATAGCAGCAGGAAGAGTCAGGTATGGACTCCCCTGCCTCCCCCTCTGCCCCAGCTGAGCTGTTCCAGTCCTCAGACAAACCTCCAAGAACATGTGCAGGACAGATGGGTTTGTGACAGACTGAGGTGACCATGCATGACATGAATTAGTACCAGAAACCCCTCTAAGCTTCTCTGGACTGGCCAAAGGGGTTTGTGTGTATTGTGTCTCAAGCATACCTCTTAAAGAAGATGTAGAGCTGAAAAGCACCCATGAAGAAAAGGAGACTGATGAGGCTGGCAAGGCTGATGACACAGTGAAGAAAGTGTCCACTCTTCTCTAAAGAGAAACAGATGCTCTTTCAGGTACATCTCACAGAACCTGTGTCCCTTGTGCCTCTGTGAGGATGGCATCTCCTGGACAATACTCTCTGTGTGTTGTAATTCAGAGGATGACCTAAGGCTGGAATACAGTGCCAGCCACACAACTGGGAAGGAAAAACATCTCCCCCATGTCCCTGATGAAGGAAGCTTGTCTTTTGCTGCATGGCCACTCCTGCCCACAACACTGCTGTAGGCCTTGCATGTGCATCCTGGCAAATCTCAGCTCTGGTTCTCTTCCAGCTGAGTATTTCAGTCAGTTACCTACTGCTGAACACAACTTCCCAGTCACACCTTCAACTTCACCCTCTAAAGCCTTCACCTACCAGCTAGCCTTGGGAAGCTGTAAGCTGACTTTCAGTATTCCTGTCACAAGCCATGTGGAACCAAACAATTAGCAACATGTAATGGCACCACTGGATTACAATAAATCTGAGTGATTATACCATTAACAGCTTTGTGTGTAATGACCTTTTGAATTAATCCTGCCTTTCCGTTCAGCCCTAGAGGTGGATGGCAAATCCACTGCACCCATCTCCTTTCCTACAATTTCACAAAGGGCTTTACAGTTCTGACAGCACTTGTGTTTATCCTTCCCCCTCCCGGCAAATTTCTTCCTGGAAACTCAGCTGCACATTTCCTGCTGCAGTCCTGCCAGTGCCACTCATGTTTGCTTTGTGCATGAACAGAAGGCTGAACAGGGCTTTGAACACCAAACACACAAAGGGAAGCTCACCTGAGGGACAGCAGGTTATGGACTGGCTCCAGTTCCCAGCTGGGTGGGACACCATGCAGGTGGTCACATTGGTTCCATTGGTGCTGCGCGCTGTGAACTTGCTGAGAACAGTCACTGTTCCGTTGTCGTGGCGCTTCTCCTCCGCACTGGAGCTGCTCCCTGGGGCCCACGAGAGCTGAGCCGGCGGCTTCCCCGCCGCTGCCTCGCACACGGGGCTGCCCTGCTCATCACAGTACAGGCTCAGCCTCGGGGGGACTGCAAAGCCCCAGCCAGGGGAGAGGCCTGGAGTTAGTTTGGCACAGCTGGGCTGGGCTCTTCTTGTTCTCCACCCAAAATGAACCCAGTGAAAAGAGGAGGATATGTTTGGAGGCACCATCCCATCCCATCCCAGCAACAGGGACCCAAAACACAGGAGACAAAGAACAGCTCTCTTTTTCCCTTTTGCACAACCCTCATCCATCCTGCTGAACCTTACCACAGCCATTCATATCCCCTGTGTGTACATGGGAAATTGCTTCACACCTGTCATTTCTAACCAGACAGTGGAAAAAGGGAACAGCAGAAGGGAGAAGAGTTATGGGAAATAAGGGAAAAGGAGACACAGAGATACTCCCAATGAAATGCTGAGTTTATCCCAGCAAGAATCATAGAATCACAGAATGGTTTGGGTTGGAAGGGACCTTAAAAGATCCTCTAATTCCAACCACCCTGCCATGCAAAGGAACACCTTCCACAAGACTGGCCTTCAACACTGGGACGTCTACAGCTTCTCTGGACAATCTGTTCCAGTGCCTCACTACCCTCACTATACCAAATATCTTCCTAATATCGAATCTAACCCTACCCTCTTGTGTTTAAAAAGAAAAAGCTCCACTTTTGCACATTCCTTACCCAGCACAGTCAGGTGGTACGTTGTGCAGAAATTCCCATCTGTTGATGCCACTTCACAGCTGTAATTTCCCTCCTGAGCTATTCCCACTTGCTGTATCTCAAGGGCAGGAGCCAGACCTGGTCTGAATTTCCAGTTTATGTTGTCACTGCAGTTTGTTGTGTATGTCATGTTTTTATCAGCCCTGTACACCAAGGTGCAACGGCCTCCAGTCTTCAGGTTTATTTTCCATGTTAGCATATTTATTTGTTCTTTGCTAAGGCAGGTGAGAACTGAGCTGTCACCTACTGTGGTCACTAACACGGTGTTGTTCCCTGAGGAGAAAAAAGGAGTACATGTGAGAAAGAGCCCAGGAGTTGTGGTCTGGACTTCACAGGGAAATGTCTGCAGTGGTACAAACAAGCGTGAGGCCATGGCTGTGTTCATCTGCACATTGTCTATCATCTCTTATTACAGCTCTGGATTATGGAGCCAGTGGCCTATCATGGCCAGCCCTTGCAATACAAATTTCCCACTGAGGACCATCTTAGTGGATAAGTCCGGATACTGGAGGAGGACTCTACTCCTGCCCATTGTCTTTAGAAGTTCTGCATCCAAAGACTGTGCTTGTATCAGCAAGTCCTTCAGTGGGCTGCTCACAGGGCTTAAGATACAGAAATATGACTATTGCATCTGGCCACGATAGTGGCTTTTATCTGTAACTGTTGCTGCCAAAAAGGTAAACTTTTACTTCTGCATTCATACAAAATCTCAAACTGTGGGCAAAGGCCTTTGTCTACACCTCTCAGGCATTACACAGGCTCACATAACCATGGTGCAGCTTTGTGCAGGAGGAAAGGATTTTGCCTCACGTCTCAGGGTTTTCTTATACATGCATTAGTGTTGCCTACAAAGGCAGCCTCTTTTATGAGGCACTTGTAAGACTGAGAGAAATAAAGACTGATGCACAGCTTGGAAGTAGGTGAGGGAATGGGACTTCTGTGTCCTTTGGCTTCTGCAGAAACTAAAAGCAAGCAATCCCTAGATTTCAAAATGTACGTGAATGAAACTTTGCAATTAATGGGTTTATTGGAATAATACCCGTAGCTGTAGTCTAAATACACCTCTATTTACCACTTCACATGTTTCCTCTTAGTAGGTGGCCATTAAACTTTGGGACAGTAAACCACTGATCTCTCAGTTCTCTGTGTCACTGGTGGAAAACAAGTTGCTCTTTCCTTTGATGAGTTATGCTCTTAGTGCAGTCTGAAAGTTGTGTGTGAGGAGAAAATCAGAGTACTGCTTTTAAAACCTGGATTAATCTAGACAGACAACTAAAGTTAACCAATCTGATTGGTACTGACCAATAAGTTTTTCACAAGTTATTCCAAAAATATTAACTCCCTCCCCAAACCTTACAAGCAAATACACTAAAGCAGCAATGGAAGGTTCATCTGGAATATGCAAAGAATTAGAAGATTCAATTTTTGAATGATTTGTTAAACCTTTGTCAGTCTTCCTATGTGGTACAAGATCTGACTTTGTTGGGTTTCACTACCCCCTACCCAGATCTGGAATGATACTGTTTCTCCTGTCCGGTACATTAAGAAGCCTAGTTCTTGAACATTTACAATGCTTTAAAAAGTGGTCTTAAGGAGCATCAGCATTAATTAATTGATCAAATAATTACTATTAACCTCTTTGAGTTGGTTTTACCTTAATAATATTGTCTGAAATCTCATCATCTTCTTAATCTAGGTGAATGAATCGTTTCAGCTCAACTACTTTCGGTTTTATTTTATTTAACTGTTTTCTTGGGAAATGATTTCTGACTTGCAAAATGAACACAGTTGACTGCATTTTAAATTTTTATATATTCCTTTAAAGGTTTTTGCCTTTTCATTTTGAGCATTAAGTATCATTTGGGTGAAGACACTTCAGCTGTCAAGAGTATTCTGTGATGTATTATTACTCTGGGGGTGTTTTAAATGACAAGTATTTTTCTCCTTAATGGCATTCCAAGAAAATATGAGGTGTCTGTTTTAAACTCAGATGATTGTACCAGGAGTGGAACTGAAAGGAGCCTTTTGTCTCGTGATAGTTTCTGGATGTGTTCACTGTCTCTGAGAACTGGACAGCAAAGTGTTTCCTCTCCTACTTTAACACTGCTGAGAGCCTCAGAGCTCCAAGTCGTGCAGAGTGTGGCTGACCTCAGCTGAAAATGACTCAGCAAACCTAAGCACTCAAACAGCCTGTGTGTTGGAGCTGGGGGTTTTATTGGATAATGTTTGCAAATGTTGGGCAGGAATGACAGTGCTGGGCATATTGAACTGTGTAAGCTTCCATTTACATATTAAAGCAGCAGCATTTTATTTGTCTTTCAACTCAGCATCTCCTAAGCAGCTCATTGCAATGCCCAAGTTGCCCAACATAATGGGTGTTCATGCTTCAAGGCTGTAAGGAAAGAGGCAGTGAAAGTGATGCTTTTTGCTATGCCTGTCTGTCATATTCTCCTCTGAATGAATCAGGTACCATTCACTTCAAATAAGAAACCACATCAGAAAGCATAAGATGTGGTGAATCAAGTTTAAATACAATTTTAGGTTTACAGAAAATTTGTAGAAGGCTTATGTTTTAAGTCTTATTGAAACTTTCATTCTGAACCTAGTGTCTTAAAATCCCATTATACTTCACTTGTCAGGACAAGTCACTGAGACCTAACAGTAGAGCTTGACAGGGTGATATCACACTGATCATAAAACCTCCCATCAATCATGTTTTTAATAAAAAATATTATACTCCAACAAATTCATTATCAGTTTTCATCAAAGCATTGAAAAGTCCAGGTTCAGCACATTGTTGCTTGACAACTGAAAGACTGAAAAGATCTCTTTGCAGCTTGAAATATTTTGATTTGCAGGTTATTGGTTTTCCACCTAAAAGTCCCTTCAGCAATTTGTTAAAATCCCTTCTACCAGACTTTTCTTTCCCAAAGAAGAGTTGAATACATACCATTCTGATACCCTGCCTTTTCCTCCCCTGCCCTTAACAGAGAGGTGGTGCCAAAGTATAATCAGAAATACCTGTAGCTCCTGTGACTGCAGTGATGGTAAGAAGGATAATGGTGTAAATGCTCTTCCTGACAACTTTCAAAGTAGCTCTTGCTTTTGTGGCTGAGAATGATTTCTTGCACCCTCCATCTTGCTGTGAGGTCCCCAACATTCCCTACCAGTGATCCTGAAGCCAGAGTCACTGCTCTTCCACTGCTCCTGAGAGCCCCACAGTGCAGTTACGAAGAGCTGGTTCTTCTTCCTAGCATGAGGCTTTCTCTGATGAGAATTGGTGAGCAGAGAGGAAGTGGTATTTCAATTTGCTCTCTGCCCAGTGGCCTTCTGGCCCCTGTCCCCAGTGTTACTGTGGGAAGACAAGGTCTACAGCAGAACAAAACCTAACCAGTGTGATTTTTCATGTTTGGCTTGGATCTTGCTGTTAACAGAATTTTTAACAGTCTCATCTATATTTGGCACGATTATCAGCACTGATCTGTTATATCTGGCAGCTCAAGCTAGGGACCTCAAAAGAGGGACCAGGAACAAAGACACCCCTGGGCAATTATACCCTTACAATCTGATTCCCCATCCCTCACATGCCAGTCTGGACAATAGCAATATTGCTAATATCACAGCAATATTAAGAGAAAATTGGGCAACGTCTGTTTACACTTCTTATGAAAGACAACAGTGGCAATATAATGAAATCCTCGTCTCTGATGTCTTGTTGCTTCAGTTATACTTTCCAAAAAGTCACTCTATCAATTAACCTCAGATAGCAACCTGCACCTTGGTCAGCACCACTTCTGCTTCAGCGCTGTTGGTTTAGCAGTGAAGTGCAACAACCATTATTTATGTTTCAAGGCAGGTCCAAGATGCAAAGATCACATACAAGGACATCCCTGTGGTGTGAGACATACCAAAGTTTCAACCATAAGAGGGTAAGGTACTTCAGAGCTAACTGGCAGAGGCAGCATGAAATAATGGCCCAAGTCATGAAAATCAGAAGATTTTAAGGTTCTAATCACTGAGGGTTTAATCAGGGGTAACAGATCCAGGCACCTGGAGAATGTATGGTCATTTTAGAAACTAAGGCAGGAAAACTCCTGGTAAACCAGGAGAACACCCTTTAGTATAGGATGCAACTTTGTCCAGCTACTTTTGGGAAAGGCCTAATGGTTTTGGGTCTGGGGCTTTTTGCTAAAGATTCTGCCTCATTTCTGATATTCAAAGTGATGGCTGAAAAACTATGGTGGTATTTCTTTAATTAGCCTTTTGGGATTTGAGTCTCTGGATTGCTGCCAGCCACAACACAGTAATTTACGGCATGACTGTGGACAGTGGAAAGGTTGTTCATGGGTGATTTGGCAGGGGAAGGACTGGTGGGAGGTTTTTGGTTTTGGAAGCCCAAACTCTCAGTCCAGCACTAAAACTACTAAACAGTAGTGCTGTTAATGACACAAAAGAAAGCATGGCAATATTGTGTCAGGAGGACCGCTGCTGTTCCCCAGGCAGTGAATCCAAGCAGTTGTGCTGGTGGACCTGGTTGTTCTCCAACCACCTCCAGCACAGCCCTGGAGCTGGTTTCAAGTGTCCTTTGCTGTTAGATTGTTTCCATCTCAGCTCAGAAGGCTTCTGTGTTCTGAGACCATTTTAGTTGAATTCATAGCTCACAACCACCATGAATGACTGCATGAGATCCTGTTTCCTTGATGTTGTTTCTGGCTCTGGATGTACATCACACCTCTGGCAGAGTGACTTAGCCTCCCCCTGCACCCCCCATAACAGACCTAACAAATTCTGGGTTTAGCTGCCCTCCTGGACATTTCAGAGCAAGCTGCTAATGGTCATTAGGGCTTCAGCCCCAGAGAATGCAGAGTTTTGCAAAGATTGGCTTCATGCTGCTGCTGCTGATGATTCTGCTGCTATGAGAGTTTTTGACAGGACCCATGTTAGAGCTGCGCTTTCTTCTCCATCTCCTGCTCAAAGCAAGCAACAGCACTGACTTGGAAAAGTTCTTTTTACTTAGCAGTCAAAAACCCCAAAACATTTAACTTTCAGAGATGTTAATTTTTTTTCCCTAGTATTGATGCAGTAAGTTTGGGTCCAGGAGAAAAAAAAATAACCATCAAATTTAACTTGAATATTGAAAAGAGAATTTCAGTTCTGTAACACCAGTGAAAAATGACTCTTTAGCTGGGACTAGCAGTGTTAGCTGCCGCATGGACAATAATGACTCTCTCTTTCATTACTTTACTATAGAACTTTAAAAAAAAATAAAGGTTTTTCTACTAATGTGTATAATGAGTATTTTAATTTTTTAAGTTATTTTTTTAATTAATGTCTCAGAATATCCAGCCCTTGAGACATCTGTGGCCTTGAATTCCTTCTCAGGACTAGAGACTTCTCCCTGCCCCCAATCTCATAGTTTGCATAAAGGAAAATGCAGAGCTTTTAGTATTTTACACAAATAATTTAGCCTTTAAAACTCCATATCCTAGTAACTCTAGTTCCTAAAACACCTTCCAAGTGAAAAGAAGATAAGATGTACTTTAAGGGGAATCACAGATTCAGACACAGTCAATAGTGCTGTTAATGACACGAAAGAAAGCAGGCAGGCTGGTGTGTTCACCCTGTCCTTTCCAGCATGCTTCCGGGTGACAATATTTGGTCCACGTTTCTCTCAGTGGAAATGAAACTCAAGACCTCAGCTGGTTTTGGTTCACAGGACCCAAACCAACCGTCCCAAATGCACCTCACTGCTCTCCCAGAACTCCATCTCCAGCTGGTCTCACAGCTACTCTTCTCTGAGAGATATCTGAAAGGAATGATGGTTTGACCTGTCTCACAATGTTGGGATAGACAGGATCAGACCAGACAAGACAACTGCGGTTGCCACTTCCTTCCAGCTCCATGCTCTTGACTATTGTTTGGGATTTAGGTCAGTGTCAATGGTTACAGATACCTCTTTCAAACTCCAGAGGAATGATTGTCAGAGTTTTTAATGTGGACTAAATTACTTTTGTAGTAATTCTGTAACATTTGAACTACATAACCAGCAACTGAAAAGAGACATCTGCTGCCATAGACATGAGCCATAGGCAGTGTAAATGTGAATGCCTGATGTTTGGCAATAACATGCACAATAGAAAGCAGAATCTTTCAGGGGAGATACAAAACAGGTTTAAATGTTGGTCATTTACCAGCTCTGTCCACAGTAACCTGCCATTTTCTATCTCTGTATGGTCTGCCCCAGAGAACCTAGACTGCAGTTTGGTCAAAGAAAAAACCAAAACACTTTCTGAAATGTACTGAAATGTACAGTTCCAGTTTGCAGGTTTTAGATGTGGCTTTACTGGATGCTCTTGTTTATCCCTCCCTCTGCTATAATTAGAAGTATTCAAAAGGTCCTATACAACCTTAATTTGTTCCTGCCACCTATGTGGTCACATTAAAAAGAGAGACTTAATTAGTGGCTGGCCTATGAACTGGGCACCTCTGTTCCCATCATCACACCTGCAGATGTGGTGTTAAATGGGCCGATAATTTCTCTGCCTTCCCTCCTGTGTCTGGCTGGCTGTTCTGGGTGTAATGCACTGCAGAACGTGTGCCTGGCAAGGGTAGCTGTTGCAGGGTAATTTGAAGCAGGCAAGTCTGCTGCCTGCAGCTGTGAGCTGTGTGGGACTCTGAGGCAAAAGCAGGTAAAAGCACTTGTTCTGCTTCACGTGTCACAGTTGGGCATAGAAATGGGGAAATCTGCCAGCTGCTGTGGTTATGAACATGTCTCACCCCAGCTAGTGTGTTTTTTCTGTTAACAGATTCACCACAGATTTCAATTCAATTAGGTTGCTGCTTTAGTATTCCCCAAAAAAAGATTAGCAGTGTTCCTGAAGTAATTCCTGAAAGGTTTTGCCTTTTTTTTTTTCCTGAATTCATAAGTATTTGTGCCATAGGCAATGACAGGAGAGAGGCCTGCCCTGTAGGTTCCAGACTAGTTTGGAGACAAATAAAAGTCATCTGTAGATTTATTTGGGAGCACTCTTCTAAGTATGCATGTAGCAGCCAGTGATTGTGGTCTGTCCTGAGCCACACACATTTGAGCTCTGTCTTGCTGTGAAACAAAGCAGGTTTTAAGAGGACTTAATTTACCGGGCTGAGGTAGAATACAGTGTTTTCCCCCTAGGTTTACACCATTAACCTGTCACTGTTAACCACTTTCACTGATGATAAATTTGAAGAAGCAGCTTAAGGATTTCAGTAGAAGTTTGTCTTTCTACTGAATATTTAAAGCTATCGCTGAGAAACATGTATGTTGTTGGCCACCATTTCCTCAAGGGATCAAAGTTCTCTTCCTACAGCTTTGTAACTGAGCTCAATACAAAGAAAGTGGGATATAGACTCTGTTATCTTCTAACGGTCCTTCCTGGCCTCGAATCTATTCATTGTAATAATTAAACCATCCAACTTACAGGGCTTTAAACAGAGGGCTGTGACTACAGAAGAAAAAGGGGTCTCTGTCTCAAAGGAAAGGCAGCATTCCACAGGACGTCCAGGCTGGCCTGGGTGTAAGGTTGAACATCAGGATATTTTCATGTATTACTTTTATAAAGATACTGATGAAGTTTACTTTCATTTCATGGTGTTAAAATTGCAATACTTTGAAGCTGAAATGTTTCAAGGACATACATTTTTTTTCTGTGGTTTTACAGCCCTATGAGCTGTAGTCATGAAGGAGAACAATGTAAAAAGCTTTATGTGGCTTTTTGATAGAAAACAGCACTCTGGTACATATCAATCAAGTAGTAAAATTTCAGGGGTCTTCTTAATATAATGTGAACACAGGTGCCAGCAGTTTTGTAGTTGTTTTGGGTTTATTTTATTCAAAATAGAACTGACCTCTACATAGTTCTCCTTGAAGAAAAGGAAATTTTTTTTCTGCATTTACTTAACTGTTTTTACTTATCAGATGAGCACTTGGCAGGAGTTGGATGGTGCTATAGGACAGGGCTGCTTTGCCCCACTCCCTGGCCAAACAGGGCATCAGCACACGGAGCCCTCAGCAGCTTCACAGTGTGGCTGGGCTTGGCCTGAGAACACACAGAAGAAGACACCGAGCTGAAGAGATGATACAAAACTGGGAGCAGCTGTTGACTCACTTGCTGAAAGGCAGAGGCCCTGTAGAGAGACCTTGATAAATTAAAGGACTGGGCAATAACCAACCATATGAAATTGAACAAGGAAAAGTGCCAAATTCTGTACCTTGGATGGGGCAATCTGGAATGTACAGACAGACTGGAGAATGGGATGCTGGAAAGCAGCCCCATGGAAAGGGACCTGGGGGTCCTGGTTGATGGAAAGTTGAATCTGAGCCAGCAGTGCCCTGGAGCCAGGAGGGCCAACCCTGTCCTGGGGGGCATCAGGCACAGCATCACAGCCAGGCAGGGGAGGGGATTGTCCTGCTCTGCTCTGAGCTGGGGTGGCCTCACCTTGAATATCGTGTATAGTTGGGTCACCCCATAAGAAAAATATAAAGCTATTAGAGAGTGTCCAAAGTAGGGTAATGAGGATGCAGAAGGACCTTGAGGGGAAGCCGTATGGGGAGGGGCTGAAGTCACTTGGTCTGTTCAGCCTGGAGAAGAGTGAGGGAGACCTCATTGCAATCTAGAACCTCCTGGGGAGGGAGAGGAGGCACAGGCACTGATTTCTTCTCTGTGCTGACCAGTGACACGACCCGAGGGAATGGCCTGAAGTTGTGTCAGGGGAGGTTTAGGTTGGACATTAGTTAAAGGTTGTTCACCCAGAGGGTGGTTGGCCCTGGAACAGCCCCCTCAGGGAAGTGGTCACAGCACCAAGCCTGACACGAGTTCAGGAAGCGTTTGGACAACACTCTCAGGCACATGGTGTGATTTGGGGATGGTGCTGTGCAGGGCCAGGAGTTGGACTTGATGGTCCTTGTGTGTCCCTTCCAACTCAGCACATTCTGTGATTCTATAAACAGCCAGCCTTGGGGCTCCCGGAGGTCGGTCCCGGGGACGGCGGGCGCGCAGGCCGCACGGGGCCGGGCCAGACCCGGGCGGGGTGGGGGCAGCCGGGGCACCGCCCCGTTGTCCCGCCCGCCGCCTTCCGGCGTCGGCCGGTCCCGCCTGCAGTGGCCGGGATGCTGCTGGCCCGGGCGAGGGATGTTGCTGGCCGGGCCTCGCCGCCGCTGGCCTCCCTGTCCCAGGTGCTGCGGCTGGAGCGGAGCCGCCGCACCGCCATCGTGTTCCCGCTGCAGAAGCTGGAGCGGTACCTGGCGCCCGGCACCGACACGGCGCGGTTCCGCCTCTTCCAGCCCGAGCTGGCCGCCCTGCAGCGCGCCGAGGCGCTCTTCAGGTCCGACCGCGGGCACCCCATCGACTACGTGAGCTCCGCCGTGCGCATGGACCATGCCCCGCCGCCGGCCCTGCCCGAGGTCAGGCCGCGCCGGGACAGCGGCTCCCCCGCCCCGGCCACCCCGGGCTGGGCTGAGCTGCGGGGTAAAGGGGTGGTGGAGTGGTTGTGCAGCTCTGTCAGAGCGCTGGACAATATGTGGGGCACTTACTGCCGCATTTTAAAAAATCGTTTATTTGTTTTTCCCCGGTGCGCAACTCGGCAGCCTGACAATGCCCGTGGCACAGGACACCGCTGTCCCCGGCCGCTGGCAGCACGGGCTGGGAAATGACCGGGACTGGCTGCGGCGAGAGGTGGGCAGGTGTAGATGTGCCCTCTCCGCCTCTCCCCCTGCAGGTCTGCTTCATCGGCCGAAGCAATGTGGGGAAATCGTCTTTAATCCGGGCCTTGTTTTCACTGGCTCCAGAAGTGGAAATCAGAGTGTCAAAAACTCCGGTGAGTGGCGTTTTTAACTTCCCTCCCTTTGGGTCTGTCTGTTAAACCATGACAGGGTCATAAGGTGCTACCAGTCCAGAGGATGGGAATGAGGAGGGTGGGAGGGAACAAGCTCTTGAGTAGCCTGAAATGACAGAAAGTGCCAGCTCTGGTGGCCATCCTCATGGCTGGCACTGGCCTTGCTCTAGCCCAGGAAGAGGCAGAAGGAGCCCAGCCTAGCTCTTCAGCCAGATGAAGGAGCTGCACAACCTGAGCAGGGGTACTGTAAAGCCCTTTGAGAAGAACCAATCTCAGAGACCCATTTAAGGACATTTTGTTCTGTTTTATGGATAGAGCCATGTGGGATTGCTGCATGGGTAGGAGACTGGGCAGTTCAAAGTATTTGGAGGGAGAAGGGGTGTGGTATAGAGATGTTTTGCAGAGCATCTCCCAAGTACACTGCTTAAAGCAGCTTTTTTTAAAAACCACCCCTGTGCTTCATCTTGCCTAAATCCTTTCTTCAGGGCCACACCAAGAAGATGAATTTCTTCAAAGTAGGGAAGTACTTTACACTGGTGGATATGCCAGGATATGGCTATCGCGCCCCGCAGGACTTTGTTGAGATGGTGGAGGCCTATCTGCAGGAACGGCACAAGTAAGGGACTTACCTGTACCTCACAGCACAGGCAAAGCCAGACAGACACCCCTACACAGTGCCATGTGATGAGGGGAGAAAATGCAGAGGGAGAGCTCCTTCCATCCTTCTGATATCATTTCCCTGGAAGCTTCTGCAGTGTCATTCATTCATGCTCAGACAGATCAAAACAGCAGGAAAGATTGAGGTGCTGCTCCATGCTGACCCTCAGTTTCCATGCATGGCTTTTCCTGGCTCTTCCTGTCCTCAGATCCCATGTTACTTGTTTTTGCTTAGGAATTTGGAAGTAGCAGAGCAGGCATGAAATAATGGTGCTTGTATTTCTGGCAGCTTGAAGAGGACCTTCCTACTAGTTGATAGTGTAGTTGGACTCCAGAAAACAGATCACATTGCAGTAGAGATGCTGGAAGAGTTTGGGATTCCTTACGTGGTAGGTAATGCTTGATTCTTGGGTTGGTTATAAGGTACAGGTAATTATAAAGGTCTGTACCTTCCACCTGAGGTTATGCAAGTTGACCTACCTAAGCAGTAACCCCACACCCTTTATTGTTTAAACACCCTTTAAGCATGTTTAAAATGTGTTAAGGGAGACAAGTGGGATTTAAGAGGGGTTTTTGTGTGGTTTATTAGATAGATATTTTTTTATTCAGTGCTCAGCTTGAAAAGGCCCACTCCCTATGTAGGCCATAGAAGTGTTTTGGTGAGCTGTGTTAGACCATTCTTCCCCCTAGATATGACCAGAGCTTTCATACTGCTTTGTAAGATGGTCTAGGACTATTACAGATATTCCAGGTTAACAGCAAAATAAGCTTACTTTCTTCTTTTAATGCTCCCTTTCTGGATCTATGCAGATGGTGTTAACAAAAATTGACCGAGCTTCCAGGGGATTGTTGTTAAAGAATGTACTGGAGATTCAGGAGTTTGTAAAGGAGAACACTCAGGGATGCTTTCCTCAGCTGTTCCTGGTCAGGTAAAGCTCCTCTCCACTGCTGCTGTTTCCTTTTTGGTGATGAGTTCAGGAGAGTGAGATACCTAAAACAAGTCTGTCTGCTCTAGAGGCAGCACCTCTCTGTGCCCCAAGCAGAGAGGGTGGGCTGCTGATGGGGAAATGTCCCTTTCCTTCTTCCCTCTTCTCTCCAAGTGAGTGAAGTTCGTTTCCAAGGATGCTTCTTCCGTTGGCCCTTCTTAAAGTGAGGCAGCTGTCCCTGTGCTGCATGGCTGCAGGCTTTGCCATTTTATTTGGAGTTCTGGGAGAAGCAAGAGCTGTAACTGTTGGATTACATAGCCAAAGTGCAGGCTCTTCCCAAGGTGTACTGTGGGACGTGTAGTTGAACACAGCCAGTGGCTGTTTGCCTTTATTACTCCAAGATACAGCAATATCTGGCACTGAACATTTATGCCTCTGTTTCCACAGTTCTGTGGAGTTCTCAGGGGTTCACTTGCTCAGGTGTTTTGTAGCCCATGTTACTGGAAACCTGCCCACTGTAGAGGCACCCTGAAAAGATCTGCTGATCTGCTTGGCTCATCAGGAACAAAAGGTACCAAAACCAGAGGTCTGGGGTTTTTGTTGTAAATAACCCAAGTTACTATATGGTATTTTTTAATAAATTAATATTTATAAAGCTAATTTTTTTCTTTATTAAGTTCATCAGTTCAGGAAGTTTGCAGTGTGAATTAATCCAGGTTATTATATAAAACTCTTTCATAAAACCTACGTGACTGTGCTAAGAAGAAAAAAATAGGGAACCTCCATAAAGAAGGGAAGCTTTAATACAATATTTCCTCTCTCCACACTGAAATGTTCAAAAATCTACTACTCCATGCCTAACCTCTGCTATAATTAGGATACTAGAGATAGTCTAGTAATGTCACTAATAAAGAGGCATTTCATCTAGGAAAGAAAAACTACAGCCCTAAAATTAAGCAAACTGTATTGTCTAGTTGAACTCAATGATACACAAGGGTTTCCTTCTCTCAGCTGGGGTTAGGGTTAGGACAGTAGGGGCCAAAAACTACCTCCCCTGCAACCTACCTGCTCCAAGGCCATGCAGAGTGGAAACAGTGAACCTGTTGTCTATGGAGGTGTTTTTGACATTTTGTATATTTTGCTTTTGTAACTCCTCTGTGTCCTGTGTTCAGTAGGTGCAGCAGGATAGCATGCCTTGCTTGCAGACATCGAGTTGTCCCTGTTCCACAAGGATGAAGGAGAGAACACATCTTTCATGGGATCTGCTTTTCCATGAGTGTTGGCTTGAAAGAGAGTGGAATAAAAGACTGGTGTCTAGAGGAGCCTGTCCTGCACACTGTCATGAGTCAGTGCTGCATCTACCTTCTGTTTTGAGATCCAGCGTGAATTTCTGCAGGTCCACTTGGATGAACTGCCAGATCTGAGGCACACCATCCATGATCTGTGTCGGCTCTACCCTGGCAGCTGAAGCACAGCACTGATGTGTCCTGTACTCTTTAGGGGAACTGTGTCCCACAGCAGCTGTGTCTGTCTAAGAGCACCTGAAACTGTCCAGTGACAAGGCAGAATGGACAAAAGGACAGCCATCAACAGCAGTGCTCATACAGGAGGAGAACCTTGTCTGAAGCTATGAAGTGCCTGTGTCAAAGCCTGGCACTCAATCTTTGTCATGTCTAAACGTGGCCAAATGTGGTTATGCAGTGTCAAAGTTACTTGCATTAAGTGTTTAAACCTAAAGAAAGGAAAGTTCTTTTCTAAACCACTCGTGACAGTGCAAAAGGACTAGAAATATCACTTTCTTTCACTATGCAATCTCTTGTGAGACACTAGTCCTGAGACAAGATCTGGTTTTAGCATAAATGTAAGAAGAGGAGAATGTGAAGAATGCAGTAAACATGGCTCTCTAGCTTCTGCATCTTAGTGATCAAACCTGTAATTCTGTTAATATTTTACCTTTAATCCCAAAATGTTGCAGGGTAAACCAGCCCAAGGGATGCATGATCCTAGAAATGCAGTGGTAGCTATACAGATGGAACAATTGCAAGCGAACACTTCAGGAAGGGTCTTTTTGTAGTATCTTAAAACCAGGATCATCCAAAACCATCAGCCTCATCAAGGCTGTAACTTTCATGGCCTCAGCCTTGACTGAAGAGCCTCTGAAAATAACCCTGAATATGTAAAAAAGTGTACTTCTTGTTTTAGTCCCTCTTCAGAACAAAACCCCTTGCATTACATTACAATCCCTTACAGTGCTATGAAGTCCTTTACTAACCACTTAAATACATTATGTCCAGTTAATCAATTTGTATAAACAAACTGGATGTGTGTGCATGGAATATTAGGTACCAGCTTATCCAGAAGAACCAGCTTACCTCTCAACACATCTTGGTTTTATTTAGAAGTGCTTCAAATACTGGAATAACTCCTGCATTTGGCTCAGCCATTTGCAGGAGAGAACACTACAGTTTGTACTTCAGTGTGAAAGTGCCTTTGTGACAAAACAGTAAATAAAATCAGGTCCTCTCCCTAAACAGTAAAACTTATATACAAGTGCCTTCCTGGGAACAGACTTTGGTAAGCAGGTGTCTTGACACACTACTGGACTTTTTGTTGCCAGGTTCTTAAGGAGCCAGCTGAGTTGCAGAGTGAGGAGCTGCACTTTCTCAGGCCAGGGACACTTTCTTTCCCCTTCATTGATGAGTGGTGGGTGGGCCTGGAAGCATGCTGATACAGTAGAGCTCATTTCAGTTTTAAATTCACATGTCTTTAGTTGTTTGCAGTGCATAAGCTTCACTTAAGGCTCCTGTTATTACCTGGTAAAGCTTTGCGTCTTCTACAGCTGTTACTTACAGAAATGATGTTGCATATTAGCTTCCATGGAAAGGGATTTCACCTTGTGCAACTTCCCTGGTCTTTCAGTAGTACTTTCTCTGTTTTCTTCCTCTACTCTGTCTTGTGTCTGGTCTGGTCTGTCGCCATAACCCTGACACTACAAAGGCACTGTTTTTGCAGCAGTGTCCAAAATTAGAATATTGCAGTCTGGACAGGTGCACTAGTAGATCAGTAAAACCTGACTGAATAATTGCACTCAGAACACAGAATGCAGTGGGTCACACTCCAGTTGCATGGCAGTTACAAATGGAACACAAGGATCCATTCTGGAATGTGTCAGTTTAACATCTCTGTGAGTAATCCGGAGGAGATGCTTTGCTATCAGATGTGCCTGGGGCACCAAAGCGGGAGAACATCGGACATGCTGAAGGGCAGGGCTGCAGGAAAGGGGCTGACAGCACGGTGTGAAATACAACAGGACCGGAGCACCTCCCCTGCAAAGAGAAGCTGAGAGAGCTGGGGCTGTCCAGACGGCAGAAACCTCACAGCAACCTTCCATTATGGAAGGGGGCCTAAAGGGAAGCCAGAGAGGGCCTCATCAGGAACTGCAGTGACAGGACAAGGGGGGATGGGTACAAACTGGAAGAGGGGACTTACCTTGGGCAACCTGGTCTAGTGGGAGGTGTCCGTGTCCATGGCAGGTGGGGTTGGGATTAGATGATGATCTTTAAGGGGCACTATCCAACTCCTTTACATTCTGTGATTCTGTGAACGTGGGCAAGTGTGCCTTGCTGAAGGGAAGGAGAAGCCCCAGCCAACCGAACAAACCGACCGTGAAAAGACACCCTTTCTGACCCTCTTTCGAGCAGGGGGGTTAACAGACACCTCCCGAGCTCACCGTCAAACCACGCTATCCCAACCTGGCGATCCAACAATGAGTGTTATATCCATATTTGGGGAGGGCCCCCAGACCCACGCCACAGGAACACCGCGTTCCCCTCCGCAAGGGCAGCCCCTGCCCGCTGCCCGCCCCGCCCGGCGCAGCTCGGCGGGGCCGCGGGGCGGGGCCGCGCCGCCGGAGCTGTTCCGGGCCGCCGGGCAGCCATGGCGGATGAGGAGGAGGACGCGCCGGTGAGTGGCGGAGGGGCTGCCCTGCCCGGGGACCCACAGCCCCGCCGCGGGCGGGAGGGCGGCGGGAAGGGGCCGGGGCCAGACGGGCGCTGACCGCGGCCTCCCCTCCGCTGTGCCCGTGTAGTTCGAAGAGGATGCGGAGGACGCCGGCGGGGGCCTGGACGGCGGGCAGGGCAGGAGGAAGAGGCTGTTCTCCAAGGAGTGTAAGTCTCATCGGGCCTGAGAGCCCTGCCCAGCGCGGCCGGGGCACTCCGCTGAAACCCCGAGCTGACATCTGTCGGGTCCCAACACTCACTTCTCCTTAGCAAAACAGCGGCTTTCATAATGTGCCTTGGCTGCAACTGCAGAATTCTGCCATGTAGACCCTCCTCAAAAATACTGCCAGTGCACCTCTGATCCTAGCTGTGCCCAAAGTCAGCTGCGCTGCCTCTGTGCAGTACTTTGCAGCCTAAATGAATATTCAGAGAGCCTGTCATCAAACATGCTTTTCTGTAAGTACAGCTCCTGTCCCTACAGGGCTTTTGTTGGTTTCTGTTTATTTCCTGTATGTTTCCTCAAGAATTGTTCTGCTGACAGAGAATGCCGTCCTGCTGCAGGAATGTGCAGGCTGGTGAGCTCTAACTAGATGTGTGCAGCACTGAATGCATCAAAGAAGCCTCACACTGAGTGTTTCTTTGTGCAGTAAGGTGCATGATGTATGGATTCGGTGACGACCAGAACCCTTACACAGAGTCTGTGGACATTCTTGAGGACCTGGTAATAGAGTTTATCACTGAAATGGTAAGTCAGTTCTAGATGGCATGGTCAAAACATCCTCTCCAGAACTTAGCTTTCTGAACATTAATACCTCTGACTCAAGTAGTGCATTATCCCAGGCCCCAAACTCATGGCATTAGTAGGAGAAACATAAACTTGGATTTTGTTTTTCTAAGATTAAAGCAAAACTTGCGCATCTTGCTCCATGTGGATTTAGTCTTTAAGTAGCAGTGAGTTTAGTATTGTAGGAGGGGAAATACCCACCTGACTTTGGGGTTGGCTGCGGCATCACTGTATGTGCAGCTGACAGAAGGCTCAGATTTCAAAGTCTGTCAGCTTTTTTTTGTTTGCCCAGTGTCTGTATGTGGATGGGAACTTAGCTCTGCCCTAAAAGAAATGCATTCTTGGGCATTTCTCTTCTAGACCTGGATACTGTTTCTAAGTATCCAAACATTCCCCTTTCTTTTGAGAGGTTGGTCTTTTCTATCCTCATCAAAATGCCCTGCACTGTCCTCTGATACAGTTACCTCACACTGCTTTCAAGCTGTGCCTAATCTTCAGCCATTCATCAGGCTGGGTGTCCTGTGTGTAATCTGGCCTTAGTTTTGAGACTGTTCTGTGATGTGTGGTGGTTGTGTTCAGGGTGTAAGTGACAGGCAGCTGGGGACAGCAGAGTAAGTCCATGGTTTACTGGGAAGTTCTCTGTGACTAGGATGATGGTGCCCAGAACCTGCAATTGCTTTTTTATTACAAAATGACAGAAAATAAAGTGGAATTGAGAGCTTAAAAAAACACCATGGCAAAGGAATGCTGCTGACTCTTTTTTCTTCTCTAACAGACACACAAGGCCATGTCTATTGGGCGGCAGGGCCGGGTGCAGGTTGAGGACATTGTCTTTCTAATACGCAAGGACCCCCGGAAGTTTGCCAGAGTTAAAGACCTCCTAACTATGAATGAAGAACTGAAACGAGCCAGAAAGGCTTTTGATGAAGCAAACTATGGGTCTTGATTCTGTACACAAGCTGCACTGGGGCATTATTTGGGCACCTGGTGCCCAGTAAGAAGGAAGGTTGTGCATGTTGTTTGGAAGGGTTTTTCAGGATGGAGGTCACTGCTGGGATGTCTGCCCTCACTCACTCCCAGCCTTTGCTGAGAAATATTCAAGCAGCTGAAACATTACCTGATTGTATGTGGTGTACTTAGGTATTTTTATACCATTTGATGGAATGAAAAAAAGAGCTCTAAAAATTCCTGCAGTGGCAGGAGTCTCTTTGAAGTCGGCCTGTGTTGAATCAGATGGCTCGAGGGCTGATAATTCGTGATTCTCTAAAGTTGTTTCAGTTGTCGCTGGGCATTCTTTTGACAGGAAACCTTGAAAATTGATCTTGGTTATCTGTATAAAGACCTTAAGCCCAAACTACTATCAAAGTTGTGCTCTTTGCTCTGTATGTGCTTTTTGAATAAAACATAAGTTTGTGCCCACATTTTGTGACTGAATGTACATTGATCAGTTCATACAAGGTGAGCAATACAGGATTACTGTTGCAGGCCACAGCTGCTTCTGGAACAACTCAGGGGAGGTAGGTTCAGTTAACTCCCCATTTCAGGACAAGCATAACAAATGCTGAAACAGCAATAATACTGCACATCAAGGCTGTCCCCTCCTACAAGCACTACAGAAGAAGGGTGTAAGGCTTGGAAAGGTGTTGGCGAGTCTTTTGTCCAAAGCAGCAGTGGGTGATCAGCTGCAGCCTTCCTGCCTGGATGGGAAGTACTTGCACTGGTGGACTTTTAACAGCAGCATTTAACATATGGTCGGACAATAGAGAGGGGACACTGAGTGAGGGTAATAAAGTTACTGTTCCTGGAAAAGGGTAGGTAAAAGGATGGAGACTTCAGTTATTTAGAACACCTTTAAAAATATAAAAATCAGCCATTAAAAAAAAAAGCTGTTTTAGAAAAACGTAATAAAATGGTTGTTACTCTTTTAACAGAATTCAGGATGTGAATTACGGAGACACCATTAGGGTTCAGAGGGGTTTACCCAAAAAAAACGAAAACAAGAAACTAGAATGACTTGACCCCTTTCCTCCTTCCAGGGGGAAAGTCCAGGGTCAGACACCTATTGTTGCAAAAATAGAATCAATATCTGTATTCTCAGCATCATCTTTCCACACAGGGCCAGGGCTTCCATCCAGCAGCAGCTGCTTAGGGGTCCCTGTTGTGCTTAGTCTGACATGTCCTGTATCAATGCTGGAATGTTCCTCCTGACCCGGAGACCCATCCTGGTAAGCTGGGAGCATGAGTGATGCACTGTTCTCACAGAGCACAAAAGGCTCAGGAGGCTTTTGCCCCCCAGCCTTTGGAGCTGTTTTCCAGCGTGCAGATGATCTGATCCCCCTTCGGCAGATCCTGAGGTGCTGCCTTGGCCAGCGCGTGCGTTGTGCCCCGTACAGGAGGTACTTTCGGACAGATGTTTTGACACAGCACAGCTTCTTCTTCAAGCTTAAGGGGAGCAAAGTGCACAAAACAGAACCTTATCAGCTACTGAAGTGTTACTTCAGTTGGAGTTTGGAGAGATTTCGTTAATACCCATCTCTTATTTTCCTTATCATACCAAGGAAACTAACTGCACCTTCTGTAATAGTAGCCAAGGCAGTCTGAATAAAGACAACCCTTGCCTCATACAGTTGTTACCATAAAACATGCAGATGATTTAAACTGCATTTTCATCCTCCCTCCTAAGTACTGTACATTTGTTAGCCTTTTAAATCCTTTTCAAATCACAAGTGACTGAAGCTAAACAGAATGCCCGTGGTCAGAGCACCCAGTAACCTGAACTAGTGATCCTGAGCTTTAAAAGAATGGCTTAGACCACTGTGTTTCACTGTACTATAGCACATATACTAATACATACTACTAAAATACAGTATTAGACTCAGAAATCCCACACCCATGCAAAACTACCTGCATCCTTGAGCCTCCACATGGTGTAACCGGTTGCTTTTCAACAACTTGTTACGCAGAAAATAAGCTTCTGATTTGAATTTGTTGTTTTTGCACCACAGAATAGCTTTTCTGAGTGCCTCTGACAGCTCCCCAAAGGATGCAGCTGTTTGGACCATCTGTACAAGAGATCCAGTGTGCTGTGATTTTGTTATCCGAGATGAAAGTGGTGATGACTTTGCTTTAAATGGCATTGATACAATGCTTAGACCCTGAAACAAACAGTAACAAAAATAGTGTTTTAAAAAGAAGATGTGTCAGATCCTTTCTGCTGGAAGGGAGCAGAATACAGGGATTTTTGTGAGAACATTCCTTATTTTCTAAGGAGAAAAGGGAAGAGCAGTCTTGTTTTGTGAAATACAAGAAGAACAAGCAGATATTTAGAATTCGTATTCCTCTCTACTACTGACTTGCTCTCTGGTCATTTCACTTGACAAACCAACAAATGCCCAAATTCCTAAGCAAAAATAAGTAGTGATTGATTTTCTGTGTAAAGCTTCCACACTAACCTGAGCTGTTAGACAAGCAAAAATAAGGCAGGGAAAGGGGATGTTTTTAATCAGGGATATCGTATTTCAAGCGTTAGAGCCTTTAAAATAATAATAAAAAAATTACTGTGTAAAAAAAAACCCAAACCAACAACCTAACATGTAAAACAATACCATACAAACCTCCTGTGTTGCATGTCTGGCTGGCCTAAGCAAGCTCTTCACATCAAATGCTGGGTGCTTCCCTACAGAGAGAGAGGGGAGTTCCCATTACAACACTGAGATAGTTTTATGTCCTTGCACAGAGATGGCACAGAGCTCTCTGCAGGCTCACACCTGTGCTCAACACTTCCAGGCAAACTCGAGGGGACTACACTCATGCATTGCAGCTGGCAAGGAATGAAGGGCGTGCAGAGGTTTACAGATGGCTGCAAAGGAGAACTTAAGCTTCACAAAAACATGTGGATAGCTGCAGTCACTGGCCATAGCCCTGGCTGCAGAGGAAGATTTGGGCACAGTTCAGAACCAGCAAGCACAGGATACTTGTATCCTGTACCTACAGCCTTACCTACTCCCATATGGACTGCAGACAGTGCCCATAGCCTCTTAGCTGCTATGCAAAAGCAGGAAAGTACAAATAACAATTTTCAGGACCTGTATACTGCACTCATTACCTCTCCAGGCTGCATGCTGTTTAAAAGAACAGCCCCCCCCCCAAAAATCATGATATCCACATTATCCACAGCTTTATAAAGGCAAGGGCACATGCAGCATTCTCTTCTTCCAAGGACAGGGAGTTTGTACTAGAACCACACTGTGGGAATGGAAGTGCTTGGTGCTGTTGGGCAGAAGCTGCAGTCAGTCTGAGATGCCAGACACCATTACACTGGCACAAGGCTTTACCTCTCTTGGCTGAGGGCACCACAACTGTCTCTCCAATGTCCATGGCACACAGGATGCTACGGTTTTTCATGGCACTTGTACAGGTCTCAGATCTTCTCTTTTTCCCAACCTTTGATACTGCCTCTGGCATGGGTGGGAAGAGCTTCTTCATCCAGCTGGTAGATTTTTTTATTGTAAGCATTTGAGCCTTTTGCTTCTTTGCCTCAGAAGATACGTTAACTCCAAGGAAGTCACTGATATCAGAAGGGAAGGTAAAACCCTTGATATAAGGGGCCTGTTGGGTCTCAGACACCAGATGCAGCATTGTCGACAAGGCACCGTACAAGGATGTGAGGGTCTGCAATACACACCTGTACTGAATCCTGAAGACAGAAGACAAAAAGGAATGGAGGCTCCTCTAGCAAAACATGATGCTCACTGAACAACTACCTTCAGCTCAGCTGCCCTTTCCCTGTTTCCCCTCAGTACAAATTTACCTTTTTACACTCCATCACCCTGCTTTCCTTCACTGTGAGCCTTTAAGGAGCTCTTCCAGATCAGAATTCAGGAGTGACCTAACTGGTAAGTTCCTGATCAGGAGCCCCTCTGCTTCCATAGAGTTTTGCTGAGTGCCACACTTGTGACCCATGAGGATCTTGAGTCACGTCCAAGGTGCCATGAGGTCATCCCACAAAAGCACCCTGCACCAGTTCAGGCCTGATGCCATACAATTGCCTGCTCTGTGTTTTCTGGAGTTACAAAATTTCTTGTGCCAAAGAAAGTTGTTCTAACAATGTTGTAACTCTTTCAGCTGCAGACAGCAGTTATTCGCCCAGACTGAGAGAGACCAGAACACCAATTTCCCTGGAAAACTCAGCAGTATAATAGAACATGTTTATCCCAGCCTTTCCATTTCAGCATTGAGGCAGGACTTACTCCTCACTGCACAGAGTGCTAGGTGTTTGTGGCAGGCTGACACTAACACTGTGATTTCATTAGAGCTACACACAGTTTGCTAAGAACAAAGCCTTCAATTAGAGTGTCTAGGAAGTCTCTCCACTTGTACAACTCTGCAAGTGCTAGAACTAAGTCCAAAGGCATGGAGGGACCCTCCCTTCTGCTATTCCCAACTGAATAAAACTGCCTTAGCAGCAAGGCCTAATTACAAGCCCTTTTCCCTGACAGGCACATCAAACAGACAGACACAAACAAGACAGACTTTTGAACACACAAACCAGAGCCGGCTCAGGAGCCCCGAAGCCAGAGTGTTCAGGAGTATGAATTCCTTCAAGCAGAGGTGTTTAACGGACAAGCTGAAGATTGCAGCAGTTAAGGTTAAAAAAATAAACAGCATGTAATGAGACTTGCTGAACACACCAACTAGAGGCAATTCACAAGGTGATATCCTGGAATAATCTGGGAGATGAGTATCCAAACTTTGCATTGCTCAAGGCCAGAACAGCTGCCAGCCCAATGCCCTGAGGTTCCTACATGATAACTTGAAAAGAAAGTGTTTGGCTATCAAAGAAACTTCAAGTTGCACGTATGAATTGCACAGCTGAGTCCATCAGCAATACAGGGCCTACAGGAGACCTAGCTTTTGGTCCCATGAGGTGCTTACTGGTGAACTCTAAGAATGTTTTTGTGACGAAAAAAGGATACAGAAAAGCTTTACAGCAACAATCCAGTAGACGTAGTATGAGCTTGCAGCCTCCCAATACCTTCAAAGCCACTGTTTCCAGCATAGGCTGGCTGGGAACCAAGCACTCTGCGTGGGCTTTGGATGCATTTTTCCTGTTGATACAGGGATGAAAAGTTAGTTATGATGTGGCATCCTCTTCCTTTAGCTCTGCAGTTTGAGTTAATGGATAGTACCAGATATGAGATCATGATACTTACTTGGGAATCAGTTCTACCAGAGTTTCCAGGCAGCCCACCAGATTCATTTTCCATAGGTGCTTCAAGCATTGCTCTACCTAGGAGGAAAGAAAACTCCTTTGACTGGTATTTAGAGAGACTGAGTGCCCTGGTCTAAGAACTGTCACTATGTGAAATGACACCTTCTCCTTATCAGTTTAACAGCCCATACTGCAGGTTTGTGTGATGGGATGTTCTGGGACGTTTCTCTATCTGCACTATGATGAAAAACATCCCTTCATCACTCTACTGTAAGTACAGAATTAAGGGAAGGACTGGAGTAGGCCATGTTTAATTGGTGCTGCATGATTTCCCTGCTGTATACAAGGGCATTTATTGGATGTCAAGAAGGAAAGCACATAAATCAAAAAGGTAAGGACCATTCCTGCTCCATTTCAAAACAGTTATTTGAAGATGCTGCCAACCCCTTTCGTGGAAAACTGGCAAGGTGTTCACTTTTCATCTTAAAACAGTGTCTAATAAGTAGGATAGGATTATTATTCCTCCCTTCAATTATTACAATTAGTGGAGAATGATGTCCCTGTATTATTCATGTATTCAAAGGTATGGAATTGTACCTTCTTTAGGTCTCACTGTGAGTATCCGAGACCAAGGGCTAGAAAATGGAAATTGCACTTGCTGCACAGGGCCAAGAAACCCACTGGGCTCTATCGTGAGAGAACAAAAATGCAGCTGCTCCCAAACTTTTTTTTGCACGATGCTCCGGGCGCCAAGTGCTACTCCAAAGGCTTTTCGGGGAGTGGTGACCGGGGGCCGGGCGTACCCAGCTGCCAGGTTCCTGCCGCCCAGGTGGGGTTGGTGCTCACCTGCTGCAGGGCCAGGTAGGGCCGGTGCCGGAGCAGCCTGCTGTGGTACACGTAGAGCACGGCGCGCAGGACGCGTCCCTCGGCGGCCAGGCCCGGCCCCGACAGCCGCTTCCCGGCGATGTCGCACCGCCGCCGCAGCGCCGACAGACCCCTCACTGCGGGCGAGACCCGGGCACCGCCTCAGCGCCCGCCCGCCGCCGCTCCGGCCGCTCCTCCGCCTCCCACCCACCGACCCCCCACCGCAAACACCCGGGAGCGGCTTCAAACACCCTCCCACCCTCCACCCCCCTCGCACCGCGCCGGGACCTGCGGGGTGCTGGGCAGCCAGCGGCACCGTGGCGCTGTTCGCGGGCCAGGGCACGTCCAGCCGGTTCCAGGGCGCGTCCCGCCCGTCCCACGCCGCCCTGGGCGCCGCCATCTTCCCGCTGCGCACGGCGAGCCCCAGCATGGGCGGCACCATCCGCGCGCGCCGGCGGGGAGAGTCGCGGGCCAGACCAAGTCACCCCGCGGGGGTGCGTCATGGTCCCAAATGCCGTAAGCGAGAAGGGAAATAACTATAAATTATGAGTGTTATTTACACTTTCTAAACCTCGTAATTCTCCATTGTGTGCCTCGGGAACTGTGGCCGTTGGGAGCCAGCACAGCAGCAGCTGAGCGGCTCCGTGAGGCGGTGCAGGGGTGGTCCTGGGGGTGACCGCAGTCCCCAGCCCTGCAGCTGTGCCCTCCCATGTCACACACAACCCTCAAAGTGCTGAAAAAGCTGCGTCATTGGCTTTATACCAGGAGCCATTCATATCCAGACTAGGGGATATAGTCTTAAGATGCACCAGGGAAGGTTCAGGTTGGACCTTACGAAAAATTTCTTCACGGAAAGGGTGCTCAGACATTGGAATGGACTGCCCAGGGAGGTGATGGAGTCACCGTCCTTGGGGGTGTTTAAGGAAAAAGCGGACGTGGCACTCAGTGCCAGGGTGTAGCTGACACTGGTGTTCGGTCACAGGCTGGACTCAATGCTCTCAGAAGTCTTTTCCCACCCGACTGATCTGTGATTCTGGGATATCGGCATTCTGAGCAAGGAAGGGCCTTGCTGCCCACATCCCAGGTGCTCACTCAGCCGTCCCGATCGCTCCATGCTCACAGCCCCTGATGTTGGAATTTGCTGTGGCAGGGCGCCACTCCAGGTGCCCCATGGAGTTGATTGCTGTAATTTATTAGTGTTGTTGGAATAGTTTCCTACCGAAATGATTTTTGTGGTGTTCTGAGTTCTCCTCCCTCAAGTACATTTCCTGCCTCTTTCCCTCCCTCCCTGAAGTTGAATGTACTCTTCCTACTTGCAAACATTGGTGCAATTAATGTATTTGTTAGAAACAAAGGAGTTAAATTGAGCACAATTTTTGTACACCCCTACCTTCTCTTGAATCCATTTTGTCTTACACTTACTCTATTTTCAGAAATCTCCTACAAATACAGAAAAAGTCATGTCCCTTTAAAAAGACAGAGCAAAAATTGGCATTAATGGTTGCACCTGTAGGGAAGAGAGATAAGAGCAAACCAAGAGGTAGAACTGATAAAAAGCTGCTGTGAGCACTTGCCCAGTCTGGAAAAGGGAGTTTTAAGCTCCCTAGGCTAAGAGTGGAGGTTAGAGCTGAAAGGAAAAATGGAGCCTCCAGGGTGTGAGCAGAGGATCACAAAGGTCTCTCTAGCTGACCTTCTGAGGAGTTTTGAACATCCCATAAGTGAGGAGCAAGCCTGGGCTATCTGCTTTCAGTGTTGCAGAAAAATAGAGCAGTTGGCCCAGGGGCTGTGCCCACCACTCGGTTCTGTGTTCATAAAAGGTTGTGGGAGCATCTTTATCCATGCTGATGGTACTGCTTCCTTCAAAGTCTACCACAAGTCTGGTAAGAGCATAGGATGCCAAGGGTTGTTCCCATAACAGGCTGAAATGTGAGGACAAAGTAGGGGAAATTTCTTTTCTGCTGTTTTTTTTTTTTTTCTTTCCCCCTCTCTTTTCTGCGTGCGTTGTCATGAAACCATTCTCCTGCTTATACTTCATTTCAGAGGACTGTAGAGAATACAGATGTATGACCTACTAATTTTTCTAGTAGTGCTCTATTGAGTTATTTAGTTCCAGGGAGTAGCTGTGATGAAAGCCTTCTACCACTTATGTTATTTGAAATAAATAGTCTGAGGCTTTGTTATATGTACTGCTCTGTTCATCTTCCAGTGTATGGTTCCTTTGTTATGGTAACTCTCACAGCAGATTTATGATTGGTACTTTCCCTTTTTTTTTTTTTTTTTTTTTTGTCACTGTGTAGTCAGGAATTGGTAATAACTCTGTATTTTGTAGGGCTGGGTTGGGCTGCAGCAGAGGTCAGTGCTAGGCTAACTCTTCAGGGACTAGAGTGGGTAGTAAAGAATAAAGATGAAGATCTTGTGAGGTTGGATATCAATTAGCAAACAACAAAATGAAGTTACAACAAAAAGCTGTTACTTTGAGCTAATGCTCACAATAATATGAGTCTCCTGTGTTGTTTTCTAGGGCTCCCCAAATACAGGCCTACTTTCCCCAGGTGGGACTGACTTTAGTCAGAGGAGGTAGTTACCTTATTAAGAAAAATGCTTCCTCTTCCCCTCTCTTGAAAAGGATTCTAGAAGCTGTTTATCATTGCATGTACAATGTCTTTCTTCCCTGACCCTGGTTTTTCCCTTTCAGATGTTGGCAGCATTCAGCAGCCAGAAGACAAGGTAAGCCAGTGTCTTTACCTTCATTGTGTGTGCAGATACAATCCTGTTGCAGTAGAAGGCCTGCTCAGGCAGGGAAACTATCAAGGTGCTTGAATTTGCTGTGCCCTGTGAGAGTGACTCCCATGGAACCTGGAAAAGGAAACAAAATGCTTGGACTTAATTCAAGTAAGACAATGGGACTGGGAAACAATATGCACACATGCTGTCTACTGGGGAATAGGCTCCAGTCTTGTTGTCTTAAAAATTGATATCTCAGGGGTGCCAGTTAAGGCCATTTAAAAACTTTAAACCAGCTTAAATGGGGAGTATTTCTCATCCTGAGAGATGTGCTCGGTCCTCAGGAGCAGAGGAGGGCACACACATGGCTGGAAAATGTTCTCCCCGACGCTTTGTGCTGCATTGCCTCCTTGGTCTCTGTCTGCAGCTGTTGGAGTGCCTGGGAGTGGTGATCTATGAAGCCCTGGACTGGGGAATCGACAGCCAAGTGGAGCGAGAACTGAGCGATCCTCTGGAGAAACTGCTGTGCCTTATGTTGAAGCTGGAGGACAAGACAGCAAAACCACCAGTCACCCTGCAGGATGTTATCAAGGTTTCCTTCTTCCCCCTTAGTAAATACAGCAGCTTTAGAGGAGTTGATGGCTCTGTTGACCAAAAGGCAAGACCATTTTTGGGGAAAAGCTGGGTGGGCTGCTGGAGGACAGAGAGGGAGCATTGGCTTTCTCATCAGAGGGAAAAGGCAATACCATTTAAGATGCTTGTAAGTACCTGTGGAAAAGAATTAAGAAGGAAGACTGAGTATGGCTCTCCCACATCTGTCTCTGCAAAGTCCTTCTGTACACAGTGTCCAAGTTCAATAACTAGAACACTATGGATATTGAAAAAAACTCCCTTTCCTTGGTATTTGGCTTCTGCAAAGGCTGGGATTTGAATGTCTCAACTCAAACAGATACTTTTCTTCCAGCCATAATTTAAAAGTATGAGAAACTTCCCATCCCTCTATCTCATCAGGACAGGGAAAAAGAACAGGGCAAGTGACTCCATCTGCTGTGAGTTGTTGTTCTTTGAACTGGAGGCTTCTCCTTTCAGGTGTTTGTTTCAAAGCACACCTTATGGAAAAGATATACAAATTACACCCCTACCTCCATTATTGTACATAAAAGATTGAACATCTTCCTTCTTTGTTCCTCTGTATCTGCAATAGGAAAAAATATAAAGAGGCAGTGAAGATGCTGTGGGAGAACAAAAAAATTTAAACCATGGATTGTGGAAACAGAATCTTGCTTTATTTCCTCCTACCATGTTTGTTTGTTTGTTTTAATTTCAAGATCTTTTTTAAATAGCTGCACATCTTTCAGGCCTGTGAGGAGCACTTGTCCAGGCCTTCTGAGGCTACCAGCCATTATGAAATGATCTGTAGAAGTCTGATTAATGAATATATGGAACTTCAGAAGCTTGTGACCATCATCCAGACCTCCAAAGAGGTAGGTTTAGGATTACCCATTAGCTGCTATTCTCTCTACCTTCACACAGTCACCAAGTTCTAAAGTAACCTTCTCATTGCACTAGAAATGGAGCACCGGGATGAAGTTCTGTTTTCACAATGTGAACAGCTGCTGTCTCTGGACCTTTTTTATTTATGGTAGCATTTGAAAAGTTAGGTTTGGAGCTTCTAGGCTTTTCAGATAAACATTAGTAATTTATGCTGGATAGATAGAGAATCACTGAGGAGTATAAAGTGATGTCCTCATGTGCTTGCTTTTCTCAGAGACTGAGAAAAATGGATGTGGAAGATTGGGTGGAAAATCCCATTCAGAAGAAGAAACCCCATGGTGTAAGAGATGTATTTTCTTTATTATGGGGGACTGGGTTTTTTTGGTCAGCGTTGGCTTTCTGAGGTTTTTGATTGATTCTCCTATGAAAAATAGAGCTTGAACACAAATTAAATTGCTTGGGTTTTCGGGAGCCTGAGTAGTTAAAGACTTGTTTGCAAAACAAGCTGGGGAGTGAACTTGAAGTTAAACTATTTCATATGTCAACCTCATGTGGACTTCTACCCAAAGATTGTCTTTGTGGTCCAACTTAGACCACCTCTAAAAATGAAGCTGGAGGCAGTCTTTGGAGTAAATGCCCACAGGTAGTTACACAGGCTGTTTCTTTCCACAAATAAGCCCCAAATTCCAGCTCTTGGCAGGAACTGACACCTGCCAAAAGCAATCTGTTCCTTTCTCACAGCTGAAAACTCCCAGAAAACTCTTCTGTTTCTGGTAGTCCTGTGGTGGACTAGTTCACACTTATTATGTGGGATCTCTGTTGGTCAGGACTGGCAGGGACTGAAGGCCAGTAGCAGTGTCCATCTTTGTGGTTGCGCAGCTCCAGCAGCTCAAACAAAGGACTAAAGGAGGGTGAGGAGATGTCAGTCCTACCTTCTGTGCACTGCCTTTCTTGTGCCTCCATTTGCCTTCTGTGCTCCTGTAGATGTTGGACTGTGTGTTTGGGGCAGAGAAAGCAACTTACTGTGCTTTTTTCAAGGCCCTACACAGTGAGGGCTCAATCAGAAGCAAATAGCTCTTCAGGCTGGAGCCCTGCCCAGCATAAACAAATGCTCTGTAGTCTGGAGTCTGTGGAGACAAACAGCAAGCCCCGAGAGACTTGTGGGCTCGCTCCCTTTGTCTAAATAGCACTTGCTTTGAAGCGTGCTCAAACTATTCGTATGAAAATGTTTGTGAAATGTGTGTTTGGGCATATTCTCAATTTTGTGATCTATTTAAACAAACTGGCAAGCTGTCTCAAACCACAAACTCATCAACTGCTATAGCTCTTTTCTGCAGGGAGTACATGAATAAATACATGGCCTTTGCTGTGTGGCCTGAAGGCCAGTGTATTTGGCCTCTGCTCCCTCAGGAGGCATGGATTCCAAAAGCTGGATGTCTGTTGCGAATCCTCTGCCTCTAGTTTCCAAGTCCCTAAGCACAAGTTGATTGCATTGCTCTGACAATATCTTGAGTTTAAAATAACCAGGATGCCAGTTTCTCTGGGATCCCACAGGTTAGAGCTGATGTCTTGAGTGGTGCTAAGCAGGTAAGGTGCTCTATGGACCACACTTGTTCATGTCAACTGATACAAAACAGATCTTCTGAAATGCAAACCACAGCCTGACAGCATGCAGTGTTGTACGGTTTCAGCAGAGCTTATCTGCACATGTCCCAAGTTGATGTTCACCTTGAAATCTAAGCAGTGAGACCTGTTAGAAACACAGCTGTCTTAGCACTCACCTGTTGAATGCAGAGTAATGGGTTTAGAGTGTTGTAGCATTTTGTGTTGTACTGCATAGGTTGTGGAAAGTTTAGGTGGCTTTTGACAATACATTGAATGGCAAAAATAGAATAATTGCAGTGATCCAGTCAGTAGGGAAATAAAAGCATGAGTGATAATGATGTCACCAACATCTGAAAAATCTTTTGGGTGTGTAAGTTGCTTTGAAATTGTCAGCTGAAGGCCATTCTTGTCCCCGAACTAATGTGGCAATATTACAGTACAGAAGTCTCTCTTCAGGTCATGTCTCTCAGTCAAGTTCAGTCACCATGTGAAATACAACTCTAAAGTGCTAATGTCTTGGGATAAGCTATTTCAAAAGTCTCTAGTACTGATGAATTGGCCCAGAGACTTTTGTGTGTTCTCCCACACAGTATTAAATGTTGCCTAGGAGGTATGGCAACTGTTTGGTCATTCTTTGAGAGCTCTAGTTTTCTAGAGTGGAGGTATGACTACCAAATCCAGGCTAAAACAATCCAACAAAAATATCAGTCTTCTTGAAGGCGGCCGTCCGTCAGAACTTGCATAAGACTCTTTTGGTATTTTACCAAGATATCTGAAGGGATAAGTAGAGAGAAGATGTTTCATGCTGTAAGTAGAAAAGAGATCGAAGTCTAGAACACATACTCTGTTCTGAGGCAGTTTTCCAAAATGTTTTGCTTCCCTTTCACTGTTTATAATACAATGACTTGTTCTTACTCAATTTGCCACTGGGATCCAGATAAGCTGTTGATTTAGCACTTCCATTACAATGTTGTCTAAACATGCTATTGAGTTGATTACTTTTTTGCCTGTCTTTAACTTCTGTTGGGTTATACTGCATGCCTGAACATCCTCAGATACTAGTACAGAAACAGGATGAACAGATATCAGGGTTTTTAGCTTGTGTCTCTAGGCTGAGACTGCTAACCTGTGCTGCTAAGTATGAGATCCCTTGTCTACTTGTCTTTCTCTTTTGTTTCTGAACACTTCAACCCTTGTTTTTCTGAAAATTTGGAGGATTTTAATGGTAAGAAGTGTGTCGCTATGAGACACACAGGAACGAGGCAGGGAGTGATTCAGAAGGTTGCGATGATCTCCTCGCAGGGAGGAGACCCCGGTTTATTTTTCTGATTCTTATTATACTTTTTTAGATGTGCCCACCTCAGAGGTGGGACCCTTGGGAACTATTGGCTAATTCAGAGACTACCACAAAAGTTCCTCCTCTGAGAACAAATGTAGAAAACACACAATAGTTTACATTGTGTGGCCTTGTGTACAAAAACCGTGCCTGAGAATAAAATTTCCCAAAACCAAAACATGGCAGGCACGAAGCGTAGCAACATCAGTGGGATTTCATTCCAAGTGTTTCCTAGGATCTAGTACTATGAAAACACTATGGCACCTGGAGCACTAGCAGAAAGAAAATGGGTCTATTTATTTACCTGGCAGCAAAAGCTGTATTTTGCTGAAGTACATCCCTAAAGTTAATGACAAATTTTGGGAATACGGCTGGTGAGCCAGCTATGAGTTTCCTTGTTGAAAATTAACATCTGCAAAGAAAAGCAATTCTCTGCTTTGGCACTTCACCCTGATGTGGAAGTGGGTAGAAGGGCATGTTAAGGACACAATTCTGTGTTTGTGAATGACTTCAGCTGCTAAGTGTGCCCTGTTACATGGAGGGAGGGGATGCTGCTCTGTGAGTTCCATCCAGCTACTGACTTTGGGCCTTGCTGGTTTCCCCAAGGTGTCGCCGTGGCCCGATGTCGTGTGTGAGCTGCAGACCGGTGTGAGGCTGCGCAAGGCCGCTGAGCGCCCGCGGCGCCGTCTGTCTCTGAAGGAACGTGCTCGCTCCCCCTATGAGAGGCTTTTGGATGACATTCAGCACAGGAGGTACACGCTGCGCAAGGTGAGCGACTGGAGTCGACAGTCAACTTTGGAAACATCGGCTCTGCTGCCTTTCTGAGCAGTATGTGTTGAGACCTCGTCTCCAAAGGCGTGTCTATTTCAAAGGTACATCAAAGTCCAGAAGTGTCTGGGACTCCTCCTCAGCTGCAGCTCAACATTAGCTCACCCTGTTTGTCCACCCAAGTACTTAATTTCCAGAAGCTTTTTAAGTCAGGAGTACCCACTGTTTCATGAATCGGCCACAGTAAACCTCCTCTCCCTCCAGGGCCAACCCACTCGCTTGCCTGCTGCAGTTATTCTGCCCTGCACACAACAGTTTCATGGAACACGCTCTTGCTTCCTTGTGCTTTCCACCTTGGACACTTGTGTACTTCCAGGCTCCTTGAGCTGAGCTGTGCCTGGCACCTTTTACTTGCTGCTTTGCCGTCCCAGATGCTATGGTGTGTATGCAAGTGCAAAAACACTTTTGAGACAGTTCTCTGCTCAGCCTCAGGTAGAGGCCTCTGGGCAGTGCACTCAGCTGCTGCAGGAATTTAGTCAAGGTAAAAAATGTTGAGCCCCTCACAGGGAGGGGCAGAGACTTCCACCTTCACCACTTGGTTGGTGAAGATGACCATATACAAAAATGTCCGGGGTGTCTCTAAAGGCTTGTGATGCTCCTTGCTTGCTGCAGCTTGAGCTGGGAGTGATGAGCAGATCTAAAACATTGGCACAAGGCCTTGTGGCATTGGCATGCTTTGCAAAAGATGTCTTGGCAGAAGATGAGACACAGCTCTTCTTGTAATAAAGAGCGGTATTACAAAAAGTGAAAACTTTGCATACTGCACTAGACATAGCTTTTTTCCCCCTCTTTGTTGCTGCTGCTAGAGTGTAGCAGGTTTAAAAGCTTCAGCTAAACCATGCACCTCTATAAAATTCCAGATCTTGCTTGGCTTGACTGTGGCTCCAGCCTCCAGGTAATGCTATGTCATGTGTTTGGAGATGGTAGCTTGATGGATATGTAAATTAATAGTATTGGTAAGGAGACAGTGCCTCATAACTAACTTGTATTCCTGGCAATGTACTGTGTATCAATGTACTGTGCAGTACAGAACTGTAACTCAAGGTGGCAGGATGATCTGGCTCTTGATTTTCTTTTTTTCCTTTTTCTTTTTTTTTTTTTTTTTTTCTTTCTTTCCCGTTTTTCTTTTTGGTAGCTTTTTCTTTGGTCCACGAGAAGCACAAACATGTTTAAAGAGTAGTAGTCAGAAATGCTGAAAGAAAGCAGAGTGCAACTGCTCAGGTCTTTGTGAAGGCTCTTAAACTAGGATTTCCCCATCTGCAAAGCTATTTTAAAGCTTCTCTAGCAAACAGTGGTCTAATTTGCAAATGAATGAAAGCACAGCTAGTGTGGGGAGCTGTAGTGTTGTTCTACCTGCACTTCCACGTGTCCTGAAGTTGTACACACAAGTGAAAGTAAATGGCATAGCCTCAAAATACGAATAAGTGAACAAGGCAGCTTAAGATGTGCATGTGCAATTGACTTTTTTTGTCAGATCTCCCCTGTGCAGCAAGCACAGGGCTTGATGCTTCACATGAATATCTACCCTGCAATTCTATCTTGCTATTGTTCCTAGTTCATGTCGGGCTGTAAGCCAGTCTCTGGGACTCTGGCTTAGGCACACAGCTGCAACAGTTCTCGTTACAGTCCTGTTAACCCGTTCAATTGCTCTCTTCCCTGGAGCTGAGTTTTTACTGATGAATATGATGTCACCATGGTGCTTGTTGGGATCACTCCTGACGTTAATATCCGAGTACAGTGTGTTCCAGCTGCTGCTCAGAGCAGTTCATCAGCTGTTGAGGCTAGAAGGCTTTGTGCTCTTTGTGCAAGCCTCTAAGGGCTCTGCGGTACTTCTGATTGCCTCTGTTTAGCCACGGGCAAATCTTTCCCTACCAAAACCCCAAATAAGGAAATGTCATTATTCTGCACTTCCCAATTCCTTGTTTTGTTTGGGCCGGGGTGGGGGTGGAGGGGAGGGGTGTTTGTTTGTTTGTTGGGGGGGGGAGTTGTGTTTGTTTGGGGCTTGGTTTGGGGTTTTTTTGTGGTGGGTTTTGGGATGTTTTGGAAGTTTTGGGGTTTTTGTTTGTTTGGGACTTTTTTGTTTTGTTTTTTTAATGCCTTCCCCATCTCCCCTGTTCCCAAATCCTGACTTGTATCATTCACCGTGCCACTGAATGGCAGAGTGTACAGGGAGCAGAGATTTCTTAAGCATCAGTTCTGCTCTTTCAGGTGACCATCCAGCAAAAGCACAGGGCCCCCAAAGTTGATGCAGCTGCTCTTGAGCCTCATCTAAAGCCGGTAGGTGACCTGGTGCTGCATCTGATGATAGCAAAACAAGGTAATTCTGGAGGTAACAGGACATTTTGAAGGAATATAAAGCCAATACCTTAGCTACTGGTTTGTATTTGGGAGAGGCTTATATTAACCAAACTTAACTTTTGATTAGACCCTCCTGCCAAACATGGTATTAGATAAATGAGAGTTAACCTTTTTGTAGAAGAAAGATGATCTTCCTATTTCCTCCACTTCTTCTTTAATTTGCAACATTTTGTGGCCTTGAAAGAGCTCCTGGAGGTCTTGATTTCAAATTTGAGAGTCACTAAGTATTTTACTGTGCATGGTGCTGAAGGCTCTCTCATGTGCATGGCCCAGTGCCCTCTTGGGTGACAAGCATTTGTAAAACAGTGCCGTTGCTGATGCAGTGGTTCTGTCAGCACTGGTCTCCTTGCTCTGTCCAATGGCTCTTTGTGGTGCTGTGTTTTGCCTGCAGATGTTGAAGGTGAAGCTGAAACAGTGTGTGCCACAGGAGCCCAGGTGGCATGAACAGCTCATGGCAGAAATAAAACAACCACCGAAGCTTCGGGCAGCAACAGCAGCACAGGAAAAGAGGAGCAGGCCCAAAGGTACCTGCTACAGAGTGACCTAGCAAGCAAGCAAGTGAAGTCAGCATTGGCTAAAAATAATAGATGGCCTTGGAAATGAAAGCCCACTTATCTTTTCAATAACATTTGTAATGTAAGGGGCAGGGAGGAACACAAATTTTGTGTGATAGAGGTGGTATGGCATAAAAACAGTTATTTCAAAAAAATCTGTTTGTGGCTTACTAGAACTCAAAAGATATTTCAAATTGCCCTCCTTTTAATGGATGTTCAAATTTGTCTGTCCATTAAGTGTGACTACAGGATTTTGACCATCAGCTAAGAATAAAAGATTATGTAACTACCAGGACAAAGCCTAGCTAAAACTCAAATTCCAGTGTGTGGGTATCAAATTTGTCATTTTCTTGTCCCAGCTCTATCTCATTTAGTCTGTGAGTATGGGGTGGGTTTTTTTCTCCCTCTTGCCTGCAGAAATGCTTGTGGCACCAAATACTGCCTTGAACTCTCCAAGCAACAGTTTCTTGCATCTCCAAGATGCCAGTACTGAGTTTAAGACTGCCAGCACTAAAACACAGCTGCTGGGAGCAGGAGCTCAGGTAAGGAGCTTTAGGTGAAAGGACTGTGGAGAGGCATGCATACTTCAGGAGTTAGAGCTGCAAGCATATACATAGCCTGGAAGGGCAGGAGCAAATCCTGGTGCAGGAAATCTTGTCTCAAAAGTGAACAAATGTGGTACTACTGGGCTCACTGAAGTCTTTTCCTCTACAGAAGCTCCTTTCATCTTCAAACACTTCTGTTTATGGCATGACTGCAGCCTGTAGGTACTGATCTTCTCTCTGACCAGTAACAGCATCCCAGGGAATGGCCTGAAGCTGAGTCAAGAGAGGCTTAAATTACTTATTAGGAAAAGGTTTTTTACCTGCAGGGTGGTTGAGCACTGGAACTGTCTTCCCAGCAAAGTGGTCACAGCACCAAGCCTGACAGAACTCAAGAGGCATTTGGTCAATGCTCTCAGAAACATGGTGTGGCTTTTAGGGTGGTTCTGTGCAGGGGCAGGTGTTGAACTTCGGGGATCCTTGTGAGTCACAACTCAGGATATTCTATGATTCTAGAGAACTGAAGTCTGCTCTGGTCTCTTAAACCTGGATCCTGCAGAAGTTATAATAGCATGGTAGTCTGGCCAATATGGACCAGAATATTCCCACTCTTACCTCACAGTGAGGCATTTGATGCTAGATGTATTGACATACTTTGATTTCATGTGGTATGTGAGCTCACAGAAGGAAAACTTAATGATGTATTTTGAGGAAGGAACTTGATGGGTGAATTCCCACTTGTCTGTCTGTTGAGTTATTTTGGGAGCACTGTTCTTCAGTAAACCACAACACACAGTCTTTGGGTTCTTTAATTCCTGGCTCTGTCATGAAAAGCTTGGTTCTGGGATTCAGTCTGAGCATATTCCGAAATTCTGTGGAACAGAGCTTAAGCCCTAACACATCATGTCTAGCACAGATGCTCTGGCATACAAGCAGGAATCTGTTTTCTGTAAATATTTCTGCATGAAATGCAGTTGCCTAACCAAGGAAAACAGATATGAATTATAAAAGCAGAAAATCTTAACTATATTTGCCCCAGTCTGAGTTACTTGTATGAATGTTCAGCATTTGTGAACCCTGTGGTTGATGTATCACTGCTAAACTAGAAGGACTTTCATATGGAGACTAATATAATCGAATTTGTTTTCTGCTTTTCTAGGCAAGGTAGAAACAATGCTGTTGAGATAAAGCATTGGGTTTGAGTTGAGTTCATGAGTTGGGTTAGTCACAGTCTCTTGAACTGTTCTCCAGTGTTGCTACATGTGAACTGGAGCCAAAAGGATGGTTCCAATGCATTCCATGGGTTGTGTGGGGAGGATTTTGCAAAGTTGGTTCCTGAACAGGTGAAACTTCAGTACTATTCTTCAGTATCAACTATTGGACTTGGGCAATAGAGAGGACAGGTGAATTGGAAACTTCACTAACTTGGCTGGAATTTCCCTAGCTGTGGAGTGCAGGGGGAGTTAACTTTATATTCCAAGAAGAAATAGAAAGTTTTTAAATATACTCCATTGTTTTTTCTCTCTGCTCCACTTCTGGCTGAGCCTTGGACATTTCTGAAGAGTTGTGGGTATCCTGGGTTTTGTTTGGCAGCAGTACTTCTGATAAAGTGGCCTTGGTGTCTCTTACATGCAGATTGTGAGCATCCTGTCCTCTGTCCACAGGAAACCACTCCCAAGCTGCATGCCAGCACCTGCCTTCCCTCCACCAGGCCATCAGGAGTATCCTGCATCAGCACAGGTCAGTGCACTTCTGCCTGCACATCTAAACCAGGTGACAAAGTACAGCCAGTGACCTGATGGGCTCCCAAACCCTTGGGTTGGGCTCAATGTACACTTCTTTTATTACCTGAAGGTACTTTGCAGAAGTTCAAATACTAAATAAAGAGTCTGGGGAGGTGCCTGTAGAAAATCATTTCTCTGCAGTTGACTGAAGCTTGTGTAGCTCCTGCAGCTTCAAAACAATGATTGCATGTTCCCAAAGGCCTGACTGGAATTTGCAGTAAAAGCTAAATGAGTAGTTTGAATATTCAAGTAGAAAGTGCAGCACTTCATTTTATTAAACTAAGTGGTGCTAATGAAGCCTCATCAGTGCCTACTGACAGGCATAATTACTGTAACCTCAGCTTTTTTGTGATCTGAGAAGATGGGTTAGAGGGGGACAGATGTAAGCCTTGCTACCTTCAGAAGGCAGTGTAGTGCTCTTGAGTGTCCAGAGGTTTTCTGCACCCTAAAACTCTTTCTTCCTATCCAGGTCTCACTGCAAATTGGATGTCTCCTCCCATGAGTGCACCCACACCAGGAGACATTAAGCCTAAGTGTTTCCTGAATACTGGCCAACAGCAGCTGCCTCCTTACAGAGGAAGATCCAAATCTTTAGAGAGAGGCCTTCAAAGCAAGGAGCTTGTAAGTCCAACATGTCAGCAAGCAGCCCTGGTCTGATACATCTGATAATGACTTGCACCTTGATCCTGATGAAAGCAGTAAGCGTGCTCTGTGGGTTTTGTCTTGGGTTATATGGTATACCCATCTGTAGCTGGTATATTATTCTCTCCCTGGAGACATCTTAATAGAAGACTGGATGCTGTAGTGTCCTTGTGGTGGCTTCCCCCTTTGAAGGATATGAAATAAAGGAGGGAAGAATACCATGACATTACTTGAAAGTGTCCATCAAGGCTTCCTCAAGCAGACTGTAATCGAGAGTGGGACTATCCTGCTTTCTTCTTGTCTCTTCCTTCTCTCTAGATTCTGATATGCTCACAAGTATCTTTTCAGCTGCAGTAAAGGGCAATAAGTATTTGACAAAATGTGGATAGCACAGCATCAGTGGCTTTTAAATATATAACGTATGTAGAAGTGAAGTTATCAGGCTCTGAATGATGGTGGTGGGAGAAACACTGGGGTCTGTGTGCTTCTCTGCAACCCTCTGAATTATGGCCTCACCCTGTTCTGCCCTGACAAGGTGTGTTGTGCTCTTGTCTCTTTCTTTCCTTCTGCATCCCTCCTGCCCCACCTTGGCAAGTCTCTAACTGACCTCTCTGGCACCCCTTTGTTCATCACTGTGGTGGGGGATGCAGGTGTGTTGGGCATTGAAGCACAGTTGTCTCTCCTGGCTGACCATGAGACCACAGCTTCCATTTGTATGGGGCCAGTGGGTCTTGGGAAAGAGAAGGGCAAGAGAACACTGTGCTGTGGGAAGGAATTTTGTATCCAGGAGAGGCCAGGGTGGCACCAATTTTAAAGAGTAAAATGTCTCAAAGGAATCTGCTTGAAAACTGTAACAACCACTCACCTGCCTATAGTAGTTTCTCTGCTAGTATTGTCAAAGAGTCACCTGATACTCCCCATCACAAGCAAAACAGGGTTTTGGAGAAAAATGCTCTTGATCCTTTGGGACCCAGTTTTGAGATGAATTCCCCAAATAGCTGCTTCCTTCAGCTTTATCTGATGTTTAGCTTCTGTCTTTCAATAGGACTGTCCCTTTGCTACGAAGTGGCCAACCATTGCTGAGCTGATAGGAACCAGATACGCAATGATGGTGCTGGAAGAGCAAGGCCTCTTCCAAGGAGGTAGTGATGGTGTCTTTCCAAGAGCAAAGGTATGTTTCTCCTTCTTCACTTCATGCTGCCCTTGCCTTTTCAAAAGCTGGCTGATTTCATGGCCCTCAGTGCTGAGCTGCAGAGGCACCCTCTGCCTCAACTTATCCTGTTTTTAACGGCTGAGTTGGCCCTAGGTTGGAAAATTTTTTTAGTATGTGTGCAGTGATGGCTTCTACTTTATCTTAAGCTGTGTAAATTGCCTAGAAAGTAGCCCAGCCTTTGCTTGTTGCTTCTTGTCTGATTTCCATGCAAGAAGAGCTGGCTGCCATAACCATTGGTGAGCTCTGAAATCCCAAAGTAAATAGTTGGGATTTGATACTGCTAAATAGTGAAACAAAGGCACTTGAGTCAGGCTCCCACACGTGAGTTGTGCTGACTCAAACCACCTTGCCAAGTGGGCATGAAGGTGGGGGACATGAGTGGGACGGGGAAGGAGCTGTATAACTTAGAGCTGTTGGTTGTTCACATTTCTCAATTTCTGGCTTATCCCTGAGTCTCCTTTAGAGGGGGTGTGGCAAGCACCCCTCCAGAGCAGATGTCCTGAGCACAGGCCCTTTGCAGCACAGATGTGAGGAAGTCTGTGCTTTTTGGCTTTTGGGTCATTTTTTTGCCCTCGTTTATTTAGCAGTATGGACAGAGTCAAAGGTTCTACTAGCAGAGCCATGCTACTTCCACAAGCTATCTGATGCTCCTGAGACTGAATTCTTGTTTTCTTCTCACCTTACTGACCCTGCTTTAACTTGCCTGCTCTATGACTATTCTAAAATGGCTTTCTTACCCACTGCTGTTTTTTTAGCTTTCTCAAGTACTTCTCAAGATAATATCACTTCTGACTGCCAGCTGTGTATGAATGTGCTCTTTTTTATAAAGTTCAAGCGACTCATCAGCTTCCTTATGACTCATTTTTTGCTTCAGGATTGAATTCAAATTTGCCCTGATTTAATCTCTTTGGGATTGCTGCAGTCTACCTCAAAGAATGTCTCTCTTCTTCCCTCTCTCTTAACTAGCTACTGTTACACTCTTGCACAATACAGCTATTGTTTGCTCAAGAGCCTTTTTTTAAACTCCTGTTGTCTGGCAGCTGCCCCAAACCTCTGCATTATAAAAACACTGGCCTACAAGTAAGAATTTTTTTTGCCTTTTTAGCTTTTAATTCCTGTGTCTTTGCTGTCCTTTATTGGATCTCTGTTATTGTGTATGAATCTAAAGCCTTTAGAAGGTTTGTTTACGTGCTTGCTCTTTGGCAGGCAGTGGATACTGTTGGTACAAAGATGTTTCCCATTTGCATTCACAAATAACTTTCCTTTCCACAGATCTGTTTCAGCTGCCATAAGCAGATGTTTCTTAAGTGGCCTTACAACTGCTACCTCTGCAGCAGGTGAGCTGGTACAAAAGGACTGAATGAGGAGGGAGAAAAGAGTGAAAGAACAGTGCTGAGAATTCTCAATATTCATTGGTTGTAATACTGGATAGAAGCAGGTTGCTGAGCCCTTCAGCTTTGCCTTACTGCACAAGCCAGAATGGAGCGTCTACAGCTGGGGAGGATGTAGGAAAATCTTGTGTCTGAAGTAGTATCTCAGTTTTAACTCTTAGTATTAGGTCAACAATAGCCAAATTTCCTGTGCCAGTATTAAATTAGCTTCTCTGAGATCACCCTCTGCGTTTTGCTCTAAAGCTTTGCTCTAACTTCAGCCAAGGGCTTGGACAGGTTCTGGGAGAGGGTCTGCACCAGAATCTTCAGCTGAGGACTGAAAGAGAGAACTCCAGGCCTTGTGACTGGGAAAGGAGCCTACTTGTATCCACTTATTTGTCAGAGGTTTTCTGTTCATGGGAGAGTGAGAGAGGAACTTCAGGCTCATTAAGCTCACTTAAATCTATTTGAAGCAGTTGTGAAGCACTGAATTGATTATAAGCAGCAAGTAAACAACCACTGGAAATTGAGTAACTGTCTGGTGGTAGTGCTGGGTGAAGTGTAATGAGCATTTGCAGATAAAGCCTTGAAGCTATGGATGTTGACACATTTCAGATGATTTAAACTACAATAAATAGGAAGGCTGGCAAACTGAATAGTGGAGCTCTCAGCTTGCTCACTTTGCCATCAAGTGATTCTACCACAATCATGAATTCAGACTTACTTGGGAATGTCCTCTGTAGCTGCAATAGTGATATCTACTGAGCTTTACTCAAATGATAATGCTGGAGACTTTTTTTCTTTCAGGGTTGTCTGCTGTGACTGCTGTGTTAAGGCAAGTCTAGTCTTTACAACAGCATACGGGATTTTTACGTTTTCTGCTTTCCCTCCTCCTCATCTAGTCATAAGAAGCTTTCCTTCATCCCACTGATACCTCAAATCTACCCTCTAGCTTGTTTCTAAGAAAGTAGAAGAGGGAGAATAATATGAAGTGTAAAAGTAGCCAGGGTGACACAGATATCTCTTGTCACACTCAGCTAAAACAACTCTGGTTCTTCTTTCTTTCATCCTGTGTAAAGTGGTTGAGATTACACTGGGCTCTATTTATATGAGGGTCAGAAAGTTCACTGCATTAATGTCTACCTTTTAAGTGCACCAATAAATCAATTGCATGGCATGCAAATTGTCCTGCTAAGAAGGAGGATATGTTTCCCTGAGAACTCAGGTGACTTGTGTTGTGATTCTAGATGTCCATGCCCTTCAGAACATGTGTACATCTCCCACTTCAATTCCTAAAATTTTTGAGACTCTCCAGAGAGGAGGATCCAGCTACTCAAGAGCAGAGGTGCTCCGAGTTGCTACATGAAATAGAGCACTGGCAGTATTTTGGGTAAGCTGGGACCGGGTTGTTCTATTTTCACCTTGAAATATGTCACCAGTTACTTATGCAAAGCTACAAACATGCAGACAGCAGTATGTAATATTGGGCTGGTCAGCTGAATGTTCTGTTGAATGACTGGGTTTAGCACTGGTCTAAGTAGTCCACAGTTCTCTGGAAGTATTGTGGATTTTAGATTACCCAAAGGGAGGAAGTGTAAGTGGTCTAAAATGCATTTTCTGTTTTAACTGTCAAGCTTGCGACATGGATTTAGAAGTGTCCATATTAGCCCAGACACAGAAGATTCCTTGCAATAGCTTCATAGTATGAGAATTTCCAGATCCCATCACACTCTATCCCCTACAGCTGGAGGTCTGTCACTACAACCCAGGAGTAGCCCCTTTCTACCTAGACATGAAATATCCTAATTGTGGCTCAGGTGTAGCTGGCTGAACAGTGATGCCACAAATGGTTTCTCAGTCCCTCCATGCACATGCAGACCCTTTCCTTTTTGTCCCCTGAAAATTAATTATTCCAAAAAGAGCTTTTGGCAGTTCTGGGTGAAAAAGACTGACAATGTGCATATAAGTGTAATATACAGGACAGAAAACATACATTATCTCTTCTTTATATTCTCTTCTTTCTAAAGCAGTTAAATTTTCTACTGGGCAAACTGGTACCTCCTTTTTCTTCCCGTGAAACCATTCTTTAATGTAGCCAGAATAAAGACACAGTAGTTTCTCGTTTTAAGGCTGGTACTTCAGTTGCCAAAAATCAGGAGTAGTGTTCATTACTGAAGTTAACTGCATGGGGCAGGCAGTGGTTTGGTCTGTGTTGTAATACAAGTGCTGCAGAAGAGGCTTGTGAGACTGAATTACTGTCATGCTGCAGGTTGGCAAAATAAAATGCCTACTGGGTGATGATGAATCCGTAACCTTGGACCAGACACAGATATCCATTAGCCCTTTGGTGATATACTGTCAACAGAGAGCAGGTGTCAGTAAATGACGCTGTTCTGGTGCTTTTTAGTCTTCCTAAGTGGTGCTGATGGTTCTTTTGAACCTATGCATTTGGCTAAATCACTTAGCAGCCTGGAAGAATGGTGGAAGAGCACCATGCCCTCTAACAGAAACCTGGGTCAGCTTTCCTGCTTTTGTTTTTCTCTCTGCCCTTCCAGCGTACCCGTTGTTTTGGAGCCCCGTGGCCTAGCACAGCCCCTGTGCTGTTACACAGGGACCATGGCAGACTGGCTGACTGCAGACATCTGTACATGGTGTGAGCAATACCTGTTGCATGTGGCTTCCAGTCAACAGCACAGCATCCCTCTCAGGAGAATTTCCTGGGCTTGAACCAAACTGCAATGATTCTACCATATATTTCTCCTGTCACTTGTTATGTACCTGAAATAAATGAAACAGCTTTATGCACCTACTGATATAAAGGCCTGAATGAAAGACCTCCCTGCTGGTTAGTCTAAGCAGGAAACACAGTTAGCATTTCTGTATTGTGAAGTATTCTAAAGCTTTGTGGGTTTTAGAACTGCTTTAATTCTTTCTATGTGTCTTGGGGAAAATAAATGTTGAAGCACTATCACGCCTCTAGCATTTCTTTCTTTGCACCTGCAGCTGTCATTGTTCCGTGGCACTTTTTGCATTCATTGCTGACCAGACTTCATCCAATGTACTGAGCACAGGGAAACTTTTAACCAAAAACCCCCATGAGAGGCTTGGAAAGTGGAGCTCTCACTTATGTGATCACATCACTCTGCATTTTGCAAACACTCCTTCCTGACTACTCATAGCACTTAAAGCTCACAGCTTTGATGCATGTAAAATGGCAGTGATAGCTGCTCTGTCTGCTTGCATTATGAAGCAGATTTGATTTAGGAAGCTTGTTTTGATTTTTTTTTTCTGTGCACTATCATGCTTTGGCACCAAAGCCCTCTGTGCATCTCACAGAAGTACCTCTCAATGCTGTTGTCACCTGAAAGGTGGCAGAGAGTTGTTCTTGAGAGATTCTTGCTCATTGTCTTGACCTTAAGCCTTTGCCCTGGAATAAACTGGACTATTGCAGTATTCCATAGATTTCTTGTGTGTTTAAAACAAAAAAATGAGGTATTGGATAGTACCTTTATTTATCTCCAGGAATTGCCTGTATGGAAGGGATGTAGGGCCTGATGGAGTTTGCCTTGGCAAGTTTTGCAGAGCCTGGATAGACAGTATTGAATGGACTTGTAGCTGGCATGAGTCATGCTGAAGAAAATAATGGCTGGGAAGGGCCAGTCCTAGATAGAGGAGAAGGGAAGAAAGACATGTTTAAGCTGAGCCCAAGGTCTGCATCCAAACTGCCAGAAGGGTCAATACCTCCAGCTGCCTGTCTGCAAGCTGATGCCTACTTGCAGGTTTGGGCAAGTAAATGAATGTGGGGAAGCTGGAGCTTGAGCTTCCTTTTGGAGCAAGTTCAAGTGTTCCTCGTCCTTCAGTCAATTAGGAGGGGTGCAGCCTCCCTGCCCAGGTCCCCTCCTGTATGTGCCAATGGCTGGTGCTGCTGGGAGGCACATCCTTATCTGGCAGGTGGGCTCCTTGCAGGCTGCAGGGAATGGCAGCCAAGGCACAGGTGTGCTTGCTGGCAGGATGGGCACAGCGTGGGGCCAGGGGCATGAGGTGCTCTGGGACGCTTGCTGAGTGAGGTAGTTTAGAGAGATCCAGAAATGAGCTGAGATCAGCCTGCTTTGAGTAATGTGTGAGGCTGAAATGCTGCTCAGAGCCTGGGTGCAGCAGCAGGGAGAGGTGTCCATATGGCTTTGAAATAGACTTGAGTTCACTTGTGGAGCAAAGGTAGTTCTTGGTTCCATCTCTTGCACGTCTGTTGTGGGGTCACATGGGCTTGTTTCACTGCCTTCATCTTTCCCTACCTTGTGACCATGACAGGGGTGATGAAATGCCCTCACTTGCAGGACAGACAGGCACGGTGGGAGAAGTGGGAGTTTTTGCTGCTAGGCAGCCTGACCTTCCCTGTCTATCCCTGATCTAGCATGCTGATGGGATAACCCCTGTTCCCATCATTCCTCTCAACGACAGTGGTTGCAGTGGTGACGGGACGGTGGCAGTGAAACCTCTGTCCCCTGTGCCCCAGCGCCATCGTCTTCATCCCGCCCGAGCCCGGACACCTCCTGTCCGCCAGGGGGCAGCCGCGGGCCGCGCCGCCCAGAGCCGGGGCGGCAAAACGGGGCTCTCTCAAGAATAACAGAGATTTACCTCAAAAACAGCAGAGATTTACCTCAAAAACAACACGGGTTTTACCGTCCTCATTTATTTTTATTTAATTTTGTCCTTCCCGTGGCATTTGCCCAAGCCGGGGGAGGTCCACTGGCACACAGGGCCTGGGTGACAGCAGTGGGGAGGCTGAGGAGCAAGGTTGAGGGCAAGTGGGTCAGAGAGCTGGGACTGAGACCCAGCAAGGCAAAAAGGAGGATTTAGGTGGAGGGGAGAGGCGGGAGAGACCTGACTGCAGTTACATCGTGTGGCTGTCAGAGTAGTTTGGTGTTTGCTGTTTGAAGCCACCTGGGGAAACATGCTCTGGTAAAATCACAGAATGGCTTGAGTTGGAAGGGACCTTAAAGAACATCTCGTTCCAACCCTCTGCCGTGGACAGGGGCACCTTCCACTAGATCAGGCTGCTCCAAGCCCTATCCAGCCTGGCCTTGAACACTTCCAAAGGAGGATGGTGAAGCGTCTGGAGGGGAAGCCTTCTGAGGAGTCACTTGGTACAAACCTGCTTGAATAACCTCACCCAGGACACCGCTGCCAGCACCTTCTTGTCCAGGTTAAAGCTGGCTTTGAGTGGGGTTCCCCTCTACATCTGATTCAGTTAGGCTAAATTTTTTTTGTTATGTTTTGTTATAAAGGATAAACATAAGGACTTATATTTTACACATGGAATAAAACTGTAGGTGTAGTGCTCGGCAGGATTAGTGTTTAAAACTGTGTGGGCAAATTGGGGAAATGGTCTGGAAGAAACAGGAGGCAGTTGAATAAGGAGAAGTAGAAGGTCGTACACTTGAGCAACAATATGAACTCCCAGAGTACAGAGGAGGGAGTGATGGGTTAAGTAGCAATTCTTCAGGAAAAGGATCAAAAGCTGAATGCAAGTCAGCTATGTCATGGTGTTGAGGTGATGGAAAATAAGTTAAGGGGAGATGTGGCGTAATTGGATCCAGCCCAGCAGAGAGCAGGGAGAACAAACGGAAATGGAGAAACCATTACCTACCAGGGAAGCCTGAAAGAACTGAAATTCTCTAACCCAAAGGAGGAGAGAACTGAAGTCTTTAAGCACATAAAAAGGCATAACCATTTATTGTCTATGATGGAGGAGAGGAGAGGAGAGCAAAAAAAAAAAAAAAAAAGAAAAAAGGCGGCTTAAGTCACAGCAGGAAAGGCTCAATTTAGATGTTAGGAAAAACTTTCTAATGACAGGGATAATAAAGAATAGACTGCCTAGGGAGTGGAGAGCTTTAAGATCAAGTTAAGCAACATCTGTCAGGGATGTCCGAGGTTTAGGTGATCCTGCTTAGGTTAGTGGAAGGGTCTGGTCTGACCTTTCAAGGTCCCTTTCAGCCCTAATTTTTCAGTGGTTCTGCGGGCTGACATTAATCTTCTTAATGGTATTTAAACAGTCAGCAGCTTCTCTTAAGTAACTGCTAGCAAGTCTCTTCTCTTGCCTGCGGTTTAAAATTAACTTAATTTCCATGCATCACTTTTGCCCTCCAGCTCCAAAGTCCTGCATAGCAAACCAGCAGCTGAATTCCTTGACTGCTTGTCAGTACCTTCCTTATGGCTCTGTAGCTACACACGATAAAAAAGAAGGGATAGCAATGCTGTGTATTGGTGGCTATGCCATCAGTGTGAGGGTTTTCTACATTTATATGCAGGAGATGTGGTCCCCCTTCTTGAAATGGCCGAGCCTCATATGTGGGTATTTAATTTTGTGGGCTCTAGGGACCTGCCTTTCCATGTTGCCTGCAGCCTTCAGAGTGAGTTTGTCTTGCCCTGCCTCTGGCCAAGGCTGGCCTGTTTCTGAAAGGAATCATGTCAGACCATGGGCCTTGGCTGTTGGTTTGTCACAGGGGTCTGGAGCACAATTCTTATGAGGAGCAGCTGAGCGACCTGGGGGTATTTAGCCTGGAGAAAAGGAGGCTCAGAAAACACCTTATCACTCCTTGCAAATACCGGAAAGGAGACCTAGCCCGGTGGGGGTCAGTCTGCTCTCCCAAGTAGCAAGTAACAGGACAAGAGGAAATTGCAACAGGAGAGGTTTAGGTTGGATATGAGGAAAAATTTCTTCACTGAAAGGGTTGTCTAGCCCTGGAACGGGCTGCCCAGGGAAGGGGCAGAGTCACTATCCCTGGAAGTGTTCAAAAACCCTTGTGGGATGTGGGACTTGGGGTTATGGTTTAGTGGGGAATGTGGTGGTGCTGGGTTAATGGTTGGACTCCATGATCTTAGAGGTCTTCTCTAACCTTAACTATTCTGTGGTTCTAGGATAAGGTTAGTGTCCGAGCCCAGACACTGGCCATGGTGTGTGGCACTTCTGTGTAACAATGGCACTGTAATTAACACATTGCTTACAAGTGATCTCTCTTCAAATGCTTCAGACTCCAGAAATAAGTCTGAAGTTGGCCCTGGCACTGGGTCCCCTGAAGTTACTAATGAAGGTGAATTATGTTTCTCATCTGCCAGCAACAGAGTAAGGGAGAAAAAACGTCAGACTCTGAAGAGCAGTATCTGGTCCTTGACTTGGGGCTGTTGGAAAACAGGAGAGCTGGTAAGTGTGTCCTGAAGGCAATGTGTCTGCAATTCCGTAGTTTTTTGCTTAAAACAGAAAAGATGACATTTCCATAGCTGGGAAAAACCGTCCCAAAGGAAAGAGAGAACCACTGCCTGTAAGTCCTCTCCTTTGAAAAATAACTCTCTACCAGGCACTGAACTGCATGTATGGAGTGTGGGGGGGAGTGACCCTGCTCAGTGTGACCATGAAAACTGGGTGAATGAGGCACCAAGAGGATCAGAGCTAGGAGATCAGCAATACAGGAGATAACCCTAAATCAAAACAGGTTATCCGTAGTCAGGAAAACACGAGGTTTCCGACCCTTTGTAGCATACTCCTTATTTGTTTACCTAAACCAGAAAAAGTGACATTTCTATAGCTGAGAAAAATCATCCCTAATGAGAGAGGGAACCACAAATATCTGCCCACAGAGAAGCAGTCACAATTCTCCCACTAATCTTTCCAGTGGTTTTTACCTGCTAAGATAATTGTGGGCCCAATACAGGGGCCTTCACGTGTGCTTTTGTTAACAGAGCAAGATCTGTCTTATCTCTGCGTGACAAGCATTAAGAACTTTATTTCATACGTGTGGGTAATGTGCAAAGAAGCGGAGTGGCCACCACGGCAGCAGGTTGGAACACAGGGCCTTTCACTCTCGGCTCTGAGTTCCCTCTTCCAGACCCGGCTGGCAGCCCCCAGACGTGGCGGGGCTGTTATTTATACGCCTAATAAAACGCCACCTGAATGCAGCTGGAGTCCTACCTTGGAGCAATGTTAGCACGCCAGGGGCTTTATTTACAGCTATTTCACTTTGCCTCTCCTGATGCTGGGAATGAGAGTTTCAGGTGTGCTCTCCTTCTAAAAAAACACCGTGAAATACGCGTGTGTTGAAGTGGGTTGTGCTTTTGCGGAGCCTATATCCCAAACTACACAGTAGCTGTTTTGTGCACAAATTTTAAAATTCCGCTCCAGTGAAAATGTATTTGTCAGAACCACAACAGCATGAATCTGACTCATTAAATAAGACCTCATTTTTTTAAGGGAATGTTGGGAGTAATACAGATAGAGCAAGCTTATGAGGCCGTTGCAAGGAAAGGGTAAAGCAAGCTTTCTCCTTAGCTGCTGCAATTTGGGAGAGGTGTTTTTGGAAGTGCTATAAAAATCATAACTTTCTCAAGATATTCTGAATGCTGCTGTATCCCACAGGATTTGGGGAAAGGATGAGATTAGCCACTTAAATTTATTTGAACAAAGCAATTTATGGGAAATGCAGCAGGATTTTTCAAGGTAAGAGAAAATCATGACCTTTCTCATTTTTTGCTCAGACACCTGGGAAACTCAGGACCAGCTACACTTAAGCACTCTGCATTTCAGGCATTGAAAACTCAAAAGTTTCCCAAGTGAGGGGTGCTTCCAGCTGCAGTGAGCTTGATCTGCGCTTAGCTGTGGAGCTGGAGCCAGACGGAATGCTGACGCAGTATGGCTGCAGGCCTTTCTGCTGTTTTTACTCTGTGGAGTTTTTATGAGACCATATCTGTCAAACGTATGTGTGAAGATAAATCAAACAAGCACAGCCACGGCTGTTAAATAAATGTGAAATCTGAGTGGCTTCCACCAGCCCCTCGGTCCCTCCCCCTCGGCTGCCGTGTGTACTGAGTGTTTTATAGACACAGCACGGTGAAGGATGGCTGGTTATGAGAAAGGGAAAGCAGCGGGGAGGCAACTCCAAGGGAAGGGGGTGATCTTGCAGGGGGAAGCAGAGAGCTGTGAGATGGGTTTGGGGCTCATGCTGCTGAAATATTTGGGTCTGGAAAGAACCTGGTTTGAATCTCAATGACTTTTGAAGAAGGAGAGACTCAATAAATTCCATCAGGGATGTGGTGTGACTGCTGTGATGGCATCCAAAATGCAGTGAAGATGGGGATTCAGCAAAGGAGACAGGAAGGCACTCCATGCAGAAGTGTGATGAGATAGACCATGTTTGGAGCTAATGCTGTGTGAGCACCACAAGGTTCCTGCACCTTGAATACCAAAGCCTGAGAAGGACATCCAGCTTCTGCATGCCTCACAGCCTGTCTTCTCCTGGAAAACAAAATAATCTTGACTGATCACCACTCACATTTTCCCACTATTCCCCAAAATGTTCTTCCCCAGGGAGAAGGATGGTCCTTCCAAGGTCAGGACTGAGGTTACTGACAGGTCAGGGAGGGCAAGGTCAGGCTTGAAGCTGACTCTCTGTACCAAAGCTGTCCCACATAGCGAGAGGGCCTTGCAGTTTCCAAAGCCATCAATCTCCTCCCCACTTTCACCAGCTATTCACCTCTCCCAGTTTTAAGTGGAAGAAAATACAGCCAACCTCTTCAAGTCCTTGTGTCGTGCCTCTGGGAGCTGCATTCCTTCTCTCGAGTGCTCAGTCACCGAAACAGAATAGCCAATATATCACTCCCATTGTTTGATTTGGGGGCTGAAGCTGGATCAATGTATCTGAAGGCTACTGTAACCAGGAAATTATTCTTGTGATTTCTGACAATGGGGCTGCTTCTGCCACCAAGAAAGCATTTGTCACTTCTCCCTGGCTGCACTGGGGTTTGGCTGAAGGTGCTTGTTTGCCCTAGCACACAGGGAGAGCAGCCTCACCCAGGGGATGGGGACTCAACAGGAGTCGAAGCTCACAAACCACGTGGTAGCAAAATGTGCAGTGCTGGTGCCAAGGGTGAAGCAGGAGGGGCTATGCCATGTGCTCTGGACATGGCCTGAAAGGGAGGAATGTGGGACAAAGAATATTTGATGAGGCTTCTGCATCTGTGATAACATTGTGCCTCCCTCTGTTTTTAATGCTGGTTGACATTAGGAGAGGACTTGATCCATAGGAATACAGTATGCTGCACATAGCAGTTTTTGGGGAAGCTCCTGGTCCTTCTGTGTATATCACCAATGTTAAGCTGAATGAAAATAATTACTCAGAGATGGGTTTTGCCAGTAAAAATACACAAGGGAAGAGAAGACTAATGTACTAACAAGTGCACTTCTGATGAATTCTAGTGCAATGCAAAATGATTATTAGCAATAATTAGCAATGCACGTGAAACTGCCATTGAAGAAATAATCTATGAACACTCAGAAGGCCAGGAAAACACTTACAACAAATCTTTCTTTGAAAGTAAATAATTTAGATTGGATTTTGTGAGCTCATAGGGCCAGGTTGCTTTGTTGATGTGCTGGTGCTGTTACTTTCAATAAAATCTAAATCAGCCAGTTTACATGAGCTGAAAATCTTATTCCAAGTTTTCTATTGATCATCAGAGTCATTATTAAAGCTGAATATTTAAGAGACTAGCTTTTCATTCACTGTTGGAGTTGGGGTTTTTAAGAGTGTGCTGTTGGTCCCAGTGTATAGCATATACATGCAGTACCAAGTGATTCAGCTGGCACTTACCAGCTGAAAAGCTGAGCCTATACCATCATGTCAATGGGGAACAATTAAATTCTGATCCCAAATAACAGAAACACAATTCAAAGGCCCCGGAGCATCATCCTCTGTTGACACTGCTGCCCCGTAGCCAGGGTAGGAATCTTGCTCAGATCAGGCTAGAGGTGCAGACTGGCTTTGACATCTGCTGTCCTGGCCACTGGGGGAAAGCCCCTCATGCTGGGATGTGTATCATGTCCTAAGGCACAGGCAGCACGGGCAGTGCTTGGGTGCCAGACCTGCCATCATTCTGTGTGCTTAGTCCAGAGGAGACAGGCGCTGGAGGTGACACGGACCATGAAAGCAAATCACTGGTGTCTCAGCTCCTGCAGGCCTATCCCTCCATTCCTGTCACCACAGGAGATGCTGGCTGCAGGCAGCTTCCTTCTACAGCAGCAATAGCTGCTTCCTCACCCCATCTCTCCAGTGGCACTGGGGACAGCAGGCCCTGCCTCCTGACAAGGTTGGTCTGGATGGGTGCCTCCTGATCCTCAGGCATTCAGCAGCAACTGGAGAAGTGCAGGAATCCCAGTGGCACCCGCTGCAGGTGAGGCACTGCAAGGGAAGTAAGTGGAAACAGGTCCTGTGCAGAGGGAAAAGGAAGTTTTGGGGGGCAGACTGAAGAAGGAGGAAGGAGAAACATCCTAGTATTCCTCCCTTCCTGTCCTAGTGAATACACCTAACAGGGCCTTCCACGTACAGTGGGCCCTTTCCACTCCTCCCCTTCAGCTCCCCCAGGAGAGATGCAGGTTAAACCCAAACCTCTGGTCCCTCTCCAGGCCCCTGAGGTCACTGCTGTCATTCCTGACAGCTACCCAATGTTCTTGAAGCTCTCGCCTTAGGGAGGCTTCCATGCCTGGACACTTCATGCATTGCCTCCATCTATCTGCCCTAACTTTCTTGTGATATCAAGTTTGAATCTTTCTTGCTGCAGTTTAAGCCTGTTATTATTTCTGAACCTCTCTGTTTTGGGCAGGTAGAAACGACTGGTGTCCTTCTCCCCTTGTTGTAATCTTTCATGAACTTACAAGATGTGCTGTGCTTTATTACAGTTCTTCTTTTCTTAAGGCTAAGCCTTACCAAGACTTTCAGATTTTTCTCCCAGATCATATTCTCTAGACTCCGATGATTCCTCTTGGTTTTGTCTGGATTGTATTAATTTAGCCCACTTTTTTTTTTTTTTTCCTTTTCTTTTTCCAAAAGTATGTCACTGATGACAAACACTTCAGGTTTTAATCTGCATTAAACCCTAACCTTAACCCTTACCCTAACCCTAAACCTTAGCTTCAATAGTTCCACGTCCATATTTGTGCAGTCAGTTATTCCTCAGTATGGACTCTCATATGGATTCCTTTCATTTTTTTCCCTGATGGTTTCTTGAATTTGTCAGGCTGTTGTTTGCTTTTTAAAAAAATTCTAATCCTGTCTTTGATGTTCCTGCAAGCCCTTCCAGCTTTGGGCATTCTGCAAATTCAATCATCTTTCTTCTAGTCCACAGTCCAAGTCACCAACAGAGTGCAGTTGGAGACAGAGACCTATACACCTCTGTTCAATAGGTTCCGTCTGTGGAAAATGAAGTCCTGCTCACAGCCTCCTGAGTACCAGTGCTGTGTCTGCTCTGCAGTAGATAGACCACACATTCCTTCCTGGTTTATGAGAATTTCATGCAAGGCAGTGTCAAAGGACCCACTCGAGTCAAGATACTGACATCTGCTTCTCCTTACTGGTCTGTGAGGTCTGTCTGCTTGTTTTAAAAGGAAATTGGATGGGTTTTTCAAGACCAGACTATGAAGCTAATATTGGTTGTTACTCATCCCCATTACATTCCAGTTTCTTACAAATAGCTTTTTTCATTACTAATTCCAGAATTTTTCCTGTAATTGAAATTGAATTAATTAGCCTATAATTCTACTTTTTTTTTTTTCCAAAGACTTCTTGATTTTAATTTCCCTGGCTTTTGCTATGCTTTTATATTAATTCTTAGTAAATCAGCCTAGATTCCACTCTGTATAAATGTCTTCTTTATGCTCAAGGTCAATGGTGGCATTCTAGTCAATCTATTCTTTTCTTGTACTTCTATTCCTTACTCTGCACTGGTGTAGAGCTTGCTTGGGGCACAATGTCTCTGGCTGCTCTCCTAGCTCAGCATTTAGCTGGGTGCAAAAAATCCCCTGAAATCTGCTAGTTACTTCCTGGCTCGATGGTTTGCAGAACACTTGTCATGAGTCCCCTGGTGACCTGTAGGCCACCCTCTGCTGTTGATGCTCCTGTTTTCTCCCTGTCACCACGGACAATGCTGGCTGCAGGGAGCTTCCTGAGCTGTGTTAGCTACAGAATTTCACCTGGTAGAAGTTCTGGGCCACACACCTCAGCAGTGGTGCCATCTTCTTTCTCTTTTTTTAGGCCTTGTCAGAAATTATTGGCATGAATAAGATGGACACATCTCCTGCCATGCCCAGCAATTATCCATTCCAGCTACTCCACAGGAGAGGGAAGGAATACTGAGGACCACTGGCAAACTAAAGTCTCCCCACTCAGTTACTTTTCTTACCCTTCAAAGTCAAGGTTAGATCTGCATTACCATACTGGCAGTGAAGTCCTAGTTGAAGCCAGCTTTGGATAATGTTTGCTCAGGTGTAGTATCTTGGAAGTGAAATCATTGCTGCTCCTTTCCCAGAAAATATAGTCATTGTTTGCCACATTTAATTAAGTTTCCCCCTCTGTTCACACAGCCTCCCCCACACAGATCTGAAGTTAGTTTTACAGTTTCCTCTCAGCCTTCTCCTTTGATCCTAAAGTAGCTGTCACCTCAGTACCTACAGCCCTTCCTTTCTCACCTTGGCCAGCATAAAATGTGTTTGTGTGTTAATGGCTTTCTCCTCAGGGCGGCTGACTCTCTTTAGCCGTCAGCTGGATGCTGGATGAAATCATTCTCTCTGCTGCTTCAAATATGTCACACATCTTTATTTCCCTGCCTGGGTTTTATGTTCCATCCCGACTTCATTCATAGGAAATGGTTCTGTTTGAGTTCATTTTGTTTTGGAAAGTGAATCCGTTGCCAGGAGAATGTGAGAGATTTCCAGAGACTGGGTCCAACTTTAGTGCAGGAAGGTGCTACACAGACTTTGCCACCCACAGCCTGCTGCTGCTGTGCTGCAAGAAGCTGTTTCTTTCTTAGAGCCTCCTCAGCACCAGCCATACTCAAACCAATGTGTCTTGAGTTCTGTAGAGTCTCTGCTCTGGTCAGCTGTGTCTGTGAACTGCTGTCTCCACCTTATCTGGCTTCTGTTAGCCAGCTTGTCCTAGACCTGAACTAGAACTAACCCTCAGGTCTGCACATCTGGGAAAAACCTGCTTCAGTAAACAGAGCTGTACTTACAGCAACTGAAGCAGGGCAGGAGCAAGTCTTCAGCTTACAGTGAAGAGAGTTTAAAATAGAAAAAAAAAAAAAAAGCAACCCAAACCCACTTGACATAAATAAATGACAAAATAACCCCATGCTCAAGATCTAAGTGCAATTATGAGTAGTACCATTTTTAGACTGTTGGGATAAAGTTCTGCAACAAAAGTTATTAATAAAATGCTTTGCCACGAGTGTGGCTTCAATAGCGTGACTCAGAAACCTCAATCCAACGACAGCCTGTCTGCTGTAGAGCCTAATATGGATGCTGCATTTGGCCATGCCACAGCAGGCTAGATTCAAAGTGCTGGATTAGTCTGATTAACCCAAAGTATAAAGCAAACTGCATTTTCTCTGGTGTGCTGTTGAGTCAGAGCTGTTCAGCTCTGGTACTGGGATGGAACAGATCAACAGGATCCGTCTTGTGGGCACGATGTCTGAAGAGGGCAAATGGAGGAGAGGGCTGATTTGAGGAGGTCTGGAAGAGCAAACCTGGAAGGGAGGAGTGACAGCATGTGAAGTGCCAGAGCAGAGTTGTGTGCAGTTATGCACAGGGACCCCAGTGTGCTCCCCCTCAGCTCCTCAGAGGTAAAACCTTAAGCCGCTGTAATCAGTGACAGATGCCGGCTGCTGAACCAGAGCTCTGCTTCATCTCAAGAGAAGAAGGCACAAAAGATGTGTGTTAGAGTGGTACACAAAGAACTGTTACAGATTGCAGTCTCTGAAATGAACAAGTGTTGTTCTCTAGTGTTTGCTATAGACTACCTTTCAGTTAAAAAAGAACCCCCATTTGTAGAGAGGAAGGTCTAGAGAAAGTCTCTGTGATTCTTACTTTTTTTTTTTTTTTTTCTTTAGTCATTTTGGTATATTACTATGTCAACAGGCTCATTAAATCTTACTTCTGTGGATCATTTTCAAATTCATGCTTACACTGTGACCCAAAAGCATGAAGGAAAAAAAATACTTCCATCCAAAAAATAGCTGGCAGAGGTTGAACAAAATGTCTGCTTTGGGAATGAGCACTGCCTCTCCCTCTCTTATATGTATGCACACATACTCTTGCTGGGCAGATGACTGCAAATCAGGATTACTAAGAAGAGTTAGGGCCAAATCTGAAAGAAGGAAAAATTCTGTCAGTAGAAACAGCTCAGCAGATGCACATTTATTATATTCATTGCAACAGCACAGAAAACAAAATAAAACAAAACAAAACAATTTCTTGGTGCCTGCATCTGATTTGCCTGCAATGACCTCTCTTTGCTTCAATCCAAGTCCTTTCTTTCTGCAGATCTCCATGTATGGTTGGCATTCCACAATTAGGGAAGCATCAATAAATCAGTGAGAGACAAGCAAGGACTTCAGCCTTCCTTAGAGCTTGCAGTGCTAAAAGTTCATCTCCGAGTGCTCCCTCTTCACTCCAAGCAGCAGCCAGGGTGCTTAAGGTTTGCGAATAGGAGCAGCATGGGCTCAGTGCTGGCCAGGCTCTGGAACTGGAGTGGGAGGGGGTGGAGAAGCAGATAATATTGAGTTAAACTGAACACCATTAGATACTGGGCTACACAATGAGCCAAGAACTTGGGTGGTAGCTATTGTTGTGAATCATGGTCGAGAAATGTTGTTATTACATTGGGCTTTACATTGGGTTGGGGCCTGATGCGAACCGTGGGGATTCAGCTTTGCAGAACACAATGACCAAAGAAAGGCTCACAGAGCATGGGGGCAGAAAAGCCTGTATTAAGAGGATCCAGTATAGCAGAGAGGATTCTGTATGAAGCATCAGTGGCAGGGTTCAGGTGCATAGGTAGCTTCTGTGATACAGTATGCCTGTCATAGAACACATCAGGTGAGACAGCACCTTGGCAGGCTCCAACTTTGGCCCCCACTCACAGCAAGGCTGTTTTCAACAGGTTGTGTTGTTTAAGTTATGTTATCCAGGACTCTGCCCAGTTCAATTTTGAAGATCTCCAAGGATAGGGATTTCACAATCTTTCTGTGAAACCTGTTCCGATGATGAAATATCCTTCCAGATGAGATTTTTTTTCCTTAGTTTCAATGAGTATTTCTCTAATTGCAACCTGTGCCCATTGTTTCTTGTTCTCTCACTGGCCTCCTCCAAGAGCAGCCTGGCTTTGTCTTTTCCTTAACTTCCTTTAGCTAATTGAATACTGCAAGTAGATTCCCCCATATCCAGGATTCCCTTTTCCCTCTCGGTTAAACAGGTCCCTTTCTCTCAGCTGTTGCTCATACACTCCTCTGTAGCCCCCACATCTCTACTGAGCAGTAATTTTTCTCTGTCCCACCTATTTAGACAGTAAGGTCTTTGGGATGGGTATTATTACTTGGTACATGCATGGCAAATGGAATGGGGAGGCAAGGGACATGGATGATCACTTTATAGCTTTCTCCTTGGAGTAATCCTATTCCCTTGCCTTGCTGGAGGTCAGAAAGGGGCTGTAATTAAAGCTGCAGGTTCACTTGGGTAGCAGGACAAGGAAGGAGTGCAGCACTGAGTGCCTGGTTATGGTCTCGTAGATGCCCTCATCTCCTGAAGCAAGATTTGCTGTACCTGAACCCTTCCTGATAAGTGTATCTCCATCTCCACTTACACTGCAGCTGTGAATGAGAAACTGCAGTGTCCCTCATCAGGTCCAAAGTTTCCCTATTATTGCTCTGTTGGCCTAAATCTTTGCTGCCAACCAACCCCAGTTCTCCTCATGCTCCTTCCTTGGACTCTGCAGTCTTTAGGACAAGCCCCTTATGTATTGAAGGGCTGTTAATGCTCTCTCTTAGTTTTCTCTTCTCCAGACTAAACAAACCCAATTCTTTCAATCTGCCCTCATAGATTATGTTTTCCAAAGCTTTTGTGGAGCTTGCTCCTGCACCTAAGAGGGCTCCCCAGTTTGTTTACCCACTTTGGAGAGTGCTGTGCTGCACCCAGCGTCCTCAGGGCCAACTGCAGCACAGTCATTTTCTCCTATGCCTGCCCTGTGAATCTCTCATTAATGGGTCCCATCAAGAGACTTGCCTGTTTTGAAACAGCGTGACAGTGTTGACTAATTTTTTGTCTGCAATTCTGGGAGCCTTTCCTGCAGCAGTGCTCTTTATCCAATTAGTCCCCATTTTGCATTTGAGTTCCAACACCTCACTGTGCTCTTGTGTGATTTCCATCCTGCTGATTTGAGACCAATTCTCCAATTTATCTAGATTGTTTTGAAATCTGCTGCTGCTGCCTTCCCCTCCACACAGACCCCATGGCTGCAACTCCTCCCAGCTCAGTGGTGCACATAAATGTTATCCTGATTTCTCCACAACAACCCTGACGCTGTGGTCCCTATTATCTCCAGTTCTGTGGTCAGGCAAGCTGTTGAACTGCCTGGGGCTTGGGGCTGAACCCTTTTTGCAGCAAACACAGTTGTTAACCTTTTGGGACAGTGTTACAGTGAAGTACACACCTGCTTGTAGCAGGATTTCACACTCCACAGGTTCCTGGTGGTTTATGAAGCAGTTTTGCAGCACACCAGAGGCCAGTGGGTATTGCTGGGCCATGGTCTCTCCTGCTGGTCCTCTGGGAGCAGCACTGCTAAGTGCAAAGCATTGGGAAAAAAATTGTGGTCCACAGCTGTGAGAAACTGAACTGAAAAAGTTATCCAGAGGGAAGTTTTGGGCAGAAAGATGCACAGAAGGATCAGGCAGACTTCCCTTTATATGGCTTCATACCCTGGCCAGCTGGCAAGATGGAGGTTATCCCAGGGTCCAGCCTCAGGACCTGGGGGCTTGCACCAGCCTTTCTCTGGCCCCACGAACTCTTGGATGACCCAAGAGCCCCAGGAGACATCAGCTCATGTCTGGGACCAGGGGCTTCCCCACAGGATGAGCCTGGATCAGGACCCCTTCCCCGTGCTCCCTTCGGTGCCTGGCTGTCTCCAGGCCCCGGCTGCCAGGCTGGGATGTGGGTTAGCAGATTTTTTCCACGCTGTTTCTCCGGGATCCCTGACAGAGCCCATCAGAGCTGCCTTTTATCAGCACTGCACGCCTTAGTGAGCCTGTCATGACTCACACACAATGTGCTCTGTGCCGGATTAATCCGGCTGGCTTTCATGCTCAGGATGTGGGTGACGGGCAAGGGACGGGGGTGGGGGTGCATGGGGACAGATGCAGGGCTAGTGGGGGCCTGGGACATGGGCAGCCTTGAGCACTCTGCAGTACTGAGAAGGAGGAGGACTTTGCTTCAATATGATCTGGAGGGATAAAGAGACAACAAGCCCACAGGCACAAAAAATGAAAGGAGAGCAACAGGTGGCATGCTGCCTTCCAGCTGCAAGTACTTGTTGCTCTGACTTTTTAGCAGGAGCCACGCCAGGGAGCTGTGCAGAGGTGTTCAGCCCCATCAGTGAGTTTGTTTGCACTGCCACACCCTTAACTTCCTTCCCTCAGCTTTAACTTCCAACTTCCCAAGAGTATCCGAGTTTTAGCCTGAGGGAGCCAAGGGTAGGAGGCAACTCTTGCCACGTCCAACCATAGAATGTGTTGAGTTGGAAGGGACCCACAAGGATCATTGAGTTGTACTCCTGGCCTGTGCAAGACACCCCAAGAATCGCACCTGTGCCTGAGAGCATTATCCAAACACTTCTTGAACTCTGTCAGGCTTGGTGTTGTGACCACTTCCCTGGGGAGTCTGTTCCACTGGCCAACCACCCTCTGGATGAAAAACCTTTTCCTGATGTCCAGCCTAACATCCCCTGACTCAGCTGAATCTTGTTTCCTTGAGTCCTGTCACTGGTCACAATGCAGAGATCAGTGCCTGCCCTTCCTCTTCCCCTCAAAAGGAAGTTGTAACTGCTATGAGGTCTCCCCTCAGTCTCCTCCAGGCTGAAAAAACAAAGCAACCTCAGCTGCTCCTCAAAGGCTTTGCCTCCAGACCCTTCACCATCCTCTTGGCCTTCATTTGGAGGTGTTCAAAGCCAGGCTGGGTGAGGCTGGGCTGGTGGAAGGTACCCCTGCCCATGGCAGGGTGGTGGAACTGAAGGAGCTTTGAAATCCCTTCCAACTCAAACTATTCTGTGATTCCATGATTCTACGAAGAGCAGCAAATATAAGACATTGAATGCAGCTACTATTTATTTACACAGTATTTTGTAGGTGGAATTGGTTAAGAGCAGAGTTAACCTTTTGTCCCAAAGCCATGAGCATGCTGTCACTGTCTGGCTTTGATTGTCTCCTGCCACATCTTAAGTCCCTCCAGCTCTTGGCATATCCCATGTTATTTCTTCCACCAAATCATCCACTCAGCCAACCATAACTTATCCCCAGCTTGTGGGCTCACAGAGTACTAAGCATGCATTGAAGATTTCCTGCAGCTCTGCTGCTCCAGAGACTCAATGTCATATTGGTCCAGCTGGGATCGTGCCTGTATGTTGTTGTGGGTACATGAGTATAGTTTGGTGTTTATCTCTGTTACACAGATCTACCCAACCCTAAGAGAGGGAGAGACAGATACTTGCTAATTCATGGACAAAAACATTATTTGGGGCTGTTAATACTTTTGATTTCAATGGGACATTTCTTTGATATCTAAACACATCTGCTAAAGCAGATCACTCAGGGGCTTACGTGTCTGTGAAAACAGGTAGGTCTGAAGCCTTGGTGCATGAACTGAGGGAGGACAATGTTTATAGCTCATCCTCCTTCTTTTCTGGACTGCATTTCCAAAGTAATTATCATTTCTCAAAAATGAATTGTTTATGAAATGGATGTCTTCAGAAGGGGCTGCCATGACAGTCTTCCCTGAAATGTGTGGGAAGCTTGAGGAAAGCTCTTCACTTACATCCCTATATGCTATTCAAATTTGGGATCTCTTTCTGCTTATTTGTAGAGAATTGCCTCTGAAATAAAGAACTGTGAAGCTGAGCTGAGAGAGTTACTTTTTCTAAAGGTAAAAAATACCCAGTAATTTATGTTCCCTGCATAGTTGATTTCTGTGAGTCCATCATTGCGGGCAATCAACATATCTCCTAAATCATGTCCAGACCATGGCAATTCAAGAGGAGTACAGAAAAGTCGTATTTGTGTCTTCCAGACTCCCTTTGGAGCAAGTATTCCCATGACAAGAGCTGCAGCCTGACTAGTGACAGTCACAACAGCTCAGGCACAGAGGAGGGAGCTCGGCCCACCTTCCTGGTGCTGATACACCTTGTAGGGCAGGCTATGGGCATTGCTGCTGCCTTCTCTGCTGTCACCTTCCTAGTGGGAACACCACAAGGGGGCTAAGCAATTACAGCCTGCAGTGCCAAACACAGATTATTTGGGGGGCTTTCCTACAGTACATCACATGAGGGGTTTGGGGCTATCAGTCCAGCACTTGATCAAATGGCCTGGTTGCTTTTTATATGAAGAGCAGTAAACTTGCTCAGAGGGCTCTGATATGTGCTGACATCTTGATTAATGGTTTTGAGGTATGCAGAATGGAAATCAAACATTACTGTGCCTTTCTGAACAAAGACATATGCTTCATATCCTAGTAAATACAAAGAAGAAACAGGCAGGAAGATACAGTGAAGTATATACATATTTCTTGCCAGTTAAAGGTATTCAGTTGTGTAATACACCACCACATAGCTCTTTCTCAGTGGTTGATCATTTCATCTTCAGTCACCGAGTAACAAGGGTTTTCATTTATCTTCATCAACTGTAGAATGGAGAACCTAAAATGGTTCATTGCTCCAAAAGCTGCTCTTCTGTTCTGCTTTGTCAGCTTTTCCTTTTCACTTTCCTGAGGTGCCAGGCCATGATTTAGCAAGGTGTTTAAACATCTCTTTAACCTTAAGCATATAATTAAGTTTATTCCTACCCAGCAGCACTTCTAAGCATGTTCTTAACCATGTGCTCCAGCTACTCCAGTTGCAGTGAAGTAACTGAGCAACTAAGCAGGTGCTTTGCTGAAGCAGAGCCTAAATGACTACTTTTAGTCCTTTGTAAGGAGGAGTATAAATCCTCCTCCTGACAGGGGTGGGAGTGGGGAGGGATGCATTTTATTATCATCCTCCTCTTTAAAGCTTGACTGGATCTTGCAGACTGCCCAGGTCCTTCCTTGTGCTGGTGACCAGCTGGTAAGCGGCTGTCACCTCTCTGAGAGCTGCGACCATGTACAAAAAATTCAGATTTACAGCAACATTGACAAGATCATCATCCCTTTTATGGAAATGCAGGCTGGTGGCAGGGATGTTGGGAGCTGGCTTGTGTTAACCCAGGCAGGGGGAGGGCAGCAGGGCTGCCCCAGTTTACACCTGCTGAGGATGGGGCAGCAAGGGAGAGAAAGGTTTTCCCTGGTTTTGTTTCACACCACCTTCCCACAGGGGCAGCAAAGCCCTCCTGCGGTCACTGTGCTGCTTGGAAAATGTCCCTGTTTAATTTTAATGCAGCCCATTAACTAAGCTGCCTCACTGCACTTTGTCCATCTGGGTCGTCCCATGCCTGCCAGAGTTTCCCTTTCATATTATTCCCCATCGATTCAGGAGGCCCTTTTGACTCACCCCTCCCCTCCTCCTCTCCCCAGCCCATCAACATTGTGCTGCTCAGCCCTGAAGCACAAGCTGCAGCCATTCCTTGTGTTCCACTGCCAACACAGAGAGGCATCAACCTGTGCAAGGATAAATTGCACCTACGTTCCCCCTGCCCGAAGCAAATAGCCCTTGCTGCCACAAGAGAGGCAAAAAAAGCACGACGGAGTGAGGGACCACAGCTGTAACAGTGCACACTTGTTAACCAGGAAAAAAATGGAGAAGGAGGAGGAGGAGAAAGAGGAGCACAGATGTAGCAACCAGTTTGGGGTTTGGGCAGGAAGGGGGCTGGCAGCAAGGGAGGCAGCCAGACAAGCAGGGTTCCTCTGTTGATACCATCAGCCATAGGGCCCAGGGCCTGTTTACTGTCATTGTTGACAGCAGGGAGAGTTGGGGTTTGCTTTTCCACGTTCTTCTTCTTTTTTCCTTATTTTCCTGATTTTGTTTGTTTATTTGTTTTGGGTGTTTTTTTGGTTTCGGTGGGGTTTTTTGTGTAATTTTTGGGGGTTTTTTTTTGTATGTGTGTCTGTGGGGTTTAGGTTGTTTTTTTGGGTTTTTTTCTCTCATGACGTCCGGGCTGCAGTTCAGCCAAGGAGGGCTGGGGCCGGGGAAGGAAGAGTGAATATGGGATTTTGCCCAATCCACTGATTCTCAATGGAGGCTCTAAGCAACACTCAAGGCGCTGTGAGGCAGCACTGGCCCGAAGAAAGGAATCTCCATGGGCTGTGGGGGGAAGGCAGGCAATGGCAGGCATCCCTCCCAGCAGGTGAGTGGGAGCCCAGCTGCTCTCCCCTTCCCCCAGTCCTGTTGCCCAGTCAAATCTCCCAGTGGAGATTTTGGCCCCTGAGCTCAGGCCAGGCAGTTGTGCAGGTCTGTAAGATTGAAATGGGTAAATAAATAGAGTGTACAGAGCAGACCTTTGGCTGGAGGCAGGCTGGTCTATGCCAACTGGGGCTGTACGTGTGAAGCTACACATATACATGTTTATATGTATAAAAAACCACATTCCTGCATGGAACATGGGCTGTAAGGCTGGTGGCAGTGGCAGCGACTGTGACTTTCCAGTTTAGACCTGCATGGTTCCTTCCCTGAGCCTGCTGTCCCTGGCTAGGTGATATCATCCCTTCCAGGAAAACATCTGGTCCTGATTTCAGGCCTGCCGGCGACCGAGCCACCGCTGGCCTTCTAGGCAATGTGCCCTACAGATTAATTACTTTCACAGTTGAAAACGTGCACCTTGATTTTCAGTCTGAATTTGTCTGGCCTCAACTGCTGGCAGCTGGTTCTCATAAATGCCCTTTTCTGCCAGATTAAAGAACCCTTTGATATCAGGACTCTCTCTCTCCCTTGAGGTGCCTGTAGATCAAATCACTCCTTGGAAGAACCAGGGAGATCGTGCCTTTTTAAATTGCACACCGTAGGGTGGGTTGTCCAGACTTCAAAACCTTTCCAGATTAAACCATGTGGCATTAAATATCCTTTGGCATCCACACCTGTTCCTGCAACCCTCACCGGCGCTGTGAAGGGCTGCCTGCCAACATGGGATGCTTGATGCCTTCAAGATGTAGACACAGCCATGCACGGACCAACAGAGGAACAGGAATTTGGGGGAGACCTTGTAGATGCATTTGGCCATGGAGGGGCTGCTCCTTATGTGTGAAAGGACCAATGAAATAAAATCTTCTGCTGTGTCTGCTGCTGAGGAAGTCATGGCATGCTGAGTGGCACCAGAGCAATTGAGGCTGACCCTCACTAGTGGGAGGGTGGGAGGAAGATTGCAAACTGCAGACAGCAAACAGCAGCACATTGTGTATCTACAGCCTTGGAGGAACAGATTCTTCTCTTGGATCAAAGGGTGTTTAGCCACAGAAGTCTGTATATGGAGAGGAAAAAAAGAAAAGATTGTTGGTTTGCAACATTGATTTTTCAGATTTTAACTTCTTGTGGTAGTATGGCATAAAAGCGGGAAAGGTTTTGAATGAAGCCTCGAGCTCACAAAGAGCAAAAACTATCTTCCTGCCCAGTTTGGCAATAAAAAGATGTTTGTGTCAGCAATGGCAAGGAGAGCTTTTGTTTGTAAGCTCTGCAGCCCAGTATCACTGCTGTGTTTATTACACCCAGAGCTGATGCAGAATGGCATTTCCAGTGCCCACGTGCATCTCCACTCGCTTGCTGGAGTGCCACAGTCTGTAACGTGCTGAGTCTGAGGTGCTGAAACACTGCTACTCTACCACACTCACAACTCCCTGGGGTTATAACCAGTTGAGATTGCAGCCAGTTGGGTATAACCAGCACTGGCTACAACAGCTGGGGAATATGAAACACTCTCTTTGGCCAAGTAATTTGCAAAAGGTCACCCAGAGCATCTGTAGCATGGCAGGGTCTGAATCCTGCTCTTTTAACTCTGGCTCATCATCACAGAACCCTCCCCCAGGTGAGACCACTCCTCAAGTTCTTTAGACCAGGCAGAGCTGTCTGGGCAGCCTTTCCCACTAAACTGCATTTCTGGAAAATAGGATTCATCTCTCACAGTTGTGTATTTTATACAGAGCTACAAGTCTTAAGCTGAGGGCAAATCAGGCCCCTACTGCCCATCTGATGTGAGTAGGAAGTAAATCCATAGAGTATCTCAGGAGAGAGCACCACAACCGACTAGTCCAAGGCAGACCACAAAACTTTTTATCCAAACCTGGATTAAAATTCACCCTTTAGGAAGATTTAACTTATTTACAGACTTGGTGCAGTCTCCCATTCTGCAAACGAAAGGAAATGGTAAAAGTCTCTTTCACCTGCCCAAGCAGGACCAATGGAATTCTCCATGCCACCAGGGTGCTGACTGGTAGGATCTTTCCTGTGGGCCTGTATCCCTTTCAGGAGAACTAGGGAGAGCACTTTGGTGCTGTGACGTCAAACCTTTTTCTTCCTGTGCAGTGCTCAGTGCTAATGGGAATGTAAAGGAGAAGAAAGATCTTCTTTCTTGCCTCCAATCCTCCTACCCCCCGTCCCAGTCCCAAGGGTCCTGTGTGATATGAGATGTGTTTTCCTTTCATCCCTGCCTGAGAAACTCATGTTTCGGCATTAGCATGCAAGATGGAAGAGGGCCAGCCTTTCTGGGAGGATTTCAGCCCAGAGATTGCTTTCACCTTCTCCTGGCTGCTTCCCCAACACTGACTGCAGCAGAAAACCCTGTCGGTTTGTTACCTGCTCACTCCCCGAGGTGGTGAGCTGAATCTCTCGACTCTGTCAGCGACGCACTTAGACATGGTGACAAGCACCTCTCACCAGAGGCTGGTTTTGGCAGCTCAGGTACCAGGTGCCCTGTAGGGTGGGTGCACGGCAAAGGAGGTGTGGAGAGGGGAGGTAGTCTTGTCTCACCCAGTGAAGAGGTGTTAATTACAGTGACTACATTAACTTTTTCACGCCCTGACATTCTTTGTCAGCCTGATGAGAACGCCCATGACCCAAGTGGCCTCCCAGGAAGCGCTGTGTGAGATCCACTCTCCTCCTTGGCCACTCTTCACCATCCCCCCGTCATCATCATCTCCCGCCCACCTCCCACCTCGGTGCTGCTAATGCATTCCATTATTTATGAGACGTCCCTTGGTGTTTCCAGCTCAGCCTTTCTCATTCTTACGCTTTTTGCTTGGCATGTTGAGGTCCATGGCCCAGAAGTCAATATGGCTCAACGCTCATCTACCAAACACAAATCCCCTGAACATTTCCTTTCCAGCACAGTTTAAGTGAGCAAGGTGTGATCGCTGTACGTGCTTGTACGAACAAAGCAAAAGTCACAAGTTTTGGATTCATGGCTATGGAAGCCAGTGGCTGTAAAATATGTAACATACCATCAGCAGTAACATGGACCAGAACTGTGTCTGTCTCTTTTCCAAAAGATGGAGAAGAGAATTCATCTTTTCAGATGCACTCTGGTTTTTTGGACACTTATGTTTTGATGGTTCATCAATGAAGGCAGCCAGCTGGTGCCATCATGATGATTACAGATTTCTTCTGCCTTGCTGTGCAGAAGGAAACCATAGAAGACATCATCAGTGCATCTCTCATGTGCCATCATCTGACAAATCCTTGGCCATCACCAACCCCTTGCTCGGGGTACAGAGCATTTTGTTACTGAGTACTCTCCGTGTGAATAACCCTTTCAGCTGCAGCCCAAGCAGGTTTGAACTCCTTGTAGTGAGTTCACTCATTGCAGTACTGCTCTGTAGGGGAATGGGGAATATATTATTCTTTTTTACAAGGCCTGCATTTGCACACTGACAGAGGAGGCCCAGGGGAATGCTTCCTCACCAGACAGCAGCCAGACCTTAGCTGGATGACCTTATGGCTTGCAGACAGCAGTTTTACTAGCACATCCAAAATAAACCTATCCTTTGTCCTCATGCAGAAACTGCACGGAGGCTGTTTCATTTAGAAGCCATTCCTTGGACAGCTTATTCCTCCAGTGGCCTAGGAATGCTGTCAGCCTCTCCTGTGAACTATTTACCACATCTGCCTTCTGTAACACCAAGTTATTTTGCTGCCTTGTTCCCTCTCCAGCCCCCACAGCACGAAAATAATAGTGCACACCCAATTTAAGCCATGCACAACTCTCCCAACATCTTCTGCTGGCCTTCAAAGATGTCCATGGGTTTTTCCACTGTGAGTGAAGGTTTCTCATTCCCACTGTAATAGCCCAGAGCTTGTTGTCTAAATCTGATTTTGAATTAGGCAAAGGTCCATGGTTCCATGTCAATGCCAAGATGTGGGTGGGAGCAGAGGGGAGGATTTTTTTCCTAGGGATTTGAAATCTCTTCTTGAGCTGTTTCTGAAAGATTTCATCTCTCCAGGAAGCAGAAGTCTCTTGAGATGAGCTGTTTGTGCAAGACTCTGCCGTGTGGGCTTGAGCTGGAGCCTTCAGATGCAGCCAAACCAAAAGACTGCTTTTTTCCTGGGTTGGGACCAGTCAGGATCCAAACATCAGGGGAAGATTTTGGTCCAAGAAATTGAATCTGAGCTGCTCTTATCTTCAAGTGTTTCAGATGAAAGGATTATCTGCACCCAAGAAGGCATGTGAAATGGAGTCACCCTGACTCAGTCGTGCCTCCAGGCAGGAGATGTGATGGGACTCTCAGGGAAGCTGCTCATGGCTGGGGTGGGCGCATGATGAAGTGACTTGACAAGGGACACACAAACAGCCCATAGCAGAGACAAGGAAAAAATTATCTAAATATTGTTTTGTTATCCCTCTTTGATCCAGAGAGATTACTTTGGCTGGGCCAAATCCACAGCTGGCGTAAGACCCTCCATATTATCCAAATGTCTAGAAAAGATACAAACATAATTGGAGTTAGGAGTGAGAGATCCCTATTTCTAACTGGAATTTATGACAGGAGCCAAAGCTGGAGTTCACATGAAACACATCCCATTTCAAATCACCAAAGCCAATGCCTGGGTTGGATTTTCTTCCATACCAAATATCAAGGCTGAAAGCGTGGGAATGCCTTCTGAAATATATCTTATTTCCACGGTCTTGCTAAAGAGGTCCCTCACTCCCAAACCATTACAGCCTTTGTTTCTTTCCTAAATCTCATAGCACCGACGTTTGCCGTGAAATCACCGGGTCAGCATCCCCCTCCTGGCTTTACTCCCCCATTCTCTGTGAGCTTGCTGGGTTACACTCCAGGTTACACACCGGGAGATGAGCTGAGAATCCCCAGAAGCGACAGATAAAATACTGCCGAGCGAAACCCACACTTGCTGCGGCGTCGTGTTTTAACCTTGTCCCATCCCTCCCCTTCTAGAAAGCCGGCCTGGGTGGGAAAGTCGCGGAGAAATAAGATGTTACGTTCATCCCGCGGAGCTGAGAGACGGGGGGGGATTTGTAACTGGAGACCAGGATGGAGGCGGGGGAGAAAGAAACACACAGAGATGTTGATGAGCCCCTAGGTGGGCAGGTCGGCTGTCCCCGGCGCCCCTTTCACAGCACGTTTGGCATCTCTCGGCGCCGCGCATCCCTCGACGTGCATGCCCCTGCATGCAGGCGCGGGCGGTGGGATTGGGGGGGGGGGGGGGGGCGGCTTAAAAAGCCTCGCTGAGAAAGGTATTTCTTGTGGGGAGAAAGACGCGAGGTGGGGGAGAGAGAGGGCAGGCCCCCTCGCTCCCCACTGAGCCCATTTCTCCTGCTTTGCCGGAGCTGTCAGCCTTGAATCCCGGTGGCGTCCCGTAACTAATTGACAGCAATGGGGGCCTTTGGGAGCCGAAGAATACGCATCCTTGCTGGGCGAGCGCTGGAGCAGGGGCTGCGCGGGCAGCTGTGGGGGGATATAAAGGGCGGCTTTGAAAGGCTTTGTGCCCGCCCGCAGTGCCTGCGTGCGTGTGTGTGGCGGCTCTGCGGCCAGGGGAGGGATGCCCGGCGCGGGGGGAGCCGCAGGGAGAAGCCGCCGTGCACGGACGAGGTTCTCCCCGAGGAAAGGGGCGGGGGAGGGAGGAAAAAGCCCCAAAGGGAGCGAGGAGCGAGGTCCCCCGCGCTCTCGGAGGGCGTCGGCGCTGCGAGCGGGGAGCCGGCTGCGGGTTCGGTGTAAAGCCAGGGCCATCGGGAAACTGGATCTCTGTTTTTCATCCTGCCTTGGCCCAGAGTGTAAAATATGACCCGCCGGCACGGCCGCCGAGCCTGCAGCTTCGAGAAACAAAACCCCTGCTGTGTTTTTTCTGGGCTTGGGGAACGGGCAAAGAAATCTCCCCTCCCAGGTGTAACCCGGCAGCTTTGTCCCTGTGGTCATCCTACTCCTTCCTGAGGATGCTTTGATACCCACCGGAGGAAGGGCTAGATTTTTTTTTTTTTTTCATTTGTCCTAAAGCCAGTTGCACAAACATGCCCCAGTGTCGCAGACAAAATATTGTCCGAGAGACACTTTTATGTTTTTGGCTTTACTCGTGCAAAAATGCCCCATTGTCTGTGACATTTTAAGAAACAATCTCTGATAAAAGTGTTTGCACATTTACAGCTGGAAAGAAATAAATTAACCGCTTGCATTTCTGCGGGGTCTGTCACTTTGGAATTTAATAACAGAAGCGACCAAATGGGGCAAGTGTAGAAGAAACAGCTCCCAAGGCAGCTGGGCAAGGGTGCAGCTATCAAACAAGCCCAGCACGACTGAAGTGGTGACAAGAGACACATCTTTTAGACCTGATCTGCACCCAGTTTTTGAGAGAGAAAGTGAGTGTTTGAAAGATGGGGCATCAGTTCATAGGTTTGAAGGCCAAAAGATATTATTAGACCGGTTAGTCTGTTCTTCTGTGTTATAAAGACCCCAGGATGACACCCAATTACATTTATATTGAGCTAAATGACTTGTGTCTGACCAGTAGCCACTTTTGTGTTTCTTTGTCAGAGTCCTTTGTCTCTTCATTTCAGCTAGGCCCTATGCAAAAAATGCTTGCATTCAGCCAGTCAAGAGCTCCCGGGCATTTGGCAAAATGCGTTTTTTATTCTGCATTTTCCTCACTAAAGTAGATGCTGTATTTTTGCCAGATCCTATGTGTGGCAATGCAGCATAGGAAAGCCAGATCCTCACAAGTTTGCTGGCTGAGCAAGGCCCAGCTTTAAGCTAAAAGAGAAAGGTGCCCAGCTATCTCCCAGGTCAAGTCCAGAGACGCCTGGAAGTACCCCAGTTCCCAAAATTGTTCATGCTGTGGGTGAAGCAATGAGTCCTCACTCTTTGCCTGGGAGTTATACACTACAGGAAAGGGGAGCTGGATTTCCTGGGAACAATAAAGAGCTTAGCAATAGGTCAGTGTGGTAAGGTTTTTCCATAAAGCCAGAGTGGAACATGTTAAATGCAGGGAGCAAGGTGAGCCCTGGGCAGGTGGCTGGGCTTGCTCAGAGCATCCAGCCCCTCTGGTACCCATCCAGCAGCTGGCGAGTGCCTCTGCTCATTTGAATTAATGGTATTAAAAGGTGGCAGGTCAATTTGGGTTTTTTGTTTTGTTTTGTTTTGTTTTGTTTTGTTTTGTTTGTGTTTTTGTGTTTTTGGGGTTTTTTGGTTTTTTTTGTTTTTTTTTTTTTTTTGTTTGTTTTTTTTTTTTTTTAAGCAGTAGAGAAAAGTGTTACTATTATTAGAAAAGCATATTTATCAATATTTTTGAAACTTTTTTTTTCTGGTTTGGTTTTAGTCACATGGGTGATGGTGCTCATTTCTCCATCTCCCAAACACCCCCGGGGCCAATACAGCTCTGTCCAAGCTTTGAGAGATGATGTTTGGTCCATCCAGTAACCGCTGGCTTGAGCCCAAGCTCCCAATGAACTCAGTAAAAAGATTGACTCAGCTTAAAAGGGAACATGACCTTAGTCTGTACCCTGAACAATAGTTCAGAAATGCCTGCCTGGCTGCAGGCTGCAGTGACCTGTTGCTGCTTGTGATAGTTGCACTGCAGCTCTGACCATCTTTAGGCTCCATGTTTGCAGAGCACCCAGTGTGGAATCAGTATCAGTTTTCTGATGGGTGCTTCCACACGTTGTTGCAGCAGATAAGTGATAGCAGAGCTCGTCAGTGCAGGTGTGAGCAGGGATGGCACTGCTCTCCCCCTTCCAGCTCTGGAATTTCAGGCAGCTGTTTTGTCTGCAGAGGGGTTGCTGGTTTGTGTGGGAAAGAAAGACTGTGGCTGCTGGCAGAGGCATCAGTTCAAGCCTACCGATTGCTCTCTCTCAGCTGACAGTAAAAATAATTCAGTTTCAGATAATACAGCGTTGTTCTTTCCATGTGGAAAAAATCAGAAAGGCATGCAAAACTCTCCCTCTTTTTTTCCTGCTAATTGCCTTGATTTCTGCTTCCACATTCCCAGCTGCCGCTCCTCTTCAGGTTGCCCTTTTTGACTCCTCGATTAACTTCTTTGTCCACCCGTTTACCACTCAGGACATGGCGACCTTTGGATGTAAATCTGCACTGAGGTCCCTCCCATTTGCGTGCTTTTGTCGGGGCTGACATCTGCGAGACTCCTTGTGGTGGAGATGGGAGGGAGCCGGGCAGATGTGGGATCCGAGCAGTGCCCTCCCCTGCCAGGGCTGCTGCCCACCTCCACTCCGTGTTGCTGGCTCCCCTTGCCAGGGCTCAGTGCCTTAGCCTGGGATGAAAGAATCACAGATTTTGGGTTGCAGCTCCCAGATGAGACACGAGTGCAGATGTAGATGCTTCACCCTCTGCTGTCTGCTGGCTCAGGAGTTCCTGAGTTGCTCATGGCACTGCTGGCTCTCACCTCCTCAGGAGACAATCTTTATTATCAGGTTAATTTGCACAGGCATTCTTGGTGAGAAAGCCCAGCCTACATACAGTGCCCCTTGTTGTGCCCTGGAGCTGCTGCTTTTTTGAAATGGGAGGGCTTGTTTGGAGGACACCCCCAGAGCCAGGACAATCCTTATGTTACCTCAGGGTGCAAGACATCCTCCCTGCACAGCAAATGTTTGCACACAAGCCTTGCAGCTATGAGGGGGCCACAGGCCATTGCAGAGCCTGGCTGTGCACCTCATGTCAGAGCTGACAGGTGGGGTGGACACAACACCATTTTCCAGAAGCAGGGCTTTGTATGTTTTTGAAGCAGAGACAGCTTTTTCCCAAATGATGTCCCAGGTTGCAGAATAAAGGCTTTATTTGCTGTGAAGTGGGTTTTATTCTGCAGAGAGTTTGACCACGGGGATGTGGAGTGCTGCCTCCTGGGTCCCCTGTGATTTTTGGCAGTATCTCCTGAATCCTGCTCTGAAGCTTTTCCGAGGTCCCGCCCAGAGCCCCCACCAGAGACGTGAGATGCCAGTGAAGGCTCAGCTTTCCAGCACTGCGTAGGGCTTTTGGCTTTAATTACACAGAGCCCCCTTCCCCCAGCCTTCCCCTTGTTCCCAGCACAATGAGGTCAGACACCTGCAAAACTGAACTTTTAGGGAAATGGCCCCAGAGCAGGACAAAGGCGTTAGGCAGTGGGGGACGGGGACGTGAGGGGCAGGCAAGCAGCTGCGGCGGAGGAGGCACAGCTGGATCCCTGCCTGCCCCTGCCTCATCCCTCTGGGGCCTGTTAGAGCAGTTTCTCCTTGAGAAAGCAGAGTGGTTTTTCCTTGAACTCCATGGTAGCACCATAGCTGCCACGCAAAAGAGTCCCTGGACAAGCTCCTTGCTGAAGGCCTCTGAACAGTTAAGGGAAGTTGTCTTGTTTGATGTTTTTCCACTGAGCCCTTTTCTTCTTCTCAGTTTTACCCAAATAGACAACGTTGAGGAGGTTGAGATAAATGAGCTCTCCCCATCAGACCTGTTGATACTAGGAATGGGCAAGCTCCAAATCCCTCCCTTGCCCCACTTAGATCACAGTCTTTCTTCCTTCCTTCGCTGGAGGTGGAATGCAGATGGCATTGCTGAGCTGTGTCCAGATGCTTGAAAGACTTGGTTTAAATACTTTCCTAAAGGGAAAAGGAACAATAAGCAATGCAACTGTGCAAAGTGATACGAAGTTGCACTTACATGCTCAAGAGGTCCACGAGCTTTACAGAGCACTCTAGGCAAATGAGTTTTGGTGAAATCATACATGGGTTGAGCTATACCAGGTTTTTGTTTGTCTCTTCCCACTCAAGAGAAAGGAAATAAGAGGACCTATCCATTCCTTAAAAATGGAAAAAAAACCAAAACAAAACAAAAAACCCAAAGTATTTAGAAAGAAGCAAAGAAAAAAGAGAGCAGGACTAACAGGTGACATATGTTCCCACCACCAGTCTGCTTCTCTGTGTTCCCATTTGTAAGATAGGAAGAAAAACAATGAGTAGATAATGAAAATGGGATGACAGAGAGGATGGAGTAGGTGGACAGTGAGAGGAAAAAAAGATTAAAAGGGTCATCAGTTCTCATGCTTATGGGTTCAGCTTAACATACTACGTGCCAGGAGAAAATCTGTGGAGTTGCATCAATCAGCTGATTCCAACAAGATTTTCTTGTGCTTCCTATTGACATTGGGCAATAGTACCTGTTTTCATGCAGCACTTCTCCCTAGGTCATGTAGGGCATTGTATGAGCACTGCATGGGTATAAGAAAGCATGTCTTTAATAAGAGATGACTGGTTGGAAGGGCCAAGTGAATTCCCCACCTCACAGAGGCCTACAACGCAGCAGTTACAAGGCAGCAAGTTAATCTGGACCTTTGGACAGTGTTGGCTTGAGGATTTCCAGTTTAGGCTCCTTCTCCCTTTGGAAGGGTCTGCTCTGCCCTGGAAGGGTGTCAGGCTTGAACTCTTCTCGCCTCGCTGTCACACTGTGGGAATGTTGCTGAGGGGGTTCTGTGCCTCCCACCATCTCTCCTGAGGTACGACCCACTGTGTTGTTGCCTGGGCTAAGAGGTGGTGGTGAGGGGCAGGGAAGAAGGGGAGGGGGCGGGGGGAGAAGTTGGTGAAGAGGGTAAAGGAAGCAACTTTTTAAATAAAAAAAAATAAGTGATGAATAGATCGGCTAATCCCGGGAAACCTTGAGAATATAGAGCAGCGTCTGTGGAGCCTCCCTTTTTTCTTTTCTTTTTTTTTAATTTTCCTTTCTTTAATTTCGCTGCAGCACGTATAATCAATTATGGCTTGAATTGGGGATAAGGGGAGGGAAAGTACTTCAATTCATAAATCAATTTTATACGGTCATCAGTCAGGTTGTGAATGCAAATACCTCTGTCGGTTTAGGTTATTCAGAATTAATTGACTCCCACCGGGCTGGGCTGCAGATGGAGAGAAGCTTTCTCACAAAGTCTGCTCAGGCTCAGCATGGGGGCAGGCAGGCGGGCTGGCTTCCTCCTCCTCCTCTTCCTCCTCTTTCCTCTCCTGGAGCATTATACTATTGGCGTTGAGGAGAGTTTTGTGTGTGCGTGTGTGTGTCCCCTCTGTGAGAGGGAGAGATGCTTGAAGAAAGAAAGGGATATGCAAAGATTAAAGTCACAAGCCCCCTCTTCAGCCCTGGCCTGCGCAGACACTTTTATGTGATTAGGAATGCTTTGCTTTCAAGGGTTTGCTTTTAAGCCTTGAGCTTCTCTTGAACTTCTCCAATAAGAAAACAAACAGCAGTGTCAAAGCCTCCCCTGTGCCTGGAATTTGAGCTCGAGTTGTGTCATTAAAAAGCCACTTCGCTACTGGGACTTTGGCATCTGAGTCACTGTTTCAAAGCCAGTCTGGGGCAGGAGAGATCGAAAGTCATTAAACATCTAGTGGTTGTTTTGGTGGCCCATTGAAAAATGAGGTTTGGAGGGTTTCAGGGCCACCGGGAGGACACAGAACAAATGCTGCCACCTGAATCCTCCCTCCTCTTCCTGCACCTTCTCTCCGAGGGCTGCATGGCTGAAATATCTGGCAAGCAGGGGCTGCATGGAGAAAACGCAAAAGGATGGATTTGCTGGAGGGTGAAGAAGGCTGTAACCTGCAGCCCCTCTTTTCCTCCCCCATCAGCACCACCCAGCTCTGCACACATCCTGGCCATAAACAACGGGGCAGAGCTGGCAGTGCACCACAGAGGGGGCTCTCAATTTCCTCACACACCCCCCCACACCCCAATCCTCTCACGGGACTGCACCCAGCCTGGAGCCTCTCACCCCACGTGGTACCCCAGGGCTATCACTCCGCTCCTCTTCTGGCCCCATGACCCCTTCCCTCCTTCCTGGCCAGCTCCCTTTGTCTCACTGGTTAGCTGATGCCATGAGTTCCCCCACACAAGGGACAGTGGTGGTTTTCACTTGGTCTCACCAACCAGCCCAGGCCTCAGAGTGGCTGGCATGTCCACCACATCAGCTGCTGGAGGTTTGTGTCTGGTGTTGCCCCTTCCCAGACATCACACTGATGGAATGGGTGGGGAACACCACTTCATGACACCCCCTGGGAAAGACAATTGGTATTAACACCCAGGTACACACCTTCCCCTCTTTGTTTTGGCCTGTCACATCTAGGCTTTTTCAGGCCAGGACATCTCAGCTTCAAACTGCAGGAGCTCATCTAGAGAAGGAGGCCATCAGACATGCATCAGTAGATATCTAACTATGAGATCAATTGCCAAAACCAGTCAGAGTATGTAACCCTGTTTTCAGCCTGGGGAAACTGAGGCACAGGTAAAGATGTGGCTCAATCCAAAGCATCCTACTTTAAAAAGTGGCATCGCTGGGAATAAAGCCTAGGTCCTATTGTCTGCACTCTTGTTGTGGTGCTCACTAGGACCCAGACAGCAGACCACCAGAGCTGAACAAGTGGGGCATGTCCATGCCCTCTGCTGTACAATGGGCTGAGCACATCAGGTTTCAGCAGGGCTGGAGGCACTGGCACGTTAGTGGAGGGCTGGAGATGACCCAGTGGAGCTGATCCCCACAATGCCATGGAAACAATAGGTCAGAAACACCAAAAGCTCGCAGGAAGCTGTGGAGGTGGCAATAACTGGAGAGGAAGCTTGGTTATTCCTAAAGCACCCCAGGAGGAGGAGGAGGAGGAGGAGGCTGCAAGGGAAGATGAAAGGAGCTGCCTGTAGCTGTCTGCAGTTAAGTGGGGAGGTGGGAAATGGCTTTGCAGTTTTTCAGCAGGAAACGTGGGGAGCAGGTCTTGGCAAAGGGAAGCAAAAGGGAGAAGCAGAACAAAAGAGCCATGCAACTTCCACTCAATGCTCTCCTCCATTTTGGGCAAATCTGCTATTTGAGCAGCAACCAAAGAGCCAGGTGCTTTGGATGGTCTTCCACAAGGCTTTGCCAACTTCACAGCACCCCTCAGCTGCAAAATTCTCTGCTAGTTTTCACAGCTGCAATTGTGTCAAAGTCCCTTCCCACAGCCCACTCTGCCCCCACTGCCTCTGCTGCAGTCACAGGCACTCCTACACACACCATCCTGCCACCCCCTTCCCCTCGCTGCTTCCCCTTCATGACACACACTATGGACAGTAAAATGGATGGGAATATGAATGCCTGACTTCCTCATCCTGTATTTTTTGAAATGAACTTGGCCCATAGTCTAGAGAAGGTAAACATGGGATTGTTAGCTCCAGCACCAACCTGGAAACCTTAGGGAATTTACCACCCCTGCCTCATGCCGAAATACAACCCATCAGGAAGGATGGGCCCCATGTTTGCAGGTCTGTCAAGATTTTCTCGCTGAAAATGAGAATTATACAGACAAGTCAGGCTCTCTTCTGCTGCAGCTGTTGCACCTTGCAGGTTCTCCATGGCCAGCACGTTGTCTCTGCTGCACCTTCTTTGTATGGCAGTGCCGGGGGAATGTCCTGCTCCGGGCTGGCCGTGACTGGGAGCACAGGATAGGCGCATATTTTGTGTTTGGTGCATGGCGTGGGAGTCCCAAAAAGCTTTTGCCATATGGCTCTTCACATGGCAACTCTGTGTGCCCTCTTCCTGTGACAAGCACCAGGAAATCCATGCATTAGATAGAAAAGTGTCATGGTGGCCTTCTGTGTGTCCAAGTGCCATCCACCCACCAGCTTGACAGTAACCAGGTCTGACTCTTGCTAAACACAGGTCCCCAGGGCCAAAAGCTGGAATCTGTGCTGCCTCTGCTAAGCCTTGTCTAAATTCCCTGCTGAATATCCCTGAGAAGATCTGCTTGGTATCCGTCAGGTTGGAAAGCAGTTTTTTAAAAAAAAACAAACACCCTTTGGGATCTTCCAGCAAATCCTTAATATGTGAGAATTAACCTATTTTTAATGCACTGCCTGCTTTCCCCACACTCCCTTGCTGGCCCGAGGCTGGTTCATCTTTCAGAGCTGAACAATGCTTCGTGTGTTTCTGTTTGCTCAACATTTAGAGGGGAGGCCTTCCTCTCTTCAGTGCTTTCTTAGCATTTTTTAATCATGTTTATAAAGTCAAATACCTAAGTGACCAAAGGAGCGGCGAGAACTGCTTCTCTGCTCTGCAGGGTACTGAAATCTCCTCTTGAAGTCAATGGGGAGAGCCATGCTCTGCTGAAATCTTGATCAGAGCTGGAGCTTTAGCAAAGGGGAGGAGTGAGCCCCTTGCTTTACTACACAGCTCCTTTCACAGAGGCCCGGGGAAGGAGGGGAGAGGTGTGGGGGGGGTGGAATCTTTACACCCATGGTGGGACTTCTGAAGAATTTACAGTCATCTTTCCTAGAGACACTAAAGATTTTATAGCCTTGGTACCAGCGGTTACAATGCCCTATGGAGCACAGAGCTGAGTGTATGCCAGGGACCCCTTCATCTCACCAGAGGCTGGAAGGTGGCCAGGGGCTTCACACGGGGAAGTTTATTTCAGAGAGAGAAGGGAGTGAGGAAGCGGGAGGGAGAGAAGAGGGGAGAGAGGCCGAGCGGAGGGGGAGAGGGAAGGGAAAACAAAAGCATGTGAGACGGGAGAGTGAGGAGGGGAAGAGGCAGGATGGAGAGCAAGGCTGGGGCAGCAGAGGGAGGGAGAGAAATGAGAGGATGCCAGTGTGGGAGGAATGAGAGGAGAGACCTCATTTCTCTCCTAGAAAGGAGGAACAGAAGGGAGAATTGAAAGGGAAGGAGAAAAAAATTTTAGAAGTGGCAGAGGGAGGAAACAGGAGATGAAGGAATGACAGAAAAGCAGCCAGAAAGAGGGAAAGGAAGAAATAGCAAATAGGAGTAAAGTTAGAAAGCAAAACAGGTTCTGAGAGCAGGTACCAGAGGGAGGCTCAGAAGCAGCCTACAGCCCAGACAAATGCAGCACAGAAAATGAGGCTTTTCAGTGACTGTCCCCATTCTCCTGCCAAGTCTTTAAACTGAGAGGAGCCAGGGAGCTCTTCTGCACACCCAATTCTGCACAGACCTGCACACCCAGGGTCCTCTTGGGCAGATATGCACAAAAATGAATATGCATCTGTACATGCATGTGTGTGTGTGTGTGTGTGCGTGCACATGTGTATGCACCCTCACATGTGTGCAAGCATGTAATATACCCAATGCTATGACATCCATGCTTTCCCTCTCTTCACACTTCTGTGCACCTGCTGTGCATGTGCAGAGTCTCCCTGTACCTTCATCTGCCTCCACAGCCATCCATACATCCAGCTTGAGCTCCACTCACTCCTCAGCTGGCTGCAAAACAAGGCTTACACTTTGTGAAAAATGATTAGGTTTTCATTCCATGGTGGGGAGAAAATGAGTCCTTAAGATGTTGGGTGGGTTTTTGGGGCTTTTTTTTTTTTTGTGGTTTTGTTTGTTTGTTTGTTTGGGGTTTTTTTGTGTTTTTTTGGGGGGGGGGTTGTTTTGTTTTGTTTTGGTTTTGGTTTTTTGTTGGTTTTGGTTTTGGTTTTGGGGTTTTTTTTGTTTGTTTTTTTGTTTGTTTTGTTGGTTTTTGGGTTTTGGTTTTTGGTTTTTTGTCCTTCATGAGGGGGAAAAAATCAGACAGAAAGATGCAGCCAGCAAGTGCTCCACCCCAGAACATGAAAGATGGACATGCATTTAAGAAATAGTTTCTCTGACCTGCTGGTCTGTGAATGCAGATTTAATGATGATTGTGGTGATCAATTATAGCCTGGTCATTTAGAGCCCTGGGAGGCTATGCTTGAGGCCCCCTAGCCCAGGAGTTACAGTGCTGTCAGGGCAGTAGAGAGCCAGTTCCATGTTCTTTGTCCCGAGTCCAGCAAAATCAATGTGCTGGCATATCTCTGGGTGCAGTGGGGTGATCTCTGAGCTCTGCATCTGCTTAGTTTGCAGATGGGGGAGTGTTTGCCCAGGGTTCCCACACTGTGGTGTGCCTCCTGAGAGCAGAGCCAGGCAGACCTGGGGCTCTGGGGCCAGAGCGGATGTCGGGCTCCTGCCAACAATCCACTGCCCATCGCTGTGTTTCTAAAGCACAGTGTGCCAGCTCAGTCTCAGGAAGGGTCAGTGGCAATCATAAAACACCCTTAAAGTGAACATGGCACTCATTGTGCTTCTCTCTCACCGTAATGGACTGAAAGGTGCTTGTAGCACAGATTCTCTGTACTTTTCTAGGTGTTGCCAGAGCCCAGAAAGGGTAGGGAACCCAAGGGCGAGAGACCTGGCAGCTGTAAATTGGGATGAAGAAGCAACAGTGGTTAATTATTCCATTAAAATTGCTCCCCACAAGCTGTGCAAACTTTCTCCTGTTAGAAAAACACTGCACAAAGGCCCTGGGTAATACATTGTTAATGGGTCTCTCTCATACCGACAGTAACCACAGCTCCATGCTGGAGGACTTGGCAAACCACCAGAGGAGGTAGATCTGTGCATGCCACTGCTGCAGGAGCATGTCCTGGCATCTGAGCACCATAGCAGGGCCATGAGGGTGCCAGGGGAACCTCCTGGGTCAGTGTTAATGTCAGACCTCCTGGGGGACAGCTGCATGTTTTTGGACACTTAAGGGCATGCTGTCCCCTGCCATAATTTGGCACCAGTTGAGTGTATTTGACTTGAGATGGATGAAATGTGAAGAGGCAGACCTCCAGTTAGACAGCTGTTGGGGAACAGCTTGAGGAAGGGATGCTTTTATTTCAAGACCTTCCAGATGCACATTTCCTTCAGCTTGTAATTCAGCCTTTCACTTGTTTGGTGGTGCTCATCTAATGCCATTGGTTTTTACAGTCTCCCTGTGAAACATCCCTGCTTCTGAAATGCCCTGGTCCCCTCTCTCCCCACATTTTCTTTGAATTTTTTTTTTTTCTTTCCTATAGAATAGCCAAGAAATGCATAGGGTAAAGTGCCTCTGGCAAGGCAGAGGAAGCATGAATCAACAGAATAACAGGAGTGCAAGCTGAGCACATCCTCTGTACCCAACAGAAAAAATAAAGTAAATTTGACTTCCTTTGAGTCAAATTTACTTTATTTTTTCTGTTCTTATTTGGTCATCAGAAGCAGCCATAAAGGCCATCTGCTTTGGAGATATGTGGTCATTTCTGCTAGGAGAGAGTACCAGCAAGCCTGCATGTCAGGGCAGGAATAGAAAGGAACTGGCCCTTGTGCCAAGACTTTCTTGGTAATCCAAGGAATTCACCCACAAAAAATGCTAAATTAGTTCAAACTATAGTCCAGAGGGGCCCTGGCGTCCTCAAGCTATAAACAGAGAGGAGAAATGGATCTGATAAAAAGCCACATTTCTGGTAGGCTTGGTGGAATGCAATGTGCTCAGTATAGGAAGGGAATCTGCATGGCTGTGCACAGGTCTTAACTCTGGGGCCATGCACTAGTGGCCCAATAAATCTTTTATTTATCCACCTGACCTGTTCCACCACAGGCAGCAAGAACACCCCATTGGTGACTTCTTCCCCAAAAGAGTGGGGTGCTCACCCCTCATCTGGCTCTACCTGGCCTTTGGCAATGATGCTTAGGCTGGAGGTTTCAGTGCCAGGTGCTGGGTGCTGCCAGGAATGTCCCCAGGGTCAGGGACCCCTGCAGGAGACCTGGCTCTTGCAGGTGGGGCGAGCACTGCTTCCCAAAGGAAAGAGCCTGGCACCTTGGGAGGTGTGGCCCAGGGCCTTAGTTCTGATGTTATTTTGTTCCCTGATTTTGGAAGGAGCAGTGGAAACAATTAGGTCTCTTAAATTCTCTGAGGCAAGATCCAAATACAGAAAAGAATACATCTCCCAGGCAGGGAGAAGTGGGGAATTAATTGCCTTTTTTTGGATGAGATCAGAGAAAGCTGATTTATGAAGCAAAGAGAAAGCAAAGTGCTTTTATGGGTAAAATGTTCCCTGCTTATTTCCTTTCTGTCAGACTACGTTCCTCCCACGCTTCTGGCTGCAAGCTTGCTCCTTGGAAGCCTGTTTAAGCATTTCAGCATGTGATGATTTAACTGGGCATGGATTCTGACAGATCTTTGCAAATAACATCACAGGAGTTGCTGGAGGTGACAGCCTAATGCCGACTCGGGGCACGTTCAGCAGGACAAGGCTGGCAAAGAGAAACCCAGTCATCCCTGTGTGCTCCCAGCCTCTGCCAGGGCCCCTCTGAGCACCAGGCCCTGGGAGACAGCCCTGGCCATCCGCTGAGATGGGGTGTGCCTGGCAACCTGCTCTATCTGCTGGGGCAGACGGAGGAGACGCCGCCGCGGCACCGAGGGCTCCGGAGCTGAAGCCTCACGGGGAGCGGGGGCCTTCGGTTACAGCCCGGGCAGAGCGAGGGAAAGCAGGACAGGGGAGAAATCCAAGGAGCTGGGTGTGGAATGAGAAAGGTTCTGCAATCGAATTTCCATGCACGGGGCTTTCAGCTCTTGCCAATGTACATATAGGAAGGGATGAACTCAGGGGAACTCAAGAGGCTTACTCCTGCTGAGGGAGAGTGCAGCAAGTGACTGACGCGGAATTAAAGGGTACCAGAGCTACATCTGGGACGTCTCAAGTGTTGATGGCCAGGCTGTGCTGTCTGCCCCAGTGGCATGGTTCCTAGTGACAAAGGCACCCACCTGTGACAGGTCTAGCTGCAAAGCTGCATCTGCTGTGCCCACACATGCAAGTACAGCCCAGTTTTCACTTACAGAGGTGGGGGCATCAATACTTGTCTGCACCGTCCAGAGGAACCACAAGTGGAACCACATTGGAGATATGTGAGGCATGGATGTGGAGCAGTTCAATGCATGGTTGTAGCAGGTTTTGCACACCCAGCAGAATGTTCTGGGGATTGCTGGAAGGTTTTGGTACAACTGGCTGTCACTTCTGCTCAGTACCACCCTGCTGATGAGATATCAACCAGAAGGGACTCACTCCAGAGCACCCCTAAGGACATCATAAGGTCCAGGGACAGGAACAGTCAAACAACTGACATACCTTCACAGGAGAAAATTAGCAAAGGAGGTGAATTGAAATCAACCCCCTATGAAGTCAGGCAAAACAGGAGAATATAGTTTGATAATCAATAATGATATAGAGAATCCCTTACACTCAGACCCCAAACTGCGGTAGGTTTACAGGGAGGAGGGGAGGGCAGGGGTGGGAGCTGGGGGTAGGGAAGAGAAAGCTGCACGAATTGACCTCTCTCCCCCCTGCCCCCTCCTTTTTCTTTAAATCCCCACCTAGTCAGGAGTGCTCATTAAGGATGGCTCTCGTTACCCTAATTAGGCTGCCCCCTTCTCTTCACAGGGCTCCAGACCTCTGCCATTCAGCAATAACAAGAATAACAAGAAACTCGTTATTTTACAATCTGGGCCGGGGAGGAGGGGAAGAGGGAGAAGATGGCTTTGTGATGTGCTGCTTGGAGAAAAACAAGCCCAGAAAAACCTGGATCGAGGGAGGAGCCCCTTCTGTCAGGGGAGACCTTGTCTCCTCTTAAACACTCTCTTGCCCTAGCGCACGCCTGCACTAGAAGTAATGCTATAAGGATTGAGGATTTGTTTGGGGTGGTTTTCCCCTTTTCTGCAGGCTCATTCTTGAAGGTTGTTTTTCTTTCTAGCAATCATATGTATGTGCACTTGATTTTATGTGAAAAGTAACCTCTCGGGACTCTGACAAGGCATGAGCCATCCCAGCCCTGAGCCGGGGAGGAGGAGGTGGCAGCAGCGGCAGTGGGACACTCCACGTGTTATGCGGTCTGTACTTGGCACTCGTCAGCGGGAGGGAGGCTCTGATGGTTTGCCCCGGGGAGGGCAGCAGCGGAAGCCTGGTCTCAGCCCGGCTTTCCCAATTCCCTTTCCCTCTGGGATGCCGAGGCTGTGCAGGCTCACCCAGCCCGACGGTGCCCCCGGTGTGCGAGGTGCCCCCTGCAGCCACGCCACCCTCCCGGCTGCCACGGCCCCTTTGCGACTTGGCCACCTCCAGTCCGCATCCTGCTGCTGATCCCCTCTGGAACGGCATCCCAGCAAACCTCCTCACCAGCAGATGCTTGATTTCCAAGGCTGCTGTGAAAAAAGAAAAAAACAACAACACCAACCAACCAACCACAAAAAAAAAGCCAAAAACAAAAACAAAAAAAAAAAAACCACCAAAAAACAACAACAACAACAACAACAACAACAAAAAAAAAAAAAAAAAAAAAACCCACCAAAACCACAAAAAACCAAACCAAACCAACAAACAAACAAAAACCAAAAAACCAAAACAAAACAAAACCCACCCGAAAAACAACAACAAAAACCCAAACCAAAACAAACAAACACAACGACAACAAAAACCCCAAACCAAACAAAAAACCAACCAGACAAAGAAACCTGTGCCTGTTTTAGACCCGTGGAGCAGAGATGGAGGGTGAGTGAAATGAGGGCTCCCTGACAGACTCCTTGGTTACAGCTTGGTTAAACCTTGGGTCCCCGTTAGAGCACCAAGACATGACCTCTCCTTAGCGTTGTGTTGTGTAGCATCCCACCCCAGAAGCAAACAAGCCAAGTCAGCACGACCAAGCATGTGTTTAACTGTTGTTCTGGAAGAGAGGAAAAAAAATAAATGCTCACCACCTTGCAAAATCAGACCCTCCCTGAGCATTTGGAATTAATTTTGTCAAAACCACCTTATCATCTCCATAAATTGTCACAAATCCACTCTGTTTTGCAGAGCTAAACATTTCAACATTTTATGCACATTACCAGTTACACCATCTTTGCTCAATTTATGCCTCATTTAAATAACTTATTACATCAGATATAGGGCTTTTTTATAGCTCAGTTTTAAGTCTCTTTCTCATACTCTCTTTAAGACTTGTCTAAGTCTTTCAAGATGTTCTTTCAAGCCCTCAGACCAAATTAAAACATCATTCACTGCAGCTTCAGCACTTAGCAGTTTCTCAGCGATCTGGCAAATACTCTTTGAAATACCTCGGGAGGAGAAGAAATGCCAAATAATGTCTGCCTTAGCTTACACATTGACATTTGAAGCATGAACATCCAAAGTTATGCCTCAAAAGTAGGTGCAGGCATGTAAGCAGGGGATCCTGAATTTTTCTGAGGTGACAAATACCCCATAATAATGTCTTGAGGGATTTACGATATCAATTACTTGGATTTCGCCTCCAAGCCTTTCTCACAAATGATGGTTCATATTGTTTTCTAAATTCATGTTCGTGTCTTAACTCAGTTACATCTGCTAACGGGTTTGGATTGTTCTGATTGTAAATAGACAAACAAATATGTATCTGCTGGGACTGAGATTCACTGTGCCAAACGCTCTTTAAACACTCTTCCTCCCACAAAAAGAAAAAAAGAAGCCAAAACTCCCTAGATTTAGAGCAAGGAAAATTATTTCAGCTGAAACCGTTTTCTTGGGGTAGGATTTTTTGTGCCTAACCCTAAAACTTTGTGTCACCTGGAACATTTAGCAAATCGACGTCAATTTTGCTGAATTATTTTGACTTAAAGAAAAGGAGCCTTGTCTGCAGGGATAAGAAACATCCAACCTCCTGCTTAGTCTTCCCTATTTTTATGGAAGTGAGGTGTCCCAGCATATCTGTCAGACTTAACAAAGATTGTTGTTAGCCTTTGGCTGTGATCAGCTTTCCCCCACCAAGAAACACTTAGAGAGCACACGAGCTGGAGGGAAAGTGTGTTACAGCTTCATGGACAGCCTGGGCTGGTGGAGCCTCTTCCAGCCTATGGAAACATTCAGGACTTTGCCTTTTCCTGCTGGTAAAATACAGCTTTGCTTTTCCAGTTACCCTCGCCCTCCTGCCAAGAGGGGAGCTTGGATATTTTGTCTGTGCTGACCCTCCAGCTGGGGCTGGGACATGTCTTGGCCACAGCAGGAAGGAAGAGAGTGCCCCGGATCACACATCTGGTTTTACATCTCTCACTTCTCCTGTTTCAAGCAGAAACACATGGCAGGTATCTTTACAAGCAGAGGATATCTGCATTACATCGAGTGCATCTGGATTGCACTTGGAGGAGAGCCCCAGGGGTGCTTCCAAAGGCAGACTTGATGTCTATACTGAAAGTAGTGGATGTGGGAGTGTGGGAAGGACCTGGTATGCCATCTGGGTGCTGATCTGGAGGCACCAGTGTGGTTGCCCAGGAGGCTGATGGATGAAAAGCACCTACCCCCCTGTGTTGAAGCTGGGCAGCACAGCTAGCAAGACAGATTCCCAAGAGGCCAGAGTCACGCCTGTGCCAGTCACACACTTTTCATTTTCGCCTTAGTCCACTTGTTAATTATGTGCTGCAGTCACATCTGGGTGGACCAGCTGCTGGAGTGAGAGGCAATCCCAGGAGATCTCACGTGTCCTGGAGGTGGAGTTGGAGGTCAGGGAGATCTTACCTTCAGGCAACAGCAGCCCTGGGCTGTAGGGTCACCTCTACCACAATGCCGGCCCTGCTGTCTTTCACACGTTGGAGCACAATGGGAAGCAAGGCGTTCCCAGCTGGGAAAAGACAATTTGCAGCTATTCTGAGCTGTACTGGTTGGAGCCCTCTTGTGAAAACAAACCGAGAGAGACATCCCTGGTCCCTATTGACCAGCACTGCTGGGACAACACAGGCAGCCTTATTTGGTGAGAGGGGGGATGGAGGAAAAAGCCCCAAGTTCTCCTTCCGCGCTGCTCTGCTCCATCCCTGCTGCCCCGGGCTGCATTGTCCTGCTTTGTCCCCGAGAAGCACGTGTCTCCGGTAGCACCGCGGTTATTTTTAGGCGGACTTGGCCGGCATCCATGGTGGTGGTGGCTTTGGTGAGCTGGGAGAAGCAGACTTTTCTCTCTCTGCCTTTCAGTGTTTGGAAACAGTGAGGCTGCCAAGGCAGCCTGTCTCCTGCTCTGCACTTCCAGCCTCTGGAAAGTGAGAATGAGCCCTGAAAAGCCTGGCAGGCTGTCCAGGAGAGCCTGCCAGGCAGGCGGCAGCGCCCTGCCAACACCAACAGCCCTTTGCTGCCATCAGCCAGGGAAAACTGGGGCGGGGGGGGTGGAGAAGGGGAAGCGGCAGTGGAGGGGGAGGCTGGAAAATTGCACAGGTCCCTCTTGGGAAGAGCCTTTTCATTTCCTGAGCCTGACTCTGCATTTGTTATGGATGGGAGCAGCATGGGAGGTTGGAGCATGGGGAGGTGGGGAAGGGAGAGGGATCCACTGCAGTCGCTCTGGGATTTCTCCTGCATGTGGTTAGGACTGGGTCAATCTTGCTCAGGGGAAGGAGGCTGCTGGCGTTGGCCAGGCTTGGAGACCAGAGCAACTTGCAAGTGACAATGCAGATGGCCTGGGCCAGGACACTTGTGGGGCCCCCCCTTGCCTCCTGACACCTGGTTTGACCATCCCTGGTGAGAAGGGACAAAGACATCCCTAGATGAGACAGAATGAAGAGGCACAGGACTGCTACACCAAGGCATGCTGCAGACCATGAACAAGGCTGCATTGTGGGCAGCCCAGCAACTGGATAATGGAGAGGTGTACTATATCCCTGATGGAGCAAAGACCAAGTCTAACACAGTCAGCAGACCACTCAGCCAGCTGACACTGATACTGCTATTTTTGCCCCAGCTACTCAAATCTCACCTCTGAATGAAACTGATTGTTTTCTTGAAAAAGGAGCAGGAGGCATGCTTTTCTGCCAGAAACTTTAAAGATACCCTGTGCCTCAGCAGGAGCAGTTAGGCCCTCAGCAAGGCAGCGGTGGCAGCTGGGGCTGAGGGACAAGTCTTCCTGAAATGCTGGCAACTGTTTCACCACAGACTTTTGTGGGAAGCCCACTCCATAGGGCCAGCAGCCTCTTCTCTCCTGGCTGCACGCCAGGATAGCAGGTCCAGGGCAGTGGCTGGAGCCCCCTTTTTCTCTCAGAGCCCCTCCATTCCTGGCTCTGAGCCGTGCCACTGCCAAAAAGGCAAAGGACTCCAGTGTCTGAAGGGGAGGGAGAAGGAAAAGAGGAGGTGCAAGTGTGTGTGTGTGTGTGTGTGTTGGGGGGAGATGGAGACATCGGGTTAGAACAGACTAGCTTTCAGAGTTTGGCTAACACCCTCTCCAGCCTCTTAGTCAGCATATGCAGGGTCCCATGATCTGAGTAGCAGCCCCTCTCAAGCCATTGTGTGCCTGACCTGCTTAAATAAACGGTGTTATTTTAAGCAAGGGCAGTCGAGCATTTGCCGAAGGTCCTTCTCTTTCTTGCTCCCTTTCTCCCGTCCTCCTTCCCCCCCTTTCCCGCTGCTTCAGTTTCCCCTCCCACCCCACTTTCCTTTACACAGCACGATTAATCCATCAAACCGAATGGGGGGGAGGAGGAGGGGCAATGAGCCCGCACTCCACTGAGCACTGAAGAGGCCCCCATTCATGGGTCAACAAAACCAGGGAGGACTCTTGGACTTAATCAGCCAAGGAGCGCTCCAGCCCTGGAGACAATTAACATCAAAGCAGCGCAGGAGAAAGAGGAGACGGGACAGCCAGGAAGCCTGGAAACCCACATACAAATCCTGATTAAAAAGGGAGGGAGGTTAGGGAGGAAGCGCAGAGAGAGGGAGGATGCACGGCAGCATGTGAGAGGAACTGATCCATGTCTGCCTCCAGGAGGGGGAAACTGAGGTGCGAGGAGGAGACAAGACTTGCTTGGGGCCGACGTGTGGGGCAGCAACACGGGCTTGCTAAGGCAGGGTCCTCATCTCCTGAATTCTGCTAAAAGCCCCTTGCTGAGGCTGCCCTGGGGTAGGAACCCGCATCTTCAGCAGCTGTGGCACGTATCCCTTACACCAGCTGAAGTTTCACCAACGTCAGTGGGGCTAGGATTAAGAAGCAACATGTGGCTGGGTGTTGCTAGCCTCCCACACCTCATTTTGAAGGTTGTTTCCAACAGTCTTGTCACGGTATTGTCACGATCCACATAATTGAAAAAAACTTAATAAAACTTTATTGTTACCTTTGGGCACTACATCAAAGACTGCGTGCACCTAAACATAATAATCATATTTTGCCTTTGTACCAGATGGTCACTTGGCTGCTAATGCAAACTGGCAGTGGTTCCACTCAGTCCTAGGGAGCAGCAGGGGCTCCGTGGCCAGAGCCTGGCACTTGGGCTGCATTGCCCATGGGGAGGGACAGCCAAGCCTGGAAACTCTCCTTGCACTGGAGCCTGGGGTTTAATTGTAGCTTCCTTTGGAAAGAAAGGCGGCAGATGAAGTTAGAGGTGAAGAAGGAGCAGCTCCTGCCCCTCTGGCTGTGGGCCCCCACAGGCACGAGTGCGCTGAACCGAAAAGAAGGGGGCTGCACGCTGCTGAGAGGAAGGGTAATGGCGAAGGAGGCTGCAGGGCAATTTTCCAAAACTTTGCTGCACGCTTCCCCCCTTCATGGGCCTCACTCTGCAGAGATCTTTCCACACCTCAGGAGCACCATGAGGAAATGTTAGGCTGCTAGTGAGCTGTTGCAGTTGCAATTTACCATCTTCTTGAGTTACCATGGGATTATTGAATGGAAAATCAGATCCATGCCACAGCTTGCTAGCACATTCCCTCTTCTCAGCCCCTGACTGTTACGACGTCTCCTCCTCTGATCTCTGCAACAGGTAGTGCTGTCACCAGCCTGCAGCTGCAGCTACGGCTGTGCTGAGATCTTACAGTCAAAGTGTCAGCTATGATGGGGTTTGCATTACCTCCCCTACCATCACACTGACAAAACACCATGGAGGTGCCAGAGCCCTTCTGGAGGGGAGCAGGGTCTGTGGGTGCTGTCTCGTTAAATGCTGGCATCTAAGATGTTCAGAGAGCAGAACACAGGATACATGTGGTGACTCCATTGGCATTTCCCCCAGCTGTTCTTGCCTGTCTGAGCCAGTAAAATATCTGGGACTGGGACTTTCTCCTGTGGTGGAAAACTACAAATCCTTAGAGCTCAAAAGTTGGCACAAACCCATGATTAAAGTAGGTAGAGTGGAGTGCACGATGTGTCATGATGGTCTTAACTCCTGATTTGGGGGAAGGGGGCATTCTGGTTCATAGCTTTTGAGGAGACTCTTAAGAAGTACAATTCCATTGAAGGCTGTGAACAGAAATCATGGAAAACAGAGTACAGAGACCTAGAAAAGCTGGGCAGAAACACTGCCAACAGGACTACCTCTTCTAGTTGTAAGATGACTTTCATATAAAGAATTGCTAGGTGGCCCAACGAAGCCCTGTGTTTCCATACCAGTATTTACCTCAGAGTACCTCACCCAATTCATATTGCGTTTTTTCAGCGTGTAAATGCTTGCACCAACCTTCTGTACACTTGAAGCCCTGGTCTGCACAAGTGTCACTGTTCAGGGAACAAGCTGACAAGCTTTCCTGATGCTGATCTATGTAGCTTTGAAGAGGGAGTGAAAATCTCTGGGTACAGGGATAGGGCTAAATGCTTTCAAACAATGATGGGCTTGGGTCAAGATCAGGGCCCTGGGCTGGTTACAAGTGATGCACCAGGTTCTGCAGGAGTAAGGGCTCTTTCCAGAGGGGTTGGGGCCACAGACGGAGCAGGACAAGGTGAACACATAGGTGGCAGCATGGGCAGGTCCATGCAGACAATTATTCCCCACAGGAAAAAGGGGAATTTGGAAGCAGCCCACATTTCTACACACCACTAAAATTCCTTGTCCTGCGGGTTTCTCTGGCAAGGTCTGGCTGCTCTGGCTGGCTTTGGTAGTCACACAGTAGCTCTGCACAGCTGGGTCCATGCCTGGCATTGTTGCCACCATGAGCAGACAGGCACGGAAGAGGTGAGGGAGCACCAGCACAAGGGACCAGCTCTCAGTGTATCAGTTACATCTTAATTGCAGCTGTCTGGTTGCAAGGAAGAACAGGAAGGGGAGCAGAGACAGCCTTGGCTTTTGTTTCATGCACTGAACTTTAGGGCTCCTCTTTCTTCTACCCACCCTCTTTTGCTGAGATATAGCCACCCACACGCACCAACCCACTCATGCTTTCTTGTTTTGTCCTGTCATGGCTCTTCGCCAAGAGCTTGGAGAGTCTCTTGAAAAAAAGGAAAGTGGGAGACAGGGTTGTGTGGAGGTAAAACACTATGCAGAGCATTCTTTCACCTTCCTCCTCCTCTGCGCTGTCTCCTGAGCATCCCTCCCTTTTCCTCAGCAGGTACCTATGGAAAGTGACACTGTCAACAAAGCCCCAGCAGGATCAGCCTTTGGTCTTGCTCAGGCAGCTGGTTCCCATTAAATATTCTCAATCATGGAGAATTCTTTCTCATCTGAAATATTTTATTATTGCTTTTCCTTTCTTTCAGTTTCCTAAGGAGAAGGGAGGGAATTTGCATATGTGCGTGCAGTGAACTAAAGAAAGGGAATTTAGAACTCAATCTTACCATGCTCATGTTTAAGGGTGTGTGTTAACCAGCTGCTATAACATTTACTCTTTCTAACACACCAGCTGAAATATAGCTCACATTTTCATTCCCCCACTGTCTCAGGTAGGGTCCCCAAGGATGAGAAACATGCTGTTTCCTGAGCACGAGCCCCTCCATCTGCTTGGCTGCAACTACGGAGGCCAAGATTTAAACTGGGCTGGGTTACCTTCAGTGAGAGGCTGAGATTTCACAGGAACAGCTGAGAGCTGTGGCATTCCCATTTTGCCCAGGTGCCACTGGTTTTGGAGGATAAGAGGACTTACTTTGCTGAACAGTTTGTCAGCACCCTCTCTCCTGAGCTGCCACATGTAAGAGTGCTGGGTTTAACACGTGTAAGCCCACTGAGAGCTTGGAGACACAGTCCTGGGGAAACACAACAGGGCTGAGACATAAAGCATCCCAGATGCCAGAGAGGACATATCTCTCATGCTCAGGGCAGCCCAATCTTACCCCTCTGCCTTGCATGGTGATTATTTTGGCCAGCAAGTTTTCTCGTTCACACTGAGCACAGACAAATGATTTCAAGCCTGTGGCAGCTACTTGCTAGGTGATTCCTCCTTGCCCATAGCTCCCAGAGCTGTCACTTCTTGCTGTGGAGCTCCTGCATTCCAGGACCTCCCACAGGTCAGGAGCCACCTGGCTCCATACCTCAGATCCTGTGTGGGGTGGACCATGTCAGATCGCCAAAGTTTGCCATAGGCTTCAAGCACTGTGGAAACTTGCAGTTTCCATTAGGAAATGCTGAGAAGAGCAGTGGGTTCTAACAAGGAGGACCATGGATTTGGGTGGTTAGTATAAATAGAAGGGCTCCTTAAAAAGAGAAAAAATGCATATGACTGCATAAGCCCACAGTTTTTCTGAGACTGACTCATGGCCTAAATGGCACAGCTGATCCTGGGGCTTGTTGCAGAGCTGCCTCAGCTCCATATGGCAGAATGGGTTATGCAAATTTTCCCTGGTTACTGTTCAACCTCTGTTGCTTTTGAAAAGACAAAGAACACATGAAGCCCCCTGTTCTCTAATGAGAAAATGCCTGCACTTGGTTTTCTCCTCTGGAATTTCAGCTCTTTCCCTCTGCTGTTTGTTTCTGCCCTGCTGCCTGGCTGCGGCCTGGTGTGATGCCTGCAATCTTCCTCCTGGGACAAGAGACACGTTTCTCCTCACAGCTCATTAGTGGCAACCATCATATCATCCTCAGCCATCTGAGAAAGTATCCTCATCTCCTTGCTTGCAACTGACTTGCCAACAATCTCCCCGCAGGGCTGGATGGCAAAGGATCCTGCAGCTCTCCTGCCTTACCATGGACACATGAGAAACAAATCAATCCCAAGTGCTTCGCAGTAGGGATGCAGCGCTGGAAGGGATCTCCTATTTTACCCTGTCTTGGCCCTTGCTATTGTCAGCAATCACATCGTGCAATCTTCCGCACAAATGTGAAGATCCAAACAATCCTAATAAGTTTTAAGATTCTCCCACTACCCCAATTAGTAGACTCTTCCAGAACTTGACAGCTCTGAGGCTTAAACCATTCTTCTTATTTCCAGTCTCAATTTATTCCTGGCTGGAGCATGCCCACTTGTTCTCGCGCCAACATTGTTCCAAGGCTTAAATAGCTCTGCTCCCTCCCTGGTGCTTATCCCTCTGATGTGTTTACCAAGAACAATCATATCCATTCTCAGCCTGCATTTCACTGGGCAAAATAAATCAACAGTCTCCTGCCTCCCGATAGGCACTCTCCTCCCCTGACCATGCTGCTAGCCTTTGTCTGCATCCCCTCTCAACGTTTCTCTTTTCAGTGCAGATGGCAAGAAGTGGAAACCATTCTCCATCACCTGTGCCCTGAATAAGGTCCTGAGCAACACTCCAGGTTTTCCTGATGCCCCAGTGGCCAAACAAAGTCTGAGTGTGGGGATTTTTATAGGCACAAACTCAGTGGAATTTGGTCTTTACCCTTGAATGCTGAGTAACTTAGTGCCTCATGGCAGTATTTTGACACCACTTAGAAGCCAGCAGCCCCACTCTGCTCTGAAGCTGTCATGAATGCTCTTGGTAAAGCATGCAAGACTTGCTCACAGAACTGTAGGGATAAAGTTACTCTGGAGGTTTTGACTCATTTGGTGGCACTAGCTGTTGAAGTTGGGTCTCTGATTTCCCAGCATAGCTCAGAATCCCTGAGCTGTATCACTGGATGGGCTTAGCAGAAGGTTTTGTTATCTGGAGGTTTTCTTACAGTGCAAGAGGTCCACATAGGTTTTGTTAGTGATGCTTTTCTGGACATTCAGAATTCCTGTGAAGATGATATAATAAAAAATTACCTGAGTGGGAGTGTGCTTTTCTCATAATTTAGTGCATATCTGACCACTTCATTTCTCACTGATAAAAAGTGTGCAAAGTGCAGATGACAGATTTTTTGGCTAGCAAATGCTGCAGCAGAAAGAAACAAATAGGTCTTCTTTTCAGTTAAGCCAAACCTGGACTTCAGGAGAAAAAAAAAAAAAATCAGTTTCGGCTCCTCAAAATATGGGAACTCAGCCATGCTCCTAATTTTCCCTTATTGACAGCTGTCCTTCAGTTTCATTCAGTTCTGTTCTGTAGATCTGAAACACCACTTCTTGTATCTTGGTGCAAATCCTGTTTTGACTTTGCTGGGTTCCAAGATCTCAGCAGACACATGTTGTATAGAAGCAATACAGCAGAATGATTTCTCTCTTGATGGATTTCTTCTTGCTTGAGAAAATGTGACTCTAACAGAGCACCTGTGGCGCAGACTAATTTGGGCACTACTCAGCACCAGACAAGTGCTGGTGTTATACCACAGCATGCTTTGTGTCCTTACAGAGAGGCTGAGGTGTAACAGGGGAAAAATACTCAAAAACTTAAATGGCTTCTTCCCCCCACTAAAGTCTTTTGTTTCTGAAACCAAAGCATAGTAAATCAAGGGGTTCTGCCTTAAATGAACTTCAAGTGCTCTTTATTTTTAAAAAAACAACCCCCAAACCAACCAAATCCCCAAGTCCCCAAAAGGAAGAGGAGGAGGAGGAAAAAGATGGGACCTCAGAGAGGATTCATAAATCACATTGCAACAGACCTGGTTCCTGCATTCAGCCCACCAGGCAAAGCACAGCACCATAACGGGACTGATGGGCCACGTGTGCAAGCAGACAGAACGCAGCTGACTTGGAGGAGATGTGCACTCTCTGGCACATACAACACTTGCTCCGTCCCTGCCCTGGCCTCACTCAGTCTCTCCTGCCAAAAAATAAACAAGCCAGATCAAACCTGTCATGGTCTGGAAGTCTTCAGCTCCCCCTTTATTTTAACGTGGTGCGCACGGTTTGGTTTCCCAGCATTTAATGCTTTGGCATCGCACTCAAAACCTGTTAATTCTCCACTTCTTGGACTGTGACTTCCCACCTGGTTGTCCAGCGTGGACAAGACCCCAGGCAGCAAGAAATTGGAAGGAGGAGAAGGGCCAGGCATTTCTCCAAAGCCAGATCCTTCCAAGACTTTTCTCAGGAGACTTCTTGCAGAGTTCCCCAGGAAGCCCCAGGAGGGGCAGCTCCTGAAGTCCAGAACACCACTGCATGATCCCCCTGCCCTGAAGCAAGCAGCCAAGGGTTGAGGCAGCATTTGGGCACACAGAACCAGCGAGGAGCACTGTGGGCTGTGGGTCTGGGCATGCCCATTCCCACGTGGATCCAGAGGTAAATCAGGCTGTATGCCCATCTCCTGGGGCGCAGGCTGCTGGTGCTGCCACCACTTTGCCTGCACACCAACCACAGGTACAAAAGCATGGTCTGCCCCCAAATCCTCAATCCCAAAGTGTCCTCATTCACATCTAAGCATTCTGAGGCTTCTTCCTCAGTTCTCCAAGCAACCTAAAGGTCACAAATGTTAAAAGGTAACAGCTCACATGTCATCCAGTGGCCATGCCCTCTATCTGGGAACAAGGGAAGTAGGTGGCAGATTAAATAAAGGCCAGGTTTTACTGTGGTTTCCCTCAAAAAATAAGTTCTCCTATTGCACTCCCGAAGCCTGAAACACTTTTGTTGTCAGAAATGGCCTCAGGATGTTCACAAGGGTTTGCCTCGGTGTCCTTTGGTGGATACCCACAACAAGAAGATTGGAAAGAATTCCTGCTAAATCTAAGTCCTAATGTTCTACAACAAGCTGCAGAGCAAGTATACTTTTCCTGTGCACCTGGATACTGACCTGATAGCACCCTAAGGCACTGATGAGTTCAGAGACAGGCACCCCCCTTGCCTTTGGTCCCCAGAGGCACAGAAATAGGCAAGTGTGATGGCATTTGGGCATGCCAGCATGAGATATGTTATATTTTTTTTTCTTCTTCTTTTCTTTATTTGTCCTTATTTCAGGAGGAAGGAATCACTCTCATTGGGACTGTTTTGGCCTTTGTGTAAGGAAAGGGAAAGACAAATAGGGAATTCCAATGGGTTTTGGGGCAGCCAACACCTGGGTGGTGCATTGTGCTTAAAATGGTCTCCAAAAATAACTAGGAGCACAAAAGGGGAAAAATTAATAAAGATAATTAACTGGTTTCCATCTCCAAGTGCTTCGGAGACATGAGCTAATCAGTCTGTAGGCGCATCCAAGTACACACAATGTCTGTAATTAGTTTGCTCTTCAACTTCCTTGCCCCTTCCCCCATAAGATTGCCCACCAAGATTCCTATCAGAAAGAACAGGTCTCTTTCTGCCCTTTCTGCAGAGGCCTGACAGTCTTGCCTCCTCTTCTCAAAATACACTGTCTCTCTGTCAGTCTGTCTGTCTACTTCCCTCCCCTGCTGGCCATGATCAAATTTCACTAAATGAATCACAGTCTAGTGGAAACTCCCTCCCATCTTTGCCAAGAATTGCAAAGTTGATGAAAATGGGACTTGGAGCCAAAGGCATTTTAGCACAGTGTCTTACCAGTTCCAACCAACTGGGTTCCATTGCAGTTGGTTGCTTCTGGTTGTCCTGTTTCCGCTTTCAGCTTGGCACCTTTCCACCAGGAGCATGTTTCCCAGGATTATCATGCAGATTACTTGATGCTGCAACACACCTCCAGGGCCCTCCTGGCAGCTGCAGGCTTCCTTCCACCCCAGTGTTCCCTAGTTTGTTTTTTTTTTTTTTTGTTTTGTTTTGGTTTTTGGTTTTTTGTTTTTAATGAAGAGGACCTGCTGAGGCCAAGTGCCCATCTATCCAGATCACTGGTGTGGGTTTAAACATCTTCTCTGTTCCCAGTTATCTGGTGCAGTTCTGCCCTTGAACCTTCCTTCCCTCTCTGACAATTTCATGGCTCTGCTGGTTCCTCATGCCAGACCTCCATGGTCTAGTAGAGCAGGTACCCCCTGACCAACAACTGTAAGTCCTCTCCTAGGTGGGACCTGGATACTTTGTGGAACCCTAGGCAATGTTACTTCACTTTTCTCCACCAGTAAAATGGAGTAATAAACTCCATCTGGGGAAGACACTAGATTTAATGCTGGAGAGGTATCACAAAATAGAGAGGAACCACTCCCAGTTCTCCTGGGGCTCTCCAGCACACAGAAAGGGGGTTTCTTCATGCCACCCTTAAGCTAACTCCCAAGGACTTAGCAACAACCTTGTTCTCAGGCCCAGGCTGAGATGCTGAAGCAAAGTCTCTTTGTGTTGATGTCATCCACATGTCCAGAACCAGACCTGTCCTCAGGCAGTTAAGCCTGGTGAGACACTGAGGAATAGTCCCTAGACATTTATGTATTGATAGCAAGTTTTCCATCCCTGAGGCTCTGCAGTGAGGTCCCAGGGCTCCCATGCAGGACAGCATGCACAGTTCCCTTTGGGGCTCTCAGAGAGCCTGCAGCCCTCTCTGGCTGCTAGCACAGCCTCCTCAGGCCACAGTGTAGCTGTTGCAGGCTGTACAGGAGCAAGAACAACATGTTATACACTATCTCCTTATTCTCCAGCCCTCACTTCTCCTTCTTGCCTTTCCACTTCTCCCCCTTGTTTTTTCCATTTGTGGTACCTACTATTCTATTTCCTCTCCAGGCCTCTTTCTTTCCTTATCCTGCCTGCTATCACCCCCCCCAACACCCTTCCCTCTTGTTTTCTCTCCTCTCCACCTCTGATCCACATCCAATCACCCCAGCTGGCTCCTCTTCTCCTGGAACCCACCAGGAATGTGAGACAGATGCTCTGGATCAACAGGGAGCCACGGCTCAGCATCAGCCCCCAGCTGGCTCCCAGCTCTCGTGTCCCAGCTTCCCATCAGGAGAGCTCAAGGCCTGACCACTCTGGGAAGAGATGAAGCCCAGGTGTGCCTTGCTGCCCCAGTGCAAGGTTAAGCCTTCCCAGGGGAGCGGGGAGCAGTACCCAGCTCCCAGCACAGGCGTGGGCTCTCTGACAGGGGAAGGCGACATGCCTCGCCCCTCCATCCCACACAGGACCACCTAGCCTCGGGGGACAACCGCAAGCCCTTATCAGTATTCGGCCCCTTGCTGTGAGGAGGAGGGATCGTTTTCCTTTCTGGGTCTCCCTGCTCTCCCTCTAACCCTCAGCTCTCTCCTTCCCTCTCATCCATTTCCTTTGACACTGGTCCCAGGCCCACTGCCAAGTCTCAGATCCATTAGCGAGGTGCCTTGCTGACTGAAGCACAAATCAGGACGGATCCGGGTGCAATTAGCAGCTTCTTGCACCTCATCTGGAAGGCATTAGCTTGGCGTTTGGGGGAGGGGGTTATGGGTTGGGAGGAGAAGAGCGAATGGATATAGATGCCAAACAGAATAAATAAGCTATTTCTACCTCTCCTAGGAACAACCATCGAGCATCTGATAGCAATGCACAGACTCACGTGCAATAACCATCTGTGGGGGACACAGTTGCTGTACCAAGCTGCTGTGACCCATAGACCTTCCCTCCTGAAGGATATGGTTATCACGTCCAAGAAGGGACCGAGATGGCATGAAGGTATGCACTTAGCCACAGCTTGTGGGTGATATCCCTCCTGATTTTCCCTCACAAACAAAGGCTTGTGGTTATGATGTCTGTAAGTGAACTTGGTCTACTCTGCCTTCCATCTGGCTCCCAGTGTATTAAAATCCCTGATAACATGATGACGTGGTATTTTGTCTTACATGTGAAGAGCCAAGATAGACTACCAGGTATTAGTTATTCGTGTGGTAGACACAGTCCCCAGATAAAATAGCTCTCATCAAGACCAGGATTCTGTGCAAAATATATTGACCTTAGGTTTTTTTTTCACCTAGCATTGTAGATAGCCTTTAAAAAACCTTGGCATTGCTCTCAGCAGAGACCCAAGCCGTCCCCTGCTGTCTTGCCAGCTAGCTCCAGGCTACAGCTGGGGTGCATGGATGCACAGGAGGCTGTGACTCTTGGGCAATCTCAGTTCCAAACAACAGGACAGAGCAAACATACTCAAAGTGTGGCCTTTGTGCTCCCAGAAGGGCCCTGCTCTTTCTCAGGCACAACGATGCTGTTACAGAACGTGTCTCTGAGGGATTCCATTAATACTGACCATTAGAAAAGGTGACTGTCAGAGTGAGAGAACCGAAGCCAGCCAGTTCATTACCTTTGTTTTTCCTTTCTGATGGATCTCAGCTTTGGGGAGAAGGCAGGGTGGGAGTGGGGGGCCTGGGGGCTGTCCTGGGATCCTCTGTGGTGATTGAGCAGTCTGCTGGGACACAGGACCTGGAGGGAGACAGAGGGCCGCTGGCAGCAGGTGGCTGGCATGGCTCTGAAACAGTGCGTGGAGCATTCCAGGGAAAAAACCAAACACCAATCCCAGTCACCTCTTGCAGGAGAGCCCACCAGCCATCAGAGCAAGGGGGCTGCCTTTTATTTATGCATCTGTGTATGATCCCTGTGCCCACGTGCCAGGTCCCCTTTGCCACAGCGCGCACAGACCATTCCACTTCCTGAGGCCACCTGCTGATGGCCAGGAGCTGGGGAAGCCAAGGCTTCCTCTGAGCCAGTGATCTCATGTTATTTCTGTGCAGGCAGCAGCTGGAAGTAGCTGGAAACATCTCTAACAGTAATTTTTCCTACACCGGCTGTTGCCAGACGATGGTCTGTGAGACTCTGCTGGTTAATGAGCTCATGGAAAGTGAGCTGCACCTGGGCTCCAGGGCCAGCCATAGTCTGAAGATTTCCATCCCTAAAACTATGGTGACATCGGTGTGGGAGTGCCTTGTTGGGGGCTGATGAAATTTGTTCATTCAAAGCGTTGGGCACATGTGATTATATTCTCTGTTCTCTGCTGGTTACCCCCGCAGGTACAAGGTAGAGGTGGTGATGGTTTATCCTGTCAAGAGAATGGAGACTGACAATGGATGATGCTGGGTTAGGTTAGAAGGAGAGTGGCTGGAAGGATTCTGTGAGTGTTCTCTCTGTTTTTTGTATGAAGAGGCAAAATTGCAAAGCACACAAGCCTGTGCCTCCTCCCGCCCCATCTATGCCTCCTGCTTGCAAGCTGTGGCCAGAGTCAGGGATGGTAGAAACTGTGATGTTCCTCCTTTCAGCATCCTTGTTCAGTGACCCAAAGTGACAAGGAGGCAGCCCCGTGGTATTCAGTGTTTCCCAAGGAGCAGAGGCGCAATGCCTGGAGGATGGTGTACCACAGCATTGCCTCCTCCAGGTGACAAACACCAACTAGATGGGAGAGGGGCAGGAAGGGGGGAGTGGAGGTGCAATCAAGGGTGTGAATGCCAGTGCCAGGCTGTCAGGAAGTGACACTGTGCCCTGGGGGTGCCACAGGAGCGAGTGTCTGCTCTCCCTCTGGCTGAGTGGCTGTGCCTTGCCTCCATCCTTGGAGACAGAGGAGGACACCCGTGCACGCTCTGCCGGTGGCTGCCTGCACGTACTCTCTTGTTTTCCTGGCTGAGGCAGAGGGAGAAGGCCTGGTTTCGGTTAAGCCTCGGTCACACAAAGATGCCTTTCCTATTACTCTTTTGTTTTTCCTTCTAAGCAATGTTCCCATTTAACTCTTCCAACTCTCCCCTGTTGGTGTAGCCTGCCCTGCCTGAGGGCCGGCCCAGGTCAGAGATAATTCAGGAACAAAGAGGAGTTGTTGGACTGTGTGGTTGGAAAACCCTCAACCCTGCCGAGAAGCTTTGGGAACCTCAGCATTTAAGAAGGATAACGCTGTTGAGAAGTTCTAGGAGGCCAGGATGAAGATACTCCAGTGGTGTAGAGCATGGTAGAAATACCTAAAGAGTCAGTCATGGCATTATCATGACTGAATTTGGCACCAAACTTCAAATCCACAGAGGGAGAGTGGGGGAGGCGGAAAAGAAAACATGCAAAGGCCTTTTCAAAACTCAAGACCACAAGAAAAAACTTCCTATAAACAAATCAAATGGAAATATTTTTTTAGTTCTATAAACATTTCCCCTTGAAGCGTTCAACCCAAATATTGCATCACTGTGCTAAGACATAAACAAATCTTGCAGTGAAAGAGATGCACACCAACAATAGACTGGCCTGTTTGCCTTGTCAAGGCTGCGAGAAGTGCAAAAAACAAACAAACAGGGCAAAGAGTGACAAGCAGAGGAGAGATGTCTGAGGAACTTGTTTGAATATTCAAGTGAGAGAAGAATCACACACCCCACCCCCCAAATCCCACTGAGCTTCAATAAGGAAATTCATCTCCTTCAGGGTCCTTCGAAAATCAGAGCTCTGGCAGGGCAAGGACACCAGCCAAACTCGCCTTTCAGAAAGCAAGGTGGCTTCTGATTTTTCCCAAATATATTATTTTAAAAAATATGTTCTTTTACATGAATATCGCTTGGGTAAAGATGTATTTATTTTTGCAGTGATTATAATGGTGGTATCAAGAACTACGCTGGCCAAGCTGTCCTGAGTTTTACACCAGTGTTGTACTTCCTATACAAGGAGCCAAGCCACACACCTATTGGAAGGTTGTTGCCCTCTGAGAAGTAGTTAGCAGGACTTCAGCAGGAAGCAAGGGTCTGGCTTTTAGTTGGTAAAAATCCTTAGAGGCACTCTAGGGAAGAAGAATTTGGTGCCAGATTAGAAAATGTGAAGTACCCCACAAGAAACACACCTCCAAGGAACAGAAACAAAAGGTGATTTTTTTCTATCAGGACTGCCATTTGCTCTATCTTCCTCTGGCTCTACCTCTGCCATTTCTCACATTTTTGGAATGCAATATGACCCTGTAGACATCACACCTGTGAAAGCAGACGAAGAGATCTGCCTCCAGTGCCTCTTCCCTCTCCTGTGCCAGGGAGAGCACTGTCCCTGTGTGGCAGAGTGGACAAGGACATGCTGAGTGGCAGTGGCATTGAGGGACATGGTGTATTCACCATGGCACAACTGCACTCAGCAATTTTGGTGCTGCCTGGTGTCGTGTGTTTCGAGTCATAGTACCATGCTGGGACCAATATTTGGCTCATACCTCAAACAGACACTGTAAGAGCTGCCAGGGACCTGCTGGTTTTGCCTCTCTCATCATGAGACACAGGCAAGGAGCTGTGCAAATCACATGGGTGGGAGGGAATTTCATTCTTGTTCCAGCTCACACAAGAGACACTGTGGAAAGGGCCACCAAAAAATGCTGCTTAGCAGTTCAGTCTCATGGGAAAGTTTCACTACCAAAAAGCTAGTATAAATTGAAACCTCTTGGGTAGGTAAACTGGCTCTGTATTCAGCTGAGATGAAACAGAGACATGGTTATCCATGGTTCTTCAGCTGGGATCATACTGCAACAAGCAGAAACAACTGTGATTTCTCTGGTGACTTAAGGTCCCCCTTCCACAAGCCCTCCTGGTGCCAAGCCATGCTGTGCATGGCCCTCACACTCAGCAACCCTGGCCAAGCTGCCTGCAGCGCTGCAGGGAACAGCAAACCTTCTGAGACCATTTGATCTCCCTAGACTCTTGTCAAAACCTTCTCCATGCATGCTTTCTTTGGTCTTGAGAAAATGACTTCAGGTGCTGCTGTGGGAACTGATTTATGAGGGGAGGCTGACAGAATAAAGGGCCTCACACACTTCTCAGGTTACATTGCATCTAGCTGGTGTGAATTGAGAGACACTTACACCGAGCTAACTGAGAGAGAATTGGGCCCAGACCCGGTGTATCTGTCTGACAACAGAGAGAATTAAAGACCTGTAAATGCTAAGCAGGGGTGGTCCAAAAATATTAGAATCAGAAGTAATGGAATGAAGTATACAAGAGTAAAATTAAAGTTGTAGAGAAAAAGATTACAGCTGACATCCATTCCCTAAACCAAGTGTTCTGCCTTCCACAAGATGCTTCTAGGTATGGCTTACATCAGTCAGAAAAGGGGATTAAATGGATTTTGAGCTCAGCATGGCCTGGCACGCAGCAGGCAGACTGGAATGGGAGTATTTTGAGCACTGGTGTCTTGCAAGACTTCAGAAGGCAGTCTGCAAGTGGATTACAGCATCCTTCTCCAAATTCCCACCCATACAGTCATGCCTCATGCAATATCTAACACATGCAGTCAAATGAAATGGCGACAAATAAAAACAGCTGGTAGAAATGAAAAATGAAGAATTTCAAAGCTTTGCCTGATTTTTATTTGCCTATAACCGCTGGCTGCTGCATCGTATCACGCCACGAAAGAATGTGTGGATTTCTTTTTTTCCTCCCTGAAAGGTTAGTTTGTTCTCTGGATTAAAAAAGGATCAGGAACACTAAGTTATATAACCTTTTAAAGTTCACCTAACCCTTGTTCTCAGAGGCTGTAAATTCCTGAGCACCATGGCCTTGGCATCAGCCTTGTTTCTTTCTTCTGGGAGAAGACCTAGTTCCTAAAGTTTCAAAGAAATGACTGGTAGATGCTCTGCTACTCTGCTCTGTAAAACACAGTAGAAGTGTATTTGTGCACAGCCTAATGAAAAGACAAAGCAGGGCATGTATGCCCAGAGGCACGGAGCTGTAAGACCAGCTCTTTCTCTTTTTGCCTTTGCCTGAGTCTCTAGATTGCAGTGGGGTGGTGGTATTCAGTGGACACCATGTACAAGTAGAGAGAAGAGTATTAAGAGGATACTGCAGATAGGCAGTGCATAGCCTGGCTGACCAAAAGGAGAGGGACTCAAAATGGTTCAAACATCAGTGTCTGCAAGGCTTAACACCGAAGAGTTGAAGATCATGAAGAAGATGATATTAAAGGGTCACGTGAAAAATAAGGAACAAATAATGGGAAGGTTCAGGTTGGTAAAATAACAGTGTTTCGAGAGACCCATCCCTCCAAGTTAGACAAGAGAAGTCTGCTGGCAGGGCAAGCCACTGGGACAGAGCAGGGGAAGGTAGGTTTAAGGAGAGTGGCATCTCTGACATTGGGGCTCAGGAGTGCCCTTTGGCCAGATGTTCAGGTGGGGAGAGGGAGGTTATCCCAGAGTGCATCCTCACAACCTAGAGGCTTGCATCAGCCCTCCTCTGGCTTCAGGAGCTCTTGGATGACCCCAGGAAGCACCAGCTCATGCCTGGGACCAGGGGCTTCCCCACAGGCTGAGCCCAGAGTGGGACCTGCCAGTGCCACGGGGGCTTCCCCGTGCTCCCTTCGGTGCCTGGCTGTCTCCAGGCCCCGGCTGCCAGGCTGGGATGTGGGTTAGCAGATTTTTTCCACGCTGTTTCTCCAGGATCCCTGACAGAGCCCATCAGAGCTGCCTTTTATCAGCACTGCACGCCTTAGTGAGCCTGTCATGACTCACACACAATGTGCTCTGTGCCGGATTAATCCGGCTGGCTTTCATGCTCAGGATGTGGGTGACGGATGGGAGGGGGGCTCTTGGGGGGCACGGGGACGGATGCAGGGCTACTGGGGGCTGGGGAGACTGGGGACCCCCAGGCTTTTCACTTCCTGAAGTTAAGGACCTGTTCGAGGGCTGTTGCAGAGGAGGGGGTAAGCACAAGCTTAAGCAATGAAAAAGAAAGATGGAAAGGCAACAGGTGTGTGGGAAAGTGGTAAGGGAAGAGAGATTATAGGTGAATAATAGGTGAATAAATGAACTACAACAAAGAGAGAATGTGATGTAAAGGGAGATCTGTGTGCCTTAAAAGATAAGCTCCCTTGTTGACAGACATGACAGGTAGCTATTTCCCACAGGTGTAATTATCCAGGGACTACACTCCACCTAAAGGGATCTTTTCAGTCTCCAGCTTTAACCTGGAACACCTTTAAGATGCCTCCCCACCTTTACAGTTGTTGTCTGTAAACCTGCAACAACCTACTACAGATTAGGGAATCATAAAAAGTGTGAAATCCTAAACTCAGCAGAGTCTGGGAATAAGATTCCCATCAACTACTGTAACAGCAGGTTTCTATGTAGATTCTCTACAGAGAAAACAAATCTCATGTGAGAAGAAAAAACCTGCTTTTTCCAACAAACCTCTACAAAGCTAAAATTGGATAGCAGGGGGAAAGGATCAGTCAAAGCCACCTAAGCCAACTCCATTAAAACATCTCACACTCTGCCAGCTGAAGGGGTGCACACACATAAAAAAACCCCAAACTGATTCTTAAAGAGCTGGTAATGCTGCAGTTTTATGTGCATACATATAATTTGAGTGCATATGCCAAAACATTATAAACAACTCTCCTCCAATTTGAGGTTCACAATGTTTACTTGAAAGAATCCATTCTACCTAATGCATTTCACCCATGAAAGTCCTATTTTCAGCACCTACTGCCCAAATTCCCATCTCCACTTGGAAGGGTGAACTACGTTATAGCACTCCATCCTGTCTATCCACTGTACATGCATCCAAGAGTTTCCAAATAGTTTCCCACTCAAGGATGAGAATAAGCTTGCCTACCACTGAAATCTCACTGGCTCTGGATAAAACACACCACCTATTTAACAGCATGGAGCAACATTGTCACTGCAAAAGATGACATGCATGGTCTTGGTTTTACATCCTGTCCATCAGGGGAGCATTTCTTATCATTATTCTGAGATGGACTTTGGCAGTGAACCCAAAAGCAGGACAGCATGTCCTACGTCTTTCTGCACACAGCAGGTTCATGGTGCTCTAGTCTCAGGACTTCCCACATCCAGCACTGGCAATGAGGTGTGTGGTCATGATCACAAATGGGGTTATTTTGGCTTTCACTGCAAGGGAAGTTTTAAATTGTAGGAGAATAGTTGCTAAGTTCTGAGCAAGCAAAGCGGGATTCTAGAGGGGTTCAGGGGAAAGGCTATTTATTTAGGGCATTTGTCTGATCTTACTCAAGCAAAAAGTTTTACCAATTGTCTTTGATAATTTCCCATTAACAAAACATTTTCTTAAAGACCCTGTCCTCCACTCAAAATGTTCACTGACTTAGTAAAACACTTGCCAAACACAAGAGGATCTCTCTGACTGCTGATCCCTGAACATTTTAAGACAAGGAAACAAATGGACTTGAACCAAATCTTCTCATAGACTTGGGAGCCCGCTAATTCTCCAAATATTTCCCATCAATGACCTGATTACAAGCAGAATGGTAGTCCTTTACAACATCCCCTGTGGATATGTGGCACAGAACAGGCACAGCTGTATTCATAAATAACACATTTTATACCAATATATAACATGTTTTATACCAATATCTGTATCACTGCAAAAAAAAAAAAGAGAGAATGATACCTTTAGGGGCTGTGTTTCTTTTGTTTTGATCGTTCTGAAACAGGAACAGTACTAGTAAAACTATCTTGCTGCCAACCCCTCTCTCAGAGGGAAAAGCTAGCACTGGCCCACTGCAGTTTTTTTGATTTCAAAATGCATATATTATCCTTTGTCTGTGCTTGTGTTTGTGAATGAGGGTAATGTATATATTCTGAAATAAAAGAAACACCAGCAAACATATAATATTTCTGCCTGACATCAGGATGAGCTTGTCACAACCAAGTCTCTGTCCCTGACTTGGGCCCTAGTGGTAAAACTAAACTGACATCGAGTTGGTTTAGTTTATGCCAGCAGAGATTTCCTAATATAGGCAGGCCCTATCCCTTGTCCTTTCATCCCACCCCCCTCTTTAATTTGGCTCTCTGAGTTCTGATGACTGAATCACTTTCCCCTTTGTTTCTCTGATTTCTTTCCTAATCTTCTGCTCCTGAAAGATGCTTAGTTCCTGAATCCCTATACAAATACACTTTCCTTTCTAAGCTTCTCACCAGCCAAACAAGGTTTTATTTGTTTATTTAATTTGACATGCTGGAGAGAAATGATCCCGTTTCCTATGGATTATCGAAGTAACAAATAGCTTTACAAGAGGGTAAACAAAGTAAAACTCATGCTGAAACTCCTTTGAACTGGGGGCTTCCCGTTCACATCCCTTCGTAATTTAAGTTTTTCCCTCCTCCTCCTACACAGTACTTTCTGGTCACTTTGGACCATGGCCACTCCTGGAACTGAGCTAGTCATCAATTCCTCATCCATCCTTCCACAAACTTATCTTGAATTTCCAACAACATGGCCAGACAGCTTTGAACTCTCTCTATGATGAAGCATTTTATTCACCTTGTCTTTGCCTCAAAGCGCAATTCCCCCCATCAGTTTTTCATTTTTGCAAAAATGCAGAGCTGAGAAACCTGGTGGTGAGCCCAGGAGCCTCCGTGGAGGCAGGGATACCACGGTGGTTTTTATTGGGAGTTTTGGCTAAGTCAGGCAGCAGACATGGTACACCTGAAGCAGCACTCTGCAACACACCTCCTTCAGTGTACATTTCTGTAGAAAAACAACAAAACTCAGCTATGAATCTGGGCTAAAATTCATAAGGACTCAGAGCCAGAGCTGCTGATGAGCTGCTCCCAGGACAGCAAACCCCAGCAGTGTGCAGTTCACATTTTTTCAGGGCACTTAGGTTTGGTGGCTGGGGCCTGGCTGGCTTCCCCCCACCCCCAACATCCCTTTCTGTTTATTACTCCTGCTGTAATTGGAAGGCATGTGTGGATGAATTAAACATAGCAGGACAGATGAGAAAACTCTCCCTCTTAGCTGGCTGAATGAGCAAATTTAACTGAGCCTGTTACCCACTGAGTATCGTGCCGACATGCCAGGGTCCGGTTTCCTTTGAGCTCGCCCTTTCATGCGGAGTCCCTCTGTGCCCCCTGCCTTGCTCCTCACAATATCAAACAGCTGGAGTTGCAGCGGCCCCAAGGAGAAGCCTTTGCATCTGACAGCAGCAGCAGTGGGAATTTTGTCTGGGATCAGAGAGGGACAGGGCCAATATGGCCAAACTGGTAGCTGGGGATCAGGGGGGCTCTGGCATCTCCAGAAGGAGATGGGACACCCCCACCCCCCAGCCATAGGCTGTGCTTGGTCAATGCTCAGAGTAAAAGCTTCCTTATGCCTGAGGAACTGGGGTTAATGAGGGGGTTTGGGCTTTCACACTACTTCGAGCTTCAGACAGGCCAGAGGCATCCAGAAGTCGGTTCTGGTGGGGAGTTTGAAACAAATGCATGCCAGCATAGAGCAAGCATCCTCAGTACAGCAACAACAGAGCTTCCTGAGAGCAGGACTGGCTTGTCCAGGGATGCCAAAGGGACACAGCTGCACAAACCAGCACCCTGCTTTGTCCCTAGGCATCTCTTTTGGGAGGCAGGTGAGAAGAACAGCATATGAAGGGCACTGCTGCGTCCATCTATTCCCTCAGCCCCAGGGATAAACAGGGAATGTAATCCTGCAGGGCTGCAATCTTTTCTTTCATACTGTTTAACAAGCCCTGGGGCACTTCTTTGCACAGCGTAGCTCTAATTCTGCTCCCTCGCCTTCTTCTTCCCACCTCTGTAAGCCTAAAACTAGTCAGGGCTAATTCAATTCCTGCTTTAATTTAGGAGAGTTTACGACTGCTTTAAATTAGGAAACCAGCGTTTTTCAGACAAGGCAGGTGCTAGAGGTCTTAGCACTTGTAAAAATTAGGCCATTTAGTGAGGTGTCTACATATGGATTTAGCACCTGAGGAGTGTGTTACTGAGCAATATAAGGAAAAACTTGGAATCTTGGAAACAATTCTTTAAAAGATAATTAGAGAGCAAAGTTAACATTTCAGAGGAAGGAAGTTTGTGTTCAACCTGATAAGCTTACCCATTGAAATGAAAGTTGAAGAAGCTATCAATGCACACTCCCTTGGAACTAAAAATATCTTACAGAAAAATCAGTTTTAATCTTTTCAGTAGCCATGTAATAAACCAAAGAAATAAGAACCTCAAATACAAATAGAAAAAACTACTAAATCCTTTGCATCATCCTTACAAGAAATGAGTAAGCCAGGTCAGAACTCTCCTAAAGTGCCACTAAGCAGGAATAACTCTGAAACCCAATGATGATGACATGATGAAAAACTTCAACTCTTTCACCTTCTTCTTTGAAGGACTTCACGTTTAGAAACTACAGATCATGTTTGTTATCTGTGCTCTTCTGTACATGGCAAAAATGTGAGAAACATATCCTGACCCCAGTAACGGGCTTGTTCCAAGATAATCTTTACTGAAGGGCCTTGAAAGACTGAAGATTTCCCTGCACCTCTGGGTAAATTTAGGTTTTGGGGCATGAACTCACTCTTTGGTGCAGGGAGACGAAGCAGTGGGCTTTGATCTCAGGGAGTGGTGTCACTGCTCCTCCACGAAAATTTGTGCCCGAAACACTTTCTGTGAGAGCAAGCACCTGCTAGGAAGGGATGGTTGGAAGAAAAGACCTTTTGATCTTTCCGGCATTTATTACAACTGATGACCGCCGAGGATGGGGCGGGATGGCCGCCCAGGAGGGGCGCCCGGGGGGCTCCGGGAGCCGCTGGTGCCACTCCAGCGGGCGCTGCCGGCCCGGGAGGCCCGCGCCCGGGGCCCCGCACCCCTCGCCCCGCACCCCGGGCGGGCGGGCGGGGCCGCCTCCCCCGCCCATAACAAACTTTTCGTCCAAACTTTCCCGCTTCCGCCGGCCCGGGAGCGGGGGGCGGCGGGGAGCGGCCCTGAGGGCCCGCGGCTCCCGGTTCGCGGTGCTGCGGGGACGGGGCGGGCGCGGGACGCGGCCCGGCCGCTGCCTGGCTTTGGGGAAGGGGTTTTACTTGGAGTTTTCTCCCTCCTCTGGCTCCTCCTCTTCTTCCCTCCTCCTCAGGGGGAGGGGAAGGAGGGAGGCTCTTGGGGCAGGAGTAGCCAGAGCAGGGAATTGTTTGGGAGTTCAGTCATCCAAAAGCCGTCTCCCGTATGGAGGGTCTGGCTTCCCGCATCCCGGCGCCTCTTCCCTCCTCCTCCTCCTCCTCCTCCTTCTCCTCCTCCTCCTCCTCCCGCCGCGCCTGAGCTCAGCGCGGCCCCCCATCCCCAGCCCGCAGAAAAAGCACAACCACCACCCCCAAACCAAGGGTCTCCTCACTTTCCCCTGACCCCCAAAACAGGCTTTCCCCCCTCTTTTTCTCTCTCTTTTTTTTCCTCTGTGCGTGTGTGTGTGTGTGTGTGTGTGTGTAGTGAATTCCCCGCAGATCCGGCCTGGAAGTTCCCAGCTCCTGGAGTTAAGCCTCTTTGTTGCTTCCCTTCGTTTGGGGCATCTTTGTGTTTCCCCCCGCCTGCTCCACTGGAGACCGCGGTGAGTGAAAGAGAAGGGGGCCCGGGCCTGGTGGCCCTGGCGCGGGGCCGGGAGGACACACGGTGGCGGCGGGCGATGGGGCGCAGGGCTTCGCCCCATCCATCTTCAGGCAGCGCCAGAGTTTGGGAAGTTGCTGTGGGGATGTGAGGAAGGGGGTCTGCCTAGGGATGTAGGAGACGTGACAAGGGAGTAGTGAAGACCCGCCTGGTCCCCACCGGGGCTTGTTTTCGCTCAGGCAGGTGAGATGTGGGGGGCTCGGATGTTTCCCTGCAGCTCTTCCTCCTCGGCGGGTCGGCCAGAACTAATGGAGGGCCCAGGGCAGGCACAGGCTCCGCGGTGCTCCGGGGCTCGCCTGCAACTTCCCCAGCAGCCTGGTCCACGGGCTTGCCCCGTCCTCACTGCCGGCTGGGCGAGGAGGCACGGTGAGCAGGGAGGGAGAAGGAGGAGCTGTGCAAAGTAAGCCGCAGATCCATCCTCCATTGCTCCAACTCTTGTCAAAAGCTGCTGGGAGTTTACAGGCAAGAGCTGTCTCTGGCAGATGCGAAGGCATTTCGGTTCGTGCTCTGTGAAGGGGCTGCTGCAGAGAAAAGCGGGGGTGGGTAGCCTGTGTGGTAGTAGAATTTTTGTCCTTTTCTGTGACCGAGGAGTTTTTAACCCTGGTGCAAGGATGAGGAGTGATTTGGATCAGGGGAATTAGTTTTCTCACCGGCGGTGGGATGTTGTAGGATTTGTGCACGCATGCCTCCCTGCTTGGACTGCAACTTTGGCAGATCGTCTGGATGGTGACTGTAAATAGAAAATGTGTTGGGGAGAAAGTGGGATGCTGAATTTGTGACCGTGTCCAAATAAGACTTTTTCAAGTGCTCTGAAGATACTAATACTTTTGAAAATAATAGGCTTTAACCAATACCCCTGGCTTGCAGAAGGTACTTAATACAAATCTATCTTCGGGCATTTCCCCAACTGATTCTGGTACCCCAAGTGTTACTTCACTGGCATTGTGTGAAAGGCAGTTCACGTCTATTAAAGTTGGGCTTTTTTGTCCTTGTTTGTTTTAAAGAAACTCTCTTGACCTCTCTGCAGCATTATGTGAGTGGGATAACAGGAATCCATACACACACTCAGCACCCACATGTAATTCCCAGCATGTCTTAAATGTTTTTCTTGGTGCCCAGTTCTCTTAATTTCTACATAGTGTCTTTTTCATATGTTCATTTGCAATCTGCCATTAAAATTTATTTTCCCATGGGCTAAAAAACTACCATGGAAAATATTAAAAGAATGTGGGCGTTTTGTAAGTAGAATTTTATCTTAGTTTTCTTTTGAAATTAACTGATTCAGTGTGCCTACAGTTAAGAGGAGGGTTCCTCCATATTTATGCCTATGTACTTATATGGCATACACTTCAAATTAATGGGTTGAATATTGAGGTTCATGTCTTGGGGAAGGATTTCAACAGAAATCATGGGTTCGCAGTGAAGATTTGTTCTGTTTATTTAAGTGACCTAAAGAAATGAAGGTGAAATAAATTCTCATGCTGCTAGGAGTCGTGTGGGGATCTTCCCAAGTAAATAGGACAGTTAGGAAGAGCTATGAGCTCCCTGCTGGGTGCATGATATTCTCATACAAGAAGTAAGTGGAGTAAGTAGTAATGGAGTTTTGTTCCATGTCCTTTTCTTAATCCTCCCCTTCGGACAGAGTTGCAGGGACTCATCCTGCGTATACCAAGCAGAAGAGGTCCCGGTAGGTGCTTGCTGTGAGGGTTGAAGTCACATACAGTGCAGTCCTCCCCGCTTCCTGCTGGGGAATGTGAGGCAGGTTCATCTGAAGGGTGCACAGAGGTCCTGTGCAGATGGGAAAGGCAAGTTCAGTTTTCTCCCACTGATACACATACCCCTACAGGACCTTTATTTGAGAGATATCCCAGTACAAGCAGCTGAATCCATACCTTTCTTCTCTGCTTGGCACAATGAAGAAGCATTGGAGCTGGATGATTCTGTGTGTGTGCTCCAAAGTAGTATGGAAGTTGTATGAGTTCTGTGTATCCCTGCAGTCTGGAGAAGGCAGCTTTTCTGTGCCTTCTACTGACATGGTACAGAAGCACAGAGTGAGAGGTTCTTTGAGATCGTAAAGTGAAACCCAGTGTCTGGTGTTTGCAGAGGTCTTTCCAGCCCTCAGCGTGGAGCTCTGGCTTGGAGTTCTGCTCCATTGAAGGACAGGTGCATCATTGCTCAGTCCACTTCACTGCTTGAAATTCTGCTATGTCCTCAAAACTAACAGCAGACAGATCCCTCCGAAGCTGCAGTACCAAACTGGCAGCGCTGCAATACCTTCGTGACGCTGGTACAGCTCCTCCTGGCTGACATGGGCCCGCAGAACTGCCTCTTTGGGAGCCAGCTGGAGCCTCCTGCCGAGCAAGAAGCATCACGGGCAGGGCAATGAGGCAAGCAGCCTCTGCTTTGTCCTCATACTCCTCATACTTCTCAGAGGAGAAACTTCCTTTCTTGAGTTAAGAAAAGTTACTCATTTAGGGCAGACCTGAATTTTTGTAGGTTCTTGTAATTGTAAGTGAAACACTTGACTGAACACCTCCAGATCTACCTGCTAGTGTTTCCTGAACCACATGCCCTTAGGCGCACAGAAACCTTGCAATCTGATAACAAGCAGGAAACTAGGGAAAAAAACCCCAACTATTGCTTCTTCTACCTGGGCTGTGGGAGGGAACATGGGTGACAGGGCAGAAAAGGCACTTCAGTTGGAAGCATGTGTTCGGAAGTGGAGGTGTTCGGGCTGGGTGTTCAGCCCGTGCACATGCCCTGTTGTCAGCCTGAATTTTCTCCACAGCCCTGTGCCTTACTGTTCCCATGCAGAAAATGGAGCTGGAGCCTGTTCTGATGGGTTGAGCTCTGGGAGAGGGGGACAGATATTGCTGGCTATGTTGGCTCTTGCCAGCCGACCTGTACCCACCTGCATGTCTCTCAGAGCAGAGCTCAGGTGCACTGGGGAGAGCCCTCTCGGTTGTGCTGAGCCTCCTCAGGACTACCACAGGGCTGGTGAGGCACCTCAGTGCCTCCAAAATCACTCTCTTCCAGGCAAAGACAGGCTGTCTCCCAGCACCCCACCTTGTGTGCCTCATGAAGCAGGGGAGCAATGACAGGGAAAGTGTTTTGGGCCCCATGCTGGCCAACCTGCAGGTTTGCCTGCAGGTGCGTTTTCAGAGACTTGTGTTCAGCTGGGCTCAGTTTAGTCACTTGGCCTGCAAGGTGTCGCAACAGCAGTAGGCCAAGGTAACTCCAGGTTACCAGAAGTTCCTTTGGCAGTAAATAATGGTGGGTTGTTCATTTTAATATCTGATGCCAGCTGCCTCAGACACATGAGGCACAATTCTCTTGGACTTCTTTCATGTGCCGAGGTGATTTTGATACATTACTGCTGGCGTGTTACAGACCAAGGCTTGCAAATCTCTTGGTTTAAACTGTTACCTCCCGGGCTAAAAATCTGCAGTGTGAATTCTGCAGTTAGGATGGGATATCCCACAAGGAAAAAGTTCTCTTGCAAAATCTTTGGAGACTTCCTGTTTCTGGTTAGACTGAAAACATCCTGAGGGAAAAAAACCTGCTGCTGTGTGTTCTGGTGCTCCTGTGGTCAGTCTCAGTTTAAGAGGTTGTTATGTATTCCATTTCCTAGGCCACAAGAATAATTTAAGGCGAATAATGATTAAATGAATTGCAGGTCCTTAGGTAGAATGGGGGTGAATATCATCTTCCAGGTTTCTGAATGTACTTTGGGTAATTGTTCAACGTAAGCTATCGCATGCATCTTTTTGTTTCCTGATACTGGGTTTAGTTCCTCTTGGCCCTGAATCATACAGCATCTTATCTGCTGCTTCTTTGGCTGAACACAGTGCTTGAAGCCGGTTCTCCAGAGGGAATGCTTGCAGAATGGGAAGCTTTCAAAATTTGCTTTGTATGCATATTTGTGCATAAGTCTTCTAAAATCTCTCCACAGGAGCGTGTGCTCCAGCAACACAGCTGTCTTGAGTGTCCATGGGAAGCTAGGACAAAAGGAGTATGAAGGCAGTGGAAGCAAGTTGGCTGAAAAGCTCAGAAGGATATTTATTGCAGGGAAAAGAAACCACTTGGTGCTTACACAGTCCCAGAGCTGCTGCGGGCGGTGCAGAGCTTTCTGCTTAAACAGGGAGCAACAGATCCCTGCCCTGAGGATGTTACATGCTCCTTTTATTAAAATGGCCTCTCTTCCCTGCAAAAGGACAAGTGGGATGGGAGGCTCAGCTCTGCCTGATGGGGCTGGTAGCAGGGCACCTGGACTGGGTGCCTGTGAGGGGCTCTGAGGGCTGCCATTGTGTGTTGTAGGAGCTCTTGAGTAAGAGGCAGTGCCAATTTATTTTGGCTCTAGTGGCATCAATGGAGAGAAATGTGCGTCAGGGAGCGTGTGGGACGTGCTTGAGCTTCTTTGCCCCCCTTGTGGGCAGTGCGCCAGCACAGAGGTGAGAGCCAGACTTTATCCTTGCTTTCTGCTCAGCTGCTCTTGAGAGGCTGCTGCCCTGTGTCCAGTCATCTTGCCTGAGCAGCCATTAGATGTGAGGATGGGGACTGTGCCTGGTGCCTGTGCAGAATGTTGGAGGCTTGCTGGGCAAACTCCACAGCATGTCGCCCCTATGGAAACCCACCGTTGTCAAGTCTGCAGAGGTTTTGGGCTGTGGAGTCTCTGTATGTGTGTGTGAAAGCCAGGTGGTGTTTTGGGAAGCAGTCATTTTTCATTAACTTCTGTGCCTGGCATAGGCAGTAAATCTTTTCACCCCGGGCCCTGCAGCGGCAATGCCATTTTAGCTCTCTCAGGTCCACTCTGGCAGAGGCATTAGCTAGCAGGTTTTACTTTCATGCACAGCCATAGACCCAGGGCCCTGCCAAATGCAGGGATGTGTTCACTGGTTGTAATGTCAGCGAGTCAGAACAAGCTTGAACGCCTGAAGACTGTGCATCAGGCCCTTCTGCTGTTCTTTAAATCACCAGTGCATGGAAAAAAGGTGTAAAGATCCCTGTCAGAACCATGTTTTCAGCTTTCAAATACTGGAATAAAGTTACTTTTCATTTTCCTTTTAGTTGACAAAAGGTCAGGTTAGACAGAGTCCTGTGTATTCATGTGTGAATTTAGTTCATGTGTGGTTTAGAAAGCCTGTGGTAATACAAACATACTGAGGTAGTCTTTGAGAAATACAGCTCAAATACAGATACATTGGCCTGGAATACAGCATTTTGCTAAACTCAGCTACTTCTGATAACGTCACTGTAGTTTATCGCAGTACTTTAAGGGAGAGCAGCCACCTTGCTTAGTGATGCCAGTGTTTTAAGGTGCAAGCCTGCGATATGAGGGCAGCGGCATTTGATTCTCCTCTACACCGCAGATTTCTCCCCAAGCTGGGGCAAGTTGCTCTTTGCCTCAGCTCTCCACCTGCAAAACTAAATGGCACTTCCCTGCCTCCTTGTGGTGTTGTGGATAGGTCTGCTGGAGATCAAAAGAGACCATAGATTTGCTGGCCCTCAAAAAAACTCTTGGATGAGGACCACAGCTGGTTTCAGCAGAGAGCCTCCCGCAGCACTGACAGCCCAGTGGGCAGCTCCTGTGGTTGCCTCTGGGGACGTGTGCCCCTGTTTGCTGGGTGGGTGTGGGCTCTGTAGGGGCTGCAGGATGCTTTTGGCTTGGAGGGCAGGCGGGTGTGCAGCTATAGCAGGCTGGTGTGCAGCTATAGGGCCCTCTCTGAGTGTGACCCTCGGGGAGCCTCGCGTAGGTAGCAGCAGTGCAGCTGCAGCAAACTTCTGGCTCCAGCCAGTGGTGGTACAGAGAGTCCATTGTAATCCTATGTGCTGTGCAGTGTACATCTCAACAGGCAAAGTGGCTCCAGGGTTGGTTGTTTTTTTTATTTTCCCCCTCCTCCTCTCCATCCCTTCAAATCTACTTTATGAAGTTCCTCCCCTTAAATTGAAAATTTGGCCTTATCTTCAAAGAGGCCCTTTAGTGCCAAGCTTTTAAAGGTGGGGAGGAGGTGAGAGCGAAAACATCACATCCATTAACAGCCCAGTTGCCAGAGAAAATGTTTTTTAAAACATAATCTGAAACCTTAGTGTTTGGGAGCCAAAGCTGAGATTGAATACAAGTATGGGCCTTGTCCCTAGAGAGTCGCAGCGCTGGGAATACGCTGGCACAAAGACAGACCGTGGAGCGAGGATTCTTGTGCATGCACGCACACAAATAGACAATTATTTGGAAGCCAATAGTGTTCTGGATGCTGAAGAAATTTGATCTAGTGCCTTCTGCCCCAAGTTGCTCTCCCTGATGTGGAGAGCATTCTCATTGCTCCAGCACTTCTCTGGATGGCAGTCCCCGCTGGAGCAGGAAGATTCCTGCTATTTGTTGGCCATGGGTAGTAAAAAGGATTGGCTGGTCCAGCTTTTTTGGAGCCTGCTGCTGTCAGTGAGAGATTTCTTTATGGCCTGTGAACAGTGATGGGCATATGATTTTTATGTTTCATTTCTCCAGAAGAAAGCTGCTTGTTTAACAAACCCAAGCACTGTCAGATTGAAGGCTTGGCTTTGAATTGCAGTGTCAAGAGATGTTTTCAGAAACATGCTGGGTGGGATATTTCAAAAACACCTATTTCAAAAACACTTTGATGATGCGGTGGAGAGTCAATGAGACTTGTGCATTGAGACCAGCTCCCCTCCTCACTTTTCAGTACAGGGTCATGCTTGGTAGGTTTATGGGATGGTCCCACTGTCACCAGTGTAACAGCTGCCCAGATTAATCCTGACCACCTACTCCTGCATGGAAGTGGACCCTGTTTCTTAGGTGGCTATTCAGGAGTAACCTGGCTTGTAAGCACTTGGAGTGCAGCTTCTAAGCCAGAGTCATCTGGGCAGAAAGAGAGGAAGATGGCCCTAATAATCCAGTTGTAATGAGGTTTGAATCCAGTGAGGAGCACCCCATCACTAACTTCTTCTGGGCATGGCCAGCAAGACCACAGCAGAACTGTGGGACCCTTGCAGGAGGAGGGCTGGATATCTGCTATCTCTTAAGTCCCTGCGGGGACTTCCCTACCCCTCAGCTGGCCAGGCAGGGTGTCAGGCATTTCTGCTGCTGGAGGCTTGTAGGGCAAGACAAGCCTGTGAGAAGCTGGTGCATGAAGAGCTCCTCAGAGAGACATGCCAGGTGCTTTAGATGTGTCCATCGTCATCTTTCGTCACTCTGACTTTTCCCTTGGGATGTCTGGGACTGGCCTGAAAGGAAAAGATGTTTGCTTTCCAGCAGATGAGGAGCTGAGCGCCTGGTTCCATGCTGGCTTGTGTCTAAACACCTCTGTCTCTAATGCTGTAAAGAGTCCAGTGCCATGCAAGGACTGGTTGTCTTTGAGGACTTTGCTGCTCTGGGTGCCTGAGGTGCTGTAAATGTTGCAAGAGCAGTTCAGCTATTGTTACCCCAGCTCCAGATCCTGCCAGAGGTGGCTGCCCAGGCAGCAGAGAGGAGGAAGGTCTTGGGATTGTGATCAACTATGCCAGGTGACCATACAGCCCGTTAGTTTGATGATGGATGTTGAGAAAGGGAGGTCAGTACCCTGTGTCTGACAGGACAGGCACCAGTCTACTCCTGCTCCCACTAGAGCTGGCCGTGCTTGCCTGGTGCAGTAGGGGCTGTGGGATCCTGCTGACGGACAGCATCATGAAGCCTGTGGTCTTTTCTGGAAGGAAGGGTCTACTACTTACATCACGTAGCAATTTAGGTAGGAACATAGTTGCTAAATATACAGTTGTCCTGTTTTCCTCACAGTTGCCTGGGCGGCAGGTTTGGGGAGAAGGGAGTAGGAGCACAAAGAGAGCAACATCAAGACCAAGTGGCAGGCTGTGTTTATCATTGATGCCTGACCCTATAATCTCCCTGGGGATAGCTTTGGACATCCCTAACCTCTGAGCCACTTGAAAGAACCACCTTTAAAAAAATTTCCCAAACTAGTGACCAAGCAAACAAGTGCAAATTTCATCAGCCACAAAAATGTGAGTATAACCCAGTTTTAGCATAGCTTCAGCACTGAAGATAAGTACAGGTTTCTTGACTCTCTGGATGAAGGCCTGAGAAAGGCCTGCTATGCCATCTTCCCCCATCACCATACTTCAAAACCTAAATTATTATTTGTATTACAGTTATGTCTACAAGTTTTAACCAAGGTTGGGACAGAGCTATGATAGATACTATGTTAACTTGTAGTGGGAGACTGTTCCTACGTCCCCATTCAAAACAGCCAGGCAAATGTGGAAGAGGAGATAAAAATAGAGCATGAAAAGGACACATGTGCCTTGGAGTGAGGCAGCAGGTCAGGACTGGAGCTGAGTACAGAGCCCACAGGGCCTGATACTCAGTCTGATGCTCCATCCTCCGCCATGCCCTGCTCAGAAGAGGTCAAAGCCAAGTGTCACTAAACCTTGATTGAAAGTTGTCTGCCTTGAAGCTGAGAGTTGTCCATAGCAGAGTCTCATCTTCCTTAGCCCTCAGCTCACATCAGTGGCTGCATGTGCTTCAGGGAGTGATTTCCCAACAGGGCACTTGGCACTGCAGATGGTGTTGGTAGCGTCCTGCTGCTGTGCATGCCTTACATGGGGGCAGGCAGTGGGGGAGCTGCAGGTGGAGAGCAAGAGCTTGTGGCTGAAGGGAAAGGAAAGGAGCCAGTAATGTCTTTAATTCTCTCCTGTCAGCCAGTTTTCAGTTGCAGCATCAAGCTTTGAAAGGTAGCTGGAAGAGGAGAGTGCCAGTGTAATAACAGTTTTGCTTGCAGCATGCAATCCCAAGTTAAACAGTAATATTACATAAATACTGTGTGCCTTCTTTCCACAGGGGGTCTGGGACTGCTTCTCCTGCTCTGGAGGCATTGCCTTTCAGCGCACAAGCCAAGAATAAGCTCTAACAGATGCTGCTTAAGGCCAAGTCCATGGCTTGTATTGTACCCAGGTACAAGAGGAGATGTTCAGGAGGCGCAGGAACAGCAGGGAGAGACAGCAGGGTTACAAAGAGCTGCTCTTCCTGAGCACATTGAGCACATGTCTGGGGACATACAGGGATACCTGAATGTTAATCTGACCCCTGCATGCACAGGTAGCCCAGTAGGGAGCAGCTGTCTGCACACCAATGGCAGGACATGAGCAAAACATGGCTTGATGTATTAACTGGGAACTATCTCTTGAGGATAGGGTTGCTTCAGTGAAACCTGGGCAGGTTCTTTCCCCTCTCCTTTCTTGTCTGATTTAGAGTGCTTTTGGGGGAGCAGGTGGGGATTCAGATGTGTCCTCTTCTGGTACCTATTTTCAAAAAGCTGCAGGCAAACTGTGTTGGGGGCTGCTCATGGCCATGCCCTACTGCTGTCTGAGTACCAGCCTGAACTGCAGTCAGAGGCTTTCTGCTCAGAGGAATGCTTTGAAACGTACTGTTTTTAATGGCACTGTGTTGCCAGGGGCTCTTTGTGTCTAAGTGAAGAGATGACTCTGCTCTACTCTGCAGGAAGAAGAGCCTGTCTGTAGTAGGACTCCTCCATTTGGCAAGTGTTTTGATCTACTCTCTGCAAGCTAAATAATTGAATTACAGAAGAGATCTCAGATGAGGTGTTTGTGCCCTTGCAGTGAGTGCCTTGGGAGTGGAAGAGTGGTGGGAGATGTCAGACAGCTGCACAGTTATGGCTTTTTCTTCTCTGTTGAACCCAGGTCACTCCCTGTGCATGAAAGACTGCGAAGAGGCCCCAGCATAGCTGCTGCCTTCACTGCTGTCCAGCTGAATTAGGGCATAGGATGGAAAAGGTGTTAAAAAATGGGTTTGTGCCACCCATCCTTCCTCATGCTTACTGAGAATAATCTCTTCCTCTCTCCCAGCACACAGCCCCCTTTCAGTTTTGCCTCAGACCTCGCAATGAGAAGGGAGAACAGGATTGCAGCTGAGGATTCTAGCGTGCCCTTGTTCCCTGCGTGCATGCTGCCTCCCAAAGGATGTGGGTGCCTCTGCCAGGCCCTTGTGCCCCCTTTTCTCCCTGTTTTCTGCCTTTAATTTCTGCCTTTCCCCTCCTCTCCCTGAGGTCCCAGTGCTGCCAGCAGCAGTTGCCGGGGCTGAGAAAGGCTTGTTGGGCCATATCCTGGGTGCCCCTGCCCTTACTTGTTTTGGGGAAGGCTGATAAGGAACAACTGGGGGTGCCTCCCCAGGCGCCAGCCCACTGCTGCGGAGATGCTCCCAGCCCTGGCCGAGCCGGGGCGAGTGCAGCGCGCTGCGTGTCGGGGCCGGCCTGGGGAGCCCTTGCCCGGGCACGGTGGCTGCCTGCAGACGCAGGCGGCGCTGCTGCCTCCCCACGGGTTATTCTGGAGAAATGCCGTCCTCAAAATGAGAGCCGTGTCTCTCCTTCCCTTCTCTCCCCTCAGCTGGTGGATTGGGGCTTGAGGGTTCAAAGGCAACGTTTTCAAGTGCCCAGCAGCGTTTCCAATCTCACAGCATTTTGCAGGCTGCCAGGGAAGCGGCGTGTGCTGACGTGCCAGCATCTGCAAGGGGCATGTAGGAACCAGGCCAGAAAGGCTCAGTGAGATGTTAATGAGCCACAGATGGTCAGCTTTATCTTGGAGCCTGCCGATTTGGGCTTCTAGAGCTTTCTGCTGAAGAAATATGTGAGTAAGAGCTGATGGTGGGTAAGAGCTAGGGAGGAAGATCCTAAAATAAAGATCCTTAGGCAAATATGGGGGATCTCAAGAGATCATCTCTGCTAGAGGCTCACTGTGTTTTTTCTGAAGGTTTCCTTAACTACTTGAACTACTTGGAGGCTGCAAAAAAAGGACAGATTTTCCATGGAAGAATTTTGTAGTCAGTAGGTAAGACCAGCAGAGGTTTGTCTGTGGCTGTTACAGAGGAGGATCTCCAGAGGCTTTGCTTGAGTACAGAGCCCCGGGGGCTGCAATGGATGTGTTCCTCTCTCGCACAGGGCAGGATGCTCCCAACAGATGTTTGTTATCGGCAAAGTAATGCAGAGAAACAGAAAAACTTCAGCTGGCAAGAAATGTAGAGGAAAATTATAATTGTTTCCCTGCTGGGCTTGCAGAGAGACTTCTTGAAGCTGCTTTCTGTCCCATTGTAACATTTTGTGTTTATATAGCTTATGTCTTTCGTGAAGAACTATTAAATCCTGCAGCACGTTGAGGATGTGACTGGATGAGAACAGCTTGTTTTACCCATCCCAGGGCAGAGTGTGCCAGCTGCATAACTGGGTCTAAAATGATGCAGCAGTGTTTTCACCAAACTGAGTGCTTTTCTTCCTGAATGAGTTTATGGTATTTTCCAAGTTAAGAAATGGTGAATAATTTCCCTAATGGTAATTCTGAGATTGTATTTTTCTTAGATAGGTGAGTTTTCACAGTTGCTAGAAGGAGGGGAAAGGCCTTATTCCTTCCCACTTTTAATGCTGCCTTTGTGGTCTGTAGCAAGTGACAGTATTTAATGTAATTTGCATGGTAGGTACTGCCTGACCTGATCTACAGATGACTTTGCACTGAACAGTGAAAGGTTTTCCTGGGGGTATTTTGGGCTTTGGGGCAGTTACAGAATTTCCCTTATCAAAGAAAGTGCTGACAGTCCCTGTAAGCAGTTAGAGATAAATGTCCTTGAAGCAGAGGATGGCTTTTGCAGAGCACCTGAGTTCTTACAGGAGTCTCTGTACAATAAATCTAATACTCCTTGTGTTCTTTTGCTGAACTAATTCAAGGATTTTTGGAAAATCCTTGAATTGAAGAGTTCTAGACTTACTTTTCCTGGTGGACAAGCACATGTCAGGGGTTTGCTGTGTCTTCCCAGAACACTGCTGGGTGAGTCTTTGGAGAAGACAATCTGATCTTTTCTGTGAAACATTTGCTAATACCTCTCAAGCAAAGGTGATTTCTGCATTGAAAAGACATTCTAAAATGATAACGCAATTTACAACACAAAAGCTTCTTAGTCCTTTGCAACAGAAGACGAGGTAGACTTCTTCAATTAGATTATTAGCTTGTTAGACTTAGGTTTTAAAAATGTCTTGGGCTGAGAAGAAAACGTTGATAGATGGAGAACAGATTAGAATCCCCTGTCACCCCCCAAAGCCCAGGAGCTGGTGTCACTGTTTATTCCTGGTCTCTTTACTGCTTACAGTTTTCTCCAAAAATGACTAAACATATAAAACGAGGATTGGGTTTGGGGTTTGAGGTTTCTTTATTTTTCCTTCCCCCATTCTAGGCCAGACTCTGACCACAGTCATGTATTTGGTTTTTTTTCTCTCTTACTTCCAAATGCAGTCACATAACAATAGCCTGGAAAAAAAAGTACTGCAAATGATTTGTTCATGAAATTATTTCCTTTTTTGGGCTACAAGGAGTGGGTTAGCATTTGGGTAAGGAGGCTGGGAGCTCCAAGCCATCTCTTTCAAGGTTGAAGAGGATTTAAATGGGAACCATCCTGTTAAAATGAGAAGTACTGTAGAAAGGCAGCCTTTCTGGAGCTAGCATTTCCATTGCTCCATGGGCAGAGCCTCATGCTTGAGGCACCTTTTCTCAGCTGAACTTTATTTGCTATTTATGTAATAGCAGGGTCTTGTACAGACATTACTAAGTAGGCTTTGTCTGCCACAGGCAGGCAGGGGCCGACTGTAAGAGAAATGCTCCTCCTGTCTTGGGCTTCTTCAGAAGTGGGTGATTGTTTGCTTTCCTTAACAGTCTGCTAATAGGAGGTAGTGGGTGGTGTTGTCTTTCTTATTTATTTTACGTAGGATGTCATGACAGATGGTGATTTTGACTGTTGTCCTCAGCTGTAGAAACTGCTTTGTAAAACAAGCTAGCAGGGATGGTTTGTGAAAGAGGAAAGCCTATCAGAGACATCAGATTCCCAGCTGACTGACTCTCATCTCTCTCATCAGGAGCAAGAGAAGAGGTGCTTTGCATACAGGGTTAGGAGATAAATTTTTAATGTCTGGATCTTTGGGTCTTGGCAGGTGAACACCTCTGATTACAAGGAAAATTAAAAATCACCAGGTGGGACAACAATGAGTATGTGAATTCTGTGCTGGTTAGAAGGGTGGTTGTTAAAATAGCAAACAGTACAGGCAGTGAAATCTTGATATTTTATTGATGTTTCAATGGATTTGGTCCTTATAGGACAGAAAGCAGAAGCAAGTGAAGCTTATGCATGCTGGAGAGGGAAAATAATCTGATAAAGGCTGGACCAGTCAGTAAAGTTTTCAGATTGCAGGAAATTTCCTCAAAGTATTTATTTATTTATGGCTTTGCTGAAAAATTTTCAACCAGCTGTGTTTAAAAATATAACAGTAATGAGATACTTAAAAAAAGGAGTTAATCTCTCCCTCTCTTTGACATGCTGCAGAGCACCAGCTGTAGCACAAGCAAGCCCTGGGGAATCCAAGTGGCCTGGCTGTGCAGCCTGTGAGCCAAAGTCACACCTTGGGAAGCCAAGCCCTGGAGGAAAGCACTGGCCTGTGGCAGGTCATGGGGATGCTGGAGGGTGACCATTTGGCCATCCTCCAGGGGCAGCAGGTTTAGCCTGCACAGCTCTTCAGCTCCCCAGATCTCCCCAGTTGTCTCAGACCTCAGCCACTTGTTCTCAGGGCAGCAAGGCCCAGTTTTGTCTGAAATACTGGGAGGCCTTGAACTGTCTCTGACACCCCCGATGGGGAAATGCTGGAATGAGGAGGAGGGGAAACCAAGGGCTTTTGTACTGAAGGAACAAAAAACATGATCTGCGTGTCCCTGGGTTCAGCTATTACAGACTACAAACCAGACTGGGTTTTTTGTTTTGCTTCTTTAGCCAATGCATTTTTTTTTAATTATTTTTTCTGTCTGTCTTTTCGGGAGACAGACTCAGTCTGGGACTCTTCATTTGGCCCATCCAGCCTATCCACAAAGCATGCACAGAGCCATCTTTTCCAGGCTCATTTCCTCTAGGATTCCCTATGGCTTTGTAATGGCCGAACCTTTGTGTTTGATATCCAGGTGGAAAGGGCAGACCAGCTGTGCTGTGTCCTCCAGTCCTGTGCTGGCAGGGGTCAGTACTGGGCGCAGGAACTCTGTGAGAGTTGCAGCTTTAAGAGTGGTCAAAAATGTGTGTGGTGATTGGCAGAAATTGTTTTGAGGAAGCAGATGCCTCCTCTGATGATGATGGCATGGCACATGGTAGACTGGAAAGGCAAAGTATGTTAGTTTTGGTCCCAGGTGGAGGATTGTGTGGAGAAGTCTTGTCTCCTCTGGGCCTACTGGTTTCAGCTTCAAGATGCATATCACAATAGAAAAATCTCCTCTCTCCTGTTTCCTTTTTCTACCACTGGTAGCTAATCAAGATTTGATTTTAATGACTTCCCTCTACTCTCTCTGTTTCCTCTCCCTCTGCCCCACACATGCCTTTTTTATATTTTTTTATGCATTTCTTTTTGGCAGAAGTTGAAACGCAAGAAGCGTTGGACCAAGATGAAAACAGCGGAGGAGCATGTTGGGCAGTGCAGTGCTTTGTTCTGAGTTCAGGGGGAGAAGAGGGGAAGTGAGGGGGGACGGGATGTCATTTCCCAGATGGGGACCCTGCCAGAGATGTTCTTGCTTCAGAAAGCAGCGAGTGATTTTTGAAGCTGTACCAGGCTTAACCCTTTGTTGACCCACTTCTGCCATCCAGGGAAACAGCAAAGGCCTGGACCAAAAGCGGTCCAAAAGGTGTCATTTTATGTGGCCCAGCTGATGTGAATGGTCTCAAGCCAAAGTCTGCTGTTGTGACAATGCTGTCAACAGTCTGAGGTGCTTGTTCTCCTGTTGGAAACCCTAATGAGTGGATGAGCAGTCTGCACTTGTTTAGGAGTGAGAGTCCAACACTAGTGCAATTGCTGTTGGAAAAACAAGATCAGCGCTTTCCTTACAGGGGTTAGGACTGCTGTGCTATCTCCTGCCCCGCCAGAAGCACCTGCTCGGATTTGGGATGCTGCTGAACTTGGCTTCAGCTGTTCCAATTGCGGGACAGGGAGCACTTTTGCCTTGTGATGCTTGGGAAACACCTTGTCCTGTGGCCAAAGGAGCCCTGCACTGCTGGGACTGCAGCAATAGCAAGCCCCAGGTAGCTTGTGGTTGTGCTGGGTATCACCGGTTGGTCAGAGCAATGGTTCCTCCTCTCTGTTTTGATCCAGTCTCCCACGTGAGAAAACTGCAAGTTTGTAGGGTATGGGGGACAGAAAGCTTCTATAGGCATACATTTACTGCCATATTTATAGCTCCTTGGCCTTAAATATTGCATTGTGTGTGTAGGTTGCTGATTTAACTGCCCAAGGGCTGTTGCACAGTAGCAAATTGAGGGTGAGGATACAGGAGGGGAGCAGAGAAGGGAAAGTTAAAGCAGCTCTTCCTCTTCATTAATATCCCTTCCAGGTTGTAAATACTTGGAGCACTTATGTCAGGACTCTAGAGGAGGTCATTTATTTCCTGATGAAAAAAAAGCTTAAGGGTTTTTGCCTGTGGTACTGGAGTGTTTCTTAGTGTGGAGGTTCCGACTTTTAAATCTGGATGGTGTTCTCCTGTGGAAGGCCACGCTCTTCCCTCAGAGTTGGAGTGGACCGATGCTGTATACATAAAGTGCCTCAAGTTGCTTTGTGTCAACTCAGACAGTCACTGTTCACTACAACTAAACCTGCAAGCCTCTTTTTTTTTAGGACCAGCAGCCTCTCTGGGCCCTTTGATCTCTCACAGTCCTTCTTCTCTAGCTAGGAGGATGACTGCTTTCCTAACCCCGCCATGAACCTCCTGAACACAAACAAAGTCTAGGTACAAAGGTGTGAGTCATTTTGGGCAGCAGAACCACAAACCTCCTCTTCCCAACACCATTGGCTGCAGTATGAAAGTCTTTGTGTGCAGAAAGCAGCTGGCCACAAACGTGCCAAAGGATGGTCATACCAACACCACTGTGAGTGAATCCGTGGCCAGTGACTACCAGAGAAGTGATGCATCCAGTACTGGCCTTGAAACGAGCCCTGTGTCTCTTACACTCCTTTCAGACAAGCCAAGAGAGGTCTGATCTATAGGAAATGAGTATAATGCCACTCAGGTATCATTGTTGGGATGAAGTGTAGAAGAACAGGGGTGTGTAGACAAAAGATGCGTGTAGAGGATTGCCTGTGCTGGCTTTCAGCTTTATTTTTGACATGTTCAATCTTGAATGCTTTCCCATGGAGGTCAGCAGACCTGGTTGGAAATTCCATGTGCACATCTTACTGCATGGCATGTCTAAACTTGCATATTTTTCATCCATTTTCTTGGATCCCTTAAGTCATCCAGGAACCCATTCCAGCAGTCTCGTGAACCATGGGAGGGAAGCACTGGCTGATGGATAGGCACTTAGGTGGGAAGCAGAGACCAATGTTTCCCCTCACTTGCCCAGTGCCACTAGGCACCCTTGGCTTTAGCGCTGCGATCAGCCCTCAGATCTTCAGCCCTGGTCTCTGGCTCCTCATGAGCACAGTAAATACCACTGCAGGCTTTTAGGTAAAGTGAGACTAAAATGTATGGCACCATGCATTTGACTGCATGGTACCATGTTGGGTATTGCATGCTATCTTGGAGGGCTCCTTTCAGCCTGGACTTTGGCTTTATTTCACTTGCCCAGGTGGTTGTGTGTGTGTGGTGCAGGACGATGTCCACTGAACCCACACAGACTGCTGTACTCACGCCTGCCCGGTTCTGCAAATCCTGTTCTGGGTGAAAACATTTTGAAGGTGTGAATTGCTCATTGTTTGTCCATCCTGGTGGTGGGTCTTCCTGCAGTAGTTCATCCCCTTGGCTTCACTAGTGCCTGCTGATGGGCTCAGCTGGCCTGTGACTGCTGATCATGGGGTATTTGCAAATGGTGCCACACTGGCTCTGTTACTTCTCCTTCTTTGTTTACTCAGTTCTTGGCAGCTGGATGTTTGAATGTTTGCTTGACAAACACTTTCCCTGCAGTCTCTGATTACACAAAGTTTAGTCTGACAAACCAATGAATTATCCTGTTCTCTGTTGTCGGTGGTATCTCTCTGTCTCTCTTAACCACAATATGTTGTGTGTGGTGCAAATTCATGTTTTCCCCTTGTTGCAATCAGCATGCCCCTCCCTGCTTGGTTCAGTTACCAAGGCAGTATCCCCAAGATGCTGACATCTGTATTTTATTAATCCAAAAATCCTGGGGCTACCAGGAAGCAGTACAGATAATAACACTACATACCTGTCTAGCACCTTTCATAAGAGAATTTGAAATTGTCTGACTCATGTTCATCTCGTTACTGCTTGTACCAGCTGGAGTTTGCTGTTCCTGTTTTTGCAGCCTGGAAAGCTGAGACACAGGGTAGGGGTGTAGTTTGTCCAATAGAGGAGGTGATTCCAGAAATCGGAAAATTGGCGTCATAACCTCCAAGACTCCGAGTTTCTATCCCTCGCTGTCTTGCTAATTTGCCTCCAAAAGGGAAAGAGATCAGAGTTGGATAGTTGGTTTTGAGCAACGCTTTATTTGCAGCGATCCATGGCTTTATTTGGTGTCTCAGTAAATTCCACCCAAGAACAAAAAAGCAATTGCAATATTTCTCCCAGGTAAGTTACCTGCCTTGGCTGTGATCAGGAAGAAAACTACCCAAATACTGTCTCCTGTCATCGGTTTGATGGTTTGGAGCAATGGTGAGGGACAAGTGTTCGCGGCTGGCCCAGAGAGGGTAAAGTCCTTACTGTGTTTCAGGGGTGGTAATGAGACTTGTGAAAACATGTCTGCAGGTGTCTGGGTGGTCAGGCTGGGCTGTTAATCCATCCAGCTGCTGGCCTGTTCTGGACAGGGTCCAAGACCAGGTAGGACACTGCTGCTTTTCTTACAGCCTCCAAACACAGCTGAGGACCTTCCAAGCAAACCTGGGCTGGTTTATGGTTTGGGGTGGAAACCACAAGCAAACCACGTCAAATCGCTGGATTCTGCCCCAAACCAGACAGAGTGCGTACAATTCTGTTTCATTTTGCTTGGAGATGATGATTGGAAGAGGGAGGAAAACCTGCATGGATCCAGTGTTCATGTAAGGCCATAGGTGATATATTCCTAAAGCCTTCCAGTGCCATTCCCATGGCAAGACCAGACTGATGAGGGTAGAATAATAAATAATACCCAAGCTAACATCTCCTGGGAGCTTGGGTTTAAGAGGAGGGATATTTTGTCTGAAACTCTTCCAGAAAGGGACAGTTGGGAGGGGGATTAGTGTAAATGTGGACCTTCAACATACATAATCTCAGCCGAGGTGATGGGGCAGTTGGGTCAGGGTTTCCTGTGGGGCCCTGGAGCGTAATGTAATGTGCATGAGAAATAGAAATCCTAAGAAAGAAAGAAAGGGGGAGAACTGTATGCCCCAGGGGGTAAAAGTGCATTTATTTTTCACGTGTTGCGTCAGAGCACACTAATTTTTGCCTGGGAGGGAGGGCAAGCACATGCAAAAGGAGTCCAGCTTGCTAGGAAAGGGGTAGGGAAGTGTGATACCAAATAGCTCAAGAAATGTGGCTGTAGGACTTTCCATCCCCTCCACTTCCATGCAGGGCATAAGACCCTCCAGCAGGCCTGTGCCAGGGCTTTGTAACAGAGTCACGCTCTCCCCTGGAGCCCAGGGCACCCCCGGCTCCCCACTCTGTCCCCCTTCTCCCATTCCCTCTTCTCCCATGTGCTTTTATTCATTCTGCAAACACTGTATGCCAAATCCAACTTCACAGCTGGCTCTGCTCCACGTGTTTGTTTTCTATGCCTGCGCGGCGCTCGCCAGCTCACAGGCTTGCGCCACGGCTCAGAGGTGGAGGCGGCGGGGGGAGAGCAGGGCTGCTGGGGAGGGAAACGGGAGCAGGCTGCTGCTTGCCAAGCCCTTATTTGTTTAAAGCTTAAGCCTGTTTGAGAGAGCCTTTTTGGAGTGAGGGGTAAGTGGCAGGGGTGGGATGCGGGGGAATGGAGAAAGTAAACTGTGCGTCAAGGAAAGCAAACTTTACAGCTGGAATTGCTGCTGCTGCTTGTTGTGTGAAAGGCCTGGGGAGGGGCCCTGGGCTCTGAGCTCGTGCTTTCAGCGTGGGTTCCACTGCGAATGGGCAGCAGCGACAAGTGGGGAGCCAGTGGCAGGTCTGTGCTGTGCCCAGCCCTCACGGGCGCTGCTGCTTGACAAGCCTGGCTGTGACACTTGCCAGTGTGTCCTCGGAGCTGGCTGGGGCACAGGCAGGTGAGTCTCCCTTCCCAGGCACTGAGGCAGCAGCATTTTGCCATCCTTTTGTTATGGAGCATCCCCTTGTCGACAGCGAGAAACCGTATGCTGGCCCTGCCCATCTGTCTGTGCAGGGCAACCTGAGGTCTTGCTTCACTGTCCTCAATGGGACCATCATTTTTGGAAAGGCGTCTTTATTGTTGTGATGATAAATGGGGCAAATCACATGCAAACACAACCTTTAAAAAAGCTTTAACAGCCTCTCCTCTTCATCTCTGGGAAGAGGGAAATGTGGCACCCATCCTGAGACCCGACTGTGAGTGTGTCCCCCATGATTTTTCATCTCGGGGTGGGCCTCATGGGGTTTTGGAGCAGCGTGGCAGCTGCTGATCATGGCACAAAGTAGGGCTCTGGCTCAGCCCATCTGGGTTCTGGCACTCCACTAATCCCCACACCCCACCTTAAGCATTGGGCACAAGCCAGAGCATTTTCTGTGGACAGTCCTTTCTGTCCCTTTGTTTTGCTAGCCTTGAGCTTCCTCTTGTGTTTTTTGGAGTAGTGACATGTCTTCCAGGGGAAGTTTGTCCCAGCAGAGAGTTCTTGAGGCTTTTGACCTGCTCCCATAACGAAAATTATTATTGTTAGTGAAAAGCAATTTAGTGACAGCTATGGAGAGTAAAAACTCCCATTTATTCTCAAATTTATGAAAGAAAAAAAAAATCCCCAACTTTTAAATACCATCTTCAAATGACAAGAAAAATGGGCTTGTGTTCTTTTGCATCCCAGCAACAAGTCACTGCTGAAAGGAGTGCAAACTAGAAGGCAGTTTCTCTTTATGGTGGTGATGGGGATGTCTCTAAAGCCAGCCATCTGGGGATTAAACTTTGTATTGACGTTACTGGCAAGTACTTTGTCCTGTCTCTTTTGTGTGCTCTTCTGGATTTTGATGTCAACTGTGTTAAACTAGCCTTGTGCTTGTTAATGCAGTTTCTGGGCCTGCTCCCATTGAAGTCATGGCAAAGATCAGGCTGATTTTGGTGGCAGTAGAATCAAGTTCTCTGTAATAATCCAGAGGATGTGTTTTTTTAGCAGGTATTTCTCCTGTGCCACTGGCTTATGTTTATGATAAGCTTGGTCAGTTTTTTACTGCAAGAGTTGTACACACCCTTGCTTTTCAAGTACACACCACAAGAAGGTTCAGAGCCTAGGAAAGCTACCCAAGTCTTTTCTCTGCAACAGGAAAATTTCCCCATAGCAGCTTCCCCCAAGGAAGGCTTAACAGTGTCACTGGCAGTTTCTGTGGACTTTTCTGGTTTGTGGTTTAAGTTTTTTTTATTCGCGTCTTTGTTTCACTCTATTACTGTTTCTAATCGGACATGGACAAGATTTTTCTATTGTTCCTAGACAAAGATTATTTGGATTCATCTTTTTTATTTATTTATTTATTTATTTAGTTTGGTACTTAAAGGTAGGCTCATGTTTAAGCATTATGAAGTTGTGGGCTGCTCTTAAAAAGCATCCATAGCTGCTGACTCTGGCTTGTGATCCACTCTGTGAACAAGAGCTTCTGAGTCTCAGTTTGCAGGTAGCCACAGCTGACAGACACTGAAATGTGTTTGCTCCCCGAGCACTCCTGCTGTGCTCCATGCAGATGCTGACTGGTGGGGTTTGTCCACCACTCCTCTGTGCTTTGGTTTATATTATACAGAGAGAGGAGTGTTTCAGCTGGTGGTTACCAGCATGAATGGATGCTGGGATATTTATTGTCTGTCCTGTTGCAAGCTTGACCCCATCACGTGACAGAAACAATAAAATGGAGATGGGTCTTTTCAGGGCACTCCATGTCCCACCTTTGCCATGATTTGTGGTCTTCCTTCCCATTCTTGACCACTGCTCTGGCTGCAGAGAGGCTGTAGGGTGATATTAGGTAGCCTGGGATTTGGGGTTTTTTAGCGTTGCTGCCACATCATTGGCAAACGCTTGTTCTGGTCAACATCTTGATGTCCTGTAGTTGGAGAGTGAGAGTTAGCTGTGTGTGTTCCCAAGAGCTGCTAGGGAAGCCATGCAGAGTGAAAACAGCTTTGGAGAAGAGCATCCTGTTCAGGATCCCCATGGAAAAATGCTGTTTCACTGGAACCAGGACATACTGTGGAAGTGTATCTGTTGATTAAGCTTTTGTCTTAGAGCAGCAAGGAGTTTCTGGTGGAGAGCACTGGAAGCAGTGGGACAAATGCAACATAAGGAAATCTGCCAAACTCCCAACTCTTCTATTTCTTCTTTCTTGACCCTCTCATCTAAATTTAATTTCCTGCTTTTTCTTTTCTGTCACCTTTATTCCACACTTCCCTCTAGTAACTCTGAGGGCTTTTGCCCGGCATCACTTCCCCTGCGTCTGCCGGGCCTGCCTTCTCTCTGACCTCTCCCTAACCCAAGAGGCAATTAGACTCTAAACATCAGATTTCAAGGTTTGGGGTTTTTTTGTTTGCAAAGGATGAGAAGGGAAAAACAAAAGCAGTGCCCTGAGTAATGTAAACTACCCACAGGCACATCTGTGCCTGTGTGATGACAGCTCCTGGTGGGAACTGCCTGTCGCTCCCTGCACCCTCCTCCGCTGCAGCTGCTGACAGGGAGGGAACAACCTGAGGCCCGGCTCATGTTCATGTAGGATTCAGTGTGGTGGAGCCCAGACCAGAGCCAGCTGCATCAGCTGGCATTCACCACTCACTCTGTGGGTCCCTCTGCATCAGTTGCCAGCAGAAACATTCCCTGGGCTTTTCTTGCCCAGATGTACACTCTCACTTACTCCCAGCTCTCTGTTACATGCTTTTCCTCTGTCAAAGAGCAAAAAGGTATAGACAGGTAAATTTTGTTAGTGCTTGTATCAAGCATCCCAAAGTAACTAACTCTTCTACCCAATGGGGTGAAGTCTAGAGGACATGGGTTTGTTCTTCCTCTGTGTTTAGTACAGCATCTGCCTGCAGCTCTGACTGCATGGACACTGATCTCCGACTTTAGTTGTGATGGGAATGATAAAGCAAGTATTGTTTTCATATGGCAAGAGATAGAATGCTTCAGGCAAGTAATACAGTGCAGTAAATCCCTTGCTTCTAAGACTGAAGGTGTGTTTTCACATCATACCGGTATCAGTGGGTGACTCCTTTCCTACTGCCTCTGAAATATTTCTTACTGTGAAGATTCAGCGTTCTCCCATAGCAAAGCCTCAAAAAAGCAAGACCTTGTTGCTGCATCATCAGCAGCTGAGTTTGTAGCAGCTGTGAGGAACACTGAAAACACTCCAGAGCAGATAACTCATTGCAAGTGTGTTACTACATTGATGTGGTTTTCAAGGGGAACCTCCTGACCTTTTTTTCCTTGCCTTGGTAAGAGAGTAGGTTGAGCTGCACCTCTGTGGGGCCTTGGTCTCTCACTTCCTTGATAGCAGCAATTCTGCTGGTTCTCTGACATTGGAAGATCAAACCCCTGGATGCAGGACCTGCACCCTTCTGTAAGTGCTGTGGATATACACTCCCTTCAGGATTCCTCAGCTCTCTAAACTGTGACCTTAGCTGTGAGGCAGGTGGATCATGAATGAGAAGGAGGGAGAGTGTAGAGGAAAAGTTGGTCTAGAGCTGTGGCAGCTCTCCCAGTTTGGGAGTGAAGGTGGACTGAAAGGTTTTGATTGGAGAGGCAGCATGTCCCAGCCACGGGGGGCAGCCCCAGCAGCTGCTCCAGGGCCACTTTCTCCCTCCCTGCACGCACTTGGGAGAAGGAGCCAGAGAGCCAGCCAGTAGTTCCAGGCTTGTTGCAGCAACAACATCTGTTTCCTAGGTGCACTTTGTTTCTGAAGAGGCTGTGCAGCACGCTCCATCTGCGCCCTTTTTTTTTTTTTTTCTTCTATTTTTTTTTTTCCCCGCTTGTGCCGCGTTCGGGGAGGCTCCTGGGGGAGGCAGGCGCTTCCCGGGAGGACCCTGCGCCAGCTCCGTGCCAGCGCTGGCTGTCGGGCTCTTTGCACTCGCAGCAGTATTGTCAGCATCTTGACAGCTGGCCGGCTGCATGCTTATTAGTTACCACTTTCCTCTTGCCCTCCACCTCTCCTTCGCCTCCCTAACTACCTCCACCCTCTCCCTTCCCCCTTCCCGCTCCTGCCCCATCGGCTGGCCAGCCCTTCGGGGAGCCCCCAGCCTCTCCAGATTAGAGCTCTCCAGGGACTTCGTCCTTCTGAAAGGAAGAAAGAAGGAAAAAAAAAAAAAAAAAAGGAAAAAAAAAAAAGGGAGGGGGAGAAGGAGGGGAGGAAAAAAAATTTATTAAAAAAAAAAAAAAAAGAGAGAGAGAAAAGAAAGAGGGGGGACAGAAGAATGAAAACAGACCCAAGGGGCAATAGTCCCTCGAGCCATTTCACTGCATTACAATGAATATGGACTCTATTAAGCTCCGTTCTGCCTGTTAGTGTTTCCCAGGGCAACACAGCTCCCATATGGCAAGCATGCAGCAGATTAGGGTAGGCCTCCGGGCTTCATTGAGGGCTCGAGGCTTGACTGGCAGTTGAACCCCATCCTTCCCCCCCCCCCTCCTCACACTTGACACTGCCTGTGTTTATCTAAAGCAAAAAGGGCCCGGGTGGGAGAAGGGGGCATTTGGGGGGTTATTGTCCCGGGCAATGGGAGAGGGCAGGGAGAGGGGTGGGGGGGTGATGAGGGAGGGAGGTGGGATGGAGGAGAAAGGGGGTGGGGGGGCGCAGCCCCTCATACATATTCAGGAGGGGTCTTGAATGGGCAGAGGAGAAATAAAGCAGATGGAATTCATGTTAAAGAACAGCCACAATCGCCCTCCAAAAACAAGGAGAGAAAAGCGGGCAGCCTTAAAGGAGCGTAGGGAGCAGCGTTTATCCAATTAGCAGGGTTGTCAAATTGAATTTACTCAGAATGGAGGGGGAAGCCGGGGGGGAAGGAGGGAAATTAAGTGTCTAGGGCATGGGGGGAGCATGATATTGAAGAAAGGACGTGGGTTTTCTTTTTTTCTTACACTTTAGCCTTGTCTTTTCAAGGACTGGAGCTGCTTTCAGGGCACGCCGAGGGGCAGCAAAAGCCAGTGTGTATACTCTGTTTTAGCACAGGGCTCCTCTCCTGGTGACTGTGGAAGAAAGGACGTGTATCCTGTGGGGCAAGGCCATCCTTGCATCCGTGGCCCGCCTGCACTGGAGCTGTTCCCGGCTGGCAGGTCCCACCCTGGGACCACCACGCCACAGGCAGTGCCCAAGGTGCTGCACACGCGCTGCGGTGCCACCCCCATGGTGACACTGGGGAGCCCGTAGCAGGTATGAGGATGGCATTTCGCTCTTCAAGCAGCCTCACGCTCGCTGGCTGATGAAATGCCAACGTGATGGGGTTTGCTGGGTCTCAGCAGCCAGCCTGATCAATGCCAGCTGGAAAGTGGCGCTCAGTTCAGAGGAGCTCTTTGTTGGATGGAGAGGTGCCAGAAACTGCAGGCATTGGGTCCTCAGGGATATGAGCAAAAGTCAGACAGGCTGTGAGAAGGCTTTGCGTCCTGTTGCTGATTCAAAGCCAGCATGCCCAGTCCTCTCCCTGGTGATGCTGCAGGCTGTTGTGGAAAGGAACTGCTCGGGGAAGTAGCTTCATCTTGAAGAAGAAAAAAAAAGTTACAGAGATGTTTGCACGTTTGGTTTGTTGCTGGTTTGGTTTGCATGAGCATTTCTGTTCAAGGAAAAGAGATGTTTTACCTGCAAGTTTAGTTTATATTTTTAAGGGGTATCTATTGCTCAGGACTTGCTTGAATTAAAACAGTGGTTCTTTTTTAGGGTCACGCAGTTGCAGTTTTCATGAAAACTCAGTGATCTGTGGTGGTTGTGCCATGCCAGGTTTTATTCTGGATATTTTCCTTCTGCCTATAAGCATGAATTTATCACAGGCTTTCTCTCTTAAGGCTTTTTGATGGACTCCCTGAGCTCACAAGCAGCCACTAAGAGAGTCTTTCTTGCCTAATCACTTTAAAAAAGGGAGGAGGGGACCCCCTCATACAGTTAGTCAAGGGCTATGTTAAAGGAGCTAATGCACTCTGAAATCAGCAGCTCTCAGGCAAGCTTTTAACCCTGTTTCCACAAACACTGTGCTACCTCCTTGACTTCAAAAACGTTGGTGTAACATTGGATTCTGCCTTTCCACCCTCTCCTGACAGCACCCGCTTCCCATTTGGGATCCTGCCACTTGCTGTGGCACCTGCACACCCATCCCCATCAGCTGCCCATGGGAGGGGGATCTTCTGTCCTGCACCAGCCTGTCCTTTTCCAAACCCTTTCAGAGAAAATGAGCATAACTTACAGTGTGAAATTAATACTTTGAAATGGGGACGGGGGTTGGGTAGAGGTTAATTTTGCCCTGTGGGATGTTACTGTTGGATGGGTTGGGGAGAAGCAGTCAGGGGTGCCCAGATTGCTGTCCATGCCCAGGAATCATGCAGGGACTTTGCAGCTGATCTGCTCAGGTATGTCGCCTGGTCAGTATTTTTGCAGCTAGATGATTTTACAGTTGTACAGTGGGATTTTTCAGAGGGGATGGAAAGGATTTGGGATCCAAGAACAGCCTGCTTGATGGGATGGAGGTTCCAATCAGAGAGCTTTTGATTTCCAGCCCTGCCTGCCACTGCTTTGCTGGATAACCTTGGGCCAGGTTGGCTTCCTCGTCTAGCCCTCAGATTCCTCAGTTTGTAAAACAAAGGGGTACTGTTGCTCTTTTCTCCTTCACATGTTCTTTTTCAGTGGTTTTTGCTTTATGAGGGGAAAAAGGGCTGTCTTGTATTAAAAACTAATGATTACAAGTAAAATTGGCTCATAATACTGTGTAAGACATTGCTTTTTCTGAAAAGCTGAGGTCTCAATGTATGAAACAGAGAGCTGCGAGTATCACTGTCCCTACTTGACCTGCTGGAAGCAGAGAGCAGCTGCGGTGAATTCTCCAGAGTCACCCAGGGTGTCCCCAGCTGGTAGCCCGACTGAAGTTGCCGCAGCCTCTCCCTCGGTGCCGAGCAGTCCCTACCCCTTCCTACTGTTCATCCCTTGCAGGAAGAAGTTCCCGAGGTCCACCTGCCTGACACAAGCCGGGGCCAGTGCCATGTGCGTGGGTCTTTGCCCAGCTGCCGGTGTGCCTGGGCTGGGCTGGGCTGCGGGGACGCTGCCCCGGCGCTGGGGCACAGGCCGGTTCCCGTTCGGGAGCCCTGTAAATCACAGGCGGTGCGGCAGGAACAGGGGCTGCTTGGCTGGCCCTCGTTAAGCAGAAGGGGGCTTGGGGCTGTGAGCTGCATTTCCTCAGTAAAACCTTCAGTTTCTAATCAGCAAACACCTCTCCTGCGGCCTGTGCTTAATTCAAATCCCTTTTTCCTTTCGAGCTTTGTCACCCCCCCGCGCAGGCGCGGGCCTTTCTTCCCTTTTATATCCTCACCTCTGGTTTTCCTTGCTGGCTCGGCCGCCTCCGCAGTGCCCTCCATCCAGCTGGGGCTGCGGGCGGGGGCCTCGCTGGCCTTAGCTGTGTGCTGGGAAGCCGAGCCGACAGATTTTACACCCCCTCCTTAGCTGATTAAGCTCTCGTTAATTTTGTTCTCTTAATGGCCCCTCTTTTGGTTTACTGGGCTGTCTGAAAGGAACTTAGAGCTCCACCGACAGGAAATTGTTATTTTAACCTGGCAGGAAAGAATTTAAAATAAATAAACAAATATTTTTTTTTTGTTTTGTTTTCCCTCCTTCTTGAAGCTCTTTAAGTTACTTTAACTCTTTCTTTTCCTAGATAGCAATTAAGCAGGAGCTGTCAAGGCTGGTCTTGTTGGTGGCTGCAGAAGTGTTGGCAACCAGGGGCAGCTCACAAGGTGCCTGCCTTGGGGAGGGGAGGCAGCAGAGCAGGACCCTGTCGTGCAGCAGCTCTGCAGCCCTCGGTGCAGCCCCTGCCTGGGACCACCACCTTTGGGAAGTCAGCTGGAGTGCCTGGGGTCTCCTCCACTCCCCACCTCTGCCTCCTCTCCCACTGCAGTCCACTCTGGTGCTGCTGGCAGGGACACGGGGCAGATCGAAAGCTGGCTGATTAATAAAGTTCCTTGCTTTGCACTATTGCAGGCTGCTTAAGGGCAGCATTTTCAAAGGAGGTCAGCTCCCATTTAGGCATCGAAATAAGTTGGTTGCCTATTCAGGAGAGCTCAGCATGTCAAGAACTGAATGCTTTTGAAAATCTGGCTTCAATTGTGGAAGCTGAGAATTTCAAAATCTGGCCCTGGATCCTAATAGTTCTTTTGGAATTGATGTTTTCATTCATTTTCCTCATTATTTTTATGCTGGCCATTTACTTTTTGTACTTCACTCAGCTGTGAAAGAAATGGCCACATGTCCCTATTTAGAGCTCGTACTCTTGCCTGGAGGTTTGAGGAGGTACCATACATACACTTGTTGCAACACACCTTCTCATTCTCTGCTCAATACTGCTCAATCTGCCCAGGGCCGTGGCCAAATTTCTTGAACTCCTGGTTTTTTCTCCCCACCTCTTGCTCTTCATCTTTTCACAGACCTGGGGGCAGCCACTTCAGTCGCTGCCTGGATGTGCCTGGGTGGTCCTAGCTCACGAAGGGTCTCATGCTCGGTTCTGCGCCTTTGGCTTTGCCCTTCTGGCCAGAGGCGCTGTGCGACGCAGAGCTGCAGGGAGGTCTGGTTGGGAACGTCTTTGCCTACCCCTTCCCTCAGCCTGGGCTCCAGGGAGCAACTCCTTTCCATCCAACATTTTTCCATCCTGCTGCCAAGCCTATCCAGATAGGGGGAATGAGTCAGCTTTGCTCCATAGGCTTCCAGCACTGAGGAACCAGACAGTAAGTCTTACCCCAAAATGTCTCTACTACATCAGCGAAAGGCTTTCCATCTCCAGTAAACCTGAGGGTGTGAGGTGTTTTTTAAGCCGGAACTACCTCAAAGTCGTTTCCAGATGAGTGTAATTAGTGGGACCTTAACTTGTGCAGCAGCAGTGGTGCCAACACCATACGTTCTGGTATGGACAGACCCAGGGCACTTCTACAGCCATCATCAGTGGTGCCTTGCCGTGGTGGCTGGGGCATAAAGAAGGCTGCTTTGGTGGCTCTTACGTGGGGAAATAAACTTGAGCAGCTCAGATGGGTCTCCAAGTCAGTCACTAAAGTATCTTGTAGGACACTGTGCACTGGTTGGCGGGGGAAATTTTGGGACTCTTCTCAGGTGAGGAGAGTGAGTACCAAGAAAAATGAGGTGTGTAGGAGGGAAATTGCTGTCTTATCTCTTTGGCACTGGAGGTTACCCACAGGCATTTTCACATGTGATGGGGCTGTGGCCTGCAGTAGCTGGAGTGCAGCCTAGCTGTTCTCTCTGAGTGCCTTCAGGGTATGCCCAATGTCTGAGCTCTGTCCATGCACTTGGATGCCTGGAAGCCACATTGGGCCATGCCAAACTTGATGGAATTTACTCTGCCTCTCAGCAGGGCTTGTCATCTTGGCCTCACAGCCACTCTCCCCATGAGTGTGTAACTCCTGGAAAGAGCTGCCTTGTGTAGAGCCTGCTGGGCCAGCCAGTGCACTGAACTCATACTGCAGAGGGCTGCGTGAAAATGCTCTTTGTGGCCTTCCCAAAACTCCAGCAGCATGTTGCTTTACTTGGTGTTTCTTCCTTTTGGAATCACCAGCTCAGAGGAGGCTTTTCTTCTCTCTTCTCAACTTTATATGAATGTCTCTTCCATGACTTCTCCTTCAAGCAGGGCACTAGGATGTGGGGGGAAAAGGAACAGCTTGTGAGGCTGTCAGAGGGACAGCCCAGTTTGCAGAGAGGTGTTCAAGCCAGCCTTCTGGATTCTTGCTGTCATGATGGGACCTCAGCATGGCTGGCTATGGACATTCCCCTGTGCTGCACTTTTGCACCTTTGCTGTCACCAAAAGCCAAGCAAAGTCATTTGAGAGTAGCTTGGTGATACTTCCCCAAATGCTGTGGTTTCCTTGCCAGCAGTAATCAGCCTTGCCTTGAACAACTCACCAAACATCTCAGGGGGAGTGTGTGTCAGTTCTTACTTCAGGAGTTAGGAGGTTTAATTTTGGGGGTATGCTTGAAGGGACTTGTGCCCTCTTTTTGGCTGAGATGGGTATGGAGAGCACATGCTCAAGCAGGGGATGGCTCAAGCAGTGACCATGGTGGAAGTAGGAAATACCACCCTGCGGAGTCAGGTGCTCCTGAGGAGGATGGTTGTGGCTAATGAGCTGATTGCTGCAGGAGGAGCAGTAGTATAATTGCTGTTTGGGCTGGCTGCCATGGCTGCTTTGGGTTTGGTCTTGGGCTTATTCCCTGTAGACATGCCACAGAAGCAATTCTGCAGTGCCCTAAGACTTGCAGGTTCATCCTAGTGCTGCAGCTGAAGAAAGTTCAAAATCCTATAGCTGCAGTACGATGCCAGTAGAGGGAAATCTCCTCTTGACTGCAGCCTGTTGCCTTTGATTAAAGATGAATTCAGTCTGACATCTGAGGTGTCTCTTGGGGCAGCTACTGAGGTCTTTAATCCCCCTGACCTGGCTTGTCTGCTTTAGTGTTTGTTCAAGAGTCTCCAAAGCAGCTGCTGCAGTGTGCAGCTCTTCACAGCAACCTGGGTTGTGACAGGTGGCCTTACATTTCTAGTTTTTTGGGGCTAGGTGATGCTTTCATATATGAACCTGGTGGTTTGTGTAGACTTAAAATAGGTGGTGTGTTTCAGGCAGAACAGTTAATCTGAAGTATTTTCGTAGATTGAGTCTCTTAATTAGAATGGACTTGTTCTGCTCATTTACTTGAGTGTTCAAAATAGACTATATTCCAGACACAGCCAAGAACTGGTAGCAACACTCAGTGAATATCTTCAGTGACACTTTGTTGGAAATGTTTGTGTTTTGCTCCTGAAAACTGCCTGGTGTGCATCACTGTCATTCACTGTGCCAAGTATGAAATGGGGAAGGGGAGTGTGTGTCTGTTTGTGTTTGTGCACTGAGGATGGGATGTCTTGGGAGACTCCCAGCTGTGCCTGGGGGAGAGGCTGGAGAAGAGAAATGCTTACATCAGCGTCTGTAGTCTCCTCAGGCCACTGGCTCGGTCGATCTGTGGCAGTTTAGGGATTTTGGTAGAAAAGTCAGGCAGGGCTGGAAAGCAGAGAGCAGCCTGAGGTGTTTCATCCATCATGTCTCTTGTCATCCACAGGAATCCACTGCCACAGATCCACTGCATCCCCTGGGGCAGCTTATGGGACCCTTCCCTGGGCGCCCTGGGGCACACCGCATGGGATGGCAATGACACGTGGAAGGAAGAGGCCCATGTCCCCCATCCCTTGCCTCGTGCTTGCAGCTGCCAGCTGTTTTGCCAAACTGAGTGAGTGACTTTTCTTACCCATTCTGGTTTGCCTCGATGCTGTTTAGCGTAGCCACGCCTCAAGGACAGAGGTTTCCTCTCTCTGCTGTTCCCTGAGCAGCCTTGACCAAAGGTCTAGGTTCAAACCCTCCTCCAGAGGAGGAGATACATTTGGAACATTTCTCTCAGGCGGTGCCAAGAAGAAATGGGGCTGGTGTAGATCTGTAAAAATTAGGATGGGTGTGTGAGGAGTCAAGGGGATGGTGCAACACAAGGAGAGGCCGTGGGGAATGCAAAATGTACAGCACTGCAGCTTTTTCCTCTGTCCTTTCTGTTGCTGAGTCTCACAGAGCTTTCTTATTCGCATTTTTTCCCTCCATGCAGGTGAATCTCTGCAGGTCACAGTACAACCTGCTTCTATTGTCCAAAAACTTGGGGGCCCAGTCAGCCTGGGATGTGTGGTGGACCCCCCCCGAGTGAACCTCACCTGGAGACTGAACGGGAAGGAGCTGGCTGGATCAGACGAGGTGCTGGGCATCCACGTGGAGCGAGGGAAGCTCATCATCACGGCTCTCAACAACCGCACCGTGGGGCGATACCAGTGCATCGCCCGTGTGCCTGAAGGAGTCGTTGCCAGTGTCCCTGCAGTGGTCACCCTAGCTAGTGAGTAGCTGTAGTTCTCTGACAGCCCCTGCTTTGCTTGGGCCAGCACTGCTGCATCTTGAGAGGCTCATCCATTCTTCCTTGTTCGTGCTGGCATCAAGGGATGACTCCTTTGGCGTAGGCCCTTCTGTAGCATTTTTGGTTGTGGGCTGGCTGACATGGTGTGGCTCAGCCTGACCCAAGCTGTCCTCCTCCTGCGTGGTAGGCTGCAGACCTGTCCTGCAGGGAGAAGTTTTTGCAAGACCAGGGAATATCTGAGCTATGGGGTTTGTGTGTGTGGTTGGTTTCCTGACAGTCAGGCTGCCTCCTCTGGTTCCTGAGTTATTGATGGAGTTTGTAAATACTACCTGTTGGTGCTGATGGCCCAACTGCTGCAGGACTGCTGCCAGCACAGGGTCAGTGTGTGCTAAGTTTTACTGCCTTCCTGAGACAACTCTGAGCAAGGGACTTGGTTCCTATCCCTGAGCTTACGTGCTCCTCACTGCTGCCTGTGGTCCTCACTGCTGCCCTCTGGCATTGGGAGATGTGTGCGTGGACAGAGGTGTCTTAGGTGGGCAATGTTTCTTACAAGCACCTGGTTTTGACCAGATGTTGTGTGTATTTGGCCAGAAGGTGATGTACTTGGATGCATCTGGGAAAGAGCAGCAGAGAGCCCCATCTTCTCAGAAATCCACACAGTGTTTGGCGGAGCAAGTGTGTGCAGAGGAGGCTCCCATTGCCTTGCAGTGACAGTCCCTGAGCGTAGAAGGGGCTTCATCCTTCCCAGCAAAAGGGAACTCGGGGATAAGTCTTAAGAAAATGAAGAAGTGAAGATGTTTGTGCAAAGTGGGGCCTGGCTTTGCTTTAAAGCCAAGAACTATTGGCTTGTCACTGATCCATTAATCAGGAGTGAAATGTTTAGGCCAGGCTGGGTGGGAGGAGGAGGAGGCCAGGGAAGGCAAGGAGAGAGTTGCTGAACTCCGAGGCAGGGTGGGAGGGGGTTGTCACGGGGCCGAATCTGTCGGGGGATTTGGCCTGAGCCCCATGCTGAGATTAAGTTTCGAAGAACACATTCCAGAGCAGAAAGGGGGCTGTGTGTGCTGGTGGCCTGATAGAGAGAAGGAGAGGAGGGGAGAGGTGGATGGGATTACCAAGGGCATGGTTTGCATTTAGGAGAGTAGGGTGTGCACAGCTCTTCAGCCTGATCAGCTCCTGCTTAGCTGATCCCCTTTTCTTTTTTTACTTGCACTCCAGCCCACCACCACCAGCTTTGTCTTCTGGGAAAAGTATGTCTGACCCATCTGACTGCTTTAGTCTAGCATCAGTGGTGGATGGGAGACAGGTCCTAAAGCACCAGAAGGACCCACCGTGTCCTTCAGGACAAATCAAAGCCACTGAGTAGTGCATCAGCCCTCTCCAGGAGCCAAATCACCTTTGCCTACTGGATTGCACCTGGGGGTGTGTGTGCAAAAGAGAAGGACTTGGCCACTGCTGTGGTCCCTGTTGTGGCAAACGCACTTCTGAGAGGAAGTCAGGAGCAGCATTCAGTGGAGCTCACAAAACTGGAGCCAGAGGTTCCAGTTGCTGATGATCAAGCAGCTAATCAATTGTGGAAAACCCCTGTGCTGTTCTGCACTGCATGGGGGCCTCATCTTCAGGGATAGCTGGGGATGGCAGAGGCTGTATCCCACACACCTGGATAGCCTGGGGTGATAAAGAGCACCCAGGTGGGCAAGATCTACCAGTCAGTCAGTGAAGAGAGATAGGGCATTCAAGCAAAGATGTGAGACTGAAGGTGTGGGATGAAAACCTTCTGGGGGGGTTCAAATAACAAGTCTCATGCTCACGAGCTGGAGGCCACTTGCAGCAGTGGCATTGCAGTGGTCTGAAAGAACAGGGAGCACTGCTTGGTGGTGGGACTGAGTTTGAAAGCTGTGGTAGCAGGTGTGCCCTGGGCACTCTCTCCTGCTCCAGACCTCCTCTACAGGACCTTGCTTTGAGCTGATTCAGTGGCAGCCATGGTGAGAAGAAAGCTCCTGGCAGGTCAGCATTGCAGTTGATACGTCACCCCCAGATAACCTTCACGGCTGAAAAAAGACCCTCTGAAAGTCTAAGCCCCGTCCAAAAACTTTGTGAATGAAAGCAGTGGGGGGAAGGATGGTGATGGAACTATTTTCAAGACTTAGGTTTATTTTGGAAGAGGACCTGGAGTCATTGGAAGAAGTGACTTGCTAGATTTTGAGGAGTGTAAGTAAAGTCATCTGGGCAACTTTTAGGGTATTTCCCCTCCTTTCTTTCGGCCTTCTTTGAAAGAAACACTCTGGAGTGCTCCAGGCTCTGTGTGCCCGGTCCCCTGGGGCCTGCTGTGCTTTGCTGACAGTCAGCAGGCAGATAACCATCACAGCAGTGCTGGCAGCCACAGCGTAGCCCTGGGACTGATACCCCCTTCTCTCATCTGCGGCGCAGTGACGCCCAGGCCATCTCTCTTCCCCCTGGCTTAGGGAGCTGGTTGAAACTTGCATTTAATTTCTCCAGCAGAGATAAAGTAGCTGTTGTATATCCAAGAGGTGGAGCGAGGAGGGATTTGCAGAAGGGAGAGATTTCATGTAGTGACAAAGTGAGCAGCACTTCAAGCATTACTTGGGCACCTTTGAGTCCAGTTAGAGCTGAGCTGGTGCTCCACACAACCTTGGCAGCCCATGGCATATTAGTGCAGGTCACAGCAGGTCACACCTGCTGATCACTGCTGGCCTGACCGTGGTGCACAAGGCCAGCTCTGCAGGCCCCAGGGCAGCACTGCAGTCTGGGACAGCTTGTATGGATAAAACAGGAGTATTCCTGGTTTTCCCAAGCAAGGCTTTAAGCCTTCATATGAATGACAGCTGCAAAGAAGAGAGAGTTTCCTGTGCCTGATTCTAGGTATCAAAGTTGCCATCCTGCCAGAAAGCCCTGCCCTGGCCCCTCTCCTGGGGAGAGGTACTGTATATAAAAGGCACAGCTGCAGTGGGCTCCAGTGGGGCCAAGTAATTCCACCAGGGACTTGAACATGGTGCTGAGGGCTGGTTCTGTAACCAGAGGCTTGGAAGGTCAGGAGCTCTTCGTGGAGCTCACAGGAACAATTGAAGAGCAGGGCTGGAGCAAAGCTGATGAGCAGAGGTAGCGAGAGCTGTGTAGCTCCCAGCACCGGTCTGTATGCACAGAAAATCGGTGTAGCAAACACAGCGGCAAGCCTGACCTGGACAGATGTGACATTTGAAAACAGAACAGAAAAATGGATTAGCAAAGGAACTCCATCCATTCCAGTGTCCTTGTGGCCAGGGGTGTGGGATTGCAGGTCCCTGTGTCCCAGGAATGCTGTAGGCAGGGGAGGCTCGTTGCCCTGTTCCCTCCATCGGTGCCATGGGTGAGGTCAGTCCTCGGCCTTGTGGCTGCACGTGGGGGAAGCTGGGCCCCAGCGTGTGGTGCCTGTGGGCAGTGACCCTGCACGGGGTCGGGCTGGGCATCCCCCAGGAATTTGCAGCTGCTTTCTGCAGACAGCCCCATTCATTTTCCTTCGCCAGGGCCTCTCCGCTGATACTCCCCAGAGGCAGTGGTGGGAGGGAGGGAGGGAAGGGGATGGCTGCCTGTTGGAAAAGCATTTGCAGAGCAGGCATGGGGGCTCTGGCCCAGGGGACAGAGGCGGTGTGAGGAGGGGAGAGAAGGAAAACACAGGTGGTGTTTCGTGAGCCGGTGGAGCTGTGGCATGAGGACTGTGAGATGGGCCCAGGGTAGGGGAGTGGGGCTGAGGCCCTGGGTGGGGGGGGTGTGAATAGGCAGGAGTCTGTGGGGCTATGCCTGTGTCAGCAGGGTGGGAGGACACTGGTGGTGACAGCACCAGTGCCCAGGCTCCTGTGATGCTGGCTGGATGGAGAGCGAGAGCCGCTGCTCTCACAGCTGAGGTGGAATAGCAGGCGGTGCCTACCCCCAGGCTGGAGGACCCCATTCCTGCCTATTCCCCTTCTCAGGCTCCCTCCCTTCCCTCTTTCACTCTGCCCTGTGGCAGGGAGAACATTTACCTTCGAGACCATAATTTTATTTAGTATTGCTTCTTCTCCGAAGTTATTTATGGTCTCCCATTCATTTAATTGTGTCCTGCCTCGCTGCTTGGCCCCCAGCCCTGGGATTCAGCTGCTTTCCCTCCCCAGTGACAGCAGCACAGTTGACTGCAGGGCTGACCCTCCCTGCACCCCAGTTTACCCCATTGCGCCTCGGAGCCAGCTGCAGATGGACACAAGCAATGAAGCAATGGCCTCTGGTTGCACTCCCTTCTAAACAAAAAAAAAGGAAAAAGGGGGGAAAAAAAGAAGCCCTCTCATCCCAGCGTGTCTGGGATTGGCAGTGTTCAGTCTGTCTGTCCGCAGCACCTCCTGGACAATGGCTGGTAGATGAGGACTTGCTTCTCTGTGGTCAGGCGTGTCTTTTAAGGACAAGACCATGGGCTGGCACGCTGGGTGCTGCCATATGAGAAGGAAAAACCAGCCAGTGAGAGGGGATGTGGTTTCTCCCAGCTGCAGTGGTTGTTAGACTCTGGTGCAAATTGCATGTTAGGTGTGGGGCCTGGCTGCTGCAGGCTGGGCAGCTGAAGGGGCAAGTGCTGGATATCTCCCTGCGTGGATCCTTTCCTCCACCCCTCTCTGCTGGGGGGGACGTGCATGGTCCCTCCACGATTCAGGGGCAGCTTGTTTGAACCCCCCAGGACGAAGCTGGTTGTCCCAGCTTGGCACTGGCCCTCTGTTTTGCTGTGCTGGGGCCAAATGCAACAGGATGTGTGTGGGGGAGCTTGTCCCACACACAGAGGGGGATGGGGTGACCCTGACCACCCCTCACCAGCTCTGGCTGACCCATCAGCGCTGAAGGATGGCTCTGCATGCCCATACCAGCAGCGAGGGGGGCAGTTGAGATTGCCCGTGGCCAAAATCCACTGGCAAATAAACCAGTCTTGTTCTCTGTGGGGAAGCAGGAATTTAGGAGAGTAGTTTGGCAGGAAGCTCGTACACTTGGCATATGAGAAAGTAGTTTGTCCCAGTTCTGCTATTTTTCCCCTCTCCCCTGCCAGTTTCACTCTGCTTCTCCAGAGGCACCTGGTTCTTGCTCCCCCAGCCACCCCAGAATCTCTTTCCTTTGTTCTTTCCCCCTCTGTCCACAGTTTCACCCCTTGTCCCTCATTTCTGGGCTGAGGGCAAGCCAGGAAGAGCTGCAGGTCCTGCTCCCTGCTGTGGGGCTGCAACCCACAGCTGTGAGATGTGGGCTGAGCCACCATCTGGGGGGCTGCATATTGAGAGGTCCCCATGTCTGCCCAGCCCACAGTCATCCCAGAGGGTGCCTGGGCACAGGGTCGTCATTTTCCATCTTCAGGATGGCTCTGCCATGTCAGGACCTTGGGTCTGCTCTTTTTCCAGGCTCTTGGGCCCCTTCTTCTCTTCAGGGTATGTGCGCATGTACACGTGCTCGTGTAAGTATGTGCGTGCAGATCCCTGCCAGCATTGCTGGAGCCTATGCCTTGGCTCCAAAACCTTAATTTGGCTGTGATGAATCCAGACCACCAAGGCGCACATTAATTTTCCTGATGCTCGTTTATATTTTGTTGATCGGAGAAACATGCGCGATGCGGGCAGGCACACACTGGGCTTTCGCCACTTCTCCACCTCTTTCCATTTCTGTGGCTCTCGCTGTTTTATTCCTTGATCAAATATAAAAAGCAAAGAGGGGAAAATATCCATCATCCTTCCCCTCCCCAGCAGTAACTTTCATTGGAGGAGGAGCGTGAGGCGCTGCCAGCTTTTCACAAGTTAAGAGTTAACTTTCATCTGGCTTTAATATCCAGTGGAAACATGGCTCCCCTCCTCAGCTTGTGTTAAAGGATTAATCACATTTCTGAAGTTCAGCCGTATTCCTTCTTTTTATTATTTTTTTTAATTGAACAATGCCAAGAAATTCCAGAAGTATTAAGCATGTTCATTGCAAATCATTTTTATGACATTGCAAAACCTCCCCTTTTCTTTTCAACCTCCTCCCCTCCCCTCAGATCTGGGCCCGGGACCGCTGGCGCCCCCAGCAGCCGCCCGACAGCCCCTCCGCACCGCGCTCGGGGAGGCTTTCTCGATGCCTTGCCAAGAGAGCTGGTTTTTATTTAAACTCCATAAAGGATCTTGCTTTAATCAGAAAGTCTGCTTGAGAAATTTCATGTCACTTTTCCATGACTGTGGGTGGGAGAAGCTTGGAGCCAGAGTTGTCTTTTGCTCTTGGAGAGCCGCTGCATTTCCCAGAGAACAAACCCCACATTTTTCTGCTGGCTGGGGCTGCCGAGGGAGGCTGCCTGCTGCCCTCCTGCTGCCCCCCGGCTCCCCAAGCTGCCCAAGGTCACGGGTGCCACGTCCTGGGATGGGTTTCTCGGGGCAAGGGAGCTGTCGACAGCACGTGGCCGTGCTGCGGCTGCAGATGCAACACGCTGCCTTGGAGTGGGGTTTTGCAGAGGAAGTGTGGTCTCATTCAGATTTAGTTGCGTGCCATTCAGGAGATCTTGTTAGCCCTGGGTCCTGGGAAGAGGCACCAACCTGAGCAACACACAACAGTGTGACCTGTCACCTGTGACAACAACCAACTGCGGCATGTGCCATTTTCACTAGTGGTCACCTGGCCTGGTGTACAGCACTGTAAAAATGGGGCTTTTTTCCTGGCACAAAACCTCCTCCCTCACAGCACAGGCTGGTTGAGACAAACTCCAAGCTTGCAATACCTCGGCAAAATTCTCTCTGGACCATCATGCCCAGAGAGAATGGAAACCAGTTTTCTCTCTGGAAAGTTTGGTGGGACCAGGTTGGCATGCTCCCTGCCCTGCCAGATCTCTGGGGTTTCACCACAGTCCTCTCTGCCTGTTTAAAAAAAAAAAAAAAACACAGAAAAGAAAACAAAAAGTCAGGTACCCCTTCCTCTTAGTTCCTGTGCTTCCAGTCCTGCTGCCCACATCAGCCCGGCCAGGGTGGGAACTCCCATCACAGCCTGGGCAGAGGGATGTGGTGGGGCAGGGATTTCACAGCTGCTTTAGGGAAGGAGCAGCTGTGCCATGTAGAGAAGGAGCTGGTTTTTCTTGCAAGTCCCTGTTCTTTTAACTGGAGCTCGGGCACACATGAAGCGTTGTGGTTAACCAACTTTCAGCTGCTAGATACTTGATGGGAGCAAGTGTGCCTGGAGCAGAGACGCTGATTTCTCAGGTGTGGGAGGAGCTCAGGGGACATCACACACTTTACCTGGCATCTGTACACCCTTGAAGCAGGCTGGGCTCCCTGAATTATGACTACAAAGTCAGCTTCTCAGTAGCAGGACAGCAGCAGTGTGTGAAATAGCAGGAGGCAGAAGGACCATTTCTGGCCGCCCTTCAGTGCTGCACTAAGTTGGCTTATTTTTTACTCTCGGGCCAGGATTTTTCACACCCAGTTTCCCAGCCCTGGAGCAGGCGGTTTCTCCAGAAGCTGTGTTTTAAGTTACTCATTTTGTAGGGAAAAGGAGGGGAAAAAAACCAACTGTGAAAGCAAGCCAGCTTCCCTAGCTGCTGGGGTCAGAGCGGTCTTTGGCCAGCACCACGATGAAACAGTCCTGAAACAGCCCCCATGGGAAGAGGATGAGCTGACACTGAGATGTTTATCCAGCCACTGAGATGCCTTGTCTCTTGCTCTCTTGGCAGATCTCAAAGATTTCAAGTTTGATGGCCAGCATGTGATCGAGGTGGATGAAGGGAACACAGCCGTGATTGCCTGCGACCTGCCCGAAAGTCACCCCAAGGCTCAGGTGCGCTACAGTGTGAAGCAGGAGTGGCTGGAGGCCTCCCGAGGTGAGTGCACAGGGGTCTGTCCCGACAGGTTCCTCGGGTCACAGGACCCTCCGTTTCGCCCTTCCTTACCAGCAGTAGCTGTCTTTACCTGCTGCATCCTTGTCCCTTTGCCACCTGTCTGAGCACAAGTTAGTTTAGGGTCCCTGGCATGGTCTCCCTGCTGTCCATGCTGGCTGGGACATCATGGTTTTTTCTTTCTCCCTTTCACCTTTCTTTCAGGGCACTGCATGTCTTCCAGGGGGCTGGACAGGACCATATCTTGTGACTGTGTGCCACTTTTTCTTCTCTCTTTACAGACAATTACCTTATTATGCCATCTGGGAACCTTCAGATAGTTAATGCCAGCCAGGAGGATGAGGGGACTTATAAATGTGCTGCCTACAACCCCGTGACACAGGAGGTGAAAACTTCAGTCTCCAGTGAGAGGCTCCGTGTGAGACGTAAGCCATTCTCCCTTCACTGCACATCTCCAGCTCTGGGGGCACTAACCAGTGCTATTGCAGCTGGTTTTCTGTGTCAACCATTATCAGTTGCTGAGAAAACTGCTTTCCAGCAGCAGAAACGCCCCAAGATCTGCTCCTGGAGTATGTGTATGCAGCCCTGGGATTGCCATGCTTCCTTAGGATTTGTTCTTGGTGGTGGGCGGGCAAAGGCTCTTAGCCCTTTGGCAAGGTGGCTTTGCTGTGAGCACAGAACCCTTACAGAATGTCCCTCTTGTCCTGCATTGCCATTTACCTGCCCCAGCACAGGAAAACAGCTTGCCCTACCATTATCCCTACCTGCCCACAGCACAGGGTGCTCTCCCACCAGCCACCTTCCTTCCCACGCACCTCCTTTCTCCATCTCTCTTCCCCAGGCTCCACAGCAGAGGCAGCCCGGATAATCTACCCTCCTGAGGCTCAGACCATCATTGTCACCAAGGGCCAGAGCCTGATTCTGGAGTGCGTGGCCAGCGGGATCCCCCCGCCGCGCGTCACCTGGGCCAAGGACGGCTCCGGCGTCTCCGCCTACAACAAGACGCGCTTCCTGCTCAGCAACCTCCTGATCGACCCCACGAGCGAGGAGGACTCGGGCACCTACAGCTGCACGGCTGACAATGGCGTTGGGGAGGCTGGGGCTGCCTTCATCTTCTACAACGTGCAGGTGTTTGGTGAGTGCTGCTGGAGCCGTTGCTTCAGCAAGGGCTTGGACAGCTTATCTTCTTCTAGGGGAGGATACCAGCACTGAAGCACTCTTCCCCTCCCTGGACAAACGACAATGTCATGCAAAGCCCTGCTTGTGGTTCGAGTTTCCAGGAGACCAGACTAATTTCTTTCTTGAGGGTAGTAGTTCCTCCTTGTTGGCTCCCACCATGGGCTGGAGATGATGGATCCTCCCTTCCTCTGCAGAAGCTCTTCTTCTGTCATTTGTGGCATTGCTTTTGTTCTAATACTTTCTAGTGAAAGCCTGGTTGCCTTTTAGACATACTTGACATAGGCATAAGGAAGAAATTGGAGTGTGTTTTGTTCTGTTTTGTAGGGAAGCTCTCTGGAGTAGAAAACCTAAGGGATACTACACTTTAGATATTTCTGCCAGCCATACTTCCCATTCTTACAATTTTTAGGGAGGCTGAGCCTGTGTTTTACGGATTTCATTTCCTTGGGTGCTGATGTGTTGTTGTGGCACAAGCACAATCTTTGCAGTGTAGCATTTCAGCTCAGAAAAATGGGACTTGTAGATGTCTGATGTCACGTGGCCTTGGGCTACCTCCCTTTTTCAGTTGATGTGGATGCCGAAGGGGAGGAGCATTCAAGCAGACCCATATGGGCCCCACAAAGGGAGTGGGATTAGGGTAGGAAAGGATCCATCACTCTGCTCTCATCCCTGCCAGAGAGGAAAGTGCAAAGCCGTGACCGTGCCGTGCTCCCAGCCAAGCGGCACTCAGCAGTCTGTGTTTTTTCCTCACACAGAGCCCCCGGAGGTGACCATGGAGCTGTCCCAGCAGATCATTCCCTGGGGCCAGAGCGCCAAGTTCACCTGCAAGGTGCGGGGGAACCCGCAGCCCTCGGTGATGTGGCTGCGCAACGCGGTGCCGCTGTCGGGCAGCCAGCGGCTGCGGCTGTCGCGCCGGGCGCTGCGGCTGCTCAGCGTGGGGCCCGAGGACGAGGGCATCTACCAGTGCATGGCCGAGAACGAGGTGGGCAGCGCCCAAGCCATGGTGCAGCTGAGGACGGCCCGCCCAGGTAAGCCCCTCTCTCCAAAGTTGTGGCCATTCAGTCACAGCCTGACACAGAGGACAAGGACAGGGGAAGCAGGGCAGGGAAGTCAGTGTGCTGCCCCTGCTTCCTATTTAACCTGTGCTGCAAGTGCTGTTCTGCCTGAGGTCTCCATATCTCCCTGTGGGAACACATGACATCAGTTTTGCTTCTAAGGGCAGGGCCACCTGTGCACATTTGGGCATTCTCTATGCAAGAGACACAAGACATCTGGGTGTAGTGCCTCACCCCATGGCTTGGCTCTGCCTCTGAACTTGCACTGAGCAAGAGCTTAAAACCTGGGGTAAGAGAGGTACCACCTGATTCCTTGGACTCTGTTGAACTTACACAGGGTAAGAGGGACTTCAGAGGGACAGGGAACCCTGTGGTTTATAGGAGGGGAAGGAGGGATTTGTTGCCAACACTTTTTTGAGTGGCATAGCAGGCAGCACTGCCCAAGGGGCTCACAGCTGTGCCTTAAGCACAGACCGGGATGGGCGCTGACCCTGCTGTGACACCTTGTCTTCCAGGAGCTCCACTCAACCCCGGGCGAGATGCCCAGCTGGACTCGGCTCAACCTCCAACACCACCTTCCAGGGACAGCGCCTTAAAGCTGCCCTTGGATAAAGCTGGGCTGCCAAAGGCTGGGACAACCCCTCTAGCAGCATCTCCACAGTGTGCAGCCAACAAGGAGCTGGTGACTCCAGCTGAAGCCCCCATCATCCTCAGTTCTCCACGGACATCCAAGACGGACAGCTACGACCTGGTGTGGAGACCGCGGCCTGACAGCAGAGCCCCCGTCCTCTATTACGTGGTGAAGCATCGCAAGGTATCGCTGTTCTGCCCAGCTCCCATCTTCCCTCTGTGCCATTCCATGGGAGGGCTGGTGGCCTCACCACGCCTTGCACGCCTCGTCAGCAGGCGCTTTGGGTCACACATTGTTCACTGGTGGCACTGGTTAGTGGGACCTCCTGAGCTGCAGCCTCAGCCTGTTGAGGTGTGATGGATACAGGCTGTGACAAGGAGGTTTGCTGAGCTGTCCAGGAAGAGCCCAGTGGCAGTGCCTGTCTGCCTAAGTGTGCAGAAGACACATGCACACACTTCTCCAGTAGCTTCCACGTCCAGTTCTCAGCTCTGTGTGTGCACAGGGAGGAAGTCCTGAGGGCAAGCTGCACAGTAACTTGCTCTGGAATGTTTTTGTCTTGGCACAAGCCACAGGGACACCTCTGCCTTGAACAGCCTGGGCTGCAGGACACAGAGCAGCAGCCTCTCTGCTGCATGTGCTTGCCCTGCTCAGCAGAACCAAAGTGCCCATAACTCAGTGAGTGTCAGTGATTGTGAGGAGCCAGCAGAGAGCTGTCATAGCCATGCTAAATCCTCTGGGAAGGTCCTTACCCCCCAGTTCTGTCCTGGAAGCTGGAAGGCAGTGCACTGTGCAGTACATTGCTTACAGGTGGCACAGAGTGGGCACACTGTGCATGGCCAAGTCCTGCTGGAGCCCAAGGGCTTCTCCCTCTGGGGTGCTTCATGGCACCACAGGCACAGTGCAGGCACAGCTGTACCCAGCAGTTTCTTTAAATGGAGAAGCATTGTTGAGGGAAAAATTCTGCTTTTGAGGTCTAAAGTACCTCTTTCCATTTTGCTGGGGATAAGTGGAAAAAAGGGGCTTGAATTCATTTGTCTGCTGCTTTTCTTTCCTTTGGGTAGGCAGGGAGCTGCAGTAGAGAGGCAGATTTTGCCTCAAACCCCAGAGGGTTTGAGTATATTCCAAAAACATCCCATGTTTAGGATTCCCAGCCACTGCAAGGCACCGTTTTCAAGTACATGTGAATATACGTATCTATTTTCCCGGAATTGTGTGCTTTTGTGAAAATATAGTGTAATAGAAGACTGTTACAATCCTTGATTTCTTTCTAAAAAAAAAATTTAAGACGAGGATTTCAGCTAACCATCTCTTTACAGAGCCCTTTAAAACAAAGGCAGAAGATGCCAGCACAGGAACACAATAGGGCAAGCTTAAATAAAAAACAAAGATGCCAAAGCATCCCCAGACTATTGGCTCTGGGTGTCTGCCAAGAAGAGATTTATTCCCCAGTGGTGTATCATGTAACTACCAATTCTGCTTGTAATCTTAACTTGCAGCCTTGGAGTTTGTCCATATTTGATTTGTTTTTCAGCTCGTCACCTGGAAGGGGCTGTGGGGCAGTGAAGGTCACCATGGGTCACTGCAGTTTGCAGTAATATGTTTTCAGTGTAGTCCAAATTCTCAGCTGGAGACTCTTTTCTTGGGATGCTTAAGGATTGTGTGGAAAGGAATTAGTCCCAATAACCCTTAAACTTGTTGAGAAAGAGTCTCTTTCTATCCAAGATCTTTAGGATCAAGTTATATAATGATCTGGTTTTGACATTTCTGACTGGAAAAGCATGTGTGCGAAGAGGGAAGGAATCAATTCAGCAACAAAGGAAAAGACTCTTTGTGTACAAGATGGCTGTCAGGAAAGTTAGACCTCCTGACAGGAGACTACATTTGTACTGGGCAAGGTTCTGCTTCTTCTCTAGAAAATATCTGTGAATGTCTCTTTTTACTCTGTTCCTACACTGTTGCTAAACTCCCAGCAGCCTGCGAGCAGTCAGATGCCATGCAACCCTTTCTTTTTCGTTTGTTTCTTAAGAATTTCTCTTTTCCTTTCCTGGCCCCGGCCTCACAACTTTGCAGGCTCAGGAATAAAAATAAAACGAGGCAGGCATTAATCAGTCAGTGTCAAATGCTTGGAGAAGATGAATGATACAGCAGAGTCTTGGCATTTCCGTTCTGTTGCGTTGCCTGCATTACTAATGCTCCTTTCGGCACCGGGTCACTTCAGTGTCCTGCCTCTTTGCCTGCAAAAATATTATCTTTGCAGCTGGGGAGAAGGAGGAAGGTTCCACCTTCTCTCCCCCTCTGCACGGGGCATCAGGGTATCACCAAAAAACAAACTGTGTTTCCAAGCTTTTCTGAGGGCTGTGGCCATACACAGTCTCCTCTCTGCAGAAACCTTTGCTACAGCATTATGGTTCTTCATTTCAGCCCCAAAGTGCCTGGGGTGAGGCTGGATAAAACTCTGTAAAACAAAGCTGTGTCTGGGTACCTCATCCCATGGAAATGGCCAGTATCTAAATGAGCAGCTCAGCAGCTGGGCTGCAGAAGAGGTTTGGCTCCTAAAGCAGCTCAGTCCTGTGGCTAATGCTGCATTTTGTGGAACACAACCACTCCAGGGATTTACACACATTGAGGGGCAGCGTATCAAAAGGAAACAGAGGACAGATCAGGGCTGACTGAACTCTGGGGTCAAGAAAACACTCTGGAGCTTGTGTGAGTTGTCTTGCTTATACCTGAATTGCTTTGCAAAATCAAGCTAGAAACATCTCCCTCCTTTGCAGAGGGGGAAGGGGAGGTAGATGTGGTTGGGACACAACTTACTATTCAAGTTTCTGAGCTCAGTGCCCACAAGAAGCCCAGCCTGCCCCAAGCTCTGCAACACCTGCATTGGTCTCTCAGCAGGTCACCAACGCCTCGGACAGCTGGGCCGTGAGGGATGTCCCAGCCTCGCAGCACCGCCTGACCCTCACCAGGCTGGACCCTGGGAGCCTCTACGAGGTGGAGATGGCTGCTCACAACTGTGCCGGCGAGGGACAGACGGCCATGGTGACCTTCCGCACCGGTGAGGGGCAGACCTTCCCCTGGGCTCCGAGTCAGGGCAGGGCCCCTCTCAAACATCCTCTCCCAGCCCTGAGGCACAAGGCACCCGCCTTAGGACAAAGGGAGTGTTGCTGCTCTGGAAACCAGCTGCCCTCAGCTCAGAGTCACCGTCAGAAGGGAAAGTGGAGGGTAGGATGGGGAAAATGCCAACTGATCCTCTGTTGGGTTGCAATAAATCCCTTCTTCCCTTGATGTCTCAGTTGAACACCTGCAGAACTGTAGAAAACAGGTCTAGTGTAAATGTCAAGAGGTTGTTTAATCCATCCTCTGCATGGAGACAGAAATCTAGCAACATTTCAGGAAAACCAATTAAAAGTTGTAGAAAATTAAATATGAGGGGAATCTATTAACAAATCTGCCCCTTCAGCTTTAGCTCCTGCCCACAGGCTGAGTGCTGCTTTGAGTCCCTAGGACTGTTAGAGACCAGGAAGTACTTACCTCTGCATCCTGTCTGGGAATATTTGCTTTCATCATTACAGCAAAAGTTAATTCTGAGCACATCATCTGTTGCTGATGCCACCTCTCCCTTCTGCACAGGCCGGCGCCCAAAGCCAGAGATTGTTGCCAGCAAAGAGCAGCAGATCCAGAGGGATGACCCAGGCACGAGCACTCAGAGCAGCAACCAGGCCGACAACAGCCGTCTGTCCCGTAAGGCCCCCCCTGAACTGGCAACGGGGTGGGTGAGGGGTGCTGGGGCTCTTGGGGGTGGCAGTGGCCAGGCCATGCTGAGGATGAAGTCTCCACTGGATAAATCAAAACTGCAGTGCTGGATGAGTGGTTGCTAGCTTCTGACAAGGAGAGGTCTTTCTTGGACACCTCTGCCACTGCCCTTGGCAGACAGTCAGTCCTGGAGAGCAGGCAAGTCCCACTGCCCGGCCCCACCTTTAATGCAAGGACATCTCAGCAACTCTCTGTCTCTTGCTGAGTTCCACACAGAGGGTTCAGAAAGCCCTGTCTTGGAATCTGTGAATGTGTGGGGCCCAGGAACAACAGACTGCACTGCAGCAGTGGGTGCTGATGGAGTGTGAGGGAGGAAAGGGGACCAAGTCTCTGTGTGTCCTGGCATCCTCCTCTTTCAGCCAAGCCCAGGCTAGGGGCAATTCATTCCCATTCTAGGGGTGCAGAGTGCTCCATTTGGGTATCTTGCTGCACTGGAGAAACATCAGATCCTTACTGGTCAATCTCATTTGTTGTTTCCCACCTTATCTCTATCATTCTGTTGCCTTTATAATTTCTGTGAAATTCTCTCCTTCAGTTCTAATCCTCCTGTGAAGTGCTATCCTTTAGTCTCCCCGATACTCATTCATTTGATGTCTTTATTTTCATATCCATAGCTCTGTTTATCTCTTTCCCTCCCATCTTTTGATTGTTTTCCTCTCAAATTGCATTTCCACAGTTCAGAACTCTTCCTTATTTCCTTCTCAGCTGTTTCTTCTCAATCTCCACTGTTCCCATCTCCTTGGTTGTCCTCAGCATCAGTCTCCCCCTGCTCACTGCGTCCACATCACCCAGGCTTTTTGCTCCACCTCCAGCCCTGCATCCACCCCTCTCACTGCATTCCACCTCAAACCTTGTCTCATACTACTTGAGCTAAGAGTGGAAAAGGAGCAAGATGCAAGCAGGAGTAAAAGGTGCTTGTGGGCACAAACTGAAAGGCACGAGGATTTGGAGGTGCCAGCTCTAATGAAGAGACAGAAGGAAGAGAGCATTCAGGAGTTGCAGAGCATGTAGCTGGGTGCAGTGCAGGTAGTCCTTCACCCACGTACCTCTGAGCTACAGGATCCTCCAGACAGGGTGACAAGAACACGTTCCACGTCCTGATGTCCCTCTGGGTCCCTTGCAGCTCCCGAGGCCCCGGACCGCCCGACCATCTCCATGGCATCAGAGACATCTGTGTACGTGACCTGGATCCCCCGAGGCAATGGCGGGTTCCCCATCCAGTCCTTCCGCGTGGAGTACAAGAAATTGAAGAAGTTGGGAGACTGGGTCCTGGCCACCAGTGACATTCCTCCCTCTCGCCTCTCTGTGGAAATCCCAGGCCTGGAGAAAGGTAGGCAGGTGCTCTCCTTTCTGCTTCCTGGAGGTCTGTAGGAAAGCTGCAGGGTCCCTGTAGGATGGTTAACCATCTGTCACATCCTGCTCAGCCCTGGCACGCGTGAGCAAAACAAAGCTTTCCTGACTCCTGCCTTAGGTGCGTGGGGAAAAAGCTGCAGATGCTTCTCCAATTTCTCCAGCTGCAGAGACCAGCACAGGTTTGACCTCCCTCAGGGAGGCTTAGGCATGCTTTTCTGTATTACAGGATAGTTACTAAAGGCATTTGGTTTTGCCTTTTACAAGACAGGACAGAACTTTCCTTAGCCACAGGCAAGACAGATGGGCACACAAATCCTATTGCACTTCATGTAAGAAAAGATTTCATCATGGAGCTGGACAGCTTAAAAGGGAAACATAACTACTCCAAAGTAAAGACCAGTAAAATGAAGTTTGAGTAAAAATTACGTAGACTTTGAGCTTTGAACTGGTGTACTTAATTCCCATGGAGTAGAGGAAGAACACGTTTCCATACATGCTTTCAGGTCAGGATAGCCTTTCTGTCATTTTTTAACCCCCTGCACACCTTCCAAAACTGCTATCTGACCTTTGGACCGTCCAGACAGGAACTGGGGAAGGTAAATAAAAGCAGGCTCCATCTAGGACATGGCTGAAATGTGACCATTCCGTGTTTGGACTTCCACAACAAACTTGCTGTATGCTCTCTGCCTTCTGGAGACGTAGCCCCTCTTCAGAGTCAGAGCCATGCTGCCAGTAGGAATCTTGGAAAACTCCAATCCCTGCAACTGTTTTATTTCCCATTTTCCCCATAGGCACATCCTATAAGTTCCGTGTCCGGGCGCTGAACATCCTGGGAGAGAGCGAGCCCAGCGCAGCCTCTCGGCCCTACGTGGTGTCTGGCTACAGCAGCCGCGTCTACGAGCGCCCCGTGGCCGGGCCCTACATCACCTTCACCGACGCCATCAACGAGACCACCATCATGCTCAAGTGGATGGTAAGGCTTTGGGGGTGAGGGCGCTGCAGGGGGAGCCAGCTGTGAGGGTGCTCCTTGCCCAGCTTGCACCTCCTCCAGGTTACCACACTGGAGCCTGTCGCCAGCACCAGTGGATCTGGGATCCAATCGCTGCCTCCACCAAACAAGGACGGGACAGATAGAAGGGTGGGAACTCAGAGAGCCTAGGAAACCCCTTCCATCTGAATCCAGCATTGTATACGGGAAGATTTCAATGGATAACCATGGGCTCTTGACCATTTTGTCCAATAAGCACAGCTGAACCCAATGCACTGGGTAGCTGCTTGCTCTCCTGGCTAGATTTCCAGAATCCATTAGCACCTCTCTCTGTCCTAGTATTTTCTAGCAGATAGACCCTTCATTCTCATTTGGTGGGTAACAGTCCTAAATGCTGATAATCATTTACAGCAGTCTACTCCAGAGGATTTTTAGGAGTGGGTAGGAGCTTTTAGAGCACAAGCCCAAATCCAAGTGTCTTCAACACCTTAGAGCTTATTCAGAGGGATGCATTGCTCTCCTCTCCTAGCTGCTTCTAGCCAGAAATTGCCAGAAGGCAGGATGGGCACAGCTGTTCATTTAAACTCAAACAGTAGCTGATAAAATATTGGGTGAAAGACAGCAAAAACACACAGAGCTGGGATGGTGTTGCCCTGGGTGTGGGGGAGGAAGAGAACTGTCTTCAGAAACACAAAGCTCCTGCAGTGACCAGTTCATGGCAAGACCCAGTTTGTTTGGAACCATGAGCCTACCAGAGTCAAGATGATGGTGTGCTTGCCCATGCCCAGCTGAGTCACTGTTGTTGAGGAATTTTTTTCTCTGAATCATTGGCTGTTATTACTGAGAGGGAGCAGAGCACTGGATGCCTGGAATGAGAGGCCCAGATTCACAGCTTGTCTGTTACCTGAGAGAAGCAAAGCTTGAGAGTAGAAATTAGCACTGAGCTTTTGTAGAAAAACCCTTATTGTGCAAACCAATGTCAACATGAGGAAGATTCTTCTGCTAGGCTATCTTCCTGTCCCAGCCCATTTATCCCAGCTGCTCCTCATCTAGTACAACACAAGCATGGACATCTCTGCTAATTTCTGCTCTCCCTCCCATTCTCTGCAGTACATCCCAGCCAGCAACAACAACACTCCCATCCATGGATTTTACATCTACTACCGCCCCACTGACAGTGACAATGACAGTGACTACAAGAAGGACGTGGTGGAAGGTAGGAGAAGTGGGGAGACCAGTCCCACCCGCTGGTCCCTACTGGAAGACAGCACAGCCAAAAGGAGCCCGGTGCACAAAAGGCTGTGGCTGTTCAGGCCACTTTTCTGGGCACTGCTGCAGAGCTGGGCCAGCTGCCTGCTCCCTGAGGAAGTTAAGAGCTCCATGTGCTTGTTCCCTCCTCAGGAGATCGCTACTGGCACTCCATCAGCCACCTGCAGCCAGAGACCTCGTATGACATTAAGATGCAGTGCTTCAACGAGGGAGGCGAGAGCGAGTTCAGCAACGTGATGATCTGTGAAACCAAAGGTAAGTGGCTTCCTGAGGCAGCTCTGGGAGCACAGCCTGCTGCCTTCCCTGCCTGCAGGGCAGGAACCATCCCTGCTTGACAGTGCATCACCCAAGCTCCAGCAAAGTAAAGGAGGCAGCACTGGAGAGAAGAGAGGCACAGGCTCATGCATGCTGTTGATCAGTGCGACTGGTCAGTGTACTTACCCCTTGTGCAGAGTCCATTGCTGTCCCTTAGAGCAGCAGTTACCTTTTGTTTTCCTAACTATCACATAGGTGGTGTCTGGAAGCAGAAGGGCTGACTTTCCTTTGCTGTGCTGAACTCCATGTTGTGTTAGAAGCAGGCCCCATGTTGTCTTTCAGGAAGCTGCACTTTCATGACAGGAACAGCATTAAGTCCAAGTGTCTGCTTTGGAGAAGCTCTTCTGGTTTTTCTTTTGCTTGAGCAGTCCAAGAGCAGATCTGGCAAAGCTGTGAGCCAAGCACAGCGGCCTCAACTGTGCTGCCATATGCATCAGCCTAGGAATCCTGTCATCCAGGAGTGCTTCTTTAAAGCCACCATAGAAGTCTGGCCACTCCACAGCAGCATAAACATCCCTGAACTGGGCTGCTGTGCCATCTGCCATGTCCCTGTGTAACATTCTCTCTCTCTTCCTTCCACAGCTCGGAAGTCTCTTGGTCTGCCAGGTCGTCTTCCACCCTCCACAGTGCCCCCTCAGCAGCGTCCCCCCCTCAGTGGTGGGCACAGTGGCCTGGGGACAGGAGCCATGGTGGCTCGTTCCAGCGACTTGCCGTACTTGATTGTAGGCGTTGTGCTGGGCTCCATCGTACTCCTCATTGTGGCTTTCATCCCCTTTTGCCTTTGGAGAGCTTGGTCCAAGCAGAGTAAGGGTTGTTTCTTGGGGGCTGATTTACAGGGTATGGTTTGCTTGTGGATTAAATCTGACCCTGCATGTAATTGCATCAAACACCCAAAATGTGAGGGAATTCTGGGAAGCGGGGTAGGGCTGGGCAGAGGGCAAGTCTCAGATGTCCTGTGGAGCCCCATAAAGACAAAGGCCACTGTTTGTCCCTTGTCCTGCTTGCCTTGTTGCAAAAGAACCTCAGGGACTAGGGGCAAAGGGCCCCTTTCCACCATTTATATCCAAGAATGCTTTGGGTGCCAAAATAGTTGCCTGATAGGCCACTAAACCTAAACTAGCCTAAACCCTATACATGCTGAGTTTTAACAAGCTTGACTTTACCTCTCATTTTTGCCTCAGACTTTCTTTTCCTTCCCTCTGCAGAACAAACCATTGACATGAGCTTCCCAGGAGCTGGGCTGCTGGTGTCATCGTGCCAGTACACCATGGTGCCTCTGAGAGGCATCTCTGCTCCTCGTGCCAATGGACATCCCTTTGTTAATGGGCAGCCCTATGCCAGCAGGGCACATCTGAATGGCATCTGCACCTCTGCAGGAGTGGGATACACAAGCACCAAGCCCCGAGATTACAGCCCCGATGAAGTGCCACAGGTGAGTCCACACCTGGGATTAAGAGCTGGTTTGTCATGAGCTGGGGGTCACACTTGCAGTGAGAGGGCTTCTCCAGACATGGCTGGCACACTTTCCAGCACATAGAAGTGGCAAGGCTGGCTTCCTAAAAGAGTTTTCCCTTTTTGAGACAGGGGGGGAGCAGGAAGGTCTCCAAAAAGCTGGTGAAGGGATGGATTCTTGGGCCAGTGGCTCTTGAGTATGGAGGAGGCAGTGAGAAAAGGCAACTCTTATGGGAACTCTGTCCCCTGAGCAAAGCTCACACAACTGAAAGTGCTGAGGACTCTGTAAAGGGTAACAGGCAGTGCCAGAGGTGAGACTATAAATTGCTTATCCCCCACTGCTTCAGCAGTAAGTACAGAGTGAGTTTTTTAATAGTCAGTTCCACTGCCCTCAGTAACATAATAAAAGAGTTCCAGCTTTTTCTGCCTCCTGCTGTAAGAGCTTCAGCAGTCTGCCCCGGGGCTCTGACTCACAGATCAGCACCTGCCTCTTAATGCTGTGTGCCATTGCTCTGCTAAGAATCCTTCTCTCTCCTTCCAGTCGCAGGAGGAGACCAACGCCTTGCTGCAGGCAAGAGTGCTGCAGAATGGGAGTGCCCAGCAAGACTACCAGCCCTCCAGGTTAGTCCTGGCATGTGGAGGGAGGGTGGAACAATCCACTGGGACCCACAAGACTACGTGCTCATGAAAGCCTGCCCTCAATCTGTCCCAACTCTTGAGAAACAAATCCATGCTCCAGCACTAGGACACCTTGGTCTAAATTCTTCTTGCACGACTCATTCCTTGTAGATTTCAGGAAGGAATAATTGTAGAGAGGTGGCCAAGACCTACTCCCCTCTGTCCCCTTTTTGTCCTCCTGTTTCTAAGTGGGAGACTAAAAAGCAGGATGGGAGAAGCAAACATCTGTGATTGATGCTGATAAACAGCAGCCCCAGAATCTGCCCAGTGTCCAGTTGTGAGTGCTCTGTGTCTCACTGTTCAGACATCTTCATTACCATGCTCCCTGTGAGGCACTATTTGTTCCTCCCAGCTCCTGTGGCACTCACCAGCTGTTGGATCATGGATACCAGGTCCCATATCACCTCATTCCCATCCCAATTTTTGCTCTTCCCCTCATTTAGGGATGTTCTGAGTCACACATTGATGAGCTGGCTGAGATATGACACGAGTTACATCTTCCGAGGAGAGATCTGTAAACAGCACTAAACTGTTTTGTCTGCTTCCTCAGATTGCCCAGCTCCAGAACAGAAGACAGCTCTTTCCTCTACAGTCTCCCAGATGACTCCACTCACCAGCTTCTTCAGCCACAAGATGACTGTCCTCACCTTCAAGAGCACTTTGTTGGCCTCCATCATCCAGTGATGGGAAGCAAAGTGGGAGGCACTAGCCTGGATGCTCGACGGGATACCCTTTTCCACCAAGGTCAGTGGTTTGGAAAACTCCATGCCTCCTCCATCTCATGATTTTAGGCTGCTTTTGAAGGGAAATCTCACTGCAGAGCCTTTCTGATGGTTCATGTTCAAGTGATGTGAATCCATCTCCCTAGGGCCTACTCCATTGATCCTCCCCTGTAGTGCAGATCAAACCTGTTTTGTGTGATCAGGGCATCAAATTCTCATGCAAACTTTCAGAATGCAGATCTTCCTCTTTGATCAGAGTACCCCTCCTCATAAAGTGAACTGTTGACTTAAAACCTCCCACATTTGATGGAATGAGCATCTCTCATTCCAGTGTGCATTGTAATAATTTCTTGCTCCTTTCCCCCTCAGGAAGCCCTTGCTGCTTAGGTCTCGTGCCAGTTGAAGAGGTAGAAAGACTAGATTGCTGTCAGTCCAGAGGAGATCTCCATTCTCAGAATCCGGTGATCACATCTTTGGGTCAGGACCTACCAAGACATCTGAACAGCAGCCCTTCACCACTGAGACCCTTAGAGACTCATCTTCCCACCAGCTAGGGACCAAGCTGCCTTTTGCTAAAGACTTATTCTAAAGAGAAAAAGAGAAAAGGGTATTTATTTTTGTATAACACCCCTATTTATATATTTATGCACTTGTATATAGATGTATATGTGCCTTTTATCATGCTATGGAGACAGAAGGCATCCTCAGCAAGGTCACAGGAGGACCCAGGAAATAAGGCAGCAGCTCCTGGTGGCATCATCAGAGCAATGATGGAGTCAGCTGGACAAGGGACACTGCAGGACACGGGTCCAAACAGAGCTGCCACCACCAAGAGCCAGCGCCCTCCTGCAGCGAGGACTTCACAACAAATAATGCTGTCCAAAAGGTCTTTTCCTCTCCCCCCCAGGAAGGTTTGTTCCAGGAACACACTCCTGTGAATGGACTGGAGTTATGCACTCTGCCTGATCAATTTAAACAACCTTTCACATACACGCCATCTGCAGCCGCCTAGCTGTAAAGACAAATCCACGCTTTAACATCTAAAATAAAGGCTTTAGTCTTTGCTGTGCCTGGCTCTATGCTAATTCCTCACAAAGTGAGCCTTCTCTTTTTCACTTGCAGACATACAGCAACGAGGACACCTGGGGAAAGGTGATATTTTCCTGCAGTTAGAGTTTTCCAAATAGTCACTGGTGATACTTAGTCTGGGGTCGTCTTGTTCCAGCTGAGTCTGTGGGTGTCTGGTTACCCAGCTGGCACTGGATGTCTTTGCCCTTTTTTAGGCAAAGGATTGGTGCCAGACAGCCCCTTGCCCGGGGCTCCAGCCATTTCCCACCTCCCAGGGCACAACCTGCAGCTGCACAAAAGCTCCCACCACCAGACACACTCCTCAGCAGGGACCCCCTGTAAAGGCAGGCTGCACAAGCACCATTCACAGGCTTGTGCTGGGACCAGCAGGAAGTTCTTGTGCCTGGCTGGGATATGGCTGGAGCCCTGCTGAGCCTACACCAGACAGAGACACAGAGACCTGTGGCAAGAGGTGGGAAGTGGGGAGGAACAGCAAGAGCAGCAGGAGGTTGTTTAATTTGTTCAATTAAAAATAAGCACCTCAGGAGCCTTGCATGGGAAGAACACAACCCCTCCACCCTAGGGGATGGAGGAAGGTTTCACAGTCAGACAGGGTAAGTGCTATAAATGATCACATGCTGCCACCACACCAAATGAGAGAGGCAAAAAAACCACCTGAAAACACACAGAGTTTGGCCCTCTCACTGATCAGGCAGGTGCAGGCTGGTGGAATTACAGGCTGACTTTGCATTGTTACACCCACCTCCTGCCAGGTAAGTGCCACATCCTGCCCTGAGGAGAAAGGCCTCTTTGCTTTCTCCTGGCCAGTAGCATGTCCCTTGACTCTAACTAGCTCAGTTAGCAGAGCAGGGCTCTGCTCAGCAGTAACAAATGCTTGCTTGAGGCAGGTTTCTTTTACCATTTTTGAGAAAAAGGTACCAAACCAATATTTGCCCTGTGAAACTTCAAACCAGCTTTCCACAGCCACTTGTTTGAAGAGTAGACATAGACATAATGCACACACATGGACACATACAGGGCACCTTGTCCAGTGCAACCCTCTGCAATGGACTGATAACAGTGTTTAGTAGTTTTATTTGCTGGGTTTTTATTCCACATATGTTGTTGCAATCATATTTTGATAGAAAAAAACAAATATAAGCCTTTACAGCTAAACCCCTGGACAGCCAAAACAATTAATTTTGCCCTTCCAGGCATGACTGCTGCCACAGTTAATTTTAAGGGTGACTTGGATTGTTACTATTTCTGAACAGGGAGTTGAAGTCTCAGAGTCCTGTGGTAAAGCTTGTAGAAGAGGCACCCACCTTTTCTGCTAAGGAAAGCAAGTTCTTTTACATCCCACATACTCTGCCATGGTTGATTTGCTGTCTCAGAACAGCCACCTCATAAGTCATTTGCACCAGCCGTGACTCCAGCCTGGCTGTCTCTTTGATGTCAGCACTTCGGGCGTCCTTAAATTCTTCACCCTGCAGAGGAAAAAAATGGAGAGGAAAAAAAAATCTATAAGACATAGAAAATGAACAGTGGAAATTTATTTCAAGCTGGGAAAGTGAAGCTTTCCAAGAACCAGGATCTATCCATGACTTTTCCGCACCTTAGGTGGAACTGTGAAAGAATGAGGGTTCACTAACTTAGACTTACTCCCTGGTACAGAGCAATACATCCACTTCTCATTGTAATGCTGTTACATGACTGTAATATGACTGTTTCCATGTAACAAAGGAATATTCTTTTAATTGCTTCAGGGTATATTTTAATTAGAAATGAGTTTGTTCCAGTCTTAGAAAGCAGCTAAGTAAGAAATGGGAGAGGTGCTAAGCTATGGAGCAACCATTCAGCTTGTCCCACTCCTAGCCCAAACTGCTGAGTGCAGAGCAGGATGTGAGCCCAGGGAGCTGGTGAGGGTTCAGCTGATCCCTTACCCATTTCTGAACAGTCCCAAACCTGCAAGCACTGCAGTGGCTAAAAGGCTCACCTGACTAGTCATCAGTGATTCTAGCTCAGTTTCAAGCTGATGCTTTTCATGGCAAAACCTGTTCAGCTGGTGCAGCTTGCTGGTGTTTTCCCTTGTCAGCTCCGTTAGCTGATGCTGCAGGACTACAATTCTTTCCTAGAAAGATGTAAAAAGTTGATCTGGGATGAGAAAGAACAAAAAGTGTGGAGTGGGGAAGAAGTGTTCAGCACAATGTAAATGTCACAGGTTAACAACAGACTGACCCTGCCACACCACCTGATCCCACAGTACCTTTAGTGCAGTGTCATCTTTTTGTTTTCAATTTATATAATTTACAAATGCCTAAGTAAATAAAGCAGGCAAAAGTGTGGGAAAAGAAAGCCATTAGGTACACAGGGCTTCTGTACCCTCCTGTGCCCTTCTGTAAGGGCAGCATGAATGTGTTGCCTGCTTGCACCACAGCAGCTGAGCCTTAGGCTCCATCAAATGGAGACATGAGCTTGTCAGACTGCACAGATTGGCATCCCAGGCTTGAGCCAGAGCCTGCCCTACCCTCAAACAGTTTGTCACCAAAGGCACTGAGAGAAGGCAGGAGGTGCTGAATGCCACCTGAGAACCAGAGAAAAGCACTCTGCAAGAGCTTCACTTAGAGAATGAAGTAGGACAATATGTTTGAGGAAAGCAAAACAGAGATAACTACCTCAGTGAAAAATAGGATGTGCACCAACAACTGGAGCAGAGGTAAGAATGATGATGGGAAATTGGAGTTAAACACTATGGTCTATTAAGGACAAGTGAAAAAAAAAACAAAACATGAGCAAGTTCACAAAGGATTTTAGAGTAACTTTTCAGCTCCAGGGAAACTAAGCCTTAAGAGACCATCACAACACTCTTCCTGCTGCTTACCTCCCATTCTTTGAGCTCCACGAAATGCTCATACTCTTTCTCCATTATTCTCACTTTCATCTGCTCCATGGGTATATTAACAGAGTGGACTTGAACTGCCTCAAAATCAACCAGCCGACCAAACTTCTCCCTCATCAGATGATTGCACTTCTCCTCCAGTCCTAGCACAGAGACATTGGCACAAATGGCAGCACTGTCATTTGTTGGTTTATAAGAATTTCTGCCTTACCCCAGATTTTTGTCTGAGGTCTTTGGTATTTGCTCTGTAATAAATAATTCACACAAAGAGCTCACAGCTGAGTCATGCCATTTTTCCTTGTCCATGATCATTCATGCCTGTGTGGTCACTAAGCCACACTCTAAGCCAGTCCTAGTAAAGCCACTCTCACACCACAGGCTGGATAGGGCCTCTGCAGGCCTGGTGGTGCTAGACACAGCTTTGGGTTTGGCTCTTGGGCAAGTGTTTTGATTAGGGCATGTTTCCTTCTTCAGATGTTACAAAGCGGAGGAAATTGCCGGAAAAGGCTTATGTATCTTTGGGGAAACTACTTTTTTTTTCCTAGGAGTTCTGATTTACAAGCAGAAATAGCAAACATGTGTCCAGACTTCCAGTGTCTCATCTCAGTCAGCTCTACTTATACTCAGTTCCCAAATTATTTTGCACAGCCTGATGACTGCAATGCTGGAGAACTGCTACTCCATCAAAACAGTCCACTTGATCTGTTCTATTTTCTGCAGTAACCCTCTGTGACATCTGTGTGAGTATAGAGACAGTTACCCACACCCAGTGAGGGACAGAAGGAACATTAGCAATGCTGTGTTGTTCAGAGTCTCTGCTACTCACGTTTAATCTCCTTCTCCATCTCCTTTTTGTCCTGGAGAAGCTCCTTATGTTGCTCCTTGGCCTTCTTATGGGTCTCTCTTTGCATTATCTTTTCATTACGTTGGTCCACAATTCTCTGCCGCAGGTACTGCAAGGACTGGTTGGTAAATACCAAAGTGTGGGAGAAGTCACGGGGCATCTCCTCATCAACCAAGCACTGCACCTGCAAAAGCAGCCAGAAATAAGCAAGGCTGGCTCTACTTGATAAGGGTGATGGAGATGTCTCTTTATATCAAATGTGTGAGCAAAAGGGAGCTAGTGAGGGAGGTAATACTAAACATGGGCATGAGTCTTTTTGGACCAGGGAATTGTGTGAATGAATGCATTGTATCCAATCTGGCATTATTGAAGTGGGCAGAATTCCCATTGGTTTCAATAGTTTTCGGGGCTTTTTTGATTTGTTTTTCTGGGGGGGGGGGTGGGGGGGTGGTTGGTTGGTTGGTTTGTTTTTTTCCTCAGGAGAATATCAATAGATATGGACCTGAAGGAGAATACCATGCCAAACCTATACAGCACTTGAAGACTGTGCACATTTCAGCAATGGGCCAGCCTGCCTGTCCTTACCTCGTTTCTGTCAGTACAGGAGAAGAAAAAAAAAAAAAAAAAGGAATTCTAGAGGAAATAGCAGCATGAAGTTAGTTAAGGGCACTTCCCTCCCAGGAGACCACAGGAATCAGGAACTAAGGGCCCCAAAGAACAGTAACACCATTGTTTAGATGTACACAGGCCACTCTGTACATGCAGATGCACAACATCTTGAATTACCTGATGGAGTCTCAAAGGCACAACTACATCCAGCTCATTCATTCTGTGCAGCTTTTCCCACTGAAAGGCCTCCATTTCCCTGTTTGTTGTGTCCAGACTGGTTGCTATTTCTTTTGCCTGCAGAAAGACAAATTGTGGACAAACAAAATCCTATGACACTTAGAATGCATAAGGCAACAAAGTTCTGTTGGAGTTCCTGATCCAAAGGGAAAGAAGTATATAAAAATGTTCTTTCTTTAAACTACATATGATAGGTGAGTTTCATAGGCAAACCCAAGGATCATCTACATATATTCAGGCAAGATTCTAACCTGAATACCTTTGCACACATGTACACTCATGTCTCCTTAGAGAAGCCCTGTATTTACCAAGAGACAGCTGCTTTGTTTAGCATCTAAAACACTTGTAGACCTACAGAGCCTGCAAGATAATTTTTATTGTGTTATGCCTGGAAATGCTTATTGATTCTGCATGAGAAAGAAACAATTCAGACTCAAATGTCATACCCCAGGGTGAATATGTGGCAGCTGGCACTTAGGAAAGCCTTTAAAAACTGAATAATGTTGTATGTTAGGCATGCTTGATGGAACATCTTTGAGAGGAAAAAAGTGCAAGACTTGCATAATGTTATTTTGGTAGCACTCTCTTCCAGATAACCCTTCAAAATAAGATTTTTTTTTAATTATTACAAATTAAATTTCTTAATGAATGCAGGAGTTCAAGAAAGCAAAATGGAAAATTTATACCAAAAGAGTTTATTACCTGTGACAAAGAGCAACGAAAAATAACAAAAAGCAAAAGAAATAGATGAAAGAATAGAATTTTTATACATTTATTTTAACCTGGATTTGTGTTAGGGTAAGAATTCTTCAGTCTCTGTTCCAATACACACACACAGGATAGGCCAGGCCACACCGTGTGTTTCATCCAAACCAGAGAATCCAGTTCCTGCTGCTGCATGAGGCTAGACAGCTGGGAAGGAACTGGACTTAAAGCCTGGATCCAGTCCCATGGAAGCTGAGGTTGGACCAACTTGATTTACCCTTTTCAGGAGAACAGGTGACCCACGTCAAGCTGCCTCCTGCCTCTGTGCTACCACAGATATCTCTTCCCAAACAGGCCCCTCAGAGGGTTAGGATTTTGTCCTTACATTTTAGACCAGCGCTAATCACTAGCACTACATTGAACATGCTGATGCTTGCTGAGAAAACACTACAATACCTTTATGGCCAAAGCATCATATTCCTTTTTGAGGTCAGCAGCAACTTTCTTCTCCTCTGCTAAAGCTTTCTCAATGCCTATCCGCTGCTGCCGGAGCTGGATGGTGTTCAGGAGGAGATCCTCACTGCAGCCTAGGGAGGGAAAGGGTCAAAGAAGCGCTCACTTTCACTGTGACTGCACTGGAGTTACTGGGTAGAGCATGGTGTTATTATGGGGAATGCACATTCCCAGCATTCCCCATAATAACACCATGGGTTTGGTTCCCTAGAGCTTCCTTAAACAGAAACCCCTGGGCCTCCATGACCGGGTGAATGTCTTGGATGGCTCGTTTTCTTCTGTACGTTCAGTCAAGACAGTTTGTTCCCAGAAGTCAAGATTAAATGCATCAAAGCCAGCATTAAAGCCAAGTGCTGAGGTATTAGCTTCTGTAAGCAATGCAGCCCCAGTAATTACTATGTGTTGCAGTAAAATCTTCAATTATGTGAGCACGTAGTTGTTTCTCCATAGCACCCTTCACTGTAAATTATGAACTTGCTGTAGGGATCATTTATAGCTCACTTTGTAAACAAAGCTGTATTTCATAGAACCTGTGTCATGGTAAGGAAGATCTGTGAATTTCTATCTAATACTGTGATTTCAATAATGCTAAACAAGTGCATAATTATGCCCAAATCAGCAGGCATAATGATAAAAAAGACAGCCCAATAAAGGCAAAAAAACCCAAACCCCACATAAAGAGACAAATATGAAGAGGCTAATGCAACATGCAATTTCCCTATTAAATTAGCAATTTGGACTTTTAAAATAAGAAGTAAAAATCTTTATTTCTTCCCAACATTCCATTGAAAAATGACATGAAGGAGGAATTAATAAAAAATTCAATTTGTGGAAATGATTTTAAAATCCAATTTAAAAAAAAAAAGGAAGGCAAATTGTTGGTAAGTTCAAACTTGAAAATGAAGCAGTGCTGTTACACGGTCATTGACACATCACTCAAAGATTTTTTTAAAAAAACCAGCATCTTAAATTATCTAAGTTTGTACAAAAGAAAAGGAGGGAGAAAGGCTGCCTGCCTTTTTTGAATGCACAAATGAAGAGGATTTTGCAAAGTAAAGCTCCTAACTTTTCAGAGCAGCCTAGCAACAGGCAATTGCTGCACAAATCCACGAGGTGGTAACAAAGAGCTTCAATTAACAGCATGAGGATCCCCTCAGAATTTCTCTGAACAGGGAGAAATCCAGCCAGGCCAGGCAGCTGGTTTCCAGAGAGCAGCTACAGCCTTGCCACTGCTCCATTCCAGAGAGGATCCTTTTCTATCCAGATAACAGCTGTGAAATGGTGAATGCTTCTTTACACAAAATAATTAACTCTTACTGCTTAGCTAAGTTTTATTTTTCCAAACTTTTTTAATTAGGGTAGTCTACACTACCAGTGCCTTTATTATCTTGACCAAAGTTTCCTGGGGAAAAATGCTGCACACAGGAGTGGTACACACATTCCAGCCCTTCATGACTTTACAATGCAGTGAATAATTAAAAAAATCTGTGTTTTCTTTTCAAGCACATGATGTTGCCCCTAAAGCTAAACAACTAGTTAACACAAGGAAATAACAGCTTAGGTACCTTCTGGGCAAATGGAGTCATCAAAGACTACATCTTCAGATCCACTTTTTTTTTCATCAGTCTTTTCATCATCCTCCCCTTCATTTTCATTTTCTTCATCTGAAAGAAACAGAGACTGGCTTGCAAAACACTCCAGACCCACCAGCTATGCATTGTGCCAATGTGCTGGTGAACACAAGCCCAGTAACCCATGAAAGATCATTCTGGAGATATGTGAATCCAGGCACCTTCTGCATATTGCACTGATCTGATGTGATGTTTTCTCAGAAAGAAAAAAAGAAAAAAGAGGAGGGAAAAAGTGAGACAGAGAGAAATCACCTAGTAATAGAACAGGCACAGGTGCAGCCCATTGTTTTGGAACTTAACTTCAATGTATTTCCTCTCTTCATGTGTTAGGAACTTAAACAATGTGGGTTTACCATTCTACTATAGAGATTAATCAGCCAAGCAGAATGGAAGCACAAATCTGTCAGAAAAGCATCACCATTGTCTGCACTTTTTGCTAATCATGTCCCACTTGAAATCAAAAGCCAAGTCAGAGAGAGCACAAGTATTTTAGCTCAGTAAGACTGCCTGGCTTTAACATCTTAAAACTGAGTCACTAAGACAAATTAAATCCTTTTGTAATATGTTTAGTCCTGTGACTAATAGATGATTGCAGATTAAGTTTATGATCTCTCATTAGTCAATGGACAGATTAGAGGAGAATGTCACAAATGTGACAGACTAATCACTTATCCATAGCTCCCATTAGTACAGCATAGGGAACACCTATTTAAAGCTGTGCCTCTTCCTCTTACCAATTATCAGTCCTCAGTATTGACTTACAGGATGTAAATTGCAGGAGCTGTTGTCAGACCAAGTGCAGCCATGTTAGAAACTGGATTACATCGTTGTTATCATTCAAGATGACAGCCACAGAACACACTGTCAGTCTATAAACAAATCTGGGTAGGTCTGACCTCTGGGTTTTTGAACTGACTGGAATATTGTGTGTACTCAGGGCTCCAGCTAGACTGAGACATGTACCCAACCACATGGAAATGTGTAAAACAAATCCATAAAGCAAAAAGAACAAAATCTCCAACCTGCTTCTCTTTCTACTTCTTCTTTTTTCACATACTCAACTTCCTTCTTCAAAATATTGGTCAGAAAATCAGCAAATTCGTTGTTTTCTCCAAGGGATGCTTCAAAACTGGCATAAAGAGCTTTCTCACGTTCCTGAAGCATTACAATCTCAGACTTTCTATCCTCTATTTGTGCAAGGTAGCTCTTCAATTTTGACTAAACAAACAAGAAACTACTTCAGTTAAAAGGTACAACCCATGTGTTTGTCTATAGGATGCCACCTGTGAAGATCTGGAAATGCAGAACTTGTCTTTCTCTGTTGATCAAACCCATAGTTCAATCAAGCATCACCTAAGATTTTGTTCTTAAAGTATGTGATTAATCATTTATGCTATATCATGAAGGATCTATTAAAATACAAACGTTAAGATTATTAAAAAATTAAGTATTGGAAGTTAGAATTGACCGTCCCAGTAGGCTGATCATCAAGAGTTTCTTGTTTTTCAAAATTTAGCACTAGTCACTGGATAGGTGCTAAAACAAAGCCAAGGGATGCCATTATTTGCTTTATGGTTTGCATTTGTTTCAAGTCATGCATTAATGGTACTGCTAAATTTAAATTAATGGTACATGTGGCCTGCTTACTTGTATGTCCTCCTGTTCATTGATGAGGGCACAAATTTGCTCCTCAAGAAGGTCTTCATGTATCTCAAGTTTCTTCAGGATAAGCAGTTCTTCACAGCATGTGAGGCAGCGCAGAGCAGCACTTTTCATCTGCATATCCATCTTCAGTTTCTTGTGCCGCAAAAGGTGAAGCTCAGCATCGAAGTTGATCACCAGTGTGTTGATCTAGAGCAAAGGAGCAGCAAATCAGGACCAGGAAAAGTATTACCAGTGCAGTTAAACATGCAAAACTAGAGAAGGGAGCAGCAGGGAAAATTTCTCTCTGCCAAATCAACAACTCAGACATGATACCTCCTAGAGAGTACTGATGCACTTCGAAAGACAAAGTTAATCCCAAATGTGTCTTTGTTCTCAGCACAATAGTAAAAGAATCACCAGGGCTTTACAGGAATCTTTCACTGCATGCCCTCCATCCCTCAAATATTTTACTCTTCAGAGAATGTTTTAGAGTAGTCTGTAGCTTACAGTGGTTTATGTAACAATCCCAGATGCATCAACAAATAACTCTTCTACCTTCACAGACTTCTTTTGAAATAGCTGCCAGCTCTTCCCTTAGACATTTACAGCTAAATAAGTACTAGCAGCTGCTAACATTAATTTACAGGTGTGTGTGATATTCACAGCAGAATTTCAGTATTCCCTCAAAACCTTCATACACATAAACACAAGGCTGCCTGTGTTCAGGCAGATGAAAGAATCAATGCCCACTAGCAGAAATTAGAGGAGAAATGCTAAGAAATGGAGCAAACAAGAGAACGGTGGCACACCTCTGGTATACTGCTCTCTGTACACTCCTAAACTCTGACTTAGGGGCAAACCTGAGCTTGAGGAAGTATGTGTGTGTTCAACAGCTTTGAATGGATTTTTTTTTTCCCCCACACTATCAAATTATAGCTTCCCCCACATTATAGTGCTGAGTTCCAAAACTTAGGTTATTGTTGGATAGAAAAACCATTTTCATTTGCATGCTTCAAGCTTTCTATGTAACCATATCATTTGACATCTCTCCTTCTTTTAAGAGATGATTCACACTCTTTTTCTATGCTATTCAGAACTTTATCATCTCTAAAACCATTTCAGTTGCTCTTTTTGCAGGCCAAAGATACTTTATCCACTTAGATGTACCTCTTAAAGAATCTTTTCCATGGCTAAGCATATTGGTTACTGTCTTTTGTACCTTTTCTAATCCTACAAAGTAATTTTTGGACCAAAACCTTCAGAGTACAGTTATTTAAGAGCTGAGAACATGAATCTACAAAGTTGTTTTGATGCTGCTTTTTTAACTCTGTAAGTTTTTAAGTTATGTCTAAAATTCTACTTTTCTTTTTTTGTTTGGTTGGTTTCTGGGTTTGGTTTTTTTTGGTTTTTTTGGGGGGTGGGGTTTTGGTGTTGTTTTTTTTGGGGGGGGGGGTTGTTGTGGTTTTTTCGTTGTTGTTGTTTTTTGGGGAGGGTTTTTTGGTGGGTTTTTTTGGGTTTTTTTTTGCCACTAAGATCACGGCACAATCAATAAGAAATCTAAGATCTTCAAGTGATAATAGTCAGAACACAGGTTATAGATATGGATTTACATTGATTTACACTGTAAGTTTGCAACAGTTAGTATTTTCCTGGACTGCAGAAAGGCAAAACTAGCTGTAGTCCTGAGACAAAAGGGATTTTGGTTTCATTTATGATCCAGTGGGATTTTTTAACCTGACAAAAATAACTTTCAATTTCCTACCTTTTTAATCAAGGTCTCCTGCAAGTACAGATTTTTTATCTTCTCCCTCTTTAAAATTTCCATTTCCATTTCTGTTGGCTCTGCTTTCTCCATCCCAAAAGCATTCTGCTTCTCTGTGGCCACAGCTGATGCATCTGCAGCCTGTGCCATGGGCTGACCCTCTTCCATTGCAGAAGTTTGAAGAAACACGTGCCTAAATGCACGAGATGAGGGACACCCTTCCAGTGGCTCCTTGAGCTTGGCCTTGGCCTCCTGCTCCTCTTTGAACTTCAGGAGGACATCACTGTTGTACTCAACTATTTTTTCAGGAACCTCATCTGGGTGCAACTGAGGGATCAGGGGAATAGGGAGATGTTCTGATGCATCTAAGCTTGCCTGTATGGATTTCACTTCCTTCACTAAACTCTTGATTTCATCAATAGTAGACACCTTGAGATCCCGCAAAGACACAATCTCTTTGTTCATATTTGTTTTCCTCTCATGGATCTGCAAAGGAAAAACAATTCTAGTAGGATTCTCCACCACAGGAAGTAGTCTTACCCAACTCAAGAAGGCTAACATTAGGATTATTAATCATTCTGTGATAAGGGGACACTGTACTAGTTGAGTCTTTTTAGTGAAGTAATAATTGAATATGATTTATCATTAATATACTTGGCAGAAACTTCTCTGATCTTTATAAAAGAAAATAACACACCACCCACCTGAAGCAACTGGAATTCCTCATCTATATAAACCCAGAATTTATGACGAGAACTATTCCCTTTGCTTCTCCTAATGAGTTAGATTAATCACTGGATATCTGGTAGCATCAGCACAACAGTGAAGTGCTGAAGCCCAAGCAGGAGACTAAAATGATCCAACAAATTCCCTGAGACTGTAGCATTGCTTCTGTAATGCTTAGACCTCGCTGTCAAAGTTATCCAGTGTCAATCTTTTGCACTCCAGCCAAATACAATGAAAAACCATTCCTATGAGATGGATGGGGGGAAAGAAGTCACAAGGAAAGCAACAAAGATACTGCACAACATTTGAACTTATTGTGTCTTCATGGTTAAAAGATGTGTGGTAACTGTAGAAGTCCTGCTATAGCAAGGTGGCTCCAAAAGACCTGGTTTCTCAGGAAGATTCCAATTCCAGAAACAGTGATCGCCAAAGTGCAAATACAAAGAGGCCACACTAGAACACTTGTCCTTGCTTACATCCCTGTTTTTGTAAAGGTTTTATGGCAGGGGTTATTCAGCTCAGTGTTTTACCAGAGTATAAGACTTATAATTAAAAAAGACAGGTGTTCCTGCTGAAGTACTAGTAAAGGTAAATGCTCTTTCTCATTTAAAAAGAGCCACCTTGGATTGATTCAGGTTTGGGTTTGGTGAAGCACAAGACAGTTCACAGGAGAAGGGCTGATTTGCAACTAAATCTTACTTGAAACAGCTTTCTGTCCTTCAAGGCCTATTCCCACACTCACTTGGAATTCCTTTTAAAATTTTTCTTTAGTGATTAATACACTACACTCACTTCCCCCCGAAAATGGGGCAAGATACACAGTTTTTCATACCAAATCTTCCAGGGTTGCAAGCTGCATCATCTTCTTTTCAGTGCTTATACGATCGTCTTCAGTGAGTGTGTAGTTAGTGGCAGTCTTCAGCCTGTAACATCCTATATTCTCCCGTGCTTTTTTGATCTCCTCAGCATCTTTGGAATTCTTAGAGTTATCTCTAGGTTTGCTGTTGTATCTGGTAAATAAATAAATAAAGCTGAACTTCAAGACAGAAGGCATGCAAATGAGCAAACAGTCATTTCATGTGTGAAGCACGCCTCTGACTCGTGCAGCCAAGTTTGGGAGGTGAAAGAGTGATACATCACTTTCAGAAAGGAGTGGCTACTTTGAAAGGAATATCCTTACACATTTAAGTGAAAATCTCAGATTTTTTTTTTTCCCCCTAAGAACTCTTAAAACATAGCTCTGCCATGGGAAAGTTTAAACCTTCACACTCAGACTGAGTTCTGGGTTAAGTGAGTACATGCTGCTTTCAATTTCAGGGAGCTGCACATCACCAATCTACCAGACTGTAGCACAGAATACCTGATCCTACTTGACATTGTTAAACACTCAATAACCTTAAAAGCTTTGTATTCTAATTCTACATTGGTTCCAGTCCCTGCCATTCATCTCCTAAGGGAGAACTTCTGTACTTCCATGAGCATAGAATGGTTTGGGTTATAAGGGACCTTAAAGATCATCTCGTTCCAGTGCCCCATCATGAACAGTGGCACCTTTCACTGGACTGGTAACTCAAAGCCCCATCTAGCTCAGCCTTGAAAAAGTGGTCATTCAAAGATATGACTTAGGTTAGATATTTGGAAAACGTTCTTCACCCAGAGGGTGGCTGGGCACTGGAAAAGGGAAATGGTCACAGCACCAAGCCTGACAGACTTCAAGGGGTGTTTGGACAATGCTCTCAGGCACAGAGCGTGACTCTTGAGGCTGCCATGTGCAAGGAGTTGGACTTTGATGATCCTTGGGAGTCCTTTCCAACTCAGGATATTATATGATCCTGTCCCCTTTTCTTGCCTCTCAAGATAAAGACCAGCATGGAGCATGAAGGCATATTACAAACACTCATATGATGGCTGAGATGCTAAGACTGCTGACCTAACCCAGCTGTTACAGTGCCTGCTCCATGTGGGGCTGGCAGGATTCACTATGAGTTGACTGTAATGGCATAGCTGTCTCTCAGTCATGATCAATTTAGACACATTTTACTCCCTATCTGAAAATGCAGCTACCTAGCTGAATTCAAATTTGATAATATTTTAGAGGAACCATAGAAACCAAATATATTCTAATGCTCTCTCTCAACTTAGAGATACACAAAAAATTATCTGTTTTAATTACTACCCTTAGGAATATAAAAACCTAAGCAAGGAGATTCAAGTGCCATTTCACAGCTAAATAGCATTACTTGACCTCAAACAAGAAGCAGAACTAAAAGGGAACAGAGTCCAGTTCAAGACTCACAATTCATGCCACTCTGCCCTCCTCTTCATGATCTTGGCTTTCAGAGCATCATATTTCTCAACAAGCCTTCTGATTTTCTCACGTCTGCTTTCTATATAACGCGTGGTTGGTTTTCGGACCTCTGGTGTCTCCAGCATTTCAGCTTCATCCTCAAAAACTACACTTTCTGAAACAAAACATAACCATGTTAAGATGTAATACCATGCAGCACAGTACAGTCCCAGCTGCTGGAAACTCTCTCAGACAACTCCTGTAGAGCTGATAAAAATCAGGATAGTTGTATTGTAGTGGATGTTCTGAAAGTGTTCAGGTTCTTTGACTTGACTTTTAGTCACATTCTACCCATGGGGCTGACAGACAACTGCTGACATGGATCTAAACATGGAAAACTATGTATGAGTGTTACTTTGTAGGTAGGTACTAAAAAACCACATCACAGCTATATTTCTTCACCTGCACTTACACCTGTATTTCTTTATTTTGGACCACATGTATTTCTCATGGAAAACAAACTGAGATGAAAGACAGAAACCATATCACTGAAAGATTTAAATGCTTATCATTACCTCTATGCACAGGGCCCATCTTTCTGCGGATCTTCTCTTCTGCTTGTTCTGTCTCTTTAAGTGCTGTCCTCTTCTCTTTAAGTGCTTCCCACTTGCTGTCCTCTTGTCTCTTACCTTGGGCGTATTTCTCAGACACTGTTAGAAGGCTGTAGGTGGAAATCTGATGATTGCTTTGAATAGCATGAACAGTGAGAGTAAATTCCAGAGAGTCCCGAAACCTGGAATCCCAAATTAGACAAAACGGTCTGATGTCAGTGAGCACAACATATCATTTTGCCTTGACCAAAAGGTTTACTTATTGCACATGCAATCATTACATGTAAATCCACAAATCAGTAAGTAATTGCCATAGCATGAGGGCATCTGACACTATCTATTGATTTTTATCTAATCCAGGAGATGCTCAGGAATAAACTCATGAAGAGCTTTCCCAATACTGAAACTTACACCAGGTTCTTCATGACAGTAACTTTCATCTTCTCTACTCTGTGTGCATAAGGTGGGGGTTTTTTTGTTTATTTATTTTATTAATTCATCTCCTCTATTAATTACATCTCTTATTACTACTATTAATTACATCTCTTAATTCAGCTCTTACCTAGATCTATGAAAACCAACTCAAAATGCACCTCATGCTTAAACTTGTGTTCTTGAGAAAGTTTGTTTCATAACTTCAGATTGTATAGAGAACATTGTGTTAGCAATGACTTTAAAATATCTGACAGACACACACACAATGTGTCTTAAAAACAGATGTTCATTTCACAGGTTGTTTTTCAACATTTCAGTAAGAGTTCTTAGGCAAACAGTCTCAACCAGCTTTCTTCATATAGTAGTGAATCAGAATGAAGTAATTTCCTTCATTTGACTATTTGCATTTTTACCAAAGATTCAATAGAAGTAATCACACATAAATATGAACATTTACTCACATGTATGTTCCAAGTAAAATAAGAACAGAATCATAACAGAACAGATGAAATACTGATTATATGAGAGAGAAAAAAAAAACGCACTTTTTTTTTTCCTTGTGGGAAGTACAACTTCACAGATAATAAGCCTCATGGAAGCTCAAGGAGAGAAGTAGAAGAAAAGTGGTAATTACTGTGCTTGTAGTTTCTGCAGTCCAATCAATTGTTTCTCATTCTCCCAAGCCAGCTCCTTTTGCACTAACTGGATTTTCTGTAGTCTCTGCCTATCCAGCTCTTCAAAGATCTTACGGTCCATCTCAAACTCCTATAGGAAGATGGAAAACCCAGCATCACATTATTTTGGATGTGATGCTAAATGTGATCCTACTAAATCATGATAATAAACATTTTTACCTAGGTGTCATAGTTGCATGCACATCAACACTATTCTTTATTTCAGAAGTTATCTCCACAGAGAACCACATTTTTTCCTGTGCTTCTGAATTGGCACAACTCATCAGCTGTGATTCAGAAGTCCCAGCAATTTAAATATTCTTAAAATTACCTTAATACAAAGCACTGGATATCTTTGGCCCCAACATGATATGTAGCAGCATTTTAGAAAAAGGTAAATGACCCTCATAAAAGCCAGGTGTACCTCTCTGGGCAACTGCATGTGCTTGGGCAACGCCTGATTCTTTTGGAGGAGAAAAACAAAGTCTCGTCTCAGTGCACTTAACTCCTCTCTTTTCTTACTTTTCTTTTCTTCAGCTTCCTTCATTTTCCGTTCATACTCTTTTTTCTGCTTGTATTGCTCAATACTGAAAATGCATAAAAAGGAAATGGTGTTATCTCAATGCAAGAGAGGAAAGATTACAGTTTATATGACCTTTTAGATTTCCTTGATAGTCTTAAATTCCCAGTGAACTCAAAGGCTCTTAAGGAAACTCAGAAAGGCATCATCTTCCTGTATATTTGTATACACTCCTAACATCAAGGGGCTTTGATCTTTTGTTGTCTCTGTAGTATGAAGTTAACTCCTTCATAGTACAATATTTGAATTACTGCCAGAGAAAAGTATATGAAATGGAGAGAAAGGCTGAAAAAAATGGTGTGTTTCACAAAGAAATGACAAATTCAGGGTGATCAACTTACCCCTCCTCTTTGTAAGCAAAAAGAAACACATGGGCTGAGAAAAGAGCTACCAACGCTTGAAAATCTCTTTCATCATTATCTAAGCATCTCTTACGTGTAGGCATCAGGATCCGTAATGTCTTCAGTACCCTTCTCCTTCTCAAGACCACTCTGGAATAAAAATATTGTCTTTAAACAAGCAGTTATAGTTTCAATAGAAAATAAAGCTTTTATAAACACTAAGACAGAGCTCCCACCACCTTTCATAAAACCAAAAATCTTCAACGTTACTATCTGAGCCTTAAATATTATCTTGTAATGTTTAAAGCAGAAAAAAACAATGAATCTGGTTTATATGTAAAAGAACGAATGCAACATGGTTCTTAGGAGCAGAGAACACAAATCCTATAGCCTCCCCAGTAGCATAAATCATTACATCATTCCTTGTCCTAACTTCACTCCGTCCCATGACATCTTTGGTTCTCTACCCCTCAGCCCAAATTCTCTTGTCTCCCCTCACTGCCACATTGACAAGAGTCAGTGTGTCATGGGCTAATTCCAAGTTACATGTGTAATTAATCTGGTTGTCTTTTGCTGACTGCATAATGGCTTCACAATTATTAGCTGTGAAGAATGACAGATGGATGGACATTGCAGTAGCACAAGCCTCATTTCCCTAGACAATCATGCTCTGAAAAGAGAGGGGGGGGGGGGGGAACTATCACCCAACAATTCAGTTGTACTTAATTGATCTGTAATTTAACTCAATTAGTTTCAGATGATTTGTATTTGATTCTTTAAGAATCTCATTAAGTTCAATGAAGATAGAATTTTTAAAATCTTCCACATGACTTAAAACTAGAATAGATACTTAATGAAGATATACTTTAAAAAGGGAAAAACTCTGCTAGGATGGTCATTAAGCAAAGTTGTTAGCCTGAACAATAGAACTGACCATAAAGGTCTTTATATAGAGCTACTAATATTCAAAACTATTAATCTATGCTTTATAATTTTATATTAATTGTATATTAATAAATAATTACTTCTCGTAATACTGGAGTCAGCAAGACTCTGATATCAAAGGTTCTAATCATTCACTTATAGAAAATAACTTTGGCTCTATTCTCAGTGCTATATAGTCTTGTCATACCGGTAAAGAATTCCAACTAGTCATGAACAATTTAGCTGAATGACCAAAACCACAATTTCCTCTGTTGCCAAGCATCCTTCAAAATGTAGTTAACAACAAGTATTAAAACATATTTTAAAGTTTAATTTGTTTTATGTTGACACTTTCAAGATTTTTAAACTCTACTGAATGTATGTCTACTGTAATATTTATTGTGCACGATGGCACTTCTTTACTCAACAGCTCTCACTGCTTCTTTCAAGTTATATTTATTTAATTCAGACACTCTTAAGACTTTTAAAAAATTCAATAAAGTCTGAACATTTTCAGTTGAGGAGCTGACATCCCTCTTCTTGTGCATTATCAGTAGAACTGCTTCTGAGTTCCAGCATCATCTGTTGAAATATGCTAAAGATGATCAGCCCTGCAGGGAGTACAGGACACCTGTAAATTCATTCCTACCAATGCTGCCCAAGAGGGAAAGAGCAACGGGATCAGCATCGTGTTGTGCTATTTTGCAAATGCAAAAAATCCATTGTGAATTTTAGATGAATGGTACTAGATGTAGGGAGAAATATTTGGTGTTCTCCAATAGGATTTCTAGAATCCCCATTCAGAGCAGAATCATACTTCAGTGGAATTAAACCCAAGAAAGGTATTAAGTATGAGAAATCCTTGCAATTCTTTCATTCCAGGAATATGCAGGACTGTGCATTTGAGTAGGAAAGCACTGGTAGAATATTACATATGAATAACACATACTATGTTTATTTGGAGGAAAACTCAAAACACTGAGAAGGAACAATGCAGTTCCAGAGCCCATTTAATAGGGAACATTTTGCAAGACCTATTCTTCTGAATAGTTTGGGAAACTTCAGCTTTTGCTATGAAAGACCTTTAAGAAAAATAATTGAACCATGTTTTCCCATCTGGGTGGTTTCATAGCAAATAGGTCTAATTCAGTGAAAGAGGGTACCAACTTACCCTAGGAGGGGGGATTATGACTTTCAGATCTTTGGGAGGCTCTTCCTCTGACAAGAGGTCAAATGTAAAAATGTTTCCATCTCCACCACAGGTAATCAGACACCTATCATCATGACTTAAGCAGATCCCCTGGATCTGCCCATTATCATTGTCATGTACATTCAGGTACCAGTAGTTCTTCAGGGCACCCACTGAGACGTCCTTTTCTTTACCACTGAGGGGATAAGCGCGCAGCGAGCCATCCTGCATCCCACAGAACATCACGGGCTTGCTGGCACTGTTAAATAACAACAAGAAAGAGTAATAGCAGCAACTTCTAACAAGCAAGCTCAAAATATGAGAAGAGTTCATTTATCTTAATAGAAATCACTTTCCCAAGTTTGGAAGCTGAAAGCAAAGTATTTGAACCATTTAAAATATGTGTGATTCTACTACAAAATGTTTTTCAGCTATCTGGCTGCTCAGGAACATTCCAGCACTTCTATATATCTTAGAACTAGTCAGCCCTGAGCTGGACAGTGTAGCAGACACCAAGCTAAAAGTTAGAAAAACAGTCTTTTTCTCCCTGCTCCCCATGTAGTACAGATGGTGGTAAATGCAGCCAGTAGTAGATTAAAGCCTGAATTAAACCTGCCTTGTGTTGATGCAGAACATGCCTACTCTTACAGGGAACCTAATACTGGGAGTCTGAAAAGAATCCAGCTTTTCCATTCATACAGTTCACAGAATGTCCTGAGAAGCCTATACTCTTAGCACAAGAGGGACTGACTGACCGCTCCGTGTTCTAATTCTCTTTGTTAACTATGGTAAGGAACTGCTGTTCTCGTGATCACTGTATGCAGGGGCTTCTAAGGGTTCTCCTGGAGTTCTACAATCTAGCATGGCTGAGTTCTAGCCAGGACTTAGAAATCCCACATTTTCGTTGTTGAAGGTCTTCTAAAATAATTCTGTCAGACATATGGCCCAGCTATGTCCATTAGGAATTTTAAGTGAAACCCAGTGCCAGGAAAACCAGAGAGAGTTTGTGTGTACTAGAGTTGAGCCACAACTAAAAAGGGACAAAGGAGCATAAACTCCTCCCTTCCAAGTTCAATTTTATCAAGCTTTATCCCAGAGCTTTTTGGTACATGACAGTGTTTTACCAGAAGGAGATTCGGTGAATAGGATTGTTTTCAGTGTCCTCCATAGGAATCACTTCAAAGGGTGAGTCTTTCCTCTTCTCGGGGTCTTCTTCATCATCATGTGAGAATTCGCAGTGATAGAGAAACCCTGAGTCGTACCCACCCTGAAGAAGAGATGGACCATAAAGAAATGGTGACAAAAGAAAACTGAAGCAGCTGATCAGGTAGATGCAAATTTCAGAATAATTCTTCCTTTCTTAAGGATCTCTGATAGGTTACAAAATGCTACGTCCAAATGCTTAGAGATTCTACTTATTCACAGACAGAAGTCTGTCACAGTCACTGGCATTATATGATGTTCTACCACTATGGTAAAATTCTACCTTCTGCCTGTGAGAGAACAGCTCAGTCTTTGTGCCCATTCAGGCACCACCAAGAAGGACACCTACTGGAAATCTACCAAAAAAATCTGCATTGGAGTGACACTGGTTTACTTCCCAAAAACCACTGAAACTGTCAAGGATGAAAGGAATTTGATGTCCTAGGGATGACAGGTTTCAAAGGGAAAGGATGTCACATCATCAACATGGAGTGAAAATTGATTTACCAAGGAAAGCCAGAATTTTCCTGGTGCTGAATAAAAGCCACAGAGGATGGGACTGGGTTCCTCTGGTATGTAGATAGATGGCAATGGCTCTTCTTCAGGTTCTTCCTCCTTAACTTCTTCTATCTCAAGCCCCATCTCCTTTTGCTGCTTTATCCATTCAAGCCTTGCTTTCTCCTTCTCCTGCTTTTCTTTCTCTCTCCGCGCAATCTCCTCTTCTAGCTATTACAACAAGCAGAGAAACACTGAGACATGAAACCAAGGCACTCCACACATCACTGACTGAAGGAGTCTCATAAATGAAATCCAAGGTGGTCCTGGCATTATACATACAGAATATCTACAGAAATCTCTTTCCTGTCAACTTAGCAAAGATCAACCAGACTTCATGGGACTCTCCAGTGGAATGCCCCCATTTCCCTGCTCTGAAGTATTTACTCTTGGTCCTTTGAAACAGAAATCATTGTGAATGACAAGCAGATTTCAAGATTTCCTCAGAGAGATTATTCCAAATCTTCTCCACTATGCTTACTCCTGCAGAAATCCTAAATCCTCTCCCCTGCCTCCTCTGGAGAAAGAAAAACACTGGAAATCTGAACTCAAGTTCTACTGCATCATTGGTATACAGCAAAAGAGAGAAGCTGTAATGGACTTAATTTCTTCTGAGTAATAAAAGAAAGATTTATCAAACCTTTATAACTCTTCCATTTAAGCCTACTGTAGCATAAACAAGTATCAAACATTTTCTAAAACAGTAGCTTCTTAAGAAGGTATTAGCTGAACCAGCAAACCCTTAAATATTACCAGTTGATCTTTGTCTGGTTTACCTTCTAAAAAAAACTCCTGTTCTAGGGACTCTACAGACTATAAAAACTACTTTAGTGCCTCACTACCCTTACTGTGAGAAATCTTTTCTTGCATTAAAACACCCTTGTTGTAACTTATTAATTATTGATCTATCTCTCGGGAGGAAAAAGAAAGCCATTAATATGCTTTCTCTCTGTAGAAACATTTTTTATTTTTAGCTATTTAGAGTGTTTCTCAACATTATTCTTCTCTTTTGACTAAAACAACAAAACAAAACCGACCAACAAACAAATAAACAAGAAAACCAACAAAACTCTACATACATTATTTTAATCTTTCCTTTCATATGCATGCTTTGTGATCATTCTTATAGATATTGCTGTGGTAAAACACCTAGAGATCTTTCTCCTGAATGCTGACTTCCTCCAAGTTATAACACGAAACGAAGCTTCGCCTGACGTTCAGTAATACAGGAGCAGTTAACAGAGAAGGCAGAGAAATCACAGGTTAACAACAGAACCAGAGAGGCTGTTGGATTGTAGTGGATTGAGTATGGAACTAAGAGCCTGACCAGTGGAGTTCTCCTTCTGAGCCTAACATCAGCTTGCCTTTCAGTTTCACAAAACTATAGCTGTGAGTCAGTGTAACTCCTTTCCTTTGGCCCCACATATTCTTTTTAAATACTAAGGGTCATTCAGAAATTAAATGCACACCTTTAAACTTAAAACATTTTTTAAAAGTCAGAAATACTGTTAAAAAAAAGATCATTTCATGTTTTCTTCAAGGTGACTACCTGGGGGTTTTATAACTGTTGAAAGGAATTTCCTATAGGGCCAAGATCAACCACAAGAAATATTATTTTTGTGAAAATTACCAAAATTAAGATGTTTTGAGAACTAATGCACTAATACTACCTTTCTCTTTCTCTAATGCTGTCTTTTTATTATAATCAAAATTCACATCACGTTTTCAGTGTCATGTAGGTTTGAATAAACCAAAAACAACTTGTAATTTCAAGCCACAAATGGCTTCTACCTGGCATTCTCTTTCAAGGAGCTTAGAAAAACCCTGTGATACAGGGACTAGAAATTCTTTCAGGTAGTTTGATCACCTGGCACAATGAAGAAGAAGAAATTCTGCCACAGGAGAAATTTTTACCTTGATTCTGGATTTAATACTATAAAAGTGGAAGTACTGTGTTGGCAGGTTTTTTATGTGATAGGTGGTCACTGTATCCTCCTCCCCAGGGAGAGGGGCAGGAACCTGGACAGCAAAGCCATTCTCACAAAGGATGAGCAGTGTGCTTTTGTCCTGTAGAAAACCAAAAAGAATACAAATACAGGGCAGATGTACAAATGGAACCAAAATAAATGGGAGGAAAGGTTAGTTAGGCAGATGCACAGACACAAAGCCAAACTACAGCCACACTTACCTGTGCACTTATTCCTGTGGACACTTTTAAATGGACATCAGAAATCAGTGAGCTTCTTTTATGCTAGGCAAAGCCAAGGAATTGAAGAAATCCTTGCTTTCCAAACCAGCTATAATTCTGCCACTGCTTAGTTTGAAAGCAGCAGGATGATATTTTGGAAATTTGGTTAAATTAAAAGATGGATTTGACCCAAGACTTAGTAGGTTTTGGGTGAATAATTTTATATATTTCCATACTAATAAATCCTTTATACCATCAAGATTTGGCTCAGAGTCTTGCCAAATGCTACCTACCTTTCAGTTTGTTTGTTTATTGCTGGTATCTGACATGTTCTTTAAAATGTGAAGTTGGGAAGAACAGGTGAGGTGAGGGTAATAATTACTCAGTGTTTTGAGATTTTAAAAGACAAGTCTGTATTTAGTTTCAATTTTCATAAGCTCTCTGGAGAAAAGAGAGGGAGGCTTATTTTACCTGACCCGTCACTAAAAATGTGCAAAGAGGGCATACTAGAGTTGCTATGGAAACCCTGACTAGGAATGATATGGTTCCTGTGTCTATAGGATCTCAGTTTGAAAATGCATTCATTAAATGTAATGTATTTAATCACCAATGCTTCTTTAAAACAAACAAAACAAAGAGGTAGTGTGACATTCAGATGCTGGCACTGTGCTAAGCAGGTGTCCTCCTCTAGCAATAGAGGCCAGATACTGGAATTACTCAGGCAGAATCTAACATATCCAAGACACAATGGGTGCTTCTTTAGTAAGGAGGAGTACCTTATCTTCAAGGAAAGGACTCAAAACACAACTGTCAGATCAAGATTTGTTGTTTCTGCAGTAAGATACAATTCACACCAACAAGACTTCTTCTGCCAGTTTTTAACAGCTCAAATTAACAAGTGAAAATACCAACACTTTGCCACTATGCACCTGTAAAATATATCTTGCTAGCATCTAAATATAATGAATAGTCTCTCCTATAAATAAGGATACTGGAACAAAAAATATTTCAGATGTTACCATAAACCTAGAACACCTCTAAATGTTAGCAAAAATCTATTTTGATATGTCCTGACACACTTCAAACACAAATGTGAATTTCAAGAAGCACCCTAAATCTTTCTTAATATTGTCAAAAAGCTTTTCAAAAGCCTGTTTTAATATGGGCAAGGGTCACAGTCAGTAATGCCCAAATAATTTCTTTGTCAAAGAGAATCAGACCTTCCAAAAGCTAAAGAATAACATTGTTTCTTGAAGTCAAGGGCTCTGAAAGCATACCACAATCTTGTGGTTTGCATTATCCAAAACCCAAAATATGTCCATAGTGACTGAACCAGAGATACAGATATACAGACCCTTTTAGAATCTGTCATGCTGAAGCAGCATGAAGAACAAAGTAGCAAAACATTTTTTATATTGTCTATAGAGGACATGACTAGAGTCGTGGATCTTCATCTATTTGCATTGGAAATTCTTTTTTAAATGATATGTTAACACTGCTGGGAAGGAAAGAAAACAAATACACATTACTCACATGAGAAGGTGGAGACCAGTGTAATGCCTGTACAGGCCCAGGGACACAGATGAATCCAATTGGCTTGTATTCATCCTCAATAGCAAAAAAGAAAACTGTTTTGTCTTTACTCTGAGGGAAAGAAAACAAACAAATAAAAAACCAAATATTGTTAATCAAAGCTGATCAAAAATTCAAAAGACTAAGCACTTTATGACCTAAACACATACTTCCATATTTTTTGTGTGTTTAAACAGAGGAACATAGGACTGGATTTCCATGATAATTACTGGGAGGAAATAAAAATCCTGCCCATGCTGCTCCAAGAAACATGTTGCACCCACAGCTCTTAATTGCTCTCATGGGCCTCCTCTGGCATCCCCAGCCACATGCTTTCTGCCTATTGCCCCAGGAGCTCCTTTAAATCTCAGGTTCAGGCCTGATTTTTCAGATAAGGCAGCACAAGCTGATTTCCCCAGATAACAAGAAAATCCAGAACTGGTACACAAGATGAATCATTGTAGCTTAAATCCTACATTAAATGAAATGCACGGCAATTCAGCCCAAGGCAGATGTAACTGCAAATGCACTGATCATGGCTAAGGACTAGCTTTTAAAAAGAGACACCCCATTAACTGGAAGCCATCTCAAAGACTAGCAGGCATAATGACAAACTGACTGACTGACCCTGTGGTAAGGCCAGGCAGTGCTGGGTAGAGGCTGGATTGCTGCCAATGTGATGTATCAACAGACTTGCTTTTACTAATTCCAAGATCCTACTAAACTAATTCCAAAATGAACCAAATCCATCTTCAAAGGGGATTGCAGAATTCACACTAAACAGTCCAGTAATTCACCAAATAAATTGTGTGAAGTGCATGGTTGCTTTCCTTCAGAAAAACAGATGTGAGTGCAAACAGATCCTTCTCCCAGCATAGAGAACTACAACAAGCAATCAGCACGAGCAACAGAAGTAAAACTGTGTTGTCAGTAAACAAACTTCACCTTATCTCTTTTAAAAGGCTCTACATTTGTGGCTTAATAAAAACAACCAAACTAAATGATTCATACCCCTGTGGCAAACACATGTCCCTTTGGTTCGTATGCCAGGGCTGTAACTGCAGCAGCGTGAGGTTTGAAAACTTGTTTCAGATTTATCTCTGCAATCTCATCGGGCTCTCCTGCGTGACCAGGCAGCAGTTTGGGATCATAAACCTCAATTATGCGAACAACACCATCTTCAAACCCCACAGCAATCTGACCTCCTTCAGGATTTACCTTTAAGTGAAATGAAAAAAAAAAAAAAAATCACAGTGTACATCTGAGACATTAGAAGAATAATCCATATGGCACATACTCTGGAACTTACATGGAAGGGTTGCTAAAGCACAAAGAATATTTCATACATGGGAAATGCTGTTTATTCTCCCTAATACAGTACCATAAAAGAAGAGAGAGGACTAGGGCCTATTTTTTGGGTTGGATTGTTTTGGTTTTTTTAATTGATAACATGCCATTGAGACTGAAGCTGTTAATGAGGATGTGGTTGTAATGTCACTGACATAAAGATTTATCAGCAGCTTCTTAAGCAGAAGAGTTGGGACTCAAAAAAAAGGAATTATACTACCCTGAATATAATATGGGACACTAAACCAAAGTATGATTTTTGAAGAGGTCAGGGCACAGGCTTGGGTGTGGCTGACTCCATATAAAGTACAGGAGTAAACAGGGACTGCTACCTGAGATGGAAAGGAGGAGGAGTCCTTACCATAAATCCTGTAGGTAAGCCAAGTACTAACAATTAAGACAGGCTTGAACTGTGATAAAGGTTAGCAGAAACAGGCCTGCATTTCAGCTGGATATAGCTGGACTTGTGGATTTAGCTGATATTTATCATTTGAGTGTCTTGAAGTCAATTACCAGCTGACTTGTTGGTGTTCACCTGTCTAACAAATATGCTGCTAGCTTGCCTATGAGGAGATTATGATATACAGATGCTTCAAAGTATGTTGGACTAAGTTTTCTTAGATTTATAGCACAGATTTTAAAATACATTTGCCCACTTTAAACTGTGACCAAGTATCTAATGGAATTTTAAATGCAGCTGGATAGACTAAGTACCCTTTGTTTTTCAGATTGTGTTTACTAACAACTTTTGTAAAATTGAACTGAGTCAGTTTTGTGATGCTGTACAATTTATTGTGGCAGACAGCTTACTTTGTGAAGGTACAGGTCACCACTTAACAGCATCTCTGAAAGCCTGCATGGCCAGAATTATGTTTTTATAAAATAATTATTTTTATAAAATGAAATCACTCTCCCAGTGGAACCCTCAAGTTACTTGAACATGCAAGTAACTATTCCTCCTAAATTTGCTTGTAATTAACCCACCAGGCTTGCTATGTTTTCTCAAGAACATAACTAGACACTATTTTAATTAAAATTAGCAAATATGTCTAAAAGTGATAGACTCCACACTCCACAAATGATCAGTTCTGGCAACAGTTTTTAATCATTTATCTCCAAATGTTTGTGATTTGTCTGGGCTGTCATTTCAAAATGTGTTGACTAACTCATGTTAATTGACAATTGCACTGTGTGGGTTAAATAGAAGCTGTTAGTCTACAAACTCAGACTACTTCCCATACTGCATACTGAGATCTGATTTTAAAATCTCAGGAAGGCACAAAGTAGGATACCTGATAACCCCCAGTAAAGTTAAACTGCTCCCACACTGTATACAAACATACTACCCCACAAACTTATACATCCTGCTGCAGTAAATCCCACCGCGGCCTAACAAGTGATCTCTAATGCCTTGTTTGGTGAGCAGCCTCCTGGATGCTCATAGGCTCCTTGATGAATTTTTGCTAACATGCAAGGAAAAACTCACAACAGCCGGTGCCCATGTCAGCGCTGTTCCTCCCTGTTTGAACTTGGTTACGCTCACTTGGCTGTTGCTGCCAAAATCATAGATGCGCACTGACCCTGCGTGGAAAGGAGGCAGGAAGAATTCATTTCTTTCAATATCTCCTGCATTGTTGGGATTTGTGGGAAAATGTCTGTTTATACGAATTAAAATCTGGATAAAATGTATGTTTTCTCTTTTGAGTAACAAAATGCCCGCCTGGAAAGGTGACTGATGGTTACAGAGTACCACATCGTGTTTATGAGCAAAATATATGATTTCTTCACTCTTCACCTTATACAGAACCAAGAGTTGTCGAGGCTGAGGGTTGTAATAAGAAGGCCCAGAACGATAATCCACATGTAATTTTTAAGTGAGCACAGAACTGTGGCATACTCTAAGGAAAATCTGTGTTGACAACATAGGAAAAGATGATAGGCTAATACTTGGGACTGTCTAGGGAGAAAAACATTTAAAGGGAGGAAAACATTTAAAGGGAGGAAAATATAGGAGATTGTCCACAAAAAGATCCAGTTTCATCAGAGGGAAAATTAACGGATTCATAGGCACACATACTGATTGGATAAAATTCCATTCCAACTGGCACATATGTGAAATGTCATTTGCTCAACTGGTGGGAGTTTGTCTTCAGGCTAGAAGAAAATGTGCACTGTATGACACAGACAAATTACAAGACAGTACTGACAAGAATTGAATTAGAAGACCTTTAGTGTAGTGTTTTCTGAACAGCGTAAATGACATTGTTAGTGTTCTGGCCAGTAGTTCTTCTTTCAAAGCACAATAAAGGTAACAGTGAGAGGCCTAAACAGCAATATTTGTACAAGTTAAATGAATAGGTCTGTAATTACTTGTTATCTGTTGTTGAGAGCATAATAGCTATTGTATTTTCTAAGAAAGGCACAAACATTAATATTTGCAACGGCTTACACAATGCTGGAGGTGTATGTAATTCCTTACAAGATAAAAACCCCAACATTTATTAAACCCCAGCTCTGAATACCCAGTGCTGTTACTCAAACTAGATGTCTCACCTTTTCAGCCATTCCCTCAGAACAAACAATTTACAAAGTTTCCCATTAAAAACATCTTTTGCTAAAATCCCAGGTTTTTAAGACGAAGTAGTCCTAATGTATTGTTTCAAATCATCAACGATTTGCCTTAACTATTGAAGAACTGATCCCAGGAATAACAATTGCACCTAAAAATTGCGACTTTGCAAGAGCAAATGCACAAATACAAAACACAGTAGTTCCAAACCAAGCATCACTGCCCTTCAAAACCAATGCTGGCAGTGGCATGAGAGGAAAGGAACAGTGTACTTACGGTCAAGAGCCGTGGTGGCCATCAGGCACGTAAAGGGAGAGACACCGACAGCCTCAATCCCCCCAGAGTGGAAGGTGCACACACGCTCTGGGTCGTAGGTCTGCAGGACAAAACAGAAGAGAAATTCTGTCTGCATTTTAGACTTGTGCTCTCCAGTTTGGCCTTATGCTGCCTGGGAAATAATTTAGTCATCCAAGGGGTTGCAGACTTTGCTGTAATTTTTTTACATTAGTTGGTAGAGTGTGCATCTTTTATTTACCATAAAATTCTTGGAACGCATTTTACTTTTCACATTAGAATTTTATTCCTCGCAAGGGATTGTTCCTATTTACTTTATCATGTTCCAGAGCAAAAATTAAATGCCCCCTTTTTCACCTCTGTCATCTATTTCTCCATCAAAAACATCTCCAGCAGTAACACTAGTTACCAGTATGTTCAAGTGTGTTTCATCTCCTTGTTCTTCAGGGTTCTTTCTGTCATTTAAAGACTACAGTAAGGTTTGGTTCAAACACCTATCTATAGAGGCTATAACAACACTCTTTGAACTCATTTCCTGAATCCATGCAACTTTCATTAGCAGTTTATCAGAATCAAATCAAATTCCTTTAAACTTGAATTTGGCACATGAAATTTCAGGAATCAAAAATTGAATTCCTCTTTATCATCCTGCACAATCATTACAATCAATTACATTTGAAAAATTTTATGAAATTAAGTATCTGTTCCAATGCTACAATTTTTTACCATGCAACTTCGTAAAACACAAATTTCATTCCAGATGCAACCAGTATAGTTACATGATGTAATAGGATATGGTTCTTATTGCAAATGAACTGAAGAAATCTGAGGGGAAAAAAAAACCCCAAAATTACCATATTTGAAAAAGCCAAATCCAGCTTCCATATTGCTCCATTTGTATCCTGAAGAAGAAAAAACATTAATTGAATATTTTCAGACTGAATTGGGAAATAAAACTGCATATGGTGACTTCTTAAAAACTCCTTAATGACTATCATTGTGAAACAGAAATGCAATGATGTTGGTCTTATGAATCCCATCCATCACTTTAAGATAACAGAACTTGGACAATACCTTTTGGAATTAGCCTATTCTTATGCCAGAGTCTCACACATTACTGTACACTAAAAACACAGCACAGCATAACATAGCATAATTCAGGATCATCTTGTCCGACTGCCTGATCACTTCAGGCTTGACCAAAAGTTAAAGTATATTAGTAAGGGCCTCTATTACATGCCCCTTAAACATTGACAGGCTTGGAACTTAAACCACCTTTCTAGGAAGCCTGTTTCAGTGTTTAAAAAAAAAACCCACAAAACAAACCCCCAAACCAAAATAAATAAAAAAAACCAAAACAAAAAACCCCACAACCAAAATAAAAACCCTGTAGGTAAGTAGATAAGAAGATGATTTTCTATATATCCAGAAGATGACTGAATTCTACCAAAAAGAAACACACTGATTTGTAATGGACTCCTGCTGTTATTTACCGTCACCTCCCTCATTTTGTGTTTCTGCACAGGGATGCAGGTACCTGAGTGTGTCTTACCTGAGCAAACCAAAAGTTCTGTCCACGGTCACGAATTTTTGTCATGAAATTCAGGCTGACATTCTTGCCAAGCCAAAGTTCATTCATAGGCTCCATCTCCACTAACCCTGTGTCATCCAGAGGATCAGCAGTATCTACTGTCTCGAAGTTCCACATCTTCATGGCATTGAAAGCATTAAAAAAAGAAGAAAAAGAAAAAAAGGCCTTTTTTTTTGTTAAATAAGACCAGGTTCTTCTCATACACAATAAATATAGAAAATCAAAATTTTAAGAAAGCAAAATCACTGCTTTGAACATAACATAGAACAGTGACAGGAGATTCAATTCAGCCCTGACAATAGCAGAGGTACCCAGGGCAGCTTCAGAACTATGCAGAATAAATGGTATCTGTGGGCACTCAGCACGGCTCCTGCTGAGGCAGCACAAAGTAATAGGAAGTCTAACCCTTCCATGTTCTGCTCTGTAGGTTAGTTATACCAGTTAGCACGCTTATAATCAACTGAATTTTCCTAAGGGGATAACACCAACCTATAAAACACAGTAACAACAACACCAACAGTGTATGGAACCCTCCACTCTCTATAGCTCAGTTTCCCATTGATTATCTGGGTAATTTTACACATTAATAGAAGACACATCATGTCCTCCCTTGAATAGCAGGGAAATAAGATTGCAAAATTCTTGATCATTGACAGGTGAGATCAGAAAGTGGTGTTATGCATAAGGAAAATATTTTGACCTTAATTTATAGAATTATTTATTAACTTCAGGATGCTTTTTCTTTTAATTTTCCCTTATTTCAGGATATGTATCTCTGAGATGCTAGTTAATTTCTGTGTCATTTTAACATCAATAATCTGAGCTTTTAAACACTCAGAAAATTAATTTCAAATATTCCTGTAATTTATTATTTATCTTTTAGATAACACTACGTGTTAATAGACCTGAAAATTATAAAATGATAGAATGCAGCCAAAAACAAAGCTGTTAGAAAACCACTAAAGATTATTTTGATTTACTAAAGTAAAAGCTGATTTATTTATTACTATTAAACAAGGAAAACTGCGTGCCATGCTATCCAATTCAAACACATACACAGTGGAGATGTGCTCATATTTTCTTTGTTTTAAAAAACAATTTTCAGAAAGAAACTGCACTCCAAAATTTCCTCCAAAAACCTAGTAAAGGAAATATGTAACATTTACCTGCTGACCATACATTTGCACATCTGAAGGCAGAGCAAAAGAAAAACTCACCCGAATGAAACCATCTTTTCCAATAGAGTAAAGGTCTCCTTCATCAAAAATTAACTGGTTGATAGAGCCCTCATGACAGGGCTTGTGTCCAATTTGACAGAGTTCTACTTTAATGAGGCCACCTTCCCAAAGCAGCAAATTGCCCCACTCAGTTCCTGAGACAACCTTCAATGCAAACAAAGATAAGTGTATAAGCACCTGCATGTAATTGTGTGCAGAAATACAGGCAAGAACCCAGTTAACATTTGTGCCTGCCTTCCATGAAACCATGGAATCAATGGCAAAGTACAGACATTTGCAACAGAAGATGCAAAGGTTGAGGAGGTTCAACTTCTTAGCAATGTGACATAATTTGCATGCACCAAAATGGTTGAAGATTAGCACCAACAGTCTCTTTGTATTTCTGTAGACTAATGTTTTCACGTGAGAAGACACTCAGCTCTGAGCCAACACAGATCTCTTCTCTGTGAATTACAACCCTAACTATTTTCCAGTTATTACAAAGCAAGACAGGGTTTGGGCAAATTGATAGCAATGTTTTCCTCTCAGAACAGTGCATCACTGGCCTGATTAAAAACATTTTTAACTTAAAAAGCCTAAAGTACAAAGCAGATTTTATATCAAAGCCTAAAAGGGTACATAATATTTTTTTCTTTTGGTCACTTTTTCTTACTTACCTTCCCATCGGGGAGCTCCACAAAACTTATAATGTCAGACACTGCAGTTTTTCCAAACCTGCCCAAAGCTCCTTGTAACTTGAGACCAGTTAATGTCAGAGCCATCTTCCAGAACCTGAGTACAGAAAAACACACCCCTCTCTGATACAAGATTTCCTAAACACTGTTCAGTCCTTCTTAGACATTGCAATCCTCTTACCAGGCATGCCTTGCCACGAGGCAAGGGCCACTCATGTATTACTCTTTTTTGCAGGAGAACTTGGGGTTTTTCTTTTGAAAATGACATAAAGCTTTACAACTACACAAACATTTCCCTATACTACTATTAAAAAGCTAGGAAAAGGATTTGGAATAGGCAGAATGAAGACTAAACTACTATTTAAAATAAAGAAGTGTAAAATCCATGGCTACATCTTTCCAGCTACAACCCATACACATACTTAATGATTCCTGTTTTATTCTTGCTGTGGAGTGCATGATGCTCAGTTTTGTAAATCCAAGGGACTGAGGTCTTCACTGAATGTCATCCAAGTCCTCTTGTGGTATTAAACTGTACTACAAAACCTCACTGAGCCAAAGGTTTTATCCTAAATATTAATGTCTCCTGTGTGTGCAGGAGACATTACTTTTAAGATAACTGTTGGAAATCATCATTTGAGTCCACATTTAGGTGAAAGGTCACATTTACCATGTAGTTAAAGCTATATCAGAGTTTATTTATATTATTTTAGATCAAAGGAAAGTTTATAAGAGGTTTTGTTTTGTCAGATTTCCATAAATAATGGAATAATGCATAAATAATGCATTCTAAACCACATTTGTTCTGTGTCTAAATAAATCATTTGCTATTTCAGACCCACCTTGCAACCAAACCATAAAACAAATCTCAGATTTTGATCTGATTCTCCATTAAAATTCAAAGAAACTTTAGACACATTATCATTCTAAAGGTACCATTTTTATTACAACAGAATCCCACTCATAGTATACATTTCTGCTGTGTTAACATTCAAGTATTGGATAAACACAGAAAACAAAATGAAAGTTTATAATCATTGAGTGTTTGGCTCTTTTTTTATAAAAGGACCCATGAACTCAGCAGGGAAGGGAATGTATGGAAACATCTTTTGTAGGCTTTTGGTGTAATCAGAGGATTTCTGATCCATGACTTGGTGACCAGCTCTAACAGCTGTCCAAAGAGCAGAGCTCTTGAAATCAAAGCTTGAAATTTAGCTCAAGAAATCAAAGGCAGAAAGCCCAGAAGGCACAGAAGGCGTATATCCTATGTTACCAGCTAGAAGACATGTATATATAAGTATTTTTCATTATTTCTTCCCAGCACTTGTTGAAATTACAAGAATGAGGTACTGACATTTAACATCAAGCATCATCCTATTTGGATAGCAAAGATATTGAAAGATTTGTTTGACTGGCTGAAGGATTTGAAATTCCTCATTTTTGTAATTGTAAGGGCCAGGTAATATAGCATTCCTCATTGGTACATGTTTGCTAATGACACATTCTTGTTAGTCATCTCCTATGTATTATGACTGCAGAGGTGTTACGTATGAATCCTAATCAGCAAACCCACCTGATATGTCCTGATCCAGCTGTAGTTAGATGCTCTTCATTCTCAGCAGAAAACATGACCTTGTAAACGTCCTGTGCAAAAGCTTTTGCCCTCAACAGAGTCTCCTCTTGTTTCCAGTCCCAGATAGTCAACATGTAGTCAGGGCTGCTCCCAACACTGGCCAGCAAAGTGCCAGTACGGTTGAAATCACCAAAAACATAGGCTACCTCTGTTCCACCTAAAGAAATGTACAAGCCCCAATACACAATCACAGGAAAGAGGTAGAAACAACACAAAAATCTACTCAGAGGGAGCTCAACTTTCACTGTTTTGTTGTTTTGTTTTTGTTTTGGTTTTTTTTTCAATAGGTAATGGCTTTAGATTGGCTATTTCTAGCAAATAAAAGTTCCTTCCCCTGCAATAATGAAAGAGATTGAAACCAGTGCTTTCTATTTCTGCTGTGAAGGACCAAAAGATTCTATTTCCTTCTAAACTAAAAATGATCTGCTACTCCATCTGCTGGGATCTTTAAACACAAGTCCATCTGTATAAAATGAAAATAGAACTTTTTACACTACCTTTCAGTATTCTGTGGGGCCTCACCGAAGGATATGTGTAGATGACAATGTTTGGCTTCTTTCCTTTTTCTCCTACTGCAAAGTACTCCTTATTAGGGTGTGCCTTGAAAAAGCAGAAGTCCTGTAGCATGCTGTAATAACACCTTTGCTTTTATCCTGCTAGTTATTGTGTTACTGTATTCACTCATTCATTAGCCAAAACATACTGCCATAAATACTAGATTGCATAAATACTAGATTGTGTGTTGTTCAGAATAAACACACAGAACAATGTGTGTTTATTCTGAACAACTGCCAAGCTGTTGCTGAATATCAGAATGAAGCCACTATGCACACAAAACGGTATATCACACATATATTGTGGAATCATGGCAAATGGTGAAACAATCTGCTTTGTGATGCATCCTTTTACTATTCCTACCTCCCTCAACCCACTAGCTAATCTTTCCATAGCAGCATTTGTGTCAGCAGCTATCTACTTCAGCAGACAGCTGCAGAAAAGCCATCCTAAATGACACTACTCTGAAGGTGTAAAAATGTACACTGATTCCCCAGAAAAGGCTGCTTTATGATGAAGCAGGACAGTCTGAGGCTGGTAGTCTGAAAGCCTTGCTCATGTACAATAAAACTGAGATATGGCAGAGCTTTCACAGGGTAAGGTACTTCAAATTCAGAGACAGAACTTGAGACTCCAAGCTCTTGATACGTTTATTAGAGTGAAACCAGATACTTTTTCTCTTCATTTGTGTGGGAGCTTGATTTTCCAAATTTTAATTGCAAGTAAGACTCTATATTAGTATCAGTTGTGATTAGCACAGATGAAGTGCTGAAAAAAAATAAAAGAATTGCTATGGGCCAAAAGATCTAAGTAATAATGTAATAGTGCTAAAAATTAATCCCAGCTGGACTTGTCAGTCCTTTTAGGTAGTTGAGCCTTGGACTAAGGTGTGCAGAAACTTGTTCTCTGCCAATTATATTGACGGGATGAGAAGCCCATGCTGCATGGTCCACATATTCCTTTAGTCGACACCATACTTTCTTATAGTCATGGGTGACATGGGTGAAACCACTACACTTCTGTATATGCATGTGCAACTGTAGAAGTCTCTCATATCTGGCAACCACAACCAAGCAAACATTTTTCTTCCTAGAAAGGGACGAAAGTTCTTAAACAAGAAACAAAAGCCATACTGTGATAAACCCAATTCCGCCGCCACGGCTGCTCCGGACGTATTTCTGATACTTGGTTCTCAGGTTCTGGAGCACCACCTGGTTGCCTGCTATGTACCCCACAGTATTTCTATCCATGATGATCAGGTTTACTGGTCTGGTACAGTCATATCCAAAAGAATGTCTGGGAACAGTCCAATAAGGAAAAGATTAGACACTGGCTTTCTAGACAGTTTACTAAGTGGATAGAAATGCTTAAACAGAAACTGAAATGAGAATACTGAAACTAGTGACTAAGCCTGATGGCAGGAGATAATTTTTTTTGGTTTACATGAAAGTAAATGATATCTTGACTCTATAACTGAAAGGAAGGCACAAGTAAAGGCCTTCTAAATTTTTATCCCATTTTTCATCTCCACTATGGGTACAATTCTTGCTTCTACTAGATCATTTGAAGCTGCAAGGAATTCATATTTTGTCTGTGTTCTCTTTTCAGACAAAATGTGTGCATCAGATTACTAGAAACTTGTCTACAGATAAGAGATCCAACCAAGCAAGTTTTCGAGCTCCTTTCTTAATTGTTTACAGGCAGATGTAAAAAAGGGAAAATCCAGTCTTCAACAGCAACTGAACTGTGTCTGCAGAGAAAACCACCAGCATATATGAAAGTCACATATCATACCCTACCCTATTTGACCATACCTACCAAAGAGTTTATTGTAGCTCTTAACTGATTGGCATCACTTCCTTCATTCTACTGGTTTAGGTCTTCCAAGCACCAGAATACAAATCTACCTGGTTCCTTTCTCACTTCACCCTGACGAGGTACACAGGAGCTCTTCTGCCCTCCCCTCAGCTTCTTGGGGAACACCAGTGTGGCTACAGAGAAAGGGAGAACTTTGCAGAGCATATTCTTATGCCAGTCTTCTGCTTGGTCCCACCAGCTTCTCCATGGTCTTGTTCTACAGGAGTACTTGTAATGCTAGTAAGCACTACACCCAGTAAGAAATGTTTATGAGGTTGAGACAACACTTTAGATTAAATTCACCCAGAACCATAGCTGGCCAGGATTTTTTACCTGTCTCAACCAAAGGTATCTCACTAATGCCACATAGGCAACTCCAAATTTGACCGATACAATCTTGAGAATGTACATCAAATATCATTAGCTTTGAATTTGTACAAGCTCAACAGAAAGGATACTTAAAAGTAAGAAGGTCAGTGGATATCTCAGTGTCATCAGTGGCATATGGTCCTGAATATACATCTTGATATGAGTAGGAGAAGGTTTCTGGGATTATCCTTTTTACCTCCTCAGACTCGTTTTGTGATTCTGAGGCTACTTCACTATCATCTTGTTCGTCCAAATCGCCTTCTGCACCTCAGAAGTGGGAACATAACAGAAATTTATATTCACCTTAAGTTTTGGATTAGTTGCTGGTATTTGCACCTAACCATAAAAGGGAAGGAGTCACAATTCTTTGCCCCCTTTGACAGAGCAATCAATATGTCATAGCTCAAAACAAGGGTCCATGTCTTTACTTGTCCTGGTACAGTCTGCAACAAATACTCCCTCAGGCTTTTAAAAACTTCACTGTAAATATTCAAAACGGAAGAATTCAAACAAGAAAAATTTTGAGACCATTTGAAAAATACTGGTCGTAAAACTTTAAAATTTACCAAAGCAGTTCAGTTGAGGTTTGCTTGATATTTAGGTCTCCACTTCAGAAACCAAACAAATTTTAAAGTGTCTCTTTTCAGCAGCTAATGAATGCACATTGTTACACGAAACAGTTATTAAAACCACATATAATGGACTACCAGAAGACACCACTGTCCTCAAGAAAGCAAACTGCTAATGTGTGACCCAGTGTCGTTCTGCACTGGATTGCAATGCACAGTACTGTCAACTTGACTTCCAATGAGTCATAAGCACTCATTAAAAGTAATTTCCATTTGGTTGTCTCAGGTTAAATCTATTTTGTAAGCATTTCATGCTGTCCTGACTGTTTCCTCTCCTAGGTGAGCCATGAGAAACAAGCAAAGGCGTCAGAGACCAGTCAGGCAAAGAGCAAAGCTAAGCCAACTGAGAGGGAGCAGAAATAATCACTGTAACTGATTACAGTCTGAGGTTGTTAAGCTGTTCCTAATAATAACAGTAAAACCAATGAAAACTAGAAAGTACTGGAGGTTTTAAGTTTGTGCCAACAACTCTTCAGTGGACACCAGTTCTCAGCAATGCTCTCCATGTCTGATTCCACTTGCTCCCTCCTTCCTCCTGTTCCTCTGCAATTGGTGATTCCCTTGAAACACTAGTTTTGTTTTCTTTTACAAAATATAATTGGGACCACCCTCTTAGGTATGAATTCCTTTGATTAATTTGCTTATACATGTCATAATAAATAAATATATAGTTTTATAGTTTTACCACTATAGTAGTAAAAAATCTTCTCTGTCCAACAGCAGACTTCCTGCTGTTTAGCATTAAGTGTAAGGAGGAGTTTGCTTACAAAAACAGTAATTTAAGACTTAGGGGAAGGAAGGAAGGAAGGAAGGAAGGAAGGAAGGAAGGAAGGAAGGAAGGAAGGAAGGAAGGAAGGAAGGAAGGAAGGAAGGAAGGAAGGAAGGAAGGAAGGAAGGAAGGAAGGAAGGAAGGAAGGAAGGAAGGAAGGAAGGAAGGAAGGAAGGAAGGAAGGAAGGAAAGAAATACATCCTATAACAGAAAAAAAGATGTAAGAAGAAGATGAAACAAATGTCAAAAGTAATGCGGCAATGCATCGAAAAATCCTTCTAAAGTGGATTTGTTATTCATGCTACCTGGATCTACTGTGTTAGATGACATGCAGGATACTCAAAATAGACACTGGACAGGCATTTCAAGATGAAAAATATGTTAAAAAGAAAAATATGTTAAAAAGAAAAATACTGGCCTCTGACTGAGAGAGTCTGGTGGAGTTAAAAATCTGATTCCAGTATCAGCTACAGAGACAGGTCTAAGCAGCAACAATTTTCAGGGGAGGGACTTTGAGAGCCAAGGCACAGCAGGCACAGTGCTTAGTCCAGAACTTCACTGGACTAGAGTGAAGATTTTACTCTGATGACCAGAGTAAAAATAAAATTTGGTAACACCAAGAACAGGAACTGGAGATAAAGTAAGAAAGGGGTGAGTGGTGGAAGAAGCCAGAAGTTATTGTAGGTTCAGTACTGAAATCACGATACAACGTGGAAATACTCACCACTGAGATCTGCCTCTGCATCTTCTGCTGGTTCCTCTTCCATTGGAAAAGATGGATGTCCTCCCTCCCTGGAGATGGTAAAGACAAACCTTTAGTATTGTTGCCTTTATTTGCCATTTAGACCATTTTCATTTCCTCTCCAATGCCTTGAGAATCCCAAAGGTGCTATTTGTCTTCTGCCTGTACACAAATATGGATAACCCAAAGATATGTCCTACTTCATAGTGAATTCATTGGCTCAGGTTTTAGGCCTCCAGACTCTGAATAAATTGCCACAACAAGACTTTAATCAAAACACTGTGTAATGTGGGAACTGACATGATTTAAATGTGTTGAGCTTCTCTTTAACATACTGGGATGAGATTTGCTTGTGAGACAACAAGGCTATTTCTTCACCTTTGTGGTGGACTTCACAAAAATATCTGGAGATAGAGATTCTGAGATCACCTAATATCTTGAATGTAAAAGCAAGAGAGATGAATCTTTAGAGAAAAAAGGACTTTCTTCAAAACGTTTTATGATAATGGAAAACAAATTTTGAAAGTTAACACAATTTTTAAAAAATTAAAACAGCATAGTAACACCCTTCCTTCACATGATTTTCATCTTTCAGACCATCTTTTTCAGGGTGCTACAATTTTCACTAATTACTATTGTTCTCTGAAGTGGAAAAGGTCAAAATTGGCCATAGAAAAACCAAACACATTTTTACAAAAGTCTCAAAAAGAAGCAAAAAAGCATAAGCATTGCTCTTACTCTAAGTTTTTTCTGCCTTTTTATTTCATATGTCTTCTCCATTTCCAAATGAAACAACTTAAAATGCACATTGGAGCAACTTTGTATCCATACTACAGAATTAAAAAAAAACTATCCAAAGTCAGAAAATCCAGAAGTTGTATACAAAGAAACATGAATACTCAGAATAAGAAATATGGGCAGGATGCAAGCAATCTCTCTTCATTTGTAATCATAAATTTGATACCACAAAGAAGTCCCTAAAAATGCATCTTCTGTCTCCACTTTGGGTCAGAATCCATTTGGAAAAAATATTTTGGGAAATTTCAGGCTTTTCCAATATTTCAGGAAAGGCAAAGTGACCTAACATAATGCCAACCAAAGAAGGACAAGGAGGACAAAGAAATATTTCAGATATGTCATTCTTGTTGTTATGTAGTCAACCTTCATCTGAAAGCCCTGAGTATCTGCCAGAATCTGACTTTCCAGCATAATTTTATATAAGAATTACAAATGAGCTTTTATCCCTTAGGAGTGCTGAGAAAAACTTGAAAATAGACAAGCAGAAAGTTTTACATTTAGAAAACAAATGAAAACAATTTCAATGTATCTCAATATATTTAAATTAAATTCTTGGGTTTTTAATGGGGTAACACAGCTGATATCACTGAAGTTGAAGAAATAGTTATAGACTATTTGCATAAATAGATAGTGGAGTGTTCAGAGACCTGAATTTTAATTTCAAACTCAGTAATGACGTGTACAATTTGTATCAGCCATTTCACCTCTGGCTGTCTCAGTTATCTCCTATGAAAAATTAGATAATAATACTTACCATCTTAGCAAAGTGTTTTGATATCCACAGAGAAAAGAGCTATAAGATTTCAAATTATTGTAACTAATTAGCAGTCATTTATCTTCTAAAAATTAAGACTATCATAGTTTTCATTATAAATTAATTCCTATCTGGAAAATGCTTTAGGCTGAAAGAGGATATGAACATTTCTGCTTGTGCTGATATCTGGGTTCTAGTTAAAGAAAGATACTGCAATGTCCACTGTGCACATTTTTGTGATGGCATTCAAGCATTATGCCAAAGCAAATTTTGAATATAAGGACTCAGAAGAGGCTCAGTGGGGTAACATGTAGATTCTGGGTTTCATGAGTTTCATGAGTTGGTTGATCCAGAAAACTCTTCTGCAGGCCCACCATGACAAAGGCATGCATGTCTCTGAAAGTTGATTTTATTTTCCTGAGAGGATTTGGCAGGGGTTTTGTTATGACAGATTTCCTAAATCAGAAAGATTCAAGCCTTTTGATACTGAAAACTGAGATAGTGACAAGTAGAACTGGTGTGACAAGTCTAGCGAGGAAAAAAACAAGTTAGCAATCATCATTTTTCTGCCAATGTCTGACTAGGGCAATGTATTTTCCTCCTAGTCCTAGTAAATCAAGGCACTGACTTGAGATCATGTAGCACATCCACATCAGTTTCATCATTCCAAGAACTCAGGAACTCATTCCAAGTCAGGATTGAATTCAGGTTATCCTTGTTTCAGTGGATAGTGCTACAAACTGGGAATTTCAGCAAAGTTCCATTTCCTTTCAAATTGCCTTTTTCTTAGCTATGTTGTCAAAAGCAACAGAAGGGAGAAATGTGTTCATTCAGGTGTATTACTTCAGCTATTTCAAAACTAAAATGGGTTTTTGTCAATTTTGCTGCCACATAAAATCTTTATATATGGAAGCCTCTCAAAAATTCTCAGTAAATTTGGACATTAAGTAATTTCTTATCTCAGACAATTGTCTCATTTATTCAAAATGCAGCATAATTAAATCAAATGGGTGTTTATTTGCTAACACATAAACAAATTCAGTGAGATGACACCACTTTCTTTCTATTTTGTCATCCTACACTTCTCTTCTTTCCAGAAAAAAAGATGTTTGAAAGTGTAAGCCTCATAAATGCAGCTCTTGCCTTCATTAACCCTGTGACTGACACTTCAACTGCATAAAATACATGAAATTAAATAACGATCAAAATGCAGCCTACAGTTTTACTTTAGAAAACAGAACATATCTAACAGTTATTTTAAGCTGTCTCTGCCCCACCATTAACTGTTTGACATCTCCTATCAGCTTTTGTATCCAGAGAGGAGAGATCATCAATTCTGACCACTAATTCAGTTTATGTAGAAATAGGAAACTATTACTGCAAAATAAAACTCCAGTGCTATAAGTACCAGCAATAAGCAAGAGATTAAAAGAATTATCTCTACATTGTGCTACTTCTGCAAGATTTTATTTTTTTTTGGTTCATTCCAAAATGTGTTAATTTTTTGTAGAAAAGCTTTACCCACTGGTGAGCTTTGGGGGGAAAAAGAAAAAAAAAAAAAGAAAAAAAAAAAGGACACCTCCATCTTTGGTCTTTCCTTCAGGAGAGATTGTGTTATTCCTTTAGTTGTTTTCATTCCACATGAAGGAACTCAGATTGTCCCAGGACTTCCAACCCTGACTCCTCTTAGCACTGCACTGTGAGCCTTCCAGGCTGCACTTTCTGCTCTTTCTGACCGGGGGGTACCACTGATCTAAAACACAGCTACAGCTTTTGGATTCCGTGGGGGGTGTCTCCCACAAAGAACTCCATACTGATCATCTCTTCCAGAGTGAGGCATCTTCTTCAAGTCTAGCTCTGCTTTGGATGTGTCAGATTTTTTCCCATCTGCCAAGTCCTGTTTCTTCAACTCACTTTCAATTACAGTCTCCTCAGCACCTTTTATCTGAATCTTTCATTCTCTTTGAAAAAGGACAGACCATCAAACATCTCTCTCAGCACTCCTTTTTGCCTTCAGACCACATCAGAGTACATCAGCAATTTACTGGGGGGCTGATGAGTTTAAAATGGGCAAACAGGAGAGTCTTGCAAACCTTAGTTTCATTAAAAAAAAATAAAGTCTTACAGTGTTTATGTACAGAAAAATATCCAAGTGTCAGTCAAGCATAGAAACCAGTGCTGTCTGTATATCATTATCCATCAGCACTAGAAAATTAGTGATAAAAGTCAGTTTAGGCAATCAACCCAAGATCCCAAGAAAAAAAAAAACAACAAACCACTAGAGAATATGGCTGCTCTTACAACAGCTAGAAGACTTGAGAGTAAGGAGAATAACAGAAGATATCAATTCTCACAGCAGTTAAGTATATAAATTATTTACTAGTCAGAGACTGAAACAACAAGGATAAAACTACAAAGCAGGATCTGGACACATTATCATAGCCCCGTTGTCTCTCTTCTCCCTCCTCAGAGAGAAAAGACACGGAGGAGCCCTCCCCTTGTTCTCCTCACTATTACTATGTGGCACACATGCGAAGTAGGAGAAATAAATCTAACTCTAATTTACAATCTTACACCTAAAGTAGCCCTCTCTATGATTCACATACCCTAGCTCTGCCACATGCAAGCAAAAGTTTCAAGTCTATTAAAACCTGCCCTGTGAATAAAGGTTACCAGGTTTTTACTAAGCAGAAATAAGAGCAGGTGACATCACCAGTTACTTATTAACTTACAGCATAAAGAAAAATAATAAAAATGAGAATGAGAGGAGTACCACAAACGCAACAGGCAATAAAATTAACTGCCTCACACACGGCAACGAAAACCCAACAAGTCCCACACTTCAGATGAAGTACGGGACGGTCTATCCCTGCTACAGGACATGGATTCCTGCTTAGCGGGGATAGCAGAGGGCAGGCAAGGGACACCTGGCGCTCCGCGGGGCGGGCAGGAGAGGGCGCCTCAGCGGGGCCATGGGGAGGGTGAGGGCACAGAGGGGCCCCGGGGGACACAGAGACTGCGGGGGCGTGAGGAGCGGAGCTACCGGGAACAACCCACGGCACCCGCGGGCCCGCCGGGGGCGGCTGTGCCCGGAGCGGCCGCGGCCTCCCCACAGCCCCGGTACCTGGGCCCGGAGCGGCCGCGGCCTCCCCACAGCCCCGGTAGCTGGGCCCGCTCGGCCGCCGCCGCGCTCCCGTCTCCAGGCAACCGCAGCGGCGGCGGGTGCGCAGCCAGCGGGCGGGTCGGCGGAGCTACCGGGCCAATTGCAGGGGCTGGTGGCTGTTTTACTTTGGGTTGTTCGGGTTTTTTCTTTAAAGTAACCTCTGCTTTGGCCACTGTTGCGATCTTTTCAGAACTCAGCGGGAAAGTTAAATTAGCAACAGGTCTGGAGGAGACAGTCTTGATCTTCACCAGAGGAGGTCTGGGTTGGAATTTGGAAGAATTTCTTCACAAAAGAGAAGATTAGATATTGGAATGGGCTGCCCGGGGACGTGATGGGTCGCCGTCCCCGGAGGTGTTTAAAGAAAGACTGGACGAGGCACTCAGTGCCCTGGTCTAGTTGACATGGCGGTGTTCGGTCACAGGCTGGACTGGATGATCTCGGAGGTCTTTTCCAACAGACCCGATTCCGTGATTCCGTGAATTCCCCAGACGTTCTTCCCGCCCGCAGTCCTTAGCGTGCGCTCCCGTGCGCCCCTCGCTTGGGGCGCGCAGCCCCGGGCGGCGCAGCTCGGGTAACTTCCCATACACCTGTGTGCTCAGGACAGATAGATATATATAACTTTTATATTGATGCAATAAATACATGTTTTGGAATATATTTCTTTCACTTTACATACATATATACATATAAAGCAGCTCTTGAAGCTGCGGGCTGCTATTTTGTCTGGCGTTCCGGCGGAGGATGCAGGTACAGAGGGAGGGGACTGCAGCCGGCGGCAGCGCCCGGCCCAGGGACAGGTGCCACGGAAGGGGAGGGACAGTGGGCGCGACGTCCCCGGGCGGAGGAGGAGGAGGAGGAGGAGGAGAGCGCGCCATGGCCCCGCACGGGCGCTGCCGGTGGGCGCTGCTGCTGGCCTGCCTGCCGGCCGGTGAGTGCAGCCCGGGGCTCACGGCCCGCTCCGGCCCCCGGCCCGCCCTGCCCCGGGACACCCCCGCGGCGCAGGGGCCGGGACTCGGGAGGAGCCCTCGGGTTTCGCCCTCGGTTAAGGTGGCGCGGGGTCCGGGGAGCGGCGGCGGCCCCGCGGTGAGGGGAAGGGGCGGCCAGGTCCAGGCGGGCGCTGTTTCCCCACCCCGCCCCGAGCCCTTTCCCACCCGCGGGGCTCTCCCGAGCTGGGCGCGAAGCCGTGCGGAGACGAGTTTCGCTCCCCAAAGGTGCGGCTGACCTCTCTCCCAGGAGGAAGTGGCCTCCTGCTTCCTGGCAGCCTCCAGTATCGGTCGCGTGTGGGCCAGCTCGGCTGGGAGCCGGGCGCTGGGCACGGACGGGGGGGATCTCCTTTGGCCTCTGGCAAGCGCCCACCCGAGCTTTTGCTGCCGGCTCGGCAGCCTCAGCCTCCTCTCCAGGGGATTTCTGGGGTCGCTGCAGTGCTGCTGCACCTGCTGGGCAGCTGCTCGTGTGGGGAGCGGGAGCTCACCTCCCTGCCCACGGGCGGCCTTCAGCCAGCAGAGTTCCCTCTGCCAAGCTTTGCGGGTCGCCTGACAGCTTCTAACCTCCTCTTGGAAATAAAGTGATGGTTTCTCTTCTTGGATGCCTGGGTCTTGGCTGATGATCTGGCTTTAAATACTGAAGTTCAGTTTTTCACGGAGAACCAGTGAAGTGAACAAAAAAGTATGGAGGGCATGCTTGTTCATTGTCTTGCTTGACAGCTGTGTTCCTGGGAGATGCTCTAGCCAACACTTGGCTACAGTGGCTCCAGAGGTTCGTGTCTTCACTGCAAAGCCATAGATGTAGCCAGAATTTACTAGATTGGTGGTGTCCGTATTTGTTCTTTCCAACCAGGATAAGAAAGATAGTGTCCTGCAGTGGAGTAATGTAGTCAGGGTTTAGGAACCAGCCTTACAACATTTCACAACTTTTCAGTTTTCTTGGAGGAGGTTAATGAGAAAATTGGACATACAGCAACATCTGACTGTTCGTTGGGGAGGAACAGTAGGTTTTCAACCTCTTTAGAAAATAAGGAACTTAACCTTCAACTCTGGCTGTTTTGCAGAATAGAGGTAATGAGAAAGCATCCCTTCTATAAAGAGATGGGGCGGAGTTGTTAGTAAAAAGCACACAGTGATTCCAAATGTTTTATTCTTACTAGAGAGATGCTGTTGTAGGAAATCCATGGAAAATGTTCTGTTCCCATGAGCCTTGACAAGTCAGAATTCATATGGGGTTTCATTTAATTGACACTGAGAGCAAGGTTTTGCCAGTCTTGAGAGTCTGAATTGGTTTCTTGAGATTTTCTGCATTAAGACCCCCGAGTCAGCTATTTCACAATGAAAGCTGAAACAAGATGTGTTGTGCTTTTAAATAAGAGCATCTGTAACTACCTGTCAGCAGTCTGGACCTTGCTGTGCTACAGCATTGTAAAAACTTGTTTTATCTAGAGGTTTGCACAGCTGCTGGTGTTTCTGTGTTTAAGTGCATGTGTGTATATCTTATTTTTCAGAAAAGCCTTGTATTAGGGGGTTTCCCTGGCCCTCTGTGTGTTTGTGTGGTATTCTTAAGGCAAATGAGTTTGCTTTGCTTGTGCTTTCAGTTGGCTGACGAGGAGTCCCATTTCAAACCAGAAACTGAGCAAGTACTGCATTGACAATACCCTACTGCAGAATGACTTGTTGAGGCAGCATGCACCTCTGCAGCATCTTTTCCACAGTGTGGAAACTGTGTGAGCTCATATTTGCCTGGAATGTGGTGTGGAGGTGGCAGCCTAAGAGGACACTAAGTGATGCTTGACAAAGTATGATGTTTGCAGTTGTGGTCCAGATGTTACTGCATAGTAGTAGCAACTTGTTCTCTTGCTCTCATCCTGAAAACATGGACTAAAGGGGAAATCTTTGAATAGATGATAAAAATCAATGTTGGTTCATGGAGACCTGTACAGTTGGTACCTTCCAGCATCCCACTTCCTTTCCTGCCTTTCCTGCTCTCATGCTCCACAGTTAAGAAGCAACTAGTACAGCACTGCAATCCCTGTCTGGTTCTCTGGCATGTATTCCAAACAGGGCATCCCACACTTGCCCTGCACTGTTTGTATTCCCTTATCAAAGGCAACTGGTGATAACTTTGCATTGTTAATGACAAGCACAGCTTACTGTACTATCAAAGTTTAAATAAGATAGAGATGTTTCTGGAATATAGCTGAACTACAGCATAGCTTATGAGAAACTTTGTAAAACCTCACTTGAGTGTGTGCAGCTGCTTGGATGGGAAGTGCTGTGGAGGTTGTTAGGATGAGTATATAACAAATACATAGTGATAGCTTAATTTGGAAGGAAAAAGGGGGGTGATTGATGTGTGCTGTTCTGAAGTGGTGATAAACAATTAACTCCAGTGCTACAGCCTGAAAGTTGTATTGTCTTAATCCTGGTCAGCATTAGATAACATTCTGATGAGTGTCTGAGCAAGACCTTGATAAAATTCATTTGGTATTTATACAAATATATGGCACTGCAGAACTTTTCTGATTAGGGTAAAAAGCCAAGGGAGTCCCATCTCTTGTGCTTCTGGGGCAGTTTTCCCCATGTAAAAGGAGAACACAGAGTGATGTGCTGCATAATGTCTACTCATGCTCTGGAGAAAATAATTCAGTCCATAAAGTGGGCCAGTGAAGCTTTCTTCTTCAAGGAAAGATGAGGTTCATGTTCTAACCAGGGTTTGTTACCCTGGATGACTTCACCAGAGGGGCTGGGAGGTCTGTAGGTGCAGTCCTGGATGGGGCCAAAGGAGAAGTGCTTGGGTTGTTGGTCTGGTGCAGATGGTGTGATGGGAGGCCAGAGGAGTCTGTGGGCTGACAGCCTCCTGTGTTCTTGCTGGCAGGTTGCCTCTCGCTGCTGGTGACCGTGCAGGATGTCGAGCGTTACACCACCTTATTTGCCACTGTCATCCTCAAGTGTGACTACAGCACCTCGGCACAGCTGCAAGACGTGGTGGTGACCTGGCGCTTCAAATCCTTCTGCAAGGACCCCATCTTTGACTACTACTCAGCCTGTAAGTGTCAGGCTCGTCTTCCAAGGAATCCCCCTTCAAGTGGGAAGAAAGGGGAAGGTAGACTCGCTGGGGTAGTACAGGCTTTTGATTCCTTCCTATGCAAAAACCAGGTGGTGGCATTTCCCCTGCACTCCAAGGAAATGCAGGTCATGTCTGTGATTTCCTTTGAAATGTCAAGGCCTTCTGAGATTGTAGAAATATCATCCAAAGCAGCTCTTTTGTCCTCCTTGTCATTGACTCAGACTACAGGGCAGATCAGCTGTGGTTAACACAGGTCAATCTTGGCAGCCCCATCTTAGCTTCAGCAGGTTTGAAAGCAAGGGCCCTGCAACGAGTGGGCTTTAGGATTCTATGGGGGACCTGTGGTTGGAGCTGGATACCTCTGCCCAGATATTACTGATTTTAGGAAATAAAAGGAACACCTGCATTTTTGAAGGGCATGAAGGCTTTTAAATAATAACATTTAGTAGGGGTGGGAGCACTTCATGTGCAGACATTCTGGTGCAGGCAACCTTAATTCAGGGGTGTTTAATGTGGTACACAAACTGCATCCCAGGATAACCACTTGGTCCAAAAAGGTGAGGACCCCTCTATGTTTAGTGTTGGTGTGGCCTCACCTGGAGTACTGTATGTGGTTCTGGGTCCCAGGATTTAAGGATATTAAGATACTTGAATGCATCCAGAGGAGGGCAACAAAGCTGATAAAAGGCCTGGAAGACACATCCTGTGAGGAGCAGCTAAGAACTTTGGGCTTGTCTAGTTCAGGAAAAAGGAGACTGAGGGTTGACCTCATTGCTCTCCACAGATTCTTGAGAAGGGGAAATGAAGAGTGAGGTGCTGATCTCCTCTCCCTGGTATCCAGTGATAGGATGTGTGGGAATGGCTCAATACTATGTCAGTAGTGTACTACTTTACATTTTAGTCAGTCCTGGAGTGATCAGACAGTTGGACTAGATAACCTTTGTACATCCCTGCCAACTGAACTGTTCTGCTCTGTTATATTATTTGTAAACCCTGCAGAATGTTTAGGTAGCCAGCCATAGCATAACTATACACTTAGAACTGAGCTCACAGTGGGTGCTTGGTGCCCAAACTCTCTTTCATGCAGTCTGGATAGGTTGGCTAGGCATGTTACCAAGAGCTCTACAGCCTAGTCCCCAGGCAGGTGGGTCTCTGGCTCAGCTGATCCCAGCAGAATGTGAGTGCTTTTAGCCCAGGCCCAAGCTAATAGTCCCCAAAAGAGACTTCATGCTCCATTTTAGGTATAGCAGTGCAAGAGCCTTTGACAAGTTCTGTCCTCATCTCTCTTCACTGAGAGCTCTTTACAGAAAATGTTGACTGAATCAGCTCTTTCCCCAAATCTCAGCCCCTTAACACTTGGAAATGCAATGTTGGTTTATGATGTGGGTCTGTCAGAAGAGTATTGCACAGAAATTGCCTCTAGTCCTCCATTAATTCTCTTGTGTGTCTTTACATTTAATCCTTATCTGGAATCAGATGATGGATTATTTTCTGTCTTTATGAGCTCCACAACATGTAATAGGATACAGGAGGGAAAGGGAGACAATCCATAGAGTAGTTCAGATATGTCTGGAGATTTTGCTTGGTAGATAAACTAGCTTTTGTTTTAGTTGTAGTACTTTTGGGTATTTTATGACATTTTTCCTTTCAGCTTTCAGCTAGGAGCTGCCTTCCAGCCTACCACCATTAGCTTCTTTCTACTGTGGTTCTTTCAGTTGCGAGTACAGGAGGCATCTCCTCTGCAGCTCCCACATTCTCAAAATCTCTGCCATTCCTGTGGCTCTACCTCTGTTTTTAAGTACTCCAAAGCAACTTACTGGTTTGAAGCCATGGTTTGTATTGCTAAACCAAAGTGATTGTGCACAATGTACTCAGGAATTTCTTCACTGCTCACAAGAGGATAGAAATTGGTCTTTTGAAATACCTTTTGACATCTCTGTGATGTGTGTTTGTAGCATACCAGGCTGGTTTAGCCCTTGGCCAGGACCCTTCTGATGACTGCAATGACAGCCAGCGGAAGGTGCGCATTGTCATCCAGAAATTTGGGCAGAAGGACCCTGTGCTGGGCATCGACTACCAGCAGCGAAAGATCACCATTCAGAACCGTGAGTGACCTCCCAGGCAGGCAGTGAACTCAGGAACTATCCAATATCTGAGTCTGCTAAGTGAAGCATAAACATGGCTAGTGTCATCTGTAGCTTATATACTGCATATATACGTATTACATAATATAATATACTGAATATACTTATATTCCGTGGTAATGGAATAAGGGCAGTGGAGGGCCCTGTCCCCAGCTGGCCTGAGGGTGTTGGAGGCACCACAACCCAAGGCTGAGCTGAGAATGCCAGAGCATTTTGCTGAAGAGCACAACAGCTGAGGAGCTCAGAGGCTAGAAAACAGTTCATTCTTCCAAGTACCTCATAATTGTCCAGGTGTGTTATATGTTCCCTGCTGTACATGGAGCAATAGATACTGCTCCTGCCAGAAGAACCATTGGGATTGCTGACCTAAAAGTGATCTGTGTCCCAAAACTAGTAGGGTTGGCTTCCAGCAGCACAGAAAACATGGGCTGGCAGTGAATGCTGTTTGTAGGAGTTCTCAGTGGACTCAAATGAGATTGTTTGAAGGTGATGGCTATGCTGGGGAAGAGGGGAGATGCAGTCCTCTGTGTCTTCTGCAGGCAGAGGGCTCTTGTCAGGTGAAGCCTGAAAGTAGTGTCTGTCAGTCACAAATAGCCCACTGACCTCTCAGTCTCTGTCCCACAGGAGCAGACCTTGTCATTAGTGAGGTCATGTGGTGGGACCATGGCATGTACTACTGCACTGTGGAAGCACCAGGAGATACTTCAGGCGATGCAGACAAAGAAGTTAAGCTGATTGTTCTCCGTAAGTGCCTGTGCTTTGTTGCCAAGATATCTCCTCCTGTTCTCCTCCACCCCAAGACATCTCCAGCAATGGAGAGGTGCTCAGTAAGCTACCATGACCAGATACATCAGGATCAATCTTTTTTTTTCTCTCCTTTTTTCCCCACAGACTGGCTCACAGTACTCCTCATCATTCTTGGTGGCCTCCTCCTCCTTCTGCTGATCGGGATATGCTGGTGCCAGTGCTGTCCCCAGTATTGCTGCTGCCACATCCAGTGTGGCTGCTGTCCAACACGGTGCTGCTGTAATCAGAAAGGTGAGATTCAAGCAAATGTGCATCCATTTATGGCTTCTGTCAAGACAAAAGCTTAGCTGGGAGCTTGCTGAGCTCCACTTTCTCCCTTTTGCTTAGCATTCATATAAACTGAGACATTTCTTTGCCCAATGTGTCCTCCAAGACCAGCTAATCTGAAATTAGAGGATTAAGGATCTTGGATACATGGAATCTATCTTGCTACTCTGTGTCCAACTCTCCGAAGTTTCTCCTCACTCACACCTTGTTACCAGCTTTTCTCACACCATGCAGGGTACAATCAGTTCCCTTGTCCACGTAACTCAGGACTTTTCTGTCTTCTTGTTCATATGCCTGTGCCTCTGAGAAAGGCAAGCAAATGCCTTGGTACTAATCTCCAAACTAGCCTTGCTTTCAAGTATGTTGCTCTGAGAAGAATTACATAAAAATTGGAATTTTTTTTATCTGCCTGTTTTCTTCAGAGCTTTTTCTTCTAGTAGAAAAAGGTTTTGTTTGTTTTTTTGGGGGAAAGGAAGTTAGAAGAAAGTGGAGAAAGATGGTCTTTCTTGCTGGTCAGCCTTGCAAGTGCATTCTGAAGTTTTGAGGGTCAAAAGAAACTTTGTTGTGTTTGCTGTTATCAGTAATAAAGTTTCTGCAGCTAGACCTTGTTCTTTTGATAAGGCTACTGTTTGAATTTTGGCTGTTAAGTTCATATAACCTCTGCATTTCTGTAACTGGAATTTGGTTGACAACAAGTAGACTAGTCTCCCTGAAGCTTACACAGTCTGACAGTAACAAAATACAATAGATAAGTTTATTTATCATTGAAATCACCAGGTTCTTCCCCAGATGCTACAAGGAGAAGATTTATGAACAAGGAGCTCTATTTCAGGTTTACCTTCAAAACAGCTATTTAGTATACTTTGGGTGTTTATAAGCTGTGAGAGTTTTTGATTTAAGCTTAATTTGCTCAGCCCTTGCAAGGAGTGAACAGTACATCCCTTTTATTGCTGAAACCAAGACTAAACATTGGAGGCTTTACAGGTTGTCATGTAAAATGTGTAGTGTTGAGGAGGCTGTGAAAATCTGGCAGAAAAATCAGTTTCTGTGAAGGGGGAGAGAGGTGATGGAGATGAGAGACTCACACCGCCAGAATTCCTAGTTCTCAGCAAAAAAAGAGGTTCAGAGTTTGTGTGAGGTCCTTTCTGTTTTGCTGTGCTGCAGATTATAGCTCACTCCAGACTGCTGCTGTTATTCCTTGCCTCCTGTTAAAGAGGAGGGATTCTTGCAGGCTTCTCGAAACCTCTCCATGTTCGTGAGAGAAGGTACAGATAAGTCCAGCCTCCTTGACTGGATGCTGTGTTGTAATTTCCAGCCAAGCTGCCTGCCCTCTTTATCCAAGCATCCATGTACCTGCTCCTCTCCGCTAACACACCTTCTCTTTACTTCATCCTACCTCTGACTTACTTTTTTTGCACTCCAAGAAATGAACCGGAGGCCTCAAAAAACCACAAGAAGATAGATTCTTGTCTGTTCTTCAGGGGACATCTTAAAAACAGTAAGCTGAGGAATAACATTCCACACAGCTGAGGAGAAGGCAGAAATCCTCACCTGTGTAGGAGCAGGAAGGATGCTTCCTTCCCCGTCGCTGGCCACTAGAGGACAGCGTGGATCTGCTGAACAGTCAAGGGTGCCAGTGAGGCAGGATAATCCTGGGTGCTGTGAATCATGCCATTAACGAGCATGGGTTTGAACCGAGCAATAAAGAGAGTGCATTGTTTGAGTAATTCGGGATTGATGTACAGAAATATTAGACATGCCCCAGGAGCAAGCCAATTACATTCCTCATGGAAAGCTCTGAGAAAAGCCCATCAGAGTAAATATACGTATGACCTTCTTCTGTTTCTGTTTGTTCCTTTTCTGCTGTGGACTTCTTCCAGTAATGAATCAGGGAAAAATAGGATATACTTGCACCTGGGTCTCACTAAGTTGCAAAATACTTCATTTTTATAATTGGCTCTGCAGCTGTTAAAGTCTGTCAAAGGTGAAGAACAGATTTTTCCAACAGAGAATAAGTGGAGGGAGCAACACAACTTTCTGGCAAAGCAGGGTAGGAGTTTTGGAATTAGGGTGAGTCTGACCTTCCTCAAAGAAATATGTTCACTTTAAAAAGAAAAGCTTCTGTTTTGTAGATGGGGAATCAGAATATATATTGGATTCAAATTGGAAGGCAAAGTATCTGGGGAAGGAAGAAGGGCTGATGGTAATGAAGACCAGAGCTAATTCTGAATTTGTTCAGCTATAGGGAGAGATCACCAAATGACAGGAATAGGATGACTTTGGTCCTAGTGACAGCCTTCCTACCTTAAGAGGGAGAACACTAAGCAGGTATGCCCACAGGTGCTGGACCTCTTACTCCTCAGGCAAAGACCAAGGTCAAAACTCCAGGACATGCATTCAGCAGGCTCTAGGACATTCTCAAGGCAATAACTGGAGGAATGGGAGAGGGAGAGATAAGGCCTGCCCCTTATATTTATCTCTTCTCTTTGTATTCTTTCTCTCATCCTCTAAATTTGAAACATAAACCGGAAGGATTTCCCTTGGGACCAAAAAAAAAAAAAGAATCAGGTTTGATGCAAGTTTCTTGGAAGCTGCTACCTCAGACCACACAGATTTGAGGATACCAGATTATTAGGATTAAAACCCCTGAATTTCCAGCTTTGTAGTTCCCTCTGGTTGAAGCCAGACTGGGGAGGGGGAAGGAATTTGCAGTGGGGAATTAAGTGGAGCTGCATGAACTGCGGAGAAAAGGAAGGATATGTTGAGAGGCATGGTCAGTCCCTCTTTTGCTGCAAGTGGTGCTCTGGATAAATCCAGTGAAACAGCTGAAGGAGGACATGTATAATAACTGGAGCACCGCCTAAAGTGGAGAGCTCAGTCCCAAAGTGTGTGCAGTCTAAATGCTGCCTACTGCAGTGAACCCAGGGGACAGAATTAATTGGAGCTTAGCTGTAGCCTTATTTCTTAAAGAAGCAAATCTTATGCAGTCAACTTGTCTGTCTATCCCTTGTCTCTTTCCCTCCAATAGCTTTTAATTTCATCAGCCAGCTTCAGCCAGATTGATCAGAGGGGTAAAAGTCTCAAAGGCAATTATGTTCCTATCTGTTTCTTGAACTGTAATGCTTGGTTCATGCCTGACCAGACAAGAGGCTGCAGTAAAAGTCTGTCACTTCTGAAACTCCAGGAAAGCCATATAAAAGAAAATTTAAAGGTACTGTTGCTGAAAAGCTTCAGCTAGTAATAATAGACAAACCAGGCTTTGTAAGGTCAGGGGCTTTCAGAATTTACTTGTGTGTAAATTTAAGTTTTGATTGTTTGTGGCAGAAGAAATAAGTTTCTGTAAGATGTTTTTAGGTATTCCCCCAAAAGAAGCAACAATGAGCTATGGTTTGAAGGCAAGTGAGCTTGTCTGTGCTGAGGAGGTGAGATAGAAACGCTGAAAAAAGGGAAGTGAAGTTGGAGTCTGACCCCATGAATAGGGGTCTGGAGTTAGCAGCAGTGGAAGCCCTGTGAAACAGAGAAATTTCCACTGTTTGCTCTTTTGGCACACTGGACATTGCTGTTGAGAACAGGAAATTTGTTCATTCACCACTTTGATCACACTGTCTTAGGGGATTTAATTTTAGCAGTCATTCTGAGGTAAATTATGGAGTGACAAGAAGAGTGGTCAAAAGACTAGAAAGGGAGAAGCTGGACAGTGCACCTCTGAGTGCCCTCTTTGTGAAACAGAGAGAAAATGATGGAGTGCAGAGTGGAAAATATGATCTGGGCAGAACCCACAAAGGTGGCAAGGAAAAGTCTCATTTAGCGGGAAATCAAAAGGCGAGAGGACAAATGATGAGCTGAAAGAATTTTGAGAGAGAGAGAACTGTTGCATATCTTGATGTATGAAGCATTATTTCCCACCTTTCTGCAGCTCTATTTATAATGACAGGGCAAGTAGAAGTCTTAACTTAGTTATGTGCTGCATACTTAATCATAGTGTTATTTGTTCCCAGTTGCTAGGACTGGAATCAGAATGTTAGGCAGTAAAGCTTTTCTTCTGTTTTAGGTACTTTTTTGATGATCTACAGCTTTGCACTGGAATTTCCTGTGCTCTGTTTTACCTTTGTCATAGGGTGGAGAGAAATTTTAATTTTGTGAACTTCCTATATCCAAAGGCTACAGCCTGTGAAGTAAAATGGTGTGTGATCTGCAAGCTGTGCCCTCTGGACAGGTGCTGTAAGCTTGCTTTTTCTTTTCCAGTACTGGAACGGCACCAGTTCATGAAGCGGGCTCAGGCACTTGCACCTTGGTTATCGCCCAACATGTTCTACGGAGCTGGTGACAGGAACTCAAAACTTTCCTCTTACCAGCTGAACCCTCTGCTGCAGCAAGGTGAGACTGTGGGCGTCATTTCAGAGGGAAATCAGGATGAGAAACAGGTAACTTCTTCAGGAAGTTCAGCATTGAGCCTTTAGCCTCTCTACCAGAAAAGAAAGAAAAATGTTCCTAGCATGACTGCATGTCCTAGAATGACAGCTCTGCCACATCTGCAGTGCACCATACAGTTGTCTGAGTGCATAAAAACATCCTGTTACCCTAAGTGTCTTGCTGGGCTCCGTGCTGGGTGAAGCAGTTTAACACTAACTAAGGTGCATCTGCACTACATCCCAGCAACTGCAGGGTAAATATACCCAGCTTATCTTGCTTTGTGTGGCAGAGGAGGGTACTGTCTCTTTGTTCTGCTGTGCTGGTCACGGTCAACTCCTTATAGCCAAAACTGACATGACAAGTGAGGTGCAATTTGTTTGAGTTCTTATCTAATGTCTAGTCTTCAAATGATTAAGGGCAAACTGCCTTCTGTGCAACAGATCTAGCCTGCATGCAGCAAAAAAGGAAGGACTCTTTAATGAACCAGGAAGAATTTCCTTCTCCATTTGTTGCTTATATCTGTACATACATGTGTGTGTATGTGTGCATACGTATAAAATTTTCTTTCTTTATTTTCGTTTTCTTTTGCAGTACTTCTTCCTGTTCAGTGAAATGCAAAAGGAAACACTATGATCTTTCTCTGATTATTTGTAAATAAAATATGGTATCAATGCTGTAGGAAAAACATATTCCTCTAAATACACAGACTGTATTTCCAGGTATGCTGGACTTCTTACCTCTGTACTGCCTAAAACATGTTAGATCATGCTGCAGCTTATTAGTTACTACTCTGCACCATACCTCATTTGGTCTGGATGTGCTGGTTGTGGTGCCTGAGACTTGTGCAGCTCTTGCAGTGAGGTACAGCAGGAGGAAGAGAAGCAACTCAGCCAGGATCATGAGTGCAGAGGGGCCTTCTCTTCTCCTCTTGACTTGCTGTGTTCTCCTGTGCTTTTATCCTTAGATGTATCTCTTCAGAACAGTCTTCCACTGGTGCAGCCACAGGCCCAGCTTTCCCATAACAACGGTGTTTTGGACTATCTGGAGTCTGAAATCCAAAACCTGAACACGTCCCAGCTGCGGCCGCCCTCCCACCAGCGGCAGGCTGTGCAGCCCAGCCTGCTGTCCTCGCTGGGCTCCGACATCGTGCCACCTCCTCTTGCCGACCATGTCTCCTCCATCCACGGGAGCAGCAACTCCTCACGGCCACAAAGAGCTGCCCGCACCCCCAGGCCCTGGGACTCTGCAGCAGAGGACAGGAGGGAAAACCGGAGGTGGCCCTTGCCTTCCAGTGGGGATTCTCATTCCAGCTACAGTCAGGAGCCCTGGGACAGGCAGCGGGAGGATCATCCTCAGAGGCAGAGGGCAGGTGGCTACAATGGCAGGCCCCAGCACTCCAGACGGGATGTGTCACCCCCACGGCAGGCTGAGAGGGGCAAGAGCAGCAGCAGTTTCTATCCGGAGGAGACCAAGGAGCGCCCCAGCCACCATCGTGGAGGGAGGCAGGAGCCCTGGGGAAGGCGAGAATACGAGCACCATGCTGGGAGGAGCAATTACTCCGGCCAGAGGCGGCACAGCTACTCCCCCCCCTCTTCTCGCAGGGGCTCCTGGAGCTCCTCTGAAGAGCAAATCCGTGTCCCGGTGTCAAACCGCAGGCGGAGGAACCGCAGGTCCCGGGAGTGGCCAGAGGAGAAACCCCCCAGTTATCGCTCCTTAGAGATCATCCCAGCTCAGGACAAGAAGCACAAAGGCGGCGCAGGGACCCGCTCGGTGAGTCAGCTGCCTTTGTGCTTTCCCATCCAAGGGAAAAGGTGGGGTTTGGGGAGTAAGAGGTAATGTTTTCTGCTTTCTGTAGCCTGCTGTCTTTCAAACAGAGGCCAAGGAGCAAGGAGTGCTCTGCACAGCATGCTTATGAAGAGGCTGCTGAGTATCCAGCTTTTGACAGGCATTGCCTAGATATACTGTGTTCAGGGGCAAAGTAAAAAGACAAATCCCTGGAAGTGTTCAATGCTAAGTTGGATGAGGCCCTGAGCAGCCTGGTCTAGTGGAAGGTGTCCCTGCCCAGAGTAGGGAAATTGGAACCACGTGATCTTTAAGGTCCTTTCCAACCCAAACCATGCTATGATTCTGTCATTCTGAAATTAATTAAGTCCCCTGCAGGGTGACATGTTATATTCCTGTCCCCATCCAAAGGCTTTTGGGATTCTGTGTGTATATTGGTGTTAAAATAGGTGTTCTGGTACTGACTGAGGAGAAAGCACTTCCAGACTAGGCAGCAGCATCCATCCCTCTGTAAACATCTCCGGGGTTGGTTTACTTCTGATTTCTTTTAAAATATGTGTGATATTTTTAAGATGGCACATATGGGAAAACGTCTAGGTGAGATGTCTAAAGCTATATGAAATAGGCTTTAAAGTCATGGATGGCATGGATAAAAAATGTGTCATTCTTCAGGCCAGGTGGAAGAGGATAACTCCCTTGTTGGCACTCCTGAGAACTGAACATACATTATGTGGGCAGTGAACAGCTACTGTTCACAGCTCTTCATGTCAGTTTGCACTGGGATTAGATTTCAGGTAGCAACCTAGGTGTGAAAAGCTTCATATCCAATTGCTAATCTCCAAATTAGACAGTGTATTCCTCCTGAAAAAATGAAGATTCTTCTAAACCACAAAAAGTTAAGTGTGCCTTATCACACATATGCAGAATTTTACCAGGTGGGAGTATTTTGTGGAGCTGGATGTTGCAAATTACCATTTTCCTTCTGTGTTGTGGAAGGAAGTGCAATTCCAATTCCATCTGGAATGTGTATATGGATGAGTGTTTTTTGTTACGGTGCTCAGAGCATGTAGGAAGACATAGGGTTTTCATTCATCATTGTTCCTGAGGTTTTTTTCTTCTCTTGCAGGACAGAGGAAGTTCCCACAGTGGAAGAAGCATAGTCATTTAATGTCAGTACTGGAAGAACGAAGATTCCCACTGGACTCCTCCTAGTTTTTCTACTGTTTAGGTTGAAATGGCTGCTTTTGATTGAACAGACAAACAGCAATAAAACAGATGAAGCAGCTTCCCCTTAGACGTACAGCTCTGAAGAATATATGTCTGGTGCCATGAAAGCCATACACAACCTATTCTTATTGCTGTGATTTGGAAACTTAGGTTGGGCTAAGTTCTAATGGGCTGAGGTTCATTGAAAACATTCTAGTAGAAACAGCAGATTTTTTCAGTATATATATACTATATAAATAGTGTATTCCCAGTCTTTAAAGAGAGAAACCAGTTTTCTTTATGAAGTGTCATGGCACTGCAAGGAGCCCAGTCTGTAGAACGCTTTGCACACCAGTTACCAGAGAAAGGTTCCAATGTTCACGGAGCTGTAAAGTCACAAGACAGTAGAATAACTTAGACTGGAAGAGGCATCTGGAGGTCATCTGATCCAGGCCCCTGGGAGCTTTGTGGGGGGAGGCACAACATCTTTTTAAGGCCCTTTGTTGTGCTTCAGAATGTGTAATGTTTGCTGCTTCTGCCTGGCTGCTCAGCGTAGCTGGGACAGTTGCTTCCGTTTGTCCCCACTAAGCCTCTCTCCCAAACAGGAGTATCATGGTCTAATAAGGTCTCACTGGCATGCCTGCAAATTGCCAGCTTATCTGCCCTTTACTGACTGAAAGAACCTGTTCCACTTTGAGCCTAGACCTTAGTGCCTTCAAAGATACTTGTTCTAGCCTTTCATACAAGCTTGAATTTATTTGTAAACTTAAAGGGCTAAATTTACCAAGGTTTGTCCTTGCGTACAAGCACTGAGCAAAGTGACTACTCTCCTTTATACCATGGACTAGAATTCCCTTCAGCTCAAGGAAGCATGGTTTTGGTGAATATATCTTGCCTAAGCCATGTGCTCTTTTCCATACATTTTATATTCTCCCTTTCCTCTCTGTGCCTTGTATCATATACACGGGGTGGGATAAAGGACTCTGAAGAATTCTTATAGTCAACATTTTAAGTGATCTTTACCCTGACACTTACACCAACCCTGCATGTGTGGTGCATCTGATCTGGAGCTGGATTGTAGGGTTTCCTCAGTTCTCACCCTGACACTAGAATACAGAATTTCTCTATGCTTTGAGACCATTTCTGAAAGAGAACTTGTCATTTCTCCTTGATGAGACTAATCCACTGAACTGTGCTGGAGAAAGAGAAGCTCTATGGATGATGTCTGCTTCCACAGGAAGAGTCTTGCAGGAGGCACTTTTTGGATTGAAGAGACTCCACAGTTGGCAAGGAGCTTTTGGAGAACCTTGTGAATTATTTTGTAACCCAGAGGCACTAGAGATTGGCCAGTACCAATGACTGTCTTGCCTAGCTTATTTCCCAGCCAGTGCCACATGGAACACTTGCTACTGTTTGTTCTTTAATGTCCTAATTACTGATGTGCTTATGCTTTTCCCTGGAAGACTTGGAGGGACTTTCACTTTGTCAACCTCCTTTCTTTTCCTTGTCTTTAGACAATGATGGGAAACATCACACCTTGAACAAATGGTCCTAGCTGGATATCCAGTGCAGTTGCTGGTCAACCCTGGGCCACTCCAGAGTGCTCATCTTCCTACAGTTTCTTGGCTGAACATGCTTATTTGTAATTCCTGCCTATGGAGATAAAGGAGGAGGACCAAGGAGATTCTCTGGTTGACTTTGTTTCAGCTCTGGAGGCCTACTTTTTGAAGACAGAAGGTCTTTTTCCCACCGTTGATGGCTATCACAAAAATAAAAAACAAGAGCTAGAAAAGCTAAAAGACTTACTCCAATGTTTGAATTCAAGAAAGAAGAATTGTAATTAGGCCCAGACTGGACAATGTGAATTGACCCATGAGTCACATTTGAAATACAGGGAACTGTGTTCACAGAACTTGCAAAGCATGCTTCGGATTTTATGAACCACCTTTTTGTATGATGGATTGTTTTTATTAGTTAAGAGGCATTTATGACTGCAGTGACAGAAAATTATATGAGGCTACTTCTTCCAAAACTAGTTAGACATTAGCTTTACCTTCTGCTGACTTTTAGCAGATAGCCAGGGCCCTGCAGATTCTACTCTTGGAAGCTGAATTGGTAACATGGAATTTGACACCTTCTACCTCCAATAGGTTCATACATCATGCAAGAGAACTTCTTCCTGTCCTAGCCCAAATGTCCAGGTTTAAGGAAAGGGCTGCCCCTTTCTCCATCAAGGAGTAGAGGCTATTTGAGACATGTGGTGAGATCCCAAGATAGTTGCATGGAAGGAGTTAACTTTCCTTCACATTCAGGTGTGTACAAGCCAACATGTACCCAGCAAGTTTTCCCAAGAGCAAGAAGCCACTCACACTGCAAGAAAACCAGGATGGCTCTATCTGTAATGGGAGCAGCTGTTGGAACTGCTGGGGTATGAGCCCACCAACAGCAGAGGTGGTGCTTTTTTATCTACACCTATGGAGGATCCCTCCATCTTTATTTGTTCCTGTAGTCCCCATAATTGAGCTAGGGTGACTAATAGTAGATTTGTGAACACAATCCACAAATTGTGAAGTCTGCAGGGTTTTATCTATATCATACTTGATTTCCTCTTCAGTCACTTTGTTCATGTTTATAGAAACATTAAACAAAACCCTTCAGGGAAAATTGATTGTATCTCCATGTTAATTCTGTAACTTCTTAAATTGTGACAGAAGTAGATTGGGTGATCCAGCAGGGAAGCAGAAATGATACCAGGCTTACTGGTCCGCAGACCACTGCGGTTCATAAAGCACCAGTTGGTGGGCTGTGAAATAACGACAAAGGAAATCTATCTTTGCGTGCTTTACAACTGCACGCAGACAGAAAAGTGGGAAGGAAATAGGCTCTGCTTTAGATGCTTATTTCTGATTTTAATTGGCTTTAAATGAAACCCATTGTGGTGGCATTGTACAATACAACATGGACCCTTTTCCAGTAAGATCACAGGGTCTTTGACTTTTAAAGAGAGAGAGAGAATTGAGCAGCTCCAACACAGCACACTGAAAGAAATAACAGTAGGAAATATCCTATCCTTATTCTTTCTACATTGCAATTTATTCATGCTTAATTTTTTAGCCATTCCAGAGAGCTGACGTTCATATGTCAGCCCATTTGTGATGGAAAAAGTTGAGTATTTCACATATGGGAGTTATTGCTATTCTAGACTTCTGTTCTTGCTGGAAGAACAAAGAATATACCTTACCTCCAAAGAATGAATCTTCTGTCTTAGATAAAGTGCCTTTAAATAAAGCCACCATTACCCTAATTTATAGTAATGTAACGAGTAAGTGACCATGCCACACAGGGCCAGATAAGGTCACCCATGCTACAGTCAGCTGCTTTCTACCTCAGACCAGAGATGCATAAGAAAGATAAAGAATCGTGTGATTTTTCTTTGATTAAGAAAGTACTTGCAATATCTGGCTTTCTTGCTTATTTGCAGAGTGCCCTGCCATTCTGGAATGCCATTCCAGGAATGGGGGACAAGGGCTGCTTCTGTGCAATCATTGATCCGGTCTTGGCAAGTGCCTGGCTGGCACTAGAAAGTGCTGAAATGCCCAGTTGCTATCTCTGGGATTGTATTCGTGACAGCACTGCCTAAAGTTAGGCTGACTTCAGGGCTGGGGAACTTGCCTTGTGTGATAACAGCCACAATGCAAAGCTCTTTAGCAGTATGAATTACCACACAGGGCAGCTAAGTCCCTTCTCTTACTACCTCCTGCAGCACATCAGTTTAAAACACCCACTTAGAGCCTCCCTTTTGTTGACCTGACATAAGAAAGAAATGACACTTGAGCATATCTTAAATTAACCCCTCCAAGTAATGACTGCTCATTCCTGGTTTTGCTAAGTTAAATGCCTATGATGTGCCTGGTCTTCTGAATGTTATTCCAGCTGTAAAAGAAGATGATAAATGTGTAGATTCTCTTCAATGACTGTCAAATGTATAATTGAAATATAAGAGAACTTTCAATCAGTTGCTCTAGTGTATTCTTCCTAGACCATAAATTGCTTTTTAGTGTTTGCACCAGAAGTGGAACTGAAAAGTCTATGTTCTAATTTCTTGAGTTAACCTTTTTACACATCAGTAAGAATTTTCTGTCATTATTTTTTTGGACAAAAATGCAAAATGGTTTGCTTGTATATGGGATTTTTTTTTTATTTTGGGAGACTTTTTTCTCTTTGTTTTTGTAAGAAAAAAATCATTTGAATAAATACCTAGAGAGTGGAAAATGTCTGGAAACCACTGGCAGCCCTCTTCAATGATGTGATTCATTGTAGCTTGGCTGCCATGTCTGTAAAATGAGAACATGTACTGTTTGGTTCTAAAGCAAACTTGGAGCACCATGAGAGGAAAGGTCCTCTAGAGATCTTGTTTGGTTGATAAATAAAGGTACTGGTTGAGCTTTTTGCACTGTGCACGTGAGAGTCCCCTAATAAAGAAGTGGTCAACATAAGAATGGCAATCTGTTGGGTCTCACACAAATTAGTTGGCCTAATTTCTGTCCTCCCACTCCCCCAGCAGATACCTTTGTAGTTCAGTGTTGCAGCCTTTCTGTCTCTTGCCCCTGGCTGCATGTGCCAAGCACAGGTGAAAGGACCTACTGGAGACCCAAGGGGCACTTGGAACATGAGCCATGGGAAAACATTCCCTACAGCAGCAATGCAGCCACTTGCTGCCTGGGACTGGGGAGCCTCGGGAGATGTTACCATAGAACAGTTTGCTTTGGAAGGGACCTTACAAGATCATATCCATACTGCCCCTGCCTTGGGCAGGGACGCCTTCCACTAGACCAGGTTTCTCAAAGCCCCATCCAACCTGGCCTTGAATACTTCCAGTGTCAACAACTTCTCTGAGCAACCTATTCCAGTGTCTCACTACCCTCACAGTAAAAATTCATCCTTGCATCCAATCGAAATCTACCCTTTCAATTTAAACCTGTTTCCTTTTCTCCTGTCAATACAAGCCTTGTCTTGTGTGGGCCGAGTCTTTGTGTTTCTTGTAAGAACCCTTTAAGTATTGAAAAGCTGCAATAAGATCTCTCTGGAGCCTTCTCTCCAGGCTGAGCAGCCCCATTTCTTTCAGCCTTTCCCCATGGGGGAGAGGTTCCAACCCCATGATCAGTTTTTTGTGCCCCTCTGGATTCACTCTTACAGCTCTGTGTTTCTTGGGCTGGGGATTCCGTAGCTGGATGTTCCTCCTGGTAAGTTTTGACAGCTGTCTCAGGTGCATTCTCATCTGTCACCCTGTGCAAAAAGAGTTGGTCACAGGGAAAGAAGTGTGAGAGGGGTGCATACCTCTGTGCACCATTTGGTTAATGCATTTGCTGTAAACGCAGAGGAAACTGGTGTAAGAGCTGCAGGTAAATGCCAACTGTCAGAGCAGTGCGGGTAGAGCACAGGAAGAGTGGGAGCAAAATTGAGCCCAGCTCTAGCTACTATTACTGTGGAGTTTGGTCAGTTTATGAAAGGGGCCTCTATGACATGAGCCTTCAAAAATAGGGGACTCAGTGACCCAGAAGCTGACTTCTGCATCTCTTGGGCTCAGGTCAGACTGACCCTCCATTACCAAATCTCAATAACAGGTCCAGAGTCCTCCACAGCTTCTTGCCTGTCCCACTGAGCTGGATGTGCTTGCAAAAGAGCAAATGGGGAAACAAAGGGGCCTTTGACCCCTTGCTACCACTATATTAGCTCTGCATAAATGCCGGGGTCTCAGATGAGCACCTACCTCAGCTTGGGCCTGAGAGAGAGAGAAAGCAGAACAGGTAAGAGCTGAACTCTCTCTTCTGGGTGGCATGGGCTTTGTGACTGGTGTATCTAGATCATAGACAACTGAGTGGAGGTAGTCTTCTGTTTTCCCCCCATCTACTGCAAACCCAAGTGTGAGCCCTTCTCATGCTCCATAGCCAGGACTAGTGCTGAAATAGAGGAGGGTGGGAGTACCTGGGGTCACCTGCTCTGAGGCTGAGGGACATGAGACACTCCATGAGACACTCATAGGAGGGTCAAGCCCATGGTGGGAATTGCAGAATTTCAGTGTTGGGAGATACATTACCCTTTCCCAGGTGCCTTCACCACAGGGACTGCAGGTTCTAAAGTGGGTAAGAGCATCTGTTCATGCTCCTGGGAAGCAAATTTCTGCCTTCTTGTGTACACAGAGAGAAACTGGCTCTGGGATTAAAAATCAAGGAAGGGTAATAAAGGAGCAACTGTGCAAACATCTAGTGAACTGGGTGGTAGCTTTTGGAGGTAATCTGTGCACAGAAGGAAATAAAAATGGATGGAAATCTCCTTATTGTGCGATAAGACGGAGCATTGACTTGTAGCCACCTGGTACAGGATTTAGCAAAGCATTCACATATAATAGACTTTCAGCCTATTTTGCCACTGCAATTCCTATGTTCAATGTTTTCTTCATGTTCTCTGAGTGATGCAGCCCTCTAATTGGGGGCATAAATCAATTTTAATTTCTAAACACCTTTTTAAGTGCAGTGTGTTTGAGAGCTTGTTTAGATGTAATGTCATATTTTCAGTGTACCAAGTAGCAAATTTTCAATTCTCCAATTCTGACTTTTTTAAAAGACAAAAGTAAAGGAAGTCAGATGAAGCTAAATTTTGCATTCACTCACTTCTGGGAACTTGTTCTGCTTAGGCTACTCTCTGCTGCATTAATCCCAGAGTGAAAAAGACAAGAGAACCTAATTAGCTACTTGGGACTTTCCTCAGCTAAAGCAAGACAAAAGTACTCAGATCACTGGGTCACTAAGATGATCATTGTGTGTGATGTACTAACTAGCACAATGTTCTTTAGAGCAATTTACCAAAACAAATCAAATTAAGAAACCCCACAATACGAATTTTTCAGTGGTACTTAAGCATGTAGGAAGCCTATTCTGACTTCTGGCACTTTTACTGGTTTGCTCACGTTCTGAAATAGGATTTTAGCTTTCATATAAAAGAACTAGCTTTTACTGCCCCTATTTCTTTGAGCTCTGAAAGTTATTATTGTGGATATTTGTGATTATACAAATAAAAGGAGACCTTAATTTTTATACTGCCTTTTCCTCGCTTCTTCAGAGGAAATGCACCGTGATCTTTCTGTTCTTGTCTTCATTTATTGGTTAGGTTTGTTGCAAAATATCTGGTGTTTAACCAACATGTTTTATTTCTCTGAAAATAACCCAAACATTGTATGCTGATTCCTGCAGGTCTCTCTGTGTAGAGAGCAGAACAGGTATTCAAACCATGCTGCAATCCAGGGCACTGGTGATAGCTCTCATTCTGCTCCTTAGCACCACTCTCCCCGGTAAGTCTGAAAAGCTTTGCTGTTTGCCTGAGACAAAGCTCAGCTCTACAGGTTCCCACATACTGTGAAGAAGAACTGAAGCCAAGTAATTCGGTTGAAGATCATGAATATGCAGTGCTTGGCAGCGTGGAACAAGTCAGTAGAGACCTGGCATGAAAACAGCCCATACTTGGTGCAAATACTCTGCCATGGAAGGTCTATGACTTAGATACCCATGACTTGGGGAAGAGGGGGTGCTGAATGCTGTAGACCAAATTCTAGGAGAGGTTCTGAATCTCAGAATTTCAAATCTCTTCCCCTGCACCTGGGTGAAGATACCAAGACACAAATGACATGAGAAGCCTCATGGGGTTTTGCCTTTTTTTCTCAGAAGTGCAGTCAAAGTCCCTCTTTGAGAAAGACCGTCGTGACTTGCTGGCCATCCCTGAGGCAATTGTATCTTACTTCTACGAAGCTGTGAACAAGGTGACGCCTAAAGTCAGTCAGTTCTTGTCGGATACTGTCCAGAGTCCAACAGTTATTGCGGCCAGGTATGGAAAGCTTCTCTGCACTAACACTCCAGTGGCCACGTGTGAAAAGGGAGAGGGAGGTGTGTGAGAAAGGAGATTAATCAACTATCTATATGGGGAGATTAATCAGGAACCAAAGCGTGATGTACCAAGGGAGCGAGGTGCTGGAAGGTGGGGTGAGGTGATACGGTCTCTTGTGAAAGCACAGGGAGGCACATTGTACATTGTACATGTACATTGTACATGACAATGTTCACAGGGATGGCAGGTACTGCTCTTTATCCATGGGTAATGGGGGGGGGAGGCTGCTGCCTGGTGGGGAATCAGTTCCTCTGGAAGGGTCCTGCAGTGCTGTGGGGGGCTGAGTACTCAGTGTGCCAGGATCACTTGATGCAAATCACAGAACTGGCTCTAGCTGTGCATATGTCTTGCTCAAGGTAGGGGAATGGGTTTCCTCACAAAAGGAAAAGCATGATCAGCCTAGAGACAACTTCATGTAACTCATGGCACACATGTACTGCCTGTTTTGTCTTCTGAGGAAAGCCCCTCTAGGACTGCCGAGGAGCTCTGCCCTCTCAGTGACAGGCAGAGTGGTAACCACAGCAGCTGGGGATTACCCTCACATACTCGTGTATCTTACCACATACTCTGTTGTCTCCTGCAGACAGAGACTCGCCAAAGAAGCAAACAAAGTCAGTATAATGTTTGAACAGCTGATTGAAAAAATAAAGAACCTGTGGTACACAAGAATCCTGGGCTATTAGCCAAATGAAGACAAGTCAGTGTTTCCTGATGTGAGTGTGTAACACCCTGCAGTGTCCTCTTTCCCCCCTGCCCCTCCTACGGACCAAGATCAGTCAATAAGAATCGATGCTCCTCTTAATGCCACTAGAGGGAACCCACCTTCAAAGACCAAAAGATGGAAGGCGCCTGCTGAAGGCATCTGCTGAAGCCTCCCCGGAAAAAAATCAAGCGGCTGGGCATGGGGAAGGCAATGTGGAGATTGTCGAGTTCTTCTGTAGCCAAATCTTGAAAATTAATTCCTCCTGAATGGCTTGGGCATTGCCCCTCTAATAAAAAAAATGTTGGTTGTTACACTTCCTTAAGTTTCTGTTTTGTATTGACAATTATGGAATCTGACTTACCTTGGCAGCCCATTCTGCTGAGAATGTAGCTGTGATTCACAAGAAGTTTTGCAGGCAATGCTAACAAACCCTGACTTTTCAGGCACTTATAACTAAGCTCAGATCCTTCTTGGTCAGAGGAGGCACTACCTGAGCATCTTTCAGAGTAGCCACAATTGATTGTGCAACTGATTGTGCTCCTTGGTTAGGTAAGAAGCAAGTAGGGACACCTGTATCACATGCCTGAAGATTTCAGATAATTTGGGAAGACAAGTGCCAGTAAATTGAACTGTCCATCAACCTGAACAGGACTTTGGAAGTGTGTTTCATTGGCCAGGCTGAGAGGCTAGTGAATGAGCTTTTCCAAAGGAGAAATGAGTGGAAAATTTCTCACTATCTTGACCAGTTTATGAGAGGGACACCTATGCCCAGCACTGTGTATGAAGATTTGGCAGGTCCTCATCAGTCCTGTGTAACTGCATCAGCCCAGATGCCCACACTGGACAAAGAAATCCATCTTCTTTCTCATTAAGCAAGCAGAAGCAAGTAGGCAATTTTTCTGAAATCACAGTGGGAGGCTGTGGCATAGGCTAAAGCAAGCCCATTATCTTGTTTTGTTTCTTTAATTATCAGTCAGATCAGCTATAAGCTTGGACTTAACCACTTGCCTGGAATAAAATCCCCTCATCTTCCATTTTCTTTGTCCCAGCAACTCCTTTTTACCATATGCAATCCCAAAGAAATCAGTGTCCCCATGCTGAGCAGCAAGTTCTTCCATCTCAGGTGGCTTCACCACTTCTGCAGAGCTGTTTTGCAGGTTTATTCATTGCTGCTTATTTTCCTCAGGCAGTCTCTGCTTCTCCAGCCACAATGAACTAACATGTATATGTATTATGTAAATGCACCAGCATTTAGGAGGAGATTCAGAAAAGCAGAAGTCAGGACCTTTAGCTCTTTTGCTACAGGGATGATTTCCTTCCTGCTCGTTTTGCATGTGTCTGTTCAATGTTTTTTTTTTTTATTTTTCCCCCAACTATAACACCTATAAGGAAAAGCCCTGCAACTTAAATCCCCTCTTATCTCAAGGAATAATTTTCTCAGAATAGAGTTCGTTCTTCTGGCATTTCAAAACTATTTCTTTCTGAAAGAGTGAAAGTCATGAGTCATATGAAAGAGGCTGAATGTGTTCTTAAGAATTGGGTGTCCTGGAAATCTGTGTTTCAGCCTTTTCAATCTACTTGTATGCACTGCCAAAAAAGAGTAGAAAAAAAAGTTTGGAAAGTATAGGGGTCTTCATGTTGCATTTTGAGCCTGTTGTGTGATTTCACCCAAGCAACTCAGTGGCACGTCTGTATTGCATCCCTGCACAGCTGGAGCAGCACAGTAGCTGGTATGAACTCTGTGCTAAAACTTAACAAAGTTGACATTTTGTTAAGTGCACCTAATTATATATCCTTTTGCTTCTTTGCAATGTAACCTGAAGAAAATCCAAGCCAGATGAATCCTGATTAGCAGTTTGATGTCTGATTTTAGCAAATGGGCAAAACAGAATCAGACCGTAGATCTCTGTGTTTGCTTGTACTCAATCTCCTGATCATGTAGTTAGTTATCTACGCTACGCATTTCTACACTTGAAAAAAAATAGTAGCAAACCTTCTAGGTAGTTAATCTCTTGTACAATCTAAAATGTGGGGGGACCTATGAAGAGCAAAGTAGACAACCTTGCACTGCCACTTCTGCCCTTGATGCTACTGGCATCCTTTCAGAAAGAAACTCACAGCTGAGACAGCATTCAGGCTAGGGTTGGGAGAAGGAAAAAAAGATTTTTATCCCAAAAATGACCCAGGGGCAAATTCATGGAACATGAATTCATGCGACTTGTAGTGTGAGGGCTATTTTATATCCCAATGTTAAAATATTTTGTATCTACTCTCAATTTTCAATTGGAATAAAGAGGTTAATCTGTAATTTCTTTTTAAAATATGTACAGAAATCACTTCCCAAGTGATGTCTGTTGCAGATTTCACTGAGTGCTTCAAGATTCTTGGAGAGGCTTCATAAGTGAAGTATTTGTTTCAATGAGATTCATGTCATAGAAACTTTCTTGTTGAGTAATTATCATTCACTTCGCAGATTTGGAAAAGCTTGTGGTTTAACTGGTTCACATGAGTCAATTAAAATGAAATCTTAAGAAATGTCAGGTTTCTGTTGTTTCTGAGATGGGGGAATAACCCCTCGGGTGTTCATGATTTCTGCAAAAACACCTTTTCTTGAGAACTGTTTTTTATGGTGGGTACTTTACACCATTTTCAGTGGCTCGGAGGGCTGATGGCTTTTACACTTCCCAGCTCCCCTCGCCTCTTTAACACTTGGAAAAATCACTAATTAATGCCAAGGGAAGACACGCCTCGGGCTCTGTGCTGCTTTGAGCTGTGGTTGCTGCCCTTGTCGACGAACAGCCCAAGTCCTTCAGCAGCAGAAAAGTCCAGCGCAGGATGTTTGAGAAGGCAAGGACTGGGAAAAGTCTTGTAAAATATTTGAAACTTACGGCCGGTACTCACACTTACACACGTTTACAGACATTCCATCTCGGGGTACCGCGGTTTTTGTCCTCTGGTGAGGGCCGTGCGGGCAGGGACAGCGAGGGCAAGGAGCAGGCTGAGATGCTGGACGCGCACCAAGGCGCAGAGCAGAGGCGGCCATCGCTCTGATGGTTGCGCTGTTCTGCCCTTCCCCAGGGGCAGACTATTGGCAAAGAACCTTTTTTCCAGACTTTAAACGCCAAAATCACGAACGGGGTGCTTTGTGTGCGCCACGGGTACGTGAAGCCAGTTAAAAAAAAAAAAAAAAAAAAAAAAAAAAAAAAAGGCACAAGGCTGCAGCGGGTGTCTGCAGCGGGCAGCGCTGGCTCCGGAGGGGCCGGCGGGACACCTTGCGTGCCGGGCGGGCGGCCGGGATCAGTCAGCGGCCGCTCCCTGTGGCTCGGCAGGGCGGGCGCTGACTCAGAGCGGCACCGCCGCCGCCGCCGCCTCGCACGCGATGTGCGCCCGCGGCCCCTCAGCCCCCGCCCGGCCCCACACAGAACCGGCGCGCTCGGCCGGAGGGCCGGGCGGGACAGCGGGCCTCCAGCCCCGCTGGGGATGCTCTGGGAGGAGGGAGGCGGGCAGGAGCGGCTGGAGGAAGGGAGGAGCGGTTTTCCGGCCATAATCCCACGGTTTGGTGAGGCTGGCACAGGTAAATTCCCCCCTGCTGGCCGCCGGACCCCCTGGAATGGGAAGCGTGTGTGGCGGTGGGCCGGGTTGGGGTTGAGAGGCTGCAGCTGGGCCGGCCTTGGGTGGGGTGGGTTTGGATGTTGTTTCCGCAATACACAGAAAGTTTTTTCGCGTGTGTTTACTCGCTCACCTGCGTGCTCACCGGAGAGGTGGGGGCTCCTTTCATCTGGGTGTGTAGTGACCACGCTGTGCTTTGCGGACACAGCTTTTCTGTGGGGGAGAAAGGGTGTGCCGAGTTAGATGATGCAGATTTCTTTATGCTTAGATTTGGGGGTGATACGCGACCAGGCCACTTCTCGAAGTGTTTCTTTGTGAAATGTTTCTTGAAGTGTTTCTGGGTTTGCAATTCAAAAACCTAGAAAATTGCAGCACAAGTCCAAGCTAACTGTTCTGACAGTAGCTGTGATAAAACTGCTTTAAGTTTCCCAGTGCCATGAGCTGGTGGTGTTCAGATGTACACCACAGCCTCAGGTACACCCCGTACCTCGTGGGAGATGCATTAGCCTGCTCACTGCCATTCAGGAGTGCATCTGGAAATGGTTTAAAGAACATTGGCTATCAACCCCGAGTTGTACTGATTACTGAAGATCTTAACAGAAGAAATATTTACAAGCGCTGCTGCTGCACATGCCAATGAAGGTTTATATTCACCTTTATATTCACAGCTTCCTATCTCCAGGTTTACCATAGCATCCCTGTTAAATGGGTTCAGATGTTGGGTTGGGGCTGTTTTATTCTCAGTTCACTTGAGAGACAAAACCTTCACATGTGAGGGAAAAATGTGTGAGTGACCCAGCATTTGAAAACAAGTGAATTAAGTTTCCTGCTTAGAAAAAAATACTTCAGGACGGCTATTTTTTCCTGATTGTAACATTTTCTCTTCTTTCCAAAGGCCTCCTTGTCTCCTGCATTTCTCTGGAGTGCCTGATGTTACAAGCCCTGCCAGTGATGGATTGCTCCCTTTGGAGTGGAGCACAGACCCTCCCAGGTAACCTTCCCTTCAGCAGCAGCTCCCAAATGCTGTGCTCAGATCAGCTTTGGTACGTGGAGGGCACAGAACTGTGAAACAGCAAACGTGGCTGTATGACATGCAGGAACAATCTATTTTCAGTTGTGGTCAATTAAATCCAAAGTTTTGTTGTTTTGTTTTTGGGTTTGGGTTTGTTTTTTTCTTGAAGGAAGGAAACCCACATAAATCAAACCTCGTTAATGGCCACAGGCTGTTTTGTCCTTCGTTTAATGCCACCTTTTGTCAGTTAAACTGCCACTGTGGCTGTTGGCTAATTCAGCCTTTTAGGTCACCCGTACTTCTGAGCTGCTTTGCTCAGCATGAAAGTGGGAAGTCTCTTGTTTCTTCTTTTTGGGTGGCAAAAATAGTTGGAGCTACATACAATTATTTTAGCAACCTAAGTAACTAATTAAGCCTTTTCTGGTCAGGAAAAAAACTGTGGTTTTTAGATTTCAAAAGAGCTTTTACTATTCTAATGATAAGGTTATAAGACTTGATAGAAGTCCCCTTTTGTAAAAATAACTGGTAGATTTTGCTGCAGGGAGAAAATGATAAATTTTTTTTTGGTGTTACCCAATTTTCCAAATAGTACTTTGATACCTCAGAAAAATAATGATGTATTATATAAAATCAACATACATATACATGCCACATAATGCTTTACTCTTTGTTGAGAAGCAATGCTTCATCTGAAACAGTCATTAATCTGATTAACTGTGCTTCTCAAAACATCCTTTGTTCATATAAACTCCATCCTTCATCTTTGGACTTCTTAATAGCAGTTAGGTTTAAAAATTTTCCACTTCATTTGTAAGCACCTTTTGCTCCATCATATATTATTGTGGAGGGTTCACTTTGGGGGTGAAGGAGAGAGGAAAAGAAATATTTCTCTGACTCCCCATAGGTCAGTAATTTTTGCCAGCTCATGTGCAGTGTTAGAAATATGGTACAGGCAATTGTCATCTGTAAAGGTGGAGAAAAATTCTTGTATCAAAAGACAAAAGACAAGAACAGTTGGCACTGTTAAAAGTTTTTTGGGCAGCTCATTGGCAGCTATCCACCACAGGGGGCTGGCAGATAATGCAGACATTGCAGACTCATGTCATAACACATAAAATCAAACTATGGAGCACGAATGCAGAAAGTACTTCAGTTCTTGACACGCATTTGCTCCCACATGGTATCAGGGTTTATGCCTGACTCCCTTGATGAGGCAGATCTCAGACCTGACTTAAATAACTGAGTCAATAAAAAAACCTGGTTTTGAAGCACCTAAATTGGTATGTGGTAGCATGTCTGTTCCCTGATTGGACTGACTATGTGCGATGCTAATAGGTGGTTATATCCTCAAAACCCTTCAGCTTTCCTTTTAAAGGAATGTTTGTTTCCCTTCCAGTGTGTGCAAGAAAAGTTCGTGGTTAAAGGGTAAACCTACAAGCTCAAAAGCAAGTAAAAGGAACCTCTGAGTAGATTTGCATGGCCATCTCATGATTTTCAGTGAATTTTGTCAGTTCTGAGGATAAAGGAGAGTTACTACCCTTAGGGGTTTTGACAGATACATGTGAAAAATAATCTGTTCAGTGTTTGCCCTTAGTGAACCAGATGATTGCCTGCAGTCTTCTCCAGCTGTGCTGCTAATGCCACTTGCTAGAGCCTGAGTCAGAACACAGGCTTGCATTTTTCAGATAAGAAAGGAAGAAGAAGCATGTCACTGTTTGTCCTCTCCATGAACATGAGACACTCCATCAAACCCTGGTAGTTAGGTAGTTACCCTACAGCTGTTAGCAGACACTTCAGCCGTTGTGTTTTTACACTTTTTTCCTGTCCTTACAGCCACAGGAGAAGAGCAGAGAACACAGATGCCTAAATCACCATGACCTTTCCCTACCTTGCTTTATCCAGGTTGCTTAAAGGCACTTTTAAGGAAGGTGCAGCCAGCAGCATCAGGAAACCTAGTCCAGCAGCACCTATTTGGATGACCCCTCTCTCTTTCGGAGATGAATCATTAGCATGAATGATTCACAAATGATTCTCTCTAAGAGACACACTCATCTAGCAGGGTTCACTACTGGGTAGGTAGTCTGGGAGTTAGGCTTTTGGTCCTCTCCATCAGCCAAACCCCAGCTTTCTTGAAGTTAGTCATATAAAATTCCAGTTGATTTTCAACAAAATTGGCAGTTTACATACTGGCTTTAATTAGTATTTATTTGGACAACAGGGGAAATAAGGACCTATAAGCATTGTTAGTCTAGTTGCACAAGTACTTAAAAATTAGAAGAGTAGGAGGGTTACCTCTCCTTTATGAATTGGCAGGGAGTTCAGACATTTTAATAGCCTCAGGAAGGTCGCAGCCTCTGAAGTGGCTGTGCAAAAGCGTGTGTCACAGCACCATCAATGCAGCTGCCAAAACACAAGTCCTGGAAGTCAGGGGATTATGAGGGTTGTTCAAGGTTTATTCTCTTCTCTAGCTCTAGATTTTTCCAAAGCCGCCTTCTCTCTTCTGGTGAGATATCTGAAAAAGTTTTTCAAGTACTTGAGTACTTATTCCTAAGTGGTCAGAAGTACCATGTTCTTTGACTAGATTTCATAAGATCTGACACCTTACCTAGAGCTGACATTTTGGGCATGTCACTGCACGTTTCAGTGCATTTGTTGCCCTCTCTGCTTCTCAGCACTCCTCTATCCATACTGTCCTGGCTGCTAATGAGGAGGGCAGAAGTTTATGGACGTATGTGTTACTTGAAAGCTGCTAAGCTTCTACTCTTACTTGCAACACCTTGTAGATGGTGTGATTGTATTCATGGTGGGTAACACCCACAGGTTCAAACACAGGCAAAACCAAATATGCACCTGTCTCTTTTCTCGCTCCCTCACTAGTCTTTTTTTTTTTTTTTTTTTTTTTTTGTAATGGTTTGCATGTTTTCTCTGTGTGAGGCATGGGTAGAAGGCTCTGTGGCTCCCAGAGCAGGGGGTGTGAGGATGGGTGACAGGGGAGCTGCTCTTTCCATTTCAAGTCTGACTTTCTGGACATTTTATGTAACAGTTTTAAAGCTAGGCTGAAAATCTGGATGGATTTTAAAACCACTGATCAAGTTTCTTTCTCTGAGCAGATGCCACACGGTTTCACATTCTGGTTTTCTTTGCCTCAAATTGAGGGTTAAAGAAAGGGCATCCTTTGAGAAATAGCTGTTCTTTTATGTTCATATTAACTAGTTTTATCTGTGTAGAAAGAAAGAAGGCATCAGATTCTGGGGACTCCGTTGCCCAGTGAAAGACAGAGGGTTGTTTGAGGTTTTGCTTTTTTTTTCAGAATTGACTAGTAACTTTTGGCTGCATCCAGTTATCTCCTGATATTATTGAATCCACTTCACTTTTGAAGGATCTGCTGTTTAGAAAATGAGTATTCACCTTTTCTGGATATCAGTGCTTTGCAAAGGGTTTGAAGCCAATACAAATGAAAGCCTCTGAATTCTCCTTGTGGAAAACATTTTCTTTGAGATAGGATTCTCACCTTACCTTCCCTGTGACTTACTCTAGTCCCCAAAGCAGCTAAAAGCAGTCCAGATTCGAAGAGACACATTTGCTTTTTTTTTTTTTTTTTTTTTTTGAGATCTGTTGCTGAGATGCCTCTTGTAAAATCCCATATACTCTAGAAAACGTGAGAAGTAGCAGCAGAAGATGTGTGTTTGCTTACGAGACTTAGTGGGATATTCTGATGAAGAATGCGGTCTCTTACTAATTATGAAACTGTTTTGAAGTTCAAAAACATGTATTTTGGTCACAATGCATTATTTAGATGACTGATATTAATATTGATAATATGTGTGCTATCAAACCATAGCAAGTGCCCTCAATTTCCAAAGCTGCTGCAATCTGTTACAGAAACACAAGTGAAGTGAATTGGGAAATACTCCCCTACGTTTCAACTCGTATTTTAAAACTAGTATCAACACAAGCAGCCTGGCCTTTGGCAGGAATTTTTTACCAACTTTATTCTTGAAGGCCGTTGGTTCCCAATACACGTGCTTTCTCATCTCCCATATTTTGCATTCTTTTACTTCATTATGGACTCAGGTCTTAGCTGCCCAGATGCTTGGGGCCAAATCCTCTCTGTCATTTAGTGAGACTGGACTATTCTAAAAGCTCCTGTCACTTGCAGACTCCAGCAGCATACTGAACACCTGCACCAGCACGCTGAGCAGCTGCTTGGGTTGTTGTTGAGACCTGGAGTGCACTAATTGCAGGCTTTGTGGTATAATATTAAAATGTTAGATGAGATACCGTGGGCCCTTTCTGGGTTTCTAAGGGTTTCCAGACCCCTCTGTGTGTGACATTTTGGTAGCATTGTAGTTAATTCTGAGGCCATTTAACGCATCACCAGTGCATGTTTCCATCCTTTGTGGATTTAGGTAGCTCGTTCTTTGTTCCCGTTCATGAACTGATCACCCTTTCTCTGACAATATGCAGAATGCTGACATATTTGGTAAATAGCCTGAGGTGATGGATTTGCCATTGCAGGACTGTGGCTTTCTGCTTTCTATTCTTTACTTGCCATGAAATGTGCTCCTTAGCTGAGTGATGCCTTTTAAGCCAGAGAAGAATCATGGAATCTTTTCAATTGGGAAAGACCTTTAAGGGCATTGAGTCCAAATGTTTCAGTTTGACATTTTGGGACGTGTAACGATTTGTGCAAATCTACTCACAAGTTCCTGCTGATCTCAGGAATATAAGTGATCCTATAAGGGATGACAAATTAGTATTCCAGTAGTAACAATGTATCTGTTAGGAGAATGTGTAAGTGTCCCCACCCATGAGCTGACATCTCTTTGTACAATATGCCCTGAGGAAAAAAACCCAAACTTCTTCTGGCAGTGACCTTACTGTTCTTGTGTAGCAGTCGACAAATACATCATTGCAACATCGTTTCAAAGTCCAGAAATGTGTTGGTATTTTTTTTTTTTAATCAACCCTATTAGAAACCCTATTAGAGGCACAGACATGCTGCCTGGGGCCTTTCATCCCACCAGTCTGAAGGAGCCAGGACAAGAAGCTGCGGATGAAATCTGGGTGCATCAAAGTCAGTGGAAGTTCTCCTCTTGGCTTCCAAGAGCCAGTCTTACTGCAGTACTTGTGGAGGGTCAGCCCACACAGTGACTACACCACTTTTCTTGTTTTGAGGTCTGCAAGTTTGCCCTGCTTATTCTGGGTCTGAAGCTATTCCTTGTGTGACTTTCTCCTTAGTCCTCTGTAACTCAAAATTCCATTTAGTGTGGAGTAGTTGTCAGTGTCAGTACATCTGCTGCTGAAATTAAGGTTGCAAAAATTCTTTGCCTATTTAAGCTAGTATCAGGTCTAGGTACAATTTTTCTTTGTGTTGAGATGAAATACTTCATTTCTGAAAACTGCTGATTCATTCAAGCCAAAATGGAGACCAAGAGATGCATTTAACAGGTTACTGATTTATATCAAGAAGCAAAGGCACTTCAGCTTTGATTGTGCACACCTCAAGAAAGTGCACCAGCCTCTAGATTGTAGGTGGTACTGGTGATGTAGTTGTTTTCATTAAAAACCTGAAAAGGTCTCGATTTAATTCTAAGGCAATATAAAAGTATCTCTGAAATAATGGAAATGTTTGTGGGATGGGCAGATGCATGTTCCCATCCAGATTCAGTGACAGATTTTCTAGTAATGCCTTGCTACTTTTCCATGACAATGAAAGCAGAAGTTAGATTACAAAAAGCCAGCCTTATTTATTATACTGGATTTATTTTAAAATAATACATGTTGTGGGGGAAAAGCCCAATCCAAATCACTTGCCAAGGTCTTTGGCAGGTGTCATATCAGAACTGCATTATTTCCATTTTACATAGCAAACCAATTTACTGTCATTCAATTCTTTTAACATAGATAAAATAAGCATCCTGTTACATTATTCATGTCTACCACATTAAATACTTTCAATCACTATAATTTTGGTAGCATCCTAAGATATGTTAGTGCCAACAAACAAATAATAAATGTTAACATGGAATAGTAAAAGTTGCTGAACTAAAGCTGTTCAAGCATGGGTTGTTTTTTCTTAAACAAACAAACAAAAAGATTGAAAATAATATTTACCATGATATGAAAGTGTCAAATTACCTGCAGTTCACAAGAAAATAAGTACACATATTTGGATGAAAGTCTGAAAGAATCTGGTGAGTTTTCGTGTGCTAAATTAGTTGCCTCTTGTATATTTCATTTCTTTGCTCATGTGGAGCATTTGCTGTGGCATTTATGTGTGATTCTTCTCAAGCCTGGCAATATTTATCAAGTTTATTTGTTATTTTCCAGAAACTAAAGCTTTAGGCATGAGATCTTGGTGAAGTTCTTTAGTAATTTTTCCAATTTGATCTGGTATTTTGAAATACTGAAAAAAAGGAAAGAAAGAAACCAGCAGCTCTAACTAGAATTATTTAAAGTCTTGTAGATTGGATGTATTCTGAAGTATTGTAGTGCTTTGGGTGGGGATTGAGGAAATAATGAAAAAGTCTGATTTACTGATTTTTTTTCTATAATAAAAATCATATCTTAGTTGAAAGGCAAATCTTAGGCTTGTTTTTCTAAAAAAAAATGGGTCTCTTGTAAATGTAGAAAGAAGATAAGAGACTGAGAAGAGACAGCAGTTTCTGAGGGTCACTGCAAATAAGTTTAAAATTTTTTAACTTTAAAATTGGAACTGACACCGGTCTCATCCTGAAACACTGGCAGGTCTGGGAACAGTTGAAGCTCTTCATGCAGCTGTAAGCCTGGAAAAGGAGTTTGGCAGTTAGGTGGGGTTGGGAGGGAAAGCCTATCATGTGGAGGAAGAAAAACAAAATCTTTTAGAAGAGGTAGTGAGGGAGGAAACAAACACATGCAGTGAAGTGAGGGGAGAGCAAAAATCTTGTGTGTGATAAAAGCTCTGCGATAGCCCCGCTTTAGCTCAAGTGTCTATCCCAGTATCCTACGTGTGCCAGAGAGCACTCTGCCACCAGCAATTGCTGAAAGACAATTCTGCCCCCCCTGAGCCTGCAGAGCCAGCTCTCCACCTGCTCTGCTAGCCAGGGGTGCAGTGTGGAGCTGGCTGGGGAGCTGGGCAAGATGTGCCCACCTTGGTTTTTAGGTTTGCGCTGCCCTTGCTCCTGTTTCTCTGCGGACACCTCAACTGTTGAGCAAGGTTCGATTCAAAATGCAAATACCAGGATTTAGTTGTAACACTCAAAAGAGTTATTCCCATTTACAGATGTTTAGAAAATACAGAGGTGTGAAAAGAAAAGCCATAGTGAACGTACACGTGCTGCAGTAACATCGGAGGGATACCACTTCCATCGTCTAGTCTCCAGCATTTCCCTCTGCTTTTTTCATGAGTTGCGTTAGCTGACATAGCTGTCTTCCCTTTGAAGCCTTCTAGCAGGTTTGCAGGTGTGTAACCTTTCACTCCAGAACTCACTGTGTCCTTTTCCTTAGTAGAAGGCAGTGACTCTCTAGTTCTGACTCAAGCAATCAGAAAGGACGACCAGTGTCAGGTCCTCAAAAAAGTCATAAAGAGCACAAGTGAGGTTTTGTTGGTCTTCTGCTCTTTAAGAGAAAAGTTAAATGCAAGGGTTTGCTTGTCTCCTGGTTTCTCTGCCTTCAAGTTCTGTTTTTTTTTTCTGAAATCCGAGGGGTTAACACTTTAATTATTATGATTAAAACTAAAGATTTAATGCTGTAATAAGAAGCTGAGACTTAAAATGCACAAGACTCGAGTTATGAGAACTAGTAACACACAGATTCATTAAAATATTGGATTTCTAAGTTAAAAAAGAACTCTAAAACCCCCTGAATTGATCAGGTTGGTTTGAGGATATTGTGAATTATTTGTGGGCAAGTTAGGAACTGAAAAGAAACACTCAGGTTGTTTTTCTTGCACAGAATAAAAACCTATATACACACATGAGTTCAAAGCTTGTCTCAGAGAGGCCTCGACTGAATCACACCGTTCTTCTCTGTCATTTGTAGCACTTGTACTGGTGTTCCAGCATAAGCCTTTGTAGCTATTTCTTGGTATGAGGTTTTCACGTTTACAGCATGTGTGGTTAAGGTTTCCTATTCCATCTATTTGCATTTAAAAGGAAACAACATCCCTCCCACCTGAAGCGCTGCTTGCTTTAGACTTGCACCTGTCTCTGTTGCTTGCCTCTCTTTTTTTTTTCCTGCCATCATTGGGGGAAGAAGTCCGTCCCTCTGCAGTCCCAGCTCACAGTCAGAGGGACACAGAGCGCTTTCTCTTCCTGGTGGCATACTCCCCTGCCACAAAATTGGATAAGGAATGGCTCAGGTGGGTGTCCAGGGTATCAGAGCTGTTGCTGCTGATTTTCACCCGTGGGCACAGGCACTGGAGCATGGCTCTGCGGATGTAGTTGTCAAAGCAAAAGTAAATGAAAGGGTTGGCACAGCTATTGGCAAAAGCAAAAGGGCTGCTCACCTTTATGCCCAGCTGAGCAACCGTGCCAGAAAAACAGTCGGGCTGCTTTAGGAGTCGCAAAAGGATGGCCATAAGCTTGAAAAGATTGAAAGGAACCCAGGAGACAACAAAAGCTGCCACTACAATGAAGACGACCTTGATGGATTTTCTCAGTTTCTTATCACGTTTCCCAGCCTTCCGATAGTGCACACAGAGTCTCTTGGTGATGGAGCAGTAGAAGGTTAAGATACTCAACAGTGGGAAGAAGAAAGCCAGGATTAAAAGCATCAGTGACATGATCTGTTTGACTTCTGTCACGGCTTTGTCTTTGCAGTAAGTCTTTTCATATTGCTTCTTCAGTTCTCTGGACAAAAGGGTTGGCATCCCTAAGCAGCAGGACAACAACCAGACACAGATGCAGAGTGCTGTGGAGTAGGACCTCGTTCTGACGCGTCGCGCGACAGAGGGGTGCATGATGGCGAGGTACCGGTCAGCACTCATGCAGGTCAGGAGCAGGATGCTGCAGTACATGTTGACTGAGATGACATAGGAGCTAGCTTTGCAGAGGAAAGATCCTGCCCTCCAGCTCTCGTCCGACACCTCCATGTCCACCCAGAAAGGCAGTGTGATGAGGAAGATGAAGTCAGATGCAGCGAGGTTGATGATAAAGATGTCGATCAGCCTCCGGACCCCTCGCTTGAAGACCAAGGCCACTATCAGGATTGAGTTGCCAACAATGCCCACCAGGAACACGGCACTATAAAGGATAGGGAGGAGAGTAGACATATGTTGCAGGTGCTGGTACTGGCACTGGTCATCGTAGTAGTAGTCGTAGTTGAAGGTGACTGTAGCCGTAGGTGACAGCTGGGAGGGTTCCATTTCTGGCTCAGCTGTCCTCATCCTCTCTCTGTGAGAGCCTCTGAGCTTCCCCTACCCTTCCCTTCCAGGTCTTCTTTAGAAACATGAGTGAGCAGGGAGGGGGAGAGGTGGGAGGAGGAGAAAAGTGGTTTTGCGGGGAGGTAATTTTTATAGTTTTAACCAGCTGTATAGGCAACGAACAAGCAACAAGAGTATTTGATTAGTCAAAACCCTGCCTTCAGAATAAATGTGTGTGGTTTTTTTTAAAAATCAGGTTTAGTTCTACTGATTCTCTCTCCATTTTCCTGCTTCAGGTTTTGCTTTTCTTTCAGGTGGAGGCAAGGTAGTTTGTGAGATTCTGAACTTTTTTTTTTTAGGAAAGTGTATTGGTACTTTGAAGAAATTTGAGGTTGTACCAGCTTATAAGAAGCCTGAGAAGAGTGAATTCAGGTGCCCCAACTTTATCTATATTCAAAACATTTTGTATAAATTGCTTGTCAAGGCAAATCTGACTTTCCTGAGGCTTGGAGGTTTTTACTTTACTTGACTGTTGTCAAGTAAAGATTGTTGTTTTCTGTTTGAAAGTAATTCTCTTACATGTATATATATATATAGGGAGAAACATTTGAAACTCCTATATCCATTCTGCCCTGTTGTTCTTTATCTGTACCAGGTTCTTGGCTGCCCTGCCAGTGCTCCCCTCCTGCCCTGCAGCCCTGCTAATTCCCCTTCATCTGCACTCTCCACACCCAGCCTGAGGAATGTATTAGAAACTGCAAGAACAGTTTTCCAGTGTGTTGTATATTTTTCTGCCATTTGGAACTTGATTTGAGCAGTGGTTTGCTCCTTCTCCTTCTGGCTGCACAGCCTGTGGGGCTCTTGAGCTGTTCTTATATACAGCACTCACTTGTCTTACCAAGCTCTGATTTCCTTCATCTTTCATTTGCAGTTTCAGTATTGCTCCAGCTGTGACTTACCTTACAGACAGCCCTTTCAGGGTTGCATAAATCAAACAGAAATTCTCATTTTTAAAACTACTGAATTCATTACAGCTTTGTCGGTGCACGCTGGTTTGAAACATGCACTATTGGTCTTCATCATCCTTCCTCTCTTCTAAAAATAAATTCATTTTCTCCTTCCTCTCCCTCCCACCAGCATGTTCACAGACCAGGCGGGCCCCCAGGATTCTCAAAGCTCTGAGGAAATTGCCTCCTGGTGTGTGCACCAGGCATCCCTGGGCAGACAGACTGCAACTGTGTGTGTCTCCACATGCAAGGAGCAACTCCACATTGCATGCACAGCGCGTTAGTCCCTCCAGTGCACTCTGGATGCACTCAGACACACTCTCCCACTGCTCAGGTTATGTGCTCCCGTGCAGCAGGTGCCTGGTAGAATTCCAGACACCTGGAAATGCAGAAGCTGCTGTAAAACAGCTGGCTGCTGGATGGAAGGGTATTTAGGTGGGCACTGGCTCATGTGTAGATCTCTGGTATCTAATAGGTACCCACTTATACACAACTGCCTTCCTATCTGTAGGGCACCAGTGGACTCCAGCTGACTATTTTTATGGAATGTGTAAGCATTAACTTAGTGAGTGTAATTCAGCCATCAGAAACTCTGAAAAAGGATTAAGGTGTATAAAGGCACCCCAGCTAAGATGATTGATTTGTATGCCACAGATGTAAATGTGAACCTGTAACGAATAACAGGCTAAAAATCATCTTTCTGCCATCTCAAAGTGGGTTGTAAGTGTTTACCCTATTAATCATTATATCCTCTTCTAAGTAAGAGGCAATGACTCTGTTTGGTTAGTTCACTCATGAATCAGAGTCAGAAAAAAACTCCACAGATTTGTAAAATGTCTCATTGTTATTCTAGAAGTAATCTCCTGCACCTGATTGCCTAAAACACAATTCTTACTTTCAATGAAATGTAAAAGTCTCTTCTTTGGTGGTGATTAAAGTGAGTAGGTACTGCTGCTGCAAGTCTTTTTCTTTATGAGAGACTTGACAGTGGTCAGTTACAGTAAGGATTTGTGTGCCAGCTTATTTCTTCCCTGGCAAAGCTGGGAGGAGGAAGCACAGAACCAAACTCCTGAAAGCCTTAAAATCAGGTTGTGTTGAGGACATTGAACTGGCACGCAAGTGACATCAAGTGTAAATCTTGCACAGGCACAGGCTAAAAATCATCCTCTCACCATCTGAAGAGTACAAAGAACATAGTGAGTTATCAGCCAAGGCTTGTGTAAAAGTGCCCAAGTAGCTTACACTTTACAAAAACAATGTTTGATGAATTCAGTGCAGAGGTGAATTTGGTGTGATCTTCGCTTATTGCTGCTTCAAGGAATGTGTTTCAGAGTTTTCGGGGGTTTTTTTGGCTTTTGTTTTGTTTTTCCAAGCAGCACTGGGAAATAGAGGCATTCTCTTTCCATTAGTACTAGAGCAGGAGACCAGCTGAACCCTACAGTCAGTTCTATACTAGTTCTGCCTCCCTTGCAAAGGTGAATCTATGTGCTATTTTACTCTGCAGTTGGAAAATAACAGCTTACAAGAAGTTACAAGCTTTAGAAATCAGACACAAACTTGTCTTCCCTCCATTCCACTCTGCTTCATTCCTTGAAATTCACTCCTTCCCTCTCCATCTCAGAGCAAACACAAAAATTATGTTTGCATCATAAGTTCATGTCTGTGTATTCCTGTGTTTGTGGCTCTCACTATGATGTCTCCCTTTAGATTAATAACCTTACTCACTAAAATAAAAAATAAATAAATAGTAAACCTTTTCCTACAGGGACCAACTCTGCTCTACTGAATTTGCTCTGTATTTCTTGAATGCTCTAAGCAGACTTAGGGATGTCAGTGCACGTTGCTCTATTCCACATGTGACACTTCCTTATTTGGGCAGAAGATTTGTGAAGATAATCTAAAGCATTGTTGTGAATAATAAAGTGATCTGTAATTATCCAAGTGGAGCAGCAGCAGGCATATTTGTCAGTAGTCTGGGGTGTTTTTATGTCATAGTGATGCACTTAGGGCATCATGTAGGGTCTTACTCTTCCCACAGCTCTCTTTCCTGAGACAGAGCCAAGCTATTAAAAATACTGAGTACGTGGAAATTCCTCTCACAACGCTCCTGCATAGATAATCCCTAAAGCTCAGGAGGAGTCTCCATCCTCTCCTCCTCCTACTCCCAGGCTTCACTAGATGCATGTAAACCCTTTTCACAAAGAAAATTCTCTGCTGAAGCAACCAGCTACTGGTTTGGCTTGGGTGTATGTTCCTCCATTTGGGATACCCATCTTGTCCAGCCCTTGATGCAGCTCTGAACAAATGATGAAGCTTCTGTGTAGTGCTGCACTGAGAACCAACTTAACTTTTGTAACCTGACATTCAGAGCAGGTTCTGTGATGGTGGCACTGCATTTGGCCAGATCTGCTTTAAATTGTGGGTTTCTCTGATGGTTCTGCCTCTCTCAAATGCACCTGTGAGACCTGCTAGGTCAGAGTTTGCATCATTCCTTAAATCTTCCTCATAGGGATGCAGAGGTATTTCCAGCCATAGCAAGGGGAAAGTTTTCATGTCTTTGTTCAGGGTGCACGGTTGTGTACTGCCTGTGATACAGTGTTATGTAGATAGTCACGTAATCTGGGGGGAAAATATCTGCACAGAAAGTAGGCAGTGTTGCTGATTTTCTTTGTTACACACACCACCCCCCTTACAAATTTCTGCAATTAAAGCATTTCATGTAGCAACGTGTGGGTTTGGTTTCTTGGGTTGTTTATTTCTTGGGGTTTTGGGGTTTTTTTTTGTTCTTGTTGTTGTTGTTTTACACCCTCTGTTTCACCCTCATTTAATTTAAATGTCATTTTATTCCAGCTTGTACATGAACTTTTATATAAGCACAGGCGTCTAGATAAAATAAGCTACATATCTGTAAATTATTAATAGTGATAAATGCTGAGAAGGACAGAGGTTCATTTGGCTGTAAAATAAAGTGTAGTAGTTTCTGAATGATTTTACTTTAAAAAAAAAACCATGTAAGAAACAGACTTAATTAAAAAAGAAAAAGAGTAAAAAAACCCCACACCAAATTGGCTGCCTACTATGAAACTGCCCTACTATGCTATGGCTAGTTGAAGGCAGGCTCAGAAGGAGCCACATGAAGGCAAAACAATGGAAGTTTCATCCCTCAACAAAGAGGAAAGGATGGGACCTATTCAGGTAAAATATGGGCACTGAGGCAATGCATCAGAATAGACTGAATTAGTTTCATGCTGAGAGCAGCAGTCTACAAAATGCAGTGCAGGAAGAAAATATTTTTGTCCACGTAATTTTTAAATATTGATAATTGTTTCTTGCCATTTATCTCATCCTTTTTTAATTTATATTTTTGTGTATGTTTTATAATGTACATTATTTATTGGTGCTGCAGTAAATGTGTATAATTCTAAAAAAATATTTACATTTAATAGGGGTGCCTGCTCAAAAAATTATTAATGACAAGGTACATGATAAAAAGGTTTGGAGACCACTGACACAGAGGATGATATCATTGTAATGCCCCAGTGCTATTCATGGTATTTGGGAGAAGCACATCTAGAAGGTTTTCTGTCTGTGAAAATTATACTACTGTGTCCTGTGCCACAAACATATCAAAGAAAAACAAAGAAGGCAGAAATAAAACCAGACAAACTGCATAAAGAGGTCTGAGGGGAATTGAAAGATTTTCTGCTCATTCAGGCTGTGTAAAATGCTCATAGATGGTGCCTAGAACTAAAACTGCCCTTTTTATTATTGCAAAGAGAATATTTGCTGGGAGAGTTGACATCTTGTAAATCAACTAGTAGTTTTGGAAAAAAATGGGGAGAGTTTTGAATACCTTTTTCAGATCTGAATCAATAACTCCTGATGTGAATATGACATATGAAGAAGGTTTTATTCTTTCTTAGTCCTATTATCAGCTTCATTTAACACAGATGGTGCCACCTCCTACAAATGTTTCCTTATTTCTTCAGATTGTGAGAACTAAAATTACAGATATTTTGTACTAAACGATTTAATTATTCCTGCAACATGTTGGGGGTTTGGTTTTGTTCGTTTTGTTTGCAGCACTCTGATGTAAAACTCTCTGCCAGTGCCTGAGAAGTTAGTAATGCTCGTGATCCAGGTCTGCTGCCAAAGAAACTTCGCTTTTGCAAAATGCAGGAACAGCATTTATGCTCTAGCCCTCAGCATTATTCCCTCTGTGCTTTCCTGTGCACAGTAAAGCAAACTCTGCATTTTAAAACCTTCCCAAGTGATCCTGTTCTGTAACTAAACTGATCAACCAGCGGTTCTGCTGAGGCACATTGTGAGGAGGTGTGAAAGGAAGAGAAAAGAGAAAAAAGAAAAAAGTCAGTTATTGGCAAGGAATGACCCCATGCATTCACTTGTAATGTTTTTATTGGGTTAGTCTTACTATATGGAAGGGTATTTTTCCAGAAAAAAAAACCAAAATCCAGGTGAAATCTGTAGGGAGTATATGATTTTAAATACATAAAATGAAAATGCAGCTCTTCACTCTTGATGCTTTTGAGCAGCTGCACATTTCATATCGATCAGGGCAGATTAGGAAAAAGAAGAGGCCACTGTAGCCTAATTTAATAATGGAAGTAGCAACGGCTGCAAAGTTTTTCAGAATTGATTTTTATTTTTATGAAATTAGATCTTTAGGAGAAAAAGTGAAGACGTGCCAGTGTCAGATAATTCACTGCACTTTACAGTAAATGGTGCAGATTCTGCTTTTACCATGGCTTAGAATGCACAGGGGCTTTGTTCACTTTTTTTCTTTTAATGTTTTTTGGCTTCAACTTTGCTAGCTTTTCCAGGTATACAGAAAAAAGCTACTGATTTTTTTTCTTCACAATTGCTACTACATGTATTTTATATTCTTGCAAGTCCTTAGTTCAACAAACTCTGTAAATAAACTCCTCTTCTATAAATAAAATCGACTTACCTTCTGTGGTATATTTAATTGAGAGAGGTTTTCTAATTACTCAGTGATTTTCATATCCCTTTTCAGGTTTATCTCTACTTTGCCAATGTATCAAGACTCGACATGCTATTTCAGAGCCAGCAGCAATTCTAGATGTGCTATCACTTCTTTCCTCCTTACCATTTCTCAGTTTGTACATCCGAGGTTACGGGAAACTTGGGGGGTTTTCGGGGGGCCAACTCTGTTGGTACTTCACCAACACTTTTCCTTTTCATTTTTCATTTCCCAGGATAAAGTCTTATGTCAGGTAAGTATAGCCTCCAGTCTTTGCTTTGAAATTAATGAGCTCATCGATGACCTTATTGAAATGCATGTTTGCTTGCCCCGGCTGGGACATGATCAGGTCACCCTGTCCCAGTGCCTTCTCCATGTCATTATTTACCCTTCCCTCGTGTCATCTTTGTCAGCAACACTCTGTTTTCTTCCAGGCCATTGATAAAGATGCCAAGTATTTTAGAGTCCAGGATAAATTCCAGAGAGACCCCAAAATATGTCTTTGCAGACAGTTACATTATGAGGTGGTGGTGGTGGGACAGCTCCATGTTCTAGAAAGTGGGGCAGAGAGACAGACATTTCTTAAATTAAATGTAATTTCTAATTTTTTTTTTTTAGTTAAAAGATTGCATCAAACCCAAGAAGTTTCTTCTATGACTGGTTTCACCTTTACATCCTAGTTTCTTCTGACCTTGCTGCAAAAATGCTTCCTGGCTGTTTGGCAGAGAAATTGGTCAGGATAACTCCCCAGAAGTCCTCAGAGATGTGAAAGCCTTGGTTGTTTCTGAATATTTTTTTTTTTCTGAAGATTTGTTTATTTGAAGTTTTGCAAAACCAAGACGGGCTGGGCTGGTCTCTCAGCCAGAGGAGTTGTTAACCACTTTTAAGAGCCCTCTTGTAATTTCTGTGGTTTCGTGTACCCGGGATGGAGGGAATCGGCCAGTTTGGGGCATGGAGCCAGTCTCGCCAATGTTTGCAATTTTTCCTGATTTTTTTTTTCCCCTTAATTGGTGTTCTGTCCAGTCATTCAGCCACACCACAGTGGTCACATCGCCATTTGTTACAAGCAATCAAGAGAAACCGAAAGAAGTAGAAGAGGGGTATAGCCGGGGGGGGGGGGGGATCAGCCTCTTCTCGCAGGCAAACAGCGACAGGAGGAGAGGGCCCAGTGCCGGGGAGGCTCAGGCCGGACACGAGCGGGGATCTCCCCACAGCACGGCCACGAGCCATTGCCAAGGGCTGCCAGGGGGCGCTGGGGCCGCCGCCGCCTCCGGAAAGGGCGGCAGAACTACATCTCCCAGCGTGCCCCGCGCGGGCAGGCGCGGCGGGCGGAAGCGGGGCCGGGCCGGGTGCGAGGCGGCGGCGATGGGCGGTGGGTGCGGGGTGCCGGGCCGGGCCGGGCGGGCGCTCAGGGGATATTGGGCTGAGGCGGGGGACGGGGCTGAGGGCTCGGGGTGTTCCCCTCGGGTTTGCTGTCAGCCCGCGGCTGTCGCCCCCTGCGCGGGGCTGACGCCGGGGAGGCCCGAGACCACCCCCGGGGGCGGCCGCGCTCCGTGGGGATGCCCGGCCGGCCCGGGCCGGTGCTGCGCTGGTCCTGCAGGGACAGGTGCTCTTGGCCTGAGGGCTTTTCAAGTTATTTCCCCTCTCCTTCTTATATTTTTTTTTTTTCTTTCGTTAATGATAGCACTGGGAGATGTCTGTGAAGTATTTTCAGAGTAAAATGATGATGTCCAGCCATTCGATTTGCTCTTTGCTTGTAGATCACTTGTTGTGAGCTGGTGGTGTGGAGGAAGCTGAATGAATGGAACAGTCAGGGCAGAAGGGAAGTTTGCGTTTCATGCTCTCCGCTGGCCACAGGACCCAAACAACACTGTGCCTCTGAAGAGACCTGGAATCATCGAAGCTGTGTGTCCTGCGGGACTCTGAGCATCTCTGAAGGTAAAAACGTGTTTGGTAGCAATCTTTACTAACCTTTTGTTGCCCTGAATATGGAACGGACAGTCCAGCTTGGTGCTGTTTCCAGCCCTCTCCCCACATTTGCAGCCCCTTGTAGGCCTTCTGCCTAATCCCTTTTTGATTGCTAGCATGTTTCCTGAGAGAATGCCTGCGAATGCAGCAGGGACTCTCTTGTGATGTCACGTAAAAGGAGTTTCTTAAATGTGGTGACCCACAGTTGGCTGAAACGAGTGACCACAGCAACAAGATAAAAATATGCATGTTTTTGTATTCTCTTCTGCCATGGTACAGTAACTTCTTACAAAGACTGTCCAGTCTTCAGTCTTAGAGTTGATATTTTGCCAGAATACTTGTTTTTGTTCCGTTCTTTGTTTTTTTTTTCTTTCCCAACTCTACTGACTTGCCTCCTTTGTTTTTCCCTCTTTGAAGTGCATGCAATCTAGTCATTCTGTTGAGTATTGCTTCCAGTTTGGCCTTTACCTTCTCCTTTTTGAGCTTTTTTCAAAAATTTTCTTTTTTGAAATTTTATAATTTTTATGTGTCTGACTTCTTTTAAAAAATTAATATAATTGCAGTATCTCATTAAGCCTGTTTACAACCACCTAGTGTTATCTTAAATTTGTTGCATAGCTTAGTTTCTGCTGTAACTTGTCTGAAATAGCTTCTCCTGTTAGACAAAAACATGCTGTCAGAGCTATATGAAAAAAACCTATTAAAACAATGAAGGCTCTTATTGACAGCCTGTGGATAAAAAGCATTTTTGTTTGTTATCAATCTTTATGTCTTTATAATTAGTGTCATCTTTGGTACTAGTAATGTTATTTTTTCATAGGTAAGTTTATTCTAAAGCACCTCCTACACATTGTTCTGCACAGAGTCTTTTGTAAAGTCTGGCATTAATCCCATAAACACACAGTGTGTTTCTTCATGGACTTCTCTGGTAACTATTTCTAACTAACTGTGCTCCCTGCTCTCTTTGAGCTCGGCCTGGGGCTGGCAGCATGGTTCTCTCTTTTGAAGGAACACCTCATTTAAGGGGGAGGGTGTCTCCTGTAAATGAAGATGCAGTGGATATGCACAGTGAATGGGCAGGGTAGTCAAGTCTACTCCACTGGCAGGAAAAACTGGTTCCAGCTTTGCTTGAAGCGTTGCAAAGTTCTTCATCTTTTCTGTAAGTAGCTGAAGTGTTAGGCAGAAGCACTGAGGGGACCTTTACTGTGGGGGTCCACTTTTGCCCTGCCACTGTCCTGTCCATACTGCAAGTAATTTTGGGACAAATGTCACACAAAGCCACCAGCTAGATTTTGGGGTCTGTAGCCCCCTTGGCTGCTCTCTACCTGTGCCTGCAGTTACACGACAAGGAGTGAGTGTCAGTAGATTGCCACGTCCCTTTTACCAGGTGGATAAAGAACATTGGGCAACCCTTTAATTTGCTGTTTGGTGATTAAGCCTTCATTTTGCTTATGAACTGTTCTTGGTTGCCAGCTGACATCAACTCTGCCGTGTTCACAGCACACCAGCACACAGCTGCTCCAGAAGTGTGTGGTTGTTTTTTAATGGTGATCTGGTAGGGATACTGCCAGCACCGCTGTTCTGCACATGGCAGCAGGGATATGTAGCTGAAAGTCAGACTTTTGGGCCTTTTCTTTTCTTTCTCTGTGTTAGGTATAAATTTGATTTGTCTTTGTCGTTGTCAGCATTTATATTGAAAGGTAGTGAGAGCAGATCAATGGCCCAGTAATGTCCTGGTTATATTCTTTTTCACCAGACACTACTCTGAGGATGGAGCCTGTGGGTGGTTGTGATCTTTCCACCCAGAGAGAGCCCATTCTAAAGAGAGGAGTCTGTTGCAGAGGGTTCCTATTGCAGTAGATTTGATTGCAATATAGTGGAAAATCCAGACCAGCCTGCTCAGCAGCCTGTTCTGCTGCTTGCTCTGAGTGATCTGCTCAGCTCTGAGCTCAGCTGGGCAGGAGCTTTGGCCCTGCAGGTGCCACTTGACCTGTTTGCTTCGGGGGCAGTGAATGAAAGGGCGGGGATCCCTCAGATCAGATGGCTGAATGGTGAGGTCAGATCTATACAGCAACTTGCTGTTCCTATCTCATATCCTGTGTACCTGGAGCAAGATGCTGGGATATCAAAGGACAGTGGAAGTATATAACCACTGCACAGAGAATTTGCTTCCAAGTCTGGGCTTGGTTCTATGTTTTCCACATAAATAAACCTGGATGCGACGTGTTCTCCCTCTCAATATTTCTATTATCTTATAAAAGTTCGCAGCTTGTAGATTATTATTTAAGTACAGTTGTTGTATGCAAACGTGGCAGTATTTTAAATGGGTGTTTCTTGTCAGTTCACCACAAATCAGTTCTGTTCTTTCTCCTTGCTAAGGATGCAGTTCAAGGATGGATATTGCAGAGAGTGTGCCTCATTTAATATGGAAATGAAGCATAGGAAATGGTATGGGAACACTTAATTTCTCCTCCTTGTTAGCCAGTTTCAGACAAATAGAGGAGCAGATGGAGAGGAAAAGAAATAAGAATGGTATTGTTAACAGCATACATTGATGCCTTTGAAATTTCCTTCTTTAATTTGCAGCTTGTTTCTTAGTTGATAATTTCTTACTGACAAGTCTGACTTGAGGCACTTCACTGTTTTTCCCTTGTGAGTGTTGAGGTTTAAGGCACTTGCTGTTTCCAGTTGCGGTTCCTTCGCTTGCAAAGAAAGTAGACCAAAATATTTTGATCAAAGTGTGTGGGAGAAGGGAGGTAGAGCAAGCAGTAGACAAGAGCTGATTAGATAGTAGCTCCTGCCACCAGCCTACCTCTAGCTGCTGAGCTAGTTTCATTTTTTTTTTTTTTCTGGCAAGTGCCTCAGGCCTGATTCACAATAATCCATAAATTTAATCAAGCACAGAAAGCGCATGAGAGCAACTGGCATCTGGGAGGAGTCCTCTGGTGTATTGCAGCCACAAGACATTTCTTATATTAACAATCAGTTACTCATTAAAGTCATGGTATTGTCATAAGCTTGGGGGGTATTTGTATTTTCCCCATGCCTCCTTTGACCCTGAATCTATGCCATTTGGGTGCATGACCCCACAAAGGAGAGCATAAATGAGAGGGACACAGAGCAAAGTCCTTGTGGGAGCATGTGAAGGCATTTTGCCACATTTTTCCCATGGAACAGGGCACCCCCCTGCATTGTTCTAGGTCTTCAGAAATACCACAGTATATATTGTGGCATTATTGCAGCATTTATCATAATTTCCAAACTTGTCGTCCTTCATGTTCTGTCTCTAGTGCCTAGATACATTTCTCTCTTCCCTAAAGGCATTCCAACACCTTGGCATGGCTGCCCTTTGTGAGCAGCCTGGAGGGGCTTTTTTGGCATGCCTGTGGTTCTTGTTTTTGCTGTAAACACAAGCTGTGGGAGCCGTATGGGGTGGCAGGCTAAAAATAACTTCTACCCTTGATAATCTCTTAAGGAAAGCTAAGTCTTCTTCCCGGGCGTTGTGGATGGAGTCTCTGACGTTCCCTACAGTCAGGATCACAAATGGCAGCGAGCTGTGTCACCTGCCTTGGGGGCGTGTTGGTGTTGTTCGGTCAGGGCAAGCAGGCAGCGCGGTGTGGCTGGAGAGCGCGCTCCCCAGGATATTGTCCCTGCTTGGAGCTCACAGATCCAGTGGGTGCTGGCCAGCACTGTAGATTTGCTCAGTGTTCCTTTGATTGTAGCAGGTAGGAAAAGGAGGGTGTGCATATCCTGAGGAGACCTTGCAGAATGGGGCTGTTGTCATGAGTATGCTCGGGGTCTCTGCTTGCCCGAGACCAGGGTGGTCTTTGCCCTTTGTCCTTCGGAAAGCCCCGAGCCACCTGCAGGAATGATGAGGAGCCTTTAGATGTTCGTTCTCAAGGTTGTTCTTCTTGTTTATTTTATCTTATCACAATTCTTTTTCTCTGAGCTCTGCCAAGGGCTGGACAGCACGGGCAACAGGTGACGACTGCCTGCCTGCCCAAGGCTCGTCATCTTATATACAGAAAATTACGTGCACATTATTACAATTACAAACCAATATCTACATGTGATACTAAACAGGTGTTTTTTACTTTGACCCAAACCCTCTAAATCTACTTAATGTCATCACCACTGCACAACATGGAGATGAAGGAGAAGACCCCAGGGCAACGCCCAGAATCCTCCATCTTGTCTCTGGTCATCCCTATTCTAAAACCCCACATGTGAAAATATTATTACTTTCCATTACCTTTGAGGGCTTGCAATTCCTCCCATAGTGTTGGTAGCTTTTCCCATGGACTGTAATCGAGGCCCTTGCCTGTCTGGGGTCTATGCCAGGGTCTGCAACCCCCCTGTACATATCTCAGACCCCCCTGTACAGGTTTTAAACCCCCCTGTACAAGTCTCTGTTCATCCAGGGCTTCCAAAGGAATGCCCTGGACTCCCGCAGAGCACGGCACTGCTGGGATGACGTTGTACTTGCAGACACGTTGCTCACTTGTCCCTGTGTTCCCACCCAGGGCGCCATGATGGATAACCGGTTTGCCACGGCGCTGGTGATCGCCTGCGTGCTCAGCCTCATCTCCACCATCTACATGGCAGCCTCCATCGGCACCGACTTCTGGTACGAGTACCACACCCTGTCCCCAGCCGAGAACGTCACTGAAGCCGGTCGGAGCATCTGGGAGGAGTTTGTCAGCAAAGACGCGGATGAGAAGACGTACACAGACGCGCTCTTCCGCTGCAACGGCACGGTTGGACTGTGGCGGCGGTGCATCACCGTGCCCAAAAACTCTCACTGGTACAGCCCACCAGGTACCTCCAGAGCAATTATCACTTCCCTGGCTTCCCTGGGGTGCCGTGGGCTAACTTCCTCAGAACAGATCCGTGTCACTTTGTCCCTCCAAAAGGCTTATTTCTAGCTTTTGTTTTGGTTGGTTGGATTTTTAATAAAGGCAGTCCAGCTTTTTGAAGAAGCAAAGGGCAAAATGGTCTATGTTTGTCCAGTTGGGGATACATTTATAGTTGCTCTACCAGTTACTGTCTTTTTAGGACAGATCCTGGGATCCAGCAATGGAATAAAGACACTACTTTATCAAGGAGGCAGTCATTCCTTTTAGCTAGTCGTTCACTTTGTTCACATCACAAATATCCCACCACTGCATCAGCACACATTGTACTCCTTGAATAGATATAGAGTGAAATATCTGCATTATTTTTTTAAATTGTTAGGGGATAAAAATGCGTGGAAAACAATTATTTTAATTGCTTTGAAGCCAATTTTGGGTACTTACTGTATATGTGACCTCCTTCATTTTGAACCCTCTTAAAGAAGTTCTTTCAACTACATTTTCTGGAGAAAAAGACACACGTGAAATACCTTTTTTTTTTTTTCCTCTCATGAAAATATTTATTTTGGAAGACACTTAAACCAGTTCTGCTTAATAGTATTCTCAAAGTAAAATCTGAGGTAGAAACTTAGTGTAAAGAAGCAAATCCTTCATGTTCTTTAAATAGGCCTTTCTGTCCCGTTTTTGATTTAACTGGTAGTACGAGAACCACATTCTGCATGCGGAGATGAGCACCTTAGCTAAGGGACCCTGAGCTCAAGAGTATGTGACAACACAGTTGAGCATCATATGCCACCACATTACTTTGCCAACCTGTTACACATGGCAGGATTCTCTGTGGGTAATCCAGGGAAGCTTAAAGATTCTGCATGTTGGAATGCTATCCCTTAGTGTAGTACCTCATAACAGACCCATTGTGCCAATTGCATCATAGGAAAGCATCTACAGATCTGTTTGGAGAGGTAATATTTCTTTACAAATGGAACTCTGAGGAGCTTCCTAGCTCAAATCATTGGGAAAGGATGATTTGAAAGGGGGGAAGGAGGGTTGAGGGGAGACACCTAATGCTAACTTTTTCTTTTTTTTCCACCCCCAGAAAATGATATGACTACAAACTGCATCAGTTTCTCCCTCTCTGATCAGTTTGTAGAAAAGTACATAGAACCTGGAAATCACAACAGTGGCACAGATTTGAATCGGACTTGTAAGTGTCTTTCACTTCTGGCAGATAAACGAGTAGAATTTAAAAAAAAGTTGTTTCTCCAGTTCAGTCACTATTGAGGAAAGCTTCTGTCTTTCTTGGTCTTGCTCACCATTTATTGTTTTTTAACAGTTGCACAGGCAGTAGGTCAAAGTTTAAAAGGAAGACATAGATGTGTTAGCAAGGGTTTTGCCTATGAATGCTGTACAGGGATTTATGAGTTCCAAATTAGAACTCATTTGTTTGTGAGTTAACAAATTAGGTTCTTTCTGTTTTGATGGAATCTTTTGTCCTTTTTGACTATGAATGTAGAATGTCTGATGAAGCAGAAACAGCAGAGTAGATGGGAATGTGAGATGGTGGGAGAAGATCTTTTTCTAGCCCATCTTCAGCAAAGTTGACTTGTGTGTCTCTTTGACGTGCAGATCTCTGGCGGTTGCAGTTTCTCCTGCCCTTTGTCAGCATCGGCCTCATGTGCTTTGGGGCTCTGATTGGGCTCTGTGCTTGTGCCTGTCGCAGCCTTTACCCGGCCATTGCCACTGGAGTCCTGCATTTCCTAGCAGGTGAGTGTCCTGCCCTCCTCCTGCAGAAGCTCAGGAGTACCCCTGGCTGAGCTCACTGTGCTTTGCCGTTCCCTCCTCAGGGCTGTGCACGCTGGGCCTGGTTGGCTGCTACGTGGCTGGCATTGAGCTGCTCCATAGGAAGCTGCCTCTGCCGGAGGACGTGAGGGGTGAATTCGGCTGGTCCTTCTGCCTCGCCTGCGTCTCGGCACCTTTGCAGTTCATGGCAGCTGCTCTTTTCATCTGGGCAGCTCGCACCAACAGGAAGGAGTTCACCCTCCTGAAAGCCTACCGTGTGGCATAAGTGCTGCTGCTGCACTCCGGGCTTGCCCTGTTAGAGCCTCTTCTCCCCCAGCCCTTACTACTTTTTCCTTTTAGTCAGAATTTTATCATGTACTGCATGCTTCTTGCCAGTCAAGACAATTTAGCCTGCAGGCCCTGAAGACAAAGACCTCTGGGCTAAATGGCCAAAGCCTGCCAGAAGTCTGCAGAACTTGAACAGGTTTTTTAATTGTTTGTTTGGGTTTTTTTTAAGAATTGGTATTATTTTTTAAGCTACGTTTGGTTCTTGACAGTTCCCCTTAGTTAGGTGTACATGCCCCTGCCTAATTTTATTACACTGTCAGCCTGGAGGAAACAGAAGTGGTGTGGGGTGGAAGAGAGACAAGAAAAGGTGCAGGTACACAAGAATGGGAACCTCAGTGCACAAATAATACATAATCAAGAGCTGTCTGCTTTGTGACTGAAGCAGGCAGTACCTAAAGGGAGCACCCAAGAGAGATGGGGGAATTCAGAAACCTCTGTTATGGAAATACTGTAGCTAAATCAGTCTGTAGCTCAGCTCTGGGTCTCCTGTCATCAGGAGTTTGCTGTGTTTTGTGGCATCTGCCAAAACTGCTGGAGGCAGAGCAGGCAGCTGTGGCAGTGCCTGTACAGCACACCCTCCTGAAGGCACCCTCTGCACTTGCTTCTGCCAAGGAGTGGGATAAGGTGGCCCTCATGGAGCTCTGTCCTGCTGTAGCTCCACTGCTTCCAGGACCCAGGCTAGTTTGGTATCTGCACTACACGTCATTGTGCACTCTAATCTTAATTTGTGGTGCTTTTGCTTGATGTGGAATAAGGCTTTCTTCTCTCTTGTTGGAAGTTTTTCACAAGTTTTTGGTTTTAATTTGGTTTGGTGTATGTGTGTATATGTACATATATAAACTTAACGTTTTTTAAACCTCACCTGTTTATCCTGTAGAGCACACAACAGGGTTTTTTTAAAAGGTGCTGCTCTTTTCCCGTCTTGTTTAAATAAAATAATAATAATAAAGACTCAAAAATTTTCAGTATTGGATGAGTCTGGTGGGAGGGTGAGGGTGATCTAGAGTGGATTTTACTTGGGAAAGAAGAACCAATGTCTAGATCACTCTCTGTTTTCATGGAAATGTCACCAGAAACAGTGACATTAGATTGAATTTTTTAAATTAAATTCTTGAGCTCCTGCTAACTTTAAATTTTCTCCTGCTCATCATTGGTGGTCACAACATCCCATAATTTCTAATTAGTTCAAAAATTTGTTCTAAATCACTTAGCCAGACTGGGTGACATATCTAGAAAAACTGTTCCAAGACTGAACTGTTTAATTCTGAGGCCTTAACTCACCTTGTTTCCTTACTCCAGGCTTAATAAAAGAAGTATGCCTTAGGAGAAGTCATTCCCTACAAAACTTGAGTGATGGCAAGGATTCTGTGGGATACTGGATGATGAGAATGACACAAGAAGAGGCATTTTTATCTCATGGTTGTTTTTTTTATTGTGCCTTTTTTTTCCTAATAGGTGTTTCTACCCAAGCTGTGTTTGCTGGGTCAGCAAACAGCCCCAGTCATGATTTCCCCGAAGATCAGGTGTAACTGCTTGTGTAATTTTTTTGCTCAAGTGTGTGATAGGGTTCTTTTATTATCAGGGTTGGAGCCTTTACAAAGTAAAACAAAGATGATAATGAAAACCAGAATCACTGAAAAGGCAGTGGCAGGCCATTCAAGATAATCCTCTTTCTCTTGCTGTTGAGTAATTTTTTAGTTTTTCTTCCTTAAACAGTCTCTTTCCTTCCTACAATGTCTGGGCCAGTTGTCACCTCGTGAGAGGGCGTGTGGTACTTTTGTGCAGTATCTGAGAGTAAGTGAAAATCTGTGCTGCCTGATCTGTACTGATAGGGAGCTTTTTCAGAGTAATTATCCTGACTTAGATAGATAAGGCTTAACTGCTCAGCTTGTCATGTTCCTCATATGCTAGAATTACTAGGGCACGCAAGCCTCAGCTTGGGTCAAAAGGACTGAAGTTGCCATTCTGCAGTTTGAGAGGAAACACTGCTGCTGATTCTATCTAGTACAGTTTATGGGGTTTTTGTTTTTTGTTTTTTTTTTCAGGAGCTGGCAGAATAATTGTATTGTGTGATTTTAATCTGAGCAATGGAAATCCTGTGGCCTCACTCTCTCCTCTTGTATGGGACGCTTACTTTTCTTAAGTGTAAATCTCCATTTTCAAATGTTGGCTTCCTTGCTTCCAAAATAATTGTTATGGGGAGAAAAGGGATGTTAGGGGAGCTGTCAGTTCTTTCTTCATCATGTTAAATATCAGCAAAACTAAGATTGCCTGCTTGTCTGTGCCTGAGACAAATGTTTCTGGTTTTCTCTGCCCAGAAATGAAGAAAAGAGGCTTTAATTGAGCCTTGATTTGGATCATTTCAACTAAAAGGGGGGTTGCCTCTCAGATTTGGTGGGGATTATTTTCTGCTTTGCCCTTGTGTAAAGATTTCTTCATCAGAATGGATCTTGGTGAGGGAAATCTTGCCCAGAAAGAGGGCTGGCCCTCTCTGTTTGGGGTGGTGTATCCCTATCTTGCTTTGTGTGTGTTTTGTTCAAGGTGAGCAAAAGGGAGCAAGAAGAGTTCTTGGACTGCTGGCTTGGGTCCAATAAATGACATTTATCCTCCAACAGAGGAGATACTGAGGCTGGAGTAATTCTGTAAAAGGTGATTAAGCACACTAACTAACACATAACAAGAGACAGAGTGTGTGACACAGGCCCTCCACACTGACAGAGCCTCATGCCTTGTTCAGAGGCTGCATTCAAGAGGAACTTGAGGCATGTGTGTATGTTTGTGGTCACATACATGTGTGCAAATGCAGACACCCTTGCTCAAAAAAGCAAGAATTGCTTCAGCTCAGGAGGATAAAAATACACCAGGCTGTATTCCTCAGTCTTCTGGGGTCTGAGCATGGAATATGTTTGTTGATACTGGCTCAGTGCTGCAGGTAGAGATGGAGCAGATACAGTAAGATAAAAATAGGTGAAAAAAGGAGCTATTGTGTGTCTGTGTGCACAGGGAAAATGGCACACACCTCTAACACTATTGTATGGGCTGGTGAAAGTGCATACAAGGGATGTCAAAGGAAAAGGAGAAATAAGGGGGAATCTGGAATGAGCATAAGAGCTGAGGACTTTTGGCACTACATGGGAGCAAGCTGCCAGGGCTCCAGCCTGAACTCCCCATCTGGTATTGTGTAGTCAGGGTAGCAAAGGCCAGCTGCTGGTCCTGCACCACTCACAGCTCTGTCACAGTGGTGACTGAAGTGGGTGAATCGTCCTCTTGTGCTTATGAGAAGCTCCTAAAGGCTCTGTCCCCAAATCTGAGGTCAGCAAGCTGCATTTGAAACATGCCACTGTATGACATTGTTTCTTCCTCACAGGCTTGGGTTTGTTTTCCTGCCAGCTCTGAAACCTCTGTGAAAGCAGGACTAGCAGAAGGCTTCACAGATCAGTAAAGTTTTTAGTGTAGGTAGCAGCCTCTTGTTTTTTTTTCTTCAAATGGATGTTTTCCCCATTCTCTCCCCATGCTCCAGCCATTCTGAGAAGGGGCTGATCAATGAAGCTGCAGAGAGGGTGCTTATTATTTATTATTGTGCCTGTAAGGACAGCTCCTGCTGGTATTAGGGCTGAAAACAGAATAGTCAATCCCTTTTCCTTACTTAAATAAAAAGGTAAGGAAATAAAAAGCAGTATAGAGCAGACATGAAATACTGGTTTGTTGTATAAAGAGGACAGTTTGCCACATACAAAAGTAATGATATATTTTGGGTACAAATGGTAGGTGAGTCTGGGATGACCCAAGAGGCCCTTCTCAATCTTGTCATGCCACAAACTATGTGTCTTGATCTGGTTTTCCATCTGGACCATGCTGGCCTGGTGATCCTTTCCTCAGAGCAGGTCTCTTGCAGTCTTTTTGCTATGGTGATAATCAGTGTCTCCTGTCTCTTCATGTAAAATGCTCAAGTGTTTTTTCAAGAAAGGTGTTTGGATTTTGGTTGGGGTTTTTTTTATTTTGTTTTTTTCTGATTTTTGCCACGTAGGGCTGGCACCAAGTTATGTACCAGCTTGCAGTCAGTCTCTTGCAGTGTTGTTCTGTGATTCAAGGCAATGACTTCTGAAAAGCTCTTTCCCACTTTCTAGCACTGTGTGTTCTCAGCCAGCACCTGTTATTCAAAGGAAAATTCTGAAATGTCAGCAGCTTGTTATCCTTACATCTCAGATTGACTATCCACCCCTGTTTGTGTGTACTTCCTGAGTGAGTGGATTGTGTGTCTCAACTGAGAGGATAACATCTTGAAGCTGTTTTTCTTTTCTCATTTCCTCAGGAATAGCTAGAGTTGGTGCTATAGAACTTTATAAACTGGTTTTGAATAGGAAAGGGTCAAAAGTTTGCATGCCTGCTCCTAACTTTGCTATTGTTGTTGAATATTGCCCTATGTTTTTAAACTGTAGCTTTCAGGACTACAGAATGCCAAGTGGAGCCTTTGCTCAGGTCATGGTTCAGATATATGGCAGTGGAAGAGTGGATCCTCCATGACTGGAAGATTGCATAGGTGCCTGGATTATGGCAGTAACAGCCATATGCAAAATTAACACTTAACAAAGACTTGTTTGCCTACTGATACATGCCAAGCCTTTGTACAAACCAATAAGCACTGAAAAAACCCTGAAAGTAATAATATATTCCACTCCTTTGTTTCCCCCTTCCTTCTAAATTTACCTCTTTTAAAAATAGCCACAGGGACAGTGTTTTATTTATTCCTCAGGTTAGAGCAATGAGTGTCAGATGTCTCTGCTCCATGGTTTCTGTGTATAGGCAAGGGTAAACATAATGGCTGATTTTTGCAGGGGATCCAAGCATCTCTTTAGCATTGGGTTTCCTGAGGTGAAGATTGGAAATCTTCAAGAAAGCTAGAACCTTTTGTTTAATGAGCATTGTTACTTAATCAGAATCCTCTTTAAAAAAAGTTAGGGTGGGTTTGTTTTTTTTTTAAATAGTCTTTTTTCCCCCTCAACTTTCTCCTGTCTTTCATGTGTCTCTTTTAAAGTCTCTCTTACATTAAAATGTTTTAGAATATTATATTTTTATATATATTCCTGCCCCTGGAAGCTCAGCTGTGGGGAGTTGCATTGGCTGTGTTAGTATGGAATGTCCTTTGCTCTTTGTCAGGTGAGTGTGATGAGAGCCTGTCCCACCAGTGCCCAACCACAATGTGCCATCAGTATTTGTAGTCTTGGACTGAGCTACAGAGTCAGCACTGCAATTTTGGGCTTTTTTCCATCCTCTGAGGCCAAGTACAGCTTCCACCTTTAGGTGATGGGATTTTTGGGGAAATTTCTCTACAGAGCCAGGTAGCTGACACTGTTGGCTAAGTGACCCTGACAATACTTTTTTACATTAAATGATTTCCATGTGAATTCCCTGAGAACTTTTCTCATTTTCAGAGGATTTGTCTGTGGCAAACACGTAAGAGCACTGAAGGTGGTCACCTGAAGCGTTTACACTGATGTTGATTTCATTGTTGATTGAATCCACCAGTTGATCACAGAGTTGGTGGGTTTTGGAGCACTGGCTGGGTGAGAGCAGGAGTGTGCTGGACTGGCAGGGCAGAGTGTGTGCTGATTTTCTGTGGTGCCTCAACTCTGCCAGAGCCTTCCTGCATGCTGGTGATTTAGATAGCAGATGCTGGAGAACTGGTTCCACAGCCTTTCCAAATCCTTCCTGCCCTGCACCGGACAGTGCTCCCTTACCCACTGCTAATTCCCTACTTTAAACAAACTGCTTATGTGGGTGATTCTGTGGTCCCAGTGACTTTACTCAAGTAATTTCTCCAGCCCTCATAAAATTGCTTTGACTAAGAAAGGGATGGGGTTCTTGGCTACAAAGCACATCTGCTTTCTGAATGCTTTTCGGGGCTGTAGCAGTAGTTTCTTTTGCAAACAGATCCTTTTTGTCTTGTGCTGAAGTGACTCATTCAACCAGCTAGCCTTGATTTGCATTTTAATGTTGACTTCCACACAAAACAGCAGCAGCAGTGGTGCAGAACCACGGCGTCTGCCCAGTGCTGGGACTGCTCGGGTTCACTGAAGGTCTTGGAGTTCTGGGAAGTGTTTACCCATCCACAGATAAGGAGGATGTCACCAGCGGTGTCAGTAGCACGATGCTGCTGGCAGAGGCAGCCCGGTGTCAGTGCAGAGCTGGGAGGTGAGGCAGGAGAAGCTGCTGAACTGGCTCAGGCTGCAGTGGGAAATGAGCAGCCCTGGACAGTGTGTGCCAGGCTCTGGAGCAGCTTCACCATTGTGCTTGAGCCACGGCCGCCGTGGCCGGGAGCAGCACTGGGACAGCCGTGTCAGCTGTGCGAGGGATGGACAGCCCTGTGCATGCTCTGGGATTTCCCCGGCACACCTGCGGGGGGCTGAAGGGGAGGCTGCAGCAGCCAGGGCTGTCCTCTGCCGGGAGCACGAGGAATTGTGCGGCGCTGTGGGGAGAGGAAGCCAAACCTGTTTTGCAGCAGATAAGTGTGCTTTACCTTCAGCCACCTTTGTGAGCTGACAGGAGTTCCATCATCCAGGTGGCAAACTTGTTACTCCCCTTCTGTCTCTCCTTGCTTCCTTGCTTCCTTCTCCCTGCTCCTGAATGTCCCCACAAGGATTCTCCCCTCCCTGTTCTCTCTCTTTCACCACAATAAATAAACCAGCTACTCATTTCAGAGGCACTTTGGGCCATCCTTGGAGGACCTTAAACTATCCACATCCCCGTTCCACACCCAGCTGGGTGCATCTGGAAGCCTAAAACCAGCTAATTGGAAATGTGAGGCAGAGGAACATGTTAGGGTAGGCAACTACAGCCACTGGTACTCAATTTAACATGGCCTGGATGCTGTTGGCTCTGCTCTGCCAAGTGCTCAGTGTACAGTTTAAACTCTCTGCATCTAGTGTTTACACAATGAGAAATAAGAGCTTAATTTGCAGTAAAAGATTTGCATTGTACAGTCTGGCCTCTCTGCTTCTGTTACACTCCCTGCCCTGGGTCATCCTCACCCCAGGAGAAGCCAGCAGGCAGCTGATAGCTTCTTGATCCATGGACATTGTTGGTGTTCAACAGGCTGTCAAGGAAACAGAGATCAACTGATGTAGCACTAGAGAAAATTGCCATGGTGGTGATTCTGGTTTACAGATAAAGACAGTAGGGATTCCACCCTCCCACCCCCATTTTTCAGTGGCTGTATCATGTTTAGCTTGGGTTTTTCCTCTATTGCAGGTAATTTTTGGATTTACTGGTAGAATTTCTAGAAATTATAGGAGTCACCTTTGTCTTTTCATTGGAAAGGAATATTTTCAACAAAGATGTCACAGATTTCAAGCTCCCCAATTTAATGAAAAATTATGAAGCAGTGAGAAGTGGACAGTCACTGAAAATGAAGATTCAGAAAGTTGAATTTCAGACAAAGATGATGTTTTCTGTAGGTTTCCTATTCTGGGGCGTAGTAAATTGGGGTATGTGTAAAAGATGCAGGAAATAATTGTTCTTCACTTGACCACGTTCAGCCTTAACTGGCATTATGTGTTGAAGCTGTAAGTAGCTGGGGGTATCCTAAGAGGAGTGAACAGCACCTCTGGAACTTTTAGAAACCATAACCTACAAGATAGGGAAGGAAGGACTTTTTGGGTGGGGCAGGTGACCTTTTTTACAAAGGAAATGAATACAGACAATTGCTGGTAGTTGTCCACATCCACTGGTGAGAGGACAGGAGGCAGCTGGTCTGTAATAGAGGAGCACCTAAGCTGATGGACAGGAAAAAAAATTCAGTCTCAGTATGCTTGGTTCAGGGTCGGTGATTGTTTGTCCTTTCAGCCCTACAGTGTTCCTCACCCAAGCCGCCTTCAGGAAGATGTGTCATCCACCCAAGAGCTCTGAGTGTTAGAGAGAAAGACACCATTTCTGTGGGGCTTTATTCTGTCACAGAATTATTTGTGAAATACAAATACCCAAACTAATTGAACATGGACCCTCAAATGAGTGTTGTGAAACTTGGTGAAGATTCAGTTACTTATTTTACCAGAGACACTGTCTCAAGATGTGTTCCAAAAAGTCATATAGGTGTTTCCTAAAATCTTAGTTTGTATTTGTTTGAGATGTTTTTAACTTAGTGCTTATTTCATCTAGTTGCTCAGTGAGACAAACCTGAGGAAACTATGATGTCTATGTTATTATGATGTTGTCCTTCCTTCCTGTTTAGAATTTATAGGCCAGTTCAAGCCAGAGATGGTGAAATACTGGTTCTGTTCCTTGTAAAGGAGGACAGGGACACTGTTGGTGCCTCTATTGAAGGTGGCATCTGACTGCTTACTAAGATGTTCTAAGCAAAATAATCCTTTGTCTAGATGACAGTTCATGGTTATCTTACCCTTCTTTTTTAACCCCTGATGTCACTGCCATGAGAGGTATTAGGTATCTTGACTTTTTTAGGTGATTTTGCAGAACATGGAAGAAATGCACTGGGGTTTGCTCTCCTGGATTTAGAACAAACAAAAGACTAGCCTTGAAATCCTACAGACATTTGAGTGATGCCATGCAGATCTGGTCTGTAAAATTCACAGTAACTGATAGGTAACTGTTTGGAACCTTGGTGCAGCATTCTAAGAAAGTCTGTCACTTGCTGTAAATGAAGCAGCTCTGTTTGACTCTACATACACATCTCACCATATTCTTGTCACATTTATGGCATTTCCTTAGGGCTCAAATGAGACCACACATATTATTTGTGCCCAGAACTGCTGTCTCTAGGCATTGCTGGAGTAGTTCATAGGGAGTTACATTAAAAATTTGTCATAAACAGCAGAATAAGGGCAGATGTTTGATATGCAGTGAGATGTCTTTTTGGTATTTGTTATGCTGAGTCAGGCTGAAAGTAATCAAAGGAAAACATCAGAAATCAGAGGTGATAGAGAACTAGACAAAAGCAAAATTTGGAAAATAAGTCTGTAAATAATAAAGCTGATGTTCCTTCTGGCCTTGCAGGAAAGCAGACGGCTTCATGCTAGTGACACAGTTGTCATATCTGTTCAGATACAGTATTCTTCTTCTGCTTGTTCACACAGAAGTAAGTACTCAGCAGCAGTTTCCCCACAAACTTCTTTGGAATTTACCTCTGAAAATGATGCTTTTTAAGCAAGATTTCTCTTCCTTTTCACAGATTTCTAAGACAGAATTCTCTTTGAGCTCCCCTTTGTCCTCTGTGTGTTTATTTTTTAATGAAAATTCTTTCTAATGTGTGACTGACTTCTCTCAGATGAGTCCTTTGAACTGTTTCCAGCTGTTATCAAAAGCTGCACAAATCTTCTCATAGTGACAAAATTTAACAAACAAGAGGAAAACAAAATCATGAGCAGGTAAGAGAGGAGAGGAGAGGAGAGCTGGTCCAAACTCTCCATGGAGAGGAGAGCTGGTCCAACTGGAAATAGTCAAATTTGAAGAGAGTTTCTAGCATCTCAAAGCCACAAAGCATTGGGCAGTTTGGGTCTGTATCACTGATGTGATAGGTCTCATATTCAAAACTTAGAGGGAAATGTTGTGAGTTCAGCTCTGGTAAAACCACAGTTGATCACACACTTAAGGGTTTTAAATAAAATGTTAAGATTTTAGTGTTAGATGTTAATTTTGTTTCAACATACTGCCCCACACTTACAGAAAAAATAAGGAGAAACTTTGGGACTTTGTTGCTTGCCTAGATTCTGTGGTATAGGGAATTTGTTTTGAAACCACGTTGTGGCTTTCAGCTCATGGGGTATGCTTTGCTTTGAGGCTTTCTTTGTTTTTGAGTCAAAGAAAATCTTAGTAAGAAAACTATCTTCCCGGAGATCACTGCATCAACACTTTTAATCTCTAGGATTATACTGCTTTGTAGAATGTCAGACTGCTTCAAGGTCGACAAATTTACTTTGTCTGAGGCAGTAGCCTATGAAGACCTACAAAAATATTAGGTGAAAGGTGAAGGGAGGGTGTCAGCCAGTTGAACATTTCCAATCCATACTTTTCCTCAAAGCCTGTTAATATCAGGCTTCCAGTTAAAGCTCTGTAGGATGGTACAGAGACCAGAGAGCAAATAGCACAACAGAGCCCTGAATATACAAGTTAAAGTAAATGCACAAGTACACAATTACAGCCATGGGCAAAATATCAGTCTTGGCACTTCTCACCACATGTAGGTAGTAAGAAATGCAAATTCAGAAATCTTTTACCAGCCAAGTACAGTAATTGTAGCCAGAAAAGGTCTGCAGAGAAGAAAATGAGAGAAATGTTTTCTTTCAAAGGAAACAAAATGTGACTCAGAAAACAATATTTTGGTCATATCTGGCATTAACATAAGATGATGAGCAAAAATTAACTCAGCAGTAGTCTCAGAAAAAATACTCTGTATGAACAGTAAACAAAGCAGCAAACACATTACTTGGCAGTGGTTGGAATGTGTGAAGACGTGCTCAGCACTGTGCAAGAGAGGATAGCAAACTTGCCAAGCCAAATTTAAGCTAAACAGTGGCCTAACTATCAGTCTGCCAGGGAAAGCCAAACTGCAATGCCAAGGAAAATATAAAGGTTAAAATATCAGGGAATATAGTGATTACTGAAATATGTTTTGATTGATGGATGTATATATTTGCAGTCAAACTTGCTAAACAAGTGGCAAGTGATGCCCTCAGTAGATCTACATACAAAACAATTGGTAGTGGAAGAGCATGCATGTGATTTTGGCTTTTCTCTAGCAAAACTGCATAATTTAATGTTTTGGAAACAAAACAACATCTTCTGGATAAGTTACTCCAAGAATTAGACTGCTTCTGTCACTCAGTCCAGCAGAGCTTGATGGAATTCTGTTTAAAGGAAAAAAAAAACCCACAAAAACAAAACTACAATAAGCTGTATTTCTAAAGTAATAGAAGAAATTGGCAAATAGACAGAATCCTTGTACTGAAGTATGTGAATCCAAGGACCAACTGAAAAGTGCCTTGATCCCTGGCAAGGTAATGGAGTGCCTCACTCTGGAGACATCTCTTCACACGGATGAGAAGAAGACCAGGAGTAGTCAGCATGGATTCACTAAAGGTAAATCATGCTTCACCAACACCATGATTGTGTTCTACAAGGAGCATTCACCTGGATGGATGAGGGGGAGCAGTGGATATTGTCCACCTTGACTTCAGCCTTTTGACACTGTCTCTCACAGCATCCTCATAGGCAAACTCAGGGAATGTGGACTGGATGAAGGCACAGTGAGGTGGATTGAACTGGATGAACAGCAGATCCCAGAGGGTCTAACTGGAGGTCACTAGTGGTGTCCCCCAATACTGGGCCTAGCATTGTTTAACTTCTCCATCAGTGACTTGGGTGAAGGGGCAGAGGCCTCCTCAGCAAGTTCACTGATGACACAAAGCTGGGAGAAGCGGCCAATACCCCAGAGGGCTGGAGTGTCACTCGACAGGCTGGAGTGACGGGCAGAAAGTTCCCACAAAAAAGCCCATGTTTGGAGCTCTTCTCATACTGTAATATACTGCCTGCCTCGCAGAGGAGTTTGAGAACAAAAAAATCTGTATTCTCAATCCAACAGGAGTTCATATCAATGGAGGTGCCCCTGAGCTAATTTCCAGGCAGAAGCCAGAGAGAAACTGTGAGTAGGCAAAGAGGTGGCACAAGCTTTACCAGTGTTCACACATTCTTTTGCCTGGAGAAATGAGAAGCTTCATCTTCTCATACATCCCAAATGGACTGAGTATCCAATGAAGCTTTGTTTATGAAGACCCTGAAACCTTCAATAAGTGTTATGTCAGAGTGTTCAGGAGATGATTGCAGCACATTTCAGAGCTGTTCAGAATGCCAAGAATGCCTTCAGGCAGAGATGAATGCTGCTTACTGTGCAAATATGGCAGTGATAGAGATCAGGGACTTGATGTCCAGTGGGATATACATGGATAGGAACAAGATACAAAAAGAGACAAAATACACAAGTTCCAAACATACAATGGAGCAAAGTGGGAAGGGTGAGTGTCTAGACTGTGAGAAAATGCACTGAAGTAGAACATAGCCATTTTAACTAGGGCTACCTGGAGTTGACCTGCTCTTTGCTGCCCAGCTTAGAAGACCTCATATCCTATATCAATTTACCCAATTTATCATTGCAGATTTTTTTTCTTCTAACTATTAAAACATTCTTATTTTAGGCAGTTTCTTGGTGTGCTGGGAACTGGGTGAACTCCTGAACTCCCAAGTGATGACTGGCATCCATGAAGTGATAAGACATTTCATCAGGCACAGCCTGTTATCTCATTCCACCACCTCACAACCAATGGCATTATAATCATACATTAGCACTTAAAATTATAAAAAACACTGTGTCCTTCAGTGCAGTCTTAAATTTCCTGTAAGTACTATGTCTGGTATGAGAAACAGGCAAGACTGCAAGGTAGAGGATGAAAATTTCCTGTACCTGTAAGCAAAAGGCTATGTGAGGTCACAATCAAAATGCCTCACCTGAACTATTTACTGAATATGAAACAGGCAGCTTGACTGAGAACTGAGATCTCCATGGGGCTGGGGGCTTCCTGTGTTGGCAGTTCCTTGCTGTGCCTCAAGGCACAAGGCACTAAGTTCTTCAGCATTCAGAGCTCAGCAGCATCCAGCCCTCACCAAACCTGTCCTTGGGCACAGAGACATGGGCTTTGATCCCATAAACCCTTGTCATGTCAGAGAGGAGAGGACTGGCACTGGGACTGCAAAACGTGGTCATTTACCTGCTACAAGCACAAAACCTGAAGAGGAGAAGGCAGCATGCCCTCATCTAGGGGCTGGCCAGACAGGAAAAAAACCCACAAACCTACTAGGTGACCTCAGTGACCAACCCAGAGCATTGTGTACCAGCAGAACAAATTGTAGAGCCATCTTCTCTCTTCTAGTAGAGTGGAGCTCTTTTCACTGTCCTGATGTTTTTTCTTTGTCTTTTTTTTCCCCCAAAACCTTTTAATATACTCAATATGGAACTGAGAAAACAACAATTTCCAAAGCAGCAGAGGTGGTGAGTCATGTAACAAAACAAGGTAGGAGTAGTGAATATGAATGTTGGTGCAGATGTGTACATATCCATAGAAAGAGAGAAGTTTTGAGGGGCCTGTGGAAGGATATCCACAGGCCCTTCAAAATACTGTCCTGTTTGAAGTACAGTATTTGAACTTAGACTTGATAATTCAAACTGTGAGTATGGAAATAGGAAGGAGGAGTTTCTAGGGTACTTTAATCAATATAAGCTTAATGCAGGTTCACAAAATCCTGGTCTGATGAACTGTAGAGGGATTCCAGGAATGCTTAAAAGCTTGCTGTCATGGTTTCACTTGCCATATGCAGCACTGGTTGATGTCAAGAAAAGAGAGCAGCTAAACCTTTGCTATCCTGTGTTTCTTATACTAAGTCTGTAGCAGTAACCTTGAGCTCATGGCCAGCCTTCAGAAGGGCTACAGGAAAGCTGATAGCAAATCATCATAGTACTATCTTCAGGGGATGATTTCACATTTCCTATAGAAGTAGCAACACCACCTAAAATTTAGCCCATTTCTGATTTATTTTTTATATACTCAGATATCAAACACAGGAGACATCAGTCTGTACACCTGATGCATCCTAATTTAGCAATCTGAATAATGGAGCAAAGATAGTGTAACGTACATCCTCTCTCCTTCAAGAAGTCTGTAATTGCCCTGCCTCTTAGAAGTGGAAGACTCAGAGCTCCCAAGGACCAACTGCTGTTATGAATGGAAGTCCTCAGTTAAAGAGCACTTTTCTGTGTCTCTTGCTACCTGAGGCTGGAGACAGTTACCAACGTGAGCCTCCAAGCTATTTATGGCATTGTAGGTGACAGGAATCGTTTGGGACAAAAGGCAGAAGGAGAGAGAGATGAGATGGCAAGTGTAGAAGCAGGAAAACTTTTAGCAATTGAAAAAAAGGAAAATGAAGCCTGAGCAGTGGGCAAATGAGAAATTAAAGCAGACAGTGCACAGCAGACTAAGTAGATAGGCAGCACTGGAACATACAGGCAGAGCTGAGTGAGGATACTGGTCTAGAATTGTCAGGGTTGACATGTACTTGCAAAGGTGGAATAAGAATTTTATGTGCTGATTTGTATTACGCCTTCCCCACCCAGGCCATCCCTTCCTCTGTCTCCCAGGAGGATCTATGAACACACCTCTGTTTACATTAACTTTACAACCAGAAAAAAAAAAAAAAAAGTAGCATTTTGTCTGCTGAGAACTGCCCATGAATTTAAACAACAGATCTCAAAACACTGACACATCAAAGTAGCCCACAAGTATTTTAGTGGGCTTCTGAGTCTGGATTAGTATCATGAATCTTGGTGTAATGGTATGAATTCATGTCATGGGTCTTTTAGCTTTGTCTCTAACAAGGGTTCCTGTTAAATGAGCACATTTTTGTTAGTCATTCTTTTTCAGGGAACTCAGAGACATTTCAGGAACTTGTTTTGGATACCAGACTGTATGTTCATCTCTGTGTGTGTGGATGTTCCCTGGTCTCCTGTTGGATAAAGCAGCCAAACCTCTTGGTGGATCTCACAGGCTAAAGCAGCTTGAGGGGGTGTCAGTATTGAAAGAAGACACCTTTATTCAACCTGTACCCATTTACTTTATCTGTTAAGTGGGAAATGTCACCAGGGCTCTAAATTGAAAGCCAGCTGTCTCAGGGTGCTCAGCTGATCATGCACTCCTGGCTTTTACTACAAGCAATGCTCAATGTGGTTCCAAGGAAATGCACTTGTCCTTGGTTTGTATTGACAGCAATGTCCCCAGGTGGTGATGGCAGCAGGTTCTGCACTGCCAGGGCATTCTGTGTTTCTGATTTCTGATTATCTATGGCCAAGGGACATGGACTACAGTCTTGAAAACCTTTTAGGAGTCATTGCCCCCTTGCCCTGAGAGTTGCAGTGGGTTATGTGAGTTCCACCAAAGCCCTGCTGTTCCTGGAGGACACAAGAACCTCTCTGTTCCTGAGCGAGCCTGTCTCTCAGGTGCCTGACTGGCTGCTTGCTCTACAGCAAAAGGGCAGAACAAACAAGGAAGTGGGTGCTTCTGAAGGCCTCAGCATAGGAGTGGCACTAACACTTGGGAGATGGAGGCTGGGGAAGTCTTGATGTTCCCAGTGACGGCAGAAGAAGGCAGCTGGGGCCTGTCACCACCTGCAGTGACTGCACAGCAATGGGACACCTGCACCCCATCTCTCTTCTATGGATTGCATCTCCTCCCTCTGTGGCTTGTGGAAGGAGTGTGTGAAGGGATGCAGCTCTGGGTTCTGTGTGAAATGAATGAACCTTGCATGGTTACAGATCCCCACCAGGGCTGGATGGAGGCAGCCCTGAGGGTGGCAAGGCAGCCTGCTGGGGTGGTGTAGCTCTTCTCCAGCTCACAGCCCACAGTGTCTATCCCACATTCAGCAATCTGATAAGGAAGAAGCTGCTGCTCCCTCAGCATATCATATTGCTTTTCTGCTTCAACTCCCTATCATTTCCTGACTCCTGTCAGCTCCACCTGCCTTCCCTCCAGCAGGTTGTACATGCAAATCATGAGGTCCACTCCTTCATAGGAGGAGTGTGAGAAAATGTGCAGAAGGGGAATGACATATGTAGAAATTACTTCAGAGGCAAAGGTCCCCCACAGTCAGCTCAGGAGGCAGCACCTTCTGAGACTGCTGGAAGAAAACTGTGACAGTGAAATCTTGAGAGAGGTGGTCTTTCACCTTTATCACCTGAGGGGAGGGGTATGTGACTACAGACAAAAGCAGGAGGCACTGACTTTGTGAGGGTGCTGCAGGCTGGAGCCATCCAGCTTCGCTATTCAGAAATGCCACCATCAAGATGAGACCAGCACACAGCAGCAGTGAAACTCAAGGAGATGCATACTGGACATCCTCAAACCAGGAGGCACTTTTAGAACTTGTTTTGGGACTTAGAAACTGGAAACAACAACAACAATAACAACAACAACCACATATAATAATATTGTCTTCTTCATTAAAGACTGACTGGGCTTTATCAGCACTAAAATATGTGCAGACCTTCCATGCAAGACAATATTAAGCAAGACTGTTTACTTATTATATTACTGTGTTAACTCTGTAACTGGTTATGTCACCAGAAATCATGTGGCAGTCTTAGATTTACTTAGATTTACTTTTTCCAGACACATAATGTGAAGTTTGCTTCTCTTTGGAACTGATTTTCTCTTCTAATTCTGACTACCCAAACAGTCATTCTGTATCCTTCAGTCTCCGGTCTCCTGGTCTTTGGAGGGGCAGATCCTTTAGGGAATCTCTAACGCTCATGGTGTTGCAAGAAAGCTTCCTCTGCCTCCCATAGGAAAACCCCTTGGCCTGGACAGCAAAAGCACCATTGATTCTGCTGGTGCTGAACAGAGGTCTCTTCTTGAGGTTGGTGGCAACATCCACAGTGGTGGCCGGGTATTTCATTTGAGGAAGCTCAGCCTCTAGGAGATGAAGGACAGCCTATCTTCTACAACTTCTTGAACATCTTGAACTTCATTGGGTAAGCCTTGTTAAAAACTGTGGATTCCTTATGAATTTCTTCTCCCCTTCAGCTGAAGACTTTTCCCAAATGCTGTTTTTCAGCAACAAGCCCAAGAGTACAAGGTGGTACCACTCCTGAGGACCAGCTGGTTTGGTGGTACACCAAGGGAAGTGCTTTCAGCAGAGCCAGTCTATTGAAGAAACAGCCCCCCAACAGTACAGATCAACTGTCCCACAGAAGTGACCTGAGGCTCAAAGTAAGTTTATTTTGCCTGCAGTTTTAGACAGACAGTAGTGTGAGTCTGAGTTTGATGACATCCAACACTCTCATGTGTTGCCTCTTGCTACTAGTGAGAGTGGAGCTCAAACAGGTAACATGCAAAATTCACATGAAAGGATGGGATTGGAGAATCAATCTTATTTCCCTAAACAGTACTAGAAATGCCCTCATGATCCCAGTGCATTTGTTGTAACATAGTAAGAACGTGATTAGCATTTAATACTATTTAATAAATAGGCTGATTAACTTAGGCAACAGTAATCAGTATTTGCACAGATTAACAAACTTGACCAGTCAGTGGTGTGAAACAACCATGAGGATATGATGTATTAACTCTGCTTTGCATTTTAAGGTTGAATTTGGGCATCCCTTCCTAATACACTGAAGAAGTCTTCTTCCAAAACTGAAGACACATTTGGCTATGACAGGAGCCTCTATTTCTTTATTTTTTGTTGCTGAATGGGGGGCAAAAAACTAATCTGTAATTTGGGGTGCTGTAAGAATAGGAAGAATAGAATTAATTTGTGATCTGAAACTTTATAATGTCTTTTTTGATCAAGTTTATAAATCAGCAAAATTTTGGAAGAACAAGATTCTGTGTCTGTTTTCAAATCCAAATTATTCTGATAAATCCAAATCAGAGTAGATCATTTTGGTGACAGTTCCTCTGGACTTGGGGACCCCAGGAATCCTGTAAAGCATCCACAGAGGTTCCTCACAACTCCCTCTTGGTCCCCAATTAAGAACTGGGCCAGCCAGGTGCCTGTCAGGGGTAGGGTTTACTCTAACAGGGTTGTAGTTCAGCCAGACCCCACATGGTGTTTCAAAGCTTGCCTTCTTTGTAGCACTTCTCACAGGCCCTGTGTCCATAGGGCCTTTGATCACAGCACACTTGTCCTCCAGCATCCTCTTTCTGTAAACTTACTTTCTGAAGGGCAAAGATCCCCCTACTGCCCAGCAACAGCTCACACACACAGCAACCCCGAGCACAAACTCAGGCTGGGTGCAGAATGGATCAGGAGGATCCCTGAGAAGGACCTGGGGCCTGGTGGAGGAGAAGCTCAACGTGACCCAGCAATGAGCACTCACAGCCAACTGCACCCTGGGCTGCATCCAAAGCAGTGTGGCCAGCAGGCTGAGGCAGGGGATTCTCCCCCTCTGCTCTGATCTGGTGAGACCCCACATGAGGTATTGCATCCAGCATAGGAATGATGTGAACTTGCTGGAGTGAGGCTGGGGAGGGCCATGAAGATGATCTGAGAGCAGGAACACTCCTGCTATGAAGACACAGTGCTGGGGCTCTTCATCATGGGGAAAAAATGGCTCCAGGGAGATCTTATAGCAGCCTTCCAGTGCCTAAAGGGGGATCCAAGAGAACTGGAAAGGGACTTTTTACAAAGGCTTGTAGTGACAGGACAAGGGGGAATGGCTTTTAAATGTAAAAGAGTAGGTGTGGATTAGATATTAGGAAGAAATACTTTACTGTGAGGGCACTGAGGCAGTGGGACAGGTTTGCTGTTTTGCATCCCACAGATGTTGTGGATGCCCCATTCACAGAAGCATTCAAGGTGAGATTGGATGGCACTTGAAGCAACTTGTTTGAGTGGAAGGTGTCCCTGCCCATGGCAGGGGGTTTCAAACGGTTTTGGGTTGGTCCCTCCCAACCCAAACCATTCTATGATTCTGTGATTCTGTGTGATTTTGTATGATTTGGCATTATGACCTGAATAAATGAAAAATTACTGAAGGGGGTTTCCAAGGGCAGAAGCTTTGCAGCTCCTCCCGAGCCCCTCTGAGGTAGTGCAGGGCAGGGAGCAGCAGGGTGAGTGGTGTGCTCAAGTTGTCCTCCCCCCTCCCCTACTGCCAGCACATGGCCCATCACCTGGGTGGTGTGGGCAGGAAGTTTCAGGCTGGTGGTTGTAACGAGATTTACTCAGTCCTGCTGTCTCGTTTGCCCTGTATCACAGGCACCCAGGATGTACTGTATCTTGAAATCTTGCTTGGCAAAGAGTGATGGCAGCTGCACTGGGGCAGGTCTCAGCAGAAGGGAGCCCCATAAACGACTTGCTGGTGACCTTTGATTCGACTACCAATGTGTAGCAAGCAAATATTTAAACCTGTGCCATTCAGAAGGGAAGCACAGCTTTAGAACATGTAGAACCCAGGCAAGGGGTGCTGCTGTGATAGTCCTGGGCTGTGCCTGGGAAGGGGCAAGCAGCTCTCTTCCCCTCCTCTTCCACTCCAGCAGAGCAACCCACCCTGCCCTTCATGCCCACACCAGGGAAGGGGCAGATACTCAGACCCCAACAAGTTGGGTGGCTGCTGTACCAAGGAAGGCAGGAGTTTTAAAGCTGTTCCAAGCCCAAAGACAAAGTAACTGTGGCCGTTCCTCCTGCCCACGTTGCCTGTGACCCCACACAAGCAGAGGCTGTGTGACAGGGAGGTCACCTCTGGATCTGGCTGGCTGCTGTGACCAGGTCCCCAGCAGGCTGGACCTACCTGCTGGTGTTTCACCGTGGCTGGTACCCGCATACAGATGAGTTTTCAAGAAATCTATTGGTGTTAGTCAGGTGCAGCAACAGGCCAAGAGGGTATTTTTCCCTCAGAGAGGTGCTGAATTAGCTCTTTTGGTCAGTTTATAATTAGGTACTTGCACTTAACAGTATTCTTTCTGTTGGATTTTTATAGTTTTGTCTTTTCCTTTTTAAACATGAAAATAATCAGTCTTAAAATAAAATAATTAAAAAAAAAAATACCCTGGGAAGTGATCTATAAAAGGAGAAAATCCTTGCCAGGGGAATGCCACAGCAGCGAGCCCAAGCCACAGAAAGCCCGGTTGAAGGCTCCACTTTGCCGCAGCTTCTCAGAGGTTAACCAGGGTCCGTAAGCAAACAGCTTAAAGAAGGAGCCCGGCTTAGTGCCTGGGTCTCGGGCTGTCCCAGAGCCTACCAGCCTAATGCCCTTCCAGCAGCCCCTCCCTCGCTCCCTCCCCGAGGCGATGCTGGGCAAACAGAGCCAGCCCTCTCCCTGTCCTCAGCAGCGAGAGCCTCGGCGGGGACAGCGCCGGGCCCGGGGGCACCGCAGGTGAGGCTGTTCCACTGCGGACGGGCGCAGGGCCATGTGTATATAAAGCCCGGGGCAGCAGCCCGGGAGGATTGTTTAGCACAACCACACCTCGGCTGACTTGGCAGCACGGCGGAGTGCCGGCAGCGGAGCCCCGAGGTACCCGAGAGTGGGAGCGCTCTGCCCATGGGCCCCCGCCTGCTGCTGACGCTGATGCTGCTCCAGGCAGGTGAGTCCCACCGCTCGGGCCCTCTGCCCTGCCCTGCCCTGCCCTGCCCTGCCTCCCGCCCAGCCCCTCGCCATCAGCTTTACCTGCTTCGTGCGGGAGCTCCGGGAGTGATTTGGCCAAGTGAGGGGGGAAAGGTGTCACTAGGCAATCCCCAGCTTTACAGTGAGGGACTGTGCTAAGTGAGCTGCCCGCCTGCCTCACTTCCCAGCCCCAGCTAGGGTTTGCATGAACTGTATGAACACAGGTCTTTTTCTTTTTTAGTAGTTTTCTGCTACAGAGTCGTTAGTGTTTGTGTTTCATAGAAATACCTTCTTTTTATACCAGTGGCCATGGAGTGAGCAGTTTTCAACACATCTGAATTTCATATAACTTTTAAAAATTCTGTTTATAAAAGCCATAAATGACTGCTAACATAAAGCCCCTGCACACAGAGGCAACAAAACACTAAACTGGCATGTCTGAGGTTATACCTGCAGTAGAGTTTTAAAAGAGAAGAACAACCCCCTGCCTTCATTTACAGCAAAGGCTGCCAGTTTCAGCAGGAAATAGTGCTAAGTTGTCAGATTCGGCCCTGCTCACCTCTCTGCAGGTATGTTCTTCTCTAAGGTGCTCCCTTAGTAGTTTAACTAATGATTGGACACGTGCTAACGGGACATTTGGCTAGGAGCAGGCTACTGTGGAGACTCAGGTTTTTTCAAGGCTTTCCTCACTGTGTTGGCTCAGCTGCCTAGCAAAGAGAAAGCAATTTCAGTTCTTGGTCAAGTTATTAGCTGTGCACCTGAATATTAAAAATGTACTTGCTGGGGCTGACCTCTCAGCTGCAGCAGCATGCTGCTGGCTCAAAACCCAGGCAGCTTTCAAAGAACAGGAACATCAGAGGCTGCCTAGATGCCTCTTGCAGAACACACAGCCCTAAGCACACTAATTGAGTCTTTTGGACTCCATTTCCTTTGGGGCGTTCTCTCCACTTTCATAGCAGCTCTGCACTGTAATTACAGTTCCTTGATCCCCAGAGATATCCCCCAAAGAAGAATGGCCTTTCTTCTTCTGGATGAGGTACAGTTACCTTACAGTAGCCTCAACCATTTTCAGCCAGTGGCCAACAAACCAAGCCCAGCAGTCCTGGCTTAAGAGGCCAGTGAAAGACAGGTAAAAAAAAAAAAAAAAAAAAAAAAAAAAAAAAAAAAAAAAAAAAAAAAAAAAAAAAAAAAAAAAAATCAAGCTGCTTGTCAGAAAGCTGGGATTCCTACAAAGAAGTTTTTGTCTCAACTGGATATTTTCAGGGTCTGCAAACTGTAACAGGTTGAAAAAGCATGATTTATACCCCCAAATCCAAAGCAGCTTACTACTTGTGATTTCCCCTGAGAGCTGAGCCCCTTTCTAACTCTGGAGCCTTGCTGTTTAGACAAGGAAAATAAGTGGTCTCTTTAGTTCTCAATAAAACCCATCCAATGTGTTTTTAGAACGAAACCTGAACACTCGAGTAGTGTTTGGGTGAGGAGTAGTGTTTAGGTGAGCGGCTGCTTACTTTTTCAGGAATGTGCATTTAATCCCCAAGGAATGCCCCAGGAAGCAGACAGAGGCTATGCTGGGACAGCCTGAGGTGTCGGTCCCTGGGGTGGCACCCGCTCCTGCCGGGGATCAGGCTGGGCGAGGGAGCAAAGCCCTGCCTTGTCCTTCGTGAGGGGAGACCCCCCTTGTCTTCACTGGCATTTGGATTGGGCTTGGAAGGCAAGCTAGCCCAGGAGATGCGGGAAGAGGCCCAAGCAAGGGGATTAGAGGCTAGGTTTTAAAAGGAAAGCAACTGTTTTAATAATAGTATTGAGTCCTTGGGTGGTTTAGGGGATTAATTAGCCCGTGTTTGCACAACACTTTGAAGAGGTCAGGCGTGCTGCAATAGCCAGGGGCAGGTGGCAAAGCAACTTCAGTGATGAGTTCCCAGCTCCCAGGCGTCACCTCCCTCTCCATCCAAGCATGCTGGCAAGTGCCCCTGTTTGATTTTGGAGGGGCTGTGCATGGGTGGGATGAGCAGATGGGTTAGGCTTTTGGGCTGAGGATTTTCATCCTACCGATAGAGCAGTGCAAAGTGCATTTGGTCCTTCACAGCAAATCCAGGCACGAAATGCTCCTATTTGCCACTACAGCACAAGAAGCAGCAACATTTGCAACTGAGCATCACAGTGGTTTGAGTATTAGGGGCAGAGTACTCTCGGTTTCCATAACGGTTACTGCAAGACTGAGCCTGTGGTTTCTAAAAAAGTTCCAAATTAACAGGCAAAATCACGAGACTGTTCAAAAGACTTGTAACTCAAAAATCCCCGGACTGGTTTGGGTGGCCATCCATGCACTCCAGTTAACACAGAGCTCCTTTCTCCCTTTTTTCCTCAAATGAGTGCAGCCCACCTGTCATGACTTAGGTGGAACATAATGTTGGAAGCAGATGCAAGTGTTGCCAGCACTTCCAGAGCCCCCAGAGAAAGCAGCTATACGTACATCTTGGCTAATGGAGGCACTTTGTCCTTGACAAAGTATGTACTCTACAGGCTCAGGGGTGTGTAGCTGTCCCCTTGTGCAGATTAATAGGATTATCAGTATGTTTTGCCACCTGGAAAAGGGGTTAAAAGATCCTGAATAGTAGGGGAAACTTGGATAACGTAAGAAATCTTGAGTGACATAGAAATTTCATTTCTTTCCCTGGTTAGGTCTGGTTGCCTGGCTGTACTCCGTTGCATCATGTCCCAGTCAGGACCGTAGCATGGCTGTAAAACTGTCCCAGGTTTGGGAGCTCTAGGATGCAGTAAAGTCCAGTGGCCCTGCATGGTGCTGGCACAGACCCCACAAAGCTTAGCAGCCTGGGCTCTGTGATGTGCAAGACCAGGCACACTGCTCCCAGATGCAATACAGCTGCAATCACACACTTGTACACCACAACTAGTAAGTCCTGCTTGAATTGAGCTCCTATGGAAGAAATAGCATGCTTGGTTATTTCTGCATCCACCTTTTGATTATCCCAGACCTCAGGCAAAGCTCCCTGCAGAGTACCCTTTGCCAGCTGGATGTCATGACTAGTTAGATTGTCAGGGCTGCACCCCACCAACCAGTCAAAATCAAAACCATCTCCCTTTAAGGACTGTAGGAAAATCAGAAGCAGGCATGTTTAATCCTTGTGTGTAACCGTGTCCTGTCTTTGCAGTTTGGAAAGGTGCTCTGGGAAAGTCCCATTCACTGCACACTCGAGGAATCATTGAACTGGCTGGAGCCATAACGTGTGGCACGGGACGGTCTCCCTTGGCATATATTGGCTATGGGTGCTACTGTGGACTGGGAGGACGAGGCTGGCCTAAAGATAAAACAGACTGGTAAGAGAAACCTCAGCTACGTGTCCAGAAGCAATGCAGATCTCCCTACTTTTTTCTGTTTGTGCTACTGTGACTCCTCTGACTCATTTGCTGCCTTGTGGGCAGGGAACTTAGTATATATGAACATCCTGGGGATTTGTGAGTGATGACCCATGTATCACTTGGGATTTGAATGAGGGCTTAACCTCCTTCTGGATGACACCAAAGCTCTTAGGACCTTCTACTATGTGGGGTAGAGGGCAAAGGAGAAACCAGGATGTAATTTCTTGAGATATCTGATTTTTTTTTTTTTTATAGAGATCACACCCTGCCTGACAAAAGGAGAATAATCCAAGGTGTTTGAAGGGTTATTTCACTCAGGTCCTTAAAATGGAAGCAATGCAAATATCACTGTTTATCCTCTTGAAGAAATCCGTATCATTTCAAGGAGTAATCAAAACTGTTGCCTGCATTGGTTGTTAGTTCACACTGAATCAAGGTAGAACAATAAGGAAGAGCATGGTGTTACTTCTCCTTTTCTTTGTTAGTGGGGAAGATGTTGGGCTTGTTATTTCCAACAAGTATTGGAGGTATTGCAATCAAAGGCTTCCTTCCTGTACTGTGCAATGAGCATAAAGAGACTAAATGAGAGTAAACCTGAGGATAGTGGCCTCTTGTGTTCTCTGAGCCTGGTATTTGCAATCTTGCCAGGTTTGAAATATCAAAGTCAAAGCACACAAGTCTATCTACAGTCAACAGACCAGGTGCTACTAGTAAGCAAGTTAGTAAGCTTTTAGTAGGGGTGAAGGTAGTCTGCAGCTCACTGGGAAGGAGCTTTCCAGAAACTGAGCTTTCCAGAAAACCTTGCTGCTGGACACATTGCAGGTTGCAACAAAACCAGGTTTTGCTGAATTAGAATGACAGAAAAAGGCAGGTGGGGGGAAGGAAGAAAAGATATCAAGATTAAAGATCTCTGTGGGCATAAAAGAGAAGTTGTCTGTCCCTTAAGACTAATGGAGCTGTCTCCATTACTGCAGTAAGATGCTTCATTCCCAAAGCCCTCTCATCATGTCCCTTTATTTGTCTGTGAAATATTTAAAATATGAAACAGTCAGTATGGGTCTCACAAATGATGAGTAACTGCAGTAGTATCTCTTGACCTGCTCATCACAATGTGCTTCTCACAGTACTAATCTAGAGCAGTGTATGTAAGGTGTTTCATATTTTTTGTTATCCTTTAACAAGCCTTGAAAGTAAAACATGACTTCACCAATTTGGAGTACTCTTTTTATTGAAGGGCTGAGCAGAGTGACCTAAAAGCTGCTTTCCACAGAGGCTGAGCAACATCCAAATTTATATGACCCTGGGAGATGGAAGTAGTCAGCACTCCTGAAAAAGAGAGAGTAAAACATCAGCCAGTGCTTCTGCTGTTGTTTAAATTCCACAGAGTATTTTAGGATTTTATCCTAAAGGCAGAAAATGGGATTTTGCAAGTGGAAATGCCTCAAAATATCAGATAGTTTGTAAAAGGGAAGCTCTATCCTCTAAGTACATTCATTATTATTCCTTAGTTGCAATTCTTGGCTGCTGTAGAAAAATTTAAAAGTTTTATTTAGGTTCTTATCTAGGAAGAATCAGCAATGTCATGCTAGATTCAGCCCTAAAAATTTCCATTTTCTGTTTGCTAGAGAAATACTGATATCTGTTCCTAAGAACTACCGCAATGATTGGTGTGGTTGAGTACCCCACACCTGTCAAAGTGACCACATAATTTTCCATATTTGTCATTCTAAAAAAAAGAGAGAGAGAGTGGCAAGACACTGGCTGTGAGTGACAAATACTGTTTGAAATTATTCACCCCCTTGACCTTCTAGGTTTGTTACAGAGACCCTTACAAAGGAGTAATTTTCTTGTGTGTAATTCAGTCAATCTGTCTAGACAGGGCTAGAGTGCTTCTAAGCACCTCTCTTTTATGTGCTAAAGAAAAAAAGCCATTGAGTGGGTAATCCTTTTATAAGGTTTATTCCACATACTGACTTTGATGTGGTGTCAGTAATTACCTTTTCCCTTTTGTTCCACTCTCACAGTTCCATCACTTCAAGGCGTAATGACATTTCTTCCACACAGAGTCAATAGATTTGCTTCTTCTTCTCCTTTCTGTTTCCCTGGATTGCTGCAGCACCTCTGTTACAGAGTAGGACCCGAGGGTGCTCAGCACTTCCCTGAAAACACCATGAAAGGCAGGGCGCATCTGTGACTCATCTAAGTCACAGGATCATTCAAGCTGGAGAGGATCTCTAAGATCATTGTGTCCAACTGTTAAATCGTGGCAAACTCATAGGGAAGAGTAAGATTTCCCCTCTGTTGTAACATTAAAGCAAAAGGAAAAGACACAACAGCAACGAGGGTGCTGTTGATGTGACAAACACAACGTGACAAATTCTCACCTTATTGGCATTTACTCAGCAGCAGGGGTCTGCCAGCTGACCCCTGCGGACCAGCCGGAGCTGTCTGTAGCCATTAGGGCGATCTGGTAGCCCAGCCCTGACCAGCAGGTTGTTTACTGCCCAGGTGACACAGCTGTGTTTGTTTGCCATCGCTGATGACCGCTGCTCTGCCGTGGTGCTGGCTGCCTCTGTTTGTGTTGGTGGAACCGAATGTTAGCAGGTTATTAAAAGATTAGCACCACTCTGACCCAGGTGTAGCAAAGGGCATTTCCAGACAGGAGGGGACCATTTAAAGGTGGCAAAGGACAATAGGATTCCTTAGTCTTCTTCCTTGGCATTTCTTTCAGATGTTTGTAAAATAGGGGCCAAAAGTCTTCTTGCTTTGTGTTGGAGAAGTTACCTGTCACCCTGCTGCAGCTGTGGGGAACATAAGGAACTGCTGCTGTAAGGGAGAGCAGAATTGTGTCCCAAATAATGCGGTCCTGCAGAGTTTATGCAACTTTCCCTGATTTTGCCAAGCCAGATAAGGAGCAGTGAGTTCTCCCAGCTAGCTAGAACACCATTTGCTTGTGCAAATTCAGTGCTCATTTGCTTGTCCTTGCCTGATGCACAGAACATCTTTTGCCCCCTGAAGTATCTGTCCTCACTTCTCCTAGCTCTCTTCCTGTTTGTTGCCTCTGGCTCTCCACAAAGAGCAATCTCTTTCCCTTGGCACAGAGACTCCTAAGATCTCCCTTTGTCCATCTACCTTCACATTGTTCTTCTTCCCCACGCTCCCTCATCACTGACACCAGCTTTGCCAATTTGGTTACTGACTCACTCCCTAGAGCTCACAAACCTTTGGTTTCTATATCTGGCACTCCCTCCAGCTCAGCCTGATTTGTGGCTCTCCACCACAACCTCCAGTGCTTAGTGTCCCACACATGAGACACCAGTGATGGGCCTGCTCTGCTACCTATCATTCCCCTGAGGATGGATTAGGCTTTGCTGGAGCTTCAGCAAAAAATCAGCCTGCCTCAGTTTTTCCCAGTTAGGAGAGTAGACTCTACAGAGTCACAGTGATCTTGCAGGGATGCTTTCTGGAAATACAGATCACTGCTCTCTGGCTCCAGCCTCTGACCTTGCATCCTTGCTGAAACAAACCTTGTTACTCAGCAGAGAATGTCTTAAAGTGCTGAATATTTTCTCAGTGGAATTTGAGTCCCTAAACTATCAGAATAAAATTCAAGTGAGGTCCAGTTTTCTATAAAATCAGAAGCAATTGACGGTGAGAATTATTTCACTGACTAGTTCATAGGGGAGATGTCATCAGCTGAGCTACTCATCCTCATTCCCTCTGTGGTAGGTGAAACACAATTGCACTTTCAAATCTGATGCTTTTCACCCTATGTTAGATCTCTGCAGCATGAAAATGTGAACTATGGTGCAGATGTGCATGGAGGGAAGATAGGTGAATGCCTTAGATGTAGGTGGTTTTTAAGATTCTTAAGTTAACTGATACGAATTTCACCATTGAGACTGATGAATTTGTAGCCTCCCCTCAGAACCTTTGTGGACCAAGGAGCACATGACAGGTCCAGGTGAACTGAGGAGATGAATCTTCTTGGTGATACTGAGAAAGGCAAGAAACATCCCAGTTCCGAGTTTTGGGATGGTCTAAGCCTAAGCCAGTGAGCCACCACAGCACAACTTACAGAAACACTTCTGCTCCCTTTCAGCCAGATTACCACATCTTGACCACACATGCTTTCATGAGGGCAAAAGCTCAGAGGAAGAACCACAGAGGTCATGGGAGCAAATACGGCATTACTGAGCTCCTGAGACACGCCAGCTTTCCCAGAGATGCCAGGATATTTGCTTCATCAACAGATGATGCACTGACAGGCTGGGGTGACCACTGCTGTCTGAGCTGTGTGTGAGCAAAGCACCCTGGAGTCCGTGCCAACGGGCAGGATCCAGGAGGACACCCCATCTCTCTCTTTTTCTGCCTCCCAGGTGCTGCCACAGGCACGACTGCTGCTATGACACGGCAGAGAAGGAAGGCTGCAACCCCAAGGTGCAGCGCTACCAGTGGGCGTGTGAGCAGAACACCGTGCGGTGCGGTAAGGAGAGGCTGGCCTCGGTCGCCTGGGTTTCCTTCCCTCCCTCCCTCCCTCCCTCCCTCCCTCCCTCCTCCCCCCCTCTGCAGCCACCAGGCTGACCAAAGAGCTTTGGGGGCCCCAGAGGCAGGTTTGTGTTTGCCAAGCTGGTTTCAAAGCTGCTTTAGGCAATGTCTCTTCTCTTCCAAGCTCCCTGCCCGTTCCTTGCCAGGAGCTGGGAGGAAAGCTGGAGGCCCAGCACGACCCATTCCAGGTAACCTGAGATGCCCCCAGGCTGAAGAGCAGGAGTGGGGGCCATGGAGCCCACAAGCCATGCTAGTTTGGCAGGGATGCAGATGACTCTCTGGAGACTTTCTGCTCACTGGCATTAAGCATGCCTCTTCCCACAGCTGTGGGTCTTCAGGGGTGCTCTTTCCACTGCAATTCTGGCCCTCCCTCCAGCAGGACTGCCCACTTTTTTACTACCCTTAGGCACTGCTACAGAAGAGCCAGGCTCCTTAGCATGGCTGCAAGAAGGTTAAATAGGATGCCAGCCTGCACCTCTGCCCATGTGGGGCTCCAGCCTGTAGTCCTGGGGTTCCAGCAGGGAATTTGAACCGTGCAGAATCAAATGCTCTCAAGTGCTGCAGGCAGACAGCAAGTGTGGGCTGTGCTCAGCTCTACAGCTGGTACCCAGTCAAGAAGGTTTGAATTGCACAGTCACAGCCCGTCAATGTCTCCACAGTTTGTTTTGACATACACCAGATGACTTGAGTCTTAGAATTTGTCACTTGGATTTCTAAGTCTCCAGAAAGCTCCTGGTGGTAAAATCCATTGTAGAACACTTTGAAAGTTTGAAAAGCAATTGTGAGAGTAAAACTTATCCCCATAGTCATCAAAGTTACTTGCTAGAACATTAAAAGACATTTCTACCTTATCAGAAAACCATAGTCTACTGGTGCAATCCTCAGCCTCAACCAGCAGCTGAAGGTCTGCCAGCAGATAGTGGATGGGACACAGCACATCTGCAGTTGTTCTTTTCCAGGTTCCAGAGCAATCTATTAAATACAAAGTGCTGGCAAAGGAATGTGTCACTTTAATGCACAACTGCTCTCCCTCCTGCCTACCCATATTTCCATACTTGACTGATATTTTCTGCTAGCCATTTTACAGGGGAAAAGTCCTGTTTCTCTTTGCTGTGAAGGAACAATCCAAGCTGCAGATATGAGATGTAACATTGAGTCCATGGGAATGGACATAGGAGTGCAGCGGGCTGCAGTGGCTCTGACTTGGCCAACAAGCAGGACTTAAACAAATTTCATTAATTCCTTAACTGATGTCCAGGCAGGACCTGATGCATCCATCAATTGTTCTCCACAAGCCCTCAGCAGGCTTCACCCCCCTGATATCCCCAGTGAGGAGGAACCACAGAAATGTGTTTTGAAGGCAAATTTCCTACCCCAGGCTACAGCACAGCAGGTCTTACTGGGATGGGAAGGTATAATGTCTGATCCCATTCAAACAAAAGGGATGAAGAATTACATTTCCAGGCGTGCTTGCTGAGCTCAGGGTAATGATGTCCAGAAGTGTTAGAAGCAGAACTGTTTGCACTGTCATTTCAATGCAACAGGAATTAGATGCCTGCTGCCTGACACTGTATCATAAATCATGTAAAATAAACAGCAACTCATTTTACTTGGTATTTCTCCTCTCTTTGCTACCATTAGGTAGTTTTGTTTGTGGAATGAAAAAAAACGGGCAAAACCATGTTCTTCAGTCTAGATATGGCATTGCCTGTAGGCAAATCCCATTCAGTAGATATCTGGAATACAGAAAAGGCTATTAGTTGTGGGGTCTGGTGAAAAAAAAAATCATTCTTCTCTAGCAGAAAGGTTATGAAGCCAGACTTTTGCACTCACATTTGATGAACAGTTGCTGTCACAGCACAGGAAGAGCTCAAGGAGCAGAAGGGCAAGGAGAGTATCAGGCAAGACTGGTAGCTAAGAAAAAAGTGGCCTTAAGCCCTCACTGACTCTTAAAACACTTTCACCAGTAAATACATGATTATTCAGACCAGCTTAGGAAACATGGGCTTTTCTTATTTTTCAGATACAGAGTTGATCCATCAAAGTCCAGTGAAATCTGAAAAAAATCCTATACTTGTTGCAGTTGGTTTTGGAATGAAACCCATGTCCACTGGCACGTTAAACTTTGTCTAGTGCAGGGTTTGGTGGCTGTTAGATAGCCCGTGGTAGCAGCCTCAAACAAACAAGGCACTGTGCTTTGAAATAATATTAAAACCCAACAGCTGCATTTAAACCACCTATAGGTGGGATGAGGTTCATTAACCCAAACTCAGTAATTTGCAATGTAGCCTTCTAAGCTAGTGGCTTTGATGTTATTTATGATAATGTAGTCACATAGTTGCTTTCTGTATAGTTCCATGTATGACTTTGATCACTTTGTTAGCTGCTGGCTCATAAAAATCAGGTACCTGGCCCTCCTGCAAAGCTCCTTGGCTCCTCTGCTGTGATCAGAGAGATAACAACAGCAAATGATACAGCAAGAGTGAAGGATGCCTGGTGAGTGCTCTGATGCCTTCAGGTTTCTGAATATCCCTCTGGGAGCCTCCTCCTTTCAAAGTAGTGTTTTTTTCTTTTGAAATCAGTCTGTTTTGCAGAGGGAGGAGTTAGAAGGGAAATTCACCAACTGAGGAATAGTGGAATATTTTTACCTCAGGCTAAGATAAAATAATTTTCCTTTTTAGCTTTGACTGCTGAATTAAACCCTCGCAGCTCACACAGTTCTAGAAGCATGGAGTGTGCTGTGCTGAACAGATTTTTATCAGCATTGCCAATTTACATTTAGCTGCTACTTTCTGATGCTCTTTGTCACAGTGAAGGTCAGACCTGTTGACAGAGAAAGGGCAGGGGAGGGTCAGATCCACTCACAACACAACCTGTTGCTCCTGCTGCCACAGCCTTTGATCCCTAAGGGCTGGCTTTTTAGGGAACTTTTCCTCCTAAAACTGTTTCTCGCCTTTGATACAGAATCTCTCATCCTCGGCTCACATCTTCTTTTGCAGATAACCTGACAGACCGATGTGAAAAAATGGTGTGCCTGTGTGACCAAGAAGCAGCCAAGTGCTGGGGAGCAGCCCCATACAATCCACACTTCATCCTCTGGCCAGACTTTTTATGTGGACAGACTCATCCCACCTGCCATGTCAGATACGGGGGGCCAGAATAGTCTTAGGACCTTTCTTGTGACAGTTTGAACCTGAAGGTGGTGGAATAAAATTTTTCCTCGTTTTCCAGATCTAACAATGGTGTGAGACAATTTCTGTCAGGCCAGGATTTATGGGGAGGAGAGACAGACCAGAAAAGTGTGGTGGTGGAGTTGCCCTCTCTGTGAGAAAGCACTTGGAATGTATCAAGCTCTGCCTTTGACAAGCAAGTCAAGGGCTCATGGGTTAGGATAAAAGGGCAGACAAATAAGGGTGATGCTGTTTTGGGTGTTTTCTACAGGCCACCTGAGCACAAGAAAGTGGATGAGGCTTTCTACAGGCAGCTTGAGGCAGCATCACAGTCACAGGCCCCAGTTCTAGTGGGGGACTTTGACTACCCAGACACCTGCTGGAGAAACAACAGGTGACAAAGGTGATTAAGGGACTGGAGTATCTCTGCTGTGAGCAAAGGATGAGGGAGCTGGGTCTGCTCAGCCTTGAGAAGAGATGACTGAGAGGGGACCTCAGTGGTGTCTGTGAATAACTGAAGGGAGGGTGTCAGGCTCTGCTCGGGGGTGCCAAGCAATGGGACAAGAAGGCATCAACTAGGAACTGACAGACAAGCAGTTCCACCTGAACAGGAGGAAGAACTTTACTGCACAGGTGACTGAGCACTGGAACAGGTTGCCCAGAGAGGTTGTGGAGTCTGTCTCACATATTCCAGACCTGTCTGGACACAATCCTGTGCCATGTGCTCAGGGATGACCCTGCTTGACCATGGAGTTTGGATCAGATGATCTACTGTGGCCCCTTCCAACCTAACCCAGTCTGTGATTCTGTGACAGGGTAACACACATGCTGAAGCAAGGGGAAAATCTTGGTCTGATCATGATCAAGATCTGCCTTTGCAGAAACAGACAGGTTGGTCTGTGGTGTAGTGGGAACACATCTCCTGTCACCAAATAGTGCATCTTTTATTTTTTTTTTTTCTCAGTCATAGAATCACAAGGTAGTTTGGATTAGAAGGAGCCTTTAAAGGTCATTTAGTTCCAATCCCTGTGCAGTGAGCAGGGACACCTTTAACCAGACCAGGTTGCTTAGAGCTCAGTTGTCTCATCCCTCATGATTCTGTGCCACAGCACTGGAGACACTTCTGAGCTGTTCAAGGGTAAGCAGAGTTATGTTGGGCTATTGCAGTTGCAAGGTCAGCAAGGATTTCTGCCTTCTGGCATACCCACACTTTGCAAAAGAATATACTCACTGCTCCACAGGCTTCAGAGCTGCTCTCTGATACATATAGAAGATGGTCTTCTATACTGGCATGTCCCCCAGTCACTGACTGCCTGGCAATCACTTATTGTCACATCAGGAAACTGGCTGTGGAGAACATCAGTTGTGTCAAGCAAATCTTTCCCCCTTTTTTTTTAAGGGTATTAGAGGCTGATATTCAAACGCTGCATTTCCTTCTGGCAAGAGAAACCAAAATCCCACTCTTTCAGCCAGAAGTAGCTAGGTATGAGTGGGCCTTCTTTGCATCTTTGTCACAAGCACTTAGGCTGGAGGAAGCCAACAGGACAAGAGCCTCCTTGGCAGGAGGCACAGAGAGATGGGGGCCACACCTGCATCCCCAGGAGCAATGCTTCTGATTTCCTCGGGTAGGTGCTGGCACCACATGGGCACCTGGAGCACCGAGGCAGGCTGGGCTCCCTCTGTCTCTGCTGAAGCTCAGCTGACAAACTTTGAACTGCACCTTTACAATAAGAACTAATGGCACAGAAAGACCCAGGGTGCCTCATCAGAGCCTAAATTCAGAGATATGTGGCCAAACTAAGTGGAGTTTCAGCAGGTGATAGCACAAATCTCTTCACAAAGAGTTGCTTTGCTCCTTGCTGCAGAAGGATGGTGAATATGCCACTGTGGCTGTCAGAGCTGCAGGAAAAAGAAGCTTGCTAACAAAAATAAAAATGCCGAAGTCAACATGAAGAAGCAAGGCTTTTATTCCCTCTAGAACTCCGATTTTTGGCTTATAGGGCACCAGAAATTGTTCCACCTGCAGGCTTTGCATATCCCAGCGGCTCCTGTACTGCTGCACCTCAAGCTATGCTGAGCAGGAAGGAAAGGAGAGAGAATGAGTGAGCAACACAGAGCCAGGACAACACAATAAACTCCTCCGAGCCTTTCTGGCAAAAGAAGTTGTGAACTCCTAATGTAGAGCGTTTGCAGAGGGATGGTGCTGTGTGGGCAGCATCAGCCTACGGAAGGGAATGCGTTTCCCAGCAAGGGCTGGAAGATCCTCCCCGGTGAGAGAGGCAGAGCTCCCGGCGTGTCCCTGTCCCCGCCACGCCGTCCATCAGGTGGCGGCAGCGCTCCAGTGAATGGCAAGAGCAGCTCTTCCTTCCGCCCTTCAGGGAGGGGATTTTTTCATCGGGCTGAGCAGGATTTTTGAGCGCCACGAGAAGAGGTGCAAATCACACGTCTCCTCAGTGAATGCAAAAAGTCAGCTGAGCTCGCCCTGAAACGCATACCACATCTTGGGTTGCTCAAAATGGGAACTGAACTTGTTTCAAAAGGCAGTGTCAGTCTCCTCCAATTAGACCAGTTGACAGAACAGAAAAAAAGCAGGGGAGCTTTTGGGTGCATCAGCCTCTTATTGGGGCATTTCTTTGGCTCATGTGTGGTGAAAATGTCTGGTTTTCCCAACGTTATCAGCTGATCTAATGGAAGACAGATCTTTAAGTAGGGCTTTAGAAACCACACCTCCAACACCTAAGCCATCATAGGCTTTCTGTACACAAGCATTACAAGAGTACAGATATAAGCACAAAGTTGGCAGGAGGAAGAACCACCCTTCAGCATAAACATAAAAGAACTGAATGAGTCCTTGGTCTTTGTTAAAAGAAGCTGCAGCATCTTATTGAAAACCTCTTGGTCCAAAGTGGCAATTAAAGAAGATCCTATTATTTTCTTTATAGGTAACTCATTAGGCCCACTGGTGAGGCTCTACAACATAAACAAAAAACTGTTTGAAAAAGTGATGGAACATAGAACCAGCTCTGTTAGAGTTTCCTTCATACTACTTATTTCCTGAACCAGATCCCATGCCTGACCAGGGGTAAGAAAATGCCTAATTTTTGTTTCAGTTAAAACACCGGTACCTTTGGCGAGACTCTTGTCTCATGCAGAGGATGCACCTCCTCAGCTGCGGGGTTAAAACAACGATCAGAACCACTATGCCTCCAATACCAGCTGCCACAACCCCAATGATTGTTCCAATGGATTCTTCCATACCAAACAAGCCTGGGGGAGGAAGGAAGGCAGAGTAACATTAAGAGATGTTTTCCAGACAAGAGCATGCAATGCAGCCAGCATCTTCGCTGCAGTGGCTGCAGAGGAAGCTGCTTACTGTGATCGTGCTAATGTCTTCTCTGACATGAAACCCCTTCTAATGGGAGAGTGACTTGCACTACAGAGCTACTGATTTTTTTCATTCCTGTGTAGGAACTCCTAAGCAGCATTCCTAAGCTGCTGTGCTGTCTGGTGCTTTAGAGATAGGGCAGACCCATAGTCCCAGAAAATCTCCCTCAACAGCTAGACATTATGGAATGGCAAAAGAAGCTGCTGCTTGAATTAATGGGACTCAGACTTGTATACTTTATTTTTGAAAGAAAAAAAATTACTGACAACTTTGAGAAAGCCATTGATCTGCCTATCTGCTTCCAAGGGACACAGCACCAGAGAGCAGAGAGAGTTCTGCTGAAGTCCTTTCTTTGACTGGTTGCTCTTGGGACTGTTGCATGGCAGAGATGGCATAGTGTTGAAATTCTACATTTCATCATCTCAGGAACACAGAAAGGCAATTATGCTGGCCAGAGTGCAGACATTTCAAGAGTAACCTGTGTGCTACTGAGACTATGAGATCAAGCCAACAGGAGACCTCATTAGACACACAGCCAAGCCCTTGCAGAAGGGCACAGTTTGCCTGCCTTTGTGTTACAGTTCAAACTGAGTGGTGTTATAAAAATTAGTAACTCGGGCTCAAAAGGCCAAAGGCTTAGTGAATCTTGGTGAAATAGAAGCTTTGGTGATGAAAAAGAGGAAAATGGCACTTGCATAATTTACTGTTGACACAGAAGGAGGTATTTTTTGTTAATTAGATAATAAGATAATAACCCTCCTAATGTGTTGACTTTTTGGGACTGGAATCTGTTTAGCCTACAGAAAAGGAAAGTTTGACATTTCCAGCTGCTACAGCCATTAGCAAGTTACCTCTTTACTTAGTATGCCTCGTTTCTATCTGTGAGGCTAAGAAAACATAGCATGGCACTTTTAATGCTCCTTTCATTTTAATGTGAATGAAGTTAATCAGAAATTACATAACGATCATATTATATATGATCCTCATGATTATCATGGGATTACTTATGTCATTCAGAGTTAAGGAATGACTATGCAAGTTAGTGGGTTGGAGAGAAGTAACATAAAAAAAAAAAAAAAGGGGGTCTAGAGCTGTTCCTTGAGATGGTACCTTGTCACCTGTCACCCTGTGAGTGACAGGGGTTCTGCCAGAGCTGTGAGTACAAGGGAACTTGTCTGACTGTTTCATTCTTTGCAGTGACTTTATTTTTATGGGTAGCCTTATTCCTTCTTTTTGTGGTGTAAATGCTCCTCCTTATAATAACAGCTGTGATTGCTTATAGAGACAAGCTAAGGTATTTTAGCTGGCCTTACAAAAATAATGAGAAATGCTATAGAGCAATTGCACTCCATAACACCAGGCCCTTACTGCCAGAGGCCAAACAGGTCAACTTCTCTGTTTCTGCAAATGTGCAGACCAGCTTTGGAGGAAAAACAAGGAGAAAAAAAGTAAATAACTCCAAGTATTACCCAGAGCCCTCCTGATCCTGAGCTTTGTGCCATCTCCTGTCACCACCTTCCCGTCCGGAAGTGTAACCTCACAGAAATAAATACCATGGTCACTGGTTGTCACATTGAGGATAATCAGGGAAACATCCCCTTGGGACATGTCACCACTCATGAAGATCCTGGAGTTATTTGGCAAGATGGTCACATTCTTTTCTAGCAGGTCCATCTGCCCCTTTTCATCTTCTTTGTACCACTTCACCATCAGGTCGGTCAGGGAGGGATGCTGTGGACTGTTAAGATGACAGTTCAAGACCACAGTTTCACCCTCTTTGGCTTTCTCCTTGGCTGGTGTTTGAGTCACCAAAAGGTTCCAAGGCTCAGGTGTCAACAACAAAGGCTGTGCTGTTACAGGAGTCACAGCTGCTGCATTCTCCTTGTTTGCACCTCCACCAGTAACTCCTACATCTGTACCAGGAAAGAGAGAGAGAAGAGGACAGCTGAGGGTGATAGGATGATAAATGTCCCTGCTGCTCCTGACCTCTAACCAGCACAAAGAATGGCTCCTGGAATCAGCACGTGAGAGCAGTTACTCTTATGATGATAGGGATTTTCTTCTTAGTTCCCGCTTAGATTATGTTCTGGTGTACAGACAAGTCTTTTCCTGAATATCAGCTCCTTTCTACTGCCATACTAGAGGAAGGAAGATTAATGCCATGTCTAATGGCTTTGAGTGAAATTTAGAGTCCAGACAGCCCCATTTCCACCTGCAACACTAACCTCTTTCTTCCCACCCCGAGAAGTCTCAGGGCCTGATGTTGCTGCCTCAACTGGTTTTAAGGCAAAGCAAAATATCCATGTGCAGTTATACACTGGCAGTTCTATTTTGGCAAGCACAATGAGTAAGTGTGCATCTAATGCAACTGCCTGCATCCCAAAACCTAATGTGATTCTTAGAATTTTCAGCATACACTTTCAGTTACAGGACAGGAAATCTTGAAACCATGGGAAGAATCTCCATTACCAGAGACTGAACCCCTAGCAGATCCTATCAGCAGTCTAGGGGAGAGAACATCAGCCTTATGCTCATAGTGAAGCTGAGGGTGACAGCTATTCTCTGTGAAGGGACCATCTCCTGCTAACTTTTGTTAGAAAAACATGAACATGTCTGTAGCAGACATTTCAACCTGCCTTCTCATACTCAGGTGCTAGTCATAGTATCATTTCCTTGAGCTAAGAGCAGTGAGAGTGGATCTCATTTCTGGGAACACCAGCCTGGGCACAGAAAACGAGAGGGATACTTGCTGTCTCAAAAAGAGGGAAAAGCAAACCTAAAAATAAGCTTTTGCCAAGAAAGAGTTCAGACCAATTTTTGGAAAAGGCTCTTCTCTTGTTTTATTTTCTTCAAGTGAAATAGTCTCCCTTCGAGCTAGTTGGTGTCCTCTCAAGGACTGCAGACCATTCCAGAGTGAAGGTCCTGATTTTCCATTGTCTTGAGTGGTTCACTGCCATCCACACAGTGTGAAATGCTATTGTGTGGGTCTGGTAAAGCAGCACAATGACAATAGACACTCTCTGCTCAGAGACAAAGGTCTCGAGGCAATGGAAAACCAAACCCCTTTATGATCAGTTTGAGAGTTACTTGAATGGCTCCTCCAGGCATGCTTGTACAAAAAAAATCACAGTTGTATTCATAGTTATTATTATTTATGACTCATAGGGGAGTAGAGGATTTCTGTCAGCCAGCAGGGCCCTGTTGTTCTGGGCACCTTATAAAAGGCTGGGGTATAGAGCTCACAGTTTAAATATGAGACAAGAGAGAACTCCTGGATGCAAAAATACAGGAACCATAAACTGGCTGTGAAACTAGGCAACAACAGAGCATGGGAAACACTTTGTGAGCTGTTTGGCACTGTGTGCTTTTACCTCAAAGTGAAAATTTTTGCCTTAGAACTGGAACACCAACCCATGGGAATTGGATGCCTGAGAATTAGGTACCCAAATATAATTTTGAAACTGGTCCCCTAAAATTAGTAGTTCTTATTAAAGGTACTAGATGAGATATTATCCTTCCGTTCATACGTCATCTTACCACTGAGCCCACTGGAGCTTCTTGGGGAAATCTGAGGTCCAGATCTTCCCTGTCCAGTTAGATACATGTATCAAGGCAGCAGTCATAAAAGTTGAAGTATCTTGACAAGATAAATTTGAGGAAATACGAAGTATAATTGAAATAACTGACAAAGCTTGACATACATACTACAGTTTTGTGTATCAAATATTCTGAAGTGTTCTATTTGGTTATTTATTAGAGTGAATTTGAGCAGTTTCATAATGAGTACTCTTTTAAAATCTCAGTTTATTAACCATTTTCTCCGCTGGATAACTGCTGCTTTAGCTAGTGTGTGCTACTGCTACCTTGTTTTCACGGAATGGCCACAAAATTTCTTCTCTGCTACCGGTACTCCAGTCTTGCCACATGCACTCCTGTAACACAACTATAATTTTTATTTCTTTTAGTGATGCAAAAGGCATACTTTTTACACAGACACTCAGTGGCCTATAGAATGTAACTGAGTAGGAACAATGTGCTTTGATGTTGCCTCTGTTCATCATTAGTTTTATATGCATCTCCTATCATGAAATAACTGGCCTTGTCATCTGTTTTATTCCACACCTTTGATTCAATACAAATCATGTAACTTAATTAGGAGAATTAAAAATTAAATTTGTCCCAGCTCTCTTTAGGGGTTTCACTGAGAAGATTACATCTACCTCTATTTTTCCTCCTTTCTTTTCTTTCTTTTTATTTTTTAAGGCTGCAAAACTGGAACATATTAGTTCACTGGTATTCAATTACACAATGCCCTTATCGTTTTGGCATCTGGGAGCATACCATGCCAAATGCTTTGCTGACTCTGCTTCAAAGCTCTTTTTAAGTCAATTGCTTCATTAGCAGAGTGATGTGTAGGTCCCTTGTCATGCGGGTTGTGGGGCTCAAGCCCACAGAGAGGAATGCAAGGCTTGTGGTGAAAGCACTTGAGCTAGACAGGCTACAGAGAAATACAGCAGGGATGACCTTGTCTAGACCTGGACAAACGATTAGATGATCTAATAGGTCACTGTCTTATGAAGTCCTTAGTTCACGTCCAGTTTTCAGCCATGAGGAGAGAAAGCTCTCTGGGACTCCCTGTAATATGGCAACGTGCTCCACATTTGGCAGTGCTAATAGGGCACCTACTAAAACCCTCAGCCTCCCCTCGACGTAATCTGCAGGTGGATACTTCCCCGTGTAAGGCCATATCAGACCTGTAAGTGAGAGATACAAATACCCAAAGCAGGCTAGAGGTGCTGGGGAGACAAAAGGAGAGAATAAAATACAGCTGCACTCTCTTCCTGTCCTGGAGCCTCACTTAAGGCTTGGGTGCCTGGAGTAAATCCGAGCACCCTGAAAGCTTCTTCTGCCAGCTGCCAACAGCAGGGGGGAGCCGAAATGGTGCGTGGAGGTCAGTGCAGAATTCTGCCTTTCCAGTTTGTTCTCCTCTCCTTTGTTCACACTCGGTAGCTGGAGAAGGAGTTGAGGGCAAATAGGGCTCAATTTCCAACCCACAAAAAAATCCTCTCCTGATGAAATTACTGTCTTTCAGATGGTTTTGTTTGCTTTGGAGCTCAGCTTCACACTCATACCATGCTGGTGCCATGAAGGTGCTTTACAAGCTGTATCCAGCTCCCAGACATCTATGATTAAGTGATCAATGACTGCACATTGCTGCTCTTAATTTATATGACTTTTGCCCTGGGCTGAGGTTGGTTTTCACAAATGGATACCTTGTGACAATAACTGTTGGCTAATATATCGGAGAAACAAAATAGAAATGAAGCTTCTAGGAATGATGATACACATCTGGGAAAAGACAGGCAAATACACCCTTTCTGAACATTTATATTAGATAAACAGGAATGTATATGAAAAGAAAAGTATGTTTTAATGCAATACACAACACTAAATACGATTTCCCTGCACCCTGAGGAAGCCCTCAGTTGAAAATCGCATTTTGGAAAAAAAAATAAATAAATAGAACTTCTCAAGCCAAGCTCCATGAACAACTTATATTTCTTCTAATTAAGGAAGGTGGTTTGGTACTCACCCACCACCAAGAAGAAGATGAATGAAGACACTGCAGATCTATAGAGTTTCCCAATGTGCTGGCTCATGGTTGCTGAAGTACATGGCCTCACCATCTCTCCCTCTGGTAGTAAGGGTAAAAAGTATGTGTGTATTATAGCAACAGGACCTCACATTCTGCCTTAGTGAATGTCACACTTACTAAAGTTACCACAGCTTTGAGCTCACAGTGCTCTGCCTGCTCCCTGGATGAGAGCCACGTTGCAAATGACAACAATTACTTCCCTGGAGGCTGTTCTGCTCTCTCTCTGAGAACATGTCGAAAATGCTCTGAGAGCAGAGGGAAGATATTACATTGTTTTTCACTTTAGGCTTGTATAAACCACAACTTTGGGCTGAGTATAGAATATCCAGATACTCCAAAAGAGACCTCTCTTCTGCTGAACCCCTCCCCAGTGGTGGTGAGAACACAAAGAGCATTGGCTTAATTTTCTGAATAGCCAGACTCTAATGCACCACAGTATCACCCTAATGCACCACAAAAGGAAGTTTCAGGAACTCAGTATCTTTGTGGCTATATGCACATGGTGTTTACAGGTAAACTGTATTCCCCAAAGTGGTTTTGGGTTGTTTTGTTTTGTTTTTTTTTTTGCGTTTTTTTTCAGTGCAGAACAAATCCTTTTCCGTCAAAAGTTGACTATTTAAACTCTAAGTACAGCTTGTCTATGCAACTTGGGTGGAGGGCAAAACTGCTGGAGAGGGCGGCCTATCTGCAAAACCAGCAGGTGTGCTCCGAATTAGTCTGTGTTTATACAAGGCCCACACAGAGCACGACTCTGTGAGAGGAGCTACAGCAGCTCCAAGCCTCACCTGTACCACCCAGCCCTGCCAGCAGTGCCAAGCCCCATCCAGCAGCCCTACCCAGCCTGTACCAAGCATGGGCTACTGCCACTACTTGGCTGACACCCCTTGCCTCAACTACAGGATTAGGGATTATGGCATGCTTTATCTAATGATCTTGCACATCTTCAAAACTCTCCAGGTAATGGCATTGTGCTTGAGTATCCAGGAAAGACTCAATTCCATAACTCTTAAGACACAATGCAGCTGAGAGGGGCATGAGTATTTCTGCTTTTCTTTGCATTTGAAAGCAAAAAGGACTTGATTCGCAAAACTTGGCTGACCAAATAATGTTGAGAGCAACAGCCCACTCCTGGAGTTACCAGTTGTCACTTTAGCTTTGCTGTCACTTAGCAGATCCCAAAGCAATGGAATCAGTGAAAGCAGGATAGGTTATGGTTAAAGGAATCATAGTATGAGGGAGTATGGTTAAAGGAACCTGGGAGGCAAATACTTGTCTGAAATGGCTTGGCAGAGTGGGAACACCTGTGATTACCAGGCTGGAATCATATTAGGAAGGGAACTGGGACCAAGTGCAGAGCAACAGGGCATTTCAGAAGGAAGATAGAAGTTTGTGAGGGTCTTCTGAAGGAAGTACTGCCAATGTGTTGATGAGCAACGCCAAAATATCCATGAAAGGAGAAAGTCAGAGGAGTCAAACCCAAGGGTTTGAGGAGGGAATAACCAGTAGAGTTGCAGGCACCAGGCAGATCAAGAGGGTTTTGGACTGAGTTACTGGTTTAGAATGCTGATTGTGACTGTGTGTCAGAGGAGTCAGTGTGCAAGAACGGATCTGAACCAAAGGCAATCCAAACACTGTCTGATTTAAACCCAAGTACTTGGTGTGCTTCAAGTGTGTTGTGATGGGCATACCACCATTGTTCCTGCAAATGCTATTAATGTTCATGTCATCCGGAACTAGCAATTCTCTTGTGAATCCTCCACTAAGTAGGTCATGCCTGAGCCAAAGTGCCAGGTCAGCCAACTTTTAACTGAGGGAATACAAAGGGGGTTGGTTAGTGTTGCTGGCAGCCAGTAGCTGAACATGAAGCTTCTCCCACTTGGATAACCCAACATGATTCAGTTTTTGGACAAAAAGAAAAATAAACTGGTACCCTGAGTGTTGTTGAAGAAAGCCCTCAAAATTCAAGTTTCAAGTGCAAATCAAGAAAGCAAGGAACAAAAATGAAACAAAACACACATGCTTTTTTATACTCTCATGTAAATTTTGGAGACTTGCAGTTGCTCGCATTAACACTGTCCTGTCTGGGCCAACAGCTGGGAGGAGGCATCACCCATGGGGACTTCGGGCACTTCTTCTAATGGAGCAGTGAGCAGGTATCACAGGGCCCTGAGATGACCAGGAGGAGCCTCCACACATTTCCTGGGGAGGAGGTAGAGAGAAAGGGGGGAACCGGAGGAAATAGCGTTGTCACAACTGGCTGCTTTATCCATCCATCCATCCATCCATCCATCCATCCATCCATCCATCCATCCATCCAATGCTTTTCATCATCTACCAGCCAACTACCCAGCGATGTGATTTCTTTGCATCTCATTGGGCTCTTCTTTTTCCTGTGAGGTGAGCTGAGGGCACCCATCTGCCAGCCATCATCGCCCTGGCTGGGTCCCCTGATTCGAGGAGCCCTCAGAGCTTGGGGCAGAAACCACTCGGCGCTGCTCGGCAGCCTCAAAAATGAGACCCAGGGTTTCCTGGGACGAAACCCCCCTCACTGACTTCCTTTATGTCACCTCATCCTCTGCTCGGCCCGCAGCCAGCCTTCCCCCTCTCCCCCTAGGAGTCCCCCCGGAGCGGCCCCTCGGCAGTGTTTTCCGTCCGATGACACGATTTCGGGATCTGCGCTGCCCGGGCGCTGTGTGACCGGCTGCGCTCACGGCGGGCGGCGGGCCCGGGGCTCTCCCTCGGGCAGGCGGCACCGAACGTCCCCCCCCCCCCGCCCCGCAGCCGGGAGTTTTTTCCTACTACAGCCCTCAAACTTTCCACCGGCGCGGAGGCTTCCCACTTAACCCTTGCGGAAGCCGCAGAGGGGCTGCCGCGGCCGGACCAGGAGAGCAGCGGAGGCGCCGCAGCGCTCTCCGCCCCTCATGACGGCTCCCCCTCCTCGGGAGCAGCGGCGCCGCTCGCCCCTGGCAACCTCCTCCCGCCGCGGGCCGGCGGCGCGGCCGGCGCCGGCCCCTTTAAATGGCGGCCGCGGCCCCGCCGTGCGCCCCGCGGAGGCAGCTGGCGCGGCCCTCGCCCCCCTCCATGGTAAGCGCCGCGCTCTGCGCTCCCCGCCCGCCCCTCCGGCGGGCTCCGTGCCCCCGGCCGCCGCCCCCCCGCCCCCCGGGCCGGCGGCGGGCCGCGCAGGTAGGTGCGGGGGGCGGCAGCCCCGCTCCCTTCCTCGGGCCGGCCCCGGACGAGCGGCGGCGGCGCGGTCCCACAGGCAGCGCTAGGGAGCTCCGCCGTCCCCACCCACCTCCCCGAAAGTTTTTGGGGCGAGGCGGGGCCGGGGGCAGGGTGGCCCTCGGGGCTCTCCGGTGAGGGGGGCGGCGAACGCCCCGCGGGGTGTCCGCAGGGCCGGTCTGGGCTCCCGGGAGAGCCGGCGGGGAGGCGGCTGCGGGGTTGCCGGGCAGCCGCCGAGCCCCGGCGTTTAGGAGGGCAGGGAGCGGGCGAGCAGCAACTGGTGGAGGTTGCCGCGGGTGTTCGCGTGGAAAAGCCCCGCGGGGGCAGCTCTGCGCTCACACCGCGTAGCCCGCAGTGTCTGTGCCTTTGCCTCGCCCCGCTGTCCCCTCTGCCTTTGCCTCGCAGCCTGTCCCTAGCCCGGGCCGCGGCCCCGGGGAGCGCTGGGCGGGCGTGCGCAGCCCGGGGTGGCCCAACAACGTCTCGGTTCTGAGTTGGTTTGGAGTTGAAAGCCAACGTTGCCTCATCCTGGCGGATCCGGTAGTACGGGCGAGGTTACTCGCTTGGGGCCCTGGGCTGGTTTTTTACCGCTTGCTGGGTGGGATGGCACAAGTGTCATTCTGTGGCTCAATTTCCTTTCATAAAGTAAAACTGACTTCCAAAACGAAAAATACTGATAACAAGGGGGAGTGCTACAGAATTAGAAAACAGTGCTGCTTAGTATCTTTATAGTAAACTATATGAGTCAATTTTTTTTTTCTGAAGTGTTTGGCTTTTATTTACATACAATTTGTAATGTAACTAACAGTAGGTATAAGCACTTGATATATCAGTATTGCAATAACATATGTCAGTCCTCTAGTAAAAATGCTACACCTGTATGACCTTTCTCAAGTTCTGAAAGGTCTCACAGGTTCCTGAGATGTGCTGCATGTTAGGCACTGATGTCTCATGTTGATATTATTTCAGTTGTAAGTATCTGTGTAGCTTCAATGTGCCAGTCGGTTGGGGGGGGGGGACGGCGCTGTAGTGGAAATAGAATACTTTGATAAAGAACAAAAAATATAATTAAATATAGTATAGGGAAAAAAAAGTAAAACTAGTGAAAAAGCTGTCAGTGGGAAGTGTTTCCATGCCACTCACCTTGGTGAAACTACCATGTCAGGTATCATTTAATATACAGCTGTTAAATGGACTAACCATCTTGTTTCACCTTTCTCCACCACTGCTGGATTACATACCTTACTTCTTTGTTCACAGGAAGTTCATGAAGTGGATCATGGTCTTATTAACCAGCTACTTGCTGATTCAGAGGAGACTCTTAATTCGTGCACAGAGAAAATGCAGAGTCCTTCTCAGTATAGCTGGAGTGCTGACTGGAGCTTTTGGGTAACGTGTTCTAGCTCTCTCCTAACCTGGTTTTAATTTATAAATATAATATGTGTCTATTTTAATTTACGTATGTGTGTATATGTACAAGGTTTATATCCACAGTTCTCCAGTTGCTTTGTAGTCATGAATTAGTAAAGCCTTCTCCACCCATGTAGTGAGGCAGGTAATTTTATCATTACTGGCTTACTAAAGTGTAAGGTGAGACTGAGAAGGGGTGAAGTTGTTTATCTGATGTCACAGATCAAGTTAGTGACAGAACTTATGGTTTCTGTGCCCAATCCTGTCTCCCAGTTCCTGGCATGAACCCATCCAGTGTTCCTTATGCTTATAGAAAGACATTTTTTGATGCTCTGATGCTTTTTAAGCATAAGGGTTGAATTTTGGTTTTCAGTGATGGTTGGTGGTTCTGAATTGCATTCCTAGTGTTCATTTTTGTCAAGTAAACAAATTGTTTTCCACAAGAGTAAATAAACTTCCTGTGTTTTTTTGTAAAAATTGAATTTGTGAATAAGAAAGGCAGAAAAGAATTTCTGCCTTTAATTTTTTTTCCTTTCTGAGGAAATGCTTGACTGAAAGCAGAGTGTGTAATAAGAAGTGCTTATTTCAGTACTTTCTTTTGGTAGATTTTTTTAATGCCTTGAGAGAAGGTGTGTGTACACCTGGAGTGTATGTTTTGCTGTCAAATTGGTGCATGGATTGTTATTGTTTGGTAAGGAAGGAGACCACGTGTGCATGGAGCCACAGGCATGGTAACAGCTGATCTTGTGGGAGACCTGGAGTGCCAGAGCTGTGAGGAAGGGAACCTGACTCAGGTTCTGTATCAGGTGTCCTCAGTACATCCATGTGCTTCAGCTCTTAGGAGCATCACCTGGTCTACTGTGTCCTTCTCCTGCTGAGGTTGTCACAGTGTTCGTTGTGCTTAGCAGGTGAAAGATTGAGTAACTAGTGAAGGCCAGAAGGAGTCCATGGCAGAGCTGTGAGCAGAAGGGGCGTGATCAGATTCCCCAACTCCTTATTTATAAATCTGGCTTGTATGTTTTCATCACTCCTCTGCACAAGTCGATGTCCTAATGGTCAGGACATCTGGTTTTGCATCTCGGGCCATAGGATAAATCCTCTCCAGATGCATGTGTACTCTTAAATAGAGCCAGTGGAAATGGGACAGGCCTAACAAAATCCCAGCAGGTCATAGGTTTGTGTTGCTAGAGTGGGTTCTTGGGGGTGTTCAGTATTTTCTTCACTTCATCCCTGCAGGGACAAGGATGGTCCAGGGCTGTCCTGCCTGTGCCTAGCTGTGTCTCTGTACTTGAGTGGGTAGGAAGCCATGCTGTGCAGACATTGTAAGTGGCAGCTATGCTCTTGTTAGGTGGCAAATTAGATTGTGTAAACTAATGCTTGATGATTTGTATACAAGCACTAATGCAGGTGGTATTCTGTGCAAGGAATAAACCTGTTCAGGTGTCAGGTTGTTGGACCTGCAGTTAACAGCTCAGTATTTCCTTGATAGGCCTGGTGATTGAAAATGAAGTAATTAAAGTATTCTATATGGAGAATGTTGCTGTGCTATTGGCTTTGCACTCTTAGGTTTGATACACGTGCTGAAGGCTTGAAGTTTCTTTGAACAGAGCTTGGAGCCTGCACAGTGCAGTGTATTGTGTGTCCTCACAGTGCCACTCTCTGCTTCCTGTAGTAATGTGTGCCTGTAACTTCAGGGGAGTGGGATTCTTCAGTGCATTGGCAGCTGCTGTGGGGGGTGTTTTCCAGTATCATTAAATGATTATCTTCTGTCTGATTTATACTCCAAGACCTTAGTATGTGTTTGATGTTGGTGTTTATCTGGTTCTGCAAATATGACCTTGCAGTTAAAACAAAGTAATTGTGTAAATAGTTCCCTCTTGTAAGATAATGCTGTGGCTGGAAATGTTGTAGCCTTACCATCTGTCACTGATTAGTTTTAAAAGCCTGTACCAGTCTGGTTGTAGGAAGCCACGGTGCTTATTTTCTCAGCCTGGAGGCAACTGAATTGTAAAGCAGCAAGAACCAGGAAGTCACAAATTCAAGGTGAAAATTAAGATTTTTATTTTTTTTTTTTTTAAAATATTATGTCATTGGCATCGCTCCTTGCTCTTTGTGACAGAAGATGTTTCAATAACTTGCACGGTTGATGAGCAGCTGCTGACTATTAAAAACAAATCATTAAAACTCCCTAAATTCTGAGTCATAGTAAATGTGTAGGTGATAGCAAGGAAGGCAGCTTGTTGCAGGGTGTGAAGCATGTGTCACTAACGTTTGACAAAGATGATCGTAGTGTCCTGTGGCAGGTGGGGACCTGTGCTGCTCCTTCCCCCTCCTGAGTCAGTAGGATGGAGGAATGGCTACACCAGCAGGACTAGCCTGTGGTAGCATCCAGGAGTCAGCTCTGTTGCCAGGGTTATTTGCTTGGAGAGGCTGCATGTTTCCAGCAACTGAGGTTTGCTCCAAGGGTTCATTTCTTCTGAGGGTGATGTACTCTTGTTTTGCTGATGATAGAAACCAAATGTGGATGTTAGAGCCTGACTGGTTTGGCTTCAATTTTTCATGGGTTGAGTGGGAGTAGGCAGTTGTGCCATGCCTCTGGAAGTGAGGCCAGGTATCATGAATGCTCAGTGGGTGCTGTGAGCACAAGTAATTAGCAGCAGGCTAGGGCTGGCAGCCTCTGGGACACAATCTCTCTCCTGGCTATGGTGAGTGGGGAGAAGGAAGGGTAGCTGAAAAAAATGTCAGGGAGGTAAGAAGAGTATCCTACTATGTGGATTTTTTCTTAGATCTTAAAAAAATAATACTTTGGATATCTTCATTGAATAATTTTTAAAAAATCAGGTTTTTTTTCTGTTACTGTAAGCAATTCTTAAACTGATAGTATTACTAACTGCTATTTTTAAGGTTGATGGTGTGTCATAGGATATTTTTTGGTTTTTGTTTTTGGTTTTTCCCCTCGCCCCCACCTGGAGGTGGACAAAGCTGGACTTCTATAAATTCACTGAAGGAAGAAAAAAAGCTTGTTTACAAACTTAATCTCGGGGCTCTCTCCACTGGAAACTGTAAAGCTTTTGTCTCCAGTTGATTAAATAGTCCCAGTTCTGACAACTGCAAATAGATGATGAAAGTCAAAGATGATTGGAAATTAAGTTATATCTGGAAGCCCCATCTCAGGATTCTGAATTCACCTTTTGATCATTTTTTATGTGCTTTATACTGAAATATGGTTCAGTTTAATATCTTTGGAAGAAGAAACCTGTGAAAGCCTTAAGTATTTTCCTACCATAATGAAGAAGGTAAAGGTGAATGAGGAAGCTAAAGAAAAGGATCCTTGCATCAAAAGTGAGGGTGTTGTGTCTGGGAACTCTAGTTTATATTAATGAACAGTCAAAGAAAGTTCATGTATGTCTACAATAAGAAGAATGCCTGTGGAAAAAATAAACCAAAAAAGTAAGTCCTTCCCTTGGAATGAAAAGGTAGGTGGAATGAGTGGAAATCAAATGAGCATCTCAGAAAATTGCCTGTATCTGGGAGGCTTCTTTAAGGATTTGAAAATGTGGGGTGTCAAGGAGATGTTGGAAAGAAAATAATAAGGGGCTTAAAAAAGGTAATTGATTGGAGGTATTGCCAGTTTAAAGAGTTGGTCAGTGTGAAGGAGTTTGAAAATAGAAGGAAATAATTGATACAGTGAAAATAAGGCTTTTACTTTTCATAATATAAGAGCAGCTGAGGTTGCACAAGATTGAGAAAGTATTTTAAATTTTTACACACATGGGTCTAGTTTATACAAGAAAGAACTAGTGTTGGAGTGTGTGACAATATGTGTGGCAAGAATACAGTGAGCATGTATGACTCAAACCTGCACAAGGAGGGATACAGATAGGTATCACAATTGGAAGAAAACTTATTGGAGCACAGATACAAGTTGAGGCACTTTGGGGCCCAAGACTGGTAGGGTTAAATGAAATGTTTCTTGTGTCTGTAGTTGTTTGAATCCTCCTCCCACGTTTCTCTGAAGACTGATACCACTTTTGGAATGGCTTACTGGGCTGGTTGAAGTGGTAATTGTATTGGGGACTGATATTTAAGGCCTTGTGACAGGCCTTGTATACTTGGTATGTTGCTTCTTATCTGTGCCTCCAAATGTTTGGGATGTGGAGGAGATACATCAATTCTCTTGACATTGGAGGAGGATTTTTAGCCTCCTTTTTATTTGCTGGTATGAAGCAGTCTGCTAAGGAGGATGAAAATTAGTTAAACTAATTGCTATAGGTCTACAAAGGGAATAAAAGCCTTTAAGCATATTAATGCTGCATTTTGGTGTTTTGTTGGTTGGGCTTTTGTTTATTTGGTTTGTTTTTGGTTTTTTTTTTTTAAATGCCCTAACTTTAGTACAAATAGCTTTTGCTATAGTTGTAGGACTGGCATGTTGTTTGTTTACCTACCTGGAATCTCCAGCAACAGCAAAAAAGGTGCCTTTTTTCAGCCCTGTGATAGCACTGATGGTACAGCAGCAGTGTTTTAACCTGGTAGGAAGACAAACTGCAGTTCTAACCAACCCTTGAACATGGGTGATTAGGCTAAAGGGGTTTTTCTCCCTTATTTTCATGCTGGGAATGTCTTTCCTGCTGTTGGTGCAGCTCCAGACTGAGCACTGAGGTAGATCTGGTAGATCTGTCATAAAATTTAAGCAGTTCTGAACAGAGTGACAGTGGTGCCCTGTCAAGATAAGCTTTTGCCAGCTGCAGCAGTAGGTAGTTCTATATAACATGAATTATTACTGTACACACATAAATTAGTCTAGAACTTGAAGATTAAGTATAAAAGGTTGGAAAGAAAACACTTCAGATCTGTGATTTACTTATTTTTTTCTAGTCACTGGGAGCAAAACCATTAGAAATGCAACGTGGTTCAAGAAATCTGCATGGAGTTGGAATAGTGGTATCCCTTTAATGAAAGGGAAGTCCCTAAGTTGCAGAATGCAAGCTTTAAAAGTCAACTCTAGGAGATGGGAATATGATTTTCTAAAATTTTTTTTTGCCGTTGTTGTTTGTTTGCAGCTTGTTTTTCTGCCAGCAGGTAGTGGTGTAGCATTGTCTTTTTCAGGTCTGATACAGGTGTACCACTTGTTTATAAGGAGGGGGAAAGAAGACAGGTGGATAAAACAGGTAGGATTGTTTTGTGGTATGCTAACTCATTAAGAGCAGCCAGGAGAAGTTGTTTTGGGGCAATTGCTTGGTGAGTGCCACTTTCCATGGAATTTGAAGTGCAGTAGGGCTACTGGCAGGATTAATGAGATGACCAATGTAATTTAGAGCAAAGCAGTTTATGTAATTGGCCACAGTCGCTCCTGCATTATTAACTATGTAGTGTTGTGGTTTAATATGCTGCTCCAGGTTTTCACTGTAGTCCTGATTGGAAGTATTCATCTATCCTTTTATGAGTTGCTGAAAACTAAATGGCACCAAGGGGAATTACTACCATGGTGACTGTTTCCTTCACGGTGTTGTTTTCTTATCCTTGTTTGGGCGCTGTTACTAAACTTAAATACAGATCAGAGATGCAGTTACAGAGAGACAGATTTTACTGGCAGGCTAAGGAGGGAAATGCCCAACTGAAGGGCATTCGTTTGCTTCTGTATTTGGCTACTTTGGCATCAGATAATCTTGGTGGGACTTTGTTGCAGGTAAGGAAGATGAGTTGAGAAGTTATGTCTTGTAGTTTCTTTATTGTATAAGGCATTTTTCCTCACACTGAAAATGTGTGGATTTTTCCTGTGTTTGTTAAATGGATCAAATAAGTCTAAGGACAGGCAGTTTGAATTTTTTTGCATTACTTGGGCAGCCTGCAGTGAAAGATCAGGTGAAAAAACAGCTGTTCTTAACCAAGAACGTTAGCTACTTGTTTCACACATGTGCTATAAAAACAAATGTGAGTCAGATGAAACTGCTATTCAGAAAGGAATGTATTTTGTTATCCAAAAGGAAATAATCTCGGCCGAGCTTTTAATTGCCATTGCATCATAATACTTAGTGTGTTTATGGCTGTTGAAATCTGGACAACATAGTTACAAGACTCAAAATTAGCCTGGGGAGTAGACAAATTGATTTGAGCAAAAGGGTAACTTTGTGCTGGAGGATGACAAACTCGCCTCAAGTACGCTGTTAAGATTGTAAGTGCAGAGTTCATCCAGATACACTTGGTTTATTTGTATTAAGTTTGTTTTAGAAGTTGATGTATCACAGGACTTTTTTGTTATATTTTGATTTATCTTTTTCCTTTTTGTTAAATCTTCATGGGGTAGACAAAATTACTAAAATAGAACAAAAAGGATGCTTGTATGCTGCATTTATGAAGTCAAGAAAGTAGGTACAGATCCACAACTTTTCCCTAAAATGAGGAGGAGTTGGGCAGTTAAGAGCCTTGTGAACTTGGTTTGTGCTGATGTTCTGGGGAGGCAACATGAAATATGGTTTCTGGTCAGGGGCATTGTAGGAATAGTTTTACTACCAGATTCAAAGATGTTATTGCTAGCTAGGGAGGTGTTGATGAGGGTGCTGAATAAATCTGAGATTGGGACATCTTGGCTCTTAAAAGCTAAAAACACCTCAATTTCTAATTCAGAACTTAGGATGATGATGTTTGTCCATGGAAGTGTCCGAAGCTCTTGAACTCCTTACTTAACTTTCATGTTTAAAATCTAAGTGTTTGTTTCATCCAAACTCAGAGATGCTTGGTAGCAGTTATATAAATAATTATATTTGAAACTGAAATAATCAGCCCCATTTCTAATTGCAAATGTCCACACTCAGGTGTTCAATCAGCTGCAGATGGTGAATCTGCAGATCTTATAAACAGGAAATGCACTTATAAAACAGTCTATGCTACTGCTGTTTTTGAGACCTGAGTCACACTGGTACCCAGGCTCTGGTAAAGTCTTTCTGAGATTGCTTTGAATCCTCTCACTGTCTTTCTGATGGATATAAATTGCCAGTGAATATTTTTCTGAATGGATATACTTACCATTATTTTGCTGCTCTTTCTGCAGGGGCAGATTCCCCATGATGTATCCTGTCTTTGCTTTGGGAAAGCAGGACTGAGTTACCTTGTTTTTCTGGTGAAACCAGTTCCTGCTGTTTACATATGTAGCTGATCCTGACAGCAGAGCTGCAGGCCCTCCAAAGCCACCACCCAGCTAGGTGCATAGAGACAGCTACTTATCCTCGCCAGCAGCCTGGCCTGCAAAATGACTGTGAATACAGCCTCTTTGTGTTCTATTATCTTTTCCTTTCAGACTTTCAGATTTAAATCCGAGTGACTAAAATGCCTTGATGTGCTTTTTTTTTATTTCTTCTGTCAGTTTCCTCAGCAGGGCTGTGCTGGGAGAGGGCTCTTTTTATTGCTGCTGACCCCATGTAGTTAGTTGTGGAAATGTAGCAGACAGGTCCTAGGTAAGGCAGGTGGAAAGGAAGAGCGAGCATAAAGAAAGCAGAATAGGTGCATGCCTGCTGTTCCCCTCTGAGGGCAGGCAGAGATCTGCTGGGCATGCAGAGCCCTGTATCCCTTGCCTCAAAGTGCCTATGAAGAGCTGAGCGCTGGGTGGCTGATAATGTACACATTTTGGGGAATTTGGGTGTGCATGAAACATGCCCTGATGTCCTGAGCTCCTGCTCTGGAGCTCAGACTGAGATGATGTCTCAGTAAGGGCTTGACTTAAACCAGGGGACAGTGGCTGAGCTTTCTGTGAGAGTAGATCTGTCTCCATGCTGAGTTGCCAGGTGCAGATGTACTCTTCAGGCTGGTTCGTGGATTGTAGCCTTCAGCGATGCAGAGGAGGGGTGCTAGGCATTAAGTGCTTCTCTCCAAGAAGCTGGTGTTTCCCTGGTGATAGTACTTTCTTCTGCTATTCCCTTTGGGGCTTCTGTGAACTTGAAGTGATTTATGCTACTGCAGTCTGCTTCCCAAAATCAGTTTTGGTGATGGTGATTTTAGATTGGAGCTGGACAGTTCTTAAATGTCACCCCCTGTATAAGTTTTCTTTGCCCAGTTGCTGCAGTGTTTGTGTGCCTGTTCTGCAAGGCTCGGGTGTTTCAGCCTGTTTTCCAAGCTGGCATGCAAGCAGAGGCTGGCAGAATGCTAGCTAGCACTGCTGGAGGGTGGCCAGCACCAGCTCAGAGCAAGTGGGTGAGAGAGGGGGGAGCTGGAGAGGCTTTGGCCAGGGATTTGTATGGTTTGGAACAGGCTGCAGGCAGCTAGAGGAGGTTTGTGTAGGGGGTGTGTGTCTTCTGACTTTACATTAGCTTCATGCCTCAGTCAGTTTTACTCTGAAATGGAACATATGCTTTGCTCTGCACTGTACATGGCAAGCTTGAGAATTTTATCTCCAAATCAGCATTATGAAAGTACATTGGCTTCACTTTTAAATGCTTTAAAACATTTACTTGCAGAAAAAATATTGAGTACTACAAAACCATTGCTTCAGAATAGGCAGAGGATATTCTCAATCCAAGCTCCTGTTTTTCAGGAAAAAATATATAGTACTACTAATGGCAAGAGGCTTTCTTATAATTGATAAGGAGGTTATCAGCTTGTTTCCCAAGCACCTTGTTGGAAACAAGCACCTTCAGCTGAACCCTATTTCAGTGAAATGTGAAAATGAGCTAATTCTGGTGTGACCTTGAAGAAGAAATTTGTGAGAGTTTCTCGCATGTTCTAAACTGAAATACTCTGTTACAAAGTTCTTTCAGGTCTGTTCTACTGGGTTTTTCCTATTTTTTTTAAGAGAACATTAAAAATGTAATCTCTATCTGGTTATGCAACTCAAAGTTCTCTGAAGAAATACCTTTATATTTTCAACTCTAAGTCTTTTAATTTTCTTCTTGGGAAGAATGCCAGATTTTAAAATTCTTCACAAAAATGTTACCTTTGTTATAATTATATAACTGATGTTAGCAGCATAGTATTACATAGGATGTTAAATTTTCTTGTCTGTCAAAATCATAATTGTAACAATTTTGGTTGTGGATTTTCTGGGCTATTTTCCAGCCATGCTCTACTGTGTTTTGATATCCATACTTATATAGGTGAAGTTGAAGCATGAGACCTTCATTCCTGCTCTTGGAAGGACACTGGGACTGGTGAGGTGCAGGAAATGACCAGGCCTTCTGTGAGCAGTATTCCAGTTCAGCCAAGTTCATGTTCCACGTGGGGAAACGCTTGTGGTCAGGTCTTCCTGGTCAGTAGTTGGCCAGGACTGCTTTTCAGGGAAACAGGCTTTCACCATGTTGATGGTGAAATGGTCAATGATGGCTTGGTGAGACTGAAGCTCATCTCACTTGGTGAGAGCTGGGCTACTCCTGTGGCACACAGTGCTTTGATGTGCTGTACCCAGTCTTCAAAAGAAATGGGAACAGTCTCCCTTTCAGAAGCGCCTCATTCAGTCACTTTCATGACACTGGGTGTCAAATGTTTTCTAAGTGGGTGTTCCATATTCCCGCAGCTCTCTGTAAGGAAATAGTTCAGAGGAGTTTGTTTCTACATGGCTTTTTGGAAGCCCCTGGTGTTGGTGGTAAATCATAGTCTGTCTGACACTTTCAGTGTGCCTGCCTGCATGTATGTCAGAACTAGTTAATAGTAACACTCATTTTTGGAGAACTAAGGACTCTGTCTTTGGCCTTGTTTATGGGTTCTTGTAGGCTGAAAAAAAACCACAACCACCACCCCTCACTCCAACCTTCCCCATCCCCAAATAAACTAACCCCTGGAAGATACAGTAGCTGGAGTATTTGCCAATCACCTGTATTTTCATATGCCCTTCTTTAAATTATGCATACTCTATTTCCAACAGAAGAAAAACATACTTGCACCGATGTTCTACTGGGTGCCACTGAAGGAGAATGCTGTTTGTTTTCTGCTCGGTCACTAAGAGATGTTAGGCTTCCTTTCTTCTTCAACCTCCACAGAGAAGAGGGGGCTGGGGCACAGAAGTGGGGACATAATGACTTTAGTGCACAGCCCTGTGCCTGCCAGTGGCTCTGTGCTTATGAGACTCCCCTCTCCTCCAGGATGGGTGAAGGGAAAAAAAGCATATAATGGATGTAAGGAAAACAGCTATAGCTCCCTAAACATTGCCTCCTACCACTGTGACTAGGAGTTTGTTCACATTTCCTTGAGAGCATGGGAACTTTTGGAAAGCAGGCTCCTAAGGAATACAATGGCTGAGCAAACCCTGGCAACAGTTGCTTGGTTTCTTTTTTTTTTTTTTAATTGGTTGACATGCCTCTCATGACCTATCAGTTAAATACAATTGTGTGGATAAGCAATTGTGATCAAATATCTTCTTATTAAAAAAAAAATACGAACCAACAAAAACTCCCAGGCACACCCAACACCCCTCCCAAAACCAGCAAAAGTGAACCAAAGTGCTCAGTATACTGTACACAGCACAGTAAGTCACCCTAAGTAATGTCATGTCTTCAGGTCCTGTGAGTGGTTCTTTCCCTGTGTAAGTTAAATGCTTTTGTCCTTCAGGAGAAAAGAATATAAGTCACTGCTAGTAATGCTTTTGAGTACTCAGTGTTTGAAAGTTGTTCCTAAACAATTTTTTTCTGTGGTTTTGTCAAGAAGTGGTTAGTGAAAATAGATCACTGTAACAGAGTGGATCTGGACTGTTTATGTGTGACGAGGTAAACTGAACAAGTCTGACACTTCCAACATCCAGCCTAGTGCTTGCTGTCAGAAGTGGGAAACTGTGCCCTGTAACTGAAAAAAGATAAGGCAGACTGGTAGTCATGTGGATGTGAGCTTTCACTGTGATTCTGTGCCTCAAAAGCAATCTGTGATTCAGATTTATCTGTTTGTGGTAACTCCTGCAATGCTATATCTGGCTTTCAAGAAGGAAAATGGGAGGATTCAGAAAAGCCACAAGAATAAGTCTGAAAAAGAATTTTTTTTTTTTTTTTTTGCTAATACACTTGAGAAGCTTAATCCCTACTTCAGAAGGAGATATGGAGTAATTTGCTTACAATCCAAAAATATTTCACAAAGTAAAGATAAAGTTAACCAAATATACTAGTAGAAGAACTCGCCATAGGTAGGATAGATTTTTCCATCCAGAGTGACTTTTAATTTAAGAAGGTAAAATATATGTTTTATTCTTTTCCAAAGGGAAATTTGGTCATTGTAGCTCTAGTTTTAAAGCCAGAGAGATGTGGCTTGCATGTTATAGGGTAGATAGGATGATTAATGAACTTTAGTGGACTGAAGAAATGGCTGCAGTGGAATCAACATTTCTGTGATGGAAAGGCTTGTCAGACCTGGCCCCATTTACAGGTGAGAGATCATCTCCGTGTGCCATGGGAAGTGTTCCTGTGTTAATAAGGGAGTCTGCCTGAATTTGTCTTGGAGTATGTGGTCTTGTCTGCCTTACATTGTTTAATGAGGCTTTTGTTCAGGGCTGTTAACTTGGTTCTCATCTCCCCTAGTGAGGCTTTAACCTCACTGGAAGTGGGATCTTGGTATGTTTAGTTTAGTTGTTTTGGTTTGGTTTTTTTGAATTTGTTTTGGGTTGATATTTTTCCCTACTGTATCAGATTAGTTTAAAGAATATTTGCAAGATATACAAGATGAGTCTTGTATAAAATCCAGACTTCTCTCTGACTGGTTGTTGTTCTGGAGGCTGTGTTCTTTCTCTTTTTCCTGATGGCTGAGAGGGATTTTATGTGACTTTGAATAGGGAAGAAATCGTTATTCAGTAGAAATGCAACAGCTTTTGCCAGAATACTTAATGTTTGTTTTAATATACTAATGTAAGGTTAAAATGTACTTTTATCCTAACCTTACTAATACCTCCAAATTTCTTTTTGACCATGTCTAGAAACTTTATAGGAAAGTATAGGTCTTTGGGGAATAGTCAGGTCTTTTAAGTGGTGTTTACTTAGTGGCCTGGATTTACATGTTGTTAGCAGAGGAGGAAAGGTATAAGTTCCATAGGCCATATTTTGATGGTTAAGTGAGGCTTCTGAGCATAAAAGAAATGTTAGTTGGGGCAGCTTGCTTATAGGCTTGTTTGATTCTGGGGCCCCGAGCCTGTGGTGGTAACTGACACAGAGACTGGAGCTCAGTGAGAGACGTCTCTTGAAATGAGGTGAAATGAGAGTTATTACCCTACTGGTGAGGTCAGCTTACCTGTGATCTCAGCTGTTGTATTCACAGCTGCATTTCACAACTATGGAATGCAAATTGTCAGGTAACCTGGGTTTTGTGGTGTCTCAAAACAAAGGGAAAACACTAACAGAACAAATGCAGAATTATTGCCATCATTAGTGATTGTTAAAAAGTGTGCACAGCATTCTGCTGAAGTTGATTGCTTATTTGCATGCTTAGTGATATCTGCAGTCAAATAATTTCCTAATGATTAGAATTTTTGCTGTACTCCTGGGAGAATGTGTTGCTTAATTTTCTTCTGCAGTTTGCTAAATGGCTCAAATTGTTTGCGGTGGCTACACGTTGAAGATGTAAATGCAAAGGGAAGCTGTTTATTTAAGAGGCTTCTATCCTATAAATAACTCAGTTCTATTTAAGTTTACATATTTTTTTCTGGAACATGACTTTATATAGTTGAACTAGTCCATTTCTAAACAAGATATGAGAATCATTTGGTTATCTGTCTCCAATATCTGCTTCTTACATAGCTGCCTTCTATAAAACTTTCTGGTTGTCACTGAAAATGGTTTTCCATTTATGATATTTTACAGGTTTCTGGTACATTTTGTGGCTTCAGATGAAAAATGCTAATAAGTTGTTGGCTGCACTTTATAATAATTTCCTTGGTGGTTAAATATGGCATAAGCATAAATGCCTAAGATTATCCTCAGGCCAAGTGTTTGCCTGATGACTTATAATTAAACTCAGAAATGTGTGTGTATTTAAAACAAGTTACTGTTTTCATCTTGTGAGTGCCATGCTGCAACCTGTTTTATGCCTTTCCTCTTTTAATATTTGGTGCTAGATTTTTTAACTCAGAGATGGCAATCTGCTTCCAATGCTGCCACGTGCTGGACATTATAGCAGTGATTAGGAGAGATGCTGTATTCATAAAAATGCCTTGTTTCCTTCACTTTAAGGACATTGAAATTGCTAATAGTGTTAAAATTGCCCCTCTTGTTTCCCAAGTCTGTTGAGGGATCTCTTCTCAATCAGCTAGCCACCTACTGAGTAGGTAAAAAGTACAGATTCAAGTGAACTAGTTTTCATGGTAGGTAGGGAAAAGATAAGGTTCAGAAGTTTCAATCTGCTCACATTTTTCTGCTGATTAGATAAGGATTCGGAGCAGACTCTGTGTAAGTGTCACAAGAGCTCAGTAGAAATCTACAATTAATAAGGATTTCTTATAGTCTGGTCACTCATGACAACACTTCTAAATGCCAGCAGGGGTTTCTAAGACATGCTGTAGCAGGTTTTATGCTCTAGAAAGAAATTCAGTTCTAAGTAAAACTCAGCATCCTGAGTCTGGATTGTTGTACCTGATGAACTGGCGGATTGAGGCACTAATATAAAAGTCTGTGACACTGTGATGCTGCTATTTTCTTTGATTGCTCTTGTCTTGCAACCACAAAAATACCGAACTGCAGTGTAGCTCTTATCTCTTGTATACAGCATGTTGGAGAAGCTACACTTCTCCTTAAAAGCATTGCTTTCTAAATCATAATTTCACAAATCATGGTATTCATTTTCCCCTCATGGCAAAACAATTCTTTTATTCCCTGTATGCTGGCATTGGCAACACAAGCCCAGACCTCAGTCAGCTCAGTTAGGACTGTGTGTAAACTGTAGGGTCTCCGGAACTACAGGTGGTAACTTGACAGATGTGAGTTAATTTTTCATTTTCCCTATGTCTCTTTCCAGAGTAATTACAAAGAACTCAGTTTCTTCAAAGCAGTGCAGATATTGGATGCCTTTCTTGGATGTTCAGTTAAAAGTGTGCATTTCAGGACTGGATGTTGCAAGCCAAGAAACCAAAGCCCACCTACTTCAGCAGATTATGGGCTTTCCAAGAATGTTATTTTTATAATCACAGAAATAACTGAAAAATAACTGGAGGCATTACAGCTTAGAGGAGACATGTCTAACATGTTCCTCTTTAGCTACACCCAAACCTCTGATGTTTACTCTTCTCAGAAGGGGAGGAGTGGACATATTTTCTGTCTCTGTCCCTTGCTGCCTTTTTGCATTACAGTGCCCAGCACTATCAGTGGACAGCGAGTATGTACTCAAACAGAAGTCAAACATAAAGACTTTCATTCATGGTACTAGAAGGTAAATTGACTTTTTTTTTTTTAGAGCTGGTCTGTGTCAGGGCAGCTTTGCTCTCTCACATGTTACATGCACTTAAACCACTTGACTTTGAGGTTGCACTTGTGTTCTTGAGGCCTAAGAGCTCAATTCTCAAGTACAAGATGCCAGACCATCATAGATTGTGAGTGAAAGGTGGTGTTCAGGGAACTTTTGAACTGCAAGAAGCAGGAATGTCCTCAGTGAAAAAGAGCAAAATGGGAACCTTGAGGAGGTTGGAGCACTGTTGGCTCTAGTTCATTAAAAGGCCATCAAGCTGAAGATAAATCTGTCTTTGTCTTGGGATTTTTTGCACAAACATAGTGAAAGGAGTGTGTCAAAAGTAAGCATACTGCAAGGTCATACAGTCAGAAGTGGTTCTTTTCCTCCTTTCTTCTTTCTTCCCCCACCCTAAATATAAAGAGTGACTAATCTGGTGGTGGAGATGGGTTTAGTGGTGAATGTCAAGTTTTGGAGTAATACAAGTGCTCAAGTAGTGAATAGCATCCATGTGCTTAAGATCTTTAGAAAGGTTAAAAAAAAAGTGTGAAAGAGGCTTTTGTAGTACATTTATACCTGGTTCTAGGAACATTTAAAAATGATTTCTTCCTATAATAGCTTTAGTCCACCTGAGTCATGGCCTTATAGAGCATTTAGTTAAGACTGTCTCTAAAACAAGTGTCCAATATCTGTTAAGAAAAAAACCCAACATGATCCTCTTATAACTGAAGATGAAAAGTAGGCCTTTTACACAGAATATTTTCTGGAGAATGTGCTGAAGCTCTTCATTTGAATGGGGCAGGCACATTTGTTTGTAAGAGTAAGGAGTTAAAGTCGATGGAGATAGTCCTCTTTGCTGTGAGTTTACTGCCCAACTTGAATCTTAAGAAAATCATAGACAGTGATCTCTAAAATGGAGTGAACTGTAGAACATGACAGAAAATCAAGAAGTGATGGTGATGCTGCTATTCATTCTTAGTGGAGGAAACTATTTCCTTTATTCCTACAGGTCTAGTTACAGTAACTGTGCACTGTAGTATTCCTGAAGTGGTACTCCAAGTAGACATTGATGTTCTGGGTTGTGTCCTTGTGTTCTGTTGGCCTCCATGAGGGCTTGTTTTTTCTCTGTCACCTCTGTGTTGTGGCCTTGCTGCCTCTTCACTTAGTCTGTGCTAGAATACTTGGTCCCAGAAAGGCTCTCATCTCCTAATGGGTGGAGCAGGTTGCTGTCATGGCACTGTAATGCCTTGTGCCTGGCATCTGGCCCGATACAAGGAATAGTTTGGCCCATGCCAAATAAATACCCTTACATAAGTAAGCATAAAGTTACACTGAGGATCACATTTAGATACCACCTATTCTTTATTGCTCTTCTGAGGTTCATTTGTTCTTCAAGATAAAATTACACATCCAGTATGAAGACAGTTGATGGCTGAAAATAAATCTGTTTGCATAACCTTTTACTGTTCTTTGTTGCAGCTCTCAAGTTCCACTTACAAATATAGGAGTGAGGAATTCAAGAGACAGTTTTCTCATCTGCCAGACTCGGAGAGACTCATAGTAGGTAAGAAGTAATCACAGCAAAAGTCCTTGTCTTCTGTTTGATGACTTCAGATTGCAGTCATGTCAAAGCACTTTGGGTTTTTTTATGGCAAATTCTAGCTACAGCTGATAACTCCCTATTCTCCTGTCTTTAAACTAGCATGAAATACCTTTAAGGAAAGACAGGTCCATACTCCTTTCCCATACTGCCTGCTTTGTGGGGAGAGGGAAAAAAAAAAAAAAAAAGGATGTTGAGACCCTGTTAACTAGGTAGATCATCCTTAGCAAAAACTTCCCCCTTGCTCCCTGGAGCTAACACCCTTGCCCAAAGCACCTTGATTAATGTGACTCCTGGGACTGAGTGACACAGTGGGTGGTTGTAATTTAAAAGACTATTTTTCAGATGAATGGGAGAGGAAAGAAGCAGGTGTCAGAGAATATCAAATTATGATGCATAACTTTTCTCAGCACTGAAATTCTCCTTTTCCAGCTCTGTTTCACTCCACTGCTGAATCCAAAGAAGGCAAGCATGCAACCCTACCTCCTTTGCACCTTGTTCCCTCCTTTATCACCTGCCTGTGTTGTATTTGTGTAACAAATACACTGTATATTTTCATTAAAAAGTGGCATTGTGACTGTTTAAAGTTCATCTCTCATTTTATGCAGTTTTTAACGAAGCAAATACTGACAGGCTGTTTTAGTGTATGCTTGCAGTATGCCAGCAACAGCTCTGAAACAGTTAAATTTCTGTCTTTTTCCAGCCTCAGGAGTCAGTTATCCTCTGAAATGCCTTCTGCATTTTTAAAATACTTCAGTATGGATGTAAAACAGAAGGAAAGGATATTACTTCAAAGCATTGTTTTGATGTTTCTCCTTACGCTTGATTGATGCAGAAAGCCATGGAGCAAACTCTGAAGCACAGTTTCAAAGAAGAGACGGTGTAGGATTGAGAGAAAGATTTAGTAATGGGATAATCTCAATTTGTTCCATCAGAAGCAAAACCACTACTTTTATGTAATTTTTTTTTTTACCCCTTAAAAAGCAGTGTTTCCTTGAAAGGACTTTTTACATCCTCCAAGCAAGGAGCTTTTCCTTTGCTTGGTGTAGAGAAACTTCATACCGGCTTTACAGTGCTTTAAGAAGCCATTGCTTGCTGCTGTTCATTAAAAGAACTGTTATTGCTTCTGGTTTTAAATCAGCTGTTAAAAATAAGCAACTATTCCACTGTAATGAGCACTGTATGTAAAGACTATATAAAATATTACTTTCTTAAAATGAAAGGAATTACTTAAGCTGTCTAAATGGGAGCTTGAAGGAGTGCCACTATGATTTGCCTGAAAATGTTGTTTTCAAGCAACATATTGATTTACTGGTTCTGAAAACTGAAAAGGAGCAATGCTGATCTCTTCCATTTGTTCTAATATTCTCTTTTGTGTAGGTAGGTCAGAGAGGGGGTTGCTCATCACTTGCCCAGTGGTGACCTTTATAGGTCTGAATCCCTTTCTTAAAAAACACAGAAGTCAGATGCAAGCTTCTTCATCGTGCTTTCCTCAAGTCCTTAACTTCAAACTTCTGTTGCTTTCCTCTGTCAGCATTTTGGTATCTGACTGTTCTTAAACATGCACTTGCACATAACTTCTTTAGATTTAGGCTTCTGTAGTTCTATTTGTAGTTACATCTCCAAGGCTTTGTATACATGCCTCATTCTTGTTACCAGAAAATTTATTTCCACTTGATTATTTGAGGGGGAAAATGCTAGAGAACTTTAAAAATTGTAGTAAAAGCTTCTGTAAATGCAGATGTAGCTTGAAGTTAGGATGTTGGGGAGTCCTGAACTTCTTGATATTTGAACAAGAACTGTATTTTTTTATGTTCTTGTAGTACACAAAATCAAAATTCTGGCTCAGACAGTACCGGATACAAAGCTATTAGATACCTCTAAGGGTAAAATCACTAATATATGTTGCATCAATACATACATTTTGCATATCTTCTATACATTAGGTAGCCTTTTTTAGGTTGGAGCTCCCAAAAAAAGGTCCATCTTAATTATCTAGCAGCAGTACTTCTGAAAATTCCTTCTGTGTGAGTCTTCAGGCTCTGAAATTGGGAAAGCTCTGAGATTTTTTTTTTTTTAACAAGTGTGACTAAATCCTCTGCTCTTGTTCTTAATTAGCAGGTATCTGATGATGGGTAATTGCATTGTAGATGAAATCTGTTTCTTAATAGGGATGTTTTAGTCAGACAGTATCATAAAAATGAGAGTCAACTTCAGGAAATATCCCCTGCCTCAAGAGCTGGATAGCTTCAATCTGCCTGTTAGTGTGTCACTCTGCAGCTAGTTTTAGCTAGTGATAGGATCTGTTCAGTGGAAAACTATTATCTTACTACAACATATGAACTACTGTTCTGTAGGAGTTGACAGTATAATCTGTGGTACTATAAAATGTTTGTGTATTCTGTTGTTTAGGTGCTTTGAAGTCTGACTAATGAATCCTTCTCCCATGTACTCCTGGTCTTGCCTGACACCTGTTCTCTGAAAACCTAAGATAGTGCACAGGGGTTGATAGATGGAGTGCTGTCCTCACACAGATGTACCATCAGCTCTGGCTTTGGGCTGCTCCCAGAGCAATGGTCTGGATGCAAGCCAGTACAAGTCTGCCTTCACAGACTTCTTAAAAGTGAAAGAAATGGCTTTTTCTTGTCTTGTGATACCCCATCTCATTTCAGTTAGCAGGTGGGGGTCAATGGTGCTGCAGGCAGCGGGTGAGTAACTTGCTCTTGCTCCCTGTACGCAGATTACGCCTGTGCACTCCAGAAGGATATCCTGCTGCAGGGACGCCTGTATCTCTCTGAAAACTGGCTCTGCTTCCACAGCAACATCTTCCGATGGGAGACCACAGTAAGAGCTCTGGGCCCACTTGAATCCTACCTTTTCTTAGTCCTGTCCTATCAGGATATAGGATTAAGAGTCTCTCAGACCTCATCCTGTCAGTCTCATGCTAGTAACTCTGGGCTGTGAAGAAAGAGCCTGCATCCCTGAGTGGAAATGCAGATCTGTTATCCATAAAATAAGAATAGCAACGGAGGCATTTGAATGCTGAAGTAAGCCTGCTTAGTCAGTCATTCAGCATAAGAAGTTTAGGAATTATGCTAAAGCTGGCTTTTTACATTTCTGGATGACAATTTGCCTTTCCTTACCATGCAAAGTTGTCCTATAAAGGAATGTAACACATAATCTCCTGCTGTGAGTCCTGGGGTGTGACGTGGTATGTGGTGATGCCCTATTCAAGAGCTCTGCAGCATTGAACCTTACTTGACTTAGCCTTACATGTAAATATCAGCATCTAAGAACAGCTGAAGGGAATTATAAGTGACTTCTCCAAGTTCTCATATTGTGGTCTGTGGCTTTTGAACAGTACGAGCAAAGGAAGATATTTGTGATATGTTGGCCCTTTATTTCTGTCAGATTAGGTTAATGAGTTAAAATTTTTCATTCAAACAGTTGTTGCATCTGCTGTAGAACTTGCATGAAGCAGTGAATAAGAAAAGGAAGATAACCTAGCAAACAGAGGATGGACATGTCAAACTGTTCTGTGAACTGTGAGACTGCTCATAACTTAAGTTAGTATCTCACATTTGAGTGCTCTGAAATACACAGGACAAACAAGTAGATTGTGTATTTAAGACTGTGAGGAGCTGTAGAAATACTTAACTGAAAACAAAGCTTACTTTTGTCAGATGGATTTGATGATTAAATATTTCTTATTTTAAATGTGAAAATAATTGAAAAACAAACCCTTTAGAATTATACCCTTGAATATATAAACTATTCAAAGACTGATTAGGTGGTTTTTGTTTTTTTGTTGTTTTTTGTTTTGTTTTGTTTTGTTGTTTTTTTTTTAACCAAAACACCATACATCCTGGTAACCTGTTTCTGCCTGTCTAGCAGAGTGATATCTTCAGCAATACCTTTAGGCAATCTGAACTCATCAGCTACAATGGTAGAGCCAAGTTTGGGACCTCATTAGCAGGCTGTGGTGTTGCAAAGAGAGAGGGAGTAAGTGGAGAACCTTCTGCTCACACAGGAAAAAACAAGTTATATCTGTATGTTCCTCCTTTCTCCTAGCTGAATGGCAGCACAGCCTTATATTCATGAGAAGATGGGGTAGGCTGGAAGGAAATGGCTTCTTGCAGCCAGTCAGACCATGTCCTTCTAAACAGAAACATTTCAGCGACTCATATACAAGTCAAACATGCCTAGGCAGGAAGAATTTCTTGCAGTGACTAGACTGCAAATGAAATTTTGAAAATGGACTATATTGTCAACTTCTGTGAGATAACACAGTCTGTTATCTGATCTCTCTCATCTATGTCCTTCTTTATGTATAGCATTCTGATTGGGATTGACTTTCAGATCTGTGATTTGTGTTTGGTTGGGATTGTAGCTGGAGGAGTGGAAGAAGAGCAGAAAGATTCACTTACTTCCCTAGTCCTAATGTGAAGGAAGAGGAGATGACTCTTAAGTCACCTCAGCTTCTACCTTGAAATACTTACTGTTAAAACAGCAAGTGGAGACAGTAATTGCCTTTGTGATCTCATCTGAATTGCATCCCAGGGTTTGGGGTTAGTTTGAGTTCCTCTTGCATGTTCTGTAACTTCTAACCTTTTAGTTGTAAGTTATTTTTAATATGTCTTATTAAATGTGTTTCTGCTTAGATTTCTATTGCTTTGAAGGATATCACTTTCATGACAAAGGAGAAGACTGCTCGTCTCATTCCAAATGCCATACAAATTGCAACAAAAGGAGAGAAGGTAACATCTGGTTTTAAATATGTTCTTGCTAAATTATAGAGTCCAGAACACAGCACTTGTTCTAGTCTATAGTTGTTTAAGTAACTTCCCTGTCAAATATTTAAATGTGATTGGGATTGGAAGGCAGACTTAGGTTTGGTCCCTGTGCATGTTTGCTTGATAATTCAACTCCAGTTTGACTGCAGAATCCCTTAGTGCTGCTGATACAGTAACCAGAAAGTAAGAGTTTGTCTCACCTATTCAAAGGAAAACTAAAATTCAAAGCATGAATTCAGAATGTATATTCTTCATACTCAAAAAATATCAAAGTCACTGGATTTCAAGTGCTCCTTGAAGAAAACTACTGAAAACAAAAGGACTGTGATGTCATGGGTTTTGAGTAATGGAGAAATTTACCCTGGAACATGTGCTGGGAAATGAACTTTTTGAGTGTGTTTTTTGAAAAACTGAAAAGCATAATGCGAAGTCTTATGTGCAATACAGTTTGTGATTGGTGCTTCTATAAATGCCTTGAAAATAATAATTCTTGGCAAAGAACAGAGCTTACAACAGTGAATCTGGAGCTGTTCTTTGGGAAGCAACTGTGATTCATCATATTTGGCTGTTCCCTCTCAATTCATCCAGTATTAACTTTCAGTGACAAGGTAGACCTCTTTGCTAAAAACCCCCAAACTTTCCAATGGGAAAGATTTTAACACTTGAAATGATGCATATATTTTGATCTCTTATTTTAATTATTTTAATTTCACGTCATTTTGTGTGAAAATGTTAGTGAAAGGCTTATGTGGCAGAAGAATGGAAATAGCTGCAGCCTGTAAGAAATAGGTATATGTGTTTCTGATTTGTTCAACCTCCTTTGGGAAAAATTTAAGTGTGTTTAAGTTGAGGAGGAGCTCTTCCTTTATGCCAAGGGTAGTCACATGGCCAGAACAGCAAGTGTCTTCATATACTGTGTGGACATGGGGGAACATATTCTTAGTCCCTGAAAGTGATACCAACTGTGGAACCTGAGGAATACGATCCCCAGGTTTAGTGAATGTGAAATAAGGCAAACTGTTACTGATAACCTTGGCTATTCAAAATACAAGGAAGCATTCTGGGATTCTTGAAAATAGCTACATGTGAGCTTATTTTTTATCTTGTTTTTTTCTTCTGCAGTTTTTTTTCACATCATTCAGTGCAAGAGACAGAAGCTACCTCAGTATCTTCCGTTTGTGGCAGAATGTGTTGCTGGATAAGGTAAGATTGTCTGCATCAGTACCTGTGGTTAAGCAACCAAATAAACTTTTTCTAATGTAGGCAGATGTGCCTCTGGAGAATGAGAGACTTGAAGTTAGCTTTTCCTTTCTGATTTAGAATTCTAATCTGATGTTCTGCTTTGGTTCCTTGTACTTTAGATCACAGACAAAATTCTCATCTTTTCCTTCTCAGACTGCCACCTACAACTCTGCTGTTGAAGGAGCATTCTGCCTTTGCATATAGGCTGCATGCTTCTCTTCACTATGAGCTCAAGCATATGTTACTAAATTGATATGCATTTGCTTCACATTTTCTATGCCTTATTTGTGATCAAAAAGGCAAGAGGTTTTCTCAGTGAAAACTTGCAAGGGAAAAGGCCAAAACAACTCTGCTGACCTTGAATAAATGCAACAAAGGCAGGCTGTATGATATGGAAGTGTTTTTGGCAATTTTGGCTAGTTAGCCTGATTTGTATTGCAATTTGTGGATACTTAAGCTAATCTTTCTAAAAATGGATTTAGACTTTTGCAGAACAATTGTAAGAAACACAATTTTTGTAAACCAGTTCCTTCCTGTTTATGTCTCTCATTGTTTAAATATTTGAACACAGTTGCAATTACACACCAAAATATCCATATATAACACTGCAATGGTCCCCAAAGGTTTAAAGCTGTTGTGCTACTTGCACATAGTAGCTGCACTTTTTTCTTTTTGTTAGATGAATTTTAGGGCAGACTAGAGGCACTTTTTGTCAAAACAAAAGCTGAAAATAAAGGGAAGTGCTATTTAAGGCAAAACCAATGTTTCTTGCAAATCTCTTGTCCCTTAAATCAAATACTATTTAACTGTAACTTCATAAGCATCTTGTCTTGAATCCAGCCACAATGTACTATGTCACCTTTTGACTGGAATGTGCAACTGGAAATAATCTCGCAGATTTTCACTGTGCAGAGTTTGTCAGAAATGGCACTTACGTTGTTGATTAGTTTGTGGTACTGGGGGGTCAATGTATGGACATTCAGGTATACAAACCTGTCGTAGGGCTGGAACAGAGGTAGCAGACTTTGTACTGTTCAGTATTCATTTTTCTTGTGTGTTTCTTCTCCGTGACACTCAAATGAGTGTCACATTAGGATCAATTTTTCACTTTAGAGCAGTAGCTAAAGGATAGATAAGAAAGCAGAAGGCATGGACTGAATGCAAGATGAGATGAATTAAGCCAGCAGGTTTTAGGAACCAGTGCATTTGAGTAGCTTGGGAGCTGTCCTTATTATTTCTATCAAATCTTGCTGTTAGCTTGCTTGCATCCTCACTGCAGTATGTTAAAAGATAAATCTGTTTATGAGAATTTCTGCTTGGGGTTCTCAGTTGTAAAATGGAGCACGGTCATGAGGTGTCTGTAGGGCTTTTTAATGTATGTTTGGAACTATTACTGAAACAGGATTTCTGTTAGGTTGAGCTCCTACTTCTGAAACGTAGTAATGACTTCTGGTGCTCTGCTAGGATGTGTTTGAGTCACCTGTCAGCCTTCTTTATGGTATTCTTTACTAGATAAAGCTGTACAGGGGCACTGTGGAGTTGAAAGTAGAAAATGAAGTTGCTGGAGCTGGCTCCACTGGCACTACTGGAATGGCAGCTGTCTACTGAACTAATACTAAAAGAGAGCTTTTGGTGTTTTCAAGCAGTTTTGCTGTTTTCTCCCCACTACTCCAGTGTCAGGAACAGCATACATTTGGAAAATGTCTCATATACCTGAGGCCCTGCCATGGTATGCAGTGCCTGAGTATGAGCAGTTTGGTGTTCCTGGATTCAGTGATCAGAGGAATGCCATCAGAATTTGTAAGGCTTTTGACAAAAAACCAAATCTCACTCTAGAACCAGTTCCAAAAGGAGCTGGTTTTAATGTTTCCTCTGCAAATGGCTAAATGTTTTAAAGCCTGTGAATAGCTTGGTTATATTCTGGAGCACATCTGTTAGACCTGGAGATGATATCCAACTCTTAAACTATGAAATAAAGTTGTCATCAGAAGTATAACAGACTATAGGTGTCACAATTTGGATCCAGGGGGCTGGAATTACATTTGCTTCAAATCTTCTCTGCAGAGGTAATTTTCAGTCCCTGGCCTCTTCAGCACTTCTGGGCATAGATTTCCTGCTGTGAAGTCTCACCTCTGAGGAGTGACCGGTCTGCTTTGCCTGATATTTCTTAAGCTTTCAGCACCTGCAGAACTTCTCAGTGGGGGTCAGCCTCATACCCTTTCCCAGATCTCCATCTGGTGGCCATTCTGCCTTGTGCCTCCCAAGTATTGCATGTCCTAGGTGGTTGAAGTCCCTTGACAAGTCTGCCTTTCTATTAAAGTGACTTGCGCTGTGCAAGAAAACCAGCAAATGGTTACATGCTGTTCTGTGCCCAGACTTACTTCATCCATAAAGATGCTTTCCTCCAACTTTGCACCACTGCTCTGACAGGACTCCTAGTTCCCTTTAGCTCAGTTACAATTCTGTAGCTCATAACTTCTTCAGACCTTGCTCATAATACACTATAGTCTGTTTGGTGCCCTTCAGATTTAGTTCTTCTGCTAATCAGTGGGTACTTTTCTCTTATCATGGGCCTTTCTTAGGCTTTTTATTCTTTAAATGTCCATGCAAAGACTTTTTTCTTTGAAGAAAAAATCCACTTTTTTTTTTTTCCTTGTCCCTGCTGCAAAATGTGTGCAGAGTCATGTAGACTTTTACCTTGCCATTGTTTTTTAAATGATCCAGCATCATGGAAAATAAGGAATCATTAATGCAGGTCTGGAAGAGACATGACACCGTTCTTGATAAAACAGATAGCTGCTTCCACATCCACTGCAGCTTTCAGTAACACTTCAGTTTATAAAATCAGCCAAAAATCCTGTTTTGTGGGGGCTTTCCAGATTGGTACAAGAAGTTTATTCATGGCAGCTATTGACAATAAGAGCAGGGCCATTCACAGTTTTGCTTTATTTTCCTAAACCTTATGGGTGTCAAATATCCCTCAAGTTTAAGAGGGTAGGAACAAATTAAAATGTAATTAGGCAGGTCATTCAAATCCCAAACAAACACAGTGCTCCTTATTTCTAATGGAACAAGATCTTAACTTAATCGCTCTCAATTCCCATGAGTCCTCTGCCTTAGAGTTGGATTTATTTTCCTATTGTTCTGCTTATGCTTTGCTGGGTAGAGATTTGCACCTGTCTCTGGAGACATTGTAGCAGGTAAGTCTAGAGGTGTGAGAAGGGACCAGAATTCCTGATCAGCTGGGCTGCTTGCAGCAAAACATCTCTCTGGACAGCAGTTCTGCCTTCCCCAGCAGTTTCTCAGGGACGGTTGTGAAAAGAGAGATGTTTATTTGCACCTTTGTGTACAACAAGATTAATTTAAGAAATGAAAGAAGGCTTGATTTGATTCTGAGCTTCATGTTTAGGCAATTAGAGGGAGAGTTTGCTGTTTCCCTCCCCTGTTCTGCAGACAGTCAGAGTTCTGTATCACAGTTGCTTGGCAGGAGTGTGGTGTATGGTGAGGGCTGTCTCTTTAGTCAACCTGTATGGCATGTCTTGTTCTTATTTCTGCATTTGTCCATAGAAGGTAAAAATCATCAGCTTTGCTTCTGTCGGTGGTGCTCTTGTGGCATTGCTTGTGCCATGACACCGCTTTGTCTGGCATGAAGCAAAGTATTGATGATCTATGCTCTGCTTGAAAAGACAAAACTGTATCCCTGCTGCTTCTTGTAGCCTTTGTTTTTGTATACAAAGAGAACTGAGGAAAAACCCAGTCTAGACCATCACCTTGAATGGGCAAAGTAATTCATGTTTAGATTTTGCCTTTCAAGCTTCAGAGCTTCTCTAAGCTGCCCTCTCAGAAGCAGAAGTCTGACCCAGAAAATTTATGCCCTTCTTTGCTTTCAGAGCTGAGTCTTTCTGATACAATAAAGCAAGTCTCGTTTGATCTTGGCTTGTGACCATTAAGAACTTATTATATCTAGCTGAGCTAGGAATAATTGAGCAGAGCGCAAGAATCCTGTTTTAGAAGCAGAAGTTGGTAACATTGCTTTTACAAAACAGGAAACAGCTTTATAGATTCCTTTATAGAAGCTGAAAAGCTCCTTTGCTTTCCTTGAACTATTGAGCTGACTGTGTAAGGGCAGCCTGATTTGCCCATAGACAGAACACACCGGTGAATTTAATTAGCAGCATCAGCTCTGTGCTATTATGACTGAGAATCAAGGCATTGACAATAATGGGCAACAGGAATGAAAATGTTGTTTCTGTCCTTTGATTCCTGATTGGAAGGTGTGCTAGCTAAAGATCCAGCTCAGTCGTATTTGGAAACCATGTAATGCCCACCCGTTTTTGGTCATTTAATAACAACAGCTGTAGGTAGTTGTTTGTGGTTATGAGTTTATTGCTCCAGAAGACAGAATGCCTGGGGAAAGTAAGGCCAGCCGTAAGTGGATGCACGTGTTTTAGCACTGCATTGCTCTGTGGAACAAACCCCCGTGCAGACGGAGGCTGGCGTTAGCTGCTATGACCCTTGCTTTATAGCTGCGTGTGTTGTGTTTTAATGTTTACTTTGCCCTCGCTAGGATTAAATACCTTGAAACTGATCTATGCCAATAGGGTGCTTGTTGCCAGCTGCTTTCTGAAAAGCCCGAAACCGTGTAGTGCTGGAAAATACCCGAGGGAAAAACCCTTCCTCGTCTCCCGAGCTGGGCCCTTTGCCTCGGCCCTCGGGGGCAGCGGCTCCGTGCGCTGCGGTGCGGGGGGCGAGGGGGCAGCGGGACCCCCGTGGGGCCCGGCACAGCGGCGACGGCCGAGATCGGCTCTGTCCCGCCCCGGGCCGGCGGCGACAGCCGGGGAAGGCGCTGCCCCGGCCCCGGCGCGGGCGGGGGGGCGGCCCCGGCCGGGCCCCGGCGCCCAGCAGGAAGTGGGAGCGCGGCGGCGCCGGCGGCGGCTCCCGGCGGGAGCGGGGCTGTCCCGGCAGCGGCGCTGCCCGGCGGGACGCGCCAGGTGGGTCGCGGAGCGGGACGGGGAGCGCCGGCAGCCCGGGGAGCGCCGGGGCGGCTGCGGGCGCGCGTTGACATCCTGCGTGCGGGTCAGCTCCTCCGTGTCTGTCTAAAATTGCGGGTACTGTAACTAACACTCTACAGGTGAAGCAGGCGGGTGGAGAGGATCATTTAAAGGCCCTTTAAATAATGCATGGGTATTTAATGTCATCATTTCATGCAAATAGTAAGCGCTACTTGTGTTACTGCCTCATTAGCACAGTCTTCTTTCCTTGATCAATATGGATGGTGGTCGAGGCACATTTTCCAGTGTGGTGTCTCCTGTTTTAAGATCGTTGGTATTGCTCTCTGAGCTCTATTAAATATCAAAACCTTTAATTTTCTTTCTCTTTGCTTTCCCTCCCCCCTAGCCCTTTACTGCCGAGGTGGACTTTGAAACTCATTGCTTACTTTGCAGATGAGTGTGTCATACTACTTTCACCTCCAAGCTTTCCTGACGATTTAAGAGAACTTAAATATGTTTTGATAGCTGTGGGAATTTGTGGAACAGGACAGAGATATTGTAGAGAAGGAGAAGACTTAGCTACTGGTGAGTCAAGAGCTACTGAGGAAAAGCAACTATTTTTTGTAACGAGGATGCTGGTGATACAAAGTGAGGACCTCCTGTCCCACCTTGGTAAAGTGGGCAGTTGGCTGACCTAGACACCAGTGTAGTGACTGTAATGCTAGCCTCCCACAGTTTGTCAAGTACTCAGAGCATCCTCGGGAAACAGGTGGGTATCCATTAAACAGTTTGTTCAGAATCAGAGGTACTTTCTTGTGCCATGTCAAGTGAAGTTCAAGAGGGAGGTACCTTGAAGGTATCTGTGAAAATATTGGTGACCTGTGAAGAGGCAAGTAGTGGCTACAAGTGTGTGTTTTCTTAAAATGATGGTTTTTCTTGCACTTGGTGTTACTGATTGAACAGCAGTGGGAGTATGGAGTAGACAGGAGTACAGTTGCCCAAAATGCTGAAACCTAATCTCGGAACGTGATACCTGAATGCTTTCGGTCCTTGTCAGAATTGAGGTTAAAGGCTGTGGCGTAATTCAAACTTGTTGCTGTTTTTCTCCAGTGCCTTACTGTCCCGTACTGTGGTTCTTGACTAGCTTGCTTTGTTTCAGAGGCTGACCAAGCAGGAATTCTGGCAGCTGGTGCACCAGAGCTATGGCTCTGAGCTGGGCCTGAACAGCGAGGAGATGGAGAGCTTCCACTCGTCGTCTGAGGACAACGGGCAGTCTCGGTAAGGAGAGGCTGTACAGCCCTTTGAAACAGCTGGGGAGAAGCTCTGACCTTTTTCTTAGAAACTAAAGAGCTGCTGTAGCCTTACCAGAATGGTTGAACCTGTAGTAAAAGGAAGCAAATGTCTGAACTGCATAGACTGAGTGTCCATAAAAACTGGACTGTGTGAATTTTCTAAAATAGTAGCAGTGCAGCTGAGGCCCCGTAGAAGAGGAGAGAGGAAGACCTTGTTCTCCCTGCATCTGCTTGGGGACCAGTGTAGGGGAGCTTAAATAGCAGCATTTTCACATGGTGGTGCCTAGTCAGCACCTGTATGCCCTCCAACACAGTTTGGAAGGTTTGAGTAGAATGGAGCTATGCTATGGTGCAGACACTTCTTTTCTTCCCCTCCTCTGTGGAGACTGAAATACTGAGTTTGCCTTGTTCTCCTGATATCTGAGGTCTTAGCTTACTTTTGTGTTGTCCTCAGCTTGAATTAAGAAACAGGAATAATAATATAATAAGCTGGAATAATTGTAATAATAATGATGTGTTTTTTTGAAAGAGTTGCCTTGATTTTTTTTGAACAAATGTGAGCTGAATAATGACCTGCCAGTGTCAATCTAATAACAGTACTTTACATATCTCTGTGTAAATAAGCATGACTCTACAAAAGTGAACAATGTAATTTATGCCCCTTCAGTCCTGTGTTATCTGAGTATGTTTGTGGGAAAAGCAACTTGAGTTCATAACAGGCTTCAAAAGATATTCTATTAAATAGTTTCTGATTGTTTGTTTGTGTGATTGGTTTGGATTTTGGTTTGGCTTTGTTTGGGTTTTTTGATTTTTTTTTTTTTTTTTTTTTGGTTATGTTTTGGGTTTTTTTCTGTTAAAAAGTCACAATTTTGCAACTCTGTAACAAGTGATGCAGGAAAAAATTATTTTCTGATGCTTTCTTAAAACATTTTCTTTCCAAATTAATTATAAGCTGTGTCTGTCTCCTCATTTTCCACAGCACTCACTTTTTTGGTTTTATTAACCTGATGATCAGAAACTGAATCTTCTGAGAGGTGGCTGGAATGAGGAAAATGGCTTGATATTAATGAGCTGTATGTGGAAAGAATAACTTGGTAGTTTATAATGCTATCCGAACAGCCCTGTTTTCAATGCAAAACTCACATGAGACGCTTTCTCAGATTTCTCAGTGCTTATTTCTCTAAGGATATCTTCCTTTTTTGGTTCGGACAGATCCAGCATTTGTGAGGATTCTGGAGAAAGGGATGAAAAACTACCCAAAATGATTGGTTTAGTTCGTGAGCCCACACTTCAGACAGAAGGAGAGTCACTCAACAGACACATGCTGCCAGGAGTAAGTGCTGACACAGCCTTTCTTGCTGTTTGTAGCTGATAAGCATATGTACTTCACTTGTGTATCTGTGAGCATAGGATGAATGGAGTTGTAACTTCCAAAGAAGCCCTTGAGAAGTCAAGAATGTTTCTTAAATTTGAAAATAAGCAAAATTCTGTATAAGAGAATATTGTTGGTGTGAGCTTCAGCAGTGCTCTGTTGCTAATTTGCTGCACATCCTGGCTACAATGCTAAGGCTTATACCCTGGTCTGTTTTGTTTTTCCTTTAAAAACAAAATTTCTTGGGTTTTCTTACCTAATTCCCAAGGGGACCATATCTGTGTTTTATCCAAGTGCTTTTTGAAAGTAATGACTTTTTTGCTTCCAGTGCTTTCTTGCTTGTGCTATTTGTCATTTAAAATGATATTTCCTCTTATATTACTGTCTCTCCTATACATAAGACATATTAAAGGACAGTTACACTTTGTCATCCTTGCCTTCAAAAGTCAGTCTGCTGTTGTGAATATATGAAACTTTTTTTTTAATGCTTCAGAAGGAAGGGGAAACCCCCCACACTTTCTGTAGTAAGGATTAATTTTACCTTGGTGCCTTGGGTTAGTACAACTGAACAAGCACACGTGCCTCACTCGTGTTCATTCAAGTTGTATGAATTTGTGAATGTGTTTGGCTGGTGTGAACAGCAAGTGCATTAGTAGTGATATCTGAGATGGGTACAGTGTCTAGCACAGTTACTGGGGCTCCTGTGTGCAGCTGTAGTCCTAAAGAGTCACAGGTAATTTCTCTTGGTTATTAGATATCCCAAACATCTTGGAGAAGAAAATAAACCACTAATGCATTTTTTTATAAACTTCCCTAGGGCTGGGCACTTAACTGCCAGTTTTGCTTTGGAGAATTTGGGGAAGGAAGAAAGGAGATTATTTTAATAGTTTTTACTACCCTGTAAATCTTCTGGCTTTTGTCACTTGCTAAAACTGATCTGGAGGTTAAGTAGGATTTAAAAAGTTTTGCCAAAATCCAAGTTAATGGTTGGAGACTCATCCAGCAAACAATATTGGTGTTTCTCAGGTGTTAAAAGCTTAGATGCTTGAGTGATGGGTATTCCTCATGGGAACCCTAGCAGTATAAAACAAGATTTTTGGGGAGTTGTAAGGGAAGCCTGAGAGGACTGGGGATGCTGCTGGAATTTGGGCTGTTTGGGATAACTAAAAATCTACACAGGTAGCCTGAGTTTGGGTGAGTCTTATTTGCGCAAGAGCAAGCTATTTAAAAATAATTGCTGTGCCTGGAAAAGAAGCCACACCCTGAGATGTCTCTTGCAGGTGCTAAATCTAGTTGGGCATTTTGGTAAAGAGGAATGCCTGGGGATTTGGTCTATAAAAATACTAGGATTCTGCCTTGAATAAACTGCCTGTGAAAAGTCTTTTAATTATAGTGTAAAAGTGCAGTCTTGATAAATGTGTTACTGTTTCAGGGTAGCTAAAATGCACAATGATTTTGTTCAGCTGTATGTGTCACTTGGCATTACTCAAGAATGTCCATGCTCTCTCCACAGCCCCAGGATTGCAGCATATTTTATAGAACCACAAGGGCAGTAGGAGGAGGCAGTAGTGCTTAGAATGTATTTATCAGAAGCCATCACAGTGATGACACAAAACACATTTAACCACCTTCCAGTGACTGGAGGGAAACAGGCTTAAACTCTTCTTTACTGCTCTGATAGACAAAGTAAGTCACAAAGCTCTCGTAAGAGGAGGAGCTGAATAGTGGAGGGGTTGGCTCTAGTATTTGGCCCATCTTGAAAAAAATATTGTTTATGGGCTGTCTGTTGTTGATTGAGGAAAGTCTGCGTGGGACACCAGTCATGGCTCATCTGCCTCCCAGTACATGTGAGTGTGGGAGCCACCTTGTTGCCTGTTTTTGCAACCATCATCTTCCCTCCACCCCTTGTAGGAAGGCCTTCCAGTCCAGATCACAGGCTGAAAACCAAAGAAGCTGTGGCACAGAGCTTAGCAGTACTGAACTAGCTCAGGAGATAAATATACAGTAGGGAATAAATTATACATCTTTAATTCCAGCTGACAGGTCTTAAAATCTTTACTTTTTAGTGTGGAAAAAAAAACCCAACAAACCAAACCAGCCCAAAACCCCATGAAATCTGTGTTAAACTTGACCTGTTATTACAAAAACCCCAGTTTGAATCTCTTCTTCCATGACATCATGAAAAGCTTTCTTTTCTTGCGTTTGTCTTCTGACTTGAGCCTGGCTTTCCTGCTCTGCTCATGGCATAGTGGGCTGCTCCTTATGCTGGTGGGAGCCCCACTTCACTAGAGCCCTGATTATTGTTGTCAAAATGCTGTGAGAGTGCCTTGGTTTTGTGCTGGATCAGTGTGTCAATTTTTAGGCTGTTCTGTCTCAACTAGCTCCTTTTTGACTTTCATCTGTATTGGTATTTTGACATTTAATATTGGTTCTGTCCTAGATCCTGTTATGTGACTGAGTATAACTTACATGGCAGCTTTTCTCAATAGAAGCATTTGTTAAGTGATCTGTTTTTCTGATTCAGTCTTCTCTTAATTTTTTGACCCTGAAGGAGTACTTTTGTCTGCTTATTCTACAGTCAGATTTATGCCTGCCTCTGTTTTTCAGCCACCCACCTCCTAATAGCCCTTGGTTGCACAAAAAAGTAACAGGTTTTTATTTTGAAAAAAAAAAAAAGGAGCTACAGGAAGTACATGATGACTGTTCAAGTAGTACAGGATGCTGTTGCTTTCTTGAGTCAATGCTGAATAATCTTTAGGGATGATAGTTTTGCAGATGAATCAGAACAACTCAGCTGAGGAGTCCTGATCATATTTGCTATGATCCACGCACTGCTCTTCCAGGACTGTGCTGCTCTTGATCCCAGATATTCCACTGGTGGCTATGGGGCCTTCAGGAGAGGTTTAGATGAAAACTGATTCAAAGCTGGTAACCAAGTTTTTTGGGTGGCATTTTGAGATACACCAACTTCACCCATACAGTTTCCCTGGAGATTTACTTCTTTAAGTGTGTAATGGCATCTATGCTTAGCTGACAGTTCTTCTTTAAGGTTAAGAGCCACATCATTGATTAGGTGACTGATGTTCAGGGGGATTTCCTTCCTGCTTGTATATTGGAGATGGCAAATGATACTCCATTGCTTTGTTTGTGAGAAGTAACATTTTATAGGTAGGATGGATCTAGACAGTATTTTTAAACTTTTTTCAAAGGTGTCCTACAAAACAAGAACTTTTCAAATATGTAATTGGGGTAATCTAATCTTGCTGAAAGAGAAGGGCACCTTGCCTGTTTCAATGTGCTTCCCCTCTGGCTTGTTGGACTCTTGCTAAACTGTTAGGAAAACTAACCTGATGAATACAAAGTAAAACTGTGTAAGGTTGATGAATTTATAAATGCTAATGTCAAAGCAGGCAAGGGGCCCAGACTGTGCAGATGGGTGCAAGGGGACTGTGCCATTTAAGGGAGCTCTTGGTACCAACAGCACATACAAATAAATCTGTTCCTTGTTACCAGGGTTTAGTAAAATATTTAAATAAAGGGAAGAGACGTTGGCTGGGGTAGATGAACAAGGGGAAATTAGCACTTGACTGTGTGGTAATTGAGCAGATATTGTATGGCTGTCTTTTTTTAAAATAACTTTCTTTTTTTTTATGCTCTCTGATTTCTGATATTTTTTCTTCTCTTGGTTGTTTCAGGTGGAGGAGTCCCCAAGTGAGAAGCAAGTAAAGAGTCCTCTTCCATCTTCAGAAAGAAAACCTGCTAAGCTAGTTAGGAGCAGGTCTTTAGAAAAGTCCTTGGACCTTAATGAGAATGAAAATCTTCCAGAGAAGAGCAGTGCCTCAGATAGTGAAGAAGGTAAATCTCTTAGCAGTTGGGATCTGTAAGACAATGTGGCTTTGATGTTCCATCTCACTTGTGGAGAAAGTTAGAGAACTTTCTGATCTTACGAAACTCATTTGCTTATTTGTTTCACAGAATTGCAGCAAAAACAATTTTTTATCTTAGTTTCTAAAGGGAAAAAAAAAGTTGTTGGGTGTTCAGAACAAAAACAAAGAAATTGTGGTTTTCTTTCTCTCTTTTGGCGGGCAGAGAGTTGCCAACAGCTTAAACTAAAAGTTTCTTGACAATGGGGTGGTGTTAATTTCAAAGATGTTTCTTTCCTTTGTTTGCAATTCTTGGAAATGGAGGGGAAACATTTCAGGCTGTTCTTAAATTTCTGAAAGATACCCCCAACCTCCCCTTCTTTACACTTATGCTTTCTTAAGGCTTATGGGCTTCATTGTTATTGGTGGACTACACTGAGGAACTTACTGAAAGCCCAGGGAAGACAACTTCCCAGCTTTCAGGAGAGTATTGTGCATAATCTGAAGATGAAAAACCTTAATGGATATCTTGCAGAGGATTACGCTCTCTGTGCAAACAGTATCTTAATGGATCCTAATACACCAACCTTACAAGTCATATCTCATTACCCAGTACAAGATAGAAAAAACTCAGGTAGCTGGATGGCAGACTTGTGCTGAGGTCTGTATGTGCTTGTCCTGTGGTCCCACAGTAGCCCCGACAAGTTCTCACTTTCTATGGTGAGATTTTCACTTACCCTGGGGAAGTTTTCTGTGCCAAAGGGCTGTAGTTGTTCAGACAGCTCAGTAAATTTGGTGGATATTCTGTAATACCTGAATCTTGGATTCTGTAAAGGCCTTTAAAGTGAAGTGTGCATAACATGTATTGGTTCCAAGGTTATATGGTGGTGAGCAAATAAAAGAAACCCCCAACAGTAGTACTGTGCCTAGTAGCAGCTGTATATTTCTTTCATGTGCAAAGAGAACTTAGTTCATCGCTTGTTGGCAGGAATAGAACAGTTTAGTTAATTGAGGCCAATTCTTTATTTCACTGAGGAATTTTGTCTTGTCATTTCAGACTTGACAACGGAAGCTGTTTGCAGGTGTCATTACAGGGGGATTGTTGAGGTGTCCAGGAAAGCTTTCAGAGTTGGCTATCTTCAAGTTGTGATTTTTGCCTGGGGATGTGCTTATATTCAATTAACTTTGCTGTTGCTTCCCCATCCTGCTTCTGTGTTGGCTTGAGTTCAGATTCAACTCCATGCGTGTTCAGGCATTACCATTTTTGTGAATATACCTACTTGAACATACTGTTGTTTATGCCATACTCCTACACACTTAACAAGCTTCACAAATTAATTTACTTTTTCACTGGTGTACCTTTTAGAACAGCAGAAAGTTTGGGCCTTTGGATATTTTAGATATGTTGCAGCTTTCCTGTCTTCCTGCTACTACATCTCTCTTCAGTCTCTGGATTTTATCTTTTGTGGCAAAAGTCTCCAGTGAAACTGATTAAAAGGTAGTCCTACTGTCTTTCCTGCTGCTCAGTTGCCTAAATGATAGCAGTAAATATTCCCTGTCATGCCTGCATTAGTGATGTTGAATAAATAAAGCGTATTAAACAGGAGATGTCTCTTTAATAAAAAGGCAACTGACTTCATGCTGCTTTGCTTATTTCTCTTCCCTTCCCCAAGACTGGTCTTTTATTCAGAGCAGGATTTTCTAGACTCACAACATTAATCTTTTTCTCTCAGAATCTTCATGCTTAGAATTTTTTTCTTCTGTTTCTCTGTCTGTTTTCTGTTGCAGTTGCCCCACACTCTCACAAGGTGAATGCCTTCACGCAAACGAAACTAGCTTTCCTACATGGCAAAGGTTTACCCATGCGATTAATTTCTCTTGTGTCCTCTGGCTCATACTCAGGCTGCCCATGGAGGTGTCCTGGCACATAAGGTGAGGGGCAAGCTCAAGACTGTTGTTCTTCACAACATTAATTCCCTTGTCCTAAGCAGTTCTCACCTTGGGGATGGGGGGTCTGCATCCCACTCTGCACCACTGGCCTACTGACCTGCATCTTGGTGTCTTTGTCCTGTTTCATCAATCAGAGTATAAATCCTGAGCCATGACAAACTTTTGGCTGAGCTAAACATCTCTGGCCTTAATTCTGAATTTCAGAAAACAGATTTTAGTTCAAGCACAAAATACGTGTTTCCAACACAGGGCCAAGAGATTTTTCTAATTTCCTCAGGACTGTTTAGTATATAGGGCAGTTTCTTTGTTTTTAATGATGGTGTTCAGCAACTTGAAATACTTGAAAGAAAGAAAGGGGGAAGCAGGATGTTGGAAAAACAGTATTTTCTGTTAGAAGGCTCTACTGTATACAGGGAGATCACACATTTCTGTTCTCCTTGTGTAACCTGACAGACTTACTGTGTTGTTTCTGTGTGTACTAATAACTGCCTTAAATGTGTGATCTGCAGGAGACCATAACTGCCTGCACCATGGTGCTGTAAGATGGGCACAGCAGAGGCTTGACTGCTTGCAGATAGTGGCATATAGGGCACACAGTATTTGCAATACAGGATAGTTGAAATTAGGTTCAGCCCTAATTAGTTGTCTCCCTCCCTCTGCCCCTGATACAAACTTTTGGATATGCAGTGTATGTAAAGAAGAGTAGCCCAGTTTTCTTATTGGCATTTTAATGAAAATACTGAAAGGATATATTTTGTTGAAAGAAAATTATTTACTTTGGTGTTTAGGGGTTATATGTTTGAGTCACCTGAAGACAAAAGGTTGTGGGAATTTTTTATCTTGTGAACTGGAAAAAACAAGCATTGTGACAATACTTAGTAGCTCCCCAAGATAATTCTGTACTCAGTCTTTAAAGTATAGGAGAGTTCTCTAAAAAATGGTTAATACTGCTGGTACAATCTTTAAATAGATGATGTCTGGAACAACTTCACTTCTAGGAATTGGTTTTATTCACTTGATTTCAGGTGTATGTGGTTAAAAGCTTCTACCTACATATCTTTCATGCAGCATGTCATTTTTTCCCCATCCCCAGCGGTATAGTGCCAAGCTTTGCATACACGTTTTCTAAAAATCCTGATCCCTCCCCCAGCTCTGTGGAGTGGAAAAAGCAGCCTTCTTACTAATTTGTTTGCTAGCCTCTGCTCTTATCAGTTAGTCTTTCCTAATTTGCCTGTGGTATGTGTTTAGCTTTTTGCTGTTGGTTGTTGATGGGAATTTTAATAATGATGTTTTTCTTACTGCCTGTTCCCCCTCCATTTTCTTTCTCTTCTTTTGCACTGCAGATGTCTTTAAACCTCTGCCATCCCTGCTGCATAATGATATTATATTCAAACATTATTTCCCAGCTTGCCTTGCAGTGATAAAAATGACCTTACAAAGTGCAAGGCAGCGGTGGGGGTGGGAATAGACCTGCTGTGGTTAGGCTGAACCAGGACACTCTGGGTAGTATGTTTACTTCTGTGTGTTTGGGTCCCTAGGGATCCTTACCTAAACTAAGGATAATCTCATGTTCTTTTAGCAGACAGCTCCAATTCAGCTATAAATGTATTCAGGTTAAGAGAGTTAGTGTTGATAACTGTATGCTGCTGAGGGGTTAGAACTGCACTGAAAGTGAAGGAGTTAGACTGATATCTCTGTATTTGCACAAAACATTTTGTTAATAAAGAGCATTCTGAGCCAGGTAAAATGCTTCATGTTGCCCTGCTGTTGTGAAAAACAAAGGCAAATACAAGTTTACCTGTGTGAGTTAAAACAAATGTAACAGTAGACAAATGGGCCTCTTCACTTGTAGCAGAGATAAGTGGTTAAAGCTGCCTGTTCTGATCAAATGGCAAGTGTATAAAGTGTGCACTTATTCATTGCTATGCTGCTACTGTTTGTGCTCACTGCTTCATCTAGGATTTCTACAGATAAATTTTGAGAAGCCTGCATGTAAGTGACTTGAAGCATGTCAAGCTCTTGGTGTATTCTGCTGCCTGGTTCGACAGATGGGGAACTCACAGCAGTATTTATGCATACATGCACCTTCCAGACCCATTGTCCAAAAAGTTTACAGTTTTTCTGGAGAATGGCTGTTTGAATCCTAGCATTTAACTGTAGCTGACGGGTCTGATATGTAAACCCAGGCTTAGCTTGGATTTTCTGAAAATTATGTGCTAACAACATAAAAAAAAAACCAACAAAACATTGTTTCTTCCAAGAACTGAGAAGGATTGTAAGTAAAAAACATATTTCTGAATAGATACTCATGCACTTGGCACTTCATTGACTATTAGAGACATAATTGTGTAGAGATAGTGTAGGTAAATTAACTTACAGGAAGTTTTGCAGACCTGTGGGTGCTCTTTATTCAGACTCACTGGAAGGAGGACAGACTCTGAGTAATAGAGTTTGGTAGCAAGATCTGCACCATAAGGTAATAAAGCATGGGCTTTGTGCATATCACAAGTTGCCCTGGCGTACCAAATTACTTTGCATCAGCAGAAAAATAGTAGCTGTCCTCAGGCATTTCAGGTGAACATGAAGTTGAGTTGTTTAGCTCAGGCTCACTGGGGCAGAGGTAACTTGTGTTATCTTGTGTTTGCTAAGACATATACAAATAGCTGACAAAGCTGATCTGATGATTATCTGGTGGCTTGATCATGTGTCTGGGTCTTTATTTATTTTTTTTTTAAGTGGTAGCAGAGTCCTTGTGCATATCAACGTCCAGCTGAGTAACACTCAACCACAGTAACTAGGTTTGAATTGCCTGGTATCTGATGCCATGCTAGCTGATGCATGTGGAGGGGGTGTCAGCATCTGAAACTTCCTGGCTCTTAGCAAAGGACAGGATGTGGGGAGTGCACTCTGAAAGGAGAGATCTGTAAAGTTGAGGTCTTGTTAAATGAGGTCAAATTTAGAGTTCACTTGGCCTGCCTTTTGTTAGTTAGATTCAGCTGGGAGAGGAAATACAGTGGGCATAAGCTGAAAAACTCAGGCTGAATTTCTGGCTTCCTGCAGAATATTTCAGCACAGCAGAATTCGTATTCTACATGTAATGACTGCATATTGACTGGTTAAATAGACCTCTTGAAATGTGTGTTTGCTTTCTGTCCCATCTCATAATTGTGTGGAATTACAATTGCATAAGCAGAACACACCATGGAGAGAAGTCATTCTCTTGTGTAAGCACAAAAATATGGCACTCATGCTTCACTTTGGGGGTCCTACTTTGAAGCCTGAAGAGATCAAGGAGAGCTTTTTTTGGAGGCAGATGTTCTGATTCTAACAGGCTTCTAGCAGGCTAGGAGCAGCACTAGAGAGGAAGTCTATTCAGTCAGAACTGAATCATTGGGGTCTGCTGTGGTTGTTCAGTTGGTGCATTTGCCTCATCAATACTGACTGCTACCAAGCCAGTAATGTTTTAAGTGCTGTAACCTTAGCCTGCAGGCAGCTTGTGAACTACAGCGTGATATTCAGGCTACCTTTGCATTCGTGGCTGCACTGACCTTTCCTAGCCCTGAGCATCCATTTGTATCAGTTGAAAATTTGGCCATCCTGACTTGTGTCTATCTGCTGCAAGATTTGCTTTTGGGCTTCTTGTTTCATTTTAGTGATGTGTAGTGGTGGGGGGGGCTTGTTTGTCTTGCCAGTAACTATAGTTTAGGATTGACTTGTTTCTAAAGCATAAGCAGATTGAGTTGGGGTTGGCACAGGAAGCTGCTTGCCCTCCAGGATTATAATTCTATCCCTTATCTCTTGCAAGTGTGGCTGAGGCAACCACAACGCTGAGTCATGCCAGCAACCACCAAGGAGCTGAAATAGCAAAGATGAGTGCTGCAGCCACAGAATGCCACTGGGGTGCTCAGTGGCTTTGAAATAGGTGATGGCATTTGAGCCTCTGTGCATTTTTGGGGACTGCAAAATGGAGCAGGGTATCCCTTGTGTTCCTGTTCAATAGGTGTGGAGGGAAGAACTGTTTGGGAGTCTGCCTGGTCCCTTAGACTGTGGACATTGCCAGTATTACAAATGTTAAAAGCAGAATTCTGAAAGCAGCCACAAGAAGAAAACTGTTACAGTTTTACTGTTCTTCTTGCTTGTCTTTTGTACAATAGACACACATATTAATGAAAATTATGCTAACTTTGTCTTTCCCCAGTATTGCAGGATTAATAGAATACTGAAGGCAAAATTAAAGGGATGATACCTTTTGCTGTTGATTTATCAATGTGCACAGGGAAGTGGTGGTAGTAGTGTGTATTTGAAAATCAGCTCTGGACTTTGTTCCTGAAGGCAACCTACCTACCAAATCATTTGCTGCTCCTGGGTTTCTGAGAGTGAGAAACAAATGCTGATGTAAGCTTGGGAAGGATTTAAGCTGTAATAATGCTTAAAATGCTATAAAGGTTCTTTATAATACTGTTCTTAACCTGATCTCTCTGTCTTTCTTAGCAGTGAAGGAGACTGTCTCTGACAATGATCTCTATGGGAGACTTTTTATAAACAGAGTTTTCCACATCACTGCAGACAAGATGTTTGAAATCCTTTTCACCAATTCTCACTTCATGCAGAGGTTTCTTAATTCCAGGAGTATAGTAGGTAATAAACTCTTCTCCCTTCTGTCTGTTAAAAGCTGCCCTGAAAATTTTTACCTCTGAGAATTGCTAAATAGGGCTAAGTTGAATTTTAAGTTTCTCCTTGCTTTAAAAGAATTTCTAAGCTTTAAAGTTTCACTATGAGAGAGAATATTTAAAGCTAGACTATTGTATGTACATTTTGGAGTAAAAACCTCATTTCAGTGCACCACAAAACTGCACCTTAATGCCTGAATTTTGATTAGGTTATTAAGTTGATGCTTTATGTGGGGTATTTCTGATTACATTGTGTCCCAGAAATAGTGAAATTTGTATGGCTGGTACAGAGGCAAAAATCATTGCATCCTCCTAGACGATACTCACAGGCTTTAATTTTCTGGATGAGTAAACTTTATTCACTGAGACCATAAGAACAGAAAATTAAGTCAAAAAGGGTAATATTTATTCAGTGTCAGCTTAAAAGGCAGACTGGCAAAAGCTTTTGATAATGCTAAGTGAATCTATTCAACTTTAAGCAAATGGGAAATGACATATTTTCATGTAATTGCTTACTTTTTTCTCCACCTCAAGTCTCTTTCAGTAGATTCAGCTATTCAGAGCCTCACCTTTGTTTATTAGCAGACTCCATGGGTATAGTTTTTCCTGGAAAAACCCCACAACTATTTGGAATCAGTTTTCTGTCTTTCCCCTTACTCCTGTTCTCAAGCTGCTAAGACATGATAGGGCAGAGATAATGCCCTTCAGGTAATTTTTATGTGAGATTTTGTATAACTTCTCATCTAGATGCTGTATCAACCCCTTGGAACAGAGACTCCAATGGCAATCAGTTGAGGACTTTGACGTACACTGTAACGATAAACAATCCCCTCTGTGGGAAGTTCACAACTGCAACTGAAAAGCAGGTACTGTGTGCCTGTGTGTGTGTCTGGTGCCCTTTAAAACAAGGGGCAGGTCAGCTCTGTGGTCTGTCAGAGTTCTGACTGTGGATTAAAGTTCAGTGAACTGAATGTGTGTCTGCAGTTTAAACAGAGCATCTCTGAGGGTGGCATGCTGCCTCTCTTACCATTACTGAGCCAATGCTTATTAAATGAGAGAGGCTTTCCACCTTCACAGATGGCTGTAAACTCCTGCCAAACTTGTGGGGAAAAATATTAACATCTCTTAGGAGCTGGGGTTGAAAAGGTGCAATTAAAGGCTTTCAGTGTCCATTTCTGGGCTCCCCAGTATGAGAGCTAAAGAGCCTAACAAAGGGACACTAAGATGATGAGGGGACTGGGGCACCCCATATGAGAAATGGCTGAGAGCTGGAAATGTTCAGCCCAGAGAAAACTCAGGGGCATCTTAAAATTTATAGAAGTACCTGAAGGGAAGGTGCAAAAAATTCTGAGTCAGACCTTCACTATCAAAGGCCACAGGTTTCAGTGGTGCCCAGTGACAGGACCAGAGGTGATGGACAAAAACTGAAATGTAGTCATGGTCTGTGCCTGCAATGTTTTGGTTTCTCTAAAACTTTTCCCAGGCACAGTTCTGTGAATAAGGGATATGTTTTTCTAACAGTATCCTGTTTTTCTGCATTCCTTTCTCTAGGAGGGACCTTGTTTGATGTCCCTCTGACTCGACCAATGTGGTCCAAGAAGTGTCTTTCTTCCACCCCTTGGGTGGGTTCTTTGTAAAATAGTATAAAGGGGAGAAGTCTCGGGCAATAAACACAGATTGGAGTCATCTTCAGCTTTCTGAAACACGAGTCTGTGTCCTTATTTCGTGTCCTGTTGCGACATTGAAACACAGATGATTCCTTTTGAACATCAGGAAACACTTTTGCACTGTGAGGGTGACTGAGCAGCGGAACAGATTGTCAGTAGAGTTGTGGTACCTCCTTTCTTGGAAGTATTGGAAAACCACCTGGACATGGTCCTGGGCAACCAGCCCTAGATAGTCCTGCCTGAGTTCTGGGACAAGACAAGCACCAGAGGTGTCTTCCAACCTCAACTCTTTTGTAGTTCTGCTTTGGGAAAGGTCTCAAAGATGAACTGTGGCCATGAAGCAGTGGCCAACCTTGTGTCTGGTACTTGAGGTGGCAGTGGCAAGTCCTGCTGCTGCCAGTGTTGGCTCTAGCAGAACAGTTCTCATTTCCCACCCCACCTATACTTAATATTCTTAACTGTTTTTTATAGTGGCTCTTCATGCTTTCTGAAACTCTCCTTGAGTTCACTTGGAGTTGGTTGATCCAGCCTAAGGAACTCAGGCTGAAAGGGCGAGGGGGAAATTTGTGTACCATGTATACACCTTCTTAATTTTATTTTCTTTTATGATAGATCCTGCATAAGCAGAGCCAGAAAGGTCAGTCTTATCAGGTGGATGCTGAGGTTCTGACCCATGACGTCCCCTACCATGATTATTTCTACACTGTGAACAGATACTGCATCAGCCGCACCTCCAGTCACAAGTGCCGGTTACGGTGAGCCTGGGTGGTGCACGGGGGGAGGGCACAAGCCAAGGTGGGGATGTCCTGAGTTGATGATTAGTTGAAGATCTGCCAGCAGCACAGAGAATGCTGGGTTCTCTTCTGAAAAACAAGCCTAGTTTATTTCTTGCCACATGTATGCTGTGCTTGGATCTCATTAATGCAGTGAGAAATTAACTGAGATGTTGACTCCAAGGTACAGAACACATCTCCAGGACTGAACTGGGTCCTGACCAGCCTTGTGCTTTTGAGTGCAGCTGTATCAGTGGGAGAAATTGGAAAAAAAATTATATGTTTTATTAGAAGGTTTCTCAGACATGCTTGCTAAGGGCCTGCAGAGGAGAATGGTTTCACAGGAATGTGCAGGGAGGATAGAATGTACATAATTTTGCAAGGAGGTTACTCAAGTGTCTAGACATGGTACTCTGTCTAGATATGGAATTTCCTCTCCCATTTGTTGAAAACATTGGAAATGATGCTGTCTTTAGTAAGAGCTTTTATCTCAAACTTAATTAGTATTCAGGAAAGGTTAGCAAGCCTGGATTTTATTCTGGTTAATCTCAGGCTATAAAACTACTGAAAACTCCCTCTCTACTGGGAGAAGAAAGGAAGGAGGGTCCTTGAAAGATTGCTTTGGAATTTTTTTTTGAGTGAATCACTGTTCTTCTTTGAGACCTAAATTTGTCTTCTTTTCTGAGACATACAACAAGGATAAGACATGTTCTAGGATAAGAGCAAAAACCTAGGTATACATGGTGCACAGAGCATACGTGTATAGAACAGAAGGCACGTGGTGATATTACAGCTGGTCTTACTAAACTGTACTTAAAATGGCTCAGAAACTGTGTTTGAAAGGAGTTATTTTGTTATACCATACACAGTGGGCTTACATTGACTTGGAAGGTTATTTAAAATGTTGAAAAAAATGTATTCTAGGATGGTCTGTGTTCTTGACTGAAATCAAGGACTTTTGTCCTTTATGAATAGCTTTGGGATTCACTCAGTTGTTAGAAGAATCCCTCTGAAGGATTCTAGTCCAATTCATTTTTATACTGGAAGCAATGTTGACTAGCTTGACCTGAGGAATGCACGGTAGGAATATCATTTTCCCCTCTGTCATGCTCACAGAAAGACAGATTTTAATTTCTGTCTACTCAGGGTATGATGTGAAGACTTGATGTATGAGCTGTGATAAAGAATTTCACCTTCTGCTATTGTAGTGCCCATGTAATATATCATGTGTACACATACAAAGTAAAAACCACAACTTTATTATCTGGAAGCCTGAATTCCATTTTAAGTGTGTGTTAAAATGAGAATGCTTCAGAGGGTAGAAATCATTTGATAGTCTGAGTCTGAAGGAAAAAGTTCTGAAATGTTTCCCGTCATTTGGGCATTTAGATTTTGACACTTTATCTGGAGATGTTTTTGCTACTGTCTCCTGTGTTTTTTTTCAATGAAAGTGCTGCCCAGCTGGAGAGCGGCAGCAGTTCCAGTTGGTATTTGAGATTTTAGACATAAGCTGGATGCCTGCTTCTGATAAGAGATTTCTGCTATCACTGTGCCGCCTAGAAGAGCACTCTTCCATTATTGCATTCTGTTTGCTAGGGTTTCTGCAGAAGTGAAGTACAAAAAACAGCCTTGGGGCCTTGTCAAGTCTGTAATTGAGAAGAATACCTGGGGAGGAATACAGGAAAACTTCAAACAACTTGGTAAGGCATTTTCTTCTTTGTGCTGGAGTAAGGAGGCTACCTTTGCTGTACGTGTTTTTGTGTCTGACAAACCTGGCTCCTCGAAGAATAGCTTGAAAAAAAGGCAACACCTAAGCAGTCTAGCAGACAGAACTTCCTGTCGTCAGTGTATCTGCCAGTCCCAGGGTATGAAAGAAGCCTTGTGGCTAACAAGTGGCTCTTGTATACTTGGCCATAATTGCTCACAGAAGGAAACACAAGGAGCAGCAGGAAAGCTGTTATTCTCAACTGCATGTGCTTATCTCTAAGAGTTTCCTTGATTGTGCATATGAGAAGGGGAGCAGTGGCACTTGGCAGGCTCCATGAATGTCTGTTCACAGCCTGGCCAGCCACTGCTGCAGCCTCACAGTCTAACACAATTCCTAGTCTCAGTCTAACAGTGTCTTGCAGTGATCTTCCAAATGCTGTCTGACATAGCATTGGACAGTCCTGCCTGGGCTGAGTGTGCACCACCTCTGCAGAGTGTTCCAAGTGCCCTCTAGCAAACAGAACAGGGTTGGAGGTCAGGGTGTAATTTGCCAATTATGTTCTTTAAGTTCATGTACTGAAAGGTGTGCTTGTTCCTCTCACTGGGACCTTGCATATCTCACAATTTGTCTTCAGCTTTCCAGCTTTCATTTTGACAGTTCAGTAGCCTTATTTATTTTTTTTTTCCACTGCAGAATCAGATCTCCTAATGGAGGAATATGCAATTAATCAGTCTATAGAAGACTCTGGGAAATTACTTGCTCTGAGACGAAGGCGACGCACTTTACACCGGGGTTTGGCAGAATCACTTCCCAAACGCTCTTCCCAACATTCCTCTGGTGACATGGGAGTAGAGTCCCAGGGCAGCTTAATAGGTAGGAATTTTTTATATCAAGTGTTTTCCAAAAGGTATCTTTGAGAAAGTGTAACTCTTAAAATAGTACAAGAGTAGCACTTGTGTATATATTACTCTTGTCTGTGATAGCAAATGCTTTAACAAGTTCAAGCTTCTTCAGGCTTGCATAAAGTAGATTTGGAGCATGCATGATCACTTTTATCGTATCTCATGAAATTAAGCCTAATGTCACCTTCAGTTTTAAAACAAACAAAAATTAACCAAGATTTTAAATACTGCTCTGTATCTGCAAAGGATTGAAAATGAGATTGGATCAGGAAAAAAAGCCAAAAAATTGGTTGCTGTAAAGTTTCTGAAAAAATGCTTTTTTTCTTCAAATAACTGCGCACACAGGTCATGATTTGATTAAACTTTGCCACTTGCCTCTTGGCCCTGTCATCTCAGTTTTGGTTATTTATTTTTAATGTTACGAAGTCTGTTTCCTATATCCATCTGTAATTTCTGGGTCACTGAAGCATTTCTTGCAGTTCTGCTGCCCGTAGGCACGACAGACTTGGCCACCAGCATATACAGTATTAGCCTATTACCTAGGGAGATGAGGAACATCTGTGCACTAGTTTGCACCAGGGAATGGTGGATTCCATGAAAGAAGTTGAATTGTAAACAGTGAAGTCAGAGCAAGTACGCTTCCCTGAAGAGGGAGACAGCACTGAGTATAGATAGCACTGAGAGAATATTTGGATCAGCAGCATGTGTAAAGGACTCTTTACCTATGTGAATTTGCTTCCTAATTACTCAATTTTGCTACTGTTGCTCCACCTTTTCAGATGAGTGTACTCATCTAAGTCTCTCAGTGTACACTACAACTTTTATGTATGTCTTTGGTCCAGGGCAGGATGTGCAAAATACATTCTATTTAAAGGCCAGTGTGTCCACAGTGCTAGGTGCTCAGTTTGGAGAGATCATCACTCTGTCCCTCAGGGTCTGATCCCTGTTGCCTGATGAATAGCAGATGGCCTCTCGAAAGGCTGTTTTCAGGACAATAGATAAACCAGGCGGGTAAGGATGGGACAAGTTACAGGAAAATGTGACTGACACCAGTTGTCAGAAAGATGAACATGAGCAGGAGAAAAAGCAGGAGAGAGCCACTTTACAGCCTGTCTCTACTGTGTGTGACTAGCAGCACATATGCATGTTAGTAATGGATGGACTGCAACCTTCCCAGGTTATTCAGGTTTAATGTATCCATGCCCCAGCACTGTGTTCTCCCCAGCACAGTGGGTAGGGGGAATTCTGATGGAAGAGCCTGACTGTTCAGCCAGCTTCTCAGAGATGACTGCAAAAATGCCTTGGTGAATGTTGGAGGTGATCCTGTGCACCTACATGATCTGATTTTTTTCCATCAGATGTTGTTGAGCTATTCTGTGCTGGGCACTGACATACATCTGTCTGCAGACATCCTTTAGGGATGTTCTTTAGTACTTTTTAACCTCCTTCTCTTTCATGCCCTATAGGAAGGAAAAGAGATGCAGTAAGTAGGACCACCACCATCATTGTAGTAATGAGTGTCTTGTAAGTACTCACTTGCATTAAAATGTTGCTTGACTCAAACTCATCTTGGTTTTATCTGTATTTGTTCCTCATTTGCATGTTAAGATTGCATGTAGTATGATAAACTAATTTTAGTGGAACATGTGGGTATAAAAGGGGAATGGGTTGACTTGGAAATGACATGCAGCATGAAAATATGGACTTGTCAAACTAGTCTGCCTTACAGATTTTCTTAGGTCTGATCCTATTAAAAATAGTCTAGAATCTACTAATTCCTAATTTTAAAAGCTCCAAGAAAAGATACTGTTATTTGTTTCCTATTACCCAGCTTAATGGTAACTACTAAGAATTGTTCAGATAGATATTAATTTTCAGTGTAGTGCTGCCCCACAATTTTTTTCTTCTGGGATTCTGTGAGGATTCTGTTTCCTTAGCTGTCTTTAGCTATGATCTTGTGTTTGTAGCATTACAACTGAAATTGTAACAAAACTTGATTTTTTTCTCTTCTTTCTACAGTTTGCTGCTCCTAGTTTTGCTGAATATAACACTGTTCCTCAAACTGTCAAAGATAGAGCATGCAGCTCAGTCCCTTTATCATGTCCAGCTTCAGGAGGAAAGCTCTTTGAAGTAAGTTGAATTCACAATCTTTGCTTTCTTCTTCAGCTTATGTGAGAATCTGATCTAAAGAAATAAATTATAAACAATGAAATTCAGTGGCAAGTTTTCAGAAGTGGCTGGGGCTTGCTGTAATTCTCTTGTCTATGCTGAAATCCAGTGACATGTCTGACTGCATCTTGCAGTAATAAATTTATCCTTTGACAAGCTGTTTTGGGAGAAATGTTAACCTTAGTTTGCATTTATCAGCCTGCTGTGACTCATCTACTGTGAATATCTCAGTGCTGATCACAGAACTGAAGTGTTCATCCTGTGTGAACCAGCATGTTCTCAAATGGAATGTTAAAGATTCATTTAGCTTTTAAGCTTCTTTCTGTGAGTCTCCTATTAGATCTCCTCTCCTTCACAAACTTCCATGTTAGGTGTTTTTTGTACTCAGACTCAGAAAGATGTTGCTTCCTCTTAAATAACAGTAGCAACAAAAAAGTTAAGAACCACATCCTGATGTTGAGTCTGGAAGGAGTGTGGGGACCTCCCATAGTGACCATCTCAGAACTGGTTTGTGCAACTTCCTTCATAAGAAAGGTCTTGCTCCCCGAAGTGTGGACATATTACAATTTTTTTCTTGATGCCTGTTGCCTGCAACGGTCTGAGATTGCAGCTACAAGAAAACACAGATTGGAATTCAACTGCAGGCAGCTTTTTATGTGGCTTTTGTAAGAGGATGCTTTTAGCAAGAGGAATGGTGACAGAAAACAGTTGCTTTTGAAAAGGCATTGAGGTGCTTGTTTCGTGTTTCTGATGTAATCTCAATCTTTTTCAGCATATCCCCAGAAATTGTATCAAAAGAGGAGATACCTCAATATGATAAGGAACAGGTTAAACATGTGAAGGGAGTTTTAAGAGACTCAATTGAAATGCTTGAGCAGGTAGGTCTGAAAATCTTTCCTGGTGATGTTCTCGTTTCCCAACAACTCAAATTTTCTCCCTAGTGTTATCATAGCTTTGTTTGATGTGGTCTGGTCTTCTTGATCTGCTTTGCCCTAGGCTTGAGTTTAGTTAATAGGCAGTGCTTATGTTTCTGATGTTTTGGGTTGCATTGGTTTTGAATTTGTTTCTTGGAGGGTTGGGGTTTGTTTGTTGGTTTGCTGGGGGGTTGTTTTATTTTGGGTTTGTTTTTTTTTTGGTTGTTTGGTTGTTGGGGTTTTTTTGTTTGGTTGGTTTTTTGTTGGTTTGGATTTATTTGATGAAGATGTAAGTACCCATGTTGATTTTCTTAAACTTGTCAAGTGCTTAAGATGTGTTAATGCAGTTCTGAATCATGACAAAACAAAGACTGGAGTATTTCAAAACAGATTTCCTTTTCTAAGAACACTCATATTAAGATTTGTGAAGTGTTTCCCCATCTTTTTATGGGGTTTCTTCATTTAGGTTTATCCTGTCATTTGCTCCCCACTAGTCTTCTAGATATTGGCAAGAGCTTCACTTAGTGTTGGTATCAAGGGGCCACCTAATCTCCAGTGAAAAATAAATAATTTCTGCAGACCATATGTATCTGAGAGGCTCCATAGAAGATAATCCTCCTTCACAGTAACTTAAAATTTCAGGCTCTTGTATATTACAGACACACACACACAAAAAAAAGATGTTGAATAGTGATGTTTTGTCTCTCTGATCCTGAACTCCATGACTGCTAAATCCTTACAATCCCTAGGCTGAAATTTCAACTTAGTAACTGAAGGGCATCAAATTCATGCTTTAGTTTTTACTTACTACTCAGGAATGTTCTGATTTTAACTTTGCTTAATAAATCTTAAAATGCGATGGAATAAATTACTAGTTTAGGAAAGCTGAAGGGAGAACTTGCATGTACCTTTCTCCATCACTTGCTCTTTGTTCTTCCATGCACTAAAGGAGGTTAGAAAAGGAAGCCATTTTTAATACTCCTTGCTTTGAGGTGTCTGCACCCACAACTGCTGTTAATCTATTAATTAACCACTTTGATCACAACTTGAAAAAGCCTGAGTGCTGGAAGTTTCACTTTAGAGATGAAGTTTTCTGGTTTCCATGCCCTCTTTATTTTCTCTGCTTACTATCCCAACAATTCCTAATTCTGAAGTGTTAAGTGCTTTTTGAGCACAGTGTAAAAAAAGAAAAGTGAGAATTTAGCCACCTTTTTCATCGGAATAACACTTTTTGTCTGGAAGTCCTGGCACATCTTAGTGCTTGCTACCTTGTGTTTTCTGAGGGTTGTCAATAATCTAAACACGTTTGGTGTGCCAAAATGCATTAGGAGGGCCAGGTATTAAAAGAAAATTCATGTTGTGCTGCCATGTTCCTTGGAGTATTTGCACTGAGCATTATCTGTGGCTAAAAAATGAGTGGGGTGGTTTATCTTCTGTGCTGTTGTCTGGTGAGGTGTTAAGACTTTATCATCCTGGACTGTTAGTATTTATAAACTCTACAGAGTGTAGCTGTTAGTAGAGCACAGTAAGCCAACTGTTTATGGAAACAGGGAGGAGGAAATCACATGAAATCTTTAAAAGAAAAGGAGGAGGGAGACTTTATTTTCCTGATATCACTCACCCATGCAGGAGACTGACTTAAGTAATTGTTGGGGGGGATGATTCTATCTTCACAGCTGAAGATTTCCCTTTCCATGCTCCAAAGAAGCTTTGACCACTTGAACAGGACACAGAGCAGCAAGACTGAGAGTTAATAACCACATCAGCTTTTCATTCAAGATGTCGGAAGAACAGATGTGTGTGTGAGGACTTGTGGGGTAGGGATTGTAACTGTCTCCTCTGGACTCTTTACTGTTTAGCTCAAAAGCTGCACAGAATAAAGGTTTGTGGAAGAAGTAAGTCGGGTTCTGCATTGCCATAACTTGGCAGTCTTGTCTCTCCTGCCAGCCTTCTACCCTGGGGAGTCTCAATTCCAAACAGTGCAGAGCTCTTGGATCCATCCCATGGTGAGTGAGCGAGGGCAGTTGTACTGCTGGTGCACGGATCTGAACATTTCAGATGGGGGAAAAACACCCTCAGCAGAGAAGTGGGCTTGTCTTGTACGAAATTGCAGCTCTTTATGTCAATGTAGAAAATGACCATCAGTGAAGAGTGTTTGGAGAAAAAAGAACATTAGTGGATTCACAGCCACAGGATCCTTCATAGGCTTTTTTTTAGCCATGGGGACCTTGTGAAACAAGTCACCATCTTAAGGATGAATATTCCTAAGATTAATTAACAGGAAAGGGTTTGATAGCTCTTGCATACTGCAAGCTTTGGCAGGCTGCCTTCTGCCATATGTTTCCAGTTCTCCCAGAGAAATTTCAGCCCTCGGTGTTTTCCCTCCATCAAGGGCTCTGCATCAGTGCTTCAGCGTGGTGTGCCCACTGATGATGAAACACCTTTTCATGTGCTTCAAGCGTTTTCTAAGCAGGTTGAGGGAAAGAAGACGAATCCAGAAAGAAAATCCAAGAAAACTCGCGGGCCCCCTCCCTCGAGGCTGGGGCGTCTTTGGAGGGCAGCGCTGGCTCGGGCGGCGCTCAGCCCGTCGGGCAGTGGTGCAAGCACAGTCTGTGGGGTACGGAGGGGGGTGAGGGCTCGGTTTCCAGGTGTGCGGGGGAGGCTTTCCCCGGCCGCGTGTCCAGCCCCGGGGGCCGTGCCGGGGGTGCCGTGCTCCGCGGCCGCCACCTGTTGCGCTGCCCCTTTAAGGCAGGTGCCCCCGCGTGACGGCGGCGCCGCCCCCCGCGCGCCCATTGGCGCGCGCCGCCGTCAGGTGGACGGTCCGGGCGGGGGCGCCGCCCCCCGCACACCTCGGGGCGCGCGCGGCCAATGGCGGGCGGGCGCTGCGGCGGGGGCGGGGCCGCGGGGCGGGGGCGGCGGCGCGCGCGGGGCACCTGAGGCGGCGGCGCCGCCGGCGGGAGCCGCTCCCGGCCCCGCGGGAGGGACGGGGCGGGCGGCGGCGATGGAGGAGCCGCTCTGCTGCTGCGAGTACGTGGACCGGCGCGGCCGGCGCAACCACCTAGCGGCGTGCTGCTGCGACTGCGAGGAGCTGGACGACGGCTGCGACAGGTACCGGCTCCGCGACCCCCGGGGCCGCCCGACTGCGGGACACCTTGCCGCCGGCGGCGTACCGGCGGGGCTGCCGCCCTGAGGACGGGGGAGCCGCGCCCCGCTTTCCGGGAAACTTGTTGGGAGAGAGGGAAAGGGGGGCGGCGGGAGCGGGACGGGGCAGGGGGCGGGAGCGCGGTTGCCCCGGTGCCAGCCGGCGCTGTGCTCGCAGGTGGCTGACGTGCAAATCGCTGCCCCCGGGAGCGCTGGAGAGGATCGCCGACACCATCGCGGACCGGCTGCGGGTCCCCTGGTTCTCGGGGGCCGTGAAGATCAACGTCAGCCTCGTGCCGCCGCTCGTCCTGCTGCCCGTCTTCCTCCACGTTGCCGCCCTGCACTTCCTGCTGGGGCTCATCATCCTGACGTCCCTGCCCGTCGTGGTGCTGTGGTATTACTACCTCACCCACCGGAGGAAGGAGCGGACTCTCTTCTTCTTGAGCCTGGGGCTCTTCTCCTTGGGATATATGTACTATGTGTTTCTCCGGGAGGTGGTTCCCCGGGGCCACGTGGAGTATTCCCAAGTGGTCGTTCTCACGTGCGGGTTAATTCTTATGCTTGCAGCCCTATCCCGAGCCAAGAAGGACCCTGGCTACCTTCCCATCCCAGCAGGCAACGAGAAGCCATCGCACCAGGGTTTGCCCAACAAGAGTGTTAGAGGGAGCTCCAGCGGGCTCCACGGCATCTCAGGTGCTGCCAGCAGTCGTGCTGTGAATGGGGAGGCTAAAGGTTATTGCAGGATGTCAGCTGAGCAGCCAGAAGGTGTGAAAAAGGACTGGTGCACTAAATGCCAGCTGGTCAGGCCAGCCCGAGCAGGGCACTGCCGGCTTTGTGGCAGGTGTGTGAGGAGACTGGACCATCACTGTGTCTGGTAGGTTTTGCACTGTTGTGGCTCCCTGTGTTCTCCCTGAGTTCCCTTCTTTTTAAAGTAGGCTTCTTTTTTTACAGTCCCTGGCAAATAGAGTTGCTTTTCCTATGTGCAAGACCTTATGACGCTCTTTAAATACAAAAAGCTTTGTATTTACCCTTTAAAAGAACAGTTAGAATAACTGTTTATTCTGAGTGGGTTGACCTGATAGCTGCAAGCTTCTACAGCATACTTCAGAATTGCCTTTACTTCTCCACTGTTTTTTATTGGTTTGGGGTTGCTTTTGGTGTGGATTTTTTTGGGATCTGTGGAGATTTTTTGTTTTCTTGGATTTTTTTTTCTTTGGACTTGGTCTATGGAGCACTAGCAATCCTGCAGTTAAGTTGCATTAGTGCTCTCCTGGGGCAAAGGAACCCAAAGCTGCCTTTTGGGTGTGCATGTGGTGCTGGAACCAAGGGGCAGTAGGCTATAATGTGTCTCAGCAAAGGATACTGCCCTTTGTATTGCTAAAAATGTGAGGCCAACAGTCTGCTGCTGTTACCCTATGGGTCTATTGTCTTGTGTTTGTAACTTTTCTATGTAAAGTTATAAATCTTTCAATGCTTTTCAAAGTTGCTAGGCTGTGTTGACTGGAAGCACCTTGGAAATCAGGTTCTCTGACAGCTGGGGGAGGGAGAAGAAATAGAAGATGGTTTCTTTTCTTTTTTTAAGCAAAGTAATCTCTTCTTTCCTTTTGGAGGATTAACAGCTGTGTAGGAGAGCAGAACCATCAAGCTTTCATCCTTGCACTCTCCTTCTTCATGCTCACCTCTGTGTATGGGATTACCCTGACCCTGCACACCATCTGTAGGGGCCGAACTCCGTTTGTGGCATTGCTCTACTGCCCCGGGGTCTATTCTGACTACAGGTGAGATGTCTGTCTGGGAGAGAGCTGGAGTGGGAGCAGGCTTGCTCAGGCAGCTTAGCTCCTGTTCCTTGCTCTGCTGGCTGTCAGACCTGAACACAAAGTGCTTGCTAAAAAGCTCTGGAAAGCCAAGACGTATCTCTGCTTTTGCCGAGGTGGGCAGCCTTGAGACTGGGAGAGAACTCGCTATTTATTTGGAAAAAGTTGAAGGAGCTAGGATTTGAAGTGTTTATTGTGTTATGTATAGATCTGCTTTTAAATATGTATGTCCCCTGATGCAGGCATTGGTCTGACAGCCTGGAATCCACATGTTCTCTCTTCCTCTCATTTCTCACTATTTATCTGGTGACTGTCCTCCAAGTTACCTGCCTGGAACATGCCCTGTCTGGCAGGGAAGGTGGTGGGAGCTGTTGGACAGGAGTTCAGAGACCAGCACTACCACAGATGGGCAGAGTATTGCTAGTGCACAAGTGATTCTTCCTCTACTGCATCTCATGGACCCATGAGAGCATCCTGGGGTCCTTAAATAAGGCCCAAGCACCATTACAACAGGAAGAGTAAAGAGCTAAGGTTATGTGACAGCTATGTGCTAGAGTAGTTCTGGTAGCAGTAAAAGCTCTCATTAAGTAAGCCCTGAAGCTTTAATTTTGAGAAAGCCTTTAAGGATTATCTGATGAAAGCAGCAAAGTGATATCACTGTGGCAGATGTAGACAGGGATTTGAAAGGATAGTGATTACCAGGGAAAGTCACTTTAAAGCAGCTGCTCCAGTACTAAATGGCTTCCTTCCCATCTTTTTCCCTGCTGCCAGCTCTGCTCTGTCGTTCACCTGTGTGTGGTACTGTGCCATTGTAACAGCTGGCATGGGATACATCCTCCTTATCCAGCTGTTGAACATCAGCTACAACGTGACTGAGAGGGAAGCTCGGCTGGCTCTGCGGGACAACACCGGGCGCAGACTGCTGGGCGGGTTAGTGATAGACACTGGCCAGTATAACAGGGGACTCCTGTGCAACTGGGGCCACTTCCTGAGCCTGGGCTCTTCTCCTCCACAGCGCTCCGCCGAGGACATCGTGTGACACGCCGCTTTCTGCAGGCGGCGTTGTGCCGTGGCTCACGGAACTTTGTTTAGCCAGGGGAGCCGCCCCTCCCACCAGGACTCCTTCCTCGCACAACCTTTCCTCGTGGTCAATGTGTGGGCTATCCCCCCGCTGACAACACCAGATGTTTTCCCTGGTGGGATGGTTCTTCGTGTGCTGTCAGCCAGCAATAGGATGCAGAAAGCAGTAAGCCATACGTGTAGATGGGGAGAGGAGGAGCCTGCTGCCTTTTTCCACTGTGGGAAACAGCAAGAAGAGCACAAGGTTTTGAGAACTTGAGTTTCCCTTAGATGTGAATACTGGCATCAGGAGGAACCTGCTGCTTGGGCTTCAGAGATTGTACTGGTTCCTGCAAAGACTGAGGAATCCCTGGGTTTGTACCTCCATGTGCCATTTTCGAGATGTCAGAAGAGTGAACTTTGGATACGGATGGACCACTGAAGGTTAGCCCAGGCTCTTTGGCTAAAAGAGACTGTCTAGGCAGTCACTGGGCAGTGCTCTCCTCTCTGGTGCATTTATTTATTTATTTTTACTATCTCTGATTCCATCCAGCTGTGTACATGCTTCTATTAAGTGCCTTTGTGAGCTACTTTCCTGTAGGACTTTGTAAGATCCTTTCACGTCTTGACCCCTAAAGTTGTTATTCCATCCCTGTCTGTCTAAATGAGTGAAAAGAGATCCCATTGTTCTTTCTGCAAGCTGGGTCTTTATTGATTTGAAGGCTTTGCTCATCTCCCTGAAAATGTTTCTGTTCTAGTTATGGGTTGTGAAACGTGACAGCAGGTAAATACACCAAGTAATGAGTTTTGAAGCAACATATAACAGTGAACTGTGAGGGCAAAACAAGAGTGCTGTCTGAGTGCTGATATTACTGTAGCTTTATGGAAATGACCTTCATCCTCTGTCTGTGGGAGAAGGGAGAGTAGGCAATTCTGCTAGCAGCGTGTTTGGTAGGTAGTATCTTGCTTGTGTTGCTGTTTATGCAGTGATCTCGTCTCCTCTCAACATGGTTACTGTGGAGCTGCCTGACTGTAGATCTGTTTTTCAAGTCAAGAAGTCAAGGAACAGATCAAACCTAAGGTACATAAGGAGAGGTAGAGGATGTGTTGGAGGTATTTGTTTTTGGGATAGATGACCTGTATTGGCAGGTGAATGAACCTGTTAAAATGTGCTCTGCAAGAGTGCCATTTCTTCCTCATCAGCCTGCACCTGTATTATGGCCTGGACTTGAGCTTCAGTCAAAATAACAAGGGGTTTTTTATTGTCCAGTGATTTCTGGATTTCATGGGTAGGATTTTTTGTTGCTTTTTGATTTAAACCCTTTATGTATGCTGTTGGCCCTGCAGTAATAGGAAAGGTCTGGCTGGAGGAGCTGGGGACCATGGCACAAAAATTACAGGTTGGGCCTAAGGTGCAGGAGCAGAGATAAGAGCTTTGTCTTAGCTCTGGGGTTTTCTGGTGCCTGCAGCATGCGTGGGTCATGGCTGCCCCGAGTGCACAGGCATGGGGGGATGCTGGGCAAGTGATGCACACTCACTGTGCTGCTGTGCAGTAGCTTTGAAGAATAGATGGATGGTGCATGGTGCCAAAAGAAAGCAGGGTCGGGACTGTCCCTTGGGATCCCTGCCGCATTTTTTGTGAGTGCTCCTCATGACGTGTCCCAGTTTAAGGTAAAGACTCTGTCCCTCTTTGCATGTTCGGTTTCCTCAAGTGGCACTCTCTATAACCAGCAGATAATTAAGGAGCAGCTGCATTTGGAATGTGGCTGTACAGTTACTGAATTTCCCTTATTTCCTCTTGCCTCTTTTCATCCAGTGAGCAGTTTTTTATAAGGAGGTAAAGGGACAGCTCTTTTGCTTACTCCTACCTCTAACGAAGCACAGTAGGATGTTCTGACCACTTTCCTGACCCTAATGTGAATAAAAAGGTACCCACCTGGACTGTGCAAAGTGTTCCTTTATGACCTTCTGTTTGGAGCTTGAAGTCTGATCCTAGGAGTTCAAATTGAGACAAAGTTGCTTCCACTTGAGTTGTCTGCATATGTTTCTATGGCACATAGATATTTTGTGATGCCTGCTGAGATGATGTTGAGCTTGGCAACCCTGGAGATAAGGATGCTGTGGGTTAGCAGGATCTTCTTCAGTCTTATCCTGCTGGCATTGAGGAAGATTAAGGCAGAAGGAGCTCCTGGGCTGAATGAACCTCTGCAGTGGAGACAGCCGATTTGTCCATCCCTGTGTGCTGCATGCACAGGAATCAATCATGCACCCACGAGCTGAACGAGCTCTGGGAGCTTTTGTAGGTTTGAGATAAGTGGTTTCTCAGAGTCCTGCTATTCCTGGGTGGGAGAAAGCAGAGCAGGTATCAGGGCATTTCCCTGGCAGTGGTGACTCCGTGGTGCACGTTTGCTCCCACTGGCAGAGATTGGTTGCATCTTTGCAGCCTGTCACTGTAGCCTTGTCCCTCAGTGAGCTCTTAGTGGCTGGGAGGTTTCATCTGTACTGCTTACACCGAGTTCTCCCAGGCAGCGTGGGATTTGGGGAGCAGATTAGGAACAAAGGACCTGAGATTAATATAACCAATCCATACCTTGGTCAAACATGCTCCAGTAGAGTGGGCGTGAAGTGCTAAAGTAAATTTCATTTTTTGCACTGGCTCCACAGGGAGCTGAAACCATTCAGGGCACTAAAGGGTTGCAAGGATGGGGTTTTTTTTCTAGGAGGAAAATGCAGTGCTGGTTCCTCAGTGAATAGGAAGTTCACTGAATAGGCTGTAATTTGCATAGTGATGATGCCTGTCTCTTTAACAGCATGGCATTGGTTTACCTCTTCTTCCTGATAGGATTTGCTTTGTGAATTCGTTGGGAGATGAGAAGCATGAAGTAAGAGGATATTTAAAAGACATCTAAATGGGCAGAAGAGTTTTAATCCCTTCAGATGCATACTTGGGCACTCTCCTTTTAACATCCCTGAGAATCAGCAGGAAACCCTTGGAGGGTAAAGCTCCCTTTGCAGTTGCTGCAAGGGCAAACTGTTGTGATCTGGTGTGCTCAGGAACGGTTTATTTTCTGAGTAATTTCCTGCTGAGCTTGGTACTCACCATGCTGGTAGAAAAATGTTAAAATCTAGGCATGCAGTGTCAGTCCTCGGGCTCCCTGTGTTAGTAGATGCCTAGATCCGTGCTGCCTGGGGGTTGGAGCAGTGGGAGCAGCCTGCATGTGACAGGGGACTTGTGGGTTGTGTGTGGCCTTCAGGCAAGGGCCAGTGTCTCACGTGTAAAGCTGTATGCCTGGCAGTGCAGAAAATAGTACCCTGCTGGCTCTTGGAAGTTTTTCCTGTGTGTGAAGAGAGGACTTAAAGCTGATCAAGAGCAGGGAATGATTTTAGTAATTCAGCCAGCCTTGATGTTTTTTCACCCAGACATTGGAAGTAAGTTTATCTTGCTTTACCCCTGACCTTTTACGAGGCATTTGTTGTTTCACAAGTAGTGTGGACTTCTGCAGACCAGGCAGCTCTTAGGGGCCCAGGGTTCTGGTGTTGCTGGTGTTGTAGTGTTACACCCTCCGTGTCCAAGTGCCATCACCCACTGTTTGGTGTCTGTAGTAGGAACAGTGCACCATTAGATACACCCTGTAAGTGGTGGCTTGGCACTCTTTAACTGTGTTTTCCTGCATTGTGCTTTTTTATGGGCGAGTCACAGGTCCCCACATCGACTGTTTCTCCATTTAACTTGTCCTCAAATGACAAAAGTCACTGGTGAGCCTGAGCTGGTGCTGCTTGTGACTCCTAATCACATTTCAGCCTTCATGCTATGATGGTGCTTTTTTTCCCCTTCAAAGTAGGTTGCTTTCAAGTGTCTTGATGAAACCATTTGCTGTAAAATTTCTTCTGAAGATAAAATGGATACTGCCTCACTGCCTAATGTCTTAATAATGTGCTTGGTTTTTTCCTCCTATATGAATGTATATTGCCTCATTAGGGCAGGAAGTGTGTGTGATTATGGATGTGTTTTCCTGTATTCCTTTCAGTGAAAAATTCTACAATTACCTAGGATTTTTTTTTTTTTGCCACTACCAGGATGTTTGTGCAGCAAAAATCTGTCTGCAGACAGGTGAGGTTCTTCCTGAAATGTGGGAATTTAGCCTCCCAAGATCTCGTCTTTATGGAATTCCTCTAATGATAATGTGAAGAGTGATGGGCTCTGGAAGAAAGTGGAAAATATGGGGTTTTTTTAACCTGAGCTTTAGGAAGAAACTTTGTGAAACATTTGTGAGCTTATTTGAAGAGACTGATGTGTGTATGTTTGTGTCCATTTGCATCATATTCAGTGTTTCCAAATGGGTATCAAATGAATCAAAATAAATTAATGGAAATTATCTGTGGAGTGGCCTGTTGATTTATGCCAACACCTGCAGGCAAGCTGAATGACCAGAAGCTGCCACTATCTCATGGCTATTCATCTGTGAGCTGGACTTGGGAATAAGGGAGCAACAGGCTAAGGAAAGCTTGGGAAACAGATGTTCTTCCAGTTCTGCAAAAGTTGACCTTTGGGCTTGTTGGTACTGAGATGAAAGAGAGACCTGCTGGCAGTTCTCAGCATCCTAGAAACTAGGGGTATTCCCTCATGGTAGGAATTTGAATGGGGATCTTTCATCCTATGAGCAATGCATCAGTATCTGAGCAGGTTCCTGGCCTTTTTATCCTGTGTCTTGCTTTCCCACTGACACCTGCCCACATAATACCCAGGACCCCAAAAAGGAACAATCTCCTGCTTTAGACCCTTTTCTAAGCTATATTGGGAAATGACATGGATATTCTCCTTGTAGATAGTGGGAAGAGATGTAGCCTTTAATTCTTTTGGTATCTTGGGACAGCTGCTGAAAGGCAAAATAACTTTTAATGAGTAGAATCACAGGTGCCTTTGATTGTTCCAGAACTCTGCTTTGATTTGCCTGGGTAGCACTTCTGTCTGCTGTTCAGCTGTTTCTGTTTGAAGATAACTTTGCACTGCTGACAACAAGGATCTTCCAGCAGGGTTTTAGTTGGATGAGACTGGTGTTTGCAGAAGGGTGTCAGACTTGGACACCCAAGCGTGGCCGGCTTTGTTAACTCCAGTGCTGCTGATGGGGACACAAGACATTCTGTCTCTCTCTAGCTTTTATTTTTCCCCTGCTGTGGCTTGCTGTGCTGGCCCTGCAGAGCAGGGCCATGCCTGGAGTAGCAGCTCCTGTGCTGAGAAGCCCAAGGTGCACCCCTGGGGCAGGTGCCCATCATGGATAACAGGTCTGCAAAGATGTGGGCTGTGATCATACTGCAGTGATCCATGGACCCTTCCCAGGCTAGCTATTGTCCTTCCCAGCCTAGGGGGAGCAGAGGAAATTGTTTAATATTTCAAGCACTCTTTCAGATCCAGTTTGTGCAGGGCCTGGGGGACTTGGAAGTGACCAGTATACAGATTTAATGAGAAGATGGTATTTCTGTGGTTAAGGTTTTTGGGAAACCATGTAAGAACTCTGTAGGGCAGGGGTGTTGGTAGAGGATGGAGAGTTTGCAATCAGTTCAAGGTTCTGTACTTGCTGTTGTACTGCAGTAACAGTCCTCCCCCCACCCCTGTGCGGGAGAACGAAAGCCTGGCTGTGCAGCCACCTCCCTCTCTTGCTAAGAAAAGCAAGGAGCTGACAGGCAGGAGTGTGCCTGAGCTGTGAGTGTGGGCTGATGACCAGCATTAAGGCACTGACATCTGCATCTAGCCAAGTGTTGGAGCAGGAGGAATGCTCTGGCACAGCTGCAGGCTGAAGCTGTTTCCCTGGTCTGACAAGCTCTCTCACATCACCCTCCTGTGGGAGCCTCAATTTGCAAAACACCAACATTGTGCCAGGGATTTGAGGGGTATCCTGTGCATCATCTGGCACGAACCTGCTTCTGTCAAGGAGGTATGAGTTGCTTCAGCCAAGTGTGAATCAATAGGGAAGTCAAAGGGCTTCTCATCTCTCTTCTGATTTAGACCATGTTCAGTAAGAATTTGCCTGATCCCTGAACATCTTCCCTATCCCTCAGCTGGATCTAGCTGAGGCTTCAGCTCCATACTTGCACTGGCAGTAGGCCAGGGCTGTCAAAGCACAGTTCCTGGATCTTCTTTTGGCTTCTTCATGCTGCACTGTCCAACCAAAGAGTGTCTTGTCAGGAGAATCTTTCAAAGCTCCTAGGAATGGAAGGAAACCCTGGAAGGTGAGAGTATGGGAGGCAAAGGACAGTTTCCAAAGTGTTGACTGTACTTCAAGTTCTTTTTAAGCTCCACATAAGCAGTGCTATTTTCATGGATGGTGAGATGAGTGAAGATGAGTGGAAGCTGTGGACTTTGAGGATACAATGTGCATTGCTGGGGAAAGAATTTGCAGTTTAGTAAACTGGATACACCCCTGAGTAGCCAGTGGTTTGGGGGTACCTTTTTAGCTGTGTAGGATGTAAATTCAATATATAGCCAGCCTGTTACTAGGGGCAATTCCAGGTTCCATGTGGGCACATCCACTCTACTGCTACAAACTCCTGTTCCTCCCCTTACAACTGCAGCATGGCCTGTCTGGCTGGCTGGAATGCTGCCTTCTCTCCAGATGGAGATGCTCTCTCTCTCACCTTTTGTCCTCTGGGTCACTATTGTCCTTACACTGTAAATCCAGGTGGAGGGTGGGCCAGAGGCCTTCTTTGCTGTGTTCATTGTCAAGCCTCAGTAGGAAGGAAAATTCCAGCAGAAAAATGGGAGTATAAGGGCTGGTCCAGGAGTTCCAGGAGCTTGTTGGCCACTACATGGCAGAGACTTCCAATGGGGAAGAATGTCGTAAGAGCAAGTGGATTGCTGTTGGCACTTAAGTGTGGCTGCTGGCTGCACTGGGGCATTACTTCGGGAGCTCAGCCCCAGCTCTGCTCCTCTCTGCCTGTTTGGCTCAGTCCTCTGCAAAAAACTCTCCCTGCTCTTCCTTGCAACACAAGTTATCCAGCCTCTCCCAGCTTGTGCTTCCTCTCACAATCTGCCTCTTAATGCAGCCAGATGGTCTGAGCTCGCCCACACCCCACGCAGGCACCTTCAGCTCCCTGTGCTTGGAGAACACGCTCGTCTGACCTGCTGCTGGCCAGGCCTGCACCGCGCCTTTGGGAGATGGGGAATGTTTGGGCATTGCAGAGGATGGCTGTGGGAGATGCCTGGGAGTGACAGCTGTCTTCAGACCTGCACCAACAGCCTGATTGACAGCCTGGCTTTGTGGGCAGGGCCCTTTTTCTGGCCACATCCCTGTGTCCACATGGACAAATTCCCGATGCTAAAGCTCTGGAGTCTGCTGCTGTGCTTGGGCACCCACCCCATCCTATGCCACTTTGTCTGCAGCACTTAATGCTGGTCTGGGTCCCTGGCTCTGGCCTTCTGTCCAGTGCTGTTCAGTTGGCTTGAAAAAATCTGCACCGACAGCTCAGTTGTATTCCTTTCAGATTTGGGTTTATTGGAAACTTTCAGTGCATCTCTGGGTTTTACTAATCATCTGTTACAAGGTAACAGTAAACTGTTTTCTTTCTGGTGTTCCTCAAGTACTTCCTGTACTGCCAAATGCTTTTGGAGAGCTCTGCCTATCTGGCTGTGAGAGGGAAGTGATTCCAGCTTCCTGCCTTATGTTGTGGCTAAGACATATTGTACCTGAACATCATTACCCTGTCTGCATTATGCTGCAGGTTAAGGTTAAACAGAAGTATGAAACTCATTTTAATCATGTCAGCTTTAGCTTCTGTAAAAGCTACAGTCTGCCTTTTATTGGAGTTTTGTCTTTTTTTCTTTGAAGTACTGGATCAACTGAAACAGCCCGGACAGACTCGCACAATACACCCTGAAATATTAAACAGCTTGGGAAGTGTTCAAATGACAATTGAGGCTCATAAACTTGGGATCACTGCTTGGTACCAAAATCAAAGCACTGTGCTTGTGAACAGGCCAGTGCTGCAAACAAGACAGCCCCTTACAAAAGAACCCAGGTTTTAGACTTTACATATGGAATGATGTGATCTGGATCATTAGCAAATATGGTTTGCATAAACAGCTCTTCCCTTTCCTGCTCCCATCCAAACTTTCCTGGCACAATTAGCTATAAACTGTTCTCTAGGTGGCCAAGTTCACAGCAGTGGTTAAGGGTCAGCTGACAGCCAGGTCTGTCTGCCCTCTGGACAAGCTGTCACCCTACAGAGGACTGCCAACAGAAAAGCACCGGATTAGTTTAGGCAAAAAGAGGTGCAGTTCAGTTCTGTGCTTACTTGGATGGAGGATTCATGTCATTGCTGCAGCTCTGCATGTGGAAATGGCCTTGGCCTCAAACACACCCTGTGCTAGGCTTTGGTTATCTGGGCTTCATAGCCACCAGCCAAGACACCCCTAGAGAGGCTTGAGGGGAATGACTCCATGAAGTGCAATGTGAAAGTGTCAGGTAAGCTTCCATCCATGCTTTGTTTGTTTACAACAACAGTGACCACAGGGAGCTCCCTTTGGCTCTGAGACCCTCTGCACTTGGTAAGTCCCTTCCCCCTGGACTTGTTTCAGTCAGCAGGGAGATAGCACTGAACAGAACTGGCATTGTGTCCTTCCCATCTCTGAACCTTCTGTCATGTTTGGAAGTTGGGGAGAATTTCAGCTACTCTCCTGCGTAGCTGGTTCCTTCTTTCTTCTCTTTCCCTTTCCTTCTTCATCAGTAATGGGTACTGCCTCCATGCCTTGAATGCATTTAATGTAAGTCTCCTGAAAGAAATTAGGGGCACAAGGAACAAAGTGATAACATGCAGATGTGTACATGACATAATGCAATCAAAAGAGAACTTCTGTTCGAAGGGGGAATTCAGATCTTGAGGATTTGTCCTTTCTGCTGTTAGTCAGGGCTGTCACATGCTAAGCATCTATGTGCAGGCCATTTCACTGGTATGTCAGTCATGCTGGGGAAAAATAACATATTGCCCTTTTCTATTACTCTCCACCAAAAATTTTGCTCTTCTGACAGGATTCATTAGCTGGTGTTTGCTTAGCACTCTAAAGATGAAAGAGGTTTTGTGAAGAATAAACAGGGCCTCTGAAAAAAGTTTCTTTAGGCAATGCAGGCTCATTTGGTGCAAACCAACCCCTTGGAAGTGCAGGCAGCTGGGCTCCAATTCTTACCTGATTTTAACCACCCCATCAACGGTGCCCTTGCCCTGGGTTCCCATAGGGGCAACAGGGAACCACAGTCCTGTCCAAAGAAGAGTTTGTTATGGCAAGGTCTGAATTGCCTTTTGCAAGTGGGCAAAGAGATAAGGAAGAATGTCAGGTCATTATGCTCCTAATAGGAGGTCATATGTAGAACAAATCCAGTCTCTTCCTGGGTTTGACTTTCCCCTGGTTCCTCCAGTTTGCTGGCTTGTTAATGTTAAACTGTGCACTGTTCAGACCTTACTGACACAACAAACTAGAACAGGTTTGCTCTACCACATAAGAGGTGAATTTAATTTCATTCTTCCTCCAAGGTGCTGCAGATCCTGTTGGGCCTGTGCACAGGCACAGCCTATTCATGACTGCATGCAGCTACCATGCCTCTATGATGAGGCAGATGAACAGACTTCTGTTTTCTGCTGAACTTTAACAATAGTTTTTTCTTCCTGCTAGAATGCATGTTATGGGACAAGGAGTGGACTGGGTGTGTCCAGCTCCAGTCATGACTGGTAGAACTGAGTGCTCTAGTTTTTGCTGCCAAGTCAGGCTGGTGATGGCATAAATGTAAAGACTCCTTAAGTAGGATTTCTAGTTGATCAACTTTGGATTTGTGAACTAAATTATCTGCTGTGGACAAAAAAGTACTATGTAATTCCTACACAATCATTTGGCTTGCTATAATTGTACTTAAAGATTTTCCTAAGGCAGCTTTTAGCAGAAGCTGCATGGCCAGATCTGCTAATCAGCTTAGAAAGTTTCAGCTTCTTATCCTTACTTAGGCTTTCACTGTATTCTCTTTTTCAGATTTAGAAGTCCTGTGAAGGGTGCAATTTTACACTTTCTTTTCCAGGCTGCACAGAAACCTAGCATAAACCTCTGCTCACGCTTTCTGTGCATGTCACAGAAACAAAACATCAGCAGCATAGAACCTGTTTCATGTGTTCTTGGGGAACAGCTGACCTGTCAAAACTAGTCCCTAAAATAATCTACAGGGTATATTAAACTAAAGTAAAAAGAAGCAACAGCAAGGGAACTAGAGTAAGTGCTAGAACTGCTAGAACTCTTACCTGTTACTGTGTTCAGTAGCAATCCTCAGCCTCTCCCATAAGGCCCTTTTTTCCTCCATGGTATGATCAAACCATGCCCAGAAGCACTTCCTCATGAGGCAGACTGTGTGGAAGGTACTCGATCTCTCCTCCTGAGCAGAGAGATAATCCTTGTACTGGGGAGGACAAAGAAACAGGTGAGAATGGCTTTTTTCTTCTTTTCTCTCCCAACCTCTGGCCTAATAAATAAAACAGTGCTGAGAATGTGGCAGTGAAGTGTAGTGGGCACAGGAGTGGAGGAAAATCAGCAGGTAGCAGGATGAGAGAATGGATGGTGAAGGAGCAGTATGTAAGAGAATTCTGTGTGGAAGAAAGTGATGCAGAGTGAGAAGCTGAATGTCTCTGAAAAAGGGAATAATGCTGCTAGATGGGGATAGCATAACTCTGCAAAGGTTGTACTACAGGTGGGTGAATTGGCACTGTGGTGAGGGGAAGGCGTGGCAGCAGCCAGCTCTCTTGGTATTATTTCTCCACTGTGGTGCACGCCAACCTTTAGCCAGTTTCTGAAGCCCCATCTCAGTAGCATATGGGAACAGAAGTCCTCAGCCTGAGACATCTTCTCCCTGAGACTCTGCTGGGCATCCTGCAGCCAAGTCATCAGGCATTTCCTCTGCAGGCCCAAGCTGTGGTGCCTTTGTGCCACCTGTGTGAAGACAGCAGAGACAGCAGCTGGTTACCTGAACTGGTGACTACCTGAGTATAAAGCCACAGAAAATTGGATGGACTCGAAAATAATCTGAATTTTTGGGGCTGCTCAAATCCAGATTTCTGACAGCTGGAATAACTTACCAGATCTCACAAAGAGGGGTCAGCATAAGGAACAAGACCAGTCTCTCTACCAGGCCACTGCTGCATCACTTCTAGAGAAAACCCTTTTGAATGAGATGCTCAGTTTAACTGACTGTGAATGGGGCAGCGGCATGTCCTGTAACAGTTTAGTCCAAGCCTGTCCATAATGCTGACCAGCAGGGTGGACATATGGAACAGCTTGTATCCATCTACTTCTTCCTAGCTGGAGGCCTGTGTGCATTTGGTGGAGTACTGTGAGTAGCTCCAGTGCCAGTGACTTAAATGGAAGCTTTCCAATTTAGCCCTGGGCTCTGGCTGGGTCTTCAGGATACAGCTGAGAGTTATCAGTCTCTCCCTGATAAGGGATGCCGACTCAGTCACATGTGAAAATGTTTCATTAGCAATATTCCTGCATCGAGGTCTTGAAGCACCTACTTGCTGTCCTGCACTGAGGATAGGGCCAGGATAGAATAGATTGTTGGATTATCACCTGTAGCATCCTGCCACTAGCAGTGGCCAACTCTGTACCTGCAACTTCAGAAAGAGTGAAAGCCCTGATGATAGGCTGGGGTTAACTCCTGCAGCTAAAGTTGCTTGGCAGTATCTCACTGATAAGCATTGCTGTGGAGTAAGAGAACTGGCAGGCACATGTCATATAACTTTAATTTTTTTTTTTTTTTTTGCTGTTTAATCCTGTTTAATCAGCTATAAATGCGGGTCCCTGCGGGTTTTTAATGGCTTTTCATGATTATTATCAGATGGGCTGATTTAAAGAACAAATATAAAGCAGGATATGCAGGCAGTTTTTGCCTTTTCTATCTCTACCTGGCCTAAAAGCCTATTAAGGCTTCCGCAAAGTGCTGCATCTACTTTTTCCCTTCCTCCTATGGCAGCAGGCATTTCCTTCACCCTCAGCACTTACCATTAGGTTTTCCTTGGCTTGCTCCCTCAGCCTTTTCCATGGCACTATTCCCAGCTTTCTGAGAAGGACCTTCTCGTAGTGATCTCTAGCCTTTTTCTGGAGCTGCTGCTCTTTCTCCAGCCTCCTCTGCTTCTCCAATTCTTTCTGCAATATAAAAAGCAGTAGTTTTAATTCCCTCAGGATGAAGAGGATATTAAGCAATGACAACAGATTATCATATTGGAGTTGGAGGTTGTGACCTGACAGGAAATAGGGATCTGCATCATCTTTAGCACTGTAGACTAGACATGACCCCATGCAGTAGAACCTGTGTCCTAAAGCAAACTGTCTTCGGGCAGATGATGGAACTCCTGGACACTCCCTTGGGCTGTGTATCAGCATTGCAGTTTGGAGTTACTGTAACAGACATGATACCTGTGGCTACCACAAGTGCTGATGTAGCAGGAACCTTCTTTGATGTCCAAAACATGTCCAAAAATGATTCTGAGTTTATGCATGGACCCTACCACTTAATCTAGGGAGGGATGTGGGTATTTCCTAACTGGATAACACCACTTTTGACTGATACTCAGGGATGAATGTCAAACATTCTAAGACACTCAATCCAAAGAACAGTAGTTGTAGGTTAAATTCCTGTAGGATTTTAAATGTGCTATTTGGGTTATTGGGACAACTCATTTCCAAGTAACAATAATGAAGTGCAGCTATTCCTAGGTTAGCTCCAAGAGGAAAATGTGCCCTTGATATAACTATCAGGCTTGTTTACTTCTGAATCATGTGTTTGTGACTGGTATCACTGTGTACATTGGAGGAGTGTCAAGAGTGGAAGGAATCTGAGAGTAGCCTGAACATGCTGCCACTGTGAGGGGCTTATGTGGCTGTATCTCAGCAGAGAATGTCCAGCAGCTGGGACCTCTAGTCCTGCTGAGGAGACAGCATGTACTTCATAGCACGTTTGGGACACAGCCCTTCCCCTAACACTGCCAGAAAGGGGGCAGATTGTGAGTCTGTGTTGTGGGTGCTGTGCTGTGGAACTCTACCAATGAAGACCTTCAGTTCACATTACTCTGGTTGCTGACTGAGTACCAGTGGGTAATGGATCTTCCTCCCTATCCCTGCTAAAGGGGAAGAAAGAAAGTGAAGCATCTGGTCACCAGCTTCTGCTGCCTTCTCTCCTCCCGGCGCTTTTCCTGCTGTGCTTCCTTTTCCTCAGCTTCTTTCCTCTGTCGTGCTTCCTCTTCAGCCTTCAGCTGGGCCTTGAAATGGAGAAAGGTGAAATTCAATTTGTTTCATGTGACCTTTTCCATGAACACAGATCTTTAAACTTTCCTAGTATTCCTCTAATATTGACCAGCAGCTGAAACTTCAGCAAGTGAAGTTTCACATACAAGAATGATCTGTGCACAAGAGTGAACTGTGGAAGGGACAGGGAAGAGGGACTGTCCTTTTCACTACCTATATACATATCTCTATCTATCTATTTTTCTATGTATGTATCTATATTTCTATTTCTATCTACGTATCTACATATATATGTATCTTTCTTTGTTTTAAGTTATAGTATTTTTCCACTCTTCCTCTAAAAAAATACAAACCATACACCAAGTCATTTACTGAGAACTTGGTTACTGAAGTCAGTTCTGAATACCTGGGCACTGCTCTCAAGTCTCATTTCCACATGCAAAGCAGCATTACAGGTACCCAAACATTTATTTCCCCAGACACTGAAGGTCACATTTTCTGATCCTAATGCAATTTACTAGCAACATTTTCAGTAACAGTTTAATACCCTGACTTGAAGAAGGTTCCTCTGTTGGATGTGTATCACAGAATTTGTGTATTAACTATACAGACATTGTCAGTATCTTCCTTCTCCAGATTTGCTAGAAAGTTGCAGATTTTTACTAGGTGAGACTGCACATCCTCACGCTGCAAGTGACCAGAAAGGAAAGGCAGGGAGGGGAACCCCACCACTGCCAGGTCCCTGTGTGCACTTCCACCCTCACCATTCTCAGCAAAGACAAGCTACAGCCATGGGGCAGGTGTGAAAAAAGTGTTGGGGGTGCTAAGGGAGGCTGCTTCTAGAACTGCAACTTCAAGATGAAGTGTCTGCCTATGATACAGCAGGGCTGCTGCTGCAAAAGCAGCAGTAACTACTTCTTTTGATGTGTGATGGACATTGGCTTTCTCACAAGACATAAAACTTCTACTTTGGAATGAAGGGCCTTTTCTCCCTGACTCTGGGGTTAAATCAGCATTTCTTGTAACTGGAATAATGTGAAAGACACTTTATTTCATTTTTGGCTTCCCTTACCAATTTTTCCTCTGCTTTTCGTTGTTTGGCTTCTTCTATTTTCTTCCTCTGTTCTGCCCGCTGAATGGCTCTCTCCTCCATCCCTACAGAAACAAAGGACGCAAGGCTTTGTGGAAATGAGCTACGGTGGAACGGCCGAAGTTTGGTGAACAAGGATGCATCGCCCTGTGCCAGGCTCCCCCTGCCCTGGCAATGCCAGCACAAAGGGACTTGCTTCCCACTGCCCCTTGCAGCTGGCAGTGCCATGAACAAGGAACCTACAAACGTTTGTGGGATGACTCAGGACCATGGCAATTACGTTGTCTCCACCCTCCTTGGCTGACAGTCGCAACCATAAGGCTCAGTTATGAATGAGGCTGTGTTCAGAGGGTTGGTCCTTCCCTGCCTTTCCTGATTAAGGGCTGAGGCTCAGGGCACATGATTTAGCAGCAACTGCTCTGAGGTCTCCAGTAAGCTCTAACTGCTTATTTAAAAGCAATTTCATGACAGCATCATTGTCACAGTGACATACTGTGACAACGGTGGGTACTTGGTCCCACTAGTAAGAAATTACTGCTTAATGGTTCTTTTGGAAGATAAATTGCAATGGAGTGATCTTGCTGGCCATCAGCAAAGGTGTTACACACAGAACATGCAGAGGAGTTGGGAACCTGTGCTTGTTTCCTCTGCAGTTGCAAACAAAGCACAGCCTGAAGCAATCAGTAACTGGGAGGCATTGAAGTGTTTTGACCACAGTATATTTCCTCAGATTCTTTTCTCCTCTCAGCTGTCCCAGGATTCTCTGACAAGGGAAAACCATTCAGTGATAATTTATTCACTGAATGTTTTGGGGGGATCTTTAAACACAAGTACTTGAATGCTCTGAAAAATATGCTTGCTGTCTCTAAGGTGGACAGAGTTCAGGCAAATCAGGATGAATGATGGCTTGGACTAGGTAGCATTGGAGCTGAAAACAGGTAGTGAAAGACAACTATTAATGCCCAATTGTCATGGCCAAAGGGTTGGAAACTGAAACATCACAATGATTTGTTTTTATTCCAGACAACCTTTCATGCAGACTGTCACTACCCTGCATTGCTACAGAAGAACTTGACCTAGAGATATAACAGAACCCTGATCCTAGTTTACTGATGAGAAGGCTATGTTGCATGTTTATTGTGTTCCAGTGTAGCCAGAAAAGGGGATATCTTACAAAAGGCAGGGATCTGGAGTTCCTTCCCCAGACTGGCTATTGTTGTCTCACAAAACCTTGGCTAGGCACTTAAGTCCCTCTGAAATCTCAACACCTCCATCAAAGTTGGATGAAAATGACTGGCTAGTTATAATGAAAGGAATGAGACTAATGGCAAAAAACCCTGTACAGCTTCTCTGAGTCTTGTCACAGCAGAGACAATCACAGGTGCTAGGAGTAACTGCCACAACAGTGTACTAAGGCCACACTCCGTACACTGTTGTGGCAGTTACATGAGGGGTTTGCAGTGTCCCAGGTTTCACAGATGCCTGACTCAGACAGGAAAACAGTTCACCCTCTCCTCTCACAGCACTTGTCAGAATGGGAAAGAAAGTGCAGAATTTTACTTGCACAATATCATCAACCAGCAAAGCTGAGGCAAAGACAGACATTTTCATACAAGCTGTTGAGAAAAAGCTGTCTGGAATGGTATTTGTTCTATCTAGAACAGTACCTTTCAGTATGGGATGAGGTGAGGTCAGCCGGCTGGAGGGCCTCCTGCCTTGCACTGCTGCCCTTGTGTTTTCTGGCCTGTGAGAATCAGGTGGGCTATGGAAGAAAAGAGTAAGGAAATTCTTCAATAAATGTAGTCAAACTACACCTCACACCTACTACCTATGGCCTTGTAGTTTCTGTTCTCCATTGTCCTGCATTATCCCTGATACACCTTTCTTCTGCTTCTAATGGGACTGATGATACATCCTTGCACAGGAACTCAGTTCCAGGGCTTCTGCATGATCTAAAATACAGAGGATGAGGCTCTCTTTTGCATAACTAAATAAATCCCCACTGCTACTATGGGGCACACTGGTGTTGCTGTTTCTAAGGATCCTGCATGGAACACCTGATGTTGAGCCGTGCAGAGAGGGAGAAGGAGAGAGAACTGTGGCCAGTCTGATACTTCCTTTGAGGCTAAGTCACAGCAGAGAGGAACAGCAGATAGCACTAGCATGACTGAAATGTGTCTGGCAAATTCTGGCTCAACTTGAGTGGGAATGAGACATGACTAACTGACCCTTCTTTATTGAGGGCATATACCTCAAAGGGGTTGTATTCTTGCATCTGGATTGTTCTTCCTCCCTGGTTTGAGAAACAGAATTGTTAAAAGTCTGGGTTACAGCCATAGCTTGTGCTGCCTCTTCTTTATCTCTGTTCAGCTTCTGATTTTCCTGCAGTTTAAGGATCAGCTCTTGCTGTTTCTGAAGCTGCTGCCTCTGCTCCTCAATCACACGTTGCTGGAAGGCATGACGGTGCTCAAAACGACTACTGTAAGCAGGAGATGTCTTTGGACTGGGTGCCCGAAAATGGAGGACTGTGGCTATTTGGTTCCTGTACACAGCCTGGTCCTGGGCACTCAGGCCTGCATGTTTAATGGTAATCTCCCAGGCAAATTCGGGGTTTCTGCAGAAATGAGATGTGTGAACAACATCCCAACAAGACTGGTCTCTGGTCTGATCAGGCTCTTTCTGTATGAGGCAAGTTTCAGTTTGCTAGGACAAAACAAAAAGAAATTAGGAAAATTTGGCATTGATTAAAACCAAGCACTCTTCTGCCCTTCCTGCATAGTGTTTTTTTGTTGTTGTTGTTTTGTTGTTTGTTTGTTTGGTTGGTTTTTTGTTTTTGTTTTTTTGTTGTTTTTTTTTTAATGTAAATCTAATGAGATGCCTGAGAAATAGGGTAATCTCAGCTATGCAATGTTTATCCAGTCAGGCCAGAGGGGCCCCATTATGCACAAAATGGAGGCTGTGGAAAAGAACTCTTAAGGAGCTGAGTGCCATTTCACCGGGAGCAAGAAATCCTGATTAGGCAAGAGCTTTGGCAGGAGTACATTCTGACTGTTTTGTTAGGGAGCACATCTTAGGACAGCTTGTTTCTCGGGGATTAGCACACTCCTTTTGAACTGTGTTGTCCCTGCTCAGCACTCAGATGGAGAATAAAATTAACTGTTGTTGAAGTGAGCTACACAGCTGATCTACTGAACAGTCTCCTTCCTAGATGGAAGAGAAGTCTACAAGGTGCTGCTTCCTCATGCCTCTTTTCCAGCTTTGATAAATGTTACCACTGAACAGGTGCACAGAGGGGAATGAGGCTGCACCTTTTTGACACATGGTCATTTTCTGAGGAGGCATCAGCCATAAGGTCTGCTTTCTGATTCCTAGGTCAAACCCTAAATTCAGTCCCATTCCTTGAGCACAAATTTTACCAGTGCACCAGAAGAAGAATACAGGCCTGCTAGGATACTATAAGCACTGAAATAAATCAGCTTTTGCTTACATTTAAGCAAAAAGAAAGCTTAACCTGTAATAGGTGTGTGAGCTCTAATTAGGGCACTGATGTGGTACAGGTTTTATAGAGAGAAGGGAAGGTGGGGATCCAACCTGACAAATGACAATTTAAGGAAGCAATGATGCTCCTCTCTTACCTCCCTGTGATGTGCATTATCCTGGAACAGTCAGTGACAACATTTTCTTCCCCCCCCCCCATAGTTAAAAGCAGGAAAGCTGCACTGGCATGAAAAATATCTCTTGTCATGCAGTCAAGTTACTCTTTTTAAGTCTAAGCTGGCATCAAAGATGTAACTAATCTCTCAGTAAAAGTGATCTGGGGGTGGGATGCTCACTGCGACTCAGCGTACATAAAGGGTTGTTCTTTGGCAGCACTAGACATTATTTTTAAAACTCATCCATTGTCCTTCATATTTGTCTCTGATTTTTAGACTTCTCTCCTGAGCAGTTGCAGGCAGGTATTTGGGGGCCATCCTGGGAAAGCAGCTTTCCTCTGGGACAATGTACTCTTTATTTCAGACTGCATAAAGTACTTTCTAAGAGTACTGCTATGTCAACAGGCAAAACTACATGAGAAGGATTTACCTTGTCTTGCTGAAAATCTTGATGATGGTTTCCTTCTGCTATCCCAGGCCTGTTAGCCTCCAGGGGCCTGTCCCCACCTTTCCCCAGTGACACAGCCTCCAGCAGCTGTTCCATCTTTCTCTTTGTCTGCTCCCTCTTCATCTGCAGCTCCCGCTTTTCCGTCTCCGCTCGGCTCCAGTGCTGCCAGGCCAGAAAGCAGCAGCGCAGGAGGCGCCGCTGGCAGTGCTCCACAGCCAGTTGGGTTTTCCTGAATGAGAAAGCGTTTGTGTTATGGCAGGAGTGAGGCTGCTGCCCAGGCACAAAGCCACATCAACTCCTGAGTCTTTCTGCTGCTTAACTGTGAAGGCCCCCTGAAGCTGTGCAGAGCTCCTCCAAGGAGGAGTGGGAGGGCTGAAAGGATGCCTGCCATTCTGAATTAAGTTTCGCTAGTTCATACTTTGCAATTTCCTGTGGCATCTCTGGGATGCAGGATAGCTGCAGAAGAGGTATCGTGTTCCCTGGCCAGCTGCATATGGGGAAGTGACAGTGTCTCACCCTGCAGCCTGCCAGACACCTGCAAAGGGAAGTATTTTCTCTGGATGATAGGGAATTCATCCAACAGCCTTCTTAATGAAAGGCACTGGCCAAAATGACCTCTGCTATATTTCTACTGAAACAGCAAATATATTAATCAGGAATAAATTTGGCAACTCATATACTCTGTAGTCCAAAGCGAGCCAGGGTGAGTTTTCCAGGAAAGATACCTAGAGACTGAAACCAGGCTTGTTGGAAAGTGCTAAAGCTCTTGTTTATATCTGTTCTCCTTTGCATCTGTGCCACAACGCCTCTGGCAGACTTCAGGCAGCATAGCAATTTTCTCAAAAAGCTGCTGTTCCCTCCTGCTGGATAACTGACAAGCTCCTTTTACAGTCCCTGATCACTGCTCTGCCCAAGTATGGCTGCAGTAGGAGGAATTCCACAGTAAAGGGGCACTACCTGTTTTGATCTTGGAGATGAACTTCCAATTGCTGTGTCTCCTGCTCTACTTTCTGGGCCCAAGTATAGTTTCTCCAAGCTCGCAGGGCCTTCAGTTGGCATTTCCAGTCAGCAAGGGCTTTGGCTTTTCCCATTTTAATTCTGTTCTCCAGAATGACTTTCAGCCAAGCAGAGAAATGTCGTTGCAAGCACTGCATGGGAGAGTTTCAGAAAACCAATGAGCAAGATACAGCCTGTCACACATATACTGATCCTCTCTGCCCTTTACCTATTCTGGCCTTCCTTTTTGAGATTCTTTTTAGAATCATCATTTTCAACAATTAGATTTGAGGATAAAAAAAAAAAAAAAGTATTGCAGAGCATGTGCAGGTCTACAAAAAGCAGAAAGAGACATCATATCAAGGGGCTCTATGCTTTGGAGTGAAATGAACTTAGTTCACCAAGTATAAAGGAATGAAATGGGTGAGGAACACACAATTTCTAGACACAGGGAAAATATTTTCAAATGTAGAAAATGTCTAGGATGCTACAGGTAAGAACACATCTGTGAATAACTGCTGCTTTAAAAAAAATTAACTTAGACAAAAAATCAAGACCCTTCCTAGAGTGAATTTATGACATGGCCTCAGCTCATCCTCGTTCCAGCAGGAAGCCAAACCTTTCCCCTATTGTGTAATTAGACTCGCTGCCTTTGGGAGTAAATTACATTGTACAGAGCAGCAATTTGCTATCTAATCTACCCCATAATTCTAGCCCTGTCACTGCAGACACTGTTCATTTTGATCCTCCAAGGGGGTCAACTTACAGGACTCTGCTGTTCCCCTTTTGTCATAGTGCCTTGTGTTAATTGCATTTCTCTCTCACTGAAATCTTCAAATGGAGACTTACAAAAAGCCAATGCATCAGCTGTTTCTTTCTGCTTTAGGAAAGTAATCAAAATGTCACTATTGCTTAGCTCAGCCAAGCTGTGTCTTCTCACATTATGCCGGTCCTGAATTGTTCTGTGGTTTCATTCAGCCTTATCTCCACAGCTTAGACTGTGCTGGAGAGAGGCTGTGTACTGCTAAACAGCAGCCAAGCCCAAATCCAGCAGATGGGCAGATGGATTGAGCTGTGAGGAGAGTCACTATAAAATCTACAGGATTCTTCTGCTGAAAAAACCCCTAGATGTAGATATATAGACAGCAATGATGATGACTGCTCTACTAAATAAAAACATTCTGGGCTGGATGGCATTCATACCTGCACTCAGGAAATTTATTTCCTTTGCTGAGACTGCCCTATTTATATTCAGTACTAAAAGATCACTCTTTAGTTGTGAGTATTTAATACACATTTTACCCAGAGCTGACCATGGTACCAGAATAATGAAGGTGAAACAAAAAGGTTCCTGCTAGGAATTATTAAAGTTTGTTTGCCTTGAAAGAGCTGTTGCAGTAACACGGAATATCCTACTGGCGTGCATCAACTCTCAGAGACACAGCTCAAAATTCATCCCAGGCTGCAGCACTTCTCTTTTCTCTTCCTGCTCCTGAACTAGAGTGTGCCAGGCAATCTTTAAAATGCCTTCCCATGCACACAGTAAGGGCTTCTCAGGCCTTTCTTCTGCCACTTTCCCCTTTTATTTCCTTCCTTGAGGGAAAACTAATCTCACTCCACTTCCTCCTGTACATCTCCCTATTTTTTGATTGCAGAAGCCTTTATGGTCTCATCTGTTGAGAGCCGTGTCTTTTCCACAATTCTAAGTGAAATGTCCACTGAATACACTTGAGGCCCAGGCCCAGTGGGGCTGGCACAGGAGTTTTTGCTCTTAGTCTTACAAGACACTTTTGGCCCTGCTTTCCTACTTTCCTGTTATCAGGAGGTCTTTGAAAAAGTAAAAAATTCTGCATAACCAAGACTTTTTACTTCAGGTTTGCAAATGGTAGGTAGCTCAGAGTCTCAGATAAAGAAAGTTGATGCTCACTCCCTGCTTACTGGTGTGAATCCTGTGCAGCAACTCCTGAGTCTTTCTCTGTTTCTCCTCTCCTTGCTCTTCTCTCTTCAGGACCAGGGGTGGTGACACAGCAGAAACCTCCTGCACTGACAGCTTCTGAGTTTTTTCTTGTCTCTTGCCCTCCCTGCAAAGTGAACAAACACACAGATCTATATTATCTATATTATTACTGTGTAACAAACACACCTTCTCTTTTTGGCCAATTGTAAGAGAAGTACCTCTACAGCTTAGAAATTTACTTTTTAACTCAGCCTTCTTAAAAACCAGCTCTGTAACGGTTTGGGAGTCCAGAGATTAACTAGTCTGGTGTATTTCCTTAACATAGAAAGCAGAAGAACATATTCATTAAAGGACTTGTATAAGAAGATTTATGATCTCAAGGCTTCCTAATAAATGGCATCCCTAAAAGTGACATCTCTGTGACAATACAAGCTCAGCAGAAAAAAAAAATGATGTCTGCAGAATTCTCAACCAAGAATGCTCTTTATTCTCTCATAGTATTGCAAGTGCTAGACTTTCAACACAGACTTTTTTCCTTTAATTTTTCTCTGTGTACTTGCTTTCATGAGGCATTAGATGCTAACAAGGCTGGATGTAGCCACAGAGTTGATGGAGAAAATGCACAGTGGTGCAAACACGCTGCTACTTTGTGATTCAGTGCCCATACCGTAATAGCTGAGGGGAGGATACCACTGTTCTTAGCCCACCTTCCCACTCATGAAAAACTCTGCCACTGATGTTGGTAACAGAGGAAGGTTTTGGGAAAGTTCAAAGTCAGTAACAGCTGTTTTGTTTGGGATCACCACTACTCTTATATTTATCAAAAGGACCTTCTAAGTGGTTTTCATCTCTCCACAGCCCCCACACCCTTCCTTACATTCTCCAAACTTTTGCCACAGTGTGCTTCTTCTCAGCCATTTCCTTTCGCAGCTTCACTACTTCCCTCTGGATCTCCTCCTCCTCCTTCTTAGCCTGCAGGGCCTTCCTTCTGTCCTCCTCCTGTGCTTGGAGCCTGGCCTCCAACAGAATTGCTTTCTTCAGGGACTCTTCTTGTCTCTGAAGCTCTAAAGCCTTCTGATGCCTCATTCGGTTTTCTTTCACCTGGGCAAGAGAAAACTGGCAAAAGTCAAAGCAAACACCAAAGGCTGAAGAATTTGAAGTTCACTGTACACTGCCAGGGTGGGTCACAATGCACCTTTCACATTAAACAAGAAACCCTATCTGTAGTGGGCACTGACTGGAGAGACTGTGCTCTTGACCAGCAACACACTCCATGTGAGAGAGTGAAATTAAATCAATATTCTTTAATGGGAGCAAACTCAGAACTGACTGCTCTGGCAGCTCTTCTTGCCAGTCTCCAGAAAAAGGGGGAAAACCTCAACAGTCTTAGTGAAAGCTGACTGTGCAAGCTACTGCTGAATGGCTGATGTGCCCATGGAAATGCAGGAAAGTTTCAGCTGAACCATGGAAGAGTATCTTTGGGTAGTTGCTTCCAAGTCAGAGATTATTGCAGGCTCTGAGAGAATACTGGGGAGGTATCACTGAGCATTTACTCTAATCCTATAATCCTCCACCTTATTCCTTTTAACTGAGCTGCCTTGCCTGCTCACCTGCTTGTGTCTGAGCTCCATGATTACTCGTGGATCTACAAGTTGGTTTTTTTCCTTGATCTCTTCAAGTCTAAGGTGTCTTGCTATCCCACAGTTCACAGCTTCACTCTGCAAAAGATGCTGGAGGTATTTCTGGACAGAGGAACTTTCCATTTCACATTCCAGATAGCTGCACAAGTCTGAAATGAGAAATTCAGATTATCTCAGGCTAGTCTGAAATGAATAAACCCTTCTGTCTCAGATCACAAAGCCTAATGTAATTAAAGGGATCACTTCCCCAGACTGTGAATGCATTTCTGATGAACGCGGACACACTGGCTGCACTCCATTTATCCCCAGAGCCTTAATCAGTCTCCCATTGAACACGCTAGAGCAGTAACAATGTTTCATCCATTTTTTACTGCCTTGCCTCTGAGCATCTCAAGCGGCTGTGTAAACTTGACAGGCCTCAAAAATACCTGTTCACAAAAGAACAAATTCTCTTTTACAAAGGGAGACACTGAATGTTTATGAGCCCTACAGCAAGATGCTGTAAGATCTGGGGGACAAAAATCATCACATATAATCTTGTTTCTACTGAGTCCACTGTCCTGATCTCAAAAAACTGTTACCTTTCAGTCTGACAAACCATAAGGCCTGACCTCCTTCCCCAGCACAGCCTCAGAGAAGAAACCAGGACCTGCTTTGCAGTGCTCTCACCATCAAAGTGCTCATACTTTGGAGGGGCTGCAGAAAGCTCCTTCTGAAGGACACAGTCAACATCCTCTTCTCCATCGCTCAGGTCCAGTTGCAGTTGGGACTTCACCCAGTTACTGAGCAGCTCCTGAGCTGCCGTGAAGAAAGAGACTGATGACTTCACTTGCTTAAAAAAAATATATGGCTAAGTGTAAGCTAGTAATAGTCTGGGATAATTATATCACATGCTGGGAATGACTGGAACCTGATCTGCCACAGAAAATGGAATAAAGCTAATAGTTCTGTTCTTATCTTCTTGATCTGTAAAAAAACAGGAAGAGAAGGTGGCAAACCTTTTCCCAGTCATGTATATCAGAAATTAATTCTTCTCCACTTCATTTTTACTATGATTCTGCTTTAGATTACTTTAGATCACTTGTGATTATTTTCTAGCATTTTTCAAGGAGATGGAATTCACGTGAGGCAATTCATAATTTAGATAGCTTTCATATGTTTTACCACTGCAACTGCAACACCTAGAAGGTTTTCACATAACAGCCAAGGCTGTTATATACTAAATTCAAAAGAACCACTGTTCAGACAAACTTTTGCTTCATGTGTACAGGTTAACCCTTTGCAAGTACCACAGAAACAACTGGTGAGCCTAATGACAGATCTGTCAGGTGGCAAACTTCACCTGGGACTCAGGGTTAAGACTGCAGCTACAGGAATGCACCCCTGATGGATGTGGTACTCCTCAGTAAGCTCAAATGCCTAATGAACAACTGGGTATGAAGTCCTTCAATGGACTTTTGGCATCTCCATTCTTCTGTGAAAAAATGAAAAAATTCCTTTTCCAGAGTTTCTTCTCCAAAAGCAAGGTCAGCTCATGTCTGCTGCCTCAACAAACCAGCTGGCCTTGCTGCATGGGTGGCCAAGCTGCTCCTGAAGCCGGACACAGGGCTGCAAACTGCAAGGCATCAGGAGCAGCCCCAGGAGAAGCGGAGGCACCCTCAGCCATCCGTGCGGTGAGGACGGACAAAGAGCTGGGATCTCGGCAGCCGCTCCCGCGGGAGTCAGTACACAGTGTGTGACACACAGCCCATGGACAGGAGCCAGCAGCTGCTCCCAACTGCTACTCCTAACACAAAGTGAAGATGCTCCCTGGTATTTCTAAGGCAATAAAGCCTTTTTCAAACTTTCTTTGAAAAGAGTGAGTTTTTTGAAGAAAACACAAATCTAATGTTTGTTGTCCTTCAAATCACTTTTATTGCCTTTCAGAATCTTTCCAGCCAGATTAGGAACAGGGAAATATATCTGATAACAGAAAGAAGAGCGGAAAACAACGTGCCACTTGGGGAAGGGTTACTTTTTTGACTGGGATTTGTGATCTTCTTGTAACTAAAGAAAAAATCTTCTAGCACTTCTCTTACAGATATCTTTCTTTAAAAAATGGGCTTTGTGTAGTTACTACCATTAAGTATTGTAATAATGGATTCCAGGTGAAAAAATTTCAGTTGAGCTGGGAACAATTCTGAGAGATTGGTAGCTATAAAAAGGAAAATCCTAACAGAGAAGGGCAAACAAAAATAATAAGAAACATAAGGAAAGCAAGCAACCTTTCCCCCAAAGGAAAAGACAAGGATTTTCACCACAGCAAAGACAGCTCCTTCGGAGCCATTGGCTGTATAATGCATTCAGACTGTAAGCAGGTAAGTGTATTCCATGCTGTTAGTTGAACACTTGATGATTAAAAGTGAAAAAGCTGACTTCCTGGATTGAGGTAGATGGTCTTAAGATGTGTTGTCATCTTGTTCTGTAATGCTGATTTTTGATTCTTAAAAGAATGGTTAACTCAGTTTTTAAAATCCTGTCTCCTATCAGCTTTTTACACTGCAGACATATTTCTAGCACTGATGGGAGATAATTTTCCTCCTGTTTGTTTTTTAAATCTATCACAGCTTTACTTTCAAACTTCAGCAAGCCCTTTTGGTGTTCTTCTTTATGAAAGAAATATTTAGTTAGGTAATTAGTGAGGAAAATTTTGCGTGGGAATCAAAACAAAACCACATTGTTATTCACAGACACGAAATTTACACAGAGCAACTCCATTTCCACAAGTAATCTGCTCTCAGAAACAGGTCAGGAAACTTTGCCTGGTTTCCTATAGCACACTAACTTGGCTTTGACCACACAGTGTATCTTCAAGGGCAGTTCTTACCCTTGTCTTGACCTGGTATCTCCAGGAGACAGAGTTTACCCTTCTCTCAGGTATGCCATTTAACATCTGCCTTGAACTCCTGCAATTAATCCTTCTTATGCCTTCCTCCATTAGACAAAAATCATCTTACTATAAACTGCTTCTTGTGAACTCAAGCTTTGCAAGAGTCTGTTCAGGTCAGAACCACAAGGCTGGATCAAGAACAGCTCATTTTAGGCACCTTGTGGCAAGCACAATTTTACCTCACCTTCCTCACAGGCCTCACGGTGAACTTGCGGCCGTTCCACAGTTTCCAAACTTGTCACAGGACCCCAAGACCTCTGTGGCCATCTTGACTTTTGAAGGGAAAAAGATTCAGAGACAGCATACTCAGAAGCTTGGTCCACTCTCTTAAATTAAAGAAAGGAAAACATTTCTAAAGATAATTAATTTTTAGACTTCCTATATCCACATTTCTCCTCCAGAGAGCAAACATCAGTGGGGATGTAACACAGAACAGCATGGCTGTTATAAGAAATAGATTTCTTTTGAAAAGCATTTCTACAACTGCTTGATTGCATAAACTGGACTTAGAGGTCATTAGGCAATAAACACTCCTTTGGCAATTAGTGCCAAACACAGAGACTGGAGAACACAGTGAGAATGGAAACACCCAGCCCCTGGGACGAAGACTCGCTGAGCTAGTGCCCAGCAACCAGCAACTATGAAATTTGATAGCAGCTTTTTGTCATAGCCAGGCCGAGAGACTTCCCATATACATCTCTCTGAAATGTTAATGGTCCTGACATGTCACTGTGTTCTCACAAGTAATACCTGTGCCCCAGACAGTCAATTGCTGAACTCCTTCCCTCTGTGTGCTTGCCAGAGGCCCAGGATGCTGCCTGAGGAAGCAGATACACACTCCTACCTGCCACAAGAAGCAGGCTGAAGGTGGGAGCATGGGTGTGCCCAGGGAAGCAAAACAAAGGGAAACTCACCCTAGAATTTAGGTGGTTGTAGGTAGGTGCAGGACACAGTACTTTGGGGTAAATCTCTTGTATTACTTGCCCAAAAAACCTGCAGCACCCCTCAGCAGTGAGTTTTGTGTGCTGAGTTTTATGCATAGCAACAAAACACCTTATTCTTCATAGAGTTCAGACTGGAAGAGACCCTTACAGGTCATCTAGTCCAGCCTCCCTGCCATGAGCAGGGGCATCTTAGATAACACCAAGCTGGATGGGAATGTTGCTCTACTTGAGGGCAGGAAGGCTCTGCAGAAGGGTCTGGACAGGCTGGATTGCTGGGCTGAGGCCAATTGCATGAAGTTCAACAAGTGCCAGGTCCTGCACTTGTGTCACAACTGCTCCAGGCAGCAGTACAGGCTGGGGGAAGAGCAGCTGCAAAGCTGCCTGGCAGAGAAGGACCAGGGGTTCTGGCTGACAGCAGCTGAACATGAACCAGCTGTGCCCAGGTGGCCACAAAGACCAGTGACTCCTGGCCTGTATCAGCAACAGTGTGGCCAGCAGGACCAGGGCACGGATTGTGTCCCTGTACTTGGCACTGGTGAGGCTGTCTTGAGTCCTGTGTCCAGTTCTGGGTCCCTAAATCCAGGAAAGACATTGAGGTGTGTATTCAGAGAAGGTCAGAGCTGCTGAAGGGTCTAGAGAAGCAGCTGAGGGAACTGGGATTGTTTAGTGCAGAAAAATGGAGGCTCAAGGGTGAACTTATCACTCTCTACAACCACCTGAAAGGAGGATGTCGCCAGGTGGGGCTTGGTCTCTCCTCCCGGGTAACAAGTGACAGGATAAGGGGGAATAGCTTCATGTTTTGTTATGGGATATTTAGATTGGACATTAGAAAAAATCTCTTCACTGGAAGGGAGAGCAGGCATTGGAACAGGCTGCTCAGGAAAGAGTTTGAGTCACCATCCTTGGAAGAGTTCAAACAACCTGTGGATGCAGCACCTGGGGGACATGGTTTAGTGGTGAACATGGTGGTGCTGGATTAATGGTTGGACTTCATGATCTTAGAGGTGTTTTCCAGCCTTAATGATTCTATGATTTTGAACCACCTCACGTTACCCAGAGCCCCGTTTAACCTGATCCTGAATGTCACTGCGCGAGTTATTCCGCCTTGGCCCGCTGTTCCAAGCTACTCGATCCAAACCTCGGCAGGGACTAAGGAAAGCCACAGCGTCCCGACCTGCCGTGCCTCCTCCTGAACCCGAGTTTCACAAGGCCAACTTTGGCGCCGTTCGCTCGACTGCAGCGCGGACATCCCACCCGCCGGCAAACCGCACAGCCCTGGGAAACCGCATCCCTGATCCTGACCCTGCCACGCTAAGTGCCCGCGATCTCAAGGAAGAGGGATCCCACGGAAGCGTCCCGCCCCCGGCGCCCCCCGAGCGGCGGAGGGCGAGCGGGCCGCGCTCCCCCGCCGTGCCCCGTTCGTTACCTGCGGGAGGCGCTGCCCGCGGCGCAGCCCCGGCCGCTGCCCCGTGAGGGCCACGGCCGCGCCGGGCACCGCCGCCCGCCGCCCGCCCCTCTCGGCCATGCCAACGGAAGGGCGGTGCCGCCCGCCGGCGCCCGCTGATGACGCCCGGAGCGGGGCCGAGGCGGGAAGGGGCGGCCCCGTTCCCCTCGTCCCGCTTCCCCGCGTCCCTCGCCGGCGCCGCGGGGTGAGGATGAGGCTGCAGCTGCTCGGTGCGGGCGGCGGGCGGCTGGGCTCGCTGGTGGGGCTGGGCCGCGGCGGGGCCGGCGCGCTGGCGCTGCCCGGCTGCCTGCTGTACACGCAGACCGGCGCGGCGCCGCACCTCAGCCACGACACGCTGCGGGAGGTGCGCGGCGTGCCCGGCGTGGCGCAGATCGCCCTGCCCGCCCTGTGAGTACCGCACCCGCGCCGGGGCCCTGCGGCCCCATCCCAGACAGCTGCAGGGCCGGGCTAGCAAGGGGGAGGGGAAGGCAGCTGCAGGGTTGCGTGATTTTTAGCGTGTTTGGGCCAAACCCATCGTGGTGACTTCACGGTCATCTTTCCGAGGTGGGCAGCAGGGCGAGGGATCTGATTCTGCCCCTCTGCTCTGCTGGCACCCCAAGGAAAGTGCTGCATCCAGCTGTGGAGCCCGCAGCCTAACAAAGATGTGGGCCTGTTGGACCGGGTCCTTTGGAGCACTACAAAGAGGCTCAGAGGGCTGGAGCATCATTCCTGTAACAACAGGCAGAGATTTGGGGGTATTCGGCCTGGAGAAGAGAAGGCTCCAGGGAGACCTTTTACCCACCTTCTGGTGCCTAAAGGGGGATTATAGGACAGATGGGGACAGATTTTTAACAGAGCATGTTGTGGTAGGATAAAGAGGTAATGGGTTTAAACTATTAGAGGGTACCTCTTGTAATGAGGGTGGTGAAACACTGAACCAGGTTGCCCAGAGCAGTGGTAGGTACCCAATACCTGAAAACATTTAAGGTAAAACTGGAGCAGCAATTAACTCTCAAAACTAGTTAAGCTGTAACCAAAAGGAAAGATCAACACGGTAAAGCTTGTGCAGTTGTTGAATGATGTGAACACTTTAATGATGCTCCCCAAAAAGTCACAGCCGAGCTGCATGCTCTCCATCAAGTCACTGGTCCCTGGTCAGTGCAGGTGAAAGCTTTACTTTTTTGCCACAGAATTATGGGTGCCCCAGGTTGTGAGGTGTGATTCTTGAGCTGTGTGACTCTGGCATTTTGATCATCTGTCCCTGACAGCTGGATGGCAAATACCAGTTCAGTGTCAGACAGTGCATAAGTGTGGGAAAAAAGCCTCAGTTGTGAAACCACCAGTCCCTTTAGTTGTCTGCTTAGTTAATGTGTTTCTATGTCTGGATTGCAGGGCAGAAATTCATGATGTCCTGGAAGAGTATAAAGAAGGAGCTGCAAAATTTATGGGTAAAGTACAAGTATTTGCTTGTAAATCTGAGAGATAATGCAGGTGGATCCCACTAGAGCATGTTCAGGCAGAGAGATGGAGGCTTTGCACATTTAGAGATTTTCTCACTCAGAGTGGCACTAGGGAAGACTTGAAATAGTATGTTGTCACTTGTATGGCCAAAAATCCTTCCATCAGGCTACAAAGTGATGATGTGTCTATACTTTCTATAATTTGCAGACAGTTCTTTGTGTATGGAGTCTAGCACATTTTGCAAGAAAAAAAATGAATTGCCAAATCTTGCTTTGTTTGTTTTAGTTTTTAAAAAGCACATAAAATTTGAGACATGCATTTCATTATATATAAAATACTTGTGGTTTGGCTTTCCAAAGGAAGTGTGCACTCCCTTTTAATAAACTTTTAATAAACTTTACCTGTTTGGAGCAATTTACTTCTTCAAGAAAAACTGAAAAATGTCTTCATCTGGAACTTCCAGTAGGCTTTACCAGTTTCGGTGGCTATTCTCTGAAGAGAAGGCTATGTGTCACTGAGACATGCTGTCTAGCTTTGTGACATTTGAAACCTCCAGTCTGGCAGGGATGATTCCTCATTTGTGTAATTGATACATTATCTCACTCTCCTGCTCTTTGCTGTGAGGGTGGTGGGCCACTCAAACAAACTGCCCAAAGAAGTTATGGGTGCCCCATCCCTGGAAATGTTCAAGGCCAGGGTGGATAGGGCTTTGAGCAACATGGTCTAGTGGAAGGTGTTCCTGCCCATGGGGCATGATTTCTCAGGTCCCTTCCAACTCAAACCATTCCATGATTCTACTTTGTCCTTCCTTAAAAGTCGTAGGCTTGGGATTGTTGCTAGTTTGGATTGTGTCAGGTGTCTCCAGTATACCAGTTATCAGTTGAATAGTCAAGTGAGTCAGCTGTTGGGTCTGAGAGATTTTAATAGGTGGAGTATTAATCAAGAAGAAACATAAATAAATCCCAAAGCAGCTATGCAGGTTGCAGAACCAAAGGGTATTGTTTCATGGTTTGTCCTGCTGCTGCACTCTTCTCCAGGCAGATGGTAAAGCTGGGGTAGAAGTCTGCCTTCTTTGGTCCTGAGAGATAGATGAACAGTATTTTCTTTGTCAGAATGGATGTACTTGTATGGGGGACAATACCCTGTTCCCTTTTGCAGATCTGCAAGCCACATCTGTGCATTAGCTGTGCTTTGGTTCATGAAACTCTGCTCTGGATCTGTCTCTGTGTTTTCAGGTATGCCAGATGCTGTGCTCTACTGCTCCCTTCATGACCCAGCCACTCCCTGCCCCTCTGGCTACAACACTAACAAGGTACAGTAGCTGTAAAGACTTGAAAGGGTCCACCTTAAGTTCCCAAAAGAAATCCACCAGCCTTCACTTCATCTCTGTGGGTGTGCTCAGACAGCCACAAGATTAGCAAAATAAATCTTTGCACAAAGAGGATTGTCATTTACATGCTCATACCTCCAACTAAATGAAGCTGTACATGTTCTTACAGACTTGGTAGCATGTTCCCCAAATGGTTCCTGAGCAGCTAAGTGGCAGTTCAGGCAGAAAGGAGAGCTCTGGGCTACCATGCTGTTGTGGTTTAAATGGCAGTAAGAGAAAATACCTGTGTTTTGCCATGTTTGCTGTACAAGCTTATGCCACTGATACACAGTAAATCTGACCCCCTCTGTGTATTTTCATACAGCCTGCTACAGGCCCCCCCTGCAAAGGGGAAGGACATCAGAATTTTTTGCAGGAGGGTGGCTCAGCAATCCAGGAGTGCATAGTTGCAGACATTTGCCTGTTCCACCCCTCAGGAACACACTGCCAGTGCAATCCACACCACACACTGCCTGCTGCCTGACACAGCTTCGTGCTGCAGCTCCTGGCACCTGCTCAGATGCAGTCAGTGCCAAGGCCTGTTTGGGTATGGCCACATTTGGTGGAAGGTCACTGAGTGAGGGGGGATAACTCCTGCCATACAGCTGTCAGTGTGTATTCCTTGCTGCTGGGATCCAGGCTGGTCCTGTCTCTGCAGGAAAGGAATTACTTGAAGCTTGTCCCACTGTTGTGCAGCTTTGAGGTGAGAGGAGCAATCTAAGCCTGGGTGTTGGGAGTTTGAGTCAGACTTTTTTGGGTTTTTTAAATAAGCTGGTGAAGATATTTGTCACCTTGTTGTAAGGCCTTCTGCAGCTGGATCTGTGCTGACAAATACTTATGAAAGCTTTTTGAAAGCAATGGGACAGAAAGGTCTGTGCCAGAAAACCTAGCACTGGCTGGATTTAAATAATCACGGATAATGCTCAGCTCTCTAAGCTGCACGGCTATTTTATTTATTAAAGCAGCTTTTTTCCTCTCGAGAGCAGAATGGAGGTAACTAGATGTGATTATACTCTGGCTCAGGCAACTCTGACTTTCCTCTGCCTGGCTTCACCAGCTGTTCCTTGTTGTTCTCACAATAAGAGGCAGCAGGTACTGTCTGAACAACATGCTGCTGCACAATAACATGCAGCTGCTGTGTTTCGGTTATTCTGTAGATACAAATTTTGGAACTCCTGTTGGAGTTACTGGGTTTTTTAGTTGGAAATTTGCAAAAAATTCTATTGCTTTGGAGACTTCTGGTTTTATTCAAATTTGGTGAAATTGACTGATAAGGCCAGAAGTAATCACGATGAATGGATGGACGGACAGCAGGCATGTGGTATACTTGTGCAGTCCTTTTGGGTCTTTATGGGGACCAGACCACAAAAAAAATGCTTCTGCTCATACTTTTTGCATCTGCTGGTGAAATTCAAATTGCAAATTAGTATGCATGAGAACTGCAGTGCTTAATCTGTCTGTCTGGCATATGCTAGGAGAATGTGTTTAAACCCTCAGGCCCCAAAAAGTGCCCATAACACTCCAAGCTATATGCTGTTTCTGGTGGCTGAAAACCCATTCTCATTTAAAAAAGCATGAACAGAATTGCAGATGACAAGAGCTGACTTCCATAGGACTCGAGCCCTTTACAGAACCTACCTGAATACCTCTTTAAAGTTTTGGAGCAGCAGTTTCACAAGCCTAACAATAATACAACCAAAGCAATGGCCAAGCTGCAATCACAGGTTAATTACAGATTCTGCAAAACAGGTTAAAATGTGAACACTTTATGAATCTGAGTGTTTAGTGAATTGAATGGTGATGTCTGCTAGCCTGGAGGTGTTCAGGTAAGATAACTTCTCTGTCCATGTGCTTTTGTCTTGCTTTAAATTCTTTTGAGGGTATCATGGATTAATGGTGGAAGATGGGTTCCCATCTGTGCTGGCAGGATGGGAAGCATGTGAAGAGAGGGAAGATTGTGTGTGAAATCCTAACGAGCACGTGCCATTCCTTACATTGGTTCACTTTGGGTATTTCAGTGTCTTCCAGAGTTGCTGGATTTGGGACCTAAAATAACAGGAGCTTCTAAGATTGAGTGCTTAACAAGCTTTTGTATTCTTCCCAGTCCGTATGGTTTGTATAAACACATACATTCACATGTGTTGTATGAGTTAAGTGCTCAGAAGGGGAAAAGTAGTTTCTTGGGTTTGCATTTTGTACAGAAAACTAGCAAATTGGATTTGCCATTGCAGCCTTTGCTGCTTTTTATAAGCTTTTGCTTATTAGACAGCAAGTTTGGTGGGAATTCAAGCTTTTTTTTTTTTTTTTTTTTTTCCCAATTCTGCCAGTAATTTGTGTGATGAGAGGCCAGCTGCTCTATCTCAGATTTTTAAACGTGGAGAAGTCAGTGTTAAGTGGGATGGCTTCACCGAAGAATATCTTAGAAATTCCAGTTCAGTCATTTATTTCCTTTCATTCATTGTGCCAAGTGCAGCTGATTATCTGAGCCATGCTCCAGGGGAACTTATCTAATGAGCTGTCATTCCAGTACCTGGTGTTTCAATTCCTTCTCTCCTTTCACCCTTAAGATCTGCTGTCCTTTGCAACTGCTGTTCATCCCTGTTCTTCCTGTGCAGACAGTGTCCCTGTGGGGAAGCTCAGGGCGCATGGAGATGACAGCTTCCAAGTTCATGGACATTCAGCGGGCCATCCAGCCAGACTGGTTCCAGTGCATCTCTGATGGAGACACCATTTCTGGGGAAGCTGGCAGAAAAAGAGCCAAGAAGTCTGTGGATAGGTCACTTTCCTTCTTGGATACATGCCTTCAGCTGCAAGAAAAATCCCCGGTAAGGTCCCCAAGATCCTGATGAGGCAGTATCACTGCATGTGCTTCTTGGTCTGTGCCACATCCTGGACCAGCCCCAGGATGTGGTGTAGTAGGAAATTGTGTCACGTGTGTGAACCAGAGAATGCCTGCCTCCCTCCCTCCCTTCCTTCCTCCCTTCCTTGCTTTTACCAGGATCACCCCTCATCTCTACTAGTTGAGGAGAACTACATTTTAGGATTTTTCTTTCTGCTTTTGGGTTGTGATGCATTTCTTTCATTGACCTTATTATTAGGTGCATGGGCAAAGTGGGATCTTCTTATTCAGATGGAGAAAACCCATCTTTTTGCTCTGAAGTCCCCTTGGTTCCAAGTGAGAGGGGATTTGATAGAATTAGTCAGTGCTGTTATTTATTTCTTCCAGCAGCTTTGAAACTTCCCTCCTGTTTAGTGAAAGGAGGCATACTATCTAAGTCTGCACTACAAGGGAAAACAGGTGACAGGAATTGGTGTTTGTATGTCCTGAAAGGAAATTCTGTGTGACATCTGGTGTCTGACAGCCAGGATAATGACACCTGCTTTGTATTTTGCACTAACACATCTATTGCTGAGACCCCATCCATAAAAAGCCATGTACAAAGATGGTGTGTGGTTATTGCCTTCTCTGGGGAGGTGGGAAGAGTGGCATCAAAATTCTCAGGGAGTTAGTGTCAAGGCAAGGAGCAGAATCTTGTCTCTACTAGTCCCATTGCTTACACATGGACTTCACAGTGTTATGTGGGGAATAGTCTTATGTGAGATGAAACCCCATGGTTCTGTCAAGTTCTTGGGAATGTGGGGCTTAGGTAGCGGGCATCTGAAGTCTGGGCTGTGAGATGTCTTTCATGTCTTTGGCAGAGCATGCTCTAACACTTGTAGCTTTCTCCTGGGACAGGAACTACAAGGAAGTGTAATGTTTGGGGCAATTGAAGGTGGAGATGTCTTGGAAGAGAGGCTCAGATCAGCCAGGGAGACTGCCAAGCGGCCTGTGGGTGGCTTTCTCCTAGATGGCTTCCAGGGAAGTGCCATGGCCAAGGAGACCAAGTTGAAACTGATAGCTTCTGTCACAGCAGAGCTGCCAGAGGATAAACCAAGGTAAGTTGTGTGGGCAACATCCCAAGAAATCCATCTGTCCTATTATGAGGAGCATCTACAGGCTGCTGTGCAGTTTCTCTGTAGGAAATAATCGCTGTATTGCACAGCTCTGTGTGTGCCAGGCTGCATAAATTTTACCATTGTCAGGCTGCAGTCTTCAACACTTCTTTAGCTGCAGCTGGCACCAGGCCTTGCTTGTGCTATGGGTTTGAGGAAGAGTTTTTAGGCAGAGTTACAAGTAGGATATGTAAGGGTTACTTGCATTTGGTCCTTGCCAAGGACTGGACAGGAGTGGCAGCTTTCTTGATCCTTACAACTAACAGTCACTAAAGACTTCTTGAAAATGTGTGCTAATATTTGCTAGTGGTTCAGAAGTGTGGGGGTTTCTTTACTAAGTTGAGCTCACTGATTGCTCTTAGCAGAGCAACTGCTACAGAAATAGTATGGTTGCCTTTTTCATCATTTCCTGAAGAGAATGACTGAGGCCCCATTGTGTTCCTGCTTCCCTCTGCTAGCAGAGCATTGCTCTGACCTAATGGTGTTTAAAAGGAAATTAAATGCAAGAGCACTGTGTCTGGTGTTGCAGCTTGTTCTTGCTTAATGGTGCCTGGGGTTTAAATTTTCCTGACAATTGGGAGGCTTGCTGTGTTGTTGCTATTCTGTCTGGTTGAGCTACTTAAAAGATCCCCTGGGAGCATTACAGTCCAACCTGCTCAGCTAACCTCAGTGGCTACCAGTGCATCTGCTTCATCTATCAAATAATTTGCATGTCTTGTTAAGACAAGTGTTTCTGACCTCTTGATAGGAAGAGAGCTGGTTAGCCCCTGGGGCATCTTGGAAGTACCTCAAGTGAATTTCAGGCAGTCCTTGTTTCTGAATCACTCTTGCTATTCTGGCTGGAGAAGTTGTTTTTCAGCTCTGTTCTACCCCAGCATGAAATTCTCTAGAAGACAAACACTTTCTGTGCTCCACTCAAGAAGTGGCTGCTTTTTGTGTGATGGTAAAATGATCTTATGAGTGTACTCTTTATGAAGAGTCCTTTCATGTACCTAAAGGGGCTGAAGTCTCTTGATGAAATTTGTTTTCCTTTCCAATAGCGTAGGAACCCTTGCCAGAACAAATGTTTGTCCTTACCTGTGCAGAGATGAGTTTCAGCAAGGCTTTGATCATATATGCAGAGGTACTGTTTTGACTTTTGCACATCATTTTCTCCCTGTCATGGGAACCTGAAACATAAAGTACTCATGCTCTAAACTTCTCCTATCCTTATTCTGTGCTCATCAATTTAATTGGAGTGCTTAGAAAAGTGACTAAAAATGGCACCTTGTGACTTCATTTATCAGCCCCTGTGTATTTTCCTAATTATTTGTTTAGCTCATTGCCCTACATTAACTTCTACTGCTTTCAGCCCAGCCATGCACCTGCAGGAGAGCAGGCACTGCTCTACTCTCTTACACTTCACCCACCCTCGGTGAAGCTGCCAGCTAAATTTGGCTGCCAGCAGGATCTCTATTACCATTGATGGCAATCCAGCCAGGCTCTTCCTGGCTCTTGATGCCGTGTCTCAGGAGATGTTACAGCCCACGTTTTTGGGTAAATTATTTGAGCAGGTAGAGTGTAAAGAGAAGGGAAGACTCTAAAGCAAGGAGGTTTTCTCTTTCTAATGATGTTTTTCATTAGTGTGTTCTCCCCCAGGCAGTTTCCCAAGTGCAGTAGGATGTGTCTGTCACCCGAAGGACTTGTATCTTTGACCAGCTGTCTACTGCTGTCTCTGTTGAGACTCTTTTTAGACTGTCTTCTAAACAGCTAACAAGCAGAAGGGTCCATGTGTCTGGGAGTTGGTAGTTCATTGGGGCACAAACAAGATTAAGGAAAACATCTGTTCTATGGCACAGATGTTACGAATCTAGTTGTATTTATGTGTATGTGTAAGAAATCACATGCAAATCACTTCAAAGACAATGAACAGAATGGGGGTTTTCCCCAGTAAATGAGGGATTATTGTTGTCTTCCAAAGAGCAAGTAATGAAAAGCTGTTATGTCCTGGCTGGGTTGGAGGTGGGGAAGTGGAAGCATGTGGAATTCTGAGTGGTAACTCTTAGCAGTTGCAGATAAGCTACATGTGCTGCAATTGACCTGGACGTCTTTTCCTTCAGGTACCTGCTTGCTTCTACTCAGAATATTGTAGATTTATCTTCCTGTGTGTCTCCTGCAGAATCATCCATGGTGTAGGCAAACCAGATGAGGTGCTTGAGTGCATTGAAAGGGGAGTGGACATTTTTGAGAGCTTCTTTCCCTTCCAAGTGACGGAGCGAGGCTGTGCCTTGGTTTTTAGTTACAACTACCACCCAGATCCTGAAGCAACAGGTAGGCTTCTTGATGGTGGTTACAGTTTTTACATTTTATATTGTGGTAAGCATAATCCATACTTGGGAGGATCTGTATTTGAGGGCTTTGTTCCTGAAATAAATGCAGTGACCACTGGAAAAAGGGATTCCACTGCCACATGTTGCTTTTGAAGGCGGGGTGCTTTTGGTATGAAATCTGTTGAGTAAAACTTGAGGCCTCTGAATGTCTCATTAGCCAAAATGTGATGATTAAATATTTCTTAAACACCTCCTGAATAGAGGGGTTTTAGTTTGACACCGTTGGCAAATTTTCTGCTACCGTTAGCAGTGAAGGCTGGACCTATTAAGTGATCTCTAGAATTAAATTAAAATGTGTCTGTTGTACTAATATATTTTTGAAATTCTTCTTTCTGGCTGTCAGAAGTTTCCCATTTATTTGGGTAGTTTTCCTCTCAGTCTTTGCATTCATAGGTTTATATCAAAACTAGAATGCTCTGTTCATAACTCATTACTCTGTGGAATGGGGATGTGTATCAGCCATTAAAGCACCTATCAAATGTGTTTCAAACAGCTGTTTAATTTTGGCCTATTAAATGTTTTTAATACAGGGAAACGTTTTATATTTTTTCTCTTGGGTAGAACCTAGTGGCTTTTCATGCCTGGATAGTTCAGAGCCAGCTGAATAGAACAGAATGTCTTGTTTCTTTGTGCTTGCTCCTGTTTTTTTAACCCTTTTCTTTGTTTGTTGTTTTTTTATCTTGTCTTTGTTTATTCTTAAATTATAAGGCTCTGAGTAATGGCAGTGGTTTTGTCCTCTGTCTGTTTTAAACACAGTGGGCATGGATTATGCAAACAGTAATATTGGTATTTCCTGATACATCTCCTTTTCCTTAAGAGCAAACGTAAAAATGCAAACCTATAAAATCATGGGATGGTTCTTTATGCTTCAGATAGATGCTGCAAAGGCAGATGTGGAACCTACCTCTTCTGAATTAGTGCTATCAGCCTCTTTTGATTCCAGGGTTGTTGTTTTGTTTTTGTTTTTTTAAACAAGAGGCATCTAAATCCCTGAGTGATCACAGTATGGAAAATGGAATGACTGAATGCAGATGAGTTGCCTGTCGACTCTAACAAAATCTCAATAAAATCCATTTGTTCAGGTGATTGCATTCTATTCAGCATGCAGTTCAGACAAAATACTTTTGACATTTTAAAAGAATTCAGCTCAGTAGAGCAGCAAAAAGTTATACTGTTATTTCAGCTCTAACTTTTGATTAGTTTTAGTTGATTAGTTTTCACTTGTCTCTTGCTGTTTTGATCATCTAAAGGTGTATTTGTGTTAAGTAACCTACAGCAATTAAAGTAAAATATCTGATTATAGAAGAAAGAGATGGAAACTTGTGGCAGTTTTCAGTTGGCAAGAAAGTAACAGAAATATCTACTCTAACTTTGCTACCCTTGCTCTGCCCTTGCTCTCTGTTCTAAGGCTGTCCTCTTTTTAATTTAATCAGTTTTAACACAAAATGGGACCCAGGACCTGGAGAAGAATGGTGCTCAAGAAGACCAGGAAGAAGTCTCCAAAGCTGACCCAGAAATGACACCATTTGAGATATCTCTGAAGGATAAAAAGTATGTGAGTTTGTGGGGAGGGTACCTGCAGCTGTATGACTAAATATGATGCTTTTGTCCTCTGTATTTATTTGTAACTGGTCAGCAGCTGGATGAGAGACTTCGTAAAACATGGAGCTGTTGAAGAGAGTACTTCTGGACATCAAGTGGAGAGTGTTGGACAAAGATTCTGGCTTGTTATCAGGCAACAGCCTATCTCTGAAAGTGTTGTCTTTTGCCTGACCTAGAGCCAGGGCTTTTCTGATCATTTATCCAGCAAACATTCTGTGGTCAAAATTTTCGTCTCAGCTGAAAGACCACAGGTTCACAAAGGTGGTCTGGAAATCACTTTGGTCTCCACATCTAACTTGGGTCATCTTGAGATACTAGATTTTATTTAAACTGTGGAGACCCTCTACTCTGTGACTCAATTTGGGCAGCTGCAGAGCAGTTCAGCCATTTCTGGATACTTCACAAAAATTTGGCCATAGCTACTACTTGTCCTTCCTTCTCTTTGTCACAGGTACTTCCAGGCTGTCTGAGTAGACAATTGTGTTGCTTTGCTCTCTCTGTGAAATGGTGCATCTCACAGTAGAGTGGAATACTGTTTGGGAATAGTGGGATTAGTAAATCTGTGGTTTTGGTGGCTTTCTCCTTCATAAACTGTGTGATAGCTGTGAAAGCTGACTGCAGCTTTTCTGCCAGGGAAGGCACAGATGCAGCCTCTCTCTGCTGTTAGCTGGGAGGTAGTCAGAGTTACTCTGACTTGAATGTATGGCCTTTTGGCTCTGAAGTCACTTCTGGCATGAGGAGGCCTGGGGTACTTTATTGCTTGGATGGGTCTTCTTAGCTCTGATGTTACCCAACACTGCTTCTTCCTTAGATACCACGACGACTTTGGTCCTGTGCTGGAAGGGTGCAGCTGTTACTGCTGCCAGAGGCACACTCGTGCCTACGTCCATCACCTCCTGGTGACCAACGAGCTGCTGGCCGGTGTCCTGCTCATGATGCACAACTTCCAGCACTACTTTGGTTTCTTCAGTGCCATTCAGGATGCCTTAAGGGACAGTAAACTGGAACAACTCAAGGAACTTGTCTTCAGGCAGGCGCTGCAAGGCCTGGCAAATGCAGCGCTGAGACAGTGAGCTCAGAGAGGACAGAGGAGGTTGCAGGCTGCATCCTCTTCCAGTGGGACTGTGTCACCTGGGCCTGTCAGTAGTAAAATGCCTTTTTTTCCTTCTGGAGGAACCTGAAGGAGACGTTTGAAGATCTCACTTCCTGGTGGGCAAGGGTGATCTTGTTCAAACATCTCTTTTGGTTAATTGGTTTGGTGTGTTCTTGGTGGGTGGAAGAGCCTGGACAGTTCACCAGTAAGACCAGTATGGATAGAGTTGTTTTCAGATACTCACTGTTGGTTTCCCATGTGCAAGGACAGAGTAATTGAATTTGGGATTGAGGATAAAGCAGAGCATATACTTAAAATTAATCCAGCTGCCTGGAGACTCAGCAGCTACTTGGGATGCTTGTTCCATAGCTGACAGTAATTATTTTTCTAGAAAAACCTAGTGATGTCCTAGTCTGTCATCATGCATCTCCGTGGTGAGAAATCCCACTTCAGTCGAACACACTGTCCTTGCAGCCATTGCCAGCATCGGTGTCCTTGGAAAGAGCTGACTGGAAGTGCTGCTGTGTCTAGTGGCACAAAGGACTATGTGTGTACTCCTCTCTCAGGCCACCTGCAGTGCAGAATGTTCTCTGGGCCTGGAAGATGTTTGCCACCTCAGTGTGGCCTTGAACACCCCTGCCTCAGGAGTCCCACTCAATGACATTAGAGCCAGAAAGAAAAGAAAATGTTTAATCCATGTCCTGCTGTAGAGGGTTTTTTTAAACTCCATGCACTTTTTCCAGATTTCACTCCTGTTGGGACGTGGGTGACAATGTCTGTAGCATTCTTTTCAGCCACCCTAGCACTGGTCACAGAGCAGGCTACACAAATGTCACTGTGAGATGGAGCTGTGGAAGGAAAATGTCATAGGAAAGGACTTTTAGAAAACATTCTGGTGGGTCCTTGTTTTAAAATATGACTTAGTTATGTTACATTCCTCTTATTCAGTTGGGGTTTTTTACTGTCCCTTACTGTGGAATCATGGATTTAATCGTTTTATATTACAAAGCAACAATAAAAGAAATTTATTATTTGTTACACTGGCTCCTCACTGTGTGTCAGTTTGAACTCAAGAAGATATCTCCTGAAAACTTGACCTAGCAGCCTGAAGACATTATCTAGGAGTAGGATCCTGTCATGGAGCATTATTGACAAATAATTTGCTTCAAAAGAATGTCATAATAAACTTGGAAGTGTTGAAGACAGCTGCCTCTCCCCATAAGAACTCCACTACCTTAATTAAGCTTGGAAAAATACTACACTTAATGGCCTTAAAATCTTAAAACCAATTTCTGCAACGCTTTAAGATTTTAATGCCTCCCATCAGAATGACTTTACCTTAGAGTATAGGGGGGTTTTAGTTTCCTTGTCTCTTTGGGCAACTGCACAAGGTGGTTGTAGCTCTTTTTACCGTTCCAGCCTTAGTCACTCTGTTGCACTAACTGCACTTCAGTTCCACAGGATCCTGAAGAAATGGCACAAATACTGCTCTACTGTTGTCTTCAAACAGATTACAGAGTATGATTCAGCCACAGAAACGACATAAAATACAGAATTATCATCCTCACTCCAAGTACTACTTTGTGGTTGTTAAACTGATGCAGCACTGGGGAACTTGAAGATGGTGTCCTGGGTATACAGTATGAGGTAGAAGGTCTGCCTAACTTAAAGGACAGGAATTCTAATGAAACAAAAATGGTTTATGCTTTTTTCAAGAGGAATGCAGTGGTAGTGCATGGGACCTTGCAATGCTTGTTTCTGCAGTGCCTGTTTCTACAGCATTGCAAGTGCTGTGCAAAATCTTCTGGGAGGGGATTTCAATCTTTTGAAACTTCTCATCCCCTGACACTCCTGTATTCACACATTGAATCCCTGCAATGCCTGAGCCAGCCCAGCGCTCGGGCACCACGATGGGTGTGTCCTACAGGTCAGTCAGGGATGCTCTGTGACGACACAGAGGACAAGGGATGCTGATGGTTGTGTCCTCCTCACATTTCCTCCACACTTCTTAGGTTGGTAACCTTACTGCTAGTTTTGGAATTGCTGTTTTATACCTTTTGGGGGCTACCTGTGATCAGTCAGTCTCCCTGTCCTACCCCACCTCTGTGAATCATTTGGATTTATTAGTTTTTCTTTCTCTCCCAGCCTGGATGTTCTCGGGAGATAAATGGAGCTGTACTGGGATCTTAGTGGCCTGCTAAGCTAAGTGCCAATAACATGCTATCCTCGATAACCCTTCTCTTCTTCTGGCTTTCCACTCCTTCCATACTGCTGTGTTAAGTTTCTTTTTCCAGCCCTAGCGTTAGGATTTCCTGTTACAGTTCTCTGCTTAGCTTTTATGTGTGTGCACATGTGCACCACAGCTGCACAAAGTGAACCATTTTATACTGGGCAGAATTTGGCCAGCTACATCATTCAGTATCTAACAAACACAGTTAGAAACATCACTAACCTGAAACCATCTTAATGTGTTGTATTTATACGACTTCTCAACATGTCAGTCCTCTTAGTTCACACTGTAAAAAATCAGCAACATTTTTCATGCTAACTTAGAAAGTTTTGTCATTTATTTCAAGGCAGAGATCTAATTTCTTTTAAAAACAGAATTCTTGCCCTAATATGGGGATGAAAACTGCATGAGGAAAACTAAACTTTCCATGGAGAAGTGAAAATTGAAATTAATAAGGAGTGGAAAAGTGTCTGTGCTAAATTAACTTCACTAAGCACAGAAGACTGCAAAAATATCCTTGACTGCCATCCATCCCCAAAGGGCAGAATATAAAAGAGCAGAGCAGAGTACAAAAGTGGTGGTGTGTTACAAAAACATTAGACCCTTGGATATCTTTTCCTTAGCAACTTTTAGTGTAATCTTCCCCTTAATAAAGAAAAACCTTTCACGCTGATGAGAATAACTGTCAGGGCCTCGTGTTAAGTCCTGTGCCTTTCTGACCACTTAATCAGTATTCTGCTCAGTAACTTCCTCCTTCCAGGCCTATTTTAATGTTGCAGACTCTTCAGCAGTTTCAAAGGTGTGCTTTGAAATGTATTAAGGAAAAAAAAAAATCAAATTGGCTTATCACAAAAAATGTTTTCTCCTTTCCTTCAGGTTTGTAATTTCCCGTCCCCCTCCCGCTGTTTATCCACTCACTCCATCCTGTAAATCACTAGGACACAGTGTCCAAGACACACACAGTGTATATCCAGCCTTGTCTGACAGCTTCTAGGTCTGCTCCTCTGTGGCTCTGCAGGATCACAGGAGCTGCCCAAGACTGGAAATGTTCCAGCAGGGTGTTCAATTTATTTCTACATCTCTAGGGTGCAGAGGGTTTTCAGATCATGGGATTTTTATGCCTAAAAAAATGTTTTCCCGGTGTGTTTCAGAGGTGCCTTTAAGCATTGAGTAACTTTTTTTATTTTCTTCATCCCAAACCCTGTTGATTTTTAATTCATAAACTGAGGTGGCAGACAAAGGGCTCCGATAAAATGTTTAAATCTTTCAGTAATTTCAGAGCTGTGATGTGGAAGGCAAGCATGAAATAGATGATGGTGCAGGCCAGTTTAATGGTTTTATTTGTAGTACTCTGGAGTGATCTGCATAATTCGCTAGGGACCTCATCTCTTTTCTGCTAATGCAGCGCTCCTTCAGACTTAAAAAGACGTTCAAGCACAGGTTACCATCCTTTCTTACACACATTCTATAGGCACGACAGGACTTTTCAAACAAAAAGAGAATGAACTTAGATCCCTTTGAGAAGCTGGATCTAGACTGGCAAAGTTGGTGCTGGCACAAAAATGATGTGGGAAAATGTTCTTGCTTCCCTGTTGATGTTGCCAATGTGAAAGGTGCCTGTCAGAGTACACAGTCTCCTCCCTGGGAACATATGACTTGGAAAAGCAGCACCTGTCCTGCCTCACAATGAGGTGATGATGAACTGCCCGGTTAATCTACATCTGTTGTCTGTATGTTTAATTACATTGGTCAGGTGAATGTGCAACACAGTGGGATGCTCTGTCATGCTTCTGACACAGCTCCTCCAGCTCCTGGCCTTGCTTACTGCCCACCATTACAAAATCTTTGGAGAAATCCTGCTCTGTTAACAGCTATTTGTGTGTCTGAACATCTTGCAGAGCACTTTGGGAAGCAGTTTTGGATGAGAAGGGATTGTGTGGTTAACCAGGATTATTTCAAACTTCTGAAGCCTGAAAATCTAGGAATCTGTTTAGTGAGGACCAAAGGTAAAGGAGTTAAAAATAAAGGCATTTGGATCTGCCAAACAGCTCAGGGTAAACCAGCTTGCTTTCTTCCATATCCTCTTGCTACTCTGTAAAGCATTTTCTGGCTCAAGGGGGTGGCCAATGCACTGGGCAAGGCAATGGTTCATGCCAGAAGGCTCTGCAGGACAAGGTGTATCTCACTGCCTGCGCGTGCAGAGTCGATTGATTTGCAGGGTGCTGATCAAGGAAAGAGCTAAAATCTATGGCCCTTATGTGTAATTGCCCAGCACAGGCTTTCACAAAGAAAGAAGTGGTTCCAAGGTCCTTGGCCAGAGTTCCTGGACCCATTCCTCTGCTCCAGGTGTGACACCTTGTGCTCTTGAGTGTCCCTGTAGGACACGGAAGAAAGATGAGAGACTCCAAATATTTCAGAAGGCAAAGAGCATAGAAAAAATCTTTATTGTCTGATTCTCACTGCCTTTTATAAGGTGTTCCGATACAGACTTAACATGACTGGTGAACAGGAACGACACCTCTCAAATCCCATCGGTTAAACTGGAGAAACAGCAAAACACCACCTGGAGAAAGATGGTTTTGAGAAAGGATAGTTGTTTACCAAGATTGTTTTGAGAAGAAACTTCCTTGGCAATCTTTTCCTTGGAACAGGTTAGCAGCTGCTAGCAGGCTAAAATCTCTCAGACCCAGAAATATCAGGCCCACACTTGAGCTGGCTGCTTTTCTGAGCTGGTGGAAGTGTTGCAACACATGACACGAAGGTGGCTTTGTAGCAATGCTTTGTGCTCCCTGCTCCCTCCTTCCACAGGAGAACATCTGGTTTGCCTTTTGATGAGGTAATCAGGGGAGGTATTGATGCAGCCAGCATCTTGCAGGAAGTCAGCAGAGTCTACAGATCTGTCTTGAGCTTTTTTATACTGCCCTTCCTGGGTGAGAATGGAACCATCTACAAAGTAATGTCAACTTCAGTGATACTATGTGCTGAAAAACAGCTGAAGAAACCAACCCTTAGGAAAGCCAGATGCTTTCCTCAGACAGAACTGAGGGAACTAGGATAAGAGAGAACAGACTGGCAGGCAGCCGAAGTCTCTTTAAAGAGATGCAGCCTCTTCAAGAAAGGGAACAGGAGATGGAGCGTCTGGGAGGAAGGAACAGAGGCAAACAGGATGATTAGGATTTGGCAAGGCCAGCAAAAAAAAAGGAGTGGGAGCTGTGCAGTATGTCCATGGGTAGTGCTGCCAACATCAAGTTGCAGAAGCCACTGGCACGTGCCTTTTTCCATCCCTTGTTTTGCGAGCATCTTGAGGAGGAAAAAGTGCTCCATTGTGGTTCAGGGAATTCAGCAATGGCTGCAAAAAGGCAAAAGGCCACAGAGTAATGCTGGTAGCCTTCAGAGCTGAGGCTGACAGGGGTACTTAGTGCTGGACTCAACCCTAGTACCTGACTCCCCTGCTGCCCACAGCCAGTGCCATCATAAACACTCAAGGGCGTCCTATAGCATCAACCATCTGCTCACGTCCCTTGACCTGACCCCCGCAGAGTGACAGCAGTGCTGCTGCCTCTCAGCTGGGGCATGGCAAGGTGAGCAGTCAGCCCACCTGTACCACAGCCCTTCTGCCATGACATAGGATGGCAGAAAGAAATGTGATTTAGTGTTTGTGCCTCTGTCCAGTGAAAAGCAGTCTCTATCTGGGCTGTTCAATTTGCCATGCTCACAGCTGTGTGGTAAAACTTATTAAAACTGACAAGAGTCCCCAGGGCAGGAAGCCAGAAGGGTTTTCCCCACATCACCAAAGATACAACAGCCTGATGCTTGACTCACTGAGATGCTTAAATCATTATACTGAAATTAATTTTTAATTATGTTCATTTTTGTCTTTGGCCCCAGGGGTTTTCTTTGCCTCACACTTCCAGAGGCATTCAGGGATAAGATGAGACCAGTGTCTGGCATAAAGAAATTCACTTCTAGAATCACAAAGGAAGCTCAGGAGAATTCCTGGCCTGGGAGAAAATGGATCCCTGTTGTGGAGAGGTGTGGTTGGCATCAGAGCTGGTGGGCTCCTGATCTGACACTGGAGGCAGCAAGGAACCAAGGAAAGGTGGCATGAGTGATGTCAGGAAGGCATAACAAGAAAGGTCACTGCTGTGTCTTAAGACTGACTATTTGGGGAGTAACAGGGAGTAACTGGATCAGTGGCTTTTGAGATTGAAAGGCAGCATTGGTCTGGGATGCATCTTTTACATCCTGTTCAATGTTATTCAGCAAGAGGTACATGGCAGCTGATGCTGACTTTGAAGAAGTACAGTTTTTAATCCCACACACCTTGAAATTCCTACAGCCTTGGAAGCCTTCCTTTGCTCATAAGGCAGCAGGTCAGGTGCCAAAATACTGCCAGGAGATGACATTGTTATGTTAATGCAAATTCATTATTACCATTAGATGAGGAAAAACTCACTTCAAGGGCTCCCTCAAAGGCTCATGCAGGTTTGGGATACTTGCACTGGTCAGAGAAAGAACTGATGAGCCCATTCTTGTTTGATGACACCCCTCACAACTGGGTCTGTCACTTTGGGACCAAACCATTGCACACTTAGCTGAAACTAATCAGATTGGTACAGGTGTCCTCTGGGTTGTCCACAATTCCTCTTTGTAGTTTTCTGAGTGTCTCCGTATCAGCAGCCTGCAGGCTGTTGATCCTTCCTTGAAATGCTGGCATTGATTAGACATTCCTCAGAACACATCACATCAGGAACAGCAATAAGCTGCAGCCAAGCCCAGTCTTCCAGGGGAGCTGCCATCCTGAGCAGGTTGTGCTGACCCCAGCTGGGAACAGAGAACCCCCTCTCACCCCAATCCCCCTCAGAGAGGCAGACTCCAGGTGTCCTCCCTCCTCTTCCCAAGGGGGAAGCTCCCTGTGCTTAGCCCCACAGTGGAGTCCAGCTGAGGTCAGATGAATATCTGGCCAGGCCAGCCCAGCCCCTAAAGAACCTAAGGAGGGTTACCTGTGAGATTTTTCTGCAAGGCTTTGCTTTGTCCTCATAGTCTGGCAAATGTGGATTTTAATATCTGGCTGTGGCTGAGATTGTTAAAATAACATGTCCAACAGCTGCTGCAAGGTACCTGCAGAATATTCACTGAGCAGTGTCACCTCCAGAGCATTGGTCTGTGATGGCAGGTGAAACCCACCTCCTCCATAACTTCCTTGCCTTCCCAGGAATCAGCATTTTTTTCATGGCAGATGGTTTTATCCTCTGTCCCATGGACTTTTGTGCTCTTCTGCTTAAAGATTCTTGCATGATCTGGTGCCTGTTGTTCCTGTTGCTGCCTCTAACAAGGTAGAGTGTTTTATGGTTTCTTCTCTGTTTATATTTCATAGTGTAAAACTCAACATAAGAGCTTTCGTTTTTAACTCTGGATGGCTTCAGTTCGGTGCCTGGTACCATTTAGGGTTTCAGTAACTTGGGTAACCTGTGTTTTTTGTCCTAGAGCTGAAGTTCAACATATGGGACATGCGGCACATCTGTTGCAGATGGGGAGCCCCAAGTACACCTGGAGTAGCAAACTGTGGGATGTGTGGGCTCGGTGGCTCATTCATCTGGGATCCTGCAGCTGAGCCAGCGCCTGTGGCTCTGTGAGCTGGGAGATGGTGGATGCAGGGGATAAATGGTGTTTTTCAGTCCATTTCTCAGGCGTGCTGTAAATGTGTCTAGACAGGCAGTACTTGGATGGCTGCCTTGTACCTTGCAGGGGGTGGGGCTGATCTTCCCAGTGTGTTTTGCCAGCTCTCCTTCATCTCCAAAGGGTCTTAACTCTCCTCAGCTACGGTGGAGCTGCTCTCTCCACTGGCTCGTTGACAAATGACTTCCAGCACAGGGGACCTGAGGTGTCCCGTTGCAGCTGCCTGGAGGTGAGCACAGACTGCAGGGCCCCCTGCTGCACCTGCAGCCCTGCCCAGCCCTGCTGCCAGAGCAGCCTGTGCCTGTCTGCGAGCTCCCTTCTCCCCTCTGCAGGAAAGGAGGTGTCTGCATTATCCAAAGGCCCTTCTAATGTGAATATCAGCATGTAAATGTATCCCCAGAGAATGCAGAGCACAGCGTCACAGCTCACCTCTCCCAGCCAGTTGTGGAGTTAGGGAAAACAAAACACCAAGGAGGGAAAGGTAGAAAATTAAGGTTAGTGGGAGACACTGAGCAGCTGGAAAAGGAAAATGCAGATTACTCTGCTGTAAATGATGAGTGGAGGGTGTGTCTTGGGGGAGCCCTCAGCAATCTCTCTGGCTTGCTGGGGAGGGTGGAGGGACATCAGCTGCTTGCACCTTTGATTGCTTCTGTTCCTTAGCATTTTCTATGGGGTCACCTATGTTCTCATTGACAGAGTAACACTGGGCATGGTGCTCAAGCAGAACTTGAGGAAGGGGGAGCCAGAGATTGTTTTGGTTGAGAGTTGAGGTTTTGTAACTGTGTGAGGGTTTTGTGCTGTGTTTTTTTGTTGTTGTTAGGGGGTTTTGTGTTTTTATTTGTTTGGTTGGTTGGTTGGGTTTTTGTTTTTGTTTTTTGTTTGGTTTTGGTTTGGTTTGGTTTTTTGTCCCTAGTCATTTCTGTGATCTGGTAGTTCAGAGCTTAGTAAAGAAAGGACCATATGTTTACATGCATAATTTTCCCCATCCCTCATAGCTGTGTGGACACCAAAATCTGCTTGGCCTTCTGCCACACCTGTTCTTATCTCTATCCTGAATCATCTTGGGGATCACCCCCTGAAGAACCTGTTCAAATTCATGTAAGATCAAACTGACCCCTGAGAGATGCTAGGCCAGGTCTCGAAATGGACCTACTCATTCTTTAAAAGATCTTTCAACTTCCTTCTTTCTGACAATTGTTATATAAAGCAACTGGACTGGTGATCTCTGTTATTCTTAATGAGAATTCCTTGAGTGGCAATCTGTCCACAGGTTGGTTCACTCAATTCATACCTCCACCATCCTGTGTGCTAAGTGCCTCCCGTGCTATCCAGCATCTTTGAGCAGATGGAGTAACACTGCTGCATGTCTGCCTGGCATAGCTGGGAAACTAATGTATTTTCCAGAATTTATCTTCTGGAAGTGCTTCCAGTGGCCTTTGATTGCTTTCCCAGTTGCAAGGAAAATGCAAGCAATAATAAAGACTTCTTGTGGGTGTCCAGGTGGATGATAATTTTTTACTGGGAAAGTGTTAAGAGGGTTGCAGGTGACAAAAGGCTTATGGAAGGAGATACATTCACCACAAAGATACCAAAACTTCCAATCACACTTCTGTTTTATTGGGTTAAGGCAGTTACAACGCAGTATGGAGGGCACCTGCCCAGGCAAATGACACTTGCTCTCCACAAGATCCTCCTCCCAAAGCCCAGACAAACCAAAGCAGCAGCTAGAGCTCTGCTGTGTGCTCTGGAGGCAGAGGACAATGGCTTTGGCTTCATATTAGGAAAGAAAGGAAGCCCTTCCCAGATGGAGAAGCTGTGGCACGGACACAGGCAGGAGCAGCACACAGAGTTATGCCCAAAGCTATCAAACGAGCACGGCTGGCAGCACAACTAAGCCAAGTCCTGGGAGTGAGAGCTGAAGCCTCTGATCCAGCACAGCAAGGGGGCAAAATGGGAGAACCATGCTGAGGCTCTCTGGCCCATGCCAGGTTTGTCTTTATGAGGGGAAGAGCATTACAGTGCCCTGACACCAGACCAGCTTAGGGTACATCAGGACTTGTCTGTTTTTTTCATCCAAGAACTACTGGAGATGTCTTTGTAGAATACTGCTGGGGAAGGAGACCATGGCTGGGCTATATTTGGCCAGCTCCTGGATGCTGGGATACACAGATGCCATATGTGATGACAAGAGTATTGGCAAGGGGTGTTAGGGAGAGTCCTGGGGCTGATGCCAAGGCAAATGTCCCTTCTTACTGGGAGGAATGTTATGAAACAGCTCTCCCCCAGGCATGGGCTATAACCCTGGAGTTATTGCAGCAGCCAGGTGGTACAAACCCTAAATCTAGCAGTGCTCCTGTCAGGAGAGGAGCACAGGTGAAGGTTGGTTCCAAAGAGATCGTGAACAAGTTTTGAGACACGGTGCATGCAACCAGCTGAAAAAACAGGTTTGAATCTATGGCAGCTATCAAGAGCCTTGTTCTCTTAGTGGCCCCAGTAGATCACTGGGGCATGTGGTAGTGAAGTAGTGGCCAATCTATCTCTGCTCCTTGGGTCAGGAGGAGAGGGGCACCCAGGGCAGCGTTGCATTTCTCATGTGAGCTGACCTACCAGAGGGCAGCCACCTCTCTGCCTTGCAAGGAGCAGTAAAATACAAGCTGGCAGCACAAGGGAAGATTTCATTTGCAACTAGAGTGATTTTCTCAAGCACTTAGACTGACCCAGTTTTACAGGCAAACCTTTTGATGGAAACAACAGGAAAGTTGTTATTTCTCCATCAGTGCTCCTTTTCTAAGCTTCCTTGTCCAATTTTCACTCTTGGCTCCTGACTGAAGAGATCAGGGTCCTTATCAAAGAGGTCAAGTTCTGTCCTCCTGCTAGGACTGCTGTGCATGAGCTGGGTGCCTTCTGCAGGCTGAGGTTCCAGCTGTGGGAGGGCAAATGCATTTCCATCCTGCAGGCAGCCGAGACGAGAGATGCCATCTGCGGTTGGGTGGCGTCTGCCCCGCAAGCCTGTCAGCTCCCGGGAGCGATGCACTCTGGTGGCCGATCTGCTGCACTCCCGGGGCTCTGCCCAGCTGAGGGGCTCACTGGCTTCTCCCTGTCTTCTTCTCCTGCCAGGGGGCTGCTGCAGGCCCGTGCAGCCCGGTGTGGCCCCGCAGTCAGCAGCAGAGGATCTTGAGGAAGGCTTTGCGGAAGTCGGTGTTGAAGGTTGTGTAGATGATGGGGTTGAGGGCACTGTTGACGTAGCCAAGCCAGGTGCTGGCACTGTAAAGCCCTGGAGGCACGTGGCAGGATGGGCAGTGGGCGTTCAGGATGTGAATCAAGAAGAAGGGCAGCCAGCAGACTATGAATGCCCCTGGGTTTAGAGGGAGGCAGAAGACAATCCATGAGTTTAGAGCAGCAGCTATTTGGAAAGGGGCCTGCACTGGTGGCCTCTCCCTCCACCCCCTCACTATTTCCATGATGTTCCTGTATCTCACAAGCACTGAAGGCCACGTTTATTCCTGACACAGAGAGATTTGGCAAAATCCTTGGGACCAGTCTTGTGAATGGATGGGGCTTCAGATGGATGAGGGCTGCTTTATTTCTGCGCTACTACTGAGTTAATGGGGGGGATCAGTGCATCTGGTGACCACAGCAGGTGACAGGGACACCACTCTCCTGGCTTCTCTACCCAGCTGTATGAACTGGTTCCTTGTGGCTCCTTGTCTCAGTTTCCCCTTCTGTAATCAGATCTAAGAACTTCTGCATGTATGGAAACTTAGAATTGTTCCAGCCTTGTAATACAAAAACAAAGGAAAAGTTGCAAGCAAAGGCATTGGCTGTTGCTCCCTCTAGTAGGGTTTGTTGGCCACTGAATTTAAACACAAGGGTAACAAAACATAGTAAATAAAACACTAACATACGTGGCTCTCAATGTTGGGAACATTATTCTAGATGCCTAAATGTCCCACTGCTGTCTCTCCTGAGTTTGTGAAGCAGTGACAGCTAAAGCCAAGGCCCAGCTTGCATTTTTTAAAAAATCTCAATATTGTATTAGGAGATTCTGTGCCCCTGGAAGTCCCAAACCATCACCCCTTGCACCCCAGAGGCAGACTGGCTCTCACTCACCCAAGACAATTGCCAGCATCTGTGTAGCCTTCCTCTCCCTCAGCTGGATCAGTCGGGGCTGCTGCTGGGCCAGCCTCAAGCTGCTGACGGTTCTGCCATTGCTGAGCCTCCGTACCTCCACTGCTGGCTTCGTGCTCCTTCTCCGCTCTTCCCACCTGCTGTCTTGGGTAGTCCCTGGTGCCTTGGTGAGGGATGCCTCGTGGCAGAAGCTCCGGTACCGCTGCAGGCTGAAGACGGTCAGCAACCTCCTCTTTGCAGACATCTCCTGGCCTGTGCATTTCAGCGAGAGACAGGGGGAAAACCTGCCTTGGCATCTGTTTGGCAAAGCTCTCCTCTCCGTGTGTTCCTGCAAAAGAGGATGCCACAGAGGAACTGGAAACCATCCAAACTGCTCATTGGGCCAGAGGATGATGAGGGAAGTTGTAGGAGTTTTCCTTAGCCTCACTCGCCTCTTACATTGCACCATGTCCTCTGGACTGACCTGGGGGTGAACCAGCAGTTGACAACTCTTTGCCTCCATCCCACCAAGGAGAAGCATGGGAACAGCAAGAGCAGAAAGAGCTCTGCTAACCTCTCATCTGTATTTTTGTGTTGGCCCTGCTCCCCCCAGCATCCCCACCCTTTTAAAGCAGCTTCACTGTGCAAAAATGGGTAAAAGGAGTGGATATGCATGACCAGGTAATTCCTTTCAAACTGTTGTGTTGGTTCCCATGGTTGCAGATATTCCATCTAGAAAGGTCAGTGGAGCAAATGTTGCATGCACCACGAGTATTTTGACCTCTTAAGTCTGTCAGATGAAGAGGGTTTTTTATTTTAATAACAGAGGTTAAAGCCTGTGAAGCCCTGAGAGTGAAGCCTCATAGAGCAAAAATCAATAAATGAAGACATTAAAATCAATAAATGAAGAAATTAGGCAGATTTATGCATGGCTCAGAAAACCCTGCTCTGAAGAAATATTGAAGTAGGCTGTGCTCTTTTCAACTTGCCACTTCTAGAGGGCAGAGATCCACAAGGAATATCTTCATTCTAGAGGCCTGAAAAGGATTTAATTGGAGCTTCTGTGCCCCAAATATCTTGGTGTACGAGCGATGGATGGGATGAAAACACATCATGCCCCTCCTTGTGCTTTCTGTTCTGTGTTTTAACCCTTTGAGGAGAAGAGATGATGCATTCCTGTCCTTTTTGACAGCTCCTCCTGGGTTCATGTGGCTCTTACTTGGTGTGCATAGCACGGTTTGGTGCTGGCGCTCTGGCTGCCCTGCCGGGTGAGGGTGCGCTTCCTTTGCCTCTGTCTGAGCACCAGGTAAATCCGGACATAGAGCAGCAGGGTCACCATGAAGGGGAGGTAGAAGGACACCAAAGAGGAGTAGATGATGAAACTAGGGTTGGATATGGAACAGACACTGGGATCCCCTGGGGAGGAGAAGAGAGAGAGAGAGAGGAGTAGCTGAGCTGATTCAGTTTAGTACAAGGAGGCTCTGGTGTGTTGGCAAAGCAAGACAAAAGGTGGCTGGGGGCAAAGGCAGTCTAAGGAGTGCAGATTATGCTCTGGCTTACCCAATTACCTAAGTGATGCTTAAAATGAACCCAAAACAGGGCCATCTAGCATGAGCCAGCATGCATCTGTCTGCTTTTCTGGCCATCAGCTCTTGTTCCCTTATGTCTATTCCAATCCTTTCTCCTATTCCTTTGACAGCCTCTGAGTAGTCTAGATGCAGAGTGTGCTTTCACCCCTATCTGTCTGAACCAGGCAGAGGGGGGCAGCAGAATTTCCCACTCCCATCCATTTCCTGCCTCAAGCACTGCAGAGAGGGTGGATGGAGAGCAGAGGTTTCTGCCTGTGACTCAGTGGAAAGGGAAGGAAGGCTCCCCTGCTCCTCTGCCTCCAGGGAGGCTGTGTTGCCCTAGCTGAGGGAAGGGAAAAAGACCAACCTGCTTCCAAGGTGGAGGATAAATTGCATGCCTTCCTCAAGGGATTAGTTAAGGAAGCAGACAGCCAGTTGGATAGGAAGGAGGTTTTTAACAAGCAGTGCTAATATGCAATACTTGCTGTTTAGAAATGTGCTCTGTATCAGAGTCAAAACTGTTCTTCTGAACCTGTTGATATTGGCAAGATGCCATGAAGTCTGATGTGTGTGTGTGCTGTATGTGCTGCACGTTTTGCTCTGTGTGCTCAAAGTGATTGCTTGATGGGAATCTGAAGACCTGGACACCTTGATGGGCATTGATTTGGCAGTAGAGCAGGCAGGCTTGCCCTTTCGAGCAATAGTCAGTGTCTGCCTGAGCAAATGGCAAGTTTATAGACAAGAGCACATGGGGATTTTTCTCTCCCTTCATAGTGGGCTTTCCAGTTCCTTAAAATTTCCTGTTACTTGGCAAAACTGCAGGGCCCATGTTAAATGACCTGGCCATGCACAGGGCAGCTCCACTGCCAACCCCTCCTGCGTGCTGTTGTTCAGGATATCACCTACCTGTAGTGTTGAAGCCAAAGAGGAGAGGGCATGACACTGCAAATGCCAGCATCCAGACTATCACAATCATGAGAGAGACCCTCCTGCAGGAGCTCTGCCCAGTGCTGTACTGGTACTGAACTGGTTTCACCACTGCGGTGTACCTGCAGATCAAACCAGTTCCAGGAAGAGGAGACAGAGGAAGGAGGGAGGGAAAGGACCAGGGTTTTAAAAGGAGAAGTCAAAGCAGCATAGGCAACATGATGGTGGATGAGGTGAAGAAATAGAAGAGGAAAGTAGAGAAAATCAGATGATGGGATCAGCAATTTGTGGAAATGGTAAGTGGGGCATTGCGGGGAGGAACAGAGGAAATCACAGTTAGTTGGCAGCAGTGCAGAGAAACGCTCAGCAGAACGCACAGCATGTGAAGCTACTAGGTTTGGGCTACCAGATGGATCAAGAAACCCCAGGAAATCGCTGACCCTCAAGCCCCTGAAGTTATATGGGCACTGCTGTGAAAGAGCACTCTCTGGAGTAACCACAAACTACTAAACTTTTCATCTCAGCTGCCTGGGCTGGTGCTAGCCTGACAGGCAGTGGGTTGCCCAGGGGCAGGTGTCAAGGAACTTCATTTGCTGGGGTGCCCCAGGAGATGCAGCTCAGCAGGGCAAGAATCTAGAAGGCCCAGAAGCCTCATCTTTAGGAGAGCCCAGGGGCTGCTGCCTGCAGACAGAGCCAAACTGAAATGGGGATACAGATTCCCATGGAGGAACACGGGACCAATGCAGCATTGAGAGCTGCCTTGCATTATTATCCTTGAGCTACACATTAGAAAGGTACAGCATGCAGTACTTTTCCCTTCTCCCACTCCTTGGTCCCAGTAGGATCACATGTGCCAAGGTCTTGGCTCCCGGCCCTCAGCATTGCTTAAAATAGGCTCAGTTTTAACAGGTAGAAAACCAGAGCAAAGCTCAAGATTACTCAGCAATAATCTTCATCTCTCCCTGTGTATATGGCAGGATTTTGTTTATTAAAGCTTCATGAGTGAGATCTCCAGGAAAAACCCCCTGACACTCAGTGGGAGGTGGATGATTAGTTGTGGTTCCTGCCTTTAAAGCTTGAGGATGTGTTTGACTATCCACTGGGGATATTTTATTGCTTGTGTCTCCCTGCCCTCCAGTGAGCAGGGCCACATTAACAGCAGCAGTGGCAGGGACAGACCTTCAGGGGTTTGTTGTCCTGAAGACACTGATGCTGTCTGTGCTCACCCCACTTCCTTTGTCCCTGCCCCCCTGGGGCACAGGGCTGGCCCCCATGTCCCGACTGCCCCCCTGGATGCTGTTGTGTCTCACCTGTCGATGCTGATGGCACAGAGGTTCAGAATGCTGGCTGTGCACATCATCACGTCCATGGTGACGAAGATATCGCAACAGATGCGGCTGAACGTCCAGACCCCGCCGGTCACCTGCACCAGCGACACAGAACTGTCAGCCCTGCCCTGCACCCCGTCCTGACAAGTTATGTGTAAGGAGCTGCTCTCCTCCAAGGATCTCAGCAGCTGGAGGAGTGCACGTCCACAGTGACGGGCAGAGGGAAACTGAGGCACCTGTGTTGTGTGCGAGATAACACAGCTGCAGGTCGTGGAGAAGGAGCCTCACTTTAATTTCAATCCTTTATTTGCTCTTGCAGAGGGAGGCAGGGAGAAGAAACAGCAGCTATCCCTTATCTCAAGGCCTAGCATGATAAATTGATTTAAATTTGATATCACTGTTTTTATCCTTTGATTAATGATTATCTGAGGAAATCTAAGGGCGGAAAGTCTTTCTCAGCTTAGCTGCCAGAGTGCTCTTGCAGGCAGCAAGCCAGAAAAGTGCTGCAAATTTTTTGCATTTATGTATGAAACTGAGACTGAGGCTTCTCAAAAACCTTATTTGAATTCTTATCTCAGTTACAGATTTAGATTATTAGATCTGAATGAGAACTCACAGACTACTCAGATAAAGGGGCTTGAGTTGCTACCAAGCAACTCAACTGGTTGTTTTGAATTTTTAATCTGAAGTTGTGAAAGCTCAGCCACAGCCAGTGTTAGTGATGGAGAAAAGTGGGTTTTGAAGCAGCCACCAAGTTCTTGACAATGACCTTTTTGATTGACAAACATGCTCCAAGCACTGTGTGGCCCTGCTCTCCTTGGGGTTGGGATGACAGCCTGAATCCAAGGGAGGTGGTCTGCCTCAGTGCCCACTCCTTGTAGGAGATGGAAGGCAGGCTGCCTCCTTGTTCAACTGCAAACAAACCCAGTGCTGTGCTGAACGGGGGAGTAGGAGAGGAAAAAGGGGGAGAGCCCATGCTTGGGAGAGAGCCTGGATTTTAGCCTTCAGCCCTGTAGATCCTGCTGTTTCAGATGAATCCTGGGAAGCTATCAGCAACTGTCACTAGTTCCTGGCCTCTCCGCTTACATTTAAACAACATCTGGAGTACTGCACCTGGTTTTGAGGCATCAGTAGAGGAAAAACATTGATAAACAGCAGTGAGTCCAGTGGAGAGCCACCAAAACAATCCACAGGGGCTGGGGCAGCTGTGAGGACCAGCGAAGGGAACAGGACTTTTTCAGTCTGGAAAAGAGATGGCTTTGAGGGGTGGGAGACCAAGAGCCCTCTAGTGCCCAGTGGGAGGTCATTGAAAAGGTTGGAGGCAAGTAGCTAAGAAGATGGAGCTGGGTTTTTCACAGCAGTGGTGTGGTGGGAGGACAAGAGGCAACAGGCATGAGCTGGAAGAAAGGTGCAAACTGGTCATGAAGGTTACTTTTCTGGCTACAGAGACAGTGGGACAGCGTGGTCAGTTGCTTGGTAAGTCTGTGCAGGATCCATCCTTGGAGGTTTTTAAAACCCATTCAAAAACACCCATCCCAGACCATAGTGGAGAGGGTGCCACAAGTAAACTTGGCTTCTCAGGCAGTGGGTCAGCCCTGCGAGTGTTGGTGCCTGGGAAGGATGCAGCTCCCTGCAGAGAGAAGCACTTGTATAAAGACAAAATTGTTTAAGAAATAATCCTGAGAAATTTAAGTGGTTTTGATAGTGGCAGCACTCCCACACACAGGCACAGAAACTTGCTGAGGTGAGCTGTGTTCAGGGTGTTCTCTGCTGGGCCCAGCTGCCACATTTCAGAAATCGGGTATTGAATGAGGCAGTCTTCCATTAGACCCTCTGACCCTGAATGAATGCAGGGGAGGGAAATGGGAGAATTCTGCATTGCAGAATGCAGAAGGGAACTGTGCTTTCTTCCCCATTTCTCTTGATAATGGTGGTGCTCCTTTGTTTTCTTATAAAAAGGTAAGTAAAGGGGAAAAAAGTCAATCCAAAACCACTGAGCTTTTTTGCACAGTTAGGTGAGCTACAAGACATGCAAGCTGAAGGCTGTCCATGTGAGATTAGGGACCTTAAGGGGTAGGTTCAGCTTCCAAAGAAACACTGGTTTTACTTTAGTTTCATATTTTGAGATCTGCTTGACCACCTCAAAATATATTAAAAAAAAATGCTGGAAGCCTTTGCAGTGGGACCCAGTAATGGATGTTTCTGCAGTTTGAGGCAAAAAGCAATGCAGTTTCTGTGTGAGCTGTGGAGTCTGAAGAATATTTCACCAAGCCAGTGGCAGGTGTTCACATGAAAGCCAGCTGCTGCTAACCCAGCAGATGAACAAGCACTTAACTGAGGGAGTTTCCAAGGTCCTGAGCACATTAAAATGCTGAGCTCAAGAATGTGAACCATGAAAACTGAAGAAGGTGCTGGTGGGGATGGCTCAGAAGTGAGCCCTCTCAGGATGATGCTATCAGATCACAACACCTGCATACTAGACTGTAGCTTGTCTAAGAGGATGCTTGACAGATCAAAATGTTTGGGCTTAAAACCCATTCTCACTTCCACCTGCCACTTCTAAAATAGGGAGTAGCTCTGCTGGAGTTGGTGAAGTAGTTAATATTTACCTGTGGAGTATAGGAACCCAGAATTTGTTCCATAATTTAACAGTGAAGAAAAGCCTTTTTATTACATGCCTTGCTCAAAATATTTAAAATTCTATTTCTGCTCTTCCTTTTATTGCTCTGTTCTAATCATCTTTGCTACAGCAGCTAGAACCTGCTAGTCTGCATTTCTGGTTTTCATGTGCTGGCAGGGTACCTCTTTATCCCTCTGGTGCTTTTTGTCCAGGAATCTCAAAGGATATCCCCAGGTATTAATTGAATGAATTCTCGCATCTGCCTGGATGAGGTGGATGGTCAAATATTATTCTCTTACAGCTGATGAGAGCAAACTACAGAGAGATGAGCTGATAGAATCTCTCATTACCACTCAGTGATTATGCAGCAGAAGAGTGTCCAGGGTGAAATCCTGGCTCTATCAAACACAATGCTAAAGATCCCTATAGACTATTCAGGTCAGGTTTTCACCTTATCTTTCTTGACCAGTCTGCTTTATCCACAAAATTGTGGTGTTATTATTTTTTAACTTCCAAACTCTATAGGAAGCTTTCCAGTTTATGAATGTACAATGGTTATTTTTTTAAACTTATGCATATCCACCACTCTCCTGAATTCTTAAAAGAAACAGCAAAATCTCCACAATTCAGATACAAATGGTGAAGCCACATTGAGGAGCACATGGATGGGAAAGGAGGAAACCAAGCTGCATCAGGCAATGGCAGGCATGAAAGTAGTGGTGCATCTAAGCAGGCTCCCTGAAGGGTTTTGTGTCTGAGAGCTGATGCTTGGGGCTGCTGCTGCCTCCTGCAGCTGCGAGATGGCTGCTTGGGTTTGCACGGTGGGAGTACAAAGAGCACTCACGTGGCCAGGAGTGCTGAGCTGCAGTAACTCAGCCCTCTGCTCCCTCTGACACCAGTCCAGCAGAGCTCCTGGAGCTCACAGAGCAGCTTAGGTCTCAGTGCTCCCATGTGAGAGACAAGAGGAGGAGACACTGTGACTCCCACACGGTATCAGCAGATTAGACCTCAGTGACAACCTTCCTCTGAAGCTGTCCTCCCCTTTAGAGCTGGAACTGGGTGTTGTGAGAAGACTGAGAAGGGTGTTCCCAGCCATGCTGCCACGTGTCCTCCTCCATCCATGCAATGACTACAAGGCATGATGGTGTTTAACACCCTCAAACTCCAGTGGGAAGGACACCCTGATGCCACTGTCCTGGAAACCTCAGTGAGCTTCAGCAGCCACAGCAGCAGGGATCAGTAAAGAAGAGGGCAGCAGTATTGGTGTGTCAGACCCACATGCTGGCCCCCAGAAGATTGCTAGACACACTGCTGAATAGCACTTCTGTGCCAGAAACCTCCTTAAGTGTAGATGAGGATTTTGAGGCTGTTGCTGCTCTGTCACAGCCTTCCCAAAAGATTTCTCAGAATGAGACAGTTCTGGTCTGCATGATTGATAAAATAACACATTTCATGGCCACTGATGACTCTGAAAATGGAGTGTAAAGCACAAACTTCAGAAGCAGCATTTAAATCTGAGGCATTCATCCACCTTAAGCTTCTCCATAAATAAGGGCCAGTTCTGAAGTCTGGTTTGGCAAACCTTCAGTAAATGAATAGGTATTCTACACGGTTTTAGGGACTGAATGATTTTTTGGCAATTTCCAGGCTCATTGTGTATTGAAACATGGTGCCATTTCTGCTTCATTGATGGCATTGCTGGCCCATAAACAGCAGCAAATATTGAAAAAACTTTGGGGCTTTTTGGACTGTTTTTTAAATCTTAGTCTTGCTGAAGTCCGACAGCCCAGTTCTACAGGAAGGACTGTGCAACGCCAGGATTGCTAGTTCAGGTTTGGGATGTGTATGAGTTCTTTTCTCTGTTGTTTGGATGCCTCTTGCATCAACTGCTTTGATTATCCAAGCTCCACAGATGGAAATCAGTCTTGAATGGGTCTACAAAGACAACTAGGAAATGGACTTACTGTTGTGCTCACAAATCATGACCAAGGCATTGCATGGGGCAGAGGCTGCTCCACAGATGTGCCTCAGTCCCGTCCTGTTTACAGCAAGAATGAGTGCCAAGTATTTTCTAAAGCATAATGTGATTTCATTAAGGATTGGAATGCACTTGAGCTGATAGACTATTCCAGTCTGAAATAAAACTTGACTTTTAATAATATTTTTTACTTGCAATCAAACTGAAGAGTCTAATTCTATCTTGCTGGGATGGCTTCCCACACACACACACACACACACACACACACACTTACTTATTCCTTTTCCTTTTAATCATTCCATGTAGCACACCCAAGCGGTACACTGCCTGCAGGACAGCTCCGGGGCTGTTCCACACAGATCAGTCTAAATGTTGTTGCTGCCTTCCTTAGGAACATGACCACGCATGCAGTGGTGTGGTGAAACTCTGCTGATCATCCCTGAGAGGTACTCACCTCCAGGTACACCATCCACGGCATCACCAAAGTAGCCACCAGCAAATCTGCCACTGCCAGGCTGACCACCAGGTAATTGGTTGTGGTTTGCAAGGCACGCTCCCTCAGCACAGCCAGGCAGACCAGCACGTTCCCAAAGATGATGGCCAGAATCAAGATGCAGTAGCAGAGGGCGTAGTAGGCGTGTGGATGGGGCAGCTCAGGCTCTGTGGTGCTGTTCGCCCCACAGGGAACGGGCTCTGTTGTGTTGGGATGGCTGCTGGCTCTGGTGAAGAGGGCCATGGGGCTGCCACTGCAAAGGGAAAGAGAGAGAGGACTGAAAATCAGAGTTCTGCAATAATTGTGGAGAACAGTACCCCCTTTGGGTACTGGTATGATTTTTATACTTATGAATTCTCCTTCAAGCCAATCCAAGAGGTCTTTTTTCTACTCATATATGGGCAGAGCTTTGCCTAAAGACTTGTTTGGCCTGATCTGTTTTTCACTGAATCTAAACCAAGGGAAGAATGCAAGATTTCACCTCCTGTTTGCATGTGAAAGGTGGATCTTAGCAACCAACACAGCAGTTTGGAAAGCAGGCAGTATTTTTGAGATGCACCAAAGTCACACCACAGTACAAGTCAGCTGGGCAAGAGTGCAGCCTGAAAGGCAAGAATTTTGAAATTATGAGGAAGACCCAACACAGTTACTCAAACATACTAGGGCTTGCCCAAAATTTGGAACTTATATCTTCTCTACTGGGAAGTATCCTCTTCCTTCTCTCAGCAAAAGATGTCTTCAGTAACTTCACACACTTGAGTGCTTGGCAGCTTGGCAGAGCCTCTTGATCCCTGGCTGCCTGGCAGCAAGCACCACCTCCAGAATTCCTCCTTTCCTGCAGCATGTCCCAAGCCCTGCCTGCCTTGTAAAGGGCTGACTGCTGGTGCTGTTCCCATTCCATCCATACTGTGCTCTGCGTTTTCCATGCCTGGCCAGAAGATGTGCTTCCTGTGCTGAAAAGCAATCCAGCTTGATGTTTGGGATGAAATAATGGAAAGATGCTTGCAGGGTGCTCTGCATTTCTTTTTTTTACAATGCATTCAAGTCTGTTCTCAGTAACCAACCCTTCCTTGATTTAAGAGGAAGATTTTTTTCCCAGAAATATGAAAGCTGCTGTACCAAGGTTGTTCCATGACATTTAATGGCTTGTATCTTTTTTTCCTTTGCTACTGCCCCTGTTGCTGAACTCATCATCAGTATGACAGGTATGAAAAGCAAGGACAAAACACTGCAATGCCAGTGGTATAAATATTACTTTGTTTCACCTCACCCCTAGAACAGCAGCGTCAGTGATGCACAGCTGCTGCACAGCTACGTTCCTGGAAGAGTAGCTGTGCAAATAGGTACAAATTGCTCCAGCCCCTTGGGATATACTCATCCTTAAAGCTGGTGCCACTCTCCCCCAATGCTTTGTAGCTGGGAGAGGACAAGGGTTGAATGAGATGGAAACTGAACTTCCCAATGTCCTGTGAACACAGATCCCTCTGAACAGGGGTGAAACAGTCTCATACAGCTTGTGCTTGTCTTCTCTGTCTTTCTTCTCCCTGACCCTGACAAAGAAGTTAAGCTTTCCACTGGATCACGAAGATCTCTTGTAGCATGAGTGCTGCTGCTGAGTCCAGGACTGTTAATAAAACAGTTGAGATGCAGCCACCCAAACACAGGATTCATTTTACTGTGTCCCTTGCACGGACACAGTTCTCACTCTGGGAATTCTGTATTGTCTAGAGCCAGGAAAGGCTGGTTCTGTAGTGCTGGAAAAAGCAGCTGCCTAGGTGATAAGCAAGGCCAGAACAGGGAATGAACAAAACATCACACGTAATGTATATAACCAGAAGGCATAAGGCATCCCAATACACAGTTTGGCTGTGGGTTTCCTGTCTTATCTTCCGTCTCTTATATCCATGAGCATTATTTTCGACTCTCATCCCAAAGTCAGTCTTCCTTACCAAGATCCCTCCAGCCCTGCCAGGTCCCTCATCCCTGGACTGTCCTCCACCCCCCCACACCCAGTCCTGCTCACTCCGCACCTGGTCAGGGTGCTGCCAATCCAGGCAGGTACCAGTGTGCCTGGATACCCTCACAGAGGGGTGGCAGGACACCCACCGCCCTGGGTGTGACAAACTGCCATGGGGACGAGGCTCGCCGCCGTGGGGAAGAGCAGAGGGAGGGGAAAGGGGGGGAAAGGGACGCTCCTCCAGTGGGTCTCCGCCTCGGAGGGGTCCGGGTGCCTGTCCCGAATGCGGGTCCAGGTTGGGGGAAGGGTTCGGGGTCCGAGCACAGGCTCCAGGTGTGGCGGCGGCTTTGGGTTGGTCGCCAGGCGCGGGTGCTGCCCCGCTCCCGCTGTTCCGCTGCTCCCGCACCCCAGGGGCAGCGGGAGCGGCGCCGCTCCCCGAGGTGGCCCCGGCCCCGGCTGCCGTGTGCCCCGGCGGTGCCAGGGGCTCGGGGAGAACCGGGCAGGGAGGGAGGCGGAGGGCTGCGGGAGAAGGGGCCGGCGGCACGGGGCGGGAGGGGAGCGGGAAGCAGCAATCGGGACTTACCCCGGCCCGTCGGGCCGTGCCGCCGCCGCCGCCGCCGCCGAGCAGAGCCCGCTCCCGCTCCTGGTCCCCGGCCCCGCTGACTCCCGGCCCGACCCGCTCCCTCCTGCCGCCTTCCCGGCGCGGAGCCGCGGGGCGGGACCGGGCTGGCCACCTCCTCCCGCCCGCCCCCTGCCCCGGGACCCCGCGGTGCCCGGCCAGGGGGCAGCGGGCCCGGGGCTGCGCTGGCCGTGCCCTCCCAAGGCGCCCCAGAGGTTTGCCCTGCTCCTAAAGGGACGCAGCGGAAGCGTCCGGGCGGATTTTGGCGCCGGGGTCCGCAGCAAGGGCGCGCTTTGCTGCGGGCAGGACCCGGAGGCGAAGCGGGGAGCTGGGAGCCGGGGCGCTGGGAGCCGGGCGCCGGGGAGATGCCTCGGCCGGGGCTGCTTACCCAGCAGAGAGAAACTTGTCACTTAAAAAAACCAACAACCCACAACAACAACACCCCCAAACAAACAAACAAACAAACAACCCCCCTCTCAAACCCCAACAAAAACAAACAAAAAAGCGCCCCCCAAAACAACAACCCTCCCCCCAAAAAATCCCACCACCAACAACAAAAATGTTGAAAAAAATTACCAAAGCAGAGATGATTTTAAGAAGGGGGAGGTTAAATATATATATATGTGTGTAGCTTTAAATGAACTACCTTAAACCTGAGATGGAAGAGTGCAGGTGAGTGGGAAGGAAGCTGGGAAGAAGACTAATATTGGGAATCATCCTTCTCCAGGGACCACTGTCGGTAGGCACAGGGCACGGCTACAGGCTCTGCCACATCTCTGCGATGTGGCTTCTCCTGAGGTCTGAGATCAAGTCTCTGAGGCACAGTTCTCCTCAGACTGCAGGCACTGGGGTACGAGTGATGCCAGTGGACCTTCTCTCTCTGGAGGTGGGGCTGTGCCCACCACCCCCTCTGGCACAGCAAAGGGGGCTTGCAGGGAGTTGTCAGGAGGGTGCAGGAAGCTCAGCAGCAGGGCTGAGGTTTCCCTTCACTGCACGGATGACTTGTAGCCCTTCCTCTTTATGCACCCACAGGTCGGGGTGGCCACAGGCTGACTTGTATGTGGGCAAGGAAGAAAGGAGATCTCGTGGAGAGCAGAGTTTATCCTCCTATTTTTAAGAATTTACTTCAGAAGTATGTGTTGGGACTTGGGCAGCCTGGATCATCTCTGCTGCCTGCAGCTTTGCAGGCTGATCTCTTTGTGGGTGAGAGTGATAGGAGGGAGAGGTGCCGTGGAAAGCCCTCATACCCACCAGGTGCCAGGGGTGAGAGTGCCATCTATAGCCTGGCTGGGGATGGTGAACGTGCCCCTACAGGATTTGGTGGCACTGAGAGTGCCATCTTTAGCCTGGCTGGGGATGGTGAACGTGCCCCTACAGGATTTGGTGGCACTGCTCAGCACCGCTGCCTTTAACCAAGGCTGTGACTGCCCTGCGGCAGCTCTGAGGATGGCACTGGAGGACTGTGGTGAGTCACTGCCCGGTCCCTAGGGTGACACATTTGTGTCCTGCTGGAGGATATAGCGGCCAAGCTTTGAGACCAAATGACCCGTGAAGGGCTCTCCAGCCCCTTGGTTCCCTTGAGAGCCCCCAGACGGTGTGGCAGGGACTGCATTTCCCATGCTTACATTAGATTTGTACAAACTTCTGCTGTCTTCTGAACCATACTGCTCACTTTTGGGGAAAGGCACTCTCTAACCGTGCCTGGGGCAGTCAAGGAAAGTGGGAAGCCCATGTCCAGCAGGGTTTTTTAGCTGTGAGCTTGGGCAGAGCCCAGCACACCCACGGCACTTGTGTGGCTGAGGCCAGCGGGGAAAGCACGCAGCGCGGTGCTTGTGCTGACCAGCCAGGGCTCTGCCATCACCAGCTGGGTGCAGACACACGGCTCCTCACAGGGGGGCTGGCAGAGAGATGGAGGCATTTCCACTTCCTTTTAGCAGTTTTTAAATGCAGTCTGTTTGTGGGCAGTTCCCAAAGGACTGTGGCTGGCAGGGTGCTCACACCGGCTCTGGGGTGATGAGCCCACAAAGGCACACGGCACCAACAGGCTCTGCTGCTCTCAGCTGTTCCATGTAGCAGCCAACCACAGATCGATAGAGACACTGCCTGGCCTCCTCCAATGTAAGGGAGATGCTGCAGGGGGCATGTGCTGCTTTAACCACAACATCACCACTGTATCGCTTCACGTTTTTATCTTTCAGTGCTGAAACCTTCCCTTTGCCTTGCCTTGCCTTACGTGTCAGTGGATCCCCTGGTTGTGTCTCCCTTGTGAAACTTATTTCTTGCTTTTAATTATTTTTATCTCATTTCTTAATATTACTCTGAGTCCAGATTAAAAAAAAAAAAAAAAAAAATAGCCTCACAGATTCATAGACTGGTTTGGGTTGGAGAGACCTTAGAACTCATCTAGTTCTAATCTGGCCTTGAACACTTCCAGGTATGGGTCATCCACAGCTTTTCTGGGCAACCTTTTCCAGTGCCTCGCCACCCTTCCAATATCTTCCTAATATCTAATCTAAACCTACCCTTTTTCAGTGTAAAGCCAGTCCTCCTTGTCCTGTCACTGTGTGCCCTTGTAAAAACAATAATTTCCTTGTAGGCCCCTTTAGGCACTGGAAGGCTTCTCTAGGGTGTTCATGGAAGCCTCTCTTGTCCAAATGTAATTCTCCAAAAAGAATCTAGTTGTAAATGCATTTGCTCTATTGAAGCTCATTATCCTATGTGCTCCCACCCCACCTCCTTCCTGGAATGGCTCCCTTCACACCCCCCTGTCTGGTTTTCCCAAGACTGGAAGCTCTTTAGGGAAGGGACTTAATGACTTTCTTGTGTTTGCTTTGCAGCAGAGGTCTTGTGGAGCAAGTTAATAATCCGTGTGATCATTTAATTTAGAAGAGATTGCACCACACACTGAATTAAAATTGCATAACCAATCTAGATTGTGATATTTGCAGTGGGTTTTATTAACAGTACAACTTCTTTAATACAGTGGTTAATGCAATGTCTCTCTCATAAATTCCTCTCCTTCTTCCTACTCCAAAATCAAGTGTGTGGTGTATATTTGCCCTTGTTAAACACTGGACATGTTGCAGGCCTTGGTTGTCACAACATGGTATCACTGGAGCAAGGCAGAGAAACAGGTCAGCAGTAAGTTGTTAGAACCTCAAAACCAAAGAAAATATGCCAACAGGCATTGCTCAAAGTCCTGGCTCTCTCACTCCTTCACAGGCTTTCTGCCCCATGTGCAGAAAGGGGAGAGGTACCACAGTTCTCAAACCTGTTTCATTCCCAGCCTGTTTCTTTGCCCTCACCTCCAACACCAGCTCCTTAATTCTTCTTTTCAGTCCTATTTGTCCTTCAGCTCTTTGGTAAAATTTTCAAATAAATTGGATAAATGCCAGTGTTTCCTCTTAATATCCTCTCACCTCCTTACCTGTCAGCCCTGATGTTCCCTCATGCATCTCTCCAGCCTGTGCTTGTGTTTCCTCCTTTGGTTTCCAGCCACAGTCTCAGCATCCTGTCCAGTTCCCAAACCTGTTTGTCCTTCCCTACTACTGCTGATTCCCAAGCTCCTCACTCTTCAGGTTGCCATCTCTGGCTGGGTTGCTATGCCCTCCACTCCCGTGGCTTAAAGGATTGTTTGCAAATGGTATTTATTGTGCTTTCGCACCACAGTTGCTGTCACTACAGCCAGGATTTGAGCTGCACTCAAATGTGCCACTTGGCTGGAATCTATCTTCCATCCTGCTTCCTGCAAGCCAGGGTGCTGCCCTCATGACAGTATTGTTAGAATACTCTGTATCCATGGGGGTTTTCAATTCAGGACTGCATAAAGCCCTACTTTGACCTCATGGCTGACCCTGTTTGGAGCAGGATACTGGACTAGACACTTCCTGGGGACACTTCCCAAGCTGACTTATCCTACACTGACGTGAAAATAACCTTGCCTGCTGGATGTGAAGTAAACAGAACTTTTCTGGCTGGCACAACCTGCAAACTTCCAACAAAACTTCAATTCATACCTGTACCATCTAAGCAGGATATGCCTGCTTTGCCTCAGCAGCTTTAATTTTCTACAAAACTCACCTGTTTTCACAGTGGTGGCCAAAATGGAACTCAGTCAGGTTCAGGGTTATCTGTGCACAGCAGCTTGCAGAATCAGTACAGACTCCTTGGAGAAGCTACCACAGCTCCTGTCAGGCAAGATTCACGTGAGATTCAGATCCTGCTGATATCGATTCCCTTCCCTTCCAGCCTTTACCCTCCCTGTTCCCTCTCCCAGCAGCATGGAGAGAGGTGGTGCATCTAAAACCTGCACAGTCCACAGAGATGTGAGCTTAGTCTGCGGGGAATTTTTGCCATGCAAATCACATCTGCAATGGATTTTCCACAGCAAAACATTTTGACTCCAAGGGTGGGTGGTAGCATAATAACTCTCTCATCTGCTGGTTAGGTGTTAGACCAGGACTTTCAGGTCCAAATCTTCCTTCTGCTTTACCTCAGGCATAATCTGGTTTAGAGGAGCTCTCTCTATTTGGCAGAACTGTGACTTCAGGCACTGTATCCCATAAAGCAGGCTGATTGGATAAAGCCAGCATCCTGCCAAATTCCTCTCTAAAATTACAGTTTTGATCCTGTTTTGCTTTAATTAAATTTTGGTCATGTTAGAACACAAGTTTTGCAGCGTATCGCTGGAAGGATGGATCCTGCCCCCCTTTTCTTTTGCATCAGTACTGGGCAGTGGGTGCTGCTCATGAGGAGAGGAGATGGGGGTTCTAAAGTGAGGAGGGTGACTTCTGACAGAGGAAGGGCTGTGGAGGGGGCCAGAGGATCATACTGCCGTACCTCACCTTGTGGTATCTCCTCACAGTCTTCACACTCCATGCACAGGGAGTCCAAAGGGCTCATCCTGGTGGAGCAGTTTCAGGAGATAAGAGAGGAAAAATATCCATGTGAGAAAAAGGGCACCAGTTTTCAAAAGTGTTGTCATGCTTTTCAGAGTAACCCATTCATATTTTCATGCCAAGAAGCTGAGGAGCAGCAGGGCTGTCATTACCTCTGTCCCCCCTTCCTTCCCCAGGAAATGATCCCGTCTGCTCTGTGAGGAGCTGTGCTGCTGGGGCTCTTGCTGTGCCCTCCCGTGAGGCACAGCCCTTCAGCAGCTGGGCTTGGAAAGTCATTTAAAAATGGCCCAAAACCTCAGAGAGGCTGGTTGTGGTTCAGTGCCTGCCACAGACACCTCTAGGGGCATGGAGGGGATGTTCTTTTCCTTCTGCACGGGACTGCTGTGCACTCCTGGCAGGGAGCAAACACCCTGGAGGCAAGGCTGGCTGTGGGAGCAGTTGTTCCATTTGAACAGGAGGAGGGGCTCTAGGAGCCAAACCCAAATGCTAAGGCTCTATTATCTTCTCAAGCCAGTGCCCACCCTTCTCCCATTTCTCCCCGTGCCTCAGCCTGAGGATCCTCAGCAAACAGGATCCCTCCTTAGCAACAGTCTGCTGCAGCATCAGCTCTTTCTGTGGTGTCTGTGCCCCTCTTCTTCCCTCCCACCACCTCTATCCTGAAGGGCTTTTGTGGTCCTGGCATCATCAGTACTAATGTTTTTTATTGTACATCTGGGACTCCTGCTCCAACCTGGCTGTCTGGCTCAGGGGTGTTCTCACAGCTGGTGACAAGAATATGCTCATCTCACAGCTAGCAGGCATCTTTAATCCTCTTTTTCTGTCTGAGGCAAGAGGATGTTTGCAGACCTGTGCATGCAGGTGAGTTGAAAGGGGTGCTTGTGGCTCCCTCCTGTCACTCACTAGCCTCTGGCCCAGTGCTCACCAGAGTTACCTCTCACTTTGTGTGGCACAGGGCTGTCACCCCACAGACTGTTCTTACCAGGCAGTGGCACTGGCCACCTCTCCTTTTCCAGCTGCAGTGTGCCTGAGCAGCAGACATCTGTGTCCCTGGGGAGGATGCTGACTGGGGAGATCCAAATCTTCCTAAATGGACTTGGACAGCCCTAATTGCCTCTGACTGAGATGCCTGTGTATCCCACAACACACACCAAGCACTTAAGTCTCACCCAGGCGTGTTGCCTCTGCCAAATTTTGACTTTCTTGCCTGCAGGCATGACCCATGAGTAGTGCAAGAGCAGTCCAGGAGATTTAGTTTCTATTTTGAGAAAGACAGCAGAAGATTCCATTTCCACTTTTTTTTTTTTTTTTTTTTTTTTCAGAAATTAATTTTTCCAGGAGCCTGGGCTGCTGCTTTTGTCTTCCTCATGCTGCTGGTTTGCATGGGGCTTGGAGGAACGTCATCCTCTTTAGGTTTGCTGATCTTTAGGTTTCCCCCCTGTCAGACTTGGGTCACTGGGGTCAAAGTCTTTTCTACAGTAAGGTTGAGATGGTTCAGTTGCAGGAGTCATGTTTCCTTCAAAGAGCAATGAAGCTAAAAACATCTCAACCATTTTTACTTAAAAGCACTGGAATGCTGAGCTGAGGCAAGGCTAACAAAATTATAGCCCCAACAGTGAGCCAAGAAATTAGGCTGCATTCTGGTACTCTTCATTACAGCTTTCAGAGGCACTTCCACTGCTATATACAGACACACCATGAAGTGATACCAAGTGAAAACTGTTGGGGTGGATGCAGCATTTATGCATTTCCTTGGCTGTGAACTGAAGTCTCTCTGCTTTCTGTCTGCCTTGAAGTCTTACCTCCTCCAGACCTTCCCTTTCTCCCCTTCACCCACTCAAGTGCCTGCCCTGGGTCTTGTTCATCTACTTGCCTCATTGAACTTGGCTTTGCCTATGGTTTCTTGTGAACTTTTCAAAGCCAGCCTCTATTCTGGGCTGTCTGCTGGGACAGAAAATGTTGAGAACTGCTGCTGCCTCCCTGGTTTTCCCCCTGCATGCCTGGAGAGCACTAGAAGACGTGTAGCAGTGTAAGGTGTCACTCAGAACCATATCCTCCTGTCCCACTGCCTTTTACATGCTGCTCAGGTTTCAAAACCTCACACTAAGTGGTTTTTCCTGAAGAAGCAAACAACAGCCTCATCAGAGTCATCTGCAGTGCACTCACAGTTGCACAAGTGTTGTGTAGCTCCAGGCTAATTTATTTATTTCTATTAAGCCAAATCTCTGAAAGCCAGAAATGAGAAATTCCTGTGTGCAGTTATTTTCAACTTTGGGGCCATTTTCTGGCAGGACTTAGCTGTGGAGTGAGTACTGTGGGCCCAGGGCTGTGGTGTCAAGGTAGCTGGGCCATCAGAGCTCCTTGAAGCCGTGGAGTGGTTCCTTGTGGCTGGTGGCTGGTGAAGAGGAGCAAAGGGGTTGTGTGAGGGAATGTCTCACCATGGAAAATGACTGAAAGCCAAGAGTCTGGAGCATCTGGCTTGCTAGATCTGATGAACAACAGATATTTTTGCAAACATCTGAAGGCCTGTAATACTTTCACTGTCCTCCTCCTGCAGCAACACTTACTGAGCCTTTGCCCAACACCACTGCAGAAGGTCTGACCTTTCTCTTCACTCCTTTTAATTATGCTGCACATAGCAACTTTCCATGCCAGTGGCCTGATTCCTGCTGAACATTTCCAGAAGTGTTAAACTGGAAGTAGAACACAGGGGAACAAAATGCCTTCATTGAAACCCTGCTCCTTAAAATTGAAATCTCCTGTGGTTTAGAGCTCATACTCAAAATTTGACATGGAATTCCTAGAGGAGGAGACCTCTTCTGCTCAGGTCGGGGTTAGTCTGATGTGTCTCAGCCCAGAGCTGAGGTTGCACAAACAGGTAACAGCTCATGAGCAGGTTTGGGGACTGAGTGCTCTGACCAGCCCTGAGGGTCTGTGGGCCCTGCTGAGCCCCTGTGCAGCAGCAGGACAGAACACTTGGATTATTTCAGCTTCCAGGAGAGCCAGCTGAGAGGAGCACCATCCTGAGCTGGGCACTGAGCACACCTGGGATAAGAGGAACTTATTTCCCAGTATGCAGGCAAGACCTCCAGCATGGGATGACTGCAGCTGGAGTGGCAGAGATTTTGTTCCTACTGGTGGCAAGGGAGATGGGGGGCCCAGGAGGCTGTCACAGGGCACATGGGGTGATGGCACAGGGCACAGAGCAGTGATGACAGCCCATAGGCCTGTCTTTGGGATGTGAGGGGACAAGGTGTAGCTGCCCAGAGTGAGAATGGGTGCACAGTGGCTCTGGAAATGTATTTGAAAAGAGATTTTCATGTCGCAGGTGCTCTGTGGTGTTTGATACAACCCCCTGTCTTTATCCCTCCAGCCAGGGGCAAGGCTGGATTGTGTCCCACAGCAGTGGGTGGCCCTGGAGCAGCATCTCTCCATTCCCTCTTGGAGCAGCCCCTCTGGCTGCTCCTGGTGGTGGTGGGCAAAGCTGCAGCACGGGGTTGGAACCAGGACACCGGGAGGGTCTGAGCACCCCGGCCCCACAGCCCATGGACAGCCTGGCCCCACAAGAGGGCTGTGCTCCCAGAAAAAGCCTCTGCTGTATCCTGGCAGCTGCCCTAGAGCAAAGCCCAGCCCTTTGGGTGGGAGTAGGGTGAGCCTCAGCCAGAGGGGCAACTCAGAAAATGCAGAACAAAATACAGAGAAGGTTCTTAATCCTGTTCATGACCAAAGCCCCAAGGAAAGAAAGAGGTATCCTGCACTGGTTTCCCTGTCTAATACAGCTGTGTACTGTCTTCTGACTCATGTAAACACCACGTGTTGGTGTTTTTTTTTTTTTTTTAAATCAATATCTAACTTCTTGCTAGCAATGATAACGGTGAGGCAGTGACTCACACAGGATAATGATGGTGTTTAAAAAACAATCTTTGTCAGTGCTGTTTTCCCTCTTAATTTTACTGTCTTCTTATGAGGGAAGATTAATGCCACTGAATATCCTTGAAGAGAGGCTTTCTCAGGAATGGGCTCTGTATGTACAGCTCTCCAGAGGTCATCACTGGACTATGGTTAAGGGTCTTTTTTCACTGCTGTGTTCTGGTTCAACCCCAGCCTAAACTAAACCCCACACAGCCAGTCACTCTCTTCCCTCCGGTGGAATGGGGAAAGAATCAGAAGGAAAAACAGCAAGAAAACTCATGGGTTGAAATAAAGACAGTTTAATAGGTAAAGCAAATGCTGCATGTGCAAGCAAAGCAAAACAAGGAATTAATTCACCACTTCAACTGGGGTCAGTTGTCCCAGCTGTGTCTCCTCCCAGCCCACTCACTGGTGGGGCCCTGTGAGAGGCAGGAAAGGCCTCAGCTCTGTGTAAGAGCTGCTCAGCAATAATTTAAACATCCATTCTCAGCAACGCTGTTTCCAGTGCAAATCCAAACCACAGTTCCACACCAGCTGCTCTGAAGGAAATTCACAGTAGCCCAGTCACAACCAGCACGTGCCATAATGCATGTTCCTGCCTTGGTCTGGCTGCTCACAAACTTCCCCTGTGGCTGGTCTCTGGTGGACATAACCTCAAGCTTTTTTGGTGCTTCCAGAACCAGCCCCCTCTGTAATATGAAGGGCCTGAAGAGCATTTCAGGCGCTGCTCATCCCACAGGCTTGTCCACTTGGCTTTCTCCAGCAGTCTGCAGACCAGCCAGCCCTCCCAGGCAGTCATAAAATCACAGAATGGTTGGAAGGGGCCTTAAAGATCCTCTAGATCCACAAGCTCAATCCCCATGTCCGATTTCAATTCCTGCTCTGGAGTGGGATGATTACAGTTTCACTTCAAAAGGCAGAAATAAGGAAATAAAAATGCTAGCTCTGTGTGGGTTTGCCTTTGGCATAGGAGAGACACAAAACTATATTAATGCTCCTCAGTGCCTGCCACATTTCCTTGTGTTTATGCTACTTAAGCAAGATGTGGACTAGCTACAGTGTGTTTGCATGGAGGGGCTTTGCCTTCATGGGATGAACGTGTTAGTCAAAGGAAGGAAACTTTCAGATATGCAGGAAAACAGCTCCAACATTGATTAACTATAAATATATCCCAAAAAGTCAGGCAAGGCACCAAATGCAGTGAGAGAATGAGTTGTTTTTCTAACCTTTTCTCTTTCAATGCAGAACATTAATCTTCTCAGTCCCTCATTAGAGGTGTCTGTGTCTGAGCTTGTTCCAGTGTGCCTTCTGGGAGGGGTCAGGGCTCCTTCACACCAGTGACACAGCTGTCCCACCATTCCTCTGCAGCTGTGCAGGAGCCCTGGGGCACAGCTGGGCTGGGAGGCCATGGGGTGTCCTGCAGCCCAGCCTGGGACTGTCACATCAGGGCTCAGCAAGGTCCCTACTCTATGCCAGAGTAGAAGCCTGGCTGTATCCTCACTGCTTTATTTCTTGTATGGTGTTTGTTGTTGTTGTTGTTTGTTTTTGTTTTGTTTCTTTTTTCATTTTTTCCATTTTCTTTTTCCTACAAGGGAAGTTTCACATGAGCTGTTCCTCCAGTAAAACAAAAGTTTTTGTTTTATGTCCAGAGTTTATTGCAGCATTGTGCAAGACTGGTCCTCATTCTGGGAAGGGCTGGAGAGAACTAAACTGCTCGTACTCATCCTTGCCAGCTGCTCATGTCTTGATGGGTCAGTGCTTGTTGCTGTGGGCCAATCACAGTAATTAATTTCTTGCCTAAGCCTTCCTTGGGGTACTAAATATTTCCATAAAAGTTCTTGCTGTCTGTATGCTTCCCTACAGATTCTGAAAGTATATCAACATATCAGAGGGAAAGTTTAAATTATTTCAAGCACTAAGGATGTTTACAATAAAGGAAATACATGCTTTGGTGCATAGGAGCGAGGGGTGGTCTCCTGTCATTTGCTGATGTGGATTTGGAATGAAGATAAGGGGAGATATTACTTTAGAGAAGTCACCACAAAACTTTCAGAAACCACAGGAGATGTAGTTGATAAATATATATTAGATTCAGGAGAGGCTCCTCCAAAGGGGGAAAATGGGATTAAGCTGCCACGTAGCAGCTGCTGACCCATTCCCGTTGCAGCCAGGAAGAGGTGCTGGTGCTTTGGTCCTGTCTGGGATGGGGCTGGATGCGAGGCTGGACTTTGCCACACCAGTTGGCTCGAGATGGAGCTTGCCCCATGAACTCGTGGCGCTTTGCTGCTGCCCTGTTGGGTTTTTTGCTGGAAGAGAAAGCTGCTGGCTCTCACCAGACCTCCAACCAGCACATACATCAAGTGGGCAACTGTGGAATTAAAGCTCGGAGTTCAATGTGCACATCAAACAAAGATCACTCCCATAGGCTGGCCAGATAGGTCTAAAGCTGTTTTGGCTGGAGGATAGTTCAAAAGTAGGTGCAAAGAGAGAGGTGTTTCTTGGTGGCCTTTCCCAAAGAGTCTCTCCAGAGCATACTCAGTTATATTTTTTACAGGAATGTTTTCAAGATCAGGCCTCACAGGGTCCATGGCTTATGAACCTTGCATGTAGCTGACAAATGTGTGCTTGCCACCCTTGAGCCCCTGCTGACATCTAACTCCAGACACTCGGGAGAGAGAAGGTGCAGAGGGCACCAAGAAGAGCAACAGCTCTGCAGTACCACCATCAGTGCCAGGAACTCAGGAGGATGCCAGAATCTAAATTTCTTCGGTGTTTATTCAAACATCACCCCAGGCTGGTGAAGGATGGTTTCGTAACATTTTTCTGTCTCACATATAATTGCAGACTATTGGCCTTGTTAAAATACTTGGGCTTATGATCTGATTTTCTCCCAAGCAGCTGTTTATACATTTTATTAATGGTTACTAATTAAGTCGCTTGAATGAAGTCCTTTGGAGACTGTCCAAAGACATAAACTCAAATAAGCCTGGGCACTGTGATGAAACACAGTCACTAAAATATCTTCCCAAAAGCCATGTAAACAGATTGAAAATGGACCAAAGAAAGGTCTGATGACAAGGAGTGGGTGGGAAAATACATGGATTCTGGTAGGTGTCATCTAAGACCTTGGGGAAGTGTGGAGAGGAAACAGGATTTAAATGCCTTGAAGTTCTTTTCATGCATGAGATCTTAAACTCAGCAGCCTGTATTTATGGTCAGCTCAGGTTGCTAATGCAGTTCTGAGCCAAGGGGCACTTGGGATACCTCAGCTCTGAACTGTCACACCATGGCTTGTGAAGGCCACGGAGTCTCCTGGAAGCCAAAAGCAGCTCTGAAGTCAAGCTATTGACCTCAGTGTGCTGGATTGTAAATCCCCTTGGAGGCAAGACTGTCCAGCTTTAAAAGGACCTTGTGCAGGCAAGAGATAAAAAATTAAGAGCAGGAAAATGAAGAGCACATGAAGTTTTGGTGCTGTGTTAAGCCTGGGCAAGGAGGTGGTGAGAGGTGTGAGCAGCACAAGCTGCATTTGCTTGTGAGCCCCTGTCATGGCTTTGCCCAAGCTCCTGTCCTGGAGCTTGTTTGGCAGCATGAGGGCATGAATGCATCAGAGAAGATGTAGACTGAGAATTTGAGTGAAGAAAAAATATAATGTGATTGATGCTGGAGAACTCCCAGTTGGCAAGCCCATCCTCCAAGGCAGTGGTCACTCTCTGAAAGTTGGGAAAAGCTGCCCTTGGGCAGCCTGGAGCCAAGCCTTTCCAGGCAGGACTCAAAGCACAGGCCTTGGGCAGGGCTGGCACAAGTGTTCAAGGCTCAGCTGTGCAACTGACTTAGCAGAGATGTGCTAACAACTTTTCTTCTGTCAAGCTTTGAAGGAACTTCAAGACCCAAGAAAACACAAGAAACTGCAAACTTTAGAGGTGCCTTGCCAGCTTGCTTAAGGCCAGAACATAGGCAAAGGCAAAGCAACTGCTGCCCAAATCCCTGGGGCAGGCTGAACCCCTGTGGGCTGCAGGGCTGCTCTCTGCTGGGAGCTGGGGTGAGCATAGAGGTGCCACAACACTCAGAGCTTTGTGACATGGGGTGGCAGGTCGTAAATTTCAGAGCATGAGGACCTGACAGGCTGAGAGACTTTCTTCCTCCCATCATCATTAAAGCCATGAGCTTGCAGATGCTTCTCCACTCTTCCTTTCCCAGCAAAACATCAGAGTGGTCTCTTTTTGGTTTATTTCCACCACAGAGGATACAGGAGAGCTTCTCTCCCTCCCTGTAACTGCTAGACTGGGGACTAGAAATGCATTTGCAGACAGATGCAGTTGACTGCAGGTTGGTGGCATCCTTGTTTATGCTTTTTTCGGAGAACAGCTTTTAAAATAATTTCCTAAATTGTCTCTGTGATAGCCATGTCTCCTGGAGTGGGAGTTGGGAGAGCTATTGCTTGTTGCTTTCATGGCTCGGTGGCAGAATGGCCTGGCTGCTCCTGTTGGTGTGTGACTGACACCTCCATGCTTGCTGGTCCTAGGAGGGTGCTGGGTTATGATGGGGTGTCTGTATGTATGAAGGAATGAGAAACCCTGGGGTTTGTCTGAAATGCTGCCATTCATCTGCAGTGGGGGCAAGTTGCTTTTATCACTCAGTCTGCCCCTTGATGCTACCAGCCCCCAAAGTCATGCAAGGAGGAAAAAAAGGAGAGATGTGCTGTTGTCTGGGGAAGTTTGGCTTCTGTTGCTTGTTTATTTGTTTGTTTTCTTTCTTTCCTTTGATTGCTTTGTTTTTAGTCTTTTCCAGTCAGCTGGCTCTGCCTCATTCATCAGGCTAATTGATGATGGACAATGCGGCTATATGGAAAATAATAGAATTTGTCTGAATAGCAGGATTCTTCTTCGCTTGCTTATTTTAATGAGACAAGATGAGAGGGGGGGACTGTGGTCAGCAATACTGCCAGTGCTGTTATCATGCACCTCTTCTGGCTTGGGCAGAAAAGCCTGGCACGAAGTCCCTGTGAAACAGCCAGTGAATTTAAAGCTGGGGAAAGGCTCAGCCGTGCTTTGGAGAGAGGTTCATCAGTGCTGTGCTACAAGGACAGTCCCTGGGTGAAAGAAGTGCTAAAATGTTGTTGCCTACCATTTCCTAATGGCACAAGTGGGTCATGTGAGCTGAATACTTTTCTCCACGCACGTTTGAGTTTGAAGCCCATGTGGGGTGGATCTGGGTAAGGAGTCCCCTGCCTGCTGGTTTGTAAGGCACAGAGAGCTTTTTTGGTACAGCTGAGTTTCTACAGAAACTTTAAACTCCTTGGATTAATGATATTTTTGTCTTCCCTCCCTTCTTATATAATGACTTGGCCTGCAGGATATATTGCACAGTGTTTGTTTGAGAGTTGCAGAGTTGTCATTGATGATGATGATGAGGAGGAGGAGGAGGAGGATAATGGTCATTACTAAAGGAAGTACTTGTGCCAAGGCTTTGGACAATAGTCAACCCCACTTCACCGAGGCCATAGGGAATATGTCTGAATCTCAAAAAGATGTGCAGTGGGGGCACTGGTGGCAGTAATTGTTTGGTCTCTCTCCATACAGTTGTGTAAGGGCATCCTCCTGTGTCTCCCGAAGGAAATCACATTTTTTATTCCTTTGGTGAAATGATATCTCATTCTCCTGCTGTGCTTCAGCCTTGGGTTTCAGTGCTCAGTGAAGAGGTCAGCCATGGAAAATTGCAGGAAAGCAATGACAAGCAAGGCAGAAGCAGCTACATCCCAATTTCAAAAGGGATTGGAGCTCAGCTCTGAGGAGCTGTGTAGATTGTTTTGCCTCTTTTGAAACAGAGCTATGGTAGAGTCACAGAATTGTCCCCATGGGCCTGGCCTTGCAGCCCTTCAGAAGTCTGTGTGGGCTCCAGAAATCAGAGTCACTGTTTGCAACTGTTCTGCATCCCATGGGTATCCGCTGGGAACATTAGGACTGCAGCCCTTCTGAAAAAATCAAGCTATTTTTAATAAAATTTGACTGTAATTTAATTTATTTTTTTTATCAGCACTTACAAAAAGTTGCAGGTTTGATAAAAATTACTTGAACTTTCCACAGTTTCCTATAGGGATTATTCATCCTTGTTTTGGCACAAGAAGGCATTTCTAGTTCTGTGAGAATGTTGGCCCAAAAAAAACTTTGAGTTTCCTGTTCTTTTTTTAAAAATAATTATGTTCCGTTTTCCATACTCTAAGATATGCAAGCGTGAAGCTTTAAATACGCATAAAATGAAATAGATTATTAAATATTTAATATTTATTAAATACATATTCCTCAAAATCCTGATTTGGTTTTGGTGCTGTAGCCTGAACATTGAGCCCCACATCTCCAGGTACAAATCTTGCATTTCTTTCTTAATGTTGTAAAAACTTGTGCATTAATAACATTAATCTTTTCCTTGCATGGGCAATTTAGCTATTGACTCTTGCAGTGAAGGATCTTTAGGAAAAAAAAGTTGCAACAGCAACTTCAGACTGATCTTGACAGAGCTCAGCCCTCTCTGCCAGCTGGCAGCGCAGCTTCACCTCCCTGCTGGCGGGCTGGGAAAGGCTCTCGGCTGCTTGTGGCGACTCTGGAGGGGGTTCTTTGTCCCAGCCCTGCCCTATCCCGTGGCTGGATGTGCAGCCCTTGCACGATCCCACACGGAGCCTTCCTTCCATCCCTCCTGCCATGTGCCTGGGCACACAGGCTGCAGGGAGCCACCTGCACGTGCCACCTGCTCTCAAGCCACGTCCGCTGCCGGGCACACGTGGGGAGCTGAGGTTTCAGGAACGGAGCCTACCACTGCAAATAACATCCACTGCCCAGTTCCACGGCTGAGAGGAGCCCGAGGGCTGGGGGAAAGGCCTGCAAGGAGCACTCTTGGGACCGTGTTTAGCTCAGGAAAGCAATCCTGCCCGGCCTTCGACAGTCTTACAGTCTGGAGAGGGAGTGCCTGCACCGCTGGTAGATTCAGGCTGCTGTTTCATTCCAGCAGGTAAGGGAGAGCTCTGGCCAGGGCCCAGCCCATCCGTGATTATTATAATCATGAAATAACTCAAGAATATAGGCCTCACTAATATTTGGCACCTGCTTCTGGCTGAGTGAAGTGCATAGTGAAGTGAGGAGACCACGCAGCCACTTGGTTCTTAACATGCTGGGGGACGACTGATGAGCACCCAGCACCTCAGGCTGGGCCAAGGAACCAGCCCAGACCCTGGCTGAACACACCCAAGTCATGGCTGCTCTCCCTGGGGTGGCACCTTGCCTTCTCTGCTCTTGGCAGGCAGCTGGAGCATAGCCTGGCCAGCAGGCTCTTGGTTGAGCATTTCAAGCCAAAACCAATGTCTCCTGGCCAGAAGTTTCTGACCTTAGCAACTCTGAAGGAGAGCACTGAACCCACCCTAATGTTGTGCTTCTGTGTTCAACTGCATCTTCAGATACAATCTGGGGTGGGAGGTCCAAGTCTACAAGAGGGATGAGCTGAGGCCATGACTCAGGGTCCCCTGGGGGAACCTCTCTGTGATAGCAGAAATGAATGTCTGCATGTGCACACCCATAAGTGGCCGTGTGAGATGTCCTACATCCTCCTAAGTGTTTACTGAGGATATGCAGTGGCTCCCCAGAAGCCTGTTCCTAGGCATTTTCCTAGTTTTCCCACTCCCAGCTACTACAGCTTGATTCTGAGGAGAGGCTCACGTCAGGATTCTCATTCTGGGCTTATCTTGTGTGTCTGAGTGTGCTGGAATATCCTACAGCTGCATTGACCCAGTCCCAGGGAAGCCACAGGGGAGCAACCTCTCCCCCACTAACCAACTGTGAGGGCACACTCTTGGGAGACTTTATTTCTTCCTTGAGTGGTGACAGGTTTCTTGCAGGAGCTTCTCCCTCATTGACTATGTGTGACACCACTAAGGAGACTGCAGCCTATGGGCTTGGTATAGAGACACATCCCACATCACCTCTGTTCCATCTTACTCCTCTGCTGAGTTCCCATCCCAAACCTCCTCCTGGACAGTAAGACGCTCAGTGTGGTCATACCAGCCCATCTCCCAAACTCACTGGAACTCTGCTCAGCAGTGGGAACACTGCAGCAAAGGTGGGCTGGTTTGGTGAAGAGGGACAAAGGTGAGGCTGAGAGGGGGCAGCCTGTGAACGGGAGATCAACACTGTCGTTCCTGGCATGAGCTGTGCCTGGGCCTCTCTGTCTCCTCCCAGCTCTGTCACAGATGAAGGTGACAGCGAGGTCTCTCAGCTAAGAGCTCAGGTAGGACTGAGCCTGGGTTCTTGATGTCTCAGCCCACGCAGGGGGGCCACTGCCAGGGACACACAAGGGACATGCCTGGGAAGGCTGTGGCTTGTGACACCTGTGGCCCAGCAAACCTCAGTATCCAGAGTTGAACTCTGTGCATTTGCCCTCTTGACTCAGAGGGAGGTGAGAGGAGTCAGACCTGTGATAACTTGGCATTTCTGCTAAAGGGGGCTGACAAACAGCATTTTAGTTCCATGCTAATACTTCCCTTGTAGCTCTCGTGGAGCAGTTTATCCAACATGGTTTCTCCCAGGGGAGAGGATCCTTTCCCTTCTAACACTCATGGGTCAGGGAACTGTTGGGATAGCTGGCCTTCATCCATTATTGAAAATTAAGAAGATCATTGTTTTGCATGCCATGCACACAAAAAGGCCAAATTTGGTCCTAATTTTCACAGGGAGAAAGAGTTAAGAGAGGGTACTGTGGTTTCCTCTCAGGGGTCTCACTTTGCTCCAAGCACAAAGCTGACCATCCTGAAGTAAACCTGTTGGTAGTATATGACCTGGAAACAAAATCAGGGACTTCTCTGGACCCAACATGATTTTGATTGAGTGGGAGCAGTGTTTGGGAAGTGAGCAGGTGCTCAGCTGCATTTTCAGTTCTGGTTTGTGCAACAGTATTAATTCTCAGCCTCAGCAGCCCAAGCTTGGCAGTGTCTGTGCCCTGGTTTTCACATCACATACCACTTTTGCTGTAACTTTTTAAAATGCACTTACTGTAATGATAAATAAAAATATCAAAGCTGGAAGATTGAGGACTAGTCATTGTCAAAAATTGGAAACCCAGGGCACATGAGACCCCCTAAAGCGAGTGTGGATCCCACTGCTCCCAAGGAGCAGGTTGCTCTTTCAGGGCCTGAATTGAGCAGCAGAATACATTTCTGGTGTCGAGGGGGCTGGGAAGGGCTGAGCGAGTGGCATGTCCTGCTTTCATAGACTTGGTGCAGGGTTGCTTAAAATCAGAAGAATGGGGAGTCTGTAATTTTATCTCTGGGCAGTGTCTTGGACACCAGCAGCCCAGAGTGTCAGGCATGTGGGCCCAACATCAACCACGGCTGATGTTCAGCCTTGACAGTGATCCCAACACAGCAATATTTGTGGCTGACCCTGTGTGCCACCCCATCAAAGCTAAGAGAGGTCCACAGGACACTGGCCATCCACCTTCCATGTTCTCCACAGACAAAGAAACACACAAAGACACCTGCCACGTTCTTTTGTCTTTTTTTTTTTTTTTTAATTATTCCTTCATATTCAAACTTCACAAACAGTGTGAACTTGTACAATACCTCAGAAAGTGAAACTTACAAAAAAAGTGCTGGTAACATTAAAAAAAAAAACCAAAAAAAAAAAAAACAAACATCATTCTTAGCAACATCAATTACTCTTCCACACAAAACAGAAACCTTGTAAAATTTATTTCCGTATTTTTTTAAGGCGTAATACTTCCGTATAAAGTATATGCAAGAGATAAAACTTCACAGTATTCCAAAATGTCACAATAATAATAATAATAATATAGTATAATGAAGCGCTACAGTTAATTTTCTTTTTTTATTTTTTTTTCCTGTTTTAAATAACAAATACAAGTCACAGGTAAATATACGTGAGAAAAATACGAGGCTAATATTAAATGGCAGGTAAGGATACTCTCACTGTAAGAAAAAACTGGCAGGATGTGTGTATTTATTCTATATTTTAAAGCACTTGATAGAAAAGGCGTATGCAAGGTTTTTTTTTTTTTTAACAATTTTCTATTTGCTTGTTTTTGATAACTGACATACCATTTACAGAGTATAATGAGAGAAAAAAAAGGAACTTAACCCCTCAAAACTTTCGACCTGCTCTTCACATCATCACAAACCGTGTTTCTGGAGAGATGCCTGTACAGCTGTGGGGTGTGTGTGTGTGTGTGTGTGTGTGTGCACAGCGGTGCGGGCAGGGTTGTGCGGGTGGGTGGCTGTCTCCTCACACGGGCAGAGATCCATGTCCTGCGCGGGGACCAACGCCAGCTGCGGCCAAACCCTGAAGTCTCCACCTCAGCAGGACAATGCCCGAGGTCATCCTCACTGGCTGCCTGCACAAAGACTTTAGGATTTAGGCCTGGGTGCAGTCTCCCATTCACTCGGCATCTATTGACTGCTGGGAATTCCTTTGGCCCCAAGAAGAAAATGTCCAATTTTGACTTTTTACATCCGCACACAAGGGCGTGTGCTCTCCCCTCCGCCGCTGAGCTCCCATCCGCGCCACAGAGCAAAGAGCACCCCAGCAATTTCCGTCTGGGTCCCAGCCAGCACCACGAGGAATGGGAATGTGGATGGATGCGCCCAGGGGTGCCCACGCAGCACTCGGCCCCTGCGCGGCCCTGCCCGTGCTCACAGCAGCCACTCGGCCCACCGGGAACAAAAAGACAGCAGATAGCATTAACACATCAGTAAGGTGCTCAAAGAAAAAAAGGCAGCTCCCACTCCTGGAATGGGAAGCCACATAAGGTGCTTCAAAAAGTTTTTTTTTTTCTTTCTTTTTTTTTCTTTTTTTTCTTTTTTTTTTTTTTTCAGTTTCAGACATTTTAAAAAAAGGACTGATTGAGCATGTGGTATGTGAGAGCAAGGCCGAGAGTTTTGAGATTTCTAACATCCTCCATAAATAAGCGCTTCCTCAGGGCAGGATGCATTTTTGTTTGCTTGCTTTGTTGTTTTGTTGTTATCTTTGTGGTAGATTAGATGCAATTTTATTTTCATATAAACAAAAAAAAAAAAGTAACAAACCAACCCAATGTGTGAATTAGTATAAAAGTTTAACTGTGTTTTTGGGCTGAGTTTTTGTTTTCTTTTTTTTTTTTTTTTTTTTTTTTTTGCCCATTCATTCATTTAGCACCGTTCCTTTTTATTCTGGTTACAACCCAATTCCTTCTGTAATTATTGAATGTACAGAAAGGACCAAGTAGTTGTTTTTATTTTTTGTGATCTGTTTCAAGAGCCCAACCATAATTCCTCTGCTGCTGCTGTGTTTGTGTAGCATCTGGTTTCATGAGCTTAAGGAGAAAGGTTAGTCTGCTGATATTTAAGGTTGACATGTGTGTTTGTATGCATACACATTGTTCTATACATACACACTGCATGGAGTACATTGGAACTGGAGATAAAGTCAACTGGGTTCAAACACATATGCACTGTCTTCCCCTATGTATTTGAAACAGTCTGGAGCTTTGATTTTATTTCTTTTTTTTTTTTTTTAAAGTGCATTTAAAGCAAAATAACTGGCATTCACATGCCCCATGGAAAACATGATTGCAGTGGAAAGCATGACCATGCTAAACTCCTTGGACTTGACAATGCTAAAAGCAAATGGGGCAGTGACAGGCCTCGGTGTAGGCAGCTATTCTTGGGCAGCACCATTGGCAAGGAGGGAAGGCAGGAGGTGGTGGAAGGGAAATTGCTTTAGAGGTTGAATATTTGAACTGTTTCCAATTCTGACACAGCTGTGTCATTCCCAATACAGCTTCCTTTATGATGATTAATGATCTCTGTCTTATGGATGTACCCATCTGACTCTTCCTAGTTCTGTCTTTTATTGTGTGTATGTGTCCCAAGTGCCAGCATCTATTAGGAATAAGGCACTGTTAAAATTACAGTTTTACAAAAGATGCAAAATAATCCAACCCTAATAATCCCAACTGCCCATGCTGCTCTCCTCCCCCTCCTCCCCCTTTCTGGGGGGAAATATTGCATGTGATAAGAGTCTATTCTTATGTTCTCTAAATGTGTCAAAAGTAGGCTTTGGACAAATGTTTTAAGACCATCAGCACCAAAGATGGGTAGGAATCCACCCTTTCTCTTGTATGTATGTGCACACATGCAGACTGGTTAACTGGGAGAGGGGGAATAACGACACCATCCCAGGCTTTAAAGCTGAGCCTAAAAAAAACCACTTCCAATACCCCATCCACAATGTTTACATTTACTGGATCGTTTATGGAAGCAATTGGGGGGTTTTTCATTCCACCACCCAGGTGCTATAGGTTTTCCAGGTGGATTTCTGGAAGGGCAAGCTCCAGGAAAGCCTGCATGGAGCTTCCTGCTCTGCAGGGAAACAGCACAGGCAGGTGCTCACCCTTGGCCTTGCCTGTCGGACAGACAGACACCTCTCAGGGGCTGCTTTGTGCTGATTCTTGCAATCAGAAAAGCTTGTCCAGCAAATTTGGCTCCTCCGTGGAGTAAGGGACACTGACTGTACAGTGGGCAAGTGTGCAGAGAAGCTGGTGGCAGTTGGATCCCTGTCTGTGCCCATGAGCAGCTCTGGATTGACAGCTGCTCTTCCACTGTGCCAACATGCTCTTCTATCTCCATGGTTCTGACCTGGGAATGAGCAATGTTCCAGTAATTGGGTGGGGTTCATTTGCCCTAAAAACACTGCAAGTCAGCCCATCATAATGTGCACGTGCTGTGGCAGCTACTGTATCCTTCTCTTGCTAAAATGTCCATGAACTACCTTCCCTGTGCCAGGATCCCACTGGCTCTTCTCACCTTTCACCAAAGGCTAGGGCTGCCTCATTAGGTGGAGTAGAGTTGAAAATGAGAAAAGCAAGCAGACAGTAGGGGTAACAGCAAAGAAAATGTCAGACCAGACGGTCCAGCACCTCAGTTCTAGGCTAGTCACTTTAGCCACCATCATCAAAATGGACTGAGATTAAAGGAGTCTAAACTGCTATGGACTGGGTTTTTAGGAGTGACACAAGCCTTGGGAAGGAAATGAGTTGCCTTTTTTTTTTTTCCTTTAGCGGTTTAAGTCATCTTGATAAGGCCACAAACTGCATTTGTCTTGTCAATGTGACTGCTTGAAAATGGCATGAATTTAAATTGAGTGAGTGCTTCACAAAGCTAGGGTTGAAATGGGAGAGAAGAGCCACCACATGCTCACCACGGCTGCACTGCTGGGGAGAGGAGCGTCTGAGGAGGTGGTGGTGGAGGGTGTCTCCTTGGGAAGATCTGCTACATGTGGAAAGGGAAAGGAGCTCATATTACCTCCCAGCTCCCCTTCCTCTCACCACCACCCTACTGTTTTGCTGGACACCTACAGACAAGTAGCACTTCTAAAGAGCCTCCTCCTGTTGTGTCTCACATGTGTAAGCTGGGGAAGGGGAGGAGGCTGATATAATTACAAAAGGGGAAAAAGAAGGCACATGATTTTACTCAGTCCTGACTGAACCCACATTTTGAAAGCAAGGGCAGTTTAGGTGGAGGGCAAAAAAGTGCTCAGTGGAGCGGGTGCTCACTGAGAAGAAATCTCAGGGCAAAGGAAGCAGGAGAATAAAAAGGAAAGGCAGGAAAAATGAAGGCCACATTCAGCTTTCTGTCTGCTTGACAGTCTCAAGATTTGGCTGCATTATTGTCCAGGAAGGAAAAGAGTCTGGTTGGTCTCAAATGTAGCCCAGTTACATATCTCCAGTTTCTGTTATGGCTGTTGGTGTCTTCCTCTTTCCCTTTTCTCCAGTCCCATGAATACTTGGAGCACTGCTTTAGTCTTTTAAGCCTGTTCTCCAAATATTGAGAACATGGCACACCTCTTAGGTCACCCTCAGCCTCTACTCCTCCTCAAATCCAGACCAGTGATCAAACTAAGTAGTGCTCCCCGCTGGTCATTCTCACCTGCTGGGGTGCCCAAAAGAAGGCTTGATCAGTGAGGGAAAATGCAAACCAGCCTCATGGTTTCAGTGGAGTTGGTAAGTTATTCACAAAAGCCACTGGCAGGATGAGGGCAAACCAAGGGAGTTGTTGACTGAGAAACAGATGTCATTTACAGAGGTCATTATGAGCATCACGTCTCTCAGTCAACTTTTTCCTTGCACACTGCCACATCCCGGTACCGTAAGTTTTCTGTCTCCTCCAGTGACTGCAAGCCTTTCTCATTCCTGTGGTAGATGGGAGAAGGAGTAGAGCTGATGGTCCAGCTTTAGAATTCCAAAACACTGTTTCTGAATTTCCCCCCAAGTCTCTGAGTCACAAAGGCATTCACTTTCTCTCTCCCCCTCCTGCCATCCCCTCCAAATTTGCTCAGGAGATCATAAGGCAGAGTAATGAGAAGTAGGATCACCAACAGCTCTATGAAGACACAGGGTGGTAAAATGCTTCCCTACAAACTCACAGTCCAGTGTTTGTGACATTTCATAAATAACTTTTTTTTAAAAAAGAATAACACAAGAACAATCCCTTTACTTACTCATCTGAAACAAAATAAACAGCAGTGGCTACAAACTTCTTCTTGTAACAATTACAAAAAAACTCCCAACAATACAATTCCCCAACTTTTAACACGCGCCTTGAATGGTTTTTTTTAAATGTTAAACCTCAAAACTGCAGCATATCCTTAAGGGCAAACTTTTCAATTAGTTTTTTCTTTCTTTTCTTTTTTTTTTTTAAATAATGTGTTCACCAAAAAGAAAAAAAAATTCCACAAAACAGTCTTGTACCAAGAAAATGCATTCAAAAATAGAAAATACTACACAACAAAAATATGTACCCTTCCTTTCCAAAAGAGTCTTCACAAAAATGTAGAAAAATGCCAACCATTTTTTTCCTTTCCTGAACACTTAACTTTCAACCTAGGGCACAATTATTTATTGACTTATAATGTCTGTTTTTGCATAAAATATGGAAGATAAAAACCAACTATCAGGACTGTGAAGTTACAAACAACACCTCATTATTCTCCCCACCCCACATTCCCTCCTTAGAAAACAAAACAGAGAAAGCCAATGTTTCAACAACTGATTGAAAGTCGTCAGGTTAGGGAAACCCATCAGCTGATATGGGGATTCGAAGATGCTGGCATAACAAGAAAATCATCTGTCTTTCAAAATGTATGCTTTTTGCATTCATCTCAGCACGAGTCTCTGCCCCGCTGTACTCAAATGACCAGGCACTATGGAGACAGGACACTGCTGGGCACAGAAAGGTCCAGGAAGAATTTGGGGTCAGGAGCCCAGGAACCGCACGTGGGTGTGTGCGCGCACGTGGCGTTCACTTGCAAAGAACTCTTTCCATTTTGAAAGACAGAGAGGATGTTTCCATATGCCTTAAAAGTGCAAGGGCCATTTCTGGATCATAGTAGTTAAATATGCAAAAGTTTTACTATGCTTAATAGTCAAGTCCATTTTTCTGGCAAAGGTAAGCCAGAGATAGCTCGTATCAGTTCACGGCTGGGAGTGGGTAACAGCTGAAAGCTGGTAGGCAAAAAGTGTCACACCAAGGTGCATCCAGAACTGATTTATTCTGTGGGAAAGTGTTTTGCCTACCTTGAACAATGTCCAAGGGATATTATGTGATTAACACAGCCAAAAGACCAACTGTTTCGACAGCAAAAACCTCTAGCAGTGGGAAGTTGGGTACTATGGGGAAGGCAGCTGTATCTTGCACCCATGTGGCTAAATCCATCCTCTGTGTACCTCCTTTGACTACATTGCAATAACATCTGCTTGCACCAGGGATGAATTTGCCCCATATGGTTCTGGATTTTACACCTGTTGGCCATGTAGGAGCCCAACCCTGCAGAACACTGTGCTAGAATACTACAGACGGCAGAGCTAGGATCAAAAAGGCTTCTCTCTTCTTCTGTTTGAGATTGTTTTCTTTCTATGTCTTTTAAAGGATGCTTCCATAAACAAGAAGGAAGAGGGGAGCTTTTTCTTAGCCTTTTCCACTGTGTGGCTGTGTTTCTTCCTTTTATCAAATGGAAAAATGTGTTTGTGTTTACTTCCAGTGCATTTTTTTTCTCAAAAATTCAAAACAAAAAGGTAACATTACTTTTCCCATCCTTCAAAAGGAAACAAAACCAAAACAGACCGATAAAGTACAATACAATAAAAATCAGGCATTATAAAAGACAACATGATGTGCAACAGCAATACCAAAGAAACAAAAATAAAATATATATATATATATTAGGATACAGGTACGAATGAGCCAAGAAAGCTATCTAACCCCACTACTGGATGATTGGTAAGCATTGGTTAAGAAATACGTAAGGCTATTCTGAGATTTCTAACTTAACACAGTTAACCACTGCTTCTCTCACACCTTCACTTCCGAAATTTTTCATCTTTCACTCACTGGTCTTTTATGTCTTGAAACTGATTTTTTTTCCTTTTCATATTTTTTGGTCTACAGTAGAATTACATGTTAATAACAACAGCAAAACAAAACTTAAGCTTGTTGTGAGCATAAGTTGGTGCCACATCCACAATGCAGAAGAAAGAAGACAGACAACAGAACAACCGCATTCAGTTTTTCACACACAAAGCATATTTGAGGGCAATGGCATAGCTGACCAAAACGAGTTTGGAGGGGCAAGCAGCAGAAGCTGTAGGTTTACAACTACACTAACAGCCAAAGCCTGGTCTTTCACTTTTACCAATGACCTTGAGGACAATGTAGCTCAGTTGCCATGTGGCTTCGCCATTCCTGTCATCTGGAGCAACAGCTAACCTGACATCTACTTCAACACTAAAAATGCACACCGGTTCAGTGGAAAACCAAAAGGAAAAGAAAAAGTAAAAGGCTCCTAGCTGAGGCCAAGTGTTTCTCGTGGTCACCTTGGCTGATGTGACAAGTCTTCAGCCAGTGGGACACCAGGATCAGTGAGAGAGGGCACGTGGCTGGCAGGTCATTGGGGAGCAGTTTTGAAGCGAACTCAGACTGTCTAAGGTGATGTGACTGTTGCTTAGCCTCCTCCGTTAGGGGAAAAGTGATGAACACTGACAGGTTACCTTGGGATCATTCCATTAGTACAAATTCTCTTAGTTCAGCAGGGATGAGAAAGCATACGTTCTCTGCTGCTTTTGAATTGCATTTGTAAATGTCAGCATCGCCAGCCACCAGAAATGCATTCCCTACAAACTTGGCTACAGCAAGCGACTGAAGCTCCATTGTGAATCTTGGCATTTTCTTTTTTCTGTGGAACTTCTGAAACGTGACATTTTCCTCAAGGGTAAGCTCTGAAATTACTAGAATGCTGAAAATATCACTAGCATTTTCTTGAACCATAACTATGCCACAATCCCAGCAAAAACCCAAGCTGATCCCCAGTAGCCCTTGTCAATGTTGGGGAAAAGAACATACAAAAACAAGATGATCAAACAGTACAGGGAAGTTCTGTTTTGGATCTATCCCACTGGCCAAAGGGATTTTTGTTCAGGAGAAAAGGTGCAACAATGAAACAAGATGACAAATGGAGGAGAATTACGGAAGTTAGTGTTTCTCCATCTGGAGAAAAAACAGGGCATTAAGTTATGCGGCATCTCTAGTCAGCAACATATGTTTTGGCTTCTTAAAATAGACCTCAAGTTATCCTTGGTTTCTCAGTCAAGCACTGTGTACATGGGGCTATAGTACCATGCTGGGAAAAAGAAAAGAGTTTGTGCTATATTTAAATGTAGTTCCAGTTAAACTAGTTTCAAACTGACCATGTAAAAAGGAACAACTTACTTAAAAGCCATTGAAACTATTCAATCACACTTATGCCCAGGAACTGGTGTGGTTGAGCACTGTAACTGAGTGGGAACATAAGCTGGAATTTGGCTTTTAAAAATGGTTTGGTTCCTGTTTACATGGTTTAGACAGTTCTGTTGAAACTGAGTCAGCTGGAATCAGGTTTAAATTCAAATTCAAACCCAGATTTAGAGCATGGCTCAAAGCCCACTTCTTCAGGTTGCAGTACTTCTAAAAAACTAGTGCAAATGGCATCTTATCACAGCATTGCAAACATGCAGTGTTCCTCCTTGTCCAACTATGGTTGCCATCAGGTCACACCACAAGGGAGGAATATGCAGCAATCAGTCAGCCGGAACAGCTCAACCTACAGAAGTTCTTTATTTTACCACAGCAGGAAAGGCACTCTGGACACAGCAGGCTCAGTAAACCCTCAGCTTCACTTTTTTTTTCTGGAGCAGTCCACTACTCCTCTTTGACAATGCAAATCCACTCTGACAGTAGCAATATATGCAGCTGCCTTAAACCAGGAAACAAATTAAAACTCACCTAAGCAAAAAACAGGAGTATTGGCTCATTACGTGAATTAACTTCAGCAGACAGACTTCATTTCCTCCCCTATCACAACTCTGTAGCTGTCCCCACTTTTATGGAAGCAAATGCCACTTTACAAAATTAAGGTGCTCTCCTGCCTCTGTATTATGCTGGCTCTCAAATGAACTGTGCTTTTGTTGGGCATCCACTGACTCATTACTGGAAGTTGACCTTCCAGTGGTTTTCATCTTAGAGGGTTCCTGCAGATGGCAAAGAAACAGGCTGAATGTTCCACTGTCCTGCTTGCTTTCAAGGAAAGAGTCACTCAGTAGTTAATCTAACAGTACATCAGGCTGTATCTCCAGTTCTTCTCTTCCAGTCCTTTCAAGCCATGATGGCTGGAATCTAAGAGTGGAAATCTCAAAGCTCACCAGAACAACACATCCTTAACTCCAAAGTCTCTCCTGGTTCCACACTTGTTCCTTCCCACCCAACACCTGCCCCTTGCATACCGCTCCTCTAGTTCTTGACACTCTTGTCAAATGAGGCAGCTCAAGAGACTGAGCAGCAGCAATCTGCTTTGCATTGTGCACTCTATGAAAGGTCTGTACTACCCAAAACTACTGTCTTAGTACTAATGAAGCAAAAATACCTTAGTTTCAAATATAAGCCAAAATTCAGGGCATGAATAGATTTCTAGTCCCCCAATTACTCTAGCCTTTTCTTAGCAATTGGAAAAGTACCTCCCCTTTTTTGTCCGTGAAACCCTGTGGCACATTAGACAGGCGATCCCTTCACTACAGGACCAAAACAGATGCACTCATGTTTTACATTCTTCTCCCAGTTTTTCTACAGAACATTTTCCAGGATCCTGTTTTACCATCTGGCTAAAGCTGCAATTACAGTCTTACGGAAGAGATTCAACACGAATTTTTGAGGGTTCATAGATCACAAAGAGCTACAGAAGAGATGGATGTTGCTGCACATTGCTACTCTTTTTAGTTTTTTCTCATAATATGCTTGTTACAAAATTAATGACCAAAGCATAGGCCAATGCATCTTGACTGTAAAAATATTTTCCAACTTAGGATTCCATTTGGTTCCAGCTGAAAGCCTTCACAATGCTAGACCATCTGTTTAAGGAGAGAAATCAGAGAGAAGAACTTAAAATGCTAGACAGGACCTTTGCCTAAGCAGGAATATTCCTGTATGTACTGAAGTCCACACCACCCTTTTTTTGCCCAAACGTCCCTCCTGCTTCCTCTATGCCAAAGGCTTGACTGGAACACCTGTAACTGAGTGTTCAGGATGACTGCTTATTGCACTGTTCCCATAACAGCCTCGGAAAGACGTGCTTTATTTCAGTGACCTGCCCCTTTGGTAAAGTCTGCTTTGTGACTTCACTTCTTGAGCTCAGAGATCCTGCTTTTACTGAAGGGATGCTAATCGTAGTCAAACCTCTGGAAGAGATTCTATCCAACAATGTAAGATTTGACATTGGAACTGGGAACTTGTAACTGCGTCTTTACGGTGAAGCCTTACGCTGGTAAGGTAATACAAGGTTTACACAAAGAGCAGTTCTCTTAACTTTCTCATGGCCCTGAAGAACACTCTCTACAAAAAGGGGAGAAAAGATCTGTAGCACCCAGAAACTTGTGATGCCTCTTCAGTTTCTATTACAGTGCTTTATTTATTTATTTTTAAGAGAAGGTATCCAATACAGCTGTCTCAGTGTCTGACTAGTTGCTTAAAACTAAGGTAACCTCACTTCTCTTTCAACATGGTCAGGTTTATGGTGCATCCTGTTTTCTGTGCCTATCCCTTTCTCTTCTCCCTTCCTGCTTAATTGGCCCCTTCCAATCCCACCACATGTAAATACATTTCAGTAGTGCAATGCAGTGCAGTGCAGTCATACTTAGTGCAAAAATAAAAAGCCTTATCCAGACCAAAAAAGCACAAACTCCCTCCCCACCCCACCCAGCCCCCATGAAATCAGCTCTCAATAAAAGTATATGTCTGCCCCTAAACAAAGGGGATTTGCAGTCTCCCAGCCACACTTTTACATGCCTCGCCTTCTCTCCTCCCAGTTTATGTGGAGATCTCATTAACAGAGAGGACATTTATCAAAAACAAAGTCAAATGACAGAAATCAGAAAGGAGACAAGCCATTGTTTGGGGGCTGCAGAAAGAAGAGAGAACTAAATGGATACAGCAAAAAAAAAGGTCAGTAGTGGTTTTACACAAAGTCATCTGACGCAAACTTTGCAAAGGTACACCTTGCAAAGGGCATGTGTGTGGATAAAAAAACTAAAAAGCTTCCCCGTTCCAAATATACAGTCTCTATTTTAACAGTGCCCAAGCTAAGGTTCTGTAGTGCAATCAACTTTTCAAAGTGGCAGCTCTCTGTGGCCACCCTAATACAATTGGACAGATCAACACTAACTTCAGTTTTCTCCTGCTCACGTAGGCACAGAGGTGCACAAACAACTCCCTACTCCAGCCTGCAAACACTTGGGGATATATATAAAGTATTTTTTCACAGCCCATCTAGGGCTATGGTGGGAAAAGCAGGAATTTTAACGACAGGCATATAAGCTCTTAGGTACCCCAAAATGAAAGCTTAAAAAGGAAAATAAGATAAAGCTCACTAATTACAAAGGCAAGCAGGTTACTGAATCCCAATCAGATCATACCTCTCCAGTCCATCTATCTCTTTTAACAAAATAAAACATCTGCCAGGGCTTTCCAGTTGTTAAGATATCACATGGGAAAACAAAACAAAGACTTTGGGTTTTTCACCAATTTGGAGGTTTTAACTCCAATTTAGACAGCCACAAGAGCCTCCATCAAACCCTTGTAACTACTGGAAAGGAGTGTGGGGAACCACTAAAACAGTGTAAGAGGCCATAACAAGGAAAGAGGAGCAAGAAAGGGATATGTATGGAAAATGGAACACATCAGGGCAATGCTGCTGCTGCTATCCTAATCTCTTGTGATTGCTCAATATATAGAGGAATTCTGCATGCTGCTTCATTTGGGCTCAGGCACATGCTTCCTCTTACCTTCTGCTTCTTCCCTCACTCCCAGTCCCTTGTTGAAAATGGCAACCCACCCCAGAATGTAAACAAAAGCAAATACCAACAGATAAACCAAATTACAACCAAGGAGCAATTTTCTAATGTCTCTTTTTCTTGAAAGATAGTGTCCTTCCCTCCAGGCAGGTGCACTGTTTCTTTCACATGCATAGAAACAAGGAAAGAATCTAAGAGAAAGAACCTAAATAGGGCTGCAAGGATCCTGAATATCTACCTCTAAACCAGAAAAATGCCAGGTTGTGACGACTTTTGCTGTTTATCTTTACCAATGAGCCTATAATGAAAAATAAAGAGCACATAATGGAAACATGAGGCATGGCAAAGGGGCAGCACATAAACCCACTGTCTCTGGGTGCAGAGCTACAGTGGTGCATCCCATGCCTGAGCATACAATGAGACACAAAATGATTGACACTTGCCAGCTGTTCTGTAAAGTCTAGAAACTTCAATTTAGTCACTATAATCAGCAGCAATGAATTTTTTTGCTGTTCAGCTGCATGTACTTCAAGGGGGTTTCTACCTTTTTGCTGAAATGCTGTTCACGCTATCTATTCTCCTGCACACCCAACGCAGGAGCACTTTTAAAAAGTCTACCAAAAAGTTTGATGTATAGTCTGAATTTGCAGTTATCTAATCAGATATTATAAAGAAACAAATTTATTTTGCCCACATGAATATATGACTACCATAACAGAAAAGGTATGGCCAGAGCAATTCTGGGTAAAGCAGTCAGAAACCTGGCATCAACTCCAAATATCCAACACCCAAACGCTTTTACACTGTTCTGGCAACAGAAAAGTGACACATCAAGGGTTTAAATTAGGGAAAAGGATTGCTATGAATCATATCTACACTACCTGTTGAGGCTCACTATTTAATTACTTAAGATAAACATACAATCACCAATCAAACCCAAAGACTCAAAGCTATTTAGGACTCTCTGAACAAAGCAAGTTCCAGGCCTTGTACGAAGGGGAGCAACTGTCATGCCCTGTAGGACTTTTTTGAATTAAGTCTCCCAGCAAGAAGGAGAGACTATGTAACCACATAGCCCTTAACACAGGCAAAATCTGCCTGGTGGAGTGAAATCAAATCTTGAGTCAGTTTTATGAGGAGTAGAAAACTTTGGGCAGAAACAGGCTAAATTTTGGAGAACAGTCCTGTGGCATCTCAAATAATGCATATGAAACTGTATTTTAGGACTATAGCTTTCTGTAGGACTACATATGCTTTCTCTGTCAGAGAAAATGGACTCAAATCAACAAAAGGGCATGTGAGTCCTGCCTGCAGAATTTGGCCCACAGAGTATTGGTCCAATCAGTTTTCAGGACGAAGCATGGACCTCAGTGATGCTGACAAGCAAAGTCATGCAGTACGTCCTGCCTGAACTGAGCAGCCTTTTTATACTATGTTTGACAAACAAAAGCTCATTATAGGTGGAGTGAATGGGAAATCACCAATTTTCCAATTCAACTCATTGTAAGAATTTCTTTGAACCTGAACTTTGGAGCAAGGATCTAGGGAAATGATTGTTCAGAACATATGAAATTGGGAATAAATTCCAGATTTAAAGGACTTCTATGAGTTTCACAGCAGTCCAAGCTACATCCTGGCATTGGGACAAAGGAAACAGGACACCCCAAAAGACAATGAACCTTGTTGAAGATACTTGTGAAGAAGTAGTTCTGACTGCAATAAATGTGGTGACACTTCTTTCACCAATAAATAGGAACAATAAATTGTTTACAAGCTATTCATACATTGGAAAAAAAAAAAAAAAAAAAGCAGCAGCAGATACTGGAGTTTAAGTCTTTTACTCTAAGTGGCACAGGTGAAGAGCAAGTCCCTTGTATGGAGTTCAAGAATCTCCCTCTTCTAGGAGGCCCCCCGTCTTTGGTGCAAACACCCCCAAAGTGGGGGACTTCCCTCTAATTTAACCTTGCAGCAAAGAGCTTTAAAATCCCTTTCTATCCCAGCACAGTAGCACAGAGCAACATTCTCTTAGTACAAGGTTCTCCCTCTCGTGGTGAGTGTTACCTACTTCAACTGTTGTGTTCCTCAAAAGCTGTACAAGAAAGAACAGAAGTGCAAAAAGGAGCTGAATACAAATGCTGCCGACCACAGAAACGTGAGACTATTGCTTGCATTAGCCCTGGCAGTCTACTTGGTCAATGAGGAGATGGAAAATGAAAGTAATAATGAAAACCATATACTAGAATAAAGCTAATATTTGGACAGAGGCTTCCCTTGATGTTTATATGGTTCAAGGAAAGTCACCAATGCAAGAATCTATAGACTGTAAAACTGATATCACCTCCTGTTTTCTCTCTCCTTAGAAAAGCAGAAAATATGCACATATGAAATGAGTTTCTTAGAACATTGCAATTCTCAAGATCAGTATCTCTTCAAAGAATGAAAAAGAAAGGATATATGTTCAAAAAAAGCAAGATTTCTGGAATCACAAATGACTGACTGTCTTTTATGTAGAAGATATGTTAAAATAGTGTTCACCAGCTGATTATTTTATTAGTTTCACTTTCCCTTAGGCAATTGTATCTGTACACACTGCGTTCTAAAAGTACAATCTCTAGTGTGGATAATCTACCTGTTTGGTACCATCCTGTTTGTAAAACCACTTCTTAGCCTAAAAATATAAACTGTAAACTGTATAACATGCAAAATGAATTGAGGTGTTTGAAAAAGCATTAGGAAAAATAAAAGGCAACAAAGAAATTAAATCAAGAAACACATTAAACTAGTATTTATGCTAAATGAATTACTGAACCTTACAAAGGATTAGCAGGGCAAGTGTGGAATGGGTATGCAGCCATTAAAATGATCTGGTATTCTCAGTCAAGTGAGAACACTCTCTACAAAAATATGTATGCTTCAGCATTCAGTCAAAGGAAAAGGCAAAGAGCATGGTCAGAAAATGTGGACCACTGAATCAGCACTCAGTTGCAGCAGCTAACTGGAATTAATTTGGGAAATGGCACCTGTTTGGCTTAATGGGACAAAGCCCATCCTTCATGTAATAATCAAGTTTTGTCACCTGTGTAACTAATATTGAGAGGATAGTCTCCTCCTTCCCTTACAAATGGGTATACAGAGAGTAAAGAAAAGCCAGACTTAGAAACCACTGCTGGAAGACCGTAACTTTTGAACTGCAAGTGGAAAGAAAAAGAATGTGGTAGTGGCCTCCACGTATGTACAAATGGCAGATGACAGGAGACTGTTAGCAACGCCGGCACTTGATAATTCCCATTGCTGAAGTTCTCGTTTCAATATCCCAAGCTGTGGCATAGGTAACTCCTTCCCTCTCTTCTTACTCCAAAATAACTTGATTGATTTGCAGTGACACAGATTTGCTCATTCTCAGTGAAAACAGTTTGTAACTGAAGTGACCATCTCTCATTTCTTCCAGTCTTCACAGTTAGGAGAAATAAGACAAAATTAATACCTCCTCCACAACCCTCATCCACTTGATTTTGTACATTTTCATTTAGGAGTGATATGTTATCCATCCAAGGAATGAAAGTCAGCTGAATTAGATGTACCTGAATTAGAAAAGCAAACACAAATTGCCATGCTCTCATAAATTTGCACTCTTACTAATTTTGAACCAAGGCTTGCTGCCTGGGCCATCTGCTGTAAGGTGAGAAAACAGAAAGGACAGCCATGAGGCCTGGGCGTCAATCAGCTGTTCCTGGGCTATTTAGATCTAGATGTTGACATACCCCTATTGACATCTTTTTCAGCAGTTTAATTGTTAATTTTTTTGTAAATTTAATTAATGTCTGGCGGGGCTGACTCAAAATTCAAAATTCAAAACCAACAGGAAGGTACTATGAAGATGGTAAAGGAAACATTCACCTAGAAAAACTTATGAACTGAAACTAAAACTTTCACAGGTTGTTTTCATTTAAAAAAGGGGTTATCAAGTGGATAAGTAAGGATCCAATCAGAATATATTAATAGTCGTGGATGGAGGTATTTCCTATTCAACTTCTGGCCACATTCTACACAGAGAACAATGTTTCTTCTACCCCACCCAGAGGATAATTTTAGGAAGTCTTAAAACTTGAAAGAAACAGGATTTGGAAGGAGTGAAAGACCACTTTCAGCATCTTTCTCCATGGCTAGGAATGGAAAAGTCTGACATACACTTTTACAAATGAAATAACAGGACATTTTAGAAGAGAGCTAATAGCTAAACTTATTTGTCTTGATTAATTGTTCTGATATGAAAGGGTAGCAGGGAACAATCTCTAATTTTTTGTAGAGCCTAATACTGTTTTACCTTTTCATTAAAGAAATTACTTTTCTACATCTTACTACATAGACATCTAAAAAAAAGCCTGAAAAAATGTTTGTAAAGACAATAAAGAAGCCAATAATACGAAAAAGCACAATAGAGCTGTAATAATTATTGGTAAATGCTTCAAATAGCTGCAGCAGTTGATTGGGTTGTGAATGATACATGTGAAAAATTATTTTTCTATGATTGTAGGCAGATGCAAACGTTAAATGATTATACTATGTATATATATTGATATAGAAATGCTATATATATTGTGTACTGTATGTTCTAGCTTTCAGAAATACTGTATTGTAGTGTACTGTACTTAACTAAGCAGATCTAAATAGCAACTTGTCATTTTCCACGAAGTCACTAGTACTGTTAACAAAAACCAAAAAGTCTATTTTCTCCAGTAAAAGAAATACATACTGTTACAGTCACAGACATTTTGACTATAGAGAGACAATGTACATTTAACCAAAGGAAAACCCCAAATGAAAATAAAAATCTCACCCAAAAATCAACCAGCCAAAACTGTTGCATTATTGTCTTATTCAAAAGGGGAAGAGATATGCCACCAATCTAAGAAGAAGAATATTTACTCACATTTTTATAACTGAAAATGAAAGAAAAGAGGTATCCTACTAAATCTTTAATTACCCCTTCTGGAGCAAGAAAAATCCCCTAGTCAGGCAAAAGACTTAAAGAATAAAATGCTGCTTTCAGGGCTAGCATGATACCAAAATAGGCAGCTGTAGTTAAACATATTCATCCCACTGACTAAATGAGTGCAAAATGAGAAAATTCTAGAAATCCTGCAGCTCTCATGGATTACATACTGAATAATCTTACTGACCAATTTCTTCTCCTCCTGAATATCTACTGATCTTCTAGACACACTAACCATGATCCTGAAAAGATTTTGGCAAAGACCAAGGGAGAGAATGTCACTTGTTATTTGCTAGTGACTGCACATTTGTAATGGATTACTCAATCAACATGTTTCAGAGTATGTGAGGTGGGGAAAGAGCTGTTTGACATGGTGCTTTGGAAACTAAAGACTCCAGACCTGGAATATTTTAGGGCCTATCAATATATTGTGCTGCTAACTATTTAAAGGCTTAATAATTTTTAGTGTTCTTTTTTAAGGGAGCAAACAGGCAGATTATTTTGCTTGGATTTTATTCCTTTGCCAGGTAAACATGTTGAATTTCAATGGAAATGAGTGCCTGAACTGAACAGTATTGTTCCAGGGCTGTCATCCCCCATGGATGCCTCTCTCTGCTAGTGAAGCCTGCTGAGATGGACTATTTTATTTATTTTGTGGCTGGCTGAAGACCACATAAGGCTCTAGGAAGCACACTTCAGCCTTCCCTTCAGAATGCGTACTCACAAAAATGTCCTGGACCAAATTTGGTTGTCACATTTTCAATGAGGGCAAACATCTAATGTGGGCAAACATCCAACTAAGAGCATCTGGCTAACAGAACGCTTTTTATGAGTGTATGTGTGCATATACAGTGTATGGGTCGTGTACTTGCTTTTTCATTAGTCATGTACTAATGCTCCACAGTTCATACTGTAATCCTTGTTTCATCTAAAGCCTTCCCTGCAACTGACCCATGCATGTCCACACAGTCAATTAGCAGCCTGTCTGTAAAGCCAGGAAGAGATAACTGGCTCTCCCTGCACATGCACACATCCACATGCACACTCAGACATACAACTGCAGGCACACAGACACACACACACAGACATGCCATATAATTTGATTCTACTCAAAGATCCCATAAGTACCAACAGCCTAAGTGACAAATGAAAGTTAAGGACTAAATGGGAAAAATTAAAAGAAAGCTGGGGGCAGTTGGGTGAATGTAATCCTATTTCTTGAATGCGATCATCTTCTCTAATCAAGTATATATTCAGCAGTGAGGGCTGAACTTCTAGGGGGCTTTATATAGTTTAATGAAGAAAATGGCAATATCCAGGTGGCAAAAAGAGAAGAAGCAACATGAAATAGAAAAGGTTCCTATTCAACACATAGATCTCAGAAAAGTATCTGTCCATTTTGTAGGAAAAAGATCTCAGAAAGATATCTGCCTGTTTTGTAGGAACAGGGCACTGTAGAATCAGACAGTTGAGCACAACAGTAAGTACCTAACTGAGCTCTGCATGTTCCTCAAGCGCCACTGTGAACTTGGCAAAAAAATCACCAACAAGTCAACAGTAGGAAGACTGAACGCTGTAGAAGTCTGCAGTTCTGTCTGGAAAATACCTAAAGCAAGCAATGCTTTTTTACACTGGTACCAGGTTTTCCAGCAGTCAAGGCTCCAGTGAGGAACTCAGGAAAGCATATGAGGCACTGTAATGCCTAAGCCCAATGTGATAGAGAGCATTTATGAGGGATACTTGGGGTGTGGCTGCAAGGCTGTGAAGGAAATTTTGCAGCTCCAAGAGGGCTCAAGTGCTAATAAAGTTTGTATGAGGAGTGAAAGCAAGAATGTCCCTACGGGCTGAACTGGGTAGAAATTCTCACATCTGATGGGATACTGGTATTCTTTAGTTCGTGTAATGGTACTGCTGCAGCAAAAGGATATTTTTAGAATATGCTTTTCATAAAAGGAATCACAGCTAAACTATTCCAAGGTTCTATATTTATGTGCAGTGACATGCATGCAATCCCAAAAGTGCCAATACAGGTTGCACTGATAGAAATTCAGAACAGAGTTTGTCCCTTGAAAGTAGCTTTTCACTGGATTTTCTTTCATGAATTTCACTGGCATTGGAGAGGCTGGAGTCAAATCACATAGCCTTACCCCATATTATTAATTTGATTTAGGAAGAGCATTTACCTTCTCCAGTGTTTTACAGGGAGCTGATGCCAGCCAACCAATCAAAAGTAGATCACTTTGGATGAGGAATGACCTTGGAGCTGTAACTGAAGGTAAGAAACAGCAGAAAAGCACCATCCAATATGAAGAGACCATTATGCCTCACTAATATTCCTTCTTCCCCACCCTTTCAAAAAGGAAAACACAACATATTTTGTAAGAAGGGAATGTTTTAGATGAAACTTTGCTACAGATACCAGAGTAAAGCAACACTTCATACTGCTCAGATGTATTTCTGTTTTAAAGCAACTATCTATGAGGCTGTAGTGTATTCAAGGCTATAGTGTATTTACTTCCCAAGGAAGTATCTTAATGCTCTTTGCTTTTTGAAAATTAGTTGATAACAAATGTTTCAATGGGGGTGTTAAAATACAGTTAACAAAGTATTTAGAAGGCTCCACAGAGGGATCTGGAAAAAAAGAGGCTTGAAGGGGAACCTCATTTCTCTCTAAAACTACCTGAAAGGAGACTGTAGCCAGGTGGGGATCAGTCTCTTCTCCCAGGTAACAAGTGACAGGATGACAGAATATGGCCAGAAGTTCTACCAGAGGAGGGTTAGATTAGATATTAGGAAAAAAATTCTTGACTAAAAGGGGGGCAAAACTGGAACAGGCTTCCCAGGGAAGTGGTGGAATTACTGCCCTGGATGTGTTCAAAACACGTGTGGAGGTAGCACTTGGGGACATGGTTGAGTGGTGGGCTTAGCAGAGCTGGGTTAATGATTGGACTCGATGATCTCAGAGGCCTTTTACAATTCTATGGTTCTGTGATTGCTTTGCTTACCTCAGTGCTACACTCCTTTTCCTACAGGAAACATGAAGTTTCTTTGGGCGTATGTGTTCTCAGTTCACTGGCTTTTGGGGAAAGTCAGTGAAGTTCATGCAGGTCTGCTAGTGGAAACTATGATCATGTGTAACATGAAGAATTGTGTTATAGCAGCAGAGTTCTGCCTATCTTGAACTGGCCTCTTTTATTTTAAAAGATATTAATAAACAATTTTAGGGCAACTTGGCATTTAAAAACCCTGACTTACTTTTCTCCTGATATGACTTTGCTAGAATGATGTGTAGAATATATTTGACTCCTTTTATTTTAAAATAAAACTAGAAACTCTTTAGTTGAGTTAGCAGATGCAGCATGAATAGCGAATTAAAGCACATTATGGGTTCAATTTACTTTTTAATTTCATTCACAGTACATCAGTAATCTCTGCTTCTCCTATATTTGAGACTCTCTTAATGCCTGTGAGTCAAATACTACTGCAGAGGCTAAAATACAAAAAGATCAGCAACACTGCCAAATATATAATGAAAAAAATATTGGTTAATATTTAACTTCACTTTTTTCACTAGAAAGATAATTTTTAAATTAAAATTATCTAACAGTATCCTGTTAGATATACTGTTGGATATCCTCTCTAACTCAGAGTGGATATTTGTCCAGATACTGGCACACCTACACAGGGAAATAATTTTTTTGTTCACCAAAATTTCACATTTGTGTAACCCGGCTCTTTCCACCTTAGGTACTTCTGATCTATAGCAGAGGGGGAGAAGAAATAAGAAAAATGAATGCATAATATTTTCTCTATTCTTAGAGGCACTAATATAATTGATTAATTATCAGCACTGGGAATAATTAGATGGATATACACTAACACCTAACACATCTTGTTTCTCATTTACATGTGTTGTCAGAAAAACAAAACAAAGATTCCCCCTTGTGTTGCCTTATAACAATAGGCCTAAGAGAGTTAAGCATTCCTCTTTTTCAAACAGGTTGTCTCCCTCGTGGACCAAATTTCTCTTTTCTATGCTAGAGAAGGCATAACCCACATTTTTCTTTTGTCAATTTGAAGAATATGCACATACCTAAAACTCTCTCCGTATTTGCCAGCTTAGTGTTCTGTGAAAATATGGGGGCTCCTTTGCTCTGGCTGAAATGAACTGGATCACTGAGTAGCTTTGAAGGAAACAAGCTTATTACTTCTTGCATGACAATAAGGTGAACAGCAGCAAGAACACTGACTTGGCATGGCCAGAACCAGCCCCTGTGGACGTGTATCCAGCATCAGGACACCTCCATACACTTGCCTGTCTAACTGGCCATGCTGCAGACACTTGGCCTTTTCAGCACCTGCCCCTCTGCAAGGCCTTTCTACCTGCATTTGGTTTCTGTCAGCAGGACTGTTAAATGCTGGGAAAGGTGCTCACTGCATTTACAAACTCAAGATTCCAGACTTAATGTTTTATCTGTAGTTTCCCTTATATGCCTTTTTTCAGCAGAATTCTGAACATTTAGGGGTCAGATGAAGACAAACCTTCTGGGAGAAGAGGAGGCTCAAACCTCTCAGGGCCAAGTTCTCATCACTTTATATCTCCTTCACAAATTTCCATGGTCAGTATAAAAACAAATCAGGGAATATGAAAAGCAGCTATTTTGCCTCAGGCCAATCACATACTGCTTCAGTTAGGCCACCTGTTGACTCTTTACTATCATGTATTTTCCAATGGCTCAGAGGACCTGGATGCTGAATTGAAAGGGTGGATTATCAAGGCCTAGTCCTTCTTCGCAGAAGGTGGACCACTAGGTGTTAATTTGATATTTTCACAGAATTATAGAACGGTTTGGGTTGTAAGGGTCTTTAAAGATCATCTAGTTCTAACCCCTTGCCATGTGCAGGGGACCTTCCACTAGACCATGTTACTCAGAGCCCCATCTGGCCTGATCTTGAACACCTACAGATCTGGGCAACCTGTTTCAATATCGAACCACCCTTATTGTAAAGAATTTCTTCCCAATATCTAATCTAAACCTACACTCTATCAGCTTAAGGCCATTCCCCCCAATCCTATCACCACATGCCCTTGTGAAAAGTCCCTCTCCAGCCTTCTTGGTGTCTTCTGGAGGGTCTACCTGGACCCTTCTCTTTTCCAGGCTGATGCTATTTCTTCCTTTTGAGTGGCAAGTCACTTTCAGTGGCAAGTCACTCCAGTGAGAGCTGGAGGATTTCTTTAGCATAGGACTGTCAGGACGGTCACAGATCTAGGCATACTGAAGGTCTGATTATGTTTGAAATGGTTTGGGCACTTTTGATTTTGGACTGGACTCTATACCTCTGCAAAGAGTATGTCTTGTACCTACTCGCTATAGGACTTGTTTTCATTACCAAAGAAGACAGGAGATGTTTGGATAATACTTACTAAAGGCAAGAAACGTTCCTCCACCATGTGAGTGATCCCAGCATTAATCAAATAGCTCAAGATCAACTGAACTCCGTCAGTGGGGTTAATAAGAAGTGGAGTGCTGATGGTATGTGGGTTATTACAACTCCTTTGGATGAAAAAGAAATCAGAAGAAGAAAAACGGGTTCCACTTGGGCTCTTTAATCTTAGAGCAAAGGGAAGTCTCATTCACTTAGAAAGTCAATTAAATGCCACTCTCCCCTGCTACCTTACTGGGAACTTGAGCTGTTTTTGAAGGTAACAGCATGGGCCAGAAGTGGGCCTAGTAGAATTAAGATGGATGTTGAGAAAGTGTCCTCAGAGCAGTTCCTGTTCCAAAACACCTACACCTATTTTCCTTAAGAGAGACTACTATTATGGGTTTTCTGAGAGGAGGGATCAGACTGAAATATCTTACTACAATCTACAGACTGGTTACTGTGCTGCTAGGTTCCCATCATTTATGAGCTGTGCCTGCCAGTACCCTCCCTGCAAGAGATCACTGTAGGAGAACCTCACTAATGCACACGCCCCAGACACACACATGGACACGCTCAGGAGTCCTCTCCTTGCTGATCAGTGAACAGTGAGCTTCCTGCATTCCTTGTGGATTCAGCTTCCCAGAGAGAGGCAGACCTCAGCGAAATGAGCAAGAGAAGTTAAATTTTGGATCTCTGATTTGTGATTTCATATAATGCAAGAATAAGGGTGTTTCAGGGAATGACAAAATAAACTTGAAAGGGAATAATTTCAACAATGTGGTAACTAACCAGAGGAACTCACTTCCACAGGACAGCATGGAGGCCACCTAAAAATGAATAGGCTAGATCTTTGAAGGACAATGAGAATTATCTGCTACAAGATATAATTTTTATACGACATGAAAAGGTAAAGCCATTAATTATTATGTTTTTAGGTTATAGGCAAATAGATATTTTATTTGTATCTATATGTATTTTATATGTAGAAATAGCTAATAGCTTCTCCCTTAGGCATACTGCTTTGTAATAATGCAACACAGGTCCTTCATCTTTATTCAAATAATTTCTAACTTGCCACATGGCAGAGAAGCAGTACTGGGCGAGATGGACCACAGGGGAGATCTGCTCTGGCCAGTCCTAGATTTCCAATTCACTTCATCAGCCTCAGCAGCAGTAAGAGAAGGCACTTCTCATTCACTCTAAGGCTTCCTTTATTGCACTTTTGCCTTGCAGAGAGGCCTTGATTTGTAAGCTTGAATTTATGTTCTATTTAGTGGCCTTTTCCATTACCAAAGCAATACGAAGAGAGCTTTAGGGAAAGTGAGAATCAGGCTCAAGGAATGCAGGATATTGCATGCTTCAACAAAAGGATGTGTGCTACAGTCTGCATTTTCTCATCTGTATCATTTCACCAGGTGTTTTGAAGGAAGCCTTTCAAGCATACCGAGATTGGCTCCAACGTTGTCAGCAGAGGTTTCCAGATCACTGTGACTGCTATTCTTTTTGCAAAGGCATACTGTAACAATGTATGAAACCTGAATATACCTGTAACATTCGGATATTATAGTTGTTTCCAAGTAGCAAATAAGTATTTCAAAGATGGGAGGAAGAATTGCCAATGAGAATCCAACATTTTAAAAGATAAAGGCGACTTATGTTTGAGCTTCTAAATTCAAGAGTGACCTGACAAGCACTTTCAGCTACATTTGCAGTCATGCTGCAAGTTGCTCCACGTTTTATAAGATCAAGTCTGGAAATCCAGCAAAATCAGTTTATATTACAGGCAGTCATTTGAGAAGACCTAGGCCTAAATTCTCTTACAAGTATTTTAGAATTCAATCTAATCTGCCTTAGCTTTACTTTAGAACTATGTTTATTTTTTTTAATTGGCATCATTCATTCATTCATTCATTCCTTCATTCATTCACAACTTATCTTTAATTCACTTCAATTTTATTAGATCGTATAAAAATTTGCATTTCAAAGATAATGTTTGGATTTAGGGAAGGATGAAAACTGAAGGATTAAAATTTGGATAGTATTCGGATTTTGGTGGATGTAGACCCTGATTCTTATTTTCTGTTTACTGGCATTTCTCTTCTGGTATCAGAAGTATATTCCAGAATATGCTACATCTTGAGTACAGTTCACCAGATTTACAATGGCAAATTAAACAGCTTTTCCCCAGACCTCAGATGACAAATGAGCAGCTACATATCTGTAAGCTGGCTAAAATTCTTCACTAGTTCCTCATATGGGAGAATATTCTTCGATACTAAAGATCTCAGAAAAACCCCTCCTTCGCCCAGAGAGCACCCTTCACTCCTTTTGTTTAGGTTTGCCTTCCTTATTTTCTTCTGCACCCTAGTCTCCAGAACCTTTATCTTCTGTATAGATCTAGTGTGTCCAAATGGCAGATATCATTTCTCCCTCTCTGTGTCTTGGGCTTTGTCTTTTCACATCTTGATTTACATGCCAGCATTGCTTTTACCAGTGTGGTTATTAGAACAAGATTTGTTAACTAACTTGTGCTCCTTCTCCAGCCCCTTGAACTACCCAAACAAGCTGGTAATAGAGAAAGACTTCACCATATAAAAGACTCAATTGCTCTGGCATTCACCTCAAAGTCTCTCTATGCTGCATATTGCAGCCAAGAATCTGGGCTTCAGTATTTAGGATCTGCTGAATAATACCTTGCAGGGTACAGAAAGATTCTGAGACTGAACCACCTGCCAGGTTTGGGTTTTTTTTTTCCCCAAATAAATGGTAATGGAACAGGCATAGAACATATGGATGAAGTTACCTGTACTGAATCACAGACATCTGATAGGGAAGCTGCAGGTGTAAAGAACATGCAAAACTATATATGGAGATCTACCAAGTCAATACTCAGAAAGCTGTCCAGCATAAAAGAATGTCTCATGTGAAATGCTCAGTGTTCACAAGCAAAAAGTTTTGTAAACTTAAGAAAGCTTAATTTAAATATAGACACAAGTAAAAGCTAAACTAGCAATTTTTCTTTTTTTTTCCTTTTGCATATTTTTGTTAGGTGCTTCTTCTCTGCCTCAAATATGAAGTCCAGAGTGCAGTTGGTGTAAGTCCTCACACGGATTTCAAGCAAGACAAAGACAGTGTCAAACACTGATCCAACTGAACTAAGGACCCATGTACTTTGGGAATTGGCTTTGGGGGAAAAACTCTTACACAGATACACAAAAGACAACTAGGGAGAACACCAGTCCAAACACAATAAAACAAAATACAAAACACCAACATATATATGCAGATCAGGAATCAATCTTTCACACTGATCCTACATTCCTTTCATAGCTTTGTCTATGCAGAGAATGCGGGATGTGGCCCTTCAGTCAGACTTTTTGCAAATGAAGGGAAGATTATTTGCAATGGTAACGTTTTAAGTTGTTTTGGCATCAGCACAAATTATCGGGGGCAGGATCAGGTTCCCACACAAATATGGAAGCTCTCTAGCGAGCAAGGCAGGGATGAGAGAACAATACAGCAGATTAATTCTTGTCCAGTGACCAAAAAGAAGGGAAATCCTAGTTATTACACACTTCCAAAACTTCCATTACTTTTTCAAAGAAGAAAGACTACAGTTTATATCATCCCCAAAACCAAGGGAACATTGCTAGAAAAATCTCTTTCTCAAAAGGAAATGTCCTTCAGCAGAAATAAATTCTGAGATGGAACCAAAAAAGAAACAACAGAAGCTTGGTAAGAGCCAAAAAGAGAACCATGTAATTCAAGAAAACAAAGTAGCAGTTCAAATGATACTGCAGGATGCACAAACACTAGTAGATAATCTCACAGATGACTTCACAGAGCCCCTCATCGACCCAGGTAATTCTTGATTCCATTAGAAAACAGAGAGAATAATACTAGAAAAGAAAATTAAGAAAACATCCTTCCTCTTTTTTAAAATAAAAATCGAGATCATCTCCCCTCCCCCCCTCTATCTTGGAAGCAGGTTAGCTAACCTTAACAGTCTCAATTTAAAATAAAATATATATTTTTATATATATTCATATATATAATAAAAGAGAAGATATTAGTGGCAGTGTATGCAAAACAAAAAAGAAAACAAAGAAAAATTACTTTTAACAATCTCACTTTTTTTGTTTTTTTTACACAAATACTGTTGTAAATATATTAAAAAAATCAGCATTCTATCTGGTAAACGTCACTTTTGCCCCTCTATAAAATTTTGAATTAAAAAAGTCCCAACAACTCTTTTTTTTTTTAATTATTATTCCCCTCCCCTCCCACCCTTTATTCCTCTTTCTTCCACAAGAATAAATCCTGATGCAACTTTTTTTTTTTTTTTTTTGCAAAGATTGTGGGAACTAACCCTTCTCTTGTACCTAGATCCATAGGTTGCAACCTCTGATATCTTTGATTTTCCTCTGTGTTTCTCTTTGCCTTCTGTGAAAGTCCCTCTTGATTGTGCTGAGGCCCTGTGCTCAGCGAAGACACTGAATAAATTACAAAAAAGCCACCGTTGCTCGTTGTCTGAATCTTCTTGGTTTCTGCTATAAGGTGGTGGTGGTGGTACGAGAAAAGCAGCGGGGAGGGTGCGCCAGACAGCGTGGGATGGAGCAGAATCCAGGTGAGGAACCTCTGATTCTTTTTCCTCGCCCTGCAGGGACTCCACACTATCCAAGCCACACTGCCTCGCATTCCCCTCAGCCCTTTTTGTGTGTTTGTGGATGCGTGTGTGTGAGAAAGCAGACACGTGGTGGAAACCAGCAGGGCCTTGTTTCCTCTGGTTGCTGCTCAACCAGAAGCAAAATATTCCACAGTTCTAACTGGATACTGTGAAGTCCAAAAAGCGGTCAGCAATGTGAATCATGTCCATTGAAACACTGCAAGCGGTGTACTTATAACGACAGTAGGCCTTGTAGATTTGTAATATATTTTGTTTTGTTTCTTTATTTGTAGTGCTCTTCACAAGTGAGAAAAAAGATTTTTTTTTTTATTATTTTTCTGTCTGTTTTTTAAATTTTTTTGTGATTTTTTTTTTTTTTTTGTTGTTTGCTTTTTGTAGTAAAGAAGGGTTGTATTTAGAGGCCAGTAGCTAGAGATCCAACCAGTGGAGCTCATGAAGCACTACCTGGCCTTAAGGCCACCATCCAAGGGAGGTTGGGAAAATTATTATTCACCCAGCCTCCGGAAATGTAATGTACCAGCAGGCAAAAAACAGTTCTTCATGTAGTACAAAAACCAACAAAACGAAATGAACCCAAAAAAAAGGAGGAAAATAAAGGTAAAAATGAAACAAAAATAATTTCTTAAATTCTAGTGCCATAGCTTTTTTTTTTTTGTTGTTGTTGTTGTTTCTATTTTTGTTGTTCATAACAAAGAGAGAGAGAGAGATTCTACTTATCCGTCTGACACATGCATCCTCATGTGGTCGTTGAAATGCTCGATTTGGTCAAACTTAGCTGGACAGACAGAGCAGACGTACGTGGTCCCCTCCGTGCAGGCCACCACGCCGGCGGGGACAGCCCTCGTGCCGGTGCCGGTGGCTCCAGGCGTGCCGTTGGTGGCACTGTGCAGAGCCACATGCCTCTCCAGCAGGGTCTTGTGGGAGAACTTCTTCTTGCAGATGTAGCACTCGTAGGACTTCTCCCCGCGGTGGAGACGCATGTGCACATTAAGGGAGCTCTTCTGGGTGAAGCGCTTGTTGCAGATACTGCACTGGTAGGCCCTCACGCCAGTGTGTGTCACCATGTGTTTGATTAGGTAATCCTTTAAAGAGAAGGAGCGCCAACAGATGCTGCATTGGTGTGGTTTCTCACCTGCCCATTACCAATGAGGGAGAGAGAGAGAGACAGAGAGAAACAGACAAAGAGAGAGAAAAAAAAAAAAATCATAAAATTAAACCACTTCGGTAGAACTCTTCACAATAAACTAATGATAAATCTCATGGGGGTCTTTGGAGAGGTGCTCTGGCTAACAAAGCGTTAAGTTTGTTAATCAATGTGCTCTAACACAACATTTTTTTGCAACCAAAACCCTTTACAAAGGAAGCTGTAGGAATTCCCTATCCACATTAGGAGCTCAGGTGATTCCTTCAAGTTCACATAATAAGTAGGCACTGACAAAGACAGGACTAGAGTTTAAAGGTCCTAGCACCTACGCCCAGTTTCAATGGCACAGCCTCTCCTGTCTGTGCTCCTGTCTTGCTCCTCATGCTCATTTCTAGACAGGAAGGTCTCAGCCATGCTATTTCACCTTTCAGTGCTTCCATTTCCTTACCAGCATGCAATAAAAACAGGGACAAATCAGTGACTACCAGACAGCTGACCTGGGCCAGACTCATTTTGGTCAAATTGCTTTCAATTTCGCAGGAAGAGGAGTGATAGAGTATGTCAGAAGAATCCAACACATTTTAAGAGGTTTACATTTGTTGCTCCATTTTCTGGTCAAATGCCATAGCTGAAGCATGTACAAGGAGTACCAGAAAAGAGAACCTCAGGACACAGAATTGTCTAGGCCAGCCAGCACTATGCAAAGGGCAACCTAACAGATAACCTTCCAGTGTAAGACACAGGAAACCTGAACGACTTGACTGCCAGTTAAATAAAGGTAAAAAGAGAGATAAAACATTTAAGTAATCTTCCACATTGCCTTGTGTGCCCAGGACTGTTGTAAAACTTATTATGGAAACCTGTATAATTGAACTCTGATTAAGTTTTTACAAACCAGCAACTACAGGGACGGAAAAAATACTTAGCTGAGCACATATTACTGTTTTTTTCAGACTACTCTTAAATCCTCCTCATGCTCAGAATTCTGAAAGATAAGGCACAGTCTCATGTTTCATGGTATCAAGCACTGTTTTCATGATATGCTGCTGAACTGGTAACATAGACAACAACTAACAGCCTGAATGCCCCATCAAAAGCTACTTTTGAATTTGCTTTCTGAATCACTTGTGGTATATTTCACGTGTGGAATTCATCATCCCCCAAGCTGTCAGGGATAGAGACGGTACCATAACTCTGTAAGAATCAAAATGATCCTCTGTTTCACTGATTGCAGAATAATCACAGGAAAATAACTTTCTCAATTTCCCCTCTTTTTTTTTTTCTCCACAGACATCCTGCCTCCCTCTTTTTACAGTCTGTTTGGCACTGTTTTAAATCCCAAAGAGTCAATCTTCAGGGACCAAGACATGCCTGTGGTAACATATAATTCACTCATATAGTGAGATTACCATATACTACTTATACTCAATTTTAAGAGGAGATAATTAAAATGGATTAGATGTGAAAGACCTACTTTTTTATCTCCCCAAGTCTCTGCTTCTTTTTATTTCATGGTTTGCATGTATGATGGTGACATCCATGAATGAAATTCACTTGCTGCTCTTCCTTGCACTCGTGAGGAGTTAGCCCCTACCTGGTGAAAGACACTTGCTCAAAACCCTAAATCCTTACTTTCCTGATGGCTTTGCCACACACAGTGCTGTGCTGTGTGTAGACAGGTCAATATGCTTGACACGTGATGTGGAAAATGATAGTGTCAGTTAGAATAATGTCTGATTAACTAACAAGAGACTGACTGTATTTATGGAGCTCGTTTTTGCCTTGGGCAATATATGTCCCAGAGTTTGTAATAAGTTGGTCTCATCCACTCTAGACCCTGTTAAGATTGTGCTATAAAAACACCTTAATTTTTGCCTGCCTATGTTTCTAAGATACACTGGGTTGTGGCTTTTGAATCTTGGCTTCAAAGCCTTCCTGGGATTTCTCCTCTCCAAAGAATTGCAAAACTTTAGTTTTTCCTTTTTGTATGCAAATTTTTGTGCATACAGTGAGCACTGTAGATTCTTTATTCCCGTGATTCTTCATTTTCAAGTCAGAGAAACATTGCTCAGTGAATTAAATGTGCATGCTCTTCCTTTTCCTTCTTTATTTTGTATTTGGCTGTTTAATTAGACAGCAATATGGGATGATTAGAGTAATAGAATCGTAGCATATCTGAGTTGGAAGGGGGAAGAAGCAATGTCAGTGCTTGGCCATTGTCCCCTTTTCCAGTCCCTGTGCTCCTAGTGATGTAGGCTCCGTGTCTCTTTGAACCCTAACCACAATGGATACTTGGTGCTGGCACTGAGGTCATGGAATCATAGACTCCTGAGTTGGAAGGGACTCCCAAGGATCATCAAAGTCCATCTCCTGGTCACCATCCCAAGAATCACACAATGAGCCTGAGACCATTGTCCAAGAGCTCCTCAAACTTTGCCCAGTTTGGTGCAGTGACCATTTCCCTGGGGAAGCTGTTCCAGTGCCCAACAACCCCAACCAAATGGTGAAGAACCTTTTTCTAATACCTAATCTAAATCTACCCTGAGACAGGTTCATGCCATTCCCTTTTGTCCTACCACTGGAGATGAGAGAAGAGGTCAGTTCCTTCCCCTCATGAGGAAGCTGTAGTCCCAATGAGGTCTCCCCTCAATCTTTTCCAGGCTGAACAAGCCAAGTGACCTCAGCCACTCCTCACTTCCCCTCATCCTATCACCATCCTATCACCAAATTAGAAAGATGTGGAGGCAGCAATGTTGGTGCTCTGCTGTGATCCCCTTGGCATATCTTTTGCAGCCTTTAATCCAGTATTAATCACAGTGTGATATGTGGGAAAAGGCAGTGGTGCCTTATGCAGATAATGCATAGACTCTAGCACTGTATTCCCACAATATTGTGGGATGTATTAAAGTGAGTCTACCCGGAACATGGAAAAATAGCAATCTGTAATATCTTTGCACCCATGTGAAAGAAGAAAAGGGGGTCAGTTTCTGTTGCATGGAAAGCTACATCCGACTGTAGTTTTAGGAAGCATAAAACCATACAGAGATAGAGAGGCCTTTAAATTACTGAATTCTGGTTTATGATTAGACTCTTCCATGACTTCTCTTGTGAGCCCTCCAAACAGAAAGATTAATTCAAACATTTGCATCTCCAAAACCTCTCAATTCTTCTGTGGATCTTTTCCTGAGTCACTTTGCCTGGCTTTTTTAACAGGGCTAAGGAAAAGTCACCCTGACAGTGGGAACAGCTGCCTCTCCTCTATTTTTCTAATGATCCTGTCCAGCACTAGACAAGGTAGCAGATAGACTTTCTCTGAGGCTGCACACATAAAGACTATTTTCAGGAGGGTTTTCTGAAGCCTAGCTCTCTGTTGGTTAAGGTGAAATTATTCTCTCAGGAGCCAGTTAGCTCCTAAATTTTGCAATGATTTATCTCCCCAAATCTTTCCCTGCCACCACAGGGCATTCTCAGACCCACGGAAATAAAATATTAATTCATGTTTCAAGATGCCTATTGATTTCCTCGGTTGGTAATCTTTATCTGACTCCAAAACCAAAGTGCAGTGCTGGGGCAAATACAGCACCTGATCTCAGTGAAGTTATTTGTAAAAAAGTCTTTTTAGCTTTTAGAACAAGCAGATATATTTCCCTGTGTTCTGAAGGGGATACTTTTCTGCATACCAACACTATCTATGTAGCATTTTAGCTACTCATCCACAACAGAAAGATGGAGAACACAGACACAAAAGTAATCTTGGGATTCAGGACTCTTGATCCTTGCAATTAAACATTTTGTACCAGTCCTGAGAAGTTGATCTTTTTGTATATGCATATGTACAGCTCTGCCGTAGATGTCTAGAGTTTTTCATTGAAGTGGTAAATACAGGTAAATTGAAGTTAAAAGTTTACAGATACACATGGAATTGAAATCTATTGCATCTAATAGAGAGGCGTGACCTACATTCCTCCCATACTTAGGGCAATTTTTCCAGGTTGTACTCCATGTATCACAAACCCAGCATTTATTTTAAGATCTGATGTTAACAAAGCCACTGCTTGGTGAAAGAAATATTTACTCTTTCTCTAAACTGGAATTTCTCTCCAACAGCTGAAAAAGCCAAGGGCTAATACAAGCAAAACAGTCCTGAGACCATGATAACTCCTCCATGTAAAATACATATCCTTTCTTTGAAGTCTCATAAGTTGGCAAAGCTAGAAAAGACAGTTTGGCTCAGTGGCAAACATGGTTACCTATGTTATCTCAATAGACCATAAACCATGTACTAAAGCAGCTGCAGTTTTAAACAGAAAGCTGCTGATGTTGTGTTCCATAGTGTTCCACATAGTCTTTCAATATTTTCTCACTGAACCCTATGTTTCTGTACTCACAGCTAGTGATACCTCTGACTTACTAAGAGACAAGGGATTACAGCAATCAGCTTGAGTGAAGTACAGAAAGACTTTCTGACAAAACTCCAGATTTACTTTCTTATAGTAGTATGTGAGATCTAGAAAATATGTGTCAGTGTGTGTAAACATCCAAGCCTGGACCTACTGCTGCAGCTCCACCAGTAATGAATTTGCCCTAACCTCACCACTGTTTGAGCTTAACCCCCATACAGCTGTAAAACCTATGTGGGGAGCAGGGTTAAGCTTTCTTAAAAGATACAGTTTTTCTTATGATCTATTAGTTTCCTCTCTTCCACTTAATGTTGCCTGGTCAGCTTGCAGGGTACAATGAATGCTCATCATTTCCTTGGATGGATGCAAGACCCCTTTCACTCCAAGTGAAATGAGCCTGTTTCTGCATTATGCACAGTTAGGCCCCTATATTGGGGCCTGTATGTTTCTGCAGGGACTCAGCTTCAGTGCAGTAAGGCCAGGAAGTGTTCAGTGACACCAGCTCCCTGGATAAGCCCTCCCTCCTGTTTGTGCTGGGCGCTGGCAGGTTGGCAAACAGGACCTAAGTCCATGGTTGTGCAGGACTTTCTGTGGCTCCATGTGCAAGCCAAAGGGAAGCACTCTTACCTGTGTGTACAAACATGTGCTTGACGTAGTTCTGTTTGGCGGTGAAAGTCTTGTTACAGAGAGTGCACTCGTAAGGCTTTTTTTCGCCTTGCCCACCCGCTGTGCTGTGGCCCGCAGACGGGGCCAAGGGCTGTGGGGCTGGCAGCTGGGCAGTAAAGGTTGACAGGCCGGGCTGGGACACTGTCACAAACTGTGTCTGTTGGCCAGCTAAAGGCTGGGGCAGGCTGAAGAGAAAAGGCTTAGGGCCGCTGCCAGCAGACTGTGTGGTGAAAAGGGCAGGCAGGTAGGTGTTGCCAGCTGTGCCAATGACCTGAGTGTTGCTGGTCAGAGTCAGTGGCATCCTCAGATTGCTGGTGAGGGTTTCTGTCTGGCGTAAGTAGATCTGTGTGGTTGGCAATGGTTGGGCAACAGATGTGTTGACAGAAGGCTGCAAAGCCCCCTTTTCGGTGCTGTTATTGACTGTGAGCACTTTGCTGTCCATTTCAACGTCATTGCTTCTCTCTGGTGAGGAAGAGTTGGCATCTACATGTTGCTGCTGCTGCTGCGGCTGAGTGCCATCAGTAGGGACATCATTTTGATCTGCTTGAGAAGGTTCTTGCTGCCCATCCCGGCCCAGACCAGCCATAAACTGCTGCTCCATGGAATCAGGCTCAGTGCCAATGGAGGAACTGACACCTGAGTCAAAACTCTCCCCTTTGGGCTCGCTCTCAGTGCCTTCTGCTTGGTCAGTGTCCTCAGTGCATTCCTCAGACTCATTGCGCTCAAGGATCTGCACCCTCTGTTGGCCGTAGTAGTCATAGTCATCCTCCATCTCCTGTTTAATGTGGATGTTGCCCATCAGGGTTTGAATTCGGACAGGGCGGGGTTGCTTCCGGCAGTGTGTGGTCTCTGGAGTGGTGGAGAGGTACCGCTCCATCTGCTGCGACCGCTCATGGATCCGCGTGATCCAGCTGGGGTCTTCTATGTGATGGTCCCTGGGGAGTCCCAGGGCTGTCTCGTGGTGGCTGACCACAGCTCCACTGTAAAAGGAGCGCTCCCCACTGCCATTTTGCATGGAACAGGCATAGAGGGCTGAATAGATCCTGTCCACACTGTGCTGTGAATGGCTCTGCAGGTAGCCAGACTCTGTGTCAGTGCTCTGCCCCGAGGTGCCTGATTCAGGTGTTCCCCTGGGTGTCTCTTGGCCAGAATCCTGAATCACCGGGTAGACATCCCCCACATTTTGTGAGACAATCCTTGTGCACTCATCAATCACAGTCTTGATCTGCAGGATGCTGGCGGCGGTGAGGATTTGGAGGGCCTCCGACTGTGAGACCCGCAGCACCCCGCTGTACATGAAGTCAATGAGCTTTTGCACAGACTGGACTGACACCACTGAGGGGATCTCGATGTCACTGTAGCCCAGCAGCAGCTTGTCCTGGAAGAAGGGGCTGCCAGCCGCCAGCACGCAGCGGTGGGCGCGCAGCATGCTCCCGTGGATGCGGACCGTCACGTCACAGAAGTGGCCACGGTTGCGCTGCTCGTTGAGGGTCTCGAGCACAGAATTGCTGAAGTTGTGAAGGTTGATGCTATGAATGCGCTCTGTCATCCCCTTGCAACTGATGTTACCTGGAGCAAAGCAGGTGACAAAAGCAAACAAACAAAAAAAAGAACAGAATGAGTCTTGTCCTCTGCAGGGCCACAGTGAGAGCGCTGGCAAAGGTAACCTCCCACTGTGTAAAGGTAACTTCCCACTATACAAGCAAAACTGATTGCATTGGAAAAATGACACACAGAGGCATCTGTTAGAACACATCATTATTGTAAGATTACAAGTAAACTTCACTACTCATTTCCAGAAGCTCAAGTCCTGAATTTTTGGACAAAACCAAACGAAGACAGGTGTGGCTGGACCTAAATTCCAATCACATTCGTGGGTCTTCGACTTCCTATCAGTTTATCTGGCTTTAAAAAGCTTAGAGCCAGCCAATTGTAAACACTGAGCACATGGATTAAAGCTGGATTTTAAGCTTTGAATTGGACCTATGCCAGAAGAGATCAGAATCTGTAATGACCCTGAGTTGTTAATGCAAATGGTATATATGAAAATATGATTTCAATCTACACTGGTATTTTAAGGAATTCAGATCCTCTGTTTCACAGAGTACAGTTACTTGTATCAAAAAAACTGGCAGTCACTTTGTAAAATCCAAATCTGGTTCAAGATTTAGGCTGTAAATGTTCCTAAAATCCCACGCACAGTTTTGTCTGGGGTTGTGGTTTAGAACATTTGCTACCCAATAGTGACAAACAGTTCTCTGAAAGAACCCAAAGCAAAAAGTTAACATGAGCTGTCCCCTTCATTTTTAGCATATCCCAAGTTCTGACTTGCACCAGAATGCCATCATATAAAAACAAATGTTCCCCTGCTGTTATTTACTTGACAGAAACTGGAAAATTACAGACATTTATTCCAAGGAAGATTTTGTCTTAGTTTGGCTGAATAATCTAAATAGAGAACAGTTTAGAAAAGCATCTAACCAATTTGGATGCAAAACCAACATAATCTTCAAAATTTACAAGTAACTGGAAAGAAATTTCCTAATTTCCCAATCCACTGTTCGCTATCTTCCTCTTGCTTGCTTGCTTTGGTTCCAGTGCTTTCCCATTTCCTTTCCTGTTCTTTACCAAATTTTCATCTATTTAGGTTTTGACAGGCAGAAACTACGGTTTCACCTTTTAATTATGAAGAGTCAACTGCCCCTTGAATGGTAAACAAATAAACCACTATTAATAACTGTTCTCTTCAAGCATTTGTAGTACACGTGTCATCTTGGTTTCTAGAAAATTAGACAAAGTAATGATAAATCACCACTAGTATTGCAGGCATTTTGTCTTGAATACTCCCACCAAAGGTCTAACCACTCTTGCCACAATAACTTGTGCGAGCATCCAAAAATAGAAGTTGGTAAGTGTGAGTAAATTAAACTAGCTTGTTGGCACTGTCTAACAAATGTACAGAGCAAATAAATAACATTGAAAGCAGTTGAAAGGCATACACATGCCTTTTAGCCCAGCAATGTCTCTCTGCTGCACCCTAAGGAGTGCTTCACATCTCATCCACAGGTAGTAGAACACTACTCACTGCAATTTGCAGGCAAATGTGGCATCCTCCCTGCTCTGCATTCATCTTCCCATTTATTCACCACCAATACATCAAGCACCCTCTGTTTTGGTGGTTCAAAGAGAAACCACCTTGGACACAAGCAGTTATTTTAATTCTCTGAAGTAGCTGATGATTAAAGAGAAGCACAAAGGTCAGGAACTAGAAATCACAATGGGGCCAGACTGTCTGAGGAAGTCTCATGTTAACAGATGTAAACCAACCTGTACCAGAAGGTTACTAATTTCCATATGTGATTAGCACACTGAGGGGATGCTCACATAGCAGAAACAAGGAGGAAATCACTAAGACCCTGATGGAGCTTGTGAAACACATCTGTCTTATTCATAAGTTTAGCCAGGAAACCTGAGCTTCTTTAATGGGACTGACCATAGGACTAGAAAAACATGTTAGAAACTGGGAGACTTTCCTTCAAGGCCATTGCAACTATTATTACACAAAATAATGTAGAGGAGAGATGTATTTCCTCCTCCTTCCTGATAGAGGAATTCTGCAGAGGCCTTGGGGCAGTTCCAGATGCCTCCCTGCCAAACATGTCAGATCATACGAGAGTCCAAAATGGATTTACACACAAAGTCAGAATCCTTAGCAAAAGCTGTGTACCGGTGGGACAACAGAAAAGTGGAAAATTATTGATGAATAGGTGACATTTCTTTTCAAGACTAACTATAGGCCATAGCAAGTGACTGTACAGCTACCCATTTATCTCCATGTATCTTTAAGTAGTACTAGTGACTACCTGGTCTGCTCCTAGGACTCACTTTCACAGAAACACGTCTCTGTGCTTGGCTTTGTCAAATGAGGTATTTGATAATAAGAAAAAATATGCAGCAGTCTAACCCAATAACCCAAAAATCTTACCTTGAACATGCACAATGTGGAATATTCTACACATACCAGAGATGCTACAGACAGGTCACTTGATTTGAGAAAAGAAACCTACTTTGTTACTATGCTCCTTGGCAGATAAAATTAATTTTGTGAGCAGAACTCTGAAAAATGCATCCCTAGGACCACTCCCTTCCAGAAAGATGTGATATGCACCATGAGACTGGAAGACCTCCAGGGAAAGTGCATTCTGCCACTAATCCACAAAGCCATGTATAGAAAGGAGGAAAGACAAGGTTCATCAATAAGTTTCAACAGCTCTTCTCAGGTCCTGGCTGTGGGAATCTGGACTTGTGTACCCACAGTGTATTTGGTCCTTAGCTAACAATGAAAACAGGCAGTTGAAGTTGATCCTGGCTACAAAAAAGAGGTCTGTATGCATTTGTAAGTGCTGTGAATAGCTCGCCTATAGGAACTGATCTAGGATGCTCCTTGTGATGTAGGAGCTGGTCTGAAAGTCAACTGAGTCATCTTCATAAATGGCATTATTTTTTGTTGCTATTAGAGTTTGCCCTTAAAAAGATCCTCTCATTGTTGGACTATCTACTTCTTCAACTGAGATACAACTGAAACTTACTCCTTGAGGATAAAAGAAGGGTGGTTGGAAGAGATACACAATAAACTGTTAAAAAAGCTAATACGGATTTTGAGGATGATTTTTCTAGGCCACCTTCCTCGACATTCAGCACTGTAAACCATATCTATCAAAAGTCCAGCCAACCAAATAAGTTGCCTAAGTGTCAGAAACATTACTAAACAAGCCACATCAGTATAAATCGCAGTTTCAACAAATTCCAGAGACTGGTCTATAGCAAAACTTGCTGTCCAATGCAGATCCTTTCCCTCTCTGCACAAAACCGGGTCCAGATGCTGTTTTGTGGTTGACTCCCACTTTATGTTGTTCTAAGCTGAAAGTTTAAAGTTGATGTTGCCCACAAAACACAGAATTGCCAGTACAGGTTTGATTCTAAGTAAATGCCACATTCTGACAAAGACTGCTAGAGCCTTGGACAAGCCAGAGTGTGTCAGCTCCTCTCAAGGCCCAGCTGCACACAGGCACACTCACCGAATCCTCACTGCACAGAATGCCCAGCTCAGGAAAAAGGCTCCTGTCTAGGGCTCTTCTCAGGCCTGCCACTCTTTTAAACTCGAGACAGTGGGAAACTTTCTGTGAAATTCAAGTGGTCTTTGTTAAGTACTCCCTTTTTTTTTTTTTTGTCCAGTAAACATGATGTAGAGATCCCAATGGACTTGTTCTGAGAAACTCCTGTAAAATGGTTTTGTCCCCTTTCTGTGAAGCAAGTTCTGATTGGAGGGGTATTCACAAACTATATAGGAAAGAATGGGTGTGAAAATGCAAAGGCCATTCTTACCCAGATGGGCAATGAATAGGCATTTGCCAGTTAAAAAAAAAAAGGCAGAAAAAAAAAAAAAGAAAGGAAAAAAGCCCAGACAAACTGCACAGATTATGCACATTTGAAATCCTCCTGGGATACAATTTGAAGCTGGCATGGCATAAAGGTGAAACATATTACTGTGCAACTTTGAAAAAAGCTTCATTTGCCCGTATGCAAATGTACCGATTAAACTGTCAGGCTATTCACAGAAACATGCATGGAATTCATCCTCAACTAGTAAGAAGGAGCACAACGTGGATGGGAAAGGAAAAAACTTTTGTTGTGTAATACATGACTGAATGCTTAGATTAGTGTTTCCCTGAATCTCATCCACCCCTCCTGCTGACTTTTATGCTATGGGCATTCAAAAGAAAGTAGGTTTTACCATGACAATAACAATGACAAGCTCTCCAAGTACAGTACCAAAGGGGAAGGCAATGGCAGAAGGAAACAGCAGGCAGTGGACTCCTGGAAGATGCTATAGAAAAAGTGGAAGTGCAGTAGTGAGGTACATCAAGCATGGCTAGAGGCAATTTTCTATTTGCCAGAATTACCATACATAGACCTACATAAAGTTAGAAAGTTATGGCTCGAAATGGTGATTTTTTGTTTGATAAAAACATAAAAAATTACCCACAGAAAACACATGATGTAGTAAAACCTAAAAGAGGTAGAGAATACTGAACACTGCAGGCTATACACAAACGGCTACGTTGTACGCTTGAAAATGCATTTTTCAAGGTTTTGTTCTGTACAGCCACTAGATGTCCCTTTCTGCAAAGCCAATTGCTGAAAGTCTTAATGCTCATAACTGGAGGATATCACAGAATTTGATTTTCTCTAGTGTCTTTTAAAATCACAGTATCTCAAAGCTCATTGCACAGTAATGACTACCATTTCTAGAAACACAGCGGTGGGGAACCCATCACAGTTACTGCAACTCAGCAGCAGCTCAGCACCTTGGCACAGCATTCACCTGAAGCAAAACTGCCTGGGATGCTGGAATCCAAGCTTTTTTGGATACTTACTGTGTGCTCTTTCATAGGAATGACTAGCAGAGTGAAACCCAAATGCTGTGTCTTGCTTTTATACTTATGGGGAATAGAGAATAATTGTTCTATATCCTTGAGAACTGGTGGGCTTGCTGAGATAGATACAGATTTAGTTTTTGCCTCAGTCTTCTGTAGGATAATTTAGAAAATTGTTTGGCAAAACATCTCACTGATGTCTCAGATAAGATCAACTCGGTATTTTTGCCTAGTTTGTCTTTCTGACAACCTTCCCAAGCCTTGCATTGAGAAGAATGCACACTTCAAGAGATGGTGGAAAAGTTAGGAGACATTGTATCTCATACAGAATATGGTCTCTTTATGTTCTTCTTATCAAAATGACAAGTGTTTCTAGTTGGGAGAACACCCTGGGCTAGGACAAAGATGTAGAAGTTAGGCTTGGTAGGTGGTCTTCCTGCTTCTGGAACTGCTTTTCTGTGCATCAGTAATCCAGCCACTAGTTCCTGGGAGCACAACAAACCTAATAATCTGCTGCTGCTGGAGACAAGCAGTTACCATCTAGTCCTTATTCTTTTCCTCTACCTATGTGCAGTTTTGGAAATCTTTAATCCTTGGTCTCCACACCAACTGCTGGATGGCCTCCTGTTTGTATCAAATGGATGCATTATGTTCTTCAGACAGTCACCTAGTCTACTCTTTTTCCTCATGTGGGAATAACCTCCCTACACTATCTCTTCAGAAATCTGTCTACCATGTTTGCAAAAACAGCATTGTGGATTTCCCCTCCCTCCCCAGACAGACAGTCTATAATCTTACTAGCAAAAGAGATTTCTTAGTATTTAACTTTGAAACTTATTACTCAACCCCTTCCCCTAACAGACAGGTAGAGCTATTGACCATTTTCCTTTTCCCAGCACTTCCTCATATACTGGAAGGTGCCTCACTTTTCTTCTTTAGACCTGTCTTTTTTAGAAAATACAAACTCAGGTCTCCAAATCATCCTTGTTGGTTATAGGTATTCTCCTCCTTATCTTCTTCCATCTTCTCTCCAGCTCACCTTTCTTTCACATAAAATGCAGCCCAGAGACAGATAAAGTACTCCAGCTGAGGGAGGTGAATGAAGGAGTTGCCTATATATATTGTCTATGATACTCTTTAAAGACCTTACAGAATAAATAAGCCCAAGCAAACAATGTCCTGTTATCCAAATAGATCCTCCTTAAGAAAGATGTATGTGAATAAAGAATCTTTATGTTGGAATGAAGATCTCAACTCTTTCATAAACACAACAGTTCAGTCAAAATACAGCATGTCCATCACAACATGTGAAAACTTCTAAAGCCCCACAATTTCCATAGAAAATTCTCATTTCTATACATTAGTGTCTTGTAGTCCAAACTTTGCACCACAACAGCTGTGGGTGTTTTCTTCAGCTTCAATGACCTGATTTATCCCAACGGATAAAGCTTTATTTTCTATTGTTATCAAGTTAGTGACTATAAAACTGGATTAACAGAGCAAAAATTCCTATCTAGTGTTTCCATACACAACATTAGCCCTGCATCACGTTCCAACTCTCTGGGACCAATTTAGTGGAGCAACATTTCTTCCACTCCAGGAAGTGACCAGAATTCAAATGCTGAAAACCTGGCAATGTGTGACTTCTCAGTGCATCTCAAAATGCTGCAGAGACCAATTCAGCCATGCCTGCTCAGACTGATTCTTCTGAATATTTGGCCTCATTCTAAACAGGGGCCTGCAAGAGGAAAAGCTTCTACCGAGTTTCAGGAACACAGAAGAACATTTGTATCCTCAGCAGGAGATCTGACCAGGAGTAGCCCTTGCTTTCTGTTGCTTTAAAGGTTTGCTGGAGTTTTCACCCAATCATCTGCTTGAACATCTTGAAAATCAGTATCTCCTTCTATAATATCTATCCAAAACAAACACCAGATGACACTACACAAATTGCCCTAACCCTACCAGATTGTTGTTAGAATCAAAATATGTAGCAGTCTACATTTAACAGGAAGTACTGTATTTTTACCAGCACAACATCTATTAATGTGTCAGTAATACACTCTATGGAAGGAAGAATCACTGTGTTCTGAAAGCTGTCAAACTTCTCTAAATTTTGTAGCTAATAACTACATTTGTTTGAAAGACAGAAATGCGTGCACACACAAACACAACCTTATTCTCCAAGGAGAAAACACACCAAGGAGATGGCAAATAAGAAAGAGTTTGCTTAAACTTTTTTGCAGGAGACTTTCTGCAGACTAGAGAACGCTCAGCAAATTTCCTACGGATGATTTATTCAGTTTATTGCCCTGTCCTTTTTAGTATTTACTAAATGATGAAATATCCATTTTACACAAAACTGAAGACTAAGCCATAGGTGTTCTGTACATAAAATAGCTTCTATATCCAGTGGATATAAATCCCCAGTGTCAATCACAAAAGCTTTTATTAGGGCCTCCAGGCCTGGGGGGCAGGCAGAGGGTTTCCTTGCCTTCCTGTGCTTTGCCTGACACACCTCAATAGGTGTCCATTGGAACTAATCCTGTTTGCTCTGAAAACCACAGGTGGCAACGCCTGTGCCTCGGTTTGCTCCACACCTAGAACAGGGACAGCATCATGCACCTAATCCTGCAGGACTGCCTGCCCCAAGGAATTGTAATAGATTGTTTTGCATCCTTGGATAAAGAATACTACAGAAATATCAAGAATTAATTCCACGAGTCTCTTCAAATTTTATTCTCCAGGCTTACAAAAAAACCCTAGTTTTCTTCTCTAAGTACTCCAGTGCCTTAATTCTTCCGTTCCTCTTTAATGTCAGCATCCTACTTACAGTTGTAAATCACCAGTTAAAAACTGGCTCCAATTCATAGCAGTGTAGTGACCAAAATCAGTGTTACAGCATGTTCAGCTTTTTTAAGTTAGAGAAGTATTACATTTTGAGCCAGGATATTTACTTTCCCCACTTTCAATCTGATTTGTATACTTGCTATTTTAGAAATTCCAAAGACACTTTGAAGAGTGCATAGGCAAAAGCCATTTTTCATTCCTAGGCACATATTTGGGGTCCAGTCAAGTATACCTCCACATTAAACAGTGGCACACATAGACACCGATTATCTCAGTTCCTCTCTCAGACCTTGTCTGCAGACTATCTACAGCCATGCCATTGTATCTCCATTGCAAAGAAATGAACTGCACTGACGGGGGATACTTCTGTGGGTATCTACACCACCTCCAAGCAACATGTATGACATTAGAGAAGAAGCCCTGGAGCTGTCATCACAGCTGCATTACCAGGGATTTCAACAGACTGTGGCCCTATCACTTCAAGGGTGTTAATTCCTGTGCCCCAGCCAGTTGTAATCTATTTATGCTAGTGAAATACAAGTTTGCCAAATAGCATTTTAATGCACTTCTTTAAAATGTAAAGGAAGAAAACTTCAGAACTGTCCTCTTAAAACAGGAAACAGAGAAAACAACGTCTCCACATGATGGCACCATTTCCTAGGAAGAGAAACGACGCTGTGCTCATCCCTTCTTCAGTAGGGAACATTTTCATGTTCTACATGAAATCTGTTTCAGCCGTACTCTCCTGTTCCCAGAGAGCTCCTGCATGATCCTGCCAAGCCTCAGCATGGTCCAACTGTTTTAACTGGCTGCAAGTTTAAGGCAGTTTGGCTCCTTAAAAATCTAGGTGCATCTATTGCTCCTTTTCCTTCCCAGTGTCAGGTGCTGTTACTTGGAGTGCATATTTCACTGGTGGACCCACAGCAAGAGAGTCACTGAGCAGGGAAAGGGGGAGATGGGCCAGCAACGCTGGTGGGAGCACTTCCTACTCAAAAAAAAAAAAAAAAAAAAAAAAAAAAAAAAAAAAAAATATATATATATATATATATAAAATTAGAGGGAAGCCTCTTGGATAAAAAAATTCTTTGGAAAATGCAGGCAAAAGAGGTGATTTGTTTTGCTATTCTATGGTCCAGATTAAAAGATTACTCTAGTCCTTAAGAATACCTCCACCTGCTTTAAAGGCTTTTGTTTAAATCCTAATTGTGTGTTTCAGACTGAATCCCCACAAGGAAAGTAGATAAGGATTACTTTTGATTGTCTTGCTGTGGGGGTCTGTACAAACTTATATCCTGTCTCAGAAACCTTGTTTAAGGAGGAGAAGGGCCTGGGGTTGAAGGTGGGAGCTGTGTCAGGAGAAGGAATGAATTAGAAGGCCAAGAGGTGCGAATATATTAAAACATGTCTCCAAAAGAGACAAGTGCTATTCCATGAACTCCTTCATGTTTGCCCTGCATTGTTAGGTGTTCCCCCAGGCAGAAAGACAAGGAGAAAATGTGTATCAACCTGACTGTGGTTAAATACAGTAAGCCTGAAAGCTTGTGGGCTTTGGTTAAAAGGAAAATACAGATTAAAGCCTCTTAGAGGTAATTACCTGTTTAGAAGGTTTCCATTCAAGCTAGAATCCTCTACAGGGAGTATGTGTAGCAGTCTTTTAGGAAAAGGGTGCTGTCAGTTATGGTTGTGTTTTGTGCAAGAGCCTGTGGAAGAGCACTGCTTATTTCCTCCATGATTCCAGAGAAAAGCCTTTCAGTGTAAGAGATTTTGCTCTGGTCACGGAACTATGGTTGATGGGAGAAACAAGGGATGGATGAAAAATCATAAATGCCAGTCCTCAGGGCTAAGAAAAGATTCTTTTATCTTGTCCAGTGCCTCTGTCTCAGCCCTGAGTAGAGGAAAACTATCACATGAAAATGCTAGATCTTATTTGGTTGTTTTTTCCACTTGTCTATTTTATCTACTAGTGAAAGGGTAATTGTTAACTAGTACAACTGGATGCTTTGGCAAATATTTCAATTTAGAAATATCCTGAGACACATATTCATACTGTTTTGGACTGTGGCTTCTTTATTTTGAATTTATGGGATGAGTGTTCAGGCCTGCTTATAGTTCAGATTTAAATATCAGTGGGAAACAGAACATGCTCATCATGTCTACAATACTGAAGGCCAAAGGAAATGTTTCTGTCCTCAGTGAGACCTCTGCAATGTCTGGGAACAGACTTATTTCCAAAATCACCTACTTAGTTTTGATAGGAATAGAAATGTATGGCAGAACACTTCAAACTAATAAATCAAGGGAACAAGCAAGAATACAGCATTCCTGGGTGGCTTGACACCATCAGCCCGAACTCTTAACATTAAATGCACATTGTCAGTTCCAGTGCTTCCCCCTACTCCCTGGGTAAAAGGCCCTGGAATTACATGTATACACAAGCATCCAGACACCAACAGGTGATACTAATGCAGTGCATGGGAGTTATTTCTCAGGTCTGCCTTCAGGCACATTCTATCCTCTACTCATCCAAAAACACTAGAGATAGCATCTGGGAGTTTTACTTTTGAATACAGGGAATATGCCCTGTTTTGAAACACAGCATAGGATCAAAGCACAAGGTATTCTCATTAAAACTGACATGGTTGCCCACACAGGCATGAAACTAGGAGAAGTCCCTTTCTCTGTTTTTATTTCCTGTATCATACCCCTTTTCCACACAAAAATTGCTACTTTGTGAGTTTCTTCCTCTATCTGTGTAACATCAATAAATTACACGTTATCACTCCTATCATCTAGTTATAAAGAGCCTTTCAAGATTTTTAATAGATGCACAATATTGCTACACTTACATTTTCACTGGTTAAGAACGCAAAAATAGCTGCTGTGAGATTACTCTTCATTTATACTACTTCCCTCTCGTGGGTTTTCAAGAAGAAGCGTTTCACCACGTGTCACAGATGGATACAGAGTATATACTGCACATCCCAGCCCGGCAGAGATCCTTTCAGTGTTTAACACAACAAAGCTGGGATGAGTAGGGGTTCTAGGATTTGTTTATCTCTTTTTCATAGGTGCAGTTAGTTCCTCAAGGAGGTATTTGTGCTAACAGATTCTTGAATTCTCATGGTACTCTATTTCTTGAGTGGTAGATACATAAGACTGGATCTCATGTTATTTTAGCCTCGTGAATGACTCCACGGACAATGAAAAGAGCCACAAAAAATATAAATGAAGAGATGGCACAATGGCATCCCCTCTAGAAACAACAGCACTTGGTGTCCTCGGGAATTCAAACACACAGCGCCAGCCAGAACATGCTGCTGTGGTCTCCATGCACCGGGATGCCAGGCAAACAGCCTGATGTAAATGAAGTTCAGCGACATTCTGATGGCTTACAACTGACTCTCACCCATGGAGTAGATCAACACACCTCTTTGTGAACATGATTTTACCCCACAACACCTCTTAGCACACTTTATAAACATTAGTAGGTGGTATTAAACAATCCCTTGGTTTTATGTTTCAGGTTCTCTCCCACTACCATGCTATGGCTTTAGTTCAAAAAAGGTTCAAATGAAAGAGCTCCCTTTGTTCAGTTGTTCAGTGGAACAATGCAAGAATTGTTTTGGTTTTCCCTAATTTGAATACTCTATTGGCCATACCTTGTTCTAAAGTTACTGAGGGGGATCACAGCACAAAGATTACATGGCTACTCTACCACAGGTAAACAAAAAAAGGAGAAAGTGACTATGGAAGCTTAGAGGAAAAGAGCAAAAAGCTCCAATGCTAAACAGATGACAGTGGTGAAAAGGAGCAGGAGGTGACCATGTATGTTTTTACACCTATAGCTTTGGAGCTGTGTAGCTGCAACAAACCAGGCTGCTCCTACACCAGTCAATTCTTCTCTATGCATGGAAGGTGTCTCCCTACAGCACACAAGGGACTAACCCGGAGAGATGCAAGCACTGAGCTGCACAGCATTTTAACAGCCCACAGTAGGACACAAGGAGATGGAGATGCAGCTCCTTTAAGTTTCCTTCAAGTAGGGGTCACCTGTCAAACACTGAAGTATTCCTCTGACGACCGCATTAGGGAAATGGCACATTTGGTTTAGTTTTCTCACCCAATTAAGACAGAGGAGATGACAGCAGTAGCATGTATGGTTAAGACATGAAATAACAATGATTGGCATGATTATGTTTGATATCCTTCAAGCAGATCGCAAAGTGACAGGTTTGGTATGTGCAACTTTGAGAAGAACAACTATTGAAAGGAAAAAAAGAAGAGGAAGTTAGTCAGAAAGGGTCTGAAAGGAAAAGATAAGGAAGTAAAATCTGTAAGAACAGTAGGGAGGTGGCCTTAATAATACTTTAATAGAGTCCATATGCATATCCAAGGATAACAAAAGAAAAATGAGGAAGTAGAAAATGCTACAATGGTTAAATAACAAGGTATAAGAGTTCATTAAAGCTAAAGATTTATTCTTCCAAACATGGAAATCATGCCCAAGTGACATTAATAGAACTAAGCATAAACTGTAGCAGACTAGATGTAAAACAAAGATTAGGTAGGGCAAAGAGGAAATTTAAAGAAAAACTCACTAAAAGCATAAAGACAAATACTGTAATAAAACATTATTTAAACATATCAGACAGAGAAAGTTAACAAAAGCAATGATTGGTATCTTTGAAGTGCTGCAGACTATGTGGACTGATAGATTAGGTAGGCAAGTAGTACTGTCAGTGTGTTAACAAGACTACTATGAAAGCAGGAAAGGTAACCAAGGAGGTTACAGAAACTCTGCTGTGGAATTGACATTCTTGGTTCATTTCCAAGGTGGAGTATGATGGAAGAAGGGAGAAGAGCAAAGCACTGCACTGGAGACTTATTAAAAAACCCCAAACTGAACCAAACAACCCCCCCCCCTCCCCAAAAACAAACAAACAAAATCCCAAACATTGAAAAAAGCACAAAACATCTTGATACACTGAACAGTGATAGATATTTGTATGTATTTATCAGTCCCTCATTTCATGAGTGAAGCAGCTGAAATATATACAAAAGAAGGATTTACTGAAGACTGTAAACATAAAGAACAGTAATTAAAATCTTGGAAGGCACTGACTCTGAAAACACGACAAAATAAACTCAGAAACAGACTGCAGACATCTTAATGGACAGTTGGAGTGTGTCTCACTGACTGCAGCATGACTTACAAAGAGAAACACTACAGCATTACCAGCCCAGTCACCTCAAGAATGGAAGCTATGCAACTATAAAGAGCAGTAAGTCTCCTTTTCCCTGGTATTTAGAAAGGATAGATACATTGTAGAAGTATCTTCAAGATGTCCCCTGAAATCATGGGAGTTAGGAGCATGCATGGCAGCTTTAAACCAAAGCTGAGACTCCACATGTTATCACTGACAGTCCTCTAAATGGAGGGCAGTAAGAAAAGCACTGACACACAACCTAACACCAAGACAGTATTACAGGGGCATCAAATAACAGAACCAACATCTAGGATAATTAGACAAATTCTTAAAGGCATCTGTGTGTTACAAATATAAGTGATTTATGCATCAGTGAAAGTTGGGCTCCACAGTTGCTTCTGAAAACATACTCACTGACTTTGTAACTGAAGTACCATATGCTATTAGTTATTTCTCAAGAGACAAAAAGCCCCAGAGACCAACCTGACAAAACTCACTTAGTTCATTGATTAGAACATAGAGACCAGTTTCTACCACTGTTACATTTTTCACTGCCAGTTCTTAAGCGTATTGTGATGGCTTTTTCAAGAGGCAGGGTGAGGTCAGCTTATTGTTTTGCATACCTGTATTTGTACCTACTTTTGTCTCTACACAATTCAAGCAACATATATCTGCTTCTATGAAAACACAAGTTATTCCTGACTGATATTTCTTTGATAATTTTACAAACAAAAAACACAAGTGCATGGGACATAGAAATCACTTACAATTACTAAAAAGAGAAGCAGTTACTAAACAAAATTTCAAATGTTCTGCAAGATGAAAGTATAATTAAGTGTTGTGACATCAGTGTTTGAGAACTATGGATATCCTTGCTTTCAGTTTAGCTTTCTACAGAAAAGGCCGGTATCATTATTATTGTATCATCCAAAATAGATATCTAAACATACACCATTTCTTAGGTCACCAAAAACAGCCTAAAAATATTCAGCATTAGCTAAGACATGCCATACGTAGATTAGCAAAAATACACTGAAATGTCTATTGACATACTGCCTGACTCTCTAAACAAGGAAGCTGGTAGAATCAGGCTGCCTCTTGTCTTCACTGAGAGTGAAGACTACTTGAAAGCTCCAGAGCAGTTCTTAGGGAATCACAGCCACAAATTTCCAGGGAGAAGAGGAAGAGCATCAGGGCACGTAACCATTCTCTTCCTCCCACAGAACCTCGAAGAGAAACACAGGAAAGCTAAAAGGTAAAGGTGAGGCCAAACCACCCTCAGATCTACCCAGATATACTAGCCCCAGGCAAATCAAACTGGCAGATTCATGGGAAGGGAATGGTGGGTCCCTCTAGCTGCTCAAGAAAATGAAACCCCAGAGTTTCCACATTCACTCTCAACGCTCTGCGGAGTTCAGGAATCTTGTGAGCTTCCCACTCTGTCTTTCCCTCTGTCATGCTGGAAGGCTAAGAAGCTACAAAAATCAGCACTTAAAAGGAAAAAAAGCAAATACTCTGCCTTAATGTTCTTGCCCTGTGAAAGCTGAAAAATGCTGGAATTGGACCAAGTCAGCCACGGTACTGGAGCATGTAGGAGCAAAGAGTTCAGATATGGTCTATCACTGACAGTGTTTATAAAGTACACTCTATTTAATGCAAAAAACTCCCTGTCCCTTGCTAAAACATAACTTTAGAAAGTCCTCCCTTATTTCAACAACCTGCCAATTATTGTTTAACAGATTAAAAAAAATAAATATATATGCCTTACTTTTCTTCTCCACTCATTCCTTACCAGACTCTCAGGTCTCTGCAAGAGTTCTGTGTTCTCTAAAATCATAAATCATAAATACTGCTTCAGAAGTTTTTTCAGTGATTGTCCAACCTGCCTCTCAGTCCCATGGAAACTCTTTGCAAAGATGTTGCTTTTGTCTTGTCTGGAACAAATTCCTTCACAGATGGACCATCCAATGTCTAAGAATAACTCTTTTAACTATCAATAGAGACAAAGAGATTCAGTTGCACTGTTCCCGTGGGATTCCTTTGAGTTTGGACACATCTGTTAAGATGCATACATCAGAGCCTGAATGAAGTTTTTGTCTGATTGTATCTTTGAGAACTCGTGAAAGTTTCTGCCAAAGTGATCTTATCACTTGGCACTTGCAAAACATATACAGTTATAGATGCTTTCTGAAAGGCTCCTGAAATAAGTGGCCTATGCAGACCAAACCAGTCTAAATACAGCCAGATCCTGATGACCTTCTTCCTCTCACCGAAATCTTTAGAAACTTTACCTGAGGCTGTTCAGCTTTTGAACTACAACCTTATTATGCATATTATATATTCTCTGTGCATAAGCAAGCGAATATGTGAAAAAAAGTGAAAAGCACAAATCTCATTGCTTTCCTTTGCTTTCTTATAACCTTTCCAGAACCTTGTCCTTGCACGAGCACCTTTCTTCTGGGTAAGCAGATAGATTTGTTTGTGACAGCTGAGTAGCCAGAGGTATAACTCAGCTGGACTTCTATCAGCTCACTCTATCACTTAATTGCAAATTAATTCAAAGTGGTGTTTTTTATCTACCAAGCCCTCCATGAAAACAGTTACCTCAGGAAGAACCTCTTCCTCCAACTTGTTTATCTAAGTGTATTGCATGAGTCAGCATTTCCCAAGACTAAAAGAGGACACAGTGCACCCTGTGTTCTGGATTTAGCTTCAAGGATTCACCTGTGCTGGAAATATAGTGTTCAAACACAGAAATCTAAGACACAGTCTTATAAATTTGAGGAATAATGCAATTTCATTTGGAGTAAGTGGCACCAGAAGCAGCATGTAGAACATACTATGCTACAGAATGAAACTCTAAATTATGTTGTGCATCATATATGACTTTACCCAGGATTTTTTTTTTTTTTTGCTAAGTATTCATATCAGTAAGACTGGCATTCATACTATTGCTTTAGGCTTTCTTCACCTCTGCCTTTTACAGCTGAGGAGCAGATGGCTATCACAGAGTTTTTATTTCCTATGCTTGGAAAAAAAATTGATCTGAATCATTCCAAAAGCACCCTGATATTTTAAAGTAGATTGGCTTCTGAACATTTCTCATAATAATAAATATGTGGTGTTGTTTTCTGCCAAGCACTAGTGACTGTGCATGCAAAATGGTCAGTGAAGATTTCAAACTGATTTGAATAGGTGTTCCATAAAATCCAAGCCTTTTTCCCCCCAGATACATGAACGAGGCCTTATGAAACCATCTGTATATCTGTGCATTTTTTCAAGAATTGGTATACTCTACCATGCTGACTGTTCCTGGGTGTTTCTGGTATTTTCAGAAAAAAATCCTCCCAAACTTCCTGTCAAACTCTAGTTTTAAAGTAATTTTGTATTATTTGCCATCCACTAGAAAACTCCCCAGCAGAAGGAAGAATGTCCTTTGAAAATGAAATACCTGCCCAGCTGTGGGGGTACAGGCAGTAGGATGGTCTGGGCAAGGGAAGAGATGCAATGTTGTGCTGTCTAAAGGTAGAGGGAAGGACAGAAAGTCTTGCTGACCCAAAGAAGAAAAGCATTGCTGTGGGTCCAAAAGTGGAGAGGAAGAAAGATGTGGTAATGTAGCTCTGAGAGGAGGGGAAGAGAAGGCCGAAGAGAGAGATCCTAGAGTGAGGAGAAAGAATCCATCCAAAAGACAGGGCACATCAGAGGTATGGAGAAAGCATTTGTAACTGCAGGGAAAGCAGTTTTTAATGTTGGGAGCCACAGAAATCAATCTTTTGCATCCATGAACGTATTCCAGCAGTGAGGACTGAGGAATATTAATGAAGAATACCACAAAACATGGTAGAAAGCTACAGTGAATATGCAGTAAATACTCATCATGTCTCATTTTAGTTCATGTGGGTTCCTGCTGTTTTGCAAGGGCATGCCAAACATTAATTATATGGATGGCACCCCTAACAAATACAGCCTGATAAAGGCCATAACCCATCATAAAGAATTGTGGTATTTTCTATTGGTTTCAAAGTACCTGGAATCAGCTAGCTAGAGATCAATACTACAAGAGGTCTTACCATTTCCTGAATTTTTGCAGGACTCTAGCTATATTTTGGGAACTAAATGTCAACAATTTGTAAGATAGGACAAGGTTAATGCAGAAATTGCTATTAAATCCATTTTCTGAAAAAAATCCCTCAGACTTTCAATATGAAAGGAGCATCTAACCTGGGCTGGCAGCTTACTCCTATCTATTGAATAATACAGTTGTTTGGGTTGGAAAAGACCTTTGACATCATCTGGAAGATGACTTTGGGACATTAAAAACTTAGGGGTCTAAAAGACACTGTGCACAGAACAGGTAGAGCATGAAGTGCTGCAGCCTCCACATTCCCCTGCTAACCTCTGCCAATATTCCTCACCCTGAACTTCTGCCACCTCAGAAAGCAAAAGCAGGAGTTCATTCTCCAAGTTCCCAACAATCCCTGCTGGCCTCTGTCCTAAGGTTGCTTTCATGGGTTTCCATTTGTGCTGTCAAAAAAATCAGTGTGAGGTTTCAAATCCCATTTACTAATGAACTCTTTCATCTTTGTGAATGGGATAAAGGGATTCTTTGTTTGAAAATAAGGATTATTTTTTTCTTGTTGTTCTGCTCATTTTTTGCATCTTTTCACAAGCTTTTTCTTTTCAGAAAACATTACAAGACAAAACTGCACCCCAGTTTTAACAAAGAGCCTGACATCTCCAATTTGAAGAGAATTCTTGTATACACTAAATTGCACGCTGCCTGCTGTTCAATTGTTTCACACCTCTTTCTTCTCCCCAAATCACCAGGTGAGATTTAGGAAAGTCTCCCCAATGTTTACCAGCTCTATTAAAATCAAGATCTCTAGCAGAAGCTCATAATGAATAAAGTCAGAAGCCAACAGGAATGAATTGCAGCTAAAGTGATTTTTATAGTGATGATCCCTATAACCCAACTACTTCCAAGCTTGGCCCTGAGGCAGGATTTTTAAATTAAAAAAAGAAAAGGATACACATACTTTTTAATCTGATTTTTTATTGTCATGCCCTGAATTTTTTTATAGGCTTTTGCAAAGTCTGGTTGGCTTCCGAGCTGTTGAAACTTGGTGTCATCACCCTTCTCCTTTTTCCCCTCTCTTGTAAATTTTAAAACACCCTAAACCACCACAGAAGAGGTAAACTATATATTCTAAAACTAGTGAGTGATGAGATTCAAATTACCCTGCACACTCTTGCCCAAGAGACTTCCAGGCAAGGATCTCTGTGAAATGACAATGTTATGAAGAGCTGGCGAGGTAAGATGACTTTCCAAAATCCAGTTTTAATAATTCCCTCCCCTATTTTTGTATTTTTTGGCAAAATGGAGAAGAACATTTTCTAAAGGGCAGTTAACCCATGCTGAGTAATCTGAAAGTGAATGCCCTCAAAACAAGGGCCTTAAAGCTGGTACAACCACAAAGGTCTACAAAGATTTTCCAGACTCTGACAGACTGATCCTCTTCACAAAACACTCCCCTTTCTTTGTAGAAACTTTACAAACCTGGGCTGCAGAGCCAGGCACTTGTTTTCAGCACAGGCTGAACCCCCCCAGTAAGGAAATATGGTTGGGTAATGAGAAGCATGTGACTACCTGGAGATGAGCAACAGTTCTAGTTGGACAGGGACACGCTTGAGGGGCCTTCCCGTTTTAATCTGTAATAAGCAGCAACCTGACCTAACAACAGTCTCTCAGCTTACTCTGGCTGATTGCATTATTACAACCTTAACACAAAAATGTTCTGCTTCGAGTGTTATTCCCAAAGAACGGAAAAGGTAAGCCCCCTGAGGAAGTCCTGCTCATGACATTATGGGAAGAGCATCCAACTGGAAAACCTGGTGCACAGTAAGGGAGGTGTTTTCAAGAACCCCAGCAGCATGTTGGTGTACTCACAATCAGATGACCCTGTGTGTGCGTGCAGGTTTGTTGGTGAATGTGGAGAGTGGATGGGGGCCGGGCTCAGAGAAGGAACAGCTTCAAGGTTCAGGCAGGGAAGGCCCGGCTTGGCGCTGCATGCACCCGTCTGAGTAATCTCATTCTCCTCAGACGCCTTCTGGTTTTCAGCTGTCTTGGGTTTCTTCCTGAAAATAAACAAAGAGACCTTTGAAGGGACTGACTGCATATTTGGGAAAAGGCATTTTTAGAATCTGTTAAAGATAACTTTCTTCCCCCACCACCACCCCCCTCTCGCCTCTCTTTTCCCTTACAGGGAAGGAGGCAGAGAAGACTTTCCTCCATACTTCTTGTTTGGAAACAAGCTGCTCCTTGTTTTGACTCTGATGCAATGGCCCTGAGACTGTGTTACAGCAAATAGGCCAAGCACGAAGCTCCTTATTCTGCCCCTACTGATGACATATAAAATGAAACTCGTCCCAGTAGTTTAGACAGTCAGAGCGCCGTTTGACAAATATTAACCAAGGCTGTAGCATTCTGAATAGAGAGAGTTATACAGAAATATAATAGAATTGCCTGAAAAGCAAACAAATACGCAAGTTTCCAGTTCAAGACGAATCAGTGCAGAGACTTGCTTTGTAGGGAAAAGCACTGAGGCAATTTTGAGATGCAGAGGTCATCTAAGTAAAGCGTTGAGACTTGGAACATGAAACAACTGTCTATGAGCACTGAGCACACGAGCTCTCAACACCTCCCTCCGTCCAGGACCTCCAAGGAACTAAGCCCCAGTGGTACATCAAACAGGTAGTCAGTCACCACCTTAGTTTCACGGCTGGAGAAGGCGAGGCAGCGGGCGAAGTGGCAGGTTTTGAATCACACAGCGAGCGCTCCGAACAGGGCAGCGAGCACCCGTCTCACCGTGCCCCCTCCGCTACACAGGTGCAAGGGCTCCCTCTGCGCTCGGCGAGCCAGGGAGCCGGCTCGGGATGCAGCCTCCGGAGGGGACAGCGCTGTCCTGGCCCAGGATGCGGCTGCGGCGCCCCGCAAACATGGGCTGCTGCCGCCGCATGCCGGGGGGAGAACCCTGGGCACTCTCGCAGGAGAGCAGCAGGAGCCGGGCAGGCTGGAGCCATCCCGGTGGAACCCGTTATCTCCCGCCGACACCCGAGCAGTGCCGGGGCAGCCCGGGAGCACGTCCTGCCTCCCGCCTGCGGGCAGAGCCCTTTCCACAGGCCGGGACTCTCCTCACGGAGGGCCAGGGCAGGAGCCGCTTCCCCCCGCGCGCCTTTGCCCTCCTGCGCCCCAGCCGGGACGGGGTTTGAGGGCTGCGCCGGCCTCTCCATTCTGAAGGCGATGGTACAGCGCGGAGAGCGCCGTTCCCGCCGGGGGCGAGCAGGGCCAGGCGGGCCGGCCGCTTACATAAAGGCCTTACATAAGGGCGGCACGCCCGGCCGGGGGCAGGGCCCGGCCCGCCGCCATTGCCTGCGGCCGCCGCCGACAGACAGCAGCCGCGCGGCCCGGCCCGAAGAGCAGCGCGGGGAAGAAAAACTGCAGTTACAATGAAGATTTAGCTTAAACGGGCCGGAAAGAAAGAAAACAAATCCTTTCCCCGCCCGTCCTCCCGTAAAGCGCCCCCTCCAGGAGGCGGTGGGCGCGGAAGGGATGCCCTGGACCGGCCGAGGGGCAGCAAGAGGCGCCCGGTGGCAGCGGCCGGGCCTTCGGGGTGCGGCCGGGGAGCTGAGCTCTGCAGGTCAGCCACGGCCAGCGAGGGGCTCACACTGATAATCCCGCAGCTTCTGGCAGTCCTGGTGCTTTTTGGATTACCGGGACTATAAATCTCCATGCCACGGGATGGGTAGAGGGTATTGCTGCTGTAAACTATGGCTTGTATGTGGGCACGTATATTTTAAAGTATACGGACTGTGTATGTTTTGTTTGTAACAGTCCGCATGGATCTTTGGCATGATCCAAACGAACTCTGGCACATCTTCACACACCTCACTTCCAGATCCCAGGACATTCCCATGTGCAGCCAGTATGCACTGGGGACTGCAGGACTGGGGACTGCAGGAAATCTGTGCATAAACCAGTGGATTTTTACAGCATTGCTACCCAAGCAGCTTTCAGATAGCACACTCTCTCTTTTTTTTTTTTTTTTTTTTTTTGCCAGGGAGCAAAGGCTGTATGTAGGCTTGGACTCTGGATGCACAGGGCAATGAAGTTCCTTGTACCTGACAGCTGAACTGCTGTATTTAAGGTCTGTTTTCAGCTCAGAGTTAGCCCAAGTTACATGCTTGGAATACAGCCTCTGACTCTAGGTCTATCTACACACAAAGCTGCCTGTGCTGGGCAGGAGACTGCTGTTACTTGCAGAGTGGAGGCTTAGTCTGAGTAAACAAGACTTGCCAGTCAACTAGCACAGCCATAGTTCTGTTGTTAAACCAAGCCCTGACTGATGTTTCATCCTGTGGCTGATCCTGCCTGTGCCTCCCAGGCCTTCAAAACTCATTTAGAGGGACAGGTTAAAAAATACTATAGCAACAGATTGTAACACCAAGGAGGCTGTGCAAAGCATACCCTGCTTCTTCCTATCCAAACCTATATATTTCCTACTTTGCTCCTAAGACTGACATTGTGTTATCAAGATGCTCTTGTGTCATCACTTTTCCACATTGTAGTCCTGCAGCTCGGTGACTTTTGCTCACTAGGATGTTAAGAACATAGCAGTGGTGCTGACTGGCACTGGGAGCGACACCTCTCCACAGCAGTTTATTTCTCTCACTGTTTAGACATGGGCTGCTTGTCACTACCACCTGAAAGGAGTGCAGACTTCCACAGGAGGGAAGCTAAGGAATCAGTAAAGTCAGCTAAGGATCTAAAGAAAGGTTTTCAGAAAAGAAAAATCCTGGGGACACTATCATCAAAACTACCTATGAAGAAACCAAAACAAATTCTCCAGTGTGCGGTGTCCAGCTACTGTTGCCAGCAAAGGCAAAGCCACAGGAATCCTGCTGTTACTGTAAGTATATTGCTATTCTTTTGTTCTACCTTATCACCCATACAGAAAGGTCCTATTGCCATGATCTTCACCTATATATTCTAATTAAATATTCTTACATTCTCTTACATAGGCTACTTCTATTGCTATCTTACTGCTATAAGTCTTCACAGGGAGAGTTGTTAAGTACTCAATCAGGTTGTGGCATCTCCATCCTCGGAGATTTTCCAAACTTAATTGAACAAGGCCCTGAATAACCTAATCCAGCTTGGAAGTCAGCTCCGCTCTGAGCAGGGAATTGGACTAGAGACCTCCAGAGGACCCTCCCAACCTAATTCTTTTTCTGATTGCACACTACTTCTATGAACACTTTTCATCAGCAAGCTCTCTAATATATCTCCATGTTCCAGAAGATAAAAATGGCACACTAAATTTGGAAAGCTGTGAATTGTTATAGATGTGTCAAAAACCCTGAAAGAACATAGGTAGGAGCAAGAATGAGACAAGTAATAAATATATTGTTTGTGGAACCTTCTCAAATTACCCCTGTTTATGTCCCATCTCTGGACTTCATTGATTGGCAATCCGATGTGATTATTGCAGTCGTAAGGGTAAGTTTACCTTGCTGCTTTAGTTCTTATGACTGTGTTCTTCTCTACATACTAATCTTGGAAAAGAGCTGTTTGCCATTTACTTTTTAGTACGGGCAATAATTGCCCTGTTTGGAATGCAAAAGACTTGGGAATGTGCTCTTAGAGCAAGGGGCTCCGTTCTGATCTCTGGTTATCTCCTCCATACATTCCTGTGCTGCATGACAAGTTCTTTCTAATACTGAACCAATTCTTAACATTATCAGAGGGCCATCATCATCCTTGCTTCCATGGGAAGGGCAATACAGCAAAAATACAGCAAAAACATGGCACTTTTGTACATGGACTTGATGCATCCCAGAAGCTGGGAACAGAAAGATATAACTTTCGAAGTCTAGATGGTCCCTGCAGAATTCGTATTTGCTACTGATTTACAAGAGATTTATCCAGTTCATTTCAAAACATCCTACTTACTCTAGCACTTTAAATTTTCTATCCTATGTCCACAAATTTTCCATTTGTTGGTATTCACTTTCAGCATTCCCTTACATTTATTGTGTTATTTTTCATCATGCTAATTTACACCACTTAAAATATATTATCTTCTTTCTTCATTATATGCTCTCCAGTACCTAACGGTAGGCTGCCTCCACTGTCATCCCTGAACAGAACTGTGTGTATCTATACGTGCCAGCTCATGTGTAAAGCAAAATGTACAATTGCTGCCATCATTTTATTTCTGTTTTCTGTCAGCATCCTCATTGCACTGAGGCATTTGCTCCTTTCCATGTACCTTAACACCGCACTGTCATCCAACAAGATCTCAAATGGTGGGCAGCTCACAATGATGCAGCGGCTGCAGTGATCTGGGCACTGGCTGTAAACTAGAATTGGCTCATTTCTGTTTTATTTGAAGGCAGAATGGGTAATATTTTGGGTGTCCTAACCTCAAAGCTATCTAGAAACTAATTACTACCTCTGAGCTTTGGAATGCCTTTAAAACTCCTGCCACACTTTCCCTTTTTGCCTCCACTCTTGCATACAACTTTCTCTCCCTCAACCCTCCACTTGCTCTCCACAGTTGATTTCTTTGCATGTACCTCCCTTGCAACCTTTACTTGAGTTTGGAATCAATTTCCCCTGGATGAGTTAACACGTTCTCACACTGGGGCCAGCAAAGCAGGTCCCTGTCAAAAATAGACAGTGTAAGTTGTACTTCTCTACACACAGCAGCTATAGCTAATGCTTGAACCTTCCCTTACAAGGGGAACAGCTCTCTGTCCTACAGAGACATCAGGTTAGCACTGAACAAATTAGCTCAGGTATAGGAACCGGTGTAGCTGTGCAGAGCCCACAGTAGCATCCTGGCTCTCGGGGGAAGCTGTGATAATGTGACTGCATGAGAATAATACTACATAATGAACAATAATGAGGCAGTTCTCAGCCTCTGAATACAGGGAGGGCTGGGTCACCAACCAGACCTTTGTTCATCGCATATTAAACAGCACACAGGGAACATGCCACAGGGTTGCTGGTGTTGTTGTACGTGCTGCTGCTGGCTGAGTCTGCCCACCCATGTTCCAGGCATTATTTTGCTTCTTCACAGCTATGGCATCACCTTATAGAAAGTGCCCTCAGGTCAGATATGCCTGTAGTGTCCAAGCACTGCACTTAACTCACTGGTGCACAGTGTGTTTGTAACCTCAGTAATTCAGAGGCTGTATATAGTTGGAAAAAAACCCCCAAACTCCAGCTTTTCAGATCCTAAAAATAAGAGTGTGAAAATAGTTCACGTCTGATTTTAAGCAATATTTTTCCTGAGTATTCTGCTGCACATTCTTCCTCTGCCTGTGTGCGACTAGCACAGCTCCTGATATCAGTGCTTATCACTGCCAGTGTTGTGTCTCTTCCAGACATGACATTGACAATACATATTTAGAAACTGACAAAGTAAAGAGAGAGAGATGAGTACAATCACTGAATATAAAAAAAAATAGGCCTGAAAGAACAACAAGGCCCCGCTGAAATCTGCCCAGAGACCTCACCTCAAAATTGAGGGCACACAATGCCAGAGCTGAGGGTGAAGCTTCCCAAGACAAGCTCACTTTAAACCACCTGAGCCATCACAGTTTTCCTGCTAGAAGTGTTCCTTCAGTAGTTAAAAGTCCTGCACAGGCTGGCTGCCTGAATATTCACACAGCCTCTCTGATGATTTTGCAGCCACATTGATCTTCACGCTGTTGCAGCTACATGACTGGCAGCTTGTTTAAAACCTCTGATTGCAAGTTTGTGTCATACAATGGAAAACACAAACTCCTGAAAACATCGCCATAAAATGTAATATGAAAGAGAAATCCCAGCGGAACACTGCAGAGCAAGAATGGGAGGCACGGAGAATTGACAAGAGAGACCCAATGTTCTAGTGCAATAAAAGCCTGGAAAATTTAATCAACACAGAAAAGTAAAATAAACTCCAAAATCCCTTACAGGAGACTGATTAACATAATTAAATTAAACTCAGAGATTAAGTTAAAGTAAGATTGAAATTTGCTGGGTCCTTTTCAGGCCTGAAGTAAGGTTTATATGGCCTAAAATTTGTCCATTTATTCCATCTAAACGGCAAGTCTCATGAGAGTTGGGTCCTGACTACAGAGCTTGCCTGACTTGTAACATCACAGCATCTCAGCTACACTAACACTGTGACAGTACTGACAATTACTGAGAATTGATCAAAAGAATTCAAAACTATTATAACTATGGGGGGAAAGAACAAATATTAGACAAATGGTCATTTCAGAGCATAATAAAACCACAATGCAAAATCAGAATTCTCTCAGGCAATTTAACCTATGTAATCCAGCCAAATCTACCAAATCATAATGGCCTTAAGTAATAAATATCTCAAGGCCCAGAAAGAACAGCGTAAACCTTTAAGAAATTGCAGTAGATTCCATCTGTATTGCCTGAAACACCAACGAGAGGAAAGGTGTCTCATTAAAAAGTAACAAGAATAAAAAAGAAGATAAACACTGCAAAGACAAACATGGATGAACCAACTTAGACAGCACGAACTAGAGCAATAAGCAGGGAGAACCTGCCAAACTAGAAGATACAAGCAGATCAAACCAGCCATTGCTGAACTATGCTGTGAGGCTATGACTTAAATATTTAACAGTTTTTTACTGACATACTTTTTGCCCACATATTTCCTTGCAAATTTCAAAAGCAAAACTTAGTTTACCCTCATCAGTAAGGCTCACAGGTGCTGCAGTTTGTTTTTGTTTTTGTAAGATGTCTTTTTTTTTTTTTTAACAAGAAGTCTTTTATAAGAGATAAAATATACTTACAGTGGTTTCCAAATGGTATCACTCTTCAGGTAAATTACTCCAAGCCTTGGACCTAGTGCAGACGTTCATTGGGGCAGGGAACAGAGAGAGGCTGTGTCTGTACCAGGAAGAATCAAAAGGAAAGGTCAGGGGGAAATAATAATTATTTACTGAGAGCAAGAAAACTTGCTACAACTCTAACTGGCATTCTGTGCTGTGAGTACAGCAGGCTGCAGCCTGGTAGTGCTGAATTCCCACTTCAGCCCCTCTGGCCCTGGCTGGAAATGACCACAGAGTCAGTCCCCAGTTATCCCAGTCTGCCCATGCAACCTCATCCTGTGAAGCAAGGAGGAGAGGGAGGATTAGCCACCAAAGTGCTATCTATCAGCAGGATTCCTTCTGAGAAGTCACTCACTCCAATGGCATGAGCACGGAGCACTGATGGAGAGCTAGCACAAACTTGGCACTCGAGTGCATCTCAGCAGAACAACAAGGCCGGTCCTGTTCTGACCAGCAACAAACACTTCCTCAGGAGTGAAAGGCGGGAAGAGGAAGGAAAAAATCCCCCTTTGTGTCTTTTGCTGTCTTTACATCAAAAAAAGCATGGCTCATATCAAAGCAGAAATTCCACTTTTCTCTCATCAGTCACCTGGTCTACTGCAGTGACACCAGGGAAGTAACTTACTGCCAGCCTCGCAGGAAAGGTTCAGCTCAGCAGCAGTTTTATCTCTGAAATCTTCTGAGCTGAAGAGATAGTTGGAACCAATGGACTGAGATGGAAAGGGATCCACAGAAAAATCTCAGCTCCAATATTTATTAGATGATGATTTCACCATCAAGTTCTAAGTTTTTGGGAGTATTTACATTTTTGGGGGACTTGAATCCCTTTCTAGACAAAGAGAACTCCTCCTTTGCTAGCTTCTTATTATCCTTTGGTGGCTCACTGTAGATAAGTTGGGAGTATGTCTGAAGTTGACATCCAGGGGCAGAATTAAATCCTGCTCACTTCACTTATGCAAAGAACTCTTGAGACATCAGCATATTCAGTCCTGTCCACAGTAAAGCCACTGGTGCCACTTCCATGAAAAAATGATCTTGCCTATTCTGAGCAGACCAGAAAAGCAAATATTTGTTTTATCAAAGAGATCAAGGTGAATGACAAATGGTAAGAGATGTAATTGTTATTTTACAGGTAGCTAATGTCACTGTGAAAGTTGGAATTTGTGTCTGAAAATGTAACACAAAACCCCCCCACTGTTCGTGCAGCAGGAACACTCCAATGAGCACCAACAGGCACAATGAAGGATTTTAGATGACACTGTAATAATGTACTTCACAAAATATACATTCAGTTTTATGTTCAATTCACACATTTGGTAATGATGATGTTTCTTAGTGGCTGGGATATAGACTGAATTCTGATTTCAGCAGGCTACATGAAACCTGGCAGCTACATTTTACAGGGGCTCAAGCAAACATTTGCTTTGATTCCAGTTTTTTTAGGTTCTCCCCTCTTGCAGTCTGCTTTGAATTGCAAATTAAGTAAATTCAAACACACAGAGAAAAACATCTACAACTTAGCCTGAACCTCTGAGTTTCACCAGGGCTTGGGAGAGGAGCCACATGCATCAGGTTATTTCGAAAGAATGACATAAAATAGTGACACTTTTGACCAGAACCAAGGATCGAATTTCAAAGGTGCAGCAACGCCTAAGGATTCTGTAGATTTAAGTCCTTGCTAACACTCAGCATGACTTACTTTCAAGATTTCCTTCCCACCTCCATATAGGCCCCACCTGTTCTGTTAACACTGACCTTGCTTCTTATATCCACTCTCCACACATCAGTCTGTCTTTTATTTGGCTATTACTCACCTTTTTAAGGCATAAATCCCATGTGCCTTAAAGACTGCCTCATACATGAGATAACATGCATTTTTAACTTGTACTAGAAGCAGAAAAATCACAGGATCGGGTCTTTAATCTTTACTTCAGCAGAACTCCTGCTCACTTCACTCCTAACTTCGCACAAGAGAAGCCTAAGAACTGCATGTACTAATCCTGCATATTTTGTCACCTCTCTTTTTGTGTCATTATTGCTCTTCCAATCTCTGGGATCCCAATCCAAGTGGCTCTCTCTTGTAGCACTGCATAGCACTCAATCTGGCTTCACATCAAGGGTCAGGGAGACAAGTTGTTAGAAATGGGCTGTTGGAAGTCTTCTACAAAATCTGGGCTCCAAAATCTCTGTGAAAGGCAATACTTAAAATATCTTCATTTTTCTCCATGTTTTTTGCTATGACCTGGGAAGATATCTCTCTTTCCTCCAGTGTGATGAGCATAAAGCACTGATATCCTCAGCAGTTGTTAGGCACTTTTTAAGTACATAAAACCAACAAAGCTGATGGTACTTCTTGAGACATTGAGATTGCAACAGAGAATGAAATACCCCAAATTCTTGTAAAAGACTTAATTTAGCTTTGGAAAAATTAGAGGAAAAGGATCTTTGACCATAAGAAGATTGGGCAAAAAGAGAGACAAGCAGGACAACAGAGGAATGCGATGTGTGACATTGGGTTAAGTAACTTCTCCCCTGTCTACCCGGGCTCTTCTACCCAGAAAAGGAAAGCACTGTATTTCTGTTCCATGGGGTACTGTGTGCTTAATTAAGATTTTGGAGGATAAATTTTCTGCATGAATGCATTCCAGAAATGCAGACTTTATTACTTAAATATTCCCACTAATGATAGTAACTTGGGCATTTTATATATGCTCACTTTTATTCCACCTTGCTCTTTCCAAGTTTTATCTGGTAATTTAGAGGGTGTGAGGAACATTAATTGTATCAGTGTTTTTATTAAGGAAGGTCCCTTTTATGAGAGTAGTGATGTACTACAGATTGTGATTTAAGATGTACACTTTAGGTCAGTTTTATACTGACTTCAGTGCAGTTGCAGTGGGCATAAAGTCAGGAGAAAATGTGGTGCTTTACATAATAATGCTGATGATTAATGGGCTCATGGACCATAACTCTGTATTCTGAGGCACTGATCCTCCTTCCCTCTCCTGAAATTTGTGTCCTGACCCTTTCATCTCTTGTTAGCTACCTTTCCAGGGCTGTTCATTAATCAGCACCATTGATCTGATGTGGTCTGTCATATTGTATTATCTAAAACACACCAAAGCAAACACTGGCCTGACTCTGCTCTTTACACAATGCACCATCACATTTCCTTTACAGATGACTTAAATATTATAAACATCAACTTACTGCTTTTGCTTGGTCCTGAAATTGGCTTTTTCTAGATTAGTTCCCTGCAGGATATTCCTGTCTCCCCCTGGATGTACTTCTGTCTGCTCAAAGACACCATCAAACACATTCAGTGTTCCCTGCTTGTTGGGGGCACTCCGATGTTTGACCAGCAAGGGACAATCAGCAAAATGGCTCCTTCTCTTTGCTTGAGACCTGGTACTGCTATCTTCTGTTACTTTTTTTTTAGTGATTCCTGATCAATCAGACTCCAGTTTTTAGTTAATTGCTATTTATTTTATTCCTGCAATAGTCTTTTCTCTGATATTGTCAGAACGCTTCCTTCTGCCTTTCCTCTGATCCCTAGTAATGAAAAAATTAAAAGATGAGCTTCTTGTGAGCTTATTTCTGATTACTCTTATTTGCTGTGCTGGAACAGTGCTGTCTATCATGAGGCAATGGAAAATAAGTCACCAGTGCCTTGGAAGTTAGCATATCTGAGCTTAATCCACATATTGTTCAGCTCTCTTGAGTCAGGTGGGTTGAGGTTTAATTGATGTGTTCACAGTCATGATATAGTTTCAGATTGGGCTGTCTAGGCTAAATTCAATTTCTTTTTGGTCACTTTTTCTCTCTGGGAGTAGCATTTTGGATTAAATTCTTAAAGCCATAACAAGAAGGAGGAGATGAGAACAGCCATGTTAACCATCAACAAACACGATTCAAGAATCAACTTTCTTCATGAAGTGGCTTATTCCAGATATATTTTACTGTTTCTCTGTAAGGAGAAGGTACACTGTCTGACTAGGCCTGACTATGGCATTTACATTGTATGAACAAGGTTAGGCCATTGGCTACCTATAGGTAGACAGCCAACCCCAGTGTCTTGGAGATCAAGATGGACTGAGATATAAAAGCCACCGTTCCAGCAGAGGTCAGAACTTGTGCCAAAACTAACAAAAATATAGCAACACAGGACACGTTATGAGAAGGCCATAAGCATGGATTTTTCACAGTAGTCAAGGCTTCATTTCCAAGAGGAAATGGCTCATTTCTGTATTCTACTGGGAATCTTGTATGTCCACTACCAGTATGGCCTAAAAATCAGAAATTAATTTGTTAATGGATTAGACATTTACAGAAAGACTGTTTAAAGAGGCTGGACTACTCAAGCCTGGTAAAGGCCAGTTTCCCACAGGGGCGTGCTTGCAATAGCGCTTGAGGAAAAAATCTCTCCCTGAAGTTCCAGAGGTAGTTACTGAAATCCAGAATAGCAATGTAGTTTGTAGGAAAGTCTACAATAAGTTCCCACTTTTTGGCTCACAGGCCTTCTATTACTTGTCTACCTCAGTTTCTCTTTCCCTTCTTTCAGTGCCTTTTATCTGATACTATAGAATTTCACTGCTCGTAAGCTGCAATTATTAAGTTTGATCTTGGCACTTGGAATAGGCATTTTCGACGTCTCCTTTTTGTCTGTTGATTCTTCTGGTATTTCTTTCTATTTGCAAGCAGTACTCTCAGTGTAACAGATAACCACGCCTAAGAGTTCAAGTCAAAAAGGATACTTCTTCTCCTTCTGACTTCCCTTTCCACTTCCCATGCCGAATCTCCTCCTTCCTAGGGCAATGGTACAAGGTCTCAGCCCAGAATATCCTCTCTCATTTAAGATCTGAGTGCTGCCAACTTTCCACTAATGAAGATCTCATCATGCTCAGTGTGTTGGGTGTGTAAATTCCACACCTGCAGGTGTGGCAGGTGCCCAAGCAGAATGTGCTCTGCTCTCTTGGCTGCTCCTTGCAGGGGACAGAGCAGGATAAAACCATGCTCGGCAATGTTAAGCAACTGTTTGGACTTTGCACACCTGATTTGAAATGGAGATAACTGCTACTTGGAAGAAGAAACTAAATATCAGTAGTTGGTAGGCCTAATCAGAGCAGGAGCACGTCACCAAAAGCCCTAATGTAACATTCAGGTAATGGTTTCAATGAATACAAAAATCTGTGATGCCAAACTGAACCATGGCAGAGTGTCAGACCACTTTTCACATGTGGTAACAAGAAGAAACAATATTGTATGCATACACAGATATATACATATAAGTAACCATATATTTATGTGTGTATGTAGAGTTATATACATGATCATTATTTTAAAATTATCTTATTCTGGCAAAACATTGCTGGGTATAAAAGACGGAATTCTTTGTATTGCTACTATGGAGCCTTCACAGCTGTACCTGAATGCTGAGTGAAACCACGTAATTTTCAAAGTAGTTCATTAAAGCGAGGTGTGACTGAGGCAAACAGATAAAGTCTTAATTTTATTGATGTTGGTATGGAATATGGAGTAAATCATCTGTGCTCAATGGAACTGCACCTACCTTTCCTGGAAACAGACTGATCTGTGGGTAGTGCTTGTATACTGCGAGTGTTGTTGAATCTTGAGAATACTTTTCTACAGATACTTAGTATTAATAGAAGCAGTTTGAGGGTATAAACAGCCTCAGGCATTTATGTGCTGATAGCTGTAGGTTACAAGGCATCAGCATTATGGTATGAAACTCAAAAGGTTTGTGGGAGGGGAACAAGTAAGAGGTTCAGGTTTTGAAGCCATGAACACTCAAGATGGCCAGTGCAATCAGAATATTGTCATATTAACAAGTAGGTGGCACTTGGACAACATGACACTGCCTTGGAAACTTAAACAACATTCTCACAAAATTAAAGGTATAGTTGTGCTGCATTTAAATACCAATGTTTCTGAAACTGAAATATGAATTGCCATCACTGCAATCACAAGAGACGAAGAAAATGTGTAGAAATTAAATTGTTACAGTAATACATCCGCCTAAGCTACTGCTTTGGCTAGATGAGCCAGATTAGCTCATGACAGATGAGCTTCATGAACATTTCATTGCCAAGGAACCCTGTCAAAATATTGGTGATTTCTCCGAATCTGTTCAACATCATGGAGATGTCAAACGAAATCTGAAAGGACATTATTTTTCAGGAAGAACAAAAACAATGAAAGCATATGAAGAAAATGAGCTGAGTTTCTTCCTCCTCCCCTAAACGTTGCTTTGGTTTCATTAAATGCTGTCCTTGCAAATACTTTGGCATAAACCCTGAAACACTTTAGTCCCATAGATGCTGGTGAATTGCAGAAAGTACTGCATGTCCTCAAAGAATAGACCTCCCTGTTTCAGTAACCAGGTTTTCAAACAATGTATTTTCACTGAGGTGCAGGGACTGTGTAATCTCAGCACACAACAATTTAATCAAGATTTACACCGCTGACACTGGTTCTGCTATACCCCCATCCCTCCTGGTCACAATGGTACAGCACTTGATGCATCAGTGTCTGGCCACCAAGCTTGTGGTTCTTATGCTGCAAGATGATCTCAATCAGAAGTACTCTTCCATGAATATGGAACATGATACAAAATGTTAAGTGATAAAAGTAATTAAATACTCTTTTTTTCATGGCTTGCAGAAACTGTGAGATACTGTTTACATTAATTCAAGGTAAAATTCCATGTAGGACAATGGAATAAATTTCAGCTATAAATTTCAGGAGATTTGATCCATTTGTCACAGGACTATCCCCTTCACGGCAAACTAAGAAATAAAAGTTTCACTGATACATCTGGTTTTCTCAAGCACCAACAGCCAGGTTATCAAATAAACAGAAAAACTGAACACCCTCCTTCCCCCCCCAAAACAACCTTAGCATCTTCTTGATAGAATTCCTTCTTCTCCCTGAGATTTCATTATGTGACTTGTTTTATAAGGAGATAAAATTGCTTGCACAATTTTTATCTGCCTTTACTAGAGGAAGATTTATATTAAAAATCGCATTTGCATGGATTCTGAGGGGCAAAGTCTGAGACAAGGAATCTTTTCCTTAAGTTTTAACATTTTTACCACCACTGCCTGAATGCTGAGCTAAACAACTGTGTTACTGTCAGTTATGAAAAAATTAAAATGATCTTTAATTTTTTTGTTGTTTTGGATGACTGTCTCTGTCTCTGAAGATTTCCCTTGCCAGTCATTCATTAAAGAGTCGGTAACCAACACAGTGAAAAGACTAGGTAAAAAGCACCACAAACATGTTTTCCCATACCATTCTTCCTGTGTGTTTGCTGCCTCTGGCCTCAAACTGTACAAATGAAAGCTTGTTTGATTTATGTCAAAAACTATATATAAAATATCACACGGGATCCACAGAGAAACCGAGTCACTCTGGGCTTTAGTTTCATTATCCATTGAGGAATAACTGACTACAGCCTTGGAGTATGTAGAACTGATCAAAGCGCTTGCTTCTTCACAAGCAAAGAGAAAACCACTGTAGATTTCCTGTTTCATGCTTCAGTGCCAAAACACAATGAAAAAGTTCTAGATGAGTATGTGAATTATTCTAAAACATTGTTCAATCAAATCTGATGGTTATGCGCATTTGTGAAACTCATCACTTGAAATGTCAAGTCACTGACAGCAGTGTGTCCTGAGGTGTGATGTATATTTGTGATAATTATTTGCTTTTTAAAGTTATGTATCATCTGCATCAAACCAGGATTTTTCTTAAGTGTGCCTGAAATGTAGAGATGTCAGTGCCAGCTGCGTTATTCAGATCTGGGTTTTAAACACCCTGTGCCAGGAAAACACAGAGTCAGGATATGACTACAATGCCATTTTTAAGGCACTCTGAGTTATTTTTCACTATTCTCTTAAAACTGTACGCTGTGTGGCTGATGGAGAATGATTACTAACATTAATAGTAGCTGAAGTGATTTCTGTGCAGTATATGCAGCATGATGCATTAAGGAAAATAACAGCAATAATTGTTATTTTTACTTCAGTATTAGCAAATGATACTCTTGGGATTTATTGTAATTCAGTATTCATTTCTCTTCTGTGGCTCTTAGAGGCCTCTTCTCTGGTCATTTCAAAACTTTTTTGAATGAAACTGAAGGCAGTTGGCTCTGTTGTTGGATAAGTTCTGCTAACGTAGGAGGGCTGTCTCCTGAGTGCTAAAAAGACCATTTGCAAATCTTCAGCATCTTCTTCCTTGACAGCAGAAGTTACTATCCAGAATGGTTTAGATGATGCTGAAATGAAATTTTACAGGAGATCCACAATCTTCCAAGAGGAGGCATGGTAGGGAATGGCAGTGACTTGAGGGGACCTGATAGCAACTTCCCCACCTTTTATTTTTGGAAAGTGACACTGTAAATAAGCACCCCACCAGTGTCTGAACTCAACATTTTTTCTTATCAGGAAAGAAATTCTGTGAGGAGGTGATTGAATTTTTGACTGTAGACAATCTGGCAGCTACCTTACTCCTGCTATTTTGTGACAGAAAATCTTATAAGAAAATGGCCCAGATGAACAAAAATATCAGGGCACTTGTAGATATTCTGATTTCTGCCACGACCGGCAAGAAGTACCATAGGAGATGGATCAGGAGTCGTAGCTGTAGGGGAGCTTAGAGCTATTCTAGTTCAATCAGATTTCACAATTTGCTCTAATGAAGAGTGCTGGCAGAAGTTCAAAGCTACTCCAGGTCTCGACTCTCCCTCCACATTATACTATAAAAATGTCTGTAGAAGTGTTAACTGCAGAGGAGCCAAAAGTTGTTTTGGTTCCAGTCTTTCCCAGCAGGAGTAACTGAGAAAATAGAGTAGGAGTGCTAGTTCTGCTCACAGCTCCCTCAGCCTCCTGCAGAACACCAGAGAAGTTGCCGGGAACATGGTAAAGCGTGCCCAATGCTGTTACCCCTCACAGCTCCTGCAAGCCTCAACCACGCCCTGCAAACACCATCAGTACAGATGCACCGGCTCAGTAGCTCCAGAACTCTTTGGAATTAGCATCAACCTCCACAGCTGATAACCTGAAGTCTGTTTGCAAGCAGAAGGTATCAGGAGGATGGCTGTGTTCAGCCAGCATTGATTTCTTCAGCCTTTTGTCTGTGTCTGCTTTCTGTCTCATTTGAAGGTGGCTACTGTTACTACAAGTAGCATGAATCACGTCTCTGTTAAAAAACAGAGCTCCAATTGTCTTACATAACCCCTGGTAACTGCATGTCTAATAATAGCAAGCCATTCCCAGGTAGGGATTCTGCGTCCCAGACCCAGACACATCCACATGCACGCACACACACATACTCCTATTACTTTCTGCACCTCGGTTCTGGGAAGGAGTGAGCTTTTCACAATGCAGTGTGACAGTTCTGAGCTGCAGGACATGGCAACTATTATTTTAAAATGCCATTTTCACTTATTGCTTTGAGAAGCCAGTCTGGTATGTGCGATTTGCTTCTCAGCCCAAGCAGCAAGGAGTGAAAAACCCTCCAACAGCTCCGTTTGGTTTTGAGAGAACATTGAATAGTGAAGGCTATGGTTGGATCCTGTCCTGAAAGCTCCAGTCTTTCTAGGTGTTAGCTCTCCTTCTGTCTCTTAGAGAAGGCCCACATTTTAATAAAGTACATTTCATAGTTCTGACAAATCCTTGTTTTTACACCTCTCAGTTTCCCCCTTGGAAAAGTGAATGACAATATGCAACTCCCGAATTACTGCAAGGCTAATAGATAAGGCTGCAAATCAATGATGAGGTCTTTAGATGAAACTTCTCTATAAATTGAAAATATTATTCTTTTCATAATCCGTAAGAGGTCTACAGAAGGAAGGAGTTTCTGAAGATTACTCTGGTGTCACAAAATTCTGAACTTTCATTCAGTAGGAGGTCATCCTTGCATGACTACCTACAACTAAATCATATAACTGAGCACCATCCAGACACTTCGTGAGCACTGACGGGATTGATGTCGGGACCACTGCCCTTGGGAGCCTGTTTGCAAATGGAGTGGTTCTAGACTATTTCACAAGGTTTGCCAAAGAAACCAGTTCCTTCTGACCTCTCTTATCATCAATCACCACTTCTGAGCATCTAAACTTGAATTATATGCTATTACCAATATAAGAGCCAGATTTCAGTCATCACTGAAACCTCTGTATTCTCTCATTTTAAGAGATGTCTTGGACCCAGGGGTTTGAAAAGCCAGTTTCACTTCTGAATTTGTTCAGCTTTGAGAGTTCAGTTTAGGTTCATCTTTTCACACTGCGTGAATAGAACACATGTGTGAAGAAACAACTAAAAACTTAGGTGGTGACATAATAGAAAATGTTCTCCTTCAGCATTTATTTCTAAATCTATTATCTTAGCTCAGATAATCTTTCTTCAAATGCATCAAAACTTAGTGGATCAGATGTTCAGACTTTAGTTCTATGCCTGCCTCTGACCAAGGCATATCATACTGCATGCCAGGCAGTATCTTTGGAGAAATCCTACTTTCTGTTTTCTCTGGATCTATGGACAACAACTGACAATCTGGTACTGTTATTATGGGATGAACTGTCTTCTTATGAATACTTGGATCTACAAATCACCTTATAGAAAAGTCAGACCTGAACTAAACCTTAAACAGTCGTGTTTGAGGTTTAGTTTGAACTCACAAAGTGACAGGTCTGGCCAACAATTGCATTGGTCTGGTCAACTTTCATGGATGCCCTCCCACTAAGTTAGTCTACAATACTCATATGATCTCCCACAGATTTCTGTGTGTGCAATGGGGAAAAAATTGGACTGATACTTTTATTTGTCATCAAATAAAAGCCTACAGTTCAGCAGCAATAAGACTACAGTGAAAAGTCCAAAGACCCAAGCAAGTGAAAAAAACCAAATCAAACAAGCAACCTACTGAGTTGTAAACTGTAGTTTATCAGTATCATGCAGTCATGAGCTGACTGTGTTACTGCCCTAGGGTAAGAAGTTCTTACCTTCTCTGTAGGAAGTCAAATTAATTTGCCTTCACTATCTAGTAATCCCTTTGTCAAGCAGTAAGAAATTCAGATATTGGCCCCTCTGTGTTACAATGTATTCTTTGGAAAGTCGAAAGAGAGAAATGAATGGAAACCATAGAACATGCATCAGTTGCTGAACTTGCAGCATTCTTGCTAGAAGAGCAGTATTAATATTTTACTTGCTGATTATAACACAATGTCCCAGATTCCAGCTAAGCATCTGAGAACACAATGGATCTTGTGCAGTCAGGCGATTTTTTTTTAGGACTGAAACTCCTGTAGGAAACAATTTAACTGGTGACCCAGTAAAGGGTTAAACAAAAGTTAGACTCAAGTTTCCAAAGCCATCTGAACTGGCTTCAAGAAGACATGAAACATCTCTACATCTGGAAAATGGAACTTGCAATTGACTTTTCTGTACCATCTGCTCTCAAGAACATTTTCTGCTTGGGAGTTGCATAAGCAATGAAGAAAAAAAAGCACACATACAGCTTCCTGTACCATGTTTTCGGTCACTTGTAATGACGCATTACAAAGCAAACCAGCTAAATATGCACAACTGTGCCTCACTCCAGATGACAACATGTATTATATAAGAGCAACGCCTGACAGAAAGACACTTATTTCAAGATATCACAACACAAAGAGCACTCAAGGGGAAATATTCACTACATGTGAGAGTTGGGGGCAAGAGCCAGGGAGAGTTTGTCCTCCATCTCAAAAGGCCAAGAGTAGTTCAGAAAAATCAAAAAGCAGACATTTTTCGGTTTACAAAGTAAAATGATGGAACTTGTTGCACCTCCTTCTGTAAAGGGGAATTTAACTTGTAATGAATATAAGCTTTTTGTTGTTATTTAATGTCACTTCAATGCATTTTAGATTCAAAATTATTCTTATCCCAAAAGCTTTCAAAAATATAATTTGTTTAGACTCGCTTTGTTTGTCTGTTGGGAAGCCATGGCCTGATTTAATCTTGTATTGTGGCATAAATAAAACAATATCCCCAGGAATTAAGAGCAGTTTAACCAAAATAAAAATATCTGCCTCTCCAAATGAGTCCCAAGCCTTGAAAACTGTGCATGTATGTATATATATACGTGTTGGCCTTTCTCTTTCCAGTGAGTGCACTAATGGAATTGGATGGAGACTTATGGGGAAATCCGGGTATCTGTGCAAATGCAGGGAACTGCTGAAGAGGGGCTGAAGCAGGGTGTGCAGCTAAAGGAGGTAGTTTGTCTCCACTTGGGGGTGTTTCTGAAACGCAAGTTGAGATGAGTTTCCTCACTAATGAACAGACTCAGCTCAGTCATCAGTGCAGATCTGACCTGGTTTGTGCATGGGCCCAGGATCACATTGCTGTTAAATTAGCAGGAGTTTGTGTTGCTGCAAGAGAGCAGACGATACCTAATCTAGCCTGAAGTCACAGTGGCGCAGACAGGTGACACCTGATCTGACATCCAGCCTGCCACGTAAAGATAACCCATTTGTTCTGAAAACATTCAAATCAGTGTGTGAATTTATCCTGTATCAACATTTTCTGTTACACAGCTACAGTGGTTTTGATACGGTTTTATGACTGAGATCCACTATGGAGTCAACCTACAGCTTCAGAAACTGGTTTTGCATGGAAACAACCAATTCTATCATTCTAAATCTGGGGGTAAATCTGGGGATGCAAACAGCTCCAGGGGAGACAAAATCTCCCCCCTGAGAAGCACATTGTCTTTTTAAAGACTAGCCATGGAAGAATAAAGGGGTTCACTTCCAAATCAGTATCTATTGCTTTCCATGGGCCAAAAGGACTTAGACCACAAAATTTTCTTCCTACCTTCAATATTCATCAGTTTTATTGTTAATACAGGGTTTTCCTATATAATTAACCTTGTAGTCTAGAATGTTCAAGATTAGATAATTCTCAGGAGACAAGTCTGCCTCCAAGAAAATATCTCAGCCTGTGGCAACAAATTCTCAGGTTAATGAAAACTGCTTTAAGATTTCAGCTGAATTAAGGAGGTGCACAGTTCATACAGGTCACCTCTACATGGGAGGGAACATCAATATGTTTTTTGTATCTACAGTTCATTAACAGCAAAACCTTGTTCATATCCTTTTTACAACAGCATTCTTCCTTTCCTGCCTAGCCCCCTTCCTGACTCTAATGCCTTACACCTCTATCCATCAGAAGAACACCATATAAAATTTTGTTCATAATTACATTGGCAAGTCTTATCTGGTTTTCATGGAAGTTACATCCTCATAAATGAGAACAGAATTTGGCCCTCTGTCTTTTCAAAAGGAAGACTAACGATCAAATAATTTTCTCACATCTCTGTTTGCACTTTCACAGTCTGGTTACATTGATTTGTGTCTCATAAGTAGACATTTCCTTTGTTGGTTACAAATCAATGTTATAGACCTAGCCTGCCTGCACATTTTTCCCTTCCCTCTTACAGTGAGAAAAACAAAGTGCAGCTTCAATTCCTTTTACTTTATAAATGTGAACTTCCTTGATGAAGCATGAGAGAAAAGCAGATAAAATTCCAGCTCTCCCTCAAAAAACAGGAAACGTCTGTGCTTAAATTTCTAATTAACAAGATGCTTTATGGTATGATAAACACCTTTATCATTCCAGTCCTGCCACTGCTTTGTTAACCTAGCTATAATCCTTCAGATATCACAAGACTTCCCAGGGCAGCCCACTGTGATATCACAGACAGCTATGACTTCATGGCATGAGTAAGGAAAAAAGAGGCAAAGGTTTTTAGTCTGCAGATGGACTGAGCTGACACACAAATCTCCAGGAAAGGACAGAAAAGAAAAGGTTTTGCAATTGGTGCCTGAGAGGCAATGAGGTTTTTGACTGCAGTGTGAAAATACAACAGTGAAGATAGATGGGTATTTCACTGCAAATGGATACACGTGATAATAGAAAAGGAGTTGTAAGAAACAGAGCCATCAATCATACCAAGTAAAAGAAGGTAGAGGTGTAAATGTGGAACATATCAGTTTGATTTTCCTTTATTAAAAGCGAAAAAAAATAAAGTTAAAAAAGAAGACTCAAAGCAGCTTCAAGTCAATCTCATCAATTTTAATGCTATGAAGAAGTTAGTAAGTGACGGTTCCACCAATTTGATGGAAAACTCGTGACTGCTAAAATGTAAATAGAAATTGTTTAGAGCTGCAATAATAATGATGATGATGATGATGATGATGATGATGATGATGATAATAATAATAATAATAGAATGTGAGATTAAAAAGGAAAAGAAAAATTTTACAAATATAAACACCGCTGCCACCACCATCAAAGAACATCCTCACAAAGTCAAAAGGGAATTCTACTTATTTTATAGAACAGCATTAGGAATCAGGAAATCTGGGTCCTAGTTACACCTCTTCCAGGGAATCTATGCTTGGCCTTGAGAAAGATATTTCAGTGCTCTGTGCTCCAGCTTCTCTGTAAGACCAGTCAAGATAATAACAGATCAACTTCACATGCATCTTAATTCATGGGTGTTGAGCAAACATTTTAAGTTTTTTATCTAGAAACTATTAAATGGCAGGAAAAACAAAAAAAGAATGTGAAGATTTGAGGAACATTTGAAAAGAAATTCCACAACTCAACCATCTCCTCAAATCACAGGAAAAGAACAAATAAGGTCCTTTCTTGCATTTTATTTCCAAAGGAAGTGTAAAGCTTCCCAGCCAAATGGGCATAGAAGTTACCCCTGAAAACACAAACATGTAAATGGTGAGAGGGAGCCCTGGCTGGCTGCAGCCTTGCAATGTTGTGTACATGTGCCCATTCCTTGTGAGATAACACCACACTGCTGGCCTGATGGGAAGAGAGACGAGAAGTTATGACTACTTGGTGAGTTGTCTGTTTGCACAGACTCTTGACACAGCAGTTCAGGCAAGAAACCACATTGCTCTAAGACTTTGGGGACCAACCATTTGGTCTCTCTGTTCCACAAATCCACAGCCTTAGGCACCTACCTGCTTTGCTTGTGTTAAAAATAGGCCTGGCTTTCTAAAAATTTTGAGTTTTGTAATAGTAGATATGGTGGAATAGGCCTTGATAGAATAAACTAGATATTAGAAAAAAAGAAAGAGAGATACAAAATAAGAATGCTAAAATAAAGAGAATTATAAAAACAAAACAATTAGTCTGATTTAATACAACTTTGACACAACTGTTCCGAACCTATTTTACTTAGACATAAATGACAAACAGAAAATACCAAGATGCCATGAGTCAGACCTGCAAAATCAAATATGTTCATCAGTGTCTGTTGCAACTTTTGTCTCTAGTAAGAGTTACGAAAGACCTCAAAGAGACAGAACTGCCCAAATCAGTTTACTGATTAGGAATGTATCTACCAAAACCCCTAAGCAGTGATGTGTTACCAGCCCAAAAGGACTTGCATAACCATGTTCAGCTATAGGACAGAGAGAACTCAATATGCATTTCAACATAAATATATTTATAGCAGCTTATTTACAGCTCACGGTGCTTTCCACTGTATTCTGCGTATTTTTCTTATCTTGTACTATCAAAGTTAGCAGACAGTGGAGAGGTATGCATCTTTTTCTTATCTTATCCTGAACAGGCTTCACTAGCAAGGACATAAATTCTGTCTTTTCAATACCAAGCTACAATTAGCACAGAGGTCAGGACACTGCAATGAGCACAAAGGTCACAAGTAGTACTGCTGCCCAGGGGGGCTCCAGAGCTAAACGTGAATCCAAAGCACACTGGGCATATGGAAATGCAAAAGCTTTTTTTTAATATCTGCATATATGTGTGTCAAGAGTAAATACTTAAGGAATGAGCAACATGATAACAAAAAATCCCCACAACATTTGTAAGCATAACAAGGATCAAAATATGCATCTGACAGGTGGACAAAGTAGGTTTACCTGGTGGAGAGCACTGGAGAGAAATAAAGCCTTGTCTTTTACATTTCATGCATTTTAAGAAGCTGCTCAGGTTATTTGCTTACTTTAACCTGACATCCGTTCTTTTAACAGGAAGTGCCAAAGCAAAATTTGTGCTGGAATACAGACACCTTCAAAAATTCCCAAGTATCTGAACATGGCATTTCTCTTTGGTTCTTTCTACATAGTTGTATAGATAAACATCAAAAGTGAAATATTTAGGCTCCAGTCACTCAAAGACTGGGAAGTGCCCACATTGAGTGTGCATGTTACTTTAAAACCTAGTCTCATGAAGATTTATTACTGACATGAACATTTTCAAAGAAGGCTTGGATAGACTTAGCTAGCTAAAGGTGAGTGCCAGTATTTCTTACACACTGGAGCGAGTAGCCTCAAAAATCCTGGTCTCACTGGGTTGGCTCCAAAAGCAGGTGGAGCTGAACTGTTAACTGAAATATTTGAAACACACCAACCCTGAGAGGGTTCTACTGAGCTTTTTGATAGCTGCACTTGAGGAGAAAGAGGGAGGAAAGGGGTTGAAGCAACACGAACAATTCAGATCAATGAAACAGGCCTGGAGGCTTCTAAAGAGAATCTTTTAAAGAACCACAGACAATGGCCACAGTCTAGACTGAACACACAGAGAAAAGTCAAGACAAATCATCACCATTAAAAGCTAAGTAATCACATCACATCACATAACAGCAAGACACAGTAATAGTCTCTCTGTCTCTGCTCTGAGGTGAAAGCACCTGGAATGTGACATTTGTTTCTGGGCACCTCCTCATCAGAGTGATTGGAGACAGTTCAGAAAAGAGCCTCATAAGCAACCAGCCTGCTGGAAAGACTGAGCTATTAGGGAAAGAAATTAGGAGCTACATCTGCAATAGCCTGGTTACATGCCAGTGACTATCAGATGAGGGCAAAGGCATGAGAACAAGCTGCATATAATTGAAAAGTAAGGGAAAAAATAAAATGAAAAGGGGGTAGCTAATAATATGAATGTGTACAGATGAAATTAAGACCAGTAACATGAAGATGAAATTCCAAGGAGCAAAATATTATAAACCTGAAAAGTAGTCTCCTTAGGGAAGGAACTGAAATTTGACTGTGTTTAACTGACCTAGACAAAACACTAGACATGCAATGCACACACCCTTCATTGGCCCTGGGGAGATGGGCTGAGCAGGTCTTGATTGTTTTTCCAGTTTGATGATGATGACTCCAAGGTACACTGTGTTTTTCTGGTCTAAAACCCATCCATAAAAATATGGAAACACATGAAACACACTTTGGTAGGTTAGAAGATGATTAACCAGAAGGGGACTTAATTCATGTTCATTGGATAAGCCTGTAAATAGGCAGAGTTGTAGATGAAGAAAGAAGTAAAACAGCAAGGAGTAAAACCTACCAGGTTGAGGAAATGGCTTTTAGCATCAGGTTCCCAAAGAGGAATTGCCACACAGCGTGGATAATCCATTGCATATAAAGAGAGCATTATATATGGATCCGGCAACAAGATGTGAGAATGGAGTTGGGGAAATGACTTCAAAGCACTGTAGTCATTGAAACTCCTGAATCATGAGTTGGCTAGTCTATGGAAAGGTTAAATGCTTGTGTCATAAATCCAGAAACCTGAGTGTGCAAAAAGGGAGCTTGTCTCTCTCTAGAAAGCATCCTAAGAAAGTAAATGACAGACAGACAGAGTGAGCCTTGCATTCTCCTACACTATTGAATCATGGATATAAGCCCATAAAAGAAAAAAAAAAATACCATTACACTTACCTGAGTATTGAAACACTGCAAAAAGCTGCACACACAGACAAAAAAATATGACAGCCATGCAGGGAGTGGCAGTGAGGGGAGTGCAAGTGTTCTGGACACAGTGAGATGAAACATTGCTGTCACCTCCTATCCATAACCTCCCCAGCAGCAAGGAGTGCAGACAGGAAAACCACCAGCTAAACCTGAGACACTGAAGTTACTACATGAAATAAATCAGATCTTGACTGATTTTAGATTGCACTAGAAATAATCCTTAGTTTTTTTAACTGGAAAGTAAAGAGCTTATGGGTGAGAAGCAAGGGGAAAGTAGAGACAGAGAAATGAACTTTTTATTGACAGTTTTCAGCAAGAAGAACAAAGTCTGTCTTTGCAACAGACATGTTATCAAAGAGAAAATTAGGTTAGTGGTATCTTCATTTGAGTGGCGTCTGGTTTTATATTTTTTAGATGCAAGGAGAAAAAAGACAACCTTCTTTGAACCTGAGACATGAAGTAATTTAACTCCCCTGTGGCCTTACATAGGAGAGGCTACTTCAGATTTTAAGCTGCCATGTAGCCCTGCCAAGGCAGCACCTTCCTGGCATTGCAGCATCTTCCTGACACTTCACTCAGCCTGAGGTCTTACGAGTACAGCACTGCTGACTGTTGGTTCCTTCCATGGTGTGAAGGGAGAACATCTCACAAAGTCTCAGGTGACACTATACAAAGATCATATTGCCTTCTGAGTTATACTTCTGCTAACCTTCCTCACTGGTCAAGACACCCAGAAAACTTTCCCCTTTCTCTACTTCAGGGGCCCAACTCCAAATTCAGCACTAAGATACATCTGTGAAGAAGTTTAGCTGGTTGTACCAGCAATGGTGCTTCCTGCACAAAATGGTAAACATAAATGCAGTACTGATTACATTGCAAATCATGCCCCATGGCTTGAGGTCCAATGAAATAGGAAGCAATATCAGGTAAGGTATTTTCATTATTCCCCAGGCCATTGCAAAAAATTACTCTCTGATCCCTGCAAAAATTAATGATTTAAAGAAAGATTGGTGGTCTCTGTTTGTAGCTTGACTCTACAAACATCTGTGTCGAGATGAGTGGGAGAGTGGGAGAGTTGTACAATATCTTGGCAAATCTGGGAAAGCCGAAGAGGGAAATTTTTTCAACTGGTTTGGTCTCTGAAGCTCATGTATTGACCAACCACAGCCTGTGCTCTTTATTGGCTTTCTGCAGGTCTCTGCTAACTAATGGTAACCTGTCCATCTGCAGAGCCAAATATATGTTATTTTAAAGAACAGAAAGGAATTCCTGCTGAGCCTGACAGAAGACAAGCCCACCATGTACCTGCCTGGTGCCACCATGTACCTGCCTTGTGACAAAGGTGGCTGCGGGCTGGGTGTTTATTGTCCAGCTGATGTGCACAGATAACCTGACCTCTACACTTAACTTAAGATTCATGGAGTAATTTATGGCTTACCCCAGCTTCCACAGGGCCAGCATCCTAAAGCCCCATGTACGTCACAGAGGACCTTCCAAGCAGCTGACAGACACTTCTGACACCCATTCTGGCTAGGAAAACACTTAAATATGAGGAAGAAATATGGTGTTGCTCACTCCCCCAAGTGCAAGCTAATTTTAGAGTTCATCCTGTGAGTCCTTATCCAGGGGATGTTTTAATTACCTTTAGCCTGTCCAAATGAGCTCTCCTACCCCTGTGTGTACTGCTGATATGACTGACAGCTGAGAGCTTTTCTAAACACCAAGCATCGCAGTTGCTAGCGACTCAAACTGCCTAAACTGGTGTGATTTTTATCACTTTGACAATACTTATGACAACTTTCTTTAAGTGTAAAGGGATTGTAAAATTTACTAAGATTTATAAAATAAGCCTACCTACAAGTTTAATGTGTGTATGCAAATGTTGCCTAAAATCATATACAAAGAACAGTCTGACTTTGCCTCATACCAACATTAAAAAAAGGCCTCTCAGCTCACAGAAACAATCTTGGCCCTCCTCTCCTTAGTTTACATAGCCTTCCACCCAAGCCTGGGTAAATAGATAGGGCTCTTCCCCCAGTAAAACAGTATTGGACTTCCCCCAAGGAAGAGTGCACCACTGTAACCAGTGAAAGGCATGGAAGAGAATCAACGACAGAGCTAATCAGGCTAATTCAGCTGTTAGGAAAGCAACCAAACTTCATAAAGCCCCTCAAAGCTCAAAAAGTATCTCTGAGATTATGCCTGATAATGACCTAGAAGTCACTATCATTCAGAGAACACTAAAATATTAATTCTATGCAAGCAAGCACTTGCTCTTGTACACAAGCTGAAGTTTTCAAACCATCCCCCACAGAGATAATCATAGTAGGATCCACAATAAGAAAGATCTTGTTACAATACCTCCCAAATACTAATGCAAACTACACCATGTTTCTATATTCAGAAGGCATCTACATCTCTGACAAGTCTAAGATTTCTGAGATCAGAGCAATAAAATACAGTCAAATGCAAGTAGACCCTAATTTCAAAATACAGGTATCTTGACATCCAGAAGGTGCAAAGATTTTTTTTTCCTGGCTCAGAATGTATTAGGTATTAGAAACCTAATCTGTATTTTATGTCTGACAGCTCCTGCTAAAATAAGAGATGCCAGTGGACCCAAATGAGAGCCTAGGACATTAAAAAAATAAAATAAAATAAAAAATATACATATAAATTAACCCTTACTGGGCTTGGCTGGATATGATACATAAAGATGATTTTTCAGGCAGAAGCAATGAGTATGGCTCCACCCAATACAAACTGTGGTTCTGTGTACTGCCAGTGTAGGTGAACCTACTGCCGGTGCAACAGATGTTAAAGCAGGCAAACCTGACTCCCAGAGCAGAGGGATTAATGGGGCATTAACATCAAGGCCCCAGTAGTCATGGCCATTTAAATGCTAGCAGCTTTAAGTAAGTTATCCAAATCTGGAGTTTACTGTGTGAGCCACTAGCACTTAATTATAGAACATTTGGGGCCAAAACTAGCCCCAGGTTATGCATGAAGTCATCTCAACGATGCTAATGGAAATCCATGTGCTATATATTAGAAAAGTAACTGCTTCTAAGTAGGGCTAATTTGAAGGTTGTCTTTTACTGAACATCCTTTTATTATTTACATTTACAAAAACTAATCATATGACAGTTGCCAAGATTTATCAGCTGGGCTTCAGTTTACATTCCCACAAATTTGATTAAAGAAAAGCTCAATTTTAAAGCCTAGCAGCTTGAATTAACGTTCTATTAAATCTGACAGATTTTGTCCATGGTAGTTTATTGACCCTTGTACTTTTTTTGACACCCTTGTGATGCACCTTTTCCCAACCAAAGTGTATTTCATGGTCTCGGGATGGTTTCTGACTGAGGGAAGAGTATTTTCACCTCTTCTTCACCTCCCAGAGCAGTGTTTCAGGACTCATCAAGAGGTGTGCCATTAAACCTAAAGCATGCACATGGCTCCTCTCGCATTGCAGCAAACAGATCTGTCAGACTTCAAATCTACTGAGCAGCAGCAGCAGGTAAACACAGCTTTTGTTTTAGCAGCTCAGTTACAGCTAAGTGAGCATCTGCCCTGGCTGTACACAATAAACCTTCTATTTCAGAAGAGTATAATTGTCATTGTATTCCCTTGTCTTTTGAAACTTGGAGCAGGAGGCTTCAGCCTGAGGGGCCACTGCAGTCTTTAGGACATTAAAACCCCCATATCCTTCCCCATTTGTTCTAATGTGCAATTGTAGATACCTGTGTAGAATGAAAGGAAAATACCATACTACGTAAAGCCTCAAATGATCAATGACTTGGCTTGGGATTCACCTACAAGAGGCAAAGCCAGACAAGTTTGGTATTGTTACATGGCTGTGGTACTTGCTATGTGCCATATCCTGAGTAAAGTTGCTTTGAAGATTTTCCTATTCCCGTTAACAGGTTAGGGGGCTCTAGAGAAGTGTCTTATCAGCTGCTGCTTTTCAGCTCTAATGAAACTTTCTGCTAAGTGGGAGCTGAGCTGACTCCACTTGCCGTTTTTCTTGTAAGAATTTCACTTGGGGAAGTTATGGGCCTGTTTTCTTATATGCAGCCCATTGCTTCCTCCAAAAAAGTATTTTATATCACAATTTCTTCAAAAAGCGCATCAGAACTTCTTTCTGGTTTAAGTCTCAAGGAATGGCATAGATGCAACTTCGAAAGCAAATCTGTGGTGAAATTAAGGACAGGAATGCAGCATGCATGTGTTCAGAACATAGAGTGTTTCCGTGGTATGAAGACTGTAAAGTAATTGGCAACTCATTGAAAATCTTAGAATGAGTAATTTGTGGCAATTTCATCTATATGAACTTACCTACAGCATGTAGGGAACAAACACACATGCTTTTGAGAAAAGATTCCCAACCTCTTGCTATACACTGACATTGCATAGTACATGCATAAGAGTTTAATGATGTGTTTGAGGCCATGCTAACTTTGATTTGTAGGGATCTAAGTCATGCAGCTCATGCTGATGTTACTGTATGCTGCTATGAATACAGAGAAGAATCTTTAAGACCAGCTTGTTGTGTTACACTCACAAACCTCATTTTATTTTAATGTAAATTGTGTGTTTAATCTCTTTTGAAGGTTTCAAAGATCTCATCACCTCTATCTTTTTGGGCACAGAATCTCATGAGAGGATGCAGTATAAATGGTACCCACCCATTCCATTGTGTTTCTGCCTTTTCCACACTTTCCTTTCTGCCTGCCCCTTTATCTGCCTGTTTGGGTCTCTCTTTACTAATTTTAGCCACTCCCTTAGCCTGCCACTTGTTCTCCACTTTCGCATATATAGTTTGTAAGACTCTGTAGTACACATATTTTTTTCTGTTTCTCCTATTCACCTCTCCTGGCACCATCAATGTTCCATGCCACCCCAGCACCTGGGCTTTAATTTGTGTGTTTACCTTTGTTTTGCATTTAGGAGGATAACTGTCTTGTCTGACACCCTCACCTTTCATTAACTCTGGTTTCCTATCATCTTCAGTTCCTAGCGCTCCAGGAAAGGCGGGAGGGGGAATGAAGTGCTTGTGGAGGCAGTGCTGGCTGTCACAGACTGATTGACAATGAGCACGGTGCCTCCAAGTGCCGAGATGCCGCCGTTTGTGAAGTGAGGCCTCGGTGCCCGGTACACCCTCCTTGATTGAACAGACATTTTGAGTGCGGCTGCCGATCACTGTTAGCCCAGTGACTCCCTGCATTCTCCTCACTTCCTTCTCCCAAGCTGTCAGACTGGCAAGGCTCAGGAGAAATCGCAGGTTTCCTAATTGCATTTGTGCCTGCACAGAGAGAAAACTTAAATACAGGCTGGTCAGATCTGTACAGATGATGGAGAATGTTTCCCTCCATTCTGTGCTACTGTGGGCTCTTCAATTTGTGCCTGGCAGCTTCCTCGTTCCTGAGGACAGAAAGATAAACTGTGGCTTTGTATGGATGGGGAATATGACAAAGCAAAAGGAGAGAAAAGGAAATTCATTACATTTATCTGTGCAAACATTTTCTCAAATGGTTCCTGCAATTTCACATATTGAGCTCCCTCTGCGAGCACATCTATCCTGGATGGCTGTATCTTGGATTTATAGAAAAAGCTTGTTCCTATATCTACTCAGTCAGATTGGAGCTCTTTATTGGTGCTGATCAGTCTATTCAGACTCTTCTGACTGTTCTTGCTCAGAGCCAAGACATCATGCACTGTTTTCAATGGCTGTTTAAGCATCAAGTGGGCTCTGGTAGCTAGGTAGGCCAGAAAGAAAAGCACAGCAGCAGCCAGTCTGGACTGTGACTCTGACTCAAAAATGGTCCAGTTTTCCTTTGACTGTACAGGATAGGCTCAATTTTAAGAGGTCATTTTCTAGTGAAACCAAACACAAAATTTGACTAAATCAAGATGGCCCAGTGACTCCTGGGGATTCCAGTGCCTTTAATGATGGAGGAGAAAGCAGGAGCCACAGATAGTCCTTCCCCCAGGTTAAGGGTGGCTCTATGGGCAGCCTTAGTTTATTTGGCTGAGTGGCTCATGATTACTGAAATAACAAGAAGCTTTCTTCTGTTTTATCGCAAAGTCTCACGGGAGGCTTCATTTGCATACAGTGACTCAGAAGGCTGCCTGCTGAGCTGCACGTACTGGATGTCTGTCTGGAACAACTCAGAGCAATTTGTCCTCTTGTTTACAGCAGCCTATTTATAACAGCACAGAGATGACCCATGGATACACCAAGTCTACCCTCCAAACACTCAGAAAGGGGCTTTTCACACTCATCACAAAGCCCCAAATACTGTAGCTCCCTCAATTCCTCCTTCCAGTGAAGATGACCTCCAAGGGCTACAGGGAGCACAGTGGATTAGAGCAGGTTTGGATGAAATACATGAGCAAGAACTTTTGTTGCATCATGATCTCAGTAAGAATCCATCTGCTTCAAGATGATACAAGGCCCAAATGATGGAGAACAGATGTCCTTGCATACCTGTGGACTATGGTATCCACTATTACTGTTTTCCCCAGAAATAAGTTGTTCGCAGCCACTCCAAGATGATCTGCAGCTTTCAGGATTTTTGTTTAATGGCTTCGAGTGCTCAAAACTCCTAGAAGGAAATCTATAAAGCCACCACTTTTCTCAGTCAGATAATTTCAGCTCTTAACAAGACCAAGTTTCAGAAAGCACCATATGCCACATATGTAAAAGAAACAGCCATGTAATCAACCATATACACATATTCTAAATTAATTTTTCAGAGGAGTAATTTGAATGTCCTACATTAGCATCTCCTGCTGGCTAAGGCTTCCCCCTAAGAATTAGATAAACAATTCTCCAACCCATGCACCTTCAAACAACTGCTTCTTCCCAGACAAGGAAACTGTTTTCCTTTGTTACAGATATAATATTCTCCATTAGAACCACAGAAACCTAAGGTCCAGTCTTTATCCAAAATTCTGTCTCATGTGCAATTTGTATTTTGCATTAGAAGAAGGTCAATGTCACTGCTTTGGAAAAGAGAGCAGGTTTCTTAATCAGACATGCCATGCTTATTTTTGACCCTGTTACTAGACTGAAATTAGTGACTATATGAATATATCTCACATATTTAACATATATAACATATATAAGTAAGTATCTATGTCTGCACACATACCCACCAAACCTCAGTGGTTATACATATATCATGCATGCATGCATATGTGTCAGCAACTATTTAATTTTTACATACATATATTTACAGGCATGCTTGTATATGCGTTTACACATACACTCACATATGTAACTTGTAAGCATTTGGCAGTCATTGAGTACTCCCTGAGCATTGTGATGTCTCTTTTGTGATATCTGAAGAATATGGTTGAAGATGAAGGGATAAGGTCAATTACTCCTGTACTTACAGAAGAGGACCCACTCTGCCCAAAACTTACCTAAAGCATTTTTCACACATACATATATATATATACATACATACATACATACATACATATATATATATATTCCATTGAAGAGCTCCAAAAATTCTCCCTGCATCCTCTTTTATGTGGGCTAAGCAGCACCACTTGGAAATGGAGAGTATGCGTATCCCAAGCTTGTATCAGCAAAACTACAAGTGTCTTACCATGTCTGCCATTCCTACCACAGCAGTCTCCCTAAGCAGAGCTCTACAGAAGATAGTGACTCTTCTGCCTTTGCTCACAAATTTCTCCTTTACAGTACAGTTTCTAATATCTCTAGTTTTTTAATGCTCACAAAGAAAACAACCTCTTCTCCTGCTCCCTAATTAATTTTTCTTCTTTCTTTCTTTCCTTATTTATAACTTACCAATAGCACAGGCCATAAACTAAAATGGTCTGGAGTTCCTTAATGGCAATTTTGATTCCTGGAGCAATGACAAATACAAGGTGTGAATTCTGCAATTCATGATGAAAAGAAATAAAAGAATTCTGTATTGAAGCAATACAGTTCCTTTGATTTTCTATGAGGATATGCAGAACAGGGTTAAAGGTGGCTTGTAAGGTCCTGAGAGATCAGTAATGCTATTTATAGCAATGCTATGTACAGAAAAGCCATATATGCAATTATTCTATTATTCTGACATATGTTTACAGCTGTTCCCTATCTCCAAGGCTGGTCAGGAAGGATTAGTAGAGTTGACTGTACAAGTGATTCAGAATGGAAAAATTTACCCCCTTTTTATTTTTGGTAGCCTAGTCTTTATTTTTCAAGTGATGTTTTTGTTCAGTTGCATGAGCTGAGCAGTCTGGATAAACGGTATATATCCCTTTGGCAATATATGAAGGATTCTTTTTTTACCATTTGTTATTTATACTATGAGTCTGGTCATCTAAGTCATATGCTTCCTGTTTTTAATGGAATGACAAACTTTTCAAGCAGGAGGACAGATTCCAAATGATGCATAAGTACTCATAACCACAAAAATCTTCACCTGAACATTTTGAAAATGTGCATTAGGAGAGAAATATGGCAGAATAAAATGGAATCGGGACAAGTATGCACAGATGCCATTTTGTGATGTCTTGCCAGGCCTAACATTAAAGACTCAAAATATAAATAGGTGAAATAAGGAACTCTCAGTATTTTTGTAAATGGTTTTACTTCACAAAGAATTGCATGTCATGAGTTAGAGAGGGAAATAGGGTGGGAATAAGGCTTTCTGACACTAATATGGGAAGACTTACATTACTAACTGATCAGAGACCTTACTTTCCAGGAAAATTTCCCTGAATTTAAACATATTGTGCCAGGTGTCAACATTCTCTAGCTACATCACAGCAGTGAGAACAGAAGCCTTCCTACTAATCCTTCAGTGTAACCTGTGTCTGCATTTTGTTGTTTTCTGGTAATCCCATTTCAGATCCTTGATACTTCTCCATCCAGAGGGAGTGGGAGAGAAGTGGCGATTGGCTGAAAGCAATATACAGCTCCCTCTTCCCAGAGAAAAGATGTATACAGCAGTATGTGACAGTAGTGTCAGCAGGGAAATACATCTTGGAGTGCAGGGAGTTTAAATGATTATTCCTTGGCCTTGTAAGAAGCAGCTTTTGGGCCCACTTGTGCTATGCTCCCTGAGCATTTCAAAGAGCTGTTTTCCCCCAAAGATCTCAGCAGGATGAAAAAGAGCAGCTCGTGGGGAAAACACTGCCCAGAGTGGGTATGGGAGGGGTGGGCAGAGGCAGCTGGCTCTGGTGCTTTGGACAGAGGAGTCAGGAGGGTTTCTGCTGGGAGGAAGGAACACCACTATATCCATCATAAATGAAAGCTGTTCATAGTTATGTAGTGTGATCAGACCATTTGCTTGTGCCACTAATGCACTGACAGGTATTCTCAACAGCAGCTGTCTTACACACTATGGCTTGGAAGGAAAATCAGGGAGAGAAATACAAAGCATAAAGTCCAACTTGTCAACAATGATTTCTTCTGATTATGAGCAGTACTGAGATCATATTTTACTGACATCAGTGGAATTTTGCTTGTGCCTCAATATCCATTAGATTCCAACAGTCAGTTGTGTGTTCAGTGCATTCTGATAAAAGTCAAATCCTTTGAAAACTATGCCTGAGATTGGGAGGAGAGCTGGACATCACCATACACCTTATCAGAATTCTCTTATGATGGAAGAGCATTTTCTACAACCAAATCGACATTCCACTCCTCTCAAGTCAGGTCTCAATATTTATTTCTTTAGATACTTATGTGAACCATACAGCTGAAGCATCATCTTTACCTTCATAAAGACCTTTTTTGAGACAAGACGTTCAAAGTATTTTGTCTCATAAAGTCCTTATAGGTTACTGAAGTAGACATTCCTAACTTCAGGCTGGAAACTAAGGCTTGGAGATGATATTACTTGCCAGGCTCACAGAAGAAAGTAATAAGCAAAAATCTTAAAATTGGGCTTTACAATTCCAAGCCAGTTCTTTAACTCTTGGAACAGTTTCACAGTCCACTATGTGATTTAAAACCCTGAAGACCCTTTTCCTCCTGCCCTCCCACATAATTAAATTGGACCTGAAGCTTTTCCATTTCTCATTAGATTTTTTCCTGTGCTTTTACTTAACAAATATTTTGCTTGAATACTACTTTTGTTCATCCCAGTCACTGCCATTATTCCTGTTCCACCTTTGCTTTTCCTTTTGCATCCACTTGTAACTGAGATGAGTAGAAGCTGCTGTTTTAGAAGTCCCAGGAGCCAGAAAAAAACACACATGGGATTTTTAAACTCCTGACTCTATCCTCTCCCTTTGCTTCATTGAGTTGCTTAAAATTTCATGCACCATGCAAAGCAAGTCTAGTTTCTCTGTAGGCAGCACAGACCATAGTTAGTTATGGCAGCATTTTCTGGGGGTGTTAAGGGGAGATGTACTTCTTCCTATTGAATTGTGTATTTCTGATTTCCTTCTGAATGCTCGGAGGGCACAGGATATTTATTGAGTCTTTCATAAACCTGAACTCTTTCTCTACATCAAGATTCTGTTTCACAGACCAGTTTGGAGCATGGCTATTCCCAGTTCTGCCTCCTTTTCTCTCTTCTCTGCCATTCAGTCTTCAAGAGGTCTCACAACGTTGTGTTTTCACCTCTGCTCTACTGTCCTCTGGTTGGTGGCAGACTGTCTCATGCAGCCGAGATCACTCTGACCCATAACTGAGCACTCTCGTTTCTCAGCAGCACGAGTAGACTGGGAACATCTCAGTCAGGTGTTATGAAATGTACAGTGTGTCTGGCAGCCACAAACTTCCTAACACCCCTAGCAAAGGCCTTATACAAAAGGTCTCCTGATGCAAGAACCTAGACTTCCCATATTTCCTTACAATTTCAAGTACAGTCCTAGAGCCAAATTCATAGCAAGTGAAAAGTAGGCTGAAGGCTCATTTCCTGATGGAGAGAAATTGTGAATGCTAGCTACTTTCAATACCATGCACACTGTGCCTTGGCATTTGGAGACATCCTTAAGCATGGTTTTCTTGGTTTCTATTGTTTGTATGTTCTGCCCCAATGCTATTTCAGTGTATATTTTAATGAGTGAATTTATTATATAGCTCACTGCACAAAACTTTCAGTTACATTATTAAAAACTCCCTAGTACTGATTTTTGGATCAGATATTTCCTGCATGTATTTTGAATCCACTGTTGGTTATTGAGTAGTTTTTCTCTGGTTTTTTTTGGTCCTGTCTGGGAATAAAGCCTAATATGGGCCTGCCCTCAGTACTACTACCTTTTTTTCCTCCCCTGTATCCCAGATTACAGCATAGACCTCTCTTAGACCCAATGAGACAAGATAAGCCTTTTCTGCCTGGCAGCATTTCAGAGACATTAAGTGTAAGAGAGAAGGTAAGTAATTCACCATGCCTCCCCATTTCTGTAATGGGGGAGGACATCTTGATACATTTACAATACTCCTCTGGGGATATTTCATCAGTTATGCCTAACTCTAATGGACAAGAATTGATTTGAACTTTCTAGTTAGAGCTGTAAACAGTTTCATTCCAGGTTGCAGCAATGAACTGGTGTTTTGTAAAACTGAGGGAAATTTGGAAAACTTCTGAGTTGATCTATTAAGTAAGCTAGCAGTGAATGATCCAGGGTTTACTCAATTGTCTTTCCAATTTTTTAAAACCAGAAACAGCAATTACTAACCTAGATAATACATTTTTTTTCATTCTAATATCTCTCCTCCATTTTTGTCAGGGTATTGGTACTTGAGCTATCTCATTTACTTTCAGTTGAGATTTGTCAAATCAGGATACAGCTTGGTAAGGTATTTTTATTGTTCTATTTAATGTCAGATGCTTATTTTTGTAGTTCTCAGACTAAAACGTCCAGAGAACTCTTTGTCCTGCTGTAATAATACCTGTTAATGTCTAAAGTCTATGTAAAAAAAATAGCATACAAGGCTTCTGGGGTATTCCCTCCACTGTCAAGTTTTCTACTGGTGGTACCTTAGGCAGTTTTAATCCTGGGCATGAAAGCAAAATTCCATCATTTAAAAAAAATTGGCATATACAGTGTTATGTCTTTGCCAAGGTTTGCAAAGTGAAAATACAGAGTTCTTCATAGCTCTGCTAGGGAGCAAATAAGCAGCTCCTGTTATCACATGCTGTATTTTATAAAGCCTGTTGTATTAGAGATTATCTAGAAAGGTTGCAGCTGGGGCAAATGATCACATCAGTAATCCATATTTGAAGATCCCTATTTCCAACATACTGATCATCATGGTGAGCTATGAAAACATTCTTTAAGGTGTCAACAATTCTTTACAGATAACACAAATAGTCACAGAAAACAGTTGAGCAAAGGAGATATGTTTTATATTAATTCTATAGTTAGAAATCAGGCAAGCATCAGCAAGAAAAGACAAAACAATGACCTTCCCAGCTGAGCCTTTTGTTCCTCTTAACTAAAGATGTCATTCTGCAAGACTGTGTTTCTGTGCTGTTCCTCTGCACTGAAGACAGAGAAAACGGCCTTTTTTTTTTTTGTGAATCATCATCTGGAACTGGTGCTGGAACAAGACACTAGCCCTTAAAGCTGTGCTGTGGGGCCACAGAATTGCCTCTAACACAGGCAGGACAGAAGATGTCAGGTTTCAAAATCAAGCAGCACTAGCTGCCACCACCATCTGACATTTGAATGGGATCCCAACCTATTTCCAGCTGGTATGAACACTGAGAGCCTAATCCTCACAAGATTTTCTTGTTTTGGTACTCTCACTGACATCAGTGAAACTGGCCTTTTGTTAACAATTTTTTCTAGTTTCTAGCAAGAGATGACTTGGAGATAAATTGAAACAAAATGGGAAAAGGCAAGACTGTTACCAGACTGCTATAACTTTGATACTGATTGGAATAAATAATGAAAAACAGCCTATGTGCCTTCAGGAAGTTATGAACCACAATACTGGATATGCAACTTCTATATCTCTGGCATTTGAAGAGAGAAAAGCTTTTAATTTCCTGTTGGTCCCATGTTTGAGCAGAGTTTTTGGCGTTCATCCAGCACAAATTTAAGGAGTTAGCAGCCAAACCTAGGTGCAAGTCTAAATTTTACTCCCTGGTTTGTACTGGTGCTGCAAACATGGCAATAGGGAAACTGAACTACTGCTGTTAACAGGTTTTGCTCTTCAGTTTTCAAATAACTGGTTAGTTTGGATATTTCCAGATTATGAGGGTCAGGTGAGCTAATGTTGAATGCCAATATGTTTCTGCTTATTACTTTGGTGCTTTTGTTCTCTTACAGGTTTTTTTAATAGTTCAGTTTAATTTGATTTCATAACAAGAGGCACAGCTGTATTTTAACTGTTCTGTAATGAGTTGCTCTAAGAGACACATTTCTTGACCCACTACCTCAATTTAGAATCTTTCTTGAGACAAATTTGCAATGGCAGAAGATGAAGAGAGAGAGGTGCTAGCACAAAGGATTTCATCTGAACACTTCTCATTCCAGCACATTTCAGGGAGAAGCTGCTAAAAGGAACTGGCTCTTCTAATACACTCCTTATCGTGAAACCACAAAGACAGACTGGAATGAATTTTTAACTTCTGTAGTGATAACATTTGCCCCATCTCTTCTATCCTCATGGATATCCTGGGAAATGGATCCTGGATGCAATACACAACATTGGCTGCCAATTACTGCTTCACAGACCAGCATCGAGCTGGTAGTGGGAAGCGACAGAACCTCCTGGCATTTACTGCTTCCAAAGGTGCCCATCCACAGAGATGGCACCTGGGAGCAGAGGGATGGGCTGTTCAGCACAGGAGGCATTAGCCACTGAGGCATTCAGGCATGGACAGACTCCTCCAGCCAAGTGGAAAAAGGCATTAAAGACTAACCAGCCTACAAAAAATTGTTTATGGTTTTAACTGTAATGGCAAACAATTTATAAACTACCCAAACAAGCTTCGCCAAATTAATTCATAAGACAACCGCTTGGTCTTTCAAAGTAATTGAGCAATTTTTGAATATCCTTGTTTCTCCAGCTAACTTTCAGAACAGATTGTGTTATTTGGTTTGTTTGGTTTGGTTTTTTTTTAAGGAACACCACCACCACTCATCCCAATTCCCTGCATGCTCTAGGATTCATACACAATATGATCCTAGACAATATGCCACTACACCCTCTGTGGAACGTGTCTACAAAGGTTCTTAAGTGGCTGAAAATCATAAAGGTTTTCAATACAAACAATGATGACAAACCGAATGAAGTTCTTTACAATGCCTCAGTATTCCTATCCTTATATCCTTCTTCTTTTCTTTGACAATGTCCCCATCTATTCCCCCTCACACTCAAGTTAAAGTACAGAACCTTTTCTTTTTATGGATTTGCTTTTTGCTTTTCCAACCACTGTTGCACCCTTTTCTCTGTAACTTTCATCAGAGATTCACAGACCTTTCTTATGGATCTCCTTGTCCTGGACTTGTGTTTAGTGAAAAGTGCTTTTTACACTTGAAAAGCCTCTTTCCACCTTTGCCCATTTAGGCACACTCACCTTCCTGCTTTCCTTCTTGTACTTTGCAATACCTTGTCTCTGGTATGCGTAAGAAGTCTTTGTGAACCTTTCAATTTTGTCATCTGAATTTTATGGTCTTTCTTGTATTATCTTTCCTTCCTTCCTTCCTTCCTTCCTTCCTTCCTTCCTTCCTTCCTTCCTTCCTTCCTTCCTTCCTTCCTTCCTTCCTTCCTTCCTTCCTTCCTTCCTTCCTTCCTTCCTTCCTTCCTTCCTTCCTTCCTTCCTTCCTTCCTTCCTTCCTTCCTTCCTTCCTTTTCTTAAAACTGAAATAAAATAGGCTACCATTATGAATCTGTACTGGTATTCAGCAACATCAGAAGTGTTCTTGAAGCAATTCTTAAACACTGCAGTGTGGCCTGGGCCAAAGAGCAGTTCTTTAAAGGCATATCATAAATGAAAACACTCTCCATAATAAATGCTATTTGCACAACCACTTGACTTCTTCCTTCCAGCCATTCACTAATGAAAACAATAATATTTCTAATTTAACAAAATAAATAAATAAATATAGGTGCAACTTCTAGTTTCTGGCAATATTTTCATTCTTACTAAATCATATTAAAGGAATGTGCTGAAATGCAGTGTGATGAATTCATTTTCATGAAAACAGTGAATCTGGTAACAGAAGCATCTTTATACACAACATCCTTGAAAACCTATCTCTTCTCATTCTATATCAGATACAAATTCTGCATTGAAATGGCTTAACCCAAGGTGCTATAAGCTTTGGAATTCAAACTAGATTACTACTTTTTCAAGTAATACTTAGATTCAAAAAATCTTACGTACGGGTTCCTAATCATGGACTCCAGCGTAACACTACTAAAGAAAGGTATAATTTTTATTGCTCACTCCTTCAAACCTTTCCCCAAGAGGCAGCCCACACATATGATCCTGATATTTTTCACTTGTGATTCTGGATACATGCAACAATTGTCTGGGAAATATCGCAAGGTCCCTTTACACAGGGTGAATTGGGTAAAGACTCAAAATAAGTGGTGCCAATCCCTTATCCATCTGGTTTATGACTGTTCCAGATGGAAGGAAGCTATTAGAACACCACTCTTAACTCCCAGCAAAGGCAGAATATAGTCTCCAAATTAATGATTTACCATATGAGCGACCTAAGCTTCGTCAGGAGGCCAAGGAAGGATTTGGCCCACTCAAAAATGTTCAGATCCATCTTGAAACAGAAAAGACCAGATTAACAGTTCCTGAAATTTAGTGACAAAAGAAGCTAGGACACCTTGACAATGGCTGACAAAAGCAGGACAGAAGTCAGCCCTTCAACTCTTACACAAGCTAAAAATGCAGCTCTTCAGCCTACAACATATTGTGGGACAACCATCCTGTCCTGTGGCAGTTTCCAATTCAATAATGCAGGTGCAGCCTCTGACATCCCTGGAAATGAGAAAAGCTACCAAAATGATTTACTGTCCTTTTAATTCAACCTAATGGTGTGCAACTTGTGTGGACAAGCAATGCAACCACAAAGCGAGGAAAGCAGTCACTGGGGGGTGACCGGGGGACCCCCAAGCTGCTGGGGCAGCTGAATGGCAGGGCAGGGCTCAGCACACAAAGGGACGGATGAACAGGAGGAACCCAAAGCTTCGAGTGACACCTAAAGGCAGCTGGAATAATAGAGACCTTTAAAGAGGTCTTTGAAAGTGGAATGTGGAGCCGGGATAGCAGGGGTACAGAAAAAGCATTGCTGAGGATTTTTCTCTTCGTTAAGTGAAGTAAAATACAGCCCTCGCTCATTATGGAGGCAGGCAGCCTCGCCAGGCTGATACATCTCATCAGCCTATTAATAAAGCTCTGCTCGAATCTAGTTTCACAAGGCAACCCATCAGAGTCTGTGCTTCCAACGTGTGCTACAGACACAGGGCTATGGAAAATCTCACCCTCCAGAGAGACCTGAGTGAGGCAGTCTTTTTCATTAATACCAAGTCTGCACAATGAATCAACAACAGATTCAATAAGGCCAGGAAGAGCAAAAATAGAGCTTCTGACCAAATAAAAGATATGTAATGAGATCAGAGTGAATTTAATGGGAACCTCTATTCCACTGAATAGGCAAGGTCCCAGACATCCTCCTTCCTGGGTCTCAGGAGCTGAGCCAATAGACTTCAAGTTGCATCATTAAGTTCAAAATCAGACGAACTGTAATTGAAATAAAAGTCTTATTTTTGGCTTGTTGATCAAAATGGAGCTCAGATGTGCCTGAGGGCATGATTTTCATCAGGACCTCAATGCAATCCTTGATTTCCCAAGCACTGCACCTGCAATGAATCATGGGCTCAACTAGTAGCATATTAATACCCAGTTACCTGGTGTGCAGGTGGAAATAGAAAATGCAATATTTAAATGCTTTAAAAGCACCTGCCATTTATAATGAACACAATTCTTTCCAGGCACAAAATTGCATCTTAACACACATATGCCATTACTGAAAATCATGCCCAGTGATTTTGAAATACTATATTCACATTTGTGCCTACATCCTGATAGCCTTTCATTTCCCCTCCCTCCAATAATTAGTCTAAAAGACCCTCTTCCTGACTAAGGAAGTTAGTAGACTCTCCATATAGTGTTCATAGCATATCCCTGAACCTTGTGGGAGAGCATCACAAAGCACACATCAACCGAGAGCCAAGCAATGATCCTACACTGCAGCTCATCGTCAAAGACCACTAGTTAAAAACAGCATGGGGGCCCTCCTTTAATATGTGATACAGCAGGTGATGGAGGACTGAGAGAAATGAAAAATCTCATTCTCATGGGTGAAGGGACAGCCTGTCATCTGCCCAATTTTTCTGCACATGAGTAGGTAATAAATACCAATTAGCATCCATTGTCCTAATGTCTTGAAGCTTGGCCTCTAACTTGGTGTCATACACAAATTCAGGAAATCCTGTGAGAAATTGTGGTACCTAGGCAGAAGACAAGGTAATTTGAGAGTTTGGAGATCTGGGGCAGACAAATGAAAGAAATAAATGGCTTCTACGTTTCGCTTGCTTCCTGCAGAAGAAAGCATCTGCATCAAAATGAGTTTAAACATAAGGGAATACATTCTCAATGTGTTGCACAGGGACTTAGCCACATGCCTCCCATTGATGTTTATGGGAAATGAGTGGCTAAATCCCCATGTAATAGGTTGAAATTTTAGCCCAAGGAGACTGACTGTGGAGGAACTCATCAAGGTCTCTGCTTACAAAAATTGTGAGCATATCAACCATTCTCAAATACCATCTCTTTTTACTGGTATATAATCAAGTGGACCCCTTGAAAGGGACCAGTGAAATTAACTATAAAAGGTTACTGAGAAACCTATGAAACAGCTCTGCTAGCGAGTGCATGAACACAATCTGTGGGTGCAAGGGCATGTCAGAGGATGACTTTTGTGTTGATCATGTCACTTTTTACAAGCTGATACTCTCCTGGAAGACAGCAAGGGGTTATTGAATAATTTAATGCTTAAGACTTCAACAACAAAAGGTATCTAGCAGCATGGACATTTTGCTACAAAATGCATCAAGAAGAGCTTCAAACCATAGTTAATCTCAGTAGGTTGCAAGAAAACAAGGAAGACGCTAAATCCCTTGGCTCTCCTCTTGCCTTAAGGAGGATGGAGATAAGCATCAGATTAAAGTGAGAGAATCTCTTCTGTCTTCCAATTACACAGATACACGCCTACCGTAAGCCAGAAAATTTTCAGTAGCCAAAATTTACAACCAAATTGGCTATATGAATATCAGATTAGAGGTTTAAGCAGGAAATACATGTTTAATTCTTTCCTCGACGCATGACAGCTACTGCTCAGGATAAATTAGCAAAGGACTAGCCTATTTCTGACTAAAATATAAAGTCTAGGTAAGAGTGCTCTGTGAGACCTGCATCCTTTCTGTAGCAACGTCAATGGAATTCTGAGGACATTTCCCCTCCCTTCCCTCCTGTCTGCCCCCACCCAGCAGGATTTTACAGAGATAGTATGGACAAAAATGAAATGTTTTAACATAGCAGACCAATAGATTTTATTCTATCATCCAAGTGCAGGTTTAAAGGAAAACTAGTTCAAGTACAGTTATAGAAAGCAGGTTTTTCACAGATGTGCAGCCAGCAAAATGATTGTTACATGCCTTTAATTATTTTCATATTAAAAAAAAACCAAACTGCTGAAAAACCCCCTCCTAGAGAGAGGCAAGTACTCATGATTGCTACATAGACTTGAGAAATCTATGAAGGTTGTGATTACAGCAATAGATTTTTTTTAACAATTATAAGCCATCAGTCCGTGTTATTCCATGAAGTTTGAGCAACGCATATCTATTCTTCTTTGGCCATCACACTACAATTTCAAAAGATAAACTGCATTCCTCTGTGTGTTGCAGCTCTGAAATACTCTATATGTGAAAATTAATCTGGCAGACTCTTCTGAAATCACAGGCTTCTGAGATGAGCAAATGGGTACAGTTTTCTTTTAACTGTTTTTTGAACCCCATGTGTTGAGAGAAAACAACAGAATGGAAATTGCTCATCAAAATGTTAACTTGTGGCACGGCAGAGCCCCAAGCAGGTGTGTGGCACGCCGTTCCCTCTGCTGACATGCCTACCACATGGCACCCAGTTCTGCCACCTCCGTCCCTTCCCTTTGGAATTCCTCCTCCTGCACGCGCTGAAATGCAGCTTGACTCCGAGTCGCACAGAAGTGATGTGACCTTTCAGAAAGCAGCTGGTTTGGGAAAACCTTCATTTAGGATAATCTGTCATGGAATAATCATTTGGATTAACTGAGGTGGCCATGGTTCTTCCAGCCCAAACACAACTGTCTCAGCTACTGTGTTTGCTGTTGGGAGCATAGCTAGTCAGGAAAAGAACATGATCTTGCTAGTTCAAGGGGAACAGCAAGGATGCTGACCTATCACAAATTACCGCATTTTTCAAATTAACAAACAGTTCAACAGACAATACAAAATATAAATAAATAAAAGATAAAGCATCACAGAGCATACTTTGTTCATTTATTTTGACAACTTCTTAGGTTTAAATTGTGAAAATACTTTGCGCTGTGATGAACTTTCTAAAAATAATGAAGGCTTCATCATCTTTGAATGAATGTCTATCCCTGTAGCATGCAACTGGAACTGAAAACTAATGGAGGAATTACTGTACAAAGGTGGCTTTTTCAGAGAAATTACGGGAGCAGAAATGTTCTTTTTGACTTGTTCTTCATCCTTCACAGTGTTGCATGTATTTCAACATCACAGACCTCAAGAAGCCAAAAACTGTTCTGTGTCCCCTGGATTCTTTAGCTCTCTGCTAAACCTTGGGGAAGGCTCACTCAGATCTCCCCAAAATCTCTAATGAATAACACAGTATTGTGTCCTGGTCGCTGGGATGCACCTCCATTTGCCTTGTGTAGAGTCTTGCCAGACTTTCACAAGCTTATATGCAAAATTTCAAATACTTGCTCACAACCAGGTTTTGGATAGAGAGATGGATTTGAAATAAAACTCCCTATGGGCCTAGAATAAAATTTCACTTGCTCCAGAATTCCACATTTCTAAACATACTACCCAGAATTTTAGAAGTCACTTTTGAAATATAAGCTTAAGGGTATAAAGTGTTTATCTTCACGCTTTATTTTCACCCCTCTTAAAATGCAAGAAAATGTTTTATTTTTCTAAGGCATAAAGACAATGTAGCTCCATAAACTAAAGAGCCGTACTCTTCTTCCAGCCATGTCTTTGTGTTTTTCTCCCATAAAATACAATGGAAGCATAGGATATCTTATTAATTTTATTTGAAAAGATGCTATAAAACCCGTGCTCTCTGAGCAATTGTCCCAGGGCTTAAACTATCCAGGAAATTTAAGAAAATCCTGGTAATGTCAACAGGCTGCAAGAAAGTCTGTGGGCTACAGCAGCCCTACTTTGGTGGCCCTGGTATAGTTGCTGAATTCTTGTTTTCTCTTAGAAATGTCAGTATGAACAAATACTGTTTCAGGTGGCAAAGAAGAGTTACCATGCCAGAGCACGTGTGGCACTCTTTCCAAATCTTCGAGAGGAAAAAAAAAAAAAAAAAAAAGATTGAAGGAAAAATCCTCACAGATTCTGTCTCTAAAGAAATATGAACTCTCAACTGTTTCAGCCACTGGGTTCCAGCAGCTGTTGTTTATTCCTTTCACCCACAGAGTGAGAGATGAAGAATAAAAGGCTAAGAGACAGAGTTTTGTGAGTGAGATGGCTTGAGTCAAAGAATAACACTGAATGTAAGCAGACTAGAGATGAAGAGGGGAGTTGGTATGGATACCTTATGCTGATAGCACATTTATTTACCACAGTACAGGGCTGACTGAACAGGCAGCTGTCAGGGGAAGCATTCATTGATGGGACTGGGCTGGAGAATGGTAGAGCATCTGATCCAAATTTACTAGGAAAAGCATTCCTAGTAAAATATAACGCAGCAGTAACCATTGTTATAATATTTATTACAGAGTTAGTGTAGTTTGCTACTCGGATGTGATGGTATTAACAGGTGAAAAAGGGGCAGTTCTTGCTACATGGACAGCACTGATGGGATTTTCAGGTTTGCCATTTTCCTGTGGCCAGATAGGTCAATAACTTAGAGACGTAGCTTGATTTCAGCCATGGCAAAGGGAAAATCAAGTCATAGCTCTGTAGATACTCAGTTGCTCCACTGGCAGCCTCAGCCTTTCCCTTCTTTTCAGGATGGAATTTTTTATGATAGCTCTCAGCTTTGACTTCAGTCTTAGTGGCTGAATTTGCCTCTTTGCTGCCTGCTTGGACTAGGTAGGGGGGTGGGTATTGCCCTAGAGGATCATGCTGTTTTGAGGACAATAAACAGCTCTAAAAATTCATTACTTTCTTTAACCCCTACCTTCTCATTATCATTTTGCAGTGATAAATACAAAGTGTAGATAAACAGTGAACACAGAAGATGTGAAATACCCATGACAAAATACAGCAGCATTAAAATGACACTTCCTCTGCCTTTACTTAGAACAGTAGTTAGTTAACATGACAGAAATCATAAAACTGAAGAGCAAAAGTATTTTCAGAAAAAAAAAAAAGGATTTGGTAATTTTTAGAGATTATTCATAGCCTGTATTTCACTGGAGAACAGAACTCACACGGATTTGTTGGGGTACATTCTGTGTGGCTTTCAGGACGGGTACCAACATCATACTGTCAGCTGAGCAGCATTAGGAGCCAGATAATGCCCCATGGTCTAACAGCAGGGTATGCAATGCAGATCAACCATTCCTAAATTTGGTGGGCATGAATCTTCTCAGGGCAAAGCTCACTCACACCCACAGCATTATCCAAGACAAAGCTCAGGAGTCTTTTCTTCCCTATGACTTTTTAAAGAGAGATGTGTCCTTAGAGGAAATGTTGGGATGAAAATGCTTAAGTATTATTCAGTACGTTCCTGAAATTTTCCAGTGCTGCTCTTATTCAGGATTAAGTTCTACTTTATTGTGTTGTACCAACAAACAAGCAACAAATCCAACCCCAAGGCATTTAGTCTAAATCCACTGGATTTTTATTGCACTACTGCTTAAGTGGGAACAGACCTCAAATGCTGCTACTCCTTTTCTGAAGGCAGAAGACCGTAGCACTTGAGCTCAGAAGCTTGACCATTAATTGTTTGTATTGCAGCGCCTATGACATACTTAAGTAGCTGAGCACAACAATAAACACAATAGCCAGTTCATTAAATCATTCTTTGTTAAGACTTTCCAAAGCTTTGGGCTTAAGCCTCTTAAAATTGAAATCATTATGCTATTTTTTTTTTTTTAACAAATGAGCAAACATAACTCACATAAAAAGGGAAAAACACAACAGAGTCTTTGATGTATGCATCATCACTGTGATGTCTTACTGAGATTAAACTATACGTCTAACACCGCTAAGAGGTTTCAACAGCTCTTTCCAAGGAGAAGCTGAAATCAGGAAGGGCTATAAAGTGCTGCCGTTGCTGTCACCTCTCCTGCAACAGCTTTCCTTGGCCTGTCACATCATGAGAGAGGCTATCAATAAACTTTGTAGAGTGGTGTTTGTGGTCCCTCTTGTGTCTGTAAGTTCCTGTCAAAACCCTGACTTGTTGACGCACCCTGACAGGCTCTGAGGATGACTGGAAATGACAAAAGGTGGAAGCAGGAATGGAGGTTTGCTGCCTTGGGCGAGTTTGTTCTTTTAACACCATGTACTAATATTCCAGCTTAGAAAAACAGCCTAACTGCTCACAGCCATGGGGTATTAGGCAGGCATTTTACACAAAGCTATTTAGATAAGAATAAAATACCTTAATAAAATGCTACTGTGATGAGTGCACCAAGTTATGCTCCTTTTTAAATAAAATCATAAGCTTTACCCTTTCTTTTGCTACACAGCTCTGGCTGCCTACAGCTTGTTTCTTCTCTCTGTGCCAACATTGCAGCCACATTGCAAAAAGACTTGGTTTCTCTTTCTCCATAAAACAATCCTGCACCTTTACTCATATGCCATGGGCAGAATATCTGCCTTTCCTGTCCTGTAAACACTGTTCGTATGTGAAATCACACACTATTTGCATGAGAACATATTCTAAGGAAAGCAGAAGAGATATGCAGATCTAGGTAAAGACTTAAAAGAAGAAATTACCAATTTTTTCCCCACTGTTGCTGTTTGCTTTTTCTCTTCCCTCACTTGCTATGGTTATGACCTTTGTTGTTAGGACAACATCGGACTAAGGGCCAGCCTCTGATGGGTGCCAGTTTCCTTTCCACAGGTATTCCTAAGCAGTTTAGGGCTGGGGAGTGTTGCTTACAGGCTTGAGAAGTGACATGCTCCTCTCTGGGAACAATAAATATAAACGATAATGGGTGTGTTGAGCATCCTACTCTGTCAGACCATTTAACCGCTTTTTCACATTTTTCATCATTTCTTACGATTGTTGCTAATATAAATTTCAAGACAGAACTTACCCTGATATGGAAGTTACAGAATCACAGCCAAGGATTCTTTCTCTATGAAATACCAGCCTCCAAGGCAGTTCTTCCTGATAAGAGGAGGGTGAAAAAAAAAGGTGGGAATGGGAGAAGGAGGCAAAGCCCAGCTTCTTTTTGCCCACGTAAGGTATCTCAGCCTGAGCATAGGGCTGCAAGCTACCTGCTGAGGACAGTTGTGGCCTCAGATCTATGACTAGGCTCTCCTTTCTGTGCAGACACAAAGCACTTACAGCTTTAAAATACATGTATAAATGAATTGAGAGTTAAAAACTACTAGAGAATACTCCACGGGATTATCTGTACTATCAAGACAGGAAAACTTTGCAGATGCTACTGTCTCTCTAGAGGAATAAATGCTTGCATTTTAATATCCTCAGCAGCTGGTTCCTGTTGAATGCCATCAGGATGATTCAGCCACCCACCAGGAACACCAGTAGCAAGTGCACACACAGACAAATCTGCAAAACTTTCTGCTCCTGATGCCACTGTTGTTACTTTGGCAGAGCCTGATCTGTATTAGCTATTCTTCATTACTACCAGTAGCAGGTTTAACTTCACCCCAGGATGGTGAAAGAAAAACAACTAGTCCCTGGGGCTGCCCTAATCAATCCAACTGTCTGCTTCCTATCAGGAGTGCTTCCCACAATCCACATCATTAGCAGCTTACTCTGTGGTTACCTCACTCACTTTCAGCCTGGCCGCAAGAAACACGTGCCCTGCGAGCTCCAAGTGATGGCCCAGGCGGTCTGATGTCCTTCCCCCTACCGCGGTCACCATCTGAGGAAAGGGACATCACCTTATAACATGCTTGGTTTCTGCACGAGACTCAACTGCAATAGATTACTTCCTCGCTCCAGCTGAGGAACAATTTATGTCTAAAAATACAAGATCTGCTATCCCTCCCCATTTGGAAAAAAAATAAAAAATAAAATATCAACCTCAGTGACGTTCTGTCTGTGGTCTGTGGACCACTTCCAGGTGTTTTATGGAGGTGCATCTGTCTAGCAGCAGTAATGAGGCATTTACTTTTCCTCAAGCGGCAATGCTTCCTGACAGTTGTTGACTGGGTCAAATCACTCAAGGCTTCCTCTAATCCTACTGGGACAAATTTCTGCCTCACTTTTGTCTGGCACTTCTTGGAAGTAGAGTAAACTGTGATGCCAATCTGCAGAACCCTACCTGGAGAGGTGAAACACCAGAGAAGACAGAACTAAGCAACACAGTCACTCCTGCAGACTGGCGGACCCATGGCTATAGATTCTGCAGTAGGGAAAGAGTCTCTCAGTGGTAATTCATGTGATGACTGAAAGCCAGAGAGTGAAAATAAACAGCTCAAATGCAAAATGGTGGGAATGCAACAGAATAGCTGCACCCATCTGGTCAATAACACCCGCTTAAGTTTTCCCTCTTTAATACTACTGCCCTTTCACTCGGCTTAATAGGAAAGATGCTACAGGTGGACAACAATGCCATATCAATATCTATTCTAAAATTATGGGGTTTAATTCCATCATTACAGAGCATCCTAATTTCAGCATTATTCAGTGTTTTGGAGAAAAATCGTGCTTTCAGCATGGAGATAAATGTTAGCTCTGACCAAATCAGTGGTGTTGGCTTTCCAACAGGAACAACCTAAAATACTGGTGCCATATGTAGAAAAAACTCAACTAGTCTATCAGAAAAAAATATAATAAATTTAGTTTTATCACCTGTGCCAAGTTGTCCTGATGTGGAAAACAAGCTAAAATGGGTAACTCGGAAACTGTGCATTGGGTAAGTGACAGAAACATTATGAACACAGGTGTTTTTGTGTCAGATCCCTGATGTACCCATACAGCTTGTGACACCTACTGCTGACTGCAGTGATATTCATCCTGGTTAGAAGAGATGCTATCATATTCCTTACTTGCTTTACAAAGAGTATGTTCAAGAATTTGTATCGTTTCCAGAATCCAGAGTTGTCTCTACCATGATCTCAACTTAAATCAGCGAAGTTATGGAACCGCCACTTGGCCTCTCTAATGAGTGAACAGCTAAGTGCCATTCAGAGTCAGCCAGGAGTGTGCATGAATATGGAAAAGAGAGACAGGAGGGCAGCAGAAACGGAGAGAATAATCTTTCATACCAAATTAAAAATGAATAAACAAAAAAAAATTAATGAAAATTTTATCTGCATGCCCAGTTTCCTGGTATTTCATCTCACGTGGAAAACAAGAACTAAAATTCACAGAAAGCAAAATCACTGAAAAATGGGGATTTAATTCAATTAAACAATAAAAACAGCTTTTTTTTCTCCTTTGAAAAAATGAGAAGAAGGAGAAAAGAACATTTTAATTTTTTTTTTCCAATCAATATTGAGGGTTTTTTGACCAGTTCTTCCAGTAAGCTATCTCACTGGATGCGATGTGGCAACAAGGATCTGTAACCGATTGTGGTTTCAGGGCTGAGAATGCATTGGATTGTCTTCTCTGTTGTTTCAGCCCCAAAGTATATTTTAAATAGCCTTAAAGAGAATGAAAATTCTTCTCATACCAGTGACAGGGAGAAATGGCTTTAGAAAGGACTTTCATGTTTCTAACAGTTTTTGGTTTTTCGTCCTTTTGAATATTTTTTTCTCTGCTTGCACAAATACATCAGGATAGCCTTTTTAAAACAGAATTTGGAATACAACACTCAGTAATCTATCCATCAACAAGAATATGCAGAAATGTGTTTCTTGCGAGCAGTGAGTGTCATGGTGTTCCCTTCCATGCACTTCGTTCACATTGGAAACAAGTCAGCCACAAAAAACCAGTTTGAAGGGATTTTTTTTTTTTTTAAGAAAATCTTTTTAAAAGCATGTTATTGTCTTAAAAGTGAGTCTGAATGATCCAGACTGGCCCCATTTCAGTGCTTGGCCTACAATGGTAACTTTGAAGTGATCATTTCTCTTACTCTATTTGACAGACTGGTTAGGACCTGTCATGTATTTTCACAAGCAAACCAATGTCCTTCAGAAAATTTTTTTTCTTTCTTAATAAAATCTAACCAGACTTCTACCTTGGCCAGAGGATTTTATCAAGTTTTAAGAGGAAAACACTAATATCTTCCAAGCATGAAACCCTCATTACACTCACACTCAATAATGAGCATTACCAGAGATATTTCACAGGTGAAGGAGGACAGGAGAGAAATGTTACAGTATTTGAAGATGCAAGAATTCTTCATATGGAACTGTGTGAAATCTAGAGGCAACCTTGCCAATTGCACCTAATTATTTTGTAAGCATTTCGCAGGCCATGCTGATGCCATCTTCTCAGCTGCCCCTGAGACAGGAAACCACCAGCTGGTTTTAGAGTCTGTTGGAGTAATTTGAAGCCAGGGGCTAAGTGACCTGTTCCAGGCTGCACCATGAGTGGGCAGCGGGAGAGGAATGAGTCCATTTCGTGATGTCCCAGCCACTAGAGCAAAGAGATGTTGCTCCAGAGAGGGCTGGAAGAGAAACAACTGGAGAAAACTAACAGTACACTTACCGTAATAAAGTTTTACCCTATTCTTTGTTCCTTTGTTGGTAGGGGAAAGGAAAAGGAAAAAAAAAAAAGAAGCAAAAGCTATGTGTGTCAGAAGAGCTTTCTCTCGCCTAATTAGGCCCCCCTTTCGTTATGCCCTGAACATTGGAGTTTTAATCCTGAGCACAGAGAGGCCTTGGGCAGAAAATTTGGCCAGTCTTTTTCACAAAGTTTGAATGTGTTCAGACCTTTCAAAACTGTACCAACCCCTCTCTAACCTTCAGATTAAGCAGTGCATTTTCAATGCCATAATGAGCTAAACCCGCTGGCCTCTTGTGAGATGGGAAAGTACCCGCTGCTTGAGAAGCCCTAATCCAAGGTGAATTATTGCTACTTTTTGTTACATTCTTAACATACTCTGATATTTCACCACTTGTTTTGACCTTATTGGCCACTGCAGATTAAATTTGTTTCTTTTTCCTGCCTTAATAGCTTTCCAATGCTTCTCTTTTCACATTACTTTCTGTGCCTATTCCCAAGACCTTTTTTCTTTTGTTCCCATCTCTTTCCCTCTTTATAACAGGATCTTTGACTTTAGCTACATATTTCTTTCATTTCTGCCTTATATATTCAAGTAGAAACCCACTCTCTTTGCGTACTATTTCTCTTCTCTATTCACCCACTTTTTCTGCCACCAGTAACTCTTCACCTCTCACTTCAAATTCCATTACTCACCTCCCCATTCCCTCCAACTCTACTCTGGGTGTCAAAAATTTACCACCAGTTAACCAGACCAGCGAAGTTTATTAATACCAAGCATGGGGAGAGATTTCTGACAGTAGAGGGCTCCTTAATACATCAGACAAAGGCATAGCTGAGGTTAAGTCAAATTCAGACTCAAAACAAGCAGAAGAGACTTTAAAATCTTCAGAACAATTGTCTTAAATATGTGGTCATTCCTGATGACCACATATCCTGATTTCTTAAAGACTTTAGGATTATCTTTTTCTTAAAGATCTGTTCTAGCTCAGCAGAACAGAAGTGCTTTCAGAAATTCAGTAGGCTGTATCTCATAAAAGTAAGTCATTAGGACTATTGGAAGTGCCCTTTCTGCTTGAGCATCTTCAGAGATCAAAAGGCATCAGTGTCCAGTCTGTCTCAGACTCTTCCGGACAGTGTCCCTGTTGTTTCACTTGCTAGCAGACATTGGACAGTTTGGGACACTTCTTTCCCTCTTCAGCTACAAGGTTATTTCTCTCTGTGGTTTGCAGGGGTTACCCTTTCTCAAGCCTGGCCTTCACAGCTCCTTTAAAAGTGGTGACTGTGAGGATCTAAATGGATGTATTCCCCTAGCACCCACCTGTATGCTGAAAGAAAAACAAAGCAACTTCTACTTTTCAAAAGCCTTTTCTCATTTTACAACTCCATTCCCTGCCCCAGCTCCTGCTCAGGGCTTTTCTAGACTGCCTCCAGTAAACCTGCCTAGTTCTCCTTGGCTCACTGAGGTCCCCAGAAGAATCACTAGGAGCCCAGGATTAATACATTTGTCCAACTACATGTTCAAAGGACCGTAGCAGCCACAGAGCTGTTAGGCGCAAGACACATAGAGTTATCAATGACTCAATTTACATTAAATTACCATTTGGATATTTATGTTCTTAATCATATCTATGAGAATATATAGTCATGTCTTAACTGAAGTACAACTGACAGACATGGAACCAATCAGCATCGAATACATGGATTTTTCAAGGTCTGTTTAAATTCAGTCTAAACTGTGGGTTTATGGCATCGCAAAAATTTACTGAAAAAACATGAGTTAATATTTGTCCAGTTCTTTCACATGAGAAGCACTGTTACTGTTGTCAAAAAGTCTACTGTGGGCTTAAGTAGCTGTGAGAATGCAAAACAGTTTAAAATTTGAATAGCTTTCGTAACTAATAGCAAGTAGGCAATATAACAGATGGCAACTCACATGAAAGATAAACCACATCTTAATAACAATAACTTACATTCAGAGGGGTAGTGTTTCCTAGTGCTTAGAGCATGAGACTGAGAACCAGGATTCCCAAGTTATTCTCCTGGATCTGCCATTGATTTTCTGTGTGCATTTAGAAAAGTCATTCAAACATTTCTGTGCCTCAGTTTCCTCATCTGCAGAATAGATAGTTCTTATAAATATCACCAGACCACTGAGGGGAAGAGACCCAAGCTGTCATATTTTATAATAAGCATTTTAGACAAATGAGGGTATGGAAGAGAGGTGTTGTTTGTCGTCATTGTTGAGCCAGTCATTGATCAAATTGCAAAGTGGTTACTTTGAGCTAATACAGCCATCCCAAGAGTGGGAGGTGGCAGCTGCTTAACTGTGCTCCAAACCCTTACGGTGTGGTTCAGGTCTGGAACTGAATACTGCCCTGCACAACTGACACTTCAGAGGGAATTCAAGGAGGCCAAATATAATTGCCTTCATTGAAATTTAGCCAGGATATTATGCAATCTTTATCACCAGTCTGAATCTCTATTTTTATATCTCTGATAAAAAGGAGCACCTAGAGCTCTCCAGGTTTCTGTCATCATTAGTTAGCACATTACTTCATTTTGATCAGAAAGAAGATTGCTTCTCACTCGCTGACTTTGCTTGCTGCAGTTCTACAGAGTTTCACAAAGGTTCTCCAAAGCAAGCACCAGAAAAGTCTTACAGTGTCTAACATGAGCATAATGCAAAATGAATAGGTTGAAAATCAGTGTTCCCCTTAACCTTCTACTATATATATTCTTTTGATATTGTTGTTATTTTTGTTGTTTATGAGGGATGGAAGTTTTAACCGTACGAGTAGTAGAGACTATTTAGAGAGGGTCCGTTTCTGCCATGCTTGTCAGACAGAGATGACTTTGCTCAGAATTTAATGCAAACAGAAGTTAAAGACTTGGATCAAGAATGTTAAAATTATTACAGAGAGGAAGGTTCCTTGTAGAGTACACCCTGGTGCTTCAGCAGTGTGCAGGCAATAGCACAAACTAAAGCCTGAAACCAACTTGGTGGCTTCTCTCATTAGCAGGGATGTCTGCCTCAGATCCGCTCTGCTTAGCACTCTCCAGCTGTACAAGGTTATTGTGGGACTGATAATTTTCTGTGGCTTCTGAATATTGTGTAGATACATTTTAACAAGAAAAAAGGAAGATTATCTATCTTTATATCTATCTATCTAGAACAGTTGATCTCACTGAAGAAGACTCTGGCATCTTCATTACAAAGAGCTTTCACTGGTATTTCCTGATTCTGCAGCCAAAGAAATTATCACTAAACCCTTTCCTCTGGGAGGACAGAAGAAAAATTATTTCTCACGCTGGCTTGATGGTATATGTAGTTGAGATTAACAGGTCAAAGAGTTTTAGGAGTCCTATTCGGAGGACTGCCTAAAGAATATTCCATGTAACTAACTTAACTGCTCTCCAGATGGTCAAAACTGAAAAGGCCATCTGAGCAAAAATCAAGTTTTGGAAAGTGCCATGAGAAATTTTAGCCAGAGGATGTGGATTCTGCTTGTGCTGGCTTCAATGGAAACAGACTCATTCTAAATATTAATTTTTTCAAATCCTTAATTTCTTACAAAGAAAAGTCTGGAAATTCCATGTTGTTATTTTCAAAAGTGATGAGCTCAAATCACAAAATCTGGATCTGGATGCCTAGCAGTGCCAGAAGTTCAGGAGAGTTTGGACCAAGAAGGCTGGCTCAGGCAAGTGTTGAGTGTTTTCCCAGGATTTTCTGAAGGCCAAGACAAGGGTTTCAAAGAGGAGAGAGGCATGTGCAACATGGCAGAGTTACAAAAAAACATCGCTTGGAATTTCCTGGGTTTTGCGAGATTAAAATTGTAAGTCTAATTAGTTTAAGGAAATTAGCTCTTTATGATTTTCATTTTGTATTGAAGAAATAAGAAAAATTAAAAATAGAATGAGAATGGAAAAATTAATGGGTTTCAGTAATTAGTTAATCAGAAAATGCTCCTGTCTTAGTGTGGCTGCCCAACACATTAAAAAAGAAAAAAGAGAAAAAAAAGTAACCATGACTTTCCTCATACTTTCCAAAACAATATAAGCTTCACCTCTGTGTTTGGAACAACTACTTGACATTTCAACTCAGCTCATTTTTTAGTGGTAAACCACTGAAATTGTTGTTTAGGTTGAAATACCATCTCACCATAACGTTAATACAAACATAGAATAAATACATATATCCTGGCAAAAATAAAACCAGAAATTGTTGCTCCTACTGGCCACATCACATTTACATGACTTGCATGCACTAATGAAATGTTAAATGGAAGGGAAACCTCTTCTGAGAGCAGACCTTTTCACCAAGTGCTGAACTGGGGATCTCTGACATCTGAAAGCAGCAGGACAACTTATTACGCTGTAGGAAAACACATTTCTCTTGACAGTGGTGATCCAGTCTGAGGCCTCGCAAGCCACACACTGGTGCACTAAAGAGACATGTGTTAGACAAGCTGTTTTGTCCCTTGGCTATCACCCTCCCGAGCGCTGAACAGATCTGGATTGGGCTGGCTTAGAAAAAAAGTCAGATGAAAGCAGTGAAGTTAAGCCAAGTCAAAACACAACTTTGGTGCAATTCCACCAAGTCCAAGTTATGCTAACAAAACTTCAGCAGCAGTGAGCCTGTCCTTCTCTGCCCAGCCCAGAGCACCACTTTCAGGCATTAGCTGCAGCACTTGGCTTTCAGCTCTCTGCACCTCTTTGCTGTATTTATTTTGTGAGGTAGCTAAATACGCCTTTTATAATTATTTGAGCTTGTAACATCTTTGAAATGAAAGAATCTACTCTGCAGAGATGACGTTGAAGAAGTCTGAAAAGCATGTTTTTTTTCCTATAAATAAAGATGCTGAGCAACAATCCATTGAAATGGCCAAAAACTTGAAAAAAGCCTTTTAATTTCCGCTTACATTGCTCTCAAACTTCAGTCTTATCGTGGAGCTGTTTACTGATTGTCAAGTCAACTAAATTCATGGGCGGCTACCAGAATGAGCTGACATAAATACAATACCCCCAGCTAGGACTGCTCAGAGCTGGAGCACGCATAGAGTACCAGGGAACATCATGTACCGTGCATGCAGAAGACACAATTCTTAAACATTTGTAACACTTACTCTGAAACCAGATTTCTTCCAACAAAGTCTGTAATTGCTTCCTCAGGAGCATGAACGCGCCTAAGCGCGAAACGTTAAAGTAAAGCTGGTTTTAAGTTGGTCGAGGAAGAGAGAAAAGGAAAGAAGCCTGAAAATGTTGTCTCTGGTCAAAGAGCCTCTTACCCCTCATTGGGGTACTGGCAAAAATCAAATAAAAAGAAACTGTGTGCTGTTGAGAGCGAAGCAGACTTCGGTGTTTACCTGGAGGAATTGGAGGCATATACAAATAAAGTTTCAGGCTGCAGGAGTCATCTCAACTCAGCTCTAGCACCTCCACTAAAGCAAGTGCACCCTGCAGGCTCCAGAGGGATGCTGTGCTGTGCAAGCACACACTCTGGGGTTTCTGGTTTCCAACACTGATTCAAGGGGACCGCCCTAAATCCTGATCTTCTAGCTCTGTTTTTCATTACCTTTTCTCAGGAAAACCTGCACTGACCTCAGTGGGAAGGTGTCTTAGATGAGAAGTAAGAAACACCACCAGCTAGCAGGGCAACCTCAATTTACACACCTACAGTACAGCTGAAATGCAGTTGTTTCTGGATTCTTAACAAAAAACCTTCTCGTCTGTATTTGCCTCACTTACAAGATTGCTTTTGTACACTGGCCTAAGTATACACTGGAGAGGAAAGGCTAAAACTTACAGTTCTCCAGCTATGTTAATAGGAGTATCAGCCCAAAATGTATATAAATCACGCACCAAAAGCTGTCCATACTTTCCCCCGGAGTGTGGCGATCGGCCGGCACACAGTCACTGCTGAACAGCACAACTTGGTAGAAGGACTGGCTGGCCAAAGCACCTACAGAAAGTATCAGTAACTCGTCTGTGTCTCTACAGTGCAAACAGGATTTCGGCTTCACTGATCTTACCAAATTCGGACAAATAAAACACCAAGTTCCATAAAAATACAGCAATAATTACAGAGGGAACAAAGTTGTGTAAAAACCTCATTTACTGGTTTGCTTGACAAAGTATATTACGATTCAGGTTGCAAAAAACTGAAGCAAACAAACAAAAACCCGAGCACTTTAAATTCCTTTGATAAAACTTAAATCTCCTCCCTTCAAAACCTCTCCTTTTGGAATGTTTTAAGGATTTTCTTTCCCCCCCAACCTTTAAAAATCAATTCTTAATAATTATCAACAGAAATCCTTAGTTCACAAAGAGAAATTAAAACATTGCATAGGAAAGTATCAAAAACAAAACATTACCTCTCTTTTGGAAAGACAGACCTTTTTCCTTGCAACGATTTAGTAAATTTGATTTCAATTCAGTGTTTCTGTTGACGTGACTTAGCATTTTCAGACAAAAAAGTTTTGCAGCGGTGTTTGTCCAAACAATGTAATACTAAAGACAGCACAAACAGGGAAGAATATCATCTCCCTTAACTAAAATGTGACTCAGTATCAGAAATGCTGCTGCCATAAGGCTACTTTGCTACACACCTCCAATTGTTAGCTGCTGTCTGGCTCCCCCCATCCTATTATTAGGCACCGGAGTTCTGGTGCAGGAAACTTTTATGGGCGGCGTACACAAAGCGTGTCTAATTTCTAACTGGCACTTCATCCTCTCTTCTTTCAGCACAACGTTTCGTTTCCTTACAGCCTTAACTTCCTCCATTTGCTCACCTAAATGCAGAAAAGCCCAGCACAGGGATTGCTGCCTGACAGCTTTTCAAACCTGGTGTGGAGAAGGTGCTCAGATGAAATAAATAACTAACCAGAGGGAAGTTTATGAAAGTGAAAGGAAGGGCACGGCGCGGCAGGAGCGGCAGCAGGCAGCTCTGCACTCCCCCTTAGACTGACACAGGTGTATCCCAACTTCACCCACTCAGGCAGCAGAGAGGGGCAGACACGCACGGGTGTACACGGACACACCGAGAAGTGCCAGAAAGGGCACAGGAAGAAGCAAAAGAGAGAAATAAAGCCAAAAGGTGTTATTTATTTTTACAACTCGACAATGAACTTCAGTTTTGGCAGAGGATTAAAAACAGCCCCGGGAAATGATTAAGTTTTTTTTTTGTTTGTTTTGTTTTGGTTTTTTTTTTTGGTTTTTTTTTTTTCCTTTTCTATAAAGCTTCAGCACAAAAAGAGAGATTATAAAGGGGATATGCTCACATGGGCACACATAAAATAGGGGGGAACTAAGGAGAAGGAAATGAAAGGAAAAGAAAACAAACAGCCTCCTAACAGGCCCATACTGCTAACGGGAGTCCAAATAAAGAGTCATATGATATCTGATAGTGCAGGACACGTCGCCAGGAGCTGGAGCGGATTGCCTGCAGGAAGAAAGAGCCAGTGTGTTACTGCTCAAAGAGCTTTTCTTTCCCCCTTTTTTTTAAATTTTTTTTCCCTTCTCTCTCTTTTCTCCTGTACTGTGAATGTGTTACTCTCAGGTCAGGTCCATGGAGTTCCCAAAAGACAGCTATCATCTTTCTCCCTGCTTCTGGATGCAGTGACAGCCACTGGAAGACGCCTTCTACTTGAGATTGAGGGGACTAAATCTAGGTTTCAGCCCTATTCTGACCTCTCTCTTATATCACCATCTCCAGGGTTGCAGACACAAAATTCTCACAAAAAACATGTTAGATTAAAAAAAAAAATAAAGAGGGGACGGAGAGGTCAGGTGGGGGGGAGAAGAAAAAATATTCAGGCAGAAAAAATCCGAGACTGCTTATCCTATGGAAAACTTCAAAGGCCAAGTCCCATTTCTGCTCTCTTTTGCTTACTTTTCCTGTGATTTTTTTTTTTTTTCTTTTTTGGAGAGAGCAAGAGAGGAAAGTCACAGAAGATATTCAGACCATGAAAAACATCAGGAGTTGGGAAAACTCTTTGGAGAAACGAGGAAAGCAAGGATTTTAAGTAAAAAAAAAAAAAAAGACATTTGTAATTTGCCAAAAGTTTTTCTATTTGTTATGGTGGTCTATCCCTCTCGGCCAAGCGTTCCACATTAAACTGGGGAGCCCACTAAGTACTTTTAGCTTGGCACCACTATTGCTGTTTCCCGTGGAAAGGCAGAACACCTGGGTTACCTGCAGCAAGGGAACCTGTACTCGGAGTGGGGGACTTCAGCCCGTGATGAGTCCCCAACTTCTGCTGGGAGAGCTCTGCGCACCGCAGCTCTGGAGGGGGAAGAGTCCCAGCTCAGGAAGCTGGGGGGGTGCAAGCCCCCAGTCTAGATGCTGGTATGAAAACAAAACTGTGTTTTAACTGGTGGTTTCACTTGTCATGGACAGCTTTCCCTGCACTTCTGCAAGGGACGGGCTGTATCCTGTACTGGGATTTCTAAAGCGGTGCAAGCAGAGCTCAAGGATGGATTTTTTTCTCCCCCTCATCATATGAGGAGATGTAAATGGACTAATTCCCATGTACACTTACACAATGCATAGATGTTGCTTAAAAACAGTGCTACAACACATATGTGATACCTACGAAGCAGTAACAGACAGCCTCCTCTGAGGAAAGCCTGCAGCATGAATATAAAAATCAAGGTATTGTAGTAGTAGTAGTGCAGGCAGAAACAGTCAGCGTAACTCTGTAATAATGTGATCTAGGTTTGTGTATTGTGGGCTGATGATTTTTAGGGGGGATACAACAGACAGTTTCCTCTCTTGTTTTCTGTACCTCTGCTATATGATGCTGTTCTTAGATTGGCAATTTGTCAAAGCCAGGAAAATACAAATCAATATAGGAAGGAAGGCAGAATTTGGCTAAAGAAAGCACTTCCTTAAGCTACTGAATTTGCAACAGTATACATTCTCAAACATCCTAACCTCTGCACAGGAGATGCTGTAAAGAAGATATCCTGTGTGCTATACACTATATGCAATAAAATTCAGATCAAACATCTCCTTAAACGTGATGCACTATTCCCTTCTATAATACATGTGCCTTTTCCACGTACAAATAGACAAAGAGTGTATCTATAAGAAACACATTCAGAAGAATAAAAAAATCTACAGTGCAAGAAAGTCTATCCTGAAACCCTCAGTCTGGGGCTCGATTGAAGAACTAAACTCAGAAGGTGAAATGAAGCCATTTAAAGAAGGTCCCACCGAAGAGGAGGAACAAGCAAACAAACAAATAAACAAAAAAAAACCCCAAAAAATCAAAAAACAAAACAAAACAAAACAAAAAATCCCTGAGCTCCGATTAATCATTTGAGCTGCCAATGAGAGGTGACTTTTAGACAGATGGTCAGGGAAAAGCTGGGTCCGTGGACACAGACGTTAGTGCCCCATCTGTATTTTAGGATCCTAGCTTCAACAAGCCATTACCAACTTTTTTTCTAAGTGACAGAAAGTGAAAGATTTCTGTTCCCACTAATTTGCTTCTTTTTTACCGAAACCATCCCACTTCCTTTTTTTTTTTTTTTTTCCCCCCCTGGTAAAAATTTGTTGGTTGATTTTTTTAAGTAAACAGAAACTGTTTGCAGTATAACTTTTACGCCGGGGAGGAAAAAAAAAAAAAAAAAAAAAAAAAAAAAAAGGCAGCTAGGTAAGTTGGCAAAACAGCAATTGGAATTTAAAGAGAGAGTTTAAAAAAGGGAGAAAAGAACGACATACCAAACTCACTTCTTCTTGTCCCCCTTCCATTCCTGTTCTTATTAATTCCAAATTATAATTTGGAGGTAAGGGAACTGCATTTCCTTTCAATCTATTTTGTTGCTGCCACACATTCTGTGCTTTGCTTCTCTCTCTTTCTTTTTAGGAGGGGGAAAAAAAATCCCTAATAAAAATAGAAAAACATATCTCAGGCATTAAGCTCGCTCTCCCCCTTCCTTTGTAAAGAACTCTTTGTTCTCTAGTGAAAATGCTGAAAAAAATCCCCGGGCTCCCTGAAACAAGTGCAAAACACTTAGAGGCTTTTGGGCTGGCGAGGAGCCAGAAACCCTCCCGCTGTCTGGTTAGGAAGAGAGGAAAGAGAGAGAGAGGAGAGAGAGAGGGAAAAAATTGGAGCTTCCTTTAATAGACATAGGAAGCAGGTCCTTTTTTTTTTTTTTTTCCCCTTTTTTCCTTTTTTTTTTTTTTTTTTTTTTTTTTTTTTCAAAACTGGCGGTCAAGCGTTAAGTAACTCCCTGTCTAAATCCACCTGCTGGAAATGAACTTGGGTAACCCCCCCCAGGGGTGCACAAAGAGGAGACACAGTAACACACTCCCGGCTCTTCTCCCACCCGCCCCCTCCCCGCTGCCCTGCTTCCATTCTCCCTGCTCCCAGCACACAAATGCCCACAGCTCGCACTCCCCCTGCCACCACCAACCAACGTACCAAAATAAACGCTCGCTCCATCTACTTAAAGAGCAGAGACGGCTGGGGGGGGGGGGGGGGGGAGGGGGGGGGGGAGAAAGAAAGGAAGAAAAAAAACCAAAAACAAACAACCAAAAAAAAAAAAAAAAAAAGGGAGGGGGGGGGGAAGCGCTTTTTTCCATCTCGGTTGCGACAGTGATAAGGGGTAGGGAACATCTCATACCTGGTGTGAATGCTAATCAGCCAGGAGTTCTCCTTTTTTCCCAAGACAGGGAACTGTTTCCTTCCAAATTTATTAGAACCTCCTCCACTGCCTCTTTGAAAAACCTTCTTTGTCACCCTCTTCCCAAGTCCTGATACTTCTTTAAAAAAAAAAAAAAATGGCTTCGGAGCTCCTTCTATTCTTGATATTGATTCTCTCTCTCTCTCTCTCTCTCTCTTTCTCCCTCTCTCTTTCTCTCCCCCCCCACCCCTCCTCCTTTCTCCTGTCTCTGTCTCTTCTGAGTGGTCTATTGATAAGTCCCTAGAGGCACTGGGTCAGCCTGCCCGTAGGAAACCAGACACAATGCACAAATCTCCGAGTGCCATTCTGCCATCAGCAAGCAGACCACGTTTAGGAGAGAGGAAAAAAAACACACACACACACACACAGTAGAGCAAAAGACAGAGAGAGAGAGAGAGAGGGAGAGAGAGGGAGAGTGTGAGAAAAAGACTGATTGGAACAGGAGGGAGGGAGGGAGGGAGGGAGCGAGAGAGCGAGGGAGAGAGAGCGACACTGCCAGTCAGGTTAATCATCCCTACTTTAATTAGCTGTTCGGCTTAGACATAAAACAATTGAATTTGAATGATCTGTCAGTGGGCTCGGCTGAACCAAAGGGGAAATGCGAATATTACAAAAAAGACTGTTGGTGTATTCAGATAAGCTCGCAGGGAAAATCCTCAAAGGATAACTATTAAAACTTACCACCAAACAAAAAGTAAGATTCAAATGGCATTATACAGAGGCCATCCCCAAAAAGCCGGGAGATCCCTTCCCTCTCTTTTTCACACATCACTGCAGCTTTTGCCAAAATAAACACCTGCACCTTCCCACAGTCTTCAAAGACTACCTGTCCTGCGGGGTGGGGAAGGGAGTGCAGGTTTGCCTGCTACCTTGGCTCGCTTAAAGCAAGACCAGGCTGCCCTTCAGTCGAATTTTCCTGATGGATCACTGGAATGTTATGATTCTGGAACTACACAAGCTCCGGGAGCACATCCTTGCCATGCATGTCTGCACAAACACAGACAAATCGAGCACCGACAGGGTAAAGACGGAGATGCTGTGAAAAGGCAGCGCTGGGTACTGGGGTAAGACAAGTCTCAGGCACCAAGGAGGTGGAGAAATTATCCCCTCAAATAGGTGGCAAAGTAATCTATTTCTTCTACCCTGGGCTGCAAAATGAAGTACAGTTCAAATGGATGGTTCCTGGTAACACCTAGTGCAGTGGCTGTGCTGTGTAGCAGGCAAGGCAGAGATTTATGACACTTGTGCAAAGTCTGCTTCTAAAAAGGTGTGGGCCAGTCAGTCTCTCCCCCTGAGGAGGAAGGCAGCAGATAACACCCTGCTCTGAGAGGGAGCTGTCAGCATCTTTTGGCCCTGGACATCACACCCCTGCCCTGCCAGAACTTTCCCCTGTCAGATGCAAGGAACCTGCTTTGGGTATCAGGACACTGAATGTCCCCTCATCAGGGGCTCAGATGTCCCCTCCTGAGCAATCGGCACCAAGGGAGGTATTTGAATTTATTGCGCAAGGCAGGTATGTTCTCTGTGTTTTAAATACATTTTCTGTATTTCATACAGGGCTGCAGCTACAACAGCAAGTCCATAATTCCTGATCAGCTCCATGAACATCTGCTGTATATAAACTTTTAAATGGGCATGACTAACCTGCCAGTGACACTCAAAAGCATGGGAAGAAAGTAGAGAAGGGACTCACAATGCATCTGACTGCTGGCCTTTCAGAGAGAGTGCTGGGATTCTCCCTCCATTCTGTATTTTGGGTACAAATGCTTAAGGAAGGAAGAAACAAAAGACAGAAGTTCTATCAACATGTCTATATTAATTTTATAGTTTTTTTGACATAGGTGTCCAGGCAAATCTGGTGCCAGCTTTTATGTGTTTTGCTTTTAAAGGAGAGCTGATGTGAAATGTTAATATTATCCACTCCTTCAATCAACTTCTGCTATGGGAAAAGGTGGGTTCCCACCCTTTTCCACCTTTTAAAATGGTACATGCTGGTTGGCCGTGTCCCATCTGCCTACCAGCCCCATTGGGGCCCATTGACTCAGCACAGTTTACAGAAGACCTAAAGGGTCAATAGGAGAGGGACATATTGCAGAAGCAATTGGGACATTGGACTTAATGAGGTTATTGAGGAGTTCTCTCCTCAGCCTCCCCAAAATAAGAATTTTTCACATTTGGAATATTATGGAAGTTAAGATGCCCCAAAGAACAGAAAAGGAGATTTCAGGGAAATACAGCACCATCAAAATCCTCAACTCCTTTACAGATGAAATTTTGTAGAGCACAATGACACAGACAAGTCTCTTCCCTGGGTCAGTACCAAAGTAATAATCCAACAGAGTGCAAAACAGCTCTGGGCTACATTTCTAATAAAACATGCAGAGGACCTGACCACCTGATGCAGGGATTCAATGAAGAAACAGTGCAGCCATGTAATTACAAGCTTTGGTAATGGCACATGGGGCCCTCCCTGAGGTTGTACTGACAACATTAGCTGCGGCATTTCCAAACTTTTAAGTGTTTGACTTAGTAACATCAACATTACAGTAATGCATTTTCAGTATAATTTCTCAGGGTTTTCTTTGAAAGTCAACTCAGAAGCTGTTCCACGCTGCTGCCGAGGCTGGGGTGGGTTAGCACCTGTGGAGCTGTAATGCAGGACTCCACCACTTCAGCCGGCAGCGCCAGCAGAGCTCGACTAAAACGGTGCTGACGAGGGGATCAACCACTGGAAGACTGTGAGGACACTTCATTCAGTCATCTGACAGTGTCTTCCTGACAAAGAAACTGCTGCAAGACAGGAGCCCTAAGCTGACCTTTGAGGAGGAGAGCAAAGCACACTGCCACGGGAAGAGACTCTCTGGACCCTGGCTCCCCAAACGCGCACATCTTCTGTTGCTGTTGGATTTGCTTCCATTCAGTTGACTCCATGGACTGCTGCTCCTCTTGTTTTGCAGCTTACTTTCTCTCACGTTATTTCTCCCTCCCTACACTACTCCTTGTCACAGTCTCTTCCTCATCCCATTGCCCTAAAAGAGGCATTTCCTCAAATAACTCTTCCCCTCTACTCTATCCCAAGCACGAATATACCCTGAGCACAGAGGAAAGCCAACTGCTTAGCATGGTAAATTAGGCCACGTGGTGTTTCAGGCTGCCTTAACTAGACCACTCCTTGCAAGACTGTTTAAAACTGACTCGGGTATCATAATTTGCAATCCACAGTGTAGACATATCAAAATGTCCTTGTTCTCATTTCCACTGCTTGCTGCCATAGCAACCCCTGGTCAAAAGGAAATTTCCATTGATATCAGAAGGAGCAGCATTTCACCCAGGTGAGTTTTTACTATGTGGCACATATTTTTATTAGCATGTGTTCCTGATATGGAGATCCCCAAATTTCCTATAGCGCCTGATGTGGAAAACACTATTCTTAAGTCCTGCTCTCAGCTGGTCCCTTTCTACTGGAAGCTACAGAGGTCAAGGGCCACCTGAATATCATCCAAGAACTGTCTTTTAGTCTAAATAAATGCAAAAGGCCAGGAGGAGCTCCAGAAAACATACATCACCTTCCCCTCCTGAGATTTTTATCATGGATTTTAACTCAGATACTTGATGATGATCTCTAGGCTTGCACGGTACCCTCTTGCTTGCTCTTCCTTCATACAAATTATTGCATGTATCAGGGCAATTTTGCCAAAGAAGTGATAATTGAAAGCTCAGTCTGTCTGATCAGTTGACTGAAGTTTGCTGTTTGCTATGGAAAAGGCAATCAGTGCTGCAACAAGTTTTCAGACTCATGTGTACGACACTCTCTCCATACATTGCTACAGAATTGGCAGAGGTCCTTATGAGAACTGCACCTGGATTTGCCACTGGCAAAAGGCAGGACTTCTGAAAGGAAAAGCCACCAGAACTGCTTCTCACTTTCTTACTTCTACATGCAGCACTTAATGCCAGCCAAAAGCAGCACATGGAAATGGCAGAGTACTTACTTCTTTAATGTATATAAAGTATTCTGCAATGCAACTTGTAGCACTCAGTACAGCTGACAAGAGCTGACACTAATGGAAAGTCAACAGATCTGGGTGGCACAGAGAGGAACTTGGTTCCTTTGCAAAGAAGGAGCTCTGTCTATTTGAAAAAATGGAATTTAACTATGTAATCTCAGGATGAGTTGTATAAATATATTCCTCTAGATTTATTGGCTTGTCTTCATAAACAGCTGTGACTCTGTGCTTTTTGTTCAGAGATGTAAACCAGCACAACATGTTGGAGAGGGTGAATACACGGTTATTATTCAGTACGTAAGAAATTAGAGAAAGAGACTGGGAAGTCCACTTGTTACAGAAATCAACTCCTTGCTTATCTTTTGGGAAAACATCCTTCCTAACTTGCACCACTGTGCTCAGTAGGTACCTTTGCATGCTAAAGGGAGAAAGGTACCGTGCCTTGCATCTAGGTCATTTCTTTCACGTACGCCATTTGATTTTCTGGGGCAAAACAAACAAGCTTGTTCCTTACTGCACGGATTACCAGAATCAGCCCTCCCCACCCCTCACTTCCCCCCACCCTCCTCCTGCCCCAACTATATTGAATGGTTCCTAAAGCACCTTTTACCTACAATCTGCAGTTCTCAGTTCCCAAGGCGATTCCTTTCAGAGATTTGCAGACAATAGGGAAATGCAAAGGGAAACATCAGAGGGTCTCCATATTACTCTCTTAGACAATCCAAAAGTAATGGCCTATTTTGTGGAAGAGCCTCTCTTAAAAAAAAAAAAAAAAAAAAAAAAAAAAAGAAAATACTGCAAACTGGTCTACAATGTTTTTCTTTTGTTTTAGTGCACTATCACCACAGTAAGATGTGCTGACAAGTGAGCAATACCCTCCTGGGCACCAGTGCAATCCCCTTGCCTTCACTGGAAAAGCAACAGTGCAACCTAGGGGAACTCCATAAAACATCTGGTTGAGAAGACATGAGAAGAGCAGGACTCCTACTTTTCTCCCTCTTCAGCTGCATTTGGTCAAAAAGTAACATTTTGAAAGTGTGATTTTACAAAAAATTAGGGAAATCTCATCACTGGTTAAAAAGAAGATCAATGAGGACATGATTTTTGCAGGTAACATGCTTTCTGTGCATTTATAAGAAAGTTTATTGTGAAGTCTCCTGAAGATTTTTAAACACTTGAAAACATTAACTCTCTACCCTCTATCATGACCCATACTATTGTTACCAACTGCATCTCTACTCCAAAATGAAAATCATTTAAACAGCATCATGTGTTATACTCAGCCTATTCTGCTCTCCTCTATTTTATTTTATTCTATGATTTTTGAAAGAAGCATAAGTATCTCAGGAAGTCAGGAAGTTTAATTTTCTCTCATGCCTTCATGGGTAGACAATTATAATTCTGATTTGAAGAACTTTAAAGCGGATGTCTGCCCCATTTCTGTTCTGAACACTGATGGGAAACATGCTACATATCCCTCTTGCTAACTTTGGTGCTGTCACATAGTCACAAATTTTGTTTCCTGCATTTGGAGGTGACAGGTATCGTGCCTCTGCTTTCAGCCTTTCTTATCTAAAGATGCCTTGTTTCAGGAGGCTTTTCCATAGGCTCAATGGTGAGGAAAAATTGTAATTATTCTCATATTCCTCATTCCAGACAAAACCTTTGTAAGAACAACAACATTGCTTGCAATCTGGGGAGCTGTACAGTAACAGCATGCCAAAAACATGAGATTGCCACCAAAATAACCCCACTGAGGCGTTTTGTTTTCTCTGTCCAACCATTAGTTTTGTTTCAGGGACAGCTGCAAAAGGGTCTCTATCTGCACATACCACTTCATCTCTTAAACTTGGATATAAATAGACTGGGAAGCCAAAAACCCAGAGGAGGGTGTGGAGTTCTGACTCTTTTCTGCAGCAGATATAATCGTCCGTCACGTTCTTCAGCTGGGTGAAGCCATGAGGGAAGAAGACACAGGGTTGATTTCCACCTCCACTCCCTCCACAGACAGAGCTGCAGCTTGCACAGTGACTGGAACACGACTGGCTCGGGAAATGAAGAGTAGCACATCACTCATTTTTCCTGCCTGTTTGCTCCTAATTATCTTGCAATACATCTCACTGGTAGTTTTATCATACAGAAAGACAGAAGGTCCTTCTGGTTACAGCACATAATGACTACTTTTAAAATGGCTTGCTATTCATTCCTGGGAAAGCCTCCATCTCTTTCTCCCTCCCTCAAGCTCACTGCCTCTCCTTCAGGGGTTATTGTTGTGTTTTTGAGATTTTTTGGAGGAGGTAGAATGGCAATTCTCTGATAATGTATCCTGATTAAAGAAAAAGTAGGGCCAGCAGAGGTGGCTTTCCCTTTCTTTTGATGAGACTGTGGCCACACAGAAAGAAGTGTCAACAATCGCAATAATTTAATTTTGGCTAATACAACACCTCTTACAGGCTTGAGCTATGCGAGTCCTGTGTAGCCCTTAGTACAAATCAACAGAACCACTTTTATACTTGTCTTCCAATATTTCTCTCCAACCTCAGAGAAACAGAGAATTGCTAGAGGGCAATGAACTCTCATTTTGCCATTGACATTTCTGCAATCCATCTCCCTCGGTTGGGAGACCCTTTCACAGATCCGGAACCTCACCAGCGCAAGGAAGAATTAGTATAATTAAGAATTAGACACAGGGTCTCTAAAATGGGAATCATAACAATGACTAACGTCACAAGAGTGTTTTCAGAATTAATTCATGTAAGTAAAGCACTTACAAGATAAAAATGTAGGAGCTGCCACATCAGATTAGACCATTGCTCCATCTAGTAGAACATCCCATGTGCAACAAACAGCTGCAATTAATGCAGGGTAGCAGAACTAAGGGGTCCCCCCTCTGTGCAGGAACAGGGTTCAGTCTAAGAATAGTCAATGCTAGTCCTTGGTAACAGCATTATTTTTGTTACTTAGGTGAGATATTTAAGCCCCTACAACTCATTGTCACTAAACAAAGTGGTCTTGCAATGACAGGAAGGAACCAGGCTCAGCAAGAGTCAGGTACAGTGGCTGCACACCTGCACATTCATTTCTGTGCAGGACAGTTTCTGATCAAGAGTTTCTGCTTATCAGTGAGAGAACCTAAAACTATTCTAAAAATCTGAAGTTTCAGAAAGAGTTATTGAAAAAATGGATAGTAGGATATAAGTACTTCTAAAATTGGTATAGAGACAGACATGCAGAAATGGACAAGCTGGTTATAAAGTAACCTCATCCTCACCGGCTCTACTTTGAGCAGGGTAAGGGTTGGACCCAGATGACTTAGAGAGGTTCTTTCTGATTTTTATCATTCTAGGATTCTGTGAATCTACAATTTTCCATGGCAGAGCTCTGTCACTGAACATGAAACAAATTGTGGTAAACATAATTTTCAAGGAAAATATTATCAGGGAAGTTTCTTGGGTTGAGGGTTGAAACTAGTTCAAAATGAAGAGGCTCCCATACTCCCTCACCCACTGGAGGGCTTCTGGTCCTAGTACTTAAAAGCTAGTTTCTTTATGAAAAAGTTCCATAAAGTTTCATTCTCATACTCCAAAATAGCAAATATTTTCACTGTGGGACATTGCTGTTTTCTGGCCAGCTCACCTATATGACTCTGCATTCTGTAAATACCTCCAGACCTTACATCACTGCCAACATCTGTTGTGTCAAGGGCAATGACAATCTTTCTGAGATATTTCACTATCTTAGATGGTTTGACAACTTTATTTTAATTCTTACAGATTTTACACTTTATGAAACAGCCTTGTCTGAAAAGTAAATGGATGGGTTCAGATGAGTTTGTCTTAAGAGTTCGATTTTAAAATTTAGTTTTACTTTTGTATTAATCATGCAGTGTTTAATAGAAGCAATCTATACAAAGCAAAACCCTCCTGAAAGACAGAGCCACAACATGTTTCTGTGCATTATTCTATGCTATGCTATGCTATGCTATGCTATATTCTACTTCTGGACAGTGTAATGAAAAACCCAACAAATTAGAAGATAATCTGTGAAAAAACGAAATCCCTCGTAACTGACCGAGCCATAAATGAGTCTTACATTACTGGGACTGGATAAAGTATCATCAGTGCCAGATTATTACATAAGAATATGTTAGTAATGTAGCAGCAGTCTAGTCTTTTAAGATGTGAAAGAGCGTTATCTAACCTCTTTGCAAAGTTCAGGAAGAGGAGCCATATGTCCAAATAATCATTTTCTTGCTGGTGTTTAACATGTCAGATTTTTCAAGGGGCCTATTTCAAGTTAAAAAAAAAAAAAAAGGCGTGAAATGCATTTTTTTTTTCCTTTGGCAAAAGCAGCTCATTTTCAAGCTTGCAAGGAAACAAGAAAAACAAAATCAAATGTCAAGTAGATTTGCTCTTTGTTGTAATTAATACGCAAGCATTTGCTCATAGATGGTCCTGAGCCTGAAAACAAGTGTTGCCAGTTGTGGTGCTATTAAAAGTAGTTCCCAGGGCTTTAAAGGGCCAAATGTCCAAGGAGTGAAAATCCCAACTCCTACCAGTGGCCCTAGGCCAGTGTCCATCAGCTGAGGGTCTGACCACAAAGGAAGGACAGCACGAAGCCTGATGGCTGAGGACTGAGGATGCACCACGTGCTTGCAGCACTGGACCCTACGTACAACAAGGAAGAAAGGTGGGGCAGACTTCTTCAAAGCAGGAGGAGGGGAATGACTACCTGAAAATCAGGAAATTCCAAAGCCCCGCGCTGCAGACTATATGCATGCTCAGTTTCTGGTCGAGGAAGCTACGTGAGATTTCTCTTTGAGTCAGAGCAATGTAGTGGATAAAAAGGCCCTGTCTAGCCAGGGGGATTTCCTGAGGCCATCACAGACCAGCTCCACATGCTGTTAAGAGGCTCGTTTTCATGAGAGTTCTTGTTGCATTTGTATCGCTGGCTTCAGGCCCCTAGAGCTTCAAGTGCCACATCACAGTGCTACAAGCCCAGTGCTGAATGCTTGGCACACGACCAGGCATCTTCCCTTCCCTCTCTCTGTTCCCTCAAGTCAGCAGGTGGGGCTCCAGGGCTCCATCTTGTTTTGATTTGTGTGTGGAATTTTTTTCTCGAAGAAGAGAAAAATGAAGACAAAATTTCCCATTGATTATTTGCTATTCTCCTTTCCCCCATCTTGTTCTGTGGAGGTGTTTGGAGATAGAGAGAAAGAATATCCTTTTTTTTCTTCCTCATCAAAGGGGATTGCTATTTCCCCTGAAATGGGATGCTGGAAACACTTCATCACTGAGGGCTACTGGCCTGAGATCTGCTCATCTTCACTTCAGGATGAATCAGGAGCAATTCCAGTGAGGTCACCAGGAGTGCTCTGGCAGGCAGCTCCCCTTGCTGGATGTGGGGTCAGCCCTGCCGAGCCAAACTCTTCCACAGGAGCAGCCAGGGCACACCCTGTGCCAGGTCACAGAATGGGTGTAAATGGATGCAGGGCAAAGAAAATATAAACCTCTACCAACTTTCCCTGTGATATAATCATAAAAGTGCTGGAACTCAGATCCTGGAGGGAGGAATTAGGGGACAAAGCCAGGGCAAGAAACCCTACCAACAAAAGTGTGTGATACTGGCCAGCATAAGAGAGAACCAGGGCAACACATATTATTTTGTTACTTCCCTTCCCACACACTGATATCCAATGTGTAATTCTCTCCTATCATTTAGGTCACTGCTGGATTTAGACCTATGGGTTTGAACAATTAATTATTTTCAGCAGTAGAACTATTCCATTTTCAAAACTGGTTTGAACAGTAGATTAGTTCTAGATTAAATAATTTAACTACAGATCAGTAGTAGGTGTTTGTTCTACATTAAGTTGGCATATCATTGAGCAGATATTACTTTTTAACGTTTCAATACACTTAATAATTTATAATACTACATCGTAAACTGGCTGAATAACCATCACCTTGGAACACTACAGCCAACACCTCCAAATTTAATCTCTTCTCCAAAAAGCCTTGTTCATTCTTTTAAATGGTCAGCTACATGGAGAAAGGAAGGTGTGTAACCACAAAGACTAAGAAAAGAAAGCTGCTTAACTCTGTGAGCATAAGCTCTCAGGTTGCTTGACCTTAAAAAAATGCTATGCCTTGGTTTCTCCACCTCTATGTAACAGTGGTACCTAATTAATTGATTGCTATAAACACCATGCAGTTATTTATGAGATGCTTTTCAGCAAACAACTTGAGGCAGATATTTCAAACAACTTCTCAGAAAATCTCTTGAAATGACCCTTAAATTCAAAGAATTGTGTGCTTAGGTATTCTGTTCAATCCCAATTCATCCCATGCCTCAGTTTCCCTTACAGCTAAGTGCTGAAAATGTGACCTCCCTACTTTACAGAAATCCAGGGAGAGCTAAGTCATTAACAATCACTCAGTAATTGCAAATCCTTGGGCAGAAAGTCTTAGAGAATGCCTTACCATTAGATACTATGGATAATTGAGGGAGAAGAGGCCCAGAACTCCCACGAGAAGAAGTTTTGAGGTTCATCATCAGAACCAAAAAGATCTGAAGTCAGTTTTGCACAGAGCAGCAGCATTTGGGAGCCATGAGGATGAGTTACATTCCACTTTCAGGGGAGAGAGAAGGGCTTTAGGCTGCTTCCTCCTCTGCCATTTCTCATTCACAGTGAGATGGACAGGCTGCTTCTGCTCTTCTGGAGACAGGGGCACCACAGATATCTCCTTTCCAAAAGGAAATGCAAGAGTGAGAAGAAGGGGTGGATGGAGAAGGAGTGAAGGAAGGGCATATTTTTAGTTTTCATCAAAAGTTCAGAAGTGGCAAAATTACTTTCCAGAAAAGGAAAATACTGGAGATATGTAAACTAAACGGGCTGCTGAAATGCCATATTTAAGTTCAACCAATCATTTTATTAAGGGCCAGGAATGATCAGTTTGGGTTACAGAAGTGTGCAGTTGGCCAACTGCACTAAATACGGCCTTTGCCTTCCTGCAGTGCTTAGGTGGGGAAAAACTGAAACCAAGGCATTGAAGGTTAAGTTCTAAAAGAGAGCAGAGAAACTTGTCCTCCCTCTTATTATTGCTGTGAGCTCTGAAAGGCTGCAGACAGAGGAGTCATCCTTGGAGAAGCCACAGTGTACATTATGGAAATAAACTGGAAGCACAGCTAAAGGTTAGCACAGCTTTTTCCCTGCAGTTGCCATTGATATGAATGAAGCCCATTCTTGCACTGGCAAAGGGAAAGAAAAGATGAGTTAATGTCAATCCTCCCTTCTCTAAATTCTCAGATTTGATTACTAACAGGCTACCACTATTTCCACTAAGAAAAAGGCCTGGTTTTTACTTAAAAGCCCCAAAAGTATACAGAGAAAGTAATTTTCAAGGTCAGAGGGTTGTTTTGACATTTAAGAAATACTAAAACAGAATCTGGCTTTTAAATTTGTAAACCAGAACAACTTCCTGACCTGAGAGACAATCTGCCAAATTTCTAGCTGACCCCAGGCTCTTCAGCCTAAACCAAAATTATCAGATATATTGTGTTGTCCAGGTGCACACCTCTGATTTTAAAACTAAATTTTGAGCAGCCTTAGAGGAACACATTTTCTGAGACCCTTTATAGCAGTAACACTCAGCCCTTGTCACAGTAACTGAAGAGGCTTTCTTTAGTAACTGCTTTGGTAGAATTTTTTGCTTACTATTGGAGAATTCAATTGCTTAATATACACTAATAAAAAAAAATAAGGGAAATAGAAACATTTCAGCACACAGAAACCAAAAACCTTTTATTTTACACCAAGCCTTTGATCCTCCCACCAATCCTGTTGCAATACAAACCAATTTCGTTTAATGTTACAGCTGATGAGCCAGACTTCTGTGAGATTGCAAAACTCTGCTAAATCCCTGGGCAAACTGTAAATGGGCTGAGGGGAAGGTTCACAATTCACAAATAGCAGGTGGACCAGGCAAACACAACCTTGCTATGCCAGCTCAACAAAACTTTGTGCATATATAGAATCAAAGGGTCATATGTTGCTTGAGATGTGCAAGAGATTGCATTGCTTCTCCTTGCAGCCTGTTCCTCTCACAACCCATCCTGCCTGCCTCCCTGGCTCATGTGTGCGAAGTGGGCTGTGAAACAGTAACTTTATTTTAAATGGAGGGGCTGTACTTTCTGCTCTGCCTCTCACACCAGAACAGCCAAACCCATGTTGCTGTTTCAATTAGGCAAGAGAAATGAAACTTTTAATTGTGTTTTCTCTCTACTTTTCTTTCAGTGACAGTGTGAAAACTTTCAGCCAAAACTGGCAAGACCTTAAGATGCAGTCCTGCAAAGGCAGCTGAGCTGAAGAACAAAAACCTGATAGAATGGGAGCAAAGAGGACACTGTGAAGTTTCTGCTGCTTCCTAAATGCATCCCATATGCACCCATGTTATTTAAATCATGCCAGTTTTTGTATGACTATAATGGGAAATACTTTCTAACACTGTTCACTAGATTTGTTCCTCCTACTTCAATCATAGTTGAAACTTAATTGTAATAAACCTTCTGGGGTTTGTTTTGTTTTGTTTGTTTGTTTGGGGTTTTTGTAAGTTTTGTTCCTTATGGTTAGCAGGAAGAAAGAGAATTTGTCAGCCTGCAATGCTGTTATATCCAACTGACTTGGGCACTATAGGATGTAACTTTTTCTCCAGGAAAGGGTTTATCTTCAACAGACTATCCAACTTGCTGGCTTCTGCCTTTTGGTAGTTCTTATCTTTGCTCTATGCAGTCATCTCAACATAACATCCTCTAGCCAACAAATATTTAAAATTCATACAATCTAAAAGATGACTCAGAAAGCATGAACTGATGAGTTCTGACAAAAAGATCCGTGAACCTGGCGCTTCCTGGTGCTTAGGATATTCACATACAAGAAGGAGAGATACACATAGCAACACTGCTCAACATTTGAATTTTTTTAGGTATAAGACTTGCAAAACACTTAAACACAATAATGGAAAAGTTTTGGATCAGATAATTATTTGTGAAGCTGAGGAAGTGATACTGCTAGCAAAATGAGAAGAGTGTCATTTCCTTCTAATGCCCAGTTAAAGGCTGGCTTAGGCTGTGATTCTGGTTTTGGCAGGAATACAAGGACAGCTTCTTGTGAGAACCACTGCAACATTAGACAGCTCAGAGTGGAAATGATAAAGGGAAAACAAAACTGAGGCCCTTCATGAACAAAATGGTCAATATGTAGGGCACACAGCCAAAACTTTTGAAAAGCTAAGAAAAGACTGATGACACCTGCTTTTGCCGAGGGAATCTGTGGAGTTAGGTGCTCCTACCTGGCTAAATTCAAGTTTTTCCTCATGTAAATTCATAGTTGAGGTGCAGAGATTAAATCTAACCTAATCTTGGACTACTGCAAATGTGCCTGCAAAGATTGCAATGTCTCATGATTACAATTTTTCAAGGAGCTCAGATAAACTGTGTTGAGAAAATGAAATTATGTCCCCCTGAAAATATCAATACCAAATTCTTAATCTGAGGTTGCTACGGGAAATCTGCATAATGCACAAGGCAGCACTGAATCTTTGCTCCCAGAATTGGTGATTCTGCCAAGTTAAAAAAGTGAAAGCCATAAAAGCCTGTTTAATTGGGAAAGTAAGACAATGACACTCTTAACATTGACAAGGAGTGGGCTTGTTAGGTTAGAAAAGCATCTCTACAAAATGTCTGCTAATATCTGAACTTCAAGAGGAATGGTATTCTGGTGAGCTGGGTCATGGCTGACACCATGAAGATGAAATTGAGGTGCAACAACAGGATATCAAGTGATTTCCCCACCATTGGGAGGGAGTTTTACAGCTGGGGTTAAAGTGAACAATCCATGTTCTTGGTCCTGTTAGCAAACCACAAGCTCATGTTGCTTTTACTACAAACAGATTTCCCTTTACTGTACTGTACTTTTCTTCTTGCTGACTGCTCAGTGTGACCATCCAAAAACACTCCTATTTGTGTTATTTTTCACACACACCACCCTGAAAAAAAATTCAGTATGAAAGTAGAGCAGTTTCCTCCAATACAGTTCAACATCCAAACTAAGCAGCAGTAAAATCGTATTTATTCAGTGACTGAGGTTTCAAACAGTAAAGTGATTGTTAGAGAGTTATAAACTGAACCATGCACTGAAAAAGACCCCAGAAGAGGTTTCTGGTGACAGCTCTCTCACCTTGACAGCCCTCAAGAACACAGGGAGAAGGAGTGTATGCACACTTGAAATGGGGGTGATACTTGAATGCAGCCAAACTCCATGATCACAGTACCCAGAATTTGGCAGACTTTGCCTTTGGGAATGAAGTGTGGAGACAGAAAGAAGGGAGCTGGGTACCTGAGCCCAGCCCATGTGTGTGAGAGAAGCTCTTCACCTACAAGCTGGGTGTGCCTGAAGCAGGAGTCAGAGGGAGAGAAAAGCCAGGAGCTCCCTGATGCCAAGTGTGCTCCCACACTGCCAAGCTGAGCAATCCGAAGGCACGGGTGCTAAAAGTGGTTTTCTCTTTCTGTGCAGACTCTGGCAAACCCTCTACCTTTCTCTATGTCTTTGTTTTCCTGTTTGAATATGAGGTATTCCAATGAAATATAAATATTAATATTTGATTAGCCCTCAGCCACAAAGCTTAGTTCCTTAACGCCTAGTACAGATCTTTGAAATCCTTGAAAAACTATATAAATATGAATCCTTTTATTTTTATAGCATTACATTAATGATTGTACAGTGGAAGTTGATGAATTAAATAATCTCTGTCTATATTTGCTCATACCTTTGTGAAACTGTTACCTTTTCAGCTGCTATTTCTCATGCCTTGTCTCAATCCAGAAATGTCATTTTTGGTAAAGTTTTGCAAAAACTCATTCAGCTGCTTTTGAGTCATCCAAGTATGTAAAAAACAGTTTCCAGCTGTTAAGTTTTCCATAAGCTTTTTTTTTTTCTCAAACATGCTTGTATAATTATAACACAGCTTTGTTTTAAAACATCAAACTTGACACGTACATAGTCCTGGAAGAGAAGTAGCAGCACCGACATGTTTGAAACCATTTGGTTTTGGAATAACAAGATTTTTACCATGTTAGAATATCTTTATTTTCTTAAATGTTCTTCCAGACATTGAGCTACACTTCTCTAACTGCCGACAGCTAATAGTGTAAATGACCAGTAAAAAAAGGGGGAAAAAAAAGGGTAAAAAAAGATACTATTCTTGCAATCTGTGGTGGAGCTATAGCAGGAAGACTAGTGAACAGTTTTAATTACTGCATATTTGCATTTTGAATGGCATTCAAATATATATAGAATGGCATCAAGTCATAGTGGAGGTGATTCCTCACTTATATTCTGCCTACACAGAAATGCACTGACCTGATACCAAGCAGTGAAGAATCAACCACTTCACAGAATCACAGACTGGGTTAGGTTGGAAGGGGCCACAATGGATCATCTGGTCCAGCCTCCCTGCTCAAGCAGGGTCACCCCAGAGCACAGGGTTGTCTAGATGGGTTTGGAATATCTCTAGTGGTGGAGGCATCACAGCCTCTCTGGACAACCTGTTCCAGTGCTCGGTCACCTGCACAGTAAAGAAGTTGTTCCTCATGTTCAGGTGGAACTTTCTGTGCATCAGTTTCTGCCTGTTGCCTCTTGTCCTATTGCTCAGCACCACCGAGCAGAGCCTGGCTCCCTCCCCCTGACACTCTCCCTGCAGATGCTGACAGACATTGGTGAGATCCCCTCTCAGTTGCCTCTTCTGAAGGCTGAACAGGCCCAGCTCCCTCAGCCTTTCCTAAGAGGGATGCTCCAGTCCCTTAATCTTCTTTGTCATTCCCTGCTGCACCGGCTCCAGGAGCTCCAGCCCCTCTTGTCCTGAGCCCAGAACTGGACACAGCACTGCAGATGTGCCTCACCAGGGCAGAGTAGAGGGGCAGGATCACCTCCCTCAATCTGCTGGCAACTCTCTTCCTGATGCATCCCAGGACCCCATTGGCCTTGGCCATGAGGACACACTGCTGTTCTTATATACCTTAGTAAGATTCCCTCTCATCCATCTCTTCCCAAGGCTGAACCTTTCCACATAAGAGGGATGCTCCAGCCCACGAACCATCTTTCAATCCCACTTCATTTAATCTGGAATGTTTCGGGTTCTGATGTCTTAGGGAAGTAAGTGTTGGTTTTGAGAATATTAATGATGGCTGAAACAGCAGCTGTAGTCTGAGGGATTATTGGATTACATGGGTTTCACTCTCAGAACTGTTTTTCTATATGACAATATAAAGGCATATGCAGCTTTTGTGCCTTGCATGAGCTACTGGCCTCAGCATGAACTCTTCTGTCAGACTGAAAGAATTCTTTCAAAAGAGGAAAAAATAAAGTCACTGCATGTGTAGGTTTTTAAATGGGTCCGAACTGTGATGATTTGTGTAGACAACAAGAGACTTCATAGGTGTTTCCTATTCAAAATAAAAAGCAGTATCCTCCTGCTCCTGCCTTTCCTGGGACATCTCCTCCTACCACACAGGTGTGAGTCCACAGAAACCACCAGTGTCAATGACATGACAGTGAATATGAGAAGATAGCCTGACTTGTCTGGAAGCCAAAGATACAACTCTGGCAAATGTGTGTGTGTGCATGAACACACTCTTCCTTACCTTACACTGTTTGTGCTTCTATCAGTTCACCTATAAATCAGTTGTATGCCCACTGCTTGGAGAGGTTTCCTGAATGTGTTTCAAACCACATCAAATGTACAAGCGGTGCTCAATAAACAAATGTCACTGGAACACAATTACAGGGGAAAAACCTCTAGCAGTTCCTCTCCATTGCCCTGCCTTCTCTCTCTACTGTCTGTCTTGGAAAGCCAAGGGATCAGTAAGAGACTCTATCCTAAGCAAGGGGCAGAGGCAAGGTTGCTCTGGGAACCTTCCCCCTAAATTTCCTGAGTTTAGGGAGATTAACATCGCAGCTGTCACATCCATTAGTGTACTTTTTTTTTTTTTTTTTTTTTTTTTGTGCATACAGAGCATGGACCAGGCAAGTGTACTGTTTCTAAAGGAAGAGATATACTATTGGGTAAATAGGTGTCTGTGCACATTTTGGAAGCTCTAAGTTACATCATTCAGTTCCAATCAATGCTACTGGATTTTGAAACCCACCAGTATAACAATGAAGTAGAAAAAGCCATACAGAAAGTCCAAACAAACTCCAAGTTATGCTGTATGCTCTACTATTCTGAGTTTCAGTGCTGAGACAAAAGAAGAGTAAGAGTTTGCCATTTGCTCGTTGTTAATAATCAAGAAACCTGCCAGACACACTCTTTGAGGGCTCTGTCTGTCTGGACCAGGTAGATGCTGTAATACACAAAGAGCTTCACACACAGAGAAAGAAAGAGTGTTCATGGACAATGATGCAGCGTTCTTAATTAAGATTTTCATTACTGATACATACATTAAGGTTTTTCTAATGCAAGTGCCCAAGCACTCTAACGTGCAGGTAGATGTCTCTGATTCTATCTCTAGAAACCCTTTTGCACATCATTGCAAACATTCACCAGCCAAGGCTCAAAACCAGCCCACCTGCCCTTTGCTATAATGACAATGAAAAATAAAAAATGATGTTTCACTTGTCTGCCAGATGAGAAGTTAGCTTTTTGCAGTCATGAGAATGAATAGGCTTCTGCAAAGTTGTACTACAGTGCATTGAAACTGATTCTGATCTCACTTACACCTGTTTGATGTTGATGTAACATCAGGAGCTTCAATAGCATGAATGCATCAAATGCTGAAGGAAAAAATAATGGAAGAGACATGCAGGTGAATGGAAAATGGGATGAAACAAAACATGGATTTTCCAAAGGTAGTTTGTAGTAGGCCAACCTGATAACTTTCTTTGATAAGATAGCTGATTATCCAGACAAAGGAAACACAGTAAATTTAATTTATCAGTAGGGCATTTGAAACAGCATCACAAGGGAAATTATGAGTTTAGATCAAGATTTGTAAAAGGACTGAAGGTGAGCAACTGCTTACCTGAAGGGGAGATTGAGCAGTGGTGAAGAAAAAATTATTGGGCTAGGTGAAGGCTATATTTCCACAATTGTTTAGTTAAATAAAAGAGCTTTTTCTAGCTAATAGGATTTGGGTGGAGCAGGTAACATTTCTTTACAAGGCTCGTCAAAGGGAGGGGGTGTAGATTAGGAAAAAGTGGGGGCATGCTTAACAGCTACAAAAGGATCAATCAACACCAATAAATTAGTCATTAACAATATTTAGTTCTCATTCACCTGTAATGTTCAAGTGCTATTTCTCTGTCTCAGTTCTTTGGGATGTTCAGAGATGCTACAACTCTCTCAGCAGCTACTTGTACAGTTTAATTAAATATCTAGTTCAGTTTCATGCTTTTAAAATATTCTTATTCCCAGAACAGGATGCCCATTCATCTACAAAATCTTGCTGAATGCCTTTGAATGCTGGACCTTGCCTCCCAAGAAAACGCTGCTGGAGTAAGATGTGGAGGGGAAGTACTTGGTGATCAGAAGCACTTACAAAAGCATTGTTTCTCCCTGAACACATCACGTGCTTTTCTAGATCCAGTCAGGCTATGACACTTCATAAATTTCTGCAATAGGAAAAACTGGGCTGCCCACTAGCAGAGTGGCAATGTTGCAGGATGGAAGGTGAAGACTTTGCACAGAAGTCACAGTATCAATGTGAGATTAAACTGCTGGCTCGACAATAAAAGATCTGCCAAACCATTTTCAACAAGTTAAGAAAAAACAGGATTTTTGACAATTTTCCCTGAGGCATGTCTCAGTCTGCAGGTATTTGAGTGACTAAAATTGCTACCTTCCCATTAAAGTTCACTGGAAGAGAAGCTGCATTTTTGTTTTAGCCTTCTGTGGCAGAATTTAAGTATTTAATGTCATGCCTGGACCATGTTAAGCATGCACAGACATTCACACAAGAAATTTGCCCTAAATCCCAAAATGTAAAAGATTTTTTAAATGCAAAATCTGAAAAACAGTGTCTGAAAACATTCATTCTTCAGAGCTGGTTATATGCTGATCACACGTAGTAGTTCTCCTTCTCAACCTTTAGTGCATATTGCAGAGCATCCAGAATGTTACACATTATTTTTTGTCTTTTATGTAGAAGTGGATTTATTGCAAAAATTGAAAAGCAATTAATCTCTTTACAGACAACCAAGATAAGTGAACACGGACAAATATGAAATTTAAATACACACCCAGATCCAAATGTTGCAACTGATCCTTACTTTGGTGATTGGCTGAAGCACGAATACTTCTAAATTGGATGTTATTTGAAGTCAGGATTTCAATTTTGTCCTTGAAAATTCAAGCTGTTTAGAGTATGCTTAAGAAGCTAAAACATTAGAAAACATCATTCAGAAAACTGATACAGCTATTCTATTAAACTTAAAACTCAGTACAATGGAATGGGAGAGAACAAGATCTATTCAGATCCAAAAGCATTTACTTTTGGTGATGCACAAAAATCTAATATTTTGGGCATGCAAACACATGAAATGAAAATATTAGCTGGGGGCTGAATTTGTGAACCATATGCAGCATGATATTACCCAAAATGATGGAAAGCTTCAGCAGTGAACAAGAACTTGAGAGGAAAGAATCCTTATTTCTCCATACTCCGTGACCTTTTATGTCTAAGAGTTCCCATTCCCACCAAGAGGCAAAACAGCCTTCATCTGAAGACTACTCACATGTGTTTTGACACATGCACCTGTGTAATGGCACACAAACGAGCTACATGGCAGATGGTTTGCTTCTTTTTTAAGTGGGAGTGGCAGAGAGGAAAAGGAGATGGAGGGAATCCTCTTACAAGCTCATTTTCCATTGTGGTGTCTCACACAGAGGACATGCAGCATGAACACGGGCACATGGGCAGGCATTCGGACCTCCCTGGGTATTCACGTCTTGGTGCCAGCTACAACAGACAAATCTACGATGTCTTGATTGAAAGGTGACTTTTGGGAAGCCTCCTGTTTCTGGATGTTGTGTTTTGAAATAACCACTCCTCCAGCACAACTTGTTCTTGGTACCATTTTAGCCCTGTATCTGGGGTGTACATTTGATTCAGGCAGACACACAATGTGATGCTAAAGCAGGGCGCATCAAAGAAGATTTCTGCACTAGGAGAAGGACTCACAATAAAGCTCAGAAAAGAAAAAGACATTTGGTGATACAGCTGTAGAATAGCAATGTGCTTGCCAAAGTTGGAAGATAATTTACCATAACTACAAAGGGAATATTCTGAAAAACTCCGCCACACTCTGTAGTTGTTACCATTTTGCACAGTGATTTTGACCTAACAAACTGGCCTGTCTTAATATTTTGATGGCTGGCATTCAAACTGCTGTAGGAAATGCTGCTACTGCTTCAGAAAGGTGGTCTTTTCCATCCAAACACATGAAATTATGCCAGTGTGAGGTAAAAGTGCATTGAACAACTCCATTTTCTCTCTTTTTTCTCCTTCTTTTTTCTAGTTAAACCTAAAATATTATGCTCCTACAACTGTCTAGTTAAAGTCCATTTTTTTTTCTGTTGTACTCTGTAGTATTTCAAAAAAAGCTAACACTCAGTACATTACATTACACTAAGTAAATGAAAAATAACTCAGAACAAAGAGATTGCTGGCATGCATAATGGCAGAAAGGTGTGACATTTTCAGCTGTCATGCTGGCCAATCTTGAGTTCAATCTCATCCAGCACCAGTGGATATATTGTAGGTACTGCAATTAGAAGGCAGGTTGCACACATGCCTCTATTGTAATCCACACATCAACTTCACAGCTATGTGCAGCCTTTAATACTTGCTAAACAATTTGAATGTCAACACTTAAACTAATGCTTGAATGAAAAACTGGGACCAAATTTTGCCCCTTTTTGTAAATCTGGCTACGTCTGGAGTTTTCTGGATATTTGGTCTATTTCTATGACAGATATTTAAAACAAACCTGTGAACTTTGACAGATTTGTTTTAAATAATGAGGGTTTTTTTTCCATGGACATTTATTGCTTAAGTTTTTTGATGGCTACATCTTCAGATAAAGAATAAAGCTCAGAATTGTGGCACTGCTCAAGAACATTCATCCCAAGGTGCACTCAGTTACACGGTTTCATTCCTATAAATACACCAGAGTAGAATTTCAGCTCTGCTGCCATTTTGAGGCTATTTCACCATTTCTCTCATTTGCCTCTGCCCATGTTCTTTTTTTGCAACATTCCTTTCCTTCAGGAGACACATAATAGCTGGGAAAAAAAATATTCCTTTCCTGTCTCATATTGCTGTTTAGGTGACCATTCCCTTCCTAAACCTCCTTATTTTCAGAAGCAGATCAATTGCTTCTTCTGGATAATTTGCATGTCTATTTATTACATTAATTATGATAATTCTTGAAAAATGCTAACTCTTGAAAGCTGTTGTAAACATAAGGCTTATTACATGTAGACTTTTTTGGCATTTTGCAAATGTTCATTTCTGATTCATGAATAAGCTTGACCCGGAGGTTATTATCCTCTTCTCAAGTAAGGGAGAGCTTAAGAAGCCTGAGAAGAGAAAAGATGCCTCCTTCCTGTTCCTTATGTAGCAATCACTGTTGCTGTTCCTCATCTGCAAAACAACACCAAGCACAGAACCAGATAAAGGGATTCAGAGGGGGCTAATTAGTTGCTATTTCATGATAATGGTTCAGAGTGGTAACAGATGACAGTTTGGTGGTGAACAAGTACCAAAGCAGGGACATATACATAGATATCAAAGACTATTTGAGAGTCATCACATCAGAAAAAGTCAATAAGAATTCTCAGAAAGTGGCTACTGGCAGGCTGGAATACTGCTGGGTGTCTTCTGACATACAAATCACTGACCACATGATGGATGGTTTTCATAACTATGATGAGATCAGTAAGACGCCTCTCAGCTTCCCTTAGGTCATCATTACTTGACCAAATAAGTCTTCATGAAGCTGGGGAATAAATGGCATTTTTTTGCACTTTCTTCATTCTTTTCTTTTTCCTTTTTTTTTTTTTTTTTTTTTTTCCCTTTCTTTTTTCCCCCCTGTTTTAAACTAGGATGTCAAGTAACGAGAATTAGAACCTGGAAAAAAGTCATATTCACACTTTTTCTCTTACCAAAAAGAACCCAGACTAGCAATGGCCTGAAGGACCTGCCTTCAAGAGAGAAAGGGGAGAGCCAGTACAGAACAAGACATGCCTGAAATATAGTAGAGCTCCTATGGAGCTTGCTGATTTAGGAATGGAGGAGCACCAAGAAGCCCTTCTTGGCCATGGGATAAGCCTGACTTAAAAAAGCAAAACAGCACGTGGTTCTAATGCTACAAGTCAAGAAACAAAGGCAGACAGATTGAAAACAACAAATGCATGGTCACACAGCAAAGCACTGTTGAAGAGGGATTTCAGCTTCAGGTTTCCACCTGCCTAACTATCATGAAGCCAGCTTGCCTCTTCCACCTAACTGCCTTGCCCTGCAGAGGCAGAACAATGTTAAACTGGTGCCTTTGTGCAAATGTTGGAGGCACATGGCGTCTGCCACAGACATAAATGTCATTGCCACTGCTGTGGGAAGCGTTAACACAGGTGCTGCTAACACTTCCAGTCCCTGAGTGTCATTAATGCTTTTTATTGATACTACGAAGTTCTGCAACAAAAGTAATAGGATTTGTCAGGGGCCGTTATAAACTGCCCCTGCTGGATAAATACATAATACATGATGGCAAAGGTCCAATGGGCCTTTAATCAATTGGCTTTCTGAGTCAAATAAATGTCACATTAGACATAAGCCATGTTGCATTCTGTGGGCGCCTCTGCTCCCCTCATCTCGCAGGCCTGACACTGCCACGGGCAGCTCTGGACACGCATAGGCTCCTACTTATTTGTGGCAAATATATCAGAGCAAAACTGGAGCAGCATGCTGTAAATTACAGATTTGGGACACCTTGTAATGAAAGGCAAAGGAGAAGGGAAAGAAATATGGGGACACCATAGGCATGATAGGTCAACTCAAATACGTCTCCTTGGGAGCTGGCATTGTCACACCACCTCCTGCAGCCACTGCAGCAAATCTCATCCTCTTGCCCACAGGGTGGGGGAGAAGGCACAGTGCCATTTCCTTCTGCACTGCAAAAGCAGTGGGTCAACTTTAAATGTTAAAGCCACATATTTTAGGTCTAGTATCAGGAAAATAAAGCTCTTTCGTGGTTTCAGGAAGCACCTTGAAAAAATTATGAATGTCCATTTGCACTTCTTCATCCCTTTAAAGAAATTCTAACAATCAAAACACAACTTGAACATAAATTTACAGATTTGCAGGTTTAATTCCTCTCCCAAATATGAAAGTATGAAAGAGGTATTTCTCTTGCTGTGCTCTTCTTTTTTTTTTTTTTCTTTTTTTTTTCCTTTTTTTTTTTTTGTTTTTGTTTTTTTTTTGTTTGTTTTTTTTAATGTTTTTTTTTTTTTTCCAGGCAGCACTTTAACAGTCATCTACTTCTCTTTCTGAACATGTAGGAGACGTGAATTTAAAGTGGAGATCTGAAGTAACACAAAGTCCAGGTATATTTGGAAGTGTACTTGTAAACCTAAGTTTAAAAGCTCTCATTATTTTTGGCATTTACTAAATAGCTTCAGCTTGGACATCCCAAAACAGTGGCTGAAAATGCTGGTGGACATTTGGAAAACTTAAGTCTGTCTTTACTTAACTATAGTAAATATTATGAAGTGGTAGTGCTATATTTCCCTTTATATTTCAACAAGAAGAGTCATTGTTTCAAAAGCACTAGATTTCACTGCCAATATGTATGAAGGAATCCCAGAAAAATGTGAGTTTTTGTTCCAAATGCGCCAAACCATCATGTGTCAGAACCTGACAAAATTAAAACTCAAATGATAACAAACAAACACTCCCAAAGGCTCCATCCCTTATTCCCCCCAAAAAGGAAAAAACCAAAACTTAAACCATGAAAAAATTAAAAATTCTTCCTGTTCTGGGTCTTGAAAACACAATTATCTGGATAAACATAGTATTTTGTTCAGTTAAAAAGGTAGCGAATCACCAACCTACACAGCAGCAGCCAAACTCAAGTGAATGTGACTAGGTGAGAAAAGAACCATGCAGAACACCTTCCAAAGAAATTGCTGACAGATTCTTAATCCTGACACTGTTGGATGTCAATAAGAATGCAGCACATTTAATCTACTCAGATAAGAAGAGCAGATTCAGAGAGCAGCCAGGACTGGGTAAGGAAGGGTCCCACACCACAGGGTCAAACTTCATTATGGACAGGTTGCAATGCCAGTTGACTGTTTTCTGTACTTGTTTTGCACTTGCACAGCATGGAATTCTCTATATTTCATTCTGAACTAGAACACAACAGCATAATGTCCATCAGAACTGTTTATATCCCCACATATAAACAGAATTTTTTCCATATTGTCATCCAGAAATGCACACACAAATTTCAGATCAATCAATCACACAATGCCACTGAACTAAAATCTGAGTCCCATAAGGTGACACTGCATTAAAATCTGCATTAGAATAAAAAATTCAGTATTGAGTCCTGTGGCCATGGGAAGGAACAGAGGCCCCGGGCTAACTTTGACGGAACTTGAAGAAAAGGCACAACTTCTATCAATGAAAAATATAAAATGTTATAAATACTTACACAAGAGACAAGGAAAGGGTCCTCCAGAGAAAGGCCACAAACTGACTGTGAGTGATCTGAGAAGAAAAGAGAGAAAGAAAAAAGGAAATCAAATTGTTAATAAACACACTAAATGATACCAATGTAACAGTATAAAACAGGGATCAAGGAGACTTACAGATGGTGGCAATTCCCACAGGAGATGAAAAAAAAAAAGTTTTAAAATCACAAACAACATAGATCTTGAAAGTTTTGAAACTACCTGACCCCAGAACTATGTAGCTGAGAAAACTGGTAATGGCTGAGGAGCTTTTCAATCCTGGGACAATTCCAGGCCAGCAGAGACAGAATATCCTCTGGTGGCTGTTCAACAGCCTCCGTGAAATAGGCTTGTGGCTCCTATGGACAAATGCTCTTATCACAAAAACACTGCCAGATTTGAACGGCATCCTTCTTAGCAGTCATGCCAGATGATACAGGACTCTGAAACAGAACTCGCCTTCTTCATCCTGACCTTCACAGAAGAGGGGTTAGGCTTATTATTAGGGCTGAGAATGCTTACATTACAGCTGATAGCTGCACAGAAAGATTGTGTTGTCTTAGTTCCTTCTGTCAACACAGTATCTTTTGGACTTGATTGATTTGTTACCCTGAGACCCCTAAGAAAAAAACAAAACGACTGCATGAAAATGGAATGGCTAAAGGTTTGCAAACTTCTGGTAGACTACAGGTCTATTTTGGACTATCTAAGCTTTATTGCCAACATATTTATTTCCATATTTATTTCCAAAACATAATAACCTGGGATGAAGCAATAAACAAAATTAATCAAAGCCTGATGCTCTGAATTGTAACAAGAAGACACACTCCTGTTGGACACAGAAAACAAAGGCAGATGCTCCCCAAATGTTCAAAGCTACAAATCAGTCTTGTCTCCCCTTCCCTTTGCCAAGCAAAAAAAAAAAAAAATGGGGTAGTCAGGCCAGACAGTGTTCTCCAGAAGACTGTTATCAGGGGACCAGGAGCACAGTGGAAAACAACCATGGGATCCATGTGGTATACTCCAGGACTTAAGACATGGCCCTCAACTTCTGCTTCCTGTCTAGTTACAGGGAGAGATTAGCTCTGTCATTCCTCAAAGCAATTAAAAAGCTCAGAGAAATATAAACCTGAATTAAGAGAGTGAAGGGAAAGAGAGAAGCTGCCACAGGAGAGAGAGAGAGAGAGAGAGAGCGAAGGCAGGCAGAAAATCTGTTCAGAGTTTTAGCTACTATATGTGGGAATTATGGTCCTGGTAGAGGAGACTGTGAGGGACAGCATGAGTACAAACCCACTGCTTGGTTTGCAAGGGAGGTGGACGAAATACAGCTAAGAGCAGAGACAATCCTAAAAACTGCAGGGCAGGAAACAAGATGCTTATAGCATCTTTTGGACAGGCCACCCAGAGAGGCCCTTTTAACAGTAAATTTCTCTTTAAAGGAGCTGACTGCTCCCAAACTTAAGGAAGATTTGCATGAGACAGAAGACAGGATGGATTATGCCCAGACTGAAAAGATGAAATTACATAAAATGAAAGGAGGGGCAAGATCAAGCTGGTGGAGAGAAGGTCACTATCTTGCCTTCAAGAATCCATTATTCTAATGGACTGTAACAGGGAAGTTATCCCGGTGGAGAAAAATCTCCTTTCCAAAGCACGTACTCCCTACTTTCCTCTTACATTTCTCCTGAAGACTTGACCATGGAAGTCTGTGGACTCATCTGTAATAGATGACAGTGAAGCACTGTTAGGGGCTGGTAGTTGGGTAGTATTTCGTTTAGAGTTTTGGGCATGTGGGACAGTGAGCTGCAAACCAGAGAAGAACCTGAGACAAGAGGTCTGAGCCAAAGAATGTGCCTTGGAGTCCCAGAGTTTAAAAAAAAAGAAAAAGAAAAAGAAAAAGAAAAAGAAAAAGAAAAAGAAAAAGAAAAAGAAAAAGAAAAAGAAAAAGAAGAAAAAAAAGAAAAAAAAAAGTGGGAGGCATCCAGTATGGGTAAAAAAACACAGAATGGAAAATTTTAGGCTGAGGTTAGAGTTTGGCTCTGTTATAAGCAACATAAAACAAGGTCTCTTAAGGGAAAGCATCAAGCAATTTTGACAACATGGATGCCAAAGAATTCTACAAATTATGGCCTGAGATTCTGGAGGTGCTGAGTAATGACTTACACCAACATTACCAACAAATTTGCTCTAAGAAGTGACGAAGATTGTCCTGCCTAATTAAAACTGTAGGGTAATTACAGACAGGCATGCTGTACTAGAAGCTGCAAACTAGAATCCAGCAAAATCACCAGAACTGAAACACCGTACTTTTAAAAATCATTGCAATTGGTCTGGACACTTGATTACTAATTTTGTTCAAAAGAAAATATATGAAAACAAAACTTTCCCTGTAAATCACTGGAAAAACAAGATGTGTCTGAGGAAGCTATGATTCATTCCAGGTTAGATAACTGCAGAACACGTATGCGGGAAGAGAAATGGGCCAAATCCTGTTCTCACTGCCCTGTGCAATCATGCTGACTTAATTGAAACCATGAGCAGAACCTGAACCATTAAAATGCTGGGGTGAAACTTCTTATCATATGGCACTGTTGGTCACTAGAGACATTTAACCTAATTACATTAGATTAACACAGTAGATTTCTTCAAGATATATTATTATATAACAACATAAGAAAATGAAGTTGAAGAAAGCTGACCATTTCCCCCATGTCTCTGTGTTAAAAACAGAATAGTTGCCTGTCTCTATTTATGCTGCTTGTTTTCAACCCACTAGGGCTCTGTTTGGTAGAACAGACAAATGGAATCCACTGATCTTTCTTTTATATTGAATTCCTAGTGTTAATGAATCATTACTACTTGGGAAGGTGTTTTGGCCATTGAACAGAATAGCCAAGGGCTAATCTTAAACCCATCCTTGCTTCATTGTGGTTAGCTTCTTCTCCTTCTCTCTTTCTTTGCTACATGAATAAATTCCATTCAAATCACAAAGACTAAGAGACAAGCGAGGTCTGCATGTTAAGGCTATTTAGAAATCTAGTCTCCCCGAGTTTAATGAGAATAAGGTTCCTAAACGCTGAAGAATCTCTATCTATGGGAAGGTAAGATGGTGAAAACCAGTGGTATGAGTTACATTATGTAAGCAGATAATAGATTTATGAGGCTAGCTACAATTTTCAAAAGTGACTGAGGCATTCACGTTGAAGCCCATTGGAAGCCAGTAAAATTTTGGCTGTAAGCCGTGATGAAATATATTACCTTTGTTAGCTTAAGCATTGCTTCCTTTCAACAACACTAACATCTTAGGTGCCAAAGTCATTTCTGCAATTGGCATTCAGTTGCTTCTTACACTTTATTTGCTAAGTGGCTTGAGGTAACCTGCTTCAAGTGCCTTCTTAGCAGTAAATTGGGACAGTGATTCTGCTCCATTTTTGCAAAGTGATTTAGGATCTCTCTGATGTAATACACCACACCAAGGTGAGCAGTGTTAGTCCTTTAGCCCCAGACTGGGAAGAAGCAGGGCTTGAAGGACTGACAACAAATTCAGATAATACTAAAATGACTGTTCTTGTCTCAAAGCACTTTCACCCTTTACTGATACGGATCCAGTGAGGGGCACGGCTTTATTGTGTGTAATATACTTGGTGAATTGGATCCAAGATACAGAGTTTTGCCTCTCCTCTGGGTGCACTACACCCACTCAGTAAGAAAACTAAAATTTAATCCCAGTGGAAGATACAAAAAATAATTTGCTAGAGAATTCCTCAGTTCAGAGGGGGCCAAATGGAGATGGTGCCATGCTGGGGGGAAAGAGCAGACTGGGCTGAAACTCAGTGGAGCCCTTTAAATGATCTGAGGGAGCAAAGAGACTGCACTGCATCTCTGACACCGCAGAGACAGATTTCAGCAAAATTAAATTGAGGATTTTAGTGGATATAATTGTTGTTTTTATATATTAATGAATAACAATAATACGTGATTCTAAACTGAATACCAGGTTTGACATTTAATCTGAGTGCTTATACCATCCATAAATGTTCATAAACGTCACAAGACCCCCACCCTTTGATTGAATTACAATCTAGTATGCAATTTAGGAAACACGGATTAATCTACATAGATTTATATTTCTGCAGGTTACACAGTTATTTGTTGATTTATACCCTTTCCCCCTAAGTGTCCTTTCCATTGAGAATCCAGGAACATACATGCAAATGTTTAATAGGAGAGCAGCTCAAAATCCGGTGGCTAGCAGCAGATGGAAACTTGGTTCAGTGAAATATATACTAATTATCATCTGCTTTTTGAAGTCACCTCTGCTAATGGCCAGCAAAATCTTAGTCCCTGTGATATCTTCTATTACCTTCACATTGCTTGTTACTACAGCCAGCAATCACCTAACATGTTTCTTGGCAATGCAGTGCAATTAAATCACCTTTCAATCAGCTTGCTGAAGAATCCAGCGATGGAAACTGCTTTAATATTAGGAGTTAATTACAAGAATGCAGAGGAAGGCAGTCAAATGTTATGTTAGCCTACCAGAAATATGACAACACCTTAGCCACAGATGTCACACGTGAGGTAAGGGGCCATGTCAGGAAAAGCAACACGGCAACCTAGAGAGGAAAATGACCTTCAACTTCTCTCCCACTTTTTTTTTTTTTTTTTTTTTTTTTTTTTTTTTTTTTTTTTTTTTTTTTTTCCTCCTTGTGGTCATGCTACTTGAAGTGACCACCTCCTTTAGCAGTCAAAATATCTGGAATTTCAGTGACCTGTATTAATAGGCTTCACTGCACAATGGTGTCTGCTTGAGGACTGATAATGACACCTGTTCAAGCAATGTGTCCCAGCACACTCATGGTCCAAAAGGCACAGCAGAGAAAAAGCAGTTCAGCAGATCTTGACCTGTGCATGGGCCCAATGCTTTTGAAATCCAGCAAGTCTTTGAAAAGGACTAACAGGGCACATTCCTTTTCTTCCTCTGCATCTTCACCTCTGTGTGCCTACCAGAAGAGGAAGCTCCAGAGCCCAGCCCTTGTCCTCATGGGCTCCCTCATTCGCACAAGACTGAGGAGAAGGGCTGGCTACTCTGTTCAGTAAGACAGGAAAGGAACATCACTCAGTTGAGCTAGTGCTGAGGAGATGGTTTTACATCTGACAGCTTATTGCAGGGAGGGAGAAAGCTCATATGGGAGAGGATGCTGCAAATTCAGCTTGAGAGCCAGTTACATGGCCATGTATAAACCCTTAGTCTGCAGTACTGGAGAATCAAAATAAAATGATCTTTAGGAAAGGAAAAGAAGTTTTTGTATGTACATCAGAATTAGCATGTCTGTATGCATTGCCACATGCATATGTATTTTTGTTATGCATCATGAAAGAATTTGAAAAAAAAAAATCTACTGAACTACAGCTGCATATGGTCTTTTTAACGAAATAAACAGCCAGACTGTGGTTCTGTAAAGAATGCACCAATGACTTGACAACAATTTTGAATCAAAATTTATTGGTAATATTTCCATCACTCATTTTTCAAAGACAGAGTTTGTTTAGAAGCTATAGTCCACCAAAGATAATAGAGAAGGTAACTGACTATCTCCTCTCTCAAATTTGATGACAGAATGCCTTGCAGTCTACTTTAATACATACTGTAAAGGAATTAAGACACAGCTCAAACTTACTTTTTTTTCAGTAGTATTTAATGTCAATAGTGTATTTAATAGCATTGTTAAATTTGGGCTGATAAGTGCAGTAAAAGGAGTCTTTTAAATTTTCTTTTGTAATTAAGAATGGTTAAAATTTTAGCCTTGTCTTTTTCAGATTGAGAAATATGTACTGGGAAACATAGACTTTAAACGAGCATTACACATGCATGCACACAAAAACGCTTTAATAAACCAGAAAACTTCACAGACCCACAACTAGAAAACACAAAAGACAAATCTTGATGAAATAGATTTTTCTGCACACTCTACTTGCCAGGAAGGCTGGATAATATGTTTTGATAAGACAAAAGAAATTAATCCAATCCAAATTTGGACTTTCATGTATATGTAAGTTAATTCAAAAAGACATCAAGCTGACTCATTCCACAGGTAACTCAGCCCAAAATAAGTACTAACAGCTGTTCTCAGCAAAAACAATGAGACACATGAAATAAGAACAGTAATCTCTTGCATCTGCAAACTGAACTCTAATTAACATCCATTGGAGGTCTCTTGCTCCCCAAGAAGAACTTCAGTCAAGGAAAGTCTCTATATAAAGCACCTCGGAGGAAAACATCTTTAAAAGAAGAGCAGGAGAGTCCTCTGGAAGCAACAGCACATTACAGCTTCAGCAGCAGTTGCTTTAAGGGGCTCAGGGTGAGGGCAAAGCAAGCAAAAAGTGAGGAAGAAGAAAGGTTAAATACATTCTTGTTTTATAATGTAAATGTAGCATTTTGAGCATGTATCTTGGCTTAAAAGGTGGTCTGGAGTAATACTTTTTACCTTTCTGTAACTCTAACCACTGACTACATCTTTGAGGGAGTTGTTACAGTAAGTGAAACCAGGGCATTTCTTTGGCAGGTGCTCGGCTGGTGCAGCCTCCAGCTCAGCCCGCTGGCAGAAGGAGGCTGCCCAGCACCACCTCCCAGAGCCACAGCACTGCCCTGCTCCTGCTGCCCACCACCACCCTGGACAAGGAGGTCACTGCTAGGGGACCAATTCTGGGAACAGAATACCTGGGAAGGGGTGGCCACTGCCAGAATAACTCCCAATGCCCACTTCCTACTGCCCAAAGGGGGGTGTGCTGCTGGCTGCTGTGGTGGCAGCTGCTGCCTGCTCCTGTCTGTAACCCTTCCCAGGCTCCTGATCCCCTTCTCCCTCACTGAGTGGCTGTGTGTTCTCCCATCAAGAGACCGTGAAGGAGCAAAGATGGCACTGGAAAAATAATGGTTGCGTCGAGGTTGGGTTGTTCCCACCCAGCATACATCCTGCTCCCTGTTCACTCTTGCAAAAGAGAGAAGAAAAGTCAGTGGTTGGCCAGATGAGTTCTCTTTATGGTCCAGAAGCAATTTGGGCATTTCTATTTTATAAAATATTTCAGTTTGGTTTCTCTTAGCACTTAGAACTCAGCTTTGAAACCTTAAAGAGAAGAAAACAGAAATCATATCTACCTAACTATAAAAGGATATATACCTAAAGGTTCTGTCTGCCTTTCAGAATCAGACCTTCAAAATGATGTCTTGGCTCTGATTATACCTGTAGGTGAATTTTCTGTTCTGAGGGAGTGTGGTTGAAGTGGCAGCTCGCAAGTTGGATCTTCTGTGTTACACTGTAGCCACATCAAGCCATGCTCTCCTAATTGCACGGTGGATAAGCAATGAAGCGTCTTTGCTTCCCTGCTCGGAGGTTTGCAGTCCCAGTGCATGGTCCCTGGTCCCTACACCCTCCCAAGTACCTGTCCTGAATTCTGCCATTCCAAACTGGGACTGCACAGCATGAGAAAATACAATCTAATAGTACTAAATTATTTAGGCAGATGACACTTGAGTAACCAAAATGTTAAACTGAGAAAGTAAGGTACTAGGAACAAAATGCATCCTTATTAATAATAGCAATTAGTGGAGTTACTATTAATAAGGAGATAATTGCTATAAAATCTAGTGATACATACAAATAGGCTACTAATGTGAGGAAGTGACCCTGAAAGATGAGTTTAAGTTACTGGTTGGGAGCTTTCTATTGCTAATTATTATTTGCTTTCTGAGTATTAATGTTTCTCCATCACGAACTGATAAATCCAGTGGTGCTGTGATCACTTCTCTAAATGGTGTCTTTGGATCATATGTGGTCCCAAGAGCCATGACACTGTACGTCATTTATTTCCACAGTGAGATGTGCTTACTTTCCATAATATTTCTTTCATTTTAACATCTGACTAACATTCAATTTGGGACATAAGTACTTTGATACATCATTTTCCCCTGATGGCACTGCAGAGCAGAACTAAAGGGAACTGGCTGAGTGTATGAGTACTGCAATATCTGGAGAACAGGTTGGGCTGGAGTGGGGAACACTGCTAAGCCTGAGCTGCAAGGGGACTGGGGGGCTGTGCAGGGATGTGGGGTCTGCATCATCCATGGCTGGTGGGGCACAAAGGATATGAGCAGAGTTCTGGCAAGCCCCAGGCTGGGGTTACACTGGACTTCAAAAACCCAGCTTGCTCTCTTTGGTGAGAGCTGCATGGTTTAGGACTTGACTGTGAGGGCGTTTTTTAAATCAGGAGCAAAGTGGCAGCAAGATCATTATAGAAAAGTGTGACCATGTCAGATCCATTGCCACAATAACATAAGAAACTGTCAGGATGTTTTCTTGACTGCCTATCCATAAAGAAGTCACAACTTGACTCTATGAAGACCTACACGAACATCTTAACCTGACAGATATCATAGACAAGAGCAGCAAATCCTTGAAAGACAAGAGAGCATATGGCTTGTGCTCAGTTTTTTAAAATTTGTACTGCTTCGAACATGAGCTGTGTTCTTGGGAGACTTGGAACAAAACTAAAAGCGTTACAGAAGGCTTTCACTTGCCTGTAAACCCCTGCAGACACACTGAAGTCACCAGGGTCATGCAGCTGTACCTCTGTAGGCAGTGGTAAGCCATCACATCTACAAAGGTTAAGTATGTGTTTCTTCTGAGAATTCCAGGAGTTTTTTCCTACAAGGCCATAATCAATACTTTGGAAGTTATCTTTCACCTATCTCTTCTCACTTCATGCCTACGAAAATAAATCAAAACTACCTTATAAAGCTCCACTAAAATGGCTTCTGGGAACAATACTCTCCATTTCATATTTGGTATGAGAACAGCACATTCTGTAGCATGCTGTTACTTCTATGATGCATGCTCTGAAAACTGAGTTTCAGGGCAACCAAACTTTTCATTGCTCTTTTATGTGGGGATGAGTGGCTGGAGCATCAAGAATGCAATCTCTTAGCACAGAATCTGATCCCTCTTATCACCCAACATGATGTTGTTTAATAGGAACCTGTTCCTAATTCAAAGTTTTACTGCCAATTTATTCAAACCACCTCTCCTCTTGAATCCTTGTTGTATCAGTTTAACTTTGATATGCCTCCCTCCCTGACCCTCATCATCCAGGTGATGCTGCAGGGAGTATAAGCTGAGCAGCAGTGGAGCAGCTTAGATGGAATTTTTCACCAACTCTTCTATCTCCACTGGAGTATCCACCTGATAACATAGATAGAGGACAAGACAGGGTAGTCGACTGAATCAAATTATTGCAAGACGTAATTGAAGGGAAAAGTCAGGCATAATATGAAAGGAGTCACACTGCAAGTACCCAGCACCTTCTCTGGTAGGACTTAGCTTAGAAGTGACACTCTTGTTCCAGTCCTGAACTTCCTCTCCCGAACAACCAAAACATCGTGGGCTATCTCAGCCTGGTAATTTAGAAATAACACTTATAACTGAATTGTGGGATATGTTTTGTGAAAATCTGAATTATTTCTCTGATTTTCCAAGCTTCCCAGTTTTCCCTAACACAGTACAGCTTATCCATACCTATGCACCTCATCCAGAGAGCAACTAATGTGATGTAAAGTTGTGGAGATCAATACACATAATCTCAGGAGCTTTATTTGTAAAAAAAAACCCAAACAAACCCCCAATGAGCGAAACATCGCCTTTTGCTTTATGGGGTAATTCTCCTTATTCCCAATTTATGGAATGAAAAAAGGAAAGAAGAGAAAGCTAAACTGATCTTGAAGCTGGTCAATACTAAGGCAGAGCTATGAAATGAACTCACATCTTTTGATGCCCAGTTTAGAACCTGTATCACATCAAATGAGAAGAAAAATCCTCACAGAAACCTGAAAAGCCACCTGCATGCTCCTTTCTGTGAAGAAAATCCCTTTGATGGCTGAAGCTCAACCAAACAGCAGACACCAAGATTTTACAAAGTCTCTTAGTGGTGAGACATAGTTTATGCTACTTATCAGCTTTCCTGCAAAGCCAAGTGTCCATTTCACAAAGACCAAACCAAAACCAAACAACACCAAGAACTCATCCAAACAGTTTACACAGATCACTGGATCCATTCAGTCCAGAAATGTAAACCCCTCTTTAAGAGTTGGATTTGAATATAATCATTATACCATTTTCCCAGCTATCTAAAAATGCAACAGCTTACCATGACCAAATAGAGGTTTTTCAGGTGAGCCAGTTTAAGAAGCAGCACAATGAACTGGCTTCACAGTCTAAGAATATGTCACTTCAATAGATGGACCCTGCCTCATAAGTCACTGCAGAGTTATACTCAGGGTTAGTTGGGAGATGTGTTGGTGGGGGAGTAAAGGCTTGGACCCAATGGATACTGTACAGCATGAGAGCAATGCTACCTTTATTTTGCAACCCATTATTTTCATATGAACATGAATCAGAGAGATAAACTATGCCAATTTCTTCATAGCTGACTTGTTACAGGATATTGTTTGAGTCTTCACTAATGACTCCTTGAGGTTGGATATTACTGTGATTAGGAGCTGGGAGGATAGAGGTCTGAGACCTTTCAAAGGAAACATTTTGTTCAGAACTGTTACAAGAAAATAAAGTCAGCATTACAGTAACTTTAACAACCCAACCAGGATAATGGTCTCTTCATGCAGACAGTGCTTTTGCTATTTTAAATGAGGGAGATAAAGTTCATGTAAGATGGGAAGCTGAGATATACAGCTATTCAGTCTGGGGGGATCAGAAATCTGTCAGCTTGAGAAATATAAGTATCTGCAGAAATGGCCTGGACAAGGAAGGAAAGAAAAGCTATTAGCAGCTAAAAAAAAAAAAAAAAAAAAAAAAAAAAGCACTTAAAAATGTCCTTATTGTTTGGGGCACAGATAAATGAATTAACGAATCTGAGAATCTTCAATGTCCTTGGAAGCCTACTGAGATAGATTTCGGGTTTATGCTAAAGCAATGCTATTCTGCACTGACAATTATCCCAGAAAGTCTGGTGGTGGCTCTGCCCATCACCAAGGTTGGCATAAAATGTTCTACTGAGAGTGAAATAAAGAAGTAGCTCTACACCATGTTCATTTTTAGCAAAGGCAGATAAAAAGCATTCCTTGAAGACAAACACAGGTTTTGTGGGATCTGATTCACTTCCAGGCTCCTATCTGCTTTAGCCACAAAATCTTAAGTTTCCTTATTGCCAAAACCTGATATTAAAGCAACTCACTTAGAAAGTATGCTATGAGAGAATGCATTTTAAAATAAAGCATCCTTTTCTTTCATTATCAGCTCCAGCTTTAATCACCAGCAGCTAGCACTTGCCAGTATGGCAGGATCAGAACTACCAGTGTTTAAAACCTTCAATAGTGCAAGGTATCTGGCAGAGGTATCACTGGACTGTGGTGAACCTTCACTGGAGGATTTTGAGTAAACCATCTATTTGAGAAAAACTAGAGTGTTTTGTTATTCAAAGCACTCAACTATTTCCATTTCAGTGCAAGTGGAATGGCAAAAAATACTGAGATATGTCTTATGTGTTCAGAGCCTTTAAGTGCAAACATATCAACAGACCAACCTACACACTTTAAGAGCTAAGACCATGTCTATCCTAAAAAAGCCTTAAAGAAAAGTTAAGGACTACACCACAGAGAAGACTCATTTACTAAGAGAGCTACAGAGAAATGTTCCCTCAAAACACGTTTTCCTGGGGACAGGTCAGTGATAAGACATAACATGTAACCTGAGAGATGATCACTGTTTCCTAGCTTCAAAGAAGGGAAAACCATGTGAGCAAACAACCTCCCCCATGTGCACCACACAAACGTGATCACTGGGAAGGGTTTAATGGAGTCAGCTTGTCAAAATGATGAAGCTGAAAAAGCTTTTACAGATTGTGTCCATGACAAAAACTTTAGCATAATGTATATAGTGCAGAGTGGTTTTTGTCATGGCAAAAAGGAAGGAATATCATTAATTTAGATACTAAGTGTAAGGTTCTGCTGAAAATCTCCATGGGATAAATTGCAGAAATACAGCCTTGACCAGACAAATGGAGCCAGGCAAGTCCCAGTTCTTGTTAGAAGTTATCGAAAGTGCCATTGAGTTTTTAAAGTCTGTCATCTCTGGTAGATGATAAGAAAAGGGTTGGGCTGTTTTCTTCAGATCTACAAGCATCTTGCTGGGGCATATACATGATTGGAATCGAAAATGAGCTCTTTTAAAAGTGCTTCTTAAAGGGACCCTATTCATACACAGTACTTTCTCCCCAAATCTTTTATGGGAAAAAAGCTCATTACGGTCACACAGACAAATGCTGTATAATCTTTCACCCTGTCCACTAGCAACGTGTTCAATCCAATTTACAGCACTTCCCGCTATTCTACTTCTGGACTCCCCACACAGCTCTCCTAAATGCATACCCATCCTGACCCACTGCTCCCCACCTGCTGCTCTTTCAATTTCAGGCTTCCCTGGAGCACTGACTGCCATTCATGCCTAATAGCAAGGTGGAGCAACTTGATTATACAACTCTGAAAAGTGACATTTCTGAGCCTTTTTTAGACACAGAAACACCATAATTAAGACACATATTACTGAATGTTGGAATGCTCTGGATAGGGATGAGAATGGCCTTCACTTCAGGAAATGTCATTTTGTGCCCATGACAATATATATTCATCTGAAAAACAAAACTTTCTGATTGAAGTTCCTTTATACTCTTTCTCATCTCGCTGACAGATCTATCCCTTCTCTTTGCATCCACGTTAGCACTAAGGGCTGGCAATTAGTAGGGAGAAATTTTCAAGGATTCATTTACCTGGCAAATTCATACCCTTATCTGCCTTTGGAAGGTCCACCTGTAGATTGCAATTTTTTTCCAATAAAACCAATTTTTTTATCTACCTTGGGCAACGCTGCTCACTAAGCACACAAAACCTGCTTCAAGTACTTGACATTTGGAGCAGGGGTGCATGGGTGGCACCAGGCAGTGCAATGGACCATGTCACACAGCTGATGTACAGCGTTGTTTTGCATCCTGACAGCATTAATGTTAAACCTTGAGCCCTCAAACCACATACTCAAGCTCATGCTTAAATTCAAATGTGTGAAAGAAATGAGGTTAAAGGATAGAATTAAAACTCAACCTTTACTTCAGGATTCTTTTAACAGAAATGGACTTATGCATATGTTTAAGTGGTCTGCCTTGTACAGACATTTATTGAGCTGAAGTAAGAATTGGGAAGAAGAGATGAAGACATCATTGTGAGTTAGGTACACCCAGGATTAGAGAGAAAAAAAAATGCTACTAGGAAATTTTTGAAGACAAAAAGCATTTTTGATGCAATTCTATATTTACTTATACTCTATAGCTTCCTGGTTAGGGATGCAGTTCGATTTTCTCTCACTATTTTTCCTTAAGAGCTAGTCTATCACCACTTGGAGAAGGTCAAGCCAACTCCTGGGCTGATTCCTTTACCTGCACAAGGGAGGTGAGAAGCATGTGCAAAAAGCCATCTCTCACAGCACTTACAGGGTGAGCTGATAGTTCTTTACCTGAAGGTGTATGAACACCTGATTTTTCAAGCCTGCCTGCTTGAATGTTTGGCCAAGGCAAACAAAGGGTGTGACTGGAGCCAGAGCAAACTCATTTGCAAAAGTAAGCGAATACTCCTGGACTTTTTGCCTGCGCATGCACTAATGTCCACACAGTTGTTCTTTTATTAGGTATAAGTGGCCTTTCTGGTTGACACTGAGAACCAGAGCATCAGTCTTATCCCAAGGAAATATGCACATCTCCCAGCTTCCCTCATCTGTCAATATGCCCGTGCACAGGGTAGGAGCAGGGGTGAATCAGAAGGACTGAGCGGGACTGACAATAGGCCTTGCATCAAAGGTAGTATTTCCCTGTCTCTCTGAAATGCAGACATTTTACAAGCCTTTCTCCCTGAAGGAATTAGGATTAGACTTCAAAGCTGCAGAACAAAACAGAGTCATGCAGGCACACAATTATTGGACTAAGTCCATGGACAATGGTACCAAGGGGTTTAACGTTCATGAGATCTTTTCAGGCTATTGTAGTATCCTTTCTGTTCTGAGAGCTCTCTTGCCAGAGGAAGCCTTCAAGCCCTCTGGTAGCCGCTGCACTGGCTGGCATGACAGCACCGTGTGTCCCCAGCCTCACCGGTGGTATCGTATTCCCACTGGAAAGATTCAGTATGCATCTTTCATGTTTCTTAATAAAGGAAAGGATTACAAGGTACTAAGAGTATCAGGCATAACCCCATCAGTTCCTCTTTCACCCCAATTCCCTTCTTCCAAGCTGCTCATTACATCAACTTTAAATTAATTTATCTTAGGTAAACAGCACAGAAATATTATAAACAGAACCAACTCCTCTTCAACTTGCAACAGTTTAGTTTTTTTTTTCTTTTACATTCTTTACAAATAGAAGTGGGAAAAATAATATATGTATGTAACAGCAAATGTTCTCTCACTATTTTTCTTTTTTCTGGTTTTTAAACTGTTTTTATCTTATATAAACAGTGGTGATGGAACTATAAACACCATTATTCCACCTCCATGTTAATACTCTTATTATCTTGCATAAACAGAAGTGAACCAATATGTACATGACACCAATCAATCCTTAGGGAAAAAAAAAGGAGCGAGAAGTTTTTATCTTTTATAAACAGCGGAGGAAGAACTTAATGAATTCAAAATGTAGTTTTCCTGTTTATATTATTATGATCCGAAAGTAGAAACCAAATGATGTATATTCAACATCGTGCAAGCAGCCAGTTATGAAATACTTTCTGCTGACTTCAAGAGTAAACGTAGCACCACTGAAATCTGCAGGTCCGAGGGGTTTGAAAATTGATGGTCTGACTTGAACCACAGAGCAGGGAATGTGCTGTCTTCTCCTATGATACTTTTCCAAAGTTCTCCAGCCCCTTCCTTGAAGGGCCACCCAAGATAAAACGGGATATCTCAGTCTCCACGATGAACCCTTAGTACTTGGTCTTTCTGGTGAGATTGCCAGCTATAGGGAGGTAATTAATACAGATGGGTTCTGTGTAATGTGGACACCTGCCACTAGAAACTGGGCTCAAACCCCTAAGTCATTTCACAGAGCCACCCAACAGCTGTTCGACAGTAATGACTTTGGGGCATGATTGACCGAGGTCAGATTTAAACATGTAACTTCAAGCTGATAGGCTCCATATGTCAGTACTAATCCCCATAACCACCCACGCCTTCTGCTTTCTTATTTTTGTGTGTGCTTTTTTCTGGCTGGTCTTCTAAAGCCCATCTCTGAGCCTGAAAGATTCTTCCCTCTACCTCACACATCAGCCTTAACCAAGATGAAGTGTGGTTGCAAATTTTCCCCCTTTACCACAGTTTTCCGTAGTGGATCCTCCCTTCCTTTGCTTCAGTCATGCAGAGTCTACCTCCTTCTCATCCTAAACTGTCAGCAATGGCAGCTGGGTTTCCCACAAAGGATGAGTAGAGGAGATTTCTTTTTTTTCTAGGGCCTGTCCCTTTTCAAAAAAGGGGCTGCTCTTTGGGTTGATGATGCTCTTCTCTGCTGTTGTCCTTGGCAAAAGCAACATGTGTTCCATTTCATCCAGTCTGGCCACAAACACAAGCTGGGGTCTCCTACATAGGTAGGTGCAACTGGCAGACCAGGTGGTCAGCCTTGCATTTCTTTAAAAAGCATTTGCTCTGAGGTTCCAAGACTGAACACAACTTTAAATTGTATCCTGCTTTACCATCCCTAGCAAAGATGAGATCTGTGAAAACGAAGACAAGGTCACTTGAAAAATTAGGACCCAATTCTATTGTACAGATTTTAACAGGATGCATGATCTGCTGAAGGGCAAAACCCTCTTCTATAGGTTACTGTATGTACTAAGAAGATCACAAAGAAAAACTTCTGTAAGAAAATACAGAAAATTTGGGATATTTGGCCCAATCAGGGAATGTAGACCCCCCTGTTCTAGAAACAAGAAGAAGGAGTTTTGTTTGGTGGCAATCTGCTTTGCTGCACCTCAGACTGTGAAAAAAAAAATCCTTAAAACTATAATTTCTCAGATAATCATGATGTACTGGTCATGAACATAGAAACATTGTTGTCCTGCCTTGTTTCCCTCCTTTCTTTTCCTTGTATTCCACTTATTTTCTATATTTGCACATACTCTGAGACCCACTTAGTGACCCTTCTGCTTGCTATTAGAGAAGATCCCTGAGATCCACAGTTCTGGTCAGCAGGATCTATGTCTGAATTTTCCCTCCTCACAGGCATGTTAAGTCTACATTTTGCAGCCTCTATCTAAAAAGGCTTTTTCAAGCACCAAATTAAACACACAGAGAGAAGTAAGGCCTTTCAGAGGAGGGTAGCCAGAAATAGAAGAAAAAACCCCATATTTCACCATTTGTTTTGAAAACACCAAAAATGATTAAAACATATTATAAATGAAACCAAACTAAGAAAAAAACATATCTTACCATATGAACAAATTCCCTGCCAAGTTCCATTTTTAAATCAAAGCCATTTTAGGCTCATATGTTGAAGAAGAGAGTCTTAAACTAACAAACTTATGTAATGGATTTTAAAAATCTGCACAGACGTGCTTAACTGAAATTGCCAAATCTGTTCGGACTACATGAGGAGAGAGGAGGAGGAAAGGAAGAGAAGGACGTAAAAAGGTTTGGGATTCATCTGTGCAACTGCCCCCAAGTTGAGACTACCTTTGAAGTTGGTTCCAGCTTTCAAGGAGCCAAGAATGATGACTCACGCCAATTTAGTTTCTCCCCCTGTCCCCTTTCAGTAGACCTCAATATTTGGGACAAATACAAATGGGTTTTCTTACCTATAATAAAAACTATGAACTTACATGTAGATAGCAAAGGGAGAGAAAAAGGAAGAGGTAAATGAGTGAGAAGTAAAATACAAATCCACAAAGACTCAAACAAGAAATAACAAAGGTTAGGGAGCCTTTGGGATTGGCAGAAAAATATAGACTGCAAACCAGGACAGAGATGAGTGGAGTGGTAAGCAAAACACTGTTAAGTAGCGTGAACAGAAAAATGTGAATGACAATTAAATACTTGTATATCTAATCCATCTTTTGGATAGTTTGTTTCACATAAAAAATACCAGGTTTTGCTTTAATGAAAAGGCTATTTGCATTCTTCTAGACAAGTATAAGAAAATATACATGGTAAGAGAAAGGATTACTCAACCTCTTGTGTAGCAACTGAAAAGGCAAACCTGGAGTTCTCATCACATCAAGCAAGAACTCCCTGCTTCAAGCATTAACCATCATCTTTCCCCCTGAAAACTATCCTGATGCTCCAACCCCATGCAACAACAGGTACATAACTTCTGTGACCTTCCCTCTGTGAAGAATCAGGATCTGAGACCTGCCTTGTACCTGTCCCTTTGAAATCCTCCAAAGGCCAAGTGGAACACCCTCTGATCTACTCAGAGGTGCGCACCTGCTTCTCTCTTCATGCCAAATTTTGGGTGGCCAGGAAGGCCTGCTTACCCTCTCTTGGACTGCCCAAGTGACCTTCCAAGTCTTCCTAAGAGTCGTTTGCATTCCTTCGTCTGACAGCTGCCAAGGTCAACTACTAGCAGGCCTCTTTCTTTCCCCTTCAACAGATTCCCCAACTAAACTTTGTTCCTTTAGGATTTCAGTGTTAGCAATAAGAACAAAATTACATCTGTATCGATGACTGCACAGCCTTGTTTCCCTGGCACGCTCCTGCACTTGCTTTCCGGTGCTCAGACAAGACTGTGTCTGGATCCAGGCTTAAACAGCCCTTCAAAGCCCACAGCTCGTGAGGGGGTTCAGGGGCAGTGTCCTGATTTAAGCCTCTCTCTGTACTAATCTGACAAGAATGCTGTGAGGACCAAAGGGTAAAGAGTTATAATTGCTTAGTATCATAATCGTAGGAGAGCAAAGGGAGTTCTGCTGCTTTTTATAAATTAAAAATGTGTTCAAGTTCAAGAATGCTTCTCTGTTAAATTTACACAGAAAAATAATCTCAGCTCATAATGATGAACAATGACTTAACAGGAAAAATAAATCATAGCCAGAAGGCAAGTCCCAGGATTGTGCAGTCACTAGAAGATATAAAATATATGAAAAGTTACAATGGGGCCACAATAAAATATCCACATTTGGTGGCCTAAATCACTCTCTCTGTTAACTCCTGTACAACCCAGACATCTGCAGATGTTTCTTCCAGTCACAGTTCTGCAAGCACAAGGTCTAAGAAACACACAATCAGTGATGCATTCTCTACTCCACTGCCTTCTGTGAAGAGCATGAGTATAACCTAGGGAGATTTCATTCACCTGACTGGGACAAAGGAGCTCAGAAATCACCTCAGGAATGTCTCATTGCAATGGGATCTGCAGACTGTTTATACAGGCACATGCAGCACTCTTCTTTAAATTCCTTGTTTGGATTAAGGTCCCTCCATGTGAAGCACTGAAGATCTGGGTTCCAGGGAGCCTGCCTCTCCCAGTGGCACAGAACTGCTGCCACTTGCTGCCAAATGCATGTAAAGTACATGATGTTTTTGGTCTCATTTCCCCCCCCCCCCCCCCCCCCCAAAAAAAAAAAGCTGGATCAAGAGTTTCTTGGAAAGTCCCAACAGTAAGTGGTCATCAGCTCAGACTGAGAAAGGTCTGATCTGAGTTTCAGTGTTTCTTTGTGCCCATAGCTGTAACCTAGGAATTGCCAAGTGACATTAAGCCTGGACTTGATGATCTCGGAGGTCTTTTCCAACCTTAATAATCCTGCAATATGCCCTCATCATCATCATCCCCAAAGGGAGGAATTGTACCAGGTGAGTCTGGCCACTGATCCTGACCAAACCTTTAAAACAGACTGGGAATCCCTAGGGCAAGTGGCAGCGAACAACCAAAATACCCACGCTAAATCAACCCATTCTCATGGTCTTCCACAGCAGGAAAAACATGCTTTGGTAAGTTGTTACTTACTGCCCTCACCTGTGAACACTGTGCTTCAGATTAAGCACCCCTGGGAATTGTTCAATACCAAACCAAGATGGACATTTGAGCTATACTACACAACAAAATATCAGCAAGACAAGAGATGGAAATATACCTTTGTTTACACTTCAGTTGTAGCGTTGTATGAAATCTTCTATGTTGTCTAAGTAGAGGATGACTTTTGTTTAAAAGGTCTTAGACGACTGATTTTAGAAGGTTCTAATGCTCTTGGTTTTCACCAGCTTCCAAGAAAGTTGTGAGTGCTTAGCACCTTATCATAATGATATGGAAAGCATCATGCATATTTAGATCTCCAAAATGTTAGTAAAAAAAAAAAAAGAAAAATTGACACTTTGGTTTAATAAATGAAATAGTAACAATAAACCAAAAGTACAGCTCCCTCATCTTTTCTGCATGTGTAGAAGTGTCTTTCTGGGTAGAAGACCAAGGCTGAGCTAGGAAAATGAGTAATTTCTAGCTGGGGTAATGTAAGAATAAAAAAAAAACTATTTGATCAAGGGAATGATATATTTTCCTTTCTCATATCAGTATGTGCTGCCAGATATGGAAAAGCTGTGACTCAAATCTGTAAATGCTTCTGAAAACACGATGGCTTGCAATAGAATGTGCAAGCCTTTACTTACAACCACCTCCTTAAAAAGAAGTAGAGAAGGCAAGATGGTCCAGGGGCTAGTGAGGCTTTGCAGAATTATCACAGAATTCCAGCAGCCCTGTGGTGAATTGCTACTCCAGTGCAGTTAGCCTGCCACAGCTACCTGGCACCACCAGCCTGATAGGTCACTGATGATCAACAGAGGAAAGAAAAGATCTTTTAAGCCCTCCATCCTGCCAACAACCTGCCAAATTCCATACTCCCCACATTCCTGCACCCTAGAGAAAACCAGGATTACACAAGGCCTGTTTAGAACAAACTGCAAAGAAACAAGAACACATGGGCAGCATTCTCTAAAATCAGGGTGACTCATAGTGAACCCCAGGGCAAGTAAGTTTGTGTGAACACTTCTGACCAGTTGGAGGAGAACTTGGTTCTCCACAGGGCAGAAAAAGCATGAAAAAGTATAGCAGGAGACAATTAAAATGCACCACCACACTACAACAACACTGTGTTCTTTTAATGGGCCCATTCCTTCAACAGATGTTTGAGCAGTGGGCTGCAGCCTGCTAGAGCTGAACCCACAGAAAACGGACATGTGCATTGTTCAGTTTTTGGAAAGTACTCTGTGGCCTTTCAGAGCTGCAGTACAAATGCAAGCCATACCTGATCCCAGCTCCCAGGAATGATTAAGAGCCAGTGCCAACATCTATTCCAATTCTGATTCACAGCTCTTGTCAGTATAAATACAACTGTCCTTTTCTGTCATGGGGAAGGGTGAACTGCCTTACAAAAAAATGCAAACCAGCCTGATCTTTTACCCAGAACACTGCTGAGTAACTAATCCTTTAACTATGCCAGCTCGGGAGGGAACAACAAAGGCAACAGGCATTTTCTTCTGGGAAGTGTTGCATATTTGGACTCTGAGTCTTCCTCAAATTTTAAAAATACTGATGGAATTTCTGAGCTCTTTATTACTAAATACATATAATGAACTTTTGAAAAGACTTTGCTGTGACATAGAATGCATTTTGGTAGAGCTATGATGCTAAGGGGCAAAACATATCCTGTTCAAGACAGTTCTTAAATAAAACACAGTCCATTTTTGAAAATATAAATATTCAAAGGAATTCCTATCATTTTGGATACTTAGATAAAGTGAACTTCCTGAACTAAGCCATAAGAACTCAGACAAAGGTGAAATAGACAGATCTCCAGATGAAGAGTCTAGAGCTATCTTCAGAAAAGTTGGTCCCATCAGTCAGCTTTACCTTGGATTTCAAGAAGCCAGCATTAAATGTGGGATTTTATGCTCTGCTTTGATACTCACTCCATTGTAAGATTTGGTAATTTTCTGCCTCCCTTTTCCCTTGGCACTAGGGAATAAATTCAGTTGTAAAATAAACTGTTGTTTTAAAATGACAGTATGTGACTGTCACAAGAAAAAAACCTGGATCTCTGCAACACAGCTCAGGAGGATAGAAGACCCAAGTTCCATCAGGCCTAAGACAGTCAATATCTGAGATGCTGAGAGCCTTAGCATAAAGGTTGCGCTTCGAGTGAGCTTTCTTGCAACTTCTGTTCATATTTCTGAGAACTAGGAATCCTTTGGAAAACCAGAGAAAAGAAGGGCTCTAAAGAGAGCTTAAAGAAGTCTTGTTTGCTGCAGCTCTCCTGCTGGCCACTGAAGTTTAAATGCTCTCAGCCAAACCTTTAAAAATACTTATACACTGTGGATGTCCTGAGGGCCTTTTGTCCTTTTTATGTCTAATAGCAAGACAGATATACTGCAATAGGTACAGAACACCAGATCAGCATTCTTGCTGAGCAGATGGAGCACAGATGGAGGATGCACCTGACCTCAATGCTAGAGCAAAAAGAATTGGTACGACTTAGAATCAGTCCTAGGCACTGGGATGTCAAATGTTGCTGCCACCCAGCTCTCTATCCACCTCTGCCACAACGCTACCTGAACTGCTCATGAAGCAGATTTTGAAGTGCTATGGCTCAGAATTCAAGGTAAAAAAACAAATGACAAGTGATTATGGTTTTCTTGAAAATGTTTGGTAATAAACTGGTACAGTTCAGGGGTTGTTGCTTCAAAAGAATGTCAGATGTTTGTAGAGGTGGGATAGACCTTGGGCAGCATGGGCAGGTAAGTTTGCTTACCACACCAGTGCAAGCTGTCTGCACTCATGAGTCAAAACACACTTGGCTTTTCTGCCCACCTGAAGTGAGTATCTCCCCTTTTAACCCTAGTGACACAGCAGAAACTGTACAGCCAGAGAAACCTGGGCTTTCTTACTCCTCTCCCCTCCCCTCCCTCCCTCCCCTGCAAATGGCCTCAGACTCTGGGGTCATTCTATTCACCTCTTTAGGTACCTGTATAGTCCACACTTCTCCACTTCGGCAACAATTGTTTTTAAAGTACCCTTTATAAATAGAGAGATATATGTACAGGTGGGAAACGGTGGCACAGAAAAACTAAACCTGAGGTTTTCAATGGTATTTTGATTCCTATTTTCTAGGGACTGAAACCAACTTTATCATCCACTTCATCTGCTAAGAAGAGTGGAAGCTCAATTACCTGACTATCATGCAAAAACACTAATAATTATCTGGCCAGTAAAAGGCTCAGATTATGTAAGCATTTTTCATTGGAATAAACCGGCTACAAAGGAAACAACCCAACTTGAGATAAATGGAAATTATTCTGTATCCTAAACCAAAACAAAAATTACTGAACTTGAAGCTTTAAGCGGTGCTTGGACTCCAATCTGCTTATTCTGAAGTGCAAGCACAGGCCTCAGTGTCATTTCCACTATCACTTTCTTGTTTTCCTCTCTCTGCACCACATACCATACGACGGAACATATCATGAAACTGAGTATCATCTGGGTGCATACAACTAGGACGACTTGAGATTTTTCCAATAGAACATATGGCCATTGGAAGATGCTGATTTATCAAAAGTGAGGCACTGAAAATACAACAATTTCAATGAAATTTTGTTTAGAGAAAAAAAATTGAATGATCTGCTACAATCAAGTCAATATTGCATCTCAATATTGCACCTTCTAGAGGGTTTTTTATTCAGATGGAATTGCACAATTGAAATTCAAAATAAAATTAGAAGTCAGAACAAATGTAGGAAGTTTGTAATGGACTATCAATTAATTTTTTGGAGCAAAACCAGGGGCACTTATGCCAGAAAAGGAAGAAAACACACACCAACCCGCCCTCCCCCTGAACCAACCCACAGAATCCTACAGTGCTCTTAAAACCTGAAAATGAATTCTGTCTGCTCACCTCTCGTTCTGTGCACATGCTAAAAGAAATAAAAATCTGTTCAGCTTTGTTATGCAGATGAGAGTGGGATACTTGGAGACAGGTCTGTATTTCCTAAATGCCACGGAGCTGCAATGTCTCAGACCATCTTGGGAGTGGCAAGTGGAGGAAGTAACAGGGAGGAAATACTGCGGCATATAGGATCTGCTGCCTAAATGCTACATAAATAAACTTAAGCACTGTCAGTGAAGTCTGTTGAAGTCCAAGGGTTACAACAATTTCTGCAGTGGCACTGGTTTCTCCGTGGGCCAGGACAACAAGGTCCATTGCAGGAGGTGATAATTGGGCAGAGGTTCCACAGTCCCTCTGATCTTTTGCCTGACACTACGAGACTGGGTCTGCAAAAGTCTTGTCTGAAGTACACAACCAGAGGATTACACTTTGCCTCCTGAAGCAGATCTCAGCAAGGCCCAGGCTGTGATGTGCTGCTGTGGGTCAGGGCCAGCCAGGTCTGTGCTTCCCAAAGTGCTGCTACTGAGCCCACGGCTCTACGCAGTTAGCACAAGGATCAAGGTAAGTATTTCCAAGCATGGAAGCATGGCAAATCCCATACAGCAACATAATCTGAGGTTAAACTCCCCTAACTAACTCTCAAATCTCCGTCCTGATAATGTGCTAAGCCTCCAGCCCTGCATTTGTCTAAGCAGTATGGCTCTTGGAGAAGAAACATTGCGTTCTGCTCTGACTCCGTGGGGGACAGAACCACCATTCCCACAGCAATCAGAAAATGAGAGACATATGAGGACATAGTTCAGGCCTGAGAAAACCTTACCCTAATTGCTGATTACTAAAGTACCATAATGTGCTAGAGAAGAAAGGATTCCTGAGAACATCAGGACAGGACATTAGCAGATTAATATTAATCTCTAGAGTTCCAGATTCATTTCCTGTCCATGCTAATGTCCTTTTGATTACTGCAGAAAACAATCACACAAAAAAGTTCAATTACAAACATGAGAAGAGACTTAAAATATTAACATTTTTGGAGCTTTCAACCAAATACGTGTAATTAAATGAAAACCTAGGCTAATGCAATGTTAAAGTTGAGATTTTAATTGTGCAAAGGTCATGGAGTTTAGCATCTAAGTTCATCGGTACATTTAATCATACCGGGCCAAATTCTGCTCTCAGTGACACTGGCATAAACTTACGGTGTCTTGACTTTAGTAAGTAAGGGTGGCTATATTTTCATGCTATATCAGTGTCCATAAACGTTAGAACTTCCTCACAATGTATGCAACACACAAAGCATTACGTGTGTACTAAAAGGCATGGTGTAGACATGAGACAAAGCATAGTTGAACTTAATTACATTGTCTATGCAGGAGTTCAATAAAAAAAAAAAAAGAAGAAGAAGAAGAAAAAAAAAAGCACTGCCTTTTCAATTGCACAAGACTTTATCACTTGTCAAATTATTGCACATTGTCCAGGACAGCATGATGAAAAATTGTATCCCATGCCTGCAAGACAGCAGAAGTATATTCAGTGTACTGTTGCACAAGCAATATCTGAATCTTCGCACTGAGTTAGCATCATTGCACAACTAAAGACCTATATTCAAAAGACGGCCTCATTTTGTCTGTCTCCCCTTGCACTGTGTAGTCAGACTTGCATATGCAGTGCCAGCTATCCGCCAGAACCACAAGTCACTGAGCTGTTGTTTTCCTGCAGAGAACAATGTGCTGAGCTCCAAAAGCTTTTGCACCCATAAACAGTCCTGTTTGTGAGCTCAGTGCAGCAAACAAGTGTGCCTGCCTGCACAAAACTGCATGGGAACAAACCTTGCTTGAAGCCTGTCTAAAAATCTGGTTTAGAACGTCCTCATTCTCTTTTAAAAGACAACATAATTTAAATCAGGAGAAAACAGAATAATAATGTACTTTATTGGAATAAGTAGGTCATCAAAAAATAAATGCGCCTACGTTTATTGGAACGTCTAGCCCTCATAAATGGCTTAATGGATTTTTTTCAACCTTACTGAAACATTATTCACCTCTGAGCTTAGAACAAGCTTGAGAAATTTCAGCCAAAAAGGTTATTGTTTCAGAAAGTTATAAACCACCAAAGATAGGGGGCTTGCAATAAAAGTGCTGTCTCAACCATAACTACAATAAAGACAGCTAATGAATAAATGTGGTCTGGCAAGAACAAATAAAATATGAAAAGTCTAATGTGGCCTGCACAAAATGCAGGAAGGTAATTGAGTGAGTAAATGCCAAATGGAGGATGATCCTGTCTTCTGAAGAATTCATTTCAGTGCAGGATTCAGTGAAGGACCTCAGGACCCAAAAGCAAGACAGCTACATTTTGGAAGTGAAGGAAAACCTCTCCTCGTTTATTAACAGCACCTGTCTCCAAAGCCTGCAAGCAATAATGATGCATCAAAGATCACATATGAGAACTCCCTGTACTGGTTATGTCTAGCTGAATTGCTGACAAGACCCTACCTTCTCTCTCTTCCACAGCTTCCTGTGCTAAAACACCACCAACACCCAGATACTTTTCCCAGACACAGCTCCTTCTGTGGCAACCCTCAAACCTAACTCCTGTCTTAGTCATCTTGGGTATCTGCAGTACAATTATGTGTACACATCACATCCTTGTGCTCTAGAACTCTACAGACAGACAGACTCTTTCCACTGCTTTCCAACAGCTTTATCATCTTATGACACAGTCTCAAGTGCCTGTTTATATACATGCATGTGCAGTCTCAAAAATCCCAAACAAAAGGGTACAGTTATTTTAAACTGGATTTCAGCTTCCACCATAAAAAATCAGAAGGTGTGCATTCCCTAGTGCCATCTAGATACCACCAAAATTTTCCTCTACCAATCCTTCTTGAAAAATATAGTGTAGAAATCTTGGGAGAAAAGCTCATCTTACATCACTTGCACTCAAGATATGTAGACGGAAAAGTACAAGAAAATCTTCAATATGACCATTGATTCTGCCTTGAAATCCAGCCACATCCATACCTCAGCGTGACCTTTTTTGGTTCAGCTGTGGAATGTGGTACTTCAATTAAAACGTCGTTCTCCATGTCCTAAGGCGTCATTTGAGGAAGATTTGGCAACTGAGAGAGGTGTTGTTTATTCCTCAGCTGCCTGGATGTTATAAACTTCTCCACCAAAATAAACTAACAAAATCAAACAAATTCCCAACTGTGATAAACTAGAACAAATTGCTCAACTTGTGACATTGTGAGTGAATAGGAACTAGAACTCCATTTCACAGCTGATATTTATACCTTCCAGGTAGGGAGGTCATGGGAGAACTTGAATGAGGAAAAGATGGGGGAGTGCTTGTATTACCTCACAACCTTTACAAGAAAGATGCTGTCAAGGATGCTGGCCCAACATTTCTTTAGACCATTCTGCTGAACTTATATTGCAGAAAAAGGGAAGAAAGTACAAAACAATATAACCCACAACTGCCTTAACAAGTGTGAACAGTGCCACAGTAATTTAAAGCTTTAGTTCAGTCAAGGTCTTCCTCAATTCCTACAGGTAAGCAGCCTTTTGCAGGTGTTTTACCAGCTAAAATCCCACAAATGTTTCATTCTATAATTCACTCTGCCATACACTTTGTATAGAACACCACCTTCATCTCTGAAAAACGTGCATTGGCAGTTGTCAGAGAACTGAACTAACTCTGTCAAAGTCTAGGAAGAAATGTAATTTAATGCTTGTGTTGCAAATGTACTTTTTCAATTAAAAGGTTCCCAAAACCTATTTCTTGCTATTTCTGGGAGTTCTGAATTGACAATCTGATTTAAGACACAGTGAACTTGGTGGGAATTTCTCTATTAACCCACTGTTTTTTAATGTGGTACTTCTGGAAAATACCAGTAAATAAAAAAGATATATATGAAATCATGGCATGTTATTTCATCTTTTAACTGTTCCTTATAGCATGCCATCTAAAGCACTTCCAAAACACTTTCCAAATTATGAAAACTCCCAAATTCTTGCAAAATGTCAAGTGTGTTGAATTCCTCCTTGTGTAACTGCAAGTATTCTATTGCTATTTGACAGAGCTACTTTGCTGGAAAATCTCTGTATTTTTGCTTCAGTAACTAGAGTAAGGGTATCTATGGCTTTGCAATTTTTAGATTCAGGTTTGTCTCAGGTTTTTTTTAGATATTTTACAATTCAAAAATCCCAAAGAATGAGATCTGTTATAAGGAGTGACATTTCCATTTGATTTGGTTTAAAAAGCTGTGTTTGAAACTTTAGAACACCAACACCCCTATAGAAATAGTCAACCACACACAGGGATTAAGCTCTTGCTTTCATGAATTATCACAAACAAAGGGCTGGATATTTTGCAAGTATAACTTAGCATGTTTCAACTAAGATCTAAATAATCATACTGCTTTTACAACATCTAAAAATGTGGCCAGACATTCTTTTGGCTAGTCGATATGCTATTTCAACAGCTTGGTGTTCTATCATTTCCTTCTTGCTTGATACTTAGAGCCATCTTTTCTCTATCAGTGTCACTAAATGTACCATTTGGAAGCACGTAACAGTCAAAACACAGCATAAAGGAGAGCTTTTCTCTCTGCCTGGACTGGTGACGTAGGTATCTTCTTCTGAGAGGCTGTTTATCAAGCCAAGCTATGCTGACTGTTGAATGGCTCAAGTTCACATTGCAGCTGATTTGTCTGCTCAGTATTTCAGTGTGAACGTGAAGCCCACAGCAAGCCTGCCATCCTTCAGATCCATCTCATCCCTGCTCAGCAAGCACAGCTCAATGACAACACTGTGGCTTTCAGTGCAATGCTCATTGTACAGGCTTTCTCTACTCTTTGCAAAGCCGGTTCAAATTCCATGTTTCTCTAGTTCCCTCTTATTTATGCCCTCTTCTCAATACTTTTGTGCTTCCTGGTACTTTGAAAGAAGCAGGCCATATCACATCCTCACATGCCTCATACAGGAGAAGCCTAGAGGGCACTCACAACTCGGGTGGGCGAGCTGGCAAGCCTTGGAGGTGGCAACGAAGATCTTTAGAGAAATTTTTATAATCAAACATAACAGCAGGCAGCGACCAGAATTTTAAAAGGCACCCAGTGCCAAAGGAACAACCCTAACCTGCTAACATACTCTTGAAAGTTACCTTCAGGCAATCACTGACATCTTTAAACATCTAAACGCTTTTGATAATCTGGCATCCAATAATTAGATCCCTCCATTGCAGAGTTCCTGGAGATGGGAAAAGTGACAACAGCGTGCATGTGTTGCCAAATGCAACACACAAAACCCTGCTGTAAGGGCTGACATTTATCTCTCATCCTGAATATCAAGGTATGATCCAGAGAGGCTACACTGTCCATCACGCAGCAATCCACTGTCTGGTTCTAGGTACCAGATCATCCCTGCCTGCTATGGAAATAACTGCAATCTATTTCTTTTCTGTATGAAGTGAGGGTGTTTGTGAAGCTCCAGACATCATTTGCCCAAGGCAAAATTTCCATTTACTTCACGGGTTCAGAAAGTATTGTTCGTTTACTTGAGTATTGTTCATTTGCTTTATTATAAGCGTTTGTTCCAGATTCAGAATGTAGCAAATCTAAGAATTAGGAAATATGCCTAGTCAGTCAGATGTCTGGGTGCCACCAAAAATCAGGATGGCAGACCATTCTGTATCCCTGTTTTACAGGCAAAATCACTGTTCAGGAAATTGTTTCCTTTAGCAAATGATGGCTGCAATTTGAAGGATCAAGCAAAAAATAAAACAAAAAAAGGAAGAAAGCCTAAAAACAATGATTAGTTCAGATAAGCAAATGGTTAAACCCAGTCAGAAATCGGGGTTGCTCTCCAGCTTAATTTGATTTTGCTCTCTAAAAAGGAGCACCAGGCTCTTCTCTTACAGAGAGCTAAATACCAGCTATTCCTGAAGCGTTATGAGAGTGGAGAAAGGATTCAGGAGAGCTTTCTTCTCTGAACCTCTTTATTTATCTGACTGGGATCAGGTATAACACTGTCATCAGCACTTGCTCAGCTCCAAAGTCCTGGGTGCATCGTGCCCACTGGCATCTCCAGACTCCCAAGGGGGATGACTGTCTGTTGAAGAGCAGTGCCAGCCTCCTCCTATTCCCCCATTCCTGCTGGCACCCTGAGGCAAGCATCTGGGAATGTACGCTGCCCCTCTCTGAAGCAGGTGCAAAGAATGGTAGTCAGCGTGTTTGCTCCCCATGAGCCTGCTGCAGGCAGACAGAAAAGCCTGGAAATCCCTCCAGTAACCCTCCCGGGGGAGAATGAGAATTTAGCCAAGTGCACTTAAGACCAAAATTGTTGCAGAAAGGAGACACATACACTTGTTAAAATCCGTCTGTAACGCTCCCTCCCATCCTCCCCTTACTGTGGACCGATCTGGATTTCTAAAGAGTATAATTATGTCTTGCACAATGATTATGAGCTTTGGGAGCTCTCAGAGAAAATTTCCTCACTGCACATGTGGCCATTGGCTGACATACCAAACACATATCACTCTATTTTTTTTTTTTTTTTTTTTTAACTCTTCATTTTGCTGAGGGAAAGAGGCCAAAGAAAAAAGACAGACACCCAAGGCCAGGGCCAGGTTCTGCACTAACCTGATGTGTCCTGAAAGCCAAAGGAAAGAGCCATTAGAATGGCTTTTGTTTCCAAACACTCCTGTTCCTCTATCTGCCTTCCTTCTACCAGCAGAAGGACATCTGATCTTTATCTGTACATTACCAACTGACCGTATACCAAGGATTATTGACAGATTCTTGATCTACCCCACTTATTTAATGTTTTCCTTTAACAGACATACAAAATAGATGCTGTCTTCCCTAAGGCAGATGCTTGAAATTCACTGTAAGCCCATGCAGTGACATCAAGGTTTACAATAATTGTTAAGCTACCTGGAAGCTTTAAAAAACCCCACTGACTGACAAAATGCTAACAGCAAAAATTACTGTAATACACTATCCTCCTCTCTGAATGCATCACTGATGGGCTGGACATGAACTTTGTCAATGGGAGATGTCTTTGTACTGAGTACAATTAATGTTTTTATTAAAAAAAATCTTTCCTGAATGAGAGAACACATTGTCCACTCATGTGAAAATGGCACCGCTATTTATCACAAATGATACAGCCAGTCAAGAATAAAAGAAATTATTTCACCTGCAAGCTGTGAAAATTTCAAGGCATGGAAAGAATAGCATGAGTCAGCTTGCACGGCTGAGGGTAATGGGCATCATCTTTTTCCCATCCCAGTCACCATCTTTCCCATTTCCAAAGGGCTTCCAAAGATGAAAATGAACTTGACAATCATTCTGCAAGGCAAACTGATCCTGATTCTTCCAGTCACTCTGTAATTCACCGCAGATGGCAAGAGTGAGATGTTTACTGGCTGGCAGGTAATGAGCCTCGTTGTAGATAATAGTGATGGACGGGCAATCTCGCCTGCTGACAAGGAGGCAACTCAACATGGGCACATGGCATTCATCCATGACTTCATGGAAAAGGATAGCTGTGACAATGTACACAGGTTGTGAACTACCCTCCTCTGTTAATGTTGGCATGCAGCTACACTTCAGCCTTTCCAGTTCACATTTAAGTAGTATAGAATTGATCCTGATTGTCCATGAAAGTAGAACAGTCAGATTTGTGACCTAATGTTTACGCTTCTATAAGAAGAAACTTGATCTGTTTAAACATCTAGATATTCCCTCTTTCCAGGTAATGCCATTCATCACAGCTGTCAGTGCTTCTTTCAAAGAGAAATGACCCTCAGGCGTAGTATAAAGCTCTGTGGAAGAACTACGCACACCTTTGCCAAAAGAACAAATAGCTCCTTTTTTTTTTTTTTTTTCCACTGGGCTTGTATACACTTCATGAAAGGCCTACACACACTGAATTACAAATCAGTATTTCCATTTCCCCACCCCCATATAAAGCAACTTGTATTAAGACCTACACACTGCCCTGTTTTTTTTTTAATCTCAGACATAAGGGTAGTGGATTTGGACAAGCTCAGCCATTTGATGAGATATACTTAAGCAGCTGGTTCCAAGGGAAAATCAGAGTAATTCGGAAATGCAACAGAAGATAACAGAAAAGCTCTAACTCTGTTTCTCCTCTCCTTGTAACTTTATGAAGTAAAAATAAAAAAAGAATACATTCAACCAAGTACCACTGATGTCTTTTGTTTCACCAGCATATATTCCTCCTGAAGAAAGTGGGTATGGCTGATATTCCTAAAATATACATTTTAAAAATGCATCTGTTTACATACCTATATGTAAACATGCACACATTTAAACATGGATATTGTTATTCCACAGACAGAAACTTGGTCTGAGTTTTCCTTCTCTGAACTGAATATCCTTTCCCTCCTTCCCTGGTGAAATCTGATCATTTGTACTGTACCCGGGCTTCAAGACATGATAAACGATCCCAGTGCTAGGCAAGTTTCATCCAAAACCTGTCTCTTCATAGATTCACTCCACATATTCTTTCTGCTTTAAAGACTCATGTGATCATCGCTTTGATCCGTTCTCCCTCAGCTCTATTAGGGGCACCATCTCTTCAGGGCTTGCAGCTTATAAAAAGACCACCATATTTTGATATGCCTTTGATGTTGTCTTCCAAAGTATCTTTGATTTTTAAGTTCTGTTCAACTCTTTCACCATTAACCTTGATTTCACTTAGGAATTAATAGATCTATAGTTTTATTGGAAGGCTAATTTAGAAATTCGGTTTTCTCTGGCACTATTTTCCTCCTCTTAACTGGAAAGGTGGGTGAAACAGTACAAAGAAACTGACCAGTGCTTTTAAAAAACCAAAATAAACTATAGATAAGCTAATGCCTTCCTTGAGTTTTGAGTTGTGTTTTTTGAGCAAGTCTCTTACTGAATCATTAAGCTGCCAGCAAACGAAGTGGTTCTGCAGGATGGTAATGAGCCACACAGACCCTCCACACGGCCACTGGTGACTGAGAGCTGTTACTAATGGATGACTACCCAGTAGAACTGGGGTCTCAGCCCTGTGCTTGAAGAGTGTTCCCTGCAAACAGGACACTTGCATTTCCCCTTTTTTTTGACACTCAGCAAAGATGCTGAAACTGTAGAGGCCAAAGGAACCATGTAATTTTACGGAAACTAAGAAATGGAGCAACAAAACACATCCTCAAGAGGAGAAACTGGCACTATCTTTCAAGCCCCTTTAGCAGGTATTCTCAATTTTTAGCTTATGATATTTGAGATTTATTCCCCCTCCTCAGGCACCACTAACTGTGACTGAAGATTCATTTTTGCTGGCGCAAAGAGAGAGATGAAGGGTAAAACCAGGTCAGCCATATACCCGTGCACACTCCCCCCACCCCTGGATTTATTTATGCACCCTAACTACATTCAGGTGACATTCAGACACATTTCAGGTTCTTGGAAAAAGAGCAGCTTCTGTAGATGGAGCTTTGTATCTCAGTGTGCCCTCCCTTCATTTAAAGCTATCCTGCTTTTCCCCCACGACAACGTCCATTTGCCATTTTTCTGAGGAACAACTTATTAGACTTTGCTTCCCATGAGGACAAACACAACAAAGGCCTCGCAGCAGCTGGCATGGGCAAACCCATCCTTTCCAGTAACTGCATAGGGCCATCACTGCAGCCTGCTGCCTTTGCTGAGGCACCAGCACACAGTCGAAGGGTTCCTTCCCAAGAGCAGGCGTAACGCTGCCGCAGTGATCCCTCTGGGCTAACACTCTAACACCAAACCCTTGGGACACGCGGCGCTGCCGAGAAGACACTGCGACGAGAGAATCCAAACGCGGCTCATCAGATCCGTGCCCCCTCCGACGATCCCTCCTATCACTCAGCGCACTTGCTATCTCAAACATCTCTGGCACAGAAGCGCCGGCTGGGCGCTCCGTGACCCGCTGGCAGCACTTCTCACCCTCCACCGCTGAAGTGCACAGTCTCACGTTGTAGCAAGAGAGTCCCCGCCCGGGCTCTCCGCGTAGCCCCGTGGCCCGGCACTGTTCCGACTGTATCGCGCCTTTCCCGGAATCTTAGCCCCGCTGGAAAGCGTTCAGCATTGAGAGGACCCATCTTTATGCTGATAACACTAAAATATAAAATAATGCCAACAGCTGGTGCTACAAATGGCTTTTAAAAACGATGTTCATTCACTAAAATTCCTCTTGCTACTTTTGACATGAAACACGCAGTCTCTAATTATTCTGATCAAGACGGTGAAATACAAAAACAAACTTTAATTGTGTTTAACAGATATTTAATCAGGACTCACTGAACTACAGATTAAAGCTGAAATTCATAAACCATAATTACCCAATTGTCGCAAGCTTTTTGGTCCACATTCTGCTTCCGTCTGGGCGTCTGGCACTTTGCCCCGAATTTCTTTTAGTGTCTTCTCAGTTTCATTGCTGTTCATGTTTTCCAGCAGAGATTTAGCACAGATTATAAAATATCTGTTCTTGGCAACTTTATTAGTTGTTTTTTCTTAAAAAGATTATATCCCACCTATCCCCATTCTGGGGCTGAATGAACAGGCATATACCACGGGTTTATTTCTCGTCATGAGCTGTCCTTATCAACTGCCAGGGTAATTACCTGTCCTGCTCTGGTCCTGATTCCCCAACCAGGGACCTGCCCCCAGAGCATCATCCAGATATTGCTCTGAGTGTGCCAGGCAACATAACTACCATGAACTGCTCCTTCTTTTCTCCACAGAGACAACTGGGTGCAATACTGCTTCCTGTTTTGGTAGGGGCTTTTGTTAATGTGCTTGATGCTCTTTATTTAGATTTAAGAAGACATGATAAAAGAAACACACTTCCCATGGGAAGCAGGGGGTGGTAAGGTACGCATTAGCCACCAGTTCCTCAGGGATATAACTGCACAGGTTCAGACTGCCTCCCAAGCAAGTGACAGATTGTCCTTTAGCACAGGGAGGATGACTGTGCCAGAAAAGCCTGGCTGCTGACTGAAGTTTTCTGGGGACCTCCACTCACTGTGTGCAGGTTATGTCAGTACTCCAAAGGCAAGGATTCCCTCCCCAGGAAGCATTCTCAGGACCTTGCAAGGGAAATATGTGGCCTTTCAGACACAGGAAAAACAGCTGAACAAAACTGTGGGTCAAGGTGGTGAAAACAAAGATACCTTCACCTTATCAGAACAGGGAAGGAGGTTCCACACACCCAGCCTGCTCTGTTGTGGGGAAACACAGAACTCCTGTCAGCCTTAATGCCTCAGAAATTTGTGCCATGAGACAGAATGGAGGGAGATATGGAAAAGATGACAATGTGGAAGATGGGATCTCTGCTCTCTGTTAAGATACAAAAAAAGAGTGAGCTTGATTAAAACCAGGATGGTCTTCTATGTGTACTTGCTATTGCTTTTTTTTCCCTAATCTCTTAATAGGAATGCTCTTGGAGAATTCCTAGTCCGGGTGAAGATATATGGAACCACACACTGAAGTTCTGGAAGAGGTATTTGTCCTTCATGGCCATTCATAAAGTTCAAAAAATTTCCTGACAAGTATGAGAACATGGGCTAAACCTTTACCTATATCTTTGGACCTGTTCTTAGCTAATGTGCAAAATATACATGTCCTTTTTTCTTTTTCTCTTTAGCATCTTCCAGACATTTTTCATCATCAAAAATAGTATTTCATAATTTTATTTCTATCATGGTTATTATGCCCTATCTTCACTTTCACTTCTTTTGAGGAGCCAGGCAGTGAACCAGTCACATACCTTTTTCATCAGCTCCTTCAGAGCAAGGCCTAAACAAGAAGCAGCATACCACCTTAGTAGTCACTGCTGCATGTATATCAAACTGCTTTTTTTGTTTGTTTGCTTCTGCAAGCCCCTCTACACTTTCATGACTTGACAGTCTCTGCAAGAATCCATATCTCACATTTCACAGCAGTCAGATACCAGCATGTGAACACAGAGAGACAGGGAGAAACATGCTATTTCTTTTGTTTCTTTTCCTACAGAAGAGAGATTTGATTCTTTCTGTCAGCCCCTCAGTCTGAAGTCCAGTCACAGTTCAGTCTTTCCAGCCTATACAGAAGCCTGACAAGAACACAGGATGGCTGATGACTTGCCATACATTGCAAGCCTGATTTTTCACAGGCAAATTGTTTTCCAGTTTGGCACAGCTGTTTGTCCAAGGGTTTCAAGCTCTGTATTTACACAGTGATAAAGAAATTGCTATCCAGTGTTAGTGTCATTCTTCATTCAGACTGTTCCTCTGAAAACAGCCTACAGCCTTTGAGATGCAAAATGTATCGTTTTAATGTAGTCAAGGTCCCTGCCTGCAACATTGCTAAATCTATTTAGCAGATTCTTCCTGCTATAATCTGTCCCCAGACCTGAAGAAGCTCAGTGATTTTAAGTGTTTTAAGCTAATGATAATGGTTAGTGCTGAGAACAGATGTACCTGGCTGTGGCGTGATCTATTCCATTAGACTGTTAGGAGCTGTGTATTCATATTGACTTCACATTTTATGTCTATTTTCAAGGTGTGATGGCTGCATGGGGTGCAGCCTGGTTTTTCTGCCCTCACATATGATATATAGTCTGTCTGTGCTTTTGATACATGGTGACTGCATGGAGAGATGAAGAACATGTGCCTGTTTGTTCTGATGCCTTTCCAAGATTTTGTATGTCTATTCTTGCTGTCCACTGGCACGATTATGGGAAGCAATAATGTATACCTGTATTCACGCTAGACCACAACCCAGGAAACAGTTGCACAGATTAGATGTGCATGCAGAGAGTTTGATGGCTGTGCTATGTATTACAGAAGTTTACTTTCCCTGGTGTGCAGGCTGCAGGCATTGTGCATGACTGAATTCCCTCTAACTGGTAGTTGCACTGGTAACATGCCAAGTAGAAGCTGTTTTACTATTCTTCTCTATCCATAACCCATCAGACTGTAAAACTCCTCAGTTGTGTCAATAAATGGTGCTTTACTTCCCTTCAGCACCATGAAGTGAAATTTCCACTGAGAATGATTTTCCTGATCATATTGGAGGCTTGGTCTTGCCATTCACAAACATCTGCTATTGCCACCCTCTGGGGACAATGCGCTATTTTGGGCTGTGATGTAGAGGAGCTTTTGTACCTTAAGACCTCACCACAGTCTTCCAACAAATAAGCAAACCCTTCTTACTTATGTGGACACTGTTCTTCTGCTAGTGGGGGTTACAGTTCAGCTCTTGCAGAATAAATGCAAACCTTAACTGTTCCACATTATCACTGTGCAACAGGATATATGTCTACTGAAAATGAATGCAGCCTCCTTGAACAAATCCCATGCCACCTCTTCCCTGTGAGAATCCAGAAAGCAGACATAAATGGAAATCCATGTGGGGCCCTGGAAGAGGCACCATCCCCACAGTGACTAAATGAATGGAACTTTTAAAGGAAGATCCAACAAGTTTAAAATCCAAAACCATTTAAACAACCATAATCATGGACAGATTGAGAGATATGCAAACACATGACAAGACACAAGATCAGAAGAAACATTTAAATTACTACCCTGATCTGGAAAGATTAACTGAAGGTGCCAAGGTACAGCTCTGGACCAGCACACCAGCAATTCAAGTTCTGAATAATACTTTCTTGAGCAGTTCTTGTGCTACAGTGCAGTGATGTGCTGCTGTGCTAGAAACAAGAGGGTAAAAGGTTAAATCCAGAAGCCTAATTTTCTCTGATAGTTTGGCCAACTTGACTAAGGCAGAGCCCAACTAAATAACAGGGACTAAAGGCTTAATTCTATAGCTTCATGTCTCTCAATCAAAGAATGACAGCAGTATCAAAAATTTAATTTTCATTTCAGTACAAGGAACAGTTACTCATATGTAACTGATACACATTCTCTCCAATCCCTAAACCCTGTTCTGGGCTCTTCATCTCTTCAGAAATAGGAATGAAATCTTATGAAAATATTACAGGCTAAATACCTAGGACATTGCTTCATAAAGCAGGTAATTTTACTATGGAAAGAAAGAATATAATCTAATTCTGACCTCTGATGTTCTGCCTATACATTAATTTCTCTTTTTTTTTATCTTGTTACCCCATTTCCCTCCTAAGCCCATGTACCTCAGAAGTCAATTTGCCCTGCCTAAGGCATGTTCTATCAGAACATGTTCTATAAACACCTTCCCTTTTCCCAAGCCCCTCTTTCCCCTGACAGGACTTTATACAGATGTATAGGGGAAAAAAGGCCTAGCATCTGACATTTAATAAGAATTTCAAAGAGAATACACAAAAAGTGCATTAAGATTTTCTCTCCGGTACTCCAAAGGAGGTGGATGCTGTTAGCCCACTGCTAGGGGATTGGTCTGTATCTGAAACTGGGGTCTTTGTTTCTGCAGCCGGTACAGACATTCACTTACATTTTACATTCCAGCTAATAAGGTTCGTATTTTTGGTCTGGGAAGAAAACATCTTTGCTGGAATTGGGTATTCCTCAAGAAAAAAAAACCCAAAACATCTTAAGTGGCAGTAATCTGGGATCCTACACACTGGGACATGACACTGTACCAGCTATGCTTGGCTCACATTTTTAAGGCATGTTTCTCAGCTATGATGTCGAGGAATTTCTATGGCTTAGGTGTTAAGTGCAAACTGCTGTTGATAGAATTTAAACTGAAGTTCATGATGCCAAATACCATATGAGAGGCTCTAAAAATGCTTCCTTACCTTACGTCACTCTAGTGATTCTGCTCATCTTCCATTTGTTGCTGATATGCACAGGTTACCTGGGTCAATTAGACAGTGGGTCTTTGCAAGAGGCAGCCAACAGCAGATTTTAAACTTCAAGCAATAATAGTGACTAGAAGCATCACCTGGAAACCGCAAAATTCATGACCATCACCTCTCAGGCAAAGAGAATAGCCCTGCAGGACCACCCCAGGCAAGGGGTGGCACGGGGGTATTTTGGGTAGGCCAGCAGCTAAAAGGACATACGGGGATGGTGGGAGAGGAGCAAGGAGTTGGGAGGTGCTGCTGAATGACAAAAGGCCTCAAGGCAAAATCAAAAGACACAAAGAGACACCCTGCTACACCTCCCAGCACAGAGCCCCTGCAAGGCAGTGATTTCACCAGCGCACACAGGCAAAGGACTGAATTTCTTCTCCTCCCAAAAACCACAGCCCACAGAGGAAGAGTGAGGAGCACGAGGTGCAACAAGGACAAAAGAAGAGCTAGACACTGTTTTCTACCCCAAAGTCTAACATGAGAGAGAAAATACTCAGCTTCCTTAGCCATCATTAGACACGAGTTCTGGCCAGCAGGCAGTGAGACCAGAGCTCCTCGCACACTGACGGGGCAAGTGGCAAAGCTGGCTCTGCAGCCAGCTGAGCCAGCACCTGGTCACAAACAACAAACACGGGCTGTGTGGCAGGCAAGGTGGGCCATGGCTTGCAAGAAACCTGAACATCTGCCTTTTCCCACTTCGGGAAGCAGTTGTGTCAATTACCACTGGTGGCAACTCGTGGCCCAGAACTAAACCAAACCTGACAGGACAGGGAAGGGACCGGGGGAGGATGGTGCCCCACCCGCCGTGTAGGACAGATGTAGGATCCTCCGTGTAGGAGGATGATGCTGTTCTGTTAAGCAAACAGGAATTGTTTACGTAACCAAAAAGGAAAAACGTGAAAATGTCAAGAGCCTATTTTGACATGAGGGAGAAAGGAAAGCATTCATTAATTTCTAATAACAGTCTTTATTCTTGTAACAAACTTTATAAACTGACCAGAGTTCACTTGTAATCTGTTTGTCAACCCAACACTCTGAAGAAACTTCTTATAAGGGAGGAGAAAATCTCAAATTATTAAAAATAACTCTAGGCTGTGCTTTTAGGTTTGGTTTGGATCCAGTAGCCGCAAGAGAAACCTTTCAACAGAAGGCACCAAGGAATTCTCATGGAATAGCTACAGGATCAGGACACACATTTCCAGTAAAAGCTGGCCTTTCTTTCCCCTCCTCCCAATCTCCTTATTCCCAAAAGATACCAAGAAAACAGAAGATTGTTGGGATTTCTATAAGAAGATTTGGCAGGTTTTTCATATTTGTTTAGACTGTAAGATATAATTTGAATTTGGGTCTTGCCTCTCTCTCTCTCTCTGAGAAGAAGAATGAGTTATTTGTTCTCCGAATAAGTATTTGTTATTAGTGGATCAGACATGGATAAGGTATATTATTACAACCACGTTTGTTAGGTATGATTTACATTGTTTGCTGCATATCATCTTAGGCTGTCTTTAATTTTGTTATACTTTAGGGGGTTTTTGTTTGGGTTTATGCATTTAGTCACAGTTGGTTGTGTTTTGAACTTTGAAAAAAATTAATACAAAGGAAATTAAAAAAAGAAAAAGAAAATATTTTCAAAATGATGTGGAAATCAAATCTATCCCTGAGTAATTTGATTTGTAGGAAATGGAGAGCAAAGCATTACAAAGCATTACAAACAGAATGCCTTGAAGTGCATCATAATTACTTACATGTGCAAATACATTGTCTAGGTTTAGGAATTCAGCTAATAATAGTCATAATAATTCTATGCCCTTACACCAGGTCTTTCATCCAAGCTTCTCCAGGTTTGTGTAAGCAATCATTAACTAATGCCTAGGTATCTGTAAATACTCTGCTGCCCTTATGGATGGAGAAAAAGGGGCAAAAGCTCTCCAGGGCCAAGGACAAACTATGCGTTGCAGATGACTGTCCTCTAACTGCAGGTGGATCAGATGTGCAGGAGTTTGTAGCTGTCTGACATTACTACAACTTTGTGGCTCTCAAAGAATGAAGGAGTGTAACAAATGTACATCTTATACTCCTCTGTTCCACCAGGTTTAAAGGTTGAAAATTGACATAAATCAGATCCATGCCCCATCCTTGGTGGAACACTGCTATATACAAAAAACATACGAATGTTTTGTATCAAAGCACAAAGATTAACAAATTTGCCTCGTTTGGAACTGTTTACCAGTGCAAATAGTTTTCATCTGAGGCTCCACAAATGGTTTTCAGACTAGGCATCCTTTGTGGAAATCTGGGTTGAATGTGGAAGGAATCTGGAAAAGGGCAGCCTATAAAGTTCAGTTGTTATACAAAGTCCCAAACACCAATTTCATGCTTGTAGACTATTCTCACATTGATCTCTTTAAGTTTTAAGAGATCTGAAACTCTTAACAAAAATCTGAGCATACCATATTACCCAAAAGCTTTTCCACAATTCCAGGCTGTAAAGAAAGGCTGGATTTTACACTCTTCTGCTGTTTAATTCCATACCACTTCCTACATGCACACCTACATTGCTCTCTCTCACAACTCATAAGAGGAACCCACGGTTTCTGCAGCCCAGGCCCTTAACAATCCATCCTTATTTTACAAGAATATATGTTTCCATGCTTCTCTAGATGACCAAAATCCAAGACCGCCAAATATTTCTGCTGCTTTATTTAGCCAGGCAATAATTCTAATGCCTTGAACTAGTACCTGCTGAAATAGCAGTAAGTTACTGACCCACACAGACACTCAATTGCCTGTTTGAGGGGTTTGACATTCACACATCCCATTTTCTCTTGGTCTACATTTCAGTGCTCCCTGTAGCTGCAACAAGAAAGTGTGTCTCCATACATTTTTATTACCTGTTATGCTTTACACTAATAAAAACACTGGATATTATTTATTTGTCTGGCTGACTGACAAAGCCAGGCATCAAAGCATCATTCCAGTGTCACATACTTCAACGCTCTAATCTTTCAGAACTTGTAAAGCAATCTCTTACGGCGCTTTGTGGGCTGTGAGATCACCCTGACAAACTGTGATAATGTTGGCAATCTCCAAATGGGTGTTCATTTGCAATCTTACTACAGAGGAATTGCTATGTTTCCAAATTTGAGGGCTTGACATAATCTGTCTTCACAAAGCTATCAGGGTCTGTCATAAGGCTGTCTGTGACCCAGGGATTTTATGGGGTCAATATCTATCCCCAGTGAAACTTCATTGCAAGCAGTGGAATTGCCTAGAGTATGCCTTTCTCCATCTATTTGCTTTCTTTCTCCTTATTTAAAACACCCCTTCTTTGTATTATATTTTTTTCAAGTGCAAACAGCACCCACCAATAACATCTGAGCCAGGTAGGGGAGACTGCCCCTCCAAATGGTGGCCAGTTTCTTACAGTTCATGCCAAACCCTCTGCCCCCCTCATCACACTGAGCGACTGAGAAACAATGCAAATGTCAGGTCAAGCTCCAGAGCTATTGCCATCATCTCTTCCTTTCCGTATGCTCCCAGCACTGGCAGTCTCTGGGCTGCAGTCCACAGGATATCCACAATTATGGCCCAGATTGAGGGAGGGGTAGAAAAACGATGGTACTCTGCCAATTATGTCAGAACCTAAACTTGATCCATTTTAAAATTGAAGCTGGGGACTGTGGGATAGCACTGTGTTTGCTATAATTTGTGTAACGAAAAGGAAATAATTAAGCAGCTCAAAAAAAAAAATTGAAAAAAGGCAGAGTTAGTGCAGACCTATAATAAATGTTTTATTTTTGCCTCTGAACCTCATCTTTAAGTAAATACAACGTTATCTGGACACAGAAAGAAGATTTTTAAAATGCCGCAAGACTGTTAAGCACCTCAAGGAAAAGCGAGACAGGGATTGTCAGGCTTTGCTATATTCATGAGGGCCACACAACTGCTAGTGAAGTAATTCTGTTTTGAAATTACTTAGGATTCCTTTAGAAAAGCCGGGAACGCAGGATGGAAATAGAAAACTAAAAAAACTGCATCCAGTGTTTCAAAATACACTCCCTGCACAACACCCTTTCCCTGCTATCATCCCCTGAGGCAAATTTCCCAGGCAGTTCCTCACACTTACCGAAAGATGATCCCCAAATCCTGCTCAGGGTGGGGGTGAGCAGCTGGAACCTGGCCATGGTGGGGTCAGAAAGCCCCTGTCAGGCAGAGACACTGGAGCACAAGCTGAGACTTACACCCTGGCTCGGATACTCTGCTGAATTTCTGCTGGGATGTTTTGCTATGTTTACTATGGTTTTACAAACGAAGTTCTCCTCCTTGGATTATTCCATCTAATCAAAACAGAAGTTGCTAAAATTGCATCAGACTTTGTTTTGTCCCCGTTTAAGCTATTTTCTGCGTATCATTCTCTTTGAAAAGGAAAGTCAGTGTCACTATCCAACCTCAGGAAGAAGGACCTAGCTGCAAAGCTACTGGAAAATTTTGGAATCCAAATAAATTCCAAACTTGTATTTTGGCCTGAATTTATAGCAAACTTCTGCTCTCAAAACGCCTACTGCTTTTACCAGGAGCAGCAATTATCCCTCTTAATCTTTCAGAAAAGAATGCACAGCCCTGGAGGCCCAAGGTAAATGTTTTAATGTGTGTACTATCTTTGCTGAAGTCAGTAGGGTTGCATAGATATTAAAAGAAGGCTGCACGAAAAGATAGTACAGGGATCCACGGGCTTCAAAAGGTTAAGCAGCTTCACCAATACAAACACTGCAGTTGGGCCAGTCCTGAAGAGAGCAATTCAACTGGTATGTGCTTTTCCTTCCTAAAAATTCTTTCTCGAGGGTGAATATTTTTGTTTTACAGTGAGTGGAAAAAACTGTTGACTTGCATACTAGTTATTATTTAACTCTCTTGTACAAAAAACTATTTTGAAAGACAAAAAATACAAAGCAGAGAGCCCTACCTCAGAAGATTTTTGCTACCCAAAGCTGAATTACGGCAATGTTTCTCCTTTTTCATTTCCATGTTTTTACTACTTTCAACACTGACAACGAAATTTTCCGAAAAATAAAGAAAACAGACTGTCACTGGTTGATTAGTATTTAAAGTTGGAAAGAACACAGAAACATATTAAATTTACCCTAAACAAGGGGGCTTATACCATGACAGCAACTTCTAATGTAATTCATTTGTCTTATAAATTACTTCCCTGGGGATATCCCTGAAAATTAATTAGGTTAGAGAGGGAAGGAAAACAAATTGAAAACTTCTCAAAACTGCAGGAAACAATGAGTTTTAAACACAGCAGTGTCAAAAATCTCACTATAAAGTTCTTCCCTCCTCTTTCCCTACTACTCTTTCCAGGAGACCAAGATCCTCAGACTGAGAATCATTTTGGCACACCAAGGTCAAGGAAACCATATACATTCAAATACAGAACATTTCTGAAACTGAAGATTTTGCAAGCAGTTCTGCCTTTCCAAACTGCAGTCTCCCTGGGAGAATTCTGAAATATAATTTAGTAAAGACATTCATTGTGCTAATGTGGCTTTAAACACAAAGCTACAGTCACAAGATGTGGACATGATGCATTCATCACACAACAGAGAAAAGCAAAGGGGAGGCAGAAAAAAAACAATAAGAATTTTGTACAAATTTTAATACTGGCCAAACTCATCCTCAAATCAAAACTCTGAATGTTTGCTTGTTCATTAGTTTCTCTAGAGTTTAGGCAAAAAGGAATTTGGCCATGTACTTTTCCTGTAGTGCCCTGTCTTCATTTTGTGCAAGAAACAGCACTTAGGTTTTGTCACTCTTCTCAACGCAGTTCACTGGACTGGAAGTGTTGGCGCACATATACAAAGTCCAAGACATTTTCTGATTCCATTTGTAACACAGATCAAATTTTATACTTCCTGATACCTGTGCCACCTTCCAGGACTAAGGGAAGAATAGAAAGACAACAAAATGCAGGGAAGTAACTGAGTTGATGATGCTTTACCATTGGCTCTTTAACAGATGTGCACTAATGGATAACTCCACGGTACAGACTTCACCTGGACCATGTGAGGGCATGAGATGCCATTTCTGCCAGCCCTTATATGTGCTAACGCTGGCAGCAAGGAACAAAAGGCATCAGATAAGGCACAGAGCTCGCTGGTAGAAGTCAACACATCAAAACATATTTTTAAAACTGCATCAGAGAATTTATAATGGATCCGTGCTTTGCATTTTGAGGTGACAGAGTTCTCGATCTGGTAGAAAGTTCCCAAAGCTCAATTTACTACATTGTCAAAATATAGCCTGAGGGGACAATCTGACTTACAGCATCTTTATGACTGGTGATGAAAGAACCTCGCTTGGCTTTTAGATCCCAAGTTTGGCTCAAGATAGTGCAGTAGAGAACAGAACATCTTCTATTTTATGCTGGGTGTTCACAGTGTTCCTCTTCAGCACAGAATTAGGTTTTACTCTATAGAATTCTCACACAGCTCGCTGATGGGTTAGCATTCACACCTTCAGATTTTGGGGATATACTTCACACCCTGCATTGTTACTGCTACTAAAGATACAGATTACACTGTCCTCATGTCATTGTAGCATCTGTAACGGAAATCTTTAGAAAATTCAGGGAAAAACTGCATCTTTTACAAGGCCACAGCATGTCTCATTCAGCCTTGGAGAGACTTCAGAGCACAGTAACCGCATTAATTGGACATTATATGGACAGCCAAGTAAAGCTCAGTTACTGTGCAGATTTTACTGCTCTTTGTCATGTTGCTTCAAAACACATTTCATGTTTTAACCAGTCATATATACATATGAAAGCATTTCGCAACACTGGACAATGCTACAGATCCACAGGAAATAATTGTTTCACAAACATGAAGCAATCTGCACAAATATAAATAGCGTGGCCCAAATCTGTTCTAAATTATGCTTGTGCAAACCCATGGAAGTCAGCTGGTACCACTAACAGAACAGAACACACAGGAGCATGTAGAATATAGAACATGGCTCTACTGTTCAGCTCTCCATGGTCCAAACCCCGCCAGCCTGCCAGCACTTGTATCCTACTATTTCACCAGCATGGCTTTATAGGAAACAAGAAAAATTCTGGGATTTCTAGTTCTCTCATGCACTGGAGGACACAAGTCCAAGAACATATGGGCTTAAATGTGTCAGCATCCTACATCACTCTTATCTGAAGAATGTTATTAATTTTTGTGGGTGGAGTCCAAAATTGTAATGCCGTACGAACACACAGTGGCTGTTTCTGTAATGTGTATGTCACAGGGAGCATATGTGTAGCAGCCCAAGGACAGCATTTTCACTTGATTTCAAGTGATTTTCTGAATTGTAATACCCTCAAAAGATGAAGTACTGATGCTGCTGGCAGGGTATTTCACAACTTTTGTCTTCACAGTTTCATCCAGTCACCTCAATTCTGACCTCTAGGATATCATGCTATTGCAGATCTGGACTCCACACAAAGCTGTTTCAACAAATCCCATTTTTCTCTCTAATACACAGCATGTGATTTCAGGATTGGTATTTTCAACGCTGAACTGAGTTATACGAGTCATGTATGCTACTCCAGGCAAAAAGCAAGACTAATAGCAGAAGATTCTTTGCCGTGCTAACTCTAACTGAATTTCAACCCCAATCTTCTCCAATGAATTAGCCCCTTTACCAAACTCACAGGTACAGACAGATACTATGGGAATCAGCCATGAAACCATTCCAACTGGATAGAGTGAGGGAAGTATTGCCAAAGGCTTTTCGGCTGTGACTCAACAGGTGGTTTGGCACTGAGATTTCTACCTGTTTGTGGTTTTCATCTCTGGTTTCAAGACAGAAAATGAGATTATACCTTTCAGTGCTGCATCTCAAGCGGGCTGTACGCAGAGCAACGTTTCATTCCAACCAAATCTCTCTCTCTCTCGCAAAGTTGAGGAAAACTGCCAACCACTGCTGCTCTTGACATCAACATGCGATGCAGATGTCAGGAAAGGGAAAAGAAAAGGGAGAGAAGAAAAAAGGAAAATAAAACTGTAAGTTTTGCGTAAACAAGAAACTGTACTTAATGACTACATCTGAGGAAAACAAAACAAAAAGTACTGGCTTTAGTATAAGAAAACAAATAAACAAAACCTTGGAACAGCTTAATCTAAGAGGTTGTGGGGCTTTTTTTGTCTGAGCTTGTTTGTTTGTTTGTTTTGGGTTTTTTTTAGTTTATTAGAATTTTTGTTTACATTTAGTTCTAGGAGAAAAAATACCTTTACATGACAAACTTAAAGGGACAACATAAAAGAAACAAATCTATCATAGCAACAAAATTAACTACTCCATTACTCGGAGAAGACTCTAAGCACCTTTAACAAACACCGTGAAGAGCAGCAGAAGCACTCATAACATATGTTCTTGCCTGCAAATAGCCCAGGGTGCAAGAGGTGGGTTTCATTTTTCAGTTTTTAAAGCCTTCTACATAGGTCTAACTCTGCCTTTGTTGAAGGTAGTGTTAACACACACTGAATGCAGAAGGAACTGAATGTGGGTAACTGCATACTTCAAAAAATCACACCCAATATGTTCAACTGATGCCATCGTTTCCCGAGGACAAGAGTAGGCTATGGAATACTACAAATAATAGAGAGCAGTAGTCTAAAGCAAGCTTCTCAGAACCAAGAAAGCATATTTCAATACTTTCCCACAGATAATTGGGAATGTGCATCTTCAAAATAGTAGTCAAGAGCAAGTAAAGACTGTCAGGAGATGCTCTGCTGTGACAGAAATCTCAGTGCTTTTTCATAAAATAAGAGTTCTTCAAAGCAACTCTCAACAACCATTAAGAGAACAGTCAGTGAATCCATGCTTTTTGGATTAAAGCAAGAAAACGAAAATCAGTGCTTCTCCACAGACAAAGATGTAATGAGAATGACTTCAATACATCAGCATTTGAGTCACCAAAATGGGCCCATATTCACCAATGCACAGGAAAGTAGAATGACCAGCAAGAACTTTGCTTTGCCCCGATAAAACCATTTCAGGAGGTTGTATATGTATATGTATAGGCTAATTTGCCTATGAAAGATGAGAACCTCATAATTAAACTGTATTAAATCATCTATACTCAGAAAGACTGAGCTGGAGAGAAAATGGAACTATTTCATCATAATGATATAATCACTTGAGGGAAAGGGACCCCAAAATCTTCTATTCTAGAGTTGGAAGAATCAGCAAAGTGGGTTTTGAAGTCTTTCCACAAAAATACACCTCTCAGATAACCAAAAGAGAATTTTTTCTTCAACTACCTGGAAAAAAGAGGGGGGACAAAAGAGTAATGAGTCTTTCAGAACCAGCAGTAGGCAAATATTTATTTGACTTTTCTTGGGTAAAAGAGTTATTCCCCAAGAAAATTTTCATTTCAAGAAAAAGGATTTCCACTGAAAAATCAAAAAACGCCTGGCCATGGCTACAAAGGATAAGGCCACTGGCCTCAGCCAGGGGGAGGTGAATGCCAAGGCCAGTGGACTGGGTCTGCCACAGTCCTCTTGCAGAACCACGGGCACAATGCCTCCATTTGCTGGGATGTTTGCTCTGCTCTGTTTTTTGCCTAGGTAGAGCCTCCCCTCCTCAGGGCAGGAACTGTCTCTCACTGTGTGTTGTGCACAGCAACACATGTGTTCGATGACTTTTAGTACTACAGTGGCAACAGTGCCTTCTCCTCCTACAGCAGCTACCCCCCAACATCAAGATGAGGAGAAAAACGTCACCTATGGCTGCAACACACTGCTAATCAAACACTATTGTATAGCATGGGGATGTGGGGGGATGCCTTTTCACCACAGAAATAATCAGGGTTTATACACACAGTATAATCAGTAAACTATATAGCTCAGCCTTGTGATCTGTGTTCCAAGCTGACAGAAATAAGGCAGGAAAGAGGGGTGGGGAAGGGGGGGGGGGGTAGGGGAAAGCATCTCCTGTGTTCATAATGAAAGAAGAGAGATGACTGGACTAAGAGCTGATGAGGTTACAAGGCAACAGCAGTGCCATGAGTTGTTTGGGCTTAAAGCCAGATGTCTTGTATTTCCTTTGATTGTTTCTAAATAATTAATGGTATTAATTTCATCATGTGACCCACCCACCCCCCTTTTAGTATTTGGCTCTGTGTACCAACACTAAATATAAAGGAGGAAAACGGTACTGTCTATAGCATACTGAATATTGATGCTGTGTGTTTGGACTGCAGCAACAGCTGATACTCATATCCCCAGGATTCTATATTCCACAGCACTCACACAGTGTTTGCATGAAGGAGATGGAGTAGTACCCCTCATACTCCATCCATAAACCAACCCAACTACGGCATATGGACACTGCGTGTTTGAAGTAGTAAAAGAGAGGGTGCATCGCTCCCTCTCCGCCCACACCAAGATGAACCTGCCACTACTATTTCACGTAACATTTTCTGGCAAGCTCCCAGTTTTCAGTCATGCTGGTTTGCTTGAAAGAAACACTCAGAGGAGACTCTGCTTGTCTCGCTGTTCGAACAAACAAAATAATCACGCATCTTGAGTTAATGGCCCAAAGCTTAATGAAGATCATAGAAAAGAGGCTGCCTGTGATGGGAGCATTCCCTTCTGACTTAGCCACATAAGCCACTGCTGTTGGCAAAAGGAAATGGATTATGAGGATAATAAGTAACCCTGAGCTCTGGTCTAGACAAACCTTTGCTTGGTACTGTAGCAGTAAGTGCAAAAAGAGGACAGGAACAACCAGAAATAAAAATTCCACTTTTCCAGTTTTCTACCCCAGGGCACTGGCAGCATCAGCAGGAAGACCCGTGTTCCTTTCTCATGGGAATGTTTGGGTTGAGTGCTAGGACCACTGGAATCTTAACAGCGGAATTCCTGAACAAAGAAAGACTAGTGGAGGCAGATCCCTATATGCATGATTCTATGATATGCACTCAGGAAAAATGTCTGCCCACCCTCCTGTATACTGCAGCCTACTTTCAGCTCCCCATGTCAAGTCTCCAGTCCCAATCACCCAATCTACCTTTTTCCCCTACCACATTCTCACTTACTTGAATCCCATCTATTCTGTATCTACCACAGAATCAGAATCATAGAATCATCTGAGATGGAAGGGACCTTTAAAGGTCATCTAGTCCAACCCTCCTGCAATGAGCAGGGACCTCTCTCTTCAACCAGATCAGCTTGCTCAGAGCTGTGTCCAACCTGACCTTGAATACTTCCAGGGATGGGGCACCCACCACCTCTCTCCACAGCCTGTTACAGTGCTTTATTCACCATCAGACAGTATTAAATGGAGCAGCTGGGGGGCAATAGAGAAAGAAATCTGACAGCTTGGAGCAGACCCTTGTTTTGTCCAGGAAGGCCGCAGACTTCTGAAGGTAAGGACAAAGTAATGAGGCCCTCACGGATGTCAAAAGAAGTTTCCAAAAGCATGCATAAGGCTAACCTCATCAAAGCATACCTGTGGGGAGTCAGAGAGGGCTTGGTCAAGTCTCATTTCTTAGATTTTATCCAAGGCTCCCTAGCTGAGTGTCATTCTGCAGCTAAACTGGTGCATTGTACAGTGACAATTCTTCAGTTGAGGGAAGTGAAACCCAAAGAACTCTCCACTAGAAAGCCTGATCCTAATCTTCAAGGGCTTGACTTTAAGATTAGCTCAACTGGTTAGAGCACAGTGCTAATAATACCTAGATTGTGGATTTAATCCCTGTGTGGGCCATTCACTTAAGAATTGGACTCGATGATCCTTGTGGGTCCCTCCCAGCTCAGAAAATTCTGTAACTTCTGTAAATTTTGACTTGGCAGTCAAGGCCTAGCAATCCTAAGGCATACTTCTTCCCCACACACCCACAACAGGTTCATAGGAAGAAGTCTGTCTCATTACACAAAGATCATATGAGAAGTACACCTGAGCCCTTCAGCTGGGACTGGAGCAGCACCAAAACCAGCACTGGCCCTGCACACTGCAGAGAAATCACCTGGAGGGAGCATCACCACTGCCAAATCACAGCATGAGGCACTGCAGACAGGGTGGCAGAGTGCCCTGGGTGCCAGAGCTCAGGCTGTGGGGCTCTACTGCAAGAAAGAAGCAGGATGAATATCACACTGGCCGTGCTGGGAAGAAAACATCTTACCCTCTCCTATTAGAGCTTCTCTTACATGGTTATAAGGCAGAATAAAATTATGGGTTTATTGCTCATGGACACATGCAAATGGAGAAGACAATAAACCACATCAGTTAAAACAAGATGAAGAAGAGTAAGATACAGGCAAACTTCAAGTGACTCCTTCAGCTCCTACCAGCTACCTACAGCAGAGTGGCAACACTGACACAAGCAAAAAGCACATCAAGAATATCTGATGCCAGAGTCCTCTTCCTTGGAAGTCATTCACAGTAAATGGGCTTTGCAGCTTTGAACTGGAACAGAGGAAACTGCTTCTAGACAGGAATGATCACAGAAATGACTACACTTTTTTGCAAGGTGGAAACACTGCAGATAGACAAAAATACAGCTGAACAGTCACAGCACTTTATGAGCAGCCCCTCTACCTAACTACTTGGTTTTCAGGATTTTGGGAGGTCACAGCAGAGTGAGAAGACAGCATTTTTTTCCTATGGCATCAAGGATCTCTTAAAGTGTGTACACATCAGCCTTGGCTGAGAACGTATCCTTTGTTCCTTCTTCTGCATTATTTCCCTTTAATGATAGCTTTGCAGTGAATCCCATTTGTAAGTTGCTCAAATAAATGTAAATTTTATCTTGTAAGCAATACCCTCCAAAATAGAACTACCACTGAAAGTAAAAATCTGAAGAGCTAAAAGGCACTGGGTCTTCCCTAGTGCCCCCATCTCCTCAGTGCACTTGACTGCTTGCTATTATTATATATGGAATACCAGGCAGGATACATGTATTATAAATATGTACTGTATTGAAATATATAGCCCAAGTCCCCAGGGCCCAACATTCTAATTAAAACTACAGTTGTGCAAATAACTGATTTATTTGGCTAGCTGACCAAACTGAGAACATGGAAAGGAAACAAACAAGCAAACAACCAAAAAACAACAAAAATCACCTATGTGTTCAATGAAATGGGTTAGTTTTTTGTTTGTGTTCAATATATTTCGATTAAAATTGACTAAGTCTCAAAACCAGAAACGTTGTTTACAAATATCAAAATAAAACCAGAAACCTTGTTTAGAAATATCAAAACAAAATCTTCTGGTTTTCTAAAACTTTTATTTTTCTTCTTAGTTTTTTGTTTTGTTTTGTTTTGTTTTGTTTTGTTTTTGTTGTTTTTTTTTTTTATGCATAATTTTGGCCAACCCATATCGGAGGTGAGCAGGTTTCAGCAAATAAAAAATTTAATTCAACAGTTTTACCAGGATTTAAATCTAAGGGCTGAATTGTGAGCCAACTAGCTCTTGACTTAGTGAAAGAACAGGGAAGCAGGGGATCTGCATTCCCTTCTTGATTCAGCCCCTGTCTTTGCACCCAAGGTGAGTTATTATTTCATTTCTTTATGGTTGTCTCTCTGTCCACGCTTTGTCTCTGCACTCTCTGAGCTTGTTGGGGTCACATGCACCTCCTACAGTGGGTCTACACAGTGCTTAAAACACAGACTGCTCAGCTGGGGCCTATATGATTTACTAAAATATAAATAACTCCTCAACTGCAGTCAAATCTCTTTTTAATGCCAGTAGTTTCACTCGCATATATTTAGCAGCCCATCATGGGAACATCAGCTTCTTTTTTAATTAATTACTTATTAATAGATGTAAAATATGAACGGACAGCGAGCCTGGATTTTTCCTGCTTCATCAATTTCAGTGCTCAAAGACAGCATCTCGTTTACAGCTACCAAGAACCAACAGGGACATGTAATGAATGAAGCCTGAAACCCAAGATCCCCTCAGCACTTTTGTACCCCCATTATTTGGGGACAAATCCTCTCCTCCCTCGAGGGAAGGAAGACTAGCTGGATTGAAAGAGCTGGAAAAAAATGGAAAGCCTCACAGGCAACCTTCAAATTCCCTGTGCAGGGCTTTCGGCACGTAGTTGTCACCAGCAGGAATGGGAAATGCAAGTTCAGTATCTGCAGGGAGGTGGAAACAGCCTGTGGGACTGCACGGAAGAGGTGTGCCTGCCTTTCTTTTGAGGACCCCACGCCATGCATCTCACAAGGCCAGCTTACCTAGTTGAAAGACAACTGAAGCTCATTGGAAAATAAACAGGAATAGAAAGGACTGCAAAGCTATGAACTCTTCAACTTCCATGTAGAGCACTCGGGGCTGGGGGTGGGGAGGATTCTCAGAGCATACATGGCTGTCACTGACAATAAAGTCAGTCACGTTTTTAAGACACTGGGGACGGAATTCAAATGTGCCCCATTATGTCTTGAGATGTACTCCCTGGGTACAAAAGGTGCGTGGGTTACGCTGAGCTCCTGTGCTCCTTTGCTGAGACTGTGCAAGGCAGTGCCAAGTGCAGACTGAGAGGGAAGGAACTGTGGAGCACATGGGACCGCAATTCCTACCGTAGGGGCCTGATCAGGGGTGCCCCCAGTGCCCTGGAGTCCCATGGCAGCTTTAACCTCGTCCTAGCTTTCTCCATCCCTGGGGCTGCTGCTCAGCTCTAGGAGACCCCTCTGCCTATTCCCAGCCCCATGGCTGCACCTCGGGCACGGCTCCTGCGAGGGGCTGCGAGAGGGAACAGCCCCAGCCGGCGGTGCCAAGGCAGTCCTGCTCTGTCCAGGGGCAGCACTGCAGGCAGCCATTCCCCTCAGCATACACATGCCCCCCACACCATGCTGAAGGCGCAATTGCCATGGTTAAAAATGGTAATTTTATCCTCCCTGTCGACTGACTGTACTTATTGGCCATTGCTGCCATCTAGCCAGATGCACCTCCAGCATTCGCGGAACGTGCCTTGAGCCTGTTTGTTTTCTCACTGCTGCTCGGCCTGGAGCGGGGATAAACGCATCCCTCGTCACTCACTGCCGCTGCAGTGACATTTGTAAACCTTCACAGGGTTTTCCTTCTTTTCCAACAGGTGACAAAATACTCTGCAACTGCAGGTGCTCTGGGACACAAACAGGAAAATGGAGATCAGATGCAGCTGTAGTTGGAGTAAGGGAAAAATCAAGATAAAGGCAGCAGATGAGAGAGTGCTAAAACAAGCAAAGAGATGATTGAGAAATGGTAGTTAGCTATTTTTGTTGCCAACTTACTCTTGCAAGGTAGCTCTAACACAATAATTTTGTCTGTTTTGTTATCATGCCAAATTTTTGCAGGTGCTACCGGGGGAAGTTTGTTGAAAAAAAGTTTTTTGAACATCACTGGAGAAGGATGAAGAAGCTGTCACCTCAGGTTAGCACTGACGGATGTGCTGGAGGTCACAGCTAAGGAGCAGTGGCTGGTGTCACTGGATTTGCAATGTAAGAATGATAAGGAAGTGGTTGGAGAGAGCTTCTGATTCAGATATATTTGCGTAAGAGTTTGGTCCCAAAATTCAGTCAGGAAAATGCTCATAATGGGGGGCTTACTTTGCCTCAATCCCTCCATCTCCTTTTGGTATATATGGCATAGGACAGGTTGAAAAAAATAGTACTCTAGGGAGACTTAGAAACTGAAAGATTCAGACAGTCTCATGGCCTGATTTCTGTCCACAATTCAGCTCTAAAAAAGCCAATGCAGACTTCCAGACACTGTGGACTTTCACTTCTCTAGACAACCTGGTTTCAGAGCCATATCCAGCAACATAACAAGCAAGAGGTGAAGCACAATGGGTAAAGAGAAAATAAACATGGCTGTATCATAAAATACAGTGATTGCTCTCTAGCCATAATGTTCCACCCAAACAAAAGGGAGAAGGAGGATATCAACAAATATCTGCAAATTCAGATTTATTTTACTGTACTTCCCATTCCACCAGAGAAACGAATAAAATGTTGCATTTTGCTTCCCTGGTTTTCTTAACTCTGAAAAGGGAGGTTTCATGGATAATCCAGAGTAATATTCAGCTGTGAATCCAATTTATGCAGTGGGATAGGATTAAAAAAGGAACAGAAGGTCTGGATTCTGAACCTGCTGTAACAGTTTTGATTTGAATAGAACCCAAGTCTTGAAATGGCTTGTTTTCCACTTCTGGTTTGGAGCTGGTTGAAATACTGCCACAGTAGCACTTCCTGTAATATTTTAGTCCAAGATCCTCATTATTTGGAACTGAACTCAAAAGATTTTGGCACCATGAAATCCAAACAAAACTCTGTTCCTCACTCAACTGGCCCAGAAGTCAACCCAACCTTAATCTGGTTCTGGGTCCAAATCCAGCTTCAGCCCATTTCCATTGTTATATAGATAATGCCATAATACCACCTCTAGCCTCAGGATTTATGATGCCTCCTCACAGGATGCATATTTGTGTGTAAATACATAAATCACATCAGATAAACAAAGCAGACATGCCAGAAAACAGGAGGGGAGGGAAGAGGAGAGATACCTACCAAGCAGTTTGTCTCTAAAGTGTTGCCAGTTGTGAAAGGACTGGTGGTGCTAATATCCCCTCATTCAGACTCTTACAGACACGCTAAGAGCGTGACGGCTGGCAGGCAGTGCATTTAAGTGCTGCTACTGAGGCCCCCAAATATTGACAGAGTGCCAGACTCTGAGAAACTATTGATGTATGCAGCCGGCCGCTGCTCCAGACACCTCTCAGACAGAGTCTTTAAATGTCACAGATTAATGAATTTTCATGAAATGGAGAATGAGAGAAAGAATTAAAAAAAAAAAAAATTATATCCCACAGCACCAACATGAAAGCATCTTTTATCCCTACACAAAATTCTGCCCTCAAGCCTCAAGATTCCTAATAGATTATAACAGATTGTAAGTCGACATGAGATTCGGGATGGAGGAGGTTAGACCCTCTGGATCACGCAGAGCATCCTCAAACAAAGCCAATATGCGAGATGTTCATTTACAAAAAAACAGTGAGAGTCAAGGACCACTCAGACCTCTGTTCCATTTTAACCTGAACCACAAGTTACAAAGCTTAAGGGGGAGAGAGTTGGTTAAATATTTTTTAATCTGAGCTACACATGGTGCCAAACTGCAAAATTCAGCTGTTGGCTTCGAACAACCCTAACTTTAGAGACATTGAGATAGACAGATGTACTTGGATCCTCTCTTAGTATTTGATCTTGTGCTTGATCTTACTCAAGAAATTGCCAAAGTTATGATAGAACATTTTTATGCCATCAGATAAACCAAGTATGCTGATTATTTCTTTTTTCATTTATATCAGGAACTCAAATATGTATGCAAGAACTTCAAATATCATTAAAATGTAATAATGCAAAATGCAGTCAGAGTGTAAATGACAAATCTATGCATAACACATCACTTAAAGAGGAAGGAAGTGAAGGGATGATGCAGATGATGTATGCAGAGGTAAAAATGGGTCATTTATACCCGACCATGTTAAAAACACAGCTTCATTGAGTCCCTCAAAGCCACTTGTGGTGGGGCTCCATGAGCCATTTTCTCCCTCTTTCCCACAGTTAAGGATTCCTGCAAGGCTCTCCTGCCCCCAGTGTGCCCCTGGGCTGTCCCGTAGGATTTGCCTGCAATGCAATGACAGCAAATGGGGTGAGCACCAACACACCCAGCTCCTCGCTGGCTGCCTCCTTCCCCCTCAAAAGCAGAGCTGTCTGACACCAGTGGCTGGGAAATGGAAGCTGGTGCCACCACAGCAGCCAGGCCTGCTGCAGGAACATCTGGGGAAGCTGACTGCACCCTGAGAAGCAAAGGGAGTGCTCTAAGAAAAGCCAAGCAGCAAGGCTCTGTGGTTTTCCATACTGTTGGAACAAGCCTAGAGGAGGACCATGAAGATGCTCAGAGGGCTGGAGCACTTCTGTGATGGCAGAATGAGAGAGCTGGGGTTGTTCAGCCCAGAGAAGAGAAAGCTCTGTGGAGATCTCAAAGCAGCTTTCTGGTACCTAAATGGAGCTGACAAAAAAGATAGTCTTCCTTTAAACGAGAACATAAAGTAATAGGGCAAAGGGTGATGGCCTTAAACTGAGAGAACATAGATTTAAATTGAATATGAGAAAGAATTTTCCATGATGAGGCTGGTAAGGCAATGGCACAGGTTGCCCAGAGATATTGTGGATAGTCCATCACTGAAAGCATTTAAAACCAGGCTGGATGGGGCTTTGAGCAACCTGGTCCAGTAGAAGGTGTCCCTGCCCATGGCAGAAGTGTTGGCATTAGGTCCATTCTATTCTATTAGAACCATTCTATGGTTCTAGGATTATCGCTGCAGAAAAGTCAGTATTCTTCACTGAAAACTGTTCTCGTAAGTTTGCTCTCTCTCTGGCCACACGAGGCTTTGCTCACCTCAGCATTTATAAAATCTTGCCATAAGAACAGGGACTAACATATGCAGGGTTCAAGAGGTGCTTGTTTTCACATCATCTTACCAGTCAGATAATTCGTGGCAACCTTTGCCAAAGGAAAAAAAAAAAAAATCTAAAAACAAAGCTGCCTTTCTGTGTGTGAAGCCAAGTGGAAACAACTGCAAGGACTGATGGCAACCTCCAGCTCCTCACAACAGAAGAGTCTTTGGTTTTCCAAATCCAATACGCTTCTGTTGGTTGGCACATCTGGCAATTAACTGTATCAGGGACTACGACAGCCATTTCTATTACCCATTCTTGTCACCACCCAAAGCATGTCCTCCCTCCCACCACAGATCCCATGACCATCAGAGTTGCAGCAGGGTCTCCAACACCATTATGCATTACCATCCAGCTCTACAAATGATCGGGATGAAGCAGCAAGTAGCCAGGGAGAAGATGGAGCACACATGTGTGTAGGAGGGGACAACACAAATGACTTATTAAGCACAGGAGAAGGCAAAATGTCAAAGCCTATCTATTCTGAGAATAATTTCTGTACAAACAAAGCAAAAGAAAATCAATATAGATTTTCACACAGAAAACTATTTTATACATAATTGCAAACTTAGTTTAAAACACTCAGTACTTTTTCTTCAGGACTTCTAAAGAGCCTGTCTTTAAAGCTATGCCTTCTTTTGCAAACATTAGAATACATAATAAGCTTTGTACCTTTTCCCTTTGCATGCCAATATATGAACACATGTTCCAGTTCCATAAACTCTGCACCATCTCAAAGACTGGGGTAGCAGAAGTGGACAAAAATTTAGAAGAACTGGAAGCATTAATGATTGCACAAAAATTATCATAGAACAGAAAAAAGTAGAATACAATATTCACAGAAAATAGCAGTTGCAAAGTAACGAATAGGAAAAAGTGCTACAGAATTAAAATTATTAGGTCTTAAGGGGCCCTTGGAAGTTCCTAAGTTCAACCTCCCTCACCAGCTTTAGGATAGGCCGTCTTCCTTTGTCTCATTTTCTCTCTTTGATTGCCACTCTAAACTTTCCATCAATTAGTTAATTTCTGGTAGTAATTTCTGGTTGTCCATCTCCTGTCTTTTTCTTTCCTTTCCTCTGTGCATGCCTGTGCATACATCACAGATCACAACCAGCTTACACCCCCCCTCCTTGTTAAAAGTCCCACCTCTTCTGCTGACTTACTGCACTCTTAATCAAAAGGGCAGGAGGAAGCCGCCAGGATTCATTCTTCCCCCTCTCTCCTCCTCTCTCCCTCCCTTTTTTCAAATGGCACAAATGTCAAACTTTCTAAAAGGATGTTTGGCATAGCAGAGTTCAGTCATGTAACGAACAAAGTCGGTATGATCAAAAGGTTGCAGGGCTGCCCACTGCTAAAGAAGAGAGGGAAAAAAGGAAACGGGGATCTTTTCTAAAGTGTGAAAGAATGCATGAGACAACTGTTGCCACTGGAAACACCATGTCTATTAGCAGCAGTGGTGGGTCTGAAACACCAAAACCTAGGTCCAGAGTCCAGATTCCCTGAAAAATAGGGCTACTCTGATCCAATTTTCTGCCCGTGAAGAAACAGTGATAGATACAGCTATGGAACTTAAGACTTTTTTTTTTTTTTTTTTTTTTTTTTTCTTTCTTTCTTTCTTTCTTTCTTTTTTTTTTTTCCCCTATGTGCTTTGCATCATTCTATGGAAAATAAGTGAATCTATGTGGAAATAACAGCAGTTAGTTTTGTAGTCAAACTTGCTGAAATTAATCAGATGGAACACAGATTCACCTATCAAAAATACATTGTCTCTCTGGTATTTTTATACTGCTACCTTTCACCACAGAATTTTCATTCTTATTCTATCCACTGCTGAAAAGGAGAGAAAATTATTCCTCCCTTCTACATATCTAAGATTGTTATGATTTCATAAAGCAACTGGTTTGCAATTGTAGAGCACTTCACAATTGCACGCTCGCATCTTCCTCTGCATTTCTGACGCAACTCTTCTGGTTTTATTCATCTGTTTATTTGCTCCACTTTGCTGAGCCCTTGTGAAAATGTTTGCATCTCCTTACCCAACATCAACATTAGAGAACAGTCCAGTTATGCCACTGGCTCCTGCAAAGCGTCTGCACCCCAGTGGCATGAAAATCGGTGGTCAGAATACTCAGCATGAAGAATCTCTCCATGAGCTCAGACGGAGTTTCCTTGCCAGAAGATAACCCCAAAAATGTAGACGAAAAAGCTCATTGTCAATATCCATTTAATAGAAAAATCTTAATTATAGATAGCTTTCAGTCCCAGAACAGTAGACGGGAACTTGAGATTAATTCCCCCTATGACAAAGTATGTGAACAATAACCAGAATTTGTAATCAATACCCAGAGGAGAGAGCATCCAAATTGTAATGGGGATTTGGGATTCATTCCCAGAGGGTGTAATATATGATTTGGAACAGGTAGACTGGGATTAATTTTTGATTATGAAATATCTGAACAGCAATTTTCAACTTTTAATGAAGAGAGGATGTGGACACCACAATTAATATAATTTCTAAGTCTCTCCATCATATTTCAGGAGACAGATGATAGATCACAAACAGCTGTTCGGGTCACACACAAGTTAATGTGGGAGTGCCACCTAAAGGAAAGTGCACCAGGATGAGACACTGGAGAAAGACAGGCAAAGACCAGAGTTGCACTTTCCCCATTTCTAATAAAACTTGCTTATTGCAAAGTCTGCATTAGAAGTAATTATTCCATGTTTGCTGACTTTACATGGATAATTGTAAGTCAGAAAACATCAGTATGGGAACATGGCTTTTCTCTTACACAGGGAAAAAAGATAAAGGTGTTCCCAGGAGAAATAATTCTCACTCTGAAGGCAAATTTCAAAATAGGAGTGTACAAGGTAAAATATATAGAAGTTTACCACATCCTGGGGGAAGAATACAACCCAAATTTCTAAAGTCCCTTTAAAGACTGTAATAAAATAGCTAATTATTTGCCTAGAATGAAGATGAGTGAGCTGTGAATCTTACCCTTTTCTGTTAGTTTCCACAAAATAATTTTCTTTATGTTTTCCTCACAGGCCAATGAGTAATTTTAATGATTATGAGCTGCATCTGTAGCCATGTAAGACAAGACAAATTTCATCTATCTGCATATCTTGCCATGTATGAATGACTGTAACAAAGTGAATTTTCAGGACACAGTTTTTTTGTCACAGGGGTAAGAAAACCTAGCCTCCATGTCCAGCATTCAGTACTGCTCAGTTGGAAGGAAGGCATCCAGAAGGAAAACGCCTTGCCCTGAAACAACTGACGGTAGTTGCTTCAGAAGCAGGAATAAAGATGAGATGAACCAAAGTCCTGTTTCAGATTGACACATACTTCATTCTTAATTTATCTTTTCAATCTTGTAAAGTATTTTAAAGGATGCTCTGATTTTCTAAAATGGAAGATTTACCTCTTCCATTTTATGCCTGCTATGGTAAACTTTCGGGTCTCTCACTGAAAAGAGATGAAACAACTCTGGTTCCCTGTAGCCCCACTCCTCTCCTTTCCTCTTAAGCCCTCAGACCCACATCTACCCAAGGATCATTTCCTAAGTCTCCAAAATTATATATAAGTATGCTGTCTCTGCCAGACCCTATTAATCATAAACTTCTTCTCATTTCATTTCAGTATTAAACTCATCTTGTTCAAATCTCTAATTTTCCACACTGACAGAGAAGTTCTCTATACATCATTCAGTTCTATTTCCTAGATACGTTCAGAATTACAAAATTCATTCAAGCCCATCTGATCTCTTCTCACTAAACCTTCTGCCTTGCACTGACTGACAGAGAAGAATTAGCCTTCTTCCTGTCAGGTATACGTCTTTTCCCCACAAAATATGTGAAAACATCCAAATACAGCCAATAACTCAGCCTGCCCTTGTACTTGTGTCTCTGCTCTACAGAGCAGTCATCTTACGGAGCAGCAAATCCCACTGACATAATATCAGACACATTACTAATGTTTTTAAAGTAAAACCAGCTGTAGCTGCATGGCAGGGTACCACTTATTGAAAGCAGCAATAGGGATGAAATGGTACCATCAGCACCCCTTATTCTAGTGGAAGCAGGAAAACTCACAATGAAGTCATGCCACAAAGTGATACTGCTGAGCCTAATACATGACAGGTCCTTTTAAGGGTAAGGTTAGTAAAATTTGCCAACCACCATTTTCCTCAGTGACCCAATCTCATATTAAACCCAGGTGCAGATCTTAGGATTGGGAAGGAAAAGCATGTCAGATATCTTCTGCTCTTTCCCTGCTGCAGCAATGTCATCTATCTAATTTCTAACCCAGCGCCACAGCTTCTCTCCAGTTCTACAAAGACACTGCAGCAGCATGCCAGCAAAACAAACAATGGTCTTGCTCTACGGCAAAGAGGAGATAGGACTAGAAGAGCACTCAAGCCCCTCTCTGTGGTTTTTTATTTGGGTTTTTGTTTTGTTGAGCCAGACATTCAGCAGAAATGATGATGCCTTCCCCAGATGATATGTGCAACAGTGAGTTTGGTGCTTCAGAGCTGAGACCAGCCCCTGCTCTGCCCTAGGGCCAGGTATCATTGCTCTGAGAGGCTCTGGGTCCCAACAGCGAGTTGCTACCCACAGCTTTACTGGGGACCTGCAGAGCCCTCCACTCACACATCACACACAGGCTACAGCAGCCCTTCTGGAGAGCTAATCAAAGCAGCTATGGCAGCAACTCAGAGCCAGCTGGGCTCCACGAGGACACGGTGTCAGATTAGTCACCTCACCAATTTCTGCCTCAGTATCCCCAAGTGTGAATTAGTTTTTTGGCACCTACAAGTTGAGAGGGCGGCAGCCTTAGAAGAACTGTATGTTAGACAGATCGATATTTCATTTTAAAGAACAGTTTCTATTCTACTATACTTTCGCTGATTTGAAAGAAAACAGACTGTTGCAGTATTTTTTTGACTAAAAACCTGTAGAAGAAATTTTTACAGTCTTTTACAACCAGAATCTGGAAGGGTGTCCCATTGTAATATTTTCAAAGAGAAGTTGTGCATGCAGTATGTATGTGCATATGGTGTTTATGAATTGTTTTTTAACTTTAGATATTTTATTCATTTTTCCACATGGTACAAGTAGAACACACATCTTCGTTGGAAAGACACCAACACAGTAACATAGCTTTAGATTTCAGGCACTCAAGACTCAGTGGGACAATAGGCTATCTTCATGCCAGGACATCATGTCCTGAAATTAGGATGCATGCCATCAGGCAGTTCATATCTCACTGAAGATACTCAGCCCTCAATACATTCACTTATACTAAATGAAGGAAACTGTAACCACTTCCAGTTATTTCATACAGAGATAAGGACCATGAGAACTTTGTGTCTTGGCATACAACATCCTATTTTGATTTCACTGTACTGTGGGATCTGCTGTTATCCACAGTTTGTGGACTTCATTTTTTTTCTTACTTGGAGCATGCACACAGCCTGCGTAGTAACTTCAGTCATAACAAGTTTCAGAAATCCTTAAAGCAAAGAGAAGGGGGTGAGGAATGGCACAAAAAGACCTGGCTAGAGCTTCTCAGGACGGCAGCAGAGAGAACACAGATGCTACTGATACCTGCATTCCTACCCCCAGAGCCAGCAATGCAGAGTTCAAAATTCACTTTTGTTTGCAATGTGTGCATATGTGCAAGCTGCTCTTGCAGACTCATGGGGAACACTGAAAACATATTCTCCAGGATAACTGCCTATCCAGACTCACTAGTGCTCAAAGTCAGACGAAATGCAGGTGTGAACAGCTTACCTACAGAACAGAAAGTCTGCCCTGCTACTGCAGACTGCCACATCTGATAACTATATAAACCTTGTTTATTTAATTTCAGAGCTTCTGTTTCCCTTAAGCTGTACCATGGTCTCAGGAATCACAAGATTGTGACATTTACGTAGAGACAATGATTTAATTGCATTTCCAGGGGAAAAGCTAGGTTCAAGAGCAAAATAAAGTTTCCTTTATAAAGAATGGAAATATTAATATTATAACAGAACACTTTTTTATAATTTAACATTGTAAACCATCATTCTGTTAGATGAAATGTAACAAGGGACGAACTAGTTTGGAGAAAATACATAAATAATAATTCTGTTCCCACTGGTAATTCAACACCTATCTGGTACCCCAAGGTCTTGAAAACTGAATACAAAAAATAAGTTCTTTCCTACTATCTGGAAAAAAAGATGAGGATAAGTGAAATTAAACATTTACATGAACTTGAGATGCATTGGTTTTCAGGCAAACTGAAATGCCTACGCTGGTTATCTATGGCACACAAAACTTATCCATTGTCCTACTGAAAGTTTTTCCAGTGCCTGGCTTAAATTTGAGGCTTCTTGACAAGCTCTAATGAATGGTTAACCTCGCTTTCCTGATAAAAAGCAAATGCTCCCTGACTTCACTCTTTTCTTGAAATAAATCCAGAGGGATGAAATATATGAATTTCTGTCAACGTGCCTGCTGCCTGCCCATTATTTAAATGCTAAAATAAAAAAGGGGATTTTTATTTTTTTCCACTCAGGTCCCATGCAGCAGGTCCCATCACGGGGAAGGTCAGCCCTGCTCTCCCAGGCACAGACCTGGGGCAGTGCCAAGCCCTCCCTCCTCACCCATCCCCTCTCCTCCCCGGGGCTGCAGGCAGCAATCCCAGCGAGGCAGGGAATAAACAGGAGATGTGCTGCTTGTAGCCTTGTGGATCTCAGGTAGCACCGAGCATCTATCCTCACACGCGCCAGGGTGGATATCTACAGCTTAGGAGTGGGAAAGGTCAGCTATGTCAGCTATGATGGCAACAAACAGCCTCACCAGCAGGCACGGCTGCGTTCACCTCTGGCCGCTCACGGCCGCCGGTGCCTCCGGAGCGGGAGCGGAGCTCCGGCTATCCCGGGCATGGAGCTCCGGCTATCCCGGGCATGGAGCACCGGCTATCCCGGGCATGGAGCTCTGGCTATCCCGGGCATGGAGCACCGGCTATCCCGGGCATGGAGCACCGGCTATCCCGGGCATGGAGCTCTGGCTATCCCGGGCATGGAGCACCGGCTATCCCGGGTATCGAGCTCCGGCTATCCCGGGCATGGAGCTCCGGCTATCCCGGGCATGGAGCTCCGGCTATCCCGGGCAGGGAGCACCGGCTATCCCGGGCATGGAGCTCCGGCTATCCCGGGCATGGAGCACCGGCTATCCCGGGCATCTCCCACCGCCTTTCCCCCGGTATCTCCCACCTTGGCTTGCATCTCCCTCTCCTTCCCCTGCCTGCCGGCAGCGCGCCCCTGCCAGAGAGGGTGGCAGATAACGCCGGTGCTTTGGAAACGCTCTCTTCCCGAAGCCACTGAAGGGATTTATTATTTATAGGCAGAGGGATGAAAACATGAAGTGCGTACATGGGGGCCCGTGTGGGGAGGGCCAGTTGCTGCCAGGCAGTAATTTCACTCTGAAGTTCCTATGACTTAAATAGCCACTTGAGCTCTGCTCTTGCAGTTTATGATGTCAATAGAACCCCTAAATGAAATTACAGCCTTCTGATACGCAGCGGGGTAGCTTTTCTTCACTGTGTAATATACACGGCCAGAAGAAATTGCACTATACGCAGAGTTTCACTAAAGCAGAGTTTATCATAAGAATGTTCCCACTAAAATATGATTAGGCTTCTTGTTTGCCGGATAGCACTTCTAATGAATCAGGGTATGCGTGATAGTCATGTTTTGTGAACGCAGACACATACCCTGAGGTGAACTGGGCACTCCACCGCCTCAAAGCACCAGCTATTTCATTTCCACCGTAATTTGCACCTGCTTTGTTTTGCCAGCAGCACAGACCCATGCTAGCTCTGGAACTCGCCTCGCTTCCAGGAACTTGAAGCTTGCAAGGATGAAAAAACAAGCAAGGCAGCAAGGAGGGGGGGGATCTACATGCTGTATTTACAGGCACTTCTATTTTTTAAGCATGGCTGAGCCTGGCTAAACCTGATCAGTAGCCCTGTGAGGGTGGGGAGAAAAATTCCACTTTTCAGATGGGTAAGTGAGAAATAGAGGTAAAGATCATAATGATGCATCTGGGGTACAGATTCAGGTCTCCTAAAGCCTTTTCCATTTCTCTCCATTCTCATTATGTTACCCATACATTCCCCTTCTCAGCCCAGGACAGGAAGAAAACCCCTTCATCTTACCATTCATAACCTTGCTATTTCTTTATCCTTGAGGTGAGGACTGACTGCAGCTGATAATTAGATATCTGTGGTTAGTGGCTGCCTTACCTCAGTAACTTGCAATCCCTTTTACTTTCCTAACTTTCCTCGTCATATGACTTAATTCAAAATGAAGTTTCACTTTCTTTTCTGAATTACAGGAAGGAAAACTGGTGCTGTGTCAATGTTGTTACCCAGGAAAACAAGCCGTTGTTCAACTTTTGGAAAAGAGAGGCTTACAATATAAAGTAAGAAAACAAGTTGAGAATACCTTAAAACAGGAAATGTACTCAAAACAAGGCAGTTGCTTTTATGTACTTTTATTGCAAAAATTGTCTCTGGATACTGCTTAAATTCTTGTACTTCTGAAGCATCCCAGCACCTATGAATCTGCCTACCTTTATCATTACATCTTTTTCTGTGCTTTGTTCTTGTCTGATGCAGTTAACACTCACAGAACAACAAGCATATCACGTCAAACAGTTGTTGTGCGGAAAACAGTAGTTCTCATTCTACTACATAAATATATATTCTCTTCCCCAAAAGCATAAACTGCTGGTTTGAGCATGAACATTTTCTCCTTGCTTGCATCAGGCAAAGAAGATAACTTTCCCACTTTGTCTAGGGGTAAAAGAGAGAGGTTTAACTTGGCAGTGCATGCAGAGCACTTGGAGATTACCAGTTGGAAGGGCTGCAGTAACTAAAATGGCTTCTGCTGGAAGCAAACAGGGAATGTATAGAAGAATGACCATAAGTATTAATTTTCATTTTTGTTAAAGCAACTATGATAAACTATTATGCAGTAGATAAAGAAGCTACTACTAATGAGACAATTTATCATCTTGCCATCCTAAAGGGTTTAAATAGACGGTTAAAATATGATTTGAAATTGCAGATTTTCACCCTAATGATTTTAGACCATAGACAAACTATTATAACCTCGGCCTACCATCAATAAGCAGCTTATACCATAATAAGAAAGACTGATGAATTTTTCCACATTGCTATAAATAAATACCAGCAAAGACAAGTTCCTTTGCTACCAGAGAGACTTGGGAGAATAAATAAATTAATGAAATAATTTAAACATGGAGACATTTGGAGCAACACAGAGACTCTTAAAAAAGAGATTAAACATTGTTTTTCCTTCTTGGTGAAAGATGCCGGAGTGACAGCCCTTGACTTCAGTATATCTAGAGAACAAGTGTTATACAGGCAGAAGTTTGAAGTTTCAGACATTTAGCACTGTGCTTTGAGAACTTTCCATTTCAGAAGTACTTATGTCTTTCAGACTTACACTGCCTGGAGGGAGAAAGTAAATCAGAGATAAGCTTCAAAGATCAGACCCAAAAGTGTGTGTGGGCGTTCAGTATAGCCCATTCAGAGAAGAGAAAAAAAATCCATTATGTTTCTATCTGTGATGTGAACTGCCTGAAAGTTTGGGATGTTCTGATCTGTCAGCTGCTTTGAGTACACTGCAGAAAGGTGATGCAACAGCCAAGTTGGGATCTTAACATCAATTTAGTCAAAAGCTGGGACCATTTGGATTGAGGCTTTGATGTATGTAAAGGTTATTTCTATGTGTATGTAATACTCTTTACTGAAGGGATCAGCCAACTTAATTGCGGGTTTTGTTGAGAGCTGGTGATTTAGTTTAAGTTCAGAGAGAGGTCTGCAGCACCAGGGAATGAAGAGAAACAGCTAACCCTTGCTGCTCAACACTGAAAAACGTCTGCAGTCCACTTGGGGGTTAGTACATGAAAAAAGAGGAATTCACAGTTTTTTACGGTTCTAATGCAAAACCAGATGGAACTCTGAGGGTCTGTCTGTCCTCTGCTTGAAGTTTTCAGGCTTAGCATAACTTCAGGCTGAAACTGAAGCATGGGGAGGGACTCACAACCCCACATGGACTGAAACCAACAAAAATATTTGCAAATATTGCCAGGGAGTAAAGCCACCAAATCCTACATGACTTTACACCCTGGTTACAAGAAATAGCAAGTACCTTAATACGGGTTGGATGTGACTTGACACTGAGCTCAGTTCTGAAGTCAGTGTCAAAGCCTCTGATAACCTCAGTGGGGGACTGCTCACTACCAGCCTCTATGTACAGCTTTTGGGATTTAGAATGGGCACAAAACCAGGGAAAAGGTGACTGGAGTTCTCTGTATGTCACAGGTGACCAGCAGTAGTCAAAGAGGGGCTGTCTCCCTGGGTGTCACAGAGACAAGCTTGTTGAAACACCTGCTGAAGAAACGCTACTCAAAAGCAAGGCAAGGGTGAGAAGAATGCTTCCTAGTTAATACCCTGTGTGAGATATGTTGGTTCCATTAAAGATCTTGGTCTTTTGCCAGGGACATGTTTCAAAGAACAGGATAATAAGTCAAAATACAAATATTTTGACTGCTACCCTCTGTTTCTTATATGCCTATTTGATAGAAGTAGAAAATGTTATTCAAGAAATGATTCATTTCTTCAAGTTGGATAATACGGAAGATGATGGAGGATGAATGGAGCAGCCCACACATTGCCCTGGCCTTCTTTAGCATTACAGCAGAAAAATATTAACAGAAGTGATATGTTCAGGGGGGCAGGAGAGGACAAAAGGAGACAATCTGGGCCTGGAGCTAGAGGTACTCAGCCTATCTTTTTTTTTTTTTTTTTTTTTTTTTTTTTTTTTTTTTTTTTTCCTGCCTTTCTCATGCAGCCATGAACAAATCACTGCAGCTTTCTAAGCCTTGTCTTCCCTATCCAACAGCTGAAAATAATTCCAAGTACCTTGATGTTGGCTGAGACACTCAGTTCTTTGGCATCCAAGATTTTGTATATGAAGTTCTACAAAGTAATTTTTTTTCCTGGTTCCCAATTCCCCATACAAACACAAAGAGAACAGGAGGGAAGCGAGAGAGTTAAAAAAGAGGAAGAAAAAAATTACAACCTTTCCCACTCCCTCAAATGGACCAGCAGCCTATAAACCAACTAGTTCTTCCTATTCCCAGAGGTGGCTTCCACAGAAGCATTTTCTTTTACTATGCATCCACTGTAGAGTTTCTTTTCTGCTTGGCTGGGCAATCAGGTATTCAGAGCATAATGTAAATGCTCAGAACACGGAGGCATGAAAACTTGCCAGACAGAAACTCCAAGCGAAGGATTAACATTCCCCCCTCCCACCGGCGCTCCCCCGCCCCGTGCCCCCGCGGCCGGAGCGCTCCCCCCGCCGCCGCCCGGCCCGGCCCGGCCCGATCCCCGCCGCCGGCCCCGGGGACACCGCGGCCCCCGCTCCGCCGAGCTCCCCGCGCTCGGCTCGGCTCGGCTCGGCTCGGCTCGGCTCGGCTCGGCTCGGCTCGGCTCGGCTCGGCTCGGCTCGGCTCGGCTCGGCAGCCGCTGCGCTCCAAGCTCCGTATTCCTCCTGTGTTCGTCGCCGATTCTGTTCTCAGGGTTTTGTTGTTTTGTTTGGTTTTTTTTTTTCTTAAAAAAAAAAAAAAAAAAAAAAAAAAAAAAAAAAAAAAAAAAAAGGGAAAACACAACAACAAAAACCTTTATTTCCTGCTTCGCCGCGGCGGCGGCCCCGAGAATAGAAGCCTTGACACATCAAATTCTGGGAGCTCACCACTCACCAGGGCTGTGGTTCCTGGTCCAAGCAGTGACGAAGGAGAATCACCTCACAGTCTCTGGAGAGTGGCAGGGCTTGGCTGCGAAGCGCGCCCTGCGCCGATGGGCTTTTTGAGTTCGCTCTGTTCCAGAGCGAGTGCCGAGGCAGAGAAATTAGGGAGGGGAGAGGTGGGAAGGAAAATCACTGGAGCCTCTTACGATCAAACTTCCACTAAGCAAGAGGAAATGTCTTATAAATAAACAACAGCAAGAGAAACAAAAAAATCCATCCCGTCCTGCCAGAGGAATGTACATTATTGTCTCTCGACGGAAAACTTTACACCACACCAGAAGGCAAGAAAGCAGCCATTTCTCCTGAAGCTACCCTCCCTTGGGTGGAGAGGAGGAGGGCAATGCAAACTTGAAAAAAAAAAAAAAATAAAAAAAAAAAATGGGGAAGTTCATGCCATTTCCCAGTAGACAAACAAAACTGTCCAAATTCAACAGACGTCACTATTCCAAGGTTTCACGCAGCAGTACATTTCTTTAGATCTGATCATCGTCACTCCACCATTAGGGCACATTCAAGGAGGAAGTTCAAGGCAAGGGAAAGGAGGAGAAGGTCACAACATATATATGTGTGAGTGTAGATCTGTATGCGTATGTTTCTGTATTTATTCATGCACAATACTGACATTTTATGCATTTTATGATTCATATTTATAGGAATAACTTTATATATGTATTAAAAAAAACTTGAGGGACATGAAATTCTCTTCTCTTGCACGTCCCCACAATTTTTGAGATTTACGGGTCAGAGTTCCAAGGTCTTCCTTCTCATTTGACAAAACTGCAACTGTAACCCACTTAAAGTGAACTTGTTATTGTAGTGCAGCTCACAAGTGACACGAGTTTGGTGATTTCAGTACAGTCCCTGGCTTTGCAAAAAACTATTGCGTGATTTGGCACAACGCACGGCAAATAGCAGTCTCTTTATGAGGAACTACAGATGGCAATTGAAAGAGTAATTCAAATAATTTATCAAGCACATTTGGAGACCTAGAATGGGGGATGGCCCGAGTCTACGAGAAACCAGTATGCTACAAGTCATTATTAGCAAGCTTATTAAACCTGCCTCACGTGCACAGCAGTAAAAGATCAGAGATTGCTGATGGGAACTGAGGTGCTTGGCAGTGCTGGGTTTTGGGTCATGACTAGGAAAGTGGAGTACAGCAGGTGAAGACCTACTTGAGAGGAGAAGTGGGACAAAAGACTGAAAGACCGTGAGATAACTGAAAATGGCTTGGCAATCTCAACCTGCACTTCTTTTCTTAGGGTACTTCACCATTTGAGACAGAGATGCAGTGCTGAAAGAACATAGTGCCCACCCCAACATTCAGTTTACCAAGTCTCAAAAAAAATCCTAATCTGTTGAGTTCTTGAGGACGACTGTATTCACAAGACACAAGTGAAAACATGTTTTTTAAACTAATTAGTTTTACATCTGTGTGTTCTTGCTGGCAAAGTAATGCTGTCATAGATTTTGCTAGCAACAGTCAGTCTACCATGCAGGTGGGTAAGGCAGAGACAAGCTTAAGATTGAAGTATGGCTGAAAATAAAAGCCAAGAGCCTTTAATGCAAAATTTATAGTAAATCACAGTTTCTTGAGGCTCAGATCTTTAGAAGAGACTGTTAAAGCATTTGTAGCTCTACAATACCAAGATGATCCTAATAAAATAAAAGAAGGAGACATTTCCAAGAGATTTCTTAAGGGAGAGCAGTAGAAGTGACATCAGTGACACAGCACTGGGAGAGCTGTGGGAAGGACAGGAGTCTCATTGATCTCACCAGATTAATTGGCAAATTGTAAATCTGACCATCCAGCTCATATGAGCTGATACCAAAGAGGTCCTTACCCTGGAAGGGTGCTGGGTGACAGAGAGAAGCTGTCAGCTGATCTGACCTCACTAAGAAATGCTCTGCTCATTTACAAATCAGCTCAGCGTTCACTTCTCTCACTACCTTTATGTTTACCAGCATTGCCAGAAATACTGAAGAAAACTGAGACAAATGCAAGCTCTTGCAAGTGAAACCTTATTAGTGAGAGGTGTCCAGAGAGCTGAGTGCTCAGAGAGCAGAGAGGCGTACAAAGAATAATGGAACAGAATTTGAAATAGTAATTCCTGTCTGTGATGAGGAAAACCTTTAACATTTCTAGGCAGGAAACACAATTAGGAGGCTGATCAACTGACCTTAGGTTCCCAATACCCTAGCTGCCTTTAGGAAATTTACATAGATGGAAGTGGGGGCAGCATGTGGCCCTCTGTGTTTAGTAAGGCATTTGCTGAACAGTCCAGAGATCAATAGCAGACATTAAATTAAGCACTCTGGCATTCTTATTATTTAGTATCATTAAGCATTAAGGATGGCTGGACTGTAAACACAGGGAACAGAGAACCAAATGAAATCTTCTATTTAAAAAAAAGCCTATGAAGTTTCTGAAAATTAGACTAAACAAAAAAACACATGCAGTGAACAGATCACGCAATTGTGATCAAAATCTCAGCAAATTCCAACTGTCTGCCTGTCAGTGCAGACTACTTCCATTACAGACTTCAGGAGAGTGAATCGTGCCATTCTAGCATTAACAGTGGCCAGAACTGCAAAATAATAAGAGCCAGGAGGACAATCATTTTCCTCAGATTTTTTATTTTGACATTTCTCATTTGTGCCCTTTTTCAAAGTTTTAATTTGGCAAAGGCACTTTTCAGCCTGTCTTTTAACAGGTCACTAATAACTTGGGATGCAAGATGTCATATTTCATTTTTTTGCTGCTGCCACCACTGAATATTTCATTTACCTTGAGTACAGCAGACCACTCTGGAAGGTTAATATTTTTTTTCTTTTCACTATACTGTTTACAGACTAGTTTTTGTGACTCATTATTTGCATTAGGCTAGTTTGATTCTACCTGTTAGAGTAAATTAATAGACTGCCTATCAAAACACTTTAATTCTTTAAGTAGCTTAGTGAGGCAACTGTACTGACTTTCCTTTTTCTTGGGAATTTCCATGTTTCCTATAAGGAAATAACTGGGAGTCTTGGAGGTGCTACCTAGTTATATCACAAGCTTCTTCTATATAGTATTTTTTAATATTCACAACCATGCTACACATACAAGTGCAAGTGGATGTACATCTGTACATACATACATACATATAAATAAAATCATCAGGGTTTTATTTCTTGCCCCTGTCTTGGCTGTCAGTCCTTGAACTAGAAGACCAAATGCATTTTGCAGCAATCCTACATATGCACACACAGAGGATACAGGGCTAAAGACAATAATCCCTAAGGGTTTCTCTGCCTTCCTTGTATCAGTACAGAGAGGACAAGCCCCAAAAAGGGTGATGCTTTCCCCAGTGCAGCACAAAAAGAGAGAAGAACCCCAGCAGAGCAAGGAGAGTGCTTGAGACTCTGACTTTTCTTTCCTCCTGTCCGTGCATCCCTCCACAAGCTAAAGCTCTGTGCTTAGAGAAAGGCCATTCTACAACCAGACCTTGGGAGCAGCTGCAGATAAGCACATGGAGGTTAATTCTGCTTCTTCTCGCTCCATTAACCTCTGCTCCACCTTTGTGACACCCTCAAGGAAGAAAGGCAGGAAGACAGCGCGGGCAGGTGCGGGCGGCGGGGCAGCGCTGCCGCGGGATCGCACCGGGCTAGGGCTGCCTCGGCATCCTGGGCTTCACGGGCTTTGGACACGCGTTTGCTTTGCTCCTGCCGCTTCTGCCTCAGCCCCCAGCACTTGCAGGATGCAAGTATTGCCTTCTCTGCGAGGCAAGCTTCATGGCAGCGCCCTGCAGCTTTTCCCTCTGCTCTGTGTTCCTCCATATAGCAGGAGATGCACAGCCTTTGGCAGTGGGTGCAAACAGATGAGATAAACAGAGATGAAATAAACCTAGTGGAAAAGTCTTCTCCAGCTGTAGTGTCTCTACCTATAAATAGATATTTTCCTGCTGTCCTCCACATGCAAACACAGAGTTGAGAATTTTTTGTTGTTGTTGTTTTCTTGTTTAGTACAAAGCAATTAAAATGTAACAACCTCTCAAAATTTTCCTTTATTTAAAAAAAATAGGTCAGGGACACAGAAGCAGTCAGTCATGGTTTGGAGTGGGCAAGCAAACAATTTTCATTTGATTGTGCCCTTGTTTTTGTAACTAGCTTTTCTGCTGTGACCTGCTATACTTACCCTGTCTGCTGTGCTAACCAGCAACATGCCTTTTTAATCTGCCTTCCTGGGGTCTGCATTTGATTACAGCATTCATGTTCTATTTAGATTCTTTTGAATCATGCCCTGTGGTGCTAGCACGAAAGGTGTTATTTATAAAATGAAATTCTGTTGTATTGCAACTTGGATTCAAAGAGGACAAGCAATATTAAATACTTACTTTATTTAATAATATCTTGGATTTATTAACTCAATTTCATTACAAGATTAGAGACGGTAACCTGGAGGGGGTTATTAACTAATAAACAGGCTTCAGGCAACTTTGTCCTATATAAAATAAAAAAAAAATTACATATATATGCATTTAAATTACTTCTGAGGGCCCAGATGCACACCTCTGGCTAAAAAGTATGGCTTTCTTGATACATAGTATTTCTTGATACATCTCTCATATATGTAGAGAGCTCTTGGCTGGAGTCCACCAAGTTCAGGGTCCCTTTAGGACAGCAGGCATCCACACTCAACAGCCACCCCAAGTGACCAACCCTGTTTAGCTGGTTGAGTCCCACGTGGGATGAAGTCTACCACTCAGCTGTGACAGAACTGATGCAGGCTACAGTGACTTCAAACCACTGTGGGCAGCACACCAGAAACCGTGAGACTGTGCCCACCCATCTGCCCCTCCCTGACCTCCCCAGGACCTCAAGGCTCACGTCTGTGAGCTGTTGCACGGCTCCTTCGCTCCCTGCATCAGTCCTGCAAATTGCAGGACATGCCAAAGGAGAAGCTTCCCCACAGCATCTCGGGAGACTCGCAGGTAGCATGCCATATCTCCCAAAAAAAGGCTCCTGAGATATCAAAAGCTTCTCTTCCCAGAAGACAAGGTGAGGGAAAATTCCTGACTGTGCACACAATATGAAATAAATCTATATTCTGATACTCAGCTTCTTTATGGTAACTTTGACAACATTTTAAACCAGTACATATTCTGTTCAGGCAGCTGAATCGAACTGCAATCTCTTCACCTGGTAAGCTGCAGCACATTTGTCAGCACCCCAGCCTAGGAATGAGGGCCAGGTTAAGAAATTCACTGAAGACTGAAAGCTCCCCAGGAGTACAAGAATACTGAGATACAATTTTTTCTCCATTTCCTAAATAAAACTAACACATGCTAATACACTATTAAATGCCTCCTCTCTGAAACACCCTACGACAAGAAGTAGCTTCAGTGACTTTGAACTGTCAGGTCCACAATAAAGCCTGAGCCTGACACGGGAAAATAGCACAGTATCAATGTCACAGATACTACAGGCAGGGAATTCCCACTTGGAAGTGCATGGCTGCTAAAAGCTTTCACCCCACATCTGTTGCACAGTTAGCTGTGAGTCACCTGCAGTCAGCCTCATTAGACCTGAAGTGTCACTCAAGTAAGACAAGCTTATTGCTAGAACAAGAGAATTCAGATTTTTAAGCATTTGATAGATTAAAAGGAAAGTGTCACGATATGTTAAATGGATATTCAAATACTTTAGGTCTCAGTTTTCATCTGCTTACAGATCATATGCCTTTGCTTAAAGCTGCATGGTAGGCAGAGACCAAAAATAAAGGGTAAATTATTTTTTTCACTCATGTGGTGTTGTTCACTGCAATGACTCAGTGAAGGATAAAATCCAGTGCATGAAGATCATGAAAATACAGAAAGACTAATGAATTAAATCTGATCAGAAACAGATTTGAATTCAGAGTGATCTCTGAAACTCAGGGGAGAACACCTAGAGCACGGTGGTGCATGGATATTCCCAAGCGAAACTGCGGTTAAGTAACAGAACTGTATAGAGAAGAGGTTAATTTGGGTCAGAAATGAAGGGAGATTGAGAAACAGATTTATGGTAAAACTTTCAAAGGCAAAAGCAATAATTGCACCCGCAAAAGGCATGTGCATCATTGCTACAAACAAAAACACATGCTTGGACTCTCTACAGGCAATCTGGCATCTGTCTCTCATTCCCTCCCTCCTCCTGACCCTGAGACCTCTCTCTCTGGAATTTTGTTCCATGAATATTCCATAATGCTACACTCAGCTCCTATTTTCAAGAAAAGTCAGCATTAGCTAATAAGTGGAAGTTCACAGCATTACTGTCAATCAGTGGTTGGTTTCCATGAGAATGGAGACAGAGCTCAACAGAAAAATGGTGAGGTTCAGGCACAAGTGATATTCTGTCTACATATGTTATGTATGTACCACTTTGAAACTACGGGACTCACTTGTTTGGCACTTCATTTATTAGCAGACTCTCAAGGGTATTTACAAAATAAGCCAAGTTTAAACAGCATTCTTTTGGGTCATTTTGAAGTGAGGCAGAAACAAAATGTATTATTTGTTAAGTTAGGAATACTGCAGTTTATTCTTGTTCCCGCTCTCCTCACTTCTTTCTATATGGTTAAAAACACCATTAAGGAAAAGACTGAAGCTTTTTCTTTTTCTAGCTGCCTTTTTTTTTTTTTTTTTCTTTTAATTTCACCCACCAGATCTCAAAGAATAACAATTTCTATCCTAAAATAGTTAGTGAGAGAAATTTCTAACTGATTCTGTGGATTATAAAGGGAAACTTTCTCTGTTTTATTGATAAAACCACGCTACTATTCCTGAATTGATACAGTCTGTTTACAATAAACAGACTAGACAATATGATGCAAGGGCACAGGGTATGCATGGGGTAGATCTTTACAAAGGCACATTTATCTTCTACTGTTTTTACCCACTCATCAAAGTTTCTGGCATACTCTCCACCAGAACTAAACGAAGTAAACAATGTAAGAAAATAAGGAAGTCAGTTATTTCCTTTTTTTAGGGAACCAAAATCCAGAAATCAAATAAAATGTAGATACATTTCTAAATTTCAAATGTCATAAATATTTCATACAATTGGGTCAATAGCTTTATAAGGAAGTGCTATGAAAAGAAGCATATATAAAAAGTTTTATAACTTTAACACAAAGAAGGATTCGGTTTTAAAATACGTGCCAAATTTAAGGCTATTCAGATAAAAGCCTTGGTCTTCTGATTAAATGAATGGAAAATGAGCTCATGGGTGATGGGAGAGAAGCACCAGCAAACCCAAACTAGTTGACGGACACAGTTAAAAACTCTAATTCTATTCAGTTGTTTCAGTGTGACTGATCTCAAGAAGAATGAAGCAGTTCTGCTGGGACAGACAGTCTGAGCAGTGGACGGAAAAAGAAGAGACTCTGGGGAGAGAACAACACTTGGGTGAAGCCTGTACTAGCTAGAAATCACTTGGCCTCTCCAAGACCCACCAAGACAACAGAAGGATAAATGAAGTACCATTTGTATGCATTCTTCCAAGTCCCCACTCTCTCCACTTTCCTCAGCCAAGAATCTCTGCATGTATCTACCTAATGAAAATTTTATCTTCTTTTCCTCAATGAAAATCTAAGACATTCATGCGACAGACCGGTTTCAAAGGCAAACAAAAATCACACAATGGCCACACAGTGGGGGAATTTTCTCCCTCTTGGGATGCTCTCTTTTTGCCCATATGAGGTCAGCCTTTGAAGCCCACTCACAATATAGCTCTACAATATAATGCAAGAATTCTTTAATCAACCAGACACTAATATAAAACTGGTACTTGATTTCTTTACTAAGATTCAAGTGTGCACTGAAGGAAGCTGAAGGACCTGGGTGCAGCACAGTTGTGATCCCGTTCTGCAGCATCCAGTGCAACCACAATTTCCAATTTTCATTCTAGCGTGTTTTCAATCAGCATTCTGTGGAAGGACTGAGGCCAATTACAGCCATATTACATGGTAGAACAAACAAGCCTGACCCCAGGCAAAGGCTTTATCCTCCCTGTATCTCAGTTTCCCTCTGTGTCAGGCTGGAAGAGTCACTTTTTCACTTAATAGGGATGTTTTGGGAATTACCTCCTTAACATACAGATAAAAAAAAGGCTCTGAAAGGCAAAGTACCATGGGGCTGAGTGAGTAGGCTTGCTGCAGTAACATGGCTGTTGCCAGCAGGCAGCAGGTACCACAGATCTCATGAAAGATCACTCGTCGATTTTAAGTTACGTTCATTTTTGTGCCTGTTCCGTAGGCCCCCAGAGATTAAATACAGCTGAGTGCTATTATACAGTTAGCTCCAGCGAATGAAAAATATACTCTTTTAGCAGTTTTATTCCTTTATCAATTACTACTTTAAGAGACTTGTACTGTATTATTTTATATTGGCCAGTTGTAAAAATAATTTATTCCCTGGAGAGTTTTATTCCTTTAACATTTCAAATTTTTTTGTTCGATGTTTAGCATGTGACCATTTTTGACAGAGAATGAAAGGAATACTTTAGTATAGGAGCTAATACAGCTCCTTTTCTTATGTACATTTTGGGCACTTTTTAAATAAAAGATCTGAATAAGATTGCCAGTAATGTGGAAAATCTAGTAAGATTTTTCTGTTTTCAGGTTTCTTTGCATAACTGCATTATCACCCTGGGAGGGAAAAAGATGGAAATCCTGTCCAGATTTCTGGTAAAGCACCAGAAAAGGCCCAAGCCCCTTTTCCTCCTTTCTTCTAGGTACATCTTTTTTTTTAAGCTTGCTCCTACCAAGGTGTGTATAGAATAGAGAGGAGTTCCTTACAGACTTGAAGCCCCATAGAAGAGCCATTGGGATGAAAACCTGTCAAGTGAGCATACAGAACTAACAGGAAAGCATGCTTGAAACACTGTTCAATGACTGATGCTGTTAGGTAGCTCTGTGACATAGTTTTCTCTCCAAGTGGCTCAAACCACAAAGAAAAGAGCTGTTGTGATGAGGAAGATGCCCAGTTGGGTTGAAAGGGCAAACCTCTGTTTCACTTGAGAACATGGTATCATGGAGGCAGGAGCCCAGACCAGCCTCCAGCTCAGCAGAGGTGTGTGATATCACAGAACTTGGTGACATCAGTACACATGCCTCAGTTGTGGTCATACACACTACAGAGTCAATCAAGGATGAAGCCTTCATCTGGGATGAAGTTCATCTAAGGATGAAGAGCAGAATGCACAGGGTGTGCAACAGAGAGAGCTGGTGTTTGAGCACTGCTGAAACAGAACTAAGCTTTTGTGGAGACAGTGTTGCACAGCCTCATAAAACCTCTGCTGCTCAGCAGAAGACGTTGATTTCCTTGCCAATTCATAATTCAGATCAGATGATGAAGGATTTCCTGAGGTTCGCAAGCCCTGTTAACGATGGGGAGCCCGGCTCGGAGTAACCCTGGAGCTGTTAAAGTGAAAACAAGCTGTATACAAGGTTTTGTACAACTTCAGTGCAAACCCTGGAGGCCCTGAAGACTCACCTGAGTTTCACTTTAGGCTAGTAAACTCAAACAAATTGTGGGAGAAAAGACTGGCAAAGCTCATAGCCAGCATCTTTTGTCAGCAGTTCTCGAAGTAGTTTACAAATGGATTTCCTATTTTATGAGGGCAAAACCACTACAGTGTGGAGGAACACCTTGTTCTAGACCATGGAGCATAGCAGCAGCAAAGCAGGTACAAAACTGGAGATACTTGTGGCCTAGGCCATCATATTTCCCCACAAGACACAATGCCTGAAACAAATTAATACTACAAGTTGGAAGCAAAGTTTTGTACAACTCTAATCAGCAGTCACAGAAAACCAGTCCCCTGCAAACATCTGCTCAGTCACATAAGTTTATTCACTGGATGTGGATGAAAAGAAGTCCTTCACTAACTGGAATGACTTGTGTCAATCTTTAGCCCTTTAAAACATTGACTAATTTTAGACTTTCTGTGGCTAAATACGTTCATAAACTATTAAAACAGTCTCCTGGTACATGAAAAACATATGGTTCCGACAGTGTTATTCCTTCATGAAGGCCTGTTTCTTCAAAGTTTGCTTTAGTTGTACACTAAGCTTGTTTGTTGTTCAGAATGTTTGTTTTTATAACTATTTCCCTTCCTTTCCACAGCTCTTTACTGGAATGATATATATGTGCATGAGTATATATATATATATATATATATATATATATAAAAGGCACATACTTTTATTGACTGAAGATGTAATCATATAGTGCTAGAAAAGCGTATAAAAGATGCACATCCCCAGGAACACATTTCCTCTCAAAGCTGGTGCACTGCAAGTTTGCAGGGAGGAAATGCTGCTCATTGTGCAATTTTAATTTCTCACACATTTGGTGAGTACATTAAAAAAACAGGGAAAAAGACAGCCTGCCCAGGCCAAGACCTACACATCCATTCAGAAAGAATCCCTACATTTTACTGAGGCTACAGTGTACTAATGAAGAACGTCCATTGTTCTCCCCCACCACTCCCAAAATATTAAGCTACAGTTGCTCCCTGTTTTTCCTGGGACAATTTTCCATGTCAGGCTGTAAATCCCGTGTTTGGCTCGCACTACAGCCACCCTGCATTCGCCTTCCCTCTCTGCACCGACCCCAGCAAACCTTCACTGCCCTGACCACCAGTTGGTTTGTGAGCTTGGAGTGCTTCTCTCGGGGATCCAGCCTGGCACTGCAGACTGCTCTTGGGTAAGCTGGTAGTCTTCACCTTGTTTTGCACTTCGTGGTTGGAAGGGAGAAGTATGGCAAACAAGACCAGGTTAGTGTGAAGTGGGAAACAGTCATCCTTAACCCATGCTGGGAGCAGGGTGAAAATCCAGGAACTCCACTAATTCCATCAGCCTTTGGTGGAGAAAAATGAAGTTGGAGGCCATTTCTCAGCAGCCAAGTGGGCTACGGTGAGCACCACTCATTCAGTTCTGAAGAACAATGGGTCTGGCCTAACACCAGGTCTGAATACACAAGAAAGGGACAAGAACAATATCACTTCTATAAGTGCAAAAATCCTGCTTTAAAGAAATTGAGAGCTGTGTCTCTTGGAAACATGCTAGACCTATAGTGACAAATTAGGGAAAATAGCTGAGAGAAGCGAGTAAACAGGATGGAGCAGAAACAGAATCGGAAAAGGCATGGTGACAGAAATGCAGGATATAAGTTTGGTACTGGATTCTATTGCTGGATGAGGAAGAACAAAAGCCAAACAAGTCCCTAAATTAATTTCACATATTAGCTGCATTGCTTAATGAACTTCTGCAACATGCTCATATTACGACTGCAGAATGATAATCTGTAAAACAGATATAAAAACTTTTTCAAAGGTGATTTTTCCCTTGTATTTTACCGCTCTCAAGAGCAAAGTTCTTTTTTCTGTGTGAATTTATGCTGCCAAGGATGGGACTGACTGATGTGTACACATCTTGTTTGTACAAAGAAATCTAGAATTTTTGCTCATGAAAAAGTGTGGATGCAACTCCTGAGGTCAGAAGGAAACGCTTGTCCATGGAACCAGCATTAATAAATGAATAGATTTATGGCTCAAACAGTTTGCCCAAGTAGCACTGTTTTACCTCCAAGCCACAGACTTTCACTTGGCTATGCCTGCATTCAATCCATAAGGCAAGAAATGTCTTTGAATTGTGAAAACAGAAGGGAAAAAATAGATAAGAGAAAGATCAAGGAAATGAGAACTAAACCTGGTATAGAAGAACAACTGTCAGTTAAGAAGAGATAATGGAGGGAGAGAAGCCCTTGAAGGAATAGGTGTCTGTACACTGACTGGAGGTACTTTCAAAAGATCTAACGAATCTGGAATGCAAACATAGAGAAGGCAGCATTAGGACAGCAAGGGAGTAAGGAAATATAAAGATATATTCCCTTTATGCCTAAAAATGACCAAGGACATAGTAACTATCATACATACTTTTTAAGTGAGCACATTGGAACTATCGTGCTTGAATTCTGACCTCTTGCTTGATGTAAAATTAAAGTTTCAAAAATGGAAAAAGAAAAAAAATGAACTTGGCCTCCCGATGGGATGCTGAAAGAAGTGCTGCTTGCTTTATTTGTCCATGCAGCTTTTTTGCCACTCCTGTTAGAACAGCGTGAAGGACAATTACTGCAAGTGTAATGAAATGAGTGCCCTAATGTGAACACTTCCCAACAGGAGATCCATGACGCCTTGACAAACTGAAATGCCAGAACCCTCTGCCATCACTGCTCTGTCCGGAAACTGCCCTCAAATATTTGAGACATTCCTGGAATTAATAAATAAGTGCTGATTTGGCCTGGCTGGTTGCTGCCTGGTATCCCTGGCTGGCACTGCCTTACAATGGATGGCATTGTTTTGTTGCAGCAATTCTTTTGCTTTTCTTCTTAAATTTCCCAGTGCCAGCAACAGGAAGACTGATTAATTTCAACTAATGTGACTGTTGAATCAAAGATATGACTCATTTTAAGGAAGCTTTTGTTGGATGCTTAGTCTATCACACCATGCATACTTTAGATTATTTGGCTCTGCAGACACTATGATCAGGCAGACACAACCATTTTGGTTGAACTCAGGTACACATTATTTTTTGTACTGAAAAGCTGGATGTGAACAAAAGTTATGGTGCAGCCTCATGTAAAGTCTATAAGCAACCCTTTCTGTGCTGTCTGGAAAGACATGCATAGTATACAGTGTGTTGAACTTATCAGAAAAGAACAAAAAGCAAGTAAATGGGAAAAAAAAATGTTTGTCAGCCTCAAGTCAGTGAAGCTGTAGTACTCAGAATCTGCTTTATGCAATATGCATAAATGTCAGGTCACAATGCAAAAACTGGGAAAGGAAAAGAGAGTATTTTCTCTTGTTATGCTTTTGTGCCACGGAGCAGCCCATAACACATCAGTTAACTTGGGGCTCCTTGCTGGACTAAACAGAATAATGCATTTCAAACACTTCTTTAATGAATAAAAGTAAATGTAATATTTCAGATATTGTCTCTACGTTTTGAAGCTCACATATACAGAGCTAAGTTTCAGGGGAAGTTCATCAGAATGCCTTTGGAAAACATTCGTCTAGGATCACACTGTTTGCTTTTCTCTCCGTGCATTTTCATAACCAGCTTTCATTTGCAAAAATGCTTCCAAATGTTAGTTATTCAAGACTCACAATGGCTGAAATGGAAAAACAGTGGTAAAGAGCCATTGTGATCTACTCAAGGCCACAAAACAACCCCAGAAAATTTACTTGTATCTAAAACATGCTTTCATTATTATAGACATAACTTCTCGGATCACCCACACTTCTGTAAGAAAAATACAGCCCTGATCCTATTATTCAAAATTGTTTAGAAAGAAATAATTTGCCAGATGGATATATGAAACATGCATGGTCCTTTTACAGAGAAGAAAGGAGGACTGCTCTGAGTATTCAAATTACCTTCAAGCCTTCACAATCAGGTCATTTGACTGGAAGTTGCTAAACACAAAGCTTTCCCTGGGTGCACGTAGGTACACTAAATAATTTCATATATTTAAACATAAACTATGAATGTAATACATCTACATAGTTTTGAGCATGTACACACAATATAAGGTGACTAATGAACAATTCACTGGCATGGCAGCAGAGCTGCATTCTTGGGACTTGCTGCATGAGCAGGCTCAACTTGCAAAAACAGCTGGAAAGGAGGAAGGTAGCACTCTTCCTCCTGTGCAGGAAGACTGGCAGCCAGATGCCCTGCTCTCACATCAGTGTCTTAACAGTCCCATACAGAAGTCTAGCCCCACAGAGTGCCCAAAGGAATCCATACAGGGTTCCCATGACAGAACTATCCTTTCCCACCTCCTGGCAGGACAGCTGAAACTGCATATCACAGTGTTCCAAGCAGAAAGGGGATGTGTGTGCAGGTAAGAGAAACTGAACTATGACTTGAGCATGAAAGAAGAGGCTTTGGTTTCTTGATTCATATGTTTCTGCCACCTATGTCATAGGAAAAGTTTGTTTCCACTTACCTATTTATTAGAAAAGGAATGGAAATAATTATCCACAAGACTGAGGCGACTGAAAGGCTTGACATGTGTGTGTGTTTATATTTGTGTACATGCATAAAGCCTCCTGAATAACATGGGACTATATGGGGGCAGATGTTCCATTTAGCCCAGTCCTCCCTCTCCAGTGGAGGTCAAGAGTAATCATCTAGAAGAAAACGTATAAAAGAAGAGCAAGCCTCTTATCATACCTCCCCAGAATATTCTTTCCCTTCAGTGATTCAGCTGAGATAACAGGGCATTTGGAAATAGAGAGAAATGAACAAAAAATTTAAAACAGTCCAGAAATACGGAAGATTACATTAAAACCTATGCCTGTGTCAAGCAATGTCAGCTCAGGGGAACCCAAGAGGAAAGCTCAAATTAGAAATAAAGAAGACTTGTTCTTTTTCTGACCACAGCCAAGTGTGGCAATGTTGGGCAGTGTTCAACCCCCTTATTTAAGCTATCTGTAAATTCTGCATGTAGACAAGAACCTGTAAAGAGAAATCTGTCATATCATACATAACAGGACTATCAAAGGAGGAGAATAATTCACCCTGGAAGGGCCAACTTATCTTCATTTATTTTAGAGAAAAATCTAAAACTCTGACTTTCAGATTTTCAAAATTAAACAGGAAGGATTTTTACCCTTAGCTGCAACTTTGACACTATCAGCTAAGAAAAATGCTACAGGTAAGATCCAAAGGCTGAATTCCTGAACTTCAGAGCTTGAAGGAAGTTTAAATCCCAACTCACACCAAACTTGTCAGACTTTTCCTGTACACACACGCTCCTGTTTTCCTGCAGGGGAAGTGTGTGTTGGGGGAATTCCTCTAATATTTTTCTGCTGTAAACTGGTACTCTTTTTTACCTTCTCATCTGATGGCATTCTCAGTATACAGATGGGAAGACTAAAACATTTGGGATCCCTTCCTCTGTAGCTACAGAAAGGATTTATGTATGAATCCCATTAATATCAGCAGAAGTATAGTGAAGAAATCTGCACTAAGAAGAGAAAATGACCCTGAGTTTAAAAAAAAAAATTCAAAGCTTTGACATCTAGAAACCCCTGTCACAAAGACAAACAAGTAACGAATGTAGGACAACTTATTTGCCCAACTGCAGGACATCTAGTTTGATAAACTCAGGTTGCCTTGATTCAGAAGCAGAAACTGTAACAAGTTAAACATTTTCAAGGTAGCTTCACTTTTGTTTATTACTGGTTTGAATATTCAAAAAACCAAAACTGGAATAATTGACACATATTCACACAGGAGAGAAAGCAACCCAATTCCATTCATTGTTTTGAATACAGCAGAAACTAATGTTATTCCCACTAGCAGGAATGGATGATGAAGCTACTCCTCAGTTTGTTCAATCTCTGCTGCACTCAGAAGAGAGATACAGAGAGGATCCCTAGGCATACTTTCCTGTTTTTCTCATTCCACCTGGAAAAGAAGGACAGCCTGTGCATGAGTTACTCCCAGTACATCCAAAGGCATTGCCTATGGGGTTCTGCAGTGAATTTTCTACCTAGAGGGAAACCTTATGAAAAGCTTTTAATGGATTCCTGTGAGAAGAATTAAGTAATTCTTCAGAGAAGAGATGGAAGGAGAAAAAAAAAAAACATTTTTCCATCCCCAGCACCTGCTCTAGCCTCATATAACTAGATGATTATAGCATTCCTGTCTTAAATCATTCTCAAAAGGGGACCAAGTTTAAACTTTACAAACCTCAAACCCTAATTTAACCAAATAAAATACTACTCAACCTCGTCAAATGCTTTATACAAATTCTTAAATAAAGGAGGCAGAGTTCTTCTCCAGTGAGACATCGTATTTATTTTGACTTTAGACCTAACTCAAATCCTGCAACTCTGTGAATAAGAAAGAAAGAAAAATAAAAAGTATTTCAAGTGCACTTGCCAGATTCCAAACTGGGTAAATACAATTTCCTCATTTCAGCCCATTTCACAGTTTCAACAGTCCCTGTTGAAATTCAACAGTTTTGTCCCTCTCTACTTTAGGTTAGTAATGTTCTTGGTTCTTATTCCAAAAGGGGTCCTGCTTTTTTGAAGCAGATGATAAGATTCCTGTGCAGTTTCTTTAAAAATTTAAACCTCTGATTATGAAAACATGCACTCATATACTTAGCTTACAGCTGGTTAGCTATTCCCCTGAATTTTTAGTCCTACAGGACTAGTCACACAAATAATAAGCAGTTAGAAGCAGAAGAGTTTATAAGTTTCATTAGAATTTTTTCAGGTAGACAAACCTACCAAAAATTCACAATACTAATGCCACAATTTATATTTGTCACTGCTCTGAAAATATAACAAATATATATAACATAAAATGCATATGTAATGTAAATATTTCAATATTTACAAATGCAGTTCCCAGTAGAACTGAGACATCTCAAAATCAGTGACAGTCTCAAATGCCAGAAAAAACAAATCTTTCTGAGTCATTATATATTGCAAATTAAAGTGCCAATCATAAAATTTTTATAATTCTTATTGGTAGCTTTTCATGTTGTTACTACTTTTTATACTAAAAAAAAAAAAAAAGTACTATTGATCAGAACATCTATTTTGTTTTACATCCTATTTTCCATAGTACTCAGCCTAGAGGTACCTACATGTACAGCCCAGCCCAGGGCATACAGGTGCCATTGGAAGCATTCTCACTTAGATAAATGGGTTTTGGTGCAGACTTCTTGGGAAAGTTCCTGGAGCTGTAACAATAATTGCACTGAAGTCAATGAAAGTTCTGGGTGTGCCATTAAATGAGAGAGAAATAGGTCCACACAGGCTTGTACAAATTAGAAATACTCTAAACAGACTGCAAATCTCCTGCTGATACTTTAATTTGGATTTTTAAACCAGAAATTCTTTCATCTGCTTTTCACTGAGCAACATCTTCATTATATCCTGCCTTTCACTCAGAAATCTGGTCATATACATGGTCAAGAACAGGATCATAAAAATCTAGCATTAAATCCTGAAGCACTACTTGTTTCTTGGTCAAAATCCCTGCTGAGATCTCTAAAGGAGTATGGGCTAAAAAAAGCTGCTGAGAACTTATGTAACTCAAAAAACGGATGGCACATTACGACATGGTTCTGTGACAGTCCACCCAAACTGGGAGAACTGACACGCAAAAGGATTTCTTGCATGACCTGCCAAATGCACTTTGACCTCCTCTTAGCAATTTCCTTAGGCCTTTTGTTGTAATTCAAAGGAGCTCTAAAGTCCATTGTCAAAAATGCAGACACCTTACAGTGCACTCCAGTTTCAAATCTCAGGAAGACACCCATGCACCTAGACCATTCTCACTCTGCCAAATGCTTTGTCCAGTAAAATGATGCAAAGGACTGATTTGATAGGATCGGTTCTGCATTCTACTGCTGAAATTATGTATTGCTAAACATCCATAAGTAACATTAGGACTAACCTAAACCTAGTGCTCATTACTTATTTCATTTTCTTTAAGAACAGATATAATTCACAGAAATTATTTTACGTCCCAACAAGTTCTTAAAGTAGGCATCCTCTCCAAAGGTGCACAGTAAGAATGTCACAACATTTTGTTGATTTGTGCACTGTACTTCACATTAGATGCCACAGAAACAGTCCAGGCTGAAAAACACTTGTGTAGACAGTGGATCCCACAAAACAATTACAGAAACAACAGAAAATCATATTTTAAAGACATAATTCAGCTGCTACTGAATGAATATATAATATACATACACTGAATAAATATATTAATGATATACACTGATTTATATATACACTGGAAAGTTGAATGGCATTGTCTCCAGGCTGTCCTGGAGTATGCATGAAGGGGTTTTAGTGTTTACACACAGGAAGTAAAAAAGCACATTTTGCTCTGTATAGTCTCACATAAACTGCATAAGGTAGAAGATAATATATCCTCCTGGCTAAAGGACAAAAGAGCTGCTACCAAGGAAAGTTTGTTGAATGACACCTCCTGTCACACAAAGTGCAAGTCTGGAGATGAGAATGATCTTTGCCTAATCTGCAAAGGGAAAAGACCTGAAGTAAACATAAAGTTTCTATGTACTTCTCTATGTATTTCTCTGTAGCAGAATGATCTATTAGGCTATGGAAAAGAGTTTCTGGGAATAAAGTGTCTCTGAACTATGAAGCAAATTCTCTAGAATAAGATAGTAAGGTTTCCACTATTTGTCTCCTTGGAACTTTCCTGTACACAGTTAAAAACAAGTCTATCAGGACCTGGAAGCTATGCCACCTGTAGAAAAACTCCATGCAGCAAAAAAATCCATTTAGGTTGGAAAAGGCTCTTAAGATCATTGAACCCAAATGTTAACTGAGAACAACCAAACCATGACTCCCAGTGTCAAATCCACATGTCTCTAAATACATCCAGAGATGGTGACTCCACCACTTCCCTGGGCAGCCCACTCCAATGTTAAACCACTCTCAGACAGGACTGCTGACCCAGGATGGAGAGTGGCTTGGGGAGCACTTCAGCCAGTACCTTCACTCAGTAGGCTTGGGTGAATTTCATCTGGCTCCACAGACCCATGTGTGTCTGAGTGGTGTAGTAGGTGTACCAGCTACATTTCTCCTTGGATTATGGAGCTTCATTCTGCTCACCATCCCTATCTTCTGGCTCAGGGGGCTGGATATTCAGGGTAACAACTGGTCTTACCATTAAGGACAGAGACAAACCTCTCAAACTGCATCCAGTCAACCAAACAAGGATGCTTTGAATCCTTTGCTTCCATGGGAATTAGCATCTTTTTTGACACAATCTAGAACCCCGAATCGCTGTCTCCCTACCCATTTAAATGTGCAGCTGTTATCTGTTTGCTCAGCAGACAAGGCAATGAGAAGAGACCCAAAAAATCAATACATAAATCTCTTAACTCTAACCTCAAATCAGTGCCAGGCCCATGAATCAGGGTATCTCCTTCTGAAAACACCACCATTCTGGGCAGAAATACCACCTTTCTTTGGAAACCCTAATGCTATAAAAATGACCTTACAAGAAAAAGCTCACAGCCCTTTTCAGGTCAGTACTGTTCTGACCTCCTCCTTGACAGTAAGCAGCAATAGTCCTGGGCAGGCTGTCACAAGTACTATGTTACATCAGACTCTATCAAGTAACACAAAATATAATGAGGATCTTATGAATGTTCCCCAGAAAATAAAAAGAAGACATTGCAAGTGAACCCTTGCTCTCCTGAACCCGTAGGTTTCATGCCTCATCTGAAAATTACATTATAGCTTCTAGATAAATACAGGATCTGGATGATGATGATAATGGTGAATGTTGATCTTTTGGAAGTGACTAACACTGACTTTGCAGATCCTTAACACCATATCTGGAACAAAACAATCAGGAGTTTCCTTCTATGTGGTGCCCCTTTAGTGAGAAATGCTGGGAGTGCTCCTGGTGTCTATCATCTGCACTCCAGAGCCATGGCAGGAAAAAGCCTCCAGCAATAGTCAGAAACCCATGGAGCACAAGCAAAATCTGTGTTTTGGAAAAACAGGCCTCACTGAACCTGGAAAGTATTACCATATCTTGCCTGCCTGTGTAGGAAGCTGTTCACCTCCATTTTAAGCAAGACAGAGCAAACAGAAGTCTATTCTGACTCCTCTAACATGGCAGCATGCGACGGCCCAAGTGTCTGCTTGTGTCTCCTTGGAGTGGGTGACGCAGATTAGACATGCCTGCAAGGGAGAAGAGTGGCTCAGAGCTCAGGATTCCTTCCAGGGGTGACCAACAGAAGATGTGGGCTTGCTTAGGCACCACGTCACCCCCTTGGTCTGATGAAAGCCTCCACACCTCCCCTCCCTCCCCTCTCCTTTAATCTCCGCATGCTGCTATGCGGAAGGTGCCAACTTGAGAACAGACAGTTCTGAAAAGAAGGCAATTAAAAAAAAAAAAAAAAAGCACAGTACTTTAGAAATTTAAACAACAAGCCCTGTGATCAAAATAATTCATAAAGGGAAGGATTTTATGAAGTCATTTCACGAGCACACAATGCCTTTTTTTTTTTTGCTTTGTTTTTTAAATAAATCTGTCAGTACACATGCCAAGGCAACACATCTGAATACAATATCAGTAGACACACCCTGAATCCCTGCGCCTGTGCTCTCCCAAGTTACAGCAAAGGCTAAGAGTTGGGCTTCTTGCCCAAATTTTAACAATTATCAATTTATTTCTTTTCGTTTGGGTGTGTTAGTTAAAGCGTTTTTCTTCCCTTCGCTCCCCCTTACTCCTCCTTTGTGAGAATTTTTTTTCTTCCTCCCTTCACAAAAAAAAAAAATTCTGAAAATTAGATTTTTTTCTCTCACTGACGGTAAGTGTGTCTGCTTAAAAAAAAAACACCTAAAGAGATCTAACTTATAATGAATCCCTCTGGCATAAGGAAGCCTGTTCTAATCTCTCTTTATGGGGCTTGAGTGATAGTTTTGCTCAACGAGTATTGACAGGGCTGTCCTGTTTCTCAGGCTTTCATTTTCCCTGAGTTGGAAAAAGGATACAGTGCATTTTCACATTCTCCAAGTCTGCAGTTGTTTTTATATAAGAAGCAATTTGCTTGGGTCACATCAGGTCAAATGGGAAGCCTGCCCAGCTCTTGGTTTTAAAGGAAAAACATACAGAAAGACACAAAAACACAGCAGTTTCCTTCATTAAATTCCACTCTACCTGCCATGGGCTTGCAGCCACAATGGAATTTCCCACCCTGGCTGACCATAGCTAAACTTTTTTTTTTTTTTTCTCTCAATAAAAGGTCTTATTAGTTTTCTTTCAAGTGAACTTTGAGGTAAGGGTTATTAAAGTCGATGCAATTGTCCATTTTAATAAATAAATAAATTAATAAAGGCCTTCATGGGACTGTGGCCAAATGTTGAAGTCCCTGTTGAAGCCCAGATTCTGATCTTTGTTACTATGCTGTAAGTCAAAAGCAACTCTTCTAAAGTTGTTGGAATTGTGCCTGGGTAAAAGATCACTGAAATCTGAGATGAAATTCTACCCTGAGCTGCAAGAAGAAGATGCTGAGGAAGTGACTCAGTGTGAACACTTTTAAGAACAACAGATCACCAAGATGCTTCACTGATTTCAAGGCAGCCCTTAGGAGAACCAGAGCTGCTTGCTGTGCTTTGACTATGATTTTATTGTACAGACTGGCAAGGGGGAGGGGGGGGGGGGAGGGGAGGGAAGAGAGAGAGAAAAAAAGGATACATCCTGAACCAGAGGTGAGACTTGTTTCTTTTAAGATGTTAAAAAGGTGTCCAATTCAAATTCGGATCCATCTAACTATCAAAGCATTTGTATCTGGCCTCTCACTGCTAAAGGCCCAGTTGTTCCCATTGCTTTGCTACTAGTTTGCATTTAACTGCAAATGCTATAATTAAGTTTGCAGAGCAGTTTCCATTCCGACTGTTTGCCCATAACTTTCTGCAAAGTTCTCCTTTTGGTCTGAAAGGAGACCAGTTCTTGCAAATGAATGATGCAAGACATAAAGCAGACTGGAGGCAGGTGGAAAGAAAGTAGTGGAGGATCTGCTCAGCCTTGACAGGGCACCACAACTGGGTGGCCCCTGCCCTTTCTCACAGTTTTCTCCATGCTGAAAAGCTGTTTAGCTTTTTTTTTTTTTTTTTTTTTTTTTCTCTCTCTACAATAAATTTAAAAAAAACACAGAGAAAAGGAAAAAAAAAGCCCCAAAATAGTTGGCTCAGTGCCCCTGTATCCTCTGTTGTCCAGACACTCATGTGTGAAACAATGGCAGTTTTGCCTGAACCAGGGCTGAGGATTGCTGGACTTGGCCTCTGAAGGATTTTTTTGACTTACTATCGTGACTTTCATCCAGAGATCACAAAGGGGTTTGCTCAATTTATCACACCGGGCAGACCTTTGAAGCAGTCTGAGCCAAATGAGGGCAGAGTCCCTTCTTCCCTTTCAGTGTCCTTTCCCTGGCTGTCTAAGAAACAAATGAGTTTTTAAAAATTTCATATACTCTCTTTGGTTTCACAGGCTGGCGAGTAAGATACTGCAAAGTTCTCTATTTTGTTTTTCTACGGTCAGATGGTTCTTTTCTTTTTCTTTTCTCCCTGCTCTCTCTGGTGTCTGTTTTTCTAGTTGATTCATCTATTATCCCTCTTTATGTAATTAAATTTCTCTACTCAGTGTGTCATTGTGCTCAGGCTGTATTGTGCTCTGTCACCTTCAATTCCTTTCCTTCAGAAACTCCACATCCCAATTCCTCTTTAAGGTTGCTTGCTGAAGCATTTGCTCTTTCAGCATCCCCATACGTTTATAAACTGGAGATTAGTTCACTTTGTCTAACTTCCAAAGCCATTTGCTGCTTGAGACCATTTCATGAGCTTGTCTATTCATGTGGATAAATGACAACAACAACAACAAAAAAATAAAATCATCTATACTGTGAATTAGGAAGAATAAACAGCAATTGCATGGAACAAATACCAGTGAGGGTGAAATTAGTAACAGTCACAGTTTTCGCTGATGTTGCCCCTGCCTGAGCTATTTTACTTTGACATACCTTTAGACAGTAGGATTTCACAAGTTAAAAGGATGATATACCTTTTTAGCAGAACCAAGTGATGTACCGTAACATTTAGCTCATGATTCCAGCATTTCCATACTGAAGAGTCCCTAACTCACAAACCTCTGTCTAGATGATTAATCTGAATACTCTGCAGTTCCCCAAAGCAGTCCATTATTTCCCACAAAGCCTTTAAAAGTTTCTACTAAATTCAGGATTATGAAGTGATGTCTGGCTAACAGATGTGCTTGTTCTGACACTTTTAGATATCTTCCCTCAAAACAAGAGTCCTTTCAACAGTTCAAATTCAAGTCAATGGCAAAATTCCTATTGATTTAAAAAGATATGCTCAACTCTTGAAGTAAGGAACTGAGTCTGTCTGTCACTTTGTATGTAACATCAGAATAAATACAGACATTCCAGTCTCCATGCGAATCCATCAGATTGTTTTCATTATCTGCAGTTTAAAAATATGGCAGAAGGAAAAATAAAATAATAAAAAAAGAGTTTTGAAATGGTTTACAAGAGAAATGGAGGCTGAAGTTAGATGTAGCCCAAGAAGCTACCATGAGCAGCAGAAGGGTTGCAAGAAGGTCTCCTTTCCCTTGAGAATGGGACTTTGAGCACCCCTGGTCTAGTGGAAGTTGTCCTTGTCCATGGCAGGTGGTCTGGAACTAGGTGATCTTAATTTCAACCCAAACAATTCTATGTTTCTATGATCAGATGTGATATTTATGGCAGCCTCCTCAGCAGATTTCCACTCCTCTGAAATGGTCTCACCCAATCTGCAAGACATCACACACCTCATTCCTCTGCTTGAACCCCCTCGGATCTGCATTTCTGCTCACAGAGAAGTACAGTGCTGAAGGCTTCCAGGCTTTAGGGTCTATATCCACAGTCTGCAGACTCAGGGGAAAACTGGATCATCTCTATGCAACCACAAATGGTATAAAAGCAGAGAGAGGTGGGAACCAGAACTTTTTGTGTCTCTGCTACAAACCTCTACGTGGTAAATGGCTCATCACAGACTAATGGTCTGTTGGAGAGAGAACCAGGAGACCAGGTGTACCACGGAAGTCTTAGAGAAACGTTTGCCAGCAGAGCTTCAATTCTGGTCAGGGAAACTTAACAGCCTTAAACACCACAACTGACTAAATAAATGTCTTATAATTTTATAAATGACAGCAGGAATGACTGCAATTATGCTTATTAGCAGATAAAAATGTCTCTAAAGGATTGGATTGGGGGGGCTTATAAAGCAAAACAGGAAACAGGCTCATTGAATACATCTGTGGTGCATGGTTAATCTGAGCCTTGCATACGTTCATTTTCCATGCCAAGCATGATCAGTATAAGACATGATTACAGTCTACCAGTTCTAGGGGTTAGAGCTTGAACTACTATGGAAAACTAGCTTAAAATTATAATCATGTTAAGATATTAGACGTATTTTCTTAAAGATCTGCTTAGCAATTTCATATTTTGACTGCTTCAACAATATTCCCAGAATCAAGCCTTTAAAATTACCTACTTCATTATTTGCTAAGGATTTTTCTGAAGTCAGACTAGGAAAAAAGTTGCAAGTATGTTACAAGTTCTTCTCTATAATCTACTCGTGCTGGATTCGGTTTGATTGAAATTCCACATAATTTATGATTTTTACAGCCTTCAAGAGTGGTAAGAACAGGAAAGAGAAAGTAAGAGTTATTAATCAATCACACTTCAACGATTTTATATTTCGGATAAAAATCAGGGACCCAGAAAGAAAATATTTCAATCATTTCAATATCTCTGGGATTTCAGATTTCTTATTATTTATTTGCTCTAAACTGTAGATAATTTAATTACTGAAGTACCTAGTTGACAAAATAACTGGGCAGAGGTAAAAAAAAAAAATCACAAACGATAAGTTAGCCACCAACAAAACCAATATTTATCCTTTTAAAAACTCTTACATCAAGAGCAACTAACCTTCCTGCCTCCAGAGCCAGGCACCATTCCTAATTTCTATACAGTGAAAACCATAAAACACACTCCACAGACAAAGAAAGAGGTACGGGACCTCCAAAGAGCAATTCTCAACTTGGAGATCACGAACTCTCTCAAGGACCCTGCTGTTTTACTGCTCAGCTGGGCTGGGCCGGGCTTGCAGCTGGGACCCGGGTAAGCTGCTAATCTTGGCCTGCCTGGTCCTCGCAGCGAGAGGGACGGAAATGATTCAGCGGTGCCCGGTGCCAGCACAGCCCCGCCGAGCATCACACACCGACCGGGCTCCCGCCTCGGCCCCGCCGCCGCCTGCGCTCCCAGCGCAGCTCGGGGCTGAAACCTTCGCCGCGCCAGCAGGGATGACTTCGGGAGGAAACCCAGATTTCTAACTGGGTTTTAAATTTCATCCACCACCACAACTGAAACACTTGGATTTTTATTTTTTTTTTTTTAATTTTTATTTATTTTCACATTTCAAAACCTGCCAAGATCTTGCTTTTGATTAATTTAATATTATTATCATTATTTTCCCCTAATGTGCAATTCCTGCATCAGAAAGACCTAGCTGGGTGCTGTGCTTGAGATGCTAAAGCTACATGAATTCTCTAGAAAGATTCAGCATTCACTTGCTCAGAATGGCAAGTTTCAATGAGATTTTCCTTGCTTTAATCGGTTTGAGCTAGCTCTTTGGCATTGTCTTATAAATAATAGAAGCTACACACTGCACTGTTATAACATCATTCATCTAAGGATCTCATAACTTAATTAAGAGGGACACTGTCAGGTTAAAAATCATATATTTTTCATTAAGTAATTTCCTTATCTATGTTACTAATAACATTTTAGGCTATTAAGCTGGAACAAATTCTTAAAATCTAATTTAACATCTACTACTAGCATGTATATATTATATACACACACATCTGGTTTATTCTCTGAGATACTAAAACAGATGTGCTAGCTTTACTTTTGTTTTAAGTTGGTTTCATTTACAGATTTTCATGTGTGAACAATGTTCTTCCTTTGGAGTGATATAAACACTCCACAAGAACATCTATATGCAAACAAAAAACTGTATTAACATCCAAGAAAATAAAACATATGTTTTTGTTAATATAAGACTTGCAAGGATTCAACAATAAAACTTTAGTTTTGGAGAAAACTGCCTAACGTTGTACGGCGGTTATTTTCACTTTCTCTAAAGGGAAGGTGACAAGTACTATTTCTGTAGCGCTTAATTATGGGAGAGCACAAATCTGTTTGCTGTGAGGGAATACATCATTAATAAATTCATTCCGCTATATTTGAGCCTCTTCAGATAACCAGAAATGTTACTTCACTGAGGCTGAAAGCAGGGCTTGCTTTTTTGACGGGAGAAGCTAGCTGTGGGGAAAAGTTAGCATAATGAAGTTCCTACCTGTCAGAGTTTAGCTCAGCTCTAAGTTGTTGAAGTCTACGTGGCGCTGCCGTAATAGGGGGACAGTCACTGAAGCACTGCGGGGTCCCTGGGAATCGATATAAATAAAATGTAACATCAAAAACCACACTGCGTACTTTCCCAGGCTGCACTTAATACAGGGTAAAACTAAGACACATGATCAAAGTCACACAGTGAGTTGATGATAAAACCAAAACAAAAATCCATAGCCTGCACCATTCATTCCTCACTGAACTACTTAGATTCCTCCTGACGTTTCAATGTATTTCATATGAAGAGCAACAAAAAAAAAGCTGGTTTTCACTTTTATTAGCTAATACAGCAAGAAAGATGGGGCTTTGACTTCCAGTAGGCCATTTTGCTTCTCAAGAGATCCCTCCTCATTCTTCCTTCCCCTAGGTTCAGTGATCAGCAGAGCAGGTGTTCACTTGCAGATCCAGAGCTCCTGACACAAAAGGAGTTTTATATTTCATTTTGCTTTTCAATGGTCCATTGCTCAGACATCAGTCCCAGAAGACATTCTGCCAGCTACTAAACTTTTTAAGCAGGTTGGGGTTGAAATGAGAAGCAGGTCATGGAGTCAACAGCATGAATCAGCTCTGCCTACTGTTTAAAAAGAAACCTGCAATAAGACTGGAAAAACCCAGAAACAATAAAAGCATACAGCCAAAAGGCCTCTCAAGAGCCAGTGAGGAGCCATGGGGGCGTGCCAAAGCCAGCCCTGAAGAATGGTGGTACATCCTGATAGTCACAACTAAACACAACACTGTTGTGCACAAGACTCCCTGAAATGAGAAACACTAGAGTTCTTGAGCGTAAATGAGACTGCCTTCAAACTCAGCTGCAAAAGCTACATGCTCAAGGCTAACACATTTCACATTGCAGAGACAACATGAAACTAGGCCAAGGACCACCTTCTATGACAGGAATAATTAAAGAAACATTATTCTGCCTGAAAATGTGTTTTATGCAGTAAATGTGTGAGCTTTCAGAGGTGCCCTTTTGCTGGCTGGTTGCAGTAGTGGGACTTCAGTGTATGTTTGTTTGCTCATAGCCAAACCTCTGATAACCTCTGCTAAAACTTTCATTACTTCACATTGACAGCATTTTATGTTGGGGTCAGATACAAAATATGTATCCCAAAGATAAACTTCTCATGTTGCATCTATTCAGAATCCACGACATAAATACCTTAGAACCCATGGCATGGGTCTGAATGGTGGCATTCCAGTATCATCTGCCAACCAGAAAGTTGCTTCATGGGCTTGGTTAAGTCTTTCAGATTATTGGTGTTTCATTTTCCTAATTAGTAATGCGTGGGACTTGAGTGACAGTGCCTTAGCACTGTGAAGTCCAACCATCATTATGTATATCTTAGCCAAGCCAGCCAGGGACAACAGATAGGATAATTCTTTTCAAAACCGTATTTGTGTCTTTATGTTGTTGTCTTAAAAGCATGAGGTCTGATTAATTTGGTATTAATGTGTATAATTGTCTCATTAATCAGCACAGACCTTTTTCAGCTCTATGTATGCTTCAACAGTGAATAAATCGTAACAGTGATGGTATTTTCTCAAGTAATACAATTTTTAAATGTCACACACACATATATATGTCTGTGGATAGCTGCCTTCTTCCCTGGCTATTCATAAGACCAGAATATTGAATTTAAAAGGGAGCTTGTCTAATACACCAAAATCAATCCTAAGAGTCAAGCTCAGCTATCACCCTTCATGCCCACTTTGCTTGCTTTAAGGCTATGTTAATGCCCAGAAAGCAAATTTAGTCCTGTACTTCTATGGTTAGGAAGGATTTTCTTAAAATTTAGAAACAAATCCTTAGTTCATGGATTAAAAAACACTGCTGAAGCCAAAGTAAAAAGAAAAACCCAACACATTAAGACTTGATACAACTTAAAGTTCATATTTACTGTAATTACCGAGGAAAAACGTCACAGCAAACCAGCTGTAGCTATTTATGGAGGAATTTAAGACTGACTCCGGGCTCTGATATCCTTTCCTCATGGACAGGCTGAGGCACACAGAGAAGATGTTCACAGTATGGTGCTCTTAAACTGCTAAAACAATTACTCAGAGCAATCACGAGCCACTGGCCTCAACCCTTTCCACATAAAGACTAACAAATTCAAGTTGACCATTACCCTAAAATAATTCTGGTAGGCCACAACATGGTGATACTCATTACATGGGTCTAGTTCAAAGGTGTTGCAAAACACAGGTAGAGAACTCGGTTTTTCAAAGCTGAGCACTAGCAACAAAAAACTCAGGTTTTCAGTGCTCAGATCACACAGGAAACCAAATGAGTTTCTGTGTTGAAGTAGCTGAAAGCAGATATGATTGCACTCCACACCTCTCTCTCCTTTGCCCGTTCTTGGGCTCACACATGCACTAATTCTCCCCCTCAGATACACACCGGCTCATTGAGTTTCTTCCTTCCTCTTGCATTCCTCCAGCCTCTGTGTCCATAACCAGCTATCCACTTATGGTTTTACAAAGTGTTTATATTCTCCCTTCCCTCTTTAGCCATGGCATGAACCTGCAAGAAGGGCTTTTTTCCTCCCAGCCACCATTCTGCCAGGTTGTGTCAAGCCCAGTAAGGCAGTAGCTGCTGCAGAAATGCCCTGCTGGGAATGGGTCACTCTAGGGTTCATGCCAAGCACTAAAATGGAGTCTTTTGCTTTGTTTTCCTATCATCAGACAGTACAACCACAAATCATAACTCTGCCTCATCCCTCACCTCTCCCTGAAACAGTTTCCTCTCTTCCCTGTGAGCAGAGTTAGAGACAGTGGAGTACACCCTTTGGGTATGTAAGGAAGGCCTCCTTCATTAAATGCTACAAAGTGCTCTGCTACCCTCAGAAGCATGGTGTTATTTAAGTGCTAATCACTCTAGTCTTCAGTATGTCCAAAATTATTTCACTTGTTAGCAAAAAGCTCCATTGTCACACATTACATTGCTGTTGCACTGAAAAATAATTAACAGCCTACATTTTGGGGTCCATTATTTCAGCTGTCTGCCTGATTAGGGAATTATCCAGCATTCCCAAGTTTTCAACAGAGAAATTAGAAAACATTAAAAAGGTAGGCCAGGGAACAGCTCTATGAAACAACTCACACAAAGAATGAGAAAAGAGACCACTCCTTCCAAACACTAAGACAAAACAGTAGCTAAAAGTCAAGGCAATCTGATGCAGCAAACAATCTATATGATAATTTACAAAGATAATCTTTTAGATAGAGTCCCAAAGATTATCAAACTCAAGTATTCAGCAAACCATTCTCAAGCAGAAATCCTAAAAGTTATGAAGAAATGCTCAAAACAGAAAGTAAAACATATGGTGATCCAATTTTCAATTTCAAGCAACATATAAAACAGGATGTATACAAGAGAAACAATCTCTAGTACTTGGAGCACTAGAAAATGAGGAATTTGCTGTCTCCTCTCTTGCTTGTTCACAACCTCTTCAAGTCCTTGCCTCTCTAGATGCAACCAACTCAATTATCATGAAGTCTAGCTGGTCTATACCAGTCTACACTGATATAAATCAGAGAAACAATATCCTTGATTGACCCTAACAAAATCAGGTGTGGCTGAAACTGCATCCAAACAGATCTCAGACTTCAGTGCCCACCAGGGTAAGACCTGCATCACTTATTTATCCTCCAGAGTTCCCACATTCAGTTACCTAATATTGGGCAAATACTTGGATTACCAAAAAAACCCCATCAAACCACCCTTCCGCGTAAAAAACCCCAAACACCACAACAACAAACCCAAATCACAAAACCCCTAGGTGAAGTACCAGTGATACAGAAAATCCAATAAATAAACCAACCTCCAAAGCTTTCAACAGACATATAAGTAAGCTGCAAATGTGCAGAAGAACAAATCTTTAGACGGAGGTAGAGGAGCAAGCACCTTAGAAGACAGTGCAGAATCTGAGAATTAAGATTTATGAACCTGAATCTCAAGAACCTGAATCTCAAGATAACCTGAATCTCAAGATCAAACTCAGCCTATGAGGCACAGAAGTCTGGAAAGGGGCATCCTTCAAAGACTCTTTCCTTACATTCCAAACTGGTGGTTTGGGCCTTTTTTCCCCCTTACTGTCTCAAAGCTGTAGAAAGTCATCCTTCTTTTCTTTCCAGCTCCAACTCCTGACTTCCAACACTGCCAGCTAGGCCAGCACCCAATGCACTCTGCCTCCAGCCACTGTGGAATTTCCCACCCTGCCACCACATGCCCAGCTGTGCTCATGGAAGTGGAAAATCTGACAGCATTGTCAAAGACACAGCTTGGGATAGTTGTTCCTCATAGCTCCTCTGTCAGTGAATATTCTCATATTCCTCTCACAGGAAAGCCACTATACCTTTCATATTCCCCTGCTTGCAGCCACAAAATTCCTCTTTGCCATTAAAGCAGCAGTTAAATAATGTGAGAAAAGGTTTAAATATCTTGTGCAGATTAAAGCCAACAACGCCATAACTGTATCTAGTTTAGTAAGTTCTTTGTGCAGCATAAACACGGGAAGAAAAGGAAAAAGAAACCAAAATGTATCTATGTTTATGTAACACAGATGGATGTGCTTCATGCCTGTAAAATCCTTATTTTATAAATCCAACACATAGCTTACACTTGTGTTAATGCAAGAAAGAAAAATCACTATTACACTACAAACACTTTGGGGTAAATTTTAAACAAAACACAGAAAGAAAAGCTGTGCAGTAACTCACAGCCAGGCAGAGATCTGGCGCTCACACAACAGATCCCAGCGTGAGGAACCATTTTCACCCCAGATTGGCAATTTCCACCTTCAGATCAATCCAGCTTTGGTATCTATCTAACCTCATTGGAAGGCCACTGTTATCATCGTACCTGAGCTGCCCTCCACGTCCAGTGCCTCCATCCCACTGTCCCTGGGAGGCAGAACATGCTGCTTCCCCAGCTCCTCGGGGAGAGTGGTGCCAAAGTATGGGGCAGCCCAGGGCTGAGGTGTTTCAGGCTGGTACGGTGTTCAGTTTTCCTCTTAAGCACATGTTACATGGTTTGGGGATTTTTTTAGGGACACAGAACTGAAAAAAAGATGCCAAAAAACGTCCTGCTCACTCCAGCAGGACAAGGGTTGCACTTTCTAATGTTTTCCACTGATTTTCCTCTGTTTTTCCCCATCCCCTGCCACAACTAGTGATGTTGTACCTGACAACTTGCAAGTCTTTTTTTTTTTTTTTTTTTTAAATGCTATCCAGTGCTTAAACTGTCAAAACCAAAGTCATGACTGGAGGGGTGCTCTCTCTGATGCTTCCTTCTGTTCCTTTTTGCTACAAGGTAAGGTGCCATTGCTATTGGAAGCAGAATAAACAACATTCCTAGTCTACCCAGAGAACTTGAATTACAGTTTCTCTTGAGAAATTTTTCACCCTTGTATCTGTGCATGCTCCTGGTAAAGGCAAGCCTTGCACTGATCTCGACACTTTAAGGTAAAAGCTTATGTTAACAGAGCAAATTAAGCTACCACCTCTAGCTGGTTCCAGACCTGGCCTGATACCCCATCAGAAACAACTCGAAACCAAAATAATTTAACCAAAGCCACTCAGGTATTACACTGGTATCTCAAAGTAGCTTTGGGGATCCAGAAAACCAATAAATAGCTGATGCTCAGTGTGGGAAGCAAAGTGGTTGTCAATGTATTCAGTGATATTCTTTCTTTTGATTACACAGAACAATGTCCATAGTCTCCACCTCTCCAAATAACCCCAACAAGGGTCCCCTCCGTTTGTTTCCACACAGAAGCAGGTGTACCCTATTCACAAATCAGTGTGTTTCTTCCAAAAATTAGTCGTGACGTGAGGCAATTAAGAAATACCTTAATGATTAAATGGAGGTGCACAAAATCCTTAGGCGCTCAACGAAATTTAGGCCAAAAAATATAAACCATGCATAAATAATAAATGTATTTAGTGCAATGAATGCCTTTTCCTATACATTTTGTATGTTATGAATTGAAAGAAATGAAAAAACATGAAGTAGATACAAATACATGCACACACAGAGAGAAAATTATGTGGCCTTTTCTAGCATGAAAAGGAAATTATTAAAAGTTGGATAAACAACAACGGAGGATATGACAGGGGCAGCTGGAGAACCACACTGGGGGACAGAACTTCTAAGTGAATCCACACAAAAAAATGTCTCCCCTGACAATCCGTTGTTCTTCAAAGAGAATAATGATTCTAGAGATGAGTTTGCATTTGTCTTCGGATGTCACAATAAATGCTAAGAAAGCAGCTGAATGAGAGTTATTATTTCCTCTGAGCAACGAAGGATTTGGGTAGACTGTCAGAACACCAGCACCCGCAATCTGAGGGCAGATACAAAGCAACAGCAAGCTAGCAGGGAGCTCAGAATCTGCCCAGGGCCCTGGGAAAGGAAGATGAAAGAGGCCATGGGGCAAACTGGAGATCTAAGAAAGGTAGATCTGAGGACCACAACTGCAAGGCAGCTGTTAAACCATGAGGGAAATAGGAACACTGTTGGAGAACAGGAGGTGTAATGTTTTCCAAGACCAACAGAACACAAATGCGTGCAAATTGGAGGAGAATGTGCTCCACAGAGGTCGATGCTACTTCATTGGAATAACTCAGACAGTTTGGGGGTACTGGAGCTGCATCCAAGTCCTTACCCTATTCACACACTTTGAGCACAGCAGAAGGACTTGTAACCCATCGGTGCTCAAGAGTATCCCAGCTATGTTATGGGCTGTCTAATCCTTCCTCTCTAATTGAGCAGGCTGGGCACAACATAAATCCAGCCCTGCCTCTCAGTAACAAGATGCTTTTCCAACTGGCCTGATGGAGTACTTGGCCTGATGACGACTCTCACAGTCAGATGTGCAATCTACCCTCTGGCTCCCTGTTGGTTTGGACTCATTGCCTATATACTCTAATACTCAAGACTGCAAGAGATAAAAGAGAGATTCCTGTTTGACTGTATAAGACACCATGTTACTGACAACAGGTAAGCCATGTCCTTGGCACCTGCTGTTGGCAGAACTGGCCCTTTCCACTGCACACTCTTGCCTGCAGTGCTCCCAAATGGAAGAAGACAACTGTAAATGACACTAAATTATTTTTCAAGACACTTTAGGGCAGCTGGAAAAACACCACAAACTGACCTAACAAAGGGTGTAACCTCCCACTTGGTCAGGCTGCTTTGGCGTGTTGGTGTCACAATACTGAAGAACCTGTTTCACTATTTTCTAATTTCCATGGCACATCTGAGTATCTTTGTTTAATCAGAACTAAGTCTAAAATGGACTATGGATTGTGTTACGAAAGCATAAAAGTATTTTTTAAATCCACAGCCCTGCCCTACGCCCCCATACCATTCTATCAAAACATACACGGGAAAATGTTTACAAGTTACAGTCTTCCAGCTAAGCTTAGTTTCCTGTATATATTTCAAATGCAATGTCTCAAGAACACACACATACAAAAATCTAAAAATGCAGGTGGGGGCTGCACAGTGCTGAGTTTCAAATTTTGGATTTGAACCATGTTATCTTCTTATCCATTGGCTTCAGTCTTTCAGTTTTCCCCACTACAGCTGGGTTAGAGGATGAAGGCCAGACTACAACTGAAAAAAATGGAATTCTGCCTTTTCTGTATGTCAAGGTCCTCACAATTAAGGGGAAACTCAGAATCGCAGTTTAATTTGGCATTTTCAAAGCTGAGATTTCTTAATTTCAAGGACTGAGCTAAGTCTGTAAATTTCAAAATATCTAGCACACCATCAAAAACAAGAGAACGGAGAAATCACCAGAAGAGAATCAAGTACTTAAGCTAGGACAAAGAAATAACTGATAGGGATATTGGATTTGCATGGCAAGACTTTGGTAGCAAGGGGGCTAGAGGGATGGCTTCTTTGAGAATCTGCCAGAAGCTTCCCCTACATCCAAGAGATCCAGGGCCAGACAGCTCCAAGATGAACTCACCACTAGCCAAGGCTGAGCCCATCAGTGACTGTGCCAGCTCTTCTGGGACAATGTGCCTGAAAAGGGGCATAAAAAACTGCAGAACAGCAGCAGTAGAAAGGAGTTAGAAAATGTGAGAGAAACAATTTTGCAGGCATCAAGGTCAGTGGAGAAGGAGGGGCAGGAGGTGCTGCAGGCATTGGAGCAGTGATACCCCTGCAGCCCCTGGCGCAGACCATGGTGAGACAGAATGTGCCCCTGCAGCCCATGGAGGCCCACACTGGAGCAGACTCTTGGCATGACCTGTGACCCCAGAGACAGAGAAGTCCACTCTGAAGCAGGTTTGCTGGCAGGACTCGTGGCCCTGTGGGAGATCCACACCGGAGCAGCCAGTTCCCGAAGGGACTGCACCCTGTGGAGTGCTGCTGGAGCAGCTTGTGAAGAACAGTAGGTTGTGCGAAGGACTCATGTTGGAGAAGTTGATGGAGGGCTGTCTCCCATGGTGAGGACTCCATGCTGGAGTAGGAAAGAGTGTGAGGAGTCCTCCCCCTAGGGAGGAAGGATTGGCAGAGACAACTTTCATGATCTGGCCTCAGCCCACATTCTCCAGCCCCCTGTGTCACTGCAGGGAGGGGTTAGAGAAAATCAGGAGTGAAGAGAAACTCAAGAAGAACAGAGCATTGGGGAGAAGGTTTTTAAGTTTTTAAGACTTGGTTTTCTCTCTCATTATCCTACTTTGATTTGATTTGTAATAAATTACATTAATTTTCCCAAGTTGAGTTTGTTTTGCCCATGATGGCAATTGTTGAGTGATCTCTCCCTGTCCTTATCATGACCCAGGAATAATATTTTCTCTCCCCTGTCCAGGTGAGGAGGGGACTGATAGAGTAGCTTTGGTGGGACCCTACAGATCAGCCAGGGTCAGCACATCACGCATGGAACTGGGCTTTTCCTCATTTCACTCTTACAATCCTCTGGTAAACCATTTCACATCATCTTTGGTTTAATTAAGGAAAAATTTATTGAAAACTCTCATGCTCAGAATGAGAACATATTAATCTTTTGTTCTGAGTAATAAGGTGCAAAGAAATGTAGTCCTGGCAGGATACTAATTTTTGATGTTGTCAATTAAAAAACTTCTCCTGGTGTTTTGAATGGAAAAATCTCTCAGAAAGTGTTTTTATCGAAGCACCCAGTTCCAAGTCCTGGATTATTAGGTTAAGCTCCGTCAGCAGAGAGACCAATATAAATGCTTTTCATACCATCTGCCTTGATGCCTTGACAAAATAAGTCCAAAATTCTCTGATTTTAACCTGTTTCCCTTTAATACAAAGCTGGGAAATTCAGGTCCTAAAATATAAAATGAAAAACATGTGATTACTTTTTTTCTTTTTATCTTTCCTGAAAACCTTACAGAACATCCTAAATCACCCACTGTTTCCAGGACCTCATTTCTTTTTATATTTTGAAATCAGAAAAGCAGCTTTAAGTAAGTATAGGCACTAGCAAATCATTTGCTCCACTCTCTTCTGCTGTTCTGAAGAGAGCTTGTTACAGTGCATGCATTTTACCTGGTGTTTATCGGGAGTCTCTATACAATTACCAGGATTTTGATTTTTCTGTTTAAAAACAAATTAGGGTGGTGTGCAGGGCCTTGCAGTATTAGGCAGCAACTCCAACAGCTAATGATGGAGGACAGTGCCTCGGTGAAGGTGTTAGCAATCCATCTGGCCAATTAAAAGAGTAACTTCGGCAGAGTCCGATACTACTTCTCAGTTATGGTGGCTGTGACATCAAGACTCGCGAAGCAGCGAGATTTAGTGTGAAACAATCAAGTGAATCCATACAGAGAAAAATCAGGGAAGAGCTGCTGGAATCCCACAGCAGAGAGGAACGGGAAAATGCTATCTTCCAGAGATGTACCTTGACTTACCAACACAAAAGAGGGCTGGACTTCAAAAAAACCAAACCAGCTCAGACATGAAACAGATACTGATAAAGTCTGTCTTCCTACAGATTTGCAATCAGAGCCTGTGAGCAGCAGACAAGAGGAGTATAATTGTCTTTGGTCTTCTCTCCCAGAATAAAAATAATATTCTCAGTGAGCAGAAGACAGCCTGTGCTGTGGCTCTTTGGTGCTGGCCAGCCAACTGTCCTCTGCCAAACATGCTTAGCTGATAAGTTCTGCTTGTTTTTCCCTCAGCAGGGGCACTACTCTTGAGTTTTTCTCCTCTCCTTAGATACCCGTTCTGTAGAAAACAAATCATCTTTTCAGTTCTTTCTGACTCAGCTGAACGGTATCAGCATGCTCAACAGCTACGCATGGGTGTGACAGACGGGCACAGAGACAGGCAGTCCCACGAACTCAGATGAGGTAACTTGGTAACCAGTAACTCCAGAAATCTGAGCTGTTTAAAATATGAAAGTGGATCCAAACTTTATCTTAAGCCATGCCCAAGGTAAAGAGGGACCAAGGTTTTGTACTGTTCCTGCCTTCCTATTTGGACCCCTGTGAGGCCTGATTCTCTTCTGGTGATCGCTCTGCTCTCCTTTCTCTCGTGGTTCATTTCTCATGACTGCAGAGGAAGGCCAGCAGGATTGCCCACCGCTTAACTTGGAGAAGAATACTGCACAGGACTACACATATTTCATATCACAAACTGTTTTAAAACTTTTTTTGTTGTTTATTCTTGTCTTGCAGCTTCAAAAGATCTCACTTGAACTCAGAAGTAAACGAAACCATTTCTTCCTGTCCTTTCCCACCTGAGAGACGACTGCTGCCCTCACTTTGAGGAGGTTAGCACAACCCTTCTCTCTCATCCTAGTCCCCCATGTCAGCTTTTGTTCCTTTCTCTCATCTTTCAGCCGTGACAGGAGGAGTTAAAAATCTCGTGCTGTTTTCTGGCCAGTACCTTCTTAAGTATGTCACCCCTCCCCACGCACACAGGAGTTGCACTGCCCTCTCCCTGGATGGTTCCACATATCTGTTCTCTGAAGTTACAGAGATGGGAATGATTTTCCTCAACATGAAATACTGTATAAAGAGTGTGGGTGGGAAATATGCAGTGTAATGGAACTGAAACCCCATAAGGGAAATCAACACAGGCAGCTGCTGATACACTATTTACTTGGATAAATCATCCATTTTTCTCCCAAGCCAGATGACTTGAGGTATCACCTACCCAGGATGGCAAGTGCAAATATAAATAATAAATAAATCTAACTGAGGAAGAATTCTCACTGTAATGGGGTTTTGTAGAGAACTAAGTTTCAGTTAAACTTAATCCTTGCTGTCTTCTGTGTCTCCAGCAGCAGAAACATCTGGTCGGTTTTAGATTCCCCTTGGATTCCCAACTTCAAAGAGAGTTATAAAGAATAACAAATACATGTACTGGCACTGAAAAAAAAAATTAGAGCAGCAGGAGAGAATGGTAAAATTGTCCTTATTTGACTGCTAGTGACAGGCGCCACAGGCAGAACTGTGAGAAAAAATCTTAACGGCTCAGGCGAATAAGCTTTTTTTTTTTTTTTTTTAATGACTGGCTCTCTGTACTAATGACGCAGAAAATCTATGGGATCTGCCCCATAATGGCAAGAAGCACATGTGCCAACGAATGTGCACGCAAGGGTATGCAGAAAATAGATTTCAAATCAGATATGTACTAAATAATAGGCAGGAAACTAGGAACTAAATTTTGTTCCCAGCCTTTTCACTGATAGTGCCCTGTGTGTACTGCTGGCTAAATAATGCAGGTCCAAATTTTGGCTGTGTAAAGTCAGTAGGTCGTCGTAGAGCACGGCTAGAAACAATGACTGTCACATGCACTTTTCAAATCCTACTTCAAAACCTCCAGGAACAGGGGTAGGTAAGCAAACAACGTAACAGATGTCTGCAGCTCTCTGTCTTTCCCTTACTCTCTGGTGGCTGTAGTGAATGCTACGCTCCTTTCATGAATGCAGCACACCAGCAAATACTTATGACATGTTTCTGCCCTCATGTGCAGTTAGACGAAGCATCTAGCTTCATTCACCCTGAGCTTCTGAATCAGCACACCCATGAAATAATCACACCCCATTGCTCACTTCATCCATGCAACATCATGACCTCCTTTCTCCATTTATTGTTTACCACTTCAGTCACAGGGTTAATAAAATAAATGTAATATGAAGGAGGTGTGAGGATTCAGAAACTTCCTGTCTGTGTGAAGCCTCCTATCTGCTAAACATTAACTCGTGCTGTATGAACATTAACTCTTGTATGAAAGCTGAACTTGTTACCCCCTTTCATCAAAACTATAGACTCCTAAATGCCTGGCATCATGTAATGCAAATTTATAAGATGGATGCCAGAGAGGAAAATTACAGAATAGGCTTTTGCAAATAGTATTAAAACCACAGCCATCCTTCTTTCACCTCCCTTTACAGAGAGTCCATAGAATGTAAGTTTTGAAAGCAGTCATCGAATAAATTCCAACGATTCCTGAATCAAAGAGACTGATCAACTTGTGTATATTTGATGGGACAAGAAAAGCTGTATTTGGCAAATAAATTATTTCTTACAAATAACTCATTCAGTTCTGTTGCTGGAGCTGCAACCTCGACGTTTTTTGTGACCTTATTTTGCCTTATTATGTCATGAGGTAAGCAGCTTCCCATTGTTTCATCTTTAAAGACATTTCAGGATTTCTTAAATGCCTCACATAACAGCAAGATGATATCAAGATTTTCCCATAAATACAGCAATCTCATATTTATATGAACCTTTCAGAAATTTTAGTTGCAAAAATCTGAAGATCTTGTACAATGCAGTGACTTACACACTTCTGCAGTGGCCCCTTACCTGAAGGACCCTATTCCCAAATTTATTTCTCACTGAATACGAAAAACCTGTAAGTGAAGACGCTTTACAAACTGCTATAGAAATAGGAATTAAAGAATATACTGTGAAATTTGTCATGCCTGAGACAGAAATCAGCAATTTCTGAAGCTGCTGCCATATATCTGTTAAACAGTTGAGTCTGAAAAGGGAATCTAGAACTAACCTAAATGCACACAGTAAGGAAGACAATTCTATGGATGTGTACTGCTAATAGCTTTTTTGGAGCCAGTGGGATAAACTCATTTCTTTTGCCCAAGTTAACTTTTGGGAAAGTCTCTGACTTCTTGACCTGAGGACTGTTGATTCTTGAAAGGGAGTCTGCCTTCTTAGTGGGGCTTCGTTACCTGTGTTGCTAAAATCCTCCTACTAGGAATCCTTTTGGAATAACGCTCACAATTGCCATTTGCCAGCAAAAGGGCCCATTTACCTCTACAAGGAAAAACTGAACAAAAAGATCAGGAGATCTCAGGGTTCCCCAAACTCATACTCCCAGAGGTGATTCCATCAAGTAACTCTTAAAAGCAAGTTAACATCAGACATTTTCTACCTCCTGTATTTGCATCCAGGAGAGCTGTACTGCCAGTGCTGATTTGGGGCAGAAGGCAGCACAGGTTGCAATACCTTGAACAAGAGCTGTGGGTTCTGACTGCATCCAGCAGTGTGAATTGAGAATTTCCAACATGAACTTGATCCCCGGCCTGCTAAAGCCAAGGAGAGAGCTTAGATGAGGCCCAATACACGTTCCAAGGGAGCTTCATCTGTTTTCTAAAAGAAATGTGGGGACATCAGCTAACAAACACTTCATGAGTTATGTGCCAGGACTTCTCCTAACATCTTTCCAAATGTTTCTTTACATCCTGTTTATGGCTTGTTACATTCTCCTGTGACTAGGCCTGGTAGACCAGCTCCTACATGGTCAAATAGTTTCTTGAGTACCTTTCCTGTGCTCTTACATATCTGCAGGCATCCAGGCACAATGCAGCAATTGAATAGAACCATAATAAACACAGTTCAATTCCTGACTAACCCTCAGCATGCACATATACATTTGCAAAGCATTAATGGCACGGTAAGCTAAAAACAACCATCCCAATAATATCAGCCATCTAGGCAAGACCTACAGATGCTTTCTGTTTGCTTGGGGTATTTTACTGCTTATATTATTATCTTTGTGATGTGTGCTGCTCCACCAGCATGCAGGAAATATTGTGAGCGTGTCCACAACATAAACTGCTTTATTTATTTATTTACCGAGCTCTGATGTTGGGGAGCTTTTACTTTTGTACTTTTTAAGGCCTAAATACATTAATATCCCAACCCTTCATATCCAAGACTAGTGCAAAATATATTCTTCAGATTAAATCTGTCTTCTTAAGACTAAATTTAATTTATACTTGTATAGTAGGTTACGTGATTAATCATGTTAAAAAAAATGTTAGTGAATACAGGACACAGCTGTTGGACAAAGCATACCTTTCTGTCTTGTCACAGAGAAATACTGAACCAACACTATTGCACTATTGCCCCAATATGTATTCATTTAAAGCAGCTTTTCTGTATCACAAAATACCCCTTTTCTGGTTTGAAAAACAGAAACAATAGGCTAGGTGGTCAAACGAATGGGAAAAAAATTTCAATTGGTATTACTTTGTCACCTTCTGTTTACCTCCAATGGGAGTGAGAACTCCAAAATTAAAATTTGCAGAACCACAGCTTCCATTGAATGGGTGATCAGATGTTCACTGATCTGTCCCAAACTTACAGAAGTTGCAGTGCTGATATTCTCAAGGAATATGAGATCGTTGTATCTATCCAAGCTCGAGGCAGACAGACCTGAATAACCAGAGTATTGTGGGTGCATTAAGTAGCTCAGTCCTTCAAAAAATAAGGAACATCACATTGTTCAGACAAGGTCAGATGCTTTACATTTTCCAGCAAGAGAACAATTCTTAACTATGTTCTGTGCTTTTAATCTTCACCCTTCACCCATACTCCCCTTATATTCATGTTTTTCTTTTGTGGAGTGCTCTCACTGAAACAGATTTAGGCCAATCCTAAAGAATTTAAACTTAGATGAAGCAGTAATCTATAAAGTAAAATGTCCCCAAGGCATCTACCACACAGTGGTCCTTGACAAGACTGCTGCCAGAAGAATTTCACTATTTAAGGGTACAGCTTCTACACGAGGAAGAAAAAGACATAACGTGTTATGAGTGTTATGCAGGACAAGGAAAGATGCAAAGCAATAACCAGAATGTGCTCTTCTAAGGGAAGGTCCCTTTTAAATCAAATCTAGGAAGTAACAAATAAAGTGAATACACTGATATTAACTGTATAGGCTTTACACTCACACTATCATTACCTTTAACTGTTTGCTCCCTTTGCAAGCAGCTGGACTCAGATGGGCACCCAGAATTTGATTCACAACCAGCCCACAGAGATGGAAGTCAGAAGAGCTGAAACGGTATGAAAAGCTTCCCAGTTTGCTGAGCAGAAACACAGAATACATTTCCAGGGGAGAGCTACATACAGTTAGAGAGATGGATTCTGATCCACTGTTACAGAGATAGAAAGTCCCATAATAATATCAATACAAGAAGATTTCAGCATAGTCTAAGGGTCATAGAAATATTTAGGTGGAAAAAGACCTCCAAGATCATTGAGTCCAACCTTCGACTGGACACAACATGTCAACTAAACCACGGCATGAAGGGACACATCCAGTTGTTTCTTGACAGTAAGAGCGGTGGCTCCACCACTTCCCTGGGCAGCCCATTGCAATGCTTTACAACCTTTTTCAGTGAAAAAAATCTTCCTGAGGTCCAGCTTGAACCTCCCCTGGCACAGCATGAGGCCTCCTTCCTCTTGTCCTGTCCTGTCAGGTCCTCACACTTTTGAATTTTTTTTTTTTTTGATTAAAAAATTTCAGTAGAATTCTGATGAAGCACTCCCTTAAGCACCATCTAGAAGAGCCCAAACACAACCCAATATTTTTGCTTCACAGGATAGCTAGACTTTGAAATTTGCTTTTGTTTCACAGTTGAATTAAACACCGCATTGCAAAGCTACCCATGAAACAAAAATAAAAAATCATTTCAATCAATTGAATGTTGTTTTGACAAAATAATTTTGTTTTGATTGCTACTCTCAGTTTTGATTTAAATTTTATATTAGAACATGAAATACATTTTTGAAATAAAAGTTTGAAACAAATGCATTTCTGTTCCGCAAATGCCAAAAAGCTTTATCTGGAAATATGAATAGAAAAAACAAATAAGAATCCTGGAAGTACTATTTTTTTTTTAATGAACCAGCATTTCCACACAAAGAGAATACCAGTACATATTTTTCAGTGCTTCTAGTCCCGACCTTTAGTACACTTTAGTGAGCCTCAGAAGCTTGTGATACCTCTACAATCCTACCAATTTATCAGTGACAATCTAATTATTATTGAGAATCCAGCTGATTGGCTGTTCTTGTCCAAGAACTGGTGGAGCTCACCGATGTATGAAAGGTATGAGGCTTTTTTCATGCAGCCAGTTATGTAACACACATCTTGTTGGGTCAAGTACCATTAATTACTGCTGCCATTTGGGGAAGTACCAGAACCAGTTCTGAGCAGGATAAAGCAGCAGACTGAGAGTCACAGACAGTCCTACTCCTATAGAAGAATGTGAAGTGAGGAGAAATGAGGGGAATGTCAGTTGTTTCTGCTCTGCCCTTTAACCTTAAACTTAACTGGTAGAAGAATATAAGAGCAGTTGTGATTAGTAAGATATTTAACATCTAAAATTCCTTTAACTGTTTGCTTCACCTGCTGAGAAAGCTCTTGATCACTGCTCCTACATTTGCAAATTGCTAAAATGCAAAATACCGTGAAGTCATGTGAAGCTTGACTGAAACTATAAGACAAATCTTGGCCTAAACAGGGAAGAACTGAGGGCTTTCACCCAGATCAGGTAGCAGCAGGAGTGCCAACACATGAAACTGTTCATTTAGGAAGACCAAGAGGAGAGCTGAAGCACAGCTAGGCCTTTAACCATGACAGCACATCATTCCCATTCATGCCTGGCTGTTTCAGCACTGAGATGCTTAAGGGAAGTGGTTGTCTCCCATGCCATTTGGTGAGGGGTTTTTGTAACATGGTCAGAATGTCAGTAAGAACCAAAAGATTTCTGTTTCTTATAAAATGAATTTCTGAATGCAGTGCTTGGAGAAGAAGTACTCGAACAACTGTACTGCTTAGTTCCCCATGACAGCATTTTTAACCAGAACTTGAACCTGCCTACTACAACATCAGATGCCACACTTGGCAAGGCTGAGATGGGCAAAATTTTGGGGAAAACTGTTACCTTGTTTGTGGAGTTTTTTTATGTATTAGATTTGGGGAGAGGTACTTGGGAGGAGATAAGAGTGGCTAAAATAAAAGGAGTTTGGCTTGCATATCCTCACCAATAGGTTACTGGCACAGGAGAGAAATACAAAGGCTTGTTCAAAAGCCTGAACTACAATTACCTCTAACAGAGCCTTTCCTGCCACACACCAAGCAGACTGCTGAATTTGTGTTCTGCATACTGGACCCATGTGCTGACACTTTCCACAATCTGAAAGGAGTTGAAAACCCTACTCCTTCATCTTGTGTGTGCCTGCAGCAAAGGCTGCCTGTAACCCTTTCCTAACAGTAAGGTTTCAGAGGAACTGCCTGAGGAAGATGACTGAATCCTCACCCTGCACAAAACAGAAATACAGTTTTAGAGATCAGAGAAAACAAGAAGTACCCAAATGCATGCCCATGCCTCAGCATCCTCATCACTAGCAGTCAATGGTCCTCAGGCTCAGATCCAGACCGAGTGAGAAAGGTGCCTGTTACAAAACAGTGCCTCTTCTGAAAGAAGGACTTTCAATCCTTTTACCAGCAGCTTCCCTCTTCCTTAGCTGATCTTAGTTATTAAAAAAAAACAAACAAGAAAACCCCTCCCTCTGCTAAGCATCCCTCCATTCATTTCTTTTAACTTTCCTTGTGTCTCCCTTCACGCCTCCCTGGGTTTGTTGTTTTTAAGCCCATGCACTAACCTGCTCTCTTTGTTCTCTCTCTCTCTCTTCTTTTTTTTTTTTTTTTTTTTTTTTTTTTCCTTCCCTTCATTCTGTTTGCTTAAAACTCCCAGCCCCAAAAGCAAATTTGGAGAAAACTGGCTTTCTCTAGTTACCCCATTGTTCTTCTCAGGCAAGATCTATTTCAGATGTTTCTATTTCAAATATTTAATGACAGACCTATTCATACAAAGACATGCCAACACCACTCCCCTGTCTCTTTGGCATGATGCAAAGCACAGAAAAATATTGTCACAAGATACAAGGACTCTGTTAGTCAATAAAATCAAGTTCTAACTCATAAACAGTATGTAGCAGATTCCATACATTGCCACACTTCCCAGAAGCACAAGCCTGGTAAAAAGCAGTTTCAAGGGGGATGCCATGGGCCAGGCTCATCCTTTTAGCACTCCCACAGTGGACCTTGGCTGGCATCCCTTCCAAGAGGACCTGTAGAGAAGCTAAAGACTGTACTGAGCCTTGGAGAGTTAACTTATTTTTGGGGTCTTGTCTTCACTGCAATGTTGTTTGTAAGTACAATGCTAATCTTGCCCCCAGCATGACTCCCACCCACAACAGAAGCCTCTTGCTCAAACTAAGTGCTATTTTAACTTGCTTCTTTGGCCTAAAAGCAGATTACAAGTGGCAGCCCATGTGTTGCAGTTACCAGTGTCAGTAACACAGTGGGAACTCATCAGTTCTCTAGCTAAGGGTTTAAGGCACTGATCTAAGATCCTGCCTTGTAGCTGGGGTCTAGACTAAAACCACAGAATCCTTTTTCCCAGTTATCTGCATCAAGCTCAAGCAGGTGGAGGTGATGGTCCTGATGTTACCAATCTGCCTCTCCTCTCCTCGGCCTCGCAGTACATTCTGACAAAGAAACTCTCCAAACTGGCAGAAGAGGCTGCATGCCCACAAATGGGCAGCTGAGAGAGAGCCCTGACAAACACCAGCCTGCAACGCTGCTGCAACAAACTGAGCCAACAGCTAAAACAATGCCGGTGATAATCACTTCTACCCACTACCTCTGCCCACCCAGGCTATTGTTTGGAGTGAGGAAGGCTTTCTGCAAGTCCCTCAGAGTCACCATCTGTGAAACACAGCACAGCTGCACCAACAGGCGACATGAACACAGATTTTAGCTTTGTGTCAATTGTAGCTCTTACACATACAGTCAAAAGCATTTTAAGGCACAGTGGCATGGGAGAGCAAACCAAGGTGTCTGTGTAGTCAGCTGCTGTGTGGCAACTCCGACCTCTTGCATATTGACTGTTACCTACATGATCCTTCTCCTCACTCTAATAAATTGGCATGAGATGAGCAAATCTAAGTACTGGCAACTAATGCAAACCACCACAAAAGTGGCCATATTATCATCTGAACATCTCAGGCTCTACTTTATTTACAGTCTCCAGGGCTGTAATCCCAGCTGGTAGTTTTAATTAGTAGTGAATGTACTTTCACAACAAATTGGACCTTCTCCTTCTTGGGCATCAGAGATCCCTTCCACAGATGACTGTGGATTATGAAGAGACAAATTTTGGGGATGTTGGGCAGACATTTTTCTCGTATCACATATCTGAAAAACTAGCATCACTCTCTGGCTCACGAGAGGACTTGGCAGCAAGTCAGACTATGACTATCCAGAAGACTCTTCCCTCAGTGTCAGAGTAGTAAGACACATAATGGAAACTTGCAACAAAGCATAAATGATTCTATTTAGAAGTCAATACCAAATTGTGGACTATAAGGCCAGCTGCAGGGGCTGTCGTTTCCTTGGGAGTTTTGAGCCAAAACATGGGGTAACAGGGCAAGCACCATCAGAGTATGTAAATATCTACTCTTGCTTTTCCCAGCCTGTAGCCATTAGCGAATGCCTTGCTACCAAACTGCAAGTGCAGTAGGGTTTTAACAGCCTCTTTCCTCTCTTTGCTCTGGGATTTTTCTTTTCTTGGCTCTAACTAGTTGCAACCAGTTGTGAATAAGTCGTTATCCCTCTGTGCAACTCACAGCAACTAAAAGAAACCAGTGTCATTATGCAATTTTCAAAAAAAAAAAAAAAAAAAAAAAAAAAAAAAGAAAGAAAGAAAAAGAAAAAGGAAAAAAAAAAAGAAAAGTTTTGTTTTATGGTTAATTATCCATGGTCTATTTACAAAATAAATCAACCCATTGTGCACCACCAGGATTTGTGGCCTCATTTGAACTTTGCTTTTCATTAATCACTTTAAAAATAAAAGCTAACTAGTTTTGTTGGTTGTTTTTTTTTTTTTCTTTTTCATTTATTACTTGCATCTGGGTATAAATTGTAAAAATGGTGAAAGAACAAAGTATGGATTATTCACCCTCAGTTTCATGACTTACATGATCTCAGTCTTGTCTTTCTCCATGTGCCTAAACAGATGCACAGTCCAAAAATTCCAACATTTTGTAAGAAATGTAGTCGCAAGAAGATTGAAATATTTCTTTTATACTCAAACTTTGAGTCATAAAAAAAAATTCAAAAAGCTTGCCTTAAGAAATGAAAAGGTGGGCAAGCACTTGCAAACATATTTAAGCTACTGAAGGAGGCAACTGAAATTACTCATGTAGACATCGAATATACAAATGTTTGTGACAGCTGAGTACAAGGCAATTTTGTTTAGACAAAATCTACTCGCAGGCAGGCTAGAGAAGGCAGAAAATGGATATTTGATTTCTTTACGTTTCTTACAGTTTATACAAGAAACCAGGAATTTTTTTTTCTGAAAATGGTTTAATTATGTAAGAAGTTTAACTCTTGTCCCTGTGAGATGACAGAGGACTACCGAATTTCTGAAAACTCGCCTATGGAGAGGCAGGCAAAGGACATATTTAGCTGCTCTGTTAATAAAACCCAACTAACTGTATTAACACTTATTTCATTCCGACGTGAAATAAAATACATATTAGTGTAACACTGGAATTCTTAACTAAGGAAGACTGAACAATTTATTTATCTACACTATGAACTGTTCAAAACTGAAAAATAAGAAAGGGTGAGAAACAAACATGATAAAAGTATATACAGTGACAGTACACAAAATGTCACTCCTCCTTTTTTTTTATTTCTTTTAATTTACCAGACACCCTTAAGTGTCCTTTGCCTTTACTATGACAAACAGAAAATCACAGTGCTCCATTAAATCCCTAATGAAATGCTACAGAGAAAGTTGTGCTGTCTGGAGGTCAAAAAATGTGATTTTGCTGCACTCAAGACTACAACTTTTTATTTCTAAACTCCTGAGCTGGATGCAAGTATAAAGGTGACTGAACTTACCCAACAGGTATATCTTAGAAACTAATATAAAGAATTGAGGCTAAGAAATTATATCATTAATAGTACATATTATTACTAATAGGAGCTCTGAAAGATAATTTTTGCTTGCCTGTTGGTGTGAAAAAGGATTGTAGAGATTTGAAAAGTTAAAGGAGCCCACTGCCTCCTCCTCCACTTTGCAGATGGCTGAGATGCTTTAACTTTCATTTCCAAACGTAAATTAGCTCCTACTTAAATGAAAGTAAAAATTTAAAGCTGCCTCCACCTGATTGCAAAGCACAGCGGCCGGGCTGGGAGAATGGATAGGCCCTCAAAGAAAATAAAAGCCTTTTTAAGCAACTCCTCATCTGAACGCCTGCCCCTGCAGCAGCAAGCTGTGGCCCTACAGCCGCTTTCCATTATAAATGCTAAATTGGGAAATGTTTAACATTCTTTGTTTAATCTTTGCAGTATAAAGAAAAAACAGCTGATTCTCAGAAACATGACAGCCTGAGCAACCATTAGTGATCTGCCTCCCCCTTCCTCAAAGCAGAGCAGGCCATTTCCAGCCTCAGCAGCGACTGACGCTTTTTAATCAGGAATGTATATTTAGATGGAACCTAGAAGATGGGATTGAAACTTCGTCATTTTTTTGTTCCCGGGATGTAAGGAGCCGAAGGCAATCAGGATATTTAATAAAAAAAAATGTGAAGAGAAAAACATTGTAAGAAACTGTAGTGGGAATAGGCACAAAGGTGGTTTCAGATGCTTTCTGCACTGTTTTATGTTAATATCTCTTTACAGTCCTTCTACGAAGGAGAGCATCATTATTTATTTTGATTTAAAACATTATCAACTGAGTGTATTTTTCTCTTGTTCACAGTCAAAGCAGCGAGTCCACCTATTCTGCTGCAACCAGTCACATATAAATCAGCACAAACTCGGGAACTGAGCAATCCTCTCAGCTGCTTACACAGACAAACTCTCTTTGTATCTTGTCCCTGCAAGAACTTCCCTAAAGGGGTGAGTTTCATCACGCGTCCAAAAAGTCACACAAGTCAGAGGTTTCTTCAGTTGAAATTATGAAGTAATACCTCAAATCGAGTCCCCACAGAAACTGAACTAACTGAAATAGTTGGGTTTTTTACAAGATTTTACCCTGGAGCACGCTTTCCGGATCATCAAGTCCAGCTCCCTGCTCTCTTCTACTACAGATATTAAAGGTCACTTCTTAAGGAGTTGTTTTTAAGCCTCTGCATCAACAAGGTGAAGAGAGCTTAAATGTCCTTCCCACCCCAGCCACGAGCATTCAGTAGCTGGCAGTGACGAGACCAGACATCCAGGGAACAAATCCATGAGCAAACAAGGATGCTCTCCTTCCCCACAGGGGTTCTGACAGACAGCACTGAACATCCTCTCCTGGGGCTCCCTGATGGAGGCACTCAGTCCGAACAGAGCCCTTGCCTTCTTCAGTGGCAACACAGAAACATTAACCACGGCTCAGAGTCAAAAAGCAAGGAGCATCCGGGTGCTGACCCTGCTCAAGGCACTGCACACATGCCCACAACTGCTCCACACTGCTGGACCTCAGTGACCCTTCCCTGCAGGAGTCATGGCCCACCTGCACACATGGGTTAAACAGCAAGGGCAGGAATACACGGCTTCTCTCCGGGAGAAACGAGCCGGCCGCGTTGTTTGCTGCCAACGTGGAAGATAATAGCTTTGAAAAGGAGGACTGCAGGAACATTCAGTGCAGTTAGGCCCAATACTTTTGTTACAATTACTCCAGAAACATTGCTCCTTGCAGCAATTCCTAGGGACTTCTGCAAAGCAAAAAAGACCAGCGAAACTACTGAAGGCGCTAGCAATGAATTACTGATAGTGAAGGACACAAAATTGTCATAAACTTCAACCAAAGTGTGAGAGTTGCAGAAACGGCTGTTCTGAGGAAGGGAGGGAGGGAGGGAGGGAGGAAACCTTGCAGAATAATTGCTAGATAAAAAGTCTACCATAGCTAATTCAGCACATTGCTGGATGCAGCAAAATAATTTAGCTAGCTATTTTTCAAATATACCCAACCCCAAGTATGTGTCAGGGAAGAGAAATAATGAAATTTTAAAATAAAAATTAACGTAGAGCTCTTCTCATTTTTGTTGCTGTTTTTAAATCCTTAGGGTTCATATTTAACCTTTTCTCTAAAATAACAAACTTGAATTTAAGAAAACTAAGGCACAGATCTTCACAGAGACAGGACTCAAACAGCTTATGTTTAAAAATAAAATAGCAGAGTCTTTTTAAGTTGTGAAGTGAAGACTTATTCATTAAAACTGAATATTAACATCTCATTTCAGAAACTGTTCAAACCATCCCTTTTGCCTATTTTGCCTATGAATTTAGGCAGACAGAAGTTTCACAGGTTGCATGTCTAGCATCTGGTCAAGTCAAATCACCCTCTCCTCCATAAATTAAAATTAGATTTCCATTCTGCAGAACACACAAAATTCCCTCGTTCTGGTTGCTGTTCAACCGTGCATATATAACCAGAGTTTTAGCAGCAGGCATTTACAAGGGCTTTTCCCTTTTTAAATCAGAAATAAGTCAGGAAATAATTAAATGTTTGTCTGACCATTAAGGAAGGTTAGTGTCTTGCTAGTAGTCCACCCAAGCATACAAAGCAAAGCTGGGGATGGAAGACCTGGGAAGTTAGGGGTAACCTAGTGACAGGCAGAGAAATGCCTCAGTAACTGAAAGGCAGGCAGATGCCTTTAAGAGGGGAAATTGCTTGTCTGCCATTAAAAGTTATCAGGTTTTGTACACCTATTCCAAATAAGTCTCCCATTGCAATCAGTGCCGACAAAAAACTTACAGACTGAGACTCTGAAAAGACAAGCAGAAAGTAATTTTCACTCAAAGACAAATGATTACTCTTTTGATTAAGTCAAACACTGGACTCATTACTGAGCATGTTCTCTGTAAAGTTACACCATTTACATCTTCCAAGCATTTTATAAAGGGCTGACAGCTATGAGGGACACCAGGATAAGAGATTTTAAGGAGGTTACTCTCCTCCACTGCATGCAACTACATTATAAACTGCTATTGATATGCTGATTCAGACACACCTTGCAATTACATAGGTTTTCAGGTCCTGTAATTCCTACAGGAGAGTCTTCCAGAATTCAATCATCTGATGGCCAAGGTTATTTTCATTTATATATTATCATTACATTATATAGGGTTATTAAATCTTATATATGGTTGGTGTCCACAGTTTGGTCTGTGTGGCAACCAGACCAGCCTGAAATTCAAATAATTTTTTAACCTCTACAAATTATTTCAATGCCTTCTCCCTATGTACCTGAATTGATTTTATAAACATTAATAAAATAGGTTTAGAATATTTCTGAAGGGCACAATAAAACAGTATCTGCCAGTATAATCCCTAAGTGATTGTTTATTGAGACACAAATGGAGGGAGACATTTTCGTTGCCCAGAGCCAAAGCAGGGGCTGGTTTCACAATCCAGGTGTTCCAATACATTTCTGAATATATGTGTACTCCCCAGCAGTTTGGTGAAATATACTTACACAGCTTAAAACATACTTACAGAGCTTAAAATATTCCACTTCCTGTTTTCACAAACCCCTGTTTCATTTAAAGCTTGTCTCAGGGATCACCACTGAAAGATGTCAGCTTCAAATTTTTTTTCTATTATGTCTGAAGTGGGCATAATTCACATGCAGACTCATTTTATGGCTCTTTTCTAATGCCAGAAAAACACTTTAAAATAACTGAGGATTGAGCCCTATAACTTTATAATTGACCTAATAGACTCCTGACATCATATCAACAGAATTAGTAGCATTACACTGGGGAAGAATCTGTCCAAGAATGTGCACGCAGACAAGAACGATTTGTAAAGGGCAAAAGAAAACAAACCCTGGCACAATGCTCACAACCACAAACAGGTCAGATCCGCAGAGGATACAACTAGGAATAAATTGGTTGCAATAGCTACAGGAATAATTTTCTCCTGCAGTATGAACAGAAAATAAAGTATGAACTTTTGGTTATTACTGACCCATTTCTTCCCTTTCTTGAAGCCTAAGAGTACCTCTTTTTTTTTTTTTTTTTTTTTTTCTTTTTTTTCTTTTGATTAATTATTATTTTAGCAGAGCTATAAGTATTTTTTTCTTGCATTTGACGGAAGTAAATTAAAATATCCCAACCAATTCTAATTAGAAGAATCTCTGGATCTTTATGGACATCAATCACTTAAAATAGAAATGAATAAATAAAGTTCAGCACGACCTAAAATTTCACTGTTCTTCTGCACTTGCTGCTGTTACACAGAGACTGACCTGACACTTTTGTTAAGGTCAGGAGAGGAAAGGGAAAAAGCTTTCATTGTATACATCCAAAAGTTGGAGGGCGGGGTAGAAGAGAGAGGAGGAGAGAGGCAGAAACACTGTGCAGAAGCCAGGGATGTTCCAGAGCACACTGTGACAAGAAAATACTCAATAAGAATTCCTCCAGCCAAAACCAGATCTTAAATAGATCCATTGTCTTCCAGCCTGAAGCCCTTAAAAAGGCTCAGAATTAAAGTCTGTGCTGTGGGCACCCAGTCGTTCTTTCCTTTCATCAGGATTTGCAGGTTTTAATACAATCTGTCGTCAGGAAAAACAGTAGAGCTGCGCAGTCCAGAGAGGTAACAAAAGCGAAAGGCAGGCGAGAGTTACATAACTGGCTTTTTACATAAATATTACATTGAGAGGTATTTTGCTTTTCAGAAAGGAAAAAAGATTAAAAGAAAAAAAAAAGCTCAAGCTAAAGTCAGAGAATTCAATCCAACTTCACTTACTCCTCGTCCCTCTTTCACTTTGCAACATGTATCGAATAGTTGAAGTGAGGTGTTTCTTTTCCTTTTTTCATTACAACTAAACAAATAACCAATTCAGCCTTAAACACTTCATAACAGATTGTCTTGTATTACCTGAGAAGTGCACCACATCATGGAAGCTGGAAAAAGGTCTGATTTTCAAGCATAAGCAAGCCTGCCTTGCTTATCTGCAGCACGGGGCAATTAGAAGTGACCATGGATGTTAAACAAGCTCGCCTCTGTACAGTCTGAGAAAAGGGAAAAAACACCCTGCAAGTCTCCCCATCTGTTATTTCCCTTTTTTTTTTTTTTTTTTTTTTTTGGCTGTAGGAAAGCAAAATTATGCAAGAGCTTTTGAATGTAAAGCCTGTGTGTGCCTTTTTTCCCTTTTTGTCTCTGTGTACACGGTATGTGCTATTGCGTAACCCAGCACGGAGTGGGCGGCGAGCATTTACTATTGATTTACACTACTCCTCACACTGAGGAGGAGACACACACACAGAGCAGCACACAGAGGTGACACGGACGTGCATTCGTGGCATGTGCCATGGAGAGAGGGAAGCAAAGCACCTAAAAACAGAACTGTGCCTTCCTGAACTAAATGCAGTTTTCCCAACCTTTTTGTTTTCGTGCCCTTTGGTAGAAGAGCAGATGCTTCACAGAACCCACAAACCCCTCTGTCCAAAAGTAAGGTTTCCCTCCCACACACCCATGCCCATATCCTGTTAGAAACTACAAAAACCTACCAATTAATGCCATTGTGACACTTCTTGTGCCAGGTATAAAGATGCCTAGCAAGCTCTTAGCGACCATGAGGTTCCATTGAGGTTACAAAGAGAATTCTTTTTTTTTAGTAATACTATACATGAACCTTTTACTAATTTCTTTAGGACCTACTTTATGCTTGCAGGAGCACAGAAATCATGGAAACTATGCACAGTATGCAATACAAAGCCTTGGATGTTTTGGGATGATTGGGTGACATGGAAATACGAGAGTTAAGAGACCGGAAACAAGGGAAGTTCAACTTATTTTGTTCACTTATTAAGCTTGCCAAAACATTCATGTTGTTCTCTCTATTCCACACACCCAGAGCCATCAGTTTAGACAGACAGGCCTCTAGCTCATTAATGAGAATAATTTTGAGTCAGTAGGGGGAATTGTCTGATTCACACAGGTGAATGCCCATCACACTGCTGAATCCTTTGCCTCCAAGGTGAGACGTGGCTGTGCAGATTCTGCCTGCTCCCCCGTGACACGAGGTGCTACAAAGCAAGGGAGCACCACCAGGCTGGCACAACACTGGACTCCTGGGCATCCATTTATTTATTGGGTGGGGGAATTCTCTAATAAAGTCAGTGGGATTCTAAAACATGTTAACATACTTTAAAAGATGCTGAAAGACTGAAGACTAAAAGGAAGTTTATTACAAGCCACAGCAGACTCTGAGCCTCGTACCAGAAATGAAACTGAGTGTGCTGATTAAGAAAAAAATATAAAATAATAAAAAAATCAAGTATCAATGCTCTTAAAACTTCTTTTGCATTATCTTTACTGGAAGACACACACTCCCCATATTACTTTCTTCAAATTGTGTTTAATGGACAACATGTTTTTTCTTCACAGATCTGACATCAGACATTTTTACAGGTCCTAAAATAGCACAGTGAGCAAACAAAATACTCCATGTTATAAGAAAGGCAAGCCCTATTTTAAGGAAATTACACAGATATGCAATGTTTCTGAGTATTCTGGTTTTTTTTTTTTTCCTTTTACCCAGGTTCACATCTACTAACATTAACTATGGTACTGTCAGCCAGCATGCAGTCAGGATCTCTGTCAGGCTGTTAGGAAAAGAAAACACCCATTCACTGTCTTGCACATGCTCATTCATTTTGTTTGCACATAACTGGAATTGCATTGAAATTACCCAGAAAAGTTTGACACAAAAAGTCATGGGCAGCCTAACTAGTCTGATTTGTCTCTAAAAATGAAACTGACCCTTAAAGGAAAAGAATAAGGTCTTCATCAAACGGGACCTAGTCGTGCAACCTGAATTAAGCACTTGCTAATACAGATGGGGCCAGCTCAAAACATGCTCAGGCATATTTCCTTTGCTCACCAGCGGAATGCTGGGGGAAAGAAATGAGACCCAGAATGCAAACTCTACTTCCTTGTCATGCAGCCACTAGAAATGATGCACCACAAGCAAACTGTTGAGTGATGCTGTGCAAGGTGAGTGTTTCACGAAGGCTGAACCAGAGGACCAGCACGACAAACAATGAAAACTTGTGCTCTTCTGACAAGACTGCATGTGAAAAAGAATGTATGTATTTTTCAGCATCATTTATACTCTTAGTCTGGATGTTTAGTATATCCTCATCTTATGGGATGCAGCTTACAGGCATAAAATGCTTTACAGGATGTTATAGAAAATAGATACAGAAAGAGACTAAAGAAATAACAGCTAAGGGAAGACAATCTCAGATATTGGTAAGGGCAGCTCCAGGGCTGCTCTGCTTCCTTTATCATTGTCCAGAGTACACCTATTTTTGAGCCCTTGTTAGCATGGAAGATTCTAAGCAACTAGCTGTCAACTTTACATATCCAGTTCAAACAGAGATCTCATTCACCTAAAAATATGAGGATACAAATAAGGGAGTTCAGATCTGGAATATTCTGTTCTTGAGGACTATCAAGCAAAGATGAATAAAATTTCCATTATAACCCACTTGCCTTCAATCACTCAAAAATGTTGGAAACTTCACTATGTAAATTTTCTGTTCCTAATGTTTACCTAATCTTAAATTTCATGAAAACTTGAATAAACAAAAGTTCATCTGTTTTGCACATACAGAATGAGAGAAAAACATCCAGAGATTTAAGAGAAAGGGGAAAAAAAAAAAAGAGACCTTAAACTATCTATAGAAAAAGCACAGAAAACAACAGAAAGTAGAAATGGACTCATAAAGTCAATACTGGCTAGATTTGTTTCATGAAAAAGGTTTCTACTCTGATGAAAATACTTAAGTTTTTAAAATTCCACACACCTACAAAATCCTACCAGACCTTTTATGAATACCGTCTTGGATACACATTTAGGTCAGAAAATCCTAAAAGACCCCTATGTGTGTGCTAAAAAGCCTTGTATTTGTATCTAATTGTACATTACATTCTTTAATGTCTCTGATAGATGTTCTCCCTACAAGAGAACATAACTACAAAGCAACATTATTTTTCACTATGTTAGACAGCTGGTTTGGATAGATTTTTTGGGTTTTGATTAGTGAAACACATTAATAGCAGAGGCCTTTTGCATGTATCAAAGATACAATAGCTCTGTATTTGCAGAAAAACAATGTGACTTCTTATTAAAGACTTTCATAAGGGAGAAACTAAGGTTATAAACAAGTTATTACTCTAGGATTTCATGATTTTGCATGTAAGCTTAATGTTTCTCAAAACAGATTCTGTCTTTTTAATGACTGTAGGAGGACATAAGCACAGTGCTAGGTTGCCATGGGCTTTTAATGGCAAATTGAATAATAAAAAATATTAAAATGATAGAGACCAAACCTAAATATACCAGGGATGCTTGCCAACTGTTCCTGCTAGTTAAAGAATCAATAAACCTTTGCAGACCTTGTGCAACATGACTTTACTTGCAACAAAAGTAATTCACAACAAGTATGCTTTTCTTGGCAATTTACCTTTACTTTTCTCCTACCGACTCCTCTTTCACAGGAACCTTTTGGACTCCACTGTTTTGGAATGACCATGACACAGCAGAAGTTGCTAAACTTCCCCCACCCCTCAGCTAACCTATTAAACATGTGTAATGGTGTTATTTCCTAATAGTTCCTACAGACTGATATATTTCCAAGATGGTTTTAGTCAAAATGAATGGCAGTAAAATTGGCAAAGACTCAGAAAGCAAAGTCCAAGGAGACTAGCAAAGAACTCAGTCAGAAAAAATGGTCTCTGGATATTTTTGCCATGTCTGCCAGAACCAAAAGAATAGAGGTTATGTCAGTGTTTCCATAATAAACATCAGTTTTCAAGATTTTAACTCAGCTGCAAAGATCTAATTCAGACTGAAATCAACAGATGTGGGGTTTTAGATCAAGAGTAATTTTTTTTCTTTAAACTTATATCTCCCCTGCTGCAAAAGCAATCCAATGTTATAATTTAATCTGGTAAGTAATTACTAATTTATCAGAATTAGGGAGAGGAAGCAGAAAACAAAATTCAGAATTCACAGTAAATGCTTTCTGGGATTGCATAACTTTCCTTCCAGATATTCCCTATGAGATTTTGAAAAGACCGTATTGCTAAAGTAATTGTTGGATCAGTATAATCCTTGTCCAACAAATCTTAATATCTGTTTTGCTCCCTAAAAGCAACATCTTGTTTTGAAGCAAGAGTGACTTTTATACTGTGCAGTAGACACAGGAAAAGACTAGGAGGGATTCACAAGGATTTACAGGATAGGCCAGTTAATTTTTGAAGTACTGTAATTTATCACATTCATTCACCTTATTCTTCTCAAACACCACTCCTAAAACCCAGAGGTTTCATCCTGAGGGAGCCTGAATAACTCAAGGATATTCAGACAACGAGTAGATCACACACCTGAGGCATCCCTGAAGTGCAGAGGGCACGGTGAGAGCTGTGAGAGCTGTGCCCAGAGCTGAGAGCATCCTCCAGCCCAGAGGCTGCAGCTGCTGCTGCCAAAGCCACCACGAGCTGCAGCACCTGAACCAAGTAGGCAGCTCCTCGTTTCATAAAGCTTTAACACTAGCTCAGGGACAAGAGGAAGTGTGTATCAGTGAGACATTTCCCACAGCTTCTCATTGTTCATACACACATGACTTGAAACTCGTTGAGTTTAATTCAAGTATCTCAATAGATACAGTAAAAACAGGCACCTTCAGAGGACACTTCATGTGGCTTGAAAATCAAGCTTTCAGGAAGCACCTAGGTAATAGGAAACTGTGGTGTAAATTGAGTATCTTAAAATATACCTGGAAGAGTTTATTTTCAGGTATCAAAATAAGAAAGCTGAGTAAAAAAATGGCTTGCACCAAAACCAAGTAATTTGTTCAGGAGCAAAACCCAGATATTCCAAGCTACCTTTTCTCTTTTGATCTGCAGAGAAGAATTATTTTAGACTAGATACTTTAGGAAAAACTGCATTACATGAGCTAAATACCACAGTAAGCCTTTTACTACTCGACGTTTTATTTTTTTGTCTTTGGTTCTGTTTTGTCATACTAAGTATGGCTGGTCCAAAAATGAATATACACATGCTGGTGTTTGCCTTTCTTCTGCTTTGCTGCAAGTTTCTCAGAGTACTGAAACTTGACCATACTCATCAGCTAATGGCATATTCTGAACACAACTAAATTTAAAAAAACAATTGAATTGTTTGTAACACAACACAAAATACCATCAGCAGCATTTCCTACTGTTATCCCTTCATTTTTACTCAGGACTATCAGAGCACTTTGTACAAAAAGATAGACTCTTATGAACACCCTGCCCTGTGAGTAGTTCCAGTGGAATCATGACACCGATTAACCAAACAAGATATTCAATTACCCAACTCTGTGACATATTTACTATTAGTTCTACTCACAAATGGGAAAATAAGTTCATAGATTCTGAATATTTTGTGCAAAACCTCACTCTAAGCAAGTGGTCAAGCTGGAAACAGAATGCCAAACACTCAGCTACCAGCCTCTTGCTGTAAATACTCCTCAATACTACCTGTATTATACAAAGCAAAATAAAACACAGCATCGACAAGTTTCAGGCATTTTCCAGCAACCTTGATTTATCTGAACAACCTCATCAAAGAGCTATTGAGTAAGAAAAAATTGACTTTTCATCTTTCTCTGAATAGCTGTAAAGTTTTCTTTATCTCTAGTAAGGTTTAAGATTTTTCTGATTTTAACTACCTATATTACAGCTATGGATTAGCCAAAAGTATACTGCTACAACAGAGAGAAAGACAAGTGCTAAAACAGGCATCAGAGATTTACAAACAGAAGGCCAAGACACACATATATGTGCACACACTCAACATTACTTCTGAAAGTTAATTTTGCACTTAAATGCTTTCCTCAATACTCTACCACCCAAGTTCATCTGGAGAGACTGCAGGACCTACCTGAAGCAAAGGAGATTTGTTGTATAGCAGAAGCAGAAAGTTGACAAGCACAGTGCACGATGCTTATTGTAACATAGAAACTAGAGGTAGCACTTTTTCAGACTGTGGGCCAGGATTTTTATTTCATATACTTTTTTTAAGGTAAAATTACAAATGCTATGCTTTGACTTCAGAAGAAACTACACAATGACTTGTATGAAGCAAATTATTAGATACAGTAAATCTTCTGTCATAATTGCTGCTCATATTGGAAGGAAGTTTTCTTACCTTTTTACTTCCTTTGCTGAGAGCCAACAGTGTCATCCCCTTAGTCAGTGTCAGCCACTCTTTTATTACACAGAAGGCAAGTAATAGCGAAACTGCGCTGCTCTGCCTGCTCTCACTCTATATAGTGCCTATATTTATAGGCTTTTGCTTCTATCTGAATCTATATTTATCTGCTTTATCTGCCTACGGTGCATCTGCTTCTCGTACGCACAGACATACACACATACACATGTGTGCATGCACACAAAGACACAGACACAGATAAACACACATACGGGCAGACCCCGAGGATGGGGGCTTCCAGCAGGCTTCTGTTCCGCAGCAACGTTTGTATAAATATAAACATATGCAGTGTACACAATGTAAACCAAGGCGTGCACAAAGAAAATCATCAGCTATTGCAGGAATATGCCTCGCTGGCTTTGGGAAGGTTTATTATTCAGCAGGCTGCCTAGTCAAGAGGATTGTATACAATCAGTTTCCTTTACATTACTCTGCTGTTGTAGCTTTGCAAGCAGTAGCAATTTATGCTGTTATTTTGCTGGGAGTTTGTTTTTTTTTTTTTTTCCACGTAAACATAGTTGGCACACTTGTGAAATCACTGCCATCCTGTCAGGAGATGGACTCCCTGTTGGTACCAATAACAGTTTCCCTCAGGCTAGTCATTAAAAGGCAAGAGTTAGGCCACCCTATGCCAGTTCAGGAGAGCATTCCCTAGAGGGAAGGAAGAAGGTAAAACTTCAGATCTGGGTCAATCTGGCAATTTTAAGACCAAACATTCCTTAGGCCTTAAAAATAAACATCATTTTCCCAAATTAACAGAGAATAAATGGAGGTATTCATCTTCACAGAAGGAGAAACCATCATGCCACACTTCCCTGTATCACCAGATGGAGTTGCAAGTATTCCGTCCTATTACTTAGACTGGAGCTATATCTCACCTCAGCCTTTTTGGTTGCTGGGGAGGCTTCTGTTAAGACAATGGGTTCTGCCAGGGGAGTATGTGACAGTAAAGATCTCTGTGTTACCATAATGTGATAAAGCTTCCATCAGGCCAGTCATCTAAACAGATCATAGCGTGTTTCTGCTGGACAAATTTAATTCAGTACTTGATTCATTCACATCCTATCATCTCCAAGGAGGAGGAGTTTCCACAATATAAGAGCAAAGCCAGGCAAGAAGTCATTGGGGATTTCTTTCTGTCCCCCTGTCTTGGTTTGGACAAAGCCAGGCAAGAAGTCATTGGGGATTTCTTTCTGTCCCCCTGTCTTGCTTTGGACAAAGCCAGGCAAGAAGTCATTGGGGATTTCTTTCTGTCCCCCTGTCTTGCTTTGGAAAGACAGGTATCTGCCAGGGAAAACTGGAGTTTCCCTTAGAATGGAGAATGTAAACCCCGCACCCCCGCTGAATTATAATTTTGCAATTAAGGGCTTTCAGGCAAAAATTTGGGAATAGGAATAACAGTTCTTTACTAGGAATATTAACTATACAAATGAAGTAGAAAACAAAGCCACCCAACCAAACCAGCAAACAAACAACAGTTTTGGAGAACCCTGACAGAGTCAGAGCTACAACCTGACACCCTGATGGTCAGGGTGTTGGAAGCAGTCCAAAAGTGATTCCTCCTGGAGTGGCAGATGTGGTTCTGGTGAAGTAGAGATGATCCTGTAGAACAAGGGTTCAGTGATGGCTAGATGCCTTGTGTTCCTACATCTCAGTTTTCTATCCAGGTAGGAATGGTTGGCTCCCCTCACTGGGTGGAGCATCTCACAATGGGATGATGGAATGTGGATGTACTGCTTTGGGGAGGGTATAGTTTGGGGATGACTGGTTTGGGGAGGGTATAGTTTGGGGATGACTGACGGCCCATTAGCAGAACATATCCCCCTGGAGGGAGGACAAAGAGACAAGAAAACACTGCCCCACCTGGTTTTAACAGCTGGCTCATTATCAGAAGGCATCCGTCCCCCCTCTTCCCCGAGTTACAAGAGATAGAGAAAAAAAAACATCTCCCCAACTGCTTTCAACAAATGAAATAGAATACACATTTTTGGTTTCCATAACCCAAGACACCCCCTCATTGCAGAAGCTGCATTTTGGCTTCCCAGTTGTTCACAAGGCAGTGAAAATGAACTGCTGATTTAATACATAACCTGTGGACTCTTCTGAAAGAAGTCCACAGGTCCTATAGACTTTCTTGTGAAAGAGGCAGGAATCCCTAAGCCAAAAACTACTGGGCATATAGGCTAAAGAAATAAGATATGAAGAACTATCTGGGTTTCAAGGGCAGCTAAAGAAGACAGTCTTACCCATCCATAATCCTTTCTAAATCCTGCAAAACTTCAAATAGGGTCAAACAACACATCCTGGCATTTTACAGGAGTAAAAAGGTATACTAAATTCTAAAAATCCAGTCTCCTCTGAAACCCAGGTAATAAGTACATTAACTAGTAACTTAATGAATAAACAGATTATCACTAGTATGTGTCTAAAAACCTCAAACAAGTTCTGTAACTCAAAATTAGAAAAAAACCCCAAACCCTTAAGAAGACTTTTTATGTCAAGATCATGTTTGATAACTAAACCAGAAATACTACTACAAAATCAAAGACTTTTGGATAATTCTTTCATACACTTGATCACACTGGAGAACAGCTCCTGTAGTAATTTTATGCATCTCCGGCATTAAATGGTCCATTTGAAAGGATTTTCAGAAAATCTACAGACAAGATGGTATTTAAATATAATATAGGTACTTTTCACATGGATTTTCTATGTATCTTCATTTAATTTCTTTTAGTCTTAATATTCCCATTTCTCAATCATTACACTGAATGGCAACTACTGAACAAAACTCTGTCCATACTTTCCTCACTGTTAAAGTTATCCTAACCCTGGTGGCTGACACAGCCATCTCAAAATTTTAAAAAAATGTGATCCATCATCTTAACTTACTGGTTTCTTTTAACTGCCCAGCTTAAGTCACTTAGTAACAGGGAATCCACTCTACTTGAAAAGTTTTCCTTTTGCCACCTACAAATAAAATACCAGCTTGAAAGAAAAGAAAAAAGATTTTTGGTTAGCTCCTGCATTATCTAAGCACCATCAGTCTGGTAGGATCTGTTATAAAAATACTAACATCCTGTTAAAAATGACAGTTTGTGTAATGACTCTACATTTATGATATCTTTAGCAATGACCATTTAGCAACTAGTCCATTAATTTTTTCTCAGCAGGCTATTTTATAGTTTTAGTGTGTTCAAGAGCGTTTCTAAATTGGAAAACATTATTTAATTATTCACGTGGAGGCAGATTGATTACAGAATATAGTTTTTCTTTGAGGGTGCCCTACAATGTACCTTTATACATATAAGAAAGTATTCAAGCACTTCTTTGATGCACAAATGTACAAACTCCTACCTCATTTGTTCAGCATTCTTTGAAATTTTGTAGATAGAACATAAAAGGAACCTGTTTAATGCAAACTCTCTCTTTTCTTATGACAAAGAGAGTGAATATTGCTGGAGTTCAAGAAATGTACCCTTCTCTCTGTATATATACATTGCACTGAAAAATACAGGTGGAGACAAATGTCTAATACATCTTACATTGCTTAAATGAAATCAACATCTGACATACATCTATCCCTTCTTAGAAATCCTTCCATTAGATTTGCTAACTGATATCTAGAATCTTAAACACAGTATATTTTTACTTGGAGCAGCTTTAATAGTTGAAATTGAAATTAAAGTAACACTTTATTTCCAAATAAATTAAAATATGCAAATTTAAGCCCTATCCTTCCTTTCCCTCAAAAAAGGACTTATGTCATTTTATACTGATGCAGCTCTATGGGTTTATAACTCAATAGTACATTAGTATATCCATATACATGGATGAAGTTGATCTGGTTTAATTACTTGAGTAAAAATATCAATCCTTTCAAATAGAGGAATTATATAAAATCCATGCACATATTGGGCCTTAGTAGATGTCTAAGACAAAATGGTAAAGACCAGCTGTCCATTCCAATGCTCACGTTCCTGAATAATCTTTAAAAAGTTGAAGCTGCCCAAAATATGTCAGTTTAAAAGTAAATAAATTACATGGGCCATGCACTAATTTGCTGAATCAGAATTTCAAGGACCAACAATAAGCATTTATATATTAGAAGAAAATATTTGTCCAATTTATCAACAGGCAAACAGTAATGAGAAATTATAAAAGAGAATTCTTTCAATTAATTCATTGAAAAAAATTCAAAGAATGACGTGGACACTGTAAACCAACCAAGTCTGTTTAGCAGCTCTGCATAGAAGGGGCTGAAACCTCATCAGGAAGGACTGATCAATGCTGCTTTCTAACAAAGTCTTAAGCCTCAGATACACATCTGCAACTTGGCATCCTTAACATCTCTTTATTAAGTAGAAGCTTTGATGTGGCCAGCAACACCTAAATCTGGAAACAGGGTAGGAGCTCCTGGTTCTTTATAACTCTTAAATACTCCGTGGTTCTCTGAACACAGAAAACAGCCTTATTTTTTCTTAGAAGCCAGCAGAAATAAGTTCTTGAGAAACAGAGGAAAACAAAAAGAAAATAAAAAAATGCTTAACTCTGTAGATCATCTTGACCAAAATAATTGGTTACCTCAACAAATGCTGACAAACTCAAGGAACTGACTATCTTAATCCTATCACTGTTAACTTAAATTGGTCATCTCAACTTTCCTACAGAACTGCTGTAAATTCTTTGTGTCCTAACACAATGGAAGAAAAGTATCCTACTTTCTGCTGTAAGCACTAAAAGCTCTTGAGTAAGATTTTAGATAATTATGTCAGAAAGTTTTCTTGAAGGCTCAGGGGGAGCCAAAGCAAATACCTGATGTGGGGTAGTAAAGAAGACCATGTTTTCCCGTGGAAGGATGGGATGATGGGCACAAGTGGAAATACATGAAATTCTATTTAAACATGAAAAAAAAATGGTGCTGAGGACACTCAAACACTGGAATTGTGGAATTGCTGCTCAGAGAGGTTGTGGAACCTCCATCCTTGGAGATACTCAAAAAATAATTCAACATGTCACTCAGCAATGTGCTCCAGGTGAAGCTGCTTTGAGCTGAAGGATTAGACTAGACCTTGGTGGTTCTGTGAAATCTTTACAGATAGGAATTTAGAAGCTACACCAGAACAAATTAAAATATTTTCCTATGTATGGCTTTATCTGACTTGGTCAAATAAATAGAAGAAACATGAAACTTGACTTCAGGCTGCATAGGTTAACAAAGAAGATGACAGAAGTATCAGTATGGTTTTATAATCCCTTCAGTAGCAGCAAAGGCACATCCCTCACCATGTATTTTGTTTGTGACAGCTGCTGGAGACTGATAGAGACTCAGGTCACCATCATCTATACATTATCAGATCTCCCTTTAATCTTGCTTTAGAGATCAGATCTTCATTCTGTGTCTCCACAAAGCTTTGATCCATCTGATGTAAATACGTCCAAGAAGAAAGTAACAGCTCTCTACACACATTCAACCAGATGCATTTTTCTAGGCTAATGGATACTTCTGCGAATCCTGTGAATGAACTGACCTGACTCAACTGATTTACATCATGAAAACTAATACACAAGTTCTCAGCTACCCTAAATTCAGTTTCCAAAAAGTATAATGATACTATAAATACTATCTAGCATATATAAATATATATAATGATATATTTATACATAACTATATATAAAAATACATATAAAATAATGATTCACAAGCCAAGGTGAAACAGTGATCGAATTCCTAAAAGTCTTTAAAGCATTTCCATTATTTCTTTTTATTTTGTACAACTAAGAACTAGAGACAAGCAACTGCAGCACAAAAAGAGACCAAGCAGCAACCATTCAATTGAAGTTTCAAAGCCAGAAAGACAGGCAAATACCAACCACCATGACCAGAAAACCTGAATCCAGAGAGCCATAACTGGATGTATATAGAGCTACCCATATTCTTAAGAATAAAAACCAGTCAAAAATGTCAAAACACTCAAAAGAAATTTAGAAAAGGCCAGTTTCCTCTCTTACTCTTGACCTCCAGTGCTCCCATCTCCTCAGAAATACAGGGAAAAGTAATAAATGGTAAATATAATAACACAGTCAGAATCCTTTGGCCATTCTAACAGTCTAAAAGATTTAATTATAAAAGACAGTGTTCTGAGGCATATCAATCTTTAAAAGCTTTTACTAGAGCACAACCCTACTGAATTTTCAGCTGCTCAGGATTGAAATTAATTTACCTTCTTATGATTTCTGTAAGTATCTACAAGTGAGAATTTTTTTCAGATGTGATTGCTGAAAGATGTGATAACACTCTACAACAAGCAATTAGAAGAAATGCTTGGACAGCAGTGTAACTTAAAAAGAGTTTTTATCATTATTGTTCAATTCTGTTTTAGGAAGAGTTTGCATTTGGACTGTCCATCTTTTACTCTCCACTCAGAACATACAGATTTCTTACATAGTCAGTCAGTCATACTTTTAAGAATGCTAGTTCTGAAGATTTAGAAAATGATTAATAAAGGCTTCAATAAATGGTTATTAGCTGTTATAAAGGATTGAGTGAAAAAATTCAATTGGTGTTTATAATAACGTACAGATAGATCTGTGATGTGCTTACAAAACATGTAATACTTACTATCCATCTCAAAAGAGTTCTTACAATGCTGATAAATCAACTATAAACTTCCATGAATTGTTTATAAAGTGTGTCATCAATATAAGTGTAGCTGGATAAACAATGCAAGAAAAAACTTGCAAGGGGGCTATTTACTGTAGCTGTAAACACACGTAACTCTTCATTGTGCAAAGACTTGAGTAACAGTCCTCTGCTTTCACAAGGATTAATCCTTCTCACCCCTCAGCTGGTGATCCAAATCTTATCTCTCCCTCCTGCATAGTACCTGCAGATACCTCAAACATCCAGGAAAACTGAGCAAATTGTACCCACAGAGACATATGGGCCAGAAACTCCCAGAGCATCAGCAGGGAGTATGGCTTCAGAATTTCAAAACCTTGGAGAAAATTCCACCCTCAGGAACACCAGGGAATATATACGTAGGGGGAATACGTGAATCTCCTTAAGGAACTTAACCAGTGAATGGATTAATACTATGAGCACATGCAGGTGTTATCTATGTAACAATTTTTTTCTCTTTACCCCTGCATAACCATAAATTATGTATTTTGCTGTTAAATCAGTAAAAATCCTTTCACATCAGTCAAATGACCTCACATTTCATTGAATGCAGAATCTGTCCTGAATGTCACATCAGTGAGAACACAACAAAATGGAATTCTCCTTTGAGAAGCCAGTGCAGAATTTCATGGCATATTAATGACTCTTTTCTGATTGTGTTAAGGCTTTCACTTATTGACACATGCTGAATAGCATGGGCAACTATCAATCCTTGTCTTTTTTTTAGAAGAAATTTCCTGGTGACAAAAAAGGCCCATTCAGGAAGTTACACATTGTCAGAAAGTATGCAGGAGGGAAATAAACACACTGTGCATTACTTCTTAAAAATATATAAAAAAATGAGGATAGAATTGCTAAAAATGGGATTTTACCAACACTGGCACTAGAGCTTAATCTTCAGTAATGCCATTCCTCATTCATATTTCTGCAGAAATCATAGCTGTGCTTTAACAGTAATATCATATATTGACTGTTTTCAGTAGAAAGTATCAAGAGTGTCATGCTCCGAGTATTCTACGTTTGCAGTTCTACAAAGAGGCACAAGATTGTCCATTTCTCATTGCTTATCCCCTAATTCTTTCAGGCAGCCATGTCAACAGTAATGTCTGAAATTCAAGCCCAACTTCCTATCTACCACCACTGACTGAACCATTGTGCTCCCACAGGTTTTCCCAGAAGCCCAACTAGAGAAGAGTGCCATGGTTACGCTCAGGAAAACACCGATAACGTATTGGTTTGGGCAACATTGTCAGGTGAACACATTGCTCCACGTCAGCTCTGGTGGTGTCAGAGAAGCACATCAGAAACACATCATAGTTCTGATGGGGGGGTAATGAATACAGGAACATATTACATGGAGTACAGTAAAATCTAAGGGCATCGTAGAAAATCTGGAGAGAGTGACTATGTAGGCTTGGGGGGGATACCAGCAATTATGAAAAGGACATTGCCAGCCACAACTGAAAAGCAAAGAACAAAGCCAACAATATGGTATTAATCACATGCTCTGTCCCTGTATGATGCCAAACTATTCAAAGCACAGAATGTTCTTTATTCACCTCACTTCAAATTGCTTGAATGAACCTAGCACTTATAAAAATGAGAGATTAAAAACATTGATATCAACCAACCTTTGGGCCAAATCTTACTTATTGATGCAAGCAATTCCACTGATTTTAATGGATGTAATTAGTATTGACTTCAACGGAGCTACTCACAGAGTCAGGAGAGCAGGATGTGGCTCATTGCATAACCAAGCTTCCCTGACCACCATGAATGGTGCCAACTCATCATTTTGATGCAATGTCCTCACTTTTCTGGTAATGGACCCCTTGAGCACAAACATCTGTACACACCAAATTCTGTGACACTTTTCGTGCGAGCGCAGCACCAACTTGACTGAAATTACCCATTTTACTTTCTTCTTCAGAAGCAACAGATAGAACTGTTCAGTGTCAGGACTCCCTGACACCCACAACTTCATTGCATGGTTTTACTGTTAATTTCTCCGATTTCTTATGAATGAAACATCTGTGTGGGGCTGGAATCACACTCCTGCAAGGACTGCCTATTCTCTGATGTTTATTGTGTATTTGAAAAGGATAGTACAAACCAAACTGATCTACAGTCAGCCTCCTGGGCACAGGAATAGATTGCTTCCAGTAGCAGGTTTCTAGCAGTGAATAGCCCTTCTGAAGGAGATTAGACTCTTCCCATTCTCCCTGCTTTCAGATTCAAATGCAGAGTCTTATTTATGACCATACTGATTTTCTTCTGCCTTATCCCTTAGAACCATAGCAGAATGGAGGAGATTTGGGGGACAAAAAGATAGAATGCAAAAAATAACATGACCGAGAGAAATAGAAGGGAATCACAGTTTTTGACATCTTAGGAGTGATACTAAAGATGCCATCTTTTAGAGGCTCCTCTTTCTTCAGTCATACTGCTTCAATGCCAGAGGTGAGAACTATTAAATGTGTGAGATGGCACGACAGACATGCAAAACTCAGGACAGCAGAAGCCTGGAACTCTTTTTTCAAGGACTTGAAGAGGCAGCAAACCAGTGTTTTATGGCAGCTAAATCCACTGGAATATACTATAAGCCAAGAATGTCTGTTTTCAATCCCAGCTTTCCACAAGCTACTTCCTACAGTATATTCTGAATGGCTATTTATGGTAGGCACCAAATCTAGTGTCTTTCTTATTTCATTATAAAATTTAAGTTATCTCCATCAATCTTCAATTCCTTTGTGGGCAGCTGCGATAAAAACCACTCTGAAGATGTTCTGCTGCACTAGTTCTTACTCATCGTGGTGAGAGGTTATTCATTGCCCTCTGAAATTCCTCACTGGCTCCTGAATGTAGTTACAGATTCAAAGATGACACAGATCTATATATTTAAGGACAGAGAGTCCAGATACTTTAAGGAAAAAAGTGATCTTTTCTTGCAGAGCAAAGCTCTGCATGTAGGACATTATGAAATTCTTCCTTTATAGAAATAATACAGCCAGGCTTAGGTCCTGTTATGTGCACACTTTTTAAACGATTATTATCTCAAGCACACAGAATAATGGTTAATATTTCAGATTTTAAAATACAGTGGAGCCTCAATTATCCAAATTCAGTGAACCCAGACAAGGTTTTGCCCCTTGTCATTTATTAATTAAATGGTAAATTGCTTCTATTACTAATTATTTCCACAGATCCATGGGCATGCAGGGCATTCTGGTTACTGGTAAACGCGATTATCAAGCCCTATTCAGTGTTCTTCCCATGTTCTTTAGATAATTGAGATTCTGATGTACTCTGAAACCAATTTAAAATATTTTTTAGTGTTTTACTGGGAGGGCTTCCAGGTCTTGTAGGTCCTCCAGGGTAGAGGCATCCCCAAGACTGTGGGAGGCAGGAATCTTGACAAGCCAAAAGACAGGGAAATGTGTCAGCCAATACGTAACATAAAAGCAAAACTACTTTGAGAGTTCAATCTGACAAATTTCTAATCCCAGAAGTGTATTATTTGGAAGGAGTGACTGGCTGAATAGGAGGCTAGCAACTCAGATATTACATTGAACATGCTCTTTTTGGAGGCTGGTCTTCAGTTAAGAGAAGTTTAGGTTAAGAATCCTTTAGATGCGAGGGATCCCACAAAGGAGAAATGCCTCTAACTAGAGAAGGTGGAGCAGATAAAAAAAATGCTATCTGAGAGATAATAATGGTAGAGGTACAGAATTGTACACAGACCAGAAAAATGCAGCAACTATGGGTGAAACCATGAGAAGTCTGTATCAAAAGAACATAAATTGATAAAAATCAGATATCAAATAAAGCAAAGAACTGCCTCAACAGTCAAAACAAGTTTGCTTATGTCTCTGAGTAGAGTATCTTAAACGGCCAGGACAAATGCATAAGCACCTCAGTACAAAACCTAAGGACTAAGAGGAGTGCAAAATTAATTAAAAAAAACCACCCAAAAACATATAAGACAAGTTCATTAGCTGGAGAAGATGTTGTACATTGCAATACTAGGGCGCACTTTGTAATAATCAGAGCAGAATGCACAGATGAGGGACTGTTGTTGTAAACTAAAAAATATATACATAAATGAAAGGAATTAGTAAAAATTAAAAAGTAACAAAAATATCCATGGGTTTCAATTCCATGCCTAAAAAGAAAGAGAATGGTGTTAGAATCATACCATGGACCATCCTACTAAAATGCTGACAGTGACTATGAAAAGCAAAATGGAAGACTTCAGAGACAGAAAACCTAAGGAAGAAGGAGCAACTTTGTTTTAGTGCTAAGATAACTAAACCTACTTTAATATGTGCATATTAAAGAACCACTTTGTAATAATGAACATAATGCAAGTAAATTCAGTTCTCTATATGACGGAAAAAATAACAACACAATCCACTACGGCAATATACAATTTCAGGAAGAAAATCCTATTTAAAATAAGGAACAGAGGAAAAAAAAAAAAGGAAATTAAAAAGAAGTCGCTAAGGGTAAAATGTTTTAAGATGCTACTGTTAGAAGATATGTTATCAGAGATTCACGTCTCTTACAAGTAACAGGAAAGCCTTTCCTTAGAATAGCTATAATAATCCTGACCCCTGGTCGTCTGCCTCAATCATTTTGAGGAACATCTCAGCAGTTTGTCTGGCAGACAGAGCAAATTACAGCCTGAGGTACTAAAGAGATCCCTAAACAGTTCTGCCTTACCTGAATATGCTGGGTTGTAAACTGTCATAATTCGGTTGCCACTTTAGATGGAAAATCCTTTGCAAGAGGGCAAAAATCTCCAGGAGAAATGCATAATATGGTTCCTTTAAATGCAAGAACCTTGAAAGCTGTCCTGCAGTAATTCATTTCTACTTAGAACTCACAAAACAAATGTACAGCCACATGTGAAAACAAGAAAATAATGGGATTTTTAAAGGAAGCCAAGTGAAGGGATTTACTAGAAGTAAAAAGACACCACTGAAAAAGAAGAAGTTATATTGAAACAGAGAAAGCAGAAAAAAAAGTGTATATTTTGTTGATTTTTTAAAAAGAAAATGTTGAATAAGGCAGGCCCATGAAAATCTTGAGGAACAACAGTTTAAAGCCATAAATAACCTTTCTGGACACCTTACATAAAATCTGTTTCTGCCAACAGATGAGGTGCAAAAGGGGTGTTCAAAGCACAAAAATCCCAAATAAATTCCTTGCAGTCGTGTTCACTACAGAGTATTTTAAAAGGTTTACAAGTTAAATCCCTTCTCTGGAAGGTTAAATCTGAGAAAATGTGCAATGGAAAGAATAAATGGTTCCCATCTAACAGTTATAAAAGAAACTATTATAAAGAAATTCAGTCATGAAAGAGCTTAACTAATAACTCTTGCACAACAAAAGAACAGAAAGTGATTTAATGGCAATAGTAAAAAAGAGCTTTAGGAAGATCCACATAGATCACTTGGTCTATAGTCTATGCCATAGAAACTGGTAGAAATTATAATAAATAATAACAGACACTTGAGTAGATAAAACAGAGAGGATGCAACATGAATTTTTGCAGATGGAAATTTTGATTCACAAATCCATAGAGTTCTCAAAAGCAGGCAATGGGCATATGCTGCTAAAATTAAAAAATATGAAAAACCTCACCCAAGTAATTTTCTAAAAGAAAGTTATCACGACATAGGAGAAAAAAATGCTAAATATTCATACAGCAAAACAGGATTTAATTTAGCTATTGCTGCACTGGAAAGACAGCATGGAATCCTTGTGGATATACCTATGAAAGAACCAGCTCAATATTCAGAATTGATGATAAAGGAGGAGAAAAAACCCTAAAAAAATCCTTTAGGAATTATTAAGAAAGAGCTAGAAAATAAAACTAAAATCATAATGACATCCCTCTAATAAAATCCATCATAGACTCACATACTGAACATTCAAGGTGGGTTTCAACTCTCAAGACAGAAGAGCAAATAAGCAGCCAGAAAGATGCAGAAAAGAGCACAAAGATGTTCAAAGCACGGAACAACTTCTGTGCAAGGACAGATTAAAAAGAGTTTAATAGTTGCCCTGGAAAATAAATGATTGAGAGAAATATAAAGGAGCTTGATAAAATCATAACAAACAAGGACAAGGTGAACTGTTAATAACTGCTCCAGATTTCTCATTACATATTTCTAGAAAGCATCTAAAGAAGTTATCAAGCACCAGGTTTAAAGCAAACAAAAGGAAGTATGTTTTCACACAGTCCGTAATTAAATTGTGAAATTCATCGGCACAGGATGCTTTCGATGCCAAAAGGAAAAATGGTTTCAAAAAGCGACCAGACAAAATCAGAAAATACAGCTTAGGCTTTAACAGCCCTTTCCATCAGGGCTATTAAACACAGTGATGCAAAAGCAGAAAACACTACTCCACACTAAGAAATGCACATTTCTGAAGAGCAGAATGAACCAATCTGACGTGTATCAGACAGCAGCTAAGCTTCAACATGGCTAACACATAGATCACAGAGATTCCAGCTTCAAAATGAATTTATGGAGCACATGGATTATGGCTGCAACCGATGATTTACTATTGCACTGTCAACATACTGGATGTTGATTAATATCCTTCCCCAGGTAAAACCATAGTTAAAGTGCACGGTAAGGACAAAATGTTAAGAGTGAAACAGAGAAATGTTTGGAGAACAAGATGTTCTTTCGGGAGACTTGTGATACAGAGATACAACACATTTTCCTAACTGGATGAGATTCCAATAGGTGATATTCGTTTCTGAGATGAAAACCCCCAAACTTATGAAATTACCAGTGAGGATACCCCCTTTGGTTCTAATGGCTGTTCAGCATTCAAACTATGGAGTGATTTCTGTGGGAGCTGCACTTAGTCTATTGTGCATGTTATGCTCAAAAATGCCTTTTAAAACCAAGCAAAAACATTCAGGTCACAGAGCAAAGCACGCAAAAGTATGAAAATATCAAAATGAAGTCTGTCACAACAGCTGTAGTGTTACAATACAATCTTCCATGTTATGATTGTATATTTTGTGTTCTGTATAATGGATAGCATCCAGGAAATGAGACTAATTCAAATACTCTTTTTTATCCTCTCTGTTCAGTGTGTGGCCCCAAGCCTTGTTTACTGAGTGGCATCCAAGTCTTCCATGAAATAAGATGGGGTTTTGTTTCTGGTTTTTCTGTGACACTCATCAATATAGCATTTGAATATCTCAACAATCTTGCTGAATTAATCCTCACAATGTACCCTCAGATGTCTGGAATGATTTTAATTCCTCATTGATGAAAATTATGAGAGAAATTATGGGATTTTTTTTGTGGCCACACAGGGAGCCTGTAACAAGGATAGGAAGGAAATTTAGATCCATTCATTCTAAGGGGTGCTGAGCATCTCCTGAACTCATCTTACAGAAGGAGAACTCCGAGAGTTCTTGCTCTTCCATCAGATCTGCAGCTCATCTGTAGCATAAACTTCTCCATTGGGGGTGGGATACCATGGACAGGGACCTCCTTCCTACCACACCATCTCTCTAATCCTGTGTGTGAATTAGGAAGCGTCTCAAAGGATACACTGCTGCAAGACTTGTAAAGCCCTTGGAGGCATTCAGATCATTGGCACAACAAAGAGCAAAGTTATGACATTCTGTTGTTACAGTCTTAGGCAGAAATTTCTCCTTCTGATTTGCATTGTCTAGGATTCTTGCCAGCATGAGGTATTTAAAATTATATTTTTCTAGAAAGTCTTGAGCAGGGGCAGTGGTATGGATGTAAGAAATCAACCATTGACACACAGACTGTTTCCATAATGTTAAGGATTGCAATTTATAGTTGGGGTGTACTTTGTAACTAGGAATGACAACTTTATGAAACACTCTTTAGATACAACACTTGTGTTCTAAGTGCATGAAAACACATTAAAAAATAGCCTTATGTTCTGCTACCTTAAGGGTCTGTCTCACACCTACCATATCCAAGAAACTGAGAATAAAGCTCGGTGTCTGTTCCTCTATTGTGTTTCCTATTGTGCCTACATATTGCAGCATTTGTGGTCTGTAAGATCACACACTGTAGGAACAACTTTCAGTTCTCTGTGACAATAGGGTGAGCTGAGGACAGCCTGGCAATGTTTGGAGATGAATTTCCTGCCCTTTGTGGGTTTCAGTTAGACTCTTAGCATTATTTGAACTTTTGTGGTTTAATTTTCTTTGTTGTTGTTTTAATTCTAATGGCAGAAAACAGGAGACAAAACAACATCCCTCTGGAGGCAGTGAATCTCAGGATCTGAGGAGTAAATGGCCATGCTTTCTCCTTCTGGCATTTTAAGATACACCAGCAAACAGAGAAAGGACATAGTAGATCTGTAGAATGGCAAAGGGACATAGAGCTTCTTATTTTGTAGTAAAGATACCAAAAGCCTTAGGATCTGTTGATGTTTAATGGTCTTCTGAAGTAATTTCTCCCCATTAGCATACAATCACAACCACAGCTCAGGAAGTGCCCACTTCCGTGGGGCAGAAGGTTGTCACATGAAAGCTGCCCTTTTCTCTTTACAGGTTAACTCCATTGTAAAAATAAATAAGCCACTAAAACAAATAACAAATGACTTTTCTGAGAGGAAGAACTGCCAGTTATGGGATAACTGTCACTGACTACTGCCAGGAGTTTTCTCAGATTCCAGGGAACATCAGCAAAAGAGAGTTTTATTTAGGTCTACCTTGACTAACATACATAGAAAGGAACATTTCTGATTCTTCATTTCCTCATTCTCTCAGGTGTCACAGCTTCCTAGCTTTTGCTTCTGTTTATAGTCATCTCTCAACATTTATTTCAGGAAAAGAAAAATCTAAATAAAGATCATAGCCTGTTCCTTTATGTGCCCTTCCTCTTCTTCTTCTCCTCCTTTCTTGCATTTGTGCAGTGTTGTGGCACCTATTAACTACCCATGTTTTCAGAATGACATTATACAAGGTGCAGGATGTACCACTGTGCCCTAAAAATATCAACAACTGCATTAGTCTCACAATAATTAATGGCAGGCATTATGCAAATGACAACTTTTTCACTGCAAAATAATGACATTTCTTCATTTTGAGCAGAGTTATGCAAAACAATGAATTGAGGATGATAAATCACACGGGAGAATTAAGAAAGCCATAACGTTCCTGCCCAGGCAGGCAGAAAGACAGACAGACCAACCATTTAGAACACATTGTTTGTTCTCAAACCGCTATTAAGAAATAAATAAAAGCATAGCCAGTTGGTCATTAGAACGTATGTATAATTTAGTTTCCCCCCTTTAGGCAACTGTGCATAAGGGAACGTTAAATTCTAGCAATCGAATTATTACAAGTCACAAGGAAATTTTTTTTATTAACCTTAATAAGTCATTCACTCAGAGACTACAGTCATCAGGCAAATAAAATATATCACATGTCATTCTCTTACACATTAACTAATTTCTTATGCAAACATCACAATGTATAGCAATTACCACTGCTCAAAAAAGCCCCAAAGTCAGTTTCAATTTATTTTATTGCTTTTGTGCGTGGCCATTTCCTGTAGAGCTTTGCTCTCTATCCCCATGGTTTAGGTACAAAATGAATGCAAGTAACAAGAAGGTACTTCTCTGAAATGTTGCTGCACCTTTTCCCTCTTTATTGTGAACACTTTTGGAAAAAGATGTCGGTAAGATCTCCTTGTGAGCTTCAAGAACCTTCTCAAAGGCAAAAAGCCAACACTGACCAGAGCACCCTCCCTTCCCCATCCCTTTCTCCACTGCATGCCTCTCACCTCCTGAAAGAGCAAACCCAGCCCAGTCCTCCCAGTGCCTCCTGCAGGGAGCCTGGTTCAGGACAGCCCGTGAGCTCCCCGGAGCCACCATTCCCACACTGCTCCCTGAGGAGCACACTTCCCAGGGAGAGTGGGACTGGAGCGGAGCTTTGAACTCCCCCTACGTACAACTCTCCTCCACTGCTCCTCACAGTGTCTCCTGATGAAGCAGAAGTAGCTCTAAGCTTTTAATAGACAGCACTCCTGGATCCTTCTTTTTAGTGATTCCTGCTGGGAGAGTCTGATGTATCAAAGAGTTACAGCGATTAAAGCTGGGGAGACCTGTGGTATTTAATCATTTAGTCCATCCTCCCACCTGAGCTGGGGTATTCCTTACGCTATTTTTCCTGATGCTCTGTCTAGTCTAACTTTAGAGAGTGCCAAATAACTGGGCTCCCACCTCCTCCCCGGGGAGGTTATTCCACAGTGGCACACCATGAGGCTGGAAATTTCCCAAGGTATTTGCTGTAATTTTACTCTTCTTTATGAGCAGTTTTAATAAAAAAGCTTTAGTTTTCAGATTCCCTGTACTGCCATAAGATTTCGTTTCTGTGTTAGTGTAGACTGAAACTGCACCACACTTCCTCACACCCACAGCTCAGCATGACCCTTAACAACATTGTCCACTGAAAAATAAAGCTGGATTAGGTTATTTGGGTAACCTAAATGTTACCCAAAACTTCTTTTTATTCTTCATGGTGACTGCTGGCAAGAACTGGTATGACAGGACCTTTATAGCCAATGCAGTATTACCTCCCTTCTAGCCACATCAGCTGCTCCCCTCAGGAAGCATTGGTGGCCATTTCAAACACAAATAAAGCAGAGCATCGGGAAGGATTACACATTCTCCAAGAGGAGGTCAAACTGCAGACCTCTTGTGAAGGATAGTGAGAGTCCTGGAAAACCCACAAGTCATGTATCACAGTGAAGAGTCAATTCCAGCTTTATCTAAACCAATAGGAAGATCATCCATCCCTTTTTCTTCTCCCCAAATGTCAGTACCCTTGCCCCCAACAAAGACAACTAAATCACTGACCGACAGACAGAGAGCCCAGGAAAGAGAACAGCTGTGCTGGAAATAACCGGTGTCTTTGAAAACAAACTGGTAGCAGTTGACCATCCCCTCTCCCACTATTTATTTCAGGACTTTTAGGATTCAGTGTAATTCACCCTGCCTTGGAACACCCTGCAAAAAATTCTCCACCCCCAGCCTCTCATCCGGAAGTTAATAACATTTTGCAGCTCTCCTTAAATAAAATCCAGCCCATCCTGGATCAATAAGACTGATGCCTATTTCCCTAATGGCAGCCGATTGCCATTTGCTATTCAAATCAGACTAGATAAATTACAGTACATGCCAAGGAACAGGCCAGTGAATTAAGACAGGCCTCCTGAGGACCAGTGATATTATTAATCTTTTAAGACACTATCATATTTCTTCTTGACAGTGTGCGTAGACTCTCAGACATGCTGCACTCAGATTGAAATATCAGCTGCTGCAAAAAATCAATAGCGTTAGAAACACAATAATTTTCTGTCTGCAGGGCCCCCAATAAGCAACACTTGTGCTTCTCCTCCTTTTCACATCTATGCTCCAAATGCATTTGTTTTAAAATCCAGGCCTCAATTCTGAATAGTCACTGTGGTGGACAAAGTTGCTTTTGTTGTCATCCTTTGCCACAGAAGCCACAAATGTGCTTCTCGATAAGGTTGCGGTTCTCAGAGACAGCAGAAGGTACTCCAGGGTCAGATACTCACCCAGTATATTTTACCCTTCTCCCCACACCCACCTGCTCAGTCTCTTGCTCTCTCATTGAAGCCTTTATGAAGATAGATATTGCTAGAGCTCCTGCTATCCCTAAGAAAAATGAAAATGGGGACCTTGGATGTGAACTGACAAAGGGAGACCGTACATGACAAGAAAGGAGAAAGCTTAAGGGATTTCTCTTCAGACTGGCAACAGATAGGGTCAATTCAAAGATTTTTGATCTCTTTAGACCTGTGGATGTATTCAATAGAGGCTCTGATAGTCAAGTAAGCCATCCCTGGTTTTTCAACTACTCTTTACGCTAAAGGGGAGAAAGAGTCTACAACTGATAACTATCCCAAAAAGGGTATTTTATGATTTACCAGACAAGTGGGCTTAGGAAAAAATGTGTAGCTTGGGGGATTGGCAAAAAGATGTTAAAATGAGGTTTTTCCTCACCCTTGACATGATACAGTTTATCTGTGCAGAAAAAAAAACAATCCTAAAACACAACAAAATCAGAAGTCTCCACACAATTCTAAGCGTGAAATTATTCTGCATATATCTGTGTAAAACAAGACCAAAAAAACATTTACAGAAATGGACCAGAGTGGATAAATCAACTCCAGGTTGGCTAAGCTGCGATTTGAGATTGCCAGATTTCTGGCATCCCAGGTCAACAGTGACCAGAGAGAGCTGATGAATGTCCCAGTAGGGTGAGAGGAGTGAAGCGATGAAATCATTCAAGTTACATCACAATTAGCAGTTGCCTTCTGCCCTTAAAACATTGTTAACAGCACTGGCAGGACTGGAGACCAAAAACATCAACTTTCCTCTGACTCTTTCAGAATCGTGAGGGCTTCAATTCAACTTCCATTTAAAAAGTGGGGTAAGCATGACCTACATGCAATATAAACATAGCCCTGTCTTCTGATGAATGTCAGAGTGACCTGGCTGATGGACACACAAGGCTGGCTGATGTCAGCAAGGTGCTCATTAGTAAATGGATGGGAAGCCACTCTGTGCAGTTCTGGGGTATGTTTTACCTTCTCTGTGCTGAGCAGAAGACCTGGCTCCCTTTCTTCCTTGGGATTCTCAGCACCCCTCTCTGTGGTGCACAAAGTGACACGCTTAGACAAAGAGAAGAGTGAGCTGCCGTGCTGCTAGGGAGAAGGTAAGAGAAGGCCAGTGGGTAAGAATTTTCTTCATTGGGACATAAATACCAGGTCTCAAACTCTCAAACATTATAAAAAAAACAACCAAACCAACCTGGTGTAGTACTTTCAGATCTAGACCCCCGAAGTTTTCAATCTCTATGTCACCAGAAGTGACCAGAAAGCTCTCTTCATGGAAGTCTTTGTGCTAAAGAGAAAAGAGGGCGATATAATGAAATGAAGATATGATGAAGTGCTCCCATCAGCACCATGGTGCAATTTTCCTGGAGCAAAGAAGGCTCAGGTAACACCATAATGCTCTCTATAACGACCTGAAAGGAGGTTGTAGCAAGGTGGGGGGCAGCCTCTTCTCCCATGCAAGTAGCGACACAAGAGGAAATGGCCTCAAGCTTGTGTCTGAACCTCAGGGGAGGTTCAGATTGGACATCAGGAAGAATTTCTTCACTTAAAGACTGGTTAAGCATTGGAACAAATGGCAAAGGCTGCCCAAGCAAGTGGTGGAGTCACCATCACTAGAAATGTTCAAGAAATGACTGAACGTGGTACTTAGTGCCATGGTCTAGTTGACATGGTGGTGTTTGGTCAAAGGTTGGACTTCATCTTGTAGGTGTCTTCCAACCTCAGTGATTCTATGATTCTATAATTTTCAATTAGAAAATTAACTACTTCCCAGTACTTTGCACACATCTGAGGAATAGACTTGAGATTCACTCTTGCTCCTGATTCTCCATGAGTTGGATTTGATTCATGCACCTGAATGGAACTGCTCCCAGTATATACAAGTCTCACTCTACTTCCAACAGGTTCTGGTCGTGCCATGTGGGATCTAGGAATGTGTTGATAACACTTCAAAGTACTTGTAAAAATGTCATTGTGAGCCATGTGCATGTGGAGCTCAGCCTAAACTGTGGGGCTAATATGAGCATTGGCACAAAACTATGCGTGAGCAAGCAGTATGAGGGCTAAGGAGTAAATATGAACAGACAGCATCATGGGTGAGGAAGGATGGGATTTCAGTCTTCTGCTTTTCCTCTCTAATCATCAGATCACTCCTCTGCCTGCTGTTCCTCTTTCTCCTCTAGTCTCCCCCTATCTGTGCCACATCTCTAACTACAGATCATTGCTGTTTTGATTTTGCATAGGAAAAACCATTAATTTACACAGTGCTATGGCTAATAGCACCATAATTTCACAGAAGATGCCGTGGTATCTAAGACAATGAACCTACAAATATCCCTGAACGACAAAGAGAAGATAAGTTCACTTTTCTAGAGCAGTTAAGGGACTAAAATAACCTATACAGCCATGAACATTTTGAGTCTTCTGACAAGCTCCTATGTCAGTCCAAAGAACGTGGCGATAGTCTAAAGATACCCCAGAACCTGTGCCACATCTATGCAGAAAGCCCCAAAGGTGTAGCTGGGCTGTAGTACAGCCTCATGCACACAAAACTCCCCACATCAAAGCTTGTGAGAGCCATTAAGGATGCCCCATCTTTGTGTCTGTAAGCACACCACACACCTGAGTACGAACTGAAGTCTTTAGAGAGATGGGAATTTAACATCACTGTATATTGTTACAAGTTGTTTCCACACTGAACTTGTACTCCACCTGCATGTATTTTTTTCCTCTTAGAAACCAACGCAATTTATTCTGATCAGTATAGAATAATTTCTTCTTTTCTTCTTAGGTACTGTTTTATGCTACTCTATGCCCTTCTTTATGCTCGCATTTGGAAAAGAAATAATTCCTGTAGCAACTGGCCATACAGCTATTGTTCAGGTTTCCCTGATACTTTTCCCCTGGGAAGCAAGACACCAGTGGTTGCTGCAAGGCCATGAAACTAGATGGACTTCTTCATGCTGAACAATTCTCTCGGGATTTAAAAGAAGCTGTGCACATCCTCCTTCTGACATTTCTGTTTCTAAAGGAAAGGACTAGACAGAGGGTGAGAGTACACAAATAAAGTGCTAGGGCCATTGCTGCTGGTCAGAGCTGCTTCAGAGGAGATTCTCTAGACAGCCTCCTCCGGATAGATCCTGCTGGAACGGAATCTGCAGACTGTAATGTTTAAATACCATTCAGAAGTTAAAACAGTAGTGACAAACCCAGTTAGGTTTAAAGCCAGATTTCCATTGCAAAACACCCTGCATGCCATCCCTGCTGACAGGCAATGCCAGGCATTGCTGTCAGCCACAGGCTACAAAAGGAAGAGGAAAAAAGTAAATGTGCTGCGAGTTTAAGGCATAGACACACACTGTTAACAACTCCTGTCTGATATCCTTCCTCACCCCCAGTCTCTGCCCCAAGACATTGCTCTGATTTTGCAGTACAGAGAACTGGTCTGTGCACAGAAATCTACCCACAGGCTACAGCTCCAGGACACCCAGAGAGCATTCATCTCACCCTGTGCTTGGCCCCTTCAGTTACAGGTGGTGAACAAGCCCATCCTATGAGGAGGAAGCAGCACAGGGATTATTGTCAAACTCCAGTTTGTGATTTACAATAATCTACCAGCTCATTCCATAGAAACAAATGGAAATCTGGAGTGCTTTTAGGGCAGAAGAGCTGGGAGAAAGTGACAGCGTAAGAACTCCATTCTAGATGGGTGGAACAGAGAGTCCAAAGTGCAACTGAGATGGTAAGGAGTTGAGTGACTATATCATGTAAGAAGAAAAAGGAAGATCAGTGTGGAAATGGCCAAAAGACAAAGAAGATGCAAAACTAAATGATAAGAAAATAGCGTGAGATAAAGAAGGATTTTGAGGTGGTTGGGGGAAGAAAACCTAAGCAATGAAAAGATGTCAGCAAATCCAACCACATTTGACCCAACCACAGGTTAGGAGTGCCCCTTTTAAAAGATGGAGCTAGATAAAAGGTGTGTTTCCTTTTCTGGCCATTAGCATCTATGTCTAGCAAAAACTTGAGAACAAACCATTTTTGAGAGCTTTGTCAGCTATTCTTTCCACACCATGACCACAACCTCCCTGGCATGGCCAGAAAAATAACTAAACAAAATATGTATTCAAAACTTTGGATCTCTTCACCTCTTGGTAATGATCCAGCTCTACCAAGGTCAGAGGTGAGAGGAAGTCACTGCCGTTCGGTCAGGTCTGTGAAATGAGCAGGAAAAGGTAATGAGCTTTTCCAGAACAACAATCTCCATGGTACATTAAAAAGAAATTCTACCAACCCTCCCTGGTTGCACCCTCAATAAAGGAAGTGGAGGGGAAGAAGGCCTGACATCAAAAGATCAGGAGCATCCTAAATTTTCCCACTTTCAGTGTGAGTTGTTGCAATGAGCTGCCACACAGCTGTGAAGGGTGGGTGAGCCATGCACCTGTGCAAGGCATGCTGAGTAAGGTGTTACAACAAGCCATGGCCTCTTGCTTTGTCTGAAGAAACACTCCCTCCAAATCATGGCTAAATCGATTAAGAGGGGTGGGAGGAAACATCTCCCACTGGGGCAGACCTCCTGCCTCTCTCACATGAGTAGAAATACGATTTCTCACACTCACATGACTCCATCCCTGTGCTGGAACCTCCAGTGTAGGCACTCCCAGCTCAGTTACAGGTTTTAATTATGAAATGACAATACCGATGGCTGGCTTTGCTTGAACCAGCATGTGTCACCAAAGCTGTTGGGAAATATGTAGGAAAGAGACCCAGTTTAATTAGCCTGAATATTTTACAATGTTCATTTTCTACAAGAAAACCACCCCACATCTTGATTTGTCACCTGTCAGGTTGCTGTTCTTATCCACCATGATCTCTCCTTGCTTCTTCGTGTCATAAAAAAACCAATGGAGAAAATGACAGACAGATGCAAACAAGATTTCGGTAATTACAGCCCTGTGGCTGGTGGTTGTTTGAACATCGTTTTATTTCTTCCAATCAAACAAGTCCTTGGACTTCACAGCCCTAGAGCTTCAGACAGGGGTGAAGCTGATTATATTATGACATTACAGCGCAGACTGGCAGATCAGACAAAGTGGATTTCACTCAGTAATTAAACTGCAGTATCTTTCGTCTAAAGTCCAGGACAGGATTAATCGAAAGGTAGCTCTTTATCATTGCGATTAGTGCTGGGATTTGAAGAGTGACTCCACAGATTTCTGATTTGATAGCTCGTCCTGGGTACCAGCTTATCGGAGACTGCACATCTGTCTGACTTGCAAAAATAGCATGAGGTCAAGATCTATTTGCCAAGTCACACCATTTCCTTTATTTTATTTTTACTTGGAGGTTGATTTAAATATTACAGTGTCCTTTGGCTTTCTGAGGCAGTACAAAGATTTCCATTTAAGACCTGCTAACATATAACCCTGCCTCCACCCTAAACTGCACTGGATCTAGAGGACAGACTCACAGTTTTCTCTGTACCTTTAAGTATATTCTTCAGGGTCCAGGAAAACCCATCTGACTGTCAGAAACTAAACAGTACAAATTTTACATACAATAGCTTTCTAGCTGCTCTAAAGTGGTCTAGCAAAAGAAGTTTCAAGCTTTCAAGGCACTCCGAAGATTTACGGGATGAAAATAGAGCCTTAAAAATTTGGGTTTTGTCAGCATTGTATAAAATCCCTAATATAAAATGCCAGCTAATATTTTATTTTATTTTATTTTATTTTATTTTATTTTATTTTATTTTATTTTATTTTATTTTATTTTATTTTATTTTATTTTATTTTATTTTATTTTATTTTATTTTCCTTAAGTTTCCAAAAAGCTTTCAATGCTCCTGCTTCTCCTCACAAGGCTAATAAACACAGAGCTGGGAAAACTTTCTCAGTACAGCCAGACAGTTTCCTTATGCTGCTGGCTGGGGAAGCAGCACTCCTGGCACCTGCCCTGATTTACTCACTAGAAGGAGAATGGACGTGGAAGCAAGGCAAGGAAAAGCAATGGTTATCTCTTTATTTTCTTCTGCAAGTAGTCATTCTGTTTAAGAAACAGAAAAAATCAAGGTAAGACAAAGAAAACCACTACTTCTCCTGCCTATCAACAAAACACAGTTAGGAACTGACTTAAAATTCTGGAGATACTCTCTACCTAAAATCTCTTGCAGGCAATGAATGCTGTTGTGAATTACACTATGGAGAATACCCTGGTAAGAATCCCAACAGACTCCAAAAGTGTATGGGAGTGGTTTGGCACTGATCTTTAGGAAGTCATATACATTTTTAGGTTCCTTTCAACAAGTTTTCAAGCCATGGCAGTTACAAAAACTGATGTCCTACAGGCCACTATTACTGGGTTCCAACAACAAAGGCTGACAAAAAAAAGAAATGTATTTGTGAAAACATCAATAAAAATTTTATTTGCAGCTGAATGAGGTTTTTGAAAGACAAATACTTTTACTGAAAATTGAAAGATTTTTTTTGTGGAAAGAAGCTGAAAATCAAAAGTATTCTATCTGGAAGTCAATTCTCAGCATAGTTTCTTTAAATTTTTAGCCTTCAAAACAAGAAAGTCACAATTTACACTGTTTTGTTTCATCCACAGAATAGTCCTGTCCCTACCACATTCTATACAATTCAGATTTGCTTGGCCCATCTGTACAAAAGGCTAATTGCCACAATATCCTTTGATATTTTGCCTATAGCAATGTGTTCTCTCATTTGTATGAATCTCTGATGTAGATTATGATGACCTAAAGCAGGGGCAATCTCTTAATTTCCACCAAACATTTATTAGAGTCAGACCTGTTTGGGGACTGGGTAGTACTACAGTCCAAATAACAAACTAAGCAATTCCATAGGCAAGCAAAGTATTTTATCTGCAGTTTTATTGTTATTGTTATTTTGGAATGGAATTTCTAGAGAAAAAAAGCCAAATTATTCATAACCATTCATTTTAAGTCTTGAAACAGCTTTTAAGTATTTCACAGCTCTTAGAGTCATAGAAGACCCTCAGTATCATGCAGTCTGATTCCCACACAAGGAAGAACTTAAAATTCCACCCATAGCAATTCTAATGAGTAGCGTGTATATGCACATAACATTTACTAACAGTGATCATCCTAACTTAAGGAATTAAACCAGCAGAATATCAAAAAATACCTTGGAAATTTGTTTTAGTAAGTACTTTCTCTGCCCAAACACTTACAGCTGGGGAGAGAAGAGGAAATCGAGCCAAGCAAGCAGGCAGAGGCACAGGAACATCACACAGATGAATGACAGTGCATTTCTTGGTCAGCCAATAAAGACACAGATAAGTAATACCAGACAGAACAGTCTCAGTAATCTTTGTTTAAATGGCTAGCTAAATATGTAATAAATTCTCACTGCTATACTTGTTCTTTGTAGAGGTGTGAAGGTGTGAATTTTATTCCTAGTCCTGCTGCTGATACTGTAGATACAGATTCAACTTGCATAGGGATTTCAAAGCTAGTATTCAGACCACTAAAGTATTCCTCAGACCAAGCTGAAAACAAAATGCAAATGAACTACTGTGGATCCTGTGCTCATGCTGTTTCCCTCCTGCCTTTCAGAATTTTCCCCGTTTTTCCTCTGAAAATTCTAAAGTTTTAAAAATATTATTAAACAATCAAATAAGCACCAGCCTTTATATTTATATTTTTTCATTCCTGAGTCTTTGTATTATGCTTTGATCATAAATTCAGTATCTTCCCTCCAATCATGAGGACTAGAAACTTATTTTATAAACAAAAAACAAAGAACTTGACATTATCTGTTTACTTCAAGAGTACAATCTTTAAGAAAAACATCAGCTATTATGACACTTTCAGTAAAACTGCAACCACTGCCAGCAAAGTGAAACATTAATCTAGGTGTGCACATCCTTCTGGTTTTCACATCATGCGTAAACACCGAAATTCCACAAAAAGAGCCTTGTAGCTGTGTGTTGCTCTGGAGAAAAGCTGGATAGCGTAAGACAGCCATGACTTCACAAAGTGGTCAATCAGCAAGTGCTTCCCACTAAACAGGAAAGGACTCTTACATGCCAAGTCCTTTGGCTTTGGTAACAGAGTGGTAAATTTCATATTAACATAAACCAGGGTAAGATTTGTCCCAGTGCAAATAAAACCAGAATTAATGTTATGTTTTACAGAGTTCCTAAACAACTACAAATTTCTTCCACCTGGAAAAAGGAGAAATACACGTCTTGCAGCACAATGTTTTTTGAAATGAAATCACAGCTGAAAGCTTGGATAAGACTAGTTATTAGAGGCAGAAATTTCCCAGCCATCAACACAAAAAGAGACTGCATTTGTTCCCCAAACTCTAAAGATGCTGCCAGCATCCAGTTCCTAGGCCATATGTTAGTAAGATGAACCAAATCGACCCATAATCCTAACCAGGAGGTTACCATGAGGGCTGGGACTGTGATGCACTCAGTAAGGATCTGTTTTTCTCAATTAAAGAAATAACCATAACTACTTTCAGTCGAGTCACTCACACTCATAATGTATCTAGCCTCAAAAGATATTTAACGTCATATATTAAGTATGTCAATTAATGTCATTCCATTAATAACACTTTGCACTTCTATTCTGCTTTTTATGCCAGTAGACCAAAGCACTTTGTGATCATGAATTAATCAATGCTACCACCACCTGTGCACTGGAAATTGTTGGCTGGCATCCACTTAATGACCCTGGATGATATCTGGAGATGTGATCCTCATTTTCCTATCTCCCAAACCAAGCTTTAACCAGAAGACAAATCACCAAGTAATAACACCAAGAAATGATGCCTTCCCCAAACTCACCAAGTACTTAGCACAATCAAAATAAATCTGTCAGAGTAAGAAGATCATACACTTTGCCTTTACCAAGGCAGAGCATATAAAAAAAGAGAACTATCAAAAATGAAAGAAAGAAAATGCACAGCTTGCAGCTTCCTAAATTAACATCAAGTTTGCCAGGATAACAGTTTCTTATCCCACTCATGATTGTTTAGGCAGGTTTACATTCCATCTCTTCTGTGCTATGTTTACAGGCAACAAATGAGACTGCCCATTGTGGGAGACTAAAAAAAATTGGAGAATAAAATAAATAAAATGACCTGGCTAATTTCTAAGTTTGATTCTAGGATGGAGTTTCATGAAACTAAACCTGTCAGTGATGACTGTCAACAAAATACAGGTTTCTGCAAAAGGTTTAACAGGACTGGCTATATTTAAAATCTCCTCAGATTTCACCACTTAATAAATTTATTACTTCAAGTCCCTCTAAATAGAGCTCATAATTCTGAAATACTTTGCTAACTTTTGATTTGGTTTCTGCTTAGGTAAAGAAACTGAAGTCAATGGGAGCTTTGCTACAATAAGGTTCAGAAGAGAGTTTGCAAAATATATTACTCTTATTTTTACAGTAAAAAAAAATAGCTAAAGAAAAAATATCTGTGCCTGAAGTGGAAGAAAAAGGTTCAAACTTCACAGTGTTGCTTTTAATAAGGATTATGTCTTCAAAAAGAAAACCCAGCAGATCAGACTGATAATATCTGCTTAGTTGATATATAACCTTCTGTTCCCAGCTTAGAAAAAAATGCCCATGGACTAGGACATGATCAACTCACGCTATACACTACCTAGAATTTTAATCCAACTGTTTAAAACATATGCTATCCACCCTGAGTAACTTCAGATGATACGTATTTTTCCTTTGTACTTCAAATTTTACCAAACCACAGATATTTAATACTTCCCTCTCGTATCCTACACAGATTTCAGTAATATCTGTTCAGGAAATTGTTTTTTACTTTTGTTTGATATGCCTTGCAATAAATACAGAGGTTAAACAAAACAGTTCCAAGAAACTTTTCCACGATCAGTAGGCATGAACTTTATACTGTCAGGTATAAACTGTATGCTAATTATTCTTAAGTGCCCATCAGACCCCTGCCCAACTAGAAAGGGCATTTAAAGGTAAAAATTTTGGCCTATTTAGATGGGCTCATCTAAATTGCCCCAGGGTAACTGATGTTATCAAATCAGCATTAACGAAATCAAATATTCTTTACATTATACACCATTTTAACAGAGTCCAACATTTCGTCTAATAATTGCTTTAAAAGGATTTGTCCTAAAACAGTCTATTGTAGGATTATCATCAATAAATCATAACCTAGATGTGGTTTCAAGTATTTAAAGTTTGGGGCTTGGGGCTCAAAGCATTTGTTTAAACATAGCTTTCAAGTGCCACCAGAAAAGCACTTTGGCTTAATCACATCTGGACATGGCAAGCAGATAGGACTTGGCACTTCTGAGATAAATGTCTTTTGGGAAAAGCAGCTGAAGGCCAGGTGGTGAATCCTACAGCATCTCATGTGGTAACAAACACCCACGCGTGAGCATTTACTGTGCACCCAGTGCACCGCTACCTTTCCATCTACTCACTGCTTTCAGAACTTCTTATCCTCAGCAAAAATGTAAAAAAGTCAGACTGCTTCTGTCTCTGGCCAAACATAAAAAAAGACATTAATGAAAAACCCTGCTCACAAAACTTCATTTTATGCCCTCCATGTCACAGTTGAGAAAATTCATACTCTGTCTCTAGAAATTAAACTGGCTGTAACGTATGCAAAATTTCCTCTGAACAAGGGAAAATACGGAATTGTAAGAAAGAACATCCCTTTTAAGTTTTATAAATACACTGAGGTCAATCCTGACAGGAATTCACAAACAAAGTCCTGACTGAACAAATTGTGTTGGACTGCATTTCCCCTGACTCTTGAATTTTCCTTTCAAGATTATGTGATTGAATTTTCCAGACTAGATCCAGAGTCTACACTAGTCTCTTTTACCAGCCAACAGATTTAACCCCACTGATTTCAAATGTTTGCCCAAATGCTGCCTGAAGAAGGTATTATTTGCCCTAGTTCTTACCTTCCTTCTTCACACACTGTGAAAGCTACCAAGAAGACAAGCTGACGTGAAGAGGCTTCTCTTGAAAACCAGAAATACCTCGCTGTAAAGCTCACACAATGCATTGTCAAATTTCAAAATATGAATTTAAAAACATAGAGACTTATCCATATTTATTCAAGATCTCACAGAGATGGTAAATATGATTAGACAGGGATTTGAAGATAAATAATATCATCTGCTGTCTCATCTTCACTACTCTAAAATAAGAAGCCCAGCATTGGTAGAAGCACTCAAACTGCAGCCTGTATTCTTATGACTCTACCGTTTCTTTGTATTTCACCCGTACTCGCTTTCTCTCCGCTGGCAGTGGTGGCTCTTCTCCATGGCTGTATTTTCCCCAATATGGCCATAAAGAACAAGACTTTTGGTTTAGAGCACTGAAACACTCGGCAGAGCAATGGGCACCCACAGAGGAGACATGGGTTTGGATTGCAAACAGCCTCGGGGACCTCGGTCAGTGGAGCACAGACATGCTATAACCACACGTTTATTGAAATGGGAGGCTCCTCAAGCAGAGTGCTCCTGTTGAATTCTGGAGTGTTTTTCTTTCAGGGGTATTATACTGTCTCTGAATTCAACAAGAAATCCAATTAGGACTCCTGGGTTCCATTTCTGGCCTGCCACTTACCCATGATAAGATATTGGGCAAATCATTTAGCATAAATAAGCTTCAGTTTACAGAGCTGAAATACTGCACATGGGTGCAGTAAGGCTGATGAAAAGTACCATAATGGTATTATTAAAGTGCTTTCTCCCAGATTTTTAAAATTCCTTATCAAAGGTTGTCTTAACCTGCCTTGCTGAATTTTAAAGCCTATTTACTTTCTTAAGAATTTCCTTTTCAAAGGAAAAAATTTTCGACTGTTTAAAGATTTCCTTGCAGACATTAGTACAAGACTTTAGAATAAGGTTACATATGGTGCAAGTAGACAAAAAGAATTTAAGAAATTATTGCCTTTAAGCTCCAACATAGAGTAGCATAATATGCTAGAATCTCTTTACATGTTTTTTTCTGACTTTAGTTTATAGTTCTGGATATGTGACCAAGGGCAACTGACAGAGAGTCATCTCAGTCCTGTCCCAGGAGCTGCTCCCTTCCACTTGGTTTAGTCTGTACTTGAGCTCTGTCAAGCAAGTATTGGTATGTGTGACTTTTCCAAACCAATGAAATGAACTTAAATTCAGTCTTTTAATGCACAAATTAATGTTCACCAAAACCTTGGGGATCAGATACAGCAGATTAGTAGTACTAAGGGGAGTCAGGCTACATCAATTAATATTTAAGACCAAGAATTTCATATACAGCCAAGTTCAGGAATAGTGTAAGGTACCCATGCTGAGACATATTGACTCAGTGCTAATCTTTACACATTATGTATGTGGGAACTGAAAAGAACTCATAAAATGGAAATGCAAACCATTCAGGGCCTAATATGCAGTTGCATCATTACAATTATGTACCCAGAGAAGTCCATCCTCCCATAACCTGCAAACCTGCACAGTGCTCCCATTGTACACACAGAGACAGAAAAGTGAAGGGTAACATCTTTAAGGCAACTCCCTCATTTTGGTTACTAAGTTTGTGACAACACACATAGAAGAATTTCAGACAACTTTTGAACTGCTTACAGTCTTCCTCCAGATTTTATAACCTATGAACAGAAGTGATCCCTTATATGAGGAAGTATTTCAGATGCCTTTTTTTGTGACAGGCCAAATGACACTTTTAAGTGCCTAATATTCTTCAGCTGACTGCCAAGGGAGCCCAGATGAGGATGGAAGTACCTGCACCACAGGTAACTAAATGCCAGCAAGAAGATCCTTTGACCCTGGCTTTCAGAAGCTCCGAGCGCTTCTGGAATTTCATGAAATCCATAGAACCTACAAGTGCTTACCTCTTATGTGAACCAAAGATGCATAAAAAGAAGCTTTCCAGAATTACCATCCAATAATTGCGAGATCATGTTGTGAATTCATTAACAGTTTGCAGTTTGTTAATTCAAAACACTAAGACCATAAGCAGAGGGTAGGAGCCTTACTGCTCCTGCAGATTTGTTGTGGGTTTTGTTTTTTTGTTTTTTTTTTTGTGGGATTTTTTTTTTTTTTTTTTTTTTTTTTTTTTTTTGCTTTGGTTTTGTTGTTTTTTGGGGTTTTTTTAGATGATGTCATCTCCCTAGCTAGAAAAAATACAATGCTCAGACTGGCCATGAGGAAGTCCAATATAAAATACCCCTCTCTATGGACAGCCATGATCGGATTTCTGGTGCTACCAGGAACACTTTCTGATTAGCTGTTCTGCTGTGATAGCACACACTGTACCCGTTCTAGGGCAAGAGCATTTTTCAGCAAACAGGATCGTCACCCAGGGGTTTCCTTCAGCTTTTGTGAAAATTTTCCAATTGCCTCTTTTTCTCTTCACCAGTGTACTTTTTCTTCCTTTCCTCTTCAGTGAAAAAAGAAATCTGATCTTCACAGATGGAAAATTAAGTATTGCCAGGATGGTCAATATACCCAACAGCCATTCAAACTGGTCTGATAAATGAAAGCATTTAAATAGTTGCAACCAAAATAAGCGACAGAAGGTGGGAAAAGAAATGCATAATTATGCCAGCTACTAAGGTACTGTTTATGTTTTATCCTTTGGAGCATTACAAAGTACAGAACACAAACTATTACAAGCATTTTTGTATGCCTTAATATCTGCATATTAGATCACAGGTATGTGTGATACACAAAATCTAGGAAGAGTATAAATTACCTTAGCTCCTCCAAATGATGTGCCAGGGCTGTCAACTGGTCATTCAAACCCACTGCCAGGAAGATTGCTCAGTAATATAAAATGGCCAAACCAAATCATGACACAACACACTCACTTTACGTCAACTCCATTCCTTACGTGACAATTCTGTGTTTGCAGGCAGCACATGTTGGAAATACCAGAGATGAGGTAAACAAGATTACACAAATTAACAGAATCATCCCTCTTTTTTACATGTCACCGTGACCTCCACGGGCCGAAGTAGCAAAGAAAAGACAAACCAGTAGTAGAGGGAAGGTCTTCACAGCTGTCCTTTCTTTCCCCTTCACTAAGTGACTTTTCAGGGACTTTCCTGCATGTTAAGCATCTTTTTTGCATTGCTTAATATTGTTATTAATAATTCATATTTTTGTCTTTCTCCTCTCACTCTGACAACTTTTATTTTTAATCAATGGGCATGTGTCAAATTGCTTTGTTATTTATTTATAATGTAAGCTGACAAAAGAATGGGATATGTGGTATAAAGATGAGACAGTGTTTCTTTCCTACAGCTGATATCCTCAGTAATAACTATGTGTCTTGTTCTAATCAGTAGGGTCCAAAAAACTAATTTTGCCACAAATAATGGAGGACGTATTTAGTATATTTGTACAGCTGGAAGTCTCTCCTCTGTCCCCACAGTCATGCACTGACATAAAAGTTGAAAATTTAGGTTTATTTGTATGCAGGCACATTGTCTTTGAGGAAGAAAAGGAGTGCACAAAGGTGTTAATAACAATGTGCCAAGTACTGATGTGCTTATTCAGACAAATGTATTACTAAGATCAATGTTCTTTGTCCCCTAATGTATCAACAATTCTCACAAGTTGTTTATGGCAGAAACCTTCCCACTCTTTTCAGCTCACAAAACCCAAATAGAATCACTAACTCACCCAAGACAGAGAGGAATTCAGCGGCACAACGCCTGCTTCAGCCCCCCTTGCCACATAAGACACGGGAAACCCCTTGTGGCAGAATGCATGGGGGAAATGCATCACCAAGCACCTTCCCCCATAAAGCTGGGAAAACAATTAAAAGCTTCCTCACCGAACATGTGACAAGTAAGCTGTTGATTACAACAGGCTTCTACCTTACACACTTAGATTTTAACTCCTACACCCCTTTCATGCACACATATTTTACCTCAACTGCTACTTGAGAACTCGTTCAGTTTCTCTCTGGATTTATTTCTGTCGAATAGTAAAAGTGTCTCTTAGTTCCAGCTGAATGGAATTCACTGTTGTGACTGCCTTGGTGTGTCCCAAAGCAGGAGGCAGCCCTGTCTGGACTGTGGGAATGGTTTGGTGCAACTTGGGATTGTATTCCACAGCACTATGTACCTGCTAGACAGGATATTGCCACACAAGGTATAATTACTGTAAAATAAAATAAAGCACAAAGCCATAGGGGGGGAAAAAGGGATCAGACACTTTTTTAAAAAATAAAAAGGCTACTGTGCCGTATGACTTCTAATTCAAAGAAGGGTGTAGACTGATGTGTCTACTTAAGACTCCTTCTTCCTGAAAAGCTCCTAGTTCCCATTTTTCTGTAGTCATCAACACATGTTGTGAGTGAGGGTGTGTTTAAATTTTTTAATTCAATGCTTGCTGAGACTGTTGGTGCAATAAAGTGACATCCCTTTACACCCTGCTCCATGCACAATGTAATATCAGCAGTTACCTGGTGTAGCTCTGAAAGCCAACCAAACAAGAGGACATCAAAAATCTCAAAGCCACCATATAGGCTGGCCAGTGAATTTGAGGAGGCACACCAAAGAAAGCAAGGTAGAGGATTAGGTTGTTAGAAAATTATGTCATCAGAACAATGGCTTGCAAGGGGGAAGAATTTACTTTGATTTTCAGAATGAATTGTCATAGTCCACATACACATTTGCTTTTATTTTCAAGTTTTCTGGTTTTTCATTCTGTTTTAATTTATCCACTATGGAAGGGAGAATAAAAACTGAAGCATTTTCTTTGATGTTATCCTAGCCTTAATGCTTTCTTTCAATGCCTCCTTCACCATACACATCATGCTGAGAATAAGCATGGCATTCAAAGTGAGGATGGTCCCTCCTGATTTACAGCTCAGGGACAAAAGAATGCAAATGTCTACTTCTTACGCTTGAAGACCAGTTGGTAACCAGATTTCCTCATCTTATGCCTTCTTTTGACACAGTTATTAGAGAATCCAGACTCCAGCGTGGCCATAATGGAAGTGGTCAGTTCACATATTTGTCATGAACACCACCAGTGAATTTCCCCTCTCTACCACCTAAGGGACCATTCAGATTTTTAGTGCCAGAGGAAACTAAGGCCATTTAACACACTTTGAACAACAGAAACACAGTAAAATCACAGGATAAATCTCAGTTACCATAACTAACCCCACTGCATAATCAGGGCTCAGGCACATATGGCATCTCGACAACTCAAGAATTGGAGAATGATGTCCTGGAGAGTGTTGCCCTTATCTGGGGAGAACAACTGAGCAGCCCAAAACTTGTGATACTGCTGGGTAATTAGTCTGTGATTTCTGACCTCAGAAGTCAAGTGCTCCCCTCATCAATCTTCCTCTCCCAGGAAATCTCACAGAATTAGCTTTTATTTCTTTTTGTGTTACCAGTTAGGAATTGCATAAGCAAGCAGAAAGAGAAGAGTGTTATTGTCTAGTATTCCCAACAACTCTGTGGACTTTAAAAGGGCAGAGGAAAATCCTCTGGGTGTGCAGATGAGGTGGGCTGCAAGACAATTAAATATCAAGCAACTTTTAAATAAAGCTGGAAAACACCAACTCTCCCTGGGTATGAAATAATGTCCATTTCTGTTCATTGTCTTTTTGTATCTTGTTCAGGAACACAAAAGCGAAGATGTGCATCAGTTATTCAGTTGTAGTCAGGATTTTTTGTTTGTGGGTTTGTTTTTTGTTTGTTTGTTTGTTTGTTTTTTGCTAGTTCAGGGTTTTGGTTTGGTTTGGTTTTTTGCATATGAACCTAGATTTATTTAGGGGTGAGATTTTCACAAAGTGGAGTGCTGGTCTGTTTCATCTAAAGTGCACGGTAAACCACTCATTGACTTCCATGAATATAAAGAAATTGCTGACTCTTGAGAAGCTTACCCTAAAAAAAATAATAAAAAAGGCAAAACCATCCAAACAAATAGAAATCTAAAATAATAATTGAGTGTCAGTATGTATCCAACGCTTATGGGTGGTTCCCTTTTCTCACTACAAATTTTTCATTGCCTACCAGCTGAATCTTTTACTTTTTCCTTGATTTATATTATCCTTGACTAACAGATGTAGCTACAAACTGAACTGATATAAAAGTCTAAATGTCTAGGAGGGGAACGGGACTGGCACAGATATTATTGTTACCCATTCAATACATAGTGGTACACACATATCCATGGGATTACAATCTGCCCATAACACGTAGTGAATGCAGTTCAAACTGTTGCTTCATGTGTATTCAGTCTAAAATATACTAGAGGTTAAAAAAAAAAGGGAGGATTGTCGTGGTAAAGAAGGGGGACTACCTAGGATTACTGACTGAATGACTTGGATCTTGGGATGACAGAGTCAAAATAGTTGGATCATCTAAGGTTATACAGAGGCTGAAAGCAAAAAAAAATCAGCTTGAAGTCTATGGACATGTGCACGCTTCAAGGACTATGGATCTTCTGATTCAGAGAGGAAAAGGTTAGGGCAACCAGGGGTTTTGCTTCCTCAGTTTGCCTCTTTATTTGCTGTATGGCCTGCTACATTTCTGTGTCTCAATCTCCAAATCCTTAAGTAGAAATTGTTAATTTGTACACAAACACCAACACCTTGAGATGGTGTGGTGCATTTTGCTGAAGTTCTTTTGCCATTGACTGAAGAGACTGGTTCCATTGACTGCTGTCCTGGAACCAAACGAAGTTTATATTTTCCTGCAGTCACTTTTCAAAATACTTACTTCTTGCTCTACAAGTCTGTCATATGCAGCATGTACATTTTGAAATTAAAAATACTAAGATGTAAGTGTCCTGATTATATTTACACCATGAGCCAAATTTAATTGTGCCTTATACACTGAGTAGACACTTTGACCTTCAAGAGATGCCAATCAGGACAGATTTTGTCTCAGAACCTTTCTCTGCCAAAGTTTTCCACAATCTTGCTCATGTGTTTTACAGTAATACTTTCTTTTTTTCCCTGTTCATTAACTATTAAAATAAAATATTCACATGACAGATTTTTGCCTCAGTTTTCCCACAGCAATCATATTTCCTCACCCAAGAGGATGTCAGGAAGCTTCATTAATTGTTTCTGAAACATTTACAACTTTTCATGGAAAAGGTAAAGCATCTGTCTCCTAAAGGAGAAAAATAATTTCCAAATGGATGAAGTATCACAGCTCCCCTCTGAAGCACACGTATTTTAATTCTTCACTCGGAGATAAAGAATTCAAGACACAGACGTTACAATCAGTTTGTCAAGTTCATGTGTATTATCTGAAGACCAGAGCTTGTGTCTTTTTCCCTCCAACTCCTCTTTCATGTCAAAAGAGAGTTTCCTTGTTGAAGTAGCTCTGCAGATGGTGACAGGCAAGAGGTTATGTGAATTAAGCAAGTCATCCCACAATTCACAGCATTAGTGAGGCTTGGTTTCCTTTAGATTTGGGGTCTCTTCCTCTATCACATCCTGGCCATGAGATCCTTAGTCTTCCCAGTTATGACTGCCCTCTCCCACTTCTTCCTCCCACACTCTTTTGCTCTTTTTGAAGAGCTCTTTTGCTCTTCACCCTGGCCAACACTCATAGCTCCTCCAGCTCCCTCTTCCACACTGAAGGGTTGGCACCCAGCAAGTGCTCGTGAGGAGGAAGCACCAGACCCATCTGGGAAAGAAGTCTGGCCCAGCTGGAAGGACAAACCTCACATTGGGCTCTGGAGTGCAACTGCAGTCTCTCTTGCAGGCAGGAGTAATTTCTGCCTCATTTCTGGTTTCAAAAGAAAACCTGTAAAATTGGGCAGTCTCTCCACTTCTGCCAAGCTTAATTAAAACTAGACAGGTTTAAGCTGACAAAGGAGGAGGAGGGTGGTCACCCAGAAATGAGGCATCTTCTCACATCAGTAATTTGGGAGTGCAAATACCCCTGTCACCTTTACTTGTATTTTTCTGGATTCATGGATTGGTATAACAAGTTTTTTCAGGCCACAATGGCTAACCCATGAGAAATACAAAGTTGACTTAAACTACAAAGAAATTACCAGCTGGCAGCAGCTTGCTTGAGCTCATCTTATATGAGAGTTTTTTTAGAATTTCTTTTAAAAGCTGAATTAGAAGAAAAAAAACCCCAAAATTAAAACTTTTTAAGACTTCTAAACAAAAAAATCTAATGTAAAAGCATCAGCAGTTGATGCAAATACAGAAACACACTACAGAAAAAAAAAAAAAACCAAAAATAAAACCCCTTGAACTTAAAACATATCACCACCATCAGATACACCATCAGAGATGCCTACCACAAATTTAAAGGCTCTATTGTCCCTTTAAGAGGGTAAATTTACTTTCTTTCTTTTTACACATTAGAACTGTAGCAGTATTTTAACACTAGGTGAAACTAATAACAAAAATGATAACTTGGGAATGAGTTCCGCAGGTATGCACTGAAATAGTTCTCTGCTGCCAACCAGAAAAATGGGGATTGAAGGTGGAAGAGATTAGGGATATCTCAGGATTAGGCAAAGAAAAAAACATGCCAGAAAGCCATGCCTTCAGGATAGGAAGCCACTGGGAGTTTAGGGAGGATATTGAACCACTGTTTGCTGAGAACTTGAATTAATGTACTAAGCCTCTGTAATGATCAACTCCAGTGAACATATCCAGTCTGAGATCCACTGAAGGAATGATTAGCACCGAGTTACAGATCCGAAAGCAAGAGGGCACCATAGAAATATTACTCTGCCTTCATGGGTCCTAATGTCCTTTCTTCTACATGCAAACCAGATGAGCCCCATAGGAAATAAAGATCTATTGGGTTTCACTTGGTCACACTGAGATCTCCTCATCCCACCACAGCCCAGCAGACCCCCAGTGCAGCACAGCACCACCTGTGCAGGATCCCTGATGCCCCTGGGCTGGGGAGGAGCCATGGCCCTGCACTGCAGGACAGCTGTGCTGCCCAGATGTGCCCACATTCCAAGTCCTTGCAGTCCTCTGCTGCCACGGGGCTGGTCCCCTGCAGACTCCTTGGCTAATCTGGCTCACGACCCAAAGAACGAATATTCTCCTGACCCCTCTGCAATGTGACCCTGATGCACAGCTCTTGTGTACTGGGCCTGAAAGCAAGCAGTACATTTGGGGAGCCTTGGATTTATTTCAAAATAGATGAAGTCCTTTTCCAAAAGAAACAGGAACATTAAAGTCTTTGTAATGGAAACAGTGAGACATGGTTTCAGACTGATCAAGCCGAAGCAGTCTTCAAGGCAATCCTTTGTCACAAACAAGCAATATTTTCACTCCACACCCCGCAGCAGACCCCTGTGATATATTTTATTTCCTTTGCAAGTGGCATCAAATCCTTTTCCAAAGTCAAATACATCTACCTTCCTTGCTTCTCTCTCTTGGGACTCTTTGAAGGAGAAGGAAAACATCAAGACTAGACTGTGTTGTGGGATTAAACATGTCAGGAGAGAAACAACAAGAGAAAACAATTACAGGCATGATACATGATACAAAATAAATTGGGAAAAGTGTGAGAAAAAGCATAGCCAAATGATCTGAGCCATTGCTGCATAGAGCATAAATCACCTCTATGATTTGCCCACTCACCATCCCTTGCCTTAGCATTTTGCTGCACTCTGTTTCACTACTGTCTATCATTCACACACATAAAACCAGTGCTGCTTTGAGATACTCTGCTTGACCATAAAAAGCCTTCCTACCCCCAACACCTGTCCTCCTGCCAGCACATAAATCCCAGGTAGATTTGCCATGCAGTATCACCTCTCCACAATGCTTGAGCTTCTGTACCCCTGCACCTTTTATACATCTCACTTCAAACATCATTTTCCGAGGACTGACTCACGCTGCAACTTCTTTTATTTCTAAAACAACAGGATAATCTGCCCTTTGTGGAAGCATCCATTTTGCCTGAATTCTGTTCTTCTTGGAATTTCATGATGTCACATCAATTCTGCGTCATAGGAGAGCAGGTGAACTGGTGTGAGGGGGAAGATCATCATGGAAAGAACAAATGCCTTCACAGAAGGACACCATCACTACCTTACAGTGATTTATTTACATTTCAGATGTCATCAGAGTTTTGAATGGCAGCTGTCATTCTATCTCTGACACCTCCCTATGTGCAGATGTTTGTGGCATTTCTCTGCATTTCTGGCATCATTTTTGCAATATGCTAAGTACAATCCTAAATGTATCCATTCTTTTGCTCTCCTTCAAAACTCCTGCCCCAATCATCTGAAACCTCCACCCCGACCACCTTTCATATCCAAGGTTAAAGAAGCTCTCTGGAACTTCTGTTTGTTTGCATTTCCTACATCTGCAGAGGGAAGGGATTGCATCACCTGAGTGATGCCTTAAACATGCAGAAAAGAAGTAACACCTTTGTAATGAAAAGGTGAGCCTTCTAGGGAGAGAGGTCACATCCTAGTAGTGATGTGCAAAGAAATGCTAAAGCCTCATTACTACTCACAGCTGTAGGGAGACCTCCTTCAACTCAGCTGATAATTATGTGGAACAGAAGGACCAGGACAACTAAGGCAATTTGCCTGAAAACAGGAGCAGGAAAGCAATCTTTTCTCTAACAGTATCACAGATATTCACAGTTGGCTACAGTATTCTTACAACTTAATTCTCCAGCAAGACCCCATCTTTTAAACAAAAGCAGAAAAAAACTCCCTATTACCTTCTTTTCTCCCAACTCTTCAAAAAGTTTTCCATCCTATTAATCTTTTTATTTTAACTTTTCAAAAATGTGTTTTAGCTCTTATGACTTGTTTTTCCAAGTTTTATAAACTTTGCTCCAACCTGATGACTAACGGAAAAATGTTTTTACGGAAAAATTGAGAGCATGATGCACCAGATTCCATAACTCCCAGAAAAAAACTTTTATATAAGATTATTGATCTCTATTACTTTCTTATTCCTGTATTCATTAATTTAAAAATGTGATTATGGTTATGAATCTGTTTTCTAATTGGACTAAACGCACTGAAACACTTTCCTTGCACTCTAGATTTTAAAGACGTTAATATTTAATGCTTGGGCCAAAAGAGCCATGCTCATTATATGCCCTTTCCTTGTTTCTTGCTACTACCTAAAATTCTGATTACTTATGCTCCTGATTTCCTTCTCCTTTATTTTGCCCTGAAACAGAAGACCAGGACTCCAGTACTCAAATTAGAAGGCAAGAAGTTAGTGTCTCTGTTTTTTCCACCTCTGGCAATGCAATAAAACTTCTTTTGTTGACTGGTGTAAGTTACTTGCTCCTGCAAGGATAACTCTTCAGACCTCTAGACACCATTTCATAGTCCTCTGTTATACCAAGACCAAATGTGCTTAAGAGCACCTACAACAATGAAGTGCTCCCAGCATGGATTCAGTAAGCACACCCCAGGGATTTTCAGTTGGATGGCTCAAGCTTAAGATCACAAAATTAGGGCCTAATGATGTTATTAATAATGAAGCATTGATATTCTCATTCTGAATTAGGATTTATGGCAGTGTGAGCAAAACCCTGTATAAATTACATCTGAAGTTATCAATAGCTGCAGAAGTGAAAAAGTGCAGACATAGCTCCTTCACCACTGGAAGGCTGACTAGATACGTCATCTACTCCATATTAAATGTGTCAGATAGCACAGATGTGACCAGAAATAGGTTATGGTGATGATATGATTTTTCTTTCTTTGTTAATGACCTACATGTGTTGTTTTGCTTGAGGTATTCAACAATTTACTCTCTGTATTTCAGAAACACGCACAGAGTTGACTCAGTATCTAGCATTTCAACATTAGGATACACTTTTCCTTCCTTAGCCTTTCCCATACAGGGTTCACAAGGATCTGTAGAAGGATACATTAGTTATTTCTCTGCTACTGTCTTGCTTTCGTGTGAGAAGCAGACATGAAAGAGTTTTGCAAATTGCTCAGCTCATCAATGGCCATGATGGAATTCAGTGCAGGTCTCTACCTCCCAGCAGATGGCTACTTCCAGCACACAAACACTGTCCCTGCTCAACCTACCATAAACATGATTAAAAAATATATATGTATTTGGACTCTACAGTCCATCCTTTGGCTGTTTTTCTTTTTCTTTTTTTTTTCCCTCTTTTTTTTTTTTTCCTGGTTTGTCTGGGAGACAGGATTTTTTTGCTTTGCAGAGTCTGATAGGGAGCTGCACCTGTTAGCTCTGCGATACCTTAGGGCTCTCTAGTCAACCATCTGCTTTTCAAAATCTATTTGTTCTCTCTTGGGCAACCAAGAAGGCATAAAGTATGTTTTATCACCTCAGTGCTGGAAGTGATCATTTACACTAGAAAAATATACCGTGCCAGGTAAAATTCTGACTAAGGAAAAAAGAAGAAAATTTCTGATGGGAGGCAGGGAGAGGCAAGAAGAGGAGGTAAAAGAAGAGCGAAAGAGGGTGAACTGAGAGGAACAGGAACAAGACTCACTTGCTTCCAGCAGAAGTCAACTTGATATGCTCTACTGTGACCCAGGGACCTTGTATTACATATTTCTATAACATGCCTTTGTTTATCTGCAGAAATAAAAAGATAAGATTTGACAATCTAAACTGAAAAAACTTTTTTTTTTTTTTTTTGGTTACTTTTAAGTGACTGCTGGTCTGAAGTTAGGGCTCAAAACACATGTTTCAAAGGAATGAAGTATCCTAGTATACCACCCAAGGAACTATCCCAGGCTTTGCATCTTTTCCAGTAAGAGTAGACCAATGACTGATTCATACCTCCATTATACCACAATTGTGCTTTTATTTGGCACCCTCTCATCTCTTGCAAGTTGCTTGCAGATGGTCTAGAAGCCACAGAACAAGCTGTACTTCCTTTCCATGTCAGCCATTGCTATCTTATGGAATCCTTCCAGTTTGCTGCACACAAGGTACAAGGATACTTCTCCACAGATACCTCTCTTGACTTCAAAAACTCCCACTTTCTACAGGATTCTGGAGCTAACCTTTCCATTAGCAGAAATAAAGAAATAATTTGCACTGCTTCCATCTCCTGTAGCTCGTTAAGTTCACAGAAGCCAACACAGGAAAGGAATTGGAGGGATTTAGAGGGGCTGTCCAGGGCCTGACACTGAACAACAGGGGGTCCGAAGGAAATATTTCTGAGACCTCCATAATGTGGTTATAGAAGCTGCTGTCATGCCATCGCTTTGGGGTTTGCAGTCAGTGCTGATCACCCCATCTCAAATAGGATAGAGGAGAAACAAAAAGGGCTCAGAGAGTAAAAGACTCATTAAAACCCTTGAGAGCTTTTCGCATGAAAAAAATTTAAAAAGCATCAAAATGACAAAGAAAACAAAGACTGAATGTAGTGGAAGTGATATAAATATAACTTCACAGATAAAATAAATTTTCCCAAGAAAAGAGGGGAGTCATTAAAAGACCGAACACTAAAAACTAATAAAAGGATTTTTTTTCTTTTTTTACTTTCGAATTGCATGCTATATAATAAACTTGCAGTACTCTGTACCCAAAACCCCAGACAGGCCAAGATTTTATCAGTTTAAAAAAGACTAATTATTGCAATAATAATAATAATAATAAGAAGAAAGGCCTTTATAATAATAAATCTAATATAATTACAGAGATAGCATAATATAAATAATATAAACAGAATATACACAGTTCATGGTACAATAAACCGTGAGGACTAAAAACTGTCGATGTTTAAAGACGTCAGTCAATTTTAATTTGACACCTATTAATGAGAAGTTACCCCTGTGTTAAAAGTTAAACCACCATTATTCTTTATGGGGAACTTGGCAATTCTTTTCTGAAGGATCTGATACTGGGTTCTGTGACGTTTTCTGTGTGCCTTTCCAGAGCTGTGTCTCCAACACACATATGCCCCCATCAATCAACTGTTCAGCTTGTTCACGGTCAGTACAACCAAAATAAACCCCCTTTAAAATCAAAGGAACATGTCTGCTCTTCAGGAATCCGTGCAGTTTTCATGAACTTGTGAGAAGTGAGATTGTTTTAGCCATTAGTTTTAATGCACATGATGAAGAGGGGAGAAGAAATGAGGGACAGCATTCTGTAGGTTTGGTAAAAAATGGCAGTGTTACAGATTTATTTGATGATTAAGATGTGAGTAAGAGTCATATTTTAAGACAAAGTATTCTTAACCACCTATACATCCCCATGCCCTTTTTTAGTATTAGAAAATGAAGTCTGCATGTGGAATAAACAAAAATAAAATCCTCCATAAATTTGAGCCAGCTCCTGAAGAGTCAAATGAGCCTCCAGCGTTACGGATTTTTGTCGGGAGTTTTGTATCTGATGTATAATTTTGGGTTCAATTATGAGACTGTCTGTCCCACAGAGAGGATGTGAAAAGAACTTTCCCCCCTTAAACAGCTGTCTACTTAAAAAAAATAAGAGATAATAATAATAAAAAAGTGGAAGCTCAGGTATATTGGAAACTTTCATCCATCAAACTTGGCTAAAAGCAGTGACATTTGGGAGAGAAAGGAGTAGGAAACAGGCAGGTAAACTGTAGACAGCAGGAAACAGAGTGGGTTCCCAAACATCTTATTTCCCAGGGGAGCCACACCTAGGGGAGCCCTGGGGATGCAGGCAGTCCCTAGGAGTCCCTTACAAAAAGTTCTTTCCCTGCAGCATGTCACAAGCCTTCCTGCAGTGCAATCAGCGTGGCAATACAAGCTCATACAGGCAGTAAGTTCCTGCCCCACTTTAAGCTGCTGTGTAGTCCTTCAATTAGAGGCACCTCCATAAAAGCCAGCACCCATTTAAACAAAATCAAACCGGGCCATATAGTTTTTCCCAGCTTGTTTTGTTTCCGATACCTCCGTGCTGACAGAAAAGCACACACTGCAGCCTGCCTAAAAGACTAGCCTCACTTCCCCAACTTTCAGACGAAATACAGCTGTGAAACCAAACCACCAGTTCTGCCGGAGAAAGAGAAAAGCAGCAGTCCTATCAACGACGGCAAGCTAAAGCTTTAGAAGAAATATAGGCAGTAATGCTCACGTTCTTACCTGCACAAGTCTGCACCATCAGCCTTTGAGAGGTTTTTTTACATCTACTCTGCAACGATGCATTTTTTGAAAATGGTTCTAGTGCTCAGGAATGCCAAGAATTTAGGAAGAGAGCCACAGCTTAAGAGAGCAATTATTTGCCAGTAAATACTCAATTTGCTTGTCCTGTGATTTTTCTTCTCCTAACTCGCCCTCTCCATAATCCGTCTCTTGCTGCGTCATGAGCACAAGAAGTCTTTTCTTCATAGCATAACACTTCAGTTTGCTATTTTGTTAGCATTAATTAAGAATTCCCTCTACTGGTCATTTTCTATACTCTTACAAATAGCACCTTGAGCCCCGGACATCAGAAGGCAGTGAGTCAGTGTGTGGGATTCAGCCACCATTTATAAACACCTTCAACCACATTCACCCAGTTTACAATATTCAGGACATCTCAGCTGAATTACTGCTTTGTGTCCAGTTTGTATTCAGATGGGGGCCATATGTTCCTTCATGTATTAGAGCAGAGCTCATTAGCACTGCTCCAGTCACGCCACAGCAAACATTTTTTTTTTCCCTATCTTGCATCCATTTTAACCTGATTAAAAACATTTTCTCCAGGGTAGGTTTCTGGAAAGGAACTGCTCAAATCCAAAGTACAGTTAAAAAAGATATGTGTAATTTTAAAATTAGTTTTAAATTAAAAATTGCTGCAAAAAAACAGTTGTTACTTAGGATTAAACTGCTTACTAAAAGCACCTTCTAAAAATACGGAAGAGTCTTCACAAAAACTCTGTTGCAGTAACCACAAGGGCTAAATATTCAGTGAGCACACAGACCTAGCTCTCCCATAAGGATTTAGGCACACAGCCTATTTTTAAAGAGGGTATGTATGTATGCATCTGTGCAAGCACCATCATACAACTAGATTAACACCTTACAATAATGGAGAGAGTGGGTGTAGTCAGAAATCTGGATGTGCAAATCGTATTTCCTAAGAAATTTTGTGTAGGCAAGTCCCATTCTGCTCAATCAACAGTAGGCAGAGAAATACTATATTTGGAAAAAAATTCATAAAATACAGAAGGAGTGACTTGAATCACGCACATTACTTGCTAAATGAAAATCTAGGTTCTCAAATACAAAACAGGAACACCCATATTGGGAGCAGAAGAAAAAAAAATGACACACCTGAGATTGAACAGTATGAAGAATCCCTTTGAATCCATTTTAGGATAGAAATGCATCATCTGTTAAAATCACCTCGGGTCTGGCTACTTCTTACATGAGCAAAAAAAACTTTTGGGCCCTGAATTGAAGATTAACATCACATCATAAAAACTTCACTGCATTTAGAAGGACTGTGTGCGTTTCATATGATGCAGTGATATTGTAGAAAGCCATGGAATTCCCACAAATCCACACCTTCGTATGATAACATGTGTTAACAATTCCTCACATACAAATAAGCATTTCAAAACAACACGTTCAGAGCACAGACTACATCAGAGGCATCAAAGAACCCTTAATAAAACACATTTATGTTATGTATATCCTATATATGCACCTGCTAAGAATCAGGCAAGTTGGAAACATACTGAAACCACTGTTTAGGAATATCTTTAGGAATACTGTGCACACGCACCTTGTACACTCTCCTACAGTGCCATATGCCCAAACTGATTTTGAGTTCACGTTAGAAATTATTTAACTTTTCTCCCCAAACACCTCAATCAAACAGCAACCAAACAGCAGGACCCATAGGGTCCATTTTTCTGGGGCACCGACCATCTCCTCCACAAAAGACAGCACTCTCAAAATCCAAAATAGGATGGGGAAACAAACAGCATGTGAAAGGTGAAAACCTCACTTCAAGAGCACTGCTCCCTTCTTCCCTAAAACTGATCTTCCTCTGACAGCTCTAAAAACAGTGAATAAATAATATATCCCATGGCTAATATACCTACATACACAAGTGCCTTAGAAACAGGAGAACTTCCAAGAGCCCAGGTAGGGCCCATCCTGGATGCTGTGGAGTAGCCAACAGCTCACACAGGTCTCAAGAGGACACAGCGGACCTGTTCCCTGGTGCTCACTTGTGAGGGGAATACGCTGCACTTCAGCTAAACGGAGCTACTTGCTAATTGTACGTAAGATTAACTGTTTTCCCCTAGGCTTTGAATTACACTGACATAAATAAAGCGTTTCAGAATTAAACCTGGCTATTGTCAAGTTTACGTTATGCATAATTTAAGAAGAGGACAAAGAATAGTAGATCAGTCTTAGGAGGTACTTTCAGGTTAGATCTTCAGTATTTAGATGAGAATCTGAAAATGAAACTTTAAATCAACTCTAAACAAAATTAAAGTAGATTAAAGAAAATGAAAGTGGCAAGTATAATTCTGCTGTTAAGGTTTAAAAGTGAAGAATAAACATGAACAAAAATAAATCTAATTGTTATAAATAACTGTAAGCAAGCAGAGTTTGTTGCAATGTTTTGAAATAAATTACTTTTTCTGAAAAAATGGATAAGGGCTTCCAAATTTTTTGTTGTCTTAAAATTACGTGCTTTCACATTAATATACTAATTTGCCTTTGCAGAGCAGAGCTTTTGAAAGAAGAGCTGACACACTTAATAGGGACAATTGGGTTAAAAGGGAATTTCCTGGATAAAGTCAGAACATAACAAATTCTTACTTATCCAGTGTAGTCAATGCAAAATTATACTCTTCTCAACAGGGACTGCATGGTGAAAGGGATATCTGGTTTGTTTAGGAGGTGCCCCCATTAATTGGATGATTTTTTTTTTTTTTTTTTTTTTTTTTTTTTTTTTTTAATGCTCCAAGCAATCAGCCAGTAGAGCCAGACACTGTCCTCAGGTAACCTCACACAGCTGCCTCCAGTGCAAAACGCTGTCACTCCTCAGACTTCATAGGCTGTGATCCGCTTCCTTCCTTCCTTCCTTCCTTGCTTCGCGCTGGTCCCCCGAGGCTGCCAGCCCAGCTCAGCTCAGCCCAGCCCAGCCCAGCCCAGCCCAGCTCAGCTCAGCGCAGCTCAGCTCAGCCCAGCCCAGCCCAGCCCAGCCCAGCTCAGCTCAGCTCAGCCCAGCCCAGCCCAGCCCAGCTCAGCTCAGCCCAGCCCAGCCCAGCCCAGCCCAGCTCAGCTCAGCTCAGCCCAGCCCAGCCCAGCTCAGCTCAGCTCAGCTCAGCCCAGCTCAGCTCAGCCCAGCTCAGCTCAGCTCAGCTCAGCCCAGCCCAGCCCAGCTCAGCGCAGCTCAGCTCAGCCCAGCCAAGCTCAGCTCAGCTCAGCTCAGCTCAGCCCAGCACACCTCAGCTCAGCTCAGCTCAGCTCAGCTCAGCTCAGCCCAGCCCAGCCCAGCGCACCTCAGCCCAGCCCAGCCCAGCCCAGCCCAGCTCAGCCCAGCCCAGCCCAGCTCAGCTCAGCCCAGCTCAGCTCAGCCCAGCTCAGCGCACCTCAGCCCAGCTCAGCGCACCTCAGCCCAGCCCAGCCCAGCCCAGCCCAGCCCAGCCCAGCCCAGCTCAGCTCAGCTCAGCTCAGCCCAGCTCAGCTCAGCTCAGCTCAGCCCAGCACACCTCAGCTCAGCTCAGCTCAGCTCAGCTCAGCCCAGCCCAGCCCAGCGCACCTCAGCCCAGCCCAGCCCAGCCCAGCCCAGCTCAGCCCAGCCCAGCCCAGCTCAGCTCAGCCCAGCTCAGCTCAGCCCAGCTCAGCGCACCTCAGCCCAGCTCAGCGCACCTCAGCCCAGCCCAGCCCAGCCCAGCCCAGCTCAGCTCAGCTCAGCCCAGCTCAGCTCAGCTCAGCCCAGCCCAGCGCACCTCAGCCCAGCCCGGCTCAGCCCGGCTCGGCTCGGCTCAGCTCGGCTCAGCCCAGCGCAGCGCACCCCAGCCCAGCCCAGCCCAGCCCAGCCCAGCGCTCCCCGGGACCAGGCGCTCACTTCGCTCCCGGAGCCCCGGCCCGGCTGAGCGCGGCCCCGTCCCAACGCGCCCCTTTGGGCAGGAATCCCTCCCGACTGCGTGGCCTCTCCGCCGTTTGAACCTCCCCCTTTCCGCCCCCACGCTTGCAGCACCTATTTGCTTTCATTTTCAAAGGTACTTCTATTACCCAAAGCTGGTCAGGAGTTTTGTAGTGCTTCTAGCCGGGAAAATCTCTCTCGAAACAACTTCGTGCTTTTATTTCTATGTCACAAAGGCCCCCAGCACTCCGTCCCGCCATCCACATTGGATTAACATGGGCGATCTCCATCCCACCTCCTCACTGGATTAACTCTCACCATTATCTATGTAACATGTACCACAACATGACGAGACACAGATGAGCATCTTTGCCTACTTAGAAATGAAGCAAGCAGAACTCCAAACAATAAACTTTAAAATATCATTAATTCTGAGGAAAAGCGAAAAGCAAATTAAGCCCACATTTAGGTATGCTAACCTGGTAATATAAAGGATTCAGCTTGTCCCGAACAGTTAAAATTCAGCTGCTCAGTGATACATTTTTTCTCAGGTAAATCCCTACTGAAATCAATAGCCAAGCTTCTGGACAGTAACACTGATACAAACCTGAGCTACTTCTCCTAAAATTCCACAGATTTAGAAAGGAGGGATCACGCCCCAAAACTGCCCCAAGGCGGCGATGCCTTAGGGAGGACTGACAGGATGATTAGTTAGAACCAGCTTGCTGTAGAAAGCTTTCCACTGGAAAGCTGTCTCCTGGCAGACACCAAGGTCTCCTGCAGCCCAGCGGGGAGATAAAGGTTATCACTATTCCCAGTAGCAGTGTTAGGAAGCTAAGAAGGTACGTAGTGACACGTCTCTCAATCCAAGCACAGCACGTGAACTTATTTTTTATTTTGCTCTCTGCCCTGACATGATATTTTCACTAAAAAAACCTGGTCATTTATTTAGTAAAAAATTATAATTATTCATTATAATATCATGGATCTTACAACCAATTTTTTGTACACATTCAACAATAGATTATTCCACAACATGGCAATATGATGTAACTTAGGTCAGGCATGGAGGTGTAGTTAGTGCAGACTGTTACTTAGTGACAAAGGAATTTAGGGCATCAGTGAAAAGGTTGCATTTGTTAACTGTTCATTTCCAAACAGTGGTGGCTCCAAGGGAGTTGCATTTTTTTTTTTTTCTTTACGGGATTTCCTGCCTACCTCTGCTGAAAGTTGCTGGAGAAGAGCTGGCCAGGTATTTAGGTAGAAGAATCGTTCTGGGGAGATTTAACAAGCAGACATCACTGATGTAAAGTTCCAGCCTCTGCTGTTTCCCAAGTTTGGGGGTTTTTGTTTGTTTGTTTTATACATTTCCTCTTAAGAATTCATGCAGCACAGTTATTTCCAGCTCAGATATAAAAACCCACGACGAAAAAACCTGTAATACTTTACCCTATCAGACTAATAAGGCACAGCTTATGTGCCATTTAAATCAGAATTGCTTTTCCCCAGTGAAATGTGGATAAAATCGTTCTAGACTGCAGCAGATGGAACTGGAAACTTTGTCTTCCTGTTTGTATCTGGGGCACATATGATCTGCCTGTGTGAACGAGGTTACAGCAAAACATGTAAAAAGAAATGTGTCAGGGACACTGGAGTTTGCAGATAATGTATCACAGAAGCAGCTCTGCACTGCTGCTCTGAAACAACTGCTTTCACTCTGCAAAGGTTATCGAAAACTCCAGCTGAGCCAGGCTGGGCAAGCTCACTGACTCCACTGCAAGGGTGAGAGGAGCACCCAGGGTGAGAGGAGCACCCCGTGCAGAAGTCTCCTCTGTGCCAAGAGCCCTACGCAACAGGGAGGGAGATGTGGACACTTCCCAAAGCAGCTGCTGCCAAGGTGTGCTCGGGAAGGAGTGGACAGGCCCGCTGCAATTGTCTGGAAGGGTGGATCATGTTCTGGGGAATCTTCAGGACCATGTGCAGTCAGGAAAATCTGGCACGGGCTGGGAACCCGATCCACACGCACATTTTCCGTATTCACCACCAATTTCAGAGAGCAGCTATATCTCCAAAGCACCTCTGCAGCAGAGAAAGAGCATCCCCTTCCTTTTACAGCTGGGGAATGTAGGCACAAGCACATTATTGACTTTTCCAAGGTTACTGAGCCAGACAGGAGCAGCCGGATCTTGGTCTGGTCTGCTGATCAGAGCCTTAATAACACCGAGCAATCCTCCCTCCAGCTTCAAGGCCACAACGTCTGCGGTTTAGTGTTTTTGCAGAGGGCAGAATCTGGGCATACGTAAGGATGTGCAAGACAAAAAGAAACCTCTTGTTTGATCTTCACAGGAAACCTTAGCCCTGAAGTAACCTTGAGGTAACAGAAATAATGAAAAACATGATTTTTTACTTGCAAGTTTAACACACGAGGTTTGAAGGTCATCAGAGTGTTTTTGTCTCTGAAGTGAAGACTGGTGTTTTTACACTATACTTTCAGCACAGGGGTTTTAAATTATCTCTGCAAAGATGGATACAAGCAGTTTGTTTACCAGATTAGGAACTGAGAAAAAAAATCAACGAGATTTAAAACTCTCCTTGGCTTAATTACCCTTAACATTTTATTCACTTAATCAAAGAAAAAAAAAATCAGCTTAGCTTTTTTAACAGCAGAGTCAAACCAACTGGAAAATTCACCTCCTACTAGAAATTTTGAAAGGGAAAACTCCAGATAGCAAGGTGCTAGAGAAATGCCTTCAGCTGCAGACAGAACTGTATTGTAATGAAATCTTGTATTTTGACTCCCTACCTCTCCTTCCCTCCAAAAGACAGAGAAAACTGTTGGATTTGATTATTGGTTTAGATCAACTCCTTTCCCATGGGCAGGGTCACTGCATAGGGTACAGACATACAGAATTATATGCCTGTAAATTTATTTTGCAGACTACCTGCACACATAAACACATAAATTTATACTAAATTATACTAGAGTTAGAGAGTATGACTATTTCTTTAAAATTATTTTTCCCTTCCCTAGGGCATGTTGCTAAGTTATATAAGTAGTTTTAAATTAATTTCAAAAATGGGGATTACTGGAGATCACTAATATTTTTTTTCAAAACATACAAGAAGCAACAGCAATGCTGGAAATGGACTGGAGCTGCATGGTCCTCATTCTGCATCTTCATGGCACTTTTCTGGGGCCCCAGTGATCTTCTGTAACCACTGGGAAACAGTGATTTTTATATCTAGAGATCAAAGGGGCAGGATCTGTTCTCTGAGGACACAAAGTCCTAATACATGCTAAAACTAAATGCTCTTAAGTTGCTCACTGTAGGGAACTTGGAAAAGAGACTTTGTTTTGCACCATTTATAGTGTTCTGCAATCAAAAGATGTTAGAAAAAAAATGAAAACCACACACATAAGTTGACAGAACTGTCCCAGACCTCATCCTAAATTGACATTATATAGAAAAATAATAAAATGGACATAGATCTCTTTCATATCAAACTTCTACTTCTATTTGTTTCTATTTAAACACATATTTTGCTGTGGCAAACTGTATTCTCTCTGGTCTCTTAGACAGTGGGTTTCATGCATTCTTGCATATATTTGAACTTTTGATCATTTTCCAAAATTTCACTGCTAGTATCCTAGGCAGCCATCAGTGGGCAGCGATATGGGTCATTCTAGTTCAGAATTAAAAGGAGATGACTGTGACTGATCCTTTTTCTCAAGGCCAAATCTTATAACAAATCATCTGGAGACTTGCCAACAACTTCAATAAGACCAGAAATTGTCCCTTGTGTTATCTAAAAAACTTCATGTGCTATATGAGAAAATCAGGGTGCAAATTCTCCAGCCAGATTAGACTCATTCTCCTACAAACTAGGAAAAGCATAATCAGACAAAAGAGCAAAGGGAGGGACTGCAGACTTTACTGATGCCTATATGCTATTGCTCATCAAATTCCAAAAGAGATGGAGGAAAAGCAGGGAAATGTGAGCAGCACTGCATCAGTTCTTTCTGAGCAAAAGTGGAAATACTACATTTCCTTCAGTACAATTTTGAACAGGTTTTATTATCTAAATAATGTATATTATAGGTAAATATAATATACGAATACAAATACACAGGGCTGCTCTTGTCTTAATCCTTTATGCTTTGCTCCCGGCAAAGAGTAAATGGAAGAAAATAAAGCTGGAATATAAACAACTTACGAAGTTGGGTTTTTTTTGGGGTTTTTTTTGTTGTTTTTTTTTTTCATCAGAAAGTGACAGGACAAGGGGAAAAACCTGTGCTTTTGTTCCCTTTTTTGAATTTCATGCACTGGAAAGATGTCAGTACGTTTACACAAGTATGCATGTGCGTGTATGTATGTCGGATTTACTAGAATGGCAAGGAAGAAAATAAGGCGATCTCAAAAGAAGCCAAGAATCTGGGACTTTGAATTCTCTGACTTCAATAGTGTTTCAAGGATTTGGAATGTGACAGATACTGGCATATTGTGTCTTGCTGTGAATGAGGGGTCGACTGAAGCTTTACAGCGTCTCTGTTCCCAAACAGGAGTAGGCACAGGAGGCACATCTGAAAGCTCGGGATGTGATGAGGCATTCTTGACCCCTCCCTTTCCAGCATGCAGTGCTTACCCCAACGAATGCCTGGCCTTTTACTGACCTTTAATTTCATAATAGGCTCATGTTGACAAAACACTTCAAAATGAGATCAACACAGATAGGTAGCTTGTGCTGTGATACAGAAAAGAGTTTTCAAAAGCAGGGGAGCAGAGGAGATAAGCAGTAGTGGCATACATAATGAGAGCTACATGTTCAGCTGTTTGCATGTGGGACTATCATCTTCAAGTACTGTATCATACTGTTAAAGCATCTTCTTTCCCTTTTTCTTTCTCTAAAAGCCTATAAAACTTTGTTGTTTATTTTTCTTCTAATTTTATTTTTGGTGAGACTTTTTGTTGGTTTTGTTTTTCAATTTTCATTTTAACTAGTCTTATATTCCACTCAGTTCTATCAGGCTGCCACCTCTGAGTCAAAAGACAAAGGCAGATGGAAGATGGAAAGAGTTTGAGAGAACCAGAACCAAAGAATTTTGAATTCGAGCTTCGGACCTCATAAACATCCATTTTAGCAAAGTTACCTTGTCTCACTGCTCTTTAAATTTCAGGGCAAATACTTAGAGTGATAATTTAGCCACAGAATGTTTGTATTAAACAGGGGCCTCCTGCTCTCAAGTTTCTATACAACAAAGAGTTTATTAAACACAACTCTTTCTGTCTGACATTCAAATCCATCTCTGCAACACACTCTCCTCTGGATTTGCGCCACCGAATGAAATGCTTTGGAAAAACAAAATAAACCAAAACCCTGCTGTGGAAACAGGACAAATCTAGTTTCACATCCCCTGCAGAGAGAGAAACAAGACGGAAGTAAAAAGCACCAAATGGAGCTCATAAAGCTTCACTCTGATCTCAGCCTCCACATTCTGGCAGAAAGCGCTACCTAAGAGATGTGCTCTGCCTCAAGTGAGAACAGCCTCTGATTGCACCGTGAGCACAAAAATATATTGTCTGTGAACAATTACGCTGAACAAACTCTGAATAAGGGAAATCTGACGACAGAATAAGGGGAAATGTAGTGGGAGGCAGGCTAATTGTCCCCCTCCCTTGCCAAGACCTTATCTTGCACACCAGCCATCTGTAGTAGCTGTGCCTGCAACTACAGTTTTGTGAGCTACGCTGAACCTCCTTTCCACAAGCTGCACCACAATGAGGTGCGATCGTCTTGCCCGTCAGACACCATCTACCATGGAAGGGAAGTGATCTGAGTGCTGTGACAAAACCAGCTTCTCACTTTATGTTCATTTTACCACTGGTGGTTGCTGATATTCCTTAAAACATTCCATGCAGCAGTGCATAGGTGGAAGGAAACACATCCTAACCCACAGGTGCATAGGTTGGGGGGGGGGGGGGGGGGGGATCAATGGGGCTGGTGTTAGAAATCCCTACTTCACTCTCTTTCAGCATATCTACAAATATAAAGAATTTACTTATTTGGAATTCACTGCCAAAAATAGGAGCACATTCTGAACACTGTGAGACCTACATGACAGAAGGAGAAGAACGCACACCTGAGTACTGGCTTTCTCCATTCCTGGATCCCGGACATCTCCTCTTTAATTACATTTTGAGGAGAATCAGCAACTTAAAGAGAAAGTGCATGGTGGGTCAGGACTCTTTTTCAGGTTTTTGTTTTGTTTTCTACTTTCACACAGAATGCACATGCACCGTGGTACATATACAGGCAGACAGTAAAGAAAAAGCACCCAACTAGACACAGGGAGGCCACCTGGTGATCAACCAAGCTCTCACCTTGCTTGTAAACCTACTCCAAAATTCAGGTAGGAAACAGCTTTATTCTGCACAAGAGCACAGCAGAATGCTCTGCCCAAATATGGGAGTTTGTGTAACACAAAGCATTGCTGACAGCTTTCTTGTGAACCCCCTATGATCACATTCATTGCTGGGACTTTGAGTTGGCTTTATTAGTATACTGGGCACTCTGCACATATTCATCACTGGGCTTTTACAGCAAGAACATCTCCCATGTCATAAGATAGTCTCTGGTTTAGACTTTAGTCCTTTATTTCTTCAGAAAGCAATGTTCTGCTGGTATTGCTCCCTTTTTTTTTGTTAATTAATTCATTTGAGACTATTCCTTAAATTTTCATTTTAATGCATTTTTGTGGGGGTTTATTAGTGACTTCTAAAGCTGCATAAAACTGTCACTGATTTAAAGTCTTTGTTACCACACACTTATGAATCTGCACTGCGTGTGCACATGTATGTATGTACATGTACATGTGCATGCATGGATAAAAACAGCAAACCAAAAAACCTTCCCAACTGTATCTTCCTCCCTCCTTCCTTCTCCATTCTGAGCAGGTTCCTGCTATCAACTGCTGGAGTGTGCTCACTCTACACCTAGAGCTATAATTATTTTGCTTTAATTTTACAAAACCTTTTGTTCCATTCCCACGAGCCCACCTGATCCTTATATTACACTTGCTCTATTAAAACACTCATGCAGAACAAAGCACAGTTGTACTGATTCATAAGTAACTCACCCCCCACCCCTTCTTTTTCTTTCTACTAGGCTCATGCATCTTACCACAGTTTCATGACACTGTCCCTGATACCACTCCATGGTCCCATTTTTGCCTTTTTTTCCTTTCTTTTGAACCGCTATTTTTATGTGCTTGGGGTCCAATTACACCATTGTGTGCTGCTGTTTTGAATTGCTGTTGTTCTCAGTCATTTTATGTTACGCTCCTTGGCACAACCGATATAATGCAGAGGGTGTTATGGAATTTATTTGTTGTAATCAGATTCTAGGATTCTTTATTATTATTGTTATTATTATTCATAGGGTACAAGCAAAAGGGCTAGCCCTACATTTTCTCAAGGCAAGCCAAAGGCCAGTTGTGGCCAGCCTCTGACACCAGCCTCCCCTACCTGCAGAAAAAGGGCCCAGCAGCAGCTCAGATCAAGGTGATCACTGTTATTTGGGCATGGCCTGCATGAACCACTAGGCTTTACAGAAGACCAAAGACACCAACAGCACTTGTAATAGGATCTTCACAGAGGCACTGGCCATTTCAGATTGAAAAAGACCCAAACCAACCTCTCATAAATTATTGTTAAAAAATGGAAGGACAGAGTACAGCCTGTCAGTAAAGATGGGAATAATAAAAAGGCTGTTTCATCTTCCTCTCCAGTACAACTTCCTTGAGCTGAGACAACCTTCATTTTCTGGCTTATAAAGCACTTAACATTTTTTTAGGACTAAGTAGCAGATAAATAATCATTAGCCAGAACAGTGCATGTGAGGGCAGGGCTAGAAAAGAGCAAATAAAGCCAAGCTCCTGGTAGACACCTTCTAAAGATGGAGAGCAGGACATTTTGCAGTGCTCCACTGAACACCAGAGGAGGCAGGTGAGTACATGCCAGGCAAAGGGGTGAGAGAAGGCAACAAGAGGAAGGAAAATGGGGTGTGTGTATGTTTTTCTGGGTGACATGTGTAACAATGGTGAATACCAATGCTTTCTAGCAATTAAAGAGAATAACAGGAAAAAAAGGGGAATGTGGCAAGGCACAGAACAAACACATCTGTACAGGGTACAACCGAAAGTTGCAATTTACCAAAGAATAACCATTCTGCACATTTTATGTAGCATGTCAAATCTATCAGATTTTTCTCTTATTAAATCATCATTCTACAGCAACAATCATTCTCTCAATCAATCCCCCGTGTTAACAACTCTTAGTAATGACTAACTTGGCAGGAACTGATGTTTACATATATTTTAAAGTCCTCTGTATTTTAATACAGAGCACTGTTCTGTATTTTTTTGGATGTTAAATTTCCTTTACATTTTGTTTCTTTTTTTTTTTAACCTGTTTTTAAAGATGGATGCATTCAATTGGAAAATAAAGTTTTGTGACACACACTCAGATTATGTTAGTTCAGGAAATTGGCAGTGGGATAAGAACAAAACCATTCACCTCCTGATTGCTGATTCAAATCTAGCCCAAGTGAGATAGTCGCAGAAGCTATAAGCCTCCCATGGTGGCTTTGTGATTTGAGATTATTTTTTATGAATCTCAATCCACTTTAGGCCAAGGACCAGAATCACAAATCCACTGCCTGAATGAGCATTAAGCGGCACCACTGCACACAGTAACAAGGAGATGCCAAAAAACCAAACTGGTGCTGGGGACAAACTTATCCTAGGAAACAATCATTAAAATGCAGGGTATTTTGTTCCACACAAATGTGGAGCAAAGGAAACCTATATATCTAGCTACCAGGCAGAAAACACCCCCTGTAGCTGCATCAGCTGGTTGTTGCAACATTTACCTGAGGTGTCTTACCTTGTGGCCCTGTACCACGTGAAAGCTGAGAGACAGGGAGGGCAGGAGGAGAGAACACAGCAAAGGTTTTCTATCATAAGCCTTGAAGAAGAAGAAGCAGAAAGCTCATGCTGCAGTTCTTACACTTTAAATCAAAAGACCCTCAGAGCTCCTGAAGACTTTGGTCATTACTTGGTCCATTTTTCCTTCTTAGATAAGAGACACAAATGAGGCATTTAATTTTGCAGAAGACCAAACCTAAGGAGGGCTGTGCTGCACTTTTTATTTTATTTGGGACACAACTGATTAGCAAATCTATTAGCAAGACCATTTCACTAAACAAACATCCTACAGCACACAACAAAATAGTGATGCTCAGGCATATTTCCTGTGGCTCCTTCTTTTAAAGAGCATGAATCATTAAAATCACTTGGGAATTAGCTATTCCTGCCTCTTCCCTTAGATACATTTGCTAACCAGAGAGAGGTAAAGATCTCAGGACTCACAAGTAGATTTAAGTTTTCCCACTGTCTGTGCTGAAATGGAGCCAGTGCAGATTCTACCTTTGGATCTGCACTCAGGTGCCTCTCTGTTACATTTCGTTTCACATTTGTGATCTTTGTCCCGTAGAAACAGGAAAAACGCACAGCTGACACACCATGTTTGCATGCACCTTGGAATTGTCCTTCAGTGGCTGTAGCTTGGACATGCACTTGACTGTTCAAAGGGAAGTGAGATGAGAAAAAGAGCTGCCTTTTAAATGGCCACATATTGCTAATTTTACGTGGGGAATTTTGGGAGCAAGTAGTTATTCTCAAAGTTCTCAGAGACGTTACTGAAAGCATTCATATACATGGCTAGAAAAAGTTTGTGGGAAGATCCCCCATTTTCTCCTTCCCTCGTTCTTCATTAATTTTTTTTCTTTTCCCCTTTTGGCAAGAAGAAAAAGGAAGACACTGACAAATGGTAAAAAAAAAAAAAAAAAAAAAAAAAGTAATGATTTGATGACCCTTGTCCAAAATAAAATCTTTGAGGAGGAGTAGCCTTGCAGATTGTAAACTACAGATGTAAATACATACACATGTAAATGCTTCTATTACGTAAAGTTCCAGTAAAATATATAAAAATTCTAAATATACCTAAGCAGACAGACTAAGTACATTTAAAAATTCAGGTGCTAAACTGGAAGAAGCAGACAAACAACAGCAAAACTATTAAGAATTTGGAAAAAAAATCACATATTTTATATGAATTTAAACTTAGGATGTGACACAGAGAATGTTGATTTAATTTAGGAGTCGTAAGGTTAATTATGCTGATTCACTGGCAGAGAATTCAAATACACATTCTGCATCTTCCTAAACCTTTTAAACTGTTTTGAGTATGTTTTGGGAAGGCTTCAGAATGAGCCAACTTGTCAAGGGAACCTGTATCTGAGTGGAAGCCAGTGTTCAGTACATGACTCAAAATCATAAATTATGAGATACATTAGTACAGCAGAGCAAGGAACCACTCTTTCAGGGAAGAGGTATGGCTTCATTGAAAATAAAAGGAAATAATTTTCAGAATATGCAGTACACAACTTCAGCCCTCATTTAACATGAGTTTTTATGGACACGAACCACACTTCAGGAAAGCACTTGTGGAGTTGCTCAGTGTTTTCAGGAAAGCTGAAAGCACCAGGAATCAGAGAGAACTCAGATCTAAGTCTGAGGCTCCAATGTGCCTTACCTGTTGTGAGGAAAAAGGCAGCACTAGGCAAGCTCAGGTGCAGGAGCTGCACATGGGCCCACAGTGCTAGGCTCAGCACCGCTGTTAATTGGTATGCTTTTCAAACTGATTTTATGTGATTGATCATTCTGATCTGTGAATCTGGACTCCTGGAATTCTTGGTCTCTGTGGAAGGTCAGATTCTTACTCAGAGCTGGTTTAACTCGATAGGTGACATGTTGGGCTTCAAGCACTGGCATTTACCCAAGGCCTTCAGTGACAGCACATAGGCAGGAACCAGACCAGCACTTTGTACCAAGTGACCTGCAAGCTGAGAGCCCTTACCAAGAGTCAAAGGACACAGATGTTTACTGTGACATTCCCATGACAACGTGTTCACCAGTATGGAGAATAAAACAACAGTAAACAAAACCTGTTCAGTTACTTTCTACAGGAAAAAGTCTCAGATGAAGAAGGACTACCTCAAGTGAAGATGCCATCCCTTATGCATGCCAGATTTGGCCTTGACATGGTATGTGAACCTACAGCAAGATTTGAATTTTACAATTAGCTTCACATGCTCAAATTAGTTTTTCAAGCTGTACAGAAAGCAGAGGAAGCTCAATAGTAAGACAAGAGTGAGCGTTTGAAAAAACATTATAGGGAATAATTGTGCTCTGGAGAATTTATTTATTTACTAATGCAAACAGTACACACTGAGATAACATCTGGCAGTGTTTATTACAATGAAACCCAATCAATACTTCTGTCTACTACAATATCTGTCCACAAAATAGTCATTCCTCCTGGCATCCACAAGAAATACTCAGCTATCTATTACAGTAGCCTTTGTCAGCAAAACCAGAGGTTGACACCCTAATTAGATGTACCTAGACACAAGAATGATGGTGAAAAATTGGAGAGAGAGATGCAGTTTGTAGCATCACAAAGAACATTAGAAATTAATAAAACCACAGAAATGAAATTTCAAATCTATCAAATGTTTTGGGTTAGGAGCGACCTTCAGGATTATATTGTTCCATCTTGTCCCCCCTGCCACAGGCAGTGATACCTTCCACTAATGCCCTGTCCAGCCTGGCCTCAAACACTTCCAGGGATGGGGCATCCACAACTTCTCTGAACAACATCCCTAAAGAATTTCAAAAAATAACAGATCCCAGATCTTTTTTCTTGTGCCTCAGGGAAGGGTCCTGATCAATGGAAAGTTGAATCTGAGCCAGCAGTGCCCTGGAACCAGGAGGGACAACCCTGTCCTGGGGGGCATCAGGCACAGCATCACAGCCAGGCAGGGGAGGGGATTGTCCTGCTCTGCTCTGAGCTGAGGTGGCCTCACCTTGAGTGCTGGGGGCAGTTTGGGGTGCCACAGTACAAGATGGGGGTGCAGGGCCTTGAGGAGATGCTGTGTGAGGAGGGGCTGAGGTCACTGGGTCTGTTCAGCCTGGAGAAGAGGAGACTGAGGACAGACCTCACTGCAGTTACAGCTTCCTCCTGAGGGGAAGAGGAGGAGCAGGCACTGATCTCTTCTCTGTGGTATTGGTGACTGGATCTGAGGGCATGGCCTGAAGTTGTGTCAGAGTAGGTTTAGGTTGTATATGAGGAAAAGGTTCTTCCTCCAGAGGGTTGTTGGGCCCTTTCCCCAGAGAAGTGGTCACAGCACCAAACCTGGCAGGGTTCAAGAAGCATTTGAACAATGCTCCCAGGTACAGGGTGTGACTCTTGGGGTGTCCTGTGCAGGGCCAGGAGCTGAACTCGATGATCCTTGTGGGTCCTGTCCAAGTCAGGGCAGTCTGTGATTCTCTGGTTATTTTTGCTAGAGAGCTACTAGGCCTTTTGAGGCATTTTAAAGCTATAAGCAAAGGGAGAAAAATTGACTTCTCATTTCCTTTTGAAGTCAGGATTCAGAAAGAAGTGATACTGAACCTTTCCACATAATTAAAAAGCCAAAAATAAATTTGTTTTGAAAGTTCTGTGTATTAGAATTTTCAAGTAAGCCCTTTCATTTTTTGCCATTTCTGTATTTGCATTATTGCACACTGCTGTAGAAAAACTAGCAGTGTTTCGTGCGATGAAAAAAGTCACTAAGCATTAGCTTCATTCTTGCTGAACCTTCACCTTTCTGAAATCTAAGTGCCTCTCGCAGTCTAACAAACAGATTGACATGCAATAAGATATGCATTACTACTTACTTATCACAAAATTAAGCAAAAAATAACAAAGCCACATAAAACAAAATCAATACTATTATTTTTCCTCCTTACGTTTTTAATTGCTATAATTTTGCTTTTGTTGAAACAGTCACTTCCAAAGAAAAATGATATGTCTGATTAATGTGACTATACATAAAATAAATGTACATTTGCCCCTGTTTAATTTCACATTTTGCTGGCTCACTGTTCAAGGCTTTTCTATTTGTACAGGACCTGGAGGTGAAATAAGACCTTTTGTGCTACACCAAGTCTTCAGGCATGGAGCTATGTTCAGAAGTTATTGTGGTGATATGTTACCTTTTTCCCATAAAAACTTCACTTTGACAAGATAATTGGGATTGTAATTATCAACTGGGGAGAGCTGGGAGAAGAGGGGACACAATTTCTTTTCATCTCTCCTGGTCTGGATTTACTAGGCAGAGGAGAGCACATTCTAATTTGGACTGGTACACTGAGCAGCCACTACATGCCATTATATGTGATGCCTGTTTCTATAATTTGTGAATGGTAAGATTTGCACTAGGATTTCTTCTTAAGCTTCTTACCATTTCTCACCCTCCACACCAACAATGTCTTACTAGAACCTAAAAGTCCTAATGACATGGCCATTAAGAATGAACTGGGTAGGAATTATAACAGCACCACTATATTGGCAAAGTGGTGAAAGAAAACAAAACCTGACCTTCCAAGCACTGAAACTGGTGAAAATCCCACTAAAGTAAATGGAGTCCCTATCTAAAGAGCAACAGTGCCACCCCCAATGCTATCCATTTAGCCACATGAATTTGTGCTACACTTGCAAATACACAGAATATTTAACCTATACTTAAGTGAGAAGATTGAGATTTAGAAAGTGCAGAAGAGGCTCCATTATCTCTTTCTGTATTTAAAGAAACACAGGACAAATGCAGACGGGGTTCTGAAAGCTCTCAACGCTGAGAAAGATTGGTGCAGAGGTTTCCTGCAGTGATGCAGAGGAATGAAAAGGCCAAACTGGGACAGAGACTGGGACTTTTACACCTGGATTCAGGGCAAGCAAGATCCCAGCTCCAGTTCAGTGAAGAACCAGTTTGTCTGAACTGTATATGAAATTTGCTAGTTACTCATCAACTCCACAAACTGAAAAACTGTTTTGTAAATTAGTATTAAAACTGAGCTAGGTAAAATGGGGGAAGGGAGTAATTTCTGACCGATACAGTTTTGTAACCTTTCACAAAAGAAGTCCAAACCACCTGAAAATAGGAATAAATCCAAAATAAACCTTCATTTAAGCACTACTGGGCACAAACATGCATGTGACAAATTTTATGTCACTTTGGTATTAAACCAGGATAAATCTAGCTGTTTCAAGGAGAAAAAAAAAAAAAAAAAAAAAGGAAGGCTCTGAAGGCTCTGTAAAGAAAGCAGGATGTATTTATTTTACCACTTTTTAACCAAAAGGTAAGACCTTTTACTCTCCATCCCTTAAGAAAAACCCTGCATTTCCAGCAGGACATCAGCCAGAGCAGTTGGTGTCTGCCCCTCACCTGGGGCAGGACTTTTGGAGAGGGGGGGAAACATTGAGTACATAAATCATCAGACATACCATAACCCAACCCATGTAAAGGCTCAGCACAAGCATATTCTTCCATATTCAAAGGAACGTGGAAGAATCCCAGGGACTTGTTTTGGGCCAGGATTTTCCTCTTCATCTGTAAAAGAAGTGATCAGAAAATGGTGGCACTTCATCCAGGAATGTTGTGCAGAGATCTGGCAGGAATCACAGGTGATAATTATGTTTGCATACAGGCAGTACAAAGAACACTGGCTTTGTCACATCTCTTACCTGCAGCCCTGAATTTCTCCCAGTCCCACAGCCCTGAGTTGCCAGCTCGAGGAAGCAGAGGAGGGGAATTTCAAAGTCCTATCCCATTCAGACAGTGGGATCAAGTACTGGCAGCAGTAGAAGTGAGACTTAAGTGTTTCATAACACGGATATTCAGGCTTCCTACCATGTCAACAAAGAACAAGCAGGGAGAAAAGCCTACTATCCTTTCTAAACTTCCACCAGTGCACCCATGATTAATCACAACACAGCTTTGAGAATTAGTTCAGCATTAAATGAAGAAATTCTATTTTGTTACACAGTGTATTGCTTTTACAAGAAATAGAAGCGTAAGGAGGTTAAAGAATATCTGCTGTATGGTATAGATACATTCTAAACATTATGACAGAGATAGTGTAAGATATTTTTAGAAATTGAATGCTTTTAAATGTAATTAACTCATAGTGAAGACAATCACACAGAAAACGGTGCCACTGACACTCTGACAACGCAGGGACATCAGAATTGTTTTCCACCATTCTAAGGCACAGGAAATTTCTGCTATCTCATGTTGATGAAAGGCAAATTCTATAAGGGGATAGAAAAAGTAAAATGCACCTAGCACGTTTGGAATTCTCTAGGACATGAATAGATTGCAGTAAGGAAAAATATCCTGCTGGTAAGTAATTCTATCCATGGAAGAATCACAAAGCCTTTAGTCTCTAGAGCTTCCCTCTGGTTGCCTCTAGGCTGAACACCATCCAACAAGATGCTTCCCTTTGCCCTTAATACATCCCAAGCACTGGACAAAGCCCATAGCTCCGGGTTTGAATTACACCTGGAGTCCTGCACCTAAATGTTACTGCATCTAGCCTTAGACCTGGCAGCACAGTCCTCTCACCACCTATTTCCAGACCTTTGTCTGGAAATCTTAGTCTGAGATTTACATATGAGAAGAGAATGATGTTTTGAGCATCACAGAAGTTCAGGAACTATCTGAATACAAAGCATTGGCTCAATACCAGTCTAAAAACGTTCTGGTTTTGTTACAGAATATAATCATAACTATTAGTTGGGATTACCTTCCTACACCAAGAATTTTCCTGAATTCCTGAAGGACAGTTCCCTAGACAGGGCACGAAAACACTTGAGGTGGCCATGACTGGTATCCTGTAGAAACTCAGTATTTGCTGGACATCTAGAACACTGAATGTTCTCTTCAGTGCCGTTCTGGAGCCATGAGTATCAGCATGTAGGCACAAGAACACCACAGCATAATAAAGACTGCTAAAGTGAACAGGAGTTTGCCATGATAAATGTGCTCTTGAAAGGCAAGCACTATCAGAGGAAGGGCAGATGTAGCTGTAAAAGAGCAGTATTTTCTAAGCCACACACAGACACACAAAGAAGCTGAGAAGTAGTAATACTTCTAGTCAATTTTTGACACAGGAAGAAACTGCAAATGGGATCATTTCTGGAGTGATGTCACACGGCCAAGAGGCACCAGGGCAAATTAAATAGCACTGAAGCCCTGACAAAAGTTAAAAGAATAATCCTTTCCTTCCTGCAGGGTTGAAACAGTTATGAGGAATGAAAACTTTTGCATTCAGGTGCCATCCATGACCATCATTACCTATAGCAACCTTGCCTGTTGGCTCAGGGATTTTTCACTTCTAATCATTCTATACTTCCAGTGGAGTTGATAGACTAATTTAATTCTCTACCTTTCTGGTCACCTGGCTCCTGGGTCCCTCAGCATCCTCCCTCTGCATTCCTCAGGCTTTTTGTGATGCTCTGACTGCTGGAATTTCCCTCTGGTTGCTAACAACATGCAGGCTAAAGCTGTCAGTAAGGCACTAAATTCTCCCCAAAGGATGATCATTTAGAGCTGTTTGCTTCAGGAATCCAGTATCACTTGTTCTGGGGAAGTGACAGCCACTCAGACATAAGAAGGTTAGTTGTGTATTAAAACAGGGCAACAGACATGACAAAACAGATTATCCTCTTCACTTGAAATCCTAATGAATGGAAAAAGGAACTGGGAAAAAGAGATGAGAATTCATCTGTCTCGGACTGATTTTTCCACTGATGGTCTGATCTTACTAACTCTCTACATAGGAACCATGCCACTTTATCCCACCTAAATGAACTGGGGCTGCATGATCATGATCTAATTGGGTTTGTATTCAGAGAGGACATGCAGTGATCTGGTGCACAACTGCTGTCATTGCTCTTGAGAAATATGCATCTTATTTCTTGAAAAAGTTCTGCTGGTAAGAGTCACAGGATTCTTGATTACTTGCTGCAAATCTTGGAAGAAATGAGACAACACTCTTCCATTCTACAAAAGATCTGAACTATTCAAAATTTCAGTAAGAACACTGCATGAACTAGAATGAAATTTCTAAAGAAGTATGATAAAAAAAAATCTGCCAAGGAAAGCAACAGGTTCAAAAAATTGTTAATGCAGGTTTTGACTCAGAGATGCCTTCAGTTATTGCTGACACCAAAACATTTTCCACAGTCAAATACTTCTTTTTTTTGTTATTATTTAAAAATAAACAAATAAAACAAATATGCCAGTGGAAACTGTTAAAAACAACAGACTAATTTTGGCACAATGAATTAAAATCTCTTCCTAATCTATTATCTAGATACTTCAGGGCCAATGGCAGGAAAGAGGGCAGTAAAATGAGATCCTCTGTAGTAAAATTCAGAGCTAGAAAATTTAGTCTAGCAAAGAAAACAGACCAGAAAATCTGGATAACTTAAGTTCATCAGACTGCCCTACATCAGACTCTGGAATCTGAAATAATTCAGCAAGAGTGTCTCAGGGACACTGATGTAAATATAGAGTAACCACAATGCCTTTCTCTGGAGTCCCTCCCATTATACACTGGTTTAGCTAAACAATTTCATTTCAGATAGAACAAAATAGGAGTACTTTGGAAAAGGCCAGGTCTGTGTTGCTTTTTTTTTTTCCCTTTCATAGTTTATCTAATGACATCTCTGGTCTGAGATAACCTTCCTTGCTCAATAATATTTAATCTTTATTTTATCTTGGAGTAGCAAATGCTTTGATAAATGGAGTGAAAGATTTTTCCCTTTCACCATAACATCTTCAGGTGCTGAAATGCTGAAGTGTTTTACTACAACTTGCTACAGCAGTGCTATGCAGGGAATCAATGCTTACATTCCCATGCCTTTTTAACATGAGTGAATCACAGCCCATGCTCCTTTATATACTAAAACAACCACACACCAGAGAGCCATTTTCCTATCCTCATCTATTGTGGCCACTATTCTGCAAAAACAAGAGCTGCCATCTATGAAAAAAGTCACGATTCTACCCATTTGTACACTACAACATACAAAGCCCCATACAACCCCTCCACCTCCCAAAAAAAACCCTTGAATATTTGTGAGAAAACAAAAAACCCATGAGAGACTTAATGAAAAATAATTCCCAACTCCTTTTCTGTGCTAGGTTGTGAATGAGACTGATTAAAACCAACCTGAGAACTAAGAAAATTTTCTTAGTTCTTGGCCAACTGCATTTTGAGATTTGCAGTTTCATTAAGCGAAAACATCTTTCTAGGATGTTTGCATGAAAATTCAGAAAACAGAGGCAATCATAAGAAAAGAGAGACAATTACAAAGCTCTTAATCTCCTGAGACATTTACCTTTTTGTAGCAGGCTTTACTCCATCCTCATTACATATTTGCTCTGATCATCAAACTTATTTGCAACTTTCAACTGTCTCCATACTCTTTATCAGAGGAGCTTGTATCAGGCAATACCTGGAGTGTCTCCATTAATCCAAATTTTAGAAACCAGTAACTGAAACAAATCAGTATTTGTGCACTGACTGGAAAGAAAGCCCTGCAGACTCACCACGACTGAAAATGTCTTTCTGTGTCTATACGACTCCCTCCTCTGTTCTTCTTTTAAAAAAATAAGGGTCAAAGCAAAATGCTGGCAGCCCAATGAAATCTTTGAAGACACAGTGTGCTTTCAGTTATGAGAGGATGGAAAAATGAGAACCCCGGAGATCTTTTGGGAACATGAGGCTTTACTAATCAGGAACGTACTCGCCACATAGCAACATTTCCAAATGGCACACTGAAACAGATAAATGCCAGGGGGTAACAGAACCCATCCAGTTTGGTCTTCTGTCTTATGGGAAGTTCCAGCACACTCTGGGAGGTGGTTTTCCAAGCCATTCCTTAAAAAAGAAACCTCCCCTGTTTCCATAGACCTATAGGTTCTGTGATCCAGCACTTTACAACCCATACAGTCAGAACATGGCTTCTAATATGTAACTTGGTAATTTTCACTGCTTGTTGAACTGATTTCTTTAGGTCTTTCTCCCAGTGGACATGAAGAACAATTAATCACTGTGCTCTTGATTATAAATTTTTACTCACAAGATTTTTTTTTCCTTTTTTTTTAGTATATTCTCCTTAAGGTACAACAAAAGCAACACTTTCAGAAGCTTATAATGACAGGTAGGGCTCCTACATATCCTCTTGCCCCATGGCCAGGTAACAATCAACCAGTTTCTGCTTTCTCCACAGTTTTAACTCTAGGACAATTTCTGCCTTGACAAACATTTCTGACCTCTCCACATTTCCACAGGGGTTCCACAGGTAGAAATCAGGGCAGAATTTATCCCCATGAGCTTCTGGATTAATGCCTTGATAAAGGAAGGGGAAAAGGCAAAATTAATTCTCTTTGTTAGTTCTAATGCTATTCCTCAGGGATAGTTGGCCCCAAGACATTGATCTTTGTTCAAAGCAAGCACACTCCAATACTCATTTCACATTTGCAGCACAGCTTCTACAAGCCAATATTTGCAAAAAAAAAAAAAAAAAAAAAAAAAAAAGGCTTAAACTCATGAGAGTCTACATTTTTTTGTCAGAGGACCAGGAATCGGGAGTGGACTCAAAGCCCATCTTAGAGCTGAAATTCTAGCTAAAACAGCAAGTTATAGGAAGAAAGGTCCCAAATCCATCAAGAATCGTGAGGATTCCTGCACTGTAAAGAACATGGTAGTGCATGGAGGGCTTGTTTGTTGCTTCAAAACTCTTCCTTCATCTAAAAGCAGTGCTGTGATGGACGAAGGCCTTCCCAGCCCTGACATCCTGACGCTACACATGCAGCCTGCACTCTGGGATGCCAGCTTACTGTGTCACATTGGCTTGGGTTCTGCCTCTTCCTTTCCGTATGCCTGCAAGCTCAATTGAACTTATGAAAATTCAAACTGTCTTCTGTCTGTTTCGTACATCATCAGCAAACAATCACTAGACAAAATGAATTTGCTCTCTGTAATTTGGAGGTTACACAAATGCCTCTGCTGTATAATGCAAAAAAAAAAAAAAAAAAGAAGGAACAAAGTTTGAGATGCAAGGTTAACTCAGCATGGAGGAAAGCAGCAAAGAAACAGAAAGAGAACACGAACAATAAAGTACTCAAAAGTGGGGAGAATGACATGAGAAATACTTCTGTAAATTGCAGTTGGCCTTGCAACTTTTGAGTGATGGGATTAAACAAAGGCACAAGCAAGTTGTGAAAGACCACCCCCAAGAGCGGCTGTATTGCCATCCCTCAGGATTTGTCTACACAACATACCTATTAATAATAACAATGGTTACTGTTTATCCCCTAAGAGCTCTGCAAACAGAAATTCACAAATTCAGTAATGTTCGCAGTGCTGTATCAGTCTGAACCAGATTGAAAGAGTGATCTGCTAAACAAGGCACAGTGAGGTTAAATGGCTTGTCCAATGCCACTCATTGATCCAGTATCCATAAAGATTAGAACACCAGATCTCTTGGTCACTTATCAGATGAGGCTGTATAAAGCTGAAACCTTGACAAACCAACCTCTTTTTTAACAAAAATAGCATGTCATACACTCTGTATTGCCCTCAGCCCACACCAACATAACTAGAACTCTTGCTTTGAAAAACCATCTTTTCCTTCCACACACAATATGTGTGCTGTCAATGGCTCATTCCAAAATCATGCAGACACTGAGTGCGAGCAGAGGTACCTGCTCATGCTTGACTTAATCCTATTTGGGGTTAGCTGCAAACAGCAAAGTACCAAACCACATCCTTAAGTATCTGAGTAGTCCCATTGACCTCAATAGATCTGCTTGCCTATCAGCCCACATGACTTTAGTTCAGAGAACCCAACACAGCAAGAATCCAGCCCACAGACCTTTTGCATTAGGTACCACATTCAGTGAGTGGAGTTTTTCATGCAGCTGTCTGACAGATGTACAGGTAATATGCACCTTAATGTGTCTTCTAATGCCATGTTCTAATATTTTTTATTAGACAAAACTTGGCTCATATATTAATCAGTCGCTTTAGGGACATCCCTACATTAAAGCAAGATTTCCACCCTCTAATTAAAGAAATAAATTACAATACTACCTGGATATGGCTTGCCTTTTCTCTTTGCTGTTTTGAACTTGCAAATGGCAAGTTCACCTTTTTAAGGATCTTACAATTAGATACAACTGATTACAGCAAACATACAGGAAGCAAAAGAAATGCTTAAAGCATGCCCTCCTCTATAAAAAGTGCCACTGTTTTTATTGTGTCAAGCAACTATTTACACAGACACGAGGTATAGCAAGAACCACATCCTCATTTTACAGGATATATGTACTTATGTAAAACTTTCCTCACCTTGCTCTTCTGTATTCCAGAGACAGGCTATGCTAAGGCTACAGAACATAAAAGCAGCTACAAGTTTAAAAGTGGGGGGTTTGTGGGTTTGGTTTTTTTGTTGTTATTGTTGTAATTTCTTTTGTTTGTTTGTCTGTGGTTGTTTTTAAGCTATTAGCACAAGAAACTCAAGGATTAAAAATATGGCCCTTTACTTCATGGAATTGAAAGAAGACTTAGGCAGAACAGTCTTAGGAGTCATGATCCCACACTCCATTCCCAGTTTGACCAGTGATTTACTTGGACCTTGAGAAAGCTGCTCAACATCTCTGTGTGGATGCACTTGATAGTCTTGATAAAAAAAAGGAAACCAAAAATATTTTCTTAACATGAGTTTTACACTTGTGTGTTTGTTTCCCCTTCAAAATCTAGAGTCTCATATAACAAAAAAAGGCTCATTCCAGCCAGCACCAATTGCTTCTCCTATTTCGTCTTGGGCTGTCCATGCAGGACTTAGTGACCATCTGGATCCCAAGGATTCAAAGAACTTGCCTTAATTCACTGTTATGCCGCATTTTGGAAAGAGAATTGCTCCTGCTTTCCAACAAAAATTTTCCTGGTTGTTCACACTACATTGCAAGACAAGCATGAAATTTGGTACTCACAGATTCAGAAGAGTTCCCCCATTTTTCCCTGAACAACTCCCTTTAAATTGCTGCTGGACGCAGCAAATCCACGAGTGTTTTCAACTTGGCTCACCAGTGTAATTGCAAGGTTAACCTCTGCTGGCCAAGGAAGCTGCTCACATTCAGCAGTGAAGAGCAGAAAATGTTAAATACCATTCACTGGCCACAGCCTGCAGTTAATACACAATATTTAAACAACACAATGGCATGGCCCTTGCCAGTAATGTAAAAACACAGTGGAGCAGAGCCAGAATGGCACAATCTGCCTGTCTGAGTCATGCTTGGCGCTGTGTGCTGGAGGGGCAGGCTTTACCTGCCCACAGTGTAACTGTACCCTCCAGCTAGTTTACAATAAAACATTTAAATAGCTTTAAAAAAGGGGGGGGGGGGGTGGGGGTGGCAAAGGCATGATAAATCCCCTCTAATAGTTAAAATATTTTAAAACTGAAGTACAAAAGTACCACTTTGGAAGAAGGCTCTGGATTTCATTACACACTGCGCATTTTGATCTTAAACAAGAAAACAAACTGACTTTGCTTTGTAATATTCCACAGCTTTGTACTGTTCAACCGAAATTGATCTTTTTTCCTTCTTTCTACTAGCTTCTGGATTTTTTTTTTTCATATATTATTACATTTGATTAAGAGTATCTGAATCTGCTATATTTTCCAATCCTTTTTTGCATGCCTGTTGTTCAGTCACTGAAGTTCCAAATCTTAATTATTAACCCAAATGCATTCAATAAACAGATTCTAAATAAGGATAGATCAGAGTGATGTGCAATCTGACTTGCATTTATGGAATAACTATGCTCTTAGAAAAAGACTCCTTTCTTGCTCAGACATAGATGTTATTTTGACTGTTTTGTTGTGTCACAGCAGAGATGAATTAGGCATTTCTGCCTTCATCTGCACCCTAAAGCAGCTGAAGTCCCCCGTGATGTCATCAGAAAGTTGTTTGTTTTTTTTTCCTCATACAAAGGAGAAGAATTTGTTAGGACATCATGAGAAAAGAATAAACTGTATTTTGTGCTATAAGGAATCTTCTGCTACTTTCTGTTATCTCTGCACCAATGTGCAGAAATCCTCACTGACAAAGCGACAGCAACTGTAAGTCAACAAACAGAGATGCACAGTATTCCTAATACTATTCAAAACAAAGCAGGAAAGAACGATCTATTCAGTGCTCTGAAATTAAAGATCTGCAAGATGTAAGTTCCCTTTTAATTTTTAAATAAAACATCCTTTGAACTTCTAAATCCCATTGAAGGGGACTCTGACCTTTATCCAAGACCAGCTACTGTGCTAACACTTTGGATGCAGATAGAGGAAAAATACGGACAAAAGGTACCGGAAAAGCTTTTACTTACAGGAATGCAGTGGGGCTTAATCTTTTTGTTTTTAAGGTGCAGTGATTTCAGCATCTACAATATAACTTCAGGCAGTCTGAAAAGAAACAGGTTAAAATCTCTTTCAGTTATAATTGGTATTTCAGATTTAATTAAAAATTAAACTTTCATAATGTTTCACCATCCAAAGCAATGCATTATCAGTCAAGCGTAGCCTTTTTTTTTTGTTAAAAGAAGCTCTTCCCAGAGTAGTTTGCAATGAAAGAAAAAGGGAAAAAGGCAATTGAGAGTAGCAAAATATATTTCTTCAGCAAAAGATCTCTGAATAATTTGGAAAGAAGCCTTCTGCCACTTAATTTTAACAATCAACCTTATACTAATTAAAAAAACCCCCACAATTAAAAAAGACAGAAAAACACCACCACATACCAAAGACTGTGAGGATAAAAATGTTAATTTCAGCAAAACAAGGACATTGCTAGGACCAGAACATACGCACCAAAAGGGAAAATATGGTTTTACATAATGCCAGCCAACAACATTTTTTACAAATTCGTTCTACAGCATGCAGCACTTTCAGACTGTTGCATGGAGGAGCAGAGAAAGACAAGTTCAAAAAGAGGAAAGCTGTTTTTAAAGTGTATAAGGCAAAAGGTCCCCTGCAACCTTTTGTTAAGGGACGCGAAATAGCTCATCTGTAAAACGGCACGGTTTCTTATCATGTAAAATAAATGTCACATTACTGTGCAAAACAGATGATTAAGAAGTGGTAGCTGTAGACACAGCATCTGAACAGATGCAAAAAAAAAAAAAAAATTCAAAATGCAGTTGAAATAGTTGGAATGACAATAAAACTCCAGGGGTTGTACCATAAATATGAGTTTAAATGTTAGACTGGAGTTTAAAACCTGTGGTTTTAATTATATCTAATTATAAAGGCTCCAAAACCAGGAGAAGCGAGAAAAACAAAAAAATATTAATAATAAATTAAAACAATTTTGCAATAAGTTGTCAGGATTTGGCCTCGTAATAACAAACCATACAGCAATATACACAGACACATACAATGTACCAATGACTCATTAAAGGAACAAATCAAAACTTCATTAAATTTTATTTTTAAAAGGTGACAGCAGAACTTGCCTAATTTACCCCATTCAAAGTCAAAGCTATTCTCCTCACCAGCAGCACACTCACAGAGATGGTCAAATAAATCCTGGATGCAAATCTAATACTGCTTTTGAATGTACCACAGGCTGGGAGCAATTCCTAAGTGTAATTTTACTTTGTTCTCCCGTAAAAATACAATTCCTCAGACGTCAGCGTTACATGAGGCTTCTCAATCCATCCTCATGGATGTTTAAAATAAAATACACCGTTTCAGACAATATGCTGTCACACAAACACGTTCATACACACACCAGTACCACAAACAAAAATGAGCTCACAAACTTATTTGCAGGTTTAAGTTTTCCACTCTGTCAAGATCAGAGGTATTGAAGAGCAGGAGGGAAAGCAGAGAGCACGGAAGGGGACAGCACAGGAAGAACCAGAAACAATTCTTGAGCATTTGAATGAACAAGAGCCCCCTGATAGAGGCACTAGGATAATGCTGCCACAAGATAACCTTCATAGGCTTGGATGAAATTTTTCCTGAAGGAACCATCTGACACATGTGTTCCTCTTCCTTTAGAAAACCTTATATCAAACAATTTTCTTTCTTTCTTTCTCCTGATTGACATCTAATAAGGTAGACAAACAGTGAAGAAATCCAGGCAAAAAAACTGGTAAGCCCATCAGCAGCAGGCAGCAGCACAACTGCCACATAAGTGATAACAGTTTCAGCCTCTGAACTTTCATTTCTTTCACTTTCTTCCCCTTCCAAATTTACCCCTTTTCTAACATCTTCACGACTGTAATGCTGGCTTGCTGGCAGGGAAGGAGAGGGGCAGCAGTGTTTAAAATCCAAAGCTATTTCTTTTAATGAATGCAGGGAAAAACTGACCTCAACTGAGAAAACAAAGCGCATTCACTGAGGGTGAAATGTATCCCTGTGTAGAGAGCCAGCACAGAGACTGCACCACTGAAGCCCTATTCTGATGACCTAAATAGGAATAAATTGGTACATGGACTTCACCACAGCAAATTTTGTCCAAAATCCCCATTTTCTTGTAGAGAATGAGGAAACACATGGCCCTCTCCTGTCAAAGCATAAAGGCATAGCAACTCCTTCCCATGCTTGGCACAATCCTGACAACTACTCTTCAGTGTATCCTCCTAGTAGTTTTAACCTGAAGTCCTTTGTGCTTTGCTTTTCTTCTGACTGGAAAGGGAAAGGAGGAAAAGCAACATTTGGAGCTACTCTGTTAGCCTGAAGATGTAGTGCCTGCAGTTAAAGTGGTCCCTCTCCTCAAGGCAGGCATAATTAGCACACACTGTGATTCTTCTAAAACAAGAAATGGAGCCTTGGAAAATAAGAGCGTTCCTTCCTGTGCACAGGTGAGAATGCTTAACATTTGTGGGGCAGGAGATCATGATTGTTGAGTGAAAAGGGTGCCCTAATCCCCTTGTGGAAAGAAAGAGACACAGCTCAAGAACAGTCAATGAACTTTGCTTGAGAGAAGCCCAAGAGCAGGAATTGCAAGAATGAAGAGTATGGCAGGACAGGAATGAGGCACATGAGTAAAGTGTTAACAACAGAGCAAGGGTTACCTCTTAGTAAAGGCTTTAAAAGCAAATATCAGAAGCAAGTATCAGCTTTCACTTTGCTTTCTCACAATTCCTTCTTGCCATAAAGCTTATGCAGAGTCTGAAAACTGAGAGGATAGCTACCAACTCTACAATGACTGAAGCTCATTAGCAATATTCTACGACTTGCATGGGCCCCTGACTCTACTTTGCCTGACCCGTGTTTATGGTCTAATTCCTCAGATTGATAAGAATTAGATTCACTCAATCTAAAAATTAAAGAGAAGGAAAAAGAGTGTAATTTGTTACTGGGAAGCACTTCAGAAGATGTCAGCCTTCTGCAAACTCTCAGCAATGAAGAAGTTCCATATCTGTATGGCTTTCATTTTCCTTGAGTACCTTAAGTCAGCTGGATCAGTTCAGTTAGAGTCATGAATAGCTGATTAGTTACAAGGAGAAGGAAGACTACAGGAGAACACAGTACAACACTTTTGGATATCTTTAGAAATTTCTAGATATAGAAATTACAACCTCAGTCAATTGATCTTTTTCAAGTTCATTTCTTGAACTGGAAATCAATGATGAAGCCACTGACACAAGTAACTATTCAAAGAAGGTAAAATACTGATGCCCTTACTCAAGAAAAAAACCTCATTGGTAATATTAAGAAACTTGTCTTCAACAACCAGGGAATGAGGGAAAGGGAGGGCACTGGATGACAAATGGACATACACAAACAAAAACGCAAGCCCTTTACCTTCAAGAGAATATTCAAAAACTCATGGGCCAGGTAAGAGACTTCAATCCAAATTCACAATCTAAATAATTACTTAAGATAGGGCCCAGAATAATTATGTCACAGAAACAAAAAAAGGAAAGTCAATTGTACAGGCTCCTCACCTAACAAGAAATACACAAACTCTGAAATTGGAACGAGTATAGACACACCAGCACAATGCTCTGTTCAGGTTCACTGGTAAAACAAAAAAACCCAAATCTTATTAACATAGATATAGCACTACTTTACTGCTTTTTTTAGGTGAGTGCAGTTTAGTTGGTATTAGTTTCTATGAACAGCTTCATTTTGGTCCCTTGTCCTGAGTGGACAGGATAAAAAAGAAAAAAAAAAAAAAATAGTTATGCCAGTGCTTGAAAAATCCTCCCAAAAAGTTTGAATTGGAGCTCTTACTACGCTTTCAAAAATATGTAAGAATTCAAGTTATTTCAAATTCTCCCTTCGAAATCATAGCCATTTTTGGCTCAAACCAGAGTCAGAGAGCTGCTGATGAGAGAAATCTGGGGGGCTTTGTAATTTGGCAGAATGGGAGCAGAGGACAACCTACAGCACTGTGCTGGGATCAAGGGTTCCTCTCACTGCAGGAATGGACAACAGGAGATTGAAGGTTTCTTTGTCAAAATGGTAAATCTCCATCTGTTATTGCTTCACTGCAAAGGTGAGTGCTAACAGAGATTTTGTCTTCCTCATGGCATTCATTCTTTGAGTTTACTTTCTCATCGAAGATTACATCCATTACAAATTTTAATTTCCAAACCATGGCTGTTTCAGCTACAAAAGCATTTTAATCATGGAAAAGGTGTATTTTTGGCTACAATTCACACACACCCCACATCCCCTAATGGTATTTGAACTATTTTTGTTCAGGTATGATAAAACCTACCTTTGGGCAAAGACTAAGACTCCTTGAAATCTCAGCTTCAGAAAGTTAGAGACAATCAACTGTATGAAAGCTGCAATGCATCATCCACTCTAGCAGCCAGTTGGAGAAGGTACTGGATGCAACTTCACCACAAGGGCCCTCAAACCTGTTAAACGTGTTGGATCCCTTAACAGCACAGACCACTCCCCTCCTTTATTCCTACTGCTAACAAGAGTAAGCAACAAGCACTTGAGAAGCCCAGCTGTGAAAGCACATGAGAAGCTGAACTTCTCAACCCACAGAAGAGTTGGTCTCTGTAACTGCACTTAGGATCTGACCTGGACTCCTAATGTTTAGGAGTTTAATGGGTAGGTCTGTTATAGTTCAGTGGGACCCAGCAGCCTTCTAAATACCTCTTGAAGCTTTCCTCCTACGCAGGGGCGATGATGGTAATCAAGTTGGCTGCTGAAAACCATGATATTCCTTATTCCAACTGTTTTCTTGCACAAGCTGTCCCTAGATCCTGTTTATGTTCCCAAGGAACAGGAACAGTGACAGCATGCAGCTTTCACGAGGCCTTGCCCAAACAATTCTTTCTCTAAAGATACAGTTTTTTTGTGAAGCAGCTCTGAAGCTGATATTTGCTGAGCATCTCTTGGAATACAGCTTGAAGACTTTACTTATGCCCTTTACAAGCTATTGTAGCATATAAGCTTCTCCCACTTCTTTTCAAGGTTCATAATGCTTTGATCTTCACAGCCTCACTGCTCCTGCTGAATGGTGTCATCTCCCATGGCTCATATTATCTTTAGTGCATAAAACGATAATACCTGTTAAGAAGCAGGCTCTATCACATAATCACAGCAGAACCTTCACATTTATTCTGGTTTAACAGAGAAACTTACATCAATAAATGTTTCATTGTGCTGGGTATTTCAGTGGGGTGACAAACTGGGCGGATAAAGGAAATGTGGTGGATATAATTTGTTTGGATTTTAGCAAGGCCTTTGACACAGTACCACACAGGAAGCTCACAGAGGCACTAGAGAATTATGGTCTGAATACTATTACAATAAGTTGGATAAAAACTGTCTGACAGATAGGAAGCGATGAGTTATTAATCAATGATATTACAAAAGAATAGAAAGAAAAATCTACTCTGATGCTGAGCAATAGGTGTTAGGATTATTATCACTACATAGATTCATTAAGGATGAGAAAAAGAATGTAAATATTGACAGCATCCGAAACAGATGATTCAGAAAAAAGAAATTTATCAAATGTTAAAGGTACCAAAATTGTAAGATCCAAATAATGAGGAGGTGCACAAGCCAGAACAATGTGGTATTTATTATATCTTAAGTTGTAAAGAAAGTTGTCAAAAGCCAATACAGAATTTTGCTTCAAACTCAGAAATAGGTGGTTTTCACTGTGTTTGCTTGACTTCATGTTACTATGCACTAGTATGGTCTAGTTGTGAAATTGGCTCCCTTGGAAAGCAAAATAAAATAATATATTTCAGTCACTGTGGTAAAGGACAATCATCTGGCCTATTTTCTTAGAATATCAGTACTAATGATTAACACTTTAAAGTTTAGAATAACCACATATGACATCCTTGAATTCTTCTTTGGAAACACATTACTCTTTTAGTTGTGGTTCCTGAATTTCCACTGCCTTGCATAGCTAAAGCCATTTTGTTGCTGATTTCTGGTACAGGAGATGACATTGAGCTATCCCCACAGATACACTGTGTACACTCAGAGTTTAACGAGTACCACCTCTCCACTTCCTTCACAGATTTGCCGCAAAAAAAAAAAAAAACCCAACCAAGAGCCTGACCCTTTCCTGTGAAAGGGCAAGATCCTGGATGAAAGGTAGTGTACTTAGGTGAAATGAAAAACCCTGGAGCAATGCCCCTAAATCTCATGGGACATAGGGCAGAGAAGGTCAAAGTGATAAACCTTTGTTTGGAAGTCTAGATATCCCTATGTGTTGAGTAATTAAACAGAGCAGTTGACTATCTCCAGGACAAAATCATCAATATCAGCAGGATGTGAATTCACTGTATCCTGCCTCTTTCTCTTTCCTTCTGTGGAGAATGCACCCCCAGCACCACAGCCTCTGCTTACTTGTCCCACTTTAAGAATATGGCCAAAACGACTTCTAATGCTCTCTTTCTTGAGATGGCAAAACTGAGTTAGTGAGTGAAAGCTACATGTTTTCAACTGTAAGAAAATCAGGAAAGTTGTCACAACTCTTCCTCTTAACTTTTTGTTATGGTCATTGCCTTGACATGTAACATCAGGAGACTGTACCTGGTAATCTCAATCACCTATGAAATCCATCATCTATGGTTTTGGGACCTTTGATCTTCTCCCAAGATCTCCAGTATTTCTTCTACCCTCACACAGCAGCCTAAGCCCATCTCCTCTCCCTGACCAGCACCCGCCTCCCTCCATCTTCACTGTGAGAATCTGCCTTGTTCACACTGCAGAGCTTCCATTTTCCCTTCTTGCTGCAGGCAAAGAAGGGATTAGGATGAAGGTGTGACACTTCCTTCATAGGAAAAAGAGACAGTGAGGGAAGAGTGTTAGCAGAGAGGCAAGGATTTGTGGGTCTCATGTCAGAGAAGTGGAAAGAATCAGAGGTGGCAATATCCACTTCAGGTCTCTGGAGCAGCAAGTGCCAAGTGTGGCTTCTGTGGCTCTGATAGACTTTAGATGGACAGTTGGTCCATCACTGTTCTGCTACCCTAAGCAGAAGCCTTATCTCCACAGGCCTATCTTGGGAGGAACTTGGGATCCTGATGTGTGAGAAGGGCCATGCTATCTCTTAAGAGTAAATAAAATTAATCAAAAGCAAAGTCAGGACTACAGGCTAAGCGTGGACTTCATACAGGCAGGTGCATCACAAGTGGTATCAGGACTCTTCCAGATTACACATGGACAGGTTTTATTCCACCATATGCAGAAGCACAAATCAATGCAATCTTTTACTTCAGCACATTATTTATGCTTTCGCCAGAAGGCCATTAACCTGAAGCCCAAAACCAGCTCCATCTTGCACAATGTCATGCACAAACCATGCCCAGAAGTTTCACATTATTTCAGTTTATGTAACTGCCATATTAAGCTCAAGGCCCAAGGAGGATACTGAACAATATCTTATTGTACAGGCTATTGAGATTCAATATTACAGGGACAATGCTACCAACCCCCTCCAATTTCATTCATCTCAGAAATCTTTGCAAATTTAATACCAGAGGACTTTGAGACCTTTGGACTGTACTGCAAATCTGCTGCTTAAACTTTTAATGTAACATGGATGCAAGCTCTCAAATATCTCTCAATAAAGTCCATATATGTAATTCTTGTTTAATTAGACATCACCCTACAAGAAGAGAAATTCAAACCCAGCTGGAATTATATAAAAGTTCAGGGAAGTTCAGTTCCTGCACTGTGATTTGGCAAAGCTGTATTGTAATTTTTTCCCCAGAAACAATGCAGAAAAAAAGAAAAAAAAGAATGTATCAGCAATGATTTGAACTGATCACTGTGTCAGGACAGGAAATAATATCTGGAAGAGAAAAGGAGAAAACAATCTCCCATTTACTTTCAATATTAGTAAAAACAAGAAAAAGATTTTTATACTGTCAGCCACATCCTGCAAAATCTAGGTAATAAAGCAACAGCATAATGACCAGATAAGTTTAAAATGGATTTTTAAAAAGAATGGCTACTGTTTTCTGAAGACAAAGTATATCTAAATACACTCCAGGACTGGATTCAGAGACCTCAGCATCCCATTGGCCTGGTCCAATACAAATTGTATTTGTAGTTATTCCAGGGACCTTGAGATATGGAATGCACACACTTAAATCTATGTAATATTTATCTTTGCTTCAGATACTTAAGATGAGGAGTATGTGGTATAAGCTCAGGTTCCTGGGGCTTCTGCAACAACTGAATTGCTCAAAGTTCCAAGACTAAAATTCGCTCTGGCTCCATTTGCCCTACAAAAAACCAAAACACACCTAATGTACAACAGGATGTTACTATTAAAAAAAAAAAAAAAAAAAAAAAAAAAAAAAGGTTGGGTGTTCAACTTGTTCCATAACCTATATTTAAACAGATGAGATCACATGTATCCTCCTGGTGGTCAAACCAAACTACAGAATTAAAACTGGTACATAATTTTTTAGCAGTAAAAAATACTGTAGCAAAAACCCACGTACAGAAAAACACAAAATTAAATTCCATCATGTTAGCACTAACACTGGGCAAAGTCTGTAAAACCATATGCTAATTGCATTCCAGGTAAAGAAGACAAAAAGTTCAGATATGCAAATGGTAACTAAATTTCTAATAAAATAACAACTTCCATCTTTTTCAAGTCTTTTCCAAAATACCAGAAGTGATTAGAACACATTATGGACCAGTCACTTGCCAAGTTTCATGTTTGAAATCAAAGCTGTTTTAAAATTTCCTGAACAACAAAAAAAGCATTTTAAAACTGGTAACACTCAGTCATGGTGATATAAGCAAATACCAGCCAATCTGAATTTTGGAACATTCTTGATCTAATGCCTTTATGTTGCAACGAAGCCCAGAAAAATATTTCAGGCCCAATTGCTGAGACAGTGAAAATAATACTCATAAATAAAAAAGGGATCATTTACATATTATACAACTAAATTTTTTATTTCTTTAATATACCTTGAAAGAATTAAAAGGATAGATCCTTCAGGAGCTTTGTTGTCATAACTGAGATGCATCTTCATTTACCCCATTTACCAAAGATGAACCCACCTGTAATTTGTATGGAAGAGCTAAAACTCTTCTTTTTCCCTCCTCTGCACCTCCCACAGAAAGAACTCAGCACTCTTCAAGCATTTTCTCTACAAATAACTATAAAAAGGAAGCGGGTCTATCAGGGAGGAAGTGCTTTGTTTCTTTGCATGTGCTGAGGAACTTCTGAATTAATGCAGGCCAGCACCATCTCATGCTCCACTGCCCCCCCTGCCCCATTAAACAATGCGTAAGGAACAAAATTTGAACCTGTACCTTCCACAGTAAAAGCACTTGTGAAATACATGAAGCCTGCCAGGATACAAAACACCAACTGCTGTTCCACTCTGTGCCACCTTTTTAAAGATTGCTGGCTATTTATTCTAATGTAAGCAAGCAAAAGAATGAAATACGATAAGAAGCCAAAATTTAGGGCAACAGTTTACAATAAAAAGAACAACATTCTAGGAGTCACATGTACCTATAAATTCTCATTATGCATCTGTGCATACTAATAGAGACTATTATATAAAATACCGTATTATTTAATGTCAAGTGAGTGGAGGTTTGGTTTTAATTACATGTAGTCAACTGTCCCTATAATCAGTTGGTACAATAACAGGGCTAAAATTTCCAAGCAAATTTAGCCTTTTCTCCTTGAATCTCTAAAATTCTTTAGAAACACGCTTTCTTTTCCATGAAGAGATTCAGTAATGCCAACAACAGATACATTATTCCCCCAGCAGATCTGAAGATGCTGGAGCAGAACTCTGAAGTCCAGCTGCCCGATCTTCTGCTGTAGCCATCTGACACAAAACTCTCCCTCATGCATTTCTCTCTTTTAGCTGAAGTTCTTACTCTTTAACAATGCCCTATGACATTAATGTCTCTATATTTTCTGACTGACTGAGCCTCATATTTGGGCAAGAAAGAAAATTTCCATTTCCTGAGCTATAACTGAAACCAGCCTAGGGTTTTATGTCGTCAGCGATCTCCTTTCTGTCCTCATTGACTGGAAGCCTGCATTAAATATACTGCAATAAATAACCAGTACAGTAGGGCCCTGATGTTCACAGAAAAAAAATAAATATATATATATATATAAATAATGTGAATTACAGGAGAAAAAAAGTATTTTTCTTAGTTCTAAGTCATGTTAAATCCAAAAGAAGGAACTACTACACAGTAAATGTGTACAGAATTATTTCCTAGCTAGCTCTGCAGGCTGCAAAAAATTCCATCTTACATAAGATGGTACAAAGGCCACTTAAACATATTAGCCTATTAAACCTGCATCCTTGTTGTTCTTAAAATCCTAATGAAATGTTCCAGACTGCTGTTTGCAGGACTTCTGAAGAATCATGCATTACCATTTCTTTGAAAGCAGGATAACAGTCCACATACCACTGGTGAGACTCTTGCTGATGGCTTGCAGAAAGCTCATTAGTCACACTACTCTGGTTCATCTTATTTCCAGTTCCTAAACTTCATCTGAAAACAACTTCACCAGCACCACCCCATGCCCCACAAATACAAAGCAACAAATACCCCACAAAACCAGCTAAAAGCAGATTCAAGATTTAACTTTGCACTGGAAGCAACCCCAGTTAGTTCCTGAACAGAAAACTACACCTGGAGGGGAGAGAAGCCTCACATATACAAATGAGAGGAGAATTGTCTCTCATTTCATAGGATGTCGCCCACAATAAGATATATCCATATCAGGAAAAAATAAAGACCCCTATCTTTAAGTTCCAAAAAGTACAGTTTCAATTAGGAAGAGTTCTTAGCTTTGAGCCACCACTGTGCTAAAAATAGAAATGTACAGGAAATGCATTACTTTTGATTATTTCACATACAATCTGTAAACATTTTAGGTAAAATCGCAATTGTTTGAAAGCCAGAAACATTCAAGTGGAAGGGATCTTTAAAGACAGTTTGCAACCCAAAAAATTGAAATCTGTGCCTTTTTTTGTTTTCTCTAAAAAAGAGTCTGAAAGGACTAAGCAAAGTAGGGATGGACAAAGAAGAAGATTGAAAAGAAACTTCTGCACTTTTGCTTTGGAAGTTTTTGTTTATACACCTATATATATATACATACATAAAAGAAATGCAGGTGTTCTTTTCTTTTCATAACATTGTAGGCATCTCCTAGGGACAAGATTTGTAGCAATCTCAAATTTTGTCATGTTTTATGCAAATTTCATGTTATCATTTTATCAGATATGGCTTTTAAAAGAAAACTTAAAATTTCCACAGTTCAGATTACAAGTAGAATGCTGTCATAGTTTCCTTTACTATTTTTTTATTTTAAGGAATCCTTACTTTTCTTTTCTCTTATCCAGTCCCAATGCAGTTTGAACACTACAATATTGGAAAGCATTGTGGGCAACTTCTGGTTTGGTGGGTGCAGAACACTGGATGATTACATCTAACATTAAACTTGAAGGTGTTAAGAAACAGAGTGATTTTAATTCATCCAGCTGGTCGAAATACTGTTTGTTAATTTTCTAGATGCAAGTTCTTAAGCAATACTTGGAAATATATGGGATTGTTAAGAACCAACTGTTTGAATATGCAGTAGTAATAGCTAATAATGATTAAGAACTATTTGCTATACATATTATCAATGAATGCCAGTCTAGAAAAAGGTTTGCTTTTAAGCTTTAAGCTGCCTTGACTTACCAGTCTTCTAAATACTCTTTTGCTGTAACTGATGCCAATACCCAGCTTCTCACTGCATGGCTCACATGTTGCATCCCATGATCAAATAAGAAAAGGAGGGAGGGACTGGCTCCAGCATACATTACAGACAGGTGACAGGAATGAAAAAAAGCCTTCATGCCTTACTTTTCACAAATCTGGCAGTGTATGACCAATAAAACCACCCCAAGCAAGTAAACTTAAGTATTCTGTTTCTCTTACAGCAAATTTTAGTAAGTCACAGATAGTACAGGAAGAATTAAACAAATCTCTCCTAATTTTCTGGATATTTCATTAATGGGCAGGTAGTGTTCAGATAAACCTTTCAATCCCACAAATGATTTTAGATCTCCTTTCTTCAAGTTGCACAGTACATACCCAAACTATCCTTGAATCAGAAAAACATTTTCACCTGCATTATTCAAACAGCAGAACCTGCCTAAATCTTTCAGTATGAATCATTATCAAGGCGAATGACAGCATATCTTCAGAAAATATTGACAGCCTGTTTACCACTACCTTCTACCTTCTCAGTATTTGGCAATAAAGAAACCTGAGATCCACAGTCAGGAACCTGAAAATTACCCTCCTCTCATGCAGAGATCGATCCAATCAATCAGTATTTTCTTACTGCATAAAGTGACAAGTGGTTTGCCAAAGGTCATAGAGCAAATCATTGGTTGAGCCTGGAATAGATATCCTGTCTCTGGACATCAGCTTTTTTTCTTGGTTTCCTTAAGGCTAGAATTGTGCTGCCTGAATACATCCTCTCACCAATACTCTTAATTTACCAATTTCTACCAGATTTGCTAGAGGGTTATCACCCTGAATAAAAAGGCTGATTCCTAATAAGTTCATAACATTTTTAAAAAATAAGGAAATAAGCAGGGGTAGAGAGAGACATTACTAAGAGACATTACTAATTTCCCCCACACAGAACCCACAGTACAAGTTCATACCTTAAGCACCACAGAATTTGATTTATAAACACCTCAGAACCCAGGAAATACTCCAGTGAGAGGTCACACCTCCCTGTGAGACAATGGGCAGGGTAGAACACAAGATGATCTGCAAGAGAGGAAGTACCCCAGAATCGAAATGCAGCCTTGGAAGCTACCAAGTTTTGAGTGGGGATCTAAAAGAGTAGATTGGGAGAGAACCTCTAGTGTTCTTTCCACAATTTATGAGATTTTTTTGCTTATTTCTGTTGGAAAAACAGGCTATGTGAAATAACAGTTTGACTTCTGTGTTGCCTCTTTTAGGCATCATCAACCATTTCAGGGTGTTGTTATAAAAGACAAGCCTAAAAATAATTTTTCTTCTCTGACAAGCAGTATGATTGCTCCATTAGCCAATACCATCACTTTTCCAGAAGCTGTCAGTAAAACGGCAACTGATACCTACATAGGAAATAACTGCAACACCTCAGGTCACACAGTGTGACAGCAATGTGTGAATGCTGACTACTGTGTACACCAAACTTCACTTTCCACTTCCATATTTCTTTTCTTTTCCTTCCTAACCATGTGACTCAAAGGCTTGTAATGTAGCAACCCCCAAGTTGACAACACATTTATACCTTAATCAAACCTACACCATGTGCTTCAAGATGCCTAAGGAGCTGGAAATTAAAAAGAAAGAACCAGTCCTTTTCAGGGCTTCTGCCTTTTCCACTTGCACTCAGGAAGAGTACTGTGTGGTCATCCCTTATGACTGAAGTATCTGCAGACAGTTTTCCTCTCTGCTTATTTCATTACTGAGACCAAAATTCTGGCACATAATCCGTAGTTTCTGATTACACCCAACACTGCAGAGCTTAAGCACTTAAACACAGGAGAAACTGCTGGCCTTCCATGCAACCTTCATGCATGGAAGTGGTGCACAGGTTCTGTACAGACAGAGCAATGTATTCCAACCACACTGGAGAGCACCCTTCATTATCTGAACAGTTTCTTTTCATCTTTCCTGAGTCAGAACACGACTACCACCTGTGGATTAACACTCGACAACATCTTTTTCTGGGAAGCAGTGTTTCTGAAAAGCATCTTGCTGTGCTCCAAATCTTGACAGGCTCATCACACAGGTAGTCATGACACACCCTCTTACTGTGATTTTTGTTTCCCATAATTAACCTCCATAATAATAATTTGGGTAGCACTGATAAAAGAGTGAAGAAAAAAAATAATATACTATCTCCTGCACTAGCAGGATAACACTAATTTAATCCTCAGGGCAAATGAAATAAAAAAAAAAAGGTTTCTGAATATCCCCATCTAGTACACAAGTTCAGTATTTTATCTGAGTGTGAAGTTGGTGGCTCAGGTCCCTCTGTTTTCATTTTCTCCTGTGCTCTACTTTACATCCCAACTGTGACTGCATTCAGCAGCACACATGAGTGATTTCCAAATCATCAGCTCATATTTAGTCCCTATTTTCAACTGCACACTAGAGACCTGCACCTATTCCACAAATAGAAAGAATCCTAATGCTTTCCCCTAGGCTCCTGCTTAGGATTTCATTATTAATTATATTTGAAGGTTATACAGTTAAAATACTAACTTTTTTATTTGAACATTTATATTAAGCTGCTGAGATTTCTAGCAGCTTAGCAGCATTATTTCTGTATAAGAAAATAAGCCTCTTAAATTCTGCACGCAGGCCTCTCGTCTAAAATGAAGATTTTAGAAAGGCACTGAAAGGTAACACTGAGTTAATGATGCTTTTTAGACTGAGACCTCCAAGACTGATCCTGCAGAACTCTATCACTTATGCACCCCCTTGACCTCGAGCCCTTTCACCTGCTCTGACAAGAGTGTCTGAATACAGATAAAGTTGAGCAAAAAGTTACTTCCAGAAGACGCCTCTCAGATCCATTGCAAGTTACAATTCATTACATGAATTTTCTACTTCTAATGCAATAAGAAGTTTAAATATTTGGTAGCAAATCCCAGAAGACCGTATTTAACTATTTTATCCAGAGATAATCAAGGTTAGGCACAGGAGTCATCCTTCAGGAATGGTTCAAATTATGGATAATATCATGGAAATTTTTTTGTGATGTAGATTTTGGCGGACAGACCAGATGACCTCAGCAAGAGGAGGTCAATGCCAACCAACTCCTACTTCACAACACAAACTGAAACTCCCAAATTTTTTGATATCTGACCAAATTTTGATTTTAGATATAAGCTAGAGTATATCCAGAATACTGACACTTCTACAAAAATCCAGGATTATTTCTTATTTATGATGGTGTAAGAGGAGAGAATTTGTTTCACTGAGCCAATTTAATTCCTAGTCTTCTTCTTTAATCAGCAGACATAAGCCAAGAATTTGATACTTAATGGGTCAAAGGCTGAAAAAATCTAAACAGAATTGTATCTGCAAAGAATGTACACAACCTTTTTCAGATACATATTTTATATTTATTAGTGACAACAAGACAAGCACCATTTTTCCGTACGTCAGAGACTGAATTCTAACCCACTGATACTGATTTTTTTGGGTTTTTTAATTCCCTTTGCCTCTTGGTACGACTCAAATAGATCTTTGCTCTTGGAACTTTTTGCCCATGCTTTTAAATGTGATGTACAAAAAAGGTCCATTTTCCCAGATCAACTTCAGATTTCACAGCTGGACCTATCTACTTACAGACCCATACAATCTCACAGAGACCACACCAGTCGCTTCCTCTCTTTAAAGGACTCTTGCTGGTCTGCAGCACTAAAGGTGCTCCCTGATCATCATGACCAGCTACAAACCAAAAGTAGCCCAATGGCACTGCTTTGGAGATGACAATACCATAAAAGCACCCAACCACTTTGAAAAATGAAAGCCCCCTCAAAAAAAGGGTTGACCCTCATACCTTGATAAATAAGAATATACAAATACACCAAACCATGCTCTCTTCACAAGATCACAATATGCCTTGTACCAGGTGACCGAGTCAAAGCAAAGGTTGCACCATTATAACTACTCAGCAGTAACAACCGCATTATAGTCTGGAAATTCATCTCTTGGAAAATATTACTGGAAGCATTAAATAAAATACACTTCATACCTAGGGCTTGTTATAATCACCCAAATTCTATATAAATTCTAACTAATGACAGCTAGTTAAAATGAAATATTCAACGTTTAAACCTTAAAGCACAGCAAAACAACACTGCATTTAAATCCCATTAAAGGAAATGTATACAAAGCCTTTGATCAATTTTTCTCCATGTAAAAATAATGAGGTAGAGAACAGATAAGCAAAATAAAAAGTTAAATAAAATTCTTTCCAAATTTAAGACGTGCAAGAACACCAAAGGGCATCAGGGTGCTCCTTCTAAGCAAGGCAGAATCCAACAATACAATTTTTAATCAAAGGCACAAAATGGTGGGACTTGTCCTTGCTCTCTCTTGTCTTTTCAAAGGAGCTGTACACACCCCTCGTGTCTTTTAACACTGTCAGGAAGCTGCCTGAGGACAGCCTAAGTTTCAGCATAACTTGCAGAGACTCCATCTCGTGTGCCAAGTTCCAGCCTGGAGTGAATTTTTAACAGTAGAGTTATAAACCCGTGAAAATGGGGGCTTACAGCTGAACTGCCGACAAACCCTTCACTGCGTGGTGCACACGGCGCCAATAATAGACAAAACTGCCCCATTTTATAGCATGCAAAAAGGCTGGAATTCAGCTGTTATCAGGCATAATAATAAACTTCTGCTAGGGACTCAGGCTCTCAGCCTCAGATTTACATTCCCTCTGTCACTAAGAGTTTTTAAGTTAAACAGTTTTACATGAAAATGCAGTACACAACATTTATATTACTGATGGCATTTGTTCCAACTGCTCTTGTGCTAAAACGCTGTGCAATTTTCCTCCTGCTCTCCACCTCCTTCTCCCTGTCCTGAGACACCAAAACTGGCTATTGACCCACTCACTCCTACTCTTGGGAAGGGAATCATTAAAAAAAAAAAAAAAAAAAAAAGAAAAGCCAGATTGCCTTCTTGCTGCACTCATCAAGCCACTCCAAGAAGAAGGGAAAGAAAAAAAAATTAGCAGCAAAAAAAGCTGTAGGTTCAAAGTTTCCTCCTGCTAAAGAGCTGAGGTCAGATATGGAAAAACTGGGGAGGGGGGAAGGAAAGGAGGCTTGCTTCTCACGCAACAGACATGAGGGAAAAAAACCCCATCTGGTCTAGAGGATGTAAAAGATCTTAAAGAGTTGTCACCCAAGTTGCCCCCAGTCACCAGAACAGAGATCAACTATTCAGACAAGTTCTTAAGCACAACTCTGCATGCCTTTGAAGTTTCCTTTTCTCCAGAAAACTATCCTTCACTCTCCCTAAGGAACAGAGAATTACACCAGTGACCACCAAGCTTAAATTTATCTGGCCAATGTCTATATTTTACTTTTTAATCCATCTCTCAGGAACAGCTTTTAACGCATTTGGATTTTTTTTTTTTCTGTCATAAAATATTCTATTTATTTCCCAGCAGCTGGTGTCAAAAAAGTTGTTGTTTTCTTTAAATATTACTCTTAAATAAATAAAATCTGTTTTCATATCATGTAAAATTAGTTTTGCCTGCTGTGAGTCTGTGGCATTACGAAGTGATCATTTTTCCTATGAATTATTCAGAATTAGGATAAAAAAGGAGAATAAAAAGATGATGGACAATAGCCCGCCATTCAATTTGTCTAAATGCTGCAGTCACACTAATAGTTCACTATGTGCAGCACAGATGAAACACTTTTTCTTTGTCAAATGTAGCCACTAACCTTAATTTAGTATTTCAGAGAGAGGTACAGAGATTCATTTTGTTCCTGCTTCCCCCTGTAACTTATCTAGTTGGGCAAATAAAAGACATGTCTCTTTTTGCCAGCAAGATATCAGTATTTTGGACAACAAGTTTTTGCTTGTTTATCGTCTGTTCCATGGCTTGACTAGTCCTTGATGCCCTTTAAGTCTTTTTTTAAATTTTATTTTAACCTATTCTTTGTTTAAACCTCTGGTTTGACAGTGTCTCTCTGTCTTTTACGAAAAACTATTAGAATTGTTAACATTTCCTCTGGAGTCTTCATATTACCCTGTCTTTCAGAATGGCTGTAACTGCACAGCTGTAATTATTCTCACTTTGAATTCTGACTGTCATATTTGGAAGGGGATGAAGGGTGGGATTTTAATAAATCATTCAGGCTCCCCAAGGCATATAGTATCTCACCAAATCTACTGAGAACTTTTAAGGGAAGGGCTTATGGACTGAATGTATAGATAAACTAAGACATAAAATGCCTTTTTCATCAAGAAGAATGAGAAAATGATAATAAATTTGTGAGTAAGAAAACTCAGTTAAAAATGAGTTAAAAACGCTATTCAATTGGTTTATCATTAAGATATTCCTTGTAAGGGCTTGAAAGCAGAATGCTTTTATGAAGCTTCAGAATACAGCTACTGAGTAAAAGAAGTCTACTCTAAAACAGTAGGTCTAAGACTCATGAATTTTATCTATCATTAGAACACAGAAATCTGTTACATTCCACTTCAACTTCTATAATCCATACATTATGGCAATTAAAATATTTCTATCACAATAATGCCTGGAGTCAGATCAGAAACAACAATCCCTTGTACCATACAGAAATAGGGACTCCCTACCAAAATATTTTTAACACAATGCTCTCCAGAAACACCAGCCATTCTTTGCTATCCTTTGAGCAGGAAGAAGTTTCAACGTTCAGAAAGAAAGTGAGGATTTTTTGAGGGAGAAGGAGACTGGGTGGGGTTTGTTTTTTGATAATCAGAGTTAATCTCTCTCAGAATACAATGCAAATGGATTTAAATAAAAACCCTGGTCCGGGAGATTGGAATACTGGACTGTTTTCTCTGACCAGTATCATAAAAAGTGGAGTGTTTCATGCAGCAATGGCATGTTGATCACAAAGTCCTTCCACAATAAAGCACAAACATGCCTGTTGTCAATTAAAAGCAAGATTACTATGAAGTGTCCCAAATTCCATTATCCCATAGCTACAAGCCATTGCTCTTTTTTCCAATTTAATTTTTTTAAGTAGGTCATTCAGATTCTTTTTTTTTTTTTTTTTTTTTTTTTTTTTTTTTTTTTTTTTTTTTTTTTTTTGCCATTCATGCCAGCCCAATTTTGGCCAAGTCTCCACACCCTTGAGAAAAAAAAAAAAAAAACCACAAAAAAAAACACAAAAAAACCCCCCCAAAAAACAAAAACAAAACAAAAACAAACAAACAAAAAAAACCACAACAAAATCCACATATTTATTTTATACAAAATTCAGATATTGTTATACACAACTCTCATCCATATCTTGCAAATTTGTATACACTAGACACTGTAAATGCAGTAGTCCAGGAATCTTACTTGCATAGCCTTTCAACGTTTTTCATTTGGAGGCTAATGTAAATGGTGTAAATGGTAAATATTTCAGGCTTACTAGACACAATAGGGTGTTTAAAGCACAAAGCATCTCAAGTCCTAATAGGAAAGAAAACCATGTCTGAAGCTATCTGAAAGGAAGACCCATCTGTTTCCAGGAGTCACCAGCCTCCTTCCTCCACACCAACACAGCTGCTTCACAGCCATCTCAGCAGTACCCTACAGCTCTCTGGTGTTTGGAGAATTTCCCCACTAGGTTCCCTTTGTGAACTTCAGGAAATGGAAGAAGAGACCAGCTTAGGAAAACCAAGCTTTACTCTGAGCTTTGGTACAAACAAGAAAAGACTGTGGGAGTAGTGTCTCAGTGCCCACAAAGCACATACAACATATGCTGGATGTAAGATAAAAGAAGATTTCAGATCCAATTCTAATTTTTGTAAGAAATCCCATAAACATTTTTATGGATTGAAACTCTATTTAGGCACCTTCCCCAGTGTCCACTCTGCCTATGGGACTGCTGGGACTGACCAGTGCATTCCATCCACAACCACACAGAGAAGTTACAGACGGCTTCTCCAAATAAAAAAAATTCCTAAGTACACTGCAGCATCTTTAGCACTGACTTTTGCTTTGGTTTTTGCTTTCTTTAGTAATACACACTGATTAGGAACACTGTTAGTGAGCAAAATGCACAAATCTACTGACACCAGTAAAATTGCACTGATGTATGCTAACTGAAATTATTGATAAAGAGCTGAAAGGTAGGAAAGTGATTAATGCTAGTTTACACAGTTCTATGGAAAATAGGTCTTGTCAAACAAACTTGATTTCATTCTTTAGTAAGGATATGTATTTTAAAAGCCTAAGAGCTTATACACTTACAGTTTTATAGGCATTTGACTTAGGTCTACTGCAGAACATTCTAGTTCTGTCAATGAAAGCATGTGTTGAACTGCTAACTAATGGAAGACCCTCAGAAAGCTATTACACCCTAAGGGGTCTTCAAACACAAGTGGGTTGAAGAGGATACAGGTAAAATTAGTAATAACAATAACGCTGTTCAGCATTTTGATCCATGACTCATAAGTTATAACATCACTGCTGATAAAAATTTCCAGGTGATGCAAAGACTGGTAAAACATCAGGAGAACAGGATATCAATTGATTGGGAGAATCGGGTTTTTCAAAACTTCTGTTCTTTCAAATCAAACTTTTTAGTAGGCCAAGCCTTCAAGAAAAGGAGCGCATGATGTGTTAAAGGATGACATGGGTGCAGGTGGGGTGTGCTGCGCCCTGAAAAACAGAGATTCTGAAAAGAATTACAGTAAATAAACAACTGAACATGAACAAGCATTGCAATGTGGCAAAGATGGCCAAAGCAATCCCTGGAGGCATAAACAGGAGGTAGTGGGTAGACTTGGAAAGGCATTTTTACTTTTCTCTGTTGCATTGTTTTCTAAAGGGATCTTCAGTTGGGTGAAGAAAGGCGTAACAAGAACCAAAGACCAAAGTCTGGAACGTGAAGCCAAGAATGAAAGAAAGGAAAGTCAAATCGAAGCAGAAACAAATCTCACATTTTTAAACAGCAAGGGAATTGACCAGTGGAACAAAACTATCAATGGAAGGGAGGAGCTTTAACCTCCTGATGGGTTCAAGATGGAGAGAATCTGTGCAAAACTGGGTTCAAAACACGAATGACCTTTCTGACCTCAAACCATACAAAAAGAAATTTCTGACTTTATGTTTCATGTGACCTTCAGAGTCAAAAAGAACATTCTTCCTTCTGAGTAACCACAACAAGTAGTTCTCCCACAAAAGATGAGTCCAGCACAGAAGAAAGGTTTCACTGCTTTTGAAGATTTCTGAGAATTCTGAATTCTGGAGACAGCCTGGAAAGACACTGGTCATATCCATCTGAAAAATATGTGTTGCTTTGTTTGTTAGTTGACTGACTGTGTTTTACCAGAGTGCAGCTCAGTGGAGGGTCATCACTGAGAGCTCACATTCAAGTAACTCCAAGAGCTGGAATGTTTGGATTCCTCTCTAGGTCTGCTTCTGGATTCAACTTCACCTTGTGCTGGAAGCCAAGTCAGGTCTGCTATCCACACAGTATGTTAAAAAAAAAATAAAAATAATAATAATAAAAAATATATATATATATATATATATATTCACAGAATTACAAAACTGAATTGGAAGGGACCTTAAAGATCATGTGGTTCCAACCCCCTGCCATGGGCAGGGACACCTTCCACTAGAGCAGGTTGCTCCAAACACCAGCCAGCCAGGCCATGAACACTTCCAGGGATGGAGCATTCACAGCTTCTCTGACAGTTCCAGTGCCTCATCACCCTCATAGAAGAGGTTTTTTCCTTATACCTAATCTAAAACTGCCCTCTTTCAGTTTAAAGCCATTATCTCATGTCCTCATTTGTTACTCTAAGGTTGATTTTCCATTTAAGACTCCTGGAATTCACAGATCCTGAAATTTGCTTCAAGCTTCAGGTTCAAGCATACATGAGATGACTCTGAAACCATTATGTTTTATCCTCTACTATATTTCCCACCACCTATGCTACTGAAAGTTCACATATGGTCTAAGAATACTGCTACAGCTGGGAAAAAAAGAAAAAAGGGCATTGATGTGATATTTTTTTTTTTTTTTTTTTTTTTTTTTTTTTTTTTTTTTTTTATGGCAGTAAATAGCAAATTTTCATGTCTTACCTGAAAGCTAAAGCTGAAGATATAAACAATCCCCTAAACATCCTGCTGGGCACAGCATCAGAGCTGGCTTCAAGGGAACAGCACCATCTACTGAATCACTCCCAAGGGTGCCAACCAGCTATTCCTGGTGATTCTCTTGACCAAGTACTGACCAGCAACTCTAAATAAATCACACCCCAAGATGGCACAGCTACAGGCAAGTGATACGAGATGTTTTCCATTCCTAACTCTAGCTTTAAAATTACCTTCTACCTGCTGTAAATGGTTCAGCTTATAAATGCAATCATTTTTTGATGTCACTAAAACTATGTTTTAGTTACAGTTACAAGCAAATGTCACTCATCTACACACTCTACCTACTGCCTGAAAACAATATGATTTAAGGAGTATGTCAGCAGTAAGAAAAGACTCTTCCCACTGGATTAAAAATGTGCATTTTAAGAAAGGAAACACTTTTAGAAAGAAGGAGAGGGAGTCTTCTGTTTCTGTAGTTTATTTTTCTGCTTAATGAAACAAGGTTTCCAGCTTCTACAATAGCAGCTGCAAAGGCACTTCATTAATCTCCTGAGTGCACTGCCTCTCCCTGCATACCTGTAGCTGCCCTGCTCGAGACTCCTGAAAATTATCTGTTGGCATCGCTTCAACATTCTTATGAAATAAAAAAAATAAGTTTTAAAAAACGTATAAAGCTATGTCAATTCTACAACTTTCAGAAAGAACGCACTAACCAGGAAGTTCATTGTCTGTACTTCTCCCGTACTTTGAAGACATCCAGCAGCACTGAACTTCAACTTGCTCCCATTGAGAATAAATCAAAAGATTGTCTGTAGAGATCTACTCAAGTAAATGACAAACAGGGGAAGAAGTCATTACTGCAATCTCAACACAGACTGCGTCAAATGCCAGATGCTTGTTCAGGCCAAAGCCTTCAGGGATGATTAAAAAAACACACAAGAATTTTCAGAAGTGCTCAAGTATGCTAGGAAAACAAATGGCATGGGAAGCAAAGACTGCTCTTGTCTCCTAACATCATCTAGATGATATGAAAACCCCATGTGATGAGATTTGGCCCAAGGATTTAGACAAACTCAAGTTTTCCCACCTTGTTCTGGAGTATTTAACTTGGCTCACCTACTGAAAATGGATGGATATGCTCACATTAATGCCCTCTATTTTTAGAGGAAATGGCATCAGTGAGCCCCAGACCTCACCATCTGGGGTTTCTTCGTTTAAAAACTAAACATTAATTATGCAAGGGCTTTACAGGGTTCTCAGATCTGTAATGGCAAAGCTACATAGAGGAAATAAAAAGCTGGCGACAGGGCAGTACTCCCAGGTCTGATTACTAATTACATTTGCTTCCTTATACTTGCACCTGCCATAATTATGATAAAGGGTGGAGTTTCAAGTAGATAGGGAATTTTATGACAGAATTCCCTCCAGAACATTGGAAGACACCACAGGTTTTACTGCACAGTATTTGTTAAAAACACAAAGATCTTTTGTGTCCTCCGTGCCATGGCTAACCCACAGCTCAGTGGTTTCCCTCACAGATGACCAAAATGGTCTATACTGTGCAAAGTTTAGCTGACTCCAAATATAGAACTCTGTAGCAGCATGGAATGGAAAAAAATCCTTGCTTACAATTCATTTCATATATGGGTTTTAAAAAATAAAATCGTTATCCCACCAAGTGAAATTTCTGGCTTGTGTTCCACTCAAGGTTTGGAGAACGAAAGGGAAATTAATATGTATGCTTGCGTCTATTCATGCAGTTACATTTTAACTCTGCAGTATAATCTCTTCTTCTTCACAATATCACAATATTTTTCCTAGCTGATCTCCAAGCTGGAGCTTCACTTCCACAGAAACCAGGACATACTGTTTTCCACATGCATACAGTGTACATAGCAATACGAAAATCAAACAAAAAGTACAGAAGAGGCCAAAATGGAGATAAGAGTGAAGGCTAATTTGCTGATATATTTTTTCTCCATTGGTGGAGTGACTTCCATAATGAAGTCCCTTCATTCACTAAAGAAACCGCTCTTCATTTCAGCATCCATTCTAACAATAAAATACTGGGAAAATGCTTGATAATACTTGTTAATTCAATAAAACAACATATACCATTCTGGCACTAGGAGAACAAGCTAGTTAAGCCCATTAATTATTTTTTTTCTAATTCACAGGAAACTCGTCCCTCCCACCACCTACCTCACCCCTCCAAGAAAAAAAGAAAAGAAAAATAAAGGTAAACAAAATGAGACCTTAGAGAACGGGCAGCTAAACAGAGGACTGAAATACCCCACGCATCAGGCAAAAGTCTCTAATGTCATCTAGAACGCCAGCCCAGCCATTGTTAGTGCTGCCAAAGCACTGCGTGTTCGCTGTACCAGCCCAGGTCCCTGGGGAAGGATAAACGAAGCGGATGAGACAGAGACTGATGCTTCCACCTCCGCCGACCACGGCGCTGCTCCGTGCTCCAGAGCACAGGCGGGCAGGTAAACCCACGGAACGGGCACTGCGTGCTGGCGGGGGCGGGGGGCCGGGAGCTGCTGCCAACAACCGGGGCCTGTTTATTATTTAACAGTTGGTATTGCTACAGGCCTGGCACTGCAATAGAGCAATCTCTGTTTCAGCAAGAGTAAGCCTGATTACAAGAGCGCGGGAGCCAAATCATGTTTACCATCATCGGCGAGAAACTCACTGCCCCCAACAGGCACTTAGAGCAGCGTCTGTCCGTCCGTCCATCCTCTGGCTGCCTCCCTGGGGCAGAGTAAAGAAGAGATGGCAGTCCTCATGTGGGACAGGGAAGTAAATTTTTTGACAGGAGGGTCCTCAAAACTGTAGGGTACTCCCTGTACTGGCACTGGCCAGTCCGTGTCCTCCTCTCCATTTTTATGAGCCCATATGTAGCCTCAACTCACCACCTCAAGCACCTGATGTCACCCATGGCTAAAAAAAATCTTGCATCTCCACGCAGGGCAGGAGCCAACAATGCTCTTGTGCATATAGTCTGCTTCACCTCTCAGCAAGGACAGTGTGCCACAGAGAAAGCACTGGAACGGGTTCCCAGGGAGGTTGTGGATTGCCCAACTCCAGGGCAGGGTTCAAAGTCAGGTTGGATAAGGCCTTGAGCAAACTGGTCTAATGGGAGGTGTCCCTGCCCATAGCAGGTGAGGGGCTGGGACTAGACTTTAGGTCTTTAAGGTCCATTCCAACCCCTTACCATTCTATGATTCTGTGACTTCACCAATGTAACTCCAACAAAAGGCAATATTGACAAATAACTCGGTATTAAAAGTTTTCTTCACTTGTGCTGGAAGTTATTCCCGTACACAAGAAAAATCTGAAGCACTTCCCTACATACACATGAATTTTGACTGATCCAATTTAAAAAATTTATTTACAGGAATGTACAAAGATTTAGTCACACTCTATAACAGAAATTGTGAAGCATGGAATCTACTGAGTAAATGTAATTATCAAGTGCCATGAATAAATAATACTGGGTCAACCCTCAACAATCTATTGCAATCATAACAAAGGAAGATCAGACCATGTTGGTGATATGAAACCTTCAGTTCTAACTTGCTTGTTTAAATGCTACCTCATTTTGGTAGCCACAAGAAGCTAATTGCATCTGATGGCTGCTTCTCAGTCTGCACAAAACAAGCTCAGTGATCATTTACTTCTTGATGTAACGACATTTCTTCAGTTTTGGTGAGGTTCAGTGCAAGGGTGGGCAGCTGGGAGACATGTAGTCACTTGAATCGCCACCACTGGTTTGCTACATGACACTGAGACCTGGTGGAAAGTGACTTTTCTCACATCCCCCTCTTCACAAAGTGGGGAAAATGAAAAACAATGCATGTAAAAACTAACAACTGACTCTTTAAAATTGATGAGGAGCTTAGCAGTACTGACATGGTACGTGTGCTTAGAAACACAAAGTTTGATTTTATTCTGCATCACTACAACAGACCCCGCCTGGTCTCATCAGCAGAGGGACAGCAAATGCAAAAGCCTGTGAAAACTAAGATTTAATTTTAAGTTGAGGTCACTCCCGAGTTAGGACTGCCAGGAGCATGGTAAAGCCAGATCCTTCAATGAACTCATTATGGTCTCACCATGAGGAGCGCCCTGAGCATCATGAGGAATCCCCTATCCAGGGAAAACTGGAGCCTGCCATAGCTTCTGGCCAGCACAGGAAAGCATTACTCAGACAGGTGGTTAGAAGCACAAGCCACCACCTGCTCCTGGATCTCTTGTTGCTGTTTTCCCCAGCTGACTCTGGCCCTGGCTGCTTTCAGCTGGCCAAGGCAGCTGCCCCGTGCTGCTGGAGGGAGATGGCTGCCGGCTGCTCACAGGAGAGGTGGGAGCAGCAGCTGCGCACCCCTTCCCTGCCGCCTCCTGCACAGCCCTCCTGTCCCCGGAGAGGGGGACCAGGCTGGGACTTCTATTTGGATGCTCCAGTTTAGTCAAAAACCCTTGGCTGCAGCACACACGAGCTGCACAAGCCATGATCTAAGCTGCAAACTGCAAAACCAGGAGAGCCTGAAGCAGACCCTCCGAGGCCACCAGGAGCAATGGCTGCGCTCGAGGTGCAGGAAAGGGTGGGCAGAGCTCACTCCGCCACGGGCCCTACCCTAGGGATGTGTACAGCAGACTTCAGTCCCCAGAGCTGCCAATTCGGCACCAACACATAATTTGTGCTAAATAACCTTTCAAGAATTGAAACACAAATAATGTAATAATAGCAATTAGACCCTTTACTAAGCCTAGCTGTATCAGACATGCAGTCCAGTCATTTCACAGAAGGTAAAAAGCACTTGACAAAGGAATCTGCACCTTCACAGGCACTAGAGGTGTGCAGGTATATGTAATAATTGCATTCCTTGTGTATTAATGTTTGCATATAAGAAATGCATGCTGAGCTAGCATAACACCTCCTTCCTCAAATAATAACTAAGTTCCACACTGTGCCTGAAGTGCTCTTTATATAGTACACAGAAATGGGTTATGTAAAGATTAGAGCTGTGAGAGTTGTTCAAAACATAACTAAAAATCTAGCAATGAAATCCAATTCTAACCTGAGTTTCCCCAACACAAAACTCAGGCCAGTTTTACAGAAAGATCTGAGATTTTTTTGATAGTTTTGACAATGAAATCATACCAATCTTATACCAATACAGAGAAGGGAGAAGGAAAAAAAAAAAGAAAATGCTAAAATGGCATGGAAAGAGGCTGGAGAAGAAAAAACACAAAACAGGAGCAGTAAAGCTTTTTCCTTTCTTGCCATGCTACTGCCCTTCCTTCCCATGGTGAACAGGGGTAAAACAGCCCCCAGCTTTCAGTGAGTGAATCTTGTTGTAGTGGAGCCATGGTGCAATGTGTGGAGCTCAGGGTGTTCAGATGCTTTTGTATGTACGTGCAGCGTTACTAGGAGATGACTAGATTTGGTACCAGGATAATATTCCACCATTGTGTGGTGTTTTCCCCTCTGATGTTGCCTTTTCCCCAGTTTAAAAAAAGAGAAACTAATAAAAAAGAAAATTAAAAAAGATACAATAATTGTTACTGCACACTCTAATGAATTATTGTGTTCAAGGTTCCTACAAAAAAAGTAATATTATACTCGGCTTATGTTTTAATTGATTTATTAATATTTTATCACAGGAATGTAATTTAAGCTCCTCATGATTTAGATCTCATAAACCTTTAGCATTTTGCAAATTCAAATTCCAATTTAAAGCCAGGGCGAGCAATTAACTTTTCTATCATCTTGTCAGGGGAGAAGGTTCGTGTTTAATTTGAGACAAAGTGACAGAAATATATATACACTGTATGTATTACCCCAATTTAATTTATGAGTCAGCACCATCCACCTTCCAAATGTAGATTTAATGGAAGGGGAGGAGGGAGTGGGGGGAAGACCCCCTGCTATTGTGTCACTTGCAGCAATATCTGCCCCAAATTCACTATGAAATACTGCCCCTGGCTTATTGAGATACAGGGCTAGATTGATTACAGCTCTATTTTCAACCCTTTTGTTTTAATTTCCATTCACTCATCACTTTCTCATATAAAGTACTTTCTCAAATGTCAATTAGCATTTCCCAGCCAGCAACGGGCAGTTGAAGCCACAGCAGGTACTCCCATTGCCTGTCCCAACTGTGCTGCTTCCCACCCCCGACAGCCCCCCTGAAAGGCAGGTATCAGACAAAGAAAGCTCCTCAGAGGATTGACACACGTTAATACCTGTGGGGCCAAACCCCGTGGTCCTCACTGCTGCACCAGTCACACTGAAGTCTGCGTGGTTCTCGTTTGATTCAGGAGCAAACAGAATAAAAAAAGTGGTGCTACTAAATCATCCAACCTGCTAAAACTTCCCACTCAAAAGGACATTCCAACCTCTTTGTGTGTAATGAAGGAAACCAGCAGTCTAAATTTGCATGGGCAAAAATCTGCATGAACAAAACAAACAGTTGGTTAGAATTTGCATGTGCTGTTTTAATAAAGTAAGGGAAGGGCCATTCTATTGGCCACCTGCCAGGGACTTCCCAGATCTGCTGTCCCCACAACACAGCTAAGCACTGCACAGGAGTTGGCTCTGGAGCTGGAAAGGTGACTGAAAACATGGCCCACATATCACCTCTTGGTCTTTGCTGTGTCCCTCCATACTTACATAAAGCAAGCTGTTCTTCAGCTTTCCAAGGGAGGAGAGGCTTTACTGACACGTGAGAACTTTGCCATTACTGTCAGCAAGTCTGACAGCCCTATTGTATCAGAGGGAATTGCTTCAGAAAGGAATCAGGGGCTCATTTCCAACACTTCTATACACAACCAAGCTGAATCTCAAGAACCACAAAATCTTGATGCTGCAGACTCAGGCCCAGACAGTCCAAGATATTGGAATAATCAGGTCTTATTCTAATTTACAGAACTGTCACACACACTGTGCACGGATCCAGCTCTACATCCAAGCCTAAGTAAGTACAATTTTAAGTTTCACTGTTCAACAAGCATGCCACGTGGAGCCAAGTCAGACACATCCTTCCTCCTCATAAAATGAAAATTTTGGCCTTCTTCTTCAAAACACTTGAAAATCAAAACTTCTTTGAAGTAAACAAAAAATCTCCACCAGTTTAAATGAAATGAAATATTTTGTTTTACTTATTCCAGCCCACTCCTCTGGAATTCTTAGTCATCTTCAGTATTATTTTCTTTCCTTAGAAATAGAAAAAGAATGCTCTTGCATTGAAAAAAATCATGATTCCTTTAAGCAAGCAAACAAGCAAGCAAACAAACAAAAATATATCTGTATCTATGTACACAGATGAAAAGTTCATCCAAAGCTTTTCTCCAGATCCTATGCAGTCTTATACTGCCTTATGGTGAAAATCTGCATAGCAGAAAATAGACTTGGGGTACAGCCATTGCACAAAATCCAAGTTGCAGAAGATCTGATATCCAGCCGTATTTCACTCTCAATACACGCTGGACTTAAAGTCAAGCTTGAAAATCTTGTTTCATGCCTGATTCATTTATGAAGCTTCACTCTAATTCAAAGCCTTATCACTCTCTAAACTCAGGTAAAAAAAAAGAGGTCTGCTGTCATGCATATTTTTAGACAAATTGTAACAGGGTCTTGCAATTTCCTTTGTTCTGTGGTGTCTGCACTACTGTTAGACACCATCCCACACTGGCATCACTACTGAGGTGTCCTAATACTTGTCTGAAAAATACTATTAACTGCATATCACAGGCATTTGAAGTGCATAAGAAAACCATAAACTTAATTACACTGGAGTACTGGTGTGATCTCACATGAAATTTGAGCTCCCGTTATTAAAAATAGGGAGATTGCATTTACTTAATGCTTCTTACTGTAAACCAGTCAATTCTAAACTTTCAAGATTGTATAATCAGACAAAACAATACTGGGGGGGGGGAAGAGGCTGTCTGTGGAATTCACTAGCACAGACATTTCACATGTCAAGCAGCAAAAATTTGTTTATTCTGCTAAAAAGAATATTCCTTGAATTACTATTGTATATGAAACAGCATAGCTAGTCAGACTGCACAGCATAAAGACTCAGACTAGAAAAATCTACAGAAAAGAGTGGTTGCCTTACTCCACCCCCCAAATATCCCAACACATTCTGCATTTCAATCAGCTTTTAAATTCTTAGACCATTTCTTAATGCTCTGTAGCCATTACATCTACTCATGACACTGGGAACACCTCCCTTTTCCACGAGTTATCTACTCCTAGATCAAGAAGAATTTTGGTTTTGTCACTTCTCTTCTGTTATCGAAGATTTCCCTGTCTCAGCCTATGAAGTTTATCTGGAAAAAAATACCAAACAATGAGGAACCCTTCCACTTCCAAAACCACAGCCATGGAAAAAAGTGGATTGTGCTTGAACTAGCATCATGAATCCATTGCCCTTAGCAACACCCAGATTTTAGATACTGAGCTGAACGATGCTCCTTGGAATGAATCACATCCAGAGACACTGACATCCCTACGGGTACCCTTGCACTTGCAGGCCTCCATTTAGAGGCAGTGGTAATGGCAGGGGCGGAGGGGGGAGGAATTAAATAACCTACCCAATCGTTCCCTAACCCTCAGAGTAGCAGAAGAGTTATATTACACAATGCCATTAAACCACCCCTTTGCTTGGAGAAAAGTAAAACCACCCCCCTCCGTTTCTCTTCCAGTGCCCACCAATGCTACTCCCACCTCTTCACTCTCTGGGACTTTGATTAGGGAAGGTGTGTACAAAAAGCACAATGCTATCCAGGCAAAGGCTTGCCAAGCATGCATACTTCACAAAACCCCAGAAGTTTCCAGAAGGTAAAAAACTTGGCCAGGAGAAGAGTCTTAAATCTGCTCATGACACAAACCTGCCATAAGAACAGACCACCTGGACTCTGAAGACAAGGATGCTGAATCTTACTTCTGAACATTACAATTTACATATTTAGATTAGAAAAGAAGTTTAATTTTTAGATGTTTTATTATCAAAGATCTCTCCCAAGGGTAATGGCTCCGGCAGGAGTGTCAAATCTTACAGTCTGCATTGTCAGAGCTTTTACAAAGCAATGTTTGCTGTCCACGATGCATCACTTCAGACACGCAGCTGACTTTGATTTAGGCATAGAAAATCCTGTGTTCCCCATTTTTTGAGAATTAATGATGCCTAGGGTAGAGCAAGAAAAACAATTTTCAGATTAACCTGACTCACACCTGCTCCTTCCAGCAAAAAATGTGCAATCTCTCCAGGTGGACCGAAGCACTGCAGCTTGTAACATGCAAGGTGAAAGTAAAATCATCTGTTGAGGAGCTCATTGCTGTTGTAGTGCCCCATCTAGAAGCAAGTTCCCCAAAGTTATACTCATTTGAAAAAGGGAGAAGAATCTTTAGGGTGGGCATGAATGAGGGAAGAAATAATCTCCTTCCAGTCTTCTTGGAAACTGACATTCAAAAACTATTTTACCACATAGTCTTACAAATCAGTACGGTTTTGACTCGCTCTCCCTCCACTACCGAATTACAAAAAACCCAAAAGAAAACCCAGAATGACATCTTAAGAGATTAAAAACAGAAGAAGCAGAATAACCTGAGAGGCAGGGACACTCTTTGTGAAAGGGCACTCTTCAAAAAGTAGCTTCTGAAGCACACCTAAACAATTCATACACTACTTTATTTAACGTTCCTTTTCATGTTTGCCCAGGTTCACGTCAAGGGTACTGCAACCGAAGGTGTTTCCACAGCAAACTTTCATGTCCGCAGCAATTTTCCCTTTCAAATTCAATACAGTAAAATGAAATGAAGCAAAATGAAACAATCTTTACATACCAGTTCAGCAAGCATTCCCTAGATCTCATTGTGCTGCATCTCTCATCAGCTCTCATTTACTCAGACAAGACAGAAAAGATTTGCAGTTCCTATTACATTTTCCCACCCTATTTCCCATTCTGCGTGCAATTTTTTTTTTCTTCAAATAATACTGATTGTGTCAACTGGAGGGGAAAAAAAAGAAAGAAAGAAACAAGCGCTCCTTGTATTCTCTCTGTAGTAATAAAATATGAAAAAAAGAATTTGCAAGAAAACAGCTGAATTCCCAGTGCTTAGGAAACGGACCTGGCTACAGACAGACACAATCTACTCAGAGCAGCATCTCCCACTAAACTGTCAAAGTGTCAGGAAGAGTTGTGTGTACTTTTGTCAGTGACTAAATGTGTAACATAGTGCATTTCCTACCAACTGAAAGTAAAAATCCTGGAAATTACAATTTCATAGGGAGAGTAAGGAAAAAAAAAAAGGAAAAAGTCTCTTGCACACCAGAAAAGTGATGCAAGACCAGGGTAGGTTGTTACTACTGGTATTGACTTTATTTTTTGCTTTAAAAGAAACCAAACAGAACATTTAAAAAGGTTGAAATACTGAAGAGTTAAAAGAAGCATGTGAATTGGTAAGAGAAAGCAGAAATACTAGCTTGCTTTGCACCTAAAGATGTCTGATTTTACAAGCAACTCAGTTCAAGCACATTTTTTGCTTTAAGCACATGCATGCTCTCACCGTAATCTTGAGAATAAAAGCACCCTTTTGTTTTCTGCTATGTTCTGCCTCATATATTAAGCAATTCCCAGTGTTTGCAGCAAGTGAGGCAACTGGCCCTAAAGAACACAGCCTCTTACTAGAGAATCTCTATTCCACCACAGCTCAGGTCCATCAGGTGTTTTATGAGAAGACTGGTTCCCACCGAAACCAGCATCTGATCACATAAAAACTGAAAAAGCACAGGGAAGTTGAATTAAGGTTGCTCTGTCAACTTCTGTTCTAGTGTTCACAGGTTTGACTTCAGGTAAATGAAATATTACTTCATTTTTTTCCCCCTATAAATTTAATTCCCTGAATTTCCAAACAGCCAAATGAAAAAGAGCTTCTGTTACATACCAACATATCAGTGCTTTGTGGCCATCAACAGTATGGCAACCTGCAGGACCACCAGAAAGTCCTCTGCCTTTTGAGAGGCTTCATTAAGAAGCTCATAATTGCAGTAGGTCCTTCTTATTTTCATGGAACAGCTATTGTCAGGGTGGCGAGATGCACAAGCATAGAGTAGAATAAAAAAAATACCTCCCTGCCACAAAGGTCATTCAGTTGATTTCATTCCAAACCATGAAGACACAAGAGCTCTTAGATGTTATCAGAGTATTTTTAGCATGGGTAAAACCAAATGTTTTTTCCTAGCAGCAGATTCATATAAACAGCCAACCTGAGGCAGAAGCAGCTCTCCCAAAACTTATGTTTAAAGCTACTAAAACGAATTAAAATTTGTTACATGTCAATAAAGCTTACACTCAAATGAGAGTTTCTGCGATGGTTTCTGTGACAGTAACTGCAAGGCAGAGAAACCTGTGTCTAATAAGTGTAGATAAGGTGCATGAGAGAGCAGAAAGGGAAGTGCAAGGCAAGCTGGAACATCTAAACCATGCAATTTTAACTTACACAAACACAACAGAAGCACGGGTTCAAGGGAAATTCCACCCTATAGGAGAAATGGTGGCTGATTAAGCTGAACTCCTCCTACACATACATTATGTTCAGGTAGCTATGCTCATTCAGTTTAGTGGAAGAAAGTGCCTGTATCATTCCCCAAATCTTCCACACAATCCCACTGCCCTGGGGATTAAGATGCTGATAGTAACAATAAGTGAGAAAGGGAAGGGTTTTTTCCAAGACAGAGGACAGAACTGTGAAACAGGAGCGGTCTCAGCCAACAGGAATTTTGTCACCTGTAAGAAACTCTGTCACTTCCTCCTGAGAGAAAAGACACATCATCCTTATCACCACTGAATGAACTGACTGTGCAATAGAGTCATTTGTTAATTAGATTGAAAGCTAAAGTAACTTGATCCTACCAGACAAATCCTATCTGGTTTTCCTCATGGACCTGAAGGTCCTGCTTTACTAAAGTTCCTGCCACCACAGCTCTCTCTTTCACTGGCAGCACAAAGACAAATTCACTACTTTGGAAGGAAGAGAAAAACAAACCACCCACTATTCACCTAGTAGTGTTCATAAGAGGCACTACCCTGACTGCACTCCCCAAATTGCAGCACTCCTGTAAATGTATACATTATAAACATACAGGTCTGGAATCTCCAGACCTCAACAAACATCAGAATCAACAAACAGCATTACAAACAACCACCAGAGAATGTATAAACATTTGTAGGAGCAAAAATACTCAGTCTGGCTGCACCACACACAGTGTTTATTTATCTCCCTTAAAGATCAATGGGAGAAGACATTGGGAACAACGTTTTAAACAATGTGTCACTTTGTGTTAGTTTGTGTCACTGGGGCTTCTTCCAAGTAGTGGTGTCACAGTAAGATATGGATATGTTTAGATAGTTTTTTTGTTCCTTTACTCAAGTATGGCAGCTGGGCACCAGAGAACAGAGAGGAGGAGGGCTGCTAGTCTGACTGAGTTACTGATTTAACATTTAGAATCTCTGCAGCTCAAGAGAAAATTGCTGTGTATTTGTAACCTGAATGCAGGTCAGTAACTTTAAAAGGTCAGGCTGAACGTTTAAAATCTTATTGTTATTAATTCTCCACCAGCGCCCAGTTGTGTGAATGCCAATGAGCAGACTCAGCTCCTACTGGGCTGAGGGGCAGTTGGCCTGCACCTCTGAACACCAGGTCCTCAAGAAAATGGAAAAGGAGTTTTGAAGCAATGACTTTCTGCCCTACAAGCAAATGACTTCCCTGTGCACCCAGGGCACACTTCTTCAAGCACAGGAGACAGATTTCCTTTTTGAAGTTTCCTCATTTGTTGATAAATCATTAGCTTCATGTCAAGGCAACTGTGTTTTCTCCATCCACTTATTTCACTCTTTAGGAATACACAAACTATTTTGGTGCCGTCTTGCACTAATTTACACAATATCACAAGCTTTGGTGATGCTTCTTAATAGTACAACTCCCTGTAGCACACCTCTTTAGTTCAGAGTCCTTTGCAAACAATCTGCTTGCCTCACAAACCACCTCCATTGCATTAGGTCTGTGTCATTAACCACACTTTGTTACCCTGCTAGATTGCATTACCTTGCTCTGCCTTAGTTTATCTTGGTGGCAAAGACAGCAGTAGGATTAGAAACAGAATATGAGTTCTGCCTTTCTAGTTCCCCAATTCATCAGAAGGACAGCCATCTGAGATGGTGAAATTCAACAGAAGTTATGATTATGTCTCAGGTAGATTTATATTTTAAGATGCAAATACTACTGTGTGGAGTTTACGCTACTGGCCCTTCAAGGGTCTTCTGACTCTACAGAAGCACTTAGATACTACAGGGAATTTATCCACAGGAAATTCTGAGTTTTGTTTTCTCAGGATTTGACTCCCACTTTAAAAGATGTGGATACTTAGACAGCAAAGCATGCAGTGTCTCAGGACACTGGTATCTGGTGTCTCCCCTCTCACTTAAGTTTATTGGCATCACATACTCCCTTCCTCCAGATCTAAGCACTAGACTTGATGCTGGACCATTAATTTGTCTAGATTTCTAACACCAGACATAATTAATAAGATCAGATGAACACCTGTGACCACATATTTGGTAGTAAACTTGTTTTAAGGATCAGTGTTGTGTGGAGTAGTCACAAAGCCAAGAGGGCAATATTATTAATTTTCAGGTCCTGATTTAAGCCATATATTAGTGATGCTTTGCTTTACTTCCTACCCTAAATACACTTCAAAATTTGTCACAACTCCCCCTATATTAGTACCTTCAATGCTTAATTTTTCAAGGAAAATTTCTCTTGCCTTGGTGGTGCAGTAACCTTCTAGTACTGATGACCTTATACGAAGCAGTCTTCTATTTTAATGACTTCAAAAATCTCTTAAGATCCTTTACCAAGGACTTTTAGGAGCAAGTAGCTTTCTGCTCCGGGAATGTAATCTCCATTACTAACTGAAAAAAGTAATGCTTATGTATCCCACACCAATACTGAAACATAATCAAATAAGGAATACTGGTTAGATATCAGGCACTGAGCACAGTAAGAGAGACACACTGAATCTTCTGTAATCATTGGGAGACCATAGCTTAGTGAAAACAGATCTTGTTTCACAGGAATACCAAACTCTAGTTTTTAATTTAGTGCTAAAGGGGAGGAAGAAACACAGCCTAACATACGTTCCACTGATAAGGCAGGCCACATTCCGACAGCTTTTAAAGGCATTACACTGAAAGAAACACATTTTGTATGCGCATACAGCATCTCCAGCCATAATAACACATGAACTACTGCCATCCATGTTACATTATCACTATCCCACTTACCAGTGCTTAAAAGGTGACTGTTAGATTGACCAAACTCCCTTAATTTGTGATTTTTCTAGTTACGCACCCCGACCTATTAAGTGGGCGCACCTTGTACCCTTGCCATTAAAAGACTCCCCTGCAATACATTTGCCCAAATCAGTGCACTCCATCTCCTACAGAAATTATCCAACAGCATGAGATGAGTTGGAATAAAAGTCTGCCTTGCTGTGAAAGAAGAATTACCCCACCAGAACTATCCCCCTCATGGCTTTCTTTTTTTTTTTTTATTATTTACTTCTTAATGGAAGCAAAAACCCCTATCATCTCACCTACTCCTCTTTTAATAAGGAATGACTGCCGTGACTACCCCCATCTAGAACCACCATTCACTGCCAGCACCTCTGCTCTCCTCGTGTGCTTAGAGAATAACTGATTAGCACTTTGCATAATTAACCTGATTAGCACTGTGCATAATCAAACTGATTAGCACTTTGCATAATTAAAAAGAAATAATAATAATAACAATAATAAGCAGTAGGTAATAGCAAAAGCTGCTAGTCCCAATGCCTGTTCGTTAGCTCTAGGATTAGTTTAGTGTGGCATATTTTATTTCTTAAAACTATTTCTTTAAAGATGCACAAGCTCCTGAGAGGTACAGCTTTAAAAATTCTCATTTAGTATCAAGTTCACTAGTGAAAAAAATTAGTTGCTCCACTATTACAACTTAGGATTTCTTGTGCCTCCCACTGCTGAAGCTGAAGACATTAACAGGATGGATGCCTGGTCTGATGCACCAGGGGTTTGGTTCCCTTATCTGTCTAGAGTACTGCTATTGGATTCATCATCACAGGATACAGAAGTCTCACATCTTTTAATGCATATATATGCTTGCAATGTACTTCAAGAGTAGGAAGGCTCTATTATTGTTATTGTTGAGATGGATAAAGTAGCAAGATGCATATCCTCAAAAGTAGGTAGGCACTGAATTCTCTCCTGCCCTTTACAGTTATTCCAGACCACAGGAAGCATGGGAAGGAATATGGAATTATTCAGATCCCTGCCCCTAAGCCTACATCACTCTTCCCCCATTTGAGTATCACTCATTTACATGTATTTTTTGCAACCTGATCAAGAATGTGAGAGACAGAAGGTACTTTGTTTGCTAGCCTGTCCCATGTCCAGTGTAAATCCCCCCATTAGGCTTTCAGGATTAACCACCACCTCCCAAAATCTGAAGAATGTGCATAACTACACCTACCTAGATTGCAAACTCTGTATAAACATCCATGTTAAATGCCTGCATCACTAATGATTCAGTTCTCCTGGACATTCAATGCCAGACAGCCTAGAAGAGTAGTTCCCCAAGTGAGTCAGCAACCAACATTTTCTGCTTGCTCACATGGCCTCATCCCTCCTAGTCACCAGTATATTCTATGCTACTCCTCATTTTAACCTTATCTCTCTCTAGCATCCTACAGCTCAGATTTCCTTTGCATTCCTCACAATCTTCACCTTATATATTCTATAATGTTTTCATGAGTACCTGAAATACTTACTGCCAAACCTCCCCCTGCCCTTACAATCACCCTGCCTACATTTCCCACTGGGTACCAGACAACGTTACTGCTTCTCAGCTGACTGCTCAGCCAGGGTGGTTGGGCAGCTGGGGGTCAGCTTGTTCCAAGTGATCAATCTGACTGCTCTTTAGCTGTCCAGAAAGGAACGCAGTGCCCAGACTGCAGACACTGCTCAGATGCAGCACACGGCATGGACCTGTCCTAGACCTGTGGCAGAAATACTCCCACTCTGTCCAAGCTTGCCTCGTAAGATCTCTCTCATAAAATAAGCCAATGAGAAACTGAGGGGTGGAAATGACAATAAAAGATTATCTATTCATAACTGGCTGGAAATGAACTACCCATGCAGAGAGGTCTCCCCATCATCCTAAGCTAAAGAACCCACATGAACAACAAAGGGTGCAGAGCTAGTTACTCACGTCACAAGTTGTTTAGTTTCAGTAAAAAAGTGTTGCTGTAGAGATTTCTCAAGTCCAAATGTTCCTGGGGAAGGTAGTTCCAGTAATTCTGGGAAGAAAGCCAATCCTTTGGCTTTATATGTAAATATTTAAACAACATTATTTTTATATACATATATTTTATACACATATACATATATGTCTTTACACTTCCAGACTTGCAAAACTGCAACAGAAAAAATAGGCAAGTTGACATACAGCTACTGTCTCTGCCTGAAACCATGCTAACTGACCATCAGAAACAGAAATACAGAAAAGACTTCAAGATAATTGAGCCATATCACCTTTGTATAGTGGTCCACCCAAACAGAAGTGCTGAAAGAGCAGGAATAGAAATTGAAAAGGTAGAGAGAGAAAAGTCTCAAATTTCATCTCCACAGAAGTGGCAAGAAAATAAGGTTCATCTATTTTAAATCTTTCAGAACCTAGATGGATACAAGTACTCCATCCATGGGTGTGGAATCTCCAGTTTTGGATAACACAAAGCTTCACATTCCAAGCATTTTAGTGTTATGACACCTGACAGTAAAGCTGCAACTTCATGTTTAGAAAGGTCACTGCTGCTTCAGGCTTAAATCAGGTCCATACCTCAAAAGGGATAACTTGGCAGAAAATGCAAGTGAAAGAATGGAAATGCATCTGGCACGGAGATCTGGTGAATAAATAAAATGGGGAAAAAAAATAAAGCTTCAAAATTGTTGAGGAGGGGATTGATAAAATGGAGGAAGATGATTTAGTGAGAAAAGGTATCCATTCAGAGCATACAATGAATAAATCAATCTATGAAAATAAAATTTACCACATGAATTCCACCTCTATCTACTCAGCAGAAAACACACCCTAGTACAAGGTACATGTGTGTAAATTCACAGCTACACGATTTAAAGAAATAAAATACTTATGAATACAATACTTACATGTCTGTATGTATAGCACAGCCAGTGAGTTTTAGGAACATGGAAGTGCACATACATAAAAAACCCACACAAAAAAATAGGACCAAGAGTAGGGCAAGCCTTTTAGAAAATATTTTAATGGCTTTATAAAAAGCCTTCACCCAAAGTTTGAGGGGCTTTTGCAATCCTACATTTTTCTATTGCAAAATACACCTGCTTTCTTCTCTTTTTTCCCCCTAAACTAAATATTTCTTCCATCTAATGACTCTCTTTATTAGACAGCATCTAATTTGCATACATTTACATACAATTTAACTGCTAGCTTGTGAGAACAAAGAAATGGCTCTGTATTGCACTGAAGGACAATACTCAGAAAGGAAGGTATAAAAACGAGCTAGCTCGGTGGCTGTATATTCTCTTTGTTTCAGAAATACTAGGAGTTTTAAACACACTACTTAGAGGGTGAAAAAGATTATTTCATCAAACAATGAAAAAAGATACAGTGCAGCTTCCTTTTAACGCATTCTCTCTCTGGCCTGGTTAATGGGATTTAAGGGTCCAATATTTCTTTGCTTTCTTCTGTTTCTTTTATTAGAACTGATGGATTTAATTCTGTCATATATTTTACTTCATATTTTATTCCTATAACAATCTATGCTGAAGTTCAGCTCCAATGCTAATTCAATACTATCTTCCTTTCCTTGCAGCCAGCCTGGAATACAACTGATCTCTGATGGGCATGAAGTGCTCTGCCCTCAATGCCCAGTGCTAATGGATTTTAGAGAGCGTCTGCCAGAGTTTTACCTCGTGGCAACAAGTCTGGAGATAATGAAAACTTACCATGTAGCTGACTGGGAATCAACAGGAAGGGAAGCAGGGCTGAGCTCCGCTTGTGAGAACAGGGAGGGACTGTGGTCAGAGTAAATGCAGGATGTAAAGGATGCGTCAAGCCCTCTAGTTCCCTGAGGAAAGATGGGGGAAAAAAAAGGAAAAAAAAAAAACCTTTAAGACCTTGCACGAAGGAAAACCCTTCAGAAACAGTTGTCAGAAACTCCAACACATGCCCTACCAAAAGCATGATACAATCAGCAAAGTGTTTTTCTCCAAAGGCTCTGCGGTTGGGGTATCAATTGCTCAGGTCAGCTACAAATCTAATCCATGTAGATTTGACATAAAAACCTTGCAGGAAAAAAAACCTAAATATTTCAGGCTGCATGCTGCAGATGCCTACATCCTCTCATATGTGCAAAACATAGGGATACAGAGCAGTCTTCCCATTTGTCCTGCCTGCACGGCAGAGCTGCTAGCTTCACTTCTGACCTCTCCTCTTCCCAACATCCAACTCAATGACTTGTGCTCAGTGAGGCAGAAAAATCAAAGTATCACCTTTCAGTGGCATAGAGATGGGTGAAAGATGACCCAGTCACTCTGGTGGCATGTTCAAAGGGCCTGTCCTACAGAAATTTTACAAGAGAAACCTCTTGTAAACAGACCTATTACAATGGAATGGAATAGGACAAGTCTTGGTAAAAAGCACTAGGCCAAGTTAGCATGCACACAAAGCAGGTGTAGAATTCAGGACCCAGCAGTCATCTGCTCCAGTTTGCCCCGGCCAGCCACGTGGCCTGGGGCACACTGGCTTTATGTGATCAGCACCAGGCCAAGTGTTAAATCCATGGGCATCCTCACACCAGCATGAGTGGCACAGTAGCACTGTGACTGACAGTACAGGAGCCACATCACAAGCTGTACACACAAGGAACTTGTGCTGATACTGCCCTGATGTGACTCACTGGCACTCAAAACACATTATAGATTATTTTCAGATGCAAATTTTAATGTAAAGCTGGCTGAAATGTTAATGAAGTTTTAGCTCTTTTTCAAAGGGGAAAATTCCCTACTGCTTACAGAAATGTTTTCTTTATTTTCCCCTCTGCCTGATCTTCTTCTAGTGACATACAGCAACCAAACCTCATAAAAGAAATTAATCAACCCTTCATATCATCTTCCCTTTTCAAGGGTGGAAAGGTTGAGGTGTGTGATCTTCAGCGTTTCTGATGTGTACCAAAATGATGCATTAGAAAACAATGGAGGAAGGAAATTCCAAAGCCACCGTTCCCCTGATTACCATATCCTATGCTCACAGCTGTATCTTGCTGAAACCACTGGGTTATCATTTTCAGAACCTTACAAGCATGTGTTATGATGTAAGCTGATTTTAATTGGAGCTGCCACAATCCCACCCTTGCCTCACCTCCTTCCTCTCCCTGTCACACATCCCCAAGTCCATCCTAGAGCCAGGACTGCGTAGGTGCCTCGCTCAGGGAGCTTTCAGCTGAATAAAGGCTTCTTTCCCATGTGTGCTTAGCCACATCAGACCCTCATTGTAGCTGGAGATCCTGGCAGGAAACTTGGGGGTTAGAGCTAGAGAGGAAGCAGAACTGTTCAAGTGGAGGAACAGCAACAGAGCAGTGTCAAGACTGATTAGTTTAAGCTGCTGTGGACTTACACCTTGTGATGTCTAGGGCTGCTTTGGTATGACACGAGAGAAAGACTTGTCACACAGCTGGAAGCTGAAGCAATCACAGCTTTATAGGTAAAAAAGACCCCACCTCACAAGCTAACCTAAAATAAACTCTTGGGCTACACAGATCAATACAGAACAGATGCAGTCTGCCTCTGGTGAAAAATAGCTTGAGATAATGGTGCACTGCTACAATCTGCACCAAGGGCATTTTCCAAGTGGCAGGTTGAATTAGCCTCAAGTGACATGCATTACAGTAACGCTTCCCTGAGGCAATAAGGCAAGGTCCCACATTCAAATGGAAAGAATTGAGCATTCTTGCCAAAGGCAAATGATAAAGCTTGTGATTAAGAACCACTGTTACCAGAACATGGTGAAGCTCCTGAAAAATCTTTCAAGGACTTCAGAAAATACACCTGGAGATAAAGAGCAAGAATTTTCCTTTACATCTCTACGGTTACCATACGACACATCTCTTTTGCTGCTTTCCAGAGAAGAAACATCAATTCTGTCCTAACTAGAAACTAACTTTGCAACCCTCAGTAGTTCTAAAGCCACCCTGTCCAGACAGTTTTGTAGGGGGGTATGTGGATTTCAGCTGAACACAGAAGACACTGAAGTTCCCTTCCTTTTGCTTCCCTGCTCCAGGGAAATGGGATATTTTACATCCTACAAGAGATCCTTTGGTGGTATGGAATCACCTGACACCGCCACCCACAACATCTTCAGGAGAAGGAGTCACTAAGGAAGAGCCTCTCTAGCCAGCACCCACAGGTGACTCAGCAGCTTTGGAAATTAAAGTAACTGAGAAAAAGAATCAGTGCAGACACCTGACCTTCACCTGTTCTCATCAGCTCAACAACCAATACCCACATTTTCAGTACTGCAGTTAGAACTTGTATTGCTAAGTTACAACCAGGCCTCAAGGACAGGACACCAGACCAGGGATAAGAACTGATGACATTTTTTGTTCAACAATAACAAAAGAACACTTTCCAGCATACGTGAGTTGGAAGCAATGGCATCCACACAACTACTATTTTTCATTCCACTCTCAAGATGGTTGCAGTTATTCTATCAACCGCAGGCAGCTGTACAGGTTGTTGCACAAACATAGCCTTGTTCCACATGTTCAAGTCAGGCAACCCCTAGACGAGAGGCTTGGCTAGTTTTCCCAACAGGAGATTCCCATTTTCCTTCAACCACCTTTAATGTATAGTTACCAGTACAACCCATTTGTGCATATATTCTTCCATATATTTCTCTGCAGAATAACTGTCCACTGGACAGCATGAATACTTAAATAGCCACATGATAACATACTTCTGCAGACACACATATAAAATACCTTGGCCAAAAGCTGTTTGATTGAATTAATTTTATTCTTTCCACATTACAACAGGTGCCCACATCAGTTTTTTACTATCTTTAAAACAATGACAAGAATCTAAAATTTTAAATTATGCCAACATTTGAATACTCTATTCAAGTGCTCTTGATCAGTTGAAAAGTGTATTACCACAACACCAGCCTCAATTCTCACCTTCTTTCTAACAATTCTTCTTAGAGCTTAAAGTAGGTTAAGCAAATCATTCATCAGATTTTTCCCTTTCCTTTCTTTTGTTGTTATATACTCCACTGAAGCTGAGAGATGAAAACGTAAAAGCGGGTTTAAGCAGAAGAATAATTCAGTGGAAGGAACTCTTATTGCACCAAATTAAGTCTTGGCACTTTTTAAGTTCCACTTTTTGTACATATGGGTGGGACTATCCAAAGGAACAAGGGTGTGATTCTCTCTCCACTCAAATTATGGTGAAGAAGTCCAAGCTGAATCCATCAGCAGCATTTTTAAATTAGTGTTGAGCATTTTTGGAAACCCTTCCCATTCCCAACCTACCCAGAAAGTGGGCATAAATAAATAAATAAACTTCCACCACCTTGTGTCCTGGAAACAACATCCACAAGCTGCAGTTTGTGCGCCTCTGTCAAGTTAAAGACGCTGCGAGTTTCTTTTTAAACACAAACAATATTTCTGAAGTTAGTTCGTTCGAACATCCACTCTGATTTGATAAATTATATTAAATACAATTTTCCTCAGCAGCATTTTAAAGCATGACAGCTAGAGCATGAGTAGGTCATCTTTACAGGGAGCGTACAATCTCCTCAGCTGTGTAGGCAGCCTGGATTATGTATGCAGGCCCACACTCCCCGAGATAACAAAATTACCCAGCTTGCACTCCAAGCCAGTCACAAACTGTGGAGTCGCAGAGAGCAAAGTCAAGCCCGAGCCAATCAGTCCTGCTAAGCAGCTGCTATCTCAGTTGCTTATTAGTTCACCAGTACACTGGCCACGACCAAAGCTTCAGATGGGCTTACAGTATGCACAGAACAAAATTGTCTCTGCTTCCAAATACCACAGAAATGCAACCACGAATGAATACTATCAAAGGGTAGAGGTAGGAGACAAACCTTTTTTAAATTTGCTCAAAACATTATTTTTTGAACACTGAAGAGAAAATCCTTACTCTTGAATACTCTATAATAACAGAACCATGCTGTTTGCTGGCAGAATGCTAAGTTTCATTTTCAGCAGAAAAAAAAATTGTATAATAATTTTTCCTGATTTAGATGGGGTTTAGGTCAACCTTAGCTACATACAAATGAATGTTTTGTTCAAATTACAGGGTAATTTTAATTAGGACACCCTGCTAGACATCCTGTTGTTCTATTTAATGGACTTTCTCAATTATGAGAAGAAACACCTCCCCACCCGCCTGCGACTTGAAGTAAAAATTATGCTGAATAAATATACAAAGACAAAAATTATTATTCTGTATTAGATCTTTTTATTTCTGTTAATCTTTATTTGGCAACTGCTGTATCAAAAGGGCAGAGTTCAGAATCCCACACCCATTAAACACCTGTTTAAAAACCACTTGAAGCACTGGAACCAGCCAAATATGTCCCAATTAAGCAGAAATGTTGGCACTGCTGTCTCGGGTAAGGAACACCCATTGCCATTTGCTCTCATTAGGTTAAACGGGTTTCTTGGGACATAGCTGAATTCCTGATTATGTGCATTGCAAATGGATGGAGAACACCAGAACAATAAAATTTAATTCAGCGTAGCCTTCTGTCCAGTTGTCGAGCATGGAATTTTGGGAAACACAGAAACTGAAGCTCTGGGAGGTGGACAAGAGTTGTATGTTCTATGTATGTATGAGACAGCTCATGCTTCTTTCAAGAAATTGCCTGGGCAATGTAACAGAAAGAACCGGGTTGGGATTTCTGCTTGAAAATGGTCTCAGATTTAGGGCCCATTTCATTTTTGTTAGCATCTCCTCCTCTGTACTTTGCATTAGTTTAATTCACTTACACAGTTTTGTTAGTTAGAAGTACAATATGGTATCCTTTTATATTCACTTTAGTGTTAAATTGGTCACTGATTTCTTAACTTTGTATGTTTATGATGCAGTGATGGAAGGCAAAGCCCAGGCAATAAAAGATTTATTTGTAGATCAGACACCATACTGCAAGTTTTCCAAATATTTTTGTCAACTTAAATAAAGGCTCTTCTAGAGAGGCCAACTGCATGGCAAATAGAAGAATCTTGCCTGTCACTCATTTAACCCCTTGACCTCTGTCAAGGATGTGGACATGCTTGCCAGTAAGTGACAAGTCAAGTCTTTTACCAAATACTAAACAATACATTTCAGGGTGGTGCCAGTAGACAGAATCAGAGTAGAGTGGTAGTGATTAAAAAATATGTTTGAAATGGTTCTAATATCCATGCTCAATCCTCTATAATCCTACCTCATTATCAATTTATTAACTTCCTTTGTTGTCCTTTCTGTCACCCTCCTGTGCTAGTTACTAATACATCTTAGTTTGAAAAGCTCTGTACTCCATAGGCACAAAAAGCTAGCATGCTTCACATAAAATCGATCAGTTATCTGTATCCAAGCAAGGGATGTACAGTCTCTGAACAGATACCTTCAAATTAAATGTACAAAAAGCATGGATCAGCACAATAAACACCATTTCATTGGCAGCTCATCGTCAGGACGTTAGCAGACTGAAAAGAACATCTATATATTTTTCTCTTTGCTTACGCCAGATAGGCTTCTTGAGAACATAAATCCCACTGGTTCTCTACCACTTCTTGTACTTAGTGTAGAATTCACAATTATTTAATGCCTGCATTTCTAAAGCAAACTTTAGTACACGGAAAAAAAGCATTCTAGAAATATATCAGCTAGCACTTGCTGCTGACCTAAAACTATATTTTCAAGACAACCATAAGAGTGGCAGATGCTTTCTTGTTCTGGCTGGCTACAAATGGCACTAAGAAATCCTAAGATAGACACCTGCATACTTACTACTCTTTGCTTGTTTCCCCAGCCCCCAAGTACTTTTGCATACAAACAACATTTTCCAATTTGCTATTGCTATTTATTTAGATATCCATGGGTGCTATATTCATTGTGGTCTCAAGAACAGTTTCCCTTCCATAATCCTACTGATCTCATCATAGGATGCTAGATGCTCAAAACACCTGAGAAAGATAAAATATTCCATATTTACTCTCCATTATTTAATTCACAAAAAGTGTGGCTTATAGCAAAAATGTTTTAAAATAGTATCTCTAAAAACTGAGCACCACAGTGCCACAGTCCTTGGCTATTTCTTGACTTAAGCCTTAACAGCTTCCCCTCTTAGAACTGGTGGCTGACATTTGATTCAGTAGATGATATCTGCAGCTGCAACAATTCCAGACTACAAAGAGCAGCAAAAGCTATCATTACAAATGGATGTTTTTATTGGTAGACATTTTGAGACTAACCAAAAGGGAGTAGGAAAGACAGAGTATAGACTGTAAGAAAACAAAGCAAGTTCACAAACAAACAAAACACTACAAATCACAACAGGACAAGAGAAAAATCAAGTGACATAATCTTACTGGATTAGTAAAAACAATTCTGTCTTGATTGGAATTCCATTTTTCTTTTTTTTTTTTTTTTCCTTTGTAATTCCATCAGACAACTGTTAAAATGTTTAGCTGCACCATTTTTTTCACAATTACAAGTTATACAAGGTATTTTATCAGGGTATCTAAGCACACAATGCAAATTGGAAAGTAAAACCAAGAGTATTTTGTACTGTAAAACCAAATAAATAAAGGGAAACATCTCCTGTATACAGCAAAAAATCCAAACCCAATGAATGCTATATGTTTAAACTGGCAATTAACTTCCATTGAATTGAAATTGTATTTTGAACCCCAGAGAAGTTGCCTTCAGTAATAGCCTTCAAATACCTGAGCCCAACAAACCACTGAGCTGTGGATTAACACACGTGCTGGAGCAGAGATGGAATATTTCATGGGAGGAGAGACTTCGCCTACATCCCAAATATCTGCAAATCTAAACCTTTCACAATGTGATGTAAATGCAAGATATAGATTAAAATGAGAGAAAGAAAGAAACAGCTTCAGAACCTGGAACACTTTGAGGAACTGGCTGTTAATTCTCAAAAATAGCAATTTTTAAAGCTATTGCAGGAGACAATCAAGTCCCATACATCAGCCAAGGACAAGACCCTAGAGATAAGTGGTAATACCCAAAAAATGGTGAGAGAGAGCGAGCAAGCGAAAGAGCAAGAAGCGAGGTGTGGGGCTGATACCACAGATGAAAATGGCTGGAATTAAAAATCCAGATACATCCTTTACCTCTGGGGCATGGAGGGACAAAATAAAAGGGAGGCACATAAACTTTATGGACAAACTAAGGGGAAGTCAGTGGAGGGATATATTAAAAAAATTAACATTGCAATATGCCATCTTGTAATATTACATTGAAAACCACACCACTGTGTGTTGTTACTGTATTTGGCCAAGTGCACTACTGTGTTTAATTTGAACCTTGATTACAATAAATCACAGGCAACCAAGTGACTCATGGTCCCTTCTGAAATCTTACCATATTAAAAGTTTGACTGTAGTAGGAACACAGTAACCAAAAATCTATGTACACTACACCAGAGGAAGGGAGCAGAAGTATTGAACAGAACCTCCCAGGACTCCTCGGTCATTTGTTACACAGGAAGAACAGTGACTTTGCCGTGCCAGCAGTGAGACTGTCAGAGCAGCAGATGAATTTGGTGCTGCCTGCATCAGACACAGCAAACCATGGGCTGCCCAATTTTCTAAGGAGGGCACAGACGCTCTGCACACCTGAGCACGATTAAATCTTACTGCTTATGAAGAAGAGAGTCGGTGTTGGCAGTGCGCTGGCTTGAAGGGGAGGGAGGCAGTTGGAGGGGAAGCATAAACCTGTTTCTGCTCACTACCAACAACATTATTGCAGGCACCAGTAATGAGGTGGCTGGGCTAGAAGGGGAAAGGTATATAGGAGCTGGAGTGCTTTATCAGCTCCAAGACCAATGCTGGTTTTGGCACTATTTTCACTCCAGTGAGTTACAAACAACAAAAAAACCCAACCAAGCAGGTGCTAGCAATCTGAGAGACCACATGCCAGCTACAGCTGCTTCAAACTGATTCAATTACATCTGCCTGAATAGTCCCAGGACACTGAATCCACTGAAGGGAACCACAGGTCTAAGGGAGACCCACTACCCTGGGATCTTAACACTCCATGAATTTAAAGTGGAAGCCCTCCCATCTGAAACAGGAGGAGGATATTCATACAGGGTCTGAGTCATATGATCACACTCAGACTAGGACAAGATGGAAGACAGCATATTCATGGCACTGGGATACATAATAAAAGCCCATTAGAAATAATGCCTCAAAATTTTCCTGAAGCAGTCCGACAGCACTGCCTTGTTTCCCAAAACACTGGGTGCAGTACATTTGCTTGAACATGCTCTTGGGATTGGGACTTCACTCCAAACCTTGTTTGTACAAAAAGGGGCCAAGCAGCTGGGAAATTCTGGAGTGTAGTGTGTCCTCATTAGCTTCCATCTGCCATCAGAACTCAGCTCATGGCAAGTTTGGCTAAGTCCTGGTGTTCTCAGGTCCAAATCTGGGTCAGTTTTAATTACACTATACAGAATTCAGTGTGCAGTTTTTAAATCCTTATTATACAGCGCAGAAGAACGGGCAGCTCTCCAACTAATCAATTTTTTAAAAGTACATATATAAAAATTTTAAACCAGGCTAGACAGACAGTGGGTGGAAGAGAAAAAAAATGTATAAGTGAGTACAGGGGTTAGTTAAGAGAACTCTTAGCAAAAGTGGGTCAGCAGCAAGTTCTGCTTTAAAACTTCAAAGGAAGGGGAAAAAGGAAAAAAAAACCTCTTCATTTTTTAAGACACTGAAACTGATGTGCAAGATGTATACAATTCATACTGCTTTTAGAATCAGCATGGGTTATACACAACAATACTGAAGCCAAATTTTTATGAAGAGGAAGATGGATTGTCTTGTGGCTACAGGACCATAACAGGCACTGGCTGACCTATTCCTATACCTTTAGTTGTGTTATTGCCGGGGTTGGGAAAGTCCTTTTCCTCAAGGGCAAAGCCTTTAGCCCACAGATACAGAAAAGGTGTGGTGGTTAGAAGTACAATTCAATGGCATTCTTGAAGGTGACAGGGAAATGCAAGATGTTAGTCTAAATCCTTACCTAATTAATGTGTTTTGGACTACTTCAAGTGCTATTTATTTCCTCTTTTTCTATGCCATCAAATAGCCATCAGCCAGGTCAGGACTTGAAAAGAATTTTTCTTGCCAGGTTGCTGGCAAACAAAATGATAGAGGCACAGATAGCTGCATGTTTTTCACTGAACAGACACTCGGGATAGGATAGAACGCCAAATCTCATCTATGTAAATTGGGCTAAAATTCACTCTCAAAGTCAACAACCAGAATCTGTCCTGTTTAGAATCTTTGTCAGATGCAAGGGAGCAAGCAGAAGTCTTCAGTGACAGCTACCGACATAAAGGTAGCTCAGAAATGGAGAGGGATGATCAAGGAGCAGAGTAAACAGCAATGAAATGATAGATGTTTGTTAGATGAGCATAATATTCTGCCATCTCCTTACACAAAAACTACATCTTCAAAGATTTCCAAGGGTTTTTTTAACCATTTCCATGAAAAAATCCTGTTAAAAAAGACACTTCTTCATGCACCTTGTTAGCATTGTCACAGTTTTTGTTTCAGAATTACAACATAGCACAAAGGCAACGAAATCCTGAACTATCCCTTGTACTTCTTCACTTGGTGGCTAATCCATACATTCCCAGTTGCTGGATGAACCTAGCACATTCTGACACAGCATGAAATGCACCACTAACCATTTCAGGATCAACAAAAGCTACAAGCCTGGAGTAACCATTCAACGCTTTTTATTTGAAAGGAGGCTTTTTCTTTACAGTAACCTCCCCCTCTCAGATATGGCCTCTCCTATCCAAAAATTCATACATTCAACATATTACACAAACAATTCAAGCAGAAATTCAAAACAAACTTAAAAACCCCAAAATCTTACCACAGGAATATCACAATCTTAGGTACCCCCAACGTCTCCATTTCAGTACCTAGTTCTCAAGCACAGGAGGTTTTTTTATCCATACCACCTGACTGGTCTCAAGTTCTATCCCCAACTGGGCCCACTTGTATTAATTAGGACAATTAGTTTCACCTCTCCAAATAATTGTCAATTTCATTGAGCTTGGAGAACAAAAAGCGAGCTGAAGCCACTAACAGACTGGGCAAGGTGACCTTTAACTACTGGAGAAGAAAATTACCCCATACAACTCTGTTTTCTGAGGGTCTGGTTTCTTAAGAGAACTTTTTGCTATGAAGTTTCAATGCAGATCTGTAGCAGAGTAAAAGGGAGCAGGAGAACGGTAACACAGCAAACTCGAGTAAATGTAGCCCAGACAGCATCACTGCAACAGAATGATCACATTCTGTAACAGGAGTGAAATTTCAGTGCCAAGAAGTAGACTATTTTATCTTTCAAAGCACTGTTACTGAAGTTAGGCATGTCTGATGGCCTATGTGAAGACATGAACCACCAGTGACCAGGCAGAATAACCAAGTTGTGAACCACACACAAGGAGGAGTGGAGTAACAATGCTATCTAGTGCTGCACATCCTCTCAAACACTGACAAGGAAACTCAGTGATGGAACAGGGCGGCTACTGGGGAAGCCCAGGATGAGAGGACAGTGTAGTTTGGAAGGAAAGTTCATCTTCTAATTAATTTTTTAGTTTTAGATCATGTATTGATAGCACTTTATTAGATGATTTTACATTCCTCTTTCCATGGCCTGTCTTCCTTTTTCTCTTCCTCCATTTGACATGCAGTAGAATAGACCAAGCCAGAAGGTCAAAGTCAAAGATGGCTAGCATTGTATCCAAGTACTAAGGTGGACTTTTTCTAGGCTCTGAGTGAACTTAAGGACCACAAATACAACAACAGGTATCACTCACTACCTGCTACAGTGGTGGAACCACTTACCCTGTTAAGTGTCTTTACATATCAGCATCCAGACACGTGGAAGATGCAGTGTTGGAAACAAGCTCTCCCTTGCTCCCCTCCCGAAACAAACAACAAAAACCCACCACTAACAACAACAAAGCCCAACAAGATGAGAAACCACAGGGTGAACCAACCCCCGAGGCAGACTTCTTTCTTTCCCTTCCTCCCTCTAAAATCATGTTTGGGTGCAACCTAAGTTGCACGGTAACTCTTCTGTCTTCAGCTTAGAATACAGCCACTTCTGACTTGTCTATTGCCACCCTGACTGATTGAAAATGTATCTGCTAGCCCCAAAGTCTCACCAGAGAGCCTTTGGAAGAGGAGATTGTCTGGTATTTCCTGAACAATCCACGCTGCTCTTGTGTAGCAAGTCTCCCAGTGAAGCACATCATCTTGCTACAATTCTATTCATGAGGCAGCAGTGAAAGATGTGTCATGGCATATGAATGCAGATATCATCTATAGCAACAAAGCAAGGATGCCATTCTGAGACAGAGGACATTTTATTTTGCAGACTGCTAAAATCCAAGCATGTTAAAAACAGAAGAGTGATTAACAGAATGAATTAAAATGTGGTGGTCAAAAGTTAGAAATGAAAGAGATAATCTTCTCAGACATATTTCCACTAGAATTTCAGGCTACTGTGTTCATCTTCCTATACCTACATGTAACATCTGACATAATCCTCTTTTTGGGGTCTGTCCTTTCCACTGCATCAGCTGGAATACCTGAGACAACAGTATGATTTATAAACAGAATAAGTCTCTCAACTTCATTGTATTTGGCTGCAAGAGCTTTAAGTCATATCCTTAACGTTTGAATGCCATTTTTCTATGGCACTTTATTTTTGAGTGGTTGTTTTTGGCACTACACAGTTTATGTAAAATGAAGCAGTACATAAGAAAATGCAACACCTTTTCTCATGTGTTTCCTAAATATCCAGCCCCTGACTTGTGGGTGCTGTGCAGCACAGTTGCTATTGCCAGCTAACAACATGTTCTAAACTGACAGAGTAAGTCCTACAGATCTCATTATTTTGAATTTTAGAAACAGTGGAGCCATATTAAAAGGAATTTGCCAAATTACCTGCAGAGAAGGAGGAAACCTGCAATTTTCTCACTGCAGTGATGAGATGGTATCAAGAACAGTGCTAAACAAGGCCAACCAAAGGGACTGCAAAGAATAAAACTTTCCTAAAGAATAATACTCCTGTATATTGTATTTGAATGAAAAATGAGTTTTTATTCCCACTAAAGAGATGTCAACTTTCAAGGTTTTTTAGTCCTGCCTGCATGACAGAAGACAGCAAAAACAGCACACAGACCTACACACATATCTCAGTTTATTCCCTTCAATGATTTGATAGCTAAACTAACGTCAGAAGATGAATTCAGAAGGCCCTTTATGGCGAGACAGATCATAACCCAAGTTTAAGACAGAAAAGGAAATGACAACAGAAAAACACACGGACGACCATGAAAAGAAAGTTTACAACATAACTGCTTTTGTACAGCAATATGAGATAAACACCAATTATCACAATTTTCTAGATGAGGAAACAAAAAGCTCTGATCACAAAATAAATCAAGGGACGCATGCTGAATGTACATGATTATGTCATACTCTGGTTTATATTAATTTTATCACATTTACCCTCAGTACCTGACAACTAGTGCTTTCTATATTCAGATAAAGAAGACAACAACAACAGACAAGCAGTGAAGCATGTATTTGGAGCATGGCTCAAATGAAAACCTACCATGCCCACATCACATCCCTCTGCAGATCAGCAGACAGGCTCAAGAGCATGTCCCTAGCCAGGGCAGTAACTCACTGTACCTGTGGGCAGGAAAAATGAGAAAGAAGTCTTGCTGCCTTGCACCAAATCTTTCCAGTTGCTGGCAAACCACTGGCCAGGCATTTTCTGAGCAAGCAGTTATTTATGTTACACATACATATATGTGTATATATTTGTTACATTATCTTTTCGTGACATGGTCCCTGATGAGCTTTTTTTTTTCTTTTCCCCACGAGTGTATCTAATTTCCTCAGTAACTAGACTTCCTTCTGCTTCTTCTTCATCTTGGGATAATGACTTCCATTGTGAATATTAGCACTGTGTGTCTAAAGGAGATTTTCTGGAGCTGCAGAAAAGAGATCAGTCTGTAGATCACTGCTTGGTTAAAACTGCATAAACAGGTTTCAGGACAATGGCAGATCTGTTCCCATCTCATGTTGTAGATTTCAACAGACTGTAAGGATGCTGTAGCTTTGTGGTTTGTTTAACTAGATTTATCACATACTAACTCCTTTTACAAGAGCAAAGAGATGCTTTATTGAGCCAAGAGGCACAAACTGAGTAGATATGAAGATGAAATGGTCTGAATTTGCCAGTCAAACAGTGTGACTGCATCTGCTGCTTGGATGCTGCCTAAATAGGCCAAGATCAAGACTGTAAGGATTGATTTGATCCTGATCCCTCAAAGTAAATGAGACCCAGAAAGCAAAGCTCATAATAAAATTTAAAATTATCCAATGAAGTCATCTTGTATTTCCCCATTGTAATGCACATATAATGTATGCGCACCTGTGTGCACACTTTCACACTCAAATTCATCTTATCCCCTGCATTTCTATCTTCCACCATTGCAAATACACTCGGAAAGAACAAAATTGCTGGAGGAAAGTAGCACCTATTGCAGCAGAGAACCGCTGTGTCACCGTTCCCCTTTCCTAATCAGAAAGCACCGATGCACACCTCCTTGCCTCACCTTCCTGCCCCTTTACCAACGAGGAACTCACCTTACATCCCTAAAATGCTTTCCTTGGCCGAGTCTGCAACCTCGACTGCAGGCAGCAAAGGCTGCGAGCTCAGCTCAGAGTTTGCCATGCTTGCTGCATGTCACATAACACAAGCAACCTGCTAACGAGCTGCTATGTGCTCTCTCAAACTCACAGCTGCCAGCAACAATTGAGCAAGTGCAGCCTAGCTTTTCAGGATGCCTGCCTGTTGCCCAGGAACCACACAAAGCACTGGAGATTTTAAACAGGTGCAAACAGTGCTTTTCTCCCATGCCCAGACTGCACAGCCTCTGCAACACAAGAAGAACCAGAAAGCAGGAAATGAACTTCCAAAATGCGATCGGAGTTCCTACTGATAATGCAACGCTTTGATGACCTAAGAAAAACAGGTTGTAGGTAGCATTATAAGCAGAAGCAGGAAGGCTTGGTCAGGCTTGCCTTCACGGAACCTGCTTTTCCCAGAAATATGCAATCATACTGTAATTCTGGTTACACATTTCTTAAAATTTGTCAGTGTTTCTCACCTGCAAAATATTTTGTTAATTTAAGAGGTAACGTTTCTGAACAAGCAATGATTCAGAACGTGTAATGAGCACCAAAAATAAATGAAAAGAGTGTATTTTAAGGCTTACTTTTATAAAAATTTGATAGCTGCATGGGATTTTTAATGCACAAAACTGTCTTTCAAATAAGTGTCTTAAAAAGCATAATACAAGTCACGTAGTTTATCTAATTGAGAGTATGTACAGAAATTCTACATGCACCATCTGTCTACAGCTCATTCCTTAACATTATAACCTTGTACATACACAGCTCAGTGCATAGGTGGTACCGTAGGTAAACACAAATTGTATCTCCTGAACTGAAAATCTGTGAGTCAACTTTCAACAGGCTCATTAGAAACGGCGGCACTAACTCCAGAATGGTTTGTTTTGTCAATATTGCCTACGCTGTGTTAAGGTCATCAGTACGAGTTTGCTATTAGCCATGTTCCCACACTGGTAATCAGGCAAATTCCTGTTAATTTCAGGCAGAATCTTGCCTGAATTGGAAGGGAGCAGGAACTGGTTAAGGCCGCTAACCAGACGGCCACTGAGATCTGGCATCCTGATGGGATCAGCTGCTCTACCTGCTACCTACAAACCCACTCACAAGCCCAGGCACAGGTCAAGCCTTGAGCAAGGCTCTTCTGCGGTTCCTTCAGAAATGTAATGCTACAATGCTGACGTGCATGCTTAGGGCTTCTGTCTAAACTGAAAGCACTCAGATAGGTTTTACCTTCCCTTCTGGATCCAGCTTTTCCACTTGGATGTGAGGCTGAAAAGGCTAAAGGGTTCTCTTGTACAGACGCCAACAAAAACAAAGGTAAACTTAGAATTTTCATTAACTGTAAATTACAAGAGCAAACAGAAATAAGGATTGATGTGAGCAACAGGGAATGCTAAAGCTTCACCAAATGTAATGTGTAATGCTTCAACCCAAACATATTTTGGGATGACTGCCAAGAAGATGGGTATAAATGTGGGAGGCTTAGTAGAGTACAGTTTGAGCTAAAATGTGTAAAGTTTTCACTTGTGCTAAGGAAACATTCGTAGCTAGGTAAAAACAAGGCCTTATGAAAAATCCAATTTTACATCTAATCTAAATTTCCCTGGGCAAAGCAACTGCTCTCTTCCTAAACCAATCCTCGAGATAGCTGGTGGTAGCATATAATTATTGTGGATAGTATTGCCATGGGCTAGGCACTAGTTGAATATTGTAAATTATAGAGGTGTCTCATCCAGCATTACATGGTTTGACGTATTCATCTAAACCTGAATTGGAATTACTCATCACGATGCTTTTGTTATTTGGTGGTCCAATGACATCTGTACAACCAGGAGACAGAAGCGTTGGCTCTAACAAGTTTTCTTGCTCTATCTTAGCTTACACTGTTACATGTTAGCTCTTCTAACCAAGGAACTCCTAGTGGTGAAGGATGAAGTAACATCATCTCCAAAGTTACAGCATCCTACATGCTTTTGGGGCTGCAGGGGAAAGGGTATTAAATAACCCAAATAATCTCAATTTGCTGCTGAACATCCCCCAGCAGAAAAAGGCCTATGTAGTTGAGGTTTGGTTATCTACTGTCAGAGCTTTACTCAACAGTAAGAGTAGGAGGTTCTTCCAGCTCTACTAGAAGACTAGTTCATGAACTAAGATTTAAATTTACTTTCAGTGAAATAAACAATGAATAATTCCAGTAAAGGCAAGAGGCTGGAGAGTAAAAGGCTATAAATGCTATAGAAATTTTCAACACAAGCTCATTTCTCATCTTTTTTAAAGCTAGTTTCTTTTGGAGTTGATAGACCAATTATTTCAGGAAAAAAAAAAAAAGTCAGTATTAGTACAGCTTTTTACCTATTTTTTCTGACTTCAGACAGCTTATACAGTAATGAAGGTCCAAGAAGGCATTTTACTGGCTATCACTTCAGCTTTATTCATCTGATTAGTTCTAAAATATTTAGACAGCAATACAAGTTAATTCATGTTTCTCCATGTTAATGCAGGGTACATCCTTCCCTCTCTGTGCCTGAGATGATGCATTTCTTAGGTTTTCTAGATCTGCAGCTGACAGATACTGACAAACTTTGGATTCCCCTTTATGTACCTCCAGTTCCAGACATAAGAAGTTCCTATTGGAACAAGTACAGGAATCATAATAACACTACTCAGTGCATCTCAAAACTTGGCAAATAAACGTGACCCTCTGATAAAGAAGTGGTTACAACAGGAACTTATCCTATCTAAAAGAGAAATATCTGGAAAGATACCACCTATTCATTCCATTGTTCCACATGCAGATCTATTCAGCTGGGAGGGCCAAAGGTGACAAGTAACCCTATGTACATAATAATATGTACATAATGCTACTTGTCACCCTATGTAATAACACAGCCTCCAGTGTCCTTCCATTCACTGGAGAATGTCTTCCCTAAGGCTGACATTGGCATGAGAATGATGAGAGCACCTAGGAAGGACTCAAATGTAAAAGCAGCTCAGGTGTTTCTAATGGCTTAGTAGCAGGTGAAGACATTTCTTAGGTTGTCTAAGAACAGAAAGCACCTGACAGAAGTGTGCAATGAAGCTTAATAACAACAGTGATTCAATAAACTCTCTTTAAGTAAGGATCCTTGACACTACGGAACAGGCCAGGATTCACTATTCTGATGGCTGACTGTAGGATGAAGCTATGCTTTCTGTCTATGCTACCTGTAGAGTTAAACTTTCCTTCAAATTATATCAAGTTTGTGCAGCTCACTCAGCAAAGCTTTGAGGAGCCTGAGAAAAGAATGTATCCTTTCCTACAGTGACTTCTGTAAAATAAGAAACTGGATTAACCACAGTCTTCACTGGTGCCAGCCAGACCACAAAGTGTAGCATCAACACTGTGCTTGTAAGGTAAAAGCTATTGTAATTTTAAAATAATATCAATCATACATTGTGCCCCAGAAGTACTATAACCTGACTTCAGATTTCTTACAAACTATGTCTTCTTGGACTCCTACATAATACCAGAATAAGAAACATTGAATTACTTTCTAGGAGATATTTACAAAACTCTGGGATATTCTAAGCAGATACAAGCTAATATTATTATGCTGAATAGCAGTACAAGCTGCCCTCCATCCACAGCACCATGCAGACTGTCATTTTTGTAGTTAGGATGCATTTTGCAGCAAGACTTAAATGTTCTTTCAAGTGCACTGTACTGTTAGTTGTTGTCACAATTATTTATAACTGGGGACATCTATCTCCTACTAACCTTCTGTTCTGGTCCAATATACAGGAAACAATTCTTGAAGCATTGAAGTACATTTATAAGAATTTAAATTCAGTATTTCTTAGCTAGATTCTGCCCTCTGGTTTTGACTCTAATCCCAGGCAAGTCAAAGAAGACATTCAGTCTTCCACTCTATTGTGGGGTTTGTGTGTATGAAAATTTAATTTTGATGAGAGGTCAGGATAGAAGATGAAGATGAAGTTCAGCTAAAGAAAAAGGTTTGAAAGAGGCTTGTAAACATGAGACCATGAGTTGCATTTCTTTTTAAAATGTATCATAAAGGTACTGTAGCATTCTTTAACACTGAGAAGCAGCAGAATAGTGCATGAAACCCTCAGTGCTGAGAAAGAATCTGTCCCTGTTTTAGCCATGAATTATGTTACAACCTTGAGAAAATTACTTAACTGTTCCATATTTCACTTTCCCCATCTATCAAATGGGGACAATGTTACTTTGTAAAGCCACCCTAAGATTCTTTTAAAAATGTATATAATTTGGAACCTTGTAAAGCACACGTAATTTCTAAAAAAACCCACCGAGGATATAAGAATAAATATTTCTTTAAACATTTGTTGCAATATTTTAATTCAACTCATACCTTTCCTATAAGTACTTTACAACATTCTCAAGGGTTTATATGTGCTGTTTACAATTATCAGCATATGGGATTTGAAGGTACTACATGCTTTAAGTTTAAACTTCCAACTGTTGGTTGACATACAAATATTTTAAAGGACCTCAGTAAGTAATGGACTGGGTTCTGTGTTGTTTTCCTGAGACAGGCAACCGTCCTCCAGCTGAGGTAGCACTGGATTCTTTGAAACCCACAATAATCAGCAAACTAAAAGAAAAAGAGGTTAACACTGTGTCCTGACTCCCCAGTACTCTTTTCAGCACCTATATGATACAGAGGCCACAGAAGACTCACTCTTACTTTGAAGTGCAGGAAAATATATTGTAGTAAAAGACTGAGTGTCATTCAAAGCATCCTTTGAAACTTCTTTAAAAACTGAGCTTTGTGTCTGGAGAGGTTTTAATGATTAGTTTATTTTTCTGTACTTTAGAGCACAGAATAGAGAATTCATTACACGTTTAAAACTCAACGAAGTTTGCAGGCTTTAGATATTCAAATACCTCTACTTCTGAAAGTTTATCCTGCTCAAATGTGTATTTGTAGGGTGTGATGTAAAAGTGGCTGGACATAATATTGTAGGTCCAATTCCAAGTCATCAGTTTGTTACATTTTTAAGGCAAGTATTTCAGTGCAAAAGAGAGGTGTTTCCTCAACTTTGTATTACAAGACTGGATCACAGAGTTTCTCAAATAACCTACATTACAGATGGGACCAAAAGCATGGAAACTGCCAGGCCCCAAAAGATTATATTCTCTGAACATTGTTAGCAATCAAAAACAAGATATCAGAACTGGGGATGGCTCACAAGTTTAGAGACAGCATTCATTATAAAACAAATGCTACAGTAGTTGTATTACTGAGGGAGAAAAAAGTTGGCGAGATTCTACAGCCATTTCATCTTTAATAAGTATTTCACTCACTAACTTTGTAATACAGAGAAGAGAATTTCTATCCTTCAAGTTATTCAATCATATTTATAGCAGATAAAATTTTACAGGTATTACATTAGGTACAGTCACCTTATCTCCAAGTAAAAAAATGACATACATAGTTGAATACAAAGGCAGCAAACTGGATTTTTTTTTATTCTTATCAAGATGAACATAATACTTGAATGCAAACAGGACAGCTAGATAAGAATTACAAAAGACATGAAATTCCTCCTATTTTTAGGTGTGATTATGAAAGCAACACCAGAAATACAAGCAAAAGGGAAAAAACATGGTCAACCAAATTAAAATTACGTTGAAAAATATATATGGCCCAGAATCTGTGTAGACCTCTGAAGAGAGACTGCCAGCTAAAAGAACAGGAGTCATGTGGGATGCTCTCAGGTATTTAAGAGCATAGACTGTGCAACACAGTGCAAGAGCACAAATGTGCCCGCAGAGGCTGTCCTAGAGCTTCAAATATCTCCAGCTCAAGTGACTAATGTGAATGTGCAAAGAGACAACCACTTCAAGCAGAACTTTTTACTGATTAAGTCACTACCATAAATCTCAATATGTTCCCTGCCATATTGGCAGGCTGTCCCCCTTTTCCTTTTAACTGTGGGCCAGATCCTCAGCTGGTATAAGCTGGCATTGCATTTTGTTGCCTTCAGTGGAGCTAAGCCAATTGATGCCATCTGAGCATCTGATATTATATTTCTGTAGCAGTTAAAAAATGATACAGTGGCATTAATTACTACATAGTCATGTCTCATAACCTCATGGCAGGGGTGGAAAGACTTCTCATTTATAGTCACCAGTCAACATACAGAGTGGAAGGGTCAATTGGTCATTCCATGCTCAGTTTGATGGCTGAAAAGCTACTAGTCATCCCAAAATCAGGAAAAAACACTTTATATTTTCCTATGTGATTTAAATACTTAAATTTTGTTAACTCACAGGCATGTAGTAGCTACTCTATGTCCTTAAAGCACCATAATCCACTGCATCAAAAATGTAATGGATCTGACATGCAGAAGAACAGGCAACTGGAGCAGACAAAAATTCATTTAACTGAGAAACCCAAGTCCCACAGCCAACAGTAGATGCTAAGGGAAAGAGGAATAAGAACACTTTTATCTGTAAGCATTCTGCCACAGCCTAACAGCACATCAGAGATGCAGACACAAAGTCTCCAGTTTTGATAAGAGAGAAAGCGGTCAGGGTTTATTTTGTTTCAGCAAAGGGAGAAATGAAGCACACGATTAATTACAGACAACTGCATTTAGTTTGGACTATCTCTTACAATGACCTGACATTCATAGTTTATACCTTTTGTGTAGAAGGCCCATATGTTCCATTTCACTGCAGAAGGAAATAATCTTAACAAAAAATTGCAACACCCAAATAAAATCCTTCTCCAATGAAATAACATTTCGTATTTTCTACCCAACACAAAAGAAGTTTAAGCTGGGACTCCAAAGAACCAGGGTGGGCTCAGACACTTGGATATCCAGTAGAAGCAATGATGACTTGCATCAACATTTTAGATGCAGCAAAATGTTCACTAACTCACATAGGTTATTGAGGGTTCTTGTCTGTGTATTTGAGGGAGGGGTAAATAGGGAGTTAGTCTGTAGCACTGAATCTATCTTGGCCTGCCTTCATTTGCATTCTTTGCCCTTCCCAGTATTTCCTCTCATATATAATTATCTCCTCAGCTCCCAAGTGATTTTGCTTCAAGCACTTCATAGCCCCTGGACACTCAACATTGAGATCTTACAGAACACTGAACAAGCAGATTGCCATCTTTGTCTTTAAATGGGTACTAACCTATCAGACAAAAAACTTACTCTCCACCTACTTATTAGAATTTGCATGTTAAAGCAGCATGCACACTCCTAACAAGCTTCCAAATGGGGGATTGGAAGTAAGCAGATTCATTCTACAGGTAAATGTATAATCAATGGCCTTAGGCTGGCTGAAGCCTATGTCCCAAAATACAGAGGGTTTGCTATAGATATAATGTAATTACCCAACAACAAGCAAAGGCCAAAACATGGGAAGATAAACCCATGACTGACTTCAAGAGGCGCTTCACTTGTGTAAGGACAATGAAATTCAGGGCTTTAGCCACAAAAGAGCAGAGCTACTGAAAAACAGAAACAGACAAGGAGACATTAGAGAGCACAATTTATGGGGGAAGGATAAGAATAAACAGAAAAATGAACAGGAAACAGGAGAAGCAAGGAATTGCAGGTTTCAAAATGAACTAGGATCTGCCATGCCAAAAGAAGTAACTGAATCTACTGTTGTCTACTAGGAAAATGCCAAGACGCTGGTGAAGTGTCCTCACAGCCACACACTCTTGATGTTAGGTTCTGAGGACAATGACATAAGCTCTACTACTGTCATTCTAGAGAGCATTCCAGTGGGAACAACTTCAGATGGAGAAATCATGGATTTTCTCTCAGAGCTGAGTGTATCTGAATAAAGGTTTGAAACCTATTCCGTACCCAGTAGAAAATGGAAGAGTATTTAAAACAGACACATTCTGCCTGACTCAAATAAATTTGAACCAGTTGATTAAGGATATCACTGAAATTCATATGAAAAGTATCATCTATCTTTTAAAGCTTGGCCTCCTATTTCTATACTGTACTTGGCAGAAATGTGTCCATATTCAGTATTTTGTCTTAAGTCAGTCATGGGATCCTGCTGTCCTAATACTGATGAGAATGAAAATGATAATCTTCAAATACTTAATTCAACTATTATTTAAGAAATATTATTACTTAAATGAGACACTCCCTCCACAAAAGAATGCTCATAAAAATATATGCCTTAATTAAAAAAAAAAAAAAGGATTTTCTTTGTCTAAATTTTGTAACAATCTGTAAGCGTGTTCAGTCATCCTTACCACAGGGGAAGAAAGTAAGTAGGAATTTCTGCCTGACAGAAATCCTGCAAGTGACAAAGCTCCTAATTTTGACTTCAGTGTAAATTTTGCCTCAGTATGAATTCACAGGATTTGGCCTATGCTTTGCAGAGGTAACTGGGTTTCAAGTTTGTTATTACTTAGATAATTCTTTTGCTAGAAGCTTAAGAGCTCTTGGAAGAACTGGAGGGAGTGAGTTTGACAAGAGATCAAAGAGATCTGTTACTGCTGTGTCTACTGGACTTTTTAGTGTCCAGTGGACACCAGCTGGCTGGGTAGAAAATGGGAATTAACACAGTTTAGTTTTAGAATAATAACATACAAAGTAGAATAATTTATTTACTCCCAAAAAAACATGGTTGGAGTTTATATTCTCATTTCTTATGTAATGGAGTTTTCCTAATATTTACTGTTTATCAAAAATACTTGTTTGCAATGCTTCCCTGTAAGGCTGATATACCAAATTTCAATTTCTAATCAGAAAAAACACGCAGATGTTACTAATAGGCCAAATGCTGGAATGCTTGCCAAGGATTTAGGCTGTCCACTGCTACAGACACAATGTGATTAAGACTCCCCATGACATTCAGCTGGTAAGTCTGGAGAAGTCTGGCCAGGCACCTTGATCATAAACAGAAACTTACAGGCTAGGCAGCCTCATAACATCCATGTCTCAAGTCAATTTCTTTGTTTTCTATACATTGACCCTTTTTTCTTCCCTTTGAAAAGGAAGGGAACTAGGAAAAAAAGAAACAAGCCCATAACAGAGCTGTTCTAAATCTCTCTGAAGAAGCAGACACAACAAATAGCTCCTCAAACTGAATCCCAGGTGAGAGCTCCTTGCTGCAGTTGTGTAATCCTAAACAAGAGAAATCATGCTTTTTTTTTTTAATGCTGGAAGAAACTAGCCTTTAAATTTGTATTTACTCCAGTAAATTGTTCTTACTTTAACCTGTGATTTCACTAGCTAGCAATAATTTTGGACTGTTGCTCAGAGGACATCTTGTTGCTTTGCTAATCACCTGTTATGATGTGTATGTCACTGCAGAATTTAGCCATGTAAATTTTGAAAGCAATTTGCAGCTCTGAAGCAATTTTGAAATATTTCTTCAAATTCTATGCTGTCAAAACTCAATGAAACTGCAAAAAGCAAATGAAGGTAATGTCTATAAACATTGAAGCTGGCTACACAAAAAGCTGCAAAGAATAAGGGTTACCAGAGCAGGAAAACACTGTAAATTACTAAGCATTGTTTCTTGAAGCATAATACTCATACCTGGGAACTACACATTCCTACCTATACATTGTATCAATATCATAGGGATAAATAGCTCTAGAAAAAAAAGAGAAACCAAAAAGATAAATTAAACAAATTAACAAGCAGGGTACTCACTGTTTAGAACCTATCTGCAGATGTTCACCCAACAATTTCACTTTTCCCTCCCCTTCTTTCAGCAAAATGTGGTACCGTGAGCATTACAAAGACTATTCCTTTCCATAAAAAGTTAAAGGCTAATACACAGCAGGAGCCAATAATAATTTTGTGTTAAAATATCCACATAATAAGAACACCACTGTGATGGTAGATTTCCACCTTGCACATTAAATACTAGTGTACTCAAGCTTCTCTTATGCCTGTGGCTTGGGCAATGCTCTGCTCAGGAAACTCAGGATAAATCTGTCCTAGAATTATTCTGGTGTGAGCTAGCCCAGCAAAAGGGACTTTTATTCTGATATGGCTCAACCAAAAAAGTACAAGGACAGACATACAGGCAAAACAGAAAATACCCCATAAACAATAATCCCATCATCATTATGCATTCTAATATAAAGTATTTACAGGATTAAGCAGCAACAGCACTGACACAATAACACATAGTATGGCCTCATCCTGCAAGCCTCTCATCTGAATAATCCTAAGTGTGTGCAGTCCCTTGCAGCAACTATGAAATTTGGGAGGAAACAGATCAAAAAAGCTGAAGCACAGAGCAGCAATGTGATTCACCTAAAATTCTACAAAAAACAAATAGAAAGTCATAAATTAAACTGATTCTGACTTTTAATCTTGTCTGTGGGACTCAAGATCTCTCCCCTGAGAATAAGCATAGCAAAGCAAAAGCAACCCCACCCTTGACATTTTATTATATTTCTATAGTCGTCTCAATATACCAGATCAATTGCATTTGAAAATGCAGCTATTAAACCATAAGTAGACCATCTTTGGAGCCTTTGTTTGTCAATTGCATCAAACAACAATTCTTCTGCAGACAAGAAATCAGACTGTATTTTTACAATAATTGCAAGTCATTTCTAGGAGAAAGAGGTAGCAACAATACCCAAGGAAAAGAAATAACACACTTTTGTGCTTTCCCATCAAACCTGATAGTGGTAGGGGTTTAAATCAGTCAGAGGCAGCTACGCATGAGAGATTGCACTCTGCAGGCTCTATCAGTCAGAAGTCAAGGATACACGTCCATGATTTATCATACTTTTCATGGTAATTAGCTAGAGTGCCATTTTGCTTCCAGTAGCATCACTCAACTTTCTTTTTTTAATTTGGTCTTTTTTTCTGCAAATGAATTTACATATTTCTCAGTCTCTCATCCCCTACTATGTTTTATTTATGAATATAGGCCTTGCTGATGGTGACTTTAATGTGAAGAAAGTAGCAATTAGTGTACCTATCTGCTAAGTTAATCCCTTTCCCACAATGTCTGCGGAGAAGTTTAAGGTAAGTAACAGTCTGCAGTCAATATTAGGTTTAATTATGCTTAATGAGGGGAACTATCTCTGTTTACTAACTGCACCTAGGTGTGTAGCTTCTATATGAGTTTTTCTCCCAAACTCATTCCACACCGTTAATAGTGCCACTGTGCAGGGTACTTGTGGTGCTTTAATCCATAAAACTTCTCCAGGAGAGCCAAGCAAGTGAGGCACCTGTTACAACACACGTTCAGAGGGAGCAGAAGGGCCTTAAAACAATGACAGCTTTGTGTAAAGAAAAGGTTCTTCTCATATTTAGTGGATGTAGTGCACTGGAGAAAAGAAGCTGAAAGCCCCAAAAAGCCCACAGACATTCCTCAAGGCCCTCCCCTTAAAAAGTAAAACCAACTAAACAAACAAAAAGCAAAATAAAATAAAATAAAATAAAATAAAAAATAAAATATTTTTTCCCAGTTTTCAGGGAGCATCCACTTGAATATTTCCTGTAGGAGTTACTGTGATCTTTTACCTAATTGAAAACTGTGTAAAGAATTAATACCCTGAAGTTGTACAAACAAATGAAGTCTTCTAGTTGTATTTCACGAGCAGGTATCTTCCACAACTGAAGAGATTCTAGAGGCAACTGAAGATGACACCAATGTTGTCTTAGAACTCCATACCAGCAAGAGGTCAAAAGCAAAGCCTCAGGCTGAAACCCAGTTCTACTTCAACAGCTCTGGTTTTAGCATCTGTGCAACGTTGTTACTTCAGTCAGTCTTCCTAATATGAAGATCTCAATTTGAGTTTACATCTGTACTTTTTGCTATAACATTTTCCTTTGTGATTTCATGTATTATCCCCTTAAGAAATTCAAGCAGTGGGATTTTTTTTAATACATATTTATAACTACCTATGAAAAATATACCTTCAAAAATCTTTGATTCCCTAGGATGCATAGATTTAGGGGGTTTGTGTGTGTGCACAAGGGACCAAGTTTACAGAAGTGCTGGAAAACAAAGGTGTTTGATTTCCAATAAGAAATGGAAGTGGAACACAGATAGAAATTGTTCTGTAAATTAAGAGGTTACTTCATTTGATTTTTCCTAAGCAGTAAGAAGAGAGTTCTGCATTTCATTCATATCAGAAAAATGTGACATTTCCTCAGACATAGCTTAGGGGGTTTTTTTTGTTTTTTGTATTTTCTTTTTGTTTGTTTTGTTTTGGTTTGGTTTGGTTTGGGTTTTTTTGTTTGTTTGTTTTTTTGGTTTGGTTTTTGGTTTGTTTGTTTGTTTTTGTTTTTGGGGTTTTTTTTGTTTGTTTGTTTTTTCCCTAGTGAGCACTCTGCCCTTATTTTTGCCATTGGCAAGACTTCAAGAAAAAAATATTTCTGGTTAGAAAATTGATCAAAAAAGCAGGAAAAACTTCTGCTAAATCATGCTTTTTGTTTTTAAAAAAACACCCATTTTACAATTAGTTGACTGTCAAAACAGAAGTAAGATTTATTTAAAGGCCAAACTGTAATTCTAGCAAGCTATATCCACATCAACTGTACATACCTTTGACTGTATAGGTTTGAAAATTTAAGCTCAAGGCTTATATGTATTTTTCCTACAACATGCCAAAATAACCCTAACACCTGTATTACCAGATCTTAAAGAAAAGGTTTCTAAAGGAGAAGTGTGGTTTTTTAACTGTTTTTCCCTCTCAACACAATGTTCCAAAAAACAGGATCTGAAAATGTAAATTCAAGTTTAACTACTATGTAAAACTGTTAACAGCTACATAAGAAAGAAAAGATACCTGTTTTCAAAGTGATAAAATACCTGTGTTCAATATCTTCTTCCTTTTGCCATTTAAGACATCAATATGCATATAAACATGGATTTCATTATGAGATGGAAATTATTTACGGGCACATTCATTCAGAAAATTGATGAGATTTTGTATCCAAGAAGAGAGAAGAGGTCATGTCACTTCTTGAATACAAAGTCCAGCATCTTAAAACACTACAGAATGACTCTGAGGATCTGAAAAACTTAAAGAACTCATAATTTCAAGGCTAGATTATGGAAATTCTAACTAGAGAATGAAAATAGCACTTAATACAACACCAGAAGAGGGCATATTCAAGTTATTTCTCACCTGCTGCCACCTTTCAGTAGTGACATAAACAAAACTTGGGTAACTGAACAATAAGCTATTTTACTAAAGCACAGACCTAGGGTTAGAGATGACAGGACCACCTGCAGGCCATGGATGTTCAGTGTACATACACAAGCAACTCTCCCCAAAAATCCACAGGCAGCTCTCCAAGCCATAGGAAGCAGATCTCCCTGAGAGAGGTGGGCATTTTACAAAAATCTGTGTAGCTCTCCTCCCCAGACAACTGCTTGGGAAAAACGTTCCACACTTTCCTCAAGAGCCTGAGAGGATGGTGGCCTTGCTCACTTGGATCAGTCTAGGTAATAACTAGGTTTTTCACACTGCAGTTTTGCCTCCACACGTCTCTGCTCAGAGTCACCAACTGTAATGAAGAATAGTGGGAGGATGAAGATTTTTTTAAAACTAATTGCAAAATAACCAAAGAAAAGCTGTTTCCCAAACATAAAGAGTTTGCTTAGATGAAAATATTTTTTTCCAAGATCTAGAGAGATTCAGGTACCCCTAAATGAATGAATCTCTGCTGCAGTGTAATGCCTTGGTAAAGAGAAAGACACTTTCTTTTGATGACCTCTGAAGGAATGCTGAGAGTCTCCAGTCTTGGTGGAGGAGATAACCTGAGAGTGATTCAATCTGGTGGCCTCTGGAATCTCAAGGAAGCTTAAAGTTTATATGGAAACAGTGCATCTCAGGTTTATAGCCCAGACAGGCAGGTGGGATTGGAACATTGTGTTTAGCCACATACCAATCAAACTGTTAAAACGTAACTTACAAGAGAATGCTTAGACAGAGATACTGAGATCTTGGGGCAGTCCCATCTCATAAAAAAAACCCCCAAACATCTAAATGTGCCTATAAACTTAATTATAAAGATAGTTTAATTCAGAGGAAGGAAGAAGTTTCAGATCAAAGTTCTGCAGCAAATGACCACAATTCAGATTTATAAAAACTTACGGCATTAAAATGTCACTTAGTCACTCTATAAGTGACTAAGAAGCGACATTTCTTGCTTTTTTCTCTTTTTTTTTTCCTTTTCTCAATATTGATTTCTCGCCAGAAGAAATTCAAGTTTTCAGCTACTTTTCTCTCAGAAGAGCCTCTGCCCACTTTCATGAATTCTCTCTGCCATCCTAAAGATATGCCTTTGAAAGGCACAGAGACTTGTATAATCCCCTAAGTCCTATTAATATCAGTAAGAATGATACAAGTTTGATTCCAAAGAGCCAGAGGGAATGACTAAAATGGCCTCAAAGCTGTTTTTCAGAGTCAAAATGGTCTACCTCATCCTCTTGGCACAGAAGTGGTCCAGCTCCCACTGCTGCTGACTTCTTGCTGTCTCTCATTTTGTTGTCTGCCATTTCATTTGTGGTACAGGAGGAAGAGGGGTTGGTCTTTAAACAACCCACACTGCTGAGAGCACTGTTATGCAGGAATGCTACTCTGCTCATCAAACTACTGTATAACGTAAGGCTGGCTTTGACTGGAAGGCTTACTGAATGAACAAGAAAAGCACATGGAAGGTGTTCAACAGCAGCATCACAGTGCCCCCACACAAATGTCTGATTCAGGTCTAATGGGAAAACAGATGTCCATCCAGTCAAAGAGGAGACAGGGAGAGAAACAGGGAGAGACTAACATAGAAAGGGAGGGAGAAAGAAATTGAGAAAGAGACAAGAAGAGAAAGAAAGAAAGAAAGAAAGAAAGAAAGAAAGAAAGAAAGAAAGAAAGAAAGAAAGAAAGAAAGAAAGAAAGAAAGAAAGAAAGAAAGAAAGAAAGAAAGAAAGAAAGAAAGAAAGAAAGAAAGAAAGAAAGAAAGAAAGAAAGAAAGAAAGAAAGAAAGAAAGAAAGAAAGGAAGGAAGGAAGGAAGGAAGGAAGGAAGGAAGGAAGGAAGGAAGGAATTATTTTACCTTACTACTCAGTGAAAGATGGATCTCCTGAACTTTGCAGGACACAATAACAGTTGAAGTTAAAATCTTGAACCACCAGATGGAGGATTTAGCCCTTGTCGAGCCATGTTCTACTTTTACAGAAAGACAGGGAAGCCAAGTCTCTTTTGGGTTGTAAAGACAATGGAATAGAAATCAGCCAGAAGAAGAAGAAGAAAAAGAAGCCACTGTCCTGAGCTACCCACTGAAGAAAATTAACTTTCCCAAAACAAACACCAGAGATATTAAAGATCAGTACTTTAATCTGTCTGGACGCCTGGATGTGACATCTGGACAGCAAAATTGCTATTTATTCTTTCTGAAGAACATAAATGGAGTCACTGGCACAAAAAAATTTAAAGTCAAATTATGTTCCATGTGGCAAAAGTGGCCAGTGTCACGTGTGCCACGTCATCCAGATATTTCCAGATGATCTGCTGCTCAGATGAAGAAGAAAATCAGAATGACTGAAAGTTTCTTCTTGGTTTTGACCCTGGCACACATCTGATCAAAACCAATGGTGGTTAAATATCTTGTTCTGAATCTCAAAAATCCTCCCTGACATATATTTCTTGCCACCACTTTTTCACTCTCAGCGAAGAGGGATGTTATCTCTTTCACAGAAGAGGTATCAGGTCGTGGCCCCTGGCAAATCAATATGAATCATAGGGCCACATGATTCAAATGTGCTCTAAGAAAGAGAATTTTAGCATCCTACAACTCCATGCTTAAAGCACTGAACAAGGAAACCAGTGTGTTGATTCAAGAGGCCAATCCTTTCACATTCATTGTCAAAAACAGCAAAGGAGGGAGAGTAATACATTACCTCTCACTTACACCTTTTATATAGAAAAACCAGGCACACTGGCCTGGCATAGTTAGTTTTACTAGAATATCTGGTGGATAACACATCAGATATGCATGCAGGTAAACATAAACACACATTCACACACAATACTGAACTTTGGGTTGGCAGCCAGGCTCTGGTAACCCATGTCCCCTGGGCACAAATCAACTATGAAGGAACAGGAAAAAGTCAGTGTAATAGTTAACTAGCCCAGTGGGCTATTATTCATCACATGCAGAGAAACAGCAGTGCAGGCTGCAATGCTGGTCACCTCTCCCTCTGGAATGCTACTGGATGCCTGGAATTAAATTCAGCAGTGAAAAAAACCAGCAAATGTAGTGTCAACATAAGAAGCTGAATTTCACCTCCTGGAGCTGCAAGTAAGGAGGACTTCTGCATGGAAGCAGAGATTTCCTGTGAAGCCTGATGCTGAAAGAACATGACAGATTCCAGCACCAGCATTTATCAAATATGAATGCATAGGTGTTGGTAGGATTAACAAGGTTATTGGTATCAGATCTAGGCAATTATTCCCTATACAGCAGCAATCAATTCAGCAATGATCAATCCTTGTGGCAACTGGCCAAGTGTTAATGTTGGTAGCTGCAACCAATGCACCAGAACTGCAAAAGAGGGTTAAAGTGCATCCATTTCAAGTGAAACTAAACCAGGTGAATTCCTACAGCCTATCAGGGAAATTCCCTCAAATATGTCCTAATCTTTCAGAGTCTTTTACAGCAGTGCACTAAAAGTGAATATACCACAACACACACTGTATTTCTTCCAGTGCTACCTCAGTAAGCATTTTGCAGAGAAGCATTACACTACTGTCAGGACTTCAGCTTGAAAAGACAAATTTAATCTGGTTTTTTTTTTCTAGTTTTCAATGATTTCACTTCATCAGCCATGGCAGAAATGACAATCAAAAATTCAGTTTACTTTTTATTTTTCAACAAAAGCATCAGTTTGTTATTTAAGAAGACCTTGAAATAAATGGTTTAGAGAAAACACACACACAAAAAGTAGATTCTTGCTTTCCAAAAACTCACTTTCCCTCTGAAAGGGTTTGCTCTGTGTGTGGATTATTCATTTACTTTAATTATTTTGAAGTGTTTCTGTTTGAGTGGCTAGGAGTTAAGTATCCACAACACCAAAGTAGGTCCTAGAATTAGTTGTCCTAAACAAAATGTTCTGCTGCAGTGGCCCAAATCCACACAAGCAGTTAGCCTTGAATATTTTGGCTTTTTCACAAAGAGTACCCAGATCCACGAGAATGTATTCTAGGACTTACATTTTATGAACAGGTCATATCTTTCTAATCAGGAACTTCACCCTTTGTTGGATGTTTTCAGACCAGATAGCTTTCTGGTTAATTAGGTACACACACTAAAAACAACAACAAGAAGAAAACAAGCCAAGAAAGTCCCAGGAAAACTTCAGATAGAAGTGTTTGGACATAGTTCTGTGCACACATCCACAGAGAGAAGAAGAGGAATCTAGGGAAAATACACAGGATAATCACCTTACAGTCAGTGCACACTGACTTGAACAAGGATTCAAAAAATAAACACATCTAACATTTAAATTCCAGGCTGCATATTCAGTGACACCCTTTCTCTCATGACTGTATGTACACTCAAACCCAAAACCCCAGCAGCAAAACATCAACAGCTTTGAGCAATTTCAGTTCTCGATCTCGTGGCAAAGCTCCCATCCAAACGTTCCACTGCATCCACAGGCTTCTACTACCACATTCTGATTTAAGTACATAAATGCAAGAAAACTACAACCAAAGACAGTTGAAATGAAGAGTTTGTGCTACCCATCCCTTCATAGATGTAAAGATGTGATGTAGGCATCTGGAGAAACAGAAGGTATCTCCTCTGGTACGTCTCATTCTATAGGTCTCCCCATTTTCTAACTGCATTCCTGTGCTTTCCACAAACTTCCACACAGCTTTACAGCTCCTCTGCACCCTTTCCCATGGCTACACCCAGTATTTACAGGTAAGCTTGCAGCCTTGCTCCTCCATGGAGGTAAACAAGAGAGGAAGAAAAATGGTATGAAGGAAAGTAGGAAACAATTCTGCACTTACTTGTCTGCAGTTGGTAGGTATACCTTAGGAAGAGTTGCTTTAAAATACAAGTTGTTATTGAGGTTTGGTTTGAAAATCTCTGCCAGTTTTGACACTCAGGTGAAGGTATTGCTGCTGGCTCCAGAATAATTTGCATATCTTATCACTAAATAAAATGTCTGAGGTGTGCACCAATCTGATGAAATTATAAACAAGAGTCCACACAAGTACACATGCCTTCCTGTTTGATTTCTGTCCTGTTCACTCCTCTATAATAAATCATATGATCATCTCACTCTAGCTGGAGGTTTAACTGTGCATGTAAAAAGGAAAATGATAGCAGCCTATTCTTACCCATATTTTACAGCTGAGAACCTGACAAAAATGTGATTTTGAGGAACAAGCTGAAAGCTTATTTTGCTACCATCCACCTCCTCTTTTATTGCCCCAGAATTAGTGGGAAATCCCATGTATTTATGTATTTTTAAAAATAATTTCCCACCCTGAAAGTAAATAAATAAATTAAACTACACCTCTTTTACTACAAAGACAAATATACATGCCTAACTTTATGTCCTGCAATTAATCTCATGTATTTCAACAGGATTACTCATAATGCTGTAAGTGAAATACACGTGTAAATCCTTGCAGAATCATGGCCTGAATTGCCAGCAGTTATATGGCACAATTAAATGCTCTCTACAGAAAGATCAGAAAAAAAAAAAAAAACAAGAAAAAAGCAACAACAACAAAAAAAAAAAAAACCACCACTTTAGGCATAATAAGTAATAAAATCTACTCCAGGGAGTGACTATGGGAGAAATAGCATTAAGGGTTTTCCCCTGGGAAATTCACCTGTCACCAAATCCTTTCATAAATTCATCTTCTTCCTCTACCAGTTACCACCTTCACCTACCACTCTGTTCTCTATCACCAAATATGACTACTCTCCCTTCCCACACTTCCTCTGCTGCTACGAGAAGAAGGAGACAGGAGATGCATCTTACTCATTCTTTTGCCCTGTGAAGCAGGATGAGAGCACACCCTGGCCCTTACATTACCTAGCACGGTAATAACAAGCTCATGTGCTAATTAACAGGCCTGGGGTGCACAACCTTGCTCCTTAGCCTGTTGCTGAACTGTTCACATGCCAGTGTCTCGCTGAAAATTGTCCAATAAATACAATGGGCAACCCTTAACCTATCACTGGAGCTCATTACAAGAAGCTGCTGATCAAGATGTATTATTAATTGGGATACCCAAACTGCCCAGCCCTGCCTCCTGAAGAGTAGCCTACCATCAGCTTTCCCCTGCAAAAACTCATGAATGGCACCTGAGAAGTTACTCACGATCAGGTTTCTTACTAAAATCCACGGCTTGCGCAAAAACTTCTGCTTGTGAATTAACTCAGTTGGAAATATTAACTAAAATGCCAGGAAAACAAAGTCAATCCCTTAGAAGTTCAAATGACTATTTGTCACAAACATTTCACCTCTACTAATGAACTGCAAAAATGAATGATACAAATGCAAAACTGTATTATGTTTAGCAGTTAACATTTTAATAAGAAGGAGATTAGCAATTTTTAATACCTCCAGTGCTTTGTTATATTCAATAGCACAATAACTGAATATTTTAATTGCTAATTATTTAGACCTCATTCAGTTCTCACTCAGGCAAAACTCCCATTGAGGGACTCTTGCCTGAGAAAAGAGCTACAGGATTTGTTTTACTGTAATTTGAAAAAACTTTATATATCATAAAAACTATCAAGTAATAGTGAGACAAAAATCATTAAATCCTTAGCAATATTAAATCCTACTGAAATTCCCATTGACTCTCAACGCCAATGTTTTCATATTAAGTAAAACAGATAATTGCAGTTTACCAGTTGTAACTTACCTGTATAATTTATGCCCAGATATACTGGTGGCTCTTAAAGAGGTCTAATAATATTTTGATTCCTCTTACCGTATCCCTGCTTTTCTCCTGTGGGAAATCTCAGTTCAGATGTGATAAGGGAACAGCATTTCCAAATAATTATGATATCAACACCTTCAGAAACACAAACATTAGCATTTGGGTTTACCTTTTGACTTCGGCCTCCAAAAGGGTTAAGAGCAGCTCTCAACACTTCTTTCTTATGCTGCTGTAAAGAAAAGAAATGAGTATGTTTAGGGATTTGCACACACAAAAACCTTGAGTTTCCATAACAGTCAAATAGCTGGTGTTCAGTGGGGGGAGTGGGTGGAATGCTGTATATATATAAATACAGCTATCTGAAGGAAGACAAAACAAAGTCCTACTCATTCACATGTAGAGCACAGGTGACAAACAAACTAAATGTATTAGTATTTCAAATGTCATGGTATGCACATGCTTCAGAGAGGAAAGTTATACAGCTGGACACAAAATAATTAGTGAGTGATTTCTGAGACTCCATGCTTCAAAAAAATATTTTTTTTTTCAATTAAGTGTAGTTTAATTCATTTTAGGGATAAAAACAAATGCATCTCACAACCAAAGTTTTGCCACTTATGTTTGTCATTCAAATGCTTTTTGGAAAAAGTTAAAGGTAACTTCTCTAACAGAATGAGTCTGAAGAGTTTCTTTTTTTTCAATGAAAAACATGTATAACATTTTCATATTTTCCACTATAAATGGCTTTAATGACTAAAATGTTCAGAAAGCCTCTCCATAGGCTGCATAGAAGAAACAGAACCAAAAGCAGACCGAGTACCATACACTGTTAACTACCAAAATGTTCAGAAGTGGCTGTCACACAGCTGAGAAAAAAGTAAGCATTTTGCAGACTGAAAGTAGGAGTTGGGCACCCTCCTTCACCAATTCAGAACATGGTTTAGGGACCAGATTGTCATAGTTTCCAGTTCCTGATAAGAGGTTCGCTTAGATTACAGTGCCCAAATCCATTCCAATCCAGCTTCCTGCTTACTTGCAGGAGCAGCGAGATCCCTTTGTTCCTCTCAAGTGCTGACTTTCCACCCAAGAACCTGAGTCCAAAGCTAATGCCAGCTTGAGTATGGCAGGACTAACTAAGACTACTGCTAATCTTTAACAACATATAAAAAAAACCCCCTAAACATGTAATTCTAGATAAATTACTAAAACTATTTAAAACCATTAATAATATTATATTAATATTATTAATATTATTATATAATAATTATTATATAATGATAATTAATAAATGGCTTGTATATTATAAAAAATGTCTATGTATTTTGCTAGTGGGAGTTCTTCATAGCTAGCCATGAAGACATTTTAACTACTGGGATTACAGGTGAGAACAGATTACTCATCAGAATGAACTCATCTTTGGTGAACCTTTACTTATTTAGAAAGAAAGCACACAAAGTGCTGCTTTCCCAAATAAAGAAGATATAACACCAGCAGGCTTTCAGGCTCATTGTTTCCAAGCCTGACCACTTCCTGGCTACTACAAGGACGCTTCTGTTTCTTTCCCTGAGACATGCTCACAATTTCTTTTTAGAACTTGTCGTTCTCCTTTTGTTTTCTGTGTGCTTTCTACCTGTGGTCATTACAATCAAAGGATGCCTCCAGCAGCATTTGCAGAAATTTTCCTTTGACAATGCCCAGCTGTGAGGGTCAGTCCTGAGTGTACTCAGCATAGTCTGCTGGATGGCAGCTTCCACTGTTTTCAGGGAAGAAGGTTTATTTTGCCTGATCTAAGGCTGTGCAACAAATGCTTCAGCTTTCCTAAGGTCTGCAGTTGCCTGAATAGAGAGAGACGGGCTGGACAGTGGCTGTTAGCACTTTCCAGCATTGCACAAGGATGGTCTGGAACAGTCTGTCAGATCTGCACAGACAATGAATAAAGCAAAGCAGAAGGCCTAGATGTTGAGTAATGAGGATCGGCTTTTGACCTTTAAATGCTGCTGGATGGATTGCACGAGGTTATGTTTAATTCAAGCCATACTATTAGGTACAAAATTGTACTGTTTGCCTAATGCCTACCTCATCTCCCAGCTGCAACACTCTGTGCTTGCTGGCACACTACGTGCTGCAGCGAGAGGTGGCTCTGCTGAGTGAGCCCAGTAACACAGGGTGGTACTGGGGAGCCTGGGACAGCTGAAAAGCATGGAAAGAACACGGGAAAGCCTGAATCACAAGGTACAGGAGGAAATTTTTTATTTTAAAACCCACTGATTCAGTCAGACCCCCAGCAATGTTTAGACTCCTCACGCTCTGTAAAGGATTAAATCCAAGTCAAAAGTCTCCATTTCTCTTCTCTGGCCTACTGGTATTTGAAAATTTTTATAACTGCTCGTGATGACAAGCTACCCTCTTGGCAGCTGTAATTTTTGCCAGAAACCGCTTTACATGAGTCTGTAGAACGGCTACAGTTACTGTATTTTCACAATCATTAATTGATCCTTTCTAAACATTTGAATGCCTAAATTTAATTAGAGGCAACATTTCTGCCACAGGTTTTATAAGTGTTTTTATACATGATTTAAATCAATCAAGCCTTATACTTGAGACAGTAATTTGTTGGACCAAGACAGCTGTTTCCGGGCCATACACTTTATTTTCAATTCCAACCTCCATATTTACACCTTGTGGTTCAACTTAAATCAACAGCTTATTGGTGATTCAAATTATATCGTATCATGTAATGTAATGTAATACCCTCAAAATTTGATGCAACTGTATGGCATCAGTGGAGTGAAAAACTCTGCACGCAATTCAGGAAACCACTTTGGTTTTTTTCCCTTCTACGAGAAAGTTAACTCCATGTACTAGGCAGAGGTGAATACCTCACAGCACAGGCTCACTAGAGGCTTACTGGGCTCAAAGCTGTAAGTCTGTCAGTCCTCAGAAAGGCTCGAGGCAGGCCATGGTGATTTCCTAGAAAAATGTGCTTTTCAGGATGGAGTAAATGAGGTACATTTATTAACTCTGCTTTTTAAATATCTAACCAGAATGAGATCTACCACAAAACGAAGAAATATAGAAATGGATAACTTAAACAGTCCTAAAGTAAAAATGCCTCTTCCACTACGCTATTTGCTTGTACAGTAACGAGAGCATCCTGTACTGCTGAAAATGCAAACAAGAGGAACTATACACACTTTTTAATTTCCTTATGTTGATGCCTTATAGGCTGCATGGCCTTCTGACATTTGCTACTAACGAAAAAACACACTGTTCAGTGACCTATCATCAGATTAAGGGAACTGACATAAATACATTCCATTCGAGAAAATGTAAAGAATGCTTCAATTTTATTCACATTTTCTCTCAAGGTTGGGGGGGGAAGATATTGTAGGATGGTAAATCTCTTTTTAAGATCCTACATTTAAGAATAAAATTCAAGGAGTAGGTTAAATTATATTAGCATCACTCTGGTTCAATTCCTTCCAAACACAGTCATCACACATACAAACTAAAGTCCAGCAGCAAGTGAATGAAAGAAATCACTGTTTATTAATGCTAAGAATATGGGAGCCAAAAAGAATTCAGACATGATTCACTGTGAGAGTAACCCGTAAATCGCTTGGTCTCTTTTGAGATTCAACCTGGCATGGAACTTGGGTAAAGCATATTCTCAGCAAAATGGACAGTGCATCACAACACTCCAAAACAAAAACAAAACAAACAACCCAGATTTGTGTGAGAATTTAATGTTTGTGGAAAATTCTTATCTGGCACACTTAAAGCTTGAAATCCTCTCATTTTCAGTGCAGCATTTCCAGCAGAAGAAGATACTGTCTCACACAGGCTCACCACCACCCCTCAGCTTTGAACATGAGGGACCATGTTGAACAGTCAGGTTTTATGGCTGCTTCAACCCTTCACTGGACTTACAACCACAGGGTAACTCTTGCTGACTGCAGCAATGTTTTTTTCTGATAGGGACTTTGGTCCACTGAGAACTAGAGTTGAGATCTCTGTCACTTTTCTCAAGAGTCAAACTTGTCTGTCTGATGGCAAAAAACCAAAAAAACTAAAAACTAAAAAACAAAACAAAACAAAACAAAAAAAACCAAACTAAAAACAAACAAACAAACAAACAAACACCAACAAAACAAAAAAACACCCCAAAAAAACCAAAACCAAAAAACCACCTCAAGTGACTAGCATTAAATTCCATGATAAAGTCATTGTCTGAAGAATGTCTGAAGACATCTGCCCAAAGCAGACCACTGACCTCCTGGTCTGCAAGTACAAGATAATGAACTGGACATGATATGGCTTTTTCATGGGAAAGGAAGCTTCATAAATATATAGAAAAAAATGTAAAGAAACAACTGTATTACAGTTACATCCTTCACACATGAAAAAGTCTTTCAGGAAACAATTTAAGTTCCCTGTGCAGTACTCAAATCTATTTGAAAAATACTGTCTGCCCATATTTATCTCTGTGGAAGACTTGGATTAACTGTCTAGGCTCAGGACAAAATGATCTTTGAAGGCAGCAGTCACATGATGGAGAAGAGGGAGCTTTTGTAATGCTGTCTGTGAGGTTCATATGCCTTCACTTCGTGTACCGTAAGTTTACTTAAACAGAAATCATTACCTGGAACATGAGAAGCAAATGGCATTTTTAATACCAGAGGTACTAGCAATGAGCCTGTGTATTTCTTCAGAGGGAAATAACAGTGCAGACAGGGAATTAAAACATGCCATGGTAACAGATGAAGACTTCAACTGTCAACAAAATCAGGCTATTAATTTTCACATAAACAGTCTTTTAAAATCTTTGATTTTTAATATACGGTCCAAAGATCACTCTCACATTTCAGCAGCTTTTGTCTTTTAATGCCGATCACTTCAGCTGACTTTTCACACAACCCTGTGCTTTGCCTCCCCTTTGGAGAAGGTGAGTGAAAATATCAAATGATATCTCATTCTGCCAAGACCAAAGGAACAGCTCAAACATTCAAAAATATTAGGCAGTGGCCTTCCTTAAGGTAGGAAGGGAATGTGATTAGCACTGGGCAGGGGAGGAGTGGGGAACCAAACCCAAATCCAAACCTCTTCTCTTTCTCTATTTCAATCTATGCTTAGGGCTAGACTATGTAAAACAACAAGCAAAAGTGACTGGACAGAAAACACAGAATTATTTTGCTTCTCATCACATTCTCAAGTGACAGATACTGAGATTCAGGAGGAGCTGGGAAGCGATTGGCCTGTTCATTACCACTGAAAGCAGAGGTGCCCAGACTGATCCACTTGGACTAAACTATCGCCTGCCGCAGGACGCAGTCTCTCAATGGACGGGTCCAAATGTGGCCGGGAGAGCAACTCATGCTGCTGTGGCCTCTCTGCACCTCCTCAAAAGACAAGGATTTCACACTTCACATCTCTCAGTTTACAGCATCTCCCCAGACTGTAACCCACTCAAATAACATGAAAACAGACACATGATCTGTCTGTTACAGATCTTTTCCTTCAAATTTCTCCGCTACTGCGGAAACAGAACAAGGCTGGAACTTTCCTTTGACTGAGATGAACCAAATGTCACCTCATACCAAAGAGGGACCTCTTCTGTCTGTGGTCACGGGAAACACAAAGGAGGAATCAAAGGTGCTGCTTTTGTCTGAAAAATCATTACCACCTTTAAAATTTAATTCCCTGAAAGCACTAGAGATTAGTCTGGAGGAATGCAGAAGGGAAGTGAGAGATGACAATTCTCCATCCTCTCCAGAGAGTATGTGTCCCTACAGATTTTGTTTCCTGTGCAGTACTTAACTCCTTGGTGCCTTTTCTCTCATGATCTCTTCCTTGGCAGAAAACTTCTTCAAATTTAAAAATCAGAACATGAGCCAAGTAAATAAAAATAAATAAAGTTCAATGCCTATAAAAAGTACACAGACTAACCTGCTTAATTATTAACAAGTAAACATAACAAATTCTGAATTATTTACTTAATCTTTTTCAGCTACAAACCTCAGACTTTTAGAGCATGAAATACATGCTTTATTTTAGGACACAAACCAGGTATTTTATAAGGCTGTGGACATTTTTCTGGCGGTGGGGTTGTTTTGAAGAATACACATTTCTTATTAACCCCCAAATAGCTCCCTCTCACCAAACCATGCTGGAATTTTAAATACAGAAATAAAAGTTTTAGTATAAAGATCCTGTATTCATGTGCTTGCTAGTAAATAGAATGGCTGTTTCTGAACTGCAGCTGAGCAAAAATAAGATTCCTGTGAGGCATATGCACCTTCCTCAGCTTCTGTACATCTGCTAGGAAGACGCTAGATTCAGAGGGAAAATCTGGTGAAAGTTCCAGACAGGAGTTCTACAACAAAGGATAAAACAGCCCCAGTACAATCACATTTTCTTTACTGAATAAAGCTACCCTGCTGAAGCAAACCTCATCTGTACCATAACCAAAAGAAGGTCATCACCACTGGTCCCTGAGGTTCTGACAAGGTGCTGTTCTCACCCGGACCTCCAGCTGGGCCCATCTTTATGTTCTCCCTTCTGACACATTGTTCTGCCTAACACAGTGCTGATGTGACACAGCCTTCCCAGGTGTTATGCTGAAAATGAGGGAAGTTCAAAGTTCCTTGCTGGATAAAACAAGTGATTTCTTTACCTGCTGAAGTTAGCACAGACCCTTTGAAGTCCCCAGCATTCAGTAGTGTAAAACAACACCCATCTCATCCTCAGTAACCTCAGGCCATTACACAGTCACAACTTTTTGTCTGAATGGTGATGTCATCCTCATCACCACGGCAGAAATATGGTTGTAAATCTCAGAAAACTTTTCTTAACTAGCATTTCATAGAAAGGATTCTGCAATGTTGCTTTTGAAGCCCTGGATTAATGAAGGTATATCACAATATCACAGAACATGTTGAGTTGGAAAGGACCCACAAGCATCATCAAAGTCCAACTCCTGTCCCTGCACAAGACACCCCAAGAGTCACACCATGTGCCTGAGAGTGTTGTCCAAATCCTTCTTGAATTCTGTCAGGCTTGGTGCTGCGACCTCTTTCCTGGGAAGGCTGTTCCAATGCCAGTTCACATACTAATATTCCCTCAGCATTGATACAAATGTGTACAATGTGATGATATCTGATAACATATTAATCTCTGTATATTGATCTTATTCATCTACTCCTAATTGCTCTATGGTCAAACACAGTTTGCTATTTTTTCCCTGGTTTTAGATCCTAACAATTTTGTCAATATTTATATACGATTTTTTTTTTTTTTTTTTTTACTTTTTTTTTCTTTTTTTGTCTACCAAAGCCTTCCAAAAGTGCAATTCAGGAGGTGAGACAGTTAATCACAGAGTCAGCTTAGTCTCTAATTTAGGTGGCCTACTTATGTTAGCAACATTTTATTAGCACATTATGCTGTATATTTAATATTTAGTACACTGTATGAGAATGGTTTACTGTGTACTGCTCACATAAATGACTTACAAATTCTGCTTGACACATAGAGAAGAGTGTATAAGTAATACTTGTATTTCTGAGTATACCTAATGCTATAGAAAATAAGGATAAGCAGAAAACATGTAGAGAAAACACTAAAATGTATCTTTGATGGACTTACAGGCTAGCTTACAAATACTTCAGTAGACAAAAGATGCAGCATTAGCGATATACACACAATGCCCTTGAAGTATCCCTTCTTTAACTTTTGATTTCAAATCTTCCTCTGGAAGCCTCAGCTGAAGGAAAAGGACTTTCATTCAAAATTGCTGAAGTCTCACAGTGCAAACAATTGCAACAAAACAAAGAGCAAATCCTCCCAAAACCTTTTGTATTTTACTAGACCCAGAAGACAAAGTAGGATCTTTCTTTGAGTTTAGAAGTGCTTTCAGGACACTTTTCAAGAGGCAGATAAGTTAGCTATGTCCTCATGAATTATGCAGCCTTTCCAGTGTGTACTTACACAATGCTAGCTGGAAGCCCCTGGGAAGGATGCCCAGTGCATATGAGCAGCAGGTGGTACCGAAGGAGAATCACTCAGCCAAAGCAGATCCAAGCTTTCCTTGAAGAGCTGGAGAGCTGCTCTGAGCAGGGATCCCAGTTATCTGGCTATAGCTATAGCTGTTTTGGTTATATTGGTGTTCAGAAATTATCACTGAAAAGGAGATTTTGACTTTAGTTCTTAGTGAGAAGGAAAAGTATACTGGTTTTCATGCTCCTTCTATTTACAAAGCGAATCAAAGCTCAGGCATCTGTACAGGCCAGAAAAGGGAAAATCACAGAATCCTTTAGCCTGACAAGATTCAGCCCTATGTCAAAACACACAGTTTTTGTACAGCAGTCCTGGTACAATTCTTACATTTGCTTTTTATCTCTAACTACTGAAGCATTCGCATTTGTCAGAAATACATTTTTCTGGTATCAATGGACAGGTAACAGAGTGAAGAAAGGATGATAACCTCCCACAACAAGTAGTCTTCAGTTGACTCTGAAGCTCACAATACCCCAGAGTTAAGAAACAAAAGGTCATCAAAAGACTAGAGAACTTATTTGTAATCAATTTTAGCTTTTTTTTATTTCTTCTGCTGTGTAATTTGTCAATATATCTATCAATCCATAATGAGGTTGCTAAGACAGATGCTAAGACTTCAGTAAATATCAAATTTCTTTTCTGCGAAAATAGATGATCACAGCAAAAGCATTTTTTTTTTCTGCTGGTGAAGTATTTTCAGTATTATTACAAGAGACTCTTACTGTTTATTGCAATCCCTGACAAAATATCAGTTCCAAAGCTTTTCCCACTACCATCAGTTGATGTTTGTCAAGTGACATTCAAAACATTTTTATTTTTAAAAACAAAAACAAAACAAAATTGAGCCTATTTTTCCATTCTTTTTATTCTTGTACTTTACTGAATTTTTCAATATTACTCTAATACATGTATAAGACTTACATGGCATACCTAAAATGCCTCACAGTAGAAAAATTTAGTTCACATTTCCTCTAGGACAAAAACCCACAAAACAAAACAATCTACAGAACCTCTTAGAAAAATGTGTCTTTCCCCAGTTATATTCAGTGGGGAACATTAAAAATTCAATATTTGCCACTTTGCAATGACTTCTGGACACAAAACAGTTCCTTCATGCTGCAATAGTTTTGTCTACTCTAAACATTAAGGGAATTAGAACAAAAATACGCACTTGAAACAGTTCTAAACATGACACCCACAAAACATCTTCAATCCTGACATCACTCTTCCCCTTATTTTTTCCAGTTATTCCTACCATTCATTACAGATATTTATTTTTCATAAAGATTAATGTATAAAAACCAGTACATAGAAATCAAGTAACAGGAATGAGTCTAATTAAAAATTAATAATATTACAAAAATAACTATTATATTAATCAATATGAAGACTGAGATGTTCAGATCAGTGGCACATTTTTAGTTCTAACATTCATTCTGCTTTAAGGACATGAGGACAGTTGATTTAGTAAAAGCCTTAGCTGAGATAACATCATTACATAGTATTTGGATTAAAACTGTGTTGGGAGCTATATTGCAAGCTAGCAGATATCTCCATTACGAGACTGCATTATAACTTATAGGACAAAGTTTTTAAAGATTAAGATTTGGAAAAAAAAAAAAAAAACCAAACCAAAAAGGTCTCCTCTTTTAGCTGAAAATTCACCAGCAAAACTGAAGGGATAGTTGTGGATCAATATTGACTATGCTTTCATCTTACAAAATCAGTAAGATTCATTGCTTAATACATAGCAAAGTTTTTAAATCAAGAAAGCTTTAGTACAAATACTTTCCACAGTAAAATCTGTTTCTCGAAGTGACATCCCTCAAAACATGTGATCCACTTGATATTATTTTAATAGGACCTACACATATATAACTTCTATCTATATTTTTCTCAGACTTGCACCGTTCTTTCATTTAATACGGGTCAGTGGATTATGCAGGGTTTAGTCCTGTTATGTTAAAGGAGACTAAACAAAGTTCCTGAAACATGTCATATAATACAAAACTGCATTTTCTGATAATGAACGCTTTATATTGCAGTAGAGTTTTGAGATCACAGTGAGATTGATGTATTGGACTCTGCACTGACACAGACTGGAAGACGGTTGTCACAAAAAAAACAAAAAACCAAACCAAAACAAAACAAAACAAAAAAAACAACAAAAAACCACAAACAAACAAAAAAAAAACCCCAAAAAACCAAACCAAAACAAAACAAAAAAAACCACACAAAAAAACCCACAAAAAACAAAACAAAACAAAAACAAAACAACAACAACAAAACAAACAAACAAACAAAAAAAAACACAACCAAAAAAACCGCACCAAACTTTTCAGACAAGCCAGCCAAAGGGTGAAGGAGCAGGAACTACTTTTTCAGATGAGTTGAGACACACAGATTGGAGTTATTCAGGAAATCTGTGACAAAGTACAGTGCTGAACTTTTATCTCAGGTTACACTCCACTGCTTTAACAACAAAGCCTTCCTTCCTCTCTATTAATTATATAAAGCAAAAAAAATCCCAGAATTACATCCACCCCATTAACTGAGCGATTCCAAACCTTATGCTACTTCAGATTTGCACAACTCCAGCATCAAGCGTCTCAAAGCACTTTAAAGCAAAAACAAATAGAACTAGATTACCCTCACTTTGAAAGCATTGAAATAAAAACATAGAGGCATTAGGGTGAAGTCATCTCACCTAACTTTGCCCATCTACAAGACACTGTGGCCTAGGCTGCTCCCTTCACCACTGGAACAAGGTGAGCATCCTGAGAGGGCAATTCCCTCTCTTCTCAGAGACCCAGCTAAGTCAATCACCAAAGAAATGTCACCCTCTCTTCTGCCTGTTCCTTCCACTCAGCCTAGATGCTGAGACTAAATGCCTCGTGTTTAGCTGAGCCAGCTGTAGCTCTGTTCCATCACAAAGTACTCCTATCCCCTATTTCTTCCCTTTTCCCTATGAGACAAAAAACCAGGGATGGGCCAAAGTCTCTACATGCTGACTAGTGAGCACACCCACACGGAAAGTCAGGTGCACACTGCCAGACCTGTGAGTGTATTGACAAATTACACAAAGAGAACTCACTGCTTCTTAGAGTCCAGGTATTCAGACATTTCCAGAGGTACCGGCAACCAAACAAATGGCTGCAAGTCTCTAAGTCTAGCTCAGATTTGTGCTGCACTAAACCTAGAGTGCAAGCCCAGAAGGAATATCCACAATGCTGTCACAATATAAATAATGCTAATAAATAAAACTCACATCAAAAAGAGATTTATTTTTTTCTTTTAACAAGAAGGGAGAAAAAAGTCTGCTATCAGACTTCGATTGCAAGTTCTACTAATCAGAGAAGGAACTACCTCTGAATCTCAGTGAAAATGAATCTGTCTGTGGCTGAAACAACTTTTAAAAGCCAGAAATGATTGTATAGTTTTCTCTGTCAACTCAAAGATCAGATTTAGGGATCCAAAAACACTTGACTTTTCTACTGCAGATCTGCACACATCAGAAAAATCTGGCACTGTGCTGCATGATAGGACCTTGAAGCTCTGAAGTAACTGTGAAGTGGCATTTCAAATAGCTCTCAAAATGAAAACTGGCTAACACAAAATTAGAGTGATGCCTCCTCCAACATTAAAACAGACACTGGGAACGAAAAATTCGTTGTCTTGCCTCTGCCACAAAAGAATGACTTTGACTAACAGCTTCCATTCTATGCATAGAAAGTTAAGTAATGTATTTCAGCGTTTTTGCCAAGTAAGGCCTGGGAAAGAGTTCTTTAAAGAAACCACAGGATACCAATGGAGTCGCATGAAAAAATAACAGCACTTTCACTCCATCACTTTCAAAGTTCTAAAGGGAATGAGAATCAGACTTTGCAAATTCAAGCTTCTCTTTCTTCAGCTCCTGGCAAAAACCACCCAGTCAGGTACATGGAAAAGCACTAAAGTCTCGCTTTTAAACAAGTACTGCTGTGTGGCAAATGGGCCTGAATCCTACAGGCTCAGCCCAAGCACAGCAGTTCCCAGGCAGCCACTGCTAGGAACACCAGTACCACCTCCTGCCTCCCTGCCTCAGCAGGTCCCTCTGCTTAAAATGAAAGCAAGGTGCTAACAGCCACGCTTAACTCTTATCAGCAGAGAACAATCAGCATTTAAAGCAGCAGCTGAAGATCAACTCTCACTGTTTCAGGGCTGAGGGGAGGGAAGGCAGAGGGATGCCAAGGAGCTGGGCTCCAAACGCAGATCCTGCCACTGGGAAGCACAGCAGCACCCGAGCAGCTCATCTGTCAAAGAGAAGGATCTTCCAGGGCAAGAGTAGTGGAATGGCCTTTCCTAGGAATAAACTTGCATTGCAGACTTACCACCTTCCTCCATGTGTGCAAAATTTATTCATTTGACCTGCCCATTGCAAACAGAGCCAAGCTCAACAAAAAATACCTATCAAAAAAACACAGTGAGTCTTGAGTCTTTCTCCAGGTAACAACAGGATAGGAAAACAAATGGAAAAGCTCTCAGAGATGGTATGATGCCTATATCCATATAATGATAATGCCAACACAATTCCTCCTGCAGGTACTACCCTGTCAATAACACTTTTGGACAATTTTTTATAGGGCATGAAAGTAATCTTAAGACTTTGCAGAATAATATCTTCACATGCATCTATTATGGTTAACTTTCCAAATCAACATTATGCATAGGAATTAGACTGACTGTTAATGTTTATTTTTATGGGGAGGAAGAAGAATATCTCAACTCTGAACTTTCCCCTTTTGTTAATGATTACAAATTTAATTAAATATTAACTTTATTAAATTAATATTTTATATGGCACACCTAAAATTTACCTACAACACATAGTAGCCAAATCTGTTTGTTGTTTTGGGGGCAGGTGGATGGAGTGGGTGAAGGAGCCAGACAAAACAAAACAGGTTCCATAAAACTATATAGAACATCTTCTATTTCTCTGAGAATAACATCTATTATTTAGTATGGAGCAAATATGTTCAGAGGCTAAATGGTCTCTTTCAAATGACAGAGGTATTTTTTTTCCTCTTTTTGTTTAGTACAACATGCCTCTGATATACCAAAATAGCTGTTATAAAAGGCGATCTCTATTAAGTAATTTTTAAAATGGGAATTACAATATGTACCAGCAAAAATTGCTTGGCTGTTTGCTTACTGATTCTTTACAGAGGCCAATTATTTTGCCAATGGGCAAGATGAAATCTGTTACAAAAAATAAATGGGACTTATACTTTAAATCCCATTCATAGCAGAGAGTTATTTTGTTTTTAGGTCTGGTCACCTAAAAAAAAAAAGGGACATCAAATTGAAGGCTGTATCGTGCTTCAACAATAATAACTGGTGCCCCAAACACTTTCCACCACAAATCTCACTGGCAGGATTCCTACTTTAAAAGAGAGCAAAAGCCATCAGAAAAACAAGTTCGGGTGAGATAAGGAACTGAAGTAAATAAAAGGCTTCCTAACTCCCAGTCTTTTGCGAGAAATGATTAAATTTTTGTTTCTAATCCAGAGACATTACATCATCTTATTTTTTAAAGAAAAAAAATCCTGCCTTTTTAACATCTCTCTTGTATACCCACCTTTGCATCCATATCTGTGTAACCCACCGTCATGACTAAAATAATCCAGCAGATCGGTATCACAGCCATTCAAATCTGAATGTGAGTGCAAAATTTCAGTCCTTACAATATTGTTTACCTGTGTGAGCCCCTTAAAACATTGAGTATTTCTGTCCAGCAGAGTTCCTCCAATGCCCACACTTTAACAGCCCTCCCTATGACACCACAGGCAATGCTTTCCCATTACGTAGAGTCATGCCCAATTAGAAAAAGTCAAGAGTTAACAGCAGGATGCTGCAGAGAAAAAGCTAAACTTATGAACATGTTCAGATTGCCATTGCCCAAAAATCTGAGTAATGTTCCAGATATGTTATGTTAATCTGTTACACAAGATTGTCTGTAATGTGAATATTTTTTTAAAGAGTACATGAGGGTGGTGTTGGGGGTTGGATGAAGGCATATGGCCAAAGTTATTACAGAATTGAAGAGGATTATTAATTATTATTGTACTATTAACCCTCTGCATGGTCCTATTTAACCAATGCCATTTTGTTTAGGACTCAAATGATCTATAACCATTGTACTTGAAATTACTGTTGATCACTGAGCATTTCGGAATAAACATGGGTATGATTAGATGTGTAAACCTCATTTGAATGCAGTTTTATGCATAGCATGGATTTCTATCCACTAGAAAACAGTTCTTAATAATAAGATATCAAGGAAAACACAGTGAGAAATGATATTTTCTGAATGTGATCTGTGTATTGTAGATACATCTCATAATGAACGTGACCAAATACTGAACACAAACTGAAGAACAAACCCTTTGTGTTGATGCAAAATTTGAGTGGCAGGAAAAAAACATTACAGAAGATAAGGGTTTTCATTCACAATGCAATGTAAATTAAAAAACCATGGATACAAAAGAGTAGAAACAAGAAAGGTAATATAACAAACTTACATTTCACCCTTCATCTTTACAAAGATCAAAAGAGGGGCATACATCTTCATTCTAGTTGAATGGCCACTGTAATAATAAATTACAGTAGCTCATACAAGAAATAAAATATGAAGGGCTCAGTTATGTTTTAAATTGAAGGAATGCAAACCATAACAAAAAAAAAAAAAAAAAAAAAAGAAACAAAACAAACTGTAAAGTCTATGGGGTTTCTTTTTATTTTAATGAGGGGCAAAATATACATGCAAGTAAGGTATATCAGTATTTATGCAATCACTTTGCTGTTGACTTCACTGGGAACAACATGAAGCTCAGAGACTTCCCTTACCAAGCCTATTTTCATTCTAAATAGGTCCTGATGGTTGTAGCTGCAAAGCCAAAAAAAAAAAAAAAAAAAAAAAAAAGAAATGAGGCCAAATTTTATGTGGTCATGCTAGCGTGGTGGAAAAGCTTTTGTGAGGATTTGCTGCTGTAACTGCATTTGTACATCTGGACCCCCACAGACCTTCAAAGACTTAGACATCCATAGATACTTACACGGATTATTAAATGGCCTGTTAGTAGAGAGAGGTGGATTCAGGACACTGACACATTTGAAATTGGTATCTGCGACTGGACGCTGACATTTCATTTGGATACTTAGAGCATTAATGTTATTGTATCCTGAGGACCTATATTAACAAGTTTGACGTAACAGATGGAAGCTTTTTCAGAAAAATGTAAACAGCTGATCTGAGAGCCAGCACTTTCTATAGACAGAACTTCAGTGAAATATAGCACTCTACTGTTTATTCCAAACACATCATGGCATTGTAAGTAGTCCACTTTATGCAGCGGAGAAATACAGTTCAATGTAAAAAGAACACACATCAAGAAAAGAACATTCTCCTGCAAATTATCTGCTTCTGACTTATCAAAAAAAAACAAACCCAAAATCAAGAAAATAATTGCCCTCTATAAACCAGAGCAGATAATTTGAGCCAAACCTCACTGAGTCTTCTTGCAGGGCTACTCATTGCTCACTCTCGACATCATTGCACTTCTGAATTTTGCTAATTTAAATATTATGCTCATTTTAATATCTATTAGACTAGACCTTACTGATTGTCCGTAATGTGAGTAGCTTTCTAAACATATATTTGCAACCTGATCCTCAATAAAAATAAATAAACCTCTTAATAAATAAGAGAAGCACAAAAATACAGGATTTTTTGTGGAAATGGGGTTTTAACTATTCTTCTTGGATTACCCTATTTGGCCTTTAAGTTGCATCATTGTTCTTGCACATCTATTTTAAGGGCATATTAATAATATAAATTATTACAAACACAGGACTATCTAATTTCTGAATTTTTTACATTGTATAGTTGCTTTTGCACAATGGAAATTAATAACAATGGCCACATCTGACTGCTGTTGCTTCTTGCATGATTTCTGCTCTGGAATGATAACTCCAGTTACCATAATATTTATCATGGGAAATTACCTATTGGACAACCCTGCACAGAATCCTTAGTTTGAAATGGGACAAATTTGAGTTTGTGGAGATAAAGAGCCAGCCTAGGGCATCATTAGCAGCAGTGCTTGTAAGCTGTCCTCTGTTACAAAGGATGAAAGATGGAAAACTGCAGATCCTACATGAATAAAATATGCAACAGATTCCCAGACCTGTACCTGAACACAGCTCCGGGGTTTTTCCCCTTGGAAAACAAGGAAATCAAATTGTTTAAAGCAGCATTCCCAGGTAATTGACAGGATTATCCCAATAACTCAGTTAAATAAATAAGCAACAAGAAAAAGAGATCCATGTTCCCAACAGGCAGCGCAGAGCTGCAGGATGGGAACTGCTCAGAAGTAGCACAAAGGTTCTGTGGTCAGAGTCCAACTTGCATACCCTTTTACTGAGATGCTCTTCTCTTCCTGTGAGTCCATAACACGCTTTTATAATATCGCTAGTATGCATCAGAGAAGAAATATCCACATTTATTAGGCTTATGACAATGTAAACACCATTAGAAGCGGTTCTGGTATGACAACCCTCACTTTGCACTTCTCCATCTCTAACTTCCCTCGTCAATGCTCTCCCTCATCCACTTAACACTTCCATTTATTGTCTCAAGGCCAGATTTTCAGTACTTTCTGTTCATCTCCAGCTCTCTGTCTGCAGCTTTGTATGGCAAACTGACTCCCCTGCTGTCATTTGGGATACTTTAGCTGGGCAAAGTCCACATTCAGTTACTTTAAATATTTCTTGAGTATCTATTCACTCTGTGCTTTAGTGATCTCCAGACGTCAGTTTACATTCTTTAAAATTTGATTTTTGCCCCAAGTCCAGTATTTTTACAATATAACCTTTATAAAAAACAAATGTTCCAGTACATGCAGAGGATGAAAGGAATGAGGGAAGCACTCAACTGTCCTTTAATTTTACATGTGTTTAAAGTTATCTTGGAGAAATGTACCTATTTTCATTTTGAATCTGATCTGCAAACTATGTTGGATGATTGTGCAAAGAGTCAGCATGTGAGAGCTGCTTAAAGAAATAAAATGAAGCCAGAAACAAGCACAGGATGTTCAGTGGCAAAATCCACTGGATAACATTTGCTTACTCTCCTGGTAGTTTTGACTTTATTTATCATATCCGGAGGATTGGAATCCAGAGGCAATCAGGCTGGTGGGTTTTGTCTGACCTCTTACATGCAGAAAACAGCTAGACATTTCCAATCTGGGTTCAGCTACCCAACTCTTCTTCTAGTCTTGGGAATGGAGATGAAAGCAGGCTGTTTCAATTAGCCTGGCTATAGAGATGATCTGGAGCTGTGAATTAATTGATTTGAAGACCAAGAGGGACAGCTCCTGCATAATAGAGGCCATGGAATTTCACTCTGTAATTACAGTTAAGTTCAGCTCCAAATCCAATAGAAATCAAAGGTGACCATATAAGGCCCATCTCTAATCAAAAGTGGCTCTTTTCCCTAACCACTAAGTGTAAAATATTCCACATTTCTTTCTATTTCAAAAAGCCACCTGGGTCTAAAGTGAACCTGTATGAAAGATCTTTATTCTTGCACGGACAGGAACAAATTTTCCACTGCTGCATGAAAAGACTAGAACAATGAAAGTATTGGGAAGGAAAGTGGGAGGGGGGAGCAAAGCTCGGCCTTTTTGGCAGCACTTGCAAAGCGTTAGTTAGGGTAGGTGGAGTCCTGCTGGGTCTAAGCAACTGCTCAGATCCCCTGTAACATTTTAGTGGCCCCCAGCTTTGCGTGGTACACCGCGGGCCGCGGAGAAAAAGCTCACATATACGTACATTTGGAAAGACACAGAACTCTAGAGCGCGTATCCAAAGCAGATCAATTGCCTTTGCAATATTCTCAAAACAAAATGTTCCACCAGCAGAACTGATAAGAAGAGCCAAAAAATGGAAAACACTTGCTACCAATTTATTGCAGTCACCCATAAACTATTACTAGAACATTATGTATTGGGGTTCAAGCCAGAAAGCTATTAAAGCGGACTGCACTAGAGTCTTTCCACTATGCTACTGAAGCATTAATAAGTCTTTAGAGAATTGTGTTTATGTTGAAAGAATAATCTTATAATCAAATTTTCACACACACAAAAAATGCAGCTCTTTCTAGAATTACTGTGCGCCTTTGCTCTCTCTCCCCCACGTTGGCTGGTGTCTCCACAAATACCATCATTTTCTATGTTTCTGTCTGGCCCAAACCCTGATGTACATACTTTGTGTTCCAAGCTGGACAAATTTCAAGATAAATGGTGCTAATTGACAGTGTTAATGGGTGCAGGATGTACCACATCCTTTCCCCTCTTGTCTCTGCCTAAGTGTCTTTCACACTACTTACAGCCATTCTTTGTACAAGACGAAAAAGAGTTAAAAGATAACATTTTTACTTAGACACACAAATAATAAACACCCAGTGATATTCTGCAGGGCTGTGTTTCCATCCCTGTTACAGGAAAATATCTAATAAATCAGAAACCTCCCCTCCTATTTCAGAGACAGCACAATACCCAGCTAGACAATTATTAACCCAATGATTTACTGTTTTCACCTCAAGAATTGATGTTCCCTTTGAAAAGGTGTATGCTTTCTTTTCAGCCACTTTCCTCAGATAGCACCCAGGTGCAAACCAGAGCAGGCCAGGTGGAATTAAGGCAGCTCCTGTATGCCTGGAAACTCCTTAAAACACTACACTTTGAGTTTAAATGTACTAGGCCATCTCACTCCAGATAAGACTTAAGAATTTACTTGTATAAAGTAAGAAAAAGACCTAGAATTCCTAGAAAGGGAACCACGTCCCTTATATCAATATTTTCATATTGTCTTAAGCAACTAGTTTAGCTAAAAGCCGAAAACTGTGATATTCATTGCTATCATCATCACCACCAAGATAACCAATTCAACTGATATTCCCACTTGGAGTGCTTGGGAGTCCAGGCCAGGGACACAGTACTGTGTTATGACAGGTTTATGATAACGTAACACCTTTCCTGATTTGCCTCTTCAGTTCCTGGCATATCCTTAAGGTTTGAGACACGACTGGTAAAGCACTCCTGGCTGCCAACTGGCCTGTAGGCTGTTCTCACTGGGCAGGAAAAGTTAAATTTCCTTGCAGACAGGGAGAATCCTTGGCAATAGAATACCATTGTAATGGCTCTAAATACTAATTTTGCTGTTTTCTGAACTCATTGGCTAAACGCCCTTAAGTTGGATCAGACAGTACTGATATACTTGACAGCAAATGGTCTAACTTGAAAAATAGTAAAAGCTTACAGCTCTCTCTGATGTCAGTAGAAATTGTAGAAACTTAGTATCATTCCTTGACTTGGGCCTTTAGAATAAACTGAATTGGGGATCAAATGCATCCCTTAAGTAACTTCGCTTGATCCCATGTGTTTTTTACCTCTTGATTAATGACTGTGGGATATATTGCTTGCTCAGGCAGCACATTCATGTGTGGAGTTTTTCTGCTTGCTTGTGTAATTAGTTACATTTCAATCACCCTTACAACAAAAACAATAAGAAATCATTTCTACCTGCACTAACGCACAGGACGCCAGAGGGTGATTTTGTAGGAGATAAACAGGCCACATCTACAACTAAATCTCTCTCTAGAGTTTGCCTCTTCGCAGCAGGACTCGGGCTCTGCTGCCATCATTCAGCTCAAGAGGTCCTTTTTGATTCTTCAAAGAAAACAGAGTCATGTGCCAGCACAACAACGTGTCAGAGAGCCATTTTAGGCGAAACCCTTCACATACTGCCTAAAAGCTCACTCTATGCCAGGAAGGGGAACGAAAATACTTAATCACAAAAAATCAACACCCCAGAAAGGCTTGGAAAGTGCTCAGGTCTCCGGAGGAGATTTCTTCTAGGACCTCTGCAGCAGCTGAGTTATTGCACCTTCTGCTCCAGCCCCATTAGTCCACACGCTTGCAAAAAGTTGTCCACTGCTTCGCTGAAAGGTTTACATTAAGACAGGAGTCTGGTGCCCAGGAGAAATGTCCTAGATGTTTTCTATGCTTAAAAGGCAAGATGTGCCTAATATGATTTTTCTGTAAAGAGCAACTGAAGTATGGTATTAATAAAAAATAAACTATGTTAACTTATGTTAAATCCTCCTCTCTTCTCCAAAAATACACAGCTGAAAAAACCCTACCCTAGCAGTACTAATGCACAAGCAAGTCCTCTCCATCTGCCAAATATGTAGGTCATTTCAACGAGTGACAGAGACAAAGAGGCCTGATTTTAATTCATGAACTATTCCTGCTAATAGCAAAGTTATTGAGACATCTGTTAAAAGCCTGACCTGTTATAATGGGGGGATATCTAAAATGACAGAAATTTCTATTTAAATTAATGCTACAGTATTTTATTGGGCATTTAAAAGAGGTATTGCTATTAACAAAAACATTATATAAATTAGAAACAGGCCTACAATAATCCTCCAGATAAAATCTGGTCCTGTCTTCTAATACTACAGTATGAGATTTTATTTGTGCGTGTGCTACGTGAATATAACAATATAGGAAATTGTAAAAAAAATAAAAATAAATTAAAATCTTAAGAGCCATGGCAGCCTAGTTTAAAGTTTGGCAGAGAACAGTTGGCAGACACTAGAAAAAAAAGAGAAAAAAAAAAAAAAGTAAATATGTTTCATGGCCTGTATATAATTGAACATTCTTCAAATTCCTGTAATGGAAATGTCAATACCATGGAAATCCTTGAAATGTGGACATAGACAGATAAATGTGACTGAAGCCAAACACCTCCACCCAGAATGAATAGCAGACATTCAGACAAAGAAAATCTACGTAGTAATAAACTACCCACTCAGTAACAGTAACTAAACTAAGGTTTTGCCTTTGGGGTAGTGGTGAAATGAGCAGAGGTCGGAGATAGGGGAGGAAAGCTGTCCGAAGGACTGCCCTGTGGAGGCAAGTCACACACGTGATCAGCCTCCAGCAGCACTCAGAGACAGGGAGGACCCTCTGAGACTTCATGCAGGGCTGGGCCCTGGCTCATGATGAACACAGCAGCTCTTGGGTTGTGGGATTCAACAGAACAGGACCTACAAGTGCCTTTCTTTGTGTGAGGTGATGTGCGAGAGGATGCATCACCCTCAGGGTGAGCACCTCAGTCTCGGAGGCTGAGCCAGCAGCTCGTTGCTGAATGCTCTTCTTCCTGCTGGCTGCCTCCCAAAGGCCAGTGTTAGAACGGGGAGGCCAGATTTTCCCAGGCCTCAGAGATATGAGCTAGACGAGGGGCTCAGATCCCAGGTCTTTATTACAGCTCCTAAGAAAACACTCAGAAGAGCATCTCAATCCCAAACCAAAGTGAACATGCAGCAGCCTTTCTTCTCTTTCTCAGCCACATCCTGGTTTCCTCACAAGATGCTCCATGCCCACACAGGTGGATGTTGTAGGGCTTTCTACAATTCTGCCCTTGCTGTGGATGCCTTGTGAACGGATGAATACTGAAGTGTAGCCAAAACATATGTGAATAACTGATGCAACTGAGGAACAAATCCTCAAAAAGCTGCTCAAAGACTTGGAATCATGGTGCAGGATAAAATATAGCTCAGAAATTTTACCAGTACACCACTTAAATGCATTTTCTATTTAAGTCAAGGTTTCCTTTTTCTGATTTTGAAAAATGCTAGTAGCAAATAAATGTATTTTCATTTAAAATGCCACTTTGTTTCCAAGACACAAAATGGAAAGGTGTAACTTTCTAAAAAAGTGTGGGTCAGCCAAGGTAAGCTAAATACCGATGAAAGAAAAAATTCTAGCAGATGCAGAAAATACAAAGTCTAATATATGCTCCTCCACTATTACAAGATACAATGCACCCCACTGCAACATCCATGTAAGTCAGAGCATAAAGCCATTTGATGTACCACCCATGCAAAATCTATTCCTTTTTTATGGAATTAGCTAGACAGAGGCCTGGTTTTAATGTTCCTCCAGAGATGCTCTGTGAATGTTCAGCGTTTTATGAGCATGTCTTTACTTTTTCCTTCCATGATCAATATTTTACCACTTTTCTTATTGCTTTTTCCTTCCCTTACTGCTGTGTGAGACATCAATGTACAGTGCAAAATACACAAAACAAGGAGGCAAACTGCCTCTCCTGAAGGTCTACCAAAAATACATAACACATTCTTTTCTTCAGCACTCAGCTATAAATGCACTACACACAATTAACAACAGCGAGGAGGGAAAAGTGATGATTTTAAGCTGCCAGTCTCCCCTTAGCAAAGAAACGTCTAGTTTTGACCTCACCACTACCTAAACTCTAAATACTTCTCTCTGCAATTCTAGTAACTTCTCAACTGTATTTTTGAATGGATTATGAGCACACCTTAAAAAGCAAATTATCAGCAAACAGTGCCTAGACAGGTTATATTCTACTGTGCTAAGATCAAGGGATATTTTTGTATTATTTCATTGCTCTGTCTAAATTCATGCTTTTCTGGCACTCTTAGAGAGTGACTTCAAGAACAATTCTTAAAATCCCTACTTAACTAGGATCAAAAAAATGTCACTGAAGAAGCCTAACTGTGCCTTTGCTTGCAGTCATTATGAAAAGAAAATGGAGTAAGAGTCAGATCTGTTCAGAAGCATGTAAATGTCCATCATTACTCGGTAATACTTCCCATCCTTCCAGCCTCTTTCAGGACCTTACCTGACAGGCCTTTTTCTAAGACCATCCCTGCAAACAAAAACAAACAATCCTACAAAAAGTACACTATGTACTTCAGGTAGGACAGAAGGACAGTAGATATACACTACAAATACTGAACTTTGGGTAAAAGTCCCTATCAGAGAACTACACTGCCCCCTCCTCAGCCCAAGGAATGTTAACAAGCAGAATGGTACTTAAGAAGTAGATTATTAAAATCATTGAAAACCTCTTGTAAAAAAAATGTCATTCACTTGAAAAAATAAAAATTTCTTTGCAAGTGTTTGTACTTAATATGGTTAAAAGTTACAGAATTGAAAGATGCTAGAGGGAGAAACCCTTATTCAATTTTCATTGCATGAGCACTTCAGAGCTTGTGTAATGAAAAGATTCACAGTTTGTCCCTGAAGTCAGGAGGTCCCAGTCCTGTAAGCAGGTGTCTCCTCACATCCTGCACTCAGCTAAATTCACTGCAGTTCTCTACAGATTCCCTTCAAGAAATGTGTGTAAGCTCAAGGGCTTAGTTATTTTCTCTCTTTTTGAGTAGGTCTTTCTAACTTAGTGTTGGAGGAAACAAAAGTCCTTACTCAGTATGATCTTGCTTTTTAAAGAACATTAACTCTGCTCCTCATGGGCAGCATAGAAGCTGTGATTCTCTATCTTGTTTTAAAATACAGTCATTTTATGAAATTTTTTCTTTAATGCTGAAAGCGTTCCTTCATCATTTTCTAGACCAGAGCAGAATTCTCCCCTTGTTTCAAGAGACTTTGCTATCTTATTTAAAAGGAGAACTCGTACATAACTAGTCCCCATCTCATCTAAAGTGACTTGATTATAAGGCAGCTGACCAGTGTTGGGTGGTTTTGTTCTTTTTTTGGTTGGTTGGGTTTGGTTTTTTTGTTGTTGTTTGTTTGTTTTTGTTTTGGTTTGGGGTTTTGTTGTTGTTGTTGGGTTTTTTTCTTTGTTTGGTTTGGGTTTTTTTGTTTGGTTGGGGGTTTTTTATGAACGCTATAAAACCCAGGGAATCATTAATAAGATCTGGAAAAACACTGAAAAAACCCCAAGCAGTAAAAACCAAATTCAATCTCCACTAAGGGTAATACTACTATGTATTACCATTAAATATCAGTTTCTCTGAGAAGATCACTTTTTCTACGTACATTTGCACACAGTTGTTTGCAACTTTTTCTGGCTACCAAGCTTCACTGGAAAGTGGATGAAACTTTAAGAGAACTAAGTATAATTTTCTTTAAAACAAGAAGGGGACTCCAATGGAAGACAGAGGTCCAAAGAGACCTTCAGGTGGCCCAGGAGACCCCAGGCTTGGCCCAGCTTTGTTTTGCACCCTTGTAAACACAGGGAGACTGAAGCACAGGGAACGATAGGAGCAGCTGGGGGACCAGCTGCCATTAGAAATCATCACCAGAACTTTTAGGCACCTCAGAAGTACTACAAAGGTTTATACTGGGCCCAATGCTACTAAAACCAATTCAGAAGTTTTCACTTCTGCAGTGAGGGCTGGAGTCAGGCCTTGGCTCCAAACTCAGAAGTTGCAGAGCCAACTCTTCACCAACTTACAATGACTGCACAAGTGGACTTCCACCAGATCTAACTTTTTCACCAGACATTCATTTCAGACAGATATAGTGGAACAAATCAGAGAACAAGTTTTCTGATATAGTCTTTAAACAATACAGTTGAAATCTCTTTTTTTTTTTTTTTTTTTGGCTTTTTTTTTTTTTTTTTTTTTTTTTGGGCTTTTTTTTTTTTTTTTTTTTTTGGCTTTTTGAAAATCAAAGCCTTGGTATGCAAAGGGTAGGTGGAGAAAATCAAGCATGCACGTTTTACATTCCTGGTTTGTCTCGCACCTTGAAGGATAATAACAACAGGGGGACCAGGAGCCTCCAGTAAAATGCATCCTGCTATGAATTTTGCACTCACACCTGGTGAAATCTTTCTGATTTCCAGTATTTTTATTTTATAAAAGATAGTAAGAGAATAATTTTCAGTTTCCCCTCTTCTTCCACAGACGTAAGGTGCTTCCAAGAACAATGCCTGTCTGTATCCCGAACTTGCCCTCTAGGTGTCACCTGGGCAGGAAATTACTGTTCTCAATCTCGGTCTCTTCCCTTTTCAGTAAGCTCATGGTGTATTTTCACTCAAGAAGGTGTATGCTTGAAAGGGATTCTGTAAAGGTGCCAAACAGACCTCTGAAGTTCAAATCTTTGTAGAGATTAGAACTTTTCTGAAGTTCCACAACACAAACAGGTTGTGTTTTAACATACAAACACAGAAAACCTCACTTCAAAGCAGACAAGACTTAAGATGTTTTTTTTCCTCCCTAGGAGTGAGAGAACTGTATAAAAGATTTCCTAAGTGGCTGTGATAGATCTCTCCACAATGGCTTGGCACATGCTGTATGTACTAATAGTTTGTCATGAAAGGATGATCAATGCTCCGGAGCACCAGCCATAGGCTGTGCAGCATCAGGTTCACCCAGAGGCTCTGCACAAATGCTGTGGCAAGTTGCAACCTCACCATGCCTCAATTCATCATCTAAGAAATGAAAATAACAGCTCTGCCTCTCCATCAGTGTTGCACAAGCACCACGTTAAAGTTCTGTTAGCAAATATGAGGGTAAGAGGCGTATCACTCCCTGTTACTGGAGACTGAACAATTATTTGTTTTCAGCCTAGCTGGTAGGGCTTTCCATGCTGAAAGCCAAGGGTGGGTTAGGATTAAATTTATGGTCTATTGGACAAAAGCTACAGGACACACGCACAGAACCTACTTTCCTCATCTGTGCCTCTCCCTCACTTTTAGAGAAATACAGTGAAGGGAATACTACAGTTTCACTGCCACAAAAGTTGTGAGACCTTTGAATATTATGCTGGTCATAAAATAGGCATTTAAACAGTTTCTGAAACTAGAAGAGGCTTTTAGGGAATGGAATGCAAAGGAAAAACACAGGATGCTGGAAGGCAGTGTAGAGAAAAACAGATTGAAAAGATTTAACCCAAAAAAATTCTTAATTTACTTTGTTATTTGCACTTTGAGCTCTCATAGTCAACCAAAACTTTCCAGAAGTTTAAAATGTGAAAGAAACTTTAAGACTTCTGGCCTACAGCCTGAACATAAAGCTTTTGTCCTTTCCACTTGTTTTCCAACACCATTACTATCCCATTTACCTTAAAAAAACCCCCACTTAATCCATCAAGTGGGGTTTAATTTATACAGAAAAAAAAATTATATATTTCTCTGAACATCAGACATTCCTATTTCCAAACTCTAGACCAAAATTTGAAGTTAGACCTTAATGTGGTCTTAATGTAGACTTAAAGCTAGCTGGTTTTGGTTAAAAGCGAGTACAATGAAATGTAAGAAATAAGGAAAAGTTACACGACAGAAACCACCGGGGGTTGGATTGTGTTGGATTTCTGTTCATGTTTATTAAACATTTCCCAAGAAAGAAAACATTTTTACCACTGAATGACTTCCACAGGAACCCACTAAAGAACATTCCAACTAGTCTAAGAAACAGCAATATGTCAAAGAGGAAAGAAAGCAACTGTGCTCACAGGATCAATCAAATTCTCTTTTGTCTTTCCTAGGCAAGACAAGTAGCCCAAACACAGATGAACAGGAGGGATGCATATGGGCCAGCACAGAAACCTCACATTTTGATTACAACTCATTTTCAAAACAAACTTTGGGTATTTCTGATCCCAACACAAATCAAGCCTAAAAAAAAAAAAAAAAAAAAAAAGCAGAGCATTATTTCCTAACAGATGATCCACTACTGAAAATGGATGGTAAGAACTTCAGGCATGATTGAATCTACTATTGAAATAGTGAGCTGACATTTGGAAAAGACAAAATAAATGTGTACAAATGGAGACCAATTCTAGAGTAAAGCTTTTGTGAAGGAAAATTTAAGGAGGTTCAAGGCAGTTTTCATATAGGATAGGCAGATATAAATTAATAAAAACCAATGAGAAAACCCTTTCAGATGCAAACAGCAGCTACCTAGCATATAATTTTGTTCTTTTGAGACTATCGAAAAATCCTCCACTTACTAAAGTGATAATAGTACTGAGCTTTCCATCTCAACTGACCAATGTCACACTATCCTCAATTTATCTCTCACATAGAAACCAGTTTCCAGTAAAGAATCTCTACAAAAATACTGCATTGAGTACTGTGGTTGTAAAATTCTAAGGGTGCCAGCAAACTCAAAAGATTGACAAAGCTGTGATCAACACTGGCAAAGTAACTTGGAAGACAAAGTTCAGCTCCTGTCCCAAATATAACTCTGCATGAAAAAGAAAATATTAACTAACCACAAGTAGAAGTTTCAAGTCTTTTTGATCTGGAGTCATCATTCTGTATTTAATTCTGGTTTATGTAATGCCTTCTTCCCTCCACACCCCAATTTCATTTTTTTTTTACTCTGGAAAATGGAGTTTAAGTATAGTTATCTGTTATTCTTGCTGATCAATACCATCTGTGGCAAAAGACTAGGGAGTTATGCTGGACAGATTAGACACTGAAAAGCTTTTAAAATTACCAAGAAATCAAGTGCAACATACAGTTCTGTTGACTGGTCTGGATTAACTCCCAAAATTGGCTGACAGAAAGATGTGAGAATCTTTCCAAAAAGTTAAAACCTGTAGCTAATAAAACCAGCTGTAATATGAAAAATTAGGACCTTCTCCCTTTAAATCACAACCCATAGAGGCACTGAAGTAAATCCCTTAATCTCTTTTTAAGTAGCTATTTTATCCCAACTTCCTCTGTGGTTTATACCCTCAAAGTATCTACACCACAACTCAAGAACAGCCTAGACAAGGAGCTTCAAGTTTCTTTTCTTCAAAAAGCATCTAAAATAAAAATTAAAAAAAAAAGGAAAAAAAGAAAAACTCACAAAACCCACCACCAAAACCAAACACAAAAACCCCAACCCCACAACAAAATATAAAGTCTCAACAACAAAAAGACCACAAAACCACAAGAACCACTAACCTGAGTTCAGCCTTCCTGATCCTTTAACCCCTTGTCCCAGACCATGCATCAAAAAGAAATATTTACAACTCTTAAAGCCACATTATACATTCACTGAGGTGTGCAAATGATTAAAACACTTTATAGATCATTATTCTCTTTTCACCCTTGTAACCAATTTATGGAGGGGAAAAGTGGACCATCAATTTTAAAGCCTCAAGTTTGTATCCATGGGCAACTTTTCTGCTTTCTTCACCACAGTATTCAATAGGCAGATCCAAGGAGATCTGTCAAGATTCAGTGCATGGCAGCCAAATTAACTTGCTCAGGATTTCTAGCAAGCCAAGGATGGATTGAGATGCAGACCCAGAAATCTACATCTCTTCATCTCTTGCTGAAATGGAACAGCTGATGAAAAACCTTAGTAAAGCATTTCAAAGGAAAGATTCAGTAATGTTTAAAACAATGATGTTGTTACTCAGGGAAAAGCAGAAAAGTGTATTTCAGATGTTGGACCATGCCTTCCTCAAACAACAGTAATACCACAGAGTCATAAACCTATGCCTGACTCACTAACCAATAGCATGAAAGGTGCTGGATTATGAAGGTGAAAGTGATCCCTTAGACAGTCTTCAGTTCAATGGTGACACACCAACTTCCCCAGGAAGGCAGGTGTCATTACCTACACACCACAGATGGGAAATCCCAGGCAGAACAGTTGGGTAACAACACCTCAGACCACAGGGGAAGTCCTGTCAGTACCCAGGGGAGCGGACCCTTGCCCTCAGACTCACACTCACATCGTGCCTCTCAAATTGCCCACTAGACCAGTCTCCATTTGACAACAAAGGTCACTCCTTTTTCATAAAAAACTTTCAGTTTTTATGAAGAATAACACTGCAGATGTTGACAGCTTGTGGGATCTTGATGATCACACTAGCTCAGCAAAGGAAACACCAGTGTAGCAGTGAAGGTTATAGACTGAAGTGTAGGCTCACCAGATTTTAAGGAACATGCCAGAGGCAGATGGTTATATAGTTATGAAAGGGGAGCATTGTAAACTAAAACCACATTCTACAAACTCCTTCCTTGTTTAGACATATGCACCCTGACTATTTACTAAACACATCACACATCTTTACACTTCATCATCTGCATCAGCTCTGAAATATTTTGTGTTTGGTTTTGCTTAAATAAAAATAAACAGGAATCTTCACACCTGGTGTTCACATTTAAAGTCACAACACAGATATAGAACCACTCAGGAACTGGGAAAGGGACACTCGATACTTGAATTATGGGTTCCCATAACATTTCATTCCTTTGGTTAATGCATTTCTTTGAACTTCTCTGTCCTAAGTGCACAGGATATATGAGCATATCAACACTTTCATGACAGCCCAAATCACCCACTTTCCATTGCAGCAGATTGACATGTCATGGAGAGTGTGATTAGGAGGTCATCAGAGTACACAAAGCACCAGATTAAAGCTCAAAACCAAGACATATTTGCTCCTTGGGTTATTAAAAAAAAAGATCAGCAGAGGAAAAAAAGCCCTGTTGTAATTGAAAAATATGAGGCTTAATATATTGTTGAAAACCCTTCTGTGCAAGGCTGTTTGGAATTTTTTTAAGCCAACAGTACAGTATCTTTTGATAGTGAAAATATGCATTTATTATAATGTGGCTTCTACTTAGGCTGGCATCAGGTTGACAGGCCAGCACAACTTGTTGCTGCACTAAACTCTTAAAAAAGAAAGCAAGGGGGGGTGGGGATGGGAGGGGAGGAGGGGGGCATGTAAGCAGGAGGACAAATGTTTTGCTAAGTCTGAGATCTTTTTGATTCTGCCTGTAGATCAAACTGCTGATTATGTTACAAAACAGAAGATAATTCTTTGGATCGCCGTACTTCTCTCAACTCTAGCCCACTATGATCCAACGTCTGCTTTTTCACATACAGGAATCCGAGTCTGCCAGTTTGCTATCCTTTCTGAGAAAATCCATCAGAAAGAAGGGAAGCAGGCAAGCTATCATCATATCCCACTGATGTCCAGGAAATGCCAGCCTAGCAGCTGTCACAACAAAGGAACTTCAAAGTCACAGCAAAAAAACTAACAATTGCCCTTACTAACACTGTATCATTAATGAAAAACTTCGTAAGAACAAGAACCAGCTTAAGAAGGAAAAAGAAGAATAAAAATAAAAATAAAAATAAAAATAAAAATAAAAATAAAAATAAAAATAAAAATAAAAAAATAAAAATAAAAGTAAGGGTAGGCAGAGGGGTATTTGGTTGTTTATTTTTCCCCCTTTTTGAAGGAGAGATCCAAACGCCCACATTCTCCATAACATCCTTGATTAAATTCTTCAAGAAAGTTATCATTCATGCCAGCTCTAACCTTATGTCTTCTTATTGAAAATTTTCAAGGAAAAATGCTTCCATGACGTCCTTGGTGCAAGAACTCAAGGATGTGCCTTTCTAATTTTCTCAGAAAATCTTAAAACCCCTTGTCTCCTTGGAGGAAGTAAACAGATGTCTGCCAAACACTTAGGTTTACATAACATTTCTTTTCCCCTATTTATTGAAAAAAAAAATCTTTTTAGAAAGCACTTCATATTTTGAGAACACTGGATGCTTTCTTTCCTTTTTTTAGTATTTTTGGCAAAGTATGTTTTTGATTATTTAAAGATAATCTCTATTCTAAATTGCATCTGACTCACATAACCTCCATACTTTAGAAACCACAATAAAAGTGCCATATATTAGCTATAAATGAATAGGGAGTGAGTCAGTGAATAGTTAAGGACATTCCACAAAAAAGCATGAACTGCATACTAAATTTTTAGAAAAATATTCTATTTAGCTTTTAGAATTAACAGTATAGATTAGCTGGAACAAAGAAAATACTGGGTTTTTTAAATCCCAGATGCAATGTGTTTTATTTTCCTAATGTTTCTTTGTCTACTGTACAAAGAAACTTCTGTGAAGTGACAGAAACAGCGGTGTTTTCAGAGAAAAAATAGTAACAACTTCTACATACCAAAGGATTTCTGTAATTATGGGGGGGTTTAACTCTTTCACTAGGAATACCTCATTTTTTGGCCTTTGCAAGGCCATCGTATAATAAAAACTTAAAGAAATTACTTTAGGGAAATCACATGTTTTCCTCTAGCTACTGAGTTCAAGTGGGCTTAAATTCAGTGCTTTGAGTATTAAAGAAAAAGAAACAAAAAAGCTGATACTTCTACTTGTCAAGGCTTGTATTCTCAGCAACGTCTTAATACTGAATATATGAAGAAGTCCATTAAATACAATTTTCCCTGCACCATCATGTTTGCAGATCCAAACACTGGGGAGTCGTGCCCCTTCTGCATGCATCCCAGATCCAGTAGGCATGCTATAAATAACTACATAAAAATCCTAAGTAGGGGACATGAGACAAACAGAATTCTTACAGCACAGGATTACGGTTATAAAGAGAGTCATAATAACTCCCATTCTATCAAACCCATAGCTACTGTCTGAAAAACAAGTTTTTTTCAAGATCAAGATCTGACAGAGGTAAAACATTCACTACAGATGAACCTAAGGAAAAGGTTCTCGGCTCCAACTTAAAAGCAACAAAAGCTGGCTGGACCATAATCTGAGAAAGAACTCTTAACCTGATCTGGAAACATATCCAGGACAGGGCCTTTGCTATCCTGACAGACATAATTCACTTCCAGAAGAACCATTAACCACATAGGTGCTGAACATGCTGGAGCACAAAGCTAGGGAAAAACAACAACAAACCCCCATGGTAAGGAAATGCTCAGTGGGCCCAGGTGTACTAAACCCAAAGGCATGCAATAATCTTTTCTACTGCCTTTCTAGACTTAGGCTGCACTAAGTGTTTGGATGGAGAATGCAGGTGGAGTTCCTACAAAATTACCCAGCCACATCTCAGCTATTCCTCTGGAATGGACAAGTAGTCAGTTGGGGACACCCCCAAAATAGCAGAAGATAACACTATTGATTAGTTATTAACCTAACACTGAAACATAGGAACTGAAGAGAAGAGGCTCTTGTAGGCAAGAGAAATATTCTGCAGAAATAAAGGTCATGCAGAGCTCTGGGGGCAGACCACATGTTAACCCCAAAGCCTGTGTTGGTGAAATGTCACCTTTTTTCAACCCCTGCTCATCTGTCACTACCCCACAGGGCAAGTTCAGGGTTCAAAAGACAGTCCATGCACCTATACCTTTGGCTCCCAGCAATATTAAGCAATCCTCTCTGTTAAATGACAGCTTGGGACAGCAGCTCTTTGAGCTGAGTAACTAAATAAAGAACCCCCAGACAGGCTACTAGTAACAAATCTTAAATCAGCAGCTGTTTTCTAAACATGATAAAATATGGATTTCCTCAAATGAGACTGGTGTGGGAGATCCTAAAGCCCTTCCTACTTAATCCCCATAGAAAAGAAAAGAAAAAAAAAAAAAAAAAAAAAAAAAAAAAGCGTTTACCCCCACAGCTACTGCAAATCTTTCAAATCTTTTTACCTCTTCTCCAATGAAGATGTACCCTCCCCTCATATCTCTGCCAATAAAACGAGAAGGAGGAGCAAAACTTAATGAGATATAAAAATATAACTGGATTCCTTTTTGTATCATTTGCTAGTTTTATTTTTGGACTGTTTACCCACTGAGGTGATATGATCTGTAGCAACACAGCATAACCCCAAAACCCAGCATCCTTCTCAGCAACACTTGCTCTGGTGCATCCAGGCCAAAGCTAAAACAACGGTGCAGAAGCAGATCATCCTCATTTGGAAAATGAAACAATTGGTAGAAGGATAAAAGAATTCTTACTCTTGAGGTTTTAGACTGTAGGTGGCCACATGTGTCAGATAACTAAGGATGGAAAGTCTCTTCCCTAGAGCATGACTGGAGCAGACAGCCCAGCATTTTCAGTTGGGAAGATATCAGTTCTAGTGAACCTAAGGAAAACAGCAACTGCTTTTTATCATGTAATTTTTTCAAAGACATTTTTCAGTAGCAGAAGGACTAAATAGGTCACAGCAAAACCTCACGTGCTGTCAGCAAAGATTGCAGTGGTTTCCCGGAACAAATCTCTTCTGTAATTGAAAATGGCCCATCCCTTCAGCCTTCCCTCGACAGCCTTCCTTTGTGGCCTCTGTCTTACCAAACAGTCTCTCATTTTACCCAGCCAGGTACTTTTGCAAAGCAGAACAACGTGTTTTTATGAAATCAAAATCCCCAGTCTAGCAATTTTAAAACATATCTGGCTCACCTGGTGCAATTCCCCCCTCCACTTCCAGCAGTTTAAAGTTTAAAAATTACTAAAGTTGGGCGTGCTCCCAGATTTCTATCTGGAGTGCTATCAAGAATGGCATTTGGTTTGCTTTCTCCTGTACATACCTGTGAAGTAGGACCTCCTTATATTCAGCCACTCCAGAACTGAAATATTACAGCAACCTAATATCACATAAGCTTAAGGGCCTATCCCCAGATGTTTGCTCAGAGTTGTCCAGTGAATTCAAGGTCATGAACACAAACCCATTATATGCACAGAAAACCCTTTAACAGAGTTATTGCTTCCCAGTGAGTTACAGTATGCATGCAATGCTGGGTACTGCTCTGAAGTTGGAAGCAAGCACTATTTATACTGCAACAGAGAGCAAGTTTGGTCTTAACAGGAGGGATGCCAGCTTCCCAAGCTGGCATGCAGGATGGTTTTGCACACAGGAAAATAAAAATGAGGAACAGAGGGCAGAGGGGGGAGCAAGAACTGTAGTCCTCACTCCTTCTGTCTGTATCTGTTACGAGTGCAAAACCAGCTGTAAACAGTAAAGAAGTCCCTATTTAGCAAAAATGCCATCCCAATTACACAGTGGTCATGACAGTTTAATATTTTTAGCCTTAAATTAATCCACTACAATTCACTAGAACCTCCTAACTAAACTAAACATACAGTTTAAATTTGCAGCCTTTATCAGAATGAATAAGTACGTGTTGATGACTCTTGAGTTGCAGGGAAAAGTCTACGAAGAAACAGTTTTTAATGTGATTGCACCAACTTACAGAGATGAAAGAAAAGGATAAAAGGAAAAAGAAAACACCTAACATGTCATGTTAATCCTTTGCCAGGATATCCCAAAATGCTATTCTTCATTACATTTCCTTGTGTCTTCTGCATATACTCTGTTAGTGACAGCTTGGTTCCGCCTACGCTTATCAAACGGATGGGTGCACGTATAGCCATACGATGGAAAAAGGGCTGCTCCACAAGAACAGCAGCTGAGGGCAGCTTGCTGCCACCAGAATGAACCCTCCCTGCTGCAGCTCATCCTGCAGGAGCCCTTGGGAAAAGCCCAACCTGGGACACAGGTGAACCCGCCTGCCCAGAGTCTGACAGCCACCACTGAAGCATCCCTTGGTCTTGTGGAAGCTCTCGGAAATGGGTGGCACCAGACTGGAGAGCTCTTGTGGGCTCCTGTGTGGGATCTCTGGGCCATGTGAGACTGTAGGCTTTTTACCATCCTCGTGCAGAACACACTCCAGGACTTCAGCTCATGCAAGTCTCAGGAAGTTTTTTGTGATTCATGCTGAAATTTTTCCTTGCTGAGTTTTACCCCTTTGAACATCTTAAAATAATTCCTTTTTTGTCTTAATATTTTACACCCTTCAAATACTTGTAGATTGTTATCATATGTCTTAGTCATCATTTAGTCCAAACTGTACATATTAAAATCTTGTAATCTTTGCTCATATTTCAATCTCTTCAGCCTCTTAACTTCTGTTGCTCTTCTCTGAATTCTCCACTGAATTCTTGACAAGTTTTTGGCAACAGAGTGGCCAGAATAATAGTGTCATGGACACCTTACGGCTGTACAGAGATGAAGAGGGAAACTTGTGCAACACCAAAATGACATTAGCTCTTCCCCAAAAATCAACAAATATGTCAAATCTGTTGTTCCGGATCACTTATTTTTAGTGGCTGCATCATGAAATACTCTGAAATACAAAAAGACTGGAAGGTCTTTTAACAAATGTCCACCTAAAAATAGTAACTCAAAGACAAGACTTTAGTATCCTCAAACCTGTGTTTAATTAGTCTTCATGTCATCCGTGAGGAAGGAGACATGGAACAGTATTTACCTGCAATACTCAAGAGCACATGGCTGAAGGGAAGTCTCAAAAGGCGGGACTCAGAAAAGGGACCACACAGAAACAAAGAATCCAAACAGTTTCTTCACCAGAAACCAAACTAAGGAGCAAATTACAACGAGGTAAGGAGACAAAGCAACATTTAAAAAAAGGAAATATTTCAAAATAGATACAACTCTTCCAAACTCTGGAAAATTGAAGCATAAAAAAACCTCTGCAAAATAAGAGAAAGCATTTCTGTGTTGTATATTGGGAGCGCAGAAATATTCCTCAGGTAAATCTGATCAGGCATGGGACCAAGATGCATATAATCTAACTATTATCTTCCTAAAAGTTAGATATCTAACTGAAGCCACCATAATCATCTCCAGAGAGCCATTAATCCCATCCTAAAACTGTAATATATTTAGGATGAAGAGCTCTCTAGAGGTATTTCTCCTTCTCTCCACTGATAACAGAGGGAGACTAAATTGCTGTCTCGACTGCATTTTCCTTGAAGATGACTAAAGTTAAGTAACCTGTACCCAAACATCATTTATAGCAGCTGGTCTCTAAAGGAATTAATGTAAGCAATCAGATTGTGCAGGCACTTTAAATATTATCTTCTCTGGAATTTTCCAATTATTTGGTATTAAAAAGCAAGCAACCAACTAACCAACAACAACAACAAAAACAACAACAACAACAACAAAAGGAAAAACTTACATATTCATATGTGCTCCCAAGTGCTCCCAACTTTCCAAGTGCTAAATCAAGGACTATTGAATATCTGCTTGCGTGGAAGATTTCCTTCCATCCAAGCCTCTGAACATTTGTAGGAAAATGACAGGTTCAGGGTGACAGAAATCTGTCACTGCCTTTAGAGGTAGGGTTCAAATTCCCTGAAGCGGCTATTAAGTGACTAAGATTTGGGAAAGAGAATTCACCCTTCATCTGGTTCACAACAGGCTGAAACAGAAAATAAGCATGAACAAAGTTATTCAACAGAGAAGACTCACACAAAGCTGGGACAGAAATCAGCCAAAAACGTTTAGTTTTAGAGGACAATTATAGGAAACCATATGGTTGCAATGGCACTGATCTGCAAAACTTTCAAAAACTTCCAGAAAATTATGTCTGAGGAAAAGTGAGAGAAGAAGAGTGAGTCTATTAAGACATAGCTGAGAGATGAGAAAACACAAACACTTGCCACAAGGGATGTGCAAGCTAAGAGAAAGGAAATAATTTTAAAAAAGAAAAGTAGAGGGTGTTTACAAAAAAAAAAGAAACAAGAAATATAAAAAAAGAAATATAATACACTGATAATAGAAACCATTTTAGGTCAGTAAATTCAGATTACAAAGGAATTAAGTGGCTTTTAAGTAAGGTCAGGGTACTCTCCTGCACACTGCAATTCAGGGGGCAACACAGGAAGATGGTACAACAAAGAGACCATAAGGAATTTAAAAAAAAAAATCTACAAAGAACCACCTGAAGGATATCAAGGCTCAAAAGTGACTACCATTTCCTAGAAGCTAGGCTGAAGGAATCAGTGCTCCTCATGGACCTCACAGCAGAGGCAGAGATCAGGCAAGGTCATAAAGACTAGAGGTAACTGCATCACACATGGATACAACTGGCACCTCTAAGAAGAGATTTTGCTTATCTGACCATGGGAAATGTGGTTAAGGACAAGAGGACATTCACCTCTCGCAAAAGGAGGAGGATGCCTGGGCACTAACTCACCAACTGACTGGAAGGTCTTTTAACAAGGATTAAAAGGGGCTGGTGGGAAAAAAATCTTACATTTATAATGAAACATAACAACAACAAGAAGAATGTCATTTAGTAATAATAAAAGCACAGGCTATCCTAATAAAGAGGAAAGAAAGAGAATAGCAGGGTTTCAACATCACTGAAGTATGAGCTCTTTACTGCTACCAAGACAGGAAAAAAACCCTGAAGCAAATAGGGTATCAGAATATGTAAGTATAAAAATTACACAAACATGTAGAGACAAAATCATAATGGTTCAAAGCACAAAATTAACAAGGAATGTCAAGAGTAGCAAGAAACCATTCTATTAGCACATTTAGGTAGATGAGGAAAAATGTGGCTCTGTTAATCAATGTAGAGGAAGTTCAATTGACAGATGATGTGAGTAGGCTGAAAGGCTTAACACCTTTTTTTTACCACCATTCATTCAAAATTTCAAGTAGAGAGACATGGATAATTCTCCTCTAACTTAATATCCAGAGGGGTATCATCTTACTCCAGAAGAAATGGCAAACAAATTAGAGAGTACTAAGCTAAGCTAAATATTTCTTCAAATCATTTGTATATGAATTCATCCTGGTCTCCTCAAAGAATTGTCTGAAGCAGACTTTGTGACTTTGTAGAAGACAACAAAAGACTCAAAGAATAAATCTAGTACCTACCATGCCAAGAGAGAGGAGGAAAAAAAAAAAAAAAAAGAAAGAGAGAATGGAAAAATTCCAGACCAAAGAATTTAAGCTTAATTCCTAGAAAAAAAAAAAAAAACAAACAAAACAAACTAGTGAACAATGAATCAAACCAGCTTTTAAGCACCTAAGTATAAAATATGAGTAACACACAACACTTATTTAAGAACAAATCATGCCAAAACACCCTAATTTCCTTCACAATAGGAAAAGAAACCTCATAGAAAGCAAATGTCACGTACCTTGACTTTATTTTGGCCTTTGACATCTTATATATTTTTTATGTGCAAGCTAGGAGCAAAACAAACATATCCATGGTATCACACAGATGCAAATCTATTTTGGATAAGGGAATCCATGAGGTAATTATCAAAATACAAGAATGCATCAGCTGGGTTTCTGCCCTAAGTTTTGTTCTGTTTGACGTTTTTATTAATAATCTAGATGATGGAATAGAAAACATTTTTATTAAATCTGTAGAAAAATGAACCTAGGAGGGCAATGAGCAGCTAAATAAAATTCAAAATTACCTTGGCAAATAAAAGAAACCTCAAGAGGTACTGGATGAGATTCAACAGGACTACAAGCAACATACCTGGGCAGAAATTATTAATGACACTAATACAAGATAGTGATAACTGAGTAGGCAGCAGTTTTTTAGAAAAGGATCTAGCATTCTTCTGAATTATAAGCTTGATATACATTTGCAATATTTGGCAAACAAGAGTCAATCATCTTTTTAAAGTTTCTAAATAGAGACATGTAGCTCCAAGGACAGAGGAAGTAATCTTTCAGCTCGATTCAATTTGGGCAACTTTCAGAATGTAACATGACAAATTATGCGTTGTGCTTTCAAAGTAGATATGAAGCATCCACCAAAAAACCCCTGTGTTAGAGATTAACAGAAAGTCTTTAGAACAGAATCCCACACGTGCTACACCTTTCCACTAGCCTGATGCCAGCAACAAGTCTCACAAAGTAGCATCAGAAAATTAAAAATAAAAAAAAATGGTGATCTGATCACTATTAGGGAAAGAAAAATGAATAAAAGATACAAAACTCCTTGAAAGCATCAGCAAAGATAGTGTGCTGGAAATCAATTGCACCAGGGCACAATTTTGTTTTTCAACAAAAACTTAATAAATTTGTTAACATGTTCATCAAGACTGTACTACTGCATTAAGACAGCAGAAAATCTAATAAGTGGGCCTCAACTCCATTTGCTTTCAATGTTTTCAAACTCTTGAAAAGCAAGGAAGCTTCTTGGTACCAACACATTGGCAATGACATCTCCCAGTTCTGTGATGAACCCCAAGTGTGCACAGGTGGAGACATGTCTGTACTGCCCCTTCTTTCCCTTCAATACAGACCTCTCCACCCTGTCACCTTCCCATCCCTCTAATGCAGACTCTACTTACACCAGCTATTTACACAAACCACTGTCCTTCTGCCATAGCTAATCCCACGGCACTGGTCCCTGCTTCATTCCCTCCCTGCCTTCCTCACCCCCTCAAAACCCCCTCCTCTTACCCCTATCCCACTCCCTGCTCTGTTCCCCATTGCCTTGGGCCTCCTCCCCTCTCCTGAGGGGAAGGTGCAGATCCTGCCAGGGTCAGTGTCTTGGCAGCAGCTGCTGGGGCGGAGCAGGCTGGGTTACCACCACCAAGAGAACCAAGCTACAACCTGCCACATTACTTGCCTGAAGCACTTTTTAGATGTTCAGGGCAAATACCTGAGGAAGAATGTTTATCATGTGGTCAGATAAGAATCTTGGCAGCAGGGCTGGGAGCTTCTAGCTGTTTGAGTGGCTCAAATGTCTCAATGGATTGCTCCAGTCTGTGGCAAATATCATGAAAGAACACTGCAGAGAAATGATTTCTCAAGTCAGACTTCATTGCTTTTTGCCTGCCTAGAAGACAGGCACCTCAGCTGTCCCAATGTATAAGACTTCACACAGCAGTTTGTGTTACCTGGGCTGTCACTCCAGACAAAATGCCTGCTGGCAGACAGATCTCCCTGAGCTCGGGACTTCATGTGGAGGCATAAAACCCTGCAGATTCTGCTATGCACCATGGTGTCTGACTCCCAGGATCACACACAGAAGACACAGCTGGCCAGCAGGGTGGTCTGATGCATCTCAAATCCGGAGACCCAGAGCAGAAGAGATGCTGCTGTGCTGCTCTTGCCAAGACATGGATTGCACACAGCACGGCTGAGAAGTGTAATGCAGAGAGTGACCCTATGGGCAAGTCCCAAACCTCCTGCAGATCTGAAAGGCCTTCACATAAAAGAACACAAAGGCTCTTCCCATCAATTAAGTCCACCTACTTGACAGGGAGCTATAAAATAGCCATGTCTTGAAGAGATATAAATACATAGTATCTATTGCCTCAGGAAACACAGGAAGTTTGCAGCTCTTTTTGAATAACAAATACAGGCATAGGTATAAAGGCCTGTTACTACTAATGTGGTGGCAGAACAGTTTGGAGAATGAGAACGAGATTAGGTTTTTAACATTTTTTTGAAGAAACTGAACCATTACCCAAACTCATTATTCAAATACTTCTTGTACATTCAGACTTTTTCCAAATGCACTACTAGTAAACACAGGCATAAAATGTAGGAGTAAGCACACATATAAACTGCTCTGTGTATTTCTGTAATAACTGCAGCTAACCCTGAAGCCACTGAAAGTCTGCTAACAACAAGACACGTGTCCACAATATAATAAAACTGAAACACCAGGTAGCAAATCCATGCCATAGTGATTCATGTTTCTGACTCGGTCTAGTTGCTCAGTGCTGTCTGCTTCTACATTACTTGAAACCTCAAATGTCCAAACAGCTTTCCCAATATCCACATACAAAACTTCAGAAAAATGAAGCCATTTCCTTTCATGTGTGAATCAACCTGTAGATTGCATAATATCTAGTGCAAATCAACAGTGAGACGAAGAGCTTATTAAAAGTAAACAAACAAACAAAAAATCTCTTTCATATGGCTAAGTATGAATATCCATTACTAAGTCAGAGCTCAAACTGATTGAAAACCTACATTGTTCAAAGACTTGGCCAAATTTGCCATGACAGACTAAGGCAGGAACTTCCTCCATGGCTATTTTTTTCCCAGACTTGTTCATGAGAAGGCTTTCCTTACCTACCTCAAAAGTGTTTGGTACTTTCAGAAGCTAAGGTGACCAAAACATGCAGACAACTTGATTTCTTTAACAGTTCCTGCCTTCATACAGATAGCCATATTTGTTACTTTCATGTAAATATCACATTCTGCAATTAAACAACTTCTTAAAACAACTTCTTTGGCAGAAATGTCACGCCATTTATCAGGAATTTCTAAGCTCACTAGACCAAAGAGCCTTCTGGCCAACTATTATCTAAAATGGCTCTTCTAAATGCATATACCAGTAGAAGTTCTCTGCATCCAGCGGCTTCAGCAGGTGCTTCTGGGCAATAAAAACTTTGGTAGAAAAGCGGCTACTTACTTAGAAACATAAATACAGAAATGGGCAAAAGTAGGATGAGATAATTAGTTCTTTCAGAGCTTAAGTCTTGACAGTTTTAGGACGTATGTTTTATATGAAAAAAACCTCAGAGCTGTTAGCACACTTGAACAAACACCCCCTCTTTGATGCTAGCAGGGGTCTACCTCCAATGAAGCTTTCAAGTTGATTACTGACTTTCTGTACTAGCCTGATCACACTAGAACTTACAAATATTTTCAAAATCCGTCCTCATTCAGAGGGCTTTCACTGTGCAAATCCAGTGTTGTTTAGTATGGAGATTTTATCAACTAACCCACAATTATTCATTAATTATGAAATTCATTAATTAATAGCACTTTAACCTTATATATGTACTTAGGAACAAAGTCAAATTAAACAGTTGTAATACAAGTAAGGTTGGCAAATGTACTCTAAAAGACTCTTCAGAGCACAATTTCAACATACAATTATGAGCTCCTATTTTCACACTGTGCATAGGTCTCTTTAAGAGAGAATGAGCTTCTCCCAAGCACCTTGTCATTACTATGCTCCCACCATATTCTGTTCTGCCATCATAACCAAACAAAACTATCCCAAAACCTTCTTCCTCATCCTTGAACTACACTGGAGTACTCAAATGTAAGTAAAGCAGAAACAGAGACTTGTGAATATGCTTGCTTTTCTTGTAATAATTCTAGAACTCATTGCACATACATGGTATCTATTAACTTTGGTATGTTTTATATTGGAATTTTTAATGTCCAAACTGACTGTAACAGAAAGCCATCCTCAGTATCTGTGGACCCTTCAAGAATTGCACAGGAAAACAATAGTGTCCAAGGAGAGGGAGGGCAATCAGTACTGCTCTGTCAACAACGGTGCAATAGTTGGCATTATGATATTTCCCTCAAAGCAAACAAGATATTGAAATTTGTATTGTTTTGAATCCCCAGTACAGAATTAATTGCTTAGGACAGTTTATCTATCTCTTAAGCCAAGCCTGCATGGGGACATTGAGAATGTTAAGGCAAATCAACTAAAGGTTTGACACCAATGTGCACACATTTAATTGTCTTGAAGCTGTGAGTAGATGCTCTAATTCAACAGCAAAGCTCCCTGTAGCTCCTTATTCACTTAAACTAGATTGGTCTAAGACTAATTTACTCCTGAATTAAAGCAGTCCCCCAAGGACTCAGCACAACTCATTTTTGCATACTAACTTCATGCACTTAACCAATTTGCCTCAGCTCCTCCTGAGTTCCCCAAGCCTTATGGAGTTTTTGGCCCACAGCTGAAGGGAGCTTGGCTACCTCGTCTCTGATGCTGGGAACACCAAACTTGAGTGTTTTTCTCAACATTTTACTTCTAGAACACAGAAAAAAACCACCTAAATTCAAATGGAAATTCCTTGCATTGCTTAGCTGCCTCCTGCTCCAAGGTGACAATTCATTGGATTTGAAGTTTATAATTACCTTGCTCCTCTACTCTCAGTCATCAACTTTGGGGAAGACAATTCTTGGAAACTGGCATGTTCACACACACACACACACACAAAAAAAAAAACCCACCCAAAAACAAAATAAAACCAACCAACCAACAAAAAAACCAAACAAAAACCCCAGGCAATGAAAATAATGCAGGCAGACACTAATTCCAAAGTGGGATTTGAACTTTTGAACTGTCACACCATCTTCTCTAGAGGCTTCAAATTGTGTCGAAGCCATAATCTACTGATACTGGTTTTGTTCCTCATGATTTGGAAATGGCAACCATATCACCATGTTCTACTGTTTCTCATCACAACCACTGCTGTGGTACTTCATCACTCTCTGGAAATGAATCATATCCCATTAATTCAATACTAATTCAGTTCAATACCAATCCTAACCTGGGGCTGATATTTCTCAAAATATTCTAATAAAATTACCTATAGAAAGGATTGATTATTTTTAAAACCAATTAGTTGCTTCCTTACAGTGAGAGCTCAGACTGCCATTTTATTTAGGTCAAAATGTAAAGCACTTCTCAGACTATAAGCACTTAGGAGAAGTAAAGATGTCCTTCTTCCATCCAGGGTCATTAAAACTTACCTGGATGGTGTCAGTACTTGGGGAATGCTTTGTTTTGGCATTACTGCATGGATGTGCAGGTTTCAGTGATGCTTTGAGTGCACCCACACAGACACACTTGTGCACACACTCGTGCAGACAATATCCCAAGGTACCTCATACAAGTAAGTTCATTGACTGAATTACCAGAATGATGAACTAGTGCTAGAGGCCCGACTGTACAGCACCGAGCTGAGAGGAGTGTTTAGAGGAATAAACAAATATACATAGTGCCTGCTGTTTCCCTTCCCAAAAATAAATTCATTCATTATAAACGAACATCATCATCCTCAGAGACTTCAAAACCTGTCAAAGCTGTATTTACTGACACTGGTTTTTGTTCAGCACAATTTGGAAACTGCAGTCTTATCACGATGCTCTAACATTTTTCAGCACACTGTGACAGAACCCCAGCACTTTCTGGAAATGAACCATATTCCATGGATTCAGTCACAGATCTAATAACTTAAAACACCACTCAAGCCAGGCACCACCAGAATCCAGTGGGTAGCAGGCAACATGAGATGCACTGGAACATGGACTGTTCAAATTTGCATTTTCAATTCTAGATTTTTTAAAACAAAGTATCTAACCTCTCAGTGTCAATTTAAAAAAAAATCCCAATCCCAAAGAGATTCATAACAAAAATAAGTATGCAAATGGAAGTGAAGCCCTCTGGACAATATTTTCATTGATTTACTGGAGAGAAGGACCCCTAGTGTCCAGCTGGATTTTAGCCAGCCTGGGGTCTGGTGACTACACAGCATCCAGGATGAAAAAACATCCTAGCTTGTAAAATATTTCCTGCAAACACTTTCCCATCCCTCTTATTTGGAAATTGACTGATGAAAGGAAAAAAAATATATATATAAATACAGTTCTGCTTTCCTAAACTAATTATTTCAAAATATAATCAAGGTATCATGTGATCACCTGGACTCTGAGGATTCATCATTACTGATGAACAGGAATGTGCCTTGGCACAATAGTTTCAGTGGTTGATTATACACCGCAGACACCTATAGATAAACATCTCTATTTGTAAAAAATGAGCACTGTCTCTGAGAGCAGTTGCTGATGAGGCTTTAAAAGCAGCATCAAAAAATCTAATGCTAGAAGGATGAGGCTGCCCAGCCCTGTCATGTAGCAGCTTTGCTTTCTACAGAAAAAAAAAAAAAAATCTGCACGATTCCTTATGATCAGGGGTTTACCCATTGATTTGGATAATCATTCAAATGGCTAAACAGACCTCTAATTTGAAAATAAAAACCGATTGATGCAATCACAAACAAGTTCTGAAATTGTGATTTATAAAAAAGAGGGGAAATCTTGTTCTAAGCCAAAACACACACACAGTTACCTTTTTCTAATCAGAGCATTCATTTCTCCTCATTATGATCTCACAAGCACATTAAAATCTTATTAACATTAATTACTTCTGAGCGTCTATGCATGAGCAGCGACAGGCTTGCGTGCGCGCGTGTGTGTATGTGTGTGTGTCTCTGGATCATATCTACATTTATATACCTTGCTGCACTTTGCTTATAAAACATGTGAAAATATTGCTGCTAACACCAATTAGCTAATTTCACACACACAGATAGTGAGCTGCTGTCTCGCTGCACAGCTTATTATAGACCAGCAGACAGATGGACAGACAAACAGACGCAAAAAGCATCACGGCTCCTCCTAAATGCAAGATCTAAAATGCCTGGCACCCCCAGGAGTGCGAGTTTCATTCTTGTAAGTCTGAGGGAACAAAATTACAAAAATAATAATATAAAAAAAAAAAAAAAAAAAAAAAGAATAGGAGACAGCCAAATATCCCATTTTCTACACAGATGGGTTCAATGATGAAGTGATAGAGACAAAGAAAAAACTGGCAGGCAGACAAGCAGCAGGCGCACAGAGAGATAGACAGAGACAGATAAACAAAGCATATTCATACATGTGAATCTGGGCTAAGCAATAGTAACTTCAGCCCACCAACAAGGTGAGGAAAGAAATGGCAGAGGCAAGAGTCACCGTAAGAGTGCCTTCACAAGCAGAACCCTTACACTTTACAAAACTGTTTAGAGATTCTATTTGCACTGAGCACACTAAAGGCAGTGGTGCTGCTGGTGACACTCAGCTCCACCACAAACTCCAGAACCAAACAGGAATCTACACACCATTATGGAACTGTGCCTTCCTTTTCTTCCTCACCCTTTGTTTCCATCTAATTTATATTCACCTCTATCCTACTTCTAAATCTCGTCCTCCTGAACCCTTCTCTCTGCCAGGGGTTAAGATACAAACAACATCAGCATTGCTCATCCTGCCAAAGCCATCTTTATCCATCACTGGGGAATCAGCCTCTCAACTGGGTCCTTTGCAGAACCCAAGTGGACACTTGCTGGTCATTCTCCTCTCTACCCAAATGCCCATCTCTGCTCATCTTCTGCAACTCTGAAAAGAACTGCAACCCCAAACTGGAATTAAAACTTTCATTGACATCAGTAGGATACAGGGTTTAGATGTGTCAAAATTTGCCTTTCAGCCCTACTACCCTTTCTTCCACTTGTGTATTTTTCCACTGATGACATCATCAGGCAAAACACCATAAGGAGGGAGACGATTAAAGCCAAGGAAGATGGTTTCTTTACTGGGAAATTTTTTGAAATGAACATATCTTAATTTCTCACGGTAACATATGTGTTTGCATTTTCAACTCACTCCTCTCAGATCAAGAGATCTGAGATCAAGAGATCAAATGTGGCAATGATTACTGTAGTATCCCCAGCCTTTTTTACCTAAACGTTTCAGAGCATTTCACAAGCTGTTCATGAAACTTCAAGGCATGCAGAAGGTTCTCCCATCACTCTAGTTCACTGCTAGGGAACAGAAGAGCAGAGATGAAGTACACAGGTCAGTACAGAAGTCTACAGCAGACACAAAACATCCTTTTATTTACATTTTGAATATCTTCTCTTCTTGCACATGCCATATCTAAGGTCATTAAAAATAGTACCTGAATTTAAAAAAAAACAAAACAAAAACAAAAAACAACCCCAGTATTTGAGGACTGTACTCAGGATCCTTGACTTGCACTTATCTCACCCATGACTTTTTCCTAATGCTGCTTATCCAGAATAACCTACTCCCATACAAATCCAGCACAGCTGCTGAGAAAACTACCATGAATTCAGTCAAGCAAGTTTAGGATATATTGGGTGTATTCCAAACATCCAAATCAATTATGGTGCATTCTCAGTAAACCCAGTGATTCCAAGAAGCTTTGGAGCTCCTGAGCATGGGCATTATTACAGTTGTCTTGCACAAAAGTGGTGAGCTTGGTGCACCTTGCCCAAATTCTGCCCAGCTAGGTTTGACCGTGCACACGCAGCAGATCTGATTACACTACAGAGCAGGAACCATGGTATATGGCCCCTTCTGCCACAAGGAGCGGGTTCCTGACCTGCTGAGGCAGAAAATAAGGAAGCAAATTGAACACCACTCCTCAGTGGTGTGTTCACCACTCCATTTGCTCAGCTTACTGTGCTTCTTTTGTTAAGGTGAACTATACATGCATTCAGAATAAGGATATAGAAAAGTAAAAGCTTTATAAAATAAACAAAGAGCAATAAAGACTTGAAGATTTACAGCTTTATGCATATGACAAACTAGGCTTTTTCCTGCATATTTCCTAAAAAACAGACTATTGACCATTAAAGTCTCTCTCAAATCATGCAGAATTACTTCCTCTGAGGGGAAGCAAGATTCTCTCTGACATGGCAAGAAGCCTCAACAGTTCTGGTTAAAGAGGTTCACCCAGAAGTTCAGCTCATTTGCTCAGGCTTTGCAGAAAGTCTGGAGAAATCCATGGCCTGTCATTCTTCCGGATTCCAAACTCTCCACTGTGTTCTCACTGATCTTTAGGCACATTGAAACTTAGGAAAACAGGACAGCCAAGCAGAATTTCCCCCTAAACACATCAGTGATCCCCATCAAAAACCAAGGAAGGGCCACACAAAGATGTGAGTTCAATGAAACGGTTAAAAAGTAAATATCCTCTAGATTTGCTGACTTGATGCTTATATAGTTGTTGACTCTTTAAATAATGGCACCCAGAAGAAAAAATGGTGTGTCCTATAAAGCACTGCTTTGGCATTTTTGAAGACTACATACATCCTAATTAAATGTGGCAAACGTTGTACCTCAGTGCATTAAAAACCAAATCTAGAAACTGATTTATTAAAGTAAATGCATAACACTGAAGGTGCTTAATGACAGAAAAAAACTGGCAGTTTTTATTACCACAACAGGATGTAGAGGTAACTGCGCAGTAGGGAACCTTTGTAGAATATCCCTATGTCTGAATTTTCCATGTAAAGTAGACACAAGTATCCTAAAGACTAAGAGGACTCAAATACAATTGACTTGAGGATCTCTCAAAGAACCCGTGCTTATCAGCAGAATGAATCTGGGAGACCATTCCATCTAAAAACCAGCTCATATATGTGTGAAAGGGGAACTGGGGGAAAGACATCTACTTAGGGGATGTAGAGGGGGGAAAGATATTTACTGTCTTTCCTGTACAAAGAAACTTGACTTGCCTTTCTCAAGTGGGAATTATCCCAGTAAAACTCTTCTCCATCTACTCTATTCATCTGCCTTGTGAACCTCATTGTGCTGTGTCTGCCAAAAGTTCCACCAGGCTGAGACAGTATGAGAGTACTTAAGAGGTGCACTTGGCATCCTAACCAGCCTCAAGATCCAAACCCCTTTGTGTCCTTTTGGAGGTTAATAAGACAAGGTTTTACTGACTCCATCCTGGCTCTTATAAGCTTCTTGGGGATTATCAAAATTGGAAATTGCATATGAAAAAGCTGGTTCATCCAGTTTTTAGGAGGGACATTCATCCAATTTGCCTTTCGACCCCTGAAATATGAGACATGCCTGAAGAGTGCTCTTTGTTATAGTCTCATAGATATATCCAGCGATGGTGAGTCCATATGTCTCTGATAAAGGCAAAACCTTATTGTGCATTCCAGCTTTCTCTTTTGTAAACATACTACACTAGATGAATTTGGCTCTCAAGGAAGAAAGTATTAATTGTGTTGGCTAATAAAACTTTCTGTTGCTGTCCTTCCAATCTGGTCTTCTAAACATCAACAGACATTAAAACTGGCTTTTGGGAAGTGAAAAAATATCAGAGAGCAGTACAAACCCAAAACTTGTTTGCAAGTTTTCAAGAACTGAGATCTCAAGACCTTGAGAATCTCATTCCCAAGTAACAAAAAGTTAAATGCAACTATTCCTTGTACATCTTTCAGGTTGGATATACAAGCAACTCAGTTCCTCCCATTGTTCATTCTCCAAGAGATGCCTCAGCAGGAACACACCTGTGCTCTGCCCAGATCCAGCATTTGCAGGCTCCCATAGGCTTTGTCCCCACTGACAAGTCAGAACAGACAACAATCCTCTTTAAATGTTTGTGCCCAAAGAACCCTCTAGGGGCTGTTTTCTTCTCCCACATTGCAGTTCTCAGACGTTAACAGCCGCTGCACGCAGAGCAGACATACACACAAGAAGTTCAGAACAATGAAACTATTTCAAAGCACCTTTGTCTTTATATGTGATAGGGAGCTCCTGTCTTGATGACTATTTAATGGATCAAGCAACACCAGTATGTATTTCAGCCAGATGTAACTTTGCCCTTTGATTGTTACTGTACAAGAAGAGGTGACAGACGGCTCCAGTTTTTGAACGCCCACTTCTTGGACAAAGCTAACACTGGAGCTCATCAGGATATATCCAGCTAAGAGAAATCCAACCATGGGAAAACAAAAAAATCTATGTTACTTTAACTCAGTTAAGAGAGTAATTATAAAAAATGAGCAAACAAAACACCAAAAAGGTTTTTTTCTTAAAAAATTCTGCGGTTAAAGACTTCGTTAACATGTTGGTATATTAAATGTATTTGGCCTCAATATTCAGTTACTGTAGAGTCTTTTATCTCATTTTGGAAGTAGAAATAAGACTAATGGCAAAGAAGTCACATACGTGTTACAATACCACAATGGTGTAAAAAAAAAAAGAAGCCTAACAGTCTTTAACACAGCCAAGAATCATCTGAGCTTCCTTTGTCCATGGAACATGGTCTTTACTCTTCCAACTCCCATCTGCATGTACAATACACTGAGGAAGGAAGAAAGAAAGGCCTCACTTCCTTCTTCTCTCTGTGCCTCGATTGTTTCTGATTAAAAAATGGAAATAATAATGTTGATTCAGCTACTGAAATTAGGCAAAACTAAATTAGCTACTTTCATGAAACACTGTAAGATATTTGAATAAGTTTCTTCAGAAATGCAAAGTGCTATTTATGCATATCAGCAGCTATCTATGGCTAAACTGTCCTAGAACCTTTTGTGAGCATTCTCTCCTCCTGCTGAACTCAGCTGATAACTGTTCTTTGTTTTGAAGGACATGTGTAACTCCTTTATCTAAAAAAGCCTGGGAAAGACTTAAGACACAACTGGCACCTCACTTTTTTGGTTAATGAGAACAAAGCAAACCAAAACAACTACAACAACAAAAAGAAATCACACTGGGTCTCAGGATGAAACCTTTGCAAATGAGAAAAAAAGGCATCATTTTGGATGCTAAATTCTTTGCTGCCTTTGCCCGAGCATTATGAGAATAATCATCAATATCTCGTAAAAAGCAAGCCTTTTCATCAACTCTATAAGCTGAGATTTCAAGGAGAGATCTAGGAAGAATCTTATTAATACACCTATGTATGCTGCCACAAGGGAGACAGTATCTAACACAGCAGAAATGAGGTCAAATGCAGCAGCACTGTCCTAAAGAAAACTGTCTCCTGGCCACAAATCACTTGTGGAGTACCATGCATCATCTTTACTGCTTCAGACATATGCCAGCTGCAGCCAGTAGGGAGAAATACAAAGCTAAATTCAGCTCTTGGTTCAAGGTTGGTTCTTCTAAATTTCATGGATTGGGTCCACTTTTATAAAAACGTAACATAGGAAAAAAATACGACCCATAAACATTTTAACAGATACACAGACATTCAGAAATTTCACGTGGAACTTCTTTTAAACCCAAGAGCCCAGTCCTCTGAAGATGATTGTTGTATGATGATTATTCCAGCTCACTGCTCATAAGGAAAAAGGAAAGGGCTCTGGCCTCATCCCAGCCCTCTCTGGTCCTACTCATGCAGAACCCTGCTGCGAACATTTTCTCCCTCTCTTGCCAGTGGGACAAAGTTAGCCCCTCTTTTTGCATAAGTTCAGACTTTTGTCCTCATTTTCTTTGAACAGCTCTGCCCCCTGCCTGCGTCTCAGCTTTTATTTCTTCTAGCTGTTCACATTCTTCACAAACCTCCTTCCTAAATGCTCCATTTGTATCCTTCTACCACACTGAAGCCAGTGTTCCATAGTAACATCACTCCAGATTCTAATAACTCTTTAAAACAGCCTACAATCTACTGAACCGTGTTCCTGCACCAGCAGACTTCCCCAAGAAACTCCAGAAAAGTTCACTTTAGCTCACTTCCTTTTTGCTTTCAACCTTTTTTTTTTTGGTTTTTTTTTTTTTTTTTTTTTTTTTACCTGCAAAAGATATGGAATGAAAATTAAATAAATTCTGGTAGCAGAATAAATGATCAGAGGGCTGGGTATGGATGTGATCTAGACAAGAGGGTTTTCACTTCAGCATAGAGACAGTTTTAACTGAGATAGCTCAATTATTAATAGGAGTTTGGTCAAGACAACCTAGAGCTGAACACTGTGAAATTACATGGCTCAAAACACATGCTAAATTCAGCTGAGATCCAACATAATACAGCCTGCATGAGCAGGGCAGAACAGTTTTAATGTCATCCAAACTATCTAAGCAAACACTGGCTCTCAACCTCCATGAGGTAAAAAAAAAAACAAAAAACTTTCCAAAAAACAAAACAAAAACCCAACCAAAACCCAAACTCCAAGACTTCAGGTGTCAGTTCTAGTCTGACATGCCAGAGAAAGACCACAAATATTCAAGAACTTCATAGGGAGGCTAAAGGAAAGCCGTTAGAGTAAAGAAAGAAGTTGCAATGCACTTCAGGGTGATGACAAGGCATAGACTCAAGAGGGAAGGATAAAACTTGCTAGCACAGCTATAACTAACACTCTCCTATCTGCTTTCAGAAACTGATAAAAGTCATTATCTCTGTCCTGAAGACACGTAACTGAGACACCAGGAAATGAAGTGACTGGTTGAAAATAACACAGAAAACTAGAAACAGACTGTGAATCCTGCTTCCCTAATGCAGAGCTTACCCTCACCAGTACCTTGCATACAGTAGTGACTGCATTGCAACCTGATTAAAACTTCTGATACTGCACTATGACTTTGTGCTGACAAAAATATTTAAGATCCCTGTAAACACATTGGGGGAAAAAAAAGTTTGTCTACCAAAGTATTAAGAAAGGCTTGGAATGGGATCTAGTCCCCTGTAAAAAGGGACTCAAAGACTAGTAGAAAAAGCAAATTAATTGGAGAATCCAGAAATGCCCAGCACCCGGGAAAAATAACTGAGCTTTCTCTTGTCCAACACAAAGTTGTGCATAGCTGACTGTACTGCAAAAGCACAACTGGCTTTTAATCTCATTCAGGAGCAGCTGCTTTCACAGAAGTGAAATGTTTCAGGATGAACCTGACTGACTTGGTGGATAAATGATTTGAGGTTGTTATAGCTCAGAAGGAACCAGCTCATTTAGGAGATGTCACCATCTTAAAACCACTCTTTTTATCCAATTGGAGCAAGCTTTGAAGCTTTCCAAACTTGGCTGTAGCTTGGAGAGGAAAATAAAAGCAGCATTTTCATGAAATGCTGGAAATTACAAAACAGGGCTTGGACTTCAAAGGGTCCGCCAGGACAGGCTGGGCCTTCGCCGGGAACTCATGTCACCTCTAATCACTTGTATTAGTTTAGCACCAGCAAAAGGTGCCAGATTGGTAGCCCCAGGCGCTGCACTCTCTATTTATCCCCAGAGCAGGTACAGCAGGATGGCAGGCTAGCACAGAGATGCCAAGCCCAGCTACAATTGCTCCCATCCAGGGACCTGGTGAGAGGAGGGTGATGAGGTCTCGGTGCTGTGACTGCCCACACGGGGGCCAGTACCCTGCACTAGGTTTCAGACAGATGGGATCTCAAACTGCAGGGCCTGTGAAAGGGAAATAAAGGAGCATCGGTCTACAAGCATCCTCTGAGACAGGGAGATAGAAAGACCAGGGATTCTTTTCTTTGCATTACATTCTAGATGTCTCAAAATGAATGAATACTTGAGAGAGCGACGAGGCCAGAGAGAGTCAACGTACTGAGTACAAATGAGATTTATACGTGGCTTGAGTCACTCCAGACAATTAGCTACCCACCAGGCTGTTTGGTTTATTGTCCCTACTGGATAAAGATTTAATAAGCAGTCACCTAGATGGGAAACATGAGACTTGCAGAAAGGAAACTTTTCATTACTCTACACGGAAAACTTGAGCCCAGTCCTGCAACAGCTCTGCACAGCTGATTCCCACTGGTGTGTCAGCGGCTGCAAGATGAAGCTCTTTTTCATGACAGTCCACATAGGTGGAAAATATGGGAAACACAGCACCATCTTTTATTGAATAATTACGATGTCAGAAATCTTCCACACATTTCAAATATTCTATGGAAATTATTACAGCTTTATTCAGGTGGGTTTTTTTGGTTTGCTTTTTTTTTTTTTGTCTTCAGTACTCAATCTTACCCAGGACATTTTTTTCACAGCATAAAAACGCAAAATGCTGCATTTTAAAAACTTATCTACTGGGGAAATATGCTGTGTAGGGAACATATTAAACAATTCAGTCTATGTTTGGAAAAGAAATACAGATTCATCACAACGAGGAAGGATGTTCAAGAGCATCCTGAAAAAACAGCCGGTATTCAAGCCAAAGGACAGGATGAAGTGGGCACAACAGTATAAAGCTGACAAGCAGATTCAACTGACAGAGACAGAAAGAATTGGAAGCTGCCAAAGCTCAAGCTACATTAGGGCTTCTTTGGATACTACACACACCAAAATTGAAACTAAAAGCATCAATGAGAAGATTTGATAAAACCCCTTCAGATGGGAAAAATCCTGGAGGCAGCCGCAGCAAAGCACAAAATACAAACTTTGGGAAATCATAGGAAAAAGAATGCCTATCAAATGTAAGACTGGGGGGGGAAAGGCTGAATTAGAGATTGAACATTTTGTGACCTCTCAGCAGTCATGCCTGGTATCCAAGGCTTTAACACCCTTCATCAGAAAACTTCTTTTGCTGTTACTACCGCTCATTGCAAGAGAGCTCAAAGCCATTCATTTGGCACAATTTTTGTCAGGCAGTGTCCCAGAGGGTGTGGCCCGGTCTCCTGGGAATAGCATTTGTTAGTTTTAGCGAACCAGCAGAGGGAGCACATCAGCAATTAAACATGGTTTTCTTGTGTTTGTGCCTAAACAATGAGATTTTTTGGTTGGGTTTTTTGTTGTTGTTTTGTTTTTATTCTCAGCATTCCTCTGTCACTAATGCCTGTGACTCACTTAGCTCTCAGATTGCTGGGAGTTTAGGAGCCAGAGCCATGAAGAATAGCAGGCTCCACATCCAACCCACATAAAACAACAGTGGACACAAGCTTCTACCTAGTTGTCTTTCTTCACTTTCTCCCCATGTCAACCTCCATCTTACACATTCCTGACATCCTGCCCATGAAATCTTGTACTGCCACATGACAATTACTTTCACATTCCTGCACTGTGACCACTAACTTTCTAGTCAGAAAGAAAGGCATATGGATCTCCAGGGAGGAAATAGAAATCAATAATTAACTTTCAGTCAGCTGAAAGGACAGCTCTGAAGTCCATAACAGAACTTTCTCAGTCCTACTTTTGTATCCTCAAGGGATTCGTCACACAGCTATTGACGATCTTAGAAGTAAGATACTAGAAAGCATGTCTTTTAGTTGAGAAAGTAGAAAAAAGGAAAATCAGCAACTCCCATACTGTATTTACCTCTGAATCAAATGACACGCTATACTTGCTTGCATTTTTAGCTCTACCATAACCTCAAGATAAATTCACTCTGAAGGTGTAACATTAAGAGGTCATCTACAGCTGTAATTTACAGAATGGCACCATGTCTGTCCTGCAAAGGATTTCCCATAGGTGCTCTGCAGAGGGTTGGAAGCACTGCCTATTCAGATTTCCTTTCTTCTTTGCTGTAGTTACCAACTGGTTTTAATTCAGACTTTCTTAACCACTGGTTTGATAGTAGCTCAAAGATTCTGGAAGACCCTACGGGTTCTGGTTCACCTTTGGTACTGTCATTTACATTTGTGTAAACTGGACATAAAATACTGCCTAGTGATCTGTGTCCACCCACTGCAGAATATCACAAGGAAAGAACTATGACATGAGGTATTGAAGAAGGAAGTCCTACAGATGCTGCCAGTGTTTGATTAGGTAGGACTAGTTTGTGTTAGAGTCCCTACCTGCCATGAAAGATCTCGAGGAGCAGTGTCTGAGAACAGCAAGAACAGCACAAGCTGCAAATCCATCCTCCATGGGGCTGGTGGGGCAGGTTGCCAGTGATGGGATGAGGCCATTCTTGGCATGAAAGAATTTCAGCCTTTGTCCTGGAATAGTCCATGGCCTTTCCTCCCAGAGTGTCACCTACTGCAAACTCAGCCAGTGGCTCGCTTGTCTGGGAGGTGAACACCTGGCCCCCCATACAGCCCGGGAACCTCCACACTCATTTCACCAAAGCCAACAGCCAGCTGTCAGAAGAACAGTGGGTTTTTTTCTTTAAAGACAGCTTTATCCCATTCGCCCAATTTCCCATTCCTGTATTCTATCTACTTCAAGATACAGTCTTCCCTGCTTCCCTGCACGTAGCAAAAGCTGAACTTCTTTCTTCTTGCAAATCTCAGAGATGTGTAGCAACCTGCCCTGCAGCACTGGCAGCCCTGGTTGCCCCAGCAGCTATGGAAGAGCACGAGGTGGCACATGGCCCTGTGACTCTGGTGACCATTTTACAAGACCCGTCTGCAAACAGAACTCCCGCCAGCGCTGGGTGGTCAAAGTGCCGTCATAGCACACGATGGTGCTGGAGGATTAAGTACAAAAGTGTAAGAAAACATGGAAGACACAAGCAGTAGTCATTCTGAAATGCTCCTGTTAGAGGAGAATTGGATCAGTGCCGTAGAACTAAGAATAGAACTAAATATTAACTTTTATAATAAATACTAACCAAGAATATAGTCAACACTATCAACGGAAAAACCACCTGGACAAAAGCATTTGCCTTTATTTCCTCCTCACTGAAAGTTTCATACATCTGTGAAAATCTCTTCAAGCTAAAACAGTACAGATCTTACAAAAGTATCTCAAAATTTGGTGTATGGTCAAACACTACTTTTTACCAAGAGAAAACTGGCAAAGATAGATTATCAAAAGCCAAGTTATTTTTCACAGTTGATACTGTTTGTTTACTTTCTAAAATTCTCTTGGACCAAACTAACGGGAACACTGAAGTCCGTTTCACTGTGATTTGCCATCATTTTCCCTCTGCACCACAGTGTGAATGTCAGATCCTTCAGAGGGAACAAGTTATTCTTTAACAGTAACTATTTCCAGTGCATTGTTTCAGTAAAAAAAAAAAACAAAAAAACAAAAACAAACTTTTATAAAAGATTTGGATTTTCTAAAAGTTCTGTTTAAAAAAAAAATCTAAGTAACTTGAAGTTAAATTTCAATTTTTAAATTCCCATTAACATTTATGAATGTCTTTCAGCAGAAGCTCTTTACCATACAGATCGCAGTTTAAAGAAGTCCTATAAAAACAGACTGGAGTGAAACCAACTGAAATCTGTAAGGCCACAGCATGCCATCAATTTCTAAACAGAACTTCTATTCAAATTATTCTGCTTAAAACCTCATATGGTCTGCAAAAATGAGCAAGGTTTCCTTGAAACGATTTAAATAACAATTTGTCTAAAACTGTAATCTCTCTTGTATGGGATTTGTAAGCCATCCCACAGAATTCTCTAGCAGGGGACACTATTCCCTATTTACATCAAAGTTTTATATAAATAATATTACAAATTTTTTTTAATATTCTGCAGCTGTTTTCCCTTATGAATAAGCTGGGCCTATGAAGAAAACGTGAAAATAGGAAAACTGTGAGTAATATTTATGATAATGATATATTCAGCTCAGGAAATTGCTACAACTGTCTTTATCAAAATAAACAAGATAGATATTTTTTCCTCTTTTAAGAGAAAAGCAAAATCCTGCACTATTAAAAATAATTTGACTTGGTATTTGTTTGGTATTTGGATTTAACTGTCTTATATCCCATTTTTGGTCCCGTTGAAAAAAAGAAACAACAAAACACCAAAACCCCAGCACAAAAACACACACACGAAATCCCCAGCAGCATTGCTTCTCGTCTCCCAGGAGTGAGAGCGGCACATACACACGCCATTCAGCCCAAAATTGCTCTAGCTACAGGGCATGGCAAGGCATGAAATAACTGCTCCAGAGCACTTCCTCGTGTGGGTGTGTTAGATAACTGTCTGCTCCAACACTAAAATAAAGCACAGTGTGACCCAATGAGCAGCGCCAGCGCTGCCCTGCACAGCTGCCCAGGCTGCGGGCAGGGCACCCGCAGCACCCCGCGCCACCGCACCCGGCCGTGCCCCCCTGGCCAACAGGTCTGGCATTCCCCGAGTTCCAGCTACATCACCACATGCTGGATTTAAGTTTAGTTAGGCATACTTTACCCTTTGCTGCTGCATCCAGATTGCCAACGGACTTTGTGCCATTGAAAGAGCTAAGATTTTTTTTTTTTTTTTTTTTTTTAATAGCATTTAGTTGGGGTTCAAGGAAAATCACATCCTCCTAGTGAAAAAGGTTTTACTATCAGAAAGAAATCTTACCGGGTAATGAAAAATGTTTCCCCTACTGTGACTCTCTTTCTCTGCTTCAATTCCTCTTGCCTGGAGTTTTCATAAAATCAAGAGGTATCTTGTAGTAATTTTTAAAGCTTTTCAGAAATGTTCAGATGAGTCTGAGCTTCTGCTAAAAGTACATGCAAGAATCCTGAGGACAGGTCCATGTGCTCTGCTACAAAAAACCTGGGCAGCTGAGGAACATACACCTGCACTGGTGCAGGAGAAAATGACAGGTGCCTGAAAACCCCTCACCCATCCCATCCCACGAGGAGGACGGCTGCGAACACTCCTGCAGCCTCACTCCAGGCTGACCACTGTCTAGAGGCATCAGCAAATCCACCTTTAAGACCCCTACATTTTTTTGGCATAACTTCAGCATCCCCTCTATGACCAACCTGAGTTTCAAAGCCTGAGATTCAAACTTTAGGCGAGGAAGAAATACCTCACTACAGTTAACAGGTCATTTAGAGCAACAAATACATTTAAAGTCTAGCAACAAATTATTAATTTAGAAGTTTGAACAAAAATAATGAAGAAAAAAAAAGATTAGTAAATAATAAATGTCGCTGCCCAGCAAAGAGACGAGCCACCACATTTTGGCACACTGATATATAAAACCTTGAAAAGTTTCACTCATGTTCTGGAAAAGCTGCTAATAAAATGGAGCAAGTAGTTTCTGTAGTTAGAGTGCCAGTGAATAGATCTGCTGCTTTGGGTTTCAATTAACTTAGTTTGTTCAGCGAGGAGGCACTTCTGTAGAAATGGGGACTCGTAAGTTAAAGGACAGCTGAAAAAAACCCCACCAAACAACAGCAAAAAAACCTGTTGGCAGCAAAAGTTCTTTCTGGCTGCAAAATAATGGATTTTTAAGAAACATTTCAAAGGATCTGAAGGTTTTGGAGAATCTCCTAGGCAGCCTCAGGTGGGTTAGGAATATTGCATTATGGACTTCTTTGTGCTAAAAGGAAGGCCTAATGCATGTTTTTAAGAAGTCCGCCTCTTGCTATTAAATAAATAATTTTCTATTAAAAAAAGGTGATTGTTACTGTTCAGAGATCTCCAGTGATCAGCGTCCATTTTATATAATTACTTAGGATTCTCCAGAACATTTTATGTAACTCACTTCCACTATCCCTTTTCTTTTTTTTTCTTTTTTTTTTTTTTTTTCTTTTTTTTTTTTTTTTTTTGCTACCAGCAGAGTAGCAGTTTTACTCTCCAACAGAAATGACAAGAGCTCAGATAAAAAGACCATTTCAAATGGATCAGTTTAAGTAGTCTTTAGAACCCATGATAAATCTGGGCTCCAAAAACTCGACAATGCTAAATGGGCTATGAAATGCATCACAAATCCCTCCCCAGGAAAAAAAAAAAAAAAAGTAAAAAAAAAAATCAATTCAGAGAAAAGCTTCAATGTTTGAAAATACAAATAAGCAGCATATTTGTGGAATGAAAAATGGTAAATAAATAGTTACTATTTCTGGACAAAATGGCTCGATAGATTTCATAATTTGCCACCACTGTAAAAAATATCTATTCCCTTCCCCCCTCCCTTCCCCGTCAGTACACACGGAAACACAAGCATAACCATGCATAAAGTGGGAGGGTGGGGGGCAGCCAAGGATACAAACTCCCTCTTAGAAAGTTTGAATTCTTATTAACCCAGTGATGCCTCCATAATGTTGCATTAGATCAGCAACATAAAAGTTAGAATATACGTCTCCTTTCTTCCTAGCAAAGGAAACTGCAAAAACACTAATAATGAAAAATAGATGTTAAAAATATCCAGGAGGAAAAAGTACATGTACAATTATCAAAATTAACCCCCTCTGCCCCCACACCAAAACAGATAAACAGCAAAATCTCTGAAAAAAAATCCTGTCAGGAGGAGTGAAACCTGCTTTCTCTTTTTTTGCTTTTATTTACTGTATGCCAAGCATGGACTTTAAACTTACAGTGTGCATATATATAGAAAACAAAGAACGAGAGTCACCGTTAACCCTGGTCACCGGCATTACAGTTAAAAGTCATTGGCAAATACTAATAAACCCCCATTTAGCAGTAAATAAGGAGAACATGATATATGGACGGACAGATGGAACTGCATAAACAGAAAAGAAAAAGCAGAGAGACCCACAAACATACGCACAGAGCTGTTTTAAAAGAGTGAAAGATATTGATTTACTTGGAACTAGTGTTGGAAAACAAACGTATTTGTTTCCTTCATGATTAAAAAAAAAAGTAATTAAAGTGAATCATAAGGGGGCACACCCTTAAATAAGTCGGGGGGGGGGAACATTTGTAGAGGGTAAGGCCTTCTATAGATGTTCCGAATTTTAAGCTAGCAAATAGGTCTGGCAAACTTACATCTCTAAATTAAAAATCGAGGGGGGGGGGGGGGCGGGAGGGGGATAAAGAACTGCTGGTGGTTTAAGGAGAGTAGAGGCTTTATTCTTTAATGTTTTATAAAAGTTGACTGGCCTACCTTGTTCCCCAGTCCTCAGTTTGTCTCCTCATAGTCGCTGTCTCCCTGGAAGTACAGTGTGAGTGGTAATGACTGCCTGCCTCCCTAATGAGTCCATTTTCCTGCTCTTGATGTTGTGTATATACACACACTGCAACCTACCTTACAAACCACAGAGACGGGAAAGGGAGAGCGAGCGAGAGAGAGCGAGCGAGAGCGAGCGAGCGAGAGTGCGAGAGACAGGCAGAGCGAGAGAGGGAGAGAGAGAAAGGCGCACACAGACAAAGCCCTCCTACCAGACAGCAGACAACCCTCCTTCCCCGAGCTAGCAAAATACAACTCGGCTAATGCAGCAACAGGTTCAATACCGCCAGGCTGAGGCAGCCTAGCAAAGGTATACGGGGCTGAGCAGCGCTGCTGGCAAATAAACACTTCGGTGCCGGCTGGCTCCACCTTTCTTATTTATGTTACAGGATGTTGGAACGCATTGTTTCAGACAGTCCATATGATTATCATAAATACATTTTTTTTTTTGTGCATATTAGCAGGAAGCGCCGGAACGTATCAGCCATTCTGCTCCGTAACCTTATAGCTCTAACACATGCAGGGAAGGTGTAAACATATCTCTTTTGACAGGCAGACTACACAAAGCCCACTGATGATTTTAAAGTCATGAGATCTTTCAAGAAAGACGCTCCTGAAGATAGGTTTCCCCAGACAATAGGGGAGCAGGGAAAATTGATCTTGATGAGGAAGAAGTCTTCCTAAGAGACTGCTCGGTAAACAATTGAAAAGAGAGGGCTATTCTCCCCAGCATTCCCTCCTTTCAAAAAATATATATTGGGAAGCTTCTGCCCCTACAGCTATAATAATGTGCTGTGCTTATGTCTGAACAGGTGCAATGCATATAGTACATGGTGTTACAAGGACAGAAATAAATCTCTCAAGTAAAAAAACATTTTCCCAGTTGCAAACAGGCCAAGGTTATTTAAAATACAGGTCTAATCTGAAGAATGTTCTCCCCATTCCCTATATATTTTTGCTGGGGGGAGGAGAGGGGATGGACGGGTGGTGGAAGGTGCAAAGGAGAAGCAAAGATAGGAGAAACAATACATGTAACCAGTAACTATATTTTTATTTTTACAATATTCTGTCACATCTGAAGAATATGTATGCTGCTTTTAAAATAATTTTCACTCAGCCCTGCTTCTCATCACACGTAAACTTATGCTATCACAAAAATTCTGTTTATTTTAATGACAACTACAATGATGACTACAGGCACGTCAAAGTAGGAAGACCAGGGGAAAAAAACCATTTTGCACCTGTATTTCATCCTTGGCAAAGGTTCTCCAAGAACTTTACCCATAGAATATTTTTTAGATGGAGATACTAGGTTAAAAAAAAAAAAAAAAGCTAAGTGATAGTCCCATGGTTATGCTGTAAATCAGTAGAAAAACAGATGAGAACTCAAATCTCCTGAAGCAAAACAGACTTTTCCTGGAGTAACTCATACCCACCTAAAAGTTAAGTGTCCTGTCTAAGCCAGTTGAGTAGGCTCCCTCTATTGTCAGTGGAGAGACAGGCACCTCCCCAAAGCAATTCATCCCAGCTTTCTGTCTCCCCACTAAAGAGAGAGCCTACACAACTAGATTAGGCTAAGCAGCTAGCTTGTAGTTGGCTAAATTAAGTAAAATGAATCTCACTTTTGATCTAAAGCTCTATTAAAACATCCCGCTTCCCAAAATACATTTTTATTATCACATTTATTATTAGGCAATATATGCCTAAATTGTAGTGATGGAAAAGGGATAGCCTGCTGACTAAAAGAGACAGGTAAACTCCCTAGATTCATGGATTTGTACCCTCAGGCTGGCTGGATATTCATGATTCACAGAGTCTTTATAATATTAACCAGCCTGGTGACTGGTGAATTTGATTAGTTTTGTTCACTGGTAGATGGTACACATTTTTGTATTTTGCTTATAAACATTCTGGTTTCATCCAGATGTACAGTAAATACAGAAGGATTAAGTAATTTATTTCAAAAGGTTAATTTTCATTAGTTTTTTCACCAAAACACAGCCTCTCTTACCCTGGGGTAACATATAAAGAGAAAAAGCTCTAATAGATGACTTCGTTCAACTCCTTCTGTAATATTTAGCTACGTACACACCTGGCATATGTAGAGGCAACTCTCCAAGTTACTCCAAATATATATTACAAACATTTAGTCATATTACATATTTTCTTCTCTGGACTTTATGACCATAATCACCTTATTGAAGGGTATGTAAGGTCAGGAAAGCAGAAGGGGCATTTGTAGACTTTGCTTCTAACTGTGGTAACTCGATCTGGCTGTGTAAGTACCAATTGAGCAGTCACTGCCTCAGTTTTTCCATCTGTAAAACAGACTCAACTGTAGTTCCATGAGTAGATGGTACTGTAAATATGTGAAGAGTCTTCCCATCTTGGCCTGGCATCTCTCAGAGTTTTACGATGGCAAATTTTATGGGAAAAATATAAATACTTTGTCAAGGGGACTTGTGTCAGAGCCAGCTGATGAAAATCACAAGTTTTCATATCCTTATATTCAGTTCAAATAATAGGAATAGTCTCTGAATTAAAAATTTAAAAACCAGGTCTACACCAAAATGAGCATATCAGATGTGAGAAGTTCTTAGCAGCCTGGAATATTTGACCCCAATCTAACATTAATTCCTTTGTCCTACCAGTCTTACACATACAAATCTGAAGAGATATTTTAAATGTGCCAACTTTGGATAAAAAAAACAGACTTGACCCTTCAAATATAAAACATTCAGGCAGAAATCTGAGTACTGGTCAGAAACACTAAAGTTTGAAGAATGTTCAGATTTGCAACTGATACAGATCCAAAACCTGTAAGTTGGGAGACACCTAGATTCTTAACCTTCCTCTAACTTTCAGGAGATGTCATGTATGCATCTGAACTAGGATAACACATTTCCTCATGTTTTGAGGAAGCCTGAATCTCAGTAAGAACACTAGAACTGAGCCCAGTTCCCCTCACTTACAACAATGCTTAAGGCCAGACCCAAACTGGAACCCTAAGCCACCCCTTCCAAAGTCTCATGGGGTTTGTGTACTCACAGAACTATAGAACTAAACCAAACATTTTCAAACCTCAAGATTGTTAGAAAGCAAATATGGAGTAGATTCCAACTTAAGCTAGATTTGGCCCTCAATCAGAAATTAATCAAATTAACCATAATCTTTATAAAGTCCAAATATATGTTTGACCTGAATGAAAAAAACCCGCAAGATGTGATTTGCACAACTGGTACCTTGCCTGAAAGTCTTTCTTAGACTTAGATCCTAACCATCAATGGCTCGATTCCGGATTGTCTTATTAATCATTTAATCCATCTAAACCTTTTTAAAAAATCCTGAGTGGTGCGATTTGAATGGAGAATCCTGATTTAATGTTTTGCCAACATAAAACTGCCCATTTCTTTGATTCAAAATACTCAACGAAAGCCTGCTCACCACCACACCACGCTCCTGTGGGTCTGCAGTTCCTCCTCACCATTACATGAGGAGGTCAATGGCTATGCACTTGGATCATTTGCCAGAAGAGGAAGGAGGACGTGGCTACTGGCAGTTTTCAGCTGTGTCACAGGACTGGACACAGACCTGTTGTGTGACAGTGAGGACCTGCACGGCAGTCACACAGCTGGCCTGTGCCTGGCCATGCAGCAGAACAGGCAAGCAAGCCCTTGTCATGTGCCAGGATCGTACATCTCCCATGGCATAGACACCAAATTTTGGTTAGGCCACACATGGTGCCACCCCACGAGAAAGAGGCTGGAACAGAGGGCTCGCTTAGTAAAAGGCTGCACTGTCCATCCTGAGTGCAGGGACAAGCAATGCTGGTCTACCCGGTGGATGATACTCCTGCTTTGCTTTTTCTGCAAACTTGTCTTCTCACTTCAGAGTTAGTCTCTAGCAACTGTCATTAGGGAGGCAAAAGAGCCCTAACCCTTCTAGCAAAGCCTCCAAAAGAATGAAAAAAAAAAATACTAGCACCATAAAGGCAGGTGAAAAATTGTCATGTTTGGTGCAGCTGGAGTACCCATCTCCAATCCTGCCAGAGAACTGCAGAGCCCTGATTTTTAGTAGTAAGGGGAAGATAGGGAAAACCAAAGTACCCACCAGAACTGTGAAAGACTTTGTTGCAAATGACAAGATTCTGGATGACGGACTGAGAGGGAAGGAAGGCACTTCAGTGCCAAATAACATATTCTAGACTGCTCTAGTCTCTCCTCTCCACTTAATGTCTCCAGGCACACCAACATACTAAGTTTAGACATATCTTGTTGGCAGCCAAAACTGGAAAAGGAGTCACAGCATCATATAAACATGTCTGAGGATAAGAGCTACTTCCTTCAGAAAAAAAAAAAAAACAAACCAAAAACACCACAACAAATCATTAGCGTCTTAGCAGATACCTAAGGGTTGATTTTCAAATGCTGAAGAAATTTAAGTGAGACTGACTCCATGAACTGGTTGGGTACCTTGCCTATCCCTGTGATGGGCTAAAACACTGCCTTTGATGTCTTTCACATATTTGCCTCACGACATTTCCATTAATACCTTCAGGGAGCTCTGCATTACCAGAAACCCAGGAACTGTTCCTAGAAACCAGGCTGGTTTAACACCATACTGCTGTTAAAAATCCCAGGCAAGCTTCCTTCACGATTCTGATTCAGATGGTATAGTCAGGACCTAGAAGCAGTCACAGCAACATGTCTGAACTTGATTGCTTCCACTCAGTCCTCTTAACCACATACACGGGTCTCTGAGACTCCCCTGGTGTATCACACCATCTTGTTGCCAGCCCAACAGGATTGGTGATTCACATGGCTCTACTGGTGTCCTGCAGTGTCTCTGCAACTTTGTGCAAATGTAATGAGATGCCAATTAAAAAAGCTCAAGAGTCCTGCAGTGTGGCAGGCTGATTCAAATTAGATACCTGTATGAAGTGATTAAAAATAGGTTTTTTAAACCTGAAGATAACAGGAGGACAGTATGTTCGATTTACATCAGCAGGGGCCAACGAAAAACGTAGAGGGACCACATAAAGCTCTTTATTCCTGCAGATTAACTGGTGATGATGCTGAGGACAGGAAAGGGGAAATACAGTGCACTTCTGGTGCCTTTCAATATGCAAAGAATCTCAATTGTTCTCCCATCTCAGCAGTCACTACTTACTGCCAGATCTCCAAATAAGTAATACTTTCCTTTCATATAGCAACTTTGGTCCATCATGCCATATTTCAGGTGCACGTAATCATAAAAAAAAAAAAATCAAATCTCACAACTTTCTTTGGCAACAAAACTACTGCCATTCTCATTTTACAGATTAAAAAAAAAAAAAAAAAAAAAAAAAAAAAGGAAAAAGTTAATCACCCTGTTGATAACAGAAAGATTTGGGATGTTAGCCTCTCCTGATCAGAAGTTCAGGCTATGTTGCCTCTACAGATCAGTCTCTCAGACAGCCCAGCTGATTGGCAAGAATGGGATGCACTTACTGAACCAGAACTGGCTTTTCCACTGGGTTTTTTGTTGTTGTTTTCTTTAATCTCAGAATGTCCTGAATAATAAACCAGATGCAAAGCTGACATGTCTCCAACAGTTTAAATAGATTTGTGTAAATCTCTGTGCAAGTAGTGTGTACCACGTACCACCTTTCCTTTGTGACGGCATTACCTCTACTTCAGTGGAGGAACGCTTTGCACAACGACTGTTCCCCTAGGCCACCTTATGTTAAGGCTGCAAAATGGTGCTTCTGTTGCATAATCATCCCATGTCATACATTTCTCTAGCACTGTGTTGGGTAAATGTTACTGCTACATCAGTGAATTGTGAGAGCAAGATCTCACAACGTAACAAATTTTGGCCCAGCAAGGCCAATCCATTGCTTTTATACTCATCAACACTGGTGTGTATCAATCACTACCTACAGGGACTGAGAGTCCTCACAGCTCCAGAAGACAGTATCATACCAACATATGGCTTTCCAATTCAAAAACCAGAACCATACAAAAAGTCCTCACACATACATGCACACGGACTTGGGATGTCCATGTGTTATTATTAACATACTGTCCTGGATATGGAGATTGTGTTGTGATTATTTAACTCCTAACAAGGTGTAGTTATGTGTAGCCTGGGCTGTACATATATGTTCATCCTCTCCACTTACAGGGTGCTGGGATATTACCTTTATCTACACGGGCAGGCCATTAGTGACCAATTTAGCTGTTGAGCTAAGGTGCCAGGCCCTCATGCAAGCTGTGGAGTTACAATGAAATCAGATCTTGTTACATAGCCCACTGAATTGTATGGTGCACCCTCTACTATATAACTACACAGTTCCCAAAGGTTACTTCTAATTCCATTATGGAGACATGTTGCAGTTCAGCCAGCACTTAAGGACTAGAAATTTGATTAATTACTTACGAAAATCCACACTGAATCCACCCCAAACTGAACAACAAATAGCAAGAAGTAGTTTTATCCCATGAAAGGAGCTTTGGTAACAAACAAATCAGGATGGACATTCATCACTCTCTTCTGCCAGATAACTAGGATGACTACCAAAGATTTCTATTTTTGCCACAGAAAGTTAAGGAGCATGCAGACTATTGATTGCTGTCATAATGATTTCAGACATGAGCCACAGTGAAAATTCTGAAGCTCAAGGTGGCTAGCATTTCTACTTTTACCTTGTTTAAATAGCAGGGGGAAAAACAGCCAAAAAACCAACACAAACTTCTACAACTCTAGTGATTGTCATAGCAGTTGAGATGCACTAAGTTTATCATGAATGAAGATCTGATCTAGATGGGGGAAAAAACTGAGACACATCACTAGCAATATTTTGGAAGCTTTTATTTTACCCTCTGGGTAAACTGAATATTTTCATAAGCCTATCAGTGTGAATCCATTCTACCTGAAAATATTTATGTCAGCATTTTCAAAGATGCTACTCATTCAAGAGGTAATTATCTGCTAGTTTAGAATATCACATCTGAGAATACTGCCCCCCAAATGAATAGGCATTACTGGAAAAATAAAAACAAAAATGCAATTTAAGTGTATCAGATGTATAAAGATAGAAATTTCATAATTTAACTTTTATTGACTATACATGAAGTGGACAAAAACTCCTCTATAGAAAAGAGAACAAACTGTTGAAACTTCAAACATCCAAAAACTCTTCAGTAGGCTTTAAAAGTTACATGATTATCTTAAAAGCCAGGGATTTTTAAAAAATCTCTATTATGATCAGTAATATTTTTAAATCTTTTTAATGCAATTATTAAAACTAGAAATTTCTTTATGTAGTTTTTTAAACCTAAGGATATATGAGCAAAAATAAAAAAATCATAGTATGTACAATAATGCTGTACTGTTTGAAAGAAGCAGCACTAAGTGCCATTATTCATCTAATACTTCACCATGACATCCCTTCAGTGGATGTAGGATTATTTTCCTCAAATTCAGCCATTGTGAGAAAGTTCCCCTACAAGATCTTGCTCCATGTATTCTAGGTAAGGGTAAATCAATCCATTTACCAGGCACACTGAAGTTGTAAGTTACTGAAAAGGCTGGACTTCCGCTCAAACCTCTTAGGCTTGTTTCTAGAACACTTTGAAGCATTTCAGCCCAAAATTTCACCATAGGACCAATTTCACTGTTTTCAGCTGGCCAAAATTCCTGCTAAGTCCCTGCGCTTGGTGTTTCTGGATATGTGCCCCTAAAATCCCACTGCCAGCTAACAGAAAACATAAAGACCAGGGACCTGGGGGCATTTAGGCCAAGCAGTTCTGACCTGTGAGTTTAAAAAAGTGCCTGATTCTGTTTCAGGCCTATCTAAATATATTGTGAGACCATTCAGTAACGCAATGGAAATAAGTAAAACATCAAGCAAAGGTTTATCTTTGACAGCCTAAGAAGCTGTCTCCAACAACAAACTTAACTGCTGAGCCCTGTATCAAACACACAGGAAACACCAGTAAGGATGTAACCTTTTTACTAATAGCAGTGTCCCCAACATTAAGTATAAAAGTTTTATGTTCACAAACCTTGATTATGCGTAGACCACCTCAGGATTATTTTTGTGTGTATGTGGGCAGGATTCGTTGGCTTTGAAACATTTAATCAAAGATGTTTCTGAAGAATAAAGAACCAAGATGCAGTAGATGTAATAAAGGAATGTCCTGGTCTCTCTCTCTCTCTCTCTCTTTTTTTTTTTTTTTTTTTTTTTTTTTTTTTTTTTTTTTTTTTTTTTTTTAACTTTATATAAGCTAAGTTATATTAGAAAAACTAGGCTGGGTCCAATTAGTCCTTTAGTTTTAGCCTAAAGGAGAATACTTTTTGATAAAGTGAAGGCAGTTTGTTCAGCTGTTTTAAAGGACACATTTAGAGGTGCATTTCTTTTCCTGAAGTATTAATTGAAGTCCATTTTGAAAGGAATAGATGAGAGAGTTTATTATTTAAAGCCAAAGAAATTAAAAGCAAAAAGTTGTAATAACTGAAAATTAAACCTCAGGTCTTATTTTACACAAGAACAGAGATAAAAACCTTTCTCTCAAACTGTCAAAAATTGGAAGATCTAGCAAGGTTAGTGGTGGTGTAAGTCTGACAGAAATGAGCTTTGGTATCCTATAGACAAACAACCCTTTTATTTTGCCTGTGTTTGAACAAAAGGGCCTTTCATTACAGAACTAGAACATACAGAACAAGGTGACATAATATTTTCAAAAAGATATTATAGAAACAAAGTGTACCAACTTCAATGCTACTCTTCAGTCAGGTTTTGTAACGAGCCCAAGTCAGATACTATTTTATGGTCAAAGGGCTCCTTTTCTGTAACTTTCTTTGCAAATATTAGCTAGGACTGTAAGATTTTGTATTGCTACCAGGATTATCTATGATTATATAATGAGAGATCCCCTTTGTAATATATGTGCAATTAGGCATAATTAAGTTTGTCAGAGGAACGTTAATTTCCTGATTTTTGAGTAAATAAAGAATCAATGTTAACATTGCACTAATCAGTACTAACTAACATTTAATTTGTTTTGTTTCAAAGTCAGAGGTCATATTGTGAAACCATTTGATAATATGCAACAAAAAAACTCAGCAAAATAAACAGAAGTTGGAATACAGATAACTTTCTATTAACTGGTACTTTGCTGTCCTACTGTTCCATTTGTTGAGTTGTCCTGAAGCCAACAAAATATTGGTAAGAATCAAGATACAAATATGACTTTAAGTAGTCTCTGTTGTAGTCTCAGAATGCATCAACATTTGTTTTTAACACACTGTGAAAACTTCACAGATGTTAGAACCATAAATGCCAGTATACCTTTACACTTTCTGTTTTAGAAACAAAGGTACTACCACTACAGCTAAATTGAATTCTCACCAGCTTCTGGGAACTATTTGAGGGCCATGCACCAAGCAAGGGAAAAAAATCATGTCTGATAGAAATCCCACATAAATACTGAGCTATACATCACACATCCATCCAACTGAGTAAGCAAATGAGTTTCAGCCTGAGACTCCTCGGGATTCCCAGAGTAAAGCTGCAATGTACCATAAAAATTCAATGGGGATTCTCAGATATGGGATTATGGGGGCAAACTGTGAGCAAGCTGTTAATGGTTACCTGGTGCAGCACAGCTATTCTCAGTCACGAGAGCTGGGACTGCCTGTTTAGGCACCATGTGCAGCTCATGTAAGCATCTTTAAAACAGGTATGAGAAAAGTAGCCACAGGGTTATAATGAAGAGAAGTTATGGGGCACTCCTCTCCCAAATTGCTGTTTCAATATAAACAGTACTCTGGGCTTCAAGTGTCAAAATGTGACAATGCTGAAGGTCTACGGAACAGGGTTATCTCTTCTTTCTCCTGCCTTATTTCTTGAGAGAAAAAAAAACCAAAACCAAAACCAAAAACAAAAACAACAACAACAACAACAAAAATACCACACCAAAAAAACACCAAAAAAAAAACCTCCAGTAAAGCAGCAAATAGTTTCTACATTTAAATGACTGACAATAGTCTTCAGAGTCAACACTGCTTGACACGTCCAAGAATTCTTGTATTAGGAGACTGACTGGAAACAAACAAGTGTCAGCTCACATCTAATGCAATCTTTAATTAGAACCTCCCAGTCAAGCAGGCTACAAGCTTTTTACGTCCTAAATTAAAGCTGTAATTTTGGAGCAAAAGAAGTCAGCCACCAGGGAGCAAAAGCAGCAGTTCACCATACTGCTAGAAGTCAACTCAGTCTGACCCTTGTTTCAAAATATGAAGTTAAGTGATAAATTACATCATTTTCTGGTGCAGACAAGATTTAACCATTTCTTAGTGTTAGGTACTTAATGATGTTGGGAGTTCTTTGGGATAACTACAGGTTAGTGCTCTGAGAAACGTTATGTACAAGATAAATAAAGCCCAAGAATCTGACTTACAGATTCTATCCACATTCATGTTACAACACCATCCACAGGTCTCAAAGCTTAAGATTATCAACCTCTATCTACAACAAGAGTTCACTTTCAGAGGAATGAGAAGACTTGCTTCACAATAGCTCAAAGGTGTTCAAATCCCTGCCAGACACTAACATTTCATTCCATTCATTTTAATGGAAAATAGATGTCCAAATTCCCAAAGACAGCCCTTTTACCACTGGGCCTAAAGAAAGAGATTACTTGAAAATATCTTTTTATCACAAGAGAAGACAGGAAAAAAATTCCAATTAAAATTGGTGGAATTGATCGAAGAATGAAAGCCATCAAGGAACGAGACAGGCAAAATGGGGAATAAAATAAGGGAAAAGTGCATAAAGTTATCTCAGTCTCCTCAAGGATTAAAAAAAACCCCTAACTTCCTACTAGAGTAAAAGAAGATGTTTCCAGTTTGCTTTCTAACAGCTAAAAAGTGTAGGTTAAGGACTAGGAAGCAGATTGAAAACTGTGGCAAAGGCAGACCATAGAGCTGGAAGTAAAACATTGTACCATGAATTACTCAATTGTCACAATTAAATGGCCAGAAGTTACTTGAGTGTTTTAGGAGTAGCCATAAGCACCTCTAACATCACAGGTTTTACTTTGAACTGAAATTCTTCTGCTAAAAAAAAAAAAATTCCTAGGCAATACTACTTGGGCTAAAACAGTATCTCCTGCAGCAGTCTTTAGGCTTATCATGGAAATCTGCACAAGTGTGGGAGGGGCAGTGGATTGTGGCATGTAATTAAAAAAGTACAGTAAAACACCTCGGCTGAGTTGCAGCCTTCACCCTGCTCCTCTTAGAACCTTCATTCTCCAACTCCTCCCAGCTAACTCAGCCTTTCAGTCCTTGCTTGTCTCATGTGTACTCAAGTTTAGAACAAGTCCTGGGAATTTCTAAGCACAGCTCAGGGCCTAAGCTCATCCCTGTTGGGACAAGGAAGGACTTGATGGATAAAGAGCCAACCATCCCACACAGTTACCACTCCACACATTTCTCCCACTGTGGCCACACTCACAACCCACAGAAAGCTTCTTGGAATTTCCTGCAGTACCCAATACGTCCTTCTCACTCTTAAAGCAGTATATGCATTTCCATCTTCGAGAAAACGTCAATAAACAGTTTAAATAGTTACTTGCAAAACTGATAGCTAGATTTTCATTTAAGAGAACTGCACCTAAGATTGCACAGAGAGGGTAATCATAGCATCATAGAATGGTTTGGGTTGGAAGGGACCTTAAAGATCATCCAGTTCCAACCCCCTGCCTGGGGCAGGGACGTCTTTCACCAGGTTGTTGAAAGCCTCACCCAACCTGCTCTTGCACACTACTGGCACATGGATGCACACTACTTTGCAGCTGTGAGAGAGACTTAAAAAACAAACAAACAAATATCACCAGAAGCAAAAAAAGGCAATGAACTATTGAGGACCACTAATATGAAAAATATGAACAAAAGCAACATAAATTGTATGGTACTGGTAAATTAACATATTTTTCTTTCTTCAGCAACTGAAAGCATCTGAGTTGCACTGGCTTTTAGAGGGGTGCTCCCCATGCTCTCCCATGTAAACACCAAACCAAAACTCACACAGATGTGATTGGTGAGACAGAGCCCTAACAGAAAAAAGTAGAGGTGTTTCAAAAGCAGAAATACATTTGACCCAAGATGGCCTGCTTAGCCCCTCACAATAGACCCAGAGAAGATGTTATTACATTTTTCTGCAGGGGTTGCTTATATATAGTTTGGCAAAGAGTCCATGAGTCATGTTACCTATATTTACAATGTCAGATACAGAAACAATCCAGTGCTGACTATTCAGGATCTGACACTTAGAAATGTTTACATGAAAATAACAAAGAATAGGAAGAAGTGATGCTTGAAAAATAAGGCTCTATTTTCTATCTGAAAATGAGACATTAAAACATTCTAAGACTCAACAGGAAAGTGACACAAGTAGAGCGATTCTGTCCCTCTTAAAAGTCAGTAAAAATATATAAACTCTTGCCTTCCTACTTACATGGGGAATAACACTTTCAGGGCCTGATGAGAGAGATGCTGCTAGTCAATGAAATATTTTTTCAAATTATGCTAAAAATGAAAGTAATAAACAAAACAAGTTTTGAACATGAACATACAATACTTCCAGTATCTAAAAACTTCCATTAAGTAATCTGAGTATTCTATAACAAGTCTAATAAAAGCCAGCACTCTTACACAGGTTTTCCATCCTAACTCTTAAATCCAGACTGCAGACTTCTTGCTCTACGGTTAATATTAAAGATACCAGTATTACAAACTGGAGCTTAATGGTTAAGGCACATAAAAATATTTATTTATCTGAGTCCAAGAGAAGTTGGAGAAAGCAACAAGTGTATGCATGTACCAAAGTAACAAAACCCAAGATAATTCTTCAACAGTATAGTGTAGGCATTGTGAAAATTGTTCAAGAAGTTAGGATGACTTCACATCCGTCTCAAAAAATGCAGACAATTCATTTTTGTAGTCTCTTTGAGATGACACGTTCTTTTAAGTGAAACTACTGAAGCAGGACTCTGATGAGTTTGATGATCTTGAAAGTGAGATGTTTTAATGCTGTCATTCTGATTATTAAACGTACCTGTAATGATGATTTAAATCTGTGTTTCAAGCCTCCTAGATGCTCTTAAACATTAGACACCTTTGTGTCTTGAAGACTCAGAAAAAAGCTTACCGTTGATTATGCTGTAAAGAAAAGCTCTGCTTAACAAGACAGATGCAACATTATTTTGTCTTAATGATATTGCCTTCAGTGAAACACAGAAGGAGCAACTGATAGCAGTGATTGAAACATTTCTTTTAGAGACTTGTAAATTCAGCTGTCCACTACAAGAATCTCCAGGAGAAGAAACAGGAGGATAATAAAAGAAAAAGTAACAGCATTGAACAGTGGCACTGGTGCAGGTTGGCTATCTGAACATGACAAATGATATCCCAATGACCACAAGTTTACGGACAATGAAATGTATGTGTATGCTTTCTATGCTGCTATTAAAAAATGAAAACCACAGACATTGGTGCAGTGTTACCAAAGAGATACCATCCAGCAACAAGAAATGCATGAGAAAGCTGTCTTTACTATTTGGGTAGACAGAAAAAACAAATTTGAAACAAGAATGCTTGAAACTATTTCTTCTGCTTCTGATATTTGGCTGCTCAGTGCAGTATTTCAGCCACATTAAGTGAAAAAGTAATGGCCAAACTTTTCCAAACCTGTACTACAGAGCCTAAAGGCAAATCTGCTATCACTAGCAGGCTGGATAACTCGAGCGAAAAAGGGCAACCTGAGAGAAAAAGTGCCTCTGGTTCCCAGAGACACTCAGTGTTCCTCTCAGGAACACGTGATTCTGCATTTACATCAACAAGTGTCTTGAAATTTGCACTGAGAACAAGAAGGACTTTGATCAAAAAATAGCACACATTTTTCTCTGCAAGGAACTTTACAGAGAGGTACTAAATTTACAAAAGCAGTTGAAGGAGGTTTCAGAGGGACTTGACAGATTACAGGCTGATGACACTACCATTACAGCCTCAGTGGAAATGTGGTTTGATCTAATTAACAACAAAGAACTAGAACCACTGAAGAACAAAATTAAAAAATTATTCAAAGACTCTTGGAAGCTTTCCATTTCATAGCCACCAGGACGGATTCGAAACACAGACGGATGGGATTAAACCCAGGATAAGACGTCAATGTTGGGACAGGCATTGAACATATTCCAGGTATCTCAAACATTCTAAGATTAAAAACTGAAGATACATGTTTTGGCCTCAATATGTGATTAAAAAATGGATTTGATTGAACACAATTAATTTAATCATGCAGGTGGAAAATACAGATGTTAAATTAGGGCAGACAAGATGGCTGAACTTGGAAATGCTGGATTTTAGAACAGATGCATTGCTGTCCAGCCAACTCAGCATCACTTTTTACACATTTTTAGTTTATTCATATCGCTTTCATTGAAACTGTGTAACAGCATAGGTGCTAAAATCAAAGAATCTGGTGAAGTGCACCAATATGCAGAATTAGATATAAAGCCTCATAGACCTAAATTTTTGCACAAACTAGAGACTGTGAAGATGTTCTTGTTTTTAAGTACAGAATCACACATTTTGCATTTTAGGTAACGTGTCTTTTTGTGTTCAAGGGATAAATACACCCATAAAATATGGGTGCACACGTAATTTGTGTGCACTGTTTCAGTGGATAATATACTGCATTTGAGTGTTTCTTCCAACAGGCTTTAGCAGAAAAAAAGCAAAAAAAGTCATGCTGGGGAGAAAAATTCAACTTTGATACATTGGCTGCTGTTTCCACATACAAGTTTTCTCTCCACACCCAACAGAGAACACATACCTCAGCTGAACAATTGTGAGCATATGTTAGCTATGCCAACATCCTGTGGAAAGTAACAAAAGGCTTTAACTTATTTTTAACTGAGAGAATCGCATAACTATGAAAGTTTTTCCTTGAGAATTTCAAGTCAAGTTGGGATTACTGTACTTCCCTCTTTGGGAAGTTGTATGATTATTAATCTTATAATTAAAAAAGTAGAAGTTAATGAGGAAATACGTTAACATCAGATGATTTAGGGGCCTATTAATACTAAAAGTGTATTGGGAAAAAAAAAAAGGGGGAAAAGGAAAAACCCATTGTGTAAGCCAGTTCTGATGAAATGCTGGACAAATTTGAGACTGATAAAGTGAGTCACTGCCAACTGACTCAGCATGACAACGGGAGTTCATTGTTGCCCTCGGACTGAAGGAAGCAAGCAAGCAGTTGGTTCAAACCGGATTTGTTCTTTCACTAAAATGTGCTATTTCCGCCATCTTCTTCTCCTCCTCTCACGTCTTCCATCAGACCCTCTGGTGTCTCCAGTACACGCTGCATTTATTAAGCCCTGCAGTATTCAGCTAGCATTGGATACAACACACATTAAGCCCTCAGATGCAGCATGTTACAAAATTAACTTAAAAGGCTGGAATGCAGCTCCATTTTTAAGTCCCAGTATATTTATATTTCACATATGGTTTTCGCTAGGCTATTCACAGGGGGGACTATAAAGCATCTCAACATGTGAGGTACTCTTGTAAACCTCACTATGTCCTCAGTTGCACTTACTGTCCTCAGGCATGGGGGATGTTGTACTGGAAGCATTAATATGTATATACGTGCTGCTTTTTACATCCACATTTCCTTCTGCTTGTAGGTTTGGCAACAGCAGGACGGCTGAATTCAACTCAAAAAATGGAATTCCTGTTTATCTCCAAGGCTTTCCAAAGATTAACTTCTGCCTGTCACTGCAACTTCCCCCCAGCACCCTCTGAAGTTAACAAAACAAGGAGAGCTCAGCATCTGCCATAGGGCTCGGGACCCTCCAGGGTCTGGGCAACAGAACTAAACAAAATGTACTGCCCTCATCCTTGAGATCTCTCAGTTATATGAGAAGGGTTTCCTTTAATATTGCAAGACTGACCAAGAGAAAGGCTCACCTGTTGCACAATATTGCAAGGAGTGCACAGGGTAACGTTACAAAATCCGTTTTGTGGCTCTTTACCATTTCCATGCTATCATTCACTATTTTCTGCTTTTCCAACTAAAGCTGCTTCTCCTGAAGTCTGTCTGAGATGTGAAAGTCGTGTTTAGAGGTTTTTTTACAAGGGATTATTAGAGTCTTAGAAGTCTACTGATTTTACTGTAGCTTATGAAAGACTCTTAGAAATAAACTAATTTTGAAAAGAAGTAAGCAACAAGAAAGGTCTACACTTGTTTAAGCAGCTAAAGCATACCCAGCTATTATAATTTTTTAAATGCGTATTTTGCCAAAAGAAACCATGCCACATCAAAAATTGTCACACCAGGCGAGAAAAATTCAGAACTGAGGCATAAGATAGGTAATCAGCAAATATGGGTTATATCCAACTTGAATGTAGACAACTTGACAGGTGACTTGAACTAAGTCAGTCAACATCTCTAAATATGAGTTTATCCAGTGCAGGAGCCTACTAATGCTTTCCTATTTCAGAAGGGTGTCTTAAAGCTTAATTAATTGTTCATAAAAAACTCAGATTCTCAGATGAGAAGAATCAGAAAACACTGAAGTATTATTAATCTCAGGTGTCAAAAAATTATCCCTGCTCTTGCATGGAATAAGTCAGAAATATTTGTAATTTCTATGGTAGTAATATCCCCAGTCCAGTTTGCAAATGATGAGAATTATCCAAGTAAAATAAATGTCTGGCCATCAGAGTAAACAAAGACATCATTTTACGAGTCCAATCTAAATTGTAGAGATAATCAATATGAGAATAGCAGTGCCCACAATGAAACCTGTATTAATTATGAAGAGAGTTTATGAAAGAAATTAATCATTATTATGGAGTTCGCTGTAGGAATTTAATAGCATGAGCCAATTCTACATGACTCTTATGATGCTTGAGGTCAAATATGCTGAGTTTGAAATAAACTTTAATCTACTCTGAACTAACTTTGTATAAAAAAAGAAAGCTTCTCATAAGTTCCACTGTACTGCCCAAAAATATAAATCTATTCTACCCCATAAGTGCGTGTGGTCTGATATGCCATCCTGAAAATAGATTTTAATGTCTCTCTTCCCTCTCTTTTCTTTTGTTTGCCATTTTTTGTTTAGATTGGTGCCATAGGAAAATTATATCCACTGATTACAAGAGAAAATTTGATATGGGAGACAAGCAATATATTTTTAAGCTTACTTTTTTGTTGTTTTTGTTTTTTTCCTTAAGTAACTGCTCTTCCAAAACAAACAGAGAAATGTTTATGGAAATAAAGAAACAAATTATAACAATTTTAGGTAGCATACCACAGTCAAATAAATACCATTTTCTAATAAAACAAACCGGGAGAAAGCCTATTTGAACTTAACCCATAGTAACCAAGGAAGTAGCTCAAGGGACTTTCTGTTCCACAATCAGAACCATTCTTGAGACCTAAAGATTCATATCCTTTGAAGAACTTCAGAATCCCTCTTGTAGGATTATAAATTCTTCTATGACTGCAAGTGTTAAAAATGCTCAACGTGGGCTTAATTCCACTTCCAGTCAACTCAAGTCCCAGTTGTGTTCAAAGGGAGAAAGGTGAAACTCATGCTGAGAGCTTTTGAAAGGCCTATGCTTGCTTTTTTTTTTTTTTTTTTTTTTTTTTTTTTTGTGAAGTTCATCTTAGACAAAGTTAAAGAAGGAAGTCATAGGTAATAGCCCATCTCACTGATGTGAAGTCCATACATGGCAAGAAGTCCATGGATCAGAAGTAGATAGGGAATTCTCAGGGGGTCTCTTGTTTGGGGTATTTCTGAGCTTGTGTGTATGTGTGTGTGTGTTTGTAAGGGGAAGGAAGCCAAACCACTGGGATGCAGCCAAGATGTAGGGGTTGACTACCCCTCCATGTGCACAGTAGCGTCTTCTTGCTTTTGCAAGACATGGGATTAGTAATTTTGGAGACTCCTAATAATGTATGCAAAGCTCACAAAGCTCACAGTCAATAACAATTAGGTGTGCAACAGGAAGAACAAACCCTTAAAATTAAACAAGAACAGTCTCCAATTAAAAGAGTCAAAAAGCTCAGTGTGAATATTTCTCTGAGCTTCCTTTGTTGATGCTGTAGGATTTCTTTGTAGTTGTACAATTCTGCTTGCTAAAATTCTCTTGGCAACTACAGACTTCCTTACTTCTGATCTCATCACACACAGATGGCTCAGGCTTGTAAAATATTATTAGGGGACGTGTTGGAGTGGCCTGAACATGGGTCACTCCAGCAGCGTAATCTGACTCTCACGATTTCTCTGTATTTGTGTAACCTTGAATTCTGCCAGTGTTTCCCAACCTGCAAAAAGGGAAAGGAGTCTACCTCCTAACAAAGTGATGAGAACGTCTGAGTGAATATACATACAGCCCTATATAAAAGGAAAAGTGTTAGTGCTGCTTGGGAAAGTAAGATAGGGTCATGTGGACTTCAGTTTTATTCTCTCCTCTGAAACAAACACCGACATAGATATAAATAGTGCCTGCAGAAAAGCAAGGGATGAACTTCTGTATGTTTTTTTTAAACATTCTGTAGCTTTTGCATAAGAAGTCTGCTAAGAAAAGTTTTGAATAGTTTAATAATTAAACCAAAAATTTTTAGTTCTAAAAGTATTAACATTTACCAGAGTGGATTTATTTTTCCAGTGGTGTCATAAATTCACAGTATTTACCCACCAGTTCTGGTTTTCATAACAAGACTGTGGTTTTTATTTTGATCCCTGGTTAATTTATTGCTGCAGCACATCATTTTGCTTTTCTTTTGGAGGTTCTGAGGAAAAGTAATTCTTTACAGACACTGTTCAGATGGTATTTTTCAATTAAAAACACTTAAAGCAGAAAGGAACGATTGTCTGGTGGGGGACTGAAGATCAGAGTTCCATGCTTGGCTCTACAATAGACTCCCTGGGGAAATTTTCAAAGGCACAAATGGCAGGTTGGCACATCACTCCCATACTTGCTTTAGTGGGAGTTACTTGCCTCCGAAAACCTCTATTTCCTTTCCCTGTATTATCCCAATAAAATCATTTAATTTTTCCCTGTGTCTTGGTCTGCAACCACAACAGTGGAAATTCTAACTTTTTGTTCCCTCACCTCTCTCCTGATTTGCCTTTTTAACTAAAAGCTTCCTGAGGCAGAGCCTCTTTTACAGCATGTAAAATACCCAGCAGCAGTGGATGGGGCACTGATCTTGTCAGGGAGTCCCCAGTTCCTGTTAGAATGTACACATGCAAATAACATTAATTGGGAATCTGGAGTTAGCATGCTTATCAGGTCAGGTCCAGGTTATCATGCTGCCCAGGAGCAGTGCTGCTTAGGTGGAAAGCACCACATTATCTGCCCCAGTGAATGGCATCCACAAAACTGGGGCCAGACAGCAAGGCTGGGTGAATGTCTCCCAGTGACACCAAGATGAGCCATCACTGAAAAGTGGAATTATTAACCCTCTTCATCTGAGTCCTTGTTTTTTGGTAACTTCTGATCCATTAAAGCCAACACTCTTTCACCAAAATGTTATATTTTACTGGAACAAAATGCAAAGCCTTAACAAATGTCTGTGAGACTTTTCAGAAAGCAAATCATGAACCTGAGTATGTACTTGCACCACAAGAGTACAAGTACTCAGCCATTGTGGTAACAAAAACAGGTCTATCTTATTTATCTTGCAAGGCAGGATTAGGCAGAACAATTTTTGTTTTCAAACCACAAATGTAGAATTCCCAAAAATGTGACATGTGGAACTACTTAAAGGGAGTGAAGGACAAAATGCTAAATAAATGCGCAGGACCAGTAAATTCAAGAAAGTATTGATCTGTATTTGTTTATTCAAAAAGTGGGGTGTCCCACAGAATTATTCTACTAAAATTAATAATTAATTTTTTCTACTCTACTGAATTTAAATGCATTGTGCCCATGACTTAATAAAAAAATAAAAAAAATTCATATTCCATGTGCACTCATTAATTATCTCCTGTCCTACCAGGAATTACCATGCTTGCCAAATGAGATGAGGCTAGTGTTCATTATATTCCAGAACATCACCACTGAGAAGTGACGTCTTTTAGATACCCACTAGTAGTTAAACCAGGCTTTTTATTTTTGTCCTATTGCATAAATTATTCTCTAAGCCATTCATCTTTCTCAACAATTTCTTTATGGCTATAACCAAGATCCTAAGTTTTGTGGACAATTTTTTCCCCTGAAGTTAACACGGCAAAAACCAGCAGCATTACAGTAGGAATTATTTTCATGTAATATATTCATGAGTCTAAGGCATATCTTTATGTTCTAGGCACATCCTCCATTTCTTTCTGTATCGCTCAGTTTGTATCATCCATGCAATCAGCCCAGTATGCAATGCAAGACAGAATTCCTACAGTAGATGTAAATAATTCAAGAAAGTTTGTAACTCCTCAGGGAGATTTACTCACAGATCACCTGTTCACAGAGTTTAAAGGGATGTCAGAAGAGTTCCAGGATTGTTGCAGACCAACGATGGGAAAGGTTACAACAAAGTATCAGTATTCTTACAGCGTAGAACTGAAAGTGGCTTTGATTTTGGATACATTAACAAACTTCAAAAGGATTGGTCTAAATCTGCCAGTGGAGGAATGTTGTTTGATTGCATCATGTACTGGGGTGCTGCTGCAGTTGGATCCAGAAAGAATGACGCATCACTGTCTGACATAGCTCTGATAATAGATAAGTAAACTGTAGGATTGCCAAATGAAGAGGTCAAAAAAAATCCCAACAAAACAAAAGAGCTGATAAAGCAAATCACACCAACAGAATTTGCATTGCAACATGAACAAAAGAAACCCAAACAAACCCAATTCCTATTAGTGATGGGATGCCCCTGTGTCCCACATGGCATCACTGCAAATGGATTCTGTAGAGAGTGAGAACGACACAAGCCCACAGCTCTGCAGTAACTTACGCCAGCCCACGCAGAATATCTCCACTTGCCAGCTGAAAAACCTTGACCTACTGGCCATGTGCCTCCATCTCTATCCCCCTGATCCACTAAATCAGTCATGCCTTAAGGTAGATCACAGTCATGGGTGACAAAACCTAAACCTTTTCTGTTTGCAACAATCCTTGTATTTTCCTCCCAAAGGCAGAGCATGCTAAGGACATTCTTTATGTGTCCGGAGGCCAACAGCCTGTCACTCTCTTTACACAATGCACCACATGTATCTAGGACAGAGAAAGGATTATTTAAAACTCTAAAGGAGACATTTATACCCAGTACACTTCCAAAATAAGGATGGCAAGTTGCTGAAATAACTTATTTAAAACTTTTTCTCAAGTACAGAGTGATAGAATTAGAGTAAAATCATCTAGAAGGGATTGGAAACACTTTCTCATGAAGTCTTAAACATCACTTCGAGTGACATTAACTTGAGCTACACGTCCCATCGGAGAGCAAGTGTCAGCAAAGTAAATGCATTAGTTAAAGCTTAATAGTAGTTTGGTGTTCAATATCCTGAAATATTTAATATGTTTTTTTCCCAAAGTAAACTGTTATTCAGTTTTAATGAAGACATTAACCTGCTTGATTTGTAAGCTCCTGTGGGAAGTCAGTCTAAAACACTGTCACAAGAGGTAGGCAGATGTAACAAGAGCTGTGACAGGAAATCAAGCATATTTTAAATGTTAAAAAAGCAGCCAGACAATAAGACTCAATATGCTCTTGTTTTCTTTTAGTTTTGTTTATTTTTTGGTAATATGATTTCTGCCCTTTAAAAGATGCCAATTAAGGCTGGCTATAACGTAGTCTGAAGGTAACTGTGGGTACTGAAATCTACGTGTCCTCATCAACTGTGTTGCAAACAAGAAGTGGTAGGATACAGACTGGAAAAAAAAAAAAAAAAAAGTTTGGGTCAGATCCTGAACTTCAAGATACTTGCAGTCTCCAGCATTGTAGGATGACAGCTTTAAACTGGAATCCACTGTAACACTTCTAGTCACAGTTTGAATTTTCCAGACTGACTTTGAATACAGTCTACACTTCATGGGAACAGCCGGTCTTGTGAGTTTTCAGCTTGAAATGATAGTGATATAACAAGATGAGCAAAAATGGTGAGACCCCAAGCAATTAAGGTGGGTGTGTACTCTTCCTGAAATGCATATTGGTGGTTTGACAAGGGAGACAAGCTGGCTGCTTTGTTTCACAGTAGCTGTGTTTAGTTCATGCTGTCAAGCGTGGATTCTGACACTTAACAGTATTAATATTGCTATTTCTATTGATATAATTAGCACTTCTATAAATAATAGCTAAGGCTGCCATAGCTATGTATATTACTGCAATCAGCACCATCAGGCCCTTCTTCGTTACACACCCTCCTGGAAATGCAAGCTGATTGATCTCAACAAGAAGACAGCCACTGAGCAACGCTGTTGATTCTAGCGGCCCAGCGAGGAGCAGCTCCCACCATGTAGAAGTCTCTCCTAAACAACTAGTTTGTATGTGTGAGACTAACATTTCTCACCAGTCTTGCACCTGCCAACGTTTGAATGCTATAAATAGGGACCCTTCTTTTCAGCCACACGATAAAAAAACCCTCACATTGAGTTCAGTGGGTGTTATTCATACACTACAATGGGGGAGAAGTCCTACAAATTGTTTTGGAGACAATCTGGACCCCACGTTTAAACTCCACCTGAACAGCACAAAGATTTTATTTATTTGATTTACAGTTATGAAACAGAAAACTGCTTAACAAAACAGATATTGCCACTTCTAACAGAAGAACAGCAGCACCTGCCATTTCAATCCCTAATTTCATTCTGGTACATTTAAAAATAGAGAAGAATGACAGTTTTTCTAGAGGCCCAAACTTCAGGCACTTCCAACTTGTTTCCCAGAACTTTGCCCTGGTTTCACTGCACCTAAAAGCTATAGCTTCTACATGAGTTTTGACGGTGTTCAATATCTACCTTGAGGTAGGCTTAATGGCTGCAACTTAACAACTAGCACTGGTGGGAGAGGGAAGCATCCAGAACCAGTGGTGGTGGAAATAAAGCCTCAGGGTCTCAAAAGATGCATACAAAAATCCAAGCAGTTAAAAATTATCACCAGTTTTGGAAACAGTGGGTATTTTCTGCTTTCTTCATCCTCCATAAACTGATGTGGGTAAACACTGCACAAAGCTATTCTGAAGGCCAATATTTACAGTGTCTGGAAATAGAAAGTGTTATGTATAAGAAAAGCAGCCTAGATGTCTGACTGCAGTTTGTTACAAAAATGCTTTAAAACTTCTACTTTCTTAAGCTTTAGTCAAACGGATATGCTAAAAGTCATATGGGAAATTAAGTAATTCGTGTTCACAATTACCATTGGGTGGGAAACACACATTTTTGAATCCTGGAAGTTATTCCAGAAACAGTACTTGCTAGCTGCAGTACTTGAAAACTTAAAATGGTAAAGGGAAGACTACAATTCCAAAGCTTTGAACTCCTGTACTACTAATACAGCTCACTTTGTATGAGGCCAGAGCACCGAGAGCACTATGTCTTTCAGCAGTATCAATGCCAAAATCATTCCTGTATAATTCCACTGATGTCACTTCAGTTATTTCAAAGAGGAAATTCATGTCTAAGCCACCTTCTGTTTTCTGATGCAAACCCAGAATAACTACACCAAAGTTTATAAAACTACTGACACTGGCATTTATTGTCAAACCAAACAGCCAATGGAAAAATTGGCACCTACCATCTGAAATTATGACTTTAGATATTATTTATAACCCTGATGGCTGCATTTTGAAATTCTCTGCGCACATACCTTTGCAAATATTCGTGATATGCAGCATATGGTATTATTCCTGTTGTACAGATAGGAAACAAAGACTGAGCAAATTTTCCCTAAAGTCAAATACGCTATTTGTGGCAGAAAGCTTCATGAAGGCCAAGTCTTAGGCCAGGAACCCAGACCAGTAAAGAAGTACTCAGTCTTCAGTATACTTTCAAGAAAATATAAGAAGCAATAACTGGATTGGACCCCATACTGGATTAAAAAAAAAGAAAGATGAATGAATAATTATTTCTTTGAATAAGCTGTTAAAGAGTCAAAATCAGAACTTTCTCTTACAAAAAAGTTGATATCAAAATGTCTTATTCTGGTATTCCTTGAGTCATCTTCCATGAATGTCTGGGAAAATCAGAGTATAATCTGAGATCCATTGATATCAGTAAGCATAAAATGATCTACAAACCAAAACTCTTTTTTTTTTTTCCTACTCAGGCCAAAACCACAAGACTTCGCAAAGCAACACAGGCCTTCCAAAATCACCTCTAGTTGTGAAAATTGGTCAGTCGAAACTATTGTCTTCTGTTTCAGATATGCTCAATGATTACTGCTAATGAAAATCAAAGAACTGAATTTTGACTTGCTTGAGTTGCTCTGATACCCAAGATCAAGGGTCAACACCCCTATGAAAAGGTAAACAAGCAAAGTTTACTAATAGCTGCCAGTTTGAGACACTGTATTTGTTTGTTTGTTTGTTTATCAATAATGTAATGATTTGTGCACACTCTCTGCAATACCTCTTCAGATAGCTTAAACTGCTGGTAAGATTTCTTGGGCAATTACAGATGAATTCTGCTTACTTAACATTAATTTGGTACTTTGAGCAAATTAAAAATAATTATTTTTCCCCATAGAATCTTCTACATTAATATCTGCAGTCACTCTGGAATCTTAATGAGCTAAACTCGGTAAGTTCTGTCCATTCTTGGCTAGAGGACTGCCTTTTCCTTCATGATACACATGCAATCATTTGGGAACAGTTTGCAAATCTAAAATTCCACCTCGCTTGAAGGGATTTACAGCCTCACATGACAAACCATACTGAACAATACTGAGGCCCTGTGAAAAATAAATAGAAAGAACACACTTATTTTCTAATACCAAGATGGAAATAGTAAGTCTTGAGGGCCGCCTGGAATTTGACCAAGGTTACCCAGCAAGGATCAAATCCTATTTGTCTTAGGCAGGCAGCCCTGCCGAAATCAAATAAGCCTACAGCACAGATCAGTATACTAAGGCTATGGTTTAACCTCTGAGGCATGCTATAAATCCTGTGCCACAAAATAGGTGCTATGGATTAATTTCTAATCCCAAATTATAACTCGTCGTTGAAGAGCTGAAAACCCAATTCCCCTCACAGATTTACATAACAAGAACAAAACCATGCTGAGATTTAAGACTTTCCTTACAAAATTTTTAACAAAATATTTTCCAGGATACTCAATTCATGCAGTGGCAAATAAATCACACTGAGGTAACAAAACTGTACACTATGACATACTGGTTTGGGGGTTTTTTTTGTTTGTTTTTTTTTGTTTTGGGTTTTTTTTTGGGGGGGGGGGTTGGGTTGGTTGTTTTTTTTTTTAATCTGCCTGCATATCTAGTCATTAATTTACCCAATAAATTAATTCCACAAGTGGCTCTCCGAGTCATCAGTTTGAATTATCAAGTTTCTGCTGTATTTCCAAAACAATGCCAGGCATGCATGTGCGTAGGAGGGATGGGACAATGAAGCCAATAGGTGCAGCTGTGGCCTGGGAGGCAGAAGGTCTGTTCAAACTCTGTCACTGACTGCTCTTTGACATTGGGAAGTCATTTCAGTGCTGTTTAATTCTGAGTCTTTCTAGCATTTAAAATTTTAGCAATAAAGCCACTCCTCAAATATTTGGAAGGCAGAGACAAGCCTTTATGAATTTATGAAATCTTATTTTCCCCTAAAAAATCAGCAGCATTGGGGGAAAGGCATGTGTGCAGCCAGTCTGTTTGGATTTCTGGCCTTTGTATCTTCCCCTGTGTAAAACAGAAAAAAATCGACCTTCATAAAGCATCTTTCTGCAAGTACAGGTGAAAGACCCCCTCTGTAAATTCAGATGATCAAATGGGCTAGCCGGTATGTCTTACATCATACACTGCTGCTGCACAGGATCTGAACAGTTCTTCCCTTTAATATGAATGCTGGCAACCCTGATTTTAAACCAGAGGGCTTTGGTTCCGTTCCTAATGTTACATCATAGTAAGACCAAACATTAATTCCTCAGCCAGAAGGATTTTTCTTGTATTTTACTTTTGTGCTAACACAACAAACAGGATACATTTTAAGACCCATAAACCATTTCGTTTTGGAAGACCCAAGGCATTCATAGCTTTAACAACTGACTAGTCACAGATTCCACATGCTATCAGAAAGTTTTCTCCTCCTAGAAATGAGGATTTTTTAAAAACACCTACAGATTAAATGATGACATTTAAAATAATGCTAAAATTTTCTGTAATGTTCTTCCTGCATTACAAATGGACTATTAAATCAGTGAAGTGCCAATCAAATGCTTTTGTACTTTGAAAGAAAGGTTTAAATAACAAAAGCAGTTTTTCAGGCCTCTCTCTCCCTCGGTAGTCAGTGTCACCTATGCACTAATTACAACATATTTACTCGCTTTTCTAGTAAGATCACGATTGAATAGATTTTTTTAAGAACATGATTTTTAAGAAAAGTTGCAATCAGGGCCTCGTGGATTCTGCCTCTTATTAATCTAGCTTGTCGAAGAAAAATATAATGTTGTGCAGTAAACTTCAAGATATATGACAGGATCGAATAATAACAGCTCTGGATTCAGTCTCCAGCTTTAAAAATCAACTCGCTGCATGACCTCGAGTGAACCATTAATTAACTAGGGCCAAATCCTCTGTGGACTAAACACAATGGAACTAGCCAGTTTGTACAAGCCGAAGATCTGGCCCCAAGTTTCCAGAAGTTTTGAATCAAGCTGGCCAAATACTGGATTTTTCATGCTATGAAAAAATATTTAGTTGTGCTTCAGAGTAAGAAGTAAAGCTCTCACATCCTTTGTGGAATAAGAATTCCAAGCAATTCCTTTAAAGGGGGGAAAACGGGGGAAAAGAAAGAAAGAAAGAAAAAAAAAAAAAAAAGGTGGAAGTCTCTAAGGGGAGTATTTTGTTAACTGTTCTTTCTCCCTGTAAGCAGAAAGTAGAATTGACAGAAGTCTGCAAGGCAGGTAGCCATGAACCATCACTTTAACTTTCCGGTTAGAATAATGTAACTTTTTTTTTTTTTTCCCCAGTAAAACTGGAACTTTCTTGCAGAAAACTGCAACTTCACAAATACCACATTTTCCACTGGGGAGGGAAGGATCCTCCCAGCCAGCTCTAGCACTGTGTCCTCATTGCATCCTCTGAACAGCTGAAAGAGCTCTTGCCTCTGAGGGGTTTTTGTGTGTGTAAGAGAAGGATACAGTACTTTCCTATCACAGATTTATTTTTGTCTTTTGTTACTCTTTCTTGCAAAGCACGCCGAGACTCACAGACGTGAAATGGTTCTGCATTTCTACAACCTCAGTCCCGTAAATTCCAAAGATATAATTTCTATATGAGAGCACATCCCAGGCATTCAGGAAGACCCAGGAAGGCGCTTGGCTTTCAGGACTGTGATCCAGTAGCTGCAGACAATAACAGCTTTTATGGAGATACTCTTTGCTCCTAAATAATTACTCTGCTCAGAGAGCCGAGCTTCAGGCTTTGCACATTAGTTCGCTTTACTCGACGGTGCGCCTTACTTTCTCCCAATTCCCCATTTGCCATTCAGCACAGAGGGCTCCGAGGCTGACAGGAGGGCTTTTAACCTGAGAAACACCGACTTGCTCGGCCACAAAAGGACGCGAAGTCTGGGAACACGACGGGCAGTGCGGCAGCCCGCTTCCTTCTCAACCTGCAAATCCATTTCTTTCCTGCGCTCCGACTGACAAGCGCCGAGCCCCCTCCCTGCTGGCAGGGACACCGAGAGCGGGGCACACCACCCTGTCCCCTCGGCAGAGGGAGGAAGGACAAGGGAAGGGAGCGATGGCTCTGGAAGCGCTGTCGGACGCGCGGCGCGCTCGGGTGGGACCGCGCTGCCACAGCCTCAGCAGGGAAAACAGGGAACAGCTGATTTGCTCCGTGAGCCCTCGGGGACGGCATCAAAAAACGAACCAAACCTAAAAAAACCCCCAGGCAGCTGAGCTCTTCCGTGCGGGAGGACGAGCAGCTCCTCCCCAGCTCGGCTGTCGCCCCGCATCCCGCGGGGCATCCCGGGCAGCGGCACTGCCTTTCACCCGGGGGATAACCCCGACCTGCCCTCTCACAGCCACGGAATCACAGGCCGGGCAAGGCTGGAAGGGGCCGCACTGGCTCGAGCGGGGTCATCCCAGCACACTGTACGGGATTGTGTCCAGACGGTTCTTGGGCATCTCTTCCCTCCCCGACCCTGGCTCACAAACGAGCGCCGCCAACTTTTCCCAGCGGCGCGGCTGGAGAAGGAGGAGGAGGAGGAGGAGGAGGAGGAGGAGCGGCGCGGGGGGGGGACAGGCGGGGAGAATGTCGCTGCCAAGTCTCCCTCTCCGGCCGCGCGCACCCTCAGGGGAGTGGCCCCGCCGTCTCCCAAACTTTTTCGGGACGGCGAAAAAACTCCGGGAGGCGGCGGGTGCGAGCCGTCCCCCCTCCAGAACCACGGGCTCCGCTCCTTCCCGGCATATGAACTCTCCCTCCCCGCCGGGACACCGGAGCCCCTCGCCCCCACCCTCAACGCCCCTCACCCGCCCGCCCCGCCCCCCGGTGGGCGGAGCAGGCCCTGGCCCCGCCCCCGGCCGCGCGCTGACCCCGGAAGCGCCGGTACCTCTCTCATCTTCCCCTGCCCCGCGCTGGGCGCCGCCGGCTCGCGGCACTTTCAGAGGCGGCCGCCGCCGCCTCGCAGGGCCCCCTCATTGGCCCCCGGCCCCCCCGCCCCGCCGGCCAGCACCCATTGGCTCCCAGAGCCGCCACTCAGGAGCGAGCCCCGCCTCCCTCCGCCGTCTGGGCCCGCCCCCCTCCTCGCCACTCACGGCTAGTTCTCGATAGGCGAAGCCGGTCCGCTACGCGCCCCTCCTATTGGAAAGCGCAAACGTCGGTCAAACAGGCGGCGCCTCTCATTGGCCAAGTTTTAGAACGCCAGGGGCCGTCTTCGTCGCTCGGGAGCACTGACTGGCTGGGTGTAGATGTCAGTCATGCTGGCACTCAGGTACCGATTGGCCGCCGCGGGCCAGGCAGCAGGTTAGGTTGCGCTCCCCCCCCGCCCCACCCCCCGCCTTCTACGCATTTCTATTTCCCGCTTTATTTATTTATTTTCCTCCATAAACTTAAATGACCCCGGAGGGGGCGGGGCCGGGGCGGGGCCCCGCCGGTGAGGGCGGCCAATGGGAGAGAGGCAGTTGGGCGGGGCCGGCGGCCGCGCAGGCCAACGGCAGCGCGGCAGACGGGCCGAGCTCGGCCAATGGGGCGGCGCCCCCGCCCCCACCCGGAGCCCCCGGCGCGTCCCCGGGGGGGTGGGCCCGGGCCGGGGACAGGGAACAGGGAACAGGGAACGGGGGGGCGGGCGGACGGGGTGTCCCGGGGGCGGGAGGAAGGGACACACCATCGTTTCCTTCCTCGCACGCAGGAGCTGCGGCAGCGCGCCCGCTCCGCAGCCTGTGTGAGGCGCTCACCCCGGGAAGCCAGGGGAAGGCGTTTTCCCGGGAGCGCTTCTCTCGTCCCTGCTCTGGCCCAGGGATCCCTCGTCTGGGCGCAGTGGGACCTCTTGTCCCTAGGGCTGGGGCACAGAGCCCCTCAGGCAGAGCCGACAGGTGTTCTTGCAGCAAAATCGTCCTTGTAGGTGTTGGGTTTGCAGCCAGGTCCGGAGCGAGGAGCGCCACGGGCGTTCTCTGAGCCCCAAGGGCGCTGGTTCCTCCAGGAGGGACCGGAGGATAGTGCGCTGTGTCAGTCTCCCTCCTTTGCCATTAAAGAGAAGGCCCAGCTTTTCCTTTGTTCTTATACTATCACTGTATTTATAGAGTTTTTAGCTGTTATCTCTGGGTTTGTTTTGTTCTGGTGTTTGTGCCTGTAGTCCTGGATGTTCTTTCTGTTCTTTCAGAACTCTGCCCATCTGACCAACCTTCCCTTTTCTGCATGCTTCCTTCTTGTTTCCGGTCAAATTAAACTCACACTTTATCTAAATCATTCGCTTACTATCCTTCCTTCCTGTGCACTAGGTTAGTTGAGATTTGGTGGTTATCATTCCTTTGAAGAAGGCTGAGCTTCCTACTTGCCTTTTTTCTTGCCAGACTATTCCTATGCGATCCAGCATAACACTTCTCCAATTCCCTCATCCTAGGGATTGGTTATGTTTGCTTTTCTCTGTCCTTTGCGTGGACCACCCAATATAAAGTTACCACCCTTACCCAAGCTTCATCGCACGTTCCTATCACAAGAGTTTCTATGTGTCTCTTGGAGCCATACAGGGAAGCACTGCCATTCCAGATGGTTTCTCCACCTTCCATGGCAAAGTTTGTCACCAGTGCTGCAGGAAGCGTCCCTTGTTGCTGTCCTTCCTGCGCCACCACGTGTCCCATTGCCCTGAGCTTGGGTGATTCCGCTGCCTGCTCGGAGAAAGCTCCTCTGTCCCCTGAGTCGCGGTTTGTGGGAGGTCCTCACCAGGACAGGGCCTGGCTTCTTTCCTCACCATTCTCAAGGGCTTCTCTTGAAGCAGACCTCACTCCCTTTAAACATTCAATTTCAGAACTGGTGTATAAGAAATAAGGCCATCTCTCTTCCTCCCCCATTACCTCCTTGAACAAGGCATTGCCTTTATATTTTTTTTTACTTACATGGGTTACATCTCTTTTGCACAATTATAACAATTAGAAGATACTCTTTTTTTTAGTCTATGTAGCTGTTTGTGCATTGGAGGAATTTTTTTTTTTTATATAATGGGAGTAAACAAATTAAATCTGATACTAGAAGAAAGTAAAGACCCCCATCAGACTCGGATCAGTATTGTAATGTAGCACTAGGGTTTTTACCATGGGCATCTTCTGACTGCATAGCTGCTTCAACATAAGCATATGCTGAGGTTCTGTGCCGAATCAAAGCTTTAATTTCCTTCTCATTTCTTGTGGCCTGTTCTGCATTTTTAAGATGAGACAGAGTGTGAAATAAAATACTTAGAAAAATAATTTCTCTAGGGCATATTCTGTTTGATAATGTCATACCTGGAACTTCATCTGGGCTGTCAAAACAATGTCGCATGACAGTGAAACTGAGCACACTTCATATACATAAATCTTTCACAGTCTGTAACTAAGTATCAAGAATGAGCTGAAGGCTCCTGTAGCTGAGCTGTTCCACTGAGTGAGGAATAATGTGACCATTAGAGAGCAGATACCTCCCAGCTAGGAACGCCAGGTAACTCTGTGGAGGTGGCAATGAATTAATACATGGATGTGTATTTACGATGCATGCCGTGGAGGGGCAGGGCCCTGATTTCAAAGAGATGCAGAAGAAGAGGTTCTTCTCCTTGAACACCCCTTGTTGTCCACCATGGTTCGTAAGGCCACATTTCTGGTGGGAATTGCAGTTGTATCAGCGATGCTCAGCAAGTTAGCGGTGATTTCCTCACACAAGAGGGAACAGCATTTCCAGTGGTGATGTGGGTCTCCTTCTTTTTGATGTCACCATTAACAAGATAAGATAGCAAGCACACTTTTAAAATATACGGCTAGAAATTGTGCTCAAGTATGTTACAAACCTCTCAGAAGCTGTGATGAGAACCAACTGCGTTGATTTCAGGAAGCAGTCCAACCAACAAACTGGTATTTAACAGAATTGTTTAGTATGATATAGAAATAAAAAACAACTGTAGAAGAAGTATAGTTAACAAATTTCCTCCTTGAGGAGGCAAAAAGATGACATAAGAGGATTAGAGAGGTCAGGTTAAATCACAAGTGAATTAAAAAGCAAAGGAGAAAAGGACAAATCTCATGCTAGGGTATTCAAACACAAGTTGTACCAAAAGTAAGCCCAGGGAGAAATAGTTCTTCTGTACCCAGTGCCAAGAAGGCCTCAGCTGAAATACTGTGTTTGGTTTCATACACTGCATTTAGAAGATGTTATAAAGATCAGAGACCAAAATCTTTGAAGTAGCAATTGTAAGGGTCTTAGAAAACATGTCCTACAAAAGAAGAACAAAGGAACTAGATTTGTTTAGACTAGAAAAGGGAAGAATGAATGAGGGGAGCAGTACAAAGTTCTGGCAATAAACTCCTGTGGGTTCAGCCCTGTAATAGTGTTCAGAAGCCATAGCATCCCTGATGGTGGATGCTTTTAAAATTACAGCAGATTGGGGTCAAATGCCCTCTGGACAGTTGCCCAAGGCAGCAAAGCAGTAAGATCCTGAGGGGCACACTGCCTTGCTGGGACAGGTTGGGAACTGCAACACTGGGAACAGAGCATCTGCAAGAAACAACCCAAACCTCTCTAGGGCGTTCAGCAGCAGCCAGCAGCTCCTGCTCCTCCTGAAGGCATGATAGCACCAGTCAGCTCCACGGTAGCATGTTACCTCTCTACACAGCAGCATGTGCCAGCTTTTGCCTAGCATTGTTGTTGGGTTTCATGGCAAATCCAAGATTACAGATACAGTCTGGACAACACTCTGGGAGGCTACCAGGCACTAGGTGTCAGATCCTTTCAAGTGTTGTCTACGCTTGTCCCTGCAAGACCTTTCAGGTCTGTCCTAGCATTACATTCTTGTGAGCAGGGGTGTGACTGGAAGAGCACCATAACAAAAGTCCACTCTGTAGATCCACATCTTTGTGCTGCCTGAGCTCAAATCGCATAGGGAACAATTCCATTCCCACCAATGGAGCTGCAAGCACATGGTGTTATTGGTGAAGTAAGATTGGACTCTTGTAAACAGCAACATTGAAATGTGCTGCGTTTTTGTGGTAGCTTTATGCATGTGAATATCAAATACCATATAGATGTTTACAGAATTCAAGTTTTAGGGGATGAATGCCCTACCTTAATTGGCAGGACTGAAGAAATAGTCCCTCATCAGGCAGAGCTCATAGTGAAAGCATAAAAAGTCTAATTTATTGCATTCTTTCAATATGACTTCATTTTCGAGCATTTTGTGACAATCTGACCTAATATTGCACTGATTCAGACAATAGAGCTGTTCTATTGTACTTTAATGACTGGAAATGTAATTTGCTTCCTGTTTAATATTTAAGCCAGCAATAATACCAAAAAGGCTTATTGCTCCTAAGAAAAGATGAAAGGGGCATAACTCTTAAGGTTTTTTTGTGTTCAAAATTTGACCTACTTTAAAAACACTAGAAACTCATGGGAATGGTCCTCAGAATTAAAAATACCAATATAAGATTGTTGCCTGGGAATTTTCCTGGCATCACTTCCAGCTCATAGAAAAGCAGAATTTCCTTCCCGAGGGAAATCCAGATAATTCAAAATTAATTTTTGTCCCGAAATACTGAATTAACAGAGTTTTTCCACAGAAAAATGACGTTCGAAAAGAAAAAAAAATATTCTGAACTTCAGAAATATATAATTTGGGTTCGATGACTGTCTTGAAATTTTTCAGTCTGGCTTAGCTGAAGAGCCATCTGTGCCTGTTCCAGCTGCCCCTAATGATTCTCACATGACCAGTGCTCTGTGGTCTTGCTTCACGGTACTCCTTGGAGAGAACAGCTCCATGGCCACTCCACCTTGCCCATACAGCTTTTCCATGGGGAGCAAGGAAGACAAGTTTTGGTGTAACAAGCAGGGAGGACAACTGGCAAAGACTGATCTGAAGATGATAACAGGAACATCCATTATCTGAACTGCTACAGAAGTGAGGTATATGGTGGCTCAGACAGGGATGCAGAGCCATGGAAATAAAGCAGCTCAAACGGAGGACAGCACAACTAAAGCATAACCTTCACATGGAGATGCAGCAGTGAATCTGCCCTACTGCTTCCCCCAATAAAGGGTCATTTCCTTTTCATTTGGTGTTACCACACATCCCATCATACTTTTGGATGATCATGTTCGGTAGCTCTGCCAATCCTTTCCTTGTCTCCTTGCTTCCTTCTCCCTTTGAAGACCACATTCCTCCTTGTTTGGTCTCTTATTAAGGCTGTCTCTGTTGCAGGGCTCCGTGAGCTGAGTCCCACACCTATGTGGAGAGGAAACTTGAGATCCAAGGCCTCATGAAATTCCTCAGGGACAGAGCCATTTCCAATAATGAACATATTACAAGTAGTTAGCTGTATACTGTTAAGCCACTGTCGTACTTTCACTTGACAGATGGGTATGCTGGTCTCTGCATAAATTTACATTGGTAAATATAAATTTAAAATAAACCCCAAACAACCCAAACTATCACAAGTGGTTCCACAGAAACATCTGTATTTTGCCAGGCCTGACTAAACTCACTCCTCTAGAAGCACACACAAAAATTACAGGTGTCACTGAAAGGAGGACAGACAGGAGACAAATGCTTTCCAATGTTCCAATGTTTTGTTTCACTTGGTTTTATAAATAAGAGTGTGGCATCTCTTTTTAAGCCATGACATTTTGACAAACAATGCTGCTTTGTGTTACCCTTGGGTGAGAAGAAATGTGAACAGAATAGTTTTGGGCAGTCTGAAAAGCAGCTTGGGAAGAACAACTGCTGTGAGCTATTCCCAGGTCAGTCATTTACTTGCTCCATATATTTGGATAAGATACTTAGTCCTTATCTGTATACCAAGGTTGTACTGCTTCAACTTTAGTTCAGTAAAGCTATACAAATTCTAGTATTAACATGACTGTGTTGGCATCCAGGTACTTTTATCAGAATAATATGCTCATGTGGGGCAGATATTACCACTGTAACACACCTTTGCACCATTACAACTGCTGGCACAGCAGGGAGCACTGCTATAACAAAAAGAAAAAAAATCTCACCCCTTGCCAAAATACTTCTACCTAATACTGAAGTGTGCACGGCCCACCCTTGCTGCCTCACTTTCCTCCATCTAGAAAAGACTTTTAGACCTTACCTTGCAGGGCTGGTGAGCTTTAGTTCCTATCTGCAACAGGGCTTCACAACGCCTGCATGAAATGTGCCAAGGCTTATTTTTAGCCAGTGTCAGAGCTTTTTTAAGTCTCTAAAAAGTGTTTTCAAGGGACAGCTGTACCCCAAAACACGCCACTGCGGGGTGGGGAGGCTCAGCTGGGCCTGCTTCCTTTTCCTGTGAGGATTTCGCTTTGCATTTGACTCAGACTTTTCTGACAGCTATTTCATGACATATCGACTCTGCGATTGTCCCTGATATTTCATGCACTAAGGTGAAATCCCGTCCTTTTTCCCTGGACATTGGAGACTGGCTTCTTTCCCCCGCCACCATTAGTCTGGCGAGCGAAGGTTAAATCGAGGAGGACCAGAATCTTTCATGTTCAAGGCGAAAACAGAGTCAGGCCGTTTTCCCTGCCGCCTTTTCCCCAGCAGGTAAGCGGGAAAAGCCGAGTCGGGAGGCCGCCATCTGTGGGAGGAAGGAGGGAGGACGGCAGAGCCTCCAGCCCTGCCAGCACCTGAGGGGAGTTGGGCAACGCTGCGCTAATTGTTGGTGTAAATGACATCAGCCTTTGGCCTAGGATCAGTGGCTTCTCTCCGAATAATTTAGTAAGTACAAATATCAAAAATACTTGAAGTTAGACATTAACCAGATGAAATGTTTAGACAGCAATAGTAAAATGCATTTGATCGAGCTTTATGGACTGAAACTCAAACAGAGTTTTAGTTAGCAAAAAAAAAATGATGGGGATGCTGATGCAATTCCTAGTTAATCAAAAAGGAAAAAAAAAATCAGAAGAAGCTGTCTTTTGAAATTAGAAATGTAATTTCCAGGACAGCTTTGGACTCGTTCACAAGGGATTTCCTAATCCCCAAATCCGTTCTGATGGCTCTTTTCCCACAGGCATTCATTCTAAGAACCAGGACCACTGGTACTTTCTCCGGGTTCTCTGCTCATTTTGGAGCCATGGAGCAGGATACTCTGCAGCAGGGTTTCCACTTCATCTTGCCTGCTCAGCCCTACATTGACTCAGTTGTCTGCTATGCTGGATATAAGAGACTCAGATCCAACATTAGCAGAAAAAGTTCGGATTACATAGGCCCTGAAAGATGCCTACACTGAATAGGATACATAGGAATGGGATCCTCTAGATTGTCAGGCTCTAAAGGTTTACATCTGTATGTTTTCCAAGTATCTGTTTAGAACATAGTTAAACTGGCATTATTGGCATAAACACCCCCTCACCTGCTCTCTTCTAGGAATTGGTGTTTAGGCAAAGTGCAGGGGCACCAGGACAGCCAGCCTGCCTGTTGGATGATAGCCTGGGGGCAGGAATCCTATAATCTGGAGGAAAGATGAGACCTTCCAGAACCCCCACTGGATTTTAAGTGCTGGGGCCTTCCACAAGGCCTGCAGTCCCAGTCACCTCCAAGAGCATGGAACTCCAGCCCAAAGCTGCTTGCTGGTGTCTGGAGGAGTGGGTCACATCTGGCTTGAATTTAGAATTTGCTCTTTGTTAGCGCTCTAAAGGCTGTTTAATTTATGCTCAGGCTGTGTGTGTGTGCATGTGTGTATGTATGTATTAAGCAAGAGACAGCTGGTCCTACACAGGCAAGGTTGACTGTTACCCCTGAGGCAAGAGGCCCATGGAAAGCAGGGTGGCCAGTGTTTTATTATTGCCCTCTACTATTCTTTGACCTCCACTTGATATATTTTTCCATAACCCTAGGCAGCAAGCTCTCGGTGGGTGGGAACTATCTGTTTGTTATTGTCTGCTAAATGAGGACCTCACTGTGGAATACAGCTTCTGAACACAGACAACAGGCAACGAGGCCAGCATCTGTCTTAACTGGTCCATCATCACAGGCAAGGTATCACCTGAGCCAGGGGAAGCCTGCAATGGGAGTAAAATGCTGTTCCCTTACAATTGTGCCAACACCGGTGAAATATGAAAGCCATAATACACATGAAAGCATGGATGATGCACATCTCAAGAAGCAATAGCTAGACAGCAGCACACAAAGGTGACCTGCAAACCTCTTGAGAAGGACAGTGGGGAAACAACAGCAATTACAGTCAAAAGTTGTAGTGTGAGAAAATGCTGCTTCCAGGTATACCAGAGGCACATACTAGGTACTGGTGTTGCCCTTTCAGTTGCAGTTGTTGCTGAAAAGTGAGTGATGTCAGCATATCAAGGGAACTTCCAGGAGGCTTGTATCTGCGTTTCTGACCCTCTAATATTCCTTTGTCATGCAGAACAAAGGAGATTTTGCCTTGCCTATGGTATCTGATATGTGACAATGCTCGCAGGATATCAAAGGAGCCACAGTTAGAGTGGTTGTAACTGCACCATTAGGGATAAGTGAAACAAAGCTGTACCAAAATGAAGTTGAGAGGCCATTAGCTCAAAGTAAACATAACCTGAAGAGGCCACGGTATTCCCTGATTCCCTGGGAATAGCATCCATCATTTTGCCATGAAACTGCTTTAGAATGCAAGTCTTTCCTAGGGAAGCGCTGAAAGCAGGAGCTGAACATACCTGATGCAGCATTGCCTAACTGCTTCAGTGGCCTCCGAGGCTTTAGCTGGGGGGGGAATTACAAGCATTCAGTTCCTCTCCAGGGGACATTAACTCTGGAACATAATGCTAGGCATTAAATTACAAAGCATATAATCATTGCACTGCTAATCAACTCATGCTCATTCTAGAATTCTTACTTATTCCTTACACTTTTCCAGGTCCCACAAGCTCATGTTGCATTCTACTCAACTGTCCAATTTGGACTGACAGTACACAAGCCCTGCCTGAGTGGTGTCAGGACAAAAATGTTTGGTATTATGAAAACTAAAAGTAAAGAGATTAAACAAACCTGACTATAAAAAGATACCACATGACCTAGTGACCTCAAGATTGTATTTATTTTCACATTTAATTTTGGAAAAAAATATATCTTTAAGATTAGAGTCAACACAATCAATGTCTAGTCTGCTGCACTGTCAAGATAAAAATCCAAGAGGCTTTTTAAAGGGACTGTGTCTAGCTGCCTGTGAATTTCATGGTGATGAAGTGCCCTGATAGGGCAGAACATTGTTCAAGAGGCTGGGAACCAGGACTGCTTGTCCAGAATGCTGATACTCCTTGTTTGTGCTATGTACTTGCTCAGGATTTTTGGACAAATTATTTATTTGTTGTGTCTTTCACTGCCCCTCCTCCCTCCAAGAGAAAGTAGTAGTAACAATATTCCTAACTTCTACACAAAAAAATTAAAAGCATAAAGGAAGAGGGGTAGAGTTTCTACTCATGATATCTACTATCATTAATCTAGGATAATGAGTGAGTACAGTTAGTGGTATAGTGGACATTACTGCACTAGCAGTAATGGAGTGAGATTGTACGTTAAGGTTAGAGATCTATAAAAATGTTAACTTTCTTACTGCCTCCAAAAAATAAGCTTCCCTCTCTCTGGACAGCTGACAGCACTTGCTGTATCTAGTGACAATGCTGAAGTGACAAGTCTCACCCCTGGCTTGCTCCCTCATTTCTGTTCACATTAGGTTAGGACCTAGAGGGTTGCAGGACACTGTGTTGCCTGATTGCTGAATGATGTCAGCCCCAATCACTTATGTATCATGTTTCTGGGACACTGAATCATTTCCCTTTTTGTGCTCTTTCTGATGAAGAGGAACTGGAACTAAACACTTTTGCCTTTCATAGCCCCTGGCTAGTAGTATCTGGCATGGGAGGCAGTTATATTGAGCAGACTGTGCTGGAGCTTCACATTTCAACCAGAAGCACTTAGAAATTATGGTGCTTGCATCCCATCTAGTGGAGGGATCAGATGAATTCATCAGCTGCTTGTTGCTAAGTAAGCACATACTTCTGCTTTTGAGTGTAGGAGCAGAGCTATCATCCTGCAAGCAGTTCACCAGCACCGCTCACAGTGGTGATTCATCCCATGCAGAATGAGCTGGGTGCATTTCTTGACATAAAATTAAGTCTGAAAGTTTACCCTGATGTCAGGCATTTGCACGAGAAAGGAACAACTGGCTACCTTTAACTGTGGGCAACAGCTTTGCTGCTGCAGGGCATCAGCATGAGAACCAGCTGTAATTTCTGAGTTGCTGCCAATGATTAAAACTAATTAGCCATTTTGAGGCTAACAAACACTTTGCAATTCCCTCTGAATCCCCCTACAGCCCCATAAGGATCATGATCCAGCTTGAAAGAACTTTCATGGACTTCATAGGCAGAATGGAGAGTGAGATATCCTTTTGACCTCCATGGAAGAGGCTGCAGAGCCAAAACCTGTTCAGTTGTCCTTACCTGAAAGAGGGCACTGTTCACGAACAGGTCAGGTGAGCAGGGCATGTCACAAACCACCCTAGTGACAGTAGACTGAACCATCTGCACAGATCTGTACAGATTATTTTAACTGAAGTAATCAGGGGGTGGTTTCTGATAGGTTTGAAAATGAGTTTGAGTGGCTCCTCCTTGAGAAGAGTTCATTCTGCCAGCCCCTGAGCCTCATTCCCCACTGGCCCCCTGCAGCTGCACAGTGCAGAGCTCAGCTGTCTGCCACCAGGCAGACATCTGCTGTTGGTGCCACATGCAGGCATTTCCCACCCTGCATTCAGCATCTGGGAATCTCAAGTGCTAGGGCAAAAGAGTTATTCCCAAACAGGGGGAAGGGCTGCCACTTCCTGCTCTGTTACTGCTTTGCTAGAGCCTATCAGACCACCTCTCCTAAAAACAAAGAAAGTGATCCAGTTTTACAACCAGCAGTTTCTTACAACCATGAGTTCTTGCTGGTACACCGAGAAAGCCTGTGGGCATGGAACAGTCTGGGTGCAAGTGAGCACAGGAGGTAGGTGAGCATGCCACCCTCCTGACACATGACCCACTGCCAGCTGGTGAAAGCCTATTTCAAAGATCAAGCACAGATTTCAGCTAAAATAATTACTTATGCATAATGACTGTTAGAAGGGGGTTGTTCATTCCTCCTCATCTTCATACTTTGTGATCACCTGCAAGTTAAAATGCTGTTTTTCTATTCAACAAAAATACAGTGCCTCCTCTTACCTGGCAGTGCCTCCAGCCTTTGCACAAACAGATGCAAATCACGTTTTCATAGTATGAAAATTCTCTGTTTGAAGTGCACTAGATGGCAGTGTTCCTTTTGAATCACTGCAGAGCCACTGCTCCACCATGATCACCTCGTTCAGAAAGCAAGGCCCTAACAAGTGTTGACATTGTCATTCCCAGGGTATTCTTCCAAATTTTGGGGTTCCAAACTTGCTGTCTTTCCAAGGTGAAATACTGAGTCCTGGCTCTTTGAGTCCCTTCCGCCACTGCCTCTTGGGAAAGTTTTGTGTTCAGTTGTGCACTGTTGCTTCTTGCTGTTGAGCCCTCAGAGCTAGCATTGGACCCAAAGGGTAGTTGTTCCTGCACACAGGGGCTATTTATACCTTAATCTTCTTCTTCTGAGTTTAAACAGTAAGTTTTACAGCAATTTCCCAGTACAAGCTTTGATCTGTTGTCTATTGCACTGCAAATTCTTTGTAAGAGAAGGTCCTTCGTTGGTGTATTAATATGAATTTGAAACTTTTGAGTAATACATGGCTTTCCAATGTGAAGCCAAGGAGATATTAACCCTGGGAGATGCTGGGAATGCTTCAAATCAGCACACCTTACCAAGGGAAAGCTACATCTAACTTCAGATTGAGAGAGGAGTAAGTAATTTTGACAACCTTGTATTTGAGCTTGCTCTGTCCACTCACAAGTGGACAAGAGATACATTAGGATTTCTCACATCTAGTGATAAATTTAACTTCAACCAGCTCTCTCAGCTGTGCTGGTCTGCTCCCCTTTGTCCCCAAAGTAAGGCTCCAACTGATTTAGCAACTGTGCTTTTAGGAGAGAAAGCAACTGTAAAGGAAGCTGCACTCTCAGCTGATGTTGAAGGGATGGTGAGGATGGAGAGCAGCTCACAGAAAGAAAAAAGGTGAAGAGCAAAGCAGTGCTCAAACTGTATTGGTTGACTTCTAAAATCCTCATAATGCAGGAATGCAAGAAGGCGATCATTTAGTGTGGGAGTCCAGGGCATTCCTTTGGATACCCTGGACAGACAGGAACCTGAACAACAAAGTTTGAGACCTGTACAGGGGGGTCTGAAACCTGCACAGGAGGGTCTGGGATCTATACAGGCGGGTTGGAGACCCTGGCACAGAGCCCAGAAAGGCAAGGGCTTTGACTTCAGTCCATGGGAAAGACTTCCAACTCTGAGAAAGGAATTACAAGCCACAAAGTGTAATAAAGAATAGTGTTGTTTTCACATTTGGGTTTCTAGAATAGGGGTGAATGGGGACAAGGTGGAGGATTCTGGCTGGTGCCCTGGGGTCTTCTTCTTCATCTCCATCTTCTGCTGATGGTGGCACAAAGTAGCTTTAGAGAGATTGGGTCAGTGTAGAAATGACCTGTTTAGTATAGAATGTAGATATTGGTGTAAAATTGTAAGTAATTGATACGTAATAATCTGTATAAAAGATGACAAGCCTCCATCAGAGGAAGTCTTCACCTGGTGCTCGAGGTGGACAGACCTTGGCCAGGAACAGAACAAAGAGAAAAGACAAGAAATAATAAACAACACTGAAAACCTTGAAAAAAGAACATCTGAAGACTCCAGTTTATTTCTGCGTCCGGCTTGGGGTTTTTCAGAGGGCAAAGGACTCTAAACCACCCTAATCTCAGCCAAACCCAAGAATTTAGAAGGAAAGTCTGATGGTAGGGTTAAACAGATCCCAAATAGCTGAAGGAGAGACATACTGTCACCCTGGACTGCTGTGAAGTGGAAGGTAGAGCAGCTTCCCTGGTAGTGAATTCCCGCGAAGCTCCAGCGTTGCACTGGTATGTATGGCAGAGCTACATCTCCCATTCGGTGCCTCCACTCGGCCCATTCCTGCACACACTGGAGGAAGACACAGGAAATTAACCCAGTTCTCATCCCTCAGCTGGTCTATGGAGACAACACAAGCATTTCCTTTCCACTAGACCTGAGCTGAGTCCCAGTCCCTTTCACACGTAGGAGGAAAACTGATCTGGTGTAGCTTTCACCCTGGCTCTGGGCTCAGAGTTCAGTCAAGGCAATTATGTGTAAGTGGAGGATATGAAGCCTTTTTTTTTTTTTGTTAAAAAAAGAAATAAAAAGTGTTTTCTGTTTAAATGCCATTCAACTGACCAATTGGATGGAAACCCACCAAAGCTTTTTGGGTACCATACCCTGGCACCAACCCTGTACAACACGTCAGATGACCTGCCTGGACTGCAACACTTGGGAGCTTGTAATCTACATCCTGATGCCACACCTTGGCAGTAAGCTATGGTGTCCTTCTGGTGGCAGAAACACCAGCCCCTGTGGGGTAGTTTGGTGGCAAACATGGCCTTGTGTCCAAGAGAGGGCAGCATTCTCCCTCCACTGGGAAGGCAGGGGAGGAGGGAGCTGCCTGACCACACGTCTCTTTCTAGGAAAAGAACTGCTTTGTCAGATGGCATTTCAGAACACACTTTCAATTTAAGACTTTGTGCATCTGTTTAGGGAGATAACAACTGATTTTACACCTTAGAGTTGCTAGGGACAATTTCTTACACACCTGTAAGTAAAATCCAAGCCAATTCTTGGTGTGCCATCCTCAGTGGCCATTCCTGCCTTTATTCCAGCAAGAAGGCGTGGCAGTCTCCTGGTAACCAGCATCCCTCCACAGGTGGTGGCACAGTGGGAAAGGCAACTGTATCTCTATTTCAGAACATATAGCTTTATACTGCAAGGTGGTGGTAGAGGAGAGGAGGTGGAAGAGCAGAACAAGAGGGCGGATGCCTACACTTTTGTTACTGTTTTATATTCATGCAAGGGTTATACCAAAACTGGACCTCAGAAGGAGCAGCCTGGAAACATAAGAGGAGACTGCAGCACTTACCAGTGGCTTGCATGCCAAATGGGGCCCTTTGTTTCTGAGAGCTGCATCCCCTCCAGTTGACTGCATAAACCACCCAGGTGGATGCCTGTGGAAGCCCACGCTGATGCTCATGCTCTCTGTACATCTGGCAGCCTTTAAGCAGTGAGCTCCTGATGATCTCAGTGGAATTGTGGTGCAGCTAAGAAAAATCCAGCCTGTGCTGCAGCAAGGGAGAAAAATACACGAAAGCCATTCCTTTCCCAGGTTCCTTCTGCAACAGGTGAGAAGGAAAGAGAAAATGTAAGTAGCTACAATGCAGCACCACTCCCTGAAGTAAAGGGAACTGATCACAGAAAGGCTCTCCATCACTAGCATATTTGGGAAAAGAATTGTTCCACCAGCATTTAATTTCAGAGCTGCATTTCAGAGTTCCTGTGGTATGCTGCTTCTTGGCCTAATTAACAAGCTTGAAAGACTAGGAGTCACAAGGTTCGTATGTAAAACAGATGGTAGACAGGACATCAATAAAGCTCCTTTAGATTATGCTGGAAAAAAAAAAGCAGAAGCTTTTCCTTGAAATAGTTTCAAGGAAATGGCATTTGATTTACAGCCCTAATATGGCATATTATTTATACTGTTGCAAACCTTTATGAATGTGAGCTTCTCACTGAAGATGAGAATAACTGCAGTGGATGAGGGTCGCTTGGATGTGGTGCTTAGAGCATTGAGTCGTCTTTCAAGAGAAGAAAGTCTTACTGTGATCTCTGCCATTGACCTGACACACAGCACTTCACCCCAGCTTGCTGCCAGCCTATTTTAAAAATAGGAATTACCTCCTTTATATTATGCTTTGAGATCCTTTTAAGCTACATATGATTAATTATCCTAACAGAGAAGAAAATGGAGGGTTGTTAGAAGTTCAAATCCTTCACTTTCTGAGTACTGCTATATTTAAGTTGGCAAGTGTTTTCACCATTTTGATTAGAATAATTTCATAGAAAAGGCAGGATAAGCCACTCTGCACCGTTGCACTCAAACACTGCACAGTTCACAGAGTAATCTCTGACTCAGTCCAATCCTTCCACAGGGCCACATGGAAGGACTTAAGCCCTGAATGTACACGTGAGAGCCAACAAAATTGGCATTTTTCAGACTGTACAGGGGACATTCTAGTACAGTCCCCCAATTTAGTTGATACATTTAAGATTAGCAGAACTCATACCACCATAGACAGCAGGAGGGATCCAAAGAGCAGTGAAAATGTTAATTATGGATAAAAATGCCCTAGCCACTAGACTGTGCCCAAAGGCCAGTTTGTTTTGTCTACTAGCACTTACTGTCACATCTCCACCACAAGCAGACATTTACGCTCCCAACCGTAAGCGAGTACTAGGATGTGAGCACATGCTACACTTCCACTTTTATTTACTGGAACAGACATGGCTCTCAGCTTCACTGTTACTGTGACATTGGATGCTGGACTCAAGCATGAAGAGGAAATCTCTCTGGGACAACTGCAGTCACTGTACAACAAAACCCAGCATGGAAACCCAGTGGAAACCATGAAATGTAAGTGTAGCAAAAGCTTGGTCTGATCTATTGACCAGACCTATATAAGGAACAACTGGTAGCTGAAAAGCAACCAGGAGCATTCAGAGCTTGATCTCATGGAAAGCTGAGTGTGAGCAGAATAGTGCTTTTTCTGCAGCCTGTGCATGCTGGGGTCACAGAGGATGCTGGATGTGCTCTCTGTTCTGGGGGAAGAAAAGACCTCACACTCAGCTGTCTGTCTTTACCTGAAGCTCTGACCCTGACTGATTTTCGCAGAAAGATGGAAGAGGCACACCACAACCAGTAATTAACTTTTGTACCAGTTGTGGCAATGGTCAGAACAGGGGTCATCTGATATGCTTGTCTCCTGTGAAGCACTGAGACCTGTGAGGATTTGCAGCTCTCAGACCTGTTTCAGTGGGAAGCAAAGACGTCTGGTCTGCTGAAAGCAAATGGGATCAGTCGTTTTCCTGTATTTCTTAAATGTGCTAAAGGGACCCAGCTCATTCAAGCCACAGGAAGGCCCATTAATATCCAATAAGCTTTTGGCAGAATACAGAGCAGCAGTAAAACACTTGCCAGAAGGATTGAAATGCAGACTTGGGACTAGGCACATCCAGTAATAGGCTGGAGCACCTATAGTGGCAATTAGATAGAAGTGCATAGATGTAAAAATGCAATCCAATACTCCTGATCTCCTTTCCCATCATTCACCCACCCTCCCCCATTCACCAAGACTGTAGGCCTCTTCACTTCCCTCCAAATGTCCATAGATCTCTTTAGCCCAGAGGATGTCCACAGTGCTGCTCCTGCAAAGCTATGGGCTTGATAAACCCCTCCACAAACAAGTCCATCCTACTGCTTTTTTCACAGAGGGAACGAGCAGTGGGAACACATCTGCATTCCTGTGTAGGTGACACCTGCACATCATGGATTTCCCAGCTTGGCTTTGCTTCTCTGTGTGCCTGATGGGAAGCACCTCAGTGCTGAGCTCCTACCTCTCCCTGACTGGAGCTGAAGTAGTAGGTACAAACCACGCAAACCTGGATTCCTCCACATCATGCACAACTACTGACCATGGTCCTGTTCTAGAGAGGCTCCCCTCGGGATGCATTAAGGGACGAGAATTGCTTGCTTATTCCTTTGGCAGGCCCAGCAATATACACCTGCAAAAAGCAGAGAATCTGAGAGCTATGCACATGTAAGATCTGCCAAAACTCACTTGTCCCTTAGTAGAAACAGAGAGACTGTCTTCTTTGGGGCCATGGAGGAACTGTTTGCATTTCTCTTAAACTCTCTCCTACCCTTTTTGTTTCCTGACATGAGACAAACCAGTCCAGCCCTTAAACCAACACACCTGCAGAAGCTCCACATTCAGTATTGAAGGAGCAGCAAGCTTCACAGCTCCACAGTATTCCTGCTGTTACTCCCACAGCCAAATCCCACTCTCAGAGCTGCAAGTCCTAGACAAGCAGATGGGCCTCACTATGTGTGATGACTGTGTGGGCAGGGACAAGGACTTGCTCAGCCCAGAACTTCCCAGTTGCCTGGGTTTTGCCAGTTGCCAGCTGACCCTGAGCTATGCCCTTGCTTAGTGAGCAGCTTTCTGCAGGTCTCTTTCTGTGCCATTTAGACACTGCACAGGGAGCCTAAGCCAGGAGCCTGGGCCCCACAACAGCTATGCACTGCAGCATCCACATCCTTGTGAGATGTCATGGGCAGAATGGAAGCTTCAGAGAAAATTTACCAGGGAGACCATCCCATTGAATCATCAGCTGCCAAAAAGATCCCCTTGCTTTCTGAACTGCTTCTCAGGGATGAGTCTATGGTGCAGCTGAATACAATCTTAGTCCAAGGCTTGGTCAGCATTTTCTGTCTAAAGCATCAGTGAGGTGTAATTGATCCTGTCTATGATTTTGTCCTGCAGGAATAAGGATAGCAACCCAAAAGTATTTACATAAATAAAATAAATTATTGATTTAAATTCATTACAATGATTAGAACAAAAGATATTAATCAGAATTATTTACTGCAAAGTATAGGATAGCTAAAAGTGCTAGTATAGTGACCTGTTTGTGGAAGCAAAATAATTATTAGAGATTGATGTCACTCACCTATACCAATGACAGTGGGCAAATCTCATCACGGAGTAACCTTGAGGGACAACTGCTTGTAATGCAGGAACCTCCACACACTCTCAAAAAAGACCTTATTGTTAAAAAGTGGGACTGGCTTCTATAGTGCAAAGTGATTATCAGTTATGTCTTCAGGCCAGCTATGGTGCTATGGCAGCTCAACAGCTTTTGATAAGTTATCAATACTATCAATACTATCCCATACTTGATCAGGTCTGCCACACTCACCAGAGCCAGTGCCAGTTCCTGTCAGGAAATACTGTTCTTCCTTAGAGTGTTTAACTTTGGGATTAGTGAGCCAGGCTGATCTCAGCATTCTTCAACACTTGAAGCAGCATGAATCCCATTCTCTCTGCACAGCTGATAACTTTTGCACGTGGGGTAAACTTTGAGCTGTTTTACCCACACCTAGGCAGAGCATCCTCCTACACAGGATCCAGATCTGCTCAGTGGTGAACCACATGGTCTGGCGACTAAAGCACAGACTCAGGCATCAGTTTTGCCTGCCAGTTCCAATATTGACATCTTGTGTTGTTGGCTAATACTTACAGACAAAAAGGACATCGATGGCTTATTGCTTGAGCATTCATAGCACTTAGGGGAAGGCTATTCTCTCAATGAGTACTCCCAGCCCCTAACACATCATCCCAGGCAGTGCCTGGTTTAGTAGCATTTCTTCACATGTTTTCATGTCCACTCACCTTTCTTTATAATTACAGAAGTTTATTTTAAAAGTAAGAGCTCTGGTTTAACGGCAGTTCATCAGTTGCAAGCAGCAATACCTCATCTATTCCTCAGAAGATATTTGTAGCACCTAATTCTTGTCTATGGAATGCTATCTTTCCCCAGTCCAAAATTCTCCATGAGGTTCTATAGGAAACTGTATTGCTCACCTTGCAGCATGGATACTTCCGAAAAACACTCACCCAACTCTTTTAACACTATAAAACTTCAGATGAAAGCTGACAAATAACTTCATAACAGGTTGAAGTGAAAGGAAAGGTGTAGATTTGTAGTGCCAGTGCTTTATATGAGTCCTACAGGAATCAATGACTGTACATGGTCAGAAACTCCATTTTAGGTTTCATGCAAGAGATGGCACTGTTAGCACCAGCAATTTATTTAGAATCAGGAGGAAGTGTATGTGGAAGGGTACTGATGTATTTTTAAAGGTAGATTACAAACACTAATATTAGAGAGATATTTTTGTTTCTGTTTTGATTAACAGAAGGTTATTAATTTTTCTCTGAAGAAAGACTCATGCATTCCATGGCAAGCATATTGATATTTCACTAAGACATAAGAAACAGAAAAAGAGTCAACTAGAAAAGGAAACCCAGAAATCTAATGCCAACCAAGCTAGGAATGTTTCTTGTTTAATTAAGAATTATTTTTCTCTCCCCAATAAAAGTGATACATGCACGCCAAGACTAGAATGATAATATTGTAATAGGTGAAGAATTTAGATCTTTCTTGCCATGCATCATATTAATCTTCAGTTGCTAGATCTACACATATTAGTGAAACATTTCCACATTTAAAAACCAAAAGGAGAATTAAATAAGAAAAAAATCTCAGCAGAACAAGCAGACAATCAATGCTGTCTTGGTTTGGAAAGACAGGTATCTGCCAGGGAAAGCTGGAGTTTTCCTTAGAATCGAGAATGTAAACCCCTCACCCCCACTAAATTTTAATTTTGCAATTAAGGGCTTTCAGGCAAAGATTTGGGAATAAGAATAACAGTTCTTTACTAGGAATATTAACAATACAAATGTAGAAAACAAAACCAACCAAGCAAACAAACAAACAACAATCCTGGAAAACCCTGACAGAGTCAGAGCTACAACCTGACACGCTGTTGGTCAGGGTGTTGGAACCAGTCCCAAAGTAAGTCCTCCTGGAGTGGCAGATGTGGTTCTGTTAGAGCAGAGATGATCCTGTAGAAAAGGGTCCAGTGATAGTGAGAAGGGTCCAGTCTCCCTCTGGGAATCCGGTAAAGCCAGATACCTTCATGTTCCTACATCTCAGTTTTATCCAGATAGGAATGTTTGGCTCCCCCCACTGGGTGGAGCATTTCACAGTGGGATGTATACTTTGGGGAGGGTATGCTTTGGGGATGACTGCTTGGGGATGTGTTAATGGCCCATTAGCAGAAAATATCCCCCTGGAGGGAGGATGGGTGGTGAAAGAGATAAGAAACACTGCCCCACCTGGTTTTAACAGCTGGCCCATTATCAGAAGGCATCTGCCCCCCTCCTCCCAGAGTTACAAGAGATAAAAAAAAAATCTCCCCAACTGCTTTCAGCCGATGAAATAAAATACACATTTTTGGTTCCATAACCCAAGACAAATGCCTAAACACTCTAGATGTTTCTCACTGACCTTATACTCACTGTAGCTGTGGAGGTATCAGTAAAACATCAAACATCTGCTGTTTACGACATCAGCTCGAAGCCAGTGAGCTGCTCAATGCCTTCCAAAGCTTGGCCATGCACTGGCACTGCATGTGATGAAGAAGAGCTGCCTCCTTGGTGGGGTCTGACCTGACAGGGGTGCCTAAATCACACAGGGGTAACACAGTGCTGCTGAATGAGCCTCATAGGCAGATGTACCCAATACTTAAGATATTCAGTATGATGTGAGGCACCCAGACTCCCTTTTCAGGTAAGGAATGGAGCAGAAGCTACTCTTGAGATGTGCTTTTAATCATTTGACGAAAGCCCTCTTTTCCTCCTTCTGCTTTCGTGCTAAAGCCCAGTAAAAAGCCTTTAATCACAGCATTTTCTATTAGTCCTTTGGGAGGTTTCCTGCAGCATTTCCTATTAGTTCCTTTGAGTGGTTTCCTGTCAGGCTGTGGTTTCCTAATTGGTGAAGCTGACCAAAGTAGAGTCTGGAAGCCTTTCCTCCCTTCACTAGCACCCCGGCAGCGTGTTTCAAGTCCCTGCCCTGTGCCAGTGCAAGCACTTAGACAGCCAGCTTCTGTGTTTGGTCAGGTTCATTTTCAGCTGATTCAGCCCTGTGATCCAGCTTCCTTATGCCCCATGAACACTTGTACTGAGCAAGGGATGGAGTTGGGAAAAAAAAATAAATAAGGCTAAGGCTGCCTTTTTTGTCAGCAGCTTGCTTTTGGGGCAACTGAAACCAAGACAGCACTCCTGTGTTTCCTTTTCTAAAAGGCTGTGTTCTGAATGCACCTTGCCACAGAAAGCCTGAACTATCTCAGCATCTAGCTCGGTTATTTAAAACAAAATGCTGTTGGAGTCTGAGTCTCAATGTGTCCTAAGCAGTGAATGTTTCATTGTATGAGAAGGAGCATAATTCATGAGAGAAATACAAGCAGACCCTGTTGACTAATTAAGTTATTGGGAAGTGGTAGTTTCAGCAGTCTGATGATGCCTTGGTGTTTGGAAGCCAGAAAAGTGCAGTAAGAGTAGTGGTATGTGATGAAGAGTATGTGATGCCCATCTAGATCACTTATTTGTAAGGAAGGAAAGAGAGATTGAAGTTTTCTACTCCCAGCCCAGCAGTAGATACCTTTCACTGCTGAAATCCAGATGTGTCCAGATCTGTTGTAAAGCAGCGTTCCTTGGGATGTTGGGCAATTTCCTAGAGTAAGAGATCCCATAACTAGAATAATACTAGATATCACAAAATACACTTTAAGGCACTTTAAACATCTTTCAGGTAAGAACCCCTAAAACTGATGTAGGTGAAGTCACAGCAGGTTGATGTTGCACTTATTCAGCCAGGGAACAAGAGGAGAGGGAAAACATTGCGTGCCTGGAGGTTTCCTCCAGTGCCATCCACAGACTGAGGGAAAGGGAGCAGAACCATGGCATGCATACTGGAACCACAAAGGTCCCTGAATCTCTGAGGAGAATGGGAGTGTTGCACATGACTTAGAAAAAGCAAAATCGGGTGCTGATGGGGTGCTGGCCAATCTGAACAGACAGCCTGAGGGCCTGCATTTCTCCAGAGATGCTCTTGGGAAGTGATGAGGCAAGCTTGTTCCCACCAAATATGGGATAGCTGTGCTAGAAGGACTCAACGTTGTGAGTGTGAGGTAACTGAGAGTCTGCTCAGCTATGAAAGGGTAAGGCTCTGTGCTCAGCTTGTGGACAGAGGGGAGTTAAATGCTGATTATTTGGCTGAAGAAAGTTGTGTGAGGGTTGTGGTGCATCTGCATTACAGAAGCTCAATTAAATAAGCAATACTAAGTCGTTGGTTTAGTGTGCTAAGATGGACAAGTTTCTGCAGACAGTAGCACCAAGGGACATATTTGTCTCATGTAGACCTGGCTGCTTTAGAAATGCATTCTGAATGTTGAGGTACTTTACTATTGAGTGTATGGGTGTGACACTACCCTGGAGAAAGACTCAAACATTGCCTGTGGGAGCAAGAAACTCAAGTGACAGCCATCACACCTCAAAGGGACTCCTAGTTTATCACAGGCACAAGTATTTGATAGATCCTAATGGAGTACTTCACTGCTGTCCACAACACAGAAGGGATAAATAGGGATGCCTTAGCATCCTGTTCTATGATCTCTTTCCAAGGTTTCTGGAGTTATGAAGTCATTGCAATTCAGGTAGAGGCTTTGCACCGGTCCCCCAGACAAGCTGTGCAAGACCTGTGGGTTGAGGTGCTGCATCTCAAGCATTTTGCACCCATGTGCAACTCTTACTTCACTAAAGAATGGAGATACAGTCTTTCTACTTCCATATGCTCAGGTCAGCTGTGTAGGAAAACATTGCCTTTTCCATGCCAAGGCAATGCTCTCTGCAATATTCTTTGCTTCTTCACTACAACATCTCCAAAAGGACTGGAGAAGAATTGGAAAGCAACCAGAGCTTGATGCTGTGACTTATTAAACAAAACAAAACAACAAACAAACAAACAAAGTTGACTGGATAGCCAAATGTTTCTCCCAAAAAAAAAAAAAGCCATCATTTTTTGCTTCCCCAGCACAGGACCCAGATGGGACCAAAATAACAATCTTCCTACTTTGCTTCTGGTACATGTCATTAATTTAACACAAGGGATGTTGTTGATAGACACCAGTTTCTCAGCCTTCCAATGTTATTAGCAATACGGAATCTGCTGCGGAGTCTGGTACAATGCCTTGTTTGTAGTGGCTTTGCTGCAGGAAAAGAGGAAGTCCAGCCACCACAGTTACAGGGACGTATGAAATGTTTGTTCTTTAGCATAACTCTTTAACACAGAGCATGTGTTCACAGGTAAAAACATATCTTTATTACGAAGCTACATTTGTCCAGCATACTGGGTTTTGCACAGCAAAAAACCTTCATAGTCTTCAATGTTCTGTGTTTTGCTGGTGAGTCCTCTTGCTTTTGAGGATGTAGGACACCCATGCAGTTTAAATACATAAGTCATCCACCATCAAAATGCTAAAGAAATCTGGGACCTTCTTCCTGTAAGCCTGGTTTGAGGCAGTGAGGAAAAAAAAAAAAAAAAAAAAAACAACATTTCTTCTCTGGCTGTGGATGTAAAAGCAGATGACAAACCTAGTATGAAAGAATTTTTCCTTCACCAACACATAATGGACCTCCTCTGTTTTCCGAGACTAAAACTCTGGTACTATACCTGCTTCTGGCTCCCTGTGTGTCTCAGGCCCCACCTTGCAGGCAGCAGACTGACACTGCACCATGGGCAGGCTTCAGCAGCAGCCTTACCGTGCCCATGTGTCATTCTCCACTGCTCCCCACCTCCTGTTTGCCTCCCAAAGCGATATAAATGGATTGCTATCGCTCGGTGCTGATGCCCTCTCTGCTAATGTTTGTTTCATGCATGCTAATGAGAAGACTGGTAAGAACAGATTTATGTTTGGCTCAGCCCAGAGGTAACACGCATGAAAACGCTGACACAAATGCTGAATAAAAGGGATTTGAAAATCAACATCCCCTACTGTTACCAGCTACAGTGTAATCCTTTTCCAGGCCTGTTGGGAAATGTCCTCGGAGAAGCTCTGACATCAGTGCAGCTGCTTCTCTCCTCAGCAGTTCAAGCTTGCTTTCACATCTTTGACTGAGGCAAAAAGAAATAGCAGGGAGTGAAGACATGAGAGAGGAAGATATTATCTTCATTTCTTAAACTTAGCTGTGGAGATAACTTCTTTATGTTTCTGAGGACTGAATGGGCAGCCAAAGAGCATAGTAGATGGAAGCAGCTAACTGCTAGGCACTGCTTTTCCCTTTTTGCATGCTAAGCCCCTCACCACTGAACCTTTTTTCTAATCTAGTGTGGTTGTTGGTACAGTTATTCACACAGTCACAGCTCTGCTTTATTGCAGTCAAGTCCCCAGTCTTTCAGGCCACGTGCAGAAACCCAGCTGGGAAGATGTAAGGATATGCATGATTGTAACTTCTTTTTCCCACTGTGCCTGCTCTTAATCCCCTAAGGTATGTACTTATTGCACCTAGCACATGGCTCCATGTCACATGGCTCCAGCCTTCCCCTTGAGCAAAGAAGGCAAATCTGGGAATGTCAGTGCTGTCCTTCCGCCAAGGAAGGCAGCACAGCTCCCTGTGAGTCTGAGCAGCTTCACATTTGCACTCCCTCACAGACAAAGTGGCAGCCCATGGCATTAGATGGGCACTGGCAAAAATCATTCAAATATGTGAAGAGGACTAGAAGAATGTGCAAGAGCCCAAGTCCAGGACTGCAGCCCTTTGCCTCAGGCAGCCCAACTTGCACATTGTCTGAGGTGAGACAGGGAGGCCTGGGAGCTTTAGTACCTCTGGATAAATGCCATCCCAGTAACTCACCCCTAGCGTATAGATATTTGGAGGCCCTGTAAACTGTAGTTCTTCTGCATTTGTCTTTTGTCTTGGGTTATGGAATCAAAAATGTGTATTCTATTTCATTTGCTGAAAGCAGTTGGGGAGATGTTCTTCTTTCTCTCTTGTAACCCTGGGGGGAGGGGGGCAGATGCCTTCTGATAATGGGCCAGCTGTTAAAACCAGGTGGGGCAGTGTTTCTTATCTCTTTCACCACCTGTCCTCCCTCCGGGGGGATATTTTCTGCTAATGAGCCATTAAGGCTCATCAATGACAGGACACATTCCATCATCCCATTGTGAGATGCTCCACCCAGTGGGAGGAGCCAACCATTCCTACCTGGATAAAAACTGAGACTCAGGAGCACAGGTGTCTGGTTCCGCTGGATTCCTGGAGGAGGACTGGACCCTTCTCTCTCAGGATCATCTCTGCTCCAAAAGAACCACATCAGCCACTCCAGGAGGACTTACTTTTGGACTGTTTCAAACACCCTGACCAACAGAGTGTTAGGCTGTATTATTCCACTTACTTTATTTTACTTTTTTTTTTTCTCTCTTCTCCTGTTAAATTGTATCTCTGACTGGGAGTCTCACTGGTTTTGCTTTCAAACCAGCACACCTTTGCTAAGAATATCACTTAAACGGGGCTATAAATGATCAAATCTTTCCTAAAAAAAAACCAGGGGGAAGTAAATGAGTTATCCAGGCTTCCCCTATAATCAACAGAAAGAGATGGGAGAGTGTTGCATCCCCATGTCATCCCCTCTGCCCCAACTAATTGTCCTCAGATGGAGTGAGCTACTCTCAGAAGATGGTTTGTTCACCTCTTTTAACTGTAGCAGGCACCTAGAGGGTAGCTTAGATCTATCTTGCTTTCAGGTTGCATCCCCTCCAGATGGAAAGGGTGTAGTAGTTGTAAGAAGGAAGCACTGTACCTTCATTGCAGTGATGGCCAGTGGGAGCTGGATGCTTGGAAGACCATGGCTACAGTCAGATTCATTCCTTTGCCCCACTGAAAGTCTCACTAACTGTACACACAGCAAGTATGTTTTGGACACTGAAAAGTAAGTGTTAGGTAATAACTCTTAGCAGATTACTTAAAATTTATAAGTGGTAATAAATAATGAATGATACACTTCAGCTTTTAAAGCTCTCTATGCACTCTAAAATTTAAAGCTTCCATTCAACAAATGTGTTTGTTTAGTTTCAGAGAACTGCACCCTCTTTTTTTTTTTTTTTTTTTTTTTTTTTTTTTTTTTTTTTTTTTTAAGTTTAACAGACAATCTATTAAAAAATGAATGAATATTTTAGGAGCTGTAACAGCCCTACAATAACGTTGGAAACCTGACTCTGTACTGCTGCACCTGAAGGGTTTTTTTGTTTGTCTGTCACTAGGACATTGATGATCGATCCTGCCTCTCTTGCCAACAGGAGGATAAGGAGGCATTTGTACACATGGGGATGGCCTCTCTTGTTCATTCAGTTACATGTGATTCAAATGACCTTGGAAAAGTCACCTGAAAAGCAAATAAATTACTCACTGCATGTCACAGTGGTTCTAGAGCCCAAGTCTGTAAGGTACCTATGGAGATGCTGACTACTATCATTTCAGTGAGAACTGGAGGTACTCAGAATTAGTTAAAACTTCATAGAATTGATCTTGTGGGTCTTGATTGAAAGTGCATTAAAGCCCAGTGGAAAGTCTGACCATCTTCACTGGGCTCTTGATCACTTTGCTTGAAAGGAGCCCACAGATACAGGATAACAAAACCATGCCAAAGAAAGGACCTTAACAAAACTTTGTCATTGTCAAAGTCCTGTGCAATGGTTTCTCTACATGCCTCTCTACATGCCAGTTTGAAAAAAGACCCCAAAAGGAACTACCCATCCCAGCCATGTCCCTTGCCTGTGCAGCCTTTTTCTGCAAGTCTTTAGGGATTGCACTTCAAACTGGAAATACTCTGTACCTAAGGCTTCTGTACCAGTCCCCAATGCCTGGGGATTTGATGTGATTTACAACTGACTTGTGTAAGCTGAGCCTGCATGATCTCTTCCACAGATCAGCCAGGGTTCAGAGCTACTCACATTATGCTAGTGAGCCATAGCCTGAGATCAACACCCACGCAGACCAAGAAAGAATGAGGATGTGTTTATACATAGCATGTTATTGCTAGCATGTTTTGAGGTAAATATTGATTTGCTCTACTAAGTTGAATATTAGGATTAGTTTCTTTTCTGCTTCTTTTTTTCCTTGTTGTCTGAAGATTTTTTTGGTTTACTTTGGTTTCTCCTTTTTTTTTTTTTTAGGAACTTTCTGGGTTCTCTAATTTGCAGAAGAATTACTGAAGTAAAAATGAATTCATTAAGTTATCCTTAACTAGCTGTAATTTTCACTCCCTGTCTGGCTTGCTTTGCACAATAAAAGATGTTCAGAAGTTGTGAAGGATTTTGCCAGACCTGTAAATAATGCTGTTACATAATTGTCTCCTTCCCTCCATCTCCATCGGTGTCCTTAAGCAGAGGCACTGGCACCATTTACATAACCCACTCCCATTTCCCTCCCGTTTCCCTCTCTCATTTGGCTGCAATCTTAGGACAGAGTCTGTTCCTTCTACCCTTCCTGTTTCTCCAGCCCTGGCTGTGTCTCAGCAGAGGTAACCCTTCCCTTGGGGCTTGCTACCAGCTGTGGCCCGGTGGGTGCAGGCATTGGCATGTGTTTTTGGGTGGCAGGGGAGGCTGGGGCTGTTCCTGCTTTGGCAAGTGTGGTGTATCTTCCTGAACCTGATCAGGGAGGGGTCATCTATCCAACTCCATCTGGACACCATGTCTTGTCCAGCTTGGGCATCACTGCCATGCTAGTTCAGGGGGGCTGCTGTGCCTCCTGGGGCCAGCACTGAAATCCATGGAAGTGGTGGGTCTGCCCCAGCTCCTATGGTACAGACCTGATGGTAAAGCCCACCTCCTATGGACAGTATCCTTATGGTAAAGATAAAGGCTGCCCTATGCTGAAAGCCTGAGAGATCACACGTTGGCTGCACTTTCCTCAGAGCAAAAATACACACCACCATTTTCTTCCAGATCTTTTTTGATGTTAAGCTCCACTCAGGAAGACGCCTTGGTTTGTAGGATTTTACGGTAACAGCTTGGATGAAGCCTGGTGTGTGTCTTAATTCCAAGTGTGGGGGCCCGTGGCCATTGGGTGGGCTCTGCAGGACCCCTGATTTCACCCCAAGGACCTGGGCAGGTTGCATGGAGCTTGTGGTGCCCCACTCAGTCCTGGCTCAGGGGAGGTTCTGGCAGGCATCCTCCAGGCTCTGCTCCTCTTGTCTCTTACTGCTCTGAAAGGGAAGTCAGACATCTAGAGAGGATAGAACCACAGGATGTTACAAGCCACTCACACAGGCTCTGATAGAAGCAGAGTATTGTAGTAAAATGATCCTTTATGGTCTCAAAGGTATTTAAAAAAATCTGCCAGGGAGAATATTTTGACAAATACCTCATTAAAACCCCCAGAATCTCACACTGCACCAGTTTATGTAAATCCCAAGGACAAAGGAATATTTAACTTTTCACGTACCATAAATAAACCTGTTAAACTAATACATCTCCAAGGAATAATAAAATAGGCAAATACAGTAAATACATTAGTTCTGCTCCACTTTTATGTGAGAGGTGCTTTCCTTTGTCTGCCAGAGAGGCAATTCTTCCTGGAGAGGAAAAAAGGGAAATTGTTATTGATGAAAGGTGGCAGCCTGTTTGAATCTCAGGAAGCAGAGTCACAGCCTCAACTGAAGGAGTGGCAAGAGCAGGCAGAATACTTGGGAAATAATGGGAAAACTGAAGGGAAAGGAGGGAATTCTAGTGGTGGAAAAGAGGCATGAGGTGGATGCCAAATACAGCTCCAGGACTGGCAGTTGGTTGTTCAGAAGAAATTGCAAAGTTAGGTACACTGCCTCTCTTCTCAGCAAATGGGGAAGAAGACTTGGACCTTGTAGTTTCAAAATGATCTATTTCTTCTCCATTTCTGATTATAGCCCTCTTAGTTATCACAGAAGAAGGTTTTGAGACTTGTGTCACAAATGGCAGGATGTGGATGGATTTGAGAAAGGTGTCTGTACACCCAGCAACACACCTGGGGAAGAACCACCATGTTTTAGAGGTCTGGTTCAGGAGATTTTACAGAACATTTTATAGAACATTTTAAGGCCAGTTTGGATGGAGCTCTGAGCTACCTGGTCTAGTGGAAGATGTCCCTGCTCATGAGGGGGGGCTGGAATGAGATAATCTTAAAGGTTCCTTCCAAGCCTACCCATTCTATGATTCTGTGATTCTGTAATTCTATGATCTGCTCTGCTCACAACAATCACATAAATCCCTATACCCTTACAATAAACTCATGATTTATTATAAGATAAGAAGTGTATTAAAATATTCCACGGAAGAGGATGGAGAGACAGGTCACCACCATTAATATGCTAGATTGCTGATACAGTAGAACATTTATTAAAAACCAAATAATCTCTTAATCAAAGCAGGAACACTGAAAGAAAATTTATGGGGTAGAAACCAAACACCCCACACCTTTCTAAGCAGTGGTTCTAAGCAGGCTGACCAGTGGAACACATCCCCTGTTCCTGAATTCAGAGATCAGTTTAACCCTGAGTGCGTGTGGGGAAAACACACCACCAGCCAGCTAACAGAAAATTCAGTGCAGGTAGGCATGACAACATGCCCTGCCTGCATTGAGCCACTGGTTACAGGCGGTGTTAATTCTCCTCTCATTCTACAGACAGTGAAGGTATGAAAAGTGAGGAGAGAATTGCTCTATTTTGCCCAGACAGGCCACCAGAGGAAGACAGATGCATGAAATTAATACAATGCAAATATGATGCAAACGCTACTGATCCAGTCTCCTTTCAGCCCCTCCAAAGTACCAAAGCATGGGACACCCAAGGGTTTTATCACAGGCTGGCTTTCCCAGCTGCAGGGATTCTTCTCTCGAGCTGTAGATTTCTTTCCATAGGCTTCCAGGTCTCCGTTTCTCCCATGGAGCTGTAGCTAAAATTGCTCCAACTAAAAGCTTGTGTTTTTCTGTGATATGGATGCTTATCCTCTTCCTTTCCAGCAAAAACAAGCTTCTTTTTTATTTTCTTTTTGTTTTTAAAGTCTTGTGGAGGTGGATAGAGATGGCTGCAAGGGCTTGCTTGATGCTCCTCAGTTATGTCTCTTCCTGTATGTGAGCCATCTCTCATGCAATATTTTGGTTTCTCCTCACTGCCTTACATTGTACCAGGTGGCCATTCCCTTTATCTTCTTTCTGCTTCTGAAAATGGTGCCTTTAACTCCATCAGGCTCTTTCTCACATATTGCCTGACACAGGGAAAGGTGCTGGTAGTAGAGTGGCAGCTGATGATCTCCATTTGTGAGGCCCATATGTCACACACGACACAAAGAAATGACACCCACACACTGAGATGTCCAAGGCAGACAAGAGGCAGTTTATTTACAGACTTCAACATTTATAGAATTCCAGCAGTAATCATGGATTGGAGGAAGAAAATCTTCCTCTTCAACCACACTGGGCAACCCAACAGTCCATCAACAGTCTCCTCCTTATGAGAAGAATGTAAACATGTGTATGCCTTGTCATAACAAGAAAGTTGTTTATATGAAATGGTGAAGGGCCTCCATTGCAAAAGGTAAACACAGGAGGCTGAAATAGAACTTTAGAAAAACTTCTTAAAGAGACAGAGGAGAACAGCAAAAATCCAAACAACACCCATATATGACGGAGGAATATAAGAGCAACACTACTGGCTTAGAGCAATGTTGGCCAAAAGCAGATAGTTGAACAAACATGTCAGAATAGAAAATGTCAGGCACTACCTCTGACTGTACCTTCAGCTCTGTTTGCAACTCAGGGGCTTCCTGAACCAGGTCTCATTTCTGTCCACATGAATCTTTTTTATCCACCAATTTGTCCAGCTGTTCTCCAAATGTTAACTATGGTCACTGCAGACCTTGTGGTAAGGAATTCCCCAGTTCAACTGTGTCTTTGAGGAAAGAGAAATACCTTCTTTGAGTTTGTGTTTTTGTTTTGGTTTTGTTTTTTGAACTGTCTACCAACCAGCCTTATTTGGTGTTCAGGGTTCTTGTTTCAGATAAGACAGGTGACAGTCAGTGTGTCTCTACCATCTTCACGCCACTTGCTGCTCTACAGTCCTATCAGATGTCTTATTTCTAGGCTAAAGATGACTTAGTCATCCCTTATATGTAAGCTTTTCCATACAGCCTCCTTGTCTCTCTCTGAACCCTTTCCAGCTCTGCTGTGTCCCCTCCTGAGATGGGAAGGCCAGAGCAGCAGTCAGTCTCCAACACAGGAACAAAATGTGAATTTCTACAATAGACTGCAGATAGTCTGTACTTTCTGCTTGGTTCATATCCTAGGAAGTACTAACCTTTTCAACTACTGCAGGCTGCTATTCTCTGAAGGAAAACTTCCAGAAGAAGCAAACACTAATGGGTCAACTTTGGAAGGTAAGGGCCACGTGTAAACCTTTGATGCAATGTGTTTGTTCACTGGCTTTTGTCTCGACTCCTGCTGTAAGGATAACTTGGCCACAGCTGCTAGCTGATATGATAAGCCAATGTGGTGCTCTAGAAAGGTTAACAGGTACAAAAGCAGATTAAAAATTTGTGGATTTCCTAGAGGAAGTCTCAGGTACTGGTGGCCAGAAAGCACAGGGTCTTTAGACAATGCCAATGCATTCCACAATCTTGGCATCAGAGCTCTTCTTCCTATTTTAGCCCCATAAGACCAAAGCAAGATAATCACTCAGTAGAAAGCACAAGTCTGCTGCTTTAATGCTTTTTTCATATCACCATTAGAACCCTTATTTTTCAGCCATCCCATGATCCCAGACAATTTGAGGACTTTTCTTTCTCTGTGCTTTCTGAACAAGCTCTTTCATTCCTGGTTTCTCAAAGAGGGAGCAGATGCAGTCCTGCTATCCACCTGAGCCACAGGGACACTGTCCAAAGGTGTTAATCCAAAAAAGACATGGGAGAGCATCAGAAATGAATCTTCAGAGGCCAGGGTCCATCACCCACAAGCTGGAGTTTCAGTTTTCTTGGAAAGATTGATCAGTCTAAGTGCAGGTCAAAGAAGGCTTTGGTGCTGGCATTTAAATGTTAATCAGCCACATCTGATTAGAAGTTTAGAGGGATTGATCGTGTGTGTATGTCAGTGTGTGTGTGGAGCAGGTGGACAGTAAAATCTGGCCATGTCAGATCAGGCAGCAAGGTGGGCTGTCTTGCTACTGCACAGCAGAATTTCAGTGCCACAGCAAAGCAAAATGGTGCCTTCTGGCCTTACACAGCACAGAGACAGCAGAGCCCTGCAGGACAGCTGAGGAACAATGCCTAGCTGCATCTGAGCTCTGGGGTAATGCACTGACTACCTCCATGGCTGGTAGCAGGAGGGTCAAAGTTAGGACAGGGGAATATGCCTTGAAGCACATGCCAGCACATGGTGAGTCTGCTGCAGTCACCCCCGCTTGCACTGCCAACCTCCACCTATCCCAGGGCCCTTGGATGACATCAAGTGACTGACCTTTTAAGTAAAGAAAGAGAGTGGGATGCTTTCCTGCAGGCCCCCAGTGTCATGGGCTGCAAGGGGACGTAATGCATGGCCAGCTCAGATCTGTGCTGCTTATCAGCAAAATGTGAACAAGGGGTCCCAGGCTGTGTGGGAGGGCTTTTGGGAGCACCTCAGAGGTTCAGAGGGTCAGCTAAGTATAGATGTGGCCAGTATTTTCTATCCCAGTACTGGGCAGGTAGTACTTGGAGCAGTTCTTTAGGGCTTTGTTTCTCTTAACTGAGATTCAACCTGCATAGCCAGGAATGTGATAAAAGCCAATCAAGGTTTAAAATGTCTATAAGAGATTTGGAAACCAGGACTACAAAAGGTTATTTTCCTGGCTGTCATATTCCCCACTACTCCCTGAGAGGTGATGCCAGACTGTTCTCTGCTGTGTTTTGAAGCTGTGGAGTAAATGGGGCTGTGTATCACGCAGCCACTTGCTCACTACCCATCCCCTGCAATGGGATGGGAACAAGATCAGAAAAAAGCAAAACTAGTGGGCTGAGATAAGAGTGTTTTAATAATTGAAACAAAGTAAAATATCAAACTACTACTATTGATAATGATAATAATAATAAAAAAGGAGAAGGAGGGGAGAAATAAAACCAAAAAAACCAAGTGAAGTACAATGCAGTTGCTCACCACCTGTTGACCAAAGTCCAGGCCATCCCTGACCAGCCATCAGTCCCACCTAGCCAGCTCCCCCCAGTTTATATTCTGAGCATGATGCTGTATGGTGTGGAATATCCCTTTGGCCAGTTTGGATCATTTGTCCCAGCAATGCTCCCTCACAGACTCCAGAATCACAGAATCACAGAATCAGTTAGCTTGGAAAAGACATCTGAAATCATTTAGTCTAACCTATGACCAAACACCACCACGTCAGCTAGACTCTGGCACTGAGAGCCACATCCAGTCTCTCCTTAAACACCTTCAGGGATGGTGACTCGACCACCCTGGGCAACCCATTCCAACACCTAACCACCTGTGAAGAAATCTGTGAAGAAATTGTTCCTAATGTCCAACCTAAACCTTCCCTGGTACAGTCTTTGTTCTCTCATCTGTCACTGGGAGAAGAGGCCAACCCCCACCTGGCTACAGCCTCCTTTCAGGGAGCTGTAGAGAGTGATAAGGTCCCCCTGAGCCTCCTCTTTAGGCTAAACACACCCAGTTCCTTCAACTACTCCTTGTAGGAAATGCACTCCAGACCTTTCACCAGCTCCATTGCCTTTCTCTGGACATGCTCCAGCACCTCCATGAGGCGTCACTGCAGGAAGGCAAGGTTCTTCTTGCAGTGAGGGGCCCAGAACTGGACAGAGGTGTGGCCTGGCCAGTGCCAAGTACAGGGACTTTGGTAGTCCTCCTGGCCACACTATTGCTGACACAGGCCAGGATGCCACCTGGACACTGTAGGATCACATTCAGCAGCTGTTGACCAGCACCACCAGGTCCTTTTCCACCCATCAGTTTTCCAGCCACTCTGTCCCAAGCCCATACTTCTCCATGGGGCTGCTGTGGCCAAAACGCAGGACCCAGCACTTGGTCTTGCTGAACCTTCTACTGTTGGTTTGTTCGATCCATGCAGCCTGTCCAGATCCCTCTGCAGAGCCTTCTTACCCTCCAGATCAACAAATCATCAGATCAACACTCACACCAAACTTGGTGTTGGTGTTGTCCCTGAATTTACTAAGAGGAGACTCAATCCCTTCATCCAGATCATCCATAAAGATACCGAACAGGACTGGGCCCAACACTGATCCCTGGGCAACACCACCAGTGACCAGATGGCTGACTGGATGCAGCACCACTACTCTCTGGGCCTGGCCATCTAACCAGTTTTTAATTCAGTGAAGAGTGCACCTGGCCAAGTCATGGGTACCAGCTTTTCCAGGAGAGTGCCGTGGGAAAGGGTGTCACAGGCTTTGCTGAAATCCAGGTAGACAACACCCACAGCCTTTCACTCATCAGCCAGGTGGATCACCTGATCATGGAAGGAGATCAGGTTGGTCAGGCAGGACCTACCTTCTAAGCCCATGCTGGCCGATCCTTTGGTTTTCCACCAAACCTGTATGTGCTCTGTGATCACACTTCAGATTATTGTGCACCTGCTCACTGGCAGAGCATGGGAAACTGAAAAGTCCTGGACTTAAGTAAGCACTGCTTAGCAACAACTGAAACATCCACGTGTTATTAACATTATTCTCATACCTAATCCAAATCACAGCACTGTACCAGCTACTAGGAAGAAAATTAACTCTATGCCAGGCAAAACCAGGACAGGCTGTAAGAGGCACCTACGAAGTGTGTTCAGTGTTAAGCTGAAGGGATGGAGCATATTTTGTAGTTCCCAAATGCCTCTGCTGATCAATGCCAGAGTGAAAGCTGAAGAGGAAACAGATGAATCAAAGCAGCATTTTAGGAGGTAGAAATCTGAGGAAGTAGGTACATGATAGCTTGAACAAAGTGATAGAAGACAGACACCCAGGAGAGGCAAAGAAGAAGGCAGAGTATAAATCCAGGGCCTCAGAGAGGGGCTGTCAATTTGAAGAAAAACTCTGGAGTATATATAAAAGAGGCCTTTTACTGGGACTTCCAGTGATATCTGGAACAATGAATGTCTGAACCAAACAGAGATAAAAATCTTTAGAAAGAAAAGGATGCATCTTTCCCTCTGTAGAGATGTAAAAGCCCTCTTGGAAACCTGTGTTGAACTGTTGTTCTCCTGTAACAGAACAGAAAAATTATCACTGGGAAAGGGCAAGGCTCTATTTCAGGATTATATTTTCCAAAGAAAACTGGAGTGAAATGTAACTGTGGATGTAATTTTACTGCCTTATGCAAGAAATCTGACATATGCTCATGATTATTTTAATTGTAAAAGATTGGCTGCCTTTCTTGCATTGAGGAGAAAGGAAATTCCTCTTTCTCCTGATTGCTTGCAAGTCTGGGTCTATATCGGTAAAGGTTCTTAGTACTTCCAAAAATTAGATTTTATGTGCTGCATTGGGCAGCTGGCTTGGCCACCAGTTTCCCTAAAAGCTGGAGTGACAGCTCTGGTTGAAGGGGACACTCATGCTTCCAGGAAGCCTCTTCCAGGAACTTTAGCTGCCACTAAAAAGGGCTCACACCTTAGATCTGGCTTCTTCTGGAGATCAGCCTTAAGCTGGAAACTGCCAGAGCACAGTACCGGGATCAAATCTGAAGGAAAACATCTTCCTAGTCAGGGAAAACTACCACGCCTTCATTTGTCATATTCTTAAGATAATTCTAGCTGTCTGCTGTAGAAGTGTGCACTGGATACGTGCAATATCCATGCACATAGAGAATTTGCTGCTGACAGCTCAAATCAAACCATCTTTCCTGTCTTTGATAACACCTGTAAGCAGCTCTGGATACTATAATGATTGGTATTTTATGTGTACCCAACAAAGAAGGAAAATAAATTGCAGGATAATGAGGGTGAACAATACCTTTTTGATTACTACACAAATAATGTGCAGTTAGGCCCATGGGATATCTTAGTGGGCAACAGGACCCAGAAGCCTCTGAGATTTACTGAGCTTTTGTTCAGTCTGTAGCTTAGTTTTGAGCCACAGAGGTGGCCAAGTTCAATTATTATCACTGAATGTCCCTGAAGTGTACAGGCTCACTTAAAACTGAAACTCACAGAGAGACTTAGAGATGCAAAACTTTGCAGAACTAATAGGTGCAATGTGCTTGCTCATCCTTTTTCACCGAACTGAAGAATGGTTTTGACTCTCAAATACAGTGCGGGACCATGTTGCCCCATTCCTTTCCAATATTCTGTGTCTACTTCTTACGTAGCCTTGGGGAAGATGCTGATTATCTCCATGCCTTTAGTTTCCTAAAACATAAATTAAAATAATGGTTAGCCACATTGTGGTGAGGGCCTGACTCTTCATCCGTTAATGTTTTTAAAGTACTTTGGGATCCTGCATATAAAGCATTACAGGACACCACTGTGGTTGTTTATATGCAGGTGAAAGAGTCTGTTCTAGCCAAGGTGGGAGGTGTGGGTGGAATAAGGCCAGATGCAGACAAAATGACTCAGACCTTTAGAACTGAAAAGTCGTTTGTCTACCTGAGGACCTGATGTCAACTGATAAATGCCTTGCCTGGGTCCTTATAAAGACTATTTCTCTGATAAAGAGAAGATTCATCAACTGGCCCTAAAATGGGGCTCCCACTAGGATGGAACACTCAGAAGCCCAGGACGCCATCAAGACATCAGTGTGTCACAGGCAGGTGGCTGGATTTCATGAATCTGTGCTGAGTTACAGGCATTCTGCCCATCACAGTGTTTGAATCCTGCACACCAAAGAGCAGATGTAAGCAATGCAGGGATCTAACACAGAACAGCTTGGGTGACTTCAGAGTGACTGTGTGCTTCTGATGGGAAATGGTAGTAGCAGGGCAGAGCAGGTGTGAGTCATCTCCCAGGAGATAGAGGCAGGAAAAGGGAGATGGGGAGGGGAGGAGGAAAGCAGAGAAACAGATTAGCTCATACAGATATATTTCCCTTGCCTGGCTGCCCCACCCTTTGTGCACCCCCCTCTCCCCCCACAACATGCAAACATAAGCACAGAGACTTGACTGTTGCGGCTGGACTCCAAAGCCCTGTCAGACAGATCATTTGCTACTTTGTGTTCCTGCCTTGCCCATCTCTGCCTCAAATTCAAGACCATTTAATATGTGGCTAGATAAAACTTGAGCAGTTCTTCAATAAGCATTTACTTTCTGCTGTGCATTAGTCCAGTTCAATACTTCCCGTGGCAGGGGCTCAAACAGAGGCGGGATGGGGCTGGAGACAGCCTCGGCTGCAGAAGGATTGCTGCGCTTCTTGTACCATCAGCTTTCACCACAGCCCCAGTGCGCGCCAAGTGCCTGCCTCTGATGACTTAAATATGCAAGGGCACGGTCAGGGCAGGAGGTGCCTCCAGTTTATTAGCTGGGTATGACAGATGAGCAGTGCAGGAGGTGAATGGGTAGGAGGGAGAGCCTCTGTGTTATCGAGGCGGGGGAAAGGATGCCCCAGTGCAAGACGACGGGATGTTGCAAATGTCTCTCACCACCATCGAGCCCACAAAGAGCTGGATGTCTCTAGCAGGCAAGAAACGCAGCTTGCAAATGAAAGCACAGGCACACTCATCAGCCCTACAAGTCTTTCTGAGGCTGTAGCACAAATAATTAGGGCAGTGGAGAAAATCATCTGTCCAGAAAAGGAATGGTACTCAAAATATTTGTTAGATTAAAAGCTAAAACAGCAAAAGAGTTCCTGGGAGGAACAGATTAATAACAAACAAGACAGCCACAGATCCCCATGGATTCCCTGCTTTACCGAATGACCTCACCCCTGTGCAGCGTGCCAAATTCTGCCAGATTGTTACCAAATACAGAATCAGTGATCTTAAACTGCATTTAGAGATGACAACTGTGCATCTAGAGTAACAGTGGGGAAAAGAAGTAGGGAGACACTTTCTCATTCAAGGCCCAAAAGGCCAGAGAAGGGAGATGAGTATTTCTTTTAATTATGAGGAGAAACACAAAGTGTTCTGTTAAAGACACTAATGGAAAAGTGCCTAATAGTAAAGAAAGAGGCACTACAGAGTAAGCAGTGTGTGAATGAATATATAGAAGAGGTCAAACTCAAAATACATTGGAAAGCCTTAATCAGAGAAGATGCTTGTGTTGATGTACCTACTCATAACAAATCCCAAAGGCTTTTCTCCTGCTGTATCTTGACAACATTTTTCTCATCTGTAACACAAGTAGTAGATTTTATGTTTAAGTGCAGTGTTTGTGTGTATGTATGGCAGGGAGTAAGAATTAATAAATCAAATGAGAAGCCTGAGGAAATCTGACCATTCTCCATGGTCCTGAGAGAGCCCCTTTTTTTTCTGCGAGCACTGAATGCATTCCTTTCACAGCATCTGAAATGATGGGGTGAAGCAATTAAGACAAAAATAAATAGAATCAAACCACTGAGAAAGTCTTGTCATGCCAAAGGTTTAGTGTTCCATAACCGACCAGGATGACTCATATCTGTAAGCACTCCGAAATCTTCCTGCATGTTGACACAACTCCATTGTCCTGCTGTTCACTGTCCGTGTTCCAGTTGTCACAGAAAATGAAAGGACAACAGTTATTGTTATGTTGCAGCTGTGTATTATGACTGATTCATAGTTTCCCTTTTGGGGAGGAACACAAGCTTACATGTTCTCAGGCATTTGCAACACACACATGCAATTCTCACATATCTGAAGATGGTGAATATTAGACCCCCACTTGCTGCTAATAAACCATCATTAGTCAATAGCTGATGTTACAGAAGTGGTATGAATGTTTCAAGGTGTAAGTGAGGTGAGGTTTTAGGTGGGAAATTCTCTTTTATTAGATGAACTGACATGTTTGAAGGGGAAAAACCCACAGCAGAAAAGCTTTTGGGAATCCAAGACCTTCTCTGAGCTGAATGCTTTCCAGCGAATCTGCAAAAAGAGCTTTGTTGCCAAATGAAAATTCTGTTTTAATAACAAGTTTGCATTGTTGTTAGAAAAACAAAAATCTTGTGTGGTTTTTCATGTCAGGAAGCACCAATATTTCAAAACAAACATGACACCTGTCTGTCTTTCAACTGATGTATTTTGTGGAGAAAACAATCCTTTCTAACATTGGAGAGCATGCGCTCCCATTTACATAAATATGTCTTTTATTAAACATCAGTACAGGACCAATTCATCATGTAAGACATAAGCAGTTGATAAGTAAATGAGTTGGATCCCTCACTGGCATAACTCAGCAGACCCACCTGAGTTTAATGGGTCTCCATCAGTTTACATCATCTTGAGGTCTAAGCTGGATGTGGGTAGGAACACAGGCCAAATACCAACCAATTCTCCATTTTGTTTTCCCCAGTTGTAGATGACAGACAGCAGAAAATAAGAGGGAGTGAGCTCATCCACAGAGGCAATGCGTGTGAGACTGTGTGCGTTAACAATCTCTTTTATTAAGCCACTAGCAGACAGGGATAGAAATGAAAGGTTGGCACCTGGGCTGAAAGACAGACAACCACAGGCACTGCTCCTCTGACCTCCTCTCTCATTGTTCGCCTGTGTTTGCTCGGGTGGCAGCCACATGGTTGCCTTTCAATAATTCAGGATCTGATTTCCTCGCATGGCCAGTCCTGCTTGTCGCATTTTTTCACTTGATCACAAGTTCATCTCTCTGTAAATGACGCAAGGCTTGTAAGGAGTTGCAATACCTTCCATTAGACTGGCTGACACGGTGGGCAGGAGAATGGATGAGAATGCAAAGAGTTTGTGTGCCTGAAAGCTTTATGGTTTTCTTAATTGTATCAATCATTCTAAGAAAACATATTACTTTCCCCAACAGCTTGTCTTGCTGATTTCCTTAGATTGTTGTGACTATCTTTTCTGCTACTTCAATGACCCTATATTAAATTTGTGTGGACCAAGAGCTGCGTTCCTTCTAAGTGCACACCTCCACTGACACCCATTTTAATTACCTCTCATGCATACCACATTTCATAAGGATAAGGGAACAAACAAGATTTATTAACATTTGAGTAAAGTCAATTTAAATAATTGCTTGTCACTTCAGGGTTCAAACCATCGATCTGACCATTTATACATGAAGATGTTAGTGTTGATCTGGTAAAAAGTAAAGATCAGTAATAAAAATGAACTGAATAATAAAATAACTCAGTCTGAGTCTCAAGCACGTTCTCCCAGTGTAATATGCAATGCACCACTAATGGCCACTGTTCTTCATAGTTTGCAGTAGGAGAGCTTGCACTAGGAAGCTTAATAGCTGCATCACTTTTAATCTCTTTTTGCTTAGAACTATTATCCTTTGCCTCATCATATGTCACTCTTTAAATAAAAGTTTCAACAATTTCTCAATCAGCAAAATCAAGGTATTATCTTTGCCAATGTGGTTGTAAAATTGGCATGGAAGTGAATAAAATGCATATAGAAGCTTCTGAAGAGTGATCTGAAGTCACACACACACAGGTACAAACTACGACAGATCTTCTGGCTAGTACGACCCCCTTTGGGGAATGTAGATTGCTCTGTAGAAGAGACTGAAAAGAGCCAAAACAAATATTAAGGATGTTGTAAATGTCACAGTCACCTGCATTTAACAAGACAAAGGTCTCTTTCTCCTGTCTCTCACCTCCATCTTTTTCCTCCTTTTCTCCTTACCTGATCTAAGTGCTGTGCAGAAGGAAATGTTCCTGTTCCCATCTCTGAGCACCTCTTTTTCAGTCTTAAGCACTCACAAAACAAGAGACTCTGTGACTGTCCCCACAGAGATCAGTTCTCAGAGTTTAAGCTAATAATGGATTTTGAAATAACAAGGTTTGAGTTCATTTCACTTGCCTTTAGGGTGCGATTGCTTTGTGTTTCCAGGGTTTTATCTGCAACCATTAAGAAGAGATGCTTTTTCAATTTTCTTTTTTTTTTTTTTTTTAAGAAAGCTGAGGGTCTCCTTTAATGTCTCAGTAGCTTAAGCAGTGTGAGGCAGCAGAGACAGCTCTGATTTTTGGGGTCTTGGCTCCCACTCCTTGCTTTACTCATTACAGTGATGTTCAGCAAAAGTTAAGGTGCTAGTAACAATTTACCTGTCTCTCCCACTAGTAACTTCAAGACATCTCTTGGGTTGTCCTTTAGGTCTGTTAAGATTTATTCTTTTGTTCCAATCCCATCTCTTATTATGTATGAATATTTATACATATATTTAATCTGTTTTGCTCTCCTGTCTTGCCTTGGGTTATATATTTTTGCTTGATGCTTTCCATTTTGATTGAGGTGGTGACTAGATGGGCCTCATCTTCCTCTTGGTTCGAAGAACAATTCATTATTTGCTCATGTCTGGGGAATGAATGCCTCTCTATGATATGTTGGGGGACAGGGATAAACATCCCTCCTGGCTGATTGATAGTCTTATTAAAGATTGCAGGAGGTGAAATAATCCCCTGTAGCTTCATTCGGGTAAGTTCCCTTTCTCTTTTCCCTCCTGACTGGCTTTAGGGCGTGCTTGGGACTTGGCTTACGCTGTGTCCAATCTCAGAGCATAATTTAATTAGCCTTTATTGAAAGCCGTTACAATTGATCAATGGTGGCATACTTCACTGAGAAAGATGACCAAGATGTTTATCCATTAAATACTTGCAAATGCAAGTTGAGTTTGACAATTTGTACCTATCCTTGCTGTTGTTTTATAACAAGTTTAATAAATACACAAAGATTTTGAGCTTTTAGTTGTTATCTGCAATATGCAGGAGGAGGTAGAAACAGCGGTGGTAGCTTGATTCCCCTGTTATGTATTCCTTCCTTGAGCTTTGCATTTTGCTTCCATATTGATCTTCTCTTAAGGGGCTTCTTTGCTCATTTCCCCACCCTGTGGTCCATTGTGGGTTGCATCCTTGGCACTGTCGATGCATTCAGCCTTGTCCTCTTCTTCCTCATGGCCCTCTTACCCTCTCTCTCACACCACCCTGTCTACAGGAGACCACCTTCTGGACTCTATCCCTCTCATTCCATAAATCCATTCTTGTTCATTTTATCCAGACAGCTCTCGGGGACATTTCTCATCCAGTCCCCTCCGTGATTGAATGTCCTTTCTAAATTAATAATTAGAGAGCAAACAAGGTGTGTATATAGCCTGCAATGAGTTCAGCTATTGTAGGCTGCTGATCCACACCATGTGAAAATCAACATGGCCCCTCCCTTCTTGATCAGGGTTTGATGCTACATTCTTGATCCTTCCTATAAAATGAACTTTTTTTTTTTTTTTCTTGTAATGCACTGCTGCAATCCATATAATAAATTAGATTACAATCCCCTCGTGGGCAAGGACCTGTCTTTTTGATATGGCTGTGCATTGTTGATCTCACAGTGCATACATGTCTTTGCACATTCTCACCTCCCGCTTATATCCAGCCCTCCAGGATATCAGAGTGAAACGAGAATAGAAGTGGACAATATTTTTCTAATTATTAGCATGCAGATAAGACACTTTAATTAAAGAAATTATATATCCTGTAAAAAAAGAAAGCTTCTCTGTCAGACTGCAGTCTTGTAATGGTTTTGTGTTTGTGCAATTAGGACCAAATCTTGAAGCCACCCAAGCCAACAGTGGCTCTTAATGGGATTAAATCTTCATTTGTGGGGTGATGGGCTAGATGATCTACGAGGCCTTTTGCGTCTTGCACTTCTCTAATCTCTCTCAGGGTGAATGACGTATAATGGAGAAGACAGCTTGTTTTGAATAAACTGCATTAAGTGTCCACATGTATTTCCTAATGCAGGTTAAAAAACCCCCAGCCCTGTGTCCCTGCTGCTGTGCGTGCCCCTCTTGCAGAGCAGGACGGTGTCGGAGCTCCTCGATACCCTGCAGGTTTCTCCGGGGTGCGGATCTGCGCTTCCCGAGATCCTCTGGGAAAACTCCCCAGCCAGCGCTAATCAAATTGAACCACTGTCAAGACTTCCTGCAAAGCTTCGAGGAAACATTTCTGAATATTAGAGGTATGGAAGAGGAGAGTAGAGGTTGGGGGTGGGAGGCAGGACAGTTTTAGAGCTTAAGTGGATTACATAGCTGCATAACCCAGTTATGGGTCCGTGGACTCAAGTGAGCTGTTTTTTCCCCTCCTCTGGCTGTCTGCCTGTCAGATAGCTCCCCTGACATGCAGGCTTTATTAACCTCCCCCAGCCAGCTCTCTCAGCATTTCTTATTTTCCAGTGCTTGCATCCCCTAGCAGCTCGTCTCAGCCCTTCTCGTATCTCTGAGCTCCCCGGGGTCCTTCCTTTAGCTGCACCAGCTGTCAGCCCCCACTGAAGTCTCCTCACCAGCCTGCTCTGCAGACATGTACCAAACCTGGTGGCAGGTCTCTGATCTCTGCCCACACAAACCCCAGGTAGCCAGCAGCGGGTGCATGATTTGCCTCAGATCAGGAGACCTATGTTTGAAAGGTAACCTGCTCCCTGACTGTCTTCTGTTTTAAATCACTGACAGGGCTATGGTAAAAACAAATATCTGAGCAGCAGTGTTGGCTGGCATGAAGGAGCAGCAAGTGCCTGGTGCATCTGGATGCATTCATGTTTCCCCACTTTGCAGGAGAGTTGGGTGGCCATGAGTTAACATGAGCCTGGTCATTCAGCCCCAGCCCTGGAATGTCCCCTCAAGACTGAGGTGTGAGCCTGACATCTGCTGGGGACAGCACCACTGCTACAGAAAATGCCAGGCCATCCTTCCTCAGGGGTGCTTTGTCAGGAGGGCTGCTGGCAGGGAGGCTGCTGCCTGAGGGACTCTGAATGGGATACACCCATCCTGGAGGAGGCAACATAGCCAAGGGACAGGGTCACCCAACTACAACCCAGTAGGAAGCAAGAGCTGAAATCCTAATTTATGCTGAAGGGCTCCAGTCCCCCTCTCTTACAGATGTAAGAGAGAAGCCAGTCAGTATATCCATGATTTAAAATGTCTGCATGGCTGTCCATGGCCTCATGAGAGACAGAGCTCCATGTCTGACAGCAAGCTGAAATCTGCTTTCCCTCTTTCCTTTTGAGGCATTCACCACTGTCACTATGTTTTTGCTTTGCTGACACAACTGGTGGCTTGTCTGAGTCTGAGTCAGCCCTCTGGGCTTTGCAGCTAAAAATGCTGCAGGTAGACTCAAAAAGTCACTACTTGGTGTCCACCATCTGTGTGTCTCTGTTGCTCCTTTCTGTCCTCAGCCACAGCCTCCTTCCCTTCCCTTCCCTTCCCTTCCCTTCCCTTCCCTTCCCTTCCCTTCCCTTCCCTTCCCTTCCCTTCCCTTCCCTTCCCTTCCCTTCCCTTCCCTTCCCTTCCCTTCCCTTCCCTTCCCTTCCCTTCCCTTCCCTTCCCTTCCCTTCCCTTCCCTTCCCTTCCCTTCCCTTCCCTCCCCTCCCTGCCACTGTGAGGCATCTGTGTGGGACCTCTGTCCAGTCTTACAGGAAAGGATGGTTTCCAGGGCTGACTGTAAGAAAGTCATGCATGAGTCGCTCAAGGCCATGAGGAGTGACAGAGAGCAGAAGGAAGTGCCACTTGTTCTGCTTAAATACTGATCTGGTGCTTTGGAACTGTGTTGCTGTACTGGCTCAGGCGAGGAGTGCCACAAAGGAGGGTGCCTGGCTGCTGCTGGCGAGGCAGCATCCCTGGGCATTACTTTGTCAGTGAGGGGCTTTGAGCTACCTGGCTGAGTGGAAGGTGCCCCTTCCCACAGCAGAGAAGCAGCGTTGCCGGTAGCAACATCCCTGCTCATGGCAGGGAGGTTGGAACTACGTGATCTGTAAGGTCCTTTCCAACCCAAGGCGTTCTGTCATTCTGCCACGAGAGGCTGTGCTGCCTTTGGGTCTGGACACAGCTCACCCAGTACCAGTAAAAGCACTTCAGGCTCTGATCCTTTGGGTCCATTAAAAAGGGGGATCTTAAGCAGCATGCAAACAATATGGTAGCTTGGAGGTTTGCTGATAGCAGGGCTACCAGCAGCATCTTTGGGCTCTCTGCCAACACCTAAATAATTGGAAGTGTTGCTTTCTTCTAGAAGTAAACCTGGCCTTTGTGCTGCTTTGTCACAGCATTGTATTTTTTGCTGTCAGACATGAACAGATAAAACATATATCTTAAACCCTTGAAGAGAAGAAAGAAATTGGCAGTTCTCTTGGCTTTAGCATAGTTCTTATGACAGTGTATGTTGCTCTTTTTTTTTTCTTTTTTTTTTTTTTTTAACAGAGATCATATTCTAGAAAAACGTCTCTTTGAAGATCTCAGGGGGTTTATTAATACTTTTTCAGTATTTTTAGAGTGTCAGACATGGAGAAACATGAAGAACTTGATGCCAGTTTAACCTAATGATTAGAAACCATAATTCAAATAATAATAATAATAATAAGCTAACACATCTATTTTTAAACTCATTATTTAAGCCTCTGTCATGATTTTGATAGGGCCTGACATGATTTTCCAGCATTGGGGTTGGTAATAAAGCTTTTGTCTACTGATTTGAATGGAAAATCCTTTGAAAATCCTCCAGCTTGCTTGCCTTAGTCAATACTTAACAAGGACTCAGCCACAGCAGCAAAAATATCCCCCAATCAGTACTTCTTTTTTTGACCCTCTCTTTCTCTTCTCTCATAGCAAAAAATCGTACACCCAAGAGTCACGATTCATTGTAGTCCCAGGGTCCATTCTGAGAAACTGCGGTGCAGGGATCTTTGTACATGGGAATCCTGGAGCCACCAACAGCTTCTCAGGAGTCGGAACAGAGGGCAGGAGCATCCCCGTGTCAGAGTTTTCCACAGGGCTAAGCAAGGATTGAAGAGAGAAGAGAGTCATGCTCCAATTATCCCATGTCCCTATAAAGCTGTTCTGGGATGAAAAGGAGTGGAAGGCAGGGTGAGCTTCAAGGATGCAGAGAGGGCCAAGCCATGGCACAGAACCTCTGTGCAGCCTCCCTCAGTCCTGGCATGGGCACATGAAATAAATTTCTTGTCTAGTGGCTGTGTCCATGGAGGAGTGGGAAAATGCCAGCTGCTCCCTGTGGTATTTAATTTCTTCTCAGGAGCTGAGCAAGGCAAGCATTTTTGGGATGAAGCAGCTGAAAGCAGGAAAGACCAAGTCCATGCCTACTGCCCCCACCCTCTGTGCTGCTGTGGGCTGGATACAGATACCAAACTGATGGGAGACAACTGCACTGCTTTTTTATACCCCTGGATGCTACGCAGTGTCTTCCAGTCCATCAAAGGTCTCTGGGAACAGCTGAAGGAGCAGCCAGACCCACCTCAGTGCTATTTTGAGGCATTTGGCTTTCTGGCTGGTGGGTATGCTGTTTTTCCTCCAGTGCAAGGAAACAAACACGTGGGGATATATATATGAAAAAGCAGGTGATTCATAAGTGATAATAGCCTCATTTTGTCATTAGAGGAGGATAATTTGCCACATATTTGTATCAATATTGCAGATGCCTGCCCAAAGCTACACTGCCCCGTCACACGCCTTGGGCTGCATGTGTGGCCACAGCCGCCTGCAGCAGGGGAGCAGGAGAGGGGCCACACTCAGTTGCTGTTTGACCTGATTTCTTCTTCTCATCTGAAGACTGGGAGAGGCCTGCTGTTTGGCCTTTAATCTCCCAGGAAGTGATTTGGCACTTTGGGTAGAGCTTGGCCTTTTCTTTCTCTTATAGGTCCTGTTACGTCAGCATGTATGCACTGATCTGTAGAGAATGATGTGAGCAGCTTTTTGTATTACTGCTGGACACAGAACTGTCAGGAAAAAGATTACCTGAAATGAAATCTCAGACAAAAAGCAAATGGCCTTGGATCAACTAAATGGGTGTGCTCTCACCCATCACTCTCAGGATTAATGATAACACAAGTATCTGTATTGGGTTTGTGTAGCAAGGCTTTGGTAGGGGAGGCTGCAGGAGTGGCTTCTGTGAGAAGATGGCAGAAGCTTCCTCTGTGTCCAGTGGAGGCAATGCCAGCCAGCACCAAGATGGACACACCACCAGCCAAAGCTGAGCTCATCAATGATGGTGGTGAAACCTCTGGGAAAACACCTTTAAGAGGGGGAAGACTGCTGTGCCACAGCAACTGGGAAGGAGGAGTGAGAACATTTAAGAGAAAAAACTCTGTGAGAGAGACACCAGGATGAGTAAAGGAGATAGGGGAGGAGGTGCTGCAGGTGCTGGAACAGAGACTCCCCTGCAGCCCACGGACATCCATGGTGAACCAGATATTCACCTGCAGCCCCTGGAGGACCCCACAGCGGAGCAGATGGATGCCCAAAGGAGGTTGTGACTTCATGGGGAGCCCAAGCTGGAGCAGGCTCACGCCAGGGCCTCATGCAGAGAGGAGCCCAAGTGGAAGCAGGTTTGCTGGCAGGAATTGTGATGCCATGGGAACTCACACTGGAGCAGCCTGTTCCTGAAGGACTGCACCCCGTGGGTGGGGACCCAGACTGGAGCAGTTCATGAAGAACTTCAGCCTGTGGGAGGGACTCCACACTTGGAGGATGAGAGTGTGATGAGTCTTCCCCGTGAGGAGGAAGGGGCAGCAGAGACAACGTGTGATGAACCAACTGCAAACCTCATTCCTCTGCCCCTGCACCACTGCAAGGAGGAGGGAGAAAAAAATCGAGAGTGACCTTAAGGTATTTTAAGGTTCTGTTTTATCACCCACTCCCCTACTCTGATTCGTTTGGTGATAAATTAAATTCATTTCCCCCAAGTTGAGCCTGTTTTGCCTGTGACAGTAATTAGTGAGTGACCTCTCCTTGTCCTTAACCCACGAGCCTTTTGGTGCATTTTTCTCCCCCTGTCCAGCTGAGGAAGGGTGTGACAGAGCAACTTTGGTGGGCGTCTGGTGTCCAGCCAAGGTCAACTCACCACACTGTTAAATGAAAAAGAAAAAGCTTTCTTACCCTGAAAACATCTTTCACCTCTGCCCTACAGAAGGAAAAGTGATTTGTGATGAAATGAAATTTCCTTAAGTGATTTAGGAGCCTCAGATCCATTTGTTAAATCTCCTGACCTATTTACTTAAAAAATATCTCATCATAAGGCTATATTTTTTCTTGGCTTTTTGAGACAAAGATTTTGGTGGGGGCTTTTAAAAAACAGAATTAAAGCCAACTATCTGCACATGTCTGGAACTCATCAGCTCTACCGCCAGTGGTGTACACACCATCTATTAATGACAAAATTAGTGAATTAATGTGAAAAATCTGGATGGGGAAGGACTGTAAACTCCTAATCCAAGCCTAGAGCCCTGCCAGGATGATTACAGAAATAGAAGGGATGGCGCAGTTCCCTGCTCACTCCCTGGCACTGCTGCTGAGGGCAAAACCAGGGCATTACCTTTTCATTAGGACTCTTCTCTACTTCTGCCCTTCTCGTAAGAGAAAAATAAACACCAGTCACAAAAAAAAAAAAAAAAAAAAAAAAAAAAAAAAAAAAAAAAAAAAAATTATGAAAAATCAGAAAACACAAAGAAGCAGGAGCTAAGCATCTCTTTGGATACAGTAGAGCAAGGCAAGCTTTACACTGGCATTTCTTTCCCAGAAGAAAATTCCCATTATTTCAGGAAAAAGCATTTGGCAGCTTGGTATGTTCATAGCACTGAAGAAACAAGCAGACAAAAAGTGTTGAAGATGGGAATCCCCATGTGCCCTGGCTAGCCCCATCCCCACCTTGCTTCCTCCTGTATCTTGTTTAGAGGAAAGCAGGTGGCAGTCCTTTAAAGACCTTAAAGATCCACTTCAGGTGCCAACTGTGAGATCAACTGCTCCCTGCTCACCCATTTGCAAAGTCCCAAGTGGAAGAGGAGCCTTCATTGCAGGAGAGTGTTTGCTACTGATTCTTCCTACCAGTGCTCTGATCTAGAGCAGCTATGGCTTTGCCAGTGTCCTGTTAATTTAGTTACCTCAGTAGGAGAATATCTCAAAAGATAGCTCACTCAAATTGCAATAGCTGCAGGCAAGAGGGCTGCCAGCAGGGAGCTGCCTTACAACTGGGCTTGAAAGAGCTCAAAGGTAAAGGCAGGTTCAGGAGTGACAAACAGGGAGCAACAAGCACCTCACTCTGCCTCTTGTTTCCTCAAACATAATGTTTTCACAAAGAAAAAAGGCAAAAAGGCACCTTTCTAGTGGAACAGGTGTGTCTGAGCCTGTTAGGGGCCAGTGGTGTGCCAGAGCAGCTGGCAGGGTGGTACACCAACACTCAGAGAGGGAGAAGAGGAAGGAGGGGGAAGAGGATGTGGGACAGTATTGCTGCTCTTTTCTTCTGCTCTTTTCAGCAGAAGAAAAGAGATCATTGAATCAGCTAGAGCTGTGTAAGACATGGGAAAAAACTGACACCAGGAGTGCCAGGATCCCAAAACCTGGTCCTGTAAGAAGCAGCATTCTACCTCCTGTGCTGTGCTGGTCTCCCTGGCTCAGGACAGTGAGAGATGACCGGGCACTGGCACAGTTGTGAGGGACCCACTGTCACATCTGGCTCTGACACATCTGGTTTTCAAAGGATGCAGGTGGATCTTCAGCAGGCCTTATCAACAGACATCTGTCCTCAACGCAGGCCAGAGGGATATGGGAACGTGCAGGCATTCCCACCAGCCTAATGGACTGGTTGGAGACCCCACACACCTCGGCAGCCCTTGTCACACAAAACTATGCCTTCTCTGCCTTGTTGTTGGTCTATTCCAAAAAGAGCACATTTTACAAAAAGCACTCCCTGGTGTAAAGGTGTTGTGTGTGGAGGGTTTGGGTTTGTGTTTGTGGAAAGAGTAGAGCAGAGACTGAGAACTAAGAAAGGAAGGGCAGGCAAAGTCCAAGTACTTAAATGTGCTTAATGCCTTTCCTGGACTAAGAAACGAGATTTTCATGTATTTTCTGTCAGAGCTGTGTTGCCAGCATCTCAGGTGGTCTTACAGATACAGAGTGGTGAGAACCACTTTGGACAAAGTAAGAGAACTGCTCATGAACGTCTCGGGGATGCTTCCTTTCCTTATCTGCAGGCCTGAAGGCTGTGCCCCTCTCACCTAACTTCCCCCAGGGATATGCGGTGGTGCTAAAAGCTCTGCGTGCATCTCCAGAGCACCTCTCTCCGTCGGCTGCCCGAGCCTGAAGCGGCAGCCTGTGCAGCAGTGCCCCCCTCGCTGTGCGGGGCGCGGAGCCACTCTCCCGTGTGTGTGTCCGAGTGCCCGGCCCGGCACAGGCAGGGCAGGGCTGCTCTGCTCCCCGGCAATCCCCGGCAATCCCCGGCGCCGCTCTCCGCAGCCCTTGCGAGCGCAGCACCGCGGGCACCCGCCTTCAGACGGCGCTGGCATCCTGACCGCAGAGGCAGCGCCTGCTCCCCCTCCTCAGAGCAGGAGAGAAAGGAGCAATTTCAGCCTCTGCAGTGAGTGGATGACTAGTGCACGTATCGGTAATAGCACCGTGCCGGGGTCTCGGTGTGATCTTCCTGTTGCTCATTTGCTGGCAAGTGTGAAATGCAAATCCCTCCGGGCTTCTGTCTCCGCTAAATATTCACAGGAGCATGAAGGCTCCTGCGCGAAGGGGAGGGCGAGAGCCGGCAGACAGCAGGGAGCTTTGTTTCCTCCTTTGTCTGGAGTTTACGGGTTAAAAAAAAAAAAAAAAAATCTGCTTATTCGCGAGGCTTTGCAGGGGCTGTGAGCTCACCTCACCGCACCGCCCCGAACCCTGTCTCTGCCCCATCTTGGGGGCTGGCGTGGGACACGACACCACCAGGTTCCAATCTGAGTGCAGAGGCCGCTGCACCAACGCTGTGGCTCCACCGAACCTGGCGGTGGCGGGTCAGGGCTCTCGGGGTGTAGGAGGGAGGTGCCCCGCAGCCAGTGCGGCTCGGAGGGCTCAGAGCAGTTACCCCTGCCCGGGACCCGCCGGGCGATGGTTCCCACCCTGCCCCTTTCCTGTGGTGTGATGGTTCCAGTCCAAACCCGGTCGGATCTCTGGAAATGGCAACTGAGACACTTGTTGCCATGGTGATCCGTAATAGTTCTGACTCAGATGTAGCGTTGCTAGGAAACCGCATCCGCAGCCCTCGGGAGGCAATGCCGGCACATTTTTTCTCTCGTAGTGGGAAAGGGCTCCGAATCCCCGTTTTGCTCATCCCTTGCTGCAGTGCAGTGACGAAGCTTGGGGAGTGTTTTATTATTCCCCTAATGAACGGCGATGCTGATCCTTCACCGAAGGATCTGCTGCTGTTCTGCTGGGTGAAAGTGCTCTGGACCGCCTCAGCACGGGCACGGTGTCTGCACCATAAGGCGACCCGAGCCTCTGCCCTTCTGTGGCTCACCAGAAAAGATTAAAAAAAACCCCATATATATATATTTTTAAAAGGAGCAGTAACCTGTCTTCGTAGGTAGGAAAAGCTCCTTTCATCTCGGGAGCTGAAGCTGTGTGTTGGGTGGGGGGGAGTGGGGTGGGGCAGTTCTGAGATGAGGAGCGCCGGTGGCTGTGCAAGGCGAGACAAAGGCAGAGCATGTGAGGGAGTGGGTGTGCCCGTGAGGAGGGGAGCGGGGCTGTGCGCAGGGAGCGTGTCCGTGGGCACGGCTACCAACGCCGATGGCAGAGGAGCCGCCAAGCGGAGCGTGGGTGTGCCCGCTCCAGGAGCACAGAGGGGACGCTCGGCTGCCCGAGCTTTTGTTCCCGAGAGCTCGCCTGCACAGGCAGGGGCAGAACAGCTTCACGTCATGCAGAGCTGCGGGAAGACGCTTGCTCACGTTCAGTCCTGTTCACCTGTGCAGTCAGCCACTGACACACGTCATGCCTCAGGGGCACCGGCGTCCCAAAGCGGAGGATAAAACGAGGGAAGGGGGAGTGTATATTAAGTTTGCTGTTGCAAACCTAGTAGAAAAGGCTTCTGCAGCACTAAATAATCCAGCCAAAGTCGTTTCATGGCATCCTTTTCTGGCGGGGGCTGGTGGGCATGAAGAGGCATGTGAATTCTGCATGTGGGTACCCTTGGACCCACCGAGCCAAGCACTGTACAGAGATACCTGGGCATGGATCCCAAGGGAATCGGTCAGTGCTTTTCCCGGGTCAAACGTCTGAGTGCTCAGTCAGGCAGGAGGAGTCACAGGAGAGATGCTGAAAGCTCCCAAGGCTTCTCAGGGGTTTCATAAACTTTCCCTGTGGTTTTCCCAACTTGTCAGAGAATCCCACCGGGCTCCCTCCTGTCTGACATTCTGGTTCCTCCAGACACCTTTTTGTACTGGTAGGACATGGTGGTATGTCTTGGAGCAGACCTTCAGAGAAACTGGGATAACTGAAGGAAAGAAAAAGTTACAAATTCACGATGAAGAAGGGAGATGAATTTACTCCAAGTAACAGTGGATCTGGGAAGGGCTTAAAGGTGGCAGATGCAAAGGATAAAGGGTATTGCTAAAGAAATTGGTCACATTCTACAATGGGAGACTGTCCAGGGGGCTCTGGTGTGCCTGGCTTAGATGAGGCGAGGATAGAAGCCCTGTTAACAAGGGTAAGTTAGTAACACAAGTCACCGAGAAAAGTCTGGCATGGAGCCTGATGAATGTAAACCAACCTTAAAGGGGTAGTGGGAGCGCAGACATGAGAATGAAAACTTTGGAGAAGTCCAGAATGGAGGAAGGTATCTCAAAGTCCCTGAAGTGTACACATGAAGGTCCCCTGCAGGTTAAATTAAAAAGGAATAAAAGAGCTGAATTAAGGTGAGAGCTGTGAGGGCTCCAGCAGAGAGAGGCTCTCAGGAAGTCAATGAACCTCTGGTATCTGCAAGGTTTCAGGAGGATAAGTCTTGGGACTCAGTAAGTAGCAAGTGCAGGGCTTTTGCCTGAGCAGTTTGTGAGGCTAGAAAGTGCTAAAAGCCAGATGGAGGGGCTCCAGGAACAAGTCTAAGTCTCTTCAGAGGTTAATCCAAGTTTAGGGAGAAGGGGAGTTGTGAAGAGACTTAACTGAAGAGACGTAGTTAAAGGAAACTTTTAAATATGTACAATGGCTTGCTTGGCACGCAGAGAGAATCTCATCCCTGGATTAAGTCTAATGAAATCAGTAGCTTTGGCTTTAGCTGTGTCTGTTAATCCCTCATGGTGGAGGCAGAATGAGGGGAAGTGGCCCTTTTGCCTGCTCCCCAGAAGAAAGTGCCCATCACTGGAGTGGTGCTTGTCAGAGGCCACGGCTGTGCCTGAGCTGCCACACGTGGACCTTTGTCACATGTGGTGGGCAGAGCAGTACCTGTGCCCTGTCCCTGCACCCTGCCTGGTTCAGAGGTGGGACACTGTGGGGTAGCTTGCCTCCATCTTGCAGCCGTCCCCAAGGAGCAAACTGGATCTGGATTTGGGTTCTTCACCCCACTGGGAAACCACAGGTCCCTCCTTCCCAGTGCAACTGGTGCTCATTCCAGTGACCATGTCTGGGTAGCACATTTTGACTATGACACCTACTGGCATCAAAGTGAGAGAGCAAAGGCTGTTGGAAGGATCCCTCGGATCTAGGAGTAAATGAAGCATAGGACTAAATATTGTAATGTTTTCATCTCCATTTTTGGCACAATCAGTTACAGAATTTCCTGGATGTGATTTCTTGCCTGGAACTTGTACTAAAATATAAAATACAGCTGAATTACTGCCTGGAGTTTTGTTTGTTTATTTGGTTTGTTGTTTTTGTTTGTTTTGTTTTGTTTTTTTTTAAAGAAAACAAGGGTAACTGGAGAGGACAATCCAAGTAATTTGTTGTTTATTTATCCAGACAGGATCTAACCTGCTAGCCTCTGCTCTCTTTGCTCACATCTCAAAGAAAGTGATGAAGCCTTTGTAAGGACATTGGTGGCAGTAAATACTTGCCTTCCTTGTATATCTTTGGGATAGCTCAGTCTCTCTCACAGAGCAGAAATTTTAATAAACAAGAATTAGTGTAAAGCATGGAAAAAAACCCTAATTATTGTTGAGCCATTAGTCTCAGGATCCAGCAATTACCAGGTGCATCAAGATTGTTTCAAAAAGAAAATCGTGCCTGTGCAGGGAGGTGGTTGGGGGGGCTGGTTGGGAAAGAAAGGAGAATAGGCTGAAATACTGCAGCTGTCTTCTTTGTTGTTTCTTGCTCCTAAAAACAATAAGTTGTTGCTCAGATGTGCAGGTTCAGCCTGACCTGATCTGCAGACCTTCTAGTAGGATTTGAAATCACCACCTAGGAGAAATGGCTGAGGCATGGGGAGACACACGTGCTGGGGCAGCAGAAGGGAAGAGGGGGTTGTAAGGCAAGGAGGAATGGAGTGAGGGCTGCAAAGAACAGAAGAGGGTGGTCTGGTGGCTTGGATGTTTAATAGGGTTTTGGAATGATGTCTACTTGCTCTTGTTGATGGAGATTTTGTTTAACAGGACTCCTGTCTACACAATAAATCTCCCCTAGAGCAAAAGATAAAAAAGAAGCATAAGCAGGCAGTGGGAAAACTTGATGCCTCCCATCTTACACGCGTTTTGAATCACGCTGTAGGGAGGGTCAAAGCACAAGAGCCATGAAAATTTTGTTATTTTTTTCTTCCTGTGCTTCTTAAGCAGTGATATCCATGAGATTAGTGCTTACCTTGATTTAATGTCTCATCAGAAGCATGACTTCCCCGGCAGCCCTGCTGCAGTGCTACTAAATGAAGCATGCCCTGTTTTCTCAGCTGGGACTTAAACCTCTGCCCTTAGAGACCTGAGGGGTGGGGAAGAAAGATGGGGACAGAGTGATAGATATTGACCCACCTATCATGTCTGCTAAATTAAATAACCAGGCTTTATTTTTTAACCCATTTACAACAGTTACTGTTCTCTGCACAATTGATGTTTGTGGAGGTTGCCGAGGTGGCAGCACCACAGCACGAGCCTCCCTTGCTCTGTACCTTCCCCCTGACTCACATTCTGCAGGTGACCTTCAAGTGTTAAGGACAGACACTGTCTTAAGGAAATAGGAGAGAGAGGGAGAGAGCGGGGGAGAGAGAGAGAGAGAACATTTTCTCTGCCAGTTAATTGAATTCAGGTCTTCCCTTCAAGTTACAATGGAAAAGCCTTATTGCACTTTCATGGTGAGGAAACATTTGCTCACGAGAGAGCAGAAGAGATGAAACCCTCCAAAGTCCCTTTGCTGAAGATGTCAAACTAAATTTGGATCGCATCAACTCTTAATCCAGAACTGACCACGGTCTATAGGAGAACATCACTGATTTTAGTGATATAGCAATATAGCTCAGTGAATTATCCAGCTTGATGACCAATTTTTCAGTGTATCCTACATTTTCCTTTTTCCTCTTCTCTTCAGCAAATCTGCCCCATACTGAGTCCCTAAGAAATCCCACTCATTAAAAAAAAACCCTCCTTTGAGGGCCTGTTGTGACAACCCTTTGAACTTCTATGCTGGGAGAGCACAATGCAGAGGACATAGAATTACAGGCAGCTAAATTGCCTCATTAAGAGAATATTAGGTCCTATTTGGTCTTTTTCTATCAAGCACTTTTGAATGCTTTATCCAAACCAGTTTTATGTCATGGGATCCATGCCATTTCCCCTGAGAGATTTTTCTTTACTCTCTTCTCTTTGCATCTGAGTCCTCACGAGGGCTGAATGTGAGGTGTGATGTGGAGAGGGAGCAGCATCACAGCCATTCACAGCATTTCCAGAAAGGGTGTCTGGGGAGAACACTCTCCTTTTTCCACTATAACATTTAGTACCTGCATATCACAGGAACATCTTCACCTTCATAGCTAAAAGTTGCCTTTTTTTTCAAATACCACAATGGTGTGTGCATCTCCCCTCCCCGGCCCCTCTAGGGCATTGAGTTTGGTTTAGCACTGCACCTCCAGCTAGGAACCATAGGATCTCCATCATTCCACTCCTTTGTCCTTTGCTGCAGGGATTTACTGCACTGAAAACTTTCTTCTTTCTTGCGTGACAGTCACCCATTTGTGTTTCACAGAGTCCCAGACATGTGGACTTTCTACGCACAACATGCTAACATTTTACTCATATCTTGACATCTTCTCTCATTTCCTAATAATCTTTGTCACAGTTCAGAATTGCTCCTGCAATTTCAAAAGCCTTTGCCATTATATTTCCGTCTTTTTCTGACTCTGGCCTCTTCCTTGGCCCTTACTCACGGCTTTCTGCAGCTGGCAGTGCTGTACAAGCACCTGCTGCTTCATCCACAGCTCTGTCCTTTGCCATCTCCTGTAATGCTTTGCCTCTTAACACTACTGTAACCTGTAGAAGAGCAGCTTACCCCACACCAGCAATCTGTGTGTGCTTGTGTGCTTCTGACTGCTTTCTAATTAGGAAGACCTTAATTTACAACCTCCCGTGTTCCCTGCAGTGTGCCCTGCAGTACTGTTTATCATCTCTCTGCCACAGCCAGGATCTGTGCTGGCCTGCCCTCACTGAGGGAGCTGCCTGCTGTGCTGGTTGGAAAGGTGCCTCAGCTGCTGGTGCTGGGGTGGGAGATGGGGATGTTTTACACATGAGGTTACAAATGAGGGGTTTTCTTTTCCCCCTGTTTCTCACAGCACATTGAAATGCTACTTCCTGGATTAGTCTCTGCAGCTTCCTTCTAGCCAAAGAACCATGTTTGATGCCTGGTCAGCCTGAAAAATGATGCTTTTGTGCTATATGCTGAAACACATGAAGTAACTGATGGCCAGGATAAGAGTCAGATGCTCAGCAAGGGTAAATTGCCATGGTTTCAGTCAAGTCAGTAAAGCTAATCCATTTTCTTCCAGCTGAGGTTCAGGGAGCATGGATTAACTATACTGTCTGGAGTCAGCCTTGATTGCAAACCCAGACATAATGAAAGATGTGGCTTCACTGACCCTCTTGTCCTGCAACACCTTGAGCTCCTCCTCTGCATGGTGGGGCTCAGTGGCTCCTGTCCCCTGCCTTCCTGCAGTTGTAGAGCAGCTCACTCACAACGGGGATGAGGGATGAAAGGGGAAGGAACTTGCTGTTCCTGTGCCGAGATGCACGGCAAGGCAGCCTGGGTCCACAGAGACTCTGATTGATGTGACAGGGAGGGAGTGACAAGCCTGCTGATGTGCTAACAGCATTTGACTCCAGCAGTTCTTGCCAAAAAAAATAAAACACCTGTGACAAAAACTAAAGCAGCTCACTTGCTCGGGGCGTAGATGTACAGGACCTGAGAGCCGCCACCTGATGTGAGTTATGAAGCCCAGCCTTTCTCCAGGAAGATGAGTGTGATAACACTTGACAGGTCAGGCTCAGGGTGCTCTGTGCTCTGGTTTAATGCAGCTTGGCTTGGCCTGTCTCTGAAGGGCTGCCACCCCTGACTGCCACCCGTGACTTTTAATTCAGTCTTTACTGCAGGTCAGGAGATGAGGAGTATGCACGTGAGCCTGCATATATATAAAAATATAACACAAAGCAGCAGGGACTGGGGTTTTCCTCAGGAAATACTGATTTCCCTTGTCACTCTTATCAAAAAAGTACTTTACTCGGACTAGGGCGGGGGGTCACGCTGAATTTTGGTAGAAGGCTACAGAGGCTGAAAAGAGGCTAGACTACATGCTCAGCTGTAAGAGGAATATAAGTGTGCAATACCTAATTGCTTGTGATGTTCATCACCCTCTTCCAGCACCAGCCCTCATCATCAGGGCTCTTGGTGTGAGGAGACAATGTTCTCTTTTCACACCTGCCTGATGTACCATACACCTTTCTGTCATCACGTTTCCTGGGTTCCTATAATATTTCCTTATAATTCCCATGGTTAAACTACTTCTTCTGAGTGGTGAAGCAGCAATACCTCTTCCCCCATATCTTTGTTAGAGTCTTATGTCATCTTTTTTCCCCCATTCCTATTTGTGATGGCACAGGTCTCTGGGCAGCTGGGTTAGGAAGCACATTGAAAAAATCTATGGGGCTTTAAAAGCACAGCCTGTCTTCTGGCAGGTTATTTTTAAGCCAAGTCTCTGCTTCCCTGCCCTGGCTCAGAGTGTGATGGTGCAAGTGCAAGAGCCAGCTGTGAGAAAGCAAGAATACTTAATGTTCTCATTGCTGCTGAGGACTTTGTCACATGAGGGCCAAGCGACAAGAATGTTTATTTTTCTCCTCCTCTGCGTGTCAGTGCAAAGTGGGACAGCCCCAGCCAGAAGGACCAGCAGTAGCCTAGTTCAGGGTAGCTCAGTCTGGTGACTAAGCCCTTCTCTTTGTGAGTGGAAGCAGTGTGGGTTCAAACTGGAGGCTGGTGCTGTGTCAGTGCCAAGAGGATGCTGTTGGGGAAGGAGGGTGGCTGGCTGCTCCTGCTGTAGGAGGAGCATCCTGGCTTCCCTTACTCTCCCATTTAGATGACCTTACAAGTAAAAACTGGAAGTGTACCACTCTTCCCCCTACTGACACGGCCTCTTTCCCCTTTGTCTTATTTCATGTGAAATTATTCAGCAAATTCAGCTTGAATTTTCTGATCATTTCGGCGTCACAGGAAAATGTGGCTCACAGGAAATAAATGATTCAGCAAAAGCAGAGAAAAAAAAATCACCTGCCTTCGTGCTGTCACATTTGCTGTACTCAGCTGCTGATGTGTCAGTAGCAAATTCTTCTTGTCTGTGACAAGGTTAGGAATAACACAAAAGCTGCCATCTGCCTTAGGAGGTTTTTCTGTCTCATGAGGCAATTTTCTTTGGTCTTTCCCTAATTCCACCAAAGTCAGAAGAGGGATTCTTGCTCATGTCTTGGCACTACAGATTAGTCTCCTTCCTTACCATGACACCCCGAAAATCTGTTGCTCGAACTCCCCATCAGCTGGGCTGAAGACACAATAGGGAGTTCTTTCTGTTGAAATACACATAATCTGTACATTTTTTTTATTTGAAAGCAGGAATGGTGGACCCAAGAGATCCAACCCTAATTGCCTGGACCTTTCCTTTCCTGTCCACTGACTCTTTCTTTTGTCCAGTCTGGCTTCAAATGCTGCGAACGGTGATGTTTCTGTCACCTTTTCTGGACATTATTCCACTGCCTTGAAAATCCTGCTCTCACAGGTTACTCTGAAGTGTTATTTTCATTAATTTCATGTCAATGCATTCTCTTATGACCATCTGCTTGCTGTCCTTTAATACTCTAAATCATTGCATTGCTCGTGTTTCCATCTTTAAGGCTTGTGTAAGCCTTTAATCCTCTCCTGAAATTATCACTTGATTAAATTATAGGGAATTACTTTCCTTTTAATTTTTCTCTCTCTTCTTAACCATTTTTATTGTTCATCAATGAGCTTCTCTCTAATGTTGTCAATCTCTGCCTGGTTTTCAGCATCCAAAATACAATGCCATGCTCGAAACACCACACAATATTTTCTATTTATGCCAGAACATTGTACAAGGAGATAATTATTTCCTGAGATCAAGAAATAAATCTCCAAGCTCTGCCTTTCTTCCTACTTGGTCTCTACACTTTGTCACCTCTTCCTCTTAAAATATGAACTATTTATCCCATCCAGTAAGATCCAAAGATCCTTATGCATTTTTTCAAATGCCATGCTGCCAAAAAAACCCAAAACCAAAACCAAACACCAACAAACAAACAATCAAACCAATCAAACTAAACCAAAAAAACCCACAAAAACCCAAAAACAAACAAAACCCCCAAACAAACAAACAACAAACCACCCCCAAAAACCAAACCAACAAACAAACAAAAACGCAAGGCAGACATAATTTCATAATTTCAGGCTATAAAAAAGAGACATGTAACATGGGAGGCCATGGTCTGCTCTGTGGTGGTGCAGCCTTGCTGAAGCACTGGAAAACCAGCGTGGAAAAACACAGGCTATTTGGTGGGAGCAGCAGAAGAGAGGAATAAAAATGTTCTGAGGTCTAGAAAACACAACCTGTGAGGGAAGACACAAAGATTTGTGGTTGTTTGGGCTAAAGAAGACTTGGCTCCAGAGGGAAGCAGTAGGAAAACAAGTCTTTAAATATATAGGAAATTGCTACTAAGACAAAGGAAATTAAATAGTCTTCTTTTCCAGTGAGGGTATAAAAAGGAATATTGAGTTTAAATTGCAGTAAAGGAGAATTAGGCTAAACACTAGGACAAGGCTAACGAAAATGTATGTGCGGTCAGGAATATAGGGGCTAGGAACACCACAGGAATTTCCAGCACCAGAGAGTTTTCAGAATAGTCAGAAAGTCATTAGGGAAAGTTTGTGCAAACACTGACCCTGCTCTGGGGCAGGGGGAGCACTCAATGAGCTTTTTTCCCCTCTGGTCCTGAGGGCAGAAGATGAGCACAGATTGCTGACCTTTTCACAGCGCTCCCTCCTTTTAAGCAGATGTTCTGTGTGTGTATGTGAGTATGTGTGGATGCAGCTGATGTTTGTGTGGGAAAATGCTATCTTTTCCCCTTTTCCAACAAACAATTGCCTTATCCTGATTTTAATTTACCCTTAGGTTAATGGGGCAGAAAGTGGTATCAGAGAGAATAAGACGAGCTTCATAGGCTAAGGTTTGTTTCGCTTCTTCAACACATCTGATCATAACTCCTTCCTACACTACACCTGAAATTAGGCTTAGAATTATTCCAGAACTCTTGCTACTGGATCCTGTTGTGCTGATCTGTGAATAGAGATGGAGAGAGAGGTGCTCACGTGCTCAGCCCTCAGCTCAGCTTACTCAGCCCTGGAGCTGACTGAAGCATTTGCACCACCCTTCTCGTTATTTACTAACATCAGCTGTGTCCTGCTTCCACTTTGTTTTCCAGTTCCATGCCTGCCTGGTACTACATCCTCCCACAGGCTCTGAGTGAGCATCCTTCAGCACAAACAAAGAGTGTGTTGGAGCTGAAAGAAGACAGGGGACAAAGCAAATACCTTTGGGGCCTTTGGTTTTGAAGCATACGATGGAGTTTAAGGTGCATTTGTAACCCCAGAGTAGATCACAGACAGTGGCTGGCACCAGGATCCCTTGTGCCAGTGGGCTTGGGCCCTGGGATGCTGGGTCCCTGCCAGGGTTGGGCAGGGTGTCAAAGGGGGCTAAAGAAGCAGTGTCAGCCCACAAGGATGATCAAGGATTGCCATGAGCTAGACCAGCAGTCAGGACCCAGATATCCTGACTCTACCCTTTCATCATGTCCACACCTCTCAGACTTGGATGTGACTCAGAATTTAAGTGAGCTCCTCTTTTTGGGATGCATGTGGATGGTTTAGTGGCTTTCTGTAACTGCTGCAGAGCTGTGCCCAGGGGTGAGCCAGTGTGTTCTTGCTAATGGCATGGAGAATTGTTGCTCACTGGTGGGAGAAGCAGGGGCAATGAATTAAACTTACAGCTAAAACAGAGCCATGAGAAGGATGTGGTTCTTTGAATACATGGTTCACGTGTGAAAATCTTTGTTGCAGATGTTGTAGGTGCTATATGCTTGCTCATGTAGGTTTCAAAGGGGTCTGGACTCTGAGGTTTAGAGAAGGGAAACCTACAGAGGATTACAGAGACATCAACAATGGCATGTGAAATCCGGTTGCAGGGTGTTGGAGGGAATTTTCAAGGTTTTTCTGGATATTCCAGATATATATTTTATGTTTGGTCTCTTAAGAACAAGTATCTTCCATAGGTGACCATAAGCTCTTATGTCAATTTGATCTGTAATTATCACATCAGAATGGCATCAGGCATGAGCTGATGTTTAGAGTAAAAGATTACACTGTTGGGTTTATCTGGGTGAAAGCTTCAACTGTGACTTCTGAATAAGGACTACAGAAATCTGCTCCAAATATAAAATCCCACCTGTAAAATGCATTAAAGTTCTGAGCCAGAACTCAGCCTGTCTTTGGTGATTTGCACTGTTTCAGCTATTGCAGGCAGCAGTTTATAAAAGGGGCCTTCACATGACATTGTAAATCCCACAGTGAGCTATCGCAACAGTAGGGGAGAAAATACGTTAATCCATAGTAGTAAATTCAGGATCACACACCAAGCACATGCTTCCCTCTTAGGGCTGCCAGTTGTACATGGAGCTGCAAGTGAGTCGCTGTGAGCCATTTTGCACTCTGCATTGCTTCCTCCCTTGGCTGATGGTGTTGTTAAGGACATTTGCACTTGCTAGTGACAGTCAGGTGTGAACAGAACTGACAGAGGACTTGGGTAGTGCCCGACCCTCCTCTGAAGTGTGATTAGACAAAACGCAGCCAAAATGCATCATTTTTCATTTCCTTAGGGCAGCTTAATCTGCTTGTGAACTCTAAAAAGGGCCTTAAAGAGCTATGTAAAAATCTCTACCTCTCTTAAAATTTGAGCCTGACATATGAAAACTGACTTTGATACTGCTTAAGGGAAATGCTCTGTAAACCCTCATGCTCCACACAAAGTTGTGTGCTGTAGGAAGCAGGCATCATTTGTCTTCATAGGAGGAATGTCTGTGGATTGGGATTTGCCCTCTTTGGGAAGGGGCTTTTCACACACACTTCTGTTACCTTAGGTAAATAGCTAGTGCCATGTTGTTTGTCACAAGCTGAGAATCAAGCTGTCACCTTTGTGACCTCCTCAGCTATTCCTGGACAAGTCAAGGATGACTGCTCCCATTAGCAGTTTTTCAACAGTTACGTCCATGCTGTGCATAAATGCTGCAGATTGATTGAGGCTTTTCTTCCTCTATTGCTCTTTTTTTTTTTTTTTAATTTCTATTTGCTATTATTTGCCTCTTTCCTTTGTGTTTGATCCCCTGTACTTTATAAATGCACCTAATCAAAGTTAGGCTAAAGCACAGATTTATGACGTGTGATCCTAAGGCATGCTCCTGTAGACAAAGGCATTTTGCTGTTAATCTGGCACAGAGCACTTCTGGGAACTGAAGGGGTACAGGCTGCTTCTTAGCTGATCTGATTGTTTGCTATTCTGCAGGAACACTGGAGAGCTGTAATAACCTGCTTATTGTGCTAGAAGATCAAGGATCTCTTAGGGTGATGGAGGCTGCCAGAGTGATTTTTTGTAGTGGTCAAGGCCACAATATAGCTAAGGACACCTGATTACCAAGCTCCTTTGTTTGTGGTGTGACACAAGCTACCTTTATGATGTTTTATTTTATTTCATTTTGAAGAACACATAAAATTCTCTGTCATAATTGAAGTGTCTGACTGAAAGGGGTATCTGCCTTTACCTGTATGTGCTGTAGTCTTAAATCTTGCTCTCCTTGAACCTTGTCAAAGGTAATACAGGTTCCCAAAATAGTTCTCACATTCATAAGTCAATGACCTTAAAAATCAAAGATTATGTTTACCAAGCTCAAGATCAGAATGAAATTTGAGTGTCCCAATAGATCTGTTCTCTTCATCCTCTCAGTATTTCCACTCCCCTGAAACAATAAGACTTAGATTAAAAAAACGTTTTGTCAATTTTTAAAAAAATGTGCAGAAGATCTCAACAGATTTTTAAAATACAAGTGATATCTTCCAGGTTTCCTGTGTCTTGTCCTGTGCATTTCAGGGATGGAGCTCTGAAAGACACTTTGCCCTGTATCCTACAACAAGTCGATGGGCTGACGAGTGCAGACCAGCAGTGCTACATAGCACCCTTCCACCTCTACAGTGATACACAAACTTTACACAGTGTCTTGGAACATTTATATTTGTGTTCACTTTGCCTCAACAATAAATATCATCATTTTCTCCAACTTCCTGGAGGGGAGAATCCATTTTCCAGGGTATTTCTCAGAGCTGCTTTCATAAGCACTTGCTTATATCCCACCAGCACTCACATCCTATTAGGTAGAGAGCAAGTTTGATTTTCTGGACTGACAAGGAATGAGAACTTCTAGCAAAAGTGGAGAAGAAGCCTCCTTCAAATCACAGCCTGAGCTACTACCTTTTAACAGTATTTAGAAATCTGTATTATCCTGCTGCAGTTTCCTAAACTCCATTAATCAAGATTTTTCATGGCAATGTTTGCTGTGGAGATACATGGAAGAAGGCAGTGATGCAGCTGGTAAATGACCAAGGAAGAGAGGAGATGGACTGATGCTCTCAGTAGAAATGAACAATAGGGAAGAGTGCAGTTTGAAAATTAGGAAAGTGCTCCCACAGGTGAGATCCCAGAGCTGAAGAACCACCTTCTCATGAAAGGAATAGTAAGACAAGCCTTCAGGTTTATTTTTTCACAGTGGGTGAGCACTTCAGACTATAGAAGGACCTGTACCCAGTGGAAAATGGGAAAAGAAATAGGCACTGCTGCATTACTTTTGCAGGCTTCCCTTGCACAGCTGCATTACCAGGGAACTCCAAACTGCAGAGCATAGGCAGTGGCAGTGGCAAAATGAATTGGCATGACTTCTGCTACCTGCCTATGCAAAATTGGCATCTATTGAGTGGCTGCCAGCCTAGGAAAAATGTAGCTAAATCCTACTACATACAGTGGGCACAACCACTGCTACCTGTTACTGAGATGCTTCCTGGAGTGCAAATTTAATAAGGAAAGCTCATGCCTCTGAATGTGTTTGGATACAGATGCAGAGCAAGTTATAGAAGATAAAAGATTTCTCAGGTTAGGGGGTGATCTTGAGAGTGTAACAGCACAGAATCTCCCCATGGACCTACTTCTACCCCACAGTCAAGTGAGATAGTTTACTTGAAAATGTGATAAGTGACTCCACATGCAACGCAGGGAAAGAATGTACACATGGGGCCATTGCACCAGAGTGGGTGATGCTCTCCTCAGGATCAAACCATAGCTTTTTTGGGTTAACTTCTCTGTGTGCTGGTACTCACAGATACCAGGGGCAGGATAGTTCAGTATGGATGATTAGAAATGTATGGAAAAGAAGCACAGAAATGGAGAAAAAAAATATTGTGTCCTTACAAACCATGCAGTCATCTCTGAAGAGGGAGGACCAGGGAGTTATATGGGGACAGCACTGAGTGAAACCACTGTTGTCTTGGAAACTCAAAGGGAAAAATCACCATACAGAAGAGTTTTAGAGTGTTTTTCAGAGACACTCTATACACACACATACACACACGACAGACAGATAGATAGTCACACTCCTCTGCTTCTTTGCTGATGACTTTCTCGCCCAAAGCCAGTCATTATAAGAATTCTTTGTCTGATTTTAAAAGTGAGAATAGGAATGAATCCCTACACTTTTTCTTTGATATAATGAGAACTGATCTTGTGTTCGCAATTCAAAGATACAGCTGTTACATATATAGTTGAATTGAAGAACATATAAGGATAAATTAACAGATCAGCTTTCTGATCCACCCCAAAGAAGAAAGGAAGGAGGCCTCTCTTGGATTATGAAGAAAGAGAGCTGTGGCTATAACTTAAAAGCTCCTTCATGCATCTCACTGAAATCTGAAACAGCCAGGACCACTCATGTGCCTCAAGTAGCTGTGCCCACAGGAACTTGAGGCATTAAGTGACAAAGAAGGCTTGCAACCACAGCTATTCCTACAAAGCACTTCCTGGCCAGTAAAGTGATTTTCCATGTGCCAGAGGTGGAATGGCAAGAGGGACAAGCAGAAGACTGGCATCCTCTGACACACATTGAGAGCACAGCCCTTGCCAGGAGGGACGAGCTTGTGGCCTCCTGAGGCTGGGGGTGGTGACAGCGTGTTTGTGTGTTCACCTGTGCAAGCACAGAGTGTGAGACACCACTCAACTTCTGTGGCTGAAGGCAGCTCCAACTCAGATATCTCCTGTTCTTCTCTTGCACAGATTACATGAGGTGCTATCAAGAACCAGTGGAGCATTTGGTCCTTCAGCTCAGATGAGGGTCTAAACCTCAAGGCAGGCATTGTCACTGAAAGGAGGAAGAGACTCTGTCCAAGGGAGAAGACTGCTGTCTTTGCTGGTTCTGTGGCTTACTGAACAGGTAGAAAAAAACATGCTGGACTTTCCCTTCTGAGGAAAAATTTGTTTCCCTTTCCAGAATCTCAGGGAAATAGATTTTGTCGTTTCCCTCTTGCTGTGTTGTGCATTGGTTTGGGAAGGCAGCCAGCAGCACAGATCCAGGCTCTGACATATGCATACACTCTGGCATGGGCAATGAGCTCCTTTAATATGGATTTATTTTACTCCTCCCCCTAACACTTCTCTGTCCATGATGATATAGTACCACAGTGCCCATAACATCTAGCTTCTTTAATCCATAGCCTGCAATTACTAGACCTGCTATTAATGGCCTGGAGTTTGCTCTTCCATCCTTAATGTGCCCATCACCTCTTCCAGTGTCAGCAAGAAGCTGTGGTTTTCAAAACGAATTAAGTCTTTTTGTATCCTGCACTATGCTCTGTGTGGGTCTGTGTCTGCCTTGGTCTATACCAGCCTTGGTCTGTTAAGTCTGTGACAGTCCACTGCAGCTCCAGAGGTTGGCATGCCATTTAGCTGGAATCCCCTGGCTGAGTCCAAAGAATCCTCTTGTTGTCTTATTAGAGACACAGATTTTCTCAAACTGCAGACCTTATGAAAGGTCTTGGCTTGCTGGCTGAAACAACTTGCAGCATCATGTCGACCTACTCTCCAAGCTTTCCATTGGGGTTTGTTCTCCTGAGTGGCCATGGGAGATGATGGACAGAGACAGCATGAGACCAGGTAGCCTGTTATCAGAGGGCAATATGCAGTCCACTTGGAGTCTCATCTACCCTTAGAAAGTAACTTGATGGACGTGATAGGCTTGCCTGTAAGGAGACCATACACTGGTATCCTGAGAACTACAGTCCTTGTGGCTGCCTCACACCAGGTCATGTGAATGGAGGCTGTCCTGCTATTAATTCAGAACAGCAGCATCCAGCTACCCCTAAACCACTGCTGATATCTTTCTGACACTCTCCTTATCCTGGGAGAAAGGCACTGATGCAGGCCATGTTGAAGTAGTCAGTCATCAAAGAGAACAATCCTGGCCATCAAACAGAACCATCACTGTAAGCCAATGCCAAAGCCTGACTTACTGGTGGTGGTTTATGAAGGCACATCAGCTGCATTGCATGACCACAGAAAGGAGGGTTTCTAGTAGCACCTGGGGCACGGTTCATCCCTTCCAGGAAAGGGTGCCTAAACACATGTTCTGTGCCTCACCTGGGGCAGTGTTGCCCTAAGGCATCCCATCAATTGGGTAGCAGGGCTGACTCCCCAAACTACTGCTCCTTCTCTCCAGCTGCTGCCTCTTGAACAGCTTAAGGAGCCTCAATGCCCTGCACAGTGTCAAGTGTATGTCAATTAAGCAACACATTTCATAGCTTACCTAACACCAGACTTGGCCACGTTCTCTCCCAGTGTAAAACTGGGACAGAGACATTGGATCCATGGTACTAAGTTGGCTTATGCTGCTGAGAGCCTGGCCTGTAACTCTGCCTGATCCGTGTTAGCAAGTGGATCTTGCACTCTTGACCTGGGAAGAGAGAGCTGCGTGGCAGTGGAAGAGGAAAAACCCCACAAGAAACCCAAGAGAAAGCAGAGGTTGGGGCTGACACGTGATTTCTGCTGTGTGTTGGGCTTACTGAGCTTCCTACATTGTGCTTATGATGAGGTGAGTCAGAGTATGAATTCATACCCTGTGCTTTGCCATGGATGGCAAAGTGCTCAGCCCAGGCACTGGTGTGTTTGTTTCTCTGAGGATCATTTCTTATGTGACCTCCCTTCTGGGTGCTCCAGGGGAAGGAGAGGCTCTCACTTCAACTACAATAAGTCCCAACTCATTCTCACCGAGCATCCCTGGGGACTGCAGCTGGTCAGGGTTCCTGGAAAGCTGCTTTGCATCCCTCTTCGCACGTGATGGTTTGAGCCTATGTTCCAGATGTGACCTTTGTGTAAGGGACAAAAGAAGGTCTCCTTTGTGGCATCCCTTATCCAGCCTGCATATTTCCAGAGTTCAGAGATAGATCTATGTGTATCAAGAAACAGAGATCTATGCTTTCTTCCCCTATATGCTTTTTTCTATTTTGTACCTTTTTATCCCCCACTATTTTATATCAAGGGCTATTCATCATAAAGACTATAAAATGAATCCTCACAGGAGACAGAGAAATGTCTTGGCATCAACAGTTTAGTAATGGGTTAGACAGCCTTTTCATGTGGAGTTTGCCAATAAGAATCCAGCCCCCACACCAGCAGGGACTGCAAATTTCTATCACGTGCTGACTGGCTGTCAGCCGATAGGAAATGAACTTAGTCCCAGTCCAGTTCCTACTTGATCAGTGCACGTCAGAAATACCATCACTGCTGGAAACTGTCTCCCTCTTTCACTGGCAAGCCTGGCAGAGAGAGGCTAGAAAGTGAAAGCGAGTCTCTCATCTCTGGGGATAATATTGGAGACACATTAGCATCAGAATCTGTAAGGAAAAAGCTTATTCAAGCAGTGCTACTACTCAGCCTGCTCTGTGTTGAGGCCTTTTGCTGCTAATATGAAACTTTTCATCAGCCTGGCATTTAACACAAGCATAATGCGATTCTCAGGAAGAAATAAAATACAATAAAATACAATAAAATACAATAAAATAAAATAAATAAAAATTGCAGGTGATGCCTTGACTGTAAAGGCTCTAAATGAGTAATCTAGACAGAGTTTTAACAGGTGAATGCGCCTTCACACAAGAGCTTGAAGATGTCCCAAATGCACAGTTTTGCATTCTGAAGCTGTGCCAGGGAGAGGCAGAACTACTCAGAGGTCACAGCCATGCTTGCTTGGGAATTCTCCAGCTGCATTGATTTTGCTGAAAAAAACCCGCCAGGTTGCTAAAATCAAAAACTTGCCTGTAGTTAAAATTCAGTTGGGAGGGTTTTCTACCAGATTAATGGCTGAATATCTACCAAATATGATTTTTCTGTCTTGCCCTGAATGGATACCACTAGCCAAATGCCTTCTGGTGCTAGACATACCATCACATCAAAGAAATTCACCCAGAACTCACGCAGTGGAAAAGGAGAAAAAAGAGCCAGATGAAAGTGTTGACACCATAATGCCCCACTGGTGCAAAGAGCGTTTGCTTCTCTTCACACCCGCAGCACTGCAACAACCCTAACACAACCATCCTTCATGTGCCTTTTCTCACTGCATCCCAGGCTACAGGAACGGGTATGGAAGAGACATTCCAAGTTGCCAAGTTGTTTGAACTTCTGTGTAGGGAACTCTTCAAAACAAGAGAGAACAAAGCGTGTCTCTGTGGAAGCGTGGAGCCCGTGTGCCAGTGTGTGCTTGCCTGTACAAAAGTGTGTGCGCACCATCTGCCACTGGGATTCTGCTCTCAACACCATCAGCACAGGCTGCTCTCACCTGTGGGTTTGCTACATGCTCAGGGCTCTTTTTTTTCCCCAAAAGAAAAATCTCCTTGGATTCATTGCTTTGTCAAGTGGAAATGGCAGGAAAGGTGACGGCTGGATTCATTTGTCACCTGAGATTGCATTTATGGTGCATAATGCTTCAGAGGCCTGGTAAGCATCACCACGTCAATCCTGTGGCTGAGGGGGCCAGGACATAATGTCCTGTCTGCAGCCATCAGAGGAAGTAGCAGAACCAGGACCTGGATTCAGACCTGGTACCTCGCTCCCTGTGCTGACTGCTCAAATGCTGCTTACTCACTGTGCTTACAGCCAGGATCCTGCTTTCATCGCTGCTTTCACATTCTTGTTGATCTGAGCTCTCCCTTTAGCTATGCCTTTCAAGTCTTAGAAGCTGTAATGAATATGTATCAACATTTCAAAGCCATAGATCCTGCGGTGGGGAAACAGAAAGGGGACGGGAGAGACAGACACACATACAGTCTAATTCATTTTTAAATGTCTGTAATTCATCCAAGAGCATTATCAATAATTACTAGAAGAAAGCAGTAGCTCACATCACGAGAAATCGGTGCTTTGACAAAAAGTTGGCAGCAGGCCTTACAGATATCTTGCACGTGCAAAACCTTCCTGGAGCATGATAACCAGCTGGGGGGAGGTGTGGCAGGGAGACCTTTCTGTCTGCTCACAGCCCCAGTGGCCTCACCAGGGAACCCTGCTGTTCTGTCATCCCTGTGCCTGCGTCAGGCACACTGGAGCTCTTGCAGACAAACTCAGTGGGTGAATGCTAGATCTCATCCCTGCAGGAGGTGTGGGTTTTCAGAGGAGGTTTATGGGAGCTGGATGCATTGTAATCTTAAGCATCCCTTGAAAAATCAAGCCTGGATGCTCACTGAGTCTCCTCTCAGGGTTCCACCACTGCCTTCCCTCAGCTGTGGCCATTGCTGTTCTGTGCTCATGGCAGGGCAATGGGCATCTCCAATTCTCTCTGTTACACCATCTTCAAACTCTTTCCTCTTAAAACTCTGACTAGAGGGTGGCCTGGGACATAGGACTGGGAACAGATCTTGAACTGCTTCCAGTTTGGAGTACCTGCAGCTACCTCCCACCTACAGACCAGAACTCCTACCATAAACAAAACCAAGGCAAGACAGAGAGGGGAAAGGGAGAGGGGGCCTCAGAGAAGGGAGGCTGTTTATGTGAAAACTTGGATATTTTTTTTCACCTGAAGCCAGTACTGGCTGCTCATTTTCTAGACATGAAGCTACAATGTCTGTGGCATTTAGATCCATTCCCAGCCATTCCACTTTCTTGAGCTGCCAAGACCTGCTTCAAACATATGGCCCTGGCAGGGCTGGGGATGAGATATGGGGATGCTCTGTCATCCTTCAGACCTTGGTGTCAGTTTGTGGAGTATGAGAGATCCTCCTCTTCCTTTCCCCCCTCACCACAATATAACTCATGTGAGGCACCCCTGATTTTGGGCCTGATGCAGCTGGGGGCTGTGACCTTTGCTGCTGCCACACACTGCCAGCCATGCTGCCTTCTTGACTGCTTCTCCCTGTATTTACCAGCACCATGGGAGCAGAGACACTGGCACAAGTACCATGGAGCATCCCTGCTGTCATGTCAGACCTCAGGCAGAAACACAGCTGGGACCACATCATCCTAAATCCAATGGCTAGATCTGCTGGGACTCATCAGCCTGAGACTTGAGCCTCCTCTACAGCTAAAGCTGACCAAAATCTCATTGCAGCACAGAGAGGCACAGCATTTGGGTCACCCACAGTACAGTCCTCTGTGCTGGGCTACAAGTGAGGAACATTTGGCAGTTTCAGGTAATACAGCAGCAGCTGCTGCCTCTGTGGTGTGTGTCTCATGAAACTGCCAAACACCTGTACTCTCCAGTTGGCATCCAGTTAATTAACGGATAAAATTCAAGAGATTAGCTTCCTGCACAAAGACCTATATGCTTTAAATCCTGCAGGTGCACCTGGCACTTCAACAGACACAGAGAAGGCCTGGAACTACCTGTCCCAGTGGCCTGAGAGGGCAAGGACAGCCCATGGTCCATAGATCGGCAAATAACCTTCAAAGGATGCCTAGAGAAGCTGGAATTCTTTTTCTTTTGCCAAATGTTGCTGTTGAAATCTTTATTTGAAACCTGCCAGTGTGTTAGAAGATGGACTTCTTATACATTTGGCACAATGTCTTATCTTTATATGCACCTCACTGACTTGATAAACACATTTTATTTAATCTCATAAATCCAATGTTTATTGTGGCCCTTGCTGTTTCCCATGGAATGTCTGCTGCTCTGTGTTATAAATGGGCCATGTTGCTCTGGCCTGTAACTCAGGAGCCCATACCCCATAAAGACACTCAAAGCAGGAGCATTCCTCATTGAAAAACACCCATGTTTCCTATGGAGAACTGAATTGGGGCATTTTCTGAGTCTTTTAGGGTTTGGGGCTTTTTATTCTTTTAAATCAGGGCTAGTTTTGCACTTCAGCACTTTACCAGCCTGATGCTGGTTGTTGAGAGCACCTAGTCCTGTGATGTCCTTGCTGTACTGGCTAACAGGAGGTGACAACACCTGTGTGGCAAGTCTGGCTCCCAGGACAGGGACCTGAAGGTGCCCAGTGCTTTGCAGATGTGCAGCTGCTTGGACAGACTGGACATGAAGCTCTACCCTGATGCACTGAACAGGAAATTGGAAATCGAGCATTTGTTATTCCATCCCTCCCTGAAATTGTGGCAGCAATGCCACAAGGAAGGCAGTGAAATGCTGTGCAGAAATTTAGCACTCTCTAACTTTGCTATTACAGCTCACTGAGAAAGCCAGGCCAGAGCTGTGCTTTGTGAGTAATGATCTTAGCTATACATTAGCCAGAAAATGAATCCTCAACTGGTATACAATGATACTGTCATTCCTGAATTCATTCCACACAGCAGCATATGTAAAGCCATAATACTGACTGCATAATCAGTGGGTGGTGTTGCTATTTTTTCCCTTAAGCATATGATGGACAAACAGCTTCTCCACTGTACATTTAAACCACTTCCATCATTTCTATTCATCTGTCCAGGATAAATTATATAGGAAAAAATGTGTGGGTGATGAAATTGCCCTCCATTTTTTTCTTTTTTTTTTTTTTTTTTTAAACTGACAAAGGACAGACAACAGACGAAGTGCATGTTGAGAGGTGGGTGGAAATCATAAATAACTTGTGTCTTCAGAAACAAACCCCAGAAGCCAGCTTGACTGTTTGGGGAGTAGGGCTAGGGGCAGTCTATGTGATAAGGTGTTGGCGTTCTTGCCTCCTTAAAGCTTTCTATCTAGCTCTGCCATCTCTCAGCTATTTTTTTCGTGGGCTTCTTCAAACAAAACCAAACCAAGATCCCATTTCACAGGCATTAGAGTTTCCATGGAGAGCTGTGGCCCTTGGCGCCTGTGGTAGGTTGTGGCGTGGCTGTAATGACAGCCCCAGCCCCGTCCCACCAGCCCTGAGACACCAAGTGCACGCAGGGCTGCGCTCGTGGGGAAACGCACGCACGGCATCTTTAACGGGGTTTTAATTTTGTGCCCGTGGGAAGCACCGGATAACCACCCTGGAAGCAGGAGCTGATTGATCACAGGTCTGGTATGGGATTTGGGTGGCACCAACAAGGCGCTGGTGACGTCTCAGTCTCGAGAAAATGACCTTTGAGGACCAACGGCACTCGTGGTTTTTCTGATGTGGAGGTTGACCACTGAAACTAGAAAACCACCCTCTTCAAACTTCCTGGTGTTTCTTCCTTTTCTGTGTCCTAGTCTCCAAGGCTTCTGGCCAAAAGCAGCCTGGAGCCAAAGGGTCAGCAGCTAAATGAAATGATGAGGCTTTTAGAGAGCCCAGCTGCCTGGGCAAAGGCCTAGTTCGAAGGAGGAGTGGAACAAACAGGACAGAGGTCAAGGAACGGTGACCTTGCATGGAACTGGGAGCTGGCAGAGGAGAGGAGGGAAAGGGGAGGCTGAGGCCAGGGCAGCAGGAAGGAGTCAGGATGGAAACACAGGGATGGCTCAGGAGGGGTTCATGCTGGAGCTTGGCATTGTGTCTGAGGCACCAGAAAGGTGCCGCAGGATGGGATCTGCTCCTTACACTTCTCTAACCCTGGTTCATCACACACAGGAGTCAGGAGGAGCACAGGGTTCAGAGAAAACCACCTCCGAGTCAAGCATCAGCTGGGCAGCCTTTGCGGCACTTACCTGCTAAAACATCATGTGTGATTATGTGTTTACCTCTGATTGTATGTCCAAGGTGGGCTCTGCCTTGCAGCCTGCCTTGCTGCCTGTGCTCTGAAAGGTGTGCAAGCTTCACTGGTGGTGAACAGCCAGGGCTGTCAGCAGCTGGATTCTGCTGCGGCAGCAGTGCTCCCTGCTCACATGAGAAAGGCACTCGAGTGAGAGGAAGGCTTCCCTGCATTATTGTGCCAGCCCTATTGCTCTAGTGTGTTTCAAGGCTAAGAAAAATACTCCAAGCCTGGAAATCAATTTCTGCTTTCTTAAGTCACACTGGCTGCAGTCCTTGGAGGGAGGGAGCCTGTGTGAGCAGCTGGGGGATCAAGAGCTCTACTGGGCTGGGGCAGCTGGAGGGGGTACTAAAGGGAGAGGGTTGCAGCCTCCTACATATCAAGGCAGGGGTGTCCAAAACCAGAGCATGGAAACATGCCTGGAGAGGGAAGAAAAAACATGATTTTACCCAGCCTAAGCTGAAATGGAAGTCTGTGAGACCAAGTGACTGAACCCATAAATAACTTACTAGTGACCATAATAGATGGTCTGGGCTATGCCATGCCATGCTATGCTACTCATTCCTTCTTTTCACAGCACAGGACTTTCACAGCTGCCCCACTGCTTAATTTATTAATTTAGAAGATATACTTGCTAACAGCATAACAACTGTAGTCCACAGCCCTGCTGCATTTGCTCTCTGCACACAGGAATACCTAGTTCCTGGTAGGAGGCAACGAGGACTCTGGCACAAGGCACTAAAGCCAATCTGAGGTTTATTCCAGTGAGTATCAGGGACCATCATTTGCAGCACAGTAGTACATAATTCTTTCAGTGTAGGTAGGCACTCATGCTTGGTGGCTGGAGCAGCAGGAAAACTAAGACTTGACCTGTTTTCATTGAAAGCAAATGGGATTTTAGTCATTGACTTCAGGCAGAGCAGGGTGGGGACCCAAGAGCAGAGTCAGTTTGCCAGTTTGTTGCTTGCCTACTGATGTCATGCCAATATTGTCTGCGTTGGTGCAGGGGAGAGCAAACGCCTGGTCATGGGCGGGGGGGAATAACTAGCTGAGCTTATTAAAAGCTATGGTAATTGTTCATTACAGCTGCTATAGTCCACCTTGCTTCAACAGCACGGGTTCTAGTGTCAGAGGCAGGGGGAGGGGGAAGGAGAAGCAAGTGGGGGCCTCCTTCACTCTGGTGTTGCAGTGGCCGTCTCCTTTCCAGAAGACGGATGTTGTGCTCTAAGTACCTCTCCAGAGAGCTAATGGCCGACATGGCATTATTACCAGCCTGCCATCAGCTCTATCTTTTTTTTTTATGATAGTAATTTGTTACACTGGTTTGCCACATGCCCGCTGCTTCCTTGTTAATCCAATAATCTATATGAGAAAAGCAATTTGACATTCCTCCTTCCCATCTGCCACCCATCACCCAATCTATATCTTAACTATCAGTGATTTATTAATGGTGTCTGCATTAAGTACATCTCCGCTTCATTGGCGCCCTCCATTCCCTCTCTCCTAGAGACACTCTCTGGATACATTTAGAGAGCAGAGTCAGCACAAAGAGGAAAAGCAACAGTAAAAGCAACCAAGTTGGGGGATTTTAGGTGCTTTGGTCAAATGCTCCATGTGTACAACAGCCTGGTGCCCACTCAGCTGAGACTCAAGTGCGTGCTCAGCCCCTGTGCTCCTTGCAAAACATAATGCACTAACAATGCAAGGCTTTATCAAGTTTATGCCTATAGTCCCTTTGCCAGCATCACTTTGCATGCAGTGTGGGGCAGTGTTCAGTGGCTCTTAGAAGGGGCTTTTGATGGGGCTTAATCCAGTGTTTGTTGGGTAATGCTTCAAGGGAAAACAACCAGATTCATGATCAGTGTAAATAATGAAGTACAGTATCCAGTATCCTGGATTTCTTGAAGTCTGGAAAGAGTGGCTCTGTTAGCCTTTCTGTCAGTGGCAGAATGAACAGCACAGCCTTTTTGTGATCACCTATTTTCAGGACTCTTGTAAGAATACTGTACCTTCAATAGCTTCAGCAAAGTTGGTTTGAAATCAGCCAATGAGCTCAAAAGCTTTTGGAGGTGAAGGGCATCTGAGAAGCTCACATATACACACACACACACAGGCACACACTCCTGTATGCTTACAAAGGCCTTGTTTCCTTAGAAACCAAGCTAAAAATCTACTGGTAGTATTTCAGCCTGCTTGCCAGTATCAGGGAAGAGCTCAGGGACTACTTGAGTCCTGCAAAATGAAATTCTCTTTTCTTTTTGAAGGAATTCTCTGCTTGAAATTAGATTTGGGAAGCACCGATCCTCGCCCAGCTCAAAGCTTGCACTGCTCCACCCACACGGGTCTCAGGACAGGCATTCCCGGTCATTCCCCTTTCATTCTCAAAACTGGAGCAGTGTCCTTGCACGTGCTGGCCAGGCACTGCAAACAGGTTTCATTGATCCAATTACTCCCCACCCAGCCATTGCATACAGCACTGGCAATATAGCTCAGCATCCTGCTGTGTCTGTGTGTATGCTGAAACACTGCTTAACGACTTTTAGTTTAACTCACACGGGGAAAGCAAAAAAGAGCATCTGACTTTACACTAAAGTTCATTACACACACTTCCCTGCCACACTCCTGGGGATCTAAGGAGGTAGAGTGAAGAAACAAAATCTTGTGGATTAGATAATTTGGCACGGCCAGATTCGGTCATGTATAAAAGTCTCTTTTATACAGAACGTTAATACTGCAGGTTGGCTAAAACACCTTTAGAAAGCATGGGGTATGGACAGCAAGGCAGATGATGCTTTTATTTCATTTTCACAACAGCTCTCCTTAAAGGGCCGTCATTTATTTAGAATAGCCTAACAGAACCTTTCCTGTAATTACTGCTATTTTTAAGATCCAGAAAGAAGTCATTAAAGAACAAAGCGCAGTGAGAAAAGCCAGAATCCCAGGAAACAGGGACAATGTGGAAATGAAACAGTTACAAGCAAAACTGCAGTGGATTTCATAGCTTTTTGAAGTCCAACGCAAAGAATGGTCACACAGCATGTACCTCTCTAGATGTGCAGGGGCAGAGGATGATCTGTGCCAGGGGTGGGGAGCACACTCTTGGTGCTGCTAAATTGCCTTCTGAGATAGCTGGCACTGCCTGGACAGTTTCCACCCAGCTTTTTTTCCTGGTACAGAAATGGTAGCTGGAGAACATTCAGATTCACCAGGGTCTGTGGTGACTGACTTGGTGGTCTCACAAAGTGGTTCTCATGTAGCCTCGCAGTCTTGCTGCACTGAGCAGTGTTTGGTTTCCTTGTGAATTTTTGCCTCTTGCTGCTGGTGAGCTGTGGTTGAGATGCTGCTCTTGCCAGTGCTGGGCTCCCCAGCCAATTCCAGTGCCTCAGGATGCCAGTCTTAATATTGTTGAAGGCTCCCAAGGTGATTATTTTTTGCTGCTCCCTTTCCCTAAGGCTGAGATTTTCATTTGGGTTTTAGATTATCAGTTAACCCACATTTATCACATGTCAGTACCATTTCAATTAATACCTCTTTTATGCATAATGAAAAAAACTTGGGATAAACAGACTGGGAAGAATGTAGGTAGAGAGTCATCATTAGGAACTAAGTAATTAGGTTTGGGCAGAGAAATGTGAAGATGTACAATAAATTACATGCAAACCTCCTATAGCAGGGGAGGTAGACCTAAAATGGGGAAAAATGAATATTTCATAGTCCCATCAGATGGAGAAAGCTGCCCCTTTGTGCTTTGTGTTTTTTAACACTGCACTGCTGAATAAAGCAATGTCTGCCTTCAGTCTTTTATTCCCATTGTTTGTTTCTGTTAAACTTACTGAAAATGGAAAGGGAGCATTCCTTTTGAATTGAATGACATGTTTTCTTGGAGCCAAAATAGGGGGGAAAAAAGTGTTTGTTTATTTGTTTGTTCACTGATTTGGCAAGGAAAGTCCCCCAAGCATTTGAATTTTGGCTGAGATCAGAACTACTACAATGTTTTGTCTTTTTTCTTTTTCATGCTTATCTGCCAAACAGCAACAATAGCTCCCTACACAGGCCTGCTGGAAACGAGATGCAGAGGCACAGAGTAGCAAATGGCTGGGTAAGGGAGGGTGTGACTGCATGCTAGGAGAGTTCTGACCACGCAGACCAGGAGGTGTGGCACAATGATGGCACTTCAGCTGGAGAGATAAGGATGAGGTGTATGGAAACAGAGTGCAGGAGCAAAGCCACTGCTCTCCCTCCTTCTCCCCTGAGACATCGCTTCTAGTCCCCCCAGACCCCCTTCTGACTGCCTGATGCCAGCTTCTCCAGCTGACTTACTCCACATGAAAAGGACAAACCTCCAGCAAAAAAACCCCACCACCAACCAACCAACCAACCAACCAACCAAAACAAACAAACAAACATACATACATAAAACAACAAAAAACCCACAAAAACAAACAAAACCAAAACAACAAACAAACAACAAAACCACACAAAAAACAACCAAAACCAAAACAACAAACAAACAAACAAAACAACCCCACCCCCAACAAAACCAAAACAACAACAACAACAAAAACAACAAAACCAACCCCCAAAAAACCCCCCAAACCACCCCAAATTGAATAATCCTAGCAACTCTTTCCATAAAGGATTGAATAGGCAAAGATGGGAAGCACATCTTTCGTGTATGATACTGCAAAACCGTGAGAAGAATCTGTATATTTGCTCTGGACATTCCCTTAGGCTTCTGTGTTTCAATAGCATAATCTTAAATCCAGCTAGTGTTAGAAGTAGAGCAGAGAATGGGGAGTGAAGGCAGGAAACTCTGGCTGAAGCTAGATCCTAGTTTCATGTATTCCCTCCTACTCCAGATAACACATTTGCTTGACCAATAACCACTGCAAGTTGGGGCTTCTGATAAGCCAGTGTTCTGTGACCTGGGGTTTCCCAAGATTTTCTGTTTCACAGAACAGCTTTTTTGCAAATAGTCCAGAGGAACTGATTCAATGTTTCTATAATTACCTGTATCTATAGACTTACATTAGAAAAAATTTAAAAGTCAGCATTTTGTTTTGTAAAACTGCCTGGTGTTCATGATATCAAGAGCTGCAGATGGGCAAGCTCATGGATTATTTGCCCTGTCTGCTGTGTATAGAAGAGCTCATTTGGGGGTTTAGTAGAGAGAAAGATTTCATGAATGACTGTAAAAGACAGAAATGGAAGCTGGGAATTATTTGGAGTGGAGGAAAAGAACAGAAGGAAGAATGGTAATCTCTCATTTGTAGTTTTGGAGATCTCTGCAAATACCTTTTGAGATATAAAGTTATTTCCCCTAATAATTTGCTTGTGGTGTGGTTTTTCTCCCAAGGAATATGAGGCATGTGTAAAATCCTTACAATTCTTACAATCAAATGTGATTCCCAAGTGCTGGGAAGATAATGGTTTGACAGCAGCTAAGCTGTCCAAAGCTGCCATCACCTTGCATATTACTCCATGAGGTGTCTGGAACTTTTCTCCGTGGAAGATTTGATGGAAGATGTAATTACAATTATATAATTAATATTTTCCTTTGTACTTTCTTAAAAGAAAAAAAAAAAAAAAAGAAAAATCTCAAAAGGTATTTTTCCTGTTTGTACTGAAAACACTTTGGTGTTTGATGAAAGCTCTTTTTTTTTTTTTTTATAGCCAGCCTCTAGGGAAAAAAAAAAAACTGAACCCAAACCCTAGCAATTCACATTGTTGTAAAAAATGTTTCCAGAGAAAAATACAATTGCTTCTGACTAGCTTTAGTTATCATGTTTTTTTTTATTAAAATCTCCATCTCTTTGCATTCCTGCTGCTTATTTGACAGTCTCCACTTGTCGTTCTTACACTCGCTTGCCACCATTTCACAATCTCGCTTTGTACTCCACACTTCCTATTTTTAATTGGAATTTTCTTCTTTCCAATTCCTTCACCTTTTCTGCAGCAGACCTCTTAGGTAGTAGATGATCCTAATAATATCTGAGTTGGAGCTGAACTTTAGACCCACGGTATATCTGAGTTGTTTTGAAGTAGCTAAAACGTATTAGAAAGAAAAAAGGTAGACATGAGACATTGCTGAATATTTTTTCCTGATTTGTATAAGTGGAAAGGGGATGCAACAGCACCAACTAAAACAGAGTTCACATTCTCTTTTCTAATAAGGAGTAGAGGTTGTTATATGGGAAAAATCATCTATTTTTAATACATTTATATATATTTATATGTTTATAATAAGTAATTTGCATTCCACTTCTATTTTTTCTGCCCAAAAACGTGTTGGTGAAACTACTTGAAAGATCACTGAATGGGAGAATAAAGGATGTGGTAATTGATCTCTGGAGGTCTCTAGACCCACCTCCTCAGCAGGGCAGGGCCAGGCAGAGCAGGATGCTCAGCATCTCATCCAGGCAAGCTGTTAGCGTTTCCTTGGTGAGATCACACCAAATCTTTTTGGGCACCTGCAGCAGCCTGTAGGGACACAGTGGAACCCAGCTTTGTTTGCACATGGGGTCTGGACAGGAGGACTCATAGAATGGCTTGGGTGGGAAGGATCCTTAAAGATCATCTAATTCTGACCCCACTGCCATGGGCTGGGACACCCTCCACTAGACCAGGGTGCTCAAAACCCCATCCAGCCTTGCCATGAACACTTCCATGGATGGGGTACTGTTGATGAAGCTGCACTGGAACAAGCCTTGGCCTTCCCTTTGTTGTGACATGCTCATGCCTTCTCCAATCCCTCAGCTTGAAGCTTATCAGAGAAGCATTACTGATTTCAACCTCTCTCTACTTTGTAAGTGTCATTCAGGTTTAAACTAAACAGATGCAGCTCACATGACCTCATGCAATACTCTTCAGAAAGAAAGGAGATGAAGAAATACCCTCACTGATCCTGTCAAGGTGGTGTAAGGTAAGGTAGCAACAGTGAGGGAAGCAGCTTTGGGGCTTTTGTTGCTTTCTGTAGGCCAAGCAGAAGGACAGCACCCAGGATGCTTGGAATGCTGCTGGCATCAGACAACCACTGGCCTCCTGCAGTGTGAGTGCAAGTCTAGTGCTGTCTCCTGTTCAGGTGGTCACAGGAGAATGAGGTCAGACTCTCGTATCACCCATTAAGGCAGATAATGGAGCTCCACAGGCTCTCAGGGGATGGATGTGCTGCTGCCCAAAAAGCAGCACATCTTCTGCATGGGGCAGAAGACAGTGAGGACAAGGTCTCACTCACCTGCAGTGGCCCCAGCTCTTGTGGACACCTACAGCAACCTCCATGAAGCCATGGGCCCTCCATTCAGGGTGGCTGAAAGAGATTTACCATGTGACATCTGTGACTTTACATCCAACTGAAACAACCTCAGAACACCGTGGGGAAAAAAATGGCCTTGCCAAAGTTCAGTAACAGAGGAGAGATTTATTCGTCTGGCCACCACCTTCTCTTTGGATATAATTTGTATCTACTCTCCAAATCAGGAGTAATAACCAAATTATATATGTTGAAAATGGTGAGGTTTAGAAGTGCATAAAACATTTGAAATGAAACCTGAAATGGAGTGAGATTTGACTAGTTTCAGCTGTTGGTACAAGCCTAAAACTCAGGTAGGGCTCATTAGGAAGTTCATCTGACCTTTCTGACTGAACCCAAGGCTGATTTTATGTCTGATCCATAGAGAACATCTTTTTTATTTCTTTTTTCCTTTTTTTCGCCTACATGAAATCTCACTGATTATGACTGGAAGCTCCTAAGTTTGTTCAAATCCAAAGTTCAAAGCAAGTTCAAAGTACAGGAAGCATGTAGCCATGAAAATGGAAATAGTTGAGTTTTAAATCCATGAGATCAGAGCAGCTGGAATTTGCACTTTGCTGAAGCTGCCTGAGCCAGAATGCTCTGAAAAGATGAGAGTTTAATCCTGATGAATAGAAAAGAATGAAGAAGGCCCTGGTTTTGCCTTTGATCTTTGGTGAAGGTATCTGTCTTTCCTAAATGGTTTTCCAATACAGATGAAACTTACCCACTAAATATTTGGGTAGAGCCTGCCATGCAATACACTAGAAATAGGTAAATCAGTGCATACTAGAAGAGAAATAACATCTTTCCTTTTTGGCCTTAAGTATAAGTGTGGTAGGGCTAGGAGAGGTCTAGCTCCATGGAATTAGGTTACTTAGGAATTATTTTCTCAGTAGAAGCCTAAGAAACAGTTTACAATCTGCTGTATGAAGGACACTCACACTAAGGAGTGGTGAAGAAATCAAGACTTAGCCTTGCCAAGCTCTGAAGATAAAAGCAAAAAAAAGTGCACCAGTGTTGCTAGAGGAAGTGAGTAAAACAGGCATGTGTTTGGGTGCAAGACTGCATCTGTTTGGGAAAATTATAAGAACAAACAACTGGAGAAAGACAGGTCCTATGATTCCTTTTCCTCCTTTCCTGAAATCATTTTGTGTTCACACATGACCTACGAGTGAGAAAGAAATGGAGAAATGGACCTGGGGAAGATACAACTCTGAAGGACAGAAAGGTCCATCTGTATCATCTTGCCTGAAGTCATCCCAACATCAGGCAAGGAGCCACGTCCACCATCTGCCCTGCATCATCCAGAGACACACAGCTGAACAAAAGGGCAGGATTTTGAAAGTTCTCATCATATAGTTCAGCACAGGCTTGGAGCTGACTACCTGCAGCCATGGCTTTGTCATCATGGCTATGGAACAGGACTGAATGAGCTCACTTGACAGTCTGCATTAGCTTGCTGTGGCTTCTTGGGACTAGCGCCATCTGAACTTTGGTGACAAGGACAAATCAGAACTGCAGAAGGAGATCTTGCTTGCTAAAATTTTTGTACATTTTGGTGGTTAAATCAGGGTGTTTAATTCACAAGTTTTTCAGGCCCTCTTCTGTCTGACTGGATTGCTCTCATCATAAGGTAATTCATGCAAGCAATTAGGCAGTGCTGCCTACAGCAATACCTCATCCTCTCAAGGGACCAGAGGCAAAGAGGAAGTGGCTATGGTCTCCTAGCACACTTTAGTATATATTTCTGTGTCTCTGCAGATCTCTCCAGCCCCTTGCAACTCATACAGAAATCAACAGTCTCTCATGCTTTGATATAACACATTTGCTTTGTCTTTGGCTGTAACATGGAAAGCTTTAGGTGCTTTGAAGATTGTAGAACAGAGGTATGAACACAAGTGAAAGAAAAGTTGTTTTCAGTACCCCTGGGGCAAAGGTTTTCTGACTGTAAGCTGGTGTTACCACCAGTTTGAGCCACATGTATGTCTGCTAAATGGTATGGGTGTCAGGCATCCAGCATTTCCTTATTCTTCTAGTCCTGTTGGTAATTCAGTCAGAGGTGTGCTCTTTCTTCTGCCCCAGGAGCAGAGCATTCATTCTGGAATGAAGAAGAATAATGTTGGCTCTTCTGCTGCTTGTACCCTGCCACCATTCCTTTCCTGCTGCTTCTGAACCCCCTGACCCTTTCAAAGGCAGCTCAGCAACCTGCTCCATCTTCTATTGAATTGAATTGCAAATCTGGAGTCACTGCAGTGGGAGAAAGCCATCCATTTCAATTCTGTGTCCCTGTTGTCCCTCCCATGGGACCAGGGCAGATCCTGAAGAAATGCTGTCAGCATTTGTTGATTGAGCCTTCTGATGAGATTAACTTCTGGTTTAGCACGAAGCCAGTCATGTGCTCCCCGCTGTGTTTGGGCCGGCCAAGGCTCAGTCACAAGGCAGAACAAAACTTCTGGAGCTCTGCATACGACTCTTGGACAGTGACTCACCCTCCAGCAGCACTGGAGAAGCAAACTTGTGAAGTTTGACTTGCCCATTAGGAAAAACTAGGCAAGGGCAAGCAGCCAGTTTTGGACAAGTTACTTACGTACCCACCCACCCAAGAACCCTTCTGACAGGAGCACCCTTCAGCAAATTGCCTTTCTGCTGAGGAACCATGGAAGATGGATGGCCAATGGGAGCAGCACCACGAGCTGCTGCAGGGGATTATAGTGCCGTGATCCTACAGTGCCTGGATCCTAAGGAAACCAGCAAGCACAGACCACAGACCCGGGGTCTGGGTCCTTACTTGGAGTGACTAATTTTCCACTGACTGCCAGAGGTGAGGGGTCAGAGGGAGAGGTCAGAGTGGGTCACAGATCAGTGGAGATCATACAAATCAAAAAGAAACCCTTGGCCTTTCAGGTTAGTTTGTATTAGCAGTTGTATCTATCTTTTTTTAGCTCCAGCCCTGCTTATTCTTTGGAATAAATTGCTTTCCCTTGAGAACCTACAGCAAAGGAGATCAGAGGATGGCAGACACACTCTCAAAGTTTATGCCTGACATCCCTCTGTGGATACCCTGTGACAACAGGATTTCACTGCTGTGTTTCCCCAGAGCTGCTCTCATTCCTGGTGACATCAGTGACAAAAGTTTTAGCCTTTTTAAGCCATGCAAGACATGCAATGAATTGCAACATGTTATTATGTTGGGTATCACAGGCAGAGCTCAGGTCTGTGGTGTGCTGGGTGGCACATCAGCCCTGGAGTGGTCTGAGTAGCCACTTCACATTCACCTTCTGTGAGCCACCAATGCCCCCTTCAGCACACTTTGGTTACAGTGTCACTTGAAAACATTCCCTTTCACCATTGCTGCATCCCAAGGGTGCTTGTTACTGACTCTCAAGGACTAGGGGTGGAGAATACAGAGAAAAAGGACTCCTCACTCTGTGTCTCAGCTTTGGTGTGCATATATGTGTTTATGTTTCTCTTTCTTCCTGTGAAGATAACAAATGAACTCACAATCCCATTCTGAAATTAAGTTACGTGGTTACTCCTGTGCCCTCATAGTGGCTGTCCTGAAAGCAAAAGTTCAGTTTTTCAGCAGATGTGCAGTCTTTAGAATTAAGTTTGATTCCAAAACTGAGACCCACTAGTTCAGTGAGACCAGCATGTCCTGATGGCACGGGAATATCAAGGAATGCAGAGTGTGACCCTGAGCCCACTCCTCTGTGTGGGTGGCTGCTCCTCGTCATGGCATTCATGACATGCTCTGTTTGGAAGCTGCAGGAAGGCAATGTGCTTCCTTCCCTTCCTCTCTGGTTAGTGGTTCTTTCTGAGGAGATGATAGCTCTTTCTCCCTTTCCCTTCTTTCAGGTGTTTAATTTGGGGTTTTCATAGGCACTGTTTGGGGTTTTCAAGTCACTAGGGCAAAGATCTCTAGGCCTGGGAATAAAATTGTCACAGGGCTGCACGTTCAGGGACTTTGATAGGGACCAGAAGTTGCAGGGTTTGGCTTAGTAGGCGAACATGTTCTAGCTGTGGAGAAGATAATTGGTTGTAAAAAACATATGGCACATCTCTGTGTGAGCAAGGCAGTTGTTATGTTGACAAACTCAGCCTTGCTGACAGAATGGCTATGGAGCATTTTCCTGTACAGTGAATTCTTTATCCAGATGTATGTTTCTCTGTAGCTACTATCGGAAGTTATCATCTTCAATATCCCTCTTGTCTCACATATGGTGAGAAATAGTAAGGTCAATATCCCACAAGCCATCAATGTCTCAGCAAGTCCACTTTTTTTTTTTTTTTTTTTTTTTTTTTTTTTTTTTTTTTTTTTTTTTTTGGCTTGGCAACAGCCAATAAATCTCAGAAGGCTTCCTTGCAACACGGGAGAGAGGAATCTGTTTATAGCCTGTATGCTGTTACTTAGAACATTCATAGAGCCATAGAATAGTTTAGGTTGAAAGGGACCTTTAAAGGTCATCTAGTCCAACCCTCTTGCAATGAGCAGGGACCTCTTCAACCAGATCAGGTTGCTCAGAGTACTGTCAAACCAGACCTTAAATGCTTCCAGAAATGGGGCATCTACCACACCTCTGGGCAACCTGTTCCAGTGTTTCACCACTAATACCTGCTTTTTTGTTAGAATAATCGTTTCTACTTGAGCTGGAAAAAACCCAGACTGTCCCAGGAAAAGGTGGCCTTGTGCCCAGGAATGTGATGGTTTCCATGGCAATAGATTAAGATGGGCTGTCTAAGGCCAAATCAGATCTCAGCAAGCTCTGAGAAAATCTGGGGTGTTGGTGCCCATTACAGTCTGCAAGCACAGCACCATGGTTTCTGAGTCCCTTTGATGAGCTGTGAAATAGAAATGTACTCTGCAGCTTCCTAGGGATTTACATTCAAAAGGTGCTGCAGCACTGACTGATTTGGTCAATATTGCCAGAAAAAAAAGCAAACCAGTGGTGAATTTACTGCTCAGGGTTGTGCTTTCACAAGGAAAGTAGGGTAAAACTAGTCCTTGAATCACAACAGCTCCTCTCTGTCCTCTCTTTTTAGTCTGGTCATGACCCTCAGCATGGGAATGTGGGAAAAGGAGTTTTGGGATTATTTAGTCCCATAGGCTTTGATACAGGGATTGAAAATTTAATCCTCTTACTGCATGTAGTTTTCTCCATGAGACTTAACAGAAACTTGAGACAGAGGCACCAGGTTGGGAATGTCAGTCTGTTTGCTTTAGAGTTCTCTGCTTTGGCCATCTGCAAATTGAAGTGGCTCCAATAATGGGCAGTCTCCAGCAAAATATCTGTGTGATATTTTGAGGAGCCTAAGAGCAGGAATTGCTTATTTGGAGATATTTTAGCATGCTTGATGTAACCTATCTTCTTTTCTGACTGTAGGTTGTTGAGAGGAGTGACTCTCTGCATAGGAAGAGAACTATTTTTTGAGAAGAAATCTGGTTCTAACTTGACTACTTATTCAGTATCTAAGTGGATATTTCTTTTCTTCTTTGCACAATTTCAGCCAGAAAAAGGTAACAAATCTGCTGCAATCTCTGGCGTAAGTCTTTCTTACTCATGACTTTAATAATGAAAGTATGAGTTTAGAATCCCTTCCTAGACAGTCTGCTTCAGTTGTTGCCCAGAAAGTAACTCCAAATTATGTATTAGCAGCTTGGAATATTTTTGAACAACAACAACAACATCTTTTTTGTATTAATAATTTATGTGCCTAAAAATTTCCCTGTCATTCTTCCCCTCAGAATTGGTGGTTTATTTTTTGGTTTTTTTTTTTTTTTTTTTTTTTATTAGCTCCCTGTTGAGCAGACTATGTTTTGATTTGGGGAGAAATGATAGTTACTGCTCGATGACAGCTGAGACAGACATTATTGGGAACATCCCTGCATGTCTTACCAGCAGTCGGATAGATTTGGCTGAGCTGAGGCTGGATGACATTTTCACTCCAGTGTAAGACAGCCCATGTGGTTGAGTGCTGGTGTCCTGCTGTGTGGTAGGACAGAACCTAAAAACTGACACCTCGGCACTGCTAAGATTGCCTTGTCCATTTTTTATATTTTTAGCATGGCCAGTTAAAAGCAGTAAGCAAGCAATGAGCAATCTTTCCTACAGCCACCTTCCAAAGTCCCAACCATTAGCAGATAAGGAAATTTAAAAATCACAGATAAACTATAAAATTGCATTGTTGCCAGCAGTGAAACTATCAGAATCCTTTCTGAATGCATTTCTACTTTTTACCCGAGCAACTGATTATAAGAAGATAGAAATGTATTTAGACACTACATGAAAGAACTACTTCTACCTAATCCTGTCAGTTCTGATGATTCTTTATTGGTGAAATAACAATTAATTGCTCCTTAAGTATCCCTGGCTTGTAAAGTTTGTTGATAGTCATGTTGTTTAATCTTTAATTACTTCATTCATAAGCTGTAATTCAGGCTTTTGGTTAACACTGTGCTCTTTTCATAGACTTGTTGATGATCCCAGTTTAGAAGAGCCAGTATTTGTCTGCAAACTCACTCCTCAGTGGAACTCTGTGAGCGTCCTGAGCTTAAGATCCTCTCAAGGATCTTTCCATGCCTCTTTCTATCAGTGTGTCTCTGCATCTGTCTTTTTCCATTTGCTTTTCTTTTTGTGAGGAAACAGGAGGCTGCCTCATTTCCCTGAAGAGCCAGGCACCCCTGTCAGCCACCATTACTCATGGTGACTGTGGCACACAGCTGCCATGGCCATGGAATCTCTCAGATTGACACCGCTGTCCCATGGGAGAGGAGGTCTTCCTGAAGACCCCAGGAGGTAACATGAAAGAGGAGCATAAAACATTTCATACTGTTATACCCATAAACCACTTCAAACTTGAAAATAATGGCTCTTCAAACTCAAAATTATTATTTTATTGTCAATTAGACTATTTTGGCACAGAATTGTTTTGTTTGCAATAATCACTAAGGAAAACTCTATCTTTTTCATTGAAACTTTGATTATATTTGATTATATTATTATATTTGATTATATTATTATATTTGATGATATTCTTCATTTTTTTCTCTTTTCATTGAAATTTTCTATTCAAACACCTAACAGTAAATTTCTGATGTTGCTAAATTGAATCTCCAAGCAGATGTTTCTACCTTTCCATACAAATTTCTTGCGTATTGAATCAAAACTTTTGGACAACTTCAGTGACAATGTTTTTATTTGTTTCCTCGCCTCACTGTCTGTCACAGCTGAAAGCAAAATACAGGTTAACAATGTCCAAAGCAGCCAAGTCCCTTCAGCCTAAGCTTTATCACGGGCAGCATGATAAGTGCCAGCTTTAAGCACAGCTAATGCAGGCAGTTGCCCAGGGCAGCAGACTGCCCAGAACAGTCACTGCTCCTCTGCCTTCTCCTCTGTGTCAGAGCCACTGAGAGGGGGCTGCTGCCAGGCACGTGGGCAAAGGTGTGCGAGCCAGTGGCTCTGTCTGGGTGTGCAGTGTCTCCCTGGGAGTAGTGACTGCTGCCCATCTTTCTCCTACTCCCCTGGCATCACCCTGAGGGTGGAGCTCTCCCAGCCCCAGTTCTGCCCTCTGCTTGCCATCCCCAGGCAGAGAGAGCCCATCCGTGCTGCTTCTCCATAAGGTGGCAAAGTTGAACTTCATTTGCATCAACCAAGGGCTTGAACGGGCTGTGCAAGATGTTCTGACTTGTATTTATAAATGAGGATCAGGTTCTTCAGTCTCTCATATTCTTTTACTGCACAAAATATTACTGCCAGTGGATTTTCTGTATCTACACATAAGCCATTTGAATGGTTGTCAGGCATAACCTCTGTACCTTCAGAAAACAATTATTTGCCTCAGCACTTTTTTCCACTTGGATCCACGTGGCACATTTGTGTGTTGTGGATGTGGCTGATGGGAGGAATATATATTGTGTACACGTATTTGTTTATGAGCATGATTTTGACCAAGCCTGTGCTTATTTAATTGAGTCTGATGATGGTTTATGTAGAAGGTTTAAAGCATTGATGCTGGGTATATATTCTGAAGTTTATGGATAGACACCTCTATGTAGACAAAGGAGAGGAGGAGCCTCAGGAGTGACATTATCACTCCCTGCACAGACTACATGAAAAGAGGTCAGGACTGGGTGGGGGTTTCCCTCTTCTACCAAGCCACTAGTGGCAGGACGAGAGGACATAGTCAGGGGAGGCTCAGGCTGGACATTAGGAGGAATTTCTTCACAGAAGGAGTAACATTGGAATGGACTGCCCAGGGAGGTGGTGGAGTCACCATCCCTGGAGGTGTTTAAGGAAAGACTGGATGTGGCACTCAGTGCTGTGGTCCAGTTGACATGGTGGCGTTCGGTCATAGGCTGGACTTGAGGATCTCAGAGGTGTTTTCCAACCAAACTGATTGTGTGATTCTGTAGCTGAGTTTAATTAGTTTATTAGTTCTCAGAGAACTGAGATGCAACTCTGGGTCCTGAAGCCTGTGTTGCCTGCTCCCACCTAACAGAGGAGCACCTCTAGTTCCTGGAAGGGGTTGTAAAGTATCACATGCCAGTGAAGAGGTGTCCACTGTGATCAAACACTGCAGTACCTGTGGTCCATTGCCTGGGCTGGTTTTAAAAAAGATGATGCTGATATATGATGCAGCTACAAAGCCTTCTCCAGATGAAGAGTCTTCCTATTCCAAGAGACACTTGAGTTGGACATTTCTAGCCAGAATAATAATACTGTCACGGTGGGCAGTGGCTGCAGAAGTGGTGTGTGCAGTCACACAACATGAGCTCTGTTTAGTGGCTGTGAATGACAAGTGATGCTGCAGATCAGTGGCAGCATTTCAGTGCTGCACAGAAGATGGTCTCATGCTTCTGTGCTGCACTAGAGAGGACCATGACTGTGGATGAACAGACTGTGGACAGAACATGTGTGGGGAGAAACACTGTGGTGGTGTGCAGTTTCTTTACTTTTGAGTTCTTTCAAATGGTTGCTTTCTACTTTCCCCTTAAATGGATGGTTTCACCCAAAGTTATCTCCTCCCTCTCCCGGTTATCAGTCACTCCTCAAACCCTGCCCCTCCTTCCAGAATGTCCCATGTCAGTCCTCCCCTGAACCACCCCCCTGTCTGTTACCCCACCTATTTGATTGTCAATCTATGTTTACTCCTCACCCAGTTCTAGAAAGTTCTATGCTGTTTGATGCCTCATTGGGTTGTTCACATTGTACCCTCCCCCTGTGTTCTCCCATTTGCCCCTGTTTTTAAATCCCTCCTCAAGCTCCTCCTCAGTTTATCCCTCATTGGTTGATGTACTGTACCCTCCCCTTGTACCACCTCCATTTAAAAATCCAGGTTCAGCCAGTGTAATCTGTCTTCTGTCCCTGATCCCCTTGAGAAATAAACCTCCTTGAGAATCATACAGAAGGCTCCTCCCTGCTCTCTTACCCTGGTACTTGGTGCCAATACGTCTACAGCTGTGGGGAACAGAGGCAGCTCTCTCTGAACCACCACCCAAGTCCCTCAGTGGCCAGGGGGTGGCCGCTCACGGCGTTGGCCGGGGTGAGGGGCTAGCCAGGGGTTTTCTCCCTGGTTGTGTCAAAACACAGGCCAGCTTTTAATTTGTGTTGTTGCTTTGTGGGGCAGGCCATACGTTGTGTGGATGCTGGCACGGCTCTGCAAATTGCTAATCTGGGCAGTAACAGGGTACTGCTGCAGTACACGTTTGGTGTTGTTTGGGTGGCAGGCACTGTTCTGTGTGTTGGACCTCCACAAAAGGCAACAGAAAATCAAATGGAAATGTTGTGGACACAGCACAAGGCAGAGCTGTTTCATTGCTTTAGTCCTTCGTGTTTTCCCCCATGGCTTTTTCCCTTTCATTGTTTTCAGGGCAGGAAGATCTTCGCTTTGTCTGTGACCTTCCCATCCTCTGCCTGCAGCACTGGAAAGAGATTAGCACAGGTGAGAAAACACAGAAGAAACCTGCTGGAGCCACTATGGGGAAGTCTGTGACAGGAGGAGTGAGCAGCAAGGTGTCTGAGCACGGACGGGTTGTCTCTAGGGGACACAGACACAGGATGATTTCAGGCCCTGGTGCCACTGTTCCAGTGGGGAATTGCAACCACTTTAATTAGGAGCTAGCTTTAACATTTCCCCAGAGCAGCAGAAGAGGGGGAGATGAGAAGTCCCTGGAGAGGAAGGGGAAGCTGGAAAAAAGGAACAATAAACACAAACTGGAACAGATTTTCTAAAGGAGGTACCACACACATAGAGGTCTTCTAGGAGGGCATCAAGAAAAAAATAGGAGCGGTCACAATTAATCCAAAGAAACACTGGTGGGGAAAGATTTTCTCGTTCCAAATATCAAAAGTTCTGTCTGTGGATCTTCACATGCTGACAGTATGGTTGCCTTTAGGCCATGAGGTCTGCTGTGGGCTCTGAGCTAATTCCCTCACTCAGTATCTTCATTTGCAGTGCAGTGCCTGAGAAATTGCTTGAGGCCCGCCCTGATCTAGTATCAAGTTGAGGTGAAAAGTAGAGCTTGGTTTTTGGGAAGCCAGCATGTTATCAGCACATGCAATGAGAGACTGGCTGTGAGGACCAGGAGCACCCTTTCTGTGTACAGAGGGGGTTCTAGCCTTGCAGAACGTAACAGCAGGTGTGGGGAGGAGGAATTGGATTGTGCTGGCTAAGCAGACAACATCTCAGGCAGAATTGACAGGATGTAACTAGCCTTCTCTCTGCAGCCAAATGTCATCTTCCTATAGCTGGAATGACTTGCATGGAAGTGGCTATTCCCTGGGCCTTAGCTAATATAGTAAGGGTTAATGCATTGCATAGTGGCAATAAATTTTGTGTGTATGATAAGAGGAGTGGGCCGGAAATGTTTGCTGAGGAGAAGCTGCTGTCAGCACTGTGCCTTTTATTAGTCTGTACTTTTTTTCTTCCCTCTAATGAAATGCCCATTGACATTTATGGTCTTGTCACCTGGTGAGAAAGCCATTGTCACCTCCACTGACACTTCTCCCATCACAACGGATCCCATTCTAGCTCTTCAAAGTAATTTTCATCTTCTTTTTCATGGACAAACCTTTCCTGGATGGATTTACCTGCCCATTGAACTGGCAAAGATTACCTCAAGACAGAAGCAGAGTGGACCTCTATAGCTTTGTTGTCTGTAAACTGCACCTGCACGCTTCTAGGGACATTTGTGGAGCTCGTGGCATGGGGAGTCTGCAGCTTACACCCTGCAGCCTGTTGTAAAGCATCCAAACATTTCCTGCTCTCCAGTGACTTACTCTTAGCTGTTCTTGCTCCTGCCTTTGCCTTGCTTTATCTTTCAGATAGCTCTTGGTCCCATTGGCTCTTTTATGGGGGTGGCAGGTCTCAAAGACAAGCTTTCTTCACTTTGTTCACTCAAAGACCATCTCAGTGTCTCAGCAACGAAAGGAGAACAATGGGAGCTCAGCCTTTATTAGTCATCAAAACTACACTAGAGAGAGCCCGTAAAGGTATCCAAGATGTGAAAAAACTTCTTAGTTCTCATGAGATACAGGATTAAGATAGCTAGGAACCTGTGCTTCAGTAGCAGTAGAGTTTATGGAGCTACTTGTTTTACTAAAAAGCAATAGTTATTTTATGCTGAAGGTACACAGCTGCATTGACAAACAGCTACGCATTCCTTTGTGGCGTGTCTTGGTCAGGCATGCACTCACAAGGGTTTTTAAGATAAAATCTACCCATACTACCTGTTGCTGAAAAGGTAAATAATTAGTCTTTGCTCAATTGTCTTTGGTGTCTTTCATGCTCTTGTTTGTTTCTTTTGTTGGAGTTTGATTTTTTGTGGGAGAGGGAGGATCTTGGCTTTTTCAAGGTTTTCTTCAACATTGTAAAACTTCTTAGCAGATCTGGCCACCTACTTCCACAACTGGTAGGGTGAGATGACAGAAATCTTCCGTGGTCTCTCAGAGGAACTCCTAGGTTGCTGGTAGGAGCCCATGAGCAAAGAAGAAGGCTTGTTGCCAGTGCCATTCTCTCCTGCATGCACTGCTCTAACCATCACATTTTTCACAGTCATGGGGGAAGATGTTTGATCCTTAGGTCCAAGTGTGCTTCCCAGGCAGCTGTTTTCTACCTCCTCAGAGGAGACACAGTGGGCTTAAAGGAAGGCTGGTTGTGGTTGTCAGACTGCCAGCTGGTATGGTATGGTGTTGGCATCTGGACAAAGTACAACTCCTGAATGTTTTCTTCTGATGATTACTTTCTGAGTATGAAAACAAACATGAAGAACAACTCCTAAGTCTGGAGGTGCACAGGTCTTACTACATCACATGCGAACTGAAATTAAAAAAAAAATAAAAAAATCTTTACTCCTTCATATCACAGAATCACAAACTGGGTGGGTTGCAAGGAACCAAAGTGGATCATCTGCTCCAACCTCACTGCTTAAGCAGGGTCATCCCAGACAACATGACATAGGAGTGTGTCCGGATGGTCTGGAATGTCTCCAGTGAGGAACACTCCACAGGCTTCTCTGGGCAACCTGTTCCAGTGCTCGGTCACCTGCACAGTAAAGAAGTTGTTCCTCATGTTCAGGTGGAACTTTCTGTGCATCAGTTTCTGTCTGTTGCCTCTTGTCCTATTGCTCAGCACCACCGAGCAGAGCCTGGCTCCCTCCCCCTGACACTCTCCCTGCAGATGCTGACAGACATTGGTGAGATCCCCTCTCAGTTGTCTATTCTGAAGGCTGAACAGGCCCAGCTCCCTCAGCCTTTCCTAAGAGGGATGCTCCAGTCCCTTAATCTTCTTTGTCATTCTCTGCTGCACCAGCTCCAGAAGCTCCAGCCCCTCTTGTCCTGAGGAGCCCAGAACTGGACGCAGCACTGCAGATGTGCCTCACCAGGGCAGAGTAGAGGGGCAGGATCACCTCCCTTGACCTCCTGGTAATGCTCTTCCAAATGCACCCTAGGACACCACTGGCCGCCTTGTCCCCCAGGGCACTGCTGGCTCATGGACATCTTGTCCACCAGGACCCCCAGGTCCTTCTCCACAGAACTCTTTCCAGTAGGTCAGCTCCCAGCCTGTGCCAGTGCAGGGGGCTGTTCTTCCACATGTGCATGACCCTGCATTTGCCTTTGCTGAATTTCGGGAGGTTTCTCTCTGCTCATGTCTCTGCCATGTTGGGGTCTCTCTGAAGGGCTGTACAGCCCTCTGGGGATCAGCCACTCCTCCCAGATTTGTGTTGTCAGTGCATTTGCTGAGGAGGCCTCTGCTCCTTCACCCCAGTCATTGACAAAAAATAAAAGGCAACTCTTAAGTTAGACAATATCACTCCTTGCATCAAAGATGAGAACCTTCTTGTGAATTAAAAGGCATAATATGCAAGAGTTGCTTCATCTTGTTTCCGTAAATAACATGAATGTACTACACTTATGAAAACTGCCTTTTATTGATTTAGTCTTCCAGCAGATAGTTGTTTGTGTTGTGGCTAAAACTGTTTGCTGAAAAGGACTTGTTCCTCATCACTATCCTGAATCTGGCTTGAAGAGTAACATGTTCACTCACATCTTCCTTAGGCCAGTAAAAAAAAGAATAATAATTTTTTCCAGTAACTCAGGCATTTTCCCCTCTCTGAACCTTTGTCTTGTAACAGCTGAACCATAGGTCATCATTTTTCTTTTAGTGTTTTCTGGGTATAAGACTGCCTGTATCCCCTTTGTCAACATCTTCTTTTCCTCCTCTTTCTCTCTTATTATTTCAAAACCTACTGTCTGGTCTAGACATAAAATCCTGGGAGACACATATTATTTATTTACCCTATAGATTTTTTTCTCTCAGCTCTTTTGATAATTCTTACCCAAGTAAATAAAAATTAATCTGTAAAATGGTTGGTTAAAAATAATGCACTCAAAGTTTTCTCTAGGGTCAATAACAACAGAAACTTGTGAGATGGTACAATTAAAAAACATTGCTGAAAGACCATCCTTTAATGTTTGTTCCTGGGCTCTCTGAAAGACTTCCACAAAACTTGCTGTTAGTCCATCTGATGCTAGGAGACAAGCAGGGAGAGCACGGCTGAATTTACTTGAGGAATAGTGGGAAATTTCTCAGAACTAGGACAACAATGGACAGTTGCTGGCAGAGGCATTTTGAACCTCATCCTTTTGAAGTTCAAGGCACAATTCCCATTGGCCAAAATGTTACCCATACTATACAGTCAGGCCATAGGTAGAATACCATATTCCCTACAGCATCACTTCATACAAGGGTCATTTGGTTTTGTGTTTGGTTGGGGGTTTTTGTTTGGTTGGTTGATTTGTTTTGTTTCATTTTTTTAGTACATCTTTGTAGTCAAGCAATAAAGGCTGTGTTTTACATTTACAGGACTAAGTAATTTCTTCACTTGCAAATTTACAGTTTAAGGGACAGAAGGGAATAACAAACTATCATCTAATCTGACACATGCCAGAGACATTTATCCAGCTGTTTCAGTAATGAGTCCAGTAATCTGTGCATGCTTAAAATAATGTATCATCCAGTAAGGCATCTGATCTTGATTTGAGGATTTAAAAAAATGTGCCGAAGTCAGCCTACTTTTGTACTCCATTCTTAGATTTGTTAAAAAAAACAAAAACAAAAACAAAAACAAAAACAACGCAACAACAACAACAACACAAAAAAACCCACAAACAAACAAAAAAACCAAGAAAAAACCCACACAACAAAACTGAACAAGTCTCATTTCTTGCCTGAATTTGTCTGTGTTTAGCTTAATGTTAGGATTTGTTGGTTCATTTTTCTCTGCCATACTAAAGACCCTGTAAACAATGGACAATTCTCTTGAGGTGTTTACAAATAAGTTAGTCACCTTTTGGTCCCCTCCTTGATGAGGTGAGGAGACTGAGCTATTGATACATTAGTCTCCTCATGTCTGAGATGTGTGAGCTGCCCTCTGTCATGTTCTCTTCTGAGTCCAGTTTTCACCCCATGGCTGTGTACAGAGACAAACAAGCAACACGGAGCCCCTGTGCTTTGCTGCTGCCATCTTTGGTGCCAGTGCTTTCACCAGCTGGGACAGAGCCTCCCATCTCACCCATAAGATGTTATCTCTGAAGCTGTTTAATTTTGGCTCGTGTTCACAGTTTTTTGGGGAAATTCTTTCATATAACTGAGCCCAGCCATCTCTGTATGTTCCCATTTCCTTATGTGAACAATCTGCAACTTTTTCTTAGAGGAGGATTCTACACAGCAGCAAGTTCTGGAAAGCTCTTTCATTCAGCTAGGAATCTGAAGAGATTTCTTTTCTTTTTTTGAAACCCCAAACTTTGAAAACAGCTGTTGTCTCCATTTGAAAGAACACAGCATAAATAAGCCATCTATGAAACTGTGTAAGTGTGGGAAATTCAATAATGTTTCCAGACATTAAGAAACAGACATTGGGACTGGGCTTGGTGTGAAGTTCTTTGAGGGATGAGAAGCTTGTTTATTTTGTTTAGACCAAAATGAGTTCAAAAATACTGCCATCAGCTTATCCAGTGTAAGAGGACATTCCCACAGTAGCCTTCCTCTGTATTGCAACTAAAGAGTACTTGAGGCTGATCATGGATTCTGTTCCATTTGGAGGACTTTCACATGCCTTAATCTATTGAGATCTCTGAAACCCTCTCCTCTTTGCAAGTCCTATTCTGCAATCTCCTCCTTCTGTGATTCACCTCATAGAAATTCCTGAATAAGTTTTGTCTTCAGTTTTGCCAATAAGTGATGCTCTTTGTGATCCCCTGTGGAGCTGTGAAGCTCAGGGTAGGTATTTGCTAGAGAAATACAGGAGCAAAGGATATTGGGAAGAGGGCCAAAGCAACTCAGATGTGATGCATTTGTTATTATGGGGCTGTAGGAAAAGCCCTCTTTCCTTTACCCATCCCAATTTTCTTTTTCATTAGCCTCCTGATGCTAACCTCTGAATAACTTCTAAAGTAAACCGCCCATAAATATTGCACGAGTCTCCAATACTAAAAGCTGATAAAGTTTATAGCACTTATAAAATAAATAGAAGGAAATGCTTTTCAGTTTCCTATTTATAGGTCTCAAGAGAGATCTCAGGTATGATTTATCACTTCAATTTTAACTGTATTACTCTCCCCCTATCACATACACACAACTCTTTTCCTTGGTCATTCTTTTTTTCTCACACACAGCTGCTTCCTCTTTTCCCTGTAGACGTGCTCACACCCACACAGCCATTTGCCCTCCACATCTTTGCTAACAGGCAGGAGACTGTGCTCTTTTAGAGAGTGTTGAGTGTCATCGGTTTTCACCAGAGTCAGCAGGCGTTGAGGGTTCTCAGCATTTACTGAGGGGCTCTCAAACACATGTAATTCAAAGGAAAAAACTACTTTTTTCAAGTGAACGTGGCACGTGGCCAAAGAAGGATTAAAAAAGAGGGAGGCAACATTTGGACGTGGGTGGATCATTAAAGCACAGAGAGTATAGTTAACATAGGGTATGTTTCTTTTTAGGGCATTCCTATATGCTTTCCAAGTGTTAATGTTTCTAAGCATGCAGAATTCATCCTCAATTGCCAGTACATTGCACTTGAGCAGATAAATGGACTGTGGCTAATAATACCCTTTTCCTTGGAGGAAATGAACATCACTCCTTCTGTTTTATAAAAGTGGAGGCACACTTCTGGCCACGTATAGCGAGTCTGAATTAGCATTTTATTTTGGTGCAAAGGTGCACTTCTGAAGTAAATATCCTTGTTGTCCCCATTTAGTTTATTTTCCCATTTAAATGGAACTCTTGTCCCGGAAATGTATCTGCTAACAGGCATTCAATCCATGGAACCAGACTACAGCTAAACCAACTTAAACTTCACAAAACATGTAAATGTGGACATGAGATTGTCAGTGCCAGCTGTTTTGCTTTAGAGTTCCATTCCTATTACACTGCAGCACTAGCTAATGTGTCAAGCCACATCACTGCCACAGCGTTTGACACCACTGAATCCTAACTGCATTTCCCTGTTCTGGTTCTACATTAAAAACCAACCAAACAAGAATGCCTTTCGTGACTCTGATTGAAATAAATACATTTATGTTTGAAATTCCCACAGACTTCACTTCCAGGGTTTTCCTTCCCAAATTCTTCAACTGACACTGGAATACAAAGAACAGTAAAAAAGAGACCACAAAAGCCAGAAGTCCTCAGAAGTGAAGTCTAATTTGCTCCAAGGAAATAAAGGAATTAAAACTGCTGCGTCTGATGCTGCTTATATTGAGCTTTCCATCTCCTTATCACAGGACAGAAACTGAAGTTTAGATGATGTGAACCTGCTTGCTAGAAGGACCCATGCTGAATGGGATAGGTGAGGGAGTGCAGATAATGGAAGAAAAGTTCAACACCGGAGAAAAAAGAAATGACAGCTGAAAATATCTGCATGCAGTGAAAGGGGAATTCTTTAAAAGCAAATGTTTCTCTTCCAAAAAAAAAAAAAAAAAGAAAAAAAATCCAAGCAAACTCATGTGGGGTGAAGAGTACAATGTAGACATACAGAATCCCTCTTCCTGGGTGTCAAGAAGTGGTATTTCTGTTTGAAATTTGCAAAGCCCGTCTTACAATGTCTTCATATATCCTCTGATACCAGTCTCTGCACATGAAAGGCCACTGAGAAAATGTTACTTTCAGTGAATTATGCTCTGTTGCTTGGCTAAGGCTCTGCCTCGCTGAACCTCCCTGTTACAAAATATTGCTTTGTCAGCACTGGCATTCTGGAGGCCCTGTCCAATTCCTCTCCAGCTGCCATTGCTCTGGCTAAGGCTTTTCTGTTCTTGATGGAGGAGCTCTCACCGCTACAACATCTGATCAAACCATCACCCTTTTGTTATTCAGTCTGTTAGGTAGCACAAATAAATCTTTCACCATTTACTGCTTCATACCCCACTGACCATGCTGTTGTCTCGTATTGACAGCAACCACAGCTGCACTTTTCCTCCTGCTTGGGACAAAAACAACTAGTAAATTAGTATCAACTCTATTCCTTTCCAGTTCAAAGCTTACTCAATCTCTGTGGTGATAGAGAACCACTTCTGGACACAAAAAATAATATTCTGGTTTAGTTCATAATTTATCATATCTGACAAAATTGACCTGCTGGATAATACTGGAATCTATTCATTATCTTCAGGAAATACTGAAACTATAAGAGGAACTGTAACTTCAAATGACTTATAATTTCACTGTTTAACCCCCCTGCTGTCATCTTGAGGCCATGAAGCACAAGGTTTGTTCCAGCTGAGCTCAGCCACCTAAAACCCAGACGTGTAAGTGTCAGGTCAGTGGGGAGACACAGGTGGCTACACAGGATGTTGCTTCCATCTGCTAGAGACACCTCTTAGGATGAGAAGAATGCTTCCTAGGTTAGGAAACCCATTTGTCCATGTGGCCTGTATTGTTAATAAAATGACAAGACTCCTTCAGAGGGATGATTCAAAACCAGATTTTGTTGCTTTGTGATGCAGGAAGAGGCTGGAGAATGCACAGGGAAGGCCAGTCTGTAGTCATAGGTCTGGCATGCAGCTACCTCTCCATCAAAATGCTTCTCTTTCTAAAAGGTACCACTGGAAGTCAGACGGGTGATGTCTTTTGATTGTCATCCAGCCCCTGGTGAATAAGTTACTGAGGGTTTTCATCGCAGTAAGGGAATTCCTGAGCTTCTTACACAGAATTAGCTGCCCAGCAATTCTTCCTTCTCAACCTTCTCAACATGTCTCACCCCTTGTCTTTGCAAGGCCTTTCTGCAGTGCATATCTCCTATGGCAGCAAAGAGGTTAATGAACAAGCCACCCAACACAGTTTGCTTAGGAAGACAACAGACTCAGGTGCTGAACTGTCTGGCCAAGTTCCAGTGAATACAGGAGCAAAGCAGAAGTGCTTGGTCACTGAGGGAAATGAACAAGGCCTGGAGATGGCTGGGGGAAGCAGCCTGACCAACAGCCATCAAAAACCAGGTGGATTTATTAGCCTGCCAAGAAGCAGCTTGGTGAAAGCAATATGTAAAACGTAAATGTCAGTAAGCAACATGAGCTATGGAGCTCTGTGAATAGCCTCTAAAGACCAAGCCTGATGTGCCAAAGCCTTTATTTACAGAGATCTGTTCTCTCACCTGTCACTGAATAGGGAGGATGGACTGAGCTTTCCAAGCCCAGAAAATAACATGGTTCCTATCAAACCATTCCATTCTGTGCATCCTTAAGGTAAATCGTGCCTCTTAATGAGCCTACCACTGGTCACAATGAACAGCAAGCACTACAGTAGAGTCCAGTCAAGGTCCTTTGGTCCTGCAGAAAAGATTGATAAAGATCACAATAAACAGATTTTTTCTTCCTGAAGCCTGAAAAATTTGGAACAAGACACCAAGCACTAATGTAGGGCTTAAATCCTCCTTGGTTCCTCTCCTGGAAGAATGAGTTTTTGCAAGGTCAGACATCTTCCTTTATCACGCTTGGTCCAAAAGCTGAAAGATTGGTCCAAAAGCAGCAGGATTGCCCTGACCAATAGATAGGAACAGCAGGCCACTGAGCCCTGTGTTTTCCTTACTGTGCCTCAGCACAGGACTAGCAGAGAAGAAATATCAGCATGGAGACTGCTCCATGCTCCATTCAGCCGTGAGCCTCTCCACTGAGGTTGCCAGCGAGTGTGGATGTAACGAGCTCCAAAGAGCTGTGGTTTTAGTGGTGTGGGCACCTGTCCACCAGGAAGTGCGCTGAAACCTTCGACGCATTTCACAGGTTCCACCAGAGACCCATCAAACACTAATAACATTCAATCACTGCTAACCAAGGCTGATTTTGGACCAAATGCTTGGAAGTGAAATACTACCCATCCCACCACCCACCCCGGCCATAAGTCAATTATACATTGCAGTATTTGAAACCAATAAAACAGACCTTTTTACTATATGTCATGGCTTTCTTTGGAAGGTATTGCAACCACAGCTGAGTTTGGAAACTCTGCACATAGCTTATTTTATTTTCTTTAATGACTTTATCCATATATATCTTGTTATTGACCTTTTTATCCACATGATGTTGCTTTTTTTTTTTTTAATTGCAAAGAATATTTTGTTTCCTTGTTTCAGTTTGGCAATGAACTGTATAATCTTGTTCCTTATTTAGAGATGCATTCGCTCAGAGAGCTTTCATACTGCCCACAATTAGAATCCACCCTAATTCAAACACCATCCCTTATCACATTCCAACCCACTCAATACAGTGCAGTGGCAGAGACGTCGAGGCATCTGTTGAGAGGACTTAATGCCAGAGTCTGAGCTGTGGTTTTGGTCCCATGCAAAGACCTGCACCAGCTCTAATGGTGTCCAGTCACTTCAGTGGGCAGTCAAATGCAGATTTCTTACATATGACCTATGAGTCAACAGGGGCTTCTAGTGATATGGCCAAATCCAAAGTTGGTTTTGCATGGGGACAACCCGCTGCTGGGTTCAGCTGGCTTTGAGAGAGGCCCTTAGAAAAATAAGGCAGATCTCGACTGGAGCATAGGTAGCTCTGTGTGGTGAGTAGCTTTATAACCCTGATGTTTCCCAGAGAGAGAACATCTGTCATTAACTCCAGGAGGAAGGAAAATTTCAAGACAAAAGACAAAAACTGTTGTTTTAGTTTCAGCTGCATTTATCAGATGAGGTATATCTACAATTTCAGTGCTTCAGTAGAAAAGAGCAACAGTCCTTAAAAGTGAATGAAAGCAAAAATAAGAGTGGCATATTTTTATTAAAAGAGGAAAGGGATGAAGGGTGAGGTGAGTACAAAACAGTATCATGTGAAAACACACTAAATAAAGAGATATTCTACCTCTGTCTTAGACAGATTAAAAACAAACACACACATAAACAAGCACACAAACACACAAACACACAAACAAAATCAAGGGAAATTATTTATTGTTTCTCTGTGGCAAGATGAGGACCAATTCCCACCCCAGGGCTCCTCAGTCCTTCCTTTTTCTTGACCCTCTCACCTCCCTTCCCCCTTCACCTCCCCCTTCACCAGCTGCGGCCTGCCATCCCTCTGCTGCTGCTCTCCCCTCATCCTTTGCTGTCTTTTTGACTTTTCGCAGTTCCCTAGCAACAGCTGTTTGCAGCTGACAGGAAGAGCTGTGGACATTTTGCAGGCAGAGCGATGGGCAGGGCTTGGCCTCAGCTCGTGGGTGGTGGCTGACCCCAGGACCAGGGGACATGCAGCAGCCCCAGGGCAACAGTCTCTGGTTATGACCTGAAACAGGGGGGCATCACTTAATTCTTAAGCTTCAATTGTTTTTCTTACTGGTTAACAAAAGGTTAACATTCTGCTTCACTGGAAACCCTTATTTCCCCTTGCCAAACACAGGGCTTTGCCCAATGGAAAAGCCAGTGTGGCAATCCTATGGTGGGGACATATGCATTCAAACATGGCACAGGCATCCTCCTTCCTCTCATCAAAAACAACAGCTCTGATTTTCATGTGCTGGGTGCTGCCCTGACAGCCCTGCTGTCCAGCCCACCTCCCTGCTGGAGGCTGCTACCTCTGGAGCAGCACTGAAAAATGTGTGCTAAAGCTCAGCTCTGCTTGTGTCAGCCAGAGACACCATGGGCTGGGTGTGAGGACAGCCAAGCACCCGAACACGTATCCCTTTCCACTGGCTTGGCTTCTGTGACAGCATGGCTCTGTCACAGGGGAGGATGGGCAGCTGAGGGCAGCAGCATCACTGCAGTAGTTACTGGAGCTCAATGCTACCCTATCATCATTATTGATGATGCTGTTACTATTATTACTGCTATTGTTGTTGTATTCCTCACTTAATTTGCCCCAAAGAAATCAAACTTGTGTTACTTTATATAGCAGCCATTTCCTCACCACTCACAAACATCTCCTGTCAGAAGTGCTGGAGGTGCTCTGGAAAGTATGATGCAAGTTTTTAAACCACTTGATAAGGGCTTTTGAAAACTGAACTCCAAGCCATTACACTGCAATAATTTAGTTACTCTGGAATGGACAAGTACACCAGCTGAATTTGTAAGGTGGGCACATACTTACCTCAACTTATAATGCCAAGTGATCAAGGCATCCAAAAGATCACACAGAGAAGTTATTTCAGTTTAAATGAAAACAGAAGAAGAAAAGAAACAAGTTTTTCTCCATTACTCAACAAAACAAGTGGCTTTTTTTTTTTTTTATTAATCAGGCAGCCCTGGATGTTTGAATTCTGTGATAGTGCCTCAATCACAGGTTTGGTTTTTTTTTCCTCCTGGTTATTTCCAAGCTTCTTAACTATCATGTCAAATAAAGGTACAGAACTAACTTGCATGATGGAAATAATATGTCTGGCTGTTGTGAATCTAACCTCATTCTCAGCCTCATCTTCTTCCAGAGCGGTGTTCTGTCTGTGTCTTCTTCATCCCTGGGTGGGCAGGGGCTGGGCAGCCCTGCCAGCTGGTGCACTTTCTGCATGAGACACACCAGTCACCCCACCTCCCACCACCTGGCACAGTGTCCACATCTTTTACTTTCCCTGTTCAGCTCAGCTTGCAGTCCCTCTCTGGCACCCTGTGTCTGCCAGCCAGCTGTGTCCCAGGTTGGAGGTCCCATGGCAGGAGGGAGGCTGCAGCCTCCATAGCTGCTACAGGGTATGTGACTTCCAGTGCCCATGTGTGTTTTGGATAGGAGCAGACCTGCCCCTGCCCATCTCCATTTGACTTGCATGCTACAGTGACTTAGACTGCTCGAAGGCATGCAGCAGTATTAAGACAAAGCTTCATAAAGGACAGCCAGGTGCCTTTTCTCTCCTAGCTGGAGAGAGGCTCAATCTGCACACTGCCTTTGTTGCCCTCTACATCAATAGCAATCATCATTTGCACTTGCACACACTTCTCCTTCCTCTACTATTTCCACCTTCCTACCTCTGTCCCTGTGCTTCCATTTCTATGACAGCAATCTCTGCTGTCTGGAAGAGCTGTTTTGCAGAGTGGGATGGGATACAGATGGATGATAGGTGGGATGGAGGAAGTATGTGTAGCCAGAAGGCTGCTCAGGTAGAGGGAGGGGATTGTGGGGTTAAGGGAAGGTAGCAAATTGGAAATGGTGCCCACATACTCCAGGGAGTAAGAAAGGAATAAAGGGCATCGGGGAAGTGGCAAGAGAAGTGGAGGAAAGGTGACAGACCCTATCACCTATCTGTCATCTCCTTTAAATCTGAAAATCTCACTGCCAACCTTTCTTGTTCACACACCTCCTGAAATCTACTACCCTTTCCCATCAGACTGATGACACTCAAAGTGCCACTGATCCTTCTCACCCTCCCCCACTTTTCAGCCTTTGGAACTGCCTTTCTTGCCTTTTTCCACTGCTGCAGAAAATCACTTTTCTTACCCAAAATGTGCTGGCAGCAGGAAAATTCTCTGAGGCTGAAAAACCTTGAGATGCTGGGGTTGTGACCTGATGCTTGGGAGCTTACCTCCCAGCTTTTAATTTTTTTTTTTACACCAGCCTTACAGGAGCTGAGCTGTGCCTGCTCTCACACCTCTGCAAATAGCATCTCCCTCTTTGGTCCTACCACCAGCCACAGCTGAGACCTCTCTGTTGGGTGAAAACAACCCCATGTCCTAAAAGGCCACACATTTTTGCCTTTTTTTGTTTTTCTTCTGCTTCCCTGTTCTTCTGTAAATCTCTCATCTTTTTGTTCTTTAAGTTTCTTGGTGGTTTGGATTTGGGTTTTTTTGGCAGTATTTGTTTTTTGTCTTATCTCTAGTTCTAAGCTTGTCTCTTTGTCAATCATGCTGGCTCAGCAGCAAACTAGTTAAGTCTAAGTGCCCTCATCAGACTTGAAATTAGATTAGTGGTAGAGGACAGGAGTTTGCACTTCACAGGTAACGTTTTATGCCATGCATTGTCTCAGGTAAAGAACACTGCTTTATTTATACAAGCTCATATTTTATAGCTTCTCTCCTAAGTCAGAGGGAGAACTTCTGTTTCCAAAGAAATTCTTATATTCTTAGAACTTGAATATGCCATTTGGGCCACATAAATGTATGTTGGCCAGATGTTTAATATCCTTGTTTCAATGTGTTTTGCTGACAATAAAAGAATAATGAACGTTCCTGCAGGATAGCTTGATGTAGATTAGGATACAACAAATGCATTTTGATTTTTGAGAGTGCAGAAACAGCAGACACAAAAAATGAATGAAATGTAAATCCTGTTCTTATTTTTCCTCAGTGAACTTCATATTTTATCCATAGACTTGAGTACAACATGCATTATGAGTTGACCAGCCATATACTGTAAAAACAAGGCAAATATACACCTCAAGCCCAGTCACAATGAATGCCACATCAATCACTCCATATAATGGGTTTATGGAATCTGCCCCTCCTAGCTGTACATAGTGGATATCTTCAGGTGCCTTCCAGCAAGGCTTAATTTGGGGAGGTAAGTGACAATCTCAAGTGTTTATGTGTTCCACCTATTGAAAAGATAAGTGTTAAAAAAATACTGACACTACAAGGGATCAAGTTTTGCTGTAATTTATACATTTTAAAATTCTCCAGGAGTTACTGGGTGTGTGTTGGTGTACCTGAAAGCAGCATTAAGCCTACGATTTATGGAAGCAGTTTAGTACAGCGATAAGCCTATCAGAGATTAACACACACACACAGAGTTTCTGCATTTTGTAAACTGCCATCAATCCCCCGTACTGCCACCAGAGCAGATAATATCTTCTTGTCTGCAATAAAGTACACTCTTTCTAAATCTGGTACCAGAGATATTTATTCCTTGCACAGCTCAAACATATGAATAAAGAAGTCAGAATGACTAGATCAAGTCCAACACAAATCTGTTGGTATGCAGAGTATTTTATGTCATACGGTGCTATTCAAGTTCCATGCTCAAATGCGACACGAGGCAAGCTACTGGGAAGTTGGAATATGAAATCCTGGTTCTGCTAAAATCGTGGTGGTCTACTTGTGTCACTGCTTTCCAACAGAGTTTGTGTCTGGGCAAGCCTCAGTTGTATCAGTGCTGGTGTCCTTTTACAGAGCACGGACTACAGATGAAGCTGGGAGGTGACCATGGGTGCACTTGAAATGTATTGTGCAGCTAGGGCTGAGCTCTAGTGGTGTGTTATCCTCTAACTATTCACCTCCTTCAGTCCTTAATGGCATTGCAAAAGCAAAGGCAATGGTCACAGTAATAGAGAGCAATAACCACCACCAAAAGCTGAGCTGTTGTCCTGTATCAGACAGCACTGCTTTTCACCAGAGGAAAGGGCACTCGGCTATAAAAACAGGAAGCACTTTTAAATAAAATAGAAAAAAATAGCATTCTAAGGTAGGATTTAAAATGAGCTTGGGACTGGATCAGGTGACATGATAAGTGAGGTTTGTGTGGCATTATTTGGGAGTTGAGAGATGTGAACTGTTTTTTTAGCAGTTCCAATGAGACTCACTTTTTCTCAACTTGTGCTCCCTCTCTGTTCTGCTGTGCCTCTTCTTCTGTTTATCTTCTTTTTTTGGCAACTAGTTCTTCTGAAGAACAACCCCTCTTTTTTTTCTAATAAGATACTGTAGTCTACATTATAATAAAGACCTGATCTCTGGTGTGACACAAAGATCATCCAGAAAATTATATAAAGGATAAATGGGTGAAGATGGAAGTCCCATCTCTGGAATGAGATATAGGGATCCAGTGTCATTAAAAGCTGATGTCACTAAAAGTCTCTTTAGGAAAAGCCTCTATTTCCTGAAGGTGTGATTTCTCTGTGTGGAAGTATGTAAACCTAGAAGACCCTAGTCACATCCTGCATTATGTAAGATTAGGTAAAATCAGCAACAGCAGAGGCATCCATTCTGTGAAGCCCAGAGTCCTCTCTCTGACAGTGGCCAACAGTGGTACCTTGCTAAGAGTAGAGAACAGGGCCAGCATATAGCAAGCCATGCCCTGTACATTCTTCCACTCTCCAGCAAGTTTTGGCTTAAGAACTCCCTGTACAACACAGCAGCAGAGCTGCATCAGGTAGCTTCTGATGTTTGCTTCTTGCAGGATTGTACTGGATTAGTTCTGAAACTCATATGAAGTTCCAGCACCCATTCAATCCTGAGAAAAGGTACTCCAGAGCTTAACTGTGCATTACATAAAGGAGCTGTTTCTTTGCTCCACTTTGAACCTGCCACCTGCCTGCCTTGAACATGTGCTGTGTGATTCCAACACAGTATTCCTGGGCTCTCCTGCAAGCTGAGGCAGAGGAAATCATGTTTGCCTACTCAGCAGTGCTAGGTAGCACACAGCAGCATCAGAGAGCTGCATAGGAGATGCTGTTATTTTCATACCGTTCCTCTTGGGCTTTCAAGAACCCAAAGGTTCCTTGTCTTCTGGTCTACCTTATTGACTGGATTTGGCTTTCTGGGTTTTGTGGATGGATATATATACAGGCAAACCTTCCTAGCATGGAATGGCATGGCTATCCAAAAGGAATTAAAAGAGTCTGTTAGGATTTTCTTCTTTACTCTGATTCACAGTCATGTTTCATTTCACCAGTGAAAAGCCCTGATGTGACACAGGAGGTTATTCAAGGCCATCCCATGGCAGTGCAGCTGAGTAAAAAGTATGGTTTACAACCCCACTAGCAGCTGAGCATGCTAAATACACAACACTCTTTGCCAGCATGAAGAAAGCATGTGGCTCCAACAGCTATAGATTTTTCAAGCTGTGCACAGAACTGTGCAGTACAACCTCCTTCCTCCCTCTGAATTGCTCTGCAATGGGTGTAAAGTAACACAACAAGCAGATTTAGAGCCATGTTAAAGCCCTTCTGATTTTATGATAGAGGCCGTTTGTATAAAACCCCCCCAACCATTACATGCTTTTTCAGACCCAAGTACTGTTAATTGCACGAGGGCAAATGCAAGCTTAGGCCTGCCAACACTGCCAGGCTTAAGAAGATGAGAGGCTTGGGTTGTGCCCTCCCGTGTCCTCTCATGCTCCTTGCTCCACTACAGGCAGTCCCCTGCAGGGACAAAACATCAGGCAACAGAAATACCAGCAAAAACTGTGCACCCATCTAGCATTACACTCTTACTGGGCTTTGTTGACTCTCTCCCAAAACGATCTCTGCTCCTCTCTGAGAGAAATAAAGCCTTTTCCCTTCTTCCTCCTCAACATCACCAAAAGGGGAAAGCATGCATGGTAGTAAAATGTGTTGTTAAAGCACACTAGAGGTTACAGCTGTTCTGGAATATTTGGGGAAATGTGTGAATACAGAACCAAAAATTACATTCCACAGGTTTCAAATATCACACAGAGGATTGCTGCACAGAGAGTGAGTGAAAGAGGGTTGTATATTTGATAGCTGAAATACTGCCAGTCTCTCCCCTGCCACGAAACATGTTCACAATGCCTAGACATAAAGTTCAGTGTTTCATTCCATCTCAATAGGGATTTTATGACTAAAGTGTCGAGGATAAGAAAAGACCAATTTGTAATTTTATTGATCAGGCTAAAGGTCAGGGGCAGACGTGTAGGTCACGGTGCTTCCTCTGAACAGACACAAGACCAAGTGCTTACCTTCTGAAAGCTTAAGAATGAGGTGGGGGGCGGGGGAACTTACACTGATGAAACATCTCAGCTGAGATGTCAATCATGACCAAATTGGACAGGCTCAGAGACGGGAGGCCTCACAACAACCACAGCTTTGCCCCCATGCCTGCATGCTCTGGCAGAGGGGCCTGTATATGTGTTTACTGAGCTGTGATGTGGTGCATGGGCAAACGCCAGGATCCCATTTAATATAATAAAAACATAATTCATGCTGACAAAGTTTATGAGATCAGGTTTCCCAGGCCTAGCTGAACCACATAAAGCATATACTGTCACTACAGGCATTTTGGCTGAAACAGTAGGGGCTTCTGCTTCATGGAGATAGCCTGGAAGGTATTTGTCACCATGGCCCACTCTGGGCTGGCTGCAATAGTAGAATAACACAAAACTACATTGATTCATTGTTGAGAATTTAGTTGAGACTTAAAATGCCATGAAGTGAAATGGTTTCCACATCAATGTCAGTTTTTCTCCCCTACTTACATTAATTTTGTCCTCATTTGCCCCTGTGAATCACCACTGAAAGTGAGACTTAGTCTCTGTAGTATGTGCTGTTTCTGGTCTCTCTGTGTTATGTTTGCAGTGTAAAGCTGCTTATGGCTGAGACTGTGCTTGCTGTGCACAGCTTTTATTAAAGACAGTTTAAGCTGACATTTTTGCCTGCTGCTTCTGAACCATGCCAAGAAGTCATCTTCATGCCTCTGCAAAGTCCCATGCCTATCCTCCCTGCTTACCATACCAAGAGTAGCAATAGAAGAAGGCTTTCATACTTTCCTACCATTTAGGATAGATATATGCAGGGCAGGCAAACATTATTGTAAGTGGCTTCACTTAGGTGTTGCTTTTGCCAACCTTATTTCTTCAGATGTAGTCCATACAAAGCAAAAAAAAATGGGTTTTACGGCAGATCCAATCTTTATATCCAAAGAAGAAGGATTCCTAAGTCACAAGTGACAGGCTAACACAGCTAATCTCTCTGAAGAGGAAACCGAGTGCTAAAACCTTCCCTTTTTGCCTCTTTTCCCCACATTACTTTGAAGGTAAATTATGACTGAAAATAGGCTATGCTACAAGTTCCTGAAGATGGTTTATCATTGCATGTTCAAAACATCTCTTAGGTGTTGGTCCCACCATCCAGATTATAAGATGGCTTGATTATTATCTCACCACTTCACTAAACTTGTAATGAAGGAAATAATAGTGGTTATTTCTTGCTATCTGAGCCAGTCTTGTGGCAGGGAAGGTAGATGACAGCTGTGTCTGTGTACTAGTATCCATTTGAGCCCTGTTTTCTCTGAATTTGGAATTAATAGAGCCAGTTAATGGCCCTGAGAAGTATAAATTTAGGAATTTAGGTGTGTCAGGAACTATGATGGTCTAGCATACACACTTGCACATGCTAAACCAGAGAAAAGACCTACTTTCATTTACATTTTCTTATTCTAGATCTCAAATTGGCTGATTTTTTTCTCTGCCTGTATCATCTTCATCCTGCTGGTTTTGGAACTACAGACAGAATCTGGCTTTATCACACATATACCTTCTAAAAATCTAATTCCTCACCCTTCTTTTCATGCTATTTTTTTCTCTTCTACCTGTTGATCAGCTGAGTAGTGAAGTTCCATCATATGTTCTGGCAATTTTGAGGCCCGAGTTCTCATGTCTTGAGGCAGACATTGGTGTAGCTAGTTCCATACCTTGCTGCTACACGGCTTTGTGGCTTCTAGGTGCCTGCTGCACTATCAGTCAGTTGGAGCTTCTTCTGGCCACAGCAATTTCGTGACTGTGGTCAGCTGCAAGAGTCATAAAAACATGGATGTCTTGTCTAAGAGCTCGTTCTAAAGAAAAAGGTGCAGTCATGTGATAACACAAAATCAAACAATAGTTACCTATATCTCAATTGCAATATTTATGCCTGGCAGACTTAAGAATCTGATGTAACTCTTAGCACTCATCTCCCTCTGATCCATACCTTTTCTCTGGATGGCAGAGCTGGAGAACTTGCCTACCATCCCATAATAAGGACTGAATAGTCTAGGCTCTGTGTGTATTCAAGTTATAGCCTCAGTGCTCCGTTAGTGTGCATTTCTATCACCTTCACTACTTACATATTTGAATGTCTGCTAAATAGGTTGTTCTAGGAAAGGAGAATAAAGGGTCATATTTACTTAGTGTAATAAAAAAAAAAATAGAAGAGGAGCAGAAAATTGAGAGCTGCCAGCAAACTTTACCCAGCATTTTGCAGCTGAGGGGGTTTGCATTTAACAGCCAAGCCTATTAGACTACATCAGATCTTCTAATTAGCCAACAGCAGCCAGGGAGAGACATTCCCTGGGTGAAGCCGAACAGTGTCTGTGCTGTTTCATATCAGGGAGTGACCCATGTGTGTGAGGGTTTGGGAGGACAATATCAAAGGAGATCCTACACTGCAAATTGTTCAGAGTATGGAGGAGATGGGGTAAGAGACAGAGATCATTAGAGGAAAAACATGAGGAAGAAAAGCTGGGGGGCAATGGGCATCTGTTTGATTTAGAAGAGCAGGGACAATAAAGTAGCCTTATGTACACAGGCAAAATTTTGGTCTCAGAAGCATCTTATTGGTATGGAGAAAGGCTTCTTTTGATCTCTGATGTATAATTGCTGGCTAAGGACACAATGAAATATTACAGAGAAAGTGGGCAGAAAGATTTAAGCAGCCATATAATGAGGGACATGAGATCAGGATGAGATTTGGGAAAGTTGAAGATGAGGGCAGAAGATAGTTTTGGAGTTTGGAGCTAGAAGAAAAGAGCGCTAGAAAAGAGAGTGAATTTGAAATTGGGGCCCTACTTCGACCTTATAGGCAGAATAGGTGTAAAGAGTCTCTCAGAGCTGAAACCAGAGGTAATGTTCTGCTAGCCAGGATAGTGCATTTGAGATAAGGGTGGTGAAAAAAAAAAAAAGGACATGTTTCACTATGGACAATTAGTCAACACAGCTGAATTTCCTGCTTTCAACCTACTTCTAGGACATCCTTTGGCATATGTTTCCAGCACCAGGCCAACTCTCCAGGCTGGCACACAGATGAAAGCAAAGCCTGACCCGTTCCCTCAGGATCTGCTGTCACCTGTGCATTTTGCAAGGGCTTTGGGAGCCTTCCCCTACTCATGCTGCACAGTGCAACTTCCCCAGGGAGCTATGAACAAATTTGCCTGTGTGGGCACACATGGGAACATCGCAAAAGGATCTTCAGTGCAAAGAGGTTTGGGTGGGCTAGTGACAACCTTTGCCACAAAGAGGATGTATTACAACCCCAAGTGAAAGCAACTTCCATATTTTGGTCTGTATTTCAGGGTAGGTCAATGCCATCTCATCTAAAAAACCAAAACCCAAACGCCGAGTGTTTGTTGCAGGGACTAGAGTAGCAATGTAACATTTCTGGCGAGTCTTTAATCTGAAAATCTTCTTGGAGGTGAACAGAGAGAAGAACAAAGTTCCATATTCAACTTCTGAGCCAGCAGATGACTCACCTACACCTCTATGTTAAAATCATAGAATTCTTAGTGCTGGAAAAGACCTTCAAGATCACTGCATTCAACCATTAACCCATCACCACCATGTTCCATGTTCCACACTAAACCATGTTCCCAAGTGCCACAGCCACAGATATTTTGAATGCTTCCAGGGATGGTCGCTCAACCCCTTCCCTCAGCAGTTCCACTCTTCACAGTTCACTGTTCCAATGTTTTGTCCATCCTTTCACTCATTTTTTTTTTCCAAATATCCAATCTAAACCTCCCCTAGAGTGACTTGAAGCTATTTCTTCTTCTATCACCGTTTGCCTGGGAGAACAGTCCAGCCCCACCCAGCTACAGCCTTTCAGGGAGTTGTGGAGAGTGATCAGGCCCCCTGAGCCTCCTTTTCTCCAGGCTAAACACCCCCAGCTCCCTCAGCCACTCCTCAGAGGACTTGTGCTCCAGACCCTTCCCCAGCTCCGCTGCCCGTCTCTGAGCACTCTCCAGCACCTCAGTTCCTGTCGTGAGGGGCCCAGAACCGGACACAGGACTCGAGGTGCGACATCACCAATACGGGAGGACAATCCCTGCCCGAGCCCCGCTGGCCGCGCTATTGCTGATCCAGGCCAGGATGCCGCTGGCCTCCGTGGCCACCTGGGCCTTTTCAGGGCATGTGCCAGCCACTGGGGACACACGGGGACACGCCCGCTTCCCGAGGAAGCAAAAGTGCTCCCGGGGCCGGGCCGCGCCTGCCTCTGCCAGCGCCTTGCCGGCGAGGCCGCGGCGGCCGGGGCGCAGCCGGCAGCTGCTCGGGGCCGGTTTCCATGGAGACGGCGGGGGGGCCCTGCGGAGGGGACATGTCTGCGGGGACGGGCGGGGGGAGCCATGGCGGCCTTAACCCTTCGCTTGGGAGCCAGAGGCTTCCCCTCGGGCCGTGCAGGGAGCCCGGGGCGCCGCGGCGGCTCCTGCTCCGAGTGGCACAGGGCGGCGGGACGCAGCCCCTAAGGCGGGGCAGAGACGGGGTGTGCAGGGGAGGAAGGGGAGGATGGAAGAGGGCGTGGGGGTACTGCTGTGCCCGGCTGTCACTTCCATGAACGCCTGGCCGGGTGACTGCTCAACACAACCATCCCCCGCGGAGACCTCCCGCAGCAGGCTTAGGGAAGGCACCAGCCATTCTCCCCGTTAAATATTTAGCAGTTTAACCCCAGCCGCATCCTCTGGTGGGAGCGCCCGTGGTGCCTGTGGCCACTCTCCAGTGCTGCAGTACAGGGTGCGGGAATGTGGTGGCGGAGCTTGGAGTAGTGGGCACAGCCCCAGCAGGGTGGCACAGGCAAAGGAGACTGCCCGTGTGTGAGTACACGGGCCTGGGCATCGCACAGGAGAGAGCTGCACAGCTCAGGGTGGGGGTTACCTACGGAAAAGTGCTTGTCACCATGGTGACCAAGCAATGCCGCATCTTCCTGGGAGTGGAAAGCAACAGTCCCAGAGTTTTGCTGTGTGAGACCAGTGGGTTAAATGCAGCTGGCTTCATCTTTTGAAGCCAGGGATCACAATCCGTGTTCAATTTGTATATATGCCTATGATGCAAATTGGTTGTAATCAGCCTGAGCCAACTCAGTGACAATATGTATAGAAGAAGGGCTCCAGGAATGCGTGCTGGTGTCCACTACAGGCTGTGTCTTCCTAAAAGAACTGTACAACAGTGTTTAGCAGCAACAGGGCACAATGGTGGAGGTGGCAAAGGTAATGTCTGTCTGGTACTTTGAATAGTAAACTCAGTTTTATCTGAAGATTAAGATGTGTTGGAGTCATTGGGGCTGGGACTCATCAAGTTTTAGCTAAGGGGCTTCAGCACTACAAAACATTCAAATTTATGTTTTAAGTAGTTATAAATGCATGTGTGTATTTACATATCAGTTTAACATAAATCTGTTGAATGCAAAGCCAAAAGTATCTGATGAAACATTTTTGGTTGGATGTTAGGTTTTTTTATTTGTTTGTGATGCATTCAAGTAACACTCAGCTGTCCATTTTCAGGCGTACCAAGAGCTTTCCTGGTATTTTGGAACTTGGGAGTTGGTTTTCTGTTTGGTTGGTTGGTTTGTTGGTTTTGCTGGTTTTGTTTGTTTTTTGTTGTTGTTGGGATTTTGCTTGTTTTGGTGTTGGGGTTTTTTGTTCTCTTTTTTTTTTTTTTTTTTGGTGGGGTTTTTACTGGTTGGTTGGGGTTTGGGTGGGTTGTGTGTTTGTTGGGGGTTTTTTTGTTTGTTTCTTTGTTTCTTTCTTTGTTTTTGTGTGTTTATTTGTTTGTAGTTTGCCACCAGCGTCCCATAATTTGGTAAAAAGTTATTACTGCTCCACATAAACTTTGGTCCTTTTCAGGAAGTCCTAATTATTCATTCCAAAAGAAAAGTCTCTAAAAGCCCTCATCACTGGTGGCACTCAAGAAGGTTTACAGCAAACTCCCCTGGCCCTTTGGTAAAATTCTTCATTACTGCATATCTCTCTAAGAAGAGGGTAGCTCCTAAACATGATTTGAGAGACTTTTCTGGTTATTTACTGGTTCTCATACACAGGAACTCAAAGGCTTTCAACTAGAGGGAGGGAAACAATAAAACAAAACCAAAACCCACAGAACAAAACAAAACAAAACAAAACCAAAAACAAAAAACCCACAAACAAACCCCAAACCAACCAACCACAACAACAACAAACCAAAACCAAAACCAAAACCAAAACCAAAACCAAAACTACCCCTAAAATAGAATGGAAGGGAGGGAGGGAGGAAGGAGGGAAGGAGGGAAGGAGGGAAGGAGGGAAGGAAGGAAGGAAGGAAGGAAGGAAGGAAGGAAGGAAGGAAGGAAGGAAGGAAGGAAGGAAGGAAGGAGGGAGGGAGGGAGGGAGGGAGGGAGGAGTGTATTCATCCTTATCCAAGTCCCCTTAGGATCATGTAGAATGAAGTTTGGCCAATGGAAGTAGTGGCAGATTCCTGAAATATTCGGGGAGAATTTTGTTGCAGGTGAGAGGAACTTTTGAGTCCAAGAACTGCTTGCACTTCAGAAGAAAAATGCCCATTAGGGAGTTGAAAAACACCACTCCTGTATGGGCTCCTCACAGTGTGTCCAGCTGCATAAGGCAGTGCTATGCTGTGAGCACTTGAGCATGCCCCAGATGAGCTGGGGTGTCTGTGCATATCCAGGCAGAAGCACGATCCCCAGAAGGAAATTAGCCGTATTACCATAGGGTGACATTGAGGTTAATCTCCCCCAAGCACATGTGGTTATATTGTTTCCAGCTCGGTTGTTATTGAGGCTACAACTGCCCATGGCCAAGTAAAGGTAAAGTAGGCAGTAGCTGCATGAGGTGCTGAAGCATCACCAAACCCTGCTATCCGGAGCTGGGTTGGCAACACCCCTTAGAGAAGGGCTGAGTTGAGTACAACAACATTTATGGATGAGGCTACTGGTGTCTCAGAAATATCTTTGTTGCTTCTATTTCCTTACTTATGGAGTCTCAAGCGATACATCTCCAGTTCCTTTCTGCCTTCTTTCCTTTCCCAATCCTTTTTCTTTCTTTCTCTCTTTCTCTTCTTGCACAAGAATAGTGGAGTGGAAATCTCCACATCAAAAGTGAATTTTGCCTGCACTCCTCAGAATCCACCAGCCGCCTCTGGCACTGCCTTGGGGGATCTCTGCTTGGTGTAGCCACATCCTTTGAGACCACCCAGCTCAGGTGTGTTCACTGTAGCTAAAGCTGGCAGAAAGCCCTGCTCCCAGTCACCCTTCCTCCCTTCCCCTTCCCAGGACACTGAGGGAATGGCAGCTGCAGCAGAATTATCTGGCTGCTTTTCAGAGGAATGTATCCCAGAGCAAAGTGAGGCAGTGGCCTCAACCACTCAGTATAATTAAACTCAAGTATCATTTTTGTGTAGCCTGTGCTGTGGCAACCACAGCAGTTACTCCCATTCAGCTGGAAGGTTTAGAAGGCAGACCTGTGGTATTTCACAAAAGATTGTCCTTGCAGGCAGGGCCTTAAGCCATTTCATTGAATGAAATACGCTCAAGAAGCAAAGAGTTGCCAGAAGGGAGAAAAATGCACAGGGTAGGACCACACTATTTCTGGCTGTAGTTCAACAACAGTTCTTGAGGCAGCACCTGATATACTGTTAGGGTGACAAAGGCTTTTTATACCTAGTGCTTTGGCACCCTGACAGCATCTCTGTTTTTTCTCTCATCTCTCTTGGGTTCCCCGGAGAGGCAATACATTGTCTTCCCTCTGGTTAAAGGGAGTAGGGGCTAATTGCATAGACAGGTCACTCTGTTTCTGCTGAAGGTGAAAAGCAAAGGGCTTGCTAATTCATGCACACAGACAGGAGGATATAGCAGTGTACTGTCAGCCATTCCAGGTACCACCAGAAAGGCAGGGTGAAGCAGCTTGGCTCAGTGCATGCAGCACTTGGCAGAGCAAACCTCTGAGGTAGGGTAGCAGAAAAAGTAATGTTGATAAAGAAAAGCCAGTCAGAAAGGACAGGAAAAGCAGAATAAAAGACAGGGGGTCATTGCTTGGTTGTGATATATGACTCTAAATTCTTCTAGCACATTATAGGGAAATAAATGGTGTGGCCACAGTACTTTTGCATCCCAGCTATTGTGGACTTTTTAACACACTCAATATACAAGCCAGGTAGTGAAATTGCCAAGGACAGAGCAGCAAGAACAGTCTGGGATATGCCAAAGGCACTGTGAGATCCCTTTCCACTCAGGATAGGCTCGATGTATTTTGTGCTGGAGGTCCTGAGACAGACAGCCAGAACCTGGGTCATGATTTGCTGAAAGGAACAGCAGAACTGGAGAGCCTAGAGTTGGAGTTCCTGCAGTGCAGGCTTGAACTTCTTCAGGGCTTATGGTTTGAGTACTGCTGCCAATAAATGCAAAGGAAATTTGACAATCACCCTCAGCTAGTGCAGGAGAATAATATCATGTGAGTCTTACATAGTGCTTTCCAACAAGAGGTTTCATATCTGTGTCATTACTTATAGCTTTTTGTCTTAGGAAACAAATACATGGAGAAGGCAAATGAAGTTGTCCAAAATTGCCTGGTAAACTAGTGGTAAAACAAATAGAAAACCTGCTGCCTTTTACTGCCAAACTGAGTTCACTTGTCACACACAAGGGAACGAAACATAAGGCTGCTGTCTTCCTCTCAGTCCTCAGCTGAAGGAGAAAGCTCTCTCTGAGGCTGTGGATACTGAGGTGCCCTATGCCAGGATGGCAGATGCCTGCGCTGTGTGGGTCCCGTGCCCTGTGAGGATCATTGTCCAGACTGCATGTCTCACTTTGCAACTGGTCTGAAGTATTCCTTCCTCACGTGGATTGGCAAATGGTGGGGAGGTAACTAGATTGATCTCCCTTGCAGGCCTTTCCCTGGGACTTGGTACACAGATTCCAGATGGTACAAGGCCCCTGCTGCTTGGATCTGCACAAAAACCTGTGTCTTCTTCAACCTATTTCACAACAGATTTGGCTCGCTCTTGGTCGGTTGCTATTTGTACAAATTAAGTTGAGCTGCCAGGAACGTTTGCAAACAGTGAAAAGCAAAGTGGGATGTACAAAGCAAGTCAAAATAGGTCTCAAATCTGGCAAAATTCCTGCAGGTGCTTATAACATTTGACTTACTGTAGCCCATGTATTACCCACCCACACACTCATTCATCCAGCTTTCTCCTGCCCTCACGCCCACACACACTCACCCTTCACAGATTCATTCACCTTCTCTTCTCCCCCCCATTTTCTCTTCCAAACACTCGTTCCCACACACAAATATACCCTAGACACACCCTGTGTTCCCCACATACAAACACACACATTTTTGAGTGCTGAGTGCAGCAGTAGGTGGTGTGTAGCAGATGATGCTGTAATCTTATACCTATGCTGTGAAAAAGCCTTTGGGATTAGTGAGCTGGGAGCTCTGATTGTTCTCACTTTCACGTAAAATACCACTAATCCAGTTTAAGGGGCTGACTGTTTCCAACCTTCCCTGAACTCTGCCATTGTTTTCCAGGGATCTTTCTTTCTGCTCATCTTCCTCTTGCTCCTCTTTGCCTTTCTCCCTATGCTTTTCCTTTTCCACATTGCTGCCCTAGACCACAGTGTTTCAGAGAGTTTGGCCGTCCCCGTATCTCTCCATGACCTAACACTGGCCCTGATTACCTCACTGAGAGGATGAGCAGGGATGAGCAATGAGCCTGCCATGCAGTGTGGGGCACAGGGCAAGAAATCCTGCAAGGTATGGTGAGATCAGAGGCAGAGACAGTAAGTGGTGGGGTGGATCTTACTGCCATCCGAGCAGCGCTGAGTCCGCCTGGCATCGAGCCTGCCTCTAATGGAATGTGACCCACCGCTGGGGATGAGCTCATCTGTAATCCACTTAATTGAGTTTTATGAGCAGGACTCTCACATCAGGGAGCCAGCCTGCCTTCTTCCTAGCACTCACCCTCCTTTGCTTGCTGCCTGGGGAGGAGAAGGGGAGCAGGGGGTGGCGTACACTACTCCACCAAGCCGGTGATAGTCTGGCTTCTGATTTTCTGCCTGCCCTGGAGAATGTGCAGGGAGCTGGACAGACATGCTCTTCAAGACACCCACTGCCTCATGGTGTAATGTTGTTTGCTTCTGCTGCAGGATGCTTGAATTTCCATGTGACTATTGGTAATGCTGTCAGAACTGCAGAGCCTTAAGTTTTCCCAGCATTTTGGTCTCTGTGCAAGTGCTGGGTACTCAGAGGAGATGCTCTCATGTATGCATGAACCATCTTACCTGTGAGTCCGAGCGTGATGGGACAGAGTCACTGTGATCTCAGTCCTACTTTCAGTGTGCAGTGATCTAAGTGGTGGAGCTGTCAGGATCCCGTAAGAGCCTTTGTTTACACTGTAATGTCTTGCCATCTTTAGCATTTGCATCATCATTTGTTTGTACTATGCGAATTGGTCACATAAATGAGCTAACAGAGAAATCTGGCTGCTGTCTGCCAAGGGATTTACAGGCTTGACTCTATCTGGTGAAAGATTCAGCCTTTTCTCTTGGTGAAGCAGAACAAAGGGAGAAAGAGAAAGTGAGGGAGGGAGGCTTCCCCCCAAGGGAGTGCTACTTTCCTTGGAAAAGGCTAGTAGAGACCCTCTGGAATACGAAATTTGGGATATATTCCCTTCAGTGCTGGCATAAGTGTCTATATTTGAAATAAGTACTGTCTATCAGTTCTTGTCTACTTTGTAGAAGAAAACTTTTCATGGTTTCAGCTCAATTGCTGCATACATATTACAGAGAAGTAGCTCAGCATTTCCACAGATCCATAACTTAAGGGAAAGGTCATGGTATATGGAAAGAGAACTGTACTGACCTGTTAACACAAAGCCCTGTGCTGGGAACAGCAGGGTCACTGCTCTGTATTGAGTGATTCCTCAGGTGTTTCTTAAAATCCCCAGACACTGGATTAATGTAAATACATGATAATAAAAGATCTCATTTTTGTAAATGCATGCTTTTTGTCTTCACAGTTGAAGACAATACTGAAAAATTGGACCAGAGGAAATCTGAGGATTCAAAACCAGAGAGGAAATAAAAAGAATCTATATGGATTCTTCTATATGTGGGGGTTTTTTGGTTGGTTGGTTTTATTAGGTTTTTTATTTTTGAATGGCATGTGTTTTAAACCAATCTGACATGGAGGTGCAATGACTTTCTATTGACATCCCAATGCCGAGCTGCTGTAATGACTGTCCAGGATGGTTCATTTTAACTGTACTATAGGTAAAGTGCCTGTTTTCTTCCCTTCTGCTTTCTGAAATTCAGGACTCCCTCAACTATAAAATCATAGAATCATAGAATAGTTTATATTGGAAGGGACCTTTAAAGGTCATCTAGTGCAATGAGTAGGGACATCTTCAGCTAGATCAGTCTATTCAGAACCCAGTTCACCCTGAACTGGAATATGAGTTCACCCTGAACTCACCCTGAGCCTTGGATATTTCCAGGGATGAGACATCTACCACCTTTCTGGGCAACCTGTTCCGCTATTTCACCACCCTCATGGTTAAAAATTTCTTCCTTGTATCTAGTCTACCCTCTTGTAGTCTAAACACATTACCCCTTGTCCTGTCACAACAGGCCCTGCTAAAAAGTCTGTCCTCATTTTCTTACAAGCCCTCTTTAGGTACTGAAAAGCCTCATTAAGGTCTTTCTTCATCCGTCTCCAGACTGATGAACAGCCCTAAATCTCTCAGTCTTTCCTCATAGGAGAAATATTTCAGCTCTTGGATTGTTTTTGGGACTATCCTCTGGATCTGCTCTATCAGATCCATGTTTTTCCTATGCCATGGGCCCCATAGTTGGATGCAGTGCTCCAGGTGGGGTCTCGTGAGAGCAGATCAGGGGAGTAGAATCACCTCCCTTTATTTGCTGGTTGTGCTGCTTTTGAAGCAGCCTGGGATGTCCGTGGCTCTCTGGGCTGAAAGCAAACAGTGCTGGCTCAGGTCCAGCCTCTGATTCACCACTACCTCTTTCTCATCATATTTGCTCACAATCCCTTCATTCCCCAACCTGCATTGATACTGGCTTGCCCCAGCCCAGGTGCTGGATGATATATGTTTCTTTGTTGAACCTCCTGAGGTTCATGTGCACCCACTTCTCAAGCTAGTCCAGGTCCTCTGGATAGCATCCCATCCTTCAGGCATGTCAACTGCACCACTGAGCTTGCTGTCATCCGCAAACTTGCTGAGGGTGTGCTTGATCCCCTGATTGTATTGATGAAGACATTATACAGTACTGGTTCCAGTACAGACCCCTGAGGGACACCACTTGTCACTGGTCTCCATCTGGACATTGTGCTTGTGGTAGTAGTTGAATACTACCCTCTGGCTGGGATTATCTAACTAGTTCCTCATCAGCTGTTGTTTTTCAAAGAAAGTCTCACAGACACCTACAATGTGAATCCAGCTGGGTCAACAATTTTAGTGTCTTTCTTCTTTTTTTCCACACTTTTGCAAAATAAACCCTGCAGGAACGAAGCATTTTTCCAGTACCCAGCATCTCACTCACGCATTTCCCCTCTGTCCCAGCTCCATGTACACATATGTGTGAGGAAGGGCTTTACTCACACACAAGGACTCTACTACTCTACTGCTACCAACGCAACAGATAAATTTGTTGCAAATCGCTGAAAGACTGGTATTCAGTTGGACAAACTTAGACAGAGACTGCCTTGGAATCAACAAAGATTTTTTTTTTTAATACCATTTACTTTAAAATCTGCAAACAGTCATCCCAGCATTACTTGAAGTCCCCAAATGGCCATGCAATCTGGATAGAGGTAACACTGTTCCTATGAATCCAATGCTGGAAATACATTGTCCCACTTAAATACATTCTTCTGCCATGTCCTTTCACTGTGAAACTCTTGACATGATGTTCGATGCTATTTTATCCCTTGGGTAATACTTTGCTTCAAAAATGGCAGGAGACCCTTGGTATTGCCTCCGACTCTCTGTTTGTAGGATCTGCACAAAACATATGGTACATGGAGAAAGGAAGAGCTGTTAAAAGGATGAAAGCTGTTCCAGTAAATGTGGTTGTTAGGAGCCAGTGCAATATCTGTCACCGATGAAAGCAAAATATTTTAGGGTATTTGTAGTTTATGGCACAAACATTTTTTAGAGAAGTTTGGTAAAAATAATTTTTTTGAGAAGTACACTGTCCAGGAAATTTCTGCTGTCATGTCTTGTAGCACTAGAAATGTCGAAGTTTCTGCAAAGATCTGCACAGTGTTTCACTCTGCCGCCACTTCAATCCCAAAGAGAAACTTGTGTATCATTTCCTACCATAATAGCTGGCCTAAGACCTTCTCCACAGCATTTGCCTCATGTTTAGATGTCCAAGCAATAGCAGGTGATATCTTATCTAGGACAGAAATAATTGCTGCTCTTTCCTCTTTCTTCCCCCACTTAAATATCTCCCTTCCATGGCAGTTTTCCAGGTTTGCTGGTGTGGCTGAGCTAAAGGCAGGAGAGAGAGTGCTGAGAGGGACTGTGCTGTGCTGTGCTGTGCTGTGCTGGGGAGGTCCATAAGGCCTCCATCAGCCGTGGAAGGTGGTGCATCTCGCCACTCTCAGTAATAAACACACAGCTTGGCTCTTCAGCCTTGCCTTCCTCCAGTGAGCTCTGTACATACATCTACAAAACACCCACTCGCATGTATGCCTATAAACAAGCAAACAAATCATGCCACCTAAAAAACTAATTGAACAATTCCTCCTACAGCCTGGGAAGGAAAAGAAGAAAAGACTACAGTGGTTTTTTTTCTATTTCTGAAATCTTGAAGAGCTACTTAGCTACTATTGTGACAGAAAGGTGGATAACTAACATAGTAAAGCTAGTAATAACACATTAAGAAAGGAAGAGGAAACTGTAGAAGACACACAGAGAGAAAGAAGCTTTGTGTTGTGTCTCTGTCAGCTTGATTAGTGGCTTTCTCCTGAATCCTCAATGGAGTGGCCTCCATGGGTCAATCTCATTAGAGATAAAAATGGAAGAGCTGCAGGAGTCCACACTGAGCTTTACCAAGAAAGTTTGAAAGCATGGCCACTGCTCAGGCTTGGAGGAACAAGAATAAGGTGAGGAGGTGACTGAGGTGGATATGGCTGTGACAGAGCAGCCACCACTGACTAAGCAACCTATGGAAACCTATTTGTCCAGGAAGGCACCAAAATCCAGATCTGTTTCTAACAATGAATCAGTGGCAAGACACCATGACAAGTAGATGTAGAGCAGACAATTTTCCAAATGAGAAGACTAACCCATAGGTGACACTTCCCTACAGGTTCTTGGAGAGTGCATCAAGGGTGATTCTAAGAAATGAATCTATTTCACAACCAGTAATAAGGTTTTAAGGTCAGCAGCCATCATGGGCAGCATGAGGCCTACAAAACTTTCACAAGGAAAGACACCTAAATAGCATTCAAAACCAACAGGATCCTTAATACTGTTGTATTTGATATCGAAATTGTCAGGAAGGAGGAAAAAGTCTGGAGTTCCCAAGGGCAGCTGAACTAGTATCCCAATCTGTTTTCTAGGGATATTTTCCATGTGGAAGAATACCAGGTGGCTATCACAGGTATCAGGAAAGGAGTCAGGAAACTCATATGCTGAATTCGGTCTGCAGTTGCTACATGGAACTGTCCTGGGTTTCTCACTGTAGAAAGGGGCTGAGTGATGCTTTCCTACCTCAGGGGTAGAGTGACATTGGGTCCTGCTTGTGAAATGCTCTTCTATCCTCTAGTGCAACACAGCATGCCAGTGCTGTGAACAGAGTTACAGATGGAGTTGTGGACTCTTGTCATCTGTTCCTGGGGGCAAGAGGGGAAGAGGCACATGGGGGAAGAGCGTATGTGGTATGTGGGAGAAGTTTGTAGTGGATCTGCTTCTGCTCTATCAAATGTGTGGAGAGAAAGAATGGGACATTGACTCTCACTGCATGGATTTTGCAAGGTTGGTGGTGATATGAGCTTCCTGCAGTAGATGAGGATCAATTTCTATATTGTCAGGAGTGGTCATGTTTGGTTTTAGGTATTTTTGTGATAGGTGCTGACAGGTTGGCAGTGTCAGAAAACCACTGCTTCACACTTCCAATGGGATTATAACTTAAAAAAAGGACAAAACACTGAAGGGCATGGGAGTTCCCTGTGACTTCTTCAGTGCTACTTACAATACACCTGTTCTATCTATAGCTGTCATAGCCAGAGGTACCACACTTCGACCTCAAACCCTCTGAGACACCTCTGAAATGGGATCCTGTGTCTATGCTGTTCTTTGCTTACATCCCTCCACTCCAATTGCCTGTGATCCCAGTTGCTCTTGGCTCAGCAGTCCTTTTGTGTGGAGCTGTGTGGCCCTGTGCTGATACAGGCAGTCAGACAACGTTCTCAAAGCAAGGTACGGTTAATCAAAGTAGTATCATAGGCCATTAAAGGAAAACATTTCTTTTAGTCCCCTCTGAGAGTAGGACAACTGCTTTTGCTTTTCCTGTCCTTCAGTAGATCAGTTTTTTTTGTGAGTTTGAGCTCCACAAAAATATTTGATTTCTCATGTCTCTGAGGAAATTGTCTTAGAGGCATATTGATGATTTGGTCCAAATTCTTAGGGAAAATTCCCCTCATGATGTAGAAGTAATGTTTTTCCAGGAATTATAGCAAGTTACTCTCTGTTAGAGACCCTAGTTGTGTTTAGTTAAAGTGCTTACTTAGAGCTAATAAGCTGGTTTTCTGTTTTTGTTTTTGGGCTTTTTTCAGTTGTTGTTTGGTTTTTTTGGTTGGTTGGGGTTGTGGGATTTTTTTTGTGTGTGTGTGTGTGTGTGTGTGTGTTTGTTGTGGTTTTTTGGTGGTGTTTTTTTTTGTTGTTGTTGTTTTGTTTGGTTTTTTTTTTTATTTTGGTTTTGGGTTTTTTTGGTTTGGTTTGTTTGGGGTTTTTTTTTTTGTTTTTTTTTTTTAATAACTCTTTCCTCTGCAGTTTTTCTTTAAAGCCTGCTCTATGGAGGTAATAAAAATCCTTGCAGCCCAACAACACCCTGTGAAAAAATTCCTGTTTACCTGCTCTATAATATCACTGATCAACTCCAGATCCTTCATTACATTTTAATTTTAATATTTAGTTCTGTTTTGAGGTAATCTGGACAAATCAAATGAGGATATGAAATTTAATTTTGCAGAGGTCCCCCCAAAATTGCCAGCCAATTACTGTGGTCTGAATCAATGGCATGCAAGAGAAGTGCTCTGTGTTGCATCCCCTAATTCTCACTGTTGGCAATCTCCATTGTGTAGAGAAGCTTGCAGAGGCAGACATTCATTTTAATATTCCCATTAGAACAATCCTGCTAATACAACTGATTTAAGCACAGACTTTTGTTGTAGAAATAATAGCTTAAGTGGAGGTGGAACCTCCTCTATACATCTTTCCTTTTTTCTTTTGAAATCTCAGGGCCTACAGCATATTACATGTCACAGGAAATATCAGTGTAACTGCATATTGTAATTTGCTTGCAGCACGTATTGTGGAACGTATCAATGAAGTGTTTGACAATGATAGCAGTACAGGAAAAAAATCTTTTTTATGATCTAGCAGATTTTTTTATCAAGCTGTTTAAGTCTTTTACTATTTGTTGGTGGTATAATATCATAACAAGAAGCACTGTGTAACTAATGCTGCATCCAAAGTGAAAACATTCCTTATATTGTCTCCTGGCTTGTAAAATAAAATCTTTCCAGAAAAGGCCTTTTTACCTAAGAGACAGGCGTTTACGTGATCAAGGACTTCTCTCCACATCCTCCCATCTCTGCAATCAATTGTGTAGTTGTGAATGATGGAGTCTACAAATGGAAATGTCAGGCAGAAAGTGTTTATGCAATTTTGAAAATAATGTAGATACTGTAGTTGAATCTGAGAGAGATAAGATTACACTGTATGTGTCTGTTTTTGTGTCTGTGCGTATGAGAGAAAGAGCAAGAGGGAGATTACATTGTGTTAGAAAAAAGGAATGACAGTGTATATGAGAGAGATAAAATTGTGTTTTCAGGGCCTCTGTGTCAAGAAAGATTTCATTGTGCAGGTGTGTGTGTGTAGCTGTCCTTATGCTAGAGAAGGTGTGTGTGTGTTCAGAGGGAGAGATGATGGTGTATTTGCATTGTAGGCATGCAGCGTGTTAGCGAATGTATGCGTGTGTGTGTGTGCATGTGAGTAAGAGAGCCTATGCTGTGCATTAAACATTTAGGAAAGTCGTACCACGTAACTCTGTTGCAATTTTGTTTCCCAAGGAAACCACTGTCAAAGTTCTAGAAACATTTTTCGGAAATTCTGAATTTCCTAGAGCGTCTTGTACTTTTTTATTCAAAGTAAATTTAGTAGTTCCTATTAAAGTATTTGTTGAAGAGGCAAAGCTGTATCTAGGGGAATATGAATTATAAAATTCTGCCTGGAAAAAAATCAGTTGGAATAAATGTTCATTTCATTGATGAACAGCACTTGGAGTAAACAGAAAAAGGCAAAATTATCAGAACTTGCGTTTTGCCCAAAGCAAATTTTAATGTCACTTGTTGGGTATTTCAAGATAAATTCATTCAAAACAGTAAGTAATCAAAAAACATCTTTCCTTCCAGAAAACATGAACATGTAGAGGTGATTCACAAGCTGGGAGTTGTGATATATACCTACAGAATGCATTATATCCTTTCCACAAGTAATTTGTGAATCTAAACTCTCTGATAAAAGCACTCTTTTTTTTTTTAATACAGAAAGTAGTCATGTGAATGGTGTATTTATCTTCGTTGAGAAGAGGTAACATATTGGATATGCTAGGAAAAAAAAGTATGGCTGAGACATAGGAGGGGGAATTAGGATGTGCTGAAAAGAGGAAATGGACTCCTACTGTCTTCTCCTTCACTTGGACTTCCCCTGCATCTTGACAGCAATGCCTCTGCTTCCCTGTATGTGAGTCATGGCCAGCTCTCAGCATCAGACACCCTCTGTCTGTACAGCTCTGCTGGGGGCACATGGTCCCTTTGGATGTGCCCACACTGTGTTCTGCTTCCATGGACGTGGGCTGAGTCTGTGAAGCACTGTGGCACTGGGACACACAAAGCTGAGCCCACTTTCTGTGGCCTGTAGTTTAGGCACTTTAGCTATTTTCACCTTACTCAGGAATAAAGTTGAAGTGGACCACTGATAAATGCTTAAAATGTTTTAATCTGACCAGAGCTTCATCATTTAGGTGACTTAGGCTGCTGTTGTTGTGTTGCTGCATGCATACATGTAAGAGGAGGTCTCCCTGTCCTCTCCTGCTTACAATCCCCAAGGGGCCTGGATACTCCAAACTACCTCACATAGTATGTAGAGGAGAACTGAGTGGTCAGGACTTGCTTCTGCTAATCTAAATGCAGCATCTGCACGTAGGCTGGTGTTCTCCACAACTGTGATTCATGTGCCCATCACTTCCATGTCATGGCAACCTTAGAAAAAGCTGTTGGACTGCCAGGACTGTCACCACAAAGATTTTTAGAGAAGCACTTGGCATCCTTTGCATCTTCTTCTAACAAGGGGAAAAAAAAATCTGCCTTGAAGTGTGTAGAAACCTTTCAGTCCTGCAATGACCTGTACAAGAGGCAGGAAGAAGGTGGTAGGGTGCACAAAGGCATATTTGTGTTTGGTCAGCAATGGTTCTTGTCTCCCTGGGATGGAGTCCAAACCTTAATGCTGGCAGCCTTTTACTGTCAACAGCCTTAAATCCATGAACTCCTTGTTATAAACTGAGATCCCTCCGTGTCATTCTGTAGGACACTTGTTGCAATTCAGCAATGGTTGACTTCTATCTGTAAGTTTTCCTTCTTGGTCTACAGCAATCTCACTTCTAGTTGCAAGTTTGATGACAGGCTCAAGGCATGAAGAAAGGTGAGACTGAATATTGAAGAGAAGGACACAAAGACACAGAGCTCTTTAATCTGTTTCAGCACCAACCCAAACAGAAGCCATCCTGCAGCCATGCAGGGTAGCCATTAAACATCTGCACCACTTTGTGCTATCACATGATGAATCTTTCCTTATCTCTCATGCTCAAGTAAGATGATATGCAGACATCTACTCAAGCAGTTAACCCTCCCTGTGCTCATTCCCCAAGAGAACTAGGCTGTCTAACTTGGGACCGTGCAGGTTTCAGTGGTCGTGGAATGTGGCTCTGCCATGCTTAGGCAACACCTGCACATCTTGTCTTGGTGCCTTGTCTCCACGTGTCTCTGCACAGTAACACTCAACACATCCTCCCCTTCATACTGTGATACACTTCGCTAGATACTCCAAACTGCCTCACAGGTTCTCTTGAGAACAAGGTTCTCTTGTGTGCTCTTGTGTTTATGTGCACTGCCAGGTTTGCCACCTGTCAGCACCTTCTTGTGATTCTTCTTATATTTTCTCCTTTTCTGCAAAGCCACAGCTCCTAGAGTCAGGTGGTTGCATAAAAGTTCTGTCTGTCTTTTAAAAAGAGGTGCAGATTTGTAGCTCTTTTGGTTGTGGAAAAAGCTTGTAAATGTAGTGTTATAATGGATTAAAAGAAAAAAATGAAAAGACACAATCTTTCTTGTTTAGTTGCTTGATGTCTATGACAACTTAACGATTTTTTGGAGGGTGCACAGCTAAGGTTTTTATTTACACAATGTAGATTTTGGTACACCTTTGTATGCACATGTATCTTCTCAACTGTATATATAAAAATACTCATGCATTTGGTGTAGATATACGTGTGTACACCCACACCTGCCAAGTGCACATATTCCCTTCTCACAGAAACCTCCTCTCCTACTCTGCCTTTCTTCCACACATTTCCCTTTCTGCAGCTTATGTCCACCACCTTCCTCTGAGTTATGGAATCTCCACTATTGCTTGTACTGAGTAACCTTCTCCCCCGCTCTCCCTCCCTCCTCTCCTTCACTCCAGGAAAGCTCTTTCTGATTCTCTTTTCACTGGTGTCTGGCATTCGTACCTCTGTAGACAGAGAATGGCAAGAAGACAGTGACGTGAGCAGACAGAATAACCGGGGAATAAAAAGGAGTTGGTTGAGAATCTGTAATTAGAAGCCCAATTTCCATTTCCTTCTCAGGCACTTTAGAATCCCTTTCAGGGGTTTCTTGACTGTCTCAAAATTGAATGTCATTGAGATTTTTTTTCTTCTTTTAATTTTTTTTTTTTTTTTATTTTGCATCCTCTTGTTTCCTTGGCAACAAGTTGGTGATGCAGGAGCTAGAAATGTGCTATGTCTCCGTGGAGATGTTGGCGTGGGTGTGCCATGGTGACATCCACGATGGACGCAGAGCTCTGCCAGTCCTACCCCACCCCTTGTAATAAGCACCACGGGCCCAACCTCAGAGGTGATGCTTTTATTTTTAGCTTCATAGGTGTTAATCTTCTCTCTTTTCATGACGATGGGTCCAGACGTCTCAGTTACATCAGCACAAATTGACTGACTTGAAGAGGGCTGTTAGGGCCAAGCCTTTAGGTTTCTATTCAGGAACTTAACTCAGAAGAAATTACACTCCTGTCATGGATTGTACCCATTGCAATGATTTGAGTCCTTTTCATTCTCCTGGGGAAGAAAGTTACCAGTCATTAATGAATAGGACTGTGAATCAGAGCTCCCACGTTTTATTTTATTCTAAGTGATGTTGTTTCACTCTTTCATACCTCCAGGGCTGCTCATTCGGAATGCAAGGAAGCTGCTGTCACTCTTGGCCTGGGACATGGGAGATTAAATTTCACTGAGATGTTTAGCTAGGAGGTTCCAAGGCAACTTATTTGTATACTTCCATAAGAGAAAACTGTCTCATCCAAAGAGTCTGTTGTTCAGATGGCTTAGCCCTCGACTGGGTCTGCCCACATGACTCACTAGTAATGTTCAGCACACCCAACATCTTTACAATATGTTTTTACTGTGCACATAGCCAGTTCAACCTTCTTATTGTGCATTTTGTCTTTATCAGTGTTCTGGCTGCAAACCAAGACCCAAGCTCTCCTTTGACATAACTTGACACATACAATAGCGGAGTAAGGGCTAGCCTCAATCTCATCAAATATCCAGAGATCCTGCTGCTTTTTTTTTGTCTTGTTTCATTTTCTAGGAGGCTTTATGACATCACACAGAGGCTGTGATGTCAACAAGGAACCCTCTGGGTAGGCTTTTGAGAGGTTGCTATGGATCTTCGTACTGCCAAATGACTGCAACTTTATCCCAACGGGATTTGCAATAGGGCTCATCCATGCAGAAATAAAGCCAAGTATCGAATTCTTCTTGCCAGAAAGACCAATTAAAGGATTAAATGTGAAAAGCTAAAACCCATAACAACCATACTGACAGGGTTTTCTTTTCCTTTTTAGACTGTAATCATCTTTGCAGCATATTGTTCTGGGGTCAGCATCCTCAGGGATACATTGGTGCAGCAAATGATGGAAAGAAGCTGGAGAGAAAAACCAAAGCGAATCCAGCCAAGGCAAGATAAGCTTCTCTTCCAGCCATGCTGGCAGATTTCTTTTGCCTTCTTTCCTACACTTCTTAAATGTTTCGAGTGCAGACTGAGTTTATTCAGCTTCCAAGACGTGTTCTTGTTCAAAAGGTGTTTTATTGTGTGGAGCCAGAGGAAACATGAGGAACAACCAGGCACTGACGGCACATTAAGAAGATGTGTCGTTGACACAGCATGTCAATGAGAAGTAAATCCAGATTCTGTTTTTAAGGACATTATGCTCCAAGAGAGGTACATAAATCAGACTAAAATGCCTTGCTCATTGGATCAGAATCTAGCATTTAGTCCTGACTGCCACTGAAATCCAGGTCAGATGTGTCTTTTTACTTGCACTTTTGTTAACAGATGAGAGGAGCTGACACATCTGTCTCACACCAGCATTGTATCTAATGTTGTCTAAAGGAGGTCTTCTGCCTCAAGGAGCCAGCAGCCCTTAGGTGTAATCTGATAAGATGCAGAACACCGTAATGGAGACATTTCCACTAAGTTTGGTGGGGAAAAAGCAAAACTGCATGTTTGGCTGCATGTTTGCTGGGAATGGAAGTGATACAGCAGTGCCCATAGCCTAAAACCTATTATGTGAGGAATAACCTGGAATAAACAGTAAAGATAGTGGAAGCTGTTGTTGGAATACTTGGTAGAGGGACTATGTCTAAATCACATGACTAAAACTAAATAGAGAGAAAGATGAGCTCAAAAACCTAGGCAGAACTGTTCTATGGGACTTCCTTTTTCATTTAGTCTCTTTTTTCCTTAATTCACTAGCAGAAAGTGTCTGCAGTGTGCAGAAAGTTTGAAATAAAACACGGCAGTGTTTATGTTTCCAGCCCAATAACTGTTACTGATTTTTCAGGAAGAATCAGGGTTTTCCCCAAAGTAAAACCCCTGTTCTTTCTCCAGATCTCCATCTCTGGAGCTGTAGGAATGAACTCTACACTTACTAGGAACACTGCAAGGAAGATCCTGCCAGCTCAGATTCTTCTCCATTTTGAGTAGTTACAGGGAAATCTCAGCAGTTTTATCCATGCCAAACAGCCAGAGATTCCCCATGTCTTTTGAAAAGAGAGTATAACATGAAATAAAGTTCAGTCCAGATTCTTCTGGCACCTTTTCCTGCTGTGTCCCTCTTGCACTTGTTAGCACCCCTTAGTGCTAGGGACTGTGTGCACAGAATACATGAGAGACCTCACCCTATCTCTTGCCTCCCCAGAGATTAGACCAGTATGCACCAAGTATGGGATTGCTTTTGATTTCTCTTCTCTTCCCCTTCTTCCCCTGACTTGAGATTCAGCAGCTTCTGCAATGTGACAAGTTCCTGTCAGCTGTCAGGGCACTAAAATAAGGCTTTATCTTGTCTCCATAGGCCTGAATGACAGGGCTGGCAATAGGTGCACTTCAGCCAGGCAGCCACTCCTGCCATATGCTCTTCCAACCTCACTGCATGCTAACACAGCAATCTGTAGCATGGCAGAGTCGCTGTTTTTCCTTGCAAGACCTACAAAAGGAAGCAACCCTGGTTCCTATCTCTTCCTATTGCAGTATCTTCCTATGCTGGATTGCAATATTATTTTTTTTACCTTCTTCCTCCAGCACTGAGTGAGAGTCAGAGTCAGACTACCAGTCTAATGCTGGAGAATGAGAATCCTGCTAATTCTTTCAAACTAGAATTGACTGAATAAATGGCCTTGGGGCACACATCATAAATTGAGTTGAAGCTATGCACCATGAAGTTGGAGGGGAAAAAAACCTCAATATATCTTCCTTTAGGGAGAGAGGACATTAGGTATTCACACTTCAAGCATTCCAACTAATCCTCCTTATTCCACAAGGCTAATTTCAAAATAACATTTATATGGCATGGTTTGCTGGGGAGGGCACTGATGAATCAGTTAGCTGCCCTTTATAATAAGCACTACTGCTTCCTAGACTGCTCTTTTCTACTGCCTTGTCTGCCAGTCATCTCTGTGCCACATGCTCCTTATTCAAAGGGCACCTGTTGAATAACCATGAAGCAAAGTGACAGGGCAGGGGCAATAAAAAAGGTGAAGCACAAATGCATAGTGCAGTTTTAACCACTATATTTCTGTGGTCTTGCTGCAGGGACATGGGGATTGTGCTGAATGACTGTGCTGGTGCCTGAATGAGGAATGATAAGCCTGTAATTTACTTGCATGGCTGTGTGACTGCTTCCCGCTGAGCAGGAAAGCCTAGATGGGTGTTTTGAGCCCTAACAGTGCTGCAGCTCAGAGCAGTTCTTTGCTACCAGAGGCATCACACACATCGTTTGTCTGAATGGGCCCTACACCACAGGTTTGGGTTAAATATTGCTGCCCAGTAACAGCTGTGAAGTCCAAAAATTGAAGGAATATGTTTGCAGACAGCTGCTGTGGGAGTAGCTTCTGATGGGTCTGAAATGCTATTCACTGATTTGGAAACTCATCCATGGAGCAACTTATATTAAAAGTGCACTACATTAGCAAAGAAACCTACCCAACATGCTGGTGATTCTGCTGACTCAGAATGTCAGCCTGTCCCTGTCATGAGGAAACTTCAACTCCCTGTCTCATCCTATGCCTGACAATGAGGCAGCAGTCACAAAGATAGCTCACCCTCCAAGAATTTCATAAATATCATCTCTGGGTAGATGGCAGAGAAAGATTCAAATTAGTGAAGGAGAGGCAGAGAAAATCAAGTATTACTCACTCTCTTTAGCAGCTTGAGTATGATCATCTTTGAGTAGACCAAAGGTCCATCTAATTCACTGTCTTTATTCAGGAGCCAAAACTAGGGGTGGAGAGAAGCAGTAAAAGAAACAGCAAAGATGCTTCTCCCAGACACTCTTCCAGCCTGTAAGAGTTTTCAGCACTGATACTTTCTGAGGTAGAGAATGTCTGACTGATCAGCAGACACTTAATTTTGAAAGAACAAGTTCTGTTTCTTCCCTGATGGATAGGCCAAAAGAATTTACTTGGGGTTACAGGAGTCAAATGAGGGAACCATGCAGGTTCAAGGAGATGGCTGTCAGGGAGAGTTTATGAAAAGTACGGTGGAGGGGAAATATTAAGAACATGGGGTAGATTGGGGGATATTGTGTACCATGGGGTCACAGTATAAGAGTTTTTCCACCTATGACTTCAAAAGAATCAGATTTGAGACATTTCAAAAAGTGTCTTCATCACATGCAGTAATGTTAATTACCTTAACCGTGGACATGTTTGGCAGACTAATAACAAAGATGAACTATGATGTATTTCAAAGGGACTAAAAGATCAGTGAGGATTTTGTTTTCTCCTTTAGGAACGTGGTAATTGAGAAACTGAAGTAAATTTATCAAAGTCCCAAAGCATGTTAGGAGCAGTAAATACATCACTGCTGTGAAAAACAGATATGGAACTATTTGAAATTGTAAAAGAGTGAGTGCTTTCTAAACACTCCAGTGAAAGCATATAGCCTTTAAATAATTTGAACTCTGGGCTAAGCCTTAGAAAAATAGAGCCAGGGCATAAATGTGCATATATTGAGAAAACATTGTTGCTCAGCTTTATGCATGTTCCTGTTAAAGAATTGTTTCCTGAAGTCTATGAAAATGTCTATTTTTTCAGGAGATAATGTTGATTTACTTTAAGCTTTACTTATAAGCAATTGGACACCAGGACCAGAAGAAAGCAGCAGAGTCTGTTAGATCCTTGACTGAGGTGACTGAGGGGAGAACAAAGTGTGGCTGAAGTCAACGATAGTGTAACTGAATTGGGTTCATTTGTATGGTGCAAAGAAATTTGAAAAACTGAAAGCAAGTGGTTCTGCATCCAAATTTGAAACCCACTTGTTAACTAACATTTATCAAGGCATATTTTGGACATCTGAGGATTTCTAACTTTGATACTGCTGTGGATTTACCTCCTAGGGAGAGGTAACAAAGCAAACAAAACCCCCATGGGTTTATGATTGGAATGCTTGGATAGATTTTGCAGAAATGCATGATTGCATTGGATATAATTAAAGAATTTTAAATCTTCAGTATTGTTACTGAGTTTTGCTTTGGAATTTGAAAAAGAGCGTGACTACCAAGAAGAATTTCTGTCCACTTAATAGCATTTCAGGAGAGGGTAGAAAATTTACCATCTCTTAAGCCTTTTAATAATGTCTTTGTAGAAGCTGTGGTGAAGTTCTCAGTATTAGGTGAAATTGCATGTCCAGCACAAACAACTTTGATATGTAGATTATCCCACTTCCACAAGAAAGAAAGAAAGAAAGTATTGTACAATAGAATGTTGGTGGAAGTGACAGGAAAGTGTGGTTTAAGCTCAGTTTTAAGTTAAAGAAGATAAAACAAATGCTTCCTAAATTTGTTGTGTGTAAAGGAATAGGGCTTTAATGCTAAGCATGACAAAATTTTGCAAAGTACATCCTTTAGTTTTCCTGGGATGTGACACCTGTGTACTTACACAGACAGGATCTGTTGATTCATAGGAAATAATGAGACAAATTTTGGGCCAGTGAGGTTGTACTGCTTGTGAAGAAGATCTGATAAGAGCCTGCATGAGTTTGATGAGATGGTAAAAAGGGAGATCCAGCAAAGTCTCATTTCCAGTGGGCACAGTATGATCAAAATTAAGTCAGACAGAGTAGCTCAGCATCCTTTGCGGGAGATATCTTGTTTTGGAAAGACAGGTATCTGCCAGGGAAAGCTGGAGTTTCCCTTAGAATGGAGAATGTAAACCCCTCACCCCCGCCAAATTATAATTTTGCAATTAAGGGCTTTCAGGCAAAGATTTGGGAATAGGAATAACAGTTCTTTACTAGGAATATTAACAATACAAATGTAGTAGAAAAACAAAACCACCCAACCAAACCAGCAAACAAACAACAATTTTGGAAAACCCTGTAGTCAGAGCTACAACCTGACACCCTGTTGGTCAGGGTGTTGGAAGCAGTCCAAAGGTGAGTCCTCCTGGAGTGGCAGATGTGGTTCTGGTGGAGTAGAGATGATCCTGTAGAACAAGGGTCCAGGTAGTGATGAGAAGGGGTCCAGTCTTCCTCCAGGAATCGGGTGAAGTTGGATACTTTCTGTGTCTCTGTGTCTCAGTTTTATCCAGGTAGGAATGGTTGGCTCCCCCCACTGGGTGGAGCATCTAACAATAGGATGATGTAATGTGGATCTATTTTGGGGATGTGTGCTATTAGGGGTGTCTTAATGGTCCATTAGCAGAAAATATTCCTTGGGTGGTGAAAGAGATAAGAAACAATGCCCTACCTGGTTTGAACAGCTGGCCTATTATCAAAAGGCACCCGCCCCCCTCCTCCCAGAGTAAAGGAGAACAATTCTCCAACTGCTTTCAGCAAATGAAATGGAATACACATTTTTGGTTCCATAACCCAAGACAGGAGACCATTTTGATTTCTTGGATGGCTAAACATACAAAGGAGGCAGCTTTTGCCAAAGATCTAAGAGGTAATAACTTTCACTGGCTTCCAAGCAACAATACTAAATGAGCTCTGTGTTTCAGCAGCTTTCCTCTCCCTGTTGGGCTGTTTTAGCCTATTAGTTCCCAAGGGTTACATGAAATGCTGGAAGACCTTGAGGGCATCACCATGCCTCAAGCCATGGCTTGGTGACTATTGAGCTTAATGCAAGAATGAAAACGGCCATGCCACCATGTTAACATTTAACATTTTAACATTCCTTGTTAATGGCTGACAGCTAAGCAGGGAAGGGCCTGGCCTGTGTCATGTGCAATATGGAGATTATCTGACACTGTCAGGTTGTTACATTTTTGTGTTTTGTGTTGCCTGAGGACTGTTTTGCTTTCTCTGATTTATTTTGCTTTTAAGCTTTTAGCCTTAAGAAGGAAATTAATGACATATAGTTTTAGGCAGAACTCAGTGCTGTTCCTGAACAGAGTCATAAAATGGTTTGGATTGGAAAGGATCTTAAAGGTCATCTCGTTCAAAATTCCTGACATGGGCAGACACCTTCTACTAGACTGGGTTGCTCCAAGCCCCATCCAACCTGGCACTGAACACTTCCAGGGATGGGGCATCCACCAGTTTCCTTGGCCAATGTCTTCCAGTGCCTCGCCACCCACACAGCAAAGAATTTCGTCCTAGTACCCAATGTAAACCTACCCTCATTTTGAAGCCACTGCCCCTTGTCCTGTCATATTACATGCCCCTGTTAAAAGTCCCTTTCCATCTTTCTTGCAGGCTCCCTTCAGGTACTGGAAGGCCACAATTATGTCACCTTGAAGCCTTCTCTTCTCCTCGGTGAACAATCTCAACCCTCTCAGCCTGTCTCGTAGGAGAAGTGTTCCATCCCTCCAACCATCTGGGTGACCCTCTCTGGGCTCATTCCAACAGGTCAATGTCCCTCCTGTGCAGAGGACCCCAGAGCTGGGTGCAGCACTGCAGGGGGTGATCTCAGAGAGCAGAGTAGAGGGGCAGAATCCCCTCCCTTGCCCTGCTGGCCACGCTGCTTTTGATGAAGCCCAGGCAATGCCAGTATTATTTTTGAACTGTGACTAACTTTGAGAAAGCTGGACATACATAATTTGCTTTTCTAACTTTATAAAGAGCTAACACAGACCCCTGACTTGAAAAGAACTCTAAAATGAGAAAGCTCAGAATTACACTTCCTGAAGCAGATAAAATTGTATTCTCTTGTAGGTATTCTTAACAATAGAACCTTTCAATATATGATGATATGATACAGATAAGATTGTCAAACTCTCCATCATTTACTGTGGAACATTGTTCATATTTGAGCTTAGCTTTCATAACAAACAGAGAATGAACTTCTTTTTCCTCCTCTCTAGCTGAATAAATTAGGGCAACATGGATGCATTACCCTTCAAATTTTTTAGCATACGTTATTAAAACAAATTTAAACTTGACCCCACTGAGATGAACACACATGAGAAGACCATCAAGGTCAGCATGCTTGTCTTCTCTGATGTAGGTGGTAAACGAATGCCTTTTTCCTCCTTTCTCCCTCAAGCTGAAGGAGACCTTTCCCCCTCCTCTGAGCCCTGCATCTTCTGTGTCATTACTAGAGCAGGTATAAAGGTCTCTGTGTGCTTGACTGTGGGTTCTCACCACCTCCCTTGCTGCTTTCTGCTGCCTTCTGCAGGCTCAGAAACCCTCTCTGGCCTCTACTTGTGTCAGGCTGTGCCTCAGACACTAGACAGAGGGGACTGACAGCTCTGGGTGGCACCTACACCAGGGACAAGCTGAGTGAATTGTGCATGCAGGTTTTAGGGCAAAGAAAGGGGTGCAGCAGGTGGGAAACAAGACTGGCAGCACGTCACATGCTTCTCTAGCATGTCCCAGTGCCAGGCGTGCAGGGGATATGGCACTCTGGTGTATAGAACAGTTATGTCAGGTAGGGAGTAGGGCTGCTTTGAGAAATTAGGTTGCTCCTCTCCAGAAAGTTTCACTTTCTCCTTACCACCAGAATTGCTTGGGGAAGAAGCTAATCCCTCAGATTTACACAGAAAATTCACCACTATGCTTGGAGCAACTGCTAAATCTCCAGAAAATCCGAGTCCAGAAACATAGCTCGGTGTCCTGTAGAGCTGAGCTAAAATAGGGCCTTTTGCTGTAATGCAGTTTCCCATGCACGGGGCAGCAGATTTGGATTCCCGCCTGCACAGACCTGGACTCTTAATAAAATTCCATCTGTGTTTCCTGCCCTCTGGGGTGAATTCCTTTGGCTAACAGTGAGCTCTTGGAAAAGAAATAATAGTTGCTGTACCGGGGCACTCTTAAGAAGGTTGGGTATGGTGTGGATCTGGTAATGTAGAACTCTTAATGCATGCACACAAAGCACAGCTCTGATGCTGCTAGAAAATAATCTACAGGAATTTTAGCTATGAATTTCCATTCTTCACTATTGATGTTTTTATGGATTAAATGGAGCACTTTTTAGCATGTAAGAGGTTTTCAGTCCCAACCTAAAATTCATATAGTTTGATACAGATTTGCATCAATATCACTATGGGTGTATCTCCCACTTCTAGCAGCAGTCTATTTAAAGGGAACTATAACAAAATTTCAGCTGTGGTGAGACTGAACTATGGCCCATTCTCTGTCCAAGGCCTGTGCTCTGTATTTTGGACAGGGGAGCTCTTCCACTTGAATCAGATGCAGTAAGTTTTGTGTTGAGGATCCTATTGCAAGGCAACAATCCTCTGCATGTACCATGTCTGCCTGGCAGACTGAGGGATCTAGACATTCCTCTTTCCTCTCAGTGGGTATCTTGTGGCTAAACTAAATGAAGTCAAGGCAAGGGGTGAGATTTTTAGAGCCTTAAAGGCAAGTGGATGTTTATAGTTTTCCTACTCATTTAATTCTTGGTAGATCTTTGCTGTTCTATCTCTCTCATGTACAACTGTGGGTAAGTGAAAGGGTCCTGTCAGCTCACTCCATTACTTCTCCAATACAAATACTTCTTACATCCATTAACAGCCTGTGTTTTGGAGTTTGCTTCAAACACATTGATCCTGATCAATGTGTACCTGGTCACCATGTGCCTGTGAGTAAAGCATGACCATGGTTAGAAATTTTTGATCCGTTTCCTGAAAGGCTGAAGGCTAAGGCAGATTTGGGTGTCCTTCATCTCTGGAAACTTCACAGCTGATACTGAAGTGCCAGTTAAGAACATAGGAAGGTCTTCAGTTGTTTTCCCTCCCCTCATTTCCTGTCTGGGTCCAGGGTACCACATGTACCTTCCCTCATGCAGGCTGCTTCAGCTCAAGTCAGCTCTTATGCTGGAGAGAAGAAGAGGTCTGGTCAGCTGAGGGGACAGCACAGAAGGAGGATGAACCTGTCTCTTCCACTCTTCCTCCCTGTGCTGAAGCATCTGAGTCACCATCCCCACCCTGGCATCAGTGAGGGGCATTGTGAGCACGTGCAGAGCAGGACCAGGTGGTCCAAAGCAGGCTCAGGAAATTGTGCCTCACACCATAATACCATCATGTTATCATACTGGTATCACTGGGCAGCTCCCCTATTCAGCACTGCAGTGCCAGGGGAATGGCAATATATCACCAGAGGAAGCCAGGAGCAGAGTAAAATAGAACTGAGGGTGGGCTCTTCTTCCCCAGTCACTGTGTGGGACTTAACACCTCAGAGTTTGTCTCCATCCCAGCCCCATCACAGCCCGCAGCACGAGCAGCACAGACATCCCCACGCGGCACTGTGAGGTGTCAGCCTGGATTCTGACAGCAACTCCTTGTGGCACTGCGGGACTTAGAGTCAAGGGTGGAGCCAGCCTGGGAAGCAGCATCAATTGGCCCATGCTGAGCTCCTGGTTGACACAGATTCTCTTTCAAAGCTTGCTTTTCTGAGCCTGTGCTACAGCAGGAGGGACTGTGTACGACAGCACGTGCTGAAGGGTCCCTGGAGAGGAAGAAAGGGACTTTCTGGGTCATCCTGTCTCACATTTGGTTTGGCTTGTAAAGTATCACATTCCCCCATGGCAAACTACAACTACACTGAGAATAATAGTTGATAGGTTGACTGCTTTCTATGATGACATTTTTCTTTCTGATGGACAAGCAGATGAGATTTCATTTTATTGAACAGTTTCTAAGCTGTGCTGGGATTTACCTGTTATGTTTGCATTTTTTGATGATTCTGAAGCTCAATAATAATTAACATTGACCCAAGGGTTGTACAGACCATTCTTTGTGCACGTTAAAATTATTCTACCCTTGCTTGTACCCAGGTATTCTAGTTTGTATACACCACACAATTTACAGAAAACACGTTTTTTTTTCTAAAATGATGAAAACAGGGAAATTATTGAGGCCATTTCTTACTATGTGTGATATTGTAAAGTCGGGTGTCTTCAGTGCTGTGAGCCCAGCTGTGCAGGCATGGGAAGAAAAATGGAAATCACAGGGAACAAATGCAGAGCACCTGTGCACATCTCTGTGAGTAGCTTTATGGCAACAGGTGCTAATGTCACGTGAGTTCAGTGTCATGCAGGATAAGTAACCCAGCAGTCATTAAAGACACTGAATGAACTAGAGCATTCCTGGACGGGCATTTTCTGAAACCTTCTCTGCCAGAGCAAGTGGCATTGTGGCTTTTGAAAAATCACAGCTTTAAAGCCTCTTATTTCGGTCTTAGGTCAAAATAAACTAGGCTCTCCTTTCCTAATATTAATAATTCAGGATTAACTGAAATCCAGCGTAAATTGACATAAGTGATCCTTATACTGAAAAATGGGTTCTTCTCCAAGGAGATTCATGACTATATCTAAATCATTTAGATAAGGGGTTTGCTTGTAGTGTTGCACTGCACTGTTTTGTGTCACTAAGACATAGATGACTGAAAGCGAGGCCAAGTGAGACCACAGCTGCAAAACTACTGAGGAGACTGAAACTGCAAGTGGTCCCACAGTGGGATTTTCAGGAATACCTATTCAAATGAGGATACAAAAATTCTTTATAAAATTGGCTTTTTTCCCTCAAGCCTGAAAGTTGGCTAACAAAAGGCGAGGCTACCACTATATGTGGAACATACGAATAGAGAGAAAACCCAGTCTATCTCCCAATGAAAGCAAGTCGCTCACTTCAGAGCTGTTTTGACTGAGGCTTTAAATATCCCTAGTAACGGGACTTTCACAGTACTCCTCCCGAAGAGACGCCTCTTCAGTTTAGTGTGGTTACCACTGGGACAGCTCTTATAGGCAAACTCTTTTCTTCTTGGTTTCATTTAGTTTTTTGTTTGGCCATGGAATCAACCTGATTACAGTCCCAGGAGCAGGTCGGAACTATGTGCTTCTTCAAAATGAAACTGAATCTGATGCCTTCCTATTGAACCTAGATTAGCAGCTGGACTGAAGATGCTTTTTCTTTCAGTCTATAAGGGACCTCAAGCTGCTGGGGTAACCTTGCAGCAGAACTGAACAGGCTTTAAAAGCTCAGTTTTGTGTCTCTTACTCCACACACCTTACTTTGTAATAACCACTAATATGTCTTGTTACTTTGAAATGACCTTTACCCTTTTAAATTAAAGAAATGACTTTGAATTAAAAGAGTCACCATAACAATTACTTTATATTAACCATACTCCCCTTCATGGTGAAGCAACATGCAGCGTACACCAAACAATGGACTGTGTATCACTCCAAATGATTCCCTTCTAGAGGCTTATGGCTTTTGAAAATATCACACTTCTCCACCTCCTTCACTGTCATTCAGTCAAGTCTCACAGATGAAGCTTTTAAAATCTGTGGTCATTGTTCACCCCCTTCTTCTAGCTCACTTCCCTGGTCCCCCATTCATGTTGTTCTTTGGAACTGCTCTTCCTTGTAGTTGTGTGGATTCAAAAGCCAAGGTCAAAGGGGCCTTTCAGGGCATGTCTACACCATGTGAGGCAGTGTTATCCTGTGACTCCGAAGGAGTGCTGAATGAGCCAGAGCTGGCAGTGCCCTGGATAGACAAAGGTGTCATTTGGATAAAAGCATCCCAACTTGACTTGGGCACTTAAAGAGATGGAGATTCACCTGGTCTTTTTCACTTAATTTTTGCTTCTGATTTTCATTAACTCCCTGGCTGAAGTTTGTGCCTTTACTTCCCTCTCATTTTCTTTGACCTTTTCATTTCTGTGAACTTGTCCTTTCTTCCTGCTGTATTATGAGATAATTTACTTTACAGTTTGAAGTGAAAAAAAAAAAAGCCAAAATGGCAAGGCAAGGGATGCTGGGATATGATTTTCAGAACCATATGATTTACTGAAGAATTTCAGGTCCAACTTTTAAATATACTTAAAGGGTCTTTTGAAAGACAGTGGTGTTAGGAACCGACATGCCCAGAAAATTTGGGTTTCAAGGTATGGCTCTTCTCTGTAGTGAGATTAATTCAGAGGAAATATGGATATGAGTCTACAGTGGACTGGCCACTCACCACTAAGTTTGTATGTTTGGGGAACATATTAAGGAGGTTTTGTCTACGTGCCAAAAGTTACTTGCAATAAACTGGAGAGTACAGTGCTTGTGGGGCTGGGCATGAGGAGAGCTGGCTCTGTCTTTGGCTGTGACTGGTGGGGGTGAGAAACTGCCCTGGGTGAGCACAGGAAAATGGCCTGACCCTCCCTGACTGCATCAGCACAGTTCTGCTGCCAGCTTGTTCCCCCTCCAATCTGAGAAAGATGGGGGCTGGGAAGGCTTTCCTCATCAGGACTCCCTAGCACAGGGAGGTTCCCTAAAAAGGCCTTGTCAGTGGGAAGAAAATAAGCTTCTAAAACACTTCTGAAGCGTGATTTGTCTGACCTAGTTTAGGCTCTTGCTTTAGGATGATCTGAGTCACACCCTCAAAGTTCCCATTTCTCCTCGTTGTCACCAAAGGGAGACACAGTTGAAGCTCTCAGATGTTTTACCAGGGGACTCCCATCTCCCAAGGGCATAGGGAACAGCCATGTGTCCTCAAGTTCATGACACCCTCTCTTTGTCATGGAGATGAGTCCCCAGCAACTCCAGAGGCCAGGGCAGAGGCTCCTAAGTCCCATGGGTGTAATTCAAAATGCCATTGCACTGCTCCTCAGTGCCTTGGTATGGTGTCGCCAGCAGAGATGTATGCCACAGAGACCTCCTCATCAAATGTGATGTCCACTGCTTTCTACTACTCCACTTCTTACCTCTCTTCTTTTGTGATTGCACAGTTTCCCTTCTTTTTCTCTGCATGCATTTTCTGAAGCTGAATCTGGTTTTTGTTACTTAATCCTTTGGTCTACTTCTGTGTCAGCTGGTACTGGCAACTCTTCCCAGTTTAGTATCTTCTGTGAATGTCATTACCATATCATTACTTTCTTTTTCTAGTCTGTAACCCAGGACTAATGCTGATACCTTCTTGACCCCAAAAGATACTTTCCTAAGTTGCATACAGATGTAGATAGCTAGCTAGATTTTCTCTGAAATGCTGTTTGCTTTTCCTAAAATAAATGGTGTACTGGGAACTGCAATGATATCATAGCAACAGGATATGATTATGTAGGAGTTTGTACTGAGGGGTATTCCAGAAACTATATCTAGATACGTATGCATTTATTTGTATAAATGTGCACACATGCGTGAATATTCGTGTTAATAAATTTAGTATTTAGTATAAGTATTTAGATGTAATTGAAGAGCAAAGACCTTAGTAATAACCTAAGACATTTTTTTTTCTTTTGCAGGCAGTTTGATATTAAAAATAAATTAGAAGTAACTCCATGGTGTGGCAGAGAAGCTGATGTAGTGACATTAGTGCTAAATAGAGAACAGCATCTGACTGTGCCTCCCCGACAGTAAGCGAAATAAGCAAAATTTGAATTTTGGTCGATGAAGTCCTAAAAATCCAGCAATTAGAAAGAAAATATTTTCGACACGCTCAACATTTTCACACTTTGGTTTTACTGTTGTCTGGGATATTCTTTCCCAATGACAGATAGAGCTGTCCAGCTGATGTGTGTTCTGAGAAAGCACGGGGCTATAACTTTCCCGAGGTGTGCTTGGGAGCGAGTGCATGTGCGCATTAATGTTGGCTGGGGCTCCTGCATCGCCATCATCTCCTGTGCATGCAGACCCGTGCACCTCTGTTCCCACACGTGCATGGGGGGTGCCTCCGTGTGTGAGCACACACATCTGCCTCACAGCAGTTCACAGCAATCTGCAGGCAGAGATCAATAGGTGTAGAAATTACTTCGACACGGAAATTAATTGAGTTCCATACGGAAGGAAAAGGGATGATTTCTGTGGGTTTGGGAGGTATTCCGTTTGGGGGAAGGAAAAAAAAAAAAAAAAAGGCATTGCACGAGTAAGTATCGTTTTCTGTGCCTGTGGAAGGTCTGTGGGATAGACTGAGGGAACAAGGGAGAAAGTTGTCCCGTTCAGTGCTGCAGGACATCACTGTTCAGGGTTTATGCCTGCACATACGGAGAAGGCAGCACGTGCATGTATGTTCGCGAGTGTGCTGGGGAGAGGGATTTTCAACAGCCATTTTAACATATTTACCAGTTTAGCTCGCAGCTCCCACCTACGGTACATCACCTGTGCATGGCGTACACTGCCTGCCGTGGCAGTACCTCCATTCCCTCTTCTCCCCTCCGTGCCCACCCCACGCCACCCCACCCAAGCAAAGATTTATGCTTTCTTCACGCATAAATCCCACTCCTGGCCGTGGCCAGGGGGCTTCGGCTGCTCCGGTGGGAGTAAGGCTGGGGGCTCCCCATGCGCCCGGTCCCCTCCTCGCCCGGTGCCTCCCAGACACACCCCAGCCCACCCCACCCCTGCGCAGCCCGCAGTGTCCCCTCTCCCCTGTCGCCTCTGTACAGTGGGAAAGTCGTTGGGTAATTGGGTCCAGATTGAAGATTTTAATTATTCATGAGGCTGGCGAGGGACTTGGGGGGGGGGTGGGGGGGGGGGGTGGCTGCCGGGGTGGGGGTGGGGTGGGGAGGTGACGAGTCGGGGAGAGCTGGTGAACAATTCTGGGAAGGGTAGGGAGGGAGGCAGGGAGAGGCAGCGTGTGCATGTGTGATGAGCAATAGCTGTGGACCTTCCAGTTGCTGCTAACTGCCCTGGTGTGTGTGTGTGTGCGCGTGTGCTCGTGTGTGTATGTGTGTGTGAGCGAGAGAGAGAGGGAGAGAGAGAGGGAGGGAGGGAGGGAGGGAGTGGAGAGGGTGGGGGGGAGAGATAAGAGAGAGAAGAGGAAAAGGAGAGAGGAGAAGGAAGGAAGAAGAAGGAAGGAAGGGGACAATACGATCATGCTGTGCTGTATGAGAAGAACAAAACAGGTAGAGCTTCAGATTTTTATATTTCTTTCTGTTGAGAAATCTCCGGGGCTGCTGGATGTCCGTGGGGTGCGTGTCTGCCTGAGTGTGTGAGGGGCTGGGGTAGGGGCTGGGGTAAGGGGGGAGGAAATTTCAGCTGCTTTCAGCAGACATCTATTTTGCAATTCTTTAGCATCTTGCGACTGAAGGTTCTTTTCACACCCTGCAACGTGACTGTTTTGCCTTTCCGGGGCTGGTGATGTGGGGAAGGGGGGTGGCCTACATCCACATTTGGGGGAGCTACCAGAATCCCCCCTCTATTTTTTTTTTTTAATAGGGGCAGTTATATTGCCTAGGATTTTCTGTCTGTGGTTCTGAGGGTGTGGATGGGGCCGGGGAGGGGGAGGTGGAGGGGAGTGTTGCGGCTGGCAGGAAACGTGATGAGATCTGGCTCTACCTTGGAGATAAAGGAAGCAATTCTTCATCTTATGCCAAAAAAGGACGGATGCCCAGTGAGCCTTGATCCCTGGTCAGAGCGCTCTCAATTGCTCCTGTTTCTGATGAATGGGAGATGCTTTATGTGCCTGTGCTGTGAGGTGGCGTGGAGGACAGGTGTATTCATTTTTTTTTTTGTGTTACAACAATCTGAGGAATTTTTTTTTAACCTGTGCTATAGTGAAAAATCCAATTAAATAATAACAAAAGCATTAGCTTAAGGAGTGGGAGAGTCTCCCTCTTTGCAATATCCTTCATAGTACAACCAGTTAGACAACTGTGCACCAGCTGGTAAAGAGACAGAGGACCACGCCTCTGTTAGCTCTGAACTCGGGTGGGATAAGAGAAGCTCGCGGTGTGAACCTGTTGGAAACCCGCTCATTTCCTTTCCTGGTACTGCCTGGCTTTTGCTATAAGGGAATTGAGATGATGAGAAGGTTTGGGTGGCGGCTAGTTTTCAGTGTCAAAATTTTTGTGTCCAAAATGATAATGAAAATAGAAAAAAAAAAAAAGCTACTTGGATCATTTCCCTCTCACCCTTCCCCCTTATATTTGTGTGAAAGTCCAAACCTGCTCTTGATTAAGAGAGTCTTTTTGGCTGAAGCTCTTGGACTTCCTTGGGAGGATGCTGGATTTATGCATTTGGAACTTTGAGGCAGGAACTGACCCTAGATATCTTTGCAAGGCATTTTAGAAACTTCCAAGAATTACGGATTTGTAAGTAGTGACAAAGAGCTTTGGTTCTTGTTCTGAGCACAAAACTCAACTCAGGCACAGCACCATACCGGTTACTTTCTTTATATATAGGCGTGAATTTCCAGTGTCTTTTCCAGCGTTGCACTGCAGTATTGTGTTCGCACGCTGGTGCGAGTAACTACAGTTCCTGTGAACAGCACAGTGCTGGAAGAAGATTCAGGTTAAAGCGTGTTTCTGAATGGGAGATGCGTGTGTTAGCAAACGAGGGAGAAATTTGTAGAATAATGGGGAGGGGCAAGTGATTGGGATAGAAAGAGACCCTGCGTCACCCTGTGTTTTTTCCTCATGCAGGTTTTTCAAATGCTTTGCAATTAATGATGTGCTCACTAAAATCTGGAAGGAGGGAGGGGGTGAAGGCTGGGGGGGGCGGCGGGGGGGAACACGTTGCAGTCAGCCAGCAGAGCACGTTCTGATGGCAAATACGGGATGAAAAGAGCAGAGGAGGAGAAGGAAGGCAGACAGGGAGGCAAAGTGACAGAGCAGTGGGCGGAGGTGCACGGCGAATTTTAAAATAAAGTAGGAGCTCTGGGGGTTCTTTGGAGTCGGAAGAGAGCTACGGGGGAATAGGGATCATTCTGCCTTGGGCACTAAAGCTCCCGAACGGCGTTCTGACGTTCTGACATATCTGTTCTTTACCCCTCTCCGTGCTTACTCCTGGTTGTTGGTGGGTTTTTTTGGTGGGTTTTTTTGTTTATTTTTTTTTCTTTTCCCTGTATTCTGTGGCGTTTAGGGACGCGTGGCGTGCAGGTGCCCTGCTGGCAGGCAGCCGTGTCTCCGCACTCCCGCACGCATCCCCCGCACGGCACACACCCCTCTCTCTGCGCGTTCACGGGCAGCGCACGGCCCCGGCGCTGCTGCGCGGGCACGGCGGCGGCGGCGGCACCGAGCGGCGGCCCCGCAGGCTGCCCCCAGCCCCAGCGTGCCCGCCCGCCTCGGCTGCCAGCCCAGCTGCTGCTCCTCTACCTGAGCACACGCCACCGTGGCCAAAGTGGCCGTGCAGCGCCTCGCTGATGGCGCGCCGGAGAACGCTCCGATTGGGAGGAGAGAAAGACCTCGGTTTGCAGCATGTGCTCTTCCTCTGTCCCCACCCAGACCTTTCGCTGAGAGAAGAAAAAAAAAAAAAAAAAAAAAAAAAGATGGAATGGGTTCTTCAGCACTGGCGGGAATTTCCTTCCCAAAATAAAGACAGCTCTCCTCAAATTATTTTTCAGGGGAAGTCCCTGGTGTCCCGCCTTTCTGGCAGCTAAAGAGCAAAATGTTGAAATTACAGGCTTGGGCGTGGAAGAAATCTCTTCACATTTGTGTCTAGGTGTGCCTGTGTGTGTCTGTCCTCCCACCCCTCAGAGACAAATATGTTCACACGCTCATACCTTGCAGATTATTCTTTCTTGTGGGTGCGATGCCAGTGTGAAGAGTGAAGTATTTGACTGACTGACTGTGCCCACCCATGAGAGATGTAGATAGCAAAGTGTTGTCATTTCTGCCTACAGCTGACTGCAGCTCTGAATCTGAGCCCACAAAATATTCATCTGAGAGGTAGCACAACTGAAAGGCTGCGTCGAGGTATATCTGGAAACCTGAACTCAACCGTTCCTGCCAGCGAGAGATGCAGTCAGTAACACGCAGGGCTGGGTAGTGAGATAGGTGGCTAGAAATGCAAGTGTTGCATGCACTGCATCCTAGAACAGATGGACATTATGGGGGTATGTGCTCAGTATTGGATTGCATGAGTGATTAAACAATAACCCGCAAGCAGGTTTCCCACTTGTGGGTGAGATGAGTCTCATTCATCACCAGCCACAGACGACGGCTTCCCTCCCGTTCCATCCTCTCCTGCTCACCCCAGCGCCGGAGAGCCAGCGGCTGCAAAGGTTTAAACCTGCCACACCCATCAAATCAAAGGAGGGAGAGGGGAGAAGAGGCAGTCTGCATTTCTTCCCCCTTCCACACGAGCAGCATGAATAAACAGGGCTGTACCTCTAAAGATGCAGTTTAATGCAATTGGAGAAGGCAAAAGCATTAGGGAACAGTTCCAGCAATTACAGCCAGCCGGTGAGGTGGCTTGTCATTCCAGGAACTGCAGAGGTGTACAAGAAGGAGGAAATGGAGAAAAAGAGAGAGAGGAAGACGCCTGCAGAGTTAAGGTTTTCTTGCCTCAGGATATTAAAATGTCTCAGGCTTCATTTAGGATAACTTAATTATACTGCACGATCCAGATGCTTCAAAACTTGCAAGGCGTGGTCTTACCTTTAAACACCACTGTGAACAGAGGAAAAGGGGTATTTTAAAGGAAAGGTGTCTATCTACACACCCCCCCTCCCACCACTTGCCAGCATGGTGTAAATCACCACAGACTGCTGACTTCAGGGCAGAGGCACTTCATCTGCACCTAGGGAGAGTCTAGCCACTGCTTCTGCCTTTCTGAGAGACACTGAGCAGCTTCTGTGCTTCTTCCAGTAAACAATTGTTCCATGGAAGTTTAATTACGCCAGGTCCTCACTATTTCTCTTCCTGGGGCAATACCTCTGGGATTTTGACTGAGAAGTGTGTCTCCAGAGAAACAGCCCTCCCATCACCCTCTCCTCCACTGCCTTTGCTGACTATTAGAGACATTGATTTCTCCTAGATCACGTAATGTAACTGTTCTTAATGGCACAGACAAGCCCCCTCCTAGGGAACTAATTGCAGGCAGAGATTCCAGTGAGAGAAGGACAGTGGTAGTGCTTAGTGGGAAAGAAACCAGTCTCTGGATCCCAATTGTCTCTGGCTGCTTGCTCCTGAATCACAATCCCAGCAGAAACCAGTCAGGCAGTACCTGCTGGTATGCACAGGCATCCCTGCCTAGAGGGCTGCACGGAATCTTCTGTGTGACCATGCCATGCTGGGGACACGTGTGCAACCCAAGGAACAAACATGCATTATCTGAGGGCTTGTCCTGGCCTCATGCTGGGGCTGCCTGAATGGTCTCAGAGCTGCTCCTGCCTCAGGATAAGGAAACGAGCTGTGGGTCCAGGCTCTGTCCATGCTGAGAAGGTTGGCATCGCTTGAGGATGGGGATGAGAGGGACCCCTTCCTTCAGTCATGTGGCTTTGACTGACTAGAAGGAGAAAGTGCAAGGAGTTTTCACCTCAAATCCACTCTGATTTCAGGCCAGCTGTGCTGGACCCTGAGATTAGCTCAGTTGGTTAGAGCATGGTGCTGCTAACACCAAGGTTGTGGGAACAGCCCCTGAGTGGGCCATTTACTTAAGTGCTGGACTTGATGATCCTTGTAGATCCCTTGGAATTCAGAATATTAACTGATTTGGATTCCGTGATGCCATCCCAGGATCATGCTGCACAGACATTATATTTCCCTCTCCCTGTTTCCCAGAGAGCAGGAATTCCTCACTGCTGGCAGCTGCCAAGTTGCAATCCTTCTTGTGCTAGTGGGAAGGTGAAGGAGGCCCATTGGCCTTTGCTAGATGAAGGCAGGCTGATAGTCTTGCATGATGCAAATGAAGGATGTGTGTTCCTGCTTGGATTTGCTGTGCTTGTGCTGTGAGGCGTGGGCTCCTCATAGTGTCTCGTGCTCCATGTGCAGTCCATGGCAGAGGCCCTGGGGCAGAAGTGTGTTCTGCCTAATCTCTACCAAGCAGACTGAGGTATCTCAGTATCTACTGAGGGACTGGTTATTAACAGGTAAAACAGCAGCTGTAGCCTGAAGGTTGCTTCTGCTTTTGGCTGACATAATTTGAAGCACAAGCACCAGAATATTCTGAGTTGGAAGGGACCCACAAAGATCACCGAATCCAGCTTTTAAGTGAATGGTCCATATGGGATGAAACTCACAACCCTGGTGTTATTAGCACCATGCTCTATAAGCTGAGGCCTCTGCATGGTTATGGAAGGCTGGTGGTGCATTGCTGACTGCCATTTGCTCAGTGCATGCACTGCTGGCCCATCCATCCTTCCTTCTTTACAACCCTCCTGTTGTGCTCTTTCTGAACATAAACGACTTGTGATTCCTTTGTTGCTTTGGGCTTCCTCCTTACACAGGGAGGGCTTGCTTTGGGTTTGAGAATGAACAATAGCTCTGATGACAGTGCTCTGTGGACAGCTGAAGATGAGACACCTTTTGATGGCAGCTCTCTGTTTTGATGCCCTTTGGAAGTCACTGTGTGATTCCCCTGTTTGCTGTGAGTCTGACAGGTCTCAGGGATAGATTTTCCAGCAGTCCTTACCTGTCTGCATCTAAGTTGTGAAATCCCAGTCTTGAGTGTTGTAAAGAAGCAGCTGTAGCTCTACACAGAGGAATGTTGGGCTGGTAAGAGGAGGTTGGTCATCTGGAAAGGCATGATGGAAAGGTACAAATGCTTGCTGATAGAATATCTTGCTGTGGGAGTACCAGAGCAGGTACACCTTTCAACATCTCAAGTCCAAAATCAAAGTCAGGAATTCATCCACATCCATTTAATCTATAATTCCAAGATCCTCCTGAGCACACCAGGAGGTGACATGTAACCTCAGGGCTCTGATGGCCTCATGTGGAGAAGGTGTTTATATTTCCTTAGGGCTCTTTTCTGTCACCTGCTGAGCGTGTGTAAAACTCGATGGCTTTTTCATGGTTGTGAGCACCACAGGCCAGTACATAGGAATTGGTTTAGGGGGAGCTGGTTTCTCTTTCTGGCAGTGCTATTAACCTGCTTTCTGACTTGATCTAAGCATACATTCTCTGACTGTTATGGCCATCTCTGCAGGATGCTCCTTTAATTTGGAAACTAAACAATTAGTGTGGGGAAAAAGTGGGGTTCAGAAGCCCTCGAGTGCCTTGCTTTAAACAGGCAAAGCTCTGCTTTATCCATCCTCAGTCACTCCTGCAGTGCTAGGATGTTTATTAGCCCCTAAACACAAACCATTGATTTTCTTCCCAGACCCAGGCTTTATTACGATGGACCAAGGCCTGAGAGCAGGGCTACAACCTAGTTTTCTTCCTTCTATTCACCAGTGGTAGCTCCTCCCCGACCACCAGAGTGATCCAGCCTACAATATGTGTATGGGGTGAAGAAATAGTGTAATGAAAATAGTGATTTGTTTTTAATACAGCAAAAGGAATTTGTGCTTTTGGAGTTACACTGCTCCTGCTGTCTCCGCCTGTTACTCATTCTGTCTCCTCTCCCCATCTGTTCTGCTCCTTGCCTTCCCCCTGCTCCCTTGACCATGCAGTCCTTCTGCTGCTCCTTCTCTCCCAGCTGGGTCCCAGCCCTGTATTACGCTGTGCTTCTTGGGAACTCCTGCTGGCAGCATCAGCCACTACCGCCAGGGTCTGGCTCCCTTCCCTTTTCCTGGCACCACTATCCAAAGGAAAACTGGGTTCCTTCTTTGAGCTCCAGTTGCTTTTGTATCTGCCCCAGTTCTCCACTTGGGCAGAGTTGCAGCTGGCACAAATGAGCAGCCCTAGACAGAGACAGCAAAGTGGTGCATCTTCACTTCTCACCTTGCTGTGGGCTTAGGTAAAAGGTTGCCCAGTCACAGCAGTGATGGGAAGGGTAGGGCTGCAACAGGAGCAATGCAGGCAGTACAAACTAGTGTCAGCATTCCTGCTTTCCTGATGGTTCATGCTCCTTCCAGACTTGTACCTTGGCTTCTAATGCCACTGTTGGGTGGCAGGCTGTGCTCCAGCTGTCTTGTTGGCCCAAGACAGGATGTCCTGAACCTGCCAACCAGGGATGGTTGGCATTTACGTCTCAAAAGGGAAGCCAGGATGTACTTACAGTCTCTTAAATTATGACCAATAAATGTCAGTCCCGTTCATTACTCATCCTGCATCTGAAGTTTCTTGAATTAATTCCAGCCATAATCACAGCATATCTCTATTTATAGAAAGCTGGGTCATCTCACAGTATTTAGGCATTCTCTCTGGAGGATACACCTTTCTGTAAGAGCTGGTAATTAGTAAGGCTAAAAGGCTCCAAAAGAATCTCACTTACCTGGTTTGAGTGCCCCTAAAATTCAGGGGTGCAGGGGAGTGTGTTTGGATCTGAACCCCACTCCGAAGCTAGTTTTATTCCACCCTTCCCATAATTGCCTAGAAGTGCTACTGTGCTCTCAGGAACTTTGGGGTTTTTTATGAATTGGGATGATTTCTAATAATTGGTAATGTACAGAATAATTTACAGTTCCAGTTATTCTTATAACTGTTAAGACTTATCAATTAGCATTCAGTTCATCAGACTATTGAGTGGAGTCTAATCCATTTATTTTCTTAATAGCATCCAATGACCTTATAAATCTGCAATGTTAAGTACTCCAGGGTGTGCAGGTTGGGTGCCATGGTACTATGCTATGCTCTTTTGCAGAAGAGGCCAGTCATTTATATTAATTCAGATTGAAACTAGCAGGATGTAAACCACAATGGTTTTGAGCTGACCCTTGTTCTCCTTGTATCATTCCACCTTCTGTCTGCCTACAGCTTTAGGAGTAAGGCATTCAGTGCTGGAATTATAAATAATTTAACAAAATGTCATCTAGGTTTGGAAGGGTAGACATAAAGAAACAGGTGTCAGGTGCTGATTTGCTGACAGTAAAATTGCAGCCCTTTGATTTTGTGTAAGAGTGAAACCCACTGCTGGAAATCACCCGCTGAGCAAATGCAAGGAGGGCATCACCTGCTTGGCTGTGCCTGAGAGGAGTGGTGAAGCTGGGAGACAGTACTGGAATGATGGGGAACTGAGGCAAAGGGGCTTTTAGAGGCTGGACCACAAGTTTACCCCCAGTAGGAACATTTCACTGTGTTCCCTAGAACTGTGAACTTTCACTTCACCTGTTGTTAACATTTTAATTCTTAGCTTGTTATATTGGAGAAGTCAGACTGGCAGCTTGCAACAACCTAAATTGCACAGGCTGAGATGATTCTGTCAGAATGGAGACTTTGCCTGATCAAAGATGAAACACCATGGGGTTTAACTTTAACCCTTCCTACTATTTACATTTCCCATGGAAAACCCAAGAGAATTTCAAGTCCTACATAGCGTTCTGAAGACTGACAATTGCAACAAAAAAATTTGATGTTTAATGTTGACTGTTCAAATTGCAGTCAAAATTGTGATAGGGATCCAACCAGTCCTGCCTAAAGCACAGCACTGGCAAATGGCCTTTCCCTTGTATCCTAAATTCCACTCAGAATACCAGCTAGAACAGATAAAACCCTAAGGAAAGGACAAATGGAGCAAGGAAAAAAAGATCTTCCACCAAAATAACTGAAGAACTGAAGCCAGCTGAAATCTCCATGAAATAAACAGAAGTTGGATAACTTCCAGAGAATAGTTAGCAAAGTTAATATATGAAACAATACTTGAAGCTTGCTCTTATATGGTAAAACTGGATGTGCAGCAAAAAGAACCCTCCATTATGATGCCAGTGTACAAGATACTGTAGAAGATTAAAAAAAAAAAAAAGAAAAATTAGTGAAAAATTACCCCAATGCCTCATAGATAGGAATTCTTAGCAAATCCTGTTTTAAAGTTCAGTTAACTCTTATTTATATTCATTGTTTTGTTGCTTTGAGTGCTATGATTCCACAAATCAGGAAGAGATACCATGAGACAATGCCTTATCTTGTAGAATTTAATTACTTTTTAATCAGAGTGTAACTGTCAAGAGGAGCCTGAAATGTCTCTCAGTATTTTAGCCTTGTTCCAAACTGAGAAATAAGGGATTGTTCTAAACTGAAGTACATTCTTAGAGGTGTCTGTCGTAGGCTGTAGGACTTTAGAGCGTCCTCCCTTTCTAAAGTGTAGAGGTGCCTAAAGCCCTCAGACAATTACACTTACAGCTGTAAAGTCCCCATAACATTCATAGGCTGTTTACTGGAATGCCTAGATGATCCTTTTATAAGCCATAATCACAGCTCAATACACAGACAAAATAATAATTGGGCCAGAACAACACAGTGAAATAATATCACCCTGACTCTCTCTGTTTATGGAGAGGAGGAGAGAGCTGTGGTTGAAGGTTTACATCAAGCACTGTCAATCAGGCCAGAGCACTTTATGCTCATTTTGCATATCTTCAGTAACGTGATCAGCTGCAAGTTGATGGCTAAAAGAGGTAACAGGAGCCACAAAGGAGGAAGATCAGGATCTAGAAAAAGGGCAGAACAAATCAGGATGTACTGATGTAAGATGGTTCTTTCAAGTCATCCTAGCTTATTTACAAAGGTGAGGGAAGCAATCTGTGAACCATAAGCTTTGAATGCTTTGAAGACTCAGGAGGGCTGGATGAGGTGTCAGAAGGCTGAAAACAAGCAGAAGATAAGAAATTGCAGACTACCCAGTTTAACTTCATTCCTGGAGAAAAAAAAATGGTGGAAATAATCAAATAAAGGAGATTATTAGGAGCCAGCACAGATCTGTCAAGAACAGATCATGTCAAACTAATTTAGCTTTCTTCTGTAACAAGCCTTGTGGATACAGAGGAAGTAGTTGTCATACCTTGTCATTTGTAAGGATTTTGACATTATCTCATAGTCTTTTATCATAAACGAAGCAAAGAAACATATTCCAAAGGAAGGCATTACAGCAAGGATGCAGAACTGGTGTAGATCATTTTACTCAATGAGCAATTCTCACTGATTTCCTGTTGAAATGGAAGACTATTGAGCAGGTTGCCACAAGCTTGTGCTGTGGCCTGCCAGAGCTTCGTATTTTCATTAAATACATTGTACTTTATGTTATAATTTTAACCTGGATAATGGTCTAGAGGAAGTGTTTTATAAAATCTGCAGATAGCATAAACCAGCTGTGGTGAGCTGGGGGAAACCGCTGTAATTCAAGAAAAACTTGTCAAACCAGGGACCTGGTTTGAACAGCATCAGAGTGAATGTGAAGTGCTCTTCATGGGAATGATTAATAAATTGCAGCCAGTTCTACATGGGAGACCACAGGCTATCCTTCAGGAGGGGAGACAGGGTCTCTCTAGAGGACCACAAGTTAGGCTACAACGTCGTCCTGTTGCCAAGAAGGTGAACACCATCTTACCAGACTGTGCAAGTGGGAGCACAGGCTCTCAGACACATCTCATAAGCCTTCAGCTCTGATGGGCACATGTAGGACTCAGCTGAGATGTCCTGCCTTAGTTTTGTACTGCACTCTGAGGAGATGTGGTCCAGTGAGAGGATGTAGAAAATGTACATTTCTCATGGGGATAGTGAGAATTGCTTGAGGTCAAAGGAGAAAAGACTGAAATAATTAGGGTTGTTTAACCTAAAAAGAATAAGGCCAAGAGTGGTCCAGATGCTATTCTGGCAAGTGAAAGAAAATAGGAGTAATCTGTTCCTGCTGCCCATGATGTATAAAACTAGGAGTAATGGTCTTTAATGAGGTGTCCAAAAGGATTGTGATGCACTGTGATATACTGAGTAAACAATGGCAGCTTCAATCACTGAAGGGCTGCAGGAAGTATCTCTGGACCAGAAGACGGCTAAATGGTCTCTTGTGCTCTTTCAACACTATTTCATATGATTATTATCAAATATTCACTGATGCAGAAACTGGACCCAGTCTGTCCTCTTGCAGAACTATGCTTAACCAGTAGGATAAAGTGATACTTCTGTATGCTCTTTGTCTCTGGACTGATGATTATTCAGTTTTTCCATGGAAAAAGCCTAGGAGCTTAAGCAGGGAAAGCTAGGAACAGCTTGCTCTAAACAGTCTTTTGTAGGAGGGAGGTAAGACTTGAGATCTTTTCAGGTACAGCAGAGATTGAATCAATATCTTCCATAATTTAGGGAAGCTAGTGTGTCCACTGAGATACTAACTAAATACCTATTTACTACATGCTGTCAGAGAGGAACTAGAGTTGTTTGTTTCACTGCAAGGGTTCAGGGCTTGGATTCAAACCAGAAGATACCTCCCCAATAACCAGAGCCTAAACCCAGACTGTTTAAATGTCACTCTGTCTTCAGCATTTGTTACAGGCAGGTTCAAAAGGCTTTCACTTGGTGTATTATGGTAATGAGTGCCCAGCTCTACCCGTATTTTCAAGCAGACTTAAGGCTGTGGTTTCAGCAAGACATCTCACCTTCTTCCTAGACTTAGCTCCAGCATCAGTTTCCTGAGCACAAACATCTGCTGGAACTCCCCACGAGGTGCCCTGTTCATCATCTTCATGGGAGAATTATTACAAGGGATTTATCAATTGGTGGCTGCTTCTACCTGCCTGGCATGAATTGTCTCAAAGCATTTGTATGGAAGTCACTCAGAAATTCCCAGCTAGAGTGCTGTACTCCTACTAGAAGTCACCTTCAGTGCTTAATCCCCTCAGCTGCCATTATGATGTGTCCTAGTAGGTTGCTGGGAATATAGAATAAAACATACTGAGATATAATTCACCCTCTCTGGATGTATTCTCATGCAGCAAAAGAGCTATTGCTGCATGGGAGTATAGAAGAACTAAAGCTGGTATGTGGTATCTTCCAGTATCTCATGGTAAAATCCATATAACCCTTAGGAAGATATCCTTTGTTTATTCCTGAGTCTTTGCACAACACAAGAGGGGGAACAAGACACCCTGCCTATGTCAGGATTACCAAGCTTCTGGGAGATGAGATAAATTGCAATAGTCAAAGACAATCTTTTCATCTACATCAAACTTCGTTGGGCTTTTCCTGTTTGGACAAGAATTTTCTTGGTAGGGGTCTTCTTCAAATAGACACACTGGGTTTTTTTAAATTTATTTGTCTGTTGAGATTAGAGGAACAAAGCCTTGAAAGTGCAAAGAATTTTGCAGCCATTTAATAGGTAACAGTTGCACCTTTATAATACAAAGGAGGGGAGAATGCTATGATTTCAAATGATGAAATTTCCTATTTTCTCCCTTTTTAGTTTACATTTAAAAGAAAAGATTAAACACCTTTATTAATCATACATTTAGTTTTCAAAGTAAACACTTAGAATACAGAAAGTAATTAAAAGGGTTGCCTATCCATCTTTAATTTGTCTTCCTCATGAATAGACTTAAAAATGTGGTTCTTAATTATAAGATCAAACACTGGTACCTTTTTTTTCAATAGGATTCCTGTCTCATTCAGTGCGCAGAATGGAATATACTTGGGGTCTGAATGAGTTTTGCCATAAACGAAGCTGATTTCTATAGGTCTCCTGTTTCATTTACTGCCAGTGATGAAGGTTATGTATTGAATTGGGCAGGGGGCTGTTCAAAAACAGAAGAATGGTCTCATATTTTGGCAACTGAATACTGCCCTAAAGAATTAGTCTTTTTCCTGCCTTTTGTCACAAGTTCCTATGTGATATGAAAAGGCCACATAAATGAGGTTTTCCATGGGTGGCCACTAATTGGTGTGTTCTCATTTTCTGGGTTCTCAGCTTGAGACACCTGGGGTCTGACTTGCAGAAGTGCAGAGCTGGTATTTTATGGAGGTTTGCTGTCAACACACACAGAGCTAAGGAAATATTAATCTGAGGCATCACAAATTAGGGACCCAAAATTTGTTGTTGTTCTGGCCATTTTGACCTTAGCCTCTTTTTGTTTGATTTTAGTGTCTGTAAAATAGAGATAACAACCCCACCTATCTCCCTGGGAGAATATCCATTAAGGCTTGTGAAGCAATGATATATTATGGCAAAATACCAACACAGAAAAAGACCATGAAGAAGAAATCAGTGTTCTGAATTCAGTGATTGGTTTGAATAGTGTGTGGCAAATAAGGCGTTTTGCTGTGCTTCCAATTAGGATAACAGGAAAATATTGAATTGCTACCCATTCTGTGAGCCCTGTCCTTTGTAGTAGCTGAGGTGGGGGACACTTTCAAGAAGAAAAAAAATACAATAAAGACCATTAAAAGGCATCTTCAGGAGGAAATCGAAGTGAGGCTTCAGAGGTAGTCTCAGTTTTACATTTTTTGCTTCTGCCTTTAAGATGTGCCCAGAAAGATGCTTGTAAGACAGTACAAGCATTTTTATGTCATACCTGAGTCACATTACTTTTGACTTGCACCTGTGAATGATAAATTGCAAAAAAATTGGGGAAAAAATGGGCCAAAGCTGTTATCACTGAAACTAGTACTACACTTTTCATTGATACTGGATGATTTCAGCTTAAATCCTTAACAAATCAATCCTGGAAAACTCTTGTTATTACTCCATTTGTATGTGAGGAAAATGAGGCACAGAAGAAAGTGGAGTAATCTGCTGCAGTAATTCTGCCTGTTTTCTCTGTATACAACCAATAGCTTTTAAACTAGCATTCACATTCCTTCTGAATGAATTAATCTAAAAAGGACCGAAAAAGGATAGGCTTGTTCCTCTCTTCTTCCCCTCCCTTCTCCTCATCTGGAATAAATTGAATAATGAAAATCATTTGTTTGCTTTATTTGCCAGTCTTATTCTTTTTTTTTTGTGTGTGTGTCTGTGGGGTGGAACATATATCTGCCTACAGGACTCTGTGGGACGATCTCATAAGGAAGAACTGACTCTGAAGTAGTGGAAGCAAGCAGATTCCATGCTGTCATAGGTCCTGTATTCTGAGCTTGTGCTGTGCTCGTGAAGTTCCAGGTTGTTGCCCTGGAGGATCTCCAGGTGGGGAGGTTGTGCTCACAACAGGGTTTGGATCATAAGCTCCACACCAGGATGTGCTTAAGAAAGAGATCAGAGCCTTCAAACTGCACTTAATACTGAGCCTGAGAAGAGGCAAGAACCTTGGTGGTACACTGTCATACACTTTTATTGATGAGAGCCTTCTCCAAATCTGAATATGCTGTTGCTGTTGTGGAGACCATGGATATTTGTACTGCCTTTCTCAAATCTGCGGTGTATAAGATGGGACACAATTTTCTGATCAGGAACATGCAGGGAATTTTTGCTACCATGGCTACATATGGTAGCTGCTGAACTCTTGTGTTGCCTCCTAAGCCTCTGTGTCCATGGATTATCTCCAGAAGAAAGTTACTTCTCCAAGGGGTGCAAAAAGCACTGGTGCAGAGCTGACAGTCAAGCCAGAGTGATCAAGAGAGATAATTCATGGAGGCAGTGTAGGTGGCCAGAAGAGAAGTTCTTATTCACAGGTCTAGAGGAAGGACACTGTCACTTAATAATGGAAGTGGAGAGGCTGTCAGTGTAGAGAAGAAATAGACCTTCTTTCCAAGTGAAAATGTTGTTGTCTCTCAGGACCAAACCTGATGCATGTTTGCCAGGAAGGCAGTGGAAATGTAGATCTTACGTTAGCTTTCATGAGATAGCAGGGATTTTATCCCAAAATCCCATCCCAAAGCAGATGGGATTTAGGCTAACCCTGCTGCAGCCCTTGTGGAAATGTGCACTGCTACAGCACAGAAATGGAGGGGATGGCAGAAAAGGCACTGGACTACGTCTGGAGATAATTTTATTAGAAGTATCTGTGATCATGGGACTTCATTGGCTTCTTATCCCTCTAGAAGGAGAGGCACTGGCCACAGCAGATTGTATTGTCACTTGTAAGCATCTGCCCTGGAACTGAAGGGGCTCTACCAAACTAAGGTCAGCCTTCCCATCTCACAAAGTGCAGTAAGTGGCTCCACTGGCAGGGCTTGCTTGCTTCTCTTCCATGGCTCTGAACTGTCCCTGCCGAGGGCAAAATGTGCTTCGTGTTGCTCTGCCTCATTATATCCACCCAGTTCCATCTTTCTCGTGTGATTTTTCTCTCAGCTCCAGGCACTAGGGTATCACTGATGCTGATATCCCCAACCTGTAATTTTTCAACTTCTCTTGGCTACTTGCCTCTAAACTCTTCTTGTTGTCAGGTGCAGCAGGCAGCAGAGGATGCTGAGTACCTCTGAGGGGTAGCAGACAAAGCAGGGGTAGCAGGTAGCAGGCTACCCTCGGAGGGGTGGCAGGTACAAAGCAGTTCTGCTGTTTGGAAACCCATTTGTGAAAGCTGAGCAGCATAGAAATGCCTGGAGAAGTTAATCAGAATTGGAGATAGGCACAATTTTTTAAAAAACCACAAGTTCAGGTATTGTGGTGTAAACAGGAGGTCCTTTTACTGCCAGTGGCAGTGAAATAGTGCTCAGTTACACAGAGCATGGAAAGTGCTAAACAAGATTTCTGCCATTCCTTTGCTCCACTTTTATCAACACCCTGTGCTTCTGCCCTGCAGCAGCCCTGCTATTCCAGCTCTGATGTTCCAGGGTTGCTACAGAGCTGACAAAAACTAGGCAAGGGTATAGCTATCCTTTGAACGAAGTAATTCTCTGTTCAGTAGCTTTTTTGTACATATTAAATGATTAAATCTTTAGGGGCCTTTTCCCTGATGCAGTAATTGTGCATTCATTAAATTGCCAGATAAGATGTACTTTCTATTAATTTTTTTTTGCTAAGAAAAACCCTTCATTTTCCACGGATAATCCTGCCTCACCTCATTCAAGGATGGACAGCTTGTGGCTTTGGACCCAGAGGCAGATACTGAGTGACTGATGTATAACTCCCACAATGGAATCACAGAATCATTTAGGTTGGAAAAGACCTTTGAAGTCATTGAGTCCAACCTTTGTCCGATCAGCACCTTGTCAACTAAACCATGGCACTGAGTGCCACATCCAGTCACTTCTTGAACACCTCCAGGAGTGGTGACTAAACCACCTCACTGCACAGCCCATTCCAATGCATGACATCACCTTCTGTGAAGAAATTCCTCCTTGTATCAAACCTGAACCTCCCCTGGTGCAGCTTGGGTTTATGGAGATATGTCGTATTACTGCCAGCACACTGCTGATGTTATGAGTTCTTTTTCATCCATATCTCCATGTGGGAGAAAACTCCCAGGGGCTTCTGAGGCCACCATCTTCTTACAAGCTCTGGGACTCAGCTGGGCACTCTCATCCCATCCCACACTGGATGCTGGCACCCTGGGGAGCCATTGCTTGTTTCTGCCTGGGAGCTGCATGTTGAAAAATCCCACACCTTGCCTAAGGGCTCTGGATAGGGCGTTGACGACACGAACACTGAAAGTTGTTTTTGGGTTTTTTGGTGGTTTTTTTTGTAAGATGCTGATGAAGCCAAGGAGTTTGAGCTCCTATGATGTGGTTAGTTATATTTTAGAAAGTGAAATCTGGGTAAAAATAGAATTATACCTCATTAGTGGGAGTGGAAATAGATTTAGGCTTCAGCTGCAATATAAGCTAATACAGGTGTGATAATGACCAGGGAGAAACTTTGTTAGAAGAAAGTTATTAAAGATGCTCAGGCAAATATTAAAAAAAAACCCAAACAAACAAACAAACAAAAACCCAAACAAACAAACAACCCCCACAAAACAAACAAACAAACAAACAAAAAACCCAAAAAAACCCACCACCAAACCAAAACAAAAAACCCACCAACACTGGGAATGTAGTTGTCTGTGCAACCTCAGTATGGCCTCATCTCATGAATGCATTTTAGTACACTTCTAATAACACGAACACATTTTTCCTTTCATGGATTCTGACTGCATTCAGGTCACAGAATGGACAGTGCTCACTTAATGAGCAGTTATTCAATATTTTGAATTCTCATAATAAGTCAATGTGTGACCCCCACAACTTTGCTTAATAGTATTCAAACCTTGCTCTGAAATCAGAAATACTAATTTTCTTCTGAGCTGTCTTGTGATTCTGAGCACATCCCTAATATCACTTAGTCAATCTTTGCAACACCCATGTGAGATAACTGAGTATTTTTACGCCATTTTTGCAGGTGGACAGCTGAGGCACGAAGCGTTTGGTCAGCAGGATGCCCTAGTTTTATGTCCTGAATTTCAGAAACGGAGGGCCTGACCTTTATTCATAGTTTTTGTTTTCAGTTGCACATATCTGAAAACATCTCCCATTACTGTCAGCTGCAGCTCTGAGAGCTCGGCAGTGCTCCAAATCAGACTCAAGGTGTCTGAAGTCAGCTACTCAGAGATGCAGAACTTGTCACTTGGAATGACCCCATGAAAAGCACGGGCCAGGATAACAGAGGAATCAGCAGCAAAGGTGAGGCAGGGGTGTAGGAGAGCCATCTGTCAGCTGCCTTAACCCTGGCATCCTCTGTTCTCCTTTGCCAAACTTTTCCCTCCTGCGTTTTAACTTTCAACTTCCAACTGCAAAAACCAGGACCAAGATTTTAGAGTAATCCCTTTATACCCCCGAGTTTCCTAAGCTCCAAATATCCAGATTGCCTACTAACGCTTTAAGTCTTCTTTAAGCTACTTTGTTTTACTTTGCAATCTTGCAGCAGATATTTACAAGCCTTTTTCCAAACAGTGGCAGGGTGGTATTAGGTAATTTACAGAACTGCCCTAACAAATACGATTTATATAGGCAGGAGCCTAGCAGGATTTTCAGAGAGCCTTGGTGCCTAATTCGCACTGGTTTCAATAGGATTAAGGCAATGAGGCATTTGTTAAGATCCCACCATTCATTCCTTAAAACTTGGCCTTTTAATTCTTTTTTGAGTCAAATTTATAGGGAACACTAGAGCTAAAGCATAGGAATGTACACTAAAATGTTAATAATTCATGCTAAAGTTCTGTGAGAGTACAATCTGTAAAGCAGGCGTCTTGGGGGAATGTGTTATATTTTCATCAGGCTTCAAAATAATTGCTTCTGCAACCAAAGGAAATTACATGCAGAAACCGTTTTTTCTCTGCTTTGCACAGAAATCAAAATGTTAGTCACCTGAAAGCCCCAGCAGGTGCAATGCTACCTTAGTATCCTCAGATATTCTACGGATCAGGCAGATTCCAAAAACTTAGCAGCTGCTTTGAGAGAGTACAGAAAGTGTTTGTACATTCATAACTCATTCTTTCTGGAAAGGATCAAATGAGTCCTGTTAAATTTAATCTGTTTGAAAATATTTGCTATCTAGGGTTAATTTTTGATTTAATTTCAGTAGGATTTAGTGAATTCATTATGCAAACTGACTTCAGGCAATATGTTCGTTGCAATTTGCTCACTTACCCCACTGTGTTCATAGATATGTGTGTGTTTGTGACATACAGTTGGTGATAGTTGTACAAGAAAAGAACCCACCACACTCCTGGGCTAAAAAGTTACATAGATAATCATTCACTCTGATGGAATTTGCATGTTTTTTGTATTGTTTCTATTTTCCTGACAGAGGCACTGGTTAATATGAAAAGTATAGTACAGTAAGTGACCTGGCCACATAATGTAGACATTTGCATACCTAATCTGTGTTGTTTGAGCAGACTTATGATTTGCTTGACTCCAAAGATGTGTCTCGTGAACAGTTTGGTATTTTTATTGTTGATGGGTCAATAAATTGATCTGACAAGAAGCAACCTTGTCCTTTGACTTCCTGAAGAGGAAGAATCACGACTTTCTACCAAAAAATAACACAATATTTAGGTGGTGCTAGGGGAAAACAAGCTGGCTGCTGTAGTATCCGAGTTGTTTTTCCTCTATAAAGCAGTGTGCTCCCTATGCCCTTTCAGCACACTCCCACTGTCTTGTCTCCCATTGCTTGTTTCCTTGTGTCCTTTCCTACACCACAAGGGAGATCCATCCCAAGGATGTAGAAATAATAATGGTTGTCAGTGTTATAAATCCTTATGCATTTGGTTTTTCTTGGAGTGGGCACCTCTTCCTTCATCTGGAAGGAAGGATGATAGGAGCCCTGATGGAAACTCTTGAACAAGCACTGATGAGGGTTTGACATTCTTCTATTTCCTCTTAGTTTTCTTGGCTTGACATCCTCAGAAAACTCCTAAATGTGCTGAATAGTATTTGAGGGGAACTGACAGGAGATACAGTAGTCAGACTCAGGACAGTGTTAGCAATTGTGTGGATTGCTAATTATCTATAGGATGTGGCCATTCATAAGTTCCTTTTAAGCTTTTTTCCCCCTTTCTTTATCCCCAAGTGCTTAGCTATTTTCAGCTCCACCTATTTTAATGGCTGCAGCTTTTCCTCCTGCCTTTGGGAGTCTGATCCACGCATTGATTTATTTTGAGCTATATTGCTAATTACTATTTTTGTAAGTATAGTGTTTCATTATTCATTGAAGCTGGGGAGACATTTTACTAATTTCTCAGTAGAACAAATGTAAATTCAGTAATCAAGTAAGATCTCTGGTTAGGGTTTAAGAGGGCTAGGAGGAGCGATCTGACAAAGAAGCTGGTATGACAACTGAGAGCTATTGATATGTGAAGGAGTGTTACTAAAAAAGCAGAAACAAACTAATGTCAGCATGGACAAGATGCAGGGTCTGGCTGAAATGCTAAAAAATTCCGGGAGGATTTCTTTAGTTCACTGAAGGAATAAACTGCCACAGGAACCCAGAGAGTCATTTTTTGAGGCAAATGTTGAAAAACTGGTAAAAACCACTTCTGCAGGGTGGTTGAACAAAATCAGCCATGCTGCACTGTACAGGGAGGGTCTGGCAGACCCTGGAGATTTTCAATTATTTCCTCTTTAGTGTGTGACAAAGCCACTCAGTGTGAACTGGCCCTTACTAAAAGAAGTGGAAACACTGTCCATTTTCTGGTGTTAGACCAACTGTGCAAGCTTCCCAGTGCTTTCTGTCTGGCTTTGCATGGGTTTCTGAGGGAAGAAGGTTCCTATTCCAGAAACCCGTAAGTCCTTCTCAGGATGAAAACCCTATTTCACATCTGCATCAGAATAGAAAGATGTACAAGTAACTTGGTGCACTCTGCCTGCCCAGCTGTCCTAGGATTCCTTACCAGGGTCCCTTTTCCCTCAGCTTCTCTGCCAGGGAGAAAGAGTAAAGTCCCCCTCAGAGTAAAGCCCCCCACAGGCGGGGCTCCAGGGGTTTCTGGATGTAGAGTACAGTTCTGACACAGATGCACCAGTTGCAGAGTCATCTAAACTGTGTGCCCTGGTAGAAGACATTATAATATGCAGTGCTTTGAGGCTACTGACATGCTTCCTGACTGAAGGATGGAAAAAAACTGGAAGACCTTACAACCAAAACACTAAATACTTATTGAAGCCCTTTTTTTCAATAACAACTTTAAAATGGGAAGCCCAGGCAGTGAAAAAATTGAAATAAATAACAGTTGTCCTGCAGCAGAAAGATTAGGAGAAGATCTGGATGACTATTTAAATGTAGCTGTGATATACTAGCCCTTATAAGTGGTGGATCCAAAGAGTTGTTGCTTTTTCCCTAGTACATCTATTCAACGTATTCCCTTTGGTTAGGGGTCTTTATAGCACTAAAATAGCAGGGTCCACAAAAGGGTTTTTGCAGCAGGCACTGCGGGCTTGCCTCCCCCTCCCCCCTTTTCAATAGAGTGGAATACAGTAGAGGAGCAAAGGAGGAAACAAAATGGCTCAAAGCCACATGTACATTTCCCATAGCTCAGTGCCAGGGCCTAGAAAAAGTGATTAAGGCCTGGGGTTACTGAGTCTTGTGTTCAGGATCTTCCCAGTCAGAACCACGCCTGTACTCTGGTGACAACCCACCTGAAGAGGGGAGAGGGGAGAGGGGAGAGAGGAGAGGGCTATGGCACAACATGATGCCCTCAGGGCTGTGCTACTCAGGAGTGACAGCTGCAACCACAGGCCTGATTCATCAGTGCTTGGGAAGCACTGGAGTTGCACAAACCGGGCATGGTCTCAGGCAGTCAAGCCCAGATTCTTGAGTGAAAGAAGCTGTGTCATACACATCTCCTCTGGAGACCTTCTGGCAGACACTTAAGCCCCCTTTTAGGATCTTCTCATCCTGCAGTGACAGGAGGAAGTAGATAAAAGCACGGCTTAAATATTGCACAGTGCTTTACTGAGCTACACACCATGCATTTGAGGTTCTTGCAGCACTACAAATACTAATTTAATTATGTTCAGAGTCCTTCTGGAACTTAACAGTGTCTCCATTTGTAAGTTGTTTGGAGCAGCGGGCCACAGAGGTCTTGTAAAAATTACCCCTAGCAAAATATCATTGGAATCAGTGAAATGCAACTCCACTTTCATCATCTGACATTGCATTTGGCACTGGACTTCAAACAAGATTTCCGTACAACAGTTAATAAGTTAATAATTTGGGATAGAAGGAATAGAAAAAAGATGATCTGGGTTTTCTCACACTTTGCTGTGAGTCAACAGTATGTAAGAGCACATAGTGGCACCAGTTGTCTGTCTCCTGTATTTGATACTTTAAAAATAGGTCTAACTCTTCCTGTTCTCACCTGTAGTAGCACCTAAGCAGGGAGGAGAGATGGATATCTCTCCGTTCTCTTCTTCTACTTTAAACATGTATGAGAAATGAACACTAAATGTAGGCCAAGAATAATTTCACATAAGGTTTTCTGTAAGTTGCCTGGCATCCAAGACATGGAGTTGCTGTGAAGAATTCAGATTCATAAGACAGGTCCATGTCTTATTACTGCTCGTGGTGAATTCATACACAGGCTGTCACGACAATCCTATAAGAAACCTTCTAGAAGATCTGTGGGGCATATCAGCACAAGTGCCACTGAAGTAAAAGTGGGTGGAGACAATGGCCAGGGCAAGCCAAGGGATGCATAAGGGCAATCTCTGTGTCAGTCAAGCCCCATTGGGCATGAAGATCCACAACACAAATCAATAAACTGAGCTTCCATGAAGATCAGATCCAGATTCAACACCCTTATCCTCTGCCTTCCAGCAGCTAGGCTGATATCCTGTCCTAGTGAAGCTAGGCTGGTGTTAACAGGGTCAGGAAATCCCATGGAGGAAGAAGCAGAGTCACTAGGGCTGCTCCTGGCTGGTTAAGGAGAGGCCATGCCAGTGAGGCCTGTTGGATCCATCAGAACCAGAAAGCTGAGAAAAGCCAGCTGCCCTGGAGAGAAGAGAGTCTGTACCAATAGGTAGAAGCCTTCACAATGGATTGCTGCTCTTTGGGGATACAATATCATGGTGCACACGGAGTTCAGCTCTGCAGCGGGGTTCTGGGATTTGTCAATTTGGAACTAAAGCTGAAGGGGCTATGGGAGAGGATATCTTAGGCAGAGCTGTTTTAAAGCCAGTCTATCAAATTGTGTAGACCTACAACTCTGGTTTTTTGGGGTTTGCTAAGAGCAGCTCTGATGACTTGAAAGATTTTACGGTGTTCCTGAGGGAATGGGGAAGCTGTTGGGTAAAGGTGATGCTTGGGGTAGGCTCTCTTTCAAGACTGGAAAAACAAAAGACAAAGGTCTGACCAGTAGGTTAATGGAACAGTAAGAAAGGCAATACTTTCTTTTCTGGCCTTGCCAGATCCCAATCAAAAATCCTGGTTTCTGCTTTCTTCAGCTCGCCCTGTAATTTCAGCTGGGGTACACACCTTTGTCTCTCCTGAGGTTTAATTGCCGTGTGTGACTGAAGGCACAGGTGGCAGCCACAGGGTTTCACCCCAGCTATAGCTGCAGTTCAGGAGAAGAAACACCTTTTCTTCTTTGTGCAGGTGCTGGGTATAAAGCAGTGGTGGTGTCACAAAGCGCAAGTCCCGCCTGACCAACCCAGTGGTTTTCTGTGGTGGAGTGATTACTGCAGTGAACAGGGGAAGGGCTACAGATGTGACCACTGGGACTTCTGCAAGGCCTTTAGCATGGTCCCCAATGGCACCCCTCTCTCTAAACTGGAGAGATTGTTTTGATGGGAGGACTCATCACTGGGTGAGGACTTGCTTGGTCCAGAGGGTAGTGGTCAACAACTTGGCCTGTAGACACTGACGACAAGTGGTGACCTTTAGGGGTTCATATGGGGACCAGTGCTATTTAATGTCTTCTCACTGACAGAGACAGTGGAATCAAGTGCACCATCAGCCTATTTGCAGGCAACACCAAGCTGAGTGTTTTCAACAGGCCTGAAGGATGGGATGCCCTGTGTTGCCATGGAGGGAATGAGGTAGGAGCAGGACAAAAGCTTCTGCTTCCTGTGGAAGTCATTCTGGAGACCCTGCATAAGCCTGGACTCTGGAGAATCTCAGCAGCTGTCTGCCCAAGATCTCAGGGGAGCAAGTCTGAGCAGGAAATTAGCCTCTGTGCCCTGGGTGCAGCTAGATCAGAGTCAAATTGTGTCCAGCTCTCATGGGGGCAGGCACTCTGAGCCAACAAAGGCTAATAACAATTCCCTAAAAAAAAAAGTCGAGTCCAAAACTAAGCAAGTAACAATTCCTTGAAAAATTTTGTGAAGTCCAAAATTAAGCAAGCAAGGAAAAAAAAATAGATGGGGGGAGAAAAGGTTGGAAGGGGGAGACATTGATAATATTGGGTTTCATTACCTGCTCATGGTCAGCAGACTGGATTCAGAGTCTGAAGGTGCTACTTCAAAATAGTCCACATAGCAGCAACCATCCTTGCCCAAACTGTCCCAAACACAACCAATAATTTGAGCTTAAAAGATAAAGTTTCTCCTTAGTCCAGTGACATGCAAGCTTGCTTTTCTATCTAAGCACATCTGCATCAAAAATCACCTATTCTTTTAATTAACTTTTCTAATCAAAGCATATTTCAAGGGAAATTTTTCACCTGGTCCTTTTGCTGAGATTCTTCAATATGGGCTATTTTGGGAGTAGATTTACACTGTCAGCTTGGATACTTTCCTGCTTCCTTTCTAGGCTTTGATCCCTGGATTTGAATGCCTCCAGACTGGTTCCTTCTGGAGTGACACAAGTATTTCCTTCCAAAAAGGAGACTAGACACAACTGACAGTACAGTACGCACCAGGATCCAACATCAAGCAAGAGCCTGGATGTTGATTGTGCCAAACACTCAAGACCTTTGACACAGTCCCCACAGACCCCGTGCCCTGGAGTGCCCTCAGACACTTAGGCCACACCCCAGGGTATACACACACCCTTGGCATGAACTATGAAAGCACCATCTTCTCAAGTTCCCACCCAGTCCTGTCTCTGAGACTCTGGGCACTTTGAACTGAAAGATGAGTGAGTGCAGCCTGTGTCCCACAACCACCAAAGTGCTCCATAGAGTCCAGACCAGACCCAAGGCAAATGTTACCCCCTGTGAGCTTCTCTGCTCCAGAAACATGAACATCATCCTGAACATCAGGCACTTTGTGTCCCCTTCAGGGGCAAGGCCCTACTTTCTTTCAGCCAGCCTGCAAAGGCAACATAAGCAGTAGTGAGTGTCTTTTTTCCATTTAACTGCTGGAGCTGTTGGAGCTTCAGGGTGGTAGATGACACCATGGATGACCACCAGCTTAAGAGAAACAGGGTGACAAACAGAAGGGAATGTCATAAAACAAATGAGGAGAGTACGGATTTATTGAGAAGGCTCACTAGAAATATCTAAATAAATATTAGATTGTCTTCTACCTCTCTTTGCAGCCACTGTACACGAGTGAATAACATCCATCCATCTGCCTGTCATCTTATTTTAATCTAGGCACCATAAAATAGAGGGGAAATTTTCTACATATAAGAGGATCTTGTAGAGTAAAGGGTAAAAACTCCATTGTTAGAGGATTTGAAACTGGAAAGCTGAAACCCTGCTAGTTATACCCTGGGGAGCAATCCTGCCTAGGCCTTCAGAGGGATGAATTAACCTTTTCTTTCTCAAGGGTGTTTTACCCACTATCACCACAGTCATCCTGGGAAAATAAAGGAACTCTGTTTCCTCGCCTTGAAGACAGGTTGTGCTGACAGGTGCTATCCTCTAGCCAGGTGTCTTCACACCATTTAACTGGGTTTAAAAAAAGCTGTTGTGTGTGCTAAATTGCTTCCTCACTTCCCAAAGCGTGAAAGCCTTTTCTCTCTTTCCTGTGTCCATGCTTCACTCCTTCTGGGGAGACAGCTGGTCGTTTTTTTAATACATTCTGCTCCTTAAATGCTGCCTCTGAGACAAATCAGGTCATGTGGAGCCAGGCCCACGAAAAATGCTGAGGTGACTCAATCCTGGGAAATCATTGGGAGTAGGATGCCTAAATTTTTGTGAGTCTATGCCCAAGTGGCCTTGAGTGACATGAGTAAGAACATACATTGTGTTCTAGTCAAGAACAGAGCATGGGCTGAGACACATCTTAACCCCACAAATAGCACAGGTGTTTTGGTAATTCAGCACCTAAATAACTGAAGGAAAGGTTTCCACACATACTTTAGCACAGATGTCATGAGAAAGGAATGACTTTGAGCCCTTATTTCTTTGTGTGAAGAATACAGTTGTTTGCTTGGGGTTTTTTTTTCCAATAACAATCATGTATCATATTTCCCTTGGGTGAAACGGGTGAGGTGGGTTATTGATTAGTGTCAGTGGTCCTATGGATATCCAAGCTCTGGCCAGTATTGATGCCTTGTCTGGTGAAAGGTGTGTAAGTCCTAAATCTGGGCTCCCAGCATGCAGTTTTCAGAATACTGGGAGATGGCCAGGTGTATCAAAGGGCTCTGGGATTTGGTGTCACGTTTAAGAGGAGCTCCTAACTAAGGACAGAAAGGAGCAGGATACCAGGGTGATGGTTGAACATACAGTATGGCTTCAGCATGTAGCAGCCTGATCCTAGGATGAATATTAAGGAGATTGATACATGCTATATATTGGAGGGCAGAGAAACACCAGGAAAAGGAGAGTTAGAGAGAGAAGCAGAGGAAGCTGTGTAACATTCAAACACTTTTCAGTGAAACAGTAAGCTCTTTCTTGGTCTCTTCACCCCAGCATTCTGAATACAAAATGTGTGATTATTTTTCCAAGGAAAGGCAATGAATGAGGTACACCATGAGAGACAAGTGGACTAACAGCAAGCAAGGACCAAAGCACTCAGTCCTCTTCTTTCTTTGCCTATATGTGGCTGGGAACGTGTGCAACATCTAGAAAACACTTAGGTTCTCTGTTTCTCCTTTCCTGAAATACTAGCACAGGAGACATTTAAAAGGGTCTGGAGGTTATAGTAATACTTCCTTAATTCCTTGACATAATTTGACACCACCCCCCCTCCCCCCTCAAGATGTGAGTTTGGAGATGGAAGGTGTAAAAGCAGGCAGAGATTAGAAATCCTCTTGTCATGGCTCCAGGAAATTTCTACATTCCTGGTACCTAAGAACTAACCTCTGCCCTATCTGTGATTTAACATTAATTTCTCCTCTCCTACTCTCTCAGTTATGTGAGAAAGGAAATTCTCACTTACAGGAACAGTCTGCCTGGGAAGGGATGTCCTAGAAACATGGAGGTGTGGCAGACAAGCAGATGGGGATGGTGAGAGGATCATCCCTCTAGGAGTGGAAAGGTGGTGTGGGCTGTGTAGATAGCATACCCAACAAAGCTTTGCACACTGGCTTCACTGGGTGTGTGAGGATGGTGTGAATAAAAAAAAAAAAAAATGGACATGTTTGACTATGTCCTTTTTTAGACCTGTTTAGCTCTTCATCCACCTGCCTCAGTGATACTTTTTTTGCCATTACAGGATCCATGATTTGTTTAAAACTAAATGAAACAGAGGACATTTGCCCTTTGTAAAATGGCTATATGTTGCATGTACTCTAACAGAATCATGAATATGTCAGTATGAAGCATTAGTGTGAGTTTACTTTACACATATATGAAGTAAATGAAGGGGAGGGGGCTGATGGAATACTAATACCTGAAACCTATCCCTACCAGACCTGATTCCTGGCTGAGAACTCTAGATCCCATGCAAACACTGGTAATAATAGTCACTTTATTTTGGCCGCAATACTACAGCCAAGATGTCATGAACGCTTGGGAGATAGATAGACAGCTTTCTTGTTTTCCACTGAGGTGGTTTTGAATGCATCCTGGCAGGGCTGACTCACCCTTTTAGTTTTCCAAGGAAGACAAATTGCTTTCCAGGAGCTTCTGCTGTATACAGGTTATTTTTGAGTGCTTCCTTAATTAAGGTTTATCTGCTGTGCACATAATCCACAGATGAAAAGCCCTTGGGGCTTTTTTTTTTTTTTTTTTTTTTTTTTTTGTGTGTGTGTGTGAACAGAAGTTTCCCCCTGAACAACCTGTCTGTTACCCAACCCATTGTTATACAATATGACATACATACTTTATGGATACCCTGTCCTACCCCAGAAGTAGCTGCAGGCCAGTAACCTGGGAAGGGAAGAAAAAAAAAAAAAAAAAAAAAAAGGTAATTTCAAATGCCTGGGATGCTTTACAGGGAAATGACTGAATAAAAATAGGATTCCAGAGGGCCACAGTTGGCAAAGATAAACTATTAGCACATTTCTTTCATCCACGATCTTGAATTCCACCTCTGCCCCAGTCTCATGTTTCTTATCTTTTGTATCTGAAATTATGCTGAAAGCACCCTACTGGAAATACATTTTGCAGTTGCACAACCTGGGATCTGGCAAGGACTGAAATGGATGTCTTCCCAGCTGGGAGAATAGGACAATGATGTCACTGGAATAGCAAAGGAGCCTTTTAGCTCTGCTGTGCTGTAGGTGCAGGTGAGAGGTTTTGGTCTGACCTCCCTGGAGAGAAATGCTCTCCCATCCCCTGCCAGGTCAGGGGCTGACAGGGACACAGGGCCAGCCCTGTGGCTCACTGTGCCCTGGGCTCTGGATAGCAGGGGAGGGAGATAAACTTTTACAGGTCTGCATAGCCTAGGTAACAGGGCAGCTCTGGAGTGAGAGAGTCAGGCTTGCAGCAGTCCACGACCTGTAATAGCTGTCTTGGTTGGTGTAGGAAGTATGTGGGATGTGAGAGCAACAAGGCCAGTGGCAAGAGAGATCTTCCTTCAGTCAATGTTTTTCTTGTTTCTCCAGGGATTAACAATTTTATCACATTCACTAATGGTTTTGCAGGAATCAGGCATGGGGACTGTACCCTTAAGGCCTCGTAGCTATGTCTAAATTGTCTTTCCAGTCTCCCAATCTTGCTGCTGTTTGAGACTAGCCTCAATCCTTGGGGAGAAGGAGTCAAAGCTACAGCATCTAAGTGTTCTCAGTTTTCTGAAGGAGTACCAGTCTATTTTCACGTTGCTGTGGCTACAGTGTAATGCTGGCATATCCAAGATCTCTTTAAACCAGCTAGTTCAGGTATTAGAAGTTAGGTTGCCACAGCAACACAGGACTTACTGCAAGCTGCAAAACTTGTCTAAGGAACAGGATGGATGAGCCTGTGTGGAGCTGTGCACTATCTGGCTAGTTTAAATGTACTTCCAATTTGTTTCCACCTCCTTGTGCTGAAGTAGGCTGGAAAGCTTACCCAGATGCTGAATAACAGCACTGAGGTAGCAATGCAAGACACATGAGTGGTTGCAGCCTGCTGGTGCCTGTGTCGTCTTTGCACATAACCATCACCTGCTCCCTGACAGGCTGTGACAAACACGAAAAGCCCACTTTCCATACTGTGTCATTTATTCCACTTGGGGAAGTGTAGACACAATGCTCACCCTGTGATTGGTGCAACAACCATTTTTTTTCCTGGGCATGGCCAGAAGCACAAAAACTCTTCGTGCAGCATTATGTGTATAAATACCATTTACATATTCTTTCACAGCCTTTTTCACCCCCTACATAAGAATCCTGTGCCCTTCCCATCTCACTTCCTGCTGTATGCAGAGCCACCCACATCCCTGCACAGCTCTGTGGGGTGGCTCTTTGCCTTGATGATTTGGGGCTGCTCACTCCTTGGCCACCATACTCCCTTAAGGAATGATGGGCACCAATACTAGGGTGAGGGATCTGTGCTCACTGGGCACCCAGTGGGACATAGGGGGTACCATCTCTGGCATGGCAGTGGACACCAGATTGGTTCCCTGGCTGAGCATCACTCCCGTGTGTGCTTGGCCCAGTGTTGTGCTGTGGAAATGATTGCTTCCAGTCCATTTCCCAGGAGCTGCTGCTGCTGTGGCCACTCTTCTTTCGCCCTCTCCACAGGTATGATGTTTCCAGTGGCACATCAGCACATTGCAGTGGCTTCTCATCCCTTCTTCCTGCCACACTTCTGTTGAACGTGTTTGTAGGTTGTCCCCTCTCTCTGCTCTTCTGCTCTGGAGCCTTTCCCCAGATGACACATCTCAGTTGCAGTGGCCAAAGGAGTGGTTCCCTCCTCCCACGCAGGAGTAAATGCTTCTATCTTTCCCAGTCAGCTTGTTTTCTTTGTTTAGTGACCTGAGCCAGTGATGGTAACCAGGTGCAGACAGCAAAGAAACCAGTGGCTCTGCTTCTACATAGGTCTTTTGAATGCTTCCCAATGGGACTATTAATAGAACAGTGTCCTTTCATCAATATGCAGCTGAGCTGTTACTTGCCCAAGGGCTGCTAAATTATTGGGGTGAAGCATGGTCTGTCCTGTAGATTCAGTGAAGGTTTATAAGCTGAGCATTATCTCTCTGCAGCAGACCAGCATGAGGCATAGGCTCTGTTTTGGTCCCATTTAAGACTTTGATGCGTGATTTAAGGCTAAAAAACACGGGGGATGCCTGTTCTTTGTTATGAGGCTGAATTCCCCCCAATAGTCAAAGAAACAATAACAGTCAGCTGAAATTGGAAAGAGTGATATTAATCTGCCTATTAATCCTTCAGTGAAGCCATGAGGGGAGAGCAAAGGCAAAGAGCCTGGAGTGCTTACGGGCAGGGCGTTTGTGAGGAGTACATCCTGTGAATATCCCTGTGAGTCCAGCAGCACGGAACTGCGGCGGGGAGGGGCAGCAATCCTGTTCTCTGTAGCCAAAAAGCTATAAAAGACAAAGCACTTGGTGTCATTGGAGTCGCACACCTGTGAAACAAGGTGTCATTAAAAAGAAACACCGACTTGAAAGCAGAGGTGGATTTGTGAAAATCTCCCTCAGGAGACTGTTTTGAAAATGAGTAGGGGAAAAAAATTGGAATATTTCAAAATGAATGGGAAAATAAATCATGGGAATAGAGACAACCCAGCTGGTGAAAACCTTTTCATAGAGCCAAGATGCTCTCAGCATTGCTGACAGAGATGATGAGGGGCTTTTAATTTCTTTTACAAACCTGTGGCTGGAGGTTTGTCTGGAGACCTATGTCTGTCCAGCCTTAGGATGAAATTATGGCCAGCTGACTCCAAACCCATACCAAATGGAAAGGCTCTTTTGAAACTTTTCACTGGTTAGCAGGAGGGGGAGGTGGGATAGTCTCAATAAAATTAGAGTATCTGCTACACCTGAAGAAAACTTATCTCCCTCTTTTCTCCTTTGCCCTCCTCCCTTGTTCTTCTTCAAAGGTTGAAAAAAATGAGGACGGAGACCAAAAGATCGAGCAAGATGGCATCAAACCAGAAGATAAAGCTCATAAGGCAGCCACCAAAATCCAGGCCAGCTTCCGCGGACACATAACAAGGAAAAAGCTCAAGGGGGAGAAGAAGGGAGATGCCCCAGCATCTGAGACTGATGCCGCCGACAAGAAGGAGGAAGGCCCTGCTGGCGGAGCGGCCGAGAACAAAGAAAGCGAGGCTGCTGCTGCCACAGAAGCGGCCGCCGCTGACAGTGCCCAGCAGGAGGAGGGCAGCAAAGACAGCAGCGCGCCAGCGGAGGAGAAAAAAGGAGACGGAGCCGCCGACACGGGCTCAGAGCAGCCAGCCCCACAGGCTGCCACTCCTGCTGCCTCCTCAGAGGAAAAGCCCGCTGCTGCCGCTGCCCCCGAAAGGGAAAGTGCCACTAAAGCTTCCACTGATAACTCGCCGTCCTTGAAGGCTGACGAAGCCCAAGACAAAGAGGAGCCTAAACAAGCCGACGTGCCTGCTGCTGACACCACTGCCACCACCACCCCTGCCGCAGAGGATGCTACTGCCAAGGCAACAGCGCAACCCCAAATGGAGACAGTGGAGAGCAGCCAAACCGAAGAGAAGACAGGTGAGTGAGTGCCTGGCTAGGGAGTGGGCCTCTCCCGAAATAGATACCTGCCTCCATCTCCTGGGAGCAAGAGCTGGTGTGGGGATCAGATGGAGAGTTAACAAGGGAATCCCCTTGCCAGTCTTTAGGGGTGGGGGAGATTAATTTCTTGCTTAATACCCTCTTTCCTGCTTCCAGTCAGCTTTCGGAAATACTGCAGCTCCTGCTGAGGTTCCTGTTCCTCTAGATGGAGGTGCCATCAGCCCTTTTTTCCATGGTGGCAGGAGAGTGTCTGCCAGCTGGGAGGCTTCGAGGGAGAGCTCCTCAAGCTCTGCATATCCTAAAGATAGTGATGAACCTTTTCAGCCACACTAGAACAGACAAGCTCCAGTGGGGCAGCTTGGCCAGGTCACTGGAGACTTTCAACTTCAGCTGAAAATCTCACAAAACAAAAGCTCTCTCATTCTGCAGGAGACCTTGCTGGTGGGATGGTCCTGGAGTCAAAAGGGTTCTTCTTCCATCAGCTTGTGTATGGATGAGATTCTTGGTACAATCACATCCTAGTCAGGAACATCTTATTATCAGCAGTGCTTACAGTTTCATCCGTGCCCATACCTGCACGGTTTCTACTTGAAGTAACGTGTGCCAGGCAAGCTTGCATGAAGCTTTTACACCTTTCAGCTAATTCAGACATGGGTAGCACGAGAATCAGAAAGGGAAAGGAAAGATTAAGGGCTCTGACAGCTCAGGGAAGGAGGACAGAAGAGAGGGTTGAATACCAAGAGTCACTCTAGGAGGTGTTTTCAATTCCTCACTGTTGACAAAGTGCAAGTCTGGTTAACCAGATCCCCTGAGAAGGGATGAAGAGTTTTGAGAGGCAAAAGTGGACATTTTTTAAATAATGTATAATGTTTACAAACCATAAAGAAGAGTTGATTATAAATTGTCATACTGAGCTAAGTAGAAAATGCATCAAAAATCTCTTTTTCTCTCTTTTTCTTGACCTTTCTTACTTTATCAAAGAAATAGAACATAACAAAAAAAGAAAAGGTAACATTGGAGGTATGCTCCACATGAAACTCAATTAAGAGGCAGTACCAAGCAAAACTGGCCTTCACATTCATGAAATATTCTGTTGTACAGGGCAGCCTGCATTCACTAGCTTGTTGGGGGGAATTGCTGCATATCACCTTGATGTTCATAAACAGCCTGAAGTCAGTTTTAGAGAGCCTCAGCATCCAGTCTTGTACTTACAGATGTTTCTCCGTAATTTCATTTGGCCCACTACTTCTCCTCCACAAATTGCATCTCCCACTCTCCAATTAGGCTTCTAAGCCTCATAGCTAACCTGGGGCTTCAGGCAACTCTATTCCTGCTCAACAAAAGCAGACAGATAGGGAAGAACAGATATCCAAAAGGGCAGATTAAATACTGGGAGAGGAGCTCATGCAGGACATCTGTGATTTCAGGGATGGGCAAGGGGAGCAGCCTTCAAGAGAGTGAGTCTGAACTGATTGTGCATAACTACAAAGGGTTGCTGGTTTTACTTCTTCTTATTTAGATATTTCAAGAAATAAGACTTGAAATTGAATTGTCCATGTTTGCTTTTTGTTGTCCAGGTCTCCAGCCATTTGTTCTTACTTTATATGACGAGTTAAGTGGCAACATAAATGTCATGTGATCAGTGAAATATAATTTGCTATGTTGCATGCTGTACTTGTGTTGATTTTATACTTGGACAAAGGTACAAACATCAATGGCAAGAATAGGGCAGGGTGAATCAGTGTTTTGGGGCCCTCTTTACACAGGATAATGAATGCTAATTCCCTATTATTTAAGACCTGGGATGCCTTATTCCTAAACAAGAATGATTCTGCTTTGAATTGACATTCCATTTTTATTCAGATTAATCTGCTCTAATGGATAGAGGTAGGACATTTATAGCAGCAAGCTATTTGATTTTATTTTTCATTTATTTTACCTGTTTTGAGTCATCACTCATGAAAAAATGGTTTATTTCTATGCAATATTCTGAATCGTTTTCAGATATCCTCCCCATGCTCTTGTTGGTTTTAACATCATTTGAAGAGGCCAGCCATTCATGGACACATCATTTGGAGTGGCCATTTAAAATGCACAATTTAATATGCATTTGCACATGATACTATTACTTATGTAAACATCTAGCCAACAGAGGAAGCTGGAAAATCTACAATCAAATACGTATTTAAAAATGAGTTTTCAGTGATCGAGTGTTCAAGACCAGTATGTGCATCCCTTTGTACTTACTCAGTATGCATGCAGTAACACTCAAGCTTAGCAATGTTTGCAGAAAGCAAACATGGAAGGTGCGTGGCCAGAGTCAAGCTGATAGCCTCTTTAAAATGTTAATGAATATAGATTTTTCTTGAATTCCTATTCCAGTATGATATCAGCCTTCCAGTCACAAACCTGAACAGCTGGCTAAGTGACCCCAGAGTCATCCGAGAAAGAAATGCAAAAAAGATTAAATAGGTCTCCTTGTACATCTCTCTGAGGATTCCAGGCTGTGCTCTGCAATACATTCTATAGCACAATGGCCACAATAGTAGGAAGCTGCTTCCTTCTTAAAGAATATTCTTCTGAGGAGCATCATCACAGTACAAAAGTACCCACAGACAGGAAATATTTCCTGACAGAAAGCCTGTGTTTTCTTTTTATCATCTTCATCCTATCACTCTCTCCTGTCTTTTAACCTCTCCATCTCTCTTCTTGCTTACTCTTTCCATAGACTTAAACACATTTGCCAGGTCTCAACCTTTCTCCCAGTCTTCCCCCAGCAAACACAGCACTGGTGGTTGCTGGTGTGACTGTGATGCTCATTCATGAAAGCAGGGACATCTGCCACCTCAGTGCTCCTCCAGCCCAGGGACAGATCCTCTTTCAGCTTCATTTGTCCCCTTGGCCTTCAAAGGTCACCTCTTATCGTTTCTGTGATCGAAGACTGGCACAGTAGTGTGCGGTGTCAGGCTGCCAAAAATAAATCAAATTGGCTCCTGGCCAGTGTCATCGGTTGGCTGGTTGCCATGGCATGCTTGGCTGCTACTACCCTGAGGCGTGCCGACCGTGCTGCTTTGGGGTGGTGGTGTTCATCTGCCTTGAATTGTACTACAATGCCTGTATCAGGATATCTGTGGATGCCTTCCCTGCTGCAAGCACAAGCAAAAGGCCAGGGCACTTAATTCATACCCAGGAGAGATTTTTGCCTTTATCTGGGGGCAGGACAGAAAAAGACAGGGTGTGGGTAAAGGAATGACTAGCCAGATAAAGAGGAGTGCACAGTTTTTAATGCTTAATATTTCTGGAGAGGGGGACAGACAGAGTGGTTTTTTGTACCAGTCAGTAGTTCCCCTGACAGCCCTCTCCTCTCTCCTTGTTACTCAGTTCTACATGCTCTATCTGTCTTTTGGTAATGGCCCAAGAAACGGCTTCAAGCAACTCTCCTGCATCCAATAGTAGTTGGTCTGGAACCCCAGGCATTCCCAGCAGTACAGTAGGGCACTTCCTAAGCAATCCTCAGTGTATCTAAAACTAAAAAAGAGATTGGATTCCAGCCTGGGTAAGGCATGAAATGAGTCACTGGGCTTTGTTCAGTGGCAATGAGGGATTGATGTAAGAAGGACAATCTCTCAAACCTCTTCATGTCTTTTGGTGGACGACAGGAGTGCAAAGAAGTTGTCTTGCCATCTGAGCATCCTTGTCAAGAGTTAGATTTATAGGTTTTCTTCTTATGATCCAGCTTTTGGCTTTTTGGTGTTGGTATTATGCTTAGAGAGGCTCCTTTAGATGCCAACCTACTCAATGGGACAAAATCCAAAAGTGATGAGGGGAATTTATATATTACATATGGATGAGGAAGTGAGACTCGTTCTAATCATGGTTGCATTGGCATAAATCCAGAGTCTCCATGAAAGTTACTGGAAAGAGTCTGGTAGTGCAGCTTTGAAATGAGATCAGCATTCAGCCCAGCAGACTGTGGAAGAAGATGGGCTATGATGTCCTCCTGGGGAGGAGAGGAGGTGAATGTCACACAGTGTTAGATTTGATTTATACTTTCACAAGTTTTCAAGTCTCACCTCCAAATTTGGTTGGCTCTCACATCAAAGCACTCTCAGATTGTCAGGTAAGAATACAAAGCCCAGAAATGTGAAAGAGTAAATTGTGCCTAAGGAAACAAATGGATTTCTTTTGTTGGGAAACGAAGAATGCTTTTCCTGCTTCATGAAATAGCTTTACAATGGAGCAGTTTCACAGCTGAAATGAAAAATCAGCCAGGTGACAAGTGCTTTGCATGTAAGCAGGCTAGCAGCTCCCCCAGGGCCCTGGATCTTGCAAGCAAGGAGCACTGGGAGGCACCATCTTCCCTTCACTTTCTCAAAGGGAGCAAGTCCCTGTGGGTCCTTTTTCATGGTTCACAGTTGAATCAGTTCTTTGTTTTCAGTTCAGTCCCCATACTGATGGAAGGACAATGCTTGCTGCACTTTGGGAGCACTGGCTAGATAAAGATTTGGAAAGGGAGACTTCTCTATTGTCTTGTGCCAGCCAGAATGTGCAGCCTGCACTATGCGAGAGGATTGCAGCTGTGTGACTTGGAATTTCAGTCTTGGCCCATGAGTAGCTGGCAGGAGGGAGAACAACCTCATTGCCATTCCTGTTTCAAGGGAGCTTATCTCTGCTGCTACACCTGGCAGCCAAGGAAAGCAGTGCAAACACAGTAGTCTTCCCATGGCTGCCCCAGAGGGAACAACTCTAAGCAAGCACGGCAGCATTTTCTTGTCTATAGTACTACTCCAGCAACAAAGTAAGACTATACAAATGCAGTTTAGGTTGCCTGACACATGCTGAAGTATGAAATCTGTCTCTATTCCTCAGTTGCTCTGAAATTCCAATCTTTGCATTGTGTCTACCTGGGTGTAAACATCACCTATTTCATAGCTAGGTTTGCACTGGTGCAAATAGCTGTGTGAGGGGCAGGGTGAGGAAAGTGGAATGTCACAGTTTTCCTCTGCACAACCTGGCACGGGTGCAGGATTTCCTCCTCTACTGCAGTGCAATACTGTCTCTTGTCCCATGTGTGCCTCAGGTCTGCTGTTTCCTAATGAGATGCAGCTTGCCTCTAGAGGTGGGAACTGCACTAGGGGGACCGTGGTGAAGCAGTACTTGACCTCTTTTAATAAAATCATAGATGACATTAAACATATTCACTGATGAAAAGGTGTGGGCCAACTCTGGAAAAGGCCCTTCAAGGAGAGTGGGGTAATCACTCCTTCATAGCTAGTAGGTACGAGTTTTTCTGTAAGAACCTCAGTAAGAAATGCATGGCCACTCAAGGCTGGTTGCTGGAGTTACTGGCTTATTTTGTGAAGGCTGCAAATTTTAGGAAAGGTGACAGCAATCTTTCACCCCTTCTGGTGTTGGCAGCTACAGCTGTTGCTCTTCCAAACCACACATATGGGTGACATTGCTTGGGGCAGTGCTGCCAGTGTCACAGTGTGTGCCACGTTGTACAGCAGTCACTCATGCTAGCACACAGGTCTCTACAGCCACGACCAGTGGGTGAACTCCACCTAGATTTTGCTCTCAATCACTCTCATGACAGTGTTTTCCGCAGTGGCCCACTCCATCTGCACTCAGATCATCTTCAGAAAATGCTCTGTGGGATGAAGGCTTTCTGTCATGAATGATAAACAAAATTTCTGCTAAGAAGGGCTCAAATAGCAGACCTGTGGACAATCTGGACAGACAGACAATGAAATTTAAGTGATGGCTGTTTGCTGTAGCTGCCAGAAGTGCTCTGCACCACTGCCAGTGTCATCTCTACACTAGGATCAAGTAGGCTGGACTTTTCAGATAGATATGAGCTTGCAGAATATCAGCTGGGATTTACATCTCCAGGGAGCTGAAATTCAAAAGTAGAGATACTGACTCTGTGGTACAGACAACTGCCACATGCAGAGATAAAGGATTTGGAAAGTTCACCAGGTCAGCACAGTCAGATTAGTTAGACATTCCTCAAGAGCTGTTTAATAGGTGCATTAATACTGGATTATCAATGTCAGTGCAGTGATCCCTTCCAATCTCTGTGGAAATTTCACAGACTCTGGCACAATGACATTGCACTCACAAGGATCCGTGCAAATAACTGATGGAGAAACACAGAAATAGCGAAGCTAGGACAGAGCCAATATCCATTTGTTGTACTTCTCGCTGTGGCTAGCACAAAGCACTGCTATGGGCAGATCTAGGGTAAACTGCTTCTCTGCTGCTGGGACTCATCCCTGTCTTCTGCTAAGATTTAGTTTAACAGGTAAAGCATGATGTATTCCCTCTTTTGATGCTAATATAACTGTGGTGTTATATGGCACAGATATATATATTTGTGTGTGTGTGTATGCACACAAAAGATCTGATTGACTGAGTATCAACATCTTTCCCAACTCCAGCCAACTGTACAATGGCCATAAAGTTTGGTGACAAATTGGCCACCATTGCCTTAAATATCTTTCTGTACTTGTGCTATGTCACAGAAACAGCAGGAGCTTGTGATAGCCCTACTTCATGCCTTTGATTATGGTATATAGCATCATGCAGTATGCATTTATGCACAGAGGGCACAGTATCATAGCCCTTGCTGTTCATCTCTTTCCTGAAGAAAACAGAAGCGATGCTTTCAACTGCTTTTTATATTAAATTATTCCCATGCTTTTTAGGAACTCTCTTGCTTTTCTCTGCTCTCCCTTGAAATCTGCAAATCTGTTTTATGAGATGGAATGACAGATACTCTTCACATTAGTCCAAAAAAAGCTGTAACTTTTTACATGTTTCCAGAGAGGCATTATTTCTTCTGTTTTGTTCCTCATCTCAGTCCTTATGCACACCAAGCTCTTTCCTTTTTGCAGACAGCTAATGACTGAGCACTGATGACTGCAATGACTCTTTTTGTAAAGACACTACTGAGATATTTTATTTAGCCCTATGATGATCTGTGAAACTGGGCAGTGGCCAAGAGAACCAAGGAAAATGTAATCAGTGACAGAAGGCTTACAAGTCAAGCCACTTGCATCAGCTCTGTGGGATAGTTTCCACCTCCAGTTCTGGACCTCCAATAGACCTGTGAAAGACCATATTACACAAGCTCAATTTGAACAGGTTTCTAGGCACAATATTTCTCAAGACTACATTCATGCTGCAAACTTGACTTAAAGAAGAGCTTCCTCATTTCCTAGCTTTCCTCTCTGGATAGCTTTCAGGCAGAAAATAGATGAGATATTGAAAATAACGTGTGTAGGAAACTCAAATGATGGAGAGTGCTGCTATTGTGTGCTTTGCTGTTCTTTGAAGAAGAATCTGGTCTGGTTTTGCAGGTTACTGGAACTGTGACTTCTTTCCTGCTTCTATATGCCCTGCCAAAGGTTCCCTTTACATGTCCTTTAGCTCTAATGGCCTGTACCACGTAAACAGCCTTGGTTATATCATCACCAAATGTGAATTTGATCTGTGCAAATGTGTTTGGTTGTGGTGTTTTTTTTTGTTTGTTTTGTGGGGGGTTTTTTTTGTGGTTGTTTTGGGTTTTGTTTGTTTGTTTGTTTGTTTGTTTTTTTCTTTCTTTCTGCATCCCTAGCATCAGTGTCAGCATGGGACTGGAAGAGAGTGGAAAAATCTCAGCTGAAGTCCTGGTAGTCAGGAGTCCACCTTGGACACCTGCCTTTCGCCAGGCTGTAGTGTAGTCAGGAAAAGAACTACAGAAAGCTGGACAGGGTCCATGGATATAAAGGAAAATGCTGTTCCCCTAATGACCAGAAAAGTGAGACTCAGTGCTTCATGCAAATAAGTCTTAGATAAAGGTCATGAGGTCCCAATTATCCAGTGTTCAAAGAACGACAGACTTCCCAGCTGTACCTTGAGGCAATAGCAAATGAGTCCTTTTTTCATTATGAAAGAAAGCAGAAGGTGGAAGACACTATTCAACCTCTCCATCTTCCTTCAGCAAAACACAGTAATTGGTAATGCTAGTAATGATAACTGGACATTACCTGTAACCTACAGGCCTTAATGAAGAAGAAAATCTCTCTGACATTTGGCAGAGCATCCAAATCCCAACGCTGAAGAGGGTGCAGTGGTACAGAACCATAGCTGATAATGCATTGCAGGTACAGGGAAAGGGATAGGAGAGCAGGAACAACAGCTGTGACCATTATGCAGGATCATTCCCCAGTGCTGCTGACTTTGACAAAACTGTCTTAGCAGCTGTGAAAAATGTTTCAAAGACTTTACTTGATAACCACTTGAAGAGATGGAAGTTGGAATCAAGTAAAAGTAATTTAAAGTTGGGATGGTGGCAAGCACTTTTAAAAATCTTTGATGTTCTTAAAAGCTTGGGGCACACATTGATTTGGAAATGACACGAGTCTCCTAACAGGAGGGTGTGAATGCAAGCTTGTGTGGACTAAGTCAAAACTGACTAGTTTTCAAATTAATATGGGACCCCATTCCCTTACTGGGTGGGGGCTCAGGAAAAAAAAAAAAAAAAAAAAGAAAGGTGTATGTATTCCAGTTTAGACATCCCATGTTACCTGTCCTACTTAAGTAAGGCTAGGATTTCACCTGTGATTTCAGCCTCAGTGTCACAAGCAGTTCAGAATAACCTCCAGTCACTGGTGCTGAAACAAGGAACATGTCACAGAAGATCAAACACTGGCCTTGGGTTTGCCCCCCTTCAGAAATATTTGTGAGTTGAAGTAGTCTGTCTTTATCTTAGATCTGTGCATGGTCTCTTATGTTTCTGCCCCTGGATGGCACTCAGTGCAACCTTGTAACATTGGTCCTCGCTTTCCCTTGTTGTCAGAAGGGATGGAAATCCCCCACATTCACGGGATCTTATCAGAGGGCTACTGTGAGTTTATCTTCGGTAGGGCTGCTACAGTTCAGAGGAGCAGCAATTCTGTCTGGCCCTTTGTCTGCATTCACAGTCCCTTATTCAACTGGTACACCAGGGATCCAGGTGGTGAAAGGAGGTAACTTCTTTATTGTCAAACAGTGAGGAGGCATGATCCTGCAACTCTGTTCAAACACTGCAAAAAGGTTTGGCACCTGCCTTTAAGCTTCTCTTTGGGGTTGAAGATATGTTTCCACAAAGCCATCCCAGCACTATTGCCAGGCCTTTGTTGGGAGACTTACCAGTGTGGCCGAGCATGATGCCTGTTTGGACTAAACTTGACCTCTTGTCCATGACACAACCTCTCCCAAACACAGCTGAGGCCCACCAGGAAGGCATGGGGAAGAAATGCACAGCACTGCTGCTGAGCAGCAGACTTTGGTCTCCAGAGTCACTAACCCAGCACTGTTCACTGCACACAATAAAGAGAACATGAGAAAGAAAATGGGGTTTTTTTGTGCCTCAAGATAGAAACCTTTTTCATTGCTAAAGCCAAATGACTATGAGAAAGATGGATGGAGTCACTGATTTTTACATCAGGGAAGAAGGAGAAAATTCCAGATGCTCCTAACTGATGCAGCATGCAACTACTTCTAGCAAAAAACATGGACATGGTTCTGCCAAACAGAGGAGCTAAGCCTGATTGCAGTTCAAACCACAACCGTGCAGGGCTTCTGAGTCCTGCTGGACTGGAGTTCTTCTGTGATAATCTTTTTTTTTCACTGAGGAATCCTTTAATTATTCAAACCCAAGCATAGTATATACCATTATCAGGAATTATAGGATTTGTAGAATAAAGTAGTAAGAAAAAGTTTGTCTGCTTTTAAAGAAGCTAGCATGTGAGGGTCAGGTCCTCCCTGAATGGGACAGAAGACAGGGTGGGCCTTATGCTAGGAAGCTGAAATCCAGTGAGCTTTGCAAGCAAACCATTGGGCTGCTGGACATATTTTCCCCTGATCCCTCCTGCTGGAGCTATTCCACTTTGTATAAATTATTTATTGTTTGCTGGAGCCAGGATGTGGCATTTGGTCTCCCCTATTCCAGATGAGTGCCCTCACCACTGCTCTACAGAGTCAATGTTTTCCTCTGGCCCAATAAATATTTAATGGTTTATGGAAGTGGAACAGCTCCAGCAGGAGAGGAAGAGTAAGAGAGACGTGTTCATTCACATGGATACCTCACAACATCGCTCTGTGACCAGCAGGCAAGACCCGAGACAAGGACCTTTATAGCAAATAAACTCAGCAGGAGGAGACAATAAGAGCACAAAATGGTGGAGTGCCACTTCCTATGCCTCAGTGCAATTTCAGAGCAATGTCAGAGCAGCTCAGGCCTGATGAGTTCATGCCTCATATCAGACCCTCTTCTTGTGACCCTCTTCTTGTTGTCAAAATTATGGTGCTCAAGCCAAAGTTATGGGCTGCTCCACCTTGGCCAAAGCCGTACAACCCCTGCACATGGAAGCTGTGGTAACTGGCAGCTTCTGTGGACCTGTGCAGAGCTGGGCTTCATGGCAGACTTTGGCTGCACACGAGATGGTGGAGGAGCAGCTACTGCTTGGTCCCACAGCTGAGTCAGGGCCAAGGAAAATGTCCTTTGATGAGGAGAAGCCTTGTCATTGCAGACTAGCTCAGCAAAGGGCTGTCTTAGCTCCCTGTAAGGATACTTTTTTCCACCCTAGTGGACGGTACTGAGGAGGTCTTGACAACCCAAACATTCCTGCTGCTCCAGAGAGGTGGTGCATTGTGGCTGTGGCACAGCTGGCTGTGCACAGGCCATGGGGCTGCCTGGCTGTGCCCCTAGGTGGTCTCCCCAGCATTTGCAGCTGTCCTGCCAAGTGCCCTCATGTCACGGCCGAATTCATTATCTGCCTGATGGAATTGTTCCTGTGAAAAGCCAATTAAACCGAGATGGCTACTCTGGGACAGCTGCATCGGTTCGCTTGGCACAGCACTCAGAGAGTTCAGAGACTCAATAGTCCCTCCCCAACTGGGAGGAATGGCTCTCAAAACTGGTCAAAAAAAATAAAATAAAACAAAGCTTGCCAAATTTGAATTAAAATCAGAATTACTGATGCAAGCTGCTGCCACCTTCACAGAGAAGACTGGTGCTGGTAGTAAGAGCACTCATGAGGGGTTTTTCAGGCAGCTCCTTCCCTGCTTCCTTCCTTCCTTCCTGCTATACAGCTTGGCTCTTTGAAAATGGCCAGTGCCAGACTCAGGGCTGCCCTATACCTCCTTTTCCCTGGAGCTGACCACTTACTGAGTAAGCATTACACACCTCTGGTCACAGATTTCTTGGGGCAGAGGGGATGACTATACAGCCCAACCTCTTGCCTTAAGTCAAACCAGGAGCATCTGGCCTTTGTATGATCTGAGGAGAGTGTCCAGCTGCCTACCCAGATTTGCAGGACAGGTGCTGGGACTCCTAATCTTCCTATCCTCAGAAAAGCAGTTGTTAAGCAACCCCAAATAAGGGATTTCAAGAAGAGGAGAGAATAGCTCTGCAGCAGCAATGCCACTATGATGTCTCTAAATGGGGTTTTTCCCACAAGCGTTTGTACTTCAAGATGCCTCTTCGTGTGTCTGGGCTCTCAAGCCTCCTCCTGATGAAATGAAAAGCAAAGGCTCCCAGGAGTTTCCCTGGCTACAGCATGAAGCCTAAACTGCCTTCTGTAGAGGAGTGCCTGTGTTGCATCCTGCACAAAACACGTTGGGATTCTATGGGTGTGCCAGCCATGTGTTTGAAAAATATTAGTAATTTCTTCGATGCAAAGAGCTGGTGGTGCTGATGTTGCAGCTGCTGGGGACAGTTATAAAGAAGATGGCTGTGGAAAGCCTGACAACAGGCATTTAATTAATTTTAGCATCCAATTTGCAGAGCCTTGGTGGATGATGATGGACGGGAACAAACTAATGATCTCTAAATGAAATTTCTCCTTCATTTAAACTCGAAATGGGAGGATGGCAAGGGGAAGAAAAAGAGACGTTTTATATCCTCCCCTTGATTGTAATTCCCTGCCTTCAGCTAGATCAATATCATTTCTGCTGGAGATGGAGGCTGCCTCTGGTTTCCATGGCAATGTGGTTGTTGGAGGCTTGCAGGCTCCATGAATCCCCAATTTATCAGTCTTCTAGGCTTTAATAATGGAGACCAGCAGTCAGGCAGCTTATGAATGGCACATGTCTTCTGGGCTGGGGGAAGGGAGGCGGGAGCATGGCTTGTAGTAAGGGCTGCAGCAATTTGTTTTCCTGCCACTGACAGCTGAAGGGGGAGGAGTACGAGGGGAGGAGCAGCACACTAATTCTGGATGCACTGAAGGAATTTCTAGACCGTTTTGCTGCAATTACAGAAGATTTCCTCCTTTAGTTTCTTTTCCCTAGCCAGTTTTGCTGGGGAAAGGGGAGGAGAAGAGCTTCACAGTCAGTCCTTTGTGAGGAGGTGGGAGCTGTAGATGGAGAACCCAAAGGCTCTACCACTCTGCACGTTTCCTTCCTCTTCTTAACCCTCTTTATTTCAGGATCAGCAGTGCGTGAATGCCAGCAGTCTGCCACAGTTTCAGGTTCATTTTTATCCCCCTACTGATCCTACCACCATTGCCAGGCTGCTCAGCAGAGCTGTGAGATGGGCAGACCTCTGAGGACCTGATCTGTCTGTCAAACTTCTGTCACTTGCTGTGCTATTCTCTGTGCATCTGCTTGCCCTCTCCAAATTCAAACCTCCATCCCCAAAGTGCTGCAAGCTTCATTCCTGGAATTAATTACTTTGCTAGGAATGTCCTGGCCGTAGAACAATCACTATCTGTCACTTCAATAAGGTTCAATTGGCCTATATCTATTCAGGATATTTCCATTTTTTCTTATTTTTCCTCTGATTTCTCCCCTATAATCTCATAGGGCAGTTGCTCTAAAGAAGCTAAAGAATAAATGGATGTGTCTTAGAAGTCCTTGTTCTTCTGTCCCCTCACATGCCCTCTCTTTCTAAACCATCCTCCAGCACTTAAACCAGCAAGGGAGAAAAGATGGGTGACACAAAAGAATGCTGTTGCATGAGATGGGGACATCCTGTTTTCCAGCACAAGAGCAGCTGTCAACAGTTATATTTCACAGCTGGAAGGAAGTTAAAACCTCTATATTCAAGCTCTTTGAATCATAAGATATTTAAGGAATTAAAGACAACCCTTTCTGGTCTGCAGGACCTATGTGAAATCAACAGGGGCAGGGGAGAAGAGGAGTAAAGAACAACTTGTGGGTAACATTTGCTAAGGTTTTTCTTAGGTGAAGTAATGAACACAGGAGATAGAGAGGCTGGTAGCTTGGAACTGCTCCTGGAGGGAGCCCTTCTGGTTTATCAGGACATCTGAGCACCTGATTGTTCATCAGATCAATTCTGATCCCACCTGATGGCTGGGGACACCCAGCACAAGTCACTTCCCATTCTCCCCTTCAAGCTCCCTGGCTTGTGAAGACCATGGAACCCTGGTAGAGGTGTGCTGAGGTCACAACACCTCTGAGGTCACAGCACCTTTGATGCTGTTTGGTAGGAGGCCACTCAATGCCAGTGTAAAATGTCTGCCTCCAAGGCACTCTTATCCTGAAAGAGCTCTTTTACCTTGCCTTTGGCCACTGTACTATGCAGCCTCCCACCTGCCCACCACTTTCTGGTGCGACAGAGCATCCCCACAGAAAGACCGTGACAGATGACACTGCTGCCAGGTGGGAGCACCCTGTCCTCCCTGCAGCTGCCTTTGCTTGCCGTGTGACAGCAGCCAAGGGACTGGCCTTCTAAGGGAGATCTTGCTGTCTGAAAACCTAACCACTCTGGTAGAGCTTCTTCCAGTTGTAGCTGGATTGAAATTGCCCAGGTATGGGTACAATAGGCAAGAATTTTGGGACAAAAGTGCTGGTAATAGGCAGGGATAAATGAACAGTCAGCAGTAGGCATGTTGTTTCTCTCAGCTTCCATGTCTGGCTGCATCCATGGATGTGGGAAAGAAATAGCAGTGGAAGAAAGAAGGAGAACTGCTTCTTTCCCATTCTCCAGGATGGAAGAATATTTGCAAACGTAGCTGTAACAGGGTTAACACCCCACATTCACAAGGAACATCCTCCCTTTTCTCTCCCCACCCTCTTCCTCCATCACTCCCATTTCTCTGGAGACCTCAATGCTCCCTCCCTCAGCCAAAGTTGGGGAGTTTCCTTGGCAACCTGGCAGCTGGTGTCTAGACACTGTGAAAGATGCTTTGCAATGGAGCTGTGAGCCTGACTCCCCTCAACGCCCCCTCCCCATTGCTGTGCACTCTGAGCATCTCTCCCACCATTCCCTCCCTTTCCATCTACTGTATACATGGATGCCAATGCAGGCTTGGATTTCCATGGTGGTGCTGGGGAAAGCAAGGCATGGGGTGGGATGAGAAGGAGTGGAAATCCCTAAGCCACTGGCTCTTCCGCCCGACAAAGTGCAAAGGCAGCTGGGGCGACAGAACTGTGTCTGGCTGTACTCTGAGGATTTAGCAGCATCAGAAAAAGAGGCAGCTGTCCAAGTTGGACCAAAGTTACCAGCCATGGGACTTGCAGAACTTGTGGTGGGGTTTTTTTGTTTTGTTTTTGTTTGTTTGTTTGTTTTTGTTGTTTGTGTTTGTTTTTTGTTGTGTGTTGGTTTTTTGTTTGTTTGGGGGTTTTTTTGTTTGTTTTTTTTTTTCCCCTCACTGCTGGGGCAACTGAACCATTCTTATGTGGTTCTGGAAAAAGATGAGGTAGTACAGGAATAGGAAGCCTAAGCTACCATGTATTGGGAGCCATATTAACATTTTTGTTTCAGCCTTAACAGGCTGACTTGCTTACTTCTTTCCAATAATTACTGGGTGACTTCCCTAGATCTCCTGCCTGCTACTTGCACTGGGGACATTCCCCTCCACCACCTTGCTGCAGGGTGTGCCAAGGATTTGCAGATCTCTTGGGTGCTCACCAGGATCCCCAGGGCTCACAGGAATCAGTACCATGGGTCTGTCTCTACTGAGTGAGGGATTCACCAGGGATTTGGAAGAAATCATGCAGGTTGATACCCTGGACCAGATACAGCCACTTACCTGAAATACCCAATTCCTTCATTTCTCAGTGTTTAGCTGGGGCAGCATAAGTCTACCAGTCTTCAGAAGCGGTGAGTTGGGAGGGTGGAGGATTTTAGCTCTGCATGTGATGCATCATAGGGCTGACTGCAATAGGCTAACATGGATCAGAAAAAGAACTGTATAAGCAACAGCTCTGAACCTGAAGCGTGCCTTATTTCAGCAGTCTCAGACCTACCGTCGTCTGCCTGGAATAGACTTCTGGCTGGCTAGAAGGACAGATGGATTGGGACAGATGAATCAAGCTGTGAAGCCTGGATCCAAATCTGGATCCAAATGTCATTAAAACTAGGAGATGCTCAGGGCAGGGATTTTAAATGAGGCTTTCCAGTGCTCCTTATCCTCAAAAAAAAAAAAAAAAAAAAAAAAAAAAAAAAAAAAAAAAAAAAAAGAAAGAAGTAGAGTCATCTCTGGGTCATGTGAAATCTGCTTATAACAGGACAGGAGGGCTCAGACTGATATTTGGGAGCAGAGTGAAGACCAGATGAGGAGCAGGTTTTCAGTTCCATCTCTGCCCAAGCTGTAGCTGGCAAAGGACAGAGAAAGGAGGAAGCACAACAAATGCTAGAGAGAGCAGCATCTGAGTAGATTTGGACAGTACTTCAGTGTGAATGCACAAGAGAGTTCTAGCGGCACAATCAATATCAGCAATAATTATGCAAACACTGAGAAAGCAGCAAAAGCAAAATCTCCGCATCTGTATTAGAATCCCAGAGTGTTGTGCAATTTCTCATCTCTTGGCATTGGCTGTGGTAATTTAAAGATCTGCAGTGGAACAGAAACAAAAAGGAAAACAAAACCCAAGCCACCAGTCACAAAAAAATGATCATCAGAGAGGTTGCTGCTACTGTGGTCATAAGCTGATGTCTGCTCTGATTTAATTAATCTTGGCAAGTCAGACGGGAGCTGGGCAGGTCCCAAGAGACAGTGTTTTACCCGGAAATCCACTCAACCTAATTTCACTAATGTAGGGCAGTAGAGAGACTTGGAGAGGAGCCTGCATGCTCATCCATTAGAGCACAGCATCAGCAAAGGCAGCTGGAAGCACCACCATCCAGCAGAACTGCTGCTTGCGTGCCTGCCTCAGCTTCACAGCAACCAGAGCTGCATATGTTCCAGGCGTTTGCTCCCCAGCAGGCCTCGCAGACATGACTCTCACCCTTTCCAGGAAATAAGTGGAGTGCTGAGGAGCAGGAGCTCTTTAAGACCCTTTTGCAGCAAGGCTCTGTATCTCACTTCCATGTTGTTACCCTTCCACGAGTAACGCTGTTCCCCAGCAGGTGCCAGCTGGGGCTGTAGGAATGAAGCCTCTCTTTGACACAGGCCCTTCAGCTGGGAAGCAAACACACATCAGCCTCTCCCACTGTGCAGCTCTACCTGTAAACAATTCTGCAGTAATGGCTTAAGGTTTGTCCAAGGCTGCCCAAAAGGCTTCTCGACTTGACTGCACCATCCAGAGTGCTAAAATGGAAGTGAGAACAGTGGCAGATCAGCTCACAGATGCCTGTCTCTTTGGCAAAATTATCTTATGCTATAAGATGATCTGGACTGCAGCATAGATTTCCAAAAATTGAAATAAAAAAGCAAAATAAAATCTCAAAGCTAGCGGGGTGGGACCACAGGACTGGAGTAACCACAAACAGTGCAAGTAATGACTGGTGAGCATTAAAAGAACTGTAAGGGTGGTGATTGCAAGCACAAACTAGGTTGGTTTTGTTGTTAGTTTGAGGTGATTTTTTTTAGCTTTGTGACCTAGCCATTCTCGCTTTTCCCTTCAGGAGTGAATTTGGTTTTGGCTCCCCCTAAAGTTGTTTTGTTTGTTTGTTTGTTTGTTTTTCTTTATATTACAGCTCTGCCCCCCCCTCCTGCTCTCTTTCCTTCACTCTCATTTTATAAGTTTGGGTCTTTCTTTTTGCTTTGTAGCTGAAGTGCTCTAGAACAAACGTGAATATCTCCACCTTGGCTTGCTGCAAGTGTAAGGTATTCCCAGGCTGCAGCTTGCCCTAATGTAAGCATCCAAATAAGACAAGGTAATAGAGTCTTAGAAATGTCCTATTTATTTCCACTAGTTAGAAAGGAAGGAGAGGAGAAGATCAGCTGCAGATGTCTCTGTAGATGTCTGGGGTTAGGTGAGATGTCCATCCACTCTGACTTCAGTTTTCTCTTTTCTTGATGTCACCTTGTACACATTGATGCTGCCCCAGTCCAGGGCCACCTGAAGACAGAGCTCATTGCTTCCTGCTGGTTCTGTCCCTTGCAAGTGGACACAAGGGGCTCTGATTGTGCAGACAGATCTCACAGTGCTGGCATGTTCAGAAGGGAGGCAGCTTTGGACAGGTGGAAGTTTGGCTACCCAGTATGAAATGCTTTTGTTCCTCAAGCAGGGGATGATGGCCTGAATTTTCAAACACTTTCTTGTCACCTTTACAGCAAAGTGCAAAGTGGATGAAAAATGCCCAAACTGTGCAGCTCTGGCTGTATAATGGTATTTGTCCACTGCAAACCCACAGACACGATATTCCAGAGCTCAAAAAAGTGGAAAATCAAGACTAGTATTGGGTAAAAAGCAGTGTAGGACATATCCTCTCTGATGTATGGAATCCCTAGGACAGCTATCTGCTAATCTCCCTGGGGATACCTTGTCCCCCTTTGCTGGGACACTGAAAACAATGCTGAAGAAAGCCCAGAAAGCATACTACAGAAATAGACTGCATCAAACAAACTGGTGAGTCAGATAAACTGTCTCACCTCTCCTCATGAATCAGAAACTGCTGTTAACTGGCCCTGATGTCACTGGGGCTGTGATGCATTGCTCCCATTGCACAGAGCGAATCCTCTTCTTTTTACTGCTGTGGTTTAGCAGTGCCACAGCTTGAAAATAAAGTTTTTTGTGCTGAATTTCTTTTTCCTTCATGATATTGCTTTTTGCTAAAGTTCCTTATTACATAATAGCACCAGCTTGCTTCTTTTCCCTCATCCCAAAGACTGCTGAAGTGCTGGTAAAGCTGGTAGGAAATAAGACAGAGCTTAGCTGTACACAGAGTGTTTCCCCTTAGTGCTTCAATATCATGCAAGAGAAAAGAGGGAGAGTGGTTCACTGAATTTTGTGTGGTAATTCTTATTCAAAAAGCCAGAGTCCTTGTTTATACTTGGGATATGCACAGCCCAGCATTTGAGTTGTATGATCCCTCTGTGTTGACTTGAATGTGTGATGAAGAGACCTTAAATTTTTCCTGCTGCTCCACGATCCCAGTTAGTCCAGTCTATTCATCCATGGCAGAAATCAGTGCAGTCTCTGGCCTTCTTTAGCAGAGAGTCATCTGCCTGCCACTGTCTGCTCCCCAGAGAACACTAATGGGGACAGTGAGGCACCTCTGTGCAGTTCCTCTGCCAGCCAGGGATCTCTAGGCGCCATGGGCACTCCCTGGAAATTAGATTTGCCACTGTGCTGAGCTAACAGTGAATAGAACATGGCAGAAAATTGTGTTTCAACTTGCCTGCTTATCCTAAGAGCATGGGAGCACTGTGAGCTAACTGGCATCACTGCCAGCTCCTCCAACTTGAGTGTGAGCAGATTTCCTGTCCATCCCTCCTGGAGTGCTGTCAAGAGCCCACCACTGCAGGAGCTGGACCCCACTTTCAGCTGCTGATTGAGAGGGTATCTGTGTGTCTTTGTAACACAGCAGATGTGCAGGACCCCCCAGTGTCTGTCTGTCCCTGTGCTTGCTGTGTTATGGGCCTGTCTGTTGTGCTGTCCTGAGGGGGCTGTGGGACTGCTGGATAAAACCTGTGCATATTTTGGCAGGAAGACACAAAAAGTTTTGAACACGATGTCAAGCAGTGTCAGGACTTGTGCTCCTGAAGCCATGTTACGTCTCTTTGTTGTTCTTTCACTCATCTTCCATTTATGTGAAGGAGAAAACCCCAGAAACTCTGCCTTACTAGGATCTATCAGAGCCTTCTAAGAAATCAGACTTTGCTGCTGGCTGACATTAGTCTGTTTGCTCAAATTTAGGGGTAGATGGTTGCACACTGCGATTCTACTCTCAGCTTTGTAAGTCAGTGTGTCTCCTGCTATGAATGCCTTGAAGAGCAACATTAAAGGGACTTTCCTCCTTCCCAGTGATCAAGTCATTCAGGAAAATTAAAAAAGTAGGCCAAGCTTTGCCTCCCAATGATACTTGTTACGATCCTATTTTAATCAGTAGCCTATTTTGTCTCTGGTCTGTGGTGATGGCTGTACCAGATATAGATGGAGTCCTTGAATAGCACCCTGCTTAGCTGTTCTGTATCAAGGGAAGGAAAGTCCACAGATGTTTTTGCTGACGGGGTTTGCAGATGCAGTGGCTGAGGCCATGGGGACGTTCCCACAGAAATTTTTCCTTCTGGAAAATCAGCAGTCAGAATTCACTAAGATAAAAAGTATTTGAAGGTCCAGGAGAGCAGAGCCTTTAATGAGGGTGATTCAGAATGGAAAGTTGCACACAACTTAAAGGTGATTCATAAGGAAGTGGTGCTTAGGAACATGTTTAAAAGCTAGGCTAAAAGAGCTGAGAGGAAGAGGGAAGCAGGAATGTAGCACCTACTGCCACTATTGGAAGCAAATACAAGTCTGCCATCTGATGGCATCAAATGGACCAGGCCAAAATGCATGAATGGTGTCAGTAATGGAAGTTTCACATCCCAGTTAGCATTCTCATGAAATGTGGGTTTGAGGATGCTAATCCTCACAAACTAAACACTGGCAATTGAACATCCTCATTGTTAGGCTGACAGCACAGGCCCTGGTGTGATTTTTGTGTACACCAAGTAGCTTGGCACCAGACAGGTCCCAGACCCAGCTACCCTCTTCTGGAGAAGAAGAGAGTTTAGCCATATGGACATAAGCTGTGTGGTGCCAGTTGGCCTCGGGGCCAGGGACCAGTCCCTGGCCCATTTTATTTACTGCTACAATGTAGTTTGATAGCTCATCAGAGAAGCCAGGAACAGTGCAGGGAACCCACAGTGCTCTCTGAATGAGATGGGTACAGGTATGTGTCATACCAAAGACGTGGTCTGTCCCACACCACCCAGTCTTTCAGTGCTTGTTTCTATTCCCTGTTCTTTGTATCCCAAATGTTTCTTTTCCCTGTTCTTAATTCCAATTATGGATTGCTGCTTGCTTGACCTCTCCATGGGCTGTGTACATGTGGGGCTGGGAGCCAGCAAGGAAAAGGGAGAGATGGCAATGGAGCAGACCAGTCACTGCGGTGCACGAAGACCCTTGTGCGTTATTCTGTCTTACAGCCCTGCAGCCCTGGGTCAACCACCACCTCGTCCTGTAGTAGACAAGACTTAGTACTACAAACAAACATAGTACATGCACTGTTTTGGAAAGAGGCTGGGAACATGTTAGTGTACCCTGATGAGAGATGGGCAGCAGAAACTCCGAGACAATTAAATCTGTCCTGCTGCAATGGAGGAGGCATGGGCTAGGTGAACCCAGGACTGAGATCACTTCAGCTTGAGAGGCATTCCTTTCACTTGCCTTGTTCCTCCTGGCTGCTTCTGCCTTTCCCTGGGTTCTGATCCTCTGTCTAGTTCATTGTGGGATAGCTCCTAGCAGTAGCTTTAGCTTCTGATGTGAATAGTGTGCCAGAACAAGGTGTCTGACTGACGGACAGGCCCAGCTTCCAGTTATACTCACTGCTTCCCCCCAGGGCAGCTTTGCTTTTGAAAGGAAAGACCAGAAAACTGGAGAGATGCGGCAACCTCTGGATGTGAAGGCTCCCATTCTTGAAGGCTGGAGACATTTCTCTAGATCTCTGCTCAGTGTGAGAGAAGTCTGAGTTACAGGGTATAAATTTTTTCCCTCTAGGTCTCGTAGGCTTCAAGTTTGTATAGAGTTTTTTCTTTGTTACTCTCTTTAAGTCTCAGCTGGAGTATCCATACTGTAATTGGGGGACAATGATTAACAGTGGTGGGTACAGTCAGTGGGCTCTGTAAAAGGGTATGTGATCTAGCTGACAAGCCAGGAGTCTAATCAGTGCCCCTCATGAAATGAACAGTGGTTGTCTGGAACATCAGCACTGAGCAAGGCAGCCCCTTCCAGTGGCACATGCTTTCTGGCTGAAGGTGTTTTGTGAGAGCTACATATTTGTCTGCTGGCATGTTCTTTCCATGCTGCAGAAATTCTAGGGATTTTGAGACCTGGGTGACTTTGGAGAGAGAGAATCCTGAAGCCAGGCAGTCCACCAGGCTGTGTGCACATTCAGGGTACTCTAGATCACGGCTGACTAACACTGGACCATCTCTTTCCCCAATAGATGCTGTAGAAGAAACCAAACCTACTGAAAGTGCCCAGCAGGAAGAGGTGAAAGAAGAAGAGAGCAAGGCGGACCAAGAAAATGCCTGAACATTAAGAAATGACTCCCCATTGCCCCTCCCTCCCTCCCCCTATCCTCTATCCTTCCTTCCCACCCCAATCTCGATTTTCCCCCTTCCTGCTCACGTCTGTGAGCCTGTCTGCCCCTCTCCCATTACCACTTAAACCCTTTTTCTCTCTGTGTGGCAAACATTTAAAGAAAAAAAAAAAAAAGCAGGAAAAATCCCAGTCAAACAGTGTGGCTTAAACATTTCTTTGTTTCTTGGTGTTGTTATGGCAAGTTTTTGGTAATGATGATCCAATCATTTTGGGAAAATTCTTGCACTGTATCAGAGTTCTTTGACCTGGCGCGTGCGTGTGTCTGTCTGCCCACTGCGAGCGCTCGCTCTCTCTCTCTCTCTCTCCTCTCTCTCTTCTCCAAGTGTGTGTGTGTGCAATGTTACGTTCATCTGAGGAGTCCAGACCTACCGAGTGAGTTAAAACAAAAGAGGGGGGGAAAAAAAAAGGTTCTTTTCTTCCTTTTTCAATGTGATGGAATGAACGAAAGAAAAAAAAAAACCAAACGAGACCAAACACAACAAACAAATGAACAAAAAGGAATACTAAACCCCAGTTTGTTTTCAGAACTAAAACAACAACTAGAAAATGTGCCAATTAGCATAATGCTTGGCTCCAGGCTCCTTTTTCAAACTGAACAATAATTATAATAAATGAGAATAATTATCATTAACACCACCGTGTCGCATTTCTATGCTGCCGTACATCCTGCTGGCCTGTGGTCTTTGGTGGGCCACTTCTTGCGTGGCCCAGCTGTGCTCCTTGGCCGCCAGTCAGTGACTGACTGCTCTCCCTGGCACCGCTGAGGGGATTTTTAAGGGGAGCAGGCTTGGATTTTGAGCGAGATGTTAGCACTGACTAACATAAATAATGAAAGTAGCAAAATCAGTTTTAGTAAAGATTATTGAAAGCGTCCCTCTAGGAGGCCTCTAGGCCGTGATTTGGAGAACTGTGGTGACCTTGGAGGTATGAGCCTGCAGAGGGACCAGCTCTGATCCACGCCCAAGGTCTAACCCCTGCCAAGGGCTGAGAGGGGACAGGGCCCTAGGACCTGACCTTCTTGCCACAGCAGGATGATGCTCACCCCATTGGGCTGGAGTTGGACGACCCTGAGTAGCATAGTGTGCCTCCCCCAAATGTTCTGTTTGGCAAAATAAATTGGGCCAATTTATTCAATATTTATTGAATAAGTAGGCACAGGGGCAGGACAAGGCCTGGTGGCCTAGGAGCCAGTTGGTGGCACTTTGAGAAATACCTCATTCTTGCTCCTGCTGAACCCAGGGTGCTTCACCCAGCTCTAATGAGTGCCAAGGCTTTCAGCTGTCATTTATGGCTGTGGGCAGAGCCCCACCTCCTAAATCTCCACCACTGCTTCCCACAGGTTGCGGGCTGTTCCCTGGTGCCACCCAGCCTGTCCCAGTGGAGGACTGACAGACACCAAACCCTGAGCCTGTACAGCCATCTGGGTCTGCTGCTGTTTTTATGAGCTGTGAGAGCAAACAGTTAAAATACATTTAGTAATATCTGGGCTTTCATAAAAGCTAATTACTGCTCTTCCACTGCCCTGGTTATTTTCATGTGCTTTCCCAGCAGCTCCTGCATAGTTTCCTGGCCTCATTGGCAATGACAGCCAGAGTACCCCGCAGCATAACTGTGTGATGCTGCAGGACCAGGATTAAATTGTCCTCACAGCAGGAAGACCAAAAGATGGGAATGCTGACAGCTCCAGTGTCCTTTGGTGGCCGATGTTTCTTGGAGTGGGAGCCCCATGGCCTTCGGAGGGCTGGCTGGCACTCCTTGTCCTACTCCTTTGTTCTCTTCCATCTCTTTGTTGGAAATAGGGAGAAAAGATGAACAGTGTCTCCTCAGAAAAGATCACTTTGAACGTAGACTGCTCACTGGAAGTGCCATCAAAACATGTCAGGACTCATTTCCATGTGCTTCCTGGCATTCTGTAGAAATAAGAGAGAGAGAGACAGGGAGGGTTTTTTTCTAAAAAGAGGGAAAGAGAGAGTGGGAGATAGATTGGACAAAGATTTTTAAAAACAGGGATTAGAGAGATGAGGGGGGAAAGATTTTCAAGTGGATAGATGGATGATAGGGAGAGAGAGGGGAGTATAGCTAGAGAAAGAAAGATTAGAGTGCAAAAGATGAGAGAGAGACAGGAAGAAATTAGATAATATGGAGCAATAGATGATTGATAGAGATAGTGAAACGTAGATAGCAAAAGTAGATTAGACAGACTAAATAGGTAGAAAGATGGGCTGACTGACAGATAGGTATTGTGTCATACTTCATAAATGATATATATGCTAATATTCCCATGTCATGATGGGTGGTAAACCCTGAGACACCTTCCAGCCTGACCTCAATTCAGCAAATGTAGCGCAGACATCAGGCATTGCTTGGACCGTATGTCAGGTCTCACCACCCCGCCCGTGTCTGCCAGGGAAGCAGCGGGGTGTGGATGGTGTTTGGGAGGGAGAGTGCTCTGAGGGACACGGGGGCTGAGGCCTGGGGAGGAGAGGTGTACAGTATGTTTGCTGTTCGTAGCACACAAGGGGCCCAGCCCAGCACAGGCTTTGCAGACACCCCGTGTCTCTAGCAGCACCAAGTTGAGAGAACTGAGGTTCAGCTCTCAGGATTTGTGGGAGAGGTGTTTGGGAGGAGGCAGGAAGGAGGGACCATGGTTTTCTTTTTGGCCTTATCTCCTGCCGTTACCATTTGAAAAAGCTTTCTGTCTTGCCTGTTTCTGCAAAGACCATGTGGTTTCCCTGCTCCTCTGATTTCAGACCCCAAATTTTTCACCTTGCCTCCACTTTGCTATTACTACTTTTAACTTTATAAGGAAAAGAAAACTGCTTCTCATGTCTTCCTGGACATAGGCCTTCCTCCCTCCTCAAAAAATGAAACAACTTTCTCTCCCCAGGGACGTTTTACCTTTGTATTTCGCGTGTTGCCCCCCCCTTGGCTGATGGTTGGGGCATGGCGCGTGTTTTGTCACCGTTTGTAAGAACATACTTTGCCATGTTGCTTAGAGAACAAAGGGTTGGGTTTTGTATTGTTTTTTTTTTTCCCCTCAAAAAGAGAATGGGATATGTGGTTACCAACTGCAAACCTAAATAATTTAAATACTAATTCCTCTCCCTTGGTTCCAGTTTAAAATTACTGGCTGTAACCAAGCACCCCCTATCTTTATTATTGTACCGTGTCCTGATCCTGCCAGAGAGTCAGGGCAAAGAGAGCGTGAGAGAGAGCACAGAGACAAACCCTGCCTTGAGCAGGCAGTGGTTTAATGTGTAATACACAAGATTTGTATAGGAAGCTGGGCTGTCTTCAGGGTACAGGAAGAGAGCAGAGAAAAGCATTTGGATTTCCTTGAGTTGCCTCTTCAGCCAGATTTTCAAAGGCTAAAAGGAAACACTGTAAAGGATGTAGCATGGGACGGAAACTGGAAAGAGAACAAGGGTATTTGAGGAATGATTCTTCTAGCAAGACATCAAGTGAGCTGAAAGCAGCAGAAGAGGCAGGAGGTCCCAGAAGTAAAGAGTGGGGCAAAGAGTTGTCAGCAGAGTACTTGAAGCTTTTCTACTACTCCTGCTGTAACAACCAACAGGAATTCCCCAGGGAGTATGTATCTAATTCTCTCTCCCTGAAGAGGATAGAGGTTTTCCTGGGGGTGTCTGTGGTTGTTATTTTATGTAAGAAAAGGGCAGGGCATGTCAGAGTGACTAACACTGGGAATATGGTGCCTGACCTCACCATGCAGTGCTGTGGAAATTCAGGGTTCCTAGAGGGGCTCTTTCCATGCCCCTGTCATAAGATACGCTAGTGACCCACAGCTATCCTGAATGCTTGTACCAGCTGTAGGCCAGCTCTTGACATTTCACTACTACATTTCACTAGACTAAGCCTTGAAAAAGTGAAAAAAAAAATCCAACATAAACTCCCCATCAATGCAATAGATTTTAAGCATGAATTTGGTCTGCTTTGCAATGCTTGTGGCATCCTGACTGCCTGCACTGATAGCAGATGAAACCCCACAACCCTTGCAATAGTTGCATCAGCCAAGGAGCTTTTTCGTGAGCCACATTCCAAAGGGAGGGGAAGGGTATCCTGCTGAGATCCCTTCAGACCCAGTGTTTTCCAATCCTAAACCCTAATGCAGCCCCATGAGAGGCTTTAGCCAGAAGGAGCTCACCCATGGTGACCACATAAACACCATTGCTTGGGAAACATGTTACTCTAGATGAAAGAAATAGCCATGACTATGGAGATGAGTTTAGAAAAAAAGCAAGGAAGGAAAAAAGCAAGAAGGAATTCATACCAAACTCCCCACAGGAATTATTTCTTTTTTCCTGTGGTCTCCAAACAGCAAACTAGCACTTGTGACTTTTCATACTGAAGGTCTGCTGTTTGTCATAGATGTCTAGGATACCTTCATAGGAAGGAAATGGAGTGGCTGTGGTTTGCAGAGGTGGAGAGAAGGGTTTGAATGGATGTTTTTGTGGTTTCTCTTGGCTAAGAAGTCTGCTTGGTGGTCACCTGCAGCGCAGCTGCACCAGAGGTGATGTTGGGGGTCCTCTTCCAGGCCTGTGCTCAGATTCCCTGCTTTTCTGCATTGCCACATTAGCACTTTCACTGGATATTTAGAGCACCTCAGGACTGGTTCTCCTCTCGCTCACACTGGGGTAACTCAGGAGTCGCTCCACTGGAACCAGTGGTGTTAATCTGGTGTGAAAATAATGCGAGAGGAGGATTCAACTCCTCGGGAGGGGGGGATTTTCCAGGTCCCCGAGGGGGAAAAAAAAATCAATGGGAGTTACATGTCTAACTGCCACTTGTGCCTGTGAAAGTCTGCCCCTTAACTACCTATATGTATATAGGGTACAGTTTTCAGAATAACCTAAGTGACGTGGGCACTTGAGAGCGCACATTTCACTGGCTTTCAAAGAGATGCAAGTTCCTAAGGCCCAGATGCTGAAGGACGTCCAAACTCCTCTCTGCAGCGCATTTGGGGGTCTCAGGCCTGAAATTCTCCAGTCATTTCCCAAAATGGAACTGAAGATCATGAGTCATTTAGGTGGTCCTGAAAGCGCTACCCTCTATCCATTTTTCAGGGTGTTGATCTCAGGTCATGTGCGAGCCTGCATTCTTACCTACAATGCTTTATTACTACATTCTTCTGTTGAGCAATACTTGGAAGAAGAGGTGAAGGTCGAGATTTGCAGAACAGGCTAGTGACCCCAGTGGCTCACACCTGGAGTGCCCAACTTGAGAGACACCTCACTGGGGTCCAAGCCACAGGTCCCCTGTATGCTCTGAACATCAAGATTCATGTATTACACACCCAGAACCACTGGTCACTTCTAAAAAAAGAAATCCTAGCCTGAGACCTAGACTACTCTCACAAAAGAAAATCCCAGGTGAACTGTTCACCCAATAGCTTGGTTTTTCTGCTCATGCCTGTTCCCAATGAATAAAACAAATCCCTGTGCATCACCTAAGCCCTATTTTGAGGAGTTCCACTGGCATACAGCTGAAGTAACACAGTAATAAATCGGGGCCTGAAGAAGGTGGCTACAGCCTAGAGAGTATCAAGAACTGTGACGTGTCTGGAAGCTAAAAAGAGCAGAACTTGACAATTAGAGCGGCCCATTTCCGATGCTCTTGTGTGAGGATCTGGAAAGAGTCTCTCACTCATTGTACTTGTGCATTATGAATGTGTCCATCTGCAGAGATCTAATGTACACATATGTCCTGAATATTGTCCTAAGGTTGCAAGCTTCAAAAATGAGCAGAAAACATTCCCGAGAAGTGAGAATAATACAGATGTCTGTATTTGAAAAATTGGTTCAAATAAAGTCTCTCACTTATAGATATGTGTAGTTGTGTGCAATTATTTGCTCCTGGAACAGAAATTTCTTCCTTGTGTAGGACTTTGATTCTTTTACAAAAAAAAAAATCTCATTTCATTCTCTCTTGACCTTCTCAGTCAAGTCCTACTACTGTGGAGAAAAATGCTTCCTACTTATTCTGCCTGGGTAAAAAGCTATGTTAAATTGATATGGTGAAGTAAAAGGCCATGGAGGCCAGTATGTTTTCATTGTGCTTAATATCCACTGAGGTAGAATATCTAACTGGCCTGATGGAGGCTGTGGTCTCCTGTGCAAAAGTCCTGGGTTTTTATATAACATGACACAGACATCCCCACAGACGCTCTGACCCAGGAAAGGCCTGTGGCACTGCCTGGAAAAGGCTGAGCTGAGAAACACTGTGCTTGGGCACCACAAATCTGAAAAATGTCCATGGCTGTATCCGGGCCTGGGATGTTCTGAGTGAGGGAATCTGCCTGGATGTGGAAATGGGAATGGGGGACACCGACCAGTAATGGTTGGACCACTGGGGATCACCCAGTCCAACCCCTCTACCAAGCCAGTGTCACCTAGAGCAGGTGGCACAGGAGCCAGAAAGTCTTCAGAGGAGGACAGTCCACAGCCTCCCTGGGCAGCTGTTCCAGTGCTCTTCCACCCTCAATGGAAAGAAGTTAGGCAACCTTGTGCAAGCTTATTTAAAGATACCAAATTCCTCATTGGATTTAAATCTTCAGTAGCTCACTGGGAAACTCCAGAAGTTTTTGAGATAGAAATATATATTTCAGCAGCTAAGAAGCCCCACCAATTATTTCCCTCAGTTTCAAGTTTGTGCCAAGTGCAATGATAAATGAACAGAGCAGGAGTTGCTGCCTGGTCTGTGCTAGGCTTCTGACTTAATCCTGAGCTGTATCTGACAGCAGCTCAAGAGTAGAGCTGAAATCAAGCATTTTTGTCACATCTATTCATCACAGGAAGCTTTGCAACCACTGTTTAGAAATCACTTGCAACTCATCTATGAAATACAGCAGCTGGCTTAGCAAGGGCCCAGAAAATTCCTGATGAGGCTCCAAGGAGCTGCCTGGGAAACAGAGCAGACCTCAGCACCTCACATGGGTTCTGGACAAAGTGCCAATTTACAAATGACACAATTAGATGTCTGTATTCTTGTATGCAATCATCAGTTGCCTCGTGGCTTCTCCAAAAAAGGCGTGGACTACATCTTGTGTGCAAACAAATATTAAGCAGTCAAAATCAAGTGGTTTCAATTAGCCACATCACTGGATTGAAGGGATCAGCCCTGGCAGATTGGCTTTGCTTCTGGGGGGAAAAACACCTCTAAAAGGACACTCAAAGACCTCTCTCCAAGTAAATGGTTGTCTTGAGGTAGCAAGGCTGCCTTGCACTCTTTTATCTGCTGCAGAGCAGAGGGGGAGGGCAGGAGCTGAACAGGTGGCCCAGGGCATGTGTGTCAGCTGAAGCTCAGCCTAATGTAAATCTCCCCCTGAGACTTTCTAACAAGGCACACAAAGTTTGCCCTGCATGATTTCCAGAGTCACATCCTTGCCACTGCAAGAAGAAACTAACTTTCTGCCTGAATTGTAGAAAATGACCCATGACTCACCTTGGGTGTTCAACCTCCCTCAGTTGCCCAGGTGAACTCCCTTTGGATATCTTGCCACATCCATGGACTGCACCAGCAAACTTTCCCCAGTTTCTGAGTGAGCAAAGTGTTTCCCATGCCGTTGGTGGTCCCCTGGCTTAGTCCACTCTGGGCTGGGGGAGACCTCCTTTCCTTGGAGGAACTGCAACAGGAGCTTCAGGTTTTCCTGATATTTGACAATGCCAACAGCTTGACAGCACACTTGCCACCTTCATTGCTCTACTGAAGTCACAGGCAAAACACCATTGTTTCTCATAGAATCACTTGAATTTCTAAGTCTTCTTTCCTTTACCCAGCAGGGAATATGAAGCACTCTGTAACACACATTTACAGACTCCCAATCTGCAACTTTTGTCCTTTTTTTTACCAGTATACAGAGCTGGCATCAAATCTGAACAGGGCTACTCCCTTGTTGAAGATAAGCAGAAAAAGAGAAAGGAAATTATGCACTTCTGTACCTAAGATAGCTTTTGTTTATTAAAAATGAAATTATTTTTCTCCATGAAGAGCCACTTTTATATATTAAAGAGGAAATAATTTTCCTCTAGCTTGGCACGAAACTGTGATCATTAATAAAAAGAGAAGCAAGGAAGTGAAAGCCCATTTATCTCAGAGGAACACTACACCACTGTGGCTGAGAGGTAGGGTTTGCAGAGAGGTGGCAGGTTGTACAAGACAGACCGGGGTACTTGGGTCTCTGCAAATGCATCAGCCTACAACCCAAACTACAAGCTGTAAAGATGTAGAAAGGCACTGCTTAATTTAATTATGGTAGTTGATTAAGCAAGTTATGAGTAAAATGTAATTAGCACTTCAGGAGTAATGGGTGGATGCTAAGCCAAGAGAGAAGATTCATTATCTGTGGTGAGAGAGAGGAAAGGTGATACAGGTCATCAGTGGCTGGATAATGAGGAAGAGTTAATTGGGGTGAACTGAAAACCACTGGTGAGGCCTCTCCCTGCTGAGCCCATACTTATGCTTGTCTTACCTTGAGACAGTCATCTTCTGAAGGGTTTTGGTGCCATCCTTAGGACCCTGAGCCAGAGAGGAAAGCACAGTTTCTCTCACTGGAGGTGAGTGTAATGGAGAGGGTTCCATTTTCCCCTTCTGCACAGGGTATCCCTTACTTGGCCATTTACCTGTGTATAGCCTGTGGGCTAAATTTCAGTGAAGCCTCATTCAACACATGTCTGTGCAGCAGCTCATTGTTTAAGTGTGGGGATGATTTCACTGTGGGTGCTGTGGGGCAGAGGCTCCTTCCTTGTGTTTGCCCAGGTCCCGAGTCTTTCCTTCTTGGGTCTCTTTCCTTCTGAGGCAGACCTGAGCGATTCAGGAGAAACAGTGAAAGCAAAGAATCTGCCACACTTCCTGGTGGCCCAAGGGGGTGCTGGTGTCCAACAGCAGAGACACCTTGAGCTTTTGGAAGTGGAAGACCAGTGTTCCTGAAAACCATGGAGAAGGGCAGCTCTGTGAGTGCTGACAGGTCACCTTCTTTAGAAGTCACTTAAAGACTAGAACAGAATTCCTGTTTGAATGCCAGCAAACTGGCGAGCAGTTCCTGCACACTGCTCAGTAGCAAAGAGAGAAGACCTACAGGGGTGGGTTGTCTCCCCCAGGCTTTTCTCCACACATGACAGCCAAGCCTGGTGCCAGGCACTCCACAGGGCCCGTTTGGCAGTCAGGGCTGGAAGAACAGGGTGCGTGGTCTGAAAAGACCTCACATGCTGACTGGTCTCTAGGAAAAAGCCAAAGGCCAATCACCATCCCATCTCACATCCCATGGGAGGATGCTGCTGGCCCCAGGGAGCAGGCTGCTGGCTGGGGAGGGCTGGCTCTGCCTGGTGTGGCCTCTGGGCTGTTGGCACGCGCTGCTTGCGGCCCCTCGCCGGCGCACAGACCATTAATAAGACTTTCCAGGCTGTCACTTCCACGCTGAATCCTTTGAAAGCCGCGCTCCTCTGGGCCCATTAGAGGGAGGAACTGTCTCTGTTGAAACATATGGGGCTGTCAGGCTCTGTCTGTTGCTCTGAAAGCTGCTGCCGCTCTCGCTGTTTGCTGAGGGGGGGCAGCAGCTGTCTGGAGGAGGCTGTGATCAGGGTGGGGACTTGGGAAGAGGCTGGGGGAAGATAGCAGGTGAGCTGGGAAGGATGCTGGTAAACAGTGTGCTGGCAGCTGGTGGGCTGGTAGGACTTTGGGACGCTGGGCAGCTCAGGGGGAGTCCCTCATGCTATGAGTGCGACAGGGGGAAGAGGTACACCTGAGGACAACTGGGTGGGGGGTATGTAGGGTCTCTCCTGAGACCACAGGAGACATGGCTGACCATGATGATGTTGGACTTGTCTGGGAAAGGAGAGGATGGCAGCAGTGTTGGGTGACTCTATGGGGACACTGCAAAAGGGAGGCTTTGGAAAGCATCATGAGGTCACACGGCACTGGAGTTTCTCATTAAGCAGCACACCCGCCCCCCAGCTCCATTTGCAGAGACTGAACAGGATTTAATGGAGTCCCTTGACTTTTTCCTCTGAAATATTCATAGGTTTTAGCAGTCCATTTCATGCTCACCTCCCTCTCCATTAACGAGCATCGAAGAGGGACTGGGTGGAAAGTAGGCTGCTGTGGAGCCAGGGAGATGGAAAAAGGGACCTGTGCCTCTGCCCAGGGACCGCTGGGAAGCGATCCATTCCTGGGATGCTCCATGGCCCTCTCACTAGGCCTGCAAAATGACTGGAAATGAGCCCTGGGCAGCATGCACAGGGAGGTGATTAATACAGCGGGAAAGGAAGGAAACCAATTAAGCAGAGCGCTGTCTGGAGCTGCTGCCCCCACCCCTGTCACACAGATACACCCACGTCTGTCTCCCTGCCTGTCTTCATAATGTGCAAGGCCAAGAGCTCTGTAAGAATTGCACAGGCTGACAAAAACGCCTGGAGGCAATTAGCTCCCTCCTCGCCTTAGCACTAATGCTGTGCTAGGATACAGGGAAAGTCCAGAGCTTCCGTGAGACAGCACAGAAGCACAGAGGCTGGATTGTGGATGCCCCGTGTAGTCTGCAGTACTTGGCACAGCCAGGATCCCGCTGGGAAGTTTGGAGAAAGGGTGTAATAAAGAGTGCAGCTACACTCTGGTGTATGAAATGTCCCAAAAGATCGGGGCAGGGGGGATCTCAGAGCATCTTCCAGACCTGTTAGGCACTAAACCAGGGCTCTAATAGTCTAACTGATATATCCCCACCAAGGTCTACAACCGAGTGTTTCTAGGATTCTAAAGAAAGGTGTCCCTCCTCATGGCAGGGAGTGGGCTTAGAACTTTAAGATCTAGATCTAGATCTTTAAGGGCCCTTCCATCCCAAAACATTCTACGATTCTATGATTTTAGGGGTGGGAAAAGGTGCAACTCTCACAACTTTGCTCCAGAGTCAAACCTTTTTTGCAGCAGTCACACTCCTAAACCATGCAGTTTAAAGTCCTAAGGAAATTTTTATCAAGGACTCCATGGTAGAACCTGGATAGTGCTCTAAGGAAACAGAATGGTTCTCCACTGCTATCCCTACAAAAAGTACAAGAGATGCTCAACAATGGGCTTCCAAGTTCACTTGGCTTCTCTCTGCATTATTGCTTTGAAGAATAAAGAGAGCAAAATCTGCATGCTAATGAGTTGTTCGCTCTGGCTGACAGAGACAGAAAGCAGGATTATAAATGTACCATTTCCTGTGGTTCCTCCCCGCTGGATGAAAAACCAAAACAATGTCACAGATGCAACAGCACCTATTTATTCTTGCTCTGAAAACACTCACTAGTCAGGCTGCTTCCCCTTCCCTCCCATACACCCATACACACGTGCTTGCGTGTGTCCTGGGAATCAGATGTTTATGCAAGTATTTGCAGGATGTTCCACATCCCCCTGAAATGATAATCAGCATGCCCAGAATCAGCTTAATTACTAAGCATTCAGCAAACGCCCACAGGCTCTTCCAGGGCAGCTCCATGCAGCATCTCCATGAGTCTGCATGTTTTTCCTCCACTGCCACACACCGCTCCTGATCAACAGCTCGGGCCCTCACATCTGAGCTGCTGGCTTGTCTGGTCATTTATTTGTTTCCAGGAAAGAAGAGAGACCTTTGTAAAGCAGCAGCAGGCTGTGAGCACACATTGAGAGTGCCACAGGGTGAGACTTGGCTACCTCTGATTTTTTGCAGCAGTCTCTCCATGCAGCATCTCTCTCCAGGATAGAGATCCCAGTTTTAACTGGGCCAGATCAAAGATTTAAACATGCCAGGTCCATAGTCTGGCAATTAACTCTCTCTGTAGGAAAGACAAAAATCAAGAATCTAACTCCCAAAAACTGTGGAACTATGAAGTTTTGCCATCCATGGGTTGCAGCCTGGCACATCTGGGTGCTCAGCAGACAGGCACTTTCTGAAGAAACAAAGGACTGCTTGGTTTAGCTCAGTCAGTCAGAAAACACACTGTGGAGGTAAGAAAGCACTTTCTGAGGCAGCAAAGTGCACTTCCTGTAAGAAAGAGCACCATTCATGGCTCCTCAAAACTTTTCTGAAGGATCTCCTGGACTGAGGCTGTGGGCATCTACAAAGATCATGGCCATGTCTTCCCTTTTAGTCAGGGCACTTTCTGTCAGCCCCACAGCAAACAATCCCTCATGTAACCTCTCAGGTGATCTCACAGAGCTGCTAAGCACAGGTGGAAGAAAGATTCAGGCTTTCCCTCATCACTCCGTAGTTACCATCTGTGAGTCTGACAAGCTTTGGACTGTTCAGACAACTGCAGCTGACTTAATTTTCTTCCCTGTGGCACTGTACTAGCAAAACCCACATGATGATCCCACCACATTGTTATACACACTGGAAGCATTTAGGGCTATTAAGGTCAAACTTTACTAATTTACTGCCTTTTTGTGGAGCTTGGGGACCACGGAGCCCAGAACCAGGGAACCCTTTTCTGTCTCTACTGTGCTTGTCATCACATAGCAGGAAATCTCCGCTTCAAATACAAATCCTGGTGTCAGAGAGACATAATCAAAACAGCATTCTGATCTGAAGCAAGGGCAGAGTTCACAAATACAGCTCCCTTCTCCACCCAGGCATGTTTACACAAGGAGATGTGACTTTTCCTCTTTCTTCATCAAGGAAAACTTGAACCCTTTTGCCCAATCTTCCGCCTCCCGGTTCATTAGCTATTCAAGACCCTGTGTCTGTTAGGCATTTGCTCACACAGGCACTTGGCTGTTGGTTGCCATCACAGGTAAATAAGATGCTCCAGCAGCATTTGGGAGCTTGGGCAGCTGGCTGGCTCTAGCTGCTCAAGTTTGGTGTTAGTATTGCCAAGACCTAAGGACTGCCTCACATCACTGCTGAAGTCTCCAGACCTCAAAAGTCTGCCAGCCTCAGCATCACAGCCTTTCTACCACCCTGCACCCGGGAGCTGTCAGTACTCTTATCAGTGCTATCTGCACAACCCCTGGAGCACCACAGGAAGGATAAGGATGACAACAGAGGGCTGTGAAGGCTTAGACCCTCCAGACATTTCGTGGCACCTTCCTCCTGGTTGGGCAGCAGGGCTCTGCCGCTTGCCATGGGGCGTGGGAAGAGGCTGTGACAGAACACACAACTGAGCTAATCTCTCAGGATCTGGGGGCAGATCAGATCAGATCAGATCAGTAACTGCTCTGCCCCGAAGTATTTATTCTGCAGGGAAGGGGATGGGAATAACACACACCTTTAAGCCTTGTTAAAAATACATGCCATGAAGACAGCTCTCCTCTCAGGCTAAAACTGTCTCCAGGGACGATCTCTGGGGAATGCCTGTGTAAGCAAAACACCCACCAGGGAAGAGGTTTCTCAGGGGGCGTGTCTGGAGGTGAGCGCTCCGCCAAGTGGAATGCCTGGGGAGAGCGCGTTCCCGCGTGATGCTGTGTGCCTCTGCCTTTCCCTAAATAGCGCATCCCGTCCTTGCGGCTCGGAATCGCTTGTCACAGAAACGTCCGCGCATGTAGGGTAAGACTTCCTTTTAGTTCTTCCCCGGCCAGCTCGTAGGATCAAATTTTCAACTAGAAACACCTTTTGAGCTCCCTCAGCTGCTCGTCAGCAGCTGCTCTGTGCCAGCTGAGCTGTGCCCGGAGCCTTGGCGCTGCGCACGGGCACAGCAGTCACCGCTCACGCCTCTGGTAATGCCCAGGTTTAAATGTCACTGCCATTCAACGGGAGTGCAGTGACACAGCCACCTGCACCGGGCAGCCCTTGCCACGTGGTGACACAGTGGCTGGTCTAACAGGGAAGGAAAATGAGGATTTTAGGAGGCCTTGACATAGGGGAAGGCAAAGCACTACTGAATCAGTGACTGGGGGTGCTTGCCTTGCTCCCTGCTGGGGAATAGGGGAGTCAGGGGCAGCAGCGGGTTTTGGAGATGGGGCAGCCAGAGAGCCCTGGAGCCTGCCTGGCAGACACAGCAAAGCATCCCTGTGCTGCTCAGAACAGCTCAGCCCTGCTTTCTGCTGCCGCTGAGACTGCTGGAGGGGAAAATTCGATTTGCCTTTTGTTCAGCCAGCCTCACGGAAAGCCTCGCTCGGTGGCTGGGTGAAAAGCAGAACCCGCTCACGGTGCCTGCACTTGGGTATTGGTTCAGCTGAGAGGGACCACAAGAGCTGAGCCTCCTCCTCTCACAGCTGGCTCTGAGAGCTCATGCTGAGGTAGAGGCACTGCATCCCTGCCACAGAGACATCAGCCTCTCTCAACAGCTATGCCTGCTGCTCTGCTTGTGGGGGAAAAAGCCATCCGGGATGGCAGAGACCCTTGGGACCTGTGCTTTGCTAAACGAGGCTCAGGACCCATGGTGCATGTGTGTACTCACTTGGCTGCCTCCCAGATACGCCCTGCCCTTGTCCCATTTTCACCCCACCAGAGAATATCACGGCACATCCTGACATCAGGCAGCTAAAGAAGGGGGCAGAGTGCCCTCCTCCTTTCCTCAAACTACCCATACTCTATTATGGCTGGTCACCTCAAAGGCAGCTCCTGCAACATGTTCTGTCTGAAAGGCACTGATGCTGGAGCAGTATTTAAATTTATGTTCCCATAAAATATATTTTTCCATACAACATTTTTTTTTTTTGTAAGCCATGGGACAGATTGGAATCTGACATGTTCAGCTGTCTCTGGATGAAGGGAAGAGCAGAAGTGACAGGAAATTTTTAGGAGAACTATATTAAACTCTGTGTAGGATTTTGATTTAGTAGTAACAGTAAAATGAAATTTCAGCTGATATTCCATTATCCTGTTTGCAGTGCACTCTAATAGCATCTCCATTCATGAAACAGTTCAGCTCCTGTCCTTTGGTGTTGATCTATTTGTTTTGCTCTAGAGCAATTTCCAACACACAATGAATTTGCCTTCCTGCATACTTATGTATACAGGAAAGGGACAACACCTTTCCAGGCTGCCAGCCTTGTATTTGCATGTTGGATCCTGAGAATGGATCTTCCCAACAGCACATTTCATATGGGACCCTCTGCAAATATCTTTGTGAACATTTGGCCAGATGTATTTCTTCCCCCTCTTCCAGGGGGAAGTGGGGTGCACTGTGAGCAGATAGGCAACGAAAAGAGAGAAAACACAAAAAGCTGGGCTTGGAAAGGGTGGGGGCTGAGGAGGCAAACACATTTTCTGTTTCCACCTGACCACGTCCCAGTGACCCATGACAAGTGCGTGACTTGCCTGGCTTTGTGGAAATCACAGTGTGCAGTCTCACCGGAGGGTTGCAACGCCTCTCCCACTAAGCCTGGCTGGAACTGGAAATCTTTTGTTCTTTTTGGCTCTGCCCTCACTCACAGAAGTCAGGCTGTACAGCCGGCACCCCGGCAACTGTGAGGCATCTGAGGGTGCAAAAGCAGAGGTGCCATGTTCTCTTCACACTCATTTCTGAAGATTTCATCCCTTCTTTTTGGAATTTGTAAAAATGGACCTTGCTTTTTACTGATATTTTCTTAGGAACTCTGCGAGGCAAACGCCAAGCACTATCAAATCCCAAAGGTATAATTTTTCCCCTACTTTCTGGTGGCATTATAGATAAATCACCCTTTAGAGTGGGTTCAGCCCTATTTGTCTCCCTTCTCCACGCCCTTCCTATCAGACACCGAAACGCCTCAGCCTCCTTCCCTGTCTCCCAGCTCCTGCAAGACGTGCAGCTTCTTGCAGGCAGCCTCCCTCTGCACCAGCGTTAAGTTACTAAGCAGCCGAGATAAAAGGTTCCCACCTTCATAAATAATCAATGTGGGCCAAATGGCTTGTGCTTGCTCGACAAACTCATGCATGAGAAACAGAAAGGGAAGAGACAAACACTAACCCAGCAAGGAAAATAACCACACCTCATGCCAGTAAAGGTGGTTTGGAGATTTGGAAAACAGAGAAGCAAGAGAATGAGTAGAAAAGAAAGGAGATGAGCACCCATCAAACACTTCTTCAGTCTCTATTAGAAAAGTATCTGGAGGCTGGTTTTGATTTAGCTAATTTACTCATTAAAAGGAACTTACTAGAGCAGCCTGGTACCTGCCAGTCCCTGGGTGAGACTCAGCCACTGCCCATGCCTCTGATGGGTTTGCCCATGGTCATTTGCTGGCATTGGAGGGATGAGGATGTGCAACCAGCATCAGAGGGACCAGTGAGCCCAGCATTGGGATCCCATTGCAAACACAGATCACTGTGCACAGATCAGTGACAGCCCGGACAGTCTTTTTTAAGGGCTGCTGTACAAAGGGCAGCTCAGCTAAATGGGCTGTCCTGTAAACTCAGTTTCTGAGGTAGGATTGCCATTTTAGAACAGAGGGATTTCAAGTTTCCAGAGTAGATGTCATAGCTGTCCTTTGCCTCTGTGGTACGTGTCAAACACAGAGGCCCATCATTATGTGACATGAGTGAATCCCTTCTGTTTGACAGGTTCTATGTCTAATAACTCTGCCATGGGAGAGGAGCTCACCAGCCAGCCCAGCAGACCCATTGGTGTTGGTATGTCAGTGCTGATTTTCACCACATGGGTGCCTGGTCCTTAAAGAAGGTCTCTGTGCTGAGAATCGAGGTTGCACAGTAACGACAGAAACCTTTTCACATGACAGAGCTGATGGTGAGCACAAATAGTGTCCCTGTGCTCTTCCTCTTAGGGTGATCCACAGACATTGGTAACTTGCATATAAGGAAAAAAAAAAAAACCAAAAAAAAAACCAAAAAAAAAAACCAAACCAAACCAAACCAAACCAAAACAAAACAACAACAACAAAAAAAAAAAAAAAAAAACAAACAAAAAAAACCAAACAAACAAAAAAAAAACAAACAAAAAAAAAAAAAAAAACCCCAGCATTTGTGCCTGATTCACCACTGAGTAACCTCTCACTCCAAGCTGGTGCCAAACTTTTAAAGTGAGGCTTAGTCCAGGGCAGTGAGTCAGGTCTGGCACAGTTAACTCAGGAGGCGTCAGTAAGGGTTTCAGGCAGGTACAAGTCTACAAGCCTCTGGTACGAATCCCTAGGGTTTGTAAGCACTGGACAGAAACTGCTGCCACAGTCAGAGTCCCAGGCTGTAGACTTCCCACTCCCTAAATTACTGTGCTGCTTTGACTGAACACAAGACCCTGGCCTGGCTGTCAATCCTTGTTCCTGTTCCTCCTGTTCCTGGAGTCGGTACCAGATGTGGAAGGGTGCACAGAGCAGTGCAAAGGCTCCCTCTTCATGACATGCACCTCTTCCCATCCTTAACAAGCTTTTGTCTCTTAGGGCAAGAGGATACAAGAACTACCAAACAGCCACATGTCACAGACACAAAGCAAAAGAATGCAATGGCATCACCAGTGCTTTGGAGATGAACAGAGTTATGCAATTCTTTAATTTAAATTGCCCAACTGACTGTGAAAGGGGATTATTCCCTCTGGTATACAAGAAGAAGACCACCTCACACAGACATTCTCCTAGTGTCCCAAGCCAAACCTCCCTGACCTCAGCTGTGATCAGACCATCCCAGTTCCTCAGACTGCTGTGTGAAGCTGAACACAACAGATTTTGGTCACCTACAGGAGTAGTGATGAGTTCCTGCTCCTGTTCACCTTCGATGCAGTAAAAACCTGCTGCAGACGCAAATTAATAAAGGTGGGAGGGAGGATAGCTTCAAAGCAAATTCACACTCCTGCTCTGAATAACTGTTTTCTCAGCTCTAGTATTTACATAAGAGCAAGGGGGATCACTAAAAGGGCATGAAGAGAGAGCTCCCAGAGTACAGACAATAAGCAAGGGAGAGAGAGAACACTGGATTCCTTGGGAGATAAAGTTTCATTGCTATGGAATCAATCTTCTGAGCTTCTCTTTGCAATTTTGTCTCATTCGATGCCTCTTGAAATGAGTTTCCATTTGTCTGTCTGGTGCTAATTTTCCCTCATTTGCCACATCAAAGCCATCATTAGAGGCACAAAGTGCCTCCAGTGCCTTTTTTCCCCCCTTTTCTTCAGTCATTCTCCTTAATAGCTCTTGGTTTGTTAACTCAGCTATCACTCAGTGGCAATCAGATGCTGTTAGTCTGATCTAGCTGCCTTTGGATGCCCCATCCCTCCTGTTCCCAAGGTCACATTGCTGCCTGGGGTGGTTGCCTGGGGCAAGGGCCAGGGAGGTGCTTTAGAGCAATTTCAAACTTTTATCTTCAAGTGTTACAGCCCCTTGCTGAGGATGTTTGATATCTCTCTTTATTTCCATCTCAATTAGCTAATGGGGGTAACAAGGAGAAGAGGAAGGGTTTGAACAGCATTGGAAATGTCCTCTGAGCTTCTCCAGGTCTTTGCCCTCAAGCTGACTCAGGTTTGCATGGAGTCAGGAGCTGGCTCATGAAGAGTGCTCACCTCTGCCCGCAGGAAGTGGATCCGTCTCTGCGGCCAGCAGCACAAATCCTCACGTCTCCTCCACAGCTCTCTGGTCCTCGAGCACTCCAAGACATGCATCTCCCTAGGGAGATGCCCCACTATATCATCCTCAAGCAGGCAGCAGCCCCCAGCTTGCACAGATTTTCCTCCCACTGGCTGCCAGCTCACTTGGCAGTGAAAGGCCTGGCTGGGCCCTGCTGCGGGATCGGCCCCGCTCGGAGAGCACAGACTGCGCCGTGCGCTGGGCACCAGGGCCTGGCAGCTGCACCCCGTCCTGCAGCGTGGGAGGCTTGCCCTGAGGCCTGCCAGCAGCTCTGCTGTGCCAACAGCTGCCCCAGAAAAGCCCTGCAGAAGAGCCCCGCACCTCTAGCAGCAAGAGCAGATTGCGGCACTGCGCTCATCCCGCCGTGTGCCGCGGGTGGAAACGCCGGCACCGCTCCTGCTCTGCCTCAGCCACAGCGAGAGGCCACCAGCCCGCAGAGGCAGCAGGGGCTGTCACCAGCAGCTGCCTCCACCAAGGAACCTCTGCACATCCCCACTCCTGTGCCACGGGGAAGAGCTTTGATCAGCGGCAGGAGGCTGTGCTGAAGGTGTGCGAGGCGCCGTGGTGGGAGGAATTGCAGGCTGAGAAAGGCTCATCCATGGAAAGATGTGGAGAGCCCATCCTCCCTTCACTAGACAGGCAACCAACACACAAGCGCTGCTGCTGGGAAGGGGCTTGGCTCTGTTACACAAACCTGTAAAGCCAGCAGCCAGTGAGACGATCAGGGAGAGGTTTTACATGGCTGGAAGCTCTCAGGCCACGCTACATTGGGTGATGGAGCCACAGGCAGGCAAGGCAGCCTGTTTTGAGCAGGCTTCCCAAACCACATTTCAAAGAGGAAGCGTAGTCTTAGCTCAAGCTTGCCAGCAGCTCGTGGGTGCTCTGGATGACTGCTCAGTGCCTGTTTTCCACAACTTGTGCCAACTGAAGCCACATCAAATGAAGAATATATTCCCTATAGGAATGCAGGGCCAGGACTGGAAGCCAGGTGCACTGTGAGGGACTGAAGCTCTGCTGGATTCCTGCGCTTGTGTCAAGTGCCTTCTGCATCCTCACTGACCCTCTGTGTGGCATCCTTGAGAGCCTCAGATCCAGGTGTGATTTCTCTGTCTGGGAGGACTGCATTGCAAAATGGGTTGCAAGCTAAGGAAACAGCCAGAGAGGCTGGGCTCCAAAGAGATGGAAAACCCAGATTCATTTGCTGAGCCAGTAGAAGAAAGTGGGATCATTCACTTCTACCAGTGACTTCCACAAACTCTCCCACTGCTAGTACTACATTCTGTCAACTCAAAGTAGCAAGGGACTGCAACCCCAGAATTCTGGCCACAGACTTGAATAAAAACATCAGCACCCAAAATGAGGGAGCAGCAGATCAATGCTGAGGTGTGATTTCCAAACCAAGCCTTGTTGCCCTCCACCCCTGTAAAAATTTTGGAGTAGCTTTCTACTGGCAGAGTAACATCATTCCTGGCCAGCATTTTGTAATCATTTTTAATATTTTAAAAGACCTAAACTCAGATTTATCTTCAAGGTTATTGGAACGTGTTACAACTCTATTATACATTTCAATTAGCCTTCCTCTTTGTGATAATGGTTCAAACATTAATTCCTCTAGTTTCCTGGTCAACGCACCATTTTTAAGCTGAACTGGAAAGGTGACACTTTCGAAGAGGAAGCAGTAAAAGTTCTACTAACCATATAATCTGAAAGTATTAAACATTAGAAAGCATTGTGTAAAGCTCATAGTCTCCAATGCGTTCTCAAGGTTTTATGGATACCACAGCTGCCACGTGTTTGTAACACGGACAACAGACCAATAAAAAGGTGTTAGGTACATACATTTCTCTGGAAACCAATGCAATTTCCAGCTTTTAGATGAAAGCTCAGTTTGTTCTCAGTCAGTTTGCAGATGACACTAAGTGTGGCAATGTTGGTCTGCTGGAGAGTAGGAGGCTCTGCAGCGGGATTCTGGTCAGGCTGGATTGATGGGCTGAGACCAGCAGTGTGAGATTCAGCAAGGCAAAGTGCTGAGTCCTGCCTTTGAGTCACAACAACCCCATGCAGTGACACTGGCCTGGGGAAGAGTGGCTGGAAAGCTGTCCAGCAGAGGAGGACCTGGGGGTTGACAGTGGCTGAACATGAGCCAGCTTGTTCCCCTATGGCCAGAAAGGGCAATGGCATCCTGGGCTGTGTCAGCAACAGTGTGGCCAGCAGGACCAGGGCAGGGATTGTCTCTCTGTACTGGGCACTGGTGAGGCTGCACCTCTAAGTTCTGGTGTTCTATCCATCAAAGTTTATCTCTCTAAATCCAGCTCTTTGCCCATTCTGACAATGCCTGCTTTGGATAGCAAAAGCCAGTCTTGGCTCAACTGCAAGATATTTTTATGGACACACATTTTCCCATAGCCTTTGAGTACCATAGCCCTTAACTAATTTCCAACTGCAATTTAGCAGTGCTTGAACAGGGTTCAAGTTCCTTAGTGAGGAAAGATGAAGAGCACATTCCCCAGAACATCTCATCGCTTTTCTTACTCTTCTGGAAATTTTGAGTTATGGTAAGTGCTAAGAATTCAGATCGTCATTTACTGGTAGGTCTTCATCACTGCTAATAATTTCCTGTGTACATTTTGCAGGGAGAATGGTGTACATCTAATAATTGCTTTTATAGAAACAAAAAGCTCTTCATGGTGGTAAAAACAGGAATTAATGTTAATGAGTCTGATGTTAGCAAGGAGTACAATTGGTGTTATGCTCATGCTTCACCAAAGGTAAAGCTTGTTTGTTAAGCAGATGCCAGTGTTAACAGCCAAATTCTCTTCTCATGGATAACTTAGTGTTAGTTAAATGTACCATTAAAAATAACCATTTAAAATGTTCATGAAAAGAGGGGTTGTTCTTGCCAGGGTTTCTCCTGTTTTCTTTTTAGCCTCAGCCTTAAGGTGGTGGAGGTAAAAAGGCCAAGACAGCTTTTCTAGGTGTGTTCAGAGCACACCCACTGAGGTGAAGCCCTGGTAGGGCTGGTGTCATTTGTGTGCAGCACCACAAACCTGGCACGTTTCCACCTCAGAGACCAGCCAGTAAAGCTCAGTACTGACCTTAACATCCATAGAGCACCCTGGTACGCCCTGCCCTGGCACTCTCCCCACCAGCCCTGCCCTGATCCTCCACGCTGCACTTCCTGCCTCTCCCAGCACCATGGAAGGGAAGGATGGTGATGGAGGAGGGTTCATAAGCCATCGCTTCTCCTGGGTCTCAAATAGCAAAGGTGTGGTAAGTGCTACTCTCGTTCACATTCACCATCCTGCTTGCACCTCGGGCTCAGTGATGTACCTCTGCTTAGCCCACTGTTTGTGCTGAGCTTCTGACAGCTCTGGTTTTATTTAATTTCATACAATTCCAGAGAAGTCTGTACTCTACCAGAAATCAGGCTTACACTGTTCTTTGTGTTGTGTTCCAGAAACAAAATTAGCTATAACTTTTTGTAGAATATGCCCCTGTTTTGTATGCAGGTCTCAAGTCTCTGTCCCAGTGGACTGTAAATAGACAACAGGAGAGACAGTGGAAGGTGACACAGAGGCAGTGAAGGCAACACACTGGTGTGGGCAGAGCAGACCCAGAAATAAGAAGCCCTGGAGGTTTTTCATGCTCCAGCAGTGAGTGAGGATGAGACCACCTCCCTTTCAGAGCTGCAGCCCAGGCTGAGCCTGGCCATGTACAGCAGCCTTGTGCTGCTGCCCTGGTGTTGGGTGCAAGCACATGCTGTCCTGTGCATTAGCACAGTTAGCTGTGTCCTTGGGGACCACCAGAAAATAAAGATTCTCCCACTGGGAAAAGGACAGTGATGCCAGGCTGTGACAGTTGGGTAGCATTTACTTAACATGTCCTCATTGTAGTAATTTGGCTGTAGATGTCCTGGGTTCTCCAACCTCACATTTATAGTGCCCAGGTGCTGTTTTCTCCTTTGACCAGTTTTTCCTGCTTCTTGGTTTCTTCACCCCTTTGGCTGTGTTTTCTTGCAAACTTGTCCAGGCTACTCTGCTGCCCTCTTCCTCCTGTTCCCTTCTAACCTATTCCTTTCATGCTTGCTTGGGACCATGGTGCAAGACTGCTGCTCTTTGTCCCCTTGTCCTGGCTGCCCTCGTTCCAAGCCTCATGCCCTCTCCATTTCCCTGCTTCCCCACTCCCTCCTTGTCATAAAACCTGGCCTCTCCAGTGCCACAACCTGATGTTTTCTGGCCAGCATTTCCTGCCTCCTTGCCCACCAGCCCCCTTCCCTCTCTCCACCATCTTCATCATCATGCTCTGTCTTTTGGTGCTCCTGTCCTGTGCTCACCTAAGCAGCTCAGCCTCAGCCCATTCCTTCCACAGCTTCCTTGTTCTTCCCCTCCTGTGACTGCAGCCTTGATCCCAACCTCTATCTGTGCACACACATACAATCAGGCAATTTAACTAATTTAAAAAAAACCCAAACCAAACAAGAAGCTGAAGGCAAGTGCTGACTTCAGGGGTGTTCACTGCAGTTTTGCCTATGGCATCTCCTCCTGGCAGCCCCATCTCACATTTATTTCCAGCCAGCCTGCTCTCTTCATCCCCAGACACTGCACTGAAGGAGTCAGACTGCTTGGGGTGACACAGCACCCCCAGTCCCAAGCCACTGGCCCCTGCCCCACTTGCAGACCTGGACCACCTTGCCCCTCCAAGGACGGTGAGGGAAGGGATAGCTTGGCCCACATTCCCCCTCTGGGCTGGAAAGTCATCACAAGACATGACCAGCGAGGAGACAAGCCAGAGTATGCAAGGAAGGGAGGGGAAATGAAGAAACATTACCTCCTTTTCACGTATATTTAATTTTTGTATTTTTTTGTATTTTTTTTTAAGATCACAGAAGAGCAGAGCATTCATACATGTAAAGAAACAGAAACGAGATAACAGAAGTTAAATACATTGAGAAAAGAAAAAATAAAAAGCTTCTTTTTTTTTTTATTCCATCACTGGGTTTTGTTCATTTCTTTGTTGGGTTGTTTAGGTTTTTTTTTTGATTGGTTCTTTTACACACACACTTGAGCTTTTAAAACTTTCTTTCACAGAGCTAGTTTCAAAACCAAAACAATGGCAAAAAATAAAATGGCCATTTTCTCGTTTCGTTAAAGAGAAGTTCAGCTCATGTCTACAGTGCTGGGGAAAAATATATATAAAGATATAGATATATATATATATTTATATGTATATAACACTGTTAATGAGGAGAGTTCTAACCACCCCACCGTGTAGCAAGAAGAAGGGACTGGCCTTCATTCTCAAGGTCTAGAGGATGAATCTTGGCTCCAGCTGGGAAGGTTGAATGATTTTGGGAGGTGACGGTGGCACTGTGGAGGCAGGTTCCTGCTCTGTGCCCCCTCCTCCCTTTCCTGGCACACACGTGTGCCCCCGCAGGCGCAGGCACAGGCACGCACACGCCTTCTCCTGGCTCCTCAGGAGGTCACAACGCTGCTGTGTGTCACAGACAGAGCCACCACCAGCAGCAGGTGGCTGAGCGCCTGCCTGGCTGTGCGTGATGGAGAGTGTGGGGAAGGAGAGCGCCCCGGGAGCGCTCCTGTAGCATGTGCGCGGTGGAGCTGGCGGGCGTGTGCGTATGCGCCTGTGCGTGGCCCAGTGGGGAGCAAACGTCACAATTCTGGAGAAGGACAGCCCCGCCCGGGACGTGCTCTCCTCGCTGGCTGGCTCCTAGGTAGGCCTTGCTGCTCATCTCCACCCATGACCCCTCTGCTACGTACAGAAAATCCACACGCCTTTCCTCAGGACGCGGCTGGAGCCACCGTGGTGTCACACTGCTTTACTCACTGAGGCCCATTTTGCTGCACAGTGAGCATGCCCTGGGAGGCCAGGAGGGAGCTCCTGACGCACCATGAGGAAATGCACAGGCAGAGAAAGAAGGACCCTTCTGGGATGCAGTCTCTGCCCCTTCCCCAGCTGTGCTGCCTGAGAAGCCCTGCTGCTCGTGCAGCCCTCACCACCTGTGCTGCAGTCATGTCCCCCTGTCCTTGCCCCCTCCTCCACTGCCTGGGCACTTACACAAGGCTTGCCAGGCAATCTGAGTTGCTGTGGCACCAGCTAACACAAACCTTCGGCGAGTGAAGGATCCTTTGCTTCCCACCTGCCTGGGCTGATTCAGAGAGCTGCTCCTCTCACCCAAGACCTGCATTGGCAGGTCTCCTCGCCTCACTCATCACCTTGATGTACTCTCACCAAGATGAGCTCTGCTCCCCTGTTACAGTGAGTGAACCAAAGAGCAAGCACCATGTGTTGCCCTAATGGGAGCCAACCATTAGGCAAAATTTGGGGGGCTCTGGGAGCTGCCCGATCACTGTTCTAGCAAGTTACAAGAAGGAAAAGTGAAAGAGGTTTTAGTGGAGTGACACAGCTCTTAGTCAGCAGTCATGCAATTAAAAAAAAAAATTGTCTTCTGGGCATCCCACTGGAAATGAAGCCACTCTAAGATTAGCGTTGAGAGGCCTTGGTCTCCTCGCTGGTGAACCTGAGAGTTCTGCGCATGGATGACGGACAGCACTCATCCCTACCCTTTTCCACCGCCGTCACATCCTGGAGATTACCTTCCAGCTTCTCCTTCACTTCCCTGCCTCAAGTTTTGCTCTTCCCATAGGACAGTTTTCTCCCAGCATCCCTAACTCAAGAAGTTTTGTGTCCTCGAGTCAGAGAAGCAGTAAGATTGTGCACCATCAGGAGAGAGAGAGAGAGCGAGTGAGATAGAGGGAGAACTGCTCACCCCCCTGGCACCTCCTCTGTCATACTGTATTGGTCAGCCATCCCCCATGTCAGTTGCTACATCACATCAAGCACCATGATGATTTGGGCTGCAGGTCAGTGTGCTTGGAGGAGAAGAAGCAGAGGTGTGAGGGGTTGGGAGGAGAAGAGGTGTTTCCCTGTGCCCACAGATTCCCTCACCAGGGAAAGGCGAAGTGATGAAACACTGCACAAAAATTGAGCTGAAATATCATCTGCTGGTGGGGCTGTGAAGGATTCTGGCATAACTCCTCCAGACTTCCCAGATCCTCTTGTTTCATCAGGACTTTCTGCTGCTCCCCCAAATTCCTTCCAGATGCGTAGCTTCCACTCAGCCTAGAGGCCACATGGCTTTTGATGGTGGCTTTGTCCATGCTGTGTGCTTGGACTTTCAGAACAGGGTTGCTCAGACAGGTGGCCTGGGGGGCATGGTCTGGATGCACCTGGAGCTAAGAAGAGCTGGTGGGGCTTGGATGTTCTTTGACCAAAAGTGGGGTGAGCAGCAGTGCACGAGCGATCTGCCCAAGCGGTGAACAGTCAGTGGTGTGAGAAAGATGTGCAGACAAAGACTAACTCTTGACACAATGCATGTCACCAATGAAATCTCCATGAATGTGGCACGTTCACATGCACTCGGGGCTAGCATGGGGCGACACAACTTCACTGGTGAAGAAAGCGGGTACGGGGGAGGAGGAGAGGGTGCGTCACTGAGCAACGAGCCCGCGAGTGTGGGGCTGCAAACAAACAGGAATGAACACAACTGCCAAGATACAGGTGTCGGCTGGAGCATCCCACGTCGCCCTTCCCAGCCGTTCAGAGACAGGCGTTTGCTTCGTTTTCCATCTGACCAGGCACACGCTCCAGGCAACACGCTACAATCATGCACGGAGTTCATGTGGCTCGGGGTGGCTGCAGTTCCCCTGTCCAGTTCCTTTCAGAAAGACTTGCCTTCACCCTTCCTCTCGGTCGTCCGAAAAGGGTTAGAAATCTGCTAGCAATTATGGGGCCATATATGAAATCTAAGTTTTTGTTCCTCTGCTTGGACATTACCAGACATCTCATGTAACTCTTGTAATATTTACAAACCAGTAGAAGAAATACAATTTTTTTTTTCCATTTTGTTCGTATCTTTTTATAACACTAAATGTTAAATCTCCATCAATCAAACACAATTACACTGACAAGCTCGAGGAACTGGTGTCCCATTCCAAACTCCCATCTTCCCTGGTCCCCAACCAGCTGAGAGGCAGCAGGAAGCAAGAACACAGCTTTTTGGGAGGTGATGGGAAAGATAGCAATGTAAATGGGGAAAAGAAATGATGATGAGAAACAACTTCAGAGAGAAGGGCCTGAGACAAGACAAAAGCCATTGCAACATCTCCATCAGAGGGTGGAGGGGAGAAAGAATGGGAAAAGGCATTAGACCTTGCCCGTCTTTCCTGTATTCATCTGGGCTCATCTCTCAACAGGTGCTTTGAGCATTTCCTCAAAGTTCAGGAGAGCCTGAGTTCAGCTGGAGTTCAGGACAAAGAGGGGGATTTTTACAGCACCCTGTGAAGCACGTGGCAGCTCACAGGATTAAATTCTCGGAGAAAATCAAGCTCCAACCTACCCACAATGCCCCCAGCCCTGATAGGAACAGACAATGCCAGATGTGGGGTTCCCAGCACTTCTGCAGGCAACAGGCATACTTGGTGTTGGTGGCTTTTCTCTGAGGTCTGCAATTAACTGGCTTTCACCCTGTTTCACAGCCATGCAACAGAGGCAAAGATCTGCCCAGGGCCTGCAGGAAATACCAGATCCCAGCACTGGTACTGGGCCCATTTCCCCCACTAGTGGGCAGATGGTTTAAAAAAAAATGGATGCCCTGCTTTTAGTGTGATGTTCCCCTTTTAACCATATACCTCCGGGCCTTGACATCAAAAAATAAATCCCCTCAAGTCTCCTTTGAACCAAAACAGATGTGAGATAATGTGGTGCCAGGGCTTGATGACTGCCACCACACCACAGGGGTCTGATGTGTGTGAGCCCAGTGCCTAGGAGTGACCTCACAGTGACAAAAACACATGCAGAGAACACATGGGACAGGTGCTACCGTAGCAACCGGGTTGACATCAAAGAACCTAAAGTGGGCTTGACTCAGCCCTTAGGAGCAGCCTGGCACAGCAAGAGGCTGCAGGCTGCCCACCTTTTTCAACAAGCCTGTGCCAATACATCCAGGCATAGGTACAGCCCCAAGAAAAGAGCAGTGTGGTCTTTTCCCTCGTGCCAGTGTGCAGGAAAGGGTGCAGCTCCCAGACCTGGCTTCTGGGACCAGGATCAGCTCACAGCTGTACCAGGGGAAAGTGGAAGCAGCAGAACATCTGGACTTGTTACTAAGACTCTGAATTAGATGGCCTTCTGGAAGGCACGAGGACTGAGATGTCTGAATGCTCTGAATGATGCAGAGCATTTTTTTCCTCGTCTGACACACACAGAGTCTCCAAAGGAGACGCCCAAGTCCCATCAATGACTGCCCTATTTTGGAGGAAGGGAGCCATTCCTGGATGCCTTGTGTGGATTTCAAGCACCAGTGCCCACCTGCAACTTGCACCCTCTTGCAGGTATGGCTTTGGGGTCTGGAAGAGCATAGATTACCACCATCCAACCCCACAGCAGCCCTACACCAACTCTTTGCAATGCCCAAAACTTCAGCCTCTCATGTCTCCCTTTAATAAATTTCCTTGCACTTCTGGCTGCCTGGGAGGAGCCTTTGACTGCCTGCTCAATTGCGCGCCTGCTGCTTCGTGGAACAGCTGAGCTCAGCAGCGAGGGGCAGCGCCGGCAGTGCCGCAGTGCGAGGCGCAAGGCAAAAGCCTCCCCGGGCTGTGCCGCACCCGCGCAGAGGTGGGGACGGGCTCGCAGGCAGCAATTCCCACTTTCCTTCCTGCCAGGGGACCCCTCCCGCGCACTGCAAGGCCAAGCTCTTTCCCTCTTGCCTGCATGTGAGCGCGGCTGCCAAGCGTGCTGCCAGTGCCCCAGTGCCCAGGGAAAGGACAGAGGAGCAAACTGGCTGCTGCTTGAAAGCTGCGCGGCTGTGAAACACTGGGCTGTCGCCCTGGCTGGTCACTCGGCTTCAGTGGGCTAAATCTAGCTCTCCCCCGCACATCCCTCTCTCCAAAAAAGGCCTATCTGATAATCTCTGCGTTTTATCATCTTTGCTGCTGGTGGATACTACGGCTTGTGATGGGCCAGGGGACACAGGAATCTTCTGCCCTCTGCCCCAACCCACACACAGGCACTACAGCCCCTGCTCACTCTGGCTCCTGCAGCAGACCTTGTGCCGGTGTGGCAAATTCCAGCCACTACCCAGCATTTTCTCAGTCCTGTTTCTCACAGCTTTTTCTCACCTCCTCACCTGGGAACCACTAAAGCCTCTCTTGCTGGCACCTCTGTATGTGATTCTGCCCTGGGAAGTGTGGGGCACTCTCCCAGCAAGACCAGCAGCACCCTTGAGATAAGGGAAGAGCAGGGGAAATAGTGCTGCCAGCTTCTTTGCTGCATCATTTTAAGCTCCTTCTTTGTAAGCCCAGGATTTTGGACCTGACATTTGTTTTATTTCTTACATTCACAGGTCCTGGTTATTTTCTGACCCAATTTCTTTCAAATGTGGAATTTGCAGTGAGTTTTGTAACAGCAGTGGTGTACAGCACACACACATGCATACACACACTCACCCTTACACAGCCTACATTTCCTTTTATACTGGGGAGGACAGTAAGAACAAAAACAACAAAGCAACAAAAAAGGGTATTGGCTCTATTTTTGCATGTCTACCAAAATGGTTAGGAATGACCAGATTGTGGTTTTCATGTTGAGGTATCGTTCCTATGCCCACTATACCTAAAAGGAATGGCTGCTTGGTGACGTCCAAGTCTCATCACTCACGTCCCACCGGCCCAGCCTCCCATCCCCAGGAGGAATGGTGGCTGCATGCTTCAGTCCATAGTGTTGTAGGCCAGTCCTGGTTTCTTCTGCTTGCTTGGACAATTGCACATGAGTGCACACCCCCATGCACGTGTGCAAGCACTCATGCATAGCAGAGGCTGCTATGCTGGTACTTGAAGGCTGAGAGCCAAGCAGGTTGGAGGTGGGAGAGGAAAAAAAGCCTAGACAAGGGTGCAGACTGACTCTTGCAAGCAAGGTGGCCAGAAGACAAAAAGCCAGTGAGGACACAGGAGAGGGGAGACAATGTGAACCTGTGTTGCAGCTGCCCCTCTCTCCTCACCCCTCTTCTCTGTCTAAGTGATCTCTCTGCATCTTGTCTGACACTTACAAGGCAGGACATTATCTACAACAGGATGAGCATATGTACACATGGACTGTTTGTTTCGCATGCTTAGAGAGAGCAAGAGCAAGAGAGAAAGAGTGAAGATGGAGCAAGAGCCACACATGCATGCACGTAGGCACACAGGCATACACAGGAGAAAGAGAAAGACACCTGGTTAAATTGCCGGGGTGGGGGGGCAGGGGGGAAAGGAAGAGCATTTTAAAAGAAAAAAAAGAAAAGTAGGCTTTCAGTAGAGATGACACAGCTTTAGTTCAGGCCTATGGGGGTGATGTTGCATGAAGGAGGGGACAGGGAAGAAGGTGTTTAGCAAGGGCTGGGTGCACATGAGCTCAGGGTGAAATAAAGAGAGGAAGGGGTTCTTCACAGGACACCAGTGTGCAGAGAGCTTCAGGTGACTTGCTCTGGTTTGTGGCTTTTTTTTTTTTTTCTTTTCTCCTTTTTTTTTTTTTTTTTTTTTTTAAATTTGTTTTTAAAAGTATGAACTGGCTGAGCACTAGCTCACAAAAATGACCCAGGGCATCCAAAAAGTTAAATGGCTATAGACACCGAAGCAAAGACCTCTTTCTGCAAAAGAAAGAAAGAGGAGGAAGGAAGGAAAGTGAGGGAGTATGGAAAAGAGGAAGGAGGAGAGAAAAGAAAAGGGATCTTCATTTTGATTGGCTTTGCGGGTTGTGTTGGATTGTTTACATTGCAGCATCCTCCGGCGGCGACACGATCCTTGCTGGTGCCCCATTCTCTCCCTCGCTTCGTGTTGCCTCCTGGGCAGTCGATGACTTGACAGCCGGCTTTTGCTTTTCAGGTTTTGGATTAAATGTTGCTGAGTCTTCTTTGCTGTAATTTTTCCTCTCCCCCCTCTTCGCTCCTGAACACACAAAAGTTGTGAAAGAAACAGTCGTCTCTCTCTCTCCCCCCCTCTTTTTTCTCTCTCCCCTCTCTTCGCTCTGTCTCCTGTATAACGCATTTTGTTTTGTGTGTTGTTGTTGTTGTTGTCGTGTTGTTTTTTTAATTATTATTAATATTATTATTTTAATTCTGATTTGTATTAACATTTGCTGAGTAGGCAGAGCAGGGACGCTGCCAGAAGCCACAGTGGGACGGCCAAACTCATGGAGCCGTTGTCTACTCTCCCTGTGCCGGGTCCTGCAGGGTGTGAGAAGGGAGACAAAAGAAGACAAGGTTACACGAGGCTGGGTCAGATGGGGGTGACAAAGGAACACAGCGCTTCAGTCCCAGGCTGCTCCTGCAGTGTGGGTTTGGGCTGCAGGGCACAGCTGCCTTCCCACCTTGGTGAGCCTCTCTCCGGCCCAGCTAAGGCTGCTGCCTGCCAGCTCATCAGCATCCTCCTTCCCTCAGCCCAACACCCCCTAAACAACACCCACGCTGGAGGAACAGGGACTGGAGCAAGTGGGAAGCCTCAACCCTGGCTGCTAACCACATCTCAACCCTTGCTGTGCCTCCATCTGGGAGCTGCTGGCCTTCCAGTGCAGGGATATGGTTCACACCTCTGTAGATGCAGCCCCTGGCCACCACCCCCACACCTGCCCCCCTCCACCACCTTCCCAGCGGTGGCCCTGAGCTGCCAGGACTCCTTGTAATTCTGCACAGTGGCCAGTACCTGTCTGCAGGCAACACCAGCTCCACGGGGGCTGATCCATCACAGTGGCCCGATCAATAAAACACGGGCACACCCAGCAGACACCTCCCCTCCCTCCCAGGGCTGCACCGTAATTATTTGTTCCTGAGTCGGGGTGGAGGAAGGCTTCACTGTGGCACTTACAGCCCTGTGACAGGGCACCTGTGGGGTGAGGCTGCAGGGGATGCCGGGGAGGTTGATTTCTCTCTCACGAGGGTGGGAAATGAAGTTGCCCGCGTGTGCATGAGCATCCGCAGGCTCCCTCAGAGTGGGCAGGGAGGAGCGCGCTGCTGCAGCAACAAATAATGCAGCCTCGCTCCGGGAATATGAAGTGTTAACACTCCTGACATCTTCTCATTCATCCCTGCATTTATGGGTTCCCTTTTCTGGATGGCTTTAACGGCAGTGATGCTGTTTTAAATTCACCCTGCAATCCCAAGCCTCGGCAGCCTTTTCTTTACAATTGGTCGGGCGGGTGCACGTGGCTGTGGGTCTGTAAATGCAGGCTCACCGTGTATATGTGCACACAGAGTGCTCACAGATGTGTGCATGCCCGCACATGTATGCACATTTATACAGCTACGTGTGCGTGTGAGACACTGGAGTGTGGGGATGGAGATGAGGTTTTATGTTGGAAGTGATCCTGCTGTGGAAGAAAGAAGTCATGCTTACTACCAAGCGAAGCTGTTTCTGATGGCAGAGGGGAGCCAAAAAAACCACAAAACCCAAACAACAAAACGGGCCCTGTTCAGGAGAGCTCCATGAGACTGAAGTACAGCTGCTCCCTCACAACCTGCAGAGGTGAAGAGCCCTGCTCCCCTGGGTGCAGCACAGGTGCCACAGCCTTGTTCAGCTGCACAGTCACTATTAAACTCAAGCTGGTGACTAAAAGGTAGCAAATCCAAGAAGGATGTCTTGAGAGTCCCCCAATTCTATTGCACTTTCATTTGTCTGATTTCTTCCTAAGGTAGCTGTCTGGAATATCTGTTTGTGCCCCAGTTCTATTCTTCCATTATTAAGTCAGGATGTGCTGATTTGTGTGGAAAATTTATGTTCCATCTATGGCTTCTTTTTTTAGCTAGTCCACGTGCATCTTTTGTGGCTTGTCACACAAATCCTACAACATTTTTACTCCTTTTATTTCCTTCCCTGAACTCAGCTAAGTTTCAGTTCAGCTACTAACCCTACCTCAGCTATGTTTCAGAAAAAGCATCTTTCACAGTCAAATAACAGTGGGGAGGCTGTTTGGGACCATTTGCATCCCTTTTTGGCACAAAAAAAGGACTCCTCTGGCCCAGCAAATAAACAAGAGCACACCAGGCAGGGTGTGTTGCCTACAAAAAATTTTCAGCCATCACATTTTTACTATCTTGCTTAAATACTATTTGTCTTGACAGACACATGGACATGTACATAACATACCTGTGACAACCATTCCTCCTCTTTGCCACCTTTCTAGGGTGTCCATGCAAATGCAAGGGCATTTGCACCAATGGTGGCAGGCACTGCACACCCAGCACAGCAGAGACAAGGGGACGTTTGGCCTTGGCTGGGTACTGCTGCCTTAAGGCATCTAAATGCATCTAAATGCATCTAAATGCATCTAAATGCATCTAAATGCATCTAAATGCAGAGTTTGGGAGCTTGGCGGGGACTGGGGGCAGAGGCATGGCACGGTGTGTTGTGGTAGTGGTGTGCTGAAGAGATGAGTCTCTGCAATATTTAGGTGTAAGGGAGCACACACAAAGACATGTGGCATGATGGAGGACTTGGGAGAGGGTCTGTTCTGTTTGAGCTTGTGTCTCTAAGTGTGAGGGCATCTGAAAGACCAAAACTCCCATCTCCAGAGATGAAAAATGATACATGTTCTCATGGCTCCCTGTGTGTCTCAGTCAGATGGTGGAGCTGGCTGCAGATGCCTCTCCATGCCCAGTCCTGACCTTCTTCTGTGCCACACCACAGGCTAACAGCAGCAGCTGCTCTCACCAGCAGGCTGTGCAGGTGTTGGGCACTGCTGGGCTGACTGGGAGGACTGGGATCCAGTGTGGCCTCTGCACATAACCCTGGGGGCCACATGGGATCTCTGGGTTTTACAGCACTGCCAGCTGGAGTGCACGCCACGGCTGCTACATTTACTGTCACAAGTACTGTAAAAATGTGGCAAGGTTATAATTCTGTCCCAAAAGAATGTTTTGGGGGACAACAGCTGCTCAAGTGTAATAAGAAAGAGTGAAAATGCTGGAAGAAAATAAAATGCTTGTCTTTTTTTTTTTTTTTTTTTTTTTTTTTTTTTTTTTTTTTTTTTTTTTTTTCCCCTGCAGGAAACGGCATCCGTTTTCAATTCACTCTATCACTGTCCCCCTTCCTTCCCAGCCACACCTCGGGCCGTGCCAGCCCATGTTTGCGTGATGACTTCTCCGTGTGTGTGTGCACAAGCAGCTGCTGCTGTGGGCTGTGCACGCCACTGCCGCGGGCACCGAGGGCCCCCCACGGCCACGGTGTGCTGCATAGCCCGCACACCTCAGCGACACCCCACACCCGCACACTGCCCTCCCCTCGTGTGCCCGCCCCGCTGCACGGCGGGACGTGCACGTGTATATAAGCACGCGTGGGCACAGCTCCCCCAGGTATGCACACACACCTGCAGCCCCCAGCGCACAGACCCCTCGCAAACCCCCCGCCCTGTAGCCCTCTGGCCATCCCCGCACATCCCCTCGCTATCCCGGTTCCGCAGCCACCATGTCACACCCCCCCTCCATCCCGCACACCCCCCCTCCATCCCGCACACCCTCTCTCCATCCCGCACATCCCCTCTCCATACGCACATCTCCTCGCCATCCCGCACACCCCCTCGCCATCCCGCACATCCCCTCTCCATCCCGCACACCCCCTCTCCATCCCGCACATCCCTTCTCCATCTCGCACACCCCCTCTCCATCCCGCACACCCTCTCTCCATCCCGCACACCCCCCCTCCATCCCGCACATCCTCTCTCCATCCCGTACCCCCCCTCGCCATCCCGCACACCCCCTCTCCATCCCGCACACCCCCTCTCCATCCCGCACATCCCTTCTCCATCCCGGTCCTGCGGCAGCAGCGGGCGAGCCCGCGGTCTCCGGCGCCCTCTGGCGGCCGCCGGGCGGAGCCGCCCCGCCCGGAGGAGACCCCCATAAAGCCCCTCCTGAGACCCCCGGCTGCCCAGCCCTGCTCCCTCTCCGCTGGCACCGGGAGCTTCGGAGCTGTCCCTGCGGTAACTCCCGTTTCGGAATTTGCTGTAATATCCCGGGCTATTCATCCTCCCACCCTGCCCCGGCAATTCGGCAGCCCTGCCAAATCTGTGACCATGCAACAGCTTTGAAGGGGAGGAAATTTGGTTTCCGATACTGATGAACTAATATGAATATCTGGCAGCATTTCACAGCTAAACCCCTAAGGGACCCCAGACCCTAAATGCTGACCGAGTCAGATCCCATTAAGCAAATCAAGAAGGAGCAGACTGAAAACCGTCAAGGGCAGAACAACTGCACTGCTCTTCCTTGCTCCAAATGTGAGACATTTGGATACCCAGTGCAGAGGCAGGTGGAGCCCTGCCATGGTGCCTAATTGTGCTGCAACAGCCTCATGGGACACTGCATCTTGTGTTTGCAAGGCTTTATCGGTGCCACATGTTCAGCCTGGGTGATCTGCTTTGGTGCCATGCCACCAGGTAGCCTTGGCCAAGATTTAGAGAGTTGCAGCTCTCACATGGCTGAAGGGGACCATGTGCAGCCTCCATCCCACCCCTTTCCCCAGGACAGTGTAACCCTAGCTGCATCCTTAAATTCAACAGTGGGAAGAACAGAGCCATGCCATGGTAACCTCTCTGCTCCTGCCCACCTGCCTGTGTGCAACAACCCAGAACAACAGCCTGGCACAGAGAGGCTCCGGGAGTCCTCCCTAAACGCTTCTGGGAGATCTTCCACATACTTCTGAGTGAAGATGCAGAAGGGGTGGCAAGACCCTTCAATTTGGGACATCAGCAATTTCACCTAGTGCCTAACACTCCTGCAGGCAAACCCTTCCATGCAGCATGAGGCAGAAGAGTTGCTGCACGCTCTGCTGGGCAGAGGGCTGCCAGCCAGCCTAGCCAAGGTTTCACTAGAGAGGACAGCGGGATGTGTGCTGCTGTACCACACTCGGCGTGGAGTGTGCTTGGACAGGCTTGGTGTGTGATGGTTCAAGAACTGCTCCTAGTCCCATGAAGAGTGTAGGAAAAAACACAGCAAGAAGGATGGGGGGACATGGATTAGATGGCAGAGGAAGATGGGAAAAGCAGGGTGCTGCTTACATTCAGAGCAAACCACAGGCAGACTGCAAAGCCAAGTGCTGCTCTCATCCTCAGAAACAGCCTGAGGAACACAGCACAAGGAAAGACCTCTGCTGGGTCAGTCCAAGAGTCTTGTCTAACCTTGAGTCCTGTCCTCTGTGGGTCCTAGGTGGGGGCCAAGCCAGGGGCACATGGCCAGCATGCATCATACTGGCCTACCTCAGCTGCTTCACAGTCATTATGAGCCAGCAGAAGCTGCACCCCTCTGAGATTGATGTCTTCTTTCATGAACTTGTCTGGTCACTTCTGGACTGCCTGGAGACTTCCATATCCACAGCCTCCCTCAGCTCTTTAAGAAGCACAGCAGCAGGGAGCAGCCAGCAATGGCATTGTGTCCCCACATTAAATTTGGGTGCTATGTTCTCCTGTGACTTTAGGACCTTGGCATTAACAGGTGGCCTGGCACGCCACCTGCTATTAATTGTTACAGAACTAGCTAGATTAAAGCTGTCTCACTCCTTGCTCTGCAGCCTCCTCTGCTGACCATGTAAGAGCCAGACTAAGGAATCAGTGTGGGAAGAATTAGCTGCGGAGCATTCAGAACTTCCCAGGAAAGGCAGAGATGAGTTTTTTTTTTTTTGTCACGAAAACTTGCAACACCCCCAGCTTCTGCAGCAGTGCCCAAGGTCGGAAGGCTAGCCCTGCACAGGCCCTACCTCATGGCTTGTGTTGGCCTCTTAAAGCCTACAATGCCCACTGGGGGTTGGGGGCTGCATGAGGAGGTGAAAAATATGTGAGTGCATCTGGGCAGAGGGATGGGAAAAGGCTGCTGTGATGAGAGATATATGAAGGGGGTAATGTGGGCTGAGGTGACAGGATGAGCCTTGCACTTGTACCGATGCTGGGCTACAGCACAGGAAATGATACCAGGGAAGATCTTCAACTGAAATGGCAGTATGGGAATGGTCAGCTCATGACATGGAAGAGGACAAGGGGAGGAGATGTCAGCTAAAGTGAGGATGGAGAAATGGAGGACGTTACATGAGCATGAAGGTTAGGTAAGTAATAAGAACAGATCCTAGGAAAAGGGGAGATAAAGAGAGGAAATTAGGTCCTGACCAGGCACAGGAAAGCAGGGATGAGGGAGACTGGTAGTGATGGTGCTTATGGGATGAGGGCATTAGTACCGGGACTGCAAGGGCAGGCAGCCAGTACCAGCCCGGGCTCAGAACTGCAGGGGGAAATGGGGTTTCCAGCAGAGCTCTTTAGGTACGGATGTGGTGCCCGGCGAAGCTCAGACGCCAACAAGCAGGTGCGAAAAAGGGCACGAGCAGCAGCAAGCGAAGGTGTGCTGCCAGGGCTGGGCCTCAGGCAGGGGAACACGCCATGCCTGTCATCCTCCCTCGGCCGGGCACTCGCTGCGGGTCCCCCTGTCCCCCTGTCCCCCTGTCCCTCTGTCCCCCTGTCCCCCTGTCCCTCTGTCCCCCTGTCCCTCTGTCCCCCTGTCCCCCTGTCCCTCTGTCCCCCTGTCCCCCTGTCCCTCTGTCCCCCTGTCCCTCTGTCCCCCTGTCCCCCTGTCCCTCTGTCCCCCTGTCCCCCTGCCCCGCCCTGGCGCCGCCGCCGAAGCGCCGCTCCTTCCCCGCGAGGTGGCAGCCGAAGGACACCAAACCCGCCTGCCGAGCCAGGCGGCCTCGGGGCTGGGAACGGCCCGGGAAACGCTGGGAATAATAACAGCGGGGCTAGGCGGCTCCGCACACCCGCCCGGGGAAACGCCGGGTCCCGCAGGGCAGAGCCCCCGGGACCAGGCCGAGGGAAGGAGCCACCGCCGCTGAGCCAGCCAGGGACACCCACACGGATGTGGCAGGGAGCCTGCTCCCCACCGGCCTGCATCTTTCCACTACAGCTACATCCTCGGCAAAACCTCTTCGGAAGACGCATAAAAAGCAGGACATCTGCCCAATCTAGCAGCAGAAACCGACGGTGCAGGGGGTGTTGGTGAAGTTTGTAACCCACTCTACTTATTCCACTTATTCTTATCATGGGCCCCCAACATGAAAATGGACCTGTTGCTGTGAGTCCAGAGAAGGGCCATGAAGATTCTCAGGGGGATGGAGCACCTCTCCTATGAAGAGGGGCTGAGAGAGACAGAATTGTTCAGCCTTTAGAAAAGGAGGCTCCACGAAACCTCACTGTGGTCTTCCAGTACCTAAAAGGGTCTGACAAGAGATGGAGAAGGGCTTTTTGTAAGGGTGTGAAGTGATAGGACAAGGGGTCTTACATTGAAAGAGGGTAGATTGTATATTATGAAGAAATTCTTCACTATAAGAGTAGTGAGGCATTCACAGAAACTGTGGATATCCCATCCCTGGAAATGTTCAATGCCAGATAGGATGGGATTTGAGCACCCTGGTCTAGTGGAAGGTGCCCTGCCCATAGCAGGGGATTTGAAACTAGACGGTCTTTAAGGCCCCTTCCAACCCAAGCCGTCCTATTATTCTACTTCCTCCACACAGATACTCCCACTTCTGTCTCTTCACTCCCCTAGCTCATTTTTGTAACACCAACAACATCCTTGAAGGGGCCCATTAGAGAGGGGGATGGAGACTGTGCCATGACACATAAGCCTTGCTCAAAAGGCAAATGAGGCCAGATGTGTAAGTAAAGCCACAAGTTCACCACTGTGATCATCACCAGCAGAAACTGAACCTGTTACTTTCGAGATTCCCAACACGGACCTTTAAAAAGGATCATTTGAGATGCAAGCAGAGAGCAGACACATTCCGGGGGGGGGGGGGGGGGGGGAGGGAGAAATCTACATGTTTCACATCCACGTTTGCCAATCTCATTGTCTGAGTAAAGCAAAATGAAGGCAGGAGAAGAGACAGCGGGTGCCAGTTTTTCTCCTATTTACATTAACAAGACTCTAGGGCTTGACCTATCTGCGTTTTGCTGATGGAAGAGAGCCCACAGAGAAGGTTCAAAGGGCATCAGAGAGCTCCTGGCTCTCGATTTGCTTTGGGGAATCTGCCCTTGGGATCCTGCCAGGGAGTGCAAGGTAAAATCTGGTGTTAGAGGGTAATTGGTCCCCATGAGTTTCTGAATGGAAGAGAAGCCAGAAAGCAGCATGGGATGGGCTAGGAGAACTCATCTGTGATGGGAAGGAAGGAGTGATGATAAACCAAGCCTGCTGTTTTTCCAGGTGCTGTCCACTCTGAGCTGCTCTGGGCTCCATGTTGTTGATAGGCTGACTCTACTTACAGTGAAGGCTGGAGTTCTGCCTCTTAAGCAAAAAATAGGACCAAAAATGAGGGGAGGAAGAAAAAACCCCACCTCTAAAGCAGAAGGCACAAGGGAAAGAGGATGTGCACCATGCAGGTGTCTGTATCATCTCACTCCCTGGGGCCTGTAGGGGTCTTAGGGTTTACACTTGCCAGCTGCTCTGCAGGAAGCAATTTTCCCTAGTCTGTTGACTCTCTTGCTGGGGCTTCAGAAGATGAAATCTTTATTATCATGAAGGCTTAAAAGGGAGGAATACTGTTAATTCCATTTTCAAGGTCATACTTTGAAAGTTATTAATTTCTTTCTTCCAGGGCTTTGCACTCTACTCTGAGGCTTTAGGGATTACCAGCTTCTACTTACTAGGGTTCATTTGGGGCTTTTTTTTTCTTACTTCTTTCCTGTTCCTCCCCCTTCCTTTTAGAGAAGACACTTTTTTTCCTCCCCTGTTCTCAGTGTTGAAGCTATTTTGCTCATTGCTTGCTCATTCCCCATTGTCACTAGCAGTTCTGCTCCTGTAATTAAAACTTGACTGTGACTGCAGTGGCAATAGGATGGCTTTCCTAGAGGTGCAGGTACCACCGTGTAAGCTGGGGATGATGCCCTCCAGCAACTCTCCAACAAGATTAAGGAAATGTCTCTGGTGTCTATCAATCTTTGCACTCAGTTTAATGTATTTCAGAATTTGCTCATGCTTTTTTAGCACTGAACAGTTCTCCCCCATGTTTCGGAGCTCCTTCATGGTGTACTAAGTACTCATCTATCACACCTCATGTCTTAGAGGAATGAAGATTCATTCTGTAATGCAGCTCACCCATCCTTCGCTAAGGTCTGAAGACTATCCCTAAAATTGTATTTTTCAGTGTCTTTCTGAGAAGGTCGTGGTGTTCAAGAGCTGTTTGCTTACACCATTTATCCTGGAACTGGTTTACAGTAATCCTAGTCTAAGATTGAGCTGTTACCCTGACCAGTGAGGTTGGTGGTGGCTAGATCACCTTTGTTTCAAGGTGACACAGATCTTTCATCATCAGATCTGTCCTGTGTATATAAAAAGTTTCATTGTTTCCTCATAGCTGAAGAAATTGTTCTCCTACCCTTTTCATTTCCCCAGCAACTGAAGGTTTATTTAAAAGAAACCAACAGCTCCCAAAATCCCACCTTCCCCAGCAACTGGTACAAAATCAGATACTTAAAACTCTATTGTCTTCAAATCACACATTAAAGACTCTCATTCTACAAGCAAAGCATAATGAAAAACACCCTACCCCCACCCCCCAAACAAAACCAAAACAAACAAAACCCCAAACCCAACCAAACAACCAAAAAGACCCACAAAATACCAAACCAAACCACCAAAACCATAAAAAAACAAAACTTGAAAAACCAAACCACATAGCACAGACTTTTTCAGGAGTCATTTTGGGAAGAGCTGAACTTTTCCTGCTCTTTGCTTTTCTAAGATAAACAATCCCTTTCCTGTTCATCCCTGAAGCACATGTATAGGGCACTGCAGACCAAAGGTGATGCCAGCACATAACCCAGTGTCTCAGTAGAGGACAAACAGCATAGCTCCCCTCATCCACAGCACATGCAGCCCTAGGAAGCAGGTTTGCTAATTGGAGGCTCTGAAGCCTCTTGAAAAATTAATATTTTCATCAGTTTCATGTCTGTCTGTTTACTCACTTCATTCCTGCTGTGGTTTTCTACAAGCTTTACTGGATATATGGCATGGGAAAGATTTGAGTGGCTGTGGCCAGAAATGAAGAGGCAGGGGACATACATGGGGGTGACAAGAGCAAAAGAACTAAATTGAGGTAGGGAGTGACCAGGGTGCTTGAGGTTACTCTGATACTGAAATCCAGTCCTACTGCAGCCTCTGGCCTCCCTATCTTTCTCTAGTATCTGCAGACAACTGTCCTCCCAGCCTGTCCTTGAGGCCTTCTTAGGGATATCACTCAGTATTTCAGTGAATTAGAGATGCCATGACAGTCAAGCTAGGCCCATGCAATGGTGTATGTCTCTAAAGTGTGGGGTCTAAGTAAATATTACCATGTGTTCCCTGTGGTTCTCATCAAAATATGGAAGTGTCCATGTGTGCAATTCCAGAGTGAGACTCCTGGTTGCCTTAATACCCTAACAGTGCAAGCATGGCTTTAATACCTGGCCCAGGCCTGGGAAAAGCCAGAGCAGAAAACCATCGTGGCTTCCCACAGCTCATTCCCAGACCACTGTTAAAAAGGGAAAGTTAATACAGCTTGCACAGGCTGCTGAGCAGGCCTTCAGCTGGATGAGTTGGAGAAATGGGGAAGATGTAGGAAGCTATTCCTGTTCCTCATTAGATGTTCTTGTGTGCCTGGAGGCTGCTCAGTGGCTGTGGGAAGTGCTGACGTGGTTGGGCAGTGTCACCACAGGTCAGTGTGCCTGTGTACCTGCAACACCTACCGTAGGGGCTGCCTGACCAGACCCTACTGGAGCTGTGCTGCTCAGAGCACATCCTTCTCCAGAGCCTGATCCCATGCTCCCACCCATGCACCCACTCCCCAGGCTGCAGAGGGACATGCAGGTGATGCTGGGGAAGGAGCATGCACATTGTTCCTCGCTCACCTTGCCATAAGGCCTCTCCCTTTTGCAGGGGAGCTCTGCTGGCAGAGCTGCTTGCCCATGGGAGGGAAGGCCTTCCAGGGGTGCTCTGCCTTTTCTGCAAGCATTTCTTTGGAATGGTTGGGTTTTTTCCCCATGCACACTCTCCCTCCCTCCCAAATCCCACACCTCCCTTCTCCTTTCTGGTTGTTTTTGTTTTTAGAGAGAGCGCTCAGACAGCTGTATTAATCATGCAAGCCCAGCCATGTGTAATGTGCTTTATCAACAGCAGAGCAGACACTGAATGGCAACCGGTTCACAGGCGGGCCCAGTGCACTGCCTGAGCTGGGAAGATAAACCTGCTGCTTCCCAAACCAACTTACCGTCATGGGTTAGTGAATGGAGAGACTGTTCACTTGGGACAATAACCAGAGGGGAGGCCAGCTTGTTAGGCAAATTCTTGAGTGGTTTACACTGGAAATGGAAGGGCAAAGAGGAGGAGGAGGAGGAGGAGGAGGAGGAAGGTGGAAATTATTCTTTGGTCACTTTCTCACGGGGGTTGGAGGAGTTTTTGTGTGCGTGTAAGGATTAAATCAAGACAACAATGGCAGTTCTTCATCCTCCTCCTTGCTGCCCTCTGCAGTTCCAGTCAGCCAGTCAACACAAGAAGTAAGCAGAACAAGAAGGAGAGAGCAAAGATTTAAGTACACCTGCTGTGCAGGGGGGATAGGTTGTCTTCAATGTCTCTAAAGGAGGAAGGTGCAATTGATGACTTCAGAAGCTCTTCTAACATAGAGATGGTATCAGGCTATGAGTGTCCTCTGGGCTGGGGATATCTGGCTCAGGAGGGTTAAAGCCTGCCCCAGCTCTGCCCTACAGGGTACTCTGTCCAGTATTAGTGCTACAACACTCATACTATCACTGTGCCTATCAAACAACTGATTTTCCACAGCAGCCGCTCTTCCATGGCTTTCTTTCTAATCTCTGCAGTGCAGTTATGTGTTTCCCCCCCCCATAGTGGATCCACCCAAGCTCCACTCTCCAAGCTCTGACTGCTGTGCCCTGACCTCTGTTCTGCATGGCTGTTCTGCATGCATGCAAAGCCACACCAGTGACTGCACAGACCTTGAATCGTCTTCCTTATCCACTGTAAGGACTCAGCTTGGAGGAATATTTTTCTGGGACTTCCAGTCTCACTTCCCACCCTCTGCTGCTGATCTTCTTCACTCACTGGATCCTCCACAGCACTGTACTATGCAAATATATACAACCCAAGGCTCATTTTGGAATAAATCAATCTAAATTAATATAATGAACAAAAAGTACAGAAACAAATCAGGCAGTAAAGCCATTTCTCTTTCCTTTCCCCTGTCTCTCTCTTTTTTCTCTAAGAAAGCTTGTTTCTTTTCTCTACACTTTTTTTTTTCTTCCTTTGGGAGGGGTGGGAAGAAGCAGATCGGCTTTTAATTTTTTTAAGCAATCTCAACAAACAGAAGCTGTCTGTTGCTACTCAGCAAAACCCACCAAGAAATGTTGGTAGCTTGGCATCAATTCTTGGCATGTGTCTTTTCTCTAAGATGCTGTTTTTGTCTACATCCATACTACCTCCTTTTGGAAGACAGTATCATCACCTCTGACTTTAGATTACTCACTTTGAACCACACAGCCAAAATAAGATACAGTACCATCCCTGCCTCGTACCTATGAAATAGCAAGAAGCAATTACTGTGATGTTGGCTGCCTGCCCTCACCCTGCCTTGTCCTCCCCGTTCCCTTGGCCTGAAGGCCCCACAGGCTTGGCACCCAGTTCAGTCCCAGCCCTCCGTGCCTGCAGCCTTGGCAAGCTGACCCTGAGCAGAGAGAGGAGCTTGGTCTGTCTGAGCATCCACCCTGCAGGGCCAATCCCTTCTGCACTCCCCAAATGGACACTGAGCTCTTTGGAAAATCTGGGTGGATAGCACTTGTGGGAAGCAAGAAGAGCCGTGAGTTGTGCTTCCCACCTGGGGTCACAGGCATGATCAGCTGCCAGTGCCCGGGGCTCAGGCAGCTTCCAGGGAAGTGAGGCATGCCTTGAGCAGTCAGCCTCATGTCACTGTGGAGTGACCAGGGCAGCTGAACTGCATCCCTCAGATGCCTTAGGATTTATGGGGATACCAGCCTGGACATGGTTCCAAATACACCCTCATGTGCTTGGTCTCTGTGGCTGCTGTTTTTTTTCCTGGTCATTATTTTTTCTCTATTGCTCTGTTGGGTTCACAGAAAAGACAATACTGTCTATTTTGGCCTGTCTATGCTATGGCTTTCCTAGCTCTGCCAACCAGTTTGTTTCGAAGGCCTGAAGGCCTGGATTTGCACTGACCCTTTTCTGGAGCCCAAACGAGAAAGCACCCTCAGGCCTCAGAAGAGGACTCCAGAGGTGGATAGGTCTTTCAGCTAGTCACATCATACTGGCGGGGCTGACTGCCTAGTCACTAAATCTCTATAAACTGTTAACCCTTTGCAGCCTGTAGGCTCTCCTGTAATCCCCTTTGCTTCTTGCCTTAGCTTTGATGGACTCTGATGTCCACCCTTTTTGCCAAAGCAGATCCCGCTGACATGAGAGCAGCTGCCTCAACAGAACTGGCAGGGCCATGCACTACAGCAAGCGAAAGGGGAGCAGAGGTGGGTGGGAGGTGACCACTGTAACAGAGGAGCCATCTTCTGCACAGCTAGGACACCCATAGAGAAGAAAGAGGATTGAGAAGGTATTAGAAAGAAAGCTGCTCTCTGTTTCCCACTCTGGCCATCAGACCCAAACGAACATCTCTCTTTTCCCTTCCCCCAGCTCCCACCCACCTGATGAAGGCATTAGTGACAGTACAGGCTACACAGGCTACAGCTAAATGGAGACTATCTACGATCTACAGTCACACAGGGTCATTCTCCGATCAGTGCACGTTTTGGCAGAAAGGCAGGACTCATTCTCCTTTTCCCTCCCACTCTGCTAATTGCTAACACACTACAGCTATAAATATTGTGTCACCCTATTGAAGGCCATGACTTTGTCTGATCAGGCCCCAAAGGCTGACACACTTGCTGCCCTGTGTGCAGCTCTGGATGTGCTGCTTTCTGAAACACCACATCCCCCTTGCATCGCTCCGAGGGCATCAGACTCTCCATGCTGAGAAAGCCCCTACTTAGCCTCTGGCAAGCCCTCATCACAAAACTCCTGTGAGGACGACTCACAGGTTTTGAAGCCCGTCAGTCTGGCTAAGCCACTCTGATGTGGACACTGGGTACTAATCAAAGGGAAGGAGTTCATGTTCAAAGGGCTGAGGATGAGGGATAATGAAGGACAAAGATGGAGCTAGTGCCATAATTGTGACAGGTCCCTTTAAGGTTCAACAATGGCCACACTTGCCCTTCCATTGAAAGATGTGGTGTGGAATGAACAAATTCTCTTTTTCTAGAAGAAAAATCCTTTTGAAAAGGCACCTGATGATGCAGTAAGGCCCCTGCTTGGTGACAGCCAGGTCTTGTGTCAGCCCATTATAACACGGTGTTACAATGATGACAGAAAGATGTGATGATATGGCATCATCCCAGAAGACATTTCAAGGCATTTTGGGTGCATAGCTGCAAAATCAGGAGGGCTGGAAAATTTATCACGGACAACTCAGTTGAGAGCTGAATCAGCTGGGCTCCACCAGCATTTTAGGGAAGTGTCTCATCAAATTCAAGTCCCATTTGTTTAGTTGAATGGGCTGCTTCTGAGTCTCCAGCCTGCCTGAAAGCAAGATGTTTCCACAGCAGCTAGCTAATGATAGCAATGCTTAGCAGGACTACAGCACTCTTCGTCTCAAATCACCTTCCTTTTAAATTAATGCTCAAAACCCCACAGGGCATGGAAATGTTACTGAGGATTAACAGAAATGAAAATTGAGGGAGAAAGAGGAAGAAGGCTGTGATTCTGGTCATTGAGGAATGGCTTAATTGAGGGCTGAGGACTACGTTTCAGAACATCAACTCATAGGAAGAAAGAGGTCTAACAAAATTTTATGCCCAAGGTTTCTTTGAAGGTGAGCAGCAAAGTAAAAGCACTTTTGAAAAGCACCCAGCATCTGAGCTGAAGGCCCACAATGGAGAAGCTGGCAAGGGCTTTCAGAAAACAAGTGAGGTCCAGAGCATTTAAATTCTGCTTTCCCCCTCTGCAAAATCCTCTTGGTGTGTCCTGGGTTGCTGGAGATACACCAGCATTTGGCACCACGAATTCCTGGAGGCTCCTCACAGGAGTGATGGCACACACCAGGATGTCCTTCAAGATGATCTCAGGAGACTGGGGAGCAGTAAAAATATAACAGCTTCAGAGATGGAGGGGAAAGAGTTTTAAAGGATCAACTAAAGCTGTGCAGGATGGCCTTGGCAAGTTGATTAGGAGGTGTATGTGTAATAGGAATCCTGGCCTTGCTCACTCGCAGATTTTGCTTTATCATTTAGCTTAATGGGCTCCTAATTCAAAACCAGCTGTAAACAGGGCTGGCTATGAAAAAAATTAACACTGCCTGCCTGTGGAATTTAAGGATATATAATAAAAATAATCATAAAACCAAAGAGCCCTGGGTTTTTCATCAGACAAAAATATTTGTCATTGAAAATTCTTCTTAAAAAAAAGAACACCTAAAATTGGAAAACTCCTCAAAACCCTACATCCAAAACAGCCTCAGCAACTTTAATTTCATATCCAAGCACAAGTTTCATTTGCAATACATAAGATAATGGTGTTTAATTGGATTTATTTTTCCACAGTAGGTTCCCAATGGCCTACTTTACTCCTTTTCTCAGCTCCTTGAATATTATTTACAAATCACTCTCTGGGATTTAATTTTAATGGTAGCTTGATTTCTACCTCCCCCCTTCCTTTTTTTTTTTTTTTTTTTAGGTACTTTTCTTTAATTGTATTTGTGGATTTGCCTTTTAAATAGGCAATTGTGACTACATCCTGAGCCTGAATAAGTTGCCAAGAGCAGAGCTTGATTTGAAAACAGCAGAGTAGTTAAACGGAGCATGTGTAACATCCAGCATTTATTGTTCTTTTCATGGGAGTACCTGCAGGTGCTTTGTTCAAGCAGGTGCTCTTCTGCAAAACAACCTGGGTTCCTAATAACACTCTATCCCACAGCTCTGTGCAGACATTAACAATTTAGGTCTCTGAGCAACCCATACATTGAGTGCATCCTCCTCACATGGCAGTAAAACAAAGATACTAAGGAGCTGTAGGCCAAGATTTTTTCATTGAACACAGGGACTTGCTGCCTTATTGTTGATTTAGTTGCAAACACCACTTTCAAATGCTGTAGCCTGCTTTCTGGAAGTGCCCGGTGTCTGTGCTTTTTCAGAATGAAAGGATCACAACCAAGCCCCAAATCTCATATGAATGTTGGGACCATGCTGTCTGCACTCGAGGCAGGAGTGGGCAACACAGAGACAGAAAAAACACCCAGACCCTGTTTTGCCTTCATACCTTCTTCCCATTTTAGTTAGAATAAAATAGACAGTAACATCACACCATGTGCCTCTTTTCATGCTCTCTGCCTCAGATACAGGACTATGTGATTGGAAGACTTGGAGAGGAGAGACAAAAGCATGAGAAAACAAAGTGTTTCACTGTGGATGATAGGATGCTCAACAAGAGTGAGAAAAACCTTCTGGCAGTGTTTTAGTTTTCAGTTTTCCACTTGTCCTTTCCACTATCTCTGCAAAATTTTAGGTCTGCTTATGCTTTTGATGCATATCTGAACAAGTGGCAAAGAGGGCTTAGGATGGGAATGTGTTTTAGAAGTAGGTCTGCAGGGGGATTGAACCTTACCAAGGACTGTCCACACCTGGGTGACAACTCAATGTCGTGGCTCAAAGCTTGGTCAAAGTTTGTTGCTGTTCAGTTGATTAATTTTTTGAAGAGGGAGGGGGGAAAGAGAGGGATGAGGAAGGTGAGAAGAAAGACAAAATGACACGTAAATGAGAAGGGAAAGCCCTCATTTTCCTACATTTCTGAGCTGTTTTGCCCATGCCTAGCTCTGAGCATTTGTCAAGATGACGGAGAATGACCCGGCTAAAGAGCTACTTCAATATAAAACATATACTGACCTGGAAAAGGATTGGGGAGTGTGGGTAAAACTCGTTCTAAGGGGGAAAAAAAACAATAAGCAACATGCAGGAGAAAAGGACAAGCCACTTTTCACACCAAGCAAGCAGCAGATACAAACCTGATAGAGTTGTCCATCCCCAAATTAAATGAACTAGAGTAGGTTTCATATACAGAGCATTTTGCTAGCAACACGCCTAATACACATCAACATCCCCTGGGACTGGGAGTCAGAGAGAAGTGATTTGAAAAACTAAACAAATAATAGCCAAACAGCAAGAGGGATTAAGCACCTGCAGGGAAGGTAATTGGAGTTGATGGTCCATGTCTTCCCTCTGACTTTCAAGACCACTCATGTCATCACTCTACATCTCCTCTTAGCTACACCTCTGCCTGGAAGCTAGTCTTGGCAGAGAGGTGAGTTGTGGAAATCCTCCATGGGTAGTCGTTGCCTCCTCAAAACCTTCTCCACAATGGATGTCTTGCCAATGACAGTTCCCTTGAGGATCTGTGCATGGGAGCAGTCACCCTGGCAAATCCTCAAGGGCACTCTGCTTCTTTAGAGTTTTTGTCCTCTGAGAGGGACAGAGTTTTTGCAGACTCATCACGTTCCAGGTGTATGAAGAGCTTGCTCTCTTGTTTATAGGGGTTTTATAATGTGTCTTTGTTATATGTCATGGCAGGACTTTGATATATGTCACTGCTGGCTTCATGGTTTGCTTCTTCCACAAAGGATCCCAAAAGAATTGCACAGGCTCTGAAGGAAACCAGTATCAGGGACCTCAGTCTGAGGCTGACAGTCGTGTTAATTCTGCTTCACAGATGGTGCAGGTGATGCACAGAGCAAAGAAGCAATTTGCCCAAGGTCAAATGCTGAACTGTTGCTAGAGCCAGACACAAACACAAGAATACAAGGTCCCCAGGCTTGACTGTTATCACTGGTCTCCTTTCTTGGCCTTCAGAGCTTGCTGGCTGCCTTGTACTGACTGAGACAAGTTCCCATCCATGGACTGATCCATAGGTAGACATTTAGCTGTAACAGCTGGTAGGCCTGGGGCAATGAGTTATCTCCCGGCTTACCTGCTAAGATCACTGCTGATGGACACAGAGCTTGGCAGGATAAATCTGTAGTCCACTATTATTCTCTGATCACCTAGGCCCTGCTATTTCAATTCCAGTGCTCTTTCTGCAGTATCCTTGGTGCAAAGAGTGAGTTTCTGCCTCACTGGAGCTCCTGAGGATTGAGCAGGTAAGGCCCATCCCTATGACACTGGCAGAACTCCTGCCCTCATGGTGGTAATGGAGTTGTTTGAATCCACAGCAGGCACAGGGGAGATCAAATACAAGTCTAGCCTGGATCTCTGTGTTTATGTAGCAACAGGGGACTATTGTTCTGCGAAAGCAGGCTGTTTGTGCTGACAAGACTTCCTTGTTATTTAGTTTGGTTAAATAACTCAACTCCCCTTTACCTTCTTCCTGCACAGCAGGCTGCAGCCTGCACAGCATAAGCAGTTAAAGCAAAGCACTAAGGCCTCATTATCATGCTGCTTTCTATTCAAGGACTCTGTCTCTGTTCCTCTCTCCCACTGTGTGCTGCTTTTATTGCTCCACCCTGGCTCATTAGCAGTGTCTCAGCTTTGCCCCCTCTGACTGTCAGCCCAAACCACTTTCCTCCCTCCTGAGTCTCCCGGTTATTGACAGCCTCGAGGAAAACAGGGGGTGTGCACTAAGAGCCACTCAGAGGGATTTCGGCCACGGTTAAGGTTCCGAACCCCAGCAGCCACCACTGTAACCAAATACTCAGGCACAACAAAGCGTGGGCAGAGTGGAAGGAGGGGTGTCAGCATGTGCACACTTGTGGCAGGATGCTAGCAAATAATGAAAAGTTAGAGGCTAATGCCAGCTTTTAGGAATGTGCCTTGCTGCAACCAAAGCTGCTGGGCTCCACCTAAAGCCTCTCAGGTTGGCACTGTCTTGCCAGCTTCTGCTTCACCTCCGTGTTTGCTGATTCCCCAAAGGATGCAGGAGATGCAGCAGGGGACCTGCTGATGATGTGGCAGTCTCCCATAATTGAGCCAATTGAGCCAGCAGGACTGCATCAGGATGTGCAGCACTGTGCTGCTATCTCCTGTTTCAGCCTATGGGATGGGCCAGCTCTGCAGGAGGCAGAAGCCAACTAATTTGGACAAGCTTATCATTCTTTTCTCTGCTTTGCTAGAATGCACCAGTGTGTACCTGTGGAGGGGTGTGTGGGTTTGCTTCTACACCACAGAGGTGCATGCCTATGTACACATACTCACCTACACATAAACCTATGTATCTCTGTTCCTCCAGCAAATGTGTACCTGCTATGTGCATATACATATATGTGTGTATGTATATAGACACACTTCTGTGTAGCATGAGTTAAGATACAAACTGTGACTTCCACTCATAATGCTTTTCATAGTACTGCTAGGTGAGCAAAGCAAAAAAGAAAACGTGTTCCCCACCTCCTAATACACTTCTGCTTCAGTTGTGTCACTGCTTTTCACCTCTGATGCTCTGTGATGGCAGCCCTGGCTTTGCCTCTCTGTCAGGTAATTTTCCCAGAGATGTGTATTACTGCCCCTTTTTTGTGCTTAGGAGTTACAAACATGCTCCCAGGCTCTGCAGAGCTGAAACAACCTACTGGCTCACCAGTGCTGCCAAACATGGTCCTGCCTCCCAACTCCTCATACCCACAGATGTGTGATAGAGCTTCCTCTCCTGCAAGGGGTTTGGTGCCTGTTGAGCCCAGCCATGAAATAGTTCAGCTCAGTAAAACAAAAGAAAACATTTGGGGCATTTTAGGGAGACGAGCACTAAAGCTCATTTACCTATTCACTGGTTTAGCAGGTTGGACAGGCTCACTGGGATGTCTACTGAGTGTCAGACTGAGGGAAACAACAAAACCACGTGGCAGAGAGCAGGGTAAGCAAAAGGACTGGGAAGCAAGGAATGTCAGCAAGCTATTAGATCAGTTGTATTATCAAACTGTACCTGAGTACCCTCTCTACAAACATACTCCATGTTTGCTGTTGGAGACAGTTTCCTGGGTAAGTTAAACCTTTGGTAGGGCCATATTTATGTTGTTGTAAACTCAGTCTCCAGGAGTGGGGTATAAATCTCTCCACCTACCGCAGGCAATCCTGCTGCTACATCCTTTAAGGAAGATCACTTTCTATCTATTCATACAGCTCAAGGAAGCTGCTTCAGTATTTTAATGCATCTTCTATCTATGACACTGACATCTAAGGCCCTCACTCTCTCTGAGAGTTTTTCAGTGCTGACTGAGATTTCATGAAATGGTAGCCACCAATTTTTCTCTATTGCTAAACTGTTCTTTCACATCATTTTGCTTGCTCCCTGTCTGCCTTCCACCTCAGGCAAAGCTGCCAGTACCTCATTATTAACTCTCTGGTTGTTTCTTCACTCCTTGCTTCCACTCTCTTTTGTGCTGCAATGGGACACTGAGGAACCATCGCTGTACTTACCTCCCCAGTGGGGTGTTGATCTATAGTGAACTTCTTCTCTTTTTAAAAAGGAAATAAGATCTCTGATTCCAGGGATGAAAAACACTCCCAAGTATTTGAGTATCTGCTGTACCTTGCAAAAACTTGGCACTGCTTTATTTTTCTGTCTGGGTGTGTGGCTGGGAATGTGCATTACCTGTTATTTCAGCTACTGTGTGATCACTACAGCATTTCTTTCATCTGGGCTTGTAGGTTTTTTTTCAGCAGCTTTCTCTTATCTTTATGAAGCTGAATTCCCTTCACTCATTTCCCCCCTGATTTCTTAACCTTCAAAATACCAGCTGTAGTCTGCCTGAATTTATTTTGTTCTCTCTCTTTCTTTCTTCCACACAAACTAGAAGAACAGAGATTTCCTGAAACAATATGAAGCAATTGCACAGTGAAGAAGTAAGGATTAACCAAGCAACAAAAAGAAGTTAGAAAGACTTCACTGAAAATCATCAAATCTCACTCAGCTCCTGCACCTCCATTCTCCTGGCTCTTGTGAAGTTCTCTAGTGTCCTCCAGTATGAACAGGCCTTGAATTTCTAAAAAAAATTGTTAACAAAATCCAACAACTTGAAAGAAAGAAAGTGTTCCTCATACACATCAAACAGGGGCTAAAACAGGATCCTCAGTGTTGCAAATCATCCTTAAGAGTTGCCGCATTTCCTCCTGGAACAGTTAGCAACAACTTTGCAAGGTTTCCCTGGGTCTCTCACAGGTTCTGCCACTCATTTTATGACCATGGGAAAACCACTTCTTTACTCTGTACCTTAACTTCCTGCTGCAAAACAGTGCTAACAACACTCAGCCATTTCTAAATGACTTGTGAAATTAAAATATTCACTGCTGGCAAATCCTTTGAGATCCTCTGAGGTGAAGTTCTGAAGTCATGCAAAATGCTTCTCTAGCAAAATGAGCCCCCCATCTAAAATCATATGTGCATATATACATTATGGAATTTCATCTTATATTTTGTTTCAGTGATGCATTTCAGTTCATCTGTGTAACAGGAACCAACAGAGAGGGCCAAATTTAGAATTCAGTCACAAATAATGGATTCTAAACTTAGAATTATATTAATATCAGCAAGAACAAATCTGGAGTATTTGAAAATTGTGTTCCAGATTGCTGCCTGAGGATTTTTTTTGAATCTCATGACAGTCACAAGACCAGGGTGAAAAGACTTTCAAAGTAGAAATTTGCTTTGTGTGCTGCAATGCTACAGGAAATAAAAGATATGTTATTTTTTGATAATATTTGTTTTTAGAAAATAACTGCCACAAAATATACCCAAATTTGCAAAAAATTCAAACTGCCATGAAATAAAACCAAAGGTGGTAAACAAAGAATGCCCATGGATTTATCCTTTTGCACTACATCTGTTAAAAAGAACCAAACCCTAACTTTGGGTTTCTTGGTGAGAGCAAAAATTAGACTAAACTGCATCCCATACTGACTGCTTTACACAGCTTTTTTTTTCTTTTTTTTTTAAAGGACATGCAGGTCATGACATGAGAGCTTTAATTCAATTTGGGACTGCTACAGGAACACTGCCATCAGTCACTTTTGTGTCTACGTGTTCATTTGTGTGAGTGGGTCATTTTGCTGCAGTGTATCTCTGATGCCAGTAACGTGTGGGTCAAGTCTAGCCCAAGTTTTAGACCTGGAATTGGGAACTGCATTTTAAATACACCACAGTTTGTATGTGTGTGTGCATGGTAGGTGAGGGGCAAGGGTTCTGTCTAGGGTCAGGTTTGAATCAGCTGCAAAATTCAGAAGCAGCAGGTAACTGTGCTCTAGAGCTTGGTCTAGTCCCAGCTTCTGTCCGTTTACTCTTACTAAGACAAACTCAGTAATTGAAAGGTAGCAGAATGAGATCCAAGGAACCTTATTCCATATTTCATCTGTTGATTACCTTTTCCCCCATGGCCCCATATCCTTTTAAAATCATTCTGTCTTTTCTCATTTCTGTCCCTTCCAGTTCCAAACCAATTTCTCTTTTTCTTGACTGTCTTGTTCTCCTCAGGCTCGGTGGCTAGTTCTCTCCATCTCTCTGAATTACTTGTCATTTCTCACCTGTCATGGATCCTCCGAGCCCTGGCCTTCTGTCTACTTATTAAAGGGGCTGTCATTCTAAAGGGTTTTTTGTTTCCAGCTTTAAAACAAACACATTTTTATTATTTTAACAAAATCTGTCTTCAGCAAAGCCAGTCAATCAAAGGGCTTGACTGTAAACCTTTCAATTTGGCTGTGTTTGTGTTTTAAGGCAAGCATGAACACGTAGGTATCCGAAGAGAGTGCTGAAAGCCAGGTCATGGCTGGAGGTCTGAGGGGAGGACTGGCTTGTCAAGCAGATGCCTTCCTGAGTCTTGGCCACCATGTGCTTCCCGCACAGCCGTGTCTTTGTGAGAGCCTCCCTTCAACCCTCTCCCATACTTACTGTAAAGGTATAGGCTGGCATTTGTCACTCCCAGCTTGTTGGCAGCCACACAGGTGTAGTTCCCGTAGTGCTCCTCAGTGACATTGGCCACCATCAGCAGAGACTGACTCCCCGTGCTCTTTATCTCCAGACCGTTGGCGCTGTTTATCCTGGGGAGACAGGAGAGGAGGTGTATAGTGCAGTGGCAGCTATGTACTGGGAAGGAAATCCCTCCCCAGCACACAGCAAAGCAAAGTCATTCAGCCCAGCTGGCAGGTAAGGATAGAGGGAGGCGGGGAGGGGATGTGAGAGGAAAGAGACCAAAGAAAGGATGGATGGGAAACTGGAGGAGGTGATGAAAGGAATGCAGTAGTTCAGTGGGATTAAATGCCACTAGTAAAAGCACTGGAGAGCCAAGGAAAGACAAGGGAAAGGGAAGAAGCATTAACCTAGCATCAAGTCACTCTGGAAATGAACACACCATGGCCAGCTGAAGGCTGTTCTGTAGTTGAACAAAATATTCCTGGTGAAACTGCTTCACAATATGAGCACATGCTGAGTCACCCCTGAACCTGGGCACCCTGTTAAGGGCTGGCTACCCTAAAATGTAGGGTAATAACACAACCTTCTTAAAGCCAGGTAAATGCTCAGGTAGAAAGGACAGATGCTTCTTCTCCTCTCATTTATTCTCATATGCAAGTCTGAGGTGCTCAGGTCACACAGGTGGGGGAATCTCATACCTCAGTAGCTCCTTTCCCTAGCAGAATGCACAAGGAGCAGCATTACCTAATTGAAAACTTATACTACCTGCTTTTTGGTTTGTATCCGGGGCTACTTAATACATGAAGTTGTATTAATTGGGTATTGGCCCATAATTGACTTCAAGGCAAGAGCTCCATCCTCTTCACATCCTTCAGCATCTCCAGTGCGGAGAGGAATTGCCTCCTCCAGCCATGACCATGCCGGCTCAAGAGTCTGACAGGATGCTGTGACTCAAACAGATTGTGAGGAGCAATTTGTTTGAGAGGAGCTGGGGAGGATGACAGGAACCTCTGTTCAATGGACAGAAAAAGAGAGGAGGGGAGAGACGAGCTAAGGGCCTTACCTGGTATCATCTCTGTACCACTCAAAGTCAGGCGTGGGCACTGCTGATGCCTCGCAGCGCAGTAAGGCTTGTCGTCCCGTGGCCGCCTCATTGCTCTTGGACTCTGTGATGGTGGGAGGGTCTGCAGGAAGGAAACACGTGGTCAATCCACACACTTCCAGGTGGAACAAAACAGTGAAACTATGTCAGGGCTGCCTGTCTCATGCAAACTGTTCGGGCTACTGGAGGTCCGTAGCAGCTGTTTGCTGTGGCCCTTGCTCCCCCCTGTTCCTCTGCAGAACACTGCTCTTTGAACTCTCCCTCATATACAACATTAGAAGCACTCCTTACACGTGCTTCTCTTCAGCCCTGCTGAATAAAGTTCTGTCATAAATGCATAGGCATACACAAGCAAAGTTAAGGCCAGTGATGGACTTCTGCAATTTGTGAATATTTACCTATGGATCTGTAGTTCATATGGGCTTATCAGAGAGAAGAAGATGAAAGACTTCATCAAGGGTAAAGGAAGATAGCAAAACTAAAGGAATAAAGAAGGAATTTAACACTAACATGAAAATTATATTCCATACAAACTCTTTGCCTAATGCCAAAAATATAATAAGAAAGGACTGAGGCAACATGTATGAAACAAAAATACATTAATGGCTTAAAAGAGAAGAACTTTAGCAGAAGCTGTGGATGCAACTCTTGAGAGCCAGTGTTGAGACACTCCCTTAGGTGTCCAAGGTTACAAATCCTGATCAAGCTTTCCTGGACATTGTGCTTTGTGACAAGCTCCAGAAGGCTTGCTTGTGACTGCTCTGCCTGAAGTGTGCCCTCAGCCTAGCACAGTGCTCCCACCTCTGCTTACTTTGAAGTCTGAGCGTTGTGCCATGGGCAAACCAAACTTGGAAAATGTATTGGTGTGCTGGAGTTTGGTGTCAGTACTGGCTGGATACCAGGCAGGGTAGGCACCGACATCTTCAGTCCCAATCCCATGTACAAAATATTAAGCGATAAGCTTTACATGTTAAAAGGCAGAATTATTTCCACCTGGCTGCTGAGAGGGATCAAGGAATAAGTGCCTTGTCTCTCATCACTAATACTTGCATGCCCTGAGATTACAGGGCTGAGACTCAGACAGATATTTTGATGAGACTCAAGTTACCATGAAACACACTCTGCCATCTGTATCTGTCCCAGAACTCAAAGGCCAAAAAAAAAAAAAAAGGAAGCAAAACGGATCATGTCAGTCAAAGAAAAAAAAATAATTCTGTCTGGAGAATGTAGGGAAGGAAATTTGTTTGTGAACACATTAGCCATCTCACTATGATCTCTTCCCTGACCTTAATCGGGATTTTATGCAGGGCTTTAGGGATATTGCAGTGCGCCCTCTAACATCATAAATATTAATAAGTTTACATAAATAGGTTCCTACATACAAAGGCTGTGGGTTCATGTAAATATTTTAATTTGAAAAGGAGGAGGGATAGCAAAAGGATAGCAAAGGTGATTTTTTAACCATTCTTATTTGATTTCTTTTTGGTTTGAGCAGTGTATCTTCTTGCTGTCTACAGCGAGACAAACGTTTCCATGTCATGAATCCGGTACAAGAGGTGAGTCAGAGAATTAACAGGTACCTTTCCACGGTCCTGGAACATGATTTCAGCAAGTGTCTGCTTCCAGCCTGCTGCCAGGGAGTCCAGCCCCTTGCTCTGAACAGTCCCCATATTCAGCACTTTAAGAAGTTGGTGCAGTGCTCTCCCGGGAGCAGGGGCAGGTGGCAGTCCCAAACAACCCAGCCTATTGCACCTAGAAAGCTGCAGCTGCTCTGTGTGTAGCCATTTGCTGCCCGGGAAGCCAGGAGTGGGTTCCCTTTAGCTGTTCTCCTCCCACTCTCCCCAGGCCTCAGTTTCCCTCTCTGTGATGTGCAAGGGCAATTACTTGGGAGGCCTGAAGGTGGTAGTGTGAGACCAAAGCAAAGTGAGATGCTTTCTCCTGCGGTCCGAGCTGACAGTGAGTGCTCCACAGCAGATGATAAGAGATGGCCAGGAAGCTCCTGAGGTTGGACAGGCCCCATTTTTCAAACTAACTGTGGTTTTCCCACCTTCTACTGCTTGTGATGCTGTTTAACAAAGCAGGATGAGGAAAGATGTATGCAAATATCTAGTTTTCATTCCCCTAACGGGACTGATATTTTCCTGCATGGTCCTCATAGTCTCTTAGATTTAGTTTCCTTTCTTTCAAAAGAAAAAAAAAAATCTGTCCTTAAGGAATTTTAAGTTGCTTAAGTTACAAATTACACCACATATTAACATCACTTTTTCATATTTTCCAACAGTTAAAATGTTTAAGATCTTACCGTGGCATAGTTATTATGTGTTGAAGCTAAATCAAAATCAAACATTCTGACTTTATACAAACAATCTGTTTCAAACACATTAAAGCATCATTGAAATTATGTTTCACAGAAATGTTTGAAACTATTAATTGGTTCTCATGGAAAGTCTCCAGTTTATAAACTCAGCTGTTTTTGACACTCCTATACTTTCGGTGCAGAAAATCTGCTACTACAGTTCATATTAATGCCAAATTTGGCCCAGGAGGCAGCTGATATTAAACCACTGCCACCTAATTTCTAAGGGAACTATAAAAAACCGTGGATTCAGAAGATGCTGCAGGGAGCCCATAACCTCAACTTCTAAGCAAGACAGAAAAGTTGATCTGATGCAATGGCCCACACAGGACCAAGGGAAAGAAATTAAGAGTAAGAATGATATTAAAAGGTGCTATGATCACCTAAAGTCAAATTAAAGTCAAATTTCAGGTATTTCCTGAAACACTTGATGCCATCAGCTCTCTGCCCTAACAGTTCTACCTGTGAATCAAGGCATGAATATGCACCCAGAAATATGTCTGTAGCCATCTCCAATTTCAATTTAAGTTAATATTCCGGTTTAAGTCTCAATTTAAACTGAAGAAGGTCAGGAGAGGATATAGCTCCCATTCATCCATCCTTGCTGCAAGGGAACTAAGCAGGTACATGGGGATAGCTCACTTTACATCACTCAAGTGCCAAATATAAGCCTCACAAGTATGGAGGATGGACATATATATGTGTGGGATTAAAGAGTAACACCATTTTGAAATATCTTGTGTTACTGTGAGAGGAGCATTCCAGCAGAGTGAAGTGGACATCTGTCTAAGCACATATGAGATGGGATCCGTGCCCCAATCCACAGGTGTGGAAGTAAGCCACAGCTTACTGTTGCCTCTCGGTGCTTTTAGGGGATTGCTGTATCCTTTGGCCAAAACCCCTTTCTGTATTGCACTGGTTCATGAAGGGTCTTTTAGGCAGAGCTTTAAACTAATGACCTGAAACCAGCATCAAAGTTAAGTTTCTGCACCCTGTCATTAACACGTGCCTCTGCCCCGTGTCCCCTGGCTGTGATGGCCGTGTAGGCAGTGCTGAGATGGCTGGGTGCAGGCAGGCATGTGTTTGCTCTGAGCCAGCTGAGCCCTCCCTTATCTCTCCTTGCTGCCTTGGTGAAGCTTCTCTTCACGCTACTGTTCACCCGAATATCAATGAGTGAAAACAAGCCATTGCCAGCGTTTCGGAGGGGAGAGACAGGGGCAGATCACAGCTCCTCTTTCTCTCTCCCCCTCCCTGTCTGTCTCTCTGTACCACACCTCCCCCAGCATTTTCTTATATATTACCAGGTTTAAAGCACAAACCGTACCCTGTGGCAAGTGTCTGATTGCAGATAGTTTTCTCGGCGCCCTCCCTTTCAGATTGTATAATCCAAACCCAGAAACTCTGTTTATCCTGAAGTGACCCTCGCCTGTGGGCAAAGCTCTCCCCGCTGCCCTGCCCCAGCTGCGATGCACTCACAGTTCACAGTGACCCGGACTTGCTTGACGTCCGCTGAGGCGACTTCGTTGGCAGCTTTGCACTCGTACTTGCCCGACTGCTCTCGTGTGATCCCCAGGATCTCCAGGTACTCCTCCTCGCCTTCAAACTCTCTGCCTGGTAGGACAGAAAAACACAGAGGGTGGTTCTGTTAGGCTTTCAGGTTCAGGAAATTGCTATGGAGGAACAATCACAACATGGAGACTGCAAGCAGGCAACAGTCGTGAGCGGTTTAAAAGTTATTTCAGAAGCCGCATCAGCAAGAAACCAGTATTTCATTTAATTATGGAAAACTGAAAATCTGGAAGGCAGCATACAGGTGGTACAATTCATAGCTTCTCACAGGCTGCCTGGGCTGAGAAGCAAAATCTCCACCACATAAGATCAGACTAAGTTCACTAGAGTGATGGCTGAGTACCACAGAGGTTAGTCATGCTGCGGGTGATGTGCTGGTTCAGGGCTAGCTGGGTCCTCAGATGTGTTGTCAGCACCCTTTTCTCCACTGCAAAACTGTGAAAAATGTCTTTCTGTCTCTCAGAGCAACCACCACCCTGAAGTGCCATCGATCAGCTCAAGCCACCGTTAAACACAGCCAAACTGAGAGAAACAAACTGTAATTTGATCTGCAGAGACCAATAATCATCACGCATCCCTGAGCTACCGTACATATGAAATGACACATTTAAACCTTGCTGCCTCACTTACATGCTTTGGAAAACAGTGACTTGAGTGTCAGTTGGGGTTATGGATGGGGGCAGGAATCGGGGGAGGTCTGTGGCCTTGCTTTTAACTCCCTGTGCGACCTTGAGTGAGTCACTCCTTTGCTCTCCCTCTGTAAACTGCAGCAAATAGCCCTCCCTCTCCCATCACCTCCTGGTTAGAGCAGGGCAGTGAGGTTAACCCATGTAAAACACATTAAATTCAATCCATGAAAGTTGCCAGGGAAGCATGAAATATTAGGACTGGTATATCTACCCTATTTCTTCAGAAAGCAAAGTAAGGCACCTCCTGGAAAGATTCTGAACCCCATTTCCTCCTCTCAGAGGGCTGTAAGCACTGCTTTGCAGCATTGGAAACTGCAAGCCCCAGTTGTGTGCCTGTGTATGTTCAGAGAAATCAGCCCCCAACCCTAAAAGGGTAAAAGACAGATTTCAGGGAAAAAAAAAAAAAAAAAAAAAAAAAAAAAAAAAAAAAAAAAAAAAAAAAAAAAAAAAAAGTCAGATCACAAGAGCTACCATTCAGGTTCCTCAGAGAGTGGTCAGATTTTCCAAAAAACTCTCTGCCCAGCAGGTATTTTGTGCTCTGCAAGTGCCAAGTGCTTCTGAAACCCTGCCCACTTCACAAAAGTGCTTACAGTTTTTGAGGGAGTTCATGTAGTGCCTACTGCTCCCCTTGGTATATGGCACTGCATGAAAGCAGTGGGTAAGTCTGGTCTCTGGAGCTGAACTTCCCATGGAGCCACCTGCAAGAAATCCCACCCCAGAGGCAGAGACTTGCTGAAGTGTCTTGGCCAGGTCAGCCTGGCCACACACACTGTGCCAGCTGTGTGCAATTTCCTTCAGCATTAGAGAGGGACTTCAGAAACTTCAAAATCTGCTCAGAACTTTGTCCCTTACATAATTTTTTTTTGCTCTTTTTCACAGGCAATTTTCAGAATTGTTCTAGGGGAAAACCACCCCCTGTCATGGAGACTCAGCATGAAAACAGCAGTGTACCTATTAAACACATGTAAAGACAAGGGCTCCCCCTCTCTTTCAGCAGGGCTCATCAGCAGTCCCTTTTTCCAGCTCCAACCAGATGTTCAGGTAGTGGAAATCTCGTTGCTATGTCTAAAATTCTCAACTGCTTTGGTTTTTGCATCCCCTAACAGTCTGCTGCAGGACCTTCCTTCATGGCAGCAGCGTTTTGCACAAGAGAAGGAGGAAAAGTTGGCTCCTGCTGCCAGGACATGGCTCTCAATCCTCTGCCCTGCACTGGGGTTGATGCACTGGAGAGTCAGTGGAGAAGGAGGCAGGGTGGGATTTTCACAGGTGTTTTTTTATTGCTGGAACTCATGAATATGTGTAGGGGATTCTAACACCTGTAGGACCAGAGCTGGGTGAGTCACAGCACTGTGAGAAGGGACTTCAGTCCCCATCTAAACCATTCCCAATCTCAAGGCAGGAGTCATGACAGGGACACAGCCATCCTCTGCCCTCCAGCGGCAGAGATTCTGCAGCCACTCCTGACAATCTGTTCCTGGGCTTTGCTGTCCTTACCACGGGAGCAGTTTCCTGAAGTTTGACCTGAGTCTCCCTTGCTGCAATTTAAAGCTATTACTTTTGTCTTAGCCACTACAGACAAAAAGAACAAATCATTCCCTCCTTCCCTGCAATAGCCTTTTATCAACTTTTAAATCACTTATGTTCCTCCCTCAGTTGTCATTTTTTTTTTGGCTGAACATTGCCAGGGTCTTTCAACCTTCCTCTGCAGGTGAGGTTTTTTTTGGCTCTTGATCATTCTTGTTCTTTGCTTTTAGACCTCTCTGACAAGTTCACATTTTTCTGGATGTGTGATACCCCAAACTGAACACAGCATTTCAGATGAGGTGTTACCATGGCTGAACACAGATGAAGGATGGCATTGCAACTACTGCACCGTGCTGCTGTCTTGTAGAGGCAGCACATTTTTTTCTGGTTTTGCTGAAGCAGGGATCATTTCTGTTTGGGAACTCTCTTAATTCCCAGATTTTCTTACGGCATATTGCTCATACTGCTACCTGCTAATACAGCACTTTAAAAATCCCACCCCCAAACTGAGCCGACAAGCAACACTCCCCTCCTTTCACAGCAGCACTCTCAGTTGGTAGGTCAGTCAGGTGACTGGGAAGTTAATCAGACATCAGGGAAAGACTCGCAAAGAAAAGGTTAAAACATAATTTGCCTCTTTTTTTTCAACTCATTTGCTGTGCAATCCTGCCTTGTTTATACACAGGGTTCATTCCAAGTGGGACTTGCTTCTCCTGCAATTTGCCCTTGTCACAAGACTGTCACCATAATGAAAACAGGGTTGAGGGTGACTTAACCAGCTCTAATGGAGTGGCACCCTCATTACGGGTGCTGTTAAGTCTGTCTGTTAGAGAACCACATCAGTGGAGCTCCAAAGTAACCTACAAGGGTAGATACTTTCCCAAGGGAGGATGTTTTTGAGCTTCTCCCCTGCACACATACATGCACTTGAAGTGTACTGTGTACCATGTCTGGCAGGAGAGCTTTCACAGCTACAGAGAAACGCTCCCAAGGCATGATGAGCTGCTGGCCTGCCCAGTGGAGTGCCCTGGAAATAAGTGAAAGGCAGGACTTCTGTTCTAAAGGTCATGTCAAAGACATCAATAACCCTATTCAGCTCCTCATTCCCCTGCTCTAGGGTAAACATATAAGCATAACACTTCAGGGGAAGTTTCTGTGACAGTCTCTTGCTGAATAAGTGGTAGCACTGTTCTGGTCTCTGCACTGGTGACCCTGAGCATCAACATTTTGCTACAAGAACTGAGTTACTCTCACTTTCAAGACAGACCCTTTTGCTGCCTTGTCCCCTCTAAGAGCACATTAACCATTTCTAACAAAAACCATTTATATAAAATGGAGGTGTTGTAGTACAGATCAGGGAGAGGAAAGATGTATCACAGTGTGTTAGAGAAATGTCAGGTTGTGATATCTAGCAGAGAGCTGTAGAGATGTTTTCACTAATTCACTTTGGCAGCCAGATTAGGTGAGTCATATTAACTCTAACCTCTAAGGCAAACAGGGGGTTGGGGGAGCAGGAACAGAGCTTTATACATTGAGTGAATTCACAAATGTTTCCGCACAGGAGCCAACTTTGGTAGGGAACTGATGGTTGTCACTGTGCAGTTTATCAAAGCGAGGAGGGACAAGGCTTGGACAATGCTTTTTGGTACCAATAACAATGAACATATTCTATTAGGTGAAAGAGGGACTGCCAGCTCCTGGCAAGCGAGCCACTCCATTCCCGTTAAGAGAAGACATTTGCCTTGAGCAGATTATCAAGGGATGAAATTCTGACCGTACAGCCAAAGCTTCCTTGCTGACAAGGGTTGTCTCCTGGCTGTTCTGCCTGGTTCAGTACAGCCCTTTCCCAGTGAGAGTCCTTTCAGGTTTCCCTAGGCAGATGACTTCTCACTCAGTGCAGCTCTTCTCATCCCAAACCATTCCCTTGCATGACTTCAGGCAACCTGCTTCCCTGCAGCTTTTTTGTCTTTTACATGTTCATAGTTAGCTTGGTTTGTTGCTACAGCCCCATTAAACACCGTCTTGCCAAGCTGCAGCTCCTTAACTCTGTCCCAATAATTCAGAAAGGAGCTTTCAGCTCTGGAGGCTGGAGATAGAGAGAGCACGAGCCCAGGAGGCTTGACAATCAAACCAAGAGGGAACGACCCCGAGCAGCGCGAGCCAGGCGGCTGCTGCTGCTCGGAGCTGGCAGAGCCTTTTTTGCAGAGGGATCTGCGGCAGCAGCTTTGATGTGTGCAGGAGGAAGGCTTTGAAGGCCTGCTTGCCTCAGCCACATTTCCTATCCCCTGGCTTCCTAATTGGACCCAGTAAATAATGAAGCTGAACAGCAAATCTGCTTGGCTATGCTAGCCTGCTGGCAAGCAGCCCTCCTTTCCCCTTACCCTCTGGAAATAGCCTTGTACAACCCCACTAGCTCTGCATTTTGTCCTTGTTGGTGTGCACACCTGCCTGTGCTCCCATATAGATATGAGATATATATACATATATATGCTATATTCTGTATTTTATTTGTTTTTATATCTATAAATCCACTTGTGTGTGCAGAAACACAGACTGACATGTTCCCCAGGCATTTATGGGCCCTTCTCACCTCCACCCAAACAGCCCCTTGCACTGCCACACACCATCACTCTTTCCCCAAAGGCTAAATGCTTCCTTTCTACAAATGACACACGCCCAGAAAAAATCCCACTTGTACTGTGTGCAGACAGCTCTTCCAGGTAGTCAGGGCCAGCAATGCATTCAGTCACATGCTCTACCAGAGAGGCCTTTCCCTTCATGCCCTAGTTTCTTACATCTCCAAAGGGGAAGCTGATCTCCAGAGGTGGCAGCCACAATTTGTTTCATCTCCTCTCCTGTCTGTGCATCCAACACTGGGCTTCTTCCGGTGCAAAGATTACTTTCATTCTCTTATTTATTTTTTTTTTTTAGCACTGGTGTGGTCTTAAATTAAACTGAAATTCAGTTCTGCTGAAAGTATCTGTTTGCATTTGGCATGTGGAGAAAGAGATCAGCCACCCTGCTCCTATGTTTGTTTTCCCTCCAAGCATCTTTGTAGTTGTTAAGAGATGGGAGCAGAATGGGTTATGCATTTTTGTTGGGCCTAAAACAAGATGCAAGGAGATAAAAAAGATTGGAAATCAATGGAGGCCATTTGAAGTTTTTTGTGTGTAGCAACTTCTATTGCTGAACTGCAGGTTTTGTTGTCTCTGCACTCTCCATTTAGTGTTTGAGGTTTTGCTCACCTAACTTTCCTCCTTTCCTCTGCACCTTCTATTCCCTAGGAACAGGCTTTTGAAAGACAAAAATAGCTAAGGGAGCCTTTGACATGATTTTTTTGTTTTACCTCCAGCTGAGGGTTTTCTTTTTTTTTTTTTAATTCAAAACTTTGAAGTTTTTGTTTATCAGTCCCTGTCTCCTCAGCCATCACAGATTGCAATGAGCTTGGCATTTTTTCCCATCCCTTAGTTGAAGAGGCTTGTTTTTAGCAAAGAGATCAGTAGGGAGAAACAGATGGTGGATAAGCAAAGGGACAGCTAGTGCTACAATGCTACAGTGCAGAAGACAGGCAGAAAACCTAGAGTAGCATGGGAAGTGGTGAAATGGGGAAAGCTTGAGAGAAGACAAAAATAGATGGAGAAAAAACAGAGGGAGAATGAAGAGAGGGAGAAGTAGCAGGGAGAGAGAAATGAAAAAAAATACGTGAGATTCTTCAGTGACTGAGAAAATGAGAAAATGGTATTCAGCTACTGACAAAGAGAAACACACTGAGACAGAGCGAGTGAGAAAGACAGGAGGTGAGACAGTGGCAGACAGAGAGATGTACAGCTGGGAGAGAAGCACAGCCATCCCTTGTGTAAAGGGAGCCATGAAATAACAACTGCCAGAGGGACAGGAACACAGGGGTCACATGTAGTAAGGCAGTAATTACTCTGTTTAAGCAGCAAGGCACAGCAGGGTATTTATTGTTTAAGCTGGCCTCATGCCTCCCATGCCCTCAGGTCTGTAGCTATTACACATAAACCAAAAAACTAGAGCAGTGCCAGGGAGGGCCCTGGCCTGGCTCTGGCTTCATGAATGAGAATGAGTCAGACAGGGAGGAAACACTCTGGCATGGTTTCCCCTGGCATTCACCAGGACTTTGCTCATCAGTAATCATTCTTGCACCTTTATGTGCAAAACTGCCTGCCCTGCCTCCCGAGCCAGGGACAGCGCCCAAGGAGCTCCCTGCCTGGGGGAACAGGAGCACCTGCTGGCATGACCAGCGTTAAGAGAGCCTGTGATTTTCATGGGCTCCTACTTCTCAAACTCCACACATCCAGCATGCAAACAAAACCCTCCAGGCTGAGAGCAGCTTCCCCAGACTGAACAATGTCTCTGTGCTCTCTCTCTCGGGACAGCACTGACCAAACCACTTGGGATGACTTGCCCATCGCTGACGGCTCTGCCCAGGAGCTGGAAGCCAAAATCTGACAGCTCAGATGCAGTTTGCATCCCACGTGTGAGTACGTTGTCAGTGGAGGTCTTCTGCCTGAGGCAGCCTCAGCAGATCAGCTATATCTATGAATTTCCAACCCCTCTTTTCTATAAATGACCACTAAGGGTCATCACACTCTCTCACACAGAGCCCTGAGTCTGGGCATGGAGCAGGTGTGCAATATACTACTTCATCTCAGCAGCTGATTAGATCTTCCATTCAAAATTCACATGTGAACACCACAAAGGGAACCTTCCCCTGAAAAAAAATCCAGACCCGCTTCGGATCATAGCCTTCAGTTTGACCAGTGGTTTTCTTCTTCTCTTTTTGGAACCAGAAGGAGGAATTAGTGTTCTGCCTCAGCTTGGGATACAATTTAAATCAGACTATTTCATGTTGAAGATCACTTTTTTTTTTTCAAAACCACTTACTGAATTTAGCCCAAATTTGTTAACACTTTTTTAATGAACATAAACAGCATTTTTTGGATAGATTAATTACTCTTGAACAGAACTTGGCTGTGAAGCCAATGTATAAAGTAAATTATGAACCATGAGGTAAATTAAGTCATGTAATGTCACAACTACAATATTATACTCCCTAAGTGTTGCATACTGCAATGCAAGTTGTCATGACTATGCTACCAAACACCAAGCCTTAATTTTACTGCCAAGAAAATGACACATAAACATGAACAAACCAATAGTTGCACCGTTTCTGCATCACAAAATTTTTGCCTGCTGCCTTTTGAAGGTTACAACATGAGGTAGGAGCCATCATCAGCTAGATGAATCAATGAGATGTCGCCACATTTTTGAGAGCCTTAGGAAGGCAGGAGCTGGTAACTGATCACGGCTGTGAGGACAGTGCTGGAGCAGCTAATGAAATGGAGGTTGAAAAGAGAAGGTCAGACAGAGAATCACAGCTGAGGCACAGGAGTTGTTCAGTGTGCACATGTGGATGGCAGCACACCAGTCTCGCTCCCAGCAGTGTGGTCATCATTGCGGGGTCCTGTGCCCTCTTCCTCCACCACCTACAAGAAGAGAATGGGCCAGCACTTGCCCCTGGTACGAGGAACCTCAGGGTATGTTTGTGGGGGTGTGGGTGTATGATCAATAGGTCTTTGTTTCCCACTGTGCTAAGCACAAGTTAATGCAAGCCCAGAGCTAATGCTGGGGACTGAGTTTTCTCGCATGTCACGGACACTTATGAAAGGCATACAATGCAACAGCAAGCAGTCAACTGTTACAGTCTCTAGTGACTCTGTCAGATGGTTTCCTTTCATTCGGCCTCATGTACTCCTTTTCCAACAGGTTTTCTAATTTTGGACAATGCACTTGTGCTACATTGTTGTACAGTTCGAAGACAAGTTCCTCCTCACAAAAAGAAGACCAAAAAAAGGACTGACAGCAACAAGTCCCTTCTGGGGCAAGAAGCCTGACTGAACTGTATCATTTCTGTCCTGCCAGTGAAGAGCAGTGATGGACTGCAATGCAGCCCCTAGTTTAATTCCACAAATCATTACGTCAGCCCCAGACTTCAGGAAAACCTCATGCAATGGCACACACTGGTACCAATTGTGCCAGTCTCTCAATCTAAGAACTACAGGGGTTGGTCTGTGTTTGGTGGCATCTTTAAAAATCCTTGTTATGTTCTTTACAAAGTCTCTTGTGTCTTATGCAGCACAAGACATGTTCAATATACTATTGTGCAAGAATCAAGTGGTTCACTTTTGTAGGCATCCATCAGAATGTTTCCTTGTTTTTAAATATAAGGTGTTTGTTCCCTTCTGTCCTATGCCCACTTGTACTTCTTGAGAGAAGAGGGTAAGGATGAACTCACAGCTTCAAGTTAACCAAAAATTTCTTTGAAAAACTGACAATCCCCTCCTCCTCAATGATTCAACTTAGCCCACAGAATTCCATTCTTATATGTCTGAAACTTGGAAGAGGTTTTGAGAAATTACAAACTGGCACAAATTTACTTAAAATGGGAAAGAGCATTAACTCAGAGGCTTAGGCATTGCTGTAGCTCTTTCTCTGCAAGCTGGAGCCAAACATTTCATGACCAGATGACACGGCCCCTGAATCTCCAGTCCTTTTGCAAGATGGCAATTCCTGTAGTTCATCCCTGTTTTCAGCGAGGCTACTCTGAACACCCGCTTCACAAACAAAACCTAAAGACTGGGATTTCTCTATCAGCCTGGATCTAGCCACTGAGCTTTTAAACTGCTGTAGTTTTCAACTGAGGAAATGAGGTCAAAGAGTTAAGCCACCCCTTAGCAAGATTTACCCTTTCAAAAACACGCCAGAGTGTTGTGATGCCTGGCGCCAATATTTGTATAGGTGGATTAGCTTCTTGAAAAATCGTTTTGTTTGCTTTTCTGTTGACCCCTCTCCTTGCTGCGATGTTTCTCAATTAGATCCAGCATAGTAATTTCCTGACACCATCCCCCACATCTGCTTCTGGTGGAAGAAGAAAAGGGAATGCTTTCTGGGGGAGCAAAACAAGGGATCAGGAGATGAGACTACCTAGCTGAATTCAGGATTCAGCAGGCATCAAATATTGCCAGGTATCAAGGTGAGAATCACAGAGGTTTGAGGCAGGGTGGGGTGTGCTGGGAAGAGATTGTTTGGGCTCACGCGCTGCAGAAACTTTTGATCAATTGGGCTGGCTCCTGTGATATTATCATCTGAAGTGTCTGCCGTTGATTCATAGTGATAGCAGTCCAGATAAATGATTGCTTCGGTCCAGGATATTTAATTCTTATGCATTTAGCCACTCCTTGCTTTCCAAAGAATAAAGAATCTCTCTCTCTCAAACTTGCAAGGCAGTGGCTGAGAAGGAAGGCACTTGCTCCGTGCCTAATACTGCATCTTGCACAATCTACAGGGAAGGCAAGCAGAGAGGAAATACAGACCCTGCTTTTGGGGTCTTGTAGCTCCCTGATGCATCTACTCCCATTGCTAGTGCAGATGTTGGCCATCAGCTGTCAGCACACTTGAAAATCCTGGTTGTGAAGCAGGGTTTCTCTCCCAAGGAATATGGGAAAAAGAAGAGGGTGACCAGAAAGGGAGAAAGCAGAAAACTGCAAATAGAAGAAACAGTACCAACACAGCTCCTTTCTGACTTCTTACAGCTTACCCCGTAAGTTTAGGAAGGGGTCTGAGGACAAACCTAAAAGATACTTCACTGCCTTCATACCAACTCCTTAATACTTGTTCTGATGATTACATAAAACTTCCAACAACTGTAACAGTGCTGGCATGAGAAGACCATGGCCAATCATGTCAGTCAAAATGTGTCTCACTGGGCTTTGCCTCTCTGAATCCCCCTATTACCATCATGGACAGGAATCCTTTTATTTCTCTTCTCTCGACTCCCCAGACACATTTGATTCCTGTTGGAAGAGAAACATCTTGCTCCAGCAGGAGCCCAGTCAGCCAAAAGACCCAAGAACGCATGAAAAACCATCCGTTTCATGTTGAGGATTCTTTGGGTCCTTCCCACCAAGCTCCTGGAGAGGCAGGGGTCTCATTAGAGTGTGTTTGCAGCTGCACACCTGTGAGACTTTCACTGGAACTGAAACAGCAGTTGCTCTAATTAAACAGCACAGAGCAGGCCACCTTAATCACTGGCATGATTTCATCTTCCTTGAGGGGAAGAGGCATCAGAACTGATAAGAGAGAGAGAAGAAGGTGAAATGTACTGAATCCCTGGTTCCTCAGTTAAAAGCACTAAGGGATGTCTCTCATCTCTGTAAAGATTAATGTGAGCTTCTGATGGCATGTTTTATTAAATGGTTATATAATAATTGATATTTGAAAGTAGGGTTTCCAAAAGCCACTAAATGCCTTAACAGGACAAGACACATTGGCTTTCAATAGCATTTGTGCCTGTAAGTCACTCAGGTGCATTAGAAAACTTCACCTCTACCCTTTTATTCAAATCAGTGCCTCATTTACTCCATCAGTGTGACCTTGCCAGTCTGTGTGGCAGAAATCAGGGGCAGGGGTGAAAACCATAAGCCCTCTAGGGAGAGGGTCTATGTTTCCTCAACCTTGGGTGGAAGTAGGAGGTGCCGCAGCACACAGCCTGAGCGAGAAATCCATCAGCTGAGGAGCAAGTACCCAGACACCAAGGACGCCTAGGAAATAACAGCATGATAATTCCTGTCCTGACTCTCCCAAAGCCTGTAACAGGGAGGCACATCTGTCCCTGAGACAAGGCACACAGGCAGGCCAGGTAGAAATGCTGCTGGCAAGCTAGAGGGCCAGTGGGCCAAAGCTTAATAGGAAAACAGCAGTGATTTGTCTCCACCACTATTTATGTTTCAAGCACATGACAGGTTGTCAGTGGAAGTGAGTGCTGCTAAATTTACTGCTTCTCAAATCCCTGCCACAGTGGCATACTTGACAAGTCACTTCATTTGAAGGGCTAGGTGTTGGGCTGGACTTCCCTCCCCTGTGCTCTCCTTCAATGAAAACCACAGCCAGCTTTCTTTACACAACAGACTGATCCCCCTGGGGGTTATGATATCAGGGTGTGAGTTTAGAGAAGAGGGACGTTCCCAGCATATTCATTTTTAACCCTGATATGTGCTGGTCTTGTTCTGGGCCACTTGACTGCAGATGTGTGTCTGACAGGACACACACATGACTGAACAAGGAACAGCTTGGCTACAGCATGGGGCATTCAGAGACAGAGAACATGAGAGCCTGGTGAGTATGAGTGAGTACCAGCTGGGTGTGTGGGCAGGAGCTGCTGATCATCGTAAAGAAAGCAGTGCCAAAGCCTGGGAATGCAAGAGGAAATGCAGGTGGGTGAAAGGGTGCCTGGGGATTAGACTGCACATATGTGTGCATGTGTATGAGTGCTGGAAAAAAACACATGGAATAATGGGTGTGGGACTGGAAGTACAATGGAGCATTTGGGTGAGGATGTGCAGGCAGGAAGGCTGGCAGGCAGGGGAGAGGGTGAGAGGGTGAGCATAGGGTGTGTCTGTGGTCCTGCATGCGGAGGACTAGAGCATGGAGTGTCATTTGCCTCCCAAGTGTTGCACGGTGCCTACATCCACGCAGCCACATGCACATCTGTGACACAGCACATTTGGCAGCTGGGAGAAGACCCCTCATTAATGGCTGAAAATTTGTAACACCTGGTTTCAAACTCTCCTGGAAAGCAGAAGGGAAGTGAGGCTGCCATTTGATGACGGGGGCCGTAAGAAGCCCAAACTTTCCCTTTTTTTCCCCTAACTTGTCCTCACTGCACTACAGAATCCCTGCTGAAGGGCTCTGGTCTTACTTGCATGGAAGCTGCTCCCTGCCTTATGCAGCTGTGCTTCTGGACAGCACCACATCTTCTCAAATGTTCTGACTCCTTTTGGCTGCAGATATCAAGACAAAGCTGTCAGGAATATGGTGTTATGAAAGACAGTCAAATGTGACAGGGCACGTCCTCCTACCCCAACCACTCCCTTTATTATTCCTTCTACATGCAGTGGAACTCCCTGCTTTCTTCCACACATATCTTACCATCATGCACAAGGTCCTTTCATTTGGTTCCCTCATGTGCACTCAGTAAATCACACTTGTGCATGGACATATCCCACAGACAGTGTCATGCAGAAGTAGGACACATCATCTTTTTTCCTGTCACAGGGGTGCTATTCTCCCCAAGCCCTTTAGGAATCTGCTCCGCTTCCTTTTCCAGTGGTGTAGGCCAGAGGCCCTTGTTCTGCAATTGTGCCTCCCTGTTTGTATGATTAAATGTAGCATCTGCAGCTATATTAGCTGGGCTATTAGTGACAAGTGCTATCAATCCTCATACTTCATGAATAAACTGATCATCAGCTGGGGACAGAAATCTCCCCTTGTCTCTCCTCACCATCATATACAAACTGCCTTATGTGGCTTTCAGAGGGAGGGAAACAAAAAGAGGTGGAGTTAGGGGCTGACAAATAGTTTGGGGTATCTTCTATTCTTTCTTTGGTTCTCTGCTTTCCAAAGAACACAACAGACATTTTTTTGATGGGTGGCTCCTCCAAGGCTGCTCTAAGTTTTACTGTGGGTGGGGGAAAAACACAACAATTGTGCCCTCCCACCTGGCCTCCAAGGACTAAGAATTCATCCATGGTAATCATCTGTGCCTCTTGGATTGAGGCCCTCTGACACTTTTACTGGATAATAGCATTTCTTAATAACCAGCATTTCAATCAAATTTCTTTCTATCACCTCTCCAGCACCAATACTCTGCCTGAGTACTCTATAGGCTAGGACACAGTAGAGAAAAAAAATCCTGCAACTTTGACCATAAGCTTTTGAAATAATATTAAAAGCCAGGTTTTCAAACACCCTCTCTTTAAACACTTTTTTCTCAACTGCTCCCAAAACTGCTGTCCTTGTATTTCTAAGTCCAGCATTCCAAAAGGTATGCTGGGTTTGTTTAAAACAACTTCCTGGCTTGTAGGTTATGTCAATATCCTGGTGGGATTTTATGCCACTAATCTCAGCAAGTCTGCAGTCTGCAGATGCAGAACAGTTGAAGGAGGGGAGGAATTGTTAACTATATTAAAATGGCAAATTCACCTGCAGACTGCACTTTCTCAGTGCTTCAGAAGCAGAAGGTCTTGAGGTAATTTTCAGGCAGTATGAGCTTGCATATACAGGGGGATGCAAGGAAGGAGAGGGGAGAATAGAGAAGAAAGGGAGAATGGAGAACAGGGGAAGAACTGTCAAGACAATAAATAATTTAAAAAGTAGCATAGAGAAGATAGTTTGTGAGATCCAGGTCTTCAGGAGAAGGACCAAAAAGAAATAAATAAAGAAAGAGACACAGAGCATGAGACAGAGATGAAAGTTTGATTGAAAAGAAGCGAGGGGATGCAGAGAGTTAGGGCAAACAAGCAGAGCTCTAAGCAAGGTGAATTGCCATGGGAAAGCAGCAGGGAATGCAGTTAGTGTTGGCTGGGAATACAACATACAAGGGGTAACTGAGGCCAGAGTCTTCCAGATGTATTACTGTTCTATTGATCTGTGGTAAACAATTTTACTGCTCTCAGGCGATTCATGGCTGTTGGCTGTATCACTGAGGGCCTTGGACACTTATGTGCTGTGCATACATGCAGGGGCATACAGGGAGAAAAAAGATAAGTTCCCATGACCTTTGGTAGTGAGGGCTTGGGATGGAGTGGGAATGTTTGGTGCTGGCTCCCCCTCCTTAGTTTCTGTCTGCTTCATCTCATTAAAAGCAGATAAAATACACCACATGAACAGCCATCCCATTCCTAGACAAACAAGTGCTCTTATTGCTACCTTCTCAAATACGGGGAGTTCCTCTGACAAGTCTGCAATTCATGGACCAAGAAGACAAAAAAGAAACCACAGTTGTCCCCCATCATTCCAGCACTGCAGGAAACCCGGAAGATAACCTTCAGCACTTTCCATGTAGCCCTGGAAGAGCCCCCTATGAACTTTTGTGCTCTTCATCCCCTAGGCTCTTGCTGTGAGCACATGGTGGTTTGCCCAGAGGACAATGTGGCTGCCAAGAGGCTCAGGGAGGAAAGAAAGAGAGAACCTCTCCAGTCACTTGTCACTGGGGTGATTTGAGGTTTTGGTGCCCTCACTTCCAAATCTGTTCTGATGGGCAAAGGGCACATGTCCCAGCTCCACCAGCAGAGTGGATGTCACACAGCAGAGCTGGGCCTCTGGATGCAGGCATGGGAGGGACCCCATGGGTTGGAATGCAGCAGGAAGCTGCTGCAAGAGGAGATGAGGATAAAACTGAACCACAGGTCTGGCTCCTTACACAACAGGAGAAATGGTTTTGCTGCTCTTGATCTCCTGAACATGCAGCTTGCCCAAAAAGGCTCTCATCTGCTACATACAACGAGGAGGCTGAGGTCTGCTATCAAGGAAAAGAGTTTTGCTCTCAGATCTGATGAATTCAGGCTCTTTCTATACCCTGTACCTCTTCCAGCTGGAGGCACTTATAGGGAGTCATGGGACAGAGATGGAGAAATGAAAAACTGAGATACTGAGATACCTATTCAGGTATTTCTTTACTGAATCCCAAAGCCTTCATGAGCTCTTTCCAAACAGAAATTGGCTGAAGGTGACATATAGCCCTCTGAATTTGAACCTCCTCGGGACATTTGCGCACACTGGTCCTGTCAGCATGCTATGTTAACTCATACATCACTTGCTTAATGATTTAGGGATTTGACCACTTTAGCTTGGGAGCAGATAGTGAACTGAAGGCAGAAAGGTTTGATTCCCTGTCTGTGTTTCTACACACTCAGTCATCCTCAAAAGTAGTTGATATCTGCACAAGCCTAAAGGCAACCTTGGCTCTTTCAATTAAAGAAAAAGAAAAAAAGAAAAAGAAAAAGAAAAAGAAAAAGAAAAAGAAAAAGAAAAAGAAAAAGAAAAAGAAAAAGAAAAAGAAAAAGAAAAAGAAAAAGAAAGGAGAGACATTTAGGAGTCCTCAGAGAGACAGAGATGGTTTGATGTTGGCAGAGAACATCTAGCTCTGCCTAGAATCACAAGGAGGAAAATGGTATTGCTCCCCTTTCCAGGCAGGGCAACCTCTCCCTACCTGCACTGTGGTGCCCATCATCATCCCTGTGCAGGAAGCAATGCCTTAAGAGATGAGGCAGGAACACAAGCTGTCAAGAACCTCACCTATATTCTTTGCTGTGCTTTCTGCATGGTAGCTATGGAAGTATAAGCAGCTTTTACAGGTCCAAGACCAGAGCCTGGTCTAGGCGATAGATTAAATCTCAGCTTAGTCTCTCTAGGGAATGAGGCTGCAGAAATTCTTACTGAGTTTTCTCAGGAGAAATGCAGTCTAAGATAGATTCAGACTAATAGCTTAACACTTGTTCCTCTCTAATAGCAGAAAATGCCCAAGGCATTTTTCTTGTGCTTGTGCAAAGACAGTGATCACAAACCTGTATACAGCACCACACTCTGGGTCCCTTCTGCAGAGAAAAGTCATTAAGCAAAATCATACACATAGACCCAGCAAAAAAGGCAGAAGATGAAAAAAAATTGTGTGCAGAGGGAACAGTCACAGCTGTTTCAATTTATGAGACAAGAAATTGTATTTCAAAGAGAATACAGAAGTTTTCCCCTTCGAGAAAGTTATTAACCAGAATTTGCAATAAACCCCACTCCATTTATATGCCTCTAAACTGAAGGGCCCTGATAGAGATTATATTGGATTCTGCAGGGCTTTGCTCTGCCAAGAAGAGCTCTCAGCCTCAGACCTTGCCATCCCAGAGGTCTGAATCACCTCTCCTGCTTTTTTATCCATCACAACCCCGCTTCAAGTTTCTCATCCTTTCTTTTCCCCTCTTCAGTTCACATACCTCTTTTGTCTTTTCAGATTTTCCTCTTACTCTGTCTCCCTCCTCCTCTTGCCCTATTCTTCTTCTTTTTATCTTTGAACCCTTTTTTCCTTCCACCTGTATATATGTCCACAAGACTGAAACCTGACTGTAACTCAGTCGAGCTTCTGCAATGACAAAGAACATTCATGCACGAATAGTGTATTGGTGAAACATCTAGGAGAAGAGTTCTCATACTTGCAGCTTTGTTTTGCCTTTTATAGCTGTCTGTTACACAGCAACTGATTTAAGGGGGATGATGCCATATTGCACCACATGGCTGGAAAAGACTCCATCATTTTAATTCAAAGCTGTAAAGAACTGAACCAGGGGGCGGGGAGCAGAGGAGGTAAAAAAAATACGCTACAGCTGAAGAAATATGCTACAGCTGAAGAGAAATCACTTGGAGGTGTTGGCAGCAAAAAAAACTTCTCTTACAGAAGCTGGGCTGCTGGAGGTTTCCTTGAAGATGACCCACTGAAGATGTGTTTGATTTGACCTGGTAAAGGCATGTGCTTATTTGTACTTGAGGACCCCAGTGGGATGCTCAAGGCTAATTAAAATTTTTTTGCATGTCGTAGCTTTGATGCTCAGCACATAAACAAGAAAGCAAGAAAACAACAGAAGATACCATGGTGGTATAAATGAGGGACTCAAACAGAAAGAGAGAGAGAGAAGGTCAATCCAGCAATCCCATGCATACCGGCTCTCAAAAATTGAAAATTTAGTGTGGAGCATATATCCATTGACTTACTTTTTTAACAATTAAGTAAGTAACTTAGGAAGGTGATAGATTATCCATGAAGGAAAAAACAATGAATCAATCAGTTATATAAAGAGTTCTTAAAATTCTCTCATTGCTGGAGGACAGACAGTGGCCTGTGTGGACCACTGCTCTTTCTTCTGGCAAGGCTGCTCTTAGACAAGTCCTCTGTGTCCCATTTCTTTCCCCTTCCATCTCACAGTGTCTCAACACTCACTTTTCCATGCATCTATTTGTGTGTGGTCAGCTTCATATAACATAATTTGTATGCAGCAGCCTGGAATGAAAGCATAACAAGCACTGCAAAATTGATATTCTCCTCATTAAAAAAAGAAAAATCCTCTCTTACCAAGTTTGACCCGGTAACTACATCTCCCTTTTGGACAATACATACTGTGCTGTACATACAATTGAAGCAATAAATAAGCCATCATGTAAAACAGGAAATGTCTTTCTAATAGGGCAGTGAGTGTTTGGCATGCACTCATTGATTTAAACATCAGCCAAACAGGTAATGATGAAAAGATGAGAAAATGCCTGGTCTCATTTAAGAGCTCAATCAACATGTTACAAAAACCTTCCATGTTTTTACACAATAGCTCTCTGGATAACACCTGCCTGAGGAGTGTCCAAGGCACTCAGGTAGGAAGATTTGATCCTGCTTCCCAAAACCTCTCTGTTCAGAAAACAAAAGACTTCAGTTTCCAGTTTTTGGAGAGTTGCAGTTTCACTGGCACATGAATCATGGAATGTATTAAGCGAAAGCTCAGTCTTCTACAGCAAATGGCAGTCAGTACCCACACCAGTAAAAGATGGTCTAATCCAGGATGGGAACAACAGCTAAAACAGCTGCTATCTAGTACTATGAAAGCAGCCTTTCCCTGTTTCCATTGCCTCTGCTGGCCAGTGAAGCCTCCTTTGTGTCCAGAGATACCCGCTCATGTTTCTAAGCCTCTCTGTAGCCCAACCCAAAACCCAGTGTCAAACAGGCTTATGCTGCACCACAAAGGGCTTTGAAGCTGAACAAAAACAAATTGGTAAAAAATACAGCATACTGGAGACAGTCTTTACAGTGAGCATTCTATGAGCCTGGCAGGAAAGTGACTGAGCATCTTACTGATTTGTGCAGTACTGCTTCTCTTTCAATTCACCTGCTTTTAAACAACACACTGAACTGTCTCAGGAGGCTCCCTGGTTAGGGGTTCATCTCCACACAGCTCTTCCTGTCCATCTCCTTTTAACAACCAGCCTTTCTTTTCCAGTTCTCTCGGTATGAATACCTCTGCAGGGAAAAGCTGTTTTCCTCTGCAATCCCCAATTTAATACTCTGACATGGCATCAACATCTTGCTGCTATTTCTTCCTGTTCGTGAAGTTCTATCCCAGCCTTTTATTCCCCTTTTCCTTAAGTCAATCAGTTTTCCTCTTCTCTCTCCCCTGCTTCACCCTTCGTGGTGGGGTTTGTGTTTTTTTCCCTTTCCTCCTCTCCTGGAAATGTGCCAGCAATACAGCAGAAGGGAGCACATTGAGAAAGGTTAGGCAAACACAACATTATGATCAGAATCAGCAACATATTGCTCATTAAACATTTAAAATCAACAGTTGCTGGCTTGATCTGCCAATATTGTGAGAAACGCCAGTTTTAGCTCAAGGTGCCTCCTGTTTCCAAAATGGCTTTATTTATGATGTGCGAGCTGGTGGCTGTGAGAACAAAACCCTACCTCCAGCGGCCAGCAACACCCAAGCTACAGACAGCTCCATGGAAAGTTCCCCAGTGAGCACCAATCGCTTCTGCCTCCCCAACACCCCCGCTGCTTTCCAGAAACAAATGGATGTGTAAGAGCACAGAAATGTGTTTGCAGGAGATAAATTATTTATCTGAAATTTACTGTTGTGAAGTCAGCGTAATTCTCAAATCCGCAGACGTATTTTATGCACTGATAGGACATTTCAAACAGGGGCATTTGGACTCATTTCTCCCCTCCTCCTGCAAGTATTAACACAATAATGCCTCACCTGGAAAAGAAAAGAGCTGGTGCTGGAGCTGGAAAAGCAGTAGGATAATAGGCTTGTAGTTCCATATTGTGTCCCAGGAAAGTTCTGTTTCTTGATAAACAAACCAGCAAAACACTCCTTTCCCTCCTCCCTCTAACCTCTGAGATATTTGCATTTATATTTTTTCTGCCTAGTCTACAAAGTTGATGCTTTTAGTAGTTGGAAAATCAAGCTTTATGCCATATGAGGTACAAACTTGACTACTGTGGGCAAATCCCAGAGCCCTCCAGATCTGTCAGTGCCCTCCAGATCTGTCAGTGCCCTCCCTCCTGCCCTGCAGCAGCCCCTGCCCTCCCAAACCAGGTCAGAGACAGGTCACTCCTATACCCATGCACATGTTCACTGCATATGTACCACTACATGGGCATTGTCCTCTCTTATGCTAGCTTCTGGGACATTCCTGCATCAATCAAGCCCTTTAAAATTTCCATTCTTACAGGAGCCCCTTGGTTAGTGCAGTTTATCTAAAACCCTGCCACTGATCCAAACGGAGATTCTTCCTTCACAGAAAATAATTTTGGGGATTTTTTGCCAATTATTCCGACGGGAACAGAGCTGCATCCTAGGTATCAATGTGAAGATCTATTCACTCTCAATTACACTTGTTTGAAGCATGAAAAATGAGATTGTCCTCTGCTAATGCAGGAGTAAAAAGGGCAATTATAAAGCACACACTTCACACAACAGATAACCAGCCCAACATTTCTGACAAGCTCTTGTCCACTGAGCAGTAACAAGTCCCACAGATGCTCACAGGCACCCTTCACTTTAGGTCAGTCAAAATGGAGATAAATATGGCCTGGCCATGTCTCTCCCTTTGTTCTGCACCGGTGCATTTAAACAAGTGCACTCTCAAAGAGAGACCAATGGCTTGCTCAAGGCTCTGGTAAATCCAAAAGGCAGCAGGAAAGACTGCAGTTTTCAGAATGTGAGCGTTTCTGAGAAATCCGATGAAATGCTTCCAACAATCCAGAGTTCCTGCAGAGAACTCCCAAAAGCTCCTCACTTTAACAATAATTCTGTAAGTAGATGCACTCCCCTGCCTGCCACTTAAGAAACCTAATCACATACCAGATCCTCCATTAGAGTTGGCCGCTCCACAGCACAGGAAAAGTGGGAAGTAATTTTCAGTGAAACATGGTCTAAGCAACTTGAAATGCTGCCACTAGAGTTTTCAGAAGGAAAGGGAAAAATAAGACTCCTTTTGATATAAAACCAGTTACTCATTTTCCTTCTTGCACCTGGCATCCCTTTTGTTTGTCAGTCCAAACAGACACCTGACATTTGGTCAGATAAAACATGCTGGGTTTTCACTGATTGGAGCGAGTCTTCACTGTGGCTTCAGCTGGCTATTTTTGTATGCTGTTTGATATTCAGCAGGAAAGATGGAGCCCTTCTTCCCACCCTTTCCTAGCTAATTACCAGTCACTGCTGTCGACAGGACTGCAGGGCTCTGCTCAGGTCAGCCCCAAAGACGGTGCTCTTACGCTTACGTTCTGTGGCAGCAACTGATGATGAAAAATTGCTGCTGCACCAGCCCAGACAGCAGGCAGCCACAGAGATCTCACACTACTGCCCCGTGATGGCACCATGGATCTGGACAGACCTGGGCCACACCTGGCCAGTGGCCCTCAAAGGTTGAGGCCGGCTGTGGCACACCTACTCACCTTAAATAGAAATGAAACTGTCAGTGTTAACTGAGGTAAAGAAGTGGTTCTGGGTCACCCTCCAGTTTTCTGAGCCAGAACTGAATCAGAACAGCCCTCTTACTTCATCAGAGGCCTCCAAAGAGACAAAGCAGCAGCAGGTTTTGCTAAACAGCCAGTGATTTGACTGACCAAGGACTGTAAAGGAACATACATGTAATCTCTTGGATGTGAAAAATGTACAACTTGCAAAAAAACACCTGAAAGAAACCCTACTGTAATGAAGCACAGACGATCTAAGCTCTATGTATACCAGATAATTTAAACAGAAACAAAGCAAGTCCAAATTTCTACACATGATACCATGACCTGAGCACTGAAGAGAGAGCAGCCCCACAAAGCACCATTATGATTTTTCTAGAAAACCAAGTGTCCAAATGGTTTGCTCAACTTGCAGTAGAGCTGCACGTTTTGGCAGCCCAATTATTTAATATGCAATTGTCTGGAATTACTGTCCTAAAATAAGTAAGTGCTCAATTAATCTGGCCCTTTATTAGGCCAGGAAGCTCCCTGAGTCCCCAGGGGTACATCAGGCTGCAGACCCTCACGGTTCGAAGCGATGCTGCACTGCAGAACGGTATCAGTGTCAGAAACATCTCACAACCTCCTCCCAGGAGGGTTTGCTGAGGACTTGATCCTTCAGGCCACAGGTCTCCGTAATTGCCTTCTTTATCTGAACAAGGTGAGATAGCTGTGAAGGGATAACTTTTTATCGATTTAGTTAAAGTGATGTTACCTGTCCTCTAGTCAGCATTCTCCTATCATTTCCAGAGTGTTGTGTTTCCTCCAGAACAGGCAGATTCAAAGTAAACTAAAAATCATAATAAGCCAGCCATGTGCACCTCTATAAAAGGATCAATTTTAAAATTACACCTTTGGTTAAATGGGTGCAAGTCGCCCTTGTAGCCAAGCTCCGAGCTCCATTTTTAAGAATAGGTAGCACACCAAAAGCTATTTTCTTATGAGAAACCCTAGAAATAAGTTTCAAGCCTCAGAGAGAAGGATTAATTTGCTAGTAATGAAAGTGACACACAGGGAAAATGTAAAATCAATCTTGTGTTTAAAGGCAGAACAACACTGGCTCCACTTCCCTTTTTTTTTTTTTTCTTTCCCCCTCATTTTCCTCCCCTCTCCCCACAGTGGCTTGTTACCACTGAGCATACATTATGCACATTACCCACAAGCCTCTGCTCTGTTTAAATTAAAAAAAGAAACAGCGTTTTTAATCAATCTATTTGCACTCTTCTGCCACAACTCACAAAAGCAGTTTGATTTCTTTTCATTGCTCTCAAGAGAGCTGAACACTGATAACTAAAAAACCCACTGCAAACTAGTAATAATAATACCAATAGTGGCAATAATAATGGTGACACCCCTCCAAAAAGAAAAATAAAATAATAATAATAAAAAAAAAAATAATAGAAAGAAGAAACATTGTTAGCCTTGATCAAAAACAGATCAAAACTTGATCAAAACCAGAATGTGTAAACAAATAACAGATCAAACTTGAGCAAAACTCAGTGATCTGGTTTGTTCTGACCTTCAGCATCCCTCCCTCACACCACCAACACATAAGATCATCTGCAAAGCAATGGAGGGACTCTTCAGTCCTGTAAAAATCAGATTGCCTGTGAGTGTTTTTTCTCCAATTCCTGGCAATTCTGCTACATGCTCATTTGGAAATTAATTATTCCTAGGAATTCAGACCCTGTCTTGTGTTTCACATACGCCACGATTCAAACGCAGAATTAAAAACAACAGAGAAATGGTTAGCTGGTTTTGCTTGTAGTGAATCACAGCCATAATGCTACTGTTCAGATCTGGGGATTGCTAATTCTTTCCTTCTTTCTCCATTAAGACAACAGGAGGAAAACTAGACCATTGCCTAACAAGGCTGTATCATGCTGAGATCTCCTGCTCAGTTTTCTATCTGTAAACAATTTTACACAGTGAAAACCTTTTTCTTCCTCTTTCTTCAGCTGATGAGAAAAGAAAAACAACCTTCCCAAGAAGGAACCCTGAAACAGAACCAGGATCTCTTCATTGCTGGACCCCTAATGGGGGGAGACCTTGAAGCCACAAGAACTGGCTCCTCACTGCAGATGCTCTTGTGCCTCTTCTACCCTAAGGCAGCACCCGTCCTGTATCTGAAACACTTCACATGATCTATGCACCAGCATGGGGTAGCCACTGCTAGATGTATGAACATACTTTATTTTTTCAGACTTAAATATACTCCAAGTCTCACACGTTTTAGATTGCTGGACTTAGTGTTCCAGCAGTAAAGATCCTGCCAACATGGTGATATGTCTCTCTGCTCCAACCCTGATACATAATTTGTCCCTTTTGGCCATATGAAAGACATCCACGGTACATTAATGCTAAATTATATTCACAGTTTAAACTGTGAAAAAGATTTACTGTTTAGAGAAGTAAAGCCAGGGACCATATCCAAGATACAAATCTAGATGCTAGTTCAAAATGCAAGCATTTTGGGTTGTCAACACCTTAGGGTTTGGTTTATACTTATCTCCAACCAAAATATTGTTATTTCCCCCTGCAGCTTAAAACGTGGAAGAGAAGGAAGGGTACTGATCTTCTTACTAACTGCTTCTTTGTAGCAACCACCTGCATAGGAAATAATGCTGGTATTTGTCATGGGTTTTAAGAGTATTATTAGATGCTCTGTATCCATAGAAAGCCACTAGCTCTGGATGACTAACTCTGTAGAGCCACAGAATGGTTGGCATTGGAAAAGTGATTAAAGATCATCTAGTTCCAACCCTCTGCCATAGACAATGATAACTTCCACTAGACCAGATTGCTTTAAGCTCCATCTGGGTTGGCCTTGAATATTTCCAGAGATGGGACATCCACAACTTCTCTTGGCAACCTGTTCTAGTGCCTCAAACACTCATACAGTAAAGAATTTTTTTCCTTATATCTGATCTAAATGTACCTTCTTTCAGTTTAAAGCCATCCCCCCTCATCCTAAATGCCCTTGTAAAAATTCTTCAACTCTTTTCTTAGCTCCCCTTAGGTCCTGGAAGGGGCTGTAAGGTTTCCCTGGAACCTTCTCTTCCAACTGAGCAAGGCAAACACTCTAGCCCATCTCCATAGGTCCTTTTAGGACCTTTTTAATTACTTACACCCAGGCTGGAGAGTTCATGGCACTGCCAATACTTCACTGTGCCAAGTGCAAAATGAAACCTGACCACCTCTTCCTATGTGCACTAAAATCAGATTGCTTTCCATGATCCTGACTTTCTTCTGATTATTCTTTGATCTCCATGTCTAAAAACTGAACAGAGATTCCCATCATCCTCTGCCTTAGAAACTTCATTCCTTTGCCTTTAAAAATCCTGATTATAGGTATTACACTGGTTGTAAAAATGAGACAGTAGAAGAAATTCCTGCTGATTCTCTGATTTTTCAAGGCAAAGGATGCTCTGCTCAAATGCCAGAAAGACAGGAGTTTCATCGGAGAAGACTCCATCTGCCTCATCCACCATTTCCAGCAGAAACAATCCTGCCACTGGAAATAGGTCGTGGTGGTTTGTGGGTTTTGTTTGTTTGTTTGTGTTTGGGGTTTTTTTGTTGTTTTTTTTTGGTTTTTTTTTTTTTGTTTTTGTTTTTTTGTGTTTTTGTTTTGTTTTGTTTTTGTTTTTGTTGTTTTGTTTTGTTTTTTGGGTTTTTTGGGTTTTTTTTGGGTTTTTTGTTTGTTTGTTTGTTTGTTTTTGTTTTGTTTTGTTTTTTGCTGCTGAAGCACAGGCGAAAGAAAATCTCATTCACTTTTTGTTCCACTGGGTCTGTGAAGCTGAGAGAAATAGGCAGTCACTTACATCTGCACAGTAAGAAGATGGGACTCAAATACAGGGGAGACAAGGCTGCTTCATGAGTGTGTGCTCACACAGTAAAACAGGGATTAATGGATAAAAATCAGACCGGCTACTATTAGAATTTCCAATAAAGCAGAAATCCTTTAGGATCTCCTGAGGAGAGACAGAACTCCCACCTCCCACGCAATGTCAGTTTATCACTGACTCACTGCACTGCAGGACAACCACGGGCCAGCAGACCCCTGTTTCAGCAGCCTTAATCCACCCCAGCATGCACAACAGGGTGCAGAGGTAGTCAGCAGTTTGCTTGCTCTCCTAGGAGCAGGAAGCAGCCTGGATGCTCCTCTTATCTAGCTCCTGGAAGCTTTGGAAGAAAGGCTTCAGCAGCAAAGAGCTTCAGCTGTCTCCTCAAGATTTTTGAACAGCAGGTAGTTCAAACAGACTGCTCAAGTCTGAAGCATTTCTGGTGTCAGGGTTGAACCGGAGAAGGAGAAGAAATGCTCTTTAGTGCTTGGACATATGAAGACTTTTGAAATCTACACAGTATTTTCTCCCCTGCTGAGTTTCATTTCCTAGTGAAGAGCAATCATTATATATATATAAAAAATACCACCTCACATTTTCACCATCATTCATGATTTTAAATCCCCATGCCTACTGTGCAAATGCTTTCTGAGGGGAGACTTCCCTCCTGAATTTTTGCTATCTGATTACCTTCATAAACAGACTGGAGAATGTTCTGTTGATACACAATGCACAGAATAGGAAAAACGCTGCCCAGATGACACTATTAATCTCGGCTACAGCCCCATTGATGCACTGCAGCTGATGGAGCCTTCCTGACATGCTCTGGAAGGGCAGACAAGAACTAGGATTAGGGACAGGAGCCAAAATCTGGGGAGGTTCAAGTCTGGAGCTTTCTCATGCTCCTGAATCTCTTCTGAGTACTCCAAAAGAGCTCTGTGTGCATGTTTCTACATACACATGCCTGTGTGCTTTTGCCTGTGATGGAGGACTTGGCTCTACATGGGAAGGTGAAGAATATGACCTGCCTTCCTTTCTTCTCCACTCGGAACATTTTTATTTTCTTTTGCATTTCTTCTAGGTTTCCTTGGTTTGTGAAGCCCACAGGGCAAGACCCAGAGCTCCTGAGAACAGCACAGCCCATGGCAGTGGGCAGAATGTCTTGGATAGCTGGTATATCATACACAGTGCAGCTCAGTCTTCAACTGCATCAGTCCTCGTTATCTCAATCTTCAGCTTTGTACTGGTTTGGCAGTTCTCCTCCTCTTTCTATTTACATCTTTGTTCTTCAAGCTGCTTCAAAGCACCTGGGGCTTCACCCTGTTCCATGGGCACTCTGCCCCCAGCTCTGCCAAGAACCCTAGCAAGCCCTAAGGAGAGAGAATTGAGAAAACCTTGATTTTTCTTTTCTTTCTTTTTTTTTTTTTTTTTTTACCTTGCTTTTCAGGATCCTCTCCTAGATGAGTGGCTAACTGCCTAGAGCAGCTTTAATTCCTCTATGGCAACACACTAAACTGCCAAGCATTATTCACAGAGCACAGAAACAGGATGGGGCAAATGTGGAGGGAAGGCAAGTGGAGAAAACCAAAAAAAGAGTGAGCAAATGATTACAAACCGATGGGTGTCAGCAGACAGGAGGGGAGGGAAGGAGCAGGGAGGCTGTGACTGAGGTGTTTTTCCCTTAGTGCAGTCACAGTTACCATGCAACTGAGATCAGCAGAGCGATGAGGAGGGTGCTCTCCCCTAGGAAAGCTGTGAGCAGCACTCAGCCAAGCAGCTTCTGAGACACCACACTGCCACCACCATCTCCCAGGGCAGCCCAGCCCAGCCCTCCACTTGCCCAGGCACTGGGATGCACTGATCTCTCCTGAGCTGGTGGGACACACATTTGCCGAGGCCCCGCAGAGCTGCTCAGCGCTTGGGCAGGGAAGCAAAGCTGCTTTTGCAGTTGTAAGTGGTGCTGCTTGTAGCACCCCAGAGACAGAAAGAAACCAGCAGCTGGGATGGAGGCAGGGCACTGGTTTGGTGCTGCTCTCAGAAAATAATGTGCTGCAGCACTGCAGAGGGAGCAGGCTCTGATATTACGAGCTGTCTGCCCTGTGCTGGAGGATGAGTGCATCTCAGCCAGGTGAGCTGCTGGGATGGATACAGGGCTGCTGTCTGCGGGCATGGGCTGCACAATGCTGGGTTCCTCCAGCCTGGCATTTGGGTCTAGTAGCCCAGGGTGAAGGGAAATTCCCACAGTACAGTGGGGTCAGCTAACCAACACCATTTGTGGAGGTGAGGCTGAAGAAATGGCTCCCTCTGGCCTGACACAGGCCATCCTAGCAGGCCAAAACCCCAGGAAAAAGAAGACTGGAGAGGCTAAGCCTGCAGATCTGCTGCAAAAGCCCTTTCCCCATGTTACTCAGTGAGGCAGGTTGACATCACCTCCAGTTTACAGGTGTCCTGTGGGATGGGATGGCTTGCCCCGCATCCTGTCAGGTCTGCCTGACGTCTGTCAGGTTTGCCCCAGTGTCTCTCTGACACTGGATGCTGCACTCAAAGCCTCTTTCCTTTTGTGAGATGGTCTTTCAGCTACCAGCCTGCCTGGGAGATGAGGCAGGAGAGGGGGATTCCAGTGGTAACATGCTCAGGCTCCTGACAGCTCTGTAAGGCTGCCCTGAGCCCCTGGGCTCACTGGCGCTGTGGGGCACACAGGCTGGTGTCTGCCTCACCGGGTGCTCCGGGCTCCCCCCACCCTGGGGCTGACAGTCTGTGCCAAGCCCGAGAGGTGCTCCAGCTGAAAATATCTAGGCCACAGTGGGGGGCTGACAGGCAGGCAGAAGATGAAACAGATGTGGAGCCGATGTGGTGTAAGGACTGTGTTTGACCTGCAATACAGCTAACATCAAAATCAATCTACCCACTGTAGCTGGTCCTCCACCCCTTGGCTACCACCCCCCTTGAACACCTACAACAACATATTATTCCTTCCACCCTCTGCCAAATTCATCTTTTTGCTGAATCTGCTTTCACATCCTGTTCATTCCTCACTCAGTTCTCTCTCCTCCCTTCATTTTTTTCCAGTGTCTTTGTCTCCCCACTGTGCTTTCTATTTTCCCCATTTTATTTCTTGCACCCCCACATCCTCCCTTATCTTTCAGATGTCTCTGCTGTCCATCCTTTCCTTCATCATACTGACCTAGCATTTTAAGCCAGCTAAATATCTACCCATCCTCCCAGCCTTTCACTGTGACATGTATCTGTGTGGCATATCTATTTATTAATTTCCTATATAGAAAATACTGGCTGGGTTTTGTTTCGGTTTTTTATTTTCGTTTGTTTGTCTCTCCCTCTCCTCATCATTATGAGAAAATAACAAGCTGTTTGGTCTGTTTTACTGGTCAGGGGGAGGAGGGGAGAGAAAGGAAGGGCATGTGGGAGTAGCAAGCCAGGTGCCCTGGATTGTTTGCCTGGAAATTCTTTTCTCTTTCTTCCTTGCCCACTGTGGCCTCATTTATCTAAGGATGTAGCAGCTTTTACTTTACATTATGAAAAAGCCTAAGAAAGAAATCATTCTGCAGAAGAGGAGGCAAGAGGAGCTGTTAGGAACACAGGGGCCCTCTGCTAATCATTACCTGAGACTTGCCCAGGGCTGGCAGCTTGCAAGCAGGTTTATGATTGTCTCTCATGGCCCATATGTGGTGTCTTACATGAGGATTTTTCAAATGCTTCCCTGATTCTGGATGCTCATATGGAAATAGGTATTAAACTATGAGTTGAAGTAGGACATAAAAATAAGAGGACCACTACTACCTTTTCCAGCCTTGTGGACCCACTGCATCAGGCACTGTTTATTACTGCTGCCATCTGCTTGCCATCCTTGCTTGTAGCCTCAGACCCTCTCCTGCAGGTAGTTACCACTGCTGTCTCCTGCACAGTCACAGACGTTGTCCCTGATCCCATATCTTTTTCCTTTAGACTTTTATGGCTCTGCTGCTTTCCTAAGCACAATCCCAAAGTGATGTCTATCACAGTAGACACCAAGAGTCCACTTCAAGCTCGCCCATGCCATCTGCGCCATGGCAGTCTCCTTTAACCCTCTGCTACTGCTGGTGAGCACCTGCCAAGGAGAAAAGTGAACAACACACCTTAACACTCAGTGGTAGCTCAGCAGTTAACTTGAAGTTGACCAGGCAAAAACTTAAGATGTTAAGCAAAGTGTTTTTTATTCCCTCCCCTTACAATTGGCCTGAAATATCATGACAAGCATTATTTATCTTATTAAGTACACTACATTAACCTTGCAAATATGCTAATGAACGAAAGGCGCTGCCTTAGCAGCTTTTTAGAATAGGAAATTAAACATGTTCATCAGAAAGCTTTTAATTATTATTATTTCTTAAATGCTGGTGTAATGCAACAGTTCTCCTTTGGGCAGGGGCATCAGAGGAGAGGGAAGAGGTTTATATGCCTCCACCCTCAGAGCTGCCCCCAAAATTCCATGTGGGCATTCCTACCTGACCTAGACACTAAGGACCTGCTCTGCCCTGCAGCTGCAGGCCCTAGCCCAGGGAAGGGAAGAGCTGAAGGATCAGGCAGGCAGGGAAGGAAGACTAAACTTGAGTATCTTTGCTGAGATACTGCCTTAGCACTGAAAAGGATTCAGGTACAAGTGCTGTATGCTGGAGGAGGACTGCACAGAGAGGGCAAGGGCCATGTCCTTTGCTCAGGATGAGCTTCCGGTAGCTTTCCAAACACGTGATACAAACCCTGATCTAGGAGAGCATGGAGAGCCTGACAGCTGTCTCACTTGGCACTGGCTTTTGAAAACAACATGCTTGGCCTGAGCCAGGTGTCTTGTCTCCTTGTCTCCCTATGCAGACAGTGGAGAGGGAGAAGTGCCCAGGGAGCCCCTTATCCCAGTACCATGGCTCCCATCTCCCAGTGCCTCAGGCAGAGAGAGAGTCCAGCTTAGACAGAGCAGGGGCAAGGCCTGCATGGCTGAGACAGCCCCCGTGGTGGTCAGAGTGGTGGCACAAGGCATCCCTGCACCCTTTTAGCTGCTGGCAGAGGTTTGAGCTGGTGCCATAACAACTTCTTCTCCCAAGAACAATGCCCTACCACCTGCCAAGTCTGGCACAGCCCAAGCACATCTCCTGTCCATCTAACAACCCTGAGCTGTGGGCTGTGACAGCCCTGGGGCAGTGTGGACAAGCAATGAAGAGTGCCACCAGTGAAGGTGAGTATACACTGCTGATTCACAGCTCTTTCCCAGGGCTCACCCTCAGCATGGACCTCCTGGTTCCCTCTCCCATGGTGACAGACACACTCTGCTCCCTTGGCTGCCTACATCTCTTTTCTGGTGAGAAGGAAAGAGAACAACATTTGCAAGTGTGGCTTGACAAAACCCACTCCCACCAGGTAGAAAGCTGGGATTCTCTCAAGCTTGCTCTGCTCAGGGCCTGATCTAGAGTGACTCTTCACCATGCCTAGCTCTGCTGCTTCTTCTCCCCCCAGACAGCCCTTTCCCATGAGTTTCCACTGCTTCCCTTACCATGAACTGGCTGCCATTGCTCGTGTGGCTCCTTGCAGGGCATGGTCAGCTCAGCTGGCACAGGCAGTACAGCCACAAACGCAATTGCTGATTATTTCTGGGGTTTTTTAATGGTGGTGTTACTGTTGCTGCTTTCACAGCTGCTACAGCTTGCTAGTGCACTGCAGCCAGCATCACCCAGGAGATAAGGCCAAGGAGCACAGCTCTGCACTGCCTACTATCTAGCTAAGCTTTTTTCAAGCTTTTATGTTGTTTTTTCTCCTAAGTAAAATCTTAAGAGGGCATATTTAGCCCAGTATCCAATGTCTTTCTGGAGTGTGCTCTGATAAAGGAAAAAAATCATCCCTCAAGCAGCGTAGAGGTGAGGAAGCTTATCCCATGCCTCTGCATGGGAACTGTCACAGCAGGATAAACCAAGGGAAATCAAAAGCTCAGAGATTTACCCAGATGCAGAGAAAAGGATGATATTATCCAACATGACATTACATGTTCTTTCTGTAACACAAATCAGCTTCCATCGGTCAAATGCTGCTCTCCTCTGACATGATAGTCTCCCACAACAGACTGCAGTGCTGCAGGAGCTCTGAGCAGATTTTTCAGTTTGTTTTCCCATTATAATTATTTTCTCTGTAGTCATCACTCCAAGGCTGTCTTTCTGGGAGAGGCTGAGGCAGCACTAACTGGGTACAGACCCACAGATGGCTCCCTGATAGTGCCTTACATTGGCATATGGCAAATAAGGAATTGTGTGCCCTTTCCTCAGGCAGCAACATTGAGTTGCTCCCTACTGTGTTTTCTGATGGGCAATGCTTGGACAGCACAGCTCTGCTGGCCTTCTCAAAGCTGCTGCCTGTGTGCTGCCTCCTCTTGAACTGGACCTGTGTTAGAGCAAGTATCTCATCGGCTTGGGCTGGCTTGAAACACAGCTCCAGAATTTCCTGGGATGGAAAGTTTTAGAGGACAACTATTGCAACAGCCTGGGACATGCTGTTTGATGTCTGCCCAGTCATGGGGTCTCAAAGGCAAAAATCAAACCAGCCGTCGGGAACAACCCCAATGGAGGTAAAGGAAGTCTGAATCCATCCTGCCCATGCTGATATTTCACTCACTGTCCTTTGCACAGCTGGCCTTTCCCATGCCCTTGGACCCCTCTGTCAGCAACCTTGCTGCTCCACAGCCATGGTTAGCAGGAGGTGAAGGAGACACAGCTTCTGATGGGGAGCCTCAAAGTGAACCCCTGCGCAGGTGTGTGCACACACTCCTGACACCATGTGAATTACATCTTCAAGGCAACCATTTCCTCAGTCCCCAGTCACACCTATGCCCCAGGACACTGGGTTATTTGGGCCCAAATTGCATTTGGTTCCACTGTGCAGACCATGGCATTGGAGAGGAGCACTTGCACCGTCAGAGCTGAGAGATGGATATGTGAGAGGTGTGGGGAGGGAAGGAGAGATTTGCATGGTGGAGAATGAGGAGACAGAAACTAGAGGCACACACGTAAGATAAAAAGTTTCTTGTTTGCAAAGAAGGCACAAAAGATGGTGGCAAGGCCCTCTTTGCCCATGGCAGTGTATTGTCATCCTCTTGGAAAACCTGCCAGAATTGCCATCATGGGAGAGAGACTGAGAAGTGCTGGAGGTAGAGCTACTGGCATGTCCCCTTTCTGGACATGGCACAGGTCACTCTAGGGAGTGGGTCTGATCTCTGGCATTTTAAGGATTGAGTCAGAAATCATAGCTGTATGTCTTTCAATATGCTCAGCTGATGCAACAGAATGGAGCATCAGGCAAACATGGAAGAGGTTTAAGGAGGGATGGAGGGAGAAGAGAGGAAGGCATCTGTGTGTGTGGGAAGGAGGGTGCTGTGGTTGCAGAATAAAGTAATTTGCTGAGAAGAATGCAGCAATTTATTTTGAGCCACTACAACTGATCAGTGCATTCCCTTTCATCTCTGACTTATCTCTTCCTTTCTAGTACAAACCTTGGGCAGCCCAGGGCCTGCCTTCCTCCTTCTTTGTGGATAGTGCTGACTTGGAGGCTAGAACAGGCCACTGTTATCAGCAGAGCTGCCTTCATCTCAGCTCCTTTTTCCCCTGATGAGTCCAGCAGCATGCCAACTTGCCAGTGGAGGAGCACAATGCAAACCCTGAATCTATAGCCAAGTTATCAGTGGGAGCTGCAAGGTAGGGGGGTCTCCCTTTTTCTCTTTGGGCTCTCTAGCAACAGTTTCCTTCTATCCTGGTATGTGAACAGTAAACAGGTGGTTTTCATTCTATTTTATTAACCTCAGGGTTGGTTGTTTTTTTTTGTTTTTTTTTTTTTTTTTTTTTTTTTTTTTTTTTTTTGTAGAGATTCCTGACACTCCTGGGTTGGTACTGCAAGGCCATACTTGCTAGTGACTGTGCAGTGCCATGCACCCTCATGGTTATGTATCCCCTGCATCCTGTTCAGAAAACTGCCCTAGAGGTACAGCAGCACAAAGGGAAATGAAAGAAGGAAATGAATGACTGAACAGGATTGGCTCAGCCTCCTGGTCCCTTACTTAATAGTCTTCCTGCTTGCCCTGGAGAAGGACTGCTCTGGTTGCAGGCCAGAAAGCAGAAATGCTGCAGTGAGGTTGTGGGAACCCCCTCAGTTTTGATTTTTCTACTAGACAGTTAAAAGAATGGTCAGGAAATTTTTTAAAGTTGACATGCTCAGGGTAGACTAGCAAAGACTCTGACAAGAAATAGATAGCAGTATTGGAAAAGCAAAGAAAAAAAAACCCAAAAAAAACAACCCACCAAAAATAAAAGAATAGAATTTTGATAAATAAAAGATTATACAATTCATTTTTTATGCAGGAGCATAGAGTGCACTGGCCTACTCTTTCCTGATGGTATCGCCTCTCAGCTGGCATGGCTTCCAGGGGGATGCCTGCTGTGTGTGCAGTACACAACTCTTCTGCAAGCAGGAGCCACTTGGCTGAAGACCCAGGTGTACACTGGCAGTCCTGCTCTCACACACCCTTCTCATCTCATTGTCATGACCCTAGGCCACAAAGGCACGAGTCACGTCACAACACAGGCAAGAATTACCCTGCTCAGAATACTCAGGGCCATCACAGTGATGGCCAGATGGAGCACAGGCTGACTGCATCCTGCTGTTCAGTGCATTGCAGCAGCACAGTGACGACCAGCAGACTGTGCTCTGAGCTGTGGTAGGGTTTCAATTGCCTCTGTTTCTCAATCCCACCACCTGGTTTGGGGGCAGGAGCAGGAAGGCGGTTTTGAACAGCGCAGCTCCTGCAGGAGGGCACCTTCCCAAGAGTAGCCCACACACAGTGTGTGCTGTGCTCAGGCCAGAAGGTTAAAAAGGGCAGCACACACTGGGCAAGAAAAATTACTCCTTCCTTTGGAGCCTGAAAGGGGAAGGAGAGTCTCTGGAAATGCTGAGCCCCAGTACTCGAGCTCTTTTTAGAAAACTAGTTCAGACTGATTGGCTTCTACTGGGTTTCAATCCAAGTCCCACAGAAGAATTTGTATGGCACCACTAATTTGCTGTACTGATGAGATCTTAAAAAAAGTAAATCTCCAAAAGCTAAATTTTCATTGTGTCTATTTATTTATTTTTAAATTGCATGTCAGTGTCTGTGCCAAACACCAACAGTCAATACAGGACTTAGAAGATAATAAATGTAATGTTAATTACATGCTTATTGTTACTCATTTTTTAATAGCTCTTTACATGCAATCAAGTAATAAAGCAAACTGAAGCTCTTTGCAAAGCATACTGTTCCCAAGGAAGCACACAAGAAGACAGAAAAGTCTCCAGAGAGGGCTCCAGACCTCAGGTGAGGTTCCTAACACTGATCTCCAGGTCTTCTGACAACACAGCCACAGTAGATAACCTGGCAAAGGATACTGGCAAAGAGCAGAGCTATATATACGACACCGGAATCTCTCCATCCATGATACCCTGGCCCCACGCTCACAACCATTCACACACCAGCAGGGAGAGGCAAAGCAGCTATCTAGGGAAATATCTCTTTGCCTTCCCACCAAAACCCCCTTGCTCATGGCAGAATTTCCAGTTCTCTGCGTGTTAAATTGTTGCGTTGCAGTAGTTAATCCTTGGTAGGAACAGAAGTCTTACTCACTAGGAAAAGATAATTCCTGGTCCTCAGTTTGTACCAGCCTTGGAAGAATCTAAGATAAAATATGTAAAAAAACCAATACCCAAACCAAAAACAAAACAAAAACAAACAAAACAACAAAAACCCCAAAACAAAAAAAAACCACCAAAACAAAACCAACCAACCAAAAACAAAACAAAACAAACCCAAATCAAAACAAAAACAAACAAAAAACCCCCCAACCAAACAAAAATCTGTGATGATTTTATATGCAGAAGAATGGTGCTATTTTTGAGGATTTCTTCAGCCCTGTAAAGCTGGACTTCAGGTTAGTAAGGCACCTGGATTTGTTGGTGAAGGCATGCAGACAATGCGACCGGTATAGCGAGCTAAAATGCCCTAAACCATTTCCAAAACATTTCATAGTGCCAGACACAATCATATCTTTAACAGTAACACACAACAGCATAAAGGGTTTACCAACACAAATTGCAATATGTTCCCTTACTCCTGCATGACAGGGTTACTATATGGAGCTTGTTCCCCTCAACAGAGCTGACAAAGCCAGATGCCATCCCTGCCAGCACGCATCGTATATCTGGGGCAACTTAAGGACCTTCTGATTGAAGGAAATCCTCCTCCTACCAAACACAGACTGGCAGCAAAAATGCTTCATGGCCATTTTTTCAGTCTTAATGACTGTAACAGCTTCTGCAATCTTTGTAAGGGAAGCGGCCAAAGAGGGGCAGGAGATTGATTGTCACTCAGCTCTTGCCATACTACAAAAGGAACCGCGCAGTGAGGGATGCACAGGAAGCCTCAGGGAAGGGAGATAAGGGAACAGAGGGGAAGAACACAGGCTTGAGAGATACACTCCCCACCCAAGCCTGCCTATGGGAATCTGATGAATGTGGATCTTTCTTAATATGCTTGAGTGTTAAAAAAGTTTGGCTTTCTGTCTGAGTCTGGCAACATGAATCCAGTCCTGGCCAGCAGGCAGTGATCATAACCAAGTCTCTTTTCTGGACTGAGACTGGCTGCCTGTCCAGTTTAAGGGCCTGACCCAAGTGGTCTCATGTATGCTTCTGGAGAAGCATTAGTGCAGTCTATAGAGCTGACTGACAGGAGCAGAATGCTGCCTGGGGAAGGAGACACAACATCTGTCCTGCACTTCACTTATATAGGGCTTCGCTCCTCCCTCTTCCACCTACCATATTTTAAAGCACCTATTTGGTATTTACCTCCAAGCCAGAGCCTTCATGCTCTGCAAACACAGGCACACAAAATGACTGAAACAATTTTGGAACAAGACATCCAGAATATAATGAGCAGGGGAGAGGGAAAAAATTAAAGCAAAAAAAAATCAGCCAGCCCAGCAAACAGCATTTAAATCTCTCTCTTCTTCTCTTATTCCCTTATTCAGTCTTTTCTGTCTTGCTTTGAGTGTGCTGTTTTTATCTTCTTCACTCTCATATAAAAGCCCAGCTCCCCTAGTGAGTGTGCAGATGATGATTTGGCATTGTCCAGGACTATTATGCTGTCAGCTCTCAAAGAAAAAAAGGCTTGTAAAAATCCTGTAGTCAGACAAAGGCAGAGCATGTGGCTCAGGACAGTTTGTACTGCTGTCTGCTAATAACCTTTCTGAACAATAGCTTACATGGAAAGATCTTTCACTGAACATGAAATTCCTCTTTCAGCTTCACCTTCGCTTACTCCTAATTACTGCTCCACTCTCAGTTATACGCATGCTACATATGCAAATCCTCTTTCAAACTCTTTTGTGCAGAATCAGAGGTGCATCCCCCTCCCCCCAGTCCTATTCTAGTGCAATCTTACACTATCCTTGCATAATCCACCACACACTCACAACTACTCCCAGTTCAGTCTAGCTACATGCAAATTCATTCACATACATGATCTTCACCATTCCCAGCAATTTGGCTCCTGCTCTGCTCTCAGGTATATGAAGCTCAGCTTCCATATAGGCCATTTTTCTTTCTTCATTTCTTCAGGAATAGAAATTTGATAGAAGAAGAAGAAGAGGCTCAAGACAGACATTTCTATTAAAGATCTAAGGAAAAATCAACAGCTTTTTCCAAAACACAGAAAATCAGCAGGTATTCTCAAAACAACTTGAAGAGATTAAGAACTGACAGGCAAAATAGTGGTGTGATCAGATAACTGACCCAGCTTCTCCTTGAGCCCCAGCAGTGACAGGTTCATTGCAGCCCAAGCCACAAAAACTGGTTCCTCTGCTTGGCTTGTAGATACTTGGGCCCTGGCAGAAGAACTGAGGTGACCTATCTCAGACAATTCATGACATTGTGCTCTCCAGCATTTGGCCTGGTGCAGATTACCAGCTTCCTGACAGTGCCAGGAATATGCACATTATGTGTCCATGCCTCAACTGTCCCTGTTTACAACACTGGACCGCTGCTGATTGTGGGTTTGGGCTAAGATCCTGGACTGTGAAAGTGAGCTGGAGTGTGATCTTTCTGGCAACTCAGCTCTAGGGAGAGTCCTTCACTCCCACTGTCTACACAGTCAGCTCCCAGCATCTCTGTTTTTCTTCCACAGCAGCCTGCAGCCACATACAGCCAGCTGTGGGAGGACCTAGTTTACAGGAAAGACTGAAATGGTTAAATCTGATGAGTGCAAGCTGCTGCCACTTTGAGATAATCCTCAAAAGAGAGCAAGGATTTGGCAATATGAAATGAGTCTGTGAAGCTGGTACCTGTACAAAATGGCACAGAACCTGGAAAAGAGACTGCAAATGGACTTGGAAGTGCCCCTTGCTGCACCTCAGCCCGGGTCAATGCAACCCCAATCACAAAGCACAGGCAGGCTCTGATCTCTGCTACACCTCCCTAATGCCAGGTGTACTCTGCTGCCATGGATGGTGTTAACTCCACACTTACACCACCTCAGACAGATCAGCATGCAGCCCAGTGGGTTTACAGGGAGCAGGAGCAAGCTGTGGGCTCGCAGGCTTTTGGGATGTGTTTGTGAGATGGGCCTAGTTCCTGTTCCCTGTCACACACCCAAAAGCTGGGGACAGGAAACCTGTGTGGAATCCAAGGGTTTGCAAGTACACTGAGCAACAGCAACATGCACTAGGGCTGTGCTAGGGGTGAGATACACCCTGAGAACAAGGACTGCAAGGAGAAGCAGCCTTCTTTAAGCTCTGAGCTCTTTTCTGAGGAGGGCAATGTCCTGCTCTTACCAGGATGCCTATTCCAAATAATGCTGCATTTATTTTAGCTGACAAAAATTTGCCAGAGCTGGTGACATAAAGGCTGGTGCCTACTGAGACAAGAACCTAATTCAGGCAACCAAATAAGCTGTAGATAATGGAAACATCAGGCTTAAAATAGCTGGAAAAAGACCACGAGCTGAAAATCTGAGTGTGTAGGACGAGTTTGGTGTTCCCTGAGTGCACTGGATGAATCTAACTTAAATGTGGCACACTTCTTCATCCCCTTTATCACTGTAAACATTTAACCAGCCCCACAAAACATCCTGATTGCATGAAGGGCTTAGAGGGAATGAACGTGGTGCCAGACACCTTCATAACCTGCTCACTGGAAGGTGGAATGGAAAGGGACAGGGCAAAGGCTCTCAGGCTGGAGCTGATCGCAGGGACTAACACCAATCTTTTTGGGATGCTCTGTGTGTATCAGCATCAAGGACAGGTGGCCAAAATACACAAGCAGGTGACATAGCCCAGTGGAAGAGAGGGGCAGGGAAGCAAGAAGCTCTGGGGAACTGCAGTAGGTGATGTTATTTTTCTTCTTCCACTCCAACTTCCTGAGACCCATTCCTGCCAGCTTCAAAGTTAAGGTTCACTCATCCTTTACACCCACCGAGTCCTGTTCCACTGAAACAACACCCCATCACTTCCTGAGCACTCACACACAAGACCAACACTGTGTATGTAGCTTCTGATTTTCTCCTTACTCATGTTTTTCTTTTTCGCTCTTTTTTCATCCTCCTGCGCTAAAGGATCATGACCAGAATGAAATCCTGACATGCTATCAAACCCAAGATAGCTAGCGGTTTTACACTCCCTAGATAAATCATTCCACACTTCTTTGGAAAACAGGAATGCGTTTCCCTGTGGTTTATGACATCTGAAGTATCTTGTCATTATTATTAAGTGAAGAAGAGCCTTCAAAGGCTCTGGTGTTGTCCCTAAGTGCTTCAGTGCATAGTGTTAGGGGCAGGGCCTAGGTCAGGAAAGTGTTTCACTCACTGTTAATGCCAGACATTCAGGTCTCTAATTTCCAGCACAGCAGAAGGTACTTGAAGAAGTTCACTGTCTTACCCAGGAGTGTAAGAAATGGGCTCCTTACGGAGTATGAAATCCATTTTCTCTAGTCCTTCACTCAGATTGTGTTTTATGACATGGGAAGATGCAGAAAGTGAATAAAGCACTATGTTGCTTCTGACTGATGGACAGATGATCCCAGCAGTCTGTATCTGCATCTCCACCTTCCCACTGCAGTATATTTGCTGGGCTGTCCAGTCTTAACGCCAAAATAACTTAGGAACCTGAACTTTCCTGAGATTCTTCCCCCTTCTTGTTCCAGAGAAAGAACCAGAAGTTAACACAGGACTGGGGGCAAGTAAGAGGGAGAGACCAGCTTTGGCACCTGTAAAACGTAGATAAGAGGAAAAGAGATGAATGAGGAGCTTGGACTCAGCTGAACTGCAAGTGCAGTAGCCAATGCAGAGTGGCTGCAAGAGAGCCTGTATTAACTTCACAGCAACACCAGACAGCAGGAGTGGGAAAGTGCTTACTAAATCCCTTCTCTTGACGTCTGGAAAGGCAGAGTAATGGAAAGTGAGGCAAGCAGGGACTAAGGTCACTTGCCAGGACCAGTGAGAACAAAGAATAAGACCATACTAAAGCTGTTCCCTTAGTCCCCTGACCCTAAGCAGAATATCAAGGTTTGCTTCATTCAGGAGGGAGACAATCATGTAAGAGACAGAAAACCCATAAGCTGCTCAGTTTCTGGAGCTATGGCAAGCAATTCTGGGAACAGCTGCATTTTTTCCTCTTCTCTCAAAATAGAAGTTAAAACAAAGGCACAATTTTCTATTTTTTTTTTAACAAGAGGGATAATCTGCTGCAAGGGAGAGGAAGATCATCTGTTCAGAGCATCACCGTTTCAGAGAAAGTCTAAGGAGGTCAATGAAGTCCCTTCTGATTTGGAGATAACCTTCCTCTCACTTTCACAGCTGGCATCACCTTGTCTGGTTTAAAGGCAGCCAGAGCAATTCACACGTGTTGGGAATGACACCTACTGTGTTAATGGCTTTCCCTGGAGATGCTGTTTGGTATGTGGTTTCCTAGCCCAGAAACTCTGCTCTGCCCAACATGGGATCCCAACAGCATAGAAATTCCCTTTGTGCTGGCAAATGAGCTGAGACTCCTGTTCTGCCCAAGCATCCTAGCTAATTCTGCAGATCGATTTGGATTCGTGTGCACTCTATGTACCTCTCAGACATCAGCTGAAATGGGCTGCTTACACCTTCTAGCCTCTCATCTCTCTGGTCTGCCTGCCTGTGCTCCTTCCCAGACACCTCTCTTTCCTGCATCCAACACCTCTGGCTGCCCAGACAGTTCAGCAGCACAGACAGACAGGCTCACACCCTTTGCCTCCAGCCCCAGCTTCTCCCAGTTGCTTTCACCCTTCAGCTTTCCTGTACTGAACTGTGAAATTCCACTGATGGGAAGAAATAAGCCTGCCAGACCCTCTTGCTACGCAGGAAAGCTTTTTCCCGCTCTCCCCAACACACAAAAATGGCCAATTTTCCAATAGCATCATACACGGGTTCAAACAGTCAATACTTCCCCAAAAGAAACACAAGAAAGAAGGATGAAACACGAGAGGAAAGAAATCAGGGCTACAAAAGGCTTCTTTTAAAAGCAAAGTCCCCAGTCTAGTATCTCAAAGGCCATTAATATCAGGCTAAAGTGAGTAGCAGCAGGGAAAATGGTATAAAAAAAATCCACTCTCTTTCTAGAAATAATAGACAATATTAAGCCAAAGGTCAGTGAAGGAAGTTTGGGGGTAGCTGAAAAGGGCCTGGGAGAACAAGAGAGTGTCCACGTGAACAAATACCAGACAGTTTGTCAGACTTTAAGACTTTTTTGCCTGCTTAACCTTCACTGTGCAGGCACACTGACTGGGATGCAATGATTCAACATGAGCAGTGTGTGAAGCTCAGGGAGCAGGGCCTGATCCACCCCTGGTGTGACTGTGCCAAAGTGCACAGGAATTGATGGGATGCCCGGACTTCAGTGCAGCTGTGTCAGGGAGAACTTAAGAGCTCAGGGCACATGTGAGGGTTATTACAACTAGATCTGTTTTCCTGTGGGAGAGAGTATATGGAAGTAAGATTTTCATTTCCCCCTCTTGTTTCACCAAGAATATACCTGAAATAGATGGAGGGGTATTTTTAATGAAAAGAGTAGGACTGGGTTTGCCATAAATCTTTATGATGCTCTTCCAACAATCCCTGTACCCTGTGTGGATCAGCTTGGGGAGCACCTTCTAAGTAGCATTATTGACATAAACTATAGGTGAAACAGCATTTGGAGCACCATCCAGGTAAAACTAGGGAACCACACAAAATAATTTTTACAGTTTCAAATGATCTTGTTTCAGACTTGTGGCTCAGCTATGGAGTAGCAGCCAGGAATGACTTCCACAGTTGCTGAAGATGATGGAGGCAGATGAGAATTGCACTGGCAGTAGCACAAATCCATCTGTGCCCTGGCCAAACACAGACAGCTGGTTTCATACATGTGTCTCTCCTACAGCTGAGAACAACTGGCTGCCAGGCCAGTTCCAGGTTCAAGTCCCATGATGGGAAATCAGCAGACAATCGGCTGACATCTGTAGATTTGATGGAATCATGAATGCCTTCCCATATTTGCATTACCTACAATCAGGCTGAGTTGCAATCAACAGATTGGCAATGCATTTATCTAACAACCTGGAAATCCACTGGAAAGGTCAGAGCAGGACAAGTATGGGGGAGTGAAGACAAGAAGGATGTGAATAAACTTAGGGGTCCATAAAAAGAGCAGGAGGATGACCTGGTACTTAGGAAACATGAGCTACAAAGAAGAGAAAAACCAGTGCGACCTTCATAGCTTAAAAAAAGTCTGAAGTAGATCACAATAAAAGTAATGGAATCATGGACAAGATTCCTACAAAATAAAGAAAGCAACAGATGATTGCATCTGATTCACACAAGACAAGAAACTATGGTCTTAAACTGCAATGGAGAAGTTTCAGTTAAACCTTGGAAGAGCATAAAGTATAATGAAGCCCAAGTATAAATTGTCCTGTATGTTGTATTAAGGGTGTGAAGTCATTTCAAAGAAATGAGAGAAACAGTTATCAGGAATGACTTGGTAAGAGCTGACCCTGCCATTAGGCAGGGATATGGACTAGGTAACTTGTGAGGTCCTTTGCTGGCCTTTCTTTCTATTCATCCACTATAAGATAAGCACTGTGCAGCCATGACATATTGACAACAGCAGAATAGCTGCTAGTAGCTACCAGTAGCCAGCGTTTTTCTGAGGGCAAAACAGAGAGGAGGAAAGGAAGGGAAGAGCATACAGGAATTCTTACCATTAAAATTGTTAGAATACATCAATGCACTTGATCAATTTAACTCTCATGTGAAGGATTTCCTCTCATTCACACAAAGCCACTGTGAACCTGAACCAGCATTTTCCTCCCCCATGGCTCCCCAGCCCCAGCCCAGCCAGGTGGGTGCCCTGACAGAGGGCTATGGGATTGCCTGCAGCAGCAGCTGCACTGAGTCATAGGTCATCACCTCAGCTGGCCAGACAGTCTGCAAATATGTGGAAAACCTCCTTCCCAGATGGCATTTTACAGGCAAGGAAGAGGAGGAATGACACCATTTGTAGTAACTGGGGTTGTGCATGACACCTCCAGCTAAAAGGAGAACAGAATCTTACCAAGGAAAAGGGCCAGGATGCACCCTCCCTGTTCTGCCCAGGAGCTTACTGTCAGTTTGTCAGGTGCCACAGGTCAAAGTCTTCTTTTGGGTCCTAACTAAGCAGACATACACATTTTCACCCACGTTATGACATGAACTTGATGACCTTTTTTTAAGAGACAGCTCAAGGCTTCTTGCTCTTCAACATGGCATTAAACAGTGAAGCTGCTGTCTCTGAGGTGAAAAACTGCATTTTCTGATCACCTACAAATAAAAGTCACTGCAATCCAAGTCCCGTCTTGTAAAGCAAAGGGGTTTTAACTGCAAAGTGATGGCCAAGTTCCCAGGTAAGAGTGTAGTTACTTTCTGACTCTCTTAAATTTACCTCAGCAGTTTAAGATGGGGCCCATCACACATCACTGAAGACAAATGGCTGCTGTGTCAAGCTGAGGAAATGGGCAAAGCAAGCCCTACGCAAACAGCTTCTTTAGTGCCCTGCCACAGAGTCTGACAGATGCCAGGGCCTAGACTGGAAATTATGAGTCAGATCCCCAAATGGAGCAAAATGACTGTGCTCCACAGTCTCAGCACTGATTTATACCAACCAAAATCTGGCCTGCTGATCTCAAACTGGATCAAATTGTTGGAGTTTCTGGCCTCTCTAACACACACCCTGATCTGTATATGGGAATGAGAAATGGCATGGTCACAAATATGTCAGTTCATGGATACACACAGATTGCAGGGACATCTGGCTGACGGAAACTTTAGGAGATGTAGAACTTAGGGAAATGGGAAGAAATCCATTATTTGATTAAAAGATTAGATAATATAGGTGGAAAAGTACTTGCAATGAGCCTGTTGAACAGAGGCCTCCATAGGGTGGGTGAAACAGCATTTTCACCATTAGCCAGTTTCGGTTAATCAGTTTTGATATAATTCTGCCTGAGTGTGTCTAATTCTTGTCACAGCAGCTTGAGCCATGCATAACATGAACAGGTGCCATGAAAGCTTCTCTGAAGTCTTTGCTAATATTGGACCCTCCTTCCTTGAAGCCCCCTGGCTCCCTACACCAGCTCTGTCCCTCACTTACTCCATCACTACCTAACCACCCATGGCTTTAAGCCATTAGATGCTCTACTTGCAGCTGTCACACCTACACCAAACCAAGGACCTGTTTTTTGGAGCCACAGAGAGGCTGCATCCAACTCCAGTGGCCTAAACTTTCTCAAAGGGTTTTTTCACTTTACATAGTTATCAACTTTTTGGCTGACCTGACTGTCAGTTGGTGTGTATAAGCAAGCCCCTGATGAAAAAGAAGGAGTTAAGAATCCTTTACACCATTAGGTTTTCATCAGATCTCATTCTGCTGCTAGAGAGCACTAGAAGCATCTATTAATAAAGGGCGGGGGGAATAAACCCCCACTTCCTCATGTGAAGATATCTTTTTCTATCCAGCTGCACCCAGAATGAAAGAGCTATCAAAGAAAGCTCCCCCATTAGCCATCAATTCAGAGCAACTTCAATCAGTCAGTTCTGCTGGAGCCTGTGGGAATATCTGCCCAGCAGCCTCCTACATGCTGCACTTGAGTGCTCAGAAAGAGCCACATTAAACCTGCCTGCCATCAATCCAGGGGCCTCCTTCTCTGTAACTTAATGAGGTGAGCCAGTTGGCATCAGTGACAGGGAGCTGAGGAGTTAAAATGAAAGTGTGAGTACAAGCCGCCCTGCCTGGGAAGGTGTGCACATACAGGGGAAGCCATCAACCCTTCTTTAAGGGGCTCTCTGCAGGACTGAGGGCTGTTCCTGAGCTGCAGCAGACCCAAGGGAGGCTCAGAGGGATGGCAACAGCTCCCCTTACCACGTAAGCCATCCCAGTTGCCATAGCCTGGCATCCCTACGCATATCTGGGCAGTCAGGGTGGGAAGAGGTGATGTTCTCTCTCATCCACATGGTGTGACCTCCTCTCAAGCCCAGCCATTTCACCACAGACAAGTGGCATGCCTGGTGAACAGGCCTGGAATGGATAGGCCATCCCATGTTATCTACTGCTCTAACATGGGGGCAGGTGGCTGTCTCTTCTCATGCTACTTCTCCAGCTGGCACAAACCTTTCCTGTTTGTCACAGCTGGAGGATGGATGAGCCATACAAAACCAAACAGGGAAATTGTCTTTCCTAGCCATTTTTAAAGACCAGAAAAATGCATGGCATGAGACTCAAGGCTTCTCTCAGGTCTTGTCTCCAACAAGATTGAGAGGGGCAAAATTAAAGCAACTTCCAAACACACCCATTACCCAGTTACCCTATTTGCTTTAGGTCCAATTTATGGAGTTGACCTGGCCATCATCCATCCTAAGGTGACTTCTAAGGTACCTTGATCAGGTGCTCCTGCCAATAGCTGGCTCTTCAAGAGTAACTTTGCTGCTAAGCTAGCTTTTTCTTCTTTTCCTTGCCATTTGCTAAGACAATTGTATTTCTTCTTACTGAACAGGAAATGCTATTGCACAAGGGAGCTTTCCCAAGTCAAAAGTACCTCTCCTTTTGAATCTTACTTGAAAACTGCTCTTCCCATGTACCAGAGACTACACTATCAAGTCTGAGGAGTGTTCTGATGTGAAGATGGTAGTTATAGATTAAATATTGCTGAGACCTGCTTTGTGGGAAGATCTATTGCTTCAAAAACCCAGAAAAAACCCGTAAATTATTAGCAAGACACAAAACAAAGTTTAATGCAGTATATCTTCGTTGCTTGGGTGTAAAATTTCCACTTTCAAGATAAGTTGTTCAAGGTAAGAAGCTGTGTATGGCCAGCTCTACAAGCATAGCAGCATATTTCCTTAGTGATTTTGTGTTCTGAGTGCTAAAGAGGAGTCAGCAGTTCAGCATGACCAGCAGGAGAGTGTCTGCTTTGAGGGGTCATAGTCAGAAGCCTCAAACTGATGGTGAGATACGTGGTATAGTGGGTATGCCCCTGTGCCCTGCTGTGCCAAACACTTCATCATCTCTGTGCTTGGCTGGAAGCAGAAGCACTTTTTCAATCTCCCTCTTTCCTCCAGTCAAGAAAACATCATGGTGAGGCTGCCCGAGACTGCCTCAGTGGGGAAGGCTCTGCAGAACTGAACCATGTCAATGTGTTATTGGCAAAGCAGCACACTGTGTCTCACATCTCTTGGTACTCTGGGCTTGTCTGTGCACAGAATGGTGCAAAAGGGAGAGAACAATACCAACTCTGCTCTCTGTCCAGCAAATATGACTGGAGCCACCTTTTCTTGTTGGGTCCTCGATGGTGCTCAAAGAATTCTTCGATCAATTCAATCAAGGATACCAACATATCAAGGAGCACCAGCATGGAACCTTGGCCTTCATCCATGCCTAGAAACAGGTCACCATCAAGATCACATCTTGGCCATGCCAGTGTCCTAAGGCTGATCACACCGGGTACGGACTATGGAAGAACATAAGCACTGCTGTACTGAGCTCACTGCTCACCTTCCTCTAGGCACTCACTCTGGAATGTCACAGTGGCAGTAGGGAGATGTTTAATAAAGGAGCAGACTGAAAGCTGATTAAATCCAAGGTTTTCTGCTCCAGGCACTGACAAGGTGCTCTACTCTTTCATCTCACACCCTCTCCAGGTAGGGCAGGAACAAAGTTTTAGCTCTGCCCTCCCTAACCAAGAGGGGAAAAATGCAGCAGGACTGCTTCATGCATTGGCCGGAGGATGCAGCTGAATCTGGGTCCTTTCCCCACCCAGAAAGGAAGGACACTCCATAGCATGCATGCAGGCCCTTTCAACAAGGTACTATTTGTGGCTGTACTCCAAGCAGGCCAGTATGGCTAGCACATAAACAGTTTGGTGTCCCAGAGGTGACTGACTATGGATACAGCAATATGAGAGTGCTTAGGGTACTTGTGCAGAACCTGCTTTGTTCTTCACCTGGTTCCTGCCTTAGCAAAGTGCTCTCAAACTCTTCTTTCAGACCTTCCCTTGACTTCACATTCCACATCCCTTCTCACACTGCCTATTCAGGGACTGCAAGGGGTCTACCAACCATATTCACACTATTGTGCTTGCCCTGCTCCCACTGTATCCCTGCAGGGGACAGACTGAAAGGCGACAAAAAAAATAAACCAGGAGCAATTTGCAGGGAGGCTCAGTGCACAAGTGCAAACATGTTTGTTTGTAAATGGTACATTCTACAAAAGACATTTCCTCTCATCCCTGGTGGCAGTTTCACCTTGATGTTTGCTCAAAGGATTTTATCACTGAAAATGCATCAGACGAATAAGAAGAAACATTTAAAAAGTAATTTCACCACTGCCAAAGTCCAGAAAACAAAAATAAAATATAACAGCTTTCCTCTTTCTCTAAGCATCTCTCACTGTCTATGGGATCTTTAAGGTCTTATACTGATGAAAATGATTATACCACTGCTACTACCAACAATGCCTGGCTGGTACAATTCCCTTGGCATGCATGTGGATGCTTGTCAGGGGAATATCTCCATGCTCACACATTCATTTACATGCAACAGTCTGTTTTGATCGCAGTTCAAGTGCCCATTTGTGCACAGGCCATTCTGAGTGCATAGCTTTCTGTTCAGGATGTACAATAGATCCCTTTCAAATGTGCTATAACAGACAGCTTACGCTACTGTCAGGCTGGATAGACATAGTCATTGATTTCTGTACCAGTTGTATCGCTTAGCTTGCTCAAAATGAATCTATTAGGGTTATCAGGTCTGGTCTACAACTAATTTGGGCATTTGTTTAGTACGAGTCTGGTGAAGATGGGGAGGCTTTGGTCAGCGCTCACTGCAGGCCTAACATTTGAAGACATCACCCCTTCCCAATGTTCCCTGTTACCTATTGGTTAGAGATTATTGCTCCTGCTGATCATGCCAGCACCTCTTGTTCCAACTCAGACAAAAAGCCAACAGCAACCTCAGCAATCTTAGCTGATGTTGCACTAAAGCAGGTGACAGAAGTAGGATGCTATCCCTTCCTGTGCCTATACAGAACTGCAAACTCCAGCAAGAAGGTAAAGAAAGAACACTTGTGAAAGAGGGGGCAATACTCTTGCATCTGATGTTCATAAAGTTAATGTCTGGAACATATACGTGTATATAGTGGGCTAACTTTCCTTTTCCTGTTTGGCTGTGCTGCTTTAGCACAATGTGCATTAGGTGGTGATGCACTGCTTGAACTACAGCCATGCAGTTTCACTTGATGTGTTCATAAGGCCTCAGCTAATGAGCGCATTAACGACAGCTGTAAACTCGGTCCATACTGCTTTCTCTCTCCATAGCAACTTTAATTCCAGGATCTCAAAGCACAAGTGAAACGCCACAAATAAACCTTCCCAACATGCACCAAAGCACGTGAGGTATTAGAGCTGGTTTAATTTTCACAGCAAAGATCTTACATGAATAATGAATCCTTTTATTATGCTCATGAATTATCTGTGAGCAGGCTGTGAGCTTTATGAACATGTCTGCTGCTCCAAAGTTTTAATGAACAGCCAACGTTAACAAATGTCACTGTACTAGATGAGAATGAAACTCTTTACCCCTGCAGTCTGAGGTCTGTGACTGGCACCCTGGGTCACAGGACAGCATTTAGCCTCCCTGGTGGAAAAACGGAAACCTCATTAGTGAGAATGACTATGAATGGACTATATTTGTGTCACACTTGTGCCCTGGCTTCCTATCTCATTTGGACAGGTGAACAAAGAGCAATCACACACCGGCTTTAAGGTGAGAAAAGCCTTATATGCTATAAGTGATGAGAAGAAGGAATGAAAAAGGTCATGAAGAGAAGCAGTTAGGTGTTTGAGACACTCTCAACTGTCTTTGGACACCTGTCCAACCCTAATCTTTAATAAGCATTTTTATCTGTGTTTTACAGATGGAGGAAGCAGCACACAGGGCACAGGAGTAACCTCCCAGGGTCACCTGTTCAGACAAACAATTTAACTCCCTATCTCCTCTGTATCATGTCTCCCCCCAAAAGGTGAAGGGCCTCAGCTTGCAGAATGGAGGTAGAAATCTCAGCTGAATGAGCACTCTAAGGGGATTTCTTGCTTGAGATGATGAAGAAATAGCTTAAGATTGTCTGTTTCCTTCTAGTCACGCACTCCCTTCTCCCTTCCCTGTTGAATCTGAAATCAAGAAGCATCTAGGCAAGTAAAAGGGAGTGATCATTTTAAAAGAAACTAGCCCCCAAGCTTTCAAATCTCCTAGAAGATTTATGCTTGAAATCACCATGTGTGTCCAAGTTCTAAGTCAAGCTGTATGTTCACATCTACTCACTGTGTCGAAGATAGGGATTAAATACATTGGCCCACTGAAACCCAGGAAGAGGAAAAACAACCCTATGATTCCCAATTAAAATGCAATACTGAGTTCAGGAATAACAAGACAGCTCTCCTGAAAGCTGGATTTTACCTTGGACAAACAATAGTTGTATGGCTGCAGATGTGCTCACTGAAAAGGAGGAAGAGGGCCAGCAGAACAGAGCTAATTGGAACTATTTGGTAGAATGGACTGGAGTAATTTTCTTCAAATCCAGGTCCTTATCTTTCTGTACTTCCTTATGCAATGCCTCTTTTCGGTACATCTATTGTTGAACCAATCCGCCTCCTCCCGCTCCGATGCAATTAGAGCCGAACATTTCCTTTGAATTAGCACATCAACAGTCCCCTGTCCCAGCTAAAAACAGTTTTGCCTCAGGGCACTGAAGAATCTTCACTGGCAGCAGCAAGCTCTGCCGTAGGCATTACCTTGCTGTTTCATCCTCATCACACAGCTCCATTTAGTTTTCCCAGGGCAGTAGGTAGGCGACAGAAACCAGAGCTCTTCCTTACCAGGGAAGCCCACCTTTCCAGATCTTTGTGGGCAGCCTTCCTACGCAAAGTCAACCTTATACAGAGACAGAAAATGAGAGACTGTGCCACCTACCTTTGCTCTCTGGTCCCCAGTGTCCAGTTTCTAGTCTTTGCTCACACTGAGAACACAAATCATGCAAGGGTTCATTTATGGTAACAATCCACACTGCACTTTTCTCAGAACTCCACTTTTTAGGGTCTCTGTACAGAGCTGCAGGGCTGTGCTGAACCTCAGCACTCCTCTACCATACCAGACTGCTGGTGGGAACCCATATGGATGTAAAGCCCACAGGGTGAAATTTCCACCATAAGGGAACCTGCTGCTGGCATGCACCAATACAGCTTCCAACTGTACCATGCCTGCAGTTTCTTAATTTTTAACTCAGAATGGATCAAGTCATGTTGAGGGTTTTGTTTTTTTTTTAAAGTAACCAATCTTCAAAATCAAATGGAAGTTAAAACAGTCATTCAAACAACTTGCCAACCCCAAGGACAGAAGCAAGTCCCAAAAATCTGATTATGTGAAATACAACTTATATAACACATGCTACAATTCTGGGCATATCTAAGAATGGCCAGGTGCTTTTGCCTGTAAATAATCTGACAGTGTGTTTTAATATGGACCAGACCTAGATAGGGAAACTGAAAGACAGCTCTGCCTAATACTTAACACGGGAGTACCTCCTTAGTTTAAAGGAAATGTCCTTTATAGTATTTCATCCAAATGCATACCCTCAGTCTTGCTACCTCATCTGCCCTTGGATAACATTGAAATTGCTATTTCCCAAATCAAGCTCTGATTGAACTTCCAGGTCTCTAAGCTTTCATCCTCACTAAACGATCACATTCTCAAATTAAGAACAGCATGAGTAATTTCCCTTGAACACTGAGACTAAGCATATGGAAAATGAATCTCTTCTGTTCCTTAGTAAATTAATCACAGGATCTTTTCTTTTCCAGTCTCACCGTTTACTCTGTGAGGGATAGCTCAAACCCCTTGCATTCAGCAGCTAGGCAAGTCTATTAGGAACCCAGTTTGACTCAGCACACAGTTATGCCAATGTCAGGATATTGTTATTCCAGCATCAGGACTCCTGGTAAGTGAATCCCGTAACTAATGCAAAAATGAAAGGATACCTGCTCCTCTGCTTCCTACGCCCTGCTGTCTCTGAGCAATTATGTGCCAGCATCATTGTAAAGCTGTGCTTTAGTAACGTGTGAAAAGCAATTGAAGTTATGCAGCAACTTAAACATAGAAACACTTATTAATACCTACACTTACACTGAAGGGATTCAGGTCTGCTTTGCTCAAGTGATGAGATCATTTGAAGAGCTTTCTAGTCAATGACTAGACTGACAGGTCACTTAGGCTTTCAGATCATCCCAGCAGACTACTGATGGCTATAAACTGTTCCTCCAACAAGCAAAAATGAAATAACTAACACTTTACTGCTGTCTTTGTAAGGCTGCATGATATGGAGATAAGGTCTTCCCCCTAAGCTCCTGACAGCTGAAGGGAGACTGTCACATGAGTTATGCTGGACTTTGGGGAAGATCTGTGAGAAATATTTTATGTGGTTCTAGTTACCCCTCATAAACAAACTGCAATAGCAAGCATATCCTTTGAAACAACTCAGGGGTAAACTCCTCCTTGAGCACATGAGTAAATATTTTCAGTGTCTTATTGACCCATCTCATATGCTTGAGTAGTTCTTTTCCTGTTGTGTGGGAACACACTCAATACCAAACTTTCTTTATTAAAGCACCTCCATAAAGAGGTGCTTTAATAAAGTTTTGCATTAAAGGAATGGAGACAAAAAAAGATTATAAACTATATTCTGTCCAGCTACCAGGACAGTTGATGAGGACTTGAGGGTGTGCTGGGCAAATCTATGCTCAGAAAAACAGTGAGAAAACCAGAAATCCTGTCCTCCAGGGCAGTCATGCCTGGATCTCTCCATAGACAATGGAAAATGCTGCCATAGCACATGGAAAGCCAGAGTGTGCTGCACATACAGTGATTTAACAACACTCAGCCAGAGGAACGAAACAAAGGAGCTCATTTTTTAGAAGACCTGTATTTCCTAAGAGGTAGAAGTCTCCTCATGACGTGAAACAGCATTCAACCTTTCCAAGTGCTTTCCAAAGTGCTTTATTTTATTATTGAAAGTATCCCGCTTTGAAAAACCTTATATGCACTGGGGAAGAGTGACTTAGAAGCTGCAGGAACAGAGTTGTGCCCAGTGTATTTGTCCCTTTCCCTGGATAGTAAGTGGTCAGTTAACACCCCATCACAATAAGCACAGTTGGGGTTATCTGATGATGGATATGCTGTGGTCCGGGCTCTTGGAGCAATTGGTTAAAGATTCAGAAGGATCTCTCCGAAGTGTAAACTTGTAATGGCTGCAGTACTGCGCAGTGATGTAAAATCAATGCAGATGCAAGCTTTAATACAAAGGTAATGGGGAGGCAAAGACATAAATAAGGAAAACTACGAGTGAAGAAAGGGCTGGTAATAGAGGAAAGCGCAAAGCGAACACGAGTTGCTGTCATTTATGATAAATAATTCTTGGGTAGCTCGTGCTCATGCAGGGCTTTTCAGACATGCAGCTGAAAGTGTTCTAAAGATGAACAAGTATCTTTTTATGATTGAGGAAACTGAGGCACAAAGAAGGCATGCTGTTTATATTGAGTCAGGTATTCCATGCCAGATGCAAAAGCAGATGTCAGGATTCTCACCTTCCTACTTTAAGCCCTGCCATGCTATGCTGAAATGATTTGTTCTGCCATTTCTGCAGTCTTTCTCCCAATATATACTTAGTTGGCTAACAATAAATTCATCTTGCTGCTGAAGTATGGGTTTCCTTAGTCATGAGGGCTATGTCTGTATTGATGTACTCTTTTTCTGCATTCCACTTTCTCTTTATTTTCAACATTTGCACAGGTACAATAAGGTTTGCTACCTAGTTCAATACCAGGTACCTTTGCATAGAGCACTTGTCACAGCTGAATGCACACTGGAAGGGCTTAGATATGTATTCCAAAGAAGGAACGTGTAGAAGTAAAGCATAATGTCTATTTCTGTCCTTTAACATCTTTAAAGCCATTTTGTTCCCAGAATTACTGTAGCCTCTCATGCCCCGCACAGTGCTTCATTGCCCTTGTTGTCCTCTACAGCCAGACAAAATTCTCCAGCCAAAGGGTACTCCTGAAAAACCTGGTTTTCCACAGCTGATGTACTATTGCTTGTATGATCTTTTTTCCACAAGGAAAACAATTTTGTTAGAAAACTTCGTTACAAGTTCAAAAGTATGTTTAAAAATACTCCCTAAAAATTTGAAACACATCATTCTTGTATTTCTCTCTTGCCCTTTGCCCATCTTCCCATTCTGTTTGATGCTGAACCCATACATACCCATTTTTTCACCTTCGCTTTTTCCTCCAACTAAATTTTTTGGTTTTAGCTTTCTAATCTTCTTAACTTCTGAAGTTATTGTATAATAAACAGTTAAGGTCATTCAGAAATGGAGATGTTTCCAAAAAATAGAGAGTGGTAAGTGTAAATATATACAAATTCAGAACGTGCATACATTACCATTTCACCACATTAAATGATGAGGGAAATAAAAAGATGTATAGGAAAATATATTCTTCAAAGTTTCTTTTTAAGGTATTATAAAATCAAAGAATCTGCTCCATTTTAAATTTTGCAAACCAGAAATAGCTTTCAAGAAATTAATCCTCTTAAAAGAAACTAAAACAAATCATAACACACCCCCCCAACAAAATACCACTCCTGTGTCTCTTAGCCTGAAATAAATAAAAGCACCACCTATTTGTCCTCAAGCATTGCTTTCAGCTTGCTGACAACCTGCTACAAGACCCTTTTGATTCCCTTTTGGGATTTTTCTTCTCTCTCAAAGCTAGGTAAGTGTTACTTTCCTGAATCTCTTGGTACCTAATCCATTACTGCTGGACTGAAGATTTTACGCTTTTCCCTCAATACCTGTCAAAGGCATTTTCTTCTACAAAGGCACCACCCTCTCTTTTCCAATTAATCACTTTCATTCATTATCTAATCATTCACCAAATAAATGCTGATTGCTTTCCTGGGGAGGCAGTGGTAGAACTCCAGCTAGTTAGAAAAAAAGTAATCTATTGAATATAAAGTTCCATACCCAAATACTAAAACCTGTATTTGCCCAGACTCTCTAAGGTTCAGAGGTCAAGCCTGAATAAAAACTAGTTTTCCAGGGATGGTACTGAGAATTCTCAGAGTTTATCGTCGACCTACAGCTTTAGAAAGTTATTGTTGGTACCTGAAGAGAAGGTAACTGTTTGCAAGAAATGTTCTGCTTCAAAGACCCAAAGGGTCTTTCTAATGCTGTCCTATCTTTCCAACAGCTTCTGGTGCCATGGTTAGCTTTTGAGTGATTACTCACTTCTGTAATTCTCACATGGTAACTATGCTAACCCTGAGAATCCCTTCAAATCATCAATTTCTTCCATGGTTCTTGGGACAGATACCTACAGTATGCTCCTGAGCAGTCTGAATGCCTGTGGAAAGGACTTGCAGGTCTCTTCAAAATGCTCTTGCTGGAATATCTGTGGTCACACAGCAGGGAAAAAGTCCTCCTGTGGGAATAGTGGCAGGCTTGCTCTATCCAAGTTGTTAAGCATTCTCCATCACTACTCAGTTACAGAAAACTATTTGCAGGACAGAGATTGTAAATCTCAGTTCCACAAATATTACTCTAAATCAGGGAATATGTCTTGGCTATTTCTGCCCTTTTAATGTGAATGGTATAGTAAGATTATCTGTGGTACACAAATAATGTATCACATTTCTTACCACTCAGACATCTCCCTCAAAGTCAGAAGATCTGGGAGACAGGGAATGTACACATTCAACACTGGCTCTCTAGGTTGTTGGTATGGTAACATGCATCTCTCCTTGAACATCCTTTTCTACTTCTGACTTCCAATATAATTTGTCTAACTTATGACAAGCCTATCCGAAATCCCAAATTTTAAGAAGCTTGGAATCTTCAAAATACATTAATTCCCAAATTTGCTAATCCCCTGAAAAATTCCAAATTAGCTAACAGCTTTGTATTAAGTCTATCCACTAAATTGCATTATCACCCAGCAAGAAAAATTACAGTATAAAACCTGAGATTTGAACCTGCTTAAGGCAACATGGCTTAAGTATTAAATGTGCCCACGTACAGCTGGGCCTAGCCAGATACATTTGCTCCAGTGTCTTCAGTGTTTGTCCCATCAGGCTTAAAGTGCCCACATAAACTCCAGCCCTGCTTCCTCCCATGAGGTCCACAGCACTTCCAGAATCCAGGGAATGACTGTAAGAACTAGTGTGACTCCGTGGTGGCTATGGGAAGATCATTCACATGCTTCAAGTAGAGCTGCCCCTTTGGAACATCTCAAGTTCCACAGGATAGCCATGAGCTTCATCTCATTTCCTTGCAGTTGTTCATCCTGATACCAAGGCGGCTGGATATAGCTATGAGGAATGCACAGAAAGACCACAGTTTTTAGCTTCTCTTTGCTCCATTCCAGCTGTGCTAGGTAGTAGGAGCATGCCCTGTCCAAGGGGCTTGGTCAGCTCTAGACAAATGCAAGAGAACAGTCCCTCCTTCCAGAGGCACTGACAAGGGACGAAACTTGTCGGACAGACACTCCAAATCTGGACAGAGTTGGTTTTAGAATCAGAAATAATTGTGTCCCTGTCTCATGGATTAACAGCCTGACAGCATGTTATTGTAAACCACTTTGAGATCCCTGGATGATAAGTAAATAGGTAGGCATAATATAGCAGCAGTAAACTGTAATAATAGCAATTTCCACCCAGTGATATTGCAGAAATCCAGTCAAGGGATTTGCTCTGCCTTCTAGTGGTGTCCAACCCAAGAATTCAGATTTTCAGAAGTGAATACACTTCACACTTTCAAAGAAGTGTTCTCTTTTTCAGGTCACTGTGAGACAGGGAGATCCATGAGATCTTTGTGTACATGAGAGGATGCACCTTGGTCTCCGCTGTCCCGCAAAAAAAGCAAACAACCCTGCCTCATAGAGGGCAAACAGCTGGGCAGCTCTGACAGATGAAGCTCAGAACAACAACCTAGAGCCATCTTTGACTTTCCAGCATCAAATACTTTTCAGTTGTTCCATTTCTTTAAGCAAGTTGGAGCGGGTATCAACTGTGTCTGGTTGCACACAAATGAACATTTCTTCCAATGATCTAACATATCAAATCTCTCTCCAATTTATGCAAAGCCTTCCTGCCTGTCCCCTTCTTGATGGAGCTCTTGATTTTTTCTGTTTGATCCATTTTCCAGTGCACTGCCTGATCCCTGGCTCTTCAGGGCACAGCACACACTCAGGTGCACTTTCTTTTCTAATTTCTATTTTATCATTCGCAGCAGATCCCTCTGCTCCAAAGTTGGGACACATGAAGATACAAAGCCAGACTCTCAAAAAATGCACACATGTAAATGCAGTGAAACAGCCCAAAACACAACCAGATGCTCCCTTCAGAATGTTCCCTTTCCAACTCCATTTAGTGTTCACTTAAAACACTCTCTGTAACTTGGAAATATTACATAAAATCTTGTTGGCTACATGGGACTCTCCTCAGGGCTAGGATTTCCTGTCCTCATCTATTTGCAGGTCTTTGGTCACTTTTTCCAGAGTTACACCTGAAATGGTAAAAATGAACAGCTTCATGCTGGGGTATTTGCAGTGGGACAGAAAGCTGTGCATTCCCAGGAACCACCTGCTCATTTGCCCCCTCTTTGTCCACACTCTAAAACTCAAAGTGTTTCCCTGAACAGGCAGAGTGCAAGAGAGTGCTTGGCTCCCCTTCAAGACCATGGAGAGGAAGCTGTCTCCACTTAAGCAGTCTCTGAATGCAAATGCTTTCCTCGGGTGAAGTGGCTCCTCCCCAGTCCTTCAATTTGACAATGATGTCCTAAGTGCAGAGAAGTTGTTATGCTTCTCTCACCCAAGGCACTCAAATCATGAGTATTTCAGTGGGGGAAAGGTGAGCCAGCTTGAGCCAGTTTGGAAGACGAATGACAGCCCATGCCCAGAACCTGCTCTGAGCAGCTTATGAGTGTAAAGGAGTGCTGTGATTATGTTTTACCTCATTAACTTTCATTTCCCTGCTCCTCCATATACCCCACAGGCTGTGTGAAGTTCTCTGTGGAAAGAAAACCTGGTTTGGAAGGGCAGAAGGCCCTGCCTTTGGGATGCCAGGATTAGTGGAGTCTCTTGAGCGGGGACATAGTGCTCAGAGCCTCTGTTGGAGCTTGCACAGACCACAGAGAAGGGCCACAATGGTGCCACCTACGCCCTTGTGAAAGAAGGGCTGTTCTTCCAATGTATGTTATGGATTTGATACAGACATTGACATGGCAGATCCTCCTGGACCTGCCAGGTGTGTGAAACCAAACTAGACGATCCTTTCTGGCCTTAAAATTTAGCTACAGCAAAATCTTATCACATTTCCTTTTTTCCCTGAATGGAAGGAGCATTTCTTCACAAAGCCCAGCCACATCTTTTTTTCAGTTCAAGAGATCCACTTTTTTTTTTTTTTCCCCTGAGAAAATTCAGAGGTCATTTCTCTGCTCTGAGGTTTACTTCTTTTTGTTACTTGCTCTTTGAGCTGTGAGAAAAGAAAGTGTCTGTCTTAAAAGCTGCTCTCACTGACTGCAGCACAAGCTATTCTGGGTGCCTTGTGATAATGGCTCCCAGCTTTTTTTGGGCATCTGTGTCCATTTACAAGCCAGAAACCTTCTGTCTGTGTTTGTTGTTGCCTCCCCCTTTTTGAACCTGGTGGTTTGGCTCGAGCAGCCTGAACAATGGTACTGGTGAGATCACACACATGATCTTTGAGACAGGAATTGGCATCATAGGCTATTCCTCACACCGGAGCTCAGCAGAAGCAGTGCAAATTCCTGGGAACCTATTTTAATAGGTTGATGTTAATGATTTATAGCAGCACCACAGCTGTAGTCTCTCTGGAGCAAACAGTTGAGTGTGTTTTGCTAAAACTTTAATCAGCACAACTTCAGCCAGTTGTAATAACAGTCTCCATTTTCATCCTCCTATGCGTGAGGGAGTCAGGTCATCCAGCCAAAGGTCGAGTAAAGGCTGACTGCTGAGAAAAAGTGCATTATTTCATGAGGCAAAGGTGATTTGACTCGAACCTTTGGCAGGCTGGTAAGGATGTAAATGCCCAGCACAAAACCTTCCCTAGGCATGCTAGTGAGAGGAGCCAGGTCTGACAGACAGACTGGCAGCCTTGCCCTCATCCCTGTGAGTCAGACACAGTGGCTGCCAACAGGAGAGTATCTTGAGATCCCAGGGAGGAAGACCACCATCTCAAAGGGGTAAGAAAAATAATGGGAATGGACCCCCAATTCCTCTATGCCCCAAACAGTGAAGAGACCAGAACTTTACTCTTATTTCATATGTGCAAACACAAACCAGATCAAATATGAACAATGGTGTTTACACAGTCAGTAGCTTTACTGGGAGCCAGCTGGTGAGCTGACGGGAGGTGGGAATCACGTTACACAATATCTCTTTATTTGATGTACTTATTCATTTTTCTACTGAGGACACGGTAATCTTTAAAAAAGTTCATCTTCCCAGAAGCTGCAAAATACATTTTCCAGTCCTGTTGACCCTTTGGCTTTGTGGAATCACGGCCTGATGTATCACCTGATAATCATATTACATACCTGAGCGCTGCCTCTCATCCATTCCCCGGTGCGGGCTGGTTACGAGCCGCACGGAATGAATACCGATAGGGTGGCATTTACACGCCAGGCATCCTCACTGGCTACACAGCAAGAGCATGAAGGTCACCCACTGAATTGGTTTGTGCTTCAGTCAATATTGTCCCATGTGCTCCAGCAGCCCTGTTTTCAGAGAGCATTATCTAATTGAAAACCAAATCTCTGCATCTGAATGCCAGCCAGGAGGCTCACCCAGGTTCCTCCTTTTCTCTGTGCCACCACCACTTGTATTTGCTACTAACTAGTCTCATCTCTTCCAGAAAAGAAAAAAAAAATAATGAGAGCTTATTTGAGCACTCTGCATGAGAGAGGTGGAAGCTGAAATGGCAAAGATGGGAGGGGTAAGAGTGGTTTCTAAGGAGTTGGAAAAAAAAGCTGTGAAAAAGGGTAGCAACGAAAAATAGTTCCATGAATATTGATGCAGATCTTTAAAAAATACTTTTTTTTCTCTTTGTTATGTTTTTCTTGTTGCTTTTCAGACTTGTTCTTGTGCCTCAATTTTACAAATGGAAGATTTAATGTAAGCAAATTTTGTATTTTTACATGCATTTGCACCTGTAATCCCAAACTAAACCACTGCTTTCAGTTTTGGGCCCCTCTCTTTAAAAAGGACATTGAGGTGCTGGAGCATGTCCAGTGAAGGGCAAGAACACTTGTGAAAGGTTTAGAAGACATCATTTGAGGAGCAGCTGATGGAGTTGGGTTTGTTTAGTCTTGAGAAGTAGAGGCTCAGGGGGCACCCTATCACTCTCTACAACTGCCTGGAAGGAGGCTGTAGCCAGGTGGGGCTGATCTCTTCTACCTTGCCTGCAGTACCAGGACCAGAGGAAACAGCCTTAAATTTTTGAGACAGGGAGGTTCAGATGAGATATTAGGGGAAAAAAAAATCTCTGTTAGGGTGGTCTGACACTGGAAAAGGTTGCCTAGGGAGGTGGTGGAGTCATCATCCCTGAAGGTGCCTGGATCTGGCACTGGATGATATGGTTTACTGGTTTAGAGGTTACAATGGTAGTGCTGGGTGGATGGCTGGGCTTAATGATCTTAAAAGGTCTCTTCCAACCTGGATGGTTCTATTATTCTATTTTTGTGCTCACTATAAAAGCATATCTGTTCCATCCCATCAAAAAAACCACAACTTAAGTGCCTTAGAAATACATTAAATCTAAAATTCTCATGGCTGATGGAGACATTTCTTTTGGGGAAAAGAAAAGGGTACACACCAAGATCCTTGGCTTATGCAGTGTTACACAGGAGGGCAGGGACAGCTGTGAGCACACACACACGAGTGCCAGTGTTTCAGTGAAGGACCATGGAGGATTGCTTGCAAAACGGCCTTCAGTTACTGAGCATGTGAGCAGCTAAGAAGAGTGGTGAACCCTGCCAAAGATCTGCCCACACACTTCTGCCTGAGCAGCCACAGCTCACCCCTGTGCTTTGGCTAACCTCCCTGCAGCACAGCAACGGCAGTGCTGTTCCAACAACTGCCACTCAGCTTCCTCCCAGCCACAGCTGAGGGACAGAAATTATGGAGAGGAAATTTAACCATCTTCTCTGATTTCCTCTGTGTAGGGGTAAAAAATTGTGAGCCAGGAAACACAGATGAACACATAATTGGTTATTGATAAGTGCCAAGGGAAGCAGCAACTGTTTGCACATCAGAGCAACATCTCTGGCAGTGCATGATGTCAGCACTGACCTCCTTTACCAACAGAAGAAAACATTCTTCTGCCACAGCATCGGGCACTAGGGACAATTACCCAGCAAACACAGAGGAGGGAAGTGGCTGATCTGCCCAGCCAAGAGATGCCTGCTGCTTTCCTTGCTGGGGTCATTGTACTGCCATGGTAATACCCACAGAAAAAAATCTGCCTGCTATCTGCCATGGGCGGAGGGGCTGCAGTGCAGGGCCAAAAGCTTTTCCATCAAAATGAAACTTGCTTACTCAAAAATGAAGTGCACTTCCCTGGAATTTACATTGGGATCCCAAGCAGCTGATAGGGATTGATAAAGCTTTGCAAAATCAGGTGCCATCAGGTTTCCAGACCCTGTTCTTTGTGTCTCTGGTGAACTTAATTTGCACAGACCTGGGGTTCTACAACTTGCTCTTTAACTCTTTCTTCGACTTCTTTCCCCTTTCCTCTCTCTTTCTAAGCTGAAATACCTTGCTTTCTCTTCTTTTTCTACCCTGGTTCAGTGCCCTTCTGCTTTTCTTCCTCCTCCAATGCATGGGTCTCTTCCCTCTCTTCCCCTCTATTCTCCCCCACCTCCTGTTCTGTGCCTCTTTTGTTAGGTCCATATAGCTATCCCCTCCACTTTTCTGTTTCACTTCCTACATCCACATCTTCCTTCCTCCATGTTCTTTCTCTGTCTTTCATCCTCTTTCTTTGCCACCTGCCAATTCTAAGCCTGTGCTTTCCAGTTCTTCCCTGATGCCATTTCAATTATTGGCTGATTCTCTGCTCGCTTTTCTCTCTCTCTCTTTTTTCCCCTCTTCTCTCCCTTAGGGACTCAAGCTTGTCTCTCACCATTTGTTTCAAGGATGCCATCACTGTGGATTTTTAGACATTTGCAGGTTTGTTTGTTTTTATCATCATACCCCTCTCTTGCTGTTTAGCTGCTTGTCACTTCACTTTCCTCTTTCTGCCTACCCCCAGCCAGAGCATCATTACGTCCTTTCTCTGTCTCAGCCCATCATTTCCCACAGAGGCCATTATTATTAACCATGCCGGGAGATGTATGAGCAGCGGTCAGCAGGGTCAGCAGGGCTCTGTTTCAAATTGATGGGAATCAGAAATGGAAGTGGCACAGCAGGCAGGGGGACGCGCCATGTGGAAAGGAAGCAATGGCACCTGGCAGGCTGCGCTGCAGAGGGAGAGCTGGCAGCTAAGCCAGAGGGTCTCCAGCACCCACACCCTGACAGACGCACCTTAATTAACGTCCCCCGCCCTCGAAAAGCTGGATGAAGCCAGTGAGTGTGAAGGATTCTCAGTGATCCAAACGCTGCCTGTTGCACCGTAGATCAAGCCTCATTTTATAGAAACACGTCTCCGTCAGCCTCCTGACATCTTCAGGCCAGACAGAAATTCCTTTCAATTAAAGAGCTTGCAGGAGGATCCCATTACTGCAGCAGGTATCTCAAGTGCAGGAAGGGGGTGAGAGAACAGCTGCCAGCACTGAGCGGGGGAAAGGATGTAAGAGGCTATGCATATTGGTTTCTCATGTTGATATGAGGAGAAAAGACAAGACCCAGAGCAGTGCTTATTTAATGACCTAAGGAAGCAGAAGCACAGGGAGCCTCATTCTTGGTGCACTTCAGGATGCTGATTGTGAATTGTCATGTGCGGGGTTCCTCCTTGAGACAGGCACCCTGTACCAAAGCCACCTTTCCCCCATGGGCATCTGCTCCAAGCTCTTTGACAATTATCGCTCCTTTATTCTCATAGCCCCAAAACTTACAGCTCCTGGCAAGACAAGAGGTTCCAGCTACATTCCTGTCCTGAGCACTACATTTATAGGACAAATGCTTTGGAGACTGCCAGACCCATTTAGGGAACAGCATCTTGAGGCAGCAAATGTTCTTATCTTCTTGTGCAACACCTCAGTACAAGCTGCACTCTCTTTCAGATACTTAAGGGGGCTGCATGGTTTTAATAATCCTGCTTCTCCACATTCCTTCAAGTCCAGGAATTTAAAGTAAGGTTGCCTTTTAAAATGGCCTTCAGAACACTGAAAAATGCATATGGGAAAAGATCGCTTAAAACTGCTCAACCAGGCCTGTCTCTGTTGCCTTTCCCCACAGGCATCATTTAGTTATTGCCTGCATATAAATGAGGCAGGCTTTGATGGAAGAGCTATCGACAAGGGTACCTCTCTCCATTTTCTTTTCCTGACATAGGGAATTCTGGAGAGGAGACAGCCTACATTACAAATGGTCAGAAAGGGGGCAGTCAAGTAACAGAGGGTATTCCTCTGCTAGGCTGATGTCTACTAAACAAGAGCTAGTAGGGGGTCTTTGAGTTTGCAGGCTAGCTTGGTAAATGAATAGCCTTTGATGTCATTAGTATTTTGATGGTACTTTTATATTTAAAGTCACTTTCAAAAAGTCTCTTCTGGACAGCTCTCCAGAACAAAGCTGGAGAAGCTCCTGTTGAAGCTATCTCCAGCATCATAAAGACAATGCACACCATTTCCCACAGCAACGTGAAGACAAGTGCAAGTGGATTCTATTTACAACCTTAAAATTGAATTTCTGAGCTAGGGCTTGACAAGTGGAAACAGGAATTTGTAACATTCCCGCCTAGATTTATTGACATTGTACAACTACTAGATTAAAACAGGAATTGCAAAATGGAGTGATGTGATAAAGATCAGCAAAACAACAGCAAATATCAGTAACACCACAGTCACAGAGCAATGTTTGCCAGTAGTATATTCATTTTGGAGCTGAAAACATGCAGCTTCCCTGATTAGGTACAACTCCCTGTACAATTCCCAGACATTAAAATCCTGGCCATGAAGGCTATAAACTTTGAGGAGGTCTTGAGGTCTTTCCAAATGATATGAAAATCTCTTTGGTTAAAAACCTGAGCTTCCCACGCACACACTTTTTGTCATCCCAGCCATCCTTGTAAAGAGTAACTGATTAACATACAGCTGGGGCTTACAGGCCAAATTATAAAATGAAATATGCTGAGAAGGGGTTCCACATGTGAAATCCAGATCAGTTTTTGACTCATTCTCTCCTGCAAGCTCTCTAGTACATAACTTCGTGAAAAAGTGTTCCCTGAACACAAATTAAGGCCTTCAAGGCATCTGGGCTAATTTTTTATTATTATTATTATTATTTTTTTCTGCAAAGAAGTGTTTAAAGTGAGACAGCTTAATCCTCAAGTGAGCCAGGTCCTGATACAAACACCCATAGCATCAAATTCCTAGAACATGACAAACACAACCCTATTATTATTTAGCATAACCTAGGCCAATAATATAGGAAATTTAGACAAGTTTATTTATGATTTCAGAGGAATTTAAATGTAGACATTTTAAAAAAGACCTACAAGCTACTGTGTGAGCAAAGAACTTCAAAGAACTTCACTGTGTTTTCTGAAAGAGAGCTGCAATAATGAAGTATTTTTGCATTCCCATAAACAGAATTCATGGAAACATTCACTGTTACAGAGAATAATCTTTTCCTGTAGAACCGTGGGTTTAAGCCAGCAACCATGTGTAAATTGCAAGAAGCTGTGAAAAAAATTAGAAAAAAAATAAAACATCTAAGGATTGAAATCAAATAATTTTCACGACCTGTTTCTCTAATCAGCACCTCAAGAGTGGTCTGAAACTTTTAAGGATGCACCTCACTCTGTTTAAATTAACACAAGTAGTTTTTCAGACAGGTCGAATTTGGCTGAGTAGCATTAGGTTTGGAGGCACAGGTAGGTGCCAAGAGGTGTGTTACAACTCTATCTCTGTGAAGAATGCAGCACCTTCAAAAGACAGAGAGAGCTGGCTTTCAATTTAAGACACGGTACATTCTATTTTGACTACGGCAGCCACAGGAGTACTGAGGAAAACACAACTTTATATGGCAAATCAGCAGACTAGTGGCTCGAACAATCTCACATTGATATGCAGATGACATTACTTGTCTTCTGGGATATGAATAATGCCATAAATGACACACAGAGAGTATTTTCTTAAAAACATCTACCGCTTTAAATGACACACTCTGATGCCAAGCAGTGTCTGATCATTTTTTAAAGGCACTTGATCTACAAACAAATCAAGTTCCTGAAAGATACTCAACATCAGCTGTCACATGAGGAAGGAAGGTGAGCAGAGACAGACAGATGAGGGAGATGAATGGTCAGCAGAGTTTTGCGTAGGATCTCCTAGTACATTACATATCTCATACAGGAATAATGGAATGTAAATACCAGCACATCTCCAGTGGCCACTTAGTTTCGACAAGAGAAACAAGGACTTGGCTCAGCAGCTCAGCAACCGCACACCTAGTGAGAAGCAGCAGCCCAAGGAGAACAGAGGGCCCCAGGGGCTGTACATAACTCAGCATCACTATTACTCTTTCTAAGGAGGCTATAAAACTCTTCCAGGGATGGGGTGGCACTAAAGAGGGAGAGAACTAAAAAGTAAGTAAAATGAATAAATAATCTATTCTTGCTGAAGGTCTGTGCAAACCAGGAACATCAGAACTTTAGGAAGTCTGGGTAGACTGAGCACGCCAGAGAACCCCTGTGCTTACATTCTACTCCATGCCTGGTGCTATTTCAGCCCTTTTAATTGGAGAACAACATCTGAGAGGTGCCCTGAAGCAACACCACTACAACACCCTATGCTCAACAATGCATAACAACTCTGCAACTCTTTGTTCAACTCCCTTGCCCATCTGTAGAGAGTTCCATGAATACTCAGTGCCTCCTGCCCTCTTGGACACAGTGACCAAAGCCTAAAACCTGACTTTTGCAACAGACCTTTGTTAAACTGCCTCCTAGAAAGCCTCTCTCCATGGCAGAGAGAAGAGCGCTGTGGAACAGCTGAGGATTTCCTAGGAGAAGAAAACATACCTGTGCCCATGCCACAGCACTGCCTGAGCTTGATGCTTTGAGAATTTAAATCCCTCCCTCCCTCCCTCCCAGAAAAGGCAAGAGCACTTGATGTACCAGGGTGAGCAAGGGAAGCTGTGCATTGGACCTCACTTCAGCAAAGTGAGGAGAAAGACTGGACAATGAAACACAATCTTACGTAGAGAGGGGGACTTGGGACTTTCAGTCTCCAGCTTTTATATCAGCCTAGAGACTAGGAAAAACACCTTCACTTCCAAACACATTCATAATTTCCAGCCTGTCAGGAGAAAACTGGCCAAGGGGCAACCCTTGGATGCCTTTAAATCATTTCTACATTGATTCCTTCTTGAGATACAAAGCAGCGAGTGAGCTGAAATCTCCTCTTACTCAAACCTTATTTTTCATAATTATGCATCTTTAGTGTTTCATAACGACCAATTTAATCACTTTTGCCGTTTAGAGGGCTACAACAGCCAATTGTGGTAATGGGCTTGGTATTTGGTAGGAACCATTTAACGCCCAAGAGCCCTTGTTCTGGGCCACTTGATGCCACTTAAGTTTGACAGACAGACTCTCATTAGCACAAGTTGCAAAACCTCTCAGATGAAGCTCATTTCTTTTAAACAAACTCTGCTCAGTGATCCCCAAAGTCTCTGAGCGAGGAAATTTTTAGCTCACTTCAGATCTGTGAAGGTCTGTGGAAATTAATCAGCATATTTCACCATATTATGGGCTTTCTATCAAATTCCCTACCTTTCCTGCTCACAATTGTTCTCTCCTACTTTGCACATAAGATCTGTTCCTCCCATGGACACCCAGCCTGTCTGGTGGAGGGCCACCTGGGCTTATGTGGCCTTTCCTTTTCACATGTAACACTCTTGATGAGCTTCTGCTCCACTCTGACCAGCCTGCACCTGCCTCTAAGAGACAACTCTTGCAACGTAATTGTGTCTTGCTGAGGACAGACAAAACACATTTGGAAACTTTTAAAAATACCTACAGATCTCTAACTGCTGCTGAAACTGCTGCCTTTGCCTTTGCCATTCCTGTTACTCCATCTGTTCTTTAGATAGTGATCCAAAATGCAAAAAAAATAAAGCTCAGGGCATCTGAACTGTTTTAGATGCTCTCAAACTCCCATGCAAGTTTGCACCACATGCTCACACGATGCCCAACAGATTTGAAGAAACCTCATTGTCCAACAATGCTGAGTACTCGCTCCAAATGCAACCAAAGCAGGCCTCCCTACACAGCTGCAAGGACAAGCAGTGGGATAGCAGTGAGATAGCAGGAGTGCTGCAGACCATGTTTGCCGAATGCACAGATGGTGGCTTCTGAGAAATCTCAGGCTACTGCAGGAAGGGTATGCAGGGAAGGACAGAGGTTTTTACTCAAGGACTTAAACAGCAGAAGGGATGGCTTCTCCTCAAAGAACTTTGTGTTCAGTGGGCAGGCTAACAACTCAGCATTGCTGTTAGGGAAGGATGTTAGCTCCACGACGTCTGATTTAAAACCACTGAATCCCTTCACTTCTGCAATGCTCCCCAAGAACAGATCTGCCCTTTACATTTTATCTTTTTCCCATTATATCACAACTTTAGTACATGCAATGAGACTCAGAGTTGTAAATGTAGGAATGTTAAATGGAAAACACGCTGAATTATGAACAGCTACCTCCTTGGTGATAGATGAAAGGCATTATTTTGTGGCACAGTCTGATGGGACAGAGGACCATCTCACCCTGTGAACAGTCTGAATGCTTCAGAAAGGCAAAAAACCACAATATGTTGAGCTAAAGGAGCAAAAATCAGTCCTTAGAAAGGAACTTTTGAACACAGCTTGCCCCTAATGTCAAAATCTTCCATGACTACTGCCTTCTGACATATGAAATGTTTACCTGACAGAACAGGTTTGCCCTGCAACAGGACATCTGAACAGTCTAAATGGACCTGATATTTTAAACCACCGTGCTTTGTTCCAGTACAACTAATGCAGTATGCTCAGTGCCACAATTAAAATGGACTCTGTTTCATCAGGCACAAAGACAAACCCACAATATTACGAGACACTGTGTGCACCTATCCAAAGCCAAAGAGAGCATTAACTGATGTTATGATATATTACTTGAACAATAGTCCAATGCCCCTTAATTAAAGGCTGCCTGCTAAGGTACACTCAGCAGGAGAAGAGTTAAGGTTGCATCTGTAACCTTAAATCTCACCTTTACCTGGCTTGTGAGTGCTTAACTGTGCAACTTTAATGTGTTCTTATCAGAGCATTTTTATTGAGCCATTATTAACATTGGTTAGATACAATCTAGTGTTTCCCAGATCCCCCTCATCCCCAGCCATTACCTGAGCCACACAGAACACGAGATTCAAAGGAAGCATTTAAGTCAACCTCTGCTATCGTTCTTCAGACACCCAGTGTTGCTAATTCCTTGGCAGCTCCCTTAAATGGGACTTGAGTTTTAGTTGCTATCTTGCATGCCCTCGGCCAGGCTGCACACTGAAGGAAATCCTCTACTGATAATTAATAAGTTCCCCTGACACTGGCTGCTCATTAATCTATTATTTTAGTCCTCTAATTACTTTTGTCTGTTCAAGTTAACAGTTTCCTTCCCTCATCTTACACGGATCTCATACAGGAAATGCTGCATGGCAAATATGACTTTTCTTTGTTCCCAAGTCCTTTAAAGGGTCTGCTCTGTGCATGAACTCCAAGACCCATCCCAGCCTCTTGCAAGGAGTGACTTGCCTCTCCATGAGTCTGTATTTCACTCAAGTTATGGTACATGCAGCTCCAGGCATCCGAGGGGAAGCTTGCTGAAGACGTATCTAGGGAACATAGGTTTCTCTGTATTATCCCCTGGAAAAGTCTCAAGAGCCACAAGGAATTCTCCTCATAGAAGTCAAATGGTTGCAGATCTCCCCACAGGAAATGGGGTCACTTAGAATTTCAAAGCACAAGGATCATCTACCTATATGTGCCCTGAGTTCCTTCTGTCACAGCAGCCTCTCCCCTGTAGTGGGTTTGGCTGAGATGGAGTTTATTCCCCCACAGCAGACCTTGGAGCACTGTGCCTTGCACTGGGAGCTAGAAAGGTGTTGATAATACACAGTATTTTGTACTGCTGAGGGGTGCTGGCACAGCATCAAGGCTGTCTCAACAACATCTCCCCCTCACCAGCTGGCTGAGGATGAGTGAGATCTCAGAAGGGGACACAGTCAGGACATCTGACCCAAACTGACCAAAGGAATATTTCATACCATTAGGCATTTGCCCAGCAATGAAAGCCAAGAGAAAGGGGTGGGGTCATTCATTACTACGATGTTTGTCTTTTGAAGAAACCGCTATGTGTACTAAAGCCCAGCTTCCTGAGAAGTGGCTGAAGATTGCCTGCTGGTGACAATTAGAGGGTAAAAATAAATATTTCGTTTTCCTTTGCTTCTGTAAGTGGCCTTTGCTTTTGCTTTCTCAAAATGCCTTTATCTTTACCCACAAGTTTTTTCCATCTTATTTTCTCCCTGTGCCCCATCCTGCTGAGGAGGTAGAGCAATAGAGTGGCTTGGTGGACATCTGGCATCCAGCCAAGGTCAACCCACCACATACCCAAAGCCCAACACTCAGCACAAATTAACTTTAAGTCCCTTGGGCAGAAGGGGAGACAGACGCACGATCCAATTATTTATTTGCTTGGAAGATGCCCAAGTACAGCAGAGATAAATGCAGTAGATAAAAGCCAGCATGTCAGAGAGAGGCTGGAGTTGAAGAATTTGGAGTCTGGCCTGAGCTTCTGCAGTTTTGGGAACTTCTGAAATTTTTTCTCCTATCATGATTGACTCTAAAAATACTAAATCTTTGTCCCTGTCATGCAGCTGTAGTTTAGTATGTACAGCCAAGTATTGACAGGTGTACAGAACCATGGCAGGTACTCTGCTCTTACTTTTCATGCTAACTGCTATGCTTCACAATTCTGCCTTAAAGGAAATGCAAGCCTTTGAGGTTGGTGGATAAGGCAGGTAAACATCAAAAAGCTTACCTGTGCAGCAAACTGCATGAACAGACACCAGCATGGTGAACACACAAATAAACACATGGCCAAGTGCTCACAAATAATGCATGCAGCAGTGTGCACCTGCATACTCATGCAGCTTTTACAAATCTACAGGCTGCACAGCAGGTAAGGAGGGTGTCAGTGACATATGGCGACCATTACAGTGCTTGTAATTAGGATGGTCCTGCCAGCAGTTCTCAGCCAGGCACATGCAACAGGGCAGCGACCCACAAGCAACATTATGAAGAGCCTAAGGAGCCCCTGGGAGATTGCATTGCTCTTCCCTTTGCCTTCCCCAGCCTGCAGCAATCTCACTTCCCACTAGTGCCTCTCCTGGGATACAAGCCTGGACAAGGGATGGGCTCTTTGAATGTGCTCTGCAGTGCCATAGATATGGTCCTGTCTTCATTCCATCACCCTTCCAATCTGCCACTGCCCTCTGTCAATACAACTGAAATCTCCCGTGATCAGTGCCTTTTTCCAGACCATCAATACCTGCATTACACTTTTCTACCTTGCAGAGTGTATGTACTGATCCTTTGGCAGGATATGCTTATCTTTCCAACGGCTCAAGTCACTCCAAACGGGGCATGAAATTCAAAGGCTGCATCAGAGGACAGCTCCTGCTTCCCTGGATGGGCCTGCACTCCCCATCCCCTCCCAGCCCCTTTGCTTTGCTCCTCTGCTGCAGTAACACTGCGGTGGGCACTCACTGGAGTTTATGAGAAAGGATGATTTGTTCAGCCAGTGCATGAAAAAATATAGAGTACATCAGAAGAGTCATATTTATCAGGTGCTGTTCCGAAAGAAAAGAGTATCTGAAGAAGAAATAAGAACAATGCTTTTGTACATGCATCTCCTAAGAAAACAATAATCCCCTGAATCATGTTTCCAGTCTCTCACCGTTTTCTCCAGACAGGAAAGGGAGGGATGTTCTGAAGACATATTTCTGAGAGGCTCAGAAAGGAGGCTGACGAAGCAAACAGAGCACAAGTGTTCACAACGCCAGGGTCTGTGCAGCCTGGTGTTACCAAAATAGCTCAGTGCCTTCAGCAGGGAGAGTCCCACTTCCACTACAACTGTATTCAGGCCTGGGAGAAAAGCTCCACACTGCAGGAGCCTGAGTGACATCTGACCTTGCTGAAGCAGTTTCAGGATGTCTTGCCCCTAGAGCTGGCTTTCTCTTTGCCCTATGCTATCTACACATACAGGAGACTCTTCCAAATAATCTGCTTCTCCCTACACCCCTCTCTTCTCTCTCTCACTACTTTCCAGCTATCTCTAGGGCTGGAATTATAAGCAGCTTCATGACTGGGATTGGTGTGGGGGTGGAGACAGAGGCAGGAGACAGAAGGATAATTGTGCAAGAGATGCTTGAAGGGGTGAAGGCGTTGGGGCTGTACAGAAAACTCCCTCCAGACATCCTGTCTTGGCAGGACCCGTGTGCTGCAGTAGATGCTGTCATCCATGCTCACTGGGGTCGTGAGATGAGACAGTAGGTCTGGCTCCAGTGCAGAATATATCAGGCACTGAAGTGAGTGCAGCCCCTGAGATCAGCTGTAGTCACATAACAGCATAATCACAAAATGGTGGTTTCTCCCTTTAAATGAAAAAAAAAAAATGCATGGACCAAACATAAGCTACTACCTTAACTTTCCCTTTTTATTAGTGTGTCTCTCTCCTACTGTGAAGAGAGAATGAGAAATATGCTTTCCTTAAGTGAAACTACTTATAGATTACAGCTACAAGGGGAAAAAAATGCAGCCTCCCATATTTTTCTTCAGAAGGCTAGCGTTCTTAAGGATGTTTGAATTGAAATTATACAATTTAACATGCTATGAATTTTTTCTCTCTTTAATTCACAATCAACCTCTCTCTATCTTTACAAGCACATTTAAATTTTCAGATGGGAACTACAGCTGCAAACACGGAGCTGCCAATGGGGAATATGACCTCCAGATGGCAGGGGGAATGGGACCCAGTCCTAAAATATCCACCCTTTACTCTGGTGAATCCAGGGAAGCTCTGTCACCAAACCAGAGCTCCTAGCACAAAGGACCCAAAGCCGACTTGTGAGTTTGGATCACTAGAGGGAGACACAGCAACACACACATCCACACCTCATCAGTGTCCTGCACTCAGTAACCTTCTCTTCAGGCACTGTTTTACTGTAGTTGACTCCCTGAGTGCTGAATGGTATGTTTGGAGAACAAGGAAGCCTGGTAGGGAAGGCAAGCCAGGTGGAGTGCAACTACCACTCTTAACAGGGCCTCTCCTCTTTTTTGTCCTAGTCAGGACAAAAAAGTCCCTTGATTTCAATGGGTCTGTGGAATGGGTAGGAACGATGGAGAACTGGGAAGTTCATTAAGCTGCTGTTGCGACCCTGCTTGTGAAACACATGGCGATTCCTTTTCCTGTCATCATCAGTTATGGGAGATTTTGAATACTCATCCTCTGGGGTACTCAGTTTTCACTCTCACATCTAGCCCTTTGGGATCCTTCAAGACTGGCTCATGGAGGTAGGGGAGGGAAAGCAGCTAGCTACTCCTGGCTGCCCCAGCTAAACAGGAGTGTCCTCACTGAGTATAACTGAGCTTGAGTATAGAGGCACAGCACTGCAAAGACAGTAATATTACAGCATGCAGTGAACTAGGAAAATGCTGCTTTTCTGTAGGTGGAGGAAAGTTTTCATATGGACACAATCCAGCTCAGCCTTTAAAATGCCATGGAAAAGACTTTAACAGCATGACTGACTAGTATTGGGAGAAGATAAAAAGGAGGCAACTCTACCAGACTCCAACTTGCTGCAAGGAGCAAGGCAAATAACTTGGTACAGAACTGCCACATCTTGCAAGCAGCAAGCACAGACAATCTTGCCAGAAGTGGAGCAGACAAGCACTGACCAGAAGACTCCACATGTTCTCCTCCAACCACTGCTGAAAGTAGCAGGGTAAATTTCCTCCTCAGAGCAGCTTTATTTGTCTGTTTCCCCAGAAATGCCAAAATACTCATGAGGCCTTGCTCTCCCTCTCTACCCTGGTACGGTATAGAGAAATCAAAGCTGTTAAAAAAATGAGCATTTCATGCATAAACAGTGTTTGTAGTGAAACAGCATCACAGCCCACAGTAACCAAATGGGGCATTATTGCAAGATAATTACAAGAGGAAGGATCCCTTTTGTCAGGCATAGAAGGAAGAAGGTAAAGTGTGCTGAGGAGAGAGAGAGGACCATCATGACTAAAGTTGAGGAAAGAGGCAATGGGGATCTAGTTTGTGAGCCCTAAGAAAAACAGACCTCTAAAAATACAAGAAATGTGGAGCAAGTGTTACTGGGAAGCAAATAGAGGTTGAAACAACTTTGGATGCCTTCTGGAGAAGACCTGAAAAAGTTGAGTGTTTGGCTTGTTTCCCAGGCTCTTCATGAGCCAGCATCCTCTTGCTTTTTTTTTTTTTTTTTCCTCCCTACATATTGGAAAAGATGAAGACTAGATCAAGAGAAAAAGACATCTCAGAAAGTGTGCTAAAACAAACTGAGAGTGTATAAGAGCCAAAGTGAAAGGTTTCTGTGGAAGATGAGGCCCCATCTTTACCAGAAAGGATTTTGAAGATGAAAGAAAAAAAAAAAAAAAAAGAGGAAAAGGAGACCTGTTAAAAAAAATAATCAGTTGCCTCAGTTTTGTTTAACAAATACCTTGTAAACCTCAAGTTTCCTGAGACAGTGTCATAGGGAGAAATAAGAAAGAAATAAGAAGAGCTATTGCAAAATAAGAAGAGCTGGCACAGTAATGCCACAAAACCCCCACAAAATCCAAAAAAAACCCCAAAAACAAACAAAACAAAAAAAAAAAAACCCAACAAAAAACAAAAACAAAACAAAACAAAAACACACACAAAAAAAAAAAACAACCAAAAAAAAACCAAAAAAAAACCCAAAAAAACCCCCAAAAAACCCCCAAAAAACAACCACCCCATGCCTCCCAAAACAAGGCTGCGTTTCTCTACAACTGTTTTACTAAGGTTTTAGGAGAGCAGCAGAAAGATGGGCTAAATCCAAATGCTTTAGATAACCAGAACATCTGCTTCCCATCACTACCTACTGACCACAGGGCTGACTTTGGCTGAGGGTTTTCTGCTTGACACTTTCTTTGGGCATAAACCGGGTTTCTCTGTGCAATACAAAGTGAAGCAACAAGGCTTTGGACTTAGGCAGCAATGAGAAGCAAGCAAACACAGGACATAATGATCAAAGTGGCTCATTGGGACCAATATGGCCTTCTTAAATCATGCCTTCAGAAATCTCTGTGTCTCGGCTTGCATCGATGCTCAGCTCCACAGGGAGACTGGCATACACTGAAGGAAAATACACAAGTGAGCGGGGGTGTGAGATAATCTGTCTCTTTCACTTTAGGTTTTATCCTGATCTCTGGGCCCCAAAGCATGAAGTTTAACATCCTTTTCAATATTTTTATTGTGAATAACAAGAATATCCAGATTTGTTCACATTATCCTCAGGAATACACAAGCTGGCTGAGTCTTGCCAAGTTCTCGTCTTTAAATAACTTTCCATGGCAATGAGTTCTACAGCTGTTTATAAACATATTATATGTATACCATCTCAATTACACAGGGCATGCAGGCACATTTTTGTATTCTCTATCCCTTCTCAACTTCCCAGGCTATGGTAAATTCCCTAAGACTCAATGTGAATTTCTAGCACCCTCTAGGGAAAATCAGACTGGCATATTTGACAAGCCTTCTCATCTCCTTTCATTTTATGCTGTGACATGAAACTTGGGTGTTGCAATCAATACTTGCACTAGACTGGTTCTTCTTATCCTGTGATTACCACTGTAATAACTAAGCTCCTTTTCTGAGCCAAAGTGAGTTTCTTTAGGCTGTCAGGTGGAATTCAGAAGAATCCAGAGGTTTTTCTTCTCCATGAAGTGGCCTTGCTGGGCTAAGGCCAAGGAAGTTGGATCTGTAATGGGATACAGGTTTCACACTCTCTAGCTTCTCTAGGAAAAGGGAATTGCTTGTTCCTCAGCTGGTTATGCATAACCAGTAAAAAACTCAATCCCTCAACTTTGGTCAATATAGCTTTGTCTCCCTCTCACCAGTTCTCAGGCTGCCATCAGCACGGGTACTAAAGGCACTTGCCAGAGCACCCATGAGCAAGGCCCTTGGGAAGGTTTCAGTCACTGATTCTTTGTGGCAAAGAAGCAGAAACCTGAATGGTTCTCCTCTTGTGAGCTGGAGTACAAGCTTCTCAGCACAGGAGATGGCTTCTTCTTCTGCATATGCCTGGCCATGCACAGCAAAAGGATTGGCAGTGAGATCTCTGGTAATCAAAGACCTTGCAACAACTGTCCATGTTCATATTGCTGCAAACATGATTCACAAGAGGCCACTTTTTAGGGCTTCCCTTGAGAGTTTATTGGTGAGACTGTGAATGTACATCAATTTTTCTTCTCCCCAGAAAGCTCTTTTTCAGTCAACCAGACACCTAGCTTGGCTCCAAATAAGACATAGAGATGAGAAATGATAAATTATACTTCGGACTGTGATCTCAGCAGCTTACAGGTAGGGAGAAGACACATTAGCCTGAATAAACGTAAGTCAGTAGAGATGTGGAGTAAAACTAAGATGTGCTTGAAAGCAGGCATTGGCTACCATCCCTGAACTATTTTACTGGAGTCTTTTCCTGGCTCTGTTAGTTGTTATCCTGGTGCAAGGTACAGGGAAAACAGAGCTCCTTCTAACATAACTACAGACAGATAGGTAGGCTGCTTGTGGTACCCCTCACAGACAATATCAGTGTGGTAAGTGATAAATGGTCCTGTGTCAGGACCTCATTCAGGATGTGGTGCAGCTATGGCATATTTCATATTTGACGTTATTGCATTCAGTGACAAAAAAATAATCTATACAGAATCACTAGGTTGAAAGAGACCTTCAAGATCATCCTGTCCAACCCATGCTCTAACACTTCAGCTAAACCATGGCACTTAGTGCCACATCCAATCTTTTTTTAAACACATACAGGGATGGTGACTCCACCACCTGGGCAGACCATTCCAGTACCTTATCACTCTTTCAGTAAAAAAACCTTTTCCTAATATCCAACCTATATTTCCCTTGGTGCACCTTGAGACCATGTTCTCTCATTCTGTCATTGCTGCCTGGAGAAAGAGACCAACCCCCACCAGACTACATCCACCTTTCAGGAAGTTGTAGAGAGAGATGATGTCACCTCTGACTCTCCTTTTCTCCAGGCTAAACAACCCCAGCTCCCTCAGTCATTCCTCATAGGGTTTGTGTTCCAAGCCCCACACCAGCCTTGTCGTTTTCCACTGGACACACTCAAGCATCTTAACGTCCTTCCTAAACTGAGGGGCCCAGAACTGGGCATATACCTTTGTGGGGCATGGATTAGGCAGGTTATGAGCTAATATTTAGGAGAATAAAACTATAGGGTACCAGCCACTCTTGGTACAAAGAATCGGGGTTTTGTCCCTTTCAAGAGATGAGATTACGGAGCGTTCCCTAGTGAAGTATTCCTAATGCTGACAACTGCTAATTCATGCAGACTGCATAGGACATCAATACTCACCCCCATTCTAACTGAGCAAATCACAGTTTCCTGACAAATCCAGTTAAGATCTTCAGTTTACAGTCTTTGCCGTGGCTTACCATCACAAACCAGCGTGGCAAAAGCCATCAGGTATAGCAGGCTTAACATGCCTGCAGCTGTGTCCTGAATCACAGGGATCGAACCATGAGCAGGGAGGGATGTGCTGGCCTGCTGCTGGAAGCTGCAGGTCAGTGATCCCAGCAAAGAGCTCTGCTGGCTGGAGGAGAAGAGCTAATGAAGCTGTTTGTGTTCCCAGACAGTGCCTGTTAAATTAACCACAACTACTCAGACCAGGTTGCTGATGTCCTACAGAACAATGGCCTGTCAGGTGAAAAAGGTCTGGGTGACTCTCTCCACCTGCTCTGTCAAAATACAATCTGCCAATCATCTGAAAAGGAATGTAAGAGGAGAGCAAGGACTTGCATAGTTCCAAGGAATGCTATTCCTGCTTTCATCAAATTAAAGCTGATCTGTATTGTCATTTGCCATTGAATTATTAAAGTATTTTTCCCCTTACCTGCCTTCCTCCCTACCTTCTCTGCCTAAGAACCAACAATGCCTACCCTTTGCATTTGTATCTTCCACTTCCCAGCCAACAAGAATTAAATAATTTCTGTGCTCCTAACTCAGGTAATTAGCCAACAAACACTATTGATGAAGTCAATGAATGAAAGAAACAGCAGGCAAAGTTGATAATGAACTCCTTGAGGGGAATGCACAAAGAAAAAGTGCCCAATGTGCTCTCTGTCCCCAATATGGGGGAGAGTTTAATTTCACTACCTGTCCATTCAAAACCTCCCACACAAGCTCAATAACACTCTTTCTTCCAGTTCTGCAGTCACAGGTTTAACCACGGGAAAAGCTGAAGGAGAGAAATGTATTTTCGAAACCTTTACAATGATCTAAAATAACTCTTTGATGCATAGCAGATGTCTTCAAAACTCGCATAAACGGAGCCAAAATGCTTTGCAGTTCTGGAAAAGGGCGATTCCAAGATAAGACACGTTTCCAACTGTAGCAGCTCTGGAAGAGATTTGGAATTTATATTAATTGTCAACCTCAAGGAAAACATTTTAAAGAAACTCTTCTGCCTCCGGTTTTGAGACAAGTGTCTTACTGGGCTTTATGCTGCTCAAAGACCTGATGTCTGCCTGAGAGCAGTTCCTCTGTGTCTGCGAAAGACAGCAGATGGGTTCAGATGGGGAAAAAGAAAGAACCACAATCAGTGACACATGGAGGTGACAGACTGAGGAATGCCTGCCCTTCATCATAACCTCTAGTTTGTTATGAAGGAGGTGCTTGGCAAGCTTCACTGTAGGGAGGAGGACTGAGGAGGGATTGGAAAGGAGTCGGTGAGATGGTGCTGAGGGGTGCTAATAAGGCAACACCTCTGAGACACACAGCATGGGAGAAAAAAAGTGAAGGGACATGCTGGAAAATTGAACAACAGAGCCAAGAAAACTGTCCTCGTGGTCAAAGTAGGGATGGGATTCTTCAGTTCTACTGCTAACCAGAGGGGATAGCCAGAGTGAGGATTTGTTCAGTGGAGACTTTTGTAAAAAGGAAAAAAAAATCTGTATCTGATACAGTGAAGTAGGTGGTACAAATGAAAAAAACCCACAAAAACTCCCACAAGGTCATGAAGATTTAATGCCCTTAATTCAGTGTTAGGCTGTGCCCACAGAATAGCTAGGGAGTATCTTTTAGTTGGATACAAGAGAGAGAAAACTGAAAGACTGGTGCAGCAGTAATATGGAAGATTTGATATGAAGTAAATTTTAAGAACAGAAATACTAGAGCTAGAAGATTCTATATATATAACTGAAAAAAAAAATAAGTTCTATTCTCCTATGAATGCAAATGGCACAGTCATACTTAATTCTGGAAAAAAAAAACAAAATCAAAAAACAAAAAAACCTAGAAGAGAAAAGTCAGGTAGTGATGATAATGCCACACAGGAGTAGTGTTCTCCTAACCAGCCCTGCTCTCACCTCTTCCTGGCAGGCTTTTCCCATCTTTTTTCTCTTGGCATTACAAGAAATGGGCCAGAAATACAAACTGCATATCTGGCTTTCATATACATGAAAGCTCAGGAGATCTTTGGTTTGACTGAAGAGACAAGATAGGAAATCTAAGTAACCCCAATCGCAACCACAGGCTCCAAATCGAGGGGGGTTTGGATGTAGCCCTTAGATTAAGCTCTGTTCCAATGTGTCATTCTACCTTTCTCCCTCCAACACTCTCCCCTTTTCTGGCTGCTGAACTGCAGAAGAGAGTTGGACTACCTGTAGTACATGCAGAATGTTTGTTGTCTGCCTACCTCAAATCCTCTTTAACCTTTTACATACATGGGAGTATCACAGAAGATCATTCATTTAGGGCTAATCAATGTTTTCCCTATGCATTTTAGATTAAAGAGTATCTGATAAGAAAAGAAGCCAGCTAAAGAGTTTTTCTCTTCTCCAAGGACATGATGTGGAGGGATTGAAACCTACCTGTTGCTCTCATCCTACTGTTAAATCTTTAGGGGTTGAAGGCTCCCTTGCAACCCAAGCTGCTAACCCAACAGAGTCTGGCTACTGAAAGGAAATTCTCCTCCCAAACCTGCCACGTCCTTGAGCATGGAGGGCACAGTCAGACAGCAGAACAAAGATGGTGAGCTCTCCTTTATTCTGTTACCATCCCTTCACTCACCTTGAAGATCAAATGCCTTCTTTGCTCACCTCCGAAGACACAAGTCTGGCTGTCTGCCAAAGTGGAGACCAATATGAAATAAACTGGCACACTGTTTGCCTCTCCCTTTTAAGGCAAATCAGTAGGAAGCAAATCCCATGGTTTTCAGAGAGAACCTCTTTAATGCAATGTCTCAACAGAAAGCTTTTCCCTCAGTCTAGCACCAGCAGCATTTCATCTCCACAACCGTGCTGCACATTACCAGCAGTAGAGACTGGGACAACCCGATGAAGACCTAAGCTAAATAGAATTACAGGTCCAATTCTGCAGAGGATCTATTGAAGTAATTTCATTTGTTCACTTGGAAAACCTGGTTATTGTTCCTGGGAATTCACACCACAAAATAAGCTTGAAGTACATTTAAGTTTCTTTCCACTTTTCTATAGCTGCCTATATTGCTACTGAAATTTTCTTTGATGCTGGAAGAGAAGGAAACTACTGTGCAGTTCACAAATAGAATCCAGTTGGATTTCTTACCTGTAGGAGTGAGGTGCCTCCAGGTGATGACAGGCTCAGGACGCCCATTTGCCATGCAAACCAGGGTCACATTGCTGCCCTCATTCACGGTGATGTCCGAGGAGATATTGGAGATCTTTGGTGGAACTGTGAAGACAAAAGAAAGTTTGACCTTTTTAGAAGCAGAATTATGGAGGGCAGCTAACCTGGCTTATTAATCTACCTACCTATTAAACAGAGCCAGCCAGAAACTCATCTCACAAGGCTGCACCCCTCTCACTTCTACCTGGGTTTCTGAAATCAAATCAGAGTAATATGTACTGGTGTGTAGTTTGTATTTCAAGGGTCTACAGGTAGAAACAGCCTGTGCTACAACTGCAAGGCTTCATGTTTGGACAAGTTTAGAGGTCTTCATCAAGTGACCTCTTAGAACCTGCCTGCCTCAAGGTTGCATGGAAGGGGTCAGCAGGCTCCAAGTATCACCACAGCTGATTTTTACACTCCAGGTTGTCCCAGATGCAGTTCTACATCCTCCTGCAGGATGTTAGGCTTCAAGGCACTGAAGGGTGTATTAGTTATTTTGTGACATCTTTCAGCCAAGAGGGATCCCCCATGGGCTACCTGCAGTAGGCAGCTTCTGAATGACTGCACCACACATGGCAGAGAACCAAAGGCACAGGAGAGTCTCTAAGATTCACCAGATCAGCCATGACTTGGTCATTCAAGATCCTTAAAAACTTTCCAGCCTGAGTTTGTGTCATGGCACCAGAGTGACCATGAACTGGGACTTGAACAGGCACTTCCAGGTGTGGAGTGTGCCAGCTGTTGCAGTCTTTCCTCTCTCACATCCATGTCTTGCTTCCGTGCTTCACACCCCATGTCAGGCGATGAAGGACTTTCACTAAAAAGGAACCTTCTAATTTATTTTTTTTAATGTATTTTCAGCTTCCAAATTTGTGTGTCATGAGGAAAGAAACAGTATCATTTTCTTCTTTGCTTACCACAGAGTAAGCAGACAGCAGCTTCCCCTTCCCCCTCCCTAGCAGGAGTGGCTGATGGTCCTTTCGAGGCAAAGCTGCCTACAAGCTAGGTGGGGAAAAGGAAATGAAGCCTGAAGAGAGCAACTCACTACTTCCAGCTGTGCTGCTGGATTCACAGCATGTTGTTTACAACCCACAGCTCATGAGCCCCTCTCTGCAGGCCCCCCACTCTCGGAGAACGCTTGAGTATCTGTGACCATCGGACCCCCTCGAAGGAAGAGGACCTGTCGAGCAAAGTGGGGCAGACAGGCAAGGAGGGATTTAAGCCAGGCACACTGGGGAAGGATTGATGTGATCTGTGAAGAAGTGACAATGCAGAGGGCAGTGAGGGAGCAGCTGGGGCGCAGCACAATAGGGAAGGCTTTTGCATGCCTCATGAAAGCAGGACAGCTGGGGGCCCACCGCAAATGCCTGTGCACCAGTGCAAGTATCACGGTGGAAAAACAGGAGGAATAAGATGTTCACACAGACTCACAGGAGAGAGTGAGTCTCTCTCTCTAAGGGAGATCTTATTGCTCTCTACAAAAGGTGAGTGGGAACATGCAGAAAAGAGAGAGACATGCTTTTCTTAGAGATGCACAGTGAACACTGAAAACCAGCTAACACGAGCTATAATGTAGGGAAAATTCCGACTCAAAATGAGGAAAAAGCTTTTACTTTCAGAAAATCAAGACAGGAACGGGCTCCTCATAGAGGGATGGAAACTCACACCTGGAGATATGGAAAACTCCCTTCCTTTCTTTCCCAGTGGATGAGGGGAACACCCTGTCCCATGGCTCATGACAGACCTGCACCTTGTTCCAGCCAGCAGATCTGCAGGCTGGCAGAACCCTGAAAGTTCTGGTGCCGAAATCCAAACTGCTACTCTTACTAACTGGGAACAAAGCAACTTTGAGGGCCACCTCAGACCTGACACAAGACCAACTTGCACAGGAGACAACAGAGCAGCTTAGTCTGGGAAAAAAACACCAGAGGCTGCTATTTCTGCAAGAGTTGTAGCCCAGGTTTCTGTCAGGGGACACAAGGAGAGTGACTTTGGAGCATCCTCAGCACAACTTCTCCATGGTACACTGGCAAACCTGGGTAAGCAGAGCCCCAGAGTAAAACCAGTGGCTAGACCACATTTGGGGAATATTACCACAACCTCGAGGGGTTAACATTTGCATGAGGAAAAAAAGCCATGCAGCAAACTAAGAAGGACTAAACCGAAGCAGGACTAGCAGGTGAAGCTGTGGGCCAGTGTGAAGTCCTAGTAGAATGGTGCAATGCCAGCCAGAATGGCTGAGGAGAGAGCAGCAAAAACCACTACAGGGCAGCAACAGAGCTCCAGCTGGGACATGTACAAACTGCCACTCTCCAAAGCCGTCAAGACATTTTACTTCACAGAGGATGAAGTAAATTCAGCAAGTACAAGCAGTTCTGACCATGCCTACTGAATGCCCAAGAGGAAGAGCATGTGTCCAGATGGTCATATCTGGCTTGCCACTTTTTCAGATGAGGGTGAAAAGGACATCCAAGGCTGAATTCTGCTAGGAATATAATGGCTGGTTCCTTTCAGCTGCCACCTTCGTCAGAAGGCAATGAAAGGCTGAGACAAGGGGGAATAGGGCAGGAAATAATTTCCCTCTGAACTTAAAGCCTGGCTTGGCTTCATCTACTTAGAATCCAAAGCCAGTGGACAATAATTTCACTCAGATAAAAAGTCAGAGACTTTTAATTTTCAGGGCATCAAGCCAGCATGTTAAAATGCCAAAACTGTCAGCACCAGCAACAGTTAGCATTGCCTCCTTGGCACTTGTCGTTACTTTGCACACACCTTTTTAGGACAGCCTTAAAATGAAAAGCTTTGACCTTATTATTTTTCCCCATGTGTGGGTTGTATTATGTTTTCACAGGTCCCAGACTGCTGAAAGAAGGATTGCTGAGAATAAAACCTCCTGAGACCAGAATCTTTGGGGTGTCACAGCCTCCATTTGCCCAGCCATCTCCTGTTGACCCTCAAGTGGAAAATTCTTTTGTGTCTGGCCTCGCTGAACCATTAGCAGAGGCAAACCCACAAGCTGCTGCCCCACAACAGGGCAAGTCCTACAGCTAAACCGTGCTTTTTCATATTCTGACTAACAGCTTTTCCCTTCAGGGGAAACCAGGCTGCTGCTGCTGGACCCCTCTGCTTCCAAGAACCATGGGAAAGCACTGCCAGGGTCTCTGGTACTGCTGAAAAAGATAAGACAGCCAGATTTTCTCCACTCTTTCAGTGAAAATCGTATGGAGTATCCATTGCTGTGTGCTTAGGGTCCCCCTGGTTGGGATGGGGAGCAGGGCCAGACACGAAAGGAAGCACACTCTAGTACCCCACTGCTCCATCCCCATAGAGAGAGGATGCCCCACCCACAGCCCTCCCAGTCCAGGGCACTCTGCCCTTGTCTCACTCCTGCCTTGCAGCTCTCCTCCTATTCCAATGTGAGCTTCTCATGTGGAGAATGGCCACTGGTTACTTGGGGATTTGTTATTTACTGTCAGTGGCGTGGAAGATGAGGTGCTGGGCTGACAATAGCCTTGTCCTGTGGATGTGAAACGTAGAAGACACAAATATGTGAGTTTCAAGCTGTTCTTCTCAGTGTTCATTCCCATGTCTCCAGAATCAGTTGGAATAGAAAGAGAGCTGCAAGGCAGGAGTGAGACAAGGGCAGAGATACTTAGGGTGCCCTGGACTGGGAGGGCTGCAGGGCAGGAGGTGTACTGTTGGGGAGGATGAAGCAGGAAGGCCCTGCAGAGATGGTTTATTGGTGAAAAATTCTAAGAGTGTAAAACCTGCAAAAGAGATAAAAGCAAGATTTGAGCTATAGAATGCCAAGCAGGAAGATAGTGATTAAGCTAGCTGAGGGCCAGGACCCTGCTGATTGAGTAATACTCCTCCCCAGACAAAGGGATGCAAAAGGGGTTGGGCCCTGCCAGGTAGCAGGAAAAAGGTGGTTTTCCAGGTTTTTAGTATGTAGAGTAGTATGGTAATGTAGTAGTTCTCATAGGCTGTATGTAGATTCTGTAGGTTTTGTATCCTGTAATGGTTGGTTGGTGCTAACCAGAATATTCAGCATGGAAAGAGATAAAATGTAATGTAACAGGAAACTCGCTCTCTTGGACACTCTCTCTCTCTGGGATTCTCCCTTCTGCTGCTCCCTGCCCTTCCTTTTGCTGACCGCTCTTCAGCCGGTGCTGGTCAGGTTGCCTGTTCCCATGACCAATAAACACGTGTCCTAAGAGCACCTCGGCCTCCGAAGTCTCTCATCGGACCCCCTTGCGGCACGTTTCCTATAGGTACAAGGTCAGAGCTGGTGTGGGAGATTTTAAGTTCCAAGAAAGATACGGTGACAGAGCTCGGCAGAACAGGCTCGTGCAGAGGCAGCTCGCACCAAGCCTGCTCTAGTTAATTGCCGTCAATCCTTCACTTCATGACAACTGCAACTCACATTAATTTAAATAATAAGAAAGACTGAGACATGAAAAATAGATCATGCTCCCCCAGCACAATCACTGTTGCTCTCCAGATGAAAGCAGGTGATTTGTTTCCACAAAAACACCCGCTATAGCAGTTATTACAGACCAGGGGCTGCATACGGGAGGCAGCAAGGAAACCACAAACAAGCAAACATGCAAACATCTGCTGCTGTTATCCTTGCCTTTTATGACTAAAGCCCTTCAGAGCTCAAAACTCCTCCTGAGATATTACCTGGGATGGTGTGGGCGGGCTGGATCAGTGTTCTCATTCAAGGCTATGGAAGGAGGCAAGGAGCAGTGCTACACCCCTAATGTCAGTAAATGAGTGAGCCCATAGGTTGAGAGACACGAGTTCACATGCAGCAGGCAATCTCCTTAGTACCTTTCCAGGAGTGCAACGGGGGATGGGACAAGAAAGCATCAAGGCCACCCTTGCTAAAGCACCGTTTCTAGAGATCTTTCCCTAATGTAGCTCATGCTGAACCTGACCCATGCCACAGCTCCCAAACAGTTCAGATCCCTGCCTTTTGATCAGAGCACCTAGACTCAGCACAGGCACAAAGTGGCAGGAGTGGGAAATACTGCTTAGCAGACAGAAGTGGTAAAAGGGGTCCTTACAGGCTGGGGACAGCAATTTCTGGCTCCTGCACTGATGGCATTCTGCTTTCATGATGCTTCTCATGACACCCCAATGCAGCAGAAGGATGGGTTTGTGAAAAAGGGCAGTAAGCAGAGGACTAGGAACTCAACTCGGATATGAGAGAATAAAAAAGACAAACAGAGGGACAGTGGACACCTAGCTGGAAAACTTTGAGCTGTGTAAATGCACTCACATGAAATTCAGTCAGAGGCCTGGACTCTTCCCTCTGGGTAAACAGTGCCCTGCATCTAAGACCCTTGGATGGAGCTTTCCACTGTGGGGTAGCTGCTCCCTGATCTCCAGTTCCAAGACTGCTCAACAGTTACAGTATTTGGTCAATAATTCACAAAATACATGAAAAAAATATAGCTCTTATTCCCCGTCTACAGACCTCTAATACAGCAAAAGCCATTTAATACCTCCAAGACACAGATGCAAACAGTATTGAAACTGCCTAAGAAAGCCCATAAGCTTCATTTAAGTTGCCTAACTGCTTGTCCAAAAAAGGGCACCTTGAATACAAATGGAAAAAGTCTCAATTCCTTCCATATATCCTCATTAGTTGCTTCCTCCAGCCTATTTCCTTCCTCTCTATTGGCAAGTAGGACCCCCATCTGGATAAAATTAAGAGTCCCACCCACTAATACATGGGAGTCACCAGCTCTCAGGGCCAAAAAAAAAAAAAAAAGAAAACATCAGGACTTCTCTCCAAAGTCAAAGGAACTTTGCAGCCACTAAAACCCTCCCCAGGTGCCTATCAATTAGCCTTGAGAGTTCTTATTTCCTTGTCCCCAGATCCCAATTAACAGCACTTTATAACAAACGCTAATAAGCCCCAAGGCAGAGGTAGGGGGGATGCTGACCATCATATGGTCCTTCAGTGCTTTAGAACAGCCACCTTGCTCACCACAATTAGGGGTCCTTTCCTGGGGCAATTAATTGACAACAAATTGGCCTCATTAGTCATTGTTTAGGTAAAGTGTTTAGTGGTAAAAAGAGAACCTGAAGAAGGGGCTGAGCTGCTAAACACAACTAAATGGTTTAATTTCCCTCTTATGTGTGCAGCAGGCTAATCACAGCTCTTTAAAGCCATAACAAGGAACAGCTTGTTGATGCTGAAGTCCGCAAAGGGAGCAAGCTGAGGGCTGGAAAGTAAAATCCAGACACCCATTGGGATGCGGCACGGTAATGTTTCTGAAGCATTCTACAGAAGAAATGCGACATCAGACCCAAGATGTGTTTTTTACGGTCTGATTCACGCTGCAGCCTCAGCCAGAGGGAGACGAAGCTGTCAGCAGAGTGAGAGGGCAGAGAGGGAAGTTGTTGAACTTCATTAAAGAGAGTGGACTCTGAAAGAGCCTTCTGACCTTCCACTCTGCTAAGGCTTGTTTCACTCTGCCAATGCCTTGCTCAGCATTAAAGCTTCTGTGAAGTAGAGGCAAATGCTGAAGGCTTGGTTTTGTTTTTTAATCCCCTGGGAACTAAAAACCTCTCAAAATACACTTCAGAGTTTTCACAAGGTGTAAAAATTCCCTCTTTATGTTGGCTGAAAGGGAGTGCTTCCTCACGTGGCCTTTAGGGAAGAGTCCATGACAGCCAGAGCGAGGAAATCACTTTAAAAGATCTTCAGTTCCCAACCCACAGTGCGCTCCCCCACTGCTCCACACTGCTGGGGCCGGTCTCCATCAAGCATCACTACTGCTGCCAAGAGAGGCCAGGCAGAAGGAGGCACAGGAGCTGCTAGCTTGGGCCTTGCATCTTGGTGAGCTCCCCCATCATGCAGCTGAGCCTCACCTGCTGAGGCACCAGGCAGGAAATTGTTTAAAATCCAGATGGGACTGTGCATATCGCACTGCCTGGGAGCAGAGAGACAGACAGGATCCTGTAAATCAAAGCCATGTGCAAAGCTACCCATGAGCTGGGTAGCATGTCAGAATGCACTGCACTGGAGAGTAAGAGCTTACAAGCCAAACAGTTTATCTAAAGGAATGCTCTGCCTCATCCAATATGTAGTTAAGTGTCTGGACTATTTTTCCACATAACATTGCACAGGAAGCCCTTCCAGTACATTCTTTCTTTCTTAGCAGAGAGCAGCACAGAGTGTGAACGTGTTGCACTGTCCCATTCCTGAACTGCTGGAAAAGTCAGCACAGAACTGGGCTCAATTCCTTACACTCATTCTCACTGATTTTACTTTTAATAAACTTGCCTCAAAAAAATTTTCAGGAGGGAATTTTTTTAGCTTCCACACTGAGAGAAACACAGAAAAGAACATTTTAAATCTCAAGCCAGCCTTGTTTTCCAGTGCACTAAGGTGACAGTGTAAGTGAGGGTTAAAAGCAGTCTCACTCCTGTTTGTAGCCCAGAACCTCCACTTCAAAACTGGATACCAGCCTTGCACTCTAAAGCAACTCCAGCTCCAAGCCTGAGCTCCAGCTTTTACCCAGTGCTGATTGTATTTCACCCACACCTGGCTTTTTGATGTGTCCTCACCTAGCACAGGTTTACAGAAACCACATTTTTTGGATCCTGATGCAGTCCAGGAGAGCAGGTTCTCAGTTATGTGCTCAGCATGTAAATGAAAGCACAAAACACAAGCCAGGCAAATGCCCAATATCCTCTTATCACCAGATTTGCACCTCTGCATATGAAGTTCTTTGCTACAAACCTTGCCTTTATTTTCTGTTAACATACTGAATTTATGCCACTCATCTGCAGTTGCTGTCTTTAAAGCACTGCTCTGTGCATTTGCTGTTTGTGTTGCTACGGTTCTTTCCGCTTGTAAAACTGACTTCAAGAGCTTTATGGCTAACCCTCCTAGAGGAGCCTGCTGTGACAACACAGCCTTCCTCACAGGACATGTGTAAACAACAACAGAAGTGCTTGCCATGCTAATCCCCAGGGATTAACTCTTGGAATGCCACCTAATCCCAAACATTTTAAGGACTGCAGATGTACACAGCTTTTGGTCTTTGTTTCAAGTGTGTTTACATATTCCCTTGGACTGTTCTTTTTAAATCTGGAAAGTATTTACTTATGGGACTGAAATAATACAAAATCTTTCTTTCTGCAGAAATATTCAGCCATTTCTGGAAGAGAAGTCCTGTGAGAAAAGTTAGTCCTTAGTGTCCAGGTCCTCCAAAGACATTTCTGAGAATTTTCTTAAGAACTTTTTCACAGAAACATTAAGCTTGTTGGATGTATATGACATGCAGCTGAGTCCTAATATGCAGCCGTTCTAGGGCTGGATTCAGAGCCAAGGGAGCTTCTGCTTTGATGCTAATGACCTTTGGACAAGTCCTTATACAGCAAGAATGGGTGATGGTTTCAAGGAAATGCTGCAGCCAGAAGCTGGATGCTTTATTAGCTAGTTGAGGAAAAAAAAAAAAAGAAAAAAAGAAAAAAAGAAAAAAAAAAAAAAAAAAAAAGAAGAGAGAAGAAAAAAAAGAGATCAAGATTATGGGTTTTTAATTGAGTCCCAGCAGCCCTTGGCTCCTGCCTGTTAACTCTTTCTTTGAGACATAGACTAGGGAGCACTGGCCAGGTATGAGGAGAAAAAAATAACAGAGAAATGCCTATGTCATTCCAGGGGAAGAGGTACAGGTCCAGAGAAGGTTCTGATTAGGCAAGTGGGTGAGTAAATTAATTTCAGCTAATACCCCACTCTGGCTGGAAAAACAGAGCCAATTTTTTTATTTGTTTGTTTTCCGATCTCTTTTAGAGCTGTTGCTTATATTCAGCTCATTAGGGACAGAGTACAACCGACAGAACAACCATCATGAACCACAGATGAACATCCACACAGAGGCTGAGTGAAAAAGCCATCTCTCTCCAAAGGCTGTTCTCAGATTCCTTTGACTGCCCATGGTTTATCCCACATCCTCTTCTACAAGCCACAGGGTGATAAATACGACTCTCAAAGTGTCTCATGCATACCACATACCCAAGGATCTGGCTCAGTTTCAACTGAGGCAGCTTCTCAGTGATAAGCCTCTCACTCAAATCAAATGCATGTGGTACATGTAGAATATTTTTTGTTAGCAGGCTTTCCTTTCTTACACATTGAAGTGAGCAAAATGGAGCAGGACAGCTTGCTATAACCACCTTTCAAGATTGCTTTCAGGCTTCTAGAAGAGCAGAAAGGTACAGCAGCACTTTGGAAATGTTGGGTTTGCTTTCAGATAAAAGTATAAAGAACAAAGATTATAACCCCATACTGGCACCTTTACACAGAACCACAGAATGTTTTGGGTTGGAATGGATATTAAATCTAAAATCATCTAGTTCCAACTCCCCTGCTGTGGGCAGGGACAGCTTTTACTAGATCAGGTTGCTTCATCCAACCTGGCCTTGAACACTTCCAGGAATGTGGCATCCACATCACTGGGAAACCTGTTCCAGTGCCTCACCATTCTCATAGTGAAGAATTTCTTCCTAACATCTAATCTAAACCTGCCCTCTTTCAGTTTGGAGTCATTCCCCAACCTGTCACAACAAGCTCTTGTCAATATTCTCCTCCCTCTTTCTCGTTAGATTCCTTCAGGTACTGGAAAGCACTGGAAATCACACAGAATCAAATTAGGTCACCTCGAAGTCTTCTGTTCTTCAGGCTGAACAATCACAATTCTCTCAGTCTTTCCCTGTGAAAGAGGTGCTCCACCCCTCTAATCATCTTGGTATCCCTCTTCTGGATTTAATCCATCTGGTCCATGCCCTTTCTGTGCTGGGAACTCCTGAGCTGGATGCATCACTCCAGGCAAGGGTGTCACAGAGCAGAGTAGAGGGGCAGAATCCCCTCTCTTGCCCTGCTGGCCAGGCTGCTTTGGATGCAGCCCAATTACAACTGGCTTTCTGGGATGCAAAAACACATTGTGGAATTGCATTGTCACAATTTCTAATCAAGATCCAAACCTGGATCCAGATCCAGAGATGTTGGTCTTTCCCACCACACACAGTAATGAAATACCAGCTGTGAGCCCTTCACTTGTTAGCCATTGTTGAGCTTGGTGATAGCTGCAGCAGCCTCATTTCTAAAGGCTGGGGTGTTATCATCAGCCATCTGAAAAGGGAAAGCCAAAGAGTTCAAGGCAAAGAATCCCTCCTGCCAGAAATGCTCATCTACACAAGCCTGATCCAGAAGAAAAGAGGAAAAAAACAAATGCAGTACTCCTAAAGTAAAGGCATCTTTGAACAAAATAGGCAGCTGGCTAGAGCTGAGATGCGATTGTGGTGATCTCTTTCCCACAAAGCAACCAAGACCTAAGGTTTCCTGAGAAGGACAGTTTCTTCTGTTGGAGCTTCCTTGCCAAAAGAGAGTGCTCTGTTTTAGTTTAGCCACATGCAAGAGCACCTTGGAAGAGCACAATTTTTCCTACTGTTTTGCTTTCCAAGCTTTGCTGTGTAGTAAAGATGTGCTGCATCTCAAAGACAACCTCAGAGGGAGGGAAGGGATGAAGCCCAAGAGCTTTGCTCTGTAAACATATGACATTGAATTGGTGCCATTTCAATTAAAGGAGAATCTCTCTCAGACTGCCAGGAATGAGGCTTATTCCTTGTAGTCTGCAGCTTTACTAGAACACACAAAAACACTGTCTTCTTCCCCCAAAATGGTTCAAGGCTGCTCTCTTCAAAGTTAATGGTTTGCAGTCTCTTAGTGTTAATAACTGAGGGAATCACAGAATGGATAAGGTTGGAAGGAGTCACAATGGGTCATCTGGTCCAACCTTCCTGCTCAAGTATCATCCTAGACTACACTGTCCATTCAGGAGGATGAAGTTACATCCAGAAGGGTTGCCAGTTGCCAGCACCTTTGTGTTTAGTGGGACAAGATCTTTGCAGACAACTTTCAGCTAAGATTCTGCAAGCAAATACTCGCCATCCCAGAAATTCAGTGCTACTGGCTGCAGAGCAGGAACAAGGTATCTCCTCTGATTTTCAACAAAGAACACACACACACACACACACACACACACACAAAAAAAAAACAACCCAAAAAAACAAACAAACAAAAACAAAACAAACAAACAAACAAAAACAACCCTACAAAAAACCCCACCACAAAACAAACAAACAAACAAAAAGCCCCAAAAAACCCCAACTAACCAACCAACCAAACAAAATGCCACCAAAACAAAACAAAACAAAACAACACCTGCAAACATTTGCACTGCAGTAGGGAATCAAAAACTAAGTTCAATGAAAAACAGAAGCCAAGTCTCTCTACTGTGACAGCACACCCACATCTGAGCCTCTGTAAAAGCACAGTTATCATGCTAAGCAACACTACTGAAAACTGAAGGAATCACTCAGGTGGTCTGGTACTCCAGATTCAGTAATTGTACTACACACTTGTGATCCACCTTTCTAAGGCTCAGTTCTCATTCTCCCTCTTAGGGAACTGGTGCGTGAAAGATATATGGCACTTGCAGAGACTGGGACCCTACTGGTGTCACCAGAGGTATGACGCCTTATCCATCAACAGCTCCAACAGGTGAGTGGGAGAGCAAGAGAAGAATATTTACAAAGCCTCAGACTGTTCTTTATGAGGAATTAACATGCTGCAAAGTTCCTTGGCAGAACAAAAAGGGCAAATACAAGGCAGACGAAACAGGCTTGATGCTTCACTGCTGGTATAAATTAAAGAGAACACGAAATACACTTTCACACGAAAGGAAATGCAAAGAAGGAGAGAGAATCAGCCCTGTGGTTCATAAACCCAAGGTAAAAAGCTGGCCCCTCAAAATACTCTGCAATCTGTACAGGAGTAGAAATGTAATCAATATAGTTAGGGACACTGATGAAAGATAAGGATACACTCATACACTTTCCTTTCTGATGGTCACAATATACAGGAGTCTGCAAAAATTATTTCCCCAAAGTACGAAGGGTGATAAAAAATACAAAGAAACTTTGCATCAGAACACAATTTTAAAAACTCTGCCTAAGCCTGAAGAAAAGCAGAGATATAGCTGAGATGGCATCACACGATGGATCAACCTGCCACTGGATTGGGCGCAGACACTCATGACAAATGGGCACAAGGGATGCAGCACAAATACAGTGTGACACTATATCCTGGGCATATGCTTGATGTATGGAGGATTAAATGCCACACACACACTGTCCTGGGCAGATTGTATCTAGTGCTGACAGATACCTGAGGGATCTGTCTCTTCCTTTATACACTTTGGCAATTGCCATGCCAACAAAGGATTATGGGACTGGGGGAGGGGGTGGGTGAGAAGGAGAGATCATTTGCTACTCTGTTTAAAAGAGACACTATCCTCTGGGGGGATTTTGTCAAGATGCTGGATTTCTTCTTAAATTATATTTCTACCTGCCTATACACATTTGAGGTTGATGGGCTTTTCTCCTTTCTTCTGTCCCTCTAGCACAACACCTCATTCTTTCTGGAGTCCCAAACAACCTTAAAGCAAACGTGGCATCCCTAAGTCAGTTTGAATACTGCAGCCCTCAGCCCTTGCCTCCATGCAAGCTGCAAAAGCAAGAGAACAGCCAACATGCTGTAAAGACCAATTCCTCTCCCTCTGTGGTGAGCCCTCTGATTGACGTCTCCGTTCCTCGGGAGAGACAAACTGTCTTGAGTGTGAGATAGCTAACTATCACCTGGGGAGGTGATTAGAGGGGGAAGGAGGGAGAGAGGGGGACACAGCCAGCCAGACAGAGGCAAAGAAAGACAGACAGAAAGGAGAGCTGAGGAGGGGGAAAGAGGAAAGGACTGACAGTGGGAAAGTGCAGTGCAGATGCGAGAAAGACAGTAGCGCTTGATGAATTAAGTTGTCAACTTTGGCATCACCTGTGTACCTTGTCATGCCAATAAATTCATTGAAGCTGAACCTGCACCGTGAGTCAAGAGTGAGGGAGTGCTGATGGAAGGAAGAAATAACAGCCCATTTAAAGACTCAGAGCAATTTATGAGTTACCTCAGGAGGGAAGTAGTGACAATTGAGAAGGAGAGGTGCTTCCCCATCATGCTGGGCAGGGAAGCTTGTTTTGGACTCAAGCTGTCCACCCAGTCACACTGCAGACAGTAAAGAGATAGAGACAGAGATCTGGTTCAAGAAAGAGAAAGGTAGTGGAGAGGCTTGCTGGGGTCCAAGGGGAACAGGGCAGGCACATGCCTTGGCTTAAGTGCCTCAGGAAATCCCTTGTGGTGCTGAGGGAAGATGTTGAGAACAAGAAGCCGGGTACCCCACTGTGAAAGGATACAAAGGGCATAGAGCACAATCAGCACCACAGCACTGAGGGAATGTGAAGGAAAGCAGAGCACAGCTCTGGCACAGAGGGGTGGCTGTGCTGGAAAGCCAGGAGGGACACAAAGTCCTCTGCTGATTCTGAAGTTGGAAGCAAGGCACTGAGATGTGAACAGCTGTACCAGGGAAGTACTGCACCAAGAAGCTTTCCTGAACAGCTAAGGAGACCCTCACTAACTTTTTAAAGGATACTGCATATGTCTTCAAGGAAGAGCTCTCAGGCTCCTTCCATCCCCTAGAACTCCAGCCAAGTCTGCTGGATGTGACTGAGGAATAGGAAAATCAGTGGAACAATGCCCTCACCCAATCTTTTCTCCTCCTGCAATTACAACTTCCCAAACTGAACAGTATCTGACCCAACTGTTCGAGAAATGCACCTGCCTGTTTATTCCTTTCCTTTCTTTCACCCAACTCACTATTTCCCAGACAGGAGCTTTTGCAACCCTTGTGCTCATAGACGATGGTCAGCTCCTAACAAAAACTCTCTTATCAGCCACAGGGACTAAGAATGGCAGAGGCTGATTTCCAAAGCAACCTGAGACCCCCTGTGACCTCATTTGTAGCCATCTGAAGATGTTTACATTCATGTGACAAGACACGTTCACTGACCCTTACAATGAGCCTATCTCAACCAAGTGCCAGGCACAGCACCAGGAAAGAGAAGGACACCACCTGCTCTGAGATTCATTCCTCCCATGGCCTCTGCTCTGCTGCTGCGTGCTACATTGATGCCCCAAGCTTGCACAGAGGGGAGGAAAGGAAGGAGAAAGGGAAAAAAACAAGATTTGTCCCTCAGGAAGAAGTATTGGTGGTATTTCCTTCAATCAGGGAGAAATTCTGGCTCAGCCACACAAGTAGAAAAGCTAGTCTTTTCAGCCTGAGTAAAACACTGAAGATTTACAACTGTTCAGGGTATTTGGAAAGTTTGGATAGAAGTGTGTGTGCACATGCATAACATTTCACAAATCCATGCAGAGGAAATAACGCATATGGCATAAAACTAACTCATGTGGATATCTGTGTGCATACATATAAAAACATAAACATACTTAGAATGTGCATATGTTTATGGTTAGATACATACTGATATATGCACATATACAAATACTGCCATTTGCTCCTGAAACCCCCAGTCTCTTTGAAAGCTCTTGTTTGGCTGCTGTTCTGCAAGCAGCCAGGCAGCCACGACACAGCTGTCCGGGCTGAGTCCCCTGAGCTGTGTGGTGCAGCTCTGCTGGCTGCGTTCAATTTGACATCAAATGAGAGCAGGGATCTCGCTGAGCCAAGCTCCCTTCTGATCTGACTGGTGCCCAGATCAGCTCAGCTGTACTGCCCTCGGGCTGTGGTACTGTATTAAAGTTGAGGGCAGCTTTAATCTGCTTCCCCGTTTGCACAGTGGAAGCTGTGCTTGGCCTACTGGGAAATTACAAGCATGTCCCTCATTCAAGTAAAGTGGACATTTATTTTCCAGGAGTTGTGATCCTTCTGTTCATGTAACTTAGTTTAAATGATCTAAGCTGGTGGCTTCCAATCATTCTCACTCTTAGGGTATCTTGCAATTTCCAGGGGAAGGTACACGTACTGTACAGGGAATGTAACTCTCCTAACAATAGGTTTGGTTGTTTTGAAGTTCACAGACTTCCTGAGAGTTACAGACTGTGATGGTCTGATGGATTTTCACTTGCTATAGGGAAGAAGGAAAAAAGTCTCACAGTTCATAGTCTTCTTCTGTCAGGGGTATTGAGTTGATTATTGCCCCCTTTAGCAAGAGGAAGAGAAACATGGAGCTGCAGACACAGGGACCTTTTGCCACATGTAGGGGCCTGTGCTACACTTAAGCATCCCTGAAAAGTTACAGGGATGTCCCACCCCACAAGAAATCACTTTTAACCACACACGTGCCCCCATGGACATTGTTGCTCCTGAAGGCACCCCACTGACTATCTGCATTGCCTAGACATCCCTCCCACAACAGGACAATGGGACACACATGTAAATCCCTGAATACCAGGATGTCAGAATATGACAACACCTACACCATCAATAGTGTCCTGGCACCTGGATGCTGGTCCTGGTGGCAGTGATCACAGCTCTAGGAGGGCTGTGTTGTTTTTTAGAAAATCTAATTTGTATACATGCAGAAGAAGAAGTACTAGCCCAGAATGTCCTCTTCCTCAAAAAGCCTTTTAAAACCAACCATGACCAACTTGGTCCTGGAGCTGCTGAGGATCCCAGGACACCTCAAAGGTGACTTGCCTTTATCTGTGTCTAACCGAGCAACAGATAACAGTATGGTATGGAAGTGTTTAGATCATGCTAGAGGCTACAGAATGAAAGAATGACTTTTATTTGGAAAGACTGTTCAATAGAAGAGATACCAATTAATAAATAAATTAAAATAGGTGACATTCATTATGATATTTAAATGACTTGATGCCAAGTGTTTGTTAAAGTACCACGTGGTCTGGAAGAAGGCAATCAAAGAAAAAGGGCTTAGAAAAGCAGTGAGTAATGGTGACCCAATCCATTCAACTATTGACAAAACACAGGTGAGGAAATGTGCAGGACAAAAAAATCTCTACAACCATCAGCTAATGGATTAAATGCATCTGAGTGCGAGATGGAAATTAACTGATCAATTCACTCAACAGCTGCTAATTATTTGTGACAAGGCAGGCAGACTCCAGAAGTCTGTGCAGCTCAAAGGAAAACAGTGCTGGTAGAAAAATGTGAAGGCTGCCTCTTACCACTCTGGGGTGTGACATTTGCCCTGGTGAGAGAATGTCACTGTCACTGAATAACATTTAACTCTGCAAATGTTTGAAGTCTGTATTTCAAAAGCACAGAAAGCAGGGTTCTCTCTAACTGCTTTATAACAATTTGCAACATTAGGTATAAATATATGGTATCAAAATTAACATGCCAATCTAAACAAAATTAAATGTAATGCTACAATCAAACTGAAACCTTTTCGCCTCATTGCAGTTAAACATTTTGACATTTGTGAAATGAAACTAGAAAGTTAAAATGATTTGTTGTGACACTCATCTGTCCAAAAATTTTTTTGGATCCCCATGCTCCTGCAAAATGCTTTTATGCCAAAAGAACTGATCTTCTGGTAAGAAGTAATCTCACATCTTCTGATCACTACTTTCACAAATTTATTTTGAATTTTCATTAACAGTAATATTTTCCTGACCACTTCCATTTTGGCCTGCACCATTTAGGAAATGATCACAGAGATATTGACTACTTTTTCTCTCCCCTTAGGCTTACACTTTGCATATATTGATCCCTTGGGACTCCTTTAAAGTCATTTCTTTGGAGAGTCAGCAGATTGTAGAATATATAGAAAATAAATAAATACTAATGATGAATTAATTGATCACCAGGGAAAGATTAGTACCAAAGTGTGATTTTTCCTTGAATGAGATCAGGATGGGAACCTCACTGGTGCAATTCTCACCCTGCACTGTGGCATTGAGTTTTGAATCCGCTTTTGGAGTAAGGATAAGTGCTAAGCACATATACCAGCAATTAAATTATTAGTTCTAAGGCAAAAAACCAGTGTGGCTTATAGGCCCGGTGAAAATTCCAAATTAGGTATCTCAGGCCTGACATTATGACACAAGCAATGTCATTTCTGGAGATGATGAGACCTGAGCCAAGGCAGTCTTTCAGACTGATCACGCTAACAGTATTTATTCTCTATTGTCAAACCCCAACTCTGTAACTTGTGGGGGTCCAGCATGATCTATGCATGGCCTGTGATGCTATTTTTAGACTGGTTTTAAAATTCATGGTTGAAGGGAATTCATAGGATGCAAATGTTTAATACAGTGCTTCATGAACTCCTGCTAGCAAATTTAATTCAATCTGTCTTGGGTTAGGAGCACTGTCATGGATTGGCAATTGCCTGAAGAACCATAAACAAGGGATAATGACAAGGGGCAGGTAAGAGCAAAGGTGTAAGCAGGTGTAAGTGAGGTGCTGTAGGAACCACCAGAGGTCTGTTTTCATTTAACATCTTCATTAATGAGCCTGAGGAGTAGCTTGCTAATGAGTGGTGGATGATGCTCAACTGGGAGGTTCTGCAAACATCCATAAGGGCAGATAAACATAAAGGGGTACACAGGGATTAGTCATAGGAGCAGAAAGAAAGTAATGGAACAAATTCATTATCTCTAGAAGAAAAAATACCCAATCAAACAGCTCATAGTAAAAAAAGATCACGGGGGTTGGAGAGACCTGCACATCTTTTTGGACAGAATGAGTGCACAACTTTGGATGAAATTTCTCAAAGCATTGAAGAATGTAAAACTGTGGGTTGTCTAAATTCAAGACAAGAAGAAATGGTAAAGCATCCAGGCACTCTAATAACTACATGGAAATGTCATCTAAGGCCCAATCTAGAATACATCTCTACTGGGGATGGCACATCAGCCCGTATCTATCTTCACAGATGGGTTAAAATATATCAGTTAAGTAATGCTTCAAGTATAATGTTTCCCTCATTTAAGGGAAAATAAGCTATACTGAAGAAGAGGGAAGGAGAACACTGAAATTTCAACATTTCAGGATGGTTAGCAATAATGCTGAAGATTAAAAAGTAGCAGAAAATTCCCTATGACCAAGACAAATGACATTGTGGAAAAATAAAGTTTCAGACAAAAAGATACCGTGTGGTGGAAGAATGGTTTTCCTTAGCATTGCTAAGAATACATATTCAACAGCCTAAGTTATTCTGCTGCAGCACCCAAAAGACATGGAAACAAGCAGGAGAGGCATTCCTTAGCTTGCTAAATCTGAATGGACAATACAGCAGCTCTTGCACAACATCTCACTGCAACATGAAAACCTGACTTGATCGAGGTTCATTTCACACTGTTCCACAATTTGGCAAAGCTTTCAGCTGAGGCTGATCTATACCACTTGCTGTTAGTCAGAGAAGAGTTTGGTATTTAACTCCCCAAGTAACCTGGAGCTGGAGTGTCCCCCCTGCACTCCTGAAAGCCTGGCTAGAATTTGCTGTCCTTGCTGTAAATGCAGAAGGTCACAGCACTGCTTTTGAAGGCATTAACTGTTCCGTGGCTGTGAATCCTTGCAATTTTGCATTCCCATTACAAGACCGTGATACTTAAAAGACTACCTTATCCCTTATGGCAGCTGTGCTCCCTGACATTTAGTACTTGTATTTTCCAAAAAAAAAAACCAAAAAACCTAAGGGAAGACACAGACTAAGCAATCCAAAGAGAGTAATTTATCAGGAATGAAAAGAAATAAGTAATTTCATCTGTCCTTTCTTCCCATCACCTGTGGTCCATCTGTGCCTACTCCAGCTCCTTAACTTAAGGTCTTTAAAACTTAACTGGGCAAAAAAGAAGCAGAAAATGTATGTACGTTAAAAAATGTATGCTTATGTATGCTAAAAAATTCTGAATGAACGGAGGTGTCAAGGGACAGAGAAGACAAGGAAGTTATCAAAAATAGAATATTCTACTGATTACAGCAGTTCAGAACCAGGCCCTGCCACTCATTTGCTCTTATTCTGGGCAAGCTTCCATGTGCCTCAGCTCACTGGGAGTTGCAATCTTTTTTTGTACCACTCCCTTTTCATCAGGTCAATTTTAACTGTAGATTCTGTAGAGAATTTCTTTCAGGCTTTGTTTGCAACCTTATACAGACTTACTAAAACCTGTGGTAAGTACACTAATTGTAATTGGAATAAGCAAAAAGAAATTATGCTCCTTAGTCTGCACCACAAAAATGCCAAATGCAAAGTTAAAAAAGAATATTTTTTTAAAGTAAGAGCTAAATAAGGAACCTGAAGTATTAGCTCATGTATGGCTTTAAATCTGCATGATGTTCACTGCAAAATGCAAAATTATATGTTAAACCCCCACTAAAAAAAAAAATGCAACTGGGCTTCAATAAAATGTGGCAACTTATCCTGAAATATTTTTTCCCTCAGAAAATTGTATTAAGTATGCATAAAATAACATTATTTAAGATAGGTTAGGATAGTCCCCTTTTGTAAAGTTGATGAGATGAAGAAAGAAGAAGAAATGGATCCCAGAGAATTTAAGAGACTTGCTGAAAACCACAAAGGACATAAGTGCTTTTGTCAGAAGGCCTCGTACTTTCAATTTTGGGCTTAGATCCCAGGGTCACAGAGTCTGAGAAGAAGTACTTTTTGCACAATAAAAGTGTGACGCTATGAACTGAGTGCTTTAACACTCCCAGAGAATATCCAGTAACAAATTCAGAGCGTAACCCAAGGGGCCAGATTTCGGGCACATAAGCACTCCACAGGGCACTCAGCTGCACGCAGTGGACCGCCAGTTTTGATACCTAAGGTTTTCTTCTTCTCAAGCTAGATTTCCAATTGAGCAGAACAGCTCTCCTTGTCCAGACAGGCAAACGTGCATTGTCCCCTTTTCTGTCGACAGCAGAGGATAGGAGGAGGCGAGAAAGGTGCAGATGACTTCCTGAACAAAGGAGGTTTGTAGCTGCAGCCTGATGGACATTGGAGATAAGAGCAGCAACAGCAAATTGGCCCCAGTGGGAATGGCAGCAGCAATCTCTTCACCTAAAGGCAAGCCAGCAATTACGCATGCAGTGCCCAGAGTCTGTCTGTCTGCTCCCACCACTGCCCTCCCATCGCTGCCCCCATGCTCCCCACTCACAGAACACCAGGTGTACCCAAGGCTACTGCTCTGTTATGCACAGCTTGAAAAAAATTCTATTCCTTTCTTTCTCCTGCTCTGTCTGAAGCCAGAGCTCTGACACTTACTGCACTGGATAACAAAACGGATAAGAGCATTTGGGTAGAGAGGTGGGATAAGGAGCACAGCACATCAGCCATAGAGAACTGGGAGAAAGAAAGCTCGGATTCCCCATCCACAACTGACTTGTAGACAAGCAATGGGCATTCCTGATATGCCAAGGAGCAGTTCAACCACCCAAGATTTCTGACAGCTTAAATCCAGCAGCAGCATCTGGGGAGCACTGTCCTCTCAAGGCAGCAGGGCTGCAGAGTTTTTGACCAAGGGCTCTGTCCCAGCATCCCACATAGCTCCAAGGCTGGCTGAATGCCTGCAGTGTCTCCCAGCACACAACAAGTTAACAACAAGATTCTCAAAATTCTCTGCATGCTGTGAACCTCCTCCCTGAGCTCCTTCTTTTGTCCCAGCTCCCTTCCTTATTTTCCTGAGTCAGCATGGCTCATAGCACTCAGCTACAGGAAAAGGGCTTAATAGGATGGCTGGACAAAATTAAAGGGGCGTTATTAATTTGACAGGTGCTGCTGCCTGGTGTCATGTCCCAAGTTTGTCCTATAGCTGTGCTGATTATTTTCTCTCCTTGGATCAGGGACATTTCATTTATTAGCGCTGAACTTCCCCCTCACTGCCTGCAGCCACTGCTGCTCTGATCTTCCCAATTCACTTTGCAATTAAATTTTGTCCTCTTGTGAAACAACTGTGCAGGAAAGGTCTTGTGTTTTGTTTTCTTTTTTCCCCCCTTGACCAAGTTCTTCTTGGTCAAAACAGCCTCTGGAAATCTTAGCAGAATCCTAAACAGAGTAAAACTATTCAGGAACAGTATAATACGAAAAGAAGTCTAAAAGCTGTAGGTTTATATACCTAAAATACTCATCTCAAAAGGGAAGAGGGAATGGGGACACTGGAGGCCACTAAGTCTTAGCTGTAGAGGCATAAATCTGATGGGACCATAGAGCTGCTGGAGATTTACATGAAGGTGGTTTGAAAGGAGACCCAAGAGCTTTCATGTTGGAAAACTTTGAGATGAGGAGCATCAAAATCATCACATCGTTCCCTTCCTGTGCTGATGGGCAGGGAAGTATGATTGCTCCAATTTAAGTGATTTACTATATTGTCACTGCTGCTAACATTCTGTGTGTTTTTATTTTCTTCCTTTTTTTTTTTTTTTTTTTTTTTTTAATTTTTTTTTTAATTTTTTTTTTCCCCAGGAATCACATCAACAGCTATAAAACTGCAAATTTAAATGAACTCTGCTCAGGATCTGTTTTTGCTCCATAAAGCTCCGCATGACTTTTTGTTTCCTCTCATTGCACTCACTCCTCCTCTACATCCAATTCCCCAGAAACCTTTGTGTCATAAACGATTCCTTTGCTCCTTCCCCTTTTGAAGCCAAATCTTCATGCCTCCCTTCCTTTTTGCCTTCTTTTCCCCAGACTACTCATGCCAACCATTTCATTCATTCATTCCTAGGACTACCTGTTAGCATGTATCAGTATGACATTTCTGCTTTTGTGGAACTGGACAACCTTTCATAAGCCCTTGCTGTCTCACAAACTTTAATTAAATGCAAACAGGCTTCCTTGGAAGCCTTTTCTCCAGGCTTCCTTGCCATTCCCTAAGTTCCCATTCTCTTTCCTATCACTGAATATGTCAAAGGCTGAAGATAGTTGAAGTGATATTACTCTTTCCTAGGAATGAATGCTTTTTCCAGGATTGAGCTGGCCTACACTGATGCCAATTACACCAGCTTTTTTATGGCTTCATTAATGCTAGAGCCACTATAAAGCATAGCACTGAAAGGCTGGGCTAGCCTTTCTAATTGCACAGAGGTAGGGATCATCGTGCCTTTATGTACTTGAGATGTTTTTTTCTGATCCCCCACTTCTCCAAGCCAGGGATAGCTCCCCAGGCTAGAAAGAAAAGAATGAGGGAAAAGTTGGGTAAAGCAGCTGGTGTGAGTTGCCTCCCTCTGGAGATCTCCATGTGAGAAGCGCAGAGCACTTTGGGCTGTTTTAAGCATGACAGCTGGCCAAGCAGCAAAGGTCAAGACAGCAAGGAAAAAAAAAATGAGGAGAAGAGAGTTCAGCATGAAGGATTTGTGGAACATCACAGGATTTCTCTCCAGCACAGTGATCTGGCCATTCCCAAAAGGCAGGGGGTCAAACTCTGCCCTTAAACACAGCAGCATGAACAGTGTGAAGCTCCCTGACTGCTGCATATCGCAATACTAAATAAGTGCTCAGGTGCTGCATTTGGAGACAAACCAAAGGAACAGAAGGGAAATGCTTTATGAACCAGTTGACCACTGTTGATCTCTTAACAAGAGCAGGTAAGAGAAAAAATCCAGGGTGCCTGACACCAGCTGCCTGGGAGAAGATAAGGGTAACCAAAGGGCCGAGAAGTTCCTGAGACTGGGGGGTATCCCTAAGACACAAGAATATGTGTCCTCCTGAGTTAGGAGGGTATATGGGAAGCAGCTGTATTCTAGAAGCCACAGGAAATGATGCTGCTTCTTCAAGTCACTGGGGCTGCTGTAGATGAGTTTGGCCAACCATAAGAGAGGTCTGTGACGTGAGACATTGGGACAGAAAGCAGTGCTTGGAGCAGTGCTCAAAGAGAGTGAGTGAACTCTCACTGCCATGGGCAATTCTCAGTATTGCCATGAGGTGCAGCTCTCTCTCCCCCTTCCCTCATTTCCCTATCTCCCTCCACTCAAGCTTGTCAGTGGGGAATAGCAAAAGGTTGTAGGAGCTCTTAATAAAGAGACTGTCTGACAAAGGAGTGAATGGCACAGGGGCATCAGTTTGCTCTTGCACCTTGTCTAACTAGGTTCCAGCTTCCACTCTCACCCCCATCTTGAGTTCACCTCCGATTTTTGCCCCTCAGCCTTTAAAGCAAGAGGAGCACCAGGTTTCCCCTGCTTTGAAGCAGAGTCCATAGGACAGGAAGAAGCCTTGGCACCAGAGGAGCACTCCACCAGCCCTGACACCAGGTCTGGGGGGAACAACTGGAGTGCTTGACACAGATGTGTCCTGCTGCTACTGTTCTGTGCCCCCTCTGCCAACCATTTCACTTGCCTTATTAACTATTCCCAACAGCTCCACTTTCTGTGTGCGTGCTTGTTTGGGTAATTCTTGTTTCCTCCCATTTAGCGCACAGGAAAAAAAGCATTAGCGACAGTCTTGGTTTTAAATGAACCCTATTAATGCTCAAATCTGCAAGGAACTGTGGGATAATTTTGATAAATGTGACTGGGAAGCCTGGCTGACAGAACCCAGTGCAATGCTAGTGTGTGTTCACAGCCCATCACTGCACACACAGAAGGGGGCAAGAGGTGGGCACAGCATGGGGCTGGGGGTGAGCTAGGCAGGAGAGATAGCAGAGGCAGGGAATCAGTTCAACAGGACAGCTACAGTGCTGTAGGACAGGCTCCTCAAAAGATCAAGAGAAAAACAGTCTTAGTGATATGTGAATGGTGAGAGGAAAAGAAAAACAAGATGCAGTTTGAAAAAAAGCAGACTGGAAAAACTAGAGAAGCATCATTTGAAACACAGGCACTTAACTGCGGAGAGGGGAGAAGAAAGCCAGGAAACTGTGATAGCAAAATGGAGTTAAAGGTGACACAAGGAAGGAAATCAGACACAAGCTTGCAGAGAAATGAAAAAGGCTTGAGCGAGACCAAATGTACCTAGGCCACAGTTCAGCAGAGCACACAAATTATTTGAAGGCACTTCCTTTGGTCAATGTACTTACTCACTTAAAGTAAATACTTCTGTGGTTCACTGATTGGCAACCTCATGCAGGAACATCTTACAAGAAATGTATTGAAAAACGAGAGGTAGGAGAAAGCAGAAATGCACTTGTGAGGTATCAGCAGCTGAGATGAAAAATTACCTGTCTTAAAAACTATTTGGTCTCAAAAAGGAAGGTGTAGCTCAAGGAAGGTGGTTGAAACTAGAAAGGAGTTCAGAACGACCCTGTGAATATGTTAAGTACATGATTATTCTTGATGGTATGTGCTTTTGGACGTACCATCACCGAAAAGGAACAGAGTCCACTGTTTATTTCTATAGGTGAGTACTAGTCATGCACAAGGAAAGTGCAGGCTGGAAAGAGACTGCTGGGCATCCTCAAAAATGCAGCTTAGCCTCCAGAAATACACAGCAACACCTGGAATATCCCACAGTCTTTGGAGAAGTTCAAAAATATACACACTGCTATTGAGATGCCTTCAAATTAATAACAAAAGGGGTTTTTTTCTTGGTCGGGGGTTTTGTTTGGTTGATTGTTTATCTATTTGTTTGTTTTTAACTTTGTAAAATTACAAGTTCATACCCAGAAGATTTAAGTTTTATGGAAATTAGACTTCTCTGGCCAAGAATATGCATCACAGCTAGATCTGGTCTTCAAAAACTATGGCCAGCGCCCAGGGTGGACTGATTCATCAGTAGCTGCTAAGAAGGTAGTCGAAATATGACAATGAATGCTGGGGAAGACCAATATATATCCCTACAAACCCCTAAATTAATCTTTATAGCATCTCAGTATTTCACTGGCGAACAACATTGCTTATTTTGGGCCTGTGACTCTGAATTTCTTTGAAAAGCACCATGAGAAATGTGTTTAATTAAAACCAAAGGCAAAAGTTCTATGGGGCATCTGTAACTACCTGTCATGAGCTTTACTGAGAGGTCCTTGAAAAGACAGACTTCTGTCACACAACAGTGCCACAAAGAAGCACACATCAGCAGCAGATCTTCTGTTGCCCAAGAAGTGTGGGAACTACATTTATGGATTCGTATCCTCTGCTTCCCAGCCTCTCCAAGACCCTTTCTCACGGAGGGTGGGTGAATCCCAGCCGTTCCAAGCACTTCTGAGCCAACACGCCTATGTGTGCCATACCGTTTTGAGCTGCAAAATGCTGCTCCACAAGTGGTTGATCCTGTAAAACTAATTTGCTTTTCCTGCAAAGCAGGCAAACACATGAAAAACGCCAGGATCGTTTAGCTGCCTCTGACGTGCCGGCTGTAGCCATGCTGCGAGGTTCTGGAGAAGCATGTACCTTTCCTTTCGGAGAGCAGCTGCTCTTTGCCTGCAGCTGGTGGAGCCAGCTCCATCTGGAGACCAGATCAGAACCCATTAAGCACAGAGGTAGGAGACTGCTTGGAAGTGGAGTTTGCAAGGCGGGGAGGCAAGGGCTTGGCTGCAGAATTTCACCTCTTGTAAAGAAAGGAAAAGGGGAAAAAAAAGCAACCCACACAGCCTATTGAGCAATTGTTCCTGCATAGCCTCTCCAGTCTAATTGATTTGGACACCACAGCTAATTTTTGCTCAGACATCTGTTAGCACACATTAGTGCATGTCATTAGACAGGGAAGCACAGATCAGATGGAGGGGCAGAGCTCAAAGGCTCTGGTTTGGGATGCTAGAACAAGCGAGAGAAAGGATGAGAGGGAGAAGATGTTTGTGCAGGGCTGGAATAGTTGGAAGGAGCTAGGAGTGAAGGGGAAGGACTTGGCTTGCTCAGAACATTCCCACCAAAGAGTTGCATATGTTCAGCTCACTTACCCGTGCTACGCACGCCTCTTTCATTTACAGGCATGCCTCACAGGGCTGGTCCTCACCAGCACAAAGGCAATAAAGCCAGAGCTCCCATGAGGATCCCTAATGTGTGTTCCTCCACATTTTTGCTGTTTGCGGGTTCTTTGATTACGATTGGTGGTCTCAGAGACAAGAGACAAGACAAAATTACCTTTCTCACCTCACTCCTGCATGGTGTCAGGTTGCTCTGAACATGTCCTATATTTAAAGCTTTACAGATATCATCAAGTCCTTCCACTAGAGAAGCAAAACTATATATGAAAGGTACCAGCTTAGAAGCATGGGACAGAAGGGAGATAGTAGGACATCAGAAAACCCAATAACCTTCACAGCCTTCCTCAGGGCTGTTTTGCAGCAGTTCAGTGGCTGCAGTTCATTTTAACCATCTGTAACACTAACAGGTCAGGGAGATGATAATTTCAGCCCAGCTACAACTGGGTGCACACCAAACCCACCACTTGATACAGCCTAACTTGTCCACCGCTGAGAAAACATCCTCCTAGCCAATTTTTTTTTTTCCAGAGACAGTGTAAACCCTCTGCCTACTGTCGCTGCAGCAATAAGGAGGCATGTGCTCAAATCCAAGTCCAGCCTGCAGAAGCAGGTCCCCAGCTGAAGTCCCACAGTGCAATGTTCCCATCAGGAGTGGCTGCTGCTGCAGTCACCCCAGGTTCTGCAGCTGGCGAGGTGCCGTGACTCTGCTGGCAGCGCGCCCTGGCAGCACTGGGATCTGAGTAACTGGGAAAGGAGTTATTTGGAGTTGTATTTGTTCACGTACATAGAAGCAAAGGTAAAGATGAAGAGCATAATGAAGTTTCTCTGGGCATATTTCTGGTTTCCCACAGCTTTCCTGTGAAAGGTGGAGTTTTTATATTGATTTGCTGATGTCTGAAAAAGTGTTGAGCTCATTCTTTCATGTTTTTGCACCATGAAGGTAATAAAAGAGGCTTTCTTTCCTTTTGGGTCATACTTTGCACAAAACGCATGGGAGTCCTAGTAGCCTTGAGGCTTTAACTCCTCCACCAATTGTGGTGGAAATTAGCCAAAAGGCTTTTGGGTTCAGAGGACTGACTGTCACCACAACCATGCAATATTAATTTTCTTTGAAACAACAAGCCAAAAGTTGATGAAACGGCCTTGTTTTTCTTGAACACGCTGCCTGAGAAGGAGGGAGAGGCAGGATTTGTCAACTGAAACTCCATTGATGGAGTGAAGAGGTCAACATCCATTATAGGGATGATACAGATGAAGGTAAGCCTGTCAGTCACAAGATGAAAAATGAAGGCCTCGTCTCCCAGCTAGTGTATAGTGCCTCTCTTGCTCTCAATGTGTCTCATCCTCCGTTCTCTTGCACTGTTTTTGCTTTGGCATAGCTCAGCTGACATTAGCAGAGTTGCTCCCACACCTTCCCAGGCATCGTGCTCTGCCTGACTTTGACAGGCATGTCACTTCTACTTTGGAGAAGGACTGACACATTAACATCTGCACACCCTCTGCAAAACCGCCCTTCTCATGCAAGCATCTGCCAGCTGAGAAACTCCATCCCACTTAACAAAGAACTGAGCAGGGTGGCAAAAGGGGAAAATAAAAGTTGATGTTCCCAAAACCAGTGACTTCTTGGAAAATACAAAGAACACAGCTCTCAGTCTATCAAACTGCTGCAAAAGCACCCTGGCTTTGATTCTCTGATGAGACAGAAAGCACATGGGAAGAGATGCAAGGGGAACCATAAAACTGAGCAATTAGTCAGTGACCTACTCAGATTTGCTTTGTTTGCTCAGCAGCTGCACAGCACACACAGATATCTGTCTGCACCATAGGGGTAAGCAGTGCTGGGCTGGCATCTTGTCCTTCCTGTTGCTGTACACCCTTTATTGGTCCTACCAGTCAGATTTTGGTTTTGGGGGAGGGCACCAGGTGCCCTGGGTGAAACAGGTCCACCCCATAGCATTCCTGATTTGTCCCATCAGCTCTACAACAGCCAGCACTGATCCACTGCACTCCAGTTCCACGACCAGTCATGATAGTCCCAGCCCTATAATCCCAGAAGGGATAGAGGAGGGTGGCACCACTGGGGCAGGGGGCTCCAGAGGGGACATATAGGGAAGTGTGACAAAAGAAACAAGGTAAAAAGGGAGAAGGTGTGAGAACGCACACCAGGAGACAGTGGAGGGGACAGAGAAGCAGATACAGAAGGATGCATGTGAAAGGGGATGTTGCTGTGGAAAGGGCTGGGAACAGCTCTTAGACGTAGGCATGCTGTGTTGGGGGGTAATTTGAAGATACTGGGCTTATGGGGGACCTAGATTGGAGCAGTGACACTCCTGAAGGGACTGCACACGAAGCCCACGAAGGACCCACGCTGGAGTACGGGGAGGGTAAGAAGGAAGGAGCAGGGGAAAACAAGGGAACTGGGTGCAGGAACAAGAAACCATCACATACCAACTCAGTCTGCACTGGGTGTTGTGTCACCCAAGGGACTTGCAGGCACTGAACATAATGTGGTCAAAGAGGGCAAGAGTGGTCTCTTGGCAGAGGGAGAGGTGTTGGTGTGAAGCTGAGTCTGGGAAGCAGTTGGTGGAAGCAGTTCCATCGGTGTTTGTAGCATTGTTTCTTGTCTTTTGTTTCCCAATAGCCAAACATTAAATTAAAAGTTTGTGTTAACGGACATTAAACTAAATTAAGTTAATTTGCACACACCAACCCCCAGGCTGGCTTCTGAGAGCCAGTTGGTACTGACAAGAGAAGCTTTATGTGGCTGCTCTAACAACAGTAAGGTGAGGAAAAGTCTGGGGTTTGTTCCTCCCCCTTACATTATCTACTTGGACACCATGGCTACCAAAGTCTGTGAAGTCCATCATGAAAGGGAACTGAAAATGGGGTTTGTTTTAGTCTGTGCCAGGGGCAGCCTTTATTCTACTGTGTGTCTTCCCACAGCCTGGCTGCATGGGCTTCATTATCAGTGTTTATCAAGGACCTCAAAGCGTGCTGTTGAAGCCCTGTAATTCCTGAACTGGTGAAACACCTAATTATCGTCCTAAATATATCCATGGAGAACTTGAGGCATTAATGAGATAGGGTGGGAAAAGTGACTTACTGAGGGTAATATGAATGACTGACACACTAGGAAGGGTACCCAGTAGCAAACCCCCCAGGCTTGTACTTCAGCAGAAGGTGAAAAAAATACAAATGGACAACAGGAAGTGAGAGAAAGAAAAGGAAGAAATAAATGCAAGATGAGAAGGAGAGAACACACAGAGTGAGGAAAGCTGTCAATGGGAAAAAAAGGCTGCTTCAGTGCATGCCAAACAAAAAATGGAAGTGACAGCCTGAGTTGCAGAGCAAGAATGCCCCAGACTAAATGGGAAATAGCCAGAGTGGCCTTCCATGACTTCCACAGTAGAAAACACTTTGTATTTGGGATGCCTGTAGAGGAGGCAGGAGTCTCTCTGACATTTGCATGCCTCAGGGCTTCCCTGAAGGGCATGCTTCCATTGGCAAGGAGAGCAGTTGGGACAGTTGGATAAGATGCTGTGAACAAGGCTTGCAGCATTTAACCTGCATTAGGAAGTAACAATTTACTCACTCACTACCAGTTACCGGGTGCCAGGGTGCAATTACAGGGGAGCCTTTAAAGGAAGGAGCGTCCATACATTATCACAGCAAACAAGTCAGTGTGACTTCGTTCAAGGGTATCATCCACCCTGGAACCTATTTCACATCTCGTTGGCCAGCTGAGTGAGAACTGATTGCACAGGCTCCCTTGTTTCTCTGGCTGTGTGTACGGTAGAGGAAGACCCCAATTCATTAAAGGAAACAGAGCGAGGTAAAGAGCCGAGCCTCTCCCTGTTAACCTCCTCTGGAAAAATAGATTCCTACACAGCCAAGAGTTTGTATCAGTGAGAGAGGGAAAAGCACTTTGTTTTTCCTCAGTCTTTCCAGCATTATGGCACAGCACTGACATCACAGGATCTTTGGTGTACCACCCCTGCTGTTTAATTAATATGTGAAATGCAGAGATTTTCTCAACTGCTCCACTGCACCCAAGGTGATTTTTTTTGCTTCTTACCCCTGGCACCCTCCCCATGACAGGGACTCTGGCTGGGTTTTGCAGGTGCACAAAGAAGACTAGCTCCTCACTCCTTCCTTAGCTACGCCACAGAATCATAGAATTTCTTAGCTTGGAAAAAGCCTCCAAGATCATCAAATCTAACCATTAACCCAGCACTGCCAAGCCCACCACTAAACCATGTCCCTCAGCACCACATATACATTTTTTTTTTAAATATCTCCAGGGATGGTGATCCAACCATTTCCCTGCGCAGCCTATTCCAGGTCTTGACAATTCTCAGTTATGTACTAATATCCTAATATCCAATCCAAACTTTCCCTGATGCAACTTGAGGCCATTTCCTCTCGTCGTACCACTTGTTACCTGGGAGAAGAAATTGGCCCCGACCTCACTACAGCCTCCTCGCAGCTAATTGTAAATAAGGTCCCACCTGAGAATCCTTTTTTCTAGAATAAACAACCCCAGCTCTCTCAGTTGCTTCTCATCAGACTTGTGCTCCAGATGATCCAGCACCTCAATGTCTTTATGGCTGTCTTTGGGGGATCCAAATTCAAGATGCAGCCTCACCAGTGTCAAATACAGGGGAACAATCACTGCCTGCTTATATCATCATCTCTGGCTCCCTGTCCCCGCCATCCAAATAACAGCCTTACTGAATATTTCTGGAGATAAAAAATGTCGGGATAAATATGGAGATAAAGATAGTCAGGAACAGGAGGATGGTATTTAAGCTGAAATCAGGAGGAGATTGGCCATCAAAACCCTTTGTTTCTGCTGCAGCTTTCCAGTTAAAGTAGAAAACACCACCTGTTTGTGCAGTGGAGCTTTGTATGTTCATTACCTGTGATAACAAAGATTACTTCTGAGAACCTGACATGTGCATGCCCCAATGCTTCAAGGTCTGCAAGCCTTCTGCATGTAGCCTTACAAATAAAGAGTTGAGAGTCAGAGAATTTACCACCAAAGCTATTTGGAAGCCTGATAGACAGCACAGGATTGGATCTAGATATCCCCAGTAGGTACCAAACACAGGAGTGACCTCCCTCTCTACTCTAAAGGATGGTAAAGTCTTCTTTCCCTCCTGCCTCCTTTGATCCACTCAGTCAGGCTGGCCTCAGCTTTCCCAATGCCTCATACCAGGAGCAGTTCCCGAATGAGTATTTAGCAGGAGGAGTGCTGCCTGTTTGTCCATCACAAACTTTTTGTTTTCTCTGCTCCTGTACTCCCCTAGAGATGAGACAAAGCATACCCACAGATGGCATGGTGGGATGAGCCAGGGACAGCCTGGCTGACAGAGGAGTTCTGCCTCACCCTCATGAGGTGATGAGAACACAGTGCCAGGTAATAGGACGACAACGGCAGCTGGAAGCTCTCCTGGCTAGCATGGGTACCTCTTCTCCAAATCCCACTGCTCACAGCAGGAGTGTGCAGCCATTATGAGATGTTATATTGTGATGCCTTCAGGCAGAGAAACTCTGCCAACAACCAGCTACTTGCTCTGGAGGAACAGGGAGAATGCAACTTTTTTTTTTTTTTTTTTTTTTTTTTCTTTTTTTTTTTTTCTTTTATGCCCTGTGGATGAGGTGCAACCTATTTTTTTAACCTATTTAAAGACTTTCATTCTGCTGTCTGTCACAGCATTTGACTATCTTCACAACTGTCAGCAGTAGCATGGAAGTCCCCAACAGTTTTTGTGGGGCCCTAAACAGGTCAAGGCAAGCCTAACACAGGGTGATATTTACTTCCTTCTCTTCTTTGCATTGGTTGTTGATCTTCAGCAGTTTGGGGAGCAAACACAGTGGTTTTGAATGTATGCTGTTTGCACCCCAAACAAGGAAGAAGTCAAACCCCTCAGGCAGTCCAGCTCCAAAGGATAACAAAAGAGGACTGAGAGCCTTGCATTGCCAAACACCAGAAGATCAGGTGTTAGCAATCCCAAATCTCTTAGAGAAGTGGAAATGTGCTACCAGAGTTTCTCACAGAGCTATGTCCCTGATCATTCCTGAGCCTTACAGTACTATAGTACTGTATGTTGAGAGCTCCAGTTAAGGGGCTGGAGACATCTTTCTTCTTTTGGCCGGGAGTTGCCCAGAGCTCTATTGGCTCATAAAAGGAGATGCTTCCTCATAACTAAAGAGTCAAAACTGTTTTAAACTCAAGAGACAGAATTTACAATCCAAATTTCCACCTCAACCTTTGCCAGTGTAATGGTAAAACACTGAATAAAATCCCAAGAGCATGCTAGACTCCCTCTCCCTTCCCTGTGGTGAATATTCTGTGGGGAAACCCTTGAGGATAGACAGAAGACAGAGAAAAATACTTCTAGTAATTTCTTATAATACATGAAGCAAGGTGCACCAACATGCAAGGTTCCCTCTGATGCTTAAAACTGAACTGGACTTTTTAGTGTTCAGCCAAAGAAAGACTGGGAGGCCCACAAGCACCTTATTAGTGATAGACAGTAATGTGAAAGAAGCTATTTTGTCTCAGGTTGCTCAAAACCTTTAATGCTGATCCAGCTCTCCTCCTGCTTACACAAACATGACCCTATTTGCTCTTCCAGAGATAATCAGAATCAGGCTGTCGGTAGAAGCATAAACACAATTTTCTTAAGAAAACAAACTACAGTAGAATTTACACATCAATTTTAAGCTGGCAAGGGTGGTGGTTCAGTTAATTTGCTCTCCCAAAATAAAACATTCAATGTAAGCATTCCTGGAAGTGTTTGAGGGTTGGGTGGGGTTTTGAGCAACTTGGTCTGGTGTAAGGTGTCCCTGTCTGTGGTATGGGGGTTGGAACTAGACGATCTTTAAGGTCCCTTCCAATCCAAAACATTTGGATTCTATGATTCTATTATTTTTAACCTAACCCCACAGTCAATAGAGAGTGATTTTGAGAGGCTGATTCATTCCAAGCCTTTCAAGACTTCCTCAGGTTAGACATGTATACATCTTACAGTAAGTCCCACCCAAAAATTTGCACAGTCACACAGGCTGTACTGGCTGTGTGCTGGGGATGACCACGCCCGTGTCCTCACCAGTCCAGCCTATTCCCCTAGGACCTGAAGAGTGTGGGCAAAGCCAGATGCTGGTGTCATGGTTCATCAACAGCCTCAGATATGGTGAACCAGATCCTGGGTCCAAACAGGAAAATGAGGGCAGGGACAGAGTTAGAGATATGCTACCTAGCAGCCAGGCCGAAGGCCCATCCAAGAGCTGGCCCCAGAGTCCCAGCTGAAGACAGGGACACCTAATATGCTGTTTCAGATCCGAGCTTACATGGAGACCCTGGACACAGGGTGGGTAGATACCCCTGCAGAGACTAGTCCAGGTCCAGTTAGTGCACTCAGGTTCCTGGCAGACAATGCATTTCCTGAAGAAGTAAAAATGGTTCTCCACAGGAAGGAAGATGTTGCACCTGCCCAGAAAACCAAATAAGGCACGTAACATCTCCACCGCTAGCCCAACATCAACTTTTGCGGGGATAAAAATATCCAGTGGGGATGTATTTAGTTATACTAATGTCTTTCCTCTCTAAAGGTATAGTCACTGCAAGCACTTTATATGCAGAATGACTAATTGGAATGAGCTGTGCAATTTTCATCTTAAACCAGGCTCCTTTATGCTCAACATCCGCCCAACATCTAATGACACAGTTTATATTTTCATTGAGGATTCGGCATCCGGGCAAAACAGAGAAAGCTTTACGAGTCTTCACTCTAAGTCAATTAGAATTTAAATGTAGGTTGAATGTTAGGGAGAAGAATGGGACCTGCAGCAATTCAGATCTCAGATGTTCATGTACTCTAGAGACAGAAGAATCATTTGCACACTTATTCTATCTTCCAGGGCTGGGGGCATTCGGAAAGGCAGGTTTGTTCTCTGCTGCATATCTAATAGTGTTTTGGCCAAGTAGTCTTTAAACTTTCTGGGAAATGACTCTTCTACCTTTGCCCTTGGGAGGCTATTTCACAGCTGAATACATCCCATTCCTGATTTGCTCTTGCTAGTCCTAGCTATGACCTCCACAGAGGAGTACACACCTTCTTTTAATACTTGGTGAGTCTGATAGACATTTGAGGGTGTTTCTACACCTAGATCCAATCCAACACACCCCAGCACTGGTCTGGAAAACATCAGGAACAACTTCTGTGAAGTCAGTGAAACTGCACTGATATAAACCAGATCTCAACTACTAAATGGACATACATATGCACACATGTATGTCTGTCACCCACTCCCAGAAGTATCACTTATAATCTAAACTACTTTCTTCTTCTTCCCTTTTCCACTCCCTCTGCTGCTCATTAAAACTTCTCTCTCCCACCTAGAATGGTGAAGAGTCAGCAGCTGCCCAGGTAGCATTAGCTAATGGGAACTGACAGCCTGCCACCGTTTTCTGAAGGCTTATGTTTTGATACCTGTCTGTCTTCCAGCCTGACTAATTCTATGGAAGACTTTTATCACAGGGAGATTGACCTCAGGCAGGAGACATTTTGTGTCACTGTGAACAACTGAAATGAAGACACGATGGGGATGGCAAGAACTCAGTAGCAGCAAAAGGCAAGGAGAAGAAAACTGATGTATGACAAGAATACCTGCTTTGCCATTGGCAGTGATTGGTCCTCTAATGAACGAATTCACTGAAGAACCTGCACTGTGGCATATTTTGAGACCCTGTAAGAGGCAACATTAACTGATGATAAACTAAAATACCATTCAAGTTATGAGAAGTATTTTCCCACTGATTTACAAGAGTCTGGGATCCAATTAGAAAGTTCTGCCAACTACTGCCTTGTGAGATTCATATGCTGCCTCACAATAGCTTATGGGGACAGAGTCTGGAATACCTCTGGTACCTGGGTTTTGGCACAGTAATTTTTAGTACCTTTTACTGCAGAGATGTGGAAGCAAAAAAAAAAGTTAAAATGTTCACAGCATGGATACCTGTTCATACCTAAAGGAAGTAAACAATTCTGTTATTGTACTTCCCTGCTGAGGTGCCGTGTCCCACATGAGCCTTAGTCTGGAGGACTCACTATTCTCTTTATTTCCCAAGCTCAACATTCCTGTCTGAACTATCTTCTTAAAGATGCACTTCAGCCTCCACTCCAGCTGAAAGGCACAACCTTCTCAAGAATTACAATTTCTACCCATTTGAGGTTTCTGAGGCTGCTATGAAAGGAAAAGGTATTCATAAAAAAAAAAAAATAAATTTCTTCCCTCCCTGCATGGTGTCAAGTGTGCCCCAGATATGCCTTTCAAAAAAATCAGGTCACTCTGCTGTTAGCTCTGTAGTACTGGGTTGGAAAGCTCCTGAGAAAGCATGACTGTACACCTCCTAAGAGCTTAGGACACCTCTTTCTATCAGTTGTCTGAGCTTCCCCTTCCAGAACAGGCCAATGGCTGAATGTCCCAGATCAAGGAGGAACAGAAACTACAAAAAACTGGGAGGTATATCATCCAAGACTATTTTCTATTTCATGTGTTCCCTTCACATCAGACACTGTCCATGCATTTTGCCTTAATGCCCTCTAGATCCTTAAGAAGTCTTCCTGCACATAAAACTTACATGTAGTAAAGCAACTGTCCCTTGTGGGGAGCTCCAGATCAAAAATTTTAATGAGAACTGATATAAAGCTTTTATCTCCACAGACTTCTCCCAAGACTGATGAATGCTATTGCCACTTCCCTCCAAACTGAATGCCCATGCATTGTACTTAACCCTTCTATTTGGAGATCCTTCTCTACATCAATTACTCTTCTTCAGCTTATCTGCTGGATTTACTACATTCCCTAGGAGACACGATGCCTCTTAGATGGTTTTCTGATGGATACATACAAGAAATTTACCCTTACAGATTCTCTTCCTCAAATTGGGTGGCACAATATCAGTAGTCTCAGTTTGTCCTCAGTAGCTTCAAATGGGTTTGCAGCTTCTGACCAAGAATATGTGCTCACAGTTTCATTAGTGGGACAGCAGACACTTAGCAACATAACTGGTGCATCGAGCACTGGGATTTGCTTCCTTAAAGATGGGTATCACTCAGAATGGGCTGTACCAATCTCTGAAGAGGCCAAGTGCCCTGTAGCAGCAATGAATAAGGAATAACCAAGTAGCTGGGCAGAGCTGCAAAACCGCAGTTCAAATCCATACAATGCTGGCAGAGGCCTATCTCTGGGACAGTGGTTTAAGCTCATCTTGAGATATGGGAATTAGGGCTAGCATAGAAGAGAAATTGCAATTTTTGTATATTACCCAACACTGTTCACTCATCCCTTCAATCATCCAACATGCCCTAATTGCTTCAGTATGTTCCTGCAAAACAGAAACCAAGAGTGACTTGGTCAGAGACAAAGACACAGATCTAAGATGCACACAGAAGCAGTCGTCCGATAATGATGACCAGCTGTCACAGGCAGCAGAAACCTCCTGGCACTTGGCATCGGCGAATTTTCAAATACCCGCTGGTTGCTGCTACCCCATTAATTGCGGGCACTTTGCCCAGTCTACATTCCTGAACAGCTTTTTTCTTCTCTTCCCCTTCTCTCTTCCTCGCAGACTTCTAACACGGTTAATAAAAAATTTATCGAGGCAATGAAATAAACACCGATTTGATTTGATTTGATCTGGGAGCCAAAGAGAGGAGTTTTTGCTGTTCAGGTGCAGACTCAAGAGTTTCTGCGATTGCTGTCAGAAACATGCCCACAAACCCAGTATGATTACATAAATGGAGATGGAGAGTTGTTTTTTGGAAGCTGGTTTTTTTTTTTGGAAGGTGGAAAGTTTGTTTCTTGGGTTTTTTAAGGGAGTGGAAAGAGATTGGAGACCATACCACAGTGTGTCCTTGAACATGAGGAAGAGGGCTACACAGTGAAATCCAAAGACTTTGAAGCACCAGAGATGGACACATGGCAACACCCAGCACTGATATGCAACAGGTACTGCAGCTCCTGAGAACTGCAGGTCAATAAATACCTGGAGTTTCTTTTTCAAATCTTGTATAGTTTTACATTCAGGGAGAAGAAAGAAGACAGTAAGATGGACTAGGGTCTAACACTAGTGATGTCTCAAAGGAGTTCAAGGACTAGAGAGATGGGGCAGCAGGAAATCTGGGAGAAAAATTAAGTACCCTGGAACACTTTGGGCTAGAATAGCAACACTCATCTTGTGAAAAATTTAGCCTGTGCCTCGGGCTGTGCTGGGCTGGTGGCAGAAAGTGCAGAAATCTTTTCAGGGGAGACCCTTACCCTCTGGCTCAGTGGGAGAGAGCAGGCAGGAGTATCCAATCAAGGAGATTGCAATCCTTCACTTGGGAGAACTTGTATGAATTTATGTCAGGCTTATAGCAAGAGATTTGGAGGGGAATGCAGCTGCCCTTTACAAGGACAGGTAAATATGTCAGGGATTATAAGTGAAAGCATTGTCAAGTAAAGAACAGATTATAGACTAAAACAAAAGGTATTGTTATACTATTTAATATCACACAGCACAGGTTATGGCAAGAGAAATGGTCAAGACCTGTCAATGCAGCTGAGAACACAGACTGTGGGTAATGACAGAGTCCTCAGAACTAGTCTGGTACGTGGTTTCATCTTTCTTGTGTAGACATACAAGACGGATTCCTGCCACCAAATTTTAGACATTGAAAAGTTTGCTGTGTAAATCTAAATTAGTAATTTACATTCTTCTTGTAGACCAAAGTAAAAAGGACTTCTGGGGGATGATCTATCACATTATCTCAAGGCAGACAGCAGAAAGAGTAAGATGCCATCTTCTTAAAACAGACTACAGATGAGGGCCAGATGACTAGTTTAGATTTGTGTAACTAGCACTCAGACATCTGAGATTAAGTGTGATGAATCTCACTTGCAGTGCACCACTTCTGTTTGCAAGACGAAGTGTCCATACAGACAAGAGATGCAATACCTTCAGAGAGTCACACTTAAAATACTAAGTGACAGATGTTTATCTCTGGACTTGGGTTTTAGTCCTGTCTCTGACGGGGTCCCTGTGCAATTTATTTTGCAGAACCACACAGCCCCCTGAATTTGTTAAGAAGAGATAAATCTTTTATGACCCTCAAATGGCAAAGCCTATACTACCAATGTGGTTTGTTCTCTTTTGCTCCAGAGAGCAAGCCACAGTCTTTTGTTTTTGCTCCAGTCCTTTGGACAGCTATGGATACAACCATGAGATCACTCTCAGGCCCTGTCCCAGAATGAACAAGTGCATTCCTTCTCAGGCCAGGAGCAGGCACAGCTGGTACAGACAGCAGACTCCAGACATGCAGATGATGACAAGTTCCTCAACCAGTGAGGAGTCAGTCCTCCAACACCAACCCCACAGACCCCAGGCTTTCAAATTCCTCCATAGGTTCTTGTGCCACAGAACACACATTCTGGAATCATGTTGCAAAAGCACCAATCTGCCAAACTGTGTCCCAGCCCTTGCTTTATTTTAGGCACTTTTAACCAGAAAACAGAACAAACCAAGCAACCAAAAAAGAAGCATGTGTCAGGGCCACAGGGTCACCACAGGGAACACAGAGGAGACTAGCCCTCCCCACTGGTCCCCAAGGTAGTGGGGACATGTTCTATCCATTCCAAAAGGTAGTGCCATCAAGCAGCACAATCATGAGCCAGTCTATGCCATCTAGCTTGGAGTCCGGGGCTTTCCCCGATACTAGCCACACAGGATGTACAGGCAAAACCATGGTGTCTACCTGAATTATGAAGGTGGTCCACAGGCTTTACGCAGCTATAAATATTCTCCTGGAAACCAAATATGCCATGAATTGTGAAATATATTTACAATAGTTAAAAAAAAAAAAAAAAAAAAAAGTAGGAGAAGCAATCACTGTCACCCTGTTAACACTCCCTTCAAACAGGATCATGAGGGGTGATATCCCTATGAACTTTGGTTCTTAACCTCATTTTGTAGGTCAACAAGTGGATTAATCTTTCAGGTAAAATTGTGAGTTGCGAGCTCTATGCAGTCATAATCCCTAAAATCATAGCTGGATTTGTATAGTCAAGGTCATAAGGCTTCTACCTTGCACAGTCTGTTCTGTAGCTATTTGGGGAGATTTATCGTACTTATTCCCAAAAGACTTTTTTTTTTTTTTTTTTTTTTTTTTTTTTTTTTTTTTTTTTTTTTTTTTTTTTTTGCATTCAAAACAGGAACATACCCAAAAGTCACATTCCCATCAGTCTAACAAGGGGACAATCATTTTGAAGAGACTCTCCAGAATACAGCTGCTGCTGCAGCACCTGCGTGAGGGCCATGTGGAATTGAGGCTTAGGATCTTGCTTCTTGGCTTCTCTCCCTGCAAAAGGCTCCTTTTTACTCTTTTACTTTGTCTGTCTACACTTAACACATTAATGACATACTTGCTGTAAACCAAAGCTGAGAGCTGATCCTCCTACTTAGGAAAACCTGAGGAGATATCCCAGTCACCCACTGACTCAGAGTACAGCTTACAATACTCTAGCCCTAACACAGAACATCTTCTGGTGACACAGCTCTGGTGTCCTTTCTGGGGATTTTCTCAAAGCACCAGGCAGTGCTACCAACCTCTCTTGTGACCAAGCCAACCATGGCCAGATGCCCCAGGCCCACCACATCACCTGCACCTTTGCAGAGCTGAGTATCCACATGCCCAGACAGTGTGAAAACAAACTCACAGGTCCTGCAGCCTGAGTGTCTCACAAGCTGAGGGCACTTAAAGGTGAGATGCCATTGTGTTCAAATTCTTGCACCATGGCAGTCCTTCCTCCACACATTCAAAGGCAGTGTCTCCTTACCTTATTAAAGGCAAAAGGCTTTTCTTATATTGCTGATAGAGAAGACACAGAAAGGAATAAAAAAGATAATAAATAGGCTGCCAGAGGCCCAATTTATGCACCCCAAAATTAATTAATCATTTCAATTAAATTATTTGCCCTAAATTAAAACTTATCACCAAAATCCAATTCTTGTTTCATTAAAGAGGACCTCCCTAGCTATCTATTTTTTTTTTTCTCCACAGATTTTTTTTTAAGGTAACCTTCATGGAATGGGGAAGAATGCAGTTGTAGTCTACTTTTCTGTTTGAGGAGCACCAAAAAGTTTTATTTTTGAAGAACTGTTCCTCATTCTTATACATGTCCACATAAAAAAGACATTCCTAGAAAATTTTATGAAAGACTGTTGAAGCACAAGATCACACCATCAAAGAGTCAATGTAAGGGAAATCTGATACATTAACACGGAGGGAAATTTAAAAGCAGCATTGCTGAAGCCTCAGTAGCCTCTGGCTTTTGATGCCAGAACTGAGAAAGCGCACAACTCTCATCTGGGGATTTCCAAAGGCCCTTTCAGCAAAAGGGGGGCAAACAAATGATGGCACTCCCAATGCATTTTTGAGAAACAATGGGATCTTTCAGACTTTCACACACCAGTATCAAGCAGGGCTTGGTTCCTGCTACCAGAGCTCTGCTCACTGATAGCCTGAGCTGTGACAAGGTAGAGAGACCCAGAACTGTAAGCAAGAGTGGCCATGTGCTTGTGCACCCTCAGACTGCTAACACCAACCTTTGTTCCCTTCCCAGGAACAAACTTTTTCTGATTTTCTGCTGGAAAGTTAACACTTTTTAACCTAGTACTTGTTTTTTCTTTAAAAAAAAAACAAAAGACATTTTCAAAAGCTGTGGTTGGGTTTTGAGAAAGTGCTCTCTGTCTGAATAATCTGTAAATGGAAGCCATATGTCTAAGTATCTGTTTCCTTTTTGTCTATTTTGTTGTATGCACATTTGGCAAGTTATTTTTCCCCTATAACTATCACATCTTGGGCTTTGTTAAATGAAACTGCTATTCTGTAATTTTGTCAGTGTTTTTCTTATTCCCAAGCAGCCAACTACTGACATTTTAGCAGCTACACAGGAAATATGATATTAAGTAATTATTTTCTTAGAGTATTTCTTCAATTTCTGGTGAGTAAGGAGCTGGTACTGGGGTAGCAATTTCAATGTTTCTTAAGATAAAAACAAGAGCTGGAGCTCTTAAAAAAACATCAAAATCCAAACCCTGAAAACCTATTACCCAACACAATTTATCATTCGTTGTTTTTGTGGAAAGCAGCAGGAGCCTTATCCTACAGGGCATAGCCTGCACACACACCGAAAGGACAGACTACAGATCCCTTCAGGAGTGATGAGGGCCAGCACTGGATAGAGATAAATGGTAGGAAAACACAGTTACCGTGGGTCAGCTGGGGTCAAGCTGCACCATGCAGACACAAGGTTGTGCTAGAAGGCACAGCACAGAGACCATGCCCACTTGCTTTTCCCCACTCTCATTTCAGAAACACCATCTCCTTGTTCCTTTCCCTGAACTGATGATCTCTTTATTTCCATAATTAATTCATACTAAAGAATACAATTGGAAGTTTTTAAGGTAGGAAAGAGATGTGCTTCTTGCTGTAAGTCTTGATGTTGTTTTTGAGCTGCTGGCTCAATTTAGGTTTGGTTTACAATCTGTTTCTAGCCAATTCCAATTTCAAATGAAATATTGGCTCCAATGGAGCAAAATTCCCTTTAATTTCAGTGGAATCAAGGTTTTGATCCAGATTCTCATTCCACTAACAAACAGTTATGATGACTATAGATGGTAACACAGCAGCCAAAACCAAAGAATATGAGTTGGTGAACCCCAGGAATCTGGAATTTCATCCCATGTGGAGTTTTGAGCATGGCAGATTTGCAGCATTGACTCAACTGGAACTGATGAACTAAGAAAAACAGGCAAAAGGAACACAGTGTTCTACAAATGCTGGAATTGCAAGGCCTGGGTTGCCACAGCTGTGTGTCCTAGGTCCTGTTGCCTCCTACCTTCAGACCTCTTGACAGCTTTTAGTCAAGGGGGCACCTGGGGACAGTAAAGCTACAGAAAAGGTTGATCTGAGTCTGAGAAATGTGGAATATAATTAACCTTAGCTATCACCCACACTGCAAGTAAAGAGCCAAACTCACACTAAAATTTCTAATGGAGACTAGCTACATATCTTTTCTCATCATTTTGTGTTAGAAATCCAAAGGTTCAGATTAGATATTTTTGATTAAAAAAATAATAATAAAAAAATAAAAAACAAAAACAGATTTTTGCTGATTTTCAAGCTACTAAGCGATTACAGGCCTCCCATGCAAAATAATAAGATATTTATTCTTGATTATACCAACAGTCCTTTCCTGCAAAGAAATCTCAGGAGGATGTGGTGAAAAAAAATAAATTATTCACTCACTACTGACAAGACACTGGCCATCATGGAGGGAACAGGCAATGGTAATCTATAACTTAGAACACCCAAGGGGACATGTCTTGCTGTGGGCCAATTGGGCCAAATTTCAAGGCTTGCAACAAGTCAAGGCAACTGTTGTGCTACCACAGCCTTTTTTTCTTTTTTTTTTTTTTTTTTAAAGCAGAAAGAGGGAGCAGGAACCCATGTGGCTTTAAAATGGATTGATACGTGCAGTCTCGCAGCTAATGGTTATTTGTGCTCTCTCAAGAGTTAGCAAACTTGGTGGTGGGACTAAGTTCTTGCTGTGTTAGGAACTGAGAGAAAAATATTGTCCCTACTCCCCTGTCTTACAGTTCAAGCTAAGACTTGGGACTGCAGGGTGAGACCATCAGACTGAGAAATAACAGGGCAAAACCTTTCAAGGCACTGTTGTGAATCTAGAATCAGCTGATTAGACAAAATCACACAATATCAGCTGATACCACTCTGAAGAGTCCACTCAAGCTAAGCTGATTTATATCACTAAGGACTTGGATTATCGTATCAAGAGCCTTCCTCCCAGCCACAGGAAAGTATTCCGTGTATTTTGCGCTATACTTCTTTCTCGAAAATGAGTAAGCGTTTTTTGAAGTATTCTGTTTTTGTCTTCTGCCTGCACCTGCAAAGCAAGCAGCAAAATATTTCCAGAAAAACCTCCTGATTTATGCACTAAGAAGCGCTAAGCTCCAACCAACATAACAGAGCCAAAGCCTAAGCTGCATCGCATCGGTCCAACCATGCCTGGAGATAGGAACACAGAAGTCAAGAGGCATCAGGACACCATGGGGATGCAATAAAAATACTAGATGGGGAGTGAAAGGAAATTCCTTGGTAACTTATGAAACACCAGGTGCCTTTTCCTGCACTTTATGAGTTTGCCAAAACAAAGCAGCACAGAAAACCTAGAAAAACTGCTACCAATACTACTGTGTGCCTGACATTCCAGAATTATTTTTCTGGTAGAAATGTATGGCCCATGGTAATAGCAAAAGTGGTGCAGCAAGATCTAACATGCTTCAGCTGCCCAAGACTATTCCTTGCTCTTCAGCTTATTTTTCCCACCAAACTGCTGTCACTCCCTTCCAAGTGTACTGGACTTCTCTCTTCCAGTCCCTGTAATAACCTGAACTTATCTCCTCCCTACAATCTTTTTTTTTTTTTTTTTCTCCTCCCCCACCATTCCCAGTAAAATGATCTTTCTTCCTTCCTCCCAGAAAATTCATATTCCCATGTTATCTCATTACTCTGTGCAACAGCATGCCAAATACATTGTCATTTTTCCACTGGCGCTGGGTGCCGAAAAAGACAAAGGGGTCGGTGCTTGCTCTTACCTACTGCACGCTCCCTGGAATGAAAAATGCTACAGTGTTGGTGCTCAGAAAGATCCCTCCGATTTCTGGGCTCTGCGCCCACAAAGCAGGGAAGCCAACATTTCTCAGAGAACAGCATCTGACTCCAACATCCTTGCTATCTAGCTAGCAAAGGAAAAATAGCTTCAGCTCTCTTCAAACTGCTCCACTTCCAGTGCTGGCCAAAGAGGTGGGAAGGGCAGGAATGCCACGAGGAGATGGGCTCCCAGGGCAGACCTGCTGAGCTCAAGACCAGCCTGGCTCCAGTCTCTCAGCAACCCACCAGAAGCAATGACAGCTACCAGTGTCATTCCCACTATTCTCACAGTGAGAATCCAGTCAGTCCAGTGAGGACTGACAGAAGGAGGTGTGGAAAGACTAAAAGGATGCATGGCTCCAAAAGGACTGCTCAGTCTGGGCTCCCCACTATGGCCAGGGGGGAGACAATGACATTTCCACTGGTCAGTCTGTCTAATGAATTTTGGACGGCTACTTAAGGATGAACTAGACTGTGCCTGAGAAAAGTCTTGTCTCCTTGCTTATGACAGAGGGAGTCCAAGACAACCCACAACCCAAGTAATAGTAACTTCTACATTTGATCAGAACCTCATTCTATCTCAGGTGCCAAGCTGGTAGCCACTAGAATTTTTTTCCACTTGATATCTGACTTCAGGCTCCTAGAAAACATACTCTTGTGCCTTGCATCAGTTCTGCTTAGCGATGGTTCTCACAATCCTAAAGTCCAAAGCATCACCATTCCCTACTGCTGTCCCTGGAAATGAGGGCAAGGGCTGGGCAGATCACAGAACCACAGAGTTTCTTAGGTTTGAAAAGCCCTCTAAGATCATTGAATTCAGCCAGCACTGTCAAGTCCACCAGTAAACCATGTCCCTAAGTGCCACATCTACACATCTTTCAGATTCCTCCAGGGATGGTGAACACCCTTCCACATCAGCCCTAGACCCAGCTCTAACCAAGGGCCTTGCTGGCAGAGCAGTTTGTGTTGGGGAAGCCAGACTGGCCTCAGCTGCTCGTGTGGGTAAAGGATCTCTCTGCTGTGCTGTACCAGTCACCAGCACAAAGTCTAATTTCAGGAGAGTGGACTGAGAGGGTGCACAGCTAATTTACTCATAGAGTTAATAATAAACTCTCTGTGGTTAAATCCCAGCAACAACAAATACATCTTTATATCATGTTGAAAAAATGACCAGTGAGTCTGAATCTTTGAAAGCAAAGAGCACTACAAAGGCAATTCATAATGGAGAAAGGCTACACTCTGTACTTCTTTTCACACACTGATGCCTATCAGTTAGAAAGAAAACTGTAGGATTTGGCCTTAGCTGCTGTGCACTTGACTTTGCTTCTGTAATTAGGGCTGGCCAGTAAACAAGCGCTCCTCCTTGTGACCGTTTGCTGCTGACATTTCCAAGTTGGTTTTTGTTTTGCCAAAATGACAAAGCCTTTAATTTTTATTTTTTTTTTAATGAAATAAACATTAAACCACAATCTTTACAATCAACAACTGGGAGAGACCACAATCTTTACAATCAACAGGGAATCACAAGAAATGTTATTGAGTCAGCAGGAATCCCAAGCTGTGAGCAAAAATGTAAATGTAAAGCTCTTCATACCTCAGCTGAGTATGGTTAGGTTTTAGATGGGCTGTGGTAATGCTATACTTTTTTGTCTTCATAATTTTGACCAGAAAAAGCACCTCAGACATGTAAAACATTCCTGATCAAATTTTAATCAAATTCAAAAAAAATGGAATGCTTTTGTTTCACTGAAAAATTACAACTGCGTCCATTCACACTGATGTCTGTATGTAAAGGCTCTGGACAGCAACAATTTGCTTCCTCCTAGTAGAGATACTCCTCCAGATTGACTTGGATAGGCCTAGGTTTTTATGGCAGAAATTTTTAAACCCCATGCATGCCAAGATCTCTGTGCCCTTGTGCCTGTCATCTGGATGAGACAAATAAGGACCATAGGAATTTTTCTACTTTTATCTAATGCCTGAGAGGGGCTTGAGAATATTGCACTAAAAGAACAGGAACCCAAGGCAATGCTGGGAAGGAGGCAGCCACTGTGTACCTGTTATGACTCAATTCTCCTGGAACACGTCACTCAACATACTGGAACAAATGATTAAACATCACATTTATAAGCACTGAGAGGATAATAATGGAGTAAAGGGGAAAAAAAAAGAAAAAAAAAAAAAGAAAAAAAAAAAGAAGCAATGTACTTTTGGCAAACACATATCATGCCACCCCATGTAGGATAGCTGGCATAACAGATAATGCAGAAGCAATATGTGTGATTATGTAATATATCTTGACTTCAGAAGACCTGACAGTCTTCAACAAGCTAAGAGAATACAGTGGATGTTAAATCTCCATCAGGATGCTTCAAAGAGCTGCAATCAACAGATCGCTCTCCACCAGGGATGGAGGGTTTAGTGGGCTGCTGCCACAGTCTGCTTTTGTGTCCTGATCTCTTCAATACTTTAATTAACACCTTCGTGATGGAACAGAAACAAGGCACCTGACTTTTGTCGATGACACTAACTTGGGAGCAGTTGCGAGTGCTTTGGAGCCCAGGATCGTCAGTAAACTGAAGTGGTCTCCATGGAGAAACCAACCGGATGGCATCCAACAGCACTAAGCACAAAAGCAGTATTCTCAGGAAGGGGGGAAAACCAATTAATGTTCAAATACAAAAGTGAAGAATGAGCTGCAGACCAGTAAGAGAGGATTAGAAATGCAGAAAGACTAAGTAAGTGAAAGCAGTGAGGCACTCATATAAAAAAAGGTAAATCTCATTTCATTCTGGGGTTAGGTAAGTGAAGTGTGATATGCAAAACACGGCTGGTACTTGTATCTGCATGATTGAATCCTAAACTGGAACTCTTGTTTTGGTTTAGGACAGTACATTTAAGGAAAATATGTAGACAAATCAAACAGTAGTGAAATATATATGCCACAGGGGTTGAAAAAATATGACCTCTGGAAAGCAGTGAGCCTGTTACCCTACACTAGAGATCTCTGAGACAAAGGGGTTTCAGGCAGATAAAAGGTAGTTTTGAGGAAAAGGAGAAATAACCACTATGTGTCTTGGAAGGACCAGAAATAATTGGCAGCAAAATCAATTTGGATCATATGTTAATAAAAGCTTTCCAAATGCAAGGAGAGTGAAATAATGGACATGCACCAGCTCTCTAGGCACAGGGCATCCTTAAAAAATACATGTACAGGGCAGCCACTGTAGAGCTGATCTTGTCTCACTGCATGGGGAATGACCAGACCATCTCTTGCAGGTCCTTTCAAGTGTTTACTCTTTTGATCAGACACCAGCAGAAATAACTGGGGCAGTAAACAGAAAGCTTTGCAACTGGCCATTAAACCAAAATTGAAGCAGCACAAAATGCTTTGAGTGAGGTGGTGGCTCAGAGCAGTCTCTTGGTGTGTTCACCCCAGTAGCAACTGAGCAGACAAAGACACCTCCAGTCCAGTGGACTGCAAGCAGCACTGCCCACCTGGGTCCAAAAGATGGAAGAGATGGCTGCAGTTGTACTAATGAACCTTTTGGCAGTGAATGCCGACTTCTACCAGCAAAGTTGGCTTTATGTTTCAAAACCTGGAAAGACTTATGAGGACAACTTTTTCTGCTTTTAGCTATCCATGAAGTTCTTATTTTTTTAAAGTGTCATTTCACTGCGCCCCTTTTAGACCTCTGCAATATGTCCAGTTGAGAGGGACCTTATCCATGGACATACACGCTTAAGAGAGGAAACAAGCAGATTGAGTAGGCTGGTTTTGCAGAGATTGGTGCTGGCTGACAAAGTAGAACTGGTTCTTTCCATGGAAATACTAAAGGACTTGGGCACGTGCATTAGAGAGGTGATGCCCCTTTTTCTGTGGTATACCTCTGTAGCTCTGGCCAGCAGAGTTCACCAAGCAGAGCTTGCCCCAGGGAAAGCTGATTTTCTCAAGGCTGGAAAGGACATGGTCCTAGAATGCAACTCCATTAGATTACTGTGATCTAAACACAGAGAACACTCAGGATACACTGGAGCCTGCCTACCTCAGCTGGCATTGTGGACATGGAGTGGTCTCCAGTTCTCAGGGCTCCAACAGCACTCTAGGATCTGCCTACCCACTTATTAGTCTCTGATATAATTTTCCCACTTGAGTCAAGGGGTAATAGAAGTTGTGCTCTCACTGAGGCTAGACAGATGAGGGAGTTGAACTGGGAGAGATAAAGGATTTGTCTTTGGTAGTGGGGAGCAGAAATATCTGTGACAATACTGAATGAGAAGAGTAGGAAGCTTGGACATGGCCCTAAACCAACCCATTTTCTCCAGGTTAGGAGCAGGTGTCATTGCAATATTTTTCACTGGTAAATTCAGGCATCAACCATGTGCACAAAGCTAGCAATGAGTCTCTGATCCTGGTTTGCTTTTGTTCCCCTGGGCTTGTTCAAAGGACATCACTGACCATCATTCCAGAAATTCTCCTCCCCCATTATCAGGAAGACCAGTTGACCACTCTGTCATTTAATGTTTCAGGAGCTGTATTTTCTTTTATTTATTTATTTATTTGTTTATTTATTTGTTTATTTTTACATCTGGGATGCCCAGAGCTTCAAATAGCCTACGATTTGAAATGTATGGACACAAAAACAAGAGAAGTAAGTAAATTACGTAAAATAAATAAAACTAAATAGTTTAGCATGACTCAATATCCAAACTCCCTTAATTTGTCCTAGTGGCAGACTATTTTTCAGGCAGACAACCTGCAAATCCTAGAAAAATAACAGTTAATATAAGAAAATAATACTCTGAGACTACAGGGATTATTTTCTATCATACATTATTTTGGACTGAATTAGTTTTATTAGCTAAGATTAATTTTAAATGTCTTTAAAATGAGACTAACTCTTCCAAATTGTAAAGGATTTTGTATTTATATTTTCCTTCACCTTTTTTTTTCCAGATAAAATTTAATGTTAGAAAAATTAAAGCTATGAGTTTCACCTATTATAGGATTATACAGTAAGCACAATACCACAATGTGTCTTTTATGAAATCTGTGGCAGGTATTAGAACAAAGATTACCCACAGATACCTTATTTACAGGCATCTAGAGTTTAGGAGTGTCAAAACCTAAATTTTCTCATTCTCAGAAAGGTGGCAGTAGTTCAGAGCCAGATACCCACGTATTTAAGTGAAAGCTAAGCTAGAGAACTCAATTTTGCTGCTTAGGCCCATATCTAATAGGCACAAATAAAATTAATAATACATATGCATGGCTGTAGAATTCATTTGTCCCTATATTTTTCTTGACAGGTAAATGGAAATTGTGTGCTGTGAGATTTCACCAGCAATAAACCACCTACAGAGGGCTGGCTCTGCTCCACTGTAGCGAGGCAGGGTACACCTCCAGGGCTGGGGAATGCATTTCCCGCAGCAAGCACTCGGCCAAGCCAGGAGAGCTGCTCTGTGTGGGGGCGTGGGCCGCTCTTCCTGCTGCTGGGGGAGGATTCTGGGCAAGAAAACCAACCAGGAGCCTCCTGGCTCACTACATCTGTGTGTGAAGCATCACCTCCGATGACACGTCCAGACTTCTTCACCTTGCAGATAAACACTTGGGGTGCTACTTAGCGCCCCCAGTTTGCCAAGTAGTGCCAGCAAGAGGAAAAGTCCCTTCCTGAGTGCATTTATAATCAGAGCAATTCAAAAACTTGCTGGGGGAAATGAAATCTGCAGCCTAATGGGTTACTAGAGAAATCAGGAGAAATAACAAATTCCTGTCTGAAGGATAATATAGAAGTTGAACATTTCTGTAATAGGTATCAAGCACATTCATACATATCTATCACCTAAGCTGCTCTGTAAATATTTTAGATAAATAGGCAGATAGACAAAATGGCATGAAGATTAAAAGCGAAACGAAACAAAACTGGGTAACCTCACCTGTTTGGTGTTCTGGTCTGGACAGTATAGAACACGTAAACTCACTAATGACCTTACCAATAATTGGTGAACCCTTTGATTTGTTTACTCTCTGTTATGCCACAAATGCAGGCAGACAGATAGGACAATGCTGGTTTGCCAAGTTTCCTGTTCCTGGTAACACACACAGGAGAAGGGTAGCTAAAAAAGGAGAGGGCAACATAAGGTATGTGGCAGGTCCCTCAGGTAGCAGGTTTCACAAGTGCCTAGTGATGGTGCACTCTGCAAACAACCAACAACCCAGCATGGAAAAACTCACAGGAAAATTAATTCCCTTGCCTGCAAAGAGCTGACTGTGGAAGGCCAAAAAACACAGCACAGTAGCTTGTTGACACAAAAAAAAAAAAAAAAAAGGAAAGAAACCTGAGAAAGGAGGAGGCAAAGAAACCAGAAAGGTCTCTAGGAAGAGATGAGGCAAAATGTTTTGAAAAGTGTCATTATAAACAAATGCTTTCCCATTAGTGCCAAACAACCAGAGCCAGGAGCCAAATTTGCATTATACTAGAATATGGCTTAGCATCACTGGTGTCCCCTGCTCTGTCACCACTTTTAAAAGGACAAAGTGACCACAGAGTAAAACCTCACTATGCCACAGTGGAAGGGAAGAGTCCAGCTGACTCCTGTGTAAACACAAGGGACACAAAGGCTACTGACCCCGGAGTTTCTCCCAGAGAATCAGATTCCTCCACTCACTGTGTCTTTTGTTCTTTGCTCTCCTATGAGGCATGTTGCTTACCTTGCACAATCAAGTAAACCTGGGAGGTCTTGGGATGGTGCTGTGTCTGCACTGAACACGTATAGGACCCCTCATCGTAGACATCCACTTTCTGGATCCGCAGGCTGTATTCCAGGGGGTTTCTCTTCTCCAGCTCTACTCGAGGGTCCAGGGACCACTTGTCCTCTCCAGCAAAAATGATGCCAGAACGGTTTAGCCAGGCCACCTTGGAGCTTCTGTCTTCTACATAACACCTGCAGAGGATGAGACAGGTAAGGGGGAGATTAACAACCATCTCCACCATCTCCCTTTTGTCCTTTCTCTTTACTGCTTTGCTTAGAAACTTCACAGCACACTCCTGCCTTGCCAGTGAACCACAGAATCTTCTCACCATTGCTGTCCCATGGACAAATATTTAATAATTTAACTCTTTTAAAGAGTTTTAGGAACCTTCAGCTCATAAATCCACAGGACTTGGAGCAGACATGTCCCTTGCTCTCTCTTCTTTTTGCCTGTGGCCTACACACGCACCAAAAATTAATTTCGAAGGCCACAGGAGACCTTGATCACCAAATCCGTTCCAACCCTGCCAGTGAGAAAGGTTGGAAGTAGTTCTTCCCATGCTTCTCCCTCACCTTCAAAAATCTGAGTATACAACAGTTAAACTCCCAGACCCCTTCCAGCCTGGAGGGCAAAGGTTCAGGGCTCCAGCTTTATTAGCTCAGGGCACAGTTCCTCCATCCCTCAGTTTCAGTAGCACAAGGGGAGGAAACTATAGTGTATCTCCCATCTACAGCCTTCTGACAAAAAAAAAAATTTGCTCAAACATCACCCTCCTAACACATACACACACACTTGCTGATGCACATCTGCCTGTTTGTGCAGGCAAGTGCAGATCTCAGGCTGAAAATGAGAGGCTTTGGGAGTGTCACACGCAGCATGTCCTGCAAACGCAGCATGTCCTGCAAACATCTCAGGTGGACAGGAGAGGAGGAATGACAGCTAGGGGCAGCCAGCAGAGGAGCAGCAGGAGGACCAGCAACTGCCACGGCCCTGAGTGCCAAGCTTCACAAGTCAGAGGTCAAACTAACCTCATTGCAACTGTAACTCGACAAGTATTTTGTTCTTTGATGGAGTGCAGAGTAGGTGCTGTGAAGACAAATGCATTTTTGGGAAAGGCACCTGCTCTGTACCATTTGCCACCACCAGAAGGAGACTTGCACAGAAAAGATGAGGAGCTGCCACTGAGGAGACATGTCCTGCTCACTCTCAGCTGTGTCTCATTCAAGAGGACCAGGGCTGAAGAAGACAGGCAGACATAACTCCTCTTCCCCCTGGCAGCTGTACCTCCTAGGGCTGGGCTCAGACAGGCTGAGAGCAGGTTTGCCCTGCTGCAGCTCACATCACATTTGCTCTGCAGATAAACAGGGCAGCTGTTTATCTCCAGAGCTGTTGCTCCTTCACCTCTCAGAGCTCTGCCCACAGTGCATCAGCATCCAAATCACTCAGCACCTCTTGCCACTGCTGTTAGAGAATCACAGAACAGGTAAGGTTGGAAGGGACCACAGTGAGGTCGTACGGTCAAACCTCCCTGCTCGAGCAGCGTCTTCCTAGATCACGTTGCACAGGATTGTGTCCTATTCACTATTCATGCATGTGTTGTATTTGAAGGAAGAAGGAGAGAGGATAAAGATTATTGCTTCAAGATAAGACAAATATTTGACAGTAGGCTTTCAAATAGCCTTTTAGCATGGGTCAGACATTTTCCAAGTTCCTCTATTTGAATGCATTTCATTCATGCTGTGCTGCAGCTGCCTTCCCTTGTGATGTGACCCCACCATTATGGCTGGCACCTCACACCCACTCCCTTTTGGCATGCCCATGGATGCTGTCCAAATTGTTCTGGGGTTACTTGTGGGCAGGAGGAAAGCCAAGCTGCGTGGGCATCCATGGGAGCCATGCCACGCTGCTGGCCAAGCTGTAAGCAGCTCTGTCTGATCTGACAAACATTTGCTTTAGAGAGCAGTCCAACAGATCCTGTCCTTTACTGACTCTGTCCAGCCAAGGAAGGGGAGTGAGAATTTGGCCCTTAGGCCAGAGCCCACCCTCCTGGCCAGGCAGGCACTTGTTCCTAGGGCGAACTCCTAGGTGTGGTCTGAGTTGTTTTCAGAAAGCTACTCTTTGTAAAAAAAAAGAAAAATGCAGGGAAATCTGTGAGCAGCCACTAACACGTAGAGACCATTATGATGAGGCATTGCTCCAGTTGCATTGGCCATCCCAGGCTGTAATCTCCAGTGATGGGAGGTGAAAGTCAGGATACAGGGAGTGCAGTATGCTCCAGGGCTGGGAGCAGTGGCCCTGTAGGTACACCCAGACTGCCTCTAGAACTGGCTGCCTTAGGATCAAGAGCCTTCTTGCAAATGCAAGAGTTGTAACAGTACCAAGAACCAGGGGTCAGGTATTTTGGTAGTGAAAAGCTAAGCAGATTAACAGTGGAAGCTGAAGTCAGTGGGAGCTGAAGTTTCTCAGTCACTTTTGAAATCCCCTTTGAACAGGCATCCAGAGCTGCTGGACACGAGCAGATCCATGGTACTGCACCATCCCCACCAGACTGCTTTCCCATCCCCATCAGGCTACAGGGAGCACTCAGCAGCTCTGCCCTGTCCCTGATCATTGTAACTCTCTGTTTGGGGTAGCAAATATGCCTCTGTGTAGTGTCTTGTCAGTAACAGTTCAATGGCATGGTCTGAACAAATCCTTGTCCTTTTGCTCCTGTGGGTAGGCCCAATCAGGGACTCTCCCTCCTCTCCCTGGAAGAGGAGTCATAAGCTGTCTTAAATGCATCCAGGCCAGCCCTAGGACAGTGGTCAATAAACACAGCCAGGCAACCTTGCAACTGCCCTTGAAGTAAGTTAGCAGGTGCTACCAAAATAAAAAAAGGAAGGAGGAGAAAAAAAAAAAAAAAAAAGAAAAAAAAAAAAAAGAAAAAAAAAAAAGAAAAAAAAAAAAGAAAAAGAAAAAAGAGGAAAATGGGAAGAATAAGTGAAATGGATTTGAGCCCTCTGTTCACCATACCTGCTCCTCTCAAGCTGTCAGAGAAAATCAATGTACAAATGTGGAAATCCCAAGTCCTGGCATGCCCTGAACATGCATTCACATGGATGATGCATCTCAGTATGTCTGTCTGCACACACACACCCTCTTAGTCTGCCAGAGATGCCACCCAGCTGAATGTATCACACTTTAATAAGGATTTATGGTGATGATTTTCACAGTGTAATAAGTGCTAATTCAATACTAATAGAATATTAAATGGCATGTTAACTGACATTTTAACTGCAAAGCAATAGGAGCATGGCATCAGCCAGATATCAATGGACTCTTATTGTTCGCTAATAATCAATAATCAAGTTCACAGAGACAGTCAAATGCTTTTCATTAGACTTATTGGAGGCATTACCATCAGCCTCAGTGAAAGCTAATAAACGATCTGTGATCCATGCATTATTCTTTTCCTTATGGTTGCAGGTTTAATTTCTTGATATCTCTGATGTGGCTAATGAGGGGACCACTGAATGGGTGATGGGCACATCTTGCATGATCATTGTAAGAACTTGGGAACTGCTGATCTTGCACCATTTCAAACCACGGACACAGAAGGACAAAAGATCTTGCTGCCATGCCCCATTAGCCCTCCTTGCCTCTTTGTAAACAAACATAGCCAAGTTTGGCACCTCAAGTTTTTTTAGCAACAATTGGATGTGGAGAAAGAAACCCAGGTCATCCTCGCACTCTTCAGTCTCATTTGCCTCACATGAAAATGCAGAAATGGGGCTGAGCCATGCTACAGGAGGGAGGGGATGGGGTGGTGCTTTTCTGCAGGAGAATGATTTTGGACCTTCAGCAGGAACCACTGCCTTGGACAGGATAGAGGGCTGCCCACCGTCATTCCTGGACCCTGGATTTCATGGCAGGCTGGGACATCTGGCAGCATGCAGGCAGGGGGAGGGCAGGATCAAGTCTTGCTGCTTGTCCTCTCTCCTCCATCACCTGCCAGTCTAACACACAGTGCTGGGCCAAAGCAGGGCTGCTGCAAACCTGCCTTTGTAAGCTCTGAGGAACACTCCATCTGGAAAGAGACGTATTTCTTCCCCCCTTCCTCAAAATATTTCGGCTTGTTCCTATGGGTGGGAGAGTGAGTGAAGAAAGGGAGAGTGAGTAAAGAAAAGGAGAGTGAGGCTTAGCACCCACATCTCCTATCCTGGCGACGCAAGTCTGGAGGTTTCCCCGCCTGTTCTGCCCCACTCAGGCCTTGGTGCCTTTGTCCCCAGCACGGTGACTCCTGCTCCTCCTCCCGCCGAGGCAGTGCCACTCAGCGCACTGATTTCCCAGCATGTTGCTGTAACACTCATCGCAGTTTATGTTGTGCCTGTCACTCCAGCAGCTCTCGGCCCCAAGCTTTCCGCCCTCTCTCCTCCGGCGAACAGACGGGCCCCGCTGCTGAGAGGCGGCATTTGCCTGGAAAGGCCCAGCACGGCTTCCCCCGGCTGTCTGCAGCCACTGCCAGCCTGGGGGCTGCGCGGGGTGAGGAGGAGGATCTGCCACCAGAGCCCGGATCTCAACAACTGGGCTTCCCATTCTGCCTCAGAGAAAGCGGCACAGCGCCTACGGCCTAGGCTGTGGAGATGGACTGGGGGTATTTCATTCCTTTGGGAAGGGATGGATGATATTTAGAGCCTAAAGTGATGAAAAGGCAAGAAGGAAGCCCTTTAGGGCCTGGCGAAGCTGCTGTTTAAATGATTACATTAACATTTTACAGCATTATCAATGATGTATTGGGTTGCATTGAAGCTGGGATAATTATTTGGGGTTTTTTTTAATTGTTGTTGTAATTTCAAATAGTTTTTTTTCTTACAGCAGACCCAAACCCACAATTCTCTGCCAGAGCCCCACTAGTGAGCTTCCTCACTAGCAAGCTGATAGGATTAATGAAATATGCTGTGCTGCCTTGCCAGCAAGCCACAGCTCTTACCTCATTTTGGGGGAAAATAAATATATAGTGAGTTTATGGACTACATTTTCTGCCCTCTTCCTCCAAAGCATGTTGTGGTGACATCTCTGTGCCACAATTCCCACACTCCTCTTTAATCATCTCTTCTCCGTTAACCCTTTGATCATTTCTTCTGTAAGACAAATTGTGTGCATCAGGCCAGATCTCAGCAGCCTGCTGCACACACAATTAAACCCCACCACACTCACCGAGGGACGTGCCACCCTTTTGCCAGAGGATGCCACAACCCGCCCTGCATCAGATCTCTGTCTTTGCCTCAACTCTGGGACAAGGCTTCTCTAATCTTCTCACTTCACACACACTCTTACAAGATCCAGCTAACAACTTACCCCATTGCCCTCTACCCCTGGCAGCAAAATGGCAAGAGAGGAAAAAGAGAGGGATCAAACATGGCTTATTCAGCACAAAGCAACATCAGCTCCTGCCTAGCAGCTCCAAACATGCGAGACAAATTCTTTGTTGTGTTGCAAAGTATGATCCTGGAAAGCTAATGCGGTGGTTAAACACAGCCTTGCTCCCAGCCTGGGGAGGAAAGTTCAAGAGCAAATCATGCTTGTGCTGTTTGATCTTGTCTCCTCAAGCTCTTCAGCCCTTCCCCACCTGGCAAGCAAGGACTGGGACACAGCCATGGTCAGCCAGGACGGGAGTGAGAGTCCAGCCTCTCTGCTATGCCTTGGCAGTGATGTGGACAGCAAGGGCTAAGGACAGACCAGAGCCATGCCAGCCCCCACCTTCCAGGCAGGGTTTTCAGGGAAGAGTCCAGGCAGGCTCCACAATGCCACTGCAGTGCTGGATCCTGCCAGCATCTCAAGAGCAACGCAGAGCTGCCACTGCAGTCCCCACCAGAGGAGTACAGGGGCAGAGCACAGTCCAGAGGAGCAATATAGGAGCTGTTGGTCCTGGGTGGTTCCCATTGCTCTGGATCAGACTCCCTTCAGTGGGAGATGCTACCCACAGCTGAATGTATCTCCCTCTGCAAACGGCCCCATAAGTGGATGGCACTGTCATGGGAGATCCTATCAACTGAGCATCTGAAATCTCCTTTCAGCCAAGCACCGAAAGCCTCATTCTGCTAAATTTGAATGCACATGGGCATCAGTTGTTGCTCAAAATTCTCCTCCCCACTGCCACGGCTCCTCTCTTTCCCCAGCCTGGTACAGCTGCTGCTCCTCTCCTTATGTGCCATGACACACAGCAGGGTCACTGTTTGAGAGTGAAAGCTGTGCCACAGCAGGATGGATTTCCAAAATGTGGCATAAATAGCTCCTGAGTAACCACTGCCAGCATGATAACACAGGCCCTCAGAGGGATTTAGAAAACTACTGCTTAAACCCAGTCCTGTGCTGGAAAACTGGCAGGAAGGGAAAACTGCTGCATCTGTTCAGCCCATGCTTTCTCTCAGCTGTATTATGCTGTGACCTTGGTCGTCACACCTGTCTGCAGCTCCCTGGGTATTTCAGCACTCAGGTGACAATATTTGGCCATCCACCTATTGGGAGGGTGCATGGCTGATAGGATGCTTGCACTTCTGCTCATCCTCTTTAGTAAATTCCCAGTTTAGGAGTTTGAGGCTGGGATGGGCTCACCAGGTCATGAAGCCCCAACCTCTGCTGGCACAGCCAGCTGTACTTTATCATCTTTTTCAGAGATGCACCTCATTCCAACTTTAGCCTAAAGTGTTTGATGGGGGTATACCCTCCCCCTGCTTCACTCAGTAGATCAGACTACTCAAAGTCTTTCTGTTCTGCTGATTAAAACCTTTTTTTCCTAAGTCTAGATTTATTCATACCTGGCTTATATCCATTTCCTCTCATGCCAACACCATCTTTTAGCTTAAAAGAGCTCTTCTCTCTCCTGGGTGTTTATCTTTCAGTGTGTTCAGAGAGAGCAATCGTATTCCCTCTCAGCCTTCATTTTGCTGGATTCAACAAGCCAAACTCTCCTGGTTTCTTCTTCTATGATAGACTCTCCATTGCCCTAAACATCCCAGTAGCCCCTCTCAGCACCTGCTCCAGCCTGAATTCTTCTTTCGTGACCAGCATTTTTACCCAGTTTTCTAGAAGAGGAGTCCCCAGTGCCTTGTACAGAAACATTTCTGTCTCACTGTCTCTCCCATCAACTCTTTCTAATGAAAGAAAAAAAGAATTGCAACCAGAAAATATGAGCATCAGTGCAGAACTGCTCATGTGCTGTAAACATCCTTGTCTCTCAGTCCATGTGGTATGCATGGAAAATGAAACCCAAGGGAATTTACAAAAAAAACACTGGCCTAAAAAGACAGCTAGCTGCACTGGCTCTCACTATCAGACACACAGCTGGTCTCACATGGGCTTTCTTTCTGTTAAAATGACTGTTTAAGAGTAGAGGTTCCTGTTTGTGTAGGGAAAAAACCCAAACTCACAACAGAAATCAAGCCCAAAATTACAGCAATTTTTATGCCAGTGCTCTCAAAGGGTGGATGTAACTATATCAGAATAAGAGAACTTATACTGGCATGATTTATTGCTCTTCCCATCTGTTGGGGATTGGTATACCTGCATAAACAACTTCAGCCCACATCCACTCCAGCAGAGGAACCTTCTTAAAAATATCAATATGAGCTGCTATGAGTTGCTATGAGCTTAACTCCATCCCAGCCATATCCCAGCACAGTTTAAAATTTCAAAATACAGAAAAACCTCAGAGCGAGACCTACCACCACAGTACCATCTTTTCTTACAACCCACCATGCCCAGGAAACACCCTCCATTTCTTTACAGCATAGTCAGGAAATCCTTGGACTTTTCCCATTCCAAGGCATGTTTCTAGAATGACTGACTCCAGTCCCAGGCCTCCTGCCACGTGTGCGCAGGGGGACGAACTGCTCTCTGGCTGATGCTTGCAGAAATGCCAAATGCTCTGACAGCTTGCATCAGGGTCTTGCACTAAAATCAGTCAGGAGGTTCAGGCTGCTGAGGAAAGAGACCCTGTGCTCCCTCTTTTCCTTTTGGGTTAACTGAGGACTTGTCAGTGTTCCTTTTCAGTGCAGCCAGAAACCCGGCTCTGCTCTTGATCCAGAATCATTAGGCAATGCTCATCAGCTATCGATCACTTAGCCTTAATGAAATATCCACTAGGAATGTATGCTTTGCTCTGCTGTCCATAGCTTTCCATAGCATCCCAGGGCTCCTGCACTATCAAAACGGGGAGCTGGGCAACACCAGAGCTGATGCAGAACGGCAATAGGGAACACTGCCTGATGATTTGCCTTTTTGTTGCTTTTCACTTACATTGAGGATCCTGTGCTTTTGTGATCACTAAGACACAGGCTGATACTTAAAAACTATCTGGGGTCACTCAGGAACAGAAGTTCATCGGAAGACGATAATTAGTCACTTGAGTGAACTGGGTATTGGCTGTTATGCCAAATTTGTAAAAGAACGGGAAACTAAACTTCTGGCAGGCCTCTGCACCATTACGACTTTTTTCTGTTTTGTGGATACACCAAAAATGAGATTAGGAGCACTAATAAGGCACCCATACAGACTATAAGTCCCTTTATTTTCCTTCACAAACTTCAGCTGTGGAAATCACCTGTTTCTCCCACCTGAACCCCCAGTGCCTTGCCGGTAACTTCTATGTGGTCACCACTAAGTAACTCCAGCAAAGCCAACCCTAATTTTTCCCTTGAATTTCTTCTAGTAAAAAATAATAATAACAAAAATTCCACAAAAAAGGGGAAAAATGAGTTTCAGAGATGTGATCTCCTTCTCTGACAGGAGGGGAGGGAGGGTTTCGCTGGGAAGTCCAAGTGACTCTGTATCTGGTAATTATCCAGCCACAGAGGGAAACTGAAACGTTCTGTGCTGTCGCAGAGAATGACAGCACCTGGAGCTCCAGCACCCAGATAAAAAGCAGAGAGACAATCAGGCAGATGGAGAAAGGCTATGCTACACCATGGGCTGGCAAGCGGAGGGAAGAGAAAAAATGGGGAGAGGCAAAAGCTGGCAAGAAACATTAAGGCAGCCGGCACAGCTACTGGAGAATGAGATAATGCCACAGATTAGCAATGCACGGGCACAGAGAAAGAAAGAGCATAGGGGCAGGTCAGGAGAGAGTGGGTGCAGAAAAGGGACAGTGCAAACACAAGAGGGAATAGGAGAGTGATGACAGAGGGTGCATCAAAGCATTTTGTGTGGTCCAGGATCGCTTCCACCCACCCCAGTCATAGGCTAAAAATGCAGGAGGTATCACTACAGGCTGTCACAAAACAAGGGGGAGATTTGAAAATCAGCATCTCACAGCTCAAGAGAGATCTGGCACTGCAAATAACACCTTCCAGCCTGTAGATTCCAGTGGTTTGCTCAGGGAAGGAGGACTACAAAGCTGAAGATCCAAATAACTAAAACTGGAGCTTTGGAGCATCACCTCACGTACTTTGTATGGCAGTGAGGCAAGAGGGAGGTTCCTCCCTGACTCTCCCTTTCACAGTTGCACACACCAAGACACACGCAAGCCTGCAAAACAGCCCACATGATTGCTGCCATGGTGCCATGGCCTAGTTCCAAAAGCAAGGCACCATAGGTGCCCTCCCACACAGCAACGTGACAGCGCCAGCTCTCGGGGCTCTCAGAAACAACGACCGTGCCCACAGCACTGGCAGCAGCCTCCAGTGGGTCAGGAATAGCTCACTGCCAGGTGGAAAGAAACTGTACATCACATCTAGGAATGTTTCTGACACAGGAGAATACAGCCAAACAGGCAATCAGGTCGGGGCCATCAGCTTGTCAGGAGCTAATGCTGGCCACCAGTCTCAACAGCTGCTGCGGTAAGTGACCAAAGCAGATCTGCAATGGCTGCGTATCTCCAAGGAGGCAAGAAGAGCTAAGTGCTCAGATGGCCCCACCTGAACATCTGGGGAAGGAAATGGAAACAGTGTCAAGGTCTGAGCATTGGGCCACACAGTTCAGTGACCAACCCTCCCATGTGTAATGACAGACATTTCAAAGAAAGGTAGCACACCTCCTAAAGCGACAATGTAAATCACCTTCTACAAAATTTCATGATCTTTTCTAGCCATAAAACCCTATAAATCTACCACCAAGCAAATCACAGAATGGCTTGGGTTGAAAGGGATGTTAAAGATCATCTAGTTTCATGCTTCTGCCAAGGGCAGTGACAACTGCTACCAGGTAAGGTTGTTCAAAACCACAGCCAGCCTGGTTTTGAACACTGTCAGTCAGGGATGGGGCATGCACTTCTTCCCTACGTAACCTGTTCCAGTGCCTTGCTACCCTCAAAGTAAAGAATTTCTTCCTAATATCCAATCTAAATCTAGCCTCTCTGTAAATTAGCTTCCACTCTGAGTGACAGCTTGCAATCCACCTTGTAAGTTTGTACGCTGGCTTTCTTATCCCCAGGCATTTCTCAACCCCCTGCCCCCTTTCTCTTTTTTTAAACTCATTAACATCTTCATCTGGGTGATACTTTCTGGCTGAGAATTTCATCAGTTAACCATTAATTGGTACAAGTCTGTGAAAGTATATCAGATTTAAATGGTATGTGAAACTGGTAGGTGTCTCCTGTGTTTTGTACTATATGAAAGGGCTTCTTCCAATATCTGAGGAGCATGCTACCTGAGACATAGTAATGCACTTTCTATTGTCTGGATCCTAATGTTCATCTCATCTCATACTGCCTCTTCTTCATCAAGGGAAAGGGAATATAGAATCTGAAGCTTTAGCACTTGTGCTGGGCAGCTTGGATAGGGGGATCCACACCAAGGAGGAATCAGTCTTGAAATTCTTTGGAGGCAGATCAGAGAGGGATTGGGAGTGACAGCAGGGAAAATAAGTCTTAACTTTTCCTTCTTTTCTGAGGTCATGAGAGTTATCAGAGGTGTCCCAACCAAGTTATCATCCCCACTTCCAAGTGTTGCCCTCAGGTAGCCAGTAGCAGACTGTGAAGGGTGGTATTTCAAGATGAATGAGAAACTGAGTGCATCCTGCCTGCTCACTTCCAGCTCCTGCATTTCAATGAAGGACACCTTCTTGATGTGCAAACGTTCTAGTTATTATTTACAGCTGACCTTTTCCTTCTCCAGCTCCCGCTGCCGTGGCACCGCTGGTGGAGTCGGGGCTTGTAGAGATTGTGGAGACGATGTGTAGCGGAACATGTGAGATTCCCTGCCTGTGCCAGAGCTGTCATTAGTGCCACTGTGGATTGAGCTACACCCGTACAAGCAACGCTGGGAAATGTGAAGAAAAAAGCCTAATGTAGACAAAGCCTTTGAGGAGCTTAACCCCTCTTCCCCTTTTCCATCTCTCTCCCACTTGAAAGCAGAGAACAGCTTCTGAGCAAGACACATGCTCTCATTTCCATATCTAAAGCCAGTCTCGAAATACCATAGTGAAATAATGCTCTCAGAGAGGAGAGACCACGAAGCAGATTCCCTTTGAGAGGCTCTGCTGCTGTTTTTTTTTAATTCCATCCAAAAACAACTGCCACCAAATACCGAATGCACCTGGAATGGAGCAGTCAATATTAGACACCTTGTTTTCAGGCTGATATGGGGGAACTGGAGGGAATTCAGAGGCAAGCAACAACAAAAAAAATTCATCAAGGGCTGGAAAGGGATCAGCATCTAAGGGAAGCTTAAAAACATTAAATATGTATAACTTGACTAAGAGAGGACTTAAAAGCGACATGTTGACAAGCTCTACCTCTTTGAAAGCTGAATGTACCGAAGGAAGAGAGGAATTATTTAGCAAGATGCATAGGGGTCTACGAAGGAGTAACAGGTCAGAAAAAAACCAAAAATAAGTCTGTTCAAACTTGAAGAAAAACTTCTTGTCATCTACAAGAGCTAGTCTTGTAAAAATCTCCCAAGGAAGGCAAGGAAGAGCCTATTGTTTCAGATGTTTGAAAAAAAGATGGGCTGAGGACCAGAGGATCAGCCTCACAAGGCTCAAGTTTGTTTGAGAACAAACTACAGTGACCTGATCTTACTACTTTTACCACCTACCTCAGAGTTCAGCAATATGTCAGGAGAAGACAACTCCTCTTAAAAATTTCTTTCAGATGAAGCAATGTTTTTAGGTATTTTCACTTCACATACAGCTAAATATTTCTTCTCAAGACCTTAGACCTTTATATATCTCACCAGAGTTACCTGGCATGGGTTTGGATTTGTTTCCAAAACTGGATCTTCTAGAAATCATGCATGGAGAGGTTAAAAACTATTATACAAACACTAACAGTCCTGTTATTTCCAAAAGACATTGGCATATGGTTGTATTCCCAAGTATGCTGTGAATAAAGTAGTCCAGCACTTAAAAGTCACAAGTGAGATTTGACATTTTTTAGTGCTTAGCATTGAAATTTAAACCAGATTTGTCAAAGTACTTTTGGGCCTACCAGCTGCCCAACTAACACACAAGCACCAAATTTTCAAAACAGCAGTTGGCACGGTGAGCTTCCTCACCAATATATCCAGTTTTCTTGCTGCGTAAAGTGACATACTTCTGAAAATCCATCCCATGGGTGTGTTACAATCATAGAATAAAAAGCTGCAAACTTCAAACTCCCATGCTGTATTTATCCTGTGCCGAAGAACTCCTTTATGTGGAAACCACAGCAAAGCTGTTACAGCAAGGCAATGCTCAACTCCACTATCTTTCCTTTGTTTAGAGCTTTGCCAAATTTTGCTTTTCCCTAATGCCTCCCTTTTGTCCACCATCAGGTCTTGTGAAAGAAGCCATCTGAAAGACTGACAGGGAAGGTAGAGAAGATGTTGTGAGGGAGAACTCCCAAGAGCTTTGATCTCAGCTTACCTTCATCCCCGCATGCACAATATGCCTTGCAGAGGAGGACATGTTTATGAATAAATAAATAGAGGAAAGGGGAAGAGTGGAAAAAAAGAAATGTCAAGATATATCTGATGGAGTTTCTGCTGTTGACATGAAAGCTATGGAGCTCGTTTAAAACCTCATGGTCAGAAACAGAATGGGAAGAAGGTACGACTTCTTGAGAAAGGGAAAGGAATAATTCCCACAGCTAGACCTTCTTTCCATCCTACTAATCATACTAATATCTGGCACTCTTTTTCCTCTGAGACCCTTGCAGGGTTTTGTTTTGCAAGGCAATGCTGCATGTGATAAACAGCATGCAGAGTTTTTATCAAAGGAAGTAAGCACTGTGGAAATAAAATTCTTACCTTTGTAGAGAAGTGTTGTGATGTGTGTTTTATACATACAGGGAGCCAGTGGAGAAGGAAGGAAATAGGTTGTGCAAAGTCATACAATAAAACTATTCTATTGTCAAAACCAAAACATAACAGACCTGACCTGTCTCATACATAACTCGGTTTGGTGTGTACCAGTTGTATGAGGATAGCAGGTGAGGGGTAGTGATGACTGCAAAATAGCCTTCACAAACCCAGATGTTACCTCCAGTCACATCTATCTCAGCACTCCTGCAAAAGACCATGCTTTTCTCTCTAATTGGGATCTGCCCAGGGATATGCAACCGCAACAGAGAGGTCTGGCTGAAGCACAATCTCCTCCCCATGGTTTCAGGGCAACTGGCTTGGGTCATTTGGGTCTGTGTTCTGGAGCCTGAACTCCAGCCTGGCTACTGACTGAAGGACAGGCATAACTACAGGGACTGCTCTGACAGCTTCTGCACCTCCTCACCTGCAGTCTTCTGGCACTGGCAAAACAAGCTGCATAAATTGGCTGGAACACAGAACATAAACCCTTTTCATTTCTTAGTGAAGACAATGTGGCTTAATCCTACTGGAAGCATTTACCCAGGGATATCTTATCTGGATCCACTGACATCCCTGCCTCTTCTCCCAAGAGTCTGCTGTGAAAGGAAACCTCTCCCCCATGCACAGCTTATCCACAGCACAGATAAACCATTTCCCCATGGACCTCCCTTCTGTACAGCTGTCTTACTGAGAGTTTCTTACACAGCAGGGTCTAAGGCTGTGCACTTGGGCTTTGGCTGGTCTGAGGTTGGGTTCCTATTTCTGTTCTTCTGACAGGTCACTTGCTCTAAATAATTTCCAGAATTCCAGTACTGTACAAAGACATGCCAAACTGTGGCTTCAGCTGGCATAAATCAAGGGCCAACAAGGTACCATTGCAGTAAATGGGGAAGCCTAGATTTACACTAAATGAGGATCAGTCCTGCTTCCTTCCACCAGACTCTAAATGGATTCATTAAATACAGCACTTCAGTCTGCTCAGCTAAAAGCAGCTCCAGCTGGCAGCAGGTTTCACATCCAGGGAATGTTTTAAAGATCAGGATTTGCAGGCTGCCCTGAGTTTACGCTTGGCTAAAGGTAGGCTCTCATCGGCCATGCAGAGAGGATGACATCATGCCCACCTGACGTGTGTCTGTGCATCCCCAGCATCTATGTACAGCATGACATTAACACAGGACCTCACAGCCTTGGGGGGGGGGACAACCTAGGCCCAAATCCTGTCATGAAGGCACTCAATTCAAAGTGCTACAGGGCAGAAGAGGGCTACTGCAGTACTTACACCACACTGAAGGGCTTATTTTTGGTTTTTAATTATTGTAAGTTTTCACTGGGGGATGTGGGGTGTATGTGCTGTATTTGAATCTGTAGTACGGCAAGCAACAGCCCTGGGGCAGGGAGAATAGTTTGGGATTTTTGAGCCAAGAGTAAAATGGTAGTTAATTTTGACATTAAACCGTAAATGAAGGGATATTAAAGTTATTCTTTGCTTCCAAAAAGTAAGATGTGCTGTCATGGTCTGGCCTGTTCTCATGTATTGTACAGATCCCATGATTCCTGCAGTTTAATCTTTTATCCACTCACTAAAACAGATGGTGTTGCAGGCTCTTTGCAGACTCTGACAAATAGGACTGTGTTTGGAACGCTGTTCATATATGCACACTTGCCGTACAGCCCTCAGGACAAGATACACTGGCTTGAGACCTAAGTTCACATCCAAAGCACAATCTGCAGCAAAGAATAGATCCAAGTCTCTTTCAGCATTGCTGCTGAGGTCTCTAATATGCACAGTCACACACAAAATATCCTCCTACAGAGAGATATAAAGGTCAAATCAAAAACCTTTGTCTTAGATCCCAGTCAAGCTCTCTTTCTTTGGCCAGGACCAGGGTGCACATTGTTTTTCCCCAAAGAAACAGTTCTGCCCACTGAACAGCAATGATACAATGATATTCCAATAACCTGGAAAATAAGAGAGCCCTAATAAAAACAGACCTGTCACCAACCCCTCTCTGACTTCACACTTACTGTTTTTTCCTTAGGCTGAGAAAAGAGAGTTGGTCCTCAACAGCCACAGAGAAGTGGGGAGGGCACCCAGAATTACTTTTTATTTATGTTAGATTATTACCAGTGTTCTGTTTACTTTGTGTGTGTGTGTGTATGTGATCAGCCAGTACTCAGAAAGACAAGTGAGGTTAACCGAGCTACATGCATTGCTCCCACTAGAGCAGTATAAAACAGTGATAAACCACAGCTGGAACCACTCTGCAGTAAGTATCTGGCCAGAGGTGAAGCATGAGGTTACAGAAGCAGCTCCACTCCCTTGTCCCCTCTGCCTGATGGATCCTTGGTAATAAACTGCCCTTCAGGCTTTCCTGTCTTAAACTGAAGCTGCTGGGATTCAGGGGAGATAAAGATTTCAACTACCTTTCAGAAGAGCCTTCACAAGAAAGTCCCTGTTGGCATAAAAGTAGACATGTAATGGGCTTTCTCTGTCCCTGAAAGTAGTTTAGCACCACAGGAAAGTGAAGCCCTTTTAGCTCTCTTCTTTATTTAACAGGAGTCGTTAAAATAAACTGATTTCCCAGCCAATTAATTATCAAATATCTGTAACAGCTTTCAAGCCCTGCCATTACTCAGTCTCAGAGGCTCCCACAGGCAGTGCTAAGCTACAGTCTCCTTACCTGAGTAACCACTGCTCCTCCAAGTCTGCTCCCTTTCCCTGAGCTGACAGCAGAAAAGCAGCACAGGGGCTGGCAAAACCCTGGGAGGAGAGCTGTAAACATCCCCTTCTCCACTCTAACAGCAGCTCCAGCCAGGCACGTGCAGGGAGCCAGGGAGCATTACCATGCCCCTTGACCAGGACTCGGTTCCCAGCTCTCAGCCCCCGTGCACAGACGCCAGCCCCACCGCAGGAGCAGATTCGCCCTGTCAGGACCCCTGGTGCTGCCAGGGAGGTCGGCAGGCACCCGACAGCAGAAGCTGCCAGCTGAGCTGAACCGTGGATGCCAAGTGCCACGAGCTCAGCCCAGCATGGGGCATCAGCTTCAGTTTGAAGCATGTGCCAGGAACCAGCTTCTCACCCAGATGTGAACAGGGACAGCTCCTGCCATAGACATGTTACTTTCTGAAAAACCAGTCTGTACTTCTCTGGTTACTGGAAGGTTGTACTTAACATAGGTACATTAGCAACGGCCCTACCATCTATTTTATAAGCATTAAGCTACACAAATATGTGGTTTCAATTAGGAGATTTCAAATGAGATCGAAGATAATGCATCCCACAATTACTCACCCTTCTCCTTTCTAGAAACTCAAGCAGAATCATTTCCAGGCCAAAATGCGGTATCTCTTGATTGATGATGCTAATAAAATGGCTTTATTGTGATATAAATAGCCTTAAAAATGTCTTGGAGAGTCAATATCAGTGGTTGATGGCCTTATGCAAGCAAGGTCCTTATCTTACAGTGTGCTAAAGCTTAACGAGTTATGCTTCTGAGAAGTCTGACATTGGATTTGGGTGCTTGTTTGGGGAACTACAGAAGGGTAGCTCCCGAATTAGACATGCAAAGTGGGAACTGTTTAAACACCTTTCCTCTTCCTTGTGCTCCCTATTAATAATCTCTTCGCTTCCTAGCTTTCCTGGTGCCAGTTCAAACACAAGCACCGGCTGAGCCCAGCAGGAGCCATGGGAACACTGTGCTCCAGCGCCTCTTTGCTGGAAGGTTACCAGCCACTGCTACAGTAATTGGAAAACCTGAAATTTCTTCCAAATTGTGCACAATCTGAGATTCTCACAGCTCCTGCAGAGGCGTGTGGCCATTTCCCGAACAAAGAGCCTACGCTGACTTGCTCTGAAGCACATCCATGGCCCCCACCGTGGCAGATGAGATGTTTTTGTTACTCCCTTGTCAGGAGAGGCCAACCCTGCCATGCAGATGGGAGTGAAGCCCTCAGTGCCTCAGGCTGCACTGGAAGCTTGGGGGTTTCAGAAAATTGAAGAAATTTTTGAAATTAGTGCCCTCCACGCAGTAGCCCACTCCAGGAGGCCAAATGCAGAGCCTGCCTCAGAGGATGAGGGAGAAGATCTCTTGGAATTCACAAGAGCAATGCCCAGTGTTCCTCCTTTTTCTGAACAGCAGTGAACCTCACTCTTCATAAGGAGAAAACACTTGTTTTAAGGCCTTATTTGAAAGTGGAATCCCCTGAATACATGCAGTTTTCTATCGGGATTGTATCTTCTGCATGCAGCAATATGAGATACTGCTGACCGTGCTTTCCAGTAGTGCTGCCCTGGCTCAGATCCGGCAGCAGGCTGGGTGCTAAAGAGCTTTGCTGGGAGTGACAGAAGCATATACACCTGTCAGAAAATGCTGATATCATAGCAACTGTGACAGTGATGTGATCAGGACCTGACAGACAGTCAAAAAAGAGAGGGAAGGATGCACGAGAAAGGGTGACTGAGAAACTTTCAGCAAGAGCAGTCAGAGTCTGTACGTGAGAGGAGGTGAGTAAGTGACGCTTGGTGCTTGTCTGTGCATGGCAGATGGGATGTGGACGCTGGGGACATGTTCTCCCCTCCACCTAAGCAGTGCTTTGTGTCTCTGAAGAGCGAAGGGACTGCACAGTTTCCCAGCCTTGCTCCTCTCCCTCCCCATCTCTGCCACAGTTACATCTGGTCTCATGCACTTGAGAGCAATTTTCCCTGCAGCAATAAAGCCTTTGCAAAGCGTGTGGGTGGCCGTGCGTGTGTGCTCATGTTGCCTGCGGGGGTGTGCGTGTGCCAGGGCCTGCTGAGACGAGAAGGTGGCTTCGTGTGCGCGACAGAGCAGGAGGGAGGGTGAGACTGTCGCACGTGCGCGCGAGGAAATGGCAGGAAGCGCGCGTCGCGCAGGATCAGGCACCGAGTGAAAATGAGAAGGTGCTCGTATTAGACGGTGTGCATGTCAGAAAGGAAGAAAGGGGTCTTCTTCACAGCCTTCCTGCGCGTGTTTGATGAGTATCACAAGTTTTAACCAAGAAAAATATGTATGTATTCAAATCAAACACAAAACACCCCTTTTGCCTGGAGCGCTCCTGCCTTGCTTGTTTGTTCTGTTGCAAGCTGCTTGTTAGAGGAACACAGGAAACAAGAAGATGGAAAAAAAACCAGCCCAGGTTGACATATTTAAACACAGCCAGCTACAGGCAGTAACAAACAGCAAGGAGAAAAGTAGGTGGGATAGTTGGAGAGCTGCTGTGATGTTGCTGGAATGAGAGATGCTTGTGAGAGTTTCTGAGCACCATCCCTCAAGTGGATTATGATCAATTTTACTGTACACATACTGCGTTGATTCTGCAGCTAGCTACAAGAAAACACACTCAAAAGCCTATTGCTTACAGCCGTTTTGCAGTAAAGAGTCAGAAGACAATGCAAGGAGTGCTGGTATTCTGTCTCAATCCCCTGCAAAGATTTCTACACTGAGTCTGGACACCTCTTGTCAAAATTGGAATGGAGGGACTTGAACTGAATTTATGAACAGGAGGAAAAACAGTAACTACAGATTCAGTCCCAAACCTAATGGGACTAAAGACCTTTCTAGAACTGTAGGTCAGATAAACACGAATACAGAGACAGGGATGGATTTAAAATTATTTTTCCCTGTTCTGTTACACTTTGTTTTTGCTGGTAAATTTAAACACCTTCAGAAGTTTAAGGCACTTCAATGTTATCAGAATCCACAGGCCTCAGCTGCCCACAGGCAAAATTCACCAATACCCACGTCCAGTCAGACTTGCTAAGTAGCTTACACCGCCACAGGCAATGCATGGGAAGACAGGAGAGTGCCAAGAACTGACTGTAGGAGTGGCAAAGCCACCAGACCAAAGACATTGTGTTGAAGAGATCCAGAAAAAGGGTCAAAAGTGCAGATGAGGCTTTATCCTGAGGCAATTCACACAAGATTCACCCCGATCATGGAAGATTCCTCCAGGATAAAGGCAGCTGTAGGCTTTCTGTCCCTTCCTCGTCCATTTAAAATTAGATTGAACACCACTGATTTATAGCTGAAAAACAGAACTCTTATTACACTGAGGGAAGGGAACCAAGTACCTTGTCTTTGGGGCTACAGAACTGGTGCAGGAAAACAAGAAATGTCATACATGGGTGCTTGAGCAGGGGTGCAGCTCTTTCACCATCACGCCTCCAAATAAACCCTTATTTAGCTACGGAGAGCAAAGTAACCCAGGTCAGGCTGGCTCCTGCTTCGGGGAGGCCTTCTGCTAGGCAGAGTGGGTCCTTCCTGATGGGGGTCCCTGGAGTGCTGCGGCATCCTCAGCAATTATTGCTCTAAAAATTACCCAGGAACTTGACAAGTCCTTTGCAGTGTTTGACTCTCTGACCTCAGGAGGCAGTGTGGATTTCACAGACTGACTACCTGCTGCGTGAAAAAGTGTCTCCTTTCATGTGATCTAAATTAAGCTACCATTAGCATCTCCAAGTGACCTCTTGTTCTAGTATTACAGGAGGACAGAAAAAGGAGGGACTGATCAGTTTTCACCACACTCTTCATTAGTGTAAATAACTCAATTATAAGCCTTTAGTGTGTCTCTTCAGGGAGGCTGTGAATGGCCGGTGCTTGCCATCTCCCATTGGAGCAGCCTGGGATTGAGTGGAGCCAGCCTGAGCTCAGGGACAGTAGAGGGCACAGTGGCCAGAAGGAAGATGGGAGAGCTACTGGGAGGGAGAAACAGCATTTTTGCAAGCTTGCTACACTGAAAAAGAAAACCCTGTTCAGTCCAACTGACTGTCTCCTTGTAGGTAAATCTCACGAGATTACTAACCATGCTTCATGGCCCTCTGGTAATTCTACACACTTTCATAAATGAGGGTGTAGCCAGTGCTCAAGATAATGTCATTTTTTATAACACATTCCCTTTCGTTTCCCTGTCCCTTAAAGGCAACCAAGCATCTTCCACGTTTTTGGAACTGACGCAACCCACTGAAGAAGCTTTTATCGAGTTACTCACCGTGACTCCCAATCTCTTCCCTCCAAGGAGCCTGGGAGCTCAGCGCTCATCACTGTACAGCTGAAGTGGAGACTATTTTTGCAGTCTGCATTACCATACGCTCATCCATGTTATAGCTCATCTGTCATCCTGCTGCTCTGTCCCCGTGGCACCTTTAAATCCTGCTGACTCATGGAGATGGCAGCCCGTGCTTGCTTTCCCTTGGTAGGATGGTGGGGGGCACTGGGGGAGGACCCAGCTCCTGGCAGGACCCCCAGAGCAGCCAGGCCAAGCCCTGGGGTTGGGTCCCATTGGATCTCCACAGCCCAGGCAGCAAGCCTGCAGAGGATGTAATGGGGTGGACCTGCTCTTAACATCTCCTATGGCTTTTGACAACTCTGCTGCATTTCTCACCAGCCAAACAAGGAGTCGTCATCAAAGCATCAACATGCCAGCCATGGCACACAGGGCAGACTAAACACCTCCACAGTGTGTACTGACTCCAACTATTGACTTGTCTCCATGCAAAAGAGGAACTATTCTTTGCTAATTAACAATCCACTGGGTTTTAAACCGTGACAAGACCTTGCCCCTTTGCCCACAGCTATTTATTTCTCTTCATAATTTTGTGTGAAAGGCCTTATCAAAGGCTTTATGAAAATCAAAGTATATTATGCCTGCTGGGGATCACCTTTATCTTATTTTATTAAACTTAAAAAAAAAACCCAAAACAAAAAAACCCACTTGCAACTCAAAAAGGCACAATTTTCTTTTCCAGAAGCCATACTGGATTGACCCTGTCATGTTATACTTACCCGAACATTGTACCAGTCAGTCTTTAATTAGCTTCACAATCAGTTTGGATGGAACTGAAAGAAAGCTCATAGATCTGTAATTCCCTGGATGTCTTTCGATTATTAAAAAAATAATAATAGTACTTAGCATGCCTGGAGCACTCCCTCTCTGAGCATCTCAGAGCACTCCACACCAGGCTGAAGGCAGAGCAGGCTGGAGACAGCCCTTGAGCACTTTCACCGAAGAGAGAGCAACTTGCCCAGGAAGTCCACATCACAGCTGGATATGGAGCTGCCACCCTGTTCCTGACCCTCTCAGCTGTCATTAAAATCATTTGCTTGATTTGCAGGGGTAAGGAATGGGTGGTGTTTGCCAATTTGCAACACCTCGCCTGAGCACAGAGGGATTTCAGCACTTTCCCCCCAAATCCGACCCTGCAATATGAGCAGCTCTGCATTCGTTAGAGAGATGCTGTTTACAAGGATCCGTCAGACACTGCTGTCAGTGTATTTCATGCATTATTTACTTCAGAGCCCTGAGACTAATGCTACCTCAGTCCCAGTGATTTACTGCATTTGAGTTTCTCAAGCCGATCCATAACTTTGGGTAATAATAACAATAGCAAAATACTTTGTATGCATATATCACATTTGTCAGCAGAAACTCACGCAGAGATGAGCATACGATGCCAGAAGAGCTGCCCCTCCGAGGTACTGGGGGGTCAGCCATTTGGAGGTACAGCTCCCTCCTCACGGCAATGCCACTTCCCAGTTTTGGAATACTTTGTCCCAAGTCCAGTACATGTGAACCTTTCAAAGGCAACGTGCATGTCCAGGGGGTTTCCCCCTTTCCAGGGAAAGTTTGGCAATCCCTGCACAACATTTCTTGGCAAGGACAGATCTACTCAAGCAGAGGAACCTCATGAGCCTGTCCCAGCCCACAGATGGGGCCCCTCTGCCTTGGCAAATTAAAAATCCCAGAGGGATGCTCAGCACCTGGGATGGGGACTGTGCAAACAGCTCGGCACAAGCCAGAGATTCAGCTTGTTGGCTTTGGCTCAGCTCTTTAATTGCATTCCCCACCTGTGGCTCCCCTCATCCTGTTCCTGGCATTGCATAGCCACAGCACCCTGGCCATTCCTCTCACTCCCCTCAGCTCCCTTCTCATTTACACCTTGCCTACTGTTTCATTTGACTCCTGGCTGTTTGGCTGTTCATTAAAAGGTGCATGATGAACCCTAATAAAAGCCCACTCTGCCGTGCAGCTGCAGGCCCTTTCTGTCCTCTTTCCACGCCGTCGTCCTACACTCTCCTTGCACACCAAAGCGGTGATGACCTCCAAGCCAAGTCCAGTGCTTTTAAGGATTGTTCTACTTGTTTGTTTGCTTTAATTTATTTTGCCTTTCAGCCTTGCATTTGCTGTCACCCTTCTCCTCAAGCTTTCCTACAGCCCTGTTTGAGGCTCACCTATCCTGCACATGCCATGTGGGGGGCACACTTAACGAGGAGACAAGCCCCCTGCCCTTGCTGAGGTGATGCTGACAAGCCCTTGGCACTCACACCTCTGAGACCTGCTGCTACTGCCCACGCACCCCACCCACCCCCTGATGTCTCCCATGACAAGCCTGAAGCCTCAAGAAAGGGAGTGCTATATCCTGGCAGACTCTTAATATGCTGCAGGCCCTATAATAATAATAATAGTAATGAAACCCACTGAGAGATGTCCGCTTGCCCAGACACGGCTCTGGAGTGGAGGCCAATTCCTACCACTGTGCTGACACAAAATCACTGAGATCAATGAAAACATCAACTAAGTGCTGCGAAGGACACTCTCCTTCCTTGCCTTTCCCATTTCACCCCTGCAAAAATAGTTTCTTTCTAGGAGCAGAGGTAACCCTTCCTGGTGGTTTGACAGCTTTGGCCTGATCTGAGCTGGGGCCACATGCCCTCATGCTGCCAGGGTAGGAAAGAGAGGGCTGCAGAGCTGCGTGGCTGCCTTTGAGAGGCACCAGCCTCAGCATGTGGCACTGAAGCAGAGGGAAGGCTTCTCCTGGTGCTGCCCAGGGTGTGGACACCACACACCAGTGATAGCAGGGGCTGTAAGAGACCTCACAGGGACTGGAAAGACCGGTGATGCCATGCAGAACTGCGTGCGTGCCCTGTGTCTCGTACACACATGTGCTCACAGCAGCCCAGCTGGCTCTCCTCTGCCAGGAGGGACACCCCAGGAGTCCCACCTGCAGAGTAAGTACTGCTGAATACAGCCCTAAATCAGGAGTTACACCTTCCCACACAGGCACCTAGACAAGCTGCTCGAAAAAGCCGTCATTTATGGTGTCAATAAATCGCCTCTCCAAATCATGCCCAGATGTGCACTTTAGGGCCCAGTCACCTTGCCTTTTTATTCTTGCCTGCAAAGTCTCTGCTCTCCTACAGTACTCTCTGCCTAATAAATCATGCCAAAATACATTAAAACAACCCATTATTGTTATTAATTACTATTATTGCATTAGCAGATTTTACTACTTCCTTAATCTCTCTAACAGCTGAAACCCTGTGCTCACTGAGGAGGGAAATAAATGGGTTGGGGTCCTGCCTCCTGGGCAGCCCCCAGCCTTGGGATGTACCATGCACTGACTCACACAGCCCCTCCAAAGAGCTGGGTTGACAGTGGCTGACAAAGCTCCATCCCAGACATCTCCCTGACACATGTATTTAGGACTAGCACTTTCTGGGTGCAAAAAGCCAGGTGAAGGGAGGGAGAGAAAAGCAAGCTCCCCAGCTTATCTGCAGGCTAGATAATATCATAGCACATGGCATGTTCACCATGTTTTCCTAATACTCAGCAAACACAGTACTACTCTCAGCACTGAAACTGCATGAAATATCAATTCAAGCAGGTCAAAATATCCCCATGACTCAATTTTTCCTCTGCCCTTTCTCAGCTGTGTCTATTTAATTTGCATCCTCTTCAAGACAGAAGGATTATCATGCTTTTTCATACCTCACAGGCTGGATAGGATATCTCGCTTTCCACACTGAAAATCATAGTAACAGAAGCATCCTTAGGTTCTCTGTTCCTTCTGCACAATCAGAAAGAAGGGTACACCTGACCATCAGTAACCTGCATGATGGTACAGAAGATATCAACAGCTTCAGGAAAGAAACCGAATTTGGTGGAGTGGCTGACTCACTGGAGAGCAGAGCTGCCATTCAAAGGTCCTTGAGGACATGGAGAAATGGGATGACAGAACTTCAGGAAGTTCAACAAAGATGGGATGACAGAACTTCAGGAAGTTCAACAAAGATAAGTGCACTGCCCACCTGTTGAAATGATCTCTGTGCAGCACTGAAGGATGAGGACTTGCTAGCTGGGGAGTAGCTCTGAAGAAGACCAAAGGTTCCCAGTGAGCAAAAGATGAAAATGAGTGTGGCAGCATGCCCTTGCAGCAAGGAGGGATAAATGCGTACCTGGCTGCAATGATGAGAGTGTAGATAGCAGGCCAAAGTAAATTATTATTCCCCTCTACTCAGCACTTCTGAGGCCGTATGTGGAGCAATTTTGGGCTCCTAGAATATTTGGTTGGACATAAAAGAAAAACATTTTCATAATGAGGGTGTATCAGCACTGGAACAGGTGCCAAGACAGGTTGAAGTATCATTGTCTTGGGAGATTTCCAAATTTTGACTGAGCAAGCTGATCTAATGTTGAAGTTAGCCCTGCTTTGAGCAGGGACTTGGATAAGAGACCTCCAAATCTCCTTGCCCCCTGAGACTTTTCTCTGATTCCTAGGAGGATGCTGTAGTTCTTTCTTCTGTGTGGGACAGCTGTGGCTTGAAAGCTGATTTTGGAAGGGTCTGATGGGAGATTTGTCCCACATCAGTCTCTTAAAGCCTCTTGGCAGAGCTCTGTGTGTGCAGGGGCCAATGCACAGCACCAGAAGAGCTGGTCTGTTCACCCTGCTGCTTATCTTCCCCTCTGCCACACACTTTTATCAAGGAACCTGTTGTGAATGGGCTGGAAACTCCCAGGCATACATCTGCTTACACAACCAGAGGATTTCTGTGCACCTCTGAAGGTACAGCTTGTTCCCAAAATGTGGAAGGATGCCCCTCTAAAAAGCAGGGAATTTTCCTGGGAAAGAACTGGGATGGACACGTAGAAACTGTGTACCAATGTCCAAACCCAGAGAGGTTTATGTCACAGTTGTTTCACTTAGCACAGAGGAGTCACTTCTGGGTTAGATCGCAGCAGTCACATAACGCATTACAGTTCAGAAAGTGAGAACCTAAAGCCACCAGAAAGGGAGTGACAAGTAGGTCAGCCTGCAATTAGCCACTCTGAATGTAGTCCTGACTCCTGGGGCAACAATCTGGGATTTTAAACAAACTCAGAGAGATGTTTAATAGCTGAGACAGGCAAGATTGTTGATTTTATGTCTCCTTCAAAACACAGCTGTCCGTTATTTCTTCCTTCACGTCATTACTCTCCTTTTCTTGCCTTTTTTTCTCCATTCACAAACCTGAACTCCTCCTCTCTCCTCAATTTCCTCTGCACTGTCCCTTCTTGCAGCTGATTTCCACAGGTTGATTCCTTATTGCTTAATCAATCCTCTGCAAACTTTTTGGCTCTCCCCCCACACCTCAGAAACGCCTGCAAACGACCACAAAGCTGCTTGCAGAGAGATTAGAGGGACTGCTTGACAGCAGCAGGGCCAGCAGCTTCCCCTGGCTGCAGCAGGGACATGTGGCTGGACTCTCTAATGTGATAATAACATACGAAGTGTGCAGCGATGGCCATATGTTGTACTAATTCCTACGTACACAATGCCCTCTGCAGAACAAACAGCCCAGGATGGAGGGCACTGACAGAAGGGCAGGCCCATGGAGGGGCACCTATCCTTCAGAGACAGATGTAGAGAAGGAGGAAGGCTAAAATCTGGGAGAGAGCTACAATCATCTTTGGTTAGGTCACACTGCAGCTGTATATGTCTAATTAAAAACAAACAAACCCAAACGTGCCCCCCCCAAAAAGCCTTCCCCCCCAAAAAAACCCAAACCAAACCACAAAAAACAAAAAACAGCACCAAAAACAAAACAAAACAAAAAAACCCAAAAACACCCCCAAAACAAAACAAACAAACCCCAACCAACCAACCAAAAAAAAAAACCAAGCCAAAAAAACAAACAAAAAAAAACCCCACCAAAAAACAAAACAAACAAACAAAAAAAAAAACCACCAAAAAAAACCCCAACAAATCAACCAAAAACACCAAAAAACAAACAAACAAACCCACAATTTCCAGGGTACATCCATGGATAGGGGCAGATAGGGAAAACCAGGTAAACCAGGTGACCCTTCAATACCCCTGAACAACCACATAACATGACATTTCAGGGGCTCTTGGAAGGTCCCAGGCCCAGCCACATTTTGGCTCAAGTGCTGTGAGTGACAATTACCTTTGCTGCTATTGGCTGGTGAATGACTGGCAGGGACCCAAAATTCTCATGAGTCACCTTCCCAGCAATTCAACAAAGCAAGGACCAGAATAAGCACTTGATGTAGCTGGGATTTCTCTGGTGACAGAAGGCAAGGAGAGGAAAATAGAGATTCTAAGCAGATTTCCTAGGCTGGACCAGCTCCAGTTCTGCCTGGAAGTGAAGGGTATTAGGGCACATTTTCTGTGCTGTACAAAAGAGAAGAGTCAGCACTTCCATCCAGATGCTCAGACCCATGGGCTAGGAAGAAAGAAGACAGCTGCTCTGCTTCATACTTGGGCTTACACAGAAGAAGGAGAAAGGTAGAAAAAGCCTTTGCTGAAGAACAGTCAAGGAAGGAGAGGAAGATGTGTCATATGAAAAAGCAGATACTGACTAATGGCACCATAGCTTGGTTGTCTCATGTTAGAGTCTTAAATTGCCCACAGTGGGAGGAAAGTCACTTTAACCATACTGGGGTGGGGACTGATGACCCCAGAGCTGAAAAGCACCCACCACTGTAGCTTGAATGCTTTGTCAAGGATTAAAAACTCTCATCTTTTGTGGGGAGAAGAAATAGGAGTGCAAGCCCTAATGTGATCCTTCGCCATCTCCAGAAGAGGTACTGCAAGGCAGCAGAAGGTATGGAGCCCCCCTGAGTGGGTTTTACTTGATCAGTTAGGTTTTGATGGGAAACACACAGTGTCAAGGAAGGAGGGAGAATGGCAGGTTCTCACAGAATCAATAAAACAGGAATGGAAAGGACTGTAGACCACCATTAAACTCACTCTACAGCAGAATCAACTATGTATAAATGATCCCAGGCGACAGTTTTTCCTCATCTGTTCTTAAACATCACCACTAAAGGAAACCTACCTAATGAAACTCCTCACCCACAAGTGTACCACACTCCCACTTTGTGACCCAGTGTCTGAAGAGCTGATGTGCACACTTCATGATGTCTGGGGTAGGTGAGGCTGCTGTGGCAGTGAGTAATTTTAATAAGATGTAACAAAGTCTATGAGACCATTCTGAAAATGAACAGGAGAGACTGTGCAAATAAAGCTGTCCTCAATTTTTTAAAATGTTTTGTGCCTTCTCATTTCATGTGCTTGAAAAAAATTCTGTGGTGAGCTAGCAACTAGCAGAAAAAATATTGACAGCAAAGCCTTTGGCTCAAAATTAAAGCTAAATCTGTAGTTGTAAAAAAAAGAAAAAAATGTAAAATACAAAGATGGCAGGTTAATTGTGATAACATCATTAAATTTGTATCCAGTCCTCAAAGCACATCATAGTTATTTAGAGACAAGTGATCTGGGGAATCAGAAATGCAAGTGATTATGGCATTTCACCTCTTGGGGTCTATTTTGCAGTGAGATACAAATAAACTGAGTTTGGCAGTCAGAAATACTCTCTGACAAAATATTCTCCTACATCCTCAAGCTGATTAAAGGAATGAGCTGGAAGGAAGAGGTCAGTGGGTAGGCACATAGATAAGCAAGAGATAAGATGAGAGGAGACAGTGCTCGAGTCTATGTAGTCAATATCCTGGAGCTCATAAAAGTTTGTTACTGCACACAGCTTTCTCTGTCTGGCTTTTCACATCAGATCTCAGCAGCCAGTGCTTATCTGCGCCCACTTGTTAGATTACATTCCATTGCAGGTAGTATGCAGAATCTTGCATCTAATTCTCTGTGTAGACCCAGTCAGATTCCCCATTGCTCCAAGAAGGCAGAGATTGGCAACGAAAGACTTCTCCACCCAAATCTTTCTACCTTTGTGGCAGCTGTCAGAGAGCAGTGATAAAGTTTCTGGTGCTGATAAGTGACCAAATCCATGTTCTGGACAATAGACAGGTTTTATCCCTGGTCAGCAACTGTATTAGACCTGCCAGGATACACCTTAACCAGAGTGGTCCCCAGAAAAGGATGGGAAGAGGCAAATGGTATATTTAGTTATGGCCTTTGACCCTCTCATATCAGGGGGATATAAGCAGCACACCTATGCTAATATAACAAGTTGCTGCTGACAATAGATTTCAACAGTGACTGCACCTTTAGTCCAATTAACCAATAATGAGAACTGGCCGACAGCACAGGAGGGACTAAATTCTTCTCTAACATCGTTAAATGTGGAATAGATGAGGAGTCACCAAGCACTGAGTTCACATTTGGCCCCATGCCTGCTCCTGCCATTCAGACCATTCCCGGCAGCAGCAGAGGGGCACAGTGTGGGGCCCGCTGGTGACAGCCATTACCCAGGTAGGACATTTCTCCTGTGTGAATGCACTGCATGTCCCTTCCTGGATTCCTAGCACAGGAGTGTTTCCAGCCTAGCTGAGATGATATGAAAAGGGGAGAAGGCACAGAGCCAAATGCTGTGCTTTAGCAATTTGCCGGTTGCTAGGGCTCACTCTAGCTGTGCACTACAGAGGCACTCTGGTTTGGTGAAGTTTCCAGCCATTAGCTCGTCTCTTCAGTGCTGCATACAGGGTAAGCACTGCCACCAAGCTAAGTGGGCTAAAGGATGCTAAATGGGCTAAAGAATCCCTTCCTTTTCTCTTGTTCCCTTGCTCCACGTATGGGAAGAAAGAACAATCCTTCCCACAAGGAAATTGCGACACAGTGAACAAGTAGGAGGCTTAACAGGGATATGCCACGTCCAGTGTGGTGAAGGAGGCTTAGGCAGAGGTGGAGTGGTGTGCAAAGCATCTGAAGATGCCACTTCTAAAACCCCTAAAATGGGCAGGGAAAGTTGAGCGCAGACAATGTGTGGGATAAGGAAAGCTAGGTTTTGAAAGGGGTTCCTTCCACAGAATACAGTGGTGGCAAAGGAAGATAAGATCCAGAAACAAGAAGACACCCTGAAATAATCCCCCCATGGACCTAACAAACAAACTCCACCTAATCTCCTTCCATCTTTCCATTGCCCTGATTGTCCCCAGCCACTCTTTTCCAGAAAGCCACACAGGGACTGGCAGCAAACACCCCTGGCAAAACACAAGGAGAACAATGCAACACAGCCAATATGCTGGCTCTACTGCTGCGTCCCCTCTTGGTTTAAATCAATAGTTTATGACATCTACAAGGGGAAACTGTAAATTTAATTTTGTCCCCTGCAGTGCGAATCATATCTTGTTTGCTGGTAACATAATGAATGTGTTTGCCCTCTACACCCCCTGCCCAGTAGACCAATTTAAGGATAAAGGGAGAGAAAACAGCAAAGTACAATTAGGGAGGTCGATTAATGCTGGATTAACTAGTAGCTCAGCTAAAGATAGCTTTACAACACTTATGCATAAGGGGCAAGGGAGAGAGGGAGATAGAAGCCCACAGAAGGAACAGAGAATCAGATAGGATTAAAAATTAGGAATAAAAACCTTGCAGGTGACTCAAAGGTGCACACTGACTCCTAAACAACTGAGAAAGCCTTACATCACCTGCCAGCCTAAAGCCACAAAACTGCAGATGCTTTGCCCCACTGGGTGCTCATCAGGTGTGATCTAGAATATAACCCAAACTGCCCCAAGGACACAAGCTGAACCTCTCTGAAACTCATAGCCTTAATTGCGCTGCAAAAGCAACTTGAGGTTGTCACCATAGCAGTGAAAGTGTGCATGAGCCTGGAATTGCTAAGAAACCTTGTTGGAAATGCAAATGGCAACAGAACAGCGAGGGTAGAAAACAGCACTCCGGAGCTAACAGAGAGGAGAGCACTGAAGAGCAACGGAGATGACCCAGCAGATGGAATCCAGGGAGAAGGTTTCTCGCATCAGGGTGCTCTCAGCAAACCAGTTGGAGCGATGGATGAAGAAACAGCTCTGATTGTGTGTACCCTGCTGCACAACAGAAAGCAAGACTTGATACATTCTTGTGAACAAACAGACCTTGCCAGAGAAACCCGACTTCATTGCCAATTTCTTTTTCCAGCTGGCGTAACCAACAAAACTCCAAATTAGTTTGGCTAGGTAGATAGGGCAGAAGAAATAATAATATTTTTGGCCAAAATCTAGAGCCAAACTTTGCAGCTAGGTCTTAGCTTTACAAAGAGATGAAGCACAAACCCCCCCACAAAATCCCAAGGAAACCAGAAAAAGGGCAAACCCATTAACCTGCAAACAGGAGATCAAATGCCAAGGGATTTAGATCTGTAAAGGCATGGTCTAGAGCTTTCACTTCATGTCTCTCTACTTTGTGGTTACAAAAGAGTTGCTAATACAGCATGTCTAGCAATACTTCAGTGCTTCTGCTCTTTGAATTAAAACGAAGCAGTGCAAAAGCATATGGAAATTAAAAGAAAAATAAACTCTCAGCTCTCAGAGAAGGCTTAGGTGAGGGGCTAAGGACAACCTTGCTGTTTGTGAATTGATCTGCCCCTCTCTGCTTTAAAACAGTGTATTTTCCTGCTCTAGCTACCTCTTTAAACACTATCTTACATTCAGCTTCAGAGACAGCTCCCTATGGATACGCATTTTTAGATGGATACAGTGTGATCTTTACCAGTTGCTGCAAATTTGCTCTGAGGGCACCTTTATGTGTCTGTTCTGCCCATTTTCTCTACAAACAGAGAGACAGGGATGGAGAGGATGAGGGGAAAGGGCTTTACAAACAAAGCAAACAAAAGCAGACAAAAAATAAAGTCACAGCAGAGTCACACATTGTGACCCAAAACCAGGGTTCCTCATTCCAGCACTGTAACAATCTCCCTGACATCAATTGTAGATGCTGATCAGACACACATTGGGGAGCTACATTCATACACAAATGTGCAGTTTGCACTGTTTGGGAGTGACCAGTTTGGGATATTCCCCTCAGATCACAGCTGACAGCCAACCAAGCTGTGGGGAAGCAGCACACAACTGAGCATGCAAGAAACTTGGGCATCACTCAGGTTTAGCTGTGTCTAAACCAGCCATGGGCAAAGCATCTCAGGTTCAGCCCTCGCCCCTTCAATTCATCCTGATATCCTCAAATTTACCAGACTTTAAAGACTTTTGATACAATGGGGCAGAACAACACAAAACCAGTATTTGGACCTCGTAACACCACAAGATTCTGGGCATCAATATCTTAATCTGCTCTTCTCTGTTGTTTGAGGGAAAGACTGAAAGGAAACGAGGTTATGATCAGAGGGAATAGAGATGTAAAAACCTTATACACATGTAGAGTTCGTAATGGCAAAACATAGCTCATCACTACAGAGATACTGTTTGGTTTCAGTCCACTGAAAATACTGGGCATCCTACTAGACAGCAGATGCAATCACTGTCCCTCAGCCTGGAGCAAACATTACTGTCCAATATGCTGCTACAGTAAAGCTTGGATGAGTAATACAGCTGCAGCCTGTGCAGGGGTACTGCTGGGTTCACAAAGCAGTCTAGGTTGGAAAAGACCTCCAGGATCAGAGAGTCCAACCATTAACATAACACTGCTAGTTCCCTGCCCAAAGCCATGTTCCCAAGTGCACCATCTACATGTCTTTTAAATACCCCCAGGGATGGTGAATCCACCACTTCCCTGGGCAGCTGTTCCAATGCTTGAAAGCCTTTTTGGTGAAAAAATGTTTCCTAATATGCTTTCTAAACCTCCTCTGGCACAACTTGAGACCACTTCCTCTTGGCCTGTTACTTGTTACCTGGGATAAGAGGCCAGCCCCCACCTGGGTACACCCTCCTTTCAGGCAGTTGTAGAGAGTGATAAAGTCACCCCTGAGCCTCTTCTCCTGGCTAAACAACTCCAACTCTCACAGCACTGTCCTCACAGCACTTGTGTTCCAGACCCCTCAACAGCTTTGTTACCCTTCCCTGGGCACATTCCATCACTTCTGTCTTGTAGAATGTGTAGTGATGTCAGGGACAGCAACAACAACAACAACAACAACAAAGTGAAGGCTCAAGATTCTGCATCCCATAGAAATACAGAGTCAGGGTGTCTATCAGAGCTATGGCTGTGTGTGTGGTGATGTTTTACAGTGAGATGCCACTTCTGCCCTTGCAGCCCAGGTTGGTGCTTGCATCTTTCCTTGTCTACAAAGGGAATCCATGACTATGCATTTACAACATCAGTGCCATGTGGTCAACAGTGCCTGACAGAGCTTCTGCTCTGCCCCTGAACATATGGGTACAGTTTAAGGACAGTAGTGCAGAAAGGATTTAGGCAGAGCAAGACTTTTCTCTCCTGGATTACTAGATGGAAAAAGCAACCCATTTTTTTCCTCCACTGACCTCCATCTGTCTTTCCAGCTCTTGTCCCTCATGCACACATCTTCCTCTGTCTTTACATTGCAATTGCATTTTGTAGAGTATTGTCCTTCCAGGACAATGTTTCCTGCCCATTTCGAGAGCCTGACATACCGATTAAACACTTCTTGGTCTTCACAGTCTCATACTTTTTAGTACTGACAGTTTAATTTCCAGGCTCCAAGTTTTTCTGATTCAAAAAATGCCAAATTTTGCATTGTCATGGTTAAAATCAAATTGTTCCCATTTATTTTCCAGAGTTGGACAGCTGTCTGAAGACTTTTTTTTAAGACCCAAAAGATTTTTTCTTAGTATCTGAGACTGCAGTTTGTAGCTACAATTGGCATCAAGTGTAGATTCTCCACAATTAGCCATTAAAAAAAAAAAGAACAATTTTTTTTTTTTTTTTGTTAAGAAGCATTCAAAATTACTTCCAAACGTATCCACCTTATCTATGATAAACAGCACGTAATTTTCAACAAAAGAACCAATGGTGATTCAGGTTAAGAACCAAAAGCCCCAAAGAGAAGACACATAAAAGCAAGAGACCCATTTCTCTGACATCATCATCCTTTTTGTGAGGTTCCTGAGGTCTGGTAACAGCTGCAGTTGGCAAGGGCTCCTATTTTACTTCTGTATTCATGGATAATACTGTATTTGCTAGTCTTAGGTGAACAGAAGAGTAAAAGGAATTGGTTAACATCTACAGAAACAAAAGAGCTGAGTTTGAATAGCTGTGGTTCATGTTCTCATGACACTTGTTAGTTGCGAGCATTTGTCAAATTGCTGGGTGTCACATGAAAATTTGTTAACTGCTAAGGCTGATTCTTACCAGACAGCAAGCTATTTGTTATTCATAGGACTGGCCAAAATAATTAAAATAAATTAAATCCGGTGCATGATAAATTTTGAAGTTCTGTAATCTGTTCCCATGTTTTATTACAGCCTTTTTTTTTTTTTTCCTGCAAATAAGAGCCACTCCTGAGCAGATAACACTCTTGTCATTAAGTTGTTTGGTACACGCAAGATAGGGGCACAAGTCTCTGCCTGATTTTTATACAAATGTTTGGTTTTTCTATATCCCACACAAGATCCCCACTCATTAAGTTGCTGGCCATTTCGACCCTGTCTATGCCTCACCTTTTCACTAGAAATTTAAATACAGGACCTGAAAAACTCAAGATACCTGTGTAAAAACCCCACGTTTCTCTGAAATGTTTCTAATTTGACATGTCAGTATTTTAGATGGCAAAAAATATCCCAACAAATTAACTGAAAAAAAAAATTGATCAGTATTTTAGTTACTCAGTTGAGAAAGACAACAATTAGTATGATATTCAGTTAACCAGTAAAAGAGTGCAAATACTAAGCAAGTATTCAGTGAAGCAAACAGGTTGTAAAAAAACAGCTGGAGGCCTAAAAATTACTCCTTTTTAGTGAGCACTTATCAAGCCCATAAGCACTGGAAGAAAATCTGAAGCTGCTTACAAACAAATTGCTTATGACACAGTGACAATGCTTTAACACCTCTCTGCTTTTCTCATCTCCTTATTCTTCCCACCACTGCCTCTGAGTGAGAACTTCCCCTGTATCGGGTGCCGCACGCTGTAACAGCAGAACCTGGCCCTGACAAGTCAGATTTGTAACTAATATTTTAGGCTTCTCTAACACTGGAATAGAGGGTCAGCAGTAGCTTGTAGGGACACAGTGACACTACAGAAGCAGTACCCTGACACCAGTGATCAAGTCTCACAAGTAACATCACTCCCACTGGAGTCTGGCACAACAAATGCCCCCAGTCTTTGAAGAGAAAGAGACAAACTGGTGCACACTAAAATGGAGCTGCCAGCCAGCCTGTGGGCATGGACAAAAGGATTTTGTCATGCTGCTGAGAAAAGGCTATTACCCCAGGCCCTGCTTGCAAAGCGGGTGGTCTCACTTTCAGAGCATGTACTAAAAGAACACACCTGATATCATAACTCACCCCAAGGCAGACACTACTCTGCCCATCAAGTGCCAATTGTACAAAGTAAAACTGTGGATAATTAATGCTTGTGAGACACATTGGGAAGACATGAAATGTCCTCTCTGCTCCAGGGTGATGAAGCAAAGAGGCTGTGCTCAGTCCCCTGCTGCCGGCAAGCACCAGGCTTCACTGCTGCTTCATCCCAGCTGAAGAGACAGAGGTCACTTGTGATCTATGGCTAGCAAAGCTTGATTCTTTACTGAGTCAGAGGAAAGAGGAGGTTATCCCCAGAGCACGAGGAGAAGGCCTGAGTGAAACACCCAATTCTCTGTGATGACTGTGTAGAAAGTCAGGGTCTGGTATAAATCCTTCCCTGGTTAAGGGATGGATGTCAGGGCAGGTGGATGTCTGAGGAAGACCCCAGCTCCTGCAGGATGCTTGTAAGAGCATGGAAATTAATGCAGATGTTCCAGGCCTCAGGGTACCAGGATAAATCACCACCCTGGAGGACATTTTCTCAAGAATGTTCCATTTGTACTGCAAGGCACAAACAGGTTTGAGGACACACTGCCTGCTTTCTAACTTCAAAAACTGCTGCGGAAGCTCAGTCTTCTTCATACAGCTTGAGCTGGGCAATTGCCTTCTACCAAGAGGTTGAACCACCCCTAAGGCAGTAAGTATACAAGTACTGGCTCTCCAGTTAAAAAATTACAGTGGACTAAATCCTGGATGGATGAGGCTCCAGTGATTGTGTGAGACCGGCAGACTGACTCAGAGGAAATACCCTCTGAGGATGAGCCAGTTTTGAGATGGATAAGTGCCCATCCTGGAGACCCAGCAGTCTGCTAGACAGGTGGTTGCAGTGGGAAAATCAGTAGGCAGACAGGCTGCAGAGCCTTGACCCTGTTCTCATGTCAAAGCAGAATAGTTTAGGTTGAGAGTAGCATAGGGAAGATGCTTGCTGGCTGCTGAGGAAAATGAAATGAGCTCCATCTTTGGCACTGCTGATCTATTTCTGGTCAGAGTGAAACACATTTAAATGTGATGTGGGGATTGCTGAGCAAGCCACTTGGAGTTTTATGTGCCACTGCTGCCTCAGACTTCTGCTTCATCTCCTATTCATGCAGAGGGCTGAGTAACAAATGATACATGCTCAGGAGCCGACCTCCAACAGCAGGGGAGATGAGAAGGACCACAATCCTCAGTGCAGAAGCTGCAGGAAGACAACAGTTCATTGTGCTTCCACAGCCAGAAGAACTCATGAGGAGAATCTCATTTTTATGTTTGCCTGTGGTTCCTCCTTGAGTTGGTGATTTACAGTGCTCTGTCAGCACATCTGTCTTACTTTTTATTCCTCTGTTGCTTTCCTGGTGTTTCATGGCTTCTTCTCCTACATTGGAGGCTATTAAGCATCACCTGCTCTGGTCAACAAATGAGCCAGCAGCACATCTCTGCACTTTCACAGCTAGTGACTGAACTCCAAAGCTTTGATGGGCCAGTTTTGTGAACAGAAAAACAGCATGGGAGAGGGAGAAGACTGCACTTAGGTCCACAAGGAGAATGAAATGCCATTCAAGATGATAATCCTGGAGTAGCAAACACAAGGAGAATGAAATGCCATTCAAGATGATAATCCTGGAGTAGCAAACAAATCAGATGTGTTCCACTTGCTGTGGGTTCATTGCAACTGGTGTCAAACACAAAAACCACTCGTCTTCTTCTTCTAGAACCTTCCTCTTCATGTCCTGTGTTCCCAGCCAGCTGGATGATCATCCCCACTGCCTGAATAAGCCAGGATGGGATCTGGTTGGGTTTAATCTCTGAGGCTCCAAATCTAAGCCCTTGCCCAGCATCTCCAGTATTGGAGTGGACCAAAAGGTTCTCACATGTAACAAAAGCTCTGCCTGGGCAGCAGTTCCCTCCTGTTTCCCACACCATATTCTCTGCTAATGCCTCACGGCTCTGTGTATCTCTTCAGGGGGCTTTTCAGAAAGGTGACAAAAAGGACATCAGAACCACCTCTCTCTGCAACTGCTGCCATGCAGCAGAACCTTGTAGGAATAGCTTATATTAATAGCTGCAGCTTAATATTTGTTATACCCTCTTCAATTTGCCTGTGATCACTGCAAAGGCAAATACAGAAGCAAATCCCCAGCGATGGCCATCTTGTGTGCACAGAAATAAATACCAGGGAAGGGGAGAGGACAGTGCTTGTGACTTTGTGTGGCAGAGCACTTGCAAGCCAGTGCAGGTGGGGGCATGGGGGAATGAAAGCAGTATGAGTATGCTGAGTGGGTGCAGCAAGGTATGCTCACAACTGGGAAGATGCACACAAACACATCCTAAGGATCACTAAATTCAGGTGAGGGCGTTCCCATTCCCATGACTGGCAGCAGGAATGAGAGCAGGTGAGGGTAAAGTGGAGGGTGGTGGTTGTGTGGGACACAACCCAGGCAGGGCAAGTGCTTGTGGTAGTGTGAGAGGGGAAACTATGAGCATGCAGAAGCATTTATTTCTGAACCTTTCCCTATAAAATGATACAGAGAAGCACAGGTTAACCTGTTCCCTTGGAGGCTTAAGTACTGAAAACTCTGTAAGTACTGAAAAAGTCCTTTCCTTTGAATATTTCCAGCACATAAAAGCTGGTTCTTTATCCTGTGTGGGGTGGAAGAGAAAAGAGGATGGCGAGTCACAGAGCTCCAAAATGTGCAAATTCTGGGAGCAGTACAGAACACCTGAACTAAACTCCTATTTGCAGAGTGGTACCCAGAATGCTTTCTGCCACTTTGCTCGTAAATGCTATACTTCTAGAGGTCACCCTAACCTAATTAAGTCTCTGTATCTGGTTAAAGCAACAGCTGCACAGTACACACGAGTTCAGGGGCAGCTGAAACCAAGAGACATGTTCTACATTTGCTTCTCTAGTCGTGGCTGAGCTGCCCATGGGAAGACTCAGTTTGGACAATTGCTGGGAAAACAGATTTGTGTTTTGGTACAGCTGTGTCTGGGAACACAGTGTTTGCTGTTAACTCCCAGCATGCCAGATGGAGCTGTAGGTCTGCTGGCTGGAAAGAGCAACAAATGGTAGAGAACCATAGCCTGCCTCACTCTGTGTCACTCAGTTCTGGCCCTTCATGAAGTGATCTTGAATGCATTGTCTTTGAGTTCCACAGGCTTGGAGCCCCTTCCATGTCAACACACTCACTGAGATAAGAGGTCCTGACGAGGAATTACATTGTCCTGGAAAGAGGAGGACTGAGAGCACACAATCAGAGTGGACTGCAAAGCACTGTGTGGCGTGCTTAGCATTTGTAGGACACGCACAAAGCCTTTTGCACAGAGTACAGTGGCCTCATCTGCGAGTCCAGCATGTCTTATTTGATCAAGTTAGTTTGGAGAAGATCTTGAATCCCTTTTGTTTCATCTGTTGCTGCTTTCTGTCCAGGACAAACACGTAACTACCAGTACTTTAACACAGGGGTTTAGCTTAGGAAGTAGCTTTAGAAACCCTCCCAGCAACATTGCAGAGTAATGCTGAGAAAACAATGACATGACCACAGCTGGAAGAGACATAGCATTAGGATGTAGCAATATTTTCCGGTCCGAAACATACAGATGATGCACTGAACCATCCTGGAGAAAGCAAAGGAAAGGAATGGACAATTTCAAGTAATCAGCTTCCTTGCAGCAGTTTCCTTCTCCTTATTTATAGCCACTCTATGATTCAGTCATACTGGAACTGCGAGCGAAAACACGTTTGCTTTGCTCCTGGCTCTCCTTGGACTTCATTTGCACAGCAAAGCATCACCCAGTGCCAGAGATTTATGATACATTCAAAACCCAAACAAGGCTGGATCTGAACAGCCACATATCCTCCAAATTTCATGGTGGAAAACGTGCTTCTAATGGGCTCCGAAGTAGCTCATGTCAGATTCACTGATCCTCACTGCAGCTGTGCATGGGGAGGGGCAACTCAGTCTGCTCCAAAGAGACTCAACCAATTTGAGCTCAGCTTCAAAATTCGAAAAAGCTCCTGGATGTACCTAACCTTCTGTCAGCAAAACTCCTGAGCCTGGAGACTTATAAACTGACACAGACTCAGATCCAGCACTGAATTCTGTAAATAAGCTCTTCATGCTTCATGTTAAAAGTTTCATGTATATAACAGTGGGTTGCACCAAAAAAACCCACAGTGGCCATGTGTCGCCTCCTGAAAGCTTGTGAAATTCCTGTCTGGGACTCAACGCCTTACAGCTGAGGTCACTCTTCATCAGGATGGCCCTAATTGTCCTTGTTTCCATGTGGGAGCACCCTCTAAGTTTCAGTGAGGACTATGAAGCTGTTGTCCTGGGGCTTGTAAAAAATCCCAGCAAAAAGACATTTCCTGTCCAGAACTAGACTTGGTGCTACCTGGCTCTAAGCTCAGTCATTCACAGTTCCCTATACTACAGCTACAAGCCTCTCATTCTTCAACCTCTCCCTACACCTACCAGAGCCCACAAGTGATAAAAGAATTTATAAGGTGAGGAGTCTGTCGTCTGTCCATTGCTTATTTTCAAAGCTGGAGAAAAAAAAGTAATGATCTTGTTCTGGAAGAAAATCAAAGGCTGCCAACAACAGCATGATATGTCAGCTCTTTTAATTTCATTTATTTATTTATTTTATCCAGTTGCTTTAATCCTTGGAGTTTAAAGGCAAAGAATGAATGCAACGTGCTGGAAAATGAAGAGCATGTGACAGTATCAAAGAGCAAAACCAAAGGAAAGGGGGTGTGTGTGTTGGGGGAGCCTTGTTAGGAGACACATTACATTAAGGCAATCCAGCTGATGGATGAAGCCTTTTATAAATGAAGAGTAAAGTCTTCATGTCACTCCTGATCTTTTTTTTTTTTGTTTGTTTGTTTTGTTTTAACCACTGTCTCTCCCTTTCACCTCCCCATGCATTCCTATCCTGCCTCTCCTCTTCTGGTCCCCTGCCATAGGTCCCACTTTATATTTGCACTGTAGGGCTGCTGTGGCCACAGAATTGTAAAGTCTCCCTCTGCTGAGAACAGCAGAGCCTGGTCTTCAACAGGCCATGGTGGTGCCTGCCACTGTGAGACCCTTCTAAGAGACTAAAATGCATCTTATTCTGGTCAGGCAGGGATGGTGGTTCCTCTCGGTCTTGGAGCTATAAACAAGGCATGGCAATCAATCACAGGCAGTGGAAGCCTGGTCTCCAGGGGATTTTGACACAGAGGTGGGATACGTGCATCACAGAAAAGCTGCTGTGCTGTATGTAGAAGTTGCAGTAGGGAGGTAAGTAGGTAGGTAGGGGGAAAGCAACCCAGAAATGCCTTTTATCCTTGGTAGAAGAGCAGAAAGACAAGGAAACAGAATCACCACATTCTTCTCTTTCAGTCATAGTTTTGACATCCCCGGAAAACAACTCCAGTGGAAAAACTGCTGTTGGGTACTGTTTGTGATGAGATTCAGCAGGAGTGACTCAGTTCTCATTGTCTCTCTCTCTCTCTCACACACACACACATACAGAGCTTATTATCTGTGATCTTTCTACATAGTGGATGTAAATGCCAGGCCTACCTCTTTTGAAGTCTCCTGGGCTTGGTCAAGCGGGAGAGTTTTTTACAGACTCTGTTTCCCCCAGCAGCCTTTACGCCTCCCCATGGCTCTCTCCCAGCAGAAGTTGCATGGCCTCACACACCAGCACAAACCTCTGGCCCTGGTGGTATCCAAACCAGGTGTCACACCCCACCAGAGACCAAGCCATGACATCTCACTACTGGCAAGCAGAGTTGGAGGGGAATTATCTTCTCGCTCCCCTCCAGAGACTGGCCTTTCAAAATCACAAGGTCTAAATGTAACTTTCTCCAGCCTGAGACACACTTGACCCCTATGCCCGGAAACATTTATCATGGTTGAACCCCAGCCATGAACCAAGCCTCAGGCAGTCATTCACTGCCCCACCAGTGGGATCAGGGAGAGGATTGGAAGGGTAAAAGATGGAAAACTCATGAGTTGAGATAAAGGCAGTTTAACAGGGAAAACAAAAGCTGAGCACACAAGCCAAGTGAAGCAAAAAATTAAATCACCATTCCCATGGGCAGGCAGGTGTTCAGCCATCCCCAGGAGAGCAGGGCCCCATCATATGTAACAGTTACTTGGGAAGACAAACACCATCAATCCAAACGTCCTTCCCTTTTTCCTGCAGCTTTTTGTACTGAGTATGATGTCACAGGGAATGGAATATCCTTCCGGTCAGTTTGGGTCACCTGTCCTGGTTGTGGCTCCTCCCAGTTTCCCAGGCACGCCCAACTTCCTTGCCAGCATGGAAGTACAAGAAGCAGAAAAGGCCTTAGCTCTGTTAAAGGTCTGCTCAGCAGTAAGAAAAATATCTCTGTATGATCAAGCCTGTGTTCAGCACAAATCCAAAACACAGCTTCTTACCAGGCACTGGGGATACAGTGTGCTCCCCAGTCAAAACCAGCAAAATGTCCCTGTGAGGCCCCAAGGGCACTGGCCTATGAGCTGAAGAGTGGTGGCCATCGAGTGACTGCGCGGGGACGCGATACGCGGCCAGCGGTGGCTGGGGTGGATGTGCTGCTGCAAGACCCTTGGGCAGCTCTCGGGGTCTCTGCTTGCCTGAGAATGAGGGATGGGCACTGCCCCTGGTCCTTCGGGAAGCCCCGAGATGCCCACAGAAAAGACGAGGAGTCTTCAGATGTTCTTTTTCTGGGTTTTCTTCCTTGTTTATTATATCTTATCTCTACAATTCTCTCTGAGCTCTGCCAAGGGCTGGACAGCACGGGCAACAGGCGATGACTGTCCCGCCTGCTCACAGCTCGTCATCTTATATACAGATAATTGCGTGTACATTATTTACAATTGTGACCCAATGCATACACTTAACACTAGACAGGTATTTTCTACTTTAACCCAATCCCTCTAAACCTACTTCATGTCGTCACCACTGTGCAAGATGGAGACAAAGAAGAAGGAGAAGACTCTAGGGTAACACCCAGAATCCTCCATCTTGTCTCTGGTCCTTCTTACCTTGAAACCCCTAATGTGAAAATATTATTACTTTCTACTACTTTCAACGCCTTGCAATTCTTCCCATAGTGTTGTTAATCTTTCCCATGGACTATAATCAAGACCCCTGCCTGTCTGGGGTCCATGCCAGGGTCTGTAACCCCCCTGCACATATCTCCGACCCCCCTGTACAGGTTTTAAACCCCCCTGTACAGCTTTCTGCTTGTCCAGGGTTTCCAAAGGAATACCCTGGACTCCTACAGGCAGCCCCAGCTCTTCCCTATCCAGAGGAGCTCCCATGGTGGGGACTGGCAAAGGCAGGAGTTAGCACACACAAGGCAGGCACTTTAAGTTCTATCAACAGTGGGCCTCTGGGTGAAGCACTTCTAACCACATCTCTGTCTCTCTGATGGCATGGGATGTGTGACTCCAGGGGCACAGGAGGGAAGGACAGGTGGGTTGGCAGATTCTGTGCTGAGGCTACTGCCCTCTGAACCAGTCTCTCTGGTTTTCTAGTTCCTGGAGTGTGTTGCTTAGGATCTGTAATGCAAGGTGTCACAGTCCCAAAGTAGATTAGGTAGACTTCAAAGAGACTGCTAATTTCATACAGTGATAACAAAACTGGTCAGTCTCTCAGAGGGGCAGCAAGCTTTACGTTACTAATTCTTGCAAGATGCAGGTAATCTGAGATCTTTGCAAGAAAGGCAGCGTAAGAAAGGCCCAGAAAACCAATTTCTCCAAGGTGCACTTTGCTTTTTTCCACCAGTCCTAAAGGAACAAGAAAAAAGAAAGAGGAGAGACCCAAAGACAAATGTCACAGAGCAGGCAGAAGGCAGGTAGGACTTAAGATGTCAGAAAATGCCACTGGGAGCAGAACAAAGGAGGCACTTGCTCCCCTAAGACGTGTGAAATGCAGCATGCACGACAGTCATGTAAACGCATGCCAGCAGGACCTGTGCATCTGTCCTGGAGCACAGGTCACTCCAAGGTGCAGAGGGACACACAGCACCAACATCATTTAAGTGAGATGGTTTTTGTCTTTTCAATTCCAAACAATAAGGAGACAGTTTTCAAAATACAGTGGTTGTCAAGCAGGAGTCTGGAACAACTAAATGTGATACTTAATTAAACATCTATACTTCCATGGAATGCAAGATTTGCCTCCTATCTCCTTTTTAGTACAGGAAGCCCAGAGATAAAACCTTCAAGTTATGAGCAACTGTGCCCTGCTGAGAAAAGTGATGGAGTGCTATGCTCCAGAGAACTTAACCAGGCCCCAGAAAATATGGAATTGACACCTAGAAGGTTTTCTACTTATTATTGCTGCTGCTGTTATTATTATTTTCATTACTGTTTTTCCTGACACTAAAACTCTTCCCGTCATGTTCCCAGAGGGAGACAAACAGTGTGTGTCTGCATGTTAATGGGAATAAATGGGGCCACTCTACTTTCCTGATGCACAGGGTTCAAATGCTGGAGGACCTGCTGAAAGCAGGCATTCTTTAGTGAATGCTGGAAAAGGCTGTAGGGCTCATGGATTTTGCACAGGAGAGAAGCACAAATACAGGAGATGCATGATCAGAGCTCAGCTCTGCTACTGTCTTGACTAGCTTGGGCAGGTTACTTAAGGCCCTGTGCTCTGGCAGCTTCCTTGCAAAACAGTTCAGGAGTAATAGGATGATGATCCGTGCTATTCCAGGGACAAGGTAAGAACAAGGGCCTAAATGTTTCTGGCATGCTGATAAAATGGATCAGAGAGTGATAAAAATACTTCATACAAGGTGAGAAATGGCCTAGAGGGAAGATTTCCTACATTGCCTGATCAGATGAAGCTGCAGAGATTAGGTGCAAAAATCAAAGGTGAGGACCCAAAATCTGAAGTCTTTCAGTTTGCACCATCATTTACTGTGGCCAAAGGAAAAGGCACCAAAAGAGGATGTAAGAATTTCTAATCTGTAAGATTTCCTCATCTATATTTTACTGCCTTAATGTGAAAAAACGACTGTGCATGGAATGGGACACTGGAGTGAAGAAACATGCCAGGCATAGAGCAGGTTATAAGAGAGCCAAAACTCTGGTTATGAATTTGAAGTGTCAGTAGTTTCAAATGTGATTGGATATTACTTTAAATTTGAAAAAAAAAAAAAAAGGGCATTGATGACTTCCCTGTTGATGTGAATAGCAATCAAAGATCCATTTGCTTCCCAGGGGGCCATGGAGACAAAGCCTGACAAAGCACAGAACACAAAAGCTGTTATACAGGTTAAACAAATAATCTGTATAGCATTGTGTCTTGCCTCCCACAGTGACCAAAAGCTCATGCCAAGGGTAGTCTAGAAGTAGACAAGCATAGATAATACTTTCCTTGAGTATCCACCCACAGTGCTTCTCTCATGTTTTTAGTATCCTCTTCTTTACTGAAGATTTCTCTTGTAGCTTAACTGACTTCCCTTTTCCAATACAGAGGACTGTAAAACACCTTAAACAAGAAATGCCTCTGTTCATACACCTTATCTTTACCCGGAACTCATGCCCCTGTGAATTCTGTGAAAGCACTGGCATACTAAAAAAGGCAGAGGATAAACTTGGTAGGCTTTGTTCTCCCCATCCCCTCAGCTGCTTCATTTCCTATAACTTTGAAATCTGTGGTAGCCATAAACCACAGGTTCAGCTGTGGGGCTTGAGGCATGGGGTGAAGGAGAAAACACAATCTCTTCTTCTGGGCTGCAGCACATCCTAATAATTTTCTGCTCTTCAGAAGTCAGAGGGGTCACTGGACCTCACCAGGACAATAGTGGTACTTGGGAGCATTTTCTGATAGTGCCTTCTCCAAAGGCTCTTTGCTGGAGTGCACACTGTGCCCAAATTCACCTCTGTGATTGCCCAGGTGCTGTGGCTAAGGAAGTTGCAGAAGAACTGGACTGAATTCCCTGTCTTTTGGGACAGAAAAAGTCCCACCAATTCACTGGGTTCTCCTGTCACATCCCATCATACCTACTGACATCAATTGATGTGAAAAGAGACCTCTCTCCCTCTTCTTGGAGACCTACTCCACTGCCAGGACTTGGGCCAATCTCATCATCAGGGCACCTTAGCATATTTTCTTTGGCAATGACACCTCACATCTTGCAATTACACAGCCTGGGACTATTCCCCGCTCCCCGCAAAAACCCAAAAAATCCTCATGTCCTTCATGGTGTTTACTCCTTGAGGGCATCCAGTCCAGTGAAAAGCACAGCATGCAGACAAGATCTGCCAGGCATAAAGAAAATTGAAGATGCTTTTCAAGAGAAGCAAAAAACTCAAATTTTTTTTTATTATTATTTTTTAATTTTTTTTTTAGTAAGGAAGGGGGAATACCCTAGCAAACCAGCAAAGAACCCAAGACTTCCAGGATGACAACTGTAGTCACATTCTTCCCAGCATGCTTGTCTAAGCTCTGCTGATGTTAGTTCGAAACACAAAGAAGGCACAATCCTCAGTGGTGCTGAGCAGACCCCAAGGAACACAGAAGGTACTCAGCTCTTAACAGAAATTGCTCATAATAACTGAGCCTCTCAAGTACATAAGCTGCTCTGAGGGGAGGCAAAGCCATTTTCTTGCTGAGCTTGAAACTAAGACCTCTGCTTGGCAGCTGCCATTCAAGTCACGATCAGATCTGGCCTTTCATGAAAATGCAAGCTCATTAAAACATCTGGAGAAAAGGAGGGGAATGTGGTGCAACCCTCAGCTAGAGGGATTAAAAGAGCAATTGCAGTCAAAACCAGGGCTCAGTAGTTATAGGCAAGCAAGGCAAAAGGATGAAGGAGACCAAGGCTAGATAGCACCCACAAAATATTTCCTCCAATTATCCTGAATAAAAGAAGAAATGGGCATTTACCTTTAGCTGTTGTGGGATTTTTTTTCTCTCTCTCTCTCTCTCTTTTTTTTTTTTTTTTTTTTTTTTTTTTTTTTTTTTTTTTTTGCCTGCCTCCACAAACACAGCTTAGCTGCTGAACTACACAGCAGATAAATGATGTAGAGACAGTGGGAACTCGTGGCCTTATTTAAACAAAGGCTAGATAGAGTTATCTGGATCGATTGAGCCAATGCTTCCTTGAGTGCTAATTCAGGCCAAACAACTGCTACTGAGAATACGCTCAGCTGACCTTCCTAGGAAGTGACCAGGCAAGATGGAGAGGTAAAGAGCAGCTTTTGACACGGGTGCCAACTGGGACAATTTTGCTTCCATGTGAAGGCTACTTTACATGAGCAAAGAGTGGTCTCAGACTGTCTGAATTATCCCATTACACCCCTACCTAGCAACTTAGCTCAAGATGAGCCCTGCTGGCTTGGAACAAGGGCCTCCATAATCCTTTTTCCTGAAAGTGGGCAGTGAAGTATGCTTAAAGTAAAGGGGTTATCCATCCCCACAACATCCTCTCAGCTTCCAGAAATCTGCCCTGAGTGGGCCTGCCTTCAGTTTACCTCACATAACTCGGGAAGAGGTTTCAAAGTGAACCAAATCCTTCCGTGTACTACCATAGATCATCGTATGTGACCACTCTGTTACACAATCACCCAATTATCTCTATCCGGTAATGATTCCCTCTGTGCCTGTGTGAGCTGGGGAATATACCCCATTAAGTCACACAGTTTCTTAACTCTCTTTCAGTCATTAGTGCCACTTGGGACTAGGCTTGCCACTTTTGCTGACTATTTAGAGCACTGGAGCCTGAGTCACTGCCTCTGATTCATCTTTTTATGCCGGTGTGACTCCGGGTGTAATGGAGCAGTGGTGAATCAGGCCCTATATATCTCGACTGGGAACAAATCAGCAACTCCCCATTCTCTGCTCCTTTCCCTCCTGAGACTGTAGGAAATGCAGAAAATGCTAAGCTTCTGCCAACGGCTAAGCAGGTTAAAAAGCACGGGTGACCAACCACATCCCAAGGAAAGAAAGCACAGCTTGAGAAAAATCACAGGGTGAAGCTTATTTCAAATGATGCCGTTCTTCAGAATCTTACACTTGTACCCCTGGGTCTGATCCTTAGCGCCATTACTGGTTCAAAGAAAATTTTACATCTTATCAACAGCGTTAAAAGGCACTACCTCATCTGCTAAACAGGAGAAGATGCAGAGGCACCAGCAGCATGACTCTTCATAAGTCAGACTAGCTTCCTTGGCTTCTAAGACCATTGAGACTTGCAGCCTCAGTTTAGCCCATCTTTGTGATGTAAAAATCACTGGCAAAACAGTTCAATAGCATAACCCTGTCCTTTGTCACAATCTCACTGCAAATCTAAATGAAGGAAGATTGGAAGGTCTCTTTTAGAACAAGAGGGCCTCTGATGGGAAGAACTCGCACAAGATGCTGGATAAGTTGCAAAGTCAGAAAACTCCTCACAGAGAACAGCTCTGAACTTTTGTCTCCCAGCAGCTGATACCAACCTTCTCCCTCCTCATCCCCACACACCAGCCTTGCAGAGCTCTGAAAGTGCAACCCATGAGTCAGTGACACAAGCCTTTGCTCTGAAGTATGGTGTTGAGCTAGACCTTTAAACATCTGTTTAAGATACAATTTTGTTACAGGCTGTGGCAGGCCCTTCCTTTGAGTCCTCTGTGCTGGGGGTGGCAAGTGAGCAGCCCCTCTGAGGACCCAAGAGCTCAGTGGTGTTATGGGACAAGTAAGGAGGAGGGATGCACCATGAGGGAAGGGTGGCTTGGTCACAAAGCTGGTGTGTGCGTGTGTACCATCGTCCATTTCTTTCTTCCTGTTGCTTTTAGGTCAATATGCAACCAAATGCTTGTCTGAAAAGTAGTCTGTGTTCCTTCTGCCTTGTCAAACTCTTCAAGGGCAACATTATCGCCTTAATTGCTTAATTCCAATTCGCATAATACGGCGCTCTGACAACTGCAGAAACAGGGATGCAGAAGGAAGATTAAGAGCGACGTATGCATGCTGCCAGCCTTTCACAATCGGGAAAGTGCAGTTGAGAACCAGAGATGGGACAAGCAGCCCTGCAGTCTCCCAGCTCCCAACTCACTCACTTCCCAGGAGCCTTTCTCACCCCTGCAGCCCCCAGACCCCTGCACTCACAGGGTTTTCACTGTGCTCTGGTGGGATTCCAAACTGTACTGCTCCGCCCAGATTTTTTATCTATGGACTGTGTGATCTAGAGCCTTTCGGATGGTCCTGGTGGCATGAGCTGCCCCTCAAAACCCCAGACAGCAAAATTCTGCATGCCTTGGGCATGGAGACTTGTCCTTTGCCTTGCATTGCAAACAAATGAAGGCAGAGCATGGCAAAACTTAAGCCTAGACAAACGGATTCCTCTTGGATCTCTTATTCTACTGACCAGTCCTGGTATTTAAAAGATTTGACTCATTTTTTACTTCACATGTCAGTGCCTTTCAAAGTTCATGAATATTAGATGTTGGACTTCCCAGATAGTCTCAAGAAAGCCTGTTCTCCCAATGCTTCTTGCTTGACTGGCAGATGTAGATGTATATTAGAAGACCTCCAGAACCACAAGATTCCCATAATTACAAGCATAGGACATCTCTCATGAGCCAAAATTCATTCCCACTTACTGAAATAACACAAGTTCTTCACTTGCAGAAGCCAATGGAACCATTTTCCTACATTAAAAAGCCAACAGCCCTAAACTTCCAAACCCAGCTGTGGTGAATACACAGCAGACCAACAGGGAGATATGAGCTTTCAGAATAAATTCTGGCCATTTCCTATTTTATCTGCATCAGCTTCACACCTTGTTCCAAAACACAGCACAATCTTACAGAAGTTCTGTGCATATCAGGAGCTGTGTTTTGTGTCTCTTGGTTCTATTACTCCCCCTTTCCCCACACACCAGGCCTGAAGATTTATGTTCAAGTTAACATAGACCCCACTGATTTCAAGGAAAGGAAATGCAGGATTGTTGCCTCTGCAGATACAAATGGGATAAAAATCCTAAGTTGGACTTTGCCTGCATGTGAATAAGCCTGTACCAGAGAATTGCACAGCACTCATGTTTACACACTAACTTTGGCACTACTAAAGCAGCTTTGAATGGTATAACCCTCAAACTGGGCACACAGATACTCCTACAAAAGTATTTGTTGCTTATCCCTCATCTATGTACTTGTAGTGGTACAAACTAATTGAGGCAGACAAGTCCATAGGACACAGACATCCCTGAATTTCTGATCTGAATTTGCAGCTTGTGCCTGTCTATATGTAATTGAGACACTAAACGAGATTGTAACAATACAGAATAAAACTAGGAAGGGGAACATGTTCCCGGAGGCAGGATTTTGCTGCTTCTTGACACAGTTTGTTGAAAAGCTGTGTAACAGCCAGAGGCTATTCCTGGTCTGGGGCACCTGGGAAAAATGAGCCTTGTATCCTGACTGATAAATTGGGCTCAAAGTTGGGGAAACGTCTCTAGTAAGTGTCACCAGTGGTGTGACCTCTCGACTGAAATAAAACAAGCAGCACATAGGAAGAGGTAAGAAAAATGGGAAGCCTGCTGGCTTTTCTGTTTGTAATGAGAAGCTACACTGTTTTAGTTGGACTACAAAGGCATTTGCAGTAGCAAAGCAGAAGATGCTTGTGGAAGAGGTGCAAACAGTGCTCATTTAGCAGCTGGGTATGAAAAAATCAATGAATGAGATGTGAACCAAGCAGATAAGTCAAGATATACAGAGCAGGTAAGCAGAGGAGTTTTAACAACAGCCAGTCTCAGAGGAAGGAAGAGGATCAACAAACAGCTGAGAACGAGCAGAATGGGAGGGAGATAATGAAAAGACCAAGCAGATAAATGTGAATGTCAGATGGCACCAATCACTCTGCATCACAGCAAGGGGACTTCTTTTCTCTCTTTCACTCTAAAAGGCATGGGAAATAGAAGGGAAAATTGGACTTTTAGTATCACTGGACAGAAGGGGAGAGCTACCGTCGGTGGGTTATAAAAGCTGCAGCATCAATCCCTGCTACACCAGAGTAGGAAACAGCTGTTGTCTTTGCCATTAAGCCCCTTCCAAGAGTGGTTCTTGAGGACTCAGTGCATGGACGAGTCAGAATCAGGAACTATTTAATATGGCTATTTAATATGGAAGCTTTTCCAGAACTATCCAAACTGCTTGTAAGGTAGCTGTCTCCAGTGCCCTCCTCCCCTGTACCAGCCAAGACCCAGAAGGGCAGGAACAGCATCAAAATGGTGCCTTCCACAGCCAATACAATGTGGATGCCAACAGAGCAGGAAAAGGAGTGCTTGGGACTTGTTTCAGCTTGGTGAGAGGACTCCCTGCAGCAGGCAGCACTGGCCCTAAGGAAGAGCTGCTAGGAACATGCCTTTCAGTGACTGCAGAGGGACAGGCCCACACCTCATAGAACATCACAGGTTTAAAAATTAAATTCACGAGGTGTCTCATGGGCTCTGAGTAATGAAGAGGCCTTGGCAGCTTGGAATCAAGGTAGGGAGCAAGTGGGGGTGTGGTCTTTCAAAGGCTGCACTTAATTAAAAAGACAGGCTGCCAAGAAATTATTCCCATGTTGGAAGGAGAGCAGAACAGAGAAGATGCACTGGAAAAGCACTGCTCGTGAGGCCTCATAATATACACATTCTCACCCTTGGCACACATACCTACTGCTGGCCCTAATGCTGTCATAGTGGGTCAGTGGGGAGGATGGGGTTTAAGCTTGGAGGTCCTATGGTCGGTCTAAGGAAGTGCTGTTATTTTAGCAAGCTGCTACATGGCCCTATGAACAGCCAGGGGTCAATCAGAAATGGGACCTAGCCAGACCATTGCTGTCCAAACATGCCTGTAAGGCTGGGGGACTTTCACACACCTCCCCCCCACTTGCATTCACCCTCAAATCTTTAATAAGCTGAAGCACAACTCCACAACCTAACAACCTCACCTTCTCCTTCACACAGATGCATTACAGCTATGGCTTTGATCAAGCTCAGAACTGGTGATTACGGATCCTGCATAAAGTATGAGACTCAGTTATTTATTTCTCTCCCCCCTCCCTACCCTCAAGCATTCTAGAAGTCCTGTCCTCTCTCAGGGTAGGGCAGATCTACAGATACAAACCAGAAGGTGGTGGTGGCTCTCCCCCACTCCTCTGTCTTTCCTGACTGTTGCTTTTTTTCCCAGCTCTCATCTGCAAGGTGCCCTCTTCATATTGCTCTTCAAAGTAAAATGCTTTTCCTCCTGCCTCTCTCGTGATGCAAAATGTCTGAATCCCCGTTACAGACTTCATATGCAATGCCTGCTTGGCTGTAACTCACAGTGAAAAATGCCCCCTCACCAGCCAGAGTCTCCCTGAGCCTTTTACCTATCTCAATATGCTACATCTCCACCACCCCCTCCCTGCTTTCATTTTCAATTGCATGTAATCAGTTTCCAGCTCTTTAACCTTATTCTGAGTGCTCTCTTTTTTAAGAATTTGCTATTCCACCCTAAAGCACTCGAAGGGAAAGAAACACACACATTTTAATTAAATTTCTCTCAGTTTTTTCCCTTGCATTTGCATATTTATTTTTATTTTTTCCCCATTTCCAACCCCAGGGAAGATAAATAAATAAATAAATGCAAAAGGGAGAAGGATGTGGAACAATACATGGAAGGTGACTGGGATGCAGATCACAGGCATGGGCTGGAGGTGGAGGGGAGGACAGCTGAAGGGGAGAGAGGGGAGGGACAATCCTGCAACTAAGCTTAAAGTAAGGTCAGGTATGGCAGAAATCCAATGATGCTCATGAAAATGCTTTTAGGAAAGGAAGAAAGGAAGAGGTAGAGAAGACAGACGGTTTTGAAGTGTCATAGTATGTTGATGAACGTGAATCAACTCCCCAGACTCTAATCTTCAACGGATTCCTGACCAGTTTCTGCTCCTCCATTGGACTTGCAACTTGTACACCCAGTGATGTGCACTTTGGGATGGTGGGCAGAGGCCATGCTAGGTTCCTGGGCTACAGGACAGAGCAATGCCCCTCATTTTGGAAATGACAACAGAAAAAAACAAATCAGCCCAAAGCCTAAGGTGGGTGACAAAAAAGGGTGTTTCAGAGTGGGCAGAACAGCAACAATTAAAGGGAAATACCAGAACAGCTTAAGATAGTACAGATGAAGACTTGATCATTAACAAAAACAAACAAACAAACAAAACCACAAACACAAAACAAACAAAAACTCCCAAACATTTTATGATTTTATGCCCTGGTATAATCTTTTCTTCTTTTCCTTTTTTTTTTTTTTTTTTTTTTTTTTTTTTAAATTATATGTCAATAAGCCCATGAAATTTAGTGTTTGACTGCAGTTGTTCCTATTTCCTTATTGTTTCCAAGTTATGATTTTAATTTTAACCTATTAAGGGATTTCATCTTGTAGCAGTCTACCTGCTGGTTATATAGGTTCCCATTTAATACCTGCTCTTTTCAGGTTGCTTCTTCCCCCAGAATCTGTGGTGGCATTGGAGTGATGATGAGGAAATACAAATTTTCCTGTGGAGGACTGCAAGTCAAAATTGGGACCAGCCAACATGGAGTCCCTTTGCAATAACCTAGAGATCTGTTACGGCCCCATTTTGCACACAATTTCATTATTACTCACACATCACCCAAGGACGGTGTCATCATTTTTTCTCTGCAAAATGCATGCTGGGGTATTCAGGGTTCTCTTCTCCCCTCTACTAATGACCAGGTCTTTTCTGCAACCTCTATTCATCCTGATTACCTCTTTAACTGACTCTCCCTGGGGCTGCCTACTCTTGGTATGTAAAGAATTTATTATTGCTTGTGTTATCTTTGGCTATTTGTTCCTCAAATTTTTTCTTAATCTGTATTTTACATCTCAGTGCTCCATTTTATGTTCCATTCTATTAGCATCACTCGGATGGAATATCCAATTTTTAAAGTATTCTTTATCTGACTTGAATAAACCAACATAGCTTGGTATTTAAGTGCATGAGTTTCTCTTACCTTTTTGCTTCCAGGTTTTTATTTTGTTTTTTTCATGTGGGCGTATGGCGCTACCTTCTGTGATTCTAATAAGGGACTTTTTAAAGCATTTTCCCTGCTGGTTCTTTGGGTTTCAATTTCATAACTTTTTGCCTTCAGGTTGTTTCTGAATTGGTTCTTTTTTTTTTTTTTTTTTTTTTAATTCTTTTTTTGATGTTCTGTGCTACAGAATTTCTGGTTGGAATAAGAAAATGATAGACATCATTTTATTAGGGTAATTTTTCACTCCTTATATCTGTCCTTTCACAGTCAGGCTCTGACTGAAAGGCAAGGCCATACAAAGACAGTTCTTCCAACCCTTTCAGAGAGGGTTAGAATGAGACTGCTTTTACAACTCAGCAGAGAGGTTTTGCCATGGCAGGAGCAGACAAGATCTGAGCCAGAAACAGACCAAAGCAAAATGTGGCTCAGGAAGCACATATAAGAACTTAAGTTTGGGGGCTGCCCCCTCTGCTCCCCACATTCCTCAGCACTTGCTGGTTTATCCCTAACTTAATGAGAACAACAGAGTAGCAGAAGCAACTCTCACACTGCACCATTTCTGCTTGCCCTGTTTGACTGCAGAGGTGCCTTTCCTGTACCAGTCTTCCCTTCCTCCAAAGGTTACCCATCGTCTGGCAAAGGCAAAGCCACCTCCACGTTCCAAGCACCAGTGCACCATGGGCACATTCAAGCTTTCTCCTCTCACCTAAACCTTCCTCTTCGAAGAAAATAAAAGGAAACAGACAAGATGCCTCTTAATAGTTCCAGATGGAGAGCCAAGAGCCCTTCTCCTACCACTGCCAATGCTGTTGACATCTCTTTCTCCAAGCCCTGTTCCCTCAGAGAGCAGATTCTCTTGGCACCTAATGTGCCTCTTCTGCACCACCATGAATGTCAGAATAAAGTGCAACCCTTGTACCAATTCCCTTCTTTTTAACACAAAGTACTTGGGTTTATGCTTTTTGGTCATGCCTCAGGGTCCATTCAGAGCTGAAGCGAAGGGTCACTTTCATCTTCTGGAGATGGGTTCACATGCCATGGCTGGACAGAGTCCACAGTCAGACCCCTACAGATCAGATCTCCAACTCCACTTGCTCAGATCATCAAAGCTCTGCAAATATTCCACCTACAAAGACCCACTTTTTAGGAAACAAGAGTGACACTTGGATGAATTACTGGACCAATTGGACTTAGACTCCCTGTGCATGCTGAGATGTAACAAACATCCATCAAGACTGAAACAGGTCTAGTGCTATCTGTTTTGGGACAAAGATCTTTTCCTGTCCCTTACAGCCCTATAGTTTAAGGATGCTCTGTTTCATCCCTTCCAGATTCCATATCCCAGTGGGTGGCTGGACTTGATTTGTGCTTTAAAAAATCTCAGGCTGTTTTCTTTTTTCCCTAAGTAAGGCTCTACTGTGGTGAGGCTGTCAGAAGAAAAAAAGGAAAAAATCCCACCAAACCATTTGCAGCTGTCACAGACGCTCACTGCCTCAGTGCCTCCAAACGCCACTTGGCTCCCATGCGTTGATGCATTTACTGTACTGGTAATTAATGCCGTTAGCTTTGTAATTAAAAAAAACAACTTTTTGCCTTTATACTTGGGGTGATAACGCTGCAAGTAAAAATTAATTAAAACGAGATGAATTGCCTTCAGTTAAACGAAACGGAAAGAGAGGGAGAGGAGGGGGCATGGAAGGGAGGGGGTCATAGTGGCAGTGAAGAGAGAAGGAGGCACGCCAGAGCCCTGCTAATGAAGCAAAATGATGCTGTTGGCATTTTTAAAGATTTTCCCCTTGGCTATGGTACCTTCTGTTGGGTTCTGGGTTAATGGAGCCTAAAGCTATACGTCTGGCAGGGAAACTCTGTGAGCCACCACTGCCCCATCTCTTTCATAAGGTCCACAAACACACCCGCCCATGTTGCTTCAAGTCCCTCCTCCTCCTCACCTTCCTACCCCCCACCTGGCTATGAGGGGTAATGGGCTGTGAAATTGGCTTTTCTATTATTATTAATTAGATCTGATGTCAGGCTTTTTGTTTTGTTTGTGTCTGTGTTTTATTCCCTTCCTAAAATAAGGAAAATACCTAGATGCCTGAAAGAGAGGGTAGATTTCTTACAAAGTTGATGCTGGGAGCCAGTCCTAGCAACTGCTGCATGTAGTTTTTTGCTGCATCTACTTTTTTGTAGAGGACCAGAGTCCCTCTCTCTGCTTTTAAACGACTTCTCTGTTCACTGCTTAACTCTTTCTGTCCCTCATAGGAGTCCCAGCTCTAGTCAGGCCAGAGAGGGAGCTGTTACCAGAGAGGAAAAGAAGTAACCTGTATAAGGGCTGAAGGAAGCCCCTGGCAGCAGAGGAAGCAAACAGCCTTGCTGAATGCAAGGGAAGAGAAACTGCACGAGACAGGAGAAACAGAAGCATTTCATTAAGTCTTGGATGAGAGAGAAGACATTCTTGGACAGACCCAAATGGTTCAGGTCTAATCGAAATTCATCTTTGGAAATTACTTTGAATTTTATCACTGTTATGCCCATCTCATTTCCTTGTTCCTAATATGTAGGAATTTAGCAAATGAGGGAAGAAGAAATGAAAAATCTGTCCGAAACCAAGTGATAAAGAGCATTTACCACCTACCCACCCAACTATCCTGTAGCACTCATTACTTTTCAACCCCTTCAGTTTGGGAACTTCTGAAGTTTCCCCTATACAAACCATCTCACTGTAGAGAGCAATCTGCTTTTCCATCCATCACAGCTCCCTAAGATTAATACATGGATGCCCATTGGGACTGCCAACTCTAGATACAAAATAATAAATATCCTTCTCTGGATGAGCTATCTATCTAGAAATAGTTGTCTATTCTAGAGTTAATATTAGAATATTTAAGTACCCCGGGTGTAGTCACCCTACCACACCGGGTGAGAAGAAAATGCTGTTACTAAGAGAAAGAGCAGCAGTTCCTGCAGAGTACTCATAACACTTAGAACTACTGAGATCCTATGGCCTGAGTTTAAAACTCCTTATCTGCAAAAAAGCTCTGCAGCTTTTCGAACCAGCACTGCGTGTCTGTTCTCCCATTTTCCCTCCAAAGCACTTTGTCACCACAATGGCCAGTTTCAGGTATGTGCAAACCCACTAGGAACCAAGTCCTTAGACCAACCCTCTCACTCAGCCTCTGTAAGGTCAAAGAAACATGGTTTGACAGCAAAACCAAGTCAGATCCTGTGGCAACACTGAAGAGCAAAGTCCTGACTGTTTTCCCTAAAGCCTCTGTTGTCTTCAGGCTGAAATGCAGATTGATTTCGAGCAGCCAGATCCACGAACACCCTGAAGCAGGGGAATTGACTTTGTTGTCAGGGTAGCACCCACAAGACCTACCATGAAGATACTATTGATTCTGCCATGGCTGATGGGAACAGAGTGCTTTGCATGCCTGTTTGTGACAGCAATGCACTCTTTTAAAAACCAGCACCCACTGCTGCCCCACACATAGGGGAGAGATGGGAGATACGTTGTCCCCACTTTTGAGAAGGACACTAGAGTTGCCATTCAGGGAGAGCTGCTGGGACTGGGGAATAGCAAGACAAGCTCTTCTCCATGAAAGTCTTCCCTCCTGTTCTATGTTGTCTTAGCTGCAAGTGTGGTGTGGCCACTGCATGATGAAAAAGGATGGAGAGGTGACATGACCCTCCTAAAGGATTTCAGAGTCAGGGTATACTCCAGGCCTAGTCTAATGCCTGCTGGGTCTGGCTCCTGGAGGCATCAGGGCAGCTCTGGGGGACACATTGTGCTGGCCCTGGCAACTACTTCCCAGTCCTGTTCAACATGGCTCGATTTCTACAGCTATAAAATTAAGATAATGACACTCATTCTACTTTTGCAGGGCACCAGGGGTTCTGCTGGTGAAAAGCAACATACCAGAGCAAGTTTGACATCCTGGAAAGCTCAATGCAAATTCTCATCCCGCTCTGGACTTTCCACCTCAATTTCCCTGCCTATGAAATCAGGACAGTAGCATGCACCTGGCTTTGCAAAGGTGAGGCTAGATTACTGATTGACAAGGTAGAGCCACTACCTTAAAACAAAATCATCCTGGAGTAAGGTTGTTGAAGCAACTGAGTGAAACCCAGGAGTGACTTTGGCCCTTCACCAAAGCCAAGGCATTGTCTTGACCTTTGCAGCTAATTCAGGCTGTCCACTTTGGGTTACTTCAGAATTTCAGGTAAGACCTTAGTCTGGCTGACAGCTTTGAAAAGACAGTCAACCAAGCAGAAGAGATACACAGAAGGGTGAAAAGTGAGTGCTAAGAACATTGCTCCTGACCTTTTAAATGGGATTTTACAGCCATGGTTTGGCTGAGCCTGGGGCCTGCCTGCTGCAGTGCCACAAACTTCTGTCAAGTTATTTCTGAAGTGCCATGGTATAAGCAAGAGACAACATCATCCACCCCCCAGTATGTACAACTGAACAGGGGATTTACAGCCTGGTGTGAGAAAGCAGGGAAGGAGGATGTTGGAGTGAAGGGTGGGGTGTGAAATATAGAGTCTGTGTGAAAGGGCAGCTCTTTTTACTGGAATAAGTCTCTCACGTGACTGTGGCTTTCTCCCCTTCAGTTCAGATGGGTTTCATTTTTCAGTCCTAAAGGAAATAAATAAACTGAGAGTGATGCGTTTCTGACTGTCATGGTAAATCAGGCATCATTTCATTGCAATCAATGGACTTCCACCAGCGGAGAGTTGATGTGAAAGAGATGACCATTAACCCCAGAGTATCTAACCTCCCAGCCATTCCAAATCCCTTCCAGATCTGAAAATCAGCTGTTCTTTTTTGGCTCTTAGAGGAACCCCAGGAAGAAAGAGCCTGCAGTCAGACTAGAGCTGCTGAGGCATGACGCAAATTAGACGCCAGTCTCACTTCTCCACAGCAGTGTCAGCTCCTGCAGGGCTAAGCATAAGACACTGAAAAAGCATGGGGAGAAGGGATATTGAGCCAAACCTGCTCACAGCTCCAATCCAATCCGGCCTGAGCAAGGATAGAATGAAAACAAGGACGAGGAAAATGTCTGTGTCTTCTACTATTCCCATGATGGGTTACAGGTCCCTGGCCAGCCAGTCCTGAGTTTGCTTTGACAAAAAATTTCTGTCCAAGCCATTCTCACAAGCAGTGTGTTTAAGCCCCTTCTCTTTAGAAGCACCAAGTGACACTCTACTGTAGCTGGAAAGGACCTCCTGAAATGAAAGAAACAGATTTTTGCTGACGGTAGTCATCTGTTGTACATCACAGGTGAACCACGGAAATTCTTAGGGAAGCAAATGGCAGTATTTTAAGGTCTGCCATCGTTCCACAGCATGGAAAGATAAAAGCAGTGAATAGACTTCTAAACAACACCGTCTGGAGAAATCTGCTCCTTCCACACATGCTGGCGAGCTGGGCCCATACATGCCAGCAAGTTCCCCTCTTTCTGAACATTTGCAGAGGACTAGCAAGCAACTCATCCATCCCACAGATGCGAATTCCTACTAATCAAGCTGGCTAGAGTGCCAGACTGCTTTGGGACAGCTTAAACACCATTCTTGCCTCAGTTATTTATGCTGCCACTTCAGGGCTAAACACGGCAGCTGCTTAGAAACGGGCAACACTGAGGGGAGGAATGAGGGAGGCTGCTTTATTTCATTCAGGACCATTGGGGAACACTAAGGAAGACGGAAAACAGTTCTTTGCCCTAAAATTTTCTGAAGTTCTGGGCCTACAGACATTTAGAGCCATCATGTGGCTCTGTGGTAGGGACTTCTGCAGCTCATCATAATGCTGCCTTCCCCACAACACAGAGGCAGCTGATCCCTTGCTGGGACCTTGGCTTAATGCTGAATGAGAGAGAAATCAACACCTGCTGCACAGCCACCAGCACCTTTGGATTTGCATTACAGATCTGCCATCCGAAGATGCCACCAGCCTAATGCTGTTTAGACTGGAGGAGATTGCTGCCCTGAGAGGTGCATCTCCAAAACCTGGGAGCCAATGTGCTGCTGCTCTGCTCCCAAGCCAGCAGCAATAAACAGAGGATGATGCTTTAAGGAACAGCATATTCATTCTGGTTTTCATCTGGTACTAAATACCTAAGTCTCCACCTGCCTGAATCCTCTTCCACCCTTGCCAGAAATCTGCTGGAGAGGAAACTAAAAAAAGGAAGATGAGGCAAAATAAAGCAAACTGCCAGGGAAAAATGTCCAAAAAGCTAGCCCAGAGGACAGGGGAGAATCGAGGTCTCCACAGATGAGTGCTTTTAATTAGGAAGAGGTCTGAACAGCAAGGAGCTTATGCTAATGAGTAGTCTCTTTTAATCAGCTTATATTTTAAAAACAGCATTTTTTAACAGTCAAAATAGTTCTGAAAAATGGTAATTATCAGAAAGCCATTAACATGGAGCGGGTAGGTTGCAAGCTGAAATGATGCAGTCTGCTGTCTGACAGAAGGGGACAGCATTGTCATGGGGGGGAATGCAGGGATGAGGTGGGAGGGCTTCCGGGGCTGTGGCTACTGCCTCTGACATCCCTGGCCTGTGAATCTTCCTTTCCTCCCTGCTCTAATTAATCCCTTCTGTCCCTGACATGTTCACCAGTGTCCCCCTCTTTCCTCCCATTGGTGAGTTCTCTCTCTGCACACAGAGGCGATCTTGCTTTTTGCTTGTCTCTCTATTTCCTCACCTTTCCCCCACCTGCTCCTCCAAGTACTACCCTGCGAATGCATGATGCAGAGGCCTCTTCCTGCTTGTGCCACAAACACTGCCATGTTGTAGTGTCTGCTGAATGTGGATGCTGATTGTCTGGAGAATATATTTACTGTGTACTGTGTGTACACCCCCCAGGAAGATAAACTGAGCCTTTGCAGTCCATGCCTGTCCAAACTGATTCCACAGCTGACCCCTCCCAAACAGTGAGTCCCTTTACTCTTAGCCAACCCGGCTGGAGATTGGCACATATTTGCATGCAGCAGAGTACAGAGAAATTCCCGTCTGTTTACAACTTCTTTCTTTCAGCACCCTGTCCTCTCCTCTGGAAAAGGACACTCTACCAGAAATGTGCAGGATTCCCATCACCTATACGCCCTCACTCTACCCTGCCCACGTGAGTCTTTGTAACAGCCTGCCTGCTTCTCCAAATGGTTCAACACCCACCAATATTTCAAGTAGATGTTACCAAGTGAAATGAACACCAGTTCGCAGTATCCTACTTTGTCTGAGGAAACAGATCCAGGCATGTGAAGCCATCTGCTCTTGTAGGGTTGCCATCCTCATATTTCTCTGTACTATGTGCAATAAAGAGCGTTACCAGACATCACTCTCAAGCTCACAACAACCTTGGGGCAGAAAACAGGAGGGGGAGACAGCACATCCAACATGCCACATATGGTGGGGTGAAAGGAGAGAGACAGAGAAAATATACACCAAAGGATGGGTAGAGCGATAGGCTGCCTGATGCTTTCACGTGCAGTGGAAGGTGCTGTGATTCTCCCGTCTGAAGCTGGCTTAATTCTAAATGTTTTTTTCCAAGATTCCTGCGGTGAAGCAGAAAACCAGTTCAGCCATGTCTTCTTGCTGGTCTTGACACCAGAAAACAGACTGTAGCCTGTACAGCTGTCACTGTCCCATATAGGAGGAGCTGGCTTTGATCCACCACTTACGACTGAGCAAAGTCTCCTCGGTGCCCTCGGGTTCAGCTTATGTATGGCCGAGGCCCAGGCAGGTGGCAAGTCCTGTTTGGGCTGAGGAAATGCCACGTGGTAGCAGGCAGCTTCAGCCCCTCTCAGCTACTGTAGCAGGGTCTCTGCTCTGATTGCCCTCTCCAGCTTCTCAGGTGCAAGCTCCCAAGTGATGGGACTTAAGGGCATCCAACTGACTGACACAACTGCGCTTCAAAGAGTTCTTGCCTCTCTAGGAATCAAGCTTATGGCTTAAAAATCTCATGGCAGTTGCCTTGGGTTGCAAAGCAAGATGTAATTGAAAGCATGTATTCTATTCCCAATCTGTTGAAACTGGTTGAAGAGGTGTTTTTCTTTATCTCGTAACTGCAGGGGTGAGGGGATGTGTGCCTTCTGATAATGGGCCAACTGTTAAAACCAGGTGGAGCAATGTTCCTTATCTCCACCATGACCCATCCTCCCTCCAGGGGGATATCTGCTGTTAATGGGCCCTTAAAGCTCACCACATGACTCAAAACATTACATCATCCCATTGTGAGATGCTCCACCCAGTGGGAGGAGCCAAACATTCCTACCTGGATAAAACCTGCAATGCAGAACACCAAGGCAGCCTGTTTTTCCACTGGATTTCCCAGAGGAAGACTGGACCCTTCTCACCACCACTGGACCCTTCTACAGGATCATCTCTACTCCAACAGAACCACATCTGTTCCCCCAGGAGGTTTTATTTGAACTGCTTCCAACACCCTGACCAACAGGGTGTCAGGTTGTATCTCTGACTCTGTCAGGGTTTCTAGGATTTTTGTTTGTTTGCTTGTTTTTTGTACTACTACATTTGTATTTTTACTATTCCTAGTAAAGAACTGTTATTCCTATCCCCATATCTTTGCCTGAAAGCCCCTAATTGCAAAATTATAATAATTTGGAGGAAGGGGGTTTACGTTCTCCATTCCAAGGGAAGCTCCAGCTTTCCCTGGCAGACACCTCTCTTTCTAAACCAAGACAGCAGTGAAAGATCAGACTGGGCTTACAACTCTAGTTTTACAGGATAAGAAAACAATCAACCACAGTTTTGATCCACTCAAAAAGACACTGTCTTTCCAAACACTCACTGTACCACCTGTATGGCATTAGCAAAATAACTTGGTGTCAAAGCCTGATGTTGATGTATGTTTGTGCATGGCATATCTTCTTCCCGTGTAATCCCCTGCTCAGCTTCCTTGCCTCTGTGTTTGAGGGCAGGAATCTCTTTGGTGAAAGAAAGCAACTGTAATGCTGATTATTTTACAGCTGCATCTGTAAATTATGGTGTCCAGGGCTAGCCAAGGAAAAGGAATACCTTGGGACATGACCTGCTCAGACCTCAAAGGCAAGTTCATACAGATCTGCAGTAACAACTTGAGTCGGGAGACAGCCAAAGAAAATGGCATTCTGTACCATTTGACTGTGCTCCTCCACCGAGACCATGATACTGCTGATCCCCCTCCTGATTTGAGGAACATGTGATTTAAGGACATGAAGACCTGCAGGAGTGAGGAAGATAACTGCAATGCAAGACCAATACTATGATCCCCGAGACCATTAAAGATTCCATATCATGCTGCATTTTTCTCCTTCACAACATTTTTAAACTCACATCAATTTTCCATACCGTATTAGATGCATTAGTAGTAATGGCTATTTATAGAGCTGTAGTTTACAGAGCAGTTCAGACTGCTGTACAAGGAGAAAAAAAAGAAAACTGTCGTGCTTAAAGGCTACAGTCTAAACAGGGAACTAAATGCCAGAGCATATAAGGTTAAATATCCTAAATAGCTTCCTCCCATTGACAGGCAATGACTTTGTTATTAATTCAGTGTAGAGGTAGAAAGCGTTAAAATAAATGTTAAAATAAATTACATGGTAAAATAGATTACACAAACTGAGCACATTAATATGCACTAATAGAGGTTGTTGCTATAACAGGATTCTTTGTTCTGGAGCAAAATGCCTCAGAATTACAGGCAGGCCAAAACAAAAGCCCCCTGCTGCTGTAGTGAAAGCTGGACTGGGATTATAAACAGGATTTTCAAAGCAAAGTTGTTCCTTTCCAACACAATTGTGCTGCTGAGAACCAGTTGGACTGGTGTCCCAAGGCTGAGCTTCTCTCCACTTTGAATGGATGGGCAAAAGCATCATGTTGAGATACCCTCTCCTGTATCATCTGATGGGAATGCACATGCCTGCTGTCTGCCTCAGGCAGTGGTGCAGGCTGAGCGTAAAACCGCACCATCTGCTTTGGGCTGCCAGCCTGAGCCACAGCACTGGAACAGGGGGTCTGTGTGCACCAGGGAGGGAAAGGCAACCTCACTGCCTCCTTCAGTATGGGAAATCAGCAGCTGTGCTCTGAGCTAGCAGCAAAGAAAGACTCCCCAAAAGCAAATTCAGCTCTGGTACTTGGTTGGCAGTGGTAGCACACCTCCTCCCTGCCGCTGCCTCAGCTCTGGAGTCCAATCTGGACGGACCATACGCAGGGGTCAGAGAGCACCCTGTGCCTGCAGGTCCATCTTGGCCTTTGGCCTCTCTGCTGAGGTGCTGGCAGGTGTCCCACCTGAGCTCCAGGTAGAGAAGCGGACCAGGAGAGGACAACTTCCACCAACAGCTCAATCAAAAGCCACCTATCAAGAGCCAAAAAGTGACAATAGAAAAGCTGCACCAGTGCTGGTGCTCAATGTCTAATGTCTAAGTCCGAGAGAGAAGTGAATCCAGCTGCCTGCCACTTCATAGTCCATGACTCTACAGAGAGGAAGAGCTGTGAAAGCTGAATCTGATCGTTCTTGTTGGCACCATAGAAACTGGTGCAGTGAATCAAGTGGAAGCACAGCAACAAAACAGTAACCCCATAAAGTGATATTTCTGAACATTTAAGGTGTGTAAACACATTCATTTAGAGTGAAGGGAAGTGATCTTACATAAAACAAAACAAAGATGACACAGATGCAGGTAACCATGCATCCCTGTAACTACTGGCAAAGGTCTCCCAGTCTTCTCAGCCGCCTCCTCTTCTTCTGACTCCCAATTAGCCAACCTTACAAGGTCTTATCTGTTCCCTAATCGTTCCCTTCTCATTACTCCACCCCGTGTCCTTCTGTGGGATCTAAGAAGAGAACTAATAAGGTGCCTGCTGCAAAACAAGCAGGGATTCTGGCTCCATTCCTGTACCACTAAGCAAATAGTTTCAGTGATAAATAAATAAAGCTATTCACAGAGAATCCTCACTTCAGTTTAGCTGGGCTTTCACCATGTCTACAAACCTGCCATTGTTCAAGATACTTGGAAACACAGCTATTAGCTTTCCTCTCTATTTCTCCATTTTAAGATAAGTAGGAAATGCCATTTATTTGTTAAAATTTTATAACTCAAAGCTCATGTCTCCTTCTTCTGCCTTTAAAAGCACCCAGCCCTGGGTGAGAAATGACCAGCTGCAGGCAGCCCGAACAGGCCAATGTTCATTAAACGTCTTATTCAACCCCAAACCTCATGAATTGTTTAATGTACAATGGAGACAAAAGCCTTATTTTTTTCATGTGTCAGCTCTTGTTAAGCGGCTCCCTGCCCATCTTGCTGCTGGCTATAAACAGGATTAACAATCGCCGTAGTTAGAGGCAGGGAATGTGTGCACACTTCACACGCTGGCAAACGCGTGCAGAGGACAGGGTGGCACACCCCCCGCACAGCCCCACGCGTGTGTGCCCAACCAGGCACCCCCCTCCTGCCAGCCCTGCCAAGCGCATGTACTCCCTGGGGAGGGCAGGTGTACCAACCCAAGCATTCCAGCACGGAGAGCATGGGGTGCCAGCACACCTCAGGTGACAAACACATCCCTCCCAAGAGCTGCATGTTGCTCATCTGCACGGATCACTTCCCTCCAGCTTCCATATGCAGGAAGGAAAAAGCAGCAGCTTTCCTAGAGAGGAGGATGTGCTGCCTGGTCTGCTTTTCCCAGCCCTCATGCTGCATGTCCAACGTTAGATGTCTTGAACCTGACTTCTTTGAGGAGACCTACCAGGTGCTGGGCACCACATTGCCGAGGGAGGCCCTCAAGAAGCCATTCCTCTTCTCCAGAAACTTCTGGAAATACAGTCAGCACCTCCCACTCCTTCTCTTCTCTTCCATGCCCAAGCACACATACCAACCCTGTGAGCTCGCACACACACAGGCAGAGAGGCAAGTGCACAGATGAGCAGGGCATCTGGCTTCCTGCAAGATCCCTTTGGGCCCACGCTCAGCCTGGAAGCATGTATCCCAAGCCACCAGCATCAAGAGCACCAGAGCCACCTTGGCCAGCATCCCAGAAGGCTGCCAACCACCCTGGCTGAAGGGAGGAAAAAGGGAGGAAGGTTTGCCAGCTCTAGTGTGGCTGTACCAATGTCCAGCTTTTGGTGAGACTCTCATGCTTTCCTCTCCATACCCAGCAGCAGTGAGGACCACGAGCGTTTCCAACAGAAATGATGCTGTAGACTTCAGAATTCCAACCAGCTGCTGGGGTGATGTCAGGGAGCCAACCTGGCAGAAAACTGGGCATGATGAAGAGAAGGGAGAGCTGGGGAGACAGTAGGATGGATGTCCCTTGGGGGATGACAAATTGATCAGGGACTGTGAAGAGGCAGCGATGTTCAGTGCAGGAGGGGGGATATGTCTTTAATGCATCTTGATGCCAGGGAAAGAGGGATGCCAAGTTGTCCTTTCTCCCTGCCCATCCCCATGGATGCAGAAATTACATCCACGGCAAGTGGATGCCATCCTCTGAAAATGCCATCTGGAGAACATTACTGGGTTTCCTGGACAGACATCACAGGACTCTGCAAAACCTGGAGCTAAATAGCACTTGAAACTCATGTCAAATGGTGCTTTAAGAGGTAATAGCTTGCAAGGCTATAGCTAGGGTTTTTTTCCTGACTGAAATCAGGAGGAAGCTGTACTGCTGACCAAACCCACTTATGAGTTACAAAGTGAGTGAGAAAATAAAAGCGTCTGATGAAAGCTAGCATTTTTGTGATAGCAAAGGAAATATCCATCTCTCATGCTTATTTGTTATTTGGGATTATTGATGTATTTTCTGGCAGCAAATAATCTTTTCCTCACACATTAAACATATTGTGAATATTGCAGTCAGCTGTAAAATCCACCATTCCCTCCTACATACCACCGGACTGTAACATCTGCATCACTAACAAAATCAGCACAACACAAATCACGTGTACGATGGAAACACTGGAAAATGTGCAAGCCTGAGTATGGATTGAGGATGAGCTTATGGGGGGTGGGCTGTGGAAAGCAGACCAGCACCACCAGTGCTTCTCAGCAAAGCTCATGGCCTGCATGATGCACTGAGAGGCTCAGGAAGTGACCCAGTCAGACTGAGATGGCACCTATTTGTAGGTGGGCCACTCAAGGATTTTGGTAGGTAAATTACTGTGTGATTTATCCAGCTTGACTCAGCTAATTATGGGCCAGCAAAAACCAGAATCTATGACTCAGACAATAGTTGGCAGCAAAAAGTGCAAATTTCCCAACCCAACAGACCATTTCAAATTTACCTTTGACAGAAACACTCATAATAGAAATATCCTCTTTGTGAGTATTTGCTCTACCCAGGCGACCGTGCTTGCAGAGAGGGACAGCAGAATGGCTGCAAACATCACCAATTTAAGATTTACTTTTGAATTGGAACAAAATAATTATGAATATCCCTCTGCCTCACTTTGGTGGTGCCTCAGCCACCTTAGAAACCATCACTCATGGTCTTGGCACTGCTCGCAGCTGTGCCTGTCTGCATGTTCTCCCATGCCCCCTTCTCCACCCATCACGCCCGTTTCCTCAACTCCAATACATCTGATGACCTTTCTGGCATCCTCCCTGCACAAACAGCCCTAATTCCTTTATCTAGCCATCAACATCCTCCATCAACGTGCAAAACAAATGGCGATACCCCCTCCCAAGTGGCACCAACCACATCCCTGTGAGTGCAATAAATGCATTCCCAGTGCTGTATGCATCCTCCTCATGCTCTGCAGCAACGTTGCAGCTCCATCCACTTCCACCCCTCCTCAGGACTGTCTCACAAAGCCTTGCCCATGTAAGTAATCCCATTAAACCCAATGGGCTAGTTGCCTAAGCACCGATTTACAGGATCATGCTCTTAAAGGCTAAGCTCTTCAGTGAAGGGACCCGAGGAGTCCCTTGTAAATTGCCCACAAAGCCCTACAGCCGCCACTGGCCTGCTGAAGCCTGGTGTTATTTGCGGGAGATCAAAGTCCTGTCAGGTCATGTTGACTTCTATTAATGGAAGCTGAGATGCTCAGCGGCACTTCTAGGTGTCAGGCCTGTAAATGATGAACTCTTACAGACGTGTTTCACCTGGTGGGTTTTTCAGGGAGCTGTCAATTGGCACTGAGCAGAATTCAAAAGGAAGTCTGAGTTGCTCTACATCCTGAGGACACCAAGTTTTCCTGTTTTGCCCAGCTACAACTGCAATGTCAGCACAGGCTGAGTTCTCAGGACAAAGGTCTTTTCGGTGCACCGGGGTGGGATAGGCACGTTGGAAGGGGCCTGCCTGGATATGCTGCTTCTCTCTAAGTTTTTTTTTTGCCTTGGCAGAGGCCTACTCAGGTGACAGAAAGACACAGGGAAATGGGAACAAAATGTGCACACTGTTCTTATTGAAGACGACCCAGTATAACAGCATAATTAATAAACCTTCGCAGACCTCTATTAATAGCTCCTGAAACCTGAGCAAGGAACGCAGCAGTGGTTTTGCCAGGGCTCATTCTGCAAGGGTGAAAATCTTTTGCTTACTGTTTTCACATTTGTCATTGCCATGCTCCATCAAGCTTAGCAGTAAAGGCAGTAAAGGAAAAGCAGGGGACCAGGGGAGAAAGGAGACGGGGGAATCCTGGGCTGTGGCTGAGCACGTTTTGATGGCTTTACAAGCACAGAGGCTGGGTGAAGTCATGTTGCAAAATGACTTGTCCATTCATGCATAGGGTTGAGGAGGAATCCTATACAACTAAATTAAATTTAAATTATCATATGCCAAATTGACATTAATATTCAGGGCAAAGGATCATTTTTTTCAGGCAGTGCATTGATTTATTTTTAAATACTAATAAATTCCTCCTGCTTCACTGGACATTGATGACATATCCCCCCTTAGCTGCTACCTTGTGTAACACTAGCTTTGCGCCCAAAAGAGATTGCCTGGCTTTGCAAGCCAAGAGTAAGCACCTCAGAAAGGGTAGACAGAGCCTCAAAAGCCACAGAGACCCCTCAGCCAGAATGCTTATTGAGGAAAATGTATTTCTCCCTCTCCCCATCTTTCCCAGACATGTCTTCCCTAAACCCCACCTGCCTGCCAAGAGGGTCCCTGGGGCTGTGCAGGGACTCAGAGGAGCAGCACATGGCTGCACAGTGCCCAGGGAGGGTGGGCTGGGAGCCTGCCACCAGTCTCCTGGTCCTCTCGGTTCAGCCCCCCTCCCCTGCAATCCCCACAGGTTTCACTGCTGAATGCCTCAGCCCCTAGAGTACCACAGTAATTTGGCACTGATGCCTTAGTCACTTAATTATTCTTTTCAAAGGAGCCTTTGAATTTCTTTTTCCCAACCTTGCCTTCTTTCCTCTCCCTCCCTTTTCCCTCCACACATTTTGACTCAATAGTTTTCCTTGAAATTGTATAAACTTGTTGTTTATTTCTTGCCATCTAGCATGCTGTGATCTATCTTTCATTGTTAATATTTTTTTTTCTCAGCAGCGTCCCTGTTGCCTGTCTCTGAGTTCATTCTGTTCCCTCTTTCAGCAGCACTATATTTTTCTTCTCAGTATTTTTGCTTAGCTCTATTAACTTTTATTTATTTTTCTTTCACTCCTTCATCATGTTTCTTTTCTTAGTTGCTGTGCACCATCTGTATATCTGTTTCTGCCTCTCTCATGCTCCCACAACTAGATTACTCTCTGCCTGCCTTTGATTGCCACAGCCCCTTGTCTCCCCTCCCCACACACTCCTCTCCCTAATAAGAGCCATCTAAAACCGGCCCTGCCCCTTCTTCAGTTCCCCCCTCTGGTTCCCAGCTGTTGCCCATGAAAAATACCTGTGTAGGAGTGTTGACATCATGAGCTCTGGCAAGCCAGAGAGCACCCGAGTCAAGAAGACTCAAGATGCAGTAAGAGATGATGAGCTCCATGTATGATTTTTCCAAAGCATGCATATTTCTAATTCTGCATTTTCTGAGAGAGAGAGGGAAAAAAAAAAAAAAAAAAAGAAAAAAAAAAATCCCTCCTGCTCTTGACATGTCTTATCTGCTTTTGAACATCTCACTATGCAAACAAATTAGTTTCTCCTAATAACGGTTAGAAAGCGAAAAATAAGCCTGAGAATGGAAATCTAAACTTAGCTGTAACTGAAGAATTATGATCGATGCCTTCAAAGTAAAGGAAATGCACCATCTGAAGAGCTTTGTGCACCAAGGAAGGATAAATGCCCTCCCTGTTCCCCAGCACCTCTCTACACCTCTGCACCTCCTCTAACCAGGAACAGCTCTAACAGAGTCCCCAGTTACTGTCTTTGCAAAGCACTGTAAAAATAGATGTCAGGAGAGCATCCTGTGACTGCTGCTCCAGAGCTCTGGCCACCAGCTGCAGACTGCCATGTGAAGGACAGAGCGACGCAGCCACAGGGGATGTGGCTGGAGAGGCCACTGTAGTGGGGGCTGCTAGGGAGTAAAAATGGCCAAGAACCAGGCTGGAGCAGGCTGCCTTTTAAAAACAAGCATCTGCAGCTGTGTGGGCAGGTCACCCTCTGACTCCCTGTGGGAGCAGGTCTTTTCCAGGGGCAGTCTGGACACAGCCATCCCTGCTGTCCCCCTCTCCTGAGGTTGTGCCTAGACTCACTGGGGAGATAATGGGAGGGTTCAACCTGGCCTGAAGCATCTCTGGGCATTGCTGCCCACTCTGTGTGTCCCCACCCTAGAGATGGAGCCTGTGGGGAGGAAATAGGAGCTGCCCCAGGGCACACAAACAACCTGGTCCACACACATCTTGCAGAAAAAGCTTACCAGCTGACAGAGCTGGTTACAGGCACCCACATTTATCCAGCCCACGAACAGAAAATGAAGCTGAAGTGAGAAATGAAGTTCATTTTCTTCTCCTTGCCTTTTCCAGAATCAGACTAAAACTCATCAGGGTCACAACTATATGGATTACAGCCAAGGAGAAAGGTTATTGATGTGCCTCTAAGAAATAAAAAACAAAGTTGAGGAAAAAACAACCCAGCACACAGGCAGCAAAGCTGGAATTGAGAAGATATGCCATTCATGCATTCCAGGTTAACAGGAATGAACCGAAATCTTCTTCCAAATGTCAGCAAGGTTCAAAACAACCCAGAGTGAAAACTGCATCTCAAACCCAGACACTCACTAATGCAATTCTGAATCATAATATCCTTAAATCTCACCGTGGGCAGGCAGAATGGTAGGTAAAACTGACATGCCATTTTGGTTTCTGATCTCCCCTATTTTTTTAGACTGCCTTCAGCAAACTAGGAATGATTTCTGAATTTTACACCAGGGAATTTGAGAACATATTTGTGTCTACATGCATAAGCATGTGTGTGCATCTGTGTAGGCACGCCGATATACATGTGCATCTACATCTATGCACACACATCTGTTAAAAACCCAGGGGTTCTCTTGCCAGATGTGCACACTACGGAACCGGGCTTCCCCTGGTCCCAGTCTCTTCATTTGTGCCACACAGGTGCCTCACTGGTTCTGCACCTCATAGCCCGCTCAGATATCCCATATTCTCATTATCCTCAGACTCACCGAGCCTGGCTGTCCCCCCTGGAGGCCGTTCAGCACAGAAATTTGTGCTTAGCTGAATTTTCACCGTAGCTTTGCAATTCACCTTTACAAAAATAAACTCTCCTACGTGGAACTTTTGCAATCAGCGCGGAGAGCAGAACAAACAAACAGGAAAACAGTCCCGTCAGCGATTTTCCAGCCACGCAAACTGCTCGCTCGGAGCTGGTGGAAAACAATGGGCCCGTCCCAGCCGCGGGCCCCGCGCTCCTCTCCCGCTCAGCCGGCGCTCCCCTGTTTATCCGATCTAATGCAATAAAATGCGTAATTAATTTCTAAACGCTTCCGTTGAACGGTGCAATTTGTCAAGTCGAGTTGTTAATAGAATTAAGCTTTTTATCAGCGATTAGCAAAAGAAGGTAAAAAAAAAAAAAATTAATTACGGAATTGTATGCCTCCCTGCTTCAAAGCCAGGTTTGGGATTAAATGTTTGATAAAGGTTCCCTGGCACGTTATAAAACATTTAGCAAAAGCTGCTTTCCCCATGGTGTTTTCTGCAAAACAGCCTTTGTGCAAGAGGGGGGAGGTAGAGAAGGGAGGGTGCAGGCAGTACAGTTGATCACATGGAGAAGGGGGGCTGGCTTCAAATAGTGCAGAACTTATTGTATGGGAACACACCCATACAATACTGTATTCTGCTGGCATCACATCCTGCCTGCCTTGACCTCTCAAGCATCTCTCTGTGGTTTGTATAGATAACCAACAGTGACAGGGAATTACAGCCAATATTGGTTACTTCTGCCTGTGTGTCAAGAGCTGTCCCAGGCCCTGGACTCAGTGGAAGGACTGTGCAGCCCCATGAAATGAGGCAGCACATACAACTCCTGCTGGTTATGGGGCAGGAAGTCCCCCTTACATCCCTTCTCATTCTGCTAAGTCCATACCTTGTGGAGGGCAGACTATGAAGACCTATAGAGCATGCCACAAGGCCAAGCCACCACTGCCCTCTGCAATGTAGCTAGTGCTGGATCATCACTAAATCCACGTGCCTTGCCCGCAGCCAGGAGAGCAGAGCAGATCCGGGGCTGCAGCAGCCCCACCTCCACAGCACAGAAAGGAGATGCAGTCTCATCCTTTCCAGGGAGCCTGCCTGCACAGACAGGGGCTGAGGGCTGGGAACCCAAGCGTACTGCAAGGAACGCCACCTCCTCTGGGCCTTGTGCCACCTATTGCTGAGGACAGAAATACAGCATCTCCCTCTTCCCTCCAAACTATACTGTCTGTTTGCACCTGATTTCCACAGACACGAGTGAAACTCGTGCCTGAGAGACCTTGTTTTGGAACACAGTCTAGCCCAGGTGTTTCCCTGCCAAGGCCCAGCTCTCTGGCACTTTTCCAAAACACAATATATTCAGTTTCTCCATGGACCCATCTCAGGTTTACCAACAACAAAGCAAGGGACACTTCCAAGAGACAGCTTGTCATTCTTATAGGGGCAGGCTGGGAAATACCATTGTGGGACATGTGTTAAGCAAGAGGGGAGCAGAAAACCCAGAGGATGTGCTAGGGGCTTTTTTTTGAGAAGATTACCTACACAGGGTAGAGGATGGAATGTAGCAGTGGTGGGGAGCAAGAGCATGGGCAGAGCTGTCAAGAGAAGTGCTGGGTGAGGAGATCTGGGCGGCTGCAGGGCAGGAGGAGAGAGCTGCATCAACAGAGCTTTAAGGCACGATACAGAATTAAACCCTGACAACAGTTATGTTTCTGTGCACACCAGCTTAATTAGCAGCACGAAGCTTTCTGACACCTCCATTTCACGCTGCCTTTAGAGTAAGTTTCTCAACACGCAGAATTTCTGGCAGCTCAGCACATGCTCTGTGCAATGGCCATGCAACTTGCAGGAAGGAAAAGAGGAGGAGGAGGTGAAATCCTTGATCTGATTCCTGATCCTGCTGGCAAGTTAAAGGTACAAAGCTATTGGCACGTTTAAGTACTCCACATCCCCACAATGAGACAGGACAGGAACATGAGGCGTTCCTTGAGCAGCCTCCCCACCCCACATCAGCAGCTCAGCTCCTGTTTTCTGCTCCTAATAGATCTGGCCTTAGCAAGGACAGAGTGCCCAGCACAGACTTCTCACTCTAACCCTTGCACATATGTGTTAGCAGCCATGCTCTGAGGAGGAGCAATTGCTGACAGACATAGGAAGGACTGGACTACTGATGGACTACAGCCAAGACATAGGAGAATACTCAAGCACAGGGCTCAGCTCACACCACACTCATCTATGCAAAATGCAATTCAGTTCAGTGTCTATTATTTCCTTTTAGGTACCCATTAGCTATCTAAGATTTTGATTCAGATTCTTTTTTCTTCTTTTGCTATTTGACCAAAATTATTGCATGTTCAGTCAGTTTCTGGTCACCCCTTGAACCAGACTTGTCAATTCCTTCCTTTTCTTTCTTCCTCCCAGCTGTTTGAATTCTTCAGAAGCTGGTAGATTGTTATCATTCATGTCCCGTCTTAAGTTGCTACTTAGCCAACCTCGACATATTTAGTTCTTTTAATCTTCTTCCCTAATAAGTCAATCCTTCAGCCCTTTAATCATGCTAGCTGTGCTTCTGCAGATTCTCTCTGATTTGTCTGCACCTTCCTGGAGTTGGGAGTGCCTAGAAAGCATATCAGGCTTGTGAGCTGTGCTGAACAAGTCACTTCCTGTGGGCATGAGGGCATGAGGCCACAGCCCAAATTCTGTAGGGTTTGCTTCTTCTTCCCTCACTGCTGTGCCCATTGCATCATTCCAAAGATCCTTGAGGAAAGCTCTCCTTGACATAGCTTCAGTCATGACATGCTGTTAAAGTTGTTAAAATTTCCCTTCATCTGCTCCACACTGCTCTCAGTGGGTTGTAGTTGATTTGCCCTATTTACCATAAGAAAACCAGCCAGCAAGCCCTTTCTGGCTCTGAATCTTTTCATTTGGAAGAGATCCATCAAGGGCTGCAAAAGGGTTTTGCAAGGGAAAAGGCAGACCCATCATTCTCTCTTCTGAATCCTTGTGCTCTCCTCTCATATGGCATGAGTGTCATGCTGTAATGTCATCAGTTTGGGGTCTTGATATGGAAACTCATGAGTACTGTGAAAAAGGAGGAGTCAGAAAAAGAATTGGGAGCCTCAAGCTGGACACTGGTCTTTTGAGTCAGCTTGTGAAAATTCTTTCCTTCCTCTGCAGTTCAGTTCCATGGAAGTAGAGTGGCACTTACTTCCTTTCCCATTCAAATACTCAAAGAAATCAAGCATTGAGAAATGTATTCAGGTTTTTCTTAATAGCTACAAATACCAGAATAATTTGATTCACAGATTTCCGCCAAATGTAGCCAGCATTTTGATTCAAAGTCTCTAAGTGGTTTTATTTCATTTCTGCTTCCATCAAAAGAATCCCACAACCAAGTTCAAGTATACTCAACAATCCTGAGTTCCCTTACTTAAACTGACATTGTTCTCAAGGAGATATCCTAGACAATACCCTATTTTGCTTTCCTTTAAGCCTCTATCTAAATTCTTTCACAGCAGTAAACACATGTTGCAAATGCCTCTGCATAAAAGCTTATTATTCTCATTAGTAAAAGAAAAAGTGCTTGCAGAGGCAATAGACAATTTGGGAAGTGAATGCAAAAGTGTGTTCCCCCAAGGCAAGTTTCATTGTCAGGCCCCTGGAGCCCTCTCTGCCAAGCAGAGGGATATACCAGCCTGTATACATAACAAGGACAGAACTATATTTTGGTGTTGATTTATACTGGAAAACATACCAGTGTGTGTCACATTGATTTAAACTAAATTACCAAAAAAGAGAATGAATGAATGAATGAATAAATAAACAAACAAATAAATAAATAAATGCTACTCTGACAGCTCTGTGTGGGAGGTCTCTGCCCATTGTCATTTAAACTTGGCAGTACTCTCACATAGGTGCACAGCTTAGCAGAACGTGACTCACATTCACATCTGTTGGACGCTCTTCAGCCCAGAGCTCTCTCACTAGAGGGGAAAGGGCAAGATAGGATATTGCAATCTGTGTGGGGTTCAATTCCCTGTTCTGCTAATGACCTCCTCTGCGGGACAGGGCAATTCTCATTGCCCCACTACAGCATGCCTGAAAGCCCAGTGGAGACAGCCCCCAAGGAAGTGTTGCCATGGAAGGAACAAGTTGCTATGTTGATGTCACAGTGCTGTGACATGTGGAGGCACCAGCGTTGCCTCGTGAGCATGGAATGATGCTTGAGCTCCTGAGTGCTGTGTCTCAGCTCTTAGATGCTCGTGTGACGTCACCACGGGGCTTCCCAATGAGACACAAGGGCAGCCAGGTTCCAACTCAGTGTAGAAACCAGCTGCCTTCTTTACCAGGGATGCTAGGATGTGGGATACAATAAAAATCCTTGATTTGCTCGAATGCCTGCAGCAGTAGCCAGATGAAAACCAAAATAAAGGGAAAAAAGTCCTCTTCTACAGCAAATAATCTTGTGGCACTTCTGTCCTTTTATTTCAGGCAAGCAACTTTTATGCCTTGGCTATTGAACACTCAGTCATTTTGCAAAGCAGTTCTGGTAGCCGGTTTCAGGACCACCAAAAAAGATGTGGGAGTTCAATTCATGTCGCTTCAAATATTTAGGACACGATTTCAGCTCAAATCACGTAAGGTTTGTTCACACAAAAGCCCTTTCCCTAGCAGCTGGGGAGGGCCAAGGGTAGCTGAAAGAAGCTCTAATCAAATGTTTCAAGAGAAGCTGGCTGATAGGCACTATGGTACAATTTATAGCTAGCTGGATGCAGGTACTGTAGTTTTGCAATCATGCCAGCTATCAATCAAGCTCTATTCTATCAGTCTTTTATGTCTTGTACTCCAAATTCCAAGCCGAGCTTCGTCAATGAAAAAAGTATTCTGGTAATTGCAGATGATTTTCCCATTGGATACTTTCATATAACACATTTAGGCAGGAGTGGTAGTTCTTGGGGTAAAATGGGGCTGGAGCTGGGAAAGTGGGGCAGGAGCACGGGGTACTGGCCTACCCGGGAGGTAGGTCTAGGTGAGCGGGAAGGGTGCAAAGCACTGGTATCACCCTCAGAATTGCCCAGCAACAGGACAGGGAGCTGCTATCAAGGCAAAGCCTTCCCATTTTTCACCAACAGAACCTCCCAACCCTTTTCTGCAATGCCATTACAACGCCCTATGCTCAACAATGCATAACAGTTCTGCAACTCTTTGTTCAACTCTCTTGCCCATCTGTGGGGAGTTTCATGGATACTCAGTGCCCTCTGCCCTCTTGGACACAGTGACCAAAAGGCAGCAACAAGAAACCTGACACTTCATTATTGCAGTTATTCTTTGTTAAACTACCTCCTAGAAGGCCTCTCCCCATGGCATGGAGATGAGCCCTCTGGAGCAGCTGTTGGCCATTGCCATGCACAGACAGCTTTGCCCCATGGCAGCCAAGACACAGCGGTCAAAACAGTGTCACTTACCACAAACTCATTTTAAGCTGCCCTGGAGAAGATGTCCCCACTCCAGGAGCACACTGGAGTGAAAATGAGAAGTTTAGCAATGCTCAGTGTTAGAGCACACACTGCTGTCCACTGAAAGGTCTCCTACAAGGAGAAAATGTATCTGTGCCTCTGCACCCTCTGAGCTTGACATTCTGAGAACACAAATCCCTCCCTCCCCAATATGGCACAATTGCCTGATGTTCCAGGGCAAGGAAGCAAAGTCCACATGCTGGATGTCACCTTAGCAGATGAAAACCCTAGGCTATGGTTTGGCAGTGATCTCCTCGTAGGCCTAGAAAAGATTTATGTTGCCTTGTTGGTGTCAGAACCACTGGATAATTGTCCAAAGGTTTTCTAGGAGCTTATTTAGAAGATATATCCCAATCTTTGCTTCTGCCTAACTTAAAAGCAGATAAACCCACCAGATTTTAGGGTTCGTTTTCATTTGAGTTTCCTGTTGGGAAGTGGGGGGATGTTTAATGGACATAATTCTGAGCTGATTAAGGGATGGCATAGCTGCCAAGCTCATTATGAAACTGTATTTTATTTCATATCCCAACAAACTTGCATCTGCCTCTTCCATGATGCAGTAACTCTTTGAATTTACACATGTGCCAGGATGTGCAGGGCTCACAGAATTACCATCTGCTTCGCTGTCATAAGCAGCCCAACGGCGTGCGTGCTGCTGAAACAACAGGCCGCTCTGGTAATAGGCTTTATTTTATTTCTTCCCCTGCTTCGCATGGATCAATTATACCTGTTCTGCTCTCCAGCAAGAGATTCCCAGCTGAGCAGGCCACACTTGCCCTGCTGCAGCTGGGCATGGGGCCTCGCTGTTCCTGACAGTAGGAAAGCTGTTTTTCCTTACCACACATGTTGCAGCACCAAATCTGACACAAACTTCGTGGTGCAGAACTTCCCCTCTCCTGGCTCTGGGCTCCCAACACCCTTCTCTGCCATGTCACCATGAAATACTTTTCAATTATTCCCCTTTTGCTTTGTATACAGATCTCCAGCTCTGGAATAGCCTGTGATTCTTCTTATCCAGAGCTTTCTTCCTCAGCTTCCTCCCCTCTTCCTAACAGCTGTCAATCTAGGCTGGAGGATAGCTCTTTTGTCAGCCCACCAGGATCTGAAGGTGCATACATTGACATGGAGAGGAGGATGCTCCAGAGCATGTGTTATTATCCACTGAGCACTTTGCTGAAGGAAGGAGGGTAGGCCCGTGCCAGAGGGAATGGGAGGAGGGACAGGAGAGAGCCCAGCGTGGGGCTTCCACAGCTCTCCCAGGGAGAGTTAGCATTTTGCTTCTTCTTCTCCTTGGGGTTGCAATTACTTGCAATGTTAAAACAACCTCAAACTCCCATCCCCAACAGACACCATCCCCCTCCCCTCTGCTCCACACAAGAGGAAAATTGTGGAGAAATACTACTTAATTATCACACCACGTAACTAATTAAAAGCTGAGTGCTTGTGTGTGGTATGCTAATGGGGCATTAGAGAGCCAGCCTGCTTTGGTAAAGAGACATGAGCCCCCTCTTTCCCCTTTCACCTTACTGCAGGAGCTTCAGGCTGACAGGCACCTGGGATGAGCTGGGAATTTATTATGCTGCCTTCAAATTCACAGCTTTACAGAGGGCACCAAGGTCAAGCAACTTGATCGGTACAGGGGGAGAAATCACCTGTGCAGGCGCCAGGAGCAAGCTACATAGTGTGGGTGGCTTGCTATGGAAATTACACAGTGAGGCTTCACATGTATCCTCATGCCTACTTATTTTCTTTATGGGGTTGGTAGGAAACAAGAGAGTCTCTGAAAGAAAATGTTTATTGCATTCCCGCTTTGTTGCAGGGGGGTTAAACTAGATGACCTTAAAAGATCCCTTCCGACCCGAACTATTCTATGATTCTAAGATGTGTATATTGAGCATAGACAAGCACATTCCAACTCCTCTTCTCCTACTATGTCATTATACCATCTGGCGCCAAGTGCCAGCCCTCTCCTTTCAGCTGCTGTGCTTCAAGTCCATGTTTGCTTGTCCACTCACAGCCAGGACCACTGAACATGTTAATTAAGGAGAGAGCCTATTCAGCTTTGTCGAGTTTTTCTTAATCACGATGATACTTGCACATACACCCAGAGATTTGTCCTGGCTCCTGTGCACTCTAGGAAGAGCCTGTGTGATCTGGAGTGGCCAGACAGCCATGGTTTGGGGACAGTCAGGGACCCTGCAGGGTAGCTGCAGCAGCACACTGTATCAGTTCACCCAATGGACTGTGAGGCTCATTCAGCCTTGGAGAGCACTGGGGCTGAGCTGGGACCTTTGTATGCCCAGCTACGTATGCTGGGCCTGCTGGGGGTGTTTCCCTGGTACCCTGTGCCAGACAGAGCTAGTGGCAGTCACCTCCCACTTTCACCCACAGAAGGCAGATTTCCTGGGAGTACGTATGATTTTCTGTGCCTTGTTCTTCCTTGAAAGATATTGGGTGAAGACTAAGATGAAACTAGAGCCCCAGAGGAAAAAAAAAAAAAAGTATTGTCAGTGTCAGCAATGAGAGGCAGGAATTTATCTCAGGTTAAGGGGATTGCTGTCTCCCTGTTACCACTGCCTGCTACACTGTGCACATGCCTGCTGTGACATGTCCCATGAGCTGCTGACCACACTGTGAGGGTCATGATTTCTTGAGGCACAGGCAGAACTGCTAGAGCCCAGCATGCTGCCATGGGACCTGAGGCCCATCAGTCAGCACAGTCCCACTGTGGAGAAAGGCTTTTATCCCATCTGCCCCACTTCCCAGAGCCGGAGGGGAACAGATGGGGCTGGCTGGCTGGAGAAGGCCAGCAAGTGATCATGCACTGCCTGTGAAACCTCAGAGCCGACACTGTCTGTATTTTCCTCCTGCAGGCTTCCTGTTGCCCACTTTCCTTTGAGTGCCTGCTAGCTGTGTTTGACAAGTCCAGGGGTGCCCAGATGCTCCCCTTCACAACTCTTGGGATCTGTGATGAGCCAGGCTCCTCCACCAGATGCATCCCAGTCCACTGTTTACCACAACTCCTCTGCTGAGCAACCAGAAATAATTTCTTTCTAGCTATTATGTGATCTCAAATTCAGATTCTCATCCTCTCCTATCTCTGTCTAGAGGAGGTTTCCAGAACTTTCTTGTGCAATCACTAGCTCAACACTCTGTCCCAGGCTGATCTAACACTCTGTTAAGTGCCCACATCCCCAGCATGGCAGGAGGGCGCTCCTGCCTTGTGTGTTGGTTCTGCTGCTGGCACATCAACACTAAAGCCATGTGGATACCCCATCCCAGGAGAGAGAGGGAACAGCCTGTGGTGGCAAGGAAGGCAAGAACTCAGCCATGGAGCTCAAACATGAAGGAGCTGAGGCAGAGTACATCCCACCAAACTCATGCCAGCGACTGACAAGGATGAAGAGGAGGCCAACACCTCTTAAAGAAGATACTCTTCTTCATTGCTCTGAGATTCAAGTTCATGGCAAAGTACTTTTTTGCTGCCCTGTGCTCTGAAGATGAGCACAGCATTCCTTGTGACTGGCCTATCCATGCCCATTAGCTGCTCTCCAGCAAAGGATCTTCTTCTCCCCGACTCTGTTTGGTCCCAGCAGCTCCTTTTGGCTAGTTCTCTCCAACCACCTGCACTCCCATTGAGCACAGCATGGAGTGATGTTCTCATTCCCTCACTGTTACTCTACCATCTCTGTCATTTCAGAGTTGATTCGTGACCATTCAGGTTTGGCAGAGCATGCTCACAATGTGTCTGAGCTGATGCTTGACCCTCTCTCCTATTTCCACCCAATTTGGTCCCGAACCATCAGCCTTACTTTATGGATCACCCCAAAGCCCCAGACTGTCAGAACAACTTCAATTACAGCAGCGATGGGCCCCGTGCCACCAGCAGCATCCGCGGCCTTCCAGCGGCTGACAAGGACTAATTAGGAAATGAAACATTAGTTAAGTCGCTCTCAATTAGGGCCAGGATAACGTTTTCCTGGCAGCACTGGGGCGCTTTAACTGCTGGTCCCATGATGACTGTGAGCACATCAGACTTGCTGAAGGAGCTTTAATGTTGAACATATGTTGGAGGATTACAGAAACCCTCTCAGCTGTGACATTTCGGTGTGCTCCCTGCTTTTGCTTTCCCCTGTAGCAAACAGGGAACAGTGAATGCCAGCACAGGAAAGCAAGAAAGGGGCTCAGAGCAATTAGCAGCAAGACGTATACACATGCACACATCTACATATGTGCACAAATCAAATACGTGCCTCTGAAGGTACACATTCCACATTTTAATCAAACATCACCACACAGCATCCTTGTTTTTCCCTGCCTCTGGAAACACAGCAGGCATGACAGACCATCGCCCCGTGTCAAAAGGCATGTTAGGAGCCCAAGGGATCCCTGGCTACAAAAAAAAAACCCACAAACAAAACAAAACCAACCAAACAAAATCCCACAACACACAGGAGAGAAGAGAACCCAGCGAGGTCAGGAGAGAGGGAAGCTTGGACATTCTTCAAATGAAAGCCAGGTGCAGCTAAGTCTTGTATGGGAGCCTCAGAGGGACAGAAGGCAATAAACAAAAATGTAATCTACCGAAACAAAATGAAAACCTCAAATTAGAAAGGCTCAAGTACCCTTGGAGGAAGGCATGGAAGGGGGAGGAGACTGAGAGGGTATTAAAGTACGGAAGATTTTATATTAAGAAAGCACGCAGTATACCCGCATGTTTTGCGCATAGTCATTTTACGTGGTGCAGCAGCCTGTGGGGACCAGCTGCAGTACACACAGCTTTGCTGGGATTAAGGAACAGGAATGAGCTCTCACATGCAGTCTCCTGGGGGGAGATGAAGGGCAGAGAGGCTGGGAAGCCAACTGCAACTGTACATGAGTATGTGCCACAATCTTCGGATTTGAGAAAGAATGGATCTGCATCTGCTTGAAAATTGGCTTTTGAAACACTTTTTAAATGGAAATTTCAGTTTCTAAATGAATTAAGAATCTGGTTTTTTTTTTTTTCTTTTTTCCTCAAAAGAAAAGGAAAAGAATTTTCATGTGGCAGAATTTCTTCTGGCTAAAAAGATGGAGAACCTTTTGACTCTTTGAAATCTGCTAAGAAAACTTTTGCAAGATCATCACTTTGCCCTTTGGGGAAAAATACCCACTTTTTCAACTGGTTTGAATGTAGCCCTTCCTGTGAGCATGTCTCTTCCAAGCTCACGGGGAAACTTTCTATTGGATTTGCTAGGCCAGAGCTTTGCTGTCCAGCAAAAATACCAAGTCCAGAAACAGAATATCAGAGTATCTGAGACCTCCTCTGGCCCATGTAACTACGATCCTGGACTGCACCAAACCCAACTATCTGTTGAGACTTCTGCATCACTGTTTGATGAAATACACCCTTGGCAGGGCAGCTCTATCCAGAGCTCACCATATGCTCCCAATGCATCATAATTTCAGCACACACAAGCACATGCAAAAAGCCTGAGAAGAATTTAAACGGACCTGTGTCTAATATGGTTGCACCAAAACACTGATTGTGAACCAGAATGAGATATTACCGATGTGCCACAAGAAACTGCTCTCTGGCAGTGCACACCACACACACCCTGCTCCAAACCCGTGCCTGTGTCAGCATGCAAGGCCCCTCCAGGAGAAGAGCACAGTGGTACACAGAAGTGACAGTAGCTACTTTCACATCAGCCTTACACCAGCGATACGAAGACCATAACCTGGCTTTTTAGGTTTGCTTGAGGTCTTGGTTCTCCACCAGCTTTTACCGTGTGTTGTCGTTTAGGGCTTTGCTGAACAAAAGCTTCCAAGGAATCACCACGGCAGGGCTGCTGCTGCTGGTGCGCCCACGCACGAGCGATGACACGCATTGCTCAGCCGCACCGCATCTCATTCAGCAGGCAGGCCGTGGGAGGCCCTGCCAGAAGGCAACTTACACCTTCCTCGTCAGGCTACTACCAGACCTTGCCTAATTTGGTTGTTGTAGCTACTCTCATGCTGTTTACACAAAGCCTGCTTAGAAGGCCCAGTACAACAAAAAGGAAAGCGTTGTAATGTGCTCTTTTTTGATCCTGTAACACCGAATTTGTGGTTTTTTACCGATTCTCTCTTCTTTGAGGTGCTAATACCTGAATGTAAACACACTTCCCACTGTGCTCCTGTTCTGGCTGAAACCCATGATCCTAGGGGTGATTCTTACAGGCAGGTATAAAGATACACACATGCAACTAGCTGATCTATATCCACAGAGGCTTTGAAGGCACATGGCTCATTATTTCATGCAATACCTAAATCCTTCAAGTTTTACACACTCTCCCTTGACCATTATGTCAGCCAGAATGGTGAGCACCTCTAGAACCTCCTCTCATGCAACAGTACCATACAGTTAGAAATCCAATGAAAAAGTTTTGTTGGTTTTTTTGGGTTTTTTTTGGTTTTTGTTTTGTTTGGTTTTTGGGTTTGTTTGTTTGTTTTTGGTTGATTTTTCTTTTTTTTTACTTTTTAAGTATGGCATGTACTACAAAGTATTGATCAGGAGTAGTTAAGAATGGACTGGGCAGCAGGAATGAAGGAAGCAAAGGACACATCCAGCACAGCGTCATCACTCTTGTAGAGTCTTTCTTGGTATCATGATAGAAGTCTTTCATATCAGTCAAACATGAGGTTGTCATTTCAGTACAGTCCTCCACAAGAATTTTCAGCAACTCCTGCAAGGCTATTTACAGCATGGAAAATTAAATAGTGTCTGCAGGATTGAGGCTTGTGTGTCATTTGCTGCGTGGAACTTGCCTTTCTTACAATGACAACAAGCTCAACTATCAGTCTGCTTGAAAAATTATGAGAAAGCAATTCAGAAGTGTGACCCAAACTTTGCCCATTGCCTTAGGGAAGCATCCATCGAGTCATCCATCTATCTAAGCTCATTTGCGTTGACAAAGGAAAAAAAGCCAGAGAGATATGAAAATTATGGGGTTTGATACCCACATGCAGGAAGATTCAGCAGCTCTGCCAGGCAGTTTTCCTTGGAAACACATTTAAGACCCCCTGAAATGTTGAGGTAGACTTTTCATGTGCAAATATTTAACTGAGTTTGTTCCATAATAAAATTTCTAGGGGACAACCTTGCCACCCGTGCCAGCCAAGGAATACATTACCTGGTGGGGTTAACAGGGTTCCCTGCTGCAGAAATAAATACATTACGAGATGAGACACAAAAGGTTTCACAGCTCCTGATTTTCCTTTAATAATATTCCATTAAAAATGACTGAAAGGCAACTCTCCTCCTATAAATCAGGTACCTCACTGATGCCTTTTAGTCCTGAAACGGGCCTTCTTTGGTTTTAATAGCTTCTCTTCCTTCCCTCTCTGTCTGTCTGTCTCCAGATATGGCTGATTTACCTGGATTAGCAGAGACATTGGCTCCACATTCTTCAAAAAGTGCTGATCAGGCTGAGCTGGCAAAAGATTAAAAGTCACACAAATTGCTTCTATCACTGAAGGAGTCTAATTGATTTTGGGAAAAAGTCTAAATCATGATTTGCTCGCTGATGGTTGGAGCCTATCTAGGGGAGGGGCACTGTTTTCTGATGGGCAGAAGGAAAAGTGTCTCCCTGGAGTCCAGCAGTTCCTTGTCACTGCAGTGAGAGAGGCACCTCCCCTTTCCCTCTTCACTTTCTGTATATCCTGCTTGGTGATCACTGCAAGGTAAGTGGGTCCTTCTGCTGAACTGAGGACAGAACTGACAGAAGGACCTGTAAAGTCCAGTCCTGATACAAATTCTCCCTCAGTTTTTCTACATGAAAAGGGGGAAGGGAGTGGGGGCAGGGATTTACTGCTCATACAGTTATTGAGTAGGTATTAAGAGGGCATCACAAGGCTATAATGCAGCAATTTCCCTCCCTGGTCACGAAGCAGGGAGAGAAAGAGTCTGAAGATGCTCTAGAAGGCAGGATAGCAGAGTTATCCCTGACAGTAAAGGCTCTTGCTTTTAGGATCAGAGAGTTCAACTCCTGGTGTGAAAAACAAAGTGTGGGATGTGTTCCTACCTGAGGATTGATATTTGCAAAAGCACTTAGAAAAGTACCAACTAAGTGCTAGCTTGGATTTTGTCCTAGTAAGGAGATGACTAAACATTCCTCTAACACTGAGAGCAGATTTCAACCACAGCCATGTATTCAAATACTTTAATTGTTTTTTAGGCCAAGCTTGCCTGACGGGAATTGTAAATGTGTTCTCCAGAGCAGCCCCAAGCCCTGCCAGATGGGACACTGGGGAATGAAGGGAACACACCCTCACAAAACTGTGTGTGTCATTGTGTAGAGAAATCACAGCTGCAGTGCAAAACAAAGGGCTGTATGTATTTGTGGCTCATGCACGGCATATTGCAGAGCTGACATCTAGGTGAGGTGGAGCTGTCAAGATTTCAGGTGTGCAGTTGATCCTTTCATCTCCCTACTCTGCTAAAGGAGTGAATTCTGTGCAAGTTTTACATGAGGAAAAAGAAAAAAAAAAAAAAAAAAAAAACTATTGTGTTTGTTTTTCCTGAAAAACAAGACCACTATTTCCTAGTCTATTCCCAAGTCATGAATTACAACACAGGATCTGGATTTGAATCAGCACTTGACAGAAGACATGCATACCAAGGAACTGAACTGCTCTGGGCTGAAACCAATGCAGACAGGAAAGGCAAGGCAGTGCTGCAGGCACAGGAACAGTTTGGGTATGGATGGTATAAGTCATTATAACCATCAGTTTGGGGGAGGAAGGATATTGGCATGTGGGGGCTAGCAAAAATAGAGTGGGCAGGAGAAGATGCCACATTTTTAATGTGTGTTTTAATAACGTCTTGCAAAGGAAATCCTGACTCATGAGCAGGGTCCTGAACCCTACAGATATGGCCAGATGACCACAGGGTGGCAGGAGAAAGGGGAATTCGTGCCTGGGTGGAGGAGATGCAATTGCCTCTTTCAAGGGCCAGCCACACGTGAAATAATGCAGGAACATCATGAGACTGCAGCCTATCATACTGCCAGGCTTTTCACTGAACAGGAATCAACTACACACTTCATGTCAGCACATTCAAGTGACTCACAAACACGAGTCTCATTGATCAGTCCTCAGAAGTCTCCTAAACCACAAGACTGCGTTAGTGCAGCCTATGTTCACATAGGTAAACTGAAGCAGAAGGGAGAATGTAAAACACCCCAAAATAGGGTCACTGGCAGAATCAAAACTGGAAGGCAGCTACCTTATTGCCAAACTCTTCAAATACCACAATTCAAAAAACAGATACCACGACACTGACATCTTCCACATCCCATCTTTGCAAAAGGCATCTACTGAGAAAAGCTTACAAAATGCCCAGTACTGGCCACACATGCAAAAATGTGGTGCAAAGAAAGATTGACTTTTACTCTCAAGACACTTGCTGATCTTTCTTACTCCAGAATGAGAAGATGCAAGACCCCTTGCATCCTCATATCTTAGGTTAATACTTTGTATTTCAGATCTTCATGTCTTCCATCATCATGTCTTCCCTATTTCACCTGCAAATCTTAACAGTATCCAAACAGGAGCTGGGTTTGAATCTTTTTGAGCTCTTACTAAGTTTCTGATTTTATCTGGTGGCAACAAGTTCCATATGTTAATTAGGCACTTTGTAAAAGAGTATTTCCTCTTCAGGGGTTTAAAGTAGTTTGATTTTTTATCATGTAATTGCTTCCCCTGTTGTTCTTCTAATAAAATGAAAAGTAAATAGGAACAGCTGAGTGCACTTCTTTTTTGTGGTGACTATTTCTATACCTTTGCCACAATGCTTCTTATTTGCCTTTTCTCAAGAAAACAGTGTTGCTCTTTTTAATCATTGTTTATGAAGTAGCTATTAAAAGACTCCAGACATTTTGGTTCCCTTTTTCTGGTCATTCTTCTCATTCTCTTATTTTCTTTTGAGAGACAGGGTGAGCAAAGTGAACAGAGTGTACAAGGAGAGCACGTACCATCAATTTATATAATGGTACTGTATTATTTTATCTATTATTCTCTAGCCTTTTCTTAATGCACTCTATCATCTTGCATGCTTTTATTTCGCCATCACTACAGATTGAACAAATGTTTTCACCGAGTTGCTCAGCTGTGCCTTTTTTTTCTCATTTTTTTTTTCTTTTGAGTAGTTACAATTATTTTAGAACCCAGAAACGAGCATGACTAATTCTAATGTGTTGTTTCCTGAGTGCATCACCTTGCCTTTGCCATATTGCATTTCATTTACTCTTATGATGCTTGCAAATTGCCTCTGCGAGCTCATTGTCAGACCTCCTCAGAGTCTTTTATAGGCTTGGGTAACCTCAACATTGCTGTATTATCTACACATTTTTCCTTCTATGTATTCTTCCCATTTTTGGGTTATTAATCCATATTAAACACCAGACATAATACTGCTCAGTGACACATCCGCTGAGCTGTGGCATCTTTTCATGCTGAGAACCAGCTATGTATTCCTGCTCTATTTATTCAGTAAATTTTGCTTTTCTTCTTATTTTATTTATGATACGGCTTTATCTCATATCCAATGACAAGTTTGTTCCTTAATAATCTCCTAAAAGAGACTGAGTAAAGAAACAAATCCAACAAGCATTTGGAAAAGTTTGCTTACATGAAATTTACTCCTTTCCTCTTATCTCATCTGTTTCAGACCAGAGTAATTTTAGCAGGGTGAAAAAAAGGCACCCAGCTTACTGGAAGTCAGATTGGTTTGACTGTGTCGAATCACAGAAATTGCAGCAAGGTGGAACCAGAAAGCACCTCAAGAACATCATTTGGTCCAGCCCACTGCACCAAGACAGGCTCAAATACTCCTCCAAATCCATTCCTGTAGAATATCTGCCTACACGGTTTGAAGAAGCTCTAATGAAAGAAGCTCTACATCCTCCCACCTACGCTAACCCCTTCCAGTACACTCCTAGTCCTACAGCTAGAAAGTCTTCTTAGTATTTAACCTATTAATTCTCATCTTGGGGATCTGCAGTACAACAGATCAATACCACTTTTAAAAGAACAATTTATAGGAACAAAGACTCTTACGTTTCTCTTCGCCTTCCCTATTTAGAGCAAGTAAATTTTTATGGCTCTAGCTCTTTTAACCTTCCTGTGCAGGTCCTGTTTGCTCAGCCTCTTGGAAAGCCTCCTGCTCCCCTCTGGGCTCTCTCCTGCTTGTTTATATCTTCCTTAAAGCGTGTTGCCCCAAACGGTGAGGCTGCATGTCAGCAGATCCTGCACCCAGCACACCACACTCCTGCCCACGTTGCTCAGAATGATAGAGGGACTCTACTGTTCACCTTCATCTTCATGTTTTCAGAAGTATTGCTGGATTTTTAACCACTTCCAATTCGTATTTCATTCCGTTTGCCCAGTGCAAAAGAGAGAATGGTCTTTCATTTCCAGAATAAGACCTCGCATCTTTGTAATTTTACAGAACTCATAAACTCAATTTGAATGATTGTCTACAAATATTTGTCATCAACAGATCAGCCCGTCCTAAACATCTTGGACATCCTGGTGACATACAGCAGTCAAGGGATCTGGCTCTCTGTACCTAAATGTAAATCTGTTCAATCTGACTGAAAATTATCAGACTTTTTTTTTTTTTTTTTTTTTCCTCTACTCACTCAAAAAGGTACAGAGGGTTGTGAGCCATTTGCTGAGACAGAGATAACCAGCAAGGGAAGATTTAAATTAGCACTTCTGTGACCCGTTTGTTGTACTACCTTTCCTCTTGACACTGCTTGAGAAGTGTCAGAGAAGCTGGGACGGGTGAGGCACCCCCGAAACATCCAATGTAGCAATGATAAATGGAGCGGAGTTTCTTAGCCTTCCCGCCATGCCCTTAACCTTCTGTCATCTATATCCACATTTATGATTAATCCATGGAGCAAGGTAGATACAAATTCGCAGTCAGGAGCCAGAAATACACAGATATATTTAGAAAGAGGAGAAGGGGGAAAAGAAAGGCAGGATTATCAATCTAGCATTTACTTCATCAAATTAAGAGCGACAGTCTGATGTGCATTACATGGGTCAAAGCTGCTTAGTATGGGACATGAGATTCTTTGACCTGCCCCAATTACAAGATGACCCTCTTATATAAAAAGATGCACTCCCCAAGCATGAGTCCTAATTTACTGTACACAAACCTGCACATCAAACAAAAGGTACGGAGAGCATGCTAAGGGCCCCTCTTGCCACTTGCTCTGCATGTGTGCTCACATGCTATTATGAAGAGAAAGCTTCCAGGTCGCAGCAGGGATGTTTATTTCTGAGTCTCTGTGTGGGTGTACAAAGGGTATCTGGCACCATCAGCCTGCTCAGCTTAGTGCTCTAACATTTTCCAAAGACAAAGAGAGAGAGAGAGAGCAAAAAGGAGAAGCGTTTGAAATGGAGCAATACACAAATGATACTTTCAGACAGCAGCAGTACACAGAGAGCACAGGAGCTTTCAGAGCAAAGGGGCCTGTGTGTGTGAGTGTGTGGCTTCTCTTAATAGTTTCATCTCGAACAGAAAGAAAGCTCACAGCAAGAAGTCCTATCATCCTCACGCTTCTGTGAAAATGAAAAGCATTCCCAGGCTTTTTCTTTGTTATACTCTCACGTTATTCCAAAAGTGAGTTTCCACATGACTCTTAGAGTTGTCATCCATATGCTGACTGTGTTTTCCAAATACAGGAAAAAAAAGTCTGGAAATGTTACAATTTTTCTACCCAAAAGGAATTCCCTCCTTTCTCCAGCTAGGCTTGATTAATCTCCTGGGGACAACAGAGGAGTTAAGGTCAAAGAGGAGTTTCGTAGTGGCATATAATCTAAATTGAAGCTTACAGAAATGATCTTAAACTCATTTGGCCCCTGCACCCCAACTCTTTCACCTTGAGCCTAACAAGCACGTATGACTGATCCACTGTGGTTTCAACTCCAGCCTTCCCAGCAGAGTCCCTGAAAGTGGCCTGATATGTGGGCAATGGACACTTAATTCACAGCCAAGCGTTAAGGCCGTGCAGGTCAGTAGCAAGGCAAAGCACTGTCAAAAAAGGGTCCACAGTCCTCAGTGAGAGCAGAGATGTCTCCTGCCATGGCAAAATAGAGAGCAGGTCTCAGCATCCCAAACTTTCACAGCTTCAGGGAGGAAAACAGCAGGAAGGGTTTGTGCAGGCTGAGAAAATACGAGGATGAAAGTACATTGCTCATCTGGAGTTCATCCTTTCTGTCACTGGGGACTTTTTCAATAGCAAAAATACATCCCCATCATGTGTTTTATGGAGACCAAGATAATCCATTACAAGGATAAGAATGACACAAAAGACAGTACAAGATGCTGGTCAAGGAAACCAGTAAATAATCTTTTAAATTATGTATTTAGCTCACTCAAGCCATGTCCCTTTCTGGGCATATTCCACTGAATATGTTCACTGGCCAGAACATTTACAGAAACAGTTGGTGTTAAGGGAACATTAGAGACTATTTGCTGAAAGCACCTTCTAAACCTGGAAACTAGAATAGATGCCCTGGAAAACCACCTCTGAATTTGTAACTGTACATTAAGATGTCCCTGTGCTGCTCTGCTAATCTCCTAGATGAAAATTGCTTTGAAACAGGCAATGTACAGCAGGCTTTCCTCAAAGTGAATGTGCCTTTACATGCCCAGAGATTTGCAGGCCTGCTTAGGAACAAAAACCAGAGATGTAGTCAGAGAGCCATTTAGCAGCAGTTCGCTTGGAAACAGCACAACCTATTGATCCTAGGTCACAAGAAAAAACAGACAGCCCAGACATTATATGGACTCCTGAGAACAGCTCCAGGAGCTGGGAAGCAGCATCTTTGGTATCCCAAAATGCTGAACATGGCAAGAACAGCCAGCAAAAGACAACAACAAAACCCCAAGCCAAGTTACGGTGATCACAGCTCCTGCCTACCCCTGATAGGAATGACATTGAATCCAAAGGCCTCATAAGATAGAAATACCCCATGAATTCTAGAAAAAAATACACAAAATAATACTTCAGGTGGCAGTCCTAAACTTGAGATGAAAGGATGCAGCACTGACTGTGGGCTTTTCAGCCTGCATCAGGACACTGCAGAGCCCACCTTGGCCAGAAGCGTGGAAGGCAAGTAGATCATATTAGATTTAATAACTGCCACCTTTTCCTTCAGGATTTTTGACACCAAGCAGCTCCATCTCTGCTATGTTCATTAACCCTACAAGGAGAGGTGGCCCCAGAACACCAGCACACAACCAACATTTGTGGAGGGGTCATGTCTGTTTGCAGGGCAGGCTGCAGAAGCTGTGCTAATCCCCAGTTCTTTTTGGGAAATGAAAGTCCTTGACTCAAGCATGAATGATACTGGCAAAGATCCCATTACTGTAAAGCTCTCTGCCAGCCAGCCACCTCTCCCCCTCCCCCTTTTTATATCTCTAAGGTCACTAAACTGTAATTTAGTCATCATTCTTTATAGAGCATGAGCAGATATGAAACATCTGGAAACTGTTGTAGTCACACTTTGAGATACACATCCCTAAGGAATTTAACTGCATAGGAATGGCATGAAGTACTTTTGTACCTCGAGGTCACTGCAGCTGGAGTGCATCCTCAGTACCTAGTTACTGGGTACTAACACCTCTTAAGACAACCACCTATGAAATGAGTTAAAAGGTATCAGTACAATTCCCAGTGAGATGAAAACTTCAACCCAAAGATCACCTCAAAAAGTCCACTTAACATCCTCCTTTCTGGCAGTATCAGTGAGGAAAAGTGGGCCATAAAAATTTCACTCCTTGTTTAATTCCAAATGTGGTCCCTCTAGAGATGAACTGTGGCCTGCTGATAGGAAAGAAATTTGCCCTGCTGCTACTTGTGCTTTGTAAGTAGGTAACAGCAGTCCCCAAACACATAAAGAAATATTCCCAACCTGATATAAAAATGCATTTATGTAAAAAAGGAGCAGAAGATTTTTTTTAAACTCTTGCAGAAGCCAGCACCAGCATCAGTCAATTACAAGAGAAAGAACTTTCTTGCCTGACCCATACTATAGAAAGTTAATTTAAATTTTATCTTCGTTAATCTCACTTTTTATTTACTTCATTCAGAGGGTGGAGGGTTAAACACGAGGTATTTTTGAATAATTAAATGAAGGAGGAAGCACTATGTTACTGACAAAGCTCCTAATCTTCCTTATTTATTAATAGTAGCAGCATTAAGACTGCCTGTCCTTAATCCCGGCTCTCACCATGCAAATTCTGAGAATCAGAAATAGAAGAGGCTAATTGAGGCCCTAATGCCAGGAAGAGAGACCATGTCAGTGTCAAAAGCCGAAAAGGGCCTGATCCAATCAGTGCCTGGATGAGCAGCTGCCAAGGGAAGCCTTGCTGTCTTGGGAGGGAGACCACCAATTTGGGATCCAAGTCTTGCCCCAGGGGATTCAGACAAGCCCCATTCAGCTGCTCTGGTGCCTGAGATGCCGCATTTGGCAGCTGACCACATTCAGGGTGGCAGGTGTTTTGTTCAGTTCTTAGGAGCTCCAGTTCACCCTTTGGAACCCTCGCTGCCAGACCCTGCAGCCACTCTTTGGCACTGATTTACTGCCCCTGCCAGGGGCAGGGACGGACCTCCCGGAAGTCCACATCCATTCCACATCCCGCTGTGAGGGGGACTGAGCATCCTGGCAGCTCGTTCACCTGCCAGCTTTGTGCACAGGGCCTGGGTGCCTGGCAAACCTGGCTGCAGGTATGGGTGAGTTGGAGACTCCGCTAGCACGGAGCCGAAGCTCTTCCCTCTTCCCCCATGCCCTCCCCAAAGGCTCGGCCGCCTAATCAAATTCTCTGGCTCAGCTTATGAGCTCTGACAAGATCGCAGCCCAAGGAGGCTGGAGTACAGACTCAGCAATCCTGGCTGCATCCAAGCCAATTTAGCCGCGCTGTCGGCGTATCACGCGCGCCGCACAGACCTCATCTAAAGGTGATCATTAATTCCTTACTGCCACAAGGATACGGCAATCAGCAAGAGGATGCTGATTGTTTGGGGGATCAAGTCATGGATTTATTTCTTTTTTTAAACAATAACCATTCTTCCCCGTTGTAACCACTTTATAGACATACTGTGGAGCTAATGACAAAAGCGCGCACAAATTCTTTTCGCCCAAAGACTTTTTCACCTTTGTGTAAAGTGAACTTTTGGAAGTTGTGTACTTAAAAAAAAAAAATTAAAAAAATATTTTAAAGCATGGAAAAATGAGTGAAGCATTTATAGCAACAACAGAGTCATCATCTGTGTTTGATAAAGGACCATAAACCTTCATGCTGGCAGGCATTAGATGGTCATTAACCTCATTCCGTCAGAAAGAAAATGTCTCCTGTGAACAGGTAATTCTGTTATGGGGTGGTACAGGCTTCCTTGCACCTTTCTGAAATATTTGGCAATTACTGGAGCCCAGATATTACATCTGTCTAAACCAGATTGGCAACTCTGATGTTCCTGTGTGCAGCAAATCACGGAGAAGTTGAACCAATAATTGAGCAGTGCCAAAGGCATCCACAACTATCTCTGCTGAATTTTGGGTGTGTAGCCCTGCCCATACTCCCTCCCAATCAGTTCATATGCAGAATCTGATACCATTTCTGTGAGTACAGAATGGGGATAAGAGAAATAAATCTACATTGAACTGGTCTTCTGCATTCTGTCCTGATTCACAGAAATGTAAACTGCAGAGTTTACTCTGAGGATTAGCACAATTTAGCCTCTGCAGAAGATGATCTCAGAAAACAAAGCTATTGAAGATGGGAGAGCAGGGAAAGTCAGGTACGGGTCCTTTCTCTTCACCTTCACCATCTTAGAAAAGAAGACCAAACTGGTAACTCCTCTATTTGTAACAAATTTCCTCTTTACTCCTGTCTCCCAGGCTAGCATTTAACCTGGATCTGCATTTTCCCTCAAAAGTATCTCATCCAGCTTTGCTCCAGTGTAGGTAGCAGCCAGATACATCTACGAGAAATGCCACTACATGAAATACAAATTGTATGTGTTAGAAATTTTACCCCAGCTGCAATACCCTTTTCAGCTACCCCTCACATCATGTCAGCTCATGTGGGAAGTCAGTGTAATGCAGAACAGGAGTCCCCAGACTATTCCCTCCATTTCTCAGCTCCTTTAGGACAAGATTTGGTTACCACAAAATAAGAAGGATATAAAGCTATTAGAGAACATCCAGAGGAGGGGCATGAGGATGGGGAAGGGGAAGCTCTGTGAGGAGCAGCTGAGGTCACTGGATCTGTTCAGCCTGGAGAAGAGGAGACTGAGGACAGACCTCACTGTGGTTACAGCTTCCTTGTGAGGGGAAGAGAAGGGGCAGGCACAGATCTCTTCTCTATGCTGATCGGTGACAGGACCCAAGGGAATGGCCTGAAGTTGTGTCAGGGTGGCTTTAGGCTGGGTATCAGGAGAAGGTTCCTCCCCCAGAAGGTGGCTGGGCCTTGGAACAGGCTCCCCAGGGAAGTGGTCACAGCACCAAGCCTGGCAAAGTTTAAGAAGCATTTGGACAATCAGTCAGGCACGTGGTGTGACTCTTGGGGATGGTCCTTTGCAGGGCCAGGAGCTGGACTCCATAATCTTTTTGGGTCTTTTCCAGTTCAGCATATTCTATGACAAAGTATTCTCTCAGTTTTAACCAGCTCCTCCCCAGGGCTAACTGGTTAAACCCAGTAATTCTCTCTGGCAGATGATCTGCGTTCCTAGGATGGGTGACCATCACAAGCATCATTGATTGCATTTTGGAAAAGTGCTGAAAATGATGTACATCTCATTGAGCACTATGTCTAACTTCAACTCTGGCGATATTGATCTGTAAATTCTTAGGAGATTTTGTTTCCTTCTGGGCTGGAACTAGCCTCAGAGCGGATTTTTTTCAACACAGTTGTGATGGAGAGGATGGACAGGGCAGACTACACGTGTGATGTTCCCCCCCTTTGGTCCAATAGAACAGAGAGAAGCAGGTATCTGCAGAGCCAAAGCCACCAGCAGCAAGACTTTAAGACAGAGCCAGGACTTCCTGTGGAAGGCTGCAGCAGGCTTGGATCCCTGTGGCTCAGGCAGAAAGCAGGATCAATGAGACCTAGTTGCCACTAGGCTCTCTAAAGTCACTGACAGATGAGAGGGACAGCATCCTGAGCTGCATCACTGCCTCTCCAGATAGGCAGGCAGGGAAGAAGAGAGAGGTGCAGTGAAAGTTGGGTGGAAGGAGTGTCTTGCAGCGGGTGGGGGTCAGTTGCATTACCTCCCTACTGACCTCCAAATTCTGCTCACTGGCAGGGTAGGCTAAGAGAGCAATTTGGATCTCAGTATTTTTTCTAGGCAGGGATCCCTGAGGGCTGTTATGGATATGGTCTCTCATTCCCCCCTCAGCCCTGCACCACCTCATCCACCAGCCGAATACAGCAGTAAGAAGCCAGCAGGCTGCTGCAGTCCCAGCCTCCTCTCTCCAGTGAGAGCTGGGGCCTGACAGCCCAGCAAAATGACCCACTTCTTGCCGACTCAGACAAAAAAGCTCCACTTAGGCCCCAGGAAAGTGTCTCTAATAAGGCCATCCGTTAGCTGTGTCGCCCAGACCCCTCTCAGCTATCCTTCATCCCTGCCCTCCCTCCCTGCACCCACCATTAATGCAGTCAGCACGCAGGAGAATGAAGCCGTCGGGCTCAGTAAATATTACTGAGCTCCACACAGGGAGCACAAGGCCATTATTTAGACTCCCAGGTCCTGGGTATGTTTTGATCACACCAATTTAGCAAAGAGAGGTAAAAGAAAACAACTGGCTAGTGGCTGTCTGCCACACCTACAGGTATGCTGGTTTGTGAAATCCCAAATTCCCCTGAACTGGCCAAACCGTTGCATGCCTGGGAGTGTTGATGGCAAAGCCTGGCATGAGTGGCCCAGTGGGGAACAGCATTAGATCAGTCCCCACCTAAGGGCACCTGAAATACAGCAGGTCAAAATTCACCCCTGCTCAGCCCAAGAAGGCAAAAGTTGCTCCAAAGCTTTTGTGTCTTGCTGCTGAGGGGAGAAAATGTCTTTTCTTCCTCTTAAACTCTCCCTCACATGTATCTGTATGGATCTACTTATGCCTCTGCCTATCAGAAATCATACACTGCTGTTCTGAAGCTTGAGCTGTTCCAACAACCCCTACTCCTTAACAATGTGTACTTCTCAAAGCACCCATCCCCTGATTTTAAGTCTTCCCTGTATTTGTTCCAGATGAGTTCCCTGCCATCCTCTGTTGTCCTTGCCTCACACCAAGCTTCTCTTTCTCCCTCTGTGGAATGACATGTCTCTGCCCAGGACTCCTTAGCTCCCACTGTGTACAGCAGCCCTGCTGCCAGCTCAGCCATATCTATTCCTTCCCGACTCAGCTCAGACCTCAGCCTCTCCCCAGCTCGAGGCTGTTCATGACCTGCTCTCCTCATTGTTTTGTTTTTGTCTCTTTGACTGGAGGCTCTAATATACTCATTTACCCACTGTGGTGAATTGTTTTGCTCTGTAAGCACTTGAGGTACAGTTTGTGGGGGGAAAAACAACCCTCAAGAAAATAAAGTTGTGCTGCATGTTATTTTGAAGGAAAAAGAGGCAAGCAGGTCTCATGAGAACTGGGTATGAACTTACCTCGCACATTCCCACAGGCACAGGCACAGAAAAGTGTAGGCTGATAAATCCCTTTTATTACCTGCACCGGTATCTGAAGGCAGGAGGATTTTTTTAAAGTCTGGCCAGTCCCCAAAGTGTCAGATCCAAGGGCGACATTTGAAATTCCACGGTGACAGAGTAAGACAGAGACACACAAGAGTGACCATGTGTCATCAGCCCAGAATTATGTGCCAAAGCCAGAGAGACAACACATCAAAACAGTTCATGGAGCTCCCGATATAATTAAAGACTCAGTAATATCTCATGGAGCACTCAGGGAAAAAAAAGGAAAGGAAAAAACCTGCTCGGCACAAACGGATGGCACAAATGCTGAGGCAGCAGCATGAAGGCTTAGTTCCTTCCACACCAAGCAAAGCTCTGCATCCTCAAAATGCAGCTCTTCTCAGAAAAGTGACTATGCAAGAATGCCGGGTGTTCTGCACATTCAGTTTCTCCCCTGGGCTGCTCAAGGAGAACACTCTTCACTCGCTTGACTAAAATAAACATATGCTACTTTTTTTCTCCTGAAGGAACCAGGACAGCTCTAGAAGTAGGAAGGAAAAGCAGGAAAGCTTTTGCCAGCAGGAAAGCTGCACCTAACTACAGCTTAGGTAGGCTCCACCACCACTGCTAAGAGCCCAGTCTGCCTCTCAGATGAATCATTTCCCCATGTGGCTTTGGCTGGGAGAAAATGCTGAAAGAAAGATTGGATGGAGGCAGAACCCAAAAGCAGGCACATCTCTCAGAGGGATCTCCCAGAGATGAGGTAAAACCATGCCAAGGTTTTCAACACAGACCATCACACGGGCTGCTGTCGCTGTCCCTTACCTAGCCATCTTTTACCCCATTACTCATTCTGCTCACTGGTACGTCGCTCCCACAAGGCACTGAGAAGAATTTGCATCTTTTCAAAGCAGCTTCCCCCCAAGGCCCAGGAAAGGGAGTGATGCAGTGACTGAACAGCATACCTTAGCCTGACTCCTGAGCTGTGCTATTGGGCTGTGCTCTCATGCCATGGAGAAAAGGGTGGGACACAGCCCCTCTCCTCCTCACTAGGGCAAGCAGCACCTTCTTTTCTATTGCCCTGCAGTCTATCCCACCGCCTCCTCCTTGAGGATTACCTGTCTCCTTGGCTGAGAACACAGATCTTCCTTTTATCAGCCAGCAGAGCCGAGGAAAAAGGGCAGCTGGGAAAGAGCATTTAATTTAACCCTCTGATAAGGGAAAAGAAAATCCTTGGCCCATCTAGAGGTACCTGATCTTTCCTCAGATGCACTGGTAACAACATCTGAAGGTCAAACTGTAAATCATGTAAAACATCTTTATCTCCTCAAATTGGTCCTTCTCCCTGTTTCTTTTCATCTTTCATTTTTAGAAGCCAGTGTATCTGAGGACATTCAATGCCTGCATTGCAAGTTTCCTACCTTAATGGGGAGACATTTCTCCGAGTCAGGTGAAACACCCAGTGTCCCTACACTACAGGGAGGGCAGCAGGCTTGGTACTTGCAGGAGCATGCAAGTGTTCCAGCCTGTCTGAGACTCATGGCCTGCAGGTCCTCTTTCCTGGGGAGGTGATTTGATTGTCTGAGCAGCACTGGAGGACTTGCATAAAACATGTACGGTGTGAGAATGGAGCACTAAGGAAATAGTTTATGCCAACATATCACAACTTTGTTTTATAAAACTGATTCCCAGTCTGACTCAGCTTTGCAACCCTTCGTCATGTCATCAGCCAGATGCTTTCCTACCTTAACCAAATTTCTCAAGTGGCCCCTGAGTTCCAGCAGTGTAAAGTCTTGCAATATTTCTGTAGTCTCAGCAATTCTGAAATCAAGTATCTGCACCAAAACCAGTGCTCACCATGCACCATCCTGTCTTTCTAGTAAGCTGCTAGGGAAAAGCAGTGGAAATTGCTTCCAAAGCAGCAAAACTGAAGACTGTTTCTCAGCTAATTTAAACTGCAGTAGCCAAAATGTGTGATATTGGAGAAGCCCTCTGTTCAAAAGGACTAAGGAGTGCATACACACATCATGTTGGCATACTCATGTCTACCCTGCTCTGCTATCCTCCTACAGATAGGAAAAATCTCCTAAAACATTCCTGATGTCACACCTAGACAAGACGTAGCAGGATTTTGCCTGAAGTGGCCCAGTTTGCTGTTGTTAGCTGGCATTTGAGGTAGCAGGATGAGAAACTGTCAATAGGGTCTGTTGATGACCTGCAGAAAGCCTCTCCCCTGCTCTCGTCCGACACGGTTTAATTTTTAATTCAGCAAAGCAGTGACAAGGACAGAGGCTGCCAAGGCCAGTCAGCAGCGCAAATTGGGCAGGACAGGCTGAATTGATCTACAAGGAGGAAATGAAGACGCAGCAGAAACTTGGGGCTGTAGGCAGCAGTGGGGTGGCCTGCGGAGGGGGAAGAGAGAGCAGCATGGCCAGGGAATCGCAGAGACAGAAACAGAGCAAGGACAGGACCGCGGGAGGGAAATTGTTGGCGTTTGCACAGCCATAGGAGCTGAGTGCTTCCAGCCCAAGAAAACCGTCTGGCTCAGGCTGTATGGTACATGGACCATATGGATCTCATCACTGGCGTGGAACATCCATCATCCCTGTGCCAGAAGCTGCAGCACGGTAACGCAGGAGGCTGCCCAAAGATAGCCTGGCACTGCACTGTAGGCACTCCACAGAGAGGAGCAGGGGATGATCAGCTCCAAGCTCCGGCTGTTTTAGCCACAGGTAGAAATGTCACCACCCCTTCAACACCCCAGCAAATTCTATCCTTCCCAAGCCAAACCTGAGAAGTAAAAATACAGCTGTGTTGCTCACTCTCATCTGCAAATAAAAGCAGGATGGTCAACAAGATTAGTTAGAGGGGTTTGCTATCACTGCTGGCATTAGTGCTTATTTTCTTTTCACTAGGCTAAACACCGAAATTGAGAGGAAATTACAAAAGTGGCCTCAGCCTAACTGAATGCCCTGCTCACACGCACAGGCCACACTGAGAGCGCACCTGCCCTAGTGACAAAAGCAGATTTTCCACAGTGACAGTACAGATCTTGTAAAAAAAGCCTCGTGAACAAGCACAAAAAATGCTCAAACACCTAACACGACCACTTGGGCCAGCTGTTGAGAACGCTTAATGAGCATGCTGGCTGACATTTTAATTATTCCACTAGTAGCACACTACTTAATTGGCATTTTTCAGTGGTAGCTGTAAATATAGCCCCTTCTGCCAGTTCATGTCAGACAGACAAGAAACCTCAATGATGCTCTACAAAGTGTTGAAACATTTCAAAATTTGCCAAATCATTTCTAGCAAATCACTCTGGAGAATACTGAAAGTTTCCAAAACTGCAGAAATAAAATATTTAAATATGGATGCTTTGCCAAGTTTGATTCTCATTTTGACCAGTCTTTCCTAGCATCAAGGATTGGCAGAACTTTGTTACTGCCACGGTTAATGCTTGCAGCAAGGAAAAAAAGGGCAAAACCATGCATAAGCTGACTGTATTTAGTCATCCGTCTGTCACTGGGCTAAAACTCTGCTCAGATTCATTAGGTGGCTTTCAAAAATTTTCAGTGAATCTGATCCCCAGTTAGAATCAGAATGGTATCAATAATGCCTCTATGTTGTGACTTGATGAAAATGCTTGTACATTATCTGAGAATCGGAACATAATCATGTAATAAGCAGAACGAAATCTCTGAAAATAAATGCTGTCAAGAAGAATGAAAGCCACACTATTTGGAAACAGCAAGACAGTATTAGTAATACAGTGGTAAGACTGAAGTACTTAAAAAAAAAAAAGTGCTCTTGAAATGCCCTTTTCTCTGTATTTTGTGACAATAAACAAAAGTGCTCTGAAGGCAAGGCAGCAGAATCCATGGTATTATCCATGCCCAGAAGTGAATGGAGGCAGCAGTTATTGTACTCTATGCTATAAGAAATAATTCATTTTACCATGTGTGCTGCTCTTAACAAAGAGAGGAAGCTTCCATTTGGAAAGCGAAGCATGAACTCTTATTGAGCATTAGCAATATCAAAGCTCACATTCACCACAATAAATAAACCCTCTCATCTGTACAAATATAGCACAAGACCATAATTATAAAGCACCTTGCTATGTTTGGTCTCCAGATTTTCTTGCTTCCCTTGCAGCATTCAAGTATCCATACAAGCAGTGCCTACACACCGAGACTGGAGACAGGACTACAATTTATCTGACATGGCCACAAAGGTATTAAAGTAGCTGGGGTCACTGACAACAGCAGCACTAAAGCACAGTGACACAGACTTCAAAGAAAATTAGCCCTTCTGGACACTCCACAGTCTCATTCACAGCCCATGCCAACAACTTCTGTGCTGACATCTCACTTCTATCAGTAGTTCTGAAGTTCAAATTAGGTCAGGTAGGACTATCCAGGCTTCAGGCACACATGTGATTCTGCTATAGACAAAACCTCCTCAACCACTTAGATGCTTTTGACAATTCCATTCCACCCACCATATATAATAGACCCGATGTAGTCGGCTTTTGATATGCAAAACTAGTATGGAAGAAAACTTTGCAGGGGTGGAAACAAACGGGTAGAAACGTCAGCAGAACGTGAGCAGCATCAGCAGAATTTGCCCTCGCTATAATGGAAGCAAGAACACAGTTTAGTCACAAGATAATACAAACTTCACTTGTAGTCTAGAAGAAACTGCAAGCCTTAGATTAGTCGTAGGAGGCCTTGCTTACTGCTCCCTCATAACAGGAAATACATGGAACACCACAAATACACTGAGGGTAACAAAACAGAGCATAAAGGCTCCAACGTCCTGTTTGGTTACCCCAGCTGGTGAAGTTACATAAAATGGGTGTAGTGGCAGCTGAGCTGCATGGAAAGGGAGCCCATCCTCCAGCTCCTGTCCAGTTCTGCTGGCCTCCACAAATCCCAGTGTTGTGCTGTGTGGAGATGTCATCTGCGAGGCAACAGCCCTTTCCATGCCCACTCTGACATCCCCAGGAATTGAGGCCGTTCTGAGCAACAGGGTCTTGCATTATGTTTTGCTCCTGGAAGAGCTGTTTAAATATTTTCATTAGAGGCAGAGTATTTTTGGATGATAAAGATAATTAAGTGCTGAAAGCATAGCGATCCATTTGACACTGAGAATAAGAGATATGAAGTATTTCTAATAAAAACAGAACACCCGGTGGGATTTGAACTCACTCTGTGCCATTACAATTTGAGGCAAGTGCTGCATCCATGATGAGACTAACACAGTCTCTTTGCTGGGTCTGCAATTTACTGGTCTTATATTGCCTTCATTGGGTCTCCCCTGTTGTTCTCCAAATGCAAAAATTATATACTACTGATCACCGCATGCAAACTGAAATTGATTTGCTTAAATGAACACAAGAGTTATAAAGTTTGGGAAAACCTGTTTCCTAGTTGATGGCGACATCTATAACCTGTTTCCACATTCATTATCCCGGCTCTCAATTTCCTGTGTGTTTTGTTTCATCAGGGGGTTAAAATAACACAGCTAGACAATCCCGATGGTGGTGGTGGTGGTGGTGAAGAAAGCAGCTCTTTAGATGTCTGCTCCCCCATTCGTAATGTCAGAATGATTAGAGTGTCTCATGTGATGAGAGTGATTAGATCTGTGCAAACACACACAGAGGAGGGAAGAGGTTGGCTTTGACAAAGCACTTAATTACCCAGGTTCTCCCACCATGTCTGGTCCTCTCACAATAGAAACAAAACTCCCTCAGTTCTCCTGGGAGGGAATCGCTGCCGTGCCTTTCCACACCACCACTGTAAATCACGCCATATAGTTCTGTGCCACCCAGCTATAATTTGATAAATACCAGAATGAGTCAAGGCAATAAATCTGTTGGGTTTTAATTATAAGTGTGCTTCTCTAAGTGTGGGGCTGGGGCTGGGCTGTTTTTCAGCTTCTGCCAATACAAATAATGTACATCTGCTCCTTCGGCCCCGCCAGTATTATTCTTCCTTGGGAAATCCTCCATTACTGCCTTACTACCCTGGCACATTGATAGCTGTCGCAGGAGCATAAATATGCAGAGAAAAGGGAAAGGCTGTTTCCCTCTTCCTACTTCTGGGTCAGGAAGCCCTGCCCTGAGCAGTGTTAGAAAACGTTATGTCAGTGTTGTCACCTCTCTTGTAATCTTGATTTCCACTGATATTGACCTATGTTGGCAATTTTATCAGTGCTCTGTGACTACATGGGTAGGGCTTTTCCCAAAAATGCCAGCTTCTAAAGTTAGATGACCAACCAAAAGCTTCCAAGATTTTCTTTCAAGTACCAACATTAAGTTTCTAGCTGTTTTGCTTTCAAATGAAAGCCTGTAAGTGCACACTAACAAAGCAGGAAGCAAAAAGTCGGAACATTTTTGCAGATCCTGTTCTTTCTTCTGAATAGCTGAGCAGAACCCTATGGATGGTATTAAGAGAATATTTGCTGTAAGAAAAGGAGGTGGTGGTTTGTGTGTGTAACATGGTAAGAAGAAAAAAAAAAAATAGTGCAACAGGCACTCAGGCATCTTCATAGGAGATCATCCAGGAGAAACCACGAGTGTGAGAGCTTTCAGCAACACAAGCATGTGTAATGCACTTTGCATGCACATGGAGCAGTGCATGTATCAGCAAAAGGAGCAGGCAACAGAGAGACACCAAGGGAATCTCTGCACGTGAGCACGCCTGCACTCCCAAAGGTCAGCCTGCTCTCCTCAGATTTAATTCCCTTTCTCACTGCTACTGTTCAGAAGTAAATGTTCGCTTTTTATTAAAAATCAAAAGCAGAGGGGCTCATAATCCTCCTGACTCCAGTTCTTCTCATATAAATGAAAATTTTAGGTTAGAGCAATAGCAGGTAAAACCAGACTGAAGACAGAAGCTAATTCTCGGGAGATATGGAAAAGCTAAACAGCATTTGAGGATAGTTTTGTTTGTATGTCTACATCTCTTATTAGCTAAATTCTAATTATTATTAGATTTTAAATGAAGAATTCAGTAAATCCTCACACATTGCAGCACATTTCTGGAAACCATTTTCCAGTGATATCAGAAACCAGCTCTATTCTCCCCTTGCAAAACTAATTCTGTTCTAATCACTGCAAAGAGATGGCACTGCACTAATTTCACAGATCTCACTTATTAAATATGTTCCCTCCATACTTGGAATCCCCATATAGCCCTCTCCCCTCCTCATTCCCACTGCTAATACTGAAAATCTTCCCTTTGAAGCGCCACCCTGGTTTTAATGCTATTTCCCTTATTTAGTGTAACCTTCAGAGCGAGGACCATGTTATAAATGTTATCAGCAATACTGCCAGCTTAAACTACCAAAAATATAATTGCAGAAGGTGGGAAGAAGGAGGAGAAAGAAACAAAGGTTTCTAAGAATTTCAGTTATTTTGGGTGATACTTCCAAGTTTCCTTCTGCAAACATAGGCAACAGAAAGCTAAAGAAGATGGAGATTCCTTTCTAAGGTCATACTTGCCATGCTCAGGTTTCAATTAAAACACCAAATAAATACTGACACTGCACTGCTCTCCCTTATTCCCTTCCCCCCTTTTCCTTCCCTGCCCATGTGCCCTACAGCAGACTGAGACATGCCCCAAATTTCCACACCAGCCAAACCACAAATGTAGGCTGGATGATATCAAAGAACAAACCTCAACCTGTCTTGAAGTTTCAGTTTTTCTAACCCCAGAGTTTGGAGTGCTCCTACTTTGAGGTCAAAGTACAGAGGAAGAAGCATGCAAAGAGAGTACATCCAAAGTTATAAGAGATCCAGTTGTGAGACTGGAGTGGTAGCTGGCTGCCCCACCCCTGTATCACAGATCTCTTGTTCCTGGTAGCCAAGTCCTCACTGTAATGAATTTAGTAGGGCAAAACCAAGAGCAGGTTGGTAGTTTTCTATCAGAGGGTTCCATGCATGGAGGGTTAACACACTTGTTTATTTCCACCCTACTTTTGGACATCTGTCAGAGCTATGGTGGACACAGCACCAGAAAGGGGAACAGAATTCATAAGTGCCTTGCATACAACTTCTGGCATCCTGTGGTTTTCAAGCAAACTTTCTGGCCATTCAGACTTGGTCCCATGCCTGTTTCACCAGGTTTAGGTGGGCAGAGGGCAGGTTCTTCCTTGGTTTTTCAGGAGCTTTGGGAAGATCAGATTTTCTACGCTGAAAATACCACTTTCTTTAAGTGGTACAATTCACAGTGTGGATCATGCAGCCCTATAACTAGAGTAATGGCAAGGACTTAACATTACCTCTGCATCTTTACTGAGCTTGAAACAACACAGATCATCCTACCCGTGCTATATCTTTACTTCCACAGGTCTAGGCCAGAACGCCTCTTCCTTGTAACCAAGTAATTTGCTTGATGCTACACCATCTGACTCCCCAGCTGTCCAGCCCAGACATTCATGGTTCTCTGTTCCTCTTGATATGTCCTTTTACCCCCTTCAAGCTCCCTCCTCTTGCTTGTCCCTGTCCCAGGCACCTGTAGGTTGTGTGTGAATAAGCCCTGGAAGATAAGCTGAGCTGAACTCATTCGCTTTGCAGCTGCCTGTACTCTCCATGAGCCAGCCTGTGAACAGTAACAGGCCTTGGCATTACCTATACAATTTAGGATTTTACACTCAATTAAATCCCTTCTCAACAACTTCTCCTTCTTTGTCATCTTCTTCATAGTCTATAAAGACCTCACTTTTATTTTTAGCCACTTCCATTAGCTCACTCTCACATCAAATTTTCTGCCTTCTTCTCTACACCTTTTTGAGTTCTCTGATGTTGAGGGAACCAAGGAGATAGAGTGGACAGAATGATAATCAGCTGGTGTAGAAGCTTTGCTGTAGTGTTCCCGTCACTGATCTGCCTCAACTGTCAACCATTAAAATTACAAATTGCTTCACCACTTTTCCCAGAGCCTCCTGAACTGTGAACCTACTCTTGCTACCTGCTGACTTACCCCTCTGAGCAGAGTCAGTCCCTGGACATGATCTCTTCTGAAGGAGTTCTGCAGTAGTAACTGCTTTATGTATCTGGGAGAGGATGCTGCAGAGGTGTTAATGAGGGAAATGGGATGAGTTATGTAAAGAGGAATACTGACTGTATCAACCTGGCAAATGCTCTCTCTTTGACTAAATAGTCAGGAAAATAAATCTGATCTCTTCTGGAACAACTTTTCCAGTTGTTCTCCTGGAACAACAAAACTATTGCTTTGAAAACAATAGTTTTCAAAAAAGAAAAAAAGGAAAAGAATGAAAAAAGAAGTCATTGCTAACAACCTCCTTTTCATATTATAGCTCAACAGCTCAGAAACTCATGAAGGAGGTAGGTCTAATTCTGTTTGCTGTCTGAGAAGATTCAGTTCATCCTTTTCCACTTCCAAGAGGGATGTCCATAATCTTCACAAGTGTTCACAAGATACTAGCCTCTACTTGTTGGATCTGCCATGCACTAATAAAAAAATTAACTGGGCCAGAGAAAGGAAGGACTATGCACAGCCTGTTGATCAACACACTCCCACCTCTACCCCCCAGACTCTGCTCTGAGTGGCTGTGTTGCTGAGTTTTAGTAGGACTGGGATTCTTCTGGGCTTGGACAGAAATACAACCGCAAGTACATGGTTATAAATGCTCGTAAACACTAGAAATGTATATATATTTCTCTACATAGAAATGGGCATCAATGAAGAAGTAGACTTGGATTTAAGAGCCAAGAGTAGCACTTGGGCAAGGCTTTGGTACCTATTATCCTTCTGAGGGTTTAACCATCAATTTCCCTGTTCCCCATCTGTGAAATAGAGTAATTTTACTTCCTTGCACGCCTGAGGTGCTCTGACAATGCATTAAAAAGATTGAGAGGTACTCATATAGTAGGGCAATGAAGGCCACACATCTGCTTAAGACAGCTCACTGACTAACAACTATCAGAAAAGAGATCCCTACAACCAGTGTATGAGAGCACCAGCCTCCCATCAACTTCCCTGCAAAATACAGATGGGGCAAAGACTCTTTCAAGATTCCCCACCATGTAATATGTCTTCCTCCTCTAAGCATAGGCTCATCCGACACTAATTCAAGATGAAAATTGCTCTGACTAAGAGGAGGTTTTTAACAAGCTAAGGTGTTGGTTTCTCCACCCAACACAGTGCAGCTGTTGGAAAGGAGCTGGGTAATACCATCCGAAATTCCTTGCTTTGGGGAAGCAGATCAAAGTCTTCATGGCAAAAGTACAGAATTCCAGCTCAAAGATGAGTGGCTAATGTTCCACCAGCAAGATGCCAACATTCATGGTCAGTGTAACCAAGAACTAAGTGGCATTGTATCAGGTCACTCTATTGACAAACATGCACATAAACCATAAATAACTGAGGTTAAGACTTTAGAATCTTCCAAAAGAAGTAAATAATGTTATAATGAATTCATACTAAGGGACAGAGGCATCACCTCACTTCTAGCTTTCAACACCAGGACTGTTTCCCTGTCAAGGCTTTTCAGAGCTAGGTCCCTAAGGCAGGTTACCACAAACTATGAGAATATCACTCATTTTCTATACGTGAATAAGCAGTGCTCGACAGTCTGCTAGCCAGAAAGATGGTGAGAATTGAATCTTATTCACCTGCTCTTCACAAGAGTCAACCCACTGTAGTCTAAGACAGGATTCAGTCACTGGCCTTTCTGGCAAAAGCCCACCAGCTCATTCTTACAACTCTCTGCAGCCACAATGGCTGGCAACGCTCACCAGCCCCAGCCACCTGCCTGCCTTTACTGATGCTGATGACAAATTTCAGGTTTTGCCTGTCTGCCACTGCATATGGAAACCTGATGGATTTAAGCAAGGACTAGATCTAACAAGATCGATGTGCTGCCCGGCAGGTGCAGAAACACAGCAGTCAGTTTTATGGATGAATGCTAAGCACAAAGGCCTGACCACTTCTTGCCACTAAAGGTCCTGCAAAAATTTTGCAAGAGACAATGCCTCAGAGCTGCTTGTACTCGGCAGCCTCCTAGAGAATACTTGTGCTGTGCTGCCAGGAGCTCACTCCTGCAGTGTTACAGGGTAGTAGTCGTGTAAATGCTTCTCCACTGTAAGGTAATTGTCTGTTGTGAAACAGCTGTCCCTTTCTGCTCCAGCTGTGAGTCTGGACATTTTATCAATTCTTGCATTCTCTTTAAAAAGTGGGGGTTTAATACACATTTATCAGGCAATCAGTGATACACAATTTCTTATAGGAAGAAGGATTCTGTCCACCCACTCCACCAGCTAAATTAGTTTAGCTCCAGCTTAATAGCATTTGTGCAGTATATTTCCTGTATGTGTAAGCAAGAAAGGTGTCACTTAAGGGTGCTGAGGGATTCAATTATATATAACAAGACAGCTTTCTCTCAGTTTCACTCACTGTTACTCAGAGGCTTGTCTTTGTGGCTTCCTTCATAAGGTATTCCTACAGACAGGATCCGTGTTCTTCTGTTGTGCCAAGAGCTTTCCACATAGATAACACTTGATTTGAAGGGACAAGGACTGAAAGGAGAGGAGTGTGTGCCTGCATGTGTGCCTGTGTGCATACATCCATGTGAGCATGTGTTTGAGGGAGACAAGGCAGAGGAGGAGGAATGCAAAGCTGGGGAAATCTCTGGAAAGCTCTTCTCCAGGAAGATGTATTTCCAGGTTTCCATGAAGACTGCAGTGCGTGGACTGCACAAAGACGATGGGGGTGGAATAGAGCACAAGAGAAATGCAAGCCAGAGGGCTGCCTCATTCCACATCCCCAAAAACTCCCTTGTCTCCATCTGTTCTGACTGATGCACAGGATCTGGCTACGTCCTGCTAAGAGCTGCTACTCAGGCTCATGCATGACTTTGGAAAATACATTTTGTTCTTCTGGAGCCCTCAAGGACAATAATAAATAGAATGAAAACAAAACCATCCCGACAGCGCTTTAGCGGGTGTCCTTCGCAGGCGTACCAGTGTCAGCTGCCCTGGGATTTCACCTTCACCTGAGGGGAGGCCTGCTTAATCATGCGACACTAAAGGAGAAGAAATAAAAAAAGTTTCTTGAAGGAACAAGGGAAGGCAAGCTTGCCCCCATGCTCATAGTTTTGCCAGGCTTGATCACAAATAACATGAAGCTTGAAATCTGCCGTATGCTAAAAGATCACTGTGACAACAAGCCTGGAGGTCTGGCGTTACTGTAAAACAGGAACTGATAATAATTCTCCTTGTCCTTTGCTGCAGAGATGCTCATTATTATGGTCCTTTTTTGGCAACAGGAAAGTCAGTGGGTCAGCTGGAGTATGTGAGGCTCAGCTAAGGGCATTGCAGAAGGGCTGCTGGGGTTGTCCTGTTTTGGTTTTGCAGTCTTTGCCACAGGGGTTGTTAGAGGTATTTACGCTCCAACTGAGCTCTGTCTTTAACATTTCTGCATACAACTGGTTTCTTTTCATTATTTTCTGTATGTTTTTCATTTCTAAGGTATATCCTCCAGCAAAAGATGGGCACACATGGATATTTTTATAAATTGCTTTTTAAGAAGTCTTTGACCAAGTATTTAATAAAAAATCTGTTACAAAATCAAAATAATCCTGGTTTGGAAATGTAAAGTCTTCTCATAGAGAACAAGTCTCTACAAGAGAAAAAGAAGAAATGAAAGAATAATAGATCTTCTCTTAATGTGGTGAAAACTGTCAAGGAGTTTGCTTTGACCTGCATAAGCAGTACATCAGCTAATGCACTGAGAAGGAGAATGAAATTGTGAGAGACCAGCATCTACTGATAATACAAAATGATCAGATCTGGACTATGAGGGTCAGAGGATTCTCAGAGTTCTAAGGCAATACACAGCAGCCCAACAGACCACAGAAAGAGTGCAGCCTTGACACAGTCAATATGTATTGGGAAAAATAAACTATACTCCTCAGGTATCTTACTGGGTCATAAAATTAAGTATGGTCAGACAAGAAGAAACCTATACTTACTGTAGGCAGATCAATAACAACTTTTCTCTGAGGTACCTCAATAGCAGGCCAAAAAGTAAATGGAACATTAAGATGTAAAAAAAAATACTTGGTGAAAAATCACTCCTGTGTAGAGGCTCAGTGTAAGGCCAAAGCTCCAGCAAAATCACATCTAAGCCAACAAAATACAGCTTATGTTGGATTTAAGTGATGCCTAGATCTCATGTGAGTCATTTCTCTCAGGGGTGGGTGAATCTCACCCACTGAGAAAAGTATTAATGCCACTGCATACATCAAGTCATACTTTCAGCTGCAATTCTGGGGCTGGTCAACTATGGAGCTTTTCTTAAAATTAAGAGCAAGAACAGCATACCCAGACAATGCAAATGTTTGGAGTCCTGAAGACACTTTGAGGTGGGAAAGATTTTAGAAAATAGAAACTGTGTAAAGAAGGAACAGGTTACAAAGCACTTGAAAAACACTAATGAGTGGAAACAACATACCTTGGCTTTCTGTGTACATGCACGTGGAAAAGGGGCACCTGTGTATATTCTCTGGTGGCTAATAGAGCATTGCATCAAAGGATATGAACCAGATGCATCAATCGTAGAAGAATTTCAGACATTAATTGATATATTCTTGTTTTACAGGCTGGAAACTAACTTGTAAACAAGACCACGAATTGGACAAGGCTAAGCAGCATCCTGCTACCGAGTCAGAACCCCAGAACGCCTTGCTCACAAAACACATCCATTTAACCAGCTTGGGGAAAATCAAGTTTGACAACAGAGGAGAGGACGAGCCCTGCTCTCTCCAACCTGGCCCAGCCAGCAGCTACCCCAACACTTATCCCTGACGGCACCAGAAGCAAATGTGCTACCATGGTCGTGTCTTCCAGCAATGTTTAGAAGACCTTGAGAATCTGGTTCTGGTAGCTGTGGCCTGTGAGCAGAAGTTCTACACTGTAACCCATGTCTGTAAAAAGTAACTCCAGTACATGCTGAGCCTGTTACTGATTCTTGCACTATGGTTACTCAGTGAAAGCTTCTCCAGAACATTCACAATTCTGTAACTGCCCATTATAGCCCTTCCTTTACTGTCTCTTTGCAAAGGCAGGGAGTTTAGTTAACTCTCCCTGTTAGGAGACACATAAGTAAAGGAAGCAGCACATCAAACTAGTACACACACATAGACAGGAGCAGGTAAATTATCGGAGAGGGTGAGCAGCAGGGAGAAGTGACTTTATAATCTCTCAGCCAAATGAGTGCCTGCAAGGCCTGTAATTGGAAACTCATTTCTGAGGGAAAAGCTGTGATGATGCCCATGCTGGCCAGTGTGTCTGAATGGGTACAGGAGGGAGCACGAGATGGGGAAATAGGAGACTGGTCAGTAAAGAGATGAGACATACAGCTATGCCCTCTGGCTTATGCATTTCAGTACTAAATCTAAGCAGTCTGATCTTGTACCAGAGTATTTTTCTGTTTGTTTTGCTTTCCTTTTTTCATATTGATATTTGAGCCACTCACACAGTAGGAATATGGGCACTTGTTTTCCTTCACTCTGGAAACATGGAAGGGAACACAGCTCACTAAGCAAACAAGCTCTAAAAGGGTTAGAACAAAACACAGAGGGATTCAGAGTGGTGAAACAAAAACAGTATCTCCATCTTTTGTGATGATTCTTTCCTGGAAAAAAAAATGGACAAAATGTGTCCCTAGGCCAGATTCACAAACTTGAGCTGAGTGATACCAAATAAATGTGAGTCACCTCTGGGTCACTCACAGGAGGAATGCCTCTTAGAAACAGACATGCTGACTATTGCTATGGTACATTCAGGCAGGATTTATCCAAATCTCAGTAGATTTACATTCTGCATTTGCTTCCAAAGTACAAAAGCATCTACACTTTACAAAAGTGATACAGCAAGTAAACATGAAGAAGGCTAAAGATCAAGCAAGTCATTCTCAAGAGCCAGGCAGGGTAAGAGGAGAGGAAAACAAGTTACAGCTGCTAATGTTAAGCTTCAGCAACACCTTCTCCAAGTCTCCAGTGGAAAGCAAAGTTGTTGCTCTAGGGGAGAAAATGGAAACAACTGGCAATGCCATCACTCAAAACAGGAGCTGTGGTGCTAGGAACTGTCCTATGCCTTCATTAGAAGCAGGCAATGGCTTTGGGTTTTCCCAGTGGTGAAGAAGCTGAGAATTGACTGTGTGTAACCTTTTAAGAGAGCATACAGTTGTGGGAGCTAGTGCTGGATGTGGACAAGGGCCTTGCTCAATCCTTAATAAATCCCACAGAAGTCCCCAAGCATTGGCATGCTTGTCTAAGCTCGGTATTGGCTGCAGCCTTAGCCTGCTCAGCTGAGGTCCAGGGTGCCCTGCTACAGAAAGGATTTTCAAACCCCATCCTAAACATTCAGTGTACAGGAATTCCACTACAAGAATGGTGACTTTGTTCCACCTCGCAGTTGGCCGTGTTTCAGCAGTGAGCTAAGTGGTTTGGGATCCTCCTGGATGACACTAAGGAGCGCTATAGAAATGTCAGCTATGAGTGAAAGGCTTCTCTATAACTGTACTGCCATTCTATAGCCATATGCTTCTCCTGAGGGCTGCCAGTGGCTGGGTTTCCCCTTTTGAAAAGCCATGTACACACATGCAAAACCAAGCCTTTACATAACACAATGGGGCGTATCGTTCATTAATGTGCAAATAGGTCGCTCTCCACTTGCCCTCCCACTCGCTTCCTTTCCAGCTAGCTGCAAACTTATGTAGAAAGAGCTTGAATGTAAGTCACCAATATTCCTGATTTAGCACAGCAGGGAAACAACATAACTTTCAAAGGCAAGAGGGATGAGCAGAGTACACCGTGTTCTTTCCTCTCTCTAAGCTTCATCCCATTAGGTTAAGGAAAAACAGAGCCTAAAGTCAACAACCCATGGGCAAGGAAAACAGGATCAACATCACCAATTAACTGCAGGGAATTTGGGGAGTGATGTACATCCACCCAATTCACATAAACCCTGGAACAGGCTCCATGCTGTCTGCAGCACGTTAGGCCTGAATTATGCACCGAGAAGTTCAAATTAATGCAGAGTGGATTAACACCCACCAAGCAATGGTAGATTGCAACAGGATATCAGGCCAAAGTCAGGGACAGAGGAAAGCATGTGCCATGGGATCGTGTCAAGGATAAAGAAAATGGGGGACAGTTGCATTGTGGATTCTCAACTATGACCTCACCAGTGTTCTTTGACATCACAGAACACAACTGGTCCTCAGACGCAAGAACGCAAGAATAAAAAAGACAGATGCGAAGGAGGAATAACAAAGAGGAGAGAATTAGCACTTAGCATGTTCAAAGTGTTGTACAAACATTAGCTAATCAATCAACTAATTGCCTAATTAAAGGAGTGACCAGAAAAAGGAGATAGCAGAAGAAAAGCAGGAAGATGTGGAGAGAGCAGCAGAGTGCTGGGACATGGGAAGCAATACATGCTTCTATTCACCCAGGCCACATTATCCGGGGCAAACTTGTGCCAAATTGCCATGACAATAATTAGCCAGAGTTCCCTGACAGATCATTATGAGAACATTAACAGGGCATTAGCAAGAATTACCCATTTTTCACACATTGATTAGGTGCCATTGCTGGTTCATTAGAGTATTGGCTTTTAATAGCCCCGCTCCAACTTTCGGCAGCCCTTCCTTCCCTCCCCTGATCACTCGGCAGAGATCCAAACCTCTTTAGCTCCAGCTAGGCAGCTGACCTGGTCCGGTGCTGAGTCTCACAAGCACATGGCCATATGCTGCACAGAGAGAGCACCTCATTAATCTGCCCAGGTTAGGGAGAGGAGAGCGGTGGCTCTGCACCATAGGCAGTCGTTAATCTTCCTCCGGAATCTATACTGCTAATGGAGGCTGGCACAGGGAATAGGCCACTCCCTGACCAGAAGCATCATTCCCTGATACCAAAAGGGTCCCTTCCTCCCCTCTAGGTCCTCCTCAAGCCCTGCACTAGGAATGATGATTCTGTATCTGTCACTCCCAAGACACTTCTGTCATACCTGCTGATGACTCTTTTCCATCCCTGCTTCCCCAGCAGCTACTTCTCACCCCACATTTTGATCATCTCTACTGATAAGCAGGGATGTGTAGCAGGGAACATGCTGCAAAAATGCTCCAGAGGAGCCACAGGGGAAGGTCAGGTCAAGAGGATTGTTTCTGCCGTAGCAGGCAGGTTCTGTACTGTGTTTCTGGCAACAAGAACAAGACCACATCAAAAAGAATAAAAAGAAAATAAAGGAGACATGACAGAGGAATCTGTCTTCTCCTTTTCCTCTTAGGTCACGTCACCTGTCCACCTACATCCAAAATAACACTTTAGTTGAGTCATTCTTGGGAAGATACAAGAATCCTCTTACTGCTATTACACAACTGATTAAGTCTCCCTAATCCATCCATATCCAACATGGATACCCCACCTGGACCCAGGGCACTCCTCTCACCCAGATCCCTCACCTTCTTTCTGAGGCTACTTGTCAAAACAAGGCACGTTGCAGTGTGCAAGATGGGCTCCTGAGATGACAAGAGCTAAAATTTGTGCAGGGATGGCTGGATTATAGGACAGCTGAGTGGGTGTATAAGTCACCAAGTCCAGCCCTGCAAAACTGAGGACAAAGCTAGTATGCTTCAATGCTGAAAGAAATGGATGAGGTAAGGCAAAGAAGGCAGGAAGGTTCACTCGTTTGACACTGAGAAAGCAAAAGGAGAAAGTAAACACTTTAGAGCTAGAAAAGAAAGAGACAATACAGAGAAAGATCAGCCTCAGAAAGAGGTTGTGTTGCTAGAAATATCTGAAAAATACATGTGGGAGATGAATGGGACAATGCAGTTTACAGAAAAGTAGAGAATCAGAGGGGATGTGAAAGCTGGATTAGAAACATCATGTTTATGAAGAGAAGGACAAGGAAATTCAAAGGGAATCTGACAAAGCAATGCAAACAGAAAGGCAATGTGTTCTGCATGGCAGGGGAAAAGGGGCAGTTTTAGTATGCCACAGGAAGCAAGCTGGTGTTCAAGCAAGAGAGGCAGAAGAGGCTACAACAAGCAAGATTAAGGAAGGCTAAGGCATGAACAAAGGGTCTCAGTGTTGAGAAAGAGGAGATGGATTTTCTATACCTGGTAGAGGAAGACACATATTGGGGAGAATACAAGGGAGAAAATAACTAGCCTCCATATTTCATGAGTACATGACTGGGAGGATTTTTTCATCATTTGGAGTTACAAAAAAACTGAAGAGAATTCAAAGGAAAAGACAAGCAGCTTTTTACCACTACTCAGCCTGAGTTGTGAGCACTTGTTGATGGAGAATTGTAGAGACAGTGTGAGACAGGTCAGAGTACAGCATGTCTAGAAGCTGCTTTAGGTGGTTGAACCTGGATATGGCAGTGCGATCATCTACAAAGCAGACATCAAGGACAAAGCCCTTTGAGATCCACTGTGCTCATAAGGATGGGGTGCTGGCAGACAGAACACTGTGTGTGATACAAAGCTGGAAGTAGAAAGCTGAGGAAGGGACTGCGCTACAAAAAAAAGGGAGCATCAGTAGAGTCTTGCCATCTTCTACAAAGAAGCTGATTGAGGCACTGCACTGCCCATAAAACACAGAGGGCACATTAAAGAGGGTTTGAGTTAGAACAAGGGAAGAATCAAACAGCAACTGACTACACAATCAGTTCACAAGCACAAGGAAGGGGCAAATCGATGCACCAGGTGCCTATTTAGTCTCAAGCACAGCCCCATGGTTCATGTGAATCTATGCTGGCAAACTCAGGGAGTCAGAAGAAGACTGAGTTTGGGGGAAAGAGGCAGCATGCTAAACATGAGTAGTCCATCACTGGGGAGTCCTAAACTCTCTCAATGGGACAGCCAGACAGCCTGAGTTAGCCACAGAGCAACTGAGCAAGGGACTGCAAGTTGTCCTGAGGCCAAGGGTAAACCTGCCAGCTGCTCTGTTTCTCTCCTCTGATGAATATTAATCAGGAATTCACCTGCTATTCATGAGAACCCTCTGGACACTGCTCAACTCTAGTGAACAAAACCACTGCCTTCATTTTCTTCATATAGGATATGTCTGTGCTTGTGGAGTACATCAAGCAGTGCAGTACCATTGCAATCCTTCTTCTCTGTTACTGCCTTTTAGGAAAAATGCAGGATGAAGGGATTGACACGCTAAGTGCCAGCACCTCCTCATCACCCCTTGCAGTGAGTTAACCCCAGAATAGTTGCTGGAGCGGGAGCCAAGAGTCCCTCAGAAGTCCCCAAAGGAATATGGGAAGACGGGCTTTGCGGAGCAGGGCTGATGAATGCCAAGGCTGGTGTGCTGACAGGTCTGAGCAGTGTTGCTGAAGGCTGAGCCAGTTCTACTTTTAAACTGAGCCAGATGGAGGCCACACAGGAGGAGAAAGGACAGCAGGATGGGTGGGAGCGAGAGGGTGAACATGATGTAGGAAGGAAGAGCCTGACCATCCCTCCATCATAGCAGGTGGGAGTTTCAGGGAATGCAGCAGAGAGGCAATGAGCTCTGCACTGAGTATAAATTCACGGGAGGCAGGCAGGGCACCAGGGCTGTGATCCTGACCTTGGGCCAAGGCAATCTGCTTTTTAACTGGCGCAACTGTAATCCAGTCTGTGAACAGATGGTACTGAGAGGAAAATACACAGGATACAACGTAGGCTTCACAGTATCTGCTCCAAACTCAGCCAACCTTTAGCAGGAAGGTGATTAAAGAGCAAAAAAGTAAGGAAAATCCTCTGTTCGGCATGAGTGGTGAAGTTGGATGCCAGAGACCTGGTCCCAAAGAGCTCAATGGCTTGGTGTTCTTCGGCTGAAATTCAGAAGCCATCTCTCAGTCAGCCACAGTTTCAAAGAGATGACAAACAGGAGGGTTTGTTTGCTGTCCTGGCCTGTCCTCAGTTCCTGTACTGCTACCCCAAAAACTTTCACTCACACTGCTGTTCCCTGTCCTAGGGCATTCTCAAGAGTCTTTTGCTGTAACAGGTCCAGACATAAAGACATCAAATAGCGGGGAAGTGACATCAACCCTTAGTGTGCACGACAAAATTTGCAAGGTACTAGCATACTCTAAGCAGCAACACACCTGAGAAATTCTGAGTTAGAACACTTAGAAACGTGCCAGAAAAGTTCAAACCTGGCACTGAATTTTGCTGTGAACTCACTAGGGGGTGAGTTGCTGCCTTCTCAGCATAAATCTCTGCTGCCCAGGGTCACTGCACCTGATATCCCTGCTTGCTGGCCTGGGTCATGGATACACTGGTCATTAGATTGAGACAAAATTGTTTTAACTCAAACTACTTCATTGTTTCATGGGTTTGGCTCAGATTTCAATCCTGGAATCCATAGTTTCGACAGTCCAAAATGTATTTCGGAAACAGACAATCAAGTAATAAAAGATGCATGTGAACTACTGTAGTTGCTGGTATTAAAACACTGATCCTGGTATACATTTGGGGACCATTATCAAGTACCAAAAGAAGTACTCAGCAGGAAATTCATAAAATCCACCTACTAAAAACAGTTTGTACATCATCAGTACCCAGCAGCAGTGTAATGAGTGAAGCCTCAAAACCACAACTTTTTAAAACACTAAACATGCTTCTAATAAGTTTACCTGCTGTCCTTCCATATCCACTGCAGAGAGTCATCCTTGCTGAAAATGCCCAAATGCTCTGCAAATTCATGCTGACAGGCCATGGACTCTTAAGTAAGGTATAAAGTACGTAAATTTTGTGACTTTCTGATTTTCTGATGCATTCCATTACTTAGAAGAGGCTTGGTTTTCAATCATAACAATTCACTCCCTGCCCTTGTCTCCAATCACACCTCCACTGGAAGTATCATTGGTTAAAGTACAGAGATATGCTTGAAAACTAATACTTTGCTTTTCTGTTTCTCTTTTGTTACAATGATCTTTGCTAACATGCATGCTTATGATGTGAAACAGAGGAACCCTGCTGCCTTCATTCTACTGTGGGGGAAACTCCAGCAGGGAGAAAATACATTTAACTGGGAACTTGGAGGGCAGCACTGATAGTTAATTGCCGGCCAGCAAAGCTGTGGATGTGTTCAGTGCTAGACTGGATGGTGCATTGAACAACCTGGTCTAGTGGAAGGTGTCCCCACCCATGGCAGGGGCATTGGAACCAGATGATCTTTAAGGTTCTCTCCAATTTAATTCATTTTATGATGGTCCTATAAGTCCTCTGAACTCAGAAATGAATGCAAACCCTGGCAGGAACAAAAGCAGACCTGTCTTTGCTCAGAGAGACCTGTCTCCTAACTGTGCTCTAGATGTGGCAGAGTGGGTGCTGCCATCTCAGACTGGAAAACAGAGCAGAATTTGCATCTCCCCTAAAGGAGGAATGCAGGGGCATATGAATGCTTAGGAACAATAATGACACAAGTGAGGGAAGGGATGTGGTATGCTTGAACAAAATCCTGACAGTGCTGCTTTCCTACCCTGCAGCACCCCCTCTCTCCCAGCCCTAGGTTTCCCAAACCCAGCTCTGCCAAAATGCCTTGTTCCTGTCCTGTGGCTCCTGGACCTGCCAATCCTGCATTGCCACCAGAAAGCTCTGCCAGCAGAAGACTGGGCAGTGCTCTGACAGTGTTCCCTCATGAAAAATGACACTTCCAAAACAAATTCTTCAGCTTAATGGATGTTAGGCTGCTGTAATTTTAAGTCATTAAACTTGCAACTCTGACAAACACTCTCAGTCTGTTCTTTCCAATTACCAGGACCAAGCAGATTTAGACAGCGGAAATAGAGCAGGCTCTCACATTTCTTTACTATAGCCTGACTTCTGGTTATTTTCCTTTTCCTCACTCCACTCTCGCCCTTGCTCTGCTTATTTATTGCACTAGTGGGGCTGTTATGCCTTGCAAATCCTTTTGCAGAGCAACATCCTCTCTCAGCCAGAGTTTTCACAGAGAAATTCTTCCCCCATTCCTCATTGTTTCCCTGCTCATTAGCTTTGCTAAGCCCTTTTGGCTGTGAATGTACAGCAGCATTTATGCTGACTGACAGTGACCGAGCAAGAGGACGTTGACATTACTGCCTCACAACTTGCTGTTATCTGCTGTTATCCAGTGGTCTGTCTGTCTTAATTCCCTCTGACTTTATTGCAGCCTTTTTTTCCTAATTATTATTTTTTGAGTGTCTCCTCCTTATCTGTGTTTCCTTCCTGTCTTTTATTTTCTTCTCTCTATCCCTCATCGCTCTTGAACCCCGCCCTCCAAATTCTCTGAAAATACCCCCTTGAAGAAGCTGTTGTTTGCCAATTGGCTCTGCTGGTAAGTTGATGCAAAAGTATATGCACTGGAAGATTGCTGGAGCAAAGACCATCACCCATACTCCCTGCAGAGTGCCCACCTTTCACCAGATCACGAGACCCTTCCCCAAAACACAGGAGTGAGCAGACCACTGATAGCAATGCATCCAGTTGTAAGTGATAGCAAGCAACAGCCTGGCAATGTTCAGTGCAGAACAGTCCCTGAGAAGAAAAGATGTACAATTAACCATTAGGCTATTCTGCTTTTCTGCCCCACTTACTCCTCATTCTCTCTCAATTCCAACATGATTTTTATTTTAATGTCTTTCTTCTCTTTTTTTTCTTTTCTTCATCCTCTTTCCTTTCCTCTTGCTTTGTTCTCTTGCTCTTGGAATCTACCTTTCTGCCCCTTGGCCAAGCATACATTGAATATCAATGTCAAAAAATAAAATAAAGACCTCAAGGGTTATGAATTATCTGTTCTATTTTAATAATTAAAGATGAATACACAGGGCCAAGGCAGCTTAGGCATTTCTCTGAACAATCACATTATATCAGAAATGTCTTGCATTGCCCCTAGTGAAATACATCAAAGAAACTCCCACCCCTGTATACACAGCAGTTGTCCTAGTCCTGCCCTGAGACCGTTTGGCAGCCAGTCAACCTGGGTTTGATTGGGGACCATATATTTAGTTTCTATGGATAGGATTTGATGGGTTTTGATAATTTGCAACTTCCAGCTAAAGAAAAGCAGCTTATTATTAAATGCAAATAAAATGAAGTCCAGCTGTCTGGATGCAGATAGCAATTACAAAAAGCTCAGGAGGCCCTCTGGACATCTTAACTTGTCCATAGAACATGGTTAGAGACCAAAATCCATGCTGCAGATGAGCTGCAGCCAGCAGTATCGCAAAAGAGTGACACAGGTGACTTCAGAAAGCACAGGCAAAAAAGAAGACTGGGAGAACTGAGAGACAGAGAGAAAGGAATGGCAAAAGTTTGTAACTTGAAGAAAAAGGCACTTCAACTTCATTTGACAGCAAGCATCATACCCTGCTCCACAGAACAACTGGGTTAAATCAGAGGAGGAGAGTGCAGGACTTGCCACTTCCAACTTCTCAAAGCATGAGTGTAACAGAAAGAAAGGAAGGAAAACACTTGTTATGAACTTTCAGTCCCTTAGGGATGAGAGAGAAGCAGTGGCTACATGCCCTGGCAGGAGAAGTTGTTTCAAGGGAAAAAAAAAAAAAAAAAAAAATATATATATATATACTTCTAAGCTCTCAATTACACATGGACCAGCCAGAATCTACTTTTACCCACAGAGAGGGCTATAGGAGACCTTCAAAACTCTGCTCTTTGGCTGGAGATAAGTGCCACATGTCCCAGTGGTGTCTCATAATGACGTATTTAATAACAGACAGTAAGGGCTACAGGCTGCAACCTACAGTGAAATGCACTGAGTCTGAAGCAAAGGAAGTGGCTCCTTTTCCCTAATCCTTGCTTCCAGAAAGGCATTCATTTGCTCCCTGCAAAACTCATGCTAACCCAGCAGCAGAGCCTGTGACACAGAAGATAGGCCAAGCCTTATGGACTGCTTGGAAAGCATGAGGGGATGCAAGTCATGCTCAGCTCCCCCCTTGCTACCTCTGTCTCCCTCTCTGACATTGGATCAGAAGCCATTTCACAGCCTCTGCACCTTTTTTGTTACGTGACATGTAACAAGAAGAGGAATGGTTATGTTTCACTAGCATTGCCAGAGGTGAGAATACTTTGGATGTGAAATTCAGTTCACGCTGAGCAAGGGAGACTTTCATTTTGCCCTAACTCCAACAGCTTTGTCACCAAGCCCTGATGCTGTATTTGTGTTAGCTTCTTTTGTGTCATTATTTTTCAGAGGAGAAGCAGTAGATCAGGCATCTGACTTGCTTGGTTTAATTCATCCAAATACCTTAAATGTGTGCAATGGTCTGGGTCATTTCTTTCTCAGTCCAAACAAGCTTTATCCATTATTTCCTTCTGATTACACAAACCAAAAACAGGACTGAAACTGCCCTAATGTTCAAAGCCTAAAATCCCAATCTGCTTCACAAGCAGTTCCCTAAACTCCACACAGAAGAGTTCAAGGAAACAAGCCCTTGCACCTTCTTCTGGTATTTTGTCACTCTCAGCAGGAGGCAGTCAAAAAGTTGGGCAGGGACCAGCAGGACCCAAGGGGAGTGGGTGAGGTTGTCAGTGCTCAGCAGCAACTTTGCCAATATCAGATCCTCCACCTGTGTGGCTGTGGCAGCTCTTGCCCCACTCCTGAAAGACCCAGCTGCCACAGCCAGCCTCCTGACAGCCACCTTTCCCACCCACTGCACCTTCCCATCCAAGCAGGGCCAATTGCTGGGGCAATCAAGTGCTTGTGCATCCCTCTGGTTCAGCCCTCACAGACCCCATCTCTAGGACTGATGAAGGGGAAAAAAAATTTCATGGGGTGACATAAAACAAATGAATTTTTCTTCAATAAATCATTTTAGAGAGACTATTGACTCTAGGACCTTTGAATGCATCGACCCATTCATAAAAATCTCATCTTCTCTTGGTACCTTGTACACTTTCCTTCCTTTCCCCTGTCACAACCACTACACTTCATTTTCTTTTCCTTTCTCTTGCTGTTTCTTTTCTCTCCTTTTTTTCCATTTTGACCCTGTAATCCTATCTTAACCTTCTAATCCTCTCTGCAGTTCCCTCTTCTTCCCTGATCTCAGCTCCATATCATTCACAGGCTGCCACACTGACAGGAGAGAAAGAACAGCAGATATTTACTGAAGTATTACCATAAAGATTAAAGCTAGCAAATACCTCGACTCGCTCCTTCCCTCCAGCCCTTGGCCTAATGAAAACACTCTGCACTCTTTCCCTTCTCTTGGAAACAAAATGACAAAGCCCTATAATCTCTAAGGTGAAAGAAAAAGGAAGGCCCAAAAGTGATTAAAAGGATAGAAAGCTAGCAGAAAGGGAAATAGAAGTGGGAATAATATTATTTAGCACTTCTATAGGACCTGACTGACGATATTATGTCGACCTGCAGCATTTTGTGCTTTTCATGTGTTCCCTTTCTGTCTGTGTTCACCTCTTATCCCCAATGCTTGGGGCATAAGCCCCCTGAAGGAGGATTCTCCTTTTTGTTCTCTGTGTGCTCAGGACCCAGCAAAAAGAGATACAGATGCACAGCCCTGGCTCGCACGGCCACAGCAGGAATAAGCAGAGCTCAAGGCACTTGAGAAGGGACATCGCTATCACGGACACCAGGCTGCCAGGAGCACAACAAAAGCCCAGCAAGATGGGGTGACTCATGCATGGTTAGGGAAGGGCACTCCCTGGAGGATCCAGGACATCAACACAAGGGGATGAGGGGAGATCACCAGAATGAGAGAGGGAAAGTAAATGAGGATGTTGGATAAATGAGAAGAGAGAAATTAGAAATGAATGAGAAAGGACAAGTTAAAAAAAAAAAAAAAAAAGAGAGAGAGAGAGAGAGAGAGAGAGAGAAGGAAAAAGTAGAAAGATCTGAGCTACATAGGGCCAGAGAGTGAGGATCAGCTTCTCCAGAAAATGGAAACAGACAGCTTGGAGCAGGAGGAAATATATTTGTGACAGCAGGAATGCAATGCCTTGTCCTCTTTGAGGATCAGTCTTTTCAAAATATAATTGGAATACTGTGGCACTACATCCAGGTAACTATGTCCAGCCAGGACAGACATATGCATGAAGATCAGCCCTCCCCCTCACTTTGACATGTTCATCTTCCTCTTGTTTCCCTGTCAATCCAGACACAAGTGCAGGGACAAGAAGTACCATGCTATGGTACCAGGAGGTACTGTGCATGAGTACCATGCAATAAACCATACACAGGATGTACTGGCAGAACAAATGCACCTGAGTCCTGCTATGCACAGAGCTTTATTAGAGAGGTAAAACCACAAGAACTGCACAAGAAGATAAACCTGCACAGAGAAGCTCAGCTCTGACCAACTCACAGCAACTAGTCCTGACCAGTTTGGAAAAAAAGTCGTTTCTGTGCAACAATAAAGAAGCAAACCCCACTTTAAAAACAAAACAAAACAAAAACAAAACAACAGAAACAAAACAAAACAAAAAAATCACAAAAACAATAACAACAACAACAACAAACTACCAACCAACCAGCAACAAACAAAACAAAAACCCCAAACCCAACCTGTCTATCTTTTCCATGGATCTAGCCAACTCAAACAGTTAGAAAGAGGAGCTTGACATAACTTTGTCTTTCTTCACATGTAAAGCTCACAACAGTGTTATTGCCGCTGGACTCCTCTGTCCAAAGAAAGGGAGCTATTTATTCATGGCAGACCAAGCTGGTGAGTAAACAGGTGCATTTCACCCTCTCACTATGCAGTGAGAGCCATGCACTTGCCCAGACTGCTTCCATCAAAAGATCCCAAAGCACTTGATGAATAGTCCATTAAAGCCTGGCGGCACCTTTGGGAGATGGAGAAGGAACAATGAACGATCACTTCAGTCATCACAGAAGGGCATCTCCCTTTAGACATGAAAAGCAGAGCTTGTTAGCAGCGCACAGATGCACCAGCAAGACAATTTAAGGAAACAGGAATACCTCTTGCAGTTAAAAGTACAGAGGCAATTAAGTAGCGAACCTACAGTGAAATTTGGCCAGAAGACAATAAAGGGACCCTGCTTTTACCAAGCATTACTTAACATCTCTCATTAGCAGAGGTCAAAGCACTTTTTGGAGGTGTTAGGTATTTTTATCCCTATCACACAAGAAGTAGATAAGGAAAGGAAATACAAGAAAGGGGAAAAGGCATGCCAAAGTCCACACACAGCAAGAGGCAGAGGACAGAACAATCCCTGGGTTTTCTAGGCTTGCTATCCTATCTGGTGTGCCACCTCCCACATTATCTCTGTGCTCACTGCATCTGGACACGTCTGCATTTAAAACTCTTTACTGATGAGGTGAGACTCTATGCATCCAGCTAGCCAATAACCATTCCAGGCTACAAGTCCACAGACCAAGCTTTCAGTGTGTTCTCACTGCAAACCACAGATTCCCCCAGCAATGATCACCTTCCTCTGTGTCACAAGGGCAGAATATATGCTTAACAGACATCTGTTACCACCACACCAGCACTTCTACCTGCAAACATCTTGGCTAAAGACTACTGCAAGGAGCAGAACCTGACCCAAGCACTTCTCAGGCTTTGCTCTGCAGGATGCTCCAACACAACCTGCTGCAGTGTTCAGAGGCAGCAGCACAAACCAACTTCTTCAGCTTACAATGTTTTCCTTTCTGGAAACAGGGTGGGAGCACTGCTAGGAGAACCTGTCACCCTCCTAGGGATGCACTGTTTTCCCAGAGATCAAGAGGATCCCAACTGGTTTTGTGTTTCAATGGCAGTGGCACAGAGGTGATCCTGCTACTGAAGTCTCTTTTGGACAAAGCTGGAGTGCACTTGGAAGTCATCAAAATTTGTTGGCCCATTATGTCCATGCCAGATAGATAAAAAGGACTGCCTCACAGAGCCACACTTTGTGTCAGACAGACTTGGTTGGGCAGGCTCCAAGGTGCTTCTCCTCCCTACTGTTTAATTACTGCGAACAGAGGTTTTAACAGAGAGAGATGCTATTTGAGACAAGGCTGGTTAGAGAGATAGCCAGGTCCTTGGAGTTAGTAATTAATTACCAGGCATTCTCAGTCTTACGACATTAACTGCTTACCCTTTTAAATAGTAGTAAATTGGAGATACGTGTCTAATTAGAGTTGTAAAATGCTTTAGAGGATTGAACAGAGAGAGAAAACTTACAGAGATGGAGTGGGAGGTAAAGTGCTCTCTGGGAGGAAAGGAGATGTGGGAAGGAGATGATATGAAACACTGTTTTAGCTTGTAATGTACCAAAGTCCTGCTTATCTGAAGGGACTTCCAGGTCTGCCAGGCTCCACTGGGAGCAGGTGCATGTTCCCAGAAGAGGGGAAGCAGGTAGAGTACTGGATGTACACAGGGCTTTTTTTTTTTTCTTCTTCTTCTTTTGCCTTTTTTTTTTTTTTTTCCCTAGAAGGTCTCAAACAGACCATGAACTCTGCCACTACTATCAATCTAGCAGTTACTGTATTTCACATCCTAAGTGCAGGCATATCCCCATCCACAAATTTCAGGAAGCACATACCTATAGGCTGTATTAAACACACACTAGGTTGGTATTTCCTTTAGGAGATCAAACACTCTAGGGGCTTTCACTAAAGAGATAGGTCTGGATTTACTGCTCTTCAGAAACACGCACTTAGAATATCAACTCCACCTGCCCCTTAATTTAAATAGGGAAAAAAAGTCTAGAAAGTAAGCTATTCACTGCTGGATTTCTGTTGAGTATCATGTGATCTCAGTCTCTGCTACCAGCAACTTATTGGAGTGTATTTCAGGTCAAAACCACACCAAGCAGTGTATTTTATGCAAATGCTTTTCACTTGCACATTTGTACTCTCCAGCAGGCTCTCCTGGGAACTGAAGTCAGTCACATGGTTTAAGAAGTTTGTTACAAAGCAGAAGGACTACTTGTTTCATGAGAAATAACATAGCTCAAATAAAATACAACTGAAATAATCATAGTGGTCTGGGAGGCAGTCAAGCAACAAGCAGGTCCAAAAGAGTTTGCTCTAAGGCAGCATGTATTAAACATCCCTCCTTTTCTAGCTCTGATTTTTAAAGTTCTATCTCCATTCACCAGCATCCATGCCCATTTCTTCACACCTGAATACTTTTCCCCCTACTTCCTCATCTGTAAAAAATAATCTAATGACCTTTGAAAGATGCCAGTGAGAGTTTTATTCCAATGGTGTGCAGAGTGGCAGAGTTCAGGGGATGTTTTGTGCTTTGGGGACACAAGAGGATTGGCTTCACAATGGTTTTTGCCAGATGGCCTTGGGTTGCCTCCACTCAAAGACAGTATCTTCAATCTTCATGTGACTAAGAATTTGGGACGCAGATTCCTTGGACAAAATCTTTTGTATGATAAGATTATAAACAAAAAGATGAGTTATAATCAAAGCTTGACAGTTTTCAAAGTCACTGAGTGCAACAACTGTCTGAATGTCTGAATTCCGATTAGTTTAATTACAATCTGCCTTCCAAAACAGTCTCTGCAGTTCAAACTGGATGCTTTCTTCTTCTTTTCTTGTCTTGAACCCACTGTCATTTGCTGTTTAATACTTACAGGGTTCCACCTCACAAGTGACTGTGCTTGACTGATGAGCAGAGCACAGCAACCTCTCCACAGGGGCATTCTTACACCATTACCAGAGGTGATACCTCACCTCAAAGATTCCAGGGAAGGCAATAAGACTGCTTAAAGAAACAGTTAATTTTAAGGAAAGAAAAAAAATAAAAATAGGAGAGCTCCATAAAACAGGAGCTCAAACGAGCAGTGCATTGACTCAGTTTACAAACAAGTGAGAAAAAGGCATTCTGCTGGGCTATACCCTGTCTTAAGCAGAAGCACTGACCAAGGACTCAATGTCAGGTCATTCTGGAAGGAATTACCTGAGTTACCTTATTGGCTTCTAAATTAACTACAGTCATTTAGAAATTAAGAATTATGCATGGCAAACTCATAAAAATCCTCTGTTCAGAATGGACAAGAACCCAAACATAATAGGATGCACTGAGACAAAGTGAAAAAATGAGGCTAAGTGCAGTACTCTACTGCAACACAATCTCCCATATCAGGTCATCCTATCTGCAAAAGATTCAATAGAAATAAAAAGGGTTCAGGGGCAGGTGACAGCAATGAGTTAGAGACCTCACAAAATATCTGTAAGAGGGGAGATTGAAAACACTGGGGTTTTTTGCTTCAAAGAGGAAACAAAGCAGGCTGGATAGTGAAGGATATATAAACTGGTGAAGAATACAGCAAAGGCAAACACAGTGATAAAGGTAGGGAGCATCCCATACAACACACACTACCCATATAAGGCTGGATAAGGTTTGCTGCTTTCCTGCTAAGTGCAATAATGTGTGTAATTCACTGCCACAAGGTAACACCCCGGCCTGATGCTATCCCAAAAAGCAGTACATTAGGGGATACCAATGGTCACTTTACACGTGATGGGCAAATCCCAGCTCGTGACCCCTCCCCCCTAACACCCATGATATAAATCCTCTTGCTCCAGACTACAAGCAGGAAACAATCTGTCCAGGACACAGAAATTTCTCCTATCAATCAGCAAATTATTTCTATGATTCTGCATATTTGCGCACTTAGGAGGTTTTTTGTATTTTCTTATATAATGCAAATTTAAAAATGCAAGATACTGATGTAAAAGGGTTCTGCTATCATCTGCTGTTTCTTATATTCTTCTGTTTGGGAGGAAATTCATACATACTAAACAAGAGTCTGTTTGAAAGGCACTCCCTCTTAAGGACTTTTAAGTGTTCAAGCAAGAAAGGAAAATGATCATCCTATGTTTTAATGAATTCATGGAGGACCTGAAAAGAAACTTCCCTTTCAGATGGCTTGTGTCCTAGCAGCTGAAAATTCCCCCGTGTATCACGTCACCCCTAGTGACACTGTGATCTCCACAAAATGCTGCATCTGGCATTCCCTGACCAATCAAGGAGTGCACTTTTTCAGTAAACTTCTAGGGAACAGACAGCTTGTTTCAATAGATTTATAGTATCAACCCCTGAAAGGACCTGCCACCTACGTAGTTCCAAAATTTACAGTCCTGTCATTTCCTATGACCCCATCAAGATCTTCCCAGCAGAGCTGTGTGAGCTGTTACACACTTTGTTACCACCTTCTTAGATATCCTGCTTTACTCCTTTCCAAAAAAAAGTGAATAAGCACATCAAAACCCAACAAAACACTTCACACTGCTGTGTGTAGGTGTCTCCTCTCAATTTCCTCCCTTCCTTTGCAGAAATGCATGAAAGTAGCTTCCTCCTTTACAAAGATGCTCATTCTCTGGACCAAAATCTCCATTTCGCTCAGGAGAACACTCAGATGGCAAACACCAGCCATAGATTTCCTTGGAAACACAAAACAAGTAGAGTGTTCCCTCCCACAGCTTCATTTCCACTAAATTGGAACTGCCAAGATCTGGCCTTTCTGACCACAACTGAGGAAAGATGCTCTCCTGCTTTTCCATTACATTAGAGGACATTCATGTGATACTCTAGTCCAGCCACCAGTTAGGTAGCACACTCTGAACAGGACCTAAAAGCTGGGGTTCCAGCCAGCAAGGATTTTGGTCACCTATGCCTGGCCACTAATTTGCTGAGACAAATCTCCTTTTCAAGCCTCAGTTTCCCACACTACAAAATGGGGACAAGTAGCGGCTTGTCTCAAAGGGGAAATCAATTAAAATACTTGGAGATTCAGAAATGGCCGGGGCTACCGAGCTAAATAATCTCAAAGTATTCAAATGCCCTGGCATAGATCTGACAACAACTTTCCTACTCATGTTTTTAATAGAGGTTAACATTTTCATTTTCTCTGAGCATATTTTAGTCTCTATCACATAAAAGCAAGGTCTGTGTAAGGCACCAACAAGCAGAATGCACAATCATTAATTTCTGCAAAGCAGCCTTGGTGTCTGTGAAAACACTCCAGGTAACTCAATAAATTAGAATAATAAACACAAAGGAAACCAGAGAACAAGCAAGGACAGGGCAGAAATCACGGAGACCGACAGCATAATATATGGTACAACAGCAGTCCAAGCTGGGCCTCCATGAGGCACTGGGGAGCCTCTGGGAGGCACGGATGAGATGGAGGCCATCCAAGTCTCGGTACTGTTCCTTATTACCCGCTGAATCTCGTGCGAGGAAACTTTAATTTAAACATCAGCGTGCAGACCCGCCCAGGGCCTCTCCCCAGCACGCCCGCAGGGAGAGCTGCAGCTGGCGAGCGCAGCCCAGCCCCTGCAGCCACCAACCCACCCCAGCCAAGGGGCTTGTGCTGCTGCAAACACCCCCCTCAGCAGCAGCCGAAACCGTGGGGGCCCGGCTGCTGTCAGGAGCACAGAGCTCGGTGTCAGCTGCCGAGATGGAAAGGGCTTCAGCTGCCCGGAGGTGTGGAGCAACACCCCCTGCCTGAGGGCAGCGAGCAGAGGAGAGGGAGGATGAACAACGCTGCTTCTAAGCAGGTTCCTTTTGGCTCCTTATGCAATCTGCACTCCTACAGAAGCAAATCAACCCCCGAGGGGAGCAGAGGGAATCTTTAGTGCTGGAAAAGCATATTACTTTCTTGCGGGGAAACTTTTCTTGCACTCTTAGCACCCTTTCTGGTGTGGTGGTACTGGCAGTACCCCTAACAAAGCTCTCCTGAGCTGGGGCTCCCCACACCAGCTTTGTCCTGGCATCCCTACACCCCTTATGCTGCTCCAGACCTATTCCTTTCCTCAACAACATCAGGCTTATGCATCTTAAGTGCTCACTTCTATTTCAGTCCCAAGTCTCTTCTGAACAGAAACTGCCGTTCACATAAAAATGACGAGGACAGGCAGAAAGAATTAGATTGTGAGGAAAGATTCAGCAAACTTGTTCCATTTTCTGACTGGATCAAGCCCTGAACCCACAGGAAGCCTCCAGAGGTACGCTCTGCTGCAAACGTTCTGTGACATTTAAGAGACCTCCCAGTGAGTCCTGGGAGCAGAGCGATGGACTTCTAGGGGAAAGTTCTGTCTTTGCCACGCAAGGAACTGATGCTATTTATAACAGTTCCTGCTGTCCCCAACTGGGCATGAAGACAATCAGCATCTGTCCACACCCTGGGGGAAACTGCAGAACCAGAGATGTGGTCTATGTATCTGTGCAGTGCCTGCTGCTCCAGCACGAAAACAGCAGGGTGGGCAGAAAGGAGCTGTGAAGGGCTCAGCCAGGGCTGGGGAGATGAGGGGCTGGGGAAGGGGGCTGGGGGAAGGGGATGGTACCAAAGGGGATGGGTTTTGCATGAAAGTGTCTGTTACTTGAGATCATACAGATGGTTTCTCTTTAGCTGTGGTTTTGAAAACCCCCCTGCCTACTCTGCTGGAGGCCCTTTCCTGCCAAAGCCAAACCTGGAGCTCCCAGACATAGGAGGAGAGCTCAAAGGTCTCTGAAAACAGAGAGTGCATTATGCTGGGTAGCTGGGAAGTGGAACTCTATACAGGTAGTCTTGCATGCTTTGTCTGCTTGTTCTGACAGGGCAAAGCCCAGGAGCAGCACTCTGACCTGGTCCTCCCGCCTGGCAACTGGCGTCCCCACGGCCTGCCTCCATCACCCCCCTCTGTCTGCCAGCAGCCCCACTTCCTCCCACCCTGTCCTGCACAGCAATCTTCTGGCTGTAATTCCTCTGGCTTGAAGAGGGGCCCTGCCTGATTCCCCCCCATTCCTGCTGCTCACATGGAAGCTTCCTCTCCCCTACATTCCTCTCTGACACATCCAGATTCCCTGCAAGGAAAAAAACCCATGTTGCAAGGCCTTTCTGGGGCATGGGTCTCCTGTTCCTCTCCCCTACGCCAGCAGCAGCACACACATTTGTTTCCTTGCTCCATTAAGCCAGTAAATGAGGCTGGCTTAGCTCAGCACCGTGAGCTGGTGCTCTGAGCCCAGGATGTGTCTCAGCACAAGAAATAACACTGATGAGCGCAAAGGAGGGATTTGTGAGTTTGGCACCACGCTGTTCTACCCCTGACACTGAGGAGAGCAGCTTCTGGAGACCAAATCAAGCAAGCTAATGTAGCCTGCAAATGTTTTGGGGGTTGGCCAGGTGACCACACTGCCTTCTTTGAGGCCATCCACCCTGCTCCAGGAGAAGATAAATCAATGCAAGGCAACATCTGCCAAGATATTGACTTTGGCTCTGCTCACGGACTGCCTGCACTTCAGAGATGGGTAATATTCAGCTTGATTATCTCTCACCGCCAAGAGGAAGTTTCTCTCTATGCTTAAAATCACTGGGATGAGCCAAGGAGGAATCGATCTGTGGGAGAGAAATGCTGACAAGAAAACACAAGTCAGAGGTAGGATGAGAGTGGACGATGGGTGAGCAATGGAGACAGCCTCTGGCAGCTTGCCTGGCCAGGTTAGCAACAGCCTGGGTCACTACAGCCAGAGAAAGATTAACACCAAGCACATTACTCCAAACTTTACAGCAGGCCCCTTTATACTCTTCCCCTCCTTCCCTGAATAGCTTTTCCTCTCTTAAATTGCTCCTCAACCTCTTAAAACATCCTTTCTCTACTCACCCCTGCATCCTCACTGCACTGGAGTTTTCTCATTGCTTCATGTGCACCCAGCTCACTGCTAAAGGTGTGTCGCTCAGGAGTTGCAAGGCTTGCCACCTGCTCCACTTTGAGCCTTATGTCACATGCCACCTCCCTGGTGGTGGAAAACCCCAGGAGTAATCCTAAATTGCACCACATCCACCCCTCAGGTAGATTCAAATCCTCATGGGCTGATATACCAATGCACAAAGTGATTTCTTACCGATAAAAGGTGACATTTCATTAACAGAACATGCTGACAAAGCCTCCTGAAGTGAGCATTCAGCAACATCATCAAACTTTCCCGGGATAAAACACTGAGCCTTCGACTTGTTTTTCCCTACCATGCTTACAGTAAAACATCCTGTAGGTCCTGTGGCCCTGCAAGGGCAGTAGATATGAAAAAAAAAATAAAAATAAAAAATCTGAGTCCCAGCAGAGGAAAATCAGCTTCAGGGACACTTTTGACACTGATTCTTACTTCTGTTTGCCAGAGAGGTTAAGTGTCACATGCTTGGACTGGAGTGGCACTGATGACGGTCTCCTTGGAGCACACCATGCTCCTGAGATGGAAAGGAAGAAGGTCAGCCACAGCTAAAGAAATGTATAAGGACCTCTAGCCAGGCTCACTCAGCATCTCACTGAGGCATTTCCCTGAACCTTTCAGCTGTGTTTCTGCCTATGCTCCTGCTGTTCTCTGAGCCTGAAGGCAGCACAGAATCAAGAGGTAGAAGAGACCCAAAGGAACCATCTAGTCTGTTCTACTCTGTGAAAGACGGATCAGTTCTACTTTGTCATTTGTGGCATCTGTCACTCCTCGTACATGTCTAGTCTGTTCTTAAAGCCCTCCAGTGATGGAGCTACACAGCCTCCCAAGGAAATTTGATTCAATGTTTTGCTATCTTTACTGTTGCAGAGCTTACCAACATTAAACCTGTCTTGCTACAGTCTTAAACTCCTCCCCAATCTTCTTCTGCAGAAGATATAATTCCTTTCTTTTGTAGCCTATATACTTGCATGCTGTTATGCGTATCTCATGTTTAATCCTCTCTTCTTTAGTCCTAAAAGCCCCATTTCCATCCATCTCTCCTCATGAGTATGCTGTCTAGGCCTTATGATCATTCCCACTTCCCTCTTCTGGAGTCCATCCAACTGGATCACATCTCCTTAGAGACATAAAGCACTCCAAAGAGACACAGGACCCTGCTGCAGTGATCAGCACGCAGCCAGCACTACCACTGAAGCAGGGACACAGCTACAGCACAACACAACGACGCTGTAAAATCTAATGTGTGCCCTTCCTTCTCTCTGCTCTGGGAGCTGGATGCTGCTCCCACTTTGAGCTTCCTATGAAGAAAAAAAAAAGGCATTTAAAAGGCTAACTGATCTGACCATGTCCAAAGTCCTTGACCCACCTGCATTTCAGCACTAATTCCCGGGGAAGAACAAAGCTGCACGTGTTCCTCCACCTTGGGACACACTTTTCAAATTGATAGACCTGCATGCCTCTGACTCATTGCCAGTACTGGAGACCAGCCAGGAGAATAGGAAGGAAAGAAATGCCGCTCTAAAGGCCAATGAATACGCATGAAGCATGTTACGCAAGAACCCCCGTGGTCCCCCTTACCCAGGTAAAAGTCCTACAGATGGCCCATCCCTAACCACAGTTGATGCAGTGGGGAGGATGTGTGGGTGGACAGATAATTTGATATTTAACTGAAAAAACAAAAATGGGTTTAATGCAGTGCAAGGAAGACAGATTGCCTGCAGCACCTTCTGCTCCTGATTATGGATGCCAATCTCAGGTTTCCCTGAAGTGTAAAAGCAGCCAAGATGTGTGGGTTTTCACCAAAGCTTCAGAGACACAGTCCTACAAAAAGAAGTGCCACAGGAGGTTAATAAAGAGTGACCAGCACCAAGAAACATCCCTGTTACAGCACCAGCAGCTGGCTTTAGTTTTCTGTAACATCTTATGGTTTCATCCCAAAAGCGGGGGGCAAACATGGGGCTGTCTCCAAAGTTTCTACAGCTTCTGCAATGGACAAATCTAGCTGAAATGACCATAACTCACCGGCTAAAGTCCTGATGCTTCAAGGTTAGAGAAGCCTGGCAATTTGAACACTGAGAACTTTCCCTAACATTGCACCAGCATTGTCTTTTACATGCATCTGCCTTCTTGTGCAACTGGCATCATGCATGTGCCAGTTGCACAAGAAAATCTCAGATCTGCATCCCAGCGCTGATGTGTCACCCCATGTGAGCATCACGCAAGTGTCAAGCTTCCTACCCAAGAAAGAGCTACAACAGGGGGAGAAAAAGCCCCCAGTTGCTTCCTTCTGAGTTCCAGGAGTAGAATCACAACACACCAAGAACGCTCTGCAGTGTGCTCCTCTGCTGACAGCAGCAAGGTGGCTTTCACACCAGCCTGCAGCCTAAGCTCTTGCCTGTCAATCACCTCATAAATGAATGGGATCTCCTACCACTCCATTTCCAACTTGGATCACAACTGAAAGCAGGAGGAACACACCACTGGGATGCAAAAGGCATCCAGCTATATTTCTGCTAGGAAGAGAAAGAGCTTTACTGGTGATACAGCCCAGTATCTTACTAGCCCTCCTACACACACCCTTTCTGTGAGCTCACAGAACATACATGCACCAGGCATTCTGTGTAGGAAGAGAAAATAAATACACTGTGGAGCCAGTCTGAAGAGCTGGAGATGGGGACAGAACCTGCCTGAGAAATGTCAGGTGGTTGTGGAAGGACCACCCCTATTTAACCAGCATGCAAAGGCTAAGGGAACAGCAAATGGGAAAAGAGAGGAGAGCAGGCTGCAGCAGACCCTTTCCATCTTCTTCCACCTCCCCTTGTCCTTTGGCTCAAGAGAACTGCCAATAAACCTGCCTGCACCGAAAGGACAAACATGGCCCACTAAATCACAGCCCCCACATGTCTCTGCTCATAGGAGGAGGGAGGCTCAAATGCCCCCTCCCCTGTGAAGCCCCAATAAACAAGTGCCTCAGCTGGTGCAGGCTCCCTGCTTTGTTGCTGCAGGGATGGAGACTAAGGATCATGTTACATCATATTTGGCAGAAAGGGGACAATCATTTTTCAGGGAGTAATCACTCCTGGAATCTCACTTTTCTCCAAGCTCAGAGGACACTCTGGAACAGATGGGGGTTTCCTCGCATACCTATGCTACCTGCAGCACTCAATAACTGCTTCCTTGCAGTGGCAACGTTTTCCTCCCCTCTCAGGCATTTTCCGATTCCAACATGCTTATTTGTGCCTGGTCCTCCCTGTCACATGCTTTCCTTTCTATTCTCTGACCAGATGAGCATTGGGCCTAACCATGGACAAATTCCTGCTGACTCCAGTTGGGAATCTGGGCTGGGGGTGGGAATGAAACTCACTACAAAGGAGCTGGTGTGAAAGAGTCAGCTAGGCTTTGTCCATGTGGTTCCTCTCCTCCAAAGGAAAAAGAAGAGATAATGATGTTGGAACATTTTAACCTTTCTTTTTCTGAGCTTGATAGACTTGGCCTGAGGCACCTTTTCGAGCAAAAACAGGCTGCTGCAAGATTGATTGGTTGGGTGCAGAGTTTAAAGGTAATTTTCTCTTGTCACATGCACATAAATTATTGTGGCTCAAGCTGTGCTCAGCTCTACATCTCACTTGTTCAACTGCTTTTATGCCTGGACTCCTATAAGGGGTTGCAAGAACCATGTCCAGTGCTCCCTAAGCATCATCCAACATAAATATATATCAAGAGCACCACAGGCATACACACAAAATTAGTGTCTTTGGTTTAAGGTGAGGCAGGGGCACATGCCTGCAAATCTGTACAGACAGGGCTTCCAGCTGCAGAAGTTGCTGCTAGAGCCTTGTTTTGCTCATCTATGGACCTTTTAAAAATGTTCTGTCCATGAACGCCAGGGCAAGGAAAACTCATCCACTCCGATTATTCACAAGGGGGAGAGAAAAGAAGATGCACATGCACACACACAAAGGAAGCACAGCTGCAGCCAAAGTGAATTCATTTTTAACATTCATGAAAGTATTCACAGAACACTTCAGTGCTATTTGCCTAAATTTTGCTGTTTGGAGTAAACACTTGAGCCAGCGCAGGCTGTATGTTCTAGGCGCAGTACCGCATCGGGGATTAGAGGGGGCTCCTGGATCCAAGTCACAGATTCACACCACGTCCCCAAGTACATGTGACTCCCTCACTTTAAGGCACAGACTCACAATCTGCCACCACATAGTTCCCGACTTTTGATCCTTGCAAAAGGACTTTGCAAGTACCCACAGCCACTGCATTCCCCATCCATCGCAACCTTATGCAACAAAGGCATGTGAGCTCTGCCAAATTTAAACACAAAAGCAGTGCCAAACAATGACAGCTCTGGCGTGCCCCTGGTCTGGGGGAGCAGACCTCTTTCCCCACCTCTACTCCCCCATCCCTCTTCTCAACTACACCCCTCCACTGGTTTCTTTTCCTGGGTATTCTAAGCAGCTCAGACAAGGGGAAATGCTACAGCACACAGGGGAGACTCAGCTGAAGCCCTGAAGACAAGAGCTGTGCAAGTTGTCTCTTCCTCCTTCATAAATACAGCTGAGACGACGACTGGATAATTGGCTAAGTGCCTGTCAGCTTAATAACAGAGAGAGAGAGAGAGACAGAGAGGCAAAAGGCAAGATTTGTATTTACTATTCAAAGTCATGGATGCTGCCTGCCAGTGGATTTCAACACGGGTTTTGTTTGCAGAGGAAGGCATGAAAGGTAACTGGGTGTGCAGCTCCAAATCACGGTCTCATGGTGTGAGAGTGGACAACCAGCTCGGGATGGAGGGAGGAAGCAGAGCACTGAGGCAGCTGCCATACAGGCACTACTGTGCTCCTGGTTAAAGTATCCGTGGTTTCCTACACTGGAAAAGCATCACCACCGCCACCCCTGGTAGGGCACTGTTCTCACTGATACACTAACTCATACCCATGTTAGGGACACTGGCAGTGGTGCATCTCTAACCATGCATCTCCAAGCATCTCCAAGGTCATCCTGCTGACCCTGAGAGGAGAGGATGCAGTGGCACCAGGAGTGGCAGCTGCAGAGTGCTGTGACCATTCCCCTTTTGTTTTGCAAGTGCACATCACAGAGGTTGGCACGGGGAGGTGGGGAGCTGGACCCCTCTTGGCCTCTCCGTTTCCCTCATAAATCCGGTGCACATCTAGGAAACCACCTAAGGAGAGTACCTGTGATGAGAAACCATTCAGACATGTCTGGGTTCTTACAGGAGAGCGGGAGGGTGTGTGCAGGAGAGAAGACTCCCTGCTCTTTCAAAGTTTTCACTATTCCCTCTGTCACTGAAATGCAAAGTAGTGAGAGTGGCTCAGGTGACTACTGAAAAGGGACAGTATTGGCCAGATCTACAGTGGTGTAATCACTGAGCCTCAGAAGAGGAAGATGCTCTATTCTGTTGCAATATATTTGCTGCTTTTTTTCCTTAACAGCTGTAGCAACTGAAACACATGGAAACAAAAGGACACTTCCAGCATTAGTGAGGATTACTGAGGTCCAAGAGTTGGAAAAAGGCACAGAGACCTCCAAGTAAGCAGACCCTTATCCTGCCCATCTGGCAGTGCTGCCTCTCAGTTGCAAGTTGTGGCAACTTTACGAAGCATATGAACATCTGTCCAGCTACACACAAGAAAACAGTTTCCACTTTTAAATGGGAGCAAACAGGGAAACATTCCCTTGCACATAGCCACACACAAGCACACACCTCCCAAATTTCATACGGACGTGCTATTGCAAAGTATCTGCTGAATGCCAGCCCAGTGTGAGTGGGCTCATTTCCATCAAGTTATCTGGGACTGAGGAACCCCAACCCCAGTGAAATCAATAGAGCTGCAGCAGTGCTATTTCTCCTCTCTTTGCACAGGGCTGAGCACAGTGGGGGAACTCTAGGATCACAGCTGGCCTCTCCCACACAACCAAGTTGCTCCTAATAAAAATCTGCAGAAATATATGAGCACAGGGGAGACTGGCGGTTCAGATTATTTTGAAATAGCTGTTTTCTAGGCAGAGGTGAAACTCATCATTATTAGTTCCCATTACTTACCATAAAACCAGGCACGTTAGATGTGCTCGAAGCCTGAAGCAAATGCTTTGGTGTCAGATTCAGCTGAAAATCACATTCGTTTTTTCTTCAGCAAGAGAACAGTAAAAGAAAACTCAGTAAATTCCTGACTTCACCTTTGTGCCCTCCATTGCGCTTATTCCAGCAGAGCACGAGTTCACACAAACCAGAGTGAATTTTGATGGACAACAAAACTAGGTAACTTCAATGAAAATGGCTATATTCAGCCTCACAGTGAGCCTGTTGAAGCCCTGCCGCTGCATCAGCAGCAAGCTGTGGCCCCGCAGAACTGTCAGAATCAGATGCCCGTGGGTCTGGATATAAAGGGCAGGTATGTGTAACATATATTTTGAAAACTTATAGTTATGAGATGGCAAATTCCAGTAACTATGAGCTATTTTAAGAATAGGTCTTTCCTCATGACCTGCTGGGGAGGGGAGTGGAAGACATACCGACTCTGAACCACTTCAGGTAACACGTAGTACTATATAAATTATAATGCCAACTAAGTAGGAAAACATATGGTACTTAGTTGCAAATTGAAGTGTGTGTGCAAACTCAGGGGAGGAGGTTAAAGCCATACAGTTCAATACTGTCTTTCCATCTTTCTGAATGCAAAATATACATACGGTGTTATTAAACATGCACCAAAGAAAGCCTTTCCTTTTCTAATTTCCATTCCACTTTTCCTTGTGATGGGTTAGTCCCACCTTGCAGAAAGCACATTCTCACTTGTGAAAGAGAAAGGGCCCCCTTTCCTCTGGGAACACCATATAAAAATAGCCTGTGTGTATAAGGAGAGATGATGATTGCCAGCCTTTGACCATACACATATTGTAACATCCTTTATCATATGTATGCACACACACTCACATATCCATGGATACATGTGTGCCTTCATATAATGGCACCATCTGCTGCCGGAGCTGGAAGTTTTGCAACATCATCTGTTACTACATTTATACATTTTTATTTTTCATTTGAAGGAAAGAATCAGCAGAGTTTGCACAGATCCCGACTCACCCTGTCTCGACACATGGACACTAGAACTGATAATGAAGGCTTTGCACAGACTTGGGACTTTCAGTCAACACCAGTGTGGATGAGGACGTACCAGGGAAGCCTCATTTGTCATGTTTGCTGGCTTGTTGTGTGGCTGAGCCAAAAGGCAACCCAGGCTAATGGATAGGTCACTAGGCTGGGTGTGCCTGAACCCTGCCAGCAACCCTGGGCGAGTCCCCTCACCTCCTGCCCACCCCCAGCCTGGGTCCATCCCAGCTAATAGCCTGCCCGCCCTGCAGAGGAGGGGACCTCTCACTCTCTGCTCACATGGCACTTAATACAAAGGGTGCCTCAACCTAGTGGTGGCCTCTAAGTGCCACAACAATACCACTAATAATCAAGGTTACAGTTGTACTGCCAAGACTGTATTATTATGTGGCATTATACGTTTGAACATGCCTATTCTCATTTCTAGCAAAGGGCTCAGCTCAGTGCTCCCTGTTATAAATCATATGCTAATTATAAGGGTAATCTGAACAGCTTTTACTTTTCTTTTAAAATGACGGTATAGGGCATAAACTTTGTTGTCATGTTGTGTTGCTATTTTGCCTGAGGTGCCTTTGTCCTCTAGCACAGCTCCACTTGTAACATACCAGCAAAATACTGGGAGGCCAAGAACAGAGTTTGCATAAATTGCTTATACTGCAGGATTATGCCAACAGCACTGTCATTACTGATGGTAATTTGATTCTAGCCCATCCTTTGACACATGCAACTTGAAGAAACTAAGCACCCATTAAATGTGCTATCAGCCTGAAACTTTACATTATTTTAAAATACCTGGTAAAAATGAAAAATGCACACTCAGTCAAATGTTGGTTTTCATCTGTATGTCAGCATCAGATTGTTTTAATCCTTGATGAAAACTTGATGCTTGGAAAAACTCAGGAGCAATGAGCCAAATTCTGGCCTTGGCGAGATCCCAGTTCTCCAAAGGCTGAACATCATCTGAGCAGTGCTCAGAAGCTTATGCCCTGTATGAGTCACTTGTACCTCTTTATTAGCAGTCCCTGGGAATCTGCCCCAAAGACAAATGGAATATTTCTGGCTCTGCCCTTGGGCTTTAGTGGATTTGTACTGGTACAATGGAACAGATTGGAATGGAGAGATGACCCATTTTGGTTCCAGCTGGTGATGAGCTCCATTCCAGGAGTTTTTAAAGGCTAAATCTGCATTTGTGCCAGGACTTCTCAAATCCCTGCGCAACTTGCAAGTCCCGCTGACACCCTCAGATGAGCTCTTTGCAGGCACTTTGATGTGAGCTGCTGTGGTGGTTCCTGAGGCAGCTGATCTTCCCCCAACATGTTGCACAGGTACCCGATCCCATAGCATGGACTCCCCACTGCCATTTTGCTTTTAAACCATCCAGAGGGCCAAACACAACACAGAAACACAGCTCCCTTTCTTCCCAGTTTGAAGCAGCTGCCCTTCATTACTGCACATGTCCCAGCTTAGCCAACATCCTCGTATTCCTCTTCCCTTCCCTAGGCTGAAAGTGTGTTACGGAGCACAGCATGTACCTGCCTTTGCTCACCCAACATGTGCAGAGCAAATGAGGTGAGAAAGGATGCTGGGGGCAGGTAAACAGTGAGAAGAATTGGGGTTGGGGACTGTTTTCCTTTTCCTATTTGAATTAGTTTGGGGAATATGTTGTGCATTTCTTGTTTGGATATTCTTTTCTTCTTTTCCTAACACCAAGCAGGGAAGTTGCATACAAAACCTGACAACCTCATGACTGTAATCTTGAAAGCAAGACAGTTCCATTGGCAGGAACTGTAGCCAAAGTTCCCTCTCAATACTCAAAATAAGGTTCAATGTCCTTCTTCACTTGCTGAAGATGGAGTTAAAGAAATGAAGCCTTAGTGAGTCTGACAGGCTCACCAATATACAGTGTCATCTTTGAAACATCCTACCCTTTTTCCTTGGTTGCACCAGCAACTCTGCTCAACCCTTCTCACCTGTTGCAGCTCTCAGGCCCCTCCTCTCTTTTCTGCCTTGCTCTAAGGAGCAGACCATTACCCTTTTCCCTGCGGATAGTCTATCATGAGCTATTTTTATTCTCTCTGCAATTCCCTAACTTCCCCATGCCAAATACTCACTAAGAGTCATCAACCTTCAGCAAGGCCGAGAAATGAATCAAATCTGCTGCCAGGTCATTTAGGAGATGAGCCAGTTTAGAGTTAGGGACATTTTTTAATAGTCCCATACTGAGGGGATATTTTAAATGCTATAGCTTTAAAAAGTCATCTCCAAACTTTTCAGAATAATTCTGTTCTGAGCAACAAGCTGCAGATGAAGCTTCAGAGAACTGGCTTCCTTTAGGAACATTAGGGCTTATAATAAACTATTTTTCTCCACTTCGTAGATCAGTCCACCCACCCATTCTTCCACCTACAAGAGTAACCCTATATACAAAAATATAAGGCCCCAAAGAGGAAGACTCATTTAGAATATCCTGTTCTTGGTGATTTGCTTAATGATTTGCATCACAATTTACAGGAACAAAATGTTTTTAGTTATCTTATCACTATGTATACTGCTTTTATTTCTCTATCATTGCATATCATTTTTTCTCCCTCCTACATTTTCATTTCCCTTCAAGCTACAGGAGCTACTGGGCACTGGTAAACTGATGCTGCACAATCCCTCTGAAGCAGATGTTTAGCAAAGATAGGTGATATGATCCATGTATAGAAAACTCTTACCTATCTCCCTGTGGATATAAAGTTCTGCTTTGAACATGGTTAGTATAGATCATCTAATGGAGGGGGGTTTTTTGTTTGTTTGTTTGTTTGGGGATGGGTTTTTTTGGTTTTTTTTTCCCCATCCAGCCCTTTTCCTTCTGTTGTCATAGTGGATCTATAGACGGGGAGAGTGAGGCTCTGGGAGTTTTTCAAAACAAGGCTGTCCTAAAGTGAGTTATGTTTTGCAGGGTCAACAAAACAGCAAAGGGGAAGTTAGCAGACGAACCTTTGCTTTAAAACTGAGGACATGAAATGTTATCCTGTGGGACCTAAAGTCCGTGGGACGTAAGGAAATCTCACACCTTCCAGCTTCAGGTGGCAGTCTGTCTCCCAGTACAGCCTGGTTTCTACTTCTTGTCTGAAGGAGAACTGAAATATCCCAGAAACCTGGGTCTGGTCCCAGGGAAAGGGAGAGGAGACAGCTGCCCTTCCTAGGGAACGTGAAAAGCATATAGCTGGCCAGATCTGCTTAAAGAGCTTAGGAAGGCAGCTGAAGGAAAAAGGTACAGCCTGTGCACTGGCCACAGTCACTTCTGACAGAAATGCAGCCTGCCAGGAACACAGTATTGCCTGGGGCAAGCATTTACATGGCCGTGTGGTGTGCTGCTCCTGCAGACTGTGTCACTTGGCACACATCTGGCTGACACAGCTGGATCACTTCACTCAGGTGTTTTATTTTAGTGCCTGACATAACACTGGCAAGCCACATGCAATCACTGAAACCAGTCTCCCATGCAGCCCTGTGGAGCTTGCTGATGAAGGAACGCTTTACACGCAGCACTTGCAGGCACCATCTCCACCATCCGTTTAGCCCTCTCGGCTGCAAATGCAGCTTTAGCACACAGCATCTAGATAAACTGAAAAGCTCCAAGGTTAAGTGGGAAATAGAAATCTAGTGACCCCTGTCTGGGCAAGTGAGCTTAATGACTTTGCTGCTGCTGCATGTACCAAACATATGCTGGCAAACATCTGTCTGAGCAGCCACTCCAAAATAAATGATTGATGGAAGCGATTTGCCTTTAAAAATGGGATATATCAGCTAGGAGTCCTGCCAGAAAAGGGTTAATGGGATATATGAATTGGTAGTGAGTGGAAGAGAGAGTAGAGAAGCTGGAGTCAGAGGCAACACCCCTTGTTAGGTGTTTACCATGTCGAATCTAAACTGCTTCCACTGCATATGCAAGGCAGATGAATTACTCTGTAAATCCTATTACTCTGTGTGGATAAATCTTACATTCAAGTTAACAAGTCTGGAGAGCTGGGGAATGGAAGTTGCTGAATGGATATTCCAGGATCAAAACAACCGAGGACATGGGAGGCAACCGAAGCAATATGCGTACGCACACACACACACACACACACGTCCCACTTCCAGCATCCTTCTTCCCTCTATCATTAGATGGGAGGGATGCAGGACACAGGGGATCGTGTAGCAGAGCGTTTGGTGACATGCAGCAGGATTTATTTCACAGAAAGAGAAAGAAAACTTTGCTGCTGCTGTTAGCTTTACTAGGGGATTGCTCCCTTGATGCTTCAGGGTTTGTGCACTATCAGCTCCTCATACAGATCACAGACTTATTTTAAATTACACCCAGTAGTTTTACAGCCATAACACACAGCGTGCACACTCACACATGCAGAATTTTGCTTCAGTAGGGGAGTTACTGCAGGTAAGTTGAGCAAGGCAGAATTTGAAAAAAAGAAACCTTCAGGAAAAAGACTACTGCAGTTCAGCTATTTGGGACGCTCCTAACTGAAAGCCCAAGTAGTGTCAGAAGTACCTTTGGAAAACCTGCACAATGAAACCAGAAATATAACACTCAATACTGCCAGTAAGCAAGGTTTCATGTGCAAGGATATCCTCATCACAGCAAGACACACAGGCACAGCATACACCCATTTATTTAGCCCTGCAAAAAAACCCCAACAACACTAAGATACAATCTTCGTAAATGTCAGAGCTGCTACACCATTTTTTCACCAGCCTTTTCAACTATTGCTTCCATCTTCCCTCCCGGCAGGGCAGAAAAATAAATAAACAAAATTAAAAAGACAAGAGCTTCCCAAAAGAACTTGCCTGAGAGTTCTGGCAGCACCAGGGATAAAGTTTTTGCATATGTACAAAAAGAAGCTTGGGAAGATCAATGGAACATCTGTCAAGCACAGCTGGATCCCTTTTCGATTCCTCTATGGATACTGCAGGGCTGGTGGAAAGTGTACGTTCACAAGAGCTGGCTAACACAAGCAGATCTTTCCCCACTGAAATTCTTTCGATCCAGAGCACTACACAGAGGACAGTGTGGCAAGAAGTGTTCAAAAGCTTCACAATTTTTTCATATTAAAGCACAAACACACACGCAGAGCCCGTTTGTAGCAGCTGCTGCTACTGCAGTTTGAGAGGTAAACCAACACACACTCTCACAGAGACATATACACACAAATCTGTGTCACGTCACACGTACACGTTGCATACATGGCAATATAGATGCACACACGGGAGAGGAAAAGTTGGCAAAATGCCCTACCTGAGGATGGCTGTGTCCCCTTGCCTCACGGTGATGTTATCGGTACCTCGGGTAAAATCCACGCTGCGGACTGGCAGCCCTGTAGGGAGAAGGCAAAGCAATCTCAGTAGGACCAGCGGTAATTGTTTCCGATCAGGCTGAGCCCTTGCTACCATGGCTGGTCTCGTCGAGTTTCACACTGTCAGTACTTGTCTCTTTCTCTGCCTGTGTATGTGGACAGACAGACGTAGAAAGAAAAACAATAATAATAATGTACAACTCTCGCTCTGATCGACAGCCCAAGAAAGGGGAGGTGATTTCACAATCCTTCTCAGCTGCCACTTTCTCTTGCTCTTTTCAGTCTCTTGCTGGCTTCTTTCCCTTCCTTGCCTTTTTTTTTTTTTTTTTTAAGGCTTTCAAAAAAAAAAAAAAAAAAAGAAAAAAAAAGAAAAAAAAAAGTCTTAGCTGAACCTTCAAATAAAAAGGGGGGAAAAATAAAAAATAAGCACGACGAAAAAGTCAGGTAGCAAAATAACTACGAAATAATAACAATTAAATCGACCCGTTCAGAGTGATGAAGAGAGGTGGGCGAAAAAAAAAAAAAAAAAAAAAAAAAAAAGGAAAAGGAACAAGAGGAATCCTGTGCCGCCGGGATGCGGGAGGGGATAGTCCTGTGGCTGTGCAGCCTCCAGCCCCGCGCTCCCTCCTAACCCACTTTCCCAGGCGGAGCGAGGGAGGGAGGAGGAGGAGGAGGAGGAGAGAGGGAGAGAGGGAGGAGGGAGCCTTACTCGTGAGACGGCAGCTCGGCACCACAGCGGCGGCGGGCGCGCAGGGAGCCGCGGGCCGCGCTCCCCATCCCTCTCCCGCGGGCGCTGCCCCCGGGGAGCCCGCGCCGGGGACCGGGGCTGCCCGGGGGGACACGGAACGGCGGCCGGGGAGGGGAGGGGGCACTGCAGCAGGGAGAGGGGGCTTGGAAAGGCATGAGGGCCGTAAGACAGAGGGGGGAAGCCCCGAAGGAGAGGGGAGGAGGGAGAGGCAGAGAGGGAAGGGGATGGGAGAGGAAGAGGGGGCTGGGAAAAGGAGGAGAAGGGGAGCGGGGAGCGGAGAAGGGGAGCGGGAAGCAGAGAGAAGGCAGGGGCAGCCGGGAGCTGCTGAGCGGGAGGCAGGCACAGGGAGTAGGGTACAGAGGACGGAGGAAGGTACGGCCAATATTCTCAAGATGAAATAGTGAGGAAAGAGGGTCTGTGGCCAAAAGTGCAAACAACTTGGCGTAGCGGCCTGAAGCCACACGCTGGCTGATTTACAGAGCAGCATCCTTGGCAACTGCCTCTGCAGCCTCCAACCTCGCTTCTTCCCCTCTCAGACTTTCCTCTCGCCAGATAACCAGTCGTACATCCCTCCCTCCCACCTCTCTCCACTCAGCCCTTCCCGCCCCCCACCTCCTTTCCCAGCCTCGGAGCGACGGAGCGGAGACAATGCCGGCATTGAGCTGCCCGCGGTGTGAATGCTCGGCCTGTGCTGCCGGCTGCCAGGGCCCGCAGCTGAGCCCCGCGCCCGCCGGCAGCAGCGCTGCCCACCCGGGAACGCTCCCGCAGCCCGCAGCCCACCGCCACCGCAAAGGGAAGGGAGATTAAATTAATGGAAAGGAATAAGCCGTGTGTTTTATTGCTGATGCCTGCCTGCCATTCCACCAGCCCGATCTCTGCCTGCGGGAGGGATCAGAACTGCTCCAAGGGATGCTTTGCTAATGTAACCCTTCTGCGACCAAAGCACGGCGGGGCTGGGACGGGGAGGCAAAGAGGGAAGGCGAGCTTCACGAGGGCTCCAGAGAACCAGGTGCGAGAAAAGCCAACTCGGCTGAGAGTTGCTGTCCTGCGTGGTCACAGCGCTGGTAAATGGTTGTGCAGGAAGGAAAAGCAGGTCTTTTACATGGGCTGCTTCACCTCTGCTCCCGCAGCCTTGTGGGATACACTGCGCCCAAACTGAAGAGACATAAGGAATGTCACTGTCATAGAAACGGCCATGTGGGACCAGATCAAAGGACCTTCTAACCCTTCCTCCTGTCTCCAAGCAGCCTAAAGCCAATGCCTGGTGAAGCTCTCAAGCACAAGGCAAGCATGCAGTGGTACTGCCCCAGGGAAGCTATCTATTTCTAGTGATTTATGGCTAAGGCATGTCCCCAGCCAGTGGCACTGCCTTTGTAGTTAGTGGTACTTGAATGATTTTCTTCTTCCAGGAATACATCCAATTGCTTTCTGAACTCCTAGAAACTGGCCCCTGCTGCCTTGGTATGGAAAGGCCGCACTGTCTGAGCACTTAAACAATCCCTGCAAGTGTTAAAGGCCCACAAATTAGGGACTAAGGTCATGACACCGCTGCTCCGGTGCCAGGCATGCAGCGGCAAGAAGAGATAGCTGCTTTGTATTCAAGCCAAGGAGTGAGGCCAGTCAGACGTTTCCTCTGCAGTAGACTTGGCACGGATAGCACCAGAGGGAAGGAGCAATGAGGAGCTAAAGGGGTTAATTCACACACTAGATGTACCCAAGCTGCTGCAGAGAGAGATGCCACTCCACAAGGATATTGCTCTGGAGAAGACCATGCTGCTGACACCTGATTGCTGACTAGTAACCACCACTCGAGGATGGAGAGTGCAAGGCCCAGAGATGCACCAGGCTGCTGGCATGCCAGAAGAGGGGCATCACCAAGGGGAAACCTCTGCACTGCCCGTGACAGACTTTGAGTACAGCTAAAACACCTGGTCCCATATGAAGTTACCAATGAGAGAAATGCATCCCTCTCGCAAGCCAGTGATGCATGGATCCTTTTTAAAGGAGTCTCCCAAATATTTTTCATCTACATTTAATAAGAGCTATTGTGTGTTAATTAAATGCCCGTGGAGTAAGGAAAACATATTTGTCGAAGATTAACTATTATGCAATGCAAGAAGCATCTGCCACCCAACTGCTAGAGCTCACTAAATATTTCCTTATCTCAGAGTATTTACTTAGGAGGCAATAACTATCCAGTTAAATCTAAATTTAATGCTTAGTTAAATATAGTTCATAGAAAGTGGCACCAATATGTTTTATACAGAGAACGACAGAGGGGGTTTCAGGGATGGAGAAGGAAGAAATCCTGTCTCCAGGCTCCAGTAAGATCCCGATTCAAAGTGGGACTGCATGTGGCCATGCCTCCCTACCAAGAAAGGTGCATCACAGAGGACTCAGAGGCCCCTCTCTGCTGATGTAGCAGTAGAGGGGATGATTTCATCTTCTTACGCATTTATACAATCCTCATTAGAACTACTGTAGCATAACCATTTAATAATAATAATAATAATAATAATAATAATGGCAATAATAATAATAATAAGCAGAGAGATGAGGAAGAAATTCCCTCGAGGGTCTTGTGAATCTTGTGAAAAATAAAATGAAAACAAAACCTAAAGCTGATAGGTCTTATTTGCTTTTATAAGTGTACAGAAGCAAAAGGAAGGGCTTGCATAGGTGTAAAAGGCCAAACAAGAAGGAATCACACAAATCCTAGGAGAGCGTCTCATGAGTAAAATAAATAATGTTATTTTTGTATGTGTTCCCAGAAGAAATAACTCTCTGCACCCATCTCCCCCTGCTGGAAGCAGATAACAAAACAACAGGTCGGGCTCCTAACTTTCATACCTTTTGACAACTTGAGGGAAAATTCAGGTAAACAGAGCATGGACACTGAAAATCCATACCACGGCCTTTTAATGCCATTTATCAGTACTCCTGGTAGCTGCAGAACTGGCAGGACGAGTCTGACTGGCCAGATTTTGTCTCTATGCAGTTCAGGAAAAGACAGAGCAGCGTGAGCCCAGCCCTACAGGTACCACCTCACTCCCCTCCAAATGCATAACACTTAAACCCTGTTTAAAGGGAACAGGGCCCAGAGCAAGACACTTTAATGAGCACAGACCGTAAGGCACAGCAGATATGACAGAAATATTTGGATGGCAGGTTCAGGACTCTATCTGTTTCCCCACACTATGGATGTGGGATTTGTTTGTGTACCAAGCTGGAAGGAGAACAGCAGTGTGAGCTGAGGCAGCCTGGCTATCCCTACTTTCGGTCTTTGAGGGGAATGGGCTGAAGATGTCACAGTGTGGACACCTAGGCCAGCTAAAGGAGAGAGCCCCCACACTAGTCCTGGATGGGCAGGAGATCTGTCGAGATATGCCATGCTGAGCTGCCCTAGCACAGGTCACCTCTGCCTACCTCTGTGGCAGCTCAATTTTTCAGATACTCAGGGACTGACATTGTGAAAGCCTGAAGTGCCATCTGCTTTTCATGGAGAGCCAAGAGACATGGAAAGCACAGACTCTGTCTACAAACCGGAGTGGTTTGTTTTTTTTTTTTCTTTATTTGAAGCGGCTAAATGCAAAGAGCGATCCATGCACTCCACTCAGTGCCAACCACAACAAGCATCTGTATCAGGTGGAGAGCTGCCCTCTAGGGCTGAAGCAAGTCTGGTCAGCTCACACCACAAACAGCCACGAAATGGAACTGTTCTCACTTGACTTTCATTCAGTACCAGCCACACCAAAACTGGTGACTTGATCCCGAAATATTGCTGAAATCAGGGTAAAGGCGTGTCTGAAAAATACCAAAAAAGCAACCTGCTCACACAGGTCTCCAGATCATATCATGACTGACACAATAGTTTCAAGGGGACTCTGCAATGGCTCTGCCAGCAGAGTCCAGACACATAGGGACTTTATTTGGGACATCTGCAACAGCGAGTGAAAACGTATGATGTTTTGTGAGCTATAACACATTTAGTCAAGATACACTGCTGCACAATGCAGCAGAGCCTGCTCAAAGCTTCTCAGCCATGAAGAGAAAATGCAATTTTGTCTCTTTGGCAGAAGAGTTATGGAGAGGAACGAGGAAGAGCCAAAAGGGTTTCACAACATGGTGGGGAAGATTAAGGGAGCGTGGAAGGACAGCCGTGATCTCTCTGTCCACTCTTCATTCTTTGCAGCTCCTACATGCACACATTTCTGCTCTGATGTGCAAGGGAGGCATCTCACTGCGATTAAGCAGTTATGCTCCATTCTCCTTTGGTCCCTGGGATACAGGGAGCCACAGGAGTAGAAGAAAAGGAGGAAAAACAGGGCTAGAAGAGAGATGGGAAATCAAAGTTACAAAGCACTTATTATAGGAAAAAAAAATCTGCAGTTTGAGAAAAATACATATATACGATTTCTATGAATACTTTGCAAGTCTAAACATTAAGCTGGCTTTTGATGCTGAAAGTAAGAGCCAGTTTAGAGCCAAGGCTGACATCTAGACATGTAATGCAACAAGACCAAGCCTCCTCTGAAGCAAGGACCTCATTAGGTAGAAGAATTTAATACTCTCTGCATCAAGAGCACTCAGCTAGGCCATAACTGCAGATGATAACATGCATGCACAACACCTCTCTCTAAGTATGGTCACTGAGCTGTAACAGAACTCCCTCCTGTACAAGAATAAGAGCTGATTTTCACCAATTTGTAACCTCACTGCTATGCAATTGATCTGGTTTCACAATTGATCTCCTTTGTGTGGACAATTTAGAGGTCAAGGGCCAGGTTCTCAATTGCTGTAAGCTGACATATCACCACCATCAGAAGAGCTATGCTGATCTACACCAGCTAAAGAACAAGTTGAGAAGTTTATCTTCTTCTGTGCCGCATGGGTAGAAAACTGTGTTATCACATTTGAAAGGAATGAAGAAATTTTGTGCTCAGACTTTTCAGAAAGTTTCACCTTTACTTAAAGATCAAACCTGTAGGCTGGACAGGAGGAAAACAGTGGCCTAAATATGCTTTTTTTTTTCATCAGTATGACCAAGCAGAATGAAAGAATTAGTACTGCACATGCTTTGTATCTTTAATTACTGGTTGCTATCACAGCAAGTGCTTGTGAAGAACTACAGACTCATTTGTAGAAGGATCCTTCCTGCTTGAGAGGGTCAAGACCCTGGTGGGTTTTTTTTTTGGTTTTTTTTTTTTGTTTGTGTTTTTTTTTTTTTTTTGTTTTTTTTTTTTTTTTTTTTTTTTTTTTGTTTTGTTTTGTTTTGTTTTTTGTTTTTTTTTTTTTTTTTTGTTGTTGTTTTTTTGTTGTTGTTGTTGTTTTGCTTAAAACCAAAGTTGCCCTTTCATTCTTATATAAATACAACAATACAAGAATAAAAGTAATCAGTAGTGTCAGGAGCATCACACTGCCTTTCCCCTGAAAGATCACATACCATTAGTGACTTCCTTACCAACACCTCACAACTGGACTCTGGAGATGCTTCTTGCCAGAGAGTGTCAAATCATTTTGAAACCACTGGAGGCCAGGCTGCTCAGCCAGTGCTGCTGTGTGGCAGGTAGCCAAGCTGCCTGCCATCTCCCAGCCCCAGCAGCAGACCCAGTGGGAAACTGTGGGACCTGTCCCCAGGAGAAAGGCTGGTTCATGGCTTCAGCAGCAGGGGAATAGCTGATCCCAGTTCTGACATTCCTCGTGGGAACAAAGTAATATGTCAGCCTGTGTTTTTTAAATGTGACTATAGGAGTTAGGCATGCAAATCTAGACAAGCAGTCCATACCTCCCATTGAGCACAGCTTCAAAATCTCTTTATATTTGGCAGTGAATCGTTGTTTCACCAATGTCACATAACACTTGATGGGTCAGTCAGAGGCAGACTCAACCCTACAGGTCCTTAAAAAGGTTACTTCCCCATAGGCAGGCAGTAGGCCTATCTGCTTACTCCTAGTATCTCCCAAAAATTTTCCTCCCAGTGCTGGTGAATATTTACTGCTCTCAGCAAAAGTAATTAGGATTGACTTCACAAGTGACTACAGTGGTTAACAGTCCCTCCAATCACTGAAGCAAAGAGATGACCCAAAGGTTGGGAAGTTCTAGGAGGACAGTCCAAATTCCTCAGCGAATTTGGGCAAATTGCTTAATGAAGCAGTCACAAGAGGCATAAAAAGTTAATTTCCCTAGACTCCCTCTACCCTCAGAGAAGTAATCTTGTCTTGAGGGCACTCAGAGCAGATGCCTAATTTAACCATTTTAAATTGTCCTGTCTCCCAGGGCATGTCAAAGTTTACAGCTCCATTGCAGAGATCCTCACACAAGCTTGCAGTCGTACACACAGAGCCAAGCCCTGAAGGCTGCAGGGTGATCTGACGCGATCTGACAACCCTCTACAGAAAGCCCCTGCAAGACTCAATCTACAGAACATGCCAGGCGTGACCTATTTCCAGAGTACTCCTTAACAGGCCCCAAAACAACTGCCTGGCAGTTGCAAGGGACGTAGATCACTGCGGACAGGAATTCTGTACAGCTGAGAGGTGGTCAAACCCATCCTGCGGAGCCCTGATGCATATTCGATGACCTGCTCTGGCATGGACTTCTCGACACAATGCTAATGGATGAGCATAATCACTCTGACAGCGATGATTCTGAAGAGAGCTCCAAAGTCTTGCTGAAATGATACATTCTACACATCCATCACTACCGGAGAATTAATTTTATTGTGAAGAATAGAGTGCAGCGGGCTGTTGTGCCATGCATTTTCTCGTCCATTACAACGGCTCCAGCATCGCTTTTATGAAACTTAAACTGAGGCCTGCAGCAAGAAAAGAAAAATTCTCAGGTTTTGTGGTGCTATCAGGACACAAGGCAGTGTCAGAAAGCCTCACATGCAAGAGAGATCTGTATGCAAAAATTTGGAGAAAGTTTCCTTTGAAACTACGACCTGCCTGAATTCAAGCTTCTGAAAACACTTCCATTCATTTCACTGTGTTCAGACATGAAAATAAGGAAAACATATATTTATCATGTCCAGATCTTCGAGATGAAAAGCCAGGAGAACTGTCCCACAGAGACAGGCTCAGTTAATACCGTTCTTATAGGCTACAGGTCAGGAATGTCTCTGCATCAGCATTTAGAATTAGTGCACGCCTAGTCTTTCAACATAAACTTTTTTATGTTTCAGCTTTTCCTCTCATCTTTCTGCTACTCTCCTCTAAACTTCTCACCCTGACATTATTAAGTTTATCTCCCTTTCCTGTGTTGCTCCCATGCCCCATTTCTGTCAGGCCATGCCATATTCATACATTTTAAACCTGGAGGGGGCTTTTCAGATCATCCTATCCACCTGCCTGCCTCAAGCCACAGAAACTCACCGACTTCTTGGGTTCAATGATTAATTACCACATCAGATTAAGAATTTTTCTTGTTGTTTTAAACACAAACGTTATTTCCTTTATCATCCAGCCACTGAATTGAATCATGCTTTTGTCTGCTTAAATGGTTGCCTATTATTAAATACTATCTCCTTGAAATATTATGTTGTACCTGTTTGAGTCTTACATTGTACCACTTTTGTTCCTAGCTCAATACTCTGCCACAAATGCCTAACACCTGCTGCCAGAGAGGAAAATAAGGTGCTTTCAGCAGCCTCTAAGAGAGCTGGCAGATGCAAGATTAATATTGCTGTCCTTGATATGGGCCAGATAGCAAAGAAGCAGGGGCAGGAGTGGCCATTTTAGGTCCACGTCTAAGCATGGCAAAGGGGGAAGTAGGAGCAGGGGTGGAACAAGAGAGGACCTGCCCACCAAGAGGTGCAGAAATTAGGTAACTTCTCAGAGACAGAAGGCATTTTGCTGGAGGTGATTCCAGCAGCTCATTCTGTCAGACAGGACAGAGGAACCTCCAGTTCTGTGCCCAGATGCAGTGGCCACACAGCTGTGTGGCCTGTGGGCTTCAACACTTGCAGGAGCAGCACCTCCTCATCGCAGAACCACCCTGATTGCATTTCATCCCAACTCATGTTTAAATCAGTGTGGATAAGGCAAAACAAACCCAGGTGTGGACAAACCTCAAACCGCTCAGGTGAAGCAATACCTCTCAGAAGAAGCAATACCTTTCAAGGGACAGAAATTCTTGCCTGAACCACTGCTTATGAGTCTGCTAAGGTTGGGCTGGATGAGGGATGCACTCATCCTAAAACAGCTCCCTGTAACAGAGGTCTGGGGAGTCTATTTATAAAAGCCTTCCAGGCAAGAGTGAGAATAAGTAGGTGTTCTCTTGAAGGGGCATAAAATCTGTGTGGGAACTTGACCTGGTTCAGGCCCTGAAGTGCTAGCAAATGCTCACATTCAGACACACATACACATAATTTACTCAGCTCCAGCAACCTGTTAGATCCAACAGCTGTCAGGGCTTTGTTTCACAAAGAGCCCACAACCCACACAGGAACGGAAGCATTGCTTCCTGTGAAACCCCTGGGGGTTATGCATAGTCCTGGCCTTCAGTGACACTTGATTACTTTCTTAATTTATACAACATACCAGTATTTTTTAAAAATAATGTAATGAGCCTAACAACTTCTTCCAGCAAGCAGAGATCAGGGAAGGACAAAGAGCAGGTTGGTCAGAGCACATATAGCAGCTGGCTGAACAAAGGCAAGCGATCTGAAAAAAAAACCACTGAAGTTGGATCAGACTGGAGCAAGACAATAAGTAAAGGCCCAAAGAAAACCTTTGATGAAGAGATGAAGCTCTGAATAGGGCACTTACATGCTTCATTACTTGCCCTCTGATAGAGGAATGGACTGGGAGATGAACTCCAAATACCACACCTATCGCATGTGTGGGTGAGACTACCTCAAGTGTCCTCCAGGAAAATCTATTTTTCAGCCAAAGTCATTATCCATAACACCTTTTCACCTTATTCTTTCAGTTTGCAAGAAATCATCCCATGTTTGCCAGATATCAGTGGGAATCAATGGGAGGCCTGAATTTGTGAAATGGAGGGCTCCAAGTCACTCAAGTATCTGCTTCTGAGCTCTTGGTAAGATAACCATTTTTTCGGTAGTAGTGTTTCACCAAAGCTACTTTTCTTCTGGTGAGGGTACAGCACAAAGGGAGCTGGCAGGAAAACTTTCTACAGGCTTGGGGTGATAAAACATTACTGCCAAATGCAAGGAGTTACCTACTGATGTGATGAGGATTCTGTGAAAGAAGGTGCCCAATTTGTCCATCAGTGTCTGAGATGTCAAAGGCAACCTTGACAGGTAGTAGCCCCTTGGAGGAATCAGGGGGATATAATCAAATGGACCTCTACCACTGATTTCTGTGGGACTATGATATAATTTCTTGAAGTCTGCCTCTCGCTTTCATTCTCCATAAACTGTTCTTGGCTGGAGAATGAGTGCAACATGAAGAACAAAGCAAACACAGAAATTAAGGCACACCTTCAGATTCATGTCAATTTAGCTTAACTACAACAATTTTCCAGTAAGCTCATTGCTCATCAAAGGGAGGAACAAACAGTGAATCTGGATGGCTTCAGACAGACACAGCATAAGCAAATTAAGTGCAAATTTCTCCTGCACCCAGCTCATTCAGGACACCCCTGTTCTGTCCATCAACATGCCCCGGTATTCCTGCCCACTCTCACCATCTGCTGATGTAGCTAAGTCCTGAAAAGAAGAAGCTGCTATTGCCCATGAATTTTTAATGCAGCAAGGAAAAGGCTGCAGGAAGAAGAATATTTGGTGGCATTTACTCCCTGTGATCAAAGCCATTTCATGTCTCTTGTGTGATATTATTAGAACACAATATGAAGTGAAAGCGGCGTTCAGATTGAGGTCCCTATTCAAGAAACATTTTCTGCAGAGTAGAATGCAAGAACCAATGCCAGCAGGAAGCCCATATTCTTACAGCCTCTCTCTGCCCATGTGTATCTGCATTGCTTGACAGAAAGAGCCAAGCAGGTACCTTAACTCCATTTCCCTCTGTCACAAGCATGATGTTCAATGGGACACCTCCACTCACCTGTGAAAGCTTTCCAACACCCAAAAGCACTTGTATGGTCAGCAGTAAGAGACTCTATTCTAAAGAGATAACATGCCACAGAAGGAGCTGCGTTTTATGTCTCTGCTGTCACTGGCATTTGTTAAATAAAGTACTGACTGTGTGCTTGTACACACCAAGCAACCACCCAAGAGGACACAATGCCATAGAGAGAGCTGATGTCCTGTCTCTGTCCTATCATGAGCTGAGCCAATCCTCCAGAGCCAAAAGGCACACAAAGACCATACAGGAAAATCTATTATGCACTCAGTGAGCAGAAAGGGACTTTTTAGCTGTTGAGAAAGGGGTTCAGGGGTTCAGACAGATTTGGCTCTCAAGAATTATGGATTAATTCCAGACCTTGCCTTTCCTCTACTAAAGGACATAACAAAACACATGCTATGCTAAGTTTTTTGAAAAGTTTCTTCCTCTGACCTTAGACAAACATGTATGCACGAGAATATTACCCTGGGAAATATCTGCACTAGCTGAATATGCTGTAATTACAAATTGCCAATCTTATTGCCATTGTTCAATTGACAATAAAACTCAGGCACTGAGAGGCCACACTGATCAAACTCCTAGCCACAAGCAATGTATCCCATACAGATCACATTCTGTTGTTTGAGACCCTCTGAAGCAAATCTGTCCACTGCTGGTGTTTGACGAGTGCCTCACGCAAAGCCAATGCCTTGTTCACAATAAACCTCTGATGGCACTGAGCATGCATTGTTCACACCAGCTGAAATTTTCAACCTCTGTTCCGTGGCTTAAAGACTGAGATATCTGTAAGCCACCATCAAGGTTCAAAAAGCAGCAAGGATACCTGTGCAAAAATATTTCCCCATTGTCCTGCTGCTGATACGAGACTCTTGATTGCTCACTGTAAAGCATTAGAGGAATGCATCTGCACTAATACCCCACAAATAAAGACAAGCAAACCACAAGGGAAGCTAAAGTGAAATTTGAGTATTTTGGTAAACATAATGTCTATAAATGAATGCTGACAGCCATCATGCAGATGTTTATAGAGGTAACAGAAAACCTCTGGATGGCCCTTGTTGCTTTTACATTCTTCTGAGCTGAACTACAAGAAAGCTGAAGAAGGACTTTAAATGAGGGCACATAATGATTGGGCAAGGGTGAATGGCTTTAAACTGAAATAGAGTAGGGTTAGATTAGATATTTGGAAGAAACTCTTTACTGTGAGGGTGGAAAGGCACTGGACAGATAGCCTAGATGCCCCATCCCTGGAAGCATTCAAAACTAAGTTGGGTGGGGCTTTGACCAACCTGTTCTAGTGGAAGGTATCCCTGCCCATGGCAGTGGGATTGGAAGTAGGTGACCTTTAAGGTCTCTTCAAACCCAAGCTATTCTATGATTTGGTGACTCTGGTAAGGGCTCTGTACTGGACAGGCCTTTGTATGCCACTGTGATAATCAAGCACAGTTGATCGAAGCAGAGAAAAGGCCATGAACGCTCAAAAATATCCAAAGGAAACTGCAAGACATCAACACCATATGTAATGTGCCTGCAGTCCCTCAGAGCTCTGCAGTGAGAAAGCCCTATGAAGCACAAGTTCTGTTCATACACAGAAAAGCAGCAATGTGTCATTGCTTTAATCTTTGGACTGGAAGCTGGTTTGCTCTTACTGCCACAAAGAATTGCACAAAGGATTTAGGTTTCACACAAGCTGAACTTTTCCCACTTCACCTACACAGCACAACAGAGCTGTGGGGGATGTTCCAGGCACTGCAAGTCTGTAAGGAAAGGAACTGATGAAGGAGGGTCAGGGTGCAGTCCTTTGTGGAAATAGGCCTGTGACACCATCATGCTCTGTGTGTGCATGAGTATGAGCAAGGTGAGACTGGCATATGTGATATTCCAACTTAGTGGGATGACTGAATAGAACAAGTATTAAGTTTCAAGCTCTGTGTTTTTTTGGGTTGTTTTTGTCAGGAGGCAATGTTTACAGAAAGAAAATAAACCAAATCAGCTTGGAGAGAAAATAAACCAAATCAGCTCAGACAGAAAGGGCAAAAATCCCCTATTTCACCTGGAGACCAAGCCTTTCTTATAATTTCCTTTATGGTTCTTTAGCTTTCTAAAGATGTCCTCACTTTCAGAAGCCAATCTTAAAACACATTTGCCAGTATAGAGTCAATGTCTTGATGACTGGGCAACATGCAATATACTTCTAGTTTGCTAGATGTATTCAACTCCCTACGGAAATATTTAAGATGTCCTCAGTGTCAGACCGACGCTGTCAGTCAAGAGCTCTGCAGTCAAGAGCTTTTACAATGTGAAGGTGGTGTCCATTTCTAGTTCCTGTAGTATCTTTCCATAAAGCTGACAAGTGTTTGGATAGCTGCAAGAAAGATGGATGGGGTTGAGACATCAAGAAACATTTTGTAATTAGAATATGATTATCTAGCTAATGAAGCTCTCATGGCAAATCCTAAAAGGATGAACAAGCTGCTCAACTTTGCCTTATTCCCTTAATCCAGCAGTTCAAGACAACTTTTCTCATCATCTTAAAGCTGTAGTCTTCCTCAGTGTCCTGCTTTTGGATGGAATAATTTTTTTCTCAGTAGTAGGAACATTTCTGTGCTTTGGATGCAGTATGAGAATAATGTTGATAACACACTGATATTTTGGTTGTTGATAATTAGCGCTTCCCGTAAGCCAAAGACCTCTCCATTTTCCATGCTCTGGCAGTAAGAAGCAAAAAAAAACTGTGAGAAGCATGGCCAAAACAGGTGACTTGTACTGGCCAAAGGGATATTTCTTATCACAGAATATCATGCTCAGTTTACACGACTTGGGGAGTCACCCAGAAGAGGGGCTGATTGCAGTTTGGGGATGGGTTTGGCATCAGTGAGTGGTGAGTAATTGTTTTTCTTGGTTTTTATCTCTCTTCTTTTTACTACTATCTTTATTATATTTTACTTTGTTTCAGTTGTTGTACTGTTCTCGTCTCAACCCATCAGTTTTACTGTTTTCTCCCTGATTCTCCCCCCATCCAGTGGGGTGAGGGGGAGGTGGGCAAGCGGCAGGTGGTGCTTGGTTGCTGCCTGGGGTTAAACCACAACGCTTGATTATTTCACCAGAGTGGAAGAGATTGCCAAATTCTAACGTCCCTCTGAAAGATACAAAGCTGTTTTGATGACTCATCTGGCAAATACAGCAACTACTTCCAATTAATACTAAGTCAGAATATAAAACTTTGGAAAATTAAGGCAAAGGGAAATAGAGTTTAAGACTAGGAAGTGTTTCAAAAAAACCCGCAAAGCATTCAGTATGATTTGTAGATTCTCCTTTTGTCTTAGACCAGCCAGAGAGATGATTAATGCTTTCTCATTACTTCTTAACAACATTTGGAATATAAGCAATAAGAAGTAAAGAAGAAAAACCAATGTAGAAATGTTTCTTCCTATTCCCTCATCAGACATCCTCAAAAGAAAATACAGAAAGCCCACAGTAAGATTTATATTAATAAAAAAACCTGGAAAATTCCAATCACTGCCTGCATTTGGGTTTCTAACTTGGTATATATGTTCTTAAAAAAAAATAAATTCTTCCTTGCTCTGTTTGTACTGGGACTTAAGAAGTGCAAAGAACATGTATTTAACTAGCTAATGTGTATTAACAGCTTAGCACAAATAAGGCAGCATGCTTCCATGATGTATTAAAAATCAGCTAGTTAAACCTCAAGCTCCTTCTTGCCATTATGCTTAACATATGTTAGAATCACACGGCCCTGTTTTCATTAGGCTGCTAATAAATGCCCCCAAAGACAACTTCACCTTAAAGCTCCCATGAGAACGACCTAAAGGTTTAGCTATGTTGGCAAAGCCATCCTAAGTTGACATTCTGCTGATGTGGCAGTAATGTACTTCCTATCTCTTCATTCCTCCAGTAAACACTCTTTGCAAAAGGATTACAAGGCCAGGGAGGTGCATCTGCACTCTGGCTCTTGTAGTGTCACATTCAGCATCGCGTTTCCCCGTGCCTGTGACCAGACAAACAAAGGTTTATAGCAGGGGCCTGGTCCTCAGCACAGGGAGGTGCAGGCTGGCCAGCAGGTTGGCAGAATGTCAACTGTTCCATGTCAATTCCCACCGACAAACTGAGGCTCATCCTGAAATTGTCTTGCTTTGGTTCATGACTTCTGACCATAGGGTAGGAAAGAAAATGCTACCTGTCCCAGTACCTGTGTGAATCCATCTTGATTTTTCTTTCCTAAATGACAGCATTTTGTAAGAATTTCCCCAAGTCTACAAGCTACTTTTACATTATTTCAATTTAGGTTTTCAACATGAATACCAAAAGAAAATTCCCTGCCTCTGAGGTACCAACAGCATGTTAACTATACCAACTGCCCTTTCAGTGGAACGGGCTTGTCCCCATATATTCATCACTTCCTTTGTGCTGTTTCTCTGCTCAAGTCCCCAAAGAAGAAGTCATTTTTCCTTCTGCTGTTTTACTTGCTCAGCTGGGACAGTCACCCAGATGTCACCAGGCTAGAGACATTGTTGGGGAGGCACAAAGGTGCCTAATCAGGCACCAAAAATCATCAGAGAGTCTAAAAGAGGCTCTTAAGGCCCTGGTGACACATTCACTATGTGTGCTTCCTCTGCTTTACAGCTGACTCACATGGAGAACCACCAGGGTCTCTCCAGAACAGGAAAAAATAACTGCATATTATCTGTTTAAAAGCCTCATAATCCTCAGGCAACAACTGAGCAGTAACTGCAGTGACAGGCAAAATCTTTCTGCTTCATATTAATAAACCCCAACACAATACTATGGCTTGCTGCATCAAAGCCTTTACATAAATGACCTTCATTATTATTATTATTATTAACACTAAAACAGAGAATACATGTGTGGAAGGACTTAGGTGTTTAAGGCTTTGCTTAGGTTTCCATTTGCTGCACATGCTGGTTTTGAGGAACTAGACTACATCACTGGAAATAAACAGAAAGCAAAGAAAGAGTACAAATCAGGAAAAAGCAAACAATCTCTGTGTTTTAATGGTCTGACATGTCGCTTGCCAGACCAGGGGGTGAAAGTCTCTCCCCCAAAGGAATATCACTGTTACTTTTTTCTGGAGACCAATTGCCCAGTGTCAGTTGTGAAGAGTCACTGCTTGCCCTAGATATGTTTGCTGACACAGGGACAAACAAAGCCATGCCAGTGGGGGAAGTGACATCTTCTGCAAGTGATTTTTCTTTGATTGGAATAATGCAATTATGAAACATTCTGGACATCTTCATCTTATTCCCATAAATTGCACAGACAGAAAGAGCCTCCTCCAAAATGGGGCAGCCCTGGAGCTGAGTTACCCACTCACAATGTCCTTACTAGGTGGCAACTCCTTCTCCCCTGGGAATGGCAGTGTAACATGAATGCCTTTAGACCATTTCCACAGATGTCCTGGTTCATATTTGGGCTGTAGCTCAGGCCAGTCACTATCAGCCAGTCACTGCACGGTTCCTTTCCCTCAGCGAAATCACGGCACTGATAGTTCCACCAGGAGAACAGGACACACCAGATAAGCTCGGGCATGTTTGTTTGCCTGGCCCTAAATCCTCCCTCCTGCATTAAACTCCAGTCAGTACTGTCTCACCAGCTATGCCTTTGCTGAGGTGCCTTAGGGAAACCACTCAGAGTTTTGCTGGGTAGTTTTGCAGGGATAAACACATTCCTCCAGTTGTAGCCATGGGGTTCCACTGACATGACACTGGCCTTGGATGAAGCAAGGGATGTCTTAGGGGGGTTGTAGCACAGCCAGGAAGAATGGCTGAAAAGATAAGAGCACTGAGGCCTTTAAACTACAGCTCTCATGAGGGCTGGTGATACTGCTGCGTAAACAAAGTTTTTCTTCAAACTGGTTGAATTAAACAGTTCAGCTGAGTTGGTTTGAGCTGACTGGAAATACAGTACTTCCCAGAAAAAGAATAAAATGTACTTCAAATAAACAACAGAAATGGCAATAATAAAAGAGGTGAAAATCACACCTTTCCCGAATTTTTGAGAAGCACATTTTCCACTTTAAATCACTGTAGACAGCACATTTCAGAGCTTCTCACCCTTGCTAGCTTTTCCCACTGTTTTCTTTGCAATATCTAACAATTGGAGCTTTCCATTTCTCCTCTCTTCATTACCATCCTGATACTAACATGCTGTACAAATTCAGGCAGATTTGAACTTCCATCAGAGAACTGCAGCAGCTGCTGAGGAGGGAGAGGATTTTCTTTTTTTTTTTTTTTTTTTTTTTTCTTTCTTTTACAACAATTAAAAAGAAGTATCTGACTGTTTCTGTGAAAACTATGGACTGGACAGCATCTTGTAAAAAAATATTGCTGGCTGAAAACTGGCAGTTGCTCCGTCAGTATGACAGAATAATTAAAACCAGTACGACAATAATTAGCACTTCTATGGTTCTTTTCATCCATGGATATCAAAGCACTTCACAGAAACAAGTGCAGCTACCTCAATTTTTAAAGCTGAGCTCAGAAAAAAAACCAAATCAGAACTTCTTCCTTGTGGAAAATTCCCAAAACTTCATCACAGGTATTAATCCTAAATTAGAGATAAGAGTTGAAATATTAAAAAAAAAAATTCAAAATCAAGAGTGCTTAAATAACATGCCAAGGTTGATTAGGGAATGTTGCTGTTTTTGATGGAGCCAAACGTTTTGCCATTCTCAATTTAGTGCATTTTGGTTTGAGTCTCTCAACAATACATCTGCCTGTGGGAAGGAAATGCCTCCTGGGAGCTGTAGTTCATGTTTCCCCGCTGAACTTGATAACTCTATTAGTTAGGCACTGCCTGTCGCCATCCCTCCCTAAGGCTGGGCCTGCCTGTCCTGATGTTCTGCAGAAAAACGTCATCAAAGCACTCCTCACTGCCTCTAGAACTGTTGGGGAAGAGGAGGGCAAGTCATGATTGCTTCTTACAGGTGCCTCACCTCAGACCACAGCTGCTAACATAACTTGCCAGAAGTTACATACCCAGATGCTTATTGATAAGGCACCCAGCTACCATGTCATGTGCCACAAAAAGCTTCCCTCCCAGTGAGGTTGGAAGCATGCATGGGACCAGGAGAGCTTGAAAAAGCTGGTGCATTTCTAGAAAGCCCGTTTATATTTAGTCCCTTTCCTTACCTGGCCTGAGTGTTTCATTGCTTCACTCGTGCTCCCCTTACACACACACACAGGGACAATTTATCTTGCTGCTCCCAACTACACGGCTGCTGAAGGGGCGACTTTGATGACTGATCAAACAAGACTGAGCTGATTAAATTTATGTTGTTTTCTCTGACTGTTCCTTTAATAATTTCAGATCAACAAACCACAGGCAGACTGCAGGTTCATGAGGGAGAAATCAACAGGAAGCAGTTAATATTTCTACCAATTTAGCTAATGTCACTAAAACCAAAGTAGATGTTTGCAGGCACAGAGCATGTGGCAACTGAACAGTATCAGGTTCAGCTGATTATTTATGATTACACACACAAACAAGCCAGTTAACTCTTTAAACCTGACCTGATAAGTCAGGATGGCCATATGTAAATGAACATCCATCTGGGGAAAATCAGGTCCAAAGTCTGCTCTTTCAAAAATATCTTTTACCTGGATTTTAGTGTACTTTACAGATTTTTTTTTTTTATTTTTTATTTCTCCACAGATACTTCTGATACCATGTCTGACTGTAAAACCTGACAGACATTATATGGTGCCCCATTCCCAGATGCTTATTGCATTAGCTGCTCACATGTGTGTCAGGTCGACAGCAATACTTATTACCTCTGCACCTGAGTTACACCCATGGCACAGCTCAACCTCACTCAATGAAACCCTCCAAAACCAATTCCAGAAAATAAGCAGAGCAAACAAACAAACAAGCATTCCTGGGTAAAAGCCTAGCTTGCAAAAAGCCTCTCAGGCCTGTATTTCTCCACTTGTGTATTTGCATAACTGAAGGAAGAAACAGGACTTTCCCCAGCTCTACCTGCAAGCAATATACTCCATCATTTGAAATTTGAGGTAGTTTGAAAATCTAATTTCTAGATGTAACAAGTGAACGATGCACGTCTCAGATCTTTAATTCTCAGTTAGAAAACAGGGAGCAGACACGGATGCCTAGAACCATCTTTTATGAGAAATGTGTTAATACACGTTCCTCTGTCAAAACATAAATAATGTACTGGGACAGTGTCACCTTGTGGTTGCTTGCTGGCATAGCGGCCGGCTCAGAGGGGATCCTCCCTGTCCCTCGCCCCCAAAAGCCCTCACTCAGGAACGTCAACCTTGGAAATTTTTCGGGGGATTAAAAAGGGTCTCCACCATCGGCCCCGTCTGCACCGTCAGCAGAGCCTCAGCAGCTCTTGCACTAACGTGTCCTAAAATCCTCACAGAGCCACAAAGCATTAAATACCTGGGACAGCTCCACAACTTGCCCTGGCTACAAAAGTCTGGGAGGTATGTGAAGAAGGAAGCTGCCCAGTTCCTAAATAGCTGTGGCATTGGGCAATAAAATACCACTTCTGCCTTTCTCAATCTTCTGCCTTGCAAGGTAAGTTCCAAGGACTGGCACTGGATTTTGAAAACTGCTGTGTATGAAGAGGAAAACATACAGCCCTAATTCAAAGTTAGTACTAAAGCAAGGAAATTCAGACACCAAACTGTGTTCTTAATGGAGAACTAATGGATGTTAATTAACCACCAATTGACAAATAGCATATTTACTGTAGTTTAACAGCTTTGCAAATAAGCACAAACTCATTTACACATGTTTAAACCTTAATAAATACATTTGCAGTCATTGGCCACTTAAGTTGATTTTCAAACTGTCCCCTATAGTAAATCTAAAAGGATACATTTGGTCACAAAAGTTATTGCACATTAATTAAACATTAGCTCATTGCAGAAAACTAAATAAGTTGATGGTAAATGACCTCTTTCATCAATGCTGGTTTATTACACAGCTAGTAGAAGCTGTACACAAAAATGAAGAAAAAACCCACCATGAGATGCAGCTTTCCCTCTGCACCCTCACCCACACCTTTGCAAAGCTCTCCCTGCACAGGGAGGGTTCCTAAGCCTCTGTGCAGAAGTGAGGAGGGCCAGGGTGGCCTGCAGTGACATCACTGCAGGCAGTGCTCCAAGCAGCAGATTTCCAGGAGTAATTCCGCTGCAGGTGAACATGCAACAGGATTTAAAAAGGTCCTTCAGAGCAGAAGGCATGGGATAGAAGGAGGAAAAGTGGTGTGGTGAAGACTTGCATTTTGTGAACTTATTTCATTCAATCCTGTGAGCCTTTCATTTGATTCCTTTTCCTATCTTTCTCAGTTTGGACAATACTACCTTCTCTTCTGCTACTACATTTGCTGTCCATTCAAAATGGTGCAAGAAACTTCTCTGCAGCTTTCACTGTGATCCTGCATTTCTCCTCTCATCCTATTCCTTGGTCCATCCCTTAAGGTTGCTTCCTAACTGGAGCCATATATTTTGCCCTGAAAGCACTGTATTTGCTTCCCAGAGGTCTGTGGTGAGGGTTAAGCTGTTAGTGTATGTCAAATGCTTTAAGATCCCATCACAGAAAATGCTGGACCTAAAGAAAAGATAAACACTACCTCCCTTTTGTGTAATTCTTACAGGAATGCACAGCATAAAGCCAAGTCCAGTGGTATTTATCCCAAGTTAATTCATTCTCCAATGCTGTTGCAGAAGCCTCCAGTGGAGGGAGCTTAAAATAACTTGAAAAAGCTTTACTTCGAAGACACTGACTTAATTAAGTCATTGTTTCATATTTTATATGAAACAGAGAAAAAAAATTCAGGAAAGGAAAAAAGGAAATAATCACCATTCATCAAATGGGAAAAGTCAAGATCAAATGGTGAAGAAGTGTTTTCAGACTTTGAGAGAATACAAATAGTGTGAAATAGAAAGCACAAATTAAATTAAGAATCATAAAATTTTCTCTGTTTGCACAGCTCAGGCAACACTATCTGGATCCAATTTATTATCAGGCTCAACAACAAATAAGCTCACATGATTCCCAGGCTGAAATAACCTTTACTCATTTCACAATAAAACTACCATAGGGGTCTGGTAAGCAAAGATGAATTATAGCTGCCTGTCAGAAATAATGATGATAATCTTTCTCACTCCCACAACATCTGAGGATTACAACCAACTTTGTAGACAATACAGCAATCTCGAATACGTAATGCAACATAAAAAATGTACGTCCTCAACAGGTTCAGAGATGGAGAAACTGAGGCACAGGCAGAGGAAATGGATCACTCCACAATCATGGTGTAACTCTGATCCCTGTTCCCACCTTGGCCTCAGTCCCATGAGAGTGGAAACAACTGCACTGATATCAGAGGATTTCTTTCATTTATGCACTGCTGTCACCATCTCAACAGATGGATTGCAGCAGCACTCAGACTCTGTGATTATGGACCAGTGTCCTCTTGTGCTACACAAAACAAATCCAAAGATCTGAACAAAATGGGATTTCCCTGTCCCAGTGTTTGCAATGGAGATGCAATTGCATCCCTTTGGGTGGTAATTGTGCCTGGAAAGAATGGACCTGGCAATCCTCACGGATTTGAAGACTGATCACCCGTTGGTGGCTGGGGTGAGTCTTCTCTAATGTTGAGGGTCTATGTTGCATTCCAGGGAGTGAACTTGGGGAAGAGCACACAGGCTGCCATCTCCTCCAAAATGTGCAAGTTCCCCTTTGCGGTAAAGGGGGCAGACCCACAGTTGTGAGAGTTGAAACAAAAGCCTATTTTTAAGCCCTTGTAGGCATGTGCATGGAGGGCTTTGCTTCTGGTAGAGCCTTAGCACAACAAAATCCTGGCTAGTCCACACCGAGTTCCCTCCAAGCATGCATAGGCTTAGCTGCAAACCCTTCACTTGGATGACCAGCATCCCCAACCAGGCCTTCCCTAACTGTGTCCCTATCTCACACCCAGATTTCCTGCTGAGGCAGTAACATTAATAACAAGAAGGAAGCTGAACAACAGCAGCATTTCCAGGAAACTGATACCTCTGCATCTGGTGCACTTTGAAGGCACCAGGCTGCTCTGTATTCACGAGCAACAACTCACATGATATCTGTCAGCCAAAGACATCCAAGTCAGTTGCACCAAGCTGCCTTTTTCTTCTCAGCTACAGACAACTGTGAAGGCCCCATCTTTCCCCAGATGTTCTTGCATGCTTCATTGCAAAAAAATAAGTGTCTGTCAAAACTGCCTGTGCCTCCTCCCAGGGAAACAGTAGCCAGGGGCAAGGTGTGTGGGTGGGGTGTCCTTTTTAGAATCTGCAGCCTCATTAAAGTAATTGGCATCTGGATTTGATTTGGGAAGCTCAGTGCCAAAGGGGCTTATGGGGTAACTAATGCTGTGGAGTCAGAGCCAGGAACTTCATAGCAGGCTTCTGAATGTGGTCTCTGGCAAGATCTATGCAATGTAATGACATTATGGCTTTGCCATACATTACATGCAAATTAGAAGAGGTTGGCAGCCATGCAACTGGCACAGCACAGCAGCAATCATCCTTACAGGACGTAGAATGCAAGGCTATTCATCCTCAACCTGCACACAGGGGTGGGAAAGGGAAGGACAACCTCCCACAGAACAACTGCTCCCCTCCTTCCCCCTCTGAGCGACCTAATGTGGTGGAAGACACTCCCAGTATCCAGCTTCTGGTGTTCCTACCTTAGTTTTCAACTTCACCAGAAGGCGTGATTATTTTTTCTTCCTACATCTATCCAAAATTCCCTTCAAATGTCTGCTGTTCTCTGTCTCTGCTTCTCCCCAAGCATCCTCTCCTTAGTACCAAATAGCTGTAGGATATGCACGACAAAATGTCTGTGTGCAGGTGCAGCGCAGTGATGGATGCAGACAGCTGGCTGGCCAGCCGGGACATCACCTGCTTTGCTGTTGATGAACTACTCTTTCTCTACATTAATTGCTTTTAATGTTTCCCTCTATTTAGGCAGCCATCTCCTCCTCTTTAACCTTTCGCATTTTCTCTGAACTGTTTGGCCTACCAAACCTACAGCAAAGCTCCCCAAAATCACACTGTTGACAAAGAACAGATGTCAGTCTCCTGGTCCCCTATTTTCAAAGTGATGACTACTAATAATATGGGGAGATGTTAATGAAGGAAGCACTCATTCCTGCTATAATTTATTGTTCTTCCAGTATCCTTGTGACTGCAGAGACTCACAATTTCCATGATTCAGAGACAAGCCAAGGCAAAAATACACAGAAACCTAAGTCAGAGCTCTTGGTACAAAATCACAACCGACTCACCCAAAGCCAAATGGCACCTTGATGTCAACAATGAGGTAAGAGTGGTGGTATCCTTGTTCATGTCATGCACTCCCACTATTGTTAGATCAGGTCTCTAACTTTACCAGAGTGTCTCTCTCAAACGAGCAAAGTAGGTTCCATTAATAAGGGGCTTTAATGTGGATACTGTAGGCTTGATAATTCCAAATGTCCAACCTACTACCCAGGAAATTTCCCCCAGCACACCATTCCTCACACTGCAGGGCTTCCTTCACAAGGCAGCAGCCCCAAATGGTTCCACAGGTTGATCACAGCCAGACACTATCACATACTGGGACTCCCATTCGCATTTGCAAGACAATCCAACCACCCTTCGAGCTCCCTAGTCTTTACAAGACACCACTAAAGGGGCCTCAAGGCAGAGAGAAGGCAGTAGTAATCAGTCTGAAAAGTACCCTATTTTAGATATTCAACTTGAACATTACCCTGGATGTTGGATTAATGTACCTAATCTTTTGAATCTCATACAGCTAAACTATTTTTTTTCCACTGATTTCAGTGTTGCTGACTACACTAGAAAGCAATATTTTAGTCTAAACCAGCTTTGGTCTTTAAACTATATTTGGATCAAGTCTAACTCTTTGCTACTACAAACAATTTAATCACAGGCATTTTTGAAACCTGTGTTGGGTAGCAAACCTTAGGACTTAGAGAAGCTGGAGGAAGCAAATTCTGCTCCTTCCTCATGTGCAAAGGCACACAGCTGCCTTCTGATGGAAAAGCTATTAAGAATAGGGAGCTTAGGATGCTATTGCTCAGAAACAGCTTGTGTACAACACCAAGGATACCATTCTGTGTCCTGGTCTGCTCTTCTCAACCTGTTTCCAATCTGAGGGAGAGCTCATTATAGTACCAGTGATGGGGATAGGGAAGCAAAGTTCCTCAGATAACCTCCTCCACTTCCAACAGTGTTGGTACCTAGACATTGGTGGAAGGAAAATGGTCCCTAAAAGGGAGCAGCAATCAAAGTAAGCTGAAGTGATGAGTTATATTGCACTACTGACGTTGATGAAAACAGAGAGGAGGATAGCCCTTCACTAATTAAAAGCAGTGTCTGCTTCCCAGGTGAGATATAAGATGCCTGTGCTGCAGAAGTCTATATAAAGAAGGAAGAAGCACCTGAATCTGTATCTTGCAACATTCATAGGGCTGGAGAAGGGAACATCAAGAAGACATGACAGACAAGGGCTGAAGGAGTTAAAGCCCATTTAAAAACTGTCTGAGCAGCATTTAAAGACCAGGTAATATTACAAGGATAAATACTTGTCAAGTGAGAATTCTGAATCAGTTTATGAAGCTTTGTGCAAGAGTGACACCCATGCTGGAGTCCAGAAGGCTGACTTCATCCCACCTTAAATTAGGTGTAGGCATGGAAGGGGGGGCACTTTGACCATTCCAGGCAGTAGGTTGCTAGAGAGGGCCATGGCAGATGTGATGTTCTGGAGTCATGCAAAATTCAGTGACTATTATATTGATACATGACAGATGTTACAGAAGCACAGAACATTCAAAGACCAGTGCATTAACTTTATAAATATTGCATTCACCCTTATGGCTTTTTGAGCAATTATATCCTTGGTTCTATAGGTAAACCAAAGTCAAGTTTTCTGCACATTATGAGACTCTGCAAGGGGCTTCACTTTCCCACAGGAAAAAAAAAAAAAAAAAAAAAAAAAAAAAAAAAAAAGTAATTTAACTTTTCACCAATATCAAACAAAACAACAATGCCAAAGTTATGAAACAATATGAGCTTCTGGCTGGACTGAAACAAACTTGAACAAACTCCTTTGGGAACATAAGCTCTACCTGTACTATGGAAACCTGTTTTCCCCAGGATCCAGGTGCATGCCCAAGCAGTGACAAAAGGCCCACAACATTATATTGCATTCCTGTGTGGGTTTTTGTTTTGTTTTGTTTTAGTTAGTTCATTTTTTTTTTTTCATGGAGAGGACAGCAGCTAGCAAGTGGATGAGATCCATCGTGTACATGTGTCAAGCAGAGGGCCACAGAATGCATGTGCCCTGAAATGTAAATTGTACTTTGACAACCAACTGCAGAGCTTTACAGATTAATATTATTTTAAATTAGGGAGCTGATAATGATGGAGAAGGTAGTATGGAACTGCTGCCCAGCGTCGGTTTTGGAAGATTTTGGTGGCAGTCAAGGACTTGCCAAGGGCTGAAGAGCCATTCCCATCAGCTGCACCTAGGCCAGACTTACTGTCTCCCCTCCAACTGCTTGGCCATGGCTGAATCTGTGGGTTCTAGCAGGGATGGGCAAGTGGCATAGAAAATACTCTGCCAGATTCAACCCTGCTCACAGCCTCCCTATGTGCCACACATTGTGTGGCACCTGAGTCATTATTTACAAGTGTTATCATTTCCACAGGTTGCTGTTTTCCAGCTGACTTCACCCTGACTTCTACAGCTGCACCAGATACCCATTTAAAAAAAAAAAAAAAGAAGCTTTGTTAGCCAGGCAGAATCTACCTTCCTTATTGGCCATTTCACATTATTAACTGCATACCCACACAAGCTAAGGAGATGTAATTACAGTCAAGTTCCTCCTCTGATCCAAAGATTCTCCTGAAGTTCATTAACATTTGTACTGTAACTACTGTTGAGCTTGCCACATTTTCAGTCAAGATTTCAAACCAAATGAGGTTACCAAATAATCTCTTAATAGAGAATGCAGGGTAATTTATATATTGAAATTAAAGATTAAAGCTTAATCTTAATTAAATCTCACAAAAGTTCAGTAAAGCTGCCCAAATTATAAAATATAAAAAGATGTATTGATTATTTGAGAAATGGAAATCACATTTAATAAATACAGGAATGAGCCATTAAGGGAATGGAGAGACCAGAAAAAGCACTAACTGGTGATTAAAAGAAGATAAATATTTATTAAATGTTGCTGTGATTTATTAAGCTGTGTTGGGCTAAACAAATGTAATTTGATATCCAAATCATATCTCATTCTGATACAGCCTTCATTAAATCTGAAGTCTTGGCTTTAAATGGATATCATATGTTCCCTTCAGTTCTTAATCTCTTTGAAATATCAGTTTGATGCTGTGGAAGACGTTGAAAGTCACAGGGACTGAAGTCTCCTGCGTATCAATGAGGTTGTTTTGCACTACAGGTGAGAAGCCGCTTCCCATTCCACGGTGCCTCCTTATCCAGGACCTGTTGCAACTTTGCGCTGTCCCCTGGTGACAGGGCAACGTTCAGATCTTAAAGCCCTTCTGTCAAAAGGCCAGAGAGGAAGAGCACAACTTCAAATTTCAGTCAGTCCCCCAACAAGCAGTGTGTAGGTCTGAGACAGCACGCCAGTCACTGGGTTTGCAGCAGGAGGGCTGAGTGCCACTCTAACGCTGCCCGGCAAACACCAGCGCGGGCTGAGCATGAAACACATCGAACCCCCCTGTCAATACAGTAATTAGTCAAGCAACAAATAGCTCTGTTGATGCAGCTTTCCAGTGGAAATGTTAATCGTGCAGGAGCTGCAAAATTCATTCTGCCAAGGTTCAGAGAGCAGACTTATCTTGGGCCCCTCACAGAGGGAGGCAAGGGTCTGGTAGAGCATGGCACTGTAGGCACATGAGGTGTTTGAATAAGAATGTTTCTCGGGGTTAGGCAGCAAATTGTCTCTGTCTTAAATTCATTCTCACGCGCTCTTTTCAGCCTCTATTTAGAAGAAGAGCTCCTTGTTGAAAATTACTGGCATAAATGAATTGCTGCTGATAATTAAATTTGCATAGACTTAAAATGAAGTTACAGTGCTCCTTCGCAGTGCTACAACACTGAGTTATAGACTGCTAGTGAGACTCATTGCCTTTCCACTGTAACCCTCAAAAAAGGTTGAAAGGTTGTGTGAAAACTAGCAATTGACTTCCACAGGTTTGCTTGAATCTGAATGTTTCAAGAACTCCTAATTTCCTTTCCAATGTCCTTGCCCCCTCGCCAAAGGAAACAAACAAACCTCAGAAGAAACAGGAACAAAAAGAAGAGAGGAAGAAAGGATGTGAAGTCTCCACAAAAAAAAGAAAAAAAAAAAAAGAAAAAAAAAAGAAAAAAAAAAAAAAAGAAAAAGAAAAAGAAAAAAAAAAGGTAATCACATACTATTCCTTTTGCTTTTTCAGGGAATGAGAAACAAAACCAGACTGAACTGGGCTCTGCAAGCACTCACATTGAACTTGGAATTCTACCTTTCTACCTCTCTTATCCCTAATATCTTCTTTTCTACAGTAACATGAGTGCAGGAAATGTAGCAGTGGGACAGACAGGAGTAGAGAGGACCAAAGCCACTTCAGAGCTGAGAGAACTTGATGTTTTAAAGGTAAAAACCAGTGATTTCTTTTGGAAGGGGTTCTCACTCTTTCCTGACACAGGCACCCCGCTAAAAGCCAGGGTCTAGCCTCAAGGGCCAAGGGGATACATTAAGCCAGATTAAATGACTGATTTTATTAAAGAGCAGCTACGAGAGATGCCTTTGCATGATGTGCAGCTTTCCTGTATTCATGATAGCAGACTTCTGGCACTTCCTTGTGCAAGCAGGAGTCGATCTAGCACAAAGTAATTATTTTCAATGTGTTTAGCCAAAAAAAAAAAAAAAAAAGGCAAAAAAAAAAAAAAAAAAAAGGCAAAAAACACCACCACCACGAAAAAAAAAAAAAAAAAAAAAAAAAAAAAGGGGCATGACTTCAAATCCTCACTACCAACACAGCCAAGCAGATTCCTCTTCAGGAACTCATTTTTGGGTTGAAAATATGATCAAAAAGTTCAAGGCCCTGAAGCAATTGTCTCAGAAAGTTTTAAGCTACTGAAGATAGCGGGTTTAGGACCATAACTACAATAAACACAGCAAATGAATAAGAGTCTTCTGGCAAGAATAAGCCAGAATTGCAGAGGTGGATGTTGCCAGTGAAAAGAACAGGAAGGTAACCAAGTGAAGAAACAGCATGAGGGGGATTATCCTTATTTGGAAGCAATCCATTCCAGCAATAAATTAAGCCAGGGATCTCTGCATCGGAAAACAGCAGGGCAACCTATTAAACTAAAGGACAATCTGCTTTTTCTGTCACCTTTGAGCCCTGACTGAACGGTGAGAGAAACAAACACAGCAGAGATCAAAACGTATGTTATTTCAACAGCAGTAATGGTCGAGTACATGTTGCAGAGAGGGTAGAATTCTTTTCATGCACATTCCTAGCACTGATCTTCAACAGCAATATTGCTGGACTGCAGTGGTCATAAAGATGAAATCACAGAGGAGGGCTTGGATGGAAGAAAAATGATAATTTGTGTTTTATGGCAAAAAACATATCTGCTTTCACCCCAGCTACTGAGGTGGGATGGGCTCAGGTGAAATACTCAATGCAGACAGGTGAAGCTTTTTTCACAGTGGTATTAGAAGACATAGTGGTAAAATGAAGAAAGAAATGCTATACAATTTTAGCTCAAAGAGGTCTCTGCATCTGCCAGGTGTAGTACATGACATTGTGTACATGCTGGTGTGTTCCAGGGCCACATTTACTGCAGGGAAACAGCATCCACAATTAAGGGATTTCTGAGGGGTAAACACAGGCTCTGTTTCACAAGGGTTTAAGTTAAAGTGAAGAGGGTACCTGAAATGTACAGAAATGCACAGAAATGCACTGTGCAGAACAGGCACAATACAACTGAAAGAAGAATAATCACAAAACTTAAGGCATATACTGATCACATGCATAAGGTGATCAAAAGAAAGAGATTATTCAGAATTTTGATGGTGTCCTTCCATACTTTCAGGTCGCTTCTATCAACAGAACAACTTGCAATGCCTCTTACTCCCTTTCCGTCTTGTTGGTGAGTTTTTGTCTTTACCCCCACTAACACATGCTTTTCTAGTCAAAAGGCCCCAAGAGCTGCCCTGATGGAACTCAGAGCTGACATGTTGGTCCCTCTGGTTTTCCAGTCCCAGGCCTTCCCCAGGAAAGGAGAGGTACCCAATGATCCCAAACCATGTACACTTTGGTGATGAGCACCAACAACCTTTACCTGACAGACACTCAAGCATCTCCAGCTTCCTCAAGTTCCCACTGTGATACTCACGCTGATGCAAGATTTTTTTTTTTTAAGATCAAATTAGGCTGACAAACACAAACAGACTGTGAAAAGGGCAGACTGTCAAAAAAGGTTCCTCTCTTTTAAGCAGCACTGATGAAACGACTAAAGTAATTCCTTGTTGTAGAGTTAGCTCTAAAGTGAACTCTTGGCTACACGGTGCTCTGACATCTGCTTTTCTGAGCTCACTTTGTAACTCCAGCTGGCCCTAGCAAAGAATCCCAGAGATGCTGCTGCTTGTTTCTTCTGCTTTTGTTAAGGGGACCCCAGGCCCAGTTTCTGCTTTGCTGTTCAGGGCAAAACACTTTTCTAGTCAGTGTTCTGTTGCCCACAGAAACTATTTTGAAGGGGAGATGCCAGCATCAGGTGAATAAGTCATACATGATCCCTGGCTGTGTTATCAGGCCTCTCATGGAATATTTTCTACCAATGATAAAATGTTATTGCTGCCACTATCAAGCAGTTGGTCTTTATCTGTCTATCTATGACAGGCCTCGTTATTCAGACAGGTCTTGGGACAACTTCAAGGGGAGCTCTTCCCATCCAATGTCAAATATACCTTTTCTGTAGCTTTCTACACTTTTTTCTTTCAGCCCCTCCTAAACTGATTTACAAAGCAGAGGCATGCAGCCCCCACCCCCGCAACAAGTCTTGGGGGAAGAGCTGAAGGAACCTTGCACCATGCCATATTCCTGACCTTGGGCTGCCACAGGATGTTCATGTCTTCAACCCAAATTTTACAGAGCAAAGGCAAGTTCCTGATCCTTCCACACTGGTCTCGATAATTACACAGAAGGAGGAGACATTCAGTAGTGAAAGAGATGGGGTAAAACTGCAGAGCAAAATGGCTGAAGAAACTGCCCTGAATTGAGTCTTTTTACAGCCCAACCACACACACATTCTTTCCAATCAGCACAGCAGAATAACTGAAAGGGATAAGGGGAAATGTTGGACTGGAGCAGAGCCTGGGAAAAGGGAGGAAAAGGTTTTCTCCTTGCATTCGTTTTGTTGTTTCCTTTATTTCCTTCCCCCCACACAAACCAGTAATTAATCTATGTTAACTAGCAAAGAAATTTAGCAAAATTCCAAGTGGAAACTGTTCTGCCCATGACAATGGAGGTAAGGGAAAGCATTTTCCTTGAGTGCAGTAAAAGAGCCCAAGAAGAGATGGAGGCAGTTGCCACTGATTGAAGGCTGCAATATTGTAGGAGCATGGTCTCCAGCAGCTCAGCTGCCTCATCTCTCAAGTTTAGTTCTAGCCAGAAGCTTTGCTCCAAGTGCTGATTGCACACAGAGATTTAAAGAATAGTTATGATGTTGCTTTCAGTGTGCAGAAAGATAAGATGAAGTTGGTTTTTATATTTCTCAGGGAAGCTCATCTAATTTCAATAGTTCAGAGAGGGTGTACCTCATGAAATAAGGGGCACCTCATTAAACTCTTTAGGTAAGAATTATAGAGTAATATCTGTATTTTTTCTCATGTTTGATGCACATGGAGATGGTAGACCCCCTAACCTGGGTTTCTCCTAAGTATTGCTCTGTTTTGTTAGATGCGACAGTCACGCTATGACTCTTAAATGGTGTAACCAACTCAAGCCCTTGCAGATCACAATCTCATGCTTTTTAATAGCACCAGATCCCTGATAAGGGACTAATCTGTCTCAAAGCCAGAGAAGTGACTGGCCTTCTGGAGGGAACTTCAGATGGAACTTCAGCGTGGAGCGGATGAGTGGTAAAATGCAGTCAAGTGGGCACCAAGTGGGGTGTAACACAAACGTGGGGTGCAATTGAGGTGCCCATTAAGATGCTTTTATTACATACACTGACATTACTAATCTACAGGCTGTGGGTCACAGACATACCTGATCCTTTCAACTTCATTCTAGAAAAGCCCATTCTAGAAAAGCCCTGCTATACCCATCTAAACAGCAGCTACCTTAAATAAAACAGAGAATTGGCAGGTAATTAAATAAGATTTCTTGTCTTCCTCCTGAAAACTTGTACGATGTTGTCAATATTGGAAGGTCTATAATATTTGTCTGAAATAACAGATGTTTGGCACCAGTGCTTATAAAAATTTAAGTGTGCAAGAAGGGAACTCTACTAATCAGTTTAGGATGAAAACAAGAAAACCACTTGAGGAATTTGAGAGGTATTCTGAGAGAAATTTAGTATAATAAGTATTTTTCACTTCAGCATCCAATACAGCCTTCCTTCCACATCTGCCAGCACCACATCTTTAAGACTCTCAGTATGCCAACTCCTGCTCTCAGTAAGCTTAGGCTTTGTTATTAGACTCATGTTACAAATGGAAAAATGGAGGCAGTGATAGATGCAACAAACCATAGCTATTAAGAGAGAAGAAGAATCTACAGTAGAGGCAAATCCCTTGCATGTTACCTGCTGAACTCTACCAGAACTAACTGGGTACAAATATCAGGTTGGCAGTGTCTTGAGAGTTATGGTGACAAAGAGAGCTTTAGAGAAGAAATAAGAGCAACCTTACCTTAGAAACACCCCTCACAGCTGAAAAAAGCAAAGAACAGCTATACCACGTAAGGATCAGAAATATGTAGAGAAAGGGAGGCTGTTAAAAGTCAAGACCTAACTGGTGAAGGGACAGATCTGGGCAATATAGCAGCTAGGTTTTTCAGCAAAGACTGAGGTGCTGGATTTAACTAATACACTCCTAACAGCATGGGCTGTGGTTTCAAGGAAGGTGCCTCTCAGAGTATTTGGGCAGCACCAGGTTACTCAGCTACTGCTGGAAACAGGACATCTCTCCCCATACCCCACTGCCTGAATCAGGGAGGAGCAAATTCAGCCCTTACCGATGCCAACTGGGACCTACCAACAAAAGCATTTTTCAGACACTTTTCAAAGAACCACATTATAAATAACACATTAATTGTCTTTATACATGTCAGTAATTATTCTCCTCTCATAAGTCCATTAATCTCTCTTTTATACCTACTGCCATAAATCTCTGGCACATGCTATTGGCATTGCTAATGCATTTAAGTGTATGATTGCCCTAGATAATCTTGTCTTTCTCCCATTTTTTCGTGTAAATACAACCCATAAGATTTGGTACAAGGTTTTGAGAACATTTAAAATTTGTATGTGTGTGCTGGCTATTCTGTTCTCCATGTCATCTCTTTTATAGCCACACAGTTTCGTGTTCTCACTTTCATTCACAGACAGAGAAAATACTTTGCAGGTACTTGATAGCAGCCTGTTAACACACTTTTGAGCCTTTGCTGTTCAAAACATACCAGATTTGGGACAGGAACTGTATTTCACCTCTAGGCGTTATCCTAACACTATAAATAAAATACAAAGCATAGTAAGGATTTCAATATCCTTACATTTCCCTTTAGACTCTTAAAACTATCATCCAAGTTTTTAATAATCTACTTACTTGAAGTTTTGTGTCATGTCACTCTTCAAGTGATTCCCCTGGGAATACAGAAGACTTGATCTATTTGAGTCACTCATAATGACTGAGCCACAATAAGCAACACTGGTTAGAAAAAGCCTCTGTTGGAAAAACTCTATAAAAATGCAAGTTTGAGGAAATAAAATAACTCTGCAGGTACACGTTAATCTCATCAAAGCTTTGCATGGCAGCATACTCATTTTGCTCAGATATTTTCCTAGAAATTAATTTCCTATCATCTGTTTGTTCTTGCCTTTCCAACCTTCCAACCCTGTTTGTGACTAATTTTTATTTTTATACTTTAAAGAAAAAAAAAAACAACTACAAAAAACCCCTAAAAAACCAAAAAATTCTCCAACCAGACGCAATATTCTGTTTCAGAACTATATCCCGAGTGCCTAAAATGGGAGCCAGTACTACTTATTGTGCATTCAAGAAATTAGCTGCTACACACATTTGCTTGAGCCTGATAAACTGTTTCTCCAGCCCATATGCTGCTGCTATGTGTGTTCAATTTCAGTTTGGATAATTCAGAGTAATCCTATTATAGAAAAGCACAAACCACAAAGTTCTGTTCCAGATGACATGTCAAAGTTCAGCAGCACTTGCAATCAGGGCTTCTAACTTTGGTCCAATTCTGAGTTAGTATTGATTTCCTTTCTTTCCTACAGCATCAAAACCATGGCTGTGTCTCCTCACTGTGGTGTTTCGGAGGCTGACAAACACAAACATGCTTATGTCTTTGAGACCTGAAGCCTGTCTCACTAAGGGCTCTGTCAGAACTGGAATTTTGATAGAGCCCACACAAATCTATGGCTACTGTGTTTGTCTGTGAGCTTAAAACACTTTTCCCCACACAAAGACAGAATTTATGATATCCCAGTGATTTTCCCCAATCCATTTTGCTTCAGAATTGCCATTTACACTGCTGAATATTTATTTCTTTCCCACCCAATTCTGAATTGCTTATTTCTTTAAAGAATACTTGGCCCTGGGAGCATATCCTATCAGTCTCAATAGAAAGAGGAAAAAAAGAATAAAGATTTCTTCTGCTGTGATTTAGTATGGGAATAACGAGAATACCAGGGCTCATTGGTAGGTACACAAACAGGCTGAACAAATACAGTCACGTTGGGTAAGGAAGCATATTGTTATCCATATATTATATTTTCATGAGTATTACTAAGGCCCTCTGGCTCCCTGCTCTACAATTAACAGGAGGGCAGATAAAATCAGTGTGAACTAATGCAGAGAAAATAAACCCTCGGAATCCAGTTTTCTGAGCCTACTTAGCTTGGCTGTCTTCTTCAGTTCTTTACGGTCTCTCATGTTTTGCAGGTTTCTATCAACTGATTTCCAACAGCACTTTAAAAAGGCAGTATGTAATCTGAGACAAGGGCAGCACGTGTGAAAATGTAGTGGTTTTATCCTACAAGCCCAGAGCAGATGTACCTACATTGATACCTACAAACGTTTTACTAGAACAGATCATTTCCATTCCTGCACAAAAGGAAGGCATTCCAATACAAACATACTCCAGGTGACGCAGATGTGCTCTCATGGAAGCTTGTAAGACTTCAGCAGATTGTGTGTAGTTGAGGTGTTATTTGGACTTCCCCAGGTGGTATCAAGTCACTGATAAAAGTTACTCATAATTTCATTTTGCTGAGATTTTGCTCCTGATTTGAGCATTACTCTTCAATTGTACTTGTCTTTCCATGTTGTTGTCCTGTTTAGGCCCCCTTTCATTATTCTTGGTGATAAAGATTTAATTTTTAGCTTTGCTACCACAGCTGGATTTTATCAGCCTTGGTGTGAAGGCTCCTCAGAATTTACTAGCTTTCCCATGGCTCTACATCAGAATTTTTTTTTCTTTTGCTTTTAACTGCTTGTAAGTAGCAATTTCCTAGAAAACAACTCTTCTGCCTTCCTGCAGAAATTCTTTGCTATTCATTAGGCAGCAGTTGCAACCAGCTAGAAGAAATTAGCCAAAATCTAACCAACAACCCTGCGGAATCCTGCAGTTTATACCAAAGAAGGGAGTGGAGGTATACAGATCCCCAGTGCAAAATCCACCTGTATAGACAATGAGGGCAGATGTGACAGTGATTTCAGGCACATGTCAAGGCAGTTCCCTCTCAAAAATGAGAGATAAAGTAGCTTTAGTGCCTTGGAAACCAACCTAGGTAGAGACCTACAGTCTTTGCTTCAGCACTACAACAGTTCCGGAGAAAGTCCACCATTAAAAAATGAAGAAAGAACACTCTGACCCAGGAAAATATTTACCCAGCTTTAACTTCACCACACCAGTAGTTTATAACAGTTAGACATCTATCCAAACACACACCACCTTTTCCTCCAGTTCCTCATAGTGGGCATTAATCAGGCCCCTCTGCATTTCTCTGCAAAGTCCCTGTGAGACCAGTCCTGTCATTGGTGTGGAAACACAAGTTTTACTGCCTAAATAAACTCCCCTTGTCCTAATCCAGCCTAACAAAAAAAAAAAAAAAAAAAAAAAAAAAAAAAAAAAAAGGAAAAATAAGGGAAGGGAAAAACAAGGAGGAATAAAGGAGGAAAGACTGAAAGATTCTGGAAATAGCTGGAATTGTTCATGCTGAGCCATCGGGCCCTGAGATTTGAATAATGCATGTTCCATAAATCTAAGTGTCCCTGCTTGCCACATTTTAGAACAGGGAACAAAAATAATAGCTACTGTCCACACTTATCACCAATAATAAATTACAGGGCTCCTGTGTGTGGCAGCGATTAATGCAAAACGCAACCCAAAACACATAACTAAATAAATAGATAGTTTGACTTTCCTGGGGGTTATCTCTTTCCTTTTCTACACCCCTCTCAGTGTCTCCTTCCAGCCAAAAATTACTCTGGGAAAGACCCATTCTTACAGTGTATTTTTTTCAGACAGACAGGCAGACTAACTCATGGTTATCTTCAGAATATACCCCAAGGCAGTCAGTGGAGTGTACACACCTATGAGAACAGGGGACAGCAATGCACTGCAAAGCTTTTAGTTCTTCTGTGAGACTACAGTCTTCCCAAAGCATCATCTTCCACCTGAAATGGGGCATGGATGCACCATTCCAAACACACTGTTTCCCTGAGGCCACAATCAGCTCTCCAGCTGGAATGTATATGTGAGGGGCAGAGTATTCTTTTGGCAGTAGTTCCTCTTCTCCAGACTGTTAGGAGGGGAGTTCTGGGCTGTTCTTTGGCTCTGAAGTAGAATTGATAGCAGGGAAATTACTCTAAAGCAATGCAAGGATAGGGCATGAGGGTAAAAAGGGTCTATAGAAGGTCCCTTACAGAACTGATGTTTGCAGTGTAAGACTTCCCTGGAGGGATTCTACTGTGTCCTCATTTTCACCTGGATTGGGAATGATAAATTCAAGCAAAGCTTCACTCTTCATTACCCATATCGGCTAAGTAACGATGGGTCACCTTCACAGGGATAAGGGGAAGAAAGAAAACTCAAGAGACAGTACAGAAGTCAAAAATGATTGGTAATGCAAAGGGAATGTGTGTGCAACTACATGGGCTAAGCATCCACCTTAACATTAGCAAAAAATCTCCCAAAAAACCAAGCCCCAGCCACTGAAGAAATTTGTCTCGATTTTAAAAGATTAGATAATCGAGAAAATGGGCAGACATTAGAAGCTCCTGAACACTCACACAGAACTGTAATCAGAGCTAGGCCATGGATGGCAGGCAGTTCAGAGGTAAATAACTGTACCCTATTCTTTCCCTTAATCTTTTAATTCTGACACATACCATTTTAGTGAAAAGTTGTTTTTCCTTTTACATTAGCTGCCTTCTCTGCTTTGCCTGTCTGTTCCCTCCGAGGGTATGGTGATCTGTCTCTTGAGAAATCTCTTTCAGCTGAGGCAATACTCCCTTAGAAAAGCCATTCCTGTTTATTGTATGGGCTTCTGTGTAAAACTGCCCTTGGCGTCCTCTCCTCCTTTTGCAACTGTGAAGCAGGAAGCAGAGCTGGAAAGGTCACAAGAATCAGAACAGGCCACAGAAGAGGGGCTACCAAAACATCTATAAAGGCAGCTCAGCTGAAGCTCGAGACTCGAGGTACAGCGGTGTCATTTGACCTGACTGAAAGCCAGTGGTACCTGTCTTGTGCCCTCCCCTTCCTGCAAGGGCTCCGTGCTCTTCCTCGGCACATCAGTGTAAGCCTGCCTGCTACACCAGGGACACTTCAATGCACAAAAGCAAAATAAGAAAAGAAATTGTGTGCTCAAGCCACTGAGGGTGAGGTAACTCGCACAAATGAGAGCAGGTGGGGAAAAAAAAAAAAAAAAAAAAAAAGGCAGCTTACACACAAAGCAGACGCTATTACGCTCTTATTATTATTATTACTATTAGCTATTCATTACTCATATGTTGGTATTATAGTAGGATCCAAAATCCTCATTCAGTATCAGGGCCCCATTGTGCTAGTCTCTATGCAAATACAAAGACAGCCAGGAAGAGCTCACAGTCTAATTTAAGACAAGACCCAGCAGGTGAATGTAACAGAAATTGGAGGAAGGGAGGGTAAAAAGACCATGCGATTTCACAGGCTAATGGCACATTGCTGAATGCTCATTCCTGGAAGATCTAAAAGGTTATGGCTTAATAACCCTCAGGGATGCTTCTTATGGCTTTAAATCTCTGACCTCCTGGGTAAGGAGCAGCAGCACAATAATATTTCCTTTAGTTAAGTGAATGTCTAAAACGTGCTTAATCAGTAGGCCATTAAGCCTCCACTTGCCTCATTAACATGTCTGTGCAGCAGGTAGCTCTGTCCTACCCCCACCATGGGTTTTTTACATTCTGGTTTTGAATGTTGCCACGCAAGGTGTAATGCCTTGGAGCAGCCTCCAGAAGCATTTCATATCATCAGTCCATATGTTATGAGCATATGGCACTGTCCCACTGCAGGTTTTCTTAGAATTAAGAGGTCTCCTCTGCTGTCTGCTTGAGCATTATACATTTATACATTAGCAATTTTTTTTTCTTTAATGATGACTGACAACTTTTTTTTTTCTCCCCATTCATAAATGGTGCAAAGAAACCAATTACTGAGCAAAATGCCACCACTGGTGCTCTTGGCACATTAAGTCTTTCCAGGCCCCTCTTTAGAAATACCTGTCTCATGGAGCCCATTTGTACAGCCTCTAAGACTGATTACATGCTATCAGTAAGAGTAAAAAAAAAAAAAAAAATCATGATCTTGGCAAACAATAAAAGATAGCCTTTACATCCAACTCACCTGTGCTCTGTTTAAGATTTCAAGAAAGAGCTGTCCAACTATGCCAAACAGAAGGCTTACCTACTCCTCCCACCACTTTCAGCAAGCCACGTCAGTCCTAATCTTCCTCAAATATGAAGTGAGAACAATATTCACTCTTCTTTCATGGCCATTAAAAATTAATTGAAAGGTGCACATGAAGAAGTTTGAAACTGAAAAGCACTCGGCATTCTTACAGATGGCATGAAGTTCAAGGAAACCCTGATGAAAATAGTTTGCTACAGGTCTTTTTTTTTTTTTTTTAAGATGGAATTTTGACTCTTGCATCAAAAAAAAAATTGTTTACCCTTTAGGTCTGTGGTAAACAGAGTGTGGGTTATAAGCACTCAATATCTAAAATGTAAATATTCTTTAGTTGAAAAGTATTCAGTGTTTGCTTTGTGCAGGCTCTTTACTCTTCCAGTGGAAAAAAGTCAAAGCAACTTCCAGTAATAAGGCAATGATGCGACTAACATCTGTCATGGAACATTTTCTTTTCCTCACTTGTTCCCCTAGATCAACTGCAGTACATTTGAGAGGGGAGAAGGAGGATTACTTGTTTGGTTTTTGTTTAGTTTTTTTCTAGCAGATGTTTTATATGTTTTGCTGATTGTATACATGCAAATGATACTCAGAGAGAAGAGAAAGACTATGACACTTGGAATTGAGAGAATTCATACCATGGCTGCTGAAAAAATATTAGAAACCAACTATCTCAGATTCCAACCAACTCTAAACTTCCAAGAGAAGCCTCTGCTCTGGCCAAGAATGAGCAGAGCGGGACGTGGCTGGTGCCTTGACAATATGGCAGGTGCACTGGTTCATCTTTCAGGACAAACATCAAAACCTCGATTGTGACTTGATATTATGCAGGAAAAGCAAAGCTGATTTGGTTGCCTCTGCCTTTTCACTCCTAAGTAAACAGATGTAGCTTTGGTCCAGCCCTTTCTTCCTGTTCAACTCCCAGCCAACTGCTTTTGACTCTGCTGTCAGCTCAACCAGGGGCTAGAAACTTGTGTCTCAATTGCATGGATAATGGAGTAGGAGACTTGTCTCTTGAGTTCATTTAAGGACTGCACTGAGATGCCAGAGATATTCACTCCTGTTCAAGCATCTCAGTGAGTCCTCCAGTTACATCCCTGAGCAGCCATTAGTACAGGGAGCCACATGGACCAGGCATCCCTAAAAGAGCTAGTGCAATCAACTAGTCATATAGATATTCAGATAACCTCGAGTAAACCAGAGCTCCAGATAACCCTTTCATGCTAATTGGAGAACACTCTTTTTCCCTGCAGGACAATGGCACAGGGGGCATCTGCCATTTACACTCAGGTTTATCTCACTTGAGCAGCACAGCCGGAGAGTCTGTGCATCTTAGATGATTCAAGAATGAAGAAGGAGACTGACTGACTGATTAATCTGCCACTGTTACCATTAAACACACTTCCAAAAATCATTGTCTTAAATTGAATACTTTAATTTTATGCTTGAGTTTTGTATAACGTAGCTTATACCAAGGTGTAAGTTAGCTTCTGATAACATCTCTGAAGCTCAGATATAGCCTGTGGTGGGGAGAAAGCCATGTTTTACCTCAGAGGTCAGGGCTTTGCTCACTATTTGGTCTGAATAAAATTAAAAATCAGCCCAGTCACCCTGAGTCTTCACCTGTTTCTTTATTCCCTTTTGATTTTTGACTAGCAAAACATATCTGCCCACCTAGAACAACTGTCAGGACAGAGGTTTAAAATACTATTCGTCTTCACAAGCATGCAGTAATGAATATTTTCTCTTTGCTAGGCTCTTTCTCCACTATTTTCTTTGAAAGCCAGCCAGCCTCTTTAGTCCATGGATTGGGTTTGCTAATTTGCAAGAGGCTGGAATCATTTCTCACATTAAGAAACTTAAGATAAACACGCTGAGCTCTCTCTCCCTTTTTTTCTTTCTTGATGGTTTCTTTAATCTACAATAAATGCCATTTTGGACTGAAAGTCCTTGTTTTGAGTGCAGAGACATTGGAGGTCAGCGTGGAGAAATGAACTTGCAGAGTCCACACCTACTAGTTAGAGACATGGCAATGAGCCTGGACCTGGCAGTCAACCCCCAGGAACTGGGTGTCGAGGCATTCTGGGAAAGTGCACCTCTGTAATGGGAACTTTCTAGCCTCCCTCAGCTCTGGGCAGGCTGCCTGATGCAACAGGGATCACTGCAGTCCAGTGCCCTTTGAGAAGCCAAGCACTGCAGTTCTGTCATTCCCTGATGGTTTTTCTTCTCTTCCTCCTCACCTTTTATTCTAGCTTCTTCTTTGGTGGGGAAAGGGAAGAAGCTACATTTCATAGGTTGTTTGTTTGTTTGTTTGTTTGTTTGTTAACTGGAATAACCTAAGCCAGTCACAAGGACTTGGATCTAAGCAACCTGGAAATACAGGGAAAGGCAAAGACAAACCATACACCCTGGCTCTTCAGGTCAGCTCCCAGCATAAGCATCTTTTGGTATCTTTTGAGGATACTGATTTTTTTTTTTCTCAGACTGCTGCATTTCCAGCACTTTTCACTGTTTTCAAACAAGTGTCCTGGAGGACAGCCTGGATTTATGGTGTGCCTTGCACTACAGGTCTTCAGACTTCTGTGGCTGACTTGGGGAATTCACTAGGCATTAGAAAGGCTTCAGGAATTTTTATTTTTTCTTTTTTTTCACTTGCAAAAGGGCAAATGCCAGCTTGAAAGACACAGATTCCTATAAAAGCTCTATTGCTTCTGGATATACTACACCCTGGCTCCAGCAGTGCTAAAAAATAAAATAAAATAAAATAAATCAAACACATTAAACAGACTTCCTTGTCAGGAAACCAATAGCACAAAGCCAGTGTTCCAGGAAAATGTGAAGTACTTTAATTATGTAGGTCTTTTTTAAGAGCATTTCAGCATCTCTCATGCACAACTTAGTCTGTGGCTCAACTTCTACCTCCAGTGGTCTCATTACACAAATAGAGGTAGAGCTTGGTCTTCTCCACTGTGCTACAATTGCTCCATAGAAGCAAAAACCCCCCTTCAAGCACTTTTGCCAGTATCAGGCTGCTCAGAGCTATTCCCAGGTAAACCAGCAAAGGGGTTATAGAGTTTATTGGAAAGATATTTCCTTTTCCTCTATGACAACTCATTTTATTTTTTCAAGTAGTGTACTGTAAACAAGGCTTCCACTCAATAACACTACACAGGCAGGGAATAACAGCAACATAATGCAGGAACAGAGGAAGGGACAAATGGACACTACTGCAGATTTCACACAAAAACCCAAAAAAGTTGCGTGCCAGGACCTAAAATTTTGCATTGCAACAAGATAAAATGTGTAACAAAGGGAAACAGTTGCGACAGGATTTAAAAAATGAGAACAAAAAGGCAAAAAGCAAAGGCAGGTAGGTTATATATAAAACACACTCAACAATTAAACCATGAGATTACGAGGAAGATGTTTCAGAAAGCAGGAGAAGGGTCACACTGCATTAGCAGCTAACAATGCACTGGATCACATCTTCCAGCAGCATCCAGCAGAGACTGTAAGACCCTTCAGTTTTCCACTTATCGAAGTGGTAATTCTTGGTTACAAACCACCTTTTTTTTTTTTTCCTTTTATTTTATTTTCTTTTTTTGTTATACACCAGTGCAGCTCTACCTTATTCCTTTGCAAAAGAACTGAAAGAACTATGATAAATATCAGCTCCTCGCACAGGTCTCTGTGGGTAGTGACTCTGAAGCCTAATTATGTCAATTTAAGTGTTAGCATTGTTAACTTGTTTGCAGCCATTCATTCCAACAAAAACAGCTGTCTTCCCTAGAATAATGGGCAGAGTTTCTGACTGAGGACAGAGCACAAATAGAATAATTGACAGTGTCGTCCCACTCCTCCAACTCTGGGGAGAAGCCAAGGTAGGTGGGAGCAAAAAAAGAAAACCTAATGGTAAGCACATTGGTATGGAAACCTTTGATATTCAGTTGTCAGGAAGCATTACAGACACTGTGCAATTGTTCTGCCAGAGTACCTGTGCAGCACACTGATGGCTGGGTCTCAAAGGAGCATGTGGTGCCTGTCCTTACTAATATCTTATAATGCCTTCCTGCTTGCCCAGGTACTGGAGGTCAGCTTTATCAGTCCAAAGATCCCATGCATTTGTTTGGATACTGGATGCTGGCTGGCAAGTTTGTTGACTAGACAGCAAGCAGGTATTTAATAAATCCTATTATTTGCTTTGCCACTGCCTGAACTTGCTGCCAACTATCCTCACATGTTAAGCTCCAACACTTTCCTATATCCAAGTATCTCAGTAATGCAAGACATGAGTAATGAAAACAGCCAGGCATCACTTCTAACATTCAAAGGGGTCAGGCCTGAACACTGGCTGACCTTTATGAAGACCAAGCCATAGATTAGATCAGGCCTTTGTCCTCCCCACAGAGAGGAAGAAAACAGAGAGAGTAAAAAAATGGTGCTGCAGACTTTAAGAGAAACAGCCCTGAGGCTCTGAAAGATGGTGAGCCACCTCCCTTGCACTGTGCTTACACACTGCTGGCACACAGTGGTCCTGGCACCTGCCTGCCCTTCCTCCTGAAGTGGTAATGCCAACGTACTTATCCAAGGTGCTATGAAGGGCTGAGCAATCCCTTCAGCTGTGCTCTCCTACAGGGCACTGAATACAGAAAGCACGTCAGACGTGTTCTTCCTGTCCTTCACCAAGGCTCAGGTGTCAAGCAATGTACATCAGATAAGCCAAAATTACAGTGAAGGGAATGGTACCCACCTCAGTCCTGATACATCAGGACATCAGAGCTCAACTCCCTTCCTTCCTCCTCCCAGCACCAGTCCAGGTAATTAACAGGGTGATTGACACTAAGACACTCCTCTCCACACAGCTTTTGGATGCCTTTTAAGAGGTTATTATAGCCAAAGGCACTGGCAGTGTCATTCGCAGTAGCTATTCACTAGATTGGGCACATATTGCACTCTTGGGGATGGTTCTGTGCAGGGCAGGGAGCTGGACTCCATAATCCTTGTGGGTCCCTTCCAAATCAGTGTATTCTGTGATTCTGTAGTTGGGGATTTGAGGTGAAACTACCTCTCCAATCTAACTTGATTCCACAGCACTGTTTGCAGTTCTGGGGGTGGAGCAGTCCCAGTGTCTTATTTTTTGAGCAGCTCTGCTCTGTGTGCAGTTCTGGCAGACAAAGAGGCTGAACTGCCATTCTATTTCACCTGGATTTGCTGTGTCCTAATTTTTTCTACAGGATACACAGGGTTTGTTTCAAACTAATTGCATCTGCAAAACACGTTCTTTAAGCTTGTAGATGTGATGGAAATAACTTTTGTGCGTCAACAGTTCTGTTAGGTGGAGTCATCCATTGTCAGTGACAGACAACTCTTGTATTAAATCAGAGTACACGATTTTACAGAGGACCAAGCAGAACAGAGATCAAGCACTTCCTTTACTATTTATAAAAATGTACATTTTGGACTTGCAGAAAATAAAAATAAATCTTCCCTGAAATTCAAATAGAGATGATTTCTCAGGAGAAAATAACACTTAAAAAGACAAAACCAACTAGACTCAGAACAAAACCAAGTATTTTCATTGTAGCATTGACTTGAAAAAAATCAATATCTCTCTCTAAAACTCCTCTTGAAAAATACTAAGCCATGCTGGCAGGGCAATGAGTTGCCAAATGCCCTCAGCTGGAGGAGGCTTCATTGTAGGAATACTTGTTGAATCCAACATCAGTGAATTCCCTCTGCAATCCCAGGGTAAGGGGAGCAGGGGGGGTGAGACAGGGTGCAGCTGGAAGGAACACTATCACTATCAGTTTGTCATTAGGGGCCAGATGGTAGAGTTTAGAGGAACTCAAAAGCTAATGTTACCTCAAGCTGCTTTTAAATTCTCCATGGGGTTTGCACAGGGTTTGCCAAGGAGCCAGCCCCTAGTTCTTTGTTAACACCATCCTCAGCTCCAGACTCTGGCCAGAGTGGAAAATCTGTGGCAGAGTGTATTTGTGCAGTATGCCTGAGCAGAAGGGAAAAATACAAGTTCTCATAACTTGACTGGTGTCCCTCACCAAGTCAGAAGCAGACTTGTGCCTTGTCTTTCTTAATTCTCTTTTACTTCCATCCGTAGTGTCTTTTCCTTACCCAGCTTCTAAAGTCACTGCAACCAGCTGGAATAAACCAAGCCTTTTCAGAGCTGCAGTCACAGAAGGCTGAACTTTATTTTCTTTCAGTCATGGAAAAATATTCAGGATCATCAGAGCCAACTCCAAACAGACCAAAAAAAAAAAAAAAAAAAAGAAAAAAAAAAAAAGAGAGTCACCTTTGCAGTGAGGCAGTTTGAGTTTATTTGGCTTATTTTGAGGATTAGAGAAAGCAAATAATTTTCAGCTCAAACATGCTGCAGTTATTGCCACAGAATTTTAATGCTAGTATCAACATGTCTTCTTAATTTAATTTCAATTTTTATAATGGGGTCCTGAATGTAAAAACCTACCAAAGATGGGGAGTAACTGGAGTTTTCCTTCATTTTGGTGGACTAATGGATGTTATAGCCACAGGTATACAGAGAGTGAGTTAAGGGAGGGGGCAAGGGCGTGGAAGGGTGTGGGAAAGCTGTGTTCTCTTTTATCATTTATCCCAAAGGACAATATTGTCTCCTAGGTTGGGATGCAGAAATGCATGCCCATAACTTGCTGGACAAATAGGAGAAGGCCTCTGGCCCCCAATACTTGGGCTGAAGTGTTAATGATGGCAGTGTGGGGTGTGGGTAAAGAGGGAAGAAATACTGTGGAACTGCTGTAAATGTGAATTTTACCTACAAAGACAGGTCTCTCTGTGTGGATGTGGAGTCATCTTTTTGATCTAACCTTTCTGTATTAAAATTCTTCATTGCCCCTGTGCATGATCTTGTATTCAGCTTAGAAGAGGCAGAAAACCCAGAACCTTTTTTTTTTTTTCTTTTTTTTGTGTCTGATGAGGATTGTCAGGGAGGGATCCATTTACCAGTGCTTACAAGAAGTGAGATTGCATGAAATGGGTTCTTGGTGCAGCAGGAAGAGTGCCAGGCCATGCACACCTCCAGCAGGAAAATCTGGGTGGCCAGGTATGGGTAATCATGTTTGACTAAAGTCAGCCTGAGCTGGACCTGTAATAGCAATGTATAGGATCAGAGTACCACAAACATTTTTTTTTTTTTTTTTGTTCTCTGTACAGCATATCCACATATCCACAGGTTTCCTCTGCAAACAAATGAAAATCCTGTGGCTATCAGGTCACCTTAATATAGAGTCCCTTCTGCTTTCTGCTTGATCCCTTCTGTCACCTTGAAGATTTCAGCTAGCAGAGATGACATATTTACCCTTTCTTCCACACAGCAGCTTGGCAACACAGCTCATTCTCAGCACTGCATTAAATCAGAAGCAAACATGGGCACTGGGAACAAGCAACCAAGAAGTTAGAGAAGGAACTAACACTCTCCCATTGATGGAAAAAAACATCTTGGACAAATTATCAGAGAGCTGGCTTTTTGTGGGCACTCCTTTCCTAAAAGAAGCAGGGAGTAGCAAAGGGAACTCAAGTCTCTTGGGAAATGAGAGGAGAGCCCCATGGACACAATCTCAAGACAGAACAAAGAACAAGGGGCCGAAGAGAAGAGACCTATAAAATATAATCCTCTCAAGTGGGACTCATGGGGGCCATTTATTCCACAGAGTGATATTTACTGCCTTCCCACAATGTTTGCACTAACTGGCAGCTCTGGCTAGCTGGAGTGCTGTGTCAACATCTGCAGGTGTGAGCACGTGCCTATGTGCAGGGAAAGAGAAAAATAAAATAAAAGGAAAAATGGTTTTGCTTTCTGCCTTTTTCTGTGTGTTTTTTTTTACCTTCTGCAGTGTAGAAATCTTTCTGTGCTGATACCAGGAGGAGATTCCTAATGATTAATTGATTTTGCTGTCAAATGCAGCAAGTATGTGCACGAGCCATGCATATGTGAGGGGCATTGGGTATTTTTTCTCTAACAGTAAAACTTTTTTTACTCCCCTGATTCCCAACAACCTGCAAAACCCACATGCATGAACAAGGAGAGGAAGAGAAGGAAAAAAAAAAAAAAAAGAAAAAAAAGTGTAAAACCCTAGATATCAGGAACACAGCCTATCCCGCAATTCTGGGGAAATACGCAATTTGTCTTGACCTTTAGAGGTTTTCAGGCTTGAGTGAAATGCAAAAGCTGAGAGAACCTTGCAAAGCTTCACTGCTGACCAGTTACAGCTCCTCCTGTGCACTTTCCTCAGCAGTGTTTCTCATCTCACACTGCCTCCACTCACATCCTTGCAGAAGCACAATATTTCTTCATCTGGTACTGCAGAAAATGCTTCAGGTTCAAATCCTACATTGTTACCTCCAGCCATGCCATGAACAACATACTCTTCGTCACATGAACTCAAATACTCAAATACATTATTAAAACCAGCTTACTGCAAAGAACTAACAGGTTTTCTGCTCTGCTTTCCATCAAAAAAAATGAAGCTCCAGCTTCATCTTTGCAGACACTGCTGAGGAGTCAACCTCATCTCATTTTTATTGGTGATCACAAGCACCTTCAACCTCTGGTGTCCCAGCTATCGTGTAATGATCCCCATGACATCTCTGGCAGGCAGAGTAGAGTAAAGTGATCATTCCTGGAAAGCCAGTTGCTAAATCCCTAAACAGACCTTGAACATGTAGGTGCTCGTAGCACTCATAAAACCTCCACCTGGCTTCTGCTCCAAAACCATTTGGCACCTAAGGTGATTCTATTGGTGATCTTTATGCTCACACATTATTGAAACACCTATATTACTGCAGCTAAGCACATGTATAACCATTTAAAACTGGCAGATGTTCAGAACTTCCCTCACAGATACACTGGCTAAATCTGCATGCAAGATACTTCCCCTCTGCCTCACCTTCTGGATGTTAGAGGCAGTACTCTAAATCTTTCCATATTGCTCATTTAAGACCATCCATAAGGATCCCCATCCAGTGCCACCTTGACACACTTGAGGGGTGGGCGCACACAATCCTCATGAAGTTCAACAAGGCTGAGTGCAAGATGCTGCACCTAGGCTGGAAAAACCCCAGGCACAAATACAGGCTAGGCAGAGAATGGACTGAGAGCAGCCCTGAGCAGAAAGGCTCAGTCCTGGTGGACGAGAAGCTCACCATGACTGCCAATGTGCTTGTGTGGCCCAGAAATCCAACAGTATCCATCAAAAGAAGCACGGCCAACAGGATGAAGAGGGGATCCTCCTGCTCTGTCACTCTCATACTCTCTCATGAGACCCGGCCTGGAAAACTGTCCCACTCTGAGGCCCCCAACATAAGGAGGATATGAACCTGCTGAAGTGAGTCCAGAGGAGGGAAGCAAAAGATGGTCAGAGGGCTGGAGCTCCTCTCTATGAAGACAGCCTGAGAGAGTTTGGGTTGTTGAGCCTGAAAGAAAAGGCTCAGGGGAGACCTCACAGAAGATTGCCAGTACCTGAAGGGTGCCAGATAAGATGATGGAAAAAATTCTATACTGTGAGGGTGGTGAGGCACTGGAATAGGTTTGGATGCCCCATCCAAACCTATTCAAAGTCAGGTTGGATGGGGCTCTGAGCAGCCTGGTTGAATGGAAGGTGTCCCTGTCCATGTTGGGGGACTGAAACAAGATGGTCTTTGAGGACCTCTTCCAACCCAAACCATTTTATGATTCTGTGACCACTCCTACGCTCTCCTGGCCAGACAATCTGAGCGTTCACAAGCAAACTCACTTAAGAAATGTTACATGCATTCACATTTTAGTTCTGCATCCAGTATTTAATATGAATAAAAGCTGATCAGCTCAAGAATGTTGAATCTGTTTTATTTCACACAAGGACATTGCTATTTCCAAGGGTAGAAACAGGGGTATAACAAAAGAGAAAGAAAAAAAATTAGACTTTTTTCCACTGAGAACTCTGGTTTCTACATTTAGATTTATCATTCAATAATGAAAAAGAAGCATTTCACATGACATTTTTGTGATGTTAAATTTGTTAAAAGAAAAAATTTATAATAGAGCTAACCCTAAGTAGATGGGGTTTTGTCATAAAAATAAGAGGAATAAAAAAGGCTTGGGAAATTGTCCTATTTTTTCTAAGGACACTAAAAAAACTCCCGATTCCAATAGACAGTAGCAGACAAAGTGGCAGACAAAGACCTCAGATCTGTAAAAAATCGACATATGCTAACTTCCTAAGTGCCCTAAGTGTATCATTATTGTAGATGATATTTCTGTTTTTCTATAAATTGGATGTCATGTTCCAGACTCATTTCAACTTTTTTTGTGCAAGGTTTGGAGGACTGTGAATCCAGAACAGAATTTAATCTTCAATTACTTTCCAGCCCCTTCAAGCAGAACCTCACTGTCTCATTTTACTGGTTGAAACTCTTATGCATTTATACAGTCCCCAGCATCCTAGACTCCATAACATTTATATGTTTGCAACCCTTCTTCTGATTTAAGAGAAGGTTACAAAACCCCATTTCACAAACAGCAAGATAAAGTTCCAAGAAAGTAAGTCATCCAAGAACTAACAAAGATCTTACAGACCCAGGTCTTCCAAGTCTCAGTTTGTGCCATAGCCACCATATTATCCCACCCCACACAGTGCACAGTCTGGTATAGGCACACCCTTACTCCACATGGGCGCTGACAGCAGCTACCTAAATATTTAGCATTTCTTCTTTGATGAGAGGATGTTCATCCAAATAAAAGGGAGTGGGGGAATAAGAGGAGAATGAAGGGGAGAATCTCCTTCTCTTAAAGTTCTACATAAATCAGTGCAGAGGCAATGGATTAGGCTAGAGAGGAGCGAAAGAAGAGAAAGAGAAAGAACTTCTCTTTCATTGAAGAGAGAAGTCTAAAGACATGAGTGCCTTGGGGTGTAGGGTTCCAGTGCTGTAGGGGTCAGGCTTTTTGTCTTTTCCTGCAAAAATACTGCCCAATGGAGACAGGTTTTTATTGTGGAAAACCCTTTATGGAACTCTCAGAGTGGATAATTCCACTTTGGGGGGGAAAAAAAAGAGGGAGGAGAAGGAAAACAAGCCAGCTTCTCTGCTCTCAGCTGATGTTTCAGCTTCTAAGCATTTGCACTTGAAAGTCTTTGAGCACCTTTGAAGTTAGATGTGAGAGATTTTCAGACCGCTTTCTCTACCGATGCTCTGAGGACCCCAAATTTTACAAGGTGGTTTCTAAAATAAATTTGTCTCCATAGCATCCTCAGTTCACCTCACTGAGGTATATAACCACCCAATCTCTACAATCCTTCCTGCAATAATCCTCTCCCAAAAACTCCTCTAGGTATGCAACTTCCAGAATTCAGGTACTCTATGCAGAAAATCCTTTTCACCCTAGAAGACATTGGAGGTAAATATGCGTTACCCTGCACTGCAGAAGTTTTGAGTTTGGTCTTTGGGATTGTCATCACTCTTTCTAATGAGTTATGAAAACACACAGACCGTGATGTCTGGCTACAGAAGATGAACACTTAAGAGCCTTAAAGGACACAAAATCAGTGTGAGTGGTATCCCAGGAATAAAACTCAGTCATCAAGATCTAGAGCTGGCCACCTATATAGATAAATCTGATGCAGATTCAAAATACCTCATGATAAGGAAAAACTTTTCCATGGCCATGTGGCATTCAACACAGTGAGTTACTGACTTGCCAGTTCTATGTGCTGAGCAATCCCACAGCAGTCTGTGTCTGCTGCTCCCTCACATGCAGGCTCTTCTTTCTCTTCAACAGGGCAACACACTACCCTGGTTATACAACACAAGCCTTCTATTTTTCCCTCCATCAAGGCCACATACTCTATTTTGCACCACAGTCAAAGAGCAAAGCAAACAAGCAAGCCAAGAGGACAGTACAGCTATAAAATTATCCCACAGCGTCAAAAATTTCAGCCACAGTCTTTGTCTCCTGCAGCAGAGCAAATTCTGCATGCCCTCCCAGCACTGCAGGGAGGAGTATTAACCTATTGGCAGGTATAGCCCACAGTTTCTTTTGCAGAACCCAGCTGTGGTGAATAAATAAATCACCTGCGGCCATTTATGTGCAAATAACCTGTGCCAAGGGGCCCTTTGGAAGAAAAGCTTCGATCTGTGTTCACAGCAGCACTGGCGTAATGGGAGCAAATAAACACACGTGCTGTCCTCCCCGTTCTCCCCACTCCCACAGCGCTTTTGTAAGGCAGCACTTTCCCTTGCTGTGTTAAGGCTGAGAAGCAGCATTTTGCATTAAGTAGTCGGCTGTTACAGAAGAGAAAGAGCCACAAAGTGCACTTAAAAAAACCCACCCTTTACTCCAGAGCTGGGATATTAAAACCTGAGAAGAGTGAACGTGCCTCATTTCCCCATCTGTAACCAATTCCCTTGACAGGTCCCATTAAAAAGCCAACCAGTTCTGGCACTCCCACTCTCAGAGGAGCCCTGTGACACAGTTATTAAATAAAGTACACTGGCTTTCATTGTGGATGGGGATTGCTTAACATAAGTGCAGCACTTAGAGATTGAGCAGAAGAGGAGACATGGAAGATTTGAGCCTCTGGATTCTTTCACGATGGGCACACACTCTTCTCCGCTGCTGAAATCCAAGTCCATCACAGCTCCAGGCATTTCTCATTTTCTTTCAAGTCTTGACTCTGAACAAGCTAACTTCACAATAATTACACCACCAGTCTCAGGAATTTCACTCCTTGCAAATCTTACAAGTGTGCTCAATGTAGCCACTGTAAACACAGGGATACTAAGCACACACATCCTCCCAAGCAGGTTGTGTTGGGGGTTTTTGTGTTGGGTTTTTTTTTTTGTTGTTGTTGTTGTTGTTTTTGTTTTGTTTTTCCCAAAAGCTGACTGTATAGCAAAAAAACCGCCCCACTTTCTATAAATCATTGTTTTAAGTTTTAAAACTACTTGAGCTTTAGCTGTGCTCATGCCCCTGGTGTGACTGCTTTCTGTGAACATTCTGGTGGGCAGACTTAACAAGTTAATTCCTAGAAACATGAATTACCAGAGGATGTGCAACAGAAAGCTAATTCCAGAACCTATGGGTAGCTGCTCTGCCCATTTGCTTCCCCAGTTTTACTCCGTGGAGGGATGGCATGAAAGGAACCCTGAGATCTCCTTTCATATCCATATAGTAAGTTTTTGTTATCAGACCAAGAGGTATACTACACACATTGCCTAGGGAGTTTCAAATCAAGAGAATCATCCCAGCAGATTACAAGATGTTTCTGACTATTTCCAGCTGGGTATTTTCCAACTTTACAAAAAGTTCTGCATCATCCACTACCCCGACATGCACTGGACAATCACCATCCTTGAGAAGTGCCAAATGTTCCTCATGGACCTGCTTCCCTTCCTAAATGGAAGTTGTTCTGTGTCTTCTCCTGCTGAGGCCATGCTGCTGAACAAAGCACGGTCAAACTCCACCCTGCCTGAGCAGCGACCCAGCAGCCCCTAACTTGGACTTCTCTTCATTCCTCACCCAGTGCAGACCAGCCACCGCCCTTCCCTCAACCCCCCACCAAATTACATGGCTGCAAGGGGCAGGGAAAAAAAAAAAAAAAGGGGTGGGGGGGGTGGGGGGAGGAAATAACTTCCTTTGCAAAAGCTGAAGGATCTGCATCTGCCCTGCCCTTGATCAAACACAGCCTGCCAAACCAGACCAGCAGCACCACAGCCTGCTCAAGTCTGCAGATCCCCCACTGCGCTAAGCACATATGTATGGAGCCAGGGCTCTCTCCATAATGGTGCACTTAACAAACTTGGAAGGGGCCCAGCAGTGGGAGATGTGTTTCCCTTCCTTCTCCAAGGAGCATATCCCACTCCACTTGCATTCATAAATTTATCAGGTAGCTCAAAAAACTGCAGGGGGAATGGGGAATAAAGACAATGGTATCTCTAAAGTATCCCATATCCCTAACAGTATTCCCTCAGGCAGAAAGTTTTTCAATGTAAAATACATATGCTTAAAAAACCCCCCAGTACATAAAAGTAAAAACCCTAGCTTTTAACAAAGTATTTTCAAACTTTATCAGTGTCAGAGGTGATATTTACTACAAGCTTTTTTATTCCTTTTTTTAGTTTTCATGCTGAACAACAAATAAGTAGAGTAGACTGAAAAAAACCCCAAAACTAGACATCCCAATTCTGCATGGGATTAACTAGCAACAAACCCCTGGAGGGCAGCATGTGATCCAGTTGGGCTCCACTGACTCACTCCCAGCCTAAGCAAGCATTACAGAAGCCACAGCAAATTGGGCTCTGCTCTCAGTTACAAAGGGAGCTGCATGACTTCCCCAGTTCCCAGAAGCTGCTAAAATTCTGCCAAGAGAATGTCTTCCTAATTTGCATTATCTTGGCCATTTACAATTCATCCAAACAGAGCTGGCAATTAGTGGTTGTTGGTAAACTCTGCAGTGAGCTCCAATCAGTGCTTTACTGCTCTGGCGCTCTCTATTTACAAATCCTTGCAGTTATGAGCATATTAGAGAACCAGTTTTGACAGTTTCTGTCCCATGAAGTTACAGTTTTCCCCAATTACAGCAGATAATGAGAAGACCAAGCACACTAAAAACATCCAGTCCTGTGACCCGAGGACTCCTATGCCCAATTTGTGGAAGAACAGCGAACATCACAAATGTGTATATTGAGTGAAAAGGTGCAGAGCCACCAAGCTGACTGCGCTGAGGCAAGGGAGGATGCAGGGCTTTTGAAGGAATCTAAACTGCCTCTTTACTATGGGTGGGAAAAAAACCATCTTGAAGAATCATGGGATCATCTAATCCTCACCAAGACTATGACAGCTGGGGAGAATTATCAATAGCTTCTCTTCCAAGCCCTGAAGCCTGAGCAGTTATTTGGGAGGCAGCAGCAGGACACAATGAAAGGTGAGGAGGGGGAGTGGGTGGGAGCCAGATGGGAACATCAGTTGTCAAGGGAGGGTTCTAATGCATGTCAAGACATAAATGTAAATGGACAGCTCTTACATTATCTAACCACTGCTCTCCTCACTGTGCAGTGTCCTGCATGGTAGCCCTTTCATTGCTTTGCTCTGAAAGCCTCTCCTCTGTGTGTCCTGCCTTTTGAACAGGCTTCTTGCATCTATCTGCCTCATTTACTCCCCTTCTCAGTTCAATTCCTCTCCTGACAGCATCTCTTATTCTCCTTTGCCAACCATCCTGCAGTTTTTCTCCTTTTGATCTCATTTCTCTCCATCGAGTATTTAAGATTCCCATTGGTAAGAGCATCACATTACAAAACAGCATTTCAGAGCCAGTTCAGAGCACTACTGACTGAAGCAAGAGGCCCTGAAAAAGCTCTTGCATGGAGTTGCAGACACATTTGCAGCCTTCTAGCTTGGATAAAATGGAGAAATGTCATTTCCATATTCCTTTACTCAATAAAGACGTAACTTTAAACTTTTTTGCCCCACACACAATATTGGTTAACATTGCTGTGTACAAGCCACCACCACATCTATCCCAAGAACTGGCCAATTCCCCAAAACATCTGCATTTGCACAGTGTCTTTCAGAGGCTGAAGATTATAAATAGAGTGTTAAGATAAAAACTCAGGCTGGCTTTATGTTATTTATCCCTGCTCTGCATTTTGATCTCTGGCTACTTGCAAACAGAAAGGTAAAAAAACAAAACAAAACAAAACAAACAAACAAAAAACCACCACCAAAAACAAACAAACAAACAAAAAACAGAGAAGGAAACCAGTTTGTCCAAGAGTGACTCAAACTGGACACAGCTGAAATTACAGTTTTATACAGAAAGCTGATGAGGAAACTGCACAAGCAACTGCATAAGCCAGAGCAGCTGCTGGCAAGAGCATTACTTTCCTCACACTCACAAATGGTTTGCAGGACCTCCAAGGCCATAATTCATTATCCACTGAAATGTTTCATCTATTTTCACCATGCTATGAAACAAATGGGGCAGAGAAGCGTGAATCACAATGGAATCAGCACAGCAGAGCCATAGAAAAAAAAATTCCAAAACCTCCCAACCTCCCTCGGCCTGGCTTCCCCTGTCCAATGTACATCTTAAAGATGAGCCAACACAAGCACTACAGCTGAAGCCTGGAAAAAAACAGAGAAGACTTCTTAACCTAAAATCCAATTCACCTAGAGCCCCTGTATATGCAGACACTGCCTAGAGGTGAGGCAATACAGAAGCTGCCCTGGTTGTGCTGTTGTAGCCAGAAAACACAAGCCACATGGATGTAATGATACTCTACAGCCCACACTTTGCAACTTCCATGACCAGGAATTCAGACATGAGCTTTTTCAGTCATGAGAAGCACAGGGCACCTGGAATCATTCCTGTCACCCCATGCTAACTCTGCGTTTCTACTGGACCCATCTCCCCTAACCATTCCCCAGAAACCAGACCCAAAGCAGCAGAACACAATCCAGCAGCATTCAACCTGCCAGAGAGATCAGAAAGTTAAGGACCTTCAGTCTCCTATGCTCAGCAGCAATTAATTTAAAGTCTGGAGGAAGATGAAAACTCCACTCTAATGGTCAACTGGTGCATGAGAGAGAAAATGAGCCATTTCATAGTCCCTGTGGTTATCATCTGCCACAAAGCATAAGATTTGATTACCCCTATCTTAACACATAATTACAAATGGTCATAAAATTATCCAGGCCCTTTTTAAAATCCTTTTATAATAATTGACTTGATGACCTCCTGGGGCAACAAAGGCTGTAAGCAGTAAAAGCCAAATTTATTCTACATTAACATACCTGTGCCTTATAACCATACAAATAAAGAATCTTGTAAGGATATCTCCTTTGGAGTAGCAGAAAGAAGGCATGGAAGAATCCCAAACAAGCTGCATAAAATCACCTGTGCACAAACTTAGTGGAAAGTAAGTCATGGCAGCAGCAGCATATAGCAAGAATTGCTGGAAAACTATCAGGCACATTCATTTCTACAAGGGAAGTGTCAGGCCAGACCTCTACAGCTTACCATCCTGAAAGTGAAATAAAACTTCCATTTTGTCATCTAGAATATTAAGTGCACAGGCATTACATGAATGTATTGTAAATCCTAAGATAAATTTTCTATTTCTGTCTAAGTTGCTGACTGATTCACACATCCATTCCTTATCTCATCTGTAAAACAGGGATTAGGGGAATTCCATTCCTCTGGAGCAGAGGTGTTAAACAACAGCCTACAGACTAAGTGCTAGTGATAGAGCTGTTCATACTGTACAGATGTGAAGTGATTTGAGCTCCAGCTGCAGGGATTTTTCCTCCATCTTGTAGTGTTTGTAACTAAAACATCCATGTGTTTCTCCTGTGACCCCAAACCTACATGTTCCTGCCTAAGCATTGTTTTCCATGCACATTCTGGAGATGTGATCACAGTTCACAGAGAACTAAGGATGAGCTGCTCTTCACGGCAACTTTGAGCAAGGATTTGATAAGTTTTTTTAATACTTGTCTCCCTCCTCCTTTCTCAGAGCTTCCCAAAGAAGCAAGGGGCATATTTTGCTTTCTTCTTCCACTAGCTCAAGCTGGCCTTTCCCTTCTCATGAAGTGTCTACTCCCCCATTTAAGACACCAAACAGGGAGATTTCAACCACAAGCAAAATTCTGAAAGAACCTGGCAAGATGGGGCTGTCCTCAAACTACTACAGGTAAAAGGTGTCAGGTCCAGCCTGGCCCTATAGATCTACAGGTCTGTGTACAACAGCAGTAGCTGTAGCCACAATTGCAAGGGGTCCTTTTCCCAGCCAAAAGACAAAGTGACACATTCTCAGTAATTGAGATATCAGCAGCAGCATATAGAGCTATGGGGAGGAGATGAGAGAGTAAAAAAAAAAAAAAACCCTGGAAGTGATACTGCAGTTACAAAAATCTGATCAGATCAGCTAGAAACCAAACAACACAGGTACCTTCTTGCTGTCCTCTACCTGCCCCTCCCCCCCTCCATGACACCTTGTTCTTACTAGGTTTCCAACAGCACTGCATAACGAAAGTATAGAAGAAGCATCCCAGCATCACATGTTGAGATGTTGAGTCAAGACCAAGGCAGAAACAAAGCCCTCAAAGCCAGGCATGTGAAAGACACAAAGCAGTTCCTGTGCAAGTGACAACATAATCACACAAGTCTCTTTTAACCTGAATAAATTGGTGACTCCATGAAATTCTGAGAGATCTAGGGAAAAACCAGAGTCCTTAGTTCCCAAGCCTTTGCTCAAACCACAGGAGAGAAATTACAAAAGAGAGGAAATCTTCACAGTGACAAATAGAAAAACCCACAGACAAGGCAGATTTGTCAGGAAAGTAGCTGACTGGTGCCCAGTCCTATCAGAGAGTTAATTCACTTTGCCTTCCCCTTCAATTTGTGCTCCTAAGGAATCACCTATCCCAGGGTGAGTACAAAGTGTCCTGGTTTCACCTGACACCAGGTTCTCTCAGTGAACCAAAGCCCTCCAGGTTATGAAACAGCCCAAAGCAGGTCACCACATAACCAGCTCACAGATCTGGATTGATCATGGATGTACTTGGGGAAGGGGCTTGGGGGTGGAGGGGGGAAAGGGGAAGGATAAACTTAAAGCAAGAAATATAATTAAAGAAAGCCACTGCCAGCTCATTAAACTGTCCCAGGTTACTTTGTGGAGTGTGCTGCATGCTAGCATAAAGACAGTAAAGCAGAAGCAGAGGTTGGGTGCCCTACATGATTGCAGTGACTCTAGAATGACTGGAGGTGAGAGTCAGAGCTTGTTTTTCTTTCCACAGAGAAGCAAGATAAGGAGAAGGAAAAAGTTTGACAATAATAATTTTCTACATCTATGAAGAGCTAGAAAGTTTGCCTGCTCAACAGCCATTTTCTACTGAGCTGTCTCCCCACTGTGAGGTTTCTATCTCATGCCTGACTGACTCTCCTCTTGATTTCTAGTAATTAGGAGCCTTCCAGCCTACCCAGAAAAAAAACCCTCTGCTCAAAGCATCATTCTTTTCAGGGACCAATTGGGTGCTATTATCCCACTGACTTTTAAAAACCTGTGGCTGTACATCAGAGCCCCAGCTGGTGCGTCCACACCACTTGCTTGTCTAACCTCCATACATTTCCCCTTCAAATCCAGCCCTTGCAAGGAAACAGAACAGATAATAAAATCCAGAGGGAAACAGATAAATCAGAGCACTTCATTCAATTGCTGACACAGGATATTGCTCAAGGAGGAAGATTCACCCACCCTCCGTGATGGAGTGATGAGAATCACTACAAGCACCCCCAGGAAACCTCTGCCTTTAAAACAGTCTGTATTTTACCCACGTGTGTCCATGTGTGCATGTAATAAAAATAATTGCTGCTTGTCATCATCAGAGATGAGCAAGGCAAAGCCTGTGCTTTTAATAAGCCAATATGGATTTCACGTTCTGCTTGCTGTCTGAGCAACAGCAATTGCTATTTCCTTTGGAGATTGATTTTGCCTTAGGCTTGGTCTTAAGAGGTTATCTGATGGATTTTGGTTATTTGGGAAAAGGGGACAAAGGGCAGGCCTCCCTTGGAAGTGAAGATAAAAACATCTGTGTACACATCCCTTCTGCAGTTTTTTTGGTTCATTTTTCCTTGTTCAAAACAGCAGTTTGAAAGGAAGAGAGAGCTGGTGGAAGGCAAGATGGGGTTACAAAAGTCACAAAAATACAGTTCTCTCTACTGCCCCAGTCTCTGTTGGGTATCTGCGAGTTGGAAAAGAAGCAATGTTGTAAGAGATGAGGTCATCTTTGGGGGGGCCAGTCTGAGGTGCCCTGGACCTCAGTGAATCCTGAAAGTCCAAGTCCTGCCACTCTCAAATGCTGAGCAGACCAAGGCATCCAAAATTATAGGCCACTTCAACTACTCCCTCTTCTGCAATACTGTCTTTTTCCCTCATGGCCATGGTGACCTCCTGAAGCAAAGGTGACCACTCCCAGGGCTCTTCTTGGTGCAGGACAGTGCCTAGAATATTGATCCCACTGAAATTACCTAGACTGTAGAGCAGCACATGGGAAAGTTGCTATGAGGAACAGCAGCCATAGGGCTGTTCCTTGTCGTATGAAGACTTACACTTAGCCTCAGTAGGGTCCAGAAATAATGGAGTTTCCAAGGTTTCTCATGTCTGAATTTCCTTTCCTCCTCAAAACCAACTCATGTTATTTTTGGTTTCTACCTTCCCATACCATAATGAGTCTCAAGTGTTTTTATATTTTCCCTTGAATATGTTCAACAGAGGAAATTAATGAGTATAAGGAAGAGAAGGAAGAGGAAAAAGGGTAGGGGTGGGAAAATGAAAGTTTAGATGACAGTTTGTGTATATTTTTGTATGAGTAAGTGAGAGAAAGTACATGAGCATGACTGGAAAGAGTTGCAGAGGAAATATGTAAGGAAGGCAGACAGGTTATCTGTCATTCAGCCTGCCCTCTATTAGTTTCCAGCTCTCTCATCTTTCTCTCCTCCTTTTCACTAAACCATTCTATTTCTCTCCTTTCTGGAAAGACCAATTCAACAGTAAGAAGAGGAGGCAAACAAAGGAGAGGTGTGGGGAGAGTGAGGGGGAGATGGAACAACCACATTCTCTTTTATCCACTAGAGCAGAGAAATGAGAAAAAAGCTCACTCCTTTAAGCTAAAACAAATGTGAGATAAACAAATACTTCACCCATGAAGTGCAGTGCCTGTGCCCAAAGAGTGCAAGCATGAACCACTTTAAGGCACCTCAACCTCTCCTCTCAGCTGCAAAAGCAGAAGGGAAAGTCCCCAGGCCAGTGGTCTGATTTTTACCACACACATGACACGTGCACTGGCTTTGGTGATGGAACTGATAACAAAGGCACTACAGATGACAAACACTGTGGCAGCTCAGGCTTCTGCTATGATGAATAATCCCCTTGCAGAGTTTCAGCTCATTTATTTTGCCAAATCCCCTTTGTAAGAACTGCTGTGCATTTGGTGACACCGCACAAGCTGAAAAATGGAAGGCTTTAGAAGGTGACTGGATGAAGTGGCTGTGGGTGCTAGTGATTTTCTACAGCTCCTAAGAGCACCTTCTCCTGGAAGCAGCTGGGGCAGGGAAGAGCTGTGCTCCTGGATTTAAGGCAGAGGGAGACTACGAATGCAATACTTATAAAGAGTAAGCTTTGATCACTTCCCTAGTGACATGGCTTTTGTACTGTGGCATATGTGCTCCATCCATCTGGGACCAGAGCATGCTACAGCTGCTGGTCCTGCCTGCTCCCTGCTGCAAGAAGCTATGAGTGAAGTAGCTGCGAGCTCCACACTGAAAAAATACAAGTGGTCCATTACATCCTTGATTCCCTAAGAGATTTTTTTTTTTAAGAGAGTTGCTCGTAATTAGGCTGCATGCTTTCAAACTGATACTGATGCAATGGCTTGTTTATGCAAAATAGCCAAGTGTACAAAAATTAAATGCATCCCTAACCTACCTCCTTCCCTCTTGCTGACAGCTGGTGTGGTTTAGGATTATCTCATCAGTAGTTTGCACTGGACATGACACCCATGTGATGTAATTAAGATAATATATTCAGTAATAATCTTGCAGTTCAGCCAGTGATGGCTTGCTTCTTCTGCAAGGCAACTTACCATATAAAAATAAAGCACCTAACGAGAAGGTGATGTCTCCAGCTACAGTTTTTAATTTGCAAAATTACTAAAGAAGAGCAGAGCAAATTTTCAGTCTGAAGCAATTAAGTTAAGCTAGTGAAAACAAACACCTGGGCTACTGCACAACTATATCAGAAGATGGACAGTGACCTTTAAGCTCTTTGTCCCCTGGTGAACTGGCTGTCATCAAGCACTAGGAGCAGGGTAGCTACCCAGGTGAGCGACATGACTTAAGGAAACTTAAGTCAGTCCAGAGTCAGGCAAAGCTCCTGTGTGAAGAGGACAGCTGCTGAGGTTTATAGCATGCTTGAGATTTCACTCATGTTGTGTATTTGAAGGCAGTCTTCCTTGAAAGGGCTCGTTGCACTGTTACTGCTTGGTGAAGGAAGTAAGAAAAAAGGAAGAGAAATGTTGACAGGACAAGAGGAAATGGCCCCAAGTGGTGTCAGGGGAGGTTCAGGTTGGGCATCAGGAAGAATTTCTTCCCTGAAAGGGTAGTTAAGCACTGGAATGGGCTGCCCAGGAAAGCAGTGGAATCACCATCCTTGAAAGTGTTCCAGAGAGAACAGGACATGGCATAGTGCTATGGTTTTAGTGAAAAGTGGTGCTTGGTCAAAGGTTAGATTCAATGATCTTGGAGGTCTTTTCCAACCTTAATGATTCTATTCTATTCTCTTCCATTCTATGATCCTAAGTGTGCAAGTGGGAGGGGGAGCAAAAAAAGAGATGATCTTTCTTGGTTTCCAGCCCCCAAAGGAACAGGCTTCCCTCTAACAATAATGAAGCAAACAGGAATCCCTGAGGAAACACGCGTCCTTGAAACATTAATTTATATTTAATACCTGAGTGTTTACAGAGAGGGGTGAAGGCCAGTGTGCTGCAATGACTTTGTTATTTGCTTAGCGTTGCGCTCTGTGCAGTCTCCATGGAATTGCTGCCTCCCCGCACACGGCTTCTGGCACCTGTCCCGGGGCAGAGGCAAAGGTATTGACACCACAGCTCTCGGGGTCTCTGCTTGCCCGAGAATGAGGGATGGGCACTGCCCCTGGTCCTTCGGGAAGCCCCGAGCCGCCCACAGAAAAGACGAGGAGTCTTCAGAAGTTCTTTTTCTGGGTTTTCTTCCTTGTTTATTATATCTTATCTCTACAGTTTTCTCTGAGCTCTGCCAAGGGCTGGACAGCACGGACAACAGGCGACGACTGACCGCCTGCCCACGGGTTGTCATCTTATATACAGATAATTACGTGCACATTATTTACAATTGTGACCCAATGCATACACTTGACACTAGACAGGTATTTTCTACTTTAACCCAATCCCTCTAAACCTACTTCATGTCGTCACCACTGTGCAAGATGGAGACAAAGAAGAAGGAGAAGACTCTAGGGTAACACCCAGAATCCTCCATCTTGTCTCTGGTCCTTCTTATCTTGAAACCCTTAATGTGAAAATATTATTACTTTCTACTACTTTCAAGGCCTTGCAATTCTTCCCATAGTGTTGGTAATCTTTCCCATGGACTATAATCAAGACCCCTGCCTGTCTGGGATCCATGCCAGGGTCTGTAACCCCCCTGCACATATCTCAGACCCCCCTGTACAGGTTTTAAACCCCCCTGTACAGGTGTCTGCTTGTCCAGGGTTTCCAAAGGAATACCCTGGACTCCTACACACAGCAAGCAGAGAAGAGCAAGCCCACCACTTGAACAAGAGCTGACTGTGTCAGACACAAAGACACCACACGCGTGTGTGGAGTAGCACTGGCGTGTGCGCACAGCCCCAGCGCACTGGGAGTAAACCAAGCAGTGCTTTTGGAAGGGCCTAGATCTTCTCAGAGAAAATTAATAAATAAATCATAAGAAAAATCACCCTGTCCGTCAGAAATTAGTTCAGTGACATCCCTGAGGAAAAAGGCATCTCTTTGATGTTTATTTGGTCTAACTGAAGGGGGAGAAAAAGTAGGCTGATGCCAGAAATAATGGCATGAATAAGTGTGCAGACATGCCAGAACATTAGGGAATGTAAGAAGTTGCTGCATTGGCAAAGGACAAGAATACCACATAGATTAGACAAGATGTCAAAAACACTCCTCTGAAAACACAAACACAAGTCTCTTCATTACCATACCTACTTCATGAAATGTACCATGGTTTCCAAGGCTCACAATCAGATCTCATGCTTTTACAATCCACTGTAGCCACTGCTACTGAGCTGTTCCCAGCACAGACCTGTCTGAGTGCACTGGCAGCTGCCTGCTGCCTGGAAGTGAGAACCTCAGGAACCGGTCCTGATCTTTGCTAGGGCACAGAGGGAGAAGTAAAGAACATTTCTATAGGCCAGGGTGCTCCTAGAACCCAAGAAGCAGTGTGATGTATGTCCCTATAGAAACTTGTGCTGCAGGGTATTTCCTGCATGAGTGTAGCCACCATATAACAACACACTCCCTGTGTGAAAGCCACATCCCACCCCACCAAATGCTGTGCAATCTCAGTGACAGGAGCTGCCCTCGTGACATGATGGCAACTCTCAGCCCATGTCAGAAAACACCAAGCTGTGTAGCAAATGGCCAGCAGTCATTAGCTTAGTCCAGAGGAAAACACATGTCTCAAATAGGTTGCCTGGATTACAGTTGGTCTCTAGAGAAAAGCCCAAGTCTCCAAAGAGTATCTTATTTTTCACATTCCACACCAGAATGCTACATACAAGGCCATAATCAATGAAAATGGCCATGTGGAAAAAGTATGCAAGATAAGGGAAAATCACCTCTGTTCCAGCACTGGTAGAAAACTGATTAAATCAAGATGCTAAGGTTATTCCATTGTGTTTCAAACTGGCATTTTATTTTACATAAGAACGAAGGGACACTGACTCCAAAACCCAGTCAGAGAATCCCTCATTTGCATCTTAAAAGGGACAAGTCTGTCTGTTCTGCTTATTCTGTTCTTTAATTATCCTAACGAAAGCAAATGTGAATGCCCAAGGGTTTGGTCCCTTTCTGACAGATTGCTTTTAGACCTGAAGACAAGAGAGGCACATGGCCATCAAAACCCTTAGGTTTTAACTTGCACATCTGGGGAAGGTTCCCCTGGTGTCTCATGTGACATGGCCAGTATTTTGTAGCAAGAGGAAAAGCTAAGCAAGGACTTCAATTTCCTGCCACACAGAAAGCCCATGAAAAATCAGCTTAGGCTCCAAAAACATTGAGAGGCTGTTGGTTTCAGGCAGTGCAGCTCTCTTCAAATGCATGATATATTACAGAAAGACTGTCCCTCCATCCAAACAGAGCACTGGCTGTTTAGTGTGTTTAAAGGTGCCCATTAAGAATCAGTTTAAATTAAATATTTCATGCAAAGCAAGAGCAATAGCTTTGTTTCACGTAGCTCTTTATGAGGGTCAGCAGTTAAGTCAAGAAACCAGGACTCAGGAGAGCCGGGTCCTTTCCCAGGTTCTGCAACTCATTTGCTACTTCCTTTGAACACACTCTCAGGCAGAGTATTAGAAAACAAACTTTCCTGCTACAAAGAATCTGTCTGACACCTAGCAGAAAGAGGCCTTTAGCTGTTAGTGCAATATAAATAATAAATGAGTGAAATAATAAATAGAAATAAGGCATTCTGTTGCAAACAAAGCCAACACATTAGTGAACGTGTTCAGTTTTTTTAAAGCATATCCCAACACCAGCCTAAGTTTCAGTGCTAAAACACAGTGTCACTTTTTAAGCTCCAGAAAAAGCAACAAAAGTCTGTGGGCAGTTCTATTCAACCCTGATCCCTTCCAAGGGTTCACACAGATGAACAACTACAATTGTTCACGCAATGGTACAATATCATCCTTAATTGTTTTAAATTCCATTTCTGTTGCTTAGACTTGGGATGCCACAGCCTGCTCTCAGCATCACACATAAAAACTCAGTGGCTTTCATTACAGCTGTGATGAATTCAATCAGCAGAATTTACCTCATGCTGTTCTGAACAACAGCACCACCAGCAGATAGTCTGGTTATTAACCACCCTGTCCAGAGCCTGGATGGCATTATATTCTGAGAGGAGATGGGACTGCACTGCAAGGCTCATGATGCTTGGGTTCTCTTACCATGGACCCACTGAAGAGATGCAGGAATAAGAACAACCTGCTTTATTTCTTCATGCCCTCATTATCTACCCATTTACTCAGACAACCCCTTACTGCATGTACATGAAACAGGAATTTTGCCTTGGTTGAATGCTCTGGATGCTGTTGTGGTACATAATCACAGAAACAAACAAACAAACACACAAACACAACACCAAACAAAAGAAACCCCAAACAAACAAAAACCAAACCAACCAAAAAAACCCCAACACAACCTCCCCCCAAAAACCCAGCACCCCCCAAAGAAACCAAACCCCCCCAAAGAAACCAGCCAACCAAACAAAACAAAAACAAAACATCCCAAAAAAAAAAAAAAAAACAAAAAAAAAACCAGACAAACAAAACCACAAAAAAAACCCCCAAACCCCTCCCAAGGAAAAAAAAAAAAAACCCAACAAATCTCAAAAAGCACCAAAAAAAAAACCCCAAACCAAAACAAAAAACCCAAAAAACAAACCAAACAAACAAATCAACAAAAACACAACAAAACCAAAACAAACAACAAAAAACAACAAACAAAAAACAAACCCCAGCATCCCTCATGCTGTTTGAGGCCACTGGGTATAAGGTAACCTGCCTAAACATTTGTGTACACACTGCTGCCGCAAGTAACACCACAGAACTGTCCAGTGTTCTGACAGTAACAATGAAAACACATTTTAACAGCACCTGGATGAAAAACAAGTGTGAAAAATTCCTGTATCTATCCCCCTCCACTACGGCTGTATTGAGTCAGAATAAACCAGAAGCCATTCGAAGAAGCAACATGAATTTTGCTTGCTGGAAAAGAAGGGACAAGAAGAATGATTTCTCAAGTGTAAGTAAGCCAAGGATGAGACTGAGGGAAGAAGACCAGTAGGATTTATTTGTAATGACAAGTGACAAGTGATCACCATAAAGATATTCTTGGAACAGAATCCTGCTAATCTCTGCTATAATTCTAGTCTCAAATGGTTTGGCTCTGGCAGTGCTTCTAGAAATGATATATGTGAAAGCATTGGGGATTGTCAAGAAAGAAGTTTTGCCTTGACAGTTACATTTTGGACTCAATGGGTTTGTTTGTGCTTCCCCTGCCCCACCACACTTCCCTGTCTGGACTTGGGGTTTTTTTTGTTGTTTGTTTGTTTGTTTGTTTGTTTGGTTTTTTTGTTCGGTGTTGTTTTTGTTGTTTTTTTTTTCTGTTGTTTTGTTTTTTGGTTTTTTTTTTAAGCTAAGGTCAACTGCAATTAGTATTTAGAAAAGAAAATGTTTATAACCTCTTGCTTTTATCATCATTAATAATGCAACAAATGTATTGAATGTGGGCAGACTTTTCAGCAATCTGTAGTGCTCTCCCCCTCTGGCTCAGAAAATATGTACCTCTTGAGAGAAAATCTATTTCATTAGAGACCTGATAAAATGCCTAGAAATGACAACATAAATAAACATTTAAGTGCTGCTCCTTCTTTCACTATGAAGTCTTTTCCAGCTGAGAAAAGCAAGAAAGAAGCTGTAGAGGGATGGTGGGAGAGCGAGTTGATGAATATTTGATCACAATTGTCTTAAATAAATGCTCTTCCCAGATGTACCCTCTTGACATATCGACTGCACCATTCATCTCACCTCTCTCACACCACCTTAAAGGCAAGTCAGTGGACAAGGCATTTTGAGTTGACTACAAATAAAACCGAATGCTTCCTCTCCTTCTGCTTCTCCCTTCTCTAGGGTGTTGCTTACACTGCTGTCATTTTTTTTTCCTCTTTCCATTGCTCCCTCCCCAAAAAGGTTTGATAGGTAAACTAGAGCCCCTTATCCAGAACTACTGGCTGCTATGAAGGTGGTTTGAAATGTAGGTTACTGAGTGGTCAGAGTGCTTAGTCTGGCCTGGCTGTGCTGAACTTTTTTACGAGAGTCTCACAGAAGGAGATGTCAAGGCGGGAGGTGGAGAACAAAGGAAGCAGCAAACCAGCAGAGTGAGGTTCTTTACCTCAGATCTCCATGGTTTCCTTGTGCCTCAGCTCTGCCCAGCGATGGCTCACAGAGTACACGTAAATGTTAAGCAAAACTGGGCACCAACATAAACTGCATTTATCCTCCTGTGTTTTCACAAAGCCCTTTCCTCAAGATCAGCAGAACCAACTTAAAAAGAAAGTGACTTTGCCCTGGGCTGAGATTCCTCTCACTTGCTGAAGGAGGAGGTATGGAACAAGCCCTCAGATGAAAACAGAAAAAAGACAATGCTGCCCACAACAACAAGCCAACCCAGCTTTCATATGTACCTTTGCAGGGATAGGGAATACCTGTAACACTCATCTGCCTCCTTCCCAGGCACCACACCAGCCCAGCATCAACTCCACTCGTGTACCCTTGCTGTGTCTTAGGGAAGCAGCTCACAGCTCAACCCACAAGCCAGGCAAAATAAGGTAATCACGAAGACCAAAAGCAAAATTCACCAAGCATTTTTCTAGTGACTAAGTGGCAGTAAAAGACTTGCAAAGGGTACAACCGGCTCCTGTGGGATTTCAAGTGTTCTTGAGAAGCCCATGCATATTTATTTTTTTTTAAGCTAAAGAATATATTAGTTTTTTTAAATGCCTTCTATGCATATGCACAAGTTGGCAGCCCAGATCCCTATGGATCTTGATTCATTAGGCAAGCACCAAATTCCTTGTTACACCTCCCACTTGATTAAAGTCACACGAGAAATCTGTCTAAAGCAAAGGACCTTATACAAACTTTTAAATCCTAAACTGAACACTACAGAGGTTGGGGCACTTCTCTATCACACCTGATTCACTCTGTACACAGACACAATACCAGTTTTCCAAGCTGAAGAATTCAAATGAAAGAAGAGCAGCATCTAAAAAGAGCTGAGGCCAAGAAATAAAAAAATTTCTGCACAAGACATCTTTGGAGAAGGGAGTCCATGTTGTATGTCAAGGCCACACCATTTCATAAATATCTTTGAAGGTGATGAATTTGGCCAGATTATTCAAGTCTTAATAGTGGGAACCCTGTGGGTAACAACAGGTTAGGGAGGTCATCTAGAAGGTTGCTGAGGTCTATCTGGCAAAGCTGCATTGTGAAAATTAATCAGAGGGGTCATGATAGCATTGCAGAGGCTATTCAGAGGCAGTAGCAAAACAGACAGGTTTTTCATACCAGTATGAGAGACAAGTCTTCTAGTTAACAGCAGGCAAAGGCATCAGCCATTATGCAGCACAGAGAGTTACAGTCCATAGCAGAAAGGTCTCAGGAGACACCAAATAGAAACCCAGTGTTTAACCCCAGCCAACAACTAAGTACCACACTGCCATTCTTTCACTAGCCTCTTCCCAGTGGTGAGGAGAACCAAGGGAGAAAAAACCTAAACCTTGTAGGCTGAGATAAGAACAGCCTAGTAACTGAAAACAGGAAGTAGTACTAGTACTACTAAAGCAACAGAGAGGAATAAAGACCAGGAGAAACAAGTGATGCCAAACACAGTTGCTCACCACTCACTGACCAATCCCAGACCATTCCAGACACCTCCACCCAGTTTGTTTACTGAGCACAGCATTCCATGGCGTGGAATATCCCTCTGGTCAGTTTGGAGTTGCTGTGCTGGCAATGCTCCTTCACAGCTTCTTGTACACCCTCATGCTTGTAGAGAGAGCACAGAAAACTGGAAAGTCCTTGATTTAGGGTAAGCAGTACTCAGCAACAACTAAACCATCTGTATGTTATAAATATTAGTCTCAAACTGAATTAAAAACACAGCACTGCACCAGCTACTAGAAAGAAAATGACTATCCCAGCCCAAACCAGGTCACCATCCAGAACAAGACCTGTAAGAATAGGTTCAGATGGAGGTTTTTTCAAACCCAAAAAGCATCCCATTTGAAATGCTGATGTTAACCCAGCTCTCCTTGAAGCATGGAAATAAACAAGGAACAAGAACTCAATAATGCTATTGACTAACTTGCCCTCTGAACTCTCAGCTCTACCTCATTTCTCAGACAGGCTTCTAACAAATATGGCCCTGACTATATCCTCTTTAAAGAATGTAAAAAAAAATCCGTAAACTTTAATTTAAACATTTAAAGGATATTAAGAAAGTTAAACCCCTGTGCATGGCACCACTTTGGAAAGCATCCCTATATAAGTAATTTTAAGTCATTTATGGAAGGCAAGACATCTCTTTGACTTTTACTGTCACACTCAGATGCAATAGCTTCACACACTCACCAAACAATCTAATTCAAAGAAGGAAGTGGGAAAGGTTTGGAAGTTGTTGCAGCAGCCTTTGGTGGGGACTAGGATATTTCCACATGCCAGCCTGAACCGATATTGGCAAGTCAGTGGCTTCAGCACAAGTCAGAAGAAGCCACACTGCAGAAAGTGGCACAAGAACAGCTCCAAGAGGGAGTAGGCTTTGCCTGATAGAGCCCAAGCACAAGCTCGTGTGCCATGGACAAAAAAAGATGGAGATAGGATGCCTTCCAGTGACTTGGCAGAGATGCCATGTTTCTAAAATTTGTGCACATTTCACTTTCTATTCTGCTTTTGTCTTGCAGGAAGACCTTTTCCTGGGACTCATACCATTATCCTAACAGACTTTCTGTGCCTGATCCTACCTTCCCATTTGATTAGTAAAGCAAGAACTTACTGGTTCTAAACCTCAGGGAAAAATCCTGGAATGAAGTGGAAAAAATCCAGTGACTAGTGTAAATCAGATTGGACTATGAATCATAGCTGGCCTGTGGTCAGCAAAAGAAAGCCATTTTTTCTTCCTCAATGCTGGAAAACCTGTCAGTGATTTATTTGTGGGACAAAAAAAATAGCTTTTTTTTTTCTTTCTTTCTTTTCTTCCTCAAACAACTTCAACTGTGCTTGTCTTGGAAGTAGTGCCACTAAACTCCTACACCGTTCAACCCTCCCATCAAGAAAATCACTTAGAGCCAAAGGTGTCTGCAGTAAAACTCCAGTCATGTCAATGGATGAAAAAGCCCAAATGAACCTGGTCCATTAAGTGCTTTAAAAAGATACAGAGGAGAAAAGAAAAGGGAAAAGGGAAAAAAAACAAACCCAAACCAAAAATAACCTGGCACAAAGAGCCATATCCTAGGGGTCACAGCTGAACATTAACATTTCCACCTTAATAAAAGCCACAATCAAATCCTCAGTATTTAACACCTGGTTTCCACTTGGCACAGAAGTAGAAAGAAATAAAGAAAAATGAAAGGAAAAAGTGAATAGGAAAAGGCAAAAAGAAATAATATTTTCTTTATATATTCAGGAATTCTTTTCTCCAGCTTATTCATGGGGACTTTTTCCTCTTCCCTGTAAGACATGATTAAGCAGTGCTGCAGCATCTACTGTCAGTTTGAATTCCCTGCCTCCCAGAATGAGTAGTTGTAATTAAAAGCTTAGCTCACCTTATCCCTCCAGCTTCCCAGGTGAAAAGTCAAGGCCTGCATTTAATTGCATATATGTGTGCATGTTTAAAGCCAGAGCTCTGAAGAGAGATGGAATTTGGGAGAAGTAAGGGGAACAGGCACAAAGGTATCTGACACAGTTTCAAGCAGAGAAAAATGGGAAGGAGAGCAGAAAATGAGAGAAAGATTCTCATTCTCTTTCCCTTTAGTCCTCCTGTCCCCCACCTTCCTACCTCTCCTTTCTTTTTTTTTTTTTTTTTTTTTTTTTTCCTTCAAGACAGAAGCTTTAATCTTACTTCTGACTCGTTCCATCACTTCCCATGGGTTCCTCAATGGAACAAGTGATGCATAGAGAGGTTTGTCCTATCCATGCATAGGCTCTGTATTTTATGACATGGTTTAGTTCATTCACTTGGCTGGCTGTAAGAAAGACTGAATCAACATGCCCAGCATGGGAAGAGTAGACCACAACCTACATACATCAAGTTCATCCCTGGCTGCATAGGTGTTCTCAATCCCTGGTCCTGCTGCTTCAGCTTTAAATGCTGTAGGGGAACCCCAGGCACGCCAGGTGCTGCACCAGCAGGAATGCTGGGCAACGTTTTAAGCCCAGGTACAATAAAACTGTAAACTCTACAGGAAACAGAGGGACCTTCTCTGAAGTAGACATGGGCAGTGGATTAAAATCTTTGGAACAAAACTTGGAAGTAACACATTTCAACTCCCAAGCAAACAGATTTGGTTCAGAGGTTACCACTGCACCTCATACTTCCAGCACCTTGAACCCTCTGTACCTTATGCTGATCTTCAGAGAATAAAGACAGCTGTTGAGGGTACTTCTGCATTGCCCCACACCATGAGGCCATTTCTGCCCTTGGAAAATGCTGAAGCATTCGTAAAAATTTCACTAAGAAGGCTATACACAGAATTATACAGAGCAATAATGATGTGACTGCAATGGGTAATTGAGTTTGGAAAATAGTTTGCACAAGGGAATTTTGTAAGAGAGTTGGCTGGGTTGTTACAGTGCAGGGTTTACATACTTGATTCAAGCTCCCAAGCTGAAAAGGAAGACATCTCTTACAAAAGAATACTTCTTCCAACCTTTTCAGCCAACACCAGGAAAAGTCATTAATTCTATCATGCTACCAATCCAGTGCTTGACTGAGAAATCTAATCTGGCCCACCACTGTTAATGCCTTTCAATGAATTTGGAATGCTTCCAGAACAACCATAACAGCAGGACCTATTCTTAAAACACATCCCATACACGCATCAGCATAAGAGACACTACAGCTCATATTCTTGAGCACCTCAGTGCAGCAGCTTTCACCACCTGATAGCAAAGGACACTGAGTTTGTACAGATCTGTGCTGCCAGAATGCACCTTGGGTCTCTAACAAGCACCACGATCATGCCTCACACCGTGGCTTTAACAAGCAGGGACAAGTTCACAGCTGGTGCCTGCACTTGCTGCTCCCCCACAGGTATAACCCATTGTTAGGCCAGGAACATAGGCCAGGTTTCTAGGCAGAGCTACCTGCCTTAGGGCAGCCCCCAGCATGGTCCAGGCTGTGTAATCCCTCACTTGTGGTTACATTCCTAAGGAGGTTTCTTCCTCTCTCTCTGAGGATACCTTGCACATTTTATCATCCCAGAAAGCTCGGCCTGTTGGTCAGCTTACTGGATGCTGTGTCCTGTTCGGCAGAGTGTAACTGGGCCTGAGGAAACCTCAGTGTCTTCTATGCCTCCAAATTTATGAGTAACAAGATGCTTCCCAGTTAGCAGGGATCCATCCTCACAGGACTTCTGAACCTGTCTCCTTCATAGGTTTCTGCTGAGGAGGAGAGTCTTTAAACAGTAGCTAGCCTCCCCAGCTACTGCTTTACTCTGCCTAGGGCAGCCCTTATCCCAGCTGTGGCTGGTTCCTGAGTAGTGCCCCATGGAGGATCTTCCTTCAATTAACACCTACTTCCCTACAGTTAAGGTTTTTAGAGTTTAAGACATCACCAACCTCAGAGCTTTCTTTTTTCATCTTTGGTTGCTAGCACCCTGAGAATCATCAGTAGCTAGGGGCTAAGCCCCCCACAAATGGCTCCAAATTCCTTCCTGAAGCTACTGGCAGGAGACACAAGCATGCAGCACACTCCACTGTATCTCTGTGCTCACCTCAGTTGCTCAGAGGAGGCTGGGTTTTCTTGAACAGCTGGATTGAGTCTGTAAGTGTGCCTTGATAAGATGGACACCATAACCTAACTGAGCCAGCTTAAGAGGTTTCATTCCATCCCTCATCCTCCTTCCTCACTATTTCCTTGCAACACAGTGCAAGGAAATGAGATACTAAGGAAACTGGGGATCTGGGCAAGGCCTTCTAAGCCCTGAGTGTGTAGTTGTACTGAGCACCAGTCTGTCGTGGGTGCTTGGGTCTCTGCTGGGAGGTTAAGTATGCATGTTAATGGGCACCTATTCAGCCCAACATGGTTCCTTACTGGCCTTGGGAGCAATGAATCTTGATGCGTCTCAATGTAGCTGAGGGTAAAGGGGTAAACAGAAGAGCAGGACTGAAATATTGGAAGTTAATTGCAGGGAAACTGCAAAGACTGATTGTAGTAGGCGAGGAACTATAGTGTTTACTATAAACAATATCAGCATATTTACTGTATGTAATATGCTTGTCATTAAGACTGCTCTTCTCATGGTACTGTATTTATAGTACTGGCTCATCTTTCTTTACATGCAGGCTGATAGAACTATTAGCATACCCATTGTATTATCACTATGTAATCACTATTAATTATTACTGCAGAACATCCTGTGGGAGTACAGACATGCTATTTAATAGTCAAGCAACCAGGCACACAGCTAGTGCTGCCAATATCTTACCAAGTGTGACTGCTTCGCATCTCCCACCTCCTTCTGACCACTTGTTGGATGTCTCCTGCCACTCTCATTCCTCACACAGCAACAGCAATTCTGAGGAAAGCCTGGAGGCTGTACTAAAAATATACATGCAGCACAGGCAGCCACAACCCCTGACTACTCAGGATGCTCCAGCCTTTACTGCACCTCTGGTGCTTTATGCTTCACGCAGAAACAGACAAACAACCCCAAATGTAATTGCACGGTGTCCAGGCAGAGAAACTCTCACTCGAGGTGCTCCCCCCATCTCATTAGGGTGGGAGCAGGTGCTAGATGAGTTAATGAGCTTCAGCTGACAGGTGGCCACTGCTGTGGTTGCAGCAATTGCCCTTTCCCTGCTGCCCACCACCTCCGCACAGCCCCCCTACATCCCACAGCCCAGCAGAGAGCACTGGCTGGAGGGGCAGCTGGAACACAGGGCGCATTTTGGTATTTGAAATCAATCAGATGTCCAAGGAGCTATAGGGAAAGCAAGGTTAATTGCCTTGCTATTGCTATAAAAGCCAGTACGTCCTCTGCTACTTTGATGCACTCAGCTGCCTCAGACTGACAAAATGTCAGCTTCCTCTCAGATCATGCCTTACTCTTCTCTGCTGTAAACAGGGTGATTCATTTAATTTACAGATGCTTTTTCTTCCTTTGCAATTAAATATCTTAATTGGAATAGTTTTTACAATGACTACACCTTGTCTGTTCAGCAAAATAATTTCCTGACAGAGTGCAGAAAGGCAGAAGCCTTTAGGGAGCTGGTAGGTCTGCAAGGAGGAACAAGGCCACTATGATGCAGCCTGGTCTCTGGAGTTTGGGGGCCACTTCTGTCCGTGCAGAGAATGAGAAACTGCAGGGAAGACAGGGGAGATAATGAACCTCCCAAGGAAAGGTACTTTCTGATTGAAGTCCCTTGGGATAAAAGCAGCTCTGCAACAGAGCCAGCACCCAAGCCCTTCTCTTTTGTCCTGACAGCTGGGAGACATGCCTGGCCGCTCATTAATGCTTCACTTCCATGCGGTACAACTTCTCCCCAGCTTCTCTGACACACAAAGCATACACAATATACCCATTAGCATTCTTTTTCCTCACTCTGAAATCCCATCATAGCACATCTATCCTGCTTCATCCCTCCTTTGGTTCTTAAGTGTTTATTGGATTGAGTTTCAATTTCTTCTCACTTTCAAAAACCTACAGCACTTTGAGCCTGTCTTTCCTTTTCTCGACTTCACCTCCTGCCTGTTTCCTGGCCTCCTCTAGTGTTTGGGCTCATTTCCTAAGTCTGGGCTGTCAGAGCCACTCCCTTCTTTTTCTTATACAGCTAAAATATATGGAAAGACTATCACATTTGAAAAAAAAAACCAAAAACCCGACACCTGGAACTTTGTGATAATTCAACTCCAAACTCCATGTGACACACTGTAACCCTATAAAAATCTCCCCCCTGCATTACAAAAATCGAGCCCCCAACACTGGGTAACCCCACTGGTTCTCACAGTGTCCTGCAATCCCACAGCCTTTCAAGGTTGTGATTGTACCTTCCATGGTTACGTATAACTGAGCACATTATCTGTTCATAAAACAGAATACCAAATGATGGGCTGCTGCTTGAGCTGAGGGAAGCCACAACAGGCAAATGGACAGCAGGACTTTCAAAGCCAAGGATATGAGGCAGCTCCCTACCCCAGTGTTCAAGCTCGCTTTCATAATGCCTTCCCATGGGAAGGGGCTCATCGTGATCATTTAAGAGATTAAAGAAGCCTTTATTCCATACGTCATCCTTTCTGACAACTGAAAGTGATCCCCATATCTCCAGCTGATGGCTGCAATACAGATCTACTCCCCATGGCAAGCCTTGGGTTCCTGAGGACGTGTGTTGTGCAAGGTGAGGCTGAGAAAACAGGGCTACCTGCCCCTTGAAATGCCCCCACATCAAACAGCCATGAACACAGGGAACATCAAGACTTCCCAGCTTTTAAAGGAGTTTAGATGTCCAATATAAATTCTCTTTGATACAAGAATAAAGTGCATCAATCCCAGTGGCACATAGCATAGGGGACCCCCAAAGCCTTCACAGCAAGTGACACTCCCGCAGCATGCTGTCCTCTGCCAAGCAGCCAGGCTTCAACAGCGGAAAAATGGCTAGCTTTTCCCTGTTTGCTTTCCTCTGGTGAAATTGGGTCCCCTGAGGGACATACTCCTGTTCCTAAGGTGGCAGTGGGGATGGTGGCTCCCAGGCTGATCCCTCTGCTGCCATGGTGACAGCCGGCAGAATGAAAGGGCTGCACGTCCCTCTGAAGTGACAGTCCTGCGTTTGTAGCAGGGGGAGAGCGGCTGCTCTGCCATATGCTGTGGGGAACCGGCATCGTCGCCTTCAGTTTTCGTGACCCTTTCAGGCTTTTTCAAGTAAGTTTAATTAAACATCTTTTCATGTTTAATTGATCACATTCCAGGTCTGAGGTAGCTCAGAAACCTCCCTTGCTTGTAACACTGTGATCGGAACTTCTCCCCCAGCAAAATCCCAGACTCTGTGCTCGGTTGTTTTTGGGATCACATGCCCCAGTTGTGGTGAGGCCCCAGAGTGGTGGGTCCTGTGCAGGCACCCGGGGAAACAGACTCCCATGGTTACCCAGAGACTCCCATCTGAACGTGCAAGACAGCAAAGAGGGGCTAGTGGATCTGTGTGAGCCCTTGAGGACCACACCTTCTTAACTGCTAGCATTAAAGAAAGGGAAGCGTCTAATGTTTGCTCTGGAGATGCAAACCCAAGAATGATTCATTTACCTTTCTTGTCATCACACCCTGGACAGGACGCTCCTTAGGGAGGTCCTCTGAATGGCATATGAAGAAGGAAAAGAATACCAGTGTACACCTCCCTTTTCTAGGTGAAAAAAATAGTAAAAACAGTGGGGTCAGGAGCCGCTTTGCAAAGGCACGTTCACCCAATGGTTCCTTAGTGATGAAAGGGTATATCCCAGAAGGTCATATGCCATGTACATTATTCACTCAGGAAGAATACCTCCTGGTATTCATTCTGCATTCTGAGGGCTGTAGGAGCCACGGGCTGGGAGAGAGCTCCTGAAGGAAGAACTGGGAAGGGAGAGAGGGTGTCACATAGATAACTGCCAGTGCATTTTACAGTCTCATTTTGCATAACTCCTGATTCCAATAGTGCAGCCCACTGGTTTAATTTTCACTTTAACAGAATAAACCAGATTTGTTCTCACTCACAAAGCTTGCAAGGGAATAAATGTGCCACTTAGATAAGTCATCAGAAACAAAGTGCTCTGTGGGAACAGTGGATAACAATTAGTGAATAAACACTGAAGAGGACTACAGAGATTTGTATGGCAAATGCCAGTTATGTCCCTGAGACAGAAGACATTAAAGTGCTCCCTACTGTTTGGATAGCATGTTATTGTTGAGCCTCGTGCTGTTTTTGAGGAGTGGCAAACCTAGTCATCAAGGCACAGGTATCACACTTACTTTTGTACCAAGAAAGCAAAGGGCAGATAAAAGGCAGAATCACACAGAAATGGGAGAGCCAAAGGCAACTTCAAAATGCTACAGCATAAAACTGCAAATGGATATACTATGGGCTTTGTTTGGCACCATTGCAGATGTCAGACTAGTTTCTATCTCTGAACAAAATAATTCTAGCACAAGTCAGGTCAAAGGTCCTCCCCTGCTCCATGTGTAGCTTCCTCTGGATTCTCAGCAACATTTTGTTGATGCTGTTGGAGAGCCCAGCTTTAGTCTCTATGAAAGGTAATCTCAGAAGGACAACAGGGCTCCTTGGATTTGTGCAGCAATGTCAGTTTGTATGATTATTTGGTGCCTTCCAGTACAAGCCACATCAGTGATTAAACACAGCTAAATTTATTCATGGTGTCAGGGCTTCACTCAGCTTCTTTCTTACTGTTGGGGCAAAAATGCAAACCATTGTTCCATGACTGGATCCACCTCCACTGACCTTCTCTTTGATGCAAAGTTTCCTCATTTTGTGATGTTCTCCATCTTTATCTTACTTCACTTCTTCTATTTGAGTTCTTGTTTTTATTAGTTTTAGGTTTTATTTTCCTTTTTTTCTACTTCATCTCTATGCCAGATATTCCAGCAGGAAAGTCATGATGCACCCTTTTGTTTGTAACACGGATTCTCCAGTCAGTTGGATGGTGGGGAGTGATGGACTGACTGGAAGAGCTTACCAAGCTACCTAATTATGCAGAGACTCTGTCCTTTCTCCCAGTAGTCTGCACACTCTCCACAGCAGAGTCTTCACATGGAGAGAGTTTATTGCCTTCTGAGGCAGTGGTCCCCAATGGCTGAAGCAGGTTTCACTCATTAGTCACAAACCCTTAATGAATAAGCTGATCTGGATTGACACTGGCTCTTCAATGTGCTATGTTGTGTGCAGCTGGAATTGAGGCTTGGATAGGCAGCCAAAGCTGCCCTTGGTGTTGGCAGAGTGGCAAGGATGTAGCAGCAGCCAGGAGGCAGAAAAAATTGGGAGAAGAAGAAATTAACCCACCAACATGCAGCACTTTTGGTCGTAGACACACTGGCTCTTGGGAGGTGTCCGGCTTCAAGCAAGAACTTGGACTGGAGACAAGAGTCCAACAAGGAGTCCCATCCAGCCCACGCTTCTGTGATTCTGCATGCAGCCATCAAACCTGCTCTTTTCAGTGCCCATCCAGTGCCTAAACTGGATTGCACAGATGGTCTGGATCTCTGCTACCAGGAGTTACCAGCTCCATTACCAATGCCAGGAGGGCGACGGCAACCAGCTACCTTGAACATGGTTGTCCTATTTTCCAACAGATCTAAAGTTGCAAGGGCATACATTTTAGTTGCCAAAGGCAAAAAACTCTGGATATATGCATGTGGGCAACACAGAAGTCTGGGCTGCTGCAGGTTCATTCCTCCTAGTACTTGAGGTGGTTACAGCAATGATAGCGTGGTCATATTACAGAAACATCTTGGGATCAGGGCCAAGGTGTGTTAGTGATCTTTCCTAACTTCAGCATCTATGAATACATTAATTCACATAACAAATTCTCCAAACTTAAGGATATTTTGAGGAGTTATTTTTGTCTGGGGCCTCATGTATTCAAAACTAGCAAAGTGCTTCTGTTTTCTTTTACTTGTTGAAAGACAACATCCTATTCTTGCTCCCATTGGGTAAGAAATGGCTCTTCTGTACCATTTCCTAGCTAGGGCTGACTAATGGAAGCCATGAGGGCTGGGATGCTGCAATTTGCAGTCTGGCAAAACCCAGACATTTCTCAAGGGCCTGGAGACATCAGCTGTTCCTGGAATCAGTGTCTGGGGTTAAGTGCATATTTGTGGGAAAAGTGCTTTTATCTTTGGCTTCTAGTCCAGTCTTTTTCCTGGACATCTGTGCCTGTGTCATGGGGTATTGGAAAGAGGAGGAGGAATGCAAATACTCAGCCTGTCCTTTTAAATGTAAAAGACATGTTTTTCATATTTCATAGAATCCTAGAATGGCTTGGGTTGGAAGGAACATTAAAAATAATCTAGTTCCAACCCCCCTGCCATGGGCTGGTGCACCTTCCATTAAACCAGAGTGCTCAAAACCCCATCTAACCTGAACATGAATGCTTCCAGGGATGGGGTGTCCCAGGTTTCTCCGAGCAACCTGTTTCAGGACTTTGCCACCCTCACAACAAAGAAATTCTTCCACATCTAACTAAGTTTGTTCTCTTTAAAACCATTCCTCCTGATCCTATCACTATGGGCCCTTGAAAAAAGTCTCCCTCTAGCTCTTTTGTAGTCCTCATTAGGTATTGGAAAGTGCTCTAAGGTCTCCATGGAGTCTTTTCTTCTCCAGGCTGAACAATCCCAACTCTCTCATTCTGCCTTCAGAGGTGATGTGCTTCAGTTCTCTGAACATCTCTGTCACCCTCCCCAGACTTGCTCCAAGAAGTTCATGTCATTCTTATTCTGGGGGCTCCACAGCTGGACGCAGGACTCCAGGTGGGGTCTCACAAGAGCAGAGCAGAGCAGAGGGGCAAAATTCCCTCCCTTACCCTGCTGGCCATGTTGCTCTGGCTGCAGCCCAGGACATATTTGGGTTTCTGGGCTGCAAGTGCACATTGCCAGCTCGTGTCAACCTTCTTGTCCACCAACATCTTCAAGTGCTCAAGGCTCCTCTCAACCCATTCCTCTGTCACATCCAACACCTTGCATTTGGCTTCGTTGAACCTAATGAGGTTCACATGGTCCCACTTAACAAGCCTGTCAAGGTCCTTCTGGATGGCATCCCTGCCCTCCAGCATCTCGGCTGCAACGCACAGCTTTGTGTCTTTGGCAAACTTGCTTGTTATTTATCTATCTTAACGGGAAAAGCCTCTTTGCACCTAATCATCGGCAGCCACTGTGACTTTTATCAATAAGCCAATTTTCAGTTGGGTCTGTAAAAATAAATAAATAAATGCAACTAGAGAGACAGAGAGAAGAGACACAGACGGTATAATTTTCAAAGAGATTTTAAAAAACACATTAAAGAGCTTTTCTTCACTTTTTTCCTTTCTCTCTCTCTCTTTTTTTTTTTCTTTTTTTTTTTTTTTTTTTTTTTTTTTTTTTTTTTAATTTAGTGACAGTCTAGGAAGGAGGAGATGAAGATAAAGGAAAAAAAAAATAAAAAGAAGATTTAATGAGGATGAGAGAGAGGCTGAAAGGATGTTTCCTAATCTGAACAAGCAGTTAAGGAGAATCAGGACAGAGGGAAGGGATGAATCTTAGAGATAAGTATTGGGGATGGGTTGAAGCAGTAAGGGTAAGAGAAGAACAAATGCAGGCCTACATTAAGAAATTAAGTCAAATCTGACAAAACAAAGAAAAAAAAAAAAGAAACAAACCCAAACAAACAAATAAACAACACCAAAAAACTGGTACCTTCTGCTATCTCATCTCAGGCCAGGCCAGTGTTCCTTTCTGGAACTGGAGGCACCCAGTGTGGAATGTCAAGATACCACCAGAAAGACAATTGCTCTCATCTTCCTTGAAAACAATATTCCTTACAGCAGGAAGCAGTGGAAATCTCCTGAGAAAGACTGTTTGCTTGGTGCCTCTAAGCAAATCTGGAGTTTCTGATAAAGCCATCCAATTGAATCCCTAGCTGTATTGCCCAAATTTCATGCTGCTGGCCACAAGTGGGGAAAACTTGCTGCTACTTGCAGAAAGGGCTGTTCTGCAGTCAAATCAAGTGATGAAGATTCCCTCTGCCTGTCTATAGTTTGCTGCATGAGCTGGACATATCACTCTGTCTTTCCAAGTCTGAATATTCCTGCCTCTAAAATACTGAGTATTTATAATGCACTCATTTTTAATCCTGTTACCTTTACTAAAAGGGGTCAGAATTTTTCATCTCCTTCAGAGGCCATCTACTCCTAATGTGAACTCTCCTCTCCACTTCCAACTGAAATGGGTAGGTGCTCATTTCCTGCAGCAGGAAGAAATAACTTTTAATCCCTGCAGTGGCTGAGCAACTTCAACACCTGCATATGCTTTGTGAAGACCAGTCCTGACTGACACAGATTTGTGACAAGACTTCCCAGCTTCATGTGGGGGATGTGGTGACCCTTAATTCACTCCTGTTCTCAAAGTACACTGAGGTCCTTAGATGGAAGGGGTTATAAACCAGCAAGAATTATTTGCTGCCATTCAGTCCCTCCCCTGCTCCTCACCCTCACCTCAAAAGACATTCCAGGCTTCTTCTTATTGTGAGCTCTATTTTATTTTTTAATTTCCAGACCCGCTGAATGAGATAAGGGCCTGGAGGGACTGATTTACGAAGGGAGATTAAAAATGTTAGATACGTACAGTTTAGTTAAATGATGGACATGATAACTCCTTACAGGAATCTAATTTTCTTTGGAAGGACACAAGGGGAGGAAAATAAGGAAATGCATAGTGCTAAGCTTTATTTTATTTATAATTTGCTTTTATTTACACTCAGTAGGAGAGACACAATGGCTGCCACAAGGGTGACATAGGAACATAGCACAAGCCTGCTGGAAGAGGTATGCCAGGTTAATATAAAACAGTTAAATTGCTGTGTGGAGATAGTTAGCTGGAGAGGGATTAAAAAAGGCTCTAACACAGCTAATGACAGGGGAGAATGAAAATTTGGGGCTTGGATCCTGCAAAGTGGCCACACATAGTAATCTGCAAGATTCAGGATTTAAACAGAAAACCAATTAGCCTGACAACAGGCTTAGGGAAATGAATTGTGGAAACAGCCACAATACATCATAGATCAGTAGTTTACAAAAGAGGAATGGAGAGAGGAAACAACATCACATTAAATCCTGCAGAGATTAATGGAGAAATTCCATCAGGAGCCCTTTGCACAGGAAAAAGAAACTGGTAAGTTATCTTCCAGTGGTTTATTCCTACAAGAGCTCTGCTAAGGGGATCAGGGAAAAAATGTAAGAACCCCAGATGATCTGAAGAGCAAACACTATCATCACAAACAGAGCTGGTCTCTCTAGCTCTGGGCTCCCAGGACTGCAGAAGTGCTGGGGCTGCTGACCAGCCAAACCAGCAAAGGGCACAAAGGAGTTTTTGTAGTGGTCCCACTCAAACCTCAGGCAATAGGTTCCAGTACAGAGAAATCTGAGGTGTCTAAGCAGCAATGTGAAGTGCGTCTGTAGAGCTCCTATGAGGATCGTTGAGAAGACACACAGAATTGATTTACAGAGTATCCTGAGTTGGAAGGGACACATCAGTATCATAGAGTCCAACTCCTGGCCCTGTGCAGAACATGCCAAGAAGCACACCATGTGCCTGAGAACATTGTCCAGTGGAATATGATGCTGGACTACAAGATACAGAGCTGGAAAGGGAGACTTGTGATCCCTGCAAGGAATGCAAGCTGTTGGATGTGTCTTTGGACTACTCCTCACACTGCAGCACCATATTAAGTCCTGAGCACTCATCACTGCAGAGTGATAAAATCCTCATATTCTTACCCACTTCTGCCACCATGCAGATCTGCTGCAATATGAGATCTGATGCAGGGCATGGGGAATTCTTTCAAAAATGTCCCCCAAACTTTGACATCTTCAGTAAAGGGACTGCCAGCTGCAACATGAGAAGCCTCTCTGGAAGAGGGAGAGCAGTCAGTTTAATGAAGAGCAAAAAGGTGGCATCTGAAGGAAGAGCAACAAAGCAATCAAAAGTCTAGATGTGGTCTCAGGTTTTTTCTGCACCGTAACGAAGCACCATGATGGTGTCCTTGTCACAAAAGCACAGGAAGCAGCTCTGCACAAAGATGGAGTCTACACCAGAGCCAAGCCTTTAGGGTCTGTGTGGTGAGAAACCCTGCAGAAAGTCAAACATCCTTTTGCCTTGTCAGGCCCAGATGAACGGGCTTGGCACTGTCAGCAGAACACCGGGCTGGAGAATAATCTGTAGTTCCTGCAGCTGTGGCCTTGCATATGCCCAGGTCCCTGCCATTTCTGAAGTCACCTCCCATAGGATGACCTCTTCTGCTTGATAATCCCCTTTTACTGGGGGATGCCCTTGAAACCCTTGAAGTGGGGCCCAGGGGTGCACAGTACCCAAAACCCAAACCTTTTTGATTCTGCCCACCAAAAAGCCAGCCTGACAGCTGGTGCAACCCAACATTGCAAGAGCATCTATTTCACCTTTTTCCTGAGCAAAAGTAATGTGCACCGTGAATGGGCTCTTCTTCCAGAAGCCCCCCACACAACCAATCCCCAAACTGTATGAGTCTCCAAGGAGCAGAGATGATTCCTGAAGAAGCAATAGGCAGCTGGCAGGTAGAAGTGATCACTGCGTGGCGGATGGGATTCCACAGCACACTGGAGATGGAAATATCACCTTAACAAGCATGGACAGCCCCCAATGGACTATAAAATTCATTTGGAGACTGAGATAATTCAAAGGAGAAAAGTGGCCCGGCAATAAAAGCCGGAACACATAAATTTAAATTCAAAAAGCTCTGCAGTGCCCTAGCAGTAACTGACGGAACACCACCCCCCTGCCCCACAGACTTATCCAGGCCCATCTAAAAGTCACAGTGCAGAGACCAGAGAAAGATGTACATCACCTGTGTTCCATAAAGGGGGAGGAGGGCTGAGGGGAGTAAATATGAGAAAAGTGCTTACACATTTGGCACATGTACAGGACATTATTATCATTATTAACATTATTATCATTAATAACATTACTCAATCACAAACTAGCCCGTAGAAGAGGCTAAATATTGTTTTCTATTAAACCAGGGCAGACCCGTTCAAGACAACAATTTCACACTACCTGAGTGTAGCTGAGGGTGGATTATGGCAAATTGCCTTTATTCTGCTTTTATGTACAACACAAATTCTCTTGTCCTTCCTCTGTTCTGTCCCCACTGGGATTCCTCCCCAAACTGCTCAGATAGTTCTTCCCAAAGCACTTCCCTCCCAAGGAGTTAGTTTGCCACTCATAAGATGAACAGCCTAAAATTGTGATAATAAAAACTTTATAGCTCTCCATCATGTTCATTCATGCTAATGCTCTCTCTCACTGTGGATATAGCAAAAATTTCAATGCTGAAGAAGAAAGAGGGGGTTTCAGATGGCATCACAGGCATGTTTTTCAGTGCTGTAAAAACATGGCAGTTCAATATACCTTTACAGCAGAAAGTGTCCATCAAGGTCATTAATGACTGAGAGAGGAGACACAAGAGCAGGAAGTTGCTGATGGATGATGTGTCATAGTTTGGAGATGGAAACTGCGGTAGACATGATCCATACATCTCCATGTCCCCACAGGGAACTGTCCTAATCTAATAAGACAGGTGTCTTCATGAAGAGGTCCCAAGGGCAAAAAAGAGGTAGGAGTCTGGCAAGTGACATCAGTTGCAACTTGGAAAATTGGACAGTCTGGGGATAGGGCTGATCTCCCTGTAGCACCTCAGTGCAGAGGTGAGGACTCTTGAGGCTTGAGGGACCCACATGGTACAGAATGCTAATTACCCTTGATGAGGGAGGAAAGGGACACTGGCTCGGATAGTAATTCATTATAGCTAATCCACCAGTCAAGAGTCCTTTGTCAGGGTGAGGCAGCCGCTCTCACTGATATATCAGCACAAGCATTTTGATTTCCAGGCTCTGTGAGTGATGGCAGATACCACACCTGTCCCCAGAGCTTAAAAGTTGGGATCTTCAGCACCAGCAGAGCAAGCCTTCATCGTAGAGGAGTCATTTCACTTTTTAACAAGTAGCAAGGGCAGACACGGACAGAAGGTGACAACTTAAAGAGCGTACAGGAGTGTCTAGGACTTGGGTTTAACAACCAGTGTTCCTCTCCCACACAACTGGTCTTCCCAGAATCAGACCTGACTGTGATTTATTATTATCTCTAATTTTTTGTACAGAGGCAGCACATGGGAGCTGTATTTGCAGAACAGAAATTCACTAAGATAAGTATTACACACACAAAGACCAAAGATACAACCCCTGTTCCAAGCACATTACAAATCAAGCACAGATTAGAGACCAAGATAAATATTGCAGTGTGATACACCTGAATTTTTTTTTTTTAACCTGCCTTTATAAAGGAACAGAAAACACTTGTGACAATAGGGTTAAATTTATGTTTAAGGGCACCCAATGCCTTTTAGGAGCAGCTGAAGCTGGTGTGGAAACAGCTGAAGTCATCTTTTCTAGGCATTTTTCTGCCTTGTACTTTCTGCCTTTTTTTCCCCCCTATCTTCTTCTATCCTAATAAGGTCACTGACAATGGAAACCAAGTTCTTTGCTGTTTCTGAGGTCATTTGCTCTTGCTGCTTATTTCCCTCCCTGCACATCATCAGCCAGTATGTGAACCGAAGGTGCTGTGGAGCAGAGAAAATGCCACCTCCCAGGAATGGAAATGGCACTGCATCACCATTCCTCTGCTTATGAAGTACCAGTCTTTCATTATTTCATTTTTTTTAGCAGTGTTTGTCCTCTGTATATGACAGCTACCACTGAGATCAGACTTCAGTGTGTAGGTCAAGCTGGTCAACTCAATCTTTGAACAGGTCTGACTATTTGAGTTAGTGAAATCTCAACTGGACATTTCAATCAAAACAACTGTGAGACCTGTATTAGGTCCTTTTACCATTAAAGCTTAATTTTCCAAACTGAGCAGAACAAGGTGCACTGGGTAAAGGTGTCTTTACAGCAATAGCTGTTATGGACCTGGGGCCTGCACCAGCTTAACCTTATGAAGTTCAGGTAATATAACTACAGCTTTAGCAAACTTGTGATCTTCCCTGCACTTGTATGTCCCTGCTGCATCCCCTTCACCAAGATCAGTCCCAGCCCTACTCTGCCCCACAGCATGGAGTAAAGACAGCTATTTCATGCACAACCCATACTCTTCCTCCCCCCTTAATGGTGGGGAATTGCATCAGAAGACACAACTGAAAGCAAGTCCTCCTCAGCCTGCAGTCCCAGTGATCCTCAGCAATCAGTAGTCCCTGGAGGGTTTTCCCAGGAGGAATGCCAGTTGCTGACACAGAGGGCTCCCCTAAGCTGCCTCCATGAAGGGCTCTGGCACCCCCCTCAGCTGGTGGCCTAGCCCACTGCCATCAGCCTCATGTGAACATTTGCCACTGCCAAAGCCAAGTGTCTCTGCCCAGTCCTCTACACAGCTCCTCTTGAAAAGTATCCCTTACTCCTTGCACAGGAGGATTTAGGGCTGAGCCAGCCCTGTGATTTCCAAAGATAAGGCCATGTCCCTGCCCTTGTGTATGAGTGGAACAAGCACCTAAGTTTGACAGTGAAGAGCAGGATGTACTTTTTTGCCCTCCTCCTCAGTGCAATCACCTCCCCACCGTTCCCTCTGGCAGGTAATTTTGATGGAGGTGTTTCTGCAGTACCCACTCTGGGACTGTGCATTATGACAAAGCTTAATAGGATTCCACAGTCAATTACTCCCTACCCATTTTTCTGCAACAACACCATTGCACAACTGCTAATAAGTGAATTACAGGAGAGAAAGGCCTTTCCTTTGTATATGCAGGAGATGTGTCATTTGGCTCTTCAAGTGTACGAGAAAAGAAAAGATTTAATTTTTTAGCCCCTCTCTTCCCTAGCTTTCCATCCTCCATGAGATGAAATAAACAGAGGGAAGCTGTGCTTTTTGCATAAATTGGGGATATATGATTGATAATGTGTTATCTTGTCAGCTGGAGACACCTGCATGGCAGGTATTTATGCTATCAGAAGGGCTCTAACTGGTGAAATACAGTTTGGTGCCGATAAGGGGACCCAGGGACTCATGGCGCCAGCCCCATGAGGACAGGGGGATTAATGCTGATATTTTGCAGCTTGCTCTTATTAAATTCTGATTCCTTTTGTGAAGTGAAAAAAAAAAGAAGAGGGGGAGAGTGATTGGTTTTAAGCAGATAAAAGACAGGCGGGGTGGGGGTGGCTGTTAGAAACGGGGCTGATGAATGGCCAGGGTATCTCTTGGGAATAAAAGCAAAAAGTATTAAACAATTTTCTGATTGACTAGATCTTGTCTGTCAGGCAGGGAATCAGAGTGGGGGGAATGGGTTTGGGGAGTTCCTGAGAGTACAAAGACACGGTTATATTAAAAGCAGAGCTTAATTATACAGGTGGGGGACAGGGAAAGAACCAATTTCCTTCATTTGCTGGAATTTTTAAACAGGCAGCACTACTGATGTTCAGGCACTCAGCTCCCAGCCCAGCCTAGTGCCAACAGCTTCTGCTTAATGCCCATGGCAGGGCCTCCTGCTACACACAGTGGCCAAACTCCTTGAAATACTCATATTTAGGATAAGGCTTCCTCCAAGCAGGCAGCACACACCAGGTTATGGCAAAGTTATGTACAGTAGGTCCCCAGCTGCAGTACAAGGGGCAGGAGGGGGAGCACTGGCAGAGCTGGTGGGGGGAACCTCAGGCTGGGAGAGCCAGCGTGTTTTCCACTCCTGAGCATTTTCAGGATTAAACCCTTAGGTCTTTGCTTGTACCTGTATCTTAGAAAATAATCATTTGCAACATTCATGAAAGAAAAGCCTTAACAACTTCAGATAAGCTCGGGTAACACTTTGCATATTCTGTGGGAATTCCTCTAGGGCTGGAAAAGCAGTAACAAAAAAACTGGGAAGGAATGATCCCACAGACCACAAGCATCAGTGAGGAGACATGCCACACTAAGCACATACACTGTGTGCAGAGAGGGTTTCTATCAGCTGCAACCAGAACCAAACCATGCAAACACAAAAAGGCTCTGAGAATGTTACAGCAAGAAAGATACAGCAACACCCTTTTACAGGATGGGAAGGTTTGTGATGCAGACACAGATGGATCCTTTCGGTTATATGATTCTGTTTGCGGTTCTCTGGGCATGTATTATTAATATGCTACAGAGTTTTAATTAGAGCTGAGAGATTCATTCATTGTGAATAATTTATCTGATTAATTTTGCCTTGCTTCTGTTCATGAATTGTCCATAAGCAGTTTGTAATTTTCTCAAATTTATTTGTCATTTGCAGTTATTTGCTAACTTGTCTCAGTAAATAATTCTCAGCATATTGTTTGTCCACAAACTGTCCCTGGATAGTCAATATTCAAAACCAAAGCTGGGTTAGGTACACTTTTGTTAAATATATGCAGTAAATCCCATTGGATGTTTCTGTTTTCTGACTAACCTTTAGGATCAGGCTTCCATAGAGAATACTACTTTTTATGAGTTCAAATTTTGCTTCCTGCAAATAGTCTCTAATATTTACATAAAATTCACTGTTCCCATGAACATTCCTGCCAGTCAATATATTCACTACAATACACACAGAAGGGACCACAAAAGGAGTGTTTTATACTTGAGGCAAATAGTTCTTTTGTTACACAGTGCCCCAGTCTGTTCCTGGGAGACCTGACTGAACATTTGTTTAGTTTTGGGGTATTTTTTTTTTTTCTGGTTTGTTTTGCTTTTCCAGCTCTCCTGGTCAGGGGTTATGTTCTCCCTAAGTCAGTCACTCATGCAAACTGTGCTGCATACTAAATACGTTGTCTTTGTGCGTTGCCTTTGCCTCAAAAGTGTCCACTGAGCGCAGGGCACTGGGATAATCATCATCCAGCCAGAAAAAGTGACCATCACTGCTGGGCATGCCCAGGCAGTCGCTGCTTGCTCCAGCCTGTGCTGCCATGAAAACACTCGAGGCACAAAAAGTGCCGCACAGCCAGGCTCACTCGCAGGGGTGACCCCCACTCCGTGGTAACAGCAGAAGCTTGCCTGCTCCACATGGGATCTTTGCTTTGAAAAAAACAAAATATGTTGTTTGGCAATGAAGAGAGAAGTTTCTCTGCTGCAGTGCTCAAAAAACCAGTGTGAACAGTAAAAGGCATCTTTGCATAATTACTAAGTAACCTCCACTTGGTAGCTTTGAATTATTGGCTTGTGGCAGGGAACTATGGAGAAACATCACTGTCATCTGACAACATGCAGCAGGGGTTGCTTATTTTTAAATCAAGTTCAGCAATGAAGACTCACATATTTCAGCATTCCAGAGCAGCTGGAAAGCAAATATTGCTTTGACAGTTCTGTGGATGCTCTTAGCCAGCATACACTCTTACAAGGGTTTGTAAGCACGTGCAGTCATGACATAATCAGGGATAGCACAGACAGAAGTGACCATTTGTGTCACTTAGTACAGCACCAGTGGAGCCAGGACCACTGGTCATTCCACCATATCATTCCCTTCAGTGTTTTTTCCTACAGCCTAGTCCAGACTTTTAACTATTGCCAGTTGTGAGATTCCTACTTAATCTTTTCAGGACCTCACATATTTCAGCTCTCAGTATCTAAGTTCTCCCAGGCAGTTCCCATCTTTCCTTTTCCTTTAATTGGACATTTCTCAGTGCAATTTTATACCTTTTATTTATTACATCCAGGGATGGGAAATAACCTGACATTCCTGTGTTTTGCAGGTTGATTGAGGGTGTCATACCACTTTCTAGCTCAGCGTACCAACACCTTACATGTTTCCATTTGACACGTGTGTCCCCTTTAAATCCTCACACCCTCCAATCCAAGTCCCACCGAGGCCAGTGCCAAAAACCTCTGGTTCTTGGTGGGTCTCAAAGACAACTTTTGATAGCCACAACTCTTAGACCTCAACCAAGACAAGCACTGCTTTTTTCCTTGTCCTTCAAATCAATCCCCCAACCATCTGGCTGCTCCTGCTGCTCAAATCTGGTTTTTTTTTTCCAAGTCTTCCTATCATATTCTTCTGCCTTGGAGACTAGAATGGACAGGGAATACTACTGCTGTGCTCTGGATTCACTATTTGCATTTTCTAGGGTCTTAGCATCCTACAGAGCTTTGTGGGTACATGCAGTATGAACATCCTATAAGGTTTTGTAGACATTCCTCATTAACACACAATGGAATCTGTGTAGATGCATTATTAATACCCTCTTAGCTGGCAAGAGAATGGTGATATTTTCTTATGAGAAATGTAATTGTTTAATATCAAACAGTATTATTTCAAAGATTTAATTGTGTAATTGGGGTCAGTAATCGCTCGGTCGTCCTCAGAGCAAGAGGAACTTGCAGAGGAAAAGATTTATTGTCCTGACAATAGAGAGCAAATTTTAATATTTCTGAAAAATTGAGAACTATTAATCCTGGCATGTGTTACTCTCAAACACAGTGAACTGATAAAACTTTGATCTAATTTTCTCTTTGAAGGGGCATTGGTGGGGTGTGGGGAAGACTGTTAACTGGAGGTGGCCTTCTGCTGGAAGCACGGCAGAGCACAAAGGCGAGGCACATTCAGCTTCACAGGAGCTCTCAGACTGTGCACAAGGCAGCTACTGAGAGAACAAACTGTTGCAGTCCCACTGTGCTGCAAGGGGAGGGAAGACAGATGTGGTTTCCATGACCACAGGCAGCTTAGTGGTCATCTCTCAAAGGGATGCTATTTGCATTTGTATTTGCATTTGCACCCAGTGTGCACACACTTGTCTGTTTCTGGGAGTTCCAAGCAATATTTGCAATACAGATCAAGTAATACATGTGCCAGTGGATGATGAGGTGCATGCATGCCAGTTGCATCAAATATATGGGTAACCTGTCTATGTGAAGCTTATGAACTCTGTCTCATACTGGGAGCTTGAGTATTAGTAGAAACTTCAAGCTTTCTTTTAATGAGAAGCTCTGAAACCTTCTCTGATTGGTTTGGGTTTTTTTTGTTTTGTTTTGATGTTTTTGGTTTTTTTTTCGTATCTAACTTGAACTAAAATTCACAGAAGGTTACAATGAAAACAAAAAAAGCCTGTTAAATTTTCATGGTGTCTTCTCAAATGGAGCACTACAGCCAAGCAAGAAATAAAAAGAGCACCAGAACTGGTGAGGCAGCAATGGGGACATACTGCAGGGATGACCAGTTATTATACAAGCAAGAGTATTTCCCTGGACATTTGGAGAGGAAGGCTTTCTGTGAAAACAGAAAGGCTGCACAACTTCTGTGATGGGCACAGGATCACAGTGCCCTTGGATGCCTGCAGGGAAAGGTAGTGGAGCATTTTGCAGTATATAACGAATTATACAGCAGTGCTGGTAAAGGAAAATAATTTCTGGGATTTTTTTAATGTTTAGAATTGTGTTAACTTTGCTTTAAGTGACACAGGTCCCTGAGGGAGGGGTCTGTAAATTGCCCCTGACTTCAAAGCCAGAGCTCTGCTACAAGGTGGGCTTTGGCTTTGGAGCAGTGAGGATTGGCTCCAGGGCTTGCAGCAATCAAAGCATAAGGCCCAGTTGCTGTGGAAAGAACAGAAAGTACACCACACTGGGCAAGGGCAGGACAAGTAAATGAGGCAAATAGCCCATGCAGGCCAAAAGAAGTTCATAAATACATGAACCCAGCTGCAGCAGTCTGGCATGGAACCACCCAGAAACTATATCAAGGCTATACAACAGAGATGAAAGTGCAGATGCTAGCTTATAAATACAGCTGGGCTGCTTAGCTTTTTACAGATGTGGGCATTACATTTGCAGCTGAGCCCTGAGATCTGCTAATGGGAAAGACTATCTGAGAGGCTGAAAATAATGAATTTATGGTAGCAATTCCTAGGCAGTATTTGGTTTCCAGACATTTGAAAAGAAAGAGCTGTCCCTGTTAACAATGTTTTAGTAACTCCTTCCTTTTAGAATATTCTCCAAACACAGGAGCAGAAACAACTTCCTTCTCTTAGGCTAACCTTCCCTTCTCCAGTTACTTTGACCAGGTATCTGGGGATAGCCAAGATTTAGACCTGTACCTGAACTGGTCTTGAGATCCAAAATTCAGTGACTAGATGACAATTTTTAACACTCTGAGTTCTACCTAGGAGCCTTTGCTAATTACTTCCGGATATGAACTTTAAATTTAAAGTTTTGAGCCAGCTATGAAGAAACACAAGACTTAGGCAGAATGTAAGCTATCTGTATCTGCTCAATGTATCCAGCCAGGCTGGCTAGATGTGACAGCCATATCTTATTCTGAAAGGCAGAAGTGCAGTTTTGCCCAGCTTGAATGACAAAAAATAGTAGACTTTGCATACAAGACATTTTGATGTGGGAGAAGACATCTGGGTCACATAAAAAAAAAAAAAAAAAGGTTTCTTTTCCCATTCCTTGTGCGATGTATATGACATTTATTTTGGCTTCCAAAAGATTACAGGAAAAGAGGTACAGGATATGTCATGAGAGAAAAACTAAAACTTGCAAAGCAGGTTTTTGGAGCCCAGAAGGACCTGCTTACTAAACCTGGCTCCATGATCCCAGAATCATGTTCTTCTGTGTACAATCTGCCCTGTGGCCCATTAAGTCAAAAGCTGAGACTTGCTGCTAAAAGCCATCAGCTCCTGCAAAATGCTGCTCTGCCAGTTCAGCCTGGAGGTCTCACTGCTCTTTCTTCAAGCAATGGTGCAATTTACAGCTTTCCCTGCGTACAATGACTGCCATTCTCTGCTTTACTGAAATAGCTTCCTCTGGCCAATGCCAAAGAATGTGTTATTAGACCAGTAACTCACTCCTGAACACAGTGATCCAGGTATGGCAACCCCCCAGAACTTGCTGAAAAAAAGAGCAGCAGTGAAACTCAAAAATTACTCCTCCCCTCATTCCTTTCCAAATGGTGTGAACTCTGGATCCAAATCAAGGCCAGCAACAGAGAACATGGAGGAAATATCCTTTTCCTATGTTATCTGAAAGGAAAACAACAACTAGCAAGGTATGCCAAGGCAACAAATTCACAGTGGAACCTGATGCTGTTAAAAACAGACATTGCAGCAGGACAGATGGTGGGTTTATGCAGTGTCCTGTGTCGAGGAGAGAGATTCACGGTGCAGCAGGGGTTCTGCAGTGGGCTCAGGCCGACTTAGCCCCAGCAGAGCTCTGGTGTCAAGGAAATCTGTTTCACTACCACTGACAGCATGTGGCTGCCATCTCCCTTCTCTCCTTAGATGATATTGGCTCCACTAGCAGGCACAGGAGACATGGTTTATTCTTCATCTCAGTGTCTCCCATTAGGACCAGGTAATTCCCCTTAAGTAATTTCTCCCCACTTGTGTGTGTTCTGTTTCTGCGTCTGGTCTGTGCACCTGTGTATGAACCCACTGTGTGCCACCTGTACACACACACAGAGTGTTTATAGCAAGTTAACTCTCTTATCCAGCTGGATTAAATGTGCAAACTCTGAGCAGCAAGATATCTCTGTTCTCTTGCCACATATAGAGGCTCCAACACCTAGAGAATAGGTGTTGGAGCTCACCAGAGTGTTTGAAGAGGCAGCAGAGATTACAGGCCACTAGGCTTAAATATTTTCTCTAGAGCTCCAAACCATCACTATGGTCTCCTGTTTGATTCTAGGAAAAAAAATCGATTGCAAATTGTTAGCAGTGTAAAGGTACCATGCAAATTGTTAGCAGTGTAAAGGTACCAGCATCTCCTGTACTTGAACTGTGGAGGATTCTTCCTAACACCTCCCTGGTCCCCAGCCATAAATACAGAGCTCTCTCCCTTGCTCCCTGCTGGCCAGCACGAGGGCATTTCACCTTGCTTGTAGGAGCTCAATAAGATGCAAAATATGACAAGCTGGTAGAAAAGAGAAATAGACACATATTTCATTACTGAAAGGGAAACAAAAAGAGGGCTGCAGCAAAGCTGGATAATAAATAGATTTAAAATGCTTCTGTCTAGTGCAAGTGTTCCCTTTTATGCCTACACAAGTTTCTCAGAATGAGATGGGAGGTAAAGAGGAAAGGAAAAGCAATGTGTACTCTCTATGGAAGGACCAAAACTCCAGCATGGTGATCAAACCACTCAGGCAACTCTGTCAGCATAGCAGAACAACAGGGGGAAAGAAAGAAATGGGGAGGGAGAGGAGGGGGAAAGTCAGGACTAATGGCAGCTTCAAAGCAGAACGGTGCAGAAAAGAGATGAGAAACATCACAGGAGAGAAATGACTAGCTGAGGAATAAATGTATTAAAAGAGCAGATTTATAGTCTAAGTGGTCACACAGGTCTCCTGCGGGCTTGATAGTAGAGTAAACCTGTCAGGGATACAGACTGGTTCTGTGGCAAGGCAATCCGTGGGAAAAAGCTCTGCTAATCCATCCAGGCAGCACCCTGCATGATCTCCAGGATGCTCTCCCCAGCACCAGCCCACCACAAAGTACAGCAGAGGTCAGTGAGGACCCTGCTCACCCTGCAGGGGCAATAATGCAGGGAAAGCTACCTGGAGAGACACAAGGAACATGTGTGTGCTGACCCGCTTGCCAGGCAGAGATACATGTCCACCAGCTCTGAGTCATGTGTGTGTGACACAGCTGAATTCACAAAGTGCCATCCAATTTCCCTCCCAAATCTTTCCTCTTCTTGCTGGTGTGTTTTATTGCTGCTGCTTCTAACAACTGTGCGCCAAATATTTAGAATTATGTGGCCACATGCAGCCACTGCAACACAATTTATTCAGCTCACCAGTAATCCTGAAGCTGGCCTAGCCTGTAGTTTGATTTGCACAAAGCCCAGGACATATAGGTCCCAATAAATTCCTAATCCACAAACCAGTTTCAAACCCAGCATGATAAGCATTTAGGGCTGCCACCAGCCCTCCTTGCCTCCTCCCCAGAAACCCTGGAGTCAGCTGATACCCCCAAGTTAGTTTTAGTCTGGGCTATTTCCTCCCTGAGCACAATGCATCAGCATGCTCACCAAAAGCCAGCACCTCAGGCATGGAAACCAATTCTCCATGCTATCTGCAGTGGTTTGGTCGTGGGATAATGAAAGCCTGAATTCAAAACCCACTGCAGCTATTACAGCCATAAAGAGGGAAGAAGGGAGAGCTCCAGAGAAGAAGACAGACACAGAGGTCTGCTTCTGACTGCAGGTGCATAACGGGGAAGCAGGCTTAAATACTCTGACATCTGAGGAGGGAGTACTGTCCCTCTCTATTGCTAAGCCACTAGGGACATGCTATTTGAGCTTTGCCATTTCCACTTAAAAAGGAGGACCACCTCTAGCACCTGAAGCGTGAATCACGTGCAGCTGTTCAATGACCAGGAACAGAAGAAATGAGAAAGCACTCAATGCAGTTGCATTAATTGCACATGTACATCATAGTGTGCATACTTACTAGCATGTGGAACTCACTCTTGCCTGGGAGAAGTAGAGCAGAGATTGAAACCCTTTGCTTTCTGTGCTATTCCCATATGAGAATTTTCAAGATATGAATAAAACAAAAACTTATAGAAGTGACTGTTGATGTGATAAAAGAACCAGGGAAATTCATCTTATTCTTCCCAAACTTTCCCTATCAGATCTCTGCATACAAACAGGGATTTAAAATTCTCTATCCTGACCATCCAGCAGCACAACCAGCTCCTACCTTGCGGCTCTGTCACAGCTTGCTCATCCCAAACTCAGGCCGGAGGGTACAATGATGAGGGCACAACATTTTTATGAGTACTTATTCTCATTTTGGATATGAAGACAGATCTCTCTATCACCTTATATTGGATCCACATTTATGTGACAGATTGGTCCTATGATGCAGGACTTTAAAGAGCAGAGGGCCAGAGGTTCCAAACGCCCACATACCAGTGGCAGCACTACTGAAAGAAAGCACAGGGGACACAGGTGGAGGGAGCAGGGGACAGGCTGAGAGAACACTACATGTTCTTATCTCTCCATGACTCCAGCAGCCTACTAAATCCTGAGAGAGCACCACATGGCCTTGAAACGTGCAGGGAGATGCAGTACATCCCCAGCTGTGCCCACGTTGCTGTGATAAAGCCGCTGATGCTGGCCAGGAGACAACTTTCTGCTGCCTTGCCCATCAGGCATGCCCTGTCTTGCTGAGCGCACTGGGAGTCATGATGCAGAAGGTGTCACCAGAAGCAAGATGGGGCCAACCAGCTGATAGGTTGTACTGTGTTTTCCAGCAAAGAAACATCGCCTAAATCAGTGGGTGATTGCAGAAACTCAGCAGTAGTGGCAGCACTTGCTGAGATCAACATTTGGAGCTGTTTTCTTCAAAACATAAGAGCATAGTTATCTCCACAATAAAAAGTGGCATGGTGACATACCACCTCATTTCAGCTTCAAGCAGCAGTCTCACCAATAAAAAAGTGTGAATTCCTTAACTCTGTGCACGTGCGTGCACAGAATTTGTGCTCCATTGCCCCCCTAAGGGGCACTTCAGTAGGCTGAACTGTGCCCTGGCAGCAGAAGTAGAGAAATCCAAGCTCATTCACTTTTACCAGAGGAATTTCAGTGAATGATTATTTAAGAATGTGGTAACGTTGAGGAGCCAACAGAGAACAGTCTGTAATTTGCTAGGCACCGTCAAAGCACTGAGCAAGAAGCAGCTCCTGTTTAAGTGCCCACACTTTAGTAGCTAGACCTGACACTGATGCAGTGAGTTATAGACATATTACATTTTAGGTACTTGTCTTTCCTTGCTTTGTTTCTGTGGTATCTCAGTGCCTTGTGGTAGAGTATTTGCATCCCTTATGCTCTTGTAAGGCAGATGCCATTGCTGTATCTCACTGGTGAACTTGGGCAGTAGGGCACTAAATGACCTGTCCCACGTCCCACAGGCTGTATCTGACAGCAGGAAATTGAGTCTTCATCTCTCAAATGCCAAACAGCCTCCTAATTGCCACCCCTTCATTCTTGTACCTCTCCTCTAGTTTGTACACAACAATCAGGCAGCTAACATCCTTTGTGAAAAGTGGGAGCTTTCCTCCTGCTATCTCCATTCTTCCCAGTGCATACAGCATTTACCTTCAAGATCCAGGCCCCTTTGAACACACATACCCCTCACCTGACACCTGGACAATGTTGCAGGACTGCTCTGATGCCTTTACTCTCTCTCGTTGTCCAGAGGAAGAAAATGAGAAAACAGAGAGGTAAAAATGCACCTAAGCAATAACCCTTATAGTAATCTTAGGAGAAGATTAGGCCCTGCAAGGCAGATGCTTCTTTCAGTGCTGCTCAGTAAAGCTGAGGGAACTGTTCCTTGTATTTGTAGTCACTTTGAACATACACCCCTGAGCTTTTCTTCTGCCTTCTTCTCACCACAAGGGCTGAGCCTCTGCTGGCTGCCATGTGTTGCTTCCTGGGCTGGTGGACTCTGTAAAGGTGGGTTGGCATTTTTTGTTCCTAGGTTTGACCACTCAGCTCACATGAGAGGAAAAAAGGACTTAGCTCACAAGAGAGACTGTCCAGTGCACATCCCACAAGAAGGTGAGACATCAGAAAGGCCACAACAGGCCCACATAACTCTTTTTAAGCAAACAACCACCATCATTCATAAAAGGCATTAGAGCTCAGCCTTCCCTCATGAATCACAGGAGAGTGAGGGGGAGTTATGCCATCGACCTCAGCTCTCAGTGAAATGGATTTACCCAGGCAGCTCATGCCCTCTTCACATCTTTGATAAAGCCATTCCCATCTACCTGACTGAATAAAATTCTTCCTAACAGTCTTTTTGATCAAAGGTCCCAGTTGATGCCACTGGTTTTGTTTTCAATATGCACCTCACACTCAGGCTGCTTTGTGTTCCTTTGCACTGTGTAATGGAACCGTTCTTGACGAACCACAGCCTCCAGAATGATGCCCCCCTCCTTCCCTGTTGCTGAAACTCAGAGATGGAAAAAACCCTCAAGAGTCACTGGGATTGATGAGCTGTTTGCATCACCACATCTTTTCTCAATGTTACCTTCATCTCCTGCAGGACCAGGCTGTAGTGGGTGGGTACCCACTTACCTACATTTGCCCCAGCTCCCATAAGTATTGGCCTTTTTAGATTAACTCCTGGGCTCTGGGGAGAACCACAGGATTTTTACAGCCTCTGTGTCCCTGCATAGTATCAAATTTACATTCCATGCCTGTATCACTCACACCTATTTCCACACAGCTCCCCAGTCCCACACCCTCGTATCCCACCACATGCTCACATCCTCTCATAAATTCAGGTTTGCTGTAACAGGTTTGTTGCCATAAACACATTTTGCTTTCTGGTTCTTCCTACGTGATTGTCTCTCCTCCACTCCATTTGCACAGGTCCCCTGGAGGCACACCATCATGCTAGCTGAAGGTTCAAGCTCACCCTCGAGCCTGAGCACTCTATTTACCATCCTCACCTTCGGGTGCCTTACAGTACTGCTCAGGCTTGGTCTGTGTTGTGCTGCTACTGAGAGAGAAGGGATCAGTCTTGGCTGAGAGAAGAGGGATGGTTCAAACCTAAACCTTGCCCAGACAGACAGAGATAGCTGATGGCCATGTCTGAGCTCATGCTGAGGCACAGTGCACAAAGACAAGGACTGATGGAATGAAATGTCTTGCTTGCACATCTCTTGCACACTGCTATACCTCCTTTGCTAATAAATATGAATTTACTGAGGCTCCTGCTGAATGTCACTTGTCTTTAAACGTCTCTTGACAATACTCAATCTCCCATCTCTCATGGTTATGTAGGAGTGATGAACAAGGAGACACAGTAATCTCTGTTCTAGCCCTACAGTGTACTGCAAGAGGGAAACAGATGGCTTAATATATTCTCTGTCTTCCTCTTTGCAACAAATCCTGATACTTGCAGAAGTGATAATCACCCAGAGCCCCAGGGGGTAAATTTTTGCCCTGCCCAGATAAACAGTTCCCATCCCATATTTTTCCGCTATCCTCACACTGTTCATCTTGATTCCTTTCCCTGAAAAGACCAATTTCAGAGACTAAAGAGAAGAATAAGCTTCTGCTGCCATTTTTTGTGTTTGTTTTTTTTGGTTTTTCCAGTGAACCAGTCAGAAAGTATGAGTCCCCTTGCACAGGTCCACCCTGACTAACCATGAAGGGAAACAGGCAGACTCCCCTACTGGTCACATGCACCAGTTCTTCCCATGTGATGCTGCTCTACAACATGCAGTCTGTCACAGCAAACGGCACATGCTGACACAGCTTTCCCAGCCAAACCCACGGAGCCACAGTGACAACAAAATTACAGAACAGCCTGGTCACTAAATTACCCAGCAGCTATGAGACAAGCCTTCTGAATTGCCTTGTTATTATTTCCCTAATACAGTCTGCTACAGCATCTGGCAGAGCGGTGTGTTTCAGGGCTAAGCATGCAATAAAACTGTGTGATTAGATAGTTAACTGTCTTGTGATAACAAGGTAGGGATTTGCAACCAGCTAGAAAAGGAGAGATCCTTTCTAACAGAGCACAATCCAGCCCTGGAATGCTCAGGCTCCAGACTGAAACACACATGATTACCCCCTCTAATAGAAAATCCCCATGTGAGATTTCACTGGTGGGTAAGAAGGGAGGTATAAGGATTAGGGCTGGTTTTGTTTTTCTCTTTTCTTTTCTACTGTTAATTCCCACATACTGGCTGGTCAGCAGAGAGCAGTGATTACCTCTGTCAGGGAGAATGGGGAGGGCAGCTTACTGTGCTCAGTCCTCTAGGGAGAATTGAAGGGGCCTGCGCAGCTCTAAGCTGAACTCCTGGGGACCACAACTGTTAGGGAGCCTCCTATTACAGTCCTGTGGTTGTGACAACATCCCACATTTATCCTCTGGGGGCTGGGCACATGGGGGTTGGCAAGAGACAAAAGCCTACCCAGCCCCAGCTGCCTTCTCTACCCTGATCTATAGAGACACCCAACCTCTCCCAAGGGTGGAGTGGTGACACCCAGAGGAGAGCACAAGTCCCATATTTGAAAGTGGAAGTCCTGAGCTCAGGATAAGAAAAGAGGGTGTGATCAGTCTCACATAAATTAACCTTTACAAAACTCTTTCAGATGCTCATTATCTAGCAGCATGAAGGACCAGGTAACCATTATGTAGTTACAGGAAAGTTGCCATGTAATTTGCTGTGTAGGTGGATACTTGGGATACTTATCAGGTAATTGCTATGTGGGTGAAGGGGGATGTGCAAAGGTTTACCATGGGTGAGCGATGAATGGAAGTAGCAGCCAACCTGACTTCTCATGTCCCTTCTCCACCTGCCAGCAGGCAAATACCATGTCCCCACAGATGTCTCATTCATGTCTCTTGTGATGGGGCACAGCTGGAAAATGGGTTGCTTTTCTGCTACTGTCTGTAGCAAACAAACCACAAAAATGGTGGTTCCTACCCAGAGGAACAGCTCACACTTAACAGGTCAGGCCGTCTCACAGACAGATTCCTAAGAGCCAGATTCTCCACAGATGGGCCACAATACAGTGTGACTTGAGACTGGATAAGACCTTCTCACTTGTAACCATCCCCAGTCACAGCTTAGTACTTGCCTGGTATTTCTCTCCTAACAACTGTGGATTTTGGTCTTCACATTTTACTGAAACAGCCCTTTGATTTCTCTCCCAGTCCCCCTCCCTGGCACTGTTCACCAGGCAGGTAGGCAGAGCACATGCAGTCATTTGCCGTTATTCCATATGCAGCTCTGGGACAGCTCTGACCTTTTTCTGTTTGTGTACAGCCTGTTTTCATGTGTCCAGCAAAATGCATTCCCTTGCACCTCATACACACACACACACACACACACTATAGTTTTCACTTTGTTCTCCTTCAGCATCACCCAACAATGACTTGTGAAACTGCACACAACCTTTGTATCAGGAGGGGTTTTGTAAACCTTGGTTGGCTGGACATGCAAGGAAGCTCTTAAATGGAAATGCTCTTACGCTTAAATGGAAATTGGTTTGAATCTTCTTCAAATCCAGCCATTTTCTTCAGCTCCCATGTTCAGAACTCTCAGACCCTGTTACATCTGTGATAAGCTAAGTCCCAATCTTAGACACCCTGCTGCCTTAACATCAGGGTACCTTGGTGTTTTTATCTACTCCAAGCAGCCCTATTTCCCATCCTTCCCAGAAGAGAGATGCTCATGTCAGATCTCCACAGCAGACCTACCATGGGAGAACTCAAAACAAGCAGTGGGCAGATTACTCATTACATACAATTTATTTAGCAGATTCTGTCTTTTCTTTTTTCCCCTGCTGATAGATGGTCTATGAACAAACTTTTATGCATTTATTATTGTTTATTATTTATTTATGCAAAATTGTTCAATGAATATTTTACATGGGCAAATTTCAGTCTGGGTGTTTCTAATGAGCTTTCATTCGATTAGAGAATTCTGAATATTCATAATGTCTAATTGGCCATCTCAGTCACATGGTATTTTTTCTGTCCCCTTACTAGAAGACAACTTTTATTAACTACTTCCATCCCAAGGAAGTTCCTTCTCTGGACTGAAAGGATGAGAGTGATTGGGCTGAAGATGTCTTTCTGAAACAAAGATTGTTGCAAAAGAGACAAGTGTGAGGCTATATCTCTATGGCATAAGGCAGAGCTTTGCCAAGATCTGCAAGCCAGTTTTCATACTAGAAGCAGTGTCTTCATAGCAAAACACCCCAGGTATGCTCATGGATGCTCTTTCCTCTCCAGGATTAAGTAATCAAGCAATACACTAGCCTAGCATACAGTTAGGTTGTTTTAGTCTTGGCTGTATGTCTTTGCATATTACTGCTACTTACTTGTAGATAAACTAGGGCTAAATTTGGTCACGTTTAATGCAGGAGGCTCCATTTCAGTTGGTCCACACTCCTTATGTGTCATATGGACTTCCAAAGCCTGATTATCATCCCCCTTCTGTTGTGGAAACATCAGATCAACTGCTTCCTAATCATGGCCATCTCTCCCTTGACTGTAAAGCCCACAGCCAATGTGGCTACAGGTATTTGTGCTGTAAGTTGCAGATATTTAGTAATAGGCAATTTCCCTCATTCTGAAGAAGAGGTGGACGTTATCAAGCTGCCTGATGCTTAGGAGTAGGCATGGTAGAAGGAAAGCATTATTTGAACTGCAATGAGTATGTCAAAATCTCAAACCAACATCTAATTCATATTGTGATGTGCACAGAGTATCAGAACACATCAAGAAGAAGAAGAAGGGCAGAGGAGCAGAACTAGGAAAATTTGTGGCCTTTCCTTACATATGATTTGGTCATTTCTGTCCTTTCTTACGCACCCCTGTGCATCTGGAAGGGCCATGTCAGAGAAGAAGGCGTGCCTAAGGTACTAAATCCCAGACTCCGAATCTATTTCTACTCCCTGGCTCCTCCTGCATGACAGGATGGGTGTGCATGCCACTGTCACAGGGCACACACAGGCACCTGGAGAGCAGTACATGACAGGAAAAGCCCTAAAGTCTGGACTGTGGCGCCATTTGGAGCTGTTGCCCTTTTCTGAGAGCAAGCTCCAGTTCTCCTGTTCGAATGCTTTAGTGTGGGGCTAGGAACTGAACTCATTTTGGTTGAATATGCAGTTGAACACAGAGACACAGACAATAAAATACTCCAACACTCTTTCCTCAATCAAAGAAATTACATGATATTAATGCAAGGTAGCTTGGGTTGACTTTACCTGTGTTAAAGCCAGGAAATTTAAAAAATGATGGTTCCCACAGCAACCTTAACTCACCCATGTTGCACATATCTAATAAGGCAGAGTTAACAGCATACACATGAATATAAAATACTACTCAAGCAAATCTCAGCCATCAAATTGCATTAATATTGATTTGTTTCTTTTAATAATAGATTGTCCCATCACTGCTTTCAAGAGAGCTTTTTATGAAACTATTTTTTTAAGTTAAGATTAAAAAAAGAAAAACCCAGCATATTTTATTCACGTTTGATATTTAAAAGAGGCGACATTGTTTCTCCATGTGAGGAAAGTGACAAATAGGTAGAATAGAATTCAGTTCTCGTTTTTACTGTATTACAGTAATTTCAGCTATGGAGTTTTTAATTAAAAATTTGAAACCTATGTGTGATGACAGCCAGAAGAGACATGATCGAATTTATTGAAAAAGATATGAGATAATAATCTCCTCCTTCACAGCCTACGTTTCCTTTATTTCTATCAGTAAGCTGAACCCAGTGCTGGGCATAAGTCACCTCATGCATGGGTACCTGCTTAGGATACAGTTCATTCAGGGCTATACTAGATTCCTACCCAAGATAGCAGAATAAGATTAAGATTAAATTATATATATATATATATATATATATATATATATATATATATAAAGAAAGGACCACAGGATCCAACATCTGACCAACATCTGATTCAATAAAGGGATGATAATTGGTCTTAGTGCATGCTGCTCAAGATGTGGCATGTATGTTGAAAGTGGCTTTTCGGTACAGACACATGAAGATCAACAATTTGAGGTCCTGAAAGGCACAAGTGAAATGAATGGCAAAGCTGTGTGGGGATTCTAACCCTAAATAACTGGAGATGTGATGCAACCTGAGAACATCAATGCTGCTATAAATGATCACCTTTCACAACGCGTCTTACAGAGGGTCTAAACCGAATGGAAATGAAAGGAAGTTGTGCCCAGAGATTAGGACTCAGCAGACAGACATGGACAGCTGGGATTGCTCTGGTGGTGCTGCACAGCTGCTTGGGCAGTGTGTGGCAGGAGAGCCGTGGGGGCTGCAGGGAACCCTGACGGAGCAGTGCAAAGCCAGGAAGTTTGCACAGCACCCTGGAAACCCTGGCAGTTCTTCTCAAAGGAGCAGCTGGCACCCAGTGACCACCAATTTTAGCAGCTCCCCGGCCAAGAACCATAGTGCTTACAACCCTGTGGCCAGATCTCACCGCATTCCATGGCAGCACTCTGGAGTCACTGCAGCACACAGCTCTGTTCTTGAAAGACACCCTCAGGCACAAAGTAAAATGAATGAGCACCAGGAATTCAGCTGGTTCCTTGAGAGTCATTCAGTCAAGGGAAAAATATAAACTCCTTTTTCTTAGGCCCTGACACCTGCCTCAGAAATTAATCATCAGAAAAATAAAAGAATAATAATCAAGCCAAACAGCATCCTAGACTGCGTGTCTCATTTTGTTTTGGTTTTTAGGCTAAATAACCCCCTAACTGGATTCCAAATTCCTTGTAAAACCATCTCTCCCAGCCTCTTGCCTAAAGTTTCCAGCTCCTCGTTTAAATTAACTTGCTAAATGCTCGAGTCCCTATGTTGGAGGCACTATCTGGTCCATCGGAGGAGCCTGGCTGCTCACGTGGCAGCTCTCATTAGCGACAGGCAGGGACTCAGCTGCGCCGGCTTTGATAAGCCCGGCTCCACTCTCACAAGTACGCCGCAAAGCAATTAAAACAGCAAAGGGCCCTTTTTTCCCCTTACCATCCTTCTTCTTCCTCCTCCAAAGCTGAATAAAAATGATTTGATAAATTATTCTTTTCAGAACTAAACACTCAGGCGAAGGAAGGGGGGAGGAGGGAAAATCCACACAGGGGAGGCACGGCGCTCCCGAGGACCCACAATGAGCCCGCAATCCCAGCTCGGCGGCAATCAGGGCGGATGCTGGCGCCCGGGGTGGGGCAGTGCCACAGCGACGCGCCCCGCCATCCATCTCCCGCTGCTCCCAAGACCTCGGGATGTGCTCCGTATGTGCCCGTCTGTGTGCGGAATGGATGGGAGTCGGGCGGGTGTTCAGGACAGGGTCAGCCCGGTGTTATTAGACTGCCTGCCTTTAGATGCAGGCACAGCTCAATTCCCTCAGCATTGTCTGAGTCCCTCTGACTTCAACTAGGGAAGAAAACCCTCAGGAGGCTGATAAAAAAAACCCCCACAGTTTGGAGGCGCCTGGCTATGCTACCATTGCCACCATAGCAGGAGCCAGAACTGTATGTTTGAAACAGCCCTGGGGTTTTGCAGTCTGTCTGCAGTGTACCACCAGTGCACTGTGCTTTTCTGGGGCTCCCACACAGAAATAACCCTCCTGATTACAGAGAAGTAGAAAAGATAGGAAAGCCTGGGTACCACCTAGATTAGATTAAGTGATGCACTGAAGTGCCTACTGATTAATGTGGAACTAACACAAGACCTCCTGCAGGAAGCAGAAACAAAGATGGGACTCAGGGACTCAGGAAGAGAGGAAGGGTTGGCATGGCAATAACACAGCTCACAGTCAGAGACCTGCTACTGCAAACTGGGCTTGGCATTCACAGAAGGGAGCACCTGATGGCCAGGGATTGAATGGGAAGGCTTAATTGAGAATGCACTATCCAAGAAGAGACATGCTAAAACGTTAGCCAGTACTTAGGCTCTATCAGTGTTTTTCAAATGTGTCTGTAAAATTACTTTTATTAAATGGGATTCTGACAAGTGCTTGAATTTACAGTCTGTTCAGCAATCAAGTGCCATCGTGGGGATTGGCCAATCACCTCTGAAACTCTGTGTCTCTCCTGACTTAGTCTGTGACCATGATCTGGTTTGTGAGCCAGGCTTTCCAGTCCTCACCGTGGGAATTATCTGCCATTCCCACGGCATTAGCAACTGCAGTTTGTAGTGAGAAGAGAGATGCTAAAAAATGGTAATTTGTAAAAAAAACCCAACTTAACAAAAACAAGCCAACCCCAACAAAAGTACTGCAGATAAAGGTTTCCAGTCAGCAGAACATACCCCCTACAATCCAAAATAAAATAACTGCAAAGCTGCAAAATCCTGTTCCTTTTCCCCTATGTCACAAAACCACCTGACTCACAGCAGGATGCACTCTGAGTAAAGAAGGGTTAATATGCAAGATGTTCTGTACAATGTCTTCTGAGAAGAATTCTCTCTCTTGCTGTCACCTACAGAAATGCTAACGGTTCATCCATTTAGGTGACAACATCTCTGACTTAGAAAAGCAGTTTCGGAAGAGGGGAAGTATATCAGAACATCTGGGAAGTTAAGAGGGAGAGAAGCTGGGAACTGGGAGTTTCCTGGCAGCCTCAGGTGGATGCTACTGCAATGATGCATGATAAAGAGGCATGGAGAGAGAGGCAGAGGGTGTAGAGGACACAGTGCAGTTTCCAAGTGATCATCCATCACCAGTGGCTCTGCCTTCTCCTTTTCATGCCAACAGGTGATGGAGCCTCATCCATAAAACATTTCCTGGGTGTCACTAACAGGAAGACACATTGGAGGGTTACATTCACTCTGCATAAGAAATAACTTCCCAGATGAAGGAGAGAGCTGCCACTTTTAAACTCGCCATGCTTTCCTCCTCCCCACCTGTCCCTGCATGCTGCACCCAAGAAATCATCTGTCTCTCTCCACCCTCTTCTCCTCTGCTCTCCTCAACAGCTGCTTCAGTGATCCATACCACAGGCTCCTCTTCCATAGTTACTTTTTATGTAAGTATTTTGTATATTTTATGTGTTTGTTGCTTTTGTTTTGTTGTTTGTTTGTTTTTAATACAGGCTACCCCACATATATAGACCTGTGGAGTCTTCTCTTAATCACAAGAGGAAAATCAATTTCCAGCATATCTAACAGCCCCTCCAGCTCCTGGCTTCTCTCAGCTCATTGCTCCCTTCTCACATGCTCCTGAAACCATTCCTAATTCATACCCTGTACATTTTAACATTTCAACAAAAAGCTCCCAAACGTGCACACTCAGTAAAACACAACAAAACCATAACATCTTTGTTTAGCTCGGGTGACAGGACCCAAATGACTACAAGAGTCAGGACTAGAAAATCTCTGAAGCTTCTGCTCCAAAAATAATTAAAACAGAAATGCAGGAAGAGAAAAAAAAAAAATCTAGCAGGCATAGCCACTAACTAAATGATTTTCATTTAAATTTACAAACAAAAAATGGCTGGATGACTCCTTAAGTACTTTACATTTGGGATCTGAAATATGACTCAAGTTACACCTGATGGAATCAGCAGGTTTTCCTGTAATGTTCTAGAATTGAATGATCGTTTTGACAAACCTCTGCATGCATCAGCAATGTTGGCAGTCTCCACAAACAGGAGTTCAGTCCTTAAGTAGCAGGGAGAGCAGAGGGGGCTGCAGGGAAGCCATGGAGGAGGGAGGGGCACTGCAAAGCTGGTGTGGAGAGCCCAAATTTGGGAAAGCTGGGGGGATGGTGAGGATGGAAAGGAGGAAAGGCAGGGAGGGGCACTGCCAGAGCTGGGTGTAATGAGTGATGTGCAGCAGCTGTTTGTGGCCAGCTCCCTCATGGCACATTTTTCACTAGAACTAGAATTCAACCATTCTTAATACCAACTCCTGTGCCATTTATTGCCTGACATACCAAACCCAACTCACTTTCACAATTGCATCCTACATCAGCAAATTGATGGTTCTGACTGCCAACCTCAGCTGTCAGCCATCCAAGTGTTTCTAGAAATGTATTACACTTGATGTTACAACGTTTACTTGTCTCCTGAACGAGGCATGGAGTATCTGGATAGTAGATGAATCTCACCTGTAATTAAATGCTTCCAAGAGATAAAGTGGCTACAGAATTAAGGTGTATGTCTTGAAGATGGATATATGCTCTCTGAGCACTCTGCCTTGTTTTGGAGGATTAAACATCATAGAACCATGGGAAGCTAAGACTGCAAAAGGGAAGGATGATGCAAGAGGAAAAAAACCAGGAGAAAGAAAACCTAGAGACAGCAACGAATGACAGCGAGACAGAGAAGACTACCTAAAGGAAAAAAAAAAAAAAAAAAAAAAGGCAGGTGGAATCACTGAACAAAGAAATAGGAGAAGGAAAGAAAAGCTCTGTAGACAGTCACTGAACACAGTACCCCACCTTCAATCCCCTCCAGAGGAATAAATGCTGACCCTACTTCTTTCCTGGCTTGTCAGGGGCTGTTTGGCTGAATAAGTCCAGCCCAGCAGCCCTCTCTCGCTCTCTCAGCATTAATATATTCATTTCATTATTCAATTATTTAAAACATTTCTTATGTTCCGTCTATTTCGCACAGATGGAGGTGGGGTGAGCTGCTCCCTCTCTCTTTAAAGCCTGTACTGCAGGAGCCTCGAGGAATGTAGGGCACAAAGGGCTCCTCCTCAGCACTCCCTGCTCCACCAGCTTCACCCCGGCCCCAGCACCTGGTGCTCTGTTCCGTGCACCTCAAACATCTTGTTCCAAAGGACGCCGTGGGAGTGACCGCTGCCACTGCAGTGTCCCCTGCCTGGCACAGGGCGCTCTCCTGCCACCGCCGGCTGTCAGAGGGAGGCAGAGGCGCTGGAAGCCGCTCTCCTGCCGAACTCTGCTGGCCCCTGCAGACAAGCTGCTGCCCACGATGTGTAAAATGTAAGGCTGCGGGCTACGGAGAGACTCTTCCTCTCCATTTGTCTATCAGCTTTTGAGGGGCTAATTAGCTTGTTAGTCGTGATGGCTCTCTCAGGCTTCCAAACTGCCATAAATCTCCTTCTTTCTTCCAGGGGAGCATTAACTTGATTCTTGGATGGGAGACCTCCAAAGACAAGGTGCTGAAGGTAGCAGAGTTCGTGAGGGAGAGGCTGTCATTCCTCCCACAACATCATTATCCCCCGTGTCCCAAAGCAATGCTGAGAAGGGCCATCTGTAAAACCTTGGCCATTTGCAATTACAAGAGAGTCAATGGGTATTGCACACCACTGGCCCACAAAGAACACTACCAGCATCTCATGGAGTAAAGTTGAAAGATCCCTGCTGAATCACTTAGCCAACCCCTGCTGCCCAAAAGCATCAGCCACATTAAAATCATTCCTGAAAGCTGTTTTTCCAACCTATTCTGGACTCACAGCAGTGCAGGGTCCATGTCCCCCCAGGCCCTCTTGTCCATTATGTCATAACAGTACCTGAAAATAACTTTGGTACCACATGGGACTTTTCCTCCTCTATCCCCTTGCACACCCAGGAAACTGTTTACAAGCCTTGCCCTGTACTCTCAACTCATAATTTTGACTCCTATCAGACTTTGTGCTATGTCAGTCAGTTTTCAAAGGAGGCTACCTAATTAAAGGTATCTCTCACACAAAGAGATTGCTCTGTCCTCTGTTTGACTAACAATCCTTGTTTGCCACAGCTTACAAAACAGCCAGGCCTGCCTGCTGCTCTGCTGTCTCTCCGTGCTGCCTGGCGTGGGCTGCTTGTTAAGTGGCACTGAGGAACAGGAAATTCACTTGGTCTTGAGTGGCACCCACCGGAGCAGGGTTTGCCTTGGGCTTCCTGCAGCTTGTCACTAGAACTGGTGGGTGTATCTAGCCCCCAAAATCCTCATTTGAGGCAGAGCTGGGTAAGGATTTTCAAGGAATCAACAAGATATTTTTAGTTTAGCTTAGTTATTTTTTTTTCCCTTGCAAGGAAGAGTTAGCTATTTGACGAGGATTTTGCCATACCTTTATTAGCAACCCTTATTGTGTTCAACTCTTACGGGAGAATTCCCTCAGTGCAATTCCATTCAGGCAATTCTGCTAGTAATCTGCATGGTTACCAACACTAAGGCATCGTAGCAGATAAGGAGAGAGCACCTGGGGAATTCAGCCTTTTGCTCAGCCATGAGGATTTCCTGCAGTGCATTCTCAGACTTTTGTCCAATTCTGTGATAAATGTTCGCAAATGATGGAGTGTTTAACTGTTCCCTTTATAGGAAGAGCTCCTGAGCCAAGAACAACTCACTGACACAAAGTGAATCTGGATAATCAGCCCCATTTGCATTCTTTCCCTCCTGATGCTAGCTAAAGCTGGGTAAACAATTCTGAATGAATCATTTATTAGCTTAATTCTACCTTCTCCAATTCATGAACTGTCCACTGGCGCTTCCCAGTTTTGTTTCCTCCAGCCTATTTTCTCTTCAGAATCATTTGGGTATGAAAACAACACAATTCACTGAAGTCAGCAGGATTATTTCTTTGCATAAAAGGACAATTTCTTTGCATAAAAGTAAGCTTGTGCTTTAAAGCTTTTGTTGAACAGGGCTTGTCTTGATGGATCTTGTTTGTTTTGTGTTTTTTTTTTCTTAGAAACTATCTTTAATTTTCAACATGCTTGTTAGCAGTTGAAATTTTACAACTATCTTTCTTGAATACAAGAGTCATGTGGCACGTTTGCATAATCTTGAATGGATGAAAGCAACTCCTAGAGCACTTAGCTTCCTAGGAAACCAGCACAATTCACAATGTGTTTTCTCAGTGCCACATTACCAATATTGCAGTACAAGAAAAGTCAGGAGTCAGGCCCTCAAAGCTAAAAATCATGAGGTTTTGTGTTTTTTTTTTTTTCAAGTAATAAATGTTAGGTTCTTTTCATTAGTCCCCTTGCTTTTTAATCTTTCCATATTCTTCATCAAAAGCATAAGGGCCAGAAACATGCTGCTTCAATGAAAGGAAAAAAATATCTTGACTTCAACAGCAAGGCTTTCACAAACACAGTGAATACAACAAGCCTCACAACAAAACATAAGTGCTGGCAACAGCTAACTAAACAATTACACACTAATAATACAAACTAAACATCAGTTTGCAATGCTGAATTGATTGCCATGTTTTCTACAACAGTTCCAGCCAGAGGACTTCTTTCCTGAGATAATCACACAAATCAAACTCAAAAGGGGTAGAACAAAATCAGGTCCAAATTGCATTCTCAAGCCAGTGCTGAAGGATTTTGGCTTCTAAGCTCTATTTACTCCCTATTCAGGGTTGTCCTAAACACTAACTTTTTGTCCACAGTGCCTTTCCATTATATGATCCATAAGTACTGCCCTCATCTCTGTACCAGTTAGGCAAACACTTCATCTCCATTTGTAGGGTGCTCCCTTTGCTTGCTGTGACAATGTCATTCCTCTGTCACCTCAGTCTAATACATGAGCATCTAAGGCATTGCTCAAGGACTGGTTTTCTTTTTTCCAGGAGTGTCTAACTCATCCCCTAAGCAGTGCCCTCTCCTTTCCTCGAACCTGTTTGGGAAGAGCAGCAGCCAAATCCCTCTCCAAGAGCGATGTGAGCACTCCCTCTGCTGTCACACACGGGCTCCAGGCAGCTGGGCATTCCGTAGCCTTGTGCAGCTCCTGCCCTGCCCACAACTAAGAGCTACTGGGCTGGCATTTGTCTCGCAGTGGAAGGGTTACTGCAGCACATGCTGGGAACGTCTGGACACAGGAAACTCAAGTGATGGAGATGTTTCCAGCCCTCTTGCCCCCATCAGGCCTGGTGATTTCTAAACTGGGGGCATACATGCTTTGCCTGCACTCTGTGAAATTCAATTTATACCAGTAGACAAGAAGTCAAGTTCATGATCCCCAGAACAGGAGAGCAGATGGCTTTGTGCTTTTGATTTTTTCAAGTGAAACCATCTGGCTAATTCTCCATGGTTTGTGTGTGTATGTGTGTTTGCAGAGAGAGAGACACAGCCCATTCCCCTGTCCAGGCTACACCTGCAGTCACAAGGAAGAATTTGTTACTTTGGAAGTGGATCCTGCCCATCCCAGACTTTACAGATAGGGAAGAGGCATCAGTACAGCTGTAGTCAACTAATACCAGCCAAATGGGTGTGGCACAATCATGTATCAGCAAAGTTGTGGCCTTTCCTTTTTTTTCCCTCAGAACCAGAGGCCTGCTAAGGCAATTCTCACGCATCCATCTGATAGGTCATGAGTCAGGAGATCTGACTTGATTTATCACAAAGGTTGGGAAAGAGTGTACCACCCTCTGACCAGCATTCTTTCCCTTCCCTCCTTAAACCTTTATGCCATGTTCCTCCACCTCTCAGTCACCCAGGTATCCAAGCACCCATACGCCCACCTTTTCATCCACACAACACTCTTGAAGAGCTCAGGCAGTGCTGGCACCCCCATTTTATAAATGGGCTCGAAGCCCAGACAGACTTCTCTCTATCAGATGGGAAACACGTGACAGAACAAAGCCTCATGCTACCTAGCTTAACTCCCTAATACAAGAGATGGCAAACATTTTCATAGTCTGCTGCCAAGTTTGTTTAAAGAGAAGCAACAAGCAAGCTTTGAAGGTTATTATCACTCTTTCCAGCCCAAGTCTTAGTGAAATCTCGACTTGGCACTGGTAACAATGGTCTGCCAATGCTGCTATTCCCACTGGGCCAACATTACCTCTGTGACAGAAAGTTCCTGAGCTGCCTTCCCACTTGAGGCAGGATGCTGCAGTTGTTGATACCCAGCCTCTCAAAGTCTCCTCTCAGTTCACCAGATCGGGACATACTCCCACACCTGCTCTAACATAGCATTTCCACACCACAGCCACATCACCCTGCCAGCCCAGGAGGAAATGTGCAGATACTGCCCGATGCAGGGCCTGTGTTTTCAGTCCATCAGAGCATCTTCTGGAATTGATCCTCTCACTGAGTTTACATTCAGGTTCTATGGGCCTTGGGAATCCTGCTTCCCATTGCAGGGAAGTTCAGGCTCATCCTACCTATTGCTGTGTTGCTTGTGCAGCTTCCTGCCAGCATAAGGGAAGTCTCTTGGCAGGCCTACTTATGGAATGCAGACAGCAGTATCCACAGTGGCTATTCACAGTGTCACCAGCAAGATTTACCTGCTGGATGAGCAATATACCCTGCAACAACAGAAAAAATGTCTCTGCTACTTCATCCCACCTTACTGATCCTGGAGCAGACACATTCCCTCTTAGAAGCAGAGCTACCCACAGCAAGCAGGCAGCTGGCTGCCCATGCAGGACTCTTCTCTGGGAGACACCCATGCCTGGGGCCAACATATCTCTCTGGCAAAGAGGGGACAGTGGGTGCAGCACTTGGGACTCACTCTGGCACCCACAACCAAAAGCATGGCTGGAAAAACCAGTACCAGATGGATGAGCAGTCACAGGGAAGCACTGTGCACTGGATTGGATTGAGGAGAGTTCATGATGTGTGTAACTATGCTGCTCTCTGTTGGCTGCAGCACAGAGACTGGATACAGCTTCAAATGCTGATCTTACTTGAATTCAAGTGGATCCTTTAAAGGGCTTTACAGAAAAAAACCCCAGTATTTGGGAAAATTTTTTTGCAGCTTCCTACATTGTAACATGGAGAGGTCAAGACTGAAAGCATGAATTTTATCATCTGTGCTAGGCAATGAAAATTCAGCTATGGGTGACTATGAAACAATTCACAATCAAATGCAAACCAGGAAAAAGAAATCCAGACCACATGATTTTCAATCATCTACCATAACCAGCCGTTCTTCCTTATTCCTTTATCTTTCCTTTTCCATTTCCCCAGGCAATTTCAACATCCTTGCTCTTTGGCTTTCCTTGTCAGAGCTTACAGCAAACTGTTTCTGCTTAGCAATACTTTGCCTGAAGCAGATGGGGAGCACTGGTGATGAAGAAGCTGATTGGGAATGTGCTGAACAAATGATGGTCAGAGCCCAGGACAGAAAAAATGGAAGTGAATGCAGCCCCTCGATGCTAAAAACTATTAAAAATGGTGATTCAGTCTTTATCTACAGCATAATTTCTCATAAAGAAGCCCCTCTCTCCCTCAGAGATGTGTAGCTCTGACTTGCCAGTCCCAGATGCCATCCCACACACATCCTGCCCTGTTCTGTTCAGCTGAGTGTGGATGTTCCCTGACGTTTCTGGCTCCTTCTCCATGTCTTCCCCCCAAACTCTTACTCACTTGGAGCTTTTTGTCCCCAGTTGCTTTATCGATAGAGAGATGTTGCCCATTGGCTTGTAAAGGCAGGGATGGTTTTCAGCAGGCAAAAACACACCTGGAGCTAGGTTCTACTATAGTCTTGACTGGCTGGTGGTCAGGAATAGCCAGAAAGTCAGAATTCTTTATCAGAGAAAGATGGAGATTTTTGAGATTTTGTGTTTTGAGGCTGTTGTGAAATAAAGCAAAGATTATGAGAAAAGACATGTGGAAAAGAGTATGAAAGAAAAATATGAAAATATGACCAGAAACATAGATGATGCTTTTTGTTTTCAGGACACTTCTCAGTCTACTGTTTCATTGTCTTCCCTACATCAGAGGGAGGGAAAGTTTCCTCAGAAATTTTTCATCAAATTTACACTAATGGTCTTGACAAGGAGTATTTTCCATGAAAGTAAGAAGTTCCTCCCTTGCATTATTTCACCTCTCCCTCTCACCATCATGACTATTTCTGCAGCTGTAAAGGACTAGTCCACATGCACCCCCTATGTGCCTCATGGACCCTACTTGTTTCCAGCTCAGGATCAAATACCTGCCCCCCGTGTAATCATCCACAGTCATCACAATGAGCTTGGAGCTTATAAGAGAGAGGATGGAGATCCAGGTGCCATCAACTTTCACTAACACCTGGATCTATTTAAGTAACAGTGCCTATGAGAAAAGACAGTTCAGAGTCACACTCCTGGCTGTGCCAAGTTGCTGTGCCATGCTGGATGTTTCCCTTACCTCTGTTTCCCCTTCAAAGATAAAAATGAACATTCACACCACACTGTGAGAAAGGCCATCAGCAGTACCTTCATTTTTCTGGGGTTAGAAGAGCCAGAGTTGATCCTTTCACACCTCCTGCACCTGCTGCAAGTGGGGAAAGGTCAGTACTGCTTTGGCAGCACTACAAAGACAGCAGAGCACTGGTGCACTGCTCTTCTACAAGGGCAAAGGCTGCTGACTGAAGCTGTGGAGAGAAACCCTTTCATACAACACTGAAGGCACAGGTGTTGTAGTGGATGAGGCCTGCTCAACTTGCTGAGGACAGGGATGTGTGTGAGCATTTCAGAGGGGTCTTTATTTTGCACACAACCCTGACTCTTCCATGCAGGGAATGATACAGTCCCTCCTACAATGCTTTGAATGAGGCTGCAAAGCTCATTTTCACAAATCATGGTAAAGCTACGTCTTCTGTCCCATGTGGATATAGTGGTGCCTGTGGCATCTCCAAGATGGACCTTCAGTGTCCTGTGGAATGGCAGCAACTATGCCAGTGTCAAGCCCGGGCTGCATCCCTCCCCCTGCCTGAGACTCTGGGGCAATGAGACCTCTCTGTGCAAGCAAGCCACCCAGACTGGAAACTCCACATGCACCCTCCACCAACCAAAACACCCGAGGAGGACACCTGTTCACAGTGTTCCACCTGCATTAAAGCTGGGAAAAGAAGAAAAAGAAAAAGAAAAAGAAAAAGAAAAAGAAAAAGAAAAAGAAAAAGAAAAAGAAAAAGAAAAAAAAAAAAAAAGAAAAAGAAAAAAGAAAGAAAAGCCACAAAGCTCCCCCAACCCGAAACCAAGAGAACGACCCACTGAAAGGCAACATCGCCGTTTGCCAGCAGATGGCAATGGCACTCCACTTGTTCGTCGCCGATCCCGTTCCTGGAAAAGGACACATAGATGCCATCTACAGAGCGCTCCGGAGAAGCAAAGTCTGTAAAAAATGCTTCAGCTCTGCGCAACGAAAACACTTTAAAAATCGTAGGAGAGTAAATAAGGCCATTTTATGTGCAAGCCCACCACCTAGAAGCTTGGATGTGATGGCAGATTTATGCTGCACAGGACAAACTCTATGATTTTCTCATTCTCCCCCTTTCATTTTCCCTTCATAGAAATCCAGTCTAGAATATTAAGGGAACAGGGTTATTTATTTATTTATGCCTTTTCAACTTTCCTGAATAAAGAGACAAGGTTTTCTTCTCCTTTGCACATTCTAATCTGTGTGGATGGGAAGCAGTAGGAATCCAGCAAGGACCAGACCATCTCAACAGCAGTGTGATGGCAGCTCCTCCTTCTCCCACCTGTAAAGCCTTTCTCTTTCTCTTGGTTTAAATGAGTCCTTGAAATGCCCTTGAGCTACAGGGCCTAATAAACTAAAATTTTCACAGACCTGCTCAGCAGTTCATCACATTTGTGTGGAATCTTCAATTCTTCCCTGATAAAGGTATTCACTACGGACCCTTCTTCTGCCCCATTGAAAGTACCCTCAAGCTGTGGGGCTGCTAACTTAACACTGATGGATCATCCAGCCAAGAGCAAATCCTCCAGGGCTTCAAAATCTCCCACTAAACTAGAGCAGTAACTTGAGCTCAGCCCTACAAATGTGGACCCCCACCAGAGAACCTGAGGCTGCTGCAGGCAGAAAGGGAAAGAGTCCTCAGCATGACAGCAAGGACTGCAGGCAGAAGACAGCTTTAATGACAGCCAGCCTGGGGCAAACCCCACTAGCAAGGGGATGAGCCTGGCGCCACAGGAGAAAAGGCACTGGAACCTCCACGTAAGGAGGATGAAGGCATCCTCATTTGGATGGCCGAGCACAGCATCTCTGAAGTGAGTAATTATGCATGTCTGGACACTGCAGGTCCTCTAGCAGCCGTCACGGCACAGGGTCACTTAAAGATTAGGCTGTTTAATTAAAACAGGGTGTGGAGAAGATTCAGGGGAGGGCAACTTGCCCAAAGACAGCATGGACTGCGCAACCTCTCTGGGAGAGTTGCTGATTAGAGAGTAAGAGGCATCTCTGCCGCAGGGAAGGGGACTCATCTCTGAAACTCCTCAAACAGGTACTTCACAGTGACTTGTCTTGTTAGCATGAATAAAAGTCCCATCACAGGGCTTGGCTGAACTGGACATATTTCAAGCTCCTCTCCAGCTGGCTAAGTGATTCCAAAGTGGGAGGAGAATGTCCTTGAGATATGATTTCTCTTTCAGACGTTTCCACTAGAGGCAGAAGGAAGTAAAAGCACACTACACACCACCCCTTTTCACTTGAGTTTTTAACCCACCCCCTCTAAAGCACAGTCATTCCCCAGGGCAGGAAGCCACCCCTTCTTACAGGTGCTGTTGGAAAACACAGGGCTCCAAGTGTTACGTGTTGACAAGTTCAAGGCACCCTGAAGGAGGAGAGAGCAACAGAGAGAGAGGGGGAAAAAACAAAACTAGAGGAAAGACAGATTCCTCAACTGCAATTTGATGTCTACCTTGTCTGTGTCTGCAGGAAAAAAACTGAGCAATCCTTTCTCACTCACCTCCTGCTTCTGAGGATCACACAGCGAGAAGATAAACATGGATATAGTGAATTACTGCCACATGGTGAAGACCAGTGCTGTGGTTCAAAAGGGGAAAAGCCAATAGATCTGTACATGCTAGAGGGCTGTGAGCCTTTCAGCCTTTACAGAAATGGTTATCTTAGACCATAAAATGGCCCATTTCCTGCATCACAGATAGGTCACTTGAGGCAGGCCAACCATGAGAGGGAAAGGGTTTATACCCAGACATATCTGAGCTTGCAGGGCTTACCTATTCACTGCTTTATCTGTCAACAGGATGTTCTAACTGGTATGGGAGAATTTAACTTCCATAAAGAAGAAGACAACAACAAACTAAAAGGGCATTTTTCCACAATGGCTTTGTCTGTGCTTTCATACAGTCCCCTGTCCCAGCTCTTCCAGCCCTGGGTTCCCCACCAACTCTGTCAGTGCCCTCCTTGTCTTTGCAGTCCCGTGGCTCCTGAGTGTCCCCAGGCATTAAAAACTGTCTTGTTCACTTTTTTCATCGCCCCTTCAGCAGGGGAACTGATTTTGCCATATGAACCCCAGTGTAATGACGTTTTATGCAGCTGAAGAGAAACTAAAAAAAATACATTTTTTTTAAAGTGATCTCACTGAGGATTTCCTACTCAGCATCACAGGGTAGCAGGCATGACTCCAACTATGCACAAAGTAGAGCACCCGTCACCTTGCACAATGCGGTTTTGCCTGCATTGGGCTCCAGATCTGTGCACCCAGAAGGAGAGCTTGTGATAGTAAACTACAGCAGAAGAGCTGATCCCATGTGACAGGTAGTCTACACCACACTGTGAGCCAGCAGTTGGCTGGCATCCTGTTCTTCTGGGGTGCTACAGTCACAGGGCAGGGAAGGCATGCTCAGGCAGGCACACGGAGAGCACTGAGATGGCAGAGCGTGAAAGGCTAAAATCCTCAGAGCCTACTGCAAACACACGTGGGCACACATTCCAGCAGGTTACACATACACGTCTTACAGCCTTTGGCAAACACAGCTGAACATTGCTGTGGGCCCCTTCACAGACAGGGAACCAAACAGTGCCAATAGCTAGACAGACCAACACCCAGAGACCTCAACCAACCTAGCTGAAAACCACAGAAGCGCTAAAAAATCCTTCATAAGGTACAAAAACTGTGCAAATTCACCCACGTACTTTGTCAGACAGGAATGAAAGGGAATGCACACTGTCAGTGGCAGACAAATGCTTTTGTGAACCAGAATAGAGCCTCATACAGCCCCTGAAATGTACACTGCCATGCAGGGGGTGTTGCACAAAAGCGACCTCTAACTAGAATCATAGAAAGAAATGTTTACTGTGTTTGTCAGGCCTGAACACTCCTTTGAAGCAACAACTCCAACTAAAACCTAAATGCAGTGGGTATTGTGGCAGCAGACAAACCTGGAAGCAGCTGTAAGGAACATACAGACATGTCTAGGTATGAAAGAAGTAACAGAGCATGGGGTAGAAAGATGCACTCACAGCATCACAGGGCAGTATGGACAGAACCTGGCCATTCTCAGCTACTTGCTGCATAGGTTTGATCCTGCATGGCAGGGAGGAGAAAAAGAGAATGCTTGCTCTTTCCATCATCTCAGAATGGAAGTGCCTCCTGCTGAGGCCTTTGAACCATCCAACAGCACAGTGGCTGTTCTCAGTGTCTTGCAAATTATATTATCACACTGTCAGCCTTCACAGAACTGATGGGAAAGGGCCATACAATCAGGTAATGCAAATCAGTTTGGCTTTGCTGAAGCCATCAGAAAAATACCAGTTCCCAGTACCTGATGCTCAGGCTCCCATGCCAGTGGTGAGCTCAGGAGTGGAGCTCAGCTCACCTTCGTAGTGACTCCTGCTCAATATTCTCTTCCTTTTATGCAATTTATCATGTCAGTCATTTTATGCAACTTATTGCTACACGCAGCCCTGATACTACTCAGAGCACCATGTCATCCACACATCATGCAGTTTTCCTGCAAGAATATAAAGAAAAGCCACTGATTTTTCTCAGAACATTTTTGTAGGAAAAAAAAATCAGGGAAAACTCTTTCATTCTGCTTTAAGTCATGTAGGTTATTACCATAGCAAGTTTCTACCACAGCAAGTGAAGGCAGCAGCTGCTGCAGAGATAACACAAAAAAGTAGATGGATGGACACACCAGTGAGTGTGGGTATGCATAAATGAACCAAGACAGAGGAGAAAGTCTGATCAGTGAAAAGGCTCCTGCACCATCAGAGCAAACAGGAGCTTTAATCTGCCAGTTAAACGGATGCTGAGGCATCTCCACCAAAAGGAATGTGTCTGCAGCACAGCTGGGATTTGACCTTCAACTTCTCTCCTCTGTCTGCAGAGCACAGGATCCCTGGTTCCCTCATGCTCCTCCTACAGAACAAAAGGAGGGAGGAAGAAGGAGAAAAAAAAGACTGCCAGAGAGGCCCTAACTCATCTCTTACTCTTGGATAAGTGCAAATTTATGCTTCTGTCTGCCTTTGAGTCTTTATTATCTCCTTAAGTGGCTAGCTTTGTACACAATTTATTATAAAAGCCTGGAATCTACAGTCAAATTACAGATCAATTGAAAACTACACAGAAAACAATTAACATCTGGCAGCGGTTTCATCTATAAAGCTGTCAGAGGCTTTGCCAACCCTGAATTCCCCTTCTGACACCCATATTTCCTCTCCCCAAACCCAGTCTCCTCTTTTGCATCTCCTGAGTCTGTGGGAGACTGAATAACCCCTCTGCAATCCTGTGGTGGCAAACAGCTGGCTCTGTACCAGCAGGCCACTGTGTGCATTATGAAAACCAGGCTTGAATACAGGATAACTCCTCTAAAGAGATGACTTCATCAGGTGCTACAGAGGGAAACCAAAGCTGGGGCTACCCCATTGTTCTGGAGCTTCTGCCTCCTCCTTCCTGAGGTGGAAGGCAGGGCAAGGCCAGTAACCTTGGTCTGTGTTTGTTGCCACTGCTGATGACTGATCTGCTTCTCCACGTTGTCAGAAGCCTACTAACTTCCCATTTCTGTCCAATCCCAGCAGTAGTCCTCTGCTAGGCAGCCATGTAAAAAACATAGGAAAGATCAAATATGATGATAGGAAACACCGTTTGCCAAGGAGAAGCCTACCTTTTGCAAAGTCTCTCAAAGCCTTTCCACTGATAATCAGCTCTCCCTTCCCCTCAGCTCTCCCTGTTTTGTGCCAGTGAGAGGAGAGCAATAAGAAAGGGACATGGCCACAGGCAACTCTCCAGGCAGCTTTCTGTGAGACTCTGGCCTTCTTTGGGGTCAGAGCTTTGGTGGCTGAAGGGTGGTCTGTTGAGACCAAAAGTAGAAATCAAGTGGAAAAGCATTTGTAAAAGACATTTGCAGATACCCTGTTCTTCTAAAAACTTTCCAGTCATTCCTTCCTGAGGATAAAAGCTGTCTCCAGCAGCATGTGCCTCCAGCCTTGTGGCCAGCATTCATCTCCTCCCCACACAGTTTCACTGCTCTTTGATTTACTGGAGAATATGAGGGGGTTGGGAGTTCAGTGATGATGAAAACCCCTTTGTCCATTGTCCCATTCTCCATCTCTCCCTCTCCACAGACCTTCCACAGCTGATTCCTACTTCTCCATCTCTCACCTGCACAACACAAAGACTCTGCTGGTAGCAAGCACTTCCATGGGCACTGAGGCAGGAACACTGAATCAGCAGGTAATACTGGTTTCAGCAAAGAACACCTGGCTTGGCTTTCCATCGTGTGATGTGATGGGAGTACAAGAAAAAAGGGTATCTGCTGAGTTCATGCATGCTTCAGGTTGGAAAGCTACTATCCATTTTTGAGGTACAAGTGGAGGTATCTCCTGCCAGTGGGCCGAGCCCTGCTCATAATGGGGTTAAAAAGAACAAAGGTGAGGCCAGTGAAGGGCTGACTGCAACATTCCCAGCCACTACAGTTTTACAGAACTGCTACAGAAATAATTCAGTTTTCTGATGTGCATTTTAGTTTTCATCCTGGCTGAAATACTGGAGTTGATATAAAGAACAGTACATAAACATGCACTCATCATTTTTGAGACAGTAGGGAAAACCATACTTTGGACACTTCACCCATCCTTCTCCCTTCCACCACTCTCCAGATATGCATCCCTCCTTAGCAAAATGCTGACAAATTGCTGCAGAAGTGAACTCCCTGTTTAGACAGCAGAAACACTGAGCTGAGAGTGACAGGAATTGCTGCACAGGAGTAGCTCTGGAGATGCTTGTCTCATGGAAAGCTGGGGAGAGGAAATGGATGAGTGGACTGTGCAAGAAAAGCCTCCGCCCTTCAGTGAGCTAAGAACAGCTGTTGTTGATGATGATTGCTTCCTAATTAGCTTGCTCTTGTATAAGCTTGATAATTTTATGTACCTCCAGAGGAGCAGATTAGCTCTGAATTCACATTGTATCCATTTGTGGAGAGTACCCTATAAATTATTTACCTAACTCTCAGAAATATTAGATCAAGAAAACTCTAAGTATGTCTAATTATATGGCAAGAATAACACAGAGTAGAAAGTCTTGCTGCATTTACAAGTGCACAGAAGTGATAAACTACTTTTAGAAGTTGCTACACATATCCCATGATGCTAAAACCTGCTACAGGTTTACAGCTGTGGTGTTAATAATATTTCTTCAAATCAGTTTTTGTATGGCAGAAGAACACAGAAATCTAGCCACAGATTTGTCCTTCAAGAGGCAAAAAAATATACAACTCCAAAACAAAACTAAAAAACCCAAGTCACTATCTTCAAACACACAAGGTTATCATGGCCATAATGAAACAAAATGAATTTGAGTCTATACTGGTAAATGGCTCTAAACTTCATAAAGACTCTAACAACCTCTCCCAAGTTGCTGGCTCTGAATCACTACTGGTTTAAGTAGAATAACACAGTGATGAATCAGCTATGCTATAATTTTCACTGCATTTTTTGCTATGCTGGTACATTGTTACTTCATTACTATTGAACTGCTATATTTTCTCTGTGCTTTGCAACCAGCATTCTGTTAACCCACAGGGAGCCTGTGGCCAGTGTAGAACCCTGATACTGACTTTGGTGGCAGTAGCACCCCAGTTCCTATTTGAAGATGAAAGCAGACACAGCATCTGGAATATTTGCAGGTCCATTTACAGGTCCTTATTCCAGGGTGAAGACAGCTCTCCGATGGGAGAAAACAGAACGGTATCAATTAATGCCAGCTTCAATTAGGAGAAAGAAAATGTAACACAACATGAAATTTATATGGGAGAAAAGGAACTAGAGAGAAATGAGTCCTCAGAGAGGGTACTATGAATGGCAAAGGGGAAATCTTTCCCCATTACTGATTGCAGTCTACATTGACAGTGGATGTTAGACCCTGCTTTGAATACATCTTGGTCACTTAGGCTTCTTCTCTCTCCTTTGGTATTAGAAAAATATTTTGGCTCTTGCTGGAGTCAGGCTACTGAATGCAACAGATCTTTTGTCTGGTTCAATATCACATTAATGAACAAAGGTGCAACTGAGAGCAGCCACAGTTCAATCAGCAGCTCTAATCTCTGAATACACACTGAATGTCTATGACCCTGCTAGGTATCAATAAAGCTAAATGGCACTGTCAGGAGCAGACACAGGTGTGGGAACAAGTTTGGTTAGGAACATAGAATGTGAAGAAAACCAACCAAGAAAACAGCAAGACTTTGCAGATGTAAGCAGAATACCCAAGCCATATTGTTTACACATTCCAATTCTGCAAGAACAGTGCTGGGATCAGGCTCTGTGAGACACAGTCCATAAGGTATGGAAAACTCTTCCCTTTCTCATCTCTTGAGTAATTTCAAACTCAAATCCCCTGACTTTGCCCACATTGTTCATCTTGACTCTCCACTTTCGAGCCAGGACTAGTTACATTCCTGTTTATTCAAATGTGATAAAGGAAAGCTTCTCTAAGTCCCCAAGGATATGCAGTTGCCTGTCAACAGGTAGCATCTGTCTGTCTCAAGAGCTTAATAGAACCTCTTCCAGATTGTGCCTGTCACAGACTGGTATCTCTTTTTTCCAGAGTCTGGGAAAAGGCATCATGAAATTCCTGTTGAAATGGACTTAAGGATCCTTAAAAGACATGCAAGGGCAACTGTAGAAAATTTGGAAGTCCAGTACCACTAATGGAGTACTCTTTGCCTCATGTTTTGTAGCAGAGAGATTAAGAGGGGACACACATACCATAGTAAAGGAACGTTTCATGGTTGAAAGGTTAATTCTTGATTTGATTTGTTTCAGAAGTATTGGAGATTTGATGGAGGAGGGTGATGGGGTGGAGGATTAAGAGGACTCAGATCGAGGAAGAGAGTGATTACTGAGATAGGCACTCATGTGCAGGGAGAATCTCATGATTCCTCCCAAAAATATATCTATTTGATTTTCTTGTAATGCTTTTCTGTTGCTGGCTCCAACCAGTAATCCTTACACTCCTAATACAAGCAGCTTGTGCCTGTGTTGCCCCCTTTCCCGTGCCCATGCACCCTTCCTTGGCTACAAGTCAGTTAAAAGCTGTGTAGATAAATTTGCTGTGGAAAGATGATAAAGAGGGGGGGGAAAAAAGGAGGAGGGAGAGCAGTTGAAACCAAAATCCAGAAGCTGAATCCCTCGTGCTGAATGTTAACTTACAGAAAAGTAACCCAACAACCTTGAAATAGAGCAAAGCCCAATTTAAATTCATTACATTTAAATTAAATTTAAAGCCCATGTAAATGATTGACTTAGTTAAGAATATGTCATGTGGAAGAGAAAAAGTGCAGCAGCGACATGCCAGGAAGCTTTGGCTAATTTTACAATTCACAGCAAAATCTTTATACTCTGATTGCAATTTAAAAAAAAATATACACATATAACTTATTAGCATCAATATTAGAGCCAGAATTTACTCCTCTTCCCAAGAATTCATTGAATGTTCTGAAAACTTCACACACTTCATTTACTGAAATGAACTTTGCTGGGGTAGGATGGACAGGGATCTCCACAGCAGGCATAGAAGAGAAAAAGAAAAGAAAAGAAGAACATAGAAAGAATAAATGCAATTATTCCTAAGTGAAATTTTGTTTCTCTCTCAGGACACAGGCTCTGAAGTAGGTAAAAATGCTTCAGGATCCTTAACTACCATGACCTTAATTCCAATGCAAAAGAACATTTCACTTTTATTCAATTGAGAGAAGAGTTATTGCATTTTTGAACCTTTTTTTACATACTTAATCCACTGACAGTTACCACCGACACCAGTGGGCACCAGGTCACAGTCTGAAGGATTATGTCACTGGAGCTTTATAGAACTACATGATTTGTAAGAATATTAATGATAACATTAAGAAATTAATTCAAAATATGCTCTGTGCCTATCTATGCCCTCCCTGCTACATCACACAATGATTTTATTGGGTCGGTTTTGGTCTGCTGCACCAAAATTGCTTTTGTTTATTTTTTATGAGAAAAATGGCCCTGTATACACATTTATAATCTTTGTTATATTCCAGCATGCTTGCTAAAACTTAAAAATACCAAAATTATGACACTGTGGAACTGATCTTTTAATCTGTTACTATGTGGTCAGAATAGGATGATTAAGAGGAGACTGAGCAGTCTTAAAAAAAGGCTATTCAGGTCACATAACTCTCTCTCATAGTTTTCACTTCAAAGGTAACTTGTATTTTCCTGCATGAAGTGCAGATGAGCACCATGGCTGACTGAGGCATCCTACAGTTAGTTTGACCCCAATTTGATGAATAAGAGATTGCCCCAGTGAAGTGCCTCAAAGACATATTCTACCATAAAATTGGGAGCAGCTGGGGATGAGAAAATATAGGTGTTTGGAGGGAAATGGGTTAATACTCATACAGAAAAGCAACTGTTTCTGCTGGGACTCATTTTTTAATTTTTTTTTCAGCAGCCCCTCCAGAAGTGTTATTACCTGTGTATGGTTTTTTTGCTTTCCTTGCCATCATTTCTTGCAAGATGAACAGGAGCTGGGTATATCTTGTAAATACAACAGAATAAAAAAGAACTGTACATGCTTCCCTCTAAATGCCATAAGAAGAGACATGCTTTATAAATACGATTGTTTTGCTTCATTTCATCTTCTTATTGGTGCTGGTTCCAAGCAAGTAGGAAGTTCAAGAGTTGGTCAATTTAATGCAAGAGAAATGAATGATGCAGAAGCTCATGAGCTCTGTTTCTAATTTAGGCAGTGCTGTTGGAAATCAGGGGTAACACAGCTGAAAGCAAAGGACAAGCCCTTGCATGAAAACAGCACAAATTCAGAAAGGGCCTCTCTAAGTCCTGGTGTTGCTCCCTTCACAAGAAGCCAACCTGCCCCTGAGGCAAATGCTCCCAAGTAGTATTAAATAAACAAGAAGAGGAAAATAATTAACTTAGAAACCATGTGTCTTTTCCCAGGAATACAATGGCTTCTATTCCTTTCTTTTTTTCTTTTTCTGGGGTGTTGTGGTTTTTGTTTGTTTGTTTGTTTGTTTGGGTTTTTTGTTGGTGGTTTTTTTGGTTTGGTTGGTTTGGGTTGGGGTTTTTTGTGTGTGTGTTTTGTTTTGTTTTGTTTTGTTTTGGGTTTGTTTTGTTTTGTTTTTTTCATATAGCATGTAGTGAATCTGCTGCCATAGGAGGCTGCAGGGGCAGATTGTATTAGCAGGTTAAACAACAGGACAAATGCATGGACAACAAGGTCACAAAGAGATATGAAAGCAAATAGGAAGAAATGCATCTCCTAATGTCCCCAGTCCAATGACTGTGTATGCTGGAGGAATACAAGGGGAACTGCAGAAATTGTCCAGATTATTTTCTGAAAAAGCGCTTTTTTTTTGGTTTTTGCACAGGCTGCAGGAAAGGTACTGGCCTAGACTATTGTTCTCACCCTTCAGGGAACAGCTTGTACTCATGGATAAAACCTCATCCTCCTGAAGAGCAGAATTGCATGAGGCTGCTAGAGGACAAGAGCCTAAGTCAGGGGCACCCAGCGAGTGGCATTTGAAAATCCTAGCAGAACAACCATGCAAAGTCTATCTTTGGAAGTCGGTGGATGAAGGAGGAAGGACCTCTTCCTTGAGGTCACACATGGGAAACTGTCTCCCCTGAGTCTTGATAGCTACAGCACAGGATGAGGCTGCAGATGCAGCTGCAGATGCAGCTCATTTCCAGTATGGCCCACCAGTGACATAGCATCCAATGCTGAGTTGTTTCCTCCTGCAAATAGGAATCTGGATAATCCACCAGTAGCACTGGTTTCTGTTTCTGGTTTAGCAGCACAGCCCTGGTCTAAAAGCTGCACTTGAAGCACACCCAAGCAGTAGTTTGTTCATTAAGAACAGATTCAGGCAAGCAAAGAGCACAGATCTCTTTCCCTTTCTCCCTGTGCCTCAACCCTGAAGGGCTTTCTCCCATAAGGGGCTCATGGCTGAGGTGCAGCACAGAGCCTCTCTAAGAGATGGCAGTGCCCTACCGCTTGAAGAATTGCTCTCAAAAGTAATCAGGTGTCTCACAGAAAGGGGTCTTGAAAGCTAGACACACCAATTTAAAGATTTAGCTAGAAGATTTTGACAAAGCTCCTTTAAATGGAGCAGATATTTGTCTCAGTGAATGGAAAAATACAGTACGAATTAAGTCTGCAGAATGAGAACATTGGAGGAAGCGACCTGCATTGACTGGTAGCCAATACTGCACCCCTCATGATGTGTAACTAATAACAGCACACTAGACATTTGGCTTGCACATTAAATATTAATAACATTTTTCTTCTGACTCATCATTAAGCCAGAGCCTTGCTGCACAGAGCAAACTGATTTACAGACCATCCGTGGCAGGCTCCAGTGCTGCCCGTGGTGCTCAGCTAAACACCTGCTATCCTGAGGTTTGGTGAGGGACCAGCAAGCCAGCCAGGTCAGAAATGGGAGGCTTTGAAGTGCAGGAAAACAACAACCCAGGCAGGTAGACAGACAGATAACCCACTCTTCTGACTGCACCCCTGCCCACAGATAATAGACAGTATGTGTAACAAATCTCTGCAAGGAGCTCAAGTCCGACTGCTTGGCTCTGAGGATGCTGCAGGTGCAGCCAGTGTGCAGCGTTCCCCTGCCCATTTGCTTCTCCGATAAACCTGATGGCACCTCTAACCATCTGTGGAAGCCTTCCACAAGCAAGAGAACACTCTCAGAACACAACTATGACTGGTACTATTTTCATAGTGAGGAAGAAGACCTGCTACTCTCCTGAAAAAATGCTAGTCTCAGCCTTGTTTATACTGAAAGGGAGTCTGCTCTTTTATACCTCTTCACAGACAAGGTGGTTTCTACTTCAGAAGCTTACACTGCCTGCAGCTAGAAGAAAGAACCAGTTTGCCTGGTCCATGGAGAGCATTTTGCAGGGAGATTTAGACAAGCCATTTCTGAAATATGGGACTCAGCATACTACAGATGATGTATAGAAATTGGAAAGTGCTTTCAGTGATTCTTAGCGACACCCTACCAAAAAGGCAGATTGTCTTAGAAGCTTCGAATGTAGTTTCTTTGAAAGAACCTGGTGAGTTCAAGCAGTACGGAATCCATTTTGAAAAGGTGAAAAGAAAACTTGAGAAGTGATTCAATGATGAATTAGAAACATCAGAAGAAGGTCAATTTTTTAAAGAAGGTGCCAGACATCTCCCAAAGAACTGTGCTTTCATTTAAAAGACTAAATAAATAAATAAATAAAAAGAAGTAACTCTCTAATCCTTTTCCCCTAAGAATTTTCAAATTTTAAGTAGATCACTAGAGGGTTTTTTGCACACAGTGGGTTTTTTTTTTAGAGAAAGATATGTGATTTATTTCATTCTGAGGCCTTTGGGGAAAGGGGATGAGGTGGGAGAGGGATATGTGTAAGAATGCCAGACCAACCCTTCACACTTCCCTCACCATGGCTAGGAGTCCCCTTCCTTCACTTCCTGGTTTGCAGAGATCCCAGATCAGCTGTCAGCATTTCTCAGAGGATGCTGTAACAGCCCAGGATTCAAAAGGCCAGAGGCCTGTTCACCTCCTTGGTGATCTTTGACTTGAGAACTACTTGTGCCCAAATTTCTGGGTAAAACTGTAAAACAGAAAGAGTAAACTACACAGGCCCCCTTTCTCATCTCTCTGAGGTCTCCTGTGCCATGGAGTGACACAAGGACATGCTTGTGTCCACCTATATGAGTTTGCAAGTGTTAAGTATACGTCTGCATAGGCACGCAGACATAAACATTTATGATTGCTCCCACTACATTCATCCTTTCTCCAAATCCCAGACTATAACTGCACACCCTCCGTCACTTTCTACAGCCCACATTTCCTTCCAAAGATAACGCTCTGTTCTGCTGCACAGAGCAGCTGCGTCACTGATGGAAAGTTCCAGTGTTCCTCCCTCACCTCTTTTTATCTGTAAAAAGCTCATTAATACCTTCTGCATAAAGGTCCCTACCTACAAAGATATTGCTGTGCTGCTCAGCAAAGATGGATGTTTACAGGGGAGTGGTGCCATATTGTCAAAGGTTTATTACTCTTAAGAAGTCTGCTCCAGAGAATTAGAAAGGTATAGACAACTAGCAACTTTTTAAAGTAAGGGAATAAAGAGCATGTTGTGATTCACCGTCTTTGCTCTTTTTTGTTCACATTGTTATTATCATCTCTGTTTGCTAATTTGCAGGGTGTCACTCTCACACAAGAATTTGCCAGAATTTCTTATGTTTATCTTGTGTGTTGCCCTTTATTGCTCGTCTGTTTTGAGGCACAACAATGAGACAGCTCTCTAAAAACTGGTACTTTTAAAAATTGCTTTCTGCTCAGAAGCAAGGGGTAGGTCCTGTACCTGTTGGCACAATTGCTGAATCAAAGCCTGCCAGCTACAGAGCTGTCTCCAAAACTCTCATCCCCTATCAAAGCATCATGTGCTCATGTAAAAGCACTGCCAAGGTTCGGATCATTACCCAGAAACAATTGTCAATAAAATAGCATTAGAAAGAAATCAAAGCACCAATAAAAGATATTTGTTTCCAGATGAGATCTGTGTGCCAATTAAAATACTTCAAGATCTATGTAAGGAGAGATGATCTGACCCTTCAAAGAGCATAAGGAAGAAAACCAGGACGGAGGGGAACAAAGAAAAAGGGAGCATCAAGGGAAAACTGATCTCTGCATGGGATTGCTGTTCAGAGGAACCAATTTGTGTTGATGAGTTGGACATTTAAGAGCTGATAGCATGTTGTGCTGTCTAATATGACATTGGTGGCTATGGGATTTCTTCAGCAGCAACTTTATTCACTAAGATCCAAGTACCAGATAATGAACTGCACAGTTAGGTAACATTTCTCTGTGTCAGTGTTAGAGGCAGCAGGTTTTCAGCAGTTTTCTCTGTTCCAAGGCTGAGGGCTGGGAGGGAATCGAGTTGGTTGGTTCTTTCAGGAACCTTCTACACTCTATACATTCTTCTAGCAGATGCTGGAACTCACAGAGAATCCAAGCCCTCATGGGCTTTTCCTCTGAGATAACTTGGCCTGTTAAGGCATGAGGAGTGAGTGATGTGCTAGGGAGTCTCTGCTCCTCAGGAAGCTACTGGAGTAAGCACACCCCTGCCCCCCAAATAAGTAAGTAAGTAAGTAAATCAATCAATCAATCAATCAATCAATCACATCAGGGACATGAAGGTGCTGTATCTTCCAGATTTTTTTTTTTTTTTGTGATTACTCTCCCGCCCCCTCATCACTATTTTCTTGGGTTTTGTTTATTTCACAGAGTTTGCTTACCTGTAATGGCTAAGCCAAAGGGGAAAAAACACATAATCTTCCTAAATCATTTCAATCTATCTGCCTCCTACTCTTATGGTGTACAGCTGGCATTTCAGATGGCAAAAAAAAAGGCTAAGGAAGTGTAACCAATAATGCCAATTTCAGGAGAAGAAAGCTTCAAAAAATAAAAACCCAAACCCCAGCGCATCAGGATGAAATAATTGAACCACCTAATTGCCTGTACTGAATAAACTGTGAAGCAGGACCGGTGGTGATAATTTCTAAAAGATTTAGTTTTAAAATATTAGCAATACAGATAAGGGATTAACACTAAGACTGTAGGTGACTAATCTTGACTGTGCCTTTTTTAACAACAGCGTTGCTACCACCATCATAAAGGAAATTAGCAGTGATAATTAGATCAAATCCTTTATGTCAGTAATCCCACTTGAAGATATTTTCAGAAGGTTGGAGGTTTAAGGCAATTTCCTGTGTGTGTCCAAGACTCATTAATTAATATTGATACTTAATGTATTTCAGGCTTACATTTATTTCTTGGTTATACTCAGAGCTGTGCCCAACTAACTCATTTGAGATAATAGTTTAGTCACACTAGAAAATAACTGTCCATTCAGCATCAAAAATTATCAAGCAACAAATCAGAGACCTATAAAATTGTCTTACGCATCAGAGAACTGGGTTTCTCTGTATCTAAGCAATTTGTGTTGTCTTTTTTCCTTCCCACAGAATTACCCTTAAACCCTGCATTTAAAGTAAAATTAATCTCATGTTGTGACAATATTTCCCCCAATGAGTGATAGTGCTTATGTCATTAAGATTTCTTCCCTAAAGATCAATCTCTACATTCCTGAAAATAAACATAGTGTCATTACTTTCTTTTTAATAATTTTAAACACCTTTATGTAGAGAAGAGAAGAGGGAAGAAGGGAGAGAGAGAGAAAATATTTCAGATTCACAACATCTCCACCCCCCCAAAACAAATAAAAGTATAAGACTAAAAGTATATGACTTAAAAACTTCACAGCTATTGAAGTCAACTGTATGATTCTGAGGACCTAAACAATTATTCTGCCATGGTCCCTTCAAGTTTTGTTCCTAGTGGTTAAAGATCCATGACCAATCTCTCCCCTTGCTGTACCCTTAACTCCTTATCTCTGGGCACCTCAGTAAGGCTAGACTAAGCCACAAAAAGTCAAAGAAAATAAATTATTTTTTGGATAAATCCCAGTTTGCCTATCTCAAACATCCTGCTGAGGTGCTGTATGAACTCAGATGAGGAAAACACTTCAAGGTTCTTGGAAAGAAACCGTACCACAAAAACTACCTTTGCGAGCTGCGCTTTGCTGATCATTCACCAGTCTGACAAAAGCAGGGAAGGCCACTTACCTGAAAATAAAAAGAGAAAGAAATATCCATGATTATTCATGTTTTTAAGGGAAATTACACTTTCTACAAAAGAAGGAAGAGTAACATAATTGTGGTGCACTGGCAGACTGTGTGTGGGATGCTCAGGGCTGCAAAGGCAGGGAATCAGCCTGAACATACAATGGAAAAACTGTAGGATAAAGCCAGGGCTGAAATAGGGAAGGATAAGATTGGAAACCATTGGATTTGTAAACCAGTAGCAAAATATGTTGACTCTTTTTTGCCTGCAATGATGTCCCAAATAAAGGCAGCAGTCACATTCTCTGAAGTTTCCTTCCTATTTTCTGCCTTTCACCCATTTCTGCAATGAAAATTTTCTTCCAATGTACAGGTTGAACGTGTCCCATTCTGCAGTTGGAAGGATTTAATCTCTGCAATACGTGCTAAGTTCAGTGAAATAATTTATGAATCCTTCCATGACATTCTTCTCCTGCTGCCTCTCCATCAACAAAACCAAACAAAAAAAGTCAGAGGAACCTACAAACAAATTCCTTTCTGTGCAAGTTGTGTGCAGTCCTATTAGCAGCAACACAGCAGGCCATTGATTGGGGAGGGAAAAAGGCTTTGTTTATGGCAATGGATTTTAATCCTCCTGGTGATATTTTATTTCATTGGAATTTTTGCAGAGTTGGCTATTACACTGATGGAAACCCTCGGAATGGACTGATTTTAAAAGGGGTGGGGTGAAAACAAGTGGCAGTGCTTGTTTTTTGAAAAATATTGTTATTAAATAATTTGAAACACATTGATAAAATGTGTCTGAGAGTTATGCTGCAGTAATTTATAATACAAATTAAATTTCTATTGACAAATGGCAATTTAATCCAGTGACTAACTTCAATGTGAATTCTGCTGTTTCTGTTTGTTTTCTTTTTTTTTTTTTTTTTTTTTTTTTAAGACATAATATATAGCATATGAAGCAGGATACGTGCTGGGATAACCAGATGCTGTGCTGTTGCTGGCCTCAGACTTATTTTCTGCCTAATCTCCCCAAAGGATACACAACTGGGAGGAACCTAACCAACTCCCTTATCATCTTTAAGTATGGATCAACCCTGGGAAGCATCCACAGGGAATCTATTCTGCATAAATACTTGGTTTCAAGTTAAGCAATGCCTTTTGCATACCTGAATTCACCCTGTCTACTCCCATCCCAAGAAAATCACCACAGGGGACAAAACACAACACAAATCCTCAACTCTTTTGAAATTAATTCATCTAGATGATTTAAAATAGCAATGAGATCACGATCTTGTCCTTGACATATCCTTAAGGAACAAACAAAGGACTGAAGGATTGAGCCCCACACTGTGCTATCTATCCTTTTGCAAACACATCCTGAAACAGATGATGTAGAGATGCTGAGCCCTTGGCAGTAACACTGCAGAGCTCCCAGCTGTAATGGGATACTGGGAAATCAGATCATCCTACATTTAAACTGATTTCTATCACTGATACTCTTTGTAGTACAGAAGTAGCATTAAGTGCAATAACATGCTGCTGCATGGTCACTTAATTCTAGAAGCAAATTCAATATTTGCTGGCATCCCCTATCCAAAGACACAATGTGTACACATGTATTGGAGCTGTTAGTTAGAATTACCTCTGCAATGCCTCCTGGGGAAAACCAGAACAGCGTAGGCATCTGTCTGGGCAGAAAGGGTTGTCATTCTAACCCTGTACAAAATTGTTTAGAAATTGTTCTGTCACTTGCTTTGTATTGCCATTATGGCCCAGTTGCTGCCTTGGGCACTTGTGGATTTTCCTACATGAAATAAGAGGGGCCTATTTCCCATTGTTTGCAATATTTCCAAAGAAGGAGCTGGAGTAGACCAATGGAAACAAACACAATGTCTTTGTGAAACCATTTGCATGTAGTTAGAAGGAGGTAAGGAACAATGCCAATGTTCTCCTGATATGTCCAGTGGAAAAATATTTCTTAGGAAAGCTGTCTCCCAAGTGCACTATCCAGAGCCCAATTAAGAGCTCCAAAGTTCTTACTTTAAGATACAATTTAATAAATTTATTTTGGGGCCTCCTTTTCTGGCTGAAGGAAGTATGAAGAGGAAAGTATGAATACAAAAACACTGGAGACATATGAATTTGGTTTTAAATGTCTAAATGGATTCGGTCAAAGTTCAGTGGGTTCAGGACAGGATAAATGCTGATAGAGATAGGCACACCTATCTGACGGGTTATCTTAAAAAACAGACCTGAGTGACAGAATTCAGCTGTGTTCAGTGTTTGCATTGGCTCATTTTGTGACCCTAGCTAAACTTGTGGCCTGTCCTGTTAAATGATACTCATCAGGACAGTCCCACCATTTGTTAAGTCTGCTGAGACGTTTCAAGAGATGAAAGGTACTGTTTTCCATCACACAGCACAACCAACTGGCAAAACTTCACTGCTGTAACTGGACACAGTAGGCCCACGACAAAATCCACCTTCTGACTCAAAGTAAGGACGCAAACTTTGGTTGCATTTGTTGTGAGAAGGATCTGCCTCAAACTCTCCTAAGGAAGCTGTTCCACTTCAGTTAAACAAATATTACTTGCCCAGAGCAAGATTGAGTGTAACTCTATCGTAATTAAGGCTTCCAGTTCTGGTTTCAGGGAAATGAGCAGGATTTTACATCTTCAGTTATTCTCCCCACTCCTGTAATGAAAGTTTCCCTAATTCAATTCAAGCTTGCAAACATCTGCAGGGTAGGTGACACGAATAACATTGCGTTTTTGCAGCAGATACACGTCTTGTCAAAAACACTTCCTCCAGCTCTTGTTCCAACACCATCTGTGGGAGAAACTTGACTGAGTTCATTGAGCCTCTACAGAAATACCAGCGGCTGAGCATGGTGGTGGCTGAGAGAGACAGTGACACAGACTGCTCCCCAACATCCCTTCTGCTGGGGCCAGGCTCTCCCTGAGGTTTTCTCTGCACAAGCTGACCTATCCTTTCCCTTGCTTAGCTGGAGAATCTTGATGAGAAGAGAGCCCGCGGTGGGATGGCTGCAAATGTAATGCAATCAGAAGATAATGACTTCAGAAGGAGAGGGGAGGGAGGGGATAATCAGCAGAGGCAGATGAACTCCCAAGATATAGAAAAAAAAAAAAAAAAAAAAAAAAGACTGTTTTCATGCAGATGTCCCCAGTAATGAAGAACGAGAGAAGAGGAATACTGAAAAAGAGGTGAAATGGAAGCTGATTTGTTTCTAAATAGCACTATTTCAGAGTCTTCTGTGGGGTGTAAGTTGCTTCTTAAACTAAGAGTGTCTGAAAATACCCCAGACAAATTCAGACCTCTCAGCCATCTCTCTTTCTCTCTCTATTATACTCATATTCATACCACAATTTAGAGTTAGCTTGGTGGGAATTGGGGACAGGAATATAAAATATGCAGGGAACATCCCTGTCTCCCTTCAGGCTCAGGTTTAGCTAGGTGTCTATGAAAATATTATGCAAATGTGACAGTGTTTTCTTTGGGCAAGCCATTTAACTGGAGCTTTCAACACCTCAGAAGCCTGGAGACAAAGGGTGCGGGTAATGATAAATGCAATTTATTTACAATGAGCATAAAAGAGAAGGTGTAGAGAGCTGCTCCTACAGGTGATCTCTCCCCAGCTCACCCTACACACTCAATCACAGGAGTCAGCCTTTCCCTCATGATGCCTACATGTTTCCTGGGGTGAGAGGTTTCCAGGGATCATTCTACTCAGAGAACAGTCCTCCCCATTCAGATTCTGCATTTTGTATTCAGGTATGTGAGTTCCACAGGCAAGGAGCTTTAACTTCAAAAACCAAAACAGTAAATGACCTGACCTTGGCAAGCCTCATACAAATTCTGACCCAAGGTTCAGATCTGGAAGAACCTGTGAATATTTTCAACCGCTTTGATGAGAAGCTAGGTATGGATGCAGTAATACATCACTCTTCTAAAAATCCTCCCTAGCCTTATTGTATCAATACTTAATGGCAACAGCTCTAAACAGTACACTTGCACTGCTAGATGTGCAGCTACCAAATCTAATAACAGACTGCTGGGTACCACAGGGGGCTGCTGCACAAAAAAACCCAAAGATAGAAAGTCTTCCAGTGCAGATTGCTAGAGCCCGTGTTGTGGCTGATAAAATCAGAAGCCTTGACTTCTCAGGTGGTTCTATACCTCTCCTTTCATCCTTCCATATACTTGAGTGTAGGTGTTAGCACCAGCATCCTGAACAATTCCACTGCACCTCCGTGTGCTGTGCCTCTTTTCATTCCCTCAGCAGATGAAGTAGCTAAGCTATTCTCCTTTTCCTGCACTAAACGCCTGCTCTGTTAGAGAGTGCTGGCACACTTGCATCAGCAAATTAAGCTGGGATGGCTGAGGGCATTATGGCCTGCAGCTCTCCATCAAACCTCTCTCCCAGAGATTGCAGATTCCACATAAGGGACAACCAAACAGCTCCTGGGTCAGCTGCTGCACTTTACAGCTCAGTCGATTAGCATGAATCAAATTGATGTCAGCTTACTTTACCAGGCTGGCTGTAAAACTGTTCTAGGGAAGGGGCTGCTTCATGAGCCATTCAGCTGTCCCTGCTGTGGGGTGGCAACATCTGGCAGAAGCTCGATGCTGAAACCACTTGCCCCCCACAAACTTCATTAGTTGCTGAGCACATGAAAAAAAAAAAAAAATAATCACAGCCTGTTCCATCCCAGAAATAGCTGCTGTACGGGAAGAATAGCAGGTGAGGTGACCTCTATACAAACAGGCTTCCAAAGGATGATCAAACATAAGAAAGGTGTAATGAAGTAAGTAATTCTTTATTATTATTATCTCTGAGATCAAATACTCTCTAAAAAAGAAAAAAAAATGTATTTGTTCTAAGTAAAACCATTGCTTATAAGTATGACAATGGCATTACTAACTATGCAACAATTTTATGCCAAGGCACTATTAAAATGGCTTCAAGTCTAAAGTAGGTCTAATAAAGAGTTAATAAATCACTCGGTCTCAAAAAAAACCACTTAAAGTTATAATTTACTGAAAAACCTCACATTACTTTTTATTAATGCCACATAAAGTAGTTGTGTAATTAGAAATTAACTCACAAGGTGACACAATTTACTCGACAATGATGCACAGGATTCATATGGCACTTAGCATCCCCAAGAGATCCCAAGTTACTGTGTTAAAAAAATGTGCCAGGATCCAAGTGTTGCTACATTCAGCCCAGGATTTCAGCCAGCTCTGGGCTGGAAGCAGTTAAGCACTTATTACAGCACTCTTCAGGAATTTAAGAAGGAGCCTGAAGAACACAGTGCTCGACTCAAGGAGGGAGGCAAAATAATATCATTCTTCAGAAATGCGGTTGGGACAGAGGGATTCGTATTGTTTCATTCACAATAAATGATGATGGTGCTTTCCCAAGGCTGAAGAGTATCATTACTTGCAGCCTGGGCTATGTCAGCGATGTGACCTCTCCTCACAACCCAGCCCATGTCAGGACAGGGTTTCCGCTTGTGGATTTCCTTGTGCAATTCCTTATGGTAGCGTGGGGTTCCTTGAAGAAGACACGTTTGACTGACTACACTCAATCTCATCTAGTTTACAGAGACTGATTAAATTAGAGTCAGCAATAATGAAATTAGAAGTAAGACAGTTATGACTCCCATGGAAGGTGCACTTCCCTCCTGTTACTGTACAGGATGAAAGTACCAGCATGAAAAAAAACCAATTCTGTGGGCTTTGGAGCCCCTTTTACCTTGTAGTTCTTGAAGTGCACATATTGTACTTTATTAAATCTGTGTGATAAGTAAACTATACTACTTTGTCTTCATCTTAATAGAAGAGAAAGACACACAAAAATCAGTAAGTTTGGGACAGAACAGGCAAAACCACCTCATCCTCATATGCATTTTAACAACTAGCTCATCCATCACACTTGGAAATAAGGAAATTTAGAGTGCACTAAAAATCTTCCTTGGGACAGAGCTCATCTTTAAAAAGAAACAAAACAGCCAGATCACTGAACTCTGCTCTGGACACGTAATGCCCCACAATGAAGAAGCTGGTGTTGAGATTTGGCTGGAAGTATCTGTGTCTGCATCGCTGAAGTGCAGAGCCAGGAAGTGATCTCTAGTGGATGCTACTAAAAAGAACTCACCCTACACACTCCATGCTGTAAATGATGCCCCTGGCCGTGTTTGAAGGACCACAGGTCATGCCTAAACCACATCTATAAGAAAGTGGGAAGAAGGCTGCAATGGCCTGACAAAAATAAAGAAATAATTTTCAAGTACTTAGCCCTGAGATGAGCAACAGACTGAACAGATTTACAGCTGCAAATGATTCCATGATACTTTAGGATTAAAAAAAATATAAATATATATATATATATATGAATGAAATATATGTCCTCAAATGCTTCTGCTTACAAACCAGAACCAGATTCTGCAAGCTAAAATTGGTCCAGCTTGAAATGTATTTGTCTATGGTTTCCCTCAGAGGTTTCAAATGCAGTGTTTAAATGCAAGAGCCTCCCAGTGAGGTGTATGTTGTAAAAGCTTGACTGGTTTGGATGCAACTCCAGAGTCACCTGCCATGTTTGTTTCCTAACTTCCCTGAATGAATCTTTAACTCCTCAAAGCAAATCTTGAGTGCAGGTATTGCCAAACGTGAATTCAAAATTTGTTGCCAGTGAGCTTTACCTGAAAGCTAGTCTTTCTACAAACCTTCCTCATCATAAATGTGCTCACTGGAATAATCACGGGATATGGATGCCAAGAGAGCATCAATGCAATCAAGACAAATTGGTGAAAGAACTGAGAAAGCTACTTGACAGCACTCATCCAGCTTGGATAAAGACTACTTAAACATTCCCCCCGCTTTCCTGCACCACGGGAGGTCCCTTGGCACCAGAGTGCTTGTGCTCTGCCTCACACAGCGCCGTGCCCCCCACGCCTCTACCGCCCATCGCGCGGGGCTCGGCTACCTGAATTAAAACATCTGCTGGCTGGCTGCAGCTGGAGGCTTTTATCACAGCTGCACACCAGCCATGGCAGACGGGTGTGGGACACCTTTATCCAAAATGTTACGCCTTTCCCCTGTCATCTCAATTGGGGAGCTCAGCTCCCCGATTGCACTCCGCAGTGACATCGACCACGGGCCGTCAGGGCAGATCGAACGCAGGAAGCCTTTAGGAAGAGCTGAAAATTGTAATAAGGGCATTATCATGAATCAGCTTGGGATTGATTAAACACTGTGTCATTTTGGGGCAGCTCAGCCTCTGGGCCACAGACTGTCAAAATGAGAAATATGGACTAAAAAACCTCAGAATGGTTTTAAGCTGAAGCTGAATATAGTTATGAAAGAAACAAAATGATACAACTGCCAAAACCAGCAAGGGGTTCAAAGCAGACACCTAGGGCATTTTAAATTCTTATAAAAGATGTCCTCAGGCACTTGACAGATCTTTTACCGTATTTGTGAGCAAGCTAGGTTACAATGTTAAGTCCTTCTATTGAAATTCTGTCTTCTGTCCATTTTTACTACCCTAGACACTTTCCCTATCTCAAACACTGTGATGTCACTGCTGACATTTTAGGATCTTAGCAGAACCCAGCATTTCCTTGCCTATTTCTGACAGTAGCAGCTGCTAGTTATTTAGCAGCATCATTTTAAAAATTTTTGGAAGAAGCTGACTGTTACATCTGGCATGGTATAAAAGATCAATGGCTAGATAACTATTAAAATACTCAGGATGACTGTAGCCAAAGCTTCTGTGCAGAAAACCTGCAATGCCAAGCCATCAACATAAGAAAGTAGCCAAATAAGTCCACTAGGGTTTGGAAAACAGTTACTATGGTCATCACACCTACAGCAACAAGACCTCCTGGTCATTCCTTATGAGATGAGCAGCAGAGGCAGAAGCCACACTCAGAATCTGCTTGCTAGCTTGCTTCAGTGCAATGCAGAGGTTTCAACAAATACAATTTATTTAACAATGAGGTAAGTTGCAAGCTCTACTGCTAGGGCTGAAGAATTTGAAGTAGAGTTGGTTGAACATTTCAAACCAATTCTTATCTGGTCAAAATGTGATTCTTAGTGGAAGGCAAAACACTTCAAGTCTTGGGAACACTGTCTGAGGTGTGTCAGAGAGACCCAAATCAAGCACTTAACATTTTCATTCCAAAAGCGGAGCAGACATTTTAACACAATTGTGCTTCATCAGAATGCTTGAAGAGTTTTGGGTGTAATCCAACGTGGATCAAAAGCAAAATTCAGAAACTCGGAAGTTGTTATGATACAGAATTATCATTCTTCAGCCTGCCTGAGTTTTGCAAAGGCTGGGGAAGGGGAGGTGGGGGAGGGTACTTGTTGTTTTTTAAGATCAGCATTAGAAATGGAGTGATGCCAGAGAAAGGAGATTCGAAATTTAAATGTGACAAAGTTCAGAGGTGTGTGGGCTCAAGCTTGTTGTCTGGGCTGTTAAAGCGATAACACACAGGCTTGAAGCCACTTCTAAAATTATCCCTAAAAATCTGAAATTCTCCTTCAGAGACAGGGTCCAAGTGTGATCTTTGCTGACAACAGCTCTGAATCCAGCTACTTAGGGACCATCTCTATGGATTCCCAGATATGCTGATGAGCTGGCAGTTGACAATGTGTGTGTCAGGGATAACATTTTGTCACATGTATCAACGATGACATTTAATTTCTGCATGAAATTTCTGCATTTATTTTCTGGATGAAAACTGTCCAGTCCCCTAAAGAAATAAAATGCTTGTTAAAAGCAAGAGGCTGTTTGATCTCCCCTTTGTGGAATTTCAAGCCTCTGACTTGCAAATCTTGTTCAACTATCATCTTTGAACCACAGCACTAGCCTTCTGTTTGCACAGAGGCTTATGCTAAGTTGACAGATTCCAATGGCCCAAATAGGCTGCCTTCTCACTGAGGGCACTGTCTTAATGGTACAAGGAATGAGAATTAGATCTCTGAATTTCTAAGTGGTTTCACATTTAGAAAGAGGCTCTCAAGTCCTGAATTAGATGTACAACACTGCCAGGAGGAAAGGTACATACACTGATCTGACTTCCTGTCCCCAGCTCCCAACACTTGTCTAAGTATCACCCATTTTGCAGTTGGTTTCACATTTAAATACAGAAACATGCCCACTAGTACTCAGCTGTACTGGGTTTGCATGACCAGGTTTTGGTAGCAGAGGACTACGAAGGCGCTTCCCTGGGGATCTGTCAGAAGCTTCCCCTGTGTCCAATGGGGCCAATGCCAGCTGGCTCCAAGACTGCTGGCCAAGGCTGAACTCACCAGGGATGGTGGCAGAGGCACTGGGATAACATAACAAGAAGAGGGGGAGGGAAAGCTGCACAATAGCAATTGCAGTCGGAGAAAGAAGAGAGGACGCGAGAGAAACAGCCCTGCAGACACCAAGACAAAAGGAGAGGAAGGGGATGGAGGAAGTGCTCCAGGGACCAAAGCAGAGATTCCCCTGCAGTCCATGGTGCAGACCATGGTATGGCAGCTGTGCCCCTGCAGCACATGGACATCCACAGTGGAGCAGAGATTCACCTGCAACCCATGGAGAATCACACGTACTTCATGTGATCCATCATTTACTTTTACATCTTCAATTAGAGACTCTCTTCTCAGCAGCACAGATGTTTCCTATTCTTACTTCTCTGGTAAAAGTGACCAATATGCCTGAGTAAACAAATTCTTTCTCAAAATGGTTCTAGTCCCAGTCATTGAAACATCATCTCTTTGGGTTTTTTTTTGTTTGTTTGTTTTGTTGGGTTTTGGGGGGTTTTTTGTTTGTTTGTTTTGTTTGTTTTTGTTTTTGTTTTTGTCAATCAACATTCATGGAGTAGGGTAAGGAGAAGGGCAATACCAAGACTGAGGAAGACAGATGGAAAGAAATTTCAGATCCATCTAACAATATTGTTGTCCTCTCTTTGCTTGAAACATGTAGAACACAGTTCTACAACAGAAATACGATGGCAGAAGAGAAATGCAAGGAATAAGCAAAGCATTCCAAGAGAGATGAGGCTTGGTAGATTCATACGCTTTAAGGTCAGAACAGAGGTTTAAACAATCCCTCCTGGCCTTCTGTATGTCACAGGGCTTTCATCTTCACCCAGCTATCCTTGTACTCAGCTCAGTGAATTTTCCCTCTCTAATTTATCTTTTTTTTTTTTTTCTTTAGCAAGGTATCCAGTCTTGAGTTGAAGGTGATGAAGACTTAGCATGTCCTAAGGGAGTTTGTTTCAGTGTTTGATCACCTTCACTTTTGAAAGGCTGAGCCTAATTTGAATTTGTCTGACATCAATTTCCGTGTCTTGGTCCTTGCTAGATTAAAACATTCTGTAGCACCCACGTGTTTTTTTTCTAAATGAAGAAAATTATACTGTGTATTGAAGTCCCCCCCATATCCCCTAGTCTTTTCAGATAAATTTGAATGATCTTGAAGTCTCATGACAAGTCATTTTCTCCAACCATCAAAGTCATGTTGCAGGCTTCCTGTATCCAATGTTGCATCATGCTCTGAAAATGTAGATACCAGAAAAAGACAGTATTTCTGAACTGGACTCAACAATGCCACATGAGAGAGAAAACCAGTTCACATTACATTTTCTGTGCTGTGTTCATACGTCTGTGGCCTTTAAGCCCCTTTTTACTGTTGCACCACTTGGGAAATCTGAGCTCCACTTGCACAATAACTTATATATCCTTTCCAGATACAGTCCTGTCATCTGAAAGCAAGGTCTGCTGCTCTAAATACCCAAATTCATTTTCAGTGTGCTATGTATTTTTGTATGAAGGCATGCAGCCTTTCTGAGCAATCCATGCATTAGTTCTTTACTGCCATTATTTTTGTGTCCTTCTACTAATCTTTGTGTATCCAGTCTTTTTATCAGCACATTTACTCCCAGATCATCGAAGAAAACACTGAATAAAATGGGGCTTCATACTGATTTCTCAGAATCCAGTCTGGAACACTCCCATTTGCTGATAATTCCCCATTGATACATGCTTTTTGAGGCCTATAATTTAGTTTTCTCTCAACTAATTTAATCTCTATTTTATTGTTATTTCATAGTGTTAACTTTTTATCAGAATGCCATGAGGCATTATAGCATGTTAGGAAAGTCCAAATCTGAAGGCATCTTTATGAACTAGACTTGTAAATCCACAGGGAAAAAAAAAAAAAAAAAGGCAGATTTGTTTGAAAAGCCTATTTTCCTTAAATCTGTGTTGACTAGTGCTAATGACATTCTTAACGTCTTATTCTTTAGTCACTGGATTCTATATGAAATTTGCATTCTTTTATTCTGGAATGGTTTCAAAATAACTGCACTACTGTCACTCAAGTCATCTTAGCTGTTTTGTCTTGAATCCAGTAAAACATTAACATTCTTATAAAAGTTCTGTTACTCTTCCACCAAGATTTATAGTTAAGATTTGTGAGCTGGAGACCCCTTCATAAACTCTTTGACATGAACTGCCAGGGACTATATATTTCAAATGTCTATCCCTAGTGAGCACTGCTCAATATCCATCACGGTTATTAACAAGCTCAAAGAGACCTCACCATCCTCATATGGAGGAAGAGTTACCCTGTTCTAGCCTAAACCACCTGCAACAGGTTCCTAGAAACTCTTCTACATTTGGGACTTCAGTTCACTTTACCAACTTCCCCTCCCACCCTGGAAACACTCCAATAACTTCCCATCGCACCTTGGAAATGCCCCATATGGAACATCTAGAAAAGAGCTGGCATTACATGAACATGATGCAAGTTTTTTTTTTCTCACTTCTTCAAAGAAATGCAAATGAATGCTTTGCTGAGCTGGAATCCAGTAGCAATGGTGCAATGTGGGCAAAAAGAAAGCCTCTCCTCTGAAACGCTAAAATGCTTTTTGTCTTGCAGCTGACTGTACCTTCAGCCTGGCCAACGATCCCTCTGACCTATAACCCATTCACTATCTCCCATTCAGACATCTTTCTGAGTCCTCGCATTTGGGCTTTGTATAAATCTCATGGACTTTTGCTAGAAACCATGCCTAAGGCATGAATTACTGATCCATTTTCACTACAGCCAAAACAGCTGCCCAGGCATATATCAGCCTACCCTTTGATTAACGACAACATCCTTTTCCTGGCCTTAACACTACAAACTTGCCTGACTCAAATCAGTGCAAAAAGACAAAGGTCACATTCCCTTCCTGTCATTTGGAGTATGTTGTACCTTTCTCTAAATGTTTCCTTTGGTTTCCCCTCCTCTACTTCATGAAACACAAGGTGGTTGTCTTTTCTGTCAAGACTTTTATAGCTTATCCTCCTCTGAGCATCACCTCTGAACACCTAGTGAAAGGTCAGCTCCCATGTCTGATGGACAGTGCTGACAGACACCACCAGATCTGAAATATTTTCAACAGCACCTTTGAGCTTTCTCTGCTAAACTTTGCAAAGCTCCTTCACTGCCTTCCTTAAAACTCTCTCTATACTAAAACTGTAATGCTCACAAAGGAATAACAATGACAGCTAGTCCTCAGCTTCTCAGGCATCTCTGTCTCTCAGGATGAGCAACAATATTACCTCTCTTCTTTCTCTTCACCCACTCATCTTTTCATCTGAGTCTGCCTTTGTCTCTTGCTTTATATTTCATTAAAATACATAACCTGAGCTTTTTTCCCCCAAAATTATAATAATGATTGTGTAAGACTTTCAGCCAATGTTCAACACTGATATCTTTCCCAACTCCTCAGCTGCTTTCCATGCATTCAGATAGGCATGCTGGGGAGTAGTGTTGTCAGGTAGCATTGGCTGGGCTGTCAGGGTGCAACTATATTCCTAACTTAAACAGTGCCTGGAGGTGGTCCTGGGAATGGAGGAATAATCAGCTGTACTGCTAAACAGTCTAGCACAGCCCCAGCACAAGTCTGTAAAGCACCCCATGGGAACAGCTACTCCGGGCCAGCTGTCCTTCCTACACAGGAGTATTTCTTATTAAGTTTAGTTTATTTCTCCAGCCATATTCTGATAGGTCACCCTCCTCTTAGGCTTCAACACTTTTCTGTTTCCATGCATGACCCTGGAGTTTTGACTTATCAATAACTGTGAAAGGCTAAAAGCAGCTTTATGCAAAGTACCATTCCAGACCTATTATTCATTCTCTTGTTCCTTAATGACTACTCACATTTTAAACATTATAATCAACTGCTTTATGCCACCAGGTTTTAATCAAGTCAGACATGCCAGAATTATTCTCATCAATGAGTATGTCCTGTGCCTCCTCCTCCCTGCTGACAGTCCTATGGGAGTTGTGCTCATCAAAGCAAGAGATCATCTTCTCTTTGCATTATTTGCTGCATTAGTTCAATTTGTTTGAAGCATCCTGAACCTGAACTCATCTTGTGGCTGCCACCTTAGCAATACAGTAACATCCCTGGCCACTCACAGGAACTGCTGGGTACTGAAAGAAGCAACTGTTTGTTGTTCCTGAGTTTGGAAGCAGTTCTGTGCCAACTCCATTGCACACCAGATCTAAATGCAACATCAGAACTCCCCTGAGTTTTTCTATTTTGTACTGTGCTCTCCAGTGGAAAGGATATGGCTGGAGAAATGCACTCTAGATAACTAATGGCCTAACACATTGATAACTGCATGAAACTGGTACTAAACTAATGAAATATCATCCTAGGCCACTTACTCCTATAATTTACCTTTAAAAACACCACAGATGGGATTCTATAAGGGAAGGAGGAGCACAACATCCCAATACAATTTACTACCACCTCTCAATTTGATTACTCCTGGGGTAAAGTTGAGGGGGTTGAGAGGAGAGATGCAGGAAAACATGAGAGGTTTGAGACATGATTAAAGCATGGTCTAATCCTATTCACACTGGCAATGCCAAATTTAACTAGTCAAAAACATCCTTTGATGTGGCAAGAGCCCTCAGCAGGAGCAATTCTGCCATAAAGATGTTTCTGTTGAGACAAATTCTAATCTTAAGATTTCAGGTCAAGGTGATCCACAGTATCTGACATCTCTAAAGGGCAATTTGTCGTCCCCCCTGCCAGAAAACCCTGAAACTGCTAAATGCACCAAGCACACTGACAGCTCCACCTTGTCTCTTAACTATCACTTGTCTTAAAACAGCTCTCATGGCCTCAGCTGAAAAAAAAAATCTTCTTTAACAGCCTCAAGCACACACATAAAGCATAGTTTTGGCTTTGTCTCTCAAGAAGCCCTGTTTTAAGAGTTCAGACCTGGAAATCCTTGAACCAAGTGTGCTTTCAAAAAGGAAATCTCTAGCCCAAAATCAACAGGGGAAGGATCAGGAGACTGGAAATAAAATCAGCTCTTTGCCTGAAGAAAGTGCACTCCATGAAAGAGCCTGACTGGATTTAATAAGGGAATGTGAGCATTAACAGTTTCCAAAACATCACAGTTTCTGGTTTGAATGAAGGATGCTTTTGACCTTTGGTATGGATACATTTGGCAACCCACTGATGTTCTCTAGTTAGTCCTTTCCATGAACAGTAGTATCGGATAGATCAGCACCCTGCTTGGTCCTGATCGGCACTCGGGAAGGAAAAAAGACTTCAGAAAATGAGTCCTAGGTTTGGGTATGACTCAAGACAGCTCAGTCAGGGTAAATGGGGGAAGTTCATTGTAATGCTGAAAAATCTCAAGCTTCCTTCCAAACAGTACTGCAAATATTTTTTCCTGCAAAGAAAGGTTCTGTAAAGCCACTGTGTCTGACACAGTGACGGGGCAGGCCCAAGACAAGCACACCATGAGCAAGGCCATGCAAATCATATCAGACAATCTATCAAAGTACCCCAAACCTCACCAGGGAAACCAGACTGGTATTCTCCTCATGTTTTCCATCACTACCCTGCCTCAAGTGAAGCAACTGGATTCCCATCCTTACTCTCATGTTGCCTCCAGAGAGTACTGTCCCATGCAACCTTTTCCTATTGCAATCTGCAGGGCTTTACACATTTCCTCCTACAGTTCACAACACTGAGATGCTGACATTAACTCCTGCAGCCTACACACACCTCTCCTTCTGACAACCGCTCTCATCATCATCGAAAGCCGGGTGTAGAAATCTGTATTTATAAGAGAGTGTGGTTCTTCTTAACACAAAACAATAAAATAGCTATCAGAGGCTATGCATGACAGCTTGAGATGCCTGTCATGAGAGCTGTCCATGGAAAAAAGAGATGTTAGCCCAGTTTTGCAAACCTGCATTTCTGACAGTCCACACCAGGTGTGGAGAATGTGAAGGTGAAGGGAGATTTAGAGACGTGGTCACGGGGAGCTAAAGAGAGGAAAAACAAAACTTTGTAGTTCCTTTACCTAAGAGCTAACCTCTCCTTCTGTGAAAAACAGAAAAGGCTGAGCTAGTGCTTTTGGGTTTGATTATTTTTTTTTTCACCTTTAATTATGCATCATCAGTGACAAGCTCATGTGGAGCTAAAAGCTGGATCTGAGCATGAAGCTAATTTTTGGAGCTATTGGCTGCTCACTACCAGGAATAAAAATGATTCCTTGTCTTCCTAGATTTGGTTTAAGGAACAAAACCTCTTTGTCTCTCCCTCCATATTAGCTGCCTACAGACAGCTCCATTTTCCATTTGTGCATTTAATTATCCCTTCCTATGTGAGCTACTTTACATTTGTGCTTATTGAATCTCAGTTTATTGATTTCGGCTCCCTTCTTGAATTCATCATAGTCGGACTCAGGGCTAATCCTATTCTCCAATGCATTGGCAATTGCTTCCAGCTTTGTGTTGCATATGAATTTGATTAGCATACTCTCCATTCCGGTCTCCAGTGAAAATGTTAATGAAAACATCGAGCAGTATCAGATCTAGAGCACATACACACAGGGCTCCATGCACCACTGCCTAACCTGACTCTAAACCTTTAATAATACTCAATACTTCTGGGGTACGGGCGGTCAACTTAACAACACTCGGCTAAGTGATTTGCAACACTTCAACTGAGTTTATATTCTGCAGGAACAGCTAACAAACCTGCATCAGATATAGGGGGAGGTCAAGGAAGCAGCATTTGAATTGGGAAGGTATGGAGGTTTGACATTTAATCAGAGTTAGAGCTCAATCCAAGGATTCCATAAGAGTCCCTGAAATTTCAGCTTCAAAAAACAAAAACCTGAGAAAGCACACTTATATTTTTGGCAAGCTGACTGCTATCTCAAGCTTAATCTCACTGGTGGGGCTCTTCTCACGTACTTTAAAATGGTGCCAAATGGCAAAGTAGGCTTGTTCTAGTGTGAATCTAACTTTCCAGAAATAAAAGGATTTAGGATTTAAGGGTTAGTTCATGCTCATCTCATTAACCAAATCATTCATTGTGGCCAAAATATATTGGAATGGACATGGACATAATTGCTTTCATATTCTAATTTATTGAAAACGAAACAGAATTTCCCATTTTTATCAGCAGAATTAAGCTGTTTATATCCATGACCATTTCTTAGCCATAAATCTTAAGATTTTTTTTGTCTTTTCCTTCAAGGGTGGGGGGTGTGTGAAGACTACACATTATTTTATATCTTAGTTCCCACCCCACGTGGGTTGGTTATTGAGCCAGGCATTCAACAGTGTTGAAGTTTAATATAGCAGTGCTCAATTTTCCCATGTTCCCTCTTGTTTGCAAGTTTAATTCTGCCATTCATTTCCCTCCTCTCTCTCTCCTGCCTTGGGAGATGAGGCATTACAATGTACTTTACTTCACCTCTTTCTCTTTTCTAACACAGTAGAATCTCAGCACCCATCAGAAGACCTCCAAACACCAATCCCTGGTAGCAGTTACACAGAGGGTAAAGTTATTCTGTTTAAAATGAGATTAATCTCTTTCTGAAAACTATCAGACATGCCCTGGAAGGGCTGGTTTATTCTTGGCTCAAAAAAGATACATCCAAAGAGTGCAGTTTTGGTCTCTGTAATGTATCAGATGGCTCAGTGTTTTTATAAAGTTTCCTAACTCTTTTCCAATCCTGCCCTCATATTTCTGTATTCATAGCAACTGTTTCTTCCAGAATTGTGCTGATGAAGAACTTCATCACTCTTACTGTCCCTCTTGCAACAGCTCTTTGGACCATGCAGTAATGTTCAGAGAAGAACACTGATCATCTACTTCCAAAGCCACACGCACCCAGCCAGGTTAATTTTCATTATCAGCGGTGTGTGTTTGGATCTGTGATACCATAACAGGGTAACTCATGTCTGAGGGAGGCTCACAAAGGGCTCTAAGTAAGTATAAGTAGAACGATGATGACATAAATTTTGTTCTACTTGAGCAAAGGGTCTTTCTGACCTAAAAAGTGAAAAGTTCTATTCCAGTTTTGAAAAGTTGCCCTGGAAACCAAATGTAGATTGTGCCACCAAGTATGATGTATCACTGCATCATTAGCCCTGTTCTTATAATTCTTTTTAGCTAAGATAGAACTGCAACCTGGTTTTGGCTTTCTCTGTTTACCCTCACTCTTTGTTAAAAATTATATATATATTACTTTTAAGTCTATTACTAAAATTTTAATCCAGCTATATATAATTTATGAGTAATTATAGAATGCTAATAAAGAGCACTGCTCAGATATCAGCTCACACTCCTATTGCAACCTCATGTGATGAAAATCTCTCATTTAGGCAACACTGTTGACAGTGGCAATGGTCTCTTCAGTCTGCAGAGGTCCAGTGTGGTTAAAGCTGGTCTGATACCACTGTATTTGAGCAGAAGAAGGTTTTCTCAAACACCACCACATTCAGAAGGCCTGGGCAAAGTCAACTGGTTCATACTCTTACCTGCAGCTGAAGCAAGGGAAAAATGTATTAAGTACTTGCATAAATTTAATGTCTCAATATATCCAGGAACAGCACCCGGGACGTCATTCAGTCAAAAACCATCAAAGATGTGTTTAGCATCATGTTGAGTAGATGGAAACAGGTGTTAACCTGTACAGGCTCCATTTTCCAAAGGAACAGATGGCTTGGAATACGCTTGTCCTTTCTCATTTTTCAGTCATCTCATCGACTAGTTTGCTCTTCCACTCTGCAAAACCCTTAAGCCCAGGAGGAAATTCTCTGAGCTGCTACAGAGAGGCTTTTATTGCACTTTCACTTAAGAGACTCTCTATGACCCTATTTATAACATACCCATGTTCTGAATAGGGTAGCAAGGGAAAGAAAAGCTATTGTCTGAATTGCAGAGTGGAAATGGAAGCACAGACAAAGCTCCTGAAAAGACTTAAACGATGCCTAATGATGGGGGTAATCACAAAGCACTATTCTCAAAGGCACATGCCTAACTAATCCTCATTGATTTAATTGAAAGGTGAGGGGTTTTTAGCATTTCACTATGTATTTATCTGCATCATGAAATGCCTGAATACCTCTGGAAATCTGGCCCTTGGCCTCTATTTCATTTTAAGAAAGTGAAGTAAGCAACTAGAGAAGTAAATCTGAGGAGTTTGCACTCCTCAGTATACAAGTCTTTTCTGAAAAACAAGTGTCAACTCTGTCTTTATTTAAAAACACTACCCTAAGTAGTTTACATGGAAATTCCAGGACTATTAATTGATCTGCTTGACCTCATCATCCTACTCATGAATTCATCCTTCTCATTCCCTGCAGATTTTTGAGTTGGGTACTATTTACACTGTTTAGATTAGGCTTTAATGAATACCGAAAGCTTTCGGTTTTCCTAATGAGAATAGAAATAAAATTGAAAACTACAGCTTTGTTTAAACAAGAACAATGTGAATCTGGCAGAATTCAAACCAAGCTACAACTGAAATACTGACCTACATAAAGGCCAAGGATGAAATACGAACACAACTGAAAAGCATTCCTGCAAGATACAACCAGCTTTAACCAGTCTCATACAGAAACTGTAGCTACACATGTGCAAATATTATACACTTAAAAGGGCATAAAATTCACCTCTTAACTCCTTACAATAAGCAAAATAAATATCAATTTAAATTTGTAAAAAATAGATGTAAGGAAATCAAGAAATTTCACACAGGTAGAACTGCAGATAACTGAAAATCTAGATGTGTAATTCTTCAGTGATCCTTCCATGAAGAAATGAGCCAGAGAAAGAATAGAAGAGACTGTGAACAGGGGCTAATTCATTGTTATGGAATTAAAATAACACACTCTGGCATCCCATCAGCTGATCTGGGAAATACAAGGGAATCCTTCACCATTACTTGGCTTGTGTCCTTGGCTTCTCTTATCCTTTTGTGCACTTATAAGATCTGCTGGACTTTTGTCTTCTAGTGGAACAAGCAAGTTGGTGAGAATGGGGGCAGAAAATTAGTTAGATACGTTATAAAGCAAAACCTCCCAACATTTAAATAGAAGAGTTTCCCTGCTTGTAAATTCTTTCAGTGTGGGCTCCACACTGTGTGGACTGGTGAGGTTTATGACCCTGTTCTTCTAAAACCCTCTTTAGACCCCAGGGGAAAGGACATCACCATCTCCTTTCACAGCTTCCCATCATACAATTTTTTTGTAGTTCTCCATTTCCACCTCTCCCAATCCATTTGCCTCTTCTGTCACAATCTATCTGTACACCAGCGTTATCCACAAGCCTCACAAGGTAACAGAACATAATCACTTTTATGTGCTTGTCTGCCTTAATCTCTGGAAGAGTTCCCTGCAATCACTCTCTGGGGAGTTCATTTGTTAGATCATTCCCCATTTGGAAGAGCTGTATTTAATGTTTATACTATGGAAGAGATCACTGGCAGGTCTTTCCAAGTCCTGCTCTAGTTGTTAGAATCTGTGTGAAAAGGAGTTGACTGCAAACCTTTTGCTGAAAAAAACCCCAAAAAGCAGCATTGCTTTTTCAATAATTTCATTGTTGCTTTAACATGAAGAGAATAAACTAGGCAGAATGGGTCAATTTTAAGATTACTCCTCTATAGAGGGAAAGGTTTTAAACAGATCTGTTCTGGCGTCAAGTGACACGAGCAATTTTCAGGTTATTGATCTCTTCTCAGCATAATTTCTTTGTGATTATTTTACCTCTCCATTCTTGCCTCATCACTCCTCCATAAGGACACTCCAAAGGAGTGATGATCTATTCCTCTTTTCTGTCATATGCACTCCAGTATACCTCCATAATTGCAGAAACAATGCTCAGTGAGTACCAGAAGTTTGGAGACAGACTTATGGAAGGAATAAAAGAAGTTTTTACTTGCAGTGTTCATTTTCTACTTTCCCAGCCACAAGTGAAACAACCATTCCAAATTCATGCTGATAAAACTTTTAGATCCCACTATGAGCGAATTCGATAAAAGCCTGTGACATCAGCTTCACACAGTACCAATCTGTTCTAATCTTCCCAACAACTGCACTAAACCATCAACAGCAGTCCCACCCCCACAAATGCTCACAGCAGTACTGCTCTGAAGATGTAGCTGCCCAATGCAGACAGAGCTGCCCTACAAAAAAAGATCACCAAAAAAGCATAGACAAGGCAGGAAAAGACAAAACCTCACAAAGACCTAAAATGACCTTTCTGCAATTAAAAAAAATGCTTTTAGAGCAAGTCCTAAGGCTACACATTCTACTAGGTTTGATCCCTGCTCTCTACAAAGTAGACCAATGAGTTTATCTGGCTGTTTCCATGCTAGCTCACACAAGATGGTCTTGGAAAGCCCTCAGTAGAAGACTCCACAAATCATAGGACATTCTGCCATTGCTGCACTACCCTCCCAGTGAAAATTCTTTCCTAATGTCCTATCTGAACCTTCCAAGCCACAGCTTATGGCTGTTGCCGGTATTACACCGTCTACTGCTACTTATGAAAATTTGGTTATTTCTTGGAAATTATACATCAAATGCTGTAGGCCTCTAGCTCACCTTTTAACCTCCTCTTCTCTACACTATACAAGCTTAGAACCTTCAATCTGTTTTCACAGGACATGTACCATAGGCAACAATTATTTTAGTAGTTGTCTCCACTAGACCCTCCCCAGTTTCTCCATATACTTCCTGAATTGTTGAGGCTCAAACTTGACACAGATTCCCTCTGGGTCACTGAGGCAGATGAAGAGTTCTACAGGAGTCAGCTCTCATCCTGAAGACATCACTGGTGTAACTGGGCTACCACAGGAATAGCATGCCCAGCAGGTTAAGGAAAGCTCTTCCTTCCAACAACTGTGTGAAACTGAACACAAGTGTGAACCTCTTTGTAAGATTCTGTGTCTGGTAGGGAATCTTTCCTGGTGTCTGAGTTTCCTACTATGACTCACTTATCTTTTGAGCTCCAGAACACTGGATCCTAAAGGGCAGCATCACTTTGCAAGCGGGTTGCTTTTGTTGGAGGTAAGGATGGGGTTCAAGCAAACTGAAGGAGAGGAAAGCCTGGAGTTTGGAGTTCCCATGTCCATGATGGATGTTATTTCCATTAGGCCTTTGAGCCAATGGAGAGAAAGCTGTCTTACCTACTCACTTCAGTGATCTGCACATACAGTGGATGTTGGATCAAGCAATGCAAGGAAGACAGCTCACAGCTGTCAGTACAAGAGGAGCTGTGTGCATGCCATTTCACTGAGAAGTCAAGCAGAGAAGGCTCCACACCCTCACAATGAGTAATGAGGGATGGGGTGGTGTTGCAAGTACAAGTTTCTGCTGCTGGCAGCTTGAGGACTTATTTTTCCCTTCATGTATCCCATCTACCAGTAGAAAGAAAGATGGCCAGCACTGTGTTGTAGCATGTGAAAATAAACACCTTCATGGATTTTGTGCAACATGATGGGTTTCCAGTATGAGGGGCAGATGAACATACTGGATAAGTTAATTTTCTTATAGCCTCCCTACCTCACTGGTTAAGCTGCTGTCAAACAGGAGCCTCTCTTCTCATGTTGCTCTAAAGAAACTATAAGAGATGCAGACTGTTTTGAGGTTCACACTGTGCACAGTAAAATGGAATGAATGTAGAAGTTGCACATGCTACTGTGTACGTTAAAATCTTTTGATCACTGCAAGATTGTCTGTTTATGAGGGCTGCCTTTCCCTGGAAGAGCAATGAAACCAGAGTGCATTTTGGAAAGCTCTGCCTTAGACAAATGAATCTGATTTTGCAGACATGGGACAGAATCTGAGAAAATATCTCCTACCCTTCAGTCCCAATTCTCCTACAATTAAGTGATCTCTAAGCCAAAAATAAAGAGTTGTTTTAAGACATAACACTCCACCCTCCACCCCCACATACACCTTAATTACACACCTCTACAGTGCCTGGATACACTGATTTCAGGAGAAAAGCCTCGAACCTTTAAAGACAGACAGCCTTAGAAGGGCTTCCAGCTTAGGATGGGAGATCAGTCAGAAATCAGATTTGCATCATTTTGGGAACCTGGTACTGCCAATTTCAAGAAGTCGCACAAACTTTTTAATTTGCAACAATTAAGTAATGCTCCACTCTTTTGTGGGATCTGACTGTACTGCATAATTTGACATTTCTCCTTGAGGCAGAATATATTGCCTGGCATTCTCTGAAATGCAAAATGAGTGGGACACAGATTCACAAGGTTTGGCTAAGATCATACCAAAGCCTTTTAATTTATTTTCAGGAAGCTTTTTCCTCAAGCACCTTTCATGACAGTATGCACAAAGCCTGCCATAACAGGCCCCTGACCTACAATGCGCTTTTGTTGCAATCATTTTGGGCTACAAATACACAGAACAGATAGTAAAGAGCAATTCTCCCTGTTCAAGGTGAGGAGGGCCAACCCTGCCATTGCACAGATCTAGTATAGAGTCAGTAGTGGTAAACATAAGGATGGTTCCAGAGCTGAGAGTACTTAGGAAATAACACAGACCAGCTCACATTTTCCTGCACGTTACTAGCACTGCAACCTCAGGTATTTCCAAAACCAAAAACGACTACCAAGAAGGATGCTGGGCAAGAAACCTCAAGAGGATGCCTCCAAACAGAATTTCTATGATTCTGCAAAGTTCATGTTCAAAACCAGGAATGATAAGCAGGAATAGCTAAGTCCCTAGGAGGCTTAGGGTAAAGGCCATATTTCTTCACTTAGCATTTCCTAGAAACTAATTCAGGTGGCTTTCCCCTCTGCATTTTGACTTTCCTAAGTCACATTTCTGTGTATTTACTTTTCCTGATGCTTATAGAACTGAGCCGTTACAGCACTGTGCATTGGGAAAGATCTTGGCCAATGTACCTCCACAGACAAAATTCTTGTCTGCAGTGCTCATCAACAATATCAGGAACAACACAGTTTCTTTTAGTACTGTCCCTCTAAAACACAGATTCTACATTGCTTCATACATTAAACACCAAATATTTGGTTCTGTAAAGGCCACAGATGTTGAAAGGATGGTGACAGCCAACCTTCCACCCCAGCAACTCACCCAGAGTGTAAATGATGGTGCCAGCAGCACTTTGCCAGGTCAGTCACTTAACTGTCAGACACAGCGGAAAGGCTGAAGAGCAAAGAGGTTGAAGTAGTGTCAAGACACAAAGTTCAAGTCTCGTTTTGTTCTTTACCAAAGTTTGGTGGGGAAGAATTGGCTAAGGGCCCATTTTCCATTCAAAACCCAAATTGCTTTGATAATTAGCAAGTCTATTGGAACATGTGCAGAGCCTAGGCATAAAAGACAAAGCAGATGATAGCATGTCAAGAAATCATATTTGATATAGATTAAAATTACTGAAATATAGGGAATTATGGAAAAATACCATCATTTTGCAATTAAGATTAGGACTAAAAAGAGGATTTGCATTCATTGTAACAAGCAAGACCAGTAACAACTAACAACCACCTACGGAGATGGAGCTATTAACATGCAAATGATCATTATTCTGACCGAGGTGTTTCTACCGAAAATGTGCCGTTTATGCAGATTTCAAAGAAGTTTGTTGAAGCAAGGTATGTATGGATAAAGAACCAGGAGTGGGAACACTGTTTACTCAGGAAAACTGTTCTGCTTGACACAGAAGAAAACCAAGAAACACAATTACTGAGCTGGGGCCGGAACAGACATGGTGTGGGATTCCAGCAAACTTCCCTGACAACACGATTACAATGGAGAGCGAGCTCTGGGGCCAGAATACTAATGTAAGAAATGCAAACCTTTATTTAACAACTTAGAGGAGTAAAAAGCAGGGAAAAAATTGGATTCTACTGACTTGAAGGCAGGAAAAAGAAAGAGAAAGGATTTTTTTGTGGAAAATGTAGAAATATCCGAGCTCTTCAGATACAACCAAATAGTTTATACCATGAGCACAACTCAAAAGGAGAAAGCATTATCTGAAAGTACCCTAAATACAACTTCCTCTGTTATCAACAGAGGAACTGTTATTCTTTGTGATTGCTGCCGTAATTTGAGTGAAACTTTGACTCCTTCATACTATGCAGGTCTTAACAAATTAGTTGAGGGGACAAGGACCACTGAGCTCTAGTGGGAGGCACAAATGAGGAAAGAGCTCGATCAGAATACTCAATAAATGGAAGGCAGCACAAGACTCTATCTTGTCAGTGTGTTGTCAAGACCTTGGCAGAGGTCAGTAAAGAAGCAGGAGAGACAAGTATAGCAGGCACCAAAACGAAGAGAGAGAGAGAGACATCGTACTACTGCGAAAATTCTACCATTAAATAAGATATAGGAGAATGTTCTTCTGCAAAGTATGGCAGTGTGTTTGAGAAAACATCACTGAATTCCACTGCAGCTCCTTTTTACATTCATAGAAATTCATATCTGTGAGATTTCAAGTGTCAGGGAAAGTGGCTGCTTTCTGGGAGTCAGGTTTACCAAATTTCTGCAGGTCCTGGAAGTCTCTTTTGTGACTTCAGTAGCACTGCTGTATTTTAAAACTGCATTGTATGGTCTTATCAGAGAGCCTTTGAAAGATACTGGGAAGTGTGGGTTTGATCTGTGTGGTAGAAATGGGGTGAGGGTGACAGCCAGAAAGTGCAGGAGCTGGGGAAGTTACATCAATCTCTCACTTAGCAGGCTGCACTGCTCTCACAGTCCTACATAATCCAAAAGAGAGGCATTTTCGGAAGACCTGAATTTGAAAATATCAAATAACTCAGTATCTTGAAGTGCACAATGAGATTCTTTCAGCTCTGCACAGGGTGTTTTTCAAAAATTGGGAAGGCAAAGCACATCTCTGCAAATGAAAGCCACCCACCTGCTGATGAGACAAAAATAAAATAAACAGGCTCAGTTGGTGGGTCTAAAGTCTACTGTGCCAAAGACAGTGAATGGACATTTAACACTATTCCTTTTTCACAGGGAACTCTTGTTGTTTCATTTGTCTATTCTAATGTCAACACCAGCAGATAAATGCTGAATACCCTGAACACTGTGCTCCTACAGAGAAGGTGTAAGAGATAAGAAGGACTGTCACATGAGGGGTTTTTGCCCCGCAATGAACATATAAACAGCTGTTGGAAGCCTTTTTGCCCTAATAAGTAAAAAGGCAGGATCCAAGTATTTCATGGTCTTGAAAATCTCCAAGGTTCCCAGATTACAGAGTCACAGAATAGATTACCTTGTGGTCACAGTGGTCCACCTAGTCCAACCTCAGTACATCTACTTCTTTCTTTTCTACAGTTGTCAGAAGTATCCTAGAATCCCTACCAATGGCCAAGGCATAGGGGATCAGTGAATGGTTCATCTGGCCACCATCCATGCTGCTATTAGCTTGGATAAAGGAAAGACACAGATCTTCTACCTCCTATTACTTTCTGTATTGGAGAACTGACTGAAAGAGAAACACATCATGTACAGTTTAGAAAAACCTGCCCATATGGCAAGATTCCACAAACACAGAAGCAAGTTAAGGATAAAAACACAGCACTTGGCTAACACAGCAATTATTTAGTATTTCTTTTTAACATCAACACTTCAACATTGTATTTTCTAAATCAGGAAATTCTGTTATCTTAATTTTATAGATACAGAAAAGGCTAGTGAACTGTAATTTGTAAAGCTGTACTGGCCTCTTGATTGCCCCAGTCTAAGTGAGGGACCTGGCTGGAGTGCCCACAGCTTCTTTCTCCTTCAGGCCATGTAACTAAGGCTTCTTCCCATCAAAACAAAGGACTGTAAAAGGACAGAGGAGGTAGTCATGTTCCCCTTGTTGCCCCAGCGGTAGCTTGAATGCTCTCCCAGACTGTCAGTTGAGACATGGATACAGCAAAGAAGGCTCTGCTGTCCTAGTAAATTTGAATGTGCACAGATGCAGTAATGTTAATAAACTGCATGCAAGTTCACTGGCATAAGGCTTGGCCTGTTAAAATTTGTATTTCAGTTCCAAAACATGGATGATCCAGGGGTCATTCATAAGTAGAAATCTGCATAAAGCTACACTGTTTTGGAAATTACGAGTGGTTTACTACTACAGATGTGATTCCATGCCAGGTGGCTTTACTGCCTGAAAATGCTGAAAGGAACATTTGATTTACTAGTACAGACATAACTTGCTGGAGATGACCCAGATAGTCTATGGCAGAGATGTGACTACAGTCCAAGTTGCCCGAGTCCCGGTCTGGCTCAGCCACATTTCCAGTATCAGTGCTCGTCTTGTTCAGCACAAGCATTTCAATTTGCACAGCAGCAAGTTACTTGGACCAAAAGTTGTCAGTTTGAGTGAGTTTTTGCTCCTGCAACTTGCTTAGTAGTACATACAAACTTCTCAGCCCATGGATTCCAAAAGCTGTGAAAATCTAGACAGTATTCTGCAACATACACTTAGCCTTCGCAATACAAATATACTTCATGTTTTCTCATCATATGCTTCCTCAATTCTACAGCCAAAAGAATGGTCAAGCTTAAATCACATATCCTTGAGTCTCAAGACACTGACTCAACTCTTACAAGGTCTTTATAAACGCAGGCACTTGGTCTTAAATTCAGAGCAGAGACCTGCCAACTGATCCTCAGTATGGATCCATATGGAAACATATTGCATGCCCTCCTTGGCTAGCACATGATGGTACATTCACCCAGAAATATCACACCACATGGGTATAAACATGAGAATCTAAGAGGACAGGCAGCAAAAGACTCTGCGTCCTTTTGCCTGGAGAAAGTGCAATTTTATGGCAGCAGAAAACCAATCAGCTAATATCCCTCTCTACTTCTCTCTGCTATAGGACAGTTCAAATTAACAGAGCATGATTCTACTGCAAAGCAAGGGCATTTTGGGACATACAGTCTTTTTAAGGTGGTTTCTGCCTTTCAGTCAGCTCTTATAACCAGATGAGGCCTTGAATCCTAAATCTCATTTCTCTCAAATTTTGAGAATCTGACAAAGTGTTTTTGTCTAACTAGACATAGAATCACAGAACTGTTTAGATTGAAAAAGACCTCTTAAGATTATTGAGCTCAACTGTTAACCCAGCACTGCCAAGCCTACCACTAAACCATGTCCCTAAATGCCACATCTACACATCTTTAAAATACCTGCAGGGATGGAGACTCACTCTTGCTCTTCCAGGGCTTGACCACCATTTCCGGGATGGAATTTTCCCAACATCCCAACACCATTTCCGTGATGGAAATTTCCCAACAAAATTGCATCAGGTGAGTTTCTAAAACTCACCTGGTGAAATTTTGGGGCCATTTTCTCTTCAAGTACTTGAGAGAAGAGAATGACACTGATCTCTGATTAATTATTTCAGTCAACTCTGTCTTGTGAGCCAGGTTCTTCTTTACTCTAGCAGACGTTTAGAATCCTTCTCTAATGCATCTTTCCACCCTACAGAACAGCCTCTCTATGTCTGAGTCTGCATGCTCACCTTTTATCAGGTAAATAAACTGAAGTTCACATCGTGTGATCTGGGATACTTGACAACTTGTAACTGCTAACAAACACTTCCTCATAACTGCAAAAGACTGTGTGGTCCTAATGACTGCAGCTACATATCAGACAAGCTATAATCCAATAGGAATAAATATAATAAACCATCTTTTAAAATATATCAGTATCGAAAGCAACCTTTGTGTAACCCATAGAGAAGCATGTGGGGACTATTTAGGGGGAAGGACGAACTTACAGAGTGAAAAGAAGAACGACCAAAGAAAAAAGGGCTATAAAAGCAACTTTTCTTCATATTACCTGCACACACATGCAACATATACTGCTGCAAAACTACATATTTACTTTTGTAGAGTTTCTGAGCTGTTGAAAATTTTTCTACCCTCAAGGCTGAATTTATGTAAACTGCTAGTAAAATATTGAGCATAGCCAAACCGTTCAGAAGACCTACCTAGCTGACAGTACATCCTTACACGAAAGCTTAACATAACCTTTGGGAAGAGCCCTGGCACACTTCTGTAACAATATTTGAGCAGTGGTGACATAGGAGAGTGACACAAACATTAATGCTCCTTGCACTCGTTCTCTTAAAAACTCATTTAGCCCAATTCTACATCTGTAAGGATCTGAACAGTTTGAAAATTGCTGTTTCTCCAGTCACTTTCAAATAATGTGATGTGAAGAATATTTTGACCACTGGTCAAGGAGATGCCTGGACTTGCTAAAATGGTTTGTTACAGATCAAACACAGACCAAGGCCTCTGAAAAGTTTATGGAGGTTTGGATGCAGCAAGTCAGTTGTGCATCTACTGAACACTGGATAGAAATGTTGTACTCCAATGCAGGAAGCCTCATGTATGCATAGCCAGAAATTCAATTTTCTTTGCAACGTCGGTAATTTTAATATAATCTGTAACGTGGATGGGAGACAAATGCCTGGAATGCAGTATTGCAATGATCTCTTTGATGAGCAGAGAGTTCACTTTTCAAACAAAATGAGCTAAAGAACAGAGAAGGGATCAGCTGTTTGCAGGACTGATCGTGTCTTCTCTTAAAGCATGCCAAACCCGTAAGGTCGTGATAGTCTCAAGAGGATTTCTTAGACTGCAGCAAATTCAAGTTCAGCTGAAATGTTCAAAAACCCCTAGCTTGGGAATGGGTAATGGAAGCTGAAGATCTGGCTCCTTAAAGATAAAGGGTGTTTCATATTGCTTTTCTAATTGTTCTGGGGGAAGAAAGCTGTTTGCAGCATACTCTGTTCAACCTTGGGACTAATGGGAGGCATGAAGGAGCCTTGTTAACAAACAAGAGGCTTTGGCACTTTGTAAATGGAGAAATACTGCCTACAAAGCTGAGTTTTATACTGAGTTGGTTATTTTCATCTCACACAAGTGTGGGATGAACATTGAGACCACTAAAAATACAAAAAGTATAAAAGTATTGTTTTTCATTTCACATTATGAATTTAAGTTTTTTAAAGACAAAGCCCTCCAAAAATTCCCCAGCAGAAGTTTTCCATCACAGAGGGGAAGGTGGGACAAGAGAGGGCAAAGGAGTTTGGTAACAGAAAATCAGCTGCAAAGCACTATTTCCCATCCGCCCTTACATTAGAACTTTTCTGCAGGTGCTTGTGGGGCAAGAGAGAAGCTGTTCTAGAGATAACAGCTAAAGAGAAATTTAGAACTCCCTCTTCCCCAGGAGACTGTGCAGAAACCTAAAAGGATTTTTGACAGAGGAAGACTACTCAAAAGATCCTGAAGGCTTTCTGCCCTCGTTTAGCTTTCCTAGCATTTCAGTTGCTTTTGGAGTTGAAACTCTATTGCAAACTTTGTCCACCAATCCTTCCCACTAGCAAAAAAGCAATGTGTCTCACAAATTCCATATGGCAATACAGTTCTACCAAGAAATGGAATTATTTCCCCTGTTACGACCTAATTTCCAAAATCCTTGAGGCAATTTTCAGCCTGATAGTGGCAGATGCTGCACATTAGACAACCATGTTTTGAAGTCAGGATATTTACCTGGATCATAGTATTTATGCTCTTCTCTAGTTGCCTGTGCAATATCCATCATCATGTTATTCAGGCACTCTTGGTATCACTGTGTTGGTATAAACAGGACTGATCACACTCATTACAGATTATAAACCACCATCACATCTTTTTGCAGGATGTGACAAAAAATAAAGCAACCAGCAGTAATTCCTTCTCTAAGCCTCAAAATACAGTAGTTTAGCAGTACTAGGTTAGAATACAGCAAATAATCTTGCCAGAAAATGGCAGACCTCTAGTAATCACGAAATGGGGTATTTCCATTGAGTACAGCTCTTCTAAGGATCTTCTACAGATAGTGACAGAAGGAGAAAGCCTCATTAACTGTGACATTATCTACAGCCCTTAGTCTTCCTCTGTAATTCTGAGCTGGCAGATTGAGGTTTGCAGACAGCATCAATCCACAACCGAGTTGTGGCTAGATGTGCAACTAACCCATGTCCAGCTGTGACAAGGATATGCCACACCTATGCTGGGTGCTATGCTGTGTCCCTTTCCTCTTGCTCATTTACAAGGCAGGAAGTTGATTGTGGCCTTAGTCAAAACTGTGTGAGAGGGGCAGCCTTTGCCTCAAACAAATGTACATTACAGAACATGTACAATCCCTGGTTCTCTGGAGAGCTTTCTCAGACTGCCAAAGGTGCTAAGGTGCCTTTTAAGCTGATGACACACCTACTGAGCAGCAGATCAGAGCCAACAGCATGGGCGACACCTGGAATAAGAGGGAAAGCAGGAAAGTTCTGTTCCAAAATGAAGACACAAGTCCCACTATACCAACTTTGTGTCCCCACTTTGATACACCACCAGCCACCATATGCGAGAAGCTTAATGCTGAGAGGGAGGATGGTGAGAAGGCTCATCAGCCTTTCATCTCTCCCCCTCCCAAGCACCATCCCTGCTGCTGTTTATGCCTCCCAACCCCAGGGACCAAAGCGCCTATTAGACTCATCATCCTCCCTCTGCGGATGTTCCCCCTGAGAGGTTCATTAGGCCTTGCTGCCTGACAGCAGGCAGCCAGAGAACCAGGTGGCCACCTTCTTTTGCAATGCCAGTGTTATTTCTGAGGGGTTAGACTTCTGGGAAGAAGCTTTTAAATTCCCTGCTTCCCAGACACAGGGAGGGCTCCATAAAACCCTCCCTGCACAGATGGATTGAAGAAAGGCATTACACTTGGTACATTCTCTGCAGGAGTTCATTACCAGAGGGAAAAGAGAAGTGTGAATCCCTTGGTGTCTCTGTCAACAAGCTTACAAAAGCAGTTTCTGCCCTTCCCATCCCAGGATCACAAGCGCTTCCCTTGCATGACTACAATACACTCCAAAGCCCTCACTGAACAGTGTGGCAGTGCTGGAGATGGGGAGATGAGGCTGGTGTCCATTTGACCTTGAAAGAGGCAAAGAAAAAATGGAAGCTGGAAGGACCAGCTTAAACTTTATTGCTGGTACTCTTCCTGCTCCCAACTCACTTTGTATCTCTCAATGCAATATTATATTTCTTTTCAAACTTCAAATCCATTTTATAACTGTAGTTAGGCTTTATTGACCTGTTTGGAGTTTTGGACATAGAATAGAAAGGAAGGAAAACTTCTGGCAATCAATATTTTAAGAAGAAATCTGAAGAGAAAGACTTTGAAAGACAGTTCAACATGTAACTTAAAATAGTGAACCCCCACTCAGTCCTACTTTTTCCTGCTTACACACAGACATTGAGATTTGCTGCTGGCACTTCCTCATATGTCTGCTTCCATATGGTACAGGGGAGATCTCTTTGTTAGGTATGGAAAAATTACCTTTCCACCCTATATTAAAGAAGGCTTTGAGAGTTCAGGGACCGCTCTCTGCACCTTCTTCTTTGTTACCAGTGGGTTTAATTTGGCTCTTGTTAGGTGTGTGCTCTTCCTTTCTAGACCATGAAGAGAGACTGGGAATGGGTAAGGTAGCTGACATTTAAGGGGGGCTTCTCTGTGATGAATTAAAAGCTCACTATATATATATATATATGATTATATAGTAGCAGTTTTCTAATGTGCCGTTTTCAATTGAAACTTTATTTATAGAGCAGCCATTTCAGAGAGATGTGGGAGCAGAGTTTCAATTGCGTGTCAGGAAGAACACTGGCCCTGTGGTTGAGATAAGTGACAAGAAGAGAAGAGCTGGATGTTAGGCTGAGAAACAAGATGACCTCGGGCAAGTCATTATACTTACCTCTGCCTCACTTTCCCATTCTGTTATGCTGAGATTTTAAACAATTACCTGGCCTGACAAGTGCAATCAGTATGTAAAGAGCTCTAAAGTGGACATGCACTGAGCTGATCCTCACACAACCACAAGCACTGCTGGGAGCAGGCAAGAGGGAGGTAGCAAGGTTCAGCAGCAGCCTGTCTTCCACTGCAGACACTGGATATGCTTGGGAATTGTATAGACTGTGTACTTAGATACCACAGCTTGCTTATGCTCCCATTGGATCAGGACTGCCATGATGATATGGAGTAGCTAACTGCAGACAGGTGTAAAAACCAGACAGATCCCAGTGCCAAAATCAGGACATCAGAAATAGAGAATCATGGCAACCACCATTTAAATTAGAAAACTGCAGTTCAGAGGTTTACAGCCTAGGGAAAATAAAAAATAAAAAAAAAAAATTCTGAGAATCCAGTGCCTTTTTGGATGGGTTGGGTGCAAGACCACACCATACTGGCTAGCCATGCTGCACTAGCTGATATTAGTATAGGAGATTAAAAGTGCCCTTCAGCTTCTGCTGTATGTTCATCTGGGCAACATGAACAGAGGAAGAGTACAAATACCAACAGTGCAGCACTCATGCACGTGCACAGTTCTGCAGCACATAAGGCAAATATGACACAACAGTCAGGGATTCAAGGGGGTTTTGGGGACAGCATGCAGGCAGGAGATCGAGAGCTTGTAGGAAAAAGCACTGTACTGGGCACAGAGAAGAGCGCATACTTCAGAGAATCCTTCCTGCCCCCCTGGAGAGTGTGCTATTGACATTACTTACTCTCCTTGGAGCAGTCACCAGCTTTCTTTGAAGGACAATGGTACCACAAGAGAATGTGGGTAGGTTGATGGCTGTTTGATAGCTGTTTGTCCCCCCAGGGTGCAAAATGCCCTAGTATAATAGAATTATATAATATACTGAGTTGGAAGAGACCTATCAGGATCACTGAAGTCCAATTCTTGGCCCTGGACAGGACACCCCAAGAGTCACACCACATGCCTGAGAGTGTTGTTCAAATGCTTCTTGAATTCTGTCAGGCTTGGTGCTGTGACTGCTGCCCTGGGGAGCCTGTTTCAATGCTCATTCATCCTCTGGGTGAAAAACCTTTTCCTGATATCCAGCCTAAACCTCCCCTGGCTCACCTGGCTCATGCCATGTCCTCCAGTACTGTAACTGGTCATGAGAGTGAAGAGATCGTACCTGTCTCTACTCTTCCCCTCACTATAGAGGAAATCATAACTGCAGTGAGGTCTCCCCTCAGTCTCCTCTTGTCCAGGCTGAACAGACCAAGTGACCTCAGCCACTCCTCACAAGGCTTCCCATCCAGAACCTTCACCATCCTTATGGCCCTCTTTTGGACATTCTCTAATATTTTAATGTCTTTCTTATATTGGGGCACCCCAAACTGCCCCCAGAACTTGAGGTGAGGCCGCCCCAGCTCAGAGCAGAACAGGACAATCCTCTCCCTTGCCCAGCTGTGATGCTGTGCCTGATGCCCCCCAGGAAACAGACGGCACTCCCGGCTGCCAGGGCACTGCTGACTAGATTCCACTTGCCATAGACCAGGACCCCCAGGTTTCTTTCCACAGTGCTTCTCTCCAGCCACTGGTTCCCCAGTCTGTACACAGAACCAGGGTTGCCTCACTTCAGGTGCAGAATCCGGCACTTTCCCTTGTTGAACTTCATATGGTTGGTGGTTGCTCATCTCTCTGATGTGTCTAGGTCTCATTGAAGGTGAGTTGTGAAGATCAGGAAGCAAGACATTAGGGATAAAAGCACATAATAGCATGATTTGGCTGTAGCCTGTCTAGATGACATACCAGGGACTTGGGAATGGGTGTGCTATAGACAGCTTGGGAGCAGGAATTTTAGAGGCATGAGCTGTAGGGCAGAACCCCAGGGAAAGGTTCTTTATTGCTATACTGGATAGATTACTTGGAGAGAAACATGCTCTGAATTCAAAGGAAACTGAGATAATATCAGTAACTCAAGGCCTATGCATGCAGAATTCAGTATAAAGTAAGTTTGTTTCATTATTTTCCTGCAGAAATAAATTTGCAGGCACTTCTGGTTGCTGAAAGAGACTTAAAAACACATGGATAAGATGAGGTACAACAGAACTGTGTCTATGATTGGAAAGACTGTGCAATCAACGTATAATTAACCTGTGAAACTTGTTGCCAGAGGATATTATAGAGGAAAACAGATTAGCAAGATTCAGAAAAGGATTAGACCTTACAAGAATAGCATCTGCAGCTAGGCTTGCTAAAATAAAAACCATATGGGTTATTAGCCTTCCTACTGCAGGGTATAAAATGATGGCAAGTTGGGGTCAGAAAGCAATGTCTCCCTATTATTTAGCATTGTAAAACGGGCCACACCAGGGGGTTGTTACAAGCCTATCTAAAGCATCCACCATTGGCAGTGGTTAGGACAGAATACTGGACTGGATGGGCCATTAGTTTGACACAGACAAGCAATTTCTTATACCATTCTGCCCTCATTTCCTGGGAGAATTCCACTCCCCAAACTGATATGCACTCCAAGCAATTGAAATTCAAGTGTAAACATGTTATTGCTTGAGCAATTTGTGGGCATACAAAGGTACAGACTAGCAGTTAGACCCCAAATTGAGGCGCCTTGTGGACTAAGAGATTTTTCTATTATAGCTCTGTGATCACCACCTGCAGACTTCATGGTTGTCATTCAGCTGGTCAGCATCAGTACAGGTGCAACCAAAATCTCTCTTGCACAGGCTCTTGGTGTGAAAGCAGTAGAGAAATCTCCTCATTGTAGGAGCCTGTACATTTGCAGCTGCATAGTTTGCCCAGCCACCCTGTGGGATGCAGCAAAATGAAGAGAGCAAGCAGGATGGAGCAGAAGCACAGAATAGCATTTCCTTCTTCCTGCTGCTGTTGAGGTTTTCCCTTTCTGTGTCTCACTGTGGACAGCTGCAGCACTCTTCCCCTGGTACCCTGTTGCATAGCAGCTTAGGTAAGAGTGTCTCTGCCCTACTGACTCAAACTGGAGAGAAAAAGGTGAGAAGTGACAGATGTGGTGAGGCAAGAGGAAAAGGTATGCAGGGGCTGTAGGGCAGGTGGCAGGAGGTGAGGCAAAGAGCAGGACTGTGAACATGTGGCACAAGACTGAGAAGCAGAGGGGGAGGTTGCTGGGGGTGGGTATGCAGTGAAGGAAGCAGAAGGAGTTGCTACAGACACAGAGGGTGCAGGTGGATGACTGAATGATCACCCAACAAGGACACACAGCACAGAAGCAGAGGCTTACATCCATAGGGCACGGACGGGCCAGCACGCAACACAAGCAGAAGGTCCAGTGGGAAGGATGTAAAACACTGTTTATTCACTCTACTTCCTACTCAGAGCAAGAGCCAAAAGCAAAGCAAAATGTCAGTGGTGACAGAGGTGAAAATGTATGATATATAGGTGTGAACAGTGTGCCAGTGATGCTGAGAAAGTGCATTGGTACAGGCACCTGCTTAGAAGTGTGTGGCATTGCTGTTTCACCACTTGGAATTTGGGCAGCATGAGTTGAGTGCTTCACATCTAGCAGGACTGCAAGAGGCAGACAGGACATGGATCTCCCCAGGCCCTCTCTCCTTCCACAGGACAAACCATTTCAGAATTAAAATGGCATTTAAGACCATCAGACTAGGAACAAAGACAATTTTGGGTGATGCACTGTTCATACCATCCTAGACATACGTCAGTACACACGCAAATTTTTATGGGATAGGCTCTGCCTTTGAGATGAACCGGTAACTCCTGAATTTCACTTTCTAATTCTACTCCCAGTCACTTCAAATACTTTTGTGAAGAGCTTAGAGCCCGTTAACTCATCTCCTCTAACACTGGTCATAGCATTTTACAGGAGAGATTGTATTTTTGAGACATGTCTAGTACAATAGGGACTGGACCCTTGCAGAAATCATTCAGTTTTCTGAAAAACACAGTTAAATGTTTTTCACTTGCATCGCCAACATCTCTCAGTCCCTGGCTCGAAGGTCAAGTGTCCACTCTGCATCAGATAGCCTGATCTTCAGAGACTGCATTTACTCTTATAAAGGTCAAAGTAGTAGCACAGCTATTTCCCCTCAGAATTTTCTGTGATCCTGTGTTACCTCTGCAAGTCCAGAAGTCATCTCTCTCTCTCTCTCTCTTCTGAACTCTGGCCTATCAGACTTGGCAGTTGTCTCACGACTTATGGGGATCATCCCCTGAAAGGCTCCTCTCATTCCTGAAAAGGTCGGGTGCACATAAACCCACACACAAACACGTGTCCGCAGAAACACACACGCGGATGCCAGGATTCGCAGATGCACGCACAGCTTCCGAGCTCCGCACTGCTGTTTTCAGCAAGGACCACTCAAACTGTTTAGCCCGACATGCTGTGATGATGATGTAAACGGAAAAAGAAAAGCCCTTCACCTGTGAAACTAATTAATAGTCAACAAACTTGCTTCAAGGTAGGAGAGCTGGCACTGGAGGCGAGAGGCTGTCCCGGGGAGGCAGGAGCCCGGCACAGCTGCTAGGTGGCAGCAGCCACTCGCCAGCGCAGGGCTGCGCTTCGCCCAGGTGGCTGCCGGCTTCGATTCCCGCAGAATGGGATGCTCGTCAAAGGGAGCAACTCTCACAGCCCGCTCTGCAGCCAAAGCGCTCAAGGCTGCTGCTGTCGCTGCCCATGACGGGAGCATACGTAGACATGAAAAGAAAGCCATCCTGGCTTTTAAGGCACACCACAATTGGGGTTGTCGTTTTTAAGGGGATGTAGCTGAACAGCCACCTTGTGATGATGCTGATGAAATCACGCCTTATCAGTAGGCAGGGAGGCTGTGTCTCCCTCCACAGCTATTTCAGGTCCTTTTATCACCCCCTATCAAGGCAAATACTTATCTTCCAAGGGCTTTTCAAACACCACCTAATTAGTCTCCCCAAACCCATAAGCAAAGCAGGGGATCCAGAGCCTTGTGTTCTGTGTAGCAAATGAGACTGAAACTCTGTGAAGGGCTCCAATTTAAAAGCAACCTTCACTGCAGCATGTGGGAAGTGCTGCAGCAGATTTAGGGGCACTTTTAAGGATGCCAGTTGAATATTATAACCTCGTTATTCATATAATTAATACTGCAACTACTACTGAATTCCATGTGTTATTTATAGAAGCATTATATTCCAGTTATTTTCTGCAGCTCTTGTCTCTTTGACATGCAATAGATTTTCTTATGGAGTGTAGACCTGCATCACTGAGGATCCATGGGAAAGGCAGACTTTCAGCAGAACATGGTTAAATATTCTGGGCCATTTAACAATGAGGTGTTGTTGAACACAGCTTGAAAATGGAAGGATGGAGATTCAAACTACTCCGTGTCAGAAAGCCTCCACAATATCCATTTGCTTGCTGCCAGCTACAATAGCCAGCAGTTATGGACAAGTTTTGACCTGTCATGCTTTTTTCTGGCATGAAGAGCAGGGAAGCAGTAAAGAATATTGACAACAAAATCAAGTAATTAGGCTTCAGGGTTAAGATCACTCACAACTGACTGGAAGTGTATCAATTCTCCCTCAGTGAAACTGGTTTGGCAGATACCAGGTTGAGTTGGCTTAGTTCATGCTTGGGAAGTTTTCTTTGCACTATAACAAGAAAAGGAGTGGGTTTTCAGGAAGAAATACTACTCTTTTTTTCTCTGCAGGTAGGGAAAAAGCACTCTTGGCCTCTGCAGGGAATTCAGCAACCTCAGTATAAAGGTAGTGTAAGTGTTGTTTGTGTCTGCTTCACTTAACAAGAATGGTCATAGTTGGTCTGGGCTTCTATGTCTTCAAATAGCCATACAAAGTAAAAACAGGAAGGTTAGTGTTGTATTCCCTCTGGCATCCCCTCCCTGTGAAACCCTACCTGCCCCTTGACTCTGACCTATGGCCTTTGGCCATAGGTAACCCCGCCCCCTACCCTGGAATGCATAAAACCCCCTTTCCCTCCGGGGTTCACCCTCTTTTGCCCTGGAATCCCCTTCTTGGAATAAACCTTGGAACACATCTCAGGGTAAGAGCCTCTTTTGGTTTTATGTCCCTATCCTGAAGATTCCCCTCACCCTAACCTCCCTAAATCTGAGCTAGCAGCTGGCCTCGGGAGGCAAAGGGAAAGGGAACACTTCAGGTTAGGTGCTGTCCTTTCCTGGTCCTGGAGGACAAAATGTTCCCAGAGATGTTCACTTTAAGCCCTTTGATGTAGGAAGAAAACTGGACCAAAACCATGCCTCCTATTTCTGAAGAAAACCAGAGCAAAGACTGAAATCAAGCTCTGGGCCCTTCCTACCCACGGTATTTAACAGTTAACTTCTTCTCCCCAAGTTCTGCTCAATCCAACTGGCACCTTCAAAACCCAACTTCCCACAGAGGGGACTAACCTGACACCTAACTAATGTGGATGGAACTTTGTCTGTGCCATGTGGCCTGACCCCTGGCTCTCTTCTGTTTAGCAGAGGAAGGCACAAAGACTCCTCTCCTGAGTGTTTGCTTTAATCACTACACAAATGGAAACTGCCCCTGCCACTTCAAAGGCCCTGCAGAGAAAGGACCTTTAAAGAAAAGACATTTTACTTCAGGAAAGTGTGCCTCTACAACAGGGGAAAACACTTGCCAAGCTGTAAGACAGGAGTGAGTTTTAAGACCCTCTTGTTGTTAACCAAGGCAAATCCTCCATGCACTCTTGTGGATGAATGACATTTTGGGCTTCTTAACTTCCCCTCATACAGCACACGCTAAAAACTGTGTGGGGCTTCAGGCTTCTGCAGGATCAGGACAGGGCAGGACATTCATTCACAGACATTTGAGTTTTGCAAGGAAATTCCCTTGCAAAACCCATCAGTTTGCTCCTTTGCAGTGGTGGAAATCATTCCCTGTCCCCATGCTCATTAAAGAGATTGTGAGGTGCTATTCTCTGAGGAGTAGCTGCACGTTGATTCTGACTCACTGCCTCCACGGAGGCTGCTCACTTTGTTTTACTTTACTCACTGTCCTTCTACTACAGGATAAACTTAATATTCATTTAATGTGCCTGATCCTTTGTGCATCTGTTCTAGGCAAACAAAGCTCTTTCACTCCCCACCTCCCCCTCAAACTTTTCCCAAAACCAACATGCTGAGGTTTACTGCCAATTCAAACATAGATGCCAGGTCGATGAGTTATGAAAATGGACTAACAGCAACGTGAAAGAATATTCCTCCACTTAACTCCTGTCTAGTTAGCTAAATAGCACTTGATCCATGTAAATAGAGTTGCTGTCTGTTCCTAAGGCCCACAGTTAGCTCCTAGTGAGCCTGCTGGTTAATTTTCTCCACCCAGTCTGGACTGCTTAATTTATAAATTACATTAAATAAAACTAAAATCCTGTTGGGGCTACTAATATATCATTCATTAAATATTATGTAAAACAGCAGAGATACATATTTTCTGTTAAGCCCAGACACGTTACTAACTCCCTGTAGAGATCATGTGTGATATCTCTGGATGCAGGCATGCTGCCTAGATTCCCCCTGAGGACAACTCATCCGTCCTCCCACCATCTGTCGGCATGCTGGGGTTCCTCCGTCACACCTAGGCAGCCAGCTCTGGGCTGTGGATTCTGCTCTGTGCCTCTGACACTCAGTGTTAAATGGGCCTTAGTGCCCTCCCTGACACGCTGCAGAGGAGCTTGCACCCCCGGATCTCTCAGTTTCAGACTTCTTCATGCCACAGGCTTGATGCAAATTCCCTGGAGCGTCATTAAACCCGCGCTCCGAACAGATTAGAGATGCAGGTGCATTTGTCCTTCCCTGTGTTCCCCTGAAGGGTAAGTTTCATGGAAAGCCAGAAACTTTACAGAGTGCAGTGGAGCTCACCTCCATCTATTCCAAGTAACCTCCCCATCCGGTCAAACAACTCAGCTGTCACAAAGGAGCAAATGGAGCCATGCAGGACCAGTGAGGAGCAGAGAAGTAAAAGTAAAAAATCTAAACTTTGGGCAGGAAGTTTCTGTTGTTATTTCTGAAGTGTGTTTAGCATGGAGACATATTGTACATTTAGCATAAGTCCCCGGGACCCTAATGAGCTCCTAATGTACCCCATACTTCAAGGGTTTTCCAAAGAGACCAGTAACTTAGCAACAGCAGCAAATCCTTGATAGACATAATCAGTATTTGTGCTGCAGCTTTAGGCTTCCCCTCTTCTCTCTCACTAAGTGGAAGGTGGTTTTGGATGGGATTTCTTCTCTGCTTTGTCATTGTTCTTATTCTGCTTAGGGGCTTCTTCAGTGTATTTTTTCTTTATCCTTTCTGTGCAGTAAAGCAAAAACCCACCACCAGCAGTTTGCAGGGTGCAGAGTTCTTGGAGCCTGGAGCTACCAAGATTCTCCCATGAAGAAATCTGTTGCACTAGGGAGTGCAGAGGTTGGAGTTGGCTCTCTGGGGATGCCATAGGCAAGCCAGGGCTGGTGAAAGCAGTGATTTTCACAGGATAGCAAACTAGACAGTCACCAGAGCCAGTAGTGGATCCTCAGGGATACCAGCTAGAAGGTGATGAGCAATGACAGTTCTTTGCTGTGTTCATGGCTCTCAGCCAGGGGAAAACGAATCACCAAACTCCAAAGACATTTGCTTAAAAGTACAAAGCAAATATTGACAGCTAACTACTTCTTGAGGGCACACGAGGCAGTAGGCTCCAGAGGAATACTAGGTCCTTCTGAGGCAGGCTCTGCACTCTTCCCCAGTGGCTGCTATTTGGTGCCAACCATGTACAAAGATTTTGTCTTCCCTGCCCACATCTCCTGCCTATGTGCCCTGTCTCTTTGTTAATTGCAGGGATAACACTGGTTTTGAAAGGAGACTGCTTTACATCTCAAGTGAAGAACACGAACAACTGATTCACATTCACAAGAAATGTTTGTGCATCAGAACAGCAGTGTATTTGGTGTTTAGGAGGAAAACCCATTTTAGTAACACTGAGAGATCTCCAGAATGCTAACCTGATGTGCAAAGGTGAAATGAGTTGTTCAGTATCACAGAAGGCCTGAGAGCAGGAGACAACCTATTTTGAAATAATTGCTCTATACCCTCTAAACATTCACTAATAGCTACACTGTAAAAATACACAAGATGAGCAACCAGATTTGGGCTAAAAATCACCAAACAGCTGTTCTGGACCTTGGTTGGTACAGTTGCAGCAATCAAAGGGACAAAACAACCAGTTCTGTAGGTCCAAGCTTAACTGGAATTTTACAGACAGCATATCAATGTCTTTCCCCCCTCAAATATCGAAAGGTTGATAGTGGAAAAAAAAGCATTTATCAAGGACTTTTTGATCTAGCAGTGGTCTTTGCAATGTTTAAGAATGGTCAACTCAAAACTAGGAAAGCCTGATATATAAAATGCAGCATCACACCCACATCTCCTGCATTTATGGCAAGAGAAATGGACTACGCTTATACATTCACCTTGTGAATTTTAGAGAAGTCAGAGGAATAAGCAAAATTTCAACCACTTAGAGCCAATCAATCTTATTTGCAAAATATCAACAGCCTGAGCATGGAAAATGAATGAAGAAATATTTGGCAGAAGGAGGAAAAGACTTTCTTTTAGGTGGCTGTCCAGGCAGTAAATTGGAAGAATATTTTGGGCTAACTCAGCTGAAACACTCCTGAAAAAAACCCAAAATTCCTCTACATGCAAAGCATGCTCACCATGATGCAGCAAAGCACCCACCCAGAGGTCCACAACCACACAGGTCCCCAGCACACAGATCTGAAACTCAGCACAGCACAGACAAACCAGCGGGCTGCAGCTCTCAGCTAATGGGATCTCTTGCACTGTGCTGTACAAACCCAGGCCAGCACCATGAAGTAACAAGACAGGTCCAAGGCAAGAAACAGAAGGATTAAATCTGATGTTCCTAGTCATTATTTCAATGACTCCAAACTGTCATCACAAACTCATAGACAAAGGAGGGGCATGTAGAAACTCTTGACCCCTGTGAGAAATCTACTGGAACTGTAGGGAACTATCACAGTGATTGGTCCTTCCTTGGTTTTTATTACACATATGCCAAGGCAAGGCAAGTCCCAGACCCACCCACGTTGTAACTTTGGCCTACAGCATCAGGCAGTTAGGTCTCCATGAAGCATGAGAGAATCATTAACAGCGTCACTTTCTCTCGCACTCAACCTGGCTTTACCCAACCAGAAATGTCTGCAGGAAAAATCTGAAAATCCCATTAATGGGGATAATGATGCTTACCTCCTGTACCAAGTGCTTGGAGATTCATGGCATGGAAAATTCTGTTAGAGGCAGGTATTTATTAAATCCTTCTAGTTTTTTATATCAAGGATCCATACTAGAGCCCTGCACTTGGACATAATTCCCACTACCATTAGAGTAAACAAGTCTACACCACACAGTTTAAAATCTGTGGCTATCACATCCACCCTGCAGACCAGGAATAGATCTCCTCAACAGTCTGCATCCTCACCTTAAGGAGCAATGATCTTTTCTCTCCTGCCTTTCAAAATATGTCACCTCACATTACAGAATGAGACAAACAAGTCATAGTTCTCAGGTGAAATTCAGGCCCCCTTGAAGTTAATGGCTATGCCTTTCTGATGTAAATAGGGACAGGATTTCATTTTCTGCCTGCAATTCTCTTTGATCCGAAAAAGCACAGTTTAGTTAGGGTTTTTTTTTATGTCTGACTTTAAGAGCTGAGGGAGTCCTGAAGCTAAGTGATGAAACAGTGCTAAGAAGTTGTGGGGCTGTTGTCACCTGGGATCAGCTGCCCCAATTCTGGTAAACAGATAATCTGCTTATTTGACATTTCTGGGGTCTCTGTACAGTCTCTCATGATAGATCTCTTCCTCTTTCTTGAATAAAGCTCAGTAAAACATTTGACCTTTTCCAGCCTTTAGAGTTTCATTGTGTTTATAAGAGGGAAAGCAAAGTACAGAAAAACATCTGCTGAAGAAAAAATTCTCTCATTTGGATAACACACTCTCATTTAGTATAAAAAAAACAGGCTCAGAGAGGCCCACACCTATGATTTCCAATTCACAATAGAGTGCTGTAAAAATTACTTCATTCCTAAATGTTCAGGGCACCTTCCAAGGAAGACACTAAACTAGAAAGGATCATCAGAGATCAGCTGGCAGATCATTATCTCATCTGGAAACTGAAGTTCCTTGTCCAGTTTCTATCAAAAGTGACAATGAATTCAGGGCTTTGCCCTAGACCCTTCAGAAAACCTGCTCTGCAGCTCAGCATAAATTTCAGTCACTAATCAGGGGGCATGCAAGCCTGCAATATTGAATGGAAAGTTGAAATCACAACAGAAAGGCCAAGGAAGAGCCAGTGAGGGGAAGTGGGGGAGGCAGAATTGTTGGAGTAGGATGTGCTGCAGGGTGGGTGTTGAGGTGTGTTTAGCAGAACTGTGCATGTGTGGAACCTGCACTGTGCTTGCCTTTAGTCTGCAGTAGGTGTCGAGCTGTCTCTCACTTTTTACGAGCACTAGAATTCACTAAGCCCAGAGAGATAAAAGTGGTGAATTAAAAAGCAGTTCTCTTTGTTTGGTTTTAAGGCAGGATATAAAACACAGGTCTTGCTGGAACTTCATGTCTCTTGCTGCTTGGGAGGCAGCCACATTAGTCTCAGTGCCTTTCTGATATCTGCCATCAAACTAATTACCTGCCTAACGGGAACTGAAATAGATTTCCACTCTCTTGATGTGTAGGAAGACGAGGAAGTGTGTGCAGCATGGAGGAGGGTGTGGGGACTAAGAATCCTACAAAAGATCCCTAAATGCAAGAACCTTTAGGGGCAGAATGAGAGGCCTGAACCCAAAATAGACAGCAGATAATTCTGCTGGTTTGGCAGCAATTAAAGACCCAAGAGTAAGATGTGAAGTTCTGCTTGAGTTCTCAAGTATCACACTGCCTGAATCCAAGAATTTGTTCAAGGACCATCTTTAGCATTAATCATGTAGTTAGATACATGACTGAAAAATTCCTTAGATGTTAATGCTCTTACAGTAGGATATTTCTGGAAACAGGAGTTATATCAATAAAGTGGATCATTATTGCAATTAATTTCACCGAAATACAATTGAAACAGAATGTAACATCAAATCCCCATCTGCTCACCACAAACAGCTAAGCCATTCCTAAAAAAACCCTAAAAATAAATACCTGCTTATAGGCTGAGGCAGATTTTATTACAAAGAGCGTGAAGGGGAGATGGGGAAAAAAAAAGAGAGTAGAACATACTCTTGAAATGCCATGAGCTTCTCTCTCCATCCCAGCTCATTCACCAAAGAATATTCTTAAGATGAGAAGGACTATTTTCTATTTTATTGCTCCATGATTAAGTGGAACAAGTGCCTTTGCCCACACTGGCTAATTAGAAATACCTTCTACGTAGATGTATCTTTTTCCAGTCCCTTGCTTCTTAGCAAATAAAAAATCTATTTTGGCTTCCTTGCACTGACCCGTTAATTGAACTAATACGGGTTTTGTTGCTGTTCTTTGTTTTTAAATAAGCAATTTTGTACTTGCAAATTTTAATTTCCCACATGGCAAAACACTTCTGAATATTGCCAAATCCCAGGCACTACGGCTAGAGAAAGTATATCTCTGCTTTCCCACACCCAATTAAAAAAATAAATAAAGAAAGGTTTCATCAAGAATCCCTGCTGACCAGCTCTTTGCTGTGACATTCTGTTGGTTTCACGTGAGAGATCAGGTTGATATGCTGTGCTCAACCTGTCATTAATTACATTACTAAAGTTGTAGAGACCTGAGATTATGAACCTGTTACCTGCACAAAGCCCAGCTAATTTCTCTTTTTCTCTCTTCCCCACCCCCCAAAAATAGAGACTAATTTTATTATTTGTACATAGGCTATTTTATAGTAGGCTCTTAGAATTCTGGGAGAATTCCTTTATTTGACAGAGTATAAGGTGGGGGATTTTTGACTGTGTATTATCTGCACCATCATGGTGCAGAGGGAGAAATCACTGAGACCTAAGTTGGCAATTTTTTTAATGACAGTTTTATGTGCTTATTACTCTTGTTTTTTTGCCAGGTTTGTTAGGCAGGGAGTAGGTAACAACTTGCAATCTTGTCCACTGGCATGTATACATGCATTAATGGGCCAGATGGAGCTGCAGTGATTTCAGAAGCTGAGGGTCTGGACTATTATGTTTATACAGGTCAGGGGAGAGAGGGAATACACAACTAATTTAATATAACTTTAAAGCCACAATCTTCACTAAATTGGAGATAGGATTCAAAGTGAAGAAGAAAGAGAAAATCTGGCTCCTTCTTTTGGCTCTGCCATTCATCTAGTTTGTAATTGTAAGCAATTCTATTTGCCCCATTTGCAACATGATTGTAATGTTTCTCATAGCCTCTGTAAAGAGATCTGAAATGGAGATCCATAAATGATTTCTCAAATTTATCTGAAATTTATCTTCCTAAAACTTCAGATATGTAAGCTTTCCCTCTTCCATGTGTTTCGGTTTTTTGTTTGTTTGTTTGTTTTTTTAATGTATTTGGCAGTGGTGGGGTTTTTGTTTGTTTGTTTGTTTTGGTGGGGGTTTTGGGTTTGTTTTTGTTGTTTGTTTGTTTTTGGTTTTTTGTGGTTTTTTTTGTGTTTGTTTGCTTTGTTTTTGGCTTTTTTTTTCCCCTCAGATAGGCTTGCTTGTAACAATGGACAGATTTTAAGATCTTCTCTTTAAGAAGAAGAAAAAGACATCTTTAAGGTATGTATTACAATAATTTTGCCTGCACTGTGCATTGCATTTTAGACAAAAGATTTATATTACCTTATTTTTCCCTGAAATTTTTAAACTTCTGAATAGAAATTTATTACTGTAGAATTCCACTAGCTATGTACTAGAGTAACAACAGATGCAGAGAGTTGTATTAAACATGTATGGTTTGTGGCATCTTGCCAGCCTTTTTGTGCTGAAGCACAAACTAATTTGAAGCTTACATGTAACTTGTTATCAAATTGTATCAATAAACTGTAGTTTCTATATCCATAGAATATAGTAATAAGTCAAAAAAACAAAAAAAAACCCAAAAAAAGACACTATTTCTTTTAAAATTCCTAGCAATATTCTGTTTCTTTGTGTCTCCTGGATCACGGTTTGAACCCTGCTACTCAATACATATTGCCCAAGTCATCCACATTCACAGCTTTCCAAAATCTCTCGCCTTTCCCTTATTGCTACTTTCAACAAATCAATACAACTTCATGCAGAACTTGTCCTTGCTTCTGTCCCCTGTCTCAGATCCTCCTAACACTGAGGGGGTAGAAGGAGAGGGAGTGAGACAGAGATGGCCCTTCTGCAATATGGGTTGCAACCACTAAGCCTATAACAAATTTGAAGTAGCCTGAAATAATTTGTGCTCATTGCATGAAAAACTGGTTATCTTGATGACAATTTTCTAAATGTGTATGTTGATTAACTCAAAGGCTGCTGTTTCCAAGAAGGGAAAGGTAATACAGCAGATGAGGTGACTTAACATCAAGTACTAAAGGATTATGCAAGGAGCATTATGCTTGGTTCTGGCTGACCCCAACTCATTCCAGTCCTACTGAACTTTTTTTAAGAATAATAAAATCTTTAGAACTGAAAGATCCATCACAGCAAAAGCAAAATGCAGGTCATCAAAAAGAAGACAATTTTCTTGATAAAAGGGACAGACTCCAGAACCTGTCAGAAAACAGACCTTTTTAAGTCCCTTTTATAAGACATATGATTTCAGGTTAGACAGATTTAGCTCAAGAATTACATGTATAAGTGCACTGAATTTTTACCCTGAAGAAGCTGTGACATCACTAGGAACAGAAGGAAGTCCTTGAAACCCCACAGATTTTCCAAATAATTGTTACTAATACAAAGAATACTATAAGATCAGGGATTTAATATGGGTTTAATATGGGTAAGATTCAGCAACTCTGTCAGTAAGAAGTTGATACATGACATTTGAAACCAAACAAGTACCAGAGACATCAGAAACAGAAAAGAAACAAAAGTCTTAGAAAGTGGCCAGTCATTCCCAGACAGTTTTTCAGCCTCTTGAACAACAGTCTTCTGCCATAAAATGCTGTGTTAAGCTAGGGAAGCCAAATGCATTTTAAATGTCAACAGCAAAATTAAAGTGGAATACATATATGAAGAACAATGCCAAGTTATAGGGCCAGATTTTTGGAAGCAAAGGCCAACAGCAGCATGGACAGCAACAGGAGCAAGGCTTTACCTGTGCCTGTAATGAGCTCATTTTGCACTTATCTGCAAACCCCCATATGCATTAGCATATACACACTTTTGACTATAATGGCCATTATAATATCTCTTCATCTATGATGCATTGTTCAGATACTTTTCTCAAAAACAACCTTCATTAAGCTCATTTGTCTGAAATAGCCAGAATACTGAACAGCTGCAAGATCCCACACATTTGTCAAAGCTCATAGAAAAATATGAATGTCTTAACGTTGTGTTATTTGAGAATTGATATGTTATTATACCGTCTTTAAGGCTTTATTATAATGCATGTGCTCAAGAAGGGAGAGTTAAAACTAAATAGTCATTCTTAATTTGGGGATTTCATTTAAGCTAAGCTGTAAAACACTAAGATGGGCAAATGCTGCCATTTCCTTCACTGATCATTTAGGTGGATGTAATTTATATACTTGTGGTTTTATGTGCATGAATGGTGGGTGACGTGAGCTCTGTAGCAGGAAAACGAGAACAAATCTTGAGAAAGCTATAAGGTTCAAAACAACAAAAAGACCCCAATATCCTACTTTTTTTTTTTTTCCTCTTGATACTTTTTTAGCTGCCTCCTTTGACTCTGCACTGTGCAAGCTGCATTCATTCCATGTCCTTATCAGATGCCAGATACATTATATTGCCACTTATAACTGTTTCCTGACCAAGTTAAAACAACATATCAGCCCTAAATGGCATTTCAGAAAAAAATCTCATACAAACAAGTTATTTTGACCTACAGAGATGCCCTTGGAACTGCTAAACTTCTAGTCCTTGATACTACGTCACTCAGACCTACGCCCTGGAAAACTGAGGTGTGTTTTCTCATATTACTGTCAAACTGTGCGGCAGAAAGTATGAAGTGGAAAAGTCTTCCACAGATCCAGTGGTCCTAATAACCATGGCATTTGCCATTCTCCTTGCATTTTTGTTAGTATAGTTTGGGAGAAACAGATTCAGTTCACACCTCCCTTCTGAATCTTCAATATTTATTTTGATTCTTTATGTTAATAAATAAATAAAATCCAGAGCCGTAGTCGCAGTATAAAACAGCACAATTCACTGCTGGGGCATAGAATTGATATACTAGATATTTCTCATTTATTAGCTTCATTCCTTTGCCTAGTCTCCTGCAGTAATGTTATTATTTCCCATGAGGGTCACATGAGATTTTTTTCCCCTCGCTTGCTTTGTACGTGTCTTTCTGTGTGTGCTTATTTATTTAATAGGCATTTTCCCCCTTTATCTGCTACTTATTTAAAGCTTTCACTGTACCCATTTGATCTGAATACATTGGCTATGTACGGCCTGTGCAACCAGGTCTGCTCTTAATGGTGTATTTACACCAGGTTTTCACACAATACCAAAGAGATCCATAACCAAAGTGATTTAGAAGATGATTTCAATGTTCCTTTCCCCAGAACTGCTCTCCCTTTCTCAACAAGTAGGAAATGGCACTGAAGGGAAAGGATTTGCTTGCAACTCTGCTGTAAAAGCACTTTTCTCTCCTTCAAAGCAATCTCCCCGAGGGGCAAAAAATTAAACCAGGTTCTCAGAACAGGTACTTATTTTAAGAATAGGTCTTTCTAGCTCCTGTCAGAAACACAAAGCTTGTTCACAGACTGTCTTTATGAAGTACAGCTCCCTCCCTCACCTGGTCTACTCAGGAAACACAGACACCCCGTGAGTAGCTGCAGCCCTTTTCTCCTCTGGCTCTGTCCTGGGAGGCAGTGGGAAAAGTTGAGCATGGCCAAATTCCAGCCATCCCATCTCCCTGCTCTCACTGTGGGGGAGTGGTGCACAGCCCCAGTGAACAACTTGACCAAAACTTGGTATTGCAGGTACCGTGATGCCACGAGCCCCTTCAAATTTGGCCCTGAGAAACAATTGTGGTGAGAGGCAATCACTGGCAAATCTCGCCCAGTGCTGAGGGGCAGCATTTCAAGGAGATCAAGTCAAGACTCCAGTGTTCCCTCTATCAGCAAAACTGCATCACCATCTGCCCCACGCCACACCCCTGTTATGTGGGTGAAATGGACAACACTGAAATTATTAAAGGCTTCATTTGGCTTTGTTTGACAAAAGAGGGGAGCAAATGGGTTTATAGTTTTTAACAGAATTGAAACATCCCCACACAGTTTTGTAAACTGGCATAAAAATGTGGTGAAGGCCTCTAAGGCTCCACCAACTCAACTACCACAGCAAAACATCTGCTTAAATACCACTCTGCCTTACGTGGCTGAAGACTCAGGTTTTGACAAGACTCAAAGAAGTGCTGTCTGGAAAGCTTTTAAAGCAGAATCTTTGCTCCAACCACATTCAAAAGGTCAAGTGCTTTTTCTTTACCTCCTTGCCTTTCAGAGGCACTCAGGTCTGAACCACAGAGATCTCCATTCTAAGTTTCTACTTGCCTCATTTAGTAACATCAAGCCTTTTGTCAACTCAGGCAATTTTTTGGTTTTCAATAATGAAGGAAGACTTAAATACAAAAGCTAATCTCAGCCCTGAATGCAACCAAGATATTCTCAAGGGAGTCTTCTATCCCTTTTAATCTAGGGCAAGAAATGAAAATAGCAAGCATAGCAGCCTAACGAAATTTAATGGAAATAACCAGTCTAAATAACATTTTGCCCTCTTTCCTACTTCACAGAAAACAGTCAGTAAGTCAAAAATAACATTTTGTGTTTACAGACAATTCCAGCAAGATCTCCAAACTCACCCCCTCCTCCAATTAAGAGCCACTAGCCAAAGTTGACTCCTCTAGGAAGAGCAGGCAGCTGGTCATCCCCTTGCAGTCAGAAACAGCAGCAAATTTGCCAATATGCAGCTGCTACCCACTCCCCACACTTGTCCTCTGCATGTGGCAGGCAGCCAAGACTGGCTTCTTCTGGTTGCGCTCTTCAAACTGGTGAAGAACGACCACCAGCCAGGCACTGTCTCCCCACCTCACAGGTTGGGAGGAAGAGAAGTGCTCAGATCGTAAAAAATGTATGGGCACCCAGATCCTACCTAGGTGCCTGACATCCATGAGCTTCACCTGCTATATATTTTCAGGTTGTAGGAATCTAGAGAGCCTGCTTCTGAGGGACCTTATCAGTAACTGTCAACAGAGTCTGAAAAGAAAATGAAGCTCACTGTTGGGAGTCACCTCCAGCAATTCTTTCCCACTCCAGGTTTGAACAAGTCATCTGCAGGAAAATCAAAGCTTTCTCCTGTGTCTCCTGGCACACCTAGCTGTTTAACTGATGCTTTTCCCAACAGGTTGTATTATAGGCTTTACATATCTGTAAGTCCTTTAGAAATAATAGAAAGGACAAGTTAGGCCTATTTTGCCAGGCCTGTAGGAAAAGATTTCCATCACTGCAATTCCCGTAATAAATTTTCTTTTCTGCAACACCACTGCTGTTGAACACTATTTTTCAGTGTGACCAGGGGCCTTCACTAATTACAAAGCTGCTCTTCGGCTCTTCAAAGCTCTTCCTTTACACCCCTAGGAAGAGATTATCAGCAATTCATGGAGAGAAGAAGAACTTCTTCTTCTATATGTACCCCCACTATTTACTGAGCTCCTCACCAACCATTCACATATCAAACTTTGAATGTGACATGCTAGATAAAAGAGGCAAGCCAGAAGGGAAGAGCACAGATAGCAGTTGCTAGTATGTTGTCTTCTATTTCCTTTAGCCAAAAACCTCATGAGGCAGCTGTATGGTGCATTAGAGAGAGCTTTACACAAACAGTCTTTCTTGCAGAAGGGGTTTCTTTGAGCCTATCTTACAGTTCACATTGCAGACCAGATCAAAAGATGTTTTCCTCCATTTTAATAGAGAAATCTGAGACAGATTGTATCAGGAAAGAAAGAAAATAAAGGAAAGACGGAGAGGTTACTTGGCAATTAGGCAATCTTGATTATTTCCTTCTTGTCTTGCTAAATCTTTCAGATGGCTATTGGGTGGAAATGATTTTCTATTCTATTTGACACTGGCTTCACAGCTAATTTGGTTCCCATCTATCTACCTAATCCATTTTATCTATCAGTTCTAATTCAGTCCTATCCCTGCTTTTATTTGCATGTATCCCCTAAGCGTAAACAACAAGAAGTATATTTTCTTCTTATACAGAGGAAAAATAAGCTTATTTTTCAGGTGAAAGGCATAAGAGCAAGAAAAAGGTGCTTTTAGTTTACACTTTTACTCCCACAGGGAGGTCACACAAGGATACAGGTACCCTCTTTGACAGGGCAAGGATTTAGTACCCTTTTCTTCATGCACCAGAGAACTCCAATATACAGATCCAAGTAACTGGGAATGCTGTGTCATCTGCGTCACTCTACCTGATCAAGCATATAATGCAGCCACACACAGAAGTGATACAGCCTCAGAGAGAAGCTAGTAGCTCTCCCAGGAATCTGAACCTCAGATCAAAGCCTTTGAAATGGGCCCTGCATCCAAGGGACAGATGGAGAAGACAGCAGCAGATAATGGCAATGCGTCCCTCGGTAGCTGTTTCCCCGAGCAGGTCTGCTGCCAAGCCCTCAGCCAATGGGAGCTTCTTCAGTTACAAGGGCTCACTTCCAGACAGGGAAACTCTGGTCCCCATGGTACACCTGTGACAAAGCCATGGATGTGCAGGCAACTCAGGCACCTGGACAAGTATTTCTCATCCTCGCAGGAAAAGTGTTCTTGTCAACACACCCATTGGACTTAGTGGCTTTCTTCACAGAAGTCATGTTCATACTCTCTTACCCTATACATTAAAAGAAGTATCAAGTCTCAGGGCAGAAAACTTCAAGTGCTTAGGTAAAACTCTGCTGTGACTAAAAGTGTGCTTTTCCATGGCCTTGGAAACCCTGTGGCTCACAATGTGCATGATAGCCGGGACCACAAGGCTCTTATTTCACATCTGCTATTGCTGTAGCACATCTGCCATTTACAACCAACTGTATATGAATCACTTCCTCCCTCTGGTGTAAGAAGCAACCTGAAGTCCTCAGTTTGAAAGGAATAGAAGCACAAGGTATTACATTAAGCCTTTGATTCATAATTAAGTAAGCCTTGAGACTCATCTGGGAATTTTGCCAGACAACTTTACACACTAGAACAGGAACTTTGAGAAACTCATTTATGGTGTCACCCTGAAAACTAAAGGCATCTCCAGGATGCAATCTCCCAGAGCAGGAGCTCTTCTTCTGTAGAATGACCTCATCCTAGCTAATAGTAGCTAGCCACTGCTATAGACACTTAGACAAACCAGATCACAGAAAAAGCAAGAAGATTAAATAATTCCATCTATTGCCATATTGGCTTAAATGCATTCCTGAGAACCTGAGGAAGGGAAATGCTGTGGCGATTCTTGCCCCATCCCTTGCTAACTTGTTTTTTGAGATGTCCTCCTTTCTTGTTCAGACCCCTAACTCTTTAAACACTCTCTCTCTGTTTTGCTGGGGCTGCTGCCTTCGTTAGAAAGATTTTCAGCTTTGATTAATTATTGAGCCTGTACTGCTGAGGGCTTTCTATTCTCCAGTTCTCATTACTGATGCCTTGCAGCTTATGTGCTTCACTGGTCCCATTGCAGGATTTGATGGATGCACCCGTGAAGTTTTCCTGCCTGCAAAGCCAGTCTTGCCTTTTGCTGATTTTGTTTGGTGGGCAGGGAATTTCGCCCTTGGCTACAGTGAGCAGTAAAGCATACGCACTGGGCAAAGTGTTATTGTTATTATTACGGTGGAAGCAGCATGAAATTCTTGCTTCTTTGGTTTCTGCATTTTCCCCCTTTAAATCTGTTTCAAAAATTCTCCCCAGCGGCCATTTCATTCCCAAAGTTGCTGCATCTTCTTACAGAAGATTCACCAATACATTGCTCTCTCATGGGAGACCAATATTCTTTCTGGTTGTTTGCTTTAATCTGGAATGAAAAGCTATGCATAGCAAAAATATGTTTTGTTTTGTTTATACTTCTTGTGCTTGGCTGCATAATCATGACTAGAGTTGACCAAAACATTTTTCTTTATTTTGATGAAATGAAACTCTTCTCTGTGATAACTCAGAGTTAAGACAAAAGTCTGATACTCTATGGAAGAGGTAGCTTGATGGGAGTGCAGAGATTGTGTAGGTAGGTAGGTCCTGTGTCACAGCTTCCATGAAGCCCCAGAGGAAGAATTTTTTTACAATATGGGTGGTAAAACAATGGAACAGGTTGCCCAGAGAGGTGGTGGATGCCTCATCCCTGGAAACGATCAAGGTCAGGTTGGCTGGGATTCGGAGCAGCCTGATCTGGTTGAAGATGTCTCTGCCTGTTACAGGGCAGTTGAACTAGATGGTCTTTAAAGGTCTCTGCCAACCCAAACTGTTGTATGTAATCAGACATTTATGAGGTTTCTTTATTCTGTTCCAGCATTAATGTGCATCTTATGCCCTGACAGTTCTGCATTCAGACACTGTGAAGAAAAAAGTGGTATTTAAATCTGGTGTGCTGGAAAGCACCCAGTGCCTGATACAGCCCTGGAATGACCAGACAAGATCCTGGGAAAGGGGCTGGGATGGCTTAAGGCTGGGTTGGGACATCAGCCTGCAGGTGGGGCTCAGAATCAGTGCTGGTGAGGGTACCCAGGGTCAGCCATAGCCCTGTGATGACTGGGCAAAGCCATGGTGAGGGAGCTGGGCTGCAGCCAGGCTGGGACATCAGGATGGAGGATGGAGGTCTGCATTAACAGTGTGCATGGCCAGGCACAATCTGCCTGAACTAGACAGGCACTCTGTGAACGATGTAGGTCAGGGAGCAGCTGAACGGTAAAGGTTCCATTTAAAAGCAACTCCCACAGCAAAGGAGACTTGTCCTGTAGAAGCCTCTGAAAGTGTTTTCTGACTCACTCTGTCCAAGGCCACCAAAAGAAGCAGGGCCATCCTCGCCTGCATAATCTCAAAGCTGGCTCTGAGCCCCAGCAGCCAGACCTCTGTGAGGAGGGATGCTATCGGCGTCCCCTTCAATCTCCTCCTGCTTCTACCCTTTGTTAGAAAGGTCCTGGAGCAACTGTCTGTGGCCAGCTTGAAAAACTCGTACATCTTTCACTTTGCAGCAACAATGGGAACAAAAAAAAGAACTAGATGAAAGACTTAAATAAATAGCTTTGACACAGATAATCAGTTGGCTGTGCTTCACCATCACCTGAAGTTGTGTAACTGCGTGGGCATGATCTCAGCAAATACAAAGGACTGAAGCCCAATTTAACTACCACTGTGGATCGAGTCACTACTGCAAGGGCAGGAAAACACACACAGACCAGCAGTGCTGGATGACTTCTTAAGCCACAGAAACTCATTACCCCAGGCAGATGACATACATACAGTCAGAGGCAAGAGTGGGCACTCGCGTCCCCTCGCACAGATATGTAGGTATCCCACATGTACATGGACTCCTCTCTTTCCTTCCTACTTCCCAATTCAAGTATTCCCCCACCATAATTTCCTTGGATGCTTTTAACCCATCCTGCACTCTGAAAACAGTGTATCAGAAACATCTGCCTTGAACCTAATGTAAAGTCAGAGAGGGTGTTTAGGCTGTGATTTTTTTCAAGACAGGAAAGGAATATTATTAAAGTATTGCAAAGGCCAAAGATGGGGCTTAGATCCATCTGATACAGCACACCTCTGGTCTCCCTCCCAGCGCTTGCCGTGACTATACACGAGAAGAAGAAGAAAACAAAGCCAACCGTAAATCCATGATCATTTAACCAAGGGATTGAGCCCTTCACAATGTTTGCACCAGCACTATTTACTCCAACACTCCAGCACACTCAGCAAAAGCCTAGGCCAACACACACACTGCATAGCTGCAAACAGCAGAAACATGGGCTTGTGCTCTGCATGCTGTAAGCACAGCGCGATGCATGTGGAGAAGCACAGCTGCCAGAACACGTGGGAACAAGGCTCAGGAAGCAGGTCCCGCATGACAGAAAAACCCCTGTCAATCAAAGCAACAACCTTCATTTCCTCATTTGTACCTTGGTGTGTTTGGAGCAAGGCTGACCGTAAAACCTGCGCCTGACGCTGCCCTTTGAACAGGCTCACAGGTCTGCACGCAAATGGCTCCTCTCTGCTCAAGGAGTGATTGGAGCCCTGAGGATTCCTAGCCAGAGTAAAAGGCTTGTAAATCCCCTGCCACCATTTCTGCACTAGAGAAGGATGACTGTGCCCTGCAACTGTGCACTGACAAGGCTCAGCATCTTTCTTTATTTTAAAGGCACATGGCAGCTTTCATCTGCAAGTCAATATTGGTGAGAAAGTCTTCTGGGATCCAAAATAAGTAGCATAGCTTTTCAGACACAGCAGCATTCTGATGGCATATTAAAAACCTATGTGAATCATAAATCCCATTTCTTTAGGAACTGAGTCCCATCAGGGCACAAGGCTGAGGGGAAAATGAGCTATTCTGCATATAGCTAGAAGATGATGATGATCTATGTAGGTAAGACACAGACATTCTGTTGTGAATGTTTTTTGACTGTTTCTACTTTTTAAACAAAATTTTAAAATAATGGCTTAGGCTTCCCTGTCACACAGCAGAGAAAAAAAATGCTGCTACTATTAATAAAGGTGCAAACAAATTTTTTTGCAAGCTCTGCATACAACTGCCTTACCCCGACTAAAGAATAAAAATGAGCGACAAATTTCTTACACACAGGATAATCACATTGCTGAAGCAATCCTTGCCTGTCCTAAGGCTGAGAGCAAGCAAAAGGCTGGAGTGTGTGTATGTGTGAGCAACAGAGTGTGTGAGTATGACAGGGACTGAGTTGCTGTGTGCTGAGCAGCAGGACAGAAGAATAGTTGATCTCATCCTCAGGAACGCAAGCTACAGAAGCTTGAGGGAGTCAGACTGCTGGCATGCAGGGGTAGGAACATTAATCCCAGAGTGCAGGCAGTGATGGACGGCAGGTGAGCAGATGGGGAGGCAGGTCTGGAGTGCAAAGACAGCGGCTTGGAACGAACCCTCTTTGAGCTCTGGGCAAATACAGCTCGGCAGGATAGGGGCAGCAGTACCCAGGAAATCTGTCTGCAATAGCTTACCCAGCTCACTTTCAGGGCAGCAAGTTAGCCAGCATTCCTGCATGCCAAGCATCTCACCTTGGTCTTGCAGCTTTTCCCCCTGCATTTCTCAAAACAAAAGGTTTCCAATTTTATGCATAAGCTAGGACATCTGATCAGCTCAAAACGCTGGACTTCATCCAGTTTGAAATCCACTGGGAGCAGGACAGCCCAACTCCAAAGGTGCCTGGATGCCAAGATTCTCAGGCTGAAGTCCTTCTCCTTATTTCCCTGAACACCATCCTCTATCCCTCCTGCCTCACAGTTGGTTTGGAGAGAGTTATCTGCCTAGCTCTTGGACCCTGATCAGAAGCTGAGCTGGGGCCTAGCCTTTACCATCTGTCCAGGTGGCCCCTTTGCAGCAAGATACTGTCCCATGTGTCCTATATCCATCCATCAGATTCAGGCCTTTGCCAGCTTGGCTCTGGGAATGAATCACTGCACTCTCCTTATCTGAAAGGCAAGCTTGTGCCAACCACTCCATGATCCTCTAGACATGTGCTCTCCCTGGGTACCTGGTACTTTCACAGTTTCCACAGCGTTCGCTGAGCCCTGCACTTGTCTGCATGAGATCCACAGTACTCTATCCATCCTGGTTTCTGCTGCAGAATACTTGAGAGCAAAACACAGGAACGATACTTTCTCTAGACTACAACCTGTATTTTTAACTCCCTGTCCTGGAATACTCCACAGTGAAGTGTCAAGGGACCAACAGAAGAACAAAAAAAGCCTCTGCTTTTCTGCTACCTACAAATTAAGACAATGTCACCATTTTTAATCTGACAAAAACATACCACAGCTAGACTGGGGAAGGCCTTCTCTTTGAAAGAACCATGCAGGCCAATTCCCTACCTCGTTGTATCTCAGGAAAAGAACGAAAAAAATGGAAAAATATCCTTTTTTTCCTTGGCAAGGCTCTAGATGGGGACAACTTGCTGGTTTTTTTTCTGTGAGGGGAAAGATAAAAATCTCAGCTATTTAAGTCTGCATGCATTTGTCTTCCACACAAAGCTGATAGCACTTTAGCACACATGCCGCGTACAACTGTATCCGCAATTAATGAATACTTGCATCATAAGTACATTCAATAGGAAAAAGGGATCCTCTTCTCCGCTTTTAGAGACTGGGGGAGGGGGAGCCTGAAGGGGTGCTGGCGTTGGGGGAGGGTGCAAGGAAGAAATCATGCAGTGTGCAACATTAAGCAGTTTGCTTGAGGCGAGCAGAACACCCCAGCGGCACAGAGGGGGCTTTAGTTTGCGTGGTCCTGGTGCCCTCCTCACCCCACACCCGCCACGGCCCCCGCTGAGCACAAGTGGCTGGGATGCTGCCAAAGCTCACTGAGCACCCTGGCCAGGCAGCAGGCCTGGATGCTTCCTTGGCTTTGTCTGTAAGGGACAGAGCCCCAGCAGACAGGCACCCTAGTCTGAAGCAGCACAGCGGTGTGGAGAGGGAACTGAGCAGCTCTCACGGCTCCCCTGGCTGCACCTTTCCTCTCCGTGCCCACCTCCTGCCTACCTCGCACGCGGCTTGCTCATTCCATTGCTCGCGCTCGCTCCTTCCTTTCCTCCCTCCCCGCAGCAGTGTCAGGGAGACAAGTGAAGGTTACTGTTTGGCATGTTTGTTTTTGCATTATTTATCTTGTAGAGGACAGAGTCAGACATCTAGAGGACAGTCTTAGGTCACATGTGAATCCTTCCAAATGGGACTCAATAGCACAACCAGCCAAGTAGAAAACAGACTTGGACAGCCTCATGGAGGGAGGCAGCATTTGGAAAGGGATGTTGTGCATCTATCTGGCCAAGGTACCTGGCAACACCACAGGTCTGCCTGTGACTCCACCTTCCTCATTTCTTCTTCTTTTCCAAACACTCCTTAAAGTAGTTACAATCCCTTTATTTTTTTCTTCAGAATTAAGGAGTCTTTCAATACTGTATGTGCTTCATATAAATAGGGCTGCAGGGAACTGGGATCTCCCCTCCACCCCAATTCCCTTCAACAGTTCCTGAGAGAGCAGCTGCTCCCAGAGTAGCCACACGCATCTCAGAGTAGCCACAGGAATCTCCTAGGCAATTTTGCTTGCCTGTTCCCTCTGAGGCTGCCCTTTGGAAAGGCTGGTGCTGGAGTACCCCACCAACAGTGCTCCTGTGGGTGCCCCTCAGCACCGTCAACGGGGGGAGCCTGGCACGCACAGATTAAGAAACTTTTGCTCACACATCTTGCAGCTCTGTTTCTCTCTGACTCCTCCAGTATTTAATAACAGATAGCTATGCCATACTTCAACAGAACAGAGATTTTATGCTACTTATTTTCCCCATATTTTCCAGCACATCTAAGTCTCCCTCAATTTCTTATTGAAAATGAAATGGGGACAGTTCTGCTTATACAGCTGGAGATAGTGATCACCAGTATACAGAGACTGACTTATCAAGCAGATTCTTAATGCCATAAAATCAATGGGTTTAGAAATTCTATTATCTTGCCTCTGATAGAACGCACCAACTAAAGAAACTTCTTGCCTTTTTTTTTTTTTTTTTTTTTTTTTTTTTTAAGCATACTTAAATATAGCATTACTATTACTGCTGTCCAAAAACAAGTTTTGCCCATGGTCCTCTAGTGGAATATTATACCAGAGCAAAGGAACAGACAGGCTGCATGGAGAAACAGAAAGGGCAGTTTCTTCTGGGGTTTTTCAGCTATTCTGTGACAGTTATCTGAGGCTGCTGGAACTTCAGATTTGACAGCAATAATCATTCCATACTATGTAGGGTGCAGGACTCTGAGAAAATTACTTTTTCAAGAACAAAATGCAATAAAACCAAATAGATGGCAAGTGCAAACAGCTGCCTGAAAGCAGGACCGTAGCAGATCCAGGAGAGGGGAGCAGGTTTGGTATGCATGTTCACAGCTCCAAACACCCAAACAAAACAAGAGAGCATAGAAAGGAAGGTCTGTGTGTACAACAGAGAAAAGAGAGGTCAGGACACTGGCAAATGATGGGAAATAACCGAGTCTCTGGTAAAAATCAAGCAGAACATAAAAAGTGAGCCAGATAAGATGTAAGGGGGGAATCAAATAGGACACAAAGCAAATGTCTGCAGCAGGTGGACAGGATGTTAAGGATGAATCAGACATGAAGTAAAACAATACTTGGGTGAGGGCCATTCAGTGCGACACAAAGGACTTGATTTTTCCTTATATTCAGCCTCCAACTGCAGAGTATTTGTGCTAGGTCCCTTAAACTCCACCAAGTGTTATAAACAGTACTTAACTGAAAATTAAGTGTCTTCCTTCAGTCATCTTCTTACACCCCCCTTCCTACTTCCTCCATGTATCAAAAAAAAAAAAAAAAAAAATCCCATCAGAAAAGGTAGGTGGTGGCTTGGTAATCGGATACACAAATGCACAAATCTGGAAATTATTTTTTTCTAGTTTGGCAACATAAGGAAGAAAGAAACCTGAAGAAATCGTTTCCACTCTGTGTGATTCAGTAGTGTCGTTTGTAGCCTGGTGTCGCTGAGTCCCACCCATCTGCAAGGCTGAGTGAGATGTGGTGAAGGCAAGGTGCAGGGTAAGTGCTATCATCCTCCCTATCACCTCCATGTCCAAAGAAAATGGACTCCAGATAAGTTAATGCTTTGCTCTGCATTGTATCAGTGGAGAGCTATCATGCATGCTCTGAAGGAGTGTGATTTAATCATGGAATAAATCCAAAAGGGAGAGGTGTTTTGACCCGATTGACCTATCATGGTAGCACACCGCTCTATAAATTGTTTTCAGGCAATAAACAGCAATGCTTTATATTGGAAACACGGGCTCCTTTTAGCTAACAAAGGAGGTGTGTGGATTTGAAGGCTGGCATTTCATGGAACAACCAGGCAATCAGCCGAGGAAAAGACAGTAACAGACTGATCAAGATACATTTTCTGTAGCCTCACAATCAATACATATAGAGGCAGTTTCTGCAGACAGCTTGTGAAGTACCACTTGTATGTTATTTAGCTTTGATGTGTCTTGCTGCATCTACATTAAAAATGCTTTGTGATCATGAGACCTGATTTCCACTTCTCATCCAGTCATGCAAATGTTTATAAAAGAAAGCTGTCATTGCTGGATTGCACTACCTGATTTCATTCAGAGGAGGGGCAGTTTAGGTGGGAGTAGACTAAGATAGAAATCCATGCACAGTCAGAATAAAAATGAGACTGCCTCTTTAGACTTAGGTTTGTTCGACCAAACTGAACAAATCAAAATTTGAATCTGGAAACCTCGCTGCCTTTGTAGAAACTCAGGCCCATGTCCTCTGTGATTAAATCCACCCCCTACTCCTTCCTGGAGATATCTTCTGAGCTGAAATCTAAGGGAGAAGCCAGTCCCCTTGCATGAAAAACATACAAGTTAAAAAAGGTTCTTTGAAGAAGAGAATTTAAAGCAATGGACAACTTCTAAAGCAGAAGCAGTCAAACAGCAAGATCATTTGTTCTGGATATAATAACGCCTTGCCTTCCTCTCTGTTATCATCAAAAGCTTCTGTGTTTGTGGGAGAAAATCTCTCCCCCACCACCAGCTCAGTCCTTCCTGCCGTGAGGTCACAGCCCTGTCTTTGTGACACAGCTGTCTGTTGCTGGGGTAGTGTTTGTGCTTTCACAAAATCAGCTCAGCGATGACTTCACAAGCAAGGTCATGGAGGAGCAGATGGGCTTGGGAAGAGGGAGGGAGACAGACCCCTTGTTTAAACACAAATAGTGGTGATAATTAATTAACCAAAGTAGCAGGGGAAATTATGAAAAACATGTGAAAGGTAAATGGATTTCTGTTTAGCTCTCTTTCCCAAGAGGCTAAATGTCTCAATTGCAGAAGGGAGATCTTTACAGTGAACTGACGAAACAAGGACATTTTCCTCTGATTTCTTCAAGTGGATGCTCCTGGAAAAAATATGAACAGAGCCTACACTTTGCCATCCTTCTGTCTTGCCTTCTCATCACCACTTGTTGACCTCAACTAAGAGATCAATACTTTCTATCAGAACCTTGAGTCCCTCTATCTTTTCAGCATACAAGTGCTGTGGTGGGAACAGACAATTATTTAGACTGGAAGTTTATTGTTCTGCAGTGGCTTAACAGCAAACATGCTCTGTTGATAAAGGAAACTCTTACGCATTTATTCCTCTCCTGACTGCCAAAGCCCAAATCTTGTCTTTAGAGTTGACCAAGGTGGCCTTTTAGTTTCTTCAAACACTTAAGGTTTGTATGATAAGGAATCTGCAGCCCAACTATGCCCTTACTTCCACTTATGCTTTTAGCTTTTGACATAGCAGTACTGGTTCTGCTACATCTGCTGTACACCTTCATGGTGGCAGTCATCAGATTTCATTCTAACACATGAAAGAGAAGGTTACCCCGCTGAGATTTCAATATGCGAGTGAATCCATGGAATACCTCTGAAGGCATTGGACAGCATTAAATGAAACATTTGTTCTTTCTTCATCACAGAAATTTCTCTGTACTGTATTTGTGTCACACATACAGGTCAGTATACATTCATTCATTTAAGATTTAAAGGGAATTTTGTATATATTCTCTTCTATTTTGTTGTTCTGTGAACACACAATTTTGCCTTTGACTTTTTCAGTAAGAGCAGAGACCCTTAAAAAAAAATAAAATGTTTCTGTGCTTACACGAGTAGGAAACCTTACCAGAAGATAAAGTGCTTTTGTGACTGGCAGCTCTTTCACAAAATTTGGAAAAGCAAACAGCCAAGAAATACTATTCAGACACATCAAAATGAGTTCAAGGAAACTTCTACAAGAAATGTAAAGGTCTTGGTTGGTTTTCTTCCACCTACTGGACTCTGTCCATCCAGCAGCTCTATGTTTTCTACTTTTGAGCTGTGAACGTAACACAGACATTGTCACATCAAACATTAGCACCCAGATTCACTGAACAGTTGCTGAGATTGAAAAGTGCCACTGGAGATCATCTGCTCTTGTCCCCTTTGGTCAAAGTTCGTTAAACTAGAACAAGCTGCTCATGGCCATGTCCAATTTTTAATGTCCTCTGCAAGGATGAAGACTGCATAACTCCCTAAGCAGCCTGTTCCAGTGCTTGAGCACTCGTGCAGTAGGAAAAGGGGGTTTTCTTGCATTTAAATCGAATTTTGTGTATTGCAATTTGTGCCCACTGCCTTTTGCACCTTCTCTGGCTGTCTCCAGTTTTCAGGACACTCGGCTATTGATTTATCACAATTCACATTTCATTTGAGAGGCTTTACAATGACATCAGTTATCTCCCTCAGTATTCATGCAAATATCCTATCAGGTTTCATGGACCTATTTGTGTCCAGTTTGTTTATATATCCTGGTACTGCTCTACCAGGGGTAAGCTGTCATTGTGCCCATTTTCCCACTGCTCTCAGTGACCTGAGATTTCTGAAGGGAAACCTTCCTAGTAAATATCAAGGTGATGGTGGCATTAAGTACCTTGGTCATTTACAAATCTTTTGCCACCAGGTCCCTGCTCCATTCAGCTTTGGCTCCACATTTTCCTATGGAAACCTTGCTGTCTGCAGGGTTAAATTAGCTGATACTATTAATTGAAGAGGAGCCCCACCTTGTATGTATCATGGTGAGCCATGCTGGTTATGACTCTCTTTTTTTATCAACGTTTCTAATACATGGTCTGGGGGTAAGTTACTGCTGCCTCCTATCAGATAATTAGTCAGTGAATCATTCAACCAACTACAAGGTATATAGCAAGGACAATGTTTCCAAACCATATTATCACCAGACAGTTATACTGCACTTTATCACAAAGGGTTCAGAAGATTTACATATACCCTGTAGAATACTGGCCTTTTCTTTTTACACCTGCTGCTAAAGTGCAGCCCTCCTTGGAGGGGGGTGGCTGTGTTTTTTAAAAGAGTCATGTTATGGAATAAGCTTATCACAGGGAATTGTGCAGAAGACTTTGGTATTTTGGTATACTTGGTATTTTTAAAAGAGTTCAAGGAGAATAAGTGGTCTAAGATGGGCAAGGAGATTGCAGCTAAAAACAGTCTTTTCAGTTATTAGTTATACCAGGTTACAGTAACATGACGTTTTACAATTTATAAGGGGTTTGCAATTATAGTGCTAGAAAATACAGTGTAAAAGAACAGTTCTGCAATTTCTTCATGTTTCAAACTGAGTTTTACTACATCTTTTTGATACATAGCCATCCAAACATAACCAAACACCACCTCTAATTTAAGCCTGATAGGACAGCTCCGTGAAAGCCACCAAGAAGAGCTAAGAGAGCTGGAGTCCTTTTGTGGTCTCAGAAGAGAGACTGAGTCCCTTTTGTGTCCCTTCTGTGGCTAGTTTTGGTCACAAAAGGAGAGGCAGCAAAATCACTGTGTGCCTCTGGTGCCCTGCCAAGCTGGATTAAATTGTGCAATACTGGGGCTGCAGCTACTGATGGAGTGGGAAAAATGCTAATATCTAATTCTTGCAAACAGGCACCATCCATGACCAGGTCCTGCTTTTATGTAAAACACATGCCTTTTAATGTCATGTTACTCTAAAATCATAGAATCAGAGAAGCATTTATGTTGGAAAAGACCTATACAATCGTTCAGTCCAACCATAAACCAAGCACTACCAAATACCACTAACCCATGTCCCAAAGTGCCCTATCTACATATCTTTTAAATACCTCACAGATATTTCACAGAACATTCTGAGTTGGAAGGGAACTTTTTGAAGGGAAGATATCCCAGGATGTGAAGGAGTTCTGTTTTGCCGTTCTGCTACCAACTTTCTAGGCTTGGTTCTGTTACCCACATAGAAGTCATTTGATTTGCCATACTGCATGTGAGGTATCTGCACAAGGATGGCAAATATGACATCAGATCTGTGGGAGACCTTCTCTATTCTGAAACAGGCAGGACATCCTTGAGCATCTCAAAAGGTAGCAGATGATTTCTTGACACCAACATTAGCGTTTCAATTCAGAGCATAAATGTGTCAATGAAGTGAACTGCCAGGTCGTACCCACTCCCTGAGTTTTGGTTGTGGAGCTGTCTAGAAGGCCACAGCCTGGATATTTTTGCTATTGAAAATAAGATACACATCATATGTACTCCACCTGCTAAGGGATATTCAGTTCAAAGCTACATCTAGTTCAAAGCAAGCCCCCTGAAGTTTTTACATCCAGGTCCTTTGTCCTGATGTTTCAACTTTACAGATCTATTCTTGCAGGTCTACACCATTGCTAATGCAGACATAGGCAAACCAGTAGTCCAGCTCCTTAAGCAGACTATCCTAATTGCAACCTTGGATAACTGTTCTGGTCTAACCATGGAATATTGTGTGGATAGGTAAACTCAAGAGTACAGGGTGCTCTGACACTGCTGAGATCAAAGACAAGTGTGTGAAGAGAGCAGGAACTGGAAGAATCATCATGTAAACAAATGCAGTCAAATCAGAGATTCGGATTTCCATGTATGTCCAAAAAGGTCCTTAACAAGGGCAAACATAGTAGTGGCAGTCCCACTGCTGGCATCAGCATCATGACTGTGCTGCTCTCCACGCCCTCTCATGCTTCCAGTAATCTTTAACTGAAAATTACATTCTTGATGTTAAAAAGAACAGTATGTATTGAGTGGAGGAGAGGTGCTTTTTACCTTCTATTTACCAAAAATGATGTCTCTGTCACTGATCCTTGCCCACTTTCCTCCTGAGATATAGATACACGCCCACATTTCCTCCTCTTTGAAGAAAACCTGCTCTTTCCTCAAGCTCTTTGCTAGCCTAAATCGAAGTTTTCCAGGCAGAATTAATACCACCTACTTTCAGACAGCCCCACTTCCCTTTTTTCACTATTATGAGGGAGAACTGAATGAAGAATGACCAACTAAATATGACTCCCAGAGCTTCTTCAGCTAAGGAGAAGCCCTTTCTTTTGACATCATCTTATTGTGTGTCTTTGTCCTCTTCCCTCCCTCCCTATCCTATGGCAACTCCACTGAACCACATCTTGGAATACTTACATTTCTTTTTCTGCTCATCACCTTTTAGGCCTAAAAAATTATGTTCAAGTACACTCCTAGGACAGTCTAGATCCATTTTTCTTCAAAAATTTACTATGCAATGGTAAATATGTTGGGGTGGAATCAGATACTTCCTGGAATAAAAAGAGAGCTGCAGAATCAGGGTTTCACAGCTGTGTGTACAGTATAGTATATACAAAACTATTTCAAAACAGTGAACAATGCTCACTTCCACCATGCACACCCTACTGGCAGAGGGCAGAGGTGACAGCAACCACAGAAAAAAAAAAGCTTTTAAGAAATTCAGTAGAAGCTCTTTGGAAATCTACATGAAAACGACACTCCAAAGTCCTGAGTTCCTTCCCCCATCAGAAATTGCACAGTGAAAGGGATAAAAGTCCTTTTGGAGGATGCCCCAGGAACAGATATTTCAGGTCTGTTGTGCTTAAATGTTCTTTAGGAAGGAACGCTTCTCGGAAATGCAAGAGAGTGGTTCCCATGTTTGGTGGAGTGTAAGAGTTCAACTTCCCCTACAGTCATTTTTTTTCCCATTCAAAAACTCCTAGGGTGACTTTTTGCAGGGGCTGGTGCCACGCAAAGGCACAGGAAGCTGGTGTCAGCCAAGGCATCCCTGAAGTGAGATGAGTGTTGACAAGAAGTCTGCACTGTGCAGTTATCCCTTGGCTTCTCATTACCAAAACTACTAAAAGACAGTCAAATGTTTTCACAGATACGTGCTAAACTTCCTACAGCCTCCTCAAAACACGCTAACATCAAGTAGTGATGTAGTGATGTAGTAGACTTGTAGTAGACTTGTGATGTAGTCACTGCTACACCAGAGGCAGCTGAAAATTTTCCTTGTTACAGCTTTCCACAACCACAAAAGTCAGTGCCTATGAGGTCAAGAATAAAACCCCTCAAAATTGTTGGCAAAGCAAATAAACTGGCACCGAAGCTTGAGACTATGAAAAAGCATTGCTATAAAGCCCTGATGTGCTCAAATCAGGAAGATACAAAACCTGGTCACAGTAGTAGCAGTACGCAGAGTTGCTCTCTCTGCTGTTAAAAAATGTAGGGAATAAAAACAAAAGAGAAAGGGAAAATGCATTCAGATAATCAGCCTTTGAATCCTGTCTGTTTGTATGGCTTTTATTGCTGTTATAAGTTCTGTCTCTGTATAAGCAAAGATATTGGCTATTAATGCTATAAAGTATTTTTCACTGCTGAGTACTCAGGTTTTGTTGAGATCCAATACTAAACTATTACACACCTTCCTGTGAATCAAGTAGGCTGTGATTCAGTTTCCTAAATATAGGCAGCTGATGCCATCTTAAGGACCACAGGTTATGCTGCTTGGGTGTCCTGAATAACACAGGCCATGTTATAATCTGTGCTGGCCTCCAGTGGTATCTCAAATACTCCAGAGTCTGTAAACCAGTAGTAGATACCTGCACACAGGTAAACCAGCCACCCTTGTCCTGACCCATTTGGTTCACAAGCTCCAGAATACAGAGTTTTTTTCACCAATATCCTACACTAATCAATCATCTCCTATGGAAAAGAGAGGAAAACAGTTACTGCTAAACATGGTATATCATGAAGGTTTGGGTTTAGGGAGGGTTGAAATAAGAAACTGGCATGGGTAGGTACATTCAAATTGCTCTGCGCACAACTGCATGTTTTTTCACACCACAGCTTAAAATTCAGATAACACACACTGGCTTAAAAGACAGAACTCTTCAGCTAACACTGTACCCTCAAATAACACAAAAGCTCAAGTTATAAGGGCCCAAGGGTTACAGAAGAGCAAAATAGTAGGCTATGAAGAATTACAGAAAGGAAGCCTGCTTGGGCCACAAGGGGTGCAAGGGTCAGCTCCCCAGTATATGCCCTTTATTGTTGCTAAATCTGTTTTCTCTTGAGGTATTCTTTTGCTTTTTTAATGAGTAGCCCATAGAAGGTCTGTGTGAAAATACAGTTTTCCTGGGGGTCTGGGGTTTTTAGTTGCTTGAGGGTATCTGTATGAATGCTTGCACAGCCACAACTGTCTCTGCAGGCAATGGTTCCAGGTACCCTGGTAGCTCTGAGATCTTCTAAATTCACTGTTTGTGGACTTGTGAATGCGTGTGTGCAACCTCATGTGCTCTGCTTTTACTGCTAGGATAGCCACATGCATTTATATTGAGAAAAAATACCTCCCTCTTATCCACTAGAGTGTTGCACAATGCAAATCCAGCAGCAGAAGGATGCAGATTCTTCCTGCCTCTCCTCCTCGTCCACTCTTTCCCTCCTGTCACTCTGATGATACTGATCTGTGCTGAGGGCATTTGCTGGAAAGCTTGAACATAACCATTATTTTTCAGGTTGCTGGAATTGAGGTGGGCGTCAAGGACTCCAATGAATACAAATAAGCTCAGAGCCAAGAAAACTCCATCTTGTCTAATCTTCCCTAAGCAGTAATCTGGGAGGCACCTTGCTTGCTCTCATTTTGTATGGAAGGAGAGCAAGCAGGCCACAGTGTCAGCATTGCTGAAGTCTGGATTGACCTCACCTGTTTGCATTCTGAGGTCTCCTAATTCTTCTCTACCTAAATAGCTATAATCTGTCCCAGGAAGTAATATTCACCATGAGACAATTCCTCCTACCCATTACTGGAGCAGCAGAGGAAAAACTTTTTTTTTCCTTATCGAGTTCACATACATGTGTTCAAATCAGACACAAATCCAAGATGCAAGGCTGGGGATTTTGTTGGAAACTTTTCCAAATTTCAGATGCAGAGGCTGCATTTCAACCCGTTGATTAAGCTTGCTTATTTAAACACAGAAGTTTACAGCCTATTTTGAAAACACGTGATCTGGAGGACATGAAATAGTGGGATTTTATTTCTTTCCAATGCACTTGGGTATTGATTGTGCAAACCTTGCATGTTCTCTCTCATCACACAATGGCACCTTTAAATGACAGCACACAGTTCTTTTGCAGTTTCTGCATCTCAAGTAAGGAACGCAAAATCCCACAAGAATTATGTTCATGTAATGGGAGGACCTATCAGGAACAGAAGGACCTAGGCAATGAGGAATTTATTCTCTTCACGGTCCAGAAGTGTACCAATAAAGTGATACCTGTCAAAAGCAAAAATGTGCAAGACCTGGAAATGAATACTTACAAAAAACAGTACAAATACGCTTTGGTCATATAGTGACAGGACAACAGAGAAAAAATAAGTAGAAATCTTATACAATGGACATGAAGTAGAGACAGAATATAATCTGTGCACAGATTAAAAAGGTAAATGAAAACTTGGCTTAATTTTTTTTAATAGCAGTGGTGATACCAAGTGTAGGACAAGGCAGTGTAGCTAATGGGAATGAGAAAATGGAAGTAAACGCTGAGATAATACTGCACTCACGGAGCTGGAACAAAAGAACTTTCACCCCAGAATGTTTAAAGAACTGATAAGGGATATTGCAGGATAAGCTGCAAGAATCTTAGTACACCTGTCAATATAGAAGGCTCTTACACAACATCAGAATACCTGATTTAAAATATACAAGTAAGGGGGGAAAAAGGGGTGATCAGGGCAACTACAGATTTAGTTATATGATCCTGGTGGTAAGTAATGCTTTGCAATACATGCAGAAGCAATTAAAGACATAAAGACAAGTGGAAAATAATATAAAATGCGTTATGGATTTTCCAAAAGCTGAAAAAAGCCCTGATTGCCTTTTCAGATAACTTATTTTTAAACAAAAGAAATACAGGAAAGACTAATCTATCACCATTTAAGTAAAACATTGGATACAGTGTCTGATTAATAGTTAAGATGTAGATTACGACTTTAGTAAAGAATTTTTAGGCAAATAAGGAATTGATGAAAGATATTTCCACTGGTCAGGCTGAAAGGGGAATTTATTAACAGAGCTCCTTAAGGAGTGAGAACAATTTTATTTAATATTTTCATGATTGATCTTAACATAAAAGTAAGAGTCGGCTTTTGAAGTGGACTCATGATACACAGAAAACACTGTCAATGTAGAAAGAGGGACATGAATAAACAAATATCTGCCTCACCTTGAAGGCTGGTCAAACAGAAATGAGAAAAGAACAAAGTGCAATGACAGGCACTACAGCAAAAGTTTCTCATGAGAGTGGAGAGCTCGTTAGCTGGAAAGAAGGGTGGAGCAGGTGGACTTGGGAGCAGTAACACTTCATAGGGTGACTCTGAGCAGTGACAAAGTAATGGAGATGTCACTGCAAAAAGCACCAGAAGAGATCTCATCTGAAAGAGGGCGTAATTCTGGTTACTCACTTTGAAGAGATCTTGCTCTGGTTTTGGTTTGAACTGCTCTGCTTGTGTGAACCAAGGCAAAGAAATTTCAAGTTAGAAGGTCGCTGAAAGAGCTGATTTTATTTTTCATTTTCTAAACTGTTCCCAAGATCAGGATGAGATGTTGATGGGTCTGCAAAAAATACTTAATTATACAGAGGCTGACTGATCTCTCTTTTTCTCCATTTGTGTGAAAGTTTGCAAGGGCAAGAAGCAATATGGAATCACAGCCTCCAATGGATCTGTAACAATTTATTCTGACCAGGAATTTGATCCTTCTGCTTTTTTCTCCTGATCAGGAAATCTGATCCTTTTGCCTTTTCGCCCATACAAGTAACTCAGGCCTTTCATTTAGCCTACCTTGACACCCCAACCCTTGTTGCTAAGGATGAAGAGATAAATACTGCAAAAGCAGCACTGGAATAGAAATCCTTGATAAACAAATCTCTTTGCATGAATAGAAGAACATGTAGTTCTTATAAAAATGGTAATTAGAGCCCAGCATGAGGAGGCTGATTTTTTCATACTACTACTAATAATAATAAAAATTAAAAAAAGAAAGTGTTTCCAAGAGAATTCATTAAGGAGCGAGTTATTTTTGCCAGCATTATTACTGTTATTATTGTATTATCACTAATAACAATGATAAGGCTCTTGCTAAGGGACAGGACCTTCTTTGTAACTAAATAAACAGCCCAAAAAAGGGCTACCCTTAAGGCATGTCTTTAAATAATAAAGACAATTGAGAGATCTGCTTACAGACCACTGCAAGGTGCCAGCTGATTGCTTCTCTCTAGTAACTGTTTGATTTGCTTTTACCTTCCCAGTTACACTGATGCCATGGAATGACAAAGCTGGCATTTGCATCGGCAGACATCTTCTGGTCCAGCCCTAACTTCTCCCACAATCTGTCTTCCTATCCCCATCTCCTCCATCAATTTATTTGTTCCTTCCTTCCCCCTCCCCAGCATAATGTTTGCAGAAGGCACCACTTTTAATTTAGCCAGGAAATGGTTTGATGGTGATAGGGAAATAAATTGATCAAACCTTTTGAACAGCAGCCATGGGAAGAAAGAAACACCCCCAGCCATTTCAGAGTAACCTCTCCCCGTGCTTAAAGAAAACTCATAAGCTCTCAGCACGAATTAGCATGGCCTCATTATAAAAACAGAATTGGGGTCAGAAGAAACTAAGACGGGTAAGAGAAAAAAAAAATCCCATCAAAAGCAACATCTGAGACAGAAATGCCTTAAGTGGGGAGGGCAAAAAAAGCAAAGCTTCAGAGGCAAGGAAGAGGCTAGAGACAGAAGAAAAGTAAACACAGCTTTCTTAAAAAAAAAAAAAAAAAAAAAAAGAAGAAGAAACCCCCCCACAAAGTCTTGATGTCACACTGGACACTCCTGCAGAAAAGAGTTTACATGTTTGCATCCTTCATGAATTGGATTCCATTTGCAATCATTGCTGCCACAATGGCCTGATCATGCCATTGGTGTTTGATGGCCTGTGGAAAAGGTGGTTGTCTTGAAGACTTTAGTTGCACGGTATGAATTTCAAGGGAAGAAAATGTGAATGGCAACTGCAATGCTGGCATTCAGAGTGGAAAAGACATGTCTCTTCTACCTGAGTATTTATTTCACAAGCATGACATCGCCCTATGGTGTAACAGGGATGATCCCCAACTACACTGGAATTCCTTTGTAGTGACACAAAGCGTCCCAGAGCTGGCATCAGTCACCAGCAACAAAACATCACAAACTACAAAAACATCTCTCATTATGCTGCCATTTCCACACACTTAACTGCAAAAGGAAAGTACCAGAGGGTCCTACCATCAGTTCGATCTCCAGCTTGCCATGGAGAGAGGGTGACTCAGCTGAAGTCCCCAGCAAGGGGACCTGTGCAAGCAGAGCTGCTGGCCTGGCAGCTCTCCCTGCCTGTGCAGCTGGACAGCTGTGCTGCAGCAGCCTCTCTCCATAGGCCCTCCACTCACACTGGGCAGCTGTCCTCCACAGCCTTGGAGGAAGGTACTTGGGAAGGGAGCTCCTTCTTACTCTCTGCACTCTCAGGAACTTTACAACCCACCCTCCAAAAGGCAATGCCACTTTGGCACTAACAACTATCCCACCCATTCCCATGGCTGACACACATGAGCCTTGGACCACACTTGGGAGCAGACCATGGTGACTGCGTAGGCAGGAGGCAGAGGCACAATGTGCCTTACTCAGGGTCACAGGCAACATGAAAGCAGCACCACTGTCTCCTCTGTGGCAGCTTAAAAGACTATCTCTGACTTATTCACAGAAAAAAAGGTAATAAAAGTAGTCATGAAAGTTTCTGCCACAAGAAAATAAAAATCCAGAATCAGGCCCACTCATTCAGTTTTATGAGAAAGAGAAACAATGGACAGGCTCTGACACTTTTTTCCCATCCCTACTGCAGACCTGCAAGCCACTCTCTCAAACCTCTTGGCCATTCAGCTTCTCTTTCCTTCCAGACAGAGACAGGCTGTGGCTTGCTGCCATCCAGATAGCACAGCTCTATTCACACTGGGCTTTGTCGTGCTGCCTTTGCCCTGACAGGTGGCAGCAGGGATAGAAAGGAGCCGGCAAGGCAGAAAATGTTACAAACCAATTGAGTCAGCAGCCTAGAGGATCTGTCACTTCACTCTTCCCCTCACCCCCTCCCCTTCCCCCCTGCTTTTAAATTCTTTTATTTTATTAATTCTTCCTGGGGAGGGAGTGATAGGGATATTGGGGATTGAGGGAAGATAGATGAAAAAAAAAAAAAAAAAGTACAGACTGGACCTTATTTGCTCTGATACTATCCCTGATCATTCTGACCCTTAAATCACCCTGCTGCACAGCAGCAGGACCTTCCAACATCAATATTAATGCTCCTTGCTTATGGCCGTGGCTATTGGAGGTGGCATTTCATAATTCAGATGCAAAAATTAAAAGGCAAATTTGAGACAGAAGGAGTAGAGCTGCTATATTTGCTCAGTCTGCTGAGTAAAAACCCCTCAGTCAATTCTACAACTGTCTCCCATTAGCAAAGGATCAGAACTCAAGTGTAATTTGAGAATTACCTCCCATACTGAGCAGGAGTATGGGTTTGAAAACTAAAAGTCAGGCTAGTCAAATACCTGAAAAGCAGTGTCATCTAGTCTCAGCAGGTCTAAATACAACAATGCCCATGTTTTCCGTGTAAGTTGCTATAGAATATGGCCAGCACAGAAGAAATCGCTCTTGTGGTATATAATGGAAGTGGCAAATCTACCTTGATATAGGTGGCTTTAAAGACTGAAAAAAAACCCCAAACAACTTACCACCTTCTCCAAATACAGGATGCTTGCCTAAAATAAGTGATTTCTTTAAAAAAAAATCCAATACATTGTAATTTTTCTTTTCCACTCTCTCTGTTCCTTTTAATATAAATCTCTGTCTATCTAGGACTAGAAACTTCCTTTAAAAAGAAAATAACAAGAAGCTGGATTTTCATGTAATAGCATGTCACCAAGAGCCGCGACTTTAAGAAATATGCCAACTTTAACAACACTCTTGGAAAAAAAAAAACCCTAAAATTGGTAACATTACTAGGTCTATGAGTCACAGGGGCAAGACACATCAAGCACCAACTTCAGCAGGTTTTCCTGTACCCTGTCCCACGGAACCCCCCTTAAGTGCTATTTGGAGGGGGACGTTAATTGAGTCCCAAAAGCAGCAGAGCTGTGTTAGCCTGGCACTGCTCTAGAGAGCAGCTGGGCAGTCCTGCAGGGCCCTGGGTTAGGGCAGCTCTGGGGTTGCCCAGATAAGCATTGGCTGGGTTGTGTGTGCAAGCCAAGGCAGAGCACCAGAGCTGTCTGCAGCTCCACATCGAGGGGGGCTGCCAGAGAGAGGAGAACAAGGGGGCAAGGACGCTGTGGGGAGCTATGGTAATGTCTCACAGAGGAGGTTCTGTAAAACATCATTTCACACGGAGCAGTGTTTGGGTACCTGAGTCTAATCATGGAGTTAACAGCCCTTATTTGCACAACCTCACATAAGCACACAGTGGTGCATAGGATACAAATCAAACCTCTGTCTACTTACAAACAGCATCCAGGCTATTAGGACACAGCAAGCAGCAGACCAGCCAGGATCATACAAAGGAAAACATTTCATCTTCCAGCTCTCTCTGTGGTACCAAGAGACATGTTTTGCACCAAAAGACTTGCTCCCTTTTCATCATTTTCTGTTTCTGCCCTTGCTGTCAGGGTGGCCCAAGAGAAGGGATTTTTAGTACTTGCTGATGCTTTGTTGTTTAATCAGATGGCTGCTGGAATCAAGGTTTGCTGGTTGAAGAGGCAGCTGAGCAGGGACTTTCAGAGAACAGAAATGTCAGTCGGCCTCTTGGGAGACAATCCCTAATCCATCTAGAGCTCCTTCAGACACTCTTAATTATTGGTTTGTATTTTAAATGGCATGGGGAAAATGGGGTGCCTTTAAAATAAATAAATAAGTGAATCAGAATGAGGTGAGTGTATCTGTTAAGCTGCTGACAACCCGTCTGAATTCCACCTAGCACTTAGCACACAGAAGAGCAAAGCAGGGCTAAGTTCATTTAAAATTTGGCACAGATGTGAGTGAGTAGATGCAGATACTGAGTAAGAAATAGCAGAGATCACTCCTTTTCCTTACCAGCCACATTTCCAGAAAGCTCAGTGCTCCTGACTTAATGGAATACACATTTCTTCCAACTCAGTCATCCCCAGCTGTTTCAGTGCACCTCTGCCTGGCTTCAGAGAACTCCTGTTATCTCAGTCCCTACTGAGCCTCTTCTCTTCTGTCACATGTGGTGCAGTGGTTGTGCAAAATGGGAAAAATCCTTACTGAAAACCAAACACACACCTGAAAATCTTCCAGGTCTGTCTTAGCACAATGTCAAATTAAGGTGAAATACAAATCAATCTAACCCGAAGGATTTCTCACTAAAACCTTTGAGTTGGAATTTCAGTTGCATTGCAAGTGAAGAATGTAACAACTGATATTCCTGGAGCTAAACTCACTACTTTGATTTCTACAGTAGCAGAAACCTATGCTGGAATCTCGTTTGCCTAGGCCAAAAAATAAGAAGTGGCACTAGTCATGCAATCTGTGGTACTTTTCTTGTTAAATCAAGTCTGAGTTTAGATCTCTTTATACTTACAATCTATATTTAAGAACCCTACTTCCCTAATAATTAAGCTAATCATGCTATCTTCAACACAAAATTTGCAGACCCATTGCGTGCTGCTTTCTAGCCATGGCTGATTTTACAAACGCAAGGAGTTTGCTTTTACAAAAGCAAGTGAATAGAAGGCTGGAAAAAAAATTTGGAGTGGCTCTGTGAGACAGAGAGGCACCATGACTCCTGTGCTACAATTGGAAATGGAGGCAAGGGGATTTCTCAATTTGCCAAGGGGATGTACAAAATCTCTCTGACCACACTAACCTTGCCACAGCCTCCTGGCATTGTGTTGGTATTGTGACACTGGACCTGCTCTTAATGAAACAGAGGCAGAAGCCCCTACTTCCTCAGTTGTAACAGAGCTCTACTTTCTCAAAGATTGGCATTGTAAGATGGGCCTCGTGACCCAGTTCTAACTCGCTGCATTATACATTTACCTCTCTGCTTGCTTTGACCCCGTTCTCCTTTCCCGCTTGTGGGCAGATGCATTTTCAAAGTGACCTTTCTTGCTGCTGCTCACTAACAAAGAAGAGCAGTGAAGAATACCACTTCAGATGGGAGACAGAGCTGGGAGAAACACCATCCAAAATGGTACCCACCCGAAAGCACAGACAGGAGGACTTAATTAAGAAGACATGAATTCAGCCTTTTAGCTCTAACCAATGGGTATCAGGGATATTTTTTACAATGCAACAAAACTCCATGCCTACTTTTACATAGTGCTACCCTCCGCAAAATAGCAATCGCAGGAAGAACTGGGTTCAATTGTGGTCCATGCAAAGAATCCCCCATGAACAGTCAGGCTCTTGAAAAGCTTTGAGAGAGGGCGGCCAGTGAGTTCATCTCTTTACAACCCAGTGGCTCAAAGAGACATCTTTGCCTTCAGTCAGCACTCAGATGTACCGCAAGGCTTCCCTTTGTGAAACAGAATAGACGTCTCCAACAACAGCGAGCATTGTCCATGCAGGCATAAAGCAATATTTGGACATGCTGAATGGCTTCCTAAGATGAGAAAAAGTGCTGAAGAAACACTAAATTATGACAGATGGGAGCCCTAGAAATGCAACTACCCCCAAACTGGAAAATGAAAAGCCGGCACAAAGGGCAGGCATAACAATAGAATTTAGGCATAACGGAATACACGCCATTTAATGCGGAGTGCACTGAAGCTTCGATACATAAGTCAAAATCCTAGCCATTAAATAGCCTCATTTAAAAAGTTTTAAAGCAATTAAAATAAATTAGAAACTTCACAGGAGGACAAAATCACTGAAAAGGATAAGAAGCACTTTATGCCAGGCTCTGCTTCTGACAGTGTTGTGCCCACGAGGCCAGATTTTTATTTGAGAAGAGCTCGGGGGTAGATTTTCAAGGGCTCTGCACCAATAATTAGGGACAGATTTTTCCAAACTGCTCAGCTTCCATTATCCAAACAAAGGCCAGATATACCAAAGTGCTCAGGGCCCAGCAATTTCTACTGTGACAGTTATAGTCACAACATGGCCAGATTTTTCAGAAACGTGACCATTTATTCCCTGTCTGCTGAAAGAGGAAGTGGCCTATTTAAAGGCCATCTTCTAGGTTTTGTTCACTGGCATGTTGGAAGTAGATGATTTTTCAGTCCCAGTAACAGTGAGAGGGCCCCAACTTTGCCAATTCTGAGACAGCATGGTCTTGAAAGACAAGTGGAATAAACCCTGCTGCTTTCAGTCTATTTTCCCTAATTCCTGCTCAAGAGACATCTACCATCGACCTCCATACAAAGCACTTCAGAGCTGACTGCAGAAGCAAACTTGTGAAATTATGGTGCTGCCTCCAGCCATTTTTCAGAGCTAGATACATCATTTGTAGCACACCAGAATAGGAGCCTAAGAAAGAGAAAAATCCCTTAGCAATGCTGCTGATAGAGAAGGGAGCACAAGAGGACTTTTTCAGCTCTTAAGCTGGTAATAGCTCAACTTGGAAAGAAACAAACTGAGGTGACCCTACAACCAGGCCACAGACCACCAGGCTTGAAAACTGCAAGGAGTATGCTTCCTCTCAAAAAATCCTGAATGGATGTTGCAGTTCTTCCTAGTGCCAAACTTGTCTGGATCAGAGCTGCTGTACATGCTGTGGTGCAGAGGGACAGTATTTAGTAAAAACAAACTCTGTGACGCAGCAATGCCTATTTGGCCTTAAACTGGGGGCTTTTGGAAAGAAACTTTCTATAAAATCATGTGGGATTCTTTCCCTTGAAAGTAATTACTGTTCTTTCCAGAAGAACACATTAGTGATTTTCTCCAGTGCATTACATTTTTTTTTTTGTGGTTTTTTTTTGGTTTGTTTTTTTTTTGTTTGTTTGTTTGGTTTTTTGTGTGTGTGTGGCTTGTTTGTTTGTTTTTTGTCAGAACACCTGCTCATAGTTAGCAATGTACCTGCCCAAGGGAGGGAGTTAATGACCAGTGCCTCCAAACAGACCACTCCACAGCAATCATGCTGTGGAAGATCAAAAGTGAGGTTCTAGCTCTACAGAAGTTCAGGATATTCAGTTCTGACTTTAAATCAGTGAGAGTACCCAAGAGTCTGTTACCAAGCTCTTGAACCCTCAGTGGATTTGCACTGGGTGCAATGAGGTGTCTCAATCTAGTTCCATCCAGGATTAAGCAGCAGCTGCAACACACCACAGAGCACATGGAACAGGAGACTTTTAATTAGACCTGAGGTCCTATGTACCCAAAACAGAATAATGAGACAGGCACATCTAAATTACTTCAATGCCCTCTGATATTTTAGGTTTTCTTTTGTGTCTTTTCTGTCTTTTAACACCCATTTAAAACAACCAGAGAAACAGGACAAGGAGCAAAAAGTGCTCTGTTATTATTTTTTCTTTTCTTTTTTTTTTTTGATACTTATGCCTTCCATATCCATTTTTACCAATGGAAAATTAAAACCCACTGCCAGTAGAGCACAATTAAAGCATCTCAAACTTACAGTCAGACAAGGAAAATTGAGTAACTCAGGTCATGGGAGGACATCAGTGCTCCTAGTTGACCAGTGGTTTTGTGGTGGCTTGATGCCTTTGCTATCTAATCGTACATTTGATAACCTCCAACAGCTGGATTTGAGAGGAACCCATTCAGTGCCTTATGGAGAGCTATACGGGGCACTGAAGAAATTGCTGTAAAAAAAAATCTCAGAAAAGACAAGCTAAGGCTTAAAGTTTTTACTTGTAGAACTGGCTCCAGTAATCTCATCTTGAACAGCTTCAAGTGGGGCAGTAAAGAGGAACATGCTCCTTTTCTGCTCGTTGTTATACAAAATCTGAGAAGACATCTCTACTGGAATTAAGTGTTAGCAATTGCATACTGTAGAGAATACTGCAATACAGTAAAGTACACCAGAGAGAAGCATTGTGACACATTCCTGTTGGACCCAACTTGTTTAAAAAAAAAAAAAAAAAAAAAAGAAAAAAGAAAAAAAAAAAGAAAAAAAAAAAAAAAAAAAGGAAATTAATTTGTGTTGTCCAAGCCTGGAAAGAAATCTTTTCTTCTGCATTGCCACTTTCACCCATTGTAACTGCACCAGAAATCCCTAATTTCCTTCGCTGCAGAGCAGCAAGCAGGTGCATAGCAGGATGTGTATTAGACCACACCATCCCTCCTTTATGCTGCCTGTTCCCTGTGGGGGCAAGATAATTACATCCACCCTAAGAAAACATCAATATTTTATTTTTAATGAGCTGGGCAGACCCAATTATCTCAGTAGGTTGTTAATAAGTGAAATTGTGAAGTACGGCTGCAGCTTTGATGGAAACAGAGTCATCTCTGAAATGGGAATTTCTGACACACAGAGTATTAAATAAGATGCCAGACTGCTGGAAGTTCGTCAGAGAAAAACTGTATAAGAAAGAAAATTTGCCTTAGCAGCAACTCTCGGTATTAAAAGATAATAAGTCAAAACACAAAGAATCATCATATCAGCTTAAAAATCACAACTCCTGAAATAATCATGTATAGTGTTTTTCAATGCCATTCTCATTATTGATGTTTTTTATTTCATATCACCAAGTTCTTCTCCCCCCAAACAGTGATAAGAAATGCCTGTCTTTTTTTTTTTTTTTTAAGAAGTAAACAATCTTATGGAAACAAAATAGAAAGTAAGCTTTAAGGTAAAAAAAAAAAAAAAAAGTATGAAAAGACTTGCTGTCATTGTGTGGTGGACTGAACCACACACTGGCAGGGAAAGGACATTTTTCCCTTTACTTTCACAAGACGTTTGGTTCAGGAAGCACATTAATCTCTTGCTATTCCCTTCCCTCTCTTGCTGTGCCCTCAGAATATGCCCTCTTCATTCACACGTTAAAAAGCAGATAGAATAGAAGCAAATCTCAAAAGATCAATGGGTGAATTTTCTAGAATAGGCAAAACTTACTAACCACATTGACAACAATGGAAACTGGAGAGATAATTCAAAATGCGATGGAAAACTACAAACATGCCTTCCTGCTCAAGCTTTTGCATACAACCAAAGTCTATCATAACAGAGAGCCTGGTACAGACTCATAATTCAAATTTTATTTTCCTATTTAAGATGAATTCCAGTTCCAAAATAGAGTGAAGATAATTTATTCTCTAAGCAATATAGTAGATATTAATCATCAAGTGAAATCTATAAGCATTTCATTTCCTCTTGAATCTCAACCCATATGTTCTTTTCATAAACCAGAGAACCAGAGTTACAAATCCAGTTTCAACCTCAAATTGCCATGAGATTACCTAGTTTTTCAAATCTCAGATGATTTAGGAATTTTTTTTTTTTTTTTTTGGAAGAAGATAATCATAAACATGCAAATAGTGCTGTGTCCTGCTCTCCAGTAAAGCCAAACTCCACCACTGCAAAACATCAAATTTAAGTGCATTTGGCAGATGTGCTGGTGAGCTCAACACCGTTTGTTTTCTAACCCATAAATGCAGATAATATAAATGTGGTTACAAGCACCAGTCAAGCCACAAGTGAGCCTTGAGCTCTTGTCCACATGAAGTGGTTCTTCCACCTATTCCAGTCACTTCACTAAGATCAGTGGTGCTGTTAGTGAAACAAAGCTAGTCTTTGGGAATCAGGGTATTCAATCCAATCTCCAAATGAATAGTTGCTTCTAAGAGAAAGCCAGCCCCTGGTTCTACATCTGACACGCCAGCTCTCAATTTTATCATTCCTTTTTCCCTTTAATAATTCTGACAAACGTCGAACAATTCTAAACCAGGTTCTGTAGCTATGGCCCTCGTGAAATGAAATGCATGTATTAGTGTAATCATTTTGCTGACATTCCAGACACTCAGCCACATGACCTTGCAGTTCATTTTAAATGGCAAGAGTAGAATTAGCATCCTCAGCCAGCTCAGTGAAATAAACATAAACCATATAATGACAAAGGGAGAAAAAGGAGAACAAAACAAAAAGGGGAAAAAAAAGTTTGCAAATTTTGAACTCCCCTAATCAGTTGTCTTCCACTAAAAGCTGAGCTTCTTAAGACTTCTTTCTTCCTTGACTGCCCATCCTAATCATAAAAAATCAGACATTTAATTCCGGAAAGATGCAAAGGCACAATACACACTTTGATCCAAAGCTGTTTCTTCTTGTTGGACTCCAAAAACAGTTTTCAGGCTTCCAAAGGCTCTTTGCCAGCTCTGATTAGAAGCCACACTGGCTGACACAGTAATTGCTCTATAATCATATCCTCAGTACCCTGACCTGGTTTATGCATACAATCTATATTCTAATAGCAGTCAACAGGTCACCAGTTAATAAAAATACCATTAACATCCCCCTGTGAGTAAGAAAGGGAGATATTCATCTCACTAGGCCAGTGGTGGGCCAATATAATTTCTGTGGCTGTTAGTGTAATTAACTCTGCCGACATGTGGATCTCCCTGGAGGACAATGCAAGCACGCAGTGACCTTGCTGTGAGTCCTCACTGGTGGTATTGTGGTGGGCACAAAGATTTGCAGGGACTCAGGTCAGAGAAGAGTGGGTACTTCCCACAGCCTGACCTCTCTCAAAAAAAAAAAAAAAAAAAAAAGAGAAGATCATAATTTCTAGGATGGTGTAGAGCATATCTGGCTTCAACTGTAAAACAAAGGCAGGCATGGCCACAGCATGGGCAGCCAGAACAGGCATCCTGTGGTCAGCAGTGTTACAGGGCAGGCAAAGAGAGAGACAGTGAACAACAAAGGGAATCAGGCAGGCAGGAAAGTGGTGGGGAAATTAATTTTTGAATGGAGAGGCAGTATTTCCATTCAGCCTAAATGTCATCCATGTAAGCACAGTTTGTGTGGCACATGTTACAGCCATTATTTGTAGGTCAGAGGAATACTGAAAAATTCCACAGGTTTCCTAGAAATAGTCTTAGAGGCCTGTGTTCCCATCTAAATCCTTAACTGAGACATTTATTGTATCCATGAGAAGAAAGCTCTGTGTATACCAGGAGGCACATGATGCCTTAAGCAAAAAGAGCTTTTTAAATAGGTTTGTGGGATGATATACTACCTCTAGAAATCCAGAAATCCTCTAGAATCCCAGAAACCAATGTAAGGATCTATGCCAAAGAAACCAGGGGATGCAAGACAGAAAAAATAAATTCTTCAGAGAAACTTGGGCTTGCAAGTCAAAGAAGCAGATACTGTTCCATACGGTGAGTTATGCATATCCTCAGTTTCTAGGTTTGTTCCCTAATTCTTTACATTGTCTCCCAGTTTTGCTGTCTAACACAGCCCAAGTCCCAGGAAAATGCATCCCAAAGAGAGGACCCAGGCTGACACTGGCAATGCAGGCTGCACTCCAATCTCATCCATCTCCTCATGCAGGAGTCACTCAATTGGAGACAGACCAAGACCTAGCAAAATTCATTTCACACACCCTAGTCCTGTTCCAAGATCAAAGTCAGCTCCCAGAAAATAAATGTCCTGCATTTAACTGCTGTAACACACCTCCTCCAAATCATCTCAGATCCAGATCATTGCACTGCCCGCACAGACATTTACATTCTGCTCCACCTACGTATGTTCACCTGGACCCAAGCCCAGGAGACAGGAATGACCGTTCCCCTCCTCAATTTAGCATCTATCAAAAGTCCTCTCGTCCCCTGGTTCCTTTTCTTCCTTACTTGAACAGCACCACAGCACACATTTGGAGACTTTGACAGTTGTTTCATTGCCAGATGAAAGGACAGGACCAAGAGAGACCTGCTGACTGGATTTGTTTCGCCAGCTGACACAGACTGATGCAGACAGGCACTTTAAAGACAGCATATCATTGTCAGATGAGACTTGCCAGCCCTTCACAACATCTCAGTCTCTGGGGGCCCATAAAAGCTCTGATGCTATGCCACAGTCTGGGTTCTTTCTGACCACTGTTGAGCCCATTATCTTGGTAATGTTGACAGCGCTGGACAAAAGTGACTACTATGTAACAAGAAGCTCAAAACATTTTCTCCTTTCCTCCAGTGCTCTCGGTATGATCTGTGAGCTTAGTGTATTAAACCCTAGACAAATTCACAAATTCACTTCTTGGTTCACACAACAGTTTGCAAGTATTAAGGATTGAGTTTGATTGTAACTGTTGAAGGAAATTCGGTTCAGAGGTGTTAAAAGAGGGCCCCCGTTGTTACAGTTTAGGGGTGAAACAGCATCCTGCACTGGGTAATGAGTGCTTGGATGATACCTGCCAGGGCACAGGGCCCTTCATTCTCAGGAACACTGCACTCTGCTTAGTCACTTGACGAGGATCCACGTGATCAAATCCATACAGCAGTAGATTCAACTAAACTGATCCATGGGAGAAGAGTACTAAGAACCCAAAAGGGGCATTGGTAGAAAAGGGCCAGGAATTCTTGAGAGAAAAGAGAAACAAAAAAATCAACTGTATAAGGATGGAATTTTTCACATCAGTTCCCACAATAACAGACAAAAAAAAAATGGAAATTCTATGCAGCATAGTTTATAACTGAATTATCCAGTGACGGTATGCAATGTGTCTTTATATACCAAATAGTTAACAAGATGAAGGAAGTGCAATCTACATAGCTGATAAATAGCTCAGGTAGAATCCACTTTCAAAGACAATCAGACACTGGCTTTATTGCAGATTAAGAAAAATTGCAAGCACACAAAAAGAAGTATGTGGGACAGAGAGGAATCACTCAGCAATCAAGAATGAAGATCAGAAAGATAAAAGAATGTGAAAACAAAGAAATCCAGATAAGGAGAAGAAAAACAAATTAATTGGTGGAGAATATGGGAAGCAAAGGAATGAGGAGGAAAGGCTCAGTAGCCTGCATGTTCTCATGTAGCCAAATTTGGAAGCATTTTCAAACACAGCAGCCTTAGGGTCTTACTATGGTATATAAATGTTCACATTTTTCCAAGCTCTTTCATGACTTCTTATCTAACCTCTCAGCATGGCAATTAAAATCTGTCCTCACTACGGCTTTTTCAGTCCTGCCTCCCGTTTGCTGTGCTTGCAAGGTGCAGCATCATTAGATGTAGGGATCACCACCCAGCAGGCTCCCTAATGATGTTTGTGAAAGTGCATTTGGGAGAATCTTCCAGGTCCCTTCCGCTGCCTCAGCGAGAAGAGCCCAGAAGACGCACAGTCAGGGATGGCACAGTGCAGAACTTGAAAGGGAAAAAGGACAAAACAAGACAGGAAACAGGATGCATGAACATTGTAGGCTCAGCTCAGTTCACTGAAAATGGTCACTACCACAGGTAATGTCAGCTGACTGAACTGTGCATGCATACAAACTGTTGTACTAACTACCTTCCTGCTGGTTATAGATGAGGATAAAGGGCTTCCCAAAGGATCCCCCCAAAATCCAGTAATTGTTTGGGGGGAGTTTTTTGAGGGGGAAGTGAGTTGAAAAACAGTAAATTAAACCACAGATCCAATTAAGAAAGACAACAACACAAATATGAAAAGGTCTGGCTAAAAAAAAAATAAAAATCAAAAATAAAATCTGAACCTCCTGAAAGGATACTTAAGGTTTTCTAACCATTTCCCAGTAGAAGGATATTTTTAATGGGTTTCTATTAATAAGGGTAATCTAGCTCTATGGGAAGAAATGATGAAAAGCATTTCTTCCTGAAGAATTTCAGTTTCATGGTATGTTCATAAACATGGCCCAGTGCAGGACACTGTAGCTGCATTTTATCTGGCTAAGCCAGATAACTCCAGCTGCAACCTGGGCTAAGACCTGCTGAAGCCTATCAGTGAGGCTGGGACAACAACAAAAAGCCAATATCCTAGAGAAATGATGGACACCAGGGAAGATTAAAAGTCTGGAAGCAAGAATATTTCCCTGAAGTATGTCGGGACAGGAAGTAATAGATTTGCCAAGAAGGAAGGCCCTCAACTTCAAGAGAAAATCTCTTCTGTTATTTGATATTATTATCTAATGTAAGCATCATTTTCCTTTCAGGAAGCACTATGTGCTAAACACACAGTTGAGGGCTTGGCATTTACCACAACCCTGCAGCTCTCAGGGGACATACACAGATACATGTATCTGACATTTTTTTAGGGAAAAGAATTCAAATTATAATTTCCTTTCTCTCCTAACAGTTCTCTCCCTCTGTCTTTACTAAAGGATGGGCTTTTCATATACAAAAATTTGCCTAATGATAGCCATGTACTTGAACACTGAATTGCTTTCCTGATCTTAAGGCATTAAAGATTTGACAGAGTATCTCCTAAATCTCTCCCTGCTCAGGGAAGCTGTTGCAGCTCAGGACCATGAAGAACAGACATGGCTCATACCTTCAGCTGTGTTGTCACTATTCTAGTTCTTAGAAAAAAGGAAGAGTGGTATATCCCCCAGCAAGCACTGATGAGCCAGGATCTATTACACCAGCTGCATATGAAACAAAGTAGTGATCTCTTTTCTTCCCTTACAGCTTTGTAGCTGTCTTTGTAAAAATAAAAATGAAATTAAAAGCCCCAAAACACAAAACAAGTAAGGATGCAAATACGCTTTTGGATTTGTTGTGGGCCCTCAGAAAGATGTTTGTTTTCCAGTAGAATCTACTTTACTTCAAAACCACTCTAAATAAAAGTAATAGATGAGAAATTTGTCATAAATATATTTAATGCATGTGCTTATATCACCTTGCTCCACTGGGAAACAAACAAGCACCACATCAGCACAAAAGCATTTCATTTAGTTCCATGCTTATAATGGACTGTACAGTATATACAGCAAAACTGAATTAGAGGTGAAGTCAACGATCCGAAGCTAATAAAACAATAAATTATAATAATAAATAAAAGCTGTCAGAGACGAGAAAGACCCGTCGTCTCCACCAGTATGTCCATTTGCCAAGCACAGAACCGTTCCCTGCAATTTCTGACCTAGAGAGTTTTAAACATCACAAACAATAGCATTCCCAGCACTTCCCTTGAGTAGCTCAATTCATCTCCCTGCCAAGGAGCTTTGCCCCCAAGTGTTGTTCTGAATTTTCTTTTTGCTTGGTTGTCACTATGTTCTCAAAACAATCCCCCACTGGGTGAATCAGAAGTCAGCCAGAGGAAAAGGAATTTAGAAAACCTCGTCCAGGGACCTCCCTGCACTTGATGAGGTAAGGTATGAAATGTGACTGTATGGATTTCTGCAGGGGCCAAATATCCAACAATTTCTGAAGGCAGAAAGAGAAACAAAGGCCGCAATACTTTTGGGCTCATATTTAAGCCGTTCTTCTAGAAAATATCTACCAGCCCTGTAGGGAGGCCTGAACAAGGGTTGGAAACAGCAGGAGCAAAAGGTGGCAGATGCCAAGATGCAGGTTATGGGATGCAAGCTCTGCTATGGCATAGAGGGGACTGTTGTCACCTGGGACTGGAGGTGGAACCCCCAGGCTCAGGAAGACAGTGCATGCATTTCTGACTGGCTCTGGGTTATCACTAAAAGCAAAAAAACCACCAGATTTACAGATGGAAGCACAGGGGGACTGCTCAGTAATCACCAACACATCTACTTCACAGGTTATGGTGTTACCATTTCAGAGAGTGCTGTTTTCCTCCTGTTTGGAGAAGCCAGAGAGATCCCAGTACAGCATGTGCCAGAGCGCCTTAGAACCATTCATAAGCACTTTATGCACTTACCTGGAAGAGAAGAAAATAACACACAAACATAAGCACATTACAGCAGGCAGAGCTCCCACCAGCAGCTGCACCACCCTCGCTCAGCCCCCTTCCTGCCTGTCACACTGCACGTTGGGAAGAACCCTTTGTGCTTTGGGTGGCAGCTGAGACAAGGCCATCCCTTCTGGGCCCTGCACAAGGCAGCTACACTGAATATTCAGTGACTTATCTTCTCCCCTGAGGGTTTTGCTCTCCGTGGTTCACTGCTAATGCAAGCTGCAGCCAAAGAAGAAATGACAGGTGCCTGAAATTTACTTTTTCCTTCTGCTGCTCCCCCTTCCTTCCAGTCCTTTCTGCTTTGATCTTCTACCATTCACCATTTCCTCTCCCTACATCTATGGCTACTTCATGGTGAGGTTTCATCCTGACACAATACTACACCTTCTGAGCAAATCCCATTTGGTTATAACTTTTAACTCAATTTCCTTGGATGCTTCCTTAGAGCTTGGCATTCCTTTTTCAGCTGCCAGCACCCAACAACCTGTCCCTAATTGCAACTGGCAGCACCTCTGCAATAAGGCACTGCTCCTCTCTGCCAATATTTTCGGGACATTAAGCCAAAGAGCCTTTTCCAAAACTGGCTCCTCAGCTGACCAAACCCTTGCAGCCACCGAACAGCTGACTAGAAAGGAGTCTCTGAAAACATTTTTCATTCCTCCAAATCTAATTGCCAGCTACTCAGATCAGCTCCCCAGTCTTTCTCTCTGGATCTAAATTTCCAGTACAGACAGAATGCAGATGGTGGGAAATTAATCCAACACTTAAAGGTTTTCTTGTAGGTAATATTATGTCTCATGCTGCCAGCCACACAAGTGTTACAGCAACAGTTCCTCGTGCCAGGAAAAAACACGGCCTAGCTCTCATTTCTCCTCCCTGCCGTCATAGACGCACACACGCCGCAGGGCTGGAAATGAGTTAATCAGATGATGCTCTATAAAGTATGCCAGTTTCTGTATAAACAATATTAAATATGATAATTTCCTCCCGTCTTCTTTTTAAGCTGTTGCATTCGCATTCTCTCCCAGCCACATCAACTTGGGGAGGGAAAACAACTGCAAGAAATCTTGGATTATGTAGTTATGCTAATTTACTGAAAAATCTATAAAAGTCAAGAATACTCATGGATGTAGGAGCCCTGCAAATAATGTGCTTCATCTTCCTTTCCCACATGCCCTATTCTTTGTTGATCAGAAAAAAAGTGACCTGCTGCCCAACTCCTTCTGAAAGCTAGAGCCAATCGTATCTCTTATATATATAAAAGATTTGGGAATAAGATCGGCAGGTTCACTCTCCTGTTATTTGTGAAGCTCTTATTATTCATGAAAATGTTCACAAATCCCTAAAGCCTCATGCATTTTAGCACAGATCAAGTGTCTGAAGATTAGTTCTGGAAAGTGCATAATTCACTTTCTATTTTTTTAAAGTTCCTGCCTTCCCCTCACACATGGCACGCTACTTAGGCAACAAAAGCCACGGCACAAAGGTAAGGAGTTGCAAAACACTCTGAGAAAGCAAAACAATCATCAAAGCTGCAATGCCTCAAAACAGCCAATGGGTTGAGGAATGAAGTTAGCATTACTTGCAGAAAAAAAAAATCAAGTAACAAAATATTTGCTGAACAGAAAGCATATCAATTTTGTAATAAGTTTTAGACCACCAGGTCTGCCAGTATAATTCAGTGTAGATGGATCAGTATTATGATTTATACCAGACAGAGGCTGAGTCTTTCATTGCATTTTCAGCTTCATTAGGAATCTCCATTTACAAGAGATGCTGCTCATGTTTATCTGGATGCCAAGGCAAAGTACAAAACTGGATTGAAAGCCCCTAGGCTCTGCAAACCACGGGCAGCTTTGGGTTCCTGCCCTGCAACACTGAAGCTAGTCATAGAATTCATTCTGAATGTGTGGAGGACACAGATCCTGTTCTCATTCCTGCCTTGGTCCACCTGCAGCACAAAGGCACAGTTATCGTACCACTGAGATCAACCTCAGCAGGCTGTGATTACTAGTGATGAGCCACACAAGCTTCAGCTCTGATGATAAACTAGAATTTCAGTGAGAATTATTTCCATCTTCACCAAGTTAACAAAACCCAGCTAGAAACCAGGTTTTCCTGTGATATTTCCAGACCTGCTTGTTGGGCTGGATATACAATGAGAAAGAAAACCTTGACTCACTTAAACATGATCAGGCAAAATCTTCTTAAATGCATTTTCTGATACAGACCAGAATCTCCAAATGTTGAAATGACTGGAGTCTTGACAGTTTGGGATTAAGCCCCCTTGCCATTTCCATTCAAGTAGTCTGCTTTTGCTTGGCGGCAGACACAAAAACATTTGAGAGATTTGTTGCTGCCTCTGTTGCATTTCTGCACTTTTCTATAGGCCCAGGGAGCTGGAGAAACCCAGGCACAGTACACAGGGACCCCCATGTCCCTGTGACCTCGATCTACATCTACAGTAAGCCGTATGAGCATAAAGAATTGCCCCTCCATTTGTATAATTCTTGTCTCCTTCCCTGTTTGTCATAGGGAAACAGATTTCTTCTTGGCCTTTAATAGACTTGCACTACAGGACCCTGTTCTGTCTAATGCCGACTGATGGAAGAAGCGTTGATGGAGAATTGCTCTTCAGGAAACTTCAGACAGACACACAATGTCAATCACATGGGAATCATTCAGACACTGTGGAGCCATTGTGACTGCATTATTGCAAGTCAGCTCTCTATTATCTTGGATAATAGGGAGGGAAGATAACAGGGATGCCCTACAGGACAAGGAAAAAATGGATAATTTGAGTAAGTGGATCATCCTAGGGACTGTAGAGCAGACACACTCCAGTGCCTCCATAAAGAACCCAGTCCAAGTGAGCTTATTAACTAGGTGGCAGAGCCAGGTGTGCTACTGCATCTCATCCTTAGTGATCACATGGTTCTTAGAGGGGCTCACCCAGCAGGGTGATTACACAAACCACGGTCTTTCACTGTCCTCAGCTCACCGTCCTTGCCCTGGCCTGTAATGAAAAACCTTCCCCTGTAACAGCTGAAATGGGGGAAATTATTTCCAACGTTATCTCACCTGGGAGGAACTAAATAAAAATACACAGCCTGGTGGTTTAAGGCAACTGCAGTCAGCAGAATCCCTACCACTACTGCTACTACTTTATAAGATCCTTCTGCTTGTTCTCATTCTCCTGCTAATATGCACCACAGTTGCTCTTCCCCGGTCTTGCTACAGCAAGTCCAAGATGCAGGAAGCAGAACATCTTTATGAGCTTTTAAGGGAAGGAAAGGTGGGAGCTGAAATGCCATTCTCCCAGCAAAGTTGAAAACTATAGAGTGACCCATGAGGTTTTAGTCCAGTCAGCCCCTAAGGCATTAAGAAAGGAAACAGTTGAAAGAAACAGAAAGGCAAACTGCACTGTGCATCAATTAAACACAGCATCCCAGCCCCTTGTAAAAACTTTCTTAATCTGGCCTGAAATGACAGCAGCTGTTTAGTTTTCAGTCTCCTGATTGGCAGAAAAGTCTCTCCTGGTCTAGTTAGACGAGGCTCAGCAAAGAATGCAGCTGCTTCCCCTCAGCCTCCTAGATCTAAAGAAGAAACTCCATCCCACAGGGACACGGCAGGATCTGAGGACTGAGAATGTAGTCCTTATTCTAACAGCTGGTTTAGATGTTGCAATTAGCTTTTAGATCCTTCTGGAGGCTTATAGCAACAGCTGCAATAGTTTCCCAGATCAGTGGGTCTTGCCTGCGTGTGGGGAGAATGAGTGGCAAACAATCAAAGTCACGGGAATGCTGTTGGAAGCCTTGGAACACAGGCTGGCTCTGCTGTACTCTCTCTTCAATGATACCCAGCACCACAATATCTGCCATGTGTGATACCCAGCATGCTGACTGCTCACAGCGTCTCTCACACTCTGCATCCACGTCTTCCACTGCCTCACAACCTCCCTGCCAGTTCTGGGGCAGGCTCTGAAGCACCAGGCTGCTTATCACACCTCACCACTCCCCACCAGGCACACGAGATCACATAGCCTTTCTCTGCTGTCACCCTCTTGCCCTCCCAGCAGCACACAATCTCTGCAGAGCTGAGAACATGCTCTCCACCACCACGGGTCCTACCAGCTCACACAGCTGTGCACGTGGTAACTCAGAGACTCGCCATTAATGCTCCCTCAATGAAGAAAAGTTGTGTAGAATGCCACCCTTCTCTGCCTCTCCATGGCTTCCTATAGCAGTATTTCATTATGCTCCTCTCAGACACTTCCTATAGCAGGCTAGGAAAGCAGGAAAGAAGGCTGGGAACTTGCTGCAGTGCTGGAACAGGAACCATGGACATTCTAAGTCTTGTCTCCTTCACATGTGATATAAAATTCATATCCCTCCATCATATAATCCTCACATGGGTGAAATAACTTCAGTGTAACTAAGCTGTCTACCTCAGCAAGAACTGAAGAATCAGGGCTAATTTTTGTAAGATGATCCAATTACCGCCTTAACTTACTGTTGCTTTTCTTTCAAGCTGACATGAAAGACAGACTAACTGAGCAGATTGAAGTGATAAGAGTTGCAAAACTTTTCAGAAGAGTTTTTTTAAAAAAATGCAGGTAATTTTAGAATAACCTCTTTTTGCAGGGGAACCTTCAAGCTCACTGGCTAAAGAAATTCACAGAAAGGCAATAATCCTAGGATATTAGTCCATCTGAAATTAATTTGACAGGTCTAATATAAACCAATTCCCAAATCTCCAAAGGGCATACCCTCTACACCCACAGTCAGATTTCACTTGCCTCCCAGACTGACAGTCTCAGGAAAGATGGAGAAGAAAACAAGCTATGGATACTGGCCTCACCGCCTGCTGGTGAGGCTCCCAGAGCTGGCAAGAGCTACTAGAGTGAAGGTTGTCTGTGTGAAACACACTTTATCTGGAGGAGGATTCATGTCAATGTATCTGACAGTAGGCATCTTTCCTGGATACACCTGTCCAGACCACCTCTGAGGTGACTGAGCTGCTAAAGTGGAGAAGAGACCAGGGTCTGTGGGCCCATGGAAAGAGATTGGGGGAAGGCTTATTAATCATGTCCTTATAGTTTCTGGAAAAGGATAGATGCTGCTTCCCAGTCCACACTCTCCCTCACCCCTCCCCTCCACTGACTAGAGTAATGAGCTCCGGGGGGACCGCTACACCTGCCTTTGAAGCAGCATGTTTTCTCTGAACACATTTTGAATTTCGTTTTGTGTCTTGTTTGGGTTTGGTTGCTCTGCCTCTCTCTGCTGGGGAGGGTTGACAGCTGTTAGTGAGGCTACTACCACAACTCAGCGTCACAGAATATGGAAGAAACAAACAAACTAACCCTAAATCCCAAACCAAGAAAATCTTTGAAGGAAGAATGCATATTCCCCATGGAGGGAGCTTTCTCCTCCCATCCAGGCCTCACCAAAGCCACCATGTGCAACTGGAAGAGCTGAAAAAACCTGCAGACAGCTGGTGTAATTTAGCTAAGAAAGATAGAAAGGAGTTGTGCCGGGCAACTTGGTCTGGAGAGTAGCAGTCATGCTGGGAACTTGAGTCATGCTTAAGTCGAGGTTGCTCCTTAGACAAGAGGAGAGAAGATCCTTGAACTTCCTTAAAGAACAAGTTAATTCTTAACTGCCCTTTGCCTAAGGAGCAGTGGACCCAAAATCTCCTTCTTCAACAGATCATGTCACAATGGCTCAGGAAAAGTATGGTCAGTAGGGCACATCTCTCCCCTTCCAACCCATAAAGCAGATCTTAAAGCACAACAGGCAGTACTGAAGTCAGAAGTTTGACTGGACGGAAGAGTGGAGGTAATGTCTCCCCACTGTAGTTCCATAGGGGGGGAAAAAAAAACTGATTTCTCCTTAGTTTTACCAGTACTTAAAACAGAAATGAAGCATGAGTGCAGCAGAGATAGCACAGACTTTTTTTCCCCCACACTTGAAAATATTAGAATGCTTCTGCCATTCTTCAGAAGCATGGAAGCTCTGTGCTTCCCATGGCTTTTCCCTCACTTCCTTCCCTTCATCATTGCAACTCAAGGAGATAGAAAAGGAACTCAGATCTTATTGGGGCCACTGTGTCAGCTGTGGGGACTGAAACCATGGTGAGCAAGGTGCAGGAATGATTATGGGAGCTGCAACCTCTGAGAAGACAGCACTGCAGAGCTGTCTTCCTCACTGGTGAAAGAGATGAAATGACAGCTTAGGAGAAGACACAAGTTGCCTGTGTCTGCCTGTCTGAAATCTCCTCCTTTCTGACTCTTCTGCCCTTGAGACTCTCAAGATAAAGAGGAGCAACAGCTATAGCAAAAAGGATCTCCTAGAGTGTGCAGAGCTCCACAGCCCTGGGACTCAGCACTGAAACACATTGGAAGGGAGAAAGGGCAGCTACTCCAGGCCTGTTTCCTTCTCCAGAAAGGAGAGGACAGAGGAAGAGAATCCATGAAGCTGCTGCTCCCAGTCCCCCACCTCATCTCCATGGTGAAACCTTACTGGTGAAAAAACTTGTGCTTTACAATTTGTCTTTTACTATAACTATCACAGAGTGATATCCACCTGAAAGTTTTAAATCAGGAGCTGGCCAAATCATTATTCTCTTTAAAAAGAGGAAAAAAAATAAATCCCCTTCTGATTTCCAGAAGTGGTTACAAGCACTAAATGAAGGTTTTAGACAGATTTCCAGCCACAAAACATGTCAGAATACATTCTGAGCCTCATATTCACTGGATTATATTAAGCACCACACTGTACAAATGACACACAGGGAGAGAAGAAGAACAGTATATAAATACACATATGTGTATAAAAGCAGATCCCTGAAGTCAGGTGGCACAACCATAAAATACAAGGTTTTCTAATGTAATGAGCACTCATCACTTTTCACTGAAATCAATAGATAAAATTGTCAGGATTTAGCCACATTATAAAGAGCAGTAAAATCATTTGAGTAGTGATTTGATAGCAAAGGAGGTCATCGAGGTGATAATTAATTGCCTTTTACTGCAAAACCCATGAGCTGTGACGCTTTCTGTCTGCATCCCAGAAAGGGGATGAATGTCTTACCTTCCACAGAGTGCCTTTGAACCTTCTTTTACCTGAGGTAAGCTCGTACCTGAGAAGCTGGAGGAATTTTGATCACAGGTCAGACACAAGGGTTGGCATTCCCTGCTGGCCTGTCACTGAGCAAGAGAACCCAAGCATCCCTGTCCATTAAATGGAAAGAAAAGTCTGTGCTATTCCTCTTGGGGTCATAAAATCAAAATTCCCTAGTGTTCCTTGAAAATCTGTAGTCCTCTTGCAGAATGGCGTGAGTTATCATTTGATATTTATCTTGGAGTAGTTCCTAGAGGTCTCAAATCAAGATAGGGACCCTGCTGCGCTAGCTGCTCTGCAAATATAAAACCAGACTCACTGCTTGTCCCTCCGAGCATAATTTTTGCCTTGACAGGAGATATATTTCTGCCCAGACACAGGACTATTTCTTACAGCCCTAGAACATCTAATTATCAGGGGGCTTAACTGGAAGCAGATTTAGCATCAAATATTAAGTATGTACGCAATTTTAAATGATGAGCTTAAGGAAACTCAATGCTATTTGTCATGCTAAATAAACACTAACCTTTTCACAGCAGAATCTCTCCCCAACACACACACACACACAAAAAAATAAAAACAAGTCTCAATATTTGGGGCAATTTACACCTTTTGGCAATAAAGGAAACATGGCTGTGGATACCACTTTCAAAATGGATCTTTGCAGCCTCTTCTCTTCCTTTTTAAGCTGCTAACCCTTGATTCCACAGAAGTTCTAGGTACTGTACCCCCAAAAAAGCAGAATTGTGACAGGGGAACACTTCTCACCCATGCTGAAAACTTCAAGCGCCAGCTGCGCTGTTCAGACAATGCCGAATCTAAAATATCATTTAGAAAAGTGCTACATTTAAAAGGTTTTACTGGTGAGGTAGACTCATCAGACAACTAGGCAGGCAGCACTGGAAATCCCACAAGCTAACCTGTTCTCTTGAGACTTCCAGCCCAATTTGGCAGATTCGAGAGGTTTGGATTAGATTTGAATAATTAATCCAAATTTGTTGGTGCTTCATAGATGAATCAAACCTCCAGCCCTTTTAAGGTTCGCCCTCAGTGCTAATAACCCTCTTTACTAAGCATTAGCATAGAGTAGAACGGTTTAATGATATAAGAAAATGCAAAAAGTAGATTTAGGCTGTCAAAACTTTTGTAACTGAAAATATGATGGATTTTAATCAGCTGGATTGTTCTCAAAATGAAATATGAAGATTTAAGTAGGTTAAATTTTTTTTTTGTGTTCCCACTACTATATTACCAAGGGTCTCTCCACTGAAGAAAAACTTACAATGTTACAGTGTTGGGGACACATATTTCCAGTAATAATAAACTGCACCCTTTTGCACGTGCTACAGAATGAGTCACTTTGGCTTCAGGTAAGGTAAAATTTGCTTCACACCACAAGAAACGAAGAGCTGACAGTAGCAAAATCACCAAGAAATCAGTGCTGCACTCACTGATTTTGGGTGTGCCTGGCTGTGCCACATGCAGTCTGCTTTTTGGTGCTGGTAACCTAATGTTGGCAATAAGGAAAAGGAATCAGCTGAGTCATCCCCATGGAGTGTATAAGGCCTGCAAAGGCAAAAGATGGGAACACACCATCCAGGTGACTGGAGCTGGTCATGGCAATGGGGCTCTGCTGGCCAGCTTGTGTTTGTAGCCTTGTCAGCTGGAGAGGACAACAGGGACAAGAGCAGAGCCAGTCTAGGCTGAGGCAGCTTCTTGAGAGGGAGTAAAATTGGCACAGAAACATATTCATGGAAAAGAAACAGATGTGCTGCAATCAGCAAGGAAGGCTTGGAAGAGAGGATCACTCTGCACAAGGGTAGACCAGTCACAAAGCAAGAGGTGAGTCAGATACAGGCTGCTCAAGTCCCATGAACATCAAAGTGACTGATAGGTGTCATATAATTCTCAATAATTTGGTGGATATTGAATGTTAGTGCTGTAACTTTTCTCAGGAGGTTCATAAGGTTCAAAGATATGTTAATATTTGCCCCTTGGCTGTGCTTCCCAATCCCAGAACAATCTAAAAGACAGTATGAATATTCTGCGGGTACGGACACCCTAAGCATTTAATTTAAATCTGTCTTAAAAAAGACATGATGTCCCAGTGCAGAAATATCAGAAGTTCAATAGTACCATGAATGTCACCACCACAACCCTCACTTCAGCTACTGCTGCACACATGCACAGGCACAATGGAACCAGGCAAGACTTCAACATTCACCTACAGGATTGTCATCCCCAAACAAAAAAATTGTCAAAAGTAATAAGCCAACATAAAAAGAGAAGTCCCAGGATGGGCTTAAAGACTATGAGATTTGAAAACATGCATGTTGACTTTCTAATTTGAAATTTAGTTTTTGAGCCTTTCTGAATCATGCTTTCAAAGTTATTTTTCACAACTACAAGAAGAAAATGGAAATTTTCCGTTCAAACACAAGAAACCTGTGATTATACCATAGTCAGGATTTTGGAGAATATCAGTTATTGTGAAAATTGGAAATTTATGAAATGCTGTAAAAGTACATTTAATATGTTTTATAAATAACACTTCTAAGGCTGCTATTTTCTGGTATTGGATGAACTGTGCAATTTAAAACATTCTTATCAGTTGCACTGGTTTGTAAACTGCACAGAAAAAGACAAGGACTTACATTTCTCTTTGGATTTATTAGAAAGCATCCTATGACCTTTGGATGAAGTGATCATGGTCATCTACTCATCTTCTCAACCCACACTCCCTAATTTCATTATACCTTGTATTGTACTCCCTAATTTTATTTGTACCTTGCATATGACACCTCTTAAAATGAGTCAGAAGTAGTGCTTTTCTCCAGGGCAGCTTGAATGTAGCCCCTGTGCCTTTCCTGAGCTTGTGGCTCCACACATAAACATCCAGTTGATTACAGAATGACTTGCAATATTCACCTGAGTCACATAGCACAGCTTCTGTCTCTTAACTGGGCAATCTAAAATACATTAAATAACACTCATTTTGAACTCTATTTCCTTGTGCAAGTAAATATTTTTACATTAATCAAAACCCGACAACAGCATGCAAATTTTTAACTTTAATCACTTGAATGCTCAGCAGCAGAGAAGAACATGGGGACCAATGTGGAACTTTGACTTCTAATCAAGAGCATTTTACTTGCTTCCTTACAAGTCTGTCATCTTGGGATGTGAATTCTACACAACACTGCAAATACTTATCCCCACAAATCTATTGCCCCATTTTATGGATGGAGGACTGAGGCAGGGAAAAATTAGCATGCATGTGAATTGCTATTAAAAAACTCCAATAACCATGTGCACTGGGGATTTGAACACAGACAAGACATCACAAAGTTAAGCTGCTGCTCAGAATACTGGACTAGCTTTCTATGCCATCAACCGTGTGCATTTTTTTTTTTTTTTATCTCTGCTTGAAAGGGTCCTGTATTTCCTTCAGATTACTAAATACCAGAGGACTGGTTTTAAAAAGCAAGACTACTGTAGTGGAATATAGAGCATGGTCCTCAGGAGATTTCAGAACTTTGAAGACATATTTGGTATTTGTGCTTAAAGGGTTTGACAGCATCCTCTTAAACAAAAGCTATAGCTGTAGCTTCTGTTTCATGATGGTTTTTTTCCTTCTGCAGGAACTTGACACGAATGAACGTGACTTAAGCATTTGCCTTGTAAGCCGTCTAAAACAAAGCCATGAGGGGACTTGCTCATCCTTCCAGAAAGAGTCTGGAGTAAGTTTCAGCACCAACGAATATAATATTTCTAGTACCCCACGAATGAGATGTTACCACAGGGAACCTGAGCAAAACCTTGTTTGGCACCCAAGAGACACAGCTTTCAATCTTCGTCAAGCTCATTTCTATTTACCTGGGCCTCTATACCCAGTTTGTTGTCTACAAGGATGCTGACACATATGGAGAGCTGGGATTAAGTAACTGAACCATCAGCTGTGAAACCACAGGCCCTTGCCAACCAAGCAAGCATTTGACAAGTGAGTATTGAGTTTGTTATTTCATATTTAATAGCTGGAGTAGGTTCTCAGCTGCTCTGTGGGGTCAGCCACTAGTAAGTGCCATCATTTATTCATGTGTATCTACAGCACAGATGACTGGCACGTCCAAGGGACTACAGAGAGACACTTTTCTTTAGTTTGATGAACACTCACAGTCCTTTTAATAAAATGTAGAACACCTCAAAAAGCAGGCTTGAACAAATTCAGAAGATCTTTTTAAATGTCTCTGGAGTTTCTAAGTGAGAAGATTCCAACCAACTACACTGTGCTATCAAGCAAAGGAAATCACCATCATCTGCAGCATAATGATAAAAGATTTAGATGACAACCTTAATATAGGAAGCACATGTAGGAAGCTCTCTTCTTGACAGCAGCATAGTACTTCTACAGCCACCTTGCCCTCCCTCAATAACTGCTCAATCTGGAAATGGCTTGCAAGTGTTTTTTTTACAGCTGATACTTCAGTGCTTCAGGACCTGCAACACGAGGGACTAAAACTGAAGAGTTCACTGGAGCCACAACTGGAATAAACCATGTGAAGATGCTGCCTACTGTTTCAGATCTTAAGCAAGTTTAGATGTTCTTATTAGCCAAGATGCAGATAGATTTCAATCATCTTCCCAAACACTGACATAACTGGAATGAGCCAAAATATTGTGCATAGGGAACTCCTAGAAAGAAAGACACATTCAACTTAAAACTTAATTTAGTCACATCTGTCTCATCTGTATAAATAGAAGATTATTTTCAGAAATAACACTGAAGAAATAGAAATTATGAAAGAATAAAGTTAATTACCACAAAAGACAGCAAGAACAGGGGAAATACCACAGCAACTTCAAAATAAAAGGTATCTCTGAAACACCTCACAGCCCAACAAACTTCTAAAAAAAATTAAAGACCAATCTGACTGAACGCTAGGTGGAAAAAATGGGGAAGTGCAACAGTTTCCTGTCTACCTCAGAGTCACTTTGGGGTCCAGGGAAGCAAATAGCAGACTGCACACAGCTGTCTTACAGCGACAGTACTGCTCAAGGAATATCCTGGCACTGGAGCAAACCTCACCACCTTCTAAGCTCTGTCAGTGTTGGTGTTGCAGAAGCAGTCAGCAGAGGGAGTGAAATTGCGGGAACATCTTCCTCAGGAATTCCACTGACTGCAGCAATGAGTGTTGCAGTAAATAGTGACACATCACAGAAAAGGTGTTGGCACAGTCTAACACGGGTGGGAAAGAATTTTTTTTGGAAGAAAATAGAACACCAACAAAACTCCACTATTAAATTGGAATAAAAAGCAGACTGAGAAATGCAAATAATCTAATGGCATATATATATATATAGAGAGAGAGAGAGGGAGAGAAATAAAACTACTTTAATCCACATCTAATTCCCATATTTATAACAATGTGAATTTCTCCTTGGCCCTTCAGCCCATACAGAGTCTCTGTAGGCTTGATTTTCCCCTATGCTGAGCCAGCCACATGAGGCCCTGAGCATATGCAGGCTGCCATCATCCACACCTGAGAATGCAGCAGCACTATGATCTTCCCAAGGGCAAATAGTTAACTTAATGGGGATGACTGGAGAAGTTACTTGTGCTTCCCCCATCAAAGTTTCAAAAAGTAATTTTCTCCTTAAGTCCAGGGGCTATGTCCACATATATGAGATTAGAGGGGTGGACAGTACGCTGGCTGCAGATACTTACAGCACGTTAACATTTAATTAGGAATGTTTGCTTTAATCATTTAAGGGATATTAAATGTAAATAGAGAGTGTGAGCAAGTGGAGCTGGCTCTGCAGCTGAAAGTGGTCACACAGTTCTACAATGTAGGCACAGGAGGAAGCAGCAGGGAAGATGATGGCTGTTCCCAAGGACATACCAAGCCCCAGAGGCATGCTCTGGCTGCAGTCCTGCAGGCTGGCAGGATGGAATGAGATGAAATTTTGGAAAGGAAGGTGACAGATGACTCTTACACAATCAACAAAGCAATGGGAACTGCACTTTAATAGTGAGAGCAGCAGGGATCCCCCAGCCCACAGTCCTGCTGTGGTGTGAGAGGATGGGCTTCAGCAAGGTCTGTCCTAAGCAAGGTGTGCTCTGCAGCAGCCACCTGAGCAAGCATGTGTTTGCTCACTGCTCGTGGGGAAATCCTGCAGTGCAGCACATGAGGAGAACATTGCCTATCAAACATGAGATCAGTCATTTGAGAAAACGGCTTATTTTGGGGAGTGGGAACACAGCCCTCCCAGAGATGTTGCAAACCTGCTGCTATTATAATTTCACAGCATATTGCCAGTCCACAGTCTGGCCATACATCACAGCTTTTGATGGCTCTCCAGGCAAGAGATCAGACACCATACAATAACGGTAGCAGAAGACAGATACAATAAAATGCAGTGTGAATTCACTACAACACAGAACATTTGATCTTTGTACTGGCCACATATCAGTTGTTTTTAAAAGTGCAGGTTTTAGGAAATCAGCCATATTCTGAGTGTGGTAAACATGTGGTCTATTTTAGCTGAAGTATCAGTTATTTGGCTGGAATGATAAGCATGCTCAGTCACTCCCAGAAGTTCCATAGACTTTTAAATACCTGACAACATCTCGGATACTACCTCTGTATCTAAGTACCATCAAAGGGCCAACCCATACCACAGAGGCACTCGGGACTTGGCATGCAGCTTCCTTTGGCTTGTACTTCTCTCAGGCATCCTTTTGGTCACAGCTGTGCCCTAGAAAACTGTCTCAGGGCTTTACATTTTGGGATCAGCCAAATGAAACAATTGTTGGGGCTAGACCCATGGGGAAAGAGCTTTTTTCCCCCACAAACGTGAAAGGGGTAGGGACAGGTCTGGAAAGCCAAGTGGTCACCCAGCTTTCTGTGCCTGTTGGAGTAGATCTTTGCCCATCACCATCACCGTGTCCTGCATCCCAGTGCTCCTTCAGCTAGCTGTAATTGGGTGCTGGCAGGATATGCATCCAGCCTGGCTTGCAGAGGCTGTGCATCAGGAAAAGCTGGCAGGTGAGTCACAGCAGGGCCACAACTGCCCTCCCATTCCTGCAGCCTGCTGCCCCCAGCAACTGTTTGCTTTGCCCAGGGCTGCTAGTTCCTAGCCTGGAAATAGCTCTTGCCGCCCTGATGGTTTCTGACACGCCTCGCTCCTGGTCTGCATTATAAATCACACAAATACAGACCGATGGTGGAAGTGCACAGAACATCCCATAATGAAAGTGACCCCTGCTACAGCGCAAGGAAGCAGACAGATAAAATAAGAAAGAAATAGGGGAGCAAAGATATGCAAGAAGGAGGCTGTCGGAAAGAGGTGAGTGCTGTATGGAGAGCCGCACAGAGAGAGAACAGGGCACCCTCTCACTTAATGAATATTTATTGCAAACTGCCGCCTATTATCTTTCAAAGAATTTTTATACAGTTCCCATGTCTTTCATCTGTTTCATGTTATGGTTTATCTAACTGTGGAAATTGCACGCGTCAGGTAAACGTTGATTTACATGCAAATTGCCTTCGCTAAACTCGCCTTTAAGTAAAATAAGATTCGGAAATAATTTTTTCTCATTAATTTGCAGTTTCAAAGAAACTCCAAAACACAACAAATGCAAATAATCTAATTCATTTGTAAATATAAAACAATTTGTTGAGATTTAACTTTGCCATATTTTTTCTCCCTTCCATGTGCTTTAAATAAATTGCAGTGTTTATCAAAGACAAATACAAGAGAGATGCTGGGTTGTTCCAATTCAATACCTTCCTGCTCTTTTTCTTTTAAAGGGCTACTATCAGGATAAAAATCTCTGCAAAATTCACTCTTGGAGTAACTGTTGAATGATATAGATTTATATCACACATTCAATTGGATCTATAAATTTAAACCCAAATGTTACTTCCCTAGATGATACTTTAAATTATTAGAAGTAAATTTAAAAAAAAAGGTAGGCCTGCATTTGCAAAAGTGGCCAGTGATTTAGGGACTCTGGTTTTGAGGCCTCCTGCTAAAAGTGTTTTGAACTGCTAGTCAAAACATGCAAGTCCCTTAAGCTGTCACTTTGGAGCACCTCAAATGCCATTTATGCAACAACATGACTGTCTGCATTTTGCACTTTGTTGGCTTGAAAAATGATACTATATTTGATAACATGTAGATCTTAAAAAGGTTTTCCCTGTTTTAGTGTGTGATGCTGGTTAAATAACAGCCCTATTCTATCCCTATTTTCCCATATATTCATTGGAGAAAAATACAAAAAGGGTATTCTTACTTTCTCTGACTTTGTTGGGCAGGGGTTTAATATTTGCAGAGTCATAACAAGTGCAATTTCTTTCTCATTGGGTGCCCTCATTGATTTTCAGCACCAATACACCGCTCTTTTATTTGGGTTTTTGGATGGAGAGTTTAAGGCTATCTTCATGGCTGCTAGAATGCCTGAGGACAATTAATGCAGCAGACTCAAGTCTTCCCCTGAAAGATGAATGTAGACAGTAACCAACAGATAACATTGTTTTAGACCTGAGAATTGAGCTAAGATTCCCAAAAGATGAGATATGTTACCAGTTCCTCCAACAGGTCTTTGAGCAACTGTGGACAATACAGTCCTCCCACAAACAGGAAGACAATTGTCTTTTGCATCCTTTGTCTTTACTAGGTATTGCAGTACAAGTGCATCGGGCTGCTTACACTTCTTCTCTAGTCTCTTACCTGTACAAGAACATCCCACTAACCCTTCCACACTGGTGCTAAAACAAACAAACAACAAAACAAAACCCTGCTTTTACTTTAAACCACAAAATAGTCCTTTCCAGATTTAAGCTGATCAGGCTCTTTACCAGACATAATATGACTTGGAAGCTGCTCAACCATTTCACCTTTATAACACACACGTTTAAATATGTTTCATTACTTGAAGAAATTTCTCCCAATTTTAATGGTCAATTTCTAGCACTTATTGTTCAGTCCTCTAAATCAATCCCTGCTGGCATCACAAAAGTCATTTGTAACTTACATGTGAACTGCATAAAATGTCTTGATGTAATCTTGTTTTACTGCAGACAGGTATCCTCATTATTAAAACATTATTACTACTGCACTTTACTCTATATTCTCTGACAGTTTCTCAGTAGAGAGGCCAAGAGCTAAATAGACCATAAAGAACAAAGCCTCCTCCTAACCCAAAGGATGATCCTTTTGTGCCAGTCTTCAGGGATAAGGCAGGAACATTCCCCTGGTAAACTGGCAGAAGAATTTCATCACCAGCACCGTCAATCCAGATGGAATGCTAAAGCTTCCTAGTCAAAGGAGAGGGAAAATTGGAGGCAGCCAGGGCTACCTGAGTCCTTATCTCACAGGGCTGGTGCAAGGAGCCAGGAGATGGAGCCCATTAATTATCAAAGCCCTGGGTGAGGCCAGCAGGAGGCTGGCAGTGCTTGTCAAGGGTGCAGTACAGCAGTGAGGAGGTAAACAAGGCAAAGCTACCTCTGCCTGCCTCCCTGGCAAGAAAGTGGTGGGAAGGGAATCAATGTTCGCTGTTGTAGTATTTGCATGCAACAAGAAAAAAAACATTCACAATTGTCAGAGAGAGAACTCTCTGCTTCAACAGCTCTCTTGGCTGTTGAACAGAGACCAAAAAAGCGTTGGTCTTGTGGATCTCCCCTAACAGTCTGAAATGTTTGGCCCTGCTACATGGCTTCCCCCCACTTCCTCACTCTGTGACCACCTTGCCACCCAAGAGAGGGAATAAAACAAGTGAGGAAAAAAATGCCCTTGTCAGATTACAAAGGAAGCATTACCAGCCACTGAGTAGAGAAGAGATGAAGAATGATTTTGAAAAAGATAATTGAACATGTTGTAATTTGCTGTCTTCTGTGTTTCAATTTTTATCTGCTTGTAGCTCATTTTGCCAGTCATGCAAACAAGTGCAAAAGGGAGGGAGAATGCACATGGATGTGTGCATGCAGGGTGAGCATGCATGAGTGCAAATAAATGAATAACCATCATGAACCCACAGCCTGGGCTAACCTGTGAGGCACCTTCAGCCAGTGGCTGACCAACACTGAGCTCAGCTCAGGGGAGATGCATTGCAAGATAGTGGTTCAAGCTGATGGAAGGAATGTGTTCTGCCTTGAAGCTTGCACTGGTAATGCCCTTGACTCCACTGGCACACTCTGAATGCAGCCCCCCGGAGATGGTAACTACAGCTGGGGTCCGGGGAAACCCCAGGCCAGGTAAAAGGAGTTTCTCTACTCTGATGTAATCAAAGGCATAGGTCTCCCAGTCAGACTCTGTGAAATAGGAACCTTTTTGAAGTGTTAACACCACTCTTATGCTAATAAATATTTATGCTGCTGACACTTTAAAGCCACAGAAAAGAACAAACCCATGTTCACAGCCCTTTAACCAAGACCCCTGTGTTACGCAAATCAATCAAGGTGAAGCCAGCAATCACTCACTCATTTACCTCTGCTGTCCACATTCCCTGCTGGGCTAATACTGAGTTATTCACAGCTGTCTTACATAGTGGGGATTAAGATGGAGAATGGCATACTGGGGCCCCAAGTCACACAGAATCATGCCCTACTCTGGGTCATGTCCCTTTGACAAATTTGGCTCCCTGGTTCCCAGGAAACAGTCACTGCAGATCGCTGCTTTGAAAAGGGTAGACAGCTCTTTTTTTGACTTAGAAGAGATTTCACACACATAGTTTGCCCTCCCTGTTACGTGCCCATAGTCTTGACTTTCTCTTGTGCACAGGCACACGTGCGTACCAAAGAGGTGAAGAGAAAGGATTCCTGTGCTCCATACTTTGCTTTCCATCCCCTTTCCCAGTGTTTAGGTTAATAGCATTGTGGCCCATGACAACTAATCAATTCACATTACAGTCTCCAGAAAATTACTGTATCTGGAGAGAAGCAGGAAGATCAGTTAAAGCACGTTCTTGAAAATACCCACTGGACTCACTGAGCCCGGCTGCACTCGGGATCAAATCAGGTTTCACTTAACCACAGACCAGCGCACTTGTGATTTGCATGAGTAATTAGAACTGATTAATAGAATGACTTGCTTAATTAAGTTTATCTCAAAAGGTGCCCCTTGAAGACTCATGAATCTGAAAATCCAGAGGCAATTTCTCCTCAAAATCCTTTTTGGGTCAGAACGCTTTCAGCTTGGAACACTGGATGCATGAGTTTCTGCATCTGTGTCTCTGGTCCCAGATTAATCAAAGCCATGGAATTGGTGCACAAAGGTCTCAGGCCTGAAGACAAACTGGTGATAACTAAGTGAACTCAAAAGGTTCTCTCATCACCCTGAATGAAGAAAGGCTAGTCAATTTGCCAAAAACTAATAAGCATATCTGCCTGGCAATCTATGGCTCTGCTGAGCTTTGCTAAATTTATTTCTCAACCCTTCCTAATCTTGGTTGAGCACAGCTGCAGTTGCCTGACATACTGGCAGACCAATTCCCAGTGTTTTTCCTACACAATGGATTTAGACAATACTTTGTTATAGGGGAACATAGCACCCCAGTGTGCTGGTAGATCTCCCATTTCCACAACCAGCAGAGGTATATGTACTATACAGGAGTTTAGGGGAAATCCCAACATAGACAAGAATATCAGTTTTCCTAGAGTAGGTTAGAGACCTGGAGACTTTTCCTGCTGAGAGCTTTTGGGTTTTTTCTTTCATTTTCTCCATACTGAAACCAACATTAAGATTTTATTTCATTCTAAGTCAGAACAAAGCCAAACAACTTTGACATTTTCTAAGAAATAAAATTTTAACACACATTTAAACATTTGGGTTAGAGAATTGGAAACACTGTATTTAGATGAAAGCACTGTGTTTTTACAGTTTCTTGATTCAGAAATGATATAACAACACTATGAATTAATATTGCAAAACCATAAGGCACTTTCAAATTAAAAAAAAAAATAATTAATTGGAATCAACTTTCCAATGGAAAATGTTTGCATTTAATTCCTGCTGGAAGGTGAGATGGAACCAGTTGCTGGGGCTTGTGAAGTGTTTTATGGCTGAGTGGAGAATTTAGCATTGTCACGAAGTCTCATAAGCCAGGGAGCACTGCAGTGTGAGGGACTCAGTGCTCTCCCACAGGTCCACGAGAGCTTTATGGTCTCTCCTCCCTGGGATGGGAAGAGGGTGCTGGTGTTCACACCATGTGCTTCATCGATGACAAGGACGGCTGGGGATCCTGCTGGCTTTTACCCTTTGGTCAAAGAAACCAAAGAAAGTGCTTTCTGCACATCCCTGAGGTGAGGCTGGGGGGGGAGATGAGGAACGTGCTGGCAGCAGAGCAGGGAGCCACATGTCCCTCACAGTGAGGTGGGGTGCAGAGCCTAGGCTGATAAATCCTGCTGGGTCTGGGCTGCCTCTGCATGACCAAGTGAGGCAGTGACCTGCCCTCCTTCTTAGGAGAGGCGTGGCTTCTGCAAGGAAGAGTGGGACAAGGCAGTCCATTGCCTTTAATGAGTGTTTGAGGATTTTTTTTCTACATAAGGGCCCCGGGGCTAGGGATATGCCAACTCCCCAGAACAGCCAGGCAGCACTTAAATATACAGTGGCATCTGGAGAGGGGGAGGATCATTCGTAGATGAATTAAAATGAAGTGCCAAGAAAAAAAAAATAAACAAAAAAAGGGATGATGAAAAGGGAAAAAGTCAACCAGATCAATCAAGGAAACAGGCATCTGGAAGAAGCAGTTATTGATCCAGCTGTTAAAGAAACCTTCTGAACCAGATTACCCAGCAGCCACAGACTCCCTTCTCCCCAAGACACTTGCTGCAGTTAATCAAGAAAAGAGGTAATGTGAGACAAAAGAATAAGACCCCATTTTTCCAGGTTGAGGTTTTGTTCCCTTAGAAATCCTCAAGAGGATGAAATGGTTGGACCTAAAATGATATATTCAGAACAAAACAGACAATAGAAGATTTAAGGATTAATTATGTACTTATGGAAATCTGTCAAAAAAGGCAAGCAAGATCTTTCCGCCTTTCAATCTTTGCTCATCTCAAGAATTTCAGGGACTAGGGAATTAGCAGGGAAATATTTTCATGCTGTCCTAGTAGTGTACTGTGAGTAGTCCTAAAAAGTTGTCAGGGTATGTTGAATTAAATTTTTCCTATATTCAGCCTAGCATAGTTTTTTCTGCCACTTTTTTTTTCTTTTTTCTTTGTTTTCTTTGTTTCTCTCTTTTCTTGACTTTGAGAGCTCCCGACTCAAGTATTCTTGAGTGTCACTCCCTTTTCTATTCCAGAATTTTTTTTTTCCATTTGGATACAGCAAGAAGATGCACCTGGTGTCAAGAAAACAGTAGGTGATGATTTGGATTTCTCATTGTTCTTTAAATGTCAAGCCTTGCACTTCTGAAGTAAATTCTTTGGAAAATCTAATTTGTGCATCCTGAGTCACTGTTAGTTCTTTAAATGATAAAGTAAGGCTGAACCAAAGCTCCTGATTTCTAATATATGGTCAATTTTGTCACCAAATCCATCTTCATAGGAAAGGGTAATGAGAGGAATTAATCAAGAAATGCCTTTACTCCAGTAAACAGAATAGATAAGAGCAACAGAATTGGGATACTGCAACACCAATCCACATGAAAATACTGAGAAAAATATCCTGCAATCGAGCACCCATCAGAAACTTGCATCAGAAAACTCCACATGGTTCCCTTCTTAGGGACAAAATAAGGCCAAGAGCAAGGGATGGTGACTATGTTTAGTGGAAGATCTTCATAAATGGTACCCCAAAAAAATTAATCTTGCTGCCAGTTCAAAGATATCCTGTGTAGCTGTGTTTGTTGCTGTCACAGGATCTGTTGATATTCTGGTCAAGCTAATAGGAAGTACCAGGAAAATGATGTCTAAAGGAGTGGGTGACAGAAGCAGCATATAGCAGTAACTTTCTAAGAAAATCAGCTTTGAAAAGTCTAAATGCAAGAATCAAGTGGTCAGAGCTCAGAATCAAAGTATGCCCTTTTTGGTGCTCTTAACTGAAGCTCTGAAGAATAAAAGAGTTTGGGAATAAAAGTGTCAGGTCCTATGTAACTTCTGGGAAGTTTTGCTATGACAAAGAGTCAAAACATGTGTTTTCCATTTCTCTAACCATTTCCCACTTAAATGCAGTGGTCCCCTTCTATCCCTCTGCTTTTCTATTTTCGTGCAAGAAATACTCCTTCTTAGGTCACTGTTGAGTATTACAAGAAGGAAAAGGGTAAATGAGTTTTGCCTGACTGAAGGAAACAATACAGACAAAGAACAACAGACAGCAGATTGAAAAGGTGACCAAACACATTTGGCACAGGACTCTTACAGCCTCTTGTGTTCTGGTTATGAATTATTTCCCCATGTGCAGAGCTTATCTCAATCCTCAAAATCACCCTTCCTGTAGTGATCTGAAAAGGATATGCCATCCCTTCCACGTGCAGCACAAAAGGACAGATGGAACATTAGGCAGAACTGCTGTGAAAATATTCAGAACTACCTCAGTTCTATCCACACCTTCCTTTTTGTTTTCCATCCCTACACCCAAGCCCACCTGTTCCTGTAGCACCTTCAGTTTTATACACTAATCAAGAGACTTTCAGAGCCTTGACATCTGTACCTGCTTACTCACTCCTAAGCCCATTAGCCCCCAATCTCTAGGTATTAACACGCAATCCATGTGCCTGGCTTGAAGAGACAATTAAATATAAGGTGCATTTGAGCTATGGCCTTAAAGAGATGATGAAAATTCTCCAACTTTACTCTATATTTGCACTGGTTTCCATTTATCATGTGCACATTTCCTTGTATGTGCTACAGCCTAGGCATGTAGGAAAGCAGTGCAAGCACCAGCATCAAAACACAGGGCTGCCAGGATGTGCAGCAAGCTTATGAACACCCCACTTTTGCACACTGTTCTCTTTCAGCTATCCCAAAAGACATTTGTGCTACAGTGAACAGCACTGACGAACATTTCATGAGACTTTCCAGTATGGACAGATAAATTCTTACAGCCTTTTTTACAAAACAAGGTTTTGATAACAACTGTTTTGGGGTATGCTATTTTAATTCTCCATCCTCTGTTGGCACACGTGCACACACCGGAACTGACAGGGAATGCTGTCAGCCAGGCATGATTCAAGCTGGCAGAGTTAGGCATAGGACAGAGGACTCAAACAGAGGAAGGAGATGGATCTGCAGATCCAGGCAAAGCTCATCCTAGCTTTTAAACAGGGATAGGGTCAAATCAGTAACACGAGGCCTTCACAAGGTTTTCAGATTTGCATGTACAAAGTACACACAGGGAATCACAGGAAGTGATACGGGATAAATCCAGCAGTGTTGAGTATGGAGAGCTCAGGGCTGGAAGAACAAGGAGGGCAGCAAAGTATAAACAACTTTTTCAACACTAGAAAGCATCTGACTATGGAAAGCTTATCTTCCTTATTGACTTAAACTCCTAGTGAACTATTTACTGCAACTAAAATAAATACATAAGAAAACAGAAACAAATAAAATAAAAATTTCAGCAAACCCATCCTGTAGTGTCATTTTAGAGCAAGTGCTCTGAACGCTATCGTTTAATGCTCTTTAAATAGCAGTTTAGGGAAAATATGATTAACATCCTTATGAAAATAAATGTGTCCTGTCAGTGCAAATCTCTGCTAACACTGTCAAAGTCAATAGAGTTCCGTTACTCATACCAGTGAAATACTGAGGAATGATCTCTGCCAGAAAGGGTTGAACTTACAAGCTCTAGAAATCTGCAAATAGAAAACCACAGCTAAGAAACAGCAAGGACTGGAAGCAAAGGAAGAACTGGAGCTCAAGAAGAGAGGGCTGGGAGTGGAAGCTCTATTTCAGGAAACACAATCTATACAAGTTGAAGACAAGAAGAAAGTGGAAACTGGAAAGTGAGAGAAAGCAGAATGGTCAGAAAGGAATGTAGGAGACCTCAAGTACTTGGTAAGTCAGACAGTAAAGCAGTGAGGGTCATGACAGGCAGAGACAGCCTACAAAGATGGGCACCAACTACAGCAGATCACAAAAATTTGGACTGAGATGTCAGAGACAGAAGGAAAGAGCACAGGCCATCAGTGAAGACAAGGTCAAATAAGTGACCACTACAGGAAATGAAGGATTCATTTGGAAACTGAAGATCAAATGAGGACATGAGGGAAAAAAAGCTGAGTGATAGAGGGGAAGGATGAAACTGGTAAGGATAAGATGAAGCCTTGAAAGCATGGAGACCTAATATTGGCAAGGCAGTATGATGCTGTCCTGGGCATTCAGAAGAGAGGATGCAAGTTTCACAATAACAGAGGAAATCCAGAGCAAAAAAATTAACAATCTTTGCCTCCTCTGGGGTCTCCTGTTCCATCATTCCCATTTTTAAATGACATAAAAATACTTCTCATAACCAGGGAAACACTTAAAAATTAGGAAACACTTGTTCCAGTTAATGTGTCTGAACAGTGTGAGCATGCACACACATGCACGTGCAAAAATCACCCAAAAAAAGTTTTCCCCCGGGAGGTCATTATTATGCAAAAATTACCCTAATTAGGTCATGAATATATTAGTCCGTATTCAGTGCCAACAACAGCAGGGAGAAAAAGCGAGAGAGAGAACTGGAAATGTGACATGCATACACTCCCAGTGTGGTTAGGGGGACTGGATTCAGAAATGCCATTACGAGATAAAAAGGTCACCCTGTAGGGAGGTAATTGGTACAGCACTCGAGCAGCTGATTAAAGGGACCTTTGCTTTTGGGGCGGGAGGAGCGGGGGGGGGGGGGGGGGGTTAATGTAAGATCTCCCCTGACAAAGTATATGATCTTGATCAAACATCTACTTTTAGGACAATCACGAAGAGAACGGAAGAGGCTGTCACCCTCGACATCCTATTGAAGCAGATGCATTTGTTTAATAACACCTTGACTTGCATGCTTTAAGACAGCAATAAAGGCAGAGGGTGTTTTCCCTCATGCAGGTTTCTCTCTGCTCAAACACGTGAGCTTCTGTTTTCCTAACTCCCATCACAGCTACTGCTCAGACACTGCCCACGATGCATTAATAAGAAGTAAATGCTTTTAATGAGTCAGTAATGGCTGGGGGAGCAGCACAGGGGAAAGCTACTTCTTCACTCACTCTTCTCTTCACCAAAGGATGCCAGGCTCTCACAGACTGAAGTAACACAACTCCTGGCTTGGCATGCAAGACAGAACAGCAGAGGGGCTCAGAAATGCCAATCGCACACACTCCCCACACAGAAATACAAGGACGCTGGCTTGGAAGGATCGTGAAACTTTGAAGTTATGTTAAATAAGATGCCATTTAAGCTCTAGAAATTATTGGTGACACACGTAAAGACTCACTCTTGTGCTTGCAAAGACAAGCAGTCTCACCCCACATCTGGGGACCACAGATCAAACAGCATGAGTAAGCAGGCGATAAAAAGGAGAAGGAGGCAGGAGCACAGGCAGTGCTGCTCCTGAGAGAGAGGACAGCAAGAGCATGGAGAAAGGTGCACTGATTTTCAAAAGTTGGCTCAGGAACCAGTTCAGTTTTATTGCCTCTTCTGCCTCCCCAGACTGAAGTCCACCTCATACTGTCCAACTGAGTCTCGCTCTAGTTTTGAAGCTGATGTCCACTTGCCTTTCCCCCCACTTAGAACGATGAGCAATAGATATTATGCTGACTGCAGAAGCATTTCCAAACATCACCACCTATGGGGCTGAGGCACTGCTAGCAGAAATGGAGGAATGCCTGGCACAGAACGCCACTTGGACCAGCTTGGCATGGACCACCCTTCCCTGCCAACAATGCCTGGGCAAGATTTAGAAACAGATCCTGATACAGTTTTGTGTGTGAAAAAGAGATTTTAATTCACACAGTATGGGCTTGAGCTTTAAGGTGCTACCTAGAGGTGTTATGCTTGAAATACCACTGGTTTAAGTCCTGCTTTTGATTTACAACTGACTAAGGAGGTAACTGTTGGACTAACTTGCTTCTTTCACCACCCAGCAAAAGCAGCATATACTGAAAATAACCTCAGAATGAGCAGTTTTGGTCTATGATACCTAAAGAATTTTCAACTGCACTTTGAGTACAGCTGGGTAACATTCCTATCCAGTGAGAAATATTGACATTTCAACCTTCATTCTGGTCCCCCAGCAAATTGGAAAGTTGAAATTAAACATGTATTGAACTGAGTCAAAATAAAACATTTGGCTCACTTCTGTAAAATTAAGTTTTATGATTTAGGTTTAACTGACAATAAAATGAAGTCTTTCATTTTGATTTCCCAAAAGAAAGTTTCAATTTTCTGAAAAACCTTTTCCCAGAAAATCATTCCCGTGGAACATTCACAACCACCTGTAATTTTCAGTGATACGGAAAATAGCCACCAGAACTCCAGACAATACAGTACTGATCACTAGAGTCCACATAACCCTTAAAATGCACACATTGTGACTAAAATACTAGTTAAAAGATAAGAAAAAGAACCCTCCCCCCCATTCTCTAGACATTCCTGATATCTAGGACCAGAACTTAGCAGTTTCAACTACTGCTTTAAGACGCTATAAACTTCTGCAAACAGAAGGGGTCATCAAAAGCAAGAGATTTAAGATACAATGACCAGTCACTAATAAAGCTTTAGTTTCTTCATTAAAAATAATCTTCTTTCATTTTCCCTTGTAGGGTTCAATAGTAAACAAATCCAGAGAGTGATTTGTCAGTGGAATATGAAGGGCCTTTTAATTTCTCTCAAAATCAATGCAGACAAGTTGTTTGTAAATTTAAGCTGTTTTAAAAGAACAAAAGGAAAGCAGGTGGCATGTACCACTACATCTGTTAGATTTTGGGTGGTTTTTTTTCATACACTTTAATCACTATACATAATTTTAGATGCTTTTATAACTTACATACCTGCCATGGCATTATTTCTGCTTTCCAAAATCTTATTTCTGTGTTGCCTTAGAAAATCCTAACAGAGAAAGAGCATTGCTATAACACTAAATAGGCATGGGCCACAGAAACAGAGTGACATTATGGCCATTCAGAGTGGCATTATGGCCACTCTGAAAGTCTGTGCCCAAGAGAACATCTGAGTCTTTTTTTTCTTTCTTTTCCCCGAGAACAGAAATTAGAAGAAAATTCAAACAGAAGTTATATTCCTAAGCCCTTTGGAATGGAGATGTCTCCCATAGCTGCTACATGTTCCTTTTACATCTCCACAGAGCCTTCAACCAACCTCCTCCTCTTGTATCCTGCAAGCCAGAAAGCACTTTGTGGGAAATGGAGAGTGTGCAGGCAGACATGACAATTCTGAACAGGGATACAGGTGTTGTGGAGATGCTGACAGTGTTTCTGAGGGACAGGCAGAAGGACAAAGTCATCCATGGCAAAAGCAGAAGAAATTACATGGGCTCCTTTTCATACACTTACTTGGTTACTTGCCTGTTAACCTCTGAAGGAGCTGGGGTGGAGGGCGGGGGAAACTCTCTCAAAAGACAGGGGTTGTTTATATTAACAGATTTAGACGCTACTAATTTTTCTTCCAAATTTGCTTTGCAGCAAATGTTTGACACAGAAATTGTTAAAATATTTGGCAACCTGTTTTTCTAACTGAGAAGCTGGCCATGCCATCCATCACTAGCAACCTCTTCCTTTTGAATAGAAGTCTGAATCTACAGCACCTTGCTGTGCCTGTGCCAAGAGCTGTATGTACACCACAGGAGCAATAGAAAGAGAAGAGTCCTTTTTCTCTCTCTGATGAGAGAAACAAAGCTATCTGAAGGGAAAGGGTTGCTTACACACGGTCTGGTGTCTTGTGTCCCAAAGGGTACTCAGCATTTGCAGTATCTGCTCTTGTGTAGGGATGAACAAAATCCTGGCTACATGGCAAGCACTGATACCAGCATCTCTAACCCCAGTCAGCACAAAGGACAGGCAGGCCTGGATACTGCTCAGACACTCATGTGCTGTTCATGCAGCATTCCAAGGCAATAGCTGGGCAGCAGGGTATCACAGAGCACTGATGTCTCCAAGTCTTTACAAAAACAGGACAAATAATGCCTCCTTTCTGCCACAGTTATGAGACAGGATGAAGACCCCCTACTATGTTCAGCACCTCTATGTGTCTTTCTTAAACAATTATAAAGTAAGGCAGGCTTGTGGGCCACTCAACTGTACTGAGACCACTACCTTGTGCTGCCTTGTCTGTCTGTCTCCTCTACCAGCTGCTCTTTCCTGACTTAGGCTGGATAGATGGCTTTGAGGCAAGTGAATAGTTTTTGTTCTCTCCCGCCCATCTAAGCTTCTGCAAGGACTAAATATTGACAGCTTTTGAAAGCACACATGCAAGGCAGCATTTGTTCTCTATTAACAATGTTGTTAGAAGATTGCCTGTGCTATGCTATTCCCCACCACCCGGGATTTCATATTACTGACATGTAATTTACATAATTAAAGTCTACAAAGAACATAGATGCTGAAACTGTATTGAATACCCCAGGAGTTGACATTTTGGACTGAAATAATGAAAACTGGCAGGCTTTCTACAAAGACCTAATAGGTATATTCCATCCTAATTCCAAGCTAATAACTCAAAAGAGCTGCCCCCTTCTCAGAAGTGAAACTCTGAATTGATGTGACCCTTATTTTGTTCCATCAGTAACTGCAGAGTATGCAGTTACTAGCATGTTTCTACTGCTCATCTGCAGCTACAGAGGCTTTTACAACTTGCCTGCATGGGTGCTACACTTGATACTTGCCTTCATCTCTCTGATACAGAGGTGTCAGATAACTTGTGGGATATAGTCCACCAGTGCTAAAACCCACAACCTGGGTGAAACAGCTACAAAGCAGCCTGCTCATAAAGCTCTTTTATGCTGCTCTTCTGAGCAGCTTTCCAGAGTTTGAAAACAAAACACGACCTCAGAAGAGTATTAAATAATAAATGACTATAGAAGGGGAAAGAGTAAGTGGCACAGGTAGGAAAGAATCAGAGGGATAATCTGAGATAAGACCTGAATGAGACAGTAAGTTGACAAGTGGGAAAAGTATAACCTATCTACTCTAGATAAGATCGGGAGTGGATTTACAGTAGGCAGAGAGCTAAAGGGCCAAACTCCCTGGTCCTACACTGGCTAGTGCTGCAGAAGTGTAGTAGAGCCTCCCACATGAGGCTTGCCACTCCTGTGTGTTTCCTGAAAAGCAAAAACTCTAGCTAAAACAGTGAGTAGCATTTCACTAGCACTGGTCTGAAAACTCTATTTTGTACACTCATGGACACTTACAAGCCACACATGCAGAAAAAATGTATTAGAAAACCACAACAAACTACAAAGATTTTCTCCAACAACTTCCAACCCTTTAGTTATATCTGATATTCATACAGTGTTCTCTTTACATGCTAATGAAATCATATTTCACCACAAAAGTCAAAACAGATATAGATCATTATTGTACTTCTGCGAGAACTGGGCTCCAGCATTGTAAGCAGTGTTAGAGAAAACCTTGGGGTGAAATGTAATTTCTAACCTATTAAACTAATTCTGAAAATACACAGACAAAAATTTCCCATCAGGCCGATGAGTTGTATCTCTACTGTTGGCTTCATCCAGCCTATACACCCAGAAGTTATCAGGAACTCCAAAATCTGATTAAGTTATGCCCTCAGGACACTGTACCTCCAAAGTCTTTCTTCCACTACAAAGATGACCATTTTAGCCTATTTCCTCCATTAAGAAGTCTCAAGAGCATTCCCACCCCAGGCATGAAGCAAAGAAAAAGTCCCCCTAGTAATGCCCTGAGAGCACATCCATCTTGTAAAACTAATAGGGATGAGAATACTTTAGAGGATCAGGGTCGCAGCACATATTCATGTTCCTACACTGGATCAACTTACCATATGGTTCCCTCTGTTTTGCAAGTGGGGAGCAATACATTTCACAACCATAATAACTTACCATTTTTCAGAAAGTATCACATATGCTATTTCTAGCAAAAATTGATTTGACATCTGTTTGGCTGCAGCATCCACACATAAGTTTTCAAAGGGAACCAGGACTTTCTTCTGCAAATCTATGTCTCTCTAGCTGAAGGACAAATTTTTTTCTGTGCCGCCAACCTGGTCTCTTTTAGTGTACTGACCTCTATTTCTGACACTTTGGTAGTTTCCTCAGTATCACTGTTCATTTGAGGAACACTAGAAAATATCTCTGACCTCTCTCAGAGTTTTCAATCCCTAAATGACCTTCATGTATCATTTTAATCATATTTTCCTGTAACACATTCCAGATCATCATCCTGGTGCCCTTAAACAAAATCCTTTGCAGTATTGAGAACTTCTTAATCCTAAAAAGGACTGGGACCCATAAACTTCTGGCCAATAGTTTCACTGATTTTCTAAAAGGTCTAGTCCTTAATTATATTATCAGGAAAACTGTATATTTTTTTGATAATAGAAAGGTTGTTGAGATTTTTTTTTTTCTTTAATCGGATTGACATATCCTTGGTTGGTTGTACGCTTTCTTATAAATCTTTCTTACAAATGCTCAAGAGTATAACTGCAACCATCAGACCTCTTCCTCTGCTATTCAGTTTGCAAGTCATACATTTGCAGCTGGTCAGAAAAAATAATCCCTCTACGCCTGGCAGGCGTCTGCTCAATGCTTCCTGGAAACCACAATGAATTGCTTGCAGTCACTTTCAGCTAATACAGGCCTACAACAAACACATCTTGGAAATTTTTCATCACCATGAGCTAAGCTAGGACATCCTTCTCAACTTGTATATACTGAGATTCAGCTTTTGCTGCAGCTATGATACATAGCTTATTGACCTTCAGTTTTGAGGACATTATATAGATAAATGCTTTGGTACCTGCTCTGGTAGCTTTGTATTTAACATTAACTACTACCTGTCTGTTAAGACCTTGGTCCTTAGTTGCCATTTATTTCTCTAACTCCTCATAAGAACGTGCATCCTATCTCTCCTGGGCATCTCTGGATGAATCTGATCTGAGGTTGTTGATCAGGAGAGCCACACAAAGCCATCTGCTTACCAACCTGCACACTCCCTCAGTTCATTAGGGTAGGCATATCATTGACAGCTGGAATCTTTTTCAGATCTGTCTGTACAATTTCCCAGTTACTGTCTACTCCACAGAATTTACATACTCCCTCGCTGTGGCAGGCATCCTTATTAGCTTCTCCAGCATCATCCCAAAATAAAGTTTCTCAGTGAATGCCAAACACAACACAAATTGGTGCTATTTTTTTTTCAAAGTGCCAAGGAGATGGTTGATGGCAAGAGCACATGCCAGAATTTTGCTGATGCCTTAATTATAGACAGATACTTGGAATTAGTCAATAACTCTTGTAAGGCAATGGAAATTTTTGCTCTTTGCATATTGCTTTAATTGTGTGGGCCTTAGACACAGGTGTAGGGAACCATCTGCCTCTGTCAATTCTTTCAGTTCCTGCGTGACTCCCAGAGCCTACTCAGCTCCCTCTTCATATCTGTTTTACTAAGGGAAAAGAAAGTCTTCTCAAAGGAGAGACAAGAGCTACACGCTTTTGCCAAACCCATCGATGGGGACCTTCTTCGGTTCAGAAGGGACATCTCCAAGCTTATCTTTAATTAATCTCCCTCCACTATATCTGTCATCTTGATGCAACCAATAGCCTGACAAACATCACTCAGCAATGACACTATGAGAAATTTTAGCCTTTCCTCACTGTTATTTACCCAACAGGGATTGGTATCCATATACTTTAATTGTTGGCTGAGTCATTATTTCTTCTGTCTTAACTCAGTAGAGAGTCATGTAGTCAAAAGAAGGTGTGAAACAGTTTTGTAGTGAAAAAATATCCTACGGAAACAATATAGAGTTCAGAGCTTTACAGTAAGATATGAGAGGCACATAACATCAAATGTATCATTTATATCTCCCAAATTATCCACAACAAGTGCAATGATTACAAGATTTTCTAAAGAACTCCTAATTTATAAACTGATTGCATAAGATTAGCCAAATTTTGGTTTCCAAGGTGATGAGAACACAGTCGATTCATTAACTAAGAGTGTCTTTTTCCCATACTGCAGGGTTTGTACTTTGTTGAACCCAATATACCACTGGACCACTTTCTGAAAGTGTCAAGCAACTTGCCTTGGAAGTGGTACCTTCAATGGAAGCCTTGGAAACCAAAGAACCTGCATGCTGTCCTGGGTTGTGGAGCCGGGTTTTGTGTATTCTATTTTCATTTGTTTGAAAGCCTGACGCCTCATCTTAATAGGCCATTAGCACCTTCCCAGCCTGTACCTTGCCCCCCAGAGCGGTGCATCTGCATTTCTATCACCCTATTGTGAGATTCATCTCATCCCCTGGCAGTGGGTGGGGGGGACAGGCAGTTTTGCTGTCTGAATAAACGGAGACTCACAGACACGAGAGCAGCTAGTTTTTCTAGTTTTTCACCCGATTTTTCCTGAGAGGAAGACCGGACCTCATCTCACCAGAATCCATCTCACCATTCCTAGACCCCCTCCTCATCATCACCAGACCCCCTCCTCACCACCCCTGGATCTGCTTTTCCACAGAATCATCTCTGCTCCCACAGAATCACGTCTGCCACTTCAGAAGGACTTACTTTTGGACTGCTTTCAACACCCTGAATCACAGGGTGTCAGGTTGTAGCTCTGACTCTGTCAGGGTTTTCCAACTTGTTGTTTATTTGTTTATTTGCTTGTTTGGTTATGTAGTTTTCTTTCCTATCACATTTGTATTGTTAATATTTCCTAGTAAAGAACTGTTATTCCTATCCCCAAAATCTTTGCCTGAGAGCCCTTGATTGCAAATTTATAATTTGGCGGGGTGTGAGGGGTTTGCATTCTCCATTCTAGGGAAACCCAGTTTCCCTAGCAGAAACCTGTCTTTCTAAACCAAGACAATGCTGAAGCCATGACTTAACCTGCTGCCATAATTATTTGCTAATACTCAACTGTCATAGTGATGAGGGGAAAATGGAACAGGACATTGAGAGTTTTCTCTCTCCTGAGGTGTCATTCTAGTGGCAAAGCCCATTATAGAGTGATTACAAACCCACCTCTCATCGTCATACAAACAAGTAAAAACCTATTATTCTTTTGCATGTCAAGGTTTAAGTCACATTGACAACTAGAATTTACTCTCAAATTTTTCAATATTTTAATCTCTTTTTGAGTTAAAAAAATAAGAACAGCTTTTTTCCCCAAATTTTTGTGAAGTGTCTGATGTTTCTTTGTGTCCCTCTGTCAACCCAATAAAATCACATTATATCACAAAATCCAAAACTTAAGTAGATTTTACTGACTCTCCTCCAGGCAGCTTCACTGTTCATTTTTAATCCATGTAGAGTGCTTAAATACCACAGTGATAAGTGTTTTATACAGGCATATAGATAGATTTTGACATTGGATCATGAAACAGGCGGTCTTCAAGGGCAGCAATTGTAGAATCTCTTAGAAATTGCCATCATTCAGGAAACAAGACATGATTGTCCATCATTGTAGATGATAGAGAAAATAAAAACTTGTGGAATAAATATATTCTGTGACAGCACCTGTCATTGGTGAATTCTTTTGCCCGCCACATCAAAGATAGTGGATGATTTATGGAAAACATTGGATTTCTGCTGACACTTTTCCATGATTTCCAAGCTGCTAATAGAGTACAGATACTGTTTTTCGGTTCTCTCTAGCCTGGCCAGCACTTTAATTTAGTATTGATATTTAATTTGTTCCTTTATCAGCAATCTGGTGACCCTTCAATCCCACTTACTAAGAATTTAACAAATTATGTCTTTACTTATTAATGGAAGGAAAAAAAGTAAATGTGAAATAAACTTGGAAGTTCCAAAATCAAAAACTTTTTTTTTTTAATTTTAGAGCTAGTTAAGTTGCTAAGAGATGTAAGTACCTCCTGTTCTTTGTTTACAATCAGCAAGAAGACTTGATGTAAACAATTTAAAGTGCCATAAATTTTATACTATGCACAGTATAAGCTCTACATTATGCCAAGGAAAAAGAAATACATATTTAATCTCTGCAGAGAGAATTTAGCCACTGCTCACAACAAATGCTCCAGTGCAATGTCAAAAATAAAACTAGAGACAGCCAAATCAATTCTTAGACTTGCCTGAAAAAGAAAGAAGGAAAGAAAGTAGATATGGAAACACTAATTGCTGTGTTAGTTTTTTCCTGCAGGTCGTGAGTCTTAAGGCCTGGAATCTGCACTTTAATTTCTAGCAAGTGTATTTCTAACCCTTCCATCTTCCAAAAGAAAATGTGAACAAAGTGCAAGCCAACCCAGTGAAGTTCTTCTGACCATCTGTTTTTCTGTTTCCAAAAACAGCAAACATCTCTAATCTGAAAGTCATGGTAACTACAAAAGTTAAGTACGATGATTTAAATGCCCCCTTTACCACCTGTTTCACTGTTGGGTTACTTCACTGGTGTCAGCCTCTTTGTAGACCCAGATAATCAGCTCAGAAATTGAACAGCAAAATAAACCATGTTAGGAAAGATGCTGCCCATAATACATTAATTTTCTATCTAATTCATTAAAATTCTATTTAAATGAAGCTGAAGCATAGTTTCTTCTCTGTCAAAACATATTTTCACAGCACGAATGGACCAGGACTGAGTCCTAGACAACCTACAATTGCTGTACAGAGACACTGTTATTTTTGCTTCAGAAGGCTCATTTTTTCCAGAATAGCAGGCCTTTGGTTTGATGGCCATTTTATATGTTGGCAACTTCAGCTTAAAAGGGTTTTGATTTTGTTTTTCTTTATATCAAAGTGAACAAATTCAATCGACAGAATGACAGAAATGCTTGTTGGAAGGGGACCCTGGAGATCACTTAGTATAATCTCCCACTCAAGCCTAAATCAAATCAGCTGTGGATTTGTCCAGCCACGTCTTAAAAACCTCCAAGTATGGAGATGTTGCAACAATCTCTGTACCTTTTGTTATGGAATCCTTCCCAGGGATGAAAATTTTCTTAACAGTTCACCTGAACCATGCATCTTGTATCCACTCTTTTACTAGCAACTGAGTTCCACACAGCCCCTTGTCAGTTCCAACTTGCAGTGGGGAGGAGAATCAGAAAGAAAAGATAAACCTCATGAGTTAGGATAAGAACCATTTAATAATTGAAGCACAACAAAATAAAATATTAAAACTATTAATAAAAAAAAAAGTAATGAAAATAAGCAGGGGTGAGAGCAGGGGATTGAGGGTGAGAGAGAGAGAGAGAAATATTAATCCCAAGAGAAACAAGTGAAACAGTCTAGCCGCTTACCAACCACTAACCAAAGTCCAGGCTGTTCCTTCCCAGACAACTCCCCCCAGTTTTTATACTGAGCATGACACTCTCAGGAATGGAATATCCCTTTGACCAGTTTGGGTCACCCCTCTCTGTTTCTCACACACCTGCTCACTGGCAAGAGCATGGAAAGCTGGCAAGTCCCTGATTTTGAGGAAGCAATACTCAACAATAACTAAAACATCAGTGTGCTATCATCATTATTCTCATACTAAATCCAAAGCACAACACTGTAACAGCTACTAGGAAGAAAATTAACTCTATGTCAGCTAAACCCAGGATATCCTTGCTTTATCACTTGCCATTCCTGGGAAGAGCCTGTATCTGTTATTTTTCCTACTCAACAAGCAACTAACAGTAACTATTTCCTCACTCTACTGCCTCTTTCCACCAGATTAAATTAACTGAATTCCCTCAACTTTTCCTCATCATCTATGCCTTCTTGGTTCCTGAACATCTTAGAACATCCTGAACATCTCCCTGGTTTCTCAATGTTCCTGCAGAACTAGGAAGACTAAACTGGATATAATATCCTCACGCAGGCTCAGCATGGCTGCACAGGGGGAAATGAGAGCTTCCCCTGCTCTGTTAATCACACTTATATTGGGCTACAGGAAGATGATTGTCTTACTCTGCTGGCCCATACTCAGCTATCTTCCCCAGGTCCTTTCCTAATGGGCTGATACTCTAAGACTGCACTGACTATGGATTATTCTAGCACAGAAGCAGAATTTTTCCTTGCTGAACTTCATGGCCTCACTGTAAGCCCAGTTCTCAAGATTCTCAGGGTCTCTCAGTGAAACTTCTGACATCTCAAAAGCACACATTCATGTGACCACTGCACTTCAAGGCATTGCCTTCCAGTCAAAACTAGAAAACCCCTTGCTGCTCATTAGGAACCCAAATAGTAGAGCAGTACAAGGTGGAAGATACACGGGACCACTGTATTTTGTATTTGTATTTGACTATTTTGTTTTGACTAAATAAAAATGGCATGGTTAGACAAACACAGCTCTAGATGGACTCTCCTTACAAAAGGTGAAGCAATCAGGAGCAGAGCATTAAGACCAATGCTTCCCTCCTCACTTTAATCACAGTATTTCCATGCTATGAAGGGCAGCTTGTGGATGAGATGGAACCAGTTCGTGTCACCTCAGTCTCCTGGGATGAACATGGTGTTACATGACACCTTAACCCCTTTGCTCTTTCTATCAGCTCCTCTGTCAGAAAGGGCTGTCACTTAGATGATGAAATATATTTACAAATTAATTAACTTTGGCCAGTGATGGAAGAATTAGATTTCTACTAACAGGGATTCTGTCTGAGTGATGGATACACAGAACACTGGAGGAATAAAATACTAGTCTTCCATGCCTCCCAAATCTGAATGCTCAGCAATCACACCACCTTTCCTTTCATCAGTCTTTTTTTTTTTCCTCTACACTGTCAACCCTTCTCTTCTCAAAGCCACTGGAATTTGCTTTAGTAGATGAAGGTACATGTGTACTGAAAACAGTATTTGATCTCTGAAAACAACTCTTCAACTCATTAAACAGAGGCCCATTACACAGAGAGCTGTGAAAGGCAAAGCAGAGTTGGTGGGGAGGATATGGGATTAGCTGAGAATAAGACTGAATAAAACAGTTTGTGATTTCAGGACCTGGAGCAGGGACAAACCTGCACAGAAATGTTCAAGGCACAAACTGTATATTATGTGGGCTGGAAGTTTCATTTTGTTCTATCTCATGTAAAACACAAGCTGTTTGTCAGAGGGACTGTATTTGCCCAGCTCGGGAGGTGTCAGAGAATACAAGCTTGCACACAACAGTGGGAAGAACAAGTGACTGTTCTGATGGTGCTAACAAATCTGAAAATAAATTACGGGTGTGATGCGGTGCTCACAGAGCAAGGGCTAGCATTTAATCCTGGAAACAAACAGTGCTGCACAATTCAGGCAGTCTCAGCAGAAAGGCAGAGGGGGGCTTGTGGCCCATTTCTTAGTCACTCATGCAATGAAGCTTCATGTGGCAAACAATGCAAAGACAGGCCTTCATCATACTACTTGATTTTCATACCCCCATCTCTGGAGCGGGAAGCCTTAATGAGCTTAATTTTGCTGTGCAGCTCATTAAAGCGGCAAAGCAGAGGCCCAGACAATTTGAGTTAGCAGCAATTCATTTAAAGCAGACCTTACAGATTAGTGACACTTCAAGGATATAACAGATTACAAATAAAATAAGCTTACTTGCCTCGAAGACCAAAATAAAATAAAGAAAATCCAAATTCGTTCATCAAAATGAGTGTTCATTATTTAGTGGAACAAAATTCATCTTCAAAATCATAAAACGTTGGTCCAACAGAACATCGATGTTTGTAAAGGTTTCTTATGTCAGCTACAGAACTAATAAATTTTGAGACATTTTTGCAAGAGTCGTGGTTGTTTGCCATAATATCCTTACAGACTTAAATATCAATAATTGGGTTTTTCCCTCTGTGAAATCTCTTCGAGATTTGAAATGGCAACCATTATTTTTCTTTATTTCCTCTTTTATATTGTGAGGTGAAACCAATACATGTTATGAGATAGCTACTATGTTCTACTTCAGAGCTACATAATGAAACCTCTTTTATCTAATACCTGTACTTTTGTATTAAGTGGAAGATATTTATGTGGTATTCTTCTTACATTTAGAAAGGTCATTAAAGCAGCAGTTGGGTAGATGGCAATTGACAAGTAATAATGCTGCACTGGAAGTGGGGTGGACAGAAAAATATTCAATATTCAGCACCCTGTAATGAGTGAAGCAGCACAGTGCAGTGGGTGACCCCAGAGATCCAAAGCTGATTATAGTTAGGAGATTCTATTCCTGGGACATGAAGATTATAAAGATCAACTTCATCAAATGTAGTCACAGTTGGCCTCCCTTTGTCCATCCTTCCTGTCTTCTGGCAGCAACCACCTGGGGGGAAGGGGTGAGTGCCACAGCGCCACAGGCTCTTCAGCAGCCTTTGGCAATTTAAATAGCTGTGAAATTTTGCATTGCAGGCCACCAGATGTGCTCTGGGGTGAGACCCCTTAATCAGGACGTACTGTATAAATGACATAAGCTCCAGCTAGAGCTTATTCCCAGGCATCTCACAAGCACATACACAAACACAGGCTTTTTCTTCCTGTCAAGTGAAAACAGGATGCACTGAAGTCTTAGCACTGAAGTCCAGCACAGGAAGAAAAGGCTTGGAAAGAACAGTGACATTTTCTGCTGGTCATGTTAGAACAGTAAAAAACCTTGATGCTTTAAGTCCATGCAGAGGCAAATCTTCAGCTGCTTTCAAACATTTTTAACACAATTTAGGAACCATATTTACCTAACATTAACTAGAAGCTGCTAGGCTCTGTACTCTATCAACAATACTGCTGGCATGATTGAATCAATTTTATTGTTTGTAGGAATATTCTCCTAGGTTTCTCCAGAGTAGCAGAGGCCATGCAGTAGGACTAACAGAAATGAGACTCTTGACCTGAAAAGTGGAAAAAACCTACAGAGAAACATAAGATCCAGTGCTAGGTCAGTGACAGAAGCAGAGAAAGAAGAAGAGATTTAGCAATTTACCAGGCCTTTTCTGTAAAGGCTGCTAAGGTAGTTAATGTGTCAGTGGATGTGCTAAGAAGCAAACACAATTATACTTTCTAGAGTAATGCCAGGCAATAACAATTTCCATGGTGACAGACTAAGCCATCACTTGCAGAGGTTTTTTGCAGCAGGATAGGAGGGAGAGGTGATAGTCTGATAAGCTGTCAATAGTAGTTCATTATGTATTTTTGACCATCAGCCCCTTGTAGGGAGGGAAAAGCAGCCACCCAGCCAGGGCAGGTATATAATCTGATTGATGCTTCACATAAGTGGCTTTCAAAAACTTGACTGAGCATGAAATCTCATCATTAAAGTTTATGTCCTGAGTGAGTGGGGAAAAGAAAAAAAGAAGGAAAGAGACCAAACCAAAGGGAACTAAAGCTGACAGAACAATGGCAAATTAACAGCTAAACATCTACTTAAACATGATTCCCAAAGCTAATCACCCAACACCAAAACAGGCTTCTGCCTCTGAAGGAAGTTAAAAATGAGGCTCACCCTCTCTCCCTGTGCAGACACATAAAAGAAACCAAGAGCAGTAAAATCAAAACCCATGGGATTCCTGGAATGCAAGTATCTGCTCTATTTTACCAAAGAGTGTTAAAGCACTGTAGAATAATCAGGCACAAATAATCTAGGCTATCTATATCCATTTATTCCATGTTTAACCCTCTGCTTTTCTCTGGTTAGTCAGAACAAAAGAAACCGTTTGAGTAGCATTTTGAACTCTGCAATTTCTTTTTATCTGCTTAATATGAAATGGGTCAGAGCAAGGAGGAACCACAGACATGACAACACTGCATCCATAAGATCCTTCCTGGCAGAAACAGCAGTTGTTAAAGGTTCAGGAATAAGAAGGCCTATCAAGATCACAATATACTCTTACACAGCCAAGTCTCAAAGGACTGGGGAAGAGTAGAATATTTCAGCAATATTCATTCTGATTTGAAAACAAATTGGTCTGCCTTGCTCTGCTCCCCCTTTTGTCTTCTTTTTGTGCAATTATTCTAGCTAATGAGTTTACTGGCAGAAGTGTTCACAGAAACAGCAATTTTTAGTGGCCATTAGAGATTATTTGTGAAGAAATTTTTAATCATAAGCATTCACTGTGTAAATGTGCTTCAAAGGCCTAGGCTCATCCCATCAGGGACTAGCACTGCCCTAGGTAACCAATATGTGCAATCACAGCTAATCAGTCAGCTCTGATTTCAAATATCCTCAATAAGCAGATCATGGACAAGCTGAAACATAAAAAATATTCATAGATATTATTTGACAAATGATTGTTAATACTGAATAATTCAAGAAGGCCCCACATTGTTCATACACAATTCCCACAGAGAAAGAAGGGTGAAGGTTGTTTTATAAGATCATGATGGATTCTTCCACTAGGGCTGCTCAAAACACTCTGGTGAATAACTCAGCCTCTCATATTCCTTCTGAAACATGAATGTTTGAATGGCCACATTTCAGGAGAAGGAACTGGTTTTTGGATGCCCCATTTACAGCTAGACAAGTAAACCAGGATCTGTGAAGGACACCAGGTAGAATTAATGTCATTGCTATCTGTGCAAACAGTCTGTGACACCAAGCAACTCCTCAGTGATGCAGTCATTTCTGCTGATGTTTGGCTTTAGCAACTAGTTTGACAGAGACTAGAAAGATTATTCTACATGCTTACTTCCCAATCTTCTGCCCCTGTGTTACTTATCCTTCCACAAAGGCAAAAAAATATTCAGTTGCCCCCCTCACCATTAGTAAGCATTCACTGCTGAAAAGAAACTTAGTTGTTAGCCATCCTGAACAGCACAGCAATATTGTGGTTTGCTTTTTATTTATAAAAAATTGAAAAAAAATCTGTCCAAGTAATACAGAAAAGCAGACTACATATTAAGATGTGATTCTAAGTCCTCTACTTAGTTTGTCAATAATGCTATCCCAAATAAATTAAGGGTGACAGAAATTGTCATTTAATGTTTATTGTCATGTTATTTCTTTGAAAACATATCACCCCTAGCATCCCACCACAACTGTATCCAAATCTCTGAGTGTCACCTGTCCAGTACTGGTATTTGCAGCTGAAGACTTGACTGAACAAGACTCATGAACACAGCACTGAGAAAATTAAAAAGTTAAAAAAAAATAGGATATTAGAATGCAGAAGAAAAAAAAAAAAAAAGAAAAAAAAAGGAGGGATGAAAAAGGGTTTTGGAAAAAAAGGAAAAAGAACACAAAAATTAGTTGTTTAGTCTAGGGAAACCTGAGGTATGACACGGTAACAGTTTCTCATTATGCAAAACACAGTAAAGACAACTGTGATCAATTGTTCCCCATGTCTGCTGAGGATAGAACAGGACATAATTAATTTAATTTGCAACTGAACAGAATAAGATTAGATGTTCAAAAGAAATTTCTATCTTTAAGAGCAAGAACTAGAAGTTCACTACCTCAGACAGTTATAGAACCTCTCTACCAGATGGTTTTTCTTAGAACAGGTTTGACAAAGATCTGTCAGAATGGCAAAAGCAACTTGATCATTCCCTGAGCTGCAGGATGGACTAGAGAGCTTTACAAGAGACAAATAGTCTCATGAAAACCTTGACCTGCCTTACAGGAGAGTCCCTGAAGTACCCAAAACTACATCTCCCCATATGCACAAGGAGTGCTCCACATATGTAGATAGGTTGGTGTTCTCACAACCCAAACCATGATATTTTTGTCCCCCTCCCCAAATTACTTCTGTCTGCTTTGTGTTACTGTTAGAGTACAGTTTTTAGATATAATGCAAATGGTCACCTGGATACCTAAAAAAGTTGCCTGCCACAGAATGTGAAGATTAATTAGGTTTAGCTACAGGATGCTTTAAATTTAAATTTTTCATGACTATTTTATATAAGCACCTATTCCTACTCCTTCCTCACCAAAGCAATGAACACAGGTACTGTAGATCCCAGGAAGAAATAAGATTTAGCTGCTGACACAAACAAGACACTGCAGGATTCTGACATTCAGAGTTTTGCCATGCCTGCCTGCAGGGGGCTGCTCCTCTGAAGAGCCATTCACCAACACACTGGTTCTAGGGAAGATTTTTCTCCAGACTTTTAAAAACCCTCCTTACCTCTCATTGAACACAGAGCATCTCCGTTTGCCAAGGTAACATCATATGCTGCTTTTCTAGCAACGACAACACAGCTTTTAAATATCTTTTCCTTTTGCAAGTCTGGCTAACCCAATGCTCTCAAGACTAGACCCACCAGAGCTGCAAGTTCTCAGGTTTTACCCCTGCTATTTTTGAACCCACTTGCAGACCCATGTAGGAAAGCACCATGTCTACCTGTCTTGCATCCTGAATATCCTCTGTTCCTCCAAGACACAGTCAACTTTTTTTTTATATATATTCTATACAATGCAGCCCATGAAGATTTACTCATGTTTGCAACTTTTCTTCATTTTGCTCATATCTCAACCACTTCTTAATTGTTACTTATGTACATGTATGTGGCTAATGTTTCAAATCTTGGGGATGAAAGCTCTAAGTCCACAGGGTTTGTTAGGGTAAAATAATGCACAATAAATGAAAACATGGCATTGAAATGTTTATATTGAATAAAAAAGGAAGTGTTTCCAGGCCTCAAATTCTATGCTATGCTGTAATCGTATATATATATGTAGATATATACATATATATACACACTATATAAAATATTATATATTATGTATATATTTTATATAGATAATATATCATTCCTTCTTACAACCATCTATTCCTCTAGTTCTTGGTTGTAATTTTTTAAATGCAAGTAAAGAGGTGTCATCACTTTGCCCTTCATAGGATGTTCCCTGAAAATTTCCAGCCTCACACGCAAAGTCCCGATTTACAAAGAGTGTTCATAGCAGCATTAACTCCCAGCCTGTGAGGACTTGCAAATGAGCCCTATATTTCTGATCAACTCAGTTTTGCCTTGGGTCAGAGGTGTTCTGCCTCCACGTGAAACTGGAAACTCCAGAAACTTCAGAAACTCCTCTTACTGAATTCCCACTGGTGAGAGCCCCTGCCTTGTTTCTCCACAAGTCAGATGCTGTTTCTGTAAAATTGGAAGTAGACACACACAGAAATAACTCACTGGTTTTTCTCTGCCTCCCCTGTTGCACCCTCTGTCACCCCACTACCCGTTCCAAGTGGTGTATCAATCAAAAAATCCATAGGAGGCAAGTGGGAAGAAATAAGGCTGAAGAGATAGATCACCTCCACAAATCCAATTACTGTGTTCCTCAGGCTTTTAACTTTAGTTTTTAATTTTCAGACCTAGTTCAAGTCGGTTAGTTTTTATTTATCATATAAGCAAGAAGCTCATTAGACCAACTCTACCATTCCCAGTCATTCACATGCAATGCAGCTGACTACATGTCGGAAATCAAGTGTCCAGCTCTTAACAGAGCTAAGGATTTCACCCTGACATTTTTACTTATATTTGTTGAAACCAATACTGCACTGTACTGTATGAAATAGTTGTAAAATCCAAGCCTGGATACCACGGCCTTGTCTGCTCTGTCTCCCACCTACATCAATATCGAGTTAAATTGAACTAGTGGCAATTTTCTTGTAAAAGTTGACAGTGCTATAGACCATCCTTCAGAGTATTTCCGGGTCTAATGGGTAAAACGTTATTCTCCCTGCAATAATTACGGGTTCTACAGTACTTGGAGGAAAATTGCTGCGGACAATACATAAACACTTCAATGATGTGATCACTTGATGACTGGTGCAATGACTTTTGGGTGAAAAGGGTCAATGCCACAATAGTTACAGAATGGCTGATAAAATTTGCATGATTTTCTAGCAATCTCAGGCACTACTATGATGTTGTAGGGAACGGGATGGAAATAGCACTCCTAAAATAACTTTCATAACTAATTAATTGTGTTGCAGAACCAAAAGCCGGAAGCAGTCCTTCCCTGTGGCTGTGTTACTGTCCAAGTCCACAGACAAGCTGGCGTGTGGGGGAGAGAGAGGGGGAAGGAGATAATGATTTGTATGTAAGATCTTGGGAAAGTTTCAGTGACATTAATACTTGACAAGTGCAGCATTTCTGCTGCTAAGCACGTCTGACAGGTACTCTGCAGCCAACTCAGAATTCACTGGAATGTTCCAACCAGCAACATTCCAAAAGTCTTCAAATGGCCTCAAGCTGAGGGTTTAGGGGGAAAAAATGACCCTTTAGAGGTGATGAAGTGGGACATGCAAGAAACACACAGGGAACCTCAGTGGCTGGACTAGGACTGTGCTGAGCATGCCCCTGGTGTCAACCCCAGTAAGACTTGGTGATCCATCCTGAGCCCAGTAGAGATAGGATTTCTTGAATTACTTTTGCTCTAATTTATTTCTATTTACTTTACATATAGCAGCAAGAGAAAGGAAAAGAAGAAACTGCAAGTAAACTAGAATAAATAATCTCTCTTTCCAGTTACTTCCCTTTGATTATTATGCAACATCATTCATACCCTCTGAGGATTGAAAAAGAATCAAGAATTTTCTCAAGAGCTGTGATCACTTCTTCCATAGCTGACTGTGGTCCCCAAACTATGTATAGTTGCTTATTTTGCATACCCATCAGTGATCATACCAATACTAAATGTCTCACTGTGCTGTTTACATTCAAAGGGAAAGTCTTGCCACCCTCAGAACATGTCTGGCCCCTTGCATTTTAAACAGCTACCTGAAATTCATGCTGATTTATAGATTCAGTCCTTGTTTGCTTGAGGTGGAGGGACCCATCACATTTCCATTTTGAGATAAGATGGTACTAGGGGGCCGCAGAAGTTAGATGTTTCCTTAGCTCTCCTCTAAGTTCTCATTTGCTTGCTCTAGAAACACCCTCATACGAAGCACACTGAAAATGTCTTGTTGCAAGCCAACATCAAAAAAGGACCAATTTTACTACCACCTCACCCTGCTTTACAGATGTATAATTTCACTTCTTTGAGTGGAACCATTCCAGATTGTCTGTGAGAATACCTGTATGAGTGCACGTGTGAGAGAATAGATATGCAGGATCAGCCCTCAGACCTTTCCAACTACAGTTAATGCTGTACAAAATGTTCTACTCAGGTCTCATGTTTGGTGTCTTCTAGAGGTAAGCAAACCTTTCCTGCAGTGCTGCCTTCCTCACCCTTCCATGAAGCACAACTCCCTTAACTGTCAGGTCCTCTTACTTTAGGCACAATCCTCTCTTGATGAAAACAGATAAGCCCTAGGGCTGCTGGATAGCTGAAAGGTTACTAATTACATTGGCCTCTCCTTTAGCATCTCCTCCTTTGTAACTGAGAGGGAGGTATCGCTTCAACAAAACACAGAATTGCATGATCACCATGGAAATGAGGGATGAGCACCTCTTGTGATGAAGACAAATGACTGGTGAGAGGGTTCTGTCCCCTCCCTGCTTTATTGTCTTGCATTAAATACCTAAAACTTTGGGATCTGAAACAAGTCAGCAATATTAAACAGATGTAATAGCAACAGCTCAGAGCAGTTACATAAAGAACAGCTCATGTTCCCTCACAAAAGGCATTCACAGGTACCTTCAAAATATCATCCTGGCTCAAAAAAGTATGGGTATTCTGGTTCCCAGGACAGTCTAATGCTGGGAGAGCAGAGGGAGCTGCAGGACAGCAGTGCTTTTGATACGTTTGAGCTGCTTCTGCTCCGAATGGAATTTTGTTCTCAGTACGGAGCAGCATAAGGTGCAAGCAGGTGCTCACAACCCACACGTTGGTAGGAGATCTCATGTGGGAGTAGGCTGCACTGTCATGATATTTCACTGGAAATTTTTATCTAACAAATACTATTGGGAAACTGGAATGTCACTACGGCTTGTCTGGGTTTTGTGGCCTGAAACTCCACACATTTCCTCCCCTTCTCTCACCTGATAATGGGAATTTTTCACTTCTTCCTCACCAGAACCCATAGAAATGTTCAGTGTGCAGACAGATCACCTTAATTTCTGACAACCTAAACTGTTCTACAGATAATGTCTAGCCCTGAATCCTGTCTGCAGGAAAGAATCCCACAGCTCAGCTTGCCTGAGACTCCTGTATCAACTGACTTCTATTTAACTTGCCTGGGCACCTGACCTCAGAGAATTTACTTGGTACTTTCTCATCAAGACCTGCAGATCCCCCTCTCCACTGAAAACTCTTCTATCTCCCCTGTGTTGGTTCCCCCCTTCCAGTGTGGCTCTCAACTACATTAAGCTGGGATACCTGAGCAGAACCAAGAACTTTAACTGTTCAGGTTGCTTGAGGTGATGAGTACAGGCTAGTGAAAGTTAAGGAATAAATACCTCCAAGGTGATGTTGGGACATATAAAATGCTATGCAAGCAATTTAAAATCCATCACAGAACTGGTGTTATGGTATAACAGTCAGTTGCAGGTGTATACAGAACACAAAGCTCACAGTGCCAGGTACTGACCTGCTCTACATAGATATATTTATTACCTGAAGACACAAACAACTCCTAACATGAAATGAGGCCTTGGGTGGATATGTGTGAGTTACTTCATTTTGATGCTTCAATGCTTACAGAAGAATGAGGATATCTTGTTTTCATCACACAACATGATTGCTAATTTACTGACACTTATTTTTGCCTCTCAAAAGTCTGACACATCTGCAGCAATGGAAGGCAGGTTTTATTTCTTTGGAAACATATGCCTCTGCACTTGTACTGAACTATAAGCTCTGGTAACTCGTAATGCTACACAGCTTGGATGCTCAGCTCAGCAGCTTCTGTACACACACAAAGCCATGTAATTACAATATATTCCATAGATGCTTCAGACATACAGAACTGACAGAACTTGCAAGGAAACTAATACATTTAAGTCATTACAGCAAAAATATTATTCCACAAATGTGTGCGTTTTGTATAGGATGAATTGTCTTTTCACTTCCAGCACTCATCAGCTAGTGAATTTCCTGCCCATAGTCTCTGTATATATTTACATATACACACATATATATGTGAAGCATATAGTTCATTATAAACCACACAATATCTTCTGCAAAGAACAGGATCACATGCCAACCTAGGACTGCAAACACAGCTAGCAGGTGTAATCAGACACTTAGTGAACTGATGGAAAACACTCTATTAGTTAAATATTATTCAAAACCCAGTAATGACTTTATGGATGCTAGCCAGCAAGTAACTCTGAATGACAACCAATTCTGAGGAAATCTTAAACTTGTCAAATCAATTCTCTTCTCCCAGTGGTTCACAAAATGGAACAGGCAACAATGACTGACACAGAGAGGTCATCATACAACCAACCATCTCTTTCTAAAAGGCAGATACTCACAAGCCTTCCCAGCCTTCTGAAATGAAGTAATAACAACCAAATCATATTTAGGAGCATATAGAAGGTTCACTGAAAGCTATCAGGATTTGTCTCAGCTTGAATAGGCTTGAAACACAGCTACTGATTAACTTTCAAACTGTCAGGGATCTACAACAGAGAGGTATTTTCTTTGGCATGTGTCTGAATCATCTATGGGAACAGCTTTTGCTAAACCACTGCTTAAACTGATTTAAATGTAATAGCATGGTATAGTGGTAGAAGGAGGAGCATAATAATCCAAGGAATAACTTCTGAAAGAGTAGCAGGGGCTTTGCCATACTTCATACTGCCTATTTTCTGAGTGGAAAGGAGAAAATAATCAACAAGAGAAGGACAACTCCATCCCAATCCTGTGAACTGTTTGCTGCTGATAACTTTATAATACCCTTCATCCACCTTCTGGGACCTGCCTGTGCTGCTCTTAAGACACATGGACTGAGCTGTGCCAGGGTCACAGAGGGTTTCTGCAAGAAAGCAAACACATTGTACCTTTGCATAGGAAGACTGCCCAAGCTCACATACTCAAGGCAATTAGTCTAGGCAAACTCTTATCAGCATGCAGAAAACAACACAATTACTGAAGCATTCATGCCATCAGCTGCTTCTCATTTCACTGATGCTCCAGTGTCAGTTGTGCTCGTGTTCAGACATGAGTGATGGAGGATCTAGTGTGATCCAGACAGCAAAGTCTGAGTAAGACTTTTTCCTATATTTTCTATTTAGGACACCCTTATGGCCTCTCCATTTTGAGAGACCTTGAGGTTCTCTACAGTTACCTATCCAACAACACCAGAAGGATGGAATCACCAAGGTGGAAAGATCCAGGTACTCCAGGAATTACTAATCCAAGAAATTTGGTTTTTCCTGCTCTAACTGGCTGCATCTATTTCTGCCACACAAGAACAACTGGGTTTACTACAAATGCCTACATGTTGCTATATCTTCCTTTCACCTTGGGGTAAAATATCCATTTTCTGTGGAAAGAGTCAGTAGTTATATTGCAATATGCACTTGCACTGGCAGTCATCACAGGTTTCAAACACAAATTTGTAGTAAGCTGAGGACCGAGTCACAAAGCACTACAGCTTCACCAATATCCTCAGCTATCCATCTGAGAGCTTAGGCAGAGTGTGAAAAGCAGCTTGACAAATGGAGAAACTGATGCACAACCCAGGTGCCTTAGTGTTGTTACAAGTCCCTTGGCTCTACAACCACCATACAACGCTGAAGTATGGAACAATGCCACCAAGGCCCCAAAAGAACCCACAAATAAGAAAGACAAGGGAAGGCAGCAAGTCCAAACCCATCTGCCACTTAGCCCCACTCAGCATTCCTGAAGCCTGGATGCTTTTTGGCCTGATCTCTTTCCTTCAGACAGACAAAACTTCCTTCTCTAAGGCACACCCCCTTATTCCACATGTAGCAGTGAAAGTTCAGGTGGATGGGAACTGGGCCCTTTTCTCTGCCTGTGTTTGCCTGTGAATTGTTATAATATGCACTGAGCAGCCACTCTCTTAGCAATTCATTTTCCTGCTTGCTCCCAGCAATGCCCCATTGTTTGGACACTTTGATGTGCTGGTGTCTATGAACAGTTTGCCAGCAGCAGCCACACAAGAAGAAACATTTCAAGATCTCAAAAGATTGACCTAGAGACGTTTTTTTTTCTTAAAATTGACATTTTAACAGAGCATCACAAGCAGAAGTCCTGCTTGGAGTATCTTATTTCCATCTTCTCACAGCTCCTGGATTTAAAGGGACCAGGGAACATTTAAAGCATCCCCTTACAGGCAAATCTCATCACTTACGTTTTCTGATTGTTATTTGCTGAGATGCTTCCATTTTCTCAGTCCTTCTCACTGGACTTCATTAAGTTGTGGAAGTTATAAATAACTAGGCTGCAGGATCAGTCTCATTAAAAATTAAAGTCCATTAGAAAAAAATCTGGACGATTCGTATTATTGCATGAAAATCCACTAAATGTTTTTCTTTTTTAATGAGAAAATATGCAGATTAAGCCACTCGAGAGTCTTCTTTTTCTGCAGTTTTGATTTTAATTTTCAAAACTAAAAAAAAAAAAAAAGAGTTTTGAAGATAGGAAACTTCACTACTGCCACCAAAATGCTTTTTATTCCCTTGTAAAAAGAAATGACCTCAGAATTATTTTTCCCCTAATCTCTTCATCACAGAAATAATGATCTTTTCTTGGATTTAAACATTACTTTGTAGCATTTTCAACCCACACAGTTCTCAGTTGTGCTACTGCATGAAGTCTCATAACAAGAGAAAAAATAGCTTGCTACAGTGAAACAAATTAATCTACTTCTCCAACCCTATTTGAGTACCTTAACAAAAACTGTACTGACAGAACAGGTTTAGAAAAAACATAAGATTTCATTTCCTATAATGATCTTAGGGGACTAAGTACCATAATCTGGGATTTATGTTTTGAAGCAACTCTATTGAATCTCCATTCATGTGACAAATTATTGTCAGTACAAAAAAAACCAAACCAAAACCAAAAAACCAACCAACCAAAAAACCAACACAAACACCATGAAATCAAAGAAAAATCTCATCCCCTAAAAATAATCTGTATTAATATTGTTAACATTTTTCCTAATTTTCCCTCTGAATTTTTAAATCTGTGCATAACACTTTCAGAATTTTTTTCTGCAACTGGGACAGCAGAAAACTGTTTCTTATTTTGCATATTAAAAAAAAAAAAAAGAAAAAAAAGAAAAAAAAGAAAAAAAAAAAAGAACGAAAAATCAGAAGTTCTCACAAATACATTTCATCTGTTGGGGTCTTTCAGGGCAGAAGGATGCTCACAAGGCTCATCATAAATTCATGTGTTGACAACACGATGCCAAGAGACAGCATGCTGCTTGACAGACACCACTTCCCAGGAAAATGGGGAACTGTATCTGACACCATTGGAGAGGCTTCCGAGACATCCCTTAGGGCAGAAAACTGCCTCTAAGGGGGTGGTGAAAATATGGGAATCTGGACACTACATTTTTCTTGTTAAGCTATTTTTCACCCCCTAGGTCAGAGCCAATGCAGAAGGAGCAGCGGTTACACTGCCAGAGAACAGCAGGACCACATTTTGCCAGAAGCAAAAAACAATTCAGCAAAGAAGAAAATGATCCCCTCTCTTCCATCTTCCCCCAGGCTTCCTCACAACTTCTCCACTTAGTGAAACCAGGCTCCCAGAGACAGAAATACCAATATAATCCTCAGTCCCTAAAATGTAAAGACCGTCTTCCCAAGTGTAAGGGGGAGAAAGCATATTCCTGTCTGGCCATTTCCAGAGTTGGTGACAATTCTTGTTCCCAGGCCATTTGTAATGATGCCTCATTTTCTTCCAATGCCACACAACTTCTCTATTACCTACTGGCATTACAGCTGTTGATTTCTTGTTCTCTCTGATGGGACTGTGCAGGGACTTTTTAAATCCAGCGCCCGACAAGAGTTTCAGGGGGGCCTGCCATAAAAAAGGGCCATAGATTATTCTTAAATTGCTTCTTCTAAGTCCTACCCAGTGGTTTTAAAATCGCCATCAGTAAAGCATTAATGGCAATAGTAATAGAAGTGATATCTACAATTGGCCCTCTTGGACAGGCTATATGTAACATATTCCCCATAATAAGGAGCTCTGCTTTGAGCCAAGGCATCAACCTTAATAAGCTATGCTACTCCTACTGGTGCTGCTAAGAGGTTGTTCGGACAGTTCATTAAACACCATTTTTTTCTGCAGTTGAAAACCTAGCAGCACTAAGTATATTTGCTGTGAAAATGGCAGGCTCAGCAGCACATCTGGGGAAAGATAGTTGGAGAAAGGATTTCATTTCATTAGAATTGGCGGGGTTTGTTTTTGTTTTATCAGATTATCATTTTTAATAGTGCATCTAGCTGGATAAGGCAGACCCCTCCTGTCAGAGCAGCCCACAAAACTACTTACAACACAGTGCCACTGAAATACAGTTGCTTCCACAGCAGCAACCAGTTAGTAGGGAAAGCACAGAGCAGTTTGGCTGAGAAGAGAAAAAGGAAGCTACAGGCAATGTAACAGAATCTACCACTATTGCCACATGGATTCCAATAGTGTGATTATTTCTCTGCCCATGCTGTGTAGATGGCTTTCAGGTCTTTTCAGAACGAACAGCCTCAACTTGTACTGCAGGAGCCTGACAGCAGGCAGCTGGGACAGGGTGATGATACCTGTGCTAGATGGGACTGAGGCAGATGCCCTGCAGAGAACATTTTAGTCTGCCTGAAAATGGCCCATGAACGATTTGTGAACTGCTTATGGCCAGGTTGAAATTCCAGAAGAGTGAGTATGCCCCTGGGCAGACACACTGGGCAGAAAACAGGTAAAAAGAGGGTAGATGGCAAGTACAGAAAGAAAGGAGGAGACCAGGGAGCTCTGATTGAGGCTTACACATGTCACCCCCCAACTGTGATTCTAAGGAGAAAACACAGACCACTATGTCATCCTCCCCAAATAATATTAACCCTTCAGAAAGAAAGAAAGAGGGAGCTAGATGATCCAGGAATTCTCAAAATGTGTTACAGGCTCTAAAGAGAAGCAGATGCTATTTCTTCTCTCTCCTTGCTCATCTCCTTCCCTTTGAAAAACAAGGAGCCCTGCAAAATAATTCTCTCCACACAGAACAAATAGTTCATTAGTGTTTGCCTTTATGAGAGTGGGCGAATAGATTTTGTACCTTGTCGGATCAACGTTCGTGCCAATTTTTCAAGGCTGCTTTGTTGAAGCAGGTGCAATAACATTTTATTACATAACACAGGATCCAAAGGGATACTCAGCGTACACTGAATTAGCATAGGCACGAATCCCCTGGCTGGTTGCACTGAAAGCTGCACTGTCTCAGTCACAGCCCTTGCAATTTCTGTAGTCAAGAAATGAATAAGGGCTGAGAGAAGAGGGAGCGTGTAGCCAAAAGTGTAAATATGTTATATCCAGCTCAGATCCTGACAACTTCAGTTTCCTTTGATTTAGCTTCCCCACCCACAAAGAGAGGATGGAAACATCAGCAACAGCTCCTGGACTATCCTGTTAGTTTGCAAGCGTGTACAGCTCCTCAGAGGGAAATGCTAGGGAAACGGATGGGACTGCCTTGGTACAAGCTTTAAATAATCAACATATTGTAACTGTACAGACAGACTCTAAAATGGCTCCAGTGGGAGATGGATGGCAAGAGTAAAGAAGAGAAAAGAATGAGAGGTGTGAAAAGGAGCAGATGAGAGGGTGGTGAAGTAATGGGAAAACGAAAGCAAAAGTTTTGCAACATTGGCTGCACCAGCTCTTTGGCAGGGGTTCTGCGAACCCCGATGCGCTGCTCAGCCTGGCCATTTCCAAAGATGGATTAGCAAATTAATGTAAGCAGAGCATAAAGTTGCTGACTGTGGTGGTGTTGAGTCACCTTGGGCCTCATCAGCATTGCTAAACATTGCCCGTAACCTTTCCATTATCACTGAGGGTCTGCACAGCACCAGGACCCAACTGCTCCAATAATTTCAATTACTTTCCCTGACAAATTTTATGTTTCATGTATTTTACTGGCCTGATAATTATGATTTCTCTCATTTCTCGCTATCGAGCTTAATGGGTTCCAGCACGAGTGTACGGTTTCAGAAATGAAGTTCCACTTGAATTCACAAGTTATTATCTACTTTCGCTAATGGAATTGGAAAAAAGAGAAAGAGTGGGAAAGAGATAAAGGATGGGTAGAGAAGGGAAAGCACAGAGGAAGAGACAGATGCATGCACACATACACACACACAAAAAAAAAATACTAAAGAAAAACATACTGACAAAGGGAAAAACAAGAGATTACAAAGAATAGAGACTAGGTTAAGACAAAGATGAAGCACAAGGAGGACACAACCCAAAAAGAATGCATGGGAGAATGAGATAAAGAGAGATACAGACACAGAAAAATGTGTGCACAAACAAATGAGAGAGAGCAGTGTAAGGATCAGCACAAATGAGAGTGGAAAAACCAGCAACATTAAGAGCATTAAAAATGCTTTCTTGGATCATGACTAAAGACCTGATAGGTTATCTCAAACCTTGGACAGGCAGCAGAGATCTCAGCTCTGCACCTTCTCCTACTGACCGCAGAGAAAATCATTAATATCCCCACAATAATCTTGCCAGCAGAGGTAGATGTCCCAGTTAGAGTTAGCTGGAAATTAATATTTGAAAAAGTGTTAAAGATCCTGGAAAAAAAAATAAAATAAAAAAAAAATGCAAAATGTGTTCCTTTTTCTGTCGTGGACCTATCCTTCAAGAAAATTTAATCAAATTTGTTGTCTTTGCTGACCGAAGTTTTCACTGCTTTTCCTTTTGATCATCCCAGGAGTGCCAAAAGAGGTATACAGGGTGTACTGGAACTCTCATTATTTGCACATAATCATCATCAGAGATGTTTAAAAAAAGGAATGAAAAAGCTAAAGTAGCAATTAAATACCAATCCCAGGCATGGCCTTTCAGCAGTAACTGGTGTATTTTTTTTTCATTTATGCCTCTATAAACATCTACCTATATTCAAATTCCCACATTCTCTCCTTCTCTTGCAGTACACAGACATTCAGTATGAAAACATTGCCCTAATACCAGTGAAGAGAGAATTTACAGCAGTAATGTTAGAGAGGGGAGAGCAGAATTTTTCTTTCCAACTTTTTCTGTTGTCTAAAGTGGCAAGCATATCTATCAGGAACACATTAAAAGCTGAAAACCAAAGAAAGATTTTCTGTAAGCTGGAGGAAGTTGCTAAAAGAAAACATACATCCCTAAGTATCCCTATATGGACAGCAAAACATTTTAAAAAATTAATGACCCGCTTTACCAGAGATGTTTATGGAGACAGTGTTCAACTCTCCTGCCCAAGCCCAAAGGCACAGGGACACAAATCAGCTGGTTTGGGATGCAGTGCCCACTCGGGATGCAGACCATCTGCAATGGGGCTAATGTCATTGGAGCACTGAGAGGACATCCAGGATGCCATCATCCACTGTCATTGTCATGGTTCACCAGTGGAAAGGTGCTGCTCTGAAAATCACTTCTGAGCAAGCCTTGAATGTCATGAGTTTATACATGGCCTTGAGTAGGACAGAAAAGTGAATATAACAAGCAGAGCTAGAACAGGTAATAGATATCTTAGTCTAAATATTTATTTTTTTCCAGATCTTCAGGCAGGTATGTGAGTTAATAATCTAAACCAAAAAATCAATGCTCAAAATTTGTTACTAAGCAAACATTCTAAAAATCCCCTTTAGGTCAGACCTCCTTTGTTCCCCAAGATTAACTCATTCAATAAATATCCCAAGATAAAAAGCATTCTAAACAAGAGCAATCATTAAAACTGTATTCAAAGATACCTAAAGGGAAATCTAAATCAATTTTGCAGAAAAAAAATTCTAATAGAAGAAATTTTAAAGGAAGTTTTTTTGACCATTTTGAATGTTGCTATCAATTAATTATTTATGTTTCGTTGACAATACTTGAACTGTTTTCAGTAAACCTGTAGATTTTCCTCCATGTGTGATGGCACTTGGTCAGACAACAGAAAAACATCCTTCCCTCCTAATAGCCTCGAAAATGAGCAAACCCCAAAATTTAAATCCAAGGCTAGCACTGTTAAGGTTTTAAGGAAATTAAAATAAAATAATAATGGATAAGGTCTCAGCTGTTTGCAGCATTTTTTTCATTATTTCTGATATTAATCCCTTGAAGGCCTCAAACAAGGTTTGAATCAGAGTTGAATATCTAAAAAGCAAAAAATACGCCTGCATCTGAAGTGAAGCTGTGGCTATTTCACATATATGGATTACTGAAATTCCAAGGAAGGGTATTTCCCTGGAATCCCCTTGCCTAGGACCAGTGACAAGCCAAGTGATGTGCCAAAGAGGGGTACCTCAGGGGAGATGTCTCTTGATGTACCCCCAAAAGGAGATCACTTCTCCCTGAGTGTAGTATCATCCTTCCTGCTAAAACAGCAACACTACTAGGCTTCCCTAGAAATTTAGGGAGAAATTCCTTCCTAGAAAGCACCTAAATTCTAAACCTAAAAGTTTTTTAACTTTTCAATGGACCATCTTCTTACACAGAGCATTCTAGGTCAATCCACAATCCCACATTTTCCAGCAGCAAAAAATACTCAGTGATGCAACTTTTTTGTCATTTTTGTTCATTTGCACTTTGAAGCCCTGCAGAAAGGAATGGTCCCACCAAAACTGATAATCTTGCAGGATTTTTCTCTCACATTCTACACACTGATGTTGAATGAAGGGTGGAACAGTCAAGAGAGATCTCTTCACCCTTTGTCTTCTTTTTCCTCGTCTGTGTCCTGTCCTTCCCTGGCAGTTTAGGAATGAGGGTAGAGAGGGATTCTGGGCAGGTAAGATTTCAAGAGTGGAAGATGTAGCGATTACACAAGAGTTTATGACACTGGAGATATGGTGAGGTCACCACATGTATGAGGAGTAAATCACACAGAATTTCTCATTCCACCATGCAGAGACTGAAGATATGCAACTCTAAAGTTACGTAGCAACAGCTCAGCCAGAAGGACTTTGTAAATGCTCAAGAACCTCAAGTTTAGACAGTAGTGTCTTGAAAGCTAAATCCTTCTGGACTAACACCCCTACCCACTGATAGCTTCTCAGGAGAGGTGATGATTTAGTTAAGGTCAAACCAAATACCTTGGCACAGCCTACATGGTATCCCAGTAACCCAGATCACCCCCAGTGAACAGAATCATTAGCTCCAACATCATAGGGGAAACTAAAGGCTCCCAATCGAGCCCCTGTCCCAGGAAGGGGAAGAGATCCCCACAGGATCAGGCTTGCAACATCTGTGTGTAAAATGAGGAAGGCAGGGGCAACCCTGGCTCCACTCGCCAAGGCAATCACCTGTGGTGTGGGGCAATTCCTTCTAGCTCATGCCTTTGACCAGTGTCAATAAACACATTCTGTCTGGGTAAGTACAGACAGGACTGGAACCACTCCCTGGGACTCTCAGAGCCACACAATTTGGATTTTCCTGAGCTTAATTAATCACTGTTGTTTATCTTCCTCCACCAGTAGCCAATATAGTTGTTAATTTAGGTTTCTAGCCCAACAGATTTACATAAGCAGGTGATTTTCCAAGATTGTCAATGTAGGAGGAGAAAACTTTAAAATATTTACTGGGCTTGTCAGCAGCACCTGGAAAACCAGTTTAAGGGAAGTGCACTCTTTATTCCTCCCTTCTCACCCTATACCAAAACCTGTCTGCGCACTCCTGTGGAAGATACTTTTCTAGCACTGTACTAAAAGTTAGTAAATTTGGATTCTGCTTCTTATTCTGTCAGAAGTTTTACGAGTGACTTCAGCACTGCCTGTTTCCCTGTCTGCAGAAGAAAGTGATATTTTTAGTAAAGAAGAAAAAAAAATGTTATTGAGCCTTAAACTTTTGCTTCTGTATATTGGAGAAAAGAATTCCTACCCTTTTTGTACATCTCCTTGTCATGACTTGCCTAAATAATAAAATCATACCTTCCAGCTTCTCTGTTTTCCCACACTTGAACCTTGCTGCAACTGCTTAAGGTTCAAGTGTTCAAAAGAACTTAGCTACCTATTTTCCATCAGCTTCAATGAGGATACATTATCTGTTGATTTACTTTAAGGGCTGCATATCTAACCTCGGGCTCTGGAGCCTAAGCATCTTGTCCTTTGGATACATTTCTGAAGGACTTCGTTCTTAATACTTTAGTTCGGAAAAAATCCGAGTGCCTATATATTTGCAGAAACTATCTTCATTCCTCCAGCCACTTCTAATGAAGTGGTACTTAAGAAATATAAAGCAAAAACGTAGTTTTAGAGGACAGGAAGCAGTGTCACCCCGGAAACCCTGTGCTTGCACTTAACCTGAAAGACGAAGGCAGCAGTTAGCGTTGAGCTCCTGGGATAAAGGCCTTCTCAGAGGACAGGTGGACATTTTACAATCTTTGGCTTCACAAACACTATCACAACATTGGTGCCTTTATTACTGTAGTCTCTAGAGACCAGAGTCCAGTGTCTAGAAGCAAAAAATCACAGTCTCCTCTGTTTTTTATAGTAATAGCTAGCCCAAAAAATTAGGAATTAGGAAATAGGATCTTTGCCTATATTTGTGTGTTAATAAGTAAAAAAGAGAACCTACATACAAGCAATGACAAATTCATGTACCTGAAGACAAGCAAACATTTGTATCAGCTAGCCAGGAAAACTTGAGCTGCTTCATAGTGAATGTTTTTATTTTAAAAATCTGACATTCAACACCCAAAAAGAACTATTACCTGCAATCAGAGAGATGTTATGTAAAGCATAAGGGTTAATTTTATACCCTCCAGTATAAATAATGTAAAGACTTGTGCTTATTTCACTTCATCTTCTATTTTGAGAAGTCTTGTGGATTTTTGATGAAGTTACTTCATTTGCACCAGAAAACTGTTGCTTGGAGGGCCATAAAGAGAAACCTTGCTTGTTGCAGTAATTTTCAGAGTCCTTCAATACACATAGCTACCTGGGGGAAGGCATTTAATTAGGGAGTTTGACTCTTCTCGGGATTCTTGCCTGACCTTGTCAAAAAGTAATTGATGATATGTGACCTGCAGATTTAAAAAGGGTATGTGACTTCTTCTGGTCCTGACAGAGGGAGGCATATATAAAAGAGTAAGAACACCAGCACAGGAACAACACACAGCTGTTCCTCCCAACTCTAAAAATATGTAAAAACAAGCCCTGCTGGAGAAGCTCTCATACCCTCCTTCTTCTGGCCTCTAAACATTACTCCAGAATTCTGTTTTCTAGGTGAAGTTAGAAGGACACAGTTTTAGTCAAACAGATACTGAAAGGAAAAAAAAAAGCAAATCATACCCCAGCAAGTTTCAGAAGCAGCAATGTCAGGAGCAGATTAATAATGCCACCATGAGTATATGTCATGTGAACACATGCATGAGACAGGATAAAATATTCTGACAGGCAGAGCAAGAGGATGAGTATCATCCTTTTCCTCACTCTGTTTAGGTGAGGAGCATGAGATCATCTTCCAACTAGCTGCACCCAGCCTCAGATACCAGTGAAGCCTTTTGCTCATATGTCAGGACTGGCACAGCAACCTGCTGTACCTAACAGCCCCAAAGCAGAGAGGTGGGAGCCATGGGTACACAGTGCTCAGGGGTGGGGGAAGGCAACAATTCAGCAATCGCTCACCACTGACCAGCCAGAGACACAGCAAGGTGGAAAACAAGGTAGAAAAAACAAAGTTCTTGGCAAGCATTTCTGAAGACAGTTGCACCTTTCCACCAAAAACAAGGCCTTTTCAAGATACCTGGCTGACAGTATTTTGTCTCATCAGCTCAGATTTGTCCTCTAGAGCTCTCATATTAAGAGGCTTGGTGTTTTCATACAGAGTCTGTGATCATGAGCTGAAGAACTGGCTTGAAGCCACTTGGGAGTAGAAGACAGTATGATCATGCATACATCTTGCATACTCTTGTGAAAAATAAGAAAAAAAATAAATATGTAAAAACAAAAGACTACTAGCCCCTAGGGAATTGTGGGTGTTGGATCCTGAAACTTACTTTTTCTAGTCTTCATCGTTTCCTGCCTCTGCCTGCATACAAAATAAGAACAGGAATAGAATCTTTTACCATCAAATCTTGATCTGGTGACAGTTTTCTCCACTTGATGGTTGAAAGTGCTTTTGAGTTTTAGGCTTCCTTTTATCTTGTTTGCAAACAGAATGACGTTTCTGTCATTTCAGCCATTTGCCCTCATCATCAAAATGGTGATGACAGCCATTTCCTGAAACCATGGGGCTAAGAGAGAGGAGGGGAATGACAAATTTTGGAAGATGGCTGTGTATGTAGAAGTTTAATCAATACAGATACAAAGTGCTGCTAGGTTCAGGAATGCTGCTCATCTCCCTAAAACATCCAAGACAGGCAGCAGGGAGCTTTTAGCCACTGCAAGGCCTTTTCTGTGTAGAACCAGCAGCTGTAAGGCAGTTTTGACCTGTACTTTGCTACATAGATGTAATACACAACAATTATGTTTCTCTATACTGCATGGACCCATAGAGACATATTAATATGTCTTTAATTAGTTATCATTACTACAGATAGCTAATAAAATGTCCTATAATTCAATTTAAGAAGTCTCTTTTAGGTAGCTGAAGGACAAAAGTATAATTTCAGTTCTCATTTTTTGTCTGTATGAATGGGATTAATCAGATATGCTCAGAGTCAGAAACCAGTTCTGAGCAGTTTTTCCGGCAGGGGGACCTGAGCCCTCACCGTGCAGAAAAAGGACAATGATGCATTAGAGCATGACCTTAGGTGAAGCACTTAACCTCTTTGTGCCTCATTTCCCCCCCATCTGTGGAAACAGAAATGGCATTTACCTAACTAGCAGGGGTACTGTGCAACTTAATTCATTATTGCTACACTGTGACTTTGAGAGCCTTGGATAAAAAGGTGCTAAGAATCAGCAGGGGAAGGGATGATACATAGGCTGGTGCAACAAACTAACTGTCAATTCAAATATGCACTACTTACATAGATATTTATTATGAAGGGTATTTTCTTTGGTGGTTTTGATTTGGGGTCTTTATTGGCTTTAATGTATTGTATTACCACCCCCAGGGAATTCTCTATTAATCCACAGGACAAGGAACAATACTTGCTTTCCATACCTTATTGCACAAACACATCTAAATGTTGATAGAGAGGGACTGTCTCCAAGCCTGAGATTAGACCTCAGGCTTGGCCCTTCTGTCAGGACTCTCTGTGAGAGAGAGTTTACAATTTGGGGATATGTAGTTTGCACAGATGCCCATGAGGATAGCCAAAGCCACAAAGTCAATAAAATCAGTGGAAGGATTTGTGTTTGTCTCAACATTCCTTGATTCAAGAACAAGGAACTGATGCAAAGCCTACATATTCTCCTGAGACACTGCGATGAAGCAGCTAACAACATTTCCTAGGCTTCATTCACATCTGTGACACAGGAGTATTACTGGCAATACTCGTATTATTACCAATCCCTAAAGTGACCTACCTTCCCAGCTTCTATTTTAGTTCCTAATGCCCTGCCTAACACAAGCAGTGGGAAAGCTGGCTAGTACCTGCGGTATCAGTTGCCACTTGCATGTTTTAGAAATACAAATCATAATGGCTTCATTTCTATATGATGATAATTAGGAGCAAGAACTATTGGAACTTGCATCACCGAGAGAAATCTAGCTACCAAACCTGGACACATATCAGCATTACAAAATGTGAGCACATCATGGGGCTGATTTCCATCCTTTGCTGCTAAAGCACCGCTCTAACTGCACAGGCTCCAAAAGGACATGCTCGTGTCCTGCACTTAACATCAGTAAGAAGAGAAAGTGAGCCCCCTGACTTTTTAAATCTCCTCCCACTCTCTCTTCTTGCTTGTGAAAAAGACCTTCCATGTTTGGGCAAAAGAATGCCGTGTGTGTGGCTAGTGAACAAACAGCTCACTGCATTGCCAAAATTCCAGCAGCAGTGCTTTATAAATCTAGAGATAGGCATGGCAGCATCTAAAAACGTGTTCTCACATTCCTTTATTTATCTGACAGGAATGGGAGGTCACAATAAGGCATGTTACTAAAAGGTTCTGCAGAACGGAGTACTGTTTAATGTGTCAGAAACAACTGAGTGTTATGACCTCACTTTGGATAAACACATTTTATACTACAGACATTTAGGCAAATAATGTTTGGCTATATTAAGTAATGAATAATTATATTAAAAGTAAATTAAATGTAGAAGAGAGGCAAGAAGGAATTGCAATTTGAATATTTCATCCCCCTTGCTATTTGTTCTATAAATAAGTGTCCTAAAGACAGTCATTGTACCAAGTCTACTAACAAGCAATGCCTTTTCTACTTCTAACTAATTTCTAAAGCTGAGAACCACACCCCCAGCTTGGTTTTTTTTTGGTGGTTTTTGCTTGGTTGATTTTTTTTTTGTTTTGTTTTGTTTTGTTTTTTTTTGGGGGGGGGGGGTTGTTTTTTTTGGGTTTTTTGTTTGTTTGTTTGTTTTTGTTTTTGTGGGTGGGTGGTGTGGTTTTTGTTTGTTTGTTTGTTTTTGTTTCTTGTCTCCAGCTTTGTTTTTAAAGAAAAATGAAGTAATCTTTCAAATTTTTCAAAAGCAAAGACAACATGGACCAGTTCATCCTAATGTCTTATGAATCAAATAGATAAGGCTTAGGTTTACTGTGTTTTAAAACAGCACGGTTTCAAAGCTCATTACGCCCTGGTTCCTTGGATGCCCAGCTTTTCAACTTCTCATGCAAGTGCTTCTTTTCTGGATCTTCCCTGCTATGGTCAGGATCTTACAGAAGGACCAGATGGAAATCTGGTTATTTACCTATTTAGTTAATTTAGTTTTGTCAACATAACTATTCCTAATAACTATTTATTTAGTTACTTACTTTCCTTGCCTTTTTATTTGATAGGAAGACAAGGGAGATGCACTTGTGGAAAGTTAAGGATGTTTGCTTACCAGATCCAGATTCTGAAAATGTTTGCACTTCTGTGTGCCTTGAAGGGCCTGTGTAGTGAAAGCAGCCTCCCTCATTTGCATGTGAAGAGCACATGAAGCTAAGCAGCATCTCTGGCTGTGCATTGCCAAGTGCTCTCCTCTCTCTTTACGGGATTATGAAGTGCTCTCATAAACTGTCAGACCGACACCTGCAGCGAGCAGCACTCGGGAGTGTCCAAGCAGCGCGTGAGAGCACTTTACCGTGCCAGAGAGAGGGGAAGGAAAGCAGGGGAGCCCTTAAAGAGGAACGAAATCCATACTGAGATAGAGAGGTGCAATTAAGAGTGACTGGCACTAAAGGAGAACCTTTTTCTCCATTTTAATTTCTGAGTTGCTAAGGAAGCATAAAAAGCCCCTGCATCTACATACCTGAGGCGCGAGGTAGCGTTTCCTTTTAGAGCAAAGGGGTGCCAGCGACTCTGGTGTGCCCTCTTGCTGCTCATGCCATAGTGTGCTTGTCTAGCATTATGTTTTCAAACAGGTTTCAACATTCGACAAGGAGAGCTCCCATTATAACCTTTGCCAATCCTAATGATAAGGCAGAACTCCTTGCTCTCTCTCTTTTTTCAAATGTTTGCCCGAAGAAGTACTGCTCTGTCCTAGCTGCTTTCCAGGCACTTGAAAAGATGATCCCTGCCTTAGGGAACTTCAAAAAACTAAACGTGACCAGGGGTTATCAGCAGAAGAATTCACGCGGGAATTTTTTTAGAAAAAGCTGCAAATCTCTCTGAGATTGATACAAGAGATTTATACTTAAAACATACAGTGACAAAGGGCATAAAGTTCAGATTTTTATATAATGTTATGCAAGTAAAAATAAGGATGCAGAGAGGCACATGGAGGAATCCACATATCCAATATGGTATGTAGTGGATTTCTTGCCCTGAAGAAAACTAATCCAGATGTGCTACGCCTAAAGAAATGTGGGATGGAGAATGTGAATGATGCTACAGCTCCCAATACTATATGACAGCACTAATTCCTCAGCGGGGAAGAAGCATTTAGTTCCCTCCCACAGATCATTTATTCACTTTGAATAGTGACAGACTAAACTTCAGCCACTTGAGAAAAGTAAAGGAACAGTGGAAGACAACAGAAGAAGTGGTAAAAGTAACTGGCAAGTCCAAACGCAGAAGACTTATGTTCAGTTGTCAAGAAAGATAACAAAGAAAGTTAGCCCCACAGTGTAAAAAATATTAGAAATGAGTCAATCTCTGGGGAAAAGAGCAAGTCAAAGTAGGAGGAGTGTCAACACTAAAGCAGTCTTTTGGGGATCTTTTCAAGTGCATCTGAGGGACTGTTCCACAGAAAGTTAGGTGCAAACATGACTGTTTCAGGAAAAAAAATAACAAAGGAAAATGAAAGGCAGAAAAAGTGGAAACTATGAAAAGCTGAGAAAAACCTGTGTATATGACTCTCCCAATTTATCAGATCAACTCATAAACACATATCTTCCCTCTTCCTCTTAAAATCCTGTTTGCATGACCTGGATTCAGGTTTACCATGGGAAGACATGAATCAGTGGACTCCAGAGCATAAAAGAGGTCACACGTGAGAACGGAGAACTCTGTCTGTGGCCAAGTTCATGTGTGTGAGAGCTGGGACAGGTCCCCGTGTGTAAGTGGTAGCAAGTGACACACACGTGATATTTCAAGTGCTTCACTTAGGAAACTAACTCCATAATATTCCCCCTGAAACAGGTTGCTCCCGGGTGTTTAACGAATGGTTGGTCATTTAATGGCCCGAGGCAAAGCCAAGGAAGGTTAATGCACTGACAAAGCAGACATTAACTACGATAACAACAGTTTTCATGGAGGATCATTGCTATTATAAACCTTATTCAACACCATAATGCCAACAGTCATTCCCTACTTTTCCCTCATCTTTCAAATAAAGTTAGTGTCTTCGTGACGCAGCAGAGCAAACAGTGCAGCCAAAATCTGAGACCTTCAACTTTTAATAATCTTCTTTCTGTTTGTTCAGGTACAAACAGTATTGGACTTTGGCTGGAAGATAAATCAGCACAAAGAAAGCTTCATTTAAACAGATCTCCACAACACCTTTTATCCTGAAGTAAGCAAAGGGAACAAATTTGTCTTCACCAGGCAATTTGGAGGGCACAAAGGGTGCTGCCATCCACGGAAATACTTGGGGGCAGGTTGGACAGGCCTCCAAGCAACCTGATCCTGTGGAAGGTGGTCCTGCTCATTGCCGGGTTGGACTAGATGCCTTTAAAGGACCCTTCCAACCTAAGCCATGCTACAATTTTACGGCTGGGGGTTACATTTTGTTTGCTTTGTAGGAATCACCGAGGGGTCCGTGCAGAAGGGCTGTATTTCTGGGCTACCAGGCACTGTTCACGTAAATACTACTTTGCTAAGGAAACACATAAAATACATTGCCTCAAGTAAAAGATACACAGACTTATTTCCCCACCCCCAGCATCTCCTGATGTATAAGATATGCTTGACACTTGAAGCAAAGTTCTGTTAGGAAAAAGACCCACTGTGTGGCATTTGCTTTGGAAGGCACAGGGAAGGCTTCCAGCCACAGAGCCCATGAAAGATGGAAATGAGCAGGAAACAGCTACAGAGGGTAATGAGGTGCCATTATGGAATACCTTCATGGTGTTCAGAAATTAAACAAAAGGGATGCACCTTTTTGGTTTTGTGGGGTTTGTTTGTTATTTTTTTCTTTTTTAGGACCAAATATAAGATATCATAAGCATTACCCTGCAAAGATTGCAGCTTGGTCTCTCACAAAGATTCAAGAGTCCCAGCAACAATTAAGCCATTGAGGGCTCAGAAGATGAGCCTAATTAAAATCTTCAGTGCAGAGATCAGTGCAACATGATCTTGTCAGCTCTGCCACGTCACCTTCCATCTATTGGTGATGGGCCAGGAGACAAGAACAATGGATAGAGGCTGTGGCCACAGGTGTGCTCTGCAGGGTTGTGGGAAGGGAAAAGAGAATGTACAGTATCATCCACATCCTGGAAATGAAGCAATCAGTGAAACTTAGAGAAACTAAATCTCAATTAGGCTTTGAAGTTTAAAAATGAAAACGACTGAGATCAGATGGCTGAAACATTTGTATCCAACCCATATGATAAATGTGTTTAATATTAGTTGTACTTTGAACTTTGCTATCTCCTTCCACTTTAAGATCTCAAAAGGTTTTGCAAGCTTTAGAAATAAAGCCTCATAATACCTCTGCAAGGTCAGCACTATTATTCTTATTTGTAAAAGTAAAATAACTTGGCCAAGGTCGCATACAGAGAGTCAGTGGCAGAGCCAGGAATAAAACCTATCTTTTTTGGCTCTTGGTTACATATATTTAAGGTGATCTGCAAGGGAAAAATACTTGAATGTGTGCCTATTTTTTCCTCCTTTTTTTTTTATGATGATGAATAAAGAAAGTATTAAGATTTTTTTAAGAGTTCATACAAACTGGCCTGAAGGACAACAGTGGTACTTCTAACAGGAACGAGGATACAGATTTAATTTTCAAGCACTTTGAAATCCGTGGGGAGAAAAAAGTACTAAATTAAATGCTGGTTAATAAATAACAACAATAATGATAATAGTAATAATTTGCTGTAGCACTAGCAGAATAACTCCCTATGTGAGCACTGTATTTGAGAATAAAAGTAAGATGCCTCTGATACAATTACTCCATCTCATTTATGGCTAGGCCACAGTGGTATCATTATAATTATTCCACTATAGTTCTACCAGTTCATTTCCCTGTGTAAAATAAGCCCTAAGGGATTCTTTTCCTGCTTCTATTCAACGTTTTAAATTTATATTCTTTTTACTCTAGACAGCCTATGATGGAAAATTCGGAAAACTACTGCATACCAGGGGACCTGGGGGCATATTTACAGATAGCATTAGGTTGTCATAACTGTGACTCTGTAGATCACCTGAAGATCTGCTTTTAAAAAACTGAGAAGGAGGGATCTACAAGAACACTGAGCTGGTTTTGTTTTGAACCACATGGAACTGAGATGAAGTGGAAGCCATCAACAGCTTCCCAGGAAACAAACAGAAAATCCTCAAATCCAAGACTCCTTTCCTGTCCCCTCCAATTGAGTGGACTGTATGAAAGACAGATGCTCACATGATCAATCTCTCTAAAAAAACCAGGGATAAGTATTCTTTGACATTCTGAAAGTATTGGTTCAGACTGTAACTAAAACAACAAAGGACCACTAACTCAGTAGTCCCTAGCACATTTATCTTTTCCACATTAGATGAAAAGCTAAAGTACACCCATTAAACAGGTGTCATATTTCATGTCAGACACCCAAATTGGAGCACCAGATTTAGCACTTAAGAGGAAAATCCTGCCTTGCAAATCTGTGATGTCATTCACACAACAGCCACCTTTCCACCCAGAAATTTTTACTTACTGGAGTGTTCTGGCTGTAGTCAGTACAGGAAATTTAACAAAGTTGTATGATATACTTCTCTCCCTACCTTGGGCTCCTATTTCATTGCTTACCTTCCTCTGGTACATCTGGCCTTAGGTCAATGTTTGGAGATACAGCCACTGGATTGCACGGGCCGTGGCTGCTCAGGTGATTAACTGCACTCCCACAGTGACAGAACCCACCTCCACTGTGGCTTTGTTTTCACACAAGTGAAAATGGAAGATTGGTAGGAAGGCAGCTAAATAGTATCTCTGGAAAAACAGTACAGCTTAGATCTTTGTAGTTACATGCTCAGACTTCAGCAGTCACATTTCTGCTGTACACTTCTGCATCTGTAATTGCACACTGTGTCCTTTCGATGTGATTTGCAGAGCTTTGCATTGCTAAGCTTACCTAATAATAGAAAAGGGCTACAAAATCCCCCAAGAAGCCTTATTATAGGAGCTTGCTAAGACTGCTAGCAAAACACTTCCACTGAATTTTTGAGGCTAGACATACACATGTATATGTTTTATGAAATGAAGGCAAAAAAAGACTTGCCCCTCTAGAATATCCATGTCATGCTAGTGGTTTCCCCTAGGTTACTGCATTTTAAGCACATAGTAGATGCAGCAGAAATTAGAGATAGCAAAAAAGGTCGCCATACTTGTAACACAAGCAAGAAAGGGCAAGGCCCATCCAGTTTAGAGGAGCTGCCTTGGAAAGGTCTCTGGCACCATTAGAAGTTGTGTCCTGGAAGGTCGGGCATCACCAGCACAAGAGCAGAACACACACAAAGACCTTCCATGGCAATGTGTGAGGCAACTTGCAAAAGATGGAAAACGTGGTTGCAAAAGTCTGCTGACTGCTCAGAGTACCTCTACTACATCTCCTTGAGGAGCTAGTAGCTATTGACTATTCTTCTATCATTATCTGAATCTCCAGCACTGGAGAAGAAATGTCAGACTTTTGAAGGTTATTACATAGACATCTGTCTGATAATTGCAGGACTATTAACAATGCCATGTTTGTCTTACTGAGATCAGTAGTACAGCATTACACACTCAGTGTGCATTTTCCCAACTCACTGCACACAGCAGATCTAGGACTAAGGAATCAGCTTACCAAAAGGCTCAGGCCTTTTTCAGAAAGCTCGTGCTGCTGCTGCTGGGACCCACCACACATGGTGCAAAGCACTAGCATTAATTTACCAGAAGGAGAAGGAAGATCATCCATTCTACATGCATGAAACACCAAGCTGTCATCAAAGAGAGGAAAAAAAATAAAAAAAGAGAGAGAAAGAAAAGAGACCCTGTATCCTTCTTAGGTGTGCATTTGATCTGGAAAGTTTCTGGATGATAAAGATGATTGTGCTACTAAACTAAAAGCAACAACAGACTGATTCCAACCTGCTGAGGAGGTCAGGTGATGAATGGGCAGGGACACAGACAGAAACATCCTTGTGGAGGGAGTTCCCTAGAAGAAGTTTGATCTGGTTATCAAAGAAGGGGAGAGGGAGGATAAAAGAAGTCCAGGCAAAAACAGAGCCAGTGAATTAACAAAGCTGCTTTTCAGCACATCCCTAAGAGAAGTCTTTCTTAAAAGAAGGCGACACAAAAGGTAACATTCAATGAACCAAATTATAGCATCTATTTTAACAAAGCCATATGAGCACACATAGTTTGCAACACGATCCACTTAAAAAAAGCAAGGAAGGTGGAAACAGATACAAGCCAGTTCATTTCAGGAACAACCTGAGGTAAGAACCCAGATGCACCTTTCCTTGACTGAGTGCTCTCCTGGCTGGACAGGGTGCTTCCAAAAACTGAGTTAACCAGTGACTCAAAGGTTTGACATGGTATCTTACTTCTAAACATCTCCTCTAAGGTGCAGCTTTTCTCAAAGTGGAAACAGCCTTCAACCTCTACATCAGCACTAACAACTGGAATACTGGAGAACAGTTTCCAAGCAACTTGGATCCCAAAGCAAATAACTGCCCCACTGATGCTGTTCAAGATTACAGCGACATGGACTCTGAGGTCAGAAGGCTGAAATGACTCCAATCTTTATTATCTGGGAATTTCTTCCCTTTATACTATTTTACAAAGAACCACTCAAGGGGTGGAAGAAAGACAAACTTCTTCAACTACATTGGTCAAGTCAGAGAGACATCAAGAAGTCCTTCCCAGGGAAAGCAATGTAAACATAGGTTACAGCTAGGAAAACATGTCTCTTGTTGACAGGACAGTGTCTGGGAAAAAGTTTCAGAGAACCCAAACATTACAGCACGAACCATGGCTACACCCCATTACATGTATGCTGTTCCTTTTAATCCTCCAAGGTCATCACTACCCCTCTTTTATGACAGAAAGAACAAGCTTTGTCAGTATTCATCTAGGCTTTTATATGCTGGGCACCATCCAGTGAAAACAATGGAGATGCACTGTTTGCTGCACCAAAATCAACACTTTCTGGTCTCAGGGGTCTTTTTTTCCAGTCTGGCAGCACAGGAATGTGGAGCTATTACCTATAGCCAGTGCTTCCTGAGACAGAACCAGTCATGCTAGGATCATCCCTTCAGCTAGAAATGCTGATTTCAGATGGCAGGGAAGTGGAAGTGTTTCATTCATTAGAAGCAGTTTCTACCAAAAGCTGCTGCAATATGCATGGTCTCACTAACCTCACAGTACCTTTTTTTCAACTTTTCTCCAGGGAAAAAGAGATGAGGTATTTAGAAAGTAGAAGAGACAATCAGAGTTGCATAGAAAAAGCAGGATAACTAGCACAAAGATATTTGTAACCAGCAGGAAAGGAAAGAGGTAGTTAAAATTTGTCAGAAAAGAAGAGTCAACTATTCCAATCCTGCAGCATCTGTAAACATGAATTTAATTTGCCCACTCAATTATATTCAGTCTTTCCTGGAGAAAAGTAAACATATGAGAGAGGAAGAAAAGAAATTTTTGCTTATAAAACTGTGAAGGCTTTCTAAATTTCAAAAAGTGATTGCAGTGTAGGCAGAATTTTGACTCCATTGACTTGAAAATTGAATTCCTCTTTAAAGACAGTGCATAGTCATAGTAGAAACCTGCTCCCAGACATTGACCCTAAACCCTGCTTCATCTCTCATTTGAAGGAATTGCTTCTGGTACAATCACTGCAGCAATGTGTCTTACTCTCTTCAATCCATGTCTGCTGGTCTTCGCAACAAGCAATCATATTAAATCAACAGCAGAAGCCAAATTTTTTTGAGATATATGAAAATTGTTATAGTAATGGGGACAAAAGCTTAGCAAGACTCCTTTCACTTGCCTAACTAAACTCCAAAATTGGTGAAGAGCATAATTTGATGAGGGGGAGTGTACTTAGAAGACCCACTGCTCATGAAAAATCAGAGATGCCACGAAGGCATTGATGTTTTAACCAACATAATACCCAGCATGACATAAACAAGGATTGTCACAGCAACATTGGCTTGAACTTTTTTCCTTTCACATGTCATTTCCCACTGTGTGACTTATCCCATCACACTTCAGAACTTCAGGTTTCCACACATTCCCCTTGATTTCTTATTAGAGGATGGTGAAGCAGGGAGGCCTGATTTCAAGGAGCACAAGGCAGACCTGCCACATTTACTCCTATCTCCTCTTCTACTCCTCTAGAAGTAGGTTTGTGTGGATGTTCTTACGCTACTTGAAGAATCCCCTAGGGAAGACAGCTTCTCAGCCAGGTGGTGAAGCTGGTTTCCTGACAACACGTACAGGAAGGAGCAAGGCAAGGGACCCAGCCCAGTAAAGACAGCATGAGGATACCATATGAAATCTGTTTTATGCTTATCATCTGGGCAGACATCCCATAGCAGACACAGGCATCCCACAGGATCATCAGTAGATATACTGGCCTATTTTGCCCTTAGAAGCAAGCAAGAGTGGAAACATAGTTATTGAACGAGCAGTTTGGGTTTATCCAGAGGCTGTGGAACAGGAAACTTGAGTAATTTTTTTTTTCTTTCTCATAATAGCCTGTGATTTGACCAACATGGTATAACCACAATATCTAAATTAAATTCTTATTGAGACGATCTTACTTCAAGCTAGACTTCTCTCCCTTTGAATTTCCAGACCAGATAGAATGAACACTGATGATCAATGAAGTTCAACCAAAGTTCAGCACAGAGGCAGTTCCATGCAGGAGACTAACTGAGCAAATCTAAAAGACCATGGTGTAACACACTTAGTCAGGAGATTGCCAAAAAGGCAGCTCTGGAGTTCAGCATACAGGCTGTTCTCTCAGTTAATGTAAACTCTGCTATGTTGTAGATTTTTGCCCTTTCCAGATTAAAGTGAGGACAATGTTACCCTTTTTCTTGTCCTTCTCTCCATTTTCTATTTTATAAAATGTACAAAACAAGGACTATCACAAAATTAATGGCGAAGAAAGAAAACAAACAAGCAGAGAAGAACATGGCAGATTATACAGTTAGACAGGAGAAGGTGTAACATAACCAGAAAAGGACAGAATCCACTTTTACCCACCAACTGCTCCTCATTTGTACAGGGAACCACTGTATATCATCATCATCCTTCACCTCTATTTCACACAAATCACTGTGCTGTAACCATTTTATACCTTCATCTGAGCCTCTATCAATTCTCCTTTTGGGGACAGCTCCTGAAAGTCCTCCTGCTTTTCTGTTTCCCATTAGAGACATGCACAAACCCCTCAAAGCTACAGTTTCATCATGCTGCTTTCAGCACCAGATCTTACCAGAGTAAACTAAGGGGCAGAAAAGGACAATTGATTAGACAGAAGCCTTATTGGGTCTCTGAAATACTTCACATATGTACTGATGATGATGGCTTTTTTGCTACAGGACCAGGACATATTCAAGAAGGAGAGAAAAAACCAAGGTAATTGCAGCCATAGAAGAGTGGGATGAGAACATGTGCAGACACCAGGGTCAGTGCAGAAGGAGGAGGTGCTCCAGATGCCAAAGCTGAGATTCCCCTGCAACCCATGGTATAGACCATGGTGAGGCAGCAGTGTCCCTGCAGCCCATGGAGGATGCAGAGATCCACGTGCAGCCCATGGAGGAGTCCCATGCTGGAACAGGTGGATGCTTGAGAGGAGACTGTGAGCCCATGGGATACCAGTGGAGAAAGAAGCCCACGCTGGAGCAGCCTGTCCTTGAGGGACTGCACACTGTGGAAGTGACCACGTTGCAGCAGTCTGAGGCGTGCTGTTGCCTGGGGGAGATGGAGCCACACTGGAGAAGTTCATGGAGCACTGTCTCCTGTGGGAGGGACCTCACAGTGCAGCAGGGGAAGGACTCTTGTCCCTGAGCAGCAGGAGAAGCCATGGTGATAAACTGACCATAACCCCTGTTCCCTGTCTCTTTGTGCCACTGGGGGAGGAGGCAGAGCAGGGAAGGGAGGGAGGGGTGGGCAGAAGGTGTTTTGAAGCTTCTATTTTACTTCTCATTATCCTGTTTTGATTTTGTTATTAATAAATTCACTTCGTATCTCTCAGCTGAACCTGTTTTGCTTGTGACAGTATTTGGTGAGTGATCTCTCTTGACCCTTATCTCAACTCATGAACCCTTCATTATATTTTCTCTCCCCTGTCCAGCTGCAGAAGGGAGTGAGAGAGAGACTTTGGTGGGTGCCTGGTGTTCAGCCAGGGTCAACCCACTACACTGGGATAACAGTGAACAAACAGCTGCACTGAGAGCAAATATGAATCAGATTTTTTTTTTTTTTTTCCCCAGAAGCTAAAAAGGCTTCCATATCAGTCCTACACTGCTCTGCAAAAGAGAAACAACAGTCATGATGCTTCCTTCAGGAAATCAAAGACCGAATTTAGAGGAAAGTAAGGAAATTATTTTTATAACAGTTCAGAATTTGAAGCACTTGTAAAAAAGATGGAGGCATCCTCAAAGTTCATTAATTTCTGAAGCAGTGTCCCATGGCCAGCTTTTCTGGTGAATTGCCCAGACAACAGGGAATACTTTAGGTTTGTGCATCCTACACTGTCTCCTTAGAACTGCAAGGAGCCCACCAGATGGAATCCCTGTTCCCTTCTTTCAGAAAGGCTATGTTATATAAGAAAATACACTCTGGTCAGTCATGGTCAACAGACCTTTTCTCTTTAGATCTCTTTTTTTCCCTTTCCTTCCATTTGAGGTTTTTTCCCTTCTTTCTTTCTTTCTTTTAATATATGAAGGCAATATTTACAGCCAAAGCAGTGCTGAGTAAGATGCAGTGATTATGGCTGATTTTATCACAGCCGTATTACTTAGCTGCAAGGTGAAGCGCTGTGCTAAAATGGATCATGAATCCCTGAAATTGACTATCCGTCACCTTTATAATCCTGATGGAAAGGCAGGTCAGATCAGGCCTGACAACTCCCCATGCAAACGAGACTACACCAGTGACGTCTGCTTGCCTCAAGGCATTTATTTGTCTGGAGAGGAAGGTGATGCCTTAGGGAACTGGACTAGAGAAAGAGGGAGAGGAGAAACTACTGCAGGAATCAAGTGCAAATACAGGAGCCAATTTTGTGCACAGAAAGACTGCTAGAAGTAGTAAATGAAAGAATACTACAAGCAGCTAAGAATCAGGACTGTGGCATGAATGCCCTCCCCCCATCCAACCCCCAGGTAGAAAAACAGATTTCAGTTTCAAAGTAAGAAAACTAAAATAACACTACCTTACCACTGGGAATTTGTAGGACCAGAAGAAATCCATAATGAGGAAAAAACCTCTAAAATGTCTGAAGAATCTAGTAATAATTCTTTCCAATTCAGTGCCACTTTCTTTCTCACAAAGTCAGATTTAAGAAGTGTCTGTAAGTTTGGAGGCCAAATCTATCAGGGTGTAAGCAGTGGCCATTACGTGTGACACCTATGCAAGAAAGCTCACAGAGTGATGGAAGTGTTGAACCTCACAGGAGGTATTTATTTGGAGACAATCAGTTCACTTGATGAGAAAATCACTGAACTACTCTATTGAAACTTTTTAACTGACATATGGCCATATTAAAGAAACTTCCCAATCTGACCATTTACAAGATTCTCTAGCAGTCACACTCCCAAGGCCAGGGATTTTATCTGCTGGGACTGAAGACCCTTTGCAGCAGGTGGCTCCAGTGAGCCAACAATTGCCTTGCTTGACTCTCTACATATCCCAGCCACACAGTCAGACCAGACTGCCTTAGCAGAGTCTCAGATGTTTCATTCCATAAAATAATTTACTCATGGTGCAGTAACGCAGAGACATCCCAGGCTGGTGCCTCTGAGGGGGAACCAGTAATGAAGTACCCCCTTGGCTTTTATCCCCTCCCAGTCCAAGCTCAAAATACTCTTGTTCTTCCCTTCTGAGTCTTCAGGCCTCTGCAGTGTCTCCCAGTGCCCATCCACCTGTCTTTGTGCCCTTTGTTATGAAAAGGGTTGGGAGCTCACAGCCTTTTGTCTCTGGGTCCTGCCTCCCAGAACTCAACCTGCAGCTGAACCCAGAGCTGCCTGCACCAAAAGTACTCCTCAGCAGCCACGTGCAAGAGGGACAATTTAGGAGAAAAGACCAACGACCATGCTATTTACTGTTTCTAATGAGACTGATGTGCTGCTTTAGGTAAACACCAGCTTCATAAGGCAGGACCTGTTCTGATGTATAAACACAGGTTGTCTCCTTCATACACCTCCCCGCTTTGAGCATATCTCAGTGACACCGAGCAGAGCGCTTGCTCTTGGCATCCACGTTCTATTCCCAGCATAGTTTCTTACAGATCAGGCAGCCTAGTCATAGTCATTAACACTACTGTCACTTATTCCTGCCCATGCTAAAAGAGGTTAATACTTTGTGTGTCACAGAGCTACTACACCCTTGTTGTTAAAAGTGGGGTAGACTCTTTGAGATTCACAGATAGATGATATTAAAGAAGGGCAAAGACTACTTACATCTTGCTCTTCTCACCTGTCCTTTCTTCCCCTTTCCTCTAGTGCCTCTCCTGGGTAAGTCACATCCCAGCTAAACCTCTTAGTGAGTGATTACATTAAAGATAGTGCTAATTACCAAGTGTTGTCTTCATGGTACAATCTTATCAACACCCCACACTTTCTCCCCTGAGGTGAGGGGGCTTGATCCATTTCATAAAAGTATCCTAGTTATCTGCTCCAGCAAGCTCCATTCCCTCAGGCCTAAAGGTGGATGGTTCTCTCTCTCTTTTTCTTTTTTTTTTTTTCTTTTTTTTTTTTTTTCTTTTTTTCTTTTTTTTTTTTTTCTTTTTTTCTTTTTTCTTCACTTTAAGTACAGATTCAAAGCTTTTCTGGTAGAACCTCTTGCAGGGAGGTGGGGTTACCCCAACAACAGACCCGTGGGTATTGTCCCGTGTGTACAAAAGGAGCCAGCCATTCCCAAGGTGCTGTGTCCATGTAACACACTCAGAGGCTCATCCCCAGCAAGCACTGCAGCTCTACCGCCCTCCACCAGGCACAGGAAGCCAATTCCTGCCCCGCAGCTGGAAACACTGAGTTTGGAACATGGGGAAACAGACGTAAAGCAGAAGTAGCTGCAAGAAATGCCCAGCTGTGCTTTGGAAAGGCTACTGAATCACAATTTAGTATTACCTGATTTTTTTTTTTTTTCCTAGAATCTCCATTTGACCAAGCTTTGCCAGGGCTATGCTCTTCTGCCTTGCAGCACCCCCAACCCTGAGTTTGGGACTGCCCCCACATTTCTGACAACTTAACAAGGGGTAGGCTCAGTAACCCTGTGGGTTTGGCTACACTACTGTTAGTTACCAAGGCTTTAACAGGGTAATTTCATCTTGCATTATAATCCAGAACACCATTTGCTTTCTTATTAGTGGAAGATTCAGCTGTATTCTTTCTGGGGGTTTGGTTATTTTTATGTTTGAAGGTTGTTAGTGCTTTGTTGGTTTGTTTGGTTTGTTGTTTTTTTTTTTTGGTGGTTTTTTTTTCCATATAATTTGTGTGCATATTACTTGCTGTCCCTGGAATTCATTTTGTTCCCTGCTAATGAAACCTCTGCGTCGCTAACAAAGCAGAAAATAAAAAAGGTAAATAGCACTCTCCAGAAACAATTTGTTTCTTGTTCTGTAAATTTTTGCTGAACAGCATCTCAGGGAATTTTCACCCCAATAAGAGAAGAGAGAAGCAGGAGATGATTGAGAAGGGGCTAGAAATGCAGTTAGTTGATCTGGAAAGGAAATAATAATTATATGTACACTGTAGACAAATAGGTACCCAGACAGCTGCACCTGTGAAACTTCACAAGGCACTTGAGCACCCAAGTAATTTGATTGAGGAGAAACCACTGGTTGTAGAGACATTTGAAGGGGGGGATTAGTTTTCTCATGTTTAACCCTTTGGATCTACACCAAGAGTCAGCTGCCCTTACCAGACTCAGAAAACAGAAGAAAACACAGAAAATTAATAAGCAATCCTGTTCTGCTAAAACATCTAAGGTAAGTATAGACTGCGCCCAGCAGTATTGGTGTCAATAAATACAAAAGGAGGAGATGAAAATACTTAGGAAAAAGTGATGTTGGTTTTTCCTAGTGTGTCTGATGCTACCAGCTGCTAGAGAAAGGCACAAGACATGCCACTAAAGGTAGCTTCTTTCTCACACAAGTGAGTCATCATATTCACTTTCAAACAGCTGAATAATACAAGTCAGAAGTCTGAAATTTTCCAAAAAAAAATAGACCACTGCAGGGATTTTGAAGTTTATATTGAAGATCCTAGATTAAAGGCTTGCAATTGAAAAAGATGTGAGTTTATAGCTGCTACCACTGATTTTATTGTCTGACATTTGGATCCTAAACCCTCTAATCCAAGCGGGGAGGTAAAAACAATGTCATAGGGCAGGAATGGAGATGCTCTTACATCCTTTCCACCAATAATCAAGTAATATGTCATCTCTGTGCCCTGCTGCTTGGGAACTAAGAAACTACTACTACTAGAAAAATAAACCAACCAACATCAGATTCAGCCAGAGTGAAATGCACTGAAAGCCAGGTTTTATTTCTGAGATTACTCCATTGGGTAAAGCAGCCAAGGGAATTAGATGGCCAAAAGCCATGTGGCCCTAAGTCCCTTAGCCACCTTTAAAATTGCATGCACAGTGCTCCACGCATGAACACACCTTTGCCCTATCACTCACTGGATTACTGGACCAGCCCTCGTATGGAAGATTAAATACAAACTGCTCTACTGCTAAAGCATATTTATTGAGCTTTAAACACCATGTAATTTATACATCTCTCCTCACAGAGTTGGAAAAACTCCATCAACAATAATAACGGCAACATTCAATTTCAATTGGTATGTTTTTAACCTACAATAAGCAACCTGTTATAACTATAAAGAGGTCTTTAGAAGTTATGCAAGGTATTAATTGAGCTGCTAGGAGACCATGCAGGTTGGCTTTGTAGTAACTCTACAGTGAAAAAGAATGCAGCAACCAGAAAAATCCTGGCAAGACAGCAGCACCATCTCAGGAGATGATTGCTTCAGCTGTACTAGTTATTTACATGAAGTCAATTCCAAGTGATTATTAAGAACATGAGGTTTATCGTTCAATATAAAAGGCCAGTTCATTATGTCCCCACAAGCTACAGCTTAAATGGCAAACCTCGATAATTTAGTTTTTCTAACAGCAGTTTGGAATTTAATCGCTGCACAATAACTGCATTAATTCTGAATTAATTTCTTAATGGAGATGTAATTGTCTTAAGTTTCATCTGAGGGGCCAAAATATGCTCTAACCAGCATAAATCTAGTGGAACTTCATGTGAGAGAGTGGGATGATTTCAGCATAAGGAAACTTGAAGTCAACAGGCAGCTGAATTTTCTACTGGCATCAGAGGAATGAGTATGGCCCAACCATCATTTGCACTGTTTTGTTTTCAGTCCCATATGACCCTTGTTTGCCTGGGCACCATCCTTACAAGTACTGAACACAGATGAAATCACATCTGTTTACTACCATGATTCCAATAATAAGAATACTTCATCCCAAAAGGCTGCAAAGCATTTTGCTGCAGGGAAAACATTTCTATCAGTAACAAAATGCTTTTTGGTCTGGGGTGAAGACACGGGCTCATATAGACAGAGAAGCTGAAAAGGCAGACAGCCACACTTCTATTTGGCTTAGACATTCAAGTACACTCACACCTCCAAGTACTATAACAAGCCCTGTATGAACAATGTAAAGACAATGCCTTCAGAAGGTATTCACAAGAACTCAGATGCTGTTGTGGCAGTCACGCTGGAAATCCTTAAAGCAGAATTGAAATCAATGGGAACAAAAAAATGATCACTGCTACAGTCACAATATGGATAAGAACAGTGATGGTAAGAAACTGATGCTATAGGAAGGATGCCTAGATAGCATGAACAGGGACTGATGAAACGTATTTTAGCTCTTACAGTTGCCCATTAGAATGGGTGAACTCTTAGCGGCAAGAATAAAGTTGAGAACGCAAAAAGCAACAAAGAAATAAACCATCTGAAAAAATTAGTGCGACAGATGAAAGTTACAGTGACAAATTTGCAAGTCATACAGGAGATTTGAATCTACTGAGTGCCCTAAAGCTGCAAGGAGTTCCTTGCGGCTCATCCCATTCAAGGACATACCAAGGAACATACCAAGTGCGGCAGTAACATCTCTTAGAATCTGAGCCAGACAGGTAAGTCGCAAACTGAAAGCATGATACTAAGTAAACCTGACTGAGGAAACACAAAGTAACACAGCTCACAGTTCCCCTACTTCAGCTTAAGGTATACCTCCTACCTATACCACTGTTTACAAATACAACATTTTCTTGTTTCAAGCAGGCAGAGAGAAGAGAAAATTTTCAGATGTTTGTGTTGAGCATTTTCCTACCAGCACCACAGCAACCTCATGTGACTTTTCCATCCATTTTACATCTATTCACACCACTGGTGACACAGAAACACCGACAGCCCCTCTAGTGTTTGATTTAATATTTATCAAATGAGAAGAACAGTCACAAAGAGTATCCTGCTAAAACATCATGCACCTGCTCGCCTGCTCCTTGAGGACCTCCTCTACAAACACTGCCCTGACACAACCTTTGAGAGAAGAAAGTGAGCAGCTTGTTTTGAGGTCTACTATTTATATATGAATACATCAGCAATAGATTCCTTTACATACAAGACATATGTAAGCAAATAGATACTCACTACCATTTTTTTGTGAAGGCAGAAAATCATAAAGACTATTCCTCCTCTAGAGCCATAAAGGCCTGAATAGAAAATGTTTATGATGTGAGCAAGGCAGTCAGCATCAGAAGCTGTGTTAAGAGATTAAGAGACCCTGACTCTTTGTATGCCTGAAAAGGATGCTGGCTTTCAGGTCAGTGAGCTGACCTTCCTTATCGATAGAGGTCATGATGAAATTTAGCAGATCAATCATCTAAACGGTTGGAGAGAAAGGAAAAAGACCTGCCAGAACAGTTTTGATTTAAGTTTTTATCAAAATCCAATCTCTCCATGGAAATTGTCAACTTCAATGAAATGTTTGATGACTAAACATTCAAGAGTTTCCTTGCGTTAAACTCAGAACATTTTGTTTAGATCCATTTTTTTTGATTTTTCTAATGTCATGTTAATATTTCATTTAATCTATTGCTCTCTATCATGTGTGTGTGAATTATTATTTACTTATTAGTCTAATACAATTAAAAAAGGAAAAGTAAATAAATCAGAGGAAATAGTGATAGTTTAAATAAAAAAAAATAAATTCTTCATTGGGAGAAAACTGAACTCTAAATTCAGAATTCATCTCAATTTATTGAGAGAGGCTAAAATTCTAGCATGCACAGTATAACTGCCCCCACAGTCTAGTCATTATAGGCTCTTCTGGCCATTGCATAATATGTGCCAGGCCAACTAGGGAAGGAAATAAAGCTTAGAGAAAGAAAGGAAGATATAACTTAGCTATACCTTAGAAAAAAACAGCATTTGCTATAGCCTCTGGCATTCCGTGGTATCACAGACATTTGCCTGTGGTGTCCCAATTCCCTGACATGCAAGACACAGTGTAATTCACATTAGGGCAGATTTTGCAAAAGCAAGTGACAGACCAAAGACTTACCTGTGGTACAGTGTGTCACTGGATTAAGTAATTTTTATGTTGTCTTTAGGTCCTTATACCACATCCATCACTACAGTATTGTAGCAGCTGGTGATGTTCATCAGAAACAAAACCAATAAGAGCAGTCAAGATTGCATAAAATGGTGGCCAAAATTGGGTTCTTAATTCCACACTTTGGCAAAGAATAAATAACATGATCCTTCACACTGAAAGACCGAATATGATCAGGAAAGCCCCAGTGAGTCGCATGCTGAATCTCCACAATAACTTACAAAATGCACCTACACATAACTACAAATCCAGGCCAAAGCACTGGGTTCAGACCCAGCAAAATTCTCTGGTCTCTGAAACTCTTGGTGGTGGGTCTGAAAGGTACAACAGCCTTTTCTGGACTTCAGACCTATGAATCTGTGACTTTACAAAAATGTGGTGCATACCTCAACCAAAATGGCCCTGCATGTTTCAAACTGCAGCAGTCTACAGACACATCCTGTAACAGCCACATTTGGCAGCAGAACATTCCAAGCACTTCTGCACATTGAAGCAAATGATGACATAGATGAGCTTTCAGGATCCCTGTAAACTATTTTCTCTGTGATTCTAGGAAATTTACACAAACTGGGTATCAGGGAGCCTTCATACAGCTCACCTGGCAGGATTAACCTGGACCAATCCAATGGAAAGTGTTACCATCCACAGAAAAAACATTCTATAAAAAAATGTTCTTTTTGCAAACATATATTGCTAAAGGGAAGCTGGTACAGGACACCTTTCTCTCTCCTAGCTTTGCACACAAGGAGTGCTGGGGTTATTACTTGCTCATCATATATTCCATTACGACTGACAGTCTGAAAGGAGAAGTGCCATTTGCACAAGTTCTCACCAAGCTCTAGCAGCCCTGTCAGTGTCACAGCTGGACTGAGATTCTGTAGTGAGCAAAAATGAAGCCAGAACCTCTTTAATATATAATTAGCAATAAGAGGAGTGTGAGGGCATTTGAATAATACATCTCATGGTCAGATTAAGCTGCAGGAGCCAAAAGAGAAAGGGCATAACAAGTCAACAGGGCAAAAATCAGAGAAAAAATGAGACTAATGTACCTATGGGAAGTGAGAGGTCCAGTTTTAAGCTGATAGTAAAAGTAGTGCTTTGCATTTCAAAATGCCTTGCTTTCAAACCTTTTCTTTAAAAAATTTCCAAAACAGAGTCAAAGACATGTGACCACAACTGCTCCCTTATGCAGAGGAAACAGAAATCCTTAGGGAGGTAATGAAATTTCCAAAGCCACTTTCAGGTTGTCAGTGGCAGAGTGGAGGATACAGACCATTCTCTAATGGCTGGAGGAACTGGCCTTTCCCATCCTATCCCTGACAGAGAGTGCCCAGAGAAGGGAGATAATGCAAAACACTGCTGAGTTTTCCCATACACTGGATTAAAGAGTAGTGTTTGGTATTAGCATCAAGTTCACTGCAGCCAGGCTTGCGTAAGGCTACACTGGTAAATGTTACACTCTCAATGCCTGATAAATGCAGAGAAAAATGAGAGGATGAAAATTATTTAGTGCCAAACCCCCCATTTTCAGCACCTCAAATACAGATGTGTTTTCCTCCTGTATTTTCATTCATGTTCCTCATTTTAATCACTGCCTTGCCTTTTTTTTGCTTTTTTTTAAATTCTCAGAAGTACCTAGAATTTCAGATCAGGCTTCATTTAGAGCCATCACCTTAATAACTACAGCACCTGCAAAAAAATAGAATAGATACAAGTTTTCATCTTTCATCAGAGCAGCTTTTCTGACCTTGACACGTTTGTGGTCAATTTAAACTGAGTGTACCACGCCTATCCACCAACTCATCTGTCATATCTGTTTCCCCCAGGCTTTCCCGTCCTGATGCAGCAATCCCTTTTGGTTCCTGCAAAAGGAATTGTACCTGGAAAGGATCATGGTGCCTCACAGGAAATTTCCAGCTGAGAACCACCTCAGAGCGAAAAACATCTTGGGCCAAGGAGGAGTTAGAGCTGGAATTGAAGAGAGTGCTCTAGTGCTCCCCCTAATATAAAGCTTCAATGCTAAATAAAGTAAAAAGGACATACACAAAAATCCCTTCAGCTCCTCATTTAAAGGTAGAGCAGCAACAAAACAGCACGGCCTGCAGCTGGGGCAGCAGCCTAAGCTATGTACTGAATGTGCAGAAAATCAGAGATTGGATTGCCTTCAACATTAAGAGCACAAAACTTGAGGGAATGATTTCTTCTGACAGATACTGAACATAATTTTTATTTTTTTATATAATACTTGCATGGGGTACAGCACCCAGCTGGGCTCTCAGCCAAGCTGGCAGCACCTTGGGGAAAGCCTGTGTAAGAAAGGGTAGGAAAAAGCTGGGGTGAGGAGGGGGGAAGAGTGAGAAATTGCAGAGGTTATACAGTAAATACAGTAGTCTGAAAAGGGAGTAACAAACAAACTGCCATGCACTGACCAGTTCCCCAAAACTGTAGGTAGACATACCTGAACCCCACCCATAGAAAACAAACAAAAACCAAAAAAAAAAACACACACACACACAAAAAAAACCAACAAAAAACAAAAAACAAAAAACAAAAACAAAAAAAAAAAAAAAACAAAAAAAAAACAAAAAAAAAACAAACCCACAAGCCCACAAAACCCAGAGGAAAGAGAACAAGTTAGATGGCCAGTTTCTTAAGGCAATCTCCAAATTTCTGACTACCTCCATGAACTTCAGTACCTCACAGCCTTCAAAAGCAAAGGGCCACTACAGGGATGAGCTATGAATGAGAGACTAAAGAGCAAACTCCCACTCCTGGAGAAAACTTGGACTCAGAGCAGCACTGCATCAGGCTAAAATGCGGCAGAAATCTGTTAAAGTGATGCTTTTAGTCACGGAATCTTCTTCCATTTAAAAATGAATGTTACTCCAGGAATTTTCCAGCTGAAAGATGCAGAGAGGCTACAGTGCCAGAAGAATCTGAATCAGCTCCAGCTGATGACTAAAGGAACCTACAAGGACCTTGCTTAGAAAGAGCAGGAGTGCTCTGCAAGCACATAGATCAATAACAGATGAGAGATTCTTGGTCACAACAAACACTTGCAACAGAGAACAGCTGGTCACCTAAGAGAGACCTTAAAAATTTATACTGATTATGCACTTAGTTCTCTACAATATGTTTCTTGGAAATCTCTCACAGGCACCCTATTAGCTCGCGTAGTTGGAATTACAGGGACTCTGTAGAGAGGAAATATTCAAATAGAGACAAAGGGTATAAATGTTCTTGGGAATGCAGGGATTTCAGGTAAACACTCTGTGTGCAGAGAGGATGGGCTCAGGATGGGTTCCATCTAAACTACAGCAGACCCCAACTGTGCTACTGAAAATTAATAAAGTTTGGAATAGATTTTCTTAAATTCAGAACTAAGGAAAGCTGGCAGGTGCTGAGGAGTGCTCAAGTCAGGCAAAGACATCTGCTAGGGATGTCAGCAATAGAGAGATAAGTGTTATCTGGGAGCAGAGGAGAGGACAGAAACTTCAGCTAGAGAAAAGCTAAGACACATCAAAATGCAGAAACAAATTCTGAAATATAACAGGGCTTCTGACACAGAATTTCAATAAAATTAGGCTCCGGGCCAAGACTAAAATATATACACATCATTGCATAGGCTTCTGAGCAATAATGAGTAAACGAGTACACTGGATAATGGAAGCAAGCCTTACTATAATAAAGACTAATGAAATGACAAAGATCAATGGAAGAACATGATCTTTGGTTTCAAACTGTACACAAAGCATAGGAGGCTTTAGAGGCGAGTGTGCTCACAGAATCCAGAGAGGGAGCATTTTGAGAAGTTTATATGCGAGCTCCAATACATAAGCCCAAAAGCCCTTAATATAAAAATATTCTTTATACTAGCAAGGTTACATTATCATCCTCTTGATCAAGAGAACAAAAAAAAATACAAAATGCATAAACTTGATGAACAACAAAGCATTAATCAGTCTAATAAAGCAGAAAAAAGTGGATGACTTTGGTTATCTGCTTACAGAAATGAGTCAGGTGTCATGTTGGGTGACAGTTTAGAAAAATAATTTCTTGATGTCTTAAATAAATTATCACTTAGAACAGCTGACTCCAGAGCTCACAGAGACAGGAGACTATTTGCAGTGCAATTTGACATGAAAGACAAAAGTCTGTTTGCAAAGCAACCGTTGTTGATGCACTGGAAAACGATGACCACAAACAGGCTCAGTGTCCTTCAGGGATCACATGCACAAACCAAAATAAAATAATAAAAAACCCCAAGCAACACATATGAGGTACTAAATTTTTTGAAAGGGATTTGTAAAACTACTGAGGAAGGTGTTGAGAAAAGAAGTACCTTAAAAAATGGTAAGGATTAAGTCCCTATCCTAAGGACAACAGGAAAAAAATAATCCACCCAAGAGTCAGAAAGGCATTGCAAAATAAGAAAGATGAAGATGAATCTAGGAAATGAAGTAAGGAAACCCTTAAAACAGAACAGTACATTTAAATGGACAGGCTGAAGAAACAATCTATTATTTATACCACACTTCTGCTGGGGCAAGGTTTCCATTCCACTGCAGTGAATACGCTAGAGCCTCTAAAAACACATCGGGTTAGCAAAGGATGAATGTTAAGCCCAGTAATCAAAGAATCTGTGATGTCACTAAGATTCGGATTATGCAAAGAGAGATTTGAAAGCTGGCAGTATGAATTAAAAAAAAAAAAAATTAGAGACATGAAGTACTAGATTAAATGGCCTAGACTGAAGGGCATTTGGATGTGGATTTAGGGAATCCAGGTCTGGGACAGCAGACCATGATAGGTAAGACTTCAGGCCAAACACACCGCATTTCCTTATATTTCATGAGGAAACAAAACATAAAAAAATCCTATGGAGTCCATGGATAAGGCAGAGCCATATCAAACCCTTCATAAGAAGGCAAGATTTTGTTGCAATTTACTCCCCAAATATCATCATGAAATCTCACCAAGAATCCTAATAACATCTTCTTTATAAAATAAGAAATAAAGGAGGCGGGAGTAATAATAAAAAAAAAAATTCAAACCCTCAGGACTGAAACAGTACGAGCAATGTTCAGAACTAAACTCAGAGTATTTGATTCTTTACAGCTGCCCAACGTATTCCACACAGATAGCATCGGAGGGAATTGAGGGATACAGATGCCTTTAGCCATGATGCACTGAATGAAGGGAAGAGGTGAGAGGAAAGCTCACTTTCTAAATTCGAGCAGAACTGATAAATCACAGCCTGGCTGGCGTGGCAAACACCAGTCCCTCTGGCAGCTTTGTAATTACTCCCTAAATGTGGTCTCAACCCTCTTGATGTGGAGATAAATAACTTTATGTGCAAAGCAATTAAAGCCTCGGGCAACACTACTGGCAAAGCGTGGCCACTATGTGTCACTATCCATTTGCCAGGGAGGTGTACAAGTGGTACTGAGTTTATTAAACAGAGCCAGAGCACTGGCTTGCACACATCAACCTGCCAGAGGCCTTCTTTGGATGGCCCCCAAACAATTGTTTCTGCTTTCCAAAGCAATGAAACATCCTGGTCCAAAGGCTGAACCTGAAGTGAGGTGAGACCCTCCGAGCAGTGTGCTGGGCATTTTGCTGCTATCCACTCTCCCAGAAGAGAGTGGTTTTCTGCTCTGTAAGTCTGATACCTACTGGGGAACCTCTGAAGGTACTATCAATCATCGTGATTAGATTCCTCCTCTTCTCAGGAGAGATCATGCTCAGTTGAAACAAGAGCTATTGCTGGGATGGTAACAAATCACTCTGCAGCAGAGTCCTGCTTGCTGCATTCCTCTTTCCCTTATTTGTGTGCACTTCTCTGCCCTTTTCCTGGATGGTCATGTTTTCACTAAATCTCCTGTCTATCCAAAGCAGAACATGCCTTGATGCTTTTCTCACACCTGCCACCTACTCGTAGTGACAGCTCTGGAAAGCAAACTTAGGAAAGTCCTCCTGCAATCTCATACAGCTGGGTGAAATAGCACCACAATGTGACACCTGAATCCTGTCCTTCCCTAGGGAGCTGCTGGCCTACTCAGCTCTGGACTGCATACTGCAGCATCCACATAAGAAAAAAAAAAGCCCAGGAAAGCACCGTGCAGAATACAAGCTGGAACATTAGCTACACCATGAAGAGAAGTGGCTTGCATGATCTCAAAGCAGGCATCATATGCCAGGCGAATGACCTGGTGGGAATTCCAGTAGCCTGCAAGGAAGGCATGGACTAGCTGTATCTGTCACAGCAAATTAAGCCATCTTTCTGCCTGACTCCTATCATAAGGTACCTGACTGGAGTGATGCAGCTACAGGCTGGGTCAGTCTCCAGCCTTCTGAGGCTGCACACCTCCAAGTGATGTGAAAAAGTGGGATAGCTTTTCTTCTTAAGAAAAGTGAACAAAGCCGAAATATTTCAGTTTTGGGAAAGCCTTTTTCTTTTTCTTCTTCTGGTTTCAAAACACCACCAAAAGAAAATAAATCAGCACAACAGCCATTCCATTCAACGTTCTTCTTGTAAAAGATATCATTAACTTTTTAACCTGGTTTGCAAAGACAGAACTTGCAACAGTATCGGTGTTTTGGAAAGAAGCAGTGCTCCTTTTAAGTCAGCTCTGATCAATAATCAAAGCTGCTACTAGGGGGCACTGTGACATTCACAGGAGGCACGGCTCTGCTTCCCACTGCCTATTCCTGCGTCCACGAAATCTTTCACAATTCCTTGGGTACAAATACAGCTAAAGTCCAGTTTGGGTCATTTCACTCTTCCTAGTAATGTACCTCTTAAACTTTAAAATGTGTACAATGCATCACTCCCCTCTCTGTCGCCCCTACTTCTTTAGCACAAAAATACTCAACAAATGCTGGCTGCTTCTTCAGATGTTACTGTGTTTTAGTGATCGAAGGAAATGAAACTTGTTTGTAAAACAATTTGGGATTGTTCAGGGCAATCATGACAATGTAATGTAAGAGTTAAGAATTATAATAGTAATCATAATAATAATGATAATGAGTATTTCTCTTCCCACTGCAATGAACCCATCTGGAAGGCCTCAGTGTGAGGCTTCAGAAGTATCCAAAACTGTGATTAGAAAGAAATTCATTTCGGCAGGAAGGTGGAAGCTCAGAATGCCAAAGAAAGAAAAAAGGAAGAGAAAAATCCTTTCTAGTTTTGGCCAACAGACCTAATCGGAAATTCTTTTGAAATGTTATTCTCTGGAAGAGAGCTCAGTTAGCAATATTCTGCAAATGCTCAGCCCACTTCATCCATCTGCCAAGCTGAGAATGAATATTCATAGCAAGTTATTTTAATCATTGTGTTTTTCTTGATGTGACATAATTCTATATAATTTTTCCCCCCGGAGGAAAAAAAAAAAAAAAAAAAAGGCAGAAAAAAAGCCCTCTTTTTATGTTGTCAAGTCAGAAAGTTTTTTCTCCATCTGCAAGGGAGAAAAAAGGGACATTGGGTGGCTCATGCATGGGTTGTAGTAACATACTCATCAATGCTTCCCCCATCCCAGCATTAACAACCTAGCTAATGACACTGGTGCAAACAGTATGTGCTGGCTTTTACCTGTCCCTGTTGAACCCAAGGGATTAACACCTTTCACAAGGGATGATCAGGATGACAATACCAGACTTCGGTAGGCTGGGAATGGGATCCACTGGCAACACCTACATGGAAGAGCTGGGTTTGAGGAGCTCAGGGCTGGTAGTGCCCAAGTGCTGTAGTTGGAGAATGAGGGAAATAGGCAGAGAGTTACTGCAGACATGTTCAGGGGATGCTGCACAATGTAGTCACACACCTTCGTAAGAACATACTACACAAAAATGCTTTTACAGTTTTTGATCGCTTCTTAAAATAGTTCTCATTCAACACTTAGCAAAACTGCGCACTTTTGGCAAAATTGTCCAAGCACTGACAGGTTATAAATATTTTAGAGTACACAGACACTCAGGAATGAATTGAGTCCTCCCCTGATTTTAAATTGTGTTCCTGGTTCCCAGTACATCGGGAGGACCTTATATTATAGTTGAAAATCTTGAGGAAAATCTTGTTCCTGCAATAATCAAGAGTCTAAAATATTCAATACCTGACTGATGCAAACTATTCCCAGGTGCCATACATTAGCTGCTGGGACAGGCAAGCTGGGTGACAGAGCTGAGCTCAGCTCAGTGGAAAAAAAGAACATGACAATCAAGATTTTTCTAAAAGCCAGGCATGTCTTTTACATATCACTCCTGCTTTTCTCTTGTTCTTTGCATTGTTGCCCCTTGGTGGCCGAGCCTGCTCCTTGTTCTCAGGTCCCTAAAGTGCTGAGCCCAGTGGATTCTTGGGTGGGATCAACATGAGGAGCTGCTCATTAGAAGGACAACTGTGGTTTGTTTCCAGTTGCTACTCAAGTGCAGTCCATTTCCTTGGATTCAGCTCTTTGAGTAGCAGTGAATGCCATACAAAGGTGGGTTACAAGAACCTAAACAAGTTGAGACCTCTTTCTTACTGCTCCTACTTCATGTGCCCTAGACAGATGTGCATCTAGCTAAGAACACATGCAGTCATTTCAAATCACTTCTTCTAGTCAGTGCAGCAATCCAAGTCTTTAAGTTCAGGGGAAAAAAAAAGAGGAAGGAAAAACAGCAGGCAAGAAAGTAGAGATGGTGGTCTGCATGTAGCTTTAACTAACTACTGGATGCTTTGAAAGACAGTAATATACACCACCAACAGGCCTATGCAAGCATCCAGAAATCCCTAATTGCAACATGTTGCCTGACTGCTGCTTCTCTTACTTTCCTGACAAGAAAGACTGGCTCCTCTCTTTGGCCACATTCTGGCAAGCACTTTGCAGAAAGCCAGTGCTCTCCTTTTCAGTACTGGAGGTTCCTGCTGCAAAGTGCAGGACAGCTATAATGCTTATGGCTGACAGGAGTAAAAAGAGGTTCAAATCCCATTATCACTATTTGCATTTGTCTGTTTCCATGCAGAGACTGGTAAAGAGGAGTTAGCTTCCATACTGGTGGATGGCATGGGAGAAAGAGCACAGGAACAAACTCACTGGGGAGGGTTCATCACCCCTATAAACTGGCATAGCCTCACTGATACCTCTTAGAGATCACGGGGGCTTTGATAACCAGCACCAGCTTTGAATCTGACATACCAGGAACACAAAATGACTCGTCTGGCTTAAGGGAAGAAGAAAACTCTGTCTCAGAAGACAGGTTACAGCCTAGCTCTTTCAGGAAAACCCTTTAGACTATGACGGAGAAAACCTCAACAGGGCTTCACAAAAATTTAACAGGCTATCCACACAATGGCTTTCTAAAAATACAGGACTGGAAAAGGAAGAGATTCTCCTAGGATGGCTCAAATTCTCTATTAAATACTAAGCAAGATTCCATAAAAGCTCTCTAAATGTTAGCAATTTCCATTAGGGAAATCTTTAATGATGGAAGGCCATTATCAGCCGTAGGCCTAGCAATGAGTTCCTGGCTCCCAATTCAAATCCTGGTGGACAATGTCTGTATGTACAGCTGAGCAACTAACTCATGCCAGATAAGACAGCCAACAAATTCAGCTTCTTTCCATGACCAGAGGGCCATTGCTTTGAATTTGGTTGTGTTTATTTTTGTTTCCCAATTATGTTTGTTAAATTGTTTGCACTTTCTTTCACAAATGGCTTCAACACACACTCTATATTCCAAATTCAAACGGTACTGCTTAATTGCAATTGGTTAGATAAGTAATATTCTTACTGCCTGTGCACTGAACTGCTTCTGGAGTGCTGTGATATGCTTGCAGTGTGTAAATTAGTTAAGGGGAGAACAGGCAATATATCTGAATGTCCCCAAAATCTTCAAATGAGACCAAGAGAGAAAATGTGTGTATATGTGGGTTTTCCAGCAGGAAAAATGAGATAAAGGCAAAATCAGGGCTACCTTCTCATCCTGACATCACATTTTCAAATGTGCTTCTCTGCCATCTTCCTAGTACTTTGGTGGTTTTTTTTGTTCTTCTTTTTTTTTTTTTTAGTCTAAATGCCAACTGTTTGAAATTCATGACAAATACCTCCCAGCCAATTCCCTATTCTGTTTCCAAAGACCATAATGTCTGATATTCTCAACAGTCTGGCAGGGGAGAACTTTTGGAAGGGGTAAATGCCTTTCAGATGAAATATTTTTTTATTAACTTTTTCCATTCCACACACATTGTGAAACTTTTTTTGTCAAAAGTTCCCCAAATAAATTGTTTTGGTTTAAAAAAACAAACAAACAAAACAAGAGAAACAAAAACAACCCACTGCCATGTAACAGTAAAAATTATTTGAAAAAAAAATAGAATCATTTTCATTGTCACTTTTACTACAAATCACTTACATGTTTCATTTTAGTCAGGTAAGAATGTGTACCAGTTTGTGTTCCATTTTAAAAGCTGAAATATTTTGAGTCATTTAGAAGTTGAGATGATAAAGAAATGCAGTGTTTCAGAATCTCAGAAATGAAACATCTCTATGATGTCAAAAGAAAACCTTCCCATATGCCTAAATATTTCTCTCATAAAAAAATATAGGGATTTCATCTTATTTTCCATCTGCTTTTCGGGGAGAAAAAAAAAAAAAGTTTTCAGTCTTAACACTTCCAAGTGGGATGAAACTCTGTTTTGACAAACTCCTGAAAACAGGCCTATAAATGTAGTTCAGACATTCCCTCCTGTTGTGGCAATTACTGACAAGACTACTTCAAAGAATCTGTCTCACAGAAACATGTGTATAATCTGCTCCATCAAAGCATGCTCCTCCTTAAGGTGCCACTGCACTGCTTTGTCTGAGCATCTAGAGGAACGAGGGAGTCACACCTTAGCAGTGTGATAAATCCAAATCATTGTCCCAAAGTTATTTGGAGACACAACAGCTTCATGTCTGAAGAAGGACAGCATAGCCAAAATCATTTTGCCTTAAAAGACCTTACGGAAAAGTGGGCTGGAGCTATACACAGGGAGAGGAGAAAAGTGGAGAAAAGAGGACAGTGAGCACAGCACAGAAAACAGTGAATATGTGCAAGTATGGTAAGCTGAAAAATTATTTTCAGCTTCCTTTTCCCCAGAAATCCTACACTGAACTCAAAGATGGTGAGACCCCCACCTTTCCTGTTCATTACTATGCTTAGTTTGATTTCATAAACTTTTTAAATTTCTTTGACCAAACTCCCTCCCAACGACTAAGTAATGGAATGGTCTTTTCTAGGTTCTCCAGAAAATACACCACGCAGCAGGAGGTCTTTTGAGGCATCTGACATCCAGCCCTTGCTTCTCTTCCTGTGGGAGTGAGGAAGTTGCTTCTATCCTTCCCCTTCCCATGCTCTCACTCGTGCTCTCTGTGGCTCAAGCTTCTGCATGACATGGCAGGGATGGCAAATGAAAACAGCTGCCAGCCTTCTCTGCTGCCTTGCCAAGCTCTGCTTTGAGCAGAGTAACACACACAGCCAGCTGCCACACACCCACAGCGGGGCACTGCTGGCAGGTCCAACCTTGCACTGAATCCACGTGTTTTGGTCTAAGGGAAGTCTAGCCCCAGCACAGAGCTCAGCAAGGCCCACAAAGCCCAATGGAAGAACCCAGTGATTTAATTCCCAGTGCATTCCTGCTGCTGCAGCCACCAAAATGCAAACAAGGCAATTTAAACAGAGGCTGGGTGTCTCTGCATTGTGGCCATCACTGCTAGAAACATCAGTACAAGTAATCTCAAAGCTCTTGAGGGGGTCACATGTGTCTCAGCACTCTGTGCTCCATGGTCACAGAGGTAACTACACTGGCAGGAAGTTTAAAAATGAGAGCATGACTGTCAGGAGAACCTAAAAACTAAATGGACAGTGGAGACCTAGCTGTCCTCCATCACCAAGTGGAGACAGGTCAACAGCAATAGATCAGTACCAACAGGCCTTATTATTTTTCTTCTCCATGAGAGAAGAGAGAATGTCATCTCCTAAACTGCCAAGACAGTATTTTTGACCAGTGTGACCCAAGGAAAACCCCAGAAAAGCCATGGGCTGGTCTGTAGGAGAGACAGGACATAAAATCATTGAAACCACCAGGATGGGAGTCACACTTTAAAAATGATGCCAGAGTCTTTTCCTCCAGCCTCAGAGACTAACAGTAACCTTGCAGGTGACCCAAGCCTATGTGACAGAGCCCACTGACCCCAAGACTACGCTGTGGTGGGCAGTGCTGGTCACCTCACTTTACACCCTTTGGTAGGTGGTGCACTCTGATAAGAGCCTCAGCTGCCAGAAAACAAACTGCAAGTGACAGACTGAACACAGTACCATGCAAAAGTCTGTCTCAGGAGGGACAATTAAAAACACACACAGAAAAATAAATGGCTTTTCCTTTTCAACCCCTTTTCCTCTTCAACAAGACAGGAGTGGGTGCCTATATGCTAGAATGCCCAGAAAATCAGCAATTAACAAGCGTTCCGCTCTAGCCTGTCTGTGATTTCCTCCCTGCAACTGTGGCTAAATGTTTAAATACATCACTCCCCCTTTTCATGTGCTTGCTGTGGTTCTGGCTCACCTCAGCCCTTCGGGCTTTCCATATCAGTCTTGCCTTTCTCAAGTGTTTATCTGAAGCCTCTTCTAAGATAAACACAGGGAGAGGGGCGTGGTGACCACCCAGCTGCCTTCGGGAGCACGCACATCAGATGAACTAACTGCCCCAAATGCAGACAAGCCAAAATACACTTAGCCCTGTGTGCCACAGAGGTGTTTTATAAGCCATCTAGTCGGCAGCATGCTGAAGAAAGACGCATTACCATATCTAGCCAACAATAACATAATCCAGAGAATTCAAATGGGACTCTTCCCTAGGAAACTAAGTGCTAACCACATTACCGTGCAGATGCTCATTAACAACCCTGTATCAGACAAAAGCTGCTAAGGTATTTTTTCTGAGGCATAGGCTTAAATAAAGGCTTTTGACTCAGGTTGGCACTCAGAGTTAAATAGATTGAAAAACACAGTCTCTCATTAAATTCATACAACAATTCAAACACAAAAGCTTAAAGTAAGATCTATGCAAACAAGCATGGGGAGCAGAGTCAGTGGAACACTCCAGCAGAGTGTGTGGAACACTCAGTATCATGGATATCTGTAACCTATTGGACTTCTTGGACACTTCAAACCTCAAGTTTCAGAAAATCAACTCAGAACAAGGTGCTGCCACTGCATGCTGATGTTCTACCATGATTGGATGGTTATCACTGTTCACTGCACAGAAACTGATGATCAAACTTGGAAAAAATAAACCCAAACCATCAAAACAGAGTAAAATATTATTAAAGAGAAGAGACACTGAACATGCTTTAAATTATATATAGGGAGACCTCATAATTAATGAATGACTGAGCTTCAATCTAAAAATGAAAGCATGACATAAAGAATCTACTAGGTAAACACAACCCTGCGAAAAGAAAATCCTCCCCAAATACTTGCTAGCATAATCCTTCTTGGCCAGCTATAGGAAAGCAAAGGCTAGGGCCCAACTTTGACAGCTGAATGGACTAATTATATTACAACTCCTACGTGGAAACCCTCTCATCTCAAGTTTTGCAAACAAATGGCAGACATGGAATGAGCTTCAGCAACAACAGCTGCAGAACAGAACTGGCCTGATCTCCCCTGCCAATAGATCTACAGAAAACAGCAGTCAGTCCTGATGCCAGTTCAACCAACCGAGAGACTACAAGCACCACCACATAGCGCCAGAGGACCCAAAATTTAATCCATTTGAAAACATGACCTATGTCTATACCTTCCCATCTATTCATTTTATGTAGCTGCACATCACTGAGATACCCTTTTCATGCAAGATCAACAGCAATAACAAAGTTCTGAGCTGGCCCTGCCAGAAAATTAAACAGCACCTGGAAACATTCCCCAGTGATGGAGCCACCAGCACTGCTGAACTGCTAGAGGGGCCCCTGACACAGTTTTGGCCTGTGTCAATCAACACGATGCCAAACAGTTCCCTGTTTGGACTTAGGCTAGGACTCCCAACAGACCCATTCTCAACAGGCAAATCAGACATAGTCAATCTGCTTAGGACAATAAGAGATTTTAACAGACTCAGCATGGGCCATTCCATCATAGTTGGCCTCATTACCAGGTTACAGGCCAAAGCACATTTAGTTGTTATTACATATGTAGGTACAAAAGTACTGGCATTCGCCCTTTCCCAAGTTCAGAATTCCCCCTGGGGTTGGTTGCCTTCCTTGGAAACTAGATGTTTCTTTAAACTAATATTTCCTTGAAAACTCTGTGTGGTACTCGAGGATATTGCTACAATGGTTTAGGAACAATGGGTATGAACAAATGAATGTCTTAGATTTGCTGATGGGTTACTTCGTGCTCAATAGCAAGAAATTCAGGCTGGAATTTTCTTTACTGCTGTTCTCATTCTAATATGCAACTTTTGGGGTTTATTCTCTCTGGGGATCCTTCTTCAGGGAAGTTATCATCAACCCCAGGAGAGATCTGGACCAGCACACAAGTGTTTCCTCCCACTGGAATCTGAGTCTAGCATGGTGGTGTGTGCTTAGCAGCAGCTCAGAATATTTTTCTGATTGTCCCTAATTATAAAGCACTAACAAAATAGAGCACTGAAAATAAAAGACAGTAGCATAAGTAAGCAAATCTTCTCATTTCACCAAGAGGTGCCTCATGTTCTGTCAGGGCAGATAAGAGAGAGCAGAAAGCTAAAAGTACCACAGCTAATTAATTCTTTTTGGAAGATGCTTCTACATTTATTTTTACACTTATTAAGAGGAGGGAATCACCTAAAGATAGAGGAGGACAGGTATTGAAAAAATCTTGTGACCTGGTTACCCATCTGTGAAGCTCTTCACAACTGGAGGTGACTAAAATGGCTCCAAAACCCTACGTTTAGGCAACTGAATCCCTGCCCTGATTCAGCAGTCTGGAGAGCGATTTTGCCAGCCAAATGCAGATGTCTAATCTATCTTGGCAGCTGACTCAACTGAACACATAGGCAGAAAAGTAGGTTATGAGAGCACAGATACTTGGATAACATATAGATATCTGCATCTGAAAACTTGTTTTCAGAGGTCAGAGACACACTTAAAAACGTAGGTATGAGATCTAGTACATTCCCCACTCCCACCAAAAAAAAAAGCTGCCTTCTTTGAAGGAAGTTCTGCAAATTAATCATTTTCATTTCAAAGCAAGCTGAAAGATGAAATTTTTAAAGTTCCTCTCCCCCACAGACTGCTCATATGTGGCCTCACTGCTTTGAATGGTAAGAAGATTCAGCCCTGTGGAAGTAAGTGGTGCTGTGCCAGCTGGCTGCAGGGCATGCAAACGTTCTCTGCACTGTTCAATTCAGGAGCACCATTGAAGCCAGACAGACCACTTTTGAAGAACTGCAGTTATCACTGTGACATGAGAACACAAAGTAAACTATGGCCAAACCCACGATCAATGAGGATAAACTCATATCCAAAACTTGGAGTTGGAAAATGTAACATTTTCCAAGGGGGAAATAAATCCTACTCTTCTGTTTAAAACAGAAGCAGGATGAGAAATACTTTTGGTCATTTATATAGAAAAGTTAAAAGATATAAAAGAAAAAAAAAAAAAGGGTAGAGGGAGGGGGAGTAAGATACTACTTAACAGTTGGGAAAATAGAGATTATAATGCCAGAAGGAAAAGTGAACTTCTTTGCCAACCTCTTGAATAACGCAGCTTATAGGACTACCCTAAATTAATTCATGCTTGGATAGAACATATGTTCTGAAGAAACAGCTAGTATTGATTTTAAAGTTGCCAGTGATAGGGAATCCACCACATTCCCATGGCAAATTGTTCCAATGTTTAATTACTTTCACTGTTGAAAAAACTTGTGCCTCATTTCTAGTGTGAAATTGCCTGGCTTCAGGTTCCAGCCACTAGGTCTTTTTATATGTTGTTTGCTAGCTTGAAGTGCCCTCTTATTAAAGTTTGGTTCTCTAAGTAGGTATTTACAAACTGCAACCCCTCAGGCTTTCCACTGATAAACTAAAGAGGCTCTTCTCCAGGAACCTCAGCCTATGGAGCATGGCCCCTTGCATTCCATCACTTGCATGTCTGGTTTCTGAGACTCTTCAGTTTAGCAGTAACTTTCTTTAACTGGGGACACCAATCACAGGAGCTGAGTACCTCTCAAGTTCAGACATCAAATATTACTTCTTTGGTCACACCTGAGATGCCCCAGTTAACTCTTTAAAGCTTCCAAATTATGTCTTCCAGCATAATTTTGAACAAGGATTTACTTTCAGCTAATTACTAGCATACTTTTTTCAAAATTGCTGTTTCTCAGAAAATGATCCTTTAGGTTAAAAAAAATGGCTAACTACTAATATCTATTTGCATGCCTTTGTATAGTGCTTCATAATTGACCATATTAAACCACACACCAAGGTTTCCCTAAGCCAAGTTCAACAAGGAATCTGCAGTTGCCTTACATCAGTGACCTTGTCCCCTTTTCACAGTTCATCTGTGGAATATTATCATTTGTGTCACCAATAAACTTTCCTTCAGGTGGCTTTACCTCTTATTCCCCTGTATTGATAAAAATAATAAATATGACAAGGAGCAAGATAAAATGGTCACAGCATTCCAATATTACATGTTTGTGGTGATAATTCCATTTTTGTGCCCATATTTTCAGAGTGCCGTTTAATCAGTTCTTAATCTAATATGTAATATTTTATATTATTCTTGATCAAGATCCTACGAGGTATAACAACAAATTCTCTAAAAAGTCTAACCACATCTGCACTACTACCTTTAGCAACAAATTTTATAATCTCATCAAAAAAGATATCAGATTTGTTTGACAGGATTTATTTCCCATAAATCCATTTTGATTGGCATTAATTATATTTCCCTTCTTTAATTTTTTATTAATCTAATCCCATATCAGTTTTTCTATTATTTCACCTCAAAACAGTACCAGAATGACAGGACTATAATTATCTTAGGTTGTCCCATACATACCTTTAAATTTGAAATCGTATTTAAACACAAGCATTTTTTCCAGACTTCTGGCACTTCGAAACAAATGTCAGGCTGTGGAGAATGCAGCCACGTCATGCCTGAAACTTTTGTAGACATACTACCTGCATTTTCTAACTGGCTTTAAGAATGTCTGTATTGATTCAGAAGCCATCTGTTTTTGGCATCCTGCCTCCAGGATGCCATGGATGCCATGGAGGAAAGAGTTGGAAGCCTGTACCCAGGGGTCCTTGCCCAACCTGCTCTCCCAGCCCGTGGTAATTTGTGACTCTGGGAGCTCCTCTGGCAGGCACTGCACCTGCATCCTTCTGTGTACAGCCTCAGGGTTTGTCCTTCTCTGAGTCAGTCAAATTACTTGCCGCAAGTGTTGTTTTTATTTCTAATCACCTCACTGTTCTGTGGCAGTAAATTCCCTGCAATAACTACACATCGCGTGTCTTCTTATTTTAAACCTACTGCCTGAAAATATCCTTTGATTACCTGCTCTCGCACTGTAAGCAGCAGGTAACAGCTGCTCTGTGATCACTTTCTCCATTTCTCCTGGTCATCTTGCAGACCTAGGCCTTCTCTCAAGAGCCAGAGGCAACTCACTGTCTTTTCCCAGGGAAGTCTCTCCATGCCTGTGGGTGCCAGTGCCTCTTGCCTTGGACACCTCTCCTAATCTCTTTTAGATAGGTTTGTAAGCGTTTGGTTTGTAAGATGTAGACTGGTCACAGATTTTGGTTTGTAAGATGTAGAATGGTCACAGATTTGCAGTGACAGACACACACGTTCCTTTGTGCCTGGTTGTCCCGCTTGCCAATTAATCATTAGGTCTTCATCTTTTGTACTGCCTCTGAATGCTCATCTGGCATCTCAACAGAGGTAGACATGTTTTCTCTCAATTTACCATTTTGGAAGCAGCTCTTTATCTTCCTGCGCAATTCCTGCACTGCATTGTTTAGCCAATTGTCACTACATCTGCAATTGGCACTGCTGCCAACTCAAATTACAGTCATCGTGCTCACGAAGTGACTCAAGACTTCAAACCCCCTACCAGTCCCTTCCCTGGGCAAACCCTACCTGTCGCTAATACAGCCTCAAGATGAGCTGTGTTTATTCATTTCAGTCAACACTGGTTAAACTTGCCATCACGACAAAAGCAGGAGTTGAATTGGAGCTGTGCACAACTCCCCCACCATTTGGAATAGGTGTGTCTATGTGTGTTCCCTCTGTTTTTGTTGCAGCAGCATGTCCTAGAAGATGTGCACAGCCAGGACAATGGAGGCAACAGCCATTCCTGTTGTAAGAAAATTTAAACCAGACTGAACACTCATACTGGAACAGATGTTTTCAGCTTCACTCACAGACACTTCTGCCTATACAGCAGCCTTCTGGTGCTCGCATATACTATCTGGGGCCCTAATGCCTGGATGAGTGCAGAGCTACCCATGTGCACAAATGATCCGTGTGTGGTTTTCTCCCTATGGAGCCGTGGCACTGTTGTTCTGTTTGCCTGTGCCTGTAACCCAACAGACAGAGTGACAGCCGCACTGACTGAACCGAGCTGATTTTGATGCCAAACATTAAGCCGGGGGCCAGCAGCTGAGGAAGGTGAATGCAGGATGAGAGGTAGATCTTAGCTGATCACTTGGCTGCTCCCATCCATCACATTTGCTCCTACTAGAAAGGATATGAGCAGATCTTTGTTCATGAACAGCTCTTTTTTAAATCTCTGGGAATTAAAGTGCATCAGGCAGTGGATGTGCCGTAATGGGGAGAGAAGAACCTTCTGTTTTTCTCTCTGTCTTAATTGCCTGTGTTTTTATAGGCTTTGGTAATGTTGGTGAAAAACTTCCTGGCACTGTATGAATGCTTTTGCCTTCCTTCTCTCAATGACTGGTTTGTTCTTTCTATTCTGTTTCCTTCCTCTGTGAAGGCACTTTGCTGTCTGTGACCAGACAACTGCCTCCCTTGCTGTACAACCTCTCCCTGCCACCTGGAATGCCATTCTGCAGATGGTCAAAGGGAACAAGTCCTATTAGCTTTACATTTCCTTGCAGAAAACTATCTCTGAGGGAAGGGAAAGGATCTAGTTTTACTCCCTGAGGGAGCATCTTTGCCTTGGGGGCAAACGGTACATCCCAAGGCAAAGGAGTCCCGCTAAACAACAAGGCAACACTCAGAGTCATCCCCAGTTACAGCAGTTGCTGCCTCCAGCAGATTTCCCCAAGGGTCTTCATTTAGCTGCAGTTCATTGAGAGGGTCAGGCAGAGATGGCTGCCCAACTGGTGCAATGCCTCCTTGTTGGCCAGTCCTGTAGTGTAATTACTCAGCCCCAACAGAGGCTGAAGAAAAGAAAACCTGGGTATGGCGCAAGACAATACCAAGCTACATAAACTCTGGGCAGGGTCTGGGGAAGCCACTGGCAAAAATCCCACTAACTAAATACCACCAGGACTTTCCTCTTGGCCTTAGCCCCTTATACATCAGGCTCCTAAGCACATTTGCAGTAAAGTCAGAGGAACCCTTTTTGCCCTGCTCAATAGGAAGTTTTGGCATTCGGAAAAATAGCCAAAAGACTTGTACCAACTGATCCCTTAAATCCTTCCTGATAAACAGAAGTAACAGCAGCATCTCAATACTGCAGCAGTGACAAAATCACCAAAGTAAGAGGCACTTTCCTGGACAGAATTCAATTACAGTCTTAACGCTGGTTTTAATTACCTTGACCTAACTCCTCCATGGCATAAGAGGCAAGCACACTCAGCCAGCAACTTGCTGCTCAAGGCACTCAGGATAGATGAAACTTGCTCTCTTTTTTAGGGAATTCTGTAGCAATTGAAACTATATGAAATATACATTTTGCATCCCATGACACATCACTAATCCCTAACGGCATCTATGCTTCCTATCATGCAAACAGTTTCAAAGGCATCAGGAAGAAATTTTTAGAAAGTTTTCCTGAAATTAATCAGGAAATTATCAATAAAGCATTACTTTAATCTCTCTTATTTTGAAGATATGAAAGAGCAGTGTGTGAATGAATTAAATACAGAGTACAGGAAAATAACGGAGCAATCATAAACAAAAACTCTTTTTTTCTGCCTTTTTTTTTTTTGTTAAGGCAAAATGTATTTTCTTTGGCACATAAAATCTTCAAAAGTCTTGATTTTAAAATGGAAGGGTTTTCTGTCAACATCTTTTGCCAACTAAGAGCATATATCATTGAAAAGCTATTAAAACTTACGTTTTTAAGCAAAAATCTCAATCAGCTTAAGGTATAGAGCTCTTCTAATGTAAGTATTTCACTCAATGCAGCAAAGAAGTATATCTAGGAACCAAAAGGTTCCAAAAAGAGAAGCCTCAGCTTAGTACTGCTTACCTTCTCAGGCCTGTGGCCATAAAACACGGATTTGTTTGCAAAAGGCAGCTTAAGGAAGATAACTTTATTCCCTTGCACTGAAGGTTTGAGTGAGATGCAGCACCTTAGCTGTAAACAGCATCTACTACAATTTGATTATTCACAGCCCTCCCATCATTTGTCACCACTGCATCTCAGGAACCAGTTCAGTCACATACATCCTGCATACCACAGCTGTTTGTAGCCTCCCAAGTCCAAAATATGTGAAATAAAATGCACCTTCTTTTCAAAAAGCCATGAGAGACTTACCATCACCCCTTTTCCCTCATTACCATGCTGTCCTACTCCCTGAAATGAGCAGTTCTAGATGGCTCAGCCATATTTCTATTCCTTGTGGGAAATAGAATGTTGGGAGAGCTGTCTATCCCAGAAGGAGCTAAAAGCACTATCTAGGATGCTTGGAAGATTTCTAGGGATTACAAACAATAGTGAATAGAGTGTTATGACTGCTCTAACTTTTAATTTCCTTGCTTTAAAAGTTATATGTATTCCATTATAGGCATGTTACAGTCAGCTGACTGGTAGTGGAGAAGTTCCCTGTATGAAATTCCTAGGAGAAGGCCACAGGCATAACAATCGTGGGGTTTCTAATCTAATAATGAGGAAATTGTTCAGTTTTCCTGAGGTTTCTATGGTTCTCTAAGACCCTGCACTCCCTAAAAGAAATCCTTGCTTTGTCTCTGGTTCCCTGAAACGAAAAAAGACGTATGCTGACAAGAAAAACAAAGATTTTCTATTCCCTCCCCTCCCAACTCCTAGCTATCAAACTTCAACAAAAGAACATAAGTATTCAGAACTCATTTCTCTCCAACAGCTCTCCATAATCTTAATGATCATTGTATAACTGAATATTAACTGTGTTTTCTTAATATCCCATAGCTGGGAACAAAAAGTGAAAAAGAGAGGTTTGATGATGTGTAGTCAAATTTTGTACTAATTAAAAAAGCTCTTTACCTCAATCCATCACCACTTCTTAAAGGAACCTGAATTCACTTTCATATGGCCAAAGTGTGTGAAGGCTTTTTGCAACCCTGACAGCCACCACTTCTGAGTCTTATGGAAATCAACTGAGGTATCAGTCTCAGTGGTGTTGTGGCTGCACCAGCAACACAGGAGTCTGCACACGTAATTGTTCATTTAAGAACAAGTGTCTCATCAAGAGAGAGTTCTGAATCACAGTGAGACCAGATTAATTTAGCAACATTATACTGAAAACAACAACAACACAGGGCTGCGCCAGACTTTCTCCACAGGCTACCCAAAGAGGTAATGAGAGAGCAGGCTTTGGCTGGAATACCAGCCCGGGGGCATGAACATCACAACTCTTTTATGAAGGATGTGCTCCCAGCAATGAATGAACTGCCATCACAATTTTTAAGTTAAAGACCAAAATGGCTCCAGCCTTCCTAACACTGATTCGCCTCAAATGCCTCCAGAATGATGAATGGTGAACACTGGACCCCTACAAGAAATCAGAGTTGGTTTTCTATTTTTAATCAAAACAACCAGAACTGGCTTTTTAAACCGATGTAAAACTCTCTCCCTCCAAAATAGCCATGTTTGATATCATCCCTTTAACAGTGGCTGAGGAACACAATGTCCAAGATGACCCTGGAGACTCACACAGAGGACAAAGATACTTTGTAGAGTTTTTAAATGAATTCCTGTGTTGATGTCAGGAGGATGGGTCATTTTCCAGATTTAGAGTTTGACTTCCCACTTTTGCCCCCTGCATAACAAAGACTCAGTAACACCCTCACCCAAGCCTCCTACTCAAGCCCTAGTGGGGCTACACCCTCTCAGCTTCCACCCCATGTAGGAACCCAAATACACCCAGTATCTCCCAAACCCCTTCAAAGTATGAAAGAGGTCCAATTTCATAACCATAACTGACTTTCTTTGTAACACATGCCTTGAAGTCTCAAGGTACTTTTCATTCTTTGGGAGAGGAGAAACAGGCATAGAGGTATGGAAGCTAAGATTAGAGGTGACCTCTGACAGCTGTGACTCACCCAACATCCCTGAAAAAAACTACTGGAAAGCTAATGATGTAAACAAGTTTCCAAGTGTTGGACTGCCCTGTTTCACTCATGAGGTCATGTTTTTTGAAGCTGAGCTGGAGAAAAGCAACTTGCTTTTTTCTTTCTCATGAATTATACGAGCAAGGTAGTAAACAACTACTTCTGCCAGACCAGCTCACCTACACTCTTCCTAAAGCAGATTTGCAGAAGCAGCTCTCTATGAGAAGCCCCCACATATCAGTGCAACCTCTCTAAAAGAGCAAATTCAACGCATGTAAATCACTGCAGGCTCCATGGCACGGGTAACACAGCAAATTCTTCACTATTTTGGGAGAGGTTCCCAAGAGGAAGCAAAATTTGGGTTGAACCAAAAATAAACCACAGCTTTAAATAAAACCCTTACCTGTCAAGTCAAACATTAACCCCAGTACTAGTGACACAGCAATGAGGGTTTATCATGGGCCCTAAACCCGGTCCACAGGCAGGTATTCTAAGCTTCATTAGGCTCTTGTTAGCACAAGAGGCCAGGAATGAGCCTTTGGAAGCAGGGAGGTGGGAAGGAGGCAGGTGGTGCTGGCTGAGCAGTGAGCAGGACTACCAAAAGGGCGATGTAACCACGGGCAGAAGAGGTGAACCTTGCTGTTGGCTCTGCCTCAAACTGCCCCCTCAGCCTCTAGGAGTGAGAGGCAGGGGTGGTGTGTCTTAGGGAATGGCGAGGCCAAGTCTTGGGTAATAACAGGCATTACACAAGGCACAAAAAGGGCAATGCCAATTCAGTGTAAGAGGTATGCCTAGAGTTGCTCATCCCTCATCTCAATGCCCGGTAAATTTCCTCAGAAATCAGGAAGGCTTTGTGATCTAATGCTGTCTGGCTAACAAACCGATGAGCTAACTCTGCCACGTCCCTCTCTCCAGCTCCCCAAATTAAGTCTAACAATTTTCTATATTTCCGATTTGTGACCATCTGTTTCCAACCTTGTGCTAGACCTCACAGAGGCCATCCTAGAGATATGATTTTCAAAACCCACTTGTCTTTTCTCTGTGTTCATTAAACAAGCAATTAAAAGTTTTTAAAGTATTTGTGCCCCCTGAAAAAAATGGCAAGAGGCTTATCTGGGTTACTTCCCACTCACATCTATCTTAAGTTACATCTTACACACTCTAATACATCAATTTGAAAATCTGTCTACGTACCACAGAGCAAATGACACGGCTTTTCCAGAGTCTGTCTCACTGACTAGAAAATTTCACACCCTGCCCATTGACCAGCCTTACTTCAGCCCTGCCACATAGGCATGAATATTAAAGAGAAGTAAACTGTAAAGAACACATTACTCAAAACACCTTATATTGCAAATAAATACGCTCTATTCATAACTTCCTAGCCTTGAATTAACAGGTCAGCTCATGCCTGTGTCTTTATCCTCCATCAACACCACCAACTGCACACATTTTGCCTTAAAAAGGCAATACCTGTTATGAAATGAGAAGTAATTGCTGAGTGGGGAATGAGATGTGCTTTTTGAGAGAATGAACTTCCCTGCTTGCCTGTGCAGCTTTGAGGACCACAGAACTACTTCATTTTCAAAAGGAACAAAAAATTCTCTTTTCTCCATAAACCATGAAGTAAAGTAAAACACCAAATGTTATGAGAATTACAAATAATTCAGCAGTTGGCGAAACTGGATGGAGCACGACTGACACAGATGGAAGATTTAGTGGCCAAACTCTAACAAGTCTCTGCTGAGTATGTATGCACTGAGATTTTTCAGCAGCTCACAATTTGGCCACATCTAGGTAGATATGAACTGAGGTGGCAAAAGGTAAATCCCTGACACCGAGGTTACTTTACTGGCCAAATTACAATCTCTCCTCCAAACTGCATAATTGCTGAATTTTCATTCAAAACAGAAACATGAACTTTTTTGCTTTAATGAGCAAGACAACATATGTTTTTCTAATCTCTGGACTTTTTAGCTGAAATTTTCGCAAATATTCAGCCCTTGGCTAATACTCAGCACAAACTACTTCAAACCAAACAGATGCAGTTTGGCAAACTGATAAGCAATGTAAAATTACTTTGGGTAATGAAAAATGTTAGGCAGTTTAGTGATAAGCAACTGTATCAGCTTTGCATAGGACGCGCTTCTCTCCAGCTGTCTCTCTTCAGACCAAATTCAAACATACACAGACAGGTACAGCTCATCTGTAATCTTCTTTTTTTACCAGTCATTTGCAGCAGATGGGAACGCAACTTGCTCTGTGTGTTGACTGCGTGTGTGCAGCAGGCACTGGTATTTTTTGCAGTAAAGTCAGACAGCAATCCAAAGCATTTCCTCTTGCTGCTGCTGTCCCTGCTTTGTAAGCTGTATTTTTGCAGAGGAGTGAAGGGTAGAACAGAGGAATGCAAGGACTGGGAAGTCTCCTGGCCAATTTTGGCTGCTTCTATTTTAGATTCTTGGCCATGGGAATTTCTCTTTCTCCACTGACAGGCCAGCAGCAGAATCCCAGGCTCCCTCACCTCATTCTGACAGTGACTGCTGATGCTGTGACCCGCCTCCCAGGATGCTGTCTGTGAGGGGGTGATGCAGCAGAGAAAAGAAGAATTTAGGTAGAAAGAGGTTACAATTTAGAAATGAGGGAGACTGAGGGCAGTCTTCCTGAGGAGGACTGTGATAAGGTCCTCATAGAAAGCAGCTTTGCCCAAGACCCACCAGGGAAAATTAGAAGCCGGAGATCTGGCTCCCCTTTTCTACTCAGCCAGTGATGTGCTGTGTAGCCAGTCATAACTTCACTGCTCTCAGATAAAACTGGGACTGGGAGGAGCCACCAAAATGAGTATGCATGCATGTGCAAGAGGGGGACAAATCTAGTCAATACCTGTAAATGTGCTCATTGCTTCCAAAGGGGATCTTCCAAAAAAGAGAATCGCTAACAGTATATTCTGCCTGCTCTACCCACTGCCCTGTAGAAAGTATATGATCAAACATTTTTCACATTTCACACCCTTCAATTCACTGAGCATGTCCATTCACTGCAATCCCTCTGCTGGTCCCCACGTGCCAGTCTCAGTCCCTGATTACCCCCTGCAATCCTCAGACTCAGTGATTTACTCTCCCTGCCTCCTACACTCATCCAGGACCCTGCCTTCTATGCATGCCCAGCATCACACTCCTGCTTGCCACCTCTCCCCAGCACTCTCCATGTGATGCCTTGCACACTGTGCTGCCCTTCCCCCCGGCCCCAGTCACACACTCACACAAAGCCCCTTCTGCCTATTAAGCACTTCCATTCTGCAAAACCTCGCAGTTAAAACTAATCCTTATCCTGCAAATAAGCTGAAAACGAAAGCAGTGCCTCAGAAAGCCCTCAATTTAATGAGCATCTTTGCTGTGGCTCTCGCCATTCCCCATCTTCTCTGAGCTTTTCTCCAAATGAAATAAAGATCAGCCCCCCTGCAGCTCCCTACTGTAAACATTAATTCAGGAGGTCACTTACATATTAATGCTGACCCTGTTTCTGTCACCTTTGCTGATACAGAGCAGTCCCATTAGTGGCAAGTGTTTTAAAAGAAGCTGATTCTTAATGTGGGTATGGGTGGTGGAAGCTGACCTCCATCATTTCTCCTCCCTTCCTCACCTACTCTCTGAATGTGACCAGTGCTCGTGAGTACCAAATTACTGCATGACATGTGTGTGTGCCCAGGACACATTTCTGTTTGTTTTCTTCCCCATGCAAATGCATGCCTGTGGCCAAGGGAAGCACTGTGCCCACACAAATAAGAGCAGCCTCACGATGCAGCAAATGCCTGACACCTGCTTTTTTTTCACAAAGCACTAAGGTAACAGAATCATGGAAAACAAAGCAAAACACCAGGCAGACAGACCTCTTGCAAGAACACTTGCCTGGTGCTTACAACACCCATGTACAGACAGACATTCCCAATCCCAGAGGGGCTCAGGTCCCCCATTCTCCTTGCCCCATGCCTTGCCCTATGCATTTTTTCAGCACTAGACTGCCTTTGCCTGTTTGAATGCTGCTGAGATTGACAAGTGGCCAGCAGCAGCAGCCCTGTCCTTTTCCCTGCAGTGCCCTGTGAGAAACCTGAGCCCTGACCACAACACTGCAGCAGACATTTCCTGAAGATGACTCTGAAATGTCAACAGCCTTCGGTACCTAACACATCCCAGGGAAATTAATGGGAGTTCAAGACAGAGGGGAAAACTGCAAGCAGCAAGCTTGAAAAAACAACACCTGGGAAAATCCATAGGGGATGCACTTTACCTGCCAGGACTGAACCTAACCTCCTGTACCATCATCTTTAAAAATCTGGCAGCTGGAAAAGCAAAGCCTTTTCCCTCTGAGGAATAGCACAGGGAAAGCTCACTTGAACATTAGTTACTCCACAACTCTGAACTCAATTTTATGAATTTAAGAAACACTTGCTCTTGTAACTAAGAGAACAAGCCCTCCTACTACAGCCCACCTAATTGCATTTCCACTTAGGCTTGCACACTCCAGCTCCTGATCAAATATTCATGGGTTGCCCTTGGCCTTAGTGGGGCAAAACACCTGCAGAACTGCAATTGATAAGTGTTCCATCTGGGGCAGGTGGGCCCCACATCACTGGCTATGGCAAGGCTCAGCTAAATCACTTCGTGGAGCAAGGTCAGAAGGCATGACTGCAGAGATTTTTGCCAAAGCCCACATCTCTGGGCAGTTTACACTTGCCTTTTACTCTGAAAAGTTCATATTTGTTCTTTTTCCATTTCAGGCAGAAACTACCAAGAGAGGAGCTGGGCAGTTTCGTGTTTATCCCACAGAAAACATAAGATCATGCAACTGAGGGTCATGGCAAAACATGTAACACAGGGAGTGGCACTTCCTGGGCCCACGAAGGACATCTTTGATGTTTCCTCTAGAAAACTTCTGGGTCAAGGAGAGTTTTTTGACTGCTGTCATCCAGGCTATACAACTGCCAGGGCTTTCACTTTGGATTGAAGCGTTTAGATTTGTTCATTAAATATACATACACATACATTATATGGCAATGGGATTCTTTCTCAGATTTTAGTTGGGTTTATAGTATAAAAAGGGAACTAAATATAGAGAGTCAAGATCCTTGCCCATTTCCCATCCAAGCAAATCAGCTTACCCTCCAATTCCCCTGACACCACCCCAAAGGAGCTAATTCTTCACACAGTATTACAAATGCCTGGTTAGTCATTGGCTCTCGCCCTGCAGCCCCCACACATCTTGGGGCTTCCATACCAGTTTTGCCCCTGCCCCTCAATTTTATCCCATTATTTGTCCTGAGGACCTCACAGAACTCTGTCAACCTGTTACTGTAGTCCCTTCAGCTTTTCCTCAATTAAGACAACCAGTCATGCCTAATTGTTCCTAGTTCTGTGATGGTTTAGTGATGTGAATAAATGTCCCCTCAGGACAACATTGCAGACACTCAAATCATTCACTTGTGATCTAAATATTACGGGCATCTAGGTCCTCTGATATGAAAGGCTGCTACATATGAGAGATAATTATATTTATCTGGAAAAAAAGGCAGATTATTCATTTTAGTAACACATTTGTAATGACAGTGTGCCAAAAGCTCAGTGTTTTTTAACAGGGCCATGCATGTCCCTGTGTATCCCACACTCCCCACCAACCAGATGGATGCAGTTCAAACTGTGAATCCACTCAGAAAATTTAATAGCAGCAACTTGGTCCCTGTCCCTTAGTATTAGTCATTCAGAAATATTTTCACAGATTTATCTGGGATTTGGTTCTGGTCCTCACACCCTCCTCCTCAGCATACCAGGAGACCTGCCTGGGCAGAGTGTCTCCATCAGCAGAGGGGCAGCCCCATTGCTCCTTTTAATCTGCCCCAAAACACCACATTTCTCACACACTGATAGAAACCTGACCCCATGGGGAGCAATCCAAGCTACAACCACCACAGCAGCAAGGGTTGCCTTCCCAAAACAGGCTGGTGGCAGCATGCCAGAGTGGAAGAACCCGAGCCACGTTTGAGGCAGCAGCACCAAGCTTGTTTTCCCAGGCCATGTGTCCTGCTTGGCTGCTGAGCTCTGTGGGCATCCATGGCTCCACACTCACCACCCACAACACCCCCTTCTCCTTTTTTTCTTTTCCCTTCACTTTCCAGTCATGGCAAAGACATTTGGGGGGCTTTACCTCTGTTCTCTGCCAAACCAGTGTCTCTAAATGACAAAGCAGCCTGTTTCTCCAGACTTTATCCCCATGGACTTAGACCCTCTGTTGGTTTTTGGCAACACAGGTACTAACTCCGTTCTTCCACCCTTGATCCTCCTACACCTCCTACACCACTGTACAATGTTTATAAAAAATAAATAAGTCAGTTTTTGGCCTTGCAAACTTGCGTGTGTAAGCCTGCAGAGAAGCAGGGTGTAATGTTTTTTTCCCTCTTCTCCTATCTTCCCTACCATCCAGTAGCTGGCAGGCATGAGCGGCTTTCTGAGGTTAACAGTAGTAATGAGGCAACTTTGGCTTTCATACACTGTGATCAATATTTACTGGAGCAATAAGAGAGTTCAGAAACTGCAGTGCTGGCATGGTAGAGAAGCTGGAGAGTGGAAAACAGCATTTAAAGTCTTCAGAGGGACATGACAACCAGCTAATGATTACTTAGGGACTATCAGATTTCCTTCTTCATTTATTTTGCCAAGTGGTATAGTAGTTAGAACACAGAATAATAAACTGGGCCTATCCCTAGTCTAGGGAAGCAAGTGTTTGTAGCAAACTTTTTTCTTTTCTTTTTTTTTTTTTTTTTTTTCCTCCTAGCCAGCTTTGGAAAGAGAGAATTGTTTGTTAAGCTGAATAAGAGCATGTCTCCCTATCCCCCAAGGTCCTCTGCTGATGTGGCATCCTGGGCAGTGCACTTTGCCCTGCAGGGCTTCTGCAAGTGAACACTTTGTCACATATTCTCCTGATAAAAGGGTTTTGCTGCCAGTAATTTGTCTGCTTTCTCAATGTTTTTTCAACTCAGTTCATCAGCTAGCAAGCTTCTGGTGTTGTCCTACAAATAGGGTAAACCTTGGACTCTTTCGGACTCAGCCTTAGTCTGCAAGTCACAGCATCTCTGCTGTACTCCATGGCCTCTCCAAAGTGCTGCAAGGGGCCTCCAGGCAAAGATGTTTCCTCTAGTGTAATTCAGCCTTCAGCAGATAAAAATTCCAAACAGCAACAACAACACGCTAAGGCAGGACAACTTCTCAACAACCAACTAATGAATTCTCATGCTATTCCTGAAAACAGAGGGACAGATTTTGGGGTGTAAATAAGAAAATGGACAAAAGAGCTTAAGTCAATAGATGAGGAGAAAGCAGAGGGGCAGAAGAGGCACAGGATTTGCATGGACCTGCTCATAAAATGCTCATAGCTCCTTACGGTGCATCACGATTCCTTGCGTCAGAGTACAGGATTAAGACTTGACGTCTCCATATTTGTGGAATAACCTCAAAGTTCCCATGAAAGTTTAGCTCTTAGAAAACAAACCAAATGCGTTAAGGATCTTTGCAAGGTTCTTTGACTCACACATCATCTGCTCCTCCCACATAAATTACACTGCTATTAGTATTGCTCAATGAAGAGCATGAAACAAATTGAGCCTCTAGCCACTTCTAATAGACAAGGGTAGTTAACCCGTATCTAAGCCGCATCGATGTCTTTTGTGACGAAAATTAAATTCTTGGAACTCATCTGGAAGCCTAGGCCTTGCACTGATCACATTTTCACTCTCCCATCTGTCGACCTCCAGCTGAGGCCAGCCATTCCTGCAGGCAGTGGGGGAATCCTGGGAAAGAAGCTGGGTGTACAAAAATGTTGTGAGGTGTATTTTGAAGGGAGAAAGTCAGGAATCTTTAGAGACTAATCTACTTAGTACAAAAAGCAATAAAACTCTCTGTCTTCTTTCCATAACCACAGTGGTCTGAGGAATAGAAAAAGATCAAAAATGTCTACAGTATACATTCCTGCCAGCTGAGTTCACAGTGGAGCAAAGCTAACAACAAGCATACTGGCTTCAGAGGGGAAATAGGGAGCAAAAATCAGGTATTTGTCATCCAAGGTATACCTTTTTTTGGAAGGGTGCTCTAAAAAGAAAAGTACTTCGACTAAGATGATCCAAGAAAGATGCTGCCAAGCAAGAAGGAACTGAGAGCTGCTGGTGGGAAGGATTCAGATTTGGTAGTGAGAATGAAAAACAATTGGAGCGGAAGAAAAGACAGAGGCACGAAAAGCTCTTGCAGTAATCCCCCTCTTCTCCCCTGTGTTCTCTGTCTGATCAAATCCCAGCACAGTGGCGCAAAAAAAAAAAAAAAAAAAAAAAAAGCAAAAAAAAAAAAAAAAAAGCAGCAGCATAGATCTGCAGATATAGAAAAGAGCACACAGGCACTGGCTTCTCCAGTATCTTAAGAAACTCAGGCTGCACACAATCCCCCTGCAGTTACAACGCCCCTCAACACACACACACAGCACATCCTCCCCTCTTGCTGCACAAATGCCACCAAAGTATGTGACTGCAGTGCCCTTTCACCACCCTGAGCTGCAGTGCCCCAGGCCGGCAACCCCATTCCCACCCCACACCTCCTGCCTGCCACCGCCCTGCTTTTTCTGTTTCGTTACACTGTTGTCTTTGATCCTTTCCATGTATCCATCTCCTCTCACCGAATTCCCTGTTCCCTCTACACAAGACCTCTCTGCTCCTCACAGGATCTGGTGCATGTGTGTCAGGTACCACCGTGACTTCAAAAGACTGGATGAAATGGAGAAGTAACAAAGGTAAAATCACTGTCTTGCAGAGATTAACCACTGGAATGGTTTGGGAAAACAGCACTGATCAGGTTTGCTGCCAGGCATGGGGCTTAGGACATGGGTTGCATGAGTTCCAGCCTCCTCAGTGATTCTGAATCAATTGATTATTGCCTCAGTTTCCCCATTTGCAAAAAGAAGAGATTAGTGTAGTGTAGCTACACTAATGATAGAAAAGAAAATGAAAAAAAAAAAATGGACTGCAGACATCCACAGAAAGAGACAAAAAGAGGGATAGTGGGAATTGGAAAAAAGTCAGAAGTTGACTGAAGAAAAACAGGTAGAGAAGAAGAGGAAGGCAAGATGCCTGGACTAACTGAAGTCACGACGAAGACATGATGGAAATCAGCCACAACAATTCTTGCCAGTTTTGTGCTGTGGCTCTGGCTGGTTCAGTCTCAACTTACGAGCTCATTCCTTCTCCCTTTTAAACCCTAATTAACACCCATCCACACAAAAAAACCCCACCCCAGTAGTGCCAATTTGCAATTCTAGAAACTCTGAGAGCACATATCTAACCTAAACTCTAACACAGCAACTTCTCATAGTTTGTGTCCTGAGCTCTCCAGCAAGGTCACTGGCTGTGTCCTTGCAGCTCCACTCCATGCATCCCACTGGCAAACTGTGCTCTCCTGTGCAAAAGCTGCCAGCAAGAGTCAATGAGCAGAGGTGGCTGTAGGTTCCCAAGGGGCAAATGGTAATGCCATGCTGAAGATAGTAGAAGGGGGAACTTATATCCAAGTCAATTAGGATTAATGCAATGTGGGAAAGTATTAGTTCTGGAGCTGTAAGTTTCTCCATTAAAGATTGAAGGCAGATTGGAAAAGGGGGGAGGAAAGCGAAGACAAGCTAGTAAAGACTTTTCTTGGCTCTGCAGCCCTTTTCTTCCTTTCTCTGTTTTTTTTGGGAAGTGATGAGGTGTGGATCTAAGACATTACACTCTGGAGATTGTCAGTGGCTCCCAACCCCATTAAGGCAGCAGTTTTTTTGCTCTCCTTTCCATCTCCTTTGCTGAATGCTGTTACGCACTGATGGTGGCTTGGCCTCCTATCAATGGAAAACCAAAGACATTCTCCAAAATAAAACATCATGGCATCAAAACTTTAACATTCAACCTCTTTGGGCTGAGGAGAGCTCACTTTTAGTGGTGTGGATGACAGGAACGACAGTGAGGTTAAGTGCCAGGTAACCCCCTGAGAGAGGCAAGCAAACAGGTAGGAAGGGCAGGTAAACCGAATACATTAAGCATGCAATGGGGATCTGCCCTCAGCTATGTCCCCACCACACTATAACCAGCTTCCAGGCTCTCTAAAAGTAGCATAGGCAGAAGAACTGGAGGCCACAGCCACACCATCAGCCTCTTTTCAAAGTAATGCCATTCAAATGGTAGAGCTGAGCAAAGCATTCCTTAATCTGAGAAGCTGCGGGTCTCTGCTGCTCCTTTTAGTGCTGACCCCTAAGGGTGCAGAAGCAGATCAATCTTCCCTCTTTGGCTCATACACCTGTACTAAGAGGTTCCCAAATCCATTGTGGCTCCCTGAGGCAATGTCCCAGCTAGGTCAGTAGATAATGGTGCTGCAGCACTGCAGGCCAGTATGAAATAGGCACAACGGAGTGCTCAGCCTGAAGTAAAGAAGGACCTGTCAATATTATTTGCCTGTAAAGTGCCACACATGCCGGAGGTGCTTTATAAATAAGTCAATAAACAAACAGCATCAAATTACAAACAAGAATGAGTGATGAAGCCTCTTTCTTCTTTCTAAAGAAATAAATAAGGGTCAGAAAAAGAAATTATACATAGTTCAAAACTCACCAGGAAGCTGGATTTTGACAGTCTGGTGATACAGAGGAGGTTTCAAAGCAACCCTCTTTCCCTCTGAATAACAGTGGATAGCAGAGCACATTGAGGATGCTGGCAAATTCATGATTTCAAGTACCCAGTTACATTTACAGCAGCTATGCTAATTACTAAATCATCCAGTTATGAACACATGCATCTAATGTGGTAGCAGACCCCTTCTCATTCCAGCTTTGAGCTGCTGCAGCTGGCAATTCCCTCAGACCCTTTCCATGCACTGTTTAAATTTAAGCATGATAGTAGTCCTACAGAAAGGATTATCTAAAACTAGATAGACACATGTACCACTGGACTGGTGCTTCAAAGAGAAACAACAACAACAACAACAACAAAAGTTCCAGAGCTCTGCATGGCTTTGTCAATGCCAGGAAGCACAGCATGCTACTGTGCAGTCCTGTCTTCTGAAATAAGGGCCCAAGTTCCCAAGCAAAACCAGGGATGTCACAGGCTTTAAATCTTTAACATTGTTACTGCAATTCCACATTGAAGAAGACAAGGCAGAGAATGGAAAAATGCATCAGGGTTAGAAAATTCCCTGGATTTTTTTATTATTATTATTGCAATGGAAAAGCAATTGTTGTGGTTTGAAATCCATTATTTCCCTGCAGTGTTTGCAACTCTAATAAAGGAGTTGCAGCTGTTCCCTTACTGCTTACATAGAAACTACAGGTGTGCCTGAACATAAACAAAACAGGAGAAGGATGGAAAGCTAAATAGCAGCAGGGGAAAAAAATCGGGATAAGGAGCCTGCACACACAAGAGTAAGGGACTCTTGACATTTTGTAGCACTCAGCCCTGGCAGTGAGCTGCCACAGCACCGCCCTAGTGTAGAATCTGCAAAACCTGGGGCTGCAATGAGGTTCAGCCACCTGTTTAATCCAGGGAAGGCTCATTTCCCAGCCCAGGCCACCTCCCTGGTGAAGGCACCGCCAGCATCTACCCTCCTTTTGGCACTTGCTCCTGGGAGGCAGGCATTTTCAGCACTCTTCTCTGTGCTTGGTTTAGGAACTGCTGATCTATTTCTTCTAAATCTGCACTGGGGATCTAGAATATGCCATTTTTTCCCCCCTAAAAAGCTTTGAAAGACCCCAGCTCAAGCAGACTAGGAGAGCAGGATTTACTACTGTTAAAACTGTCAGGAAACTCAGCCTGCTTATGGAAAGGACCAGTCTTGGAATTAAGACAAGACCATCAGAGGTGCCAACGAGGCAAAGACAGGAAGCATACCACAGCACAGCCAGCTATAAAGCTTGAATGTGACTATCCTGAATTCTGCTTCAAGGGAGTGAAAAGTGGAAGCACTGTATCTTGCTTTATGGTGCACACCCTGCAAAATGCACATTGTAAACCTTCCCACCAAGAGCATTAATCAGAGAAAATACTGGAGATTTACAAAGTACTTTTACTTTGTAAAATCTAGGAAGCTAGCAGTAGACAAAGGAATCTTAAAATGTAAGTGTATAACATGGTGGTATACAAAAAATCACAGTGGCCATGGAAGTGTGAATGAATTCAGATTGCTAACAGCAGACCAGATAGTGTACATTAACAAAAGAAAATAACACTGTCTCTTCTCATACTATTATTCATGTACATGTCCATGTAGTTAAATTGCAAAAGCCTTCCTTTAAGGAAAATGACACACAGAGGATGTTGACTCTGGTTTTGTTATTACTTTAAATGCATTTCTGTTTGATTTCATTATTCAATATATATTTTCTTTTCCCAGTTACACTTGGGGGACAGGTACAATGTACACACATTCGTACTTTAGTGTTGTGACAACCAGCACCAGAGCTGTTGAAATATCCATTTCAAAATCTACCATAGTGCAATCAATCAAATCCTTTGCTACAATATAGGGAAAATAAACAAGGCTATCTGGGACTGCAACTCCTAGCTGGGCAAATGGAGTGCAAAGCATGGAGGACTAACGGGGCGGGAACAGAAAAAGAGGAACGCCAGAAAGAAAGATTATTTCAATGGCTCAAAGAGCTTAAAGAGTCTTAGAGGGAATTAAAGAATAAAACAATACATTAAAATTGCAAGGAAGCAAAATCAGAGACTCAGTCATCTCGGTAGCCATAAGAACGCGTGGGCCATGTAGCATGAAAGCCTCAAGCGACGTACTTAGGAGGAAAGACAGAGACAGCAGGAAAACTATGCTGTATTACTGCATATTCCTTCTGACCCTGAGAAGATGGCATGCTCAGCCCCTTTACCTCTACCTCTCTCTTTTAGTTATAAGATTGCCACCAATAAATACGTTCACGCTCAGAGACTTGCTCTCCCACCCCCCCTTTTGGGATGCATTTATTTCCACAAAGGTTTCGAAATTGCTCAGAGGTCAGTGTGCAGAGTCATTGATTCCTACTCACGCAGTGGAGGTGCTCCGAATGCTCGCTTTCAAGCCCTCGATTTCTCTAGTTACACATCTCCAGGCAGCCACACCCTGTCCTGGCTTCCAAAGGCCCCCAGCCCAGGGGACGCGTGTTTGTGTGAGTGTGTGCGCGCAACAGACGCATGAGCCGGGGGAACCCCGCTCTGCATATGCTGGCACCAACTGTATTCTTTAAAAGTGTCTGCATGCCTGGTTAGCCAGAAACAGACCCCAAATCCCTCCAAGCAAGACTCAGTGAGAGCATATGTTCAGAAGCACACTGACAATTAAATGAGAATTTCATGTCATCTCAGTACAACAGAAGCAACTGAAAACTATTTTCCTGGTTCAAGCAAGGAAAAACTAGCACCAGCAAAACTACATGAAACTCTCTCACTGAAATTCTGACAAAACTTCCCATTTACAGCAGCACTGTTCATGTGTATTTTATATACATGCTTCTTTACTTCAAGCATGGAAAATGTCAGCCCAGAGGGAACTGTCTGAGAAAGTTACAAGCAGGCATTGAACTTGGTATTCACTTGCTTACTGTGTTCAGATTGTTTTTTGGGGTTTTTTTTAATATATTTTTGATGGAAGTGTTGCAGCTTTTTGCTTTCATTTAGAAAGAAAATGTGTAGCAGACATATTTGACAAAATAGTATTTGAGTTTTCAAGGGAGACTGAAGCAATATCTAGAGACAAATCATTCTGTTCTACTGCTTCTTGCTTGCCACCCCAACTCTTTCACCAACTCCTTTCCTGCTTTCATGTCTAATCCTATTGCCTGTGCTGCTTATGAGAGCTGCTGGGAATTCTTTTCTCGCTCTTCCATTCCAGATCTCCTTGGCTCAAGCTTACAGCTCTTGAAGTCACTGTAAACAGCTCCAGATCATGAGTATCCTTATAAAATTGCTGCAGAAAAAAAAGAGGCTATGATGACTCTGGAGAAACCTGGAGAAAAGGTGTTCAGTAGGCAGGTGAATTTTGGAACCCCTTCTGAGATAAGGGGATCATGAGGGGCTTTCACAACAGAAAGACTAACAAAGCTCTGTGGGACCAACATTGACCAAGCTACAGACCCTGGTAACACAAATGCAGCCTGCAAGCAAAGTACTTTAGCATAGATGTTCAAACCCTGTTTAAAAAGCAACATGCCTTACTATATATCTATCTCACACAAAAAATCTGCAATTCTGTAGCCTTTTTACATGCATTTGCTATATTGCAAAAATTAGATCAAGCACAGGAGATAAATGCATGAAAAAATATCTGATTCTGCATTGCCCTTTCCCTCATCTCTTCTTTTCCTCTTTTTTTTTTTTTTTTTTTTCCAACTGAGCTGGCCACTAGAATTCTTGCCCTGGCATTCTCACCCAGAAGGTGTCCAGACAGCTGGATGAGCTCATCGTTCCAAATGCTTGCTCATGGGGGTATAGTAATGACACTTCAATCTCTTCCTTGCTGTGCCCTACAGCCCCCATACATTAGTATAGAAAACAAGTTTACAAAGCAGAAGACGAGTCTGTCAATAACATTAAACAAGCTGTTATTTTTCCAGTTAGTGCCAGAAGAGGGTAGAGAGAAGGGTGGGCGAGAAGGAAGGGACAAATTGTTTTATGACTCAAACACAAACCCTCTGTCTAATGCCTGCATGTGTGTATTTGCTTCCTTTTTTCATTTTCTTCCCTTGCTCCCTCCCATTTTTTTTCTCTTTGTGGGTGTCAAATGTAAATCTGGGGTTTGTCCTGCTTTGCTGCAGCATGAGGCACATCCATAATCCTATTTTGTAGAGGACAGTATGTCCTCTGTAAGTCACACCAGAGGTGATCCTCCAAGACTCCTTGGTTGCTTGTTTGCTTGCCCTGGCTTTAAGCTCCACTTTGGAATTATCTCCTGTCTCCTTAAATTCCCTCTGCAGAGCATTTAGCAAAGTTGTAGACATAACCACCCTGGGAGGGGGATGCTGGCTGAGGTTGAATTCAGTCTGAGATTGAATCTCCCACGGGTAAATGCTGCATGGTCTAACTTCCCACCACAGTTAATGAAGACTTGGTCCTTACAGGCAGTGAAGTCAAAAGGTTAATTCAGCTGATCAGGAGGTGTCTGCTCTAGGATGAGCTGAATTAAGTTCCTAGCCTCAACTGACTGCACTGAATCTCTATCAGCTATAATGGGTGTTTAGACACCAACTCACATCTAGATGCTTACAGGAAGACTCCTAAATTTAGACATTTTAATCTGGAGCTCAATCTCATTCTAGAAGTCAAGAAAATCTTTTGTTCATTTTCAGCTTCCTTGTGAATATAAAGAAGAGATTTATGCCTCAGATTCTCTCATTTTGTGAAACAGAACTGAGTTTTCATGTATTGTGTGCACCCAGAAATGCGTAACACCGCATAAGAACGCCACAAAAGTTGTGTCCAGATAATGGCATGCTAACACAGAAAAGGGGATACATCACACCTAGAAGGAGCAGCTGCCAAACCATGATACCTGGCAGAACAATTGTCCTCCTTGCTGAGCACCAAGGACACACTCACAGGGACTGGTACAAATGGCATTCCCAGCTCCACCTGAGCTGTGATGAGCAAGTAGAATCACAGAGTTAGCACAAGCCTGTGCTCAAGCAAGCCTTGCTGTGAGGCAGAGTTTATCAGCTCATGGACAGTACCTTGCTATCACAGCATCCTCTGGTTTCCTAGACTGAGCAAGCCCTTCCCTGCACAATGGCATCTTTGTGTGTCATGTTGGACCACTGTGCAACAGAGTCATGTCTGTAAAATGCTGGAGAAAAGGTGTTCAGTAGGCAGAGAAGGCTCACTAGATTGGAGCTCTTCCTTCAGTGTTTGCATGAGGCTTTGAAGGTCTTGTGTTCCTGCTTTTTTGTTGCTTTGGAGTTTTTTTAAACAAAATTGAGCTGTTAAAGGAAGCTGTAGGCCACCCTTAGATAATAGCCTGGAAATATTTGTTGTGCTGAAAATAAACTACTCCTTCAGATCTGGAAATGCAGAGGACAAAGTTTCTAAGCTCTTCTATCCCAGAGCCCAGGTAGAACACTGAAGCTCAAAGGCACATTAAAATGAAATAACAACATACAACACTTACCTCTTTTCCTCTCCAAAGTACTTCACAAGCTTTTATTAAATTAAGTCTCATCACACCCTTGGGACATAGGTGCAGTAAATACCTTCATGATAGGGTGAGCGAGTAAGACACAGAAAACTCTCCACAAATACTCCTCTGACTGACTGTATGAATTGATTCATTTCAGTGGCACCCTTGTGCTGTCATCTCCCACAGACTTTCAAGCAATCAAATTTAACTGCCCCAAAGGGCTTGCAGGAAATGAACTGCAAAGTTGTACACAAGAGAATTTGCTTATGAAAAGCACATGAGCAGATCCCAGCAAAGAGCCAGAGCAGCAGCTCTATATGACTGCAACTCTCTGTGTTTGGGGTAATAATCCAAATATTAGGCTATGTGTTATCATCGTGAGCCTGACTTACACATTTTTAATCTATTTGTGTATTTTAATTAAGTAGCTAAATGAAACAGGGAAACCTCTAGCAAGTAGGTCCACTCTCAGGGTGTAAGACAGCTTGCTTTCCCACCATGTAGGTAACCCCTTTCTGTGGGCATGCTGACCAGTGTCACAGAGGACACACAGAGTAAGGGATGGACTTGAAAGTCATGGATCAGACAAAAGGATGCTGAGAACTCACAAATCAGTGTTTTCTGTTTGGTGTCCAGGACAATTCATTTCCTGGCAGGAACAGTTCTGGAGACAGGAATAAATAACTTAGCACCTGATTTTAATTCAGAATGTCTTAATGCAAAAATGCACAAAGCAGACATGTGACCATGTAAAAAGCCAGATGGAAGAAAAATGTTGCTCCATGAAACTGAAAACTTCAGGTCTTGGGGAAAAAAAAAAAACCAAAACAACAACAACAACAAAACACAAACAAACAAAACAAAAAAAACCACAAACAAACAAAAAACCCACAAAAACCCAACAAAACCAACCACACAACGGGGGGGGGGGGGGGGGGGGGGGGGAGGGGCAGGGAGAAGCAAACATCAATCAAAATCCCAAAAGTCAAAACTCCACAGCAAACAGGAGCAGCATGAGGTTGTAGCAGGGTTATATGGAGATCTACCTGAATTTTCCTCTTCCATAAGTCCAGAAACTATAAAAGAACATCTCAGAAGCAAAGAAACAAACTTACAGGCCAAGAATTGTTTGCAGAAATGGGCCCAGTTTGACTCATTTGCAAGTAGCAAACACATTCGAAAAATACAAAATTCTCCTGGAGGTGTTTTACAAACAAAAGAAGCTACAATTTTTAAAATTAATTCTACAACCCCAATCATTCTACTGGTTTCAGTTAACAACTGTATTTTACAGACAGGAAAACTGAAGCAGAAAGAAGCTAAAAGCAGTAGTCTCTTCAGCACATGAGTATTTTTTCCATATTTTGGTTTAGATCTGAAGCGTTTTTGTCTTCTTTCCATCTTCCATGTCCTGCAGCTCCCCAGGTCTGTTACTGAGTATGACATCTAAGTCCCTATTAACTTAGAAGACATCATGCTTTGAGCTGGGTCAAAAGAAGCAAAGTTCTCAAACTCATCTTGTAATTTTCAAGATAAAAAAAAAAATCATTCCCATTTAAAATTTATATTTATGGCTGCAAAATTCATCCTTTGTCTGCTGGTTGTATAAAAACAATTAAAATTTTAAAGGATTGAAGATAAAAAAGTAAATGCAGTTGGTTTTTGTTTGTTTTGTTGTTGGTTTTTTTTCCTTTAAAACATTTTTTGGTCAAAACTACATTTCAATTAAATTTTGAAATTGACTCCTCAGATGTGTTCCACTGATAATATTGGTATTTAAATTGAAAAATCAAGCACCTGGAAGTATGCAATCACACTCCAACTTACATAATCTACTGCACCATCTGTAAAAGGTAACTTCAATTCTTCCAAACAAAGTATTTTGGAAAGAGGGAGGTCCCTATTTTTACTGAAAAGGAAAATCTGAGCAAAAGATTTTAATCATGGGGAAAGAAAAAAGGGTTGGGTTTTTTATTTGTTTGGGGTCTTTCAGGGTTTTGGTTTTGTTTGCGTTTTGTGTTTGTTTGGATTTTTTTGACTAACTCTTCGGAAAACAAAACAAATTAAAAAACCACAGAAGTTCATGAAGAGTGACAAGAACAAAACCATCTTTGGTCAACTTCAGACAATATATCTTTTGTATAGATGTAGCCATCAGCAAACACAGAGGGTGGTGCCTCTTGGAATTTGGATCAGATAGGTTCTTTTTTTTTCTTTTTTTTTCAACCTGAGGTTTATTATTTTAACAAATCTAAGTCCATCACCGGGTCTTCTTATTTCTTTAAAAGATTAAAGATCTCCAAAGTGCAGAGGAAAAAGGTGCAATTCTTAAGAACACTGCAAGGTTACAAGGTAGTGTGTGCTAATAAAGCGTGTTGGTTTGGTAACAAGCTGAAGCAGGGAGCAGCAGGGGCACTGCTTTATGACTGCAGCTTTTTCAAAAGGGTCTGTTGAAAGTATTTCAGGAGGAGAGACATGTGAGCGAAATCTTTAAATGTGTCAACAGGGAGGCCTGACACTGAACTTCTGCCCACTCCAGAGTCAACACCATCCTTCAAAACAGAGGAGATTGACCTCTGCAGTTGAGAATCACTGAGTGGCAGCAGGGGGGTCCCTGCATTTGTTTCCAAGCCACTTGCAACACAGAAACAGCCAACAGTCATTTGAAATCATGGTTGAGTGGGGAAAAAGTAAAATTCTTTTTCCCTGGAAACTGGCTTGGAGAAGGACGGTAGTAGGATATTGATTAACAAAGTTCTCTACTCTGTCCTTAATGACATCGAAGAGGGCTTAAAAGAGGACAAGCACAGTTCCTTCTCCTCTCCTCCTTTATCAGGAGTGCAAGATCTGCTATCCTGCTCAAGGGAAAAACAACAGGTTCTGGCAAATCTTGCAAGCAGGTATTGGAAATCCACAACATCACATACCTCCTCTTCCTCCCTCAAGCCACATTAACCATGAGCACCGTGACCCACTCCATTACCTGAATCACTCTCTGCCATCTACACGTAGAAATCGTTACAGTACAGCCTCTTCCCCTCTGACCATTTTTATCAGGGGAAAACATAACCCAGCTGGTGAAGAGAAAAAAGAACAGTTCTGTCACTGCAGAAATGAGAGCTTCTAGCAAAGAAATGAGAGAAGTCAGGGTGTTTCAAACAGTAGGACTAAGTTTGAGATCACCCTGTGTGGTTCACCAATGAGCCCAAATAATCAATACACTGCCTTTCTTGGGAAGCAAGCACCAGCCTCTCTCTTAGTAATGTCTCCTAAAGCAGACCCCTCCCTTTGTGCCTGATGCACAAGAGAAACCTCTCACTCGCACCACTGCTGAACCAGCACCATACAGTCACACACTCATCTCCAAGTGCAGGTCTCCCAGATGGAGCTAGGTGTTCCTCAAAGATAAAGTGTAGCCTCAGTTGCTTTGCTGGATCCAAGCCTTAAAGGTGGGAAGGCTGACTCCACAAAACTCATGTGCTCTGTGCTTTCCAAAACAGAAGGAAAAGTTTGCGCAAATGAAGGAAAATACAAAATTAAAACAATTTCTGTCTGCCACCGCATGACCTTGGACAGATTGCACACCTCTTGGTATTTTGTTCTTCCTTCTTTCCCCTCAGCACATTCCCACATCCACTGCTGTGAAACTCAGATTGCAATACTTATGTCAACGACTGCATGAGGACTAATTTAATTGATATTTGCTAAGTGTGTAGAAATCCTCAGGCAGAAAAACACTTCTTAAAATAATGCAGCTGACCAGTTATATATAAGTAAGCATCATGCTATGATTATGGGGAAAAAGACCAAAAGACCACTGACAAAGAAGGGAGAAGAGAAATCCATGCCAAGTTTTCAGCAAGTATGTGTTAAAGAGAAGCCTGTGCCAGCATTTGAAAACCAAGCAGACAGCAGAGCAGAAGGCTAATAAAGAGATTCAGCTGATAACAGCTTAGCTAAAACACCTATAGATGAACCAGTTGGCACAGGAATCTCAGTGTACTCAAGCAGGGAAAGGCTTTGTTTTGTTTTTTCTTGTGCTGTATTTAAAATTTCAACATTTTCCCTAAGGTACTATGACAAAACAAAAGGGGAAAAAAGCCAAAACAAAACAAAACTTATTTGGGCTAGTTTAAGTGTTCCATCTTCACTGATGAAAGTGAAGATGGAACACTTAAACTAGCTCAACCAAGACTCTCTCCCTCCAATGAGAAAATATCATGATTTTCCATTCTGTTTCAATATGAATTTTATCAACATCAACTTGACTTCAAAAGCCATTGATTTTGCTGATACAATTTCTCCTGACAGGAAAATATTCTATTGATATTTTCTAATCATCACCTCTAGTTTAGAGCTGAAGGTGAATGGAGAACTAGCGGGGTTGAATTTTTACTACTGAAATGCTTTTCTCCCTCTCTCTGAAACTGAGAGATTTCCTTCTACATATTCAGAGTTTGCTGAGAGACCCTTAACATGAGGTTTAAATCCACAACATGCTCTGCTCTGCTAACCTTAGAAAAGGACAGAGATTGTGACCGTCTTTGGTGGAAACAGGTACGTACTGCATAATGCCCTCTAAATGATTTGGTCAGTGTCTTGCAAATCCTGCTTCAAATATCTTCCATTCTCACTGCACTATGCAGCTTCCATCTATCACAGAGAAGGCAGTTTACCATCGGTGTTGTTTCAAGATATGACTGGTTTTTTTATTGTCCTGGTTATTTATGTAGAAAGAAAAGCTACAGAAATGAGAACCCCATGAATATTCCAACATTTTGTATTACTACGTATTAATCACTCTCCTCTCCAGAGATGCCATTGCTGATTTAAAAGACTTTTTTTTTTTTTTTTTCCTTTAAAGGTATCTCCAGACAGTCTTAAAGAGCTGAGCAGACTTGGAGAGATAAGAAGGAAAATACGCCTCTAAAGATGCTTAATGCTCAATTCTGAGCGTGTAGAGATGCTCACAAACTCTAAGCTCCACAAAGGACTGAGAGCTTCCATTCCATTCAGTGTGTATATATTTACCCTTATTCACAGCATTACAGAGTTTCCACTGCAGTCCTCCCAAAAGAGATATAATAAGTAGGAAAGCTTTCTGTGACAGAGTGCTCTGGCACATTCATCCAACAGTTTAGCAGAACAATGCAGAGATGGAGTCTGCAGCTAAAGAAAACAGAGCTGTCACTTAAAAGCTCTAATGTTAATAGCTGTTCTGCAAACCCTATCACAATGAAAAAGGGAAAAAAAAAGGAGAATACGAAGGAGAAAGGGAATAGGACAGTGTGAGGGCCACAGTACTGGCTGAGTTATTCAAACAATAGATGAAGTACTAGAAGACAACCAAGGGAGCATTAATTTAGGGTATTCCCCAGCAGCGAAAGGGGACATTGCAAACAGGATCTCAAGGAATGGCTGTGCAAATCTCCCCAACAGTGCCTGAGCTGCTGACCTATTCAGTGCCCACTTTTGCTCTGACGTCACTGCAGCAAAATCTGTGGGGCATTCAGATCCACTGCAGCCTCAGCTCTGCGTGCAGGGCCACCATAATCTCATTACCCATGGAAATGCAGCCTCAAGAGGGGCAGCCTGTGAATGAAGCACCAGAGCCACTCTCCTCCGGGTCCCAAAGGAAAGAGGAAAGCTGCAGAGGTACATCAACAGTTGATAATAAATGCAGGTGCATGTAAGGAGGCTTACCAGCCCTGGATTTAATCTAGCAGAGATGCCACATTTACTCCAGAGCCCGCGCTGCTCGGCTCTACGGGTTGCTCGTTACCCATACTAACACCATACTAATTAACCCTGGTGCTGCTGCAGGCACAGCCATCCCTCTCCTCCCAGGGAGAGCAGAGGAAACAGAATGAAGGATTCATAATGCTGAAGAGAAGAGCAGCTTGCAGTAGCCAAGCTGAAACGAAAGGAAATGGTGAGTGTGTTTCAGGCAAATGAAGAGACAAAGCTGCTTGCACCAAGTATGACTTAGATACATCATGTATAATGTGGTGGAAAGATCCCTCCGTTACCCAAACAGATGTGAAAAGAAAGGCAGTAAAATGTTGGGACTGAGCCATTTAGAACATCAGGTTAGATTCTGCCACCTGGTAGATAATGCCTAACATATCCAGAACAATTTTTAAACTTTTATTGTTTGACACTTTTATTATTAAAGGCTGCCTCCCCCCCCCAGACACCTAGGGTAAGGTCGTCATCTTCCCACTTGGTTACATTTTCATGTATTTATCAAATATGATTAGCTACTCCCCTCAGCCTAATTAATTCTCCTCTTTTTTTCTTTTTTGACACTCCCAGCACTGCACATGCCCAGCCACTGCTGGAATCACTCCAACACAATCCATTTCTGTAGGCAGAGGGGCCAATACACCTCTGTGGAAGGCCTTAAGTGTATCACCCTTAAATCAATGCATCCCTACAGCCGACAGCTTATGCAGAAAACAAGCAGGTAGTAATAGCAAATGTTTCCTCCAACTTCCCAGACTGATAGTGAGCACTTGAAGGCAGTACCCCATGGAGAAGCCCACCTTTTTTCTCCCCATCCCCACCTCCCTTCAGCACTATGATCAGCATGCAGACCCAAATGCAATAGCAGGAGTCCCCCCGTGGGGCTGCTGCCTTGCACCCAGGTAAATCGACTGCTGAGAGCGCTTCCAGGATTACAGGGCAGCAGACAACTTGAAAAGGACTATCACAAACTAATGTTTACATTATCAACCCCATGTTCCCACCTTCCTAAGGCTCCCTACCATCTCCCTCTTTGTAAGCAACCAGAATTTGCGTTTCTTTGAACTGGGCTAACAGAGCTCATACATAGCCATTCCAGCAGCCGAATATATAACAAATACCATCAGCAAAAAAACAGGAGAACAAGCGAAGGAAACAATTGAATTAATGGCTGATATTTTTTGTGTCCCTGTAATCTTCGTCACTCCTTCCCCACAGAGGCCTCTGAAGGGAGCTGACAGAGCCCTGACTGCAAGGGAGATGGTACACGGATGAGGAGCCACTTCAGAATGACACAAACCTGTTTTATCTGCCAGTCAGCATGGGGGATGAACAGTCGTTTAGCAACAGTGCCACTGAAATTATATTGCTTTTCTTTTGAAATACATAAATATTTGATTCTCCCTTCCTCAACTTTCTGCCTCTCCCCTTGTTTTAAAACAAAATCTCATAGATTTTAAAATAGAACCATAGTTTGTTTCTTTTCTCAGTCCTACTCAGCTGGTTTGAAAAATATCTGAGTGTCTCTGCGTGCAAAAGAATTGGCATATATCCTGCCTATAGCTGATAAGAGGAAAAAGGAAAAGAAACAAGGAGCTGCAGAGTATATTGCCACTGGAATATAGCCGGTTTCTGTCCCCTTTCAGCTGTGGAGTTTTTCTTTTAAAATCTGATGAGATCAATTTCAGGGGAAGGTCTGCAAGCCCCAGGCTCTCACCACTCACCATATACCAAAAACCCTGTGGGACAGTGGATTATAGGAGATGAGCCTGCTCTACCTGACCCATGGGTAGGTGCCCTGAACTTGAGTTTCATCCATCTTTGAAGTACAAAGGCTGTCCCCAGTGAGAGCTCTACCCATTCAGAAGTCCTGTGGGGTCAGTAAACCAGCCTGGGGAGGAAAATCACAATTATCTAAATCATATTAACTGAGCCAGATGCACCTTTGCCACAGGAGGATGGACAAGTCCTTAAAAATTTGTCCCAACTGGAGCACAAAACCCCCATTATGTTTGAAAGTCTTTCCTGGTTACATACAGGAAACACCCCTAGGTATATTTATGTGACAGAGACAAAGAGCATTGATTGGTTTTTTTTACACGGAACTCAGCTTTCCACATTTTGGGGGCTGGCTAAACACAAAATCACTCTCTTTTCTGTTGAATCTACATGGCAGAGAGTAGGCTATTGCCCCTGGTGCTGCCTTAACTCAGGTGCTGGAGACAAATTCTTTTGCTGCCGAGACTCGTGCATGACTCCTGTCCCCAAACTGGTGAGCAGGAATGCATCATTCTGCAGGTTATTTTTGTAGGAGAGCAAATCCTGTCAGTGCCGTGTCCTTAGGGATAACATAACATTCTTGAGCTCCATTAGCAAAATCTCACATCTATGTAAAGGATTTGTAAATGTTAACCCAGGATTGTGAGGGACTTCGGAATAAATCAGATGCTAGATGGTATCCATGGTCACACTAACAATGAAAGCAGGGTTTGTCACTTAAGAGTTTGCCCTCAAGAGCACACAGCTATTAAATGCTTTAGAGACAAAAAACTAAACATGAGCAGAGTCTTAACCAAAAAAAGGGATTTCTGTCGTGTGGGAATATCTGCTTCAGGAAATTTTGCAGAAATTGCCTGCTGAGGAATGTGGGGAATTTCTTACCACGTAAGAAGGATTTGAAACATGGACACACAAGAGCAAGGCCTCTTTGGGCTGCAGTTCCACTGTAGGTTTACCATTGCTGCAGCATTGCCTTTGTTCCAGCTCAAGACAGACAGGCTTATCTGCTCCTTCTCCAACTCTTTCCTGAGCAGGAATGGGAATTGATTAGCTCTGGCTTACATCAGTTAAAACTATTGTGGAGCAGCATCTTCAGGGACCATGGTGATCCAAAAAATGTACTTCTGAACAGCTCACCCCATGAGCTGGCTTCTGACAGCTCTTGTGTGGTAGAGGATCATAAGCCTGCTGAAACCAGTAAGTTTCTGCAAAGTGTTCTGATTTCAACAAAATGGTATTTGCTAATGAGAACCTGAATCAGTAGAAGAGTCCCAGCTGCTCCTCTCTCTGGCAAAAGAAATGGGAAAAAGAAAAGAAAAACAACTAATGCTTTTGTGTGTAAAAGGATGTTTCCAGATAGAGGAAAAAAATTGTTTGTTCTTTTAACAGTAGAGACTTGGAGCATAGAGGAACAAGGTAATTTCACATGTTCCTGTGAACAAGCTGCTGCAGATAGCTTCCCTAGATAATAAGTAGAAATGAGTGAGAAGAAATGGATAGGGGAAGATCTATAATAGTGCAAAGAAATGTGTGATCAGCTAGGGAATTCCTTTTAGGAGCCTTGTAGAGAATATTGTATTTGCCAGACCAGATCAGTCCACTGGGCCAATCAAGTGCAATTTAAGCATTAAGTGTAACAGCTTGATAAATCTAGGTCAATGCACCTACATGCAGGTACAAGTTTAATACCACTTCATTAGCAGGACTGCAGCACCTAACACTGAGCATATCTACAGGTCCTGGAAGAGAGAAACTATTGGCATTTATGAGATTGCACAATTAAATCAATGAGCTTCTCTTAACGAGTGACCAGAGATTGGTCCCGCTTTACAATTTCTAGTCTGCAGCAGCAGACGGTGCTGATGGTTCAAATATAAGTGGAAAACAGTACTGCAATGCTTCTCTGGCCAGAGTGTAACACCCTGCAGGAGGCTGGAGAGGGGAGATCTCTGCCTTTTTGAGCCCATGCATTCAATCAGCCTTCACTGGAAATGCATTATCTTAGCATGCAGCAGACCCACAATTACTATTAAACGTTTGCAAAATCCAGCTCTGACCTGTTTAAATCCATCCTGGCACCTTGGCTAAGCACAACCTGATACAAGGGGGATTTTATCTTTGCACTTGCCTCAGGTTACTACTGAGGGACTTCTGGGCTTGCTCAGTAGCAGAGAAATCTCTGAATTTTTAGGTGTACTTCTAGGATCGCATCTCTGTGGGGGTGCTGAGGAAGATAGCAAAATTCTTGACTGCACTGGCCAGCCAGTGGGAGAGGGAGTGAGATGATGGGAGAGGGCTTGCTCTCCTGAGACTTGGAAAGATAAAAAGACTCTTGATTATTGAAAGATAAAACTGGCAGTAATAGATCAACAGCATCAGATCCCATGTTCCTTCTCCCATGAATGGGAATTGTGCAGTTTTCTTGTCCTCCTTCCCTGACCACCCTCCATGACTCTGAGACTGCTCCAGGCTTCTCACTTGCATTAGCCCCAGGGCCACTCAGCTGTTTCAGTAAAGAACCTTTTCTCTATCACAACTTTCAGTGTCTGAGTAGAGCTGATAGTTACTCGTATCAGCTGCATGCCAGCTTGTTCAGGTATGACTGTCCTACTCCTTCTCCCAGGACTGCCGTACAGTCATACAGCAGACCAGGACTAACGGCAGCCTGTTGGACACTTCCAGCACAAAAAAGTTGTGCACCTCCCTTCCAGATGAGCCATCACACTCAGAGAATTGCAGTACACGTCTATTTTGGCAACCACCCAAGGCATACAGAGAACAGTAACACAGGTACACAAAAAGCACACAATGTTGTCAGACCCTGGCAAGGTCAGGGCAAAACCTACTTGCAGTGAGGGGTGGATGGGGCACTGAACAAACTGATCTAGTGGGAGTGGTATCCCTGCCCATGACAGGTGGTTTGGAATGAGATGATCTTTAAGGTTCCTTCTAACCCAAGTCATGTTATGATCCAAGCCCAAATCTGCCTCTGCAGTTGCCCTGTGATAGATCTACCTGTTCTTTTCTTAGAAACAACTTTCAAGGACTGCTAACACAAACCCAGACTTAATATAAGTGCAAAAAGCTCCACAGGCATGTAATATGTCTTTTGGAAATGAAAAGTGGTCCAAGAGATCTAATCAGGTGAAAGGCAATTCTTTACTGAGGCTGTCAGATGCAGATGAACTCTGCAGGGCTTACTGGCTCCTGAAATGCCCATCTAATCTACCCTGCGCTGCCAAAGTACCATCAGACCAGGCCTCCTAAAATCCTGGCTAGCAGCCCTTCCGCCGATTCTTTAAGTGCTCTGCTCTGGGGTTTTTTGACCTGAGCATTATTATCCAAAACACGTCATTCACCTGAGTTAGCCCTTACAGCTCTTTGGAGACACTTTGTCTACACAACTGCCCTTTTTTCAGAAAACATCTATCTATAGAATATGAGGTTCAAAAGCCTCCATGTGCTCTGCTCTAACATACATGACGATGTTCTGGAAATTCATCTGTGCTGGAAAAGTATCTGACTCTCACATAGAAACAGCTGATAAAAGGAGAGAATGCTTCCTACTCCTCCTGCAATAATAATGATAGCACTTAACCCCAGGGAACACTACACTAGAGAAAGATGGTCTTGGCAATAATCAGAACAACAATTTGCAGGCTAAAAGTGCCATCTTTCACACACTTCTTCCAGGAAGCAGAATTAGAGGATTTTGCAGAGTGAATATGACACACAAGTGAGGGTGAAAGAGCACAGAAGGAGCCTCAGCAGGAGTCATGGTAGGTGTGGAAATACAAGCAAGAATGGAGTCCAAGTACAAGACTCCTGTTCTCAGCTCTGTCCCCCTGACCAGAATATCTCCACAGCACTTCCATCAGCCAGGTTCCTTACATAAGTAAGTTATCCTGGAGTCAGTGCCATAAGGCTTTCACATGTACACATGTGTGTGTTCATGCATGGGTTAGCAGTGGGACATGCTAAAAAGTGGCCAGAGGCAGCACCAGGCTTTGAGTCCAAGGAGTGGCAGAGAGAGCAGGACAGGATGGTGAGCATGAGTACAGCACGAGCTCACACAGCACAGGGAAGCTGCAAGCAGGATAGGGTGACACAAAATGGACCAAAAGTAGAATTGGGTGTAGGGAGACATTTGCAGCTTGTTTCATTTTGCTTCACCCCCATCCTTGTTCTTTTCCCCTTTTTCTTACTGTTTTTTTCTGCCTTGACTTTCCATCTCTCCTCAAATTGCATGGTATGCAGGGCTGCATCCCCACACCTGTGCCTCACTCCCTTAATTCAAAGCCACCTTCATCATCATGCCACGCTGATCCCAGACAAGCCCCGAAAGGCACAGATCGTTCAACTCTCACGTGGATGTCACCTAATGAAGACATCTATAAATATGGGCACATTAGAGCTCACCATCTGGCTGTGCCTCTTGGATGGCTCCGCTCCCCACAGATCAGTGGGCATGGAGATGGCTGCAGCCAAGCAATTATTCCTCCAGCTCCCGCTCCAGCCCTGGCGGGCACGGATGGCCCTGGGCGCTGCCGGGAGCAGAGCAGAGCAGGGACATTCCAAGCGGAGCGGTGAGCCGAGCCCCGGCGGGCTGCCCCTCCCTGCACACCCTTCCCAGGCTGGCAGCGCTCCCCAGCCCCTTCTCCCCTGCAGGGACAGCTCTCATCCAGCACCCCAGCAGCTCTGAGAGGGCGACCAGCCTCCCCTCCTTCTCTCTGTGTCTGCATAGCACCAGCTTCAGCCTTTCTATCAATCTCAACCGCATTTTTCTTCTTTCTCATCTGCCTCTGACACACCTTTTTCTTCAGCGCTAGGCACAATTTTTCCGTCCGCTGGTCAAAATGATAAATTGAAAATATTTCTTTCCGGGAAGACTCAAGACCTATCATTTAATTTTTGCTTGCTTGTTTGTTTTATTTTAGAAAACACTCTTTTCAGACTGGCTGAAACATTTTACTTGACCTATATGGAAAAGGGAAAAAAAGCCTTTTCCTTACAAATTTCATTTTTTTTTTAATTACAGAAATTTTCCAAAACAAAACTCACAGAAAAATAAGAAATTAAAATGGTTCAGCTTCTCCAAAAAAATTTTCCCTTTTTCCCTCCCCAAAACTGAGCATGACACACAGAGTGCAAGCCCTCTCCAAACTGTGCTTAGGAAGATAACATAGCACTCTTGCTGACATTTTTCTGCCTTCCTGCTCTTTTTCCCTATTTTTTCCCTGCAATCATCTGCCTGTTCCTAAATGCCATCACAGTTGCCAGACCAAGCTCTCAGAGAGGAACGTGTGCACAGAAAAGTTCACTGAACTGCCATGGCACGTTTTGCTCCCTGAATATGCTGCAGCCACAGGACACGGAAAATGATTGTATTTTCTTTGAGGTACATGAATATTTTACATTCTCCCTCCCTTTCTTTCCCCTCATCTTAATTATTCTCTTATTTTGAAACACCAGCTTGCATGCAGTATTTAAATAAAGCTGTTTTCAGAGTCACAAGCAGCTTGAAACACTCAAGCCTCTCAAAATATATATTGCAAGTGATGTACATCCTCCTGTTCTGTTCATAAGTGTTAGAGAGCAAGGCACAGCCTGGAGAATCCATACAGGACAGGGCATCAGATAAGCAACTTTTCCCTTCTGAAAGCTTGGGTTCCCCCTCAGTAAAGAAATCTTTGCATGTGAGTTGAGACACAGGGTCAAGGCTGCTCCTATGCAAATCACTAAAAGGTCTGGTGCAGCAAATTTAACTCAGGAGGTGTCTAAAAATGCAAGAAATGCAGTGGGTAAAAACTGAAGCAGGGAATGGGAGGGAAATATTGAAAGGTGCCATTTGGAAAAGTGGCTGCTGCTGGGCAAGGGAGAAAATGAAAACACAGAGAATCTGCCATACGTACAGCTATATTAGATAATTACATATGTACAGAAGGGCTCAGAGGGTTTGGGTGACTCAGCAGCTCTACACCTTCAAGGCCATATCACACAAATCTTGGCCAAGGCCCACAGGCTGCAAGAACCCAGCTTTTCTAGATTTTGAGAAGCCTGTTATATGGGACATCTTTGAGAGGATGCCCAGAAGCCCATTTGCTTTGAATCATGGCATTTTTACACCAAAATATCAGTTGATCCAAAGAACCTCTGAACACCCAGACGTGCAGAGACCCAGGTGGCTCTAACTGCTGGTCAGGAGGTGGGATGCTCCATATCTCAAGCAAGTGGAAGTGCTGCTTCAGGTTCACAGCTGACACGACACTCAGGGCTGGGGCTGGGCTGCTTTTCATGAAATTGTTAAGGTTGGAAAAGACCTTCAGGATGGAGCCCAACCATTTTGGGCTGCTGTATCCCCACAGAGTTGTCTATTACATGAAGGAAGGGACATTAATGGAGATAGCCACTTGGACCAGGTGAGGGCGCTACAGACCTGGCAGCTGTTCCAGCTGCTTGAGTGATGTGTCCTGGCTTACATGGAGGTGTTTCCCTGAACAGCTGAGAGAAGAGGAAACGAAGCGTGCCTCTGCACAGGTCAGAGGAGGCCACGCACCATAAATGTTTGTGCAGGTGGATGAAGAGCTGTGCCCACAGATGCTCACAAGCAGGGCAAGGAGTGAACATGCATATTTGAAAACTCATCCATCTCCATTACAAAAATGAGTCATCTCATCCCAATACCAGTTTTTAACTTTGCAGAAGCTTTTATCAGACACAGCAGGTAGCTGGGAGGTTGTAAAAGGACTGCCTGTTAATCTCAGGGCCGAGTGCCCTGAGGTTTGACTGAGGCCTCCCAACTGAGGCAGCACTCTGCCGGGAATGTGCAGTAACAGGGGCATATGGAAACTTCCCAAATTTGGCTGTGGGAGAAAGTCATGCTTCTCTGCTCTTAGCTGATGTTGCATCTCTGAAGCAGCCCCTCATTATCAATCATCTGCAGTAGATTTTGTGCTCTTATCTTGAAAAAATCTCCCTGCACTGTCCACATCCCTTGTTTATAAACCCCAGCAAAGGTGAGAGCTGCTGTAAAGAAGAAACTTTATCCTAATTGAGATACTTTTAAAGAACTGAAAAAGTTACAAATCTCTCCCTGCTCTTGAACATATTTACTGTTTTGCAATGAAGATTTCTAACACCATGTTCCTGAGCCAGTGCTGTTCAGTCATGCTGGGTGAGAAGAGGTGGAATTTTTACTGGGTTCTACACATCGGACAGGGGAACACATTTTTAAATGAACTCAAGGAGATGGCCAAGTGCAAACCTTTCAAAGGCAAGAAGAAAGAGACCCTTAAACAAGTTCCACGTGCAGAAAAACCCACCCTACAAACATTGCAAGGACACATCACACTCCCGTTGCCCCACGAGACATTGAAAAGGGATTGCAAGTTCCACACTTTACCATTGTACAGCCAGGGTGGCCCTCTCCTCCCTCCTGTGCAGGAGCCAAGAGACAGGACTAACATGATACACTTGCCAGCAGCTACAGAAAGCAAAGACTACAGCACAAGGAGCACTTTGACAGAAACACAAAGCAGGATATTTATTTACTGCCTGTCAATGTCTAGCTTGGATGTGCTGCTGCATCTCCATAGCCATTATAACTGCTCATTAGACATTAACAGGACGGGATTTTGTTGCAGTCAGGTCATCTGAGTTGATAGGAAAGGGGGCAGCAAACAGCAGCGGAGAAATCCAAAGTGAAAGGGAAGGAACAACAATCATCTGCTGCAATGGTTACAGTCAGTAATGAGTTGGCTGGCTACTGTGCATCACTACTGCTTTCTAGTAAGTGGAATTAGGAGCAGAGCCATGTGTCAGGGGCTCAATACTGTCAGCTGTTAGCAGGGAGATTGATTTAACACAAGTGACAATGGCACAAGCCTTGTCAAAGGAGAAATTCCCCTCCTAGCTGCCAGGCAACCACAGCATAAAACAGTGGTACCAGTGACCAAACAGCCAGCATAGCTACTGACCCCTTGCAAGACCCACACTGAAATGCAGCTTTATTAATCATAACAGACTTGGGACTGTGGGAGATTCTGAAACCGTCACGTATGTTATACACATGCAAAAACATTCAGAAATAATCCACTACCAATGAGAAGATGAAGAAAAGCATCCCAGACATAATGTAAACCCTGCCCAGGAGCACGGGCAAGAACACAACTCCAAATAACCTGTGCATCCCTGTTTTACCTGGGGGGGTTTGCTAGGGGAAGGGAGCGGAGGAAAACTGGGAGTGGGCAGGTCCCTCTCCTAACACAGTCTGTGGGAGAGAAAAGAGATCATCTGTCTGACAGACCAGAATGAGGATAGCAAAGAGAAAACCTTCAGGGAAAATTGCAGTGTTTCCTCCCAGAATGAGCTTGGACTCTGAAATCAGCACACAATACATGAGATTGAACACTTGCAGGCCTGGGCCTGTTATTGAAGTAATCTTGGGTAGAAAACAAAAACCATAGCGTGAACTTCTTGTTTACTTTAAGAAATAGATTACGGTTATTCTCCAACTTAGTTGACTGAAATTACATAGAGAAGTTTAGCCACAAAAATCTTCTCTGAAAAGTGTAAAAGCGGTAGAATATCTTCTCTCAGTTTGTTCCTCTCTGCATCCATCCTGTCCACTCAGCAGATTAACATGACCATTCACTACATTTTAGCAAAGCTAAAAGACGCACTGTTTTTATCAACTACCACCATTTTGCTGTATCTTCCCTTTTGTGTACATGATTTACAAAGAAGGAAGCTTGGTTTCCAGGTCCCAAGATACACTATTGATCTGGAAGTGAAAGGAGAATAAAAAGCCCCAAAACTCCTCTATCTTCTAGGAAAGCAAAGCTACTTTCCTGGCACAAGTAAGGTCCAAGTAACCAGTCCCAGGGGCTCTGCATACTTAGATTCAGCAAAAGTGAATTATATTTAAAAACATCTGCAACTATATTTTGTTTCTAGGAAGCGTCATGACCATCTTTGGGAACTGAAGCTGAACAGGTAAGGACTGGAATTATATATAGGGAGCATGACCAAAAACAGCACTGGAGACAGAAAAAAAAATTTCCCAAAACATGTCACTTTTTCTTATCTTTAGGAGAATGTTCCCTCAGATATCCTCAGCTCAGAACACCAGCCTAACTCACACAGAGAAAGAGCAGAGCAGGAGGAATTCCAAGAAGCTGCTGCATGGCTGCGGAGGTAGGTGTTAAAACACATACAGCCACGCAGCAAACTCACATTCTGATCTTGCCAGACTTGTGTGGCACAAAACTCCCACAGAGGAGAGGGAAAAAAAAAAAAATAAATCAAGACAGACACACCAGGCTTCTTTCAGTGTGTGCTTCATCGGGGTGATATTTCAGGCTCCTTTGCCTCTCTCAATGAAGAGGGTCTGGATTTTTTCACATGGGATGAGTTGGGAGGGAGTGCTGAGGCACATGCAGACATGCCTGTGCCTTTGTACAAGGTCTGGGAGAAAGGGGGCAGCAGCCAGCTTATCCCTCTGCCTGTTGTCAAATAGTTAATTGTTCTAAAACAGCTGGGCCAGACAATAGCATCTTTAATGGCCCAGCTTAAGCACGGTCGTGACAGAAATCATAATATTTTTTAATCTCCCTTCCCCAGCCTTCCTGGAAATTCATTTTTAATGACTGCAGTTGGCTTTCATTTCTGTTCTTGTTTTTAATTCAGATAACTTCCTGAGTCGTGCAACTTCTCTCTTCCACCCCAACACTCCCTGTAAATGAAAGGCTGCAATATTTTAAATGAAAAACTGATACCAGATGCAAACAGAACCAATAGGATAGCCTGGTTCACCAGTTCTTGCCACCTTGTTCTGGACCTGATCAAATATCCCACATGCCCAACAAGTAAGGACTATGCTGCCCCCAAGGCACTTCATTTTATAAATCCTCCCTTACAACCAAGACCCAAGCATGCAGGTCTCCCCATCACCCTGCCCACATGGCCCATCTTCATATGCTTTGATCCAAAGTAGTAAAATGAAATAATGGCAATCCTTGAGACTCACTGTTCTCACACGGTATCACACCTGCACGGTTATTGTCTGTTGCTGCATGTTTAAACAATGGTAGGAAAAATCATTGTCTTTTCTCCAGAGTTTCAAAACCGCAAAATTTATTTTTTGTTCATTTTTTGGCAGTTCCTAAGTAAGAGTTAGAAAGTGTTTCTCACTGAAATTTCTGTGCTTTAAAATATCTGCAACATTTTATAGAAGACCTAAATATACAACAGAGCTCCCCCAACACTTCTCTCCACCCCACAGCATCCCATGATCTCCCAGACTAGGGTTCCCCTTATGCATGCCATTCCAGATTCTTATCCCAGACACAGGACATGGTCATTATCACAGTCCTCTGATCTAAGTTTGTCCATTTTTCACACTCAGTTTTGTTTGCATCTATAACTTCCCAGCTCAAAACTCTGCTTCATTTTAGACAACAGAATAAAAATGCTATAAAGATTAATTTATTTTCATTGTTCCATAGAAGGCTAAAATTGGCTCTTGGGTCCAATGCCTTTTTTTTTTTTTTTTTTTTTTTTTTTTTTTTTTTTTTTTTTTTTTTTTTGGGGGGGGTGTTTTTTGTTTGTTTGTTTGTTTTTTTGGTTGGTTGGTTGGTTTTTTGTGGGTTTTTTGTTTTGGTTTGGTTTGGTTTTTTTTTGTTATGAAATTCATTTTGAAGAAAGAAAAATTCATACCTTCTCAATGAAATTTTCATGAACTATGCATTGCCCAGTGCTATATATTCAGCAATATTAACCACTGAAGCTGTTTACATTCAGAAGGCTTCCCTCAGCCTCAGAAAGGGCAACATTTATTTTTATGTACTAAAAGAATTTCAATTTCCAGAAAATGCCACGGTCACCTCAAAACATGACTCAGTAACCCAGATGGAGGTCATGATCCTAGAGCAGGAGGGACATATCCATCATGCATGAATCAAGTGTGTCACTTGGCTCTTATGCAAGACAATATTGAAATGAGCCTTGCAGAAACTGAACTCCCTGTTGTTAAACACCTAAATGATCAGTCTTATAGATTCAGCCAAATGCTTGACTGACAGTTGCTGCATGTGATGAAGGATCCCACCTTCACCATCCATTCAGTGCTCAGCATCCCACTGCATGAGCGGGACTTTGCAACTCCATCTCCAGCATGAATTTGCTCAGAGGAAGAATGGGAAGGGGGGGTGGGGTGCAGATGGAAGCAGCAAGGGTGAACTTAAACCACAACTGTGCTTTAAAATATGATGGGCTGGAGCCTGTGATGCTGAACACCATCCTATTCTTCCAGGGACAATTCAGGATCCAAGAAGGGGATAAATTAAAGGGATAATTCAGCAATAAAGGGTGGGGAGTAAAAGCAGAGAATTGAGTTTCTGAAAAGTAACTTGTGTTTATATTATTGGGTTCACCTATGTAGCACCTCAAAATAACCATCCATTACAGAGCCTCCAATTTCAGTGGTTTAGGTCAGGTTTAGCAAGAGTTCAGGGCAGTTCAGGGCCATATCTATATATGCTTGATTTGGCTTAAATTGAAGCAGTACCACCTGAATATGGGTAGCCTTAGCAAGATACTTCCTGTTAAAAATCTTTTTCTAAAGCTCACATTATCCAAATTGTAACTTTGTCAGGAATTACATTAAGAGAAAGTTAAAAACAATCCCCAAGCAAACCACCTGTTTATGGGCATAATGCTATCAACTAGTTGTGGTAACAATGCAAATTATGGTTTAATAAAGAGCTCTCTTTCATCAAGTCAGGAAAAACCAGACAGAGACCATAGTCAGTGAGCCTTTGGAGAGGAGCATGGCTGGTAGTTGATGCTTTTTGGCACTGAAGTGGGCAATCCACTTAAAAAGACAACATGTCTTCAGATGATCCACATCCTGGATACCAGCTTGGATGCTGATTTTTTTTTTTTTTTAAAAACTTCAAGATGGAACTTTTATTCATCCTGTAGCATGGGGAACACATATAACTTATTTTTCCTCTTCTGTTAGTACCCAAGAGGCTCCTAGTGAGAGCTTCCTGTTCCACTTCCCTACATGTGGTCAGGTACGGACTGGAACAAGAGTGGCGCAGATTGGCAAAGCTGCCAAGGAGTAGAAAAAGAATAAAACACATTTCCCTACTTTATAAACAGGAAAACGGGGCATGAAAAGATCACACTGGAAATTTGGGGCAGAACTCAAAAAAACTAACAGGAAATTCAGCACCTGTGCTAGAATAGACATCTATGGCAATGAATGCACAGGGTGCTGAGTGGGGAAAGAACACAAGGAAGGCAAGAGCTTTGTGAAGGCAGCTCTTCTGAAAAGCCATAACTGTACTGATTCACAAAAATGCATGACATAGGGCAAGCTATGGCCACCAACAGAAGTGCAGGCATCAAACTTGAGGAGACCAAGAATTAGTAAGCAACAGATTTGGGGAAAAAAAGGCAACTCTCCCTCCCATTGTGATGGAGAACTCATGGGATCCATATTCGCAGGAAGCTGTCAGCTCAGATACTCTGACTGGGTAATTTTAGGAAAAATAACAACACTGGAAGTTATGCTGTATAGATGTGAAGGGGAATTCAGGGCATCAGGGTCTGGAAAGGGAAGCAAAGAATTACTTTTCCTGTTCTTCTGTGGTGTTGTTACAATTGGGGATATGCACCCGTTCTCCTTTGAAACACGCAGGGTGGGCTGTACCATGTACTGCTGTGAGGGATAGATGGGCCAAAGGGATCTGATTTGAAAAGGGAAATCCTACTCTTCCCTCATCAAGAGGGAATAAATGAGAAGGGAGGAAAAATAAGGGGAAGAGCATAAGGAAGATAAAGAGAGAGCAAAGGGAAGGGAAAGGAAAGAGGAGGGAAATTTTCATAAGGCAGAAGAGAGAGCTAGGTTATTCAGAGGGAGAAGACAGACCCCTAAAGGATTTTTCCACAGTGTTTTTCTTCACTCAGCAGCAACACTGCAAAAGGCATGCCTGTTTCCAAATGCCCGAAAGCGAACATCAGGTCATGCAGCAAATGCCTGTGCCTGTCCCTTTGCCCACCCCAAACACAAGATGTCAGCTCTCCACCACCGCCTGCCCCAGCGGGCAAGGCAGGGACTAGTGCCTGCTGCCACCACGGTGGCCTCCTGCCTGCCAGCACTGCCACCTCCTGCACCTCGGGGCTCCAGCCCACCCATTACTCGGCTCCCCGACTTCCCTCGACTGGCTGAAAGGGACCGTGGCATGAGGGGAAGGCAGCAGGGAAAACAAAATAAATTACGAGGAGGCTGGCTCCTCATAGAGGATTTGTGGAGTGGATTCAAATCATTGCACACAGGCAGCAAGCAAAGGTAAGGCAAGGAAAAGAGCAAGAGATTAAAGCAACCCAGACACACGCAAGTGAGCTGTTTGCATGGGTGAATGAAACAAAGCAGAATTAAGACCAGCTCACCCAGTCCTAGAAGGCTGCACAGCCGACACACAGGGAGAGAGCAGGGCCTGAATTCACCACAGTTCTGTCCTATGCTCCTCACAGCAAACAAAGCTTCATTTGCCGCTTCACAAAAAGCCTGTTTTTAAAATATGGAAATGGGACCCACTTGACTTACTCTCAAAGTGATGCAGGAACTCCCCTAACAGCACAGGAGAAGGGCTGGAAGGGAAGACTGTCCTCCAGCAGAAAGCAGAGGCTGTATTCAGCTCTGTACCATGAAAATTGAATTACCTCATTTAGACCTTGGAAAGCCTGGTGAATTTGAGTCACCTGTATTTACTGAAAGCATCACAGGGACTGAAATTTGAGGTTTTAAATGGGCCCGTGAGGGAAAATGCTCCCAACACCTATGAAATCCTTTTGCTACACAGGAATATCATTACAGGACTAGCTAAAAAGGAGAAGTGCGACCTGCTGTATCACCACCTCTTTGTGATTCTGTCCCTTCTTGCAGTTTTGCCTTTGCTAAGGCCCAACAGTGCTTGCACAGTGAAAAAAAAAATGGGATCACACAACAGAGTGAGATGCTTCTAAGCATCTCCCACAGCCAACTCTTTCCTTAAAGTAACTTCTGTTTAGAGATAGCAGATCTCTTTACAGTTCTGCAGCTCTCTTCCCTAGCAGACCTTTCATGCACATGAAAAGAAATATCTGATCAAATATATTCCTCTATCATGGCTTTGGAAATATTAACAAGATTTAATTTATATATAATCATATCAGCAGAAGAGTTAATTGAAATATTGAATAACTACAACTTTAACAGGATTGGAACATAATGTTTCAGATGTACGAAGCAGATGATTTATCCACTATGCTATACAAATTTTAGTTAACAGTTGGGCAAAGACTTTAAGGCTATTATTTTTAGCAATAGAAGGGTATTCCCTAGGTTGTGCCAAGGCCTGTGTGCTGAAAAGCATTGTGAAAGTTCAGCTTATTGTGCGTTTTCTTCCCCTATTAGAAGAAAAGGAGACAAATGTGTCTGACATTGTTAATTGGGATCTTGTGATAATGCAGCAGTATGTGCACAGACAAATGAAATTTCAGTGCAAATTCACTGACCTTATCCAAGATATATCCAGGGAAGAAAATGGCTAAATGAATTGAATTCAGTGACATGAAGCATGTATTACATTCCCAGGTGTCATATTAATTGTGCATGTTACCAGCAGGACAGTTGTAAGATAGGTACAATATGCCTAAAATCACTGTTGAGGTTAACTACATAGCAAAGAGATTAGCAATGAAACAGCCCTGAACTACAAGACACTACCTCCACCCTCAGACTTTGCAGAAACTTGTCTACAGACCTATGTTCTGAATACAGGTTTTTCTTCCTGCAGCCACAGGCCAAAGTCTCAAATGTCAAGAAAAATCAAGAAAATTTGGGGGGGGAAAAGTTGACTCTGACTACAATTACCCAGATGTGGACAATCTCCAGTCAATCAAATCAGCGACTTTGCAGAGATGCACTTATGTTAAATCACTAGGCTGGCAGAGGCTGGTGTTTATCACCAGATTGCAAGTGGAAAGACGAATCTCAGATGAGATCCCAGGGAGCGGGATTCATGTTATAAAATCAGCCACTCAGTAAGGCAGCATGCACTACCAAACTCATGCTTCCTGCAGTTTTCTCAAGACACTGCTGTCAACTAATTCCCTGGGGACCTTGCATTAGTCACATAGTTGCGTGGCATCTCTCTCCCCTTCTGTGAAATGGGAAGAGTAGCATTGCCTTTCCACCAGGGACATATGCAGATAATCATCTCAACAGTTGTGATTAGACACGGTGATGAGGGGGGCAAAAGTAGTGGGGAGACTGAGGAAGACTGAACTACTCGCTGCAAAAGGAGAAAATAATTCTACCTAAAGTAAATGTGTCCAGGAGCAGATGCCAAGCACCTGAAAAAGCGAGTGTGACGCACTCTGCTGCAGAAAAACATACATGCAGAATTCATGTCCAGAGCTTACCATGTCTTCCATTTAAATTTAGATATGGACATTTACTTTAAAGTTACCACTAGTGTGTACAGATACACAGAAATACAAAGTGAAATCGTCTGGCTACACTCGTATCTTTTTTTTCTATCTGCTTTCATAGTCAATTCTCCAGAATCATGGTGTCTTCAGTAGATCAATGAGTGAAAATACTGTTAAAATAAAGATTGACCAAAAATTCTGAATAAATTTGAACCCAGCACCTTCCCTCCAATATCCTTGGTATTAAGCAAAAAAAAAAAAAAATTGCAAAGGTCTGTTACTGATTTGGTATTTGCTAATAGAAATATTCTACCTCAGATGTGGAAAGATACACAATTATCCCCCTACAGTTATTACATATATTTTTGGGGGTTTATTTGTTTGGCTTTTTCCTGGTTCAAAATATTTGGTTGCAAAATCTGGAGCAGCTTCTGTATTTTTCATGCTGATTTAAACCAGCCCTACATGTTCTTGAAGAATTTTCAGGAAGTGGTAGAAGATATAAAATCACCCAAGTCTGTACAAAGTCCTGAAATGATAAGGCAGAGCTGTAGGATACCAGAATTGTTCCAAGTTATTGAACCTTTATCTTCTTTCTTTTGCCCTTAACTGACAGGCCAAAGCAAACAAAAGCCTGGACACATCTTCGAAGCTTTTCCTGGTATGTTTCCAGAAAGGGCAGCATGCCAATGCTCTTGTAAGGGAAATCTCTGCAATGTCCAAATGCCAGCTCCTGAAATGATGCTTTGCTTTCCCAGTACAGGGAATTTCCCCAGTACACAGCACCTGTGCCAGGGGAAATTCCATCCCCACACCCCCATGCCACACACACAGGCAAGGCTTCAAGATGGTGACCTCAAAACAACAGTGTCCTCAAAAGTGTGTCCCAGTGCTTAGGACTACCTGCATATGAGGAAGTGAGGCAGCATCTCAGATGGAAGACAATTTGATTTTAAATGTAAGATAGTCAAGAAAAAACAGTTGAAAGATTCCTGTGTAGCTTACGATAACAAAGAGATGCAGAAAACCAATGGTGGTGGCAGAGGTGCAGGTATGAGACAGGGAGGAAATTCAGAGCTAGTCTAGATCCCATCTCTCCTAGCTACAAACACTAGGAAAAGCAGCATGAGAGTACAGAGGGTACAAAGAGCTGGAGCTTTCTCCAGCTGGAAACACTGTAATAGTATAAGAAGAGTTGTATCAATAAATTCTATAAAACAATTTAATAATAACTACCTAAATATTTTCTCAGCTCCACAATGTATTGCCTTACTATTTACTAAAAGATACCTAAATTTTAACATAAGTGAATGGTCAGTGCTTCCCTTGGGCTATTGTTAAAGGCTGCTTTCATTTTTCACTGTAAAGATTATTTATAAATATACCATCAAAGCCCCTACTAGAAAGATGAAAAGTTGTTATGGATCCAAATTTCCCCAACAGATCCTGTGTGCTGTCACCAGCAATAGGAATGGAGAGAGGATGAGTCCCAGAGCAAGAATCTCTCCAGATACTAGGTTGTTGGGTTTTTTTGTTTGTTTGGTTGGTTGGTTTTTTTTTTTTTTTTTTTTGCTAAATAGATTCAGAGTAGGCCCCAGTCTTGGAGATGACAGCAGGAACACTTCACCAGCCTGCTCTGCTTGTGCAGACACGATCAGAAAAAAAGCTATTGGCTTGGGGATGGCTGGTCTCAGTGGCTTTCACAGCTTTAGTAACAAAGCTGAGAACTTACTATTAATTACACAACTGCAAGCAACATTGGAGTTTCTGCCAATGCTGCCAGCTTAGCCAGGTCTCCCTACTTCTCCTGTGCTGGCATTGATCTATTCATCACTCCCAGTTATTCTTCATGCCACTGATAACAATTTCTAGGGAGAAAACTGAAAGTCCTTTTCCAAAGTCATGCAAAATACATCACATTTAATAGAAAAGGAGCAACAAATCCTGAAATGAGCACTACAGGACATCTCTATTCAGGACAGATGTGCATACTCAAATCATTGAAGCCATACCTTACTCTGTTGCCCTTAAAACCTGGAGGTTCATTACACCTAAGCATGGCAGTATTTACATTTGTCTAGATCCCATCTCTCCTCCACTGCAACACTGCAAAGTCTTCAAGGGTCAGAGGGGTAGGGATTTGGGGAGGCAAGATGGACAGCCAGCATTCCTGCTTTATCAAATGAGATCCCAGGAAGCAGTTGTTCCCTTAGTTTTCTTTTGTCCCTCTCCTCCCACACAGCTGATCCCTCCTGCCAGGAAGGTCCTACAAATTAGGTCTTGCAACATCTGAAATCAGCAGCTGCCTTTTGTCATTAAAATGCCTTTAAAGCACTTCCGCTTCCCTCAGATTACGATATGGAACTTCTCCCTATTTCTTCACCCATAAATCACACATGCAAGAGTTGTTGGGGAAGCTGCCTTTGAGTGCTGAGCACAGATGCAGGCTGGGAACAGGAGTTTTCAGACTCCACTCTCCACAGGACATAATCCAGTCTAATCAATATGCCATCTCACACTTCACCACAGTGCAGTCCCACTGGTCATATCAGAGACCCACAGCACTGCAGCAGGGTCTGTGAATGAGTCCTGCATTTAGGGTACCAAGCAGCAGCTTCCTCTAAATTCTCAAGATTCTCACTACTAAAGGTACCAGCCCATCAAATGACTCCCCACAACCTCTGCCCTGTCCTCATCTTCCATCCCAAGGAGAGCAACCTCCCTGCTCCTGCTCTTCTGGCAAAGGAGAAAGCCCCTGGGAGTGAAATGTCACAGATTCTGAGGACATGATTAATTATTTAAATCGACAAAATTACATTCCACTGGTGACATTCAGCTCTACGTGTGCTCTGCCTCTCCCCTTCCCTCCCTGCCAGCCCCCCAGCAGTTCTTCCCCCTGTGGACATGTGCCAGCAAGGGATCTGTTCCTTTCACTCTGCTCTCTGCTAAATGTTTTTTATTCTCAACCACCTGCCCCAGGCCCTCTCATCAATTATTAATCAAGTGATCCATGAATATGCAAATCAACCCACGCACTCATTTTATTAAATTAAATATAAAAAAAAAAGGAGACATGGCATGTACAGCAGCAGAATAGATGATGGTGTGGACTGCTCTGGGGAAATGGGGATAGGTGCTGTCTAACAGAGAAGGAAGGAGTAGGATGAGAGGGAATATGCACTATACACAACTAGCAGGAGGATTACTTCTAGAGCCATTCACATGTTTAAAGTGATGTTCTGCAGGAAGGTGGGGGCTGACAGATGAGTACATGCACATATAGGAGGGCTTTATCCTGCAGCAAATGAGCAGGGGAAGAATTCACTTTCTTTCTAATAATCCAGGTCAACAGGGGCACTGTGGAGCAGGGCAGGCATGTATGAAACTGGGGTGGTCCAGCTGGCCAGCACAAGGCATTTCCACCTGGCCCACAGCATCCACTTCAGCAAAAATGCATCTGGGCTACATCCATGTGAACAGATAAGGGTAACCCAAGGACACTGCCTCTAGGTAGATCCTCTGAGTGGGAACCACTGCTGCCACCTCTGCATCACATAGGAGAGGAATGAGGGAGGGATTCCTTGAAAATGATACCCAACTGAAAAACATGCTGATCCGTTCTGTGTTAGGTGCTGAAAATAACTCTCTCTCTTCCATCAAGTTTTCTATTTGTGTAACATCCTGTCTCACCTTCACTCTTCCCAACGTTCTCTCCACACCTTTACACACCAACTGGTCTTTTTGGATCTCCTAAAATCTTTCTCTGTTGGACAGGGTATGAGCCATGACACTGGCCTGTCATTTCTATCAAATACAAGGTTGCCTGGGTGCTGATGCCAGATCTGCACAAGCAAAAAACCACAAAGTCAAATCCCTTTCCAGGACAGGGAAAGAGTGCTGCCACCCCCATGCCTACAATCCCTTTAGGCCTGTAAGAAAAGAGAGAGAAACATCTGGTTTGCTTTCCTGGTCCCTGGTGTTGTGGTGAGCACAGCTGAACAGCTTTATGATGACTCTGGCTCCTGGTTCCTTACACATTTGCACAAGCATCCTCTTGGGTGGAGGTGAGGCTATCCCTGCCCCATGAAGAGACCATACTCCATTCCATCTAAACAGCTTGGCTTTTTCCCTTCCTGCTAGTTTCACCAAGCTCCATGTCACTGGCTGGCTCATGTCAGGTATTGACCTTCATGAGGGTTTGAGGGAGTTCAGAGCTGGCAGGCAGAAGGGGATACCCTTCTTACCCAGGGAGAAGGTGGTGCATGCACAGTCACAGGGCGTATGCTTTCTCCACCAACAGAGACCAGCAGGTTATCCTGACTTGTTCTAAGCATTCCTACCAGATACTGATATGTTGAGAAGACATTTTTTTTCTTGTTCAGTAAATCAAGAAAGCGCTGGTGACAAAGGCCATACCATTCTTTCAAGGCAGCAAGCTTGTGGCTCCTGAGACCATCACACCAAACTTCTCTGCAGAGGCTGGGACACATGTGGTGTCAGATCATGGCCACATAAGCCAAACGGATGCTGGAGCTGGCAGCAGGCCCAATCCTGTTCCAAGTAGAGTTTCAAAGAGGTGCTTTGGTCATTGGATTCGGAGACTCCCATGTAGCTTCAGCTCCCCATAACGTTGTGAGATTTAGGAGGTGAGTTTTCTACCTCCTGACAGTGTCATCATTTTGAAAAGCAATCAGGAGAATCTGTTACCTCCAGTACAGCTTGCAGCCACACATGCTTTATGGAATTGCTGAAGAGAGGCCAGAGGAAAGGTGAATGCATCAGCAGCTGGAAATTATGTGCCCACATGATTCCTTGGCTATATCCACTGCTATACTCATGGGGGTACCAGAGGTGGATGGGAGTGGAGGAACAGCTTTCTCACCCACTGATCCAAGACTGCTGCTTCATATTGAGGAGTAATTCTGATTATAATCCTCCTTCTCCCTAAAACAGCTAACAAACCTGCTGGCAAAAAATCCATGGCTTAAAAAGTCTAATGCCTAGCCTTAGTGGTGTTAATTTCTTAGTAATATCTATACTACAAGGATGTGAAAAGATACTGCAATGCCAGTCAGAATACCAGCACTGGTGCAAAAACTCCAGAATGGGGGGTGTTCAATATCTCAGAGTAATGCCTGTGCCTGAATGGAAATGCACAAGGATCAAGATGCCAGAAGTGAGTTCAAACACACCCCGCACTTTTCCCACGCGCAGCTGCGTCTCCCCACAGAAGCACCCTTACTGGGACACCTGAGGTGCCAACACACCCAGAGGGACAGATTCTCCGTGCCAAACATGCACCCATGGGATTCTGCACCCACAAATGCCTTGCAGGGGTCAGCTTCTTCATTTCCTTCAGGGCACCTCATACCCCTCCTCTGTATGCAGCATGCTCCTCAGGTCCATTCAGGAAGCAAAAAGGATCCTGCTTTTTAACTTCTGAATGGGAGGGAAAAGGAGAAAAAAAGAATTCCCTTAATGTCACCAGCTAAATGTTAATTTGGAATGTGATTTTTTTTTTGTTGTTTTCTAAATTGCTCTTAACTGTGTGCCAGCACACAGGTAAATTGTTCTTGGCTGAGAAAATGGCCTGTCTCTCTTCTCAGAGATTAACAGAGAAGACAATGAATGGAGCAGCAAACAAGAAAACCATGCTCCTTTTACAAATCATTCAATGGTTTCCTGACTTCTTTTCTATATATTTTTCAGCTGTAAATGAGTTTCTACTGCTCACTCTAGCTGAAGGCCGTGCTTGCCATTGTTAGTCCCCATTTTCTTTTTAAACAAGGTGGAGGAAGGAAGGAGAAGTAATTTGCTGCCATGGTGACTCCAAGTGAAATGAAATTGCTGTACTTCCCTCCTAGCCCTCCAAAAGCTTCCCCCAGCCACCTTCCACAAGAACCCTACTCATCTGGCATAGGAATGCCCATGCTTCTCTGGCTCAAAGGGAGCCTGGCTCCTCAAATGGCAGGCCGCCCTTTTTCTATTGTTGAGAAGAACTAAGGATATCTCACTTAGCTCTCTGTCTAGAAAAAAAGCTGGAAGCAGCCTACAAGAAGGTCTAATGGACCCATCCAAAACTTTGGAGAACTACTGCCAGAACTGTAACCAGGGAGAATTAACCTGTATGTCACTACACTTTTGTCCATCAGTTGTTAATAACACTGGCAACAGAGGTCAAGAGGATGGATAGGTGGTCCAGATACTTACACATTCTTTTCCTGCAAAGCCATGCCAAGGACAAAAAACAGTAGCCAGTTCCTAAGATTACAAACCCTGCTTTTTTACCCAGACAAAAATATCACAAGCTACCAGTGTCTATTTCTCATATGGAGCAACTGCTTCCCTAAACCCATTACCTATACCCCTCTCACTGAACAAGTAATCCCCACAAGTCTGCATTGTAGGTCTTAGTTTCAGCTTTGAGTCATGGCAACAGTTCACAACAGTTGGGTTGTTCACTTATATAACAAGCTGATTGCATTTTTCCTAAGTTTTGCTCTATTGCTCCTCTGCTCTATAAAAGCATTTCCCCATTTTCTACTTAAAAAATCTGACTAACTCTTCTTTCTTATAAGAATTTCCATACTATGCTGCCAAAAGGAGAAAGGAAGTCTTAAATGTAATGCTGCAGAGAGAGTCCTCATATACCAGTCAGATTCAAAAGGGCTTCCCTTTATCTCAAAAATCACCATTAAGATCTTGTGCTTTTTGAAGCAGAAAACTCGTTTGCATTTTGAAGGTTATTCCTCATGCTGAAGGAGTAGGAACATGGGTTTTGCCTGGAATTAACACAACCTGTCATGTTCTCTTAAATATACAAAGACTTCACCTGCAGTAGAGGATAGTCTACCGATATAATTAATAATCATGTGACAGATGAAAATATCTATTTGCTTGATTCATGGATCTTGGGTGAATATGAGGAATGAGAGACTTATGCCTGCCTTCTTTGCATTGGAAATTTAATTTACTGCCTGTGTAGAGAAGGCATTTCTCCCTCTACTCCTTTCTCCCTCTCCAAGATTCTTGCAGCTTATCTCAGAGGAGATGCACACAGTCCCTTATGGAAACTGATTCAAGTCTTGAAAACTTAAAAGCATGCATGCTTTTCCAGATGCCCAACTTGAAAACACACTGAAAGCTCTTTCCATAGAAAGCACAGCAAGGACTGCCAAGAGGAAACACTGCTTTCTTAACTTTCAAGTGTGGGGCTCTAAAAATGGGGCATCAATAACAACTAGCACTAGAAATCCCAGCCTTTAGTTCTTTGATGCTTTCCCCTACCCCTCATAGGAATTACACCTTATCCATATTCTTATAGCACAAGAGGATTGAATTTCAGAAGAGTTAACTGTAGTGTCACTTGCATACAGAAACATCCAACATCCCAAAACAATACATTTGTGACGGGTGTGTGCTCTAACTGTAGCAAAAATCACAGCAAAATGCATGGCTGTGGGAAGCCCTTATATGTAGACGTATCACTCTGGCACTGTAACAACTCACATCTCTCTCATGAAAAAGCCTAAAAAGGTGAAAAGAATTAATTCAGGAAACCCAGTCCCAAATAATCAGTTTTAAAATTCAGCTAGCTGGATAGGAAAAGAGAAGTCATTAAGACCACCATCATTTAAGGCACTCAGGACAGATGAGGGAAGTCCCTGAAGGAAGGGTCTCTGAACCATGTGGGAATGGTCTGCTGGAATGGGATCTGAGGAGATGCTCTTGAACAGTGAGCAGAGCTTCTGGCTTTCTGCAGTACCTATCCTTCACATACCAGCACATCAGGAACCTCAGCTGGAAAAGAACATCCATATACCTTTGGAATATAGTCTTCAGAGGCAGCGCTTTCAAAGTAAGCCAAGAACACACCCAAGATAACAGATTTACTCACATATCCCTTTTCCATCTCTAATTTCCAGGTCTAAAGAACTTGAATTGGACCTCTGTGTCCGTGGAATGGGTGTTACACAGAAACCTTTCCAGTAAAAGATTAGTTCCTTTTTTTTTTTTTTTAAATTTTAATTTTCACTTCTTTCAGTCCTGAAAGTAATTAAGTTTCAATGGCAGCTAATTATAAGCAAAGAGAAATCAGAGGCTGCATGGCTGTCTGTTCAGTGCAAGCTTGGCAAAGTGTTTTTTAATTGGTAACCCTTTGCTGTGTATATTTCAATCCATTTTGCACTGTGTTTATCATTCCAGATTCATATTATATCCATGACCTTTCATCTAATGACAGAAGCTCACGCAGAGAAAAAATGATTATTTTAACAAACAGATATTAGAGTCATGAAAGAGAAGGCAAAAAACAGGCAAGAGGAGAAAGCAAGAATGACATGAGATGAGAACAAAGCACATCACAAAATGCTAGATGCTGATCGCTCTCCCTCCTTTTCCTCTGATATGTGGCCTGTGCAGGAGCCCTGCAACCCACAGCTACAGCATTACTTGGCTGATACCAGGTACTAAGGAATAGCAGCCACTGAAAGCCTTAGAATTACTTGCTGTGCCCATGGTCACTTACTGGGAGGAGACACTCAGAGGTGCATCCTGAACACAGCTTTTTGTGCAACCAGTGCCACATTTGGAGTTGTGGGCCAAACTTTCTATGATTGTGTAGTTTGCCTTGATTGCAAGTCAGGGTTTAGTACATCCTCCAAGGCACACTCAGGTGAGAGTTTAGAAATGTGAAGCTGAGAATCATTGAAGACAATACACAACTTGAACTGTGGGGTGTAAGCTGGAGATAAATGGGAAAATGGATCCTAATTCCATGCATGTAATGGTGTCATCCCAAATAAATGCAAGTTCACCTTCCTTCATAAGTACTTCAACTGAGTGGAAGATGTAGAAATATCAACAAAATCCCATTCCTTACTTTTTGGGCAACGCAGTAGCCCCAGGATGAACCCCTCAGCCACCACACTAACACTTGCCTTTGTTTTCTTACTCACTACGGTATGTAGCTGCCAAAACAGCAGAGTCTGTCCTCAAGTGGCAATGAGATGTCTCAGAGTCCTCAGGCCCCTGTGGTGGTGGAACAACATCTCCATACAAACAGCAGCATCAGCTCTGTCGGGTTGGGGTGGTTGGTGGGTTGCACGTGATCCAATCTGAACTGGCACTTCCCGCTGTTAAAGCTCAGCTCTTGCCAAGTGCCCACCTGGCTTCTGCAGGAAACAGCTTAGCAGGCACTAGATGCTTGGCAAGCGACTCTGCAGATTAATCTCAGTAAATTTATATGATACGCTGAGCACCAACTGCCTGATCCACGCTTACCAGCAGCAGGGATGATCCAGCAGTGAAGGGCCAGGGATATTCAGCAACTCACCCCAGAGATACTGGAACACCTAATACACATCTTTACTTCCACCCTTAAGGAAATTATCCAGCATGCATCCCATGGTATCCCATAAAGAAAACTCAGAGGTGTAATTCATCCAGCAGAGCAGATTTTTGATTACTACCTCACACCATGACACTTTTGTTTAGGACTGTATCACTCCACAAACTTTCAGAAAGAACATAGGTATATTTTCCTGAGTCCCTGTGCTGAAATTAATTTTTCTGCTTGTACAATTGCTTTTCTAAAGGTTCACACAGCTTTCACAGAAAATAGTATAAGAAACAGTATAAGAATGGATGGATACTAGTGCTAGGTTTGAATACCATTATAGTACGTAAACATAAGAAGAAAATAAAAGTGGTATTAAAAAAAAAAAAAAAAGAAAAAGAAGTCAAGTTGTCTGCAAATAAAGCCATAAATAAATATATTACAGGAGCTATTTGTTGATGTTGATGGTCAGGAAATAGTTGCCTTGAGCCTTAGAAATAAAAGCAACTATGCAAAAACTCAGTGATATTTCCAGAAGTGTGACAGTGCCTAAGACACATGAAATTCTATGAAACTCATACCCTACCTCAGGCCTTGCATAACACCTGTTTAGAAAACTTCATTCAAAGATACAAAATAAACCAAAGCACGGATGCTCAAGATTCATGAGTTCTTTAAAGGCACAAGCAGGTACCACACTTTGCATATTTTTTGGAATCCATCTTCACATCAGATGCCAACATATGGTCATAAAGTGACTGACGGGCTCTGGACAGACATCTACAGAACCCCCCAAACAAAACTCACCCCTGAAAGGTTTACAGAGAACTTCTTTATGGGGTAGATTTCCAGAAGCTCAAATGGCCCTTAGGCACAACCCTTCCATCAACTTGCAAACCCTAAAATACTAAGCAGGTAATTTAGAAGCCAAAGAGGAAAAAATACATTTGCAGAGCAATCACTTATAACTATACATCCAGTCCCAGTGCCTCTTTGTGATTCATTAATAAAGAAAACTCACAGACTAGCAGCTGTGTTCAAGAAAGATTGCAGCAAAGTCCATCTGAGCACCAGCACTAAATATGCCATGAGATGTCACTGCACAGATTTGGGAGCCCTCATATTGCTAGGCTGACATCCATCTGGCCACTTTAGCACTGTTGTAGCAGCACAGAGTTGCAGTTTTTATAGCCCAGTTCCCCCATATAAACTTGATACAGCGGGCTGTTTGAGGTGAAGATTTGTTCAGCTGCGTCACGGCTGCCTCAGACCTTGTCAAGACAGTGTTGCTCAGCTGATCTCTTGGAATCCCTTCCCTGTTCCCTCTGTGAACACACAGAAAGTCAGGGGGGGGAAAAAAGGTAGCAAGAGAGTGGAGGGATATGCAATTAGAAACTATAAATTCATCAGATGTTTAAACACCAGGGAGGAAAAAGAGCTCTTTAAACTAAGAGATCATGTTGACATAAGAACATTGGATGTTAACTGGCCATGAACACACTGAGACTGGAAATTAAAGAGAGCCTTTTAAAACTTCAGAGAAGTGAAATTAGACAGGGATCACCAACTTCACTATTAGGGGAAAACCACCCCAATCACACTGCAAATTTATGAAGGAATGTTTAACACAAGCTGAATCAGATAACTCGGAGGTTTCCATGTATTCTGTTGTATTAGAACTATCCCACACACTCACTTATGTGTAAAAGTTACTCCATGCCAGTGTCTCAGAGTCTTTCCCTTGATTTATGGTTATGTACAAATACTAACAAACCACAGTACCCTGAACACCAGAACAACCACAACTCTTCTTATAAGTCTGTTCAATATGTCCAGATTGACCTATTTTAAATGTGTAGGGTATGTTTTCAAAAGCAGCTTTCAAAAAACAACTTTTTCAAAAAAAATAACTCAAATCCTTGAATCCTTTGATTTTCAGGAAGACAAGCTCACGAGCAGCTGAGGTACTTTTAAGGAGGTTTGTCCTTAGTCTTCAGTGCCATTTTAGGAACTTTGACTTTACTTCACTGTCACACAACAGGGTTTTGTCCTATGCCATAATGGAAACTGTGTCTCCAACCTTCTGATTCTAATGAAGTTTGAAATTCTAGGATAGCTGACAAACTTTGCTCAGTTTTATCTACTCCTTTCTCTAGACATAAGGACCATGGACCATGTAACAATGTAGAAAGATACCAACAAATAAAAGAGAAAGATCTGCTCTTGACTTCAGCACCACACCTAACATATGAATTACACACTTTATGAAAAACCCAAACCACAACATATTTTTGTACAGGATCTGAATAACTCACATTCCCACTATTCTCTTCAAACACTAAATGAGGTATCTACCTGAGTAAAAGGCTTTTTTATTGCAATAACCCTTTTTCAAAAATTATTTTTAGGCCATACTCATGTTGTCAGATCATGCCTGGATTACAAACATCTTGTCATTTCCAACATGCCAGGTAACCAATCTTTAGAGGTAAGTTAGTAATTTGAATATCTAATCAGAAACCAGACACTTCAGCTGACGCAAGTGAAATCACTGATGAGGGATATAATCTCCAGCAGAGCAGCTGAGGTGAACAGTAAACTGCTAATTCTGCAAACTTAACTTTTTTTGTTTAAGCTGAGTATATCACTGACATTTTAGACATATTCCATTTGAACATTTTATCACATAGGGCAGACATTGAGAGGCAGTCTATCAGGTTTACTTGAAAACCAAATAATTTTATCCCAAAACCAGCAAGAATTTCTGAAAATGCCCCTCACACAGATTATCTATGTCTGCACAAGGCTCAAGACATGGATTGAAAGTTTTTTACTAAAGAAAAAGCCTGCCTTACCCATCTCGTACCACAAATCTCAACACCAGCTGAAATACCAGTGCTCTGGTATCCATCTGCTTTCCATCACCCATTTGGGGTCAATAGCTGACCTGAGCATGGTGCACACTGGCCATCCAGTCCAGACTGAATGTTGGTCTTGTCATTTGACTTACCAGACCTTCAGCAGAAATCAGTTGTCACAGTAAAGGACAGCTGCCACATGGAGCATATTAAGCTTCTGACAAACAGAAAAATCCCAGCAACTTCACTAATATCCTATCCTATATGAACATATCATTTTCCTTGCCACCCAACAACAATCTCTGAGTGTTTTGCAACATATACATTCTACCAAAACCGTAGCACTGCCATGCCAGGATCTCATCAATGCAACCCTCCCAGACAAATAACCACTCTTCCAGCTCCAGCACACATATTTGCAGACTGCCTTCTCTGGTAGTCATAGAAGCAGTAGCCAATACCATTTGGGTGACAGGATGTTCTGATACTTGGGTATAACTTGACGGATGCTAATTACAGTGAGATACTGGTATTTATCACAGCTATGCTCAACTGCATCAAGATTTTTAACAGTTACTAGGATTCAGAGCAAGCTGTGCACGTCTACTTATCTCTCTTTTCCCCTCCCAAATTTAGCACATGCAAGCACACGACACGGCAGTTTTGTTGCCAATCCAAATTACATAGTGATGTTATTGCAAAAAGCACTCAAATTAAATAACTTACCATTGCTTTAAAGACAATCAGGGGATGATTAGAAAGCCCAAAGACTTACCTATGAAGGGAAAAAAAAAAGAAAAAAAAGAAGCAAAATTATCGGCTGAGCAAAAGCAAGAACAGAAGGTCTTCCAACAACATGAGCTCAGATATATCACAAAAGTCTTGACAGAATACCAAGAAAAGCAAATCTAGTTCCTTGCAGGGATGACCCTATGAATTAGAGAAGACCAACTTACCAGGTAACACTAAAAACAATGGCTATTTTAATCACGCTTACAGTCAGGCTCAAAACAGAAGCATAATTTCCTACCCCAAGGAGCTTAAATTCTCATTCAAGAGCACAGCAGAAAATGATCACCTGGGGGGCAGGAAAAAAGTACTACTCTCCTATTTGGCTGAGAGAGCATCAGACAAGTCTTAACTATTATGTGGAGTATTTGTGGTAGATGTCACAGGGGAGCAATTAAAAAATAAATATAATAAATTAGTTCTGAATTGGCTCTAAAATGTGAAGGTGGCTTATTTCCCAGGGTTATTTTGCATGCAAAAAAAAATAGTTGAAGTTTTGCAAGATTTTTCACTTCACAGAATTACAGAATGGGCAAGATTGGATGGGACTACAATGGGTTATCTGGTCCAACCTCACAAATCAAGCAGGGTCATCCTAGAACATCTTGCACAGAATGGTACCCAGATGATTCTGGAATATCGCCAGTGAGGGAGACTCCACAGCCTCTCTGAGCAACCCATTCCAGTACTCAGTCACCTGCACAGTAAAGTTCTTCCTCAGGTTCAGGTGGAACTCCCTGTGTTCCAGTTTCTGTCCATTGCCTCTTGACCCATTCAGTTCTTCTCTCACCATTACCCTTACTGGCAATATTGAGGAAAAAACCACCCGTGCACCCAGATCCTTGACAAACATCCACAGAGCTCTGAAGTCAAGCTTGATGATTACCAATTTACCCTTGGTATCACTATTGCCCATCTGAAAGACCAACAGGGAGTAACAATCACATGTGTTGACAAGCCTTGACAGCTTTTCCATGAAATCTCTGATTCGAGCCCAAGACAGGCATCAAACTTCTCTGGATAATTGGTCAGGGTGGCAAATGGGTGTCTCTATCCCCTGGGGTAGGGAGTCACCCACTTTAACTGCTTCCCACTTCACCCAGGCGATCCTGTGTGCCTCAGGTCTTGGGGACTCAGTTGCTTCACTCAAATTCTTACCCATCTCCTCCTCAGCTTGGAGGGCACTAAACCTGTTTTTAATGTCAGGTCATCAGGAGGAATAGGAGTTCTATAGAGAGTAATTGTTTTCCAGTTTTACTAAGTGACTTCTGGCTTGTTGTGAGATGCAGTGCAGAGCCCACCTGCATCTCCTGTGTCTGTAGAGTCCCTGAGATTAACCTCTCTATTTCCTTCTTGTCAAAATGCTACTCAGCCTACTTATTTCCTTGACCTGGTCACACAGCTCGTTGACAAGGACACACCTTCTGCAGAGGTGAGGATTCTCAACCCCAGCCCTCTGGACAGGCACTGGGCACTGTACAACCAGGGCCTGCAGAGCTACACCTGCTGTTGTGAGTGGAACAGTGGAATCCTCTGACATCACTAGTGGAGCACCTTCCACAGACACTGAGGAACTAGTTCTACAGCACCTAGCAACCATTGTGTTGGGAGCTCAGCCATCATCGGACTGAGGCTTTTGGTTTCAGTGTGTTTAAATCTTCTGTGGTTGCTGCTGGCAACACCTATTACCACTTCAACCTTATTAACCATGCAGCTCTTTGTGGTACACAGGAAGTGCTGTTATGAGCCATGGATCCATGGTGCTAGGTACATATAGAAAACCAAAGACTCCTTTGTTGGAAGGAGCTAGGATGCATTAATTTTTTCTTGATTTTTCACCAGAAAATGGGGAAACTTGATGGTGAAGCTACAAGCATCAAGCACAGCTGAAAATTTCCTATTAACTAGGCTCCCCATCCAGGCTCTCTCCCATCTTGACGCTGCAACCCACTTTTTAATTTTCATGTAGTGACTAACTCCTTCCCCAAGCCTATCCTCCCATTCAATGAAATGCCCCTGCTGTCCTTCAGACAATCATGCTTTTGTGCCAGAAAGAGCTGTGCCAAACAGGAGTCAGCTGCTGCACAGAAAGTTTACAAATGGTAACACAGCTCTGTAAGGATGAATATTTCATAGTATCATTGCCTCACTGAGATTTCCAAACAGAATGTAGACAATAAAAACTCACAATGCGAGGAAGCACTCATAATAAATATATTTTGCTTAAAAAGCCTTATTTACAAGAGTTTGGATCTAAAGACTGTTGATGTTAATAGCCCAGAGTAGAAAGGAGCAACATTACAATGAAGAGGCTACTCGGGAAGGAAAAAATCACTTTTGGGGGACACATGAACCTACATCATCAAGCTTTGACCCTTGATTGCAAATTACTGACTCAGCTTACAAACATCTGAGCAAGCTTGTCAACATGGGTGCTCCTGCCTACACAAGTCCCTGCTCACTTGCACAGGAACTGCACCACAATGCACCAGCTCAGCTGTCTTGCCTACAATTCCAACTATGTGGATGTGACTGCCACTAGTGGGGCCAAAAAGGTGGTTGTTCACAAATAATATCCACCCAGGACTCTTGCACGCCTTCTGTTTTCTCCATTGGCCAGCAACACAACTTCATTTCACAGCATGCCTTCTACACAGTCAGCACCACAGGCTTCAATGGGATGAAACTCATTTAATAGAGAGAAAAAAGGGGTCTCAATAGGAAGAAGCAAGATCAGGTGATTCCTTTCAAAAAGACAGGCTAGGCTTAGGATCTTTTTTTTTGGGGGGGGTGAATTGTATGCAAGATTGAAGAAAATTGTATGCAAAGACAGAAAGGATAGAAATGGTTATTTAGAGATGAAAAAGCAGATAACACTAAAAAGCTTGTGAAACCCCTAAACCCAGTCACATCTCAATGCACACATTCTCTTCAGAAATGGCCTTGCAGATACCTGGAACAGTGCTCAGTGTGCAATGCATGCCAGAGTCATTGAATACTTACAGATAAATATTCATAGACAATTTGTGAACAGGCAAAAGGATGAAACCTCTTGTAGTGTGTTTAGACTCACTGACACAGGAATAGGAATAATGTCATACAGCATCATTGATCCATCAAATGGCACGGGGAATTAGGAGTAGATACTCAGTTAAAAAACATTCTCAAATAAACCAGAGGCTAAAATTCAATCACACAAACCATCTAACAACTGAGAATAATGAAAAAATCTGTATAAAATCAGTCTTCTCCCAGATAACTTAGAGAGGTTACATTTTATACATTTTAATAACACAGTAGAGAAGAAAAAAATGAATAGGGATGGAAAAACACCAGTTCCTCCTTGCAGGAAAAGGAAATGAGGGGAACAAAACCTTCCCCTGCTTACACTGCTCAAGTGCCTACCTGCTTCAGTCAGATTACAGCAGATTTGGCCCTCATTGCATAAAATCTAAGAGCACAACCACCTATGAAGAGCAACACTAGGTATAATGAACAAAAACCCCACAGCACAACTTTTAACACTTTCTCCCCCTTGTTGTAGAACACCAAACCCTCCTTCCTCCCACCACCTCTTGCTCCTGATAAACTTTCCTGCCTTCCAGATAGCTCTTCTTGTCAGTCAATCAAGACACTTGGTCCAGCTTCTGTCTTAAGGACACTCAACAATAGGAAAATAGAAGAGCAGCTTAGCCAGCTCTGCACAGGAGATTATTCAAAAGGTTAATTACTGAATGAAACAGAAATAGGAAATGGAGGGGGCAATGGGAAAGGGGATGGAGGAGGAAGGGAGGGAGCAAATTACTTTCAGCTGCTAAATCCGGCTTCCCAAATCCTTAAAGTCCTTTACAATATAGGCTGAAGAAGGAGGGAACAGGATGGGGTTGGGCTGTGTTGTTCACTTACACGTTCGATAAAACCTCAATAATGTTCCTCTCCTAATCCTGTGTCATTAGGAACAAAATGGTACATCAGGAGACTATTTAGATATGAACACCCGCAACTTCACCATCTGACCTGCTGACTTCTCCTTTCTTCTTTTTGCTCTCTCTTTCTGTTGCTGGAGCCAATGATTTTTAGAAATGTGATTTTTTTTTTTTTTTTTTTTTTTTTTTTTTTTTTTTTTTTTTTTTTTTGGCTAGGCACTTGGCCTCCAGCACCAGAGGCTCCAGAATGACCTAGCTGGAGACCCTTATGGCCATTATTATTATTTTTTTTGGTATAAAGGGCATTAGTACTATAATAGCTGGGAATTAATCTGTCTATTCAGAAATTTTTTAGAAGGAAAACAAAAACTCCAAAACAGAACAAAGGGGAATTTTCTGTCATGCCTTCCATCCCTGTCCTCACTAGAGCAGGAGGAGTCTGGCTGCTGGCTTCAATGGGAGAGGACAACTGCACTCAATAGGAGAAATTTACAATGTTAAAACAAAAGCCTCAGAGAGCAACCAAGATAATTAAAAATAAAACTGAACGTCTTTGCTGCTAGCTGCTGGAAGGAAACAGAACCAAAAGGAGCAACTGTCTGTATAGTTCTCCCTTCATCCTTAGCCTTATATCAAATACAGTCCTGGCCCTGCGCACATTCAGATGCAATGGAAAATCTTGTGTTAGGGACAAGCAATGCCACATGGAAAAGCCTAGCATAGAGGCCAGTGGCAGTGTCATTGTGCTACCTCTTTGTTACCCCAAATCCATGCCTGTGACAGAAGTTCACCAGAGACTGCTACACATCAATGACATGAAACAACCCATGCATCATTTTTATGGCTTAAGAGGTCAATACAGGTATCTCTTCTCATTACACTATAAAGCACAATGAGTGCAGGCACTACCCTTAAGTCACTTGCCAGTACACGACATAATGAGCCCTGCTTTTGGTCCTCTGGTCGCTATTGTGCAAAGGCTCTATGAGATTTCACAGGCAATCAACTTAGTACTTCTATTAGAAAAGAAGCACTAAAGTGAAGGAGGCAAATAAATGTTTTCTCAGCTCTTGCCTAGCATTAGCTCTGCAGGCTGGTTTTGATACCATTGGGGAAAAAAAAAATAATAATCAGAGCATGTTTGGAGCCTTCACAACTTTCTAGAGAGTCATAATGTTATAGAGCCTTCTGAAACTGAAGAACCTACCTAATTACTTATTAAAATTTAGGTAAATCATGAGGTGAAGGGGGTAATAAATAATCTTGGGGGAGAAACACTTGACAAACGTAAGTTCCAAAATGTCATGGGCAAAAGAGTCTTGACTTTGGGAATTTCACTTAATTTGATTTATTGCCAATTAACATAAACTTTTATTTACTCTTTGAGGCATTGGGAAACAGAGATGACAAACAATTAAACAGACACTTAGGTAAACCTTTTTCTTTGCAGTTCCCTGGGGTCCATGGCAATACAACACATCTTCCCATACACAAGCCAGCCAGTGTCCCCTTCCCTTATCATGGGCACACATTACACTTACTCACAGCAAGCCCCTTGGGTGAGGTAATGGACAACTCAGGACACTAGGATGGTAGATGATACTTTCTTGCTGCAGTTTCTCATTTCTTGTTGTTTTCTTTCTCCTTGTTTCCTCTTCTCCTACCCAGGCACTCCACAAGCTGCAGTTCCTTTTGGGTATCCTTGTTCCAGTGTGGGCCACCCATTTGTCAGGATGGATGCATGGACACCCATGAGATGCAATACCTTCTCTGACAATGTTCTCTTCCATGTGCCTCCTCCTTCTCCTGTATCTGCTTACACATCCCTTTCTCCCCATCCTCACATCTCTTCCTGTCTATAGTTTGTTTTCCCCTCTCATCTCCCCACATGATCCCTGAAGAGCCTAGGATAGCCCTGACTGGCCACTTTCCAATTGAGGAAAAGCTTCCATCAAGGATTACACTGGAATGGGCAGAAGGTTTGCCCTCCAGCTACCCAAGCAGTTAGTCTATCTACACAGAGCTATCCAGCACTCCATGACCTTGCATCAGTACAAAATGCCATATTAGAAAGAGCAAAACCAGGGACATGTGCTTCATCGGGAGTGACCATCAGGCCCAGCTTACCAGACCCTTGCCACACCACCTTCTAACCAAGGTTCTTCAGCCACTGGAGCTATTTCATCCTGAGACAGTAAAAAAAATATTTTCACAGACTGGCTGATGCTCAGTCTTTCTTCCTTATTTATCTCCCTCCCTTCCATTCCCTCCAAAAATTCAGGCTGCAGTTGAAGTAGTAGATGGCCGTATCCCTCAGCACAGCTTCCTTGAGTTAGAGTCTGCCTCCACAAACTGAAGCTCTTTTAATAGCACTGTCAATGAGAGATTGCATATCTTGTTAAGTGCTATTCAGATGCACCCACAGACGCTCACTGCTTCAGAAACACATCTCTTCCTAATAATATAGTTGGCTACATTATCTTATTTGACACTAAAAACTTGAGATGATTGATGGTAGCTTAAATTCTGAATAGACAAAAATTATAGAGCAGCTTTATAATCTTTTGCATTAGTGCCCTGGGGAAATGGCTGAAGTCTTTATCACATCCAAAGGACAGCATGACTGATGCTAAACCTCCACCCTTCCAGCCAGACTAGCCTTCCATGAAGGTCTCAGGCAGCTTGGTTGGGAGCCTGCCTATAAGAATGGCTCTGAGGGCCCAGCATTTGATCATTAGGTGCAAACCTTTTCATCATCCCTAACTACTGCTTTGCAGTCTTCCTAACATACGTGCAACTAAGTCAGGATCCAGGAACAAAGAGAGAGGAAGGATGATGAAGGGAAAAGAACAGAGCAAGAAGTTCCCTTTACCTTGGGTATAAACGGCGATCCTGCTGAGAAGAAACATAGTGTTTGCTTCCTGGAGACACGAATACCACAAAAGATCTGAGGGATTATATTCTAACAGCTATGGAAGAATGGTTCAAGAATCTGCCCCAAGAGAAAGAGCAAATATACTGGCAACCATGAAGGGTAGGTTTGGGAGGGACTGGGCTTTTGCAACATCCCTGGAAAGAATGAAGTTCATCACTTAGAGAATCATAGATATTTACATGGAGTAGAAATTTACTCGATCCTAAATCTCTTTTCCCAATTTGAAAAAGCAGTCCACACTAAAGTTCTCTAAAAGGAAGAAAAAAAAAAAGCGAAGTGTGAAGTAAAAGGAGCCTCTCATCAAGAGAAAGGTCAGTGAAGGCTGAAACCCCTGAAGCAACTCATGTAATTTTTATAATAGCATAGAAAACCATATGGAACCAATATGAGCATAGGAGACACACTAGAACAAAGAGATGGTCACCAAACTGCAAACCATAAGCTTCCTTAGGTTCTTTGGGGTTTTTTTGCCAGAGGAGAGTGTCCCCACTGTTCCTTTCACTCAACCTGGTGGTCTTTTATCCAAAATAACCATTTGTCTCAGTGCCCAAACCTCAAGTTTTTATGGCCATAAACAACTCAACAGAAAACTCTCCTTTTCTTCCCTGAAGAATTTTAACACAGAACAGCTAGTGAGGAAGGAAGATATCTCTGAAGCAATGCTCCCTTCAGTCAGTGAATATCACTGCTGCATCAACTCTGTTTCTTGTCTTCCCTTGCTTTGTATCAAGCCTACTTCTGTTAATGCACACACCAATCTTTTTAGACTGGGTTTCTATTGACAAAGAGAGAGAAGGCAACTGCTCCAGTCTTTTTTGAGTATTGCAAGCCTCCTGGCAAAGTCCAAGCCCATCCCAGGACAGATATATCAAGAAAACTCCATAGTAAATGCTAGCTTCATGCTAGATCACTAAATGACCTAGGAATTCACACTAAAATTTCACAACAGTTCACTTGGGTACATCCAGCTAAACCTCAGTGCCCCACAATTCCCCAGAAAAGGAGCTGCCCCATGGCTTCACAGTACTGCTGTAGCCCTGGGGCCAGAGCATGCTAAACCAAGTAAATAAGCTCTGATTTGCATGAAATATAAAAATTAGTTATTTAGTTGAGGTCACTACACATGATGTCCCTATCTCACAGCCTGGACCATGCTGCCAACAAGAGAAGCTACAGATCTCTAATTTAGTCAGTTCTCTGAGAAATAGCACAGCTTGAGGAGTAAATATTAAAAACAAAACAACACAACAGAAAACTTCCTTATAACCTGCTAACCAGAGAGCAGTGGGGAAAGAATAAATCATGGCCTCACCTAGTGCAGGTCATATGAAATAATGTTGTTCAGTGACATCACCAACAGCAAAGGCAATACAAAATGCACTACCACCCTGCCTACATAGTTTTCAGCAGGCTTGACAGGGCACAGAACATTTTTCCTCCCACATCCAGAGGAAAATATCATCTCCTTGTCTGTCTTTATTCATCTGGTGTCTTGCCTTTTAATTAGCCTATAAATGTTTTGGAACGGAGAACCATCATTCTGATTCTGCACTGGTGCAGAGCACAGGGCCTTGGTTAATAGCAAGGCCACTTTAATGTTCATGAGACAAGAGCTGTCATCAGCCAGTCCCAGTTTAGCAGCTTTGCCATTATGTGGTTCTGCTGGATTGCAGCCCCCTTGCCTTTGCAGTCAGCTTGTGTGGCTTCCACGTGCCTTCTCCACACGTGCTGCAGCTTGAAGAGTGCACCCACTGCAGCATCCTTCCCCACCCAACTGGCTGCTCTCCTGCACCAGTGAATATCTCTTCCCCCTGCTATCTCACTAGTTGCTTACTTGTGATTAAGCCCCTCTTAATAAATGACTCCCATTAAACTGCATTTCTCTGTCACTGTGAGAGACATAAAATTAAAAACTGACTGTCTTTAATCACATCAGGCTGCATCTCCATCTCTCAGGCTCCACTTATCAATAATTAATATAAGACTGAAATCTATTTCAATTTCAAAGACTCAAATGTTACAATTTTTACTTAAAAAAAAAAAGAGAGAAAGAAAGAAAAGAAAGAAGCCACCATCACTCTGAAAAACAGAAAGAGTCAGATTCACACAGAGGAAAAGAGAATCTGGCAGCACTGCAACAGCCTCCAAGAGGAGAGAAGGGGCTTGAATGTGACAGTCAGTTCTCCTTGTTGCTTTATAACTGGAGATCTTTCCTCTCAAATACTCCCACACAAAGGAAGAACCCCAGTGGTCTCAGGGACTACACAGTTCTGCACTGTAGCTCATGGCCTTATTTCTTTTGGTTTTACCAAGTCCTCAGAGCAATGACAAACACCATACTCCACTACCCAGCCTGGTATCTTCTTTAAAAGAACTTCCAGATCTCAGATGCTTCAAGGGAAAGTCACAAGCAGCACTTTGCAATAAACACAGTGGCAGTACAAGGCAGAACTTACTGGCATGACCAAGGATGTGGGGCAAGACACCAGCCTGACTCTTGCTACATTGCTTTAGACAGGACTAAAACTTATATAAACCCCCTTTATTCAAATGGTGCTGCTGCTTACTCAGGCTTTTTCCCACTACACCATACCCAGCATTTCGGACAATTCTACTTTTGTTGCATAGAAAGTACAAGAAAGTCCAACATAAAAATATTGAAAAATGCCACTTTTTTTTTTTTTTTTTTTTTTTTTTTTTTTTTTTTTTTCAAATGGGTTTCACTCCAGAGCAGCTCAGGACTCACTGCCCAGTGTGAGGGTCTGGCTGCAGCTAGCTTTAGACCAGACCTGGGTATATCTCTGAGTACAACTACAAAGTAAGGTTCCCTGCCAGCAGCACACCCTGAGGAAAGCCCCCTGTGACCATGGTGATGCTGTGCCTCAAGTTACATGCCCTGCAAGGGTTGTCTAAGCTCAACTCAGACTGGACTGGAGACACGGCTTTCAGTCAGTTCAGAGTGTGAATACACAAACTGACACCTTCAAGAAAAACGAGATGCAGAACTGTCATGCAGTACCGTACAAGGGCTCAAATCACATTGTATGGACACACCACCTCAGCAGACTGGACAGCTTTGCCAGCCACAGTCCTGTCAGCCACTACACAGGTAAATATATGCAAGTGAAACAGAACACAAAACACAGGAGCTGTCCTTTCAGGGAAATTTTGCACATGAACAAAACAACCCTTTCCTAACCCAGGTTACTGGTCAACACCCGAACGACACTGAACAGAAAAATGCACAGCATGGCACTAGAAACATACATGAACCTCCAAGCTAGGTGTTATCCTACATAATTCCCAAATCAGGCAATGTCCAGCATGCTCATCAGCTGAATACCTAGCCCAACACCTCCCAAGTCTCAGGAGCTACCCAGAGTACCCAGTCCATGCGGATCTCGGCACAGCCATTTCCCTGCTGTCCAACCTTAACTGCCATGGAACAGGGGAGTTGCACACAACTGAACCCTGCTGCTGGAGGTAGCAACAATTAGGACATTACCCTCTGATTAACAGCCCAATGTGGGGGAACACAATAAGCAGCCTGGCATAACACCATCACACCGTAAGTCATTGCTCAGTAATTACTGTGTACCTACGCAGGGACACAAAGGCACAACTCCCCCCTCAGAGTTCCAGTGAAGAAATATCATTCAGTAGCCTTTAATTACTGCAGAACCACACAGCAACAAATGATGACCTACCCACCAGTATAAAGTGGACCTATCACTCAGGATTCATTCCCTGGTAGTTACTAGGGGAACCTTTTGGTAATCCCACAGCGACTGTGGCACATTGTTGCTGTGGGGATTTTTATCCCAGCATATGGCCCATTTTCAAGATTTTGGAAGGGGAGCCAATATGGAGGAATCACAAAGAAACATTTGCTGAACTGCTGTTACCTCCCCAATAAGCTCCCTGTTCCACACCACTGAATTGTGGCAACATTGTGGTAGTGCTTTCACTGACTTAGACATGAGGGGTATAATTGCACCTTTGTCCTGCAGATCTTGTGGTACTTGTAATTATATCCCATTACCAAGGAACACAACAATTTCAAACCTATTACCCACAGGTATCATTTATTTCAGAGTTGAATTTATTACTTCAGTGCCAGCCTCGTTCATAGCTCTCCTTTATGCATTCAAGCTTCCCTAGTGAACAAACATTGAAAACAGAGTGAACTGAAAAAAATGGGATATAGGGATAATAGATGGGAGCAGAAGACAAAAGGGCCTTGCTCTATTCCGTGTGTTGCTTTTCACTAGGTCCATGGGGGTTTCCTTAAGAAAAAGGAGGCATTAGTGCAAAAGGGGAGCAACCCTCCTGCAAAAGCCCAGAGAGGCTGCAAAATGCAGCTGCTCCCAGCGCCACCGTCATTTGTGATGGGGCTGCAGTACTGGCAGTTGTCACAGTCATCCACAATTTCCAGGCTGCTGTGTTTTGTAAAGCTTCCATCCAAGAGCCTCTGTGTCTTGTAACAACTTTCTGTCTGAAAAATTTAGAAAATCAGAGGTATGCTCTACCACACAGCCAAACTTTGATGCAAAGGACTACCAACTGGTCTGCAGCTATATATAACACACTAGAGAGAAAAATAAAGCCTGTTTACTTCTGACTATTCAATTCCCAACAAGAGTGGAGTCACAGGAGGAAGGAAGAAATTGATATTTTCCCCAAGCTATATCAAAATTTTAAAAGGCAGCAAGCAGCCAAGAATATGGATCTTTGCTGAATGCAGTGTGCCACTTCACCAGAAGCAGAAAGGAAAATATGTGCAGCCTTCCTGCAGGTTCCCTTTTCCCAGCTAGCAGAGATGCTTATGAGCTCCTCCCAGGTTGTGTTCATTTCTGCACACTAACCAGTGTGGCCTCTGGAACACTTTTAATACATTTTTTAAAGAAATTCTGGCAATCAGGTAACACTCCCTTGCAATTTCTGACACTCACCTGCTCTGACGGGCTGAAAGAAGAGCAAGCATAGTACTCCTTACCTTCCTTGGGAACGTCTAGCCTGCCAAGAGGGGAATGATTTACTAGATTATATATTGGAAGATAATATCCAACACAGACAGACCAGATAACTGGGGATACAAGCATCAAGAAGTCACCCTAAGACAATTATAGTGAAATGCATTAATTCAGTCCTGAATCTCCTGTGTTGAAGGGACTGAAAAAAGGGAGGACAGGGCAGCAGGAGATAGGCCATGAGGGTCAGTTCCCCCCTCCAGGAAACTGCAGTGAGAACATGGGAACTGTGAACACCCCTGATGACACACATTTTAGCTAATGACAGCAGGTTTCCATTTTGGGGAGATCAAATAGTATCAAATACTGAAAAGGCTAAAAAGAGTAGATAGAGACATTATAGACGAGTGTCTCACTTCCTGCTTTATCTTTGTGATGAATAAGTCATCTTCTCAGGTACACAATAGGTGCTCCAGCTCCTGGAGAAGAGCTTGCTGCTGTTCAAATGCATTGCACTCCTATGGCAAGTCAAGCTCCAGGAGCAACACAAAAAGATAATGCTGGAACACAAGAGAAGACCTGAAGTAAGTTGTTATGGAAACCAGATTCTCACAAGCTCACACCACCAGATGAGGTCTCTCCCCTTACGTCTGTTTGTCAAAATGCCCAAGATGCACAGGAGTCCCTAATGGCAGCTCCATTGCCCCACCTTGCATTCCCTCCTAGACATTGCTGTCATTCTCTCTCAGTTAATTTAACATGGTCTAAGCACCTCCAGTGATGGAAGAGGACTCAGGACTCAAGCAACGCCCTTCAGCACTCTTTGCTTGTTCTGGTAGTATCAGGTTTTAATCAAAAGAAACAAGGCTTACCTCAATATGAACCACTTTTCTTAAAAAACCACTTTTAAAAAAATCAAAACAGCACCAAAAGGGATAGTGGCACAACCGTACACTAATAGGTTCAAGCCCATGTAAAGCAGTGTAGATGTACAGGATGGGGGATAGTTACTTTACTTGAGCTATGTAGGACTGTTTCATACCCCTGGGTTCTCTTCTCAGACTCCTGCTGGCCTTTCCAGAAGCACATAGCTCTTCTATAGTTAACATTTGCTGCTACTGCCACATGTTAATTAGACAGAAAAGGCAAATTCTTGCGTATGCTTACACTGAAACAAAAATTCTGCATGGCAGTGTAGTGATAACAGCACTGGGTAAAGATCATTCTTTCACAGAAACAAAACAGGGAGCTGGCTATGGCAGACTGCTAGGCAGCAGTAGAAACACTGCCTTTCCCATCACTGCTAAACTTTAGTTACTTCAGCAGAGGCTGGGATAGATATGGCACTTATTTCCTGCTTAGACCCTCTGCTTCCTCTTGCCCAGTGCTAGCAGTCAAATTGTTTTTCCAGGGCTTCCCATGCAAGTTCTTATCCCTTAAACTCTGTCACAAGATTGAAAGAACTTCACCTAGGCTGTTGAAATGCTTTAAGCTGAGATACTGCATGAAACTTTTACTGAGTATCAGTTCAGCCCTTGACCCTATTTTGTGCTGAGACCTCCTTCCAGACTCCAATCTGTGTTGAAGGACTCACCAAAACTCAGGATCTGACACCTCCAGACCTGAGTCTTGGGACTTGGTTTGGCACAGGGCCATCCTGACCCCCTGCTACTTTCCCCAAGCAACTTGTGTCCTTTCTACCCTACAGCTCCCAACACCAGGCCAGAGCAGGTGTGGGGAGGTACATATCCGCATGGGATGACGTAAGAGTGTACAGAAACGTGCTTGGTGCCATAAACCAACACCAGTAGACAGAATTTAGAAAATGTTCCTAACCTGTGCCTGAGGGCAAGAAGAAGGAGCAATAGGCATTAACAGGTCTCATTACAGCACAGTGGCCCCCACTTCTACAGCCTGCTGTCCAGCTTGCTGGGCAACAGCAGCAACATCTGCTACAGTTAAGAATGCAAATTAGCTTCTCTGCTGATTTCAGTCAGTCATAAGTTGCCAAAATGTTCATCTTCAGAGCTGAAATTTTCAGGGCTTGGCCAGTGTCCAGCAGCGATTATTTTTTGAAAGAACATGGCAGAAGTTATTTAACCACTACAGAGTGCTTAGAATGGCATTCATCGCTATTATTCAAAAGTCATGACAGACAGAATTAAGCAGCTTTAAAGTCCACAGTGTTTAGGTCTGAGAGTTAAAAAGCCAGAAGCATCTGCCAGGGGATTTCAAACATGTCCCTTTAAGCAAGCATTTGTACAACATTTAGTGTGCAAGGGTTCTGAATTAGCACTAAACCTCAAGGATCCAGTAAGATGTAGTTCAGGGAGGGAGGAAGGCTAATGATTCTGTAACCAACTACTACCTGGTAAAAATAGTATGCAGGGCATTTTGCCAACTCTCTGCTAAATTAAATTACACAAGCAGGTAGCATAAGAACTTGAGAAAACTTTAACAAATGCAAGTACAAGTTTCAGTAATGGCTCTGTAAGACCTTTCCTCTGAAGACATTATTTCCTGAGCAGCCAAGCAGATCCAACAGGTCACTGAGCCCAAAGAGGGAATACTTGCTCTCCCAATTGTTTCATCACCCATGTTCTTAGCCGTGCAACTCTTCCCCTTCCTTGAACCAGCTCAGTGCCCACTGAATCCGTGTTTCACCCAAGGAATTTGGCTCACTAACCATCCTGAAAAACCAGGTGCTTTTATGTGCCAGGTTTAAAAAGACTTGAAGAGGGACCTACTGAGCACCAAAATAGAAAGCAAGTGGCAGGAACATGCCCATGGAACAGGCACACTGTCTACTGGTAGCAGCAGGCTATTAGAGCGTTTCCCTCACCTGGAGCACCTTGACTCCAAATCTCCTCAAGCTGGAAATTCGTAAAGCACTTAAGCCCCACTGCAAGAAAAATCCCGCCTTAAAACAGAAGAGTACAAACCCCTTTCTAGTAACCAACATTAGAAGGATAGATCTTTTCTTTGATGGATCTTACAGGATGTAAACACCTCTGCAACAAAATGATGATGTAATAGCACAAGAGAAAAAGTTGCACAGGTAGATATACTGCTGTGGCATTTGGAGTGTGAGGTGAAGCCTCCAGCCCCCAAGATGTGAATATCAAACATCTTTGCATTCAATCAATGCTTACTTTCATAAGTTTGGCTACTTTGACAGTGGCATTCTTTTGGTATCTGGAAGAGGAGGGACAAAAAGAATTGGTTTTAATTAAGTCACAGGAAGAAATCAGTTTTTCATCCTGGAAGACAGAAGAGGTGGGAAAGGGATGTGTAATGAATGAAGTTCATACAAATTTTCCATACATAAGGTCACAAGTTCTACACTCTGAAGCAAGCAATTTATTAATTGCAGACAACACATTCATGAGGTTGCGGAAAGCACAGGATGAGTGAGCAATGGTTACTGTTAACCTTTTTCTTTTAAAGAGTTCTGACAATTCTTCTCAGCTAAAACTGCAACAGAAAACTCAACACATCTAATGAAAAAGGTATAACATAAATGTATTTCTTTATTTAATCAAAACTTCTTTTTCCTTTGGTACTTAATCCCATTCTACAGTGGTCAAGACATATTTGCAAAGGTAATGATCCCCACACATCAGCACCAAGCCAGCCACCTTTCCCAGGTAACTTTGACAAATAGAGAGGGGGAAAAGGTCAAGAAACATGCTCCGTGTTACTGAGTATATCTCAACAGATAAGAGACTAGACAGAGGAAGGCAGGCTAGCCACACTCTCAAGGACATTTCTCTTACACTGTTGCAGTGACTCTCAGATGTGCATCTCCACCATCTTACAGCCTGCCAGAAACATCATCCTAAAGTTTCAGGCTGAGATTCCAGTGTGCCCCAGCTCTGTGTAGAGCAGCAACCCAAGATCAAGCAGCAAACACATCTTGCATTTTACTGAAACTGTGTCAAGTTCTACACTCCTTTTTCTTCTGCAACCACATTATTGGGAAACGGTGGCATTGTGCAGCACAGAAGCCATCTGAGGTTTGTCATCTCGCTTTATATGACTGCTCTACAACACTCTTCAAAGGAATCCAGAAACCTAGCTCAGCTCTTGCAAAACCACTAAGCTTGGCAAATGGTTTTGAAGGCAGCTTATGATGCATGAAGTTTATTCCATGCTATTTGTTCTCTGTAGGCCAGTACCAGTGATTCCACAGAGCCTTTCCTGACTTCCAGGGCTTTTCCACACAGGACAATTGGCCATGTTTTGCACAATGGCTTGATTCAGATAATCCTGAGAGCTCACAGTCATTTATGTCAGTGGTAATGTAAGGAACTTCAGACTGATTTAAATTTTTAAAAAGTTAGATTTGCAGCATAATGCACAGTCAGAAAATGTCAAAATACCTCTTGTGTCAAAACATAACACCTTCTTTCATACTCTTAACCACAGCTGCCCATTTACAGCTATTTTGATTTTGCTTTATTATACCTTTTTGATATCCCCTGCTCAGATCCTACTACATTTAGTCCATAGGATGGCTGGGACTTGCTAAATGTGTGGCTCTTCAATCTTTCTTTTTCCTTTCATTATTCACTGTACATCTTGTTTATCATACACTAAGCCACTCATTGAACAAGGCAGAAATCCTGCAAGAAGAACAACCTGTGAGCATTTAAAGACTGTATTGTAATTCTGGTATTTCCTGACTTCTGTGCATTTCATTTCACTGCTACTTTAATCCATGTCTTTTGTGTTGAATTTCATTGCCTCTTTAAAAAAGAAAAGTGGATAAACAAGAAATTCCTTCATAAGCAACACATTGACAGACAGCAATAAAGCCCTTGTCTCTTATAAATGGGCAATTAGGAGCTGTGAAAATAACTGGTTTGTTTTTTATTTTTTTGTTTTGGGTTTGTTTTTTTTTTGCTAGCAAATCAAAATAAGTTCGGATTTGTTTTTTCTCTGTGGGTTTTTGTTCGTTTGTTTTTTTTTTTTTTTGGTTGCTCTAAAAAGCATATTGAAATAAATCTAGAGTTAAAAAAGCAAAAAACTTTATCAGATGAAGCCCTCAAACTAATTTGTTTGGCTGAACTCAAGTATTGCATTGGAAATAGATTGCTCCGTTTTAGGATTTTTTATTTTCAAAAATAAAGTTTTCATTCCTCTGATTTTTTTTATAACCACCGAAGGTTTTCTTTGATTATCTTTCTATTTCCTTGAATTTTTTTCTTTCATTTTTGCATGCCCCAAAGATGTCACCACAAGGTAAACTTGAGTTTATGATCCTGTCAATTGACTTAAAGGTATATTTTTGTAAAAAGTTGTTCAGAGAAAGGGAAGAGGGAGGATTGTGTTGTCTACCTCATGCTTTAAACCAGTGGACAGCCAGACTCTCCTATTGCTTCTGCTCTGACCCTTGGATCATTATTTATAACTAAGTACACAAACCTGGCTACACCTCACAAAGACTTAACCTAAAGACCATATCCTGCAAGGGATTCATGTGGTAACACAGACAGGTGGGGCTGGGGTAGACCAGCAGCAAACCCTCAAGATGCAGCCCTGTTTGGTTGGTGGCTGTTCTGCAGGACCAGGGCCTGATCACACAGCTACTGAGCCAAACGAGATATTGTTATTGAGGCTGCCATAACCCATTAGCTACAGCTAAGGTCCTGTTGTGCCAGCGACTCCACACGTACAAAATCTCTGCCTAAAAAGAGTCTGTGAGCAGTTCTGGGCAGATCAAGACTGAGATGGATTCAGAGGCACAGAGTGTGCTTGTGTACCCACCTAGACATGAAAACAAGGACCATGCCCCTCTACCCAATTCTTTGAGCCAACTTAAACACGGAGGGAGATTGGATAGAATAGGAAAACACATTTTTGCCTTCTTGCATGAGAGAAGTACACATTGGAGCATGTCTCTTACAAGACATGCTGGTTTTGGCTAGGTAGAGTTCTTCACAATGGCTGGAATGGAGCTCTGTTTCGGATTTTTAAGGGGATAATATTCAGAGTTATGGCATTTGTCTTCCCAAGGAACAGGTACATGTGATGGGACCCTGCTCTCCTGGAGATGGCTGAATACCTGCCTGCCCATGAGGAACTGAAAGAATTCCTTGCTTTGCTTGCACACATGGCTTTTGCTTTCCCTATTCAACTGTCTTTATATCAATCCACATATTTTCTAGATTCTACTCTTCCTATTCTCTCCCCAGTTTTGCTGGAGGGAGGGTAAGCAAGCAGCTGTGTGGCACTTGGTTGCTGGCTGAGGTTAAACCACGAGATGAGGAAAGGCTGAGGCTGCCGGACCTGCTCAGCTTGGAGAAGAGACAACTGAGAGAGGACCTCAAGAGTCTATAAGCATCTGAAGAGAAGGTATCAAAAGGATGAAGCCTGCCTCTGCTCAGTGGTTTCAAGCAATAGGACAAGAGCCAAGAGACAGAAACTGATGCACAGAAAGTTTCACCTGAATATAAGGAAGAACTCTACTGTGTGGGTGACCAAGCATTGGAATAGGTTGCTCAGAGAGATTATGGAGTCTGCCACTCTGGGGATATTCCAGAACCATTTGGGTGCAATCCTGTGCAATGTGCTCTAGAACAACCTTGTTTATCAGGAATATTGGACCAGATGACCAATTGTGGTCCCTTCCAAACTCTCTGTTCTGTGATATAACCTCTATATTTTTTTTTCCAGGTCTACTAACTAAAATGCTGAACAAACAGCTGCTCGGAGAAGGTGCACTGCAACTCTGATAAGCTAGTGCTTGGGAATAGCCACAGTTCTACTGTCATTACAACACCAAGATTTTCAAAGACTCATTTCAAAGACTCATCCCAGCAGTGTAAGTCACAGGCAAATTATAATTGCTGTGCATGTTTAAAAAGTTAGAAACTACATCCATTTGCAAAACAGTCAGCAAATTACCAGCTCTCATAGCTCTAATTGCTACTTTTCAATATGGGCTGCGGGGTACAGGGGGGGTGTTTATCAGTTTCCCCCAAAACTCTGTTCAGAAGCAGACAAGGGTGCCCAATTTCCCTCCTAAAAGCTGCCAACATCTTAAAACAGAAACGTGTGAAAGAAACAAGTTCTCTACAGTGAATGGCGTCAGGGAGCTACATCCTAGAGAGAAGTCCACACCAACAGTGTAACTACTTCCACAACTATGCTGACATGTGATCAGATCAGATTTTTCTGGATCTTCTGTCTTCCGTCCCAGAAAGGTTTATTAAGCGAGGCAGAGAGCTAAAAGGATGCCTGGAACCAGCTCAAGCCTGGAGCCAGCCTAACTACATTCGTATGGCATTGATGGTACTAAGCTCTGTCAAACCTAAGCCGATCTGTGCAGATCCCATGAGGCTTGCCCTCGCACCCAAGCAACCTGTTTTATCTACAGACTGTGTTGTCTGGGAATGAATTATTCAGCACTAATTGATTTCTTTTTTTTTTTTTTTTTTTCTTTGCCGAAGAGAAATATCTTTTATTTACAGTTTATCTGAAGCACTGAATTTTCTTGCCAAGATGTTCTACCAGATATCCACAACTGCTTTAATTCAATGTCATTGTATTCTTATTCTTTCATTATTTTCTTAGAATAATTAAAAGAATGAGATATTTTTTTAAAAAAAAGTCAAAAATATTTGGAGGAAAAAATATTTATTTCCTGAAAAAAACTAAAGCAGAAAATTTTTATCCTTCAATTTGAGGGAGAAGGGTGGGGTTAAACTACTTAAAAAAATCACTTAGGTTAAAGAAGCTACTCATTTTTGCCGAATGAAGAACACAACCAAAAATGTTATCCATCTCCATTTGAAATTTAGCATTTAGAGTGAAAATGCGTGTACAACTTCAGCTTTATGCATAGGTACATGCTTCACCCACAATAAATTGAACAGAACAGGGCACAAAGACACTGCACTAAATTGCATACTGCAGCCTCCAATTTTGTACTTTCCAATATTTATGGGTAGCTGCAGAATTGTGGGTGCGCTCATTTTTCACATGCAAATGGTCATTCGCACATCCAGATATGCCTGAAAAATTAAAGAATTGTTTGAACACTGATGAAATACAAAACTTCATGCACTGAATAAAAGGATTAAAGGCATCACAGCAAAGGAAAGAAAGCAAGCTAAAAGCATTACGGGAGACATTTAAAACATGTAAGAGAATAGCTGAAAGATGAAAATTGGCAAAAACATCCCTATGGGTCTGGAATTTTTCCTTCTTTTTGAATAGTCTCAGAAAGAGAGACAAGACAACATAACTCAGTTGAAAGTCTGTCCTTGGCTTCTCACATGACCTCTTAAGATGAGGATGAACACATGTGGTTGATTGAGTGAAGACCCTTAAACACATTATACCTTCAAATTAATGACAGTTCTGAAAAACAAAACACTTGGAGGAAGCATTTCAAGTGCCCCGGCACACAAGTGGCCACCACCTCATGCTGCAGCCTGGTTTAAGGAATAGTCAGTGGCCTCCACTCACTGTCAGAGAAGCTACAGATCCGTGCTTGCTAGATTTATTTGAATTTGGCATCCACCTCTTCTCTCATACTCCACAAGCTGAGAAGAAGCGAGTGTCAGGCTCCATGAAACAAAGGCAGTATCATCCAAAAGAAGCAGGAAGAACTCCCACTGCAGTTTTGTCAAGAAATGAAGAACCAGTGGAAATTTGAGACCTCCTCCATCCCTGCTTCCTTCTTCAGCTCATTCACAACACACTCCCTCAAAATGCAAACACACACTGCCAGCCTTAGTTCCTCCCATAGGTGACATGACATCAAACTGACAGAACTGTGACTGTTTGACATCCAAGCTGATAACACAACGGCGCTTCTGAGCAACACTCAAACAATAGGCAAGAAATGTGGCTCCCATAAATGGGTGAATTTACAGCTTGCTGTTCAAGAAATAAATAAACCATCACCCACAAAGCGTAGTTTCTCTTTGAAGAACGTCACCTGTCACTAAAGGTTAAATAACTGTCGGCTGCTCATGCGAGGCTGGCGGGGGTTGGTTATGGTTTTGCCACTGCTTTTAGCTCTAATGGGGACTGTGCAGTTATAGCCCTCCTGGCTTTAAGGAACACGACATAAGTGACTGTCAGCAGTGGGAAATAGATCACCTACTACATGCCTGTTACTGGTGAATTGTTATGATTTTATGGAGGAAACAGGTCAAAATACAGTGGGCAGCAATCAGCATGAAGTAATGGGCCAACTGCTGTGACTGACAGAACAAAATGCAAAGAGACATGGGCTTCACATTTGGGAGCCAACTCATGGGAAAAGCAAAGATCTCTTCTCTCCAAGATACAGTCATGCCATTAATCATGAAGCAGGGACAACCAGCCATCACTTTGGGGCCCAGGATACTTTAGGGAACTAGGAAGACAGGTTCATAGCTCAGACAACCTGGTCAAGGGAGCAGGGGCAGGTGAGTGTAAGCATGAAAAGCACTAGAGAGATCACCAGTGAGGATTCAAACCCTTGGCCACTCAAGGAGATGGTATCTTGGCTTTTTTCTCCAAGTAGTAAAAAACCTGTCCCTAAAGTTTCAATGAGGCCACTTTTCTCCCCTTCCTGCTAGCTCTAGAAATAAAAGATCAGCTTAAAAAGGAGATGACAGTAGGGCACGAAGCTTACTGATGGAATGGTGGTCTTCAGGAAACACACCAGGCATCCAGAGAGTGAGCTGAAAAATATATGCTTCTAGAAATAAGGCTTCATGTGAACTTGGTAGCCTGCCATTTCCCACAGAGTCTCATGAGGACAAGGAAGTGGGCAGAAATCACTTCTAAAGTCCCTGAGGCATTGGTGAAAATTATGGTAACCTTGTCAGACAGGTGATGCTACTTGCCATCTCCCTTCTAGAGGAAGGGGATGTGGATTTTCAAATGAGAAGATATTTTTACATAAGGAAAGATACTTTGTATACTTGATATGGGCAGATTTGTGCCTAGACAGCCACACAAATCCCATGAGGCATGAGTACACATGTTCTGCAGAAGTTCCCTCACCCTATAGTTGGCTCACAGGGCTCAGTCACCTGCCTCCCAAAAATTCTCCCTGGAAATAAAAGGCACCAGGGAGAGTTACAGCCTCATCTCTCAGCTGGATAATCATTCATCCTAAAAACATGACAAAGCAGTCCATTACTGATTTTCTGTAATACCTGTGATACTACCCCCTCAGGCTGAGAAACAATCAGAAATTATTTTTCTGCCAAAGCTCAACACCATTCTGGGTTTTGCCTCAGCAAGAGCTCCCTTCCCTCTCTGAAGCATGGGTGCACATCCCAGAGAATTACCAGCCATTCTTCATATCCACTTAAGAGGGAGTGACTGGAGCTGAGGGTCTGACATACAGATAACTACACATTGTTAACTGAGCCCCAAGAAGAGTGAAAACCAGAACTCCATTTCAAAATTCTTCACTCAGCTGCTTTTCAAATTCAAAATGTCCATATGGCTAATCAGCACAAAGGGCTTGTTGTGGGAATAAAAGGATTGCCAGCATCCCAGAAGCAGACATACATTAGTAAGAGGAATATCACTGACAGCTAACAAGTCTTGAACCCATTTACCTCTCAAAACTGTATCATCTCCACTCCACCAAAACTGGAAGCACTAAAGCTGTATTCCTGATACACCCGGGGAAGGAAAGGAGAACGTGTTCCAGTTTGCAAAAATTGCATTTGCATGTTGCATTTCAAGTTTCATGCTGGTTCTGAAAACTCCATGCCTGTTCCCAGACCCGTGTCATTCCCCAGTAATCTAGGTTCAGTGAAGTTGAATGAAAGCTTTCAGGGAAGAGGAGCATGATGCAAGAGGAAGCATAGTTTGTACAAATGCTACATGACCCTTTCTTACCAGATAAAGCAAATCCTTGTCTTCAGGGTGAGTTTTTGATCTGCTAAGAGCCTGGCAGCAAGAACTGCAGACAAATGTTCTCACATAAGTTTGCTACCCCCTCCATCCCCTATTTTATCTAGGAATATTGCTAGTTGCAGACAGCTGCAGTGTGGTACTATAAAGAGTACCATCATGTATCTCAGAAGTCTCCTGCTCTAAATAAAAAGATTGGTAGTTAATGTACCTTCCCCCGTGAGTAATCTATGAAGCTCTCACAGTACCAAATAGAGGACTCGATAGGAGAAAGGGCACACAGACCAATTCTTTTTCTTAAAACCTTTATTAAAGTTTGTAGTGTTCTCAAATTCAGATAAATTTGGGGAGGACCTAAGTAATTTGCCCTTAAAGAGGAGAAATAATAAATTATTCAAGCCACAGACATCACCCAAATGCAGAGTTACAAGAATATTCTGTTCTCTATCAAATTTCATGGGCCAGTGGATATGGCAGCACAGAAGTGTGCATTTCAATGCAACAAGCTGTATTCTCATAGACATTTGTTCCCTTCCTTCACAAACCCTTCCAGTACCACCCAGCTAGACAGAAACATGTATGCAAGTATTTGGCACCTTTCCTCTCGCTTGACAGCCAAGAGACAATCCAGAGGCCAGTTTCCCCAGCGCCCTGACAACCCTACAGGGATGGGATATTCATTTCCATTCCCATGCCAATGACAAGCAAGTTATAAATTGTGTTCAATCCTACCATCCCCTTGTTTATCTACCATGACAGTCTTCTCTGGGTCTAGTGTGGCCAGGAGCCCAGAGGGCATGCATGACCTTTTTCAAGCTGTTCTAAATTGTCATAAGCTCTTCTGCCCCCATTTTTATTTTCCATCATTTTATTCATGCCCTGCCCTTCTCCCTCTATCACTCCAACATTTCTTTATTGCAGTCCTCCTAGAACGTTATCTTCTCCTGTCTCCCTGCTCATGAATTACAGCCTCTCTTTTCCTCTTCTTGTTAGTTTTGATGGCACTTCTTATATTTCTGCCCTCCATTTGCTGAGCAGGACAAGCTTTTGCCCAGACATTCCATTAACCCACACCTCCTCTGACTTGCTGCAGTGCTGAAAACAGATGAAAACTGGGCTCCTTCTCTACGTCCTTTCTCCTTTCATTTATCTTTGCTCTCTCACTTTTTACCTCTTCCAGTCTCTCTTTCTCCTTTCTCTGTTCTCATTCTACCTGGCCCTCTTTTGATCTGCTGTTAGTTTTTGAGCTCCCTGTTTTACTCATCTTCCAATCTCCCATCAGCTCTCTCTGAAAATTAAGGTCAGAGATTAGTCTTTTTCCGTTGCCCCTTGGCTGAGTCAAACTGAATGTCACATCAGAAATTTCTTTCAGGGCCACCTGGCAGAGTAAACTAAGACATCCTGCGTTTGTTGCCAATGATCAAGTTTCTGAACCAGTAGAGACAGAATTATTTATAGAGACAGTTTATGGGGATGCTGTTGAGGTGATAGCTCAACACTGCAGAGCCAGCTCCTCCAATATTCCAAGTGGAAATGAATAAAAAATGTGAGGAAAACAGGAGTCATGACAAATATATTAACTGGGATTTGGTTTCAAACAACAAGATCTGGCTAATTTTCCCTCCTAAACAGATAAAAGAAAGGGATGTCAAAATATTTGCTCTTCAGAATTATAGGAAGCTGTATTTATGGTAAACATGAAACTCATCTGATTCTTTGACTTCCTAGTGTCAGACCTGTTAAGTTTATACAATAATAGGAAACTCACCAGTGAGAGAGTGCCAAGACTTACATGTTTGTAGTTTCTCTCATTATATAGCAAGACAGAAGACTGAAATAATGCAAGGCACAGGAAGTTTTGGGATTGCAGTATCTCTGACAACCCTCACTGTACAGCTAGAAGGACCATTTTTCAAGCAATAATGTGCAGATGACAAGAAAACAAAAAATCACAAGAAAAATAAATGACTGATTCCACAGGAGGTGGTGTTGGTACTGAAAAACAGTAGTTCTGCTTTTACCCAAGCAACACCAATATGCAGCACAAGATACAGGAGAGTTAGGGAGCCTACTGCAGCCACCTGATTTGAGGAAACACTGGAATGCTATAGGCTGTCATGACAGATCAAAATCTAGGACCTGTGGATGAAGAGAGAACATTCCTGCTGCAGAGACATAAAACCTATCATGCTCTGCGTAGGATGGAGATGGTGAGCTTGATGGATTTATTTTCCAGAACAGGAACAGGACGATAAGTTAACAAACTTAAATCATGGGCAACACAACTAGCTCAAGCCCAGCTTCTTAAAAATCTTCTTGGTGCTGGATAAAAGTATTGACTGAAGCTTTCACTAAGATTGGGTCTTCTGCAAGAATTGTGGCGTCCAAAACAGCAGAGCTCACTTTGTAGCTTCTCTATGGCATTGCGTAAAATAGCTACCTACGTAGATATTTATTTAAAATACATGCTGAAACTACTCCCCAGGAAAATTCTGGGTAAGAAAACAACTGGGCAAGAAACTTCGCCCCAAAGAAATTACAGGGCCAGCAACTGCACCCCAACAAGAAACAGGGTGATGGAGATGGTGGGCTTGGGGAATTTAATTTCCAGAACAGGATGGGACCATAATTTAACAACCTTAAATCATGGGCAACAGAAATGGCTCAAGCCCAACTTCTTAAAAACCTGCTTGGTGCTGAATAAAATTTTGACTGAAGCTTTCACTAAGGTTTTGTTTTCTGCAGGAATTTTTACTTCCAAAACAGCAGAGCTCACTTTGTAGCTTCTCTGTGATACAGTTTCAAATATCTACCTACTTAGATATTTCCTTAAAAATAGAGGAAAAAACCTTTTAATCACTTAATTTTGACACTTCTGGTTGAAAACAGCTAATGCATTCAAATAGCGAACAAGGCACTATAAACAAGAATGGACACACCATAAAAACAGTTTTGTAAGTTTTCTTTTGTTAAGTGTCTATGAGGAACAGTGCCAAAAATAAAGCGTGCAGAAGGCTAGATATTGTACCAAAATGAGAGGCTGCTCAGAATTCCTAGCAAAAGAATCAGATCATAACTCAACAGGCATTTCTGAAGGCAAAAATGTGGAGAAATGACAGAAAGGGAAATCAATGGGATATTGTATTACCTTGCTATAAAGTATTCGAATAGCAGAGATTGGGGCCAAGTTTTCTTCTAGAAAAACTCCAATGACTTCAGCAGAGTAATGGCAATAAAGACACCAGTCCTCTGAGGCAGAGACTATTAGAGCAGCAACAGGCTCAGCCCCCACAGTATTCAGTGACTTGACATCACTGCAGGCACAGAGCATTAGTTTAGCATGTCTTGACAAAAATACCACACTGTAAACATATTTTTAAGTTACAATACCCACTTTGTCTTTAACAAAAGGTGTTTATTCCACAGTGAAGACAATCAAAGGGGTAAAGGAATCTAATGTAACAGCTACCCGATCAGCAAGAACGAGGTTAAACAATTTTAGTTGAAGTGCTTCTTGAATCTGCCAGTTCTAGGGTACAAGGAGAATTGAAAAACATTTGTTCATCAATTCAGAAAAGTTAAAATAAAGACAGTTATTGATGAACTAGTGTATACCAGTGACCAGAATTTCACCCAGTTTACATTTTTAAAACGGCAATCAGAACAAAATCTAAGAGTCTTTTAGATGCACAGGGTGCTATCATTTAATCAGAAATCAGCAAGACAGTAAACACCAAACATCCCATTATGCTTGAAGTACAGCATAGTACGTGATAATTCGAGAGTACTTTTTCCTGTATGTGCTAACAATTTGTATAAACAAGTAATAAGGTGAAAAAAATTTCCCAAGTAGAAAGACTTATCTATTTTAAGCTGTAGAACAAGTCAACTCTTCTAAGGTCTCTGATCAAGCTGAGTACACCTACAGCATAATAGATTAGTTCTGTTAACAAATAAAAGGTAACATAGACCAGAAAACTCAATTTGAACTGCCCCCACCTATATCTGCAGCCAGTATTAACTGTGACCCCTCAGGGAAGAGACCTGGGGACAGCTCAATGACAGCCTGATCAATATGCACAGGCAGTAGGAAAGGGTGAGGAGAAGCAAAGGAAATGCATGGTTGACAAATGTACCCGAGTACATTCTGGTACTGCCATATAAATTAGGGGTATGCTCTCATTTACAATGCTACATTCAGCTTCAGACAACTATCCCCATTCCCCCTCCCGTGGCACCATACAGCTAAACCAGCAGGGATAGAAACAACAGACAAATATGATTACTGCCTGCATGGGGCCACAGATGCTTCCAAGGACAAAGTTAACTTTCATTCTAGTGGGGCAGATGCCTTTGCTATGGAAGATGACTTAGGGACTCCCTGAGGGCTTGTCTTCAAAGGCAAGCTAAATCCTGAGTCATAACATCCCTAAAAAAGTACTAAGTTCCAACTCAAAAATGACGAAATAAGGAAGCTAAGTGATTTCAGCATTCATTAAAATGGCTTTAAACACAAGTGATCCACTGAAGTTACAAAATCTGCACTGACCCAGAAAACTGTTCTGGTGCTGCAGGTGCCTCTGCAGACCTTAATTCCTACTTGAGACACCAAGCATATTTTTATATGAATTAGCTACATGAGAGATGGCATCTTCCTGGTTCAGATAAACAGTTTGTGAGCCTCTGTCTTTGCCAAAGCAGATGACAGCAGTGTACCTTGGCCAGTGTGTGTGAAAAACACACTGGCACCTCCCACCCAGCCAACTGCCAGTGCTTGCCCCTATCCTTCACAACTTCATACACCAGAACCAGAGCATAATGAGCCTGCCTAAGGGCCACTATCCCCAAGCCCAGCTTACCAGCTCATCATTCAAATGAGCCTGAACACACCATGAAATAAAGCTCTTTGTGTTCTTCAGGTGTAAAAAGTTACTCCTCTCCACTTGCCTCTGATAAGGTTGGAAAGAAAGGGAGGAAAACATCCTCCTTGGGACTGAAAACTATCTTTTGACCTCCCAAGCATGACATTTGTTTTCAGCACTATCACATCATCATTTTGCTTAGTGATATCCTCAGAAGCAAGTCTGCCACCATTAAAGAAATTCCCACGGCTGTAAATAGTGAAGAACATTGCATATTCCTTACAATTTCTGGAAATCTTGTGCCACATTCCATGACTGCACTCTAATTACCCAATTCAGAAGCAGGAAGGACACTTAGCTTATTGTTTCCAGCTAGATCTTGTGTATGTCACTCTAACCAAGTTGTTTACAAAGTAGTGAGACCAAAACTATTCACAGAATTTTTCTGAATAATCCCAAATAGCCAATCGAGAGAGTGCAAGAAATTATCTGCTTACCAGCAATTCTCAAACATGAACAGAAAGCTGAATTTGCTCCACTTCTTGTAAAAGTTGTTTGAATCTTCACCATAACAAGAGTGTGAATTTCACTGAGCACTGCAGACTACCTCTGAAGTTGAGTGAATAACCACAGGCTCAAAATATGGTCAGATTTAAATAACGACAGAATGTTTTCAAAGCTGTCATGATTTTTTTTCCCCTCTCTCCATTACCTATAAATTGTTTACCCAATACTCCATGCATTTTATCACCGCTGACAATGTAGTCAAATGTATGATACCAAAAAGAAAATGGCTTGCTCAAGACAGATTGTGATTGCACATAACTTGAAAATGCTGAATATACTTTCTCCTCTTCCTCTGACAAAACCACTGGAAATCCTGCAGATTTCCTCAACTTCTTTTTTTTTTTTTTTTTTTTTTTTTTTTTTTTTTTTTTGTAAACTTTTGAAATTTTTTGCTTTCCATTTTGTCTAACATTTTCAAGCCATTTTTAAAAATACAGTATTTTCAAGAGAGGATACTGAATATGCATTGAAGTCTTTGGGGTTTTTTGGGGGGGCTCTTAGATTAGATGAGCATCTAAAAGTTCTGGGAAACTTAACTTTATGCACTCTTCCCACCAATTTGTCAGCAATCTGTTCACAGTATTTCTCCTCACATCTTATTCACTTCTGAAAAGAGGAGAAGAAGTTATTTCTGCAGGTACTACTTTTCCTGGCAGGAGATCCGAGGGAAAATGTTAATAAAATGCTGTTCCCCTTTTTCTGGGGTATGAGACAGACAAACAGAAGAAGTTCATGACAAAGCCCTGTGATGACTAATTCCTTTTGTTGCAATAAATGCTGACAGTTCTCCACCCCCACACAGACACATACTTGATTTCATTAGATACTGCTCAGATGTGTGTTCTGAGCATTCCAGAAGATAGGCATGTCCTGGTTGAAGGGGTGCATTGGAGAAGGCAGAGTATTTCAGTGGCCACACACAGTGAGGACAGCATAGACAATACCATGACTGCTCCAAACACAATTTCATTACCACTAATTACTTGGTCAGCTCCCACTGACTACTAAAAAATGCATGGATAACCACTTGTCAATGTTCCTCTTCATGTACATCCTCTAACCCAGACTATGACAGCGCATGCTCCAAATTACTGGCAAGTGCCTCCCATAGAGGTACAAAACCACCTTGCACCTCAAAACCCACACCTCACAAATCATAGCATAACGCTAATTCTAACCTAGTGATTAAAACACAGCCCATTACCCTAAGTAGGCATGTAAATTTTATAGATGACCAGGTCATTTGAGATTTGTCTTCTCTCTCCCCATTTGTCTCCTCTCTCCATATTTTTCAGTGTCTGCCTTGAAACAAGTAAAAGGGATCTCATCTTTAAAGAATGAGGGCTCATCACCTTGTGACAATTAAGCTTCTTGAAGGGGTCTCAAGGTGGGCAAGCAGCCTCATGAAATGGCCCATAATCACTAGCCACCTCAAAAAACCTTGCCTATATTATATGAAACATGAAATAGTTGGAGATACAAGGAATGCAACTAGGAATTCAACCCATAAAGCCTTCTTTGTGCGACTGAGAAGCCTCAGAAGTGCTTTGAAAGGCTTGAAGGAAGAGAAATTATTTTAACAAAAGAACAAAAAAAAGAGGAGAACTTGAAAGAGAACAGAAGTTCTGAAGTGTGTGGGGGTGGGAGAAGTCTTCAGTGTTAGGAACACCAAAGAGATCTCTAACTCAAAGCTACCAGAATAGCTTAAACAAGCTGAGGTGGCTGTGGCTGAATATTCTTACTTCGGCAGTGACTGTAGTTTGTTGCCTGGGGGGACTACACTGTGGATCTAACTGGGCTGTGGTTTAATTGGCAGAGGACCCAGAGGATGGCTACTCCCTGTATCCCAACAAGGAGCAGTTCAGCTTCCAGGTGGCTACAGAGAGTTGTACTTTCATGCCATAGCTTGCTGACAAGGAAACCACATCCTACTGCCTGTGATTAGGCTGAGCACAGGCGAAGGGATGCAGAGAGGAGGAAGAGGGCCCATGTTTGCTATGCATGAGCTGTCCTCCTCTGCCAGCAGAGCAGCTCCCAGATGACCACTGTGGGGCTGAAATGGAAAGGGGCCGGCAGTCCCTCCACCGTGACAGAACCACAGCTTGAATTTCCAATTTCCTCATGCTCCCCTGGGGTAGTTTATGAGCCATTTTGGTTAGTGAACGTTGGCTCCTAAAATTAATGAGCGTGTCTGTTTTCAACATACGGTCAATTGCTGATTGTTCTGATGTGGTGAGCCAGGCTGATGAATACATACCACCCACAGATAAAGAAAGAGCTGGGCTTTCCTGCTGCGTGTTGAGGAAAGGGAAGAGGAAAAAGAAATAAAAGCAAAAAACCCCAAATAAACCAAGTGCCAAAGGCACATCGGGGTAACCACACCCAAAAATGCCCTTAGGGACCAGTGCCTATGAAAAGATGTATTCTGCTGCAGCTAGGGTTTTACTGAATGCTTATATCTGATATATTTTGTGTGTGTGTGTGTGCATAGCCAACAATCAACCTGGAGTTCTATAGTCCCAGCCTTAACTGAATGTCAAATCACAGTCATGAAAAGGCATCTATCTCCTCCTCACTCCACTTATTCATTGGAATAGGTACCAACAGCATTTTCTCACACCTTGTTCAACTTACCCTCTCCTACAGTAGCCCCCAGCATCTGTTTCTGCCAATGAATTCCCCTAGGAGGTGCTCAGCACAGTTGGAGGCACGCATGCACACAGCCATTTCACAGTGACCACATGCTCTACCTGCACAATCACATCAGAAAGCAGGTACAGCTAGTCAACTCAAAATGTCAAGTAATAAAAGTTCTGATTTAGAATAAAATAAAAAGGCCAAACGCCCCTTGCCAGTCATAAGACATGCCACCCACCAGTAAATTAAAAATTTTATGCCACTGTATACATCACATGTACATGTGTTCACCTCATGAAAAATACATGAAGATCCAAGTGCCAAGTGTTTATGAGCCCATCACCTGGACAGACATTCCCTTTATGATTCTAGTGAAATAACACAGAAAGAAAGACACACCCTGAGTCCATAACCTTCTTAAAAGAAAAAAAAAAAACAAAAAAACACTAATCTGTATTACTGAACCTCCTAACCCAAATTCTTGATGTCTCAAAGTGAAAAGAAAATAAATTTCACCAGAACCAACATATTAGAAAGCCCCTTTCGCTGAGAAAAAAAAAAAAAAAAAAAAAAAAGTCATCTGCCAACCTTGTTATAGATCTGCACAGATCAGGCAGGGCTCACAGGAGTGAGAGGATGAATGGGAACTGGGAGCAGGAGGTATCTGGTAAAAGAGGAGGGAAGGGAAAGCAGACAGCACGTGAGGGTGGTGGAGCAGAGGAAAAACAGAAGAGCTGGAAAAACTGAGAGCTAGAGGGAAAGTTAAAGGGAGGTTAGGGATCGATTGCAGAGTCTGTATTAACTCAGTCACAGGGCCCTGACGATCCCTAAACGGACTGAGCTCTGCTCTCATGGTTTATGATACCAGCAGAACCACTTGATTGAATTACAGTTCTTCAATTGATCGCTCCATATCAGTAATATGACTTCTCTACTCACCAGCCAGCTCCTCTTACAAAGGGAAGCTTTGATGGCAAGGAATGCTTTCCTGACATTTTTTATCTGGAGCAAATCAGTGTAAGAGTTGAATTGCTTTCGTTGACATTTCACAGGGAGAGCAACACTGCAGGTACCACTGCCACTCCTTGATAGCAACAAAAAGGCAGAAAAGAAGGGACAAACACACTTGGATATACAATGTTCTACCCTTTGAACTAGGCAGAGATGAAGGCTACTTCCAGATAAAACATGCTTGCAACCTCACACCATACATCCATTCTTTTCAAGCTGTCCTGCACCTATCCACCTTTACTGAGTAAGCAGTGATGCTGCCAAAAGCTGCTGCCTCTGTGCATTTGACTCGGGGGCAGAGACATGCTGGCCTTGTGATTTGGTAAGGACAGAACAGAGTGCATCATGGAAAAGCACAGGAAGCCATCACAGGCAGGACCACAATGTAAAAGCAAAGGTAAAAGATGGACATAGGGGTGGTAAATTGCACAAAAGAAAAAGAACATTTTGAACAGTTTGAGACACACTGGATGAAACATCAATCTAAACTAATTGGGGAAAAAAATCAATTAAACAATACACTCATTTTCAAACAGGAGTCACATCTGAACTGTTACTTTGACAAGTTTTAAGATCAAAGATTAAATATTTAACTTCCTTGCATTTCTGCCTAGCATACATGTTGCCTCACTTTTGAGTATTCAGGTTCGGGGCTTTGCTTTTCAAAGCACCATAACAGGAGAAAATTTCAGAAGAGATTTGATGAAAAAAAGAAAAAAAAAAAGCTGTCAACTCCACCCACATTTATAGGGAACTCAACTTCTTTCCTGAGGAGGAGATCAAAGCACAAGGAACAATATTAAGTAGTCATATATCAACACTGCAAATGCAGAATCAAACAAAATAGAGACTGCTTTACCAGCAGCAGGGACTTCAAACTGTCTGAAGTCAGCATCTCTGAATTGACAGAGTAGGGCTGTGGAGAAGGTGAGACATGTACTAACCATCATCAACTCTTCACCTTACATAAGACCCATGATGGTTACCAGGTTGCAGAAGCTGGAACAATCCCACCATTTTTCTGATTTAATCTAAGCCAAGCTAACCCCAGGCCTTTTCAACTTCTTTTGGCCCATTGCCTTCCCATCCTTCCAAGTCACATAGACATGACTTATCAATCAGGCTGGAACACTGACCTTGCTGTATCTGCCTCCATTCCTAATAGCTGAAAAGTGGGCAGACAGAAAGATTACTTCAAAAAAACCCTGGTGCTTATAATGACAATTCCCAAAAGCAGGGTCAAGTCTTGAGCAATGGCATGTATCAGAGGGCAGCTCAGGCAGGGGGCACTTCTTTAGACCTGGATCTGTAACAAAGCAACTGTACCCTGAAGCAAATACATTGTTTCACTAGAAGTCAGCAGCACCTCAAGAAAGCAACACACACAGCTAATATATTTCTAACTTCAGTAACTATCTCTTTTTTGGAACTGCCAAGACAAGTGATGCATCGATTTTCCTACAGCTCACCCTGCATGATTGGTATCAAGGCTGTGTAGGCGTCTGGTGAAGTGTTCACAAATTTCTCTGAAAAAGTAAAGACAAAGAAATCCACAACCATTTAAGATGCCGAGACCAGTACAGAAACTTTTCCTTCAGGCAGGCTTATGATATGCAGCCAGAACTGAAACTGAGACATTACTGAAATCTCATCTGAAGACCTTTAAAGAAATCACCTGCAATGTCATCAGCATGTACTTAGAGAGTAACCTTTGCAGAGGTAGCAATGGCAGGGCAAGGAAAATTTGCATTTTAGAACTAGACAGAGAAGCAGGCTGCAGAAACATGAAAAGGGAAAAAGATGTCTAGAGGTGGCCATTGAGATCCTTACTGCAGCATGGCACAGGTGTCACTTGAGAGGCTCATCACTGACTGACATTTTCCATCAAAGCTTTAGGCTGCAACTGCATTGGTTTTGCTGAACAATTGCTATCAGTTCCTGTCTTCTACACCACATCAGTGTTTTGTTCACTAGACTTAAAAACCTACACATATCTGAGACACAGCTCTGAAGATACAGGTGTCCCACCATGGGCTGACATTTGGGTCCTGCTCCAATAGTCACCCCTTTCTCCCCTCTCTTCCTCAGGGACATCCACCTGTCATTTACAGAGCAAGCTGCCAAAAGGAAAATGCACAAATTCAGAAACTGCCAGCCATACATTTAAACTAATTCATCTGCCAGAGGTACAACTAAGCCTCGCAAGGTGTTTGGCAAATAACATTTTTACTGGAAAAAATCCAGGCCCAGGGGTAACCGCTTACAACCACCAATCTCTACACATAGAACTCAAGTCCTGTATCTTCTAAATCAAGAGCTGTTTCTTCTACCTCACCAGCACAGCTCCCAACATATTCCTCCTCCTCTCCAATGCTAAGATGTACCAGTATTACAGTGAGTGCAGATGCAGATTTTTTTTTTGCATATAAAGTTTATCATCTAATCACTCACAAAATAAAATGCCAAGCAACATTTGAGAAATCAGACTGAATGCATAAATATCCTGTAGTTACACAGTTGTTACAGCATATCATTTCTTAGTTAGTTTTCTGCTTTTACAGCTATCATCAGTAGTGACTTCAATCCCCTCCTAAACATTAAATGATCTCTTCAGAAATGATCTCAGGTGGGGAAGGAAGAGGGAAACATTGTTCATCCCACTGCAGACACCAGCAGGCACTGGTACCAAAAGTGATGAGCAACCATTACTTCCCTGGACCCTTTGGGATGCGATTTTCCCAGAGCCTGCTCATGGCATCAGAGACACAGATCCCAACCTTTGGCACTCCCATCTGTGGCCTTCTACCTCCTACACTGTGAAGGTATCTCACACTAAAAACAGGTCCCACAGCTTGCACGTGTGCTCCCCTCCTCAGTGCAACAACCCCTCACAGAAGCCCCCTTTCATGCCCTTGCTGCCCTGGCATGGGTCACATTTACAAAATTTACGAGTCTTGCCACAGGTAGGGAAAAATTGCTGCCTTCAGTGAGGGCTGGTGCTGTCCTCAGTTTCTGCACACAGCAGCTCAGGGTGTTACGGCACACCTGGAGAATTATTCAGTTTCTCACACGAAACACAACTAGTCTAAGCCTACGCATGAATAAATAGCCAAGAATATTTCCCTATCAAATGCCACTATTTTAGTATCTACTTCCCTTTCCACTTTTGATGGAAATTCAGAAGCTGGACTTGTATAAAAGGGAACATTTTGAAAACTTTGAATCAGCACAATAAATTATTTAACACTTTCAAAAATTAAAGTTAAGTGCTTACACCTTCATGAATCAAGCATTTTGTTTCCAATTCTTGAACCAATTTCCTCTTCCTACCCCAAAACAGCCATGCTTCAAAAAGGTACTGTTTTCTCAGGAGGAGTGAAATTCATTTCATTTTCTCATTATCTTCTATATGCAAGAGTCACTGGGCTCCAGATTTTGTCCCCTGATGTAACATAGTTATTTAACCATCAATGCACCATCATTTAAACAAGAAGAAATCATGGTGTGTCTTGGGAAACAAGGTCCACGAATCCTGCCTGCTTTGCAGGAATGGTGGCAACAGGAACACATTTTCACCAATAATTTTCTAGACAGCTCAGGCAGTAATTCCAAATGAAGATAAACACAAACATTTGTTTTCAAGAAACAATTCCTTGTACATGAGACATATATTGACAATAACTCCTTGACCAGTAAATATAAATTTAGCAGAGCAAGATAACAACTGGGACACATTACTGGGGAGGTGCTCACATTGAGGCAAACAGAGATGCTCTGAACACTTCCATGCTTCAGAGGCATCTGGCTCCTTTTTAAAAGGGCATGTACTTCCAATAATCTGATGGTTTAGAGATCACACACTCCACTTGCCATCTAGGCTATCAGCCTCATAAACACATATTCTGAATCAGCTTTTTGTTTGGTGAAGACCCTGTTAAGCTCATCCTCTTTTCCCTGGCATTCAAGACACCAATTAAGGGGCAGATGAATGAGAAAGTGGGCAAGAATGGTGCAGGAATGGCCTAAGGTTGTGTCAGGGGAAGCTTGGGTTTGATATTAGAAAAAGGTTTTTCACCCAGGGTGTGGTTGGACCCTGGAGCAGTCTCCCCAGGGAAGCGGTCACAGCACAAAACCTGACAGAGTTCAAGAAGCATTTGGACAATGCTCTTGTGCACGTTGTGTGACCCTTCGTGCATATTCAGGTGTCCAATACTGAGAAATACGCAAATCACAAGGAGCCATGAACCAGGGGAAGTGGCAGATTCGTAGTGTCCAACGTACCCCCTTCTAGTAACCTCTCAGATGTAGGCACACCTGGCATATCTAGCAGCTCTAGCAAGAGGCCCTGAAACAGCTATTAGCATCTGGCACCTACCACTGCAAGCACTTTCTCATGTGAAACAGAAGCAGCACTACCAGCCAATTCCCACTGGGACTAGATATCATGCTGTCCCCAACAGGGAAAACACACACTGATAAATTGGCTAAAAACACTGGGATTTGCTGGTTCCATGGAAAACGCTGAAATATGAGCCACCTGCAAAATTTAAATAGGCCACATAAATAGGTCCTCATATCTCAGGCACAGCAGACACAAATAACTTACAGGCCAAGCAGCCAGGCAGGGATGCTTGCTGCTGCTCTCCTTTGCCTGTTGTCCATCAGGAACACAGACTCAAGCATGCATATTAAAACTCACAGCATTTCTGCAAAGCTGGCAGCAAGGGAGGGGGCAGCACACCTCAAGTACTCCTCACTCTCATCAGACCCTGCTGAAGTGGCCTGGGAGGAGCTGATTGCAATCACAGTCTCCTGCTGAGCCAGATGGACACTACAGAAGGCGGTATCCAGCTGGACTGGCTAAGATGTAGTAACAGTGGCCACAAAGAATGAAGGCTCAGAAAAAAAGGATGAAGCTTGGGACAGCAGAGTGATGGATGGACCACATATCTCTGTTCAAATCAAAAATTAGACTACAACCCAGGGCACTGTATTCATGTGTAGAAAGGCATAAGCAAATGTGCCTGCAGAACAGCTCTTTTATGAGTAAGGCATACCAATCAAGGGCTTCAGCTAAAGATTTCCAAAAAAAAATATTATTTTTTAAAAATCAAAACTCTTTCATCTCTCATTCAATTCATATCTGGAGAGAAACACAGTAATTCACCATCAATTGTAATTGTTAGCTCTTACTGGAGCATTCCATTTCTGTAATGAATGAATGTCTACTTAAGTGTTTCAGGGCTCAGACCTCCAGTCACATTTAGCTCTAGGGAGAACTGCACTGACATTCCAAACTCAGATGAGGTTCAAATAAACCATGACTTTTTTTCAGAAGATCTCCTTATGACAGCAAGTGAACAGTAAGACCAAAAAAAACAACAAAAAAACCCAACAACAACAACAACAACAACAACAACAAAAAAAAAAAAAAAAAAAAAAAAACAGCAAAAAAACAAAACCCCAAAAAACCTCCCAAACAAACAAAACCCCAAAACAAACAAAAAACCCCAACAAAACAAAAAATCAACAAACAAACCAAGCAATCCTAATATGAAAACACTGACCATCTCCTTATATCAGTATGGCTTTTAGGAACCAAGAATATTCCAGGAAAAAAAGTAGATATAGGTGGAACATATACATAGTTCTAGCTTATTTCATATTCTGTGCAACTTCCATACAGGGTTTCATATGCAGAAATTGCTTTAAAATTCCTTACAGATACCCTGTTACTGCTTAGTATCTCCAAGGTCTGGCTGGCACAGTGCATTTCTTTGATTCATAAATGACTTGTTGTTGCTTCAGAGAGTGTCTGCAAAAAGCTGTTCAGAGTTTTTGACATTCCAAGTTACCAGCCTGGCAAAACAAATCGCTGTCTTTCACAAAGCCCCTTCTTCATTTGACAGAGCCCTTGAAGCCAGCGGGCAAAGGCCTGAGCTGAGACGCCTGCATCCATCGTCTCCTTTCTGTCTGTTCTCCTTGTGCCTCCTCGAGAAGTTGGATCAAAGCATCCCCATGGGGACATCTCATTAAAAAGCAACTCCCTTCCTTGACCAGGTCACCAGCAGCATTACACAAGGTTGCAAGTTCTTGTCCATCAGACAATGCTTATAAATAGCACAGGGATAGTGCTCTCCTTCCATTTTTAATAAGAACTGCAGAAGTCTCACAGAAGGGCTCCAAAAGGATGGGAAGGGAGAAAGGTTGTTCCTCTAACACACTTCTCCTTTAGACACACCTGACCACGTTAGGGAAAAGCAGCTCAAAGACATACAATTTAACATTAAAGAATAGAGAAGACACCAAAAAAAACCCCAAGGGAGTGCTTCGAGCCGAAGAACTAATGAAGCCTCATTTTCTACACATTTGCATCTCATGATTGATTGACTTCAGTGCATAAGGAAGAGAAAGCCCCAGCTGAAACTTTGCCTGCCCTTTGGGCATTTACGACTCACTCCTGTGGATTTTTGCATGTATTAAGGTTTGAGTTCACGATGTGGAGTCTCCTCAGTTGGGGAATTCAGAAGGCCCAAGAGGATGCATTTTTACTCAGCTTAGCCTTTACTGCAAAGGGGGGCCATGCCAGTACAGCAGCAGAGACAAAAAGGTGCTCTTAATTTGCTGACATGTGGTATCTTGAAAGAGCCTGAGTCCATGGACAACTTCATCTTGTCTGGGCTGAATTGGACTCCAGAGAAAACTATCATTTTGTTTGGTCATGAGGCATGGAAACAAATATTTATGACCAAATAGGTGTGTAACATACCCATAGGCACCATTTACATATAAGGTTTTGCCCAAGCACTTCCTATTGCAGTAGCATTTTACACCTGAGACCAAGCTCTGATAAACCCCACGCTTTCTTCACCACACGCTCAGAGCAGCCAGGGTGGTCGGAGAAGCATCAACTCCCAAAGTCTCTCAAGCAGCACAGCTGCAGGAATGGAGACACCTCAAAACTGGAGGCCAGATGCTGAAAACAGAGGCCCCATCAAGGTACCAACAGCTCCCAGAAGGAACCAGCAGCACAGGCTTAAGCAGAGTTGTAGCTGCTGCCTCTGACAAGCACACAAAAGACTGCAAGTGCTGATCATTCATAACCACTGCAAGCACAACGCTGCTGGGACCGCAGCGAGCACCGGCAGCTCCACGGAATGTCAGCGCTTCAGGCTGAGCCGTCACTTCCTTGGCACACAGGAGTCCCGGGCGCTCTTTGTGCCTGAAGCAATTTTACATGAGACAGCGACAAAGTAATTAAACTTTGAATCCTCTAGAAATAGAAGGCTGCACTTGTCGTTGCCGAGTCCCTCCTGCTAACAAGGAGCATCTTGATGATGAGCGACATCACCTGGGCTCAAGGTGACAAACCAGACTTTTCTCACAAATTAGTATCCTGCTGCACCACCCAGGAGGGAGACCCCTTTTATCCTTTAAGCACTGTGCTTAAGTATTAGATAGTTTTCTTACTCTGAATCTTAAGCCAGCGCTGCAGGTGGACAAGAAATGAGCAATGAGGTTTACATTGTAGAATCCCCTAACAATGCCAACAAACACTTGCAGCCTTATAAAAAGATCAGCTAGGTAATCAAAATACTGTCTGTAAAAAAAGAAGGTCTACAAGTCTGTCAAACCCTTCAAAATCATGTCAGTCCTGCTTTTCAGTTAAAACAATCCCAGCTATTTAAACCCATTTCTGTCCTTATCTTTCGGTATGATTGTCTCACACCCTTTATTGACCCATCAATCCCCCAAATTGTGAGGTTGCTCCATGACACATTATGAAAACCTATGACCATTTGTTTTAGCATAGCAGCAAACTTGATTGAGATTAGTGCCTGATTTTGTGCCCAGCCGTACAAATACATGGCAGGCACTTTCTGCCCAGATCACGTAACCATATAAATACATGTGATAAGGGAACGTGGTATTACATGCCCCCACAGAAGGTGAATGAGAAACATCCTGTGAACTATCCACAATCACTCAGGTAGTCTGTGAGACTACTTAGAATTGCTTTCTTCAGTTCCAGCTCAGTGCATTGAACTTTAATCCTTGCTTAACCAGCCCTCTCAGTTCACAAAAGAGTACCTCTACTACTAAGAGTATTGGTACTACTACAAAAGAGCATCTCTATTACCAAGCCAGCCAGTCAGCAATATCATCACTCTTTTACATTTTATTCCCCAGAGACTTTTACATGCCTGTGTAGCAACTTTTCATGAGAGATTTACCTACTACCAAATGTATGTGCAATATGGAGCTATGTAAAACAAGTACTGTTTGTCCTTATAAGTAAAGAGATTGATAGACAGGCAGCCCTCAAAAGCTAAACAGGTTAAAGTGGAGCGACTATGTTCTGTAAGTGAAAAGTGAGACCAGCACGTGTAATCCAGTCAGGAAAAAAAAAATAAATTAAATAATTCAGCGCTTATGTCACAATTACTTATGCAAAAACAAACAGTAAAAGAATATGTGATTCAATATAGTGCATGTGAGAGAAGATGAATGTTAAGTGCTTGATATACACACACATTCTTAAATCATAAATGTGAAGTTAAACAAGTAGCTCTGAGAGCCATAGAGCTAATGAAAACCTTTCTCCTACAGCTGTAAGTCTCATGGCTGGGCAGCTTCAGTGGCTGAGAAGGTGTGAATGCTGTATAGGAAGCTTTACTTGGCACAGACAATTCTGAGGGCTTTCTTCTGGCTGAACTCAGAGGTTTAATAAAGAGCTGGCCTCACACTACAATTTCTCCCTCGGTCAGGTAAAACCAAAGTACTCCCATCTCCCATACGCGGATACTTATTTCCAGAAATCCCTTTTCCTTAAAGGCACCAGCCTCTGACAGCTGACAGGACCTAGAGCTGCAATGGGCGTGGCGAGAGGAGCCTGCACAAAGAGCGCGACTGGTTCCGTTCCTCTCCTTCCTGCATTTCAGTAGCAACAAACACAACTGCTGCAGATGACACCCTAAGCCTTGCTTGCTCCAATGATGCAAACAGATCGCGCTAATCTGCATTTAGGTGCAGCCTTCATGGTCTGGAAGTTCATCTAGAGCGAACAGCAGCAGCTGGTCAGTTTAGAGCCAGAAAGTGGCACCAGAAGGACCTGTGACTATTAGGTAGGCAGAGAAGAGCAGGCTGGGTTTGCTTTCCCCAATCTGCCAGATTGCACAACTGTGTGATTAACCTTTTGTCCAGCGATCATTGGGCCTTTCAACATCAGAAAGAGCAGAAAAACCTGCTTCCAGATGTTATTGTGCTAAGTGCAACGTGCACACACTGGGATTAAAGTCACAAAGAATAGTTGCTACGTTTCCTTTATTGTCTGCTTTTTAAGACATAAAAAAGCAAAAAATACCAGATTCCATAGCCTTAAAAACTTCCATAAAGCAACACGCTTATGTCTCAGGGAATTGTCAGAAAGCCTTCACCCCAGCAGGTTTCAGCAGGGTAGGGGTTTGCTAGCCAGACCTTCTGCACAGGGGTGGGAGTATAACCCAGCAGATGCAGCCAGCACAGAGCATTCACAGGGTGCTACTCCCAATTCTTCTGTGAGCACATTTAGCAAGTCATTTTGCCTTTCTGTCTCAATTTCTTTATCTGTGAAATGGAAATGCTGATACTTAAGTAGAGGAATTCAAATGAAGTAGTACATTCAGGCAGGCTCTAAAGTGCAACAGTGCTGATTGTGAGAGACCTGAGAAAGCCCAAAATAGCTGGCAGAATATTTCACCTATATTCTTATTAGAGTGTAGCTATTCCAGAGGTGAGAGATACTAACAACAGAGTCTCCTGCAGATCTAGTCCGGTGTTAGAGGGGACTGAAGTCAAACAAGGCTAGGCTGTAACCATCAGTAACCCATGTCTTTTATCTTACAATTTAATATTCATTTTAAGAACTACTCAGAGCATTTACCTCAAACAATTTTAGTGGACATGCTTCTTCAAAAGTCCACTATTCAAACTAGTTGTAAGCTACTTCATCCCCTGCTCTTCTTGTGCCATGACTGTTCTTCAGCTTAAACAGTCCTCTTCTCTTCCTTCTCTGTTTTGCCTCAGTGTATTTACACAAATCAACTTCATTTTTCTGTGTCTTGACTTCAGCAGCCAAAGAAGCATAGTCTCTGCTGAGTCCCTGTTCCTACCAAGGACTTTCTCTGAATCCTGAGAGACAAAGCTATAGCAGAACTGACTCTGCCTTTCTGCCATTATAATCCTGGTACCTATGAGGCTTTGGGTTTGGTTTGGTTTTTTGTTTTTTTTTTTTTTTTTCCTCAGGAGCACATGGTGGGTGCCTCGATTGTCAGAAAGGGTAAAGCAGCACATGAAACAGGTCACACAAGCACAGTGTCCTTTAGAGAGTATGCTACTGTGCATTATTATTTCCATTGCAAAAGAGGAAGCCAGAAGTGAATATTCCTCCATGCATAAAAAATACCACAGGAAAGGTCTTCAGTGCACAGGAGCTTTAAATCCCCACCCAGGTCATGAGCTACACCCTATGGAAAGAGAGGCAAGATTCACAGCCCTCACGTTCAAACATTGGATAAGAAGCCTAAATTACCTTCATAGTTACCCCAAGTCCAATTTCGTAGGACAGATGCCCTTTAGACATTGCAACAGGGCGGGTCAGGGTAGAAAAAATAGTAAACTGAGTTTAGGAATTATATCCTGGAGAAAAAGAGAGAAAACTCATGAAGCACACATTTGCCTTCTGCACGTACCTGAAGGTACTACCATGCTTACAGCAAGGTTCAACTCTAGACTTGTCCTCTCCCTTGTGGTTACAACAGTCACATCCCACAACATCTGCCACTGTGTTAATGATGACAGGCACATCACATAATGAGCCCCCCACACACCTGTGCAACTCTGGGAAGCAGCTGGCGGATTCTTTCACTCACCCACAATCTCTACATCTGCATCCATTTCTCCATCAAGGGCTGGCCCCAGCCACAGTACCACCACCCTTCCTGATTTTCAGCTCCCTCCTTCCACTCTCTTTAGAAGGGATTCCTGGTGAAGCACCCATTGTCTTCCTGCCCCCAGGAATTCAAGCTTCACTGCATCCCCTCTCTATAACAGCTATGGTACATGAAAACTGCAAGACACAAGTACTTTCTTCATACAAGTTTTGCCATAGCAGCTGATTCTCTCAGGTGGCTGGGTTCACCAGGGTATCAGAAAAGGATGTGTAAGCATCCCAGGCAGGCAATTATAGGATGACTAGTCCGTGTTAAAAAAGTTTCTTCCTAATCCTGTCAGATACTGCTTGCCTTAAGCCCTGAAGCTCTAAGATATATTGATCACCATCTCCTTTTATCCTGCACAACAGAGCTGCATTTATTCTCAGATTCATGGGCCATACCTAATCCTACTCACTTGACAACCTGAGAGATCTCTCATGGCACCAGCTTCAGCTGCCCCAGTTAGGAGGAGTGTGCATATGTATTCCTTCATTTCAGGCAACAACTGGCTTGCCAGGGAAAAAATGGACAGCACATTTAACCCAGAAGCATCTGCTCCATGCCTGAGTTCATCTGATGCCTATATGTGCACAAGACAGCAAATCCTGCAAAAAGGTAAGGCTTTTCTCACCCTCAGAATTACTGGAAGAATCCCATTCATGTTCTGTTAGGAATGCCAGATGCTTCTGAAGGGAGTGGCAGGGGCAGCAGAGGGCTGGGCTTAACAAGCAGAGGCCAGATTACACTTCTTTCACCTGTGCAAAGGCCATTTTTCTTCAAGGAGCTCAGCAAAGTCATGTAGGAGGACCTCAGCTCATACCTTCCACAAGGGAAGTTTAGTGACCACCACAATACATTGCAAGCTACCACCCTGATCCTCAGAGTTTCCATACCCTGCACGGCACCCAAGCAAAAATACATTTCTGAGCAAGAAAAATCCACCCCAAGACTCTTCCTCTAACAACATAAACACTTGTGTTCAGATTTCAGTTTCCAACCCTTTTTTTTCATTAAGCCAAACTAAGATAACTAATATCCGTCCATACACATAATTATTCATCCAGTACAGCTCTACACCAGTCACCATTTCTCTTACCTTTCATGTGTGCTTCCAATACAGAAGCACCAGGCTGGAATTGTCCTGTTGGAAGTCTTTCCTTCAACTCCTGGACTGCAGTTGGAGACTTTGACACACTCAGGCCACTGCTGAATGCTGTTGCCTGACCCCCTTCATACCACAGGTATTTCATGGAGTGCTCACTGAAGCAGCTCACAGCTTATCTGGGCATCTTTTAAAAAAGGCTGGTCTCAAAGTTTCAAATCCCACCTCACCCTACTATGGCTTTCATGGGATGCAGCAATCAGTATTATTCCAGTCAAGTGCATATTATTGATTTATACGGTGGTATGATAAGATTGTCAATGATTTCTATTCCCATCTTCATGCATCCTCACACTTTTTAATTTTTTGAGAGGGAGAAGAAAGGAAAAAAAGCAAAAATCGCTGCTAGGTATCGAGCAGAGGGTTCCAGTACAAAGTCCTCTTCCCCCTGGCTGATTGCAGTTAATCAAGAAGCCAGCAGAGCGAGAGACCCAACCAAACTGTTTCCTCCAGGCTGTAACCTCACAGAAACCATGGCACATATTCCCCCCCTATCAGGGGCACATCATAGTCAAGACTCCTCCATCCTGTGGATTCTCTGCTTGGTTCTCATGGGGCAGACCCAAGGCCCCAGGTAGTGCCTGAAGAGCTCCTCTTTCTTCTGAGAGGTTAAAAACTGATGGTTTAATCTTAATCTTTGTGCTCTGACTGTTAAGCCAGCTCCAGACCTGCAAGAGTACTCTGCTGCTCACCTGAAAACTGCCCTGTTCCCCTTGTGGGCTCCTGCAAAGACTTCTGTGAGTATATCTTCTTCCTCTCGTAGAAAATCCTTGCAAAGCCTCTTACCTTCCTTCACCTGCTGTTGAGGAAGGAGCCAATTGTCAGCTAAGGCTTGGTGGTTGAGTGCAGGCCTCATGGGTTGCAGCACAGGTATGGAGGAGGCACAGGCAAAAAAGAGAAAGAAAACCAGGCCATGGCTTTATATAGCTACAATTGGAACACACCTATTCCTTCCATTCCTTTGTTTTTCCCTGCTTGCCTCTACCTGCCACAGGGAGATCTCAGCCGAGTATCAGTGCCGAGGCCCTGCCTCTCTGCCTTGGCTCTACAGTGAATTAAGACACCCTGAGCTCTTGGCACAGGCTAACCTAACCCACCTGAGGCCTCCTCCTCCAGCCTTAGTGGGGGCAATCAGCTGTGAGCGCCCTTCCACAGCTGAGGGCTGTCAAGGGGGCAAAAGTAGAGACAGTTGATTTGCTCTGCTCTGCTTTTATGACTGACACAGAAAAGATGAGGGTCCTCTTCAGAGTCCCTGTTGAGAACTTTATAAAGTAGGTTGCCTTGCTCTGCCAAGCAGATCTTCAGTCTCCCTCACTGCCCACCTTCTGCACCCGTGAGGCAATCCTCCTTAGGCTGTGCTGCCTTGCTGCTGTCTGTTTAGAACAGAGGGTTGGGAAAAGTCACCACTTGGTGCAGGAGCATGCAGTGGATAAGATAAAGGAGCCTTGATCTCAGCATGGCTCTGACTGGCAGCCAGAGTGGGACACAGCCACAGCACTCTTGGTTGGATGTGTTTCAGAGCTGAGGACTCCTGAGCACAATAGAGGACGATGTGGCTGAAAGAGGGAAGATGTGTGCACCTGACTTACGGTGTTCACCTCTTCGGAGTCAGCAGTGAGAAGTACCTCCAGAGAGCACCTGTCTCTCTGCATTGACTGTACAGTGAATTAAGACAGCCTGTCCTTTTGGCACAGGCTAACTGTGGTGCTTTGAATTAGACGGTGTGAATGGAGCTTCTTCTCTGGCTCCCTCAAGTAATTTCCCAGTGTCACTTAAATGCTACAAAAATCACATGGAAAGCTGGGTAGAGAGAGTGCATTGGGGTCACTGCCATCTGCCTGAGTGTACTGCAGGGGATATTAATAATAATTTCTTATATTGGAGCTTGAGGGGGGAAAAAAAATCGAGGGAAAAAAAAAAGAAAGAAGCCCAAGTGTTTTGTAGCTTCCTGTTTGAATTAATCTCCTCTGACAACTGCTGATTTGGGTTTGTGATCCGATCCTCCATATGTCTAGCTCTATTGGTCAATTAAGTGCAGGGGGCAATTGGGAGAAGCAGTGATGCTCGGACTGATTATAAGAGGAAGCATCACACGGTAGTTAGGACATGCAAAGCTGGCTGGTGCACTTGGCGTTCACACAGCCGAGCTGAGCACAGGGAGCTGCTGCTGCTGCTTTTCAGGTCAAGGAGAATCTCCCTGGCTCCTACCAGAGACAAGGCACAGCTGCCTGGCTGCTGACCATTTGTGAGCAAGGGGCACAGTTCCAGGGAAGGAGTGAGCAAACGAGCACAAGGAATTGTGGGGAACAGAGGATCAAAAGCTGAATAAAAGGCTACAGAAAAATGAATAGCTTCTTCCATTACCCACTGCTGTAGAAAGACAAATACAACATAAGCTAAAATGTTATGAGTAGGGACCAGCAGAGAAAATGAGAATCAGCTTATAATAATCCAGGTTCGTATATATGAGGGAAAATAAATGGAAACCAGGATGTTAAAAGAGAAGTATATTTGAAAACTGGTAATGATCAAATAAGGGCTGTGGGATACAGTGGACAGTAAATTAAGTTACAGATCTGCAATGTCATATAGAAGCAGCAGCAGGAAAAAAAAAAGTTAACATAATGCTGTGCTTCATCTGCAGAGAAATCATGTCAGAAAATGAGGAGGTACTGGCCCTCTGTACAGATCTGGCAGGACAGCACCTGGAATGCTGCCCTCAATTCTGGGCAACACACGTTTACAGAAGATGTTGATGAGCACAGGGAATTCAGAGAAGAGCGGCAGAAAAAAAATGATTAAAGGTCTGAAAGCACATATGAGAAGAGATTAAAATAATTAAATATGTATTGCTTGGCAGGAGCTAAGATTACCCGTCTACAAGTGTGTAAATACAAAGGAAGTAGAGGAATTGTATTAAGGAGTATAAATATAAGTGTAATAGAGCAAAAGTAAACACAGGCTCAATATTAAGGGAAAAAAAAAAAACACAAAAAACTTAGCCCTGGGTTTTTTTAAACTCTCCTTGAGAAGGTGAGGCTTATTGCTTGCAGAAGCTGTAGTGGCATGAAGAGAACAGGGTTGCAGTCATACCTCAGTGGCATATCTCCACAGAAAGACCCAGAGAAGAAGGCAAAATCTCATGAGTCACAAGTGACAAGAAACAGCCCAAAATGGCCCACAGACAGCTCAGCAGAAGCCGAGGCTGTGGCAGAGCTATGGGCCAGCTGCTGTAGCAGAAGGCAGCATGGAAAGGGAATGGAGAATGATCTGTGTCTTCAAAGGCCACCCAAACCCCACTTCTCTTGAGTGCAGGAATCAGGCTTAGCTTCTCACCATCCTCTCTCTGTATCATTACACCCACTTCTCCCACTTCGGCAACCTATGCCGGGAATGTCCTGGGATGCTGCTTCCCCGCCGGAGCTGTCCTGCCGGGGCGTGTCCTGCCTTGGCTCGCAGGGCTGCCGGAGCACGGAGGGGCAGCAGCCCCGTGTCACAGAGCCATCAGCAGGAGGTGCCTCCTGCGACACCGGGAGAGGAGCTGCTGGCACCGCTGCAGCACACGCGCAGAAATTGCCCTTGTCACTTTAAATACATTAGACAATAAATCATCCCTCTGAGACATCCCCAGAGGAAAAACAGGGGGGAAAAAATAGCACTTAAAAGCCCTTTTCTATTACAAAGCCTCTGGGGAGCTTTTAAACTTGGAGAATTTTTTAAGTGAATTGTATGCTTTTTTTCCCCCTTTGCCTGCCTTTATTATCAGTTGCTAACATTAGCCTTACCTTCTCATGACCAAACTCTCATTCAGACTTCATTTTTTTTTTTTTTTGCTTTCCTCCCTTTAGTTTCCTTCTCATTTTTTTCTCTCTCAAACCTTACATGCACATATGTGAACACCCATAATGCCCCTATAACAGTCTCTTTCCCATTTGACATCTCCTAAATTGAAATTACTCTTTGCCAGTATTCCTTTCCTCAATATCACTCTCCCCTTCCCTGTGTTTCCCTTTGCTTTTTCATTTTCCTCTGCATTTCTTGTTTTCATCTGTCATTCTTCATGTCTGGTTGTACTGAACAACTTCAACAAACTCAAAACGTTTTCCCTGCTTGTAGGAAGACTACGTAAATTTTGCACCTTGAAGCTGATTTTATGAAGCCTTCTGATGGGTTTCCTTTCTTACAGAGCATATTCCTTCACCCATGCCTTAGGAGTCATCAAGCACTGCTGACCTAGACTGGTGGTATTTCATCCCTCCATTACAGGTCTCTAGTACCAGGTTTTCCCAGCTGGACTAAGGAATAATGTTTCTTCCATTTTCCAGTGCTCAGGAAGTAAAGAGTGGCTATGCAACCAGATCCCCCATGCAATGCTTAAACTGTTCTCCTGCCTACTGCTTTTATTTGGTCTTAAATCTTTATCATTAAAACCTTGAGGAATAACTCCAGTCTGGTTGTATACCTTTGCAGAGCTGTGTGGGAGAAGTAGGTAGTGTTTTCCAGCTAGGCACAAGGATTTTACATCTTCAGTCACGTAGTGGATGTGTGTCAGAGAAGAAAGAAGGAATGTGAGGTAAGTGAGGGCAAATTTCAGGAAGCTGCAACTGTGAAACAACCTGATGATTTTCCACAGGCTGGGAATCAAAATGCACCTGTCAGCATCCAGCTATCATAAAGCAATTCTTATGCCACAGATGACCCAGCAGAGTTCTCCACAGGTGCTATGAGTTAATTTTGTTGTGTTGTGCCCAGGACTCACCTAATCCATTTCTCACCCAGCTGGCCTATTACACCATAGCACAGGAGAGACCCTGTCACAGGTCAGTGCACACTGGCAGGGGCAGCAGCAGCTATTCTAGCTGACTGTTCCTTGTTTAATTTTATTTTTGTTCCTATAGGTGCAAGCCCAAGGTCACCTTGTGACCTTCAGTTCCTCATTGCTGCCACCTGGGTGCCACTATTACCTTGGGTCAAAGGTGGGACTTCCAAGAAAGCACAGCAGAATCTAACAGAAGACAACAGGCTGACTAACAATGGAATTAACCTGATTGGTGACTGGTAACCAATGTCCTGGTGAGCAAGTGGCTGCACGGGGCTGAGTTGCCAGCTGACATTGAACCATGATACCCAATAAGGCACCTCTCTAAACAGTAAAAGCATGGCAATTTTTATCACTAGTGATAGTGAGACAGTCAGGGCAGCAAAAGCAAACACACTTGATAGCTCAGCCTTTGCATAGTGTTGGATTTGCCCTTTTTGGGGATGAATTAAAGAAGGAACAGAAATAACAGTATGTAGTTGGCCCCACATGATAAACTTAACAGCTGAAGCATAGAGAGAAAAATCAAAGAAAAAGGAGGTAGAAAAATAAGTAGAAACCATTCTGACACTCCTGCTCTCCTCAGAGGTCGATACTCATAAGCCAATGGGCAAACTGCTGATCTCTAGCCCATGCCTCCCACCCCTCCACAATCTCTTCACAGCCACAGACCAAGTGACCAAATATCAGCCCCAGAACAGCCAGGGAAAGGGTGTGCAACACAAACATGGAGGACTACAGCCCATATGGAAAGAAACGCTGCCTCCTGGGTGCTTTCCCAGGGAAGCAGGAGGTGGGGATGGAAATGAAAGGTCTATGCTCTCCCTAATCATTTCCGCCACAAAAAGGGAGAGAGTGCGACATACACCGGTGGATCGCAGCCATTAGAAATGAACCGCTGGTGGCTGGCAAATTGTAAATTAGAGAGCCAGAGTGAGAAGAAAGAAAATCAAAGGGGGGACGAGGTCGTGTTTTATTTCACTTGTAGCGCTTTTCAAATTCAGCCCTAACCAAACCTGATTAAAGTAAATCCCTTTTTTACGGCCTGTGGAGTCTATAAGATTATGGTGTTAATGGAAGTGTGATTCGATCCGTCAGTAATGGTGCATGTCGGGGCCCAGGCGCCACAGACAAGTCCATTTTTTCAGATGTATTTATTGTTTTTTTCCCCCCTCTCCTTTCTGTTCTCTGCATTGCAGTGTTTAATTGAACAGTTTAAAGTAATTCTTCTTCAAGGCCCATTAATTGATTTTATTTGTGTATTCTCCAGGGGTCAAGAGGAAAATATATAATAAAACATAAACTCCAGGTCTGAGTTTGTCACAGTTCCCACCTCTCCACAAACATAAAGCACATTTCATCTTCAGCATTTTTTTCTCTTCCCACTCTTATTTCCCTGCACTAACACTCTCAGGTGTTAGTGCCTCTGTTTCATTTTTCCACTGTTTATCTTTAAAATTTGCTGCCGTTATTGAGAGCACAAGGCAGCAAACTCCCTCTCTTTCTTTTCCTGTGCAAAACCCACCACATTAGTTTTACAATGCCCCTTTGCTTTTAGGTTCTCCAAATGATTTCCCCTGCCCTCAGCTGAGCAAAGGGGAGGGCACTGGGTTACACATATTTGTAAAACAGCGGTTCTTCAACACTTCCTGAGGAGTCTGCCTCTTTCAAACCGCACACGAGCCTCTGCGTGACAGCCAAAAGCTGCTTCTTTCTGCCACTTGATCTGCAAGGGGACACTTTTTCCTTCGCAGCCTCCCCAACACTCAGCATAAGGTAACTGGCTGCTCCAAATATATCTATATTGGGCTGGCTTTATTTACTTCAGATGCTGCAAAGCCATTTTTTTCCTTCAGCTCTCAGCTCCACTCCCTAAAGCTGGCCCCAAATACAATTTTTTCTTCAGATTCCCCTTGCTGAAGCCCTTACTCTCTGCTTTCATGCTGTTCTTCTGCAGTAAGTACATTTCTTTTAATAGAGTTTTCAGAACACAAGGGGTTTCTTTTTATTATTATTTTTAAATCACAAAATGTGCCAGGGAAGTTTTCATCCTCCCACTCACCTCACTCAGATCCGTTCCACAAACTGCCTCTAGATTAATGCAAGGCAAAAGATGCTTTTCCTTTTCTTTTCACCCTCTGATTGACGTGGTCTGGGTGAAACATCATTGCCACAGCTAGGGCAGTTCTCTGGGCGTGCAGCCTTAGCAATCACTTCCATGCAATCCTGAGTGTGTTTTGAAATTTGACATCATGTAAAATACCAGATGGGACCAAATCCAAAATAAACCTCTTACCAATAGACCATTTGTTCTGTCTCCTCCTGGATGCAGGAAAAAAAAATCTATTGTATACTACAGCTGATGGAGAAGTTACAGAGGTGGAATGGAATTACCCAAGAGTGGAACTTTGCCTTGCTCCCTTTACTCTTGCAACAAGTATTCTGGCCAGAACAAAATGTATGTACCTAAAGGTACACTCAGACCTAGGACACTGCTCTCCATTGCCATTGGAGGGGAGTTTCCTGGACTGACAGCTTGTGGATTAGCAGGTACTTGCTCTTCTGACAAGACATGAGGACACAACTGGGAGGTGAATATGGTCACCTGGTTACTTTTAGGAAATATTTACCACTTTGTCATGTTCTTCTCCAGTTATTCACATCTTCTGGCTCTAGTTTTATGAGTGCATTTGGAACCATCACCTTGCCTTTTCCCACTTATTTCACTACCTGCTTTCTTGCTCTGCTGAGGTATCTCTAACGTCTCTGCTGAGATATGCTCTGTAACACCTCTGCCTGGTGATCAGCCTCTTCTACAGCAAACGGGGCCATCTCTCTGAAAGGAAGGCAGTATTCTTAGCAAGACACTATTGATGTAACAGGGGCTTCTTCTGTTTGGAAGTATGATGATTTTTGGAATAAGGAAAAGAAGTTCTCTTGAGAAGTCTGATCTTCTGTGATTTAAACGTAAATCATTATCTATCATTTTGCTGTCTGCAGAGACCTGTGTCCATGGTACAGAGCTCCATACTGTAGCTCTTGACCCTGGACAGTAATCTTCTTAACTTTCAGTTACAGCCAGACTCTGTCAAACAAGATTAAAATAAAATTTCCCCTGTGCATACACATAGAAATATATAACACCATCCTCCCTACGGTCTCATGTCAAGATTGAACACCTCTACAAGTCCATTATCATCTGAATTCAAAGGATCCATCTCCTCCTCAAGAGCTTTCATCCTGATCCATCTTGGTGTCTTTTCACAATGATTTTACTCTTTGTATTTCAGCTATAATTTCATTTCAGCATAACCTTGACCTGCCTGTGCTACCAGAGCAGATCTCCTTCGTCTAATTGTTCTCCCTCCCCCATATACATATGAAACTCAGTGTCCTCCCTTAGCTAATATAATACAAAGGAATCAATCTGTCAGGCACACATACCCGCACAGCCTCAGCAAATTAACCTTGCAGAGTAATTAGGGCAAGCGCCATGGTGTGGGTATCATGGCCTCATTTTGCTGGTCGAAGCATTAAAAAACTACCATAGCACAGCTACCAGTTAAAATCAATAGCCCACTGCATCAATGGGAATAAAGCTAACCAAGGGCTTCCTTGCTCCCATGGTGGGCCCTAAGGGTGCACACAGGAGTCTGGAGGTTCTGGGTGTCCCTCTTGTCACAGCTCTGGTGGAGGCCAGACTTGAGGATTGGGTGCTCTTCAGTGGAGGCCGGAGGTTCTCAGAGGCTGGGGCAGAGAACAGATTTACCAGAGAAGATCATAAGAAGTTGCCAGTCTTTCCAAGCCTGTCATGGCCTAGGAGCAACAAAAGTCAGGCAGTTTCTATTTGCGTTGCATAATTGGCGGAGCCTGTCACAACACTGCAAAAGCCAGCTGCTGCTTTCTGCTCAGAGCTAATTCCACCTGATTTATTTAATATTGTAATGAATATAATCCTTTCTTGCCAGCCCCCTCCCTACACACTCAGCCAGCAGTTAGACAGCAGACGCTGCAGACAAACCTGCAGAAGCAGGTGGTGTGGAGTGCCTTGGCTCTTCATGGGACTGAGTAGCTCAGCACTGTGCTCCAGAGAGAGCAGTGGGATGTGTGCTGGGGAAATGCAGGGATGCATGCTGTTTTCTCACACCTAGGAGAGGCATTCATATCTGCAGAGATGGCAAATGCATGGACAACTAGGTGAGACCACAAGTGAAGGACATAGGGTAGCACTGTAGGAACCCTGATTTCAGACAGACCTGGAGAGATTAAAAGAGATGTTGCAATGGATTAGAGAGATGCAAGGAGGTGAAAAGGGAAGATACTCAAGAAGCAGGGTAAAATAAAGCCAACTTGCTCAAGCAAAGATGCCAGCAGAGACGATGAGTTAGGACACAGCATCTAGAGGAAGATCTGCTGACACATCTTTAAAACTTCTTCCCACTGGAAAAAAATATAAAAGCCAAGCCCACTGTAATGTGACAGTGACCAAGCCAGGGGTAGCAATACCTGAAAAACAAAAAAGTTCTGGAAGGACAGTAACTTCTGATGAAATTTAGCAATCATTTAGCTCTGAATCTTCTACCCTGACAAAATGCAAGGAGGTAAAGCCAGTAAGAGAATGAGTTCTACACAACTTCAATGGTAGCTTCAAGAGCTGGACCAAAGTTTGAGCTTTTGAGAGAATAAATCAGACTGTGTCTATGAGCAACATCAACAAGTGCAGCTATGGAAAGAAGCAAAAGAGAAGGGAATGGGGAATACTGCTCCCATCCACACGGCATCTAGGGATTCAATCTGGAGGCAGGAATGAAGCCAGATATTCCTAGACTCTCTTTGCCGAGGCAAGACCAAAAGAAGACATGCAGCCTAGCCTTTTGTTCAACAGCAGAATCAATACTGGTTTCAAATTGGGCTTTATAATCATGCTCAGTGGAACTCTGGCAGGACGCTCAGAGAATGAGGCAGCATTCAGGAGAACAGCTTTGGGGTCACAGCTGTAGGTAACAGATAGAAAAGATGAGAAAGGAGTCTGGAAACTGCTGAGAGACCGACATGTTTAACTAAGAGAGGGTGAGCCAGACAGAGAGAACCAAGAAGTCTTAGGATGTGGTGGAAGAATACTGGTCCACAGGAAACAAGTGTCACAAATATTTGCTGGCTCTGGAAACATTTAATTTGCTGTTCCTGCCATGGAAATGGCTGGTTACCCCCAGACAATTTGAGCCCTTATGTTTTATGCCAAATTCTGCTAAGTGTCCTGATTTCAGAGCCCATGACAACTGAGAAAGATGCAGAAGGTGACTGCAGTTGGGCAGATTGTCTGTCACATTAATACACAACCATAATTTTCAGCTTGTAAATTGTTTAGGGAGACACTTCATGAAATGAATGCGTAAACATGGAGAAAAGGAGTTCTCTTAGAGTGTCACATACTGTTAGAGTTGTTAAGTAGTTGGTTAAATCCAGACATTTTTCTTCCTGCCCACCTTAACTGTGTGTTTTCCAGAATTCAGAATAATTAATCTGCAACACATCCAACAGAAGCTGTGCATAGGAACTATCACTGATGCACGAGCCATGATACCGAAGGTACACTCTCATCCAGATGAGCTGCCACCTGGAGTGGACAGATGGAGATGAAGGGGAGGAGGGATGAAAGCCAGTTGAGTGAATGGTTTCATTAAGCTGCAAGGAGGAAGGAAAGTGTGTAGAAATGAGAATCAAGAGTTCTCAGACACTAGCAACATGGCAGTGAGTTTGTAGCTCTCAGTGGAAACAAGGACCTTTGCCCCGTCCTGAGGAGAAGTATTGCTGGTTTCCTACCAAGAAAGAAATTGTGGTACAGCAACATTCTGACTTTACCTTTCTCCCTGAACCTTTGGAAGGGCCCAGGGAAAGTCATGCTTTCACTCCTCATCCCTCCCTTACGACAGACACAGAGCACTCTGGGGCAGGTCGTCAGAGAATCAGTTAGTTTAGAACCCCAGCCAGGGTGGAGTGGCTCAATAAAACTGCCAGTCTCTCATATTAATACCAGCTCTTTGAGTAAATAATCCCAGGCTCTCAGTGACCTGGAACACCAGCTATGCTAACAACAAACTTAAAGTCACAAAGACGACTAAGTGTGAAACCAGATTTAAAGATTTAGTAGCTATTCTCAGCAGTCTCCTGTTCAGGCAAAATGCGTCAAAGGCATTTGGAAACTCTGAGAGGTGCCCTGAAATGGCAGCTGATTTCATGACTGACAATGACAAGCAAAGCAAGGGGCTTATCTCTGAGACAGAAGTGAGCAGAAGGAAAATTGCCACCAGCTACAGGAAAGAGCGGATCAGACTTCCCGGTGAAAATGCTGCTCCCTCTGCCAGTTGAACCTGCTCCCTCCTTCTCCAGAAAATGCATTTCAGAGGAAGGAGGGAAGGAATTTGAAGGGGTGAAAATGCCAAAGTGGAGGACTGTCATTGGGATTCTTGATGTTTGCAGGATCTCTGGCCGCACACCCTCTTCCCTTGCCCATTACAGCTCACAGACACTCCAATCTACTCAGGTAATGACCGGAGAAACAGATTTCCTATCCTTGGATCTGCTGCCATTCCCGAGTTTGCAGCAGACATTTTGTAATCAGAGAGCCTGTCAAGAGAGACAAGAGCCTTTAGCAGAAAAGAAAAGTTAATTGCGGAACAAGGGATTTAAAATCTCTGCAAAGGGGGACAATAAAAGAAACAATTATGGAGTTTAACCACTGCTTCTGGCATGGTGTTGAATGTCATTTGTCCTTAGCTACATTGATACAGTTAAACGGCGCACTCAAGGCTGATGTTTCGGTTTGCTAGTGATTTTGGAACATCAGCAAAAGTTTTCTTTCAAACTAAACCAAATAATTTTTTCTATTTCAGGCATTTAATTAAAAGTGATTAGAGGTTTTCTTTTAAAGAGAAGTTGCTTCCAATTTACACAAACCCAGGATTTTTTTTTTCAATTTTTTTTTTTTTTTTTTTAATGGGAAAATGGGACATTTTGATTTTGGAGGAATTTGGGGAAACTACTTTGAGAGCAGTCGAAATAGACACAAAAGTGGCCATGTAGTCAGCATTTATTACCCTGCTTTATTCTGTATGCATTCAGATACAAACCCAGCTGAGACTGTAACAGTCCATTTTCACAAAGTAGATTTAGGGCCAGTGTTTATTTGCCTTTTATGCACATTTCTAGAGGCATATTTGCTAAGCAGAAGTGTAAGAAACTGCTGCTTGACCTGAAGCATCTACAGCTGGCTGGAGGAAGCAGAATTTCTCCTACTCTTGCTCCAAGCAAGTACTAGTGGTTTGGCATTACCAGGATTACATTGTAGCATTTCTGCTACAACCTGCTACACAGAGCAACTCAGGGCCACTCTGCCTCCCCAGGTGGCATTAGGGAAACACAACCTGAGTACTTTGCCTTTCATAAAGGGAACTGGCAATCTCTTTTATATATTGATGGATGGCAGAAACCATCTCAAGCAGTTTGGGACTCCATCTACACACAGAGCTGTAATTGCTTTGTCCCTTGGCAAAGGTCTGCAAGAGGAAGGGCAGCAGAGATTTACTCACTGATTAAACTCCAACATGACACGCACACATCTGGCTGTAACTTTCTTGCAGTTGTATTTTACTCCCCCCAAAGAGAAATTCAAGTAGAAAAGACCTGAATTCCATTTGGTGAGACGGGGTTGTTCCTTGAGATGCCTTGCAATCACTGTTCTCCAAGCTAAAGTCTAAGCAAAAAGGGCAGTCGTTTGGGAAGGGTTCATCTGAAATTAAGCACGTAGTGCAGAGAGATGAATTTCAGAGATATTGAGTTCTCACTGCTACTGCCCCTTATAGTATCATTCAGGTGTAAATGCAATAGGAATAATAAGGCAGGTGGAGGGATGTTAGACCCAGGAGGGCAGTTACCCCAGACTTTAACATAAGCCCTTCCAGGAACAATAGCGATGCCTTAGTAAGTAAGATAATATGGAATGAGTTTTGAATCAGTCTTGGCACCTAGGAAACCCAGAATAACGAAAATCTTTATTATAATTTAGTTGGTCTTCATAAAACCAAACAACATGCCTATTTTTATAGCTTAAAACCACCTTCAGGTAAAGTGAATTTTTTTGTCGTTCTGGTTTTTACAGGAACAAAAGAAAGGCAGATAAAGCAATTTGGTTAAAGCTTCACCAGCAATTTTACAGTGAATATTGGAAATGAAAGATCCTGTTCAGAGCCATCAAAGTAGGATGGTCTGGGTAGGTCAGATGTGCCCTGTGGCTCAGCTCCTTCTGGCCAGCCCCTGCTGGAGAAAGGGTGAACGATGGTGATGACTACGAGAGCATACTCCATCCAAAGAGCTGAGTGCTCTTGGGCACAGCCAAGCTCCTGCCACCATAAATCCCTCCTGCTCACACCTCCCTGCAATCTGCAAAGCAGGACCCAAAAGTGCCATCGTACTCTGCACTCATCAGAGGCAGACAGAGCCAGCAATGCAGACTGTCAGCCAAACTAGGCCCACTCAGGGACAGAAAAACTTAACTGGGAAGGTAAGAGCTCATTTCTTACTATGCAGTTTGGGGGCTGGTCTGCCAAAAAGAGGACGTTAGACTAGACAGCTTCTGAATCAGACACATTCAGCAAAACCTGTGCTTGTCAGGGAAGAGTATCCTTTTGATACATTTGTTTTTGCCCCGTTCTTCTCAGAAGAGGAAATGTCAGTAAATAATTTAAGTGCACCCCTTGCTGGCTATTCCTGTCCCAAAGTCTCCCTTCCATCAGTATTCTCCAAAAGGAAGCATGCTTCTTTCTCTCATAATACACTAACTTTTTCATTGCTTCTTTATGCTCACTTCTCACCAGTCTAAATAATGGATCAATTGAGGTTTTATTCTTTGCTTTAATTAGGTCTTGAATTTTGAGAGTATTTTACTGTAATTACTTCATTAAACGTGAACTGAAAAGCAAAAACCTTCCAAAACAAAGTAAGCTGTGTTTGTGGTTTTTTTGTGTTTTTTTTTTTTTTTTTTTTTTTTTTTTTTTTTTTTTTTTTTTTTTTTTTTATGACACATAAAGGCAAACTCAAAACTCTAATAGGGTATGGAGTTTTTCTCTCAGCTCTGTGTCTGGGTAAATAGTGACAGTGTGTGCTCGCTGCTTCAAACCAGCAGAGAGAAAGAAAGAGAGGGGCAGAAGAGCAAAATACAGCTGTGGACCAACTCAGTCATTCAGTCTTTGACATACAGTGGCCTCAGCATACTAAAACTGCTTTTATTACACACCCACCTGACTCATATGCGATTGCCTCTGCCCTTGGTGCTTTATTTCAGGACAAAATAATGCGTTATGGAGATACCTAGATTACACCTTCCTTTTATTTGAGTGTGAACAAGATGGCAGAAAACCAGTATCACAACTTCCTAGCAACTCCCCATCACACCAGTATAATTCCTCCCTGATGGACTCGATAGATTTTTTGATCCCTTCTCCACCAGCTGGCAACTGTCTGACGCTCAAGGTAAAACAGAGCATCAAATCATAAACCTTCTATTCACAGAGGGGAAAGTTGGAAAGAAAGGGTGCAGAGAGGCAGGCAAGAAGCTGAAACTGAAGCAACAGTTTCTTCCAGATTGGGAGGTCCATGGTCAAATGCTGGCTAAGTCAGGACAAGTTTCAATATCAAATTGCAAGGTCCCCAAATGGAGGAACTCCTCACACTTTGTTACATACTTCTGAATTTTATTTTTTTTTTTTTTTTTTAACTTGGGGGAAGGAGGGAAGTAGGAGGGGAAAAGAGGACATGATGGAGGGGGAAGGTTGAGTCTGCTTTTCCATCACTAAAATTTGACTCAAATTCTGAAATGGAACACTTTAGAATTTTAATATTTCTAATGGTAAAAAATGAAGCAGGAATGTGCATTTTCAGGATATTGTCATAACAGATTCTGTGTAAAACAAGTCTAGAGCATGAGAAGGAAGAGGACTGTTATGCAGTGCATTTTAAAATCATAAAAATCCCCTTCACAATCATTCCTTCTCCCCCGAGACTTCTAACTTGGATAACAAACTGAGATGCAACCAGGAAAACATAGATCTAATGCATCCAGATTGCTTCAGTTCTGGATTTGCACAGCCCTTAGCACAAAAAGATTAATTCCCTTGAAGATTAATTGTTTTAAGCACTTATGCCAAACCAGCAAGAAGCAAGAATAATTGCAGTCTGAAAAATCAAGAGGATCTGTGGAGAAGTCCAGGAAGGCTCTACAGTGCTATAAATCTCAGGGTGCAGATCTTAAAGCTATATTGTGTAATAATCGTAACAACAGAACAAGGTGTTTTATGTATAATTTGATAAAGCATCACACCCCAAACTTATTAACACAAATCCAGTGGTGTCAGGTCAAAAGGTCCTGCTAGCTCCCAGGCCATGTCTGGCACTGGCCACAAGCAAATGCCCCATGAAAGGGCTATAAAAAAACCTGAAAAAAATACAGCAGTGTTTCTTCCCAGTATATTCTCCCAGCATACAGCAATGTAAAGCCTAGGGACTTACTGAGCCAATGTTTACCTATATATTTGAGTTTAATAGCCCTTGATGGACTATTCCATGCACTCCCAAATCCTTTTTTGAACCCATTCTTACTTCTGGCCTCACAGACAACCCGTGGTGACAATTTCCCTACTTAATTGTATAGAGAATGTATAATACAATGTGAATATTGCAACTAAATGAAGGCTAAAGGGGAAAATGATAAGTCTGTGAGCAGGATGAGAGAGAGAAGGGGAGGAAATATTTTGCATGATTAAAGGGGATATGATAAGGAGTGACAGGCTGAAATTATATTCAGCTCAAAGAACAGAAAAGATCTCAGCCTGTTGGGTAGTTATGTATGCTCCCAGTGGATGTGTTGATAACTCCACCTTAAACTGGACAGCATAATTCACTCATCTGGCAGCAATACCTGGGGCTATCCTATTCTGGAAGGAACAGCAAACAGCCTGGATATAAAAGCAATTTTTCAAGCTTAGAATAAATTTTTGCCAAGTCGAACACAAATTGTGAAAGAAGGAAAGTTTTCTAAAAAGAAGTCTTGCACAGAACTCCTACCTGCTGCACCAGGGAAGGAAGAAAGACATTACATTTAGTGTTGTGCGAGGGCTGCAGGCTGGGAAAGGCTGTCTCTGGCCTCACAGAGAGGAGGCGTGTGGTACAGATTGTTGTAGGATGACTGATGCCAATGGCTCTTCGCAAGGCTGCGTTCGATGCTGTTCTTCTTAATGTGTTCGCTCCGCTCCGCTGCTTGTTTGGTAAATTTTTGTTAGTCAAACTGGCCAAGAGGGAGCTGGATTAGTACATAGGGAGGATTGACATGGCTACCATGGCTGAGACCAGAACCAGGCATACGCATATGTGTGCACTCGCACAAATTCCAAGTGTAGGAATCCCTTAGGCCTCCAGCCTATTAAGTAAGGAGAAGTAGAGAATAAGAAATTTTAGATTGCCGCTTATAGAAGGGTTCTTCATCTGTCTCTGGAAAACGCCAAGATATTTAGGACGGAAAAATAAAAGAGAAAGAGATCTCAATTTTTCTGAAAACTATGTATTAGAGCTAATGGACTCTCAAAATTTTTCCCAGCTTCTGCATATTCTGAAAAGCATGCCTGTCTCACAGATCTTGTTAGGAGAAGATGTTCCCAAAGTTTTTTATGATCCTTATGAATGTTTAACCTTGTGATCAGCTTGTCTGGTTCTCCTGGATCCCATCTGGAGGTTCTGCGGCCTAGAGGTCACAGGATAAGTTACTCTTAGTTTCCTGTTGAGCCCACAGCCCTTCTAAAGAGTCTGACAACAAAAGTGGGTTTCAACATATTTCAGCTTTGAAATTATGCATTTTCTGATGTGAATTCCTGCCCACCAGAACTGGATGGAAATGACCAACTCATTCTGTATCCCACAGGTTGCTGCATGATAGCAGTTTCCAAGTTTGCTGAGCTGGGCAGGATTCAAACTGGCAAGCTTTACTGCTACACAATGGTTTTCCATTTCACCTTTGAAGGAAAAATTATCTAAAGTGGTTCTGCCTAAATCAGAGCTCACTTCTACCCCCCTTCCTTCTCCACCATATTTCAAGACTGAGCGTGACATCTGGCATGACACATGGGAAACCTGCAATCTAGATAACACATTCATCTTTATAAGTGAAAGACATCCATATATTTCAACACAGAGTAGGAAAGGCTTGCAGCAAGAGAATCTAGCAACCTGGCCAGGCACTCTGCATATTTTATGAATGTCAGCATCTACACTACCTCAGCCAATGGAAAAACAATGCTCATCAAAGTGGTCTTGAGGGCCCTGACTTGGGCAGCAGAGACAAGTATTTCTGGGAGAGGAGACTATAACTGTGTTTCACTCATCTGCTTTCCCCCATGCCTCCTGGCATCTCCACAGCTGCAGTGACTCACAGTTCTGCCTTCATTTATGGAAGAAGGCAAAAGTTCATACACTGGGCAAGGCAAGTCCCCAGCTACTGTGCTCCTCACGCTACCTTCCTGCAGCCGTTCTGCACATGCTGGATGCACAGGGCTCAGTGAAGCATGCCTTGAAGCCCTCTGCAGCTCTTGGTGCATATCTGTCTCATTCCTCATCTCCCTTTGTGATCCATGTTCCACATCCACCTGTAAAGTCAAGTCCTTGCTCTTCTGACCTACTTTGGACCTCCTCACACTTGCTGTTGTTACAGACTGTTCCAGGCTGCTGTTTCAAAGCCATCTCTTCCTCTGTGGTTAGACACAGCAGCTCTGGGGAGGACAAGGAGTGCTTAAAGCCCAGGAAAGCTGAAAATATTAGCATTGGTATGTTTTGCTGATGAACAAATAAGACACACTGGGAGATATCACTATCTTTTTTGAAACATTTAGAAGTCTGACTAAGCATAAGAGCAAGACATAGCCTATTTCCAGCTGAACATCAACACGCACAGCTTATGGTTCCAGAGAGCAGCTGTGGTGAATTCAGCCAAAGGAATTCTACTGCCTTCTTCTCCTTATATTCAAAACCAGAAAAGTTAAGGGTCCATTCTCCAAACAAATTCTCTGGGGACAACACCTGAGGAAGACAGGGTGAATTAATATCCCACTGGTCATTAAATTCGGAGGTAGTTTCTCTGCAAGGGGACACAATTTAAAGTTCCTCTGAAGCTCTTAAGATTCTGTGGATGTGGGAGCCATTTGGACAGGAGAGCAAACTATTTATGTAACACACACTCCAGGCTTGCTTCCAAAATGCTGGCCTTTGATCAGGAAAAGACATTATCCAAAGCCAACCCTACAAACACCAGCAAGAGTGCCAGAGTGGCCAGATGGTGCTCGGGTACCACTGCAGCCCCCTGGACCGATTCCCTTGCAAACACTGGCAACTGTGATGGGCAAGGACGCACCCTCCCTCCCCATCGCTCCCTTCATAAATCCAGCAAGGTGTGCCAACTTTCCCCGGCAGCATCAGGCACTCCTGCAGCTCCCTACTGCTCCTCTCGTAAGCACGTTGCCAGTGGGCCCTCACAGTGCCAAATATTGCTGCACCTTCCAAACTGCCTCCCTGTCAAGCACTGGCGGAGGTGCTACGACAGCGTCGCTACTGATCCGCTCCTCCTTACCCTTTCAATTGCAGACACTGGCAGTGATGCCAAGGCACTCAAATTGTGCCAGACATAGATAAAGATGCTTGGTAGTAATACCTTCTTGCAAGAAATGGCAAAAAGACCCAAGGATCCACAGGGTGCTCTAATAACCTTGCCTTGCCCTTTGTGGCTCACAAACACTTGCAAGGATACCAAACTACCCAGAGTAACCTCAAAAATCTTTGAGGGACTCCCTAATCAGAGAGAAAAGAATCCTTCAGTGCTGCTGACAGGTTGTTTCACTTACTCATACGTAGTTCACAGCCATCTACAAATTTATAACCAACTGCTCTTACAGTAACTACCATCTCTTCTGTCTTCACCACCAGGAGAGCTGCCCTGAGGAAACCCTCAGATGTACACAGGGACTATCTCTAAATGCTATGACACAAACCAGTGCTGCTGAATTGAGCTTCCTCACTTGCCTGTTTAGTGTGACGGGTTTTGGTAGCACACTGTGTTTCAGTGGCCCGCTGGTAAAGCATTAGTAGCAAATGCCTATGTGTATAAAGGAGGAAAAAGAAAACATGGCCCAAGTGATGTCTTAGAGAGCTTATGCTAATTAAAAACTTTGGTGGTTCCAATCTCTTCCTACTGCTGCTGTACATTCTTCACTGACCCACAAACCAAAATTGATCTTTGGCAGGCTAAAAGGAGAGAAGCAGATTTTTTTTCTAATACTATCACCTGAAAGCATTGTCCCTGCTTCCCTCCACTGATACCACTTGGCCTCTTTGGCCAGCTACAAGCCCATGCTGCTTCCGCTTGTAAAGGAAAAAACTGACAGAAGATGAAAGGCTGCTTCTGTGCTCCAAATGCCTCATACTTTGATTAAAAATGTTTTTGTCAATTAGAGATTGATTTTTGCTGTTCATTAAAGTGATGGATGTCAGTGCTGATAGAGGTGATATTTTACCCTGTGGTGGCCTGCTATATAAATGGGTAGGAGAAACAAGAGGCTCCAGTTTGCTGGAGCGGAGTTGATGGCCAGGACTGGGGTAAAATAGGCAGTCAGAGGATGGAAAAATGAGTGCCACAGTGCTCATCAGGGGGGAACAGGGGAAAGCTCTCACTGCAGAGTTTTGTAGCCAGTCCTTATCACTTTATCTTTCTGAGGGCACCGTGGAAGCTGAAGATGGAAACAGAGTTGTGGGGTGTTTTGGAGGGTTGCACAGTGGGCATGAAGTTATGGATTGTATAAATGCCATAAGCTGGTAAGTTTATATGCAGGCCATGCAAAATTTACCCAATCCAAGCTGAGCTTCTCCTCTAGGAACTCACACCCTGACACTGCCATAGAAAGGACATTCCCTGAGAGGAAGAAAGGGCTGTCCTTAAACTGCATGGGATAGGTTCAAACTAAGATACAAAAACAGTCAAGAGCTTCAAATACTTAATCAATGACTGTACTGCAGTTTTCCCAAAATTAATCTACTTTTACCATTCACTTTTTGCAGGGCAGGGCCATACTTTACTTGTGTTGCTACCAGAGAGAGTAGGACAGGAAGTAACCAGAAGTTGCAGTATTTCCCAATGTTGTACCCATTGTGCTTTTGGCATTATTAGCCTTGGCCATGTGAAGGAGAAAAATCAGGAATCATCCACATGAAATAGTGGAGTCAGACCTACTATCATCTACTGGAAGTGGCAAAGCACACACAAATATGAAATAACCCTGGGGCTTGGTCTCCTCAGAACTACCAATACCTGTGGAAAAGAGTTTGGGCATCCATACATCTTCAGAACTATGATACAGCCCCTGAAAACCCAGCTGGATTTTACAGTCTTTTTCAACTTAGTGCACACCCATGAGTGCTTTTGCAGGAAAGGAAAAAGAAAGAAATGTGCCCCTGCCCCAGAGGAGGGTCCTGATGCAGCAGGAATTCAAAGACACAATTAATGGCCTGACAACAGTCCCCCTATAAAATGTCCCAGTCAGTGAGAAAGCCATTTGGGACTAGCAGCTACATCAGATGCTAAAGCAGCTTCACTCTTTGCTGGGGCAATAGCAGGAGGATTCAGGTGTGCACAATGTTATGATTGCATTAAATGGGCTGAATAATGCCCTTCATGCCGTGCTATCCTCCTGCCTTCAGCAGGGACATAGAGCAGCCACATGGCAGTCACCAGTGCACAACCAGGGGCCGAAACACAGCCCTGAAAAAATCCACCTGCTCCGTTTTACTGCTGAAATCTGTTATCTGTAGGTCCCCCATCTCCTTCAGGTCCCAGTTTTAGATGCCAACTGTGTGTGCCTGTACAAAGGCGCGCTCACGGACACATGTATTTGTATGCTGATGAGATCGTTAAATTTATCAGCTCTCCAATTCATTTGAGGTTCGTTATGGAGCTGCAGCGCTGCTCCTTTCATCTGGAAATGGAAAGGGAAGGGCCTTTACCCCTTTCTCGAAATTAAAGCGAAATGGGTACCATTTTATTTTAAGTGCCCATTAACTAAAGCGTAACTGAAACCAAGTTACAGTGGGTGCCTCAGGGGAATGAACATAGGAGAGAACACGCACACACATACACACACACACACCCCCACACCCACCAACAGCAAATGGCAGCAGGCACAAAAATCAGGGGAATAAACATCAAAGCACTTCAGAGTGCAGTGGTAGCTAAAAACCTATTTTACACCCAGAAATGGTGAGAGATGCAGGCCCAAGAGCTCTTCAGTGCCTTTGAAAGACCCATTTAAGTCTTATTAAAATATTACCTGCTTTTTTTTTTTTTTTGTGCCTTTTACTGGATTTAAACTCTTAATTCATCTTCCGTAATTTTTTTCCTGCACTGGGCTATTGTAAGGGGGAAAAAGACTCAATACTGTTAGTAAAAGGATCTAATTGGTAACTTCTTTTCATCTCAGAAGCCCCCCCTCCCTCCCTCCTCCTCTCATTCCTTACAGGTTGGGTCATACCAGCTTTCTTAATCTTTGGAGATTATTCTTTTGTGGTTTGATGAGACTTCACTAGACTCTTAAATCTTTTCATTTCACCTCATTTAAATATTTTGGCCAATTGCTGAAGTTAATGATGATGAATAGGATTAAGATTAAAGGCTTAAAAGGGTTAGGAGGAGGAAAAAATATATTTCATTTCCAACAATGCATACAGAGGTTTCTTTTCCTCAGTGTTGCATTACCTCTCTGTTAGGGCTGTAGCTTGTAGTTCTTGGCAGGTCTCTGACATAGTTGCATCTCTCTGTCTCTCTGCAACCTCTCTTTTTTGGCACCAAGTTCAGCAGAAAAGATCAGGACCTTTGCACTGTCTTTGCATATGCTCACTTCTTCTTTGTGCTGTCTGCCTCTGCTTCTGCTCTGTCTGTGTTTCCCTGACTTACTCTAAACCCACATATCTGAGTATAACCTTTCAAAGATGTCATTTAAAATAAAAAGACCCCGCACATTCATATAGACAAAATTATCCTTATCATTTTGCACAGCAATTTAGAAGACAACCAGCCTGAAACTCTTGTCTGTGCACAGTACAACCCTTTCCCAAAGGAAAAATCTTCTATTATTCTTAAACTCCTTTCCATATACTGATTTCCTGTGGTACAAAGTTGAAAATTCATCCTCATAGTATATGAAGCCACAGAAATTGGACCAAACTGGGAATCTAGCTGCAACTAAATAAGTCGTATTTCCCCATCAGTCTTTTGTTTAAAAGCATAAATATAATCTCACAGAAATTGCAGTTCTAGGAAGTCTTAGATCAGTTTGGACAGGCTTGGGTCCCTCTGGCTGCTGTTTCAAAATCAGTGGAGAAGAGAGCTCATCAAGTGGCTTGGGTGGGTAATACAAGTTGCCAAATGAAACCAGGCAATTCTCTGTAAAACCCAGCTTTGCCAGGTAAATTGTGAGCTGGTGGTACTATACCTCAACAAAAATCTCTCCTGGTATGTCTGAAGCAGCAAGGAAAAGGTGGGTGGATGGCAGCAGCCAGTTCCTGGAGCAGCACCAGGAACTTGTCAAAGCCGCACAAGGCCCCTGCTCTGACAGGGCATTCTCCATGTTTGCCTAAACACCTCTTCCATCCTCGGTGTTGTAAATCTAGATCTTCTCCAACACAAACTTTTTTAACAGGTGGGAGGAGAGTGAATACATTTTCCAGGCTTCAGTGAAAAAGCTGCATGAGAGGGAACATCATTTATAATGTTAAGGATTAAAAATGGCTTACTGTGGGGAATAAAGTGAGCTATGGGTCTGCTGAAGATTTCTGGCATATTGAACAAGCTGTACTGAAGCTCTAACCTAAAATATTTATAACAATATTTACCAGAGTTCATGTTAGACTTGGTTGGGGCAGAGCAGGTCCTTTAGCAAAGAAGGAATGTGCACAGTGCTGAAGTCTGTCTGGTTTCAATAAAAGATGAGCAAGGAGGGGAATGAGAGCTGAATGGAGGGAGCTGGAAGATCATTTAGTGTTGTCTTAGGCAAAGCACCAAGTCCACAAGAGAAGCAGTTCTGCTAAGATGAGTCCAAGGATCAAGTATGACTGATACCAAACTTGACAGGAAAAAGCTGATGGGATGTACAAGGATGGACAAGTACATGGATTTGCCACCCAAGAATGACAGAAAAATGTGTACACTGAGAAGGCCTATTTCAGATCATCCTTGTACAACACTCTCACCAACTCTGTGCTTTGGCCAGCTTGAATAGAAGACCTGGAGAGGAAGCCCCAAGTGTGTTCACAGCTCAGGACAATGCAGCACTAGCAACAGAAATCTTGCCTCTGGGATGACAATTCAAGCAGCTGAGCCATTTCTTAAGTAAGAGGCGATATTTCCTCACCACTGAAATGAGAGACTTTTTGGAAAATCCTAGACAATGCAGGCAGTGCATAATCATTGTCCTGGCACAACAGAAAGGTGACTCTCCTTGTGGAGGTTGCTTACCTTAAACATGCCCAGAAACATGTTCAGTTCTTTACACTTCCTAAAGTCTCAGCAACACTTTCTCCAACTGCAGGGTAGAAAAATCCTAGTGTGCTCAACAAATTCAAAATAAAATGTTTTGACTGACACAGTGGGCTCGAACCAGAGACTTCCAGAGATAAAAGCAGAAGGTAAGGAATCAAGTGGTTGCTCATCAGCAGACTGCAGAGCAGTCTGGTAGCTGTGCAGGATTTTATGGATGCAGAGGCAAAATTTGAGGGGCATATGGACAAAGAGGATTTTTACTCCTCAAAACTACTCCTTCAAAGTCGTCTCCACTGCCAAGCAGAGAGGCTGCTGGAAGAACAGCTGTGATGGGTATGGGGAGTGTGCAATGGCCCATCACAGCCACATCCATTCCCAGTGCACATTTTCCATCTTCATTTGCTGCCCTAAGCATTTGTGCAGATTGGTAAATATTACGCAGATATCATATTCTGTGTCAAAGTAGACAATCTCCTTTCAAAATGCACTCAGTTTTTAAATGCTTCATCTGGAGTAATGCAAGGAAGAAAAGAAAAAGGAAACAAAGTTTGGGTTTTTTTTCTTTTTCAAGATTGATTTTTTTTTTTTTAACTGCATCCTATATCAGTATTTGGAAACTGTCAACAGAATCCATGTATTATTATTTAAAAGAATAAAATTAAAAACAATTTTAAAAGATAAGAAAAATAAGGTTTAATAAAGATCTGATAGATTTTTTTCACTCCTTTTTTTCTGGAAACCAAGCCTTGAAGACTTTCAATTCAGTAAAAAGGAAAAAGGACCTCAGGATATTGCTCAAGGATTCAGGACCTTCAAAAGAGATATGTAAGGAGACATCAAAGGCAGGTGTGTGCATGCATGAGTGTGCTGCCCATGTGTCTGTGCATGCTTCTCCTCTTCCTCAGGGGCACAGACGCAGCTTGGCCCCTTGCCTCAACTCCATAATGAGTTACTGTTCCCTCTGAGCTCTCTTTTCTTCAGCCTTGGAAAAACAATCATGTCTCTGAGGCTGGGGCTTCAGTTGCCCACAGCTGTAAACTTGTCCAGTTTTCTGAGAGCTCTTGGATGACTCTTGACCTGGGCTGCTGTGCTGCTTTCCCTGAGCTTTTCCTTTAATTATCACATATTGATTCAGCTTTTTAGCAAATAACTGTTCATAAAGAAATATTAAAGTCAGTGAAAAAAAACCAAAACACATCAACATTCCTTTACATATTAAAAAAACCCAAAACCAAACCAAAACAAAAAACAACAACAACAACAACAAACCCTAAAATTCAAAACTGTTTCATATCTAGACAAACACATGAAACTCCAGAGAAAACTGAAAAGAGAGGCCAATTCCAGGACATGCCTGTCTGGGATGGGAAAGACAAATCTGCATCCCAGATATGACTATGGCAATACAGGATCTGAGCTGTATTTCCCACACCACAAGCTAATGCCACAAACTAGTACCACATGCAGGTACTAGCTATGCAATATTCCCAAATTCTAAAATGAAAAATGTTCTAGATGACAGTATGCTTACATAAATACAGCCTCAACTTTAATGAATTAACATATCCCAACTAAACTGAACTGAACTGAATTGAACTGAACTAAACTAAACTAAATTAAGAGTCACCAGCTAATCCATGCACTCTCAGCCAGCTCTTCCAATGAAAAATATGGTATTACCCAGGCACTAGTAACAATGACATAAACCCTCTTTTTTAGCAGCAACTAAAAAAGCCTGTCTAGCCAGAAGGTGCTGGTGGATCTGTGTCTGCCCATGGCCTTGAGTTATGCCATAACTCACTGAGTTATGCCTGCTTGTGTATAGGAAACGGGCTGCAATGGGGTCCGATGAGAGACTTCATCCTCCCCAACATTTGTGACCTTTATTTCTTTTGGTTGTGCCATTCACCAGGGCAAAATTCACTTCATCTGGGATTCTTTTGACAGCCATTAAATCCTATGGTCTTCTGTTCTTTTTTTTTTTCCTTTCTTTTTTTTTCTTTTTTTTTCCTTTTTTATTTTTCCTTTTTTTTCCTTTTTTTCCCCCCTCATTTGTTACAGTGCTGTACACACAGAACGGAGTGGCAGCTATGAATTCAGCAATCACCAAGGCTTGGCATTGATCAAGGTGAGTATTTTCATTCAAGCATTCTTAAGACTCTTGTCAGTACCCAGCTGCCTCCTCACAGGCTCCCAATAATCTCAGGGCTATTTCTTTTGAATGAGATAAAAATAGCCTTTATTGATAAAGACTACTGAAAACAAAACAGTAGTTTTTGCCTAGAGAACTGGGTCAATCCAATAGTCGGGTTTATAATGCCAACATGGACTCTACTCCACACCAGCCTGACGGAGCCATTACACATCAGAGAACACAAATGGACTGAGCAGAAAGGAAGAGAATCAAAGGCAGAAATGGACAGATGAAGCAGAAAAGCAGCCCAGCATAGAATTTACAGCATAGAAGCAACCCTAAGCATAGAATTTACAGGAGAACAATCAGAAAAAAAAAATTCAAATGATTTCCATTATCTGAGACAGTCTCCCAGCCCCAATATATCTATTCTATCATAGCAGCAAGGACACTGTAAGTAGACTAGTGGAAAGAACGAAGATGATGTTAAGCTCTGCATAAAGATGTAGGTGGGGGCCCACAAACAGAAATTCAGAGCTATGCCACGTGCTACCATTTAGAGCTGAAGTTCCAGTTGGATCACGTTCGAAGAAAAGGTCAACCCCAAAGACACATCTGGCTACAGAGCCAAAGAAACCCCAAGAGTTGATATGCTGAGTCCCAACACTAAAGTCAATGTTAGGAATGCAAATAAGGAGAGTGCTCCTAAAAGGCATATTTGGAGAACGGCCAAAACAAAAGAGTCTGATTCCCTCCATCCCACCATGTTATAAATCAGTCATGCTGCTGAAAAACGGCAGCACCAGTGGGATATAGGCCCCGGTTGCGTGACTGCGGCAATGTGCAGGATACTCTCAGCTGTGCTCACATCCCTCCTCGCAGCCCCAGAGTTTGCAGGTTAAAGGACAAAAATGATCACTAGGAGAAGTGGAAAGAATTTCACAGAAGTCAGTGTGGTAATACTGTCTGTGCCTGTTCTGAATTCTTCCTGAGAACAAGAACTTTGAGACTAATTTCACCATAGCTCATGGGATGAATGTTGTCTCTTTCTTCTGTGTAGAAATTACTTGGAAATGGTGGGTTGCTAGTTTAGTTTTATGAGCTCTTAAAACTATTCTTTGAATAATAATTGGCCTGAAGTTCATCTGTTGAAGGAAATTCAATATTCAGTATTCAGCTCAGGGCAACAGCACATTGGATCTGGAAGAGGAGGGCTTGGGGGGAATGACTCCCTCCAGAGTCACGGCCACACCACATGTGGCAAGCCAAGTTTAAAATAGCTGCAGACAGAGAGGAGATCTGTCATTTGGAAATTACTTGTGCGCTGTTTGAAGCAGCCGTTAGCTGTGCAGCAAACAGGCTCTGCAAATAGAATTGCTGTGTGCAACACAACCTGGGACTAATGTAACCTCCTGTTTCCGATTACCAGGACAAGCTCTGAAGCCTGCCATCCACAGAAACTAATACCAAGGACTAGGGGAACGGGGAAAGTTTTATGGAACACGGGGCAACAGAAGCCAGTTTGCATGATTAAAATTAAATCTCCAAAAGCAATTGATTGTCTCTCCTTGATACAGAGAGCTAACTCTAATAAAATCTTTCATCATAAGGAGGCCTCTGCAAGGCTGGCATTGGATGATAAAGTAATGCTGTGAATTTCTAACCATGAGAGTGTGAATTTAAATAAAAGAGGATATGCCTTTGCCTAGCTCTTGGGCAGGGACCAAAAAGAAGGGAAAACGAAATCTTCACTGATAATACAGCTTATTGAAATGGTTCCACATGGTAAGTTAAACCAGACAAAAACAATGCTGAGGTGGAATGAGTCTGTTGTGCTTTGATTTCTTTCTAAATTAACCATTTGGCTCTATTAGAAGAGGAAATTTCAGCCTACGCTGGACAAATTCTCTCCTTGACAATTGAGGCAGGATCTCAGTTCAGCCAAGTATATATTCTTTCAAAGTAGATATTCTTATGAAATGATAGTACTGGCTAAAAGACTCGGCTATGGCACACTCTTTTTCCTGCTCCATAGGGAAGGCAGTCTATCTCTCTTCCCCACAGACATAACAATATTTCCTTGCACTTTAATTCTTATAACTCTCCCAAGGCTTGCAGCACTGGACTTGGTCTCTCTGGGTAGGCAGGATATTGGCAGCTCAGTCCACTGACAGCACGGTGAATACCCTTAGGAGGTGGTGTATTGCTGCTGGTACTGCCTCTTACGTTTGCAGCAATAAGAGCAGCTCTGCAAAGCTGGCCTTCCCTGGCCTTTTCTCACAAGTTGCTGCTCTGAAAGGTTTTGCTTTGGGCCAAACAAAATAATTTGTGTCAAGTGAAATGATGTTTTCCATCTTTTTCTTTTTCTCCTCCTATATGAAAAAAGAAGAGCAACTGAACAAGAGGCAAGCCAACCAACGCAAAGAGGTTCAACACATGTCAGTTTTTTCTATCTCCAAATATTTTGTTTCAGAAGCCAAAGAGAACAATATTTGCACATCTTTAACCCTAACCAGAAGAGCTCATTACGGAACTGGTGGCAGTCTGTACACTGTATAGGTGTTAACTTAAACTACACACATTTTAATTTGAGCAATTATGTTCTCTGGGCCTAATTCCCACTAGTTTAATTTGGATATTTTCTGTCATCACTTGTTGTACCCAACAGTTGTAAAATGTAACCATGCACTATTAAACAGCTGCTGCCTTCCACAGGTGGCTGCCTTTCAGAATGAGGTGAGGATGTCTCCTGTATTGCACAGAGGAGTTGTGAGGTTTAATTCATTCATGTTTGTGAACAGCTCTGAAAGCTTCATTTAAAACCTGCTGTATTCTTTGCAGGCTACATTTCCCAAAGGAAAAGAGTGCAAAGTAAAATGGCAGCTTTCACCGACAGACACCGGACCATCTACATCTAGATTGATCCTAAAAAAAAATATTCCCCTTTATGCCACTGGCAAGCCCTGCTACACTGCATGTTGTGCATATGCATTTTCAATATATACTATGCATCCTATACATGTATTTAAACATAGATCACCTTTCAATAAATTCAGTATTGGGACCAATAGCTTTGAGCCATATGCATTCTCAGCTTCACTACTCTTATTGGCACAAGAAAAAAATGCAGTACTGGATACTCAAGAAGATTTAACGTACAGTTAATATAAAATAAAAGCTGTGTGGGGAATTCTTTCAGGTCTTGGGCATGTCTTGGGCATGTCTTCAGCTTCTGCATTGTTCAATATCACTACAACCATGAACAATTTCTAGGCATACAGTGACACTTATTTGATATAACTGTGGTATTGAATCAACAGCCTATATCCTGACTGGGATTTACTGCTGTGTTGGAAGCTGAGCAGACATGAGTACTTTTTCTCCTGGGTCAAACCATTTAATCATGTCAATTTGATCAAACATTCTGCCCCTTGCTTGAAAGCAGGGAAGACCTGGTTCCAGTGGAACCATGTTCACAAACCAGAGCTACTGGGTACCAAGTGACTTCAGCACTCACGTTCATCTGAATCCATAAGCGATGTAAGACAACAAGCAACTTTATCCTACTCTTCCTCTCTGATGTGACTGAAGGATTGTAAGGACAAGCCTTGGGATCTTGGAATGGAGGGAAGCAGGAAGGGAGGGAGAGAAGGGCAGAGAGGGAGAAAGTGAGGCATGGAGAGGAAGGCAAGTCTCACTTATTTCTGGATTGTGATAATAGGCCTTTTGCAGAAAAGGTACCTTATATCTCCACAATATAGTAACTGATCTCAACCTTTCTTGCAGAGGTCCTCATACTCAAAGAGTATGAGCTGTTTACAGGAGAGTTACTTTCCAGGGAACTATAATAAATGTTGATCTATTGCTACCATCCAGAGTAGTTCCCTTTTAGTCTGAATAGGATTTTCTAGCTACAAAGGTACATGGAAGCCCAACTGTGTATCACAGTCTGTCTGCTTCTGCCCCCCATGCACACAGGAGGGCAGAAGCACATCTGAACCTGTGCCCCAGCTATCAGTTCCAGCTGTGCTTGCCAGGCTGTTTTCAACCACTTGCAATAACACTTCGTGCTCTTTTGTAAGAGATGTTCACATGCAGAGAATCTGAGATAGCCCATTCAGGATCCTGTAACTCAGGCCCCAGAAGACACTCACACTTGCCTACTTTTCCTGTCCCAGGAAAGAAATGTAGCTATTTCACAGTTAGATTGGGCAACAACAAAAATTAACTAGTTGTGAACTTTGCATAAAAGTCCAGCAGAGAAGTATGTCATACTTTCCAGAGAGGGCAAATGTTACGAAGTTTAGGAGGCCTTTGTGCCACACAGGAAGGAGACCTACTGAGAAGAACAAGAGAAGAGTGGGAAGGGAGGCTGAGTGGGAGAAATGGAGAGCAGCTCATTTAGGTGTGCCCAGCAGAGTAAGTGGCAGGCAAATGAAAAAGCAGAGGGGAGAGAAAGAGATGGTGAGAGGAAGAGAAAGGGCCACGGAGATATCAAGAAAGACACAGACAGTAGACAGGTACAGAAAGAGATCAGAAAAGGGAGCAGGATGGAAAGAGCTGAAGACCAGAAAGGGTGTTTCCATTTGTATTTTCATCTGATCCAAAAATGTGCTCACATAAAAAAAAAAAAAAAAAAAAAAAAAAAAAAAAAAAAAAAAAAAAAAAAAAAAAATTGCCAGCTTAGAGAAAGAGCAGCTCAGACAGCAAGGAAAATGGTTTTGACAGAACAGCCAACTTAGGAAAGAGCTGTCTGCATAAGTGATCAGCTCAAACCACACTGACAACTCATACAGTCCAACCTTCCCTCTGATCCAGACTCTCTGGTCCTGGCTTCACTGACTGAAGTAAATGGGTCACCACCATGCCATGAGGCTGGGGCCTCTGATTTCTCAGACTCTCAACGTGGTTATGGGGATACACCAGCACTCTCAGTGCAAACACAGGGCTTTCTAACCTGCCTGGAATGGCAATTTCCTTGATGGACATGGTCCAGATTTGTTTCAAGTTTTGTTTAACTTTAATAGCTTTACCCTTGAAAGATCAGAGGAGAAGAGGTGGTCTTAAATTGACAGAAGGGAGTCAATAAACCTCCTTTCATTAGACAGTGACTTTGCCTGCACTGTACTCAGATTTAACTGTAAGCCCCTTCCATAAACTAAAATAGTTTGGTTTGGCTCTGTGTGTGTGTACGTTAAGGGAAGAAATAGATCAAATTCAAGAAAGTGCTGAACACTCCTGCCCTTTGCTTTGTTGGTTATTTTTCCTCCCTGGCAACTGGCTTCCCTCCGAGAATGCTGGCTTGCGGATGAAATGAAATACAATACAACTGTATTTTGTATAGCATCTCTCAAGTAAACAGGATCACAATTGCTCTGCAGGCTAAGTGATAAAAAACAGCACAGAGAGAAGGAAATTAAGAGACAGAAATGATGGAAGAAAACCAGCTGCTTCCAATGGAAGGAAGCACAGGTCCGTGGCTAAGACTCTGGGTTGGGAAATGGCAGCACAAGCTTAGCTCTTAGAGCTGCCAGACTTCATGCTTTGACCTTGAACTACCTGCTTGACCTTACCAGGGTTCAGTTTCCAGTGCAAAACTTCTGCTTGTTAACTCTTCCCTGCCTTGGGAAGTCAGAGATTACTGCATTTAAGTCCGTGGCATGCTCTGACGCTAGGCAGGCAAGGGCTTACATGGCTGGGTGGGTGGAAGTGTGCTAGAAGGTAGTGGCACACAGAGTAATTTGAATCTTTCCAGATGCCAATACCTAAAAAAAATATCACAGTAACTCACTGAGTATGATGATGCCATTGAAACAATTTAGCAAATGGTGTTGAAACAAAGGGCTGAGAAGCAAATTTCACTGCAGTAGGACAGCCTTGCCTTACACCCAGTGTGACAGGAGGAGGTGGCAGCCATTCTATCCCTTAAAAGCAGTTTCACTCTAGGGACAGATATTAAGGAATGGAGTAGCTGCCAGTGACAGAACTGTCTGAGCATGTTAAATTTGGGTAGCATGTGGTACGGTGGTCATTTATAACCATGACGCTAACAGTGGAAAACATATTGCTTATCACTATCAGAGGGTTGGGAAGGATGGCTAGAAAAATGCCTTGCAATCTGCTGCTGAGCAGCTCAAATACGGAAAAGCATGAGAAGTGATGACCCAAATGGCTAATGAACGTGTTCATTACATGTTGACTGTGAACAGCAGGCTGACATAATACTTTTCAAAATAAGACATGATTTTGAAAGCACTTAATTTTTTTTTTTTTTTTTAAGCAACCTATTTATCTGTTTCAGTGAAGCAGGGGCTGGTGTGCTCTTCAGCCTGGCTGTGGAGAGGAGAAGCTGAGGCATACCTCAGGAAATACTGATTTCTTGAGATCCATCCATTTCCTTCTGTATTCAATACCCTTCACAAGTTCAGTCTCCTGTCCTGCTTTAAGGTACATAACTAACAATATACGGACAGAAAAAGGGAAGGCACAATCACGTGTTGGCTGGGATATGTCCTTTTCAAAGGACAGATGGGGAAAAACCTAGGTATTAGAAGTTAGCTCCTTGCTTCTCTATATGGGATTTGAGTAGCTCTCCTCCCTAATTTTCCTTAAATTTCCATGTCCTTTAACCTTTTCCCATCCAGTTAGTTCAGAGCAGAGTCACGAATCAGAGTGGTTAGACACTGAGAGAGGGCCTTGCAGAAAACAAAGGGGAAGCTGTTGGTCCAGGTTGCTGCTTCCCCTGGAAGCAGTGGGCCAGGGGTTAAGCCTCCCAGAGCCTCTAGCTGCAGGGAGGCTGGCTGCTGCCTCCCTGCTTTCTTGCCACATCCCTCCCTGCCCATCAGCCACAGGATTCATATAACATACCCAATGCTTCATGGACCCCGACCCCAAATAGCACAGAGGGGGCTCCAAGGCAAGGGACTCTTGACAGTGCACACCTCCAGAGGACCTTGCTGTCCACCCCTGCCTGTCTGCACAGTCTCAAGGCCTTGGAAAAGTCATGGCACCAGGCTCACAGGACACCTTACATATCTCACCTTTCTTCCTCTCCTCCCCAAGGCCCCAAGTCAGACTCAACTCATGGAGCAGGAGCACTGTTTTCCTCAGCTTCCAGAAGTAGCCTGCATGAAGTCAGAGACATCACATGTGCATCTCCATAGCAACGAGATCAGGCCCAGAGTGGAAAATGAGGGACAATGGGAAATAATATGGGAGAAGGCTCTGCAGAGAAGGGATAGTTGCTTCTGCTTGGCTGCAACCAGGCAGCATAAACCAAGAGTAATGGGTGGAAGTAACAATCCACCCTCTGCCACTGTTGGGATGGAGAGAGGCCTGTATATTGAACCCCTTCTGCCTGCCAGACAGAAGAGTTTTTATTACTTAATTGCAGAACTACATTGGTCCGAGAGCCCAAATCACAGCTGTACTGAGGTCTTAATCTTTACACTGGTATTTTAACCTTTGTCCCTGGCTGCAACAGAGTCTGAGATCCACCCCCTGGGATCCTCCTCTACCCCATTCCCATTGTTCAGAATGTGGCAAGAAATTCAGAGCTCCTGCTGTGCCTGAGAAGTCACTTTCATTGTCTTCTCCTCAAGTGTCCCCAAAGTGGATAGGTAGCAAAAATCATTAGAAAGTCAAAATACTGACACTTTGAGGAAAACCTTTTTTCAGGGGTGTGAGTACTGTTGGGACCAGATCACATATCTAGATCTAGTAGTACACATGGCCCTGATTTTCATGCTGACTCTTTCTGACCAGGGCTCTATAGAAATGATTAAGAAACTGCTACCAGCTGTCACAAAGGGGAAGTAGTTTCTTTATATGAGAGCAGAAAGTTTTGGCGTTGAGGGGAGCTCAAGTCTGATCTAGCCCCTCTTGGTGAACGTAAAATATTTTTTTATGCATCTTTCATTACCTTACTTAGTGAAAGCAAATTACACCACAATCAAATGCTGTGGCCACCCTGCCTTCTTCCCTGCCACCCTCACAGATGGGACCATCTGTATCATTTGCCCTGGAAGAACCATGTCTTAGCAGATGATGTCTTTCCCCATGATCTGGTTTTGAAATTCAGCATTTCAGCCTGTCAGCAACATCTAGACTTCATCCCTCCTTGGCTGTGCTGGTGCCACTGCCTCTTGCAGTAAGGCAATCAGAGTATAAGCTTTTTCCCAGATTCCCCGCTTAACCTCAGGCAGACCTGTGCAGCTTTAAGTAGCGTATTACAGTAATGAGGGGCCATGATTATTTCTAAGAATATGCCCTCCTTCCCATTAGTCACCCCCCATGACAAGCAGCTCTATCCTTTCTGCTGCCACCAGTCACTAGCAGGCCATTGGGGCCGCAAAGGAGGACAGAACAGCCTGACATAAAGAAAAAGTAAGAGGAGCGCATAAACTGGGAGAGAGGGTGGGGAAAGGAATAAGCATTGACAGTCAAAATGCAAAAAAGATGAAATGCAATTTTTCTTCAAACGCCTGGAGACAAGACAGATCTCCTGGCTTCCTTCCCCTCCCTTGCCCTCCTGCCTGAAAAGAGAAGAGGTAGTTAACATAGGAAAGCCCCTCAAATAAGCCCTGACAGCCACATATTCAGAAACTGATGGCATTTCCCTAAACACTGTTTGTAAAATGGTAATTATCCAGCAGGCAGTGACAGCTGGCACTTAGCACTGAGAGGGAACATGAGCGGACAAGAAGAAAGGGATCCTGCTGTAATTGAACAAAGGGTAAAGAAATATATAAAACATAATCAGAAAAATACAAAAATTGGTGGCTGTGCTAATAGGTCACCTCAGCTTCTTGGTTCATCTTGAAAGGATTGAGCTTAAATGCAGATTCAGACTGACATCCTTCAAATCATTTCACTGGCAACAGCACCTCTGAGGGGAGCAGCAACAGTAGCAGCAAACCCAGGGGGTTGAGCAGCTGATGGTGAGCACAGCGGTGCAGAAGTGGTGGCCAGCTTTATCACCCAGTGTCTGGAGCACCTCTTTTCCAACTTGTGTCACCAGATCAGCCGTTGGGAATGAAAGCTTCTGGGCAGACATTTTCTCCCTACTTCAGACCAACTCAGCTATGCCACAACATGGCAAAATGGAGTCCTTCATTGGAAGGATCTAGACTGGACAAAGCACCAGGCAATGTGAGTTGAGTTGGACAGGGACATGTCTAGGCAGATCTTCCACTTCTTTGCTGTTAAACAAAAAATCCACCTCTGGGATTCTTTTTGGGGCAAGGGAGGAGCCTGACATTTCAGATATCAGGTCTGACATATCTTCGGTTTGGCCTCGGGAAGGGTTCTTCTTTCATTGCCTCTGTTCTTTGCTTACAGAATGGATTGTGTGTTGTTGTTGCTATGCCATATGTTCAAACCAAGGCCTTTTTCCAATTACTTCCCACCCAAAATTTAGGAGGGCAGGGTCCTGGACTGGACTTAAGCCCTTAAACATGATCAGTAATACACATTAAGATATCTTCCCTCATATGAGAGTCACACTGTCACAACAGTCACAGAGAATAACTGAAGAAGAATGAAAATAAACTCATTAATGAGCAGGGTGGTATCTTTGAGCTTGGGGATTTCCAAATGCATATTCTGAGGCCATTATATTTGCTTTCTCATTACATTAATTAGGATGTTACCTCCCTCCAGCCTGCAGTTGAGAAAGCTCTGACCTCTCCAGGAGGCTTCATGACTTACTTTTGCCCAGATCCATACTGGAGAGGTTACTGCCAGGGTCCAGCAGCATGCACCTTGGATCACAACCCATGACAGGCTCCTGAGTCACTGAGTGAGCGATAGGCTAGCAGTACAAACAAATAATGCTCAGGTGAGTGTGGTCAAACAAGAAGGCTGATGGAGTACAGGAATACTGGAAGGAGGTCTGCCTCTCTCCTGTTACCAGGAATCAGCCTGTCACATGGATAGTCCATGCCTGGGATAACATAGAAATGGCACCCAAATTTCATGTCATCCCTTGCCATTGCTTCTCCTTCACCGAAAGACTCTACCCATGAGAAATATGTAATTGTCCTAACTGACCCATACAATTTTAGAAACTGAAGGCAAAAGCTTTTGAATTTCAGCTAAGCACACCCTTCTCCTCTATCCTGCCTCAATTCTGTTTTACTAGGTGTTGCTATTACTTGGTCCATCACAGCAAACGACCTCTAAGCTTCTTTTTATGCCATATTCTCCTTGGTGCCAGGTTTGTATGTTAATAATTTTCTCAGCACACACGCACATTTAAAATAAGATAGATTTTCTCTGCTGCAGACAGATACACCTCTTCACAGTAATTCATTATGCTACTATCTCCAAAGCTGTTTCTTTGAGAAATATGCGTAGAGACTTGTATTAACAGTGTAGAGTTTTCATGATGATAACTGATGATTTGTTTGACTAGGTCTCTTACGTATCAATCTAACTATTTTGTAGTTTGCCTGTGATTTATTTTTGACTGCCTTAATAAAGTTCCAATATTGCTTTCAGTAATCAATCTGCTTTCTCTAAGCTACTGTTAAATTCTTTTTTGAATTGAGCGAGAGTTTGAGTAAAGAATTTATCCCATAAAACTACTGATCTGAAAGTTATCAATATATTTCTAAATGTCCAAGTACAAGTAAATTGAAAAGTGAGATTTTTACCATCAGTTGACATTTAAATATATGCATGTTTTCAAGTACAAAGTAATTACTTTAAACAGTAATAGAGCATTTCTCATAAGATATATTAAAGAAACACCAACAATGAAATTGCTAATGTTGCAATTTAATTATAAACCCTTCTATATGCCAGCACATCTTCACTATTACTTCTGTTGCCAGTCTTGATCTGTAGCATGCTGTCTAACACAATTTACAATGCTTTTTTTTTTTTTTTGTACAAATTACTTTCATAGCTTCTGTTTATCTGCCATATATGGGAAAGCATGGATGAACAAAAGATGATACATAACAGTGATTAAGGTTGAAGAAAAAAATATGAGAGTATTCTGTGAAAACCTCTATGGAGCCACACACTGAAAGGGGGGAACACACACCCACAGGAGACCAGCAGCAAGACCAATAGTTCAGCTGCAATTTTGGAAAGGCAATTTTAGTGTAGCCATTAGAAGACAAGTCTAAATGATTTTGGAGTAAACATGAATATTCATTATCAATATTAATGCGTTTACCACGGACTCCTTTGTTTCCATGCAAGGTTTCACATACAATCTAGCTTGGCTATGCCCTGACTAAAGCACACTGAAATTTAACAGTTTCTTAATACAACACCTAGCTTCACTGTTATTAAAGATTAGAAAGGAAGAGTTTAGAGCACCTAGGACTTCTCCCTGAGGGAAGCAGTGAGACATTTCACCCATAAATTCCCATTTCTGACTCTCATGAGTGACAAAATCTCATGAGTGAAGCAAAGAAAATATTTTAAAAAGACATCTGATGATGATTGGAAAACTGCAAGTGATGTAGAGCTAAACACATCCTTGGGTAACCTAATTTATTTTATGAAATGAATACAGGCAATAAAGAGATTCCTGTACACACATGTGCACACACTCATACACCCAAAATAAAAGCACCTTAATGATCCTCTCTGTCCCAGTAAGAGCTAGTACCAGTCACTGGGCTTTGGTGGCTGTCCAAGCGCATTCACCACTGATGGAGGAAACCTTTCCTGGTTTTGCCCTCTAAAACACACCTGGCACTCAGCACAAGAGCTTAACCCGTAATAATTTCATAAAGCACTCCTAATGCTTCTGCAAGTTCAGGAAGATGCAGCACATCACCATCAGCAAGGTTGCTGTCAGTGTCTGTGAGTTATTTCTGTTGTTGCTATCAGAGGTCTGTGATGGCTTGTTCAGCTCTTATGTGGGGTTTGCAGAGAAGTGGGTGCAAGGTAAGTCACAAGGAGGGGTGCAGGCCAACTCAAGCCTGTCCGGTGCACAGCCCTAGACTATCCGATGTGAAGCAGATCTGTCAACCACACAGCAGAGTTAATGTTCCACCTCTTGTCAGGCATTAAACACCCACGGGACCAGCGTCTTTCCAAAAACACGGACCTCTTTCAAACCCCAGCTGGGCAATTCCCAGCAGTTCTGTTACAGAAAGGAAAATCCTCCTCCTGCCTGCCCTTCTCCACCCACAGCTCTCACTGGAGAACAGGCAGGAGGAGAAAAGTGCAGTAAGAGTGAAGAGGGGCATGTGTGCATGTTCTCAGGCACAGGTGCAGAATCATGAAAGCACACACCAGTGTATGTGAAATGAAGACAAAAAGAGGCAAGAGGGCACACTGAAACAAGGGATCAGCAATCAGGAGGTAAATATGCAAAAGTAAGAGAAATGGATCAAGAGGGAGTAAATTGGCAAGAAAGAGAGAGAAAGCATTTGGAGGACTGACAGTATGGACCAGGAGACATCCCAGCTCCAGGTACACATGGGAACATTAGGAATCGAGCACAAACACACACACAGAGTACCACACACTGAAATAAGCACAAGTGACAAATCACAGACTCGTTTGGGTGAGAAAAGACCTCTGATGCATCATCCAGGCCATTGCTGCAACATGTGGCAGATCTGATTATACCTAAACCATCCCTGACAGATGGGTGACTCATCCCTCCCTTGAATATCTCCAGTGCTGGTGGCTCTGTAGTGTGCCTTGGCAGCCTGCTCTGCCACCAAACTGTTCCTAGAGTTATAAAGTTTTCCCTAATATTTTTTTACTAACTGTTCCCTGTTGTACCTCAGGACCATTATGTCTTAGGCCTGTTTGTACCAACCACCGAGAAAAATGGATCCCTATCCTCTCAGTAGCATTTCTTTATGGATTTGCAGGCAGTGATTACATCTCCCTTCACGCATCTTTCCTCCTCAATGAATATATACCAGCTTTCTTAATCTTCTCATTTATGCTACACTTTCCAAACCTATCATTTTTGTCACTCTTCCTGGAGCTTCCTTCAACCCATTGTGGCTTTGGGGCCGAGTGGAGACAGCATTAATTCAGCTTCCTGCCTCTTACCTGTGCCATGTCCAGTCATGAAAGGTTTAGGACTAGCTTTATTTTCTTTCCTGAACACCATTTGCTTGCCTGAATACCTCTGGCTTTATCCTCCTGAAATATTCTGTTACGTGCAGAGACAAACATGCACATACGTGTCAGTGCAGACTCGCACACCTATTTTACATTTTTTATATATGTTTATTTTATATATTATATAAATTGATATGTCCCTTGCCTAGTAGAGGTTCCAACATTAAAAGCTGGCTTAGAAGACAAACTAGGCCAGCTGTGATGATGAGCACCTGATGCAGAGAATAAGGAAGAGGGTGATGATGTAATATTACACACTGGAAGAAGCCCCATTTGATGGTATCCTGATGGTGGACTGAACACGAATATTATCCAAAACTGTGCAGACCATATCCATTTCATAGTGCTCAGTTGTCTTCTGGACCCTGCACACTGCATCCATCATTCTTCCCTCCTTCTTTAAAGCCTTCACTTACACGATGAGTTAGCCTAGTACTCAGCAGGTCTGCCCCCCTATTGCTAAAGTGATGTGCATGAATGGTTTCTATACAATGCAAAAATGCCTTTGGCACTATGATTTTAGTTTCAAATGGATAACCTACATGAGGAAAAAATCAAGAAAGGAAGGACTGAGTAGGTCATTTGAGATATTATGCAGCTGCCTCCAATTGCTCACTTCAGTTTCTGAAAAGCCTCTCAGGGATTGAATTAGAAGATGGACCTTTAAAAACATCTGGAGAGAATATCCACTCGAGCACCCAAGAATGCCATAGCATTTCCTTTATGGATTTCACAGAGAGAGCAAGTCCCAAGTAAAATGCATAACAAACACAACACACCAGTCCTTGGTGAAAAGGCATTATGGCAATAAAGTGACAATCATTTCAAAGAGTCCCTGATTTCCATCTACAATCAGATACTCACAAAAGCATGCCATTTCTATACCTAGGAGCCTGACCTGATGGCTGGCACTGTGACTTACTCCACCAAGGCACCACTGGCCACTTGTTTGCCCCATCACACTTGAGAACCAGAGGCTGTGATGAACAGATAAGACTTTGGCTCTAGGGGCTGTGAGACAGAGGCCAGGCTCCAAGAAAGTCATCTGTAACCAGTTATAGCTACAGCCTTATTGCCAACGACAGCAAGTTATAGATGTGTCTGTGTGGCAGACTAATGGTCAATAATATTTCTTTTCAATACCCTACAGCAACATCAAGCCAAGCATGGTGTTTATTAAGTCTCATGGAATTTCCTGTCTGTTCTGGAATCTGTAAGGTTTTACCCAATTGCACCAGTCTTAAAAGAAAATCTGAAAAATCAGTTAAGAAATGGAGAAGCATCTCATTCCTCACAATGAAAAGAATATGAGATGTAAAATGTCACCGCTTTGATGTGCTGGCAAACTTCCTGGAATCAGTCAACCAAAGATAACTATGTTTATAAATATTTGAGATATGAAGATACTGTATATAGATTGCATTTTTATTATTATTATAAAAGTGTTTGGACTTTTTTTTAAAAAAATGGAAAGAAATAGCTCTGCAGTATATTCTAAATACATACATTAGAGTGTTTTGTGCTGTGCATAGCATGTTTTAATAAGGAAGAACCTGAATTCTACTTTCTCTCTACCCCTTGATCACAGCAAAGTAGCTATTCCCTTCTCAACATCTCCCAGCAAGAGGTTCTAGGAGGCTGGTGGAGCAGCACTGGAGTTGCCAGCAGCTATGGCAGCACAGGTGAGCAGCATTATGAAGATCCCTTTATCTTCAGGCTTTGTGCTGCCGACCCATATCCCCCTATCTAAGAATATCCCATGTAAAATCAATAGCAATAACAAAATCCCTTGGAGAATTCATGGAGTCCTTCAGAGGATACAGCCAGGACTGAGCAGGAGAAATAGCTGGGGATGACTACAGCTTGTTTCTGTTGCTCCTGGCAGATTTTATTCAGGGCAAGGCCCAGGACTTGCTGCCCCTGGAACCCCACAATCCAGATAACTGCTTTTCTATTCTTTTTACAACTGACATATCATTCTTAAGACAGGAAAATTACTGAAATGCAATAGAAGTGGTTCTCACAGCCATGTGAATTCTGTTCCTGCCCAGCTGGCCTCCACACTATGCCAGTCTGGGACTTTTCACACCCAGCTCTGCCAACCCCTCTGCCACATTCCCTGCTTTTCCTGCCCTCAGGCAAGCTCATCTGCACAGGTCTGCTTGGAGATGAACCTCAGCTGCACCCTACAACCACATTCCATCCAAAGCCTGGCCCCTCTGCAGTGCCACTAATGCACCCTGATCCTGAGCAAAAGCCCCTCCTGCTATTCCCATTCCTGTGGAAACCCATTCCAGTTTAATTACTGGCTCTCCCATCTTGCAGCTTTATTGACATCTACATTTTCATTTGTCATCTTTTCTCAATTCCCAGCCTTATTCCCATTATTCCCTGTAACAACAGACAGCATGCCACAACCAATTTCACTTCCACTCAGCTTTCTAAACCACGTCTGAAAAAACAAGTATTACCCCACTAGAAAACCTACCTGAAATCTATTGAGCTGACTGTCAACTGGCTCCATGAAACAGAGGTAAACAATTAAGGCACAGTGTTTGCAATAATCACCCTGCAGAGCATTAACTCCCTGTCATTCGAGTCCTGGATTAATGGTGCCAATTGGTGTCAGCCCTGGCTGGCACATCAGCCCATTCTCACCCATCAGAAGGGTCTCTCCAAGCACAGGGAGACTCTCTCTTGCCTCTCTTATCATGGCTTTTCACCTTCTGCTTCCTTGACAGATAACCATTCACTCCACAGCCCAGAACTGCAGGGCCTGACTTTCATCCCAGTCAGTTACCAGCTTGTGGCAAAATACCAGAGAATGCCAGCATTTAACACCATTCAGTGCACATTTCAGTGGATATTTCACTGGAGAGTCAAACCCCCTCCCAAAGTAAGGGCAGAGAGTTTACACAGAAACAGCTGGAGGGAGACCTTGCATCATTTCTCTGTTATTAAATATGACTTGTGCTGCATTCTCTAAGAGGATGAAGGAAAATTCTGCTCATATCTCTATACATGCTTATTTGTGTTTGGGGCAATCAGGATTGCCAGCATTCAAGATCAATCAGCCCTCAACAGGGTTCAAGGTTTGGAGAATCATGCCTCGTTTGCTTTCCCATTGTAAATGTTAACTAAACATAGCTCTGGGGAGAGGTGCCAGTTCAATAGCTCTGGAGATTACCCTGCCAAATTCTTTTTTCAGTCTCAGCACTGTAAAGTCAGAGCAATTCCAACTACCATCAGCAGAGCTACTCCAGAATTGCAGTCAGGGTGGATTTTGGTACTGCAACTCTCTGTTCTCACCCAGGGCAAGAAGATGACCTAGTTTAACCCCTCGTCAGTGCTCCCAACAAGCTCAGTGGGACCCACTTTTAATCCCACAACAGATACAGCACTGGCAGCAACAATGTTTGGTTTATCAAAGTGGAAGCCATAATATGTCCCCTGCACCACAAACGTGCCTCACATTTTACCACAATCCCTGCTGGAAAGACCAACCGTGCTTCATAGCTGGCATAAAATAAAGTCACAATTAGCACCAAGGAGAGGGACTTATGCCTAGTCACGCCCATTTGAACCAATAGATTTCAATGGAAGGATAATTACAGCAAAATCAAGTGCTCTGAATTAAAATAAGAACAGCAGAAAGAACTGGACCACATGGATGTGGCCATGGGTGACCCTATGCAGTTGCCAACAATATAAGCCTGCTATACACTCTGCTGAAAAGGACTATGGCATTCCCTGCCTCTCCCAGTTCACTTCAGAGTTGCCTGAACCTGTGCTGGAAGTTCCTAAACTGCAGCTCTTGCTAGGTTTTGCCTGTCTCTGCTCAAGGCATCAGGATACCTGAAGAGCTCCAAGGTAGACCATGTTTCCTCCAGACTTCTCTGTGTCACAGCCAAGAGTCCACAAGCCCAAAGGAACATATTGCCCTCATTTCTCAGTTTTCCTTTTCATTGGAAATGCCAGTATTTAACCAGATCAGAGTCATCTACAGAGAGAAAATCTGACTTAGGGAATCTGTTTTGAAATGAAGGAGTGAACTAGTTCACTGAGCAATTCATTCTTTTTCTCCGTGCCTTCATCACTTTCTGCTTTCTGCACTGCACATGTGATGATTTATGATGTTGACATCATCATGAAGCTCTCTCCCTATTTCACAAAAAGCCTTAAAAAGAGAGTGTTTTGGCTCAGCAGTGTTGGGTGAGATTCAGTATTAAAGCAGCATATGTTTGGAAGGGCTGCAGTCCATAAAAACTTCTAAACCATTGGAGATGCAGCCATCATTTAGGATAAAGGATTGGGTGTGTTTTGCCACCTGTGGTGTGGAGAGCAGGTCCTTCTGGACCATGGTGGCCTAAAAGCTCACCATAGTGAAGAGTGGGACTTGAAAATTTCTACTAAAAGCAGATGACCATCACAACTATAGTTGCTCTCCCATCTTGTGTCCATAACTTCCCAAAAACAAAGACTTTAATCACCATTGAAACTTTGCTCAGCCCCTTTTTTATTTTTGTATGTAGAGTTGCCTGGAAGAGGGAGGGAGTCAGTTTTCTCTGTGTGGAGCTCTCATGTGAGCACATGCAGGACATTATCTTCACTCCTGAGCACCTCATTATGCAAAATATATTGACAAAAATGAACAAGAGCGGAGCAGAGCAACAAAATAGTCAGATAATTAGAGCAGTCAAAGAATGAAAGGGTCAAATATGTCTGTGTGGCTGTGAATAGGAGACAGGATATCAATATGAATAAAACAAAGGGAAAGAAAGCAAACGCAGACCAAACCTGAGACAAACTTCCTGATGGCAAGGTATGGCAGTAGGTTGGAATGTCTCCTAAAGAATACAACTGCTTGCTTGCTGCCAGAAAACATTTCAGAGGAAACCCAGCTCAGTGCCCAGGAGGCAGGCCTGCTCTGCAGCAGGGCCCAGCTACAGTTAGCACTCCTTGCACTTTTAAATGGATGTTTCCATCCATGTTGCATGTCCCAAGCTCACAGGCAGCCTGCCACTGTGCAGATGTTAAGCAGATGCCATCTCCCTCCAGTGGTTAAAGCGATTTCAGGATGAGATGGTAATTGTCCCTGAAAGGCTGTGTGCAGAATGCAGGAGGGTGCAGTATGTTGCACTCTGGTGCAACTGAGAGCCAGGGCTCATCCAGGTAAAATGTTAAGCCATGGTGATGACGCAGGCTGAATTCTCAATGCATTTGCGCACGCTCACTCCTTGAGTTGCTGCTGAAGAAGCTCAAGGAGAGGACCCACTCAGCAGCACTGTCAGTGCCCAGATATATTGGCCATGGCATCCATCCAGTCCCTTATCCTGTGTGGGATAGCAGTCAGCACCAGATGCTTCAGGGAAGGTACAAATGCACCATGTGGACAGATGTGGAACAGCCTGTCCCTCTGTGCCAGGCTTTGTCCTGGGTTTTGAGACCTAGAGAAGCCTTAAACCTTACTGACTGCATGTGGCTGGCTCTCCTTCCCAGAATGTATTCTCCTTGATTAAGACAACTCTGAACACTCTCAATGGATACACGATCTTTTTTAAATTTTGAGTCCTGCTGAAAGATGGCTACTGATGATGTAACAAGACAATGATTTCTCCAGCCAACCTGCCTGTTACAGGGGAAAAAATACTCCCACTTTTTCATTCTGTAGTGTCATCAGACACCTCCTTGTTCTTTCGTCTGAAAACTGACACACTCTCCTATGAACATACAGACTTTTACGTATCTCTTCTTCTTAGCAACATACAAGCTCTGTGGGTCCCAGACTTTCAAAGAACTTTCTCTTTGCATGAGAATTCTCCCAGGTACATCATTATTCCCATTGCTCTGCTCTCCAATATCTCTTGTCTGAGACAACGTGGCCAGCCCTGCATGGATATTTTTGCAAGTGAGGTGCCAGCACTGGCAGTTTGGGATCGATCCATCCACCACTATATTAACATGCTGCAAAGTTGTCCCCACAGTCCCTGCTTCTCTCTGCTTTGAGAAGTAACACAGCAGTGCTCTGGCAGTCTCTGTCTTTCCTGTGGCCTTCTCAACCTTTGTGGTTTTTTATTCAGGCCTTCCCTTCATACGCCCCACACTTGGTGCTAATGTGGTGTGCATTCAAGAAGTGAATAAACAAAGGATGTAATTACTGTGCCTTCGTTTTGAGAATGGATATATAAGTGAGTGGCCTTTTCAGGGCATTCCTGTAGAAAAAAAAATGTGTTGTGTCTTCACTAAAACCATCTATTAGTCTTTTCCATTATAATCAATAAATCAGTTCCCTTTTTATATGGTGATGTTGGCTCAGCTGTGATTTTCTGATGACAAAATTCATTACTCAATTGTCTCATCGCTTCCTTTCTAAGTTCAAAAACATCCATTAGCACCACTATGTGAAGCCCCATTAATCTGCTTTCATTATAATAATGTTCTTATTCTTTCTTAGCATCTTTATTGCATCCCACTCATCCTTGTTGTCTCATAGGAGCTTTTAATTAATGCACTAAGAACTGATATAAAGAATCAGCTTCTTTTTTATTTACTTTCTTTTCTTAGATCTAGCATTTTTGGTTGCTGGACAGAAATTAACCATATTTACTCAGGTGACCCTACTATAGAATGGAGAGAGCTGGCACATGTGATGATGTAATCTGGATGCTTTAGAGCTGACTGGATTTTGCAGGGGAAGGTACAGTCAAAATAACTTTTACTGGCTCCAAGTACTCATTTGCTCTCGTTCTACTACAGTCTCCTGAAAAACCTTTTTCAGAATGGGAAGGATCCATCACAGCTATGCAATGCTGTGTCTGGACTTGGATTTGTTTCATAATGCAAATCAACAAATGTACCCTTCAAAAGAAACTGAAGGGCTGCTGAAGGGCTTCTTACTAAGGTGAGAATGATTCCTCAGTTAATGAAGGCATCAAAAGTGATGTCTTACTCCCCTCCTTTGCCCACAAACCTGAACCCTGCCTTGTCACTTATACCCATTCCATGAGGAAAAAAAAAAAAAAAACTGTGCAGAATCACAAAGATTTAGTGCCCCTGTTCTATTTCCCACCCTCTTAGTTTCTTCCCACCTGCAAGACTTAAGAAAAGAAAACAAACAAATGCTGTTTCTACAGCAGACACATACAGTGGCTCATACATGGGCTATGGTACTTGTAAGGCCCCTGGGCCATGAGTCAAAAAATGTATTTTTTAGTCCTACATCCGACAGTACTTCTGGGAAAGCCCTTTCACTGGCCCCATTCTGTCTTCTGTTTGGGTCACCAGTGCCAGTGACGAGGGCTGTACCACAGTCCTGTCCCCTGCAGTGCCAACTGTGACGTGTCCCTGGTCACCACCAGGGTCTCTGGGTGTTAGGGCAGCACGGCTGAACTCAAAGGCTCTTGAAAGCAGACTGCTGCTTTTGTCCTAAAGATTTTCCCTGCAGGCAGAGGAGGCTTTGCTGCTCCATACAGAGCACACTGTAGTCTCCTCCTATGCTTCAAACAGCATTTGCACCAGTCCTCACAGGGCTCAGCTCAGCCCCCCTTATTCCAAGGTGCTAAGCCCTCATGTGCACCTCAAACAGATGGGAAGGAATCTCCACACACATTTCCAAAGAGGCAAAAACAGTTTCTCTGGGAGCAAGGGCTTGGAACTGGTTGCTGGAAATTTGACTGTGTATATCCTACTTGAGAATTCCGTTCTGAGAAGGAAGATGGCATGCATTTGGGTGAGGGATTAAAACCAGATGATGGCATGCATTTGGGTGAGGGATTAAAACCAAAACTATTTGCCCTGTCCTTCCAGTGTGTGTTAGTGTAGGAGACAACAAATAACAAATGAGGAATATTAAATTCCCTTCCTTTGCTCATCACAAAGGGACAAACAAAATTGGTCAACAATGGTTTTCTGGACCTCTCTAATGAAATCACCCCTGCACCTTAAACATTGTTAGTCAATGGAAAATTGGCATGTTTACTTTCTTCTAGGAGACCAAATGTAGAACTGCCTAGAAAAACAGTCAAACAAAGGGATACATTGTGAGCTGATATCTCTGACAAGTCAGAGGGAAGAAAAAAAAATTGTACACATATTATAAAATTTATCATTAAAAAATAGAAAACCCAAACCCAAGAACTTTGCATGATACTTCAAAAGAAAAGAAGGAAAGGGGAGGTGGAAGGGGAGAACAAAAGGAAAAGAAAATCTGTCAAGAATTTTCTCACTGCATCCAAAATGCCTCAGTAAGCTGAGATACAGAAACAAGCTAATTACTGTCTTTCTTTTACTCTTCCAGTTCTGAACTCCACACACAACATTTTTCGTGATTATTAATAAAGGAACACTTTCATCTTTGTCTTATTAAGAGTTCTGGGGGTAGGAGAACAGTATCTGACAGATACCATATGGGATAGGGTAGAAACAGGAAGGAACAAAGGAAAGGAAAATAGAAGCAAGGAGGTGACTTAGGAATCCCTCCATATTCCTGGGACGTTTGTCCAAACTACTGGAGCTTTCTATATAATTGGAGCAATTTCTGCTCTTCTATACTCTTCAATATTTATTTCCAAGGTTCTGAAGCTTAGGGTGACAGAGAACAGGATGTGTCCTCTGCATGAATAAAGGCTCTCTGTGTCCATGAAAAGCCAAGTCCAACCCTTGAGAAGTTAGGGAAGCTGTGGGACAGACATGAAAAGCACAGGCAGAACTCTGCTTCAAGGCCAGGAATGCAGTCAGAGCTGCCACACTGGCAGAGATGGTAAGGGGAGCCTGAGCTGGGAGCAGGAGGGGACGCTGTCAGACTGGGTGTGGAGAGACCTGGTCTGGATGCCAACCAAAACAGAGATCCAGTGGTTTGAAGGAGTTTCATATGGCTCCTAACCATGCATGATCCAACTCCAGCCTTTGCTTTCAGGTCCTTGCTTCCACAAACATTGTGATGCTGGAGTTAAAAAAAAACAACAGAAATTCTTACAGCATAGGCCTCAACCCCTTTGGGGGACTGAATATTTTCCCAGTTCGGAAGAGCAGCCTAGAGGAGCTACTTATTTGAATAAGACAATGCAGATACCAAGAATCAGGAAGCTCAGAGGAAGAGCACCAGCTAGCTGCCTGAATTCTGCCTGTACTGGACATGGCCAGTTTAAGCACATGCTTAACTCTTCACAAACATAACATCACTGTCTCTCCTTTCACAGTGCCACTGTCTGTCTTGCATACAGCTTTTGCATCCTGTCTTACCAGCACTGCAGACCAAGCTAAGCAAGAGACAACAGACTCTTGGGTGCAGACCCCTAAATCTGTCACACAGTTACTTGCTCATAGCAAAACAAACCCTTTTTTCTTAAAATCCATGAGACACTGGCCAAAGATTATGGTGGGGAGAGACACAGGATCTGTCAAGTGTTTTTACCTGTGATCACAATGTCAATATTCAAACTCCCCCCAGGCTATAAATCCTCTTGAGCAAATGGAGATGTACAAAATATTGTGTCATCTATTTCCCCAGACAACAGGGAATTTCTGCATGCACCACTCAGCAGACCAGAGCCCTGTACCTAAAAAGTCACTATTTGTTCAAATCAAACTCTCATCTGCTGGGGTTTCATCATTACAATTACCCATATGCAACAGCAGGTAATGCTCTGCCATTTAGTACAACATCTTCCAAGAAATTCTTCATTACAGGGCGGAGCTTAATAACCACTGTTTACCATAGAATGAAAAAAAAAAAAAACCAAACCTCACGTCTAAATAAAATCTGTCCTTCCTATGGAGCACTGTGGGCTTTTAAGACATGTTTTGTAGTATGCATAAGGATCTTTGGATTAGTTGTTCACATCTTTTTTCTCCACAGAAATTATAGATATTGCATGACTTAAAGAGACCAGCCTTGACAATGCAGCTAGTCCCATCAAATCCATTCCAATCACTGAGATTCAGCTCTGCTTCTGGCATTTTGCTTTGTAGCTGCAGGAAACCCCCAAGGATAACCTGTCCCAGGGCAGAGAATGCCTGGTAGAGGTGCTCACTAATGCACTATTATGCCCTCTCTTCCTTGTCCTGCCAGGAAGATATTGGCTGGATTTGGGAAAGGGCTAGAAAATGCAAAAAAGAGAGTTGTCAGAGCATTTCATTGCCATGCCAATTTTGTGCTGCAGGATAGTTTGGAAGAAGCCAGCCAGAAGGCTGCCATAATTTAAACAACCCTGGTCATCCTGAGAAAGGATGCTCAGAGGACTCCTTAGAAGCACTACTCCAAAAACCTGGGTTGCTTTAAAGCACCTTCTTCCTCCAACTAGACCAGTTTGTAGCTTATGTCCCAAAACCCAAACCAGCAAAGACAGATGGGAATCAACAAGTCCTGAAGCTGTTTTCCTTTGTAGTGAGCTGTGTAAGCAAATAAAATAAAAATCCCACATTCCAAGTGTCAGTCACAATTACCCCTCTGCCTATCCACACTCATGAACCTCTTCACATTGAGTTTTCAGTACTGAAGGTGAACACTAGAGTTGAAAAAATCTGGGCTGTTCTGCTTCCACCACCACTGGCACAGCAAATACTCAGAGGAATCTGTGTAAAAGAAAACCCCTTGAAAAGCTTCCTGAAAAATGACTGTTTATATTCTCTTTGGGTTAGGAGGGGCTAATAGGTGGCAGAACACTTCTTTCCAGAGTACAGAGCAATCACTGCTCTTACATAAAACAAGAGTTAATGATTCTACTGATTTACAACCTATTTTCCACTAATACATCCAGCAGCGAATTCTCAAGAGTCTTTCACCGTACAGAAATCTGGAATACAGGACAGTGATAAAGCTATGTTTAGCTAGAAGATGAGAAAACAAATTATAGGTAGGAGCCAAAATTTCAAATCTAGGTTAATTTGTTAATGCCTTGTAACATTAAAAAAAAAAAAAAAAAGGGAAAAGAAAAAAAAAAAAGCGCCTCTTTGACTAATTTTCTTCGAGCTATATGGAAAAAAATTCCCTCTTGCTTTCAAAGTAAACCCAATAGGGATCAAGGCACATCAATTTTGCTAATGGAACCCGGTTGCAGCCTTAATTATTATTATCTCTTTGTGATAGATTAGCCATTTACCCAGATTATATAGACAGAGTGAGATTAGATTAGATAGCCCAGGCTCCATATGCTTTTTCTATCTCCCTGTGCAATATAGCACTCTACTAACTGAATCCCTGCTTGTGCTCCTGGTAATGAGATATCTTACTGCATTTACTTTAAACTCTGTTTTCAATAAGAATTGATCAAGTTTCAGAAAGAAGAGGTAGTGAAAGAGGTATTTAGATTTGAGGGTTACCCTAACTTCAAAAGCCTAATAGTGATGGGATGTAGGACCATGCAGCACTCTTCAAGGTCAGCTGTTACTTTCACAGCAAGTGAGCAGAGGTGAAAAGAAAGACCCACAAATGCAAAAGAGACATTGCAGGTCTCCTACAAAACTGCATCTGCTGCCAGGCTCCTACAAGGAAATGGGGACACTTTAGTTAGCAAGCTGTGTGGGATACAGTTTCTTTGTAAGAACAAACCCTGGGATTAAAAGAGCAAGCTTGGATAAATCTTGTGAGATTCTGAATGTATTTAACAGGATACAGCCAAGTTTTCCTGACTGAAAGGGCAAGGAAGAAAATCTCTGTTCTTATTGGGCTTGCAAAGTTACCTAAACCTCCCAGCAGGCTTTGCCATCATGCAAAGAAAAAATAAGAAAAGATGAAAAGTTTTCTTCCTTTTTAACCATCTGAAGTTTGGATGGAAATGTTGCACAGACTTGGAATGGATACCCCTAAACAATGATTTGCTTTGCAGTCAGAATGTCCAGCATATTTCTTTTGACAGTGTTTGATTTGCTGTCTGAAAATATTACAGCTTTCAAGATAATTTTAAAAGATAGGCCTTTTCCTCCAGAACTTCTGTCCTACAGTATCCCTTCCTACAGTATCCATTCCATATCAAACTGGAAGCATAGATGTAGCCTTGCACAGAGCAAACTGCATTCTGAATGTTCGCTATTGGGAAAGGCTGTAAGGCAATTTGGCATCAAAGGCTGGGAAGAAATATAAATCCCTTCACGGCATTTGTAAGGTCTTGATTTTCCCCTGAGACTCCTTCCACAAGAAAAATCAGGAGTAGTGAACAGTAAGGACAGCACATCACCCCCTCATTCCAAGAACACCTGACTTAACACTAAGAGCAGCTTTGCTCCAGATTTTGTTCATTTTGTGGCCTGCACAAGAGTCCGGCCACCTAGAGCAGCTTTTATAGATGAAAATGCCATCACTTACTTTATCCAGAAGTTTTTCAAGGTTTTCTATTGAAAATTCTGGTTAACAAATTTCTTCAAAAGCATCCTGCTAGCTTTCATCGAGTCTCCTGTTTGCCCCTTATGCACCCTATATTTTGCTTAAAGAAACCAAATTCTGTTCCCTGGGTACTTCTCTGATAAAAATAAACATCAGCAGATTATTCTCACTGGGAAAAAAAAGTCAAAAAATTGGGGAAATGCTTAAAAATGGCATTTATTCAGCACAGGCCATCAGGATGTTATGAAAAACCTAAGTACTAAGGACAGCTGGAGAAAGGCTAGAAAATCAAGCTACACTGATACTGCTCTCTGGCTCTTTTTTCCAGGAGTCCCATGCTTGATGTTACACCGCACTCTGTATTTGAGTTGGCTTGTTCCCTTCCTCTGTCCTGCCTCATTCCACTGCCTGCACGTACACCTGTCAGCTTAATTCCTTCAAAGATGGAAAAGACCAACATTGTTCCTTCTCCCTGCCTTGTAATAATGAAAAATTGCATGGGAAGACAGAGCAATGCGTAGAGGGAACACTCCTACTCCCCCCTTTCCAAATGGCTCTGGAGTGTGGAGCTGGGGGCTGCCACCCACTCACTTGATTAAAGTGCTACCTGCTTTTGAGATTGCTTTTTTCCCCCTCTTTTTATTTTTTTTTTCCCCAAGAGGTTGGGTGGAGCTCTGCTTTATTTCTTCCTTTCTTCGGGGCTTGCTTGTTTATATTTTTCTGTTCTGAAAGCTGTGTGAGTCACACTTTGATTTACAGTCTGTCCCAGGAGAGCCAGGAGACCCTAATGAAAGAGCAGGCTGCAAGGGTAATTAATACCTACCAGACATTCAACTGCACCATTAGTGAGCAATGTGTGCCTCTGTGTGAGCACTGGCAGCTGGAGATGCGCAGGCAGGGATGATGAGATCCACTCCTACAGCCCTGAGCACCCTGTTAGCCACAGCCACAGCAACCGACACCCGAGGAGAGGAGACACACCCAGAAGGAATTTCCCTCACGGAGAGCAAGGCTGGAAGGGGGCCGGGGTCGTGGTGAGATGAGGTAACTGCAGGAAGCCAGGGAATGGGCTGCCACTGAGGGATACAGGAGGAAGGCTGGTGCAGAGCATTGATTGGGGATGCTGCGATGGAGAGAAGTCGGGAGGGTGATGGATCACTCTTGCTTAAAACAAACAAAAACCAGGCAGCTTGCCAGGAACGGCTTAGGCCAGTTTCATTAAAACTCTTCATTCATCATGCTGAAACGAGGCGGTATTTGTTATTGCAGCCGTGGTGTGCTGGTGCAGGAGCTATTACCAGAGTGGGTGGCAATACAAGGAGGGGGCAGTGGGAGGAGATGGGAGGGTAATGAAGGATGGAGGCGACTGGGAGGCGACAGGGCTCAAGTATCACTTACCATCCACTGAAGGGACAAAAATCTCCCTCTGTCTCCTGCATGGATCTGGGCTGATAAGGCTTCACATCCATCCAGACAAATTTCCAGGATGGGAGAGGATTCCCTGCTTCCAGGTGTATTTATTCCCATCATTAGACCAAATAATGGCACCAAAACATGCTGGGGCCTGCTGTGGTGTCAGGCTCAGCTGTGGTCATGAATCCACTTAATGTCACCTCAGGAAATCCTAACAGCATGATGCTCAAATAAAAACACTACACCTGCCTGGAGAGGGACTGGATGGATCTCTTGCACCTTTTCCATCTCTGCAATCCGCATTTGATTCTGCTCTCACTGCCCATGCATCCAGGGAAAGCAGAAACCTGCAGAGGTGGAAACTGCCTCATTACGTGGCTGAGACTCCCTCACCTTGAGTTTACTCTCACTTTCCACTTTATTGCATCTCCCAGGCAGCTCTGAGGACACAGCACCATCAACACAAAGCACACCACCATCCCCCAGCATGAGCAAGGAGGGCACAGTGCTACCTGCAGGTGGCTTTGTGAGTGACCTTAATGCCAGCACCAAATCCCCTCCAAAGATGTAATCTTCCTGTCCACCCGCATCCAAACAAACCCCTCTCTGAACTTTTTCATCGGATTCCCAGGCAGTGACCCACACACCCTGCAGTTGCCATTAAGGCCAGCCTTTGATTTTAAAGCCTGGTGACTGCAATTCCTCCAGAGAGATCAGGCTCCACATAAGGGTACCGATTAAGTGACATCCATGCTGGCTCATGCACTGGGACTGCAGCTGTGTAATTTCTGTGTGCTGGTGTGTATGGTGGGGGGAAGAGGAGGTGAGAGCTTGGTTTGCTGTGATGTGTTTTACTGAGCAGCAAGAATCCCTACTTGTACACTGATAACAGAAATCCAGGAATACAACCATTGAAGGATTGAGACCAAGGGAAAGGAAAAAAAAAAAAAAAAAAAAAAAAGAAAAAAAAAAAAAAAAAAAAAAAAAAAAAGAAAAAGAAGTGTGTGTGACAGGGAACATTTACACTTACTTACCTATTATCTACTTACTTTCATGCACACATGACAGAAGAAGCCCTGGGGTGTGTACATCCATGTGTCTAAGCTGTGTCACCAGCCTGGTTTAAAATCACAGGCCTTGAATTCCCGAGTCTGAGCTCTTGCTTGGAGTAAGGGCTGGTATTAATTTCCACATCAAGACCTACCCTTCCAAAAGAAATGCTTTGTATGCCTGAATGACCTCACAACCAACCTCTAAAGTAAGAAAGCTGTCTCTGGGGAGACATTTGAAACACTGAAATAGGTGCCCACAGGGCCCTCAGAGGAAACCTTACCATGCCTCTGTGCCATGGTGCTGGAGATAGGCTGGTAATGGTGCCCGTGCATTGTGGAGCTCACTCTCCTCACACTCCAGGTGTAGAAACAGGCATGATCCCATCGTAAGAGCAGGAGACAAGGCCACACAAGTTACACCTGCAACATCCCCAGTCCAACCCAGGCACAGCTAAGGGGCGTTTTTGCTATGTTCTTTGGTGCCACAAAGTACAGGCTACAAACCAGCACGCTCACTGGCTGTGTTTGGAAGGATCTGCTGCAGGAACAGCAGCTGCATAATGGAAATCAGCACTGGCCCAAGATTTTTGAAAGGAATGTTTTCTGGGAGAAAATTCAAGTTGAACCGAAGTGGCATATTTCGCAGGAAAATATCAGTTGTGCTGAAATCTTCAAGGAAAAATTTCATGACAGCATCTCATTTGGATAAGGATGGAAAAAAAAATAGAAGTTGATATTGCATTGTAGGAATATAAAATGAAGAGGATGCTAAACGCCTTGCTAAGTTTGAAGTAAAACATTTTTAGACTCTTTATGGATGTTTCCAACATTATAACTTTCTCCTCCATTTTTTCTCAGGCCATGTGACAAAAATCTTGAAATCTTAGATTTTCCAAAGATGAAAAACTGGTTTTCTATCACTTGGAATTTTCCAAGGGATATATTGTTTCACATTTTTAGCCATTTTCATCTAGTGAACAGAGAAATGAATATCTTCTCTCCCTAGAAATGCAGCACAAGTAATCTCTCAGCGGAGACAACCCCAAATCTGGAGACAGCTGTATCTGATCCAGCAGCTTTGCAAGCCAATGGCCAAGCAGCTCCCAACATTCATATTGTCCATATCTTCACACATGCATGTCTGTTCTTTGGTTGCAGGCCTCTTTAGGCTGTGGATAGCTCAGACTTGCCTGCAGGGACTAAAAATGGTATCCCTCCACAGGACTGCTATGACTCAGTGTCAGAGGCAGGGACAGGATTTAAGCCTTACACCCCAAGATCCCACTTCCCTGTTCTTCCAGACATACAACACTCATTTGTTTCCCTAAGGGCAGGGCTGGTTTTTCAATGTATATGTTGTCTTACCTGATTAATAACTCACCCACCAGAAACTTTCTCCTAAAGCTTGACCTAAATATTCTCTGTACTTCCCCTGTTGGCTAGTGAGAATAATTGGTCTCTCCTCTTTTGCAACATATTCCTCCACATATCAGCAGACAGGCCTCATGTCTCCCTTCTGCCTTCCCTTCTCCAGACCTCAACAGCACTGCACCAAGAGTGAGGGTGAAATTTGGCCCGTTCATGCACAGCTCTTTCAGCCTTCCCTTCAGAGGGCTTCCAGCATGAAGAATTAGTCAGGTTTTCTCTGCTTTGATGGTACACGGGGGTGTTCTCCAATGTGTGCATGACACAGCTGTGCCTCAGGAAACTGGATTTAAAGAGAATCATATTTGCCCATTTGCATCGATTGTGGGACTGAAAGGTTCTAGCAAACCCTATTCTAAAATCAATTTTTTCTGACTTAAAGGGGCCCTTCTGCGTTCCAGTAATGAGAATAAAATACTGCATTTCACCAAAATCCTATTATACTGTCATGAATATCCCATCACACTGTCAAGAACCAGGTGGTGGTGCTCTATGGTGTCTTTCTTATTGATGAGCAATCATCCTGCTTAAAGGTTCAGCTTGAACAAGGTCTCAGGAAGCCTGGATCTTTTCCTGTGGTGCACTAAAGCGCTGTGGTTCCTCCTGAGCTGCAGCCACCCTGGTGATCCCCTCTCAGTGCAGATCCCCCTCTACACTGCACCAAGTGGGCAACTGAAGGTCCTCATTATCTTTCAAGAGGTGCTCATCAACCTGCAGGATGAGGCTCAGAAGAGAGAAGTGACATCCATGGCTGCTTTGCTGCAGATGCTCCTGTGCATGCCCAGGAACCAGAGCTGCAGCATTTCATCTCAAGCACCAGATCTTCAGGTCATCTTGGTCCAACGTGTCATTTTGATTCATGTCCTCCATCTGGTAGTTTTTACCAGCAGCCCCAGGAAGCTGAGGAATTCTCATTTAATGGGCACACAGGGATATGCCTGTCCTATCAGGTATGCATATTCTTCCCTCCTTTCCATATTTCTGAAAGATCCCAAATCAAGGCTCAGATATTTCAGCTTGGCCAAAGAGGAAAGGGGGAAAAGCAGAAATAAAATCTGAATCAAAACTTCTGAAAAGTTGAGGAGAATGAAAACTCTTGGGTCCAGATCCAGGAATAAATTTTACAGCTGGCACCTGTTTGCCTTCATTACAAATGAAATGCAAAGCTCTGATTACACCACAAGCTTCAAGGCACTTAAAAGCTAACTGCAGATCAAACTTTTTCAGATGAAGCCATGTTCCACCCAGTCAAATTAGTTCCTGCTTTCTCCAGATGGTATCTCCCTTCACTTTTCTAAACGAAAATAAGTGTGTAAAGGAATCCTTCTGGGTTGTCTTCCCACTTTTCATTTCAAGGATACTGCTATTTCTTCCACTCCTCTGAGAAGAGTACAGTAAGGTAGAGCCCTGCAGCAATATCTCCTTCACCAACAAAAGCCCCAGAAATTCCACCTAAATGTAGGAAAACACCACTTAATTAGGAGAGTGATCAAACACTGGAACAGGTTGCCCAGACAGGTTGTGGAGTCTCCATCTGTGGAAATGCTCAAAAGCCAACTGGACATGGTCCTGAGCAGCCTAGTCCAGCTGGCCCTGATTGTGCAATGGGGTCAGACTAAATGGTCTCAAGAGGTCCTTTCCAAACCCAACAGTTCTGTAATTCATCCAACACCTCAGGGCTCTGCTTTGCTGAAACTGGGGGTTATAAAGCAGTTTTCACAAAAAAGTTATGGCATATAGAAAGTCTTCACTAAGAAAGGACCCACCCTTCAAAATTCATTTTAAAAGAAAAAGTAGGGAAAAAAAAAAACAACCCACCACTAAATGGATACACTGAAAGTGTGATAGCTGCACAAGTATGCTAATGCAAGGAAATGCTAGAACTACATGGCACATATTCCTTAAATAACAAGATATATTGTGTCACTCACTTCTCTTCATAACTTATGCAGCATACAGATGAGTGAGGCAAGATTTCTCAGCTCCACGACTTATCTGTACCTTATCAAACCTTAATATTCTGCTACTGTAGTTTGCTCTTTCTTTCCTTCTTCCTTTTTTCCTCTTTCTCACCTTCTGTCTCACTCCAATAATTTAATTCCTTGTTTTCTTTCTCATCCTTTCTTACTTTCTCTTATTCCTTTCTTTTTCTTTTAAAAAAACTCCAATAAAAATCCAACAAAAATGCTGATAAAAAGAAAAAAAAATTGACGTTTTTGGAGCCTATAGTTGAGATTTACAAGGCTGTCTGAGGGGTTTACATGTACAGCTCCCATTTATTTACTTGGTAATTCCAACAAAAAGTCCTCTGACTCTACGGACAGACCTAGGAGTGAATTTCCTTCTCCCTGCACACATAAAAGACTACTGGTTTTCTTTGGGAGAGGTGCTCCTAGCTGCCTTTATTGATATTTTCTTGTGCATTGCAAGTATGATCTTTTCAAGTATGATCTTCATACCTGGCGTTCAGAGATTACTTTGTTAAGACCACACCCAGTTTGCAAAATGGGAAGGTGGATGTTATTCACAGAGACCTTTTGATATCTAAATAATAAGCAGCAATTATCCCAGAAGGCAGTGCCAACTACCCCCACACCAATAAATACCTCCCCTCCCTTGTTACTCACAAGCAGAGATTTCCAAGTTTCCCCTGACAAAAAGGCTGTGCGTTCTGCTGAGAAGTGCCACCCTGACACACACCAAGAATCCTGGGCCACACTCACAGACCTCCTGCAGGGCTTCCACAAATCTTTCAGCAGTGCCCAATAAAGGAAGGGAGGAACAACCCATAGAAGCTGCCATTTCTGACAGGTAACCAGAAACCTGAGAGCTGCTCTATAGAAAGTTGGACTTTCTTGGGGACGGACAGACACTGCCTGACCTCACTCTTATCTGCCAGGCACGGTTGATTTGTTCTGCCCACTGCCATCACATGGGATTCCCCCAGCTCTGTGGCCACATCCTGCAGGCTCAGCGGGGTTGATGGACTAATTGCCACGCTCATATGTAACAGGTCTCATTTGGAATTGGCTGGAACCAGGTGGGAAGAGGCGAGAGAGGCAGCAAGCAGCGTGCTGGTAACAGATAACCCGGGCCTGACGGCCGGGCTGGCATCGCCTGCCCACAGAGAGGAGATGAGCGCGTTATCTTCCAGCTGCACATGCCCACAGCCGCTCCCCGTCTTCCGAGGGGGGATTTAGGCACTTGAATGCACACACACAGGAGTTCCTATCTTCTCAGTATTTTAAAACAAGTCAATTTATCTGCTCCCAAGAAGAAAAATAAAATGGGAGTTCACTGTGCTGCCACAAGTTGCTCGAAGAAGACGCCCCGCCCCTGGTCAGGGTGCTTCACAGGACTGTTCTCACTTGGTAGCTCTTCAGCTGGGAGAGCAAATGCATTTTTCCAGGTGTCTTTCCCAAAAATCCAATGGAAGAAAAGAGAGAGGGGATTCTTCTTGGATATAAGACCCCTTTGAATCTATCCTAGGTGCAAATATATGCTTATATATATCTTCAAGTTTTCATAGTTTGCAAACACCTGATTGGACAATACTGGCTTCTTTGAGCATGAAGCATCATGGCAAAATTCATGGACTCTTCTCTCACCTCCAGCAGAGATATGCCACCCTCTAGAGCCCAGCACACCTCACACCTTCACTGACCCATGCTGCGTAGATCCAGCACAGAGCACTAAAATCTTTATTTCTCCCCCTCCTTCCCTCCCTTTCACATATCATCCTCAACTGGACAGACGCTCAGCCTCAAAAGGCACAAAAGCACAGAACATTTTGTTCAAACATAGAGCCCTCACTCTACACTCTTCCCTTCCCCAAAGCCTCACCTAAAATAAAGCAGGAGTTATCCCAGCTCCTCACTTCCCACTTCCTGCCCTCATTACTTCACAGCCTGCAAGGATATGGTTTCTAATATTGTGTACAACATCTGCTTTAAACTGAAAAAGCAGCAAGAAGCATCACGCATTGCTGGCTTTTAGACAGAACTTATCTGCAAATAAAACAGACAATGTGCCTGTGTGCCCAATTGGGGTCTTTTGTTTCACTGCTGATTATTTAATTTCAAGTGCCCTGAGTGTCTCAGGCATTTACCACAAATGAATGAAGATGCAGCTCCTGTGTGTCAGGAATATACAAGCTCAATTCAACAGAATACAATGAGTGAAGGTCATGAACAAGCAGGGGGATAAGCAGAGGCACGAGTGGGTGGTTAAAAGCAGATCATTATTACTCAGCAAGGCCTGGACATAAAATAATGGCTTCTGTTCAGTCTGTTTTGGAGGAGCTTTATTACCTCTTTCTCTCCCCATAGGCAAAAGAGTGAGGATGAGTTCACCCGGCTGATCTGACTGAGATTTGGCAAGTGGTTTCCTGAACAAGCTTGGGGATGGTGCAGGAGACAGTGAAGAGGGGACCCACTAACAATGAAAAGGTTAAGGAGAACATCCATGCCATCACACAGTTCCTTGAGGCATCCAAGGACCAAACTCAATTGCCCTTGACTCTACAGAGCACTCAGGTACAGAGAGAGGAAAAGTCAAAGCATAGACAGTCTAAGCCCAGACCCCAGTTCCTGCTGCAATCAGGGTGCTGTAGACAGGAACATGCAGGGCAAAAGTTGTGGGACTTGCAAACTGAGGGCAAGAAGCTGGAGCTGGAGTTGCTGAATTTGATTTGATTTGGTCTGGCTGCCAAAACCTATTCATGGCAGTGGAAACATTTCCACCCTTTCCATAGGTGCTGAGGGAGCCCTCCATCAGCCCTGAAGCTCAGTCTGAACTTTCTTTATGACCTGATCTTGCACAAGGCTCCAGATGAGTCAGGTATGCCCCAGCTCATCTCTTGTGGAGTGGCACAAGTGGAGCCCTTGCTTTCTGAATAACCCGTGATCTGCAACCACAGGCACTTGCTTAGCAAACAGGCTTCCTACTTAACCATGTTTACTTCTTCTGAATCTCTGAGGCTATTTTGCCATGAATGTTACAGCTTCCAACAGTACATTTTGGTCCTTACCAGATAAAAAAAGAAAAGAGAAAAAAAGAAATATTTTTCAAACCATTTTTGTCTAAATCTTACTGCCAGTCACAATTCTCAACTCAAAAAGCTCTTTGGCACAGTGCTAGAAAAGCTATAAGCTGCAGAGCTTCATTATTTAGTTTCCCAATCTCTAGATGTATTATTTAACTTTTTGGCAATAATGTCAGGGACATAATCCAATAGAAATGCAATGAAACAAAAGAACCCAAAATTTCAGAACAGCTCGAAATGGTTTTCAGTGCTTTCTTTATAGAAAGTGGAGGGAGAAAAAAAAAAAAAGAAAAAAGGAAAGGAGGCATAACATTATCAGTGTAGAGATGACACAGCAGGCACACACTTAGGGAGGCAATTCTAGAACTCCCTTCCAGCAGGAAGTCTTTATCTACTGGAACCAATGGAAAACTCCCCCAACTGCTGCCTGTCCCCTCCATGATTCAACAACGCTCACCCACTCACCTCCTCGCCAGGTTAAAAGCTACATTTCTCAAAGAGAAATTTGTAGAGTGACCAATCTCATTTACATGCCCCACTACTCAGCTTCCCCAGAGCAGGATAAATTTCTTTTCACAGGTGTCCATGAGGCTGACTTACCCAGAATGCACGTCCCCATGGGTGAGATATCCTGAACATAAACCACCCATTCCCAGCACACTCCCCGGTTGTGTTTGCCATCTGAATCCTGCTTGTATTTCACCTCAGTTCTCTCTAGTATTCGTTTGTTCTTGCTGCAAGATCATCAGGGTAGGAATGTTGCTCTATTTTATAGAGGTAAAATGCCCACAAGGAATAACAAGAAGAAGGAGAATCAATGTTTATAGTTTACAAGGTGCCTAGAAATTCTGAGATTAAAGGTTCTTTTTGCTGTTGTTCTAAAGAAAGCTCTTAAACAAATAACCTGCTGTTCTCAGCTACCAGGATGCATCCCTTTTCCTACATTATTATTATTACTCTAAAAATGTTAAATGGCCCTTCATTTTCTTCAAGGATCAAGAGTTTATGACAAATACCAATTTGTTCCTGACGCTGGGGAGCAAGCTGATGAAACCAAGTACACACAAGTCCATGGCTGAGACGCAAAAATAGATGCCCCTGATCCCATCCATCTGCACTGCCTTCACTCTGAAATGCACTCTATCACTGCACTAACTGCACAAGGAGCATGCATTAAAGGCGGGGTGGCAAAGACTTGGAAAGTGCAAAGAACAAGACTGATTGGAGAAGGGGTGAGAGGATTTGCTGCAAGGGTGAAGCAGATGATGCCAACAAGCAAACATTTCTCTGACGGGCAGCGTGTCTTCATTCTCCTAGTCATGCTGAAGGGGAGGGGGAACATTTCCCTGGCTGATGCTCAGTAGCTCAGAGGTTATACATTTACAACATTTTTATATTCTCAGACCTTTAAGTTCATAAAATATGCTCTGTATGGTACAGCATTACAGTTAGATGTCTTGGGTTTTAGAGGGAGGTATTTAAGAATAAAACCCCTTCCCCACACACTGAACAAGTCCAAAGCAACCTATCTACTCAACAAGAAAAGCTCTGCAAAATGCAGAACAGTCACTTGGTATCAGGAGGGTCGAAGAGGTGCCAGAAGACCACATATAACTTTAATACAATATTAACAGTCACAGCTTTTCGTGAAGGTTTTAACAACTACGGGGCTACAAGGCCCACAACAAAACTGTTGTGCCTGTCCCAGCACAACCAGTGAGTCTCATGTAGATTTTTTGCCAGTTCAGGATTCCTCACCTATTTGGTCCCCATACTACACATTAGTGTGGCGTAGAGACCACTGCAAAGATGAAATTGTATTCTAAAACTCAAACTGTCTAAAACCTTCCTGGAATTACTGTTGGATACTAAATGGAGTCTGGATTCATGGGGTTGTCATTTGAATGTGAAAGTAGAGAGCTTCAAATTACATCTTTCTCACTGGTGCTGGTGGGATGGCGGAAGAGGATTTATTTGAACACTAGGCAAAAATTCTTAGCAAAATCTTAGAGAGTTGAGAAATGTGTTCTTTAGGACCTGAAAGTTTTAGCAGTCTGGTCTACTAGATTGCTCTCCAGACACCTGACCAGTCTAGCTCAAGCCCTGTGAACAAAAAGTAAAAACAAATCTCAAGCCTTAAAAAGCAGACACCAATCTACAGAGCTTTCCAGAGCATTCATGGAGCTCAAGGCCAGCACTCCAGCTCAAGACTTCTGTTTGCACAGTACCATAAAAGCAGGAGAGGAAAAGGGAAGTGACGGGGCTGCTCGTTAGATCACAGCCTGCAGGCACAGAAGGTACCTGGGGAGCTGCTGGCCACCAGGTACTGCAGGATGGCCCAGGCACTCATGCAGCGTGCTGCCCCTCAACACACGGGACCAGCCATAGCGGGGAAAGACCAGGAGGTCATGGAATTGCAGGAAACTGTGGGAAATGGCACATGACCACAGCAGCACAACAATCACCCATGCTTATAAACTAACCCATGACTGAAGGGGAGAGGCAGCAGCTGAAGCAAAACTGCTGCCTGATGATCCCTAGAAAGGTATGGATTCAGGCCTCAGACCTGCTAGGGGTGCATCTTGTGCCAGGTTTGTGGGCAAACCTGCCCCTAAAACTCAGGAAGAACTGCAGCAGAGAGCAGGAGCCTTAAATGCCTTGGCCCCAAGCTTATGAGCAAACTTCCTGAAGAGTAGGGCGGCAGAGAAAGCTGCAGGTGGAGAGGGTGCTTAAAAACCTCCACCGTACCTGCCTTGCCCTCCAGGGACTCGCACACAAGCCTCTGAACGAGGATGGGGGGACTGTGGCAGTGCCAGGTGCCAGGGCACAGCTCCCAGGGCCGGTGCAGGTCAGTTGGGCAGGCAGCAGCAGGGTCCCTCTGCCCGGCCCAGGGGAGGTGACAGGGCGCTGCTCCCGGCCCTCTCTCCGGCGACGCAAATGCCACGGGAAGCGATGCCGCGCATCCCCATTTGTCACCGGGGCCGGCATTAACAGAATGTTTAAAAGTCATGATGTCATCGCTATTAATCAGGGCCCCGCTGGGCCACGCTCCAGTGCTGCATATTAATCACCAGCGGCCCCAGGACTCGCTTATCTGGAGAGGCTAAGTTTAGATCCATAAAACATGATTTATTTTTAAAAGTAGCATTATTAAAGATGAGCTACAGCCTTGTTCACACTCCCGCTGGAGCCTCCCTTAGGAAAAGGTTGATATTTTGGAGTTGGTACGGACACAGTCCTTATTATTTTGAGCTCGAGAAAGCTGTCAGGTGTGATACTGCCCTTTGAATGTCTTGGGCTTCTCCCCTACAAGGAGGAACCACCCAGTGTCCCCAGTAAAGTCACTCATAGGGAATCAACATGCAGAAAAAACAATCCCATTAGAGTCACTTTACTACATATGGGACATGGCTAATTCCTCAGCAAGGAGAGCTGCTGATGTCAAAAGGCTGTTTAGATGCAGACCTGACTGTCCCCACAGTGGTAACAAATAACATTGTCCCACTCCACATGCCTGGTAATGGCCATTACCAATGGGTGAACCCGGTAACAAACATCTAGCATATTAAATTATTTTTTGTGTTCCTCAAAGTGTTCCTGTAGGATCAACACTATGATTGATCCACACGAATGAGTTCATAAAAGCCTGCCTGCACTCAAATTTATATGAGTTTAACTCTAGTGACTTTAACAATCACTTCATCTCTGGTTCAATGAACACACAGGAGCTGAACGGGTTGAATAAAATCATTTTCTAAAATGGTCTGCTAAATTTGATTTGACTCCTTGCTCAACTGCTCGTAATTTGGATTAAAGAGGTTCTGGTGCCAGGTTGGTGTGCACAGGTGACATCAACATGAAGTTCCCCAACCCAAATCAAGAAACTCCACTAACCCGTTCCAGCAGTTAACCAATTGTTCCTAAGCTAACCCAGTTAAAACCAGTGCAAATCCAAAGTGTGGGGCTAAACCAAGAGATCAGACATACAGCAGGAGAGTGGGAGGTGTCACTGGGACAAAGCAAAGGACATTCATTCCATCGGCAAGGGAAGACTTCCTTCATTACTGCCCACAAGAACCATCACCAATGATCACAGGACTGTCTCACAGGAACCACAGGGTAATACCACATGGCTGCAGGAGCTGACTCAGAGCTGTGCCATCACCACACCGCCTGGTCCCTGTGAGATAGCTGTCATTGAGGGAGAAGGTCCAAGAACAGCCCTACTCTTCTTGGTGACAACTGCCTGAACCCTGATGTCCCACAGGCACTGTTCTGCTGCTTTCACCACCATGGCAGGTGAGTGCTGAGTCATTTGACAGCTTCACTGCTCCCAAGCAAGCAACAGCTTCTCGACCTGCCTTCTCAGCCACACCATCACCCCGGGCAGGGCTGCGCAGTGAAGCTCATCCAAATGATCACGGGGCCTCTTACTCATATGCAGAGAGAGAGACGTAACACAGCAATCAGTCATGTTGACAAGACTTGGGATCCCATCTGACAGCAGCAGGGGATGTAGCAGACCACAATGGTCATCAAAGTGCTTAAATATGAAACTGCTTGCCTATTCAGTATCATCCCAAAGGAGCCAAAGTTTGGCCTGCCAGTCTATAGTCAGTGGAAAAAGAACCTCTCCTGGCTAAGCTGCTCTTTCAAACTCTACTTCTCCCTTTGGGTCAGGCTTTTGATGAATGTGGACTCACATACAGCTCTTTCCCACTGCCTGCCTCTGAATTCCCCAAGTCTGGAGACTTTGACTCCCCACATTACATTTCAGAACAGGCCCTCTGAAACCCAAGATGCTACTGCAGAGGGTCCCTGCAGCCATGTGTGCTGACAGCAGGGCCAGAGAAAGGGATGAAGACTCATGGAGCATCCTAAATGAGAAGGTTAAGTTGCAGTCACCGGTTACCTGTATCTAATGTAATGAATGTAGACGCTGCAGATAACAAACACAATTACCATGGCATTTACCAGCACATCCCTCTGGGAGGCAGGGCCATAACACCTCAGAATTTCTGGAGCTGAGCTCACCTTGGAGGGCCTGCCCTGACTGAAAAAACTATGATTTTCTGCAGTCTTTACAAAGTTCAAACTAGAAAAGTAGGGACATTAAATTTAAATAATTGTGCTGAGCTTTTTGGGTTTTGCCTTTTTTATTTTGAGTTCATTAACTTTTGTGATACACAACAAAGGGTGGAGAATACAGCGGAAAAATCTGCAAGGAAGCAAAGTCCAAACCTTCAAAATTTTCATTTACCTTCAAGTGGAAGTGGGGTTGAATGTCCACCCGAGACAGGCTGGCCCTGGCAGAGTGACACAAACAGAAGCAACAGCAGCTCCAGAGATGTTTCTCAGGCAAAAGGAACTGGACCAGCACTTTCCTCACCAGGTTTGATTAGAGAGATCTCAAATAGAGCAAACACAGGACTTTGATTCAGCTTGCCCACCAGAAACCCTGAATCAACATCAATGCTTACATCCCTTTCCATGTTACTGGCACTGATGCCTTCTCTGGGAAGAGCTGTATAGGGAGTTATCCCAAAAGAAGGCACTCTTTCCACCATCCACTCCTGCTCATCTCTTCATTCCCATTCAAATTCCCTGGGAACCATGCTATTTAAATCCCTATTTTACTGTAGTTGGCTCGTCATGTTCCTCTGCTCATTAGGCTGGCAGCGTAAGCTCAGCAGCATTTGCACTTCAGCATGAGAATTTCTGCTGTGAGGTATGACTGTCATCCACTTGCCTGGACATGTTGTTCCTAAAAATAGCCTTATCCTTGTTTTTTCTCTCTCTAAAATAACAGGCAGTCTCTCTACTTTCTGAACCTTGATCACCAAATTCCTTTCTCATATATCCTCACAACCACTCCCTCACTCTCCTCTTCTCTACAGAAATTATTACTCCTAAAACTCCTCCTTGCCAATCCAGCAGCCCACCTCAAACTTTCCAATGAGTGGTTTCCCCCTCAGGTCCTTGGAGGTCAGAAGTTGAGCATCACTTACTCTCCACCCATACTGGGTTTCCTGTGGTGAACAGCTTAATCACAGACTAACTCTGACATTGAATGGTCACAGCTGGCTGGGGAGCCAGATGAGGACATGTAAACCGGGTGCCATGACATCCTAGCAGCATTCCCTACCCGTGACTAGAATGGGCCTACTAGGGAAAATCCCACCTCTGACAGAGCCAAATAACTTATTTTGTGTGGAGCAAACTCATCTTGCAACTTAGAGGGAAAGGAAACAATTATAACAGCTGTATCACTCCTCATATTCAGGGATCTCAGCATAAGACATAGGCAACCTGGGGCTGGTTTTGTGCCTGTACCAACAGAGAAGCCACAATACACAATGCAGAACTGCAGCAGTGTGGATGTCACCTTCCTGCCCTCCTCATCTCATCCTTGTAGGCTCCACTATGTCCCACACCCACGGTGCCTCAGACACATCTACCACACAGGAAAAGGTAGAAGAAGCTGACAGGCTCAGCATGGGGGAGATTTCTGAGTTCCAGATGCTGCCTGTGGCTGTGCCCTACTGCCAGTTCCCTCCATGTCTTGGACAATCCAAGCAAAACAGAAAGATTTCACAAACTCACACTGCTGTAAAGGGGAATTGGGACTTCATTATCTTGTGAAATTGATGATGAAACGCAGTATCTCTGCACATCCCAAGACTCTCGAGCAGAGTACAAACCAAAGCCTTTCTAACTCTTTATTATTAAGATCTAAAAATCTGTCGTGTGCCTTTGTAACTCCTTTTCTCAGTTGATGAGAGGAGGGCCCTGAGGGAAGAGAAAACATTTTCCAGGGAAGAAGCTTTTAACATCAGAAGGCAGGAAACCAAACAGTGCTCCTTGTGCCTCTGCCTTGAGTGCCGGGTGCCGCTTTTTCCTGAGCCAGTCTGGTGGAAGGAGCACAGTGCCCAGCTTGCCACGGGTGGGAAGGGAGAAAACAAGCTCTTTACTGAATGTTGGGCACTGTTTCTTATCACCTGGCATCCAGAACTGTAATTTCTAAATCTGGGCAAAGCAACTACCAAACAATCTCTTTCTGATTTGGTAATGATTTAAATACTTAATGCGAGCACAAATTGGCTACAGCTAGTGTAAGTGAACTGAAAATCTTGCTTGTGTAAACTCTTCAGAAGAACAATTTCTAGTGGTCCCAAAACCACCTTCAGTTTACAAATGCCCTTCTTCCTTTCCTTTCTCTAATGACATTTAACTTTTCTCAAAATCAAAAATATCAGGCCAAGCTTGTCTGTGCTGTACCAGAAAGTTTGACTATCTGACCATGTCACCCTGCTTAGTCAGTCTCCTGCTGGCATCCACCACGGATCCAATGCTTCCATAGCTCCAGCACAGCACATCTGCACATCTTACAGAATGGGCATAGAGCAACGCAGAAGTGCCAACAGAGAGCTGCAATGTGTGAAGGGATCTGAATGTATAATGTATTCCACTGTGTTTTGATGCATTTTCCTGCTCAAATGGGTGTAATTGTTTCTCTAGCTCAGCTTCAGAATGTGGATTCACAGACAAGCACTGTCTGTGCTGCCCAATGCCAACACACAGGGTGCCCCCAAGTTGTAATTAAGATTAAACCACAAAGAAGTGCACTGCTATGCTGCAATGCCTTCCAGGTGAAAACACTCTTCAGTTCTATGACTACCAAATCAGTGTTGTTATGAAATGTGAGACTGAATGATGGCAAAAGTGTGTATCTGCAATTGCTTCCTTGCTGAGAGACAAATCAGGAGAACATGGCTGTGACAGATGCAGCAGAAGGACCAGGTGAGAGTGGACCACAAGAGCTACAAAGATTCTTTCCATATTGTCACCTTCACTCCACTCCACAAGTGAAAGAAGTCAAATCTTTACTTTGAATATTTTCCTTTGGTTTCTGGTTACATTTCTTTAGAAAGCAGATCTAATGAAAACACAGGAGAGACTGCTCTTTGTGGCCACGAGGTTAATAAGAGTGGAACACAGGAGCAGCAGGAGCTGCAGAAAGAATAATTCCTTTTAAAGCTGGAGATAGGAAGCCCATAGGTGGTAAGTGTGACATTTCCGCACGGAGGAGTCCAGCTTAATTACCTACAATTCAAAGCTGGAAAGTTATACATTAAGGCAGCAAAAAGAAAGTAGTAGGAGAAGACAGACTTTGGCGGCTCATGAAGATTTAACATCATTAACTCTCCAGCTTCCAAGAATGTTCCTGTATTTTCACTGGCCAAACACCAATACAGCTAATTGCATTTGTGTTACCTGCAGTTCAGTGAGAAATTGCCTCTTTCTTATTGCCTGCGCTGTTGTATAGTACAGAAACACACAGCAATCCCAAGCAGAGTGGCTCTACCTCATTTGAAGGTAGAACAATTCCTGTGTGCATTAAGCTTGGCTCAGCAAGTCAGGCAGACAACACCAAGGGGCCGGAGCTGCTGTTATTCAGATGGCAGCCAGTTCTGGCATGGTGACTGGGACAGCATCCACAGGTGCTAAATGCCTGAAAGTTATTTGGCAGAGCTTGCATGGCTGGGCAGAGCTGGTAATCATAATATCTGGCCAATTGAATATGAGTCACCTATTCACCTACTCAGTATTTATATATGCTACCGACAGACATATGGTTTACAGCAAACTAGGGAACAGACACTGCTGCACACTTATTTCTTCATCCTTCCCAGCATTTGCTGATGCATTCTCAGTTGAGACTAACACAGGCCAAACTTCCTTTCCAATATACCACTAAAAAGGCTATATTCTGACAGCTGTTGTTATTGCCTTAATCTCTTCTCTGTTGCTCATTCCTAAAATGAGGAACTGGTGGCCAACTCTGAATTACCAAGCTCCCAAAGTCAGATATGCTGAGAAGACCAAGACTGGTTTGCCAGATACATTTTCTTGTGCTATGAAGTCATTGTAATAGTTCCCCATCACCCCACCCTCTTGTCTGAGTGCTATTTGCTTCTGTTCAGTTTCACCAATACAGGTGACTGTGAGGACACACAAAATAAAATAGGTACAATTAGTTAAAAAAAACGGTAAAAAAAATAGCATCATTTCCTTAGAACAGCATAAATTCCCCAAAATAAAACAGACTGATGGGAGCCCCTTCCTCAAGCACTGCTTCTCACACAGTAAAAAGGAGAGTGCCATCAGAAAAGTCTTTCCCTGGGTCTGCTCCCAACCAGATGAGAGTGGGGAACCATTGCCCAGCCTGGGCTTAGTCCATAAACTATTTTTTTTTTCTATTATAGTCAGAAAGAGAGAAAACAAAGGGAGAGAATAACATTCACATGTGGATGCCAGAGAAAGCAAAACATTGCATGGAATCACCTAATGCTTTCTTTGCAGGGCACTTGGCTGCTCTGAGATGAGCAGATGAGGGCAAACAGGCCCAACCCCTCTCCTCTTCCTGCACTTCTGCTGCTGGACACGAGGAACCTGCAGGAAGAATCACTGCATGCCCAGGATGTTCACTAGAGACAGCTACAACAGGACAAACACCACCTGCAAGCTGCCAAGAGTCAGATCTGCCCAAACCCATTTGCTTAGCCCTGCAACAGTACAGTAAAAGCTGGTTTTGCCTCTGTCTGCTCCGAGTACCTCCCTCCATCACCTCCTATGTCACTGTATTTGCTGGCTGGTAAAATCACCTGTAACCAATGTGGCCAGAAGATCATGTGGAGGAAGAAGTGAAATCTCTAAGACAACTGAGAATGGACACCTCTGCTTTCTAAACACCCTTCCTCACCTCAGTCTTCATTCATTGATTAACGTGGCAGATCCTGGAAGGGCAGAAAACTCCAAGTCTTGCCATTGTATTACAGAAGGGCTGGATTCTCCTCAGAGCTGAGGTTGTAATCAGTTTCCATTCTCAGTCCTGACTTAAATAACTCTTCATATATACTCCTCTAACTTCAGTTCATAATTACAGGGTTTTGTACTGAAGGCAAAAAGATTGTTTTCCTCCCATCCCTCCTCCTCACTGCAATTTGAAGAATTTCGACCTGTTACTGAAAGAGGTAGGCAATGCCAGACTGAACCTTCGCGAGACTAAATGTTTCTTCAGCTTCTTTTGCTTGAGAAAACAAACCAAACCACCCCCCATTCCCCTCTTCCTCCCCCCCCCAAAAAAAAAACAAACAACAAACCAAAAAAGCAAACCACCAAAACAGTTTGGGTTTTTTTCATCTCTCTACGTTACTCAAAATTCAAATGTCTTTGACAACATGCACATAGGCAGCAGTCTCAAAAAACAAGGTGCAAGTCACAAACACAATTAGGTGTAACAAACTAAGCATGTATGTAGTTGGCATTCTGCTAGCCAGTGCTCACTGGAAAACCTTCCAAAAGCTGAAATCACTCGATCAAGGAGCTTTTCTAGTTTTAGACAAAATAAAAATCTCCTAAAACACGGAAGACTCCTCTCCACTGAAGACATGGAAAATTTTTTCATCAAAACACTTTCCACTTGCTCTGAAAGTAGCAAATTGCTGCATACATAACACACAAAATTCATCCTGTGCTGTACTAAAGCAGATTAGACTTTCCATTACTTTTGCTCTTTTTTTTATTTTAGAGGTTAAAATTTTGGCCCCAATTATATGCGGCACTTAGTATTTTTGCTATTTGCATAAACCTCGTGTTTGCACTGGATTCAAAATAAAATACAATCCAGGCAGTCAGTCAGTTTTCTCCTACAGAAGTGCCTCCACAAAAGTAAAAATTACCCATCTCTCCAAGCTGTCTTATTTTTATATATATATACTGATTGCTGTTTTCAAATTTCTGCAGGTTAATAAATACAATTAATACAAACAACAATTAATAAATTGTTTTCAAAAAATCATTGAAAAGACAGAAATTTTGCACTTGCTGTAGCAAAAAAGCATCATGAGGCAAAGAACTGCTTATCTCCCATCTGTCCCTGACAACAGGGGGACAAACAGGATCCTTAAGCTGGTCACAAATTAGCCTGTACGGAGTACCAGCAGAAATATGGACCCCACATTAAAAAAAATTAGACTTTACACACGACTCATTACCTTGAATTTAATTATTACCGTGACTTCCATCTGTAAACAGTTAAGCACATGTGTAGCTTGAGTCACACTTACATCTTCTGATGCCAGTAAGGATTCAAACTTCATTCAACTCACATATGTATATGGACACAGAAACTTCCGGATGCTGCACCTAAACTTCCATTCTAAATATCTAACAGCCAATAAATAGGTAAGGGAAAAGGGAAGCCACTGTATCTTGTTGTATGAGGTCTGGCAAATTAAACACTGACTTATTAAACACACTGGTGCATCTTCCAAAACACCCTGGTTCTGCCCACCTGGTGGGCAACAACTGCCCATTTCTGCAAGATGCACTTCTAACAACCACAAGCAGGCACTCAAAAAAATCACTGTCTGCAGGAAAACAAATTCATCGAAGGCATGACGTTTTGACATCCTTCCCACCTCCGGACAATTTAATCTGGCAGTAAGTAATGTACTGGTCTGGTTTGATGAAATAGACACCCTGACCCTTTCTTACACTTGCAGATTGATTGATTGTTTGTACCTGAACAATTACGCCTTAGCAAACAGGCAAAAAACAAAACAAACCTTTTGGCCACAACATTTAATTTCTGCTAGCAACATTTCACAGCTGTTACTTCCCTGTTTACTCAAAGGAACTTACATTTTGCTTTGTAAAAAGCCTTACGCTCCCATCCTCATTTCCATACTCTGCTGTAGGTAAAAACCTACTTCCTTTGAGTTCCTTAATTGAAATACATCTAATTCCACCAGCATTTTCCAAGACTTGTTTACAGCAGAAGTAGCCACTTAAAAAGCAACAATGTTTTTTTAAAGGAACATATCCCCTAATTCATATTGCAAACAACTACTCAGATTATCGTCAGGAAGAGTATTCTTAAATACATCTGTCTTTTTCCCTCCCCCAAGAGCTCTTTGTGCTCCTCTCAGCCTGGACAATGAAAATCAATGAGGCAGCTTTCCTTTTTCTCTCCAGTGAATTTAAGTATCGGGTGGCAAGGAAGCAGTTTTAAAGACAGTCCTTTGCACTGAAACTTTCACAAAAAATGAACTTCTTAATGGAAATTACTTACTCTTGGGTTGTGTGAGGGAGAAAAACCAACAACCACCACCTTTTCTCTTTTTTTTTTTTTTTTTTTTTTTTCCCTTTTTAAAACAAAGCAAAAATTCATCAGCCAAATAGGAATTGACAGCATTCCTTTAAAAAGCAAAATAAAGCTCGCCCCAGCTGGGCACTCACCAGGCTGCTATATTTATTTGTGTCTCACGTGCTGGGCCCATGTGCAATTCAGCTTCCCTTGATGTGAGCAGGCTTGCTGTGCTCTGCCTTCCCAGCACACTTAGGCTTTTCCTCTGGCTCCCACTCCGTGTCACCCCTGTGCCCCGGTGGAACACAGCTGATCCAAGCCCCCAGGAGCAGCCCAGACTCCAGTGCTGGCTCCAGCCCCAAACTCAGACAAACTCCTTGTCCCAGACCTCTAGAGCTGCAAGCAGAAGCTGGAAACCGATACTCATCCTTCCAGAAAGGCATCCTAGACAAAACTCACAGGCCCCACCGAGGTTTCTCCAATCAATCGTTCTTTACTTCGGCTGGCATAAGAAGCTGAAAAATCTATAAGAATACTAAAAAGCACTTTCAGTTTTACTCTGACTCTTTTTTCCTCAGCATTGGGTGACATTTTTTTGGGATAAGCTGGCTATGCAGCTAAGCATCCTAACTCATAAAGAAGATACACAGCTTTACTTTTCTTTTGACCAGTTAAAATCCCTCCCACTACCTGGTTTCACAATTGAAACTGACCCCTCCACTGTTAAAACATACATTCTTGCTCCTCTCTGTGACCAGGCTTCTTCTGGTTTTCACACTCTGTAAAGGCTCTGACTCAGGAGTAAGGATGACAGCCTTGTTGACCTAAAATGCCCTGCCTTTGTCCTAATGCAGAGTGACCTGAGATGCTCAGAGGTAACTCCTACAGCTCTGCACTTTGCAGTTTGGAATTTTAAGATGAATAGTCACGAATTTCAACATGACTTAAACCACCAGAAGACAAATTTTAATCATTGAGGGTCTGCTCCTTGAGAAGCTCAAGTATCCAGGGATGGGACAGACATGAGCCTTTTAGGATGTGCAGCATGACTTGGTATTAATACCTGACATGTTTGTTTTACTGCTAGAAGCTATTTCTCTTTCCCTCTTCCTTCTCTGCAGAAAATATTCCTCAGCTATGTGTGTGCCTGTCCATCTGCCCTCTTCTTCCCCTCAATCTCAGGTTATTCCCATTTGAAGCTGACAGCCCGAAACTTAATGAGTTTCCCTTATTACGCCAATCATTCGTAACAGCTTCTGAACACCAGCCACAATTTATGACTGCTTCTTCAAATCAGCACAGAGTACTTCCAGTTGCTTTCTTACTACAGAAAACTTGTTTTAATAAAATCCAAAATGAACAATCACCTACAAGCTAAGGACATGTTTCTGAAACAGAAAATTAAGCAATGGGTCTCCTTGGCTTGTCTGTATCAATACAGAGCTTTTTTGACAGACTTAATTCTTACATCATCAGAAAAGAAAGTCATCACCAGTAAATTGTTCCTACTGAAAGCACTGTCCTGAACAAAGGGTGATACAATTTAAAGGGAAGAGAGAGAACTGGTGGTAGAGTTTTATTTTCTTTCTCAGGGCTCAGTTCAGCCCCTCCAGAAGAGGGTTTTTGTTTGCATGTTGCATTATTGTATGTATGCAGGTCATCTGAGTGTTGCCAGGGGTTGGAAATTTCTGCTAAAAAATTCTTTTTGACAATTGCTTTGTAGTTTCAGTATTTGCAAACTGCTAAACAAATTAAGAATAGAAACAGAAAAAGAATTAGGTCTTCAGCAGTCATCTGACATCCTATTTTAAGCCTGTTTCTGATGACATGCCCTCTGACATTTTTTTATAATGTCAGTGACTTTTAAAATTAGAGTTCAATCAACTAATTTTCAGTGCTCTTGTGCATTAGATTCAACAAGATGAGTCTACTAGAGTAGTTTTAATCTCTGATTTGTTTTTGCATTGTTCATTTTTTTTTTTTTTTTGTTCTTGTGCCATACAGTGGCAAAGTGAATTAAAGGACATTTTTCCATCTAAAAAATTCTACCTTCAGGTAGCTAGAGGCAGCAATCCAGTGAATCCTGTTTATTTCTTAGTAGGTAGAAACCTCTTAGTCAAGACTTCACATGGTCTGTCTTTTGGGGACGGTTTTATTCCTTTGTTTATCTATCTCATAAGGCAAACATCTGTTCAAAATCAGGTAAACTCCAGTTGAAACTTTAACTACAGAAGAGCTACATTCATTTCAGAATAACTTCATTTGGTAGAATTCATTCACCAGAGTCCTTGCAAAAATTATTCACCATAGGCAGAATACCACACACAGAAAACTGCAAACCACAAATTTATTTTACAGAAGTAAACACTAGTCAAAATTTGCACTGTAACACAACTTTAAGATTGAAATGTAAAAAAAAAAGTTTCCATTTAAAACAACATGGAAGCAAAACCAGGCATTGGTTACATTTTGTGCTGTTAAAATTTACTGCTTTTGTGCAGTTGTGGCAGTGAAGCTGGAGATTAAAAAAAAAAACAAAAACCACAAAACAAAACAAACTAAACAAAACAATCAAAAGAAAAATGTGAAAGGGATAACACTTGAGAAGCCACTTCTATTAGAGAGGATATCTTAATGTGAACTTGAATCAGCTGTAAGAGTGACCAGATTTGACATGGTAACACAATCAGGTTCTTCCTGATACTGATAGGTAAATCAAACCAGAGCTGCAAGCAGAGGCTGTTCGACTTCAATGAGCATTAAATGAGAAAAAAAACAAATGCAAAGCATCCATGAAGTTCATGCAATGTGAGGCAAGCCCAAAGGAATTCAAAAGCCCAAGTAAACAAAACTGCTAACCAGTGACCCAGTGGGAGCAGGGCAATTATGCAGCAGCTCTGTTCCTGTGCCTCTGCAGCTCAGCCACTGCTTACAAGCTTTGCTGTTCGACCTACATCGACTCGGGGACAGACAAGAAGGAGAAGGAACAAGTGAGAGGGAAACACCATCACCGCAGCAAAAAGCTCTGGAGCAGAAAGAGCTGCAATCCCAAAGACAGAATCTCTTTGGTGATACAAGTTTGCTTAATGCATGGAACCAAGGTTAACTGGGGCTGTGAAAACAGATGGCAACTTTGGTGAGAGTGAACGAGCAATGAGAGTTCAGAACCCACCCTAAGAGTAAGAAGTAAAACAAGAATACAAAAGCAGGAACATAAATAGGCAGAGAATATACACCAAAAACAGGTAGGTAGGCTCCAATGGAAGTGATTCTGAAGGAAACAAGGAAAGCTGACAATTTCTCAAAGAAACATCACTGAGACACCCAGTGTCCTCTTGCAGCTCATAGGAAGGTAGCAGGACATGACTAAATCATGACCACTTCTTTTGATCTTGTATGAAGGGAGCACAGACCCCAGGTCCGGCTGCTGGGTGGGAGGAGAGTATAGATGCACAGATTTAATCAAAAAGCAACAAGCATCCCCTTTATTCACTAGTGGAGAGGAGAACAAAAAGAAAGTGTTAATGAAAAGGGACACATGACAGTCTAAAGGCTGAATAATTTCTGGAGGACAGTTCATTAAGTAGGTCAAGTGCATGCATCTAACACTATGCTATTAACACCAGTGGCATGAAAGCCAAGAAAAAAACCCCAGAGGAACGTGTATTCAAGCTGGCTGGTCCTGACAAACTTCTTCCTTTGAATACTTAAGAGAAGTGGCTGAAGCAATTCTAGTTCATGGAGAACATGAATCATAGAGAACAGAAAAGACTTAAGAAGTCTGGAAAGGAGAAACATGGTTCCTAGCTTTAAAAAATTATGCTAGAGAATTACAGACCACTCAGTTTAACTTCCATCCCAAGAAAAAATATTGAAACAAATAATGGAACTGTATGTAGAAAGCTAAAAGGATAAGTACAAAGAGATGAGTAACAGACCCTGTTGAATTGTCAGAAAGAAATTGTGTCAAGCCAATTTAATTTCTTTGTGTGACAGGTAATGGGCCTTGGGCAAAGGTGACAAGCAGTAGATGCCATATATCTTGACTTTTAGTAGGATTTGTGACTGGTGCCTGTGATAGTCTCTTCAGCAATCTCAGAAAGCATGGACTAGTAACTACTCAAGGGTAGGAATAAAACCAGTGTCACAGCCTGACTCAGAGAGCTGCTCTCAGTGGTTTCTGTCAACAAGGGGAACTGCACCCAGTGAGATGCTCAGGGGCCTCTCACAGAACAAATATGCTGAACATACTATCCTCTACATGAACAATGGTATGGAGTAGAGATCTGGTTTATAAATTATATTGATGATACCTAACTGCTGAAAGCTAATGTAAGAATTGAAATGGATCTTTAAAATGTGGAGAAGAACTCTTAAACACTGAATGAATACAACAAAGATCAATTAAAGCTTTTAAACAGGGAGATACAACCACACGGACAGAAGATAAGGGAACAATTAAATAGTCAAAAGTTCTTCAAAAAGAAAACAATCTGAGGTGGGCAGAATGCAGTGATTTGCCAGCTGGACTTATCTGAGCAGTATAATAAACTGAGAAAAAGACAAATATCATGTAGACATAGGGATCTGGACATATGATATGATCTTTCCACTCTACCAAGCACTGAGTGGCTTCTGCTGGAATACTGTGTCTTGTTTTGGTCATGACACTTTAAAAAAGATGTGAACCCAATAAAAGAGCCTAGAGGAGAGCAAACAAGAATAATTATGCCTCTAGAAAACACCTCTTTCAAGGCAAACTGAAAGTCAGCAGAAGACTGGGGGAGGTATGACAATAATCATCATGTATATAAAAGATTGTTTAAAACGGGGAAAAATCATTTGTTCTCCACGTCCTCTGCAGACAGAGCAAGGAATAACTGACTTAAGAATGCATGCTAACTAGCAAGCAGAATGAAAGCTCTATTGGTAAGCTTGGGAAAATACTAGAAAGCCTGCTTGGGAAGGCATAGTTTTTCTCATACTGGATTTTAAATAAATCATATGTCAAAAATAACAGATGTACAGGTGACTGCATCAAGGTAGAGAGATTGGCTTAAGATGTTTTTAAGGACCCTTTGGGTTCCTATTTTAAGACTCTTTGGAACTGTTCACTTTGAATGCTGGCATCAGCCTTGCTTTCCCTTAAAAATGATGTTTCAGAGATGCAATCAGAAAAATAAATGCTTCAGGTGTATTTCCTAAAATGTGTTTTCTCTGTCACTGCTTTGCAGGATGAAATTAACAGCCCTCTACCTTCTGAGCTTCAGAGAGACTGTGTCATAGCAAAGGTTACATTGGCATCAACTCAAAGATGGTATTTATTACAGAAAACTAAAATCTTTATTGTGACTCAAAGCCTATTAACATGTGCTCTTATAAAGTCCCAAGCATCTGGGCAACATGTTCCTAGAGAGAAGGCATAAGCTGGTTTAGGTAAAATGAGAGACATTGTGTGGGACTTAGATTGAATGTGATATCTCAGATTTCCATTGTGCAGACTGTCTTCAAATGTGTTGGTGGGTAAAGAGACATGCTGAGATCTTAAGGGAATACTTTTAAGAACAATCTTGAAGTAATTGAATTAAGTCACTCCTCCACACACCAAGTTTTTACAGAGAGAGCTAACAATAAATACACAAATATCTATATAAGGGCTTCATTAAGATCACTTACATTTGGAGGGGTTTTTTTTTCACTTATCTCCAAATGCCACTGATTTTCTACAGCAAGTCTTTCCAACTTCTTGACAACTAGGACAGCAGACTCTGCTAAGGCAGTTTATTTGGGAGGCTGAATGGTAAAAATACCTTACAGAACTACATACTGGCAGAAAAATTACCTTGGTGGTAGCAGGAACTGTCCCTGTGACCACAGTGCAACCTGGAAGCTACCAAGAGAACAGCCTTGAGTTCAAAGACAGAGACATGGACTCCACCTTTAGGGATGGGGAACTGAAACAAAGGCTTCCAGATTCCAAAAGCTTTCCTGGGCTCTTCAGGACATACCTGCCTTTGTGGATCTGGCTTCATATGACTTTAGTACAGTTACATGAGAAGGCAGAGCATAGCTGGACCCGCTGTCACCCAAGATATCAAAGAAGAGACAATTTCAATTAGTCCTGATACAGAAACAGTGATTTCCCAGCTACTTCATCCCTACAAATTTCAGAAATTTAGCAAAAAGGACAGAGGTCCAATGATGGCCTCCCCTTCCAAAAAAGGAAAGACTATGAGTTACCAGATATCAGGGAAGCCCCAAGGGTTGGTGTCATTACAACTGTCCTAGCCAAATGGGACAATGGACCACACAACAAATGCAAGTGCATCTCATTCATTGCTCTAGGAATTATGTGTAATTTTAGCATGGTTAAAAGAAATTTTAGGCATCTAAAGTTATCACTGCCATATTAGAAAATACTCTGGTTTCCAAAGGAAACGGAACCACTACCAAGTGGTCTGAAATCATGACAAGAGCCATGGGCAAGATCCATCCTGGATGCCAGGCTATGCCTTGTTCCTCCCCTCAGCCCACTCTAAGGGACAAGGAAAGCAAGTGTCTTGGGTTTTTGTGGCCAGATTTTAGTAACAGGGGGGGCTACAGGGGTGGCTTCTGTGAGACACTGCCAGAAGCTTCCCCCATGTCCAGCAGAGCCAATGCCAGCTGGCTCCAAGATGGACCCACCGCTGTTCCAAGGCTAAGCCAATCAGAGACACTGGTAGTGCCACAGCAATAACATTTTAAGAAGGAAAAAAAAGTTATTGTGCAGCTGTAATTGTGGCCAAAGAAGAGACGAGTGATTCTTCTTCCTGAGCAGTGGCAGGAACAATATGTAATGGACTGACCACAGCCCCATTCCCTGTCTCTCTCTGCCACTGAAGGAGAGGAAGTAGAACTTGGGAATGAGGGAGGGCTGGGGAAAAGGTGTCTTTAAGATTTGTTTTACTTCTCATTATCCTGCTCCCATTCTGATTGGTAATAAATTCAGTTAATATCACCAATCTGAGTCTGTTTTGCCCATGATGTTATTTGATGAGTGATACGGATGACTTGACTTGATTTGATGAGTTATTTGATGACTTGATATACAGGCCAGTCTTCTGGTCCATATCTCAAGTCATGAGCTTTGTTGGATTCTGTCTTCCCTGTCTACTTGTGCAGGGGAGGGATAGAATGACTTTGGTGGGCATCCAGCCAGGGTTAGACCTCTGCAGCAAGGCAGGAAGGGAGAGGTATCCCCCCACACTCCCCACAGCCTCTACACCATGAACTGCAAGGGCCAGGGCTGAAGCTGCTGGCTTGTGGGCATGGCCGGCAGCTGAGGTGGTGGTTCAGTGGGAGGTGTTCTAAGGCTGTAGGGAGCAAAGCCCTGGCCTGCCCTGTCCTGTGCAACCCTCCTACATTTCCTGGGAGCCCCTGTAGAAGGGGCAACACCAGAGATGGTATGTCCAACTCCTTCCTATGAGCACGAGCATCTCTGAGGGCCACCCACACCTACTTGGAAGCCTTTCTGAGCACCCAAAGGTTGCTCAGAAATGCCACTGTTCCCTGGCATTTGTCTCTGGAGCTCCAGAGTGCTTCCAGGATGTCTCTATCCCACTGTGTTAGGAGCATTTGATCAGGATGGACACTGAGGGCTGCAAGGTTTCACCAATAACAGGTCCCAGTGATCTTCAGTACCTCTGGTGTGCTTGGTGGCAAAGAGCTACAGCAGGTGGTGCATGCAACAACCACAGTGCAGCACTGGAGACCAGGCCACAGAACAAGCAGGGAGTCAGAGACCTGCAGAACCCTGCAGGTGAAAAGGGGCCTCTCAAGGTCTCTAGTCCAACCCCCTGCTCAAGGCATGGCCAGGTAAGACCAGTACTGACCCAGACTTGCCTCAGAAAGCCAAGATGTTTTTTGGCTTTAATCCTCTGCATCAGTGCATCTCTTCTGTGCTCAGAGTGCTTATTTTTCTGCTTGCTTGCAATGTGAGTGCTATTCTACCTGGACTGCTAGCTGGCTTGCATCAGCACTTCTCTATTCTGAAATCTGTGAGAGCAGAGGATGCCTGAAATGCCACAGAAGGCAGAAGATGCCATGATTTGCCTGGGATCCCTGTAGCAGTTTCATTTTGTTGCTCTGACAGAGATTTCCTGCAGTGTCACAGACACCTGTCACGGATACCCACCTTACAGAGCAGCATTCATCTAGCCTAACATCCTACCTTTGATGTGGACTTCTATCATAAGCTCCTTTTACAGGTTACAGAGAAAGATTAGAGGTCCAGACAACATTGCATCCCATCTTAAACTGGGTATTTCATTTAGGTGGTTTAACCCATCTTTAGTCTCTCCCTTTCTGAGCCCCCAACGAGAAAGGCAAAGGTAATTCCTATTATTTCACAGGGGTATTAAATACAGTAAGTATTTTCAGGCCTGCAAATACTAACCATAACCAAGAAAATGGAAGAACCAGACACTTCTGAACCAAAAACTTCTGTGAGAACTTTTGCTCTTTCTTATTCATCTTGATCACCAGAGCTGGACAAATTATTTGCAGCAAAAATTTGGCAGTGCTTCTTTGTGAAATTTTGGCACATGGACATTTTTGATTAATTTGTTCCTTATGCAAACGTACTCAAAACAAAATTGATGAGAACATATTTCAGCCCATGGACTAAACATAAAAATTTCCCCATGGCTAGAGCAAATTGAAAATTTCAGATGTGAAATGAAATGTATTTATTTTTGGCAAAGAAAGAGACAAAACAACAGCATCCTCACACATTCCTATTTAAATAAGTTGAAACACAATGTCCTACCATAACTCTTCCAAGAACTCATATGCTCTTCAAAAGCTGGCTAGTAAATCACTTGGTATGACAAAGCAAAGTCAAATAATACTGATAATTCTCCTTGGTTGGATGAGTTCAGGCTGACAGGACTTTTATAAGCACATACATTTTTTCATTGCTTATTTCTGTGATTCCATAATTGTAAACAAAATTCATCCAAGAAACACTTCTGAAAGAAAAACAAGCAGATTACTGAAAATGAGACTTGCCAATATGCAGGGAGAGGGCCATGAAACCTCACACTAAAGTTAGAAGACCTCTAAAATGCTGCAAGGCTGGCGTGCTTGGGTGGGTTAGGAGAGCCAGGGATAACCTAAGGCAGCAATGGTGGCCTGTCAGGTTTATGAATGAGATTAAAGGCAGCATGATACTGCCTGTAGAAAGAAATACTCCCTGCCTGCTGTAGCAAGAATTACTCAGGTTTACTAGCCAGGTTTAATCTCAGGGCCCTGTAGAAGGTGTAGAAGTAAACCAGCTCTGAGCTCCATCCTGCTGGGAGAGCTTGGTGCAAGGTCTGCAAACAAGCCTATTGCACTGCTGTTCCTGGGGAAACAAACATTAGCAAATGCTTTTTTTATGGAATTCATTTACTATAGCACATCCTGAAGACAGGCTGCTGGGGAGCAGAGTTATGACATCCAGAAACTGACAACAAGAGCAATAAAACCTGACATATATCATGAAAGCCAAGCTATGGTACTACATGTAATTAACAGAGAGTGTAATTATTCACCTTGAGAAAGACTTTGATGGATGCCTCATAGTTAATTCTTTTTTCCTGTGTTTCATCTTCTCTTGTTCATGGCAGCTAGGACGGCTAGCTTGCAGCTTTCAGCTTTTTGCCCTGTTTCTCATCCAAAGCGGTTATATCTTTTTGGCTTGTAGCCAGACTTGGTTCAATCCCAGCCTGGATGCTTTGTCTGACCCTAGAGGTGCTTGGTTTCAGGTCTAGCTTTTGGAGCTGACAAGGCATTGCATTAACACGGGATGGACTGTGACAATGGCATGTGCACTAAAATTCCAAGCATGCCCATATCACTCAGAAGTCTCCAGGATCCCAAGTACACCCTTATGCAAAAGAGCATCATCTTCCTTTTCATGACAACAGTCTCACTCTTCCTTAGTGCCTACTGAACCCTGAACAAGTTAGAGATGAGAATGTTTATTTCCCCCAAATTCTCTGAATTGTCAAGAAATCTGAACAGAAAAGAGAGCATCAGGAAGGGTTTGAACAGTTGCCCAGTCCCAATAAGCTACAGAGGAGGCTCTTATAAAGCTGCAGTACCATACACACGGTGGACTCGGTGGTGTTTGTTGGCGTGCACTGCTTTTGCATGGGAGGAGAAGCAACTGGGGAGGATTTGGCTCAGGCTCTGAAAATCGGAGAGAGAAGCTGCTACTATACAAAATGTGATCATTTAGAAACATTGCAACCATGGGTAATTGATCTAGCTGATGCACTGGGGACTGGATAGAAATTTAAGCTCAGTCACATGAATTTGAAGAGCTCCACAAGCCTTAAATGAAAGAGAAATTTGTAGCCTTGGGACAAAATGACTGAAGCCTTATTTAAAACCTACTGAAGGCAACTAGAATGATTCCACAGGCTTTTGGGGGCGTTGGATCAGACCCCAGATGGAGGCAAACCTCTGAAAAAGAGGGTATATAATCTTCACACAGGAAGAGAGACACTTTAAAAGGCAGTGGAATGCACAGTTGTGCTCTGTGTGACTCAGTGATGAATGAGTGTCCATACTGCATCATTTCAGAAAGCCGGAGATGAAGGGAATCCAAAAAAGAATCCGGAAGGGAAATAAAAGTTACTCTGATAATCACAACCTCCTAGCCACAAACATATAAATATATAAATGCAAAGACAAAAAAAAAAAAAAAAAAAAATCAGAGTTGCAGCAGATACATTAAAACCAAGAGAGTCTGCACATTTAGAGAACAGACAGACAATGGCATATATATTTATGTGGACAGAGAGTGCAAAATAAATGGCTCAGACAGGCAAGCACAGCTAAACATTAATGGCATGGTTGTATTATTTTAAATTGGGTGACTGCAACATGTTTCAGGGAAAATACTGGGACTTGAAAATGACACAGTCCAAGTTAGTAAAAAGTGGTCTGTGTTATAAGCACTACAGAATCCTAAACAGACTACACAATCCTCACATCTCCAAACACCACTTTGATAAATTAATCGCTCCCATGTGATGCCCATCCAGAAAAAGACACTGTTCGCCCTAATGAGCAGGAAAACTGAATTTAATCATAGGAAAAAAAGCAAGCATTTATTGGTACAGAAGAACAATTTATAGTTTGAAAGAATTACGTGGTTGTAACTGAGAAGTCAAATATGCTATGGATGTGTATTGATTCACATAACCAAAATGAAGCCATAAAATTGCTATAGCATCTGATCAAAATCACTAAAGAAAGGACAGCTAAGATCTTAGTAGACAAATAAAAATATTCTAAAGAATTAATGTAACACAGTCATTTTTTGAAGGAAAAAAAAAAAAAGTTAGCTTGGGCTCTAAGCTAGTGATTTTCAATAACCATTTGGATACTATACAGTGAATTTAAGCAAAGGCCATTTGGTAAAAGTTCTGATCCCAAGGTATTACAAAGAGTAATTGCACAGATCTTTGAGGGATTACGAGATGTCAGACTTTTAATGGATGATGTTTTAATTTGGGTACAGGGAAGTTAATGCAAAGGAAGACTTTGGCAAGTACTGCAGGAAGCTAGAAAGAGATGTTGATCCAGAAAATAAAATAGCTGGGGTCTAAAACATTGTGGCCAGAGTTTGGGCAAGATGACTTAACTGGGGCTCCAGGTAAAACAAAGGCAACAGCAGGATATCCACCTTACAATGTAAATTAGATCTACAGAGATTAATGAATATGATAAACTGTGTTCCATTATTCATTCCAATTCTAACTAGGGTCAATATGTCCTTAAGGAATTATTGGAAAATTAAGCTACCTGGTATTGAGGAGATTAATATGGTTAATACAAACATGGAAATAAATAGTTAAAGACGACGACACTAATCCACTAGCTTAAAAATATCATAATGATATTTTCTGAAAAGCTGTAATACGTGCTCATCTTACCTGTGTAGACTGAGATTTCTAAGCAGAAGAGACAGAAACTATTGCCAGGTTGACAAAGAAGTGCTAGTAATTTTATTTGCTCCTCTAAACTTGCTTCAATCTAGGTAAATATGAAAGATATGGAGAAAAGCGACTACAAAGCACTTCAAAGTGGTTGTAAAAAATCTTTTGCCTAATTTTCACAGATACTAAGCATTAGCTTGAGTTGGAAATGCAGACAGTAAGCACCTTGCAAAATCAGTCCATTTGTCTTTGGCATCATCTACAACTTCATAGATAAAGCTGATGATCTTTTACCAGGGAGAAAGAATTCAGAGGCACAAATTGCTGTTTGATGCTTAGTGTCTAACACACAATGTTCCTAGTTTCAACTGCAAGCTGAAGGTTTAAAAATTTATTTTATTTTCATTTGGATTGTAATTGGATTAAAAAGTGCACAGCAAACATTACTATCATGGCAGTGAAAAGTGGATAGCATTAACACACCAAACTGTGTTTTCTGATACATTCCAAACACATACAGTAAAGATCATATCAGCAAAAACTGAAATGTGGCTGAGGTGTGGAATGAAGCAACTGCTTTGCAGTGCTGAAGCAGTCTGGAAAAGAAAAGGAGAGAGACATTTTAATTGCAAAGAGAAGAAATTCAGAAAGTAGCATGTAATGGCTTGTATTGGAATTCAGTGAAATTGATGTTAACATCCCTGCTTTTATAGGAAGTGTCACATGATCTCTAATGGCAGAAAATGATCCAGACTTTATTTTTATATCAATCCAAAGGATTCTTCCTCCATCAGCACAGGGATGCACAAGCTGCAGGTGGGCACCTGGTCAATCTTGGCTCACAGAATTTGCCTTCATGGAGTTCCCACCTGGAGGTTTTCAATCTTCTCATTTTTTGAGAAAATGGGGCAGCTGACTCCACCTTACACTCTTTGTTTTGCAGAGATCTATCACCATTCCCTTACTAGGGGATATGGCTTTGTGTCATAACATACTGTGCCTTTAGAGGTGGGTGAAGGGAAGCAGTAACCAAGGTTCCAAGTTGGCAGTGTTCACAGGAAACATGAATTTAGCATTTCTCAACAAATGTCCATATCACAAAAGACAGAAAGCATGATATCTGTTTGTCAGACTCACAGGACTGTGATAACAAAATCCAGTGTATAAAGTACTCTCTGCGTGAAGCCCAGCACTAGTATACCAGAGGATGTAACAGGATGGGATAAAATTAGCAGGCCTGTAGGAAATGCAGAAGGACATAAAGGGTAGCAGTTGTTAGATTTGAAATACACTGGGAAAGCTGGTGTAGGGAGCCACAGGCTGGTAAAGCTGGGGGTGAAGGGTGCTGGACAGAAGGACACCCTGGCAGAGCTTTTCAGCATGTGCATGTTTCTAATCACCTCTGTTCATCTTCCAGTTTCATAGGCGGTGCAGTCTGGGGGCCTCTAGAAGAGCAGACAGGAGACCTACAGCCCCAATTGCTCTGGTTTGAAATCAGTGGGGCCTTTATGGAAGTCCCTTTAAGAAGTCACCTATGAGATTAATGCACAAACCCCTCTGAGCCACTTGGTGTGGCTGAGTGGCACCGATGAGCAGCAAGCCCTCTGCCAGGGACAGAGGTGTGCAGATCCTGTGGCAAAAGCCAGTGGCCCCCCACCTCTTGCTGTGACACTGCCTTTTTGATATTTTGCTTCTCTCACCCTCTCATTCCCAGCTACTGAGTCACAGGTTCCCGAGGCTTTTCCTGATCCTCGTGGAAAAGGTATTGCAAGTGCATGCAAGGTTCAAACCCTCTGCTTTGTGGCCTTCTCACAATTTTGTTTCTCTTTCTGCACCAACTCTCCATCCTTTTTCTTTCCTTCCCTTTCCCCATTATTGTGGTAAGAGAAGGAAAGGAAACACTTCAGAAATGAAAGATTAGTTTGCTGTATCATAAAGATGAGCTTTGTAATCACTTTCCTTTAAGCAAAGAATTAAAAGATAATAAAAGCCCTAATTAAGGACCTCGTTAGCTTAACTAGATTTTCATATGCAAAGTGATGTTCACCACGTGCTGCTGCCGTCTGAAAATGCTGCCTGGCACTGCACGGCAAGCACCTGTGCCAGCTCCCCAACTGTACTTCCCTTCTTCCCTTCGGCTGCCTTTCCATCTTTCCCCCTCCTTTCCCCTCTGTCCCAGGGTTCAGCAGGATCAGGCTGATGTGGGGCTGTCTTGTGCTGGGCACATGCAAGACAGACTTGGCACTATCCTGTGAACCACGTGACAGAATGAGAGAGAGAGAGGAGACCAAAGGGCAGAAAAATGGGGGAGGGCAGACTGGACTGATGAGGGCTGAGCACACACAGACCCAAGAGGAAGGCAGAGGGAGCATGTAGGAAGCCCTCAGGCCAGATTGGTTCCATGACAGAGGAAGGCAAGAGGGAGGCAGAGGGAGCATGTAGGAAGCCCTCAGGCCAGATTGGTTCCATGACAGGTGGAGATTATCCAGGTAGAGGATCCATCTGAGTCAAGCAGAGCATAGGAATGCTTTGGGTGAGTCTGGATGCCACAGGGCAGAGCTGGAGGGAGGAGATGCTGGATGGGGTTGGCCCCCATCTTGGCCCCTGTACAGAACCTAGCTACGATTTAGGCAAAGATTTGCATTAAGGGTTTTGCTTCATCCTTGGCTGGAAACAAAAATTGAATCCTTAGAGATACTGTCCAAGGGGCCTTCCAGGGCTCTGTTTTCAATCCCACATGGCCCCCAGTACAGTCTGGCAGGTGGACAGGTAGCTGTTTATGGATGTGCTTAATAGAAGCAATTAGGAAATCATTATACCACAGTAATGTGAGCAGATGAGTGAGCAAAATGACTGCTTGCTGCCGTGTGAGAAATCAGCCTGGCCTGGCTGAGCAGAGAGCACTCTGCTCTCTGCAGCACAGCCAGCAGGCACTGCCCAGCAGAGGCCACGGCAGAGCCAGGAGCCGGAGTCCGCCCGGCTGGAACAATCTGATAAATTCCTACAGCTGGGAACTCAGCACGAGATGGGAATCAGGATTTTCATCCTCGTTAAAACTGTAATTGGAGCCTCATTCTACTTCGTTTAGAGCCTGCTGTGAACGTGAGCAGAAGCTGCAGGGTGCTAAGCAGGGAGGTCACCCCGGGGCGGTGGCGAGCAGCCGGCCAGGAGCAGTGGGAGGCTGGAGGGAGCACACCGAGGCAGAGGCCAGGCTGGCCTGTGTGCATCTCCTGTCGGAATGGAAAGGCCCCTGTTGTGAGATCCCCAGAACTGTTTGGTTTGTTTTGTTTTTTCAATTTAGAGAATAAGAAAGCAAACATGGCATTTATGACTAGAGATGGCTTTGAAATGGAGCCTCAGGGCTCAGCCTACAGCCTGGCACTTTGACCTGAAACCCAGTGGACCTCAGATCCCCATCTGAACCACCAGTGACACAATCTAATAGCCCCTACCTCAGACCAGGGCAAGACTTAAGGAAACCTAATATAGCTTTATTAGGCTGGAGATTGCGTTGATCCATTTATTAGCTGAGAATTTTCTTTGTTTAACAGAATTGATTCTTGCCTTTTCTCTACACAACATGGGACTGGCTCAAAGCAGCATATTCATTTAGTTTGCAAACAGAGATGAAGAGCTGTAAACCAAACCCAGATGTTGCATCCAGCACTCACACCAGCTTCTGCCCGGGCCCATCTCCAATCATCACATGTATTTGTGCAGTAGAGGAAATGGCTGGTGTGCCTTAAACATAGTTTAAAAATAATCAGCAATAGTTGAATTACTTCTGCTACATTATCAGTTGCGAGTAGGGCAATTCATTAGTGAGAGTCAGACCAACTACCTTAATTTGGCCTTCTACCACTTTCCACCTCGTGGACCAACAAGTGTATCGTAACTATTAGAACAACTTCAGTGAATGTTACAATTACTCATGTCAAATGAAAATGTAATGCAGTTAACGTGCATGCTGGCTCCCTGCTGCTACTGCTGATGATTATTGCTATTAGAGCATGACCAAACAGTCATTCAAATATAAACAGCAGATTTGTTTTGATTGTGTTCGTGGCCCGTTTTACTCGCTTTCTGCGAACATTAACACAAATGGCTTTGGTTTGCAAGACTGTCCCCAGGGAGAGAAACAGAGTCAGGAGTACCGTGGTGCTGACTTTGTGTATCAGCTAAACTACCTGCACTGGAAGATTTTGCATGGCTCTCTGGAAAACTTGACAGCCACCTCATCAGAGGGAAAAGGCAGAACTAGGCAAGTCTGAGGGCTGTCGCATAAGATGAGTACACAGTACCTGAACAAAACTCATGGCAGCTGGACAGGAAGCTCTCACATTCCTGCCAGTCAATCAGTAAATGCTCAGGAATGGCAGCTACATCAAAACAAGGTACCCAGCTCTTTGGCCAGAGTTTCTGATCCAAAGCTTGCTAAAGGAAAAGGTGCTATTGACTTAAATGGTTTGTGTGTCATAGAGTAACACATAGGACTAAATTCACTAAAAGCTCTGCTTGCTGTGCAATGATTGCCTGATTAAGAAGATTAATTATTATTATTGCTCACATTTTTGTGTCACCCTTTAGTGGAATTACTTATCTCTAAAACAGTTTTGAAGACAAGAGCTCTTGCTCTCTCCATCTTGTCTGAGCTGCTTACTTGCCTTGTAAAGGCAAGAGCTAATCCCAATGGCCACTGATGCGATTATGTTGTGCAGCTGACTGCAGAACTTCTCCTTTGCAAAAGGACAGATGCGGAAGGTGGCAATCCCAGGATGCCAGGAATCCAACTAATTATCTAACTGCATCAAGGCCATGACTCTCGCCAGATGCCTTGATTACAGCTCCCGTTTATCTTCTCTCCAGAAGCACATGCTCAGGAATATGCACACTGAGGAATGACTAAAAGTCTTGCACAGCACAGGACTGACCTTGAGGCCAGGCCAGAGACGCCCAGCTTGCATTAATTTTGACAGGTTTGTGAGGTGTCAGCTTCCTCTGAGGAGCACAGTGCTCTGTGGGGGAGTTGCTGCTGGGTGCAGAGAGGACAGACGAGGGCCAGAATTTAGGAAAACTGAGTAAGGATGCAGGAAATAAAGTCAACACACGTTCTTCAAAAGCCATTTTAGTGGCAAGTTAGATATGGGATAGCAAAATCTCTAGTACATAAAAGACAGACCACCAGAAGACTTCTGGTTTGGATGTGAATATGGAGCTTTGAGGACTTACTCACAGGTTGATTTCTAGTACCAGTTTGAAGGAAAAGTTACTGTCTGAAACATGCTAAGAGCTAAGGATGTTTGGAGTGCCTCTTCCTGCTTATTATTGTTTGTGTGTTTCTTCACACAGAAAAAGACAGGTTTGTTCAAGCTGGAGCTTGGATGATGGAGAAGAAATGTGACATAGAAACACAAAATCACGAGCATCATACATCAAGTGAATAGGAAAAATCTTTCACTTTCCAGTGGGAGCAAGGGAAACTTAATGAAGCAGACAGGTGATGATCAAATGGAAAAGAGAGCAGGTGATGATCAAATGGAAAACAAATGGATCAAATGGAAAACAGAGCAGGTAGAGCAGAGTTCAGCTGTGGAATTCATTGCCACAGGACATTGCAGAACCTCAAAAAGCTATGAGGCAAATCCACAAGGAACTACTGAGCACAAAGTGAACACTACTAGCTTGGGAGGTCCCTGGGCTGCAAATCACCGGAGGCTCAGCCAGTGTAACAGAGCAGTATCATTAGTTACATCATATACTTACAGCACTCATACATTTCCTCTTGGCATCTCCTATAGGTCACTGCTAGAGACATATGGGGGAAGGCAGCTACACAGCTTCTTGGTTCTGCCTGGTATGGCTGTTCTTATGTTACTGACTAATTGGGTGAACTGTATGGCTCAGATCCTTAAGCAGGAAGTTAGGCATGTCTGTGCTTAAGAGAGCTATGAAATTATGTTTCTTTTTCTTTCCCTCTTTCTTTTTTTTTTTCCCCTCCATTGCATTTCCTATTCCATGGGTCCAAAGACTAACCTGAAGAATGAGCAGGAGCTCCTGGCAAAGTCTGAGAAAAAGCAGTCTCACATCTACACATGATCAGGATGAGGTGTAAGAAGGGGACATCATCATTATCACCCACATCTATGCCCACTCAGCATTGATTACCAGCAGGAGAGGGTGTGTGAACAGCAATCCTGTTCTACATAAATTCAGGAGCTGCAAGTGCCAGTGCAGTGTGGAAAGGTACTCTGAGGATGATCTTCCTATATGTCAATATAAGATAGTACAGGTATGCACAGCAAGTGCAAGTGTGAGATAAAAATACAGAGGTGCACAGGAATCTACAAAATGAAGAGAGGAGAGAGAGGAGTATGTTCACAAACAATTTTTTACAATGCATATATTTTAATGTTTATCAGAATCCACCCATCCATGCACTCCACAGGAAACTGCAGCCTGCAAGGCAGTGGTTTCTCTGAAATCAGGTGTGTGTGAGAGTCTTTTCCAGGGCTGTGCAAAGGTATATGCATATACTTTGGTGAAATACCAAATGAGCAAGCAGCAGACAGCAGCAGCAGAGTAAATTTCGTAGGGGTGGAGAGCAAGGTCACTCCCTGGGTGGAGCAGAGAAGTGTCTAGGAAGCAATCCTCAAGGAGACTTCTCCTATACAGGCAGAGTGAAATTAATTGCAATCATAGTGTTTCTGTGAGCAAAGTGAGATATTCCAGGCACACAGAAGAGGACAGCATCTGTCCCACTCAGAGAGCAAAGAGCTGAGCAGCTGAAAATACTTGTGTCAAATCCCCACTTAGGCATCTCTTCCCTCTCCAGCCCGTGTCCTCCCTCCCCTCCCCTTCCCATTCATTTCTCATTCTGCAGCTCTTCAGCACTAGGCCCTTCTCCTGATTAACATTTGAAACCCATTGATAGTTTGTGCTGGCTTAGACAAACTAATCATCATTAGCACTCCAAAAACCTGTCCAGCTTTGCCTCCCAGAGTCACAGGTGCCACCCTCAGCTGCTTGGAGAAAAAGGAAAAAGTACACCAGCCATAACATGCTCTTGGCAAGGCCATTGGGAGGTACCAGCTCGCAGCCCCGGCAGGCAAGCAGATCACAGTTCCCAGGCTCTGCACTCCCATGGATCCAGGCTACAGATAAAGCACTGAGCCATCTAGGAGGCAGGCAGAGGGCTGCAGGCATCTTCTCCTCTCTAGGTCTTACAGCAATGTGCTTTTGCACACTGGGACCCATGCTGAAAGCACTTCCCACTTCCCAGGGAAGAGCAGAGCCCCTGTGCTAGATATGGCTGTTTTCTTCCAGCCTGGCCAAGCTAGAGAGATGCTCATAGCTGGGGTCTGAGTGGGATTTGCTGGGCCTGCTGTGGATACAATCTGCATACAGAAGTCTAGGTGCTTTTCCTAGTGACCCATTGACCTGTATCTCTTCTGTTTATAGAGTACAAAGAGGCAGAAAGTAAATACATAACCCAGGGGGACCAGGAATGATGCAAGAACAGGTGTCTGGTGAGCTGCCCATGTCTGGCCTGAGCTGCAGCCAAGAGATACAAAGGCCACAGATAAATGCAGACTAACAGGAGGAAAAGAGCGATGGCCTGGAAGATGCTCTCTGAGACACTTGCATACAAATCTACTACTGAACTGCCAGGAAGGCTTGAATGTGCTGCTTTACCTTTTTTCTGGAGGCACCTAAACCCTCCCCATCAGGCAGGGTCATTCCACACAACACCCGTTTTCAAAGGATGACATTGTGCCCTCTGCAGTGGGGACCAGGTGGCAGTAGCACTGCCCTGGGGATGAAGGCTGTAACAGTGCCCATAAGATTTCTACCTCACCTCAGCTAATGCCATCTGGGCCCTGGAGAGAGCTCAGGACTAGTCCAGAGACAAAGCTCTCCTGACAGCAGCTGAAAAGAAGCAGGTTTGCCCAGCAGATCTGTTTTTCAGCTGTGCTGGAAGCACGGGGGTCAACATAACTCTGAAGCACACATCCTCTTAGGTCTGCCTTGGATTCCAAATTTCATTTCAGTCAGACTGACATTAAAATAATGACTGGGCAATCGCTGGGAAATTCCACACCACTGGAATCATTGTACCTTGGGCAGCTCTCTGGGCCCTCATATGAAATGTTTGTTGAGTACACATCCATGAGGAGGCTCTGAAATGCCACTAAGCCTGTGTGCATTGGAGTCGTGGAAAAGCCACCACCTCTGGTGTAGCTGCTTAGCAGCACACACAGAGCCTGCACAGAGGTCATACTGGAGAGAAAGGGATTATTTATAAGGCTACTATTACCTTCATACTAAAGCCCAGAACTAATGCCTGACAGCAAAATAATGGAAGAAAAGGCTGTCCCACGCCTCTGGAACCAAGGCCTGAAGAAAGCAATTCCTCAAGCAAAAACCATCCAGGCAGTCTGGTTGGGAGATAACACACACCCTCAAAACTGCACAACTCCCCATGCTCTGTTGCACAGGACATAGTGAGCATCCCTAAAGCACATCTCCTTCTCCCTCACCTGCTCTCCTGACATCCACTCCACCTAACACTCACTTCAGCAAATCCTAGGATGAGGCTTATTTCATGATTTTGCATGGCCATTGTCTGACAGCAGGGGCAAACTTTGCTGGCATGTGAGGTACAAGGGGCTAGGGTAGGGTAGGAGGTCAGTGCAATCACAGATACTACTTTAGAGGCTCCACACTCTTCTGTTATCCACCAGGAGACTGGGCCTGCTGGTGCATCCTGCCTTTGTGTTCCTGTGAGGCAAATACTCAGGCACTGATAACATTTAAGAGAGCAGCAGATTTTCACAAGTGAATCTGTAGGCAAAAATATGTTGCCACCTTCCAAGGCCTGTTCAGACACTGACAGTCACCCCTCAGCTATATGACTCCCTTGTTTCTGCTAACATCCATTCCTCCCACACCCCCACCAGCTTCCCTGCCCTAGACCACTATCTTCTGACCTGAAAATAAAACACCCCTGTTTATGGCACAATCGTGTGGCTCTAAAGCTGAGCCCAGAGGCTTCTGTCATAATTCGTAGCCTCCCTGCCTGTAAGCAGCAAGAGGCTGCCAGTGCCTGTGACAGCATCTGTACAGGCACACGCACCGGGCTCGGCGGTGCAGCGCCGGCCGCAGGCAGCAGCTCCGGTCTGTTGCAGGATGCTGTCAGAAGAGGGCAAAATCCATCTGCAGTCAGCGCTTGTTCCCTGCTTTTGCTGCGCTTGCTTTCTCTGTCACCCTGGCGTCCCCTCAGCCCTGAGCCCCCTGGCACACTCCGGCCAGGCGGGCTGCCCCTAGGGAGGGGACAGTGTCACGGCCCCAGCAGGGTCACTGCCAGGACAGTCTGCAGCCTGGCCTGGGGTGTTCCCCGAGCCCCCAACAGCCCAGGACGGGACCAGCTCCCCCCATCCCACCTGCCTCCATGGGGCTTGCCGAGCGGCCCCAGGACAAGAGGGTTACCAAGTGTGTGCTGTGGGCAAGGGCAGACTGAGCCTGAGCACCGCGTCTCTGGGTACTTACTGCTGGGATGCTGAGTGGGTGCTGAGAGCGGCAGAAAAGCTGACGGGAGTCGCAAGGAGGGTCCCCAGGAATGGGTGAGAAAAATGAGGCAACAGGGATGGCAAACTCCCTTTTGTGGAAGGGGGTCAGATTCTTCTTCACCTTGTACATTTTGTAGTTTGAGAGATGGCAGATAGAAAACGTGTCAGAGGTGGGGTGGCAGAATCCCACTGATCCTGGTGCCAGCCGGTGGCCACACAGGGCTCACCCACCCACAAGATTCGGGGCAGGAAGGGATTTGGAACTCAGGGAGCACAGAAGGCTTCCAAACAATAGCTTTAACTCCTTCTCCACACTACTTTTGGCATCAGTTTTCACTTTTAGACAAGCCCCAGCACCGGGGACACCATCACGTCTCAGGGCACTGTGACTTTCAAGTGCCTGTGAGCTAGTAATCTAGGGATGCATGTGGGGTGACTTCCAACTAAAAAAAGTCTGGAAAAACAGGAGCATGGAAGGAATAGGAAAGCAGACAATTCCTCTCAAATACTAAAAACACACCACCACAACCACCACCACCCTTTTTATTTTTTTTTTTTCCTGTGAGTAAGCAACATTTTTTCTCTCCTCAACTCCTCAGCTGGCCTGGTGAATTCTATTTCTGTATACATCAGTGAGTCCCTTCTCCTTACATCATCTGACATGCCTACAGCCAACTCCTGTGAATTTCCTGCAAGTCTTACTATAGCTGGCAGCTGCCCTTGAAGACCCTCAAATAGCAGACTTGCAAAGTTCACTGCAAAAGAGCTTTCACTTCCCTCCTCCCTGTCTTCTAAGCTTTGCATTTGAGGAGGGCAGGGGAGGAAAGGAACAGAAATGGGGACATCCCTAAGCCCCAGGCTGGCTTAACTATTTCTTCTACACTTGTGGCACAGCACAGAATGAGAGATATTATCCTTATCTCCAGTTTCTGAGTTACAGCATGGTCCCAGTGTGACACAGGATGTTTTGGGGCTACAACCCATGCTGGCAGTGGGGTTGCTCTCTTTTACCTGCCAGAAAGGTGCAGGGACCTCTGGGGAGTGCCGGGAGCAGCCACACTGCTGCCTAGGAGAGAAATTGAAGAACTGTTTGATATCTAACAGAGGTGGCAAAGGTGGGCAGGATGAACTGATAGCCACTGTACACCAGCATCACCACAGGTAGTGTAGTAGACGTCCGTCTACTACAGAGGGCATGGTCTCAGTTTCAAGGATTTCAGCTTGCAGCACCCACCTGACATCAGCCCTAGGGAGCACAGATCCATGAGGAAACTCGGCTGGGATCTCTCCTTCTCTCTCAAACAGCTCTAAGGCTCTGATCAGCTTGACAGAGGGCTTATTCTTGCCTGTCCCTTAGGACAGCCCCCTCCTGAAGCTCTCAGGCTGGGCAGGAGAGAGGTTAGCAGAGATACTGCTAGATCAAAACAGGAACAGAAAGTTGGGAAGGCCTAGACATCCCCAGCCATGAAGCCGCCTGCTGCACATGCCTGGGCCATGGTGGGGAGTCCCTGCATTAAGGTACCTTAGCAAGCCTGTACAGCAGAGCTGGGGAGAGGGAGGCACAGAGCTGGGAATTAAGGACTTTCACACCCAGACTCTGAGAGCACCCTCCTGACATAACAGCCCACATGCAGATGTGTGCAGAAGAGAAGTGTGTGCAAGCTTAACAGATAGACAACCTGAGGTCTTTTTTGTTTCTTGCACATGGGATATGCTGCGGCAGGGAGATTTTGCACACTTTGTTAATGTAGTCTGCAGCCCATTTCTGATGATCTGAAGTTTTCCTCTCTTTAGAACGTTCCTCGAGCAGACAGCAGCCCCCATGTAAAACAACTGTTCACAGCAATTACAGCAGTCAGAGAAGGAAAAACATTTCATACCTTCAAAATGAAAAACTCTTTAGGGAAAGCTGTGTTTTTCCATGAGCACACCAAAAGAGGGAGAAAGAGGTGCTGGCCTGTGGCTAGCAGAAGATGGAAAAGCTTGGCAATATTTTCTCAGCCCCACAAACCACCCTACAATACTGACAATATGGGGGTAGGCAGTATGTGATAAAACATCCCTGTCTGTCTGACTCTGTCCTTACAATGTAAGAATGCTTACATTCTAAAAACTTGGCAAGCATCTTGTTGGCCAAAATATTTAAGAACAATTTCCTGAAGAAATCCCTTGCAAATAGTTACATACAATTGTGTTATCACACGATATCTGATTCCTGATGTGCCCTACTAAGTTGTTGGTCACTCTTTAGTCTTATTGTCAACTATGCAGATCTAATAAAAGATATACAGATTAAACTGTTGCTTTGGGGATTTTCTCCCCCTCATTTCCAGGAACAACCCAAATTTTTCATTTAGACTTCAGTTAGCTATCCTGCTGAGAAACTGCAGGTCTCTCTCCTGGAGCTCTGTAGGAAACAGGAGAGAAATGGCAAAAACTTTTTTTTCTGTCTGAAAGTGAGCAAAACTGACCTGGAGTCATAGAGAAATCAGAGCAACAGAGGAGGAAGAGGCTATTTTTATCAAGTAACTGTATTTTTCTTCCTTTTTTTTTTTTTTTTTTTTTTTTTTTTTTTTTTTTTTTTTTGTCTGCAAAAACCACATTTTACACTGCTAGTCCCTATTTTTCTCTAAATTCTCTGAGGAGCTGGCAACGGATGGCAGGGCCTGACCTCCAAAAAGAAGTAAGAGCAATTAAGAGAATAACAAATCCAGGGTCATCTAGGAATTTTGCAGCTGTCACTGTGCAGCACATCAAGGTCCCCCCAGACCTTACAGTAGGGGTGAGGACAGGATTCTTGTTGCTCTGGTTGCAGCTCCCACACTGCCTGAATGGAAGGAGCTGCTCCGCCAGCCACCAGCTGTAGAGGAGCTGTAGAAGAGGCTTGGCATTCCACAGCTGCATCCCGGGGAGTGGGATGGAAAGATGAAGGATGTTAGGTGATGAAAGACTGGTTAAGTTAGGATGGCTGTCTAAAACGTTTCAAAGAAATTAAAAGAAGGAGAAATTAAGAAAGATGTTGAACCTTAAGCCTAATTAGTGTAGCAGTGTAGTTATAGTCATGATAGCCTAAGGATACAATTAGACATGTCTAGAGAGGGAGGCTGATCTTGTTGTTAAACCATAAAGGTAGGGGATAGGATAATACTGGTTGCCGTCTGGTGCTGGCTCCTGGGTGATTCTCATGTGTTGCAGGGATGCCTTGTGACTCCAGCAGGATACTTCCAGTCTCCTGATATCTTGGTTTCAATGTTTCCAAGTTTTTCTAAACTAACAGGAGGAATTCCCAAGGCCAAGCTGAGGCATTTTTGTGGTGTTCAACCACCTGGATCCCTTTTAGCACACCTTGGACTTGCAACTGGAGATCTTAGGGCAAAAGCTACTAAGAGAAAGCAGTTGCCAGAAAGAGTCAGGAGCAATAAAACACCGGAAGAAGATGCCCTGAATTAGCACGACACACCAAACCGGCTGTTTTCTAGTCTCAGGTAATTACAGTTTCGTGGAAGAGATGCTGAAGGAGACACAGCCTTTCACTTTGATGTTACAGAGTTGCATTCCTAAGCACACTGACTTGGGTGACGCTCAGTCTGGGCCTTGGTAAAACAAGCAAAGATTCCAAGGTGTGCTGGCATCATTCACACCAGCATTCACACCAGCAGTGACGGGGCGAACAGGAGGAGGCAGATCGGAGATTGAGGCTGACGCAAGCTGCATCTCTACAAACCTCAGCAGCCAGGCACCAGGAGCTCAGCCCACCCTGCGTGCAGCATTTGCATGCATGCAGGGCCAGCCCCAGGCCAGCAGCAGCCTCAGCCAGCAAGCCTCAGCAGCCTGCCTCAGCCCACACTTGGCACTCTAGCAGCCTCCTCCATGCCTCCACCTGCAACTGCCAAGGGAGACCAAGCTTTTTTCTCCCCAAAACACAGTGGTGAAAGTTTTCTAGCATTTGGAAGTGAAAACTTGTGGGATGCAAGGGGAGATGCTGGCAGAGCCCTGTTGCAGAGAGCCAGGAGAGATGTCTGACTCAGTGACACCTGACAGAAATGAAGTCCTGTGGCTTACACAGACATGAACCCAAGGCTTCTCTGGGATATACTCAGGCACATCACTGACATCCTGACAGAGGATGTGCCCTGAAAGCAGATACCACCCAGTGACCCAGGCAGGTAGAAGGACGTGGATTGGCACCATCCCCAGATACATGGGCATGGGCAGAAATCCTGCAGAGGCCCTGGACTTTGATCCAGCCCTGAGGGGTCTCGGCAGGAGGCAATGTTTACCACACCACTTCAGTGCCAGCTCTACATTGTCCATGGCATGAAATGACTGACATGCTGGCGCACAAAGGTAAAAAAGGACAGATTGATTTATTGATCAGGGAAAGACACAGTCTCCTTGACAGAGATGCGCTGTCAAATGATGGCAGGACGTGCTGCTAAAAGCCCTCCAGATTGATTACTTTACCTGCCACCTGATCCTTCATTGCCCTGGGCTGTGGCAGGTGAAGAGCAAGGGAAGATTTACACGTGGCTGAGAGTCAGAACAGGAAAACACGCAGGAATTAAAGCTCCAGGGGTCTGGCCAGGACACAGTGGCCCCCCTCTCTTCCACCTGCCACAGGGCTGAAAGGTCCCTGAGCCCATGGGCCAGCCAAGGTGGCAGGAAGACCAGCAAAACCTCATTGTGCAGCCAACCGAAAGTGGCACTGTGGCAGGTAACACCTGCACATCCTGAAATGCTGCCATTTCCCTTCCCCATCTGTTCCCTTCTCTAGGATTTAACCACTCCTGTCTGTACGATTATACGGCCTGTGCCTGCCCCGGGGATTGTGGAGACTGCAGCCAGGCACTTGGCCTGGTACTGATGTCAAACCCTGCAAGGCAGGCACTCAGCTCACTGCAGGAGGTAATGCCACAGCCCACATCCCAGCACAGGACATCAAGCTGGGGCACCCATGAAAAATGGCCACTTCATCAGCTGCAGCAGGTTGGTGCCAATCCGTGAGGGAGCTCTCTTCTGGGGCTCTTCTCCTTTGTTGCTGCCTTTGCACCCTGGGGCATCCAGAGTGGCTCTCTCTTAGTGTGGGATAACGACAATAAACCTAACTTAAGGACAGAAGAAAATCGGAAAAAAACCATTTTCTTGAACTTCTAGGGCCCATTCATTATTTCTGCACTGGTTCCCTCTCAAAATACACTTTCTTAAACAGGATCCTCCCCTGCTAGACAAGAAGTACGATTGAGCCTTTCCATCAGCTTACTCAGGAGACAGCCTGAGCCACATTAGGGGAGAGGCAGGGCCTTATCACAGCAGCAATTCACAGCAGCCTGCTTGTGACGTGACATGGATGCACCACTCAGCACCACATCAAACCCCAAAGTTACTTGGGTGGCCAGGTCCCAACTTCACTGCACAGACATTTTGAACCAAGCACGTCACAAATTTGTAATGAGTTTGTTTAGAGAGATGTAGCATGAGGTAGGCAGTAGAGGAGAGACATAACAAAGAGAGCTCCTTAAATGATTCAGTGCTGGCCAATTTACCAGGCACAGCATGTTGGGAAAATGCCACTCCAGAGCTACTCTCGTACCTGTTAAAGGGCTTGATATTCCCAATACATGGCAGCTCTATCTTAATTCTGTGGACAATCTGACCAGCTTTGGCTGCGCACCAAATCCAGATGGCTTGCCACCTCTCTTGTGGAACGTGTAAATAATACAGCAGACCAACCACAGGAAAAACTGTGATCCCAAAAAGGCAGAGATGTGAAAAGCTAATTTGACTTTTGAACAAGCATCTAAATTAACATCCTCCCAACAGCCTCTTTTTTGGACTACAGCAAATGCCATGAATATTGAAGAATGCCCAACCCAGACACACTGGGAAAGGCAGGAGTACAACAGGAGGTGGCGTGAGGAGCAGCTGTGCTCTAGACAAGGCAGGATAACATTTTGATGGACACAATTGATGTCATCTATCTTTATTTCTGTAATGCCTTTGACATGGTTCAGGCCAACATCCTTGTTGATAAATTGGAACAATATGGGTTTGATGGATAGAGTAGTAGATGGATAAGGAATAAGGATGCACGGAATAAGTTGCACTCAATGGCTTAGTGGTCCAAATGGAGATGAGTAACAAGTGATGTTCCTCAAGGGGCCATATCAGGCCTGGAACGGTTTGACAGCTTTATTAGTGACATAGTAAGGTCGAGTCCACCTCAGAGAGTTTGTACATGACAGGAAGCTGAGGGTCGCTGTCCACAAGGACCTTGGTTTCTGAAGTGGGCCCATGAGAGTCTTATGAAGTTTAACAACACCAAGTGTAAGGTCCTGCACCTGCATCGGCACAATCCCCAGTATGAATACAGATTGGAGAATGAATTGATTGAGAGCAGCCCTGTCGAAAAGAATGTGGGAATACTGGTGAAAAAAATACTAGACATGAGCTGGTAATGTTCTTTCCCAGCTCAGAAACCCAATTGCATCCTGAGTTGCATCAAAAAATGTGTCACCAGCAGGGCAAGGGAAAGTGACCTTCCCCCTTGACTCTGTTCTCATGAGACTCCAGCTGGAGTACTGCAGCCACCTCTGGGGTCCTTAGCACAGAAGGACATGAGCCTGTACAACTGAATCCAGGGGATGGCCACAAGAAGGGCCAGAGCACCTCTCCTGTGAGGAATGGCTGAGAGATTTTGGTTTGTTTAGCCTGGAAAACATAAGGCTCCAAGGACACCTTATTGTGGCCTTTCAGTATATAAAGGGTGCTTATAAGAAAGATAAAGAGTGACCTTCACCAGGGTCTGTAGTGACAGGACCAGTGGCAACAGTTTTAACCTAAATACTGGTCCCATCCAATCCAAACCATTCTGGGATTCTATGGAGTTCTCTAATCCCTTATGCTGGGGTTCAGTTTGGCCCTGAGATGTGAGATCATCTCCCACCCCTGGGATTGAGCAAAGTAGCAAAAAGGAATGGTATCAATAAGAAGAATGGTAATTCTGTTTCTTCTTTCACTGGCACTTCTATTCAAAGAACTTGAAATCTTTTTAAAGTAGTGTGAGATTAATCTCATTCATCACCTCATCTCATTCCCTCCACATGTCACAACCCAATTTCACCTTGAGCTCATACATATGTACAGTTGAGCAACAACCAATTTTATGGAAAAAAGATGGTGATTTGAGTGTTTCTGGTTTTGGAGGGTACCTGGATATCTGGAACAGCTGCTGCATCCCAAAGCTAGGGCCCCGTGTTTACAATACAGCACCTCATCATTTCATAGCAGAAACAGATATGATTTCTTGTCTGGGCCAAAGAAACTGGACCAACAGTTTCTTTCTCAAAAATTTTTGTAGCCCAAATGTATTTTGGATTCTGCATCCCTTTGACTTTAGAGCTGGAGAAAGAGGTAACAAAAGGAAGTCAACAAGAAATCTGCCTACATTCACAAGAGCAATAGAAGGGGAAAAAATATGGTAAAATTTCCCTGCAACAAAGTAATGTTTTGCCTGTGAAGGGATTTCCATTGATAATCTTGGAGATGGGAGAACAGGAACAGAGGGAGACATCTGTCATCATATTTAATGGTGCTTCTTGTTGTACAGTTTAAATAATTAAAGAAGATTCATCCAAGTAGAAAGAAAGATAGGATTAGGAAAAAAAAATGGAAAACAGAAAAAAGATCCTAGGCAGTTGTGTAACTATTTTCCCCCTGGGCCTGGGAAATGCTTCCACTAAGCAATCCAAGACACTGCTTAAGATTCAAACTATTGCTTGCTAGGGAAAGGAAGGGAGGGCAGAAGGAGAATACTGCAAAAACATTTGACTACATCTGCTACCCACTCATTATTGTAATAGAGAGAGGTAGGGATAAATCTGACTGCATGTGTGAGGGCAGCAATTGGTTGTTAGGTTTCAAAGATGCTATTACACCCTGGAGGAGCAGGGACATACACAGGTGACATTCACCAATTCCAATGGGGCGGAGGGAAATCACACATTGGAATGAAGTTAATAAGCAATGCAGAGGGCAGGGTCCATGATTGCCAATCTGATTTCTATAATTGGTGTGATTACTACTATTGTAACTTAAACACAACAGCAAATCACTTGCTTAATTGAATTTTCTTTCAGTGTGTGGCTGGGAAGGGGGAGGATGCAGAGGAGGATGCAAATTTCCCCTACAGCTGTGTGTGTTTTCTCAGCCATGAAACAAGCAGAGGGGTCATGGGGTTGGGGGGCAGCCCCAGGGACAGAAGGGAGAGATTAGAGGGGCCTAAGGCAAAGCAGGACAGCTTTACATGCATGATTTTTATGGAGGAGGATGCTCTGTGTTTCTAAACAGTGCCGACACCTTCACTACACTGAAAGTGACAGTTTTGCACAAGACTTAGTAAATGCCTTACAGCACACCATGTGATGATAAAGCTTCTCACTGAACTCCTGGGGGGTCAGGCAAATGGCCATGCTGCATCCAGTGCTCCCACTCTCAAATACATCCCCTTCCACCATCAGCAGAAGCCAGAAAGGAATATCTTTTAGATCAGCCTGTGGGATCTGTTTATTCTCTGCAGCATTTTTTCCCTAAAAGACATTTGCAAGAGCCAGGAGACTCTCCAGAAAAACAAAACAAAACAAAACAAAACAAAACCACAAAAAAACAAAACAAAACAAACCCCAAAAACAAAACAAAAAAACCCCCACAAACAAACAAAAAAACCAAACAAACAAAAAACCCAAAACAAACAAAAAAAAAACCCACCACCCCCCACCCCCGAACAACAAAAAACCACCCCCCCCCAAAAAAACCCCAAAACACCACATTGTCCTCTGAAATGTCAGAAAAAAACCATATGTGTTTTTTTCTAAACATATGTGTTATCTCTGTGTTGTGGCTTTGCATCTCTACTATATCTTACTTGGAGATTCACACAGGGATGACAGAAAACCAGAGCTGCTCATGCCCCCTGTACCTGGTCTGGTGGGTACACCTACTTGCCTCATCGACTGTTTTAGAGAACTCATCTGTTTTCAAATGCCATTTTGAACCTGTCATTAGAGGCAGACTCATCTACACCTTCATACTTTGACAGGCTGAAGAGTAGTAGGTTTTTAACAGGACCAAGCAGTATCTTATATTTGAAGATTTTGTGCAGGGCGTCATGTTGAGGGACAGTGTACATTTAAAGTGTGGATTCAAAACTTTTAGGTCACCCTGTCCCCTCTGTGAGACTGCACAAAAATATCTGCTGAATTGATTAAATTCAGTACACTTGAAGTATTCCTAATTCCATGGATGAGAAACCCCCAGGTCTGCTCCAGAAAAAAAAAAAAAAAAATAGAAACAAACACAATACAAATGAGCAGCAAATTTTGTTATGCCCAATACGGCAGTATCACAGCACCTTCCTTAGAGGTCTTCATGCATGCATTTTACAGCATGCTACACAAATTAAGAAGCATTGCTTTTTGACAGGGATCCTGAGACGTGCACAGGTGCAGAACCCAAAGCTGCAGGCAGGGCTTTGAGCGATGCACCATTCTTCTGACCATACCCAGACCTTGGGCATCTGTATAACTTATGAAGAGCCAAACTTGATGTTCCTGTCTCATGGGAGCCTTATTCATGAATATGTTGAGTACAATGAGCCAAGAAGGACTTGAGGCATAAATGAAACCTTGCAAAGGGTCTTTCCATGAGTGTTTGGGTGGAATTTTTGGAACTTGCACAACTCCAGCCCTACAAGTCATTGTTTATTTTTCTCTTTAAACTTGCCTTAATCTAGCACAGAAAACCAGGGAATGGGAGGGACTCTGGGAAAACATGATCCCTGATCCCTTCAATAATATATCTCCCCTACAGCTGCACAAAAATAAAATATTAATTTATTTGATTTGAAACAGAAAGAAGGACGGAGGGGGAAAAACTGACTGGGGCTATGCAATGTTTTCCATCATATATTTATGTTTATGTTCATACATAATGCTTCCATGTATCATCTGTTACCTTCCACTCCTATATCTGACTGTCACTCCACGTTTCCTTCCTTGAGAAAGGAGACAAGAAAAACTGTGCTGTGGCCAGGGCACTAGTGGTAAAAAATAGTTTTCCCTGAGAGGCATAGGTTGTATTTTCATGGACTCCATCAGAATTCTTACCTATTTGACTGTCACATCAAGACTTCTTCATGCCCTGAGCTTCTAAGAGGACTGAAAGTGAGGATATATGAGGCTTCTTTGTTACCTAGAGAAGGCATGATGACTTTTAGAAAATAAGCAACATTCACACCATCCCAGCTCAAGGAAAAATGTTAATATGTCTTGATGGGATACTAAAGTCTTTATGATGGTATAAAAGCACTAGGAAGAGACATAAGTATGAAGCATGTCTTTCAGATCAGATTTGGGAAATGGGCCTCCAGTAATGTTAGCATTTCAGTTGGGAAATGTGCAAATACAGGCCATTTATCATCTTCAGGTTTTTCACTCTGTCCAAATAGATATCTGTCTAAAATAACATGTTCTAAACCCCAGCACTCTCCACTCCACAGGAGAAAATCTCTGTCATTCTACAGAGTCAGCCCAGTTGATCCCCAAGGTTATGGGGAAAAATACCTATTTTTCTTTATTTATCTCAATTTTGAAATAGGAAAAGAGCCCCAAGGAAGTCCCACTATTAACAAATAGGGCAACAAAAAGGTAACAAAAGTAATGCAAAAACATTTTTCTTCCCCCACAGACTCAGCTCTACTGTATAAAAATTATCAGCCTGCCCATCTATTCCCATCGGAGAGAATCCCACTCCAGCTGCACTAGCACTCAACAAATGGCCTGTCAAACAGATGGGCTTTGAAACAAGCTCGTTAGGTCTTTCTTTTTAAAGACAGCACTACTACATGACTAAGTTTGGCTTCTGTTTCACCTAGTTTTCAGAAGGGCACATGCATGCAAATATATCTAGAGTACAAAAAAACCTCAGCATTAAGACTGAGAAATCAAGCTTAGAAGTCAAGCCATTCCATATGTTAAAGTTGCTCCTGCACAATTGATTCTAGGCCATTGTACATCCTATTTATCACACATTTTATATGAAATTGTACATTTCACAGGTAAAATAAGAACAGAGAACCTATATATATTCTAGTGTGCGATGCAATCAAGTTAATGGTGCAGAAAAACCCCAAGCTCTTGGAATAGTCTCAATTCTATCTTAGATTTATATTTTTAATATTACATTACATTGTTACCTTATGTTTTCACCTATATCTTTGTTGTATCTATTTCTTATCTTTTCCCCATTTTATGTGTAGTGTGTGCAAAGCCTTACACAGGCATTGAATTTGTACGCACTGTAAGAAATCCAACAGAGGGTCAATGCTCAACATTTTGACTGTAAACTTGCTGGTTCTGGAACTCGCCTCATTCTGTATTATTAGAAGGCTCTGTAACCTGGGTTCCTGACTGATATTTGGGAACTGTATTTTCCACAACAGCAATTTTAATAATAAAATATGAGATAGATAGATAGATAGATAGATAGATAGATAGATAGATAGATAGATAGATAGATATCTGCTAAGCAGATTCTTAATGCTTTGTTGGATCTGGAATTCGGATCACAACCTTTCTGGGAACAGGAACAGTTCTTTGATATATTTTTGTACACTAATAATGACACCAAGGCTTCTAAGTATCATTACAAGACACACATTAAGTCAGTGCTTCAGCTAGGAACAGGTGACAGACTGCATTTAGATTATACTTTTCTTCTTTCTAATGACAAGAAGAAAAAAAGTCAAAACAATTTTGCTGTTTCCATAACCTGAGGCCTTCTGCAGCAGAAGACCTTTAAAACTGTACAGTGTTTACCACGATTTTTTATCCCAGTTACTCCAGACTCTTGATTATCTATGTGCCAAGGGTGATGCTCAAGTTAAGAGTGAAGGTCAGGCCCTGTAGAGTGTCCAAGATCTCCAAGAGTGGAGCAGCTGACACTTTGGCCTTGAGAACTTGTGACTCTCATCATGCACAGCTAATTGCCCTGAGCTTCCAGGGTATGTCAGCTGCATACAGAGCAATTTAGTCTCCGTAGGTAACCAGTCCAGGTAGATTCAGCAGTATAATTCTTCACCTGACTGCATAGCTAAAATAGCCTGGGAGTTAAAAGGTCAAGATGTTCACTTGTACATTGCTTTGGTGTCCAAGTCAGTCACTTTTCCACATACTGGGTTGACTCTTTTAATACTTCTGAATAATGAAAACGCCAACATCTTTCTTAATCACAAATAAGATGTTTGAATTGGGAAGCTGTGCGAGTCAGGATTCTGACATGCTGCTGGTACTGTGTGTAATTGCAGAAGTGAGCTGTCCTGTGCCATCAGGAAACAGTGACACACTGCAAGTCATGCCTGGATCTTCCAGAAGCAATCTAAATATCTCAACCAGTCTCACTTTTATTTTACATTCAAGGGACACTGCAGAGAGAAAGAAGAAAAGAAAAACAACCTCCATGAAAGAGAGCCAGCAAGTCTCTACCTGAACAGAGACATAAGACAGCAAATGCCCACAACAGAGAGGGAATTTTCTGTCAGAAAAGATTCAGAATGCAGAGAGCAGGTGGCAAGGAAGACAGATGCTGAAAGCCAACATTAACGGGTGCCTTAAGAAACGTAATGCTGATGGATGGGTAGACAGATGCTAAATATGTAATCTCCTTGCAGATGGACAGTAACATGCAACAGAAACACTATCAAGAAGGAAATGCTGCATGTTTGAGCAGATATCTGTAAGCACAGGGAATCAATGAATGGCTGTATCTTTGGCTTTTTCCACTTGTGTCATGTTTAGCCTGAAACAGAGACCTGAGTTGAGTTGCACAGTTCATGCTCTCTTTCAGTCATTCTTTTACCACAGACCTTCCTGTTCATGTCTGATAGTAAGTGCCAAAGAGCATGGATCTGTGGACAGTTCCAGATTACCAGGGTGATTCAGATGAAAAAAAGAACCAACCATCCATGAACCGTCTTGGTCCAAACAAGAGGCAAACCCAAACCTGATTACTTCTACCTTTCATGACTTCCATCCACTCATTCTCAAACACTTCTATAGTTTTAAGTCACACGGAGACATTGCTTTCTAATACTAATGGAAACCTCCCAGGAAAGTGTGTTCTCTGTGGATTTCCAAATCCAAGAGATGTCTTGATCAATGCTGAAAACTCCCTGATATTTGGCAGTGTTTCAACCAACCTCTGCTCTTTGAGGGCAGATGGCAATCACCATGATACTCCTTCAGCCACAGAGAGCCCAGACAAACATGCACAAACCATCAAGACTCTCTAATACATTTTTTTAAAAGATGGCAGATGCTACCAATCCAGTGTGCAGCACTTCCTCAGAGTTTTTCCTTTGACACACACAGAAACTAGATGCATAGCAGAGGAAAAGCATGTGCAGCAGCCAGCCTAGCAGAAAGATAAACCAAACAGCAGCTGCAGGACCATTTGTACTTCTGGGAGTTAAAATGTGTGGCTCATTGCTATCCACAAGCAAAACTCATCAATGTCATTAGCAAGCGCAGCTCTGCTCAGTCAGATTGTGCTCATTACAGTGGATTTTTCAGTCACTTTTCTTGTACACAATTAAGTGGCCAGCAGACCCTAAACTTCCCAGCATACACGGCTTTGCCTTGCCATGAAACTTTGTACATTCTGTGGAGATGGAAGCTCAGGACAAGGGCAGCTGTGGTCTGTTCCTATCTTGAAGATAAAGACAGATATCAGCCACTGCCTGTACCAGCTGGTGAATGCCCATGTGTCAGCAGAGCTGAGTGTGCTGGTGCTACAATGATTTTTAGGAAGAGATGGCTTCTGGATAGAGCCCCTGCAGTGATGGTACCTGTGCCCTGCAGGATGTGCTACCACTGCCCAGTATTGACTGAGCCACCAGGGAAAAAGCCTGACTAAGCCACCAGGCCTGGGAAAAAGCATTTCAAAACAGCCAGGGAGCTACTGATTTGCCCATGTAACCCCTCTTTCCCTAATGGGTAGTCTTCTCCAAACAACCCTCTGAGAGCAAACAGTTAAACTGTGCAGCTGGATGGAGGCAGAGACTACTATCAGTTTGCCCAGCACCACAATCCCAAACTGTAAGAGAATAAAGATGCAGAAGGATCTAGAAGTTTAGTTCAGATCTCTGTTTGCCTTTTGTCTGCTGGGACATCCCCTGACATGGCCTAAGAAAGAGAAGGTGGGTGGGCATGATCTACTGTGGCTGTCCATCTGTCTTGGAAATGGAAGAAACATCTTGTAGAAAAAAAAAACAAACCCACAAACTTTCCTGAAGATATAAGATAATGATTGAGGAAAATATTAGTTACAGAAAGAAAAAGAAAAAAAATGATAGTGGAGAAATGCAGAAGACAACTAAGGACCAGAAAATGCAGAACTAGCTGTGTGACAAGAATATTGGCAGACACAACAGTAAAGACAACACTTGTTTTTCCAGGTATTTTAAAGACTGCAGACTCTAGTGTGTGGGCTTAATAAGTCTTTCAAACAATCTTAAACCATTTATTTTCCTTATTTTCCTGCCTCTTCTTCTATCACCTTCCTCCTTCTATAGGTTTCAGGGCCTTTTTAAATTTTATTTTTATTTCTGAGTTTTTCAGTGAATCTTTTCCTTCCTCCTGCTCCCTTAAACAACACTTTCCACTTTTTTTTTTTCAAGCACATGCTGCCCATTGTCTCACCCTTCCTGCCCATCAGAGGAATACTTGTAGGAAGGCAGGGGAACATGTCAGATCTGAACTTGTCAGAGGAAATTTGATAAATGTCACGAGAATGAAAGACGATAGAAATTTAAGAGGTTTCTCTTTCCCTCTTTTCAGTAACTGTGCCTGAGGAGCCATAGCCCCCCACTGCAGAGCTGACAAGCTAAACAGAGCTGAGAAACGAACTGTCACTGTTTGGATGGGAGAAACTGCAAATAACAGTGTTAGTGACTCAGAAACTCAGCAGTGCTGCCACAGAATTCTAAGAGGGACATGCTGAGTGCAGCGTTGAAGGATTCCCTCCATGAGCTACCAACCCTCACGCTATGTTTTAAAAAAGTGACAGGCAATTGATAACCTTCATTTCACCGAGTGGGTCTTTGGGTTTGTCTGTGTGGGAAAGTTTTACCACCCACATGTGAGGTGAGATTGTGAAACGATATCCCTGCACCCATTAACCCCATGGTGGAACTCATCCTCCCTCATGAGCGGCCTCATTCACCTGAGCTCCTCCTGAGCAGCTTTCCCAGCAGGCTGGGTAACCCCAATCCATCACCACAATGACAGCCACTAAAACCCACACCTCTCATTACAACTGCATGACCTGCCCACACAGACTAACCCTCAGGCTCTAAGGTCACTCTCAACACCAGCCCAGGGAAAGAAATTTGCCAGTGTCATGGATGTGCTGTAATCCCTCTGCTGTATGGTGTATTTGTACACAACCCACCCAGCCATTGCTGGTGGAGGCAGAGGCAGCTGTATGTTGGTTTAGCTGATGTGGTGGGAGGAAATTCTCACTCTGTTAAACACCTGTTATGTTCTGTCGCAGAGGAGGCTGCACTTCGGTACCGGTACAAATATCACGCACGTCTGCTGTGAGGAACTTTGGGATCAATGAAATGAAATGAGCTACTGAAATATATGCTAATATTCCAACTAGATACATAAACCAGAAGACTGGGTGGTTTGAAATGCGGTTTATGAATATGCAACACTCAATTTAAAATAATTGTGCAGTTCAACAAATACAAAAAGGGAAAATTTGGGGACAGACTCTGTTTGGTAGTCTTGTTTAATTGGCTATAATTTCTACTTCACAGCAGTATGGATTTTAAAACGTGTCATAACCAGAGTTGGGAAAGTCATAGAATCTGTATTACAGGAGAATTTTCCCCCGTTAAAACATGGTTGCTCTCACTATCAAAACCCCCTCTCTTTTGCATTTGCTTTCTGCACTCACGTTCAGCAGTTGGGAGCTGTTCCCATTAAAGGCTGGCACAAAGCCATTTCCAGCTTGCCAACCCACGTAACGGTAAAGGGCAGAGAACAAAGAAGAAGCTCAAACATATGCACACATTCGCATCAGAAGTTGTACTTTATACTGCACCAGACACTGCTGGTCACAGCAAAAACAAAGAGCTCCCAAAATCTCCCAGAGCTGCAGCTCTGGTTCCAAAGCAATCAGAGAAGTCAGCTGCATGCGCCTAACTGTGTAAAATGTTTGTGTGCACGGATGTAACTGGGCATGCATAGGCTACCTCTGAACTCCCACACAGCCAAAGAGATGCAGAGATGCTCACATTTCCTAGGAGTGATACTTGGGCACAAGCTGGGGAGAGGAAAAACCTTTAAACAAGGTCCAAATAATCTTATGATCTTCTGTGTTCTATTTTCATAAATTGATTCATCTTCCAGAGAGAGTGAAAGCCACTAGTTTCTTCATAACACCCTCTGGCTACAGGAAATATCCTCAGCAAATCATGAAAACAAGGGAAGAGAGTGTGATCTACCACAGCAAAGGTAGATTCAACAACAAACCTCTGATACTTGCTGCTCAACTGACTTAAAAAAAACATTAAAAGGATGGAAAAAACGGGGAGAAAGAAAGAATGGGGGGAAGGAAAGCAAAAATACAAAAAGAGCCATACAAGTAAGCAAAAAATCATTCCTTGAGTAAAGTTAAGGCAACTGCCCTCAGCTCACAGACATTTGTAATAGATGATGCAAAACTGCAGAGCCAGTGCATCTCTGTGAATTATCCTTCCAGGTCTAACCACCAACCCAATGCTTTTCAAAGAAACAGAGACCACCTTGTCAACAAGAAAATAGTATGAGGCAAGTGAGGGACAGAAGGTAGCAGGCAAAGGGAGGAGAGGAGGGGATGATAGGCAGGTTACTTTCAATGCCTAAGAATTAGGCTTTTGTTTGTGCTGCCTCAGAGGGCTTGGACAGGTGGATGCAGTGCTCTGTTGCCAATGGAGAAGTAGCCCCTGCAGCACCTGGGGTGTTTTTACAGCGTGTTGGTTTGATAGGCTGCCCTCTGCCTCATTCTTCTGCTTCTTTAGCTCCCTCTTTCCTTGATGCCACAGGTGTGCTGATGGGAGTTTTGACAAAACTCCAGAGTTGGCACAAAACTAGACAGGGAGCAAGGAGAAGAGCTGGAGCCCCTGGTGCACCTCAGAGTCACCACAGCCCTACCATAAGTCTTTGTCACCTATCTGTGCCCACAATTGTCTGGCTATAACAGAGACTCAGGGCCAGACTCCAAGGATGCTAGGGAGGCAGGTCAGGAAGTAATACTAAGTGTCCTGGCTGCTGCAGGAGAAAGGGAAAAGATGAGAATAATTAAATAAATATATCCCTGCTTCAGTTTAGCACCTCCTGACTTCACATTTCACTGTAATTCCAGCGTGTTCTTCCACAGGATTGCTCTTCAACCTGCCATTCCTTGGCCCATATACATGTACTTCATTATCCCTGACAAAGTGCAGCTCTTTGCACACACTCTCCCTGAATTTCAGACACAACATTTTCAGGCAATTTAAGCATTTTGTTCTAGCCCATTCCACAGGCATGCCTGCAATCCCATAAACATTTAAAATACGAGCTTCTTTGCTATCCCTGTCATCGAACTCAGGAAAGAAAATACTGAGCAGTGACTGCTGAAGGACTGAGCCCTGCCACTGCACACACTTTCCAGTTTGACAGAGAACTGCCCTAGCTCCTCTCTGAGCACAAGAGATGTTCCAGCCACCCTTTGGTATTTCAACTGACCTTCTCTGATTTGCTTACTGGGATGCGACAACATTGTCAAAAGCCTTTTTAAAGTGAAAGCTTATCAGATACCTGGCTGGTTTGAAAGGCATGGGCTCTACCTTGTGGCACAAGGATGCACTCCTTTTGATGTCACTTCCACCCTCTGAGCTGACCCTGCAGCACAAAGAACCCAGGGTGGCAGTGCCTCAATGCAGCATTGTACCAGATAACATGGACAGGTTTGCCTGAGGCATGGCAGCTTGGTGAGGAAGGGGAGCCTCTGACGTACAGGGAGAGCCACCAGACCTGAGAGGCACATGCTGCAAAGACTTTGTGAAACAGAGTCAACTGCCCAGCGTTTGAGATTTCCAGAAAGATTCAAAGTGCTAAAAGTGCAAGTTCTCACTGTACACAATACTTGCTGGGAGAAAACCCTGCATTGCCATTAACACCAAAGTGATCTTCTCAGTCCTCTGCCATCACATATCAGCAACTAGAGTCATTTGCTGAACACATCTCTCTCCCTGCCTACCTACCTATCCTTCCCTTTGGAGATTCCTGCCTTTGTCTGGCTGATATACCGAAATCTGTTTACTCAAGAAGGAGAATGAGGTTGGAGAGGAAATTCCCGTCTATTACTGAGCTGTTAAGAGCATCCCTAATATGTGCTATTAGTCTATTTTGACCTAATTTATTGTTGAACATACAATAACTGTCAGAATAAATCATTTGTAAAGGCCAACAAAACTCCCCTGTATCTTGGAGAACAATGTTGCTGCAAAACACTGGCAGCCTTGTGCATTGCTGGCATTAATACTAAGCCTTCCTCCCCAAAAAATCCCAAAGAAAAACGAATCCATCCTTGCAAATGCATCTTCTTCTGAAGACAATTTTGGGTGTCAAAATCATCTGTGTCCCCTTGTTTACACAGCCTGTCTCTGATCTGCCAGTTATGAAGTGCAGAAGGATTTTCAAGGGTTTCAGCTGCTCTGCCACCTCACGTTCTGCTCAACCAACCTTCTCTGCACCAACAGCTCCAGCTCCTGCAGTAATCCCTAATATCAAGTTGTCCCTTGATCTGGACTATGCTCCAGGCAGCCTCTTGTGGGGGAGGGATCAGTCCCTGTAAAGTACAGGTGGGCATTGATCCTGTTTGCCACACACGGAGCTGCCACCAGAGAAGTGCCCATTCCCTGGGGCTCGCTGTCTGATTCTCCTGTCGTCCTGCCAACACTTGGACACTTCCACAGCTTTGCCCAGGAAAACCTGGCAGAGCACTGGGCACAGGAACACCAGGGCAGGGACAGGGAACAAGGAAATCACAGCCGCCAGAGTGGAGGAGGAATGTTTGGACTGAAGCCAAGAAAATCAGAGAATGAAAGAGAAAAACTTTTTCTAAGGAGGAGAAAAATCTCCCTAATCTTTCATTTTCTGGAGTTTTCGGCTTATGTTATTTTATTTTTTTCTCTTGTTTTTAATCTTGTGTGTTTTCAATTTCAATCTCTCTTTCGCTCCTTCTCTCCTTTTTCTGAATATATATATTTGCATTAGTGCCACAAGAAGCAGTAGAGATCTCTAGCAGAGTAAACTGTTCAGCACAGCAACCTGATAGCTGAGGACATCAGCAGATGGGAAATGCCACTGCTTTGAATATTCTAACCTTAGTTCCCAAAATCTGGGCCACAGTTTTAAGAAGGTAGCAGACATTCAGAACTGGAATATTGCCTTATCAGGAAGAATTCTTACCTCTTATCCTGGTGCAATTTGAGACAGCAGCATTTTTGCCCACAGCTTAATGCTGGGACATTTTGTGCTAATGATTTAATTGCAGGCACAAAAGTGATGACCAGGCATGCACTGATCAGGGGGTATAAAAATTGTAAAATTGCATCTGAAAGCAAGGTGGGACCAGGTGGGTTTTTCTGGTGGTTTTTGTTGTTTGTTGTTGGTGGGGTTTTTTGTGTGTTTGTTTGTTTGTTTGTTTGTTTTGTTTTGTTTGTGGTTTTTGTTTTTGTTTTTGTTTTTTTGGGTTTTTGGTTTGTTTTTTTTTGTTGTTTGTTTGTTTGTTGATTGGTGTTTTTGTTTTGTTGGTGGTGTTTTGTGGGGATTTTTTGGGGGTTTTTTTTGTTTGTGTTTTTCTTTTTTGTGTGTGTGTGTGGTTTTGGTGGGGGGTTTTTTTGCCTTTTTTTTTTTTTAATATGGAAGAACTAGGAACAAAAAAATTGAAGAGTAAAGCATGTCCCTTCTGCCTCCCTTACTTAGGGAAATAAATCAGTGAATCACATAATTTCATTACTGGGTAAAGGCAACAGTACAAATATCCCCATAAAGCCAGAAATGAACATCTCATATGATGCAAAATAACTAATCATGCACTGGGATGCCAAGATCAGCACCTGCAAAGGGGTGTTTGCACACCATAGTGCTACTGTTGGTCTCCAAAGGCAGCAGTAGCCAAAAGAACCAGGCTGTGTGCATGGCAGTGTGAAAACATGGAAAAATGCTCTGGTTGCCCCAAATGCTTCTAAGGCCAGGCCCCTAGCACCTTACACTGGAGGAGACTACAATCGATATAAAGTGTGACTCACAGTGCACTTTTATTTCCTTACGTTTCCTAACCACTTATCTGACTGCCCTTCGGCCAATATTCAATTAGGGCTTAATTAGTTAGTAGTAACTAAGTTGGGACACAAAAAAAAAAAAAACAAAACACCTCCTTTACTGCTGTGCTATTCAATAGAGCAGCAGGATGAGGGCCAGCTCTCACACCTTGTCCCTTCTGACTCCTCAGATCAATCACACCACCCAGAGCTCTCCCAGTTCCCCAAATGGCCTCGCTCTGCAGAAGCTGACAAACCAGAGGGAAGATTACAAATCATCATTGCCGTGGACTGCTCAGATCCCCACTGCAGTCTATGGCACAAGTGGAGCCACAAAAAGAGACCAAACCAGGCAGGAACTCGAGCCCAAGCACATGGCAGCTCCCCATCAGATAAGGATGCTCCTACTCCTCCTATTCCCGTATCACCTGCTCAAATTCTCTCTTCTCCCATCCTCTACTCCCCAGTTTGACAGTGCAAGTAAACCCTGACCTGCAGCCACATCAGTTTATTAAGCTCCTTTCCAGTAAAAATCAATCCATCTGTTTCCTTCAGCTGTGGCACAAACCCTGTCTGTGTCAGGTGGTGCCCTAATACAGATATAACAGATACAGTGTTTCTTTCTGCATTTTTCACGTCTGTATTTCTAAAACAGCCTGGCCAACTGCAACACCTACCATTTTATCAGACACAGATGCGTTACAGACACATGCTATTTTCTCTTCTGAGAACTTTGCTTTTGTTCTTTCTTGTTCTGTTGCTTTTCTTTGATTAAATAAAGGCATCCAGAACAGAAGTGCAGGTCTGCTCTTTGTGCTTGAACACAGACAAACAGCAATGTTGCCATGGATTTTTTTAAACTACAAATGAAAATAAACAAACATATCTTGGCAGTGTTTGGAATAGAAGCTAGTGAATAATTCACAATGAATAATTGATTTGTTGAATTTAGCTTGGTGGGTTGTTTTTGTTTTTTTTTTTTTTTTGTGGTGTGTTTCTTGTTTTTTGTGGGGTTTTTTGGTTTGTTTTTTTTTGTTCTGCTGGTGGAATGTGCACTACCAGATGGTGAGTTCAATAAATGTATTTGTTTTTCCAATTTATTTGATGGATTCCCCCCCACCCAGTCTCTCTCCCCCTCTAAGGTGAAGTCTGAAATTCCAGATGGTTTGACTAGTGGCCAGATAAGTCACAATGTATTGTTTCAGCCTCGTCTTTAGAAAGGTGGCAAGAATGATAACAGGAGTGGAAAAATGCATACAGGAAACAGGAATAAAAGGAGGGGGGGATGTTTGTGTCGAAGAGAAGACAAATAAGTGGAGGTGTGATAAATATATGAAATAGTGAATATTACAGAGAATGGAGGTGAAGAACTAGTTTTCCTTCTTTATAATGCAAGAAAAAATGAGCAGTTAATGAAGCTGAAAGGTGGTGATTACAAATTTAGTAGTGTTGTTTTTGTTTGTTTTTTTAAACAGAACACTGAACTTCAGCAAGAAAACTCACCAGCAAATTACATTAAAGCCAAGAGTTTAGCAAAGAGGAGAAAAGAATTGCATATTTACCTGGAGAACCAAAACATCAAAATATCAACTACCAGTGCTGATGACATGGCCTATATTACCTTCTGCTTTAGGGAATAAACTAATCATTTTTATTGATAAATATGTGATATTATCCACCAACTACAGTGGTTCTCTTACTTTTCAATTGAAAATCTCATGCAGCTTATTCTGATATGTCAAATCAGAGCTCACAGGACTTCAAAAGTCAAATCAGGGCTCAGGGGACTTCAAGACTGATTCTCTTTGACAATTACTAAGGTTGACCAAATGAACAAATCATTCTATGCTGAATATTCTCTGTGGAATTGCTACAATTCAGTTTCTATGAATATTTCCACAATGCTGAACTTAATTTCTTCTTTTTTTTTTTTTGGCCATACAATTAAATTGGCCAAACATGTGCAGAGGGGGGATGTTGAAGTGGAAATAAGTGCAGCCAAAGCATAGTCACTGGCAAATTTGATCTGATGTTCATAAAAGTACGGTTTGCCTTATTTACCAGTAAGTGCTACATGCTGGGAGAAAGCAGTTAGCATTTTGCACAGAGTGAAATCTGACTAATTACACTGATATTCATAGTAGAAGGGTGTTCTCTGACTTCAGAAAGCGCTCCTTCGGGGAAATAAAACTTAATTTTGCAAATGTTTATACAGGAGAGTCTGTGGTGCACAGCTCAAACCTGCAGTAAGATATAAGCACCTGATGATCTGAAAGTGAGAGTTGTTTAGGAACAGTAAGTAAAGAAAAGGCAAATCGAAGAATTTATGCTAACTGCAAAAAACCAAACCCACAACAAAGCAGCAGTAGCAGAGAAAGGTACATAATAGTTTAAAGATGTGTTGGTTCACTTTTGGGCTTGAATCTGATCCATTTGAAGTTCATAGAAACTTTCCTTCTACTATGAACAAACACAGCATCACGTCAGACATTCCCAAAAGAAAATCCTATCCTATCATGTACCAAAAGTATCTCAAGTATCATGCTGGAATTTGGCTTAAGTCTGCAACGAACCACAGAAGTGAACCACATTATTCACCTCCATGAGTTCACAAATCACTGTGTTCAAAGAGCCGGTATCAAGGCCTCCATAAACCTCTGCTGTCCTTCTGCTCTGCTTCTGCTGACTCAAGCTTCTCTACCTATTCTCCAATGGGAGCTCCATTCACTCACATTTTTTTTTATATTTCATTCATATTAGAACACAGAAATAGAGGCTTATAAAATATATTTTTTTATTTTTATTTTTATTTTATTTTTTATTTTTATTTTTGGTTTTTTTTTACCTCAGCAGTTTCTGTGTAAACTCAGAGTGATCTAACAAGCATGCAGTGTACAAACAGAATGGAGGAGGGAGATGGGGATATTGTTATATAGGCTCTATCAATCCCACCAAACACTATTTGCTCCAAACCCAACTCCTCAACGGTCTGTAAACAAGATTGCTGTCTTCTCCCCTGAGGTCCTGCAGCAGTCTGCCACTGCTGTCTTGCTTTCATCTTCATTTCCTACTCCAGTTTGTAAAAACTAACACTGCAGACCTGACTGTGTGTGAGGGCACCAAAGATGGGACCAATTTAGTGGAGACTTATTCCCTGCTGTTTTATGTGCCTTCAGCTCACACTTTAAGTTCCCTTCACAATGAGATCCTCACAATCCCAAACCTGGGCCGTTTCATGGTACTGGTTAGCCCCACTCTAGGGGCACTGCATCCAGGCATCTCCACACTGGAATTCAGGGGCTGCCTCCCACTGTACTGAGCCACCCTATGGCCCTTCTCTTCCAGAACTTGGAGACCTCTGGAAATGCGCTACAGCTCCCTACCTGTCAGAATTCTTCCCCAAGAAAAGGGTTAGAGCAAAGAAAGATGTGCACACAGACCCCTCCTGGAAAGCTCACTGCAGGGCACAGCAGAAACCAGCCCTCCTAAGCACAAGACCTGTTTTCGAGCAGATGAGCCATAGACAATCTGCATTAAACTTTCTCCTTGGGGACATCTGAGCTCCAGAAAATGCCTGGCTCACAGATGACATGGGTTTTCTTGGCTCAGTCATCTGGAAGGGTGCTGCTACAGGGCAAAATCAGGGAGCACAGCCAGAGCCACATGCCTTGAGTTTGGAAATAAGAGACTTCTCCTTCTAGCTCCCGACAGGCCAAAAAGATCCAGGCACCAAGGCCCTTGTTGTCCCAGCCCCTTCAAGCTGACGCCACGCTCATGAGCTGCCAGACTATGATGCTCAGTTCCCACAGCAGTTTTACATGTCGGCTCCTAAGAAAAAGCTGCTTGTGTGCTCTGCTGTCACCCCCCACGTCCCCAAAGCACTTTGGCTGCCTTGGACAAAAATTAAATAAATAAGAGATGCATAGAAGAGAAGCCCTTCAAAGACAGGCACGCAAGCAGCTGAGTTGTCAGGGGACTCCCTGTGCTGCCGCCCTCCCTCGCTTCCCCCTCCACCCTCTTTTATTTCCCTCAGCCAGCAAGGATGGTGTGGTGGGACTGGAATAAACCTGGCAAGGTCATGCTGTTTGATTTCGGTGCCAGTTCCAATTACATCCTGGCTTTTATAACCAAATCAAAAAAACAAAAAGGGTAAGATAAAAAAAATAAAGGGATGGAGAGAGGAAAGGCAGCAGCGTCCAGCAGACTGGGAAATGACATTTCAATTTGTCCATTGATCCTTTCCCCTGTGCCCCCTTTTTTTTTTTTTCCTTCTCTCATTTTACCCTGTAAATTAATTAGCCTGTTTATCATGTGGAAAGGCTGCAAACAGGGCAGCCCAGATATGGGCTGAGCTGGAAAAAAAAAACTTCTTTCTTCTCAGATATGGGCACCAAAGATGTGGCCACAAAGCATCGACAGTCAGGTGGAAGAAACATCTTCGTGTGCTGAATTCTTACGTTTCAGGTTGTCCTGGGGAGATCACACATGCATTTTGCAGAGCACCTATGCACATGAAAAGTAAGTAGCTACCTTTCTTCATCAGCTTAGACTTTTGTCCAAGCTTAGGAAATAAGGACTATAAAGGCATTCAGTTAAATGAAAAGCTGAATTCAAAGCTGGAATACCTTTTTTCTGCATTTTTCCCCCTCTCCACATGTTACATTATTAGACTTTGGGACTGGAAGCTAAAGGAAATAATTGAAAGGAAGACTCTCACAGTATTCCAGAAGGGGCAGAAATGAGATACATCACAACATCCAGAATTGTGACAATAACTGACAGCATATTTTTGAAGATACATTAAAGCTCCAGAAAGTAAATTAGCTCCTCACTCTCACTGCTAGGGATGAGACTTACCACGGGATCAGGTTACCCAAATGTACCACCTTCCTCCTTTTCCCTGATGTATCTCCTCCCAACCATCATGACAGCTGGATTTCTGAATCAAATGAGCATCAGATCCAACCCAAACCTCCATGTCAGACCTCTCAGCCTATGTATTACCAGCTGCAACATGGAAGAAGTTAAATGCCTTGAAGTCTTCTCAAGATCTTTTCAGCTTCTGGCAAAGTCTGCCATGATAATCCTAGGTATAATTCAAAAATGCAGGTACTGCTGTGAAGAGGAAGCTACACAGTTCAGCTTGAATCTTTGATTCTGGCCTGTGGCTCAGTTCCCCCAGAGCTGAGGATGACTGCAAAATTGAGAACTCTGAGGATTTCCTACCATTTGTCTGCAGCCCAGGAAATTTCATGATGACAGGCTTCTTCTCAGGGCTTCCTCAAATTTTAATTATCACAAGCAATGGGTGTTTGTTCCAAAGTCTCCAGGAGAGTACTGTCCTACCATCACCCAGCTAAGCACCACAGGATCTCTGCAGTAGTGACGTACCTCTAGTACACTGAACACTAATTCTCTCCTCTCACACCCTAATGAGAAAGAACATCCTCAAATGAGACACCTGGGGAGTTAGACAAAATAAGTAATGTGATTTAAAAGCAAAACAAGGGGCTAAGAACAGAGTGGATGCAACTGAGTACTGAAGTCTACACAGTTTTCTCAAGCACGCATTCAGCTCCATACATTTTCAGGTATTCAGTATTCAAGCATTCTTCTCCCAATCTTCTCTTCTTTTTATCCATCCATATCTATGCAAATCTCATTTCTTCAATCCAGCTCACCACAATAAGTATCTCTCTCACACACATAAAGCCTAAATTTTATCAAGCATTTTATTTACTTCTGTCCCAGTGGAGAGGATAAAAAATGGAGAGATATAGAAAAAGAGAGAGAAGATTACCACTGCCTCTTTTTTTTTCATAATTGGCAGGTACTAAGACATTTCCATTATTGGCACAAACAAACAAACAAACAAACAAACAAACAAACAAACAAACAATCCACAGCAGATCAACCCAACAGCAGCAGCAGCTCCAGGTGTGGACTCCAGATGACAACACTAGCTATGGGCAGTGGTGCCTCTGTATGCAGCTGACAAAATGCAGCCTGCAGACTCAGCAGAAATGGAGGCAGAAACCATCATTATCCACTCAGATCCTAACAGGGGGCCAGGCCCTCACTGTGCTGTGCTGGGTATGCACATTAAGTTAAAGAAAGACCCCAAAGAACTCATCCACAGCGTGCAAGGATGGACAAAACTGGCAGGGAGAGGAGGAGGGGAGGAAAGGCAGAGTGCCTGCCAGCTGTCTCACTGTGCTTCAGTGTTCGCTCTGCTGGGAAGCAGGAGAGGGGCAGGTTGGTACGAAGGACTGTGAAGGAGCTGTATTGTGGCCTGAGGAAGAAGTACAGACAGCAAAAAAAACCTCAACTGCATTTGAAATAGTCCTCACACACTTTTGAATTCTGTATTCATAGCATGGCTGGATACTGCATCTCTCCTGCTGGTCATAGCCAGGCAGTGGGGAGCTGTGAACCTCCTGTCCTTCCTCCCACAGCCTTTGCACTGCAGTGATGGATAGGATGTTGTTTCTTACCCTCTTGCACCCTACACAGTCAAAAGCTGAGAATTGGGACTGCTAGCTTACTGGGACCAGTTGTGTAGTGCCCATTCTTGAAGGTACACTTTTTTCCCCAAAAAAACACAATACAAACACCCTGCTTCCTTCATTCTTCATTAAACACTGTCTGGTGTTGTCCAAGACAAGCACTGTTTAAAACCTTTCCAGTGGAAATGATGTCACCAGCAGGCTCAAGTTATGAATTCCCACTGGGAAGCTCAGCTCGTGAACTCCTGCATGGCCAGCACACCAGGGCTCACTCCCAAAACTGCAGTTATCCCCACCTACTGCAGAAGAGGTACTTTGTGCTCCCAGCCCTAGCAGAAGTGCCACTACTGCTCTGCACAGCCAGCTTTGTTACCCAGATACTCATCCTGCAGGGTGCTGCTGAGATGAGCTCAGGAAGGGTTATTACCAGCATCCTGAAGCCATAGGAAAGCAAGGTGGGAGCCATTCCTTTCTCACATTGCATCCCAGTTACTCCCCCCAGCCCTTGCCACCCCACACAGTCATTCCATGACTCATTTTCCCAGGAGTGCAATGCAAATGATGGTGTTTGCAATCTCAGCTTGGGCTACGAGCCTCTTTGATCTGCTGTTTATAAGACTGTGATATACAAGGCAGTCTCTCTCCTCTTTTTTGCAACTGAAGTACTGTATCCGACCCTGGAGTCATCCAGTGCTTTGAGAAAATACAATGTGCTCCTAAGCTATCCCAAAGCAAGATGGCAATAGTAAGCAATTCTCAATAAAACTGAAAGTTAACACTTCTTTATCTTTGACTTGATCAAAAAACAATACATACTTAAATATTTTCCCCTTAAAACCTCTCACCAGAGATATGAAATCCTTCTAAAGGACATTTTCAGACCAAGAGAGGTTGTTTAGTATAAAAAGATGTCCCTCTCCACCACTGCATACACACGTAATTTTACTGCAAACCTTTGTGTTTAATGCCAAAATGTATAGTTTGCTAAAGGTCAAAGAAAAGTGACAAAAGACCTCCAACTAAATAAATACCCAAAATAAGGAGATGAACATTTAGGCATACATTTGCTCAGAATGTACCTCTCATTGTGTGGATATGATTCTATACTTGCTACATCTTTCAAAGATAAGGACAGAGAAGCCATAAGAGAAATGTTTTTCCTCTTCCTACACCAAAACATTAATGAATTAAAGGATATTCCTGGCCCAAGACATCTGATCTCACTGAGGCACTTACAACATTCCTTCTTGTCTCAGAGGACTCACTTGCAGGACTCATTCAGCTGAGCATTCAGAAGAGATCAACAGGGAAGTGTCTGGTCTGAGGACACATTGGACTTTGATCTTTTCTGTGTTTCAATCCTCCTGTTTTTCAACTCCTTCCTTCTCCTTCTCAGCTTTCTGGGGACTGGTAAGAAAATCAGAAAAACTATACTTCCCTCTAGAACTGAATTCTGACATTTCTTCCCTGAAAGACTTTCCCCTCCTTTGGATGGGGAAAGAAAGGAGATTATCATGGAATATGCTGAATTGGAAGGGATCCATAAGGATCCCAAAAGTCCAACTCTGCCCTGCACAGGACCACCCCCAAGAATCACACCATTTGCCTGAGAGCATTGTCCAAACACTTCTTGAACTCTGTCAGGCTTAGGACTGCGAACGCTTCCCTGGGAATCTTGTTCCAGTCCATTTTCTCATGTCCTGTCACTGGTCACCTCAGATGAGAGATCAGTGTCTTCCCCTCCTTTTGCCCTCATGAGGATATTGTACACTGCAATGAGGTCTCCTTCAGTCTCCTCTTCTCTTCCAGGTGCTTTTCAGCACCTCCCAAAGTAATCTGCTCCATAACTTTATCAGCACTGAAGTGAGACTAACAGGTCTGCAGTTACCGGGACCCTTCTTTTTGCCCCTCTTGAAAATTGGACAATGTTCGCCACCTTCCAGGGAGCCAGGACCTCTCTGGATCCCCAATACTGCTCAAAAATCATTAAGAGAGGCTTTGTGATGACATCAGGAGGTTTTTTGAGGATTCTTGGATTAATGCCATCAAGCCCCACAGATTTGAAGAGATTTAGCTAGAGCAACAGATCCTGCATGACTCCCTCACACTTGGATCCTTATTGATCCTTTTGGTGTCACTCAATCTGTAGACATGGAGTTCTAAGAGGATCTACATTATCCAACATAATGATGAAGCCATTTCGAAACTTTATACCCATTTCCTCACATGTGAGTACTGCCCACTTACACACATTAATGTAAATGGAGAATGAAGGGACAAGAGTTGTACAGGTGTCTCAGCTACAGAGGCAGCACAGACCAGAGTCTATAGGATTACTGTATGAGTCTCAGAATCTTTAAAAACGTTCTGGTGTTGATACGAACTTAAAAATCTTTTGAGCTTTCTCTCAGACCAGCAATAACAGACCTACCTAACTACACTGACAAACATCAACAAGACTCCTCAGCCCTTCCAATTTTGCAATAAAAGAGAGTTTTTCTCTTTCTTCTCTCTTCTTAATTAAATTTTTGTCTTCTCTTATTACCCTGGGCTGTTGCTTTGTGTCCAAAGCAGTTCTGTTCTGGACCATGGAAACAATAAAAGAATATATACTCCATGCCCATGCAAGGCCTCTGAACTGACAGAGCTCTTCCAATTAAAGGTAAAAACAAAAAATATACCAAGATCAGCCTGCTTCTACTTCAAACTTCAAGAGAGTCCAGATCATTATAAATGGGGTGGAGAAGGAAAAACAGCTCAGAGCATATCAGTAGCTTATCTGTCTACTGGAGACCTCAAAGCACTTTCTAATACTAATGAATGAGTCTTTCTAGCTCCTTCTGAGATGAATCAGCACTGCTATTGCTCCAGAAGGGATGAAGAAACTGAGGCATTTGAGAGGAATGGAATACATGCACAGCCTGACCATGGTACAGTGGAGAGCCTGAGCCAATGGCCTGTCCTGAGCCATAGGCCATGCCTCTCCCCTGAAATGGACTTTCTGAAACCAGAAAAATGTACTCCCAACTAAAGCAGGCCAACACCACACACAGGTTGTGAAGAAGTCTACTGAGCCAATTAACTTCTGTGCATGATCAGAGCCTCCAGGAAACAGGTACATGCAGCAGAGCACTGAAGGGAGGAAAAGTACAATCCTGCACAAAAGTCTTGAGTGGTCCAGCTTGTCTGCGGGTGCATGGCTAAATTTTCTGTCAGTCCATTTCTCACTGAATGGAAACCCCATACAACTTACTACTTCACCTCTGGAATTATGAAAGCATTCCCTCGCTCAGCTTGTTTCTTCAGGGATAATAAGAGTTATTAGGGCCAAGGGAATGTGAGGGATCCTTTGAGGACAAATGTTAATGAAAGGGTGACAAAGTTTGTTTTACAGCTCTTGGAGTACACTCTGTGCTAAGAATAAAAAATTACCCTTCCAAATGGTTGATTTGACCCTTTTCAGAGGCATGATTCAAAGGAAAAAAAAAAAAAGGAGAAAAAAAGGCCACAAAATATATGCATCAAATGGTCTAGAGCAGTAGTCCTGGCTCCAGCACATAAAACATTTGTTCTGCCACTGGACAAAGTGTAAATCCCATTCTTCTTTCCAAAAAAAAAAAAAAAAAAAAAAAAAAAAAAGAGAGAGAGAAAAGATGAAAATCTCCTAAATGATTCAATATTTTATACACACTCTGTGTAGTGCAGCCTTGAAAAAGATGCCGCAGCATGACGGGCTTTGGATACTTTATCTTGCTGCAGCAACTGAAGAAGAGCAGTTTTAACACTGACATAATAGTCAGGCATGTGTTTGCTTGGTGGTTATCCACAGCCAGCATTAGGGTGCTGGGGAATGTGTTCTTGGCAGTTTTGCACATGCGCAGGTTTCATTCCTGACGGGCTGTACTCCATGAACGCGTATGTTCCAGGCTATGCCGGGTGTAATCCGCTCGTGCTGGCCCAAGGCGGGGGGGGCAGAGCCCTGTGCATGCTTGTGGCATGTGGCTGTGAGCATGCACGCTGCATGTGTGCACGTGTGCATGTGTGCATGGGTGTGCACGTGGGCGGGGCTCTGGGGTTCTGGTTCTCGCTGTGCATGGAAGTGTGCTGTGAGTGCCTTGATTCCGCAAGGTTTGCTGTTGCTCTTTTCTCAGCTGACCTCAGTGATAATCACCAAGGCACACCTTCCACTCCTGTCCCACACTAAAGGATTCACCATTTCTTCTGCCAGAAAGCTGCCACTTCATGCAACAATGTCTCCTGTACCAGACAAAGATTGCCCCTACCCTGCATACACCAAGTCCAACTGCCCCTCAAACAACACCAACACAGACTTAAGCTCAGTTAAGTCCCTCCTCAGGCCCAAATCCAGAAACACTTTCCTGGGCATGTCCATGGACAGCAGCACCTGCTCTTCATCCCCTCAGGTACAATTTTCCAGTGCTGCCTGGGGGAGTCAGCACTGACCAAGGGATCACAGGGTGAATAATCAACCGAAGAGTCTGCCTTGGGTCATGCTGACTAAAGATGCTGTTAGCAAGAAACTGCCATAAGCTGTTGCTAGGATGGGTCTGCTTCGTGGAAGGTCTTGACATCTCCCATGTTCCCCCATGGACCATCTCCCTACCACACCTTAAGGAGAGCTACAGACTCCCTTTGTCATGACTAGAAAGATGAAGCTCCTGCCAAGGGAAGCAGCCAGAAAACCTCGCTCAGATTATCAACTCTGGCAGAACAGTGGTACAAGCAACCTGAGTTTTGATATGGTGGTATGAGATATAGCCTGGAGGCAGGCAAAATATTCAAGCTGCAACATAAAACACAAAAAAAGTAGTTTCTGATGTACAACTCTTGCCTTTTTTTTTTTTTTTTTTTTTTTTTTTTTTTTTTTTTTTTTTTTTTTTGTGGTCTTTCTTTTGTACCCCCTCCACTATTTCAAATCAAGTTATAACTTATGTATCTTGGTAGTCATTAAACTGAACTGGGATCAAAAGAAATACCTCCCACTCCCGGTCATCCAGTAAATCCTACCAGGTCCATCTTCTATATCACAACACAGAGCAAAGGTCAGCATTCAGTAGAGGAAAAAAGGTATGTTCTCCCATGCAGAAAAACAGACCCTTGTAACACACTCTGTTTAGTTTATATGGCAAGGCTGAGAGGGAATGGAGGCTGCAGAAGTGGCTTCTGTGAGAAAACAGCAGGACCTACTCCCATGCTGGACTGAGCCCTGTTTTGCTGGCTCCAAAATGCCATTCCAAATGCAAACCTGTCACAGTCCAAAGCTGAGTCAACCAGTGATGTAGGTAGTGCCTCTGCGATAACATAATTAAGAAAGAATGAAAAATAACTGTTCAGCATCTGCAAGGGAGGAGATAATGTAAGAAAAAAAGCCCTGCACACACCAAGGTCAGTGAAGAGGGAGGGGAGAAGGTGCTCCAAATGCAGGAGCAGATTCCTCTGCAGCCTCGGGAGGACCCACAATGCAGGAGGTAGATGTGTCTTGGAGGAAGCTGCAGCCCTTGAACAGCCCCTGCTGGAGCAGGCTCCTAACAGGAGATGTGGTCATGGAGTGGAGCTACACAGGGACAAGCTTTCCATCAGAAGCTACAACGCATGGGGCAGTCCATTCCTGAAAATTGTGCCCCATGTGAAGAACCCACATTGAAACAGTTCCTGAAGAACTGTGTCCTGTGGGAGGGACTGCACACTGTAGTAAGGGAAGAGCACATGGAGGAAGGAGCACCAGAGACAAAGTGTTATGGACAGACTGCAACACATATTCCCTGTCCCCCTGTGTAGCGCGTGGGGGAGGAAGAAGAGTTGGCAGTGAAGCTAAGCCTAGGAAGAAGGGAGGGGTGGGGAAGATGTTTTTAGTTTTGTTCTAATTTCTCACTATCCTACTCTGTTATTAATTGGCAACAAATTAAAATAATTTTCTCAAGTCTAGTCTGTTGTGCCAGTGACAGTAGTTGTTATGTTCCCTTGTCCTGCTGAGGAGGAGTGATGGAGCACCTCGGTGGGCATGCAGCAGCCAGCCAAGGTCAGCCCATCCCCACCCCCAAATAAATAATGCCAAGGGAAAAAACAGAGAGAAGCATCTTTAAGTAACTGGTAATACTGCTGCAGGTGAGGCACACAGAAGCATTCCAGCTGTCTGTAGCTTCTCTGTCCAGTACTGAGGGCATGGTGATAGAAAGGAGAAAGAACCAGTTTTCAGGAAGATGAACATAATTGTTCCTAGGGACTTCAGACCGAGGAGGAGGTAGACTGCACTTCTGAAAAATCAAACCCTCACTCCTTGGACAAATGAATAATAGATTATGCTGTAATCAACAATAGTTAACTTATTAATTTGCGCTTTAACCAAAGTCTGGGCTGCAAGTAGACCCCTTCTTTTGCCCAGGACACAGAATGAGGCAGTGGCTGGGACTCCCTTTCCAGAGGCATTCCCAGGCCTAAAGTGTCACCAGCAAAAAGAGTGATCCGGTTTCTTGGCAGCACAAACTGCCACAGGCTCATGAGCCACTTCCTTCCCTAGGACGTGATGCCATGGACGGCTCTGCTCATGCTGCCTGCCAGTGTCTGCTGTCATCCCCACTCCTCCATAAGGCCCCCTCCTCCCTCTGCTACTCATTCCTTTGCTCAACGAGGCTGGCATTTAAGAAACACTTATTCCAATCCATTTCTACCCTTGTACAGCAATTGGGTGTCATTTAGTTTGATTTAGCCAATTTAGTCCTATGAATTAATTGGTTAATAAGCCATCTGTATGCATCAGGTGACAGAGTCGCGCTCTCGCACACAGACGCAGACAAGCTACTCACTTGTCCTTGTTTAATAACAGGCTGTAGGGAGTAGGAGGGGGAGAGGTGTGAGGGGCAATGTCATTCCCACGGGGAAGTGCCAACAGAGGCACGTGGCCATCACTGCACCGACCTTGACCTCTGCGTGGGGGAACTGCCTGTTGAGGGCAATTCAGAAACAACCTACACGGCAGCCGGAGAGGAGTGCCAGCCACGGAACAGCCGCGAGAACCATGGCTACGCTCCTCATTGTAGGCTGGGGTTTTTAAAAGAGCCAGGAAAAGAGGTGTGCTTCGTTCTTAACAGACAGTAGGAAATTCTCAGCTGCATTCCCAAACAGCTGAACTTTGTATGTGTGTAGGAGGGGGAGAGGAGTGGGAAGTAGGGGAATAGGAGGGGAGTGAGGTCTGAAGCATTTGATTTAGGTACGATCTCTAATTACGAGAAAAATGTCTCATCTATTTTGATTTCTTTTTAAATGCCAGGAAAAAAGCACCCCTTGCAGGCCTCAACCATTTCAATGTTATATACAACCCCCTAAGCTATTCAACAAACAACAATACAGCAAACCAAAATCAAATCCAGCAACGTATCCCAACCCACACAACAGAAAAACATCAACTGTTCAGACAGAAAAACAACACTCCCTCCCCTGGCTGCCCATTCATCTCAGGCAGCCCTGAGTGCCCCAGAAAGCAGACAAGTTTCTCTGTAAACCCTGAAGATTGACAGAGGATTTTCAGACTGAGGGGGAACGGAATTACAGGACTGTGGGACCCTTGGGGAAAAGGCCTGCCAGTAGCTCCCTCTCTTTTATGCCCTGAGAACTAGCCTCCATCTCAGCCACTGCAACTGAAACAACATCATATGGGGAAGGGGCCCCTTGCTGGTGTGGGAAGCTCCTGAATGATTCGCTACAGTAAACACCAGCACTTGGATCAGAACCTACAAACCCCAAGCCAAATGGCAGCACTTTGGTGTGACATGCTGGGCAACAAGCTCCCATTAAAGAATTGTATCAGAAGCTTGTGTACTGAGTGATTTCCAGTTGAAGGTGCTGACTGCTGTAGGATGCATGGTCCAGCTGTCCTAGAACAAACAGCGGGCAGTAGAAAGAGGCCATGGCCAAGGCCACTGTAGGGAGAGGAGATGGGGCTTAGCCTGCCTTGTGTGGTGCAGAGCAGCAGTGCATCCACAAGGGCTCCTCCAGGGCTTGCCCGGCTCCTGGCATTTTTCATTATCTGGGAGAGAAATGAACATGCTGCAGATTCTGAGAAAGAGACAGAGTGAGCAGCGGGGATATAGCTCTGAAGAGAAAGTGCTTCTCCCCCATCCCTAAGGAAAATGAAATTACAGTGGAGTTGGCTTTAAACATATCCCATTAACACAACAGGCACCACAGGAAGAGTAACATCCTGTGTGTGCTTAAGTGAGGTGCTGGCAGGAGAAGCGAAGCAGGATGAAACAGCCCCTTCCAGAGAGGAAAGGTGAGAGTGTGCCCTGCCAGCCCACACACAGCAGGCAGGGCAGAGCTTTTTCACTGCCCTTGTGGGGAGCCTTGGAGTGCCTCACTGGGGGTTAATCCGTGAAAAAAAACCAAACATTCATTTGCTCTCACTAGCATGTGAGTGCGTGTTTCCAGACACTACAAAACTATCAAAACCTGGAGGGAAGCTGCCCTGCTCAAACAACTGGATGCCCTGGATAAGGCACCTCTGTTCCATCTGCAGCAGAAATGCCTGTGGAATCAATGAATGAGCATACCAACCCGTCCATAACAAACAATTTCACTTGATCAGTGACCACAAAAACCAAAATGTCCCAGCCTGAACCGAGCAAGTGGTGATGCAGCTCTACAGTTTGTTTAATGGCTGCATGGAGCATATGAATCCAACTGCTATGCTTTCTTGGTTAGGCAGCTCACATGCAAAAGGCAGTTACATCACACTTCACAAGAAGTCTGATTTTTGCCAATTGCTAAAGACTCCAAGCCCCAAATGTGTAAAACTTCTTAAGAGATTCAAGGGTCAGAAAGATTTAATTTTTTTTTTCCTTTCCTAGAAATGTCTCACCAAACTGAGTTCCTTAACATTCACTCACTTCAAAAAGAGAGACACCTCCGCTGTATGGGAGGACTTGGAAATCTTACCAGCTGCCTCATGGCAGCTCCCAGCACTGAAACACCTTTGAATTTGTGTGGCATGCTGTTACCCAAATAACATCAGTCACAGAGCCAGCGCTTCTCTCCCTGCAAGCCTCAGACATCCAGATGGAGCTGTGCAAACCTTGGTACCAGCAGAGCAAAGGGCAATGGGGCAGCAAGAGAGACCATCGCTGCTGGAGATGTGGGTGGCACAGGACAGGGGTGTCAATCCCTAGGATACTGCCTAGGGAGAATGGCACACGTTATGGGATGCAGAGCAAAAGCATTTGAAAATTGTACAGGACTTACAGGGATATTTTGGGGAAAGACCAAAGAACAAAAAAGAAAGGACCAAGGTAGTTTGTGGAGGAAAAAGCATGCTAAAAAAGAGGGATTGAGGGACAGAAGGGACCAGTCATGTGTCAACAGGTTGATGGTCAGTGCACTCGTCTGGCCATGCCCTGTGGCAAATGGGCACAGTCTGTCCTGCTCTCTCACTGAAATCCACTTCTATTTCCAGGGTGAGAGGACTGGTCTATGTGTAAGCACAACAAAGCTGGAATACTAGTGACTGAGGAGCCTAGCAAGTGTGTCTCTCTTTGGGAAATAGAAAACTGAAGTAGCTGTCTGCTGGAAGAACGAGAGAGGCCAACTGTCCATCAGCAAAACTGCTGGAAACACCAGCCAAACAGAGCTGTCTTGGTCCTGCCTCTTTTCGTCTCCATCCTCCACATCCTTTCCAGCCTGGGAACCATCTCTCTTAGTTTCCTCCTCTCTTGCCCTCTTTTTTTAATCCTCCTGACAAAACCTTAAACGGTTTAAAAGCATCCCCAACGAGGACGAGTGAACACAAATGTCTTAGCAAATGTGTATTTGAGCTCCACACGCTCCCAGGGATGGCGTAGTAATAAAAACCAATTAGATAGCGCTCAGCAGCTACAGTGAGAGGGAGTGGTACAACCTTACCACAACTAATAGGGTTTTTAATAATAGATAGGTCTCTGTACAGTGCTGGAGAGGGGAAGCCAAAGTGGTTTCAGTTACATTGCATCTTTCTGCCCAGTGAATTTGCGTGGAGGATTAATATTCTGTGAAAGTGGGGATTAACTCACCCTCCATGCTTGCCGCTTGTACCAGGAGATCCCTGCAGGGTCAGGTCTGGGCTCCCCATGATGGTGCACAGTGGAGAAGCATGCTGGGCTCACTCCTGCATATCCTCATGAGGGGACACTGAGTCCAATAGGTACCAACTTTTGAGCAGCTCAGTAATGAATAATCTAGAAAAGCACATGCCTTTGCCCTCTTGCTCTCTCTCACATCCCAGAAGAAGTCCAAAGCCAAAGTTGCAACCGACAGCTGAAGCAAGGCAGAAGAAAGCCCCACACACCAGAAGCCACGTGCCTGAAGTGGGTCAGTATCATGGGCAGGGTGCCACAAAGCCCCCTGCCTGCATCCCTTCCCGCTGCCTTCTGTTTACAAACCTTCACTTCATGCCTCCTTGCTCAAAACACAAACAAAAGCCATGGAGGGCATTTTCTTGTTGCCATAGAAACAGTTATTATAATCTCAAACATACTTAATTCATCACTCTTCTCCCTCCAGTACCTTTCAACAGCTTGGTGTTTGACGGGAAGGCTACACTGTGAGAGAAGGAAAAGGGCAGGCAAAAGAGCCCTGACAGCTTCATATCCTGCACTTAAGACCCAGTACCTCTGCAGTTGCCCATAATCTCCTTTCTGTAAGTGTAAAGATTCTTTCTTTCTTTTCTTCTCTTTTCTCCTTCTGTCTTGTTTTCTGTTCTTTGGAGTGTCACATCATTTACATTTATGAAAGAATTTTCCTGGGGGTGCAGAGATAGTTCAAATTGTCTGTGATCAGATCAACCTTGTGCATAATACATTTGTATGAAAATAAACTCCCTGGGGCCCACACTCGTGGCTGAAAGTCTCTGTAATGAAGTATTTTACTCTAATTTAGTTAAAGATGATGGAGATAGGAATGAGTGAATGCCTGCATGCATATAGAGGAGGGGAAGACAGGCAGGATACTATACACACACAAAAGCCAATAATTATGAGCTTGCATGCTAGCTGGGAACACTACTGAAGTACCTCATTATTACAAGAAGTTAACTTCTCAACTGTTCCTTCTGAAAATCAGTCCTGCCCTATAGGACTTACTATGGACAAGATCTGAACAACCTGCTAGCCCCCAGAAGAGGTAGGCAGAAAATAAATCTTTTGTCCCATACCACTTGTTAAGATGTCATTCCCATTCCACAACCAGACTGAGCCAAGACCACACTGGGATAATGACCTTCCCTGTTCCTCACTCTGCACCAAATGCGAAAGCAAGACCACACTCTTCTGCAACATTAGCCTTCTGTTTTCCAGCCTCTGCTCAGTTTGATTCAGAAGGATTTCTTCCCCATAGGACTCCTTCCCATGTCTCAAATCCCAGCTGAGAAATCTGGCTTCCAGGTTCCTGGCTACTCCTGTGTGACCTCTATGGCTTGGTGAGGAGACACTTAAATCTGGAAATGTAAAACTCTTCCTGGAAAAATTTTGCTGAAATAGTGACAATTCCACACAAGGTTTCAATTAACTGGTATTTTTTCTGAGGATAACAACTTTGCCTGCGTACACAAATATCAAATATCAAAAGACCTGACTCGTAATAAAGCTTGAATGATTTCAATGAGCCTTGGGTCAAGTCAAGCACAACTGCAGACAGTTTAGTTCTGGTACACTCTGCCACTGACTTGCTATGATGCTTTGTATAAACCTCTGGTCTCTCTTTTGTTTCTCCATCTGTTCCATGCAGGACCAACTTACCTCCTGCTCAACAGTAAACCATGAGCTTTCATAGATCAGTCTGCCAGGGTTCCAGACACAGACTGGGAATACCAAAAACAATCCTCAGATGCACCAGGTATGGTGAGGCCAGGAAAGGGATACAAATTTGCCACTGCTTTCAGCTCCAGAGGATCCAGCTGGGATCCTCCAAGCTTCTTTGTGCCATCATTGCAGAGCTGGTACTTCCACATCTTTGAGGGATATGAGAAAAATGCAATTAAAAGCTATCAAAGGACAGGAGAGGGAAAGATGTGGAGACATAGAGTGCTAGGAGTTCCTGATAAGGTGTGCAGGAAATGGCATGATTCAAGGTGCACAAGGAAAACCTGTCTGCAGAAGGCAGGCAGCATTTCTAGCCAGGATTTGTTGTAATTGTACATTTTCCTAAAAGCTTTCTTGAGAGGATCTGCTTCAGATATTGCTGGTGCTGTGCAGGAGTCTCACATGTTTAGATCAGGATGACTACCCTACTTTTTTTTCCAAAGGCTATGTCACATAGGAACAAAAGAAAAACAAAAAACAAAAAACAACAAACAACTTTCTAGGATGTGGATGCAGATCTATATGAACTTTTTTTTAATACTAATTTTACCTGATTTTTTTTTCCTTCCTATTTCTATGCCTTGGGGAAAAAAATAAAATAAAAGAATCAGCTCCTCTTCCTAGATAGGCATGGAAAAATTCCTATGTCCCAACGAATACTTGCTCTTGCACCCAGTAAGAGACATGATCAGCTCTTCTGAAACTACACAAAGTACACCTTGAAAATGAAGGCAAAGGACTAAATCCATTCCTGGCAAGAAGAAGGTGCAACTCCCTTTGAAGCAAGAGAAATCAGTGCTGCTGAATTTGTGTGAGGAAGATAAATACTAATAACCAGTCCTTCCCAGAGGACAATCTGATAACACTGAAGTTGACACCCACAAACGTCAGGCAGGATATATTTCCTCCTGTGTGCCAGCATCTAAGCTTATCACCCTATTTGCTTCTTCTCTCCCAAGTCATTTCCCAGGGTCAAAGGCTATCGTGGGGTTCTAATTAGAATGCCATCATAATGAGCTGACACTTAAATCAGCCTGCCAGTGGCTAAAGAAAATTAACCTTGGAGTCAAATGAGCTCCAGTCTGGGAGTTCATGTCACGAGGGGGCAACAGACACTTGCAGAGCTGCTGTGCATGGTGGAGATATACATAGAGCACTAAACCTTGCATTCCTTTGAACGAGGAGATCTACACCGGGAAAATCATCTATCCTAGCTTTTTCTGGTGCACAAATAAAAGAAAACAGTCTCCACTGTTTTGTACCCTGTGCTTGCTGTGCCAAGCCAAGGAGAAGTCAACAGGGAGAAGTTACCTGGGACAGAAACTTCTTTTGGGCTCCTTGAGAAAGGATGCAACTTGAGCTCATACACAGCTACAAACATGTCACATGTGATAAACCATATGAGCTGCTATGAGTGACTTTGTCACTATGGCTGTGATGATTACATTGTTACTATGCAAGGGCTTAGACTGCAAATAAGGGCAGGTACCTCATCCAGCTCAGGCCCTGTAAAGCTTAGGGAAAAAAAAATAAACAGTATGAGGATATCCCTTGTTGGTTAATAAACAGGAGGAGGATCCACAAGGATGAATACACACAAGATAATACACACAGGTGTACTCACCACTCCTAAGCTTGCACTTTCTTTTTGCCACTGGTGCCCCTGCAACTGTACAGCCATTTCCTACATGCATTTTGCACCTATTTCTCCCTGCACCACTTTTTTGGCATGACTCAGAAATGCTGTACTGCCAGTGAGTTTTGAGTAACTTCTGCACAGTCAATGGTGCTTTTTTCCAGTGAACCCAGATATTCCCTTTAGTACCATTTTTCTTTGCATCATGAAGGCACCCAGTAGCCTAGAGAACAAATCCACTGTGTGTTACTCAAAGGTACCAGAGAATCCATAAAGACTTACTGCCCTCCTTAGAGCTGAACTGCCAGTGCTATAATTTCCCACAACATCTCTTTTATGTCACTGCGCTTGACAAATACCTTGTGCCTCTCCACAGGTATTTAGAAAATCCTGCCAGTGCAGGCATAGAAAACACACAAATGGACGTAACATCTCCATCTATTCAAGACAGAGCTGTGCAGCAAAACCAAGAGATTTTGTTAACCAAATCTAGCCACAGAGCTGCCCTCATACAGCAGACTCAGCCCCATCTTCCTTGCCACAAGAGGACACATTTTCCTTTCATTAAGATCAATACACCTCAGAGGGCAATTTAAACAACCCTCAAATCATTCTCAGTGCGTTTCCAGTGCAACCATAACTGACCTTTCTCTAAAGGGGAAGTATCCAACTGTGAACCTTGGGAGAAGACTCTACACTTACTGCATCATAAAGTTTAAAATGGGACCAACCCTTCTAGAGTCAATGCAGAGACAGTAAATTTACAAAAAAGGATGTTAAACAGTAGAATTTACTGCAGGACCATTTCCTAAAAGGGAAGCTGAAGACCCTTCATTTGCATTAGTATCCTGTGAAACATTTGCTTCCTCTGTTGCCAATGACACCTTCAGCTAACAGTTCCTGAAAGATTGTCCAACAACTCTGTTAATTCTTCTCCAGCTATGGTCTTTGTTTACTTTCAGGATTTGACTGCACTACAAAGGCCAACTGGTTTCCTTCTTAAGAATAGGGAAGGTCCAATGGGCTCAGTGTTATAGTTTCCAATTTAGAGTGCTAGAAATTTGAACAGTTAAACCCATCTTCCGCCTGCTGTAAGGTCCTCTCAGTTTTCATGCCATATGGGCTGTGATACACAAGAAGAAAAAAAAAAAAACAAAGTAGCATAGTTATGGACATTTTTAAACCTAACATTATTTGCACAAGGGCACTTTTAAAATGGTATAATTTTTAGTTTAAGTAAAGCTGTAAGTACAATTTCATTGTTTTGAAAGTATTCCTAAAGCACATGATTCAGACACAAGTCATTAATTTTGTGATATCTGCTTAAATGTTCATGTCCTATGAGGCTTCAAGAAGATGTCTGGTAGGGCTTTTTTGCTGGGTTTGTTTGTTTGTTTGTTTGTTTAGTTTTGTTGCTGGTTTTTGGTTTTTGGTGTTTTGTTTTGGTGTTTTGTTTTGGGGTTTTGGTTTTGAATAATGTTATTAACCCCTGGAAGGGTTATAATGAAAAGCATGAAATTGTAACTTTTGCCTTGATCCAAATGTCTTGAACATAGAGGCAGGTGACAATAAGGACAGGTATCTGGAAACTCTTCCTGTGGGGCACAGACTGGGGAGGACAGTGCTGGTTGTCTCTAAGGTACATGGTAATTTGTAAGACACTCTCATGTTTTGGGGCAGCAAGACAACTGATATTGAGAAAAGGCATCTCTGAATATCAGCTTGGAAAGGGAAGTCATTTTAAGGCCTTTTTTTTTCTTGTAGCTTTCTTCTTCTCTCGCCAAATGTTGTAATATATGGATCCAACAGATGGTGTGATCTCTTCTTCCTTCTCTCCCCTCAAGTCAAAAAGTAAAATAGTAAATACCACTATAATCACTTAATGCACAAATAAGCCATTGAAGTACAAGAAAAGGAGCTTGAGACACTTCAAAATTCAGGTACTTCAAAATAAACAAGATGTAAGAAAAGACAGGTCCTCATCCAAGTCACAATCCCACACAGAAAAGGGGCATCTTTGCCTTCCTTCTGAGAAGAAACAGTTTCCCCCACACTCCCAAATAAACCTCAGGCTATTGGAACACCACTGACATTTTCTTTAAACAGTTTTTAATTAAAATAACAAAGTATGCCATGTTCAGTATTTGTCAGGCATTAGGAAAGGCTACTAAAATTACCACTGAGGGGCCTATTAAATATCATCATATGCTCCCAGAGTAACCAATTACAGACATTGTGAAAGGTTCTCACTCACTCATCCTGAAAAATCCTTTAACTTTTCTTTATTTACTTGCATCAAATAACTAATGTTAAGAACATGCTAGTCAGCATGTGTCCTGCAGAACAGTCAGGCATTACCCCACTGCCCCAGATGGCACCAAACAGTTCCAACCTGACAAGATTTCTAGTACCTTCTCTCTCTCTTTTTTTTTTTTTTTTTTTTTTTTTTTTTTTTTTTTTAATCCCTTTGCCTTCTATATCTAATGTTCCCTGTTCACATCACTTGGACATTTGGGCAGAGGCCAGTGGAATACACCAAAGCTTGGAAATAAAAACAGGTACTCAGCAATCCAAATCCAAAAGCCTGAGTGACTTTAAAAAAAATGAAACCCTTTGAGAAAACCCCAGCCTTCTTGATCTGCATTTACACAGCACCTCAAGGAGCAGAATGAGGCTGGCTACAGTGACTGCAGTAACTAATACTGAAAAGGACTTGGAAATGAAATTTTCTTTCAGTAGGGGATGGTATCAGAACAAAACCAACGACAGTGGTTTGTTGTGTAGACAGGGTAGGAACAAGACCTGTGCCATTCATCATGGACCTTTTCTTCAGAGCAAAAGGAAGCCAGCTGCTCCCAGACCCATGTCTCATGCCACATCACATCCAGGCACACAGAGAATGCCCAGAGGCATACTGTTGGGCTTGCTGACTGCAAGGTCAGACAGACTGGCCTTGAAGCCACCCGGGGAGCACTCAAAATTCAATAGAGACATACCCAGACACAAGTGGTTGCTCTCTCTACTTTTCCATTGCCCAAAGCAAGCACCAGTGTGTTGCTCATCAGTGCAGTCCAGGTGAGAGGGCTGACCATGAGGAGCACAGCCTGTTGTGCTGATTCAGTCCAAATAAGATCTTCCAGCAGGAATCTGGAGCAATCACAGTGAATGATGTTGCTGCTCATCTTATCCATGAGGTAGAGCAGTTTCCCCATTGACCTTTCCAGGGCTTATAAGGAGGGCAAGCATTTCAGCACCTATACCACCTGCAAATTTGGTCTTCCCCTCAAGGATGTAAAAAATTAGGTCAGAGGCTTTTTTCTTCCCCTTGCACTTCTACAAAGCACATTAGAGCTCAAATCCTCAAGACAAAGCATTATTATTATTGTTGTTATTTTTTTATGGTGGAAAAAAATATTAATGTTACAAATAGCAGCCATTAGCATAAGCAGAGCTGCATATTAATATGCACATGGGTGTCTCCACTGTCAGGAAGCAGAGAGGCCCCAGAGGCCCTGCTTTCACTGGGGAAAATGATGATGGCATTAACTCTAATGATAACGATAAGGGAGCTGCCATAAATGATTTGACGATTTCTTTTGTATTCCTGTTTGGGCAAAGACTTCTCCTCACTCCCCAGTGTCCATAGAAGGATGCTGCTTGAACAAATGGCAGCTCGATTGATTTAATTTCACCACAGCTTTAGGGTTTTCTTAAAAGTGCCAGCTCTTTGGGTGATGTGACTAAGGAACTCATTTAAAGCCTTTTAGATAAATTCCTAATCGCCAAGATGTTGGAGAACCAGATGCTAAATAAACGGAATTCCAAAGCTATTTATGGTTTTGAAAACCTTGAGTCTTTTTGGACTGAGGATACTATTATGTCAAAGGATAGCAGGAGCAATGAAGGAAAAAATAAGGGATATGAAAGAAATAACCAGAAAATAAAGTTGTCTCTGATGTAACACATTCTCAACCCAATCACAGCCTGTCTCTCCCTTCACTTACTCTTGTCCCTCTGTATACATCTAGGATGTGACAGCAGAACTTTGTGAGACTGTGCTACAAATCAGATAAAAGAACTGATCTGGCTGAAGAGTAACAAAGCAAAAGAGAGCACTGAGGAGGATTTCCTACAGAGAGGCTTTGGATGTGCTCAGCAGTACAGATCTGCACAGAGACATGCTGGTACAGCTGAGAAGGCAGGAAAGTGTGGGCTAGGCTGCTCCTCTTACTGAGAAAATGCACACTGGACTACAAAAAGAGATGCAGAGGGAAGATCTGGGTTCCTGGGGTCCACATGTCAGACTCTGTCACACCCTGTTAGGGCTTTTCTAGCTGAGATTCCTTCTTTTCTTTAGGCCAGAAGGAAAGCAGAAATTGCTATCCCCAGCTGTGATGTTGAGGCATTGGTTATGCAACGGGACTTGGCTGCAACAAATGCAAAAGCACTTCTCCGCTGAACTCTGCATCTGAACATGGACAGAAGATGATTCTCTCTGGCTCTGTAGCTTCTGAACTAATTACACCGCTTTGTGACGATGTCACTGCACAAGGTGTCTCTGCCCTGGAATCGTCTGTCATGGCTACAATGTGCAACAGGGATCTGAATACATTAAAGTGTCAGGGAGGTGGGGATTCTAGGTTTTGGTCTGTCAGCTTCTGCGCTGAAAACCCTATTGAGTTCAGCTAATATACTACACTATCCGCTTTTCAGTTTTCACGTTTGTTTGTGTGATGTACATCCTGAAGCTCATCAGAGGGAAATGTCAGCTTTATACCAGCAATAACATTCTTCGCAGCAAACTCAATCCAAAGGGACGAGCCAAAGCCACAAAGAGCCCTGTAGAAGGCTGCTCCAGATAAGATGACCAGATGAAAATTCTGAATAGAGAGACAAGTCCAAAGCTTGGCACGCACAGGCCAGTAACACAAGTGTCACAGAAAGACAGCCTGCCCCACTCACATAGCCTCAGGGCACATAGGACACAGGGAACAGGCACAAGCCTCACAAGCTGTCTCTCAGGTAATAATATCTGCCCCAGATAATGCAACAGCACAAAGAACCAACTTTGAGTACAAAACAGCTGTATCAAAGCTGCAAAACTGATGGATTCAGGATGGATAACATCAGGGTAGTACAAAACACAAATTCTATTTGTTCTACTCTACTGTTCCTTACTCGCTTTCCCTTAGACTTGGTTGAGAGGTTCAAGTCTGTATCTCAAACTCAGCCCCCACATAGCTTCCCAAACCCTTATTATTCCATCTGGTCTGCTCAGAAAAAATGTTTTCTCGTCTATTTCCTTGTTTGAAACAGAACCTCAGTTATCCAACAGAATTCCTCTGCAGAGACAGCAGGGATATCCCAGCAGGAATGCTAAGTAATGATGACCATACTCAGGAAATGCCACATTATCATAAACCTCCATTTTTGGACATAACCAGAACAAAGAGCAGTTCTTATTTTGCTAGCTAAACCCAGTAAGATAGCACAGATAATCTGGAAAGCTTCTTTAAATAAACAGAAGCACAACACTGCAACTGTAAGCAGAAGCACATACACACACTGTACAAATGATATAAATTAAAATCAGTTATTCAATACTGTCTCCTACTGTGAAAAGTTAAAAGAATTAAAATAATATATGAAGTCTGTTTGATGTTTCTGTATGACTAGGAATTTATATGTATACACAAAACTCTGCAGTTCGCTTGTACTTGGATTTCCAAACGTGTTATTTGCTGGTCTCCCACACCAACATTATGTGGTCTACCACATAATGCCTGTGGGCTTAAAAAGAGGAGGAGCAACCCTGAATCATACACTATTTGTATGATCCTGGAAGCCAAATGCACAAACCCAAAGCTATTCCCTGGAGAGCTGTAGGGGCTCAGTATGTTTACAAGGTAGATGGTGGTATAGAGGCAGCTGTAAGGAACTTGAAAAGCCAAAGAATGAACTGCAGCTTGCTGTATGCTAAGTCCATACAGACATAAATCTTGATTTCAAATGTTGTCATCAGGACTTCAATGCCAAGTGGAAATAAGAATGGTGAAAATGTATTTTCAAAAGTACTTTGTCAGGCTCAGGTCATGCCCCACAAGAACGTGGGGTCTGAAAGGGGAATCAGCCTGGCAGGCACACTGCAGCCTGCTCTACCCACACAACCTGCACTGCAGCTCTACAGGGGCACTGCTGTCACCACAAGACAGGAATTGCACAAGTGCCTGTTCCAAGACCAGCACGCCCTTCTGGCACCCATGCTAAAGAGAGAATGCATGGGTAGTGCTCAATGATCTCATCATAAACCAGCCTGGGGGAGAGGAATGGTGACAAATAAAGATTAGATACGCTTTTGAGCGCAGATGACATTCCATTAGCCCAGGCCAGGACAACCATGTACATATGTATGCTGTAAGCACCCCAACATGGGCAATGACTTACTGACAAGGTAAAAAAGCAATGCAGCTTAACCATCCCACCACTGGATCACACAGTCACAAGACATCTCATTTTCCAACACTTTTTATAGCAAAGACTTACAAACAGGAGAGCCATGAACACCTGAGGTTGGACACCCTTCACTGTGGCCTTTGAGCCAAGGAATACATCACCTTCTCAGTCCATCATGCCCCAGTCAACTGGTACACTATGCACAGGAAAATCAAAGTTTCACTTACCTAGAAGACAAAAAGAGAGAGAAAATAGGGTTAGTGGATATCCCTGAAACCTACAGATGCTGCTCATCTTTATTTCCCGGCTGATTCCCACATCCTGGCACCTTGTTAGGAGATTCCTGACATATTAAGAAACAGGAGTGATCTATGATAGCTCTCTTAGCACGGCCACTCTCTCTCTTCCCTGCTGTAATTGGTCTGTGGTGCCATTTAATTTTATACAGATTATTCATTAAGAAAAGCAAAACTGAGCAGGTGTTTTCATCAACATCTTGTTCTATTAAAAAAAAAAAAAAAAAAAAAAGAGAGACAGAGAGACAGAGAGAAAGAAGCTCCATAACAACATTAACCACACGGACAGGCACAAATTATTCTGACTGTGAACAGCAGGGTGCAGGTCTTGAAGTCTACCAAAGGAAACTGCAGCAAGAAAATATCTTGTTAAGGGAAGGATGGATCGAGTCACTCTGCCTTGTGGTTCTCTCAGGTACTATCTTAACTACAGCTGCAATGGAAAGCCTGGGTAGTCTTGGTTTTGGAAAAGCAGGCTCTGCCACAGGATGGAAGGAGAGAATCAATTATCTTGAGGCTGGTGCCATCCCTGCATTTCAAGATTTTCCTGAAAACAAAGCATCCTGGTGTGGAACACAAGGACAAAAACCAAAGATGTGTCCCGCAAAGACCTATCACTTGAACAAGCCAGAGGGAGGACATAAGGGAGGGCTCTTAGGCAAGATGAGCAGAAGCTCTACAGGCTTAAAGCATTATTATGCCTTTCCTTCATAGCAGTTTGACAAACACTGAGAGTGCAGCAAGGATGTGTCACTTTCTTGAACACTGATTTATAGGTCTATAGCCAGGACCAGCAATCAATCAACCAGGACTAAATCTTTGCAAGGAATAAATAACTAAACAAAGATTATTTATTTATTCTCAGGAGTTAGCTTGCCTCTGAGAGGTAACTCAAATTTCCAGAGAAGAGGGAAAACTGACCATGCCAAGGTTCAGGTTCTGAGAAAGTAAGAGCCTTCTTTCACCAACAAAGTCAAATCAGCGTCTTCGTGTTCAGAAACTGTGTGTCACATTTTCCCTTGTTTGGTTCTGCCAGTCCAGGATAGCACAGAGTGGTGCTTAAACACCCCACACAAGCTTCATCTACCACCATGGGCTGCATTACTGGAACTGTAATGGAATATAGCTGCTATTACAGGATTCTCCAGAGGAGATGCAGCCAGGCTTGCACAGTATGGGGAAAGGAAGAATAGATTAATATACATTCATGGCACATTTGCAAAGAGATTACTTTGCTCATAGTGAGATTTGCACCTGTATAATTGTATCACTTTCAAATTAATCATAATCATACTCTCAACCAATATATGATCTACAGAGTAGGCCTCATCCTTGGACTCTCATAATCGGGATAAAAATAGCTGGCTATGAATGCACTGAGATTTCTGCTGGTATGCAGGAGACAGTAAATCCCAGCTGACCCACTAAGCCTTGGTATTTTGTTTCTGCAAAGCCCTGGCATGGCACACATTGTTGCATAAGTAAGACCTGGTCCGTGCGACAGCAGCAGTGTAACATTTAGTGATACGTTCCTTTGCAGAACATGACGAAAGTAGCACAAGCCTTACTTTTCTGAGGAAAACTTAAGCCCAAAGAGCAGTTAAGTGATTTGCCAGCAGCTACATCGTGCCTCTGTCACGTGGAGAGACACGGGACCTGTAACTCTTGGCTTCCCTGACGTGCACATTTAATTACTGGGTATCTCCACACGGGAACAGCGACCCGCAAGCCCAGAGCAGCATCAGCCTGAAGCCTCCCCAGTGCCGTGTCTGCCCCTCCTCTGCCGTCCCCTCCAAATGGCTCCCAGCAAAAGGCGGATTTCTTAATTGTGTTATTAGCTGAATTATTAATTGATATGAAAACAGCATTTTACTGGGCATAAAAAAGTCATTCGGAAACGAGATAAAATGTTCTCGGCACTGCCTGCCTCCGAGCAGAGCTGGAGCGAGGGCTCTGACAGCTTGATTATTATGCACATTAGTGCAATCTGGTGAGCTTCCAACACAGGGAGAGCGGAGTCCCCCAGTACTGTATCCATCAGGCCACATCCCTCTCCTTTTCTCTTTCTTTCCCCTGTCACTGCCTGCTTTGCATTTATGTGCGAGACCTCAGGGATAAGTTTTTTCTTTCTAATCCAGCTGTCATCACTGCAGAGCTACTAATTATAGCAGCAGTGGGCAAATAGTATTTTCCCTTCAGTCCTACACCAGGAAAAACACTTTTTGTGCCTCTTTCCCAAAACCTCCTGCACCCCAAAAGGGAAAAGATTGTTTCCCAAGACTCTCCTTGCTGGAAAGAAACTGCTTGCATTTCAATGTCTACAAGACCCTTGTGTTCCACGGTAGAAATGGTGCTTTGTGTGTGTGAGTGTATATATATATAAATACACACGCACACCTTTTTCTACAAAATGTTCCAGTATTTCATGACAGAGTAGGGAGTGTGTGCATGTCTCGATGGCCTTTCAGCCTTTGTTCAAAACTAAGTCATTGGACATGATACCACTCCAGACAGACCCTTTTCTCTGGTGCTGAGAGGGGGACACCTCAATAGATGCACACCATGTAATTTATTCCACTCCCTGGGTCTTCCCCCTCTCCCATTGCCTTGCCAGGCCCCCAAGGCCTCACAGAGCTGCAGCAGGAGCAGAGCTGCCTGCCAGATGGCACCAATTTATTTTGAACCTCTGTTAAACACGCGCAATGTGCGTCTTGGTGGTAGGGGAGTGATAAACCTTGGGCAGTCCCCTCCCCTACCTTTCTTGACCCCCTTCACTGTCACCCCATCAGTGGGAACCTACCACCCTGACCCACATCTCTAACACACAGCCAGAGGAGCCAGCAGACACCAGTGATCAATCCTGTCCTCTTACATGCAAACCTTGTAATTTAGCAATAACTACTCAACCACCATTGACCTGCTAATTAATCCATGGATTTTTTGTTGTGCCTTTAATTGTTGGCCCCGATATCTGAGTCACTTAGACTGCTCACTCTGCGCAGAGCCTAACCAACTAAATGCTACTTCAGCTCTGTAGTAATAAAACACTGAAATATATTGACTCCCTGCCAGCTCTTGCGCTCACTCTCTGCCTCTCTGCTAGCTGGCTGAGTGCTGGCGTGTGAAGGGAATACAGAGAGGGGAAAGCAGCAGCCATGAGAGATGAAGTTTGGGACACAGGTGAGAGAAAGCAGTAATCACTCACCAGTGACAGGCCACCAAGGACAGCCTCTGATCCCTGTGACAGCCCTGCTCTGACAAACTCAAACACACTGTTCCCCCATCCCAAATGGATTTGATGGCTCTGAAAATTCACAGGCATTCTGGATCCTGCCTCCCTTCTGCTTTCTGCCCCTTAATGAGGAAATCCTTTTCTTCATGACTATCACTGTCACACTCACTATATATGTGTTTGACACAAAAAGCCAGATGGTATAGGCAAAAAAATGACTCCATACAGTGGAGAGCCACATCTGTATTTTCCTACTAGCAGTGTCTGAGGGTCTCTGTGCAAACATGGATGAATCACCAAAAATGCAGTTTTCTGAAGTGACTTGCACCACCTGGTGCCTTGCACTTATTAGAAATTTTGGGGGATGGAAATAGCAGTTTGAAAGCCTGACATGGCAGGAGCTGCAGACACTTGGCCTGCCTGGACAGTGACTGACTGCAAACCAAGCCCTCACAACAGACATCTGATAACATGGGTCACATTGGTGATGGGGATGGAACAGGGATGAAGGGACTAATGGGTGACAGTTTGGTGCTGAGAGCAGAGAACTAGGAGGGGGTTGTTAACCCGGTCAAGGGAATTCTCCATTAAAAAGTATTCATTTTCATTTGGTTCAAATCAAAATGGAAGCCCTGTCAGCAGCAGCTCATATTTACCCTCCCACATGAAAATAAAGTGGAAAGCAATAAGCCCTTACAATTCTTGCCATAGCTTGCTGCCTTCACTTTTATTTTGTGGCTGGTCTGTAGTCCCCAGCCATTCCCAGTGCCCGTCCTGTGTCCTGCTGCAGGCAGGCACACTGCCCTCCCAAAGAGCTCATGGCTCCCTCCAGCCCAGGAGCAGGCCAGAGAGTGGTGGGAAAAACAGGCAACAGGGACAGAGTCTATCTTAGGGGACTGGTGAAGGTGAAATAACTCCACAAACAAACACTCCGTGCCTTCCCCACACTGGCACGTGGCACTGGCAAAACGAGCAGTGGTGCCCTTGAAGAGCATGGTCTCAGCACAACTGGAAAGACTCCAACGAGATGGGGTTGCACTGGCCCCGCCACAAAAACCTACCGTGCCCCCTACACCGACAGTATATTGACACTGTGACCGCAATTCAGTGGCTCAAAAAGCATTCTGCTAGCACACCCGAGATGCTGTAACGAGGGGGCAGTGGCAGGACAGAGGCACTTATTGTCAGAGAAGGCTATTGGGAAAGCAGCCATATGGTGGCCCTATACTTCCTGATCCGAACACCGCTGTTTCCATGTAAACAGCAAGCGTTCCCAAGCCCGCTGCAACCCCCCCATCCTTTTCTGTTTGTCTCTGCAAAGAGTGATGCCAGAACATGTTTGGGGTATAAAGACTGGCCAGAACAAGGCCTCCCAGCAACAACAGGTCACACTGGCAACTCCAACGGGGTTTGGCAGCAGCATTTCTACAAGTTTCCTTGAGGACTTCCTGGGATCTTATTGTCCTGATCTGCCCTCTCTTTTTTAATTCTGCAAATAATGTTTTTGAAATGCAGGTTATTTGGGGTAATTTATGATGTCTTTCACTGCCAAAAGAGCCTATCAGCAGTGAATTTCCTGCTGGTCAACACTTCAGGACTTTGAACAAATAGAGTTTTTTCAGTGTTTCTCCAAACTGTAAAAAGGAAGCACAGTTGTCTGGGAAAAAGCTGAGAATCACTTGTTTGAGTGTGTTGCTGGCACACACTGGGTTTGGAGATGTTGCACAGTCCATGCAAAATATCTCAGTGAAAGAATGTCATTTTCCTCAACAGCTTTGTCACTGAATTGCTTGATCAAAGATACCAAAATTAACTGAGTCGCCACAGACGTGAGAAGAAACATTTTCTCTCAGTTACATCCTATCTAGCTCTTTTACAGAGTAATTATGACTGAGAGAATAATTTCCATCTTTACAAAAAAATGTGGACTACAAACAGCTCACCATTTTTAGGCAGGATGGACCCTAACCTTGTGTTTTAGTGGAGAACTGTTAACTGGCTTCTGTTTGGAAACACACTGCTTTACCATCTTCTTCCTGCCAAGCATATGGGAACACTCAAATGGCTGGAAGATCGACACCTCAGACTTCAAATCTTCTTGAAGGGGATGTTTTCAGTCGGTCCTTACTAAGTTTCTTTGCCTGCAATCTGGTGAACTGCCTTGTCCAAGACAGGAGGATGGAGCCCTTGTATCTGATGGCTGCCTGAGAGCTGGATGCCTCAGGCAGGACTATATGGAACATTCAAAAATCCTACAGCTTGCTTCCCCTCCCTGTTCACATGCATTCAGAAGTCAGGAGATGCTGTACTGCTGTATGTCCCTGCCATCCCCATGTCCAAAACAGGTCCTTAAAACCAGGGGCCTGTGATATATGTAAAGAGCCTCCACACTGATGTTCTGCTGAATAAAGTGCTACTTTAATGGAGTAGACCTCAATGGAGTGCTTTAATCCCTGCTTGTAAAAACAGACCTTTGTTTAAATTAAACCGCAGCTCTTCCCCCCACAAAGAGACAAAGGAACCTGCACCTATGTTAGTTCAACTGCAAGAACATTGTGCTGGGGAACAGATATACCACATCGAACGAGCTAAACCACCAGTTGGTGACTGGGCCAACTTATTTCCAAGTGAACACATTCTCAGAGAGGAAGGTTGTTCGCATGCAGAGTTTAAATTAAATTCAGCCCCTAACAGCTTTCCAATGTAGCTTTGGGGTTTGTCCTATGTCTCCTCTTCACTCTGGAAAAGCATCTTCCTCTCAGCACTTGACTGCTTTACAGCTTGCAAGCTTGCATTTACATTAGGTTTTCCTTGGAAAAAGAAGAAACAGAAAAATTATGGAGTAAAAGAAACAGTAAATTGGTTCAGGACTGACACACAATGCTGAGCCTGATGTGTGATCTCCTATATTCCAACAGATCAATTAAGGCTGTTAGGAAAAATATCACTGCTTGGGACATACAGAGGAAATAACAGAATGTAAGAAAGAACCTTGTAAGGAGAGGGAGCTGCCAAATGGAAGCTCAGAGTATTTTTACATCTCTGGTTGTTCCCCAGGAACTCGAGACATTTAAATCCATCAGCAACATCCTACCTGGGCACCTTGCATGTGAATTTCTATTCACCAGCCTTCCTGACAGGTAAGAATGACTGTGCTCATTTGAAAGAGGAAAACAAGACTCAATGAATTCCTCAAAATCAAACTTGAAATCTCTAGCAGAGATGAGAATCAAACACAGACTCTCCAAGTCTGGCATACAGTTTGTATTGGAAAGTAAACCAAAAAAAGTTTTTTTCTTTTTTATTTGAGTCTCTACAGTCAATCCTACAGAATGACTTGGACCCTTCCCATCTTAGCCAGACCCAAACAGATGCTCTACCCTGTCCTCATACCTCAAAAAGCCATAAAGTTCACATCATACTATGACACCACAATAGCACAACAGCATCACAGGAGCACTTCCCAAGCTTCCATCTGCTTGTGAGAGGGAGCTTTCAGCATGGCTGGGGGAATCTGACAAAGATGATTTCAGCTGAAGGGATCTACCTCATTTGAATTAAATCTCAGCTACCTCTTCTGTTCAAGCAGGTCCCACCTTGCCGATGCCATATTGTCACCACAAGATCAGGATTAGTTTGAAACTCCTGCCTCCTCAAGCAGGAGCAGGAAGCTACCTGCAGCCTTCCCAGCTATTTGACCATGCTCTTGCAGCGCAGGAAAAAAAATCCATCTCAATTGAAAGTCTAGGGTATAGGAAGTAGAGTGGCATTTCCCAAGTGTCCTCCCCTCAACTCATTGTGGCAGGAGGAGGGAACGGTCCTGTTCAGAGAGAAACAGACGGGATGACTGATTGCATCCATGCCACTGAAAGATGCTGATGAGAAAAACCCAGGCTCCTGCCTGTCATATTTTCAAAACCCCCAGACACTGGCTTAGAGCCTTTCCTGTCGCTTTCCTTAAGCCTCTGTTGAGGAGGAAGAGTGAAGATCTCGGAAACAGCATTTAGAGTCATAGACAGTTCGGCAAGAGACAATTTTTCACCCCGTTAAATCCCTCTGCAGAATATTATATGCTGGTTTTCCCTCTTTTTTATGATTTTCTTATGATTATCTCCTGCTGTTTCTGTCCTTAGCAGCCAAATAAATAAATAGCAGTATAGCTGTCAGCAGCTTTAGCTGAGTAAGAAGGTCCTGCAGACAGCCTAGGTGGGCTGCCCTTTCCTTGCCTTCAGCACTGCTGCTCTCCAGCAGAGGTAGATTCAGGATTCTGAGACCTAATGGCAAGAGGGAATGGGAAGGGGCTAAGAGTGCAGACACTTGCTTCTCTGCCCACGTTTTGCTTTGAAGACTGGGACAAATTACTGTCTCACCTGTAAATGATGATGATGATGATGATGATGATGATGATGATGATAACAGCAAGTTGATGGAGAAGAGCTGTGAATATTTAACCTGGGCTTGGAGCATGTTTTTATCATAATCCAAAAGCACAAATAAAAAAAAAGAAGTGCCAGAGAGAAGTAAAGGAACTTACATGTGGTCACAAAGCCAGTCTGTGGCAGAGGCAGGAATAAAACCCAGCCAATCTGATAGTGAAACACCGGTGTCTTCCCCATAAAACAATTCTGCTCTTCAAAAAGAAAAATGTGCTTCTTTCTCTTGTGCAAAATGTGCGTTCTTTCTTCCTACCATGCCTACTTTACCTTCTCCTCTGCCTTGTTTATTTGTACAACAGTTGCCCAGGTGTGCTGAGTACTACCCACACAAAAGCAAAGACAAGAAGTCTAAGTCAGGGGACCTACGAGTCTGGCCACTGTGTTCACTCGGAGCTCAGGAATTCTTTTGCAGACTCATTTTCTACACTGCCTAGGGATTCTGGCACTTTTGGGGCCATGTTTAATTTATCTCCTGTGACTATGAGATCTTTTGCAAGTACTGATTCTGTCTTTTTCATGAGCTAGGTGCTCAGATGCCAGCCTTTTTTCTTCCATATATAGTTTTCTTCTTCCTACTTAGACAATGCTCTTTCTCTACTCCAGCTTCCATCTCTGGTCTTATTCTTTATTGCCATTTACTCCTTCATTGCTTTCAACATTATCTTCCTCATTTTTACTTTTTGAGACTTCTTCTCTTTGCCTGAACACAACCTGTTCTCTTTTATAAGTGTATTTACATCCTTCTTCAAATACCCTCCCCAGCCTCCACATCTATCTCTGCCCATGCCTCCTCTCCTTCCCAACTTGTTAGGCATTTCTGGATCTTAGCAAATAGATACCTTTCTAGGGGTGCATTGTATATCAATAACATGATAAACTTCTCACTGCATATTACCAAATTGACTTATTTTTAACATAATTATTAGAAGCTAAGTCTCAGGGCAATGCCAGCAGCTGCTACAAACCAAGGTTTGGCTAGTTTTGGACAATATGAGATAGCTTAAACCAGCACTTATTTGATCAACATCCACTTTTCAAGGAAAAAAAAGGCATTTACTTCCTATTTCTGCCACCTCATATAACACATAAGATAAAAAGGCAGAGGAAGGGTTAGATATCCATGTCTAGGTATCTACTATTCCATGAACATGAAAAGGTCTCACACTTGCAGCCCTTCTCTCAGTATTTTCCAGACTTCAAACTGGAGTGCTGACGGGAACAAAAGTGTATTTACTTGCTTGGGGAAGAAGAAATTTCTTACTCTTTTTTTTCATATAGATGGTGTGATTTCAGCAAGCAAAGAAGTGCCAACCCACTCCCAACTGTCACAGGAACTGGCTTTTTTTCCTGACAACACTTTGAGAACCCAAAGTTTTTGAAGACAGGAAAACAGGGGCTTTGTGCCTTATCTTGCTTTCTGATTGTGATCTTTTTCCTAGCACTGGAAAGAGCAAGGATCAAGTCAGTTCCTTTGCACCTATTTACACAAATTTACAGGCACTCCATCCACTTGATGCAATCTTTTTCAACTACTCTCTTCCCTCTATTAGGCACCATACCCACTGTGAAGGATTTTGCTGAGCTTAGGTAAAAAAACTCAAGACGTGATCCTCAGAAGACAAAATGACCCCTCATGAAATCACAATGCTCTCAAACTTTCTACACCCACACAATGGGTCAGCGCAGCAACTTCACAGCTACTCTAAGTTGTACCTAGATGGCCTGAACTGCTGCAATACAGGCAGGCAACTGGACATGTGTAAATACCAACAATCCCAAGATTAGCTTTTAAAAAATTTTCAGCACCTTTTTTGTACTTATTTACTTGGTTTTAAACATGTTGATGTCCCTTACCTATTCCTATTAAAATTTATAAAAATATATTGTAATAACCACTGTCCTCAAACTGTAGGGCTGAGTTGATTTGTACCCTGCTGCAGGAACCATCACCCTCCTAACCCTACAGAGTTCCCATCTATCTCTCCAAGCCCTCCAGTGCTGCTTCTCCTGGCCCTATGCACCTCAGCTCTGCTCCTCCCACACCATGAGAGCCAGCACCCTGCCACCAGCAGGAGTCCAATTCAGGGGAGGGCCATTCACTTCTCCAAAACCTGAAGCCAACACAAGCTAGAGAGAAGACAAAAGCAAACAGGCCACGGAGGCTGAGCTCCCTCTTTGCTGAGAACTTCTAGCTGCTTTCTCTTCTCCCCAGCTGAAAAACATCTCCAACACTGCCAAAATTCTTTGGGTGGATTCCATGGACAAGCCTGTGGCTACTACCTGTGAAATTTCACCATCTCCAAGGAAGGCCAAACCATTCTGGAGCTGCCTGGGAAGAGCCTGAAACAGCTGTGGCCACAGACCTTTCCTCAACAACCACAAAGCTCCTCAGGTAGCCCCCCCAGCCAAAGCCTTGGGGCTGCTGCTTGAGAATTCACCTGTCTCCAGAGAAAGCCCAAAGGCTTCAAATGATGACTCAGTGAAGTCCTGGAGAGCTACAGGGCATGGACCCGATTACAACAAAAAAGAAAAAAACTCTTCAACTAGCTAACTAGGAAAATTGTGTTGCTGCTACCTGAAACTTTAGTTGTCTGTAAACAAAATCAAAGCACTCTGACAGATGTAAAAAAAAGCCCTCAAGAAAAAAAAAAAAAAAAAAAAAAAAAAAAAAAAAAAAAAAAAAAAAAAAGAGAGCATGAGCCCCAACAACATCCTGCACCGCCTCCCCATACGGCAGGCAAGGGCAAGGGCAGCCAAGTGGAGAGCTCTTTCCTCAGGGTATAACAATCAGGAGCTGCTGGAGCCACAGATAGCAGAAGTATTTTTGGCAAGGATTAAATCAAGAATACTTAGGAACAGTCTGGCTACCTAGAGAGAAAGCAGTCATAATGGGTAGTTCAGCCCTCCATACATTCCACCCCAAGGACAATCAAACCAAAATGATGACTGCCGTCTCAGTACCTAGGTCTGAGCAAACATGCCTTGGGATGCAAAGCACAAAGTATATCCCTTCATGGGAGTTCTGCAGCTTTTCCTCAGCTCTTTCTATGCTTTACAGACTATTGATACTACTTCATGATCATGTCTTAGAGGCACCACCCTCCTCCCCACCAAAACAAAAGAAAAAGTGATACCTAGGTGAGCAAAGGGATACGAAAAAGGGGCAAGGCAGGAACACTCTACAGGCACTGGGGCAGACTGGGAAGAAGAGGGTGTTGAGTTTGCCAGACAGCCTTACTGAGGACATTACCCTGTTGTTACAAGGTCAGCCTCAAAGCTCACCCTTGCTGGTCCAAGCTATGGTGGGCCTTTGGCTGAGACGGAGGTGATCAAGGACCCAATTTCAGAGCCTGTTGGAGAAGACTGGCTGGCCTAAACCCTTTTAATATGTTGGGTCACAGACTGACAGGGCTCTCTACAGAAAGTCTGGCCAGCCCACAAGGGTGTCTGGGAATCAAATAGGGCTGGGTGGGCAGCACAGCACCAGTGAAAGCAGGAGAGCAGCAGCCATTGGAGAGCTAAGGCTACTGAAATGCTGGCAGGCAAAGCCAGCACTGCAGGACAGCAAGCCAAGCAGAAACACAGACAGAGCCAGCCACTGGCTGTACCATGAGAGCATCAGTGCCATGAGCAATAAAGCATGGAGAGACCTCCAGGAACAGCAGCCAGTACCAAACTTTAAGAGTCCACCCACTGGCACAATGCTGGGAGAGCTGGGCTGAAGCCCAGGAAGCCGAGAGGAACCATGCTCTTGGGTGAGCCAAGTGATGGAGGAGAAAAGGCAGCTGCTTCATGCAACCTCCACTTTCCAGACCTTTTACACTCAGCCATCCTCCACCCAGCTACAGGAGCTAGCACTTCAGCAGAACAGTCTCCCTAGGCAGAAGACAGAGGGCAGTGGGGTAAAGCAGCAAGAACACACTGTTTGTGCTGATCACTGGTAGAGATCTGCTGGGACACTGGGAGGTTTGATAAAGGAAATGGAGAATACACAGTGGGACTAAGAAGCCATTGTGCCCAACACCATGTGAAGACAGACCAAAACTGCAGACCCTGCTGCAGATGTTATACAAGGTACAAGGCAAGGGACAGTCACTGAACCCCAGAGAGGAAGGAAAATAATCTTTAGGCTGGAACAAAGCTGCTGGCATTCTGGATTAGAAGCAAAAACACCACTCCCTTTTCTGCAGCAATCATCAGGCTTGTATATTGTATTTGTGCATTGCTATTTTTCTCCATCCACATTTTCCAGTTACCAAGAAACTCACTTTGGGAAGCTGTTGCACAAATCTATGTTTCTTCTTACCCTGCTTCTGCCACGGATCAGCTCAGAAATGAGTTTTACCCCTGTGACCTCCAAGAAGCTTTCACGCTAAAAGAGTACTGCTGAGCACCTGTCACTACAGGAAAACCAGCACTGAAGCACTGATGAAGAGCTCGACTGCACCTTGTTCACATAATACCTTAACTGGCTTCAGTGAAAGCATTGCGGGAGTGCAGCGAGCAGCCTCCATCCCTGGTGCAGAAATACAGCTGCCACTCTCGTGAAGCTACAGCTAGATGGGAATTGAGCTGTTCCCTTCCACTGCACTGTCGAATGTAATTTACTCCCTGGCATTGTGTGATCAAGCAAAGGACGGGCAATAACATACATAGCGGCTTATCCCAGAGAATGGCAGCTTCACCTCTTCAGCTTTTAACTGAGTCTGACTGCAACTTCAGACATGTATCTGTACCTCTGCTGCAGTGTTCCCATCCCCAGCACTCGTGGTGCAGAGGCAAAGAAGGTAGCAAAGGTCTTTGGTTGAAACTGGGGAAATTAGCACAACAGTAAAGGCAAAATACCAAGACTTTGCTCTGGAAGAGTAAAAGCTGTTTAGAGCGTTGTGTAAATTCATGGCAAGAAGAAATAAAGGTGAATTTTATACATTCTTGTTATTGCTTGTACATCTTTGCAATAATGTTTATTGACATGTTTGAATGGAGCAGAAGCTGTAGCTCAGTTCAACTGCCTGTGAAAATGGGACATTTGTCAAGAAACAAACCTTACAGATCTTAGCAGCTCTTCCCTTCCCTGTTGTTAGTTGGGAAATACTATGAAAGGTCAGAAGCACCAGGAAAAAGGTATCCACCAAGATGCCCAGGGTGCCTTGGCTAGCAATCCCTGAGGTGCAGAGAGGCAAAGCTCAGCAGGTTAATGAGGAGCGTCTTAACTTTGCATTGATACTCATGCACAGACTAAAAATATGCATGCACATCAATTACAGAATCCCTATGAGGCACAATAAAGTTAACCTTGCGTGGCCAGAGAGATAGACTACAAACCTGTCTCACTGAAGGCACTTGGCATGGCTTTAGCCAAGGTACCCAGAAAGAACTTGGCCATGACTTCCCTTGACACGCAGAAATGCCCTTGCTCCTCCTTTCCACCGAGCCCTGTTCCATGAGGTGAAGAGCCTCTTCTAACTCCTCTGAATTTTAAAGACCCCTGAAGACATGCAGCACATTTAAAATTCATTAAATGCAAAAGACATTCCTTTCAGGAGCTACCATGTCAGAACTGAATGCCCCAAATTTTGACAAGGCTTGGACTCGGCTCCAAGTCTGGTTTGCTACAGACACAGAAACAACATCAAGTCTTCCCACACCAAAACTTTTGCATTTGAATCCCTGTGCTGAGCTTTAAACAGCTGATGCTTCCAAATGTATCCTGCTCTGTGATTCCGCTTCAGGCACACTTCACCTCTCATCACCTTATTTACACTAAAAACTCTTGGTATGGGGCTACTTCTGTTCCAAAAAAGCATGGCTACCACACAGTTCATGCACTTCAGTCCCCTCTCTGTAGGCACCACTCTGTCACCCTGTCCCAGCAGCAGCACTGCCAGTACTGCTCATTCCTGAGTGAGAATTATTCCAGTCATACATCGTCTCTGCATGTGGCACTCGTTACTGGACAAACCAGACCTAGCCCTGTGGTCCCCTCCCTCCCCATCCTGCAATGTCACTTTTCATTAAGCTCCATAAACCATTCAAGTGACAATTCTCTCTGCATTCATTGCTGCACCAGCCCAGGGAGTAGGAATGGCCTCTGGTTAACATCACATCACTGCTGTGGCTTTGTTTTTGTGCATGTTGATCAGAAATTACCTGGCTTAGAGAAAGTAATTTAGTGATAAATGATTGCTCATTCAGAAGTAGCTAGTTTCAGCCATAGCTGCCAGGTATTAATCTATTTGTCAATCCTTTCAGATCTTCTGCACTGATGAGCAGCTCTCAACTCTGGAAAATGAAGCCCCCTCTTCAGAGGGCAGGGAAGAGGGCAAAGAACTTATTCCACACCTTTTCAGCTACATTTTCAAGGTGCTCTCAAACCAAGGAGGACCAACTGGGAGGAATTAGTGATGGTCAGGCTTCCAGCTTTGACCTTCAAAGGGGTTTTTGAAAAGACCTCAAAAGCAGGAAGAGCACAAATTTAAGTTTCAAAAGTACCTGGGAAAGTCTGGATAAACCACTCAGTGGGAACATGCCAGCTTATATAAAAAATTCAAAATTCTTCTACTGTTATCAGCTTTCACAGACTTTTCAACAGGAGCATTTCCACAAAAAAAATAAAATAAAAATTGGGACACAAAGGAGCTAAAAGTTAAGTGAGTAGCTGGACTACTCTCGTAGCTCTCAAGATCCTGTTCCTTTTTTTGCAAAAGGAATTCAAAGTTCAGGCCTCCTGCCTCTTCTGAGCAGTGACACCTCTCTTTGGTACAATAACTCTTTATAAAAAGAGTAGGAGCTTTACACCCCTTTTATACCCACCAGTGATTTTCCCTAAGAGAGAGGAACCCAGAAAAACAACAACAGCTTTCCAGCACCACGACAAGGAATGTAACCTCTGGTTTCTTTGGAACACGGCATAAAATCAGTCAGCCACCCAAGCCTGCTTTGCAGAATGCTCATGTTTTAAATAAGGATTGACACACATAGCTCACAGGTCAGACGGCCCCTCTCCAGATAAGAGGAGCTCCCAGAAACCATGGGGATGAATCCGAACTCTACATACAAATACTTCTGAAATTCTGTGGCACGTCATTTGATATGTGGATCTAACTTACACATTTCTGGTTCTCAGATGTGGAAAAGCCACAACATTCACCAAAATTTGAAACTTGCAGGCTATTTTCATCATGCCAGTCACGATCAAACTCTGGAAAAAATTCATCAGTCTTTTGCTGGATTTAGTATAGCACTATTTGACACTAGAAAAACCCATGGCTTTAAATAATTGTCCAATGAAGAAGTCTAAAGAGCAGAGAGATAGCCAAGCCATTATCAGAGTCCTGATAATGAACCACACTCACACAGTGGTCTTCACACAAGCTCCTCTTGAAAAAAATTGCAATAGTTTGATGGTGCTTCCTGATACACCATGTGTAGGGTTCCTGGAGAAAGCTGCTTCTTTTTGTGACAGGAAACTTCTCATTCTCATTAGAGCAAAATGTCTGCATGTTCTTTTCCTTCCACTCCCTGCTGGGCTGCAGACTTGTTTCCTTGAACCACTTAAGCTTGGAGACTCCGGCAGTGAGCCAGGGACAGATCATGAACTGCCCTACTGAACCCTGCAGGTAACAGGGCAGCATGCATGTGTTGCCTTGAAAGCAGATACACAAGGCAGGTAGGACCCCTTCACCAAACCTCTCTTCTTTCCAGCCCACCCTGCTTCCTTCCATCCTCCCCTTGCTCTTCTTTTCTTCCTCTCCCACAAGCCAGGGAGAGTCAGTATCTGGAAATAACTACCTCTGACTTGGCCCCTAACTGCCCTCCTCCTTATTGTGCTGATTTTAGCTGGGGTAGCATTAATTTTCTTCACACTAACTTGTGTTGAGCTGTGTTTTGGATTCACACAGGAAACAGTGTTGATAACAGAAATTATTTAGTTACTGTCAAGCAGAGCTTACAGGAGGCCAAGGTCTTTCCTGCTTCTCACAACACCCCACCAGTGAGAAAGTGCACGAGAATCTGGGAGGGGAGACATCTGAGACAGCTAATCCCAACTGACCAAAGGGATATCCCACAGCCTAGGACATCATGCCCAGCATAGAAAGTAGGGGGAAAATTGGCTGGGGACTGCTGCTCAGGGACTGGTGGGATAGTGGTGAGAAACTGTTTACATTTGCATCAGTTGATGCATCTTGGGTTTTATTTATCTTGTATTAATCTTCTTTTATCTCAACCCACAAGTTTTCTCACTCTTACTATTCCAATACTTTTGTTTCCCCCATCCTGCAGGAGGAGAGTAACTGAGCAGCTGTGTCACTCTGAGCGGCGGGCTGGGGTTAAACCGTAACACTTGTGACCACGTCTCCGGCAGAGCCTTAATGGCTGTTGAATAAAAGGGCCTGGGGAGGAGCAGGGCTGCCCTTCCAGTTGCAGCTGGGATGGCTTCTCCCTCCACTCCAATGAGGGATAATGATGAGGAGGGATCACCTGCACTGCCTCTGGTCCTCAGCCGTGACAACTCACCACGGCACCGGCATCCTGCCTGGGGCCGGCCGGGACTCCTGCAGGTGCGAGGGCACTGGCGGGAGCTCAGGCGGATTCCCACGCCTCGGGAGTGCCGCCGAGAGCTGTTCCCCCTACCTCAGAGCCGGCAGGTTTACAAGCCTCTAATTCCCAGCTACAAGCGCTGCTCGCCGTGCCAAGGAAGCAGCGGCGCGTACTGTCATTCACGCGGCTGGAAGGCCGCTCCTGCCAGCGTTTGTGGCTATCGGACCAGCTGCTCGGGGCTGGGAGCAGATGGCAGGATGGCACACCTGACAGGGAGCAGACCTTCCAAGGACGAAGGGGGAGGAAGAGTTTGCGTGCAGCATGGCCAGCCACAATTCCCAGCCATTTCCATGCAAAGAGGGAGCAAATGTACCCACCTCTCCCTCTCTGCCATCCCCCCTAGCTGTAAGAAGAAATTTTCACACTAGGGTAAACCTGGACAGATGTCGTTGATATCTCTACATTTGTACACTTTTCCTGCCTCAGACAAAATGCCCTTTGTTTGATCTAATTACCAAGCATATTGAGCTAATTATCAAGCAAAATCCCAGTTCAGCCTTTCCCATGGGATGTAAGAGCAGTTTTCAGGAGGTCTCAGCTACTTTAAGCCCACTCCACCCCCCAGAAACAATAGCATAGGCAAGAGCTCCAGTCAAGGGTGAGCATATTTCTTCTGCAGATGTAGTCCATTCTGAAAAGAGGTGAGGACAGAGCACAGGCTACAGAAGTTAATCCCAGTTCCAACTCCTCATCTTCCCATCACTTCCAGATGAAGTTAACGAAATGAACGAATATGAAACATCACAGAGCGCAAGAGATATAAAACAGTGATTATGTCGCATACAATCCATCCTGAAGAACTGATATGTGAGCACACATACATTTAAATATTTGAAAAGCATCTTTTACAATGAATATCAAAATGACTTACAATCCAAGCCAGAGAAAAACGCCCTTACTTCTCCCTATCTCCCTTTTCTCATTACAGAGATAAATCCCGGGTGCATCTCTCAGTTGCAGAGGGAGACTGAAGAATATATATATATATAAACATATATATGTGTGTATGTATAAAATATACAACAGTAATAATCTCAATAATTTTAAGAGAAGCTTGCTGCATTATACAGGTAGTCTGGGAAATGAGAAACTCTGGGTAATAGCTGGTCTCGCCCCTCCCATCGGCAAAACGGGAGGGAAAAGATACCAGGGAGCAAATGCATAGGCTTGTATTGTATACTAGCAAGTGAAAGAAAAGCAGGAAAAAAGGAGCTGGAAGGATGGCCACACACATGTGGCAATAGTCTGTCGTCCAGCAACCATGGACAGTCAGCACTGTCGACACCGAGGATGCAAGCAATTCTTATTGCAAGATTTTAAATCACGTCAATTATAGAGTGGCCCTCTTTCCACTGCATTCTTGGTTTATAATGAAAACTGAAATGAATCCTGACTTCAGAAGCTCAGTCTTGTTTGTTTTTCATTTTGTTTTGTTTCTTTTCTGCCAGCCCCCTCAGCTACTGTGGAACTCAATCAAGAATCTTGGAAGCAGTGCTACCGCTGCAACCATGCTGCTTCCACACATCACAGGGGATGATCTGACTCGGGGGGAGTAATTCACACTCACACACACCGAGATGGAGAGATGTTGCTCTTTTAATTAAAGGGCTACAGGCTACACCTCTATTCCCAACTCTGACCACACCTGAAAATATATGCAACAGCACAACTATATCTCAATGTACTTGTCTCATTCTTCTCTGTGATTCCCAAGAAATTCACAGGTGATTTACTTGGACAGATTTTGGACCTGAACCTCTCAATTTTGAAGTGCTTTTTCCCTATGTAAATACATATACATCTGTAGGTTTTAATCTGAATGCCTTCACTGTGAGCCCTACAGGGGTATGTGCACCCCTGCATCAGCCTCCTGGTATCCTGCAAAGGCCTGCAAGGCTGCAACGCCTTTCACTGGAGCAACACTGTGTCCTGCCTACATAAGGCTGGAGAACCCTGTCAGTACTCCAACAAACATTCACAACTGTGAATCACACCAACATCATTAATCAGGGTTCTAGAAAACAGAAAGGATTTTCAAACAATAAGAGAAGTTCATTTCCCCCCTTCTTTTTGTCATTAACGAGCCTCAAGGGTGATTGCAAGCCATATTTTCAAGCCTTGCTCTGTCACCAAAACCACAAAAGGTTGAGAACAATTTACTTTCAGAAGCAGAGGCATCTGGTGAAGCACAAATTATCATCGAGACACATGACAAAAAATTCCAGAACTGGTAGTACTGCAATTGCCTTCTGTATAGAAACCAGGATAAAAAGACAGTCCTGTGAAGTGGCTTCTCAAAGTGTCACAATAAATAAGGGGGACAGTGAAAAACACAGCATAAATCTCCTGACCCACAAATATGCTTTTCCAACCAGACCATGCTGTCCCCATAACATGCACCCTCAGGACCCTGTGCACCCACATCAATAGTTCTCTGTTGCATTTCTAACCATGCATGCAGTGCATGCCAGAATTCTATAGCTGCGCTTGACATGTAAGGAGCACACAGTCACCTCCTCCTGCAGATACACCTCTACGTTTACACAGCAGTACACACCTTTCCATGAATATATTCAGCAGCAAAGCACAGTGCCTAGGAAGTTAGAAGCACATGCCAAAGCTCCCACAGGTGCAGGATGCCAGAGCCCAGCACATGTGCCCTGGATAACTGAACAGAGCCCTGTGCCTTGGCTATGTCTCTTACTGTTTGAGCTTTGTAAAAAGTGACAGACACGTGCACTTCTCCTCAGCTTTTCAAGTATAGCAGTGCTCACATGGACCCAGGTGTGGAACAAATGATCAGCCAGCTGTAATGTAACTTTAAATGCAAGTTTGTGTATTGGCTCTGCGAACAAGACTGAGAGATGCCGTTGAAAGAAACACAGTCACTCTGAGTATAGGATCCGCATAAATCACTGTCCAGTACATTTATTCCTATTGACAGATTAATTCCTTTCTCAGGTTTTGCTTAAAAGTGTACCACTGAATACTAATAACAGTTCCCAGAGCTGCAGTAATGTCACTCAAATCAGGGTGAAAGATGCCGGAGGGAATGATCTACGGCCTTCTTGACGGGGAAGCTCCCAGCTGCTCCAGCTCCCTAGGCTGGCAGCTGGCAGCAGTGAGTGGAAGGAGCCACCTCCTCACCCTTGCAAGGGGATGGGATTACCCAAGTCTCTAATACTGGCAGGAGGAAGCTCTGTAAGGAAGAGTGCAGAGATCCTCTTTTAGACTCTCAACGTCTGTCAGAGTAAAACTGGAAATAGCAAGGCAAATCTTCACCTCCCCATAAAACTAGCTGCATATGCAACACAGAAAGGCCGCTGGCCTGAGAGGCTGGGCAGGTGGCAGAGCAGGGATTTTCTGTAATGTTTCCCAGCCCCAGATGATTTCTTAGGTGCATTTCATTCTCTGCACTTGTGGAAAAAAAAATAAACGCAAAGATATTTTCCCTTAATCAAGTCTCCCAACCGAGGTGTCAGGCACAAAGAAATCGCTTTGTCACTCCAGTGCTTCCCAGCATGCGCTCACTGCACCAAGGAACAGAGGGCAAAGGGATTACAGAATTAAGCAATACTGGTACAGCAGCCAGAGAGTGGCCAAGATTTGCCTGTCACTTGGAAGAAAACTCCATTTCATTTTGTGATTTACTAAGAGTGAAAGTTAAAGTGGTGGGGCCTGGCCAAGTCCTGGGATCTATAAGCAGGCAATGTCAAACTGTCAGCCTGTGACAGCCCGGACCAGGCAACTTAACCTTTCTCTGGGCAAGGCAAGAGCAGCTGCAGGGTAATCCCTTGGTTCAGGCTTAGGACAGGCTCCTAGACTCCTATCAGACTTCATCACTGCCTGCCAGTCAACTGAAGGACCAGCCTCATACTTTCACAGAGGACCAGAAGGAGTATTTTCTGGGTATTAGGATAATGGCATTAGCCCTGCAGAGCTGGAAAGGTGGCTTCCTACCTTGATCGTGTTTGAATAAAGACAGCAAGTCTGTAGGGAAATGGTTGTTTAAGCTGTGAGCAGCCCACTGGATTTTTTGTTGATGATAGCACCACCACCAGCCGGGCAAGGTCCGTCACAAGTGAGGATGAAGTGCAAGAGCAGAAAAAAAGGTCCAGCTAGTACACTTCCTCTATCTCTCCCTTTCAAGCTGGCTGCTTGCACCAGGCTGTCTCCAGGAGCAGAACTGTCAGGACTGTGGGAGTCATAGTGCTGAGTCTGCCCCTTCTGATGACCAATGACCCTTAAGGTAAAATTTCTTTTGGCCCATATGCTTTCTTCAGCAAAAACACTCTTTTTTCTCCCCCAAGAAAAGTTTTGACCTCTATCACTTCTAGCTCTCTACTCCACTTACTCATATAGAGATATGATCAAAAGCTCTTGAGACAAAGACCTCAAAAATAACATCTTGCTCTGCTATTTTGTAAGTGCACACCTCCATCTTACTTCACCTCATCAGACCTCCTTTCTCCTCCTAAGATCCCACCCGTCTCTGTCTGGGACTGCTTCTCTTACTTCTCCAAACTGTCCTTCCCAGTTGTACACTGGCTGGATGATCTAATCAGAATAAATATCCATTACACCTTCTTTGCAAATTACCGCAGCCTCTTTGGTACAGTTTGATTCTGATTTCTCCCCGCATTTTTGATCATGGTGCTTCCATTCCTCCAGAACTGAGAGCTCAGAAGGGCAAGTGATGAGCCCCCACTAAAAGACACAAATCAGCAATTTCACAGGTAGTGAGGGGAGCACTTGGATGAAAATTCTAAGTTTGCAGGTGGCTGGCTGTTTTTCTCTAGTTGGCTGAACCAAACTCCAGAGCTGGACAGCTCTCAATTTGGAGAAAAACCCAGTTCACCTGACTCTGTTTCAGATTGTAAAAAGCGTAACTAGAACACTTTTAAAAGCCAGGTGTACCTGAAGGCAGATTAATCCCTAAGTGCCACAAATCAATGCAATGTGGTTTCATACCACAACGATAACCATTCTCAGGCTCTTTATGCATCAGCCAGCTTTGTTCCTATTGATTGCATCCCATCATAAACTCGGCAGCACCTTAATGCCAGCCAGGGCCTTTCCCCTACCCTGTTTCAGTGCCAAGGGCATGCTGCCTTCCAGCTTGGTGTAAGAGTCCCAGCCTTGTGCAGCTCTGAGTGCACAAGCTTCTGCTTGCTGCCCTTACTATAGTAATTTTGATGCTTTGATATGTCCCCTTTCCTCATTTGTCCCTTCCATATTAGTTGCTGTGCTTTCTTCTATTTAGAATAAGTCTTTGAAATTCACCAATGAAAAATTATCTTTATTCTCCTTCTGTTTCTTCAGTTTCTTTCCCTGGCCTTTTTCCTTCTCTTCCAACTCCATTCACCTGTATCTCTTCCTCTACTCGCACTGTGCATTTGAATCCCTCATACTTCTCTCTCATGCCTTTCCCTGCTTTCAAGTTCTTCTATCAGTCTTTTGCTTTTCCACTTCTATAATCTACTCTGAATTGTCTTGTCTCTGCCGTTCTTAAGCAAAATTGAGACGGCCCACGAACATGTAAAGGTATCTCCCTGGATTTTTTTTTTAAATCTTCCAAAACAAGCCTCAAGGCTCAGCCAAAGCCTGTTTGCCTCAGAGTAGCTATACAAAAAGGCTTGTGCCAGTTGCAGGCCTAGTTAGTTTAACACACACACACACAGACACACACACACACACACTCTGTTCTACTTTCACTTCTAATGTTGGCTATAAAATACTATTCAGATTCTCTTCCTTGTCCTTCTGTGGGCCACTGCTAGGCAGAGCTGAAGGGTAAACACAGATTAACTGGTTTACAGCACTTCTGATTTGGCCAGCAAAGAGCTTCTCTATGTACATTCACAGCTGTGACACACCAAACAACACACAATTTATCTTATTTATGCTGCAGGTAAACTCTTGAGACTGCTCATTTTAGGTTTAGATTTGTGACATTGCTTCTGCAGAAGTGAGGCAAACCCACAGTGCTGGTGGGGGCTGATGGTACAGCCAACCACCTTACTTGGCTGCAATGTGTTCAATCAAAAATGCTTGGACTTGACATTTTTGCTTCAACATTCACCTGCAAACAGCTGGAAAACCAAGGGGCTAAGCCTGGCTCCACAAAAGAAAAAACATGGCCAAACGATAAATTCTCGATAAATGGGAGGACCAGGGGATTATAAAGCAGAGAACTTAGCTTTGGTTCCCAGAACAGACAAAAACAAATAACCAGATTACTTTCAAGCACCTGCAAGGTAACAAGGAGAGGAGTAACAGGCAACATGCACTTGTCAAGGAAAATCATGTCAAACCAATCTAATTTTCTTCAGTGGAAGGGTAATGGGTCTTGTGGACAGCGGAGAAAAAGTTTAGTCATATATCCTGACCTTAGTAGGCTTTCTGGCACCTTTTCTCCAAACATCCCTACCGGCAAGCTCAGAAAATAGGGTCTAGATGGATGCACTATGAAATGGCTATACAACTTGTTGGAAAACAGTACTCAGAAAGTAGTTACCAATGGCTCACTGTCAACATGCAAGGATACACCAGTGGGGTTTCTGCATGGATATGTTCGCAGTCTGGCAATATTCAATATTTTCATTAATGACCAGAATAAAATCTGTTTATTAAATTTGCAGATGGCAGCAAGCTGAGCCAGGAGCACATGTGGAAGATAGGTATGGAATTAAGAATTATCTCATTTACAACATGAACTGATAAAAAGTTGAATAAATACTATATGGGCATGTGCAAGGTATTATGCCTTGGCAGGTGTAACAGTCTCCATTGACAGAGGATGAACAATCAGGCAATTAGCATCCTAGCAGAAAAGGGGCTTACAGGATAAAAGCCAACAGTAGACCATAAGCTCAGAATGAATCATCACTGCCTTGCTAGAAAGGAAAAAGAAAATACAATATACTTGTACAAGGATGAAGTCTGTAAAACACAGAAACTAACTATCTTTACCCAACAATAGTGGGAGTGAGCCAGAGTACTGTGTCCAGCTTGGGAAAATAAAGTCCCAAGGAAGTATGGCCCTGCTGGAGAGAGATCTGAGGAAGGGAATGATAATAACCTGAGAAGGTTATTCTCAGAAGCTGAGAAAATAGCATTTCTACAGGAGCTTGAGTGCATTTGAGCTGTTTACTTTACAGACGACAAAGAAAAAATGAGACATTAGACAGTTTTCAAAAACTTGAAAGGTTTCAGAAAAAAAACAGAACAGATTGTTCTGCATACCCATGACAAATACAAGAAGAAAAATGGGGGCTAAATTGCAGAAAAGAAGATTAAGGTCAGAAGTCACCTCTGAGCTCTAGCAGTAAAAGCATTAAGCACTGGAAAAAATAATTTTGTGTTGCAGAGACCCCATCAATAGAAGGTGTTTTAGAGTCAACTAGATCACCATGTCAGGAAACACCCAAGTAATGCTGATCTGGTCTTTCAGCAGTGGAATGAATCAGATCCTCTCACCAGGTTACTTCTATCCACCTCATTGTAGTTTCTCGCTCACATAAAACATTAATCTATGTACAATCCTTCCCTCACCATCCTTGCTTGCAGACATGCAAGTTATGAGAAGTAAATTGGGCTGCTGGTCTGTCTGCTGGCACACCACGGAGTGCAGCCAGTGCCTTGTGTGGTGACAGTGACAAGCCTGCAGTGCATCTTTGGAGCTGGACAGTGGGGATGGCTTAAAACTTTTCCCTCTACCTGATTAACTAGATCAGCTTATGACACAACACATAAGGGATTTACTTTTTGGCATCACTGAGGATGACCCCAGCAATGTAAGAAGCTAAGGCAGCAGATCCCAAAATAGGGGTCTTGACTCCAACAAAAAAAGTCTGAAATCTTGCAGAAAAGATCGCTGCCCCAGAAAATGGAGCAACAAGAAGAAAAGTTTCCAAAACTCCTGAGCTAAGGGTTTTTTCTCCAAGAGTCCAACAACTTTCCCTCTCAGCTGAAGGCTGTTTTGTGACACAAATCCTATATTGAGGTAGTGGCCTTTGTAACTCCATACTCCTCTGCAATATAAGGAGCAGCAGGACAAACACAAGGTCCTATAGCAGTAACCTAGGTTATCAGGCAAATCTGTGATTAGACCTGCTCAGAAAAGGGAATTTTGTCCATGGGGAAACCACACTGTCCAACATTTTCCAAGCAAAAGCACTCTGTACATTCCTATCCTCTTTGCCTGTAAGTGATTACAACAAGCACTACTTACTGGGGACCAACTACAGATGCCAGCCCTAGCACCAATACTTAGATTATTTTCCCTGTGCATATCCCAGGCTTAGCTGTATGGGATCTAGGCAGTCCAGACTTGAAAGGCAAATCACAGGATAACAGCAGAACACCAGAGCATTCTTCATGACCTTTCTAATGAAGATATTCAGATCTCAAAATGTTACCAGCTGAAAGGACAGTCATGCCTTCTCTAACAACTTTGTGGTGGGAATATGAATGACTTTGCACCACCACATAAAAGGTGTAAATGTCAAGGGGAGAGAAAAATGGCTTGGGTCAGTCCAAATGCATCTCATTAAGAAAGAAATAACAGCAAGAAGAACAAGAAGATGAAGGGTTGGGGTGAAGGACTACTTAGCTCAGAGTGTGACACCCCATATAATTCTCACCAACAAAACACACGATGCCTTATGTCACATGCCTTTGCATGTGTGAAACATGCAAAACAACTTCAACACTCATGCTCACACTGAGCATCAGTGAGCAAAGGCACCTGGGATGATTACCCCTCACTTCAAGATTAGATGCCTGCAATCATGCCTGCTTGTACAGATGCACACATGCATGCCTCCTAGTAAACACAGCTACTGATTTGTGAGGCCACTTCCCTTCCTGCGCTTTTCTGAACCTTTGCTGATTTCCTCTGGTGAAGTTTCCAGATGGTGTCCTTATTGAAATGGTGGCTCAGTGTTCCCTTGGACCCTCACATGGTTAAGCACTTAGCCACTGCCACAATGGGAAACACCTTTTACAATTCAATTTGCTCTTTCTCAAGGATTGCTAGAAGCATCCACTCTCACTGTAGCGAAATCTTAGGCTGCAATAAATGATTTCACCGTAAGAGGTTTTAACTGTCATAGGCATCAAAATGGCTTTGCAAGGGCAATGAGTAGATTTAACTCAGAAGTTTGACAGTCCCATGTGCTCAACAGCACACTGAATGATTCAGTAATGACAGTGTACATATCCCCCCAGGGGACCCCCAGTGTGAAGATGCACAGAGCTTGCTGCCCCACCCCCAGAAACAACAAGGCATCTCGCTCCCTTGGCTGCATTTGGGCAGGGAAACAGCTTTTCTTTCAGCTCACACTGAGCATCAGTGAGCAAAGGCACCTGGGATGATTACCCCTCACTTCTGGCTGTCCATGACAAGTCTCCCCCTATTCATTCACCTCATGATGCATTAACTGTATGCAAGGAGATTTTTATGCCATTTGCAAAACTGTGGCAGGAGAGATAAGCAGCAAGGTGTGGCAGGAAACATTATCAGAGGAAGATACACACAACCCACAGCTGATACCAGACTAGGGCACAGACTAGCTGTTTGATGCTGGTGTTGAAAAAGGAAATGCCTCTCCCCACAGCACAGTATTTGTAAGCTGGGGCACTGGAATGGGTCCAGAAAGGAAAGAATGGATTTTCCAGCACACCACCCCACTTCACATGATGCCTGGGGCATGGGAAAGGAAACCCCCCCTGCTCTATGCAAGATAAAAGGCTTATGTTGAAACAGGGTTACTCCAAGCTTGATATCTGGAGCAGGTGCAGGCATTTGGCTGGCTTTCTCAGCAAGTGCAGCATTTACAACTGGAAACAGATTTTTTTTTTTTTTTTTTTTCAAATGAGCTGATATCTCATCTGGACAACAAACCTAGCATCCAGGTTTTCAAAACAGAGCTCCTCGTGCTGGGAGCAAGCATGGTTGAAAAACAGAACCTGTAATGACAGCCACTGGAAGTCTTGCAAGACAGCACTACACTTGCTCAGCACCTGTTAAATGCTCTTGTGTGGATCCTTCAAAATTGCTCTTGCCCTTTTTGGCACTGATGATTGATCCTCAGTCACTTAGCTGACTTCACCTATTCAAGTTCCATGATACGGAGATAAATATTTTTACATTTTAGAAAGTGAAATGCAATTAAAAGTATTTTCTAGATAGACTCGAGTATAGTGAGAAGTTTCAGAGATTTTGGAAAAAATATTTAACCTACAAATTTCTTGTTTCAAATAGATTTTAAAGAAACTTTTCACTTACAAACAGAACATAATTTTCTTCTGCATATGGACCTACGGGTCAATCCCTCCATCCTTCCCAAACACCCACTTAAAATTGCTACCATGCGGAAATCTGAAGAGCTCCAGCTTCTAGATGAATCATCTACATGCTATACACAAGCCACACAAGTCAATTTCACTTCTGAGATAGTGAAAAATACTGTTTCCTAAGTAGTTCTTCTGCTATGGCTTACAGAAACCACAACAAACATCGAGAACCTACACACAGCCATATTAAGGTAAGAGATACCCAGGAACGTGCCTGTGCAATCAACTTCCTTCTTGATGAGGATATGCCCAGTGAAAGAAATCTCCAACAAGCACAGGGCTGATGCATTTCAGAAGACAACATGAATGTTAATAGCTAAAAATCATTTCACAAGCTTCTAAAACTAAAATGACCAGCTACAGTAAAAATGCCAGCAGGAGAAGATAGATGTGAGCTCAGGAAAGTCAGTTATAAAACAAAGGAGGTTCCAAACTCTGTTTGTATGATTCTATATAAAGAAGAACTCAGATAAACAGTACCACTTCTCCCCTGGAAGATTATTTCTGCAAGATGACATCTGGTTTGAGTACAAAGTGCCAAAGAAATTTCTCCAAGTGACAGGTAAAACTACTGACAGATGTGAAGTACGGCTGCATTATTTTAATAACTGTGTTTCCAATTTTATAATAGGGAATACAAAACTTTTACTTGACTAGAATGAAACATTTTACTTTCCTGGGAAACCAGTTTATCTTTCAAAGCTGCCTCTGTTAAAGCTGACAAGTGCTTAAAAACCATGAACACCTTAAAGCAGCGAACTTAAAATAAACCAGCAGTCCAGGTGAACACACCGGATGCCTGTAACCCATGACAGGATCACAACCCCAGACAAGCATCCTAGTAGATTGCAACAGTCAGTTTGACAGCTGATATTGCCTTCAGAATGACTGTACCTGCAACCAGCACTAAGAGAGCTCTCCTGACAATATGCAGATTTCTCTTGAACGACTCCCAAGTGCAGAAAAAAAGTCCTGCTTTTCATGCCTTCCTAATTATTGCCAGTCATTATCAACATCTCATCCTTCATGTTGTCTTCACCAAAAAAATCTCAGGATCTTTGGCAAAAACTGTTACATCAGTGAGAGGATTTCCCCTAAATTTAAAGAGACCTTGATAAAACCATTTGTTAATGATTCCAGAAACTTGTAGGGACTGCAAAAATTCTGCAAAAGACATATGGAAGATAGAAAGACTCAAAATGAGTGCATGTTAAACATTTCCAAACCCTTCCAAGTTTTGGAATGCTAAAATATGTTGGATCATTAAAACATTTCCAAAATGTTTTAACATTCTAATGCATACAGAAGCTTTAATCAGAATATGATAATCCAGGACCCAGAAGTGAATATTGCATGCCCCAGTAGGAGACTGCCAACCTCCCTTTCCACATGAGAAAATTTTCATGATTATTAGCTTCTAGTATGTGCTTGCACATCAGAAACAAATTTATCTCAGAACTAAATCTTCCTAGGAATCTTTTTGGGAAAAATACACATTAAAAAAGAGCGTGCATTAATTTGGCAGAGAAATATGCCCCTGTTCTGCACATGTATGACTATTTGTGGCCGAGTTTGAAATTGGTATTTTTGATCCTGTCTGCAAGGAAGTAAATGGACTCCAGAGAGCTCTTCCAACCTTTCATTTTTGCTATTCTAATATTGGATTGATTCCCAAGCAAATGAATTACTGGATGCAATGCAGGTTAGACACTCCAGGGTACATAATGAATGGGAGATTTATTATTATTTATATATATATAATGTGTGCATGCGGCTTAGCAATTAGCTCATGAGTTTAACTTCCAGACGTGTGTGAGCAATAGGAAAGAGAACAAGCAATGCCTCCGTCTGTGCTCATAAATCCTTCCCATGTAAAATTTGTCTCCTCTTGCTCTGTCCTTGACCAAGTTTCTCCAGCCCATAGTCCCAGGAAGGCCCAGTTTAATTGGGAAATTACTCCTACCCTGCTGTGGAAGAACAAGTCTTATTGCTGTGATTTGCAACAAGTACTAAGGGAAAAAGAGAAAGCCAAAAGCCCACAAGTCCTCCCCTGGTACACACCTGAAACACACACCTATAACATACTTCCATGAAAGCCCACCTCCAAAAAGCCCCTCAAGGGCACATCGTACAGCACAGTTAAGCTGGCTTGCCAAGTGTGCTGGCACTCTGGCTCAAGGCAGATCTTGGCCCAAAGTCTGCTTTCGAGGCATAATTCCCAAAGTATCCAACTCCCCAAAATGTGGTTCCACAGGAGCTGAAGGGGGCCAGGGAAACCAGACACAGCACTTCTAAAACAGCAGCAGCTGCTGCTCAGCCTGAGCAATTCCCCTTTATTTTTCCACTGGGAAACCTACTCTAAAGACAACATTCACAATGGGTCTGAGTAGGGGACTGGGAGCTGGTATTCCCCATCTCCCTCTAGCCTGGTGCTTCCACACAGCACAAGAGCCCTCTTGAAATCCTGGCCTGTACCTTGTTCATCCAGCAGACACCGAAGGGCAGGTTGGCTCTGCAGGTCCCTGGGAGGGCAGGCTGGGGGGCACCTGCAGGCACACAGGATACTGCCAGGGAAAGCAGATTTGCTATGGGGCTCAGCCAGCTCTGCCTCCCTCAACCATCCCATTCTGGGCACCAAGAGAACCGGCTGTGCAGCATTGGCACAGCCCATGGGGGCTTGGCACATCTGCCCTGGCATTCTGCTCCCAGCCAGTGATGGCTCTGATGTCACAGCAGAGTCGAAGAGCTCCCAAAAATGGCCAAGGGACAGGAGGGAGGCCTGCCATGCCCTGGCTCCCTGATGACCACCCAGATCTTCCCAAGGCTCTGCCCCCAGTGATCCTATCAATCCCAGGCTCAGGAAGGGCTGCTGCCACCCAGCCCTCACAGGGCTCTCCAGCAAATACACAGCAAAGGCACAGCTGCCATTGCAGAAGAATGGCAGGGGGTAGGGAAACCATTACCTGAGTGTAAGTGAGAGCAGTTTCCTTCCTCAGGATGGGGTATGAGGGGTGGCAGACAGAAGAGCTGTACCAAGCTCTGGCAGGCACAGTGCAGACAAGGGAAAAGCAGAGGAAGGCTGGAGCCTGCAGAAGGCCCAAGGAAGGGAGAAAAAGCTCAGGTGAAGCTGATGCCACAGCCAACCAATGAAAATTGCTGGCAGCACTCCTGCAGAGGTGTGATTTTGGCACAGCTGGCACACTGCCGGGAGAACCCCAGATCCCTCCTTTTCTGTTTTTCCCCTTCCCTTAGAGGGAGCAGCATGCCTCTGCATGCTGCAATTCAAGCCTCACCTCCCTAGCAGAATATAGGTAGAGATTGTTGAATCATAGAATATCCTGAGTTGTAACAGAACCCAAAAGATCATTTAGTCCAGCTCCTGGCCCTGCATAGGATAAACCCCCAAATAATCACACCATGTGCCTGAGTATGTTATCCAAGTGCTTTTTGAGCTCTGGCAGGTTTGGCATGGATGGGAAGAGAGAAGGTGCACTCTGGCTTTGTCTAGACTACTGCTTTAACTCACGTTAATTGCTCCCCAATTAGCCACAGTTAGCTAACACATTTGTAAACACCAGTCTAGACACTGCACAAACATTTGTTCTAAGACACATATGTAAAATAGTTAAGTGGATGCTAAAGCAATTAGGTATAATCTTATTACTTCAATTTCTCGCATCCCCTTTTCACCTTTAGCTGGAGCGGAGACTGGAGCTCTGTACAGCAGGACCTTTTTTCAAAAGGCACTACAAAGGTAAACCTTAGGGCTATCGCATGCAAAACCCTGATAAGGTGCTATTAGTTCCCAGCCAACTTTCAAAGACACAGTACCGTAGGGTTTTACAGCAGCAGACATTCAATGCACACAGGATCCACTAAGAAAGTGTAAAAGCCTTCTGAGCTTCTCAATTTTGATTTATATTCTCTTTTAAAAAAAATCATTAGGCAGTAGATTTTGTGGTGTTCTTTATACAGACAGACCCCTAACCCCCTTTGTTATGGCCGTATATCAAAATGTAAGGTTTGAACGTGACATTCACACTTCTGCTACTTTAGCACGCACAGCAACACGTTCCCCTCTGATTTTCTTTCAAAGATGCCTTATCAGTCTTTATATATGATCATAATGTGGAGCATATATCAACGGGCTCCTTCAGAGCTGGAGAAGAATTGCAATCTCTGAGCACTTTCACAATCCCGTGAGCAAAAAAGCAGGTTAGGGGTTTCCAAATCTAGCTTCCAGCTCCCTGCTCCACATACACACCTCCCTCTCCCAGCTGTCAGAATTCTGCAGCTTGTATCTAAAGCAGAACAGAAACTGGCATCTGGATGGAAAACATTCATTTCTGCAAGGTTCTTGGGATATAAAATAATACATCCTTCTTCTCTTCCCAGGTCCAAATAGACACTGCAGCCTCTAAAAGAACCTCTGTTTGCTCCTCTGCAGGAGTTGCAAGCCAGGGGCAAGCAGGCTGCAAAGGGCTAACCATCCATCTCCCAGGCTATGTTTCCCTTAAGGCTCACAGCAACCACCACCTCCTTTTGCAAGCATGTCATTTGGCACGCTTTGGTTTGGATGGCCAAACTTCATCCGAGTAATGCATTTCCCTAACAAGTCAGCTCTCGTGTGAATTCAAAATGACACCAATTTCACAGCTAACTCTCATGGCACAAGCAAATTTCAAAATTATTCACAGAAATTTTGTAATGTTTTCCTTCTGGGGCTGAAACAGAGAAAGAATCTTCAAATTCATATCATCCAATGCTTCAGTCTTATTTCTTGAAATGCCCCAAACTGCTCAATTTCAAGCTGGTTTAGCATTAAGATGCATTTTCCTTTTGTCTTATCAAAGTCTGAGGAAGGTTAAACGCCTCTGTTCTTCACTGCAGGCTGTGCTGTGTAGATCATATCTCCTCTGATTTAACTCTGCTTAGTCAGAAGGGAACCACCATCGTGTACCATTTTGCTCTTTTCTTCAAGTTCAGCTGGCTAGAGAAGAGGGTGAAAATGACGATGCCCCCCAACCCAATAAAGGAAAACAAAATTAGCTTCATGCTTTTTTTGGAACTAATTAGAAATTAAAAGTTCAAGCATGATAAAATTTAGTATGATTCTGCTTGGGTCAAAACTTGACTCAAATTCCTCCACTTTCATTTTATTAATAACAGCATGGGGGGGAGAGAGAAAAATGTTGAGAAACTGGCTGTGCACTAAAAAATTCCAAACCTACTTTAGTTTCAGCTGTCTCCAGGTACTTGGCAAAGCAGCTCACCTGTGTTTTGAATGAACGATCTTTAGCTGGGATATGCTTGGCTGCACACACCAGTTTTAGCAGTCAGAAATCACTTAGTTCATTTGCAGTTATTTGGTGCTAAGAGAAGATGGCAGTCAGAGCACCTTGAAGAGGCCAGGCTTCTGCTGGCCACATGGCAAGTAAGCTGTGGATGCTGGTAGTCAGCACCAGCCTTGCTGCTGCTGAGGTTGCTGTCTATTAGTGCCAGTCACGATGGGACTCTGCTAAGCATGCACAGTCAAGCAAATTAAAGTTGTAGGCGGAGCCTACTGTCAAAAGTTGTTAAAAAAAAAAAAAAGGAAGGAGAAAAAAGTACATTTTTAACCTCATGGCAACTGTCAGAAGTTATCTCAAGTGGAAAAATATCACACTGATAGTATACTTTGGTTTTACCACAAGATAAACTTGGCAATGTCAGCCTCAGGCTCAGCTAACTCAGACTGACCTGACCTAGATTAAAAAAAAAAAAAAAACAAACAAAAACAACAACAAAAAAAAACAACAAACAAACAAACAAACAACACCAAACAAACCAAAAAACCTCACACCACCAAAAAACACCACCTGATTTTTCTATGGTTTTCTGCATCTTTTTGCTTGTTAACCACATTACACTGAAATAAAAAAGACCTAAAAATGCACCAAAGGTGCATTTCACAAAGGTGACTAAATTCTTTTCAGAATATAACAAATAATTCCCTTCCCATATCAAATTGAGGCCTGTATCTAAGAAGTCAGCCACCCTTCCCCACCTACCCTCCTGCATTTAGAATTGTTATGAAGCAATATATTGCCTGGATCAAATCCCCCAACACCAGGATCTACCCTGCTGGGTTCTCTGGGAGATCACCAGGACATGTGACAGCATCCTTTGGCAGGCTGCAGGTGACATACACTGACCCCACGGAAGGCCAGAATGTTCTACTCAGCACAGATGTTTTAAGGAAGGAAGCATTTAGTTCAGTGATCTTAGGAAGTTCAGGGGCCAGCTGGTATGAAAGGGGAGTGGAAAGAGCAGTCTGCATGTACCCTGAGACTCCGTGCCCTTGGCCCAGGCACTAGCTCCAGTGTGGGAAACTGAATGTTGCTTTTGGGAACGAGCAGCAGCTCTGCCATTTACATACATTAATCCTTGGAAGTACAGGAGGCATTATCATTTGCCAGACTTGTTTGCATAATGAGGAACTCCCGAGAGAAATTTCTTGGAGAAGTGTTGCCATTACCGTGCGGGTGTTACCACGGCATTTCTATGCAGCTCCCAATCCCTTTCTCCCCTCCCGCCCCACTTACTGCCTCTCATTGAAAATGTGAAGCCCCTACAAGAGCCCCTTGGAGCAGCACTGTCGGATGGAGCTCAATGTGCCATGTTCTCAGAAGGTTTTCAGACTCCCTGACACTCTTCACGTCCAGCCCTGCTCACTCAGCCCAAGGGGTTACGCTATGCCAATGATTTATTGCCTCTCTAAGTAGGCAGTGGGTCAGGCAAGATTTTTTCCTGGCAAATTCATTCCTGGTGAATAGCTATCACCTTTTCCACCCTTTCTCAAAGAAGGGCATTGGGCCACATGGAGGTCAGAAGGACTGAGTAAGTAAAGGGATTAAACAAAGACTGTTCCATAAATGAAGTGACCAACACTCTCCTGCAGAAATACAGGGAGGGAAAGTGAAGACAGAAAGCAAAAAGGTTTGTCAAAAACCAGGGACTGTTTCTGAGCTAGCTTCTGGTGTCCCCTTGAAGCTGAGCAGTGGCAGCAGGGGAGCTGCAGTGCTGCCAATGGGGAATCTCCTGGCATCACCCTGACTGAGGGACCTCAGATCTCCCCTCTTTCTGCAGGGATGCAGTCACCCAGACCCTCCAAGTCTCAACAGAGAGTGAGAGCCCATGTTGCCAGGCAGCCTAAATAATGGACTCTAGTGGGTTCAGCAGTGTTTTAAGAGCCTGAAAAATTGTCCAGGAAGCTATCCTCCCCTTCCTCCTCCCCTGCCACTGACCCTTCCACCAACTCAGATGCATTGTTGGGACTGGAAGTGCCAGTAAGCCCCTCCTCTCCCTCTCAGGGGCTGGCAGCACCAGGAAAGGGAACCCCCGCCAGCCAGTCTCGCCGGCTTCTCCATTTGTTTTCATTTTGTCACCAGACGTTTCTATTTAAGCTGCTTGGAAGGATATCTCAATAACAGCCCTAACTGGGCTCAAGGAGACAGAAGCTGACAGTGAGTACGCCTTTCTCCTTTCTCCTGAACATCACCCTCATGTCAAAACATAAGTTGTACTGTGAGGGAGATGGGAAGAAGTAGACACACCCAGGAGCTCTGTTCCCAACTTCCTACACCCCCTGTACCACCTCAGCCATTGATGGAAACTGAGCTGTTTGTGAATCCCAGGTGCAAACGAGCTCTGGCAGCTCAGCAGTTATGGTGCTAAACCAATGTCATCAAGGGCTGCAGAGATGGCCTACTCCACTCACATAGTTTATACCCCAGAGCAGAAACATTTCCACTCATGCACTGTGGAATGAGTGCAAAGTATCTGTGAATTCTTTCCTGCAGATCCTTTGGGGGACTGCATGGCTTTAGCACAGGGTCCATCCTTCGGCGTACCGAAGAAAAGCCAAACTTTAGAATGAAACTTGTGTACCCACGCTCTAAAAAGCAAATGCTAACATGTGTGGGCTACACCACACACTGCCTGAAGAGATTAGCTCAGGTATCATTCCTGTTTGACTCTGCATTGCACGGCGTGTAGGTGTTCCTGAGTTGACCCTACTGATGACCACTGCAAGACAGTGTTGAGCCAATCGGAGCTACCATAGCCAAACGTCAGAGATACAAATGAGTTGTTCTGTACCATTACACTTCCAAGAGAAAGTAATTTCCAAGGATGTTACATAATTACAGCTAGGAGTGGGAAGTTTACCCTGTGGGAATTCTGAATGAAAACTCAGGATCCCTACACATGAGATCCAGATTTTACTCTCAGCCCTGCTGCTGACAAACTGTGTGAATCTGGGCACTTCATCTACACACACTTCACTCTCCCTTGCATAAAATTGTGGATCTTTGCAAACCTGTCCTTGAGCAGAACACAGCACACACTTGTGTGTTATTTTATGTGCTTGTTATTGTCACTGGTGTCACACTGATGGCCCATGTGCAGTTTGCACAGCTGAGTACAGTCAGGCTGTAGGGGGCTCGCAATTCTCTGCATCAGTGTTTGTGCCAGGCAGTGCCTGCTGAGCAGTGTCTGCTGGGCAATGCCTGCCTGCACCCCCTGGGGCAGCCTGTGCACAGCTGTGTGCAGCTGTCACATCATCTCTGGAGGAGACTGCATCTTCTGTCACATTCCCCTGCATGAGCAGCGATACATATTCACACTCTGGATGTGGATTACTGTAAGTGGGATGAATATTTAGACCTGACTATCTCTGAGTGCATCTCTGTGTACACATGCATACGAGAACTGGGTCAGGAGAATCTCTCCCCTTTCATGTAACTCATCACAAAATCCCTATACCCAATGTCACCTTTGCAAGTTGTTTTGCAAGGCCCTGATTAAAACATCTGCTTCTCTTCCTGCTTTGCTGAGTGAGGAGAACATCCACAGAAAGAAATGGAAGAAGCCATTAGCTTAGTCTCCAAGGGGGAACCCCTGAACAGCTCAGAAAAGCCTGTGCCAAGGGGAGGACACTGGAAAGTGAGAGCCAGCCAAGGAAAGAGACAGATGGGGCCAGCTCCATTCCAGTTCTCATCTGCCTTTGCTGCACTGTGCACATAATATTCTTACTACAAGGTCTAATTTATAAACCCAGCTCGTGTTTATAAACTCTCCCGTCCTAATGGAAATGAAAACATTAATACAACCCGAGGATTCTTCACTTCCCAGGTTTTAATTAAAATCATAGGTGTTAAGAAGCAAGAGTGTCTTCATGGAGTACAAGTCTAATGAAGTATTTCCTCACATAGCACAAATCTCTGTGTGCAGTCCCAGATCACTGGCACTGGGCACCCAAAACACCAACCTCCCTGGAACCAGGAGTTCACTTCCTGAAAATTAGAAAAACAAATTATCCTTCAATTTGTTTCAAATAAATGTAGGTGCCAAGACAGAGCTGGGAAAATAATACTAAGCAGGTAAAAGAAACCCCAACAACTTAGCACAGCCATAAAACTTGATCTCTTAATTGACTAACTAGAGGCAATTGTGATTTCACTGCATGCCAGCAAGAATGGGCTGCATGGCAAAAAGGAGAGGACTCCATGTGGGGGCAGTGCATGAACCCACAGAAAAGGAGAGGTGATGGAGACAAAGTAGCAAAGTGGGAAAAGGCGGCACAGAAGGTTGGAGCAAGGGCAATCAAGGACACTGGGGAGGCAAGTAAAAATGTAAACACATGAAAATTGCAAGACCAGATCACATGGACCTGTTCCCTTTGTCTCCCCTGGGATCAAATGAAAAAAGCAGCAACGGAACCAGCATGGAGTGACATACGTGTGTAGACAGAGATGAGGGGACTGATCTTTGGCAGGTGTAAAGCTGGCTGGAGGTCAAGGCTGATGGCAGAACACCAGTTACTGGAAAATGAAGCCCAGCAGAAGCAATTTCCCTTCACCATCATCCTCCAGGGAAAAAAAAAAGGTCTAGTCTGCCAGCTCCAGAACTGCTTTCTATCCTTATTGCATTATGGTGCCTGCCTTGTCATAGGAGGCACAAACAAAAGAAGGGAGAAGACACTGAAACACAAAGCTAGTGTGAAAGTATCAAAGCAGTGGAGAGACCTAAGGGTGACTTTGCCACCAAGTCCACCTTGAAGAAGAATGATGGCACTGTTGACATCTCTCAAACAGCTTAACAGCAGTCTTTTATGGATTTGTTTCCATTTTAAATGCTTCCATCTCAGTCTACGGGAGCTAGTGATGGACTTCGTTTAGAGTAGTGTGGATGTGTGGTCCCAGGCTCCAGTCAGGGCTCCGGAAGTTTTCACCAGCCACACTTTGGTCTGAGTCTTATTTCTAGAAGATTGCATCATATTGCACCCAGTAGGCTGCTTGTCCCACATTCTTCCCACCTTCAGGCAAGTCCACTTGCTTAACAGTTTCCTGTGATGCTGCTATGATGCTTGATTAATTCTGTATCATGGTGAGATTAAAAAGACAAAAAGCCTTTTTTCCCCCCTACTGTTCCTTTTCTTTTGTACTTGTCACCTTGGGAGACAATGGAAATGCCGAAACACATTGGCCAGAAAAATGTGACTCACAATTGAGGGAGCTGCAGCAGTTTGTGTCCTTGGCCTTACATTCTGAGTTCACGGTGTGAGGCAAGAGCAATGGAAAAGAGAAGCATTATTTCCTCACCAAACAGTGCTCAAGACCTTAACATGCTTGTTTCAAACCCACATCTACCCAATAGAGCACATCTAATCACCAAAGACATGTCTTGCTTCTGACTCCTGTGACTCCAGGGGCAGCCACATTCATAGGTGGAAAATCACAAGATGCTGCAGCTGGGATCTTAAATAAATGGAAGGACTCCTGTCAGCCTCAGGTGAAGTTGCAAGCAAGTGCCTTTTCTGTAAGGAGGGAAGAAGTTCACTGGATGTCCCCACATCAATACCAGTACAGTGAGGTGCAATGCCTTTGGCTAAAAGAACCCTCTTGGCTCACCTGAACCTGTACAGGGTGCTAGAGGAGACAGGGCGTAGGTGCTTGGAAAATGAGGAAAACAGAGGATTTGCTGTGTTTAAGAGGTAAACGCGCTTTCTGTCCCTTGTAGGCAGCTGTATACAGTGCTAATGAGGCCAAAAAAGGGAACTGAAAACATTACTGACCTTTGCAAATTGCTTCCTAGTTAATGGCCTAGTGTGGGCAACTTACTGTTTTATTTGGCTACTCCTTTGGTCAAGGTCTGCTTGGTTTTTATTAATTTTATCCTAACAATAAAGGGGAACTTTTAGCATCATTTAAAAGTGCAAGACCACAGATTCAAATGGAAATGACCTTACAAATCTAGAGGTTATAAATCAGCCAATGGAAAAGAATGTTGCGCAGTACTAAGAGAAATAGGACAACAATGTGCACTTAGGTATTCTTGACTAATGGTTTGTATTTTATAGCACCTTCCCTTAGAAGATCTCAAAGAGCTTCACAGTAAACAGAAGAAAGAAACGGGAAAAAGACACACTTTGAATGTCTTATCCTACATTTACAAGCCCCACTCCCAGATGGTTACACCAGTTGACACCATCTGGAGACCAGGATTGTCACTTCCCTGTGCCCAAAGCTTAGGTAAATCACAAAGAAATGAAAAATCTCTGTCTATGACATCACGTCCTTGAAGTGATACAAGGATCTGGTGCTGGCACTGCTTCCCACTTGGGAAGACAGTGGAGAGCCAGTCTCCACTGCCTCAGTACAAATCTCTCATCCTACTTTAGGTTTTTCTATGGGATGGTGTGATCAGCATCAGCATGATGAAGGACAGGCACTAAGAAAGGTCTTCTGAACTTGGTCTGTTCCTTTTACAAACAAGCTCTTACAATGCCTCTAACTAGCAGATAAATATTCTACCCCAGTCATTGCTGTCATACCTGAGCACCCATTGACACTGCCCTTACTCCCTTCAGGTTAGTGACAGATAAGCAAAAAAAACTGTAAGACCAAGGTCAAGTTTAGAATCACAAGCGCTCAAAGAAAATTCACAGTTCTTGCAGGCTGGTCCTGCAAGAGATGCCAGCAAGTGACTCAGCCAAGATCACAACTACAAGAAAGCCACAGTACTGGGGACTGCCCCTCATCCCCTGAGAATTAAACACAACCCCAAAATAAGCTGCTAATACTGACACCACAGCAGTTTATCTCGAGACAGTGACTGATTTGACAAATGTTTTTATACCTAAGAATAGAGATCTCCCTACTAATCTGATATATCTGACTGACAAGTACCGGTTTGAATAGCCATGGACTCCCCCTTCTACACATAGCTGTGAAAAGACAAACATACACATCTTGGTTTTTGTTGGGTTTTTGGGGTTTTTTTGGTGGGTGGTTTTTTTTTTTTTTTGGTTTTTTTTTCAGTGCTAAGTTAGGGAAGAAAGAAAAGGAACAAAACGAAGATGTTTGATTTTGACAGTATCTATCCTGGCATCTCATGCCACTACTTTCGAGAGCTAATGGAGAGTGATCACAATGCCAAAGGAACTTGAGCAGACAGAAAGAGCTGTTAAGGAATCAGAATAAGTTGCAAATGCATCTAGACAAGTGATTAGGAATCTCACCTTCTACCTACCAGCAGTCAGGGGCTGTGTTCCTCCTACTGCACTCAAGCAGGGACTGGGCAGACCTTGCCTGAGCTTGAGATGCCCCAGCTGCCTGAGGAAGCTGAGTGCTTATTTGCAAGCAAAACTGCATCTGGATTTTTGCATGCACCAGTTTTGGCTTGGGGAGCCATTCTCATATTCCCTCCAAATACTGGCTAAATGGAAACACCCCAAAAAAAGACAAAGACCCGGCTGTGGCATTTTCATAAATAGCTCTCTGTTTGTGGGTGTGTACATGTAAAAAAAAATAAGGACAGCCCCAAAAGGGAAGGTTAGTATTAAAGGCTCCAGGAATACTTTTTTTTTTTTTTAATTTTTCCATTTCACAGCTAGTTGATTTCAAGTATTCTAATGGCTGCTTCCTACCCTAGTGCCCATCTGTCTATTTTAATAAATGTTCTTGGTAGCACCTACCTGGCAAACATTTGAACACCCAGAAGCACAACCAAATTTTACCCTAAATCACGGGGCTGGAATAGCGAGCTATATGGAAATGATGGAATCATCCTTCTCCCTACAGCATGGGCACTGGCAGCAGCAGATAGACAGATGGGCAAAACAGACAAGAAAATCTGAGGGGCCTGGCCCCATCTCTCCTTCTTCCATTTTCTTCTGTTAAAAGTCTGGTTGAGCAAAGGACAGGTTGCTGTAGTACTTGGGTGCCCTGTGCAGCTACAGAGGTCTGCTGGGTGGCAGTCAGTAAAGATTCCTCAGCTACCTTGGAGATGCTGAGATAACTGATGCACTGAAGCTACCATGTGACAATGGGCTGATCCTCTTTAGGACCCATGCATTGTCTTTGATCTGTCTGTGGATCTAACCAGTGGTGACAGAAGTTAACCTTTGCTCCATTCTCTGGGCATTCAACTGTGTTCCCTTTCATTTGTCAAAGGGTCTCCAACCCTTCCCCTGCACACCCTCCATCCTACATACATGTTCAATACCAGGTAAATATCCTACTAGGAGAGCTGCCTCCATTCATGACCAGCTTTCCTGCCCCTTTACTCTCTACTTCAAAAAGGCAGCATCCCTACTTTTGCTCTGAAATGGTGGCAGGAGCCACTCATATGAATGCTGATATTCTGTTACTGCCTCAAGGACATGAGTGTGTGGTTACGTTTTGGCATTTCACCTTCATCAATACTAAAATTTAGCAAGAAATGTGTACAATGAAGGCTTATGTCTTAGGCCTTTTTCTTATTAATCCTATTACACTTGTCTTTATGAGCTCTCCAAGTTCCTTTTACTCCCTCCGGGGCTTGGCTGCAAATGAGATTTTGCATCTCAGTGTAAAATAACCAGAACATTTTTCTATAAAATTAAATAAAAATCCTCTGTCCTGACAGTACATGCCCAGAATCCAGTTTCTGGAGTCTACATTTTTCCAAGCCCTTCATTGTCTTCTCTACTTCCCTTAGCTTTGGGAGCAGGCTTTCATTCTGTCCTGATGAATACTGTGAAGAAAATTAAACAACTCAGATGAACAAGAGGGAGAAAAAGTGTGACTGAGTTGCAGAAGCCTCTGACTTTTAGCAAACCTCCACTTATTATATAGGTCTCAATTTTCCAATGCATAAAATGATAACAGGGATAGTCCTAGCCTGCAATGGAGGTAGGATGGCTCAGCTCATGGATGTTCAATGTTCGATGAGATTCTATTATAAGTGATAATATCAATAGTTTATTATTGTAGTTACAAAACTTCTAGGTAAATATTTTGATACCTGAACTCGATTGAACCTTCTTTGCTTTGAAAAACAGGACTGGGATCTGTACTGATTCCAAAATTTCTAATCAGCTAACCAACTTTTGTTGTTGTTGTTTTTAATATATTGTTTTGACAAGAAGGACTCAAGAACCAAATTCCAGTGTCAACACGGAAGCCATGCTGGCTCCTAAAAAGCTTACCATAATGACAAGAAAAAGCAAAATGGAAAGTGTATTAGAATTCTTAATGCCATCTAGAGTTAGTAAGGCGGAGTGGAATGACCAGAAATGAAAAATAATGGCTGAAGAAAGTTAATAGCATTCCTTCCCAGAGCTCCAACTGCTTTGAATTTAATCTTCCAGAGAAAGGTAAGTATTGTATGGAAAGTAATTCCCACCATATTAAGAGAGGGGGATTTTTACTGTACCATGTTTGAACAGGTTTGGTGCACTAACATTATCATTTACCTTTGATCTGTAAAATCTGGGTATGTGTTTGCAATTCACCAGTACTACTCATAATTTAAAGCCTTTAATACCTGATATGGCAGGATGACTTGGGTTGCAAGAAGAAAACAAAATCAAGCACAGCTTGCAATGCCTTAAAAAAACATTGACCTCAACAAGCTGAGCTCCTGTTCAACATCGTCTCAGAAGCTCCACCAGCAGATTTCCACCTGCACAAGTGTTTTTCTGTTCAGCCTCTGCAGCACACCACTCTTTACCATAAAAGTTGACATTTAGATATGAAAAAATCAGGAAGGAAAGGGGATGATTTAAAAATAAAATGCAATTTACACTAATTATGTCATTACATAGGATGCTCTGCAAAAAAACATTAGCAAGTGAGATCATATCGGCAAAGCTCAAGATGAGCTGTATGAAAGACTTGCAAGTTCCTAAGTCAGAAAGCTGTGGCTTCCTGCTGTTTCTCATTTCTTGGCCAATCAATGCTTCATAAAGACTTTTAGGATACAGTTAAAGTAGCTCTGCAGTCCTAATGTCTGCAGTATCAAAACAGGAAACCAGTGGTAACATACTGATATGTGTAGCAACCTGGTGCAGAAAAACACAGGAGCATTCCTGTTCCAACGCCAGGGAACAGATTATGTGAAGCAGTCCTGAGTCACCTGTGGCAAAACAGTCAAACTAAAGACTTCCAAAGCCCAGTATCATGCCACAATCACTGACTACCCTTCATTTCACCTCCAGAAAATCGCTGAAAAGGAGATGAGTCCCAGCACACAGCATAAGACCTGCACATATGCAGCTTCATGCCTTCCTGATCAGGATCAAGGCCTCTTTGCAAGTCTTCTCCTTTTCCCAATACTCACTCTGTACTGAACTGGGAGGCTGCATGCCGTGTCTTGAAGCCATCAGAGGCTACCATTAGCAATAAAATAAAATAAGTAAATAAATAAAAAAAAAATAGCATGGAGCAGTTCTTCAAATAGCATGGTAAGACCTGCTACGGTTTTAACATATCTCTCAAGTACCCTCAGTTCAGAACACCTCAACCTGCATGTCAGTACTTTTCACTTTGTTCTTCTGTAGTCTGGAGAGGCAAGAGGGAACTTGCTTTTGTTTCTATCTCCAGCTGATCCTGCACAAGTATTTCAGGGGGTTGGGCACAGACCACTTTGCCATTTAAAATTTTATGAAGTCCATAACTCGGTCTCACCTGCACATGCATTCGTACCCTCTGGCAGGCTTCATCTTATGCCAAACAGACCAAGTTTAAAGCAATCTTGAAGACAACCATTTCAGCAATCTCAAGGTGCATGTAAAAATACTTAAGCTGTAATATTCTGAAGACTCACAAGCTGCCTCTGGAATGTGGGAGAACAGCAAACAGGTCCTTCCAATATATTTTCAACCTGCATTTCTCTAATCTCCATGCTCTAATTCAGTTGGCAAGTTGATGGTTTTGGAGATTCTGTCATCCAAGAGATGATCAGTTAAAAAAAAAAAAAAAAAAAAAAAGAGCTGACATATTTTGCATTTCACAATATACAAAATCTCAGAAAATGGGCTTCAGCTGTGCTCTTTTTGCTTTTTGCTTTGCTGCTTTGTTTTGTTTTACAAAACTGTTTGCCATCAATCTGCCTAAACCACTTCACTGACCACATGGGCCGGGCAGCTAAGGACTGTGATTATTTGTCAAAGCTTTTATTTCGGGGAAAAAAGCCCCAAACTGACAAAAGTAATTCAACAAATTTTTTTGACAAATGCATTTTAAAATTGTTAGGCTACCTCAGTTAACCAGATGAATAATGCAAAATGATACAAGGTGAATAATTTATTACAAAATAGGGGGGGGAAACACTATATAAATTATTGAACTAATATTATTTGACAAGTGCTTGCCCTTCCCTGAAGTGCAGCTTTCTCTATGATGGAACAAAACAGCTGTTTAAAAGCAACAATAGTTTAAGGCAGCAAATGAAGAAGAATAACAAGTGCTAAAACAGTACAAGATTAGACAGAATGTAATTATCCAGATTAGAAACTGGTTAAAATTGGGAAACAAGGCGAAGGTCCCCTTCTAAAACATATCAAGCAATGACAAGTGGTCTAGATATTTTCTCTTATTTGTTGTTTTTGGGGTTGTTTTTGTTTTTGTTTTTATTTCTATTTTTATTTTTATTTTTTTATTTATTTGATTTTAGTTCGTGTTTGGGGTGGTTTATTTTTGGTGTTTGTTTTTTGGGGTGGATTTTTGTTTGCTTTTTTTGAGGGGGGGTTGTTTGTTGGGTTTGTTGTTGGGTTTGGGGTTTTTTTGTTTGTTTGTTTTTGTTGTTTTTTGGGGGGTTTTTTTGTGCGGTTTAGTTGGGTTGGTTTGTTTCTTTGGGGGAGGTTGTGGGAAATTTTGGTGGAATTTTTTGTAGGCTTGTTTTGTTTTGTTTTTAATGTTTACTATTAACCAATGAATAGAATAAAATAGGATAGACTAGAACAGAACAGACTTCTTCGGTTGAAAACGACCTACAAGTAATCGTTCAGCCTGACACCTCAGGGCTGACCCAAAGTTAAAGCCCGTTGTTAAGGGCATTGCCCAAATGTCTCTTAAACATTGATGACTCGGGGCATTGACCACTTTTCTAGGAAGCCTGTTCCACTGTCTGACCACCCTCTCGGCAAAGAAATGCACTCTAGTGTCCAGCCTGAACCTCTCCTGCGACCATTTCGAGCCATTCCCATGTGCCCTGCCACTGGATGCCGGGGGAGAAGGGACCAGCCTGAACCTCTCCATTTCCCCTCCGCAAGGAGCTGCAGAGAGCGAGCATGGCAGACCACGGAGGCGCATCGCTGCCAGCAGCAGCACACGGAACGGGTGGCTGAGGAGAGCGGCCCAGCCCCAGGCCTGCCCCAAGCCAGCCCCAGGCCTGCCCCAAGCCAGCCCCCGGGCCCGCTCCCTGCCCGGCCCGCTCCGGGCCTTGGCTCCCGCTGCCCCCGGCGCCGCCTCAGCGCCGAGCGACACCTGGCGGGCGGGAGCGCGCGCCGCTGTCATGGCGGCGGCCGGCCCCGCTCCCACCCTGAGGCGCCTCAGCCCGGCCGGCAGCCGCCACCAGCGTGTCGGGGCTGCCGGCAGCGCTCCGGGGCACTGCGCGGGCAAATTCCGTGCCTTGTGAGGGGCCGCGTGTTCCCGCGGGGTGGAGGGAAGTGAGGAAAGCTGGATGGTGGCAACTGACACTCAGGGGTCAGCCACACGCGTGTGAACTCTGACTTAGCTACGACAGCCGTGATTAGATAGGAAGGAAGGACCATCTGCTGCTCTTCAGGCTTATTTCCTCCATTACAGAATTGGAGAATTTTTTAGGTTGGAAAAGAGCTCTAAGATCATGTAGCCCTACCATTAACCTGATACTACCAAGCCCACCATTAAACCATGTTCCTAGATGCCACATCTACACACCTTTTAAATACCTTCAGGGATGGTGAATCCACCACTTCCTTGGGGAGCTGTTCCAGTGCTTGACAACCCTTTCAGTGAAGAAATGTTTCCTCATATCCAATGTAAATCTTGTCTGGCACAACCTGAGGCTGTTACCTCTTATCACTAGTTACCTGGGAGGAGAAACCAGCCCGCACCTCACCATAACCTCCTTTCAGGGAGTTGTAAAGAGCAGTAAGGTCCCCCAGAGCCTCCTTTCCTCCATGTGAAACAACCTCAACTCCCTCAGATGCTCCTCAATAGACTCATGCTCCAGACTCTTCACCAGCTCCATTGCCCTTCTCTGACCACACTCCAGCCCCTCAGTGTCTTTCCTGTGGTGCATGGCTGTCCTAGGGTGATTAGGACAATGGCCCAAAACTGAACACAGGACTCAAAATCCAACCTTGACCAATCCAATTAGCCTTAGGGCCAGCCAGGATGGCCTTACTCAACACCATGGAATAGCACCTTGCATAGCTATTATTGTTTCTCCAGGAACTGTGCTTTAAAGACACTACCAGACCCTTTCAAAGGGCAAATCATAACTGTGGCACCTTGGAAAGATTTGCTTCTAGTAGCTAAGTGCAGGAGCTGAGCTCGCCCTAAGTATTGCAAGAATTATTTGGGGAATTTATGCTTTTGGGTCCTGGCTCCCAGTCACTAGCAGGAAAACGCTGGACTGCACAGAAGCAAAATTTACAAATCTCTGTCACCGTATGGGAACGCTGTGATATTCCCAATTTACACACATACTTTGGATGTGTAAATATTTCAGAGCTGCAGTTTAAGGGCACCAGTGATTTGCACAGCACTATATATCACTGCTTCCCAGGGAACACAGTGCTACTGAAAAGTAGCACTCAAGTCAGGGGTGGATTCAACATTAGCATCTCAGCACTACGGTACAAGTTTGATTGTTTATGTACATCATGTCAACTGATTTAAAATCTATATTTACACACACTGAGATGGCCTCCACTCATTAATAAATTAAGACACTTGTAAACCACTGGATCTGCAAGTTGGCTTTCTGATTTACTAGCATCTGAGTATCAGATTGCCCACCCTTCCTAGGCAAAAGCTGCTGAGGAACAAAACTAAGTGCTCTATTGTAGACTGTAGTCTACTGTAGTCCTGTAGACTGTGGTTGTCCATATACCACTGGAATCCATGTTCCTCATACTAAGCCTCTCTGCAGACTAAATTTTTCTCTTCTGTCCCGAGGCTTATTAGCCTCGGATTTTTCGCCAACACTGAACTCAATCATTTAAATGAGTTTAATGACAAAGGTTAGTTTTTCCAAGAGGAAGCTGAAAGCCTACAGCAGTAAGTTCTTGGGGGCTAAGAACCATGCAGTGAGCGAGTTGCCATCGCAGCTGCTTTCAAGGGCCCCTTCTGCCAGCAGCTCTCCAAGCTCGTAACTCCCTTCCTCCCCTGAGCACGAATGATGAAATATTAGAGGCTCTGATCTCTGCCTCATTAAATAGAGAATATTCTCACTCTGTCTTGACCTGCGCTAGGGCCAGTTTAAGGAGCAATCTGTCATGAGATCATTAATACAAAGACTTGCTCAGAGGACAAGGATGTTCATCCAAAATTAAATTCTTAACCTTTTTGGGAAGGACTTTGGAAAGGATGTTTTACCTTTCCTAACTGGAGGAGTCAGTTATATATTTCTGCACTGCAGAGATGATGGAATCAAAGTCAAGAGGCCAGCATCATGCTGAGACTTTGCCTCCCCTATTCTTTCAGTGATGTCCAGCACTTTGTGAGCAGAAGCCTTAGAGATCAGGAAGTAGAACAATGGTCAGGGAGCAAACCAAGGTCAGTTAAAAACTGAAATGAATACAGTTCAAATAGGCCAAAGACACGGGCCCCATAACAGCAGCTTGGCAAGGGGTAATATGAAGACACTGGCAATGCCTGTACACAGAGAGATGCTGTAAAAATGTGAACAAGTTTTAGCCATCCTTTCAAGACACAGATCCAATTGTCAGACACAGAGCTTGCAAGTCACATGAGTGACAAATGTGGCTCTGGTTCTGCTTGAATTGCTGCTCATAAACATTCTGGGAGAAGGTCTGTCCTTTAATATATGAATTTATCATATTTGATATCTAAGTGGTTCCTTGGCCTTCCTCCTGCCCCTCTCTTCACTTTTTCCCTACAAAAGGTTTTAATGACCAGAGGTACCAACAGTGTGACGATGGGAGCAAGCTGTAAGGATGGAGGCAGATGGAGAGAGAGAGATAGGAAACCTTCACTACAAACATTTTCTCCTAATAGTATACAATCTACACAGACTGCTGCAGAAATGGGATGAATAATAGAATCACAGAATTTTCTCATCCTCTGTCACTGTCAAATCCTATTAAAGTCACTCCAGGTAAAAGGTACACTATTGACACTGCTAAAACTACACTACACATTGGGGTTACCATAAGCAAATGAAAGAAGATGGGTGTGAGAGAGGATAAAGAGAAATCACAAATCATCATCTTCCCAGTGAAGCATCAAGAATATACGTATTGGGGCTGAAATGCTATTCCTGAGGACATATAAATGCTATATCAGGTTAGGACTGGAGCTTGATATTAACCCTCTCATCACTGTTTTATTTTTCTATGAATAGTGTCTCTGCTGCTTCTTTTGAGGCTAATGTGCTTTTATACCAAAGAAGATACAGACAACTGGATTAGTATGGGATTTAGGGAGCAGACTGTGTACTGGGTGATGTGACAGCAAACAACTAAATTTAATATGGCAGCTTGATCCATTATGTATTTTATTCCAAGGAAAGTCGACATGGCACATGAAACCTGGACTGGATCTGGCATCACAGTGGACTAGGATCCAGAAGTGTCAGTTCTGGGCCACATGATGATCGAATTTTAACAACCACTTTTGCTGCCACTAAGTACGTTTTACATGGCTTAAGCTTCTAAATGCACATAATCCTCATTAAAAATCATCCTGACCCTAAACTTTAAGTAAAGATACATAATATTTAGCACCGTTTTGGCATTTTTACTTGTGAAGTTTAAAGATCTTTAATTGATGGATATTGTTGCACTCATTTCCAAAGAGACACTAAGCAGGGAGGCTAACACATGCAAGGTTGCCCAGTTAATCAAGAGGCTTAGGGACTACACATGGAGTTCCCAGTTTTTTCAAAAACCCCTATGCAGCCTTTGCTCAGCTTACTACTAGAACTGAGACTTTATACACTTTCACCAACTGGGCTTGAAAGTTGCACACATAACCAGAATCCTAGTTCTCATAGTCTTGGAGGGGAATGAAAGTAATTCAGGTCCTGCCAAAGACACAGTATGGTGACTACTGCTCTTGCTTAAGCAATTACTGGATTAATTAAAGACATGCAGAGATAACTTTCTACAAGTACTTTGAAATACCTCTCTCTTCTCTCCTGGATCTTACACAAGTTTAACCTCATACATATATACAGAGGAATACATGGCATGGTAAATATTTACCAGCTGATAACACTGATTACACCAAGGCCTGGCCCAAGCTTGGCACCACAGAACAAACTTGCTCACTCGAGATAAGCAGCTTCTAAGAAACGTAAAGTCTCTGTTATGTTTCATTAAATTAAAAAAAGAAATTATAATATGAAGAGGGCATACTGAATTTGATGCCAAGTTGTCCTTTGCATATCACCGACCTGATCCTTCCCAAAGCTTTATCGGTTCTGAGAAGGACACAGCATGCAACTATTCCAAGAATCAAGGAGAAGCCTTTACAGAAACAGGTTTTGTAATCATTCGCAATTCATTTAGCATACGGAGCAACATTCTGGGTGTCATGTCTCCCAGCTGGTGGCCAGACGCTACAGTGGATGCGACCAACTGGCCATAGTCTTTCAGCCTGGCAAACCAGGCTTCTGTGTGTGCATGGCCAGCGTGTTTCCATGGCTGAGGCTCAGAGCACCATGTCCAAGTGTTGCAAGCGGATGCCAAGCCAGCTGAACCACAGAGGAAATTATCCTCTGGCCAAACCGGGCAGAGGGATGCCAAAGTTTGGGGAAGAACACCAGCCAGCCAAGAGGATCTTAACACTGAGAGTAGTCATCTTTCCCTAGTGGTCTTAGGTCTGAGATAGATGGGAGGAGGAACAGATGGCTTTCACATTCAGAGCCCAGCCCAAGGATTCAAGGGGATGTGAAGTAGTTTTCTATAGCTTCTCTGATTTTGCACACCTTTATGAAGAAATACATCAGGTTCTGGGGCTGGCTTCACTTAGGCTGGAAGTCCTGCTGCACAGGGGACCGAGAGCTCACCTCCCAGAGCAACATAGCTGGCTTGGAACTGGGATAGACCCAAATTAATGTGCCTGGGGCCCAGATGAAAAACAACCTTTGTTTAATGGCTGCTTAGAAATTTCTTCATGCTTTATCCGAATGCTTCTCAGTGCCACTTTTTTTTTTCTGTAACAAGAGGGAGGGTCCTGATCTGCTCTCAACCATTGCTCTAAGAGCCAGAAAAGAGCTAGATAAATACCTCTTTGTCTAGGGTGAATGAGACAACTAGACAAATTGTGGATGCTGAGGAAGAAGACAGAGGCTTTTAACATGCATTCAGGCTGGGGAGCTCCACAGGTAGAAATGTCTCCTCAGTGATGAGCACTAAGGTCCATGCAGCCTGGAGGATGGGTTGCACTTAATTGCTTTGCCTGTTTGCAATTGTATGGTTAATTTTTAGCTAATTTCTGCCCTGAGTATGACTTAGCTATCACTGCCGTAGCATTACAGCTAAAGACCCGATTGCATTTCCAGATAGGCTTGTCACTTGGAAAACACTAATGCCCCACTTTTGCAAGGCAATTATGAAGCGTTACTCCGATTTTATAACATACCAAATTTCTGTGTTGCTGCAGACTGATAACATTGAACCAGCAGCAGCATTGATTTAGTGCTGCTGGCAGTCTGACATCTGGAATACTACAGGCCACCAGTGGCCATAATACAGGAATAATTAATAATAAGGCTTAATCTCGCCCTCTAATGAACAGAGAAAAACCTCTCTCTCACCCTTGCCCATCCTCCTCTCCATGAATCCTAAGAGGAAGCAAAACTGTGATTTAGCAGGCACATCTTAAGGACCAAGGGTCTGAGCACAGAGGAGCCAGCAAATGGCTGTCGTACAATGTGTGGATTGTTGCAGGTACTGACACACTATGAAGGGAGATACATCCACCCTTCACTGGCTGTGAGAAAAATGCTTGCTGGGAGTCTTTGAGGGAGCAGTGAAAAGGAGTGATGTCTTATTTCTATTGTATAAAACAGCTCTGAAATCAAGGCACCTTTGTTTCTAAATAGTCTGTCTTTTGTTTCCACGTACTGGCAGTTCGAGCAATCAGAAATCCTGAGTGTAGCCTCCCCAAACCATGAAAATTAGTTTTCTAGATTTCTTGGTTTTGAATCATCAGGTGACATTTAGGGCTGTATTTTCAAGCATTTCATCAGGTGACATTATAGTAAAAAACCTTCAAGCCCTCCTCACTTCCCCAAAAAGCAATGAAAGGAAAATTTGTCTTCTTACATACCTAAGAGGCAGCTGAGCTCGAAATTAGATATGGAAGGACTAAGAATTGCTGCTAAAACTGTGAGCATCAACAGTGCAAAATTTCCAAAATCCCCGTCCCAGTGTTGAGGCTGTGGTAATGCTGTATTTGTGGTAATGCTGTACTTGAAATGGAAAATGCTTTATTGTGCTCTACTTGAATTCTCCCATGCTGCTCTCCTCTCCTTGTTAAAGACATTCACTGGGGAAACCTCTGCATGTTCTTTGTGTGTGAGGGAACAAAGTGTCCTCTCCCCTGGAGGCAGAATACAGTGCTACTGAAGCTAAAAAGGCCCAAAGTGCCATATAATGCTAAAATAACAGGGAGTTTTACCTCTACTTATCTCTCGTAATCCTGAGCTATTTTTCCTCCAGATGAAATGAAAGATATATGCCATCATCTCCACCGCACGCAAATATCATAGCCTGTAAAGCTACACATTAGCAACTTGGGAGATTCCCTCCCACAAGAGCAGATCAACTCAGGTGAACAATGACTAAGAATTTTGGGGTTTCCCCCCCCCAAGACTTCATTTTATGCCTGAAACATATGATACCTGCTAATAACATACGTAGCTGTGGGAGCCACAGTAATTATTAAGGCAAATGAATCTCATGCCTCAGGAAGCAGAGTGCTTTCCATAGGGCTCAGGAAGGGAGTCCCCTGCCTGAAGCATTACCCTGAGACGTGAGGGGCCTACAACCTGCCTCTTTGTGGCGGCTCTCACTGCACCTCGTGTCTATCAGGCAGCTCAATCCAAAACCCTTGGCAGGAAGCTGAGCCAATAAATATAGTCTCTATTGGCAGGATATTGCACTCCTCTGAAATATCACATATTTGGCCATTAGGGAAGGCAGAGTCTGATCTTGTGTGTCAAATCCTATGTTCCCATGAAAAATGAAGGAGCCACTTTGCTCTACTCCACTCTCTTCTTCTCCCAGATAACCAGCCAAGGATGCTGTCAGAAGTAAAACACAGTGCAGGGCTTGCTTTGCCCTGGCAACAGCTGTACCCAAAAGTAGCATAGAGGAGCAACTGGAAAGCAGAAAGGGAGCAGGAAATACATGTATCTACTTGCCAGCTGAAACTGCTGAGAATTTTAATTTTAGGCCTCTCATCAGCCCTGACACAAAAATTGTAGCATCAGTTAAGTCGTAATGAGTTAGTGGTGCATGTGACGTTTACAGATTGTAGATGAGGAGCAAAAGTGCAGGACTCCACAGTAGCCTCACTTAGCATAGATGGAGTGTTTGGACCCAAGGCTTAAGTTCAGGAGTTTCAACAAGAAATTGAAATGCTTGGGGAATAATAGGATACAAAGCTTTTCTTCTGTACATTAAACTAGCTTTTATCAACCCCACACCATAGGTGACCAGAAGCTCTTAACATGTGCCTGCCTCATTTTGGGCAGGTATTAGGTGGCCAAGGCCTAGTTGATTTCAGCATAGATACCAACCCCAACTCCCAGCTATTGCAATAATTGATTTCCTCAATGCGATTTAGGACTTATGCTAAAAGACAGAAAAAAAAGTGTGCACAGAAGAGTAAAGACTGGGTCAGCACACCTGACTCCAGCTTTTGACCACTCTTGGGCCTGATTTTTCCCCTTTCCTTTCTATTAATATCAGTCAAATCCTAGCCAGCTTCAACACATCAGCAGATGAGCCTGCAAATATTCTGAACATAGACCAGATCTTCTGGATTATCCCCACAGAAATATTACTTAGTGTGCCATAATGTTAGCCTCAGGATAAATGAGGGGTGCCTGAGCCACCCTTGCTTGCAAGGCATTTGCACAATGGAAGAAGGGCCTCTGGACCTCCTTCTCTAGTGGGTTTGACTGCCCAGGAAGCCTGGGCTCCTATTGCTGGGAGTACCACTGCCACCATAGCAGGAATGCCAGTGATAAATGGTGAGCTGTAGGGATGCTGGGTTCTGCAGTGCAGGGTGTTAGTGAATCCACAGACAGGGAGATGAATGCAAGGGGAGAGGATTAGATTAGCTCACATTTATAAATGTTCTGTATGCTCTGATACTCCGTGAATTCTCCTTTTTTTGCCCCACTCCCTCTTCTTCCCCCTCAAATCTCAGCCTCTTCCCTCCTGCCTGGTTTCATCACAACTCCAGATTGCTTGAACAAGCTGCCTGATAAGCCCACAGATGCCAACAGGAAGCAATGATGTTACAATAAGTGTCACAGAGAAAATGTCAACTGTATCATTATAATGAAGGTCATGTCTCCCTCACAGAGAGCTCAGGGCTCTGCACAATTCATGTGTTGTTATTAGGTAGATGTTGACATGTGTAACTTCTACCTTACAAGATTCACAGCACAGGGATGAGGTGAGAAAAAGCTGGCTCAGATCTACTCCAAGCTTCAGCCTCATAGAAACAACAGAAGAAAACCACGTGTGTTATACAGGTGGAAATTCATCGTATACTCCAGTTCCAGCTCCCTGTGACAGACAGGATACACACACAGGATACCAGGGCAAATGCACAGCACGCAAGCAGCCTCAGACAGCACCAAAGCAAAGCACAAAGAGGTACTAAGAGCAAGTCAGGCACAAAAGCAACCAGCCTGCATCCCAAAGTTGATACTAGTAAATGGCACTTGGACACTCCATGTAAAACAGCTCGCTGCCTCCCTAATGTAGGGAATCTCCTCCTTTTAAAACTAGCAATAAAAATGATAAAAAGGGGACTATAAAAAATAAAAGCTTTGAATTAATACTCTAATGAAGTTTTATTATTTTTCTAAAAAAGATTTTGTTCCATGATGAGAAAATATATACTCTCCTTGGCTCTGTCTCTATGCTAGGAAGTGGTTGTAGGAGTGGCGGGGGATGTTTATGCATGCATATGCGTGCGAGATGAAGGAAGGCACTGAATGCAGAAGGCAGAGGCCTTTTAGTTCTCCAGAAAGACACAATGTTCTTTCCTCTCTTCCCTCCACATGCAAACCTGTCAATATTTGCTCAATAAGGGATGACATGTTGGCAAGAATTTTCACATGTACACATGCATGCACATGTACCCTGCTGGAGCTGGTGGAAGAATATTAAAATCTGAGAGATTTGACTAATACAAGGCATGAAAAAGTGTTTTCAGGGATCCACAAGACTGCCCATCAATCATTTGTCAAGGAAGATTGTTAGGGCATTGCTCACAGGTCCCCCAGGACATCAAAACTACTCATGTACAGACAGAGAGGAGGAAAGGAGCATGGTTTGAGAGTGATCATCTGAAGAACTGGAGGTGTACAGTTTTTGAGAAGCAAGGGCTAAGGCAGGACTAGTGTATGGGTGGCTGAGCACCATTTTATTCTTCCTCCAGACCAGAAAGCCAAGGAAGAGGTAAAGCAATGGGATCAGCAGGTTGCAGCTAAATGATAATTGCACTTCCCTGTGATGCTGGGTTGAAATTTATCTGCTCCCTCCCATTCCCACAGTGCTTTAGTACATCCCCTCCCATCAATTTGTTCCCATATGCACTACTGTGAGGCAAAATTACTGGCTGGACTGAGCCTGATATTTTTTTATGGCAGACTGTGTCCACTGAGTTGCTTGGGGAAATTCTGCCTCAGGACTGAAAGTACAGAGGATGTTGAAGCATCCACTTGTATTTTATTCTAGTAAGAGTAGAAGGAAAGTGCTGTTTTATTCCTCCATCCATAGGACCTTATTCTTATACCTCTAAGAATAAAACAGTCAATGTAGAATTAGCAAGCAATAGGTGAACACAGTGGAGATACACTGAGAAGAAGCTGGGATGATTTGGTTTCAATCCTCTACTCCCTAAAAGATAAACTGCAGGAAGAGGAGAGCAGAGAACAAAGCTTATTTACCTCTGATTCTATTTTTCTATCCTAGGATGATCCATCTTCCCTGTCTTTGCTCAGTTCTCTGGAAAAAAAACAGCTGAAACTCAGAGACAACCCTTGCAAGTCCCCCCCAGGCTGCATCTGAAGCCCATCACAAGGACAGGTGCTACAAGTTCTCTGCAGAAAATACTTACAAAGAGATGTCACATCCTAGACCAAAAGGGACTGTACTTCAGAGGGAGACCTTCAGAACAAAGCCTGCTGAAAGAATCTCCACAAATGTTAAGTTTGGCTTCAAATATCAAGTTGTCATTGTCTTCCCCACCATTCCACCATCCTGTCATATCTCCATAGTCTAAACAGAGAACAAAAAATTATTCTGTCTTCAGATTTCCCAGATTAAAGCCAGTGAACCATACTCAAGAGATCAAGGGAGAGTTGAGGCTTTCCCTCATCATGGGGAAGAAGGTGAAAAAGAGGAAGAAGTGGTTTGGGGGTTGGCCAGCAAGCCCATTCAGCACAATGAATTTCTGAATGCAAGCCAAAGAAGGGATTCACTGGTTAAGTGTAGCAAGCCTTCCCTCAAAGGAAATCACCAAGGGACTGGGTCCACTGTCATCAGAAGCAACCCTCAGTTGGTCCTGCTGTTGCAAGCAAGTTAATCCCAGTGGCCCACAGAATTTTTATTTTGGCTCCTCATCTGCAAAGTAATCTGAAAAGGTTTCTTTCCTGCATTTCTGCCCATGCTTATTTATTCACTTATTTTAATTTGAAAGAGGATTTAGTGATTCATGGGAGTCGGGGATTGATATCCCTGTTGTGAGCCAAGAACAGCTCTGGGCAAGAGCGGTCATGGGATTCTGATGGCACACCTCAGAACTGACCTCCCAGCAGGGTCTGGCTTCCCAGCCACCCTTTGGCCACTGCCCCTGCTATGCCACAGCCACCCCAGCACCTCCCTTGGCTGTTTCCTTTCCCTCCTGCACTCAAGTTTTCCTTGAGTAGAGACTGTAAGATCCAAGCCAGAAGGGGAAACTATGGGTTTGGGATGATAAAATTAGGATGAGATTCACCAAATTCATTTTTATTTGCAATCATAAACCAAGCTCCACTTTACAAGACAGAGAAGTTAAAAAAGAAAATGAAAAAGAGTTCAAGTGCGTCAGTTACAGGTTGTTAATAGAACTAAAGTATTTTGTACTATTTATATTTTATGAAGCACTCTTGCTGTGTTTTGTCCAACAGCACATCCCAATAAATGATTTACCAACTCGTAAAGGATCCAGCAAACTGATCTCAGCTCATTCTTTAGAAGGCCTAAGATCCTGATCTCTGTGTTACAACACCATCCCCCCAAATACACTGATGCACTTTAAAACTGAAAAAAAAAAAAAAATCCAAAACCCTTATGAGTCCTCTCTTGGTTTTTAAAACTTTTCTACTGAATTTTTTAATTGCTATAAGATAGTGTTCTTCCAGAAATGAAGTAATTTTTCAAAAAATGATAGAGAACATTTGAGAAGTCCATAAAAGAAATTACAACTTTCTAATGAAAAATAATTTTTTAACATCACACATATTTGATTTTCATATTTCTGACAGAAGAAATAATTATAAAAAGTAATTAGAAGTATTATTTCTTAAGCTTAGAAATATTTCATAGCCTTAGAGGTTTCCTTTAGAAGACCTCAGCTAATCCTACTCCCTTCCAAACACCCCTGAGCTAGGATTTGCAGGACTGCTGATAGATCAGACTCACTGTAAGTAGGTGGTACAGAGAAGGCAGGCAGTTTTCTAAACATAAAAAGCTGTCTCTGCTAACCTTGTCTCTGTTTTGGGTTTATATTACACTAGGCAAACACAACATTTCAGATTTATTGGCATGCCTGCATCAGAATATGATGGTATCAGGTGGCAAGTGATGGAAGGTGGATGAAGCAAAAGTGCTGCTTGTGAATGAGTGAGGCAAGAAGTGTGCAGTGTCTCTGCAGTGTCCAGTGAATGAGGAGAGTTAGCACTAGAAGATGAGACTTCTCTCCCTGCTCAGCAGAAAGTGTGATAGGAAGGAGGCATGGATACAACTGATCACATGTCTGGCAAAGCAAGAAGCTGTGTAGGTGTCATGGAAGAGGAGGATGTGTCATTCTTGGAGGCACATCAGATAGTTTGACTCCTATTACACTGATCCTTTTCTCCAACCAAGCTTTTCCTGGATTAGTAAAGGAGCAATAGTAATGACCAGCAATGTTTTTTTTTTTATGGTAACTTCTAATTTCTATGGTCTGGGAGCCATTAGCCTCTCAGTTTGTCTTAGACCTGCTTTCATGCACTCTTGAATGAGTCACGGCAAACAACAGGAGCTCTGCAGGCACAGTCACATGCTTGAGCACAAAGGCCCTGCCCTCAGGAGTGACAGTCAGTCAGTTGTGCTGGAAGGGCAGGTTAGAGGCTGCTTCTCAGCACTGCACTCCTCTGCCCTGCCAGAGCATCACCAGATGCAGGGAAGAGTCCTTTCCCAGACCAGCAGCTCTGACTATGAGAAGCTGCAAGACCAAGTCAGAAGCGAAACAAGACAGCGCCCTACTTAATCTGTGTCAGAAAGCACCAGCACTATTCTGGCCAAAGAGGTGACCTTCAGATCCTTACCACAAGCTGGACTCACTTCCACCCACAATGGTCTTGGTTCTTTTCAAGTGTAGTTATGGACTGGTGTAGTTGCATCATTGCAGAGCTCTTCATGGACCCTTGTTTTAGCATCAGATGGGTCTGGGGTTAGCACAAGACTTTAAGGGTGCTGGGAAATTAATGTACTGCTGTGGGATACACCTTGTTTGGGACTAGCTCTGCAGACTTCTGTTCTTACCCCGTGATACTTCAGCTTTGCTCACAGAAACAGGCCTGCATTCAGCCAAAATAAGGATAGCTACACACCCTGAGCACCAGTTTACTAAAGCAGCGCAGTCAAGGCCAAGGGGTATTGAAATCCCAGGGACCAAATGCTTCCTGTCAGAAGACCTGGAGGTGACTGTCACTTTAGAAGGGTCATCAAAAAAACACTGTGTCATGGGGTCTGAAGGAAGGAGTAGAGGCCTGAGACAGATATTGAAGGGAAGCTGAAGAGGCAGCAAGCAAAGCAGAAGGGCTGGGATTTGAGAAGAGCACATTTACTACTGGCTGAACTTGTTACTGTTTCGGTGCAGTTAGCTCCTGTCTGTCACTCTCAATAAAAGTGTTATTGATTAGCATGTGACTTTATTGTAGGGAGCTGGCCAGGAGCCAAGGTGGAAGGACTCCAGAGGGAAAAGAGGACGACTGAGCTGGCAGGGAGGGGAGGGGGTAGGGGGGACGGAGGAGGAGGAAAAAGGAAGCTTGGAAACATAAAATCTTGAAAAGAGTAATTAATTCTGATCGTTACAGCAATCTATCCAGATTTTCAAGAATATTATAAATCAGTTGCCTGTACCCCTCCTATTAGCATTCACACTGGGGAGGGATCCTGAGGAGAATTGATCAACTGAGAATGCCAGTGCCCTGGGGAAGGACTTGGGTTCAGAGAAAGGAGGATTGTTTTGGCTGCTCATTTCAGACCAATCCTGTGCCCAGGTCCGTGGAAAACCAAGGAGACTGGAAGCATGGCCCTTCAGGAGAGATGCGTGGTCCCTTAGCTCACCTCCACTGCTGTTCCCTTGAGGGTATGCCAAAGGAAAGGGCAGATGGCCTGCAAATCTTTCTGAAAGTGAGAAACTGTTACTATCTCTTGCAGCTTAACTGGAAAAGAAAATATGAAAAGGAATTCCCTACAGAGAAAAATACAGTGTAGAAATTGAAGGGCAGAAAATGTATACTTTCTACATTAAATTAGAAATAATCTTTATTTTTAAAAAAAATCAACATTTTCTCTGAAATGTTTCATTCTAATTGCTTTCTTTGGGAAAAATTTCCTTTAAACCTGCTTCATTAACCACAGAATCCCATTTTTCATGAAAAAATTAATTTTTTTACCCTCCACCTGCAAACTACTTCCTCAATACTAGTGGCTTTGCAAAGTCATCTAGAGCTCCTAGGAAGAACATAAATGTGGAATAGGAATAGTAGCGAAAGATTATTCATTTAACTTCATGACAAAAGACAGTCCATCATTATCAAATAAGTCTTGGTCTACCATTTAGAAATAGAAGAAATAAAATTTTGATTAGATAACTGATGGATTTCCTATTTATGTATCTCAAAGACTTGCTCCCATTTTCCACCTTAAGGCTGGCCCACCTTCCATGAGGCTGTGCTCTCTCTCCTTGGAGGCTGACGAGGATGGAGCAGCTGTGGAGTTCTAATGGGAACCACTGGAGCTTTGTTCAGGGAGCTCAGCACAGGATAGCAGATAGTGTTGAAAGCTGGAGCCAGGGATGCTGACAGGGCTGCAGGACCAGACTTGTTCACTGTATACTCAGAATTTAAAAGCATGCTTGTTCAGCTCATCTGCTTTCCAGAGAATAAAAATATGCATGCTCCTGATGTTTAAGAGACATGTCCTGGCAGTGCAAATCCAGATACCAACAGGGACTTAACAGGACACAATGGTTTCAAAAAACAACCACCATTAAAGCACAACTCTTCATTTTCCCCCTTCTTCAAGACTCAGCTCTTGTATGTGATGGTCTGTTGTTGCCACATACTAATTTCACTGCTATCAGTGTCCTGAGCTTTTGTTTTTTCTCCATTTCCCCACCTCTTTAATGGAAAACTGTTCTGACACCCCTCTTTCCAAAAACACACAAGTTTTTTATACTGGCTGTCCAGCCACCGCTGCAGGAACATCAGTGTGACAGCAGGCTGGTTCAGTGACCAGGTGTGGTGCCAGTTGTTCTGGAGTGACAATAGCACCAGTAGTTGAGCTCCTACCAGGACTATAGCCCAGGCAGCTTGCACCCTGCACTGAAGTAGCATTGGCCACAATCTCTGGTTGTGTGTGGCAACTTTCAGGCAGCATTAAGAGAGCATTAACTCTGCCACAGTATCAACTAATCACTGGAAGCTTTGATCCTCAAGCCACATGGAACATAGAATTTGGAACCACATGGAACCAAGCCACATGGAACTGGGTTGTCACATCTGTCCCTTCCCTCCTCCCCAGCACACCTTCCCCTGTGACCTTTGCTACCTCCCTCCCTCCAGACTGGCAATAGTGCAGTGACTCCATTAAACCATGGCCCAGATGGCTTTCTCCTTTCTCTGAGTCCATCTGTGGCCACACTCTGCCAAGCAGGACATTTCCCTGCGGCTCCCTTCACTTGCCTAAACATAGGGTTTTGGTGCCATTTGGGATGCCTTGGGGTGCACAAGACATCTGCACAGAAATGGCAGATATGACCCAGGACTACAGGAGACCTGTGCCCATCTGCACCAGTGGCAGGAAGCCAGGCAGGGCACCAGAAATCTTTTAAAGCAAGAGACTCAAGCACCTAACACTGCTTCCGAGAAGCAAGCTGGGGTTTTGGTGTAGGGTGGTTATTAGATGTTATTGGGAGCAAAGACAAAGGGGTCCTTCTTTCTGTTGATATCTGCTTGACCTTGCCTTCCCACCAGAAGGCTCAGGAGAGAGTTTCTAGAATACTTTTCCAGAGCAAGTAAAGATCTGTGCTAAAAATGAAAGGCAAGACACAGTCATTTAAGTAGGGGAAGAAATCTACAGATTACCCCACATGTTCTCCTCTTCCTTCTCTTTGCACTATCTGAGCCATGATTATGGGGGAAAGGGAAGATTTTTTGAGAGATTAATAACTTGCTTGAATGCCTTTTTCTGCTTCCCATTTTTTCCCCCAGTACTTCCCTCTCCGATACCTGCTTTTTATATTCATTTTTTTATTTCTATTCCCTGTTTCCCCCACTGCTGCCAGCTCTTAGCTTCATTTACTAGTTTTGATTGCATGTTATTTACTTAGCACCTGTTGATTTGTGCCCTCAGGATTTCTCTGTTTTAAGCAAAAAGAATGCGTATGATTTTAAATGGACATAATTTTATAGAAGAAAAGAAACAATCACTGTATCTTCCTTCTCACTAGGAAAAAAACAAAAGATGTTTCAGCAGTTGGTCACAGCTGAGCTGATCCCAAAATGGTGACCACAGAAAGGGTCAGGGTAGGAATGACAGGAAATCACAACATGTGGAATGCATCATCTTATCTGTCGTAGGTCTACTCAACTTGCAGTGGCTTTTAAAATGTTAATGACTTGACAGACAAAACTCAGCTCTTCCATATGAGGTACCCTCCTTGTCCTCCTCTTAGCAGAGCCATGAAGCATACAAAGTTGGACTTTGGAAACAAAACAGACTTGGGCAAGTAGGAGGCCAATAGACTTGCACAGTTATTGCAAGGTGCTGAGCTAACTATGGGTCCTAACATGTTCCCAACAGAAAACACAGAAAGTACTGCATTCCAGCACATGGAAAGGGTGCTCCCACCTTAATTTTACTCCTACTTGGATTGCTGGTCTGACTGCCATCTGACTGACCACTCCACAGCACCACTGCCATCATGCTGATGCCTTCCTTGGGAAAACATCCTACAGCCAGCTAAGAAACAGCAAGACAGTATAATTCCTTCACTGCCCCAGAGCAGGGGTCAGCCAAAAATCTTTATTAGAAAAATCAGAGCAGGACCTTAGCCATTCCCTCATTCTTTATGCTACTTACAAATTAAATTACAACGTATTTCTCAAAAATCATCCAACCATTTATTAATCAGGTAGCCTACTCTGAACACATATCAGCCCATGGTATGCATAAAGACAGTTTGCTTCTAGTATGGTTGGGGTTTGGGTGGTTTTTTTTTTGGTGTGGTGGGTTTTTTTGTGGTTTTTTGTTTGTTTGGGGTTTTTTTGTGGTGTTTTTTGTTGTTTTGTTGAGGTTTTGTTGTTGTTGTTTTTGTTTTGTTTTGTTGGGGTTTTTTTGGATTGACAAAAGAAAATCTGCCAAACAATTGGATTTTTCTTCTTTTTTAACTGTAAAGGTAAAACATCACAGGAAGTAAAAACCCTACAAACACAGCAGCTTTTTCTGGTTTCTCTCTCTTCTTGCTCAGTGTCTCTGGGAGGGCCTGAGCTGTTCATACAAAATGGCAGGCTGACTCAGAGCCATCTAGTCTTAAGTACTAACATCCACTTAAGTGGACTAGTCTTAAGTACTGACATCCACTTAAGTGGACTAGTCTTAAGTACTGACATGGCTTTAAGTCTATCAGTTTATGATGCCATCTGATGTATTAGGTCATTAGTCACTGAAGTCACATGGTATTTGCACTGCCTCCTTATTGGATGGCCGATGCTTTAAACAAAACAGAAAATGTCAAGTCATTTCATTATGTTGTGGGTGATTTTTCTAATGAACGAGCATTTCGGCCAGAGATGCGTATTAGCTTTTAGGACTCATTTTCACAGGAAGTCAAACACTTTTCCATACTTAGCAACAGCAGGAGAGAGGACATTTCCCCCATTTATAGCAAAACACAATGTATAAACATAACTTAATAGCACTGTATATATTTTTTTTTTTTTTTGGTAGACCAGCTTTTCCAGTTGTGTAGAAACAAGAACTGCAAAGGCACTAAAAATGGAATCAAGTTCAAAGACCAAAACATATGTGCTTCTGACAGCACACTTTGATTCTCAGCACTGGGTCATCATAATCGACCCCTTGGTGTTCACTTCAAATCCTCTCTTTTTAATCCATGCTCTTTCCTTTCCCAAGATGCAGAGTTTTACAGGTAGGATATTCAGGAGCACACAGCACTGGCTTATCTTTGACTTCACTGTGAGCACACACAGGCCAGTTGCAAATGTTTTTAAAACCTTTCCCAACATTCATCATCACCTTATACCCTTTCCTGCTACTTGAGCTTCTCGCCGCTCTAAATCCTTCTCTACCAACTTACAGGTTACTTTTCCTCACGACTTTCTTAGTCAAACTCAACTTATGATTTAATTCACACCAAAAGAAACTGTTACAAAAATACAGTCATGAAGCAGCTATGCAGGATACAAGGAAGTACTTGTGTTTCTGAAAGCACATGGGAAATGGTTCTTAGTTCTCAGCTGACAAGAACCACTTGAAATAGCAACACGTGCTCCATTCACCACCAGACCAGAAGATGCCCCACAGAGGGAACAGTGGCTCACTGATAATAGGAAAAAGACAACCAAAATTGCTCTGAGAGAGGGAAAGGAGGAGCTGCATGGAATAAAGTGTTCTCTGCTACCTTGTAGATGATGGAGTGTTCAGAGCAGAACTAAAGCCTGCAGTGAGCAGACTGCCACGCACGCACTGACTGTCCACAAGGTGAAATGATACTGAAGAGGCATTTCCATTGTTGAAGACTTTCTGAAAGGTCTGCTGAATCTGATGGGAAGAACATTTTTCAAACAGATCCAGACAACAAACTGCGCTTTCCACAATAAAAATACCCATTAAGCTCCATTATGGTTATTTTTATTGAAGCCAGTCTAGACATTCAAGCACAATTTTTATTCATCTCCAGATAAATGGAGATCTAGATAAAGATGGAGCCACTACCGCTGTGTTGGGTCAGACTTCATAACAGCCCAGTCATTATCCTATCTCCAACAGCAACCAGAACACAATAAGCATTCAAGCTTCCCTCATTCCCAAATGCCCTGTGACTCATACTCTGCCTCACTGTGTTAAACAGTTCTTCAGTATTTTTTTTCTTTTTTTCATTATTGCATTTAATATTTGGAAATAAAAAAGGAGGAAATTTGGTTTATTCTTCTGTTGATGAAATTAATCTCACTTGAAAGCTTGTTTTATTCTAATTTCCAATTTGCCCGAGATCTTTCAAGTCTATTTAATCCTAAAACACCAAATACTTTAAGAATTCTTTTAAAATAGTTTTCAGAAACTGGAAACAGTCAGCAGTTTCTCCCAAGGCTAATACAAGCTTGAAGATGCCCTTTGCTTTAAAACAAACACAAATTATGAGGTTTAGGCTTCAAACAAGTCTTTCCAACTAACCTTTCAGGTTTACAAATTATTGTCTCTAGCAGCTTTCTTGGCAGAGAAAGAACTGAAACCATGATCCCAGCCTGGCCTGCATTATCCTTTCTTGTGCTGGTAGTGAATTGGTACAATGTAAAGGTAATTTCTGAACCTGACAAATCCATGAGATGGAAGCTTCTGGTTCCGGAAAGACCTAGAAACTTTCCAGGCTACCTCAGCCTGGCTGTTTCTGGAGAAACTGGACGAGCTCATCTAGGATTGATGCTGAGGTTAAGAAATCTATCATGTTTTATTGTTCCTGCTGATATATGACACACCATCCTTCATCTCTTTGTAATGCAGAGTGCCTGCATGTTGGCTCACATTATACTGTCAGCTTCACTTTTACTCCCTCCTCCCCCAACTCCATTTGGTCTGTTCATGCTAAAAATAACATCAAGATTCATGACTATGAAAGGGATGGGCGCCAGAGAGAGGAAAACTTGCTGACTTAAAGACTCATGGCCATACTTACCACCTTCTACTGCAAGCTTGGATTGTCTCTATTTGAGGAACTTCATTTCTGACTCTGGAAAGTCTTTGGGGGGAAAAGTCACAAACTTGAGGAGATAGTCCACTATCTATATTAAAATCTCTTCAGCAATGCAGGTCGAGGAACAGATTGACACTTTCAGGAATTCCAGGTGCCAATCTTTTCTGTGACATGATCAAAGGCTGTTGAGAGGGTTTAATGGCGTGGCTTATTCGGGAAAGGACACCAAAGCCCAAAGAAAAGTTCTGCACCTTCTTTTTAAGGCTCTCTGAGGTTTGCACCAGGTCTCAGACATCCTCCACATGCATGATCCATCTCTGTTTGAAAGCCTGACTGACAGCCCTTCCTTTCCACACAGTAAGCACACGCTTGCAGGGAAGAAAGGAGCTTTAGCAAAAGTACGTACAAGGAATTTGTTCTGCTAATCAAGTAGCAGATGTCTGCTCTGAGCTTATAACAAAAGCTTGCCCCTTTGTGGTATTCAGGGGCTCCAGGCCACTGGAGATGTGCCTTCCCAGTAAGATTTCTAATGCTGCTCATCTCTAGACATTTAAGAGCCTGGGGTTTTTCTCTTCAGTTATTGTTCTTTTCTAAAATCAGAGGTCTTTTCTTTCTTAAAGCGCAGCTACGGTGTCATGATGTCCTAATTTGTATAATTGCTGTCTATCCTAAAGTTTCCCCTGCAGTTTCAATTACATGTCTCACTTCAATTAAACTCTAATTCTTGTCCCAAACTGGCATACAGCATGGCTAACAGTCACGCTTATCCTGCTCTACCCCAAAGCCGCCTGCACTGTCCTAGTGGGATGGCTGAATAGAAAGCAGTTTGAAACCACCCGGGATAAAATGCATTTGAAGAAATGTCAAACATTGATCCTGAGCTCTCACCTTTGTTTTGCATCTGGAGGAACACAATTTGAACCACAAAAACTTAGAGGAAATTTCAAACTCACAGTTTGAACCAGAGAGTTAAGAGAGAGCAGCAGAAATTGAATACCCTGCCCAGCTTCCTGGGTAAGGGAATGGAAGAGGTGAAAGGTTTGGTTGAGGGGGCTGAAGACCCTCTAGAAAGTGTCCAAGGGATAAAACCATGCACTTCAAGCACTGTAAGAGGGAGATAGAGGAGAGGGTATTTTAGGGTTTGCCACACAGGCAGTAGGGCCCATTCCATAAAGCATCTTGTCGTGTAAACAAGATGTACCTTTGACATCCTCCCCTTCAGGGCACCAAGGCATGAAGCAGGCGATGTATTTCAAGCCAAACAGGTGATTTGTAGGTGCTAAGTGTTCATAAAGACAAGATTAAAGAGCTCTCTGATAGCAGGGCAGTAAATCATTCCCCACCTGCAGAGTTGAGTGCCGGGCACGGATGCTCCTCCGACCCTGATTAAATAAAGGATGGATCAGCAAGATGGGGGCTAAAGTTAGCTGACAGCTCATGAGTGAACTGGTGTCTTGCCTGCTGCTGTTGCTACTGATGGCTAATTTTCTCCCAAAGGAACCTTTGCAAAGGCTGGTAATTAAAACCGGTGGAAGGCAAACAGGCTCATGGGAAGGCAGACGTGTCTGTCCACTATCCCCCAACCATGAGCGTCCCCTGAGTGACAGCCTGCATGGGTCAAAGCTGCTCCTGCATGAATAACATCCCAAGGTCTGGTGCTTTCACTTGCTCCAGTGAAAGAAAGCTACAAATAAATATCTAACAGCTTTATATCCAGCATTCAATGAACCCTGACAAGCTCCAGGTGTCCTACACAGAATGTTGGGGACCAAATACACACACAAATAAATATATGTATGTATATATATGTATGCATATTTATGTATATGTATGTGTATATATATATGTATGCATATGTATACATGTCTCCAAAACATCCTTATGTTTTCACAGCATCCCAGGCTCTCGCTTGAGAATCATACTTTCCCCTAGCCAGTCAGATGTGTGTGAAAATAATTATCTGAGTGTTACAAGGTGGGAAGTGATGGCCCAGAGGAGGGAGCTTTTTCAGTCAAAGATTCAGAGTTTGACGGCAGAGCAGGTAACAGCACCTAGGCAGCATCAACTCCCAAGTCTCCTTCTTAAACAAGCACATGTTTAGACTAAAGAAGCAGGTTTTGTTTTAAATTACCTATTTGACTAGCCTAGATAGGACCCAAAAGAACTTAATGGAAGGGAAGCTTAATGGGACCTCATTAGATTGTTATAACATTTTTCCTGCACTGTGCTATTAGCTCTTTAAAATAGATTATCGGAAAGAACACACTTCACAGATTTAAATTACTTGTGACTTTTGCCTTACCTGAGTTATTTCTTTTACTTTTTATTCATCTGGAGTTTTCAGGCTAGTTGGTGAGATATTTCTTTTCCATTTCTAAATTTACAGATACTTGTAGGAAGCTGGCTCAGTTGGGTTGTTAGTGAATCTACTCGATCCTAATGAAAAAAAATCATTTTAATTGATGGATTCAAATTTTGCAATATTTTGCTGTAAAACTAAGCAAAAGAGGAGGGTTTTTTCAAGTTGTTTTTCAAAGGGGCAACATACTAACAACAAGATAGGCAGTCTAGGGGTTTTGGGGGGGTTTCTCCCATTTGGCCATTGTATTGAAGCTGGTAATATTCAAAGATCATCCAAGTGCCAGAGTCAGACTTGAGTTGCATTTACAGTAGCAACATTCCCTAAACTCGGGTGTGCTCAGATTTGCCCCACTATAAGGAAGGAAAGACAGTGCAAGAAAGATCTGGAGCATTGGATAGCCATGATCAGGTGCTTTACCTCCAGCCAAGCTCTAGAACTGACCATGTAGCTTTGTTACAAAAGCTTTGGCACTGAACTTTGGGCTGAGAATGGAAGTGGCTCCTCTTTGACTTAAAGAGCAAGTATTGCCTTCATGTGTTGCAGGGATAGCTCAAAGGTACAATCAATAGAAAAGTTAAAACAGGGGATAGGGAGACCTAAAAGCTGAGAAGTACCATATAGTTGATTTTCCTGAAAGATAACTGCTTGTTTTGATGCTCATCCAACACTTAACTATCTGCACTGATAAAAACAACCCACAATAAAGGCAGTTGCTGCTTCACAGTTCATGATGTTCTACATTCAGCATCCTGTGTCCATTTTCATGAAGCAGAACAAGAGCACATGCAGACCACTAAGTGTATTTTTTTTTTTTTTGCACCAGCATCTCCTTCTTTTCACATTACAACTAAATTAATTTTCCTATGGGAACAGTATTTTCACGTTTTATAAACTTTTGAAGCCAGTTTCCTTCTACACTGTATGTTCCATTCAAAATACTGCCTCACTTTCTGATGAGGGAAAATGGGGTCAGTTCCCTTTGCATCTGTCTCTTCATTGATCCATGCCCTGGTTTTGGCTGGGGGAGAGTTAATTTTCTTCACAGTGGAGGGTATGGGGTTTGTTTTGAATTTGTGCAGAGCAAAGTAGTGATAATATAGTGATGTTTTTATCGTTGCTGGGCAGGGCTTAGAGACAAGGCCTTTTCTGCTTTTTGTACTGCCGTGCTGGCCTGGAGACTGGGGGTGCCTGGGAAACTGGGAGGAGACACTGGGGCAGGTGACCCAAACAGATGACAGGGATAGTCCATTCCCTATCCTCTCATCATACTCAGTATATAAAGCTGAAGGAAGAAATGAATCAATTTGGATTGATGGTGTTTGTCTTCCCAAGTAACTGTTACACGTGATGGGGCCCCGCTCTCCTGGGGATGGCTGAACACCTGCCTGCCCATGGGAAGTGGCGAATTAGTTCTTTGCTTTGCTTGTGTGGGCAGTTTTTTCTTTCCCTCTTAAATTGTCTTTAACTCAACCCACAAGTTTTCCAGCTTTTATCCTTCTGATTCTCCCCCTGATCCTGCTGGTGGGGGAGTGAACAAGCAGCTGCCTGGGGTTAAACCAATATCCTGAGACTCTGCTGTTACACTGTGGTGCACTCCAGAATAACTTCAGATTTCACTAATGCTGAGATTTCAGTGATTGAACCCACTCTTTACATATAAAGGCACAAACTTGTAGGCAGGGCTTTGGCAAGGAGCGTTGGCTGTGAAGGGAGTTACTGTGCAGGAAAAAATTGCAGGACTCTTTTCATGCCCACCTGACCAAGATGCTGTTTCATCCCACCAACCTTCCCATGCCAATCCCCTGCTTGAAACAAAAGGCATGCTTTAAGTTATGGAGCACATTTCAGTATTAGCCCATCCACTGACTGCTTCACTGCCCCTCAGATGTAGAACTTGACAGACACCACAATTTGATAGCAAGTCAATATTTACCACATTCCAGTCTTTTTTTAAGTGGACTGCTCCTCCTTGCTTAGAGTTAGTGTGAGCTGGGCTGCACCTGCACTAGATTCTTGTCCCTCTCTAATTAACCGTTTTATTCTACCCAAATATGGAAAAACATTAGTGTATAGACACAACCCAGATGTTTGCTCCTCAGTGTAAGTATTGGTGTTTTACCATGTGCTGGTGGTTAGGTCTGAATCCTGAAAGAGTCCTTGGGTCTTTTTGAGCTATGACTGCATTCACTGACTGAGAGCTGTCAGCTGTTTACATTCCTCCTCCTGGTTTTGCATGAGTTGATTTAAACATACTAGTTTAGGATGAGGAAAGGCAGGGATGAAACCAGATAACACCAAAGGTGAAGCTCATTACAGTGAGATGGAGGCCCCATCCCTGGAAGTGTTCAAGACCATGTTGGATTGGGCTTTGAGCAGCCTGGTTTAGAGGAAAGATGCTTGTCCACAGCATGTCCATTTCTAGTTGAAATGAGAAGACTTATAAAGTCCCTTCCAACCCAACCCATTCTGTGTTTCCATGGGCAAACTCAGGCCATGAATCCCTCCACACAACTCCACCCAAAGGTACCCAAGGCATTATGAGACGCCCACTGGGCACCATCCATGGGCTGTAGCAGCCAAAGGGATCCTCACATGCCGTGGTTGAACAATGTGTCTTCAGGAAGCTACACAGATATCTTCTGAAAAATATATTTTCTCCCTTATCCAGAGGAAGGAGTGAGTGCAGGGACTCAACCACAAACCTGCAGCTGGGAAAGAGCAAGTGGAAAAGGCAGCTGGGTTCAGCACCCATCCCTGCCAAACCCTTGACTTCCCCATGTTTTGGCTGTGCAGCAGTGAGAAGAGCATTCCCCCTTTTCTATGAGGGCCAGGCAGATGAATGTCTCAGAGACAACAAAGGGTTTTTTGCTTGTGGCATTAGCAGGGACCACCTACATATCTTGGATAGTTCCCTGGAAAGCCGTGACGTGGGCCGGAGCAGCACGCCTGCCTCCCTGTTCCCGCGCCTCTCGCTGCCACCCCCTGTGCCTGCCACCCTTGCCAGCTGCCACTGCTGAACGTGGCACCACCTGTGCCAAGAACAACGATCCTCCAAGCAGAGCTGCCCAAGCACTGCCAGTCCCTCCATCCTGCTCCGCTCCCTGCGTCTCTGCCGTTGATTTACGTATCTCCGCACTGTTATTTATCAGCCGCTCCGTAATTAATCAGGCGCAGAGCTTGGCAGCACTAAATGAGCAGCCTGTCTCCAGTGTTCCCACTGCCACCAGCCTCCTCCCCTCCCAGCTACCATGCTTTATCACACACCACAACACTGGAGCCTGCGTTCAGCCGCTCCTCATAACAGCAGCCAGGGGGGCTTTTCAAATGATCTCATCTCACCGGGAGAGCAGGCACTCATCCTGCCAGACTGGCAGGAAGGGAGGAATTAGCATACAGGTAAATGCCAGCTTCCTGCCGGTTATCCCACCAGCCACCTGGCTAAAGAGCTGCAGTCGCTCTGAGATTAAATATCGTGCTGTTCCTTGCTTCCTGACCTCTTCCTGCCCCTGCCACCCTAGCCTCAAATCTCTCTCCTTTCTGTCAGGTTGCTTTCTCTCATTTTCTACCTTTGCATCTTGTCCCAACATCCTTCTTTTGCTTTTCTCTTCTTCACTTTCCAATGCCTTTTTCTCATGTTACCTTCTTGCACTCAGCCACTCTTACTGCTGCTCCGTTTCTCCCCAGTTCCCCTCTCACATAAGACCCAGATTAAGTACACTGTGCAAATAAAATTATACTATGTTGTTTTCATGAACAAAAGCATAAGAAGAACCTGGACTCCAAAAGTCCTTCAGCTCAAATCTATTAGATAGAAAGACCACAGATCCTAATCCAATAATAACATTTTGGCTCTGCCTCAGATTGAAAAGCAAGGCTCAGGAGACATGGGTTACGTTCCTAGAGATGGTGTTTGTGGAATGACATGCTATTAGCAAGACACGCTGCACCTCAATTTACCTTTCATTAAAATATAGAGGACAGAGATGCGAACTGACCCAAACTGATACAGTGTCCAGGCTTGTAAAAGTAATCACACACTCAGGGTTAAAGTGGAGGTTTCAAAGATTGTCTAGAAATTTAAAATCTCTCTCCCTTTTTATTCAGTATGGAGGCTGGGATTGAACACCGACTTTTCTGAAACAAACTGTGGGAAAATAAGTGGGGACTATAGCATTAGGAAAACTTGGCTTCATCACTCTGTAAATCTATTGCTGCTCTTTTCATGCTAAGGTCCCCCTGTGGGGGATGTGCCTTAAAAAGGCTTCTGCAGGAGCAAGCTGTGATGCAGTGCAGACACAGTGAAGTCTTCACAGAGAACCTGGGCACTGAACAAGCCCTCCACTGGCAGAGGCATCACCTTTGAGTGACGACTGTGCAGCACACCTTGGTTTGTCACATCCTCTTTCCCTAAAAAACATAGGAAACATGGATGTTTCCTAGACCTCAGCTGAGTTCCTCAGGCTTCTTAACTCTCCCCACACTAGCATGCTGCCTGAAATAAACCACCCTTTGTGACTGAGGTGAGCTCTTCAGACAAACAGGGCAAAGGAAGAGAAGCGTAAGCTTTGTCCCAGTGCAAAATAACAACATTAAACTGGCAGTCTCTGACACTTGACAGCCTTGCAAAAGGGCTGTAGAGGAGGAGACCTGAGCAAGGGACTCTAACCTAAGTGCCACCAATTAATTCAACTCCTCTCTGTTGGCCCACTGCACATAAGTAAAGCAGGACTGACGTTAGTCAGGCTTACCCAGATATTGAGCACAAGAGGTAATCAGGGGGTTGATAAGAATTCTGATGTATCCACTTGCCCATGCTTTTCAGGCTAGAAAGCACTGTTTTCATCCTGCATGAAGAATGCAGGTGGGAAGCAAGAAATAAGAGGAAAAGAATTGAAATATCTAGTGCAAAATTTCATTTAATTATTTAAAAGCAGATGGGGGTATAATAGGAAAAACAAGAAGAGAGATTAGAAGGAGAGGAAAGAGTAGTAAGGAAGGCAAGCTGTAGAAAATTGAGGTAACAGGAAATGAGGCAGATACAGAGAGATGTAGAAAGCCCTGTTGAAAACCTTTATTTTAGCTCTACTATGCAGATGCTTAGCAGAATTTTTGCTGCCAATGATGGGATGTTTCTGTTTCTCATGGATTTCTAGCTAACAATCTCATATTTTCTCTTTGGCTGAGGGCATGGAATGTGTGTAAAATGCCAGTTATTGCACTTCCTTGGAGCTTTGTCTCTGTAGGACTCCTGCTCTTTCAGGGGACTCCTGGAGGGTGCAAAAACAGCAATTCAAAAAGCATTAGAGAAATATAGTTGTTCCTAAAAGTCTCAGGTGGAAGGAACATTATCCAGAAAGAGAACTAATTATTGTGTGGATTAAGGCCACTGGCTGGGTTTGCAGAGTTAGCAGATGGACAAGAACGCAGTGGAGTCCCTTTTCACGATGGATGGCATGGTGAGAACATCTGTCTGCTGCAAGCAGGAATATGTTCCTGGTCCACTTGGCCTCAAAAACAGAAGTGCAACCTCCTACTTGGACACAACTCACAGAAACCAAAACTGCATTGAGGAGCTTTTTTATGTTGTGAGATCAAAGGGCTGAGACTTGGCTTTGCAGAAGGGGTTTGAACGAGCCTCACAGTGTTGCAGACTGAGAACTGCTTAGATAGAGCTATAAAAGTAATTGCTAAAAAGACATTACCTTACAAAACCTTTTGCCACTAGATTATGAGTTTGACTCCTGTGCATTTCTGGTGGCACATTAAAATTATTACCATTTGCATCTGACCACTGTGTAGTGGTCTGTGTGTGAAGGAAGGTTTGTGGCCCTCAGCCATATCCCACTGAGCACATTGAAATCCCTGTGAGCACTGAGTGTAAGGATAGGTGATCCAGTTCTACCAGACTGAAGTCAGTGCAAATTGGCACAAATGGGAGATCCACCCTACAAGAAATCTCAGGGGCTGGGGCAGATCCATCCACAGAAAAAAATAAAGTCCACTCTTTAACTATGCAAAGATCAGGACTAAATCAACAGCCCTAGACACACAATGCTCCTTAAGTTGAAGTCTGCCACATCAACTAGAAAAACACATTACATTCCACCATAGCTCAGCAACTGGAGCTTCAAGTATTCCCAGAAGGGCCATCCTGCACTTGACACATGACAAAAAACATGGAAAAACCACTGTAGAAAGATAAAACCATGGTGTGTTTCCTTGGAGCAGAGAGAGTCTGGGTCCTTGGAAGCTCCTAAGCAAGAATTTCCAGAGTGCTTGGCCGAACAGGCAGGAGAAAACCAGTTGGCATCTGATTTCTGTCCTCTCTCTCACACATAAACACAATTCCTGGTAGCAGCCAATGCAGGGTAGCAGCAGCACTGCCACACAGAGATCCCTGCCACACAAAGATCACTGCCACAGTGAGTGGAGACATGCTCAGCTCAGCTGTAAGGGAGCTAACTCAGCTAGGGGAAGCAGTCTTTGCCCAGTGGCACGGTGCTTAAGTTGGGCCAGTTGACCCTGCTGGGACCCAGCATGAGAAGACTACAATATGCCCACAAGGATTTGAACTCCATTGATCTTCAAAGTAATGAGTAACAAGCATTCATTTTGCAGAGGAAAAGGGCAAGGAGAGGGGAGAAAGGCTCACACACGAGAGACCATGGCAGACCATCCCAAGCAGCTGCCTGTGTCCTGTTTCCAGGTCCATGTGGTTGCCCTGATTCTTGCAGCACATCTGCTGCCCTCACAACCCTGCAACAGCCATTTCCCCAGCGGGCCCAGACACATCACAACTTTTTAGCAGCCCAAAGAACAAGGCAGAGGAGGACTGTCTGAAAATGACAAACAGAATTATCCTGGTGTTATGCAGGGCAGCAGTTAGAGCCAGCACTGCTATTTACAAGGGATGCAGCTTGCAAAAAGCAAACTTCTCTCCATGGCCCACGGAGTCTCTGCTCTAACTATCATGTGACACTGAAGGCAGATAATTAATCTCCCATCACAGCACCTATCCACACCACCCTTTTCCCTTATCTAATATCTTCGTCCCTGTACCTCCCTTTAGAGACACCATTTACAGCAAGGGGGAGTGAGGTTTATCACTGCCACCTATTGGCATTTGCCCTATAGGAAGAACATGAGGACATGGCAATCCTCTGCACAAAACCATCACCACTTTTCTCACCACATATCTTCCTGTAAACCTGCATATGCTTTGATGGCCAGGGTGTAAAAACACAGCACATATTCTGGATGGGCCTGTAAACTCATTATAAGCAAAGCTGCATTAGCAACAGTCCCCTTGTTAGCAGTTTTGGGGGTGGTGGTTTGGTTTTTGTTCAGTTGGGGTATTTTGTTTGGTTTTGCATTTTTGGTTTGTTGTTGGGTTTTTTTTTTTTCTTTATTCACTTGTAGGACATAATACCAGGACTGCACTCTTCCATGTGGATATAGCAACTCATCTGGAGCCAGATCTTTTAAGTATGACATGGCATTACGTGTTTTGGATATACTCTGCAGGCCCTTAAAATCAGTACTGGAAGCCAGTCTTATAGGGCACTCTGGGAGCATCCATGTTGAACTAAATTTGGGATATCTGGCACAGTTCTGTATTAAGGTCAACTTTACTTAGCTCTAGCCATGCAGGCGAAAGGTCTGTTTTCCTGCTGGTTCTATAACACACATACAGGCACAATGCAGAAAGCATTTTAAGTTTTCAACTAAATCTACCTCCTGCTTTGAAGCTCAAAAGGTCAGACTCCAGGTGGGGTTTGACACCAGCACTGGAATAGAGAAGAGGCAGGAGGAGTGTTGCTGGTCAAAAGCTGGGGGCATTGACAGAGTTGTGTCTGGGGACCTCTGAACTGAAATACCAGGAGGGCTGCAGGGCAGATGGGGGCACTGCCAGACTTATCTAGGTGGGCAAAGCTTGTTTGCTTCACACAGAACATGCCTGGATTCAGTCCCTGATGCAAGTCCCTCCTTTAATAAAAATCAGAACTCTACTCTGATAAAGCAGCAGAAGAGAAAGCCATGCCTTGTTCTCTAAAGCTGACCTTTCCCTTTCCCCAGCATAGTTAGATCCCTTACAAGATTTGGTACATTTAAGAAGAATTTTTAAAAAAACATTTTTACAAACATGTTCTGCATGACCGCTTCCACTAATCCTGCCGACAGGAGCGATCAATGCCTTTAAAGGAGATTTGTGGAAACCACAAAGAGTCAAATGCTGCCACTATGGAGATAAATGCCCCTTCAGTTCCTCAGCTGATGCTCACCACAACACACCTCCTCGGGGGAAGGTTTTGCTACAGACCCAGCTTATTATTAAGGTGGGGCAGAAGTTCAGGACTGACTCACTAAGAACGGCTCCCCACCTGGCTTAATTTCTCACTAGAAAGAACTGTGCTTAAAGCACAGCTACAGCACCCTTTTACACTATGCTGGATTATTAATTCAACATCGATCCAGAGGAAACACACACTCCACTTCCTACAGCACCCTGCTTTTGAAGGTAACCCATTCTCTCTATCGACCAGGCTGAAGGTTGCTTAAATTAGCAAGAATAAATAAAACCTCAACTCCACTGAATAGCAAAGAGATTTGAAAAAATGTTCCATTTTTTCTGTTTTTCATCCAAAATCAGGATTTCAGTACACTGTCCCTGATTAGCTCTTTACATGTGAAACATTTTTACCCATCTCTTTTTTTGAATCAATGCAGGCAGCAAGTAATCTGGGCAGAGGCTCCTGCACTCAAACCAGATAACAAATCAAGCTATTCAAGATTAAATGCATTACCCTGCTTCCCACTATTTTAAAGGCCAGAGTTCTATAAACTAGTGCCAGATGTTTTAATTAGCAGAAAGCAACAGCATATTCCCGCACAGCATGTTCCAGAAGGGATACTGAAGCAACAAAGTAAAAAATCTCAACACTGAACGAATGCATGTTTCATTATACATCTTTGACTGCTTCCCCTGCACTCTGCCCACAAGCCTGCCTTTCCTAGGACTCATTCCAAAATATTACTTCAAGTAGATTTTGTTTTGTTCTTTACCATTTCCTGGAAACCTTTGTAAATGTATTCCACCGGCGTTTCTCAACTTCCCCTACTCAATCAATCTTTGTCCCAACCCAAATCTATTTCACTTCATTTGAAGAAACTAACTCTGCCTCCTGATCTAACAGAGACTCCATTAGGGATGCAGCCACAGCACATTTTACAGTCTGTTTGAACCTGTGGACACAGCAAGGCAAAAATTAATACTTCCCCTAAAAAAGTCATACGAGAATGTTTCTTACATGAGGCACATGCCATCCACAGGGGGATGATGCAATATGATACAGTTGCAGTTCAGTCACTACTCAGCTCATGAGGATCTCAAGATAAAGTTTTGCAGACTTGTGTGCACATGCAAGTATAAAATACAAGAGGGATTTCAAGCGACATCATACAGAACAAGAGCAGTCTGGGATGTTTGTTATCAAGATGATACTGCTACCAAGACATGACTTAGGCATTATATGTTGGAGAACAGAAAGAGTGACCATTACCTCACAAAAGGTCTTATACCTTTTCCCCTAATGTTCCCCATTTTGTCCTCAGTATAAGTTTCTGCAAGCCTGTCTCTGCAAAACTGGGGAGAGGCACTGGACACCTCCCGATGGCTACTGGACAGGTGCAGTCTGCTCTCTGTGCCAGCACATTGTGGTGCCACATTTGGGGACAGCATTCACACTGTTCACACTTAGCACAGTAGGGAGATATTTCTGAAGCTTTTAGTGAAGGTTATAAAATTCTGTGGGGGATGGCTATCCCCAAGACAAGTGCTGTCCTCAATACCAGGATTATATTGGTTTTTCCACCATCAGTAGAGTTCTGACCATTTTGTTCTCTTCCTTGTAGAAACCATCATAAATAGGCAGACAGTTTTGAAAATATTGGGCTGATAAAAAGGGAAAGATACAGCAAAATTATACCCTCATCAGTGTATCTGCACTGGAAGAAATACACAACAAAAAGCCAACACAACTAAAACATTTACCACTTCCTAATACTTCCTAAGTATGAAGTGAAAAATTAGAAAGGAAAAAGGAAATACAAGTTCTGGTTAATGATATCCATTTGGTTTCTGAAATAGGCTTCAGGTAAAGCCGATGGTCAATTGGTACATTGTGTTCTTGGAAATCCAGTTTGGCACTACTGCATCTTTCTAGAAATGCAGTGAGCTGGGACAATCTGCATGCTTGTTCCTCTCCTTCCTCTCCTCCTCTTGCCTCTTCTTTGTTCCTTCCTTCATCTGCTTCAGTGGCTTATTTCTGATTTCTCCTGTCCTTTGGAGTTATCAGGAGTAAGACACAAGATTGATTCTCCAGGTCAAACTGTTCCTCATCAATTATAGTAAACAAACCAGGAACGTGTTTTCTAGCCAGTCAGTCTCCTTTCTCTTTCCCTCTCTCACACACACATAGATGTCCTTCTATTTCCAAGGAAAACAGGAGCTGAAGTGGGTCAATTTGTTATTTTCTCTTTGAAGACAACCATAGTCACATTTCTCTGATTTAATAATTCCTACAGAAAATGGGATTTCTTGGTGAGAAACAATACCAGGTATTGATACAAACAGATAGGATTAGAGATACAAAAATCTAAATCCATTTTTGGCAATTCATGTTTATGTACTTCAGGTTTTTGATTCACTTCAAGAGAAAGGATTAGGGGTACATAGAATAACAAATCAAGCTGATGAGAGCTTTTTAATTAAAAGGCAATGGCATAGAGACTGGCTTCCAAAATGGCTATGAGGAAATACCTGAAAGAAGGGGAGAAGCAGAATGAAGGAGAGAGAGAGAGAGAGAGAGAGAGAGAGAGAGATAAAGAGAGAACAGGAAAGGGAAAAAGTCATTAATTCCTAGCCTTCTTTCCTTTTTATTTCCTTAGCTGTTTACAGCACAGTCTTTTCCCTCAGCAGCTACCCATAGCTAAAGCCAAATCTGTGAGAAAGTTTTTCACCAGTAGTCCCCATCTCATTCAGCAGAGAGGTCAATATTCCATCCCTTCAGAGAGAGCTGCACTGGTGCATGAATGGTGCAGATGGGTGGTACAAGGCTGGCACAGTGGCTGGGTGGCACAGTGCTGCCATCATGCAGTCAGCAGCACCCACAGTTTGGTTTTGGCCATGGCTAGCGGGGCAGGTACAGGGTGCTTCTCACTCACTTGCCCTCCGTTCACTAAGGTCCCAGGAGAGCCAAAGGTGGGCCCAGTCCATCCCTCCTTTCTCTGAAAGGACACACCCATCTCCAGGGAAAGGGGTCTCTCAGCTTTTCAAAAGACCAGCAGTGATTTGCTGTTACAGAGAGCTGTTGCATCTCTGCTTTCACTGCTGCAGCACAAAATCATTATATTCTCTTTTGGTCCCAACAGCTTCTAGAGGAAATGCCACTACAAGCAGCTTTTTCTGGGTCAAGCCAATTTCTACCTTCTCCCTGGCCACAAGACAAAGCCAATGCCCAATTTTATTTAGGACAAGACCACCTGCATGACCCTGAGAATGTTGGTGCCATGACACATGAAACATTACAACATCCCAATACAACATCCCAGCTCATGACAGAGCTGAATCCTTAGATCTTCAGCCTTAAGAAGGTTGTCAAAGACAATAACAGCTTTGTTATAAAATGTAACTCACATCTGGGATCTAGACACCTTTCTGACAAGGCAATAAGGAGAAGGCAGGACCACTGCACAGCTGAATTCCCTTCTTGAATAAGGAAGGCAAACAAAGATCCAAGACCAAAACCATACTGACTAGTAATAAGCTACAAAACCACTTTGAGAAAAACACATCTCCTTACATCATCCACAGCTAGAAGTGGAAAACCCAAGAAATAACTACAAAATCCCAGTTTTTTGCACCATCACCATCACTCAGGTGCTGACAATTGATACGGGTTTCAAGAGCAGACTGTCATCATCACAACCAAAACTCTCTTCCCCAACATTGCTGATCTGCCTCTTCAGTGCTTTTTAGGAATTCTTTGTATGTTAACACTAGCACAAAATGCTAGACTCTTGCTGTGGTCTGTCTTGTCTCACAGTGCCTCTGAGGTCTTTGATAATAAAAATGCCTGCCTGACTGGTGTATGTACTTTCCATGACAATCTAGCATGTGAATTTGGAGGATCCTTAACAGATGTTCATGATGGTCAAATAAGCTTTGCCTGTTCTTACACATATTAAACTAGTGTACTATTAAATACATGCAAAAAGTGAAGGAGATCTGTGAGGCTCCACAACCTTTCTAAATGAAGAAGCTTGTTATAAAGCCACAGAGAAGTCTGCAAGAGTAAAACTCTAAAAACTAAACAAGTCCTGACTCCAGACTTTTCCTGAGTTTTATGTCTTTTTCTCCCCTTTCTTCCTTTCATTTAATAATAAAAAAAAATTAATAAGTGGAATGTTCTGTAGTTACTTTGAAAGAAGTAATTTAATAAAAAATTCAGAGTGCCTCAAGTTAATTTAATTCAATCCTAGGCTCATGCTGCTGCCAAATTGCACATTTCAAAACTGCATAGCCAAAGAACTTTAGGTGCCCTCTGAGAACGCCTGAAGTTAAAGAAAAGGCAGAGAAAAAAAGACCCAGGAAAGCAAATTAAGGCAAATACCTTGTTGGGGGTTGGAGGGAAAAGAGGAGAAAGAGAAGGAAGAGGAAGTTTCAATTAACGTGCAAGTGATTTAGTGTTAAAGAACAGTAGTTGGGTGGAAGCGTTGCCCGGCAATTATTTAACAGCCTTTGAAGGAAAGATGGTGTAGGTCAGGCCAGTGAAGAGGAGGAAAGCTCATCAGTAAGGAATTACTATTTTGCTAAATGGAAGTACAGCACAACAATAGAGTCCTGAGGGTCAAGCAAGAGAAATCAAGGCTCTCTGGACTAAATTCTTCCATAGGATGCATTCAGCAAGGATCTGCAGACATGCATCCTGAGACATGATCCAGTCTGGAGACTGTGAACACACATTATGGGTCTGATCCATTCCCACCGAGGCAAAACCACAGCAAAAGCAGGACTGAGAACAGTAAGTTGTTAGCTGACATCTGGGGTAGCTAAGAACCCATAGTGGATAGCTGGTAGGCAAGAAAACACCTTAGAAATGTTCAACTATAATTCCTGATGTCCCTAATGTCCTGATGTCCTACCCAGAAATAGCCTAGTAATTAAGAGGTAGGATGCAATTTTGGTCTCGTAACTTTGCTCTGGAAAAACAATGCATGATACATTACCAAACCAAGATGTTTTTCACCAGTCCTGTCTATCCATACAAGTCCCTGGATCACATTGCCACCACATTGTCCTTCTACTTCATTTGCAAAAACCCGTACTCAGAAATTTGCCATCTGATACACAGTCTTTAAGTTAGGAATAATGTTTCTAGCATGTAACTTGTTCCATCTCACAACTGCCACAGCTAAGCAGACCTACCTATCATCACCTCTGTCCTCTCTGTCCCCTTGGCCTCTCTTGGTGTCATCAGTGTCTTTACAACAGGGTGGGTTTAGGTGTTAAGCCCCTCAGAACAGAGAGTGTTGATTATTATAAGTGTGTACCAACATTCCTCTGTGTCCTCAAGGCTTATGAAAAGGGTTACAGCATGACTGCCAGTAATACCAGTGGACTGGATTTGATGACCCAAACAGGTCCTCTGGAGCCCTATACCCCCAATCACTTGTGAATTGTTTCTGCTATTACCATTGGTTCTAATCTTATTGTTTACTTCTTGGAGCAGGTGAAGGTAAATTCCACTGGCTTTCTTCAGGTTCAAGGTTAAAGCAGCTCTGCTTGAAAAAGTATTACATCCTAAATAAGCAATACAGTTTTGATACTGTCTGCTATGATTTCCTCTTCAGGAGGATACAAGTTAAGCTGGATGTCATTGGAAAGTCAGTACTTTCAACAAGATTTTTGATAAAGCCACATAATTAACAAATGACCTTGATGTTATCATACCAACTGGGCACGTTTTCCATTTTAACAAATACCTCAGCTGTGTCAGAAGATTTTCCAATGTGCTTTTTGTATATATGTAAAAATACATGAACAAAGAGAAACAGAACACTAATTTTTACATATATTTATTCTATATACGTATTTAAAAAATCAGTGCTTTCTAGCTCATGCTGTTTCTCTTCAATTTTCCTTTTTTTATCTACTTGTTTCATATTTTAGGTCTTTCACTGTCTACTTCCCCTCATCCTATCTGCTTCTTTAGAAAATTATGATAATGGCCCGAGTTCTTCAAATGTATAGACTTTGATAGGAAACATCGTTTCCAGCTACAGCAAAAAAAAAAGGTGCAAACTTGTTCCCAGCTTCACCCATTTTATGCAATCTTTGCATCCCCTACACTCCACATGCTGATGACTCGATTGTAACTTAGAGCTGTCTATTTCTGAACTATATCAAACTTAATTTCCATGAACAACCAATGTTATGGCAACAGGCTGAGTTTCAGTAAAAAAGATTTATAATACACATACTACTATTTACTGGCTTTTCTAATATTTACTGTGGTATCTGAAAGGGCTTTACGTGCATCTCAGAAGTTATCCCCCCATTTGGCATCTAGGGAACAGAAGTCCATATCCTCTAAGATAATTAGATACTTAATGATCTACGTGTCTATTTACTTTTTGAGGATCTCAGCTGCAGAGAATATTAAGCGACTTACCCAAATGTCATACAAAAAGGTTGCGGTAGTGTCTTTAAAAAAAAAAAAAAAAAATCACAACAGAACCAGAAAGCAATCTCCTAAATCCATATACTTTGTCTTAACTACTATCCTTGTGAATTACACTGTTATATAATGTAATTAGAAGAAAATAGCAAGTTCTATTCTAGGAACTTCTAATCAGCGACAAGCACTGCACTCCTAACGATCTCATTAGAAAAGAAATGCATAATTGCACGGTAGCACCATCGAACCAGCTACACCTCCAGCCAGAGGGGCATCCCTTTTCTGCAGAGACAGCGCGACTTCGAGTAAGGCCGCTTCTGCTACAGGCAACAGCAGAAACACAGAAAAGTAAGAAGCCATAGGACCTTGTCTCTTCTAAAATATGTGGCTAGGGTTTTTGCAAAATAAAAGAAGGAAAGGAAAACTCTATTACCAAGGTATTGTTTATTGAGAATAAATGCTAAGCTGATGTTTTGCTGCAGTTCTGAAGTGCAGCAGTTTTATAAGCAAAGCCTACTTCCAGTAGAAATAGAACTAGAACTTCCTGGCAGTTTGGATTTTGATCCAATCTTTGCAAATACATTCATATTCTGTAATCGCTTTGTACATTTTATTTATACCTGCCTATTCTTAACTTGCATGTTCCAAAGCAAGCACCTCACTGCAACACCATAAATTGAGGAGCCCAACCTTTCTGCCCTATCTTTACAGGTTTGGTACAGCTCAGGCCAGACACCACATGCTTGATGCAACAACAAATGCTATGACCCAACCCTTTTTTCAGAGGATGAAAGAACCCAAGCAGGCAGCTGGCCCAAGCTCCTAGTGTCAGAGCAGACAACTGCAATCATCAACAGCAGTCATTACCATGGCTGAGCTGTAAGCCTTGACTTAGCTTTGAGGACCTCCAGAATATGAGAGCAATGTGATCTAGATTTTGTATTAGAAGTAAGCACTGGATGTAACACATCACTCTCCTCAGCAGGACCTGCTTCAGCAGGTCCTCTTCAGGAGAGAGTGTGCTCCAGTGGCAGGAATCACAGCTGCAATTATGGGATAACAGGAAAGTCCTGTAGGATCCCTATGCAGTTATGATTAGTAACTCATGACACACGGGAAGACAGTTTAAGGTTTTCAAAACAGTTGTAGTAGCTGCTGAATGATATTTGCAGCTCTTTCACAGTTTCCTCTGCTAGCATCAGCAAACTCCTACTTGAGTGTGCCACTCTGTAAAATGGGAATTTTACAGCTCCACAGGGAAGATGTGAAGGAGTAAAGCACCAAAGCGAGGAGTTAGGCGCCTAAAAGCTTTATTGATCCAGGTCTGAGTATACCGTATTATTGGACTCTATGTTAGGTCATATCTGGGAGCCTAAGAAAAGCAGCTGCAAGAGGCAGCAACAGGATTGAACTCTAAAGTAAGGGAAGAATAGAAGAAAAACCATGAACTGAAATGCTTTAACCTATGAAGGCAAGGACAAGAAGTGGTTAAGAGGGGATTTCGCTTAAGCATGGAGAAGAAAATCTTAAGAGATACAAATCACGACTGCTGATGATTCTGTTTTCCTCCTGACACAGATAATGGGATAAGTGGGCATGCATGGAAATCACAGAAAGAAGAATTTCAGAGGAGATGAAAGCCTTTCACAAGGCCAGCTCCGTTATACCATTTTTTTTCCTGTGCCTCCTGCTGGGAAAGTCTGGAAGTACTACCCTCAGCTCCTCCACAGAGGAGCTGGAAGCTCTCTTGTGCCTGGGAACATACCCTAAGCCCTGATCTGCCCACCTCACCAAGTAGCCAGGCTTGGAGAAGCTCATGAATGTCCCCCAGCTGCCTGTCCCACTTCATTTCCTAACACACTCTTCACAGGAAGAGACAGGGACTGAAGTAACTGGGAGGTCTCACCCTGCTCATCCTGTCTGGCATGTGCAGGCCCTGAACTGGGAGTGTGCTCAAGGGCTCTGGTGCCCTGGTCCTGTCTCTGCTGGCTGAAGGAAGGTACTGAAGCTGGAACAGGCTCTGAGGGAGTCTCCTGCGTGCTGCTCCTCATGCAGGAAAAGGCAGTGAGTGAATAAAGCAGCATCTTCCTGCACTGGGCAAGCCAGCGTCAAAGCTCATTCACTGATGTGTGAAACCTAAATCTCTATAAGGCTCCTCTTCTTCCCCCCTTTCTTTTTTTTTTTTTTTTTTTTTAATTATCCCCACCCCCAGTCACTCTCCCCTTTTTTTGGGGTGTTGCCATGGAAACTGCATCTGGTTTCCATTCTCTGTCTTTCCGTCATGTCCCTGCTCGGAGTCAGGCAGCATCGAAGAGACATTGATCATTGATGCAATGAACCAGCCCCGCGGGAGCCAGGCTGCCCTGTGACCCTGGGCCTCCCAGCCACCACCTGCCTCACAGAGAAGGTCCAATCTTACTGCTCTTGGGGCAAGTTTAATTAAAAGTGAAGCGGAACCAGGCCCTTTAAGGCACTATCCTTCAGAGGGTCACGAAAAATGCCTGCACATACACACACCTCGAGCCTTTATGGAGCTTTGTCAGGGGATGCTGGGGTTATTCCCATGTCCCTGTACACACTGAAGTCTACCCCCAGCTGGCTACAGAGGAGCCTGTGAGACTCACATGCTGTTTCTCTTTGAAAGGTAATCCATACCCATCACCTGCCCCATTCCCTCCTGAGGCTGCTAGAGCTGATGCTCTTTTCTGGGACTTGCCTTAGACCACGTACACTGGCAAGCCTAGGGCTGAAGGGTATGCAGGATACCTCGTAGCCTATGCACCTGCAGCCTTGCTCTTTCTTCCCTGCCTTGCCCCTACTGACTGGATTCTCATCACTTCCCTGAACAGAAGAGGGTGTGAGTGGAGTAAGTACCCAACCCAGAAACAGCTGTGCCAACACAAGAAGTCAACAGAGCAACGTTTCCGTCAGGAGGGGATTTTGGATGGCAAGTAATAAGAATAACAACAGGCCAAAAAATGGGAAGGTACGTCAGTAAAGACAAAGCAATCTCAAAGAAAGGAAGAAAGGATGAAAAAAAGGTTGAAACGGGACCAAGAGAAAGACTGGCCTGGTTTTTTAATTTCAGCTTGCTGCTAGCTGAATCCCTTTTCCTCCAGCCTCCTCCCACCACCTCCCCAAAGGGTATCATTGCCTCCTAATACACTGATGTGCCAAGGAGCCCTCTGACAGCTCTCTATTAATTAACTTCATGCCGATACAAATTTTATTTAAAGTTAAAAAAATCCAATTCACATTGATCCACCTTCATTGCTCCACGTGGCTGCCAATCAATGGCTGCTTGGCTTCACCTGACGGGGGAATAGATCTCGCAGCTGCACGCGGAAGGGAGCGCTTGGGAAGCGGGAAATAAAAGCTCTGGCTTTGAGTCTCTCCCACATCACACACCCATTCTGGAGGAAGATACAGCATCCCTTCTCCTTCCCTGGTTTTTGTGCACCCTCCAATTTCTCTGCAGACCTCCCACTCGTGACAGTATGAAGTACTCTCTGTACCAGCTGTGCTAGGTCCCATTGTCCCAGCCCAGGAAGGGGCTTTTCTCATATGGCAGACTAGGCTGAAAGCTTATACAATGCACAAGAGCTCAGTAGGGACAAAAAAGGGATGAATTGACCCCCTGCATTCAGACTTCTGACAAGATTTGCTAAACTTCTCAATGGTAATTGTCATTTTACTCTCAGAGGGAACAGCTTTGTCTCTTCTCCTTCCCTCTGCCCCAAGAATCGATATGGCTTCTACAGAGAACAGCCTTTCTAAACAATGCTTTGTCCCTTAGGCCTTGTCTGAAGTAAGAAAATTGGTAAGCACTTTTTTTTTTTTTCCCCTGCTCTGCAAGGAGCAAAATAAGATGCTGGATAGGAAACATAACACACACACCTTTACCCAAGGATGAGAGAGGGGCTCCTGGTCCCTCACTGTCTACACAGTAGCTTTAAACATTACTGGATGCTGTCAGTCAAGGTAAATGGTTTAGCTCTGGTTGAGTTTGGTTACATATACCAACACAGACTTCAAGCTGACCTTTCTCCTAATGTTTAAAGTTAGATGACTCATCTGTGACCCAGGAAGAAGCGGAAGATGCATTGCCTTGCATCTTGACACTGTGAGAAAGGTCATTTTAGAAGCAGCTATAGTGTACTCTTTCTAAATCCCTCCTTGAAAAATAATCATATTTCTCCACTAGAGGCAAAGCTTTCAGCTTGCCAGTATGGAGGGGGCTTATTGTTTTATTATCAAGATTCTGAAGTCTCGCAGTCAGGAGCGCCAGTGTCAGGGCAGTACTGAAAGAGACTATCTTAGCAAAAATATCCAGCTTTAGCCATCATGTGGAAGGTGTAGAGAGAATTCTAAGCTAGCCCGGGGTAGCACCCTTGAAATCATCACTATAATTCCAGCATTGAGCTGACTCTGATGGAGTCGTACCATTCCTGCCAACCACCAAGCCCTGCCCATATAAGCAGGGCATCCAACCTCCAGGCTTAATGCCTGACATGTACAGGTCTTCAATGCACCCACACATGTGTCTTAAGAGACAATTATATGCTGGCTTCCATATAACAGCTTCTATTTGTGGGTGAGCAGTAAAAATAATCCTCTACCCCTGCCAAAGCCAAACAATATGACCTGAGGAAATATGTCAGCCTGTTTGTCTAATTTAGATGATGCTGGGCACACACTGGTGGGTGTACCTTATAAACCTAATACAAGCTGCAACAGAGGAGGCTGGATACCCCTGAAATAGCAGTCTAAGTGCTTGTTGTATAATGTAACAGCATGGCTTGTGCAATTTCACCATGAATACTTGAAGTCCTGAAGGTTGAATAAATACAATACAGGCTTGAACGACAGAGAGAGCAAATGAATGGGCAGGTGAAACAGAGGACTGTTAGTTTGATTATGTCTTTGGTTCCTGGAAAAAAAATACCAACTTAATTTTCATGCTTGATAACAAATGTTTTGGACTAATTTTGACAGAATCCTCTCATTGCAAATGAAGTAATTCTGAAGCCTGTGACCTATTTTCTGATGGCAGATATCAAAATCCTTATCAGCTAATCTGCTTTGACACTTGCTTTTCCATGAAAGAGAAGAGGAAGCCACAGAAAGTTTACTTCAGAAATGGATTCTGAGTTCACGATGGGCCAAGTGGGAAGCTTGTGCTTGTTTCTTGTCCAGCAGGCTGGACTTTGAAGCAAGACAGGACTTGGAAGCAGCTCCAGAAAGGATTTTAGAGGAAGAAAAATCTTTGTAACAGAAGCTCTTGAAAAACTAGTGGGTTCTCAGGAAAATAGCTGTGCCCACACCCAGCCCAAGTGTGCATCACTTTGTCTCTCTTTGCTTGGTAGCACAAGCATTAAGTTTGTTTTGAGACTTTATTCAGGGATAGTTCACCTCCAGGTCACAAGTTTCCTGCCTTTTGGTGAAAATATTTTTAACACCAGAAATCATCAGAATCTCAAGTTCCATCTGGTGGCCATCTCACTCCAAAAACCACCAGGGCTGATATCTGAAGATAAGAGGATCCACAGAGCTCAGCCCTACAGCAATACCATAGCACCTCATACCCTAAAATGCCATTCTAGTTTAGCATTTTTGTTGCCAGAGCAAGGATTAAAGCACAGCAAAATTAAGGAATTCTTTTAACACAAAAGGAGAAGATCTGTGGAAAAGCAGAAGGCTCAAATTTGAGCTCCCAAGTCTTAGGCTGTGGTTTCATCCTGCTTCCTCCATGGTCTGAGTCTGGCTTCTGTATCCCAGCAGAGACACCTGCAAGGTGGCTGTGAATGCAACTGAATGCTGCTGAACTGAGCCCACACATTACCCACAACCCTTCTCACACCTATCCCTGCAGGTCTCTCTGCTGAGCTCTCTTCCTTTCTTACTTGCTCTTTGTCCACTTTTCCAGGTTCTCTTTTTGCTTCTCTCTCGTCTTGCAAGGGCAAAGATACACACCAACTATGCAGAATAGAAAAGAAACATCCACAGGCTGCTGAACATGTTCATGGGAAGCAAATAACCACAGCAAAGGAAACAGCCCTGGCCCTCACAAACCTGCCTTCAGACAACAAATCAAAGGCACTTAAGCTGGCTTTAAACCACCTTGGGCTTTTGGAGCTTGCTGGCAGAAAAATAAAAGCTGGAAGAGAAAAGGGAAAAAGGGAAAGGAGAGAGGTTAGCAGGAGAAAAAATCCCAAACCCCAAAAGTAAACTAAAGAAGTCAGAGGGGCAACACAGCTCTGCCTTTGGTGTTTGCTTTGATTAACATCACTCCCCTTGTGGACACTGAGGAATCACCATCCACTCCCCTCTTTGGTCCCCTCCTGTCTCCTTCCCCAATTCCCTGGGACACATGCAGCACGGTACCTCCCTGTACCTTACCACTCTTGGAAACACATCTCCTCTTTCTCTCCAGCAACCCTTACCCCTCAACTCCATCCTGGTCTGAGGCTCCTTTTCTTTCCCAGGCCTTGATAGAAAGGAGCAGGTGTGAAATTAGCTGTTATTCAGTTCCAAATTGCTGACCCTTGGGAGCAGGGACTGCTGTATGCGCTTATAGTGTCCACATCACCACTTAATGCCTTTTGATATTGCTACAGGAAACACAGCTCAAGCCAGAAGGGGTCATTTGGGCTAATACAACTTCCAGGATAACATGGACTGGAAAGCAGCTCACTCAGCAGTTTCAGCACTCTGCGGAGAAAGTTGTTTGCATTACATCATCTCTTAGAAAGATATCCAGTTTTGCCTAAAAGATTCCAGCTAAAGCACTGTCTACCATAAACCCAGTCAGACCAGCTGGTATCGTCCTTTTTAACTTCTGCCTCCTCTTTAGTACAAATTTGTCTGCCTTCATCTTCTGATCAGCATGTACAATTACGCTTATGCCTAAAATCATCACACTGTCAGGACTTGTCAAAGCCTTTCTTTCTCTTTAGGAAAAATGCCACAAGTTCACTTTTTTTTTTTATTCTTTTTTTTCTTTTTTTTTCCCCCTCAGAAAAAAAAAAAAACATGCTCAGATGAGAGGCTTTCCTGTGAACTAAAGATATTGGAAAAAACGGATTTTGTTTAGGAAGTGTGAAAATCCTTTCTTTCACCAAGTCTGAAGTCCCTTGCTTTGATATGAACAGAGAGTTTCTGCTGCTACTACACAGACTTTTTGTTTGAATTGCAGAAATTCAGACTGGACATCTGGAAAAATTTCCATACCTAGGAGGCTGCAGCAGGTACTCAAGGTAAGTGTAGGACCTGCAACCTTGTCAAGGCTCAGCTAGATAAAGCCAGGTCAGCCAGACCTGATCTGACGTGGGCAGCAGCCGTATTTGAAGAGGATTCCAAACTTTGTGACCTCCAGTGGCCTCTCCCAGCCAGCACATCTGCAGTTCTATGAACAGCAAATCAAAACAAAATACTCCAGCTTACCTGAAACTGAGCATTTCTGCAAGCCTTTTCCACTAAATTATAGTATCAAGGAAATGGTGCTTTTCAAGGGAAAACTTGGACAGTGTTTTAGCAGGAACTATAAATATACCCTTGAATTCAACTCCTGAGCTTTCCTTAACATGGGAAAAGCACATTTAGCTCTCTTCACTTTTGCTCCAGCCTGTTCCTACCTATGTTGAAATGTAGAATATTTTAGTAAGAGTATGATGGTGCACTCCATCTTATTTTCATGTGCATGTGGAAGAAAAGCTCATCTGCAGCAGAATATCATATTAAAGCACATCAGAGCAGTCCCTATACAACACCCAATTCCCAAGCTGCAGTGCCTCCTTTTTTTCCAGAAACTATTTGGGGAAAAAAATTTTTGTTCACAGAATTTCAGCTGAAAATACTTTTGAGATAGTCTTTTATATCAAAAAAAGCTGTCAGCTTTCCCACTGAAGTCTGGAACAGATTCAAAGTGACATTTTTTTCCTCTGTTTTGCTTTAAAGTGCCATATTCCTTTTTTTTTTTGAATGGAATAAAAGCAAACGTGACAAAGTGGCATTTCCACTCCAGCTATCATTTTGTTTCTCCCTTTTTTTTAAGCTGAAAAACAGAAATGGAATATTTTTAGTGAAAACATTGTTTTTTAAACTGTTTGTTTCAAATTCCCCCTTGAAAACCCCCTTTTTTTTTTTTTTTTCCCCTCTAACAGAAGTGATGTTGTTCTCCTTCCCAGAAAAGTTCATTTTCAACATTTCTGTGTTTCTTTTTCCCTGCAGGAACACTTTCTGCACATAAGAAGTTCAACCTACGCAAATTCATTTCTCTTCCTTGGCCGTTAATTGGGCGGACATGGGCCACGGGAAGGGTCCTGGGAAAACCCCTCTTCAGTTTGTGTCAGTGATCTAAAGAGAGGCTGTAATCTCTCTCCAGCTGACAAGGGTGGGACCCACTGCTGCTAAGCACACTTCACTTCTGCCACAGCGTACATCCAAACATCAGGGAGAGTGCAGAAATTACTGGGATGTCAGCAGATGCAGACAAGTTGGGCAGCAACCTTTTGTTGGTGGCTGACAATGAAACTTCTTCCAGAGTTTGTAGTCAAACATGTGTGGCTTTGATAATCCTTAGAGCTCTCTAGAAAACCATATTTCCATAAATAAATGAAATGTTTTGGGCACAGTGAGAGACCCTGCTGACTGAGTGTATCCTTATCCTACCTTCCTCAATCTGAGGACTTGGCTATCAAATTTTGTTCAGTTATCCAGTTCCCCAATGTCAGTTTGCATAGGAGAGGTAAAAGTCCTGTTTGGTCAAGAGCAAAGATCCACAGCCCAACTTAACACATTTTACTTTGGTGCCAGGCCCATGGCTATATCACTGTCTCTGCCTGCATTTTCTCTTCAGGTCTTAGGGAAATGTAGAACTTCCAAACTTCTTAGCAAAGTGGACTCTGCTGCACAATCCTTCTTTACATTTAATCCACACAGTGATGGTAATGTGGCTAGAAATATTTGCCAGCAAGGGATTGAGTGGGTGTGAAACGGGTTTGCAGAATTATTGCTAGACTATTTAATTTTGACTTTAGACACATATGCTTCTCTCTGCTTCTTCACATTGCTCACTTCACTGCTTTGGCTTCACACCTTTCCTAGAACAGTCCTGGTCAAGCTTGTCTGGGTTTTTTCTTATATTCACTCTTGGTTCATGAAGTGTTGTCTCTTGAAGGGCATTTCCAAAACCCTGGTTGCTGATCCACCACTCAACGGCACTCTATCTATTTTCACTGAGAAAAACTGATTAGTCAGTCCTTAGTTCCCTTTCCCTGGAAGGCATGTGGAGGCAGCACATAGCAAATCAAGAGCTAATACTTCTGCTAGAAGAACTTTACTAAGGATAAGTCTTGCATAACAACTTAGCTAGAAGACTGCCTATGTAACATATAAAGCATTAGAAAATGCCCACTGGAGTATCCCTCAGAACTTCAAGGTTGCTTAATGGTCCAAACAAGTTAGCAGCTTTCCTCATTGCTATTTATGTTGCACCTTCATTTTTATCTTTTAAAACAAGCAAAGCCTTCAGCATTAAAATTGGCACCTGCAATGCTAAACCCACATCTGCAATAGGGAGAAGCCAGTAAATACTATGGAGGCGATTACTGGTGGAGATGCTGCTGCTACTGCATCCATTGCAGATCCACACACGTAGAGGCACTTGCTTTTTTAACCTTATGTCTATTCATCCAGACAGCCAGATTAGCTAAAGGACAGGTTAGAGACCTCCTGGCCACCTGCTTTAGTGCAGTGCCTAACCCTCTCGCTCTGCTTTAGCATTGACTTCCCTCTACATCTTCTTTCCCATCTGTCAGCATGATCTTCCAACCTGCAGCACAGAATCTAGCTGAAATAAGAGACAGCTCCATTAACCATTAGAGAAAGCTGTGCATGAAAACTAATTCAGAATCCAGACCGTCATGCCTAAAGGAAGCACAGTTCTGTGGGTCTGTGGAAAACAAGACACAGAAGTCAGAGAACACCAGCTACAGGATAAGCACATTCTGTCCTTATGCTCCTTCTTTAAAGCAAGAGGAGAATGTAACTCTTGCTAATGTCAACGTGAAATATTTTGTACCCTGAGGAAGGTGAGAGAACATTAAGTAACTCCTACCACCTTGCCCAAGATCTGAGGAATCAAGCTGTTTGGAATCTACTCCAGGTGTTAAAAAAGCAAGCAAACAAACAAACAAACAAACAAACCCTCACAAACACACACAAAAAAAACCCCACAAACAACCCAACCAACCAACCACAAAAAAAAAACAACCCAAAAAACCACCACACCTCAACTGCCCAGATAAAACAGAAAGATGTGAAAGATGTGCTAAGGCATTTTGAACAAAGGGTGAGTTAGACCGAGTTGCAGTAATATCTTGGGAAAACAAGAGCTCTCAACAAGCACTGTGTTTTTAAAGGTAGGAGCAATACCAGGCAGAGCTGAAACACTTCATACAAATTTTAAACCCAGCTCTGATGCAGTGACACAGCCTGCTGACTGCTTCCCCATGCACCCAAGCCCCATGGAGAACTCCCCTTATTTGGTCCTCTGCCTGCCTCACCCCTTTGTGCTTCAGAGCCATCTCCAAACCTCACACACTCTCACTTCAAGAGGAGTCAAGAAATTTTTTTCAAGGCTATATGTGAACAGAAACTGTACCAGAGCCATGAAGGAAAGCACTCCCCAGTTCAGGGTTATGTGCTGCTCTTGCACAGAATCCACGTTCCAGGGCACGCAGGGTCACAAACAGTCCATGGGTCTTCACAGTTATCTCATGTGCCTGCACACACACAAGCACCCTGCTGTTAAAGAATACACAGATCACCACATCTCCATGGGGTTTACACAGCACTGATAAACTCTATTACCCCAGGTCATAATAACCAGGCAAACTGCTTTTACTCATATTTATACTCAACAGTTCCCCAGTACCTGTGAGCCTCCGAGCTAGCCAGGCCCCAGGTATGTGTGGTGTGTGTAGCAATCTGACCAAATAGGGTCACCATAGCTGCATTATACTGCTGAAGAGACAAACCCAGAGGGGGCAGAAGTCCTCAGACCGGGCATAAAAATGTGGCCTCTCTGAGTGACCTCCCCACCTCCAAGCAGAGGGGCAAAAGCTGTCTCAGCAGGGTGCCATCCATGCTTCTTCCTATGGTGGGCTGCAATTTTCCTTTTAGGGCCTTGAAAACAAGAAATAAACACATAGTAAGGTAATCTTTCAGTAGAGACTAATATTTAGGGGTTAGACGAAACCAAACTGAACTGGTTTAGCTGTGTGCAGCAGTGAAGCAGAGATACCAGCCTTGGAAGAAAACTTTGCAGGGTTTGTGCAAGGTGCAGCAGTGAGAAGGGCATGTCATGGATGGCAGGGGATGAGCAGAACCCATCAGTGCACAGCTGCACTAACTGCACACTAGCAGGGATCAGCACAATACACACTCTGAGTCACCATCACCAGCCAGATGGATGGAGACAATCGCACTGCCAAGTCATGGCAGAAGAAAGTGGGGTAAGCAAATGTCACCCAAACCTCCCCAGCCTGGGGGCATGCACAAGAGGAAAAGGGAAGCGCATCACAAAACGGTGTAAAGATGTTCTGTGCAAATGGTGCATGTCTAATGAACCCAGATCAGCTACCCTGAGGCAGAGGCTAGCAGAGAAAGAGAAGGACAGGGACTCTGACACAGTCATCTGGACTGAAGCCAAAAGGGGCATAGGTATAGCCCCACTGCTGCACGGGACCTACTGCAACACCTAGGAATGGATACCTTCCCATCGAAGTGTGGGCTTGATAGAAAAGTTATCACACAAGGCTACTGCAGAGCATCTGTTATGCACTCATTGGATCAAAATCACAAGTCTGAGAGGTAACTAGATACCCAATTTTGTCAAGCCACAGACAGCTATGAAAGGAAGCCCAGGCTTACACATGTTCTGTATGTGTGTTCACTGGAAGCACACTTAACAGTTGTTTAGCTCTACACTGGCCTGGTTTGCTTATCTGCTTTTTCTGCGCTGCCATTTTCATGACTTCACCTCATAAAGAGGCCTATTTAGTTGACTGAAAATGAAACAAACGCCACAGACAACATAAAACAAGATGTACATACCCTCAGTGTTGGATGTGAAGGTTGGGTCTACCAGGCATGCCCTCAACCCTTGCAGACATCAGATGACTCTGTCAAGTCTGGCATGCCTAGTGTACAATTCACATAACCACCTTTTTCTCTTTGCTCTCCTATGGCTGGCCTTGAGCCTCTGTTTTTGATACATCCCGACCCCTCTTCTTGTGTAACTCTCATCCAAAATGCAGTTGGCTAAGGATGTCTGTGGCTGGTGTGGGGGATTACAGGGTACGAGAGAAGCCCTGATGCCATGCAGTATTCAGGATGGTGCTGCCAGGGAGGGCCTGCTACACCACTCAATCCCCAGCTAAACAGTTGTTCTTTTTCCCTGTATCCTGTTCCCCTGCCCTGCCCCCATCCCCTGCATTTCTTGATTGGGACAGAGTTCTGGTGTTGGGAAGGATCTATACACATTATTCTGCAGGACAGTCAAGTTGAGAAGAACTAAGATTGAACTTCTGGTGCAGAGAGAGCTCCAGGGCTTATGCAAAACTGTTCCTCACCCTAGGCAAGGTGGAAGAGTCAAATACAATAAATACAATAGAAACCAATTCTTTACAAAGCTGTTGAACATGGAGAAAACCAGAAAACTGAGGGACCTCAGACTGTAGCAAAGGTCAGCGTCATCAGACCAGGTCTGAGACTGGACTCATGGGAAAGTAAAGATAGTAGTACAAGAATGGCCTCTTTCCTCATTGTTTCCTTTTGTCTTGGTGCACAAGAGAAAGAGCAGGATGGGAAGTTGGGCTGATCATTAGAAAGCACTTTTAATCAGACCTTCATGAAGATCACAAAGTCATCAGCTTGTGGTGACGGATTGCCAGGGACTCCATGATGAATGCATTTGCAAATATTGCTGCAGAATAATTTCCTTCCGTCGCCAGAGCACTCCAAACAAATTAGATTCCCTCTAATCACATCTCCTGTCTGTGGATGAGGAAAGATGGGCCCGTCAGCACAAACGCATTTAGGGGGCGGGCGGTGCAGGGGAGAGAGTGGGAGGTAAGGGGTGAGGTGCAGTGATGCAGCAGGCAGGCAGATGAGGTGCTGGAAAGTTGCCCAGCTTTGAGGAGAGTCTTTGAGCAGTGGTGTGGCTACATGGTAATCCCAAGCACGATAACAGCTCTCCCTCTGCTTGCACACACACAGAGCGTGAATCCTAGAGGATGGGGTATGAAAAGCCAGCAATTCACCTGGAATTTTACAATGGTGTAGAGTAAGAGGAAGGAGAATAATGCCAGCATCATTTATGCCAGAGAGTGCAGCCCTCACTGAAGTTGCAGAGATGAGCATAAAAGCAGTTTCTGTGATGAGGCAAAGCTTGTGCTGCTTTCCAGTGTCTTTTCTGTGCCCTACCCCTAGCTGTGGTTCTTGAATCAGAGAATCAGAAGATTCGCTGATAATCCAGTACAGGTGACTCACAAGGTGTAGTACTCAGATGGGGACCTAGTTGGGAAAAGTTAACTAGTGCCAGGTGGACATTATGCCATGCTGGAGGCATTCAACAAAGGTGGCAGCTCTTTTAACTCATACTAAGTCTAAGCATATTAGTTTAAGCTCTTTGAAATGGGGGACACAACAGGCCTCAAGTTTAAAGACAAAGGATGAACAGCACTGTTTTCTTAAAAATGGAAAAAAGCTATACCAAGGAGAATGGTCTAAGTAAGATGTCTGAAGGCCACTGTACTTCTCTATACCACGTTTAGAATAAATGCTGGAAGCTGGCCAGAAAAATTATTGCAGAGTAGCACGCTCATGCTGATATCATGTCTATCATCTACAATTTTCCTGAATGCAAAAATTAATCCAACAATAGCTTTCTCCTCTCTTGCCTGAAAAATAAAGCGTCACCACTTAGCAGCTGACCTGACAAGTCACAAAACTGGACAAATGCAATCCACAGAGGTAAGTTGGTAATACAAGCTGAACATTTCCTTTATTCAGCTATTCTCCAGCACTGGTTTGAGAATTGGCCATTTTTGCTAGGAAATTGGAGGAGCCTGATATTCTGAGAAAGCTGATTTTGCCACATTTTCACACACAGGGTACGAGAGAGTGCAATATGGTGGAGAAGACAAGGATCACGTGCACATTCTCTAAATACAAAGCAGTAGGAACAGGCTGAGAGAGTTCAGTGCAATACAAAGTCCAAGACAAGTATGTAAGGAAGACTCCGTTTGCAGGCCTGTGTGTTATCTGTGGAAGGACTTGAGAGTTGTGCTTTATTCATCTCCCTGCTCAGAGGAGCTAGAGTAGTTTTTGGCTTCTCACTCCCTAGTTGGTACCAACTTTCTGTTCACAGTCCCCATTTCTGGCAGCTCAGAAACTCTGCCAACAGCTCTCTACTGAAAAAAAAAAAATGTAAGCCCAATCCATGCCCCTTTTAATTAGCTTTGAGATCTGAAGCTGAGTGAACCGACACAGAAGAGAGAAAGTAAAGACCAAGTCTTGTTTCAAATACAGCAGGGAGCGAGCTGTGGAATGGCGAGCGGGGGGAGCGGAGGAAGGAGAGGGGAGCTGCCGCCCGCGCAGTTGGCCTTGTTTGCTCTCCTGGAAGCCTCTGTGTGCCTTTCCTCCAACGTGCACTGGATTTATATAGGGGGCAAGCCCTTATGGGCCAGTGAGCTCAGAACAAGGCTGGGGGCAAGAAGCAGGCAGACTGCTGCCAGCTTCCCCTCCTCTTGTCCAGTTGCGCTCCCCTTGGCACCCTGGCACAGCAGGGCCTCCTTATCGGGGATGATAAGCAGCATTCCAGCGCTCAGCTGGCAGCCTGCCAGCGCACGTTCCAGGAGCCCGGCCTGGCGCTGCCGCTGTGTGAGCACACTTTAATAAAACCCTGATTTTTATCTGAACATTTTATTAATCCAAGCTCAGCCGTTTGCCAAAAAAAAAGCCAACGCACTGAATATGCCAATGAGTGTTCTATCCGGCTTCTAATGCCAATGTACCTCTGCCCACAGAGTCTCCTCTGCTTCACACTGGGATGCATTTTCTATGCAGAGTTTCTCCTACTTTATTGCTTGGCCCTGCAGCATGCTAGGGAGGTGGCAGGGGCCCACTTTAACTGATTTGCCCTCCCTTCTTTTGCAGACAGATTTGATACAGAAAAAGGAGAAATTTTATCTTTTCATTATCACGTTCCTACTGGCAAAATTACTATTTTCTCCATATGCAGAGCTCATGGAAAGACATTAGACAGCTGCAAGCTATTCCTATAAAAATTAAATAAAAAATACACCTCCTTTCTTATCCTTCCACTGCTGCCCTGCTGTCATTCACCACCTCTCATGACACATCCAGCTCAATCATCTCCCAGGATGGGCTGAAACACAAACATCACTGGGTGCTAGAAGTCAGCCTGTTGCAACATGGCAAGAGGAGAGGAACAGGAAAGATGGAGAGGAACAGGTCTGTGTGAGATCAGGCTTAAAAGATGAGATAGATGTTCTAAAAGTATCCATAGTCAGTACAGTTTCAGATGCCCTGGCTGATGGATTGACATGATTTCCTGGAATAAGACAGCCTGCTCTGCTGCTCTTCCTATTCTTGCTGTGCCAGTTTGAGAATGGGACCCAAGGGCTTTCAGCTCAGTAAGAGACTACGCTGTTCAGCCATGCCCTCGCCTAATGGAGTAGTCCTCCTGCTATCCATAAGACTGATGATATTCAGTGCAAAAGCTTTTTTGAGAGTTTTATTAGAGCACTAAGCACCTTGTGGAACTATGATACTGGTCCAGAGTCTTTACTGTTTCCAAACTGGCAATTGTATTTTGGCTTTTTATCCCAGGAGGAGGTCACATATTTTCTCATTCCATCTCTCTACAGTCCTTCTGTAGCGGTTGTCCTCATTTGTCCACTGCTGTTTTATATGCTTAATACATTTCCCAGCACCAGCTTCAGATCAAACTCTCCCATTCTGTATTCCAAACCCTACTCATCTGCTGCTACAAGCACAGTTTGTCTTCCATCCCACTTAAGCCAGGCTAAATCCTAACATACTCCTGTGTACAAGCTCAGAACTTCCTGTCATTCCTTTCAGAAAAGTTCCTCATCGTTTTTAAGCTTATCTTTGCAAACCTTCTGACTCTTTGGGATTCTCCTTCAATCCAGTTAATGGCTCTTCTTTCAGAAATCTGATCTGCCATACCAAATGCTCAGGGAAAACCATAATAAAGCCCAGATGCTGGCCAACTGGGACTGCAACTTACCAAGCAAGCTGAGGTGAAAACACAAGACAGCTGGATGGTACTTCCCAAGCCAACCAGGCAAAAGCTCTAATGGTGATTGTTAAATGGTAAACAGGGATTTGAAAGCTTGGGCAAGGATGTACACCTAATTTTTCTCAGACTATTCATTTGGGCAGACACGTTTTGGAGGGAGGGAAGCAGACATTTAGTGCTGTCAGTCTATTAAAACTGAAATGAAACAGCAAGGGAAGATGGAGTTCTGCCTGGCAACTCAGGAGATACTTAGGAGAGGCTGAGGTTCAGCTATTAGTTCTGCTGGAGACATCACATGCGATATCAGTCAAAAAACTATGCCTTAGCTCCTTCTTTGTTTAGCTAGAATGTCTAAAATAGCCCAGCCCTGCCTTCAACAGGGATTGTGAGACAACATATAGCAAATAATGACTGAAATTTAGATTTGGTGTTATTTTCAAGGCTGCAAACAACAAGAAGGTTGGAAAAACTACAGTGGGGGTAACAGAGAGGTGAAATAATGAGCTTAAGAGTGCCTTGGGAATAAGAAGTTCCCAAGCCTTATTCCTATTAGGGTTTTACATAAAGTCTATATGCTCCCTATCTCTCTGCTTCCTCAGGCAAAAGACAGGCAGGCTGCCTATGCTAGCCAAATGTTACAGTCAATTCCTTCAGCCTTAATCTTGGGTCTGTCTTCATTTTCATCAGTCAACTAAGTCAAAAAATCCCCCAAACCAAAGGTGAATCAAACAACCCTCTGCCCCCTGCCAAACAACAATCAAATTACACCCTGCACAGGACCAGTGAAAGTTTCAAATCAGTCTGCTATTTGTCTGCTGTAGGCTAAGGAATATAATGCTAAGTCACATTTCTTATAAGGGCTGGAGCTCAAACTAGGTTCATTAAGATTTATAGTCTGCATTGTCTAAAGGCAAGAGCTGTTTGGCCCTAGGCTCTGGACAGCAAAGATTTCTGTGCCATGCAGAATGATTTAACTTAGGTCCTAGAAAAAGTGTGGACACAGTAGTACAGCATTGCTGATCAAGCTACTGTGCTCTGCTTCTCCAGGCAGCCAAGTAATCTGACAGGACATCTTCCCACACGGTTATTCCGCTCCCAAAATAGCCGAGGTGATCTTGCACAGTGCTGAGGCACATGCAGAGCGATGCTCTCCTGCCCTTCATGATCTTACAGCCATACTGCCTGTCAGTCTTTCCATGAGTGGTTGTTTAAATCTAGCCAAACAGATTAAGCCATTTAAGAAACCAAACCATCATGGTTGTAATAATCAATTAACAGCTCCCGCAAAACTCATTTGCTTCATAGCTTGATTTGCTCTAAGGATTAGACTCTCTCATCATCTAGGTGTATAATCTCAAAGTGGAGGTGTGAGCATCTTTCACACACCTAAAATCTCCTTTCAAAGTGGCATGCAGTTGTACTAGATGAGACTTGAATTAAAATATTTCTGCACTCCTGACATTAAAGACTGCGTGCTACAGGACAGTGAAGAAGCCAGGAAAGTCCCCTCCAGTCAAAGTTTAGCAATAAGAAGGTCAAAGCTTTAATGAGTACAGCACAGGGAATAAGGCTACTAATTTTGCCTTGTGAGCATAGTTTTAAAAGGACTAGGGAAGGAACAAAGCAAATTACCTTTTTTTTTTTTTTTTTTTTTAATATTTAAATAAGTATGATTCCAAGCACAGTAACTGGAACCACAAATCTCTGAACTGAGGCAATTGTATGGGGGGAAAAAGGGAATGAGCAGCTACATGTGATGTTTCCTCAAGATCTTGAGATATTAGTACAACTAGAAGCTTGTTATCATTTTTGGAAACAATAATGGATCACCTGCTCACAGTATTGTATTGGTAAAGATGACTGTTTTGTATTGGTAAAGATGTGCAAAATTGAACACTGAGCAGTAGAACTGTCAGCATGGAGCAGAGGTTTTGGCAAACCTGCAAGAGCAATTTCATAACTGCCCCACCGCTGGTGTGCTGTGGGCAATCTCAGAGTGACCACTAGTTTTAGACTGTCTTACTTCACAAGAGAAAGATTAAACACTGGAGTCTCTCCCTGGAAAAACAGGCTTGTCATTCCAAGGACCTCTTTGCAAGAGTAATCAGAGTGATCAGAGGAGGTAGGGTAGCCCACAGCAGAAAGCCAAGGTGCTTGCCAGCCCCCGCCTGACAGGAGTGCTGGCATATGCCCCAGCTATGTGACCGTGGCTGTTCCAAACTCCTCTCTTCACAGGCTCATGCAATATTTGTACAAAGCAATATTATCCCAAATGTTTTCTAATTATTCCTCTGGATTAATGGAAACCTGTTCTATTATTGACGGGTCTTTTGCAATATTTATAAAACATGGATTGGATTAAGGAGAAATAAATAAATATGTAGAGGATGCCTAACATGTAAATGATAAATATTCAGCCACCTACTTTTTTTCGCAAGATGGTTTAAATATATGGCGTTTTCAATAAATCTTTAATAACTCTGCAAATATTTATTTATTTGCTTTGAAGCGTAAGGGAATTGCAAGAAAGCTCTACAGACTCCAGAAAGGGCAGGCAGATGGAACACATGCCCTACCATTGAGCCTTCAACCATCTTCTGGCAAGAAAAGCAAACACATCCTGAGTTGCTCCAAGGCAGGAGAAAAGAAAGCTGAGGGAGGGGACCTTCAGGAACTGAATGGAGAAATACCCGAGCTGCTTCACTACCAGCCACGCTCACCAACCACCACAGCTGCACAACACAACACCTATGCACAGCAAATCACTACCACGTTTTGCAAAACTCATAATTAAGTTACAGTATTACAGAGAAATTCTCAGCCTCTATAGGGCCTTCTGCCCCAACAGCTAACACAACAGCAAGGGAACTACTGAGAGCATATTTGCTGGAGCTCCCAAGCCTGCAATGAGAAAGGAAGGAAGGAAGACAAGAAGAGACAGACTGATTGTGAACTCCTCCCAGTTTTCTTAAAGTAGTCCAGTTTTCCCTCAGGCTAATGGAATGTCAAAAAGACTGCCCTCCTAAGAATCTACCTATGGCATTAAACATCCTGAGACCTGTCATAAAGCCAGATCTGCTTTGTCCACATAGGAAAGCTGGGCTCTGCTTGGTTAAGGAACCCTCAATATCAAACATCCCTAGCAATTTGGACATAAGTTAGAGTGTTCATCCTCTCAGAGAACACAAGGTCATACAGGGATTTTAAAACTCAAACACATTACCAAAAAGTTCTACTTTACTAGAGGCACTATAAGAGTTTGTCTATGCTGACCCAGAGTAACATCATGGCAGGTTATCAAAATGTGACTCTTCTGAAATATGTTTGCATAGCTTCAAATGTCTGCTAAGACAATAGCTTTTTGTAATCACTTGATATTATAGTAAGAAAAGCTTTAAAATTAAATGCCCAAAACTGAGTTAACACATTTAGTTTTAATGGGACAGGATGGTCACTGCATGTTAAATAAATACTGATTGTAAAAAGCAAGTCAAGTTGCTGAGTTCTAATAGCTGTGCAGTAACTAACTGTTTATGCGTCATTATGTGGATTTGGAAGCATCAGCAAATATATTTTTAATAATCAATTGATACTTAACATATAATACCTGTCTGATTAAATCAAAGGAGATGGATGCAGCCACAGTAATTACTGCCTATTGTTACAATGCCATATGGATATGGGAAACATATTTATTGAGGTGGAAAAAAGTCAGAGGTAGATACATATCTCCTTGCTTGTCTTCTTACTGCAGTACCTTGGGCTGTCATCCCATTGATTTCCCGAGATAAGCAATGTTCACCCCGGTCAATACTTGGATGGGACACCACTGAGGGAAGCCTGGAGTGCTGAGGGAAGCAGAGCTAGGAACACAGCTGAGATTGCTCCTCCATCTTCTAGAAGGAAAGTGTGACGTCCTCTGAAGTGCAGCACCCCAGAGGGAACATTGCCCTCATTTCCCCTGCAGAGAGCAATCCACAGCTCATGTTGGCTGTGCGAGCGCCTTGGGCTGCCCTGTCCAGGCAGACTCCACACTGGGTAATCAAGCTCCAGCTCCCAAGACTGCTGAAGTTTCTAGGTACAGCATGGCTCTCCATTTCATGCCAGGAAGAAACATCCCCCTGATACAGGCTAAAGCAAGGAAAACCATGAATGCCTTCCTTCTAACTGCTGAGTACTTTTTTACTTCTGAAGTCCCCAGAGCAAATTCTCTACTGGTCTACTCCTTTACATCACTACTGGGACAAGACTATTGGCCAAAACGGCAGCAATTTGCTTTAGAGATGCTGTGATATCTCTAATCACAGTCCAGTTCTTGACACAGCAAAATGCAAGCAAATGGGAAATGGCTTAAAGCACCTGAGCATCCCTACATCTGGCTGTACCTGGTATGACATAGCAGGAACTGAAAAGGCAACTCGGCTCTAGTTCAAAACTTTGGTCACTGGGAACACAAACATTCTCCTATTTATGGATAGCTGGGATAAAACTACCCTTGGGCCACATATTTAAAGCCAAGGAAAGAGAAATTTGGCATAGGCTTTAAGTCCTTAAACAAACAACACACGCTTATTACAAATGCACAGTGTATGAAAATGTAGCCTGTGCTAGAGAAAGCCAGGGAAAATCCTCAATTGTGTACACTGCTGTAGGCTACCCAAAAGCAAATGGGACTGTGGCTCTTCAGCAAACACTGGAGGCTGGCTCCTTCTCTCACACATGTAAAAGCAGAGAGAACCAAAAGTCCCATTCAACCCAGGTTCCAGATATACCACATGCATTTATCCTCCCTCACACCAAACCCTCTGCAGAACAGGAAGGCATGAGCCAGGGACATGAATATTGGCAGGCACTTAATTCCACTGACACCAGTGACAGTCTAGAGGCCTGAACAAATGAGTCACATAAATCTTTTTGGATCTCAAACTCAGTTACCAGTGGTCAAAGTACTATATTAATATAGGTGGACTTCAAACAGTTCAGGAAAAAATCCTAAAACTTTCATGAAGTTGCCAAAACAAGTCTTTAATTTCCTGAGTTAGTGCTCATTGTCTACATGTTATTGAGTTTACAAGGCTAGGATTTTCTCAGGGATTTGCCAAGGCTGTTGCCTCTGGTCTGTACTGAAAACAACATTGCAGGATGACAAAACTTTCCCAAGGCCTCTTACCCTGTATCTCCCCAATCACATGCCTGCACTAAAAGCAAGCGAAATAGAAAATAAAATTTGAACCAATTTAGGAGAGCACAAAGCCCACTTGTTACATTGATTCTGGACAAAAAAAAAATTATATATATAATAGAAGGATGTTTTTTAAAATGAACAGAAAGCACTATATCCACTATTGTTATTAAGAGAGCACCAGTAACAACAATAGTATTTTGGATTCCTAGAACACCTGAGATCCTGAGAGCTCAACACACTTTCTAAAAAAGTTGACCAAGCATCAACACGCACTATTTGGGAAAAAAAAAAAAAAAATAAAGAACAAAAAGCAAATATGGTAAATATGCAGCACAAGCAGTTCCAGCATCATCATCTGCTTGTAATATTTGAGCCCCACATCCCTTGCCTTAACAAGAGCTTGCCTACTGCTTGCCTATTTATTGGCAGAGTGGTAGATGGTAACCCATCAAATCCGAAGGTTTCAAAAACATAGCTGGATTTTCAAAGGAGCCTTCTCCTCCCCCTTACTCCCAGCTTTCCCTCCCCAATACACATCAACATGTACATTTGGACAGAGACAATACAAGACTTTCTTCCCTTTTTCTCTGAATGGTGAGGTCAAAAATGCAACAGACACCACAGGGTCTTGTGGATCGTTAGCCCAATGTGATAAACAATATCTTGGCAAGAAGAAAACTGCAGTCCCAACTGTCTTAGGAAAATCTTCTATAAGCACTGGAATTAGAAACACCTGTTTTTCAGAGGGGTGGTAAGTGGAAATGAGTGTGGAAGTATTTAGGGTATTTTTTTTTTTTTGGGGGGGGGGGGCGGGGGGGGGGATGGGTAACACATTTTAGTTTTTAGGGATTTTTTTGAGGGGAGAAATGTTTGAGTGAGGCTTTTCCTACTACTTCCATGTTGCTAACATATCTTCTAGATAGAGTCTCTGTTGTCCAAGCACACAGCTGAGTTCATTCAACTGCAGAGCTAATAAGGTCACTTTCCTCCTGTTTTCATGAAAACTACAAGGAGTAAATGTCTTTGAGATTTCAATTTAGCTGAAATCAGTCAAGATACTCAGTAATTACAGGAGTTTGAAAGGCAGTCAGGCGTTATGCACATAGAAGGTATGTTTCTGTATGAAACCAGGCTAAGAAACAGCTGAAAAGAAAAAAATGAAGGTTATGTTAGCTGAAAGAGTTACCTGAAGAAAAGCAATATAACACAGAACGTTTCTTTATCTGAATAGTCCTGCATAAATCAATGGAGCTACTCAGCAACCAAGGACTGCAGCATCAGGCCTGGCAAAGGGCTTCCTCTGCCTTCTTTCTGTTGAGATGTGAAACCCACTCTGTATCGACTCCAAGGCCATCGCCAGTAATAAGATCAAGCCGGTGCAAAGGGGACGTTGAGAAAACAGCTTGCCACAGCTGCAGCGTCAGGGAATAATCCAGCTGCAGGTCACACATGATCCATCGACAGCAGAGGGAGGAGGTAAACCTCCCTCTTCCCCGAGAGCCAGCCTCAGCTACCCGTCCCTCATCCCCAGCCAGAGCTCGGGCAGCCCTGCAGCCACAAATAAGCGCTCGCGGAGAAGCGGCTGGGAAAGCAGACGGGTTTATTTTATTGTTTTGCAACTTCCTATTTATGAAAATGCTGGGAGAGCCTGGATACGGATCAAGTTTCGCTGCTCAATATTTATTAGAGTCTCACCTGCCTCACCGGAATGGGAACTGCAGGCGCTTTGATTAATGGATTGGAAAAAAGAAATGTATAGTTTCCCTGTCGCCTCGGTAAGCGCCTCCCTGTATCTTGTGCCGAGAGGCTATTTTACAGCATCGCAGCCCTCAGTGAATCTCTGCTGATTACTTGCTGCCTCCCTACAGCAGCACCGCTGCTCTGAGGTGTGGGGTGGCACTGTGTTTTATCCTGGAGCTGGAGCAGCACTGCGGTGCTATGTCAAGTAGAAATAGGCCCTCTCTGAACAGCAGTAAAAGCACTGATTTAAAATATCACCCCAATGGTGGCTGCAGGTTGGGGAATAAACTAAGTTCTTCCCAGCAGTGAGAAGAGAGCACCCACCAGTGCCAAAGAGGGATTTCTGGCTGTGGCCTGACCACTTTCCCAAGGCAAAGGCTGTATTGCCTTTGGAGGCAGAGCAGTGTTAGAGAAGCCTGTAGACCCAGGCAGCTTCAGCAACTGCACACACAGAACGTGAATGTTAAAAAGTCATAGAACCATTGAGGTTGAGAAAGACCTCCAAGATCATCAAGTCCAACCATTAACCTAATGCATGTCCACCACTAAGCCATGTCCCTAAGTGCCATATCTATGCACTTTTTGAACAGTTTCTGGAAAGGCCCTGTCCCGCTGCTTTTTCTTCACCAACCACATCTGGTTGTGAACCACAGGACGCTTATGCTTTGCTACTGGGTAGCCAAGAGTCACTGCTGAAGCCCAGACCCATGGAACAAGAAGAAGCCAACCCTCAACAGTTGTTCTCACAGCAGGAAACCTTCCTATTCCAGCACAGCCCTGCCCCAGAGTTCCGGCATGCTGAGGTACAGCTCAAATACTGCTATCAGGAGCTGCCATTCCATAGCTATCAACCACACAACAACTATGGCAAATGGTGCAGTGGCTCAAGACTACTTCTGCATGATACAAAAGAGACCACTGAATCAATCTTTACCTTATCTATCCTACAAAACTACAAAATTTTTCATGAATGGTGAAAGCAAAAGAGGAGAGCAGAGCATATTTCCTCCAGGAGAGGGCAGTCCCATACTCAGACACTGGTAACTCATTGCACATCCTGGAAATGAATCAGACTTTCCTAATGAAAAAGCCCCGCTATCCCAACATCCTCAGCCAGTTTGTCTTCTCTTGACTAGGACAGAACTGCACCCTGCAGATGCCTGGACTCCGTGCAGTTATTTAATCCTGCACATTGTAATCTTTTATCTTTACATTTCAGCTAATAACTGCTCCAGTGGAAGTGAATGAGTGTGTGCAGGTGTTAGCACCAGGTACAGAATGGGTCATGCTGTGAGGGTCTCACACACACACTGTGGTACACCATGGGCTTTGCTTTCAGATACTTCCTGTCTGCCTCAAAAAATCTGACCCTTCACTGCTACACTCGCAACCTTCCACATAAAGTACTTCTGTGCTCACATACACAGATTATTCCAGCTGCAGACTCCTCACACCAGGTCTGCTGCTGCCCCCTCCTTCTTGCCTGGTATCCCCCCAGCTGAGGGCTTCCCAGTTCTGCCAACCTCTTTTAGTCTCTACTTTCCTATTTCCACCTTTGGCAGGAGACCTTAGACCCATCCTTCAACCTATCTCTTTGTGGTTTCCTCAAGGGAATTCATTAGCAAGGCTCAGTACAAGACACCTCTCTGGGGCTGATGCAGCATCGCCCAGCTCTCCTCACTGGGCTCTCTTGGGCTGTTGGAAGGTGTTCTCCTGCACCACCAGCTGAAGCCTGTGACAGCCTGTCCTCACCCTTTCCTGGGCATGCACAGGAACCAAGTGCACACGACCCTAAAGGACTTTGGGGGGATTTGGCTGGACTGCAGTTAATTGCTATTGCAAATTAGGTCTAAACCCATTTGTCCCAACCGCGTGATAGATGAGGCTGTACATTACGGCTGCTTCTAAAGTCTACATTTTTATCAAAAGATTGGCAGTCCCTGTGGGCCCCGCTGAGATAAAAAGGGCCTTCTGCTTCCCAAGCCTCTCTTCCCTGCTCACGCCTTCTCCCTGGTTTTTGTATTCAGCTTAGGGCCTCCAGGAGTGTCTAGAGGAATTCATTTCCTTCACAGTCCACCCCTCCTTCTCCTGAACGAAAACTAGAGCTGGTTTTTCCAACTTGGATTCGCAGGAGAAATATGAAAGCTAAAGGCACACGGTATAAATAAACATGCAATGGGAACAGAAGAGGCAAAACACAGAGGCCCAACGCAGACGAGAGAGACAATGCAGCATAACAAACAGCGAGCTGCACTTCGCCTGTGGCATTTTCCAGCTACATCAATAATTATATAATACAACGGTCGCCGATTTCTCAGGCACAGATCGATACCGGCTGCGGTGCCACCCCACTCCGAGGCGGGCTGCGGGCTCAGGGGCTCTTTGCAAAGCCCCACTTTGCCTGTGCCAAGGATCGATCAATGCACTTTTCAGGCAGCACCAAGGGCTAGGGAAGCAGCACGTGTACTCCTCAGACTACAGACACAGGGCTCAGCCCATGGCACAGGGCTCTGCCCATGGCACTCGATGCCAGCATCGGTAGGAAGTGGCTTGCCACCATTTTTTCTCCCCCCTCCCAACCTCCTGCAGAAGGCACGACCTAGACACTGCTTTGCATAGGTGCTGTTTGTTGGCAAGAAGTTGGAAGAGGATTCACTCCATGGGTGCCTCACATGCTGCAAACTTACTCAGCAGGAAGCTGAATGCGGTTGTCAAGTATAAATGTATGAATGCACCCACTTGTCAGGCCTTCCAGCAAAGCAATTAGGGGACAGGGTACCACTAGAGACATCCATATTCTTCATAACAAAATATAATTCTCTAAATAGTTTATTTTTAGCATCTATGCTGCCGTAATTTGAAAAAAAAAAATAGAACAACTTTGTGGATAGAGCATAATGAGCATCTCTGCTTAACAGAGCGGAGTTGTGTAAACCCACCCTCAAACTCCCATTTTTAAGTGTATAGATGCTAAACATTGTCCTGGAGGGGGAAAAATGGGAAATCAAATTAAGCAAACATTAAGAACCACTAGAAAATTAACAACCCTCTTTTCTTTCAGGCAAGGATGGGAATTCTATGAAGAACAAGGCTGAAATACAGATTTCAAACTATTAATGCTTATTTAAATGCTAACCTGTGAGAAGTAGCAAAAGCTTTGTCTGACCCATGAAACTTCCTACAAAAGTATCTCTAAAAGCTTCCCATGCCAAAACTTATTAAACTGAGAGACATCTAGAAACAGGAACTGGTTGGTCATCTTCAGGAAAGGGGACCTTTTGGGCTAGAACTGACAAATATGGAAAGATAAAACCAAAACCAACGGCCAGAAGATGTGGACAGTAGATTCTTGCTGCATGCAATTTAACAGTAAAGTAATTGGCTTGTCGTGTGGTGTTATTATTTTATTGTGTTGCAGGCTGTCTCCGGTCATGCTTTGTCTTGTTTTTGTTAGACAAGCATTCTGATACACTATGTAAAATGTCAAGTAATATAATTGGGCCCCAATCCTACAAGGCCTTCCTTCAGACAGAACTCACATGTCATTGGGAATTTCAACTGATTTCCCTGCTGGAAGGCTGGATTAAAGGTCTTCCTACTGCAAAAATTGAAAAACTCATAACACTGACACACTCATCTTGCCAATCAAAGAGTAATAAAAAATAGAAGTGGCTCTAAAATAGATCATCCTAAACAGCAAGAAATCCCTAAATAATTAAAAAAAAAAAATACTTGTATCCCCCAGCCTATAAAACTTGTGGCACATTTCCCTACCATTATAGCCACAGAGATAAGCACTTGAGAACCGCTGTGGATAGGCTATAGCATAAAATCACTGCTACAGAGGACACTATCCTTAGAACTCCAGCTAGAGCCAGAAGCAGAGGCTTGCTTCTCCCTCTTTGGGAGGATGCACCAACCTGTAACTAGGTATCTTGACTGAACTGTTATACATATATCTAATTTGCAAAGACAAAGAGGCATGAGAAGATAAGAATGGGTGATCTTGTAGTCGAGGTGATATGGCTATAAAAATTTATTCCTATGCATAATGCATTGCCTTTGCTGCAATTGGTGCTCCCAGCTGAGATTTGTTCATATGAATGGATCAGAGAAAGCATTCTCCCAGTTTGTATAAGGGAGAGTTGAAACATGAAGGACTGTTAATATTCAGGTTGATTTTTCCCCCCGCCATTAACAGTTGTTAAAAGATATAACAGACATAAATAACTATTTTCAGAGATCACATGATGTAGAAACAATCTAGTATGTATGGAACAAATGCTTGGGTATTATCACCCCGTTACCAACAAATGATGGAGGTTAGGAAGAAGCCTGTGGTAGATGAATGCAGTGGAAGTGAACATTTTGACTCCAGCCAAATACCCTTCCCTATCTGGCAGGTGCATCAGGAGAGCAACAGAATAGGTTAAAAGCAGGGAATTACTGCAGCCCAGCTAATCAGCAGTAGCAGGTTAAGCCATAGGTCTGTATCTGTACACTGGACTGGCTGTTCTTTTTCCATTTTCTACCACTATCCATTCAATGCAGCTCAGAGTTCCTAGATTCAAACCCAAATAACCCGCTTGGGCCCAGGGCATACATGTGAATATTTACAGAAGTTTTACTAGGGAAAATGTGGGTAGAAAGAACTCAAATATTTGTTGGCTGGAGAAACAAGCAGATTAACACAACCTGTACTGGCACAATGTTCCGAGTTTGCTGTTTGCATCTCTCTGCCATCTAATCGAGTCTCTTTGGAGGACTTGTTTCTGTGAGGGCTCTCTCTCCATTGCATGCTGATGACTGATAATGCAGTCAGCATATTGTAAATGGGAGCTGCTTTCCACTTCAAAGGGACAAACCCTAATTTGCCATAGCCCTGGGTCAGATGCAAGTTAAATGAGCTGGAGCAGGACACAGCCACACCCTCCATCACTGCGCTGTGCAAGCTGCACTCACACACACCAAATCAATTACTTGGGGCTCTTCTGAATGAGATGGGAGAAAATTACATCTGAGCTCTGGCCTCAGCCGATCAATCCTGCAGTAACCTGGTTTTTCTAGGAATGACACTGCAGGCGAGGCTTGTGTGACCTTACAAAGAGAAAGGTCTCAGCTCAGTCGGCTCTCTAGGTCTCTTCTGCTCCCTCTCTGTTTCGCTACAGCCTCCATCCAGTGAGCTATCCTGTCCCACTCCCCCCACCAGAGCTACCCAACTGCAAGAAGTCACTGAAGCTTCAACACCAAATAGCCAATTTTATTTGCATAATTTATGATCAATCCACAGAACAAAACTCCCCTTCCTCATTCATGCAGTAGCTGCTTCCGGGATTTATCTGCTTCCAGAGATTACAGGCCAAGAAAGAAAGGCAGAAAAAGTGAGTTACGGTATTCAAGACGGTTTCACATGCAATTAAAACCAAGAATTAAAATAACCAGGACCTCACTTGCTCCCTTCCAGAGCTTGTCAGGTCTTGCAAACTCACAAGTCTCTTGAGCTTCCCATCCTGTGTAGGAGAACACATAGGATGTGTGAAAGAAATGGGAAATTCCCTCGGGGAAAAAAATAAAAATCATAACCCTAAGCAACAAAGGCCCTGTGGAAACATACATAATTATTACCTAAATTTATGCCTTTAACAAGTACCAAAAAGGCCAGAATATGAGGTTTTTCTTCTTAGTAATCAAAGGCAACTCTCAGAGCCTTGCAAATTTTAAGTTCTGTTGGTTTACTTGAACTGTAATTATGGACTTAGGAACATAAAACAAAGATTACCAAGAAAGCACTAAGGGTCATAACTGTGTTAAATCTGTCACTACAGCTTTGTTGCCCTATCTATCCATACTTGTCACAGGGATGCTGCAGGCAAGCAAGATTAGCAGCAATGCGCTCCCTTGAAGTTAGGGTACTATAGACAAGGGTGTTTTTTCTTGATTGCTTTCTAGAATAGTTCAGGCCAGGACTCAAGCCATGGACTTGAAAGCCAGCAATTCCACCATCTTGTCATCCCTCTCTCCTTTGTCTTGGGTTCCTCTCTTTCACCTCAGCGGTCTCTGCAAGCTACTTCTCACTGAATGCCCCATGCATTTCACAGACTGATGACTCATTTGCAGAAATTGGATGCATCAGAGCTCAAATCTGATTGACAGCTGATGGGCTCTGCCCTCCTGAGCGCCAAAGCCCAGCTTCCTAAAGGCTATTTAAATGCCTTAATAATATCTTTAAATTCTAGTGCACAAAAAAGCCGAGTTTAAAGCAAAATACGGAAATATTCACAAGTGAAGCTAAATAGATACCAAAAAAAAGAAATCTCATTATATTTGTATCTGTTTATTCCTAAATCATATCAGAAGATGAAGTCTTCAATCCTTCACTTGACAGAATGCCTTCTGACCTGCCTAAATAGAATGTCTCTTCTAAAGAAAATCTCAGTATTAGCCAGTATGAGACAACCTGCAGAAAAGGATCTTCCCTGTAGAAAAACTGAGAGTTAAAAGTCTGGGACTACAGCGCAGAAAACAAAAGACTACATTCTTGGCAATTTCCATGAGTATGTCAGACTGCAGCAAATTATATCCTATAAGCTCTGTGCAACCATTGACATAGTATTTGCATTAGCTTGTCCTCCTCCTCATGAGTCAGGGTGCCTGTGCCTCAGATGTCTACCTAAAACAATAGAGACCTGATGTGTGTGCCAGACTGGGGTACAAATTAACTACTGTGCAATCACAAGGGATGTTTCCAGGATTCTTACAGCTGGAAAACAAACAATGAAATTTGGCCTCAAATTTATTAGGATATAAAACAGTTCTCATTAAAAAGTCATTGCATATCACAGGACCTCACAGCAATATCTGATTTAAAACAAGCCAGCCATCTCTCTTGGACCCAGAGCATACAGGAGGATGTGACTTGCTGCAAGGTGGTACCTCTCAGTAATGACCTCCATGCCAATAAATAAGACCGTGAAAGCAGCACACCAGCAATCAAACAACACAATGTTAACCTCAAAACCCAAAGCTGAGTCTGTGTCTGAACATATTAGAAACATACCAATACAGCATGAGAAAGTTTCTCAAGCACAGGGTGCAATGGGCATTCACTGAAGATGCCGAAGTACAGAATGGCAAAGTGTTATTGATGCACTTGGATGTCAGGTGGTTGATGCACTTTTCCTTCTCAACTCTCTAAACACCAGATCCAAACCACATGACAAAACAATCAGTGAGACCACCAACAGACTGAATGCTTAAAAGACAGGAGATGCCAGAAATACAGATCTGCTGAAAGTTGGGGTGAACTCAAATTTCCTCACATGTGAATTTGGAAGAGTTCAAATCCATAGATGTAGAAACAACACAAAGGCTGCTCTGCAGAGGCTGCAGCACAGGATTTTTGGACTTGCAGTTTTGTGGCTCTTCTATTCTAGGTGACATCTCTCCAGCTGACAGTGGCATCTGAACAATGCCTGGACCTTTTAAGCTGAGGTTCTATTGTTAAGCACTGGAAATGCATCTGTTAGTGTTCAAGAAAACACTGCCTTTCTCATGAAGGCAAAAACGAAACCAAAATGCATGCTCTCATTAGCCTCTGACACACTGTTCATGATGTGTATAAAAATTGGCTCTGCTATTTCTAATAAACAGAAGAGAGTCCATACAGATTTAAGTACTTAGACAAGCGTAGTGTGTTGCATTAAGGAAATGTAGAACTATGTTACAAGAAATATAAAGGGAATTCTTCACTGAATTTGCTGAATACAGCTCTCCTCCATTAATGCAATTCTGGCTGTCATTACCAATGGTCTTCCTAACTCCTAGCCAGGATTAACTAGTCACCGAATTGGGAGCTCACTGCAGCTTTATCTAGGAAGGTAGAGTTGAAAGAAACACAGGTCAATTCACAGAAAAAGTTTCTTTCTTCGTCATGCAAGAATGGGATGAATAAGAACAGAATTCATTTATCAATAGTACATTAAAACTCCAGGGCTCCTAAGGTTTATTTCATTTCGAAGCATGGCCTGCCTGCTCATTTTAACGTGGCTTCATGAAAAGCTTTCTGCATTACAAAGGGATCTCAGGGCTTGGCCTCCTTCCTCCCCATGCTCCAACTGCTCTTCTCCCATACTCCCAGCATAGCCACACTGCACAAGAGTCCCAAACTCACTGTGTGCCTGTGTGACTCAGTGAGCAGCTAATGCTGTACGTCAGAAGAGATGATCTTCAGCCATGGAAACATCAGTTCTCAGCAAGGCTTCCAAAAAAATGTCCAACAGCACACACATCATATAGGCTACCCATACTGGGAAGAGCAAAAGATTTCTTTCACAGCTAAAGAGCAAAGTTTCCTTTAAGAAAAACAAGAGGATACAAACAAGAGACTGTGGACACACAAATTTCCAGCATCCAGGTATTGGTGTCAGTCACAGCAGCTCTCAGGCTGTATTCTACAGGCAGCTCGTGCTGGGTTTCTGTGGGGAAATTACTTATTCTTTCTGTGCTTCCATTTCATTATAGGGAAGAGTTAAGTCTCCAGGATTAAAACAAACAAACAAACAAACAAACAACCCCCAAACTATTAAAATGTACACTTTCACTAGCCTTCTTTACTGGTTGCACAATGGATTCAAAGGAGGGTAAAAAGAAAAAAAGAGAAGAAAAGTATGAAAGGATGGAACTCACACTGAGTTTCAGAATATCAAAATGAATACTCAAGGCAGCTTTCACATTTGCTCAGCACAATGTCCAGGAATGCCAAGAGAACCTTTGCCCTCTTCTTAGGAAAATAAAATGGTGAACTTTTACTATGGATCACGGGAAAATTAACATTCACCTTTCAGCCAGCATTAAAGTGGCTTTAATTCAATTGAGTTGGATTCCCTTTAAAGGAAAATTAAACTAAATCAAATGAAGGCCATTTTTAATTCCAAACAAGTGTGAGTGCATGCATCAGTTTAATACATTTTACATAATCCACTTGAAACCCACCTTGTTACTTAATTCAGATCAACTTTCCTGTGTGCTCTGCCTAGACAAGCCCTTAGAGATAACATTATCCGTCCTCGAGGAACAGCTGCATTTCATTATTGACACCTAACTCTAGAGAGAGCTACTCTGGAAAGGACAACACAGTTGCACACAATTTATATGTCTGTCACAGAGAGAACAATGCTCTGTATACAGCTACAATAACAATTAATATACTGGCAGTTGTTGTTCCATTAGTCACTAATTACACAGTAGACCAGTTATACAGAAGCCTTGTTCCTGGCAATGAAGCCACTGCTCCAGAGTGACTGAATTGATAATCCAGAGCCTGCCTTTTGTTTCCCTGGTGATACCCTGCACCTTTGCCATCAGTTCACTGAAAACACCACAGATGGTAGAGATCCATAGGCAATGGCTGTGCATTGCACACCGCTCTTTAAGAACTCCTGAATTATGGCATTTGCATGAGAGGAGTCAAGGTGAGTTCAGTCACTGAACAGAATTGCTTCCAGTCTTTGTCACAAAATATAAGAAGAATAGTTTGTCACTGAAGATTTTTGCTTCCTCTTACAAAATAAAGAAGTGTGGCAACCTCCACGCGCTGTTTCATCAGGCTGTTGCGAACACAAGAAAATGCCAACCTTGGTGGCATCAATAACACGTTCAGAGGGTGGTTCTGAAGGACCTTTATTTTGCCAAGACATCTTGCAAAAGCTGAAAAAGGTAAGAAGTGCATAGCTACTTTTAAAAGCATTTTGCAATAAACGCCAGTGCATTTGGTAAGCCACAGGTGTGGCCAGCCAGGAAAGACACAAACGCACCCAGCTCCACAGCTTTCCTTTTGATCTCTTCTCCACATTCCTTTTCTCTGTTGCTTTCTGCATGTCCTTACTTCAAGAGTGCATCATGATCTGTTCTCTATTGTGATCTAGCCAGTCCACACTGGTGCAGGTTTTACATCTTTGAGGAGAGCCAAAGAGAAGTGGTCTGGCCATGATCTTTGATGTCTGAAGAGCAAAACTGGAGAGGTAACCATCCTTCTTACATCACCCTGGAAGTAGCAAGTTAGAGCAGAAGGGTAATTGTCTCACCTTTCCCCCCACCAAAGAAAAGGCCCAGGGATTGTAGAGTCTTTGAAAAATGCCAATTTACAGAAGTGGCAATTTCCAATCAGCTTCTCTAATTAGCATTTAATGGAAACTTTTTGCCTTTCACCAATAAAAGACCTCTCCAGGGAATTGTGATTAGAGCAAACTTCCTCTTGATATGGGAAAAGGGATAGAGACAGCGTTAAAGACAGCATTACATAGTTTTTTAATGAAAGCCTAACCTCAAGAAGTTGTTCACTGGAACAAGTCAATGAACCATTTTGATCTCATTATTTGGAATCCTAACTTTTAAAATTAAAACCTAGTCAACTCATCTTGATCCAACTGTGTTCATCTGCAGTCAACAACTGCAGGAAAATAAAATGCCTTGCTTTCTCTCCCTTTTTCTTTGTTGTTACTACAAGTAAAAGTGGAAAGAAATTCTTTATGCTTTCATTAATATTTATACAGATCAAATTTCATACATTATATGTTGTTGTTTTGGGTTTCTTACACATAAAAGTCAGGAAAATATCATCCAGTTGACTTCAACTTCATTAAAAAACTGCTAAGTCATCCCCAAACTGACTGATTCTTTATTGTCTGTGATGAGTACCAAGGAACAAATATTAGCCTTATAATGAAAATTCAATCACATCCTTAACTACCCACAGTCTACAACTCTGCTCCACAAGGTACAGGTGAGCATAATTGACAAGATGGATCGAATGATCCAGCAGATTTAACTTGTGCAATTTTTTATGGCAAAGACTTTGTTTCAGCTTTACTCCGTATAGTACCACATTTATCCATGGAGCTAGAGAAACATTGGGGGGAAAAAAAAAAAAAAAGCACAGGTCAACTGAACTTCTCTCCTAGAAAGAAGACACCTTTATACCAAACAGCAATAAAAGAACAGAGAGAAGATTGGGACCCATCACAAAAAGAGTATCTTTTATGTATGGGGGAAGATGGGGCTGGAACTTCCTTTGTCTTCATTTTCATGGAGTAGACAGGTAAGCTAAGGCACAAACTGATTAACTGACTGACTTAAAGAGAGCCTGTTGCAAAGGCAGGAATTAAGCTCAGCTCCCCCTGAGAATCAGTCCAGTATCTTAACAAACCCATATCTTTCTGTTCTGAAATGCTGTGGCTTTCCTTTGTAATTAAACAGCATGGATATGAGTGGGCTTATTTTAACTGACATTGTACTGAAAGAGTTTGCACTGGTCAAGTGGAGAGGAACTGCCATGCCAACCTAAAAAGGCTTCTCCTCTACTTAATTCCAGGCTTCTAAGCTTTCAGAAATAGAAAATATTGCATAAGCAACAGTACTGAGCAATTTTGAAGGCACACTGAAAGATCTTTTTTTACTCTCTCATTTTAATAGCTGGTTCTTTTACTGTACATAGTATACAGTTAGAGAATAATGTGCATGGGTTTAATGCCTGCTATGACAATATCCAAGGTGAAGATATTGAAAATTCAATTAAAATATAGTTTAGGATATTGGCTTATTTTAATGTCCAGCCTCCTTTACCCTCCATCCACCTCCTATGCATCCAGGACTGAAGCTAGAAGTTACATGCTGAAATTTTCTCCTGTAACTCATAATCTGAAATTCTTTGTACTTCTTCAGAATTTGACTATATGAAACCTCTTCTTAAAATTCCACAGAGTCCCTCTGGTCCTTTAAGAGAAGAGGACATTGATGTGCTGAGACAGGAGTAGTTCCTATTAAAGACAAGCCTTGATGGGGACCCCAAAGTTTTGCCTCTTAGCACTAAGCCCTGGGTTACTCATACTTTCATGAGCTTTTTTTGAACAATGGACACTTTTTTGAACAGGTTCAGAGAGAGAACATAACTTATTTCACCACAGCAAAAGCAACTCCCTCCTCTGCAGTTTTCAGTTACCTTTAAACAACAAAACTTTTGCCATCATTTATGTTTCCTCTTTCTAGTTGGATCAATGAAGTTCTCACTGTCATTGTGTTGCCTTCCATGGTACAGAGAAGAAAATAGAAGTCCTACTGGGACACGATCAGAGAAACAACAATAATTTCAAGAGGCAAGCAATGAACCAGAACCTCAGAAAAGCTTCAACTGCTGTCCAGAGTTTCTACTGATCCTTCCTAAAATATATGAGAAAGCACACTGTAGGGTGAGTCCCTTTGGTTGCCTGCTAAGCTGAACAGAGGTGTCAAGCATCACTGCACATAACAAAACAATGTGCAGTGCTTGGACAAGCAGTGCTGGAACAGAAGGGAGCTCCTTGTCCTATTTTCTCTAACAATGCTCAGGAACACCTGGTTCTGGAAACTAAACATCAATTTGTTTATGTCAGGTTTGAGAGAACATATACCTTAAGTGTTTATATGGCCTGTCTAAATCTTACCCTGACTGCAGTAATGGCAGGTGTTATCCTTGTCACATGAAATATTATCACTAAACTACTTGCTTCTGAAACTCCTCCAACTTTCCAGATTTTATTATAACAAATTGTATATCTAAAATATTATACCTTTGGTACTCCTTTATTTCAATGGGAGCACACAGTTTCCATAATAAGAGGAAAGTAGCACAACAGCTTCCAAGGCATTTCATAATCAAACCTACTCTAGATGTAGTTTACAGAGATGTGAAGATTGAGGTTAAGCACCATGTTCACAGTCCCCAGTAAACTGAGAAGTGGGCTCTTCAAGGCATCCAAAAAGTCCCTGCTCTATTTATAACTTTCATGAGCCCCATACAACCACCTAACAGGAGCTGATCACACCCCTGTTTTACATACTGAAGGACACAAAGTAGAACGAGTCTCATAATTAAGCAATGAAAGAGACTAAACAACAACAACAAAAAAAGCACAGCAGTCTTTTTCTTAGCACATAGTTTCATCTCTCAGCACTGTCTGCAGGGAGACCATCAGTCCCTGCACTTGGGTCCCCATGGGTTACGGTGCATGCAGGTAACCACCCCTCTGGAAATGGATGAGCTGTTTCTACCCCCCTGGTTCTCACAAGCCCTCCTGCACACCACCCCCAGCACAGACCTTTTCCAGTATCTGCTTTCATTACATAGCAAATATCTCTGCAACTTGACTCTTGCTAAGTCAGAGGTTTGGTGACTTCCAGTGCTTATACCCAACTAGAATGGAGGCCTTGGCCAAGGGTATGAGCAGTGCCACCACAGTTGGAGCAAAGATGCACATCTACCACAGAGAGCTGAAGGAGATGAATGGAAGCTTTCTTCTCCAGTGATGTTGTCCCCACGCATCACACACCGCCTGGCTGTAGTGTACTGGGAGACCAGTTGGCAGCAAATATAAAAGGCAGCATATTAAAAGTGGATAATAACAGGAAAGATCCACCCTGTGTTGCTGTCTTTTGAAGGTGCTGCCTTGTTTGTTGGCTTCTGAGACAGGCTCTTTCCAGGGGGGATATCCGTCTGCCCCCACTTCCCACATTTTGCTATGGATCTACACGTGCAGGCGCTGCTGCTAGGTGAGCGCCATTTGAATTGACAAACTGGGATTTCTGCTGTGTGCCTCACACTGAGTGCAGCCCTGCCTGGGCTTTGAAGGCAACGGCTTCTTGCCTTGGGGTCTGAAACTAACAAAGCCGAGCTGAACAAGCCCAGGGCTCCCGTTGGATTGCTCGATCAAAGACAATATTAAACAGCACCGTTTTCATAACTACTATTCTGGGGCTCTTGGAAAGCAAGACAAAGGAGATGAAGTTAATTTCTGTTATCATAGCCTGGTGCAGCTGCAAGGGCCCTGGGAGAAGCCATCTTCTCTTGATGGTTTATGCAGCCTATGTCTTTGCAAGAGCTCCCATTAAGCAAACAGAACTTCAAAAGCTTGTCAGACACTTCTGTTCCCCTCCTCCCTCCACCATTTTCAAATCCATCCCATTCCTTCCTTCAGACATCTTCCTTACAGACACTCCCTCTCCTTGACCACTTCCTCGCACCTCAGCTCTTTCCTTCACCATTTCTGCCAGCAGTGCTGCTCACTACCCTGCCCAGGGAGACTCAAACTGGGGAAGTACTGCTCTAGGTACAGGAGTGCTGTACAAGGGAACTGGTCAGAGAACAAGTCCTCCAAGTTCTGCTCTGCCACCAGCTTAGCTCACAACTGCAGAGAAATATCTTAACCTTTGGTTTCTACATGGTCAGCTGGGATTAACAGGGCCCAGGCCTTTTTTTCTTTTTTTCTTTTTTTTTTTTTCTTTTTTTCTTTTTTTTTTTTTTTTTTTTTAATTTGATGGCAAACAAAACTGTACAGTGTATCCTGGTTCTTTCTATTCCTAAATGTGATAGGTGATGGAAGTCACTAAGCAGTATTGCAGGAGAAAGTCGAAGCTATCTCCTGATTAAAAGCACTGTTTGGGACATTTGAAGTAATTTTAAGACACCTCTCTTACAAACCATCTTTGCCATGGTCAACAGATCACCTTGAGAATGCATGCTTGTCAGCATCAGTGCTGTCCCAGGACTGTACATAGGTACCTTGGGCTCTGGTTCTTCTTCCCTACTCTTCATCCATAGTAGAGATCATTTATGGAAAAGCAGGAGTGTGTTAGAATGTGCTCATACTCTCAGCTTGGTTGCAGTAAGGACAAGGAGGATGAGACAGCTGGGTAGCCATGAAAAGCTTTGAAATGAGATTACTGAAAGGGAGGAAATAGCTCCAGAGAGCTTTGTTTAAAGTGTTCCTCATCACACTGCATGTTACTCCTTTGAGGTCACTCATATAAAGGCACAAATTTGGGATATGGCATGGAAATAAAGCACTGCTTGAGATAAGCAGGGTACTTCAAGAACTGGTCTGCACCAATGCACAGAACACTCCATATTTTCATCCTCTCAAACTGAGAGTTTACCTTGGGAGTCTACGATCTAGGGGGATGTCCCCAGCAACCTGACTATTCCTGTACTGGAAGTACTCTTTGCTAATAACTTCCATCTGGGATTTCACAAACTGGTTTCATTCAAGTTTGCTCTTCCCTCTAATCTCAAGTACCCCAATTAGTTGACAATACATTAAAATACAGAAAAGTCTTGCTGGAAAATTTCTGGATAGATCCAATAGTGATGCCCATGAAATGAACAAAAAATGCAACATCAGGCTGAAACAAGAGGGATACACCCGGGTCCAGCCATTTGCTGATACCTTTCACATCTCCCTCATGTCAGAGTTTTTCCTACTAAGTGGTCAGTACAGGCGTCAGTACAATTTCTGAATAAAACTGCCCATTCTAACTCTTGGAGGCATAAAAAGAAAGCTGTTCTAAACCCAGAAGAGAATTAGCCAGTCTTCAGTTTTAAAGCAAATCTTCTAGATGTAAATTGCTGCATAATTTAAGTTTATTGAACATCTAACACCAGGAAATGTGCAATTCATGAAATTTTCAGTGAAGATATACGAATGAGAGTTTCCGATACATTTTTAAAATGTGAAATTATCAAAGTTTTATGCACTGTCGGCTTTGGCCACATACGGCAGAGTTAATTGAAAGCGCAGTCCGGGCTTTAAAGGTGTCCCCATGAAAGTGGCAATGTGTGTTTTATTGTCTCTTAGTCATTTGCAACTCAAAGGTGCCCAGATTTATGCATGAGAAAGTGTTTCTTCCAGCTGCCAGCCTGCACTGCAAGACACCATTGAACCCAAGGATCTGGGTAGGTGTTTTATTTCTTGCATTCACATTACTGGCCCTGTAGTTTTTGCAAACTAAATCACCTACCTGGCTTTCCAAGATGCAACCCTTAAGCTCCAAATCAGACCCCACAAGAAATTTGCTTGGAATGGATCAAAGATCCTCAGTTTGGAGTACCCTCAACAAGAGCAACAAACGAAACAGGAACAAACTGCATTTCAGGGTGCTGGGAAAAAGCAGAAGGGTAAAGGTATCCCCTCACTCAGTAGGGCAGAACAATCTTTGATAACAGGACACAGGTTACAACCTTCCCCTCACAGACACATCCAAGTCCAGGATTTCTGTAGCCTCAGGTTGGAACAGGTACTGCCAAGGACAACCAAACTGAACAGCACATCCTTAACCTCCTAGAGAGAGACAGCATAAATCCAGTCTGAAGCCTCTGCTCCATGAAATTGGATTAGGGACTCTACTTTTGGTCTACCTAAACCAGACAAATAGCCATTACAGTTACTTTTTTTTTCTTCTTCCTTGTTTTGTTGTTATTGTTTTGGGTTTTTTTTTTTCACATAAAAAACTCTGAAAAAGAAAAAAAATCATTGAAGTGGGGTTAGACAATCTTCTACCCCACAACAACAAATAAGGCCACAGAGCAGAACTCAAACACCAACACAGAACTGATGGTTTTCTAAAAAAACATTAGGTCATACATTCTCAGTATAACCCTGGTGCAGGCAGTAGAAATCATAAAAGTTGTTGGACTATTTGGTTTTACTACAAGTACATCTTTGGTCCCTTGTTTTGCTCATAAAGCTGCAGCAGTAGCAAACATGAAGTGGGATATGTGGTTAAAGTTTAATACAAGGAGATGAAAGAAAAGAGCCATGTTTTCCCCTTCCTTGCAGCTGCAGCGAGCCAACATCAGGAGCAAAAACAAACTGGCCACACTGACTGGAGTCTGCAGAGCAGACACCATACTGTACATTTTACAAATGCAACAGAGCTGCCCACCTCCAAAAGTGCCAAGGGAAATACACAGTGTCAGCTCTCTTTCTGTGGCCACCATCCCCAATATGCTGCTGAGATACCTGCAAGGGCTGTGCTGCTGCTGCCACCTCTGCTCACGGAGCCAACAAGCATTTCTCAGCCATCTGCTGGGACAAGTAGGAGCTCTTTCACGGCCTGCCTTCAGCACAGCAAGCAGAGGAACCAGGGTGCTTTTGGAAACGTGAACTTCTTTACCTGTGTCTGTGTGGCAGGTGCAGACTTACTTGGCTTGCCTACTATCTAGCACTTAATGCAAGCCTCACTGAATGGTGGAAGTCACAGAGCTCTAAGAGGGATAGTGGTAAAAACACAACTGGAGAGGAAAATCAGACCTCTCCAAAGCAGGCTGGGGATTAACGTGCTTTCTGAACTGTGGGACAACCATGTTCCAGGTCCTGCTCTATTTTGGAACGGAAATAGGTTTCAATGTCCTATATTGTATTGGCTTAGAAGCAGTCTCCACTTCTTTCAAAAAGGCCATCCTAGCCATGAGAAATCCTTCTTTGTAACAGTTTTCATAAAACAATGATATTTTCCCCAAACAGTTTCTCTTTTTACTATTTGTGCGTTCATTTTTACAGCACTAGCTCTGGCTACTAAGAAAAGTAGTGACTATATAGTATCAATCCGCTTTTTTCACTTAGTTCCAACATGTGAATGGCAGAAAAACAACAAAAAAAATTTACTTTGAGAAGAGTTTCCCTTCCTATGAACATTGCTATTGCATAATGCTGCTGTTAGACATCTCTACAGGAATTTGAGAAAATGGATGTCTGGGTGATTTTTGATTTTGCCTTTGAAGTGCTTGGGTTTTTTCTTTTCTTCAGAAGTTCTGCACAGCTGGACAACTGCAAGTTCTCCACCAATTGTCCTCTTCCTTTTAACACCCTGGGTCTCCCTTTTCCTTTCAGAGTTGCAGTTCATGCAACCCAGAGAGGGGACCCAGAGCCCCATCCTGTACCCCCAGTTGCAGGAATGTATTTCAAGGTCTCCTGCCGCTGTGCCTTTGCCCCAGTAAGGAAAGGAGGCAGCAGCATCATGCTTCGGCTCAACCGCTGGGTGCGGAGCGACAAACACTCTGCCGGGGTTAGAATGAGATTAGCAAAATCCTACGGAACAATGATTCAAAGGTGCTGTAGCAAATCAATTTCCTGCGTGCAAAAAACACAATTACTACACAAATTATCTTGCTCTCACCCTCTCATTCCTCTCTCTGCAGTGAGCCAGGGCTGAGAAACCTCATCCTTTTGGGCTGCAAACACATTGTCCCTCCTCTCAGGTGACACTGGGAATGGCAGGAGCAGTAGCTCTCCACCGCCCTTGATGAGTTGTGCCACTAGAGGGCACAAAGATTGCCAAAATAATCCAGGGGAAACAATAGGTCCATTGGTCTCTCTGAACCTGCAATTCCAAGTTCTCCATCTCCATGAGCAAGCACGCTACCATTCCAGAGCAACTCATATCTGCCAACACAGACTGCCACCTCCGGAGTTTCTAATCTTCTCCACTTCATCATGTTTTAGTTAATTTCTAACATCTCCCAGTTTTCCCATTGTGGCACAAATGCAGAATCTCTAACTAATGCAAAAGTGGGGGTCAAGGGGGGGAATTTTATTCTTTCCATGGCTTATGTATTTTTTAAAGAGGCTATTCCAACATCAAAAATCAACACATTCAGCAGGGACAACCCAAGTCTACAATGTTTCTTGTCTCTGGTTCAGAGTCAGAGCCCAACTGCATGCCCACATGTGAGCTGATGAGCTCCCCACCCTGCTGGGGTGCATGTGGTAAAGATGTCATCACCAGCACCTTGAACATAACAAGGCTAGTCAAAAAGTCTAGGTTGAGTAGCATCAATTTCCACCCAGAGTCAGCTGTCTCCACGTTTTGTTCCCTGGCACTGCTGAGCTGCTGAGGCCCTCAAACAGGCCTTGCACTGACTGGGAAAGATCCAGCAACACTGAACACTCTGGACTGCATGCAATGCAAAATGGTGCTCCTTGCTTCCTGCCCAGGAAACAGATTGCAATTTGCATAGTGCTGTACCTGAGCTAATAAACTATGATGAACTCTCTCTGGGTCTGCATCCATGGCACAAATAATCTTTAATGTGTCCTGGCTCTTTCACTCAAGCTGCAATACCTTTTACCTCTGGAAGTGCATGGTGCCAGCCAGCATCCACTACAAAACTTGCTCTCAGTTCTGTCTGTTCCCATTCCCACTAAACCAAGCAGCCAACACCACCAACCTCACTTTCACTCTCCAGTTCTTGTTGTAGGTGAGATAAGAGCACACCAACCGGGCGATCCCCATGTGCTGCTGGCAGTCTCCTGCCACCTTGTTCTACTGCTGCCTCCCTCACAGGCCCAGCTCACAGACAGCCCTGAGAGGGCTCAGCTTTTGTGACATGCATTCCTGGAATGCTACAAGCTCAACCATATCAACTTCTGAGCCTGAAGGGACCAGTCCAGTGTTCAGTTACCCATTTTGAAAACGTGCAAGGTAAAAAAAGAGCAGAGCCTGTATATACCAGGTGTGTCAATGGGGAACCTGCCAAAGCCTGACACAGCTCACAGGACAGAGCTACAGACACTGGCTTTTCACCTTATTGGGCATCCAGCAGGCTGCCTTTTCCCACCTATCAGACAAACCTGAATGAACACTCCACTAACAAAAAAGAGGAAAAAGTTCTTTGAGTTAAGCAGCTGATACAATCAGGATTTCAATTGTTAATATAGAAGAAGACTTCCTCACATGTCTTGCACCAATATTTGCATCATAGCAGAAATAATACAAGGCAAAAAAGAAAAACACTTTAAAAGATATGGCTCTTTGTCAGACTGGAAGTATTAGCTGTGATTTAGAAATTAATGACAGCATAAAAATCTATTAAGGCATCTAGACTGTCTCTCAAGGGACCTATTCAAGCATGGATTATTCTCCAGGGCTCTGCCCAGCCAAACTTCAGATGTCCCAAATGACAGCAATTCCACCATGATTCTTAACAAAACTATATCACCATCTAATCTCTTTCTTCCATTATGTATTTTTCCTCTCCTGCCAATTTTTTCTTTCTTCCTCCAAATTTTCTATCATGAGAGACTCTTCTAGCTCTGAGTCCACACTTCTTCATGCCTTCCCAGTATGCCTACATCATTAGCATAGCTCCTCTTTAGTCATTTAGCCAAAACAGCTATATATTTAGCTCTCACAAGCATTCTTCATAAGTCAGTCCCTCCAGCCCCTTAATCATTCTCCTTGCAAGCCTCTGAATTCCCTCTAATTTTGTTTACATCTTTCTGGAATTGAAGTGCCCGGAACCAAGCGCTGTAAACAACAACAGCTTGTTATCTGGCTAGACTGTAATTCTGGTGATGGCAGCACAGGCCCTGCACATGCCATGCACACACAGACACATGCACATGCTCCTCCTCTGCTTCAGACACAGCATTGACACAGGACACGAGTTCCACTCACTGCACATTCCCTCCTCCACAGTGACACCAGCTGGGTCTCTTTCAAGGAAATCCAGTTCTAGAAAAAGTGAGGGCAGATCTTCAGTACAGCACTTTCAGCTGCCTGCAGGCTCAGGACAGACACCAGCTATTGGCTGCACTCAAGTAACATTTTCAAGTTTTTGGTAACACCTATAAAGGCCACAATTTTAAGAATTTTCTGGTTTGGATGACAGTTGAGACTTTGATGTAGTCTTATGACAGCAATTAATACATCACAGGAAAGCCTTTAAGCATTTGTGCCTTAATCTGTTCTTGAAAACTCAAGATGGAATTTTTCCAACAAAACACCTTTTTATTCCTTATTAGAAAAATTCCATTTTGGTGAAGTAGAAAAGTTCTGCAAAGACCTTTGCTTTGCTTCAACAAACTTCTGGCGAACCTGAGAGAGTTCAGAAAGAAACCTGCCAAGTTCTCAAGATATCTGGATCACAGAATATTCTGAGTTGGAAAGGACCCACAAGGACCATTGAGTCCAACTCTAAAGTGAATGGTCCATATGGGGATCGAACCCAAAACCTTGGCATTATTATCACCAAGGCACCAAGGAAAGGTGGCAGCTTCACAAGAAGGTTTCTTCTGGATCAAGGTCACCCCAAGCCCCTCCCTGTTAGAATCTCAAAACTTCTTTTCACTTAGCATCCCCAAGTCAGAAAGAATTGCAGAGCTAATACTACTGTGTATGGAAAGAAAGCAGAGCCTTGAAGTCTTCTGCCTCCCCTATATGTTTCACACGGCTGTTCCCCCTTCACAGCAGCTACAACAAAGCTTCAGCACCCAGGAGAGCTTGAGGTGTTTGTTTCAATTTTTGTGGTATTTGGGTCACCTTCGTCAGCAAGAAGACGAGCAAGAGACCATAAACTCTTGGGGTTGACCAGGGGATAAGCAGAGCCTACATGCAAGGGTCTTGTGAGGTTCCTTGAAGCCTGAAGAAAAGGCTGCTGCTACAAATATTTACATCGGGATAGACAGAGCAAGGCCAGCCAGAATGGCCTTTCCTTTCTTTCCTCTATGCACACATCAGGCCAAAGGAGGAGGAAGGCTGCACTGCTGACCGTAGCTCTAGGTCCCTCTGGGGCAATGCCACAGCTCATTTACCTCATGCTGCAGCTGGACTTTTTTCATCAACATCCTAATCAGTTGCAGCTTTGTGGCTGCTGGATAATACAGAAACCAGGCACCAGTAGGCACCTAGGATACATGAAAATGGAGAAGAGCTTATGTACCCTCATTTCAGCTCCCAGTGTTTCCTGCCTTCCCTCCCTTAGCTGGCCTAGACTACAGACAGCTCTTACACTACTTGAGGTAGCATGATTAATTTTTTGTTCTTTGAATCACCAAAAAATTACTGTTCCTAAAAGCCCAACATTGATACAGCATGACCCTTCCAGACAAACAGTTTTCCTTTCCTCTCCAGGAGATCTAAAAGTGCAGAACATCTCACCAGGGCATGTCCAGGCAGGTCTATCCTGCTCAGCTACCCAAACTGAGACTGGACAGATCTCAGCCACGCTGGACAGAGCCTGTGCTGTTAAGGAAGTTAAACCAGCAAGGCTGTGTTAATGAAGGTAACATCCAAAGTACAAACTTGCTGATTTTACTGCTTCAGGCTGCACCCAGCTCATGAAATAGCATACCTATGCAAGGAAGGTGGGCTCAGTCAGGTTGTACTAATTTTGAATATGTTGGTCTAATTAAAAAACAATGCAACTTGGGCATGTAAAAAAGCCTCCTTTTATCCTTTTCCTTCTATTCGCAAAAACTCTCCCATGAAGGGAGTGTCCTTTTCCACTCTCTAGGCTGAATTTCCTGCCCAGGTGACTGAAGTGTGACTAAGTTGCCACCTTACACTGAGGCTATCGCAGAAAGATGAGGAGGGGTAGCCAAGCCACAGAAACAATTTTGTTTCAGTGCAACAATCTCTTGCCCTGTCAAGATAGGATGCAAATGCGCTATGAATAATGGTCACTCCAAAAGCACACATAGCTATGAGACATTCCTATCAGCAATCAGGCTGCATTCACCTCCTGCACTAACATTCATGACAAGTCCCTTGCACAAAACACAACCCTGGACCAGATTTGTTAAAGTTTCTCAAGAATTTTTACCAAGCAACTTGGGTATTCTATGTCACATGCACACACTCAAATGCATGTGCGTGCATATATAGATCATCTTCTGTTCCATACATGCACCTTCCCAAAAGCCAGGGAAAAGACATCCAAAGGTCATACCTTTATGCACAGATCATGTATACAGGCACAAATAAAACTGTTGAAAACTGGATGTTTCAATCCCATTGTACAAAGTACCTTCACAAGGCAAAGAGTAGATCCTTCATTATATGAAGATGTACCAGCGTAACAAAAGTCTAAATGCATTTACACTTCAAAAATTCCACAGATGCCCCTTTAAATAATCCCTCCTTCCTGCAGGCAAACCTTACCAGCAAATCCCTCCTTTTCCAGACACTCAAGTATGTATCCCCCCAGTCAGCCTCTCCAACACCCACAGGGGGAAGCTGGGTAACAGTGCACTGGCTGCAAGGCTCATGATCAGAAAGAGTCCTGCTCCCTTGGTGGAACTTTGGGTCAGCTGCTTAGGGTCAAGCACAGCCAGGCTCCAAGCAGGTGCAGCAACCAGAGAGCATGCAGAAGAATATTAATAGTTATTGTCCTAGCAGGTTGTAAGGATTAATTGGTTCTGGCCTGCAACTCCCCATCAATGTAAGTGCTTAGGGGCAGAGGGGAGGGAGCTGTGATTACACACTTACATTGCATACTCATATGCTATTGATTTCCCAATTGGAAAGGCCCACAGCCTTTAGTTTGTCTCCTTGCTTGCTCCCTACCTCATCCCAGTGCTCATGGCCTGCCTGCCACATCTGCCCCCTCCCAACAGCACAATCACCACCACCAGAAAAAGGAGAGAGACACCATTTTTTGGGAGAGCTCTGCCAAACCAGAAAGAAATGCAGAAACCTACATCCATGAGGTCACACAGAGGCAGACTCCAGGGAAAGGAACAAATTTCAAGAGCCAAGTTTCCTTTGGATGCTTTATATAACCTAGGGATTGCAAAAGCCAGACTGTGAGCCCACAGCTGTGATTACACTCACCTTTGCTTTAAGCCAAAGCCCCTCCTCTGAAACCTGCCTTCTCATGGTATCCTTTTTTTAAATAAAACAAACCAACCTTAAAAAAAAAAAAAGAAAAAAAAAAAAACAAACCACAACACACCAACCTGCCTTAATTGGATATGTATACCCTTGCATTGCCTCCACTACCACTCCTCTCAGAGGTACTGTTCAAAGTCCAGTACCTCCACAGCTGACAAGCACTGAAAAATCCTATTTTATGCTTGTGGGTGACCAATAAGCATGTTTAGTGTAAAGAGCCCTTTACCCTCAGCATGTAGTCATGCAGAATTTCTTCGCCAGGAACATTAAAACAGCAGATATGGCCAGCAAGACTTGATTGTGAGACAGAATATTCCTTTGGCTCAGAAAAATTAGGGTAGCAGCCCTTGTAGTGTTTTTCCTTTTCCTTCCATGCAGATGAGCAGGGCAATGCTACCACACAGGCAGGCAACCTCCTGGAGGGTTGCCTCATAAGGAAATGCCTCAGCTTCCAGGAAATTCAGCATCAGCCAAAGCACCACAGTGCAATGGCATAGCACATAATCAAACCTGGGCTTCTTTTTCCTGTACCTATTTCTGTAAGAATCCTGTACTCCCAGCATTCTTTCCCCTTCCATGTTGATTGCAGGGATGTCTGCCCTCAGGCGAGGGCTGTGTCTCACACACTCACCTACACATGTCCTTAGCCCCCTCTCAGAGTAGGACAGGATGGTCTGTGCTGTGCTTGATATTTTTGATTTTATCATGGATAAATCAACAGCAGGAAGAGTATATCAGCTGCCAAAATCATTGCTCATTTAGTATGAATAGCAAATGAAACAGTTGTGCTTCTTTTTAAGGAAAAGGGGATACCAAAGAGGCAAAAATTCATGCTTCCTATGGGGACCACAGACAGCAAAACTCTGCATCTGTCCAGCAGCACCCCACGCACAAAGGAGATGATACTTGGCAAAACACATGTCCCCGTGTTCAAAGGCACACATGAAAGATTTTCCTCAGACTCTTCCAGGATACTTTGTCTGGTACCATTATAGGCTTCACTGAGATCATTCAGTCCTTTAACAGCCTTTGTCAGACAACAACCACCTCACAGCTAATCCTCTTCCACAGAAAAACCCATCAGTGTGTTCTGATGTGCCCAGAAAAAAAGAGCATCCCTTGCCCTTACTCTTCATCAGCTTTTTCCACCTATTCTCCCTTTACAGCACACAGGGAAGCAAACAGTGCTGCAGCTCCTCATCACCAGCCCAGCCCCACCAGCCTCTCCAGGCAACTGCACACAACACCCAGCTGCTGCTGTGGGCCCTGTACATCAGCATCCCTTGTCTAACCCATTCCTAAGAAACTCAGCCTTCCACAGGGTAAATCTGCTGGGAGAAGGGTCCAGGCCCCATCAGCAAGGCAAGGGCCTTGGCTCAGTCAAGGCTTACAGGAGGCAAAGCTGGAGTGCACATGGAGAGTGTGCACTCCGAAAGCACTGGCTCTGCCAACAGCCTAGGATGAGAGCAGCCATAGTCCTTACCCTGACTGGAAGGAGCTCCATTGCTAGTAGAAGAAAAAAGCAAAAAGAATAACTATAAAAGAGCACCTCTCCTCCTCAGACCATTAGCATACACATGAGTATACTCTAAGGCTGAAAAGGAGTGCCCGAAAACATTGGGAACTGGGTTCTTTGTTACAGAACTAGTAAAACTCTTGTGTGAGAAAATCTGTCTGAGACTAAAAGATTAAGCAAATTTTTACTTATCATAACAAAGCCCTCTGAGCAGGTAGCTGAGTGCTGAGATTCATAACAGCCAGAGGAAATGGGTTCTTATTTGTGTAATTATTGATTATTATGGTCAGCAATCACTGGATAGAACTGGAAGAAACACTTGGGATATCTTTTCAATGCTCCCTGTTTGCAGATAAAAAGCCTCTCTACTCCTTCCCTGTTCTAAGCCTACAAGAAAAGTATTTTGTTTCACGTACTGAACCTCTTCATCATTTAAGGGAATGCAAGGCAGCTGAGTGAGTTGTCACCTCATCAATACAGTCCAGCCTGTGAAAGCTTCCCTCGCCTTACTGAAGAAGAGAGAACTAGAAACATAAAGAAAGAAAAGTATATTCAGGAGAGCAGGATTTTTTTTTTTTTTCTCTCTCCAGTTGGCAGTATCTAAATGTTATCCGACTGCATCGCAATCGCCCCGTGCTGTTCCCCATACACCACAATGTCACCACCAGCACACACACTGCTGCTCCTGCCTCTCTCCTCCCCATCCATTACACATTATCAGCACAGAAACACTCGGGTATACACTTCCATCCATACAGATTGCACATACCTCACGCATTAACAAACACATCATTTTTCACACCCTCATTGCCCAGTAGCATTATAAAACATGAGACTTTACAGATAATATTCGTGCTGTGTACAAACCTAAAGCATCCTAGTCCACTTACCTGACTGCTTCTGTGATTTCTTTCATCAGACTCATTCCCCATTTAAGAGCACCCTTGAGCAGCTCAAAAAATACATTAAAAATAAATTCTGCCAGGACTATGCAGGCCAGTTCTGGGTGTCCTTTCCTAAACCATCTACTCCACTAAATTGTCAGCTGTGGAGGTATCACACTTTTTTTTTTTTTTTTTTTTAACACGAAGTCTTTTACAATTAACCAATTAGGTGGGGTTGTCAGGGAGGTTCATTCAAACCAGCTGGGATTTTTCAGCAAATTGTTGATTTGAAACAGCTGCTATTTTTCAAGGGAAAGAATTTGTTTCGAGGAATTTTCAAGTTAAAGCAATGCTGAAGAAAACGTATAATTTGTCAAGGCATTAATTTTTTAAAGTAAAACGCTCAGGGTGAGGAAATAAAAAAAAATTTTCATATTGATAGCTAAGTTAGAGTAATAGTATGTGAAAGTGCAAATGTCAACATAAAATTCTTCTAAATTATCTAAATACAATGTTTTGGTAGACCCTAATCATTTTTTTCTCCACCCCATATTCATGCACCCATATTTGATTGGGGGGGGAAGGTGAAAGGAAAAGAAAAATTCGGCTTTACAATCCAATTCAACAATCTGATCTCTTTCTGAAGCTTTGAGGCAGATTGTGCTAAGAAACGAACCCATCTGAGGGAAGAGCTGCAGCATGCCACTAGACAATCCTAGAAAATCCCACCCACCAGCAGTGCTGGGGTGTGTAGGTACTTTTATTCCTCCAGCCCCCACAGGGCAGGAAGGCCAGTGCACCTTGCAAGGAGGAACAAGCATCCCGCCTCCGAGGCAGCTGCCTCCCAAAGAGGACTGGAAGTGCAGCAGCAGAGAAACGCAACAACCCTAAGCCACCAAAATGAGGAAACATAGTGATCGGGGAGAGGGAAGGGAAAAAAAAAAAAAAATCCTCAGTGCAGGACTTGGAGCATCTAACCTAGGGGGGAAGGAGCGAAGGCTGACTGTGTGCCAAAGCCCCTGAGGCCAGGCAGGCAGGGGACAGACGGGCAGCCCTTTGCATCCTGCCTGGCAGAGGCGCTGGGGGAGGCGGCCCGCGCTGGCCCGGCGGAGCCCATCGCTCTGCTGCCGGGCTCAGCTGCGCTTCCTCCCGCACCCCAGCGCTGCTATTCAGCCTGGGCCGGGCCCGGCGGAGCCCATCGCTCTGCTGCCGGGCTCAGCTGCGCTTCCTCCCGCACCCCAGCGCTGCTATTCAGCCTGGGCCGGGCCCGCAGCTCTGCCCCGCTCCCCCACGCCCGCTGGCTTCGGGAGAGCGGAGAAAGGCGAGGAGCTGCCTTTTGCGCTCGCCGGTACACCCCCAAGCGGACAGCCAGGAAAAGGGGAGAGAGGGCACGGACAAGTTCTGGGCAGCTGGCAGAGGTGTGCGGGCTCAGCTGCCCGGCTCCGCAGGCGTGTGCGCGCAAAGGTCGTGGAAGCGTTCTGCCCGGGGTCACTGCCTGTCAATGCCGACACTGCCGTGTCCTGGGGTAAGAGCTCCACAGGGTTGTGCTCAGCAGGGTTAGAGAAGTGCTCAAGGCTTGTTACCACGGCTTTCAGTGGAAAAAAAAAAAAAAAAATTTGAAAATAAATATTTAGGAGGGGGGTTGTGTTGGTTGTTGGGTCTTTTTAAGGGCACGGTACTTTCCCAACCCCTTTATAACACTGTCAAATAGCTTCAGGCTTGCTTCAGGCAGTGCCCTGGTCCTCCCAAGCAGCCCCAGTATTCCTGCTTCCCTATTCTCTCAGTCTTCACTTCTCTCTTTCAATCGGAGAAAGAAAATTACTGCTGGCTATGAAACTACAACTAGCAGCACTCTGATTTCTACCATGCCAGAAGTTTGGGAGCAGTCAAAAAAGCAGCTCCAGGTTTGCAAACATTCATACAGCACCACACCATCCTATGCTATCTATCCCAAAACCCAGGGAGGGCAACTGTGTTGCCTCTGCCTATTTAGAGGGTACCTGATAATACAGGACCTCGGAAGACCTTCCCTGAAGCCTTCAAAACAAGAATAGATGTGGCTGATACAACCATGGCAATGCTAACTGAGTAAAAAGGAAGGTAAAAGCCTGTCCATGCCTGTAGCCTGGCATAAGCTCCAGCTCTAAGGACGGACTAAAACAGCTCCTGGCTGTGCTAGCATCGGGATGCTCTGGCCACAAAACTCAGGGAAGGCTTGTGACTTGAAAACACTGCGTGGAGCAAGCGCCGTGGTCTACAGGCTAGGAAACATGCATCAGAAAGACAGGCAATGTTCAGAGGCAACACAACTTGCCAATGTCCATCTTTCTTGACAGTTCTCTGACTAATCCTCCAGAGCAGGGCAAAGTTCACACCAAACTACACAACTCCATTGCTGATGTTATCTATTTATGCTACACAGGTACCTGTTCTCCTCTTATGCCATGTACAAATCTATGTGCTGGGAAAAATCCTCCTTCCCTGTCAGAAATATAGCCACTTCACAGCAAGGAGGGAAGTCAGCTGGAAGGTGCTGGTGTTGGATTCACAGTCCAGACTTCAGAGAATGTAAGTTGAGAGAAAATATGTGACAGTGAAAAGCATGTGTACGAGACCCAGAAATGGGAGAAGTGAGACTGTATGAAAAGGAGCACTCAGCAAATGTGAGAAGGTGGCAAAAAATGAAGGATTCCATAGTGAGGGCTTGCAGGAGTGACAGGTGTGAGGCTGCAATAGAAAGCATGTGTGTGACAGGGAGCCTGCCTGCACGGGAATTTGCTTAGTAGACACAAAATAGAAGAGAACAGTACATGCAAGACTGTGTGTAAAAGTAGGAGCTAAGGGGAAGTGAGGAAGCTGTGACTGGCATATCTCCATGCACAGCACTCCTGCACTAATATGTACTGGAGTGAGAAAAAAGCACTGTGGAAAAAGCCGTGTGCGAGTGAGATACGCTCTAAGGGTGCAGCTCACTGCAAATGCAAGACTGTGAGGCACAGAGTAGGCCAGAGAGAGCACATCTGTGTTCTTTAGTTATATTTTCACCTATGTGTGTGTGTATGTGTGCACACAGGCTTAGAAGGCTAGCGCAGCAGGATAGGCAAGGGAATTGTAATATGCAAGCAACCTCAAGCACTAGTGTTCAGGATGGAGGCTTGAAGGAGGGAGGGGGGAAAAGGGGAAGGGAGAACGTGAGCACAAGAGAAGCAGACTCTCCAGGAATTGCATGTGCTAGGGAGCTAGAACTGTATGTGCCAGAGTGAGTTTATTCATCTTCCTTGCTATATCCCTGAGTGTGTGTGTGTGTGTTTGTGTGTGTGTGTGTGTGTGTGTTCAGGAGGGACCACTGATGTGGCCAGTGAGTGTGGATCATGCACAGGCTGCAATTTTGAAGGCTATGATTATATGTACATGTGTGACATGTATTAATACATACAGCATGGAATGCATTAACCCTTAACTCCTGTTTACAGAAAGCATCTCAAAACCAGCTAGCATGCCTGTCATCACTTCGAACTAAATTCTGTACTCACACTTGGCTCTTAAAGCAAGAAACCCAGCTGGCAATTCTCCACTGAACGAAACCCCATGCCCAACAAATTTTCATCTCCTGTCTTTCCTCCATCACTCTCTCTCTTTTTTTTTTTTTTTTTTCCTTACCCTCCTGGTATAGAGGGGAAGGACATAGTGTTTTCACCGACAGACCAGAGGCATAGAGATTCCTCTAACCTCCCCCTCTCCGGACAAAACTGAAATAAAAATAAGAAAAAGAAAAAAAAAAAAAAAACACAAAACAAAACAAACAAACAAAAAACCCTAAAAGAAACTTAACACTTATCTCCTCAGGAAGGTAAAGAATTGAGGAGAATCAGTACTTGTGACCCAAAGTGCTGAGAAACAACGGCTGTGGATGGAGGGGATACCACCATCACCCACCACTCATTTCCTTTGCATATCTTAACTATATTCCCCCCACCAACTCCCCCTCTGCAAAAGCATAAATACAGCAGCAAAGTCAGTCACATGCAATGCCCTCTAACCATAGGATTCACCACCAGCGATCTCTCCTTGGCTTATTTCCTGAGGCGGGGGGGGGGGGGGGGGGGGGGAAGGTTTGGAGGGGAGAAGGGGGGGGAGAGGAAGCTCCAGCTTCCAGCTCCATGTTTCAGGCCATCCTCAGTCCATCAGCCTCAATTAAAGCAGAAGGGTTTGAGGAGGTTGCGAGAAAGAACTCACCACATACCTTGCAAGGAGAAGAGGGACAGGAAGAATCCCAGCACCCAGATACTGTGCAGCCAATAGGTCCTCATGCTTCTCTCTCACTCGCTCCGCTTCCTCTGCCTTTTTCTCCGTCTCTTCGCTTCTGTCTCTCTCTCTCAATTTATCTTTTTTTTTTTCTTTTTTTTTCCCTCTTCGCTCCTCTCAAAGAAAATGGGATTCGTGTCTCCCTTCAGTCCCTCTGGGCTCTGCTTTGCCAGCTCTGACAATCCAGTCGCAGCGCAAGCTGACCCGCGGTGGCCAGATTCCCAAATAACCTCTCACTCTCCCCTTCAAGTGCTGGAGGAAGGGGGGGCCAGGTTGGATGCTCCACCGTAGCCTGGGCTGCCTGTAAACACAGAGAATCTCTCTGTCTCTCTCCTGCAGCTCCAACTAAATGCGACTGTACTTAAACAAGCAATGCCTTATAGGACAGCGCTCAGAGCAGAACAGATCCCACCTCTGCCACCTAGTGTTGCAAGCCAGCTCATTTATTTCATTTTTATATATATAAATATATATACGTTATGCTATAGAAATATGGTTCCCTCATTCCTCTACAAATGTGTCTCTTGGATCACAGTCTATGAGCCATTCCGGACTCAAGAGTCCCTGAGGTTCCAGCTCCAGGGCACACGGAGAGGCTGTCCAGAGAAGGAATATTCCTCATCGCCACAACGAGAGGCATGGCAGGGCAGGTTTGGTTTCTCAGCAGAGTTCTGCTTGACAAATTCTGAAGCAAGGGTCTCTGTGATGCTGGTGTCACTGCCGGGCAGTACACAGGGGCCAGAGGGAGATTCAGATGCACCGACTGTAATTACAGAGCTGCCAAGGCCTCCAGGAAAAAATAGCAAGCATCAACCTGCATTAATCTTTCCTGGATCTCCTGTGACTTCCATGCAATTTCAGAGGGACCAGAAAGAATCCTTCTGTAAGGGAAATCCAGCTTGAAAAGCAATCATTTGTTCACAGAAGGCTTCCCCCGTTACCCTTCTCCTTTCAAATACAGGTTCCCCCTGGCAGAAAAAGCTCAAACTTTTTTTATCAAGGAGTAATTGGCTCCTGTAGCCCTATTTCCCCCTAAAATCGTTGCCTTCAGTTAGAGGAACACCAGTAACGAAGTACTGCTTAACATTCACACAGGGCTTTTCATCAGTCACTCTCCAGGCATTTCACAAAGGGTGTCCTTTCTCAGCTGGGGGTGTGGAGGCAGTGTGAGTGCACAGCTTCTGAGGCTGGTCCCTGGGACACAGTGTGACAGCTCAGTTGGACTGCCCACCCAGCCCTGTGGCCCCTCTTCAGGCCACATTGTGCCCTTCATTGTGGTCACCAGGCAGCCTGTGAGGATGCCAAAACTAAAGGAAACAAACCTTCAATTTTCACATTGAGGGTGTGGGTGAGCAAAGGTGAGTGTCCATGTATAGGAAAGGTCTGTAGGATTCCCATCACTAATGATGCCGTTCCAGAAGTGTTTCTTATTAGACTGCTGTAGAGAAAATTGTTCTGTGAACAGGGTGCACCAAGCCTGCCTCCCCACGGGTTCCTGTCTGCTGTCTCAAAAATCCCCCTGCTCTAATAAAATAAAAGCCAGAACCCATTGTATCCCCTGCGACGTCTCCTGTAGGAAGAAGGAATCCATGCTATGGCTAGGCTTGCTTCCTAGTGGACCAAAATGAGACAAAATGCAGGACACCACTTGCCTTAGCCTGGTTGGCTACTGTCATGTACCACCTACATAATTCTCGAGTTTTCCACTATGGAGGGAATGGAACATTACCTAATCACCAGTTTTTAGAAGACATACAGGAATAAGTAACTTTTTAGCCTTCCGCCCTCTTTTAAATGTGGTTGAAATTGGTTGCACAGAAAAGTTATTAGGAGGAAGAACATATGGACAAACAGATACATGTGTACTATCAGCTAGGCTTCACTTCCCAAGGAAATCAAACTAAAAATATTAGAGTGGACTAAAGTCAACTGACTCTAGTCAATGAGGACCATGCTTCTTTCTTGTGGTTTCCATTTCAGATGGTTTTCATGCTCTGAAAACCACTCTAACTACCTGTTGGGTCTGCATGGCAAGCTGTGATAGGGGGGCACTTCTGTGAGAAGCTGCCAGAAGCTTCCTCTGGGTCTGACAGGGCCAAGGCCAGGCAGCTGCAAGACAAAGCCACCACAGGCCAAGTCCGAGTGTCCTGTCAGCAATGGTAGCAACACCTCTGGGATAATGTGTTTAAGAAGGGGGTGGAAGCTGTATAACAGCAGCCAGGAGAGAGGAGTGAGAATATGTGAGAGAAATAGGCCTGCAGACACTAAGGTTGGTGGAGAAGGACAGGGAGGAAGTGCTACAGACACTGGAGCAGAGATTCCCCTGCAGCCTGGGATGAAGACCATGGAGGTTCAGGATAGATCAGTTATCCCCCTGCAGCCCATGGAGGACCCCTTGCTGGAGGAGGTGGATGCCTTTAGGAGGCTGTGACCCCACGGGAAGCCCACACTGGAGCGGGCTCCTGGCAGGACCTGTGCCCCTGGAGAGAGAAGCCCACACTGGAGCAGGTTTGCTGGCAGGACTTGAGACCCTTTGAGAACCTGCACTGGAGCAGCTCATGAAGAACTGAGGCCTGTGGGAAGAACTCATGTTGGAGAAGTTCATGGAGGCTCTCTCCTGTGGGAGGGACCCCCCACTGGTTCAGAGGAGAGTGTGAGGATCCTCCCTCTGAGGCAAGAGGAGCAGCAGACACAGCTGTGATGAAGTGATCTCAGGCCCCATTCCCTGTTGTCCTGCTCCACTGCAACAGAGGAGGGAAAGAAAATGAGGAATGAAGTTAAGCCCAGGAGGAAGGAAGAAGTGTGGGAAAGGTATTTTAAAATTTGGGTTTACTTTTCATTATCCTGCTTTGATTTCATTGGTAACAAGTTAAATTAATTTTTCCAAAGTCGGATCTGTTTTGCCTCTAACTGTACTTGGGGAGTGAACCCCCTGTCCTTAACTTGACCCACAGGCTTTTTGCTGGATTTTTTATCCTCCTGTCCAGCTGAGGAGGGGTGATGGAGCAACTTTGGTGAGGACCTGGAGGCCAGCCAGCATCAAACTACCACAGATACCAAGAAAGCATGGTCTGAAAGAGAGCACAGTCAAAAATAAACTTGGTACTCGATATACATTTGGAACTTAGCATGCCAAAATCAAGTCGTGACAATCAGTTTGTAGGCTTGGAGTTTTGGGGGTTTTTTGCAGAAATCTTCACAAACATCCAGCTGAGGTTCAGGGACCAGCTAGGCCAGAACCTTAACACTACACCAGCTCTAAACATTTCTGGCACACGACTGTTCATGCACTCAGCATTCCGTTTTTCATTTGTCCTACACCTCTGTGATCCATTACCCCAGTGCTCACTGCCTACATCTGATATAATATACAGCATTATATGCATTTCTACTATTTCACAAATTTCCTCAGCTCCCATATATGGCACCAAAATTCACCTGCTACCTGTCCCACCTTCCCAGCTACTCACAGCCACATACATAACCTCACCTCCCACCTTCCCTACACATAATCCTATAGGGTCCCACAGTCCTCCCAAATAAACCAGATCATTATGCAACCATTCAAAGTCTATTTTATCTACAGATCCCATGGATGATCCCATAATATGCAGCTCTCAAGCACGTGACCATCTCAGACTTTGGATAGGAATACGTAATGGCCTGAAAAAAAAAAATCTAAATCAACCCTCCTTCCATCTAAATCATTTCCCATATCCTATCGCAACTAGCCCAGCTAAAAATTTGTCCCCATCCTACTCATAGGCCCCCTTTAAGTACTGAAATGCCACAACATTTATTATAACACTCATGATAGCAATTCATATTGATTTCAGTAATTAATAATATAGCCTAGTAATTAGTCTTGTGTTAATTATTAATCAATGTTATATGTATTATAATAATTAACATTTTTTTGTAATAAGTAATAGAAATAACAGCAGAATGGTATCTCTGCCCCATACATTCCATAGGGATGTGTATGAGATGATGCTGAAGCCAGTGTAGTTCCCATCCAAAATAGGCAGTGATAGTTACAAGTCCAGTGAAAAGACACAAAGGAAGCAGCACTCTCTCAGGCAGCAGCATCTTATGCTTCCCTGGAGAAGCTGGCATGACTGAGAGGAGAAGCAGCTATTTCTTACAACGTATTTGACATACTCCTAACCTTCAGAAACATTCAGGACTGGATTTTGAATCCCTTGCTCATGCTGAGTCATACCAATGGGGTTACTCAGGACATTAGACTACTAAATATGAGCAGGAGTATCAGATTCTGTGGGCTGAAGTTCTCTGGGATTGGTCTCCGGCCAAAAGTAAGTCCGTTTTCCTCTAGCCAAATGTCTCAGCTACCTACATACTGTGAGGGCAAAATCTGAATCAAGAATTAAACTCAAGTCTCCCTAAATCCCCCAAACATTAAGAAGAATAAAAACAACAACACCACCAAAACAACCAACCAAACCCCAAACACGCAGCAGTCCTCGTTCTTCAGTCCTTTCCTTTTAAATTACTGCAATCCTCCCACTTCCCCCAGTATTCAAATGCCAATTGAACCAATGAAATATCAGCAATAGAGTAGCACATCTACAATCTTGTATTAAAAAAAAAAAAAAAAAAAAAAGGTTGCATTCTGACAGAGCTCTGACTGATTGAAAGCCAGCTACTTTTAATGCATAGTGAAAGTGTTTCATTAGGGCTGAGTGAATGGATTTAGATGCACCGAGCACGGATGCTTGTCTATTTTTTAATAAATAAATGTGCTTTGTGCTATTAACTGTTTAAGCACTCACACTTTCATTTCTATTTCATCTTAGCTTTAGTCACTTCAAGCAATATCAATATTAACTTGATTGTGCAGCACACACATAATATTTTCTCTTCCAAGTTTCTATCCCAAACCTACCATTAAATACTTTTCAAGCAGGCATGCTAAAGTTGATGGAGGAACTTTTAACTTTTCCATTACAGATTTTTTTTTCAAATTACTGTTATTTAACTGTGCAAATGTAATGTTGCATTAACAAAAGGCTTAGTGGTTTTTTTACTGTAATAGAAATAGTATTGGAAATACAGCTGGTCATGCAAATTTTGCAGGGTTTACATAAGAGAATGAGCATTCCTGAAATTGTAAGTTGAGAGAGCTTGTTAAAGTGAGCAGGAGGCAAGAGCCATAGATTACCCAGGAGTGTTTTTTCTGTGTATTTTAGTGTCCTGTCCTGTATGCCTGTCTCTGACGTACGTGTATTACTACTTGTTTTATTGAGTGTTCTATCTGTGGGTTTCATGTCATGGCTTTGGACTAGTGCATCTATGATAAATAGTGCATTTCAGTGTGATTTAGAAGAGTGTTGTGGCATGTGCTGCACGTGATCTTGGGAAAAGGGGGTGGAAGGAGATGTTCTCTCTGCAAGAAATACTCATTTGTCATGTGGTTCTGTGAAACCCACCACTGTCCAAGGTCAAGGACTGCAGTGTCCAGAAATGTGAGTTCTCTTAGAAGGGATGCAAGGGTCCCAAGACCATGATAAATAGTCTCACACCCGATTAAGCTCCTTTATGTAGACTGAGAAAACAGCATTTGTGCTTCTCATTTGCCTTCAGCCAGACATTCAAGAGAAGACAACCACACTTGAACCACACATTCCACCTGTTCTTTCCTTTCTGCCATTTCATACTCTTCATCTGTATTCCCACCTTTTCCCTCTCTCAGCTTCTTGCCACCCACCACTAGCCTTCCCATCTCTTTTCTTCTCTACGGTCTTCCTGTGAAACTCATCAAATAAGGCAGAGTGTCTTTTTGAGGCTTCTTGAAGGAGAAGATTTTCCATCAGGGTTTCCACAAGACTCCAAGCTGAAAGTAGCTTTTTTGAACAAATAAATGCCAGGCCAGCAACTGTGGAAGGTTGCATATGACTACACAGCAAGTCCCCAAGATGAAAATCCACAGAAATAGCCAGCCAATGAGATAGCAACAGCACTCAAGGAGTGGTGGGAAGAAGGAGGAGATGGAAAGAACCCTCATTTAATTCCAACAACCATGCAATGACGCAGCGGGGACTGAACCGAGAGCTCTTGGAGACAAATGTGTTGCATGAACTGGTAGAGCACAAACGGCTGAGTTTCTCTAGCATCAGCCTTAGCAGACCCACCTCCTTTACAAGTTGGGTCACATAAAAGGATGCCTCACACAAAAGCACTTGCCAGCAGTATACATTCACACATTGGCGTTGTCGCATAATTAGGACATAAAATAAATGGCATAACAGATGCTATCAACATGTCTACCACACTGTATCCATGGTGCCAACTCCTTCTCCAAGGGGAGCCTCACCCAGGCCACGCTGAGAAAGCCTGAAACACGGGCATGTAGAAAGCCAGCCTTTAAGGAAATACACACACAAAGTTCTGCAGAAAGGGCCTCCGCTCTTTCAACATTTGTAGGATTTTACGGGAAATCTGCAAGTGTGAATGACAACAAGGAGAAGAAAATTGGCTAGCACCCAGGAAAAAAAAAAAAAAAACACCCCAAAAAAACAAACTTTGGCAGATAATTTTTTGAGTTGTCATGTTTTCTGTGGGAAAAGAGTCAGCTCTTTCAAGCTGGGAATAAAAATAATAATTCTGTTCAGCTCCTTTGAGCAGCAGGGAATTCACAATCCAAAGGGAGAGGCGGTTACACCACAAAACCCTTGCCACAGCCAGTACTAACTGGCTTCCGCAGAGGCACAAGCAATCCCTCAACACTACAGAGGGCCTTTTAAGAAGTGTTTTTGCAGCCCCCTGGTCTTTAAATCTCCACCAGAGCTTGGCAGCGCAGACCTTTCTCTCTCCTCCTGGGACTCAGGGTGCATTACCCTAGGCAGTGCTCTACCAAAGATGTTTCCTTGACATAGCACCCAGCTTTCCTAGCACACACCTCGCTCTACCTAGAAGCAGCCTTTTATCCCAGCTGTTGCTTTTCAGGTCTTTAGTCACAGCTGGGGGCCTTGTGCTTCCCTCCATTAACGCTCTGTGCCCGCCGGGGAGGAGCCGCTGGATGTCGCAGCCCAGTTCCCTGACCCACGGTCCCAACAAGTCAAGCATTGGACTCCCCAGCTGGTGCTTCCATCTTTAGGCTATGGCTTGTTGGCTTTGCTAGATAAATTGTGCCTTGACTGCAGAGACAGGACTGCCTTATGCCTAGGCACCCCTGAAACTTTGTTGTTTAGGCAAAGCAGGGAAGGAAATTGTAGCCATTTGCTGCCTGTGCCTGGCTGGCTGAGCTCCAGCACATCCGCCTGACACGAGAAGGTCCCAAACAAATGAGTCTGTACCTATCACCCAAACGAGATATGGGAGGCAAATGACATCAGTCTCACTGTCTGCAGAGCTGACCTGCACATAGCTGAACAGTGTGATATGTTCTGGACAGAAATGTAGAAAAGCAGCAAGTTTCTTTTTATGTGTTTGTTGGGTGGTTGGTTGGTTGGTCTGGTTTTGTTTTTTGGGTTTGTTTTTTTTTTGTTTGTTTTGTTTGTTTTGTTTGTTTTGTTTTGTGTTTTGTTATTGTTGTGGGGTTTTTTGTTTGGTTTTGGGTTTGGTTTGGTGTTTTTTTGGTTTTTTTATTGTTGTTGTTTTGGTGTTTTTTGGTTTTTGTGTTTTGGTGAGGTTTTTTGGGTTTTTTTGGTGGTTTGTTTGTTTTTTTTTAATGTCAGGGCATCCATACTCAGTAGTCTGGAAGGCAGCTGGAGCTTGAGCCATGTGAGCATTCCCATTGCAAAAGTCTCCTTGCAGTGCTTCACAACATCCTGAAATTATGAATTCCCAGGCTTATGTTTTCAGACCTAGTCTCACACACAAGGGTGTATTTTTTATGATTTTGGTTTTATTTTTGAAAGCTTGAGCAAGCAAAGGTTTGGCTGTTTAAGATATTTGGGACTGGGGGAGTGCTTTATGATTAGTGGAAGAACCAATTTGTACTTTTTTTTTAACAGTTCTAGTGCAGAAATTACTGTGGATAGAGACTTGAAAGGCAAATAATGTGAGGCAAGATTTGTAGGAAGTGGAGATATCTTTTATTAAACTGAAAAATATAGCTGAAAGAACAAAACAAAACAGGCTTTCCAGGCATATGGGCTTTCATGCCCAAAAGTGTATCCAGACTTTTAACTATATGATGTCAAATAACTGATAGTACTTCTTCCTACAAATCTCCCCTCAATAATGTCTTTAGCCCATCCTAGCAACAATATCAGTGCAACTTGGAAGGGAAGTCAAGTCTGTGAGGACATTATCCGGAGGAGCAGAAAACATGCAAACATGGTTGTATTGAGGGGGTCTTCCTTCAGCTAAAACACAGGTCCAGGAAGATACCTCCTGGTATGAGTGACATGAAAATGCCTGGGTTTCAGTAATGTGCAGAGTAATCTTTGTTTAGGCTGGGCTCCAGACGTTTCTATGAGTCTCTGCAGATCGGCTCTCAAGCCAAATAAAAGCAGTTGAAAGGCTCTCAGTGGCCTCTGATCCAGGTCCCCTCTACAGCAGAGTCACTAGGTCATCACTTTCCCTTGCTTTGCTCTGTGTTGAGTGTCTGTGTACCTTCCCCTGCCACTGTTGGTCACTTGTGCTGCACAGGTGATACAGAGCCCCTGTGAGACCAAGGCCTGTTGAGGTACGTGCTCTCCAAAAGGATGCTGAGAAAGTATTTCAAGCTGCTGACAGCAGGTGCAAAGACAGACAAACACACAGCACTTTGGCCAGAGAAAAGCCTACAGCCCACCTACTATTTTAAAAAACTCTCTGTGATGCACTTGCAGACTCACAGTCAATGAAAAACATGAGGAGACAGTTTTAAGTTTGCCACTACCTGCTCTCTGCTAGCCTTTGCAGTGTTAATAATCTCTGCCATTAGCTTCTTTTTCAAAGCAGGATTTCTTTTCTGTAGTTATTTTATCAGACAGAGGATGATCAGAAGGTTAAAAACCACATTATTAGCAGTAATGACTATTATTATTTATACCCTTGTACAAGCTGCACAAGTCTAGGCAAAGAGACAGTCCATTTCCCCAAAGAGCTCACAAATCTTAGTTATGATAAGGAATCACAGACCATATGTATCAATAGTAGGGGAGGAAAAGAGAATAGGGAATAAGGAGAACAACTGTATTAAACAAAAAGCTCTTCTGCAGCTTAGGCAAGATGCTATCTCCAGGGGCCTACTTGATCCACCAGAAAATACGGATATGGGGTTTTTCTCTAAAAAAACACTTTCCACTATACCAAGGCATTCTGTAGTGTTTCTTTTTGCCCTCCCCTCTTCCCAGCAACTTAATGATCTACGGACCAAAGTCCATGACAATTATACACAAGTGGCAGCATCCGGGATAGCAGAAATTACTGATTTTTGTACACTTCTCTTCACCTGTCAATCGGGAGGTCATTGTTTCTATTTTACAAATGGAGAAATTGAGGCATGTAAGAGCTTTCCATAAGATCACCTATTTTATATCCACAAAGAGCCCTGAAACAGATCCTTAAGATGTCCTTCTCACAGAGAAGATCAATTTTCTCCAAGTAGAAGGATTTCTTCTTTTCCACCAGTAGAAGCATTTTATTGCCAAGAGAACAGCATTCGTGCTGCAGTTTTTCCCAGCTACAGTAAAGTCAACAAATATTGTGAACTAATGAGACTAGCTCACATTTCTATTGTAAGTAGACTCAACAGTTAGCATCTTGGAGAGAAAGGGAAAGGCAGCCCAGTGATAAATGCAACTTCCACTGACTTGGAAAACTTGATTTTACTATACTGTTGCAGGGCCCAAACATTCAGAACACTCTTGCATATAATGTGGAAGTTCCTTGAGGTCCTAGAAATTTTGAAATGTAGTCCTTCCTTGATCACAAATTTCATGGGTCTATTTAGACATTCAGGGAGTTTGGATCAAGCTTTGTTTTTTCATTGGTTAAAATGGTGAAAACAGAGCACAGTGATGAGAGTGTTCTGAAAAACCACGAGGATTTTCATGGTGAATAAGGAATTGGAAAATATATAAAAATGCATTTAATCTGTACAACTTTTCCCTCTCAGTGCAGAGTTTAATTTCAATAAGTGCCCTGGAGAGGTTATGCCTTGCAAGCATCTTGTAAAACTGAGATTGCTGCATTGCATCCCCAGTGATCTCAGGGCAAATGCAAGACTGAACAATGACTCCGTATCTGGCTGCGCGTGATTCCACCTCCCCGACAACTTCGCTTGAGAAATCAATGAAGCAAAATATGGCATATTTTGGGGCTGTATGCGAAGCAGGTGGCTTGTACTTCAACACTTAGAGTACAAGACTCTAATAGAACCATCCTTCAACTTAAGCAGAAGAGATTTGCTACTAAAGGCTGAAGGTGACTATGGTTGCCATGAAACTGTCTGTGGTCACAGTCATAGGAAGGTCATAGCAGTGATATTTGTAGTTAGCTACTAAATTTATTCAGCACTCTTAGGCTCAGTTTAGATGGACTGAAGTTACCCCAAGGTTGAAATTCTTTGTGGTGCAGGCTGTAAACTTATAAATGCAAGCTGGGGTGTTAACCAGGCTCATATTTCAGAGTCCCCAGTACTCTGTTTCCTGAACACGCTTGGTGAGTCACTTGGGTCAACAAGCAACTTAGGTTTATGCAAGTAACCATTTGGCACTATGAGTGCCAGGGACAGGATACAAATGTGGTGCATGGTCTTTTGGTCTCAAGACCAATTTTGCAGCAGTGCAGACATAGCTTCAGTTTAGCTTTTGAATCTCTTGTTTCCCTCTCCTAGTAATAAGCACGTTCTCTATCAGGCTATTGTCAGAAAAGTAGATCTAAAAATTGCATTGTTCTGGACCTTGCTTCAGCATCAATGAGCACAGCTTGAATTAAAAAAGAGAAAAGACTGCTCCGAGTTACATCAGGAACTTATTTAAAGACTCTCTTTGCTCCTTTCCAGATGCTTTTCTTTTGCCAAATGGAGCCTGTCTGAACTGGGAAGTCTGATCCTTCATGGACAGCTCCTGGGTAGAGTTAGGCAGGTAGCATACACCTCTGCAAAGTAAAGCTTGTGTTGTTTTTCACAGAGCAGATCCAGACTAGTGCTGTAATCAATAGAGATTCTAATGGAGTTGCCAAAAACAAATGCACTAAAAGGCTTCTCTGGCCTCCAGAGCCTCAGTGACATGTGCAGTCTTTGCAGCCCAACATCAGTGCATAGAAGGGTGCCATGTCCTAGAAAATACACTAATATGTGTCTTATGGCATCTTTGCTATACCACCAGGTACAGGGCAAGGGAAACTGATCTTCTAGCAATAGAGAAAAAAGATATTCCAAAGATATAATCAGTCTTTCCTCTGCCCTCTGCACTGAACAGCTTGTTTTTCTGGCTGCACAGGTACCTTGGCAAAGGCAGCTGTATATCAGCCCCTTATTCTGTGGCTTTATCCTTCACATTTTGCAGGGGGCTTATCTGAAAACTGTATTGTAGAGAAAGGCAGGGAAAAGAGGCCATCTGCAGCTTCAACTATCTGGCTGTTGAAGACAGGGGCAGGGAAGGTGTAGATTTAGATGGCAGCTTCCCAGACAAGCAGTAGATGAGTGAGGAACTGGCAATGGGAAATTATACAATGAAAATAGAAAGAAAAATTAGAAAATACACCATAACTTCAAAAGAAAGGGGATCTTAACAGCGTAGTGGTCTCTTACGTTGGGCACTACCTTGAATCTCTATCATTGTTCTCCAGATGGATTCTGAATTTAGAGACAACTCTTAGATTTCCTTTCCTCTAGTTCCTGTCCAGGGATTATGAGCTGAAAAGTCTGTGACATCTTTTTAGTGACCTCTGCAGGTGCTGGATCTTGGATTTCCCCATGCTTCTCTGCCTGTGCCTGGTGAATAAGAAGCTCCTCAGGTCCAACAGTCCTACTGAGGGTGGTTAATGTCAGCACTTGGAGCATTGCCATACTGCTAGCAATGATCACCTTGCATTCTCAGGGAGCTACTTCCCCCACGGAAGTCAGTCTCACTTGAGTGGCAGAGAGCTTCCAGCTTTTGGGTGTCTCCTTTGTTGTCTGAACTTTGTGAAACCAGGTGGCAAGAATAGGATTATTCTTACTCAGAAACTCAGTCAGGAGCAAGCCCATGACCTTGCACCCCAGTGAGGAGTGATCTTATACTATGGGATGTGTTGATTAATTGTAGATGGTCAAAGTCACATGAAAGCTATTTATCACAGTCATCATTAGGTATCATAAGGGACCTGTAAGAGACCTGGTTAAGAGGGATTGCTCCCATTTTTCTTTAGCTTTCGTCATGTTCTAAAGCCAGTGAGGCCCCCTGGTCAGATTAACCTCTTATTTACTAACGCTTTAAAAAAGAGGGCTAAACCCAAGATCTAGGTAATATCATAGAAATATGATAGTAATATCTAGAGAAATATCATAGCACACCCGTGGTTATTGCCAGAGTCAGCAGCAGGACTCAAGTCATTTGAGCTCTGGTAGCAACCCAGGAAGGGAGCTGCTGGTGCCTGCTCTCCTCCTAAGCATCAGGAGGGCAGCTGTGCATCTACTTTGTCACTCCTGACTTCTGGGTGCTGCCACTTGTGCCTTGTTGGCACGGGCTTTGGGACATGGATTAATATGTTATCATATCTTGGGGAGAGAGATGTATTCCCCACCAAATTAAAAAAAAAAAAAAAAAAAAAAAAAAAAAAAAAAAAAAAAAAAAAAAACCTTTAAAACTCCATAAGATTCAGGGTTTTGTAAGGAGATGTGTAACACTAAGGAGTAAGAAGGAGGAGGAAAAAATGAGAAACGGGAAGATAATTGCCTAATGTGCACCTTTAATGAACTAAAACATATTCTCCCCACAGAGGGCCCATAAGAGGAAAAAAATAACATTCTTCCTATAGACCTTCAATCTAAAACTGAATTATCTGTGGCAATTGGATCTGCAGCCTCACATGAGAGGGTCTTACAAAGAGGAAGGGGTATTATAAGACTACTGTATGCAAACGCACCCAATTAATTCAAGAGCATCATTGTTATTTCATTTATATAGCACCATAGGGGTATGCAATGCTTTACAGATGATTAGGGGCTATAAAAGTTTAGAGAAAAGATGAAGCAGAAAGCAGGGAGCTGGCAACCAACTGGAGTACGAGCTCTGACTAAAAGCTCTCCCCGTGGTGTTTATGGTTTGTTTGTTGTGGTTGTTTGTTGTGGTTGTTTGTTTGTGTTGCTGTTGTTTTAAGTCTCAAGGAGTGGTTTTTGGCACTAATCCCATGTTGCAGGGAGATAGAGACCATGTAACATGATTGTTGGGCCTGTTCCAAGGATGCAAAGTTAGAAAACACACTCATTAAAACAGGTCTGAGGAAACAAAACAGAAACATGTACGACAAGGAGCAGGGAGATAAATTTGTGATAAAAACTGTAAGTCATGCCTGAGAGTTCAATGCTTTGGTAAATTGTTGGAAGAAACAGAGACTTCATATGCCCAGAACTGACTGCCTGAGGCTCCAGTAAAATTGGTGTTATGCTCCTAGGCTGAGACAGGCATGCATAAAGCACATCCTGTCACTTGTGTTCTGCATTTGTGGCTCAGGGATACTCTTGGATCCTCAATTGTGTTTCAGCTGGCATGAAAGCAACCAGGAGGAGAAAGCATCTCTGCACAAGCAAAAAAAGCATGTGACTTGAGATTCCAGATATATAGAGGTCTTATTGATGGGGTCTAGATAGCAGCACTAAAATACTTCAGGAACAGCTGGACCTTAAATCTACACAGAAGCCCTACAATAAGAACATAGCAGCTTTCTCAAAAAAACATGTACTTTTCTCATAGCAGCATATGACACCTGTGCTCTGATAATGGCATGAAGCCAGGATTTTAAATGTGAGTTCAGTTGTGATCTGAAAGTAGATAGATCTTTAAAAGTTTTTTGTTGTCATTTGCTGTATAGATTTTGTTTGGCATTTCTTTGTTGGGGGTTTTTTGTTTTGTTTTGGTTTGGGTTTTTTTTGTTTGTTTGTTTGTTTTGTTTTGTTTTTTGGGTTTTTTTTTGCAGGGGGTGGCATGTTGTTAGTTTGGTTTTGGATTTTTTTTTTTAATAAGACGTGTAAGTTTTTTATTTATTTCTTTAAAGGAAAGTTATTTGAAAAGTCTGATATGTTTTATCTTCCCTCTAGCATTTTCCATCTATCACTTTTATCAAAATTTTCACTGAGAAACAGTGCTATAAAGTAAAAATTTTAAAGTACTAAAATGCTTCTTTTGTTGTTTTTGACTTGGAAAATATACATGGATATGCATTTTTGTTGAAAATCATACTGAAATATTATACTTATTTTTTGGTAGGTTGAAGAAGGGGAAATGGGTCCCTCCCCGATGCATCCAAGCAATTTTGGCTTTCAAAGTTTCAAATTGGTTGCCCAGCCTCTGTTTTTTTCCGTCAGCTCTGGAGTAGTTTCTGAATTTTTTGGTTTTTTTTCATTTTTTTCCCAGGAAGATATGCTTTTTATTGCTGTTGTCCAACAGCTACTACAAGTGACAACTGGCCACCTAAAGTTTATGGACTAGTACTAGCACATTGTACAAGATGGCCTCTGGACTGAAGTTTGCTGTGTTAAAAAAATATTTTAAAAATCCCACCAGTATCTCTGACCTTCAAGCAACTATCCTCTAAACCAGTTTTATTTATAGAAAATTATGCATGGATCATCTCTATCTTTCTATTGAGATGTTAATGCCTGTTTAAACCTATCTTATGTTATTACATTTTATTCCTTGTTCCTGCACAATATAAAGTACTTTTCTACTGATTTTGCTGCATCTACACTAAGGAAAGTTGTACTGCGGTAACCATTCCAATATGTTGTAGGACAGATTGAAAGATTTCTGGTTGAAGCCTCTGGTAAAGCCATTAATTTTGTGGAGGAAGGGAAAAGAATTGAGAAAATGTTACATTTTTTGCTTAGAACAGTACTTTTGTGTGTGAGGGTGTGTTTGTGTTATTCAAATAATAAAAAATCAGCAGCAACAAACATTGTGCCTAACCTTTTCCCTTTAAAAGCCTTCCCTTTAAACAATGCTAAATGCTGTCCTTCAGTGGCCCACACAGTCAAGTATACAGCTAAATCAGCTTTTCATTCTCTTGGCCAGGATCCACAGGCAGTGCTGCTGGGTACCACCCTCCATGGGGCTGCATGCCCAGCTCAGAGAAGGAACATCTTTGGCTGCCTGGTACAGGTGGCAGCACTCTCCTGTCCATCTCCATTCTTTTGAAGTGACCTGCATCTCTCAGATTCCTGTTCCAGAAAATTAAGCGGCAGTAACTTAACCATTTCTGGGCTTGGCTACAAAAATCTGTTTGCTGTTCACAGCTTGGCCCAAAGCACCAAGTACATGAAGTTCTTCACTTAGGTATTTATCCTACATCTCTGCTTTTAGGTGATGCACAAAGTTCTTCAGCTGAGTCACGATCCTATCCTGGGACCTCACTTCTGGCAGAGAGGGGATGTAGCTTTGCTGTTCTACACAAAGGGCTTCTAGAAACTCCATCCTGAGTTTCCTTGGAAACAGCATATGATAAACATAATGCTCCATGGCACTTGACCATTCATCTCCATGGTGGTTATAAAAATCCCATCAGAAAAAGCCTTCAAGCTTTCCTACCCCATTAAAAAAAAAGAATCCAGGCATTCAATCCTTCGATTCAACAGTAAAACAAACAATAAAATTTCTCATTAGACTAATTGGGCCAATACTGTTGAAAAGCATGATGGGCCTAAATCTAAATTCTAGTTCCAAATCCAGGAAGATGAGAGCTGAGGAGATAACCATTGTGCCTCTGGGGATTGTCTACTCGGTAATTGCTATCAATTATGGAAAAGTGGGTTTCAACTTTTTGGTTTTGTGGCACCTAAAAATTTCCTGCATGTTTCACAATGAAGGTGTGGACCCTAACAGTGTGAGCCTAAGGTTCCTGATATAGGCTTTTCTTAACTTTTCCTGGGCTTGCTTGGATCCACACAGTGCAGGGTGGAGAGCATAGTAGTACCCTTCTACAGGAGAATTATGGGACAGCTCATCAATAAATGGGGTTCATTTTCCAACTACAGCCCCTACTGTGATTAAGGCTATTTTTCATTTCCTTAACATCTTGAGTCAGGCATGGAAAAAGTATTTGTTAGAAAGCCATTAGACAAAACAGTGATTCACGGAAATAAGTGAGGTTTTTTCTCCTCATCTTTTGTTTGTCATTAACAGTCTTCCCAGTAACTACCATGTTGGCAACTCTGGGCCACGTGACAGAAGGTAATGAAAGAGAAGAAGAGAGTGGAAAGTTATTGCACTAGAACAAACTCTGTTATATTGCAGATTATATTGCAAGTGAAAGGCAGAGGACTGCATTGCCTAAGACTGGTGATGCTGTGGGAGCCTTTCTCACTCCTAAGCTGTTCATTAACATGGAGAGATTTTGATTTAATAACTGTGATCAAAATCCCACTGAATACTCTGGCCATTATGTACCCAAACTGAAGATGCTCACCAAGGTTTATGATCTTTGAATAAATTTAAGTATTCATTAAAAGGACGAGTTAGCGTAACAGTTACATAAGGAAAGCATCCAAATGACACTGTTGTCCGAAAAAGCCCTGACCTTTCAGAAAGCAGGCAGTATTGCTGTGCCAACAAAAAGAGCAGCTAAAGATGTTTAAGAGAATCCAAGTGTAATACATTAAGTAGTGACCATGCTTAATGAGCAATAAGGCAAATCATTGTAAGAGAGACCTTATTCTGCTTGGAGGGCTCCTGTAAACACAAGGACAAAACCAAAAGGTATGTGAACATTGTGGCTTCATCTGTTTAAATAAATAAATAAGTGTCAGTAAGCACTTCCAGGCACCTGGACCCCATAACCTGCATTTTTCAACAGTTAGAGTGATTCCTGGCATGCTTTGGGCCTGGCCCAAGTTCCAGTCTCCTAAATAGATCTAGGGCACATGGTGGGAACCCCCAAGGTGGTCCAGGGATCATTCCCAGTTGGAAACTTGAATGTGTATCCCTATTTTAGAGATTATAAAAGCTTAATATCATGGAAATTTTCTACTCCATGCCAGCTGGGATCAGCACCAGAGAGAGGTCGTGACATACTAACTATATAGTGAGTGCTTGGCAAAGTTCCTTGAGCTGGATTTGTAGAAGAATTGTGGCAAACAGGGCAAGAAAAGAACTGAGAAGATAATCATTGTGGATCCATCTTATGTGACAGAACCTCTTTTTGTTATATAGATTTTATACTGTAGCAGCTGACACGAGTCCTGGCAAAGATGCACTGTAGAACTGGACAAACAAGGTAAAGATGCATGTCAACAGAAAACAGAGTGACCAGCCAGAAGTTCCTCAGAATTTATAAGGAGATCCAAGGCCTCCATTGCCACTCAAGGCCTTTATTCAGTGTTTCCAAAGCATAGGCAAATTGATCAGCCATAGGCTGGCAATAGTGGCATACAGACAAAAGAGAAACTGTGAGGCACTGTGAAAGTAAGAGTGATGTTCAAAGGGCATAGGGTAGCACACTTTGTGGAATATGAAGGAACTCCCCCTCTCTGACACTGTATCCATTTAGACTGAGGCAAAGTCAAGGGCGCTTTGAGCCAAATTTTCAGAGGAACTTGGTATCCAGCTAAGCTTCAAAATAAGCAGGTAATTCTTTCGAAGATGCTGATCCCTATTCAATTTTTAATACTAAGAAGGAGCTGCATGATACTGACTAGGCACATCTGAGGGTATGTCCTAAGCTGAAGAAGCCAAGCATTTGAAAAACCCTCAAAGTGTTTGCCAAATCTCCAATTTACAACGTGTACATAGCAAAACTTTTCTATATATTGGCACTGAAAAATCACTAGTACAAATTAAATGAAAGTTAATGTGATGTCACACATGTGGGACTTGATACCATTACCCTTTTTGCAATGCCCAGTGGCAATTAATTGTTGTTATCCAGATGTTTATGAATCAAAGAGTTTTTTGCAAGAGGAATGCCACTATGGCCTTGCTGCCTGAGATACACTGAAGCTGGAGTAACAGAATAAGACCTCTGTACATGAGACCTTATGCCCATAATGCATCAAACAGTTTGGTCCAGCTGCTCTTTTCTGACTTCTAAAGCAAGACATCTTATGACAACAGAAAACATTTTGGGAATAAGGTCCTTGTCAGCATTCTGTCAACATAATATCACAGACTTATTAGCTGGTTTAATACTGATGACTAGTTTTCCTGCCTGCTCTGGCACACATGAGGCAGTTTACCCTAAATAAGAGGAGTAAAAGTATTCAGTCTATGCAAACAAATGCACAATTAGCAATGGAAAGCTGTTAAAGAATCACTTCTAAATTAGCCATGTTTCTTGGGGCAAAGGTGATATTAAGCCTTTCAGTATGCAGGCACGGTGAGCATTGGTGAGGGCTGCTCATGCATTGGATCCAAACAGTAGTTCCCAAAATGTTGCTAGAAGCTCTTTAAGAGGGATTATGTGATACTCATCTTCAAGTGACTGGGATGAAATCAATGGCTGAAGGCCATCTTAGGTATCCTAACATGGAGCACTGAAGGTCCAGCTCTGGATGTAGATAATTGGGCACATTTCTAATTATAAGGAGACGAAAACAAAGGTTCAGTGATCAATAGAAGTTATTAAGGATATTAGATCCTAGTAAATAAACTATGGGCTTAAATTAATTCCAATGTAGCTCTATTGACAAGCATCATTCAAACAGATATCCTCCAGCAACTGCCTGCCAATTGGAGATTGGGTGATTTCTTGTGCCACTCCACCTGCAAAATGCATTATTGAATGGGACAAACCCAGCTGCTTCTAGTGATACAAATAATTCTGCCAGGAATAAACACCAAATAGCTTCTACCACAAACCTGTTGAAAATCCAGTGTACTTCCTGGTTACAAGGGTTTTTTGTGCCACAGGGACACTGTCCAGCAAATGGCCACAGAAAACACTCCATTGAGGATTACTAGAAACACACAGAGATGCTCTAAACTACATGGACAAAGAAAAGCATTACAACATTGTGTTATTTAGAAGACTTCAGCTTCTACAGCTCTGGCATAATTTCAAGGAAGACCCAGATCAGAGTAACCCAAGTATGCTCAACTATTACTTGCAAGACTTGGCTGAAGAAAGCAGCTTCAGCTAAGATTGGTTGAGGTCAGCCAGTTCTTCTGGTGTAGGCAGAAAGACAAAAACTGCTGCATCAACCCAGACATTTTGGATTGACAACAAAAGGCCTTAGCCCAGAGAATAACTACGACTTTTCATACTGTTCCCTGCACATAAAACAAGCCAGGCATGCTACAAAATCCAGCATGTGCTGGTACAAGGTGAACTTACTCCAAAGTAGTCAGAGGCTGTGTGCTATCATAAGAGGAAGAGGCCATTTCAGGCTCTTCGTGACAGCTTTCTTGTTCCATGCAGGCGCATTTAATTAAACTTGAAACCAAAAGATAGGCCTGACTTTGTAGGCAGGATAGTAGCAAAGACTTGAAAGCAAAAGCATTATGTTCTCCATTGTGCAAGATACAAGGGGAGGAAAAAAACATTCTTTCACTCTATCAAACATAATAAAAGGCTGAGTTAAGAAGCACAGAAAAAAAATGTCTGGTTAATTTAAGGTGAAATCAGAAAAGAAAAAATACAAGGGCCATCCTGCTTCTCAGAGTGTCATCACTCTTTCTGGTTTTAGATGGTACACTAGATACTCAGTAGCTCTGAAATTGAGATCCAAAAATTGAATGGGGCCACATTGTTCCTTCTCACCACATTAGAAGCTCCATATTGAATCTCAAATAATGTGCAATTACAGTGTGGTTGCTTCAGGTGGTTATGGAGAACAACAATGTATTGCATAAAGCCTCACGGGCACATGTACTAAGCAGCAAATGCATTTAGAGATTACAGAGTTATCCATGAGTCTTGTTGCCTTTTTTCATTTTTCTCTTTAATCTATGTGCCAGAAAGATAGTGACATTAATAAAGAGGGCTCTGACCATTTCTTTCACTGGGGTGCTTCATAGGAGAGTCAGTGCAAAGGCGAGATCACACCAGGACTCTGCCACACTTTGTGGTCAGGCTGGTATGGGCAGAGGGAACATGGATCTGGGAATACGTGGAACTGACAGGATGTTTTGAAAGCTTCTCTCTGTGCTCATCCACATTTCTCTTTCTCTACGTGATCCAGCCAGTAGGCCCAGACAGATAACAGCAGTGTGTCTTCTTGGATTCAGTGATCTTAAAGGTCTTTTCCAGCCTAACTGATTGATTCTGTGATTCCTTCTGTGGGAGCAGATATCCTATGTTGATCTGTGAGAAAAATGAAAGAAAGTGATTCCCTGCTCAAAGGTGAAGAAGGTTTCTTGGTGAATTAGCAGTTACCATAATCCTGAAGAGTTTATACTCTACCTTCACAGTGACTCTACCTTCTAAGGAGCCCAGACAAATATGTTTCATATGGAAGGAGTTCTTTCAACTGATAGAAACAACCCCATACAGCAGTGCCCAATTATTTTCTATATCCAGTTTCAAAACAATACCACAGCCTGTTCTTTCAGGGTTGTTTTGTTTGGTTTTTTTTTTCTGATTTGTGGAGTGGTTAAATGGTCCTTCAGTTACATTTTGGTCAACTTTCCATAACATTACCCTTGTTTTGAGCACAATCTAAAGAAGAGTGGAAGGCATTAAAAAAAAAAAAAATAGGTAAAGAGGTTCTGTTCTGACAGGAGAATTGATTGATGGTGTGTATGCCTTATCTTTCACAGCTTATGTAATATATATATGAGAAATAGTTAGTTTGATAGTTAAAGAAACTAAATGCCTGTCGAGAATAAAATACATCAGGGACACAGAACAATTCCTCATCTGCTTTGGCTATCATTCACTTTCCAGCCTACTGGCTGTCTCCCAGGAGAATTTATAATAGATCAGAGGCAATGATCTTGTCTCCCCAGGCCCCCACTGTTTCCTCCCTCCTTCCCCCTTTCCTCCTTCTTTCCTGCTGTCACCACCTTGTCCATCCCATCCTGCCAGCTCTCTGGCCAGGACTATGTAAAAGGATTGTGCAAAAGCTACAAAGCTCTGGGGGAAGCACATGGTTGTGGCCACCAGGATGGGGATGGAGGAGCAGGGGCCAGTCCATGCAGCAAGCGTGGGCACGGAGCCATCCTCACATGGTGCTCACATCCCCTTGCAGGCTGTGCTAGAGAGCAGCAGGGGACATGGGGGAGGCAGAAACAGACTCTCCAGAGACTTGAGAAAAAAAATCATGGATTCAAAGCAAAGATGAGGCCTGAACAGCACAATAATCTCTGAATGAAAATTTTCCACCCAGCACTCCCCGGTCTCCTAAATTTTCCCTCTCAGTATCTCACCCCCCCACCACTGAAAAAAGACAAGCTTCTGCTGTAAGGAAGACAATGGGCCAGGACTATCCCAAACCCTTCTATAGGGTTTGTACCATATACCATAGTACCACAGGCGTCCTATAACAATCTCTTGTAAAAAACATTTGTTCAAAACAAAGCCAACAATAAAAATATTTGTTACAGGTAGTCCTGTACATATAGTGTCTGTGCATCATTGATTTAGCTCCTTAGAAAGTCCAAGACTTGATTTATAGGAGTGAAGTATTGCACTGAACACTGGAGTTATTGCATTGGGTTACCCCCCCATCCCCTTCAATTTTGTTCCCCTCTGCAAAAGCTCAGCTACTGTTTGAGACACTGTAAAGAAACAGAAGGAAAGTTGGTACCTTTCAGCTACAAGGGGGGCTCTATGGTCTCAAAAGGGCAGCAAGAACATGACATTTGGCAGGACCATGGGCTTCACGCCAGAAATATGCCATCGATACAGCCAAGAAAAATACAGATAAATTTACCATGACACAGAGCTATGAAGTAGAAGTCCATATGCTGCACCTCAAGAATGATGTTAGATCTAGTGGGAATATACTGTGAAGGATTTGTCAAACACCGAGACTGCCCTGTAGAAACACTGCTGTTCTCCCTGAGTTCCTGAGAGACACACAGCTCTGGTTTCTTCAGTAAAGAGCAAGGACACCTGTATGCTGAATAATCAGCAGCAGGAGGGTCTCAATTGATGAGACACAATGGATCAACAGGTGGCAAAACACGCAGATCAGATCTAAGAACCCTTACAGGGACAGTTACAAGAAAAGCTTCTGAACCTAGAGCTGGGGAAGAAGCTCAGCTTGGATGAAGTGCATGTGGGGATACTGGTTCTGTGAACTAGTGTGGAAGAAATGTCTGAGACTGGAGGAAAACCAAGAGATTAATAAACAGAAGAGAGAAATGGAAATAGCTGGACAAGAGAATCAATATAAAGTAAAGAAGTTAACATAAGCAGCAGATACAGGTAAATTTTGTCCTGCTCACCAAGGACTCTAGAGCTTAGACCAGAAATCCAAGAGGGGCTACTGCAGTTTTACAGCATCTGCTCCATCAGTCTGGCATCACTTTTTTTGCACTGCCTGCCCCACTGAAAGAGTCTCTTCCTTGTCTGCTTCTATTTCTTCCCTCTCCACCCTTTGGGGACTGTACATTGGAGGGGAAAGGCTGATACATGCTCTCTTCTCCAGGAAAATGCTGGAGCAGACAGCAGATGCTGCAAGATGTGTCACTGGGGGTCTTGCAGGTTACAGCTGAGTGAGGAGGGATGCAATTGGCATAGAAGACCACAGCCAGAGGGGTGCTGCATCCTGGGGGATAAATTCACCCAGAAACAGGTTTCAGCCCCACAGTGAGTTCATGAGGGGTGGTGCAAATACAGGGAAAACCCACCTTAAGCTGCATATCCCACTGACACTAAACATGATCATCGTTGTGTTAGGACATATCAGTATTTGGGGGGAGGTGTCAGCACCATTAAAGAACCAAATGGCACTGCCCAAATGGACTGCCCTGTTCAACACGGCAGAGACACTGTCCTGGGAATCACTTGGTCCTGTGCCATTGTTTTCACCAGCTGGATCACATAGAAGCTGCTATTTCACCTGACTGCAACCTCCCAGATCCTCCCTTCCAATACTCAGTGATGTTTCCTGTCCTTGCCTGAGGCACACAGCCTGGCAGGAAAAGTTGGAGTGAACTACTCCAGTTTTCTTCATTATTCTCTAGGCCATGGGGGAAACCACGCCCTCTTACCAAAACCTCAAGGCTGCTGCAAGAACAGTATACAAGGATTGCAGCCTGAAGATAAAATTTCCTTGTCCCACTCCCAAGCACAAACTGAACAGGACTTTAGGTGAGGTTTTCAAGCCAGGCCACTTTTTTTTTCCACAAATCTCTTTCCATCATCAGTTCATTCTCACTCCCCTTGGCACAAAGCTGTGAGGACCATTTATTGCTAATAGTAACTGCAAACTCCATGACAAAATCAGTCTCTCCACAGGAACGGAGGGCTTCATAATTGTAAATCTAAGCATAGGCAGGAAAGGGAAAAAAACAAGAAAATCCCATGATCTCATAGTTGCAACTGACCTTGGCAAGAATTACAACCCAAAATGCACTCAAAGCACTACGTGTCTATCAAAGCCTAATAAAACAAGCAGAAAATGGGAGGTCTCCTGACAGTTCAGCATTTGTATCGAACAGGGCCATAGCCTGAAGAGATAATCTCTGTAGCTGGTCACCTGAGTCTCAGGCATTCACAGGTGCAACCATAGCACAGCCCTAACTGCATCATCTCTACGGAGAGGTTTTCCATTAGCTCTTTTCAGGAAATGTAGCAAACAGTTTCGCTGAAAGGCACCTCTTAAACACATTTACATAAGTAAGCCTTCACTTACAAAAACCAGCCTCAGTCAATCCACCGGGGTTTCCCATCACCCCCTAAACTTAACAGCATGTGATTGAAGAGCAATGGAGTAAGCAGCTTCTTCCCTAATTGCTCCTCCAAAGCGAGTTTATGCACAGGGTGGTTGTAAGAGGTGGGGCTTCTCCTGCTCAGGTTCAGGGAACTTGAGGCTGGCCTATGGGCCAGCTTTCCTAAGGAGGTTCATTACACCAACTCCTACTACATTATTTATCATTTGTTTGCTCAGCTCTTTTAATTGCTTTTTTACAGGCATTACACTGCCTGCAGTCCTCTCAGGGGGGCACATGCTTCTGCACCGCCTGCCCTGTAATGCTGGGCTCCACCCTTCAGATGCCTGCTCTGTGTCTTCCCTTAGGGAGGTCAAGGCAGCACTTTGGGGCAGGGATCAACAAATTCAGATGCAATGAGAAAACGGTACCATGAACGACAGTGTGTCTGTCAGCAGACCTGCTCTTTATGGGTGTTACCATGTGTTGCTCCTAATTCGCCCTCCCCCGACTGCCTTAGAAGCAACATCATCCTCTTTCTGAATTGAAGAAGTCCAAGGATAGATAAGAATTAGTGTAACAGCCAGTGTTTAAGACTCCATGTTCTATGAGCCATCAACATCTAGCACTTGGCTTATCACTAGATGTCAGCTCTTAAAATTGCAATTATGAAGAAAAGCAATTTTAAGTCATTATCATAGGCTTTCTAAAATGCATTTGTTTCCTTCAACCCCCGTCCTCCTTCTCTCAATGTCTGTGAAGTTGAATTTATTGGGACAGCCTGTCTTTGTAGGCAGGAAGAAATAACACCCATACAATGCTCTGCCTTCTTTCTACTCATCAAATGATTGCTCTGCTACATTTCTTTTTATTCTTTTCTTTTAAACAGTGAAGCAGGCAGGATTGAGGGTGAAAATCTTTTCCTAGTGTTCCTCTGGGCTGATGGGGCTCCACTGTGCCTCAGCAGCAGGACTTTTCCTAAACCATGCTGCTGAAAAGTGCATACCACACTGTAATGCAGTCGCTATATATAGTCTGCAAAGAGCTTTTGGAAACCAGGAGGAAAAGAGCTATTTGATGTACAATAAATTATTAATTGTTATTAGTTACTATCTTGACAGGTTTCTGTTGCTCAGCTACCCTCCACCCCCAGTTTGGGGGAAGGGTAGCTTCTCTCCCTTCTCAATTCTCTCCATGACCCCCTTGCTCCAGGCCCACTTTGGGGCTGAGTATCTCTGCACCTTTCTTCCCCGTACTGGCTGAGAATGGGCTGGACCTCAGTCTTCCTTCAGTCTCCCCAAACACGCAGTGTTGGAGGCAACAGAGCAGCAGTGCCTCAGAGCACTCAGCACTATAATCTGCACTCTGCCTTCACATTTAAAGCAGGATTACACACAACTACCCCCTTGTGTTGGTCCCAGTACCTCATGTCTGAGAACAGAATAGTAGTCTGAGCCGTTTACCCACAGCATTTCACCCCTTCTTGCATTTATTATTTGCCTGGAAAAGCACAGATTCCTTTTCAGGGTATGTTTGAGCTCACGTGCCTCTCGTGTTGCAAACAGCCCTGCATGAGACTGCTGTGTGCCTGCCAGCTTTATCCTGTATGGAAGGGCTTTGTATGGGGAGCACAGGTATGGCACAGGTCAGAGGTAACTTGGAGGCAGCTTCTGCCAGGATGGAGCAGAGCACAGCTCAAGGTCATCCATCCTCTCTGCCTGTATAATGGGACTCTGGAAACCTCTCACGTGTTTGTGAGGCTACAGCTGTAAAACATATTTTTCATTGAAATTCTCTGAGATGAACTTAAATCCAAAACACCTCCCTTTACTCAGCTCTCTCTCTGATAGGCACATGCCCTGCAAAACACAAAACAATGTTCAGGGGAGGATCAAGCAACTGGGATATTGAAGCTGCCACTGTGTGACTGCAGCATAACCATAACCCAAACCCTGTGCTGAGCCAGTGTGTGCTTGGCCTCATGAGCATGTGTCCTGAGTCACTCCAGCTCCCAGGGGAAAACAGAGAAAAATACTCACTTGCCCTTGTCTTCAACATAATCAAAGTCTTCAAATCCTCCATACAAAACCAGAAGTGATACTTTCTCCACCAGTAGAAGAAAAACATTAACATGAAAGCTTCAAAATATCACACAATATAGGGCAAGGCTCTGTAAGTAAGCAGCTTGGAGTCTCAAGTCTTTCAGGCAGTGAAGAGGCATGGTACAGGCTACCTTGGGCATGAGCAGCAGCTCCATCTAGCACATGCCTCAGATCACTGTATCTATTTGCTCATCTCATCATTGAAACAGACACACTACTCAATTTACAGGGAAGCAGGAGGACTCTTGCCTTTACCACACTATGAAAAATACAGCCCATTGTCAGCCATGAGTGCAGCTGCACTACTGTGAATATGATTTATCTGCCAGGGCTGATGAAGACAAATGAGCTTTGGTGTGGTTTGAAAAGCCAGGATGAAAACCTGCCTGGGTGAGTCGGGGTGGACACAGCCACCTACACCATGCACACTCTCGTGTGCAACTCTACACATGGCAACTGTGCATGCAGGAGCAATAAAGACTGCAAGGGAGGTGGATGTGCGCATGGGGAAACATAGGAAAGTTTTTCCATGTCAGTTGTTGGATATAAAGCACTTAACAGAGGGTTTAGAAAAGCTTTAGAAAAGCTTTTATAGACAGATGACCTGATTCGGACAGTTAATTCCAGACTTCCTCAAGCCAAGAACAAATAACTGGAAATACCTTCACCTACCATTGGAATCATGAAGATTAATTGCGAGATAGGGTGCATTCCTCTTTTGTAGAGAAAAGGATGCAGGAGAATAACAAAGGCAGAGGACCAGCATTTTTGCATCCCTATTCCAGAAAAACCATGGGGAATATTTTTCATTCCATTCTGGAGAAATAACCCGTCTCCCCAGAGTACATGTCTATAGTTCTTGCTTCTGCGAAGAGCGCGCCAGAGTATAAAGAGGAAATTCAGAAGTAGAAACGAAATAGATTTATTCTTTTTTTAAAGTAGCAAACTTAAAACATTGCAAAAGGTTACAATGATTTAGAACACCCAGTCTGAGCGGCCACGCTTGGCTGTTCCCTGAGTACGTGTGAGGTGACTCAGCACACAGGGCTCTTGCAGTGGCCAGAAAAAATTGCGCTGCTTGCAGCCTCTTGCATTTCCCTGCTGCATTTATGAGAGGCGCATGAGAGAGAAATTACCTGCTTGCCATCTGGGGACATGGCACAGAGCAGCTCCTGCTTCTCTGGCATAGCAAAGGCAATGTGGACAGAGTGGCTGCTCCCCTGTCTCCTGTGAGAGAAGAGATGTCAGCCATGAAGCTTGCTCTTCTTAGTTTATTTTCTGAAAATAATTTATGACCAGACTAACACTTTTAAAGTTTGCTGGTATGAATGGCTTGAGTGTAGAGCCTCAAAGACTCTCTAGTCCCTTGTATGCCACTACCCTGCTATAGGGTTGTACATATGCAGCTACCTATAATAGGTTGCTACGTTAGCCTCTCTGGGCTTTGCCAATTCAATTATATTATTATTATTGTCAAACTGTGGGTGTGCACAGCCTCCCCCTTGGACAGGCTCCATGGTATTGCTATCAGCAAAATCTAATTGGCTACCAGCATTCTGTTATCTCTATGAAGTAGCTGTCACAAAGGTGACACCGGAGTGTCAACACAACTGATTGGATGGCATTGGGAAAAGCAGTTACCTGGCCTATAGTCTGCTTTAGCAGGAGATAAACTAAATTGGGGAAGATCATCTTCTTTGTACACACACATCACAGAGATAGGAAGAAGGTACTCACTCAGTCACTCTAATATAAGAATTGCCACAGAGGAAGAGAGCAAAGCCCAGAGTTCCTCTAGGAAGCCAGAAGCTAGGTTATATACCTGCACTGAAGAGATCCCTTGTCATCTTTTTTCATCAGCCACAGAACTTGGAGAAACTGTGCCATTATTAAAAACAGGGTAGGTTGTGGTAATGTTACAATAAGTGAATGGAAAAACCAAGCATTATTGTGACAGAAATTGGGCTAAAACTACCATCAACCAAATCCTTCACTGATTTGTTGGCCCAAAAAATTCCACATTAGGTTAGGCCAGGAGGAAAAAAAAAAGTCATGATGACTTACACACAAGGGGAGCAAAGTAGCAATGGTACAATTGTATTAGACAGGTTCAGGTTGCCATTATATGTGGTATGCAACAGAAAGTTAAGATTTTCATAAAAACACAGAATTATTTTGAGAGCCATTTAGATGAGATAGATGTATGACTGTCCAGTCTCATTGTATACTCTGTAGAGCAAGGATATTTACTGAGGTATCACTGAGCTTAAGCTAGGCATAATAGTTTCAAAAGGCACAAAGTCAGGGATCAGTTAAGCAAAGCAGAACTCACATTGGCTTTCCCTTGTGGACTAATTCTGACATGTAGTTCTCTCTGGTTGCTCCAATCAAATAGATAATCTGAGAATATTTTGATATTGTTATTCAAGTTGACAGTTTTGAATGAGCAGGCACATAAAGAAAACTTCAGCTGAAGCTGTGGTTGTCAGTGCATTTAGGAGTATGATATGCAGTTCTGTTGTTATTGAGAAAAGGTGCAAGGGAACACCAAACATCTTGAATGGAAACAAGAAATAGACTCTCTTGGACAAATGCAATCCTCAGTGACTCTTCTCTAAGCCAAGAGGAGCTGACAGTGAGGGCCAAGATGGGAAATGCATAACAGGTACACAAGAAGACTTTCCAGGGACTGTAGTTACAGTTCATTGTGTTGCTTTCACCATAGTCAGTCAACATCACTTGTTAGGATTATTGGAAAAACACTCTCCAACCTCTTGATCCTTAAATTCCAATTATCAGTACTATTGAAAACTGTTTCATTGCCAGTGCTGCCCTGCCTACAAAAGAATGACAATGGTAACATGTTTTCATCATGGTTCATGCTACCAGAAAGTGCATTTATTATTTGTGAATCAGAGGACTAGAAAAATGTAGTCACTTAACCAAAGCCTGCCCTCTCTTGTCAATCCAGGCACTAGCCATGTTGAGATGATCTGAATCCTGCTTGTGGAGTAATAAGATATGAAGAAAGTGAAGGAGAAGAGCAACTTCTGATCTACAACTGTAAGAGACAGCAGATCCCAGGCAAGGCAATTCTTTGGCTGCGTCTCGCATTTGGAAAGTAAATTCTGGGGAGAAGCAAATTTTAAGTTTTTTTTAAAATAGCATCCAGAGATCCTACAGCTTCCCATTCTGAATCCTCCATTATCACCCCTGCAAAAGAAACAATGAAGATCTTCTGTAACAGAGGGATCCCACACCTCTGGATGAGTCAGGACATTCAAGGTGGAACAGTGAATTTTCTTTTGCATCTCAGTTTGTAATTGTGTCCAAATTTCTCAATAAACATCTTTGTTTTCCTGAAATTCAGCATGACTAGATCACTTGTCAGAAGAAAATGCTTCTGAGGGAAAATTATATATCACTTGGAAAGCATTGTCTAGCAATGGAAATCTTGTGAAAGCAAAAAAAAAAAAAAAAAAAAAAAAAAAAAAAAAATTAAAAAAATCTAGTTTCTTCAATACCATCAAAGGTTTCTCTATTAAGAAGAAAACATTTTATGTCTGTTAAGTCTACATTTGCTTTATTCATTGTTTTCCCTTCAGAAAGATCTATATGCAGGATTCATTCCTGAAAGGACAGCAAGGCCCTTTTCTACATTAAGAAAACGTGCTCTGTATTGATGTAATTGCATTGATGCCAGCTTCTTTAACGTAGGCAGTGCTTCAGCTGGCCTTGAAGAACACTGAATCTCTCCAGCAGGGTAAGTTTGCTAGAGGTCATGTGGAGTATGAAAACTCAAACTTTGATTCTAGTTCTTCAATACTGCAGGAATGCTAATTCACCTTTTATTTTCTTGTGCATGTCAGGTGATATTCCAGGGCTACAGATAGAGGTAAAGGATTTGCTGTGCCATGCCTGGGTGATAGCTTCCTCCAGATGGAGGGCAGTGGGAAAGGAAGAATTTGGGAATTGATGGTGGTTTCGCCAAGTTCCCCATCAATGTCAGATTCAAACCAATTGATGTCATTAGAAGTGAAGCAGTCTGTTGTCATTTTTCTCCTGTTTGTATTGCCCCTGCAAGCAGACAAAATAAAGGAAGCAGAATTAAAGCTCTGGAGGGCTTCTCTTCCCTCCTTTTTTTGTGCTTCTGTCATTCTATTTGACTGTTTTTATTCTTCTTGACTGCTCAGGAATTGTCACCCTGTATAGCATCCAGGGGGTCTCTAGCAATTCAGTGACAAAAATAATATAGTGGGGGAAAAAGTCACATAAAAGGCAGATGAGAGAAGTGGTGAAGCCAACATTAGAAAAAAAGCAACAAAAAATCAACAAGAGGGAAGCAATGGGTCTGGAATGGTTGCAGTTCTTAGTGTGCTCTGGAAATATCAGTAATGAAGAAGTAGAGGCAATAAATTGCTTTGAAACCCTCTATGACCCTTTCCGTATTCTCTGTCACTCTGGAGATGAACTGTGTGCATTGGAAGTTTCTTTCTCTATCCCCCCCACCCACCCTCTTGCTTTTTCCTGTGATTTAACAGATACAGTAACCTTTGTGCTTTTTATTGTACACTCAGGAAATAAAATTCCACCCAGTTAAGCCACACTGTGAGTGACAAGGCAGCCATCAACTCCGGTGGACTTAAGAGTGCAGCAGCTTAGAAAATCCAAATCAGGCAGGTTCTACACTCCATCATGAGTTGAAGAACTGCTCCACTGTCCTTTTCCTGCCCTGGCTCCTACCCTCTTACCTAACAGTAACCTGCAGCTGCCTAAAATGATCCAAACCCAAAACCCCAGATCCTGAATCTCCCCCTATCAGGTTTAGGCAGAATGACTTAACTCCTCAGCTTGGAGAAATGGTCACAAGTTCCCATCTGTGAATACACAACTTTATGGAAGCACCTGGAGTCCCAGAGGAGAGATGAGGCAGATGAGGTCAAATCACATCAGAGCCCTGGCATTACATGTTAAGGCAGTTTTTGCCTTAAACAGAATATTGGGAATTGCAGAGGAGAGTTCTCTGTGTTTTGAAAAGGCTGATGTGTACAAGGACTTTTGGAGTGATCAATAAAAGTGCCCGTAATTCTGTGGCTCTATCACTAGCAAAAACATTGTAAAATACAGAAATGTCAGTTATAGGGCATCTCTGAATTAAAGTCCTGAGCCTTTGTAGAGGTCAGCTGGGGTGAAGACTAAAAAAATGACGTATGGTGTTTGCTGGACAAGGACTTTGAATTCACTGTGTGGCCAGTGGAAGAGCAGCTTTCATGTCTCCCCCATAAATCCTTTCAGGTCACCAGGTCATGAGCATATCAGAAGAGCCAGACAGGCAAGTCCCTTCATTCCTGAGATCTGTTACCCATGGCCCTTCTGTGGGAGAAGGTGTGAATGCCCTTGCAATGATTTGATCTGCCTTTGAGAAGTTGGTATTCCTCCCAGTCGAGCTTCCAATCAGGGACCCAACCACTGGGTTCCTTGTGTGGGCACAGGGCCTCCCTTGGAACCTTATACCTCCAGTATGGAGAGAGCTGAGCTCCCTGACCCTGAGAGATGCCCACTATTTGAGAATTCCTGATTTAGTGGGCATTTTTGTATTGGGTAGATAGAGTGCTGGTAAAGAGTGAGAGAAGTGCTGTTTCTGAGCACTTTCACCCTGGCCATAAATCTTGTTGCACAGATCAACTCAAAGAGGTAATAAATCTCCTCAGGCTTGTAAGACACAATGCCAGATCCAACCCTTGGAAAAAGGAAGTACAATTCCATTGACTGCCAACACTTGTTTGCATGAGACTTCATCTCATTTCTTTTCACTATCCCCAATACCAATGGCTTGTCTGCTTTAACTCTCTCTGAAGTAAATGTTGCTCTGAAAAAAAAAAGAGCAGCAGGCTAGTGATGGCCAAAAAATGCTATTTCCATACCATTTTCTCATGTTGCCAAAATTTTTCATTACAGGGCACACATAATACAGCTGGAGGCAGAGCAGTCCCAGGACAAAGCCACCATATCTGCATAGATATCCTTCCTAGTCCCTTCTGCCAACACCTCTAGGGTCAAATTCTCTGGCTGCCTAGCCTGACTTAGAGTATCTTTCAGGCAGCATGAGACTGGCCCCACCAACACACCAAAAAAGAATTAATGCAGCACTCCGAGACCTTTAAGCACCTCTGGAGTTCCCCTGAAAGAACATGGCTGGGCCCTTGTCACAGATTATTTTGAGAACATACACCAGAAAGCTACAGGTGGCCTACATCATCACACATCTCCCACTGCTGTTCTCTCATGTACAAATACTCTTCACCAAAACCACTTTGGGCAGCCCAAAGTATCCAGATATGCTCAGTAGGGTGCTGACAGAGTGAAGCAGACCAGATGACCTCAGTGAGGTTCATGGCTTTTACACATTCTAGGGAACTCTTGACTTCCAGGGCCACGAGAGCCAAGATACCTTGGCATAAATTCCCAGGCAGGCATGTGTGAGACTGACGAGCTTCTGAGTCAGTCAGACAATGACTCATTGCGCTCTGGAGGGAAAAAAAAACAAGACCTGTCAAAGATGTTTTTCGAAAACAAGAGGAAATTATTCAAGTTTAACAAATAGGTAGGCATTTGGCTGGATTGGGAAAGTCCTTGTTCTTGTTCCTGTATTTGCCACATCCCAGGTGAGCACTCCAGCAGGCCTACACAGCCTTCTCACTTGACAGCTATTGAGACAGCTAATACAAAGTGTAATAGCCCCCCTCCCCCAAAACCCCCCTTACCAAAGACAAAGAAAGTGCTTCAACAGGTGAAAAAAACTCTCAACAAAATACCACCAAAAAGCCCTGAGGAAAGTCTTGGCTTCCCAGAACAGAGCCAGAGTAAGGACTTCTATGTGACTTCCAGCTTCCTTGGTTAAAACCCTTGACCACCATGGTGTTTGATTTTCAGGTGCAGCTGGTCTCTTTCATCAAAAATTCCCAGCTGAGACCAAAAACTCCTTCCAAAAATGTTGCATGCAGGGAAAAAAAAAAAAAAAATTCTTGTGATTTCACAAACTGAAAGTCTTCTATACAAAACTGTCGGATAATTCCCCATTGAGCTTCTGTGAAAGATGCTCCAAGAAACAGCAGTGGTACAAATACTATAAATACCAAGTATCCAGGCTACAGGTAAGCAAGAGTTAGGTATAAGAGAGTATGACCTTGTTTCTCAATCTCCATATGCCATACTCATTCACTGTGGAAGCATTCAAACAAGCCAACAGTTGTTCCTTTTCTTTTTGCCAAATAATAAATCTTTCAGACAGCCTCACTGGAATTACTCACACATGCAAATGGTCAGCTACTGGAATGTGTTTCTTTGCAGGTTGTTGTTGCTCTTCTTCATATTCCCTGGGTTTCAGGCATCCCCTCATAACATCCTCTGATAAAACGAAGAAAAAAATCATCTTCTGAACTTCACATGAGAGCACAAATTTGTTACACAAAAGAGAGAAGAGAACAGTTAACTGTCCTCTGGAATTATATAGAAGTAACAGCTTTTTTCTTTTAAAGGTTTGGAAATCAATTATGATACAGACATCTGGGTGCCAAAAAGAAATTGCTGGGTTAATTAGAGAGCTGATAAGACCTAAAGAGTGCTGAGGACTTGGATGGGATTGGGCACTCATGATCCAGGTAACAGGGCAAGAATCAAATATTTTCATCTGCTAACACATTTGGATTGAATTTTTGTGAAAAACTTCACAACAACCATCACCATTAAAACAAGAAAGAAAGATTAAGGAGTTGAGAAATCATAACTACGGGAAAGTTATGAAGAGAAAGATCTGTCTTGATCTAGAAAATCATTTGACTAACAAACTGCTTCCTTCTGCCTGGTGACTTTCTTCGCAGGCCCCAGAATATCAAAGGGGGGCAGTCATATTATAATGATAGCAAAGGCCATTATTTAAGTTTGACCACTAAAACAGAGGACAGGGATTAAGGCCAGCTGAGTTTACAGATAAATTTGTAGCAAATGATGTTCCTGTAAAGCATAGTCAGTGCTGCCATCCAACCATGTTCTGCTGAAGAAGCAGAGACTCATCTATGCTTCTAAAGGCACCAGAAAACAAAAGCAAAAAACATTCCAAAACACACATTCCTTTTTTTTCTTGTTTTAACTAGTTCTAACAGATATTTGTCAAACTCAGATTTATTTTTTTTTTTCAAAGATGAAATTCAATAACTTTCTCAGGCAATCTATTTTACTGCATAACTATTCTTACTGTTAGAAAGTTATTCCTAATACAGAGCAAGAGGATCTAGGTTACAATTTAAGCCCATCATTTCTCATTCATTCCTTGGTGGATGTGGACAGCAGTCTTATCTCCACAGATACTGAAGGTCTAACAGCAAATTCAGCTTTCCTTACTGTCAGGCATAGACCTTAATTACAAGATGATTTCAACTCTTACAGCTCATATTTGTATATACACTATGCATATTTATGGCACATGCCAAAGACGACTGCTTTGAATGGATGGCTGTGAGGATTTTGTTGAGGTAAAGAAAACAAATTGTCATTGCTGGCATTACAGCACAAGAAACATTTTTCACGCACCCTCATAAGTATTCCATACACACACACGTACATATACAGTTTTCCCATTAAAAACAGTGTTGTTTACATACCCTGACAGTTCTGAGGGCAACCTAATGCTACCACCAGTGTGCTCAGTCCATATCTGCATGCAACCCCCAGTGCACACAGTGGCACAGCGGGTATGAATGCTCACGGGTTTGTGGTACAGACTTGCAGATGGTATAAATCAGTGTCGCTCCTACTCAGCCTAATTCCTATTCAAGCTGGCCATAAGGCACAAACAGACAAATACGTAGATCTCCATGTCTTCCCAGCCATATGGGCTGCATACCCAGGTGGGTGTGCACTGCATACCTTCCTGGCCTGATGGATGCTGCAGTTGAGCTGCCAGCCCGGCCACCCAAAGCACAAACTTGAGCACCAACAAGTTCCCATCCATAGGAAACTATGTCAGGCTCTGGAAGAAACTCTGTGAGCAGCACAGTGCGGTGCAGCAGGGCCCTGTTGAACCAATTAGGGTTAACACATTTCTGGTTAATGAGAGGTGCCGGTCATGATTGTAAATTAATATTTTCCAGTGGCTACCCATGCACTCAAGTGTCAGTATTGATCAAACTTACCTCTGCCCAGTTAATGCTGATGGATTCAACAGCAACATACGCCTGCTCATCTGTTACCCAATTAAGATAAGCTCTCGACTCATCCTAATAGCTGTATTTATTGTCATCAGGAATATTGATGCGTCTCTGTGCTAACTGCAAGCCAACATAGACACATGAGCACATGCAAAGGACACAGCACCGCTCCGGGAGTTGTCCCCAGCTCAAACCACAGGGAGAAAGCACTTTGTTAACCTTCATGTTGTTTTCAAGGGAGGAAGTGTTTTCTCTGGAGAAGGGGAAAAATAAAAGGTTCCTCTCCTTCTCTAGACTTACTAGACTGGATTCATGCACACCCTGCCCCACCCCAGAGAATAGGCAGTGCAGCAAGCTCCACAAATAAACTGCTTGGGCTTTTAAAGACTAAAGCAAATGGAATCCTCTTGTTGCATTGGGAGTCCAGCATGTGAGAAATGCTGGGCATGTAAGGAAAATGCCTATGGGAGGAACAAAATAAGGATTAATGAGCATCTTTTTACATGGTTTTCTACGTTTCTAGCCTGGCTGTCTGAATCAGAAGCTGCTGGGTAGCTAATGGGCCTTGGGTAAGGGACACAACAGCAGCTGTCTACAAAGAAAAAAAAAAAAGCAAAAAAAAAAAAGCAAAAAAAAAGAAAAAAAAAAAAAAAGCCATGAAAATTTAACATTTTCCTTGCAGTGCAAGGGGTTCATTCCTTAAAGCCAACCCAAGATGCACTAGCCCATCCCTGGAAACAGACTCCCGCCTGTAGCAAATGGGCAATTACACAGAGCAGGAGATCAGGACCCATTTACTCATAAAAAGGTCATTCTAAACTAAAACAGAAGCGAGAGCTCAGAGGAGGCCAGTTCATCTCTGCAGCCAAAGTGCAGCCCCGACAATCCCAGCCAAAGTAACCACCCCCTGTGGCCAGGATTGCATGCTGTGTTAGATATAAGCTGAATTTGAAAAAAGGGCTGTGGATTGGCTCAAAAAGTTAGAAAACTGTTAATAGGGGTCTTCTAGTACACAAGACATTACTGATGCCTTTTCCTTGCCATGTGAGCCAAAGAAGACAGCACCATCTCACTCATGCAGAGGCTGAATTTGGTCCCAGGAAACTGGTTGGAATCTCAAGTCATCAGTAAAAAAAATCATTCCGGTGATTTTCATAAGTGGTAGCCTCAATTTGCCTTCCAATTTGACAGATGCCCCCAAGGCAACTTATAGTCCTGGAAGCACCTTATTAAGCCACAGTTAATGGCAGCTCCTGCCGAGTGACAAAAGTTTGAATGGGATCTTGCAAATGGACACTTTTAACCCACCAGAGGTGAAACTTGCAAACCTGCTGCCACAGAGTGATGGCAGAGCTCACGCTGCTGCTGCTTCTGTCCAATCTGTCCTTTAGATAAGTGAAGGACATCTCTCTCCAGGGCTCTCCACTTAGTACTTTTCATCGTTCACTAAATTAAAAAGTGAGCAATTGACAGCACAACTTATTAAATGACTCTTCTCCCTTCCTCCTACCACCATGGCCATGTCTTAACAGCCACAGACACTTTGCTGGGTGTCTTTTTAATTTGATTTAACTAAAAAAATAACACACAAAGCCATTTGGCCTTGTGCCACTCAATGTACTGCTATAGAGTAGGCATGAGTTATAGGGCAATATTTCACACCCTGTTGTGTCTTATTACTTAACTAATAACAATATTTACCCAGGGTTTCCCCAAGCAATTCAGACAGGTTTAAAAGAAATCTTGATTAAAGAATGACAGCCAAAGTATTGGATGTTAAGTATAAATAAGAGTAATGTGAAGAGAGTGGAAGAGTTTACTGTTGCATCCCGGTAGTTTGCAGTAAATCAGTATAATATGAAAGTTCCTCTTTACTGGGCTTCTCCAGTTGTCAACTCCCTTGCTGCAGCCCATGTAGAGATATGCCAGACCTCTGACTTGCACAAGTGCAGCTCTTGTAGACTGCAGCAGTAACATGCAGTAGTAGCCTTTGCTTGCCAGTGGTCGAACCACTTATGCTAATCCCTTAGACCTTAGACTAAGGGAATCACAAGCCACCTCTCACCTCTTCTGGGGCTAGCCACCAAGAAATTAAATCATTGAGAACTGGAGTATCACAGACTTCATGTTACATGAGTTCTCTGAAACTCTCAGTAGTTTGCAACTACAAAAAGACTTTCAGCTGATATAAAAGAGCGACCTGTAAGAGTATTACCTGTGGAACTCACTCTTGAGGCGGACAAAGGCAAGGACCAAGTAAATTACAAGGGTATTAGATGTTACCAGTAAAAGCACTCCCTTTCAGGTTAGAGAGAATATGACATTTTTACTGGTTCGCATAACTCTTTCACCAGTCAAGCAGCAACTGTCTTTTTGGTAGATTATTCCTTGTTCTTTGCACCTTGCAATTTCTGCTGAAATAGTCGGCATTGCCCTCTGATCAAGGCAGGATACAGAGCTGTCAAAGTCCTTGTCTCACTTCCTTTGGTAATTCTCCAGCTGACTAAGAGACTTAAGCAACACATCCATTCACCTGAGGAAGGCACTGCAGATTCCTCCCAACATAACTGCATTGAGAAAACTCATCTAATACTGTAAATACAAGGACTCCTGTCAAAAGCAAAGAAGAAAAAATACATTCAAATTTATGTCCAAGTTGCTATTTTCCTGACTGCCTCATAGATTACCTGCCCACTGAAAAGAGGGGGGGGGGGGGGGGGGGGAACATTGCCATTTTCTACAGATTCTTATTTTCCCGTGGAGATTTTCCCTCCACAAGTTTGCCAAGCTCCAAAGCGATTCCTATGCAAGAGTTGCTAAAATCACTGTGCTGGTAAAGATGTATGCAAGCCAGGGCTAAGCACTCTAAATAATGTCATTTCTGTTGAATTACTTAAGCTGATGAATGGGCAAAATCCTGCAGTTGTTACTCAAGCAAAACATCATTCCATGATGCTAAAAATTTTGAATGAATAAAGGCTTCAGGATTTGGTCCAAGAGTAGTAATTTTGGACCAGGCACCTTAGGGAACATGAGTCCCTTCTGACATGACCTCGTGACAGAGGATGCTCCTATGGTCCAGTCCCACATCATACCAGCAGCAATCTGTCAGGCTGCATTTCTGGGAGGACTGCAGCTGAGGAGAAGTGAAACAACAAAACATTTACCTCTTTCATCAGGCTCTGCAGAGGTTGTCTATTTATCCTTCAGTATTTCAGCATTCACCAGCCTTGCTTCCACATTGGAAAGACAGGATATGAAACACTTGTTCCTTTGCAAGGGCTTTATACCGCACAAGAGCTTATGGACAAGCATCTAAGCAGTATTTGCATTTGCAGGCTCTGTACCTGTGCTCAAATGAGATCCAGCTAGGGAAGGCCACAGTAGTATACAAGGACAGGGAGAGACTGAGATCCTGCTCTGTCACCTCACCAAGAGGGAAGGGAGCCCTATGAGCCAAGCAGAATTGTGTGGAGGTGGTACCCCTGAGTATCTAAGGAAGCAGGGAATGAAACACCATATCTTATAGAGAATATCCAGTCCCAGCTAAGGGAACACTTCCTATATTCCCTTTACACTGACATCACCTGCACTTGCAGTCAAGTTTTACCCTGTCATATCACACACCTCCTCGTCTCCTCCACTCACCTCCCTGTAGGTACACTCAGCTGCATTCAGTCCAGCTTTCCTGCTTTCAGGTCTGCACCCCATCAGGTGCTACCCAATCTCTCCCAAGGCCTCTTTTCCCCTACAGTTCTCTCACACACCAGTCTCTACTTACAGCCCTGACAGTTCACACCAGGGAATGGTGTGAACTCATTATTAACTCTGCCAGCTGTTTTATCACCCTGACTCTCAGCACACCAAACCAGAAAGGCCTTTGTTCTCCAGGACACCCCTCCCAACTGACTGACTGGGTGGCTTATCACCCAGAAGCAGCAGCTTTTGCCCTGGCAGCCTATTTCTATATGCCAATCCTTCTGTGCTAGCAAAAAAGAGTCTTCCCTCTCCTCCTCTGGACCCCTACTGTTTGTCTTTCATTTCTTTCCTAAGGGAGGGTAGAGAATCATACCATCCCACTTGGCTCAGCTGCTTCTGCTGTGCATATTCTGGCCCTCTGCAAGAGACAGAGCTCTAATGGAAAGTAGAAATGGCCTTGGGATAAGAGATCATATCCTTATGGGTTAAATTACAGACCAGGGGCTAAAACCACTGCCAAAAAGGATAAATGTGGCAGACAGTGCTAGATTCTCTTAGGAAAATAGGGATTATACTTTAAAAAACAAAAATGCAATATGATAAAAGCCCCTCTAACCACTCTGCACATGTTTAATGGGTCCAAAGCGTTAATGGACCCAATTTAAATGGGTCCAAGACTTACCCAGTAGAGTCAAAACAGACACACCAGACTCAGCTCAAGCAAATGATGCTCTTTAGAGTTATGGGACAGGCCTCAACAAGCAGAATGGCAGGTAGGAAAGAAATTATGCCTTAAATTACAGGTCCCATAAACCCTTGTAGTGCCTCAAGCTGTTACTATGAAAATTGTATTTTAACCTTCTATTCCAACACAGAATAGGCAGAGATATATCTAAGACAGGGAAAGGCTGTCTTTTCCCCATTTTCTCTTAGCCTGAGGATTTAGACCTTGAAGGAAGACTGCAAGGGCCATGTGTCCCATTCGTCTCTCATTTTTTTTAAAAAAGAGCACAGAACGGAATATTGGAAGCTCTAATTCATGAGTGAACTCCTACTTCTGTTGACAGACACGTGTCCAGGCTTCTCCATTTCTCTCTGCTGCTGGATGTCTTTTCCAAACTTACTCTTTTCCAGTTCATGTCAACTTCATCATCTGCTATGAGTAGGGAAGGAAACGAAGCACCCTCTGGAGAAGGAAAAAAAAAGTAAAAAGAAAAGAAAAAAAAAAAAAAAGAAAAGGAGGAAGAACCTCTAGGTAAAAGCCCTAGAAGAAAGACAATTTGTTAATAACGGGGCATCATTTTACAAAACACTGCTCTCCTCTGAAGGCTCAGTGCATAAGCTACACTGGGAAAAGGTTCCTGCTGAGGTTGTGGAGACTCCTGAAGCACACAGGACCCAGAGGGAGAGAAATGACAGACTAGCAACTAGTTCTGTATAGAGAAACATGACTCCTTTAATAACGCTCTTTTACATCCTCCTACTTTCTCCCACCCATTCACATAGCCTTCTGCTTCTTCATGGAGAATGCATTTCAGCATCATTTCTCAAACACTTAAATTCTGTATCCTTTGTGGTGCCCTAACTCACTTCCAACTCCTGACTTTGCTCACCTTGTCAGGAAGACCATTGTACTCATGATTACTTTGACACAACAAACCCCACTTTCTTAGCACATTTCCTCCCTACCCTCTGTGACAGCCCTTCAGCAGATCTACAGCAGCCTAGGACTGCATCTTCCAGACATCACGACACCCTTGTGTTGTGCTGCTGCCCAGTCCCCCGTGGAAGAAGAGTCTTCAACAACCAGGCCCTACCTGTATCACCTTTCTTGTTTTAAGATGTGATTTTGAAAATCTTGCAAGTATGGGCTTCCAGGGCCAGTGAGGACGATGTCCACCCTGGCACAAAGATTTTTCTAGTGAGAAAAATACCCATATCAGGTACCTGGAAGTGGTGGTGTGCTGGAAACAGCACTCCAGGGATGAGCACTGGAGTGCGCAGTCCCCCTGTAACCCTGAGACCAAAACAGGTGCCAGGTTTTGCAAGGAAATATGAAACTTCCCAATTTTAGAGCTGCTCACATTATTCCTGAAATACCAGAGACAGTATAAAAGAGAAATTTATATTTCAAGAGCTGAAGGAAAGAGGATGATTTTGCCTGATTTCCTAGCCCTGACTGTTGAAATTCCCTAAAAATTTCAGTATCAAAATGCCTGTGTTTGAGCTAGAATCTCCCTTTTAAATAGCAGGCCAGTCTTGATTTGAAAAACTGATCTATCATTTCTCCAGTTATCATTTCTCTGAGTATTTCATCCCAATGGAAAGTTATCCTCATCATGAAAAATGCCTTACTCCCTCTCCCCGTCTTTTCTGTAATTCAGGATGCAACTACTGGGTCTTGACAGAATTTTCTTTGCCAAAATTGCTGCAATCTTCTTCCTAAGTAGGTAAACAGGGCCTATGGTGATGCTTCTCAGTCTTCTCTAAATAGATTGAGTTTCCTAGGTAATCTGAGGCATATTTCCAAATTTTGCATCATTCCAGTGGGCTCTTCTCTGAATCCTTTCCCATTTATCAACAGGCCCTTGATACATTTTGCAACACACTTAAGTTAATGTTGGAAGAAAAATCACTTTTTTTTTTTTACTTTCGAGGCCTTTGTGTGCTTGATTCCTCACCCGTAACATTATGCATAACTACATACCATATGCAGTACAAAAAAAAAGAACAAACCACAACTCCAACCCACAGAGGAAGCTCTTAAAGGTCAGAAACTAAACTAGCAAATTTATACCAGATAAACCAATCAAAGCCTATTAACTTATTTTTTCCCCTGTTTCCACTTCTGCATGCAGATGCTACAGAAGCCTAAAGAACCTTACCCAGTGACTTTTTAAGTTCAGACAGAAATAGCACGGTCCTATTATCATTTCTTCCTTTGGAAAACCACGCTGCAAGACTTAAGGGAAATTTTTCCTAACACCTAAATTTTTCATGTGGCTAATTTAATCCTATTTCTTTTACAGCCTTAAACCATGCCATGTAAATCTTCTTTCTTCTACATCCTTAAGCAAAATAAATTATATCCTATTATTCCTACATCCCTAAGCCAAGCTAACTAACAGCCCTTTGTTATTCCTACACCCTAAAGCAAGCCTGCATGTCTCTCTGATATGTCCAATCCTTTAAAAGCTCATACAGAATCCTAACACCCTAGGTGGGCTAGTCATATACATGTTTGCTTCCAGTTTCCAGTTGTCCACCATCAATGAGAATTCGCAGTTGATTCTCTGCATTGCTTTCATCTTGGGGACTCATGTCACATCAAGGTACTCCAGATCTGTCTGAACTGAGGTCTCATTATTGCCAATCACAATAGCTCCCATCTTGCCACTTCAGGAATTGCTACCCCTACTTATGAAGCTCACAATCTCAAATGGTATCTATTTCTATTAGACATACATATACATTGATTTTGTCCTGCAAATGGAATCAATGTTGAGTTTCACCCAAACAAGACATGAACTACTCTTTAGAGAACTCTGGCAAACAGAAATAACCAAAGTTCTCAATAGAGACTGGTGAGTGTTGGCTGCAGGAGAAGCAAACACCCAGCAGAACAAATGGGTTCCTCAGCAATAGATCACAAGTAGCTCATCGGCTGAGTTTTTGGGTTTAGAGTTTTGTTTTTAATCTAGGTCACAATCAATGAACCTCAGGCTGCCAGCTGTACATTAAGCAGCATCTTATACAAGGGCACAACACCAATCTGCCTGGTACTGTCAATGGCATTTTAGACATGTCAAAGCTTTGGACACATGCAAGACCCTTGCCTAGTCTAGAGATAGCTGAGATCAGCAAATCCTTTCTCTGCTAGGAAACAGAAGAGGCTGTAAATAACTGTGTTATTTTGGTGTCATCCATATTACAGTCAGAATTGTACCTATTTTCAGACAACAGAAAAACCAGAAAGCATGTCTCAGCTTTGCATCCAGCTGTTTGGGCTGTTTTAACCCACCAAAGGCATGTTTTAACTCTCTCTCTCTGGAGGTGAAAAGGGTCTGTTTGAATGATGCCAAACTTGTCACTCAGTTTGAGCTGCCATCTACAGTGTCTTAATTACAGAATCACAGGATATTTGGGATTGAAAGAGATCTCCTGAGATTGCCTAGTACAATAAGATGCTTTCAAGAACATAAGTCATCTTTGGGGCATCAACTGTGACTGATCTCCTGCCAAGTGAAGGGATAGCAGAGCCTGTATTTGATTTAAAAACCACCCTGCCTTACACAGATCCTCTTTGGGAAAAGTCAGCAGATATTTAGGTCCTGCTTCCCCTCAAATAAGGATCTTCATGTTCTAGGGCTATAAAAATGCCTGGTGGCCTACATAACAAAAACACTTTAATAGTAGTTATCCTGAAAACACAGCTGACACTTTGAGGGGGATTAAAGAAAGCATTTTGGATTTGACCAAGATGATACCAAAGGCGAAGATGTAGATGCCTTGCTTTGGCAACACTACTACAAAAAATTAGGTTCTGGATAAAATCCAAGTGTTTCCCTTAACTTTTTGGCCCAGTCACAACACTAAATAATTAATTATTCTATCAGGTCTATTTGGAGCCCAAAGTGAATTACTTGTTTTCTGGCTCAAACTTGCATCAGAAGATTTTCAGCTCAAGATAACTGGCATTTCACAATACAGCAAGGACTTTGAGACACAAACATTTTGTTTCATTGACTGATCTTTTTCTAGATATAGAAGACACACCTTTCCCTGGAACTCAGGTCACGTTTGCACAGTTGAATAAGTGTCATAAATCTCCTCCTCTTCAGTGGTAGAAAGCAATGGAGAATTAATTCCTCTTGGAGCCTTCTTATGTAACTACTTAATCTCATTGTTGGGACTTACACTCTTCTTTAGGGTTTATTACAGTCCTCTGACTTGCCAGGGTTGTTCACCAGTCCATACTGAAGATTCTTTACCTTTGAGGACAAGCTGCTCCTGCAAGCCAAGCCAAACCCATACTGACTCACAATCACTGGGGCATAGCATTAGACATTGCTGAGGATTTGTGCATCAGATCAGCTCTACAGATTTATTCTTTATAGTTCTGTCAGTTCACAAAAGAATCAAGACTGAGGAAAGGTATTTGTTGTTATTATTATTATAGAGACATGATCCAGGAAAGAGGTTTTAACTCCTGAGTTAGGTGAAAAACAGTGAGTTAAGAAAGGAGATTTCAGATTAGAAATCACTTTAGATTTTAATTGGCAGTATTAGCATCCCACTATGGTAGATTGGAAACTGCTGTGAATAGTTCTACCCCTGGAGTTTAGTTGGTGGATAAGATCGGTTTCCTTTCTATGGTCTTAAAAGAGCAACAAAGTTTATATTAGTTGGATTCAAACACTTCAACATGTTGATCTCTTATTCCATCTGACCACCTGTGAAGTGAGAGAAATGTGAGACAACCTTTTAGCTCTTGAACAGTCAAAATGCTGATCTTCATCATATTGTACTGTCCTTATGGGCTTCATCACCAGTGATTTAATTACACAAAGAGATATTTGGACTACTGCATTAAAAAAAAAAAAGAAAAAAAGAAAGAAAGAAAACACAAACAAACAACAACAAAACCCCCAAACCTTTCTAGTGCTTGAGTGCTTGCGTGAAACAATCCTGTATGCTCCCATGCTCAGATAATAATCTGAATGATATTTACTTGCTGCTATTTGAATGCAACGTCTGAGTCCTGTCTGGCTGCTGAGCAGACTTCTCCCAGACAAGTTTGAAACACATTTGGCAGCTCTTTGCCCATATGGACTCCCTCAGACAGACATGCCTCATGAAAATCACACAACTAGACAGTTGCTCAGAAATCGACACGTGTTCCCCTCAGACATGAAAGGTACTGGTAGCCTGTGACATCAGCTACTTTAACATAGTCAGATGCCACAAACATGAGTCTAGTATAAAACAGCATTTAGTTAGCTCACAACCCTCTCCCAGCAATGAGATGGCACTTCATCACCACAACAAACTAAGCAGAGTATTTTCCTAATGGAAAACTGCTGTCTCTGCACTGAGCAAAAGGACAGTAGTGAACAAAATAGGGACACAATAGCCCCAGGAACTGTATTTTCATCATGTTAAGCAAACTTTCCTGTCCAGCTATCCAGGAGCCACTCAATTAGCCACACCCACAGCACCTGAGCTGGGACCCTCCTTAGGTACACCCCCCCACACCCACAGTCAGACCAGATATTCCATTGAGTCTCATAACATCTCACTCTTTAAAATAGTTTTATCCTGGTGCAATACCTAAATAACAAAATACCTGCTCGAGCTGGTGCATCCGAGGAGGTATCCTGAACAAAGGAAACCCTGGGCTGTTATACCCTCACAGCCTAAGGGCAGGAAAGCCCAAATCCTTAACTCCTGCCTGTGTGTCCCATCCCCTGGCTGGCACACGAGTAGGTCATGCCAAGGGTTGGCAGTTCACGGCCTCTTGCCAACCCAGAGCTCGACCTTCGGCTCCCACTGCAGCTGCATCCCGAGATACATCCCTGAATGTATTCTTCAGCAATCATTTTCTCTCCTTCTTCCCTTTCACTTGTCTCCCTCCTCCTATTCTCCTTCTGGTGAGGATGCTTTTCCACAGCATGCATCCTCTTCCCTCTAATAAAATTTGTCTTCTGTCAGCAAGATTAAATGCTTGAAGGGGCTGGTGTCTGTGAAAAACACTCTCCCCTTCACTACATACTCCTCAGGAACTGGTGCTCTCCAGGACCAACAGACCTTTTGAGTGAGGTTGTGTGGCAGCTTCCTGAAGTGTCTGCAGCAGAAGTCTGGGAGGGCTAAAGCCACAACATCTTCTAGTCAACCAAACATTACTATCTCTGGCTTCTCTCTCAACATCTGTAATTGTCCCAAGCCAGAATCTCAGGGAACAAAAAAAAACCAAAACAAAACAAAAAACAAACAAACAAACAAACAAACAAACAAAAAACAAAACAAAAAAAACCAAAAAAAACAAAACAAAAAAAAAAAAAAAAAAAAAAAAAAAAAAAAAAAAAAAAAAACAAAACAACACCACAACACCACCACCACACCAGAAGTGAAAAGAGTGGTGGTATGAAGTAAGAGAAGGAAAGGGAGCTATGCAAAAATGGGAGTAAAGGATTGAGAGAGAAGGCAAGAGATTTATTCAGCATTTCCTTGTCTGTCTCTTCCACAAACTGAATCACAGAAGCATGAAAGTAGATGTATTGAATCTCAAAGGAAATAAAAGAAGTGGAAAATTAACTACTGATGAAAAAAATAGCTGTGTCCAGGGATTCCTGCATATCAACTCTGAGCTCCTTCTTATCAGCTTAGAATAGAAAAGGCCAGGGGACTGGGGAGGAAAGGTCAAACACTGAAAGAAAACACAGGCAAGGGAAAAATGAGAGCTAACATGGAAATCAAAGCAGAAGAGCAGGATGGAAAAGAGTTGATCCTGTTTCAGACTGCCCTGGGTGCCATTCCCCCATTTCATCATCATGAATGAATGAAGTTGGTTTAAAACTGAGGCTTAGGATAGCCACACCGCTTTATGACTTTCTTACCACCACCTCTATTTGGTGGTAAAAACAGTGGGCTGGGATAACCTCAGAGGGCAGCTGCCACAATAAGCACCCAGAACACAGCTGGGCTGACTGTGAGCTGCTGCCTGCCACATCCCAGCTGATCCCAACAGCTCCTCCTGAGGGTTACTAATGGCTTGGACAATGTGCATGAAACTGGCCAGTGTAATCCTGTCTGGATTCTGGGCTTTGTGTTTTCCTGGATCTTATGCCATTGTTTCCCATTAGTTTTGAATGAATTTTGACCTTATTCTCTCCTGGGCCTCCCTATGCATTCTGACTAGAGAGGCCACCTTGGATTTCCAGATGATGGAGGATAAAGAGCTGCCTCCACACATTATGACCTGTCTGATCATAAACAGGTCGACTGTCACAGCATTATTGGAAATCACTAAAAAAAAAAAAGATTAGAATAAGTATATCTAGTTATTACTGCACACAGGTAGTCATTTACATAGAACCTTGAAGAGTGGCTTCCAGTGGAAGTAAAACTGGTTGCCCAAACATATTCCAAAGAAATGGCTCCCCACAAAAATGCCACCACTGCACACCCTGACAATCCACATCAGCGACCAACAACGCGCAAAGCCGTCTCCTTTCTGGAAATCTCCACTGAACCTCAAAGCTTGGCGCCCAAATAGCAAAAGCGACCCTCAAATTGCCTTCATGTGGACAGCAACACAACTATTTAGATTGCTCCCTCAAATCAGCATAAGCATAATGTCAGCAACATTGTGTCTTTCAAAGACTGAACTTTTGCTCACAGTCAGGGCCAAGAAGGACATGCAGAAAGGTAGGACACGCCTGGGGACTCACTGCTGACATGATTCAGCAGAGTAAATTACAACCTTTTACAGAAATAGCTAATAGCTTTAAAGACAAGAACAAGATAAAAATATGTGGGGGGTAAGCAGGACAGATGGGTTAACAAACATAATAGGATATGCATAATTCTCAGCTACTCAGGAACAGTAATCACAAATCACCACCTGCCCAGTTACTATCAGATGGCAAGTTTGCCTCTTCACAACAAATCTGTTTCCTGTGTATGCATCACAATCTTGGTGCATTCATTCACTTATAGAGTAAGTTTTTCTACACAGACAATTCAACTTTGTGAGAAGGAACAGGAATTTACACCTTCCTATATAAGATATTACTTACTAAATTTGACTTGGCCACATGCGAGTAAAGCAGATGAAATCAGGGAGATTTCAGCATATCAGTGCACCTCCCATTTATTTGCAAAAGCTTACTTTATACAAAGCTCAACTTGGAAACTACAGAACGTGTTTGGAACTGCGCTTCACTCAGGTGGGGACTATTTATAGTATCAGGAGAAAATAAATATGGAACCCTACAAACTCATTGGAAATTGCCATCAATGCCACAAAACTTATCAAGAGACACTGCACAGAACATTTTTGAGCAGAATAAAAATTCCACTGGTGAAGATCCAGGTGAATTTGGGTTAATTTTGACACACACACTTCTGGATAAAAGAGAAGTGAGATGTGGGGACAGATGAGTGAAAGAAATCTCAGAATAAGTCAGATTTCTTTTTTTAACTGTTGAAATGATAGTGCTATTTTTTAAAACTGTCCAGGCTTAAAAGAAGAAGAATTTTACAAGAAATGAATTAACATCCTTCCTACAATTAAAAGAAACTTTTCAGTTTTGGATTGAATGAGGCACCACTGGGCAGTGGAACCCACCATTCTCTTTTTCCTTCATCTTACTTTATTTTTTTGTCCAGTCGTTGAATTGAAAACTCCATTATTCACACAACTCAATCTGAAATAAAGAAAAGAGCAAGCCAGCTGTAGACTCCTTATATTCTGAATTAAAATGTCAGGATATGGCAGACATGGTAGAATATTCTGTTGTCAGAGAATCACACAGTATATAATCCCCTAATTATAACCAAACGTCTAGCAGCAGTTTCATGCACACATAATATCACTGGATTTCAGGTATCCTCATTCTGAGCTAAACTTCCCACAGAGCATTAAGGGCACATGCAGTGAACAGTAGGTCTGTGAGATGATGGTTATCTAATTCCTCTGATGAAAAAAAGGAAAACATCTGTCAATGAGAGGGAAACTTGCAACCTTGGGAGTTTTTGTCGTGGGACAGTGACATTTCTGGCTTGTCTCCAAAGAAAACTTTGGGAGGCAATTCTCGGGAAAAAAAAAAAAAAAAACAAAAAAAAAACCAGAAATAGTAGGGGACTGTTTATTTGTTAAGTAATGATGAGACTATGGAGAAAATGGAAGGTGAGCTCAGCAGAGCTGACCTAATTTTCCTCTCCTTTCCCAGGCATCCTGCATTCACAACAGCTGAGGGATGAGCAGAGAAAGTGGGCACCAACCTAGGGCCTGCATCCTACATGAGACGGGCAAAGGAGGGCCCATCCAACACAGAGGTGCAGGGTTATCACAGCTTTTCAGTGGCTAATTGTCAGCTATCTTCTCTCACTCTCATCAGGGCTTCTTTCAGCACAGATTTAGCCTGTCCAAGCAGCCAGCTGATCAGCACTGATGTTTAAACCCGTGCTGGCCAGAGGGATAAGGGAGACGCTCTTCAGACTTCCTTGCTCACCAGCCAGCCTTAGAAATTTCTTGTTATCCTTGCCCATGAGCCTGAGCCCACCAAAATGAAGAAAGTGGAAGTTATTTTCTGCTGTTGTTTTGAATGTGAAGTAGAGCAGAGCTGGGATTTCACTCTCAGGGCACTACAGGGTCACAGGCTGTGCATAGACAGCACAATTGCTTATCTCTCCCCAAGGCACTGCACACAAGGAAGAAAAGAAACACACAGCACTAGCCAGGGTTCATTGCTCTTGGCAAGCTGCAGCAGCATCCCAGGGGTGAGCAGCTTCCCAAGCCAGCCCAGTCAGAAACACCAGCTCAGAGGTGAAGCACCATGCTGCTTTGGCACACGAGCAAGACAGCCCGGAGTTTGGCAGGTTTGGATCAACAACATTCAACTGCAGGGCTAATAACCTTTTGGCACAGGGTGCCAAGGCCTGTGGGGAGGCTCCATTGCAGGCACACTATCATTTTTTGTGCCATTTTCCACCATGAGTGGAAAGTGTTCTGCTATAGAGTAAGAGCTCAGGACATTCTCCTGGATACTTCAGTTATTTTGTGCCAATCATGTTCTACATCCCCACAGCTGCTGGAGAGAGCAAGAGCACAACAAGACCTGCTAGCCCCCAGAGTGCCTTTTAGCCTGGTGCTCCAGTGTTGCCTGGGCATCAACTTACAGTAGGGTAAAAAGGAAAAATGACACTTGCGAAGATTCTCATTGAATTCCACCTGCTTCCCATTAATAGGTGGGAGAGGAAAATCTGCACTACAGAGAAGTCAAAGATAAGATGTGATGCCTGACAACTTCAACAGCTCGGTAGCACTCTAACATCCCTCTGTAGCACTCTATCATCCCTTGATGAAGGGGTAAGCATGCAATTTGGTACTATCAGACCCCTTTTTTGGATGGCTTCCTTGAACACCAAGCATGATTTTTAGGTAAGGGAGGCAGGTGAATTCTTACTTTACAAAATCCCCAAGGACTGCAATTCTCACCTCTGATGGCCAAACTGACCTGCTCCAGAATATCTCATCAGAATACCTGGTGAGAATAAAAACAACCAGGACATTTATGTCTGCATTCCCCGTGAACCGCCCACAAAAGTCACTGACTCAATGAAACACTGACCCTCTGAAAGACAATCACAGATCATTGAAAAAGTGACTTTACTCACTGTTTCCACAAGGGTTTTGCCTTAGCCCTGCCCTCAGGTGAAGCTCCACTCAAGAAACCCTACAGAGCTGCTCCTGTCACCATTGTGCACCTCAGACAAGGGCTCAGCTGACTCCTGCGTGCTCTCAGAAAGCAAACCTCCTTCCCTTTCCCTGCAGCCAAGCACTACATCTCACCCCCACCCCCATCACTGCCAGTGGGCTTGACGGGAGGGCTACATCTTCCTGCCCTCAGATAGCTGCTCTTGGGAGAGAAGGAAGCTCACCCAGATGGATTTCAGCAGTTCCATGAGTATTTTATGGTCTTTTACTGATTTACAGCCAGTTCAGCATTCTTGTAAATGGCTATAAATTGGATTGAAGTCATAAATCATAACCAGAGAAAAGAGAGACACAGTCTCTGAGTCCCAGCTCAGGCTAAACCAGCCTCTATGAATATATGGAAGAAACCTGCTCCCTCAATCAATACACACAGCTCAGGCTACAGCAATGGTCCACAGGGTGCAAGCCTATTCCTCTTCCACAGGGCTCTAAGAGCTGTTACACACTGCACGTGGGTGAGGCACTGAGAATGCCTCCCTCCCAAGGCCTGCCAAAGCCAGCTGTAGCACAGGGGCTGTCCCCACCACCTCAGGCTCTGCACACTGCCTGCCCTTGGCTGTACTCAAATGTGTGTGTAAGTGCACACATACACAGACCCTGTCAGCAGGGAGGCAGACCAGCACCATTCACACCAGACCCAAAATTTCTTTGTAGAGATCAGCAAGGAGAGATTCCCACCTCACACACTACCTTTCCCAGGTGATTGCCTTCTTTCTCCACTGAGACTGGCAGGAAGTTGCAGGTTGTTACTCTTCTGAAACACCTGATTTAGTCCACATGGAGCACTGAGAGCTGAAATGCCTTACTTCCACTCCACAAGCCTAGTACTGAAAACCTGGGGATTTGTTATCTTTCTCTTTTGTTTCTCAAGGTCATTTTTAGAATCTAGGCTCTAAGCATTTCTGAAAGCATCTGACACAGCTGTCTAGCTGCAAGCTAGACTCTTCTTACTTCTGTAGATGGCTGCAACCCAGGAGCTGGTTCTTTCCACCTCCTCAACAAAACAGCTACTGCCCAAAGACAGTAGGCACCAGCTCACTCCCCTACTCACCCTTGCAGTTCACCACAGCCTTTCCTAAAGACACCGAAATCCAGGAACACCAAGTGGCTGCCATTACCAGGGTTTTTAAAGTCCTGAGGGCTGCCAGGCAAATTTGTTTGGCCCTTGCTTTCTAGGCAGAGCACCTAATGAAGATAAGCCTAAATGTCTCCCCTTGAAAGCTTAAAGGGCTCCTGCTGCTGCTAGCACAGTAGGAAGAAGTCCTATCAGACTTAGTATCAAAGAGTTTTGCCTGTTTAAAAGAAACCTGAAAAGATACCACAAAGGTCTGTCCAGTACTACCTGCATAGGCATCACAACCTCAGCATTGTGACCCTGCAAAGAATTGTGTCATTCCCTAGCTGGCAACCTAGGATACACACCCTATTCTTACAGCCTGTGACCCTTCTCATGTCTATTTGGTTCAGACTTGCTTATGTTTATTTATTATTTAGACAGATGGTTTAGTTTGGTCTTATACATGCATCTGTTGAAATTAAATTATGTGCATTGCTCTCTCTATTTCTTTTTTTTTTTTTTTTAATACAAGCCACTGCCTAATTGCCAACATGAAGGGAAAATGACCTCAGTGTAGAGTTCCCTGAAAAACTGAACCACTGATGATGATGTCATTTTCTAATGGCCTCAAAGAGGAGGTGAACTGCTTGCTTATTCATCTTTTCATTAATTAATCATTTTTCTGCTACTTTGTGATCTCCCTTCTATCTGCTTCTTTTCCCTCCCTGTCTTATTTTACTTGTGTGTGCATCACTGTTGCTGTGATGACACCTCAAAGCTAGACACCTAGAAAGGGACCAGCTTCTTACCTTGCTCAGCACAACACAAAACACAAAAATATTCCTGTTTACACATGGGCAAGGATGACTTTTTCTGGAGTCGTTTTGAGTTTTATTCCAGGAGCTTTCAGCAGATAATCCAGGTACTTCTTTAAGGGGTCTGTCAAACGTGTCTAAAAGTAAATCCCAAACTGATAAGTCAGAGTCTCTTTAGAGGACTTGCGTCTCTTTGGGAGGTGGCATCTCTTTTGCTCTTTGGGAGCAAAATTTAAAATAATTTTTTAAAAGAAAGGCTGAGGAACAAAAATCATAAACCCTTGCTTTGGAGAGAAAAACCACAATTGTTTTGGTGTAGTAAATAATGCCATGATTAATAGCAAAAGTAATAATAATAATTGACCTGTAGTTGCTTGCCAAGACTTTAAAAAAAAAAATCATAGCAACTTGAACATTTGCATCAGCATCAGATTCTTGGAAAAACGTGTTTTTTAGGCTGCATCTAGTTTGTAATGTATCAAGGTAAAATATTGCCGGCACAAAATGGTTGAGAGCATTTCAGGAAATTACGAAAGGAATTAAATTGTGTACTTACCCTTACTGATTACTCTTATTTTCCATTAGACACTTACCTTCATGTCATGATTTTTTTCTTTTTCTCTTTCTTTTTTTTTTTTTTTTTTTTTTTGTGTGTGCTTTTTTTGTTTTGTTTTGGTGTGGGTTTTTTTTTGTTGTTGTTGTTGTTTTTTGGTGGGTTTTTTGTTTGTTTGTTTGTTTTTTCTTTTTGGCTTTCATTTTTATTCTTTTCATTCCTTTTCATTCTACATTGAAGGTCTGGTCATCTAATGACATACCTGTATGCTGCACTGTGATAAGGGCAGAGATAAAACAAACAAGCTAACCCAGAACTGATGGCATCAGCACAGTACAGGTCAGTGTTCCAATGGCCCTGTCATGCAGCAGGGATCTGTGACTTGGATATGCATCCCATGGACACACTAAAGCACCTTTGAATGAGTTTAGAGCTTCTGTATCAAGAAGCATGGGAAACAAGATGTGTTCTGTGGTTCAGGGCCTGGGTACAATCAAAACAGCTTGCTTGACTGCCTGGAGCAGCAGTGTTCAACTTATCCTAATTCCTCCCACCGCAGCCCAGATTTAGCTTTTTAGATGTCTCCACATGGCTCTCAGCCTTTTCTTAATAGGACAATAACAAAATTGAGTTTGGCTAATAGCTGGAGACTCTTCTGGCACCCACACAGCCTGGCACAGAGCCACCAGCTTGTGCTGCCATCACCGCTGGTTCTGCTTTCAGGACTGGGGGGCAGGAGGCACATCACCAGCACACACACACCCAAGCATGCACAGCCAGACACTGCCCACATGGTCATGTAATTTGCAGGAATAAGGCAATGGATCTCAGAGGTACAATCCAGCTTCAGTAGCTCTGAAGGCTAAGACACTTTGCCGTGGATTGTTTGCCAAAATGATGCCAGCAGATAAATCCAAAACATTACAGATCAAGAAAATTGTATTTTGTGTTATGTGCTTTTTTTCAATGATGTTCTAATCCAGGAACTTCTAAGGGGATGCTATTTTAATACCACTAGTGCTATTATTAAAAATATTAATAACAACAATATTAGCAACAGTTAATAGCCAAAGGAATAGCAAATGCAGGGCAAAGGTGTTTCAGGTTCTTTTGGACTTCATTTGCTGAGCAAGGGAAGATAGGATTAACAAAATCCACAAGGTGACACCAAATCATTAGGGTCAACCAAAGTAAAGGGACTCAAAATATTCAGATGTGATAGTAGTTTCTCCATAAATCTCCCAGCTAGGATGTCACCCTCAGGCTGAATAGACTCTTGCAATGAAATAGTTGCCCTTCACTGGGTACTGCTGATTCTTTCCTGTCAAAGAAGATTTATTCATGGGAAATAATTAAAAAACAATTCAGAACTTTCTTCTTGTTTGAATGGATTATATTACATTAATTAGTGGAGGGTGGGTTTTAGATTTTTTTTTCTTTGTCCCCAAGGACAAGAGACATTTGTGCTTACCACAAGGTCTTCCTTTGCCCCAGACCTGTTCTTGCTACTTTAAATGATATACATTTTCCACCACGCTGTAATAGAACTAAGTGTGGCATAATTTTTGGAAACAAAATGTCTACCTCCCTCTTATTCTCTCACACATATGGCATCTCAAAACACAGCAACAGACTATAAATTCACACCAAGGTTATGGAGACTTTCATCAGAGAGGAAGGAAAAGTTGGCTATTTTTTGATGGCCATTCTCTGTGAACTGTGAAGAAAACAACCGCTGCCATCATCAGATTCAGTCATAAAAAGAGTGATATTAGAAAAGTGGTTTCTAGTATGAGAGCTTGCTCCCAGCAAAGCACAGTCTCGTGCTTTTGTGTTTGCATTGCGTGGCAGCCTTCCTTTGGCAAAGGTTCCTTTAAGTCAGCAGATACTCTGGCTCTGGTTTCTTGAGATCTCCAAACAATAATGTCTTGTGTCTTTTGGATCCAGCCACAGTGTTATGTGTCAAATCCAACCTTGGTCTTGGTTCTCTGTTCTTGCTGCTCACTGACACCTGCAGAGCTGGCTGGAGGGAGACACAGCTGCATGGAAGGAGACATCCGATTCCTTTGACCCCGATGCTTCCTCTGAGTGCCTCAAAGCCCAAGTTTCCAGCTTCTGCCCTTCAGCCCCTCTGTTCCCCTCTGTTTTGGTGCCTGTAAAGGAGAGAGGACAGCTGTAGTTATTTCAGGGCATTAAAAATATCAATATAAATGGTGCACAGCAAAAAGTTAGGATCAGAAATTTCAAATGTGTAAAAGTGCTATTGCCCTGGCACTTGCATGATCTTTATAGCAATCTGGTAAGAGAGAGAGAGGTTTCAGAGCAGCACCAGTGCCTTTAAACTTCCTCTCCACTGCAAAACTCAGGCAGTGCAGAGCACAGTGCAACACCAGTCAGGGTTTCCCTGGGCAGGCAGCAAGTCTGAAGAGCAGCACCCATTTAGCATTGTGGGACTGCTGGACCTGAGGCAGGGTCTGGTGGGGGACCTGACTAAGTATTTGTGCTGCCATGCTGCTCCCTGTACTGGGGAAGGAGTAGGCAATGAAGGTCACCACCCTGCCCAGCACTCCCAAGGAGTCAGGCTCTGGTTTTCCAATGAAAACCTTCTTTGCCTGGCAAGAGCAGGGGGGGAACGGAGCTGAGATTCATGTCTGCCAGCCCTGTGCTTTGCAGTCCTTTTTTTAATTGGGGTAAATAGAATCAGAATGACAAGTGCAGAGTGATGGCTTCGATGTGCTATTTGTCTAGTGAGGAATTTGTGAAATATGTGTTTTTCTGTAGAGAGTGCATGGCTGTAAAGAAGGGCCAGAGTCAGCACAACCTCAGAGCGATGGAGAATAAAGCATTCTAGTTTTGTGGCCATTGATCTGATGACACTGTGGGTAATGGATGGACAAGGTTAGTCTCAGAATGTCTGATTTTTCTGAAATCGTTGCTGGAGTCAGACTTAAGGTTGCTTCACCGTGCAATTCTGTATTTACCGTTATTAGAGATCCTCATATCTTCAGACTCGCTTTGAATTTCCCATGCTTTTAGTGACTGATGGGTTTGGAAGTTTTTTTAGAGAAGCATATAATTCTGCAAAGATATTTTTATGTGATCATTTTTTGTTTACCTGAATTCTATTAATCTTCCCCTGCAGTCTGAGATCCATGTTCTTATACAGAATTTCATTTTGTAGTTAATTTTTTTGCAGGATAGATCTTCTGGGGTTTTTTGGCTTTTTTTTTTTTTAATTTCTTTTGAAAGAAGACTTAAATTCTTTAAGGTAAGAAGAGAAACCTGATTAATTAATCAAACTGAAGTAGACAGGTTTCAGACATGTTTGGGGCTATACTACAAGTACAGCTATTCTTGGGGAAATGCCTCCATAGACAGGGAATTGTATATTTTGTTGTGAGGTGCTGCACACTGTCCTCCATTAAAGGAACCTTCAAAGAAAGAGCTGTGGCAGAAGAAAAGCAGGAGCATGGCAACCAAACTGATGCTCACAAAAAGAAACCTTTCAGAGCACTCGTGCATTTCCATGAGGGGCACTGAGGGGCATCAGCCCTGACTGTTAAGTCCACATGTAGCTTTGAAGTCCCTGTGGATGCCTTTGCTATGTAATTCCCAGATAACCATATCGTTAAAACACTCCCAGTTGCAACCCGCCAGAAGATGGTGTCCTATCCTATCAGACACAGGTCTCAGCACACTGATCCAGGCATTCATGACTGATTATTGCAGCTAATATCTAGTGAAGAACGCAGGCATCCTGGAAAGGCTCCAGCTGAGAAAACACAGTCTCTGGTCTCCCTGGCAACACCGATTACTGAGAGAACATCACCCGACTGCTCCCTCATTTGTACTGGCCACCAGTGAAGACAGAGTCACCTTCAAGGTCTCTGCCCCAATACTCCATGCCTGCCACGGGTTTTGTCTGAGTTGCTGAAGAAATTCACCTTTCTGCATAACCCCACTGTTACTTTGCCTTACAGGAACAAGCATATGGTTGACTTCAAGGGTAGAGTCTGTGCTGGAGACAGGATTTCCCAGTGCTTGGGATCACTGCATTACTCCCAGGGACAGTGAGAACCCTGGTAGTAGTTCCTGCCCTCTCCACGAAGAACTCAGTTCCCCAACATAATCTTCTATCAATAAGTTCACACACAGAAGTCAAAACAAAATAATCACCCTATGAACTACTCCATGCCTTTCTTTTACAGGGAAGAGTATGAAAAGACATAAAACTTGTTTCTTTGGTTTCTATTTTCCAATGCTTGGGTCACTCTCAGATGGTGTGTCTCTGGAACTGCCCATACTAACAAGAAAGCTGTTGTGGTCAGAAGTGTTATGTGGTATCTGGCCCACTAACTCACCTAGGGAGATTCCTATATGCCTTGTAAAAGATTCCCATGCAAGCAAGGATACCTCTGCACAGCTCTGCCTGGGGTTGTGAAACCATACTCCCAAATCAGCTCTTTGCTAAGCTGCCTTAAATCTGTTAGCAGGTGCTGAGGAACGACCCACAAATCTTCTTTCAAATTTTTAATTCATTCCTTTCTGCTGAGTTCACTCCCCTTTTTTGCTGTGTTTCCGTGAACAATCTCACAAATCAGTTTACTGGCAGGGATGTTTGTAGACATGGCAATTTTAAGTCGGTGTTGCATACTATTTGCAGAAAGTACACTTTGAATATGCTATTACAGGTCTTTTCTCTGTCTCCATTAAAAAAGCATTTCCACTAGAAGAATGAAACTCAAAACACAGGCTCTTGTTTGCACCCCAAGTCCCTTAGTAGCTGAAAGGAGAAAGCTGAGAGTAAGCAAAACTGTTCCATGTCCTTTCTTAAGCATAGTTCTGGTTATAGGAGCAGCTGTACTGGTTCAGATGACCAGTCTATGGTCCATGTACCATAGAGTACTGTCTCCTGCAGCCACCATGAGAAGAAACTCAAGGAAATGTGATAATGGAGCAACTACTCTTCCAAGTACAAGTATGTCACAGTATAAACCCTTTAGGGACTTTGCTGTTGCTACCAATATGACAGGAATGCATTCAAACATTCAGGTAAGGGGGACACTGTGAGGGATCAGACAGACAGGTTGATCAATCAGTTGATCTTTTAAGTCAAGCAATACACTTGTGCTTTTAACATAGAGTGATTTTCATGGAGAATATCAAATATTCTTGTGTGGCTCTCAAAAATAAGCTATTTTGAACCCACCTCAAAATACTTTTGATGGATAACTCTGAACAAATATAAAAATGATCACAAATTATCAGACCTTCTGACACGAACATGAGCAAACTCGGACCTCGGTGGAAGATAGCATCTGATGGAGCCAGGCAGGTTAAAATGGAAGCTATGCTTTTTATGAAAGAGCAAAGGTGATTAGCCAGAGCAAGAAACTCCCACATGAAGGAGAGGATTAGTCATGTTTGAATGTCTTGAGATCAACAACTGACCTCATGCAAAGCGTTTCTCCTTAGCTAAATACCTACTATGCTTTAGTCAATGACAGATTATTGGGTTCAATCCAGGGGTAACTGGGTGAAAATTAATGGCTTGTGATACTTGGAAGGTCAAAACAGATGATCTAGTAGTCCCTTTAGTCTTCATTTCTGAGTCCATGACTGCACAATGGACACATGGTTCATTATAAAGAGTGGTGCCCAGCCTCAGCTGATATAAATAGACATTTGCACCGATTTACACTTGATAAGCATCTGGTCAGGCTTGCTCAGCTGCACACTCTGGCATGAGAAGTTGTCAAGACTAAAACTGAAAAATGGCTGTAGCACATCAGAGCTCATGGACCAGATGGTGAGGGGGGCTTGCAGGAGCCTCACCCGTGCACACGGCCCTGTCAGGGAAAGTCTTGGACTCATCCACAAGCTGTTGCACTTGCCAGCTGAGGAGAGCAGATTCCTGGGGAGGCATGGATCAAGATCTGCTGCCTAAGGGGAGTTTCCCTGGGTTTTGTGGGCCTGTGGAATGAGAGCTGCCTTGCCCACAGTTTCTCCCAAAGTGGCCTCCTCATGAGGAGTACAGCATTCCCCAACCCAGTGCCATTCCTAGGCATCCCACCTTATGTTACATTTGCCAGCATTTTTTGTCCTAGGGTTTATTGAGAGCAATTGGGTTTCTTTCATGCTGCCGTCAGGTTAGAGTAGTGACAGAGAACATTTCCTTTCCTATTGTCTGAAAGCTAATCTCAAAGGGAAAATTCAGGTTACTCTCAATTCCTGCCTGTTTTCACTTGTCTCCCCATGTATCATGCTACCAGTGTTTTCCTGTTTCTGAAATACTTTTTAAGTATGTGTAGGTTATCATGCTCACAGTAGTTGCTGTTTAACCAATCTCTCCAGACTTTATCCTTTTAATCTTGCTTTCTAAATCAATCCCTCCACTCCCTTGATCATTTCAGTTGCTCTCCTTTGAACAGCTCCTGTTTGTCAATAACTCTTCCTAATGACTCATGTGGAACAGGAAATATGTGAAACTTCAAGGCATAACAAAACACAGGAGCAGCACAGGTTCTGAGTCCTGAATACTGGAGATTTGCATCATAGTGGAAGAGCTGCCTAGAGGGAATTTGTGAGCACTGCCCATAGTGCCTGTTCCCCAGAAAGCTTCACAGAGAGCCTTTGGGGCAGCTGATGCAGGAAAGCCTGGCAGTGTGGTGGTGATGGATGTGCTCAAGCACCCAAGGCCTGGAGGTCATGCCCCAGCCTCACTAGATGGGCAAGATCCCTCTGGAAGTACAACAAACTACTCTGGTTTGGGAGTGGTCTCAGGGCCTGCAGGAAGAAACGCTGCAGCTGTATTCCTAAAACAAATGTACACATGTATTAGGACAGGGAACAGCCAGATGAGGTGAGGTCGCTCACTACAGCCCTGAAGTACTTCCATATGATGCATATGCACCCTCCCCACAGATGGGAAGTAATGCAGAGAGGTGACACCATGGACAAAGGAAATTTTCTAAGTGAGGAATTTTCTAAAAATACAGAAATGCAGCCCAAATTGTAGTAATATAAGAAAATGTAAAGTGCAGCAAGGGAGATGTAAAATGGAGATTAAGGAGGGTATAATGAGCTTTGCTGAACAAATCATACCATGGCAAACCCATGCTCAGACTCTGTGAGCATTTGACTTCCCCCTGGGAGCAAAATGGTGCAGTTCTCCCAAATAAGAAGACAAGAGCTGATTACAAAGGAGAGCTCAGGGCAAGGAGCAGTTCCTCCCACAGCACAGGAGTCATCCTGCAGAGGCAGCCTTCATAACAACTAGCAGGACCTAAGCATGATGAGTCACCAGCTGCCATTCAGAGTACATATAAAATTTCCCCAGCCATTCAGGTAAATCAGCCTCCTCAGACTGACAGTGATGAAGCTCCACAAGTGTGGGGACATGAAGAAACCTCTCCCAAAGCTCCTTGATCTCCACTCTGACTCTAGCTTTTGTTTAGAGTATTGGTTTCTGCCTATGAAAGAGCTGAAAATTACACAGGAGGGATAGCAGGTTTGCGGCTAGAGAGCCATGTGTAGCCTAAGAGGAGGACAAATGCAGCCTACTTTCCAAAAGTGTCAATTTTTTTTTTAGACTTCATCCCATTTCAGAGTCGTGGAAGAAGCTTTCTAGAGATAAACTTGCATGGAAACAAAGTGAGCAAGGATAAGAGCCGTGAGTCAGTGCCTGCCATGGGACATGCCAGATCAGTAGCAGACTCCAGGAAGGACAGAGGTGTCCTGGTTTGGTGAGACACAGGCAGACTCAGCATGCTCAGCTACCTTTGCAAGTCCTCTTCCTTCCTGAGCCTGAGGGACTGCTATAACTCCCAGGCTTTAACTCAGTCCCTGAACACTGTGCAGAGCTGTGCATGTCATGCATTGCATGAGGCAACCTTTGGGCCTAACGCTACAGAGCAGTATGCTGAACTGCTGCTGGGCATGTGTGCAGCAGCTGCCAGGGTCAGCACAGAGACCTTCGTGTCTGTGACACCACATGGACATTTTGCAGACCTGATTTTCCTCTCTCATGACAGACGCAGCTTGGCCACGTGTTGCACTGCCTGAGAGCTGGGTAAAACGCTCACACTGTGGAACTGAAAACACCTCCTTATAGCAGGAGAGCTGTCTTTGTGGGAGGAAATGAAGAACCCCCCTCATCCATACAAGAAGGTACTTTGGGGATGTCAACCTGTGTTCTCTCCCACTGGTGGAAATCCCTCTATGGGTGTGTGTTCTATAGCACTGGCAGAGCTCTGCCCATCAGTTCTTTCAAACAGGGTTTGAAAGGTTTAAAGTTGCTGCCTTGCAAAGACAGGCAAGGGCATAAGGGCCATCAATATTATCTTTAGGACTGCCTGGCTAGCCAGAAGGATGAACCATCCATGGCTAAAGTGGGATGAGTACCATGGAAAACAGTGTCTTTTTCTCCTCTGGCGTTTTTCACCTGGGGAAGTGAGGAGAAGGGTGAGTGGAGGGAATAACTTTTAGATGTTTCTCCCAGGCTAAAAAGGGTCAGAGGCATGAAAGGTTTCACAGCAGATAAAATTGTGAACTTCCAAGTGGATGGTTAGCTTCTTTGAATGCCCAGGGAGGGGGAGTTCAAAGTTGCTGAGCTCTTAAGCAAAGCAGGCAGTGGCTTATTCAAATAACGTTTTGCACAAACGCCTGTGGGACTGAGGGGCTGGGATGGAGGGTGATTATTGAAACTGTGTTTCACAAAGAAGCTAAAGATGATCCAATTATAAAACAGAGTGCCTTACCTCAGAACAAGGAGAAAACACTGAAAAAAATCGTTAAAGATAGAGTTAGAAAGCTCCTAGATGAGTCTAATGTGATAGAGATAAACCTGCCTGCCAGTTTCTCTAAGTGTGACTTGTACTCCTGCAGCCTATTAGGATTCTGGGGAAGAGTTAATGAAATACTGGACTGAGGAGAAGGGATGGTGGGGGGATATAATTTATTTAAACTTTTCAAAAGCCTTTTGATAAAGTCTTTCACAAGAGGCTATTAAAGAAATTTGTTGCCTGTAGGGTGGGAGGCAAAGTCCTGACATGGATTAAAACCTAGATAAGGGGTAAGAAACAAAGGAGAGGAATAAGCGCCCAATTCTCTCCGTGAAAGGAGGTTAATAGCAAGATGCTCCAGGGATCAGCATTGGGACCAGGGATGTTCAATATGTTTATTAACGATCTCAGAGAAAGCAGAAAACAACAGAAATACAAAATTTTGCTGATGGAACAGTTTACTTCTTGCAGTAAGTAATTGGCTGTGTTTGACTCTCTTCTTGTGTTCATGGCTTGTCTGTGAATAGATCACTGGTTTTACTAATAGGCCTATAAATATAATTGGAAGTATGGCTCTGTCTTGTGAACAGTACTGAGACTGATTGCAGGGAGGAGGCCTACAGGTGCATCAGCCTGGGACGGATGAAGAGTCACAAAGCAAGAGGGTTTGTGCATTCAGCCCTCCATCAGCTCTGTAAGTGCTGCTGACTGTAACTCTGCTGCTTCTGATGTCACTGTCTGCTAGTGCTCAGGAAGAACTGTGGTATAAATCATGTCAGGACCCACACTGTCATCTTACTTACACTCCTGGATGGAATGAATCTGCTACAGGTTCATGTGAGCTCATGGGCCCTTTGCCAGCACCCCACAGCCACTGCCCACATGAGCACTCATGCATGCACCTTTACATTATCACTTCTGCATTCCAAGTCCTGATTTGGCAAATTCTTCCCCATGTAGCCAAGCTTTCTGCTGCAAGTTTTAGGAATTAAATGCACACTTCACCACGTCCCTGCACTGTTGCCAGAGATGTTCTCTGGTGTCTCTCAGGGTGCTCTCTCAGGGTGCTCTGCCCTGCACCCTGCCCCATCCAGATCCAGTTTCTGCGCTGCCTCCATGTGCTGGCCTAGCTCTGGCTCCTATTCCCTATTCATCACTCTGACTGAAACACTCAGCTCCTAGCAAGGTAGTTATTGTAGGCAAGTTAAAAGTCCTCCTTCACAGTCACTGCTGCCACATAAGTTTGTTCAGCTCACTGTATTAAAGTCATTAGTGCCAGGCAGCCCTGGAGAAATGCTTTATGTCATCATTTTGCTCTACAGCAACCATTTTTTTACAAAGTTGAGGTTGCTACTTTAGAGTACCTCAGCACTTCCTGGAAGCTGCCTATGTTTACATCTTTTGTGAGACAACAAACAAGAAGCAACTTAGAGACATGATTACAAAAATAATTTTCCATTTTCCAAGTACTTTTTAAAATTGAGACTTGACTAAATTGGTCTCTGATAATCACACACAACTAGTCCAGAGTTAACAACAGAAAAATTATGTTTTTTTCCTAGTGGTCATCAGATTTCAGTTTATGTTGGTCTCTTATAAGGAGTTTCTTAGCTGACCAAACTGTGCAGTTCCCATGCTGCTGGTCTGTCCCAGCTCTGTGTCAATATGACAGGTGAGAAACAGCCAGATCAGCACAGAGGCTGTGAGTGTGACAGAGGAGGAGGAGTGCCAGCCAGTCTGTACTACTCCTGGTCATGTAAGGTGTCACTGCTGGGGAAGGTGCTCCCAGGTGATAACCGATTCAGCAGATCCTCTCTTGCTGTCGGTGAGAAGCTGCTGCTTGCTCAGAGGTTCCTGCATCCTTTCTCCCACCCCTTGCCAGGTACTGAGGAATGAACCAAAGAAGAGGGGTACTCTGGGGCATAAGCACCTCCAAGGACCAGCATCAGCAGGGTTGATGCAGTTGTCCTCACGCTAATGAAGCCTGGTGCCTGAAGGCAGAGACTCCTCCTGCGATCTGTTGGCATTGTCACTTGACACTTCTCACCAGCTGGTGAGTAGGAAAAAAGAATGTTCTGGTGTCAGTGTAAAATAAGTGGCTGCAGCGTGTAGTCGAGTTGCTGGAGTTTTCATAATGCTGTCTTCAGTCTTTTATATATATATGCAGCCGTGTAGGAGCAGAATGGCCTCCATTTCAAAGCTACTCTGTTCTGTCAGAAACAAGCTGCAGCAGCCGGGCGGCCGCTTGACTGATGTCACGGAGGGAAGGTGCTAAGAAGGCAAATGCAATATGAACCCAAGCTCAGCGTGCAGCAAACAAATTGAGCTGCTGCGCTGAAGTTGTGAAGAAAAGAGATTTTCCTATTATTTATACAGCGGTCCTAGACACCAGGGAAACAGGCAAGCTGGAAATGGAAATTCCCATTGATGAGAACAAATTTCCTGTTATTGTCACTGCTGAAACCTGCAGGGATTAGTCACATTACGTGGAATTTTAAACAGTGTAAGTTACAAACATTTGAGGAAAACCGGAATGAAGTCATATGGGTGATGCTCTGCATTAAAGACACCACTGCATTTTTTAGTTACTCAGTTCTCCAGAGCAGAGACTGATCCTTGTGTTTACTAGCAAAACTCTTCAGAGGGTAACTACTGGGGTCTTTTGGACACCACCAAATTAATGATTTAGTAATGATTCTGCTCATTTCTGTAGCATATGGAAATTAAAAATACAGTTATTATGGAAGGATTCCAATTTCAAAATTTGCTAGAGGTTTTATGCAGTCAACAGGAAACATCACCAATGCTTCTGAAGTATAGAGATGGTTATTTTTTACTGTGAAAACATTACATTCAGGTTGAGATCTACTGTTGTTCTAATTAGGAAGGGTGAAGAAGAAAGAAATGCTGGTCTAAGCTGTTTGTTGCCTCTGAAAGGTAGGTCTCAAGTCAATGAGGAGTGCAGACTGGACAGACAGATGTGGAAATCAGTATAAAAAGAATTAGACTTGAATGTATTCAAGAGCACATTACTCTGATATGCAGTGATAGAATGCAGCCTGGGAACCATAAATAAAGAGAGAGAAATACTGAGGACAATTATAAATAACTTAGAAGAGTGATAAGCTCCTGGACTGCAAATTGGCATGAGGAGCTATTCAATGATCCATGTTTAACAGGGTGATTAGTGTATGACTGGTTAATAACTGCAGAGAAATGTCACTGGGAAAAGCTTTTGCAGCACCTGCATAAGCCTTTGGATAAATACCAACAGCATGAACAGGTACAAAAAAGCTATGAAAAAAAACATTGCTTTTGCATTTGTGAGTGTCCCTGCACCTGGACACACATACACACCCACAAGAGGGCTCACACATGCCTGTCCAACTGATCACATGGATGAGAGAGTTAATAAAAGGTTTTACTCACTAGATGCTCATTCAAACCTGTTGCAGCAGGAGCTGTCAGTCCCTGGAAGCAGCTACAGGGACCAGTGATCATGATTTGATTACACTGAATATGAGCACAGGGAGTATCCTGTCAAGAAATAATATATATATTTGTGTACTTGGCCCTTTGAAAAGGCAAACTTCTCAACTGTCAAAAGTAAAATGTCTTAGGAGAGAGCATATGATGTATATGTATATATTCCTATAAACACTCATTTGTGCATCTGTGAGAATTGGGAGCTCCTCCAGCAAAGTTTATCAGAGGCCTCAGAGGCCACCATGGCATAGTCATTCCAGTACAGGACCAAGGAGAAAAACTCAGTAAGATGGAGCAGATAGACAGTGTGGAATTCAGAATGTTTACATACTGTGTTCAGATGGGGAAAACAAACAAACAAACAAACAACCACCAGCATTAATTAGAAGATTGAAGTTTTTTAAGAAAAGCATATAGACAAGCAGGGCCAAGATGAGGGAACCTGATGGCAAGCATCAGGTAGTGAGGGGAAATCCAACACCGGGTCTGAACTTTGTGACAAGAGGTCCAGCCCCAGCAAGACAGGAGAAAGGTCCTCAGAGCTTGTGGCCACTGTAGCAGCCTTGTGGAAGTCCCCAGGAGGAGAAGAGGGATTTAAATGACAAGGCTATACAAAGCCTTGCCACAGAAGAGCCCAGCAACCTGCAGGAGTGGGACTGGGGTCCCAGTAGAGAGCAACCATTTCCACGCCTGTCAGCCAGGGAATACTGGCAGGATGGAGGGGGTGTGGAGAACCTGGAGATGGGAAGACCCCTGCTTTCTGCTGGGGGTGTGTGGTGAGGGTGGTGAGGGGGGAAAGGGGTGGTCAGTGCATCCTCTCTGTTCTACTGAGGGAACGGGGAAAGTTTCTTCTCCTTCCTGTTGCTGAGCCAGCGTGTCTGGGTGCCAGCACCAGCCTGATGCTGGGTGTCACACTAACAGGTCCTTCTGGCTGTGACATTTCTAAAGTGTCTTTTCAGATGCCGGCATCACAGCTGACTCATGCCCAGGCAGCGAGTGGGGCCAGAGACGCTGTCAGGATCACTCCCACATTCAATTACTCACGGCAGCCTGTGCACACACCTTGTCGCTTGACCTCATTCCCTGTCCCTTCCCAGAGGCAGAGGTGCTTCCAGCAGCAGAGGGCTGCTGTCTATTAGAGGTGCAGATGCCTCCGTCCTGTCTTCTTCCCCTCCCTACAAAACACCAGCTGAGAAAGCCAGACTCCACAGGGAGGTTAAAGAGGGGATGAAACCGCTGGCTCCACATCCATCAGCTCCCACAGCCTTCATATGAAGACACAAGGGACTATGTTTGATGCCAGGTCAGGAGACTATGAGAAACAGCAGAGAAAAAAAAAGGGGGGAAAAATAGGTGCTGAACTGGGACCCACAATACTAGCCTGGGGCTTTGCACTTGGCAGATCCTCATCATAGAAGACAACTTTGTGGCACTATTACCAGTCAGCACTTCTCCCTCCCTCACTTTCCCTTTCATCTAGGTTGCTGCAGTTGCATTTAATGACACAACAGATGTATTCATTTGCATCTTTATACAGATCTCTAAGCTCTACAAATGGGTGGGTGGGCATGACCCCATTTCCCCAAATTATTCAGCACCTTTCAGTTTTGCATTTTTCTCTTTTCTGGTGTCTTTTTGAAGTACATAGAAGCAGCAGTGGAGAATTACTTTGCCATTTTCTCTCAGGCTTTTGGGACCAGATCGCTCCTCTGACCATTTGAATCTCCTTTACAAGTCAACAGGAGTCATGGAGGTGCACAGACACACTGCCTCTCCTCTGCCTGTACACACACTTCCTGGAGAGGGGAAAAGCCACAGATTCACCTGGCATATCCCCATTCTACACAGAAGATTCCTATGGGGGAGAAATAAGGGAAAAACAAGTGATGCCCTGTCTGTTTATCAAGGGTGATGACAGTTCAGTTGCTGCCATCAAGAGATTGTGTGGTTGCATTTACAGTTCTGTGGGTGAGTTAAAATACTTCCTCTACCCCATCTGAAGGCAGTGTTTCTGCAGAGCTGCTCAAGGCACACTCCATGCTGATGACTCAGGGTGATGCTACCGTCAGCATGGAAGATGTGTCAGCACAGTGGGGTCCTGGTGTGTGCTCCTGAGAGTTCCCTCTGCCCAGTGTCCAGGTCCCTGGCCCCCAGCCAGTGGCAAGAGGGTTTAAATGGGTAGGGTACAGGTTCACACACATGGCCAGTTCCCATGGGAAAGTAGCCCATTTTGCATTTCCTGTGAGTCTGGATCTCTGCCTGATAGCTGCACAGACTGAGGACAGGAGGAGAGAAGACAAGGAGAGGGGTAGAAGGGAGGGGAGAGTCTTACTGGGCTGTTGTACATACACAGGCAACATAACAGGGGGGCCATCCCAAGTGTTGCATTGTGAGGTCACATGCATAGGAGAGAAAAGCTCCTGTCCTGACTCTCCTTCTACCTTCCCCACCCTCTGACCAGGTGGCTCTGGGGCTACGTGTTGGTGAGAAGCTGTTGGTGTGACACCCTGGAAGAGCCAAGAATGAGGATGCTGGTTGCTGTAGGCAGAGATCATCACCAGTTTAATTTATGGGTTGCATTTTGTGTATAAAGCCATGGCTACAGATATAATGTAATCCTGCCACTGTGAGTGTGCTGAGCACTGCTGTCAATCAAAGGTGCTTTGCATTGGTATATTTTCATATAAATATGTATGTCCTTTTGCTAACAGTATTATTATTTATTATTTGTGTTACTGTCACGCCTCAAGGCTTCAGCAGGGACCAGGTTCCTGTTGTGCTCGGTGTCTCACACACATGGTGAGAGGCAGACTGTGTTCTGTACAGCTTCCAGACTAAATACACCATAACAGGCACAGTCTGGGGTCCATAAGTGAAAAAAAAAGCATTTTGAAGTGCTGGATCCAGTTCACCAGTGGCAGAGCTGTGAGCAGACCTGAGCTTGTGCTGACTTCCTATCCAACAATCTTTCCACTTCAGTTCCGAAATGTTGGCAGCTTTGGCTTCTTTTGGAGAAGTAAATGGATGAGATGTTTCACAGGGTGAAAATTCCCTTTGAACGCTCTTTCTGAATACACCCATACACAAGGAAGGCCAGGATGCACATGGAGGAAGAAAAGGTCCCTTGGGGAGGGAGGGGTCATGTCCATCAGAAATCTGACAGTGACTCCCTCCCACTGGCACTCCTGTGCAGAAACCAGCAGGGACCCCTCTGATGCCAGAGACACGTCACCCCACAGCCCACATGGACACTGTCAGGAGTGTACCCTAAGCCTCACACAGTCTAATGGGAGATTTTTTCTCCTCCCAAAGCCCTGGCTGCACCTGAGCACAAGGGGTTCTTCTCTCACTCTTGTAAAAAGGGAGTCTCTTGGGCTTTGGCAGCAGTGGAGGGGACACAGGCTGCCCGGTGCACAAGGGTTCAGGATCTGTCCTGTACTGGTCCCAGTTTGTCCCAACTCTCTCCATAATGGGTGGGACCCCAAGGCCATGGCCGGTCAGAGGGATCCCATCTCTGCTGCACCAACCACAAAAGCTACTTTTCAAAAGTTGCTCCATTCTGCAGCGCTAAGGGAGGGCAGCACTGCTGGGGCAGGCGAGTCTGGAGGGGACACATGGGGACACAAAAGAGAATTGAGAAGCAGAGAAAGAGGAGGAGACGTGAGGATGCACAAAAGGAGGCACAAGAAGGGATGCAGCAGCAGCAGAAGGAACAGCACAGGGCTTGGAACAACTTTTGAAGAGAAGGGCTTCTTGCTGGGTTAACCTTGGGAGGGCACTGTGACTGTGGGGGACATACTGGAGCAGGGACACTCCTGAATGGATAGCAGCCCATGGCTGACCCAGGATGGAGAAGAATATTTGTAAGAGGAAAGAGCAAGGAAGACAAGAGCAAAAACCAGGAGCAGCAGCAAGAAAAAGGAGAGAGATGTTGGGCTGAAGCTGAGCCTGGAGAACAGGAAAGAAAGAAGCTTCCCTTGGTGTTTAATTATCTAAGTCTTCTTTGTTTTCCATCAGCCAGATCAGTAAGTGAAAGTTTATGTTAATTGGAAATAAATCAAATTCAGTAAAATTCCCTGAACTGAGACTGTTTTGCCTGCAACAGACACATATGAAAAAAACTGGAGGTTTTTAGCTGACAAGACTGTAAGAGAAAGCTTCAGAGGCAATTCAGGATTAGTGACAAAGCTCTCTAAGCAGAAGTAGAGTGAAAAAGGTCCCCAGTTTTTATCTTGCTGTGAATCAGTACATGGCCGCTGCATGTGCAAGAACAAACACCAGCAGATGACAATGGAATGGCACAATGTTGGTGGCACAGCAGTCCAAGACTCAACATCTAGGTCACAACTGCTGAATAGATCTGGTGTGACCAAAGGATCTCTGAGTATTTGAAGACAGACAGGTTTCCAGTCTTCATGAACCAGCCAAAAAGAAGCAAAGTACTACTACACACTCTCCTGTTCTTGTCTCCTCTGCAGAAGCACATAACTAACCCACCAGGGCAGCCTATGACCAGGCATGCTGGCAGAAGAAACTCTGGCAGATGCAAATGCTCTATGTCTGTTTTGGGTTATGTAGCAAAAAAAAAAAAAAAAAAAAAAAAAAAAAAAAAAAAAAAAAAAATTATTCTATTTTTCCATCTGTTGAAACCAGATGGGGAGATGTTTTCTTTATCTCTTGTATGACCCATTCCTCATAACTCCAGGGTGGAGGGGGCGTGTGCCTTCTGATAATGGGCCAGCTGTTAAAACCAGGTGGAGCAGTGTTTCTTATCTCTCCCACAATCTGTCCTCCCTCGAGGGATATCTGCTGTTAATGGGCCATTAAGGGTCACCAAATGACTGAAAATATTACATCATTGCATTGTGAGATGCTCCACCCAGTGGAGCATCCATCCATCGTTCCTACCTGGATAAAAACTGGGACTCAGGAACACCAGGTAGCTGGTTTTTCCACTGGACTCCAGAGGAAGACTGGACCCATCTTGCTCCCCCCCAGACCCTTTCTGCAGAATCATCTCTACTCCAGCAGAACCACATTTGTTTCTCCCAGAGGATTTATTTGGACAGCTTCCAACACCCTGACCAACAGGGTGTCAGGTTGTATCTCTGACTCTGTCAGGGTTTCTAGAATTTGTTTGTTTGTTTGCTCGTTTGTTTGTACTACTACATTTGGTTTTCTTTCTTTTTTTTACTATTTCTAGTAAAGAACTGCTATTCCTATTCCCACATCTTTGCCTGAAAGCCCTTAATTGCAAAATTATAATAATTTGGAGGGAGGGGGTTTACATTCTCCATTCTGAGGGAAACTCCAGCTTTCCCTGGCAGACACCTGTCTTCCCAAACCAAGACAGATTTTGGCACCCAGTGTGGGGCTCGAGGGCATTGAGAGGAAAAAGGAATAACAGTTCTTGAGTGACCTAAGTTCTTGGGTTCTGAATATAGAAACCTCGTTAAGTAGCATCATGTGGTCTAGCCTTCCCTGGTTTGGGTGGCATGTGGTTGTGGCTGTATTTCTGCCATTTGCAGGCCCTTATCTAAACATGGGACCTATAACTAAGGCTACTGTGGCTGGCATCCAGATTATTTTATGGGTTAATAAGGTGAGAAATTCATGGTCCCAAACCAAGACAAGGTCCCATCCACTGCACACTGGTTCCCCTGTGCTGATGTGGACCAACCTGCACACCTGACCACATTGAAACAATTCTGTATTACAGTCACAGCCAACACTGCTACAGAAATCCACTAGATTTCTGCTCCAAGTATAGGGCAAGCATCTGTCCAGATCAATACAGCTGAGACATCCAATACAGTTCAGGAAAGCTAGGGCACCTCTTCTGTCTCTCTCTCAAAATTCCACTTTATTTTGGCTGAGATTAGGTCCTTTCTTTTGCATATGCTGATAGGATCTATGTTTGTTCTATCCTACTTGCCTTTAACTCAAGCCTAAAAACGGCCTGCTGAGATGTATCTCAAAAAAACTCCACAGAACTAAATTCCAGCATCAGCACCCAGGAAGAGAGAGAATCTCAAGGTTCCCCATTGAAACATCTAGTGAAATTTAATAACACCAATGGCAGTCAGATTTATGTAACTTTTATGAAATCAATAGTACTGGACTCTGCAAAATGACTTGAAGAGCAAGACCCCATACAAATGTAATTAAGCACAGATGGCAGCATGCTTTCTATGCTTGTGAACAGCACTGCAAAGCTCTGTCTGCTTTAATGTGAACAGCAGTTGCCTTGGACTTGCTGTAGCTGATGTGAAAATGCCTTTGTCGCCAGTCAAGGCTGCTTTTAATCTAAGGGTCACTCATCCTTATTTAAATAAGGCAGGTGTTCGAGGTTCAGTGCTCAACAGGAAACAGGCAGAAGAGGAGATGGAGCTTGTGAGATGGAAATTCACATACAACATCCAAACCTCATTCAGCTGAATTCTGCCTCATGTTTTTTCCCAAAGCATTGTAAAAAATCTTTTTTGCAGTGCAGGACCACTACCTCCTCTCTACTCCAAAGCAATGGGGCCATCTAAGTGGGTTCATGGCACAGGGCAATGAGTGCTGTGCTGAGCATTTGTCCCTTTGCAGAACCTCCAGCCACAGCCTCCTGCATCTTCATGCAATGGCCTTTTCCTTCTTCTTCCAGTGCCACCAGCACTCCCATCCCCTCCACCAGGCATCCTGGCTGACAGGGTCACATGTGCAGCAAGGGACGAGAGAACAGTCTGGGATTAAGACCTATGTGAAGTGAGCAGAAGGTGGCAAGATTCCAGGTAGTATACGAAACATAAATGTCGGTGGTTGAGAAACGGAATGGGGGAAAATGGAGATCACATGTTTTTTTCAGTTTTCCTTAACTGAATGTTTTATTTTCCTGTTGGATAAAAGGCGCACGGAGGTAGAGCCGTGGATGTCACAAAACTGTCATCAGGCTGTTTTCCACACTTATTTTCTGAAATTTGAAATGACACTGAATGTTGAAGATTTGAAAAAAAAAAAAAAAAAAAAAAGAATTCTTCACAGAGTTATCTGTACACCTCTGTCATAATCCTAAAAGGACAGATATTTTTAACAACCTCAGGATAAAAAAACATGCTCAGAAAGTTCAGAAAAGCTCAAGTGCTGTTACAACACACACAAAAAAATTACATTTAATCATTAAAGGCATGCCTCTTTAACCTTCCTGGCTGCCTGTGACACGTTCCCCAGCTCTGACTAACATCTGGCTCTCCCAGCACGGCAGTCTGTCTGTCTGTGCACGCACGCCCCGGGATGTCACCTCGCGGGCAGCGTGTGCGCGGCGGAAGCTGGAACTTGTCACTCCCTGGCAGAACCGGCCGCCAAAGGTTCTATTCAAACACAGTTATCTAATGCAGGGGCTTTCAGCTCCCTCAGCTCTGCTAATGGCTTATGGGCTATGTCAAAGGGAAACACAAAAGGTAAAGAAAAGTCACTCTAATGTCTCTGAAAGTAAGTTGACGGTAAAGGGATCTGTACCACTACTAGGCCATTTTTAGCGGTACACAAATAGAATTGAAAGCCACGGTGAGGTGCTTCAGTGTGCACTGAGGCATATGTGTTATTCTGCCCTTCTCTAGTTACTGGCTACTTCAGTATAACCACACACCTTACCAATTTAGTCAGGAGTTGTGGAAAATTTAAAGTTGAAGACTACAACTTTTTTTTTTCCTTTCTAGTTTTGGTCTTCATTCCACTTTCTTAGATTTGTGCCATCTCTTTTCTTTGGAGTCCTCTCATCTATTCGTTGAATCTGTTTTCACTGCTGAATCTATTGTTTCCTACCAGTAGTAAATCTGTTGGCATGGATTCTTGGTTTGAAAGTATCATTTTGTTTTTACTGTGTTCATGAAAAATAGTAAATCTAAATTGCCAAATATTATTACATCAAACACCAGCAAATTAAACTAATTTCATATAGGTGAGCTTCTGTCAATGTCCTCACAGTATAGCTCACAAAACCCCCAAATGTTCTTACTTTCAAGGTATTTAGTTTTTGTTTGGTAGGGTTTTTTTCTTGCTTGTTGCCATATTTTCTTTTCCACTCATTAGAGCACTTACAGGTTTGGGGGGTTTTTACCATTTAAAAGCCTGATCTTTTTATCATGGTAGCTGTAGTGACACTATAAACAAACATATAATTATATTACAATTTCATCAATTATCCTACAAGACTGTACTATTCCGTTAGAGGTTAGTTGGATGCTCACTTTCCTGCAAGTGTGCCTGGATCTCCCACTTCAGTGTAGTGTCTGTGACTGATCCATTTCACACTCTGAATGCCTTGTCTGTTTGGATGATGAGCTTATGGGGGAAGGGAACATCTGCTCTCCACATTTGCAGTGTATGGGGCTCCATACACTGAGGATCTCTTCTTAGGTGGCGACTACCAGTGGCTATAATCTTCATGATTATTGATAGAAAATAACTTGTTTTAAGCTTCTGAGATTTCTTCAACTGCTGGGAGGTTTTTTCTCTCAAATTATTAAAGGCATTTTTTCTCTATGATCATTATTTCATTTTACAAACATATACATAATGTACAGTCACCAAAGTTTAAATGAAATGCATAGATTGAGGAGGATGAGAATTAAAAATAGTAATAATTCTTTAAAAAAAGCATTCAACATAAGTTCTTCTTTTTTACAGTTCCTCCTCTTACTAGTTAAATGTTTGTCTGATAGTTTTACTGTATGGGGGGATTTATCTGCAAATTTGAGACTACTGCCCTAAATTAGTGGGGATTAGGAGCCTTTACAATAGTAAAGTCAGGGCCTAATATGCCTTTTACAAGGAACTGCAATCAAATCAAAAATGCACTCACCTTCTCCCTTTTCATTCCCCTCTAAGAGCTCAGCAGAGCCAGGAGTACTTCTCTTTAAAGCTTCTTTCCAGCAAGGTTGTAACAGAACTGAGGTCCCAGAAGATGAAGGATTTTTTTTCTTAGATCTCCCAAGCAACATTCTAGGTTAATAGCGCTGCCTTCACTCTTTCCTCATCATATACCTGTTTAAAAGGAACAAACATCTTCCAGTATGCTGGCCTGACAGAGCTCAGATGGGGGAAGATCAATATCTTACGGCCTTGGTAAGTGATTGCCTTTATGGCTTCAGTTGCTTTTAGGATTTGCTCCCTCTCATGTATATCAGTCAGAGAAGCAATAACAGTGTTGTCTTAACTGGCTGCTTTTGTTTCTAAAGCAATGATTTCTTGTGCTCCTGCACTGCCATGTTTTCTTGCTGGGATCCCTTGCCAGATTTTACCACACCATCCCAGTTATCCCAGTTCACATGGCTGTGAAGTAGCCCAGGAAGTACCATGACACACATTTGACTCATGATAGGCACTCATTCTCACTGACACTGTGATGATCACAGTACATTCGCTCAGTACTAGTCTCAAAGCTAGAGCAAGCCAAGTAGCTCCTGTGCTGTCCCCCTCCAGAGGGGCTGGCTGCCACCAGGATGCATCTCCCATCTGCAGGGGTCTCTGCTGACCCTCCTGCAGCAGCTCAGCTTGGCACTCCTGAGGGGTCAGCCTTGCTCTGCCAGCAGGGAGAAGGCAGGGGAAGGCTGGCAGTAACAGCTGGATCTTAATCACAGGAGCAGCTTCAAAGGACTGTGTCACACCCGGTGGCATTCCTACAGGGTTCCTACTGCAGCTTCACTCCTGGTCTGTCACTGACTATTAATACATTCTCTGCCCCCACTGCTCCCACCACTCCAAAGGCAAGCTCCCTTCACTCACTGCTCTGCCTCGTGTTTAAGTATGTGCTTAGCCCTTAACATATGATTTCATCCCACTGAAGCCAAAGGGCACTGAGCACTGGCTGAAATACCCTCTGGAAAGTGAACAGGGACCTACGGCCCTGGCAAGGCCAAGTAAAAAGCAAATGCAAAGGAAGACTTTCTCTGTCAGTAAACAAAACAAAGCAAGCTGATTTTTAAACCTTTTAGCATGTCTGGATGTCTTTTCTGCCACTGATGAAGGATAAACAATGCAATTATTAATTATTGATGATCGCTAATAAGAATGATGATTATCATCACCATCATCCAGCCTTGCCATTCCTGCCACCTCTCTAATCAGTGTGATCTCACTGTTATTATACATAATTGCAATCTTCCAAGTCAGAGTAGGCAAAGAAGCAACCTTGCAGTGTAAATACTAAATACTTGGTATAACAAGAGTGAGAGTTCCCCAGCTTGGAGCACAGCTAAGTGAAGCCACGGGCTTCCATTCTTTTTAATTTACCATCTGTTCTGTATGACACAGCCTGTGTCTCTTTAGGGTTTAGTACCCATTTATTATCCAAAAGCCACCTCTGCCTGCTATTAAAATCACGTTGGAGTGATTTAGAGAGGGAATCCGTCCATTTGCCCAAGTGGAAAGATGTGTCATCAGCATAAACCTGCATGCAGCTGCCTTTCTGGACTCCAGGGCTGGGAAATGCCTCACCAGCACACGCGTGTTCTGTCGGCTCCAGCCTCTTCCCTCCTCCTGGCAGAGGCCATTACCAGGGGCTTGGCACCACACACCCCCTTCTCTCCTCCTCCCCTGTGTTAGGTGCACATGCACCACATGCACAGGCACGCGCTTTCCCGTGGTGCCTTTTTGCTCTCTGTCTGTGTCACAGAAGGGACACGAGTGAGCACCATCCCACTGATACTCCACCTTCTTTTTCATTTTGACTCCAGCCTCCCTGATCGTTATCCTCTGTCTGTCAAAGGCTAAGCCAGCATGCTCATTATTCTTCCCTCTCCATTCCCTTTAATCATTCACTCTAATATAAACCTGACCATGGGAGCATGCTCCTTACGCCTTTATTTTCTAACATGCACCCCTTTCCCACATCTTCATGCTCAGCTTTACCTCTTCCCCTCATTTCCAGCTCTCACGGTTCTCAACATTATTTAATAAAACACAGCATAGATGAAGATAATTGCCATCACTTCCACAGTCCCTTGGGACATCTCAGAAATCTCCCACAGGTACCCAGGCAAGCACCTCACCCTAATAGTGAATGACTGTTAAACTAAGCAAGAGATTTCCAACACTCTGCAAATTGAACTCAACAATGCCCCCTCTACCTCTATAGCTGCCTTCCATGGCTTTAGCCACTTCCAATTAACCGAGCAGCTCAGAGCTGTCCTCAGGGATCCAGGACAAACGGGATCCAGGCTGAAGTTCAGAATGGCAAAACAATTAAATGCAAGGTGTCTTGGCTTCAGAATCCTGGGGCTGAGCTTCTGGGGGACAGGGACCTGTGGGAGTCTGTAGCCAGGAGCTCAGTCCCTACTGAGCCATCAGGTGGGATAAAAGTGGCAAAACTCCCTGCACAGCAGAGAGGGGGCAAGGTGGTACTGGTGCCACTGCATACACCCAGCTTTGTCTGCAGATACCAAAGGGAGACTTTTTGTGCACTAAAAGTGTAAGGTCTTGGCTGTTTTGATGAGGCAACAGCCATTTTGTTCTCAGGCTCACTACAGCAGAGGTTTGTGTGCTATGCGTTCCCACGGAGGGTGGAAGATTAATAGAGCCATTGTCCCAACTTAAAACATTTTAATGAAAACTCTGGCATCACTGATGTGTGTCCTTGCTTGCTGTTATTTTTTTCTTACCTAATTTACCTGATAGACTACAGCAGGAGGGGAGAGGAAAGGAGAAAGAAGACAAGGGAATAATGGGTATGTTCTCACCAGAAATTCTGAATTGATTCAAAATTAATTCCTCCTCTCTATTTTGAATCAATACTTCAGAATCAAAATCTCAATTTTTGTTTTGGCCTCTCATGCCTTTCTTTTTCCCCACACCAAACACACTAAAATATAAAGCTGGACTTTTTTACGTTTTTTCTCTTTTGAAAAACAAACAATAGCCTGAAAATGAAATTACATGTTATGTCTTTTTGGTATTTCATTTAGAAATGGTGATTTGAAATGCTAGTTACAATATAGTACTTTTCTGGAGGGAGTGAGCACCTGATTTCCAGAGGTTTGATGGGCCATTTATCCCCATGATGGGGCAAAAGGAAATGAGGCATCCCAGACACAGTATGCTTGCGTTGGCTTCCCTCAGAGAACAGTAGAACTGCAAAAGCTGGGAAAGCAGAAAACAGCATCAAGAGATGAGTAAGGGCTCAGTCTGATTTTGGTATTATAAGCTCTGGAGGTACTGGAAGAAGAGTGCAGTGGGGAAAAACATATCCCCCTTACCTGTCCTACCTTGCCACATTGTCCCATGCCAGTTCTGTCAAGTCTGGATAAACCAGCCTGAAAGAAAAGCAGGATGCCAGGGTGTGCTCTTCTATTTTTCCCCACAGAGCCCCAGGTCTGCAAGGAAAAGAGGCTGGAAAAGTCTGACAGGATGCTTTAGAGGAGGACCAGCTGATGTGCTGTCACTCTGGGCAATGAAATGCCCCTGCTTGCACCATGCTCTGGCAGGTCTGACAGCATCTCTCACCATCATCAGCTGGGGCACAGCAGCCAGTCCAGCCCCATATCTCTACCTAAGCAGGAGCTGGCACATCAGCACTGCACAGGAGAGTAGTGAGGGGCTGGTGTGGGGAGCCTGAGCTAGAGGAGACAGGTAAGCTGCAGGGCAGGAGAGGCCACTGGCAAGATGATGAGGGAAGCCCCAGGCTGGGAGGGCCAGAAGTTAATGCAAGTGAGTAATGTGGTGCATTAGTAGAGATGTGTGCATAGGGGAAGCCATGAAGAGCTAAGTTTAGCTCTAGTCAACACCATCAGTCTTTCACTTTCATGAGCACTAAAATTGACTGAAACTCAAAATATGTATTTTAAAAAATGGGAAAGGAAAAGAAAATGTCCGGTTCCTGTAAGATGATCAATAACAGCCAGTCCTAGAGATGACTTTTTCAGCCACAGAGAAACAACTGTTATTGTTGAATTGCTTGGGAACTTTGCCAGTGGACAAAGATAAACCAATAATGTCAAAGAGAGGAGGGGTGAGATTGCTGAAACCTTAGCTACGGTAAGAGGGTTGATGGAAACACTTTCAAGGGGCATGTGGCAGGCCTCAAGGAAAGCAATCAGCTCCAGGCACCAGGAAAAGCAAGGGCTGGGGGACCACACACCTATGCCACCTCCACACCATGGCTGCTGCAGCTGCCGCAGAAGATGGCACTGGGTGCAGCATCAACCTGCTTCAGGGGCTGTAACCATGGCATGTGAGTAAACAGGGGGTGTGGACTCTTGCAGGACTCTCCACACAACACTTTCTTGCCCTGAACTCCTACTTGACTTCTCCTGCTCCCTTAGAGGTGTGAAACACAGAAGTGCAGGCACTGCTGGGAAGGAGCAAGGAGCATCCATGAAACAGCCCTGTGACCTCAGGAGCAGGTTCACTCTCTGGTACCAGAACTGCCTCAGACATGCATCATTTAACACTACAAAGAAACCTTTGCTAAGCTTTATTTCTGCAGCTGTGTCCCCCATCCCCTGTGGCTCTGCAGCCATCCCTTGCAAGCCTAGGACTCACCCAGAGATATGGTGGACCTCCCTACCACGTGGCATGGCACCAGGAGCAGCCTTCCCTGACTGTCCATAAAAGGGCTCTTCCAGGGCAGTGGAAGCAGTTGGTAGGTTGCTGACTGTAATAGCTTTGACTGTGAAGGTCTCTAGGGAAAACCAGAGCAGTCACAGGGTCACAGTTCCCTGAGTTTTTGCCATTTCATCCTGGACAAATAGTAAATCTCATTCCCTAAAATAAAATCCTTTGTATGTTGTGAGGCAGTGCACTGAGGGTTGTTTTTCACAAGATCCTGTTATTCCTGTGACACCAGCCACATGACACCAAGGCACAAATTTGGGCCACAGTGTCCACTGACAATAGATGGAAAGGCCCTGAGCAGACCCCAATTTGTGCCTGTGAGAGATAGGCTGCTGTGTCTAATCTTGACCTTTTAAAAGTTTCCCAATACTCACTTCCATTACTACAGAAAAATCACTGCACATTCTGGGTTTCGTGTGTTTTATTCAAAAATTCCCAGAATTCAAACCCCAAACCAGCTAGCTCTCTGGGTGATACTGCAGGGTAGGGGGCAGCTGAGTCAGGGGATGCCAGAGAAACTTGCTGATGGGTGCAGAACTGCCAAAGCAAGAGCCAAACCCAAAACGCAAGGGTCCTGATTTTCGGGGCTGTCTTCTGACTGCAGAATGATGTTTCCTAGCAGCTCATGCTCCTGGTGGCAGTGGGGTAATCACCCCTGCCTCACTGTCCTATGCTTTTGGTACATCAATGGGGACATAGTATCATAGAAGGGTTTGGGTTGGAGGGGACCTTAAAGATAGTCTAGTTACATCCCAGTGCCACGGGTGGGGACACCTTCCACTAGACCTGCCTGCTCAAAGCTCCAGCCAACCTGGCCTTGAGCACTTCCAGGAATGGGGCATCCACAACTTCTCTGGGCAACCTATGCCAGTGTCTCACCACCCTCAGAGTAAAGAATTGCTTCCTAATATCCAATCTAAATTTTAAATTGTCTTCCAGTGTAAAGGCATTCCCCCTTGTCCCATCACAGGGTCACTGGCTGCTTGATAAAGGAAGTTTGTGTTGCAGAATGGGAAACTGAGGCACAGAGGAAAGCATAGTGACTTACCTGAGATTATTCTGGAGACCAGTGGGAGATATAAATCTAAAATCATGAACTCACAAGAGCTCAAGGTCTTTCAAGTCTCAGGGTCAGCAAACATTCCACTCTGAATACAGACATCTGTTGCTTGTTTTATGAATGGGGAGGGAGGGATGTCCTCTGCAGTATTTTGAATCCTGCAGCCCACACTGATTTGGACCTTCCAGAGGTTGCAGCTTCATCACTGTCAAGAAGAACTCAGATCCCACAGGGATGGAGAGAGCCTCAGGTTACCACACCTGCAATGGGCATTAGAGCACATCGATTCTGCAGGGATCCCACCAAAGCTTTGCACCTCTGACCTACCTGACGTGCTTTTTAACCAAGAAGTCATTTACATGGCATGCTCTGTCCTCAGCCTCTCTGCTAACAGGGATGCTTACTTGATGCCAACACTTGTGTCTGCAAGGACATCTTTCCCTGGTTTGGAGCACACAGACCAGAGAGGAGTCACCACAATTCCCTGCTGGCTGCTCAGTCCCACCAGCTGCCACGGAGGTGAGACCCCACCTCCCCAGGAGAGCCCGAGTCCCGTGCCCCCCTCCCTCTCGTGTTTGTGTTGCTCTTTAAATGGCTTTGTTTTGCTTAAGCATCCCTTTTCAAGTACTGTTTAGCTTCCAGTTGGAATGAGCTCCAGGAAGCATGGCCGGGCCCCTGCCTGGAACAACGGCCTGTAATTTACGGTGAGTTATGTTTCAATTACCTCGGTGTTATAGCGTCTTGGTGAGGGCAGGCATTATGTCATGTCAGGGATACGGGAGAGGGAGAAAATACAGACGCTCCCATTACAGCCAGTGATGGAACAGTTTTAATAATACTGCAGGAAAAAAAAATAAAGAGAAGGGGAGCGCAAATGACTTTCCAGCCATACCATTACTGCACATTAGTAACCCAGCGCAGCCAGGGAGAGAGAGGGGGAGAGTGAAGTGGGGAAAGGAGAGGCACAGCTAAGCGACAGGAAAGAAGAAAAGGGAGAGGAGATGGAGAGGGCAGAGAAAGGAAAAAATAGGGTGAGGCAGGAGAAGATAGGGAAGGAGGGAGGGACAGAGAAGGGCACCAGAGGAGCAAGGAAAGAGGCTGAGAGAGAGATGCAAGAGGAGGGGTGGCAGGAAAAGAAGGATGTGGTCCTCACAGAGTTACAGAGGGAGGCTCACTGCCTCAGCCCCACAGCAATCCTACCCCCCAGCCAGCTCCCATGCACCCCACACCTCCACTGGACCTGGATGACTGGTTGTGGGGAATGGCAAGGGCAGGAACAGGGCAGAGAAGCAATCCTTGTTAGGCTTTGGTGAACCATATTGCTTTGTTGCTAGAACAAAGCACTCGACTTTCCAATAATAACAATCTACTTTTTTTTTTTTTTTTAAGCAAATTTCCTTTGTCGTTGTGGCTTTTCTTAATTTTGTTTGAGCAGGGTAAGCCTCTAACTTCCAGTTTGCTGCCTCAATCGACGCTCTGCCTCGCTCTCAGTCACTCCTGCCCATGTGTGCCAGCACGCTCTCTCCTTCTTTATTTTCTTGACACAAATGGCAGTCATTGCTCAGAGAATGTGCTGGGTGAGCCTGCTTTGTAATTCAAACCTTTTATTCAGGTTACTATTATGTACTAAAGAGGAAAATATGTATTGGCTAAATGGCCTCCTTACTGATGGTCCCCAGGATGGAAGGGAAGGGCTCGGACGCAGGACCTCATGTGCACCTGCTGTCTCCCTGCCTTGCTCATCTCTTGCCTGGGAATTCAGCCTCTTTTCATTGCCACCTGCCTTCCCACTGCAGGGAGTAAACCCTGTGGTTGGAGACAAATTTATGCCTTTCTGTCAGTGTTCACGCTTGACAATGGGCTCAAAGACCAAGAACTTTGGGCATATCAAATAGCCACCAAGAAGATCAGTTGAAAATTGGGAGTGTAATTTGAAGGAAACATGAATAAGTGAGATTTTGCTTCTGCCTGGGTAATTTATACCAGTATAACTGCTAGAGATCAGTACCCACCTGTGTAGGCTTATTCTACCAATGCAATGCTAGAAAGCCTCAGCAAACCCAAGGCAGGGATTCCCTACCATGACAAGTGGCTTCATGCTGCTGTACCAGTGAAAAATAAAGGCTGCCTCCCTGTCACTCAGATTTTGGTTTTCCAGAATGCTGTTAGTAGAAATAGGGGATAATACTGCAGAGTTCCAAGTTGTGCAGCTGCATCCTTTCAGTACCATGTCTGTACAGTACCAGTGACCACAGTTGTGTGAGTGTGAGCTGAACCAGGCAGTGGCACACGGAGGCACATTCCGCATGGTTGCAATAAGGGGCACATCCTGCCTTGTGGCAGTAAAGAGAAAACAGGACACCAAATGATCTGGTTTAACTTTAAAAGGACATGCAGAGGCAATCCCTGTTCCAGTGCAAAGGCTGCAGAAACATTTTCCCCATCAACATGTCCTGATCATCAGTGTGAGTTTGTGCTGGATCAGCAGCTCACCACTGTGAGACTGGCATATTTGCCATTGAGGTACAACAATCCCAAATGCTGGTTCAACCTGCTGTGTTGCAGGCTTCCCAGCCCTCCTGGCAGTGTGTGGTGTGTCTGACTGTTGGCAGCAGGGGGCTGCAGCTTCCAGAGTGGTGGTTCTCTGTGGTGCTCACACCTCACTTGCTGCATCAAAGCAAGGGGGCAGGTCTGCCTCCCTCCTGAAGGCAGCTGAATAACTCTGTGGTTGGGCACATGTAGTGCAGGCAGATCTCAAAGGGGGATCTCAAAGGTCAGAGGACTGCTGCCAGAAATTTCAAGTGGAGGCCACCTGAAAACATTCTGCATCCACTGGATTACCCCAGTTTTACAGGATGACACAGGCAACAGAGGAAATTATTAAGGTGACCCGAGTTCCACATCAAGGAGTTAACCTTGTCTGCTTGCCTGCAGACAGAGTGGATTTTCTGGTCAAACTTCTCTTTTTGCCAGGACTTTTCAGGGCAGATTTCTATTTTGTTCCTGGACCTCCTTTAAGAGGAGACATGATCTGCCTTATACTGCTGAGGTGTAGTCTAGAGTTTTTGTTCAGTTAGAGTCTCTTTGCCTCAGGGATTGTTTCAGAAGAGCTTACATGGCAATTGCATCTAGTCTGCATTATACACAGAACATATTTCTCTTCCCAAGTAGGCGTTATCTTGTTTACTATTTTTTATTATTATTTTATTTATTTGGTGCCATGGGATACCTCTGCACAGGCAGGTAGTATTCAGTTGCATGTAGAAAGGGAAACTTCACCCAAGCAGTTCTACCACAGCCCCTCACTTGCCTTGTGGCAGAGTTTAACAGCGAGAATCTCTTTCTTCCCTCCATTTCTGAGCTCACAGATGTTAAACACAGCCGATGCAGATCTGATGGTCTTGTGGTTCCAGCTTCTCTTCCTTGTTTCCAGCTGCTAAATCACATTTAAAGATGTTAACAATACACAAATACCCTAGGCATATGACTTCCTTCTGCAAGTGATCACTGGAGCTGTCACAAGGGTATTATTACATTGCCAATGAGAGGAAACACATCCCCCGTGGTTCTGAATGGAAGGGAGGCATCTGTAAGGCAGCTTCTCAAGTAGGAGGTGGCCCATGCTTTAGAAAACGTGGAGTGCCCCCACACAGGAAAACTGTATTTTAGGAAGCACAGACTAAGCAATTTACCTGTACTATGTCTGTTGTTTTCCCTCCACTGTGGTTAGTCATTAAAATCATATCTCAGCCCAGTTCTTGTCAATGGATCTTTACTAGACACAGTACAGTGACTAGTGACTTCACCTGCATAAATTTCCATCTGATTTTTTTTTTTTAACCTAAACTAAGGGGCACCTGTGGGATGTGTGGATGTGTCTTGGGGGAGGACTGTGAGTAAACAGGTGGGTAGCAGCCTGTTTGCAAACAGCTAAATCTCTGGGAGATCTACAAATGGAAAAGTTGGTCCTGAGGTAGCAGGGGAACTACAACAGAGATTTGTTGGACAGCCAGAGATATAGCTTCATTCTTTTTCACACAGGGGAGAACTGTCCACAGATGTTATGGGAGGGCTCTGTCACAGACTTAGCAGAAGAATTTGGAATTCCCCTTTTCTCCTGCTGTTAATATTCCCTCACAACTACAGTTCATCGTCCACTTCACTGCCTGTGGTATTACCCAGGACTACAGGATCAAAAGCTTGCACAGTAACTGGGTCAGAGAGTCTCCTAAGAGGAGACTGTGCTGTTTTTCTCCCCATCCTAGCCACCATGTTAACTGAGATGCAGCGAACAAGTGAAAAATGTGGTGTCAGGTAAAGAAACCAGGCTTCTGTCTGACTTTGGGGAAAATTTGGGAAATGAAGAGTGGCATCAAATGAACTGCTTCGAGAAGTTTTAGTGGATTCTAAAAGTCGTTCTGTAGCACAGCTCTGCCTGATCACTTTGGTTTGTGTAATAGGATGTATTAGGATCTAGTTACAAGCCAAAGACCACTAGGGAGTGGAAGTGTGAAGCTTAATACAGTATCACAGAAATGGAAAGTGTCTTTAATGGTACAGAAGGGACTTGTGCTTGAAAGCATTTAACAGAGCCCTGGTAAGTAAACTGTAGTAATTGAGCTAGCAAAGGCATTTCGCTTGAACACTTTGTATATGTATAACAAAATCAAATAAGCACCAGGAAGAACCATTCTTCAAAGGGATGATTTGAAATGCTTCTGTTCCCTCCCCAGACAAAGAGCACTTACTCATTTCAGTGTGCACATTTCATTGTGCCATGTAGCTACGGTGACTCCTGGTTTGTGAATACAAAAGGATTTAAACCACAATGCATTACAGTCAAGCTTCCACACCTACAGTTATTTCAAATCCACCAGGGAATACAACCCAGATCTTCAAACTGAGAACTCAGCTGATCATGACATCCTCTGGGACTAATGCTCCCTCTGCTCTTCTCAGCTCCAACTCTCTGCTTTCCCTGAGGATTGCTGTTTATCTGGAAAAGAAACTGGGATGCTCAAAGGCATGGGAGGGAAGATAAATAATCAGCATGACCAAACTGTCAAAGAAAGCTTCACTGTGGTCAGCTGTATGTCAGAGAAAAAGAGAGGAAAAGAAGAATAAATCCTAAGGACAATACAAGCTTTAGGGATCTGGCCTCTATACCCAGTAGAATTATAGTGTAGAATACAAGAGCTTGTCAAAGGTCTGAGTAACAGCTGGGTCAAAAAACACCCACTGAGATTGTTTGTTTTCCCTTAACTGAGCCCTGCGATTTTCACTAACTAAAACTTAAGAGAAAAATTAATATAAAGAAAAGCAGTTTTACGCATTGGGAGCTGCTGCGGGGCCATGTGGGGTTTGAGCTTTACTCCGTTCTCCTCTGGGAGAGAGTTTTGTTTAGAAGTGAGTCCTAATATGAAGATCTGAAGGACTGCACTTGCCACTACAGCACCATATTAAGTTCCAGGTTGGCAAGGTTGAAGAAAAATATTTCAAGTGTAGTGTTTGAATTGGAAACTAGAAATCAAGTTTAAAATTTTAAGCAGAGAAATTTCTCTATTTTTTTTTCCTTTATTGGCACAAAATCTTGCTTGAGGTCAGCTTTGAGTAAAAAACTGTGGTGAGCAGGACCTCACCAGACAGGAGTTTGGTTTAGCATTTTTGGTCTTCTGTGACATTCATGAGAATTCCAGTTCAAGAATTTTCATCTGAACAAGATGAAATTAGAGAATAAATTACCCACTGGAAAAGAAAAAGAACCCACGAAGAAACACAAATAAACCCAAAACCAAACCAAACCCAAACCCAAAACCAAAAAACCCAAACAAACACAAGCAAAAAAAACCCCACACAATACCAACCACAAACTTTAAACTTTTAATCAAGATTTGTATGTCCATGTTTAAAAGGTGCTGGAAATTGAATAGACTAGGCATGGAAAAGGATGAAAACAAGGAGAGATGAATAACTGAGAAGGCAAAGGGTCTAACATGATGGAAAGTTGCAGGGTCGCTTCAGAGAACAAACTTCAGGAAAAGACTCAGTGGCAACCTGTGTTGGAAGCAGGGAAGATGACAGACGAAGGAGTGGCTTTATCAGACTTCAGACGCTATAGAAACACAACTTATGGCTGGGAAAGGCACATATTCAGACCCATGGAGCAGCCCTGGCTTTTGCAACAAAGAGCATTCCAGAAGACCTGGACTGCTGAGGAGTGGCATCAATGACTGCAGAGCAGAGTGTCACAGCTTAAAGGGGAAATCTGTGACAGCAGCCTTGAGTTCCTTTATTTAAACAAACAAATAAGAAGCTAAAGCTATAATGCACTGGATTATTCCTATAAAGGTACATACAACAAAACAGCCTACTGGGAGAAGAAGGAACACAAAGTCATTACTGCATGCAGCTCTCCCACTCCCCCAGTCAGCAACACAAGCAGCTACAAGGAAAAATTGGGGTCCAACTGTTCTTTCTCTCTTCCTTGTAAGTGTTCTCACCTCCACTGTCCCAACCCACCACCCACCTTCCAAGAAAAACAAAGCTCCAGTGATTTGTTCGTAACATTTAATTCTTACTTGAAGAGCTTATGTTACCAGGTTTAGGAAAATAAAGAATACTAAACAACTTGAACGGCCAACAACTGACAAATAGCAAATAATGAAAGCACTCAATTCAAACATAAATGAAGCCAGGGATTGCCTATTATTCTGTCTTTGCACACTACCCAGAAAGCAGGCAGAGGGGGTGCATTCTTGGTCAATTCCTAGGCACTGTCATAATAAACATGATTAATAGGCTATAATTTACCTGCACAAATAATTCAATGAACAAATACAAACAACAAACAAATTTGGGCAGCTGCAATCAGATCTTGAGCAGAATAGAGCACATTTACTAAATAAATTGGTATCAACTAGTCCTAGTAATTGCATTCCATCTCCCAGAATGGCTCTTGGATTACTTATGGAGCCCAAAAGCCTGCCAAGCATTTTACAGGCTGTGTCCATTCTGTGCCTAGGAGAGTGGATTCACTGCCTACACCCAAATCACTGAGCGTTTGCATTTGCATTGACATTTTTATGGGGCTTTCTAGCTTCGCGAGTGTTTTCTAAGGAGTGAAGTTTAAAATAGCTCTGGTCCTCTTGTAATATTGCTGATTAAGTAACAGGATCAGACTAGATTTTACATTCTTTTAGCCACAAAAATTACTTACCTGGGGCGTTAAAATAAGAGTCCCTAGAGAAATACTGTGCACAGGTTACAGATAAGCCCTCAGCACTGCATTAGCTCTCCTTGTTATTTGCTCTCCCCACGTGTTCATTGCCCTGAGTTTTGAGCTGAAGTCACAGCTCAGCACAGACCCTGGAAACCCCTGCTGACTTCAGCCAGCCCTGAGAGAAGCGAGCACCTCTCCTCCACAGACCAGAGCTCTGGTCTGTTTTGTGACTCGCAAGCAGAGCTCTGGCTCTTTGGAAGAAATGCTGAACTAAGCTTTCCTGGGCCATGTATCCTCCCTCCTCCCCGCCTCAGCCAGGCAGCAGTGCCAAGCGCGGTGGGCAAGCGCAGGTCCCACGACAAGGTAAGATAAATGGAGAAACACGCACTGCAAGAGATGTTTATTGAGTGAGATGCTAAATGAATAACCCAATCAATGCTGTAATATTTAATTCAATACAAACTTCAGACTGAGAGTGTTCCCCATTTATTTTGTGCTGTCACCGAAAGTGTCGTTCATTAGAGCGCTGTGCTGTCATTAAGGGGAAGAGGTTTCCAGGAGGAAGGAGCTGGCTCCAGGCTGTCCAGTGGGTGCAGCCTTCACAAGGGAGTGAGCAAAAGACTTTTACTTCCTTCTGTGCTGGGGGCTTTGGGGAGGGCAGGAGACACTGTGCTCTTCTGAAATTCTCCCACCCTCTGTAATGCCTTGTACCAGTGTAACATTTTCTCCACATGTCCGGAAGCCCTTTGCAGCTGTGTCTCTGCCCTCAACCACTTGGACCTGCCAAGCATGAGTTTAAACCACCCTATTATTTCTGTCTTCTGGGCTCCCAGTTCTGTGCTGGGACACTGCCATTGCTCACATTGTCGGCACAGGGCTGTAGTCAGGGATGGAGGGGGAAGAGAAGATCTGTTACTGCATCTTGGAAACTCAGGTACTGCCAGCTATGTGGCAGAAGGAGCAAGGGGAGGCAGAAAAACTCATCGTGGGTTAAGTTCTGGACTGTCAACCTGCTCTTGCCATGTGTTAGTGCTTGCATCTCCTCAGCACTGTGAGGTCAGCTGCAGTGTGCCAGGACACCCTGCTTGCACTTGGACCAGCTTGTGGGCAGCCCTGCCTGCTGGCAAGCCATCCTGCCTCACCACCAGGATAAAGTGCTCACCCTCTAACACATGTGCATTGGGATGGCGTGGCAGAGGTTGCCAGCTGGCTGGACAGCCCTTGCTTGTGACAGGTGGCACATTGTCTCTGAATCATCCTGGCCATCCTTATTCAGTACACCTGGCACCCTGTCCCCCACATTTAGAACTGCCACTCTCATCGATCTCAAACCATCTGGTCCAGCTCTAACTTGTCCTGTGTTTGATTGGATTTCCTGAGTGCAACACTTGACTGAGAGGTGCCCACAAATCCTTCCGTATCCCGTGCTGCCTCTGATGGCTATTATTCTGTCTGGCCTCTGTCACTGGCCAAGTTGTGCCAAGATCCAGGGTGATGTCTAAAGCATGGCATAGCATCACTGAAGCCCCATTCTCTGAACTAATCTGTCCTCTTTTCCTAAGGGTTTACATGAAAGCAGCCCAACGAAGTTCAATATTGATTTCAATATGGGTGTTAGAGTAATGCATTCGTTCCAGCAAGTTGAATACCTTCAGTGGGTGCTCTTCAAAGCCAACTTCACTCTTGAAGTGATCCCAATTAGCTCATTTATTCCCTTCCTTCTTTCTTCTGCCTCTCTCTTTGCTCTCTCAAGCAAGTCCTTAATTATCCCCCCAAGTGTTGCTCAGGTGAAGCAGCTGAAAGCTGTGCTTAACATGTCCTCTGATTACCCACAGAAGAACTAATGAAATATGGACCAGCTTAGCGAGCCTGGATGCATGTGTGTTTGCATACTCATTTAATTCTTTTCGTTTCCCCCCTGAAAAAGGAAACTCAGTCCTGCTGACCTTTGTGAGCTTCACTGCTTTTGGGGAGCTGACATGGGCACAGTGTAGGTTTCTGTCACAACTCAAGTGCTCTGAAGATTTCTATTTCAAGGTAGTTTACAAGAATGTCATTGGAAAGGAGACCACAAAACCTCCCTATCATTTGGGCATGATCTAGAGGTCAAAGCATATGTAAATGCAGAGATATATATGAAAATAAAAACAAAAACAAACCCCTCTCCCCCTTCTGATTTAATATATCCATACATTGATCCATTCTAACTCTACCTTCTCACTTTTCTTATTTCTGTGGCTGCAAGAATTCACATCTTATCTACCTTTCAAAGGCTGGTGAGTAACCAGAACTTTGTCGGCATCTTCATTTTAAACAGAAAAAAAAAAAACCCAAAAAACAAACAGCCGTTCCTCAACCCCCCTTCTCCAGTCTGTTCCTGCCAGAAACATAGCAACCAGCACGCACAGCTTTCTGCAGGCAGCCTAGTTTGCATTTAATTAGTTCTGTGATATCCTAAACTTCTTTCAACCTCCACCCCCAGAACATCACTGTAGAAATCCTCATTCTGGGAATGGCATGATGGAGCTGTCAGAAGCCCAGCATCTGTGCCAGAAAGTGTTTAGAGGACTTGGATTCCTGAATCAGGACATGGCTTGCCTGGAATATAATCTGTGACCAGGAAAATGAAGCAATGTAAGGGTCTGCAGAGGAACAAAGATAGGAAATGTAAACTCCATTTTATAAGCTGGAAAATACGAGGTGGAGATATGAAACTATCTTCTCTCAGAACATCTGTCTGGCCCATCAATAACAATGCCAGGACAGGTGCCTGCCCCCTCTTAACAGGAGAAGTAGGTCCTTGTGAGTCCCATTGCAACAGGGCTTACATTCTCAGTGATTGCCTTAATGTAGGTCATCCAAGGGCAGAGTCACTGAACACTGGAGGGAAGGGGTTTGTATGGACCACAACAGCAATGCCTACGGGCACCTTACATGTTTGAGTGTTCAGGATCAATAAATGCCCCTGCTACATCTTGCAGAAAACATCACCTCCATCTCCATGCAATTCCTGTTAGCTCTGCAGACTCCATCCCAGACCTGGGCCCTGCCTCCAAGCCTTCTGCTTGGACACTGCACTAGCAGTCACAGAAAATGCAATCAGCGTGTGCCCAAATCAAGCTGCCTGCTGGTGAGCCTTGTCTGTTCCTCTTCAGTCCTGAGTTTCCACTCACAGACCAGTCATTCCCACTCCTCCCTCCTCCAAGGCAGCAGGGGCTTCCCAATGCAGTGCCAACCCCAGTGATGTCCTGAGGTGGTCAATGAGACAGTCACTGTTTCTCCCCTGAGCAAAGCCTCCCCTTTCTCTCCCTCTATCCCTAACCCAGAAACACCAGCCACAGGAAAGCTCCTCATAGTTTCCTGCATTTCCGCTAGCCACAGCAAACCAAGATCTGGAAGGCAAGGAGAGCTAAAGCAGGCATCGATATTTTTAATCACTCTGTCAGCCCACTAACCCTCTTTGATGCTTCAACCAGGCTTGCAGTTGGCAGGAGTGCTGCTGACAGGGGTACCAGCACGTCGAGGCAGGTCCTCCATGCGACCAGTGCAGTGCAGCCTCCTGCTCTGGCCATTTGCAACCTCTCGGCACAGAAGGCAGCTGCATCCCCTTCCAGGACTCTGTGAATTAAAGCACAGGGAGCATTCACCTTGTTCCACAGTTCCTCCCTCCCACCCCCTGCCAGTCTGCTGCTGCTGCTGAATTCACTGCAGCTTCAGCTGCTTTGTCATCTCATTTGCTTTCTGATCTGACACCAGCCTGCCATGCAGCTGATCAAAGGTAGAAACCAGAGTGCAGCTGGGCTGAGCAGCCCCCAAATTCACACAAACATGTCACTTCCCATCTCTGTATGTTAGACAACTTCACTTCTTTCTGTTACTGCCTCTTTTAATCTCTCCCTCCACATACACACACCTCTTTGCTTTCTCTTCCTCCACTACATTAATTTCCTGTGCCCACGTGCTGTCACCATTTCCCTTTTATTTTTTGATCTTTCCCATCACTTTTTCCCCCTTTCCCACTTGCTTCCCAAGTTCCTATGTCTCCCTAATCGTTTTCATTTCTTTGTCCTGTCTCTTCCTACTCTTCCCAGAACTGTCACATTTTTTCACTTGATTGCTTCAGCTTCTGTCTCTTCCTCATTCTTTTTGGAGGATCTGCATTGTTTCACAGGAGCAAAGTCACTTTTTGCAGCGTGAAAGTAAGGTCCCAGAAGGGATGTTCATCCTTTCAAAGTTGCAGATAGACTATTATAAGTATCAACATTATATATGCCTCTTGAATCAGTAAATGACCTCCTCCCATGAAGTCTTTCATGGATCAGAAGCCTCTCAGCACTTGAAATCCTGTGTGGGGAAGAAAGAAATTCAGTAGTCCATTTCTGCAAGAAATCAAGGAAAAAAGGGAAGAAAGGAAGAAAAAGAGGGAGCATGAAAGAGAAGAGTCAAAGAGAAAAGAGAAAATAAAAGAAAAAAGAGAAAAGAAAGGTATTTTTGTCTTTGGGGAAGGATGTGGATGATAGGCAGTAAATACAAGGAGCTCAAATAGAAAACTTTTTGTACAACCTTGCTGACTTCCATTTTAACATAATCCTGAAGTCTTGCGTCTCATGCTGAACTAGCAATCTTTGGAATGCCTCTGGTAATTCTCCCAATCACCTGCACAGGACTACAAATTAGTCTTAATTTTGGATTTTGGGTTACATTTCAATATTTCAGTTTGCAATCAACTAACACTCCAAATAAGGATGAAGATCAGTTCAGACCTGTTTAGGTAAGGGGATGAGTGATGATTCTGATCCCTTTTGACAAGACCAGGCTCTTGCCCCTGATGGTAAAAAGACCATTTACAACAGAGGAAGGCATAGGAATGGCACATGAGACAGGTGACGTAATTTTACCTCCAGTTCCCTACCCATCAGGCCTCAGCCAAAGCTTCAAGAGTTGGAAATGGTGTTCCAAAGCTCAAACTAATCTGCAAAATTTGTACTGAGATCTGCACATCTCTGAGGTCTTCAAGCAGGCATTTTGGTCTACACCCAGCTTGATTAAAGTATTCCTGGATTCAATTAACTGAAATATAATAGGATTATTTCACATCATGCAATCTGATTTTTCTTTTTTTTTTTTCTTGTTACAGTAAAGTGAGCAAGTGGTGATTACAGGGCTTTATACAGCAGGCCTTGCTGTTTCTCTGAAATAAAAAAGTGACATGAAATTAGGTCAATTTTGCCAGAATTTCTTGGGAGAAGTGAGGAGTAGGGGAAAATATCTCAGGTTTTCCTTCATGAGATTATTTTTCATTAGATAATTTTAGAAAATGTATTCTCTGGCACATTATATAACAGAAGAAGAAACAGTTTAAATGAAAGACACTTCATTTTCATCAAAATAAAATACATATTGAATCAAGTGTTAAATACACACACAAAATCATTTCCCCAGAATATTCTTTAATAGAAAACATTTTTCAAGAATTAGGGTTTTAATTTCAGTTCCATGTCAAGACCATATTTCAAAAAACTGAAACCTGAGAGCAGATAGTCACAGGTTTTATTTCATTAAATCGTGCCTCTGGGAACCATGGTCGGCACCAGGCCAGGCACAGGGAGAGATGCAACTGTCTCCAAGCTGGGAGTGACTCCCAGCACACTGATGGGCCCTGGACCATTTTGAAATTCCACCACATCCATCTCAGCTCCCCACCCTGGTGAAATGAAAGGGCCAGCAAGGAAACTTCCACGTCACTCTGTAACTTCAGACCAGCCTGAAGTGCCCAACCAAGGGCTTTGCTCTCCATGGCAGTCCCAGCACTGAGCAACCAACTGAACCCCCAAACATCAAATTTTCCTGCTCCAAACCCATTAAGCAGATTTTATTTACAATCTCTTTCTACGTCAGGAGCTCAGATAGTTCATTTTTGTATCCAGCCCCCAACACTTATACATCTGCAGATGTTCCCACATGAATATGGGAACTTATCTCTAAAACTTATCCTTGTCCATCATATTGGAATGCTTTAGCATGTGGTGCTCCTGTTGAACCTCATGGTGTTTCCAGCTCAAGGTGTCTCTTGTGCCACAGGACACTTAAAAAACACCTAAAAGAAAAGAATTCATAATCTGTGGTCCCTAAACCCCCAGTTCTCAGCTTAATAAAGCATTTTCAGCTGTGCAGTTACAACATTCATAGCTAGTGCTGAGAAAATAATTTGCAGCCAGTAATTTGCTGAAAGAATTTAGTCCCTTTCTCTGCTCACAGATGGTCCCTGAGCAAAATCAAAATTTCCTCGAATGTACTCATTATTTGAAAATACTCAACACATTTTTGGCAGGGCTTTTTTTTTTTTTTTTTTTTCCTTTAAAAAACCACCCTTGCAGATTGATCACAAAAGCATTGCTTGTGTATTCCATAGTTAGTATTCTAGCCATGAGCTGCTGGTTTGTTGTGATTAATCATAGGTCCATACTATGGTTTCCATTCCCCCACTGGAGGGAAAACAAAACCCCCGTAATTCTTATAGTCAGGTGTAGGCCTTGAAAAAATCCCACAGGCTTTGATTTCCCTTGGGGGAAAAAAAAAAAAAAAAAGGCAGAGACATTGCACTAGGGAATTTTAACCCCTTTAATCTCTGGTTCTCACAGGGTTTCCTATATCTTTCATAGTGCCTACAGTCCCCACTGAATGTGGCTACATAGAGAGTCTCACAAGGGTACAGCAGGACCACATATTTGGAATTGTGCATCCTAATGGAAAAACAAAAGGAAAACCCCATCCTGCTCCCCAGGCTCTTGAAGTGAAATCAGCTTATCCCAGCAAAAAAACCCCCATGGTGAGGTTGCAGATGCTGGAAGCACTCGAGGTATGGGATAAACTGGAGGGTACCAAGAGAGGGGCATGGTCAGAGTCTTGTCCAGACCTGTGAGACCTGACAGGTCTGTTTTTTAAAGAATCACTGCAGATAAGGCTTCAAAAATTAGTTGCTAAGCAGGGTCCATCATTTAAATTCCAGTAGCTCATTGCATGCCAAGGAACTACAGGCAAGGGAAGAATTTTGCATTGCATTTAACTGTTCATACCAACACTTAGGAAAGAGAAACATTCACAGGCTTGTGAAGGCTCAGTAGGACAATCAAATTCTTACGTTCTGCCCACCTGCTTCTGCCAGCTTTGGGTTGTCCTGCTCTGCTCCTGTAGTTGGACACTGGAACTCATCCAGGGCTGGATGCAGACTGATGTCCTAGAGCTGAAAGGATGGGGCACAACACAGTAAAAATCCCTGAGCCATCCCTTCCATCCATCAATTGCTCTCTTTCTGTGCAAATATGTGCTACTCATGCAAGCACAGACAGAATTGTGCCATTCTTTGCAGCTGCCACAGGGAAGAATCACATTTACATTACTAAATGCATCTTTCCAGCAAAACACAGAGTGAAGTCAGAAGACAGCCTTTGATAAGGAAGAAAGAGACTTTAAAACAAATAACCCACATTCACTAACATGTATTCAAGTACAGACAAGAGGTACAGCGATAAAAAAAAAAAACAACCCAACCAAAACCCCTGACATTTCTGCTTCAAGCAGCCTTTATCACAGAGCGTGCGGGTTTTATTTTGGCTGTTACCTTTCCTTTTGATGGTGTCTTCTGAGCCACTTCTCACGCAAACATTTCTCCATTTCCCCACACGTACTCTGCAGTGTGGGGGATCCTGTCTCTTGCAGATGTATTCTGTGCTGGCCTAGCCCGAGCAATGACCAGCCATACAGGTGTAAAGGGTTTTCTGCTGCTGAAAGATATTCTGTGTCCAAAGTGGAGCTCTGGAAAGAGGTCTGGAATCGGACTGGTATCAGGAAGACAGGACTGCTGCTGCATATATAGAATTATGACAACTTTAAATGCTTTGAGGAGAAAAAAAAATATTTTTTTCAAAGGGATGACAATTGCATTCAAATAAATTTAGTATGCGGGAGTTCTGATTGTTAATCACATGCATGAAAACACCACACAAAACCTTTGGGACGTATAAGGTGCACTACAATAGCCTGGCCAGATAATAGATACACATTGCCCTGACATCTTCTATATGGTGCTAGATTTATTTCATTTCTTGAATTGTGTGACAAGATGGAAGTGAGGAGTTTTCGCAGATGGAAATGGGCTGCTGCTGCTAGCCTCAAGCAGAAGAGAAAGGATTTAATGACATTTACACCAAAAAATATTAGAAGTGAAGTAGCTGTTGAAGATGACATCAGCACATTTCAGAACTGGCCATTTATTAGGGTAGGTCCATGTCATTCAGAGCTAATGTTTCTGAAGCTATATTCTGGAAAATACTAGAGCAGAGAATTATTTTCAACTGATATTCCAATACTGTTTCTACCTTTTTCTTTTTTTTTTTTTCTTTTTAATGGTAGAAAACATATTTTAAAAAATGGAACTGAAACAAAGAACAATTCAGAGACAGGAGGTCAATTCTGTGGCAACTTCCATGGCAATGGAGACATAAAAAATAAAACACTGCAGCTTTTTATAAAAAGTAAGTTTTTCAGGGCTAGAACATTTTCTGTCTATTGTAAAGTTAAACAATAAGGAATTTCCTCGATCCAGAGGCTGAGCCACTTAAGGCTTGGGATGTTTGAAATATAAGGCAAAAACCTCAATCCAAACTTAGCAGTTTACACCATCCAGGACACCGTTCACCACAGACCTCTCTACCTCATGCATCAGAGGGTCTCAAGTTCAGATTCAGGTGTGTCTTGGGTTTGTGTGGCCAGGTTTTGGTAGCAGGGGGGGCTACAGGGGTGGTTTCTGTGAGAAGCTGCCAGAAGCTTCCCTCACATCCAGCAGTGCCAATGACAGCCGGCTCCAAGATGGACCCACCACTGAGCCCATCAGAGATGCAGGTAATGCCTCTGTCATAACATATTTAAGAAGGAAAACAAAGGGTTTGTGCAGTTGTAATCGCACTCAAAGGAGAGCGGAGGAGGGTGAGGGTATGGGAGGGAATCAGCCCTGCAGACACCAAGGTCGGTGCAGAGGGAGGGGAGGAGCTGTCCCAAGTTCTGGTGCTGAGATTGCCCTGCATCCCGTGGTGCACACCATGGTGAAGCAGCTGTGCCCCTGCAGCCCACAGAGGTCAGTGGAAGTTCAAGGATCCACCTGCAGCCTGTGGATGCTGGAGCTGGTGGATACCTGAGACAGGGCTGTGACCCGGAGAGATGCCCATACTGGAGCAGGCCCTTAGCAGGGACCTGTGGACCCATGGAGAGAGAAGCCCATGCTGGAACAGGTTTGCTGGCAGGACTTGTGACCCTGTGGGAAACCCACACTGGAGCAGGCAGTTTCTTGGTGGAGTCATCCTGTGGAAAAGTGACCCACGTTGGAGCAGTTCTGGTGCCTGTGGGAGGAACTCACTTTCAAGAAGATCATGGAGGTGTCTCCTCCCCATGCTGGAGCAGGGAAAGGACTCCTCTCCCTGAGCATATGGTGAACTGTCCATAACTCCCATTCCCTGTGTTCCTATGCCACTGAGGGGGAGGAGATGGAGCCTGGGAAGGATGGAGGGATGGAGGGGAAGGTGGTTTTGATGGTTTACTTCTCATTAAGCTGCTCTGATTTTGTTAGCAATAAATTTGATTAATAACCTCAACCTCGGTCTGTTTTGCCCATGATGCTAGTTGGTGAGTGATTTCTCCTGGTCCTTATCTCAATTCACTTTTTGCTATATTTTCTTTCTCCTGTTCTTTCCAGTTGTGCAGGAGAGTAATGAAGTAGCGTTGGTGGGTTCCTGGCATCCAGCCAGGGTCAATCCCCTACAAGATGCAAATTCCTTAACTTGTTAAAAAGTCTCACCAGCTAGGAAGTCAAAGGAGGACAAATGTTACAGGCTGTGTGGTTAGACACCTCTTGAATCAAGATGCTAAAAAAAAGAAACAAAATCTTTCCTGTTATTTAAGCTCAAGGCTTATGCGAGACAATACACGATGCTCTAACCAAGGGGAAAAGGATATAGTGAGCCCAATCTTTATTAAGGTCTGGCTGTACATGATTTACTTTTCATTAGGTTTAGTTAGCAGATAAACACTAATTCAGGCAAGACTTCTAACCGTGCTTAATACTTTAGTCTTAAAACAGAATAATATCTCCAGCATCATTAAAAACAAACATTCAGATGGGAACAAATTAACTCATATCAATTCAGCCAGCTGCAAAGATCTCCTTCCTACTACTGCTATTTCAGAAAATTTATGTTAGCCGTTCTCAAACCACCTCTTAAAAAAACATGCCTTTTGCATCAAGCCTTTAAGGCCATAAAATCCAGGCCTGTCCACCCAAGGAAGAGAGTGACACCCCAAGGTCCCTGTGATTTCTTGGAGAATGCTGTGCAGGTGGGGAACCATCTAGACCAGCTCTCTGCCACAGGGTGAGCAGTGGTCCAAAAAGCAACTGACATCGTTTTGTAAGTCATCTAAAGCTGCACAAAGCCACCTATCCTGAAACACTTATTTAGAAGTTCAGGTCTTTATCCAACAGTTTCCAGAATAGGGAACATACCCCTGCAAATACCTGAGGGATAAAATCAAAAAAAGAATGCAGTCTCTGCTTTGACACCTGTTTTGTTCATGGGTGATCAAATCCTTTCTGATCTTTTATCCACTGTCCTGAGTCTTGAAAGCAAGCACCTCCAGCTCCAGGCAATACAAAGAAAGCTGCAGAATGCACCAGCAAAACACTCACTGCCTGTGACTTGCTTCTGTGCTAAAAGCTGGAGCTCTCCTTTGCTCTTCCACTAACATTTTCTCTGATTCTTTCTGACTAAACAAGAACAAGCCATATTTATTCTTAGAAAAGTTGCTAGGTCACCATAAGCCCAAATTTAAGTTCTGGTGGAAAAGGCTTTCCTGCAGACTGCATCTGAAAACTGCCCTCTCTCAGATCCCACTTCCTATCCCAAAGCACTTTGAGAAAGTTTGGATACACATCTGAACTTTTCAGCATGATGAACTATCTCCCTGTGACTCATAGAAATGTTTCTATGAATATTTAATTCTTTTAAGTTCCAAAAGGAAAAAAAAAAGGCTCAAAAGGGAAAGAAAAAGACTCAAACAAATACCATAGCTGCCAACATCTTGTGACAGAAAGTCAATAGCTTTTAAATCTGCATAAAATTACATACATTTCCATGAAATTACCTGCATTTGCATATAGTGATGCTACAAGGGAGTTGCAGCTCCTCCTCAAGGCTCCCAAAATTCTGTCTTCTCGCACCATCCCAACAAAAGATAAATTCTGTCATCCTTGGCCTCTGGAATCATTGGGAAAAGAGAGGAGGAAATTGCTGGGGCGTCTCCATAGCCCACTGGAAATTCATGTGCAACCAGGGACATGGGCCAGGAGCTTCAGGAAGTCTCCTGATACCTCTCTTCCTTTCCCCTTCCCAATCTCTTTCTCTGCTCCTTGGCAGTGGCAGCAGGAGACTGGGGAGAGCAATTTCTAGCAGGTGGAATGAAGTCTGTCCTCCTCCTTGCTGTCCGTGTCCCTCACCACCTGCAGCTGAGGGGACAGTGCCCACAGCACGCCCAGCCAGGAGTTCTCTCCAGACCTTGTGGGGTTGGGGGATCCCTCTCAGCCTTCCAGGAGCTGGGGCAAGGCAACCCTGGCAGCCTGTGCAACACCATGGGTTAGGGGAGGAGGGAAATAGGGCCTGGTGGTAAAAATTACTAGCCTAGGAGTTTCTGGACTGCATGGAAGGGGAAAAGGCCGGTCCAGAGGTGGGGAATGACTGCAAACTGGAGCCAACAGCACGTTTGAAAAGACATGGGCAATACTGGCTTTTATCCACAGGCAGAAGTGGTGTCTCTAGAGCACCAAAAAGAAAGGGGAGCCCAAATACAAATCATGTGATTGAATGACTGCCATCACAAAATATTGAGGTACAGCATCTCCCAGCTGCTGTGATGGCTGCCATACCTTCCTGCCCCCCCAGCCCTGAGCTGCTCCTCTCAGTTGTGTCAGCACAGCTACATTTGTGGGGCAAATCCAGGAACCCCAGTTCACATTGTAGCCCCCACACTGGGGAAGCCAGCAACATTGGGGACACAATACAAGGGGGTGGGGTGGGGGGGGAAATGTGTGTGAGTAACCTACCAGCCATTTTAGAGATACTGAAAATTGTAATCCTGGAGAGAGTCTGAGTCTGGGGGTAGACAAGGTACGCTGTTTTTCACTACCTAACAAAACCCAAGAATACATTTGATGAGCAATTTCTTCCTGCAGAAGTCTCTCATCGTGATTCCAGCAGATAGATATATTCTAGAGATTCCTGCTGGCTGGAGTGATAGCTGAGGGATCACGGAGGAACCTGTCCCCAGGACCAGAGAGCATCCTGACAGCTTCTTCCATGGTCTTCCCTCAGGTTAGGGAGAGAGCAGGATGTGAACAATTTCATTTTTTCCCTGCCTCTTTACTGCAGCCTCTCAGCCCAGCAGCCAAAGGTACTGTTAAATGTACTTAGGTTTTCTCTGGTGACATTTTCCCACCAAAAACCTGAACTTGAATACACCAGCCTGCTTTCCCAGAGGCCACAAAACAGGTTAGTAATGAGTTAGATCAAAATGTGGAGTGTTTTGTGTCCCACCCCCAGGCCCTGGCCTCCCTGTATGTAACTGCTATTGAAATATATTTGGTAACACACCAAACGTATTTAAAGGGATTGCGGAACTGGCCAATTTTCATGCTAATTAAAGTGCAGGAGATGGAAGTGAGCTGTTTGAAATACATTACAGCACCGAGGAAAACATATTGTGCGCTATCTCATATTTTTCAAGAGCCCATATTCAAATCCACTTTCAATCTGTGTGCACTGTGCTGCTGCTGTTGCTGCTGCTGCTGCCTGTGTTACCAATCCACAGGCAGCATCCATCCCGTCCCTGTGCCGGCCCAGCCCTTGGAATGCGATGGACCTGGATGCATAGCCCATCCCTGGGGACAGGGAGAACTAGGTCAGTGGCTTGGAAGGAGCTGGAGCACCAGGCTCTCACACGAGGGGAGGCAGGGAAGGGAGAAGATTACTAATCTCCACAGACAGTATAGCCAAAGGGGACAATGTTTGAATTTCCCGTGATGCTTACAGAGGATAGAGCTCAGACTCACAACTGTGCTTCTCGTGCAAGGGCTGGGGAAAGCGTGCTGTTCAGGTAAATGTCTGGAGAAAGGGAAATCTTGTGCAGAAAGGCATTTGCAGAGCATGTAAGCATCTTGTCTTCACTTCCCTGGATAGCTGGTTGGTTGGGTCACACCCCAGTGTCAAAAGTGGACAAGAGTTGGACCAGCATATCTGAGCCAGGGGCACTGGTTCAGCTTTTATTTCAGCTCCTTAGGGTACATGAGCTGTTCATAAAATACAGGGCAATTTACTACCTGGCAGGTCTCTTGAGACCAATGGTTTTGTCCTACTTGCTCAGATAAGTTTAGAAATTCATTTTATTTGGAGATATTAGATGTTGCCCATTTGTTTACACAAAGCTCCTTCCTCTACAGCAGAAGACCCCTTCAGAGTGCACGTTCACATGTACGATCTCATTTCAAGTGTCTGGCTTGGGAAAAATCTGCATATAAATTGATGGGAATGTCTTTGAGTACTTCCCAAAGTAATGGTGCATGTGCTACAGCCCTCTGGGTTCAGCTCTGCATGCAGCTTTGCCTCCCAGCAGAGGGTGGCTGGCAGAGAGGGTGGTCCTCTACATGCACACCCACACCTCTCCAGGAAGACTGTGGAGAGAAGGACCTATTTCTATGAAGACCCACCATAGCTATAGGACACTTGTCCATGCATGATTGCTTGGATGCAGGAATTATTTGGCTATTTTCCTTGTTTTCACCTCCTTTCCCTCTCTCACTGACCTTTGGATACAGGGTCGACAAGTATATTTGTCCCCAGGGCTGGGAGCTACCAAGCTGCACTGTCAAAGTGCTGAGCAGTGTTTCTTCACCCTCAGGAGGAAATCTGCTTCTTTAAATATTTGTCTGACTCCCTGACAGCTCTTTGACAGAACATTTTGACTGTAAACTTCCCTGTTTACAGTAGCATTCAGTGGCAGAAGACATCTCTATCAGGGCGCCCTCCCCTTAGCAAGCAAATCCTTATTCCTGGCTGGCAACAGATTCTCCTTCCCTGTTTCAGTTCATATCTGAGTCTTTTCCCCTCTGTTATCTTCTGTGAGGACTTCATTTCCCAAACCAGAATTTGGAAAGACAGCTGCCCTGGGGCTGGTATGAAGATTGCAAAGGTTAGGTAGCAGCGGGTGAGATGATAAAAAAGATAGGTTCTTCCCACATGGACTCCACCAAAGGACAGAGGTGGTGGAACAATGGCTAAAAGAGCAAATCCCCACTCTGGTGAAATAAATGCAAGTTTCTCTCTTAAATGTTAATTGAGAAGTTTTCCTTCTTTCCTTCAGAGTCTGGCAAGTAATGTGTGTGTGGGTGGAGGAAGACAGGAATTACCTAGCAAATCTGGGAACACCCTGCAAACCCAGGGATCACGTGGTTTTAGAAGCAGCAGCAGCTCTTAGGAGGCAGATGAGGTAAGCCAAGAAGACACGTGGGAGTAGGGGAATTAGGCAGCCCTGTCTCTGAAGCTGTTTCAGCTTTCTGGTGCCGGGTCCAGATGAAGTCCTTGCCTTTGGAGAGAAGCCACCACCAGATAGAGCAGCTTTCTGATTTAGCTCCATGAAGGTGAAGCAGATGACTGGTCAGTACAATAATGAATTTGAAAAGATGAGCCTGAATTAAGTCATCTCTTAATGAAGAGCCTCTGAAAAGATAGCCTGGTCTCATAAGCTTGTGGCAGACTAAGCCTTTTTAATAAGGGCAAAATCCAGATTGCCTCTGTGACACTGGAGATCACTGAGTACTTACACCCTGCTGCCTGGCAGTTTACAACAAGAGAAGTAAATAGGAGTGCTTGCAGGAATGAAGAGGCTGATTGATAAATGATTCCCATTGAAGTGTGGATCAGAACAACAGAGTAAGCAGGGCCTGTGCATCAGTTTCACTTGGAAGTCAACAGCATGGTGCTGCCAAGATTTCATCTGTGGTGTCTTCTCTAAGTGAAGGAGAGCAGGACCTTTGCTGATGTTGGTGGTATCCTTGTTGCTTTGTCCTGCTGAAACAGAAGGTTGAGAAGAACCATCTGTGCATGGTAAATTGAGCAGATTACAAAATCTTCCTCATTCCAAAGATGATGAGAAAGTTTGTAGTCCCAGAGGCTCAGTAACCTCAAGGTATCCACACTCAGCTCTTCATGTGCTTTGTGGTGCTCAGAATGGAAGCACAAATACTTTTTTCTGCCACCAAAAGCTGTGTCTCTGGCAGAACCACAGATACTCATCTTCAGAGAAGTGCACTGTCACCCAAAGGAGGGAGGGATGATCTCCTACAGGTTTTCTGAAAGGCACTGCCATTGTTCAGAGTGCAAGTGGGCTGAGGAGCTTAACAGATGGCTGCAGTGAGACACGGACTCTCTACAGATGGTGAATTCATTCCCTCTGAGATCAGTGGTGGGCTGGATGACAGCCCAATATGGTTACAGACTCCAAAAGCCTGTATTACCCCCACACACCCTGTTATCATGACATTTTCCTCTTTGGAAAAGGCAAAGGGATTTAGAGAGATAGAAACAGACACCTACATGAGTAGGGAGAAAACAGTGAAAATGGCAGATGGCATAGAAACAGGTATGTATCCCTCTGAGAGGCTGTCAGCATGGGAAGAGAGGGCAAAGTAGCTATTGCTCACTAGCTTCCCTTGTGGACATCTCTTCTGTTCGTTCCAGGGACATCCAGAGGATGGGCACCCCGGTTTTCAAAACATAATTTTCATAGACAGTAAGCAAAATGACTGAGGATGACATCTCTGAGAAAACCTCCCAAGAAGCCCCTGTCCCAAAGGACTTTTTCTTTAAGACAGTGGTCTCAATTTTAAGCACTGTTCCATCTCTGGATGGATTTTTTGCCTTTAACAGAACCTTTAACAGACTCGATGAAATCATTGGAATTAGACAGCAAATGGGTTCCTGCTGTAAGCAGGATTTGAATGGATGTCCACCTTATGCCTCCCACCCCATAACACAACACTAAATTTCACATCAAATGAACAGTTTATCAGGTTTTGTCAAGGGAAATAGTTTTGGTTCTTAGCTATTTAAAGGCCAAACCAGGAAATTATTTCAAACCAGAAATAGCATAAATTCTTTTGAAGGAGTTTTTTCTTTTTGTAATCAAGTCATGTTTTGAAGACAATCCTCCTCCCACTGATATTTCAGAAATGCAACATCAGAAGACATCACTAAGTCCAGGGTTTAGGAAGCCACATCTTCATTCGTTTCAGGATGATCTTGGGCTGTTTAATGGGTTGTAGTGGGTAATACCAAGAAGCTTGGATGTAATTCCAGGTTCCACAGCAATGTGTAGGTCGGAGAATTATCTCAGCAGTCAGCATCCATTGACTCATAGAAAGCCTGACTCACAGCTATTGGTATCTACAAGAGTTCCTTTTATTTCTCTATTTCCCTATAAGTTTATAAGATTATACCCACCAGGACTAATGCCATATTAGCTCAGGAGCAAGTTTAAATTCAGCAGGCTGGTATTCAGCAAACCTCCCAAGCTGGGTGAAGGTCTTTATTAGAATGCATCTACTGATAACTCTCTTCCCAAAGCCCCAGGGCTTGTAGGCAGAACAGCACAGCCCTTGAAATTCACTTCCTTCCAGTTTTAACAGAGCATTTGCAAGGAAGTTTCACAAGAGCAGCTATTCCAAAAGACACTGCTGCTAGTTCTAGTGGCAGAATAAATCTTGTGATTCAGCATCCAACACCTTCTCTGGAAGCTCTGAAGCAACCCTAGAAATACTCCCTTTCCAAGAGGAAAAAAAAAGAAAAGAAAAAAAAAAAAGGAACAAGTCACTAGAAGCATGCAAGTAGATTTGTAGACATGAAAAAAAAGCCAGAAGATATGTCTTGCTGAATATAAACTTGCTGGTGCAAAGATCTTACTTTAAAATTGATGGAAAGGCCCCTTGTGTTGCATTGCTCCCTGGTATTAAAGTAGTGTTGGAACACCTTGCAGGATCGAGCACAATATGAATGGTAAGTCCTAAAGCTATATATTGAATTATGAAAATATCTCACTGGTACTATTGTTCCCAGGATGCTATATGACAGTGCAAGTTGATCCCCAGTGGCTTTGCCAACAGGTTCTGGGATTATTCCAGAGGTATTACTTTTAGCTTGGTCTCACAAGTCTGCTAAATACTTCTCAATATGAAAACCACAGCACCATGATGTCAAGGTGCTAAAACCACATGAGGAAAGAGTGGGACAAGGAAGCTTGAAGTAGAGAGAAGAGCTCTCCCCAGTCATACTTCTTCACTCCTTCCCAGCTGTCTTGGTTTGGAAAGATAGGTATCTGCCAGCGAAAACTGGAGTTTCCCTTAGAATGGAGAATGTAAACCCCTCACCCCCTCCAAATTATAAATTTGCAATTAAGGGCTTTCAGGCAAAGAATTGAGAATAGGAATAACAGTTCTTTACTAGGAATATTAACAATACAAATGTAGTAGAAAACAAAACCACCCAACCAAACCAGCAAACAAACAACAATTTTGGAAAAAACCTGACAGAGTCAGAGCTACAACCTGACACCCTATTGGTCAGGGTGTTGGAAGCAGTCCAAAAGTGAGTCCTCCTGGAGTGGCAGATGTGGTTCTGTTGAAATAAAGATGATGCTGTAGAACAAGGGTCCAGTGATGGTGAGAAGGGTCCAGTCTTCCTCCAGGAATTCAGTGGAGCCAGATACCTTTGTGTTCCTGTGTCTCAGTTTTTATTTAGGTAGGAATAGTTGGCTTCCCCCCACTGGGTGGAGCATCTCACAATGGGACAATTGCTTGTGGACAATTTGCTTGTGGACAATTGCTTGGTGAGCCTTAATGGCCCATTAGCAGAAAATATTCCTCTGGAGGGAGGATGGGTGGTGAAAGAGATAAGAAACACTGCCCCACCTGGTTTTAACAGCTGGCCCATTATCCAAAGGCACCCACCCCTCTTCTCCCAGAGTTACAAGAGATAAAGAAAAAAAAACATCTCCCCAACTGCTTTCAACAAATGAAATAGAATACACATTTTTGGTTCCATAACCCAAGATACCACCTCTTTTTGTTCCAGGGTATTTCCCACCACCTTCCAGGGTTCACCTTTTAAAGCAGCCAAGCCCTGGAGCCATTGCAGCCAGGCATGCTTCAGTACAGCCACTATCCCCTGCTCTTAGGGAAAATCCTCCTCCCAAAGGACTGCTTCATTTATTTCATTTGTCTCCTTCCCATCTCCCACCCTGTCCTCAGGGGAATACAACCCAGGCAGATAAGCTAATGAGACAATTAGTTCTCTGCTCCCTGATTGAAGAGCCCTTTTTTTCCTTAACCAGCCAAGCCAATTCTCAACATCATTGAGTGCTTGACTTTATTTTTGCAATGTGATTCATCTTCCCTCTTGCTCATATATAAACCTACCATAAAAGAGTGTTATTAGTGTTGCCAAGTTAAGCACTACTTGTTAGCAAACACTTAGACCTAAGCCTGTTTGGGGAACCTTAATTCACCCTCTTCCTCCTCCCACTCCACAATTCACCTTGCATGTGTATTTATCAAGGCCTTTAATAACCTATCACTGTAGCCTATCCTATAGTGGTGCACAGAAAGCCCATTCCACACTCAGCACATATATTGGGCAGTGATCTATGAGGAATGACCAGCTAAGGGATATTTCATTTGTGAGATATTTTAGTTGTGAGTAGTTTCCTCACAATTTGACTTGCCACCCACCTGCTCTTGCATGTCTATAAAGAGGATTATTGCAATGTGGCATGCAAAGGTGGGTACAGCCACAATACAAGAATCATTGTGAAATGTAACCCAGCATGCAAAAACTCTTAAAAAACAGCACCTTCTGGAAGTGTTCACTACAAACTCTGGTAGAAGGGGAAGATGGATATCAGCAGAAAATTTAGGACCTACTCCCATTTCCCTAAAGATCCTCCCTCCCAGGTGATCATACGGCAGCCCTTATATTTGGAATCCATCTTCTTCTACCTTCAGGCCAGTATGAAAAGTAGATTCCTGAGGCAGTTGTTTGGCTAGGGCTGCTGTTTCTGCATGCTGGCTGGCAGGGCAGGCAGCAGTGCCTTGCTCCTCCTCTGACCCTGTGCCATGGAGAGAGACACAGCCTTTCAGAGCCCAAGCTCCTCCAAGGTGAGAGACGAGGTAGTTGGCTTGCTTTTGCCTCTCTATATGGGGAAATGCAACAGTGGAGTTCAGGGGGTCTGCAGGATTTGCTCAGTCGCCACACAAGGTCCATGTTTTCCTCTCCTGCCTCTGCCACCCGCTCCTACTGAGCCATACAGTTGTGAGACCATGTCACACAGTACTATGCTGTAGTTGTCAGACTATTAGTCACTGATCAGCCTTTCCCTGGCAGCACCCTGTCCACCAGATTGGGAATAGGGTTTTTTCAGTTGTCCTCATTTCCATACCAAGTGGGAGAGACAAATGGCTGATTGCCTGTGCCTGAGGCAACCCTGCTAACTGTTGGGATGATGATCGATGTCGCTGCCTGACCGAATCCTTCAGCCCATGAGATGCTTTCCAGTCTTGCAAAACCTGTCCTCTATTCAACACTTCCTATTGCATTCTTGATAATTTAAGCTATGACATCTCTTACTGATTTCTTGATGGAATGGTCCCCAAAAACTTACAGGGTGGCCTCAGAGACACATCTGCCTGAAACCATCCATGACCTATCTCCTCTTGCTTTTAATTGCTTCTAAGGAGGGTTGCAAGAGGAAGAGGAAGGAAGGAAGCAAGCCAATGCTGAAGTTCTCAGTAGGTTCATCATTTGCATAGTCAAGTCTGAAAGAGAACCTGAATCCAGGATAACCTGAATACCATGAATTTTTTTAACCCCAGACTTATTTTTTGTTCCTGGTTCTTCTAGCCATTCCTGAAAATTTACAAATATCCTATTGCATGACCAAGAGGAGGTTTCCTGAATACAAACACAGAACAAAATAACTGTCAGGTTTATGATGCATCACTCTATTTAGACACAGAAGTATTCTTGCCCAAAAATTTCAATTCAGGCAGAATGGTGAAGGCTTTTGCATTTATCTCAGAATTTACAAGCAAGGAACAGCTATAGGGCAGGCTCAGGTCTACAGTTCATGCCCTGACAGCCCATGGAAGGAGGCTCAATATGAAATAAATTCACTTTGTTTCCACTTGGGATCTCCCAGACAAGTAGATGGCAAGTTCAACTTCATCACTGAACCTCTTTCCTTTAAATGTGTGCTTGAGTGTATTAACTCCCCTCAGCATTGCAGAAGGCCAATAGGTGCAGAAGGACTTTTGTTGCAAAGATTCCAAGAACTGCTAACTGGTGATCATGCAGAACTGTAAACATTTGATTTTAAAGATATGCATGGGTGGAAAAAAGGTATTGAATTCATAAAATTGCAGTACATGTGCAGCTAGATTCAGTGGCCTCTGCCCAGTTGGGACTATAGGGAAATAAAGACCAAAAGTTTGCAGAAACAACTGAAGACCTTGGAGAGAAGCTTTGCTTTCTTCCATTGCTTGACAGATACAGCACAGCAAACAGTGAGTTAAGGCTTTTCCCTTGCTACACTGCAGCAAAAATGAGAGATTTAAATAGACTGAAAATGTAAATCCAACATTTACTCCATAGACATAGTGAAGCAGAGCGAAGGGGAGGGGAGTGAGGGAGGATAGATGATCATTGGATGTGTGAGAAGAGAGATGCATCACATAGTATATATTTTATATGTATTAATATTCATGCCAGTTCTTTCTTTTCTCCCTCCAGGCTCTGTCTGCTGCTTCAGTTCATCTATCCGGCTTCAAGAGGGAGATGGATCTTTCAGCCCTTTTCTGCAACTCTGAGCTAGAATCCAATCATCAAAATAGCATGTGGTTCCTTTCTCAGCAACATTGCAGAGAGATGTTGGGACATCTACAGCTGGAGTCCCATCCTAAGACAGAAAGCAAAGTTTGCAAGATGGGTCATCCCATGCTCCCTATGAAGATCAGAGATGTGCTTGGCTGGTGACATTTTGGGAGAGGATGCATGGAGAGTGACACTGCTCCTCCTGAGTCCAGAGGGAGCACCCCTGCTTTTATGGAGGCACAGAGTTTTAAATACTGCTATCCTGTATCTGAAAGTCTGGAACAACACATGGAACAGAGTAATCCTGTGACAAGTCTTCAAATATGGAATTGAGGAACGAAGATAACCATACCTTTGGAAAAATATTGTACCTTCTGATGGCAGAATGGTGGTAGTCAAGCCAAAGTAAAAAGGCAGTATGGTCTTATACTTACTTGGAAACAAAGAAAGCCCTGCTTTTGGGGAAGGAGGAAGTCAGTTGTCCAGGGCACTTGGCTGTGTCTAAAAAAACATCAGCCTAGAGGCAACAGCATCAAGATCAAAAAGTAATATACAGGTTATAGTGCATGAGAAGAGAGTTTCAATTTGCTGAAAAGAAGATGAGGCTGAAGTTTATGCTTAAAGGCTGCTGCAGTATTTTCATTCCAACACTACTGAAGATTGTCATGAAAAAATCCATTTTCTGAACTCTGTTTGGAAGAGAGACAGTAGTAGTCCTGGAAGACTGATGTTTCCCTCAAGACTCAGGTGCTTCAAACTAAGAAAACTTGATGGCAGTGCTTAAAAAGCACTATGTGCCCCAAACAAGCGTCACAGCAGAGAAATAAATTACTCTTAACCAAGCCAAGGAAAGGTGAGACTTAACAGCTTTTTCGCTTGTCTTGCAAAGCTCTTCTACCTATCACACTGGTGTTCATGCCTAAGGACTCCCTTGGGAGTTCTTGCTTTCTATTTGGGAATCAAAAACCTGGACTTTGATGAGGAAAAAACTGCCGAATATTTTTCATGGAGAGCAATTTAATCCAGAGGAAGACAGGTACTGTGTGAAGCTCAGCGCATACGTGTGTGGAGTCCAGCTCTGAGGGGCACTCCTTCTGGAACCCATCCCAACGTGGTCAGTGGAAGCAGACCCACACCGTGGAGTCTCTTCAGAGAGCACCAGGGAACCAGGTTTAAAGGCATGGCACGAGCTGCACCTGTGTTTATCCAGCCGAGCACAAAATGTTTGGGCATGTAGTATGTATGTGCACTTTCCTAAAATGCAGTGAAGAGAAAGCCATTTTGTATTTGTAAGGAGGACTCGCTCTTTCTTAGCAAAGAGTGACTCACGTATGTACTACAAAGGATTGGTCTTCCGCCATGGAACAGCTCTTCTGAACTTTGGAATGCAGAAGCTGGATTTTTGGTAAGCTGGACTGGGTAAAAATCTCTGCCCCTCTTTATCTTTGGGCATAGCAACCAACAGATGTGTCCTTATTTTTTTGGGAAACTGTACAGAAGATTTACCATCATTCTTCCCACAGAAACTGACAGTGTTCACAAAATTAGCATCCAGGAGATAAAAGTTCAGACCACAACCGGCTGCCAATTCACATAGCGCAATTTAAGTCAGTGCCACTTTACAGGAAAGCTTTTACAGGAAGTGCTCAGGAAGGTTTTTGATCTATGGATGTAAAGTGAGTACTTTTTACCCTTGCCATCATTTGGTACAGAAGGAAAAGATTTTTAGCCTACCATGGAAACATGGATTTGTCAGTGCAGTTTGTATTACAGTCACATCCACGGCCTCCTACTGTGATAGATGCTGAATAAACATGCAAGTGAGAAGTCCACGCCACCTAACAAAGATATCCAAAGGGAAAGAAGTGAAACAGCTTGTCCAACACCATGAAGCAAAGCAGACACAGAAAGCAGCACAGACTGCTTAGTCACATGTACGACTTTGTGGAAGTTGTGTATTTAGTGAGGTTATAACTTTACAAACACATGCATTCAGACAAAGGCACGCTGCTTCTCCTGCTACTGTCAACCAAAGACATATTTCCTGATGAGTTCATTACTCCCAGTGGATGTCTTAAGCAGTGTCATCCTTACCTGTAACTCCTGGAATCCAGCCTAATTCAAGTATGCCAAATCAGAGCTGGGTATGAAGTCTTTCTTGCAGCCCTAGAACACCACATTCACACATTTCACGATGATCAGCAAAGTCTGGTTTCCTCTAGGCAATGTTCAGCTGCAAGAAGCTTCTCTGCATTTTAGTAACAGGTGTTTCATATTGCAATCTTTGTATCAAAAGAAAGTAGAACTTTGTTTTCTCTCCATACTCCTTTGCAAAAAAAATTGGAGAAGTTTAAAAGTTCTCAGTGAATGAGAGGAAGGAGAAGGTTCTGTAGACAGAGCATGCTCCTTTTGCCTTATATCCTAAGCAGGCAAGATAAATGTCATGGTGATTAATATTTATTTTCCTCAGCCCAAAATGAATAGGAATTTAATTCTCAAATTAAATTGAAGAATTTGAAAATCTAAAATATGTTTTACTGAACACATTTTATTTTAACCACTTTTAAAACCTGTATGAAAAAATATCCAGTCCTTTGCTATACTTGGCATGTATTTCCACACTGACGAAAAGCTTCTAAAAGACTTTTTGAAAATGCTTTTTCCTTGAAATTTTTAAACATACCAAATGAATCCCTCAGGCAATTTTTTTTTCCAAGTCAGTATTTTCTAGTGGAAAAAGATTCCCATTTTAACCTTTCATTAATAAAATTTCTAGCCTGACTGAACACTCTTAGCTAAGTGAGTGAATAGCTCGCTTCAGGAACCATTAATCCAGACCTGATGTGAACTGGTGTCTCTCCAGTCCGTGGCTGTACACTGAAAGAAGGTGTCCCTGTGTCTTGTCTCTGCTGCTGAACCATGTGGTGTTGGTGAAAATGTTGGTGGGGGGCTGTGGGAACAGGAAAGGGCAGAGCAGGCGTGCTCTGGGCAGAAAAGCACTTGAGTTGGTCACACATGTAGGCTGGTCGACAGGGTGGCTGAAGCTGAGCTTAAAACTATGCTGACAAAATTAAGGCTAGTGGAAAATGCTTCTGAAATACAGCTTCCAGCTGCATGGTTACATTCTTATTTGCAATTCCTCACTCCCATGGTGTTAGTGAAGGAAAAATCAGTTTTACTGATATGTTGGTGTTTGTGGTTGATTTTGAGTTCACTAGGCAAGAGCTTAACTAGTTCATTAACTTCTGGAAAGCACAGCTACTAAAAGATTCATATATATGTAGAGGAAAATATAATCCTTTTTTTTTTAATCTGTGACAAGCTTGATCTTGAAATATTTCTTAACAATATATTCAGCCTCCTTTCAAAAAATATTTCTCCCCTTGTGTAACTCAGAAATAGCCAGATCAATTTTGTGAAAAAGCCCCTAACAACTTCTAAACAAACCCTTTGAGCTTAGACTAAGTGTGAGCAATTTCATTCTGAAAGAGGAATCACTTGGAGAATTCAGAGGACATAGAAGCAGAGACTTGGATGCTGCAACCCTTTCAAGCTCCGCATTTGGTGTGCACTGCTGGCAGAGGCAAAAAGGAATCTGCAACTGAATTGGCCTGCTGTCAGGGGATGGAATTTTGCTTCCAGAGTTTTCAGTACCACTAAAAAGAAGAAGAAGACAGAACACCAGAAACAAGCCTGCATGGGTGCACAGAGGGATTGACTCCCTGCAGAGCCAGCAGTTCCCTGAGGATGGCTGACCCTGGAGACCTGATTTAGCAGGGCACTTGTCCCACTGGCACCAGCCCTGCTGCCATGAAGCCTTGTGTGTGCATGGTGAAAGGTCCAAGGCCACCACCTGGACAGTTGCCTGCCATCAGATTTGTTTTCCATGGGAAGCATCAGTAAACTCGTGGCGGGAGAGGACACAGCTGCCCCAGAGCGCAATAATTGGGTTTTCCTTTCTTACTCTGCTCTCTGTACCTGCCCTGGCACGACTCATTCACAATACTTGGGAACAAAACTCTGCAGCACAGTTCAGTTTGGGACTACACTGAGTGATGGGTCTCCTGCAGATGGCCTTGTGATGTACTACAGCCAGTGCTAGGCAAGTGACAGAACGCAGCAAGACAGTGTTGCTGAAACCTCATACAAAGGATTACTTGTAGCCTTCATATATCAAGCAAACAAGAGCAGGCAGAGAGAGAGGGTTATCTGAGCAGGTGTTTTCAGATTAGGTTTGAAGGGAGATGGAAATGAGGCACTGCAAAGCAGTTAGCTCTCTGCAGCCACAAGATTATGTGAACAGGTCTCTGTTTAGCACATGCTGCTCACTGTCCCACTATGAAAGACTTCAACTCCATAGAGATCTCAAAGGGACAGCTGCAGCCATCCAGTGTGTTGTGTACAAAGCCTTCCCTGTAACACCAATTCTTATCTTAGAAGCCCAGATAAATTTCATCCCAGTTCTCTAGACTAGTGGATCTTGATCATCACAAGCCCTGTGGCTTTCCTCATAAGCTATGCTCTTACCTTTAAGCATGGCAGGATTTGTGGGAGCTGCTCTTGGGCTGCTGTCAAGAGTTACATTGTTCAAGCCTCTCTACTACAAGCAAGTCTAGAAAGCTTCTCCCTTCACATCCAGCAGGTTTGGAGCCAGCCCTTGCACTAACAAATCTGAGCACCTCAGCTTCTGCTACATTCAGACTACAACTCTGAGCATCTCACTTTGCAACAAACTGAGCCATTCTGCCCCTGTTAAGACATTGCTCAAGAGAGGAATTCAGCACTTTACTCAGGCTTTTCAGCATTCATCGCAGGATTATTCTATACATCCATAGCTGCAGGGACAGTAGGATGTGGAAAAGCTGATACTTGAATGAAGTGCTGAGTTTTGAGTGAACAAAAAGCTCATTTGCCTAAAGTGGGTGTGTTTGTGCTGCAGATAGTTTGAAGCCTTTGATGTGATAACTCAGGAACAACTTGTTCTGAAACCATTCACTTAGTGAAGGCATATGGAAATACAGTATTCTTGCTCCCACTGTTTGCTTCTCTTCCAATACAGCAATAAGCACTAGCTAGAACTGGAAATACTTAGTTTGGCATCTTGCTGGAGATCCCATTCCTCCAGGGAAATGGGTATATCCTCATTTTCCTACATGTGAGCTGAGTACAGAAGGCAAAGGCCCAGAACACCAGTGAATAGCCTCATAGAACATCCCTGGGAAATAGTACTTTCTGTGTCAGACACGAAATCTCTCTCCTCATGGTAACTGGTGGGAAAAGAGAGAGTGGGACTAGAGGAGCATCTCACTAGATTTAGAGGACTTCAGCAAAGCCCTGCTTACTGCCTGATTCTCAGGAAGCTGGAGCTTTGGTGGTGGCCCAAGCTGGGATATCACTGGGCAGACCCACATTCTTACACTGCAAAAGAGATGGGAAAGAGTTGAGGATGTGTCTGCAAGGATTTCTTCTCTTTGCTGTGGAAACTCAGAGGCACCAGTCCTCTCTGGGTACTTACCAAAGAGCTGCAGTTGCCTTGTGGATCAGACTCTGTGCTGCAGAAACCTCCTGTCTGTTTGCAACTCCTAAACCATGGCACGGGGAGCTGTGGGTGGGAGAGTAAAGGAAGCTCTGGCAGTACGTGAGGAGGAGTCACTGAGCTCTGCAGAACTTGTCTGACATGAGAGGAAGGATGTGGAATGGAAGGTCAGAGTCCCTGTCCCCACCCTCCAAGAGGGGACAGCTGTGCAAGACAGTGATTCACAGAGCTGCTCATGGCAGTGGGGAGGGAGGCAGCGGCGAGCTTGCCGCGTTTGTCCTATTTGCAACACGCTACAAATCTGTGCTGATTTAAGATCAACAGGGGACAGTGATGACAGACCTGTGTGACCTGACAGCACTCTCACTTTGCCTAGACCACTCAGGGAGTACAGCACAGAAGGCACACACTTAGTCACTGCAGATTACAGGCTAATGATATGACACCTTGTGAGTTGTCAAGTATATTGCCACTGCACCTGCCCTTAGGCAGAGGAGGCAGACATGACCCTGTATGCATCTAGCAAGTGCACCAACTGTCCTCAGCTATCAAGGACAGCCAGCAGAACTAAGCAGCTCCTTTCCCAGCTCATATAAATTGGATCAACTCCCCTCTGCTGCTGCTGGCTTTTGCCTACAGTATTAAGCTACTTTGGACCAGAGAGCCATCCCCCCTCCCATACCGCTCCCACTGCTGCATCCATGGCAACATTAGGAGCTTAACAGCAGACAATTCAGCCAAAGCCACCCGCCACTTCAAAGCACACTCCCCAGCTTGAGAATTCTTGTCTATTTTAGAGTCTCCAATGTTGCTATCATCAATGGGACATCATGAGTATGGACAACAGAGAGCACAAGGAACAAAAAGCTCGACACCACTCCTCTGTCAGTTTACTGCTAGTCTCCAGCCTGAAGGCAAACCATTATTTAGTCAAGGAGGAAGAGCACAAGCAGCAGCAGACAGCATTCCCCTGCACACTCTCCTTTTGGCAGGAAATTCGAATGAGTAGGAAAAGATGGGGTCATGAGAGAAAGTCTGGTAGAACAGATAAGAGCAAGAAGTCAAAAGCTGGAGTAATTTCATATGAATAGTCCAGGCTTGCTCCCAACCATGCAAATGAACATAAGTAATATGTCCTTTCACTAGCAAAGCATTAACTCTTTAGCCATCAGTGACCATCTTGCCAGCCTGCACAGCTCCCAGTCACCTTCAGTGAGGAATTATGCCTATATTCGTGCTCATTCTCAGTTGAAATGGGATGGTCCTAAGTGTAGGTGACTGTCCCAAGCCCATATTTTTCCCACCTCTTTACTACACCAGGTATCTTGTGTGTGTATGATATTTTGAGACAGTGCAAGACAGTGAACACTACGATGTTGTATGCTGCAGAAGCACTCTGAGTCCTTCATGCCCTGCAAACAAAGACTACAAGCACCAGATACCAAACTTAGAACCATCAACTACAATCAGTATTTTCCTAGTACACTCACCTAGGAGCTAATAGCCTGAAGTATAACTCCCATTCCCCTCAAATGTAGGTAAAGAAAACATGGAAGCAAAGGTACCAGCAGCTTAAACCTTCCTAAAAGCTAGAAAAGTCAAGTATGGAGGTCTACAACAAATATTTTTATTATTTGCAGTAGATGAATGACACCTGTGTAACAAGTCTATTAGTAAAGTTTTGCATTTCTCAGTAATTTTAATGCAAATGTTTCAAACATAGTACTCTGACCTCCAAAAGCAGATATTTTTCAGCCCAAGAACTCCCCAAGACATTATTCCAAGAATCTGGATCACCCAACTTGGAAGAAATAGAAATGTGGTGAAAAAAAAAGACCCTCCTAAGCCCTGTCAGTGAGTCAGATTAAATATTTCTTTCATTCTGTAATTATTACTCTGTCTCTGAAGCAACACTGTAAGAATCAAAGATTTTTTTTTTCCAGGAATGTTTTTGCACTCCAAATAAGTTATGAAGTCTGAAAGCTAACTCAAAAGCCAAAGAGAAAGAATGAAAAAAAAAAATAAAAGCCACATCATTTTCCTTTTCAGAAGAAACAGAGATTAAATGTAGTAGGTACAGTTCAGTAAAGTCTCCCTTCAGACCCCTTCTAAAAATTAGCATATCTGACACTGCAGTCTTCACATCACTAGTTTTAATTCCAGGTTTACATCTCTGCTGTCACAATTATTTCCACGAATGTGTCAAAATCCACAGTGTAATAACTAAGATTCCATTCCTCCTCTAATTTTAGAAGTCCAAGCCTCAGAGACGTCTTCTCTGTTGATTAGAGGTTTATTCTGTTCAGTTCATTGATCACAAGGGCCATTTACAAGACTCTGAGTTAACTAAAGCTGATTTCAGTCCACAAAGAGCTATCATGTTCTCAGGTGAGATACAGCCAGGGATGAGTAACCCTGTGCACCAGTAGGGGTTGACTTGACGGAGAGCAGCTCTGCAGAGGAGACCTGGGAATCCTGGAGGACAACGACTCCCTTCCAACACAGGAAATTCTATGATTCTATGTTTTGTGAGGATTGGAGCATCTCTATTACAAGGAAAGGCTGTCTAGTCTCTCTGTTTAGCCTGAAGAAGAGAAGACACAGAGGGGATCTTACCAATGCATGGAAATATCACAAGGGCTGGGGTTGAAAGGATGGGCACAGGCTCTGTTCAATGCTGCCTGGTGACAGGGCAAGGGACAGAGGGCACAAACTGGAACACCTTAAGTTCCATCTAAATATGAGGAAAAAAATGCCTTACTGTGAGGGTGACTGAGTACTGCAACAGAGCAGCCATGGAGTCTCCTTCTCTGGAGATACTCAAACCCAGCCTGGACACAGTTCTGTGCAAGCTGCTCCAGAGAACCTGTTCTGTCAGGGATGCTGGACTAAATGATTACTAGAGGTCTGTTCCAACCTCAACCACTATGTGATTCTGTAATTTCACATTGAATACAGACAAGATGCTCTGGGAACAGACCCAAGGAGAGAAAAGTTGTTTACCTAGACAGACTTGTCATCAAGTACAAACCTAACCAGACCCCTGAGCCAGCCCTTGAGAACGTGTCTTACTTATGGCAATGACCCTAGCAGCCACTCCCAATAAACCCAGACTAATTGTTAGAATCAGGACCTTGATTATAAACCATTTAACACCAGTAAACCCTGGGGCAGCTGCAGTGACCAGAAAGCAGATTAGAGGTGACCTTGAGCAGAATTTGCACGTTCTTTGGTTCTGCAAGCGCTTGGTAGATCACAGAAGCAAAAACACCATTTCACACTGACTAGGAGGACACAGTTCACAGCTCACACCAGTGAACTACAAAGTTTACAGCCTGGGGCATCCGGTGGTTGATGGTGCTGAATTGTTGGTGTGCCTGAATTACTGATGGCCTTATTAAAGTTGTGCTCAGGCTGGGGACCATCCACAAGCAGCAGCAGGTTGGAGGCAGTCACTCCACTCTTTCTGAAAGCTGTCCTTGTCATACCAGGTGATGTCACAGGGGACTCTGCTCCTCTTTTAATTTGCCTATCCACTTACAAATCATAATTTAAAATACAATGAAAACTTCATCTTAATATTCCTTCTAAGATACGACAAAGAGGGTTTTTTTGGGCTTTCAGTTCTTTTTTTTTTTATTATTGTCCTCTGTAAGCATTGAAAATACTTGAAGATAGAACCAAACACTCAGACTGGATCTAAGCAGACCTAAAGCACAGATGATGCATTAAATCCCAAAAACTACAGCTCCATCTGGATTTGGTGCTAATTCACATATATTGCTTATACATAGCCTTTAACTGAAGATGTTGAGCTCTAATATTGTTATTATTTTTAATGATAGTTTAGGGGATTGCTAATGGAGTAGTAGAGCCTTTCAGAGCCAGGGTCAATCCACATTTGGCATGGAAGTGCCTGAAAGTCATTGAAGTCCAGTAACAGGAAGAAAGACACAGCAGGGATAGAAAATATTTGAGAGATGATCACCCACAAACTTCAAAGCCCTCTTGCCTTTTTTCTTCATCACTTCCCCATCAGGAAACATACCAGAATATAGAGTATAGAATCACAGCCTTGATCATAAATAACCTTTGAAACTCTCCATAAATAACTTCTGAAATTCTTGCCATTCACTTTCTCATTTATACCTTGCAGGTGAAAGACCATTTGTACAGCACTTCTGATAGAAACCCTTCCCAAACTTTGAACCTGTGCCAAACACTCCCTGGGAGGGAAATATAACCCAGAGAAGTATCAGCACAAAGCACTCCTCTTCCCTGTTAGCTGCTTTTGCCAGTCTCTACTGGACAACAATAGTACTGGGACAGCAACTCCAGACAGAAGCCCATATACAGTCTTGGTGACTCTGCTAAACCAGAAAGATTATTTGACCATCAGAAAAAAAAGAATGAAGTGAGAATAAACACAGCAATTTGGTTTAGAGAGGAAAGACATCTGCTAAGCCTATTTCTCACTCTTTTAGTGGAAGTTCTCTCCTCCCTTTGCCCCACTGCCCCCACAAGCAAAAGGTTTCCCGAAGAGGCCAGTCCCACATTAATCTCACAGCCTTGTTGCTCTTTTCCAGACATAATTCTGCTGGCTCTGCACATCCTGCCTTCTTGTAAACCTCCCCCCCACCACCCAAGTCTATCCCTCAGAGAAAGAGGAACCCCTACTTTTCCACACTGCCCCCTCCTCTGCTGTCAGTAGTTAAATTCAGGATCCATTGGAGCTGAAGGCTTGGGCTCTCTTCCCTGTCTCCAGGGTGGCCATTCACAAACCAGTCAGGGAAAAGCCCAGTCTGAAAAGCCCAAGCTACCCTTGAGAAGAGAGAGGAAAAAAAAAGGATTGGAGGTTCAGGCTGTAGGGGCTACACCTACAGTGCCGATCTCCATCCCAGAACACCTATGCTGGGAAAATCTTTTAAAAGACTGAACTAGTGTCTTATTGCAGGATTCATGCCCAATTATTAACCTTGTAAATATTTCAGGTTACACAGCATATTATACCTTCTGTTTATTGATATGCCCATAGATTATTAATCTTTCATGACACTAATTAATTATCATAGTGATTTGGCAATTATCTTCTGTAAAGTTTGGCTGGGACCAGGTGCAGCCTCTCTCAGTGCCTGTAAAATGTGTTCCAGATCCTTGCAGAATGCCAGATGAAAGATATGGCTTTATTAGATCAAAACTGGGCTGCTGACACCTCTCCCAGAATATGTATTGACAGCCTTGCTGTCTTAAAAGGTACAGACTGTATGGAACAGCTTATAAAAACCTTGGATGCAGAAGCAAAGAAAAATATGCATAGATTTAACACATATCACTATGCCCTTTTCATATTCCCACGGAGCCTGGAATTAAGGCAGAAATTTCATCCCAGAATCTGGTTTATGGATGGCCTAGGGATTTCATGGAGGCATTTGTTCCAGAGACACGACTTAGTCCTTTCTTCAACTGGAGAAATCTTATGTCATGCACTGCGGAATGTGGTTTACTAATCACCGGCGCTGGTTTGAATGGCTCCATGGATCAAAACTGACTTTACACAGGGATGCCAAGAGCATTTGCCACTCTCCAGCATTGATCATTAGGACACTTTGCTTGTGAGGATCACACTGGGAGTCATTTCTTTGATGTGTGCAAATGCGGGAAAAGAGCTGAGGCTTTTACAGGAGCTGCTTGACTACAGGTAAAGAATGCTGCAGCTTCGGGGAGGGCCATTGCAAGACAATTAGAGCCTGCTTGTTCTGTCTTCCTATTTACAGGAGGAGTATAGCTCATGCTGTTTAGGCAGGGTGTAGATTTTGTTTCTGTGCTTTGGAAAAACTCATCCAAGTGCAGCTATCACAGGTCCTTTTCAGCAGGAGCTAACTTTAAGCTCTGTTCTTTTTGTTCCCTATCACCACCCCTTTCTTTTCTGCTCTCTTCACCCTCTGTAAGGTAAGCTAAAGCTGTGCCATTGTGATGGTCAGTAGTCACTCTGAGCCAAACGCCTGGTTATTTTGAAATCAGTTGTGAGCATTTCCACCGACTGAAATTGTAAGAGGATTAGGCTTGTATGCAGTCAGCTCCATTGAAGCACAGCAGACATGTTCTCCAGCTCCTCAAAAACACGTGTAATAATTTGTCTGGCTGTGATTGCTGCATTCTCTTGCAGATGCCACAGCCCTGGGGAATAGTGCACTTTCCACCCCTGCCTATCTTTCTAAGAGGGCTCTTGCTCTAGTCCTTAAGAGAACAGTCACAGACTTAAGAAGACTTTGGATTAACTCCTCGGCCAGTGTTTTATTGCTGGCCATGTCCACATTGCCTGTAAGTATTGACAGTGGGTTCATTATGGACTGAGTGCTGCACAGACTTTGTAATCCTGCAGTCTTTAGACCTTCTGGGCAAATGTTCAGCACACTTGGGGGGTATTTATCTCCTTTCACGGCTGATCAACACAGAGAATATGGCCATTGAAGCAAGTTCAGTGGTCTATGCCCACATGAGGTGGCTGAACAAGAAACGTGTAGCTCCATTCCTGGCTGATGACTGAGCTACCCAGTCTGCAGCCAAATGATTTCCTGCATGTGTGTTCTGCACCTCTGCTGTCCCTGTGCCATCCATCCTCCTCCTGAGTGTCCATCAGCATCATCAATCCCAAGTTCGTATGACAACACATTCCTGTAAAGCCCATGAGTGAAAATGCGCTTGGCCACAGTGCATGGAAGCATGTCCATGGATGCAGGAAGAGGACACAACAGAAATCTGCAGTGAGGGTAACCCCACACTGAGCTATCTGAGCTTCTGGCTACAGCTTTCAATTATGAAGTACACAGCAGCATCCTGGAGAGGAAGGGGTGCTGCTAGCAGCCAAACTCCTGGCTGCAGTTTTTCACTCTGCTAAAGAAAATAAAATCCCTGGGAGAAGGAAGAGCCTTGGAGACAACATTACACTGAGATGTTGTCTTCAGGAAAAGTCATTCTTGGATTTTGTTTTTTCATTGTTGGTAACAAAGAAGTTCAGGTGTGAACAACACTGTCTGGGACTTCCAAAAGCCAGTACAGATTAGCAATGACTGCTTTGTCCCTACAAAGTTGTTAATGGAGGTTACTGGTGCCACTTCTGGTGAGCTGAAGTTCTCACTGTACTGATGTAACATGTAAATATTTGAGTGGCTTTGCTTTTTCAGATGAGCTCCCACTGCCCTTCATTTTGGAGGCAGAGGCAGCACATCTGGCATTTGGAAAAACAACAACATCAACAGCCCCCCTCACATTATTAATATTTAAAAACTGTCTCCCGCACATGAATAGAGAAAGTTTATTATCATTTCTAATTGCATAGGCCTGTGTAATGGGTTTATGTAACATGTCATCTTTTCTACCGAGCTCACCACTATATGCTTTGAGAGCCTTGGAAACATTAAATAATTTAGCCTCAAAATACCCCCTGGTGGTGTGGTTCGGTGTCATTTGTCTCCATTTTACAGATGGGGAACCAATGCAAAAAACCTTCCAGTGGTCTCCCTAAGGTCACTCCAGGAGCTTTTGGCAAAGCTTCAAAATATTATGTCTCTACAATTTTTTTTTTTGCTTCTGAAAGAAAAATACTCTGGGCCAAAGCAAAGCTCACAAGTACTGAAGCTGGGCTTTGGAGATATTACAACCTGTAGTCAGATTTCACCTTGTTGCCTAGAGCTACAGAAGATCTACACAGAAGAAGTCTTAGGCTGGGCTAAATTGTGGCTTGCATGGCAGAAATGTAAGTAGGATTTAGTGCTTTAAAAGTGAACACCAAAATGACGAACTGATAGTTCAGCCTAAAAAAGGAAAATAACATCATAAAGAGTGGTAAAATGGCTTTAAAATGTAGAGACTAGGGAGAGCACTTTTCTGTTTCATCCTGATGTAGCAAATAGGTTTGACTAAACCACCTTTCTTAGTATTCTACCCTGTCCTTAGGGGAAAATCCTTGCAATAAATAAACAGAGAACCTGGGTAATGGAGGAGTTCTAATGAGATATTTTCATAAAAAAGTTTTTAATACACTGAAATATTTCACTTTGACATTTCCTAAACAAACCTTAACCTTTTCATACTCTTTTAAGAATTGATCAACCCAGCAGAAAAAACCAAGAAAATATATGTATATATTTTAAAATGGAATTAAATAACTCAAAACAAAACATGACATTGACATTCAAAGGAAACACTGGACACGTAAATTAAATTTCTCGGGCTACAGTGAAATAAACAGCTTACTTCCTGATCCATGCCACATTTTCTGGTTTCATCCAAACCAGATCTTTTTTTACCTGCATTTATGGCTTGATCAGGAAATTAATTTCTTTTCACTCAGTTGACTTCTTGTTTTAAATTTCTTTTTAACCCTTCAAGTATTGTCCAGCCATGTCCACACATGTCATCATAAGTCTTTTTTTGTCATCTCTTTCTTTAAGGCAGTTTAAACTACAAGCTTATATGGAACTCGCTGTGTTAAGGTTATACTGGCAGTTCAGATCTGGATCTGAAATCTGTGGATTGCTGCACCTCAAACACAGTGGAGTGATATATTTCAGTCCTGAGGGATCTGTTGGTTACAGCTCGTGAAGTGCAGCATTGTGCCTATACCTGCATCTCAATGCCAGCCTTTTCTCTTAAAGCATCCACACAACAAATGCAACCACATTAATTCAAGGTCCTACAGAGGAAGTGGTAGGAGAAGCAGCTAATGAAAATGGAGTAGCATTAATAAGGACCGAATGCAGCCTAAATGTCAGAAAGTAAAGAAGATTATTCAGCTTGGGAACAACATATTCCATTTTGTGGAATGTATAACCTTGGTAAGTAGCCTATAGGTCTGTACCAAAACTCTTGGCACGCTCCCAGCTTTCATTGCTCCACTCTCAGAGACCCCCTGGAGCAGTTCTCAGTGCACTCCTGTCAAACATCTGGTGGAAGAATGTGAACCCAGATGCCTCAGATTTAGACCTAGACAAATCTGCTTTAATCCCTTGCTTATGCTGAGCCCATTAGATGAGGGTGGATCATCTCTTGGATATGATGGGCTTTGTGGATGAAGAACAGATTGTGCAAGCTGAACCCAAGGAAGATGGAGATTATGCTGGCAGGCAAAAGAAAGCACTATGAATAGTTTATAGACCCTCTGTGTCAGCCTTTCCATACTGTGAACAGCCACAAACCGTCTGTTCAGGCAGTGCTCCAAGAAAAGTCCCAGAGCCCTCTGTCATGGACAGAGCACACTGAGGCAGAGATCTCTGCCATCCCCATTTGGCTAGAAGGCTCCTTTCCATCCCGGCACAACGTGTCCTGGCCTTGGGTAGCCAGGCTTTTGTCACCTTCTGTTTGGATTACAGGACTGTGATGACCCTTTGGAGTGTTCAGCTGATACAGCTCCCTGCAGCAATATGAGCAACTCTGAGCGTGTCTTTCTTGTCCTCTGCTGCCTATACTGACTCCCCTCAGAGCTCACAGCAACCTTCTTCATCTTGTTCTTTGTCCTCATAGACTGGGCCCAAGATACTATAAACACTGCAGAAGGCACCAGCTGCAGATGCTGTTCGTTGCCATTTTCAGGGTCTGTCATTACAGGAATACTTTATTGGTCAAGTGATGGAATTGTCTTGGTACCAAGGGATGATAATGAGACAAATATTGGTATTTCTATGGGTGGTTCTTCCACAGATAGCCCCTTATGAGTTTTCATTCCTGGTACCAGGTTTATTTCTTCAGCACTGCTAATCTTGGGTATAAATGTGGATTTGCTGTCTACATGTACTTAAAAAGAGAAGGGAAAAAAAAAAACCAAAGTGAAAATCATTTTCTGTCAAAGAATATTTAAGTCCTAAAATCAGATGGAATGTGCTGTTCTGCCCATGGGAATAAGTAATGCCTTGTTGGTGCCAGTGCATACTCTTCTGGAAAGTGCCTAAATCCTGCAATAAGGATGGAAGCAGAAAACCAGCATGGAGCAGATGCTTGGATATTAGGCTGATATTTGCGTAAGTGCTCAGATGCCCATCTGTTTTTCCACAGTATCTCTTCTTGACTGGAAGCTCAGTGCTGCAATGAAAACACATTCTCCCAGTCCACTTTGACAGAGACTCAGAGGCTGGTGCTTTACCTGGCATGTGTTGTACCTCAGAGAACGCAGCTGGTTATTGTGATTCAGCTCATGAACACAACTGGTTAAGCCAATGTCGTGATTTACAAGGGAAGCCCACAGCAGCTTCACAAACAGCCCCTTCTCCTAACACTTAGGGTTTGCTCAGGCCCAAAGCCACTTTTGGGATACTACACAGAGGATGCTTTTATCCCACTTTTTCAGTAACATGTCCTGTCCCTCCCTTAAAACTGAAAGAAGTTCTAATTGTGAGGGGGATGAGATGAACTTGGTTGAAAGAATCTGTCTTTCTGAGCAGCGTGGATCATGTTTTTGTCTTAGTCTTCTTTTACTGATCCTACCTACTTTTTCTGGTCACAGAATGTTCTGAATTTTCTCAATCTAGTACCAGTTTCCAAGCTTATAAGGTTGTTTCAAACCCACAAGTTCTCTGTGTTTTTGGAACTAGTTATGAAATTATGGTAGATGCAACTTAGTCCAAGCTGCTGATGTTCCAGTCTTAGAGTTTGGAGAACTGGCTGTAAACAACAGACCATCTTTCACTCCTTCCAGTGACAACTCATTCTCTCTTTCCACTCCTGTATTATGAAACGTCTTTCTGCAGAGCTAGAAGATATATATTCTGTGGGTGGGAATAGGTGTTTACAGCAATGCTGGCTGTTGAGAAACTCTAAGAGAGATGGATCTTTGCATGGCAGGAAGGGAATATATCCTGACACAATGACCTCGAATAAAAATGACAAGTGAAGTCCTCTTTCAGCACAAAGTGATGTCCCCAGAACAGGTATGACACAGTTAAGCAGATCCTAAAAGCTTGGATAATACTGCAGAAAAAAAAAAAAAAAGTCACTGATAGATACCTGATTTTTTATCCTTACAAACTCTGTCTTTCAACATGGGTACTTTTCAAACACACTTTACAAGAATGTGGTGTGATCAGTTCTTTGTTGGTATTTTTTTTCTTTCTTTTGTCTTCTGAACACTTTAAAGGCCAAATGTATTTCAATGCCTTTCAAAGTCTTTCACATCATGAGAGACACATCTGTAGATTTGTGCAAACTGAAAATGGGTGAAATATCACATGCTTCATTGGAACAACTGCAAATAGTCAGAGCTGAAATGAACCCCAAATATTCTGAATAGGCCATTTTGACCAGTAGTCGTTGTTCAAAATCACATACAAAAAGAATTCCTACAATCCGTTCTGAAGAGCAAAGACACTGTAGAAATGCCAAATCTTTCTCCAGATACCCTTAGGTCTTTGGAAGGAATGAATTGAACAAGGGTAAGATTGCAGGGAAAGGTAGCATCTTTTCATAGGCAAATAGACAAAATGGTGTGAAAAAGAGACATAAGAGTACTGGTTTTTTTTAGATTGGAAGCAGAAAATTTCAAATTATAATGTCTCTTCTAGATCTAAACCCAGTGTAATAAAAGATCTGTTTCAGTCTGTCTGATAAAACTTTGCCTTGCTGATATCCTTGGGCCTTCACAGCTGCAGCAGCATTCTTACTACACTCAAGGTATCAAATTCTTTTGCCTTCTTCAGAGGACTGGAAGGGACCATGAGAGGTTATCCAGTCCATCTTCCTGACTTCAGGTCAGAATCAAATACACCTATGTCATTACTGAAACTTATTTATCTAACGTGTTCTAAAAGACTTCTAATGACAGAGACTGCACAACCTCCTGAAGTAATCTTTGTGTTACCTGAACCTTTCTTACTGCAATTTAAACCCATTACTTCTTTGTCCTATCCATCAGGGCCATGGGAATCTCTTCCACTCTTTGTCTTTTCCACAACTTTTTACATTCTTGAAGATTTTTGCTGACCTCTTAGTTTTGCCTCTTTTAAGTTAAACAAAACCAGTTCTCCCACAATTGTCTCACTGGTCTTTTTCTCTAGGCTATTTCTGACTCTGAATTTGAGGTATTCCTAATTCTTTCTTTTGCTGCCCTACAGACTGGAATTTTTCTGGATTTTTCTTGATATTCTAAAACATTATTTACTTACTGGTGTGGAATATGAAGCATGATCCCAACACTTTCAGGAACAAGTGACCTTCCCCACCTCAAATTATAATCCCCAGAGCACAACAGTTGGCATCCAAACTTGAGGTGAATATACATGCTTTTATCTTTGAAAAAATCTTTGATCCTAAGAGAAGGTAGTAACAGCAAACTAATGCATGTTTCCATTCAGGGGAACTGTTCAGAGACATATAGAAGAAAATAAATATTTTGTAGTAATAAGAATTGCCATTTTCACATGGATGTGTTGCAGGCTCTTAGCATTACACAGAATGTAGCAGATAATAATTAGAATCAACCCAACTTATCAGATGGGAAGAGCACAGTACAAAGAAATAATGAGATGAGGCTCAAAGTCACATAATGAGTAATAAACATAAAGATGAACAGAAAAGAAGATTTCCTGATTTTTGTTGAGGTTTTTTTTTATTTTATTTTCTCCCACCTCTGCAGACTGGCACTGAATTTTTCTCTCACCTTAAGGGAAGGTGACTGAGGCCAGGTTCAGGATGGAATCCGCTGATGGAGTGGAGCAGGGAAGTCAGCTGAGCAAGGAAAGTGAACTTTCTTCATGTACTGCAACTGGAGTAAAGCAATTTACTCTGCTGGAGCTGTATCAGATCAATGTGATGTCATTCATCTTCCACCCCATGCCCAGGTAATGCTTTTACCTCTTTGCCTTCAACAGAGAGGCAAAAGAATAAACTGAGATTAAATTTCACAGAGTTTTACTGCAAAACAAGTGTGTAAAAAATTATTTTAAGTGACCTAGATGATATCTTTTCACATCAGTGTTTAGCAATATCTGCTTCCATAGACATGTAGCTGTTAGTACTGAAAGGATCCCTTAGGACAAACTCTTGTTGTAACATATTTTCTCTGCACCAAAGCCTACATAAATGTTAAATGAAGCCACTTGAAACAAATATAGGTAACAGAGGGAGAATAATCCTGTTAACAGAATCAGCATTGCAGTTGCTAAGTCATAATATTTTATTTATTTATTATGTCATAATACCTATACCAAAAGTAACTAGATGCTATAAAATAATACTTACAGACACAGAAGTTGAAATGACACACCATAACCAACCCTTCATAAAAGCTACTCTCATTCACAGTATCCAGGGAAGGAAGGAAGGAAGGAAGGAAGGAAGGAAGGAAGGAAGGAAGGAAGGAAGGAAGGAAGGAAGGAAGGAAGGAAGAAAGAAAGAAGAAGGCAGGAAAGAAAGAAAGAAAGAAAGAAAGAAAGAAAGAAAGAAAGAAAGAAAGAAAGAAAGAAAGAAAGAAAGAAAGAAAGAAAGAAAGAAAGAAAGAAAGAAAGAAAGAAAAAGAAAGAAAGAAAGAAAGAAAGAAAGAAAGAAAGAAAGAAAGAAAGAAAGAAAGAAAGAAAGAAAGAAAGAAAGAAAAAAAAGAAAGTAGAGCCCCTTTTCAATCCCATGTAATATTTAGTGTCATTCCTGGCTGAGCACAGGAGCTGTAGCACACAATGCTTTCAGAAACACAACCTCCAAAAGAGCCTTAGATCACCATGCAGCACCCAGGGTGTGGACCTTCAAGCTGTAAAGGAGACAGAGGAAAGAAACATCCTTTTTTCTAAATGTGGCCTACTGTCAGCTACTGGATTGATCCAAGCCAGACAATGGAAGGGTAATAGAATGGGAAAAAGGAACAGAAATAGGGTTCTCAGCATGATGGACAGAAAACACAGCAAGGTTAAGGGATCCCAAGGACTGCACCTTGTGCCATGTGAAAACCCAGAAATATATCAAAAGTAGGGAGCAGGGGTATCTAATGCTGCATGTGGAGAGTTAAGTCAGGTGTTTGTGAGAAGGTGGCTGTCTGGTCAGAAATAGAGAAAGAAAAGCTGTCAATCCGTAACTGCTAGCTGTGAGGAAATAAAATAGGACCTCCTTGGCCAATATCAATCTATACTGGGGGAAAAAAAGTGCCTTTGAGGAGCTCTCAGCAGAAAAACAGCAAACACAACTACCCTCTGTTATTCTCAGCAAATCACTTGATTTTGCCTTCTCTGGCACTTGTGGTCTACCTCTCCCAAAGACAGCCTCTGCAATTTCTTTAGCACTCAGAGCCTGAACAGACAGCAAGGGACAGTGCAGGGAGACAACAGAGTGACCAATGAAAAGAAAATCAGCACACTCTTTTAAGCCCCTCTTTCCTCCATGCCACATCTCTTTTTATCTTTTCCTTCCAAAGAGGGACATGAAAACAGCATAATGCAGAGGCACTCAGATGGCACTGCCAACACAGTGCTTAGGAAAACAGTCCCTCCCTGACTCTGATAATTTAGCTTTGTTTTAGTTTCAAGCTAATGAACATTTATGCTGTAGCCAATCTTCAATTTATACCCATCTAGTCCAAAGCACAATTATATGCTGAGCAGAAAATGCAGCTTTGACTCATAATAATAAGATTGGCACTGTGTCTGGCAGCTTTTCACTCTTCCTTTTCATGCCTGCAGCCGTATCAGTTGGGCAAAGCTTTTGCCATATTGCCTAAAAAAAGGTCAGCCTGGCAGACAGAAGGCGAGGACTGGGGGCTACGCAATGTTGGAGTAGGACACCTTCTGAGATGCCCAGCATTTCCCAGAAAGAGATGTAGGAGAGGCATTTTCTCAAAGAGCTGACTATGTTAAAGAAAATAAGAAGGAATGTTTTGAATTCTGTGTTTGCCAATCCCAATTGTTCTGTCCTCACTCAGAGAAGACTCTGGTTCACATGAGTCCACTGTAAGTTAGTCCTTTACCAGTGCAGACCTAGTCCTAGGGTGCATTTGATGGTGCTCCCTGATGGTGGCAAGTCTGCTCAGGACATTTTCAACTACGTTTGAATCAGTCTTGTCTATTCAAGACTCCCTGGCAGACTTTCCTTTAGGAAAGGTGGTACTGTGCTTAATTTGAAAGCCAAAGTATCAGTAGTGTTCTTGGCTTTGCCGTCAGCTTGCATGAGATACCAAAGCCATCACTTAATCTCCCTCTCTCTGCTTCATTTTCTTCATCAGTAAATTAAGGTGAACAATAACCAGTCCTTCCATGCAGAAGACTCTGGACTAGTCAATGTCAATTGCAAATGTGCTTTGAGATTGTAGAGTGGAAGTTATTAGAAGGCAGCTGAAGAAGATAAGTGTCCCGTAGCCATCCTTTAGAATCCTCTCACGGTTTCAGCTATACACCCATTTATTTTCTGTCTGGTGCAGCCACCACTGCAAGGCAATGCCCTGAAAAAACTCCTGATGAAAAACTCTGTTGAGCATGATGATTCTCACTCTGTCTGGAAGGTGACTATGAACAGACTTGGTCCAGTTTGGCATCTTCTTTCTTTGGGCGTAATACCAGACTCTATTGCATTTTTACCTGCTTAGTGTGGTGGGGCACAAGCTTGTCCTTTGTGTAAATTCCTTTATTTCTTTTTTTTTTTTTTTTTTTCTTTAACAATGGGAAAGAGTTCTACCTGGCCTCTTTGGGAGGAATATCATGCACAGTTGGTGGTGCCCAGAAGGGAGAAGCAGATGCTGTTGAGATATTCATGGTGTCCAAAATAGAAAGCAATTTATATGGACAATTAAGAAGAGCCACACGGGACTTTGGTGGCTGGAAGCTACAAGTCTCTAAGCAGACAATTTCTAGGACTTAAAAAAAAAATTAATTCACCTGAGGCCATGCAAGAGAAGTTATATTGAGAGAACAATCCCCAAGTTCATTCACTAGGGCTTTCAGCTCCTGATTTTCAGTGGAAATGCAATATGTGATGTCCTGTCATCAACAGGATTTAGAGGACACAGAGTAGTCATCACAGAACAGGTATGAAATCATCAGAAAAAGTAGAGGCAAACTAAGGCAGGGTCTTAAAAAAATACTAAAATAGGATCTCTGAAAGTCTTTCTGTCTTGACTCTCACCTGTCATGATGTCTACCCTCCCCTGATTTTCTGTGCCCTAGCTCCTCCAGAATATTTTCTCTTCCCATTCATGACATTACAGAGGAAAAAGACCTGATGAAGGGACAGAAATGTGGTGGAATGGGTTATATATCTGACATTTGTTTTTTTTGTCATTGCTTTTGTTCACATGGCATTGGGCAGATGGTGAATATCAGAATTTTTTGTTGACCTGACATTTTTTCCTGCTGCTTCATCAATTAAGAGAGTTTCAGTTTCAGACAGAAAAGAGTTAAATCAATCTGCTTCAGAACAACTCTAAGAAATCACTCAATTCTTTAAAAAGTCTCTGGAGGGGTGGTTGCTGTAGCCTGAGGGATGTGCAAGCTGAAGGCTCAGCAGCCACATTGACATTAGAAGGCATAAAACGTTTAGGAGAAGGGACAGATACTACTGTGGTTTTGTCCCCTCTCTACTTGACTGCAGAGCTAAGTGCATTGTCTGCATTTGCCTGTTCCCTAGACATTGCTTGGGGCTGTCTTGTTAGGTCTGGAGTCCCACTGAGAGTACGCTGCCTCCCAGCAATACAAAAACCAGGAGGGCATTTCTCACTCCATAGCCAGAGCTGGAACCCGCTGAGCAGGAGCTCTGAGAAATCATGCGTGGACTCACTTCTTGCTTATTTGCACATGTGAAGTTGGGCCAGCTCAAAAATCTCCTAATGAACCATCACCCCGCAGGATGGTATGAGTTTCTTCCCCAGTTCTTTGGCTGCTGAATTGAACAGTTTTAGCTGAGTAGCTCCAAGGCTTCTGCTGCATGCAATGTGGGATCTCACAGGGCATTTCTCCTCTGGTTGCTTAAATTAGATAAAATCTCTGGAAACAGCTTTCCTGAAGCAGCCAGTCTCTCACAAGGCTGAAACTATCATTTGCAAAAAAGGAAAGGATGAATTGGTGAAACCAGATATAGGACCCTACTACTTCAGGTATGCTGAAGTCTGTATTTTACCTGCTTGTTTCAGATTTTGCCGATGAAAGGAAGTATTTCCCATCAAGGAATGAAGGCTCTACTTTGTTGCAGCCTCTTTTACTCACCTTTGCTTATTTCCATCTCTAACAGATCTTTTGGGATTCCCATCAAAACCTAGTTTTGTATTTTCATATCCTTTTACTGGATGTTACACTGCCAAGTCTTGGCAATTGTATGAGCTAAAGGGCCTTTTTTTCTCTCATTTTAATTTTCCCTCTTGTCCAAGTAGTGTGTGTCTCACTCATTCTTTCCTCAGTTGCCACTGTTTTTGACACAACATATACATCTATAGGTAAAGTAGATGTCTGTGCAGTACAATGTCTAATTTTTTGCTATATGATGCATTTTGTCAATCTGAGTAAGAACTTAGCTCCTAACAGATAATGCTACAACTGAAGAAATTCTGTGAGATGTAGTTCACATAGCATTTGAGTCCTTGGCCCCAAATGTGAAGAATGGGGACCTGAAGCTGTCTCTCTCTCATAAAATGAGCAGTTGGTTAATATATATTCTGCAGCAGAGCTCTTTCTTTTTCTGAGAAAATTTTCTAAACAGAAGTTTCATTGAAACCTGTTCATTACAAGAAAAATACCTGGTGTCTAATAACTCAAAACTTCCCATGGAATGTAATAGAAAGATTTCTGTGGAATAATTCAGAACTGCTTCTACTGATAAGGTATTTAGCCAAGATAGCCAGCAGGTCCTTTGGATATGTCTTCACTGCTGCTTTCCAGAGAAAGCACTACAGAAGAAGGATTTATTCCCTGGAATAAAAGGGTAGCATGGAAAAGCAGAGTCCACGGGCATCATCAGAAGCCTGGTATATCTAAGCCCACAGCTTCACCACCTTGGCAGGCATGTGAGAGGAATAAATATGATACCAGCCTGCTGCTTGTCAGCAGAACTTCTTGGCATAAGACCATCAAGCAGGAGATCCAGAGCCTTCTCTGTCTGATACCTGTCATTATCCAGGACACATGCACAAAGATTCTCGCTTCCCCACTTCAGAGCTGCCCAGAGAGATGTGAAGGTCAAAGGAATGATGTGGCAGTGCTGTGGCAAGCCCCAACTCAGTGTACATTAAAAGGCTTATTCCACAGGGATGAGAAAAAAAAGGGAAATTAAATTTATGGGGTTTTTTTTCTTTCTACCGAGCGCCAGGAGTTGTTTTAGTTGCAACAGAGACACTCTAGAGAAAGGGGCTGAGAGGCAGAAGGAGGGAAGTAGGAACAGTAGAACAAGACAAGATTAACAGGGAATGAGTGAAGAAAAAGAAAGTGGAAGGTCAGCAAAGCAGGAAAAAGAAATGGGAGCAAGTATAAAAGCACATGGAAATAACTGAAATAATTCAAAGGCAGTTGCAAAAATAAGGAGGAGAGAAAACATTCACGGAGCAGACATTGAACAGAAGGCAACCGTATGGGTTATCAATTCCAGCCTCCAAATACTACAGACAACAATGGAGGAGACTTTAATTGAAAAACATCCATAACTTCTACTTCAATCCCTGTTCCCATTCTAAGTCAGAAAACACGGAAACCTCACAACACTCGATGCAAAAGAGAAAATGCTGCAGTGATTATAACATGTCCAGCCAAGACAATGGGAAAGATGAAGGGCTTTGGGAAGGACTTAGACTCTTGCAGTTGCAGGCAGGCTGGCACACATACTGATACTTCTCGAGAGTGCATCATGCTCAACATGGCTACGAAGAGCAGGGGTGCACTCTAAGCAATCATTGCTCTTCGCTCCAGAAGAAAGTCTTTCCCAGTGCCACATACAATCAATGCTTTTAATTCAAGACACATCAGTCAGGCAGTACCACTAGGAGAACCAGCATAACCCACCGACTATTCTGTCTTTAGCCCTGGATAATTCCTTGTTTGGGTAATTTAATGCTTCAAAGGAAGATCAATTTGCCCTCTCCCCACTCCTCATTCCTCCCATCGTTACATACACATCTGAGAGAATAAAGAACTGGGAAATGAAGGAACTTCCTTCTTTAACCCAATAGTGGTCAGTGGGAGCTCTGAAGCATGAAATTAATTAATTAAAATATAAATGCAGTGTAATTCCTTCTATGAACTCAGCAAGCTCTACTTTTTAATTATTAAGTTCCTTGCCCTTGTTATCCTGTATGGAAGACCAGAACTTCATTCCTTTGAAGTTAAGAAACCTTCTCCTGATTTCCCAGCTAATTTATACTCATCTGATCTTTTAGCACTGCTTTACTTCAGCTGAAACAATTCTCCATCCTGGTATCTACAAAGAGTGCATTTATGAAGAAAAACTGCACTCCTTCTCGTCTTTCTTTTGCAAGTCTATCTCAGCCTCCCACATTCACTTTCTAAAGGTCTGTCACTTCCCCTCACCATCTTCACAACCCTTTTCCATACATCACTTTCCCTTTTTTGACCAGAAGTGACCCAAATCGGCCGCAGTATTTTAAGTGAGGCCTCCTCAGCCCCTCATATCAATGTACTACTAAAATACTTCCCTTTCTGAAAATATCCTTGCCTGATATATCCCAGAATCACATTAATCCTTTTCAAGGCAATGTCATATTCCAGCAAAAAGGCAAAGAAAATGTGAAGCAGAAAAGGAAGATGCTGAAAAGAAAAAATGAAAGCATCCTGAAGAACAACAGACAGTTCTGGAGGGAGAAGGGGAAAAAAAAAAAAAAAAAAAACCCACCACTGCCCTGCAAACGTAAAGACATAATCAGCTTTGTAGAAAAGGTAATTCAGAGGAATAATAGAAAGTCAGAAAGCTGAGGCAAGGCACATCTGTACAAAATCACAGAGCTCTAGCTTTGCATGACCTCTCAGCTTCGCGCCAAGTCTCTGACACTGCTTGCTAGTGTCAGCGTTTTGGCAAAAGCAGGACTGACAGCGCCACACTGGCCAGGGGGGCACCTGGGCGCAAGGGAGGCAGGATGGTTGGATTTGTCTCGTGACTGCTGGGCAGGCCCTCTGCAGCAGAACTCGTGGATTGTCCCTCCAGGGTGCGGTGCTTTTCGCACAGCAATTTCAGACTTAGCACTCCCCTCATGCTTGGGTGCCCACGTGTGTGCCTTGGATATGTATGTGCTTGACATACAAAACCCACGGTGTCTTTTTTGAGCCCTAAAATTTTAAAGCTAGTATTTTTTAATAAAAATATTTCACTGTCCCATAGACATGCAAATACTGTCCTTTAACCTGCTAAAGAATATAATGGAAGATCTTGGAGTGCCTTAAGAATTTTAATGAGATGCTACAATAATCCCCAGGCAGTGTATGCTTATGTATTTTCTGTGTATTCCACAAAGAGATGAAGTAAGTCGTGCACTAAGTTGCCTCACTACTTTCTGTAGTGAAATGTGATTATGCTTTTTCTTTTAGTTATTATGTTGAAGAAGAACTTCAACATTGAAGCATTTTGCAGAACTTTAAAACAGAAGGTGGAGGAATAGATAAAGCTCTACATTTTGCTGCTATACAGTGAAGTTGATGGGTTTTGCCTTGTAAAAAGACAAATATATAAATAAAAACCAACAAATATTCTCATGTGTGGGTTGTAGAGCAGCACCTTTGTTTCTGCCATGCAGAAGGAAGCTTAACTTGCAGCAGACATGCGATATGTCAATTCATTTCCATTGTATTGGCAAGAAGGAACACACACAAGACAGATTTATCAAGCTATCTGATAGTCTAAGAGCCAAGAATTCTTCTTCCAGCTCTCTTCTCTCCTCTCCTCTCTGCTTTCCTCCATACACACACATGCACAAATAAAGGCAAATCTGCCACTCTTGCAAGCATAACACTGTGAAGTTCTGCAGCTTTATTGTGGGTGTTTATCATAAAGCATCCTTATCTGTTATCTGCTTATAGAGAAGGCTTTGGCATGTTATTTCAGAGTAATAGCCGAGAGCGAGTTAAATTGCATTAACCTTTAAAGCTGGCATTAATGGGTAACCATGTCAGGAGACTATATTACTGTACAATTTCTTTTTCTTATTCTTATGCTGACTCTGTGTCTAGAGATGGGTTGTTGGTTTTTAGGTGGGTGGGGGGGGGGGGTTGTTTTGTTTTGGTGGCTTTGTGGGGCTTTTTTTGTTTTTTTCTGCTGTGAGTGCCAGCCTTACATCACAGACTTTGAGCTCTGAGCACAGCATTTGTGCTCTAGGAAAGCATTCAACTGGAAGAAATGTAGGACTGGCTTTTCCTCAGCGCTAACAGACAGCAGGAGAGAAGCAGGTTCTTGTGGCAGAGACTGTACGTCTTGTCCTTTGGCACAAGCAGCTGGTGATTTGGTACATGCTCCCATACCCATGTCTTACTGCAATAAGGTGAGCTCAGGGCTAGCCTTCACTCCAAGCCTAAAGCTGGGAGGGTAGGACTTGCTACTGGACATACCAGTGAGAGATAAGCCCTCTCTTATCGCTTCAGAAGGTTGTCAGACAACCATCAGGATGGAGAGATCTCAGAATAGTGATTTTTTGGATGTGGGGGCTAAAATGCACAAGCTGTACTGCCTTCTCTGTTGCTCTGACATGGAAGACTTCTGCAAGGTATTCCAAGTGTGCAAGCCCAATTTAACAGCCGCGTTCCATGAACAGGGACAGCTGGAGCTACTCCAGATCTATTATGGTGTAAATGGAACTGGAACGTGGCCTACCACTTACCAGAGATTCTCCTCTATGTATTAATTATACATGTAAAAGTCCTGTATTTAGGAATAATCGCAATAATTTATCACTTTCAGAGAACTGTAATTGCAAACACAACATAACCATTCATCAGCTGTTTCAGATGGAAAGGAGTAGGCTGAGAGAAGGCAGCAGCCTCTTTGATCACATTTTGATTGGGAAGTCTCTTCATTACAGGTTTGGTTTGTGAACCCTCCTCCCCCTCATAACTCTTCAAGTCTTCTTCACAAGCTGTTTATTCAAATACCTGTGCTTGACTCACCTCTCATCACAATCCCTCACTAGCTTTTGAAGGAGAGCTAGCAGGAGAGTGCTGTGAGAGGGCACAATGTCCCCACCGATCACATTTCTGAAAATACAAAATGGACAAAACATTGCAGTGGTCTACAAATCTTTCATAAATTGTGAGCCATCAGGTTTGGCATTTAGCAAGCCTGTCTTACCAAAAAGACCTTTGGGAAAGGTGTAAAGGGCCAGAGTCAGTTTTAATGCCTCTCAGAAAAACTCCTGGTAAGAGCGACAGTCCCACACCTTAGGCCTCTGCATAAGTGACATGCCTGGGGTGCTGCAGTAGAGCTGTGAGACTTGGCTGCCAAGGAGATGAGTACAACAGGAGAGCCTAAATAGAAGAGAATATGATTTATTTCGGAGAGCTGCTGCAATAAAGGTGCATGGTAAGTACAGAGCCGCTAGAGTTTCATGCCAAAAGCTAACATTAATTGTTTAAAGTAACACTGCAATTAACAGGCAATGAAAATAAATACTTTATTTTTTCTTTTACTTGTTTCTTAAAAGAAATCCATAGGTGATTGCTTCCCAAGCTTTCCCTGGGAGCACAGGTGCTGTGCTGCCCTTTCAAATGGAGCTGTGCAGCCTCTTCTCCCCAGCTGATCCATGAGGTTGGGCACTGCCAGCTGGGGAGGCTTCCAGGCCTTCAGGTGCACCTCACTTTGTGCTTCCTCACGAATATTTGGTCACAGGGGCTGTGCTCAGTGGCATCTTTTAGCCTTGTCCTCACAGATGCCTGTCACAACCCCTATGTAGGTAATCATGCTCTCTCCTTCAAGCTGTAGGGATTTACCATCACAGTGCAATTCTGCAAGATGGGCTTCAGCAAGCTGGGAGCTTGCACATCATTTAGGACTGGTCTGGTCCTGTGAAGTTTTGGGCAGCTTCCTAGGTGGGGGAACACACACTACCAGGTCAGGTCCCGTTTTGTCTGCATGTATCAACATATGGCCCCAAAGAAGCTGATCAAAAGCCCTTCCTTTTCTATTTCAAACAGCAGAAGTTCATCCTATTAGTTACAGAAGTGCCAGCTACAAGCCCCAGGGTGTCAGGCAAAATCATGTGCACGTCTGCTTGTACACCAGTAAGGCTCTGATTTGAGGGGGAATGATTCTGGGCCTGCAGCTCTACTGACGGTTTTGAAACAATGCTTTGCATTTGAAACTGTAATAAGGATGTGTCTCTCTCCCTCCAGAAAATAAAGGAAAAAAATGACAATCATTGGTAGAAATAGTGTTGATTTTTCTTGATGATAGATGAAATGAATATTTCGATGAGAATGATGGATGCCACCAGTCAGAGTTCTTCTTGCTACAGCCGCCAGTGCCTCTTTATGTACCCGTCTCATGAAAGTGTCAGAGATATTTAAAAAGAAAAAAAAAAAAAAAAAGAAAGAAATATGCTAAAATTAAAATGGAGAAGAAAAAGTCATTTCACACATTTAATGGCATAATGAAGTCTTTTTAATGTAATTTTCTTTACTCTTCTGATTACATATTCACAAAGAGGATCTTCACTTCCATCTTTATTAGGCACTGTGTTTGTCATCATTATGGGTTAAGTATTTTCATAAACATTTGATGAATATTAACCATTTAAAATAAAAAATAACAGTTTATTCACACTGCAATGACTACTGCACATGGAGATATTAATATTAGAGCAAGTCATATGAAATTACACACAGCCCTGTCCCTGTGTGCAGGGAAGCAGTGTAGAGGCAGGGAGGGGAGAGACTCAATCTAGTGACATGCACAGGGGCTTGCAAAGGTGGATCCTAGCTAGACTTCTGGCAGGAGCTGACAGTGACCCCAAAAGACTACTGAATTGCCCCTTAAGAGATGGGGTGCTCCTGGATCCTTTCTACAAGTATGAATATAACAGGCTGTTTCCTTGCTTCTTTTCTAACGTGACTGCATTCTTCTCTTGCCTGCTGCTTGCAAGGGGCTAATCTAGCCCAGGCTTGAGTGTAACAACCTGGTTAATTTATATGTTGTCTCTAGCTGGTGCAAATGTCCTAACAAACACAATTTTAAATGTGGTCTGTTCTCTGCAGCAGGGAAATGGCTTCCTAAAACAAACAGTTCCAGAGCCAAGTGCTGCAGAAAGAGTAGGAGGAATAAATACCACAAAAGAAGGTCCAGCAAAGAGGTTGCCTGGAGTTGGGTAAAACCATAATCTGGTTAATCTGGTTTTAAACACAGCAGAAAAATGCAGACATAACATTTTGTGTCAATACAATAACCGCAGTAGTTATAATGAAATTATAGCAATATTTCATTATGAGCCTTTATTTTTTTTAAGAAAGTTTATTTCTCAACAACCAAGTAATTTTTCAAAAGGAAAATGATTATGCGTATTGTTTAAACACATTTTTTCTTTCTTCCATTCTGGTTCTCTTTCATATTTTCCATTTTCCTTCTCCCAATCAGTAAAATAAAAACATCAGTGATGACATCCTAATTTCACAGCATCACGTGAAAGCTCATTTCTAACAGAAGGCTACTGTAGCACAAAATACCTGACCTGTTTCACGAGACCTGTCCCTTTGCTTACTCAGAGGAAACAGGAGGCAGCTGATACCCTGGGGCTCTCCCCACCTGTAAACCAATTTTAGACATCAAGCCCTGGCTCACTCTTCCCCAAGAGTGCCAGCTTGTCCTGAGAGTAAGGAGCCATAGAGCAGTTGTTGGGGGTTTTTTTTAAGAAAAAGAAACATGCAAAAGGTGAGAGAAAAGGTCCACCTGTGCATCTTAGAGTGCCTCTTCCCACCTCCCCAAAGTGCAGAGCAATATTGCCAGTGCTGACAAATGTTGTTAGAAGGGCTGATGGGGGAAGGAGCAGAGAGTTACTCTTTGTTACCTTCCCAACCATAAACTGGGTCACTTCAATTAAATCCTCTAGGTAGGGGATCCAGAGCAGAAGTGTAAAGAGCCCGAAGGCACAATTCAAAAGCTCCCAACCCATCGCTGACTGGCGAGGGTTAACAGAAGAATTACTGGTGGATGTTTAATTAGGATTTGTGGGATGGGGATTGAGCATTAGGCTGGGGTTTGTTTAGGGCTCATGTGTGCTCAAGCACCGAGGTAATTTCACATTGTGCATCGCTGCGTCCTTTGCAGAGCTCAGCCAGTGCCGTGCAGGAGCTGGAGTAAAAGCTCCACCTGGAGACAGCCGGAGCTTGCCTGCTTCCCTGCACACTTGCAGCGGTTGCTGCTGGCGAGGATTTTCAGGGAGTGCAGAGGGGCCAGAAGCCCTCATCCCCAGAATTAGCTGCTCGCTTGCTCCCAGGCTGCAGCCTTAGCACTTCCCTTCCTTCCAGCACTTAGCGCCTCTAATTCCCTGCTCCCGCGAGGAGCCGGCCACGTGCTGTGTGCCAGCAGTAATTGCAGGCCTGCAGCAGGGATAGAGGGAAAGCTGGAGTCAAAGCCTCCTGCCACTCCCTGGCCACCATTCATGGACAGGGCTGGTGCCTTTGAGTTAACATTTGAATCTGGACCACGGGCAGCCTCACTGCCCTTACCCAATCCTGGGAGTAGGCAGCCACCGCCTTGCTCAGTGAGCCTTTCCAGCAGGCTGCAACCTGCTAGGAGCCAAAGTGATGCTGTCTCCAAGCAGAGGATCTCGTCCTTCCCCGCAGTCAGGGGAGAGGCTTTTCTGAGGAACCTCTTCAAACAAGGTTTGAGGCTCCTTTTCAAACCACCTTGCAACTTCCTGCTTTCCCAAGAATGCTGCTGAGGTCACCGGTACAGGAGGACAAAAAGGAGGCAAGAGGTAGCTCCTGGGAACGACTCACCCCTCCTTGTCTTTGATGGGTTTTGAAATCCTGATCTGAACAGAAGTTTGCAGCTTGGCATAACACCGGTGCCAGGACTGAGGTGTAAACCGGTATTAAGCCTCAGGGTACTGGGTCCTATGAAACAAATGGATCCTCTCTTTTCCTGGCTAGTGACTTATAAAGGCACAGGGATGCTCCCAGTAACTGGAACTCAGCTGCCTACATTACCAAATTGCTGGTGTGGCCTCTGGCATGGTTTTGGCCCAGGCCAGCCAGCAGACTCCTGGGCACAGCCGATGATTTAACACAGGCCAGGGATCTTTTCCATAGGCAGTTTGTACACAGCTGCCTTGGGCTGGAGGGAAGGAGAACTTTGTTGCATGGAAGCAGAATACTGCAGGCCAATCTCAGGGAATGTTTCTGGAAACATATCTAATCCCCTGGTACAAAAGTAGGTTTTTTCACCAAAAGTCTGCTCAGAACCCCTCAAAAGAGAGAAGGAAAATCTCCCTCTGAGGCACATTCTCCTCAGCTGGGCTGAGCCCCATAAAGGTATGAGACCCTCTCTTGGGGTCTTTCAATCCAGTAGGGAATAACCAGATAGAGTCCAGCTTAGCAGCAGAACAAAGAATCTTGGCTATGGGAGGAAAAATCTTCTGTGCTGTTAAAAAGTGGGTATTGTAGAGCCTGGGTGGCAAGAACAGAGGTGACAAGGGAAGCATTCAGGTCTGGCTTATATGCCCATTTCTGAGAAGCAAGATTCACTGTCATTAAAAAATAAACTAGACTGGCTTGCTGATAGTGGAAAGCACGCCCTTGCATGTTATTAGTCAGCAGATGGTGTACAAATGTGATGTCAGGAACGAATCCAGTATGACCCATGGCAAGAAGGAGAATGATTAAACAGGGGTATGAAACAGAGGTGAGAAATGCCACAAAAGAGTCAGCACAGAGGGACTCACAACCTCAGCAGCACTGGAGAAAAAGACCACAGGAACAAGCTTTGCCAAGAAAAAAAATCAAGAAGGGAGACTGTAAACAGAGTTGATCATGGGGGATAAAGATGAAATGGAAGCAGACTTTTTTAGTATCTCAGGAGAAAAAAGTGACAAGAACTGACTGCGACACTGAAAAGTGAGTGATATGCTATTGCCAAGAATAATGCTCAAAACACTGTAACAGCTGATAGAGGTACTGAGCATGGTGAACCCAGACAGAGTAAGACTTCAGAGACATCTCTCAGTTAAAGTGAAGAAACAACCAACAAGCTCACTGAAAGCCAGGAGCAGCAGAGAAGGGAGCAGATGTTCGTGCTGAGAGCACCAGACTCCACGGGCAACTTCGGAGACTGCAGGTGCAAAGGCAGGTGAGCCTCCACCCTGGAATACAAACACAGGACAGTCTGTCCTTACCCCAGCACACTCACAGTGAGCCCTCACCTTTCTTTATTCTTGTCTGGGAGAAATTCTGTTCCTAAAGGACTAACCCAGAAGGACCAAAAAAATCCCTTTCCCTTCCTGACCCCTCACATCAGTGCAAGATACAGGGTGTTTTGCCCTCCTCTGCTTTCCTGTACCCTCCTCTCCTGTTTCTCTCTATCAGTATCTTAATTTTCAACAATGTTGTTCAGACTCAACCCAACAGGTTCTAGGTTTGTAATTAAAAAAAAAAAACCCAAAACTGTTTGTAATTAAAAAAAAAAAACCCAAAACTGTATCAGACTACTCTCAGAGAGAATAACAGGTAATTTTCTTTTTCCAAGGAACTTGAAGCTCTTTTCTTATTTTCCACTTAAGGTTCAGCCTCCACCTTTTGCTGGCCCATATAACCTGCTTGTACAGTAGGCTTCAGGCAGAAGCCTTTTAACCTGGTCTGATAAGGGTATCTTCTGCTTCAGTCCCTTCAGGCAGCTGGATAGGAGGACAAACCATCTCTGTCAGACATGCACCATGAAATGTGAAGATACCCAAGTCATGCCCAAGCAAGCTCAGGTTTCTGTATCAGTGTGCAGCCATGTAGAGAAGCACTTTTGGGAAGCTGGCCCTGGCTAGCTAACCATGCCTGCAACACAATACCCAGGAGACCTGTCAGTCCAGAACTGGACTCAGAAGCTGGCTCAGCTTTGCCTTGGGTGTCTCTTCAAGATTCATCGGTGTGTCACACAAACACCCTTGCAGTACAAGGGTCTCAAATGATTTACAGTCTCCAGCAACCCAGCACAAGGCTTAGCACAGACCTTGGGAGGAGGTTCCTCTGCTGATGGTGGGTGTATTTTTATTTATTCCTTTATGCATATATACATTGTTGTGCATAATTAATGCCTCCACAGTGTATTTTGACCTTGCCCGTGACTTTTAATTTTCCCATTGCAGCTCAGCATCTCTCTTGCCTTAGCATGTGCCAGCTTATTTCTTATTTTTCTCCTTACAGTCAACCATCCCCTCTCCCCATCTTTCTCCCCCTTCAGTTTAGACCACTTTCCCACCTCTCTACAATCCTCCCATCTCTATTTTTCCTCCTTCACTCCATCTCCCTTCGTTCCCTCCTTCTTTCCTCTCTCCCTCCTTCCCTCCTTCCCCAGCATCGGCGTCCCGCCCCACCTCCCTCTCCCTCTCCTGTCAGCAAAGCAGTTTATCGGCAGTTGCAGTCTCATCTATCAGTCCAATTCATCTTTCCCTGCAGCCTTTGGGGGCAGAGCAAGAGGAAAAACCACAAGCTGCCTTCCTAAAGAAACCAGTGGCAGCCACAGGCATTAATATGAGAAGCCTGGGAAGGTGTCGTTTTTCACTCAAGCTGACATTTAAGCTGTTTCATAAATATGAAATCAAACCAAGGGCCCAGATGGGCCTCCACCCCCTCCTCTTTTGACTAAGAGCGGCTGTGATACTCTCTTCACCAGCTTAAAAAAAAGGGGATGACAGGAGCAAATCCCTGGGGAATGAAGGATAGAAGGAGTGACTATTCTCAGTGATGGCACCTGTGCTGTTTACACCAGTTTTAGCAAAGAGCCACCAACCAGTTCAGGAGAGCCATCAGTCACTATTGGTAGTGGCAGGTGGGATTTCCCTCTGAGTGCACAAGGCAATGGGGTGGATATTTCTCCTGCTATTCCCACAAGGGATAGTAGTTCTCTTCTCATCAACAGCTCTCTTGTCATCATGACTGTTTCACACATAGGCAGAGCCTGATTTCATGAGAGAATCTTTGTTTCTGGTGCCATTAGAAATCTAACCTGCTTACACCACCCCAGTCCCCCTGCAGCCCACTGTGCCATCATAGGTGTGCAAAACCTCTACCACAGCACATCCCAGGGAACCAGTACAGATTTTAGGAGAATTTACTGGACCAGCTGCAAGGGCTGCAACTTCACCCTTCTTCCCCTCCCATTAGGAAGGAATTCCTTTCACAGCTGGGATGAGGAAGAGGTGTTATGGGTATCTGTTAATGATCACAGATACCAAGAGAAAGGAAAAGAATGTAAATCCTGCTGCCTCCTCTTCTCTTGGTATGATAAGGAGGGTCTCTGAGTTGGTCTGTGGTCTCTGGTTGTTGTTTTTTTTCCCCCACCCTGCTGACAATGCCTCACCCGTGTCCTTGCAAATCTTTACTGTACTTGCAGGCAAGGGGAGAGCCACAGCCTCAGGAGAGCAGACATGGATTTGACACCTTTAAATACGCTGGTAGATATCACAGGCAGTGATCCAGCTCCTTGGGACCCAGGCATTAGCTACACATACCCTGAAATTGCTTGCCAGCCTATCTAGGGTGTGATAGGAGAAGGTGACCTTCTGTGGCTCTGAGCTCTGCCTCTTGGATTTGCCATGTCCTATGGGCTCATCCCTCAGCACAGCGTGCTCATAGCACCTCACACTGCCTGCCCCTACTGCAACCCTTGAACAGCTATGGCCAGTCTACTCTCTTCTGATGAACCAAAATCACCTAATTCCCAGGACAAATTTAGCTGACAACTTTTGTAAGAACCACGAGCTTCAGGTAAAGTAGCTTTTCTCCATCTCTTGTGTATGGCCCAATTAAGTGTTCACAGAGAGCAATTGTGCCACCCCACAGCCCCAGCCTCCATTTGTCTAGACTAAACAGGGCAGGCTCCTTTCCTCTGAAATGCTGGGCTTGCTCTTCCCTGATCTTACAGGTTTTCCATATTGGCATTTGCTACTGTTTTAATTTTCTCTTGCAAACAATTGACAGGAATAACTCTGACTGTTCTAGGTAGTATCTACACCTCCTTACACGACCACCATGGTACTCCATGGTGTCTGGACCAAAACTGGCCAAAATTACTCCAATTCAAATCCTGAAATCAGGGAAGAAATGTAAATAAAGAGAGAGAGAAAGAAACTACAGAGATGAAATCTTAAAGATAAAAAAGGGAAAAATTCCAAAACCAAGTAAAAATAATAAAAGTGAACGGAATGACAAGAAGTGCAGGGAAATGGACCGAAGCTTGCCCAAATAATCCTCATTGAAACTGCAAGATTTCATTCCCTTTCCTGAAAGGAATTCAGGGAAGAAATGTAAATAAAGAGAAAAGAGAAGAATTTGAAGATATGAAATGAAAAAAAAAAATAAATAAAAGGAAAAATACAGAAAACAAGTGATTCCCTAAATTCAGGATTTAATTGGAGTAATTTTGGCAAGTTTTCACTGCCCCTCATTTCATCTCAGTCCATTTGGTTGTAAACACTCCATTTCCAAATTTTCTGGGTTTTTTTCAATTGCATTTTATTTGATCATATCTCCTTTCCTGAGCATTTGCTAGGCTTTGTTCTCTGACTTCAAGATCTCATTCCCTTTCCTGAAAGGAAGAATTTTCTTTCTTTCTTGCAGTTTCAATGAGGATTTTCTGGGCAAGCTTTGGTCCATTTCCCTGCACTTCTTGTCATCCTGTTCACTTTTATTGTTTTCACTTGGTTTCAGAATTTTTTCCTTTTTTTGCTTAAGATTTCATTCCTGTAGTTTCTTCTCCTCTTTCTTTATTTACATTTCTTTCCTGATTTCAGGATTTGAATTGGAGTAATTCTGGCAAGTTTTCACTGCCCCTCATTTCATCTCAGTCTACTTGGTTGTAATCACTCCATTTCCAAATCTTCTCGGTTTTTTCAATTGCATTTTATTTGATCATATCTCCTTTCCTGAGCATTTGTTAGACTTTTCTCTGATTTCAAGATTTCATTCCCTTTTCTGAAAGGGAATGAAAGCATGTGCTCCTCCCATGCAACAACACATCCTCACACTCAACTTGTGAGGTCATAGTTGAGCTGTGATTGACTGCTACAAGCCAGCCTGTCTTGCATTTTCTTGTTTCAAACTGATAAGCTTTCAGTGTGCGGGTGAAACACTTGCTCACACTGCCCAAATCTGTGGCCTTGCAGTTCGTGCTGCTGCATTTCCTCACACTCCTGTTAACATCATCTCCACTAAACCTTGTGTGATATTTTGGTGATCCTAAGCATTGTTGATGCTGCCTGTTAATCCACTCCTAATTTTAGGCTAAAAAGTTATCATTAAAAACAATTTTCCCAAGACCAAGGCCTAAGAACTTGCCTAGCAACCTCTTTCCAGCAGAGCTGCCTCCTTCCCCTATTACACCAATTCCTTACTCAACTCACAACCCTTGTACTAATCCTTATCTTCTCTCATTTAACTAATAATTTCCCAGGTGGCACCAAACCAAATTTTAATGAAGTGCAGATAGAGAAGATCTACTACTTTTCCCTTGTCTAGAACATCAGTTACCTTATCAAAGACAGATATCGAGTTAGTCTGGCACAATCTCTTTTTGATAATGGCATATTGCACTATATCCCATTTTCTATTCCATGTCTTCAATTATTCTTTCTGACATAATTTGCTCTGAATCCATCTATACCCTTGAGGCCAAAATAACAAGTCCATGGCTGCCTAGATTGCTCTTCCTCACCTTCTTAAATATGGGTACCACATTTGCTATTATCCAGGCAGAAGGAACCCCCAGTGATTGGACAGATTTATTAAAAACCCCATCTACCAGACCTGCAATTTCATGGGCCTAGCTTTTTAGCATCTGGGGAGGGTGGTTTCCTCCCTTGTTTGAGCACAGTAAGCTCTCTGAATTGCTTCCATCTTCCATACAATCATTGCCCTTTCAATACATTTATTCCCATTAGTCCATCTGACCTTGTCCCCACACTCTATATCCCTGCTCTTGGGGGCAAAATAGCCCTCTAGTTTAGAACTGTGCAAGTTTTTTCCCACTAAATACAGAGCTTCCACTTCATTTTTTTTTTTTTTTCATTTGTAGTCTTAAGGATCCTTCTGTTGTTTCATTCCCTTTGCAGGAACTGACTCAGTTTGACTTCTAGCAATTCTCACTTCATCCCTGCACTTTCTGACCTCCCAAGACATACCTTTCTTTGTTACTTAATCCCCTTCTCGAGGCTGCCTTGATGTGCAGCTGGCCTAGGTGGTTATCAAGTGCAGCAGACTGCTGGGGGGTAGTAAAAGGTCCATAGACCTGTGGCTTTCTTGGCTTATGCCAAGCTCTGCAGAGCTGGCCTTGCTGTGATTGCCAACACAAACAGGGGCAGGGCAGCTGCCACTGCTGTGGAGTAAGTCTGGGAAATGCTGCTCCTACCCTCTGCTCCTCTGGATGTCAGTCAGAGAAGAAACTTAGACCTTTCTCTCAGATCCCGCTCCTACTCCTGATTCTTTGCTTCTCCTCCCAAAGGCAGGAATCCCCCTTTCACACTTGCCAAGCAGTGGCCTGAGGGGCACAGATGGGTGTCTTGCTTTGTGTTCAGAGTAGATACAAGGCACTTTTGTAGCTCCTTTGGAGGTGGAGGGAAGCAGATCCAGATCTGCATTTCGAGATGACAGTGATTGACATGTTTCAGGGAGAGTGGAAGGCTCCTTTCTCTAACTACAGTTGCCTTAAAATACTCACAACTCCTTTGCAGCCTCACAGCTCCTCTTGTCTTCACTCACCTCACATCTGCTCTGCAGTGCCACCACAAATTATTTATTTGATCTTTGTATTTAGGGATGGCAGCATTCAGAAATTTGTTAATACTGTAGACAACGTGCTGCTTCTGCCCTCCTCTGTTCCTTCTAGGTTCTTTGCTTGTGGCTGAGACATTTTTTAAAGTTAAGGTTTCAAAAACAGTTGCACATTCATCTCCTCCAGGTTTACTCTCTTTTCCTAGGATGCAAATTACAAATCACTTTGCAGTACTCGCTTAAATGTATTATTTAAATGTATTATGCTGCTCCTCCTCCTTTAAAGTCTCTAATTTCCCAAGTCCAGCTGACTTACTGATTTCCTTGCTTGCAAAAAACAAAAACAAACAAACAAACAAACAAAAATGGCCTTTGGAAATAAAAGGGAACTCACATTCATGATTCGTTGTTATTTATCTGACCACTCAGTTTCAACTAAAACATATCTGTGATCCTGTGATATAGCTGTAGGACTTGAAGGGACCTTGAGAGCTCATACAGTCCATCTCTGCCCCAAGCAGTGATCAGCTGTCCAGACCTCCATCACTCCTGACTGGCATGTGTTTAACCCCTTTTTTTTTTAACCCCCACTGGCAGATTCCATAACTTCCCCAAGCAATCTGTTCCTTGTATTACTTTCCCCTCACCTCAAAAAGTGTTCCCCATTGTCTCATCTGAATCTCTTTTCCTGCAATTTAAGGCCATTATTGCTTGTCCTCTCTGCCATGGATGCAAAGAAAAGGTTATTGTCTTCATGGCAGCTTCCTCCTTACTCATAAACCCTTTGAGACCTCTCTTCCCAGGCTAAGCAGCTCCTAGCTCATCCAATCTTTCCTCACTATTTGTGGTTTCTAAATCTCTTAGAATTCTTTGTTTTGTTTTCTGGACAAAGTCCAGGAAACCTGCATCTTTCTTAAAACGTAACATCCAAAACTTGATGCAGTTGAGTCTGAAGGATTACTTCACGTATCTCACACATGATGCTCCTGTTTATATATCCCAGTATGTGTTTACTTTCTTTGCAACAGGTGATTTACTATTATTGACTCAGAGGCAGTGTGTGATCCACTGTAACCCTCTATATCCTTCTCAGCAGAACTATAGCCTGCTGTTCCCATGTTGTGCTGGTACTATTGATTGCTCCTCACTACCTTGTACTCATCTCCATTGATCTGCATCTCTTTTTTTTTTTTTTTTTTTTTTTTTTTCCCAGATTATTCCTTCAATCCATCCAGGTAATTTTGAATTTTAACCCTGTTCCCTCTACAATAGATATGATTTTCAACAGGGTATTTATTCTATCATTTATTAAGGGCATGCCTTATTCCATAAGTCATTAGAGGTCATGGTGCCCACCTTGATGCATCCTTCTAGTCAGCCAGTGAGTCACTGATAACTGTTTTACAAGTGTAGTTTTCCAAACAGTTTGGGATCCATATCATAGTAATTTTATCCAGGCTGCATTGCTCTAGCCTGCTAATGGAAGTCTCACATGAGACAGTGTCAAAACCTAACAAGTCAAGGTGCTTTGCCGTTATCTACAAGGCTTGTTACCTGTCAGAGTAGGAAATCAGGTTGGCTTTATACAATTTGTTCCTGACAAAATCAAATTGCCTGTTATTTACCATGTTGCTATCCAACTCATGATCAATCTGTTGTTAGGTCCTACATAAAGCTCTCCTGTAAAATTCTCTCTGCTAACTGAAATCAAGGCTACAATAGCAGCACTTGTGATGAGGCTCAGTGATTATTTGGTGATGAAGTCTTTTAGCTATCACATTCAAGAATAACCGGGCCCTACTTTTATTAATAGCCCTTATTTTACAATCTACATTTTGGAAAATACAGCCTTCTAAACTGACTCAATTCCCAGTTATACTTCTCTTTCTTACATGTTGAAGTGCTTCATGATCCCAGGGGCTAGAACACACAGCCAGGAGTAACATTTTTTCAGTTCCTTCCAAATGTGATTTTAACCCAAGTCTTTTGTTTGCTACTCATCTGCCTATCTCACCCTTAATGGGCATAATCCTACCTAAGTTCATCCTTGTTTCTTTCTTTCCTGAAGATATATGTATACACACTTCAATCTGACTGTGACTCTAACATGTTTTTGAAATGACCGGTTAATAACACAGGTGTTTTGCTGTTTCTCATATTCCTTGGATTAATGTTGATGCACCTTGGTTGTTTCAGTCTAATCTTGCCCATTTTTCCAGCTAAACTGTGTACAAGTGTTTCCCAAACACTATCACTAGTTTCACTACTGTTCCAGTCAACATTTGTGCTCTCATTTTCTTTGCCTTTTTTTTGTTTCATTCCTTGCCGTACATCCATCTATTTCTATTTTACCCATGTTGTTCTTTCTGTGTTTTAAACAAAACAAAAAACCAAAAACAAAACACAAGGAAAAATATTGTACAAGACTTTCCTGAACTTTCACTCTCTTTCATAGACTAAAATCTCATTATTAATTGTGCTGTCTTAATGCCAGAAATCAGTCTCTCAGGCATAGAGGAACCATCTCTCCCTGGAGGATGGCTCTCCTTTTGGGAATGCCTCTCAGTGGTTAGGCTTTCTGAAAACCCTCCCAGTTATATCAGCCCTGTGATTCTTACTGCCTCTGTGAAATCTGCAAGAAATCCCACTGCAGCTCACCTGAGCTTCACTCACTGATCTGAGCACATTCCTTAGCACAGCACAGCACCGGCATTTTTCACCTTCCCTGGTAGAACTGTGGCAGTAACATTTGTCCCACCATGAAGGACAGCCACCAGATTTTTTCACAGCATGGCCTTCGGGTTCACAGATCTTCACTGTGGAATTCACCACCGGATGTGAAAGGAAACAATATTCTTGCTAGGACAAAACAAGGCCAATGAGTCCTGGGCTGTGGCTGTGGAAGCACACACAACACCATACAAAGGCCAAATTTTCACATGTAAGCCACAACCCGTGCCACAGCACAGGAGGAGGCCTTGCAGAAACAGCCTGGAAGGCACAGAAGTTGCAGGGAAGTGTCCAGGGCAATGACTCAGCCACTTGTGATCCTCACTGTCATGCAGCAAGCTGTAGCTGAGGTGAAGGGGAAGGAGAGACAGGCATTCTGGAAAGTGCAGAGCAAGGCAGGAGGAAGGTGTGGGCCTGGAGTGTCTCGGGTGTATGAGAGGCTCTATGCTGTGGATGCTTTGCTATTCTGTCCCTGTAGCCTGCTCTGAGAGGTGCACGGACTGAGAGATTGATGCTGAATCAGACAGCACTTAGAAAACAAGCCATGCCTCTGGGACTCATGGCAGTGTACTGTTCTCATTTGCTGATTTGTCTGCTGGGGGTCTTCCTGTTTGCTCTCATTTTCCTCTGTGAATGATCCTTACCTTATATCTGTATCCCCAAGCATGTCCATATTTTTTCTTCCCCTTTCCTTCCATTCAGTTGGGATCATAGATGTGGAACACTGTCATATAATCACATCTAACCCTTGTGAAGAAATCTTCACTGAACAGAAGAGAAACCCAGTGGCAGCAAGGAAACTGGTCTGGAGAGGACTGAGATAATGTGGAGAGCAAAGTATGGAGTCATCTGAAGAGCTTCTCCAAAAGTCTGGAGATTTAGGGCATCAGGAAGTTTCAAGTGCAGTTATATTCTTGAGAGAAAAATTAAAAGATAACTCCTTTCCTCAAAATTTCTAGTCTTGCAAATTTGCAAATTATTAGAAGAAAATATTATTACAAGTCAAGGAAAAATTATTTGAGATTTCTTGAAATGTAGTTTAACCTATTGCACCTGGAACATTATATCCTTTAAAAAAAAAAAAAAAAAAAAAAAAAAAAAAAAAAAAAAGACCAGAGAGAGAGTAGGAGAAATAACAGAGCAAGATAGGGCCCCAGAGACATGCTGTTAAAAAATTATATTTAGAATCTCTGAGTCTCCAAGGTACAGCAGACACAGAAGTCAATTATACTACCTCAAAGGGAGATTTCCAAATACCATACCCAATGGGAAATTACACAGAATTGACTTCCTACATCCTTGTATCTCCCAAGATCTTTTCCATTTCACAAGGCAATTGTGAATCTCTGCCACTTGGACTTGGCAGTTTTTGCATGGAAGGTGGGAGTATAAAAAATATTATCTGTGTTACATCTAATCAAATGATTTAATGGACATGAAAAAAAATTTGGAATCTCTATGCCAAAGGAAGATCTGCAATTTCATATTTTTCTTTGCTAAGGAAAAACAAAACAAAATAAGCCTAGAAAGTCTCAGTGAAAATTTGATCATTTTAGGTCAATCAGAATGTTTTATATGTATCTTAACTTTAATGTTACATTATACTGTAGTTCCAAAGAGAAAATAAGAATCCAAGCAAGACGTTATAAAAAAGCCTAAATGAAACATTTCAACCTCCTGGAAGTGCTGATATGTTTTCTGAATGAAATTTCATCAAATGGGGCACATTTCTACAGACCCTGAAGCTTTCATAAAATCAGCCCTTACAAATGGAAAATCCTTATACTAAAAAAAAAAAAAAAAAAAAAAAAAAAAAAAGTCAAATACATCTCCTGTTGAGTTTCTAACCCTCATTGCTGGAAGTACAATCATTGTCACTTGTGTCACTAAACAACCTTCAAGGAATGAGTGGTAACAATCTCAGCAGTTCTCTGGTCAGTCTCTCAAGAGAGCACACTCAAATTTGTGTGGTTTCACACTGGTGACCTGCAGACTGCTGCAGGTCCACAGCCTGCGTAAATCACCCACAAAGCATGGTGTCTTTTGCTAGGTTTGAACTTGCTATGTGAGGTGAAATTTCTGCTGGAAATGTTCGGTTGTTTCTGATTTTTAAAAGTGTGTCTGTACTTGACATCTGTCTGCCTTGCAGGGCAGCAGAAGATGAAGAGTCACTGCACTGAGATTTGGCCTGCCATGGCAGCAGAGGAAAATGTACTGGCCAGTGACTCAACAACCCCAGGGAAAATCACCTCTGAGGAAGAGGAAAGCTTTCTGAAGAAGGGAAATGATAACTTCATCTTCCTTTGAAAGAAGCTGTCTTCTCTCTCCAAGCACAGATCTGAGTCAATTTCTCTCTTTGGCTTTCCCAGGTCATCTTCACTGCAAAACTGATGTTATTCTTCCCTTGTATTTCTGAAATTACTCTTCTTTATTGCACAATTACCCTTGCCTGCATTTCTGGAAAGTGATAAACATGTTAATAAATGCAGCTCTCTGCCTATCAAACCCGAAAATCAGGAAAGCTGCAGGTACAGAAGACCAAAGTACAAATCCTTGCTGCTGCGATGCAGCAGATGAAGGACTCTGAAATACAAAAGTTATATTGGACAGTTATCACCGGGGTAAAACATTTGGGATGCTCATGCATCAGATCCATCCTCCCTGCTCAACAGATCATGCACAACCTGGTAAGTGTTCTCTAGGGATACAATATCCTGCTTTTGTCACAGAGACCACTCTTGCTTCATTTGGGAGCAGCAAAGTCACACCCCTTATCTTCAGAGAGATGTTGCAGTTCAGGTCAGAGGTGCTCTAGTATCAGTGAGGAGTGAGTAGGACAAAAATTGGTCACTATCTAGGAATTAATGAATGGACCAACAGAGAAATCACTACATCTTGCACTTCACTGACCATTTTGGACTAGCAGAAGAATTAATTACAGTATGGACAGTGGGATTTGCCCAAGTAAATACAGGGACATGAGCTGTAGAAATTTGCATCTGGGGAAACCATTCTAAGCTTCCCTTGTAAGTCAGTAAAGCTCTAATCAATATAACTAATGTTGTTTAGGGTGCAGTTCATCTCATCCTAAAACAAACACCTATGTTTTATCTGCTGAGGCACTCTCTTCAGTATCCATTAACAGTAATGGCATGCAGATGCCTAGCAGGGGTAAATCTAGGACATTGATACCCATCCCTAAGTGAGACAAGTCCTCCCCTGCATCCCTTTCCAAGCTATAAATGGGGCCCTGGTAGGCAGTGAGGAACAGGCTTGCATTATCTGTGCACAATTTGTTGGGGAATTTGCTTCTATATCCTCTTGTAGCTAATGGTCTGTTCCATTAATTCTTAAGGTTAAGGTGACCTTGCAAAGCTAAATAAGTGCATTTCTCAAATAGCATACAGCAAATATATGTATGCACACATTTAGATAGTCGTGAAAGAAATTAACCCTACCTCTCTAACTCATTTCCCACTTTCCTTTCAGTGGCAAGATAATCCACTTAAATAGAGTTCTCAACCTTTTTACAGGCATAAAATAACATGAAAAAGATGGAAAAACCCAATTGGTTGGTTCCTTTCCTGTTCATGGAATTAAAAGTATAATTATTTCCTTATTAAAACAAAAATTAAATATTTTCTGAGCTTTCATCCTTTTTTTTCCTCTTTATTATACCACCTCTTAAAATAAAAAAGAAACATGAAACTTAATAAAAATAAACCAAAACTGATGCAAACAGAATAATTGGCAAGGCGTGAAAATACTGCCTGTATCCTGGAGACAGACTGCACTGTCGGTCGTTTCTTAATTTTCACTCTATTAAGGTAATTTCCTGTGACTGTGGCTTTTTTTCCGGCAGCCATTCTCACACACTGTCATCTTTGCGTGCTGGGTGGGGGGGTGTAGTTTTGGGGTTTCTTTTCTTGGTCAGGGAAGAAAGGTACAGGTGTCAGGTCCATTTCCAAGAACTCTGGAGGCAGACGTGCTGCTCTCTGAGCCCAGGCGCACGGAAGGCAGCAGGGGAAAGTAAAATTCCAAATGCAGTTTCCACACCACTGTAATATCTGCTCAGCAGCACCTTCACTGGATGTCTCCTACAGGAAAACAATGCTTAGCAACACTGCACACCGAAAACATTTTATCCAGAATAATGTGTCCACCACCAATGTGCTCCAGCTTGGACCCAGGTCTGGTTCATTTGGAACCAGTCTAAATCTGGATGTGTATGAGTTTCGGTGGCCACCCTGACAGCCAGCCACATGTGGGTGTCCTTCATTGCTCAGTTTCTTCCCTTGCTGGTGGCCCTTCTCCCATGCTCCTGCTTATGAGCAGATGTTGGTATAATCCATCAAGGCTATCAGCTGTACCTGCCTTCAGACAGAAGTACCCTGAGGAAGTTTATAACTAAATCTAGATTTTTGCAGAGAGCTGTCCCAGCTTGAAATGAACAGCATGCCTTCAAACATGTCAGGAGTGACATAAGGCCAAATTAAACTGATTTTAGAACCACAATGAAACTCTCATATTAAATAAGATTAAAACCTTTGTCTAAGACTCCTCCACTTGAAATAATTATAGTAAGCTTTGGAAGTCTGGGAGTGGAAAATGTCTTTCACCTTCTTCATTCTTCTTGCTTCCAGCCAGAACCAAATACGGTAATGTGGAAAAGTTTTATCTGGAAACAAGAATTATCAGATGCTCTCAAACTAAAATTGCTGCCTGTGATGAGAACCTGCCATAGCTGAACAGGCAAAGTGCTTCTTCTGTTCATCTCTCCACCTGTGATGCTTACTGTTCCTCTTGTGCGCATGCGTTTGCATGTGTGCCTGACTTTCCAGTGACTCTGAAAATCCAAAATAATTTTTTTATTAATATTATTATTATGTAAATATCTTGTGTATGTCGGAGGCTGTACACAAACTTCCCTGGAAATGACACATTTTTCACAATACTTGTTTCATGTTCACTGTGCACAGAATTGAATCACAGCCAGCTAATAGGGAGTGAACCTTTGGCAATCAAGTAAAATGTGCTCTCTTTCTTTACTCGCTTTGTTCTTTGGGAATCTCTGTGTTTGAGTCTTGTATCAGTGACATCAACAGCTCATGTTCTTGTCTGAACCACTGGCAGGCATAAAATAGCCAGGCTGGCACTGCCAGCTTCGATTTCTGTTTCAGAAGCATTTGACCATAAGAAGACAGTTGTTTTACTATTTGCTGCATGTCATTAGGAGCACGTGTGCTCTGGATGATGGCCCCAGATGACCTGGGTTCCACAAGCAGCTCTTGCCATGGGAGATCAGATCCAGCCTTGCTGAAGGTGTTTCATCTCTGCCTCCTTTCTGCCCAGCGTGGCAGTCCCAAGTGAAAGCTCACCAGTTTCTACTCCATTTTCAGTTTTGTCAGAAACTGAACTGCTACATAAAGAGCACTTCTGCTTGCAATACTGCTCAGTTCTCTCTGTTCTTGATTTTCAGAGGAGACAAATCACTTCCACACTCAGGATTTTACACAAATGAGAGACTTACACCATAGCTGTGTCTACGACATACAGCAACACAGATCTACACAGAGCAGCTTGAAAGGAATTGGTATAGGTTAGAGAAGAAAGTTTAACCATGATATGGAATAAACAAACCAGTGAGGAGCCAAGTTCCTTCCATTCCCAAGACCTTAGAGGTAGAACAGAGCAGACCTCATTGTCTTCAACATCCTCACCAGAGGAAACAGGTAGGTTTCCTGTTTACCTACCAGAGGCAGGTAGACTCCTCCTCATTCTTGTGACCGGTGACAGGAAGAGGCATAAAGCTGAGTCAGGGCAGGTTTAGACTGGATACCAGGAAGAATTTTTTCACCTAGAGTGTGATTCAGCACTGGAACAGGCTCCCCAGAGAAGTGGTCTCAGCACCAAGCCTGACAGAGTTCAAGAAGCATCCTCACGTACATGGTGTGACTCTTGGTCCTGTGTAGGACGAGGAGCTGGACTCAATGACCTGTATGGGCCCCTTCAAACTCAGCATATTCTTTGATTCTCTGATTCTTTGACTCTATGAGGTCTTTTACTGGAAGTATGTCACTTTCCTGCAACCATTCCTCCACGTTCCCACTCTCTGTGAGGTCCCATGTTTTTTCTCCTTTTAGCAGTGAATACTAAAGTCATTGGAGGGAATGAGCAAGGCTTTAGTAGGACAACTTGTGTTAGCATCCTAAGGAAGTGCAGAAGAAAGAAGAGGTGAAAGGAGAAGACAAGGTAGAAGGGAAGAAATCTGGCAAGCAGAATGAAGGCTAGAAACATACCTCAAAAGGGTTGGGGCAGACTACCATACAGCACCAAGTTTTTCAAATCTCCTAGGGCAAGAAGAAGCAGATAGGCACAGAAGAGTGAAAGGCTGGACCTAAACCACTGACAAAGCTGCTACACTCTCTGCAAAGCCTGTGGCAAGTGGCAGTATGGGTGGCTCCAGAGAATGTATACTTCAGTCTCATGTCCTTCCACTGTGTTTCTGCTCCTCCAGCACCAACAGCCTCCAAAGTCTCCAGAAGATTGTACTGGATAGAAGATCAGCCATACCAAAGACCAAAGCACACCAACTGCAGACAGTTCCACGCTGAGAGTTGAAGAGAGCATTATCCAAGTTGTAAATCCCAAAGGAAACTCAGCATAGAAGTCAGGAGACACTCAGATGGTTCTCAGACTGAGACCCTGACTCCTCATATTATAGGAGAACAAGAAGCATACCCATGGGCAACTAATACAGCCTTTTCTTATGTTTAGGTTGCCATAGGTCCCTAACCTTCTGTAGACATATTGCCTATAGTCTGTTGATGCACTGTCTGTTTTTCCATTTTATTTTCCCTCTTCCCATTTCTGTCCCATATTTCACATTCATTCTAGCTTATTCCAAACTGCCTTTTCACCTCATTTTTTTTCAATAGCTGTTTTTTTTTTTTTTTTTTTCCTTTCTCACCAGTCTCTCTGCTTTTCTCTTTCCTAAGGGGAGCATGGACTGGGAAACACCTGAATTAAAATGTGTGCTCATCTGATGCATGCAACAGCTTGATATGAGGCGTGAGATGTTTGCCATATCCCCAGCGATTAGCTCTTTGACTGCCATCTTCACAGTAGCAGAATTTTCTTCAGGAGGAAGTACATGGTACAACCAGCTCAGTTAAGGGAAATTAAATGAATTTGGGATTGATAAAAACCACACACAATCAAATTCTGAAAGAGTGAAAGGAGACGTGTCTTCGGTATGCATCCTGACTCAAACTGCTTTTCAGCAGTGAAAGTAAAACATATCCTGTTTACAAAACACAGGGGGAAAGAACTCAGAGCATGATGCACCCTGACAACTAGCATTTAAAGACACAAACATGTAGCTATTGCAAATTCAAAAGAGTTCTCTTATTTCATACAAAGTTAATTGGCACTTCAAGGGAGTAGACCAAACAGCACAGAAATTGTCTACTTATTGAAATTAACTGAAGTGGAAGGAAAACAAAGAGTGGGAGAGAAAGAGACCAAAAAATATATATACATTTTAATTCCTGATAAGGGATGGAATGCCGTAAATTAGAGACAATGAAGCCTGCTCTGACAATAATTACACCAGTGTTTAAGGGGGACATAGCTGAACCAAACTCACGCTGCAGGGATTTTTGTTGACTCCCTGTAAAATGGAATCACTGCCATTCATTTTGTTTTCCCCTTCCTTGCCCTCCCCCAAGGCAAAATTCCCTGAATCAGCTGGATGTGATCAAGGCATTTTTCCTGTACAAGGAAAATGGGGAGCTCTTGTACACTCTCATGGCAGACATTCCACATCCCACTAAACATATTTTAGCTGTCAGGTGGATTAAATGTCTCCCTTTAAACAAACTCATGAAAATGTAAGAGCCTCACCATTTTGTCTTTCTCAAGACGAGTTTGCTGACACAGACTAAAGGTGGGAAAGAGCAAAGTTTAGGAGCAAAGTGGTCATCAAACACTCAGTGATCTACAGGGCAGATATTCAGGAGCTCAGCATCCACTATAAGGCTCTTTCCAAAGGATTCAGCCCTGACAGTCCCCAGCAGGGAAAAGCCAGGTTTTCGGATACTCCCTAAGTTCACTGCACAAGAACTGCAAGTGCTGAGGGCTTCTGAGGGTCCTGCATAGCTTAACAATTGTTTGGATAAACAGTGGTGCCAGAAAGCTGACACTGACCAGCAATCATGTGTCCCTCTTTAGCCAAAAATACCATAAAACTGGATTGTTTAGTGTTGTTCTGCAGCTCCCACAGTCAGACACTGACAGCTCAAATGCAGCTGTCTCTGATTTTGGGCTCAATTTAAGTCATTTAGACATGCTGCCCAGACAAGTTTCTCCATGCCTGGAGGAGCTGGGGGCTACTTAAAAAAATTGCCTTGGTACCATCTCCAACTCACCATCCGGCCATGAGCCTGACACTCTCCCCTGAGCCTGCAGAAGTCCTCAAGGACATCACGTTCTCCACTGCTGGAGAGCCCAGGAATGTGACAGCTTCCTGCCTCCTGCCACGGGCCTGCCTGGCCAAATTAGACTTTGATGTTAGTCTGTGGTGAAATGGGGCTTTCTGTGTCCCGAAGGAAAACGAAACTTACTTGAAGTTACAGGCTTATGGTCTAGGAATCTTTTTGCTTCAGCTGATATATTGTCTAAATCTAAAACTTATTTAAAAACCTGTCTGGATGCGACGGCTTTTAATTAATCTTCTCTTAGTTTTTATACTATATAGTACCTTGAAGACGCAAGATCAATCACTGCTGTATTGTAATGTAGAGTTGGGAGACAGAAAGATAAATGAGCTATCAAGTTTAGCATTTTGATAGCTAAGTTTAATTTTAACTAGCTCGGGAACATACTGTGGATAGGTGGATAAAGTCGTGGAATGGATCTTTCATCTTTAAGACCCGATCTAGAGTCCATCAGAAAGGAACAGAAAGAGTTCCTTAATGTCTGGTCACTCTCACATGGACTTCTCAAAAAAAAAAAAAAATAAACAATTGCTGAAAATGAGAAACATCATCAAACAGCAAAAATAAGTATCACACAAATCTGATGGTATGTGACTATATTTAGCACATTTCATCTGCATATTCTACAGCTTCCACCCTCCAAAGACTCATTCAGAAGGGCACTGGGACCATTTCCAATGCATAATATTAGACATACATGAGAGTTGTGGCAGAAACAGGTCTCAGTTCTTTATAAGGAAGGGTAAACACACTGTCATGCACATGATGGGAAAGAGAGAGGGAAGTTTATCACTCAAGGGTACAAAATGAGTCAGCAGCAGAGCTGACAGCAGAACCAAGGAATCCTGACTCATCAGTTATTCCATCCAGGCGGCTTTCCACTGCACTGCAAGTAATTGATGTAACAGGCAGCCATGTCATTCATCCTTTAGAAAGTACCCACTCAGGATGAGGGAGCATTCAGGCCCTTATGCCTTTTATGACTCACAGTCACTCAAATTCTGATGTGTTTCACAGAGCCCATCACAGAAACTTTAATTCCTGTGTTTTCTGCCTGGTCCATTGCAATGATTTTCATTTTAATGTGTGCCACGCATCCATCAGAGTGACGACTTCTAAGGTGCTCCACCCAGTCCTACTGCAATGACTAATGCTAATGCACTGCACCAGTCTGAGAAGAATTTCCATCATGCATCATTTTAAGATCATATTGTATTCAACGGGACATTTAAATTAAGGCAGCTCTTGTACATATGGTTGCTCTGAATCTTAACTCTGGCCTTTTTCCATTAGATCAGTAAAAAGGTTGAGCAGGGGAGCTAAATAAAATGTAGCTTTCTTTCTGCCTGCATTTCCAAGGAATTTATAAACACCCATCACTCAGGTTTTCCAGAGGCTGGATGAAAACGTCTTTTCCCCAGAGGTATATTCTGATACACTGGGGTGAGAATTACATTCACAAAAGCCAAAAGATTTCAGCCAAATGCTGAAATCATTGCTTCTTGTTCCATCAGGCCTAGAGTAACAGTAGGATTTGTAGTATTTTTGGGTTAGGGAGAACAGCATATCTGTGCTTTCTCACATAGTAAAGAAAGTAGATGCAACTGACATGACTGAGAATTAAATCTCACCCAAATAATTAAGTTTCCATTTAACTCTCTGCTATGATACTGGGGCTCTGAGCACAAAGTTAATAACACATAGCATCCATTATTTTACCAATGGGTTGAAAATGTTGTGGCTATGTGACACAAAGGGACAACCCGGTATTGTCTTTCAATTATTCATTCAGATGGTTGAAAATTTTACCAGAACATTTTGATCATTTAGCTTTGCTCCAAAGGACTCTATTTGGTATAAGATACCACCTGTCCTCCACTATGTGGCATAAAGCATTAAAAAAAACCCCCAAACATCAACAGGTACATTTTTGCCCACACCCAATCCAGATCAAAATTGTAACAGGAGCTGATGTAGCAGGGCACATGGCCTCAGAGTCAAGATGCTGTTTTCTTCCCAGCTCACTCCATATGCTTGTCAGTGCAAGATTATGTGCTGCTATTCCATTGGTACAGGGATTTTAGCCAGTCTGTTCCATGCTGTGGTGTGTGATGTGGCTTTGGGACTGCAGACATCCTGGGAGGAACCTGTGCCAAAAGAGGGTTTGTGTTCTCCAAGGGCAGGTTCTCATTACTAAAGCCAAATGCATAGCAAAGACATGCAGGTCAAACATTTCTAATAGATTAGAAATCGAATATGACTCTGGCCATTTTTATACTCTGTTTATACATGCTTTAGACAGCCCTCACACGTGCAAAGTCCCATTGGAACAAGAGTTCACAGGGAGTAAATCTCAAGCCTGTAGCTTAGAACCACTTAATCACACAACAGACTTCATTTCTGGCAGAAGTAATTAACAAAGGTTCAGTCACCTAATCAGGGAACAAAGGCATGGCTCTGTCACCTCATTGACCAATCACACCCCCTGAATATCGAATCTTGAATATTGACTGCCCACAGCAGAGGGTTTGCAGTAGCTCCCACACCAAAACACGCATAAACAGAGGCTGCAGGTCAGTCAGAGCAACCCCACCATGTAAAACAACTGCTGCTGAGCACAGAGAGCTGGAGAACACAGGAGCCAGGGGTGGGAGGGGGGTTGCAGAACAAAGCAAAGTAGCTAAATTTGCCATCCACTGTAGATTCTGCTTGGCCAAGTGTAAAACAGACAGCAAGAAAAAGGGAGTGGAAAGAAAGGTTGGAAAAGAGGATGTTCCCTGTGTATCCTCTTGATAAATGCTGCCCAGAGGAAAATTCAGAATTGTGGGAGCACTCAGGTTTTCACAGGACATGTCAAACAGCAGTGAACTCCTGTCTAAAAGCCCATCTTTCAGGACTCCACACCATGTACCAATCTTCGCAGACAGAGCATTCCTCATTCACTTCCCTTTTCCATATGCTTGTTTTGACCAGTGCCAAGCAAAGGCATTCTGCCAAAGCTGATTTATTCTGCCCTGCTTGGAAGCTTGCTCCTTTGCACTGTGTTCAGGCTTCCTTCCTTCTACCGAGGTGAACCCTTCTGCAGTAGGAGAAAAGTAAAGTGTGGGACAGGGAGAGGGCTGAGGCTCAGTATTAGGATTTTCTGGTAATGGCTAGGACAGAACTGAGACTGGGAGCAGTCTGAGACAAAGTTCCCATTCAGATCATAGCACCACACCATGCTCCTGCCTTTGCAGTATAATGAATAATAGCCCCATCATCCAGACACATTTTTTTATGGGGGATCCATCAAAAATGAAACCAAACTGAAGAGCTCAGGTTCATTCTAATTTATCATCTAAGCCTGACTCCCAGAAAAACTGTCTTCCAAAAGGATTCACACATTCAGAAAACAGCCCCAGCCCTGTTTATGAACTTTGAAAACAAAACCCAGTCTAAGGAAACCCTGAAAGATTTGGAGTGAAACAGCTAGTTCAGTTCAAAGGGATGTCATTTAGCAGTATCTTCCACCACAGTGATGCCAATATAAAACTGCTATGAAAGAGGGCAATAGCATGTAAGGAGCTAAATAGAGAACTTAAGTTCATACATCTAAGTACAGCAGGGCAGGTAATGAGAAATTCTAAGGCAAACCCAGTCTTGCATCAAAACACTATGCAGAGAAGCTGGAGAGCTGGGATTTATTTTTGGATCTGGCACTGTTTTTATGAATGACTTGGGCACCATCAGTACACCTTGTTCTAAAACTTTATTTCCTTAATCATAAGAGCGAGTAATAATGCCAATAAAGTGCTTCAGAAGAAGCAGGAAGATAACAACATTTGCATAGTGTTCAGACACTAGTTTGACTGAGAAGACAAGAAAAGGCAGGAAGACAAGGTCTACCTATGTCCTTTCCTGTGAGGATGCAGTCAGGGACGGTGGAAGCTGCCCACACAGAGACAGACCATGTTTGGTCCAGTCTGGCTGCAGTTGGTCATGCAGGGTAAAAGCTGGGGGAGTGGGGGAGTCTAGGTGCCAGTCTTGGTTTGCCAGATTGCTTAGGTATTCAGCCTAGGTCTAGGAGTTTATCTGAGTGAGGCTGCAACATGCTGGGTTATGTTCAAAGTCAGGGAGGTTTCAGTGATAAGAATGAGCTGAATGCACAAATGTGCAAAGCCAAGAGACCAGACCAAACTGAGAGAGGAACCAGGGAATCAATGTATCACTTAAAAACAAAACAAAACAAAAAATCTCCCACTTCTTTTTCACTCCACCCTGAATGTTGTATAGGAAGACCAAGGCAGAATCTGATGTGGAGGCAATTGTGGTGGACGTTGGCGGGCCTGTGCCCCCCTCCAGCCCTTCCCAGCAATGACCAGTGTCATCCTGTGATATTAAAGAAATTAGTCAAGAACTAAGAGTTTCACATTAAAGAGGTCTGAAGAGTAAATTCACTCACCAGAGTAACCCACCAGCCTCCTGCAGGGTCACAGAATCATAGAATGAAGAAACCCTAAAGATCACCCAGTTCCAAAACCCTGTCATGGGCAGAGGCATTTCTACTAGACCAGGTTGCTCAGAGTCCCACACAATCTGTTCTGCAACACTTCCAGGGAAGGGGCATTCACAACCTCTCTGAGCAACCTGTTCCACTACTTACCACCCTCACAGTGAAGAACTTCCTCCTAATTTCTGGCCTAAAGCCACTTTCTTTCTGTTTGAAGCCATTCCCCTTTGACCAGTCCTTCTGAGGGAGTGTGTCTGCATGAGTATGTAGGAAAACAGTCTTCCCATGAGACTGTGAAATCAGGCAATTAAAGGGATATAACCTAATTCACCTGTAGGGAAAAAATAATTTCCTTTTTTCTACCTCACAATGACCTCTCTCCTTTTACCTCTTCCAGTGTTTCTACATATAAGAAGAAACATGTACTTTATCTAGCACTTCTCTTAGGCTCATCACTTCAGCTGCTGAGGCCATGTGGATGGCGATTCAGTGTCCTGTGCAGCAATGCAGCTGGCACATGTTGGTCTCTGAATCCATGGGAAGAGATGGCCAAGAAGTGAGGATGGTTCCCAGAGCAGGTGCAGCTGACCCATTGCAAAAGGCACACTGAGCCATTCACATGAGGATTTCACCATTCACTTAAGAGTAAGGCTCGATGATCCTTGTGGGTCTGCTCCAATTCAGAATATTCTGGGATTCCATGATTCTTAGCATCCTGAGGTCAGAGACAACATAGCACCTTCCTTTCCAACTGAGAAGTGGCAATTGCTTCCCCCAAGTGATTGATCAGGTAACTTCTAAGGAGGCTTTAATTGCTGACAGCAGCTCGGCTTATCCAGCACAGGGTCATGAACGTTGACAGAGTGGTTATAACCAGTTTGCACTCCTCTGCCTTGGAGCAACAGAGCTTTCTCCATTTGAGGTATCACAGGAAGAGAAATGAGGCAAATGGGAAGGGGCACCGTTTGCAAAAGAAAATCAGAAAGATTGGGATAGATGAACAATAGCAGAAAAGTCACACTGATTATGTCAAATCACCTGGCAGAGGAAATTAGACAAAGAACAAATTCAAGCTTGCAGGGAGAAGGGAAAGCAAGAAAGATATTCTGCCTTGCTTTGCCTCTCTGGCCTGCATCTCCTGCTTGCTTGCTGAGTGCTGACATACTGTTGAGGACCAGAGAAATCCCAGTGCTGCCTGGAGAAGCAAAGCCAAAGATGCAGCAAAGGAGCTGCAGATGGGGAGCTGTATGTTCTCCTTGGGGTCAGAAAGGTGGGACAGCTCTTGCAGCAGCAGTGCTGTGTCAGCCAGGTGTCTGCCAGGGCAGTTTGGTACCAGTCTGCTGCAGCCAGGAGGGCAGTGGGGAGCCTGCTCTCCAGCTGTGCTGGCCTCTCATGTCCACAACAGGACAGCCTGGGCTCACCCACACATCAGAGTACCCCGAAAGCAGAGGAGAAACCCTGTCTTTTTGTCAGCTGTCTGGTGCATGCCAGGGTAAGGTGGTTCAGAGGCACAGCTGGAGATGGTGAGGAAGGGAAGCGGAGAGCTGCCATGTTTTTCAAGGATGTAGCAACCTTCATAGCAAATCAAACCAACTGTCCGACTCTTTAACACCTTCTCTTAGGCAGTGGCTAGCATCAAGGATAGATGTAAAACACTTAAAATGGGAAATAACTAACTAATATGTCCATTGGGGAAGTTTCTTTATAACCCCAGGCAGTTAGTGGTTGGATTTATGCCCTGAATCTCAAGGGCTGATATTTCTTATAAATTTTTTATTTTCTCTAATGTAACTGTGAATGTTCTCACTGTCCACAAAAATAGCTTTTTTTTTCCTTCCTTTTTTTTTTTTTTTTTTTTTTTTTTTCATCGAGGCCATGAGCTCAGTGGGTGACACCCTGCAGCAGGGAGTTCCACAGTTTAATAGGGTACAATACAAAAAACCTCTCAACACTTCCAGATCTGCATTGCTTTTTGATTCAAAGGATACCCTTTTGTACCAGCACTGAGAACCTTTTTAAATATTATAATTTATATACTTCTGACATACCCCTTCTTATTCATCTTGTCTCCGAACAATATCTTCCTTCATCTTTTTTGGTTTCTCCTTATCTGAAAAATCCTTCCAAGCCTCCAGACCATTTTCACTGCCTATCTACAAGTTCTGCTATATTCTCTTTTTTTTTTTTTTCCTATAAAAAATAAGCTTATGAGAAATTAGCTAAGTATGAAAGGTGAGGGTTTATCAGTAACTCTATAATGGTAGTACATCTTTAATGTTAATTTCTGTCCTACGCTGTAGATATTTATTCTATGCATCTAGTTATGCAAGGTTCAAGGAAAGATGGGGGTTTCTAACTGCTCTGAATAAGCATCTTTGTACAACAGCTATCTCCTGCCGTTCCTCATGCCTGTGAATACAGCTCCCATCTTCTGTCTTACTGCATGTTATCAGGCTGTGATTCTTGTTGGAGATTGTCATTAGGGTGGCGAGCTGGTAGGGTTATATAGCTGCCCAATTCCTATCAAAGGAGAACTTGAAACACTTTCTGTTATTTTTAAATATAGCCTTGTGTCACCTCGTTTAACTTTAAAGTTCTGTTTGAATGCATCTCTCTGTAGTCATCTAAGGGAATGCTCCACAAGGAAAAAAAAAAATACCACTGAAAAAACTTGCTGGTTTTTTTCTCTGTTAAATTCTTCTCTGAAGTGGTGTTCAGAGAGGAAGGATTGCCTGGGTGAAAGGACTAGCGCAAAGCCTATGGTAGAAAGTCAAATCCCTGCATTTATCTCCCTTCTGCTCCCTCATGAGATCTTGTCACTAGCAGAGGTTATGGGTAGGCAATCACAAGTGATCGAGTTTCTGATGCTTAACCAGTTACTGTTCATCAGCTGAACCATAGAAGCAAAGATGTCCATATTTCATGTCCACAGAGACAGGAAAAAAAAAAAATCTCTTCGCTTAAGCTACCTTCCAGGAGCACACCAAAGGGCAATTAAAGCTGGCCAGCTGTCACTCACTCGGCTATGAAAGCACATCCGTTCTCTCAAGCTTTCCACACCTGCAATGATTCCTTAACTCACAAGAGAGCAGGATGGAAGCAGCAGGAAAAGTGTAAGGTACATGTATAGAACAACCTGTCAGACTCAGCAGCCACTTGGCTACGAGTGCACTGCACACCTGAGAACACAAACCAGCAAAGGCAGAAACCACACAGAAACACAACCTCTGTCACCTCCTTCTCTCTTCCCCTCACTAAACCTCACCTGAGGACAGCAGAAGGGTGAGGCCAGCCACTTGGGCCAAAAGGAGAAGTTGGAGTGGGGGAGCTGTTGAAGCCAGGGCAGTGTTCCTAGCAGTGCCACGGGAGGGGTGGCAGCCTGCACGTGTGGCAGGACAGACTGGCACTGCAGCACCCACTCCCGTTGGGCAGTGCTCGCTGAAGCAGAGGCTGCTGAGAGAGGCGAGCCCCACATCCTGCAGCAAAACTCTCAGCCCAAATAACCAGCATGACTAAGATCAGTGCTTGGTTAAGGTAGTGCATCGGCTCCAAAAACAGCCTCTTTTGGCTATACTTGAAGCCAGCTCTGAGCTTTCATAATACACATGCTTTTTTGGTGTGAAAAAGAAATTGAGTTGACAAACATTGGTAATAGGAGGAAGAAATAAAAAGAACCTTCTCCTTATTGAGATACATTGCTGTATTATTTTCAGGGTTGTTTTCTTGCAGGTTTGGAAATAAACTCTGAGCTGTTTTGCAAACCCTTCATTTTCAGTGCAAACATCTTATTTTATTATCTGCCTTTTTGTTGTTGGTCTTCTTTCTTCTTCCTCATCTTTTTTTTTTTTTTTTTTTTTTAAGCCATTCAACCATTTATTGGAACTTCTATTCTCCAGTGTACATTTCTTCTTTGCTACACTATCTCCTGCTTTTCACAGATAAACACCTCACACCTGGGAGACAGGCTCCTCTAATTAGTATTAAAACCTGAAGTTTTTTTCCACCCTTCTTTGAAGCTTTCTAGGATGCCTTTTCATGAATAATAATGTTCTCAATTCAACATAATGCAAGGCTCAATCAAAAGATGCTTTAGCAATCACTTTCCAACAAGGAACACTGGCCTTTTCTCTTCCTCTGTACAGATGATGGTGAGGCAATAAAAAGCCCAGCCTGGAAGACGGGCTCAGAAGTTGCAGTTTCCACTTGTGGCAGCCTGTGGCCCTCAGCACACTCTGCACAGAAGGTTCAGTGTCTTTTGTCATCTCTGCAGCTCCCCACTGCCTTCTCCAGCACAACAGGAGTTCTGGCTGCCTGGTCCCCTGTCAAATAAATCCCTTTGAACAGCAGTTTCCTCTCAGCCAGACAGTCCCTCCTGCACAGCATGGGACACCCACAAATTTCTTCATTCTTTCCAGCAGATCTCTCATGGTTTAAGTCCCTGACTGCTGCCTAAGGGATGCCAACTGTGCTGCTGCCTACAGAAGACACCAAGGTCCCAGGCACTATGAATGCACATGCTATAGACCATTTTCAGTGGAGACTTCCTTCAGAAATGTACAGAATCTGCTGTCTTCCCACAGAGCATCTAGGTTTCAGTGGATGGAAACATCAGCATTCTTCAACAAGAAGCTGTTTTCTGACAGCTTTACTGATCACTTCCTATTCAAAAACAAGCTAGGGTCACCCTTCTGCTCCCTGAAGCCAGACAAGCAATCCCATAGACTTCATAAGTGGTACTGCCAACAACAGAGAACCACTGCAGCCATGGCTGGATTACACCTACCACAACAGGAGCCATCTAGTCCTACAATCATTGAGATTATTGTTTCCCATCTTAATATTTTAGTAGTGAATTTCTTTGCTCTGTGTTTGTATGCGTATGCAAATGCACAGAGGAATGTTTGCAGGTAAATGCTAAAATGTTGAGAGTGGAACTCGAACGCTGTTGTAGCAACATCCCCAACTTAGCACCCTTGCACAGGGATCAGTCCTACTACCCTTGAACTTGTGTGAATTTCAAAGGAACTTGAGTTCCTTAGGATCTTCAGCCTTCACCTTTCTGCCAAATGTCATTACAATTGCTCTTCCAGCTCCACTCAGCTGCTTCCAAAAATCCCACTTTATGAATAAGACTTTGCTGTACATAGCACCACTGAACTCCACGGGGCAAGCTGGAAAGTGCTACTACGAATGGTAACAGTTAAACAATAGGTAGGTTTTAAAACAAAACAGCTAATTGAAGGCATTGTTCCAATGTCAGTCCCAAGCAGGATGGAGGCACTGATTTCTTATGTCTACAACAGCATTCAAAGGCTCTCTTAGTTTGCTACTACAGCTGATCTCAACCAGCCATATCAAGGTAATACCATAAACATGAAAGACTGAAGAAAAAAATATCTTCCCAGTGTCAGATCCCAGCTCTTGCAATTCGAGTAAAACTTCTGAACTTCTGAATTCTTCCTTTTTTAGTCAGTCCATAAGATATTCTTACTGATTCCAACAGATTTTGTCTAAGAGATGAAGGAGTCAGTTGGGACCTTGGAGATCTCGATGGACAGGTCCTTCAGGAGCACACAGACAGGTGGTAGTTGGTGCCTGAGCAGTGCCACCCTCACAGATGCACTGTGACAACGAATCAGGAATCACAAGGAGACACTGTCCTGAAGGAAAGCTATCAGCTTGGGAAGAGAAGACACTTGGGACATTTGTTCCCTATCATTCCAATCCTAGAAAGCCTTGAGGACCTAAATTAGCCAAAGAGTAGCCAGGAACTAAACGGGGGGCTAGAGGGACTAGGCATTTTTCCGGACCTGGTATTTTTCTGGACCTGGAAGAACCGTAATGAATCCTGCAAACACCCGTGGGAGGATTCAAGTGTATGAACATCAGACTGTAGTGCTGTCTGAGGTGTCCAAGGATTGCTAAATTGTCTGTAGAGGACAGGTGGATGAGACAAGAAAAAATCAACAGTAATGTCCTGCCCTTCTGGAGAGGCAGCTGGAGTGGCTACACAACCGCTCACCCATTTGTGGGTGTCTTGGGGTGGTTTGTAGAGAAAGTCTGAATTTAGGGACCACTGCTGGTCTGGTGCACAAAGACAGTGCTGGCAGACAAATAACCCCACCCCTGGTTTAGAACGTCAGGGGAAACATGAGAAGGCAGCATTGCAATTACCAGTTTGCTTTTCTTTAAATATTTCTTGACAGTGTCCCCCCCCCCCCCCCCCCCCCCATCCCATTCCCCTCCTCCCCATATGAAGAGCTAGCTAGGCTCACTGCAGTGCTGGAAATTATCTAAATGCCCACTGGGCTGAGGGGTCAGCTAGTTCACCTGCCATAACAATTAAATTCTGGTTATTACTCTTTCATTACTATACAAACTAATCCCATACATCTCATGAGCTGTGTTGAGGTGACTTCACGCTCTTTAAAACTCCTGCTATTAATTAGAGTGCAGTCAGCTCTCCTCTGATTTGCAGCCCCCCTTCTCCCCACCACCTTTGCAGACCTGTGTCCCTGCAGCCACAAGAACTCCTGGTAGCCCAGAGCTGGGGTCCCCATTAACACCCCCACCTGTTTGCCTTGCTTTTTCCTTGTTATTCGAGTCCTGAACTCCCCTCAAAATTCTGCCTCTTATCTTGAATTTGAAGCCTCTCTCTCCCTCTCTCTTTTCTGAGACCCTTGCCTATTAAACCAGCTTTTGCTTAAACAGAATCAGCTAATCATATTGAATTATGCCAGATTTTAATGTGGCTTCCTACACAGACACATGCCCATAGGGATCCAGGCTGAGAACACCAAGACCACATCATCTTTGATCTAAGACACTACAAGATATAAACCCTTGATCATATTTCTAATGCTAATTAGTCATCACCTTCCCCTTTTCATAAGATATATGTGTCTAAGAACACTGTTGCTGATTTGGTCATGGCCAAATTAATGGTTGTGTGTGCAGTATGTAGTGGCATTTCTATAAGCAAGTTTAACACTAGTGAAGTGGTTGCATTGAATCAAAAATTATAAACTTTTGCAGCTCTCCTGTAATTGCTGTTCAGGGAGTCATTGTAAAAGCAAGACTCCAAAAGAAAATGAGCAGCAGCCTTTTTGTAATGAAAGCAAAATGTCTTCCATGAAAACCATAGTCCCTGTCCTTGGAAAACTCTGCATTATATCCTGAGAAATGCAGACTCTGATCTAAAACTGAGCCTCCAGCCTTAAAATATCCTATTGCTTTTTGTAATTTCTGCACTCGAACTGTTATCATGTAAACCAACAATTACAAAAACAATAATGGTGCAGGTTTCCCCGCTGCCATTATTTTCTCTGAATAGTAGCAGCAACATATCCCCAGCCACTATTAGGAACCACACTACAGTTCATGCTCTTATGCTACTGCAAAATGATCTCACATAATGAACCACGTACGGTGTAATTGATGGAAGCCATATAACTCATGCAAACAAATGGATGCCTAACAAATAAACATTTCCAAAATGAACAAGCACTATTTGTGTGTTCAGCTGAGATATGAGCTGCGTCTGCTGCAGGTGACAGACAGAAAGTTACAGAGACTGACGAAATAAAATGAAAACCTAAATATTTACTAATTTAATCAGTTCTTTTCTCCTTCTTTATGTCTAGGGGAATGTACTTTCTAGCAGTCTTAATTTTAGTCCTAAATCTTAATTCTAGTCCTGAGGTTTTGTGGGATCTGGTATACAGCCATCAGAATTGCTCCATAGATAAGGTTATGTTTGGAGATTTACACTGGCTGATGTATAATTACTGAATTCAATTTTCAAATTTGGCATCAGGGAAAAATGGATTTATTAAATAATGGCTTCAGTTGAAGATTTAGAAACTCTTAGAAAGCAGACATTTAAAGATGCCCATTGAAATTCAGACCTGTTTTTTCTTATATTTCTTTGGGTTTCACTATCTTAAATCACATATGCTGTGCACACATCACATTCCACCCAGTATCTCATCTTTACAATCTTTCAGACATAGGGCGGGTATTGGGACTTGAAACGAAGACCTTTAAAAGTTATTTCTATCATTTTTTGCTACTGGATTTAGCCTGGCAGAGGAAACCAATAGATGTGAGGGCTGTCATCAACACCATGCTCTGCTATGCATCAAGGTGAGGAAGAGACCTTTGTGCACAATGTAGTTTATGGACGTTGCATTTCACTTAATGAAAGGGAGTAAAATACAGATGCTGTTTCCAAGTAGCAGGGTGTCCCTCTTGCTTCCCTTTCAAGCATATTTTCAGTGTAAATGGAAACAAACAAATCCCAACCCCAAGTGGACCATGTCTTTGTTAGGAAAACAAAAAAAAATTAGACTCTTAATTCATCATAACTTCATAGGTAAAAGGCTTGTAAAGAATGAGCCACTTGCAGAAAGTGCAAACTAAGACTGGATCCCAGCTCCTTACTCATCTCAAAACAACAGCTGCTTTGGTTCTCCTAAGCTTTTCTCTCAGGTTAGCTGCTCTCTTTCCTTGCCAGGAGAAAATACTGCTGGGATGTCTGTAGGATAAGAGCAGAAGGTGCTTTGGGAACCTGGCTGGGATGCACATAGGCAAACAGCTGTGCTGGTCTCAGAAGTCACCTCTGCCTGGCTGCCTGCTCCCAAGTCAGTCTGCTTGTCATAGCTGCTGGCACAAGAACTTCCCTGGTCTTTAGTTGCTGCCATACTCAGAAGCAGCCCAAAGCCACCCCTTTACCAGCAGCTTCTGTTGGGATTTTGGGCTGTCAGCTGCAGTGACTGGACAGCAAATAGGTCATGTCTCTGTTTTTTGGTTCCAGAGTGAGATACACCCAACAGAAGAGTGGGGTAGGCACCAGGGGGTGGCTGTAGTAGCAGTAAAGCTGCCAATCACTGAACACCAGAGCTGCCAGGAACATTTTGCTGCCCACATTGAAACAAAAGCCCAAAGTGTCATCTGAGGCCTTGCTTTCATGGGAGAGCTCCAGCAGTCACATCAGTTGGGATGCAGATACGGAGTTTAGCAGAGTGAATCCCAGCATGAACACCATTATCCTCACATGAGAAAAGAGGTCTTAGGGGCAAAGGGCTAGGGTATTGCAAACATTTTCCCAAATAACAGCAGCTAACATGATGAAATAGTCTCCCCTAATAGCCAAAAAATTGCACCCTGTACAAGGATTACACCTGTAAACCCTATCAGTTTAAATCTACCTCTGCAGTAATTTTGGAAGGATGTTCCCACACAGGCAGAGTCTAAGGAAGGGATAAGACACACGCCAGGAGGACCTGCTGGTTATGCAGGGTCAAGGGGAGAAGGGCTGAGGCACAGCTTGAGAGGAAAGCTGGGGGGGCAGGTCTGACATACCAGTGTTTAGGAGTGTTATGGAAGATAAAATGCCCTTCAGGAGGAGGTTCTTGGGGATTATAGCTCTACACCCTTGAGCACACTGCTGTACAGCAGTCATGGTAATAATTAATAACAAGGAAATGATTCTCGCCCTGTTCTGGTCACCTTATTAAAGTGAGGATATTGTGGAAATGGAAAAATCCCAGCAGGACTGCACCTAGGATGATAGATGGATGGGATGCATTTTTAACAGAGCTCACTACATTTCAGGAAACATATTTCTGAAGGGAAAGTGGCTGCAAAGCTTTTATCCTTGCCTACTCTGCTACGACTGGCTTCCTTCAGAGAAAGGACAAGACAATGCAAGGTGGACGCTTGATCTGAACAACTTGTGGCCAATAACGTTGTGGTCTGTGGTACTAAAATGCTTGGTTAAACCAGCAACTCTGTCTTTACACTTTTTCATCATTCTCCTTTGCCCTTTGTGCTCTTGCCAAGACAAGTTACATAGGCTGTATTTTCTTAATGGCCAGAGTGGCCCACAAAATCTAGAAAGAGATGCCGCTTGCCCTGAAGGACTCCTAGAATCCAGTTTTCAAGTGTTAGGCCAAGCTGTAGTTTCTGTTTCAATAAAGGATGCTCTTAAGTAGTCCCAATGAACAAGAAGTCAAAACAGGCTTTGGGTGTATATTCTGCTATGGCAAAGCTGACTGGAACACAAAGAGTGGATTTTGACCTACACAAATGCACAGGAGGGAAGAGATTTTGGCGAAACTGTGGCTTTTAGCCACAAGCAGTCCTCCCAACAGGGGCCCCGCAAAGCCCAGAGGTCATCTCCTGTGTATGAAAGCAAACCAGGAACCCAGCAAAGAAAAATTTCCATAAGATCAGTGCCTTTTGCTCTGCCCCTGCAAATTCAGTCCCAGACTGCAGCATCTGTTGCCAAAACTCTTAGGTGACATGGTGCGCTAGCAGAATGGGACATGCACCCTACCCTCACTGAGACACAAAGCACAGACCTTTTCCAAGGATCTGTGTTACAGTTTAAAGGGGTCAGGAAAAAAAGAAAGAAACAAAAGAAAACCTTAGCCCTCCAAAACAATTGAACAAATATTTCCCCCGTTAATAAATACCAGGCTCGGCTGGGGAATTGTAATTGTGTGTATAATGCATCTCAGATCTACGGTATAATTACACTCTGGAAACCACTGACTAATAAAAGGCACCAGCCAGGGGAAAGGATGCCTTCTTGCCATGGGTTGACAGGCAAGCAACAAACAAGGCGCACTTTTTCACCTTCTATTCAATAAAACCAGGGTATTAAATATGCAGGCAGAGCACCTCCATTAAGCAATTCACTTCCTTCCTTTTCTTTCTCTCTCTCTCTTTTTTTTTCCTCTTCTCCTCCTTTTGTTTCCATCAAGACAGAGAAGGTTAAAAAAAAAAAAAAAAAGGCTATATATGAAACCCCTGGCTATACGTGAGCTGTACTTTAATGAGGCTGCATCTTAGTCCCTCTGCTATACTAAGTAAACATGTTTCTCCCCCTGCAAAGAAAGGCTTTGCTTGCCTGGGACGAAGGGAAAAGAGCTCGGGGAATACCAGGAGGCTTTTTCTCTGCCCACAACCCTTCCTCCATTCCCACTAAAATAAAACCCTTCCTCACATTACAGAATGAATGCTCATTCACCAATTTACAGCAATATCAGCTATTTCAATATTGCTCACAAATGCATTTGAACCTCTACAGGAAATCAGAGACCAAACAACTCACCTGAAAATCATGTTCCACTTTCTAAAACTTATCTAAACCCAGGAATCACACCTGGATTTAAACAAAACAGCCAGGTCTTTTCCTCCAACCTGCTCTGAACTGAAGCACTCCAGTCAGTGCATACCTCCATATTCTGCCAGTGACTCTCTCAGCCATTTATGATTTCAACCCTGGACGGAAAACTGAAAAACAAGAGTCTTACATGGGACCACTGCAAGAGTATTGTGTGGCCATTTTGAGGCTCTGGGAAACATCTGCTGTGGTGTTTGGGACCCCCAAAATGATACAGAAGGGTAACAGGTTCAAAATACAAGGTATTTCACCCTTCGCTGCAGCACTGAGCAGAACTGGAGCGTGTCCCTGACTTTGCCTCCCCTGCCTGGAAGCTGGACACTCAGCTGCTGCTGACATGTCTTTGCAAAGAAGGAGGAGGTGGCGTGAGCCCTTACACCTCCAGCTGCCCTGGCACTAGGGAAGGAGAGCACTAACACGAATCCTGCCTTTCTTTGCCTCTGACCTACCCACCACAAGCCCCTGCATAAAGACCTCGTGGCTCAGAGCTGATGACTACGGTGAGATGCCCCTAAGTTTTTTGCTTCTCAGCTCCTGAGGAAGGAAGCAGCAGAGACATGGTTCCCACGGAGTGAAGAGTCAGGTATTAAACCTGCAACCTGCATCCACACGCACCAGGTAGGTGAGCTGCTACTTGAGAAACCCTGATGAGCAAGCACTCGCGCTTTCAGCCGCTCCCAGCCGCTGCCCCTCATTTCCCAGCCGAGCGTGCGGGAGTGCGAGTGCGGTAATGACCCCGCCGAGCTCCCCGGGATGTGCAGCCCGGCCTTGAAACACGCCAGGGAGAGCAGCCGAGCTGCGCCCGCTGTCACCGCCTCCCTGCCGGGGCCCGGGGAGGGAGCGGGGCCAGGGGAGGCGAGCTGGGAATGTTTCCTGACTCAGCAGCGGTGCCTTCGTTCGCGGAGGCGCTGCCGCTGCTAATAGGTGGTGGTGATGGAGAAGCGTCTCGCAGGCAGGACGGTGGGAGGCTGATCAGCTCCAGCAGAAGTGAGGTCAGTGGTAATGAGCGACAGCGATGAGGAATGCAAATTGCAGGAGGATTTATGGAGCAGTTTCTGCTCAGCGAGCAGATTCCAGATAACCGGACTGTTAATAAGGCAGGCAAGCTCTTTGGCAGTGCCAGCTGTTGGAGGGGGACTTTTTTGACTGGCATTCGCACCAGACCAGCTGCGGGGGTGCCGACAGCACAGACGACACTGCACACATATCCCTCACCACACGCACAGGGGCAGCGCATGTGATAAGCTGAAAGAAAGCAGGGATAGGTGGCAGAAGACTGCTTACCAGCACACAAGGGAAAGCCAGAAAAAAGAGCACAACTTAGCAGGCTCAGACCCTAACCAAAGCCATTTTTATCTTCTCTTCTCTTAGTTCTTTCCTTCTTTCTCAGAATAGGCTATGGTGTTAGACGATACTCCTGCCAGAGATGAAGGCATTGCTGCTCTTCTGGACAGACCACCCTTAAGACAAAGGAACGGCAATGGATCCTCTATCAATGGAAAAAGCAGAGCAAATCCCCAGGCTAAAGGCACGACCTAAAGGCATGCACCAAAAATGCCAGCAGAGATGGAAGGACAGGCTTACCTTGCCCACCTCTTGCCTGCACAGGCTTGAGTCTCTCAGGATTATTGCTGCTGTGAATTACAAATGGTAGGTGTAACAGGCTCTACTGAGGAATGCCACTCTCAGGGCAGTCTGCAGGATGTTGGTGACATACTCAAAATCCCTTTTCTCTCAGTATTATTCCTTCTAAAAGCTGTGGGATTTTGTCCCAATAAAGCCTCTCAGCATCAGAGGAGTAGCCAGTTTCTCAGCCACAAGCTGCCAACCTCAGCTGCTCCACGCGGTGACACACCCAAGCCTGCAAAGCTTCCATTCCCAGTGCTGGCCTTGAAATTTTACTCCCAGTAATGTGCCCACCAGAAAGTTGTTGGATTCTAGTCTTCAGGTTAAGGTTAAGGAGGCCCCACGGACGAGCTGCCATTGAGCCCTTGTTGTTGGTAAGAGCAAGTCCTCCTCATCAGAGGAGGTGAGCTGGAAAGCCCCACTCAAAGTTCTCATTGTAAATCCTGAGCTGACGCTGCCCTGGCAGGTTGGGAATGTCCTGCCTCAAGAAAGAGGTGATGGGAACAGGCCCTTCTGGACAGACCACCCTTAAGACAAAGGAATGGCAATGGATCCTCTATCAATGGAAAAAGCAGAGCAAATTCCCAGGCTAAGGACCCTCTGCCGGGAGGCTATCCCCTTCTGTCCATGTTCTGAGCCAGTGGACAGGGCTCTCACAAACATGTGCACAGCAGGTGACATGGCAAGGGATGATGGTAACATGGACAAGGGATGTTGGATCCTGCAGCAGCCACTGCTCAGACCATGTTATCTGGGGCCCTGCAGCAGCCTTGTGTGCTCCTTGGCTTCCTGGCAGCACCAGACCCCCTGGCAATGTTTGGGCACGTCCTTCTGGAGCAGCAGAGGGTCAGGGCGGTGCACATCTGCATCTCAGTTACACCACAACAGGGGTGTGAGAGACAGAAACCAAATGAGCTCATTTCATCCTGACTACATGAGACTTGACAAGCCTATTAAAGGGCTGTAGCCTACTGTGTCTCGTTATGAAAAATTAGTGCTGTCCTATAAAAATGCTGGAGAGAGTGTGTCACTTAAGGAAAGAATGTCTTGAGGATACGGTCTTTTCTTAATAGGCCCTACATCATCAGGGACATACATACATCAGGAGCGAGCCAAGGGGATTTAGACCTGGGAGCTAGTATTGCTCAAGTCTGACACCTTTAGGATACTCTGGTTTGCCCATCTCTTCCTGCTTTGAATGAGGAGCAGCTGCCTACACCTGAGTAGCCAGGGGTCAAATGGACCAAGGAAGAATTTTGCTTGGTTTTTGCAGTGTCTCAATGAAAAAATGCAGCAAGAAAAAACAATAGGTTGGATTAAAACAGAAAGAAAACTGTGGAAAGATTTTCAGCAAAATAAAATAAAGCACAACCATTTCATCTTTGGCCAAATCCAAACTTGGTCAATTCAAACACAATGGTTTTTTTTCTTCTCTGGGTTATTTAAACTGCTGCCTAATCTTTTGTTTTTAATGTAGATCAATGTTAATACCATATCAAAAAACAAAGATATTTCTGTGAAAAGAATGTCAAAATTAAATATTTGGGTGTTTCAAAAATTAAATACTTCAATCGAATCCAAGATGTTTTGACATTTGCAATAATTCTTAGCTCTTTTCCCTCCGGGTTTTTTGGGGGTTTGGTGGTTTGGATTTTTTGCTATAAAAATTTGCCAGACTTGGACTAAGCACATCCACAATTTTTCATTTTCTCCCCACTTCACACCCTGCCACACCTCTTCTAGTGTTTGTTAAGGGGTTATCTCCGCTTGTCAGGTTGAACCTTGTCATGGCTCTGGGGACTGACACAGTGTAAAAATAAGAATAGAAGTGTTTTTCCCTCTCTTCCCCAGTATTTAGGAAAGACCCAAGAAACTCCAACATCTCTGTGCCATCTAGCACCTTGCTATCTTTGCTGTGATCATGGGCAAGCAAACACGTCAACTTCATGTAAGCGAATGATCAATGGAAAGGCAAAGGTGAGTCCTACCGAGCTGTGCATCTTTACTGGAGGAATACATAAGCCACACGGGCAGAATGAAACTATCAGCCCCTGCTGAAGCACAGTAAAGCCCAACCAAGAGAGCTATTGCTATAACAGGGAGAAGAGCAGCAGCAGCTCAGTGCAGAAAGAGACATTGGTCAGCACCCTCAGACATCAGACCTTCACATCTCAGGTGTGTTCAAGCAAAGGTTAACTCAGTGCCTTCTCCTGGCCTCTATTCTTATAATTAAAGTGAAAAGCTTTCCTCTTCCAGTTACCTAGGAATGTTGCCTTCCAGACAGGCAGAGAAAAGAACACACATATGACAGCTGGAAGAGAAACCAAAGCACTTTGCCTCACAAAAGAAAATACAAATGAGCAATCTGAGTGCCATCAAACCTGCTGTGAGAGAGAAAGAGAGAGAGAGAGGTAGGATCAAATCCCTTGTTAGACCTTAAGCTCTCTGGAATTAGGCCACTTTAAGAAGTAAAAGGACTAGAGTTTAAAGGATTCTGAGAATTTCCCATTTCTTGAGATAACTATGACCTTTACAAAGAAAACTACAAAGAACCCAGAGCATAAAGGAATGAGACTTCTGTGTCTTTCCCTTTCTTTTTCTTTCTTTCTTTTCTTTACTTTTTTCCCCTCTCTCAGTTTTCTTTGTAGAAACAGGTAATTGTGCTGCCCTTTCTGGGAAGATGCAGTTCTCCCTCAGCTAGAGCTTCATAATAAAAGTGCCAGTACTGCCGCCCTTGGCCCGACGGAAAATTTGCATGGAGAATACAGCCGTGTGAAACTCATCATTAAAAATCCAGCCTTTACAGTGTGCTCTGGAGCAGAGGCAGAAAAGATTCAACTATTGGGGTCAACTCTAGCCTAAGTCTGTTGAAGTCTTAGCCTAAATCCTCTGATGTCTAAGTCAACTGCCCGAATGAAGACGGACAATTTCTGGCACAGGTTACTACCTCTATTCAAATGCCTCACAGCTACACAGGCATGAAGTGGTATACAGTGCCCATTTCAGTTCCTCTGGGAGCTGGTACCTTGTGTCCACTGATGCTCCACTCAGAGATGAACCAAATCCACCTGCTGGTATGTACACTGTGCTCTTCTGTCAGTCTACCACTGACAGGTTTACATGCTTCAAATAAAATGCTTGGAAAAAAATTCCCTCTAGCTGCAGCTAGCTATAGAGATGTAACTACAAGCTCCTAGTATGTGAACCACAGAAAGCAAGAAGAGAATGAGAAAGCAAAAGAAATTTAAAGAGTTTACTTGCTATGGAGAGAAAGGATATATCTCTTCCACACATCCAGACACAGAGCACATTGTGTGGTCACTGGAGTGTGGAGCACAACACACCCATCACGTGTATACAATGAAGGTACTCTCTCTGTGGCACCCCTGCACACAAGGCTTTCACAGGCACACAAGGGACTGGAAACACTCGAAGGACACCCTAAATGGAGGCAGTCAAAACTCAGTCTTGCACAGACAGCTGTTACCAGAAACTCAAGTGTGAATAAAAACTCCTGTGAGCGTGCAGTGATTTGCAATCAATTCCAGGCATGCATGTCTGCAGCCAGACACACGACACAAGGTACCCACACTCTGAGTGACACACCAGCTCATGCTTTCAGGAGCATGCATGTGTTCCAAATCCCAACAAACTTACTTATAGTGACTGATTCATACAGCAGCACAAATGTAAACCTGTTCAAAATAGGTTTCCACACAGACTCAGTAATATACATCCACACACATCATTGAACAATTAATCTACACCCACAGGTATTCCTGGACACAACCCATTCAGGCACAGAGAAATGGGACAGATGCCCAGACAGATGCAAATCAGTCGTAGGTATAGGAATACCTGCCTACCAGACTGCTACTAGGAGTCACAAACTTCATTGGGCAAGGCCTGCCTAGCTCGTAGAAACTCACCCCTTCTCTTTGAGGTTCTGCTTCTTCATCCACTTGGTGTTCGTGGCAAAAGCTCTTTCCATTCCTCCATCCCTCTTTCCTTCTGAAGCTCTGTTCAAAGAAGAATAACACAGCTGAACGAATAGCCTAACACATAGCTGTCTGATGGCCTCCCTTTCATGCTTGCCACTTGGCCACGTGGACAAATGCATATTTAGCTGCCAGTCACAGCACAATCAAAAAAACCCAAAACATTAGAAGGTAAATGAAAGGGAGAAAAACTTCAGGGCTAAATCCCTCATTGGGTGCCAGGCAGCTAAAATCAACAGTATAACACCAGGGCTGAACTTGGCCCAGCATGGTGTTTTGATGAACTAAACAATTAATTAAGAAATATCTCCCCAGCAGATCTGTTCTTGCGGCAGAGTATGCGAGGAACACACAGATCCATGTAAGAGTTCTATCGCCACCATTACATGCTGGAGAATAGCATATAATTAATTATAATGATGGCAAAGATTAGATCCAAATTCCTTTACACAGTGTGTACACAGCCCAAACAGACAAAATAAATCAGAGTGCCCATGCCCTAATCCAGCAGCTTCAGAGGATTATACAGGTGCATTCTAATCACAGGCTCAGAGCAGCCCCACTCAGTATGCACAGAGCTGCCCCGTGTGCAACCGTGTCTAAGGGATCCCCGGAAAAGTCTCTCGCTTCAGATGAAAAACATAATTTAGGCTTTGATCATCTGCCGTCATTCCCTCCCTAGATTTTGGCCTACACATCCCAGGCAAATTCCACATTCATCTCTCTTTAAGCCTCTCCTGCAAGGCGCAAGTTTTCATCGCTCTACCAGCATTCCGTGCACTGTGCTTTGTTACTTAACAGTTGATGAACCAATCTTGAGGTGGCAGCACTGAAGACAGAAGGTGGGGATGAGGGGTTTCTCCGCTTAAGACATTTTATTCAAACTAAAAGGCTTTTATTTTTTCTTAATTTTGTTAATATGGACTATACAAGAAGGCTGAGGTTACACTCCTTATAAAGCAAGTAGGTCTTTTCTCCATCCATTACAAATAATTTTCAAATTACGATGAAAAAATTATTTCTCAGAATGAAAAAATGCCTAATACAAATAAAATTACAAAGAAACACGTATTTTCATGCAACAAGGGTAAAATTCATTAATTGTGTCACTAATCATTGGTTAACTCCATTCCTGGAGTGAATGAATCAATCTCATTACACCTGCAGCGAGACTGAACCTTTATGTTAGGTAAGAATAGATCTGGGTGGTCTAGCCCATGAAAAACATCATAATTTGACAGAATTAAAAGCTTAATTAACACATACTTTGCAAAGGAATAACTAAAAAAAAAAAAATACCAAACAAAGAAACAAACAAAAAACCAAGCAATAAAAAAAAATAAAATCAAACCCACAACTGGAAATGCAGTCATTTTTCCACTTCTCCAATCCAAAAAAATATCTTTTGGCATTCCTTGAAACCAAACATTTCATCTGGGGATGTTATACAGAATGTTTCACAGCCTTGTTTCTGCCTGTGCTGGAACTGATCTGTCACAGTACCTGGCTACTCTCTGACTTTCACCCTGCACTGTTCAGCCCAGTCAGTGCTGATCTGCAGTATATTATTGGAAATGTGTCTCAGACAAGCAGATAAATCCACGAGAGCTGCAGGTACAGTGCACCCAAACTACAACTCCCATGAGGCACAGCAGCCCTGTGGGCAGGCAGCACCTGATTTCAAATAAATGTACAGCAAAATGCTTTGATTCTTTTCAGCAAGTGCAAATGTTTGAACCAATCCAAGTCAAAACATTCTGTTCAGAGTCTAACATTTTAAAGCTGTCAAAAGTTGCTGTATTTTATTTATGATAGTAAAAAAAATGGTTTTTCCCTCAGAGATTCATTACCATGGGAAAACTCATGCCCAGGGAAGATCTGGAAGAGAAAATCCTTAGTAAAGTCTCCTCTGGTCTTTCACATGGGCAACATCTTCACTGCAGGGTAAATTGCAGGAAGCATGGACACACAGGAGGTAGCTTGACCTCACATGCTGCTGCTATGGGTAGCAATAAAATTAAAACAGGCCTGTATAAGTTCATCTGAGAAGCTGTGTAAATAAAGTGTTGGCCCATTTTAGTATTCATGAAGTTCACCACAACTTTAATTCAGAGAGGGTGCTTATTTCTGTTCATCCTGAAATCACGCCCCTGGCTCCAACATGGACATCATCCAGGGGCTGGCTCTGCATCTAACAAAAAGCAAGGCACAGTACCTAGGAATATCCCAAATGAGATCTTCCAAAGCACTTTTCCTGAGATGGGTTACCTCACACATGGCCTTAAAGGAAAGGTAGCAGGATATTACCACAGAGTAAAAAGAGCATATGTATTCATAGGGCTCCATAACACACCTGAAGAACTCCATCCACTTCTGCATTAAAAGAACCAAAAGAAAGATAAGCTAAATCCACACATCCTTGCCTATCTCCCCTTCTCTTTTTGTCTTTCTAAGGTAAAAGGTACAATATAACCTTCCATCATTTCATCACAGCCTCATGCTGTGAACCAGTCAATAATTTTTATTATCACTTATTATCACAAAAGCTGCATCACTCTCTGGTCCATCAAGTATGGATCAAGGTCCCATTCCACCTGGTGCTGAACAAGCAGAGAACAAAAACACAGTTTTTTGTCTAAAGAAAAATCTAAATATCAGGCAGGAGAGTGGCTGGCTAGAGGCAGATGGGGAAGAAGGAGTTAATGAGCTCATTCACAGAAGCATAGAATCACAGAATGGATTGGGTCAGAGGGAACCTTAGAGATAATTTCATTCCACCCACATCTTGCTGCCATGGGCAGGATTTGAGGGCAGAACACAGAGGTGCTTTTGCAGATACTAGCAGGGAAGAAGGCAGGAAGATGCTCTTCTGCAAACCTGACTGGTGTGACTGGCACCAGAGAGAGGAACTGGGCAGGATACAGAGCTGACCCACCATGACTGAGCAGGGAGGCCATCATGGGCTCTGAATCAAAACCAGCTCATTGTCTTAGAGAAGGGAAAAAGGAAAGCTGGATAGAGGGTTGTCAAAGCAGAGCAGCAGGAGGGTACACATTGCCACAGTGTCCTGCAAAGCCTTCCTAGAGGTCCAAGCAGAATGTGCTGTAACATCCAGTGTAAGAGGCTCTGAGCTGAGGCCCTGGCTTGGAAATGCTGTTCTTGTTCTGTTGCTGTAGTGTTTGGGGAGGATGTTGGGGGGGTTGTTAAATTTTGCCCTTTAACCATTATGTTGGGGCTGACTACTTGCAGTTGCCAGTTGGAAGCAAGGAGAATAAGGCTGAAAATTCAGAGGAATCTTGATCCTAGCCCTGGGTTTTAATGATGTGTGAATCAAGCAAAAACCTGCAGCATAGAGGACTGTATTCTGAAATCTGAAATGTATTTTAAACAGCAACTTTTTTAGAGCTTTCTCCTAAAGTGAGCGGAGAAGCATTTGGTCTGCCTCCTTTTCCATTCATTCCCTTTTCCTCTCTAATTTTTGTGTTGTAAAGAAACACTGAAACCAGAAGGATCTCTGAGACACCAGGCCTGATCAAGCGTGGGGCAGAATCTGCTCGTTCCAATTATCTGCCAGCCTAATCATAAAAATACCACGGTGCACACTCCATATGTCATTTTTATTGAATTCATTCAGGAGTTTCTCGATTAATCTTTTATTATTCCTTTCCAAATCCCAGGGTTCCCATAACAGGGGCTGATCAGCTAAAGCAATTCTCACACAGAGAGGAAACAGTGAGAATTATTTTGGCTCTTGCATCCTTCAGTCATGTCACCAGAATCCCCTATGGCCTTTTCTTCGAGTGCCTCCTGCCTGGAGAAGATCCTGTGCCCTCGGTGCCTCAGCCCCTTGGCCCTCATCACTGCAGACAGTAGAGTCTGACCCCACTAAGGACAGCAAGCAGGTAAAAGCTTAGCAATACCTCATCTGAAGGGGGAGAAATGCACATTCTCATGGGGAGTAATCCCAGACATAAGAGGTTCACTCCCAACACTTCTGGGAAGACACCTGGCCCAGACCAGCAGCATTTTGGTTTGCACCAAGTGTAGCATCAGCGGCATTAAGCAGATCCAATGCAAGGAAAAAACAGGACCCTTTTCAGCCTGAAACCCTGGTCTTGCCTTGTCTGAGAAATCTGACCTTTCATGGCAATGGCATACCTACCAACACGATTTTTCACTCCACCTCTATTTATCTCTACATTAGCAATTCCTATGCTGCCGCAGGCAGCAGAGAGGCTGTAGCACTCCTGCTCTTCCCAGCCAAAGCTTCTATTCCAGCTCAATAAAAGAGGCAATAAAGGAGCTTTCCATCCCACATCTGGGATGCGTCCCACCTGTGCCATTCCCTTCACCTAGGCAGAATGGGACCTAAAGGTACTGAGAGTTTCCCTAGGCAGTTGTGTTGCCAGTGAAAAAAATACTACTGGGAGAACAGCAGCTAGCTTTTTGTTATCTCCAGGGTAGGATATTCCTGTCCCAGTATCTTGTTTGGCATCTTCATCACCACCTCATTAAAGCTTCAGTTCATTAATTAAATATTTAATACATTAAATGAGGTTCCTTTTGTACAGAGGAGCTGAGATCTTGTTGCTGGTGAGCGTGATGCTGTGTATCCTCCTGGGAGGCTCCAATTTGCCGTACTAATTGCACGGAGACTCTTCAAAAGGCCCTGTGCTCAATCTTCGGCTGCTGAGCAAATCGTACGCTGCATCTCAGCAGGAGAGAAGCCTGAGCTGGGAAAGGCACAGAGCAGCAAGTCGCTCTTCTCCACAGTCCCTGGCAGTCTGGAGAGATCAGGGTGACAGGGCACAGCGCAAGGCAGCAATCCCTAGACTGAAAGTAACTTCCAGTCCTCATCTACATCAGTGTGCAGGGCGAGATGCAGCAGATCCCAGCTTTGCTAAATCGAGGAGGGCCCTTGCTAATTAGGGCTGTTAGATGGGAACCAATTAAAAGCTTTCTGTTTGCATTTTAAAAGGCCCCACTACTGCACCAGACATTTCTGCTCTCTTGGTTACATATGTTGGAGCTGCACTACCAGTTGACTCAGCAAAGACAGATTCTGGTAAAAGCAGAGGTGCAGAGAAGGGAAGCTGGGAGAAAGGAAAGGGGGCAAGAATCCCCCAAAGCAGATGAGCTGCTGGTGGAACAGAACCTTGGGCCAGCTGTAAAACCATTTTGCTGCCTCACTCTGCCCTCATCTACACTTTTTTGTCCCCAGCCTGCTATTTGCTTCCACCTCTGTCATTGTGGTGAGAAATCAACTATTCATGTGGCTGACCAGTGATAGAGAGGGTTGACACCTCTGGCAAGAGAGGGCAGAAAAGCTAATTATTTTTTTTAACCTTAGTTCGGCCCCTTCCCCTGCCTTTCTCACACACACCCACCCCTGATACCTATAGAGAAAAATTATTAGCCTTACTTCTATTGATATCCACATAAAGCTAAGGATCCAAATTCCCAGTGGAAACTGCAATGGCCTAAACATGTGGTTTAACTCTTAGGCCCATTTCCTAGGTTCTCAGTGTATCGAGAACAACGTTATGCTGTAACTCTGTTTGAAATCCAGTAACTAAACTGCAAAGTCTGTAGACAGTAGGGAGTAGGACCCCAGACTTCCAGCATCAGAAATGTGGTTTTGGAAAATAAATAAATCCTCTAGGAACAGGTGGCAGAAGGAATTGGAAGGGGTTTTGCCTCCCCATGGTAAAAGATGGCGTCTATGTGAACAATCCTTTTAAGAGGAACACCTAACTTGGAGGATTAGGTAAGGAAGCTTAAAAAGAGTTTAAGAAGGTTATTGGGAATGAGTTTTGAGGTGGGAGGGCTTTCCAGGAAGGTGAAAATGTAGGTGGATTAAGGTTTTACTCTGGGAAGGTGAGGGGAGGAGGAGGGATGCCAGAGAGAACACAAATTACAGTAACAGGCTGAAGTACAGAACACCGATTAAGAAACAAGCAGGAGGCTTTAGGTTGTCTGTGTGTGGTTTGGATGTTTTCTAAAGAATGAAATCAGGCTGCTAAACACGGCCAGCAAAGCCCTGTCTTACACAGTGAAAGGAAGGGTCTTCCTCCCTGTGATGACCCGCAACCTCAACATAGGTTTGTCTGGGCTACAAGGCACTTGACCCAGACTGCTTTTCCTGCTCTGCTCTTTTGTTGTTTTTCCAGGGCTGGTTCCCCACAGATTTAGTGTGAGACATCCTCACGTGCCTGGATCTTGAACAGACCCAGCAACATCAACCTCCCCTTTCCTGTTCCATTGACCAGGGGACCAAGCTAATGGAGAAGAGACTCAAATCAGAGGGCACAGGTCTCTGGGCAGGGCTCCATAGGTCACCCAAAGAGACTGCATGTCAAGAAATCAGCTTCTCAGGGAAGGGAAAGGACACACACATTTTCTGTTTTCACACATTTTTTTGTTTCTTTTTTTTTATCCTTCCTTTTAATGCTGTGTTAAGGAAAGGAAGCTGTACAGAAATAGGGGGAAAAGGCTAAGAGAATGAGAGAATATTAGAAACTGATGCAAGATTTGGGGGAAGACAGACATGATCATCCTTTGGGATGGGGAAATGATCAGGTAGAATAGCAGTCTGAGACACCCAGCAGTGGGTTGCTGTGCTCAGGGGTGAGACAGAAAGGGTTGTGGGCTTCTCCTTTCTGAACACCAGAATGGAAGCAGATTGCTTGGACACAGGGCTGCAGATGGGGACCACCATGTGATGAACACAACGGGTGAACAAATTCATCCACAGCTAATAAAACACCTCCATGGGGTTAGGTACCACTGGGTGCTCAACAAACAAGATTTATTACACTGGTGGTGGGCAACACTTCAAGGGCTGTTTGGCCATGGATAAAGGCCATTAAATACCGATGTAGGAAGTAAATAATGGAGAAAACAGAGTCCTCATCCAAATCATGTTGCAGTTCAGTGATGAAATCAGGGATCCAGCCCAAGTCTGTTGACCTTTTATCTCCTGCTCTGCTCAGAAGATCTACATCATCTCTCAATAAAGCCAAGTGCCAGACGTGAACAACCCTGCTGAAGTCAATGCTGTTACACTGTGATACATTTTGCAGGACTGAGAAGGAGTTGGAAGGACAAAAGGTCTTCCTGAGCACAAAAGCCTAGATGGAGGGGGAAAAGCCTCTTGGTAGGGCTAGGTCTGGGTAAAGGAAAATTTTCTCATATAAAATTTAGAAGGAGGTAGCAACAGACCATCAGTCTTCACATTCCTCCATTTGGCCTTTTTCTCAACACTAATTCACCTGAAACCATGCACGCCTGAAAAATCTCAGTGAAGTCCAGCCAAGCATCCATCTTCCTCCAGCTTTCTTCAGAGAACATCTCCCATGACAGTCAGAGATAAATTTTCTTCATGGAGAACATTTTCCTCCTAATTATTCTAGAGGGAACAGCTCTGATGGTGCAGATCTTTCTCAAGTAAAATTCCTGGTGTAGTAGAGTACAAATACCTGATCACATACCCTGTCCCTATCCATATCTCATGACTATAAATTGCAAGGTCCTCTGTAGTGGACTTAAGAATGAGATCTGACTGTCCAGGATCACAGAATGAGATGAGTTTGAAAGTAATGTCAAAATTCTCCCTTTATATGGAAATGAGCCTGTACCCGGATTTCTGTTTGTCAAAGTTTCTGTGAAATGTACTGTCCAAAGCCATGGTTTACTGGGGAAGGGGGCAAGGGTATACAAAAATCATGTGGGTTTTTTCCCACTAGTTCTTAAAAAAATAAAATAAAAAAATAGATAAGTTTTATGGCTCTTACTACTCCAGATTGGCACATTCTATGACACATTCTGCCTGGATCTAAAGTTTTTCATGCCCTGGCTGCTGAAACTGCTGCTGTGCACTAAAGCTGTAATAAGTTAGGTAAATCCCAGATAACTCTAAAACAAACACAAGCTCTAAGTTAGGAATGCTTTCCTTCTCAGACTCTTCAGGACTGGGGAGCAGGATGGTAGTCTTCTTTGTTCCAGCTCTTCTTTTCTGCAACACTGAATTGTTTTGAATGTCACCCATCTGGTTTTTGTACTTCAAAATCACAATTCCACCTTTTCCCCCCGTTAGACTCTTTCTTTTAAGGCTATGTTCTCATTAAGAACAGGAGGCACAATTTTCCATTATGCAACCCAATGAAGGGATACTAGTGGAGAATTTGGTTGTGCAGGATTTGAAGCCCATTACATCCCCAGCACAAAAACTTGGCTGGGGTGAAAGGCTGTGCGGGTGCTGAAATGACAGCCATGATACTTTCCCATCACCAGTCCATGCTAGCAATTTATGGAGTTTGGATGCAATTGCTGGCAATGACTTAACTGCCAGCATGGCCACAACAAATCACTTTCAGCATCATGTCAGCTTTCTGTGATTAAATTGTGGATCTGAGAAGGCCCAGCCTCATGGGATCTGTATATAAGGGCAGACAAAGGCAGACATGAGTGTTGCCAGAGCCACGTCCAGGAGAGAAATGGATAGGGGCACGGTTCTGCAGAGCCACACAACCATTCCTGGGCCCCACGACTTGGAGCGTGATGTCAGACAGAGCTAATGAGGGGGAACAGACCTGTCTGAGCCCTCTCCTTCAGCCTGTGCGAGAAATTAGTGCCTGAATGTCACACAGGGAGATGCCATCTGCTTTGTCTGGGTCAAGGATATGCTGTCCTTCAGCTGGGGCAAATCTAAGAAAGGAAACCGAGGCTGGTGGGGGCTAAACCCAGAAGCAGGGAGCTAGAAGAGAATGATTTTTTTATGTCTGTGGGTCTAGTCCAGTTGGGATCAGGGGGGAGGGTGAGGAGGACCTGCCAGCTGAAGCAATCATGGAGATGGAGGCTCACAGATCCTGCCCAGAGGACAGGAGTGAGGAGGGGTAGGAAGCTCTTGCCAAGGAGGTCTATGCCACAAGAAGAAAGATTAACTAACAGCTGAGGAGCTGACAGCAACAGCAACAGCCAGTTCAATCAAATAACTTCCAGCATATAGCAATAGCATTTATCAGGTCCTTACAGGCTACCCAAAACCATAGTACCTAAATGGTTTCTACAGATGGTAGCATATCATTAAAATTAGCCCTGTGTTGCTTACCCAATGCACGATCTGCAGCACTTTAGCTACCCCACTATATCCGTTACCTAAAAGAAAAGGCAGAGCTTTTGTATGTTTTGTATGAGTTTTGTATGAAACAGCTAGAAAACACTCCAAAACAGAAGACTGGTTTAAGTAAGCCTAATCTTCCCTTTTGTGTCCATAAATACCTGCTGGGATGCTTCTGTATGTGTCCATGAAGCCTCTTGCAAATCCAGAGTGGGATACGTTTTGCAAATGTACAGAAGGTTTAAATTTAAGAGTAAGCCAAGGTAGTGGAAGCAGTCAAGAGTGATCTGTCCCTCTCCCTTCCACTGATAAGATGCAGCAGGCAGAAAGGGGATAATTCTCATCTCAATTATACAGGCACAACTCTGAAGACAGTCCACAGCCCTTCAGAGGCCATGGGTATGATTGGGACCAAAACCTGCCCAAAGGCTGCTAAAGGTGAAACTAACTTCTACTTCTTAAATATCCCAAACCTCAAATAATATTTGCAGTAACAGCAGGACCATGGTCTCAGGTAGAGGGTCCAGGAATACCCAGATCCTTGTATCAAATCTACCCTTATCAGTAGCTCTAACACTGGGTATTAAGCTAACAAGATATGATGCATGGATAATATGCTCAAGGTGTTTTTTGCCCATTGAACTAAAAATGACAAATCCCACACACTCCTCTTGATTTCGTTTTCATTGCATATAACATGAGCCTTTCTCCCAAGGTCTACAAAAGACAGAGGCTGCATTCTTCATGACTCACTGAGCTATCATCTGGTGACTGAAGGTGTAAGACAGACCAGATGTCTGCTGGGGCTTCTGTCTGCAGGGCCTGCAGAGCTGCCTGTTACCAAATCACGGGGGAAGGTGCCACCCTCTCAGACCTGCCAGGGAAATTGCTTATGTGATCATTTCCTAACCCACAGCAGTTAAAATAAAGCAGATTAGAGCTGAGTGGGGTCATTTTTATGGGCTCTGTATTGGCAAACTGCTCACACTAACATCTGTGTGGCATAGCTGGCTGTAAAAGGGTAGGCAACCTCTTCCATTGCTCCAGCTGGATCCAGAAAGGGATATGCACTCTGAATCAGACTAGGGCTAATCATCTTATTTCCAAAAAGAATCAGAAGCTTCCTTTTGGCATAATCCCTTAAATCTTTCAAGCTACTTTTCTGTCTCCCAGGGCACGCTGCTGCCAGTTTTCAGAAGAATGCTTATGCACTCTTGCAGTGACGGGGGAGACTTGCAAGAGAATCCACCAGATTGTCTGCCAGCCACAGTGCTGATGGCACAGAAGTCTTTCTTTCCCTAGAGTTTAGGAGGCTCAACTCAGTTGCTTAAACACAGCCATCTAGAGCCATGGGACAATTCCCACGTGACCTAAAGCTACCACTCTGGAAGGGCACAGGTGTCCTGCTGGTCTTTAGTAATCTGCAGCAGTTTCAGATATCCATGTGCATCTTTAGCAGGGGAAAAGGCAGCTAAATTTACACAACTGAACTGAGCTATTTAGGTCAGCAATTCAGAGGGTGTTTTCAGACAACTACTATGGCAAGGGTCAGCCAGTGGCAAAAGCTTGCGGACCATATTCAATAAACACCTTTGTCATGTGAAACAATGTGGGCTTGCATCTGAAAAGGTAAAAGATGTAGCTAGACACGTTTGGGCATTTTCAAAAGTATTTAGGCAGCCAGCATGCAGGATTCCAACTTCTACTCAAAATTGCACCAAGGACAATTAAAACATTGTGTCACCTCTGGTGACTTTCCAAATTCCAGCCCCTTACACCGTATAGCAACACAGAGCTCCAAGCAGGAGCAGAGTTTACAACCCCAAGGCAGAGGCATGGCACAAATGCAGTCAAGCATTAGGCACAGGAGAATACAACCACATCCTCTGCCTCTGGTGCTGCACAACACCCTGCTAAAGGTGCTGAAATACGGGTGGCTATGCAAGGACAAGGATGGAGCCACAGCTTTCAGTACTCTGCAATCAGCTCTGTCATAAATTTGTAGAATGGTTTGTGTTGGAAAGGACCTTAAAAGATTATGTAGTTCCAACCCCCGTGCCACCTTCCACTTGACTAGGTTGCTCAGGCCCCCAATCCAACTTGCCCTTGAACACTTCCAGGAATGGTGCATGGAACTTTGAGTGTGATCGGAAAAAATTATTTCAACTCTCACCCCACCATGTAAATTTTTTTTTTTCCTAATAGTGGAGCCTCAAGTTTAACTCAGAAGAACTAACCCTATTTTCACCCTTCCTCCTTCCTCAATTTATTGATTCCCTCTTCCAAAGCACAAAGGCTTCTGTGTGCCTTCTTCATTTTGTTAATTACTCTTACCCAGCCAGAGGGGGAGAAGGAGGAGACCAGTGCTATGTGAATGGATCTGACCCATCACCTTTTACCACAGCAACACCAAGCAACAAACACACTTAGGAAATCCAATTAGTGGGGAAGCCACAGGATGCAACTGTTCATAAGCAGCACTCATCGAATACATTGGCAAATACACATGCAAAATGAAGGTTTGCTCAAGAGTGGATAAACATGCTGCATTGATTAGACAGGCAGCTGTTAGAAGTTTGTTTGTCTCTCTCAGATTAGTCAAACAAGAGGATAGATAGACAAGTAGATAGGCTGGCAGACAAACATATAGATAAAATTGTTCCTGCAAAAGTGCAGGTTGCATTTTCAGGGAGGTGGCTTGGGTAAAATCGATAAACCAATTTCTGGAAGCCGGAGTGCCGCCCGTCATTAGGAAAAGGCCTCTGAAACCACCCCATGCTCAGCTGTGAGATCTCTCTTCCTGGGTTTCAATGAGAGTGAAATTGAGTGACTTCAATAATTTCATGCCGGGTTATGGGAGGAAGGTGAGGAAGGGTGAGTTCCCAACCATCTAATAGGTCTCTAACAGCTCGATAATTGGCCCATCCTGTGGGTGATTAAGGATGAAAATAACTAATTTCCGCTCATCTTACAGACTAATCAGATCACCTCACCCCTATCATTTTCTCCTCTATTTAAAGATGCAGTCTCCTTCTTTCTGGCATCAAAGGCTAGCAGGATGCAATTATTTAAGTTAGTAAAGGAAGTAGTTCAGGCCAGGGTGGTGTTAGTGAGTTTAAGATACCAATTGGTTGCTCTGTAATAAACCTTTTACTTCTGGTTTCTGCTACAGTGCTCCAGCTCGTGTGCAGCATAGGAATCCTGCTACCAGATCCCAGTGTTCTGCGCTGGAAATAGAGAGGGTTGGGCTCAGACCTCGGACCCAAATCTGAATATTACAACACCTGGGCATCATCCCCAGCATTGGCTTCCTAGCCATGCTTTCAAGAGTTTCTATGGCTGGTGATTTCTTGTTAGAAAGGCCAACTTCCAGCACTATTGCTAGTGCAAAAAAATTCCATATACAGCAGATTACATACAAAGTGCACATCCTGTGTGGTTCCACTGAGGCTTCTTGGCCACCAGGAACAGGCAAGAGGCCACAAAGATGAAATTGAGGTCTGGACAAATCACACTGTGGAGTGGGGATGTCATTTTACTCTTTGCCTTGAAGCTGTGTCCCAACCCCAATTCCTGCATGGTTCAATGCAACACTAAACATTTTGTCTCAGTTCAAGCCAGTCTTTGTCTAGATTCATGGCTGTGCCTTTACAGACCCCTTAGGGAGGGTCACAGACATTGGTTCCTCATGCCCCACCATAGGTCTAAAGAGGTGTTCTGGTTTATATGGGCAAGGATCTCCTGGTTTAGTGCTAAACTGAGTGCTGGCAGTACTGATGGGAAAGGCACAAGTGATGGGAAGATTGGTGTGACAAGTCTCCTTGACTAGTCCACACTATAAAAGAAGTAGTGAGGTCCTTCTTCAGTAGTTTCACCAAAGGCTGCTGTGAAAAACTCCTGGAGACCTCAGAGAAACACATGGAAAGCCCTCAAGTTCATGTGTCTCTCCCCATATGAGAAGCTTGCAGTACAGTGCTTTAAATCATAAGTTTCATTCTCCAAATTCCTCTGCAGTATACCCTGTAGTCTCAAAAGATTGCAGTATGGCATAACCCATGGTACTGTGGAATAAAAAAGTAAGATATTTCCTGAGAGAGAAGAATAGAGAAAAAAATAAAATCTGATTGGCAGAGATTTCTTCCCTCATACCTGCCATTCTGGGTACCAAACACACTCTTCTACAAGTCTGCAATGAGCAGACTATGGCTTATACAGGAAATTCAAGCACAGCTGTTTCAATACCATGAGTCTCTGTCAGGAGACCAGAGATCAAGATGATGGAACTGAGACTGAGACCTTAGTGGTGGCCTTGGCACTGCTATTCCTTTGCATTGAGCAATTAAGCAGTATTCACAGATGGAGAACTCCAGTCCTGGAATTGAATTGGGTCAGTTCACTGGCATAATCCTGATTATTTCAAAAGAAGTCCAGTGTCAAGCCCTATTTCCCTGAATGTAGCAGAAACCGTAATGAACAGCAGTTTTCTCCCTCGTTATTTTCAGGTCTACTTCTCCAGTTAGTCCTGTGTCCCACACATCTTATCTACCTGCTTGCTTTCAGTGACACATTTCCAACTGCTTCCCTCACTTCATTTCATCCATGCGTTTGCTGCTATTATCCTGGAAACCTCTTGGCCCTCATAACTTTTGCCTCATGCCTTAAGCAGTAGCCTTTTCTTCATCTCCAAGAAAGGACAGCTTCATTTTGCCTGGAAGGAAAGATCCGAACCTCAGTTACTGGCTTTCATCATATCTCTGCCAAGAAGGATGTCACTGCTGTGGCTTCTTGATAGGACTTCTTTTTCAGGCACATCCTTCATTGCTTCCGCTGTGGAACTAAAGTCATCCTTTCCTCAGAAGAAAGCCATTGATGCACTCTTAGCTCTACACACACTCATTCAAAAAAGATGAACAAGGCTGTAGGTATGACAAGCCAAAACATCCTACTACTCATCCCACTCTCATCAAAAGCACATCTTCGTTCAGAACATAATGATCCCATAGCAGAAATAGCTTCTATTATCCCCTATCATCACAGCTTCCCAATTTCTCACCAAATGTACCCCATCTCCGGCCACCATATGCAGCCTGGGCAGGCTGCCAGCTCATTTTGTGTGCACTGCTCTGCAATGCTGGGATCTGCAATCAGGAGCAGGCCTGGTAGCTCATGGCAAGCAGGCCCGTGCAAGGACATCTCCCAGTGTCTTGAATTTCACTCTGGGCTCCTGGTGTGTTTGCTAACACCCTCTGACAGCCCATCAACAAAGATGATGGAACACCAGTCATTTGCAAAGCAGGGGTTGAAGGCTGGATTCAGCTTTACCAAGGCTTCGGTGCCCATTACAGTGTGCAAGAACATTCCTGGGTGATCTCTGGGCAATTGTTTCACAGGTTCAGGGAAGCATGGCTACAGGGCTGCGGAGCTGTCACAATCTGAATGAGTGAGATTTTAAGCTTCTCATCTGAAACGTGGGGCAAAAGTAAACCTTAAAACTACAGCTCAGAGAAGTGAACCCTCCTGCACCTCTCAAGGGCTCCAGTGCCTCCCTGGCAGTGGAAAGGCCCCTGCCATTAACTGCTTCACTGCTGGCTTCTAGAAAGAGAAGGCAAAACACCTTTACTGAGAACGACAGTGAGGACCTCATCTTGGCACTTCAGTGTGGTGTTTTCAGCCTGTTGGTGAGGCTCGGTAAAACATTCCCATTTTCATTCCTTTTGGTTCTATCCTGCCTGCAACATTCTCATGAGGTTGAAAGGAGACCATAAGCAAGGTGGGGACACACAAAATAATAAAAGGGGGTCTCTTTAACAAACTAAGGCAAACAGAGTAAATTGTAATAACAAATATTCTGCTCCATGAAGTGTGAGCCTTTTTCTCCCCTCTTTCCAGCTTGTGGAAGATCCCCATGCAAATGGCAATTTGCTTACATCTGTAAGCTATTCGAATTTTTGTACTGTTATTTGAGAAATATATTATTTTGTCACATATGTTGGTGATAGAGTAACTCCAGATATTCAGTTTGTGAGCTGCAATGCTTAGTCCCAGTTGGCCACACTTGGTAACTTCCTGCTTATCCATTATCCTGCTGATAGGCATTTCCAGTGTGAAAACCTACTTTTGGGGTTTTCAACTAAATTCTCTTGATTTCAAGCTGCTTCTCAAAGTCCTCAAGTTAAGTGAGATAGCAATTCAGCTCTGTGTATCAGAAACACCTAACAGCCCTTGTGTTCCCAGACAGCACACTGGGAAGAAGAGGAGGAAGGGAAGGGAGCCACACACTCAATAAAGGCATGATGAGAAATTTACACAATTGTGAAATTACATTTTTTCTTAATGGTTTGCCAAGCTCCAGGAGGGAGCCAGAAGCAAGATAAGAAGTGCAGAGTCTCACATACTTTCAGGTTTCCTTACAAGTCTCTCATATGGCTCTGGTCACCCATTCAGTATGCATTCGAGTATGTGCTTAGAATTAGTTATTCCTAATGCCCAGAAGGCTATTCCAGCTTCTCCAGAGAGACCTATTCTAAAGGTTTTTAGCACATAGATAAAGAAACCCAGGCTTACACACATAACTGAATAAAGGCAGGATGCTGATTGAGGTCTTCACTACTAATTACGTGTGTGTAGGCACAGACATAAAAGCAGGATGCATGGCTCAACTCACCTGCTCCACTGCACATTCCCCCACCAGTTTTCACTGCAGCTGGGCTTGCATCCCTTCTCCAGCACAATGTGCCACATTCACTCACAGAATTGATCTGCCCTGAAAACCACTTCTCTCACATTTCTAAATCTCTTGGCGTAAAACCTGTTATTCTCTTGACATTAGGCTATTCAATACCTGTCAGTTCCCCCCTTCAAAAAAAAATTGACTTCCGAGTGACATTATATGATAAGCAGTTATATACTGAGACTTCTAACCAGATGGAGCCCTTCCATCACTAGAGGCAGCACAGAGCACGTGGGATAAATGCTCGCTGTCACAGGGTCCCTCTGCTTGCTGCTTCACTTAGGGAGCTGTTCCTTGCTGGCAAAGCCCTGCAGTTTGAACCTGCTCTGTAGCTCTGAGGAGTAGACTCTCTACATGAATATCTGCAGTAGTCCCAGTACCAGAAAGGCTGGTGCTCTCTAGGCTGTATTTGCAAACAGATTCAAGCCCTCTTTTTTCTCTGCTACCCCATATTTCCAGTTCATACCTCCTTTCAGCATTAATGCTTGACATAAATCTGGTCCCACAACTTTTGGGACCGGAGCAGCACCTCACAGACTGTTCCAAAGCTGGAAATGGTGCATCTTAGCCTGAGGAAACCCTAATCTCTTTCCAAGCAATGGGGATGTAGGTTATTCAACACTACCAAAAAAATGCCTCCAGAATGCAAAGCAACACAGAACCATGGTAAACATGAGTTTGGACCGAAAGCACATCAGAGTTAATACTTCACTGACAGCAAAGAGCAAACTGCAGAGGGAGACTGGGTATGGCCAAGATACCAGGACTCAACACCTATTTTTCTGGTGAGTAGGTCCAAGAGGCCCCAGGATCTCAGTCATGCTTTGCAGGTGATTGCAGGTGTTTCTGTGAGCCTAGTGCCCTGTCCTGTTGTGCCAGTACAGAGCACTTCTGGTTAGGACTCACTTGAGTCACCCAAACTCCCTCACCATCATGTGTTTTCTTGGGAGTTGCAGGACCTCTCAAAGGTCAATAGTAACTAATATTATTATTAATATTATAGCATTCAAAATAAGGAAAAGGAACTCATACTTTCAGCATCTTAAAGTAGAGTTTTCTGGGTTGTAAAAACAGCCCACCCAGCCAGCAGTTTGTCATGGAGCTTAGTTCTGCCATAAAATGCTAATCAGCCTGAACAGTCACGTCCCCCCTGCACCATATCTTTTTATGAGCACATTAACATGGTCGTTAGGAAGAGGGGACTCATATGGACACAAACACGCACCACAATCATTTATTTCCCCCTTAGACTCCATCCTGAGTGACTCTAACTCATTAGCAGAAAGCAGTTTTCCTTCCCCTCCCTCGAGGTGGTTTCTGGTTTCCAGAAACCCAGACATGCCCAGACTACCAAATGGTTGTGTCCCCAAAGTGCATCTTTTATTCCCTATGACAGATGTCACAGGAGCAGGTGGAGCCATCTCTGCGAGGAAGAACACTCATGCTCTCTGGAATCTTCATGAGGAGTCATGTTGTTGGAATTAAATACAAAGGAGAAGGTTAAAAGTTATAAATTCACTAAATCACTGGAGTCTAGTACAGGAAAAACAAAAGAATTTATGAAGAATGAGAGAATAACAAAACCTGTAGGAACCAAAAGCCACGACCTGAGAAGTAAGAACAGGAGGATGTTATGAATCAAACTACAAAGCCAAAGACCCATTTAGCTTGAACTCTGTGATCATTAGCATAGTAAAGTGCCCATGATCACCACTTACTCATAAAAGCTCCTTCCTCTTAGAGCATGCACGGTAAAATAAATGCACACTGTATCTTTAAACCGAGAGGGGAGAATGAAAAGCCAATTACTGTAGCTTTAGATTGTTAGGCATACAGGAAATGGCAGGTTTTTTATTGTTCAAAGAGTATAAAAATCAGCACCTGGCATACTGAAGGGGTGCTAGCTTTGTGGGTTTAACACATATCACCTATCTCTGTACAGACATGAAATAAAATCAAATATCTCTACCCTGTGTGGACTGGCTTCTTGCACACAGGGTTAAAGAACCCTGTGCTAGGGACAACAGTGTCATGTGGATCACTAGATGCAGCTACTTTTTGTTTGGAGTAAGGGCCTGTCAAAGATTTGATAAAAGTCACCTTTTTCCCTCAGATACCAAAAACGATCCCTCTGTATGTGATATAAAGATAGAGCTGGGAATAAAGTTGGGTGATTCAGATAGAGAGATACAGGTCACTGCCACTCAAGTTAGGAGAGAGCTAAAGCCAATTTTAGGAGCAGATAGCCAATCTCTAGAGGGCACCTTCAAACACACAGGCAGTGTGAGACAAGGAGTAAAGGAGAGCAAATACCTCAGAGCAAAGAACACAAGGACATTGGTCTTGTGGGTGTAACCCCCTAAGTGGCAGGGAAAGGGATGACCCTCATCTCTACATTCACTGCACCCAGGACCAAAGCATTACTGACAGGCACAGGGTGTGATTGCATCCTGCCTGCTTAGTCCCCTTCTTGCCAGATCCCATCCACTTGGGCTAAACAAGAATAAGGCAGTAGGAGCTTTAGTGCAAATGATTTCTTTTTTTCCCAAATTCTTTCTTTTTCCCCTATCAGTGAATTGTCCCCTCTTTCCATCTCCTATTCATTCCCTATCTCACTGTATGCAAACCACAATCCCCCTTTTCTTCTTTCTGCTTTATTTTCCTGAACACTCATTAACTACTCACAAAGGACCGTGCCTGGCAGATCGGAGCTGCAATTATCTCCTGGTTCTGACCCGTGTTCAGCGGTCAGAGATTAGCATCAGCAATAATAATGGAGTGCGAGATGCAGGCAGCTGCATGCTGGGGATTTGACAAGTGTCCAGACTGCTGGAGCCAGCGTGCGGGGAAGGGAATCCACACAGGGGACTGTGTCCTCGGGAAGGTGGATATGGACATTTCGGTTTTTCCAACACATCCTTGATGCTTATTCAGGAAAGATGATCAGCTTGTCCTCTGGTGTTCCAGTTGTAAATCCTATCCAACTCCCACTCACTCTGATGCACCCATGAACCTAAGGGAGGCAGAGGCCATTTCTGGTACAGTTACCCTCCTGACTTCAAACTTCACTTTTTTTTTTTTTTTTTTCCATTTTCAAAGTGCAAAACCCACCAAGAAAATAGAACTCCAAATCATACACATTAGCAAGGAAGTACATATCCCAGACTGCTAAAATAAACAGTCCTGCCTTTTCCCACCCCCAGTAAAGGACAAGAAAAATGTTTGAGTTTCCTGACTTTCTGAATGTCTTCCCAGTGAGGCCACCATGCAGCTTTCATGCTTTCTGTCCACACACTCATCTGTTTAAGGTATCCATCCATCTCAGTCCACCACACCGTAATTAAGATTCCACAACAGGCTTTGGTTGGGTCTCCTTCTCATTTCTCTCAGTTTTTCAACAGCTCTGTTTTCTAAAAGCTGTGGCTTTGTTTTTATATGGGTTTATTATTTCTTGTTTTCAGTTACTGCAAGCAGCCTCTGACAAACAGGTAAGTCCTGTAATAAGCTTGGGAAAATAATTGATCTTTGGCTCAGCCTTATCTCCTCTATCCATCAATACTGTTAGGGCTGTCTCTATGTCACATCCTTGGCTGAACCTTCAACACAGCAAGTCCAGGCTGTCAAAACTTTCCAGGCAATGTTAGAATTTCCTTGTCACTTAACATCTTCTGGATACCATCTTTGTTTTTCCCTCCCTCAAAGCAGAACAACTGCAAACAAGATTCTTAAGTTCCAGGATGTATGAGTTCAGGATAAAACTTAGTCTGTTTATCCATTTGGCAATAATACTATAAGCTTAGCTGATAGGCAGCAATAAAACCCCAACCAATCAACTAACAAAGCCCCCCCCACACAACAAAAAATGATAGATACAAGTACAGCTTTTAAGGGAATGGCTATGAACTTTGCTGATACCTGTTTCCAGTTAAGGTGCTTGATCCACTCCTGGCCTGATTTGAAATATCCAGACTTTTAGACAAAAGGAAGAGAATTCTCATCAGTACAAACTTTCTTCAAAAGATGACTTCAAATTCATCCTGCTTCTGGTTATCTTAGAAATAACATGAGAACAGACCCTATCAGAGCATATCACTGCTCCCTGAATCTGGTATCTGCAGACACCTGGACATTTGGAAGTGCAGTGATAATGAAAAAGAAAAAAAAATTGAAACTTTTAGAGCCTCAAAAGCTGTTCAGCTTGAGATTTGGAGAAAGTTCAAATTTGATTTGTATTGTAGCTGATTAACCTTATTCATCCTAAAAATATCCCTCCGTATATTTTCTCAGTTATAGGATGTCAGAAAAAATATCAGAAAGAAAATGCCAAGAAACAATTGCTTGAATTGGTAAATGTTTGCAGTTCAAGTGGTCTCACTCCCATTTTTGTGGTTTAAATATAAATTTTATTATTATTTTTTACTGGCACAAAAACTTTCAGCAATTAACTTTAGATTTCTATAGTTAAGTATTTACACCAGGAGCTGCTACCTGCTAGTTTCCCTTAAGTATTATGTGTTAGATGACCAACCACAATACCAGATTGAGTGAAAATAGAAAGAACTGTGCAGGGGGGGAAAAAATGAAGGGAGGAGGAGAGTAGTAAAGCAGCAGCATTCCACTTTTCTAAACACAGAATATGAGTTGAACAATCAATTCCAATCTGCCCATTTCAAAGGCAAAAGAGGTTCAAGAAGATTTGTAGCAGCATCCACAGTTTTCACCTGGAGGACACCTGGTTCAGGCCAGCCACAGATAGAGTTTCTCACATAAACCCTTTTTAGTAGCTACAGTGAAATCATTAACTGATCATTTATCACCTCCCTGGAAATGAATAAATTCCCATATCTGCTCTCACCCTTGTTGTTCAGAAGAGCACAGGATTTTGTCACTGAATGGACTAGGCAGATAACCCCAGACTTTCACACACATGCAACCTTCTAGTTATATTAAGTTCAAGGCATGCTTCTTCTGCTGAGTGCAAGTCTGAACTCCCACAAATTAGTTATTCCCATTTAGTACATGAACAGACGATGCTGCTTTGCAGGGCTGTCGATCCAGCCTGAAACTCACTTTGGAAAACTGTTTTTAAAGAGAATATCTGCATGAGAGAGGGGAGAAGGTGGAGGAAATAAATCTCCTGGTACTTTTGTTCATTATTTAAGGCAACTGTTATTTTCTCTCTCATTTTTGCTTTCAAATTTGATATCTAAGAGACAAGATTTCTTCTACTAGGCGTCACTGGGGGAAATAGACCATGCAATCTGCTTCAGAGAATGCTTTATTCCAGCATTTCAGGCGGGAGAAAGGTCCAAAGGAGATGAAAGAAGCAGCAACCAGGAACTTGAAGGGACTTTGAAATGCAGCTCTGGTCTTTTCTTGTTCAAACCTCACACGAGTCACTTCTTTGGGTGCCTCTGGATGGCATAATAATGGCCTGGATCAGCAATAGTGTGGCCAGCAGGACCAGGGCAGGGATTGTTCCCCTGTGCTCAGCACTGGGGAGGCCACACCTCAAGTGCTGTGTCCAGTTTTGGGCCCCTCACTGCAAGAAGAACATTGAGGTGCTCGGGCATGTCCAGAGAAGGGCAATGGAGCTGGGGAAGGGTCTGGAGCACAAGTCTGATGAGGAGCAGCTGCAGGAGCTGGGGTTATTGAGCCTGGAGAGAAGGAGACTCAGGGGAGACCTTATTGCTCCCTGCAACTCCCTGAAAGGAGGCTGTGGTGAGGTTTGATCTGGCCTCTTCTCTCAGGCAACCAGTCACATGAGATGAGAGAAAGTGTTGAAGAAATTATGGGATGTGGCATTTAGTGCCATGGTCTAGCTGACAAGGTAGTAGTTGGTGAAAGATTGGACTTGATGATCTTGGAGCTCTTTTCCAGCCTAAATTATTCTGGGCCCATACCTTGTCTAACACTACCAAATACAGAAGACAAGGAAGGGAAAACTAGGAAGTGGGGTCTGTTAATGGGTTAAAATCTATCAGGGCTCCTCCTACCAAGCACCACTACAGAAAGCCACCATAATGAGCATCTGACCAATGCACTCTCTGAAGTGGTCTTGTGGTTCATCACTAACTGCTCGGCTCTGTCAGGACTCACCAGGTTGCAAAACAGACATTAATGACGCTGCAATGCCTGAATGTCTCCATCAGTTTCCTCCAGAAGCTAACAGCCAGGTTCCTCAAGGGGCTTTAGGTCATGCTCAGCACAACTGTCTTTACTGAAAAATCAGTCTTGGCTCAGATCTGACCTTGAGACTCCAGAGTCAGCCCTTATGATACTTGGTGCACCCTCATAACTGAACTTTGCGACTTCTTCCATCCCTAATGGCCTAACAATGAACTAAATACCTGTATCCACATGCTGCTTGGTGCATTTCCTTTTTTAAGACCAGCAGTTTGCCAAGGGTAACTCACACACTATAGATGAGGCCATCAGATAAATACAGGGTGCATAATAACCTGGCATGCCTTTATGAGACCGGGAAAAACCAGTATATCATGGGATTTCAGGCAGGGAGTACAGCATCAGCAAGCTGGAGGGGAGAACATTATTAACGAAGCACTTTCTCTGAGCTTCTTGATAACTTTGGATGAGGTAAGCCGAGTCTGGAGGATATGTTAACTTTGTGCATACACAGAATGGGCAAGCCTTGTGACTGCTAATGGCTTTGTTAAATCATTTCTCTCAGCGAGTCTGTCTGTAATAAAGAATTGCTGCAGCTACCCTCATTTTTTAAGCTGCTTTGAGTTTTGCACATGGAAAGTATTAAGTGCTGGCATTACATCTGTAAAATTAAGGCCCTAAAAAGGTCAAAGTCATCAGCTTAATTTTTGCAAAGACGATTGAGCAACACTGGGATCTCAGGGTATCTGATTAGTTATACCTTGCAGTTTTTTCTGTTATCTGCTTTACTGTACTTTGACAATGTTTTCTCTCCCAAAGGTTTGTGGAGGCTTTAAGTTAATTTTGTGGTAGCATAAGGTACCAGACTGACAAACTGCAAGATTAAAAGGATCCTACATGTTTAGATCTGCAAGCAATATCAGCACCAGCTACTCTATCCATTATCCCATCTCCCTTTCCCACACTCCCTTCCTACCCTAAAATAACCTCAGCAATTAAACTGAGAAAGGGCTCACAGAAGGAAGAAAAACTGCAATCTCTGTGTCCCATTCTGTCCCAGCCCTCTCTGGCTTACTGCCCAACAGGAAGGCTATTTATACCAGGTTTTTTTTCAGGAGGAGGATGAAGGGCTCTGCTGTATCTCGTCTACCCATCTGATGGGCAACTAATCAGCCACCAAATCATAATGATTTGGGTCTGGGTCAGAAGCCAGAGGTGAGAAGCATTAAACATCCTGCCAATTTACATACATGCAGTCACCTGAGATTGTGGAGGGTAACAGGTAACATCCACCAAAGCAAGCATGAACAATGACATACGTGAACCAGTCTCTGTTTGGATCATCAGCTCTCCTTCTCCAAACCATAGAATGGCTTAGACTGGAAAGGACCTTAAAGACCTCTTACATCCATGGCCCTACCTTGGACAGGGACACCCTCCACTAAATCAGGTTGCCCAAACTTTGTTTAAAGGAAGCAAAGATGTTCTGGTTGACAAAGAAAGGAGAGAGCATCCACTCCAGCGCACTGCCACTGAGCCACATCCACCCCACCCTCAGAGGAGGCAGCAAACAATCAGCCAAGCCCTTTTGGTTTGCTACAATTGCAAAACAATAACTTTTTTCAGAGTTTGCTAATCCTTAACTCTTCAAGATTTCTAGGGACTCTGTCACCTTGGAAAACCCAAATTCATTTGATCAGTACAGAGACTCCTTCTGTTATTTATCACATGGAAAAACATTGCTCCACAGGACTATCAATCCAGCCCGAAATTCAGTGTGCTGGAAGAAAGGAAAATCTGCATGGCGAAAAACAAAGGCAAAACCAGAAACCCCCCAAAGACAGTTGACATCAGGGGAAGTAAAGATATGGTTGTTCTATTTCAAGGCAAGGGAAAAGGGTTATTTATAGTGGGCAGAGGAGGGGAGAAATAAACCTGCTGGGGAACTGGTTCTACCAAAAGTATTCAAAGGTAGGTTTTAGAGCAAAATGAAAAAAAAGTCAAGTAAAATGAAGAATGCCTCTGTATAACCCTTCAGAGGTGTTTCAGGCTCTCCCCAAATGCAGGTGGAAACCGCTCAGATGTGATTTACATGGGTTTAGATTTCCCTTCCCCTGCCAGCAGGAGGACTAGAAATGGACAGAGCCCTCTATTTCAGTACCAAAATTTATCAGAAAGCATGTTTTCAACAACCAGAGGGGCCATATAACCAGTCCATTCACCTTTGCACTCCTTTTAGCAACGCAGAGCTTCTCTCCTGTGGCCCACTGACTCTCTTTCTTCAAACCCAGTTTCTGAGTACATTTCTTCCTGAAGTTTCTTAAGAAGTTAAAGTCTTTCCTCTTAAGCAATTGAGACAAAAACAGCCGGATATAGAAAAATCCCACGCACACATAAACAACTATGAGCTATTCTAATATGTATCACATTTTTCAGAGAGAAGGAGGGGTAATCATTTGTTCCCTTCACCTATCTTACTGCTGGCTCCACAGGCCTCTGCAGAAAGACTTCTCTACCCATGGCTGATGGAGTTTACAGCTCTCTCAAAGAGAAGGACACAGGAACAGAAGGCCCTGTAGATCCTGCCATCTGACAGAAGAGAGCTGTCCTTTGACAAGGACAGCTACAGCAGCACTTCACAGGGTGGTTTAGGGTGAGGGGTTCAAACCTAGACATCTGAACTGCAGATGTTTAAAGTCATGGTAGATGAAGATCAGCCTCTGTTTCCAACAAGAAATGTTGGCAGATTGCAAAAAAAACCCAAAACCCCACCACTGCCGCCACCGAAACAACAAAATACCACCCCTAAAAACACAAAAAAAAAAACCCTAAAAAAAACCCCAAAAAAACAGAACAACCCCATGGTCTCAGGGACAAAGATCATTTGAGGAACCCAACTTCACTGACACCAAACTACAACTTTTTTGATCCTACAGCAGCATTGTAGCAACAAACCATCTTGAGTTAGACAAAATGCTTAATTTTTCTCCTCAGGAAACTGAACTGTGCTTGCTGATGCTGCCTTAAAAAAAATAAGAAAAAAAATCCCTATTTTGCATTAATCTGAGAGAAGTTAGTAGGCTTCTTAAGGATTACTTTGCACATCTTTACCCATCACATAAAGTACTGTTCATAGTAGCACCTGCCACAGAGCAAACAACAAAAAATTTAAGGAAATTTAAGTAACAAGATGGATCTTGTGCAAAGTTGGAGAACTTCAGCAATTTCTAATACATTCGGAGAACTTCATTCAAGAGAAAAAGGAAATCAGTGACCTGCAACTCACCTATACTTGTCTCTTCTCTTGCTGTGACTTCAGCTTGATAATACTGTGGAATTCTATTGTACTGATCTTCCCTTGAAGGGATCATTTGACTCAAAAGATCAAACCTGCTTCCCCACCAAAAAACAGCCTCTGTGTGGGGACAGATGTCTTTGCCCTGTTGATGAAACAGCCATCAGCTGGATCAGATTGTAGGTAACTTATTTTAATACTTTTGAAAAAGACGGAAGAATTTGACTTCTCATATATGTAAGTTGCTAATTAAATAAAGCTGCTAATTAAAGTTAATTAGAACCTGACTGACCCATAATCATATTAAAATACTTACAGCAGAACCAAATCGTCCCTGCAAGAAGGGGGTTTTGCATTTCTGCATACAATTCATGGGGAGGACAGAGGAGAGTTGAGGGAAGCTCCCCACGGTGCAGATGTTTTCCTGAAATGATTCAAACAGGTACATCTGGATGGCGTAAAATCTGACAAGGGAAATCAGCTGTATAGGGTCTTCACCTGTCTGTACATTCCCCTGAATGAGGCATTTCACATGGTGAGCATCCCTCTCACCTGCCATGTCACAAAATGACTGTCAAATGACAACGAGCATCCCACAGAGATTTGTCTCCTAAACACCCAGATATTGTTTATAGAATTATCTGCTTTTCAGTTATTGAGTGAGCCTGCACAGCTTCATACCCATCCTCCTGGACAAAGTCCCTTCAGAGCAGCTCTGGACATGCACTGATGCCTGTCTTTCAGGGGCAGGAGGGCCACAAAAGCCATGCCCTGTGCTAGTGCCATCTGTATTCCTAGACAGCAGACACCAGGCTATAGCCTCTGTTTTAGTACTGGCCAGACTGGCACATGTGCTTTTAACTGCATGTCAAACCATGCTTAAATTGAGGCTCTGAAGAGGAAGGGCAGGGTGCCTCTTCTTTTTCAGGGCAGCTAAATACCAGTTTACAGGAGAAGCAGGCCCAAGATCCCTTCAACCCTAAGCTGACGTACTAAATGCAGGGCTGCTTTTTCCTTCTACTGCTTACTTTAGTTTCTCCTTGTGTTGTTGCTATTCTAGTTACAGAGAAGGTAAAACAGTACCTGAAAATTTGCATCTGCATCAACATCAACCCATCCTCCTTCTAGGGATCCATGTGCCCATGTTCTTCATTTATCTTCATTTCACACTGTCGTTCCTGCCAGCTACATTGTCTCTGCCAAAAAGCTTTTGGAAAGAGGAAGTGTCATGAGAACCACTGCAATTATAGATCCAAACCTACACCAGCTGGGGCAGTGCAGCCACCTCAAAAACTTTTTTTGTGGCTAGGACCACGTGTTCATATACATATATCTCTATTTTCACACGTGTCTGTTTTTTTACTGCTGTTCATCAAGCAAAAGCCACCATGCTCTGCAAATTTACAACAGTGTGTGCCATCAGACTCTAGATCTTTGTAGAAATGTGATGTTTCCAGCAGACTGAAAACAAGCTTGCTGTGTAAATGCTGCCTTCATGGCATGGGAGCATTTTGGAGCAGTGAACTCTGTGCTGGGAGATCATACAAAGCAATCCTCAGTAAGCCTGTGAAATTGCACTGATGGGTAACACATACAAATGTGGTGGATAAGGTAAAGGGAATCCTGGTGAGCTCTAGGAAGAGCTGAGCTTTGACAGAGCATTCTCACAGGGATGGCTGTAAGCAGCCACTTAAACTTAGGGTTTCAGTTCTTCCTTTCTAGGAGACCCAGCTTAAAAAATAAACTATCCCCAAACTGCATGTGTTTGCCTTCACTGCCTAAAAGGATGAACTGTATAGTTTAACTTTCAATCTACCACCCTATTCCTCTCCACATGATCCCACTAACTGCTGCCCCAGGGTGGCAGAAAGAGCAGCTCAAAGGGTGAGAAATGCTTAAAACCCTCCTGCCCTCTCCATACACAAGGACAGCCAAACAGCCCTGGGAAGACACAACTCTGTTTTCTCTTTTGCCTGTGCCTACAGGTGCCTCACTGTGAGGACAAGAACAGGGGTGCAACAGGAAATGCAACAAGGACAGTTCACAACCTGAGCAGAGGCCAAATGGAGGCAGTGAGGCAGAAGCAAAGGGTGGGGGTAACAGACTATGGCTACTCCAGGGTCAGCCTGTTCCCCAAACCATTCCTCATCTCCTAAGCAGTGAACAAACCTTGAACTGGTTCTGGTCTGCTGACCTGGAACATCTTGGGGGCATTCTTCTGGAGCTTGCTCCTGTGTGTATACTGACTTTCTACAGCATTATGCAGGCTTGCTGTGCAAAACCCTCCTGGATTCCATCATAAAATAGAAATTCAGGGAGGAAAAAAAGAAAAAGAAAAACCAAACCTCCAACTCTTTCAAAAGGAGCCAGAGCTTGATTTATGGCTTTGTATCTCACCAGTGCTAGCTCAGTTGGGAGACTCAGGATTTCTGCAAGGAGAAAGTTGTTTTGAAACCTCCTGAACTTTTCTGAGCCAGAAGGTGGTCTGAACATAAGGCTTATTTTATTTTTTTTCTTTTTTCTCTCTCTTTTATTTGGTGTGCTCTGCGACAATCCCCCAGTGAGACATTTGCTGGCCAGCAGAAGCAGAGATTCAGTCTCTGCATCAGTGCAGGACACAAACAGCAGTATGTACCTGCTTGGGGGGCTAGGTCAGGGCAGGCTGGGTGGACACCTGTCACAACAAAAACAATTTGTTAGGCATGCAATGCTTAAGGGTGCAGCAGCTCTCCTTTGCAGTAACTTGTCCCCCCTAAGGGTGCCCTGGGAGATGAACTGTGCAGACTGCATGGCTGGATATAGATCTGGCCTGTACGGACAGGACAGAGACACTCCAAGGCAGGTAAAGCAGGACTAGAGCTTCTGCAGAGCACAAGCACTTCTTGGAGGCTGGTTTGCCCACCCATGCCAACCACTGCACTCTCCTGCCATGTGAAAGGCTGGACCCAGTGTCCAGAGCACCTGAAAACATCCATGCTCCCACACATCAAACGCTGTGAGTTATTTTCACAGTGGTTTTTTTTCCCCTAATACTCCTCTGGCTGTCACATCTGCCTCCCTTGTTCCACTTCTCCAAGACCTCATGCTGCACACTTGCAGGAGGAAGGTGACTGTGCTGTGCTGCCTTCCCTTCCAGCACAGCTCGCTCCCTCACACGAGGAACCCTCCCACACAAGAAGCTTTCCTCAGGATACCCAGGCATTGCAGTATCCTGCACAGAGTACATACTGAGGCAGCAATGACTGCCTTGTGAACATGTTGTCCTTACACTCACACTGCCCAGCCCATCCCAGCCCCTGTGCAACATCCACACAGGTGAGCCAGTCATTCCCATCATTCTTCCAGAAACTTTGACTAACGGGACAACAGGCAGAATGTGCCTGTTATTGTCCCCTCATTCCCACAACCCTCCCTCTCTCTGTCCCTGCCAGGCACAGGTGATGTGTGATGGTGTTAGGTGACTACTTCATATCCTCATGAGTCAAACCTTAATGTCCCTTAATATTTGCTCCCAGCATGTAAGTGGTGCCTCACGTTGTTTCCTTCTGTGACCTCAACATCCAATTCCTGTTCCCCTTGGTTGATTTACTTGCAGGAAGGATACCATCTGTGGCAATACCCTCTAGCAGGTATATGTGGTCACTCTGATTCCTCCCACCAAGCCCCCCAGAATGCAGAGCTAGGTGCCACCAGCCACCCACATGTTCAGCTAACACAAAAGCCTTTAACAGCAGCTCTTTTAAAACCTCAGGCTAATCCTATTAACTCCTAGCTGCAGGTGCAAAGGGGTTGATACCTCCAGTCCCGTGCCTCCCACAGGTAGGGAGATGCTCCTGGGGCGCTCCTGCCCGCACAGGCAAGCCCACAGATGTTCTCCAGCACGCAGACCTGTGCACACACTCACCCCACGCAGCACTCACCCGCGGTTCTGCTCAGTGCTTTGCTGGGAGAGATAAGCTGCACATTCGTTGTTGTGGTGCAAAGAGAAAGCCGAGCTCGGGGTCTCCATCGGAGGCGGGCACAGGCTTCTCGGAGGAAGGCTTCAACGCGTGACTCCGATTTTATCGCCCGTGTCCGTCTGTCGTTAGCATCAATTGCCGGTTTGGTGGCATACCGATAGCACGATGTGTGATCTCTGTTGTCTCCCTCCTTTCCTCTGGGGTTAGGCACAGCCTTTTCTCATTACCTTTTTGCTGAAAAGTGTTTATCGTGGCAGATAATCTGAGCGAAAGCTTCTTCTTGAAATCATTTGTCTTTTAGCCACAGGAGTAGGAAGTGTCTCACGGTTTCAGTCTCCCCTGTCATTTAAGAGTCATTCTTCTTTCTTATACTACTGTACTTCAGCACTGGCTGTCCAGCTCTAAATTGTGGTCTGTATCTTTCCATGTGTAGCCAAAAAAACCCTGTCACATTTGGTATAAGAATTTGGTGTATAATAAGAGAGTCATTCTTCTTTCTTGTGCTACTGTACTTCAGCACTGGCTGTCCAGCTCTAAATTTTGGTCTGTATCTTTCCATGTGTAGCCAAAAAAACCCCCAATCACACTTGGCATAAGAATTTGGGGTGTGAGAGAATCAAGAGAGGGGGTCAAATTCCTTAGTTTCAGGCTCTCTAACTGCCTGTTGTACTAAATCTGCCTTCACGTGGGAGGTTTGATATTGGCAGCAGCAGGTGACCTCAGTCCCAACAGTGGGTGTCTGCTCCATCAGCAGTGTGGTTAAGGGAGCAGGCAGAGCTTTACAGAAGACAACACTGCTTTCACTCAGATTTCGGTTTTGAACCTCCAGTGCTTTAAGAGCACAAAGCTGACTGGCTCAAATCAAGCGCCCCGAAGTACTGCAGCTTTTTCTGTGCATTGATGAGAAGTGGGGAAGGAAAACAACTCTCTTCTATAGGTAATTTTACGGGTGTCACCTTCTTATGCAGAGAAAAATGGTGAGATTAAGATTTTTTTTTTATCTGTTGTGAAACCTGAAGATTTTTTTTCATTGTAATCTGGTGATGAAAAATTGAAACTTTTTTTCTTCCCTATGGAATGGAAATTCTAATTCAGAATGTTGACATTTTTGATCAAAACAAAGCTTTTTGATAATCTCAAAATCAAAGCATTTAATTTTACAGAAGTAGCATGAAATACTGCATTTGAAATTGTTACAGCAAGCCAAAAGTCCCCCTAACACAGCTTCTCATAGGAATTGCTTCCTGGCCTCCAGGAAGCACAGTGAGACACAGGACTCAGATAGGGCCTGTTTCAAGCTGACCAGACAAAACTCATGGCATCACCATTGCCTTTTGTGTGTACTGGTTTTGGGTTTCCTTCATTTGTACCTCATGCAGAGCAGAAATGGGGGTGTTGGAAAGGCAGTCTGAGAAAGTGATGAGCCCTGTGAAAACATGGGCGGAAATCTGTTCAGAACAAATCTGCATTTTTATCCTGGGGGAAAAAAATGGCATTTGTGAGGAACATGGCACTGAGAGAGCAGAGGAACAGGAGGGGTTCCCGTGCAGCTGCACCATGATACCATCTTGCTGTTGCTGCAATGACACACATGCTTTGTTACCTTTTAAAAGAAGCCCCACTCTGTGCCCAGGCATGGCAGAGCAGACCCAGAGGACACCTCTGGTGCAGGGCTCCACAGGCAACCCCCTGCTTCCATGTGCACATCAGTCAGAGCTCACACTGCAACAGCACAAACCCACACTCAGGAGCCTCAAGGACTCTGATGTAGAGGTCAAGAGCAGGAGCAACACACCCTCTTAGCCTAATATTCCTACACACAGCCTTACACACACCCATGCTAAAGTACATGCAGGGCTTGCAATGCATTTCCCCGTGTTTTCTCGAATTTCCCTAGGACCAGACATGCTTACTCATTGCTTTAATCCCAAACACACATAAGCATTCAGTCCTGCCACTCACAAATCTTCCTGTCTCCCTTGGGAGAGTGGATCTGGCAGCCCCATCTCCACTGAGACAGAGGCTGCAGTTTGTGCCAACAAGAAGAGAAATCCCGCCAAAACCTTGAGAACAGCCCTGGGCTCATTCACATTTTCTTCTGTTCCTGAGGGAAAAGAATAATAATAGTAAAAAACCCCCAAACCAGCTGTGAATTTATTGACTCTCCCTTAAGAATCTCGTGCAGTAAATTCCACCTTCATGGCGCTGGCTAATTATGCATTTATTTAACTCCGTTGCTGTGGGTTTTTTTAATGATTCTCTGCTTGTTGTTTGAAGTTCACTGTCTATTATTTGCTATAAAAACCTCTGTCATATTTTTACCTCATTATTCCCAACAAATAGTGCATTTTCTGCCACCCTCCCCTCTCTCTCTCTCCCCCCCCCTGCTCTGCCTTGCTCCCTGCCACCCTCACCTCTCCGACTGGCACTCCCCGAGTTTCAAAGACCAGCTGTTAGCATTTTGTCAACGGAGTGCTTTTGAGAAACTTCTGTCACGGGCTCCAGCACAGCAGGGGCTGCTGAATAAAATATCAGCCCTTCAAAAGGGAATTAAGGCAGGGAACAAAAGCAGCAGGGAGAGCAAGGAGGAGAGAGGCCGGCTCTTCGGTCCCTTCCCGCCCAGCATTTTGGGAGAGGGACCCTTCGGTGTCACTCCCAGACAGATGCCCGGGACAGATGTGGTGTCCAGCTACTCCATGAGAATTGCCTTTGCGATGAGAAAGAGCAGTGAAATACTCTTCCTAGGGAACAGGTAGTGCCACACTTAATTCAGTGACACTGAACTCGAGTGCAAGTTTCATCCACTCCCAGCTACAACTTGCAGGATCTGACTCCACTCCCTGTCTTCCTTACACTTGCCCAAGCCTCGCTATTTAAGTGTTTCTTCCAGCTCCCAAAAAGACAGCTTTAAAACTTGCTGATATTTTTTTTTCCAGGTAAAACGCAAATTTTCCCAAACCAAATTATATAAAGGGAAGTGGATTAATGCACTTGGTTTCCACTGATAATTTCCAAATCAGCGAACACCACTCATTCCCATCTTCAAAAAGGGGATTTGGGCAATTACAGGCCCATCAGCCTTTTCTTGATTTCTGGGAAAGTGATGGATGCTTCTGGAAACCATTTCCAAATATATTAAGGATAAAAAAGAGAGTAATTGGGAGCAGTCAGCATAGATTTATGAAATAGCATGCCTGGCCAACCTGGCACCCTCCACAATGAAATGACCAGTTTAGAAAAGGAGGGAAGGGACTTGATGATTCTGTGATTCAGGAATGACCTGGCTGGTGGGGAAGAGAGCAAAACCCAGCAAATTTGCAGAAGGTACAGTACTGGAGGAAGGGCTGGTGCACCAGAAGGCTGTGCTGCCATTCAGAGGGGCTGTGCCAGGCTAAAGAACTGGGATGACAGGAATCTCAAGAAGCTGGAAGGGAAGCACAAAGTCCTGTACCCAGGAAAGAAAACCTCATGAACCACTGTGTGCAGGGGTTCAACTGGCTGGAAAGCCACTCCACAAAAGAGGCTTTTGGAGTTCTGTTGCATGAGTATGTGTGTGTCAGTCAGCAGCCTCTTGTGAAGAAAAACATTGACAGCAGGTCAAGGGAGGTGATCCTTCCCCTCTCCTCAGCACTGAAAGTACAGAGTTGGGGGTGCTGTGTCCTGTTCTGGGCTCCCCAATGCAGTAGTGACATGGACTCGATGGAGGGAGTCCAGCAGTGAGTAACTAAGATTATCAAGGACTTGGAGCATGCGACACACGAGAGGCTGACAGAGTTGGGATTGTCTAGCCTCAATTAAGAATGGCCTAGGGTGATTCTCACCAATAAAAATGCCTGATGGCAGGCAGCAAAGACACAGTCAGATTCTAGTTAGTGATGTCAGTGAAAGAGTAAGAGAACACAGGGTGCAGGATGAAACGTAGGAAATTCCCTTCAAATACAACACAATGTGGGGCTTTTTGTTTGTTTTGTTTTTTTGGGTGGGGTTTTTTTGGGTTTGGTTTTGTTTTTTTTTTTATTCAGTGGAGATGGTCAAACACTAGAACAAGTTGCCCAGAGAGGCTGTGGGGTCTCTAGCCTGGGAGCTATTCCAATCCCATCTGGACACAGTCATAAGAAATGTGCTCTATTTGACCTTACACTCAGTAGAGGAGTTGAACTAGACAACCTCCTGCCAGCCTTAACAGTTCTGTGACTGGAGATTCTCTGGTCACTGAGCACACTTTAGATGGATTTCAGAACAGTCTGACAGGAACCAGGAATCCAGAGATGTTCATTTAACCTAAAAATGGGGCGTCTCAACAAATTCAGGATGATTCTAAGTAGAATAAATCATCAAAACTCATGCCTTTAACCACAGTTTGCCTTTGAACATTTTGTAGCAGATAAATGACTCAGCTTGCTCTGCTTATGTTCTGCCATTATGCAGCATCTCTGTCTGGAAGAAGAAATGTTGGCTCACATGGAACCCTGGGCCAATGAAAGAGAGTTTCCACAGGGAGGGATGTCTACATTTGCTGCTTCTCTTTTTCAGGTACATTGCAAAAACCCCACACCCCAGGATGCCCTCTACCTAACCAAGGAAAGCAGTTGGCAAATGAAGACATCTCATCATCATGCAGTTTTCTGCCAACTACTGTGAAACTTTAGCTTAGGTGGTAAGATTACTTAACCAGGCCTGTGCTCTCCAGCTCTCCAAATATCTAGACTATTAGTACATGCATCCTTTCTTCATAACTTAACCAAGTTATACATATTTAAATCTGTCCTTGTAAATGAAGTCACTCCAACCTCTGATTACATTCTTACTCTGCACTCCATGCAACCTGCCAAATATTTTGGAACTCAGGGGTCCAAACTGCAATGTAGTAATTTAAAAGTGGTGGCACTGGGGCTGTGTGAAGAGGATTTTCCTCCCACTTCCATGCCATGATACTTTCACACTCGAAGTTCCGAAATGGAGGAGTAAATCTTGGATTTATCCTTTGTTTAGCAGCTGCCATAGACGCTTACAGCATCACCAGCTGCTGCTTTTCTTTTCCTTGGCTAAAATACATGCTTGTTTTGGATGGGATAAGTAAAATTTATATATATGAACCTGCTCCATACACCTATGCATGTCTATGTACATATATTCCTCCTATCTTTGAAAGCCAGTCACTTATGTCCAGCTTACCCAAGTGTAATAATTAAAAAGCACTTTCAAATTTCACCACGTGTCACTTGGATGTATTAAGAGCAGAATAACATACTTTGAAACAACCTGTTACTTAGAATTCTAACAAATTTTCTCAGAGCTTTAAATGTAAACCAAATAATTTCACAAAGAACCAAAGAATGTGATCCCCCCCTAAAACCACCAAAATTTTTGTCTATTTCTCTCAAAAGACTAATTTATATATATGTATATATGGACCTTTTTGCAGACTTGTTTCTGTATTCAGCCTTAATCAATTACAATGACTTGTATTTACTCATTAAATGTTATCTCACTAGTTTTTGTTTTCTCTAATGATTTGGCTCCTCATTAGTGCGTTTACACTAACTTTTCCACCACATTCAGTGCTCTCAAATTGTTATTTGAGGTACCACACCTAGTTTGGTGACATCCTGTCTTAAGGCAGACACCCATTAACTACAACTATTCCAGTGGAGAACAAGCATGGCTGGAGTGCTAGAAAATGTAACAATGAATAAAGATCAAGGGTGGGGCTCATTCAACAAAAGAAGTGATGGGGTAAGATATCATGTAAAACTTCAAAAAACCAATTGAATTACTGAATGTTCTGTATGTCTGAGGTAAACCAAGCAAGAACCTCCAGGATATAACTGCACCTTCTCCTGGTCCTTCAGGTCCTTCCCATTACTTCTTTATTTTTACCAGTTTTGGCACATCTATTAATTCTCTTTCATCTCTCTCAGTTATGCTACCTTTAATGCACCTTTATTTATTTATCCCATTCTAATGTAAGAAATGCACATTATTAATGCTGCTGTTTCCAAATTCCCCAAATTCCCTCAAAACAGCCAGGGAAGTGCACAGTGAAGACATGAACAGGCAAGTGTCATATTAAGGGATAGACTGAGAATTTCCCAGAAAGCAGTGAGGAACCAGTTCCTTGGGTAGCAAAGAAACCAAAAAACCAATCTAAGGGTCTCTCTTCCTACTATTAAAAAATCTGCAACATGTCAGGGGCCGAAGGAATTTTCACACCATTGCTTCTGATTTACCAACACACCAGAGCTGAAGTGCTACACAGGGTATTCTCCTTCAAGGAGGGCCAGCTAAAGCACACCTGTGGATCCCAAACTGTGAGATATGCCACTGTCACTGAAGTACCTGGATGGGTGTGCAGTGAATTCAGGCATCAAGTTCTGCTCTTAGACCGAGCAGGCAGTATGGACACAGAGCATTAGCACACACGGCTCTGCAGCTAGATTTACAGACCTGCTCTCTATGAAGAGATGAGCTAAAAAAGTGGGAGGTGAAGCTGGATTTGGGACAGGTGAATAAACAGGAAGATGCATTTCCTCCTTAAAGAGATAAGCCTGGCACTAGGGGATGTATAAACAATCAAGGCAATCCACACCACTGTCAATGGATCTTTTTGTTGCAGAGCTTTAACACCCTGATGGGAAACACAAGAGTGAAAATACCATATATTACCTCTGTCCATGGTCTAACAGTACTTTTCAGCTCGATCCTTGGAGCTGTGGTATAAACTGTTTCGGGGGGAAATCTGAAATAGGTGATTTTAAGAATGAGGTTTATTACCAGTGGTGCCCAATTCACCTCATCAGAATCTATACCACTTCTGGCATGAACATATCCACAGTGCCCACAAAGGGAAAGAGCCTCAAAATTGCCACTCTAATGACTACACTTAAATTGCTGATCAGGTTGGGATTCAGAAAGCTAAAATTTCAATTCCAAAACATAGCCTGAGGCCACAGCATGTCTGAAGCACAGGTTTGACAGAAGGGGCTCTCACAGTGCTTCACTGACTAATGAGATTAAAGGGTTTTCATTAAATCAGTTGTAGTTATAAGGCTCTCCCCTTATTGCACTTGCATCTTAAAAAGGTAAGTGGTACTGTACGATTTGATACATTTGACTTGGAAAAGATTAGCAGCCAGTTTGAAGTTTTCCATTCAAAGTAATCCAGTATCAAAAGCCTCACTGGAACCCCAAGAGTTTGGGAGCAATACTGTTTTGAATTTTAGTATTCGGACAGGGACAGAGATCTTTCTTTCTGGTTTTTGATCAAAGTATTTTTCAAATGAAAACAGCCCATATTTAAACTTCTTATACGTCTAAGACATTTCATTTAGATGTGTAACTATCCCAAACTACACAAGCAGTCACAATTAAAAGATCCAAGGCATATCAGCTCACAGACAGGGATCTGGTAACAAAAGTTAATAGAAGGCAGCTGATGCAAACCCCTCACTGATCAGTCAAATGTTGGTTTCCCCCATTTCTGCTATGCTACACATTTCATTGTGTCCGAGAGTTCATCTATGGCCTGTTGGTAGTCCACCACTGGCAAAACTAATTCTGAAATTTCACAATAGATTTTATGATCGAATTCTAAGCAAAAGTCTGAGTGCAAGGAAAGAAGTACCTTGACTACTGGCTAACACAGATGAAATCAGAGGATGCAAACGCAGACCTCAGAGCTCACTCAGTCAGTCCCATCTCAAATCTGTATCTTTATCTCTCCATTGTACCAGAAGGGGGTAAATTCACTGTGCACATTAATAAAAAAGCTTACACATGATGAAAAACTGGGGGGAAGACCAGGAAGCAGGGGAAGCATTTTGTTAACATACACATGCACATTTTCCCTGCTGTATTTCCTCAGGTGGGAAGAGGACTCTGTGGCACCCCCATCACTGAAGATAAGGCCCTGCAATGGGAAATAAAGCATGGCAGATGCAGCCTGCACATCTCACACAGGAGCTACTCACATTAGCAGATGATACCTTTTCCACTGTAGTCTCTGCCTACTGGAGCATTTGTGAGACATTAGAATGCAGCAAGATGTACATGGAGAAGGCTTAATGTTACATTAGAAAGTGCCAAGATCTCCTCAGGCAGTCATATCAGCAACTGTATATTACCACTGTACACTTAGGGAACAACAGTATGTACCTTTTGCCACAGTCCCCCATGGCCACAGTATTGGCTGTAGCTGCCAGCCAGAAACCACTCAGACTGTAAACTACCAGCATCTGTAACCCTACCACCATCCACCCTTGGGCAGCTACAGTCCAGATTTTATGATCACCTGGGTAGTAGGGCAATAGACTTAAACCACTCTCTAAGAGCACAAGTCTGAAAGAGCCAGCAGATGTTTTACTGAGCATCTCGAGCAAATTTCACAGTACATGGCTGTTACAATTAGCACAATATCAAAACAGAATGTGGAAGTATTTGGAAAAAAACTTACTATGCACTACAAGAGCACTTCACGCTAGGATTCCGAGTTAGTGATCCAGTAAAGCAGCTCTGCCCCCTGCTCAGCATGGCAAGAAGATCCCTGTAACCTATTTAGCTCCTGATGATTGCTGTATGAAGGAAAGCCAAAGCATGGGTCCATGAGACTTTCATTTGCTGCAGCAGGAGTTGGAGATGATCTCAAGAAAAGCCAGAGTCAATATTTGATGCTGCAGATAAAAGTTAGCCAGAGATCATTTTACAAAAGAGAAGACTGCCACCTCTGTGTCCTGCAGATTTTTCTGTTGTCCCAGCATTACTCTCTCCCTCTGCTCACAGGGAAAAGGTTGCCCACATTACCTCCATATTCACTGGAGCAAAAGTGTATCTGTGATATGTACCATGCTCCTAGACCTCACACAACCACAGAGGAAAGCAAGTTTGGCAGCCACTACTGCCTGGGCCATGCCTTTCCTTCTAATCAGAACATTTCTGAAGCATTGCTCCAAACACCTCCGTGCAGCCACTCAGTATTTCCACTGAACTACTGTGGCCTTTTGGCTACTGCCCAGTTTCTCTGGGAAAACAGCCTTTGTTCCATCTCAGAGTGAAAGACTGACCAAGTTAAAGGAGAGAGGAGAGGCAGGAAAATAATCTTCAGATTCTTCGAAACCTACAGCCACTCCTTTTGAGAAGATAACTGAAAGCAAGCCATTGACAGCAGAGGTTAGGGAGAAGGAAAGCACAATTCAGTGTAGAGATTTATTTAGACCTGTCTTTTTTTTAACTGCAACTGTACACAAGATTGACATTTCCTGTAAGCTACCTTTTATAAAGTCCCTAGACTTGCTGCAGGAATGCAAGGAAGGCCATTTCATCTGCAGTGCATTTACAACTGTAGTTTAAAGGATTTTCTACTTTCATATCCCAGCCTCAGTTGCTAGATGTCTCTCAGGTCAGTGTTTTACTAGCTTAGAGTTTGTCAGCTGGTACCTGCAACGCACTACTTGTGCCACTTCTTAACAACTCTTCCAAAATAAAAAACAAAATAACAGAGGGTAGAGTTCAGAAAGTAGATGGCTCTTGATCCCTGACTCTGAATGGGAGACTCACAAGCAAGTTTGATGTACACTGATCCTGGAGACAAGCAGAAAGGTGGGCAGAGACTGTAAATTCTGGTCACGTCCCCAGTAATGGCACCCCAGAGGACAGCCTTGGCACCGCAGCCACTCTGCGCTCCCTGCCCGGTGAGCACAACCTGCACACGGAAAGGAATAAATGAGGAGCTGGTGCAGCAAGGTCCCAAAGCCACTACTCATTTTTCTTGAATGGCAGTTTTGATTTAGAAATTAAGCATAGCTTCTCTTGAGGTCAAATGAAGTAGTCATAATCTGATTAATCATTGATAGATCATTCAGAAGTAGGGCCAGAAAGCCCCTCCTATCCCTTCCTTAAGGAAATGGAGACAGCCCAAACTTGGCTATTTCTGAAGATCCTTATCCAATTACTTGAAAAGTAAGAATGATTCTAATGCCTTCTTGAGGCACTTATTAGAGTAAATGGTCTGCCCTTACTCCATTCTCTCCTCACCCACACAGAGGGTAAGTTACTTAACATTGCCCCCCCACCAAGTCCTCAGTAAAGCAGCCCTCTCCTATTTCCATTTCTGTTTTTTAGTGAGGATAGCCTCTCAGAAAAAGCATAATACCCCTTTTTCCTAAAGACCTTTTCTCCAAAGATGTTACCAAGGTTGAACAAGATGCTCCCACTAGAGTCTCCTTAGAAGTACTCCCCTCTTTCCCTATATACAAAAACTATTTCTCCTCTCCTCCATTTCTTTTCCTTTGGAGATGGAGTAAGACTCTTGTCTTTTGCAGATCATTTATCCAACAGGTCTTCCTTAGAACTGCTGCTGAGATCGCCATCCCCCATTTGTATTCATGAATTTGATTTCTCACTCCTAAGGGCAAATCTCTACACTTGTCTTGAATTCCATCTGGTTCATTTTGGATGGTTCCTCTTGATCAAAATCCTTTTGAATTCCACATCAATCTTTCCCAGCCTTTGCAGTCAGTCTTAGCGAGCCAAAGCAGTGCTGGAGCCCAAAACCAGCACGGAAGGAATAGGGAAGGGTTGTGCTGCAGTGGAACCAGGGTCACTTGGCTGCAGGATGATCACACACAGGCACCATGAGTAGACACATGTGGTTTGACTTGTGACAAGAAAGAATCGTGCTCTGCTGCTAGGACATAAATAGTTACAGGTTTTACTGCTGTTACAGGCAGAGTTTCTGAATATTAGTGTTACTTTGCTTTCAAATTGAGGCTGGCCTTGTGAGAAACAGAACTTGGACTTTCCAAGTTGAAGCAAACACGTGGCCCAGAGGCTGCAAACAGTTGTAGGGGCTGTGTACACACACACAGGCACGTCACCTGCTCATACAAGAGTGCTGCTCAGCTGCCTTCAAAGAACAGATAGCATAAACAACAACAACAAAAAGAAATAGCATTGCTCTTTTTTTTCCCCCCACCTGCTTCCTACTCAGGAGCTGTGAGGTCTCATATTTTCCAACTCCCCTTCAGCAGTTCTGGGGCCTGCCTTTTCTCCATCACATTTCTTTAAGTGTCTGTAGTATATTCTGTGCCTTTATGACGACAGAGGGAACAGTTAAAACTCAAGTGCACCTAGTAAGTACCTTGACTTCTACATTAGGAAATAACACTAGCTACAAGAATGACACTGTCCTACCACTCTGCCTTCGACTTCAAGCTCCAGATTAGTACCTGCAGCTTTTCCAGTTTTCAGTGCTTGTTTCAAAGCTACCTTTTGAGCTAATATCCAAGAAATAGGCTTGGACAGGTAAGGAAAGGTGAAATGAAAGAAAAGGTTTAATTCTCTCTCAAAAAAAAAAAAAAATCCCTCTCCATAAAAATTGTGTTCTATCTTATAAGCAAGGGTCAATATTCAAAGTGTGCAAATAGGCTTCATGCTGAGTCTTAAATTCTTCAGACACAAGTAAATGGTATTATGCCCTGAAGACAGTTCTGGACTTAACCAGGCCTCAGAAGAAATACTTAATGATCACAGCAGGCAAGACTTTTCTCCTTGTCCTGACCAAAGAACAGGTTGGTGGTAAGAGACTGGAGCCCTTTCTGCTTATATTCATGAATATTAAATTAATAGAGCAGCAAGGATCTTAGGCTGTCAGAGCAGATGAGGGTTAGAGTCTCTGTAGAATGAAAATGCCCTTAAAATATGTATGAAAGGAGGAGTTTTGAAACATGGGGGAAGAGAGGAGGGAGACTACAGAATAAGGGCCAAAAAAATCTGGGTACAGGAAAGGCAGAAAGAGAAAAACACCAGATCATCTTTTTTTTCATACTGATACAGATCAGATGAACATACTTTGTGTACAGAATCATTATGACCTCTAAAAATATTCTAAGCACTTTAACAAACTTCACAATCAAGGTGGCAAGAGCAATTCAAAGATTGTCAGAGCTTTGGTAATTCAGAGATGGGGATCCAGGTGCACAAGTATCAGAGCTAAAACCATTGCTTCAGATAACCCAGAAGCAAAGCTCTGCTTAAGCAATACTTGCCTCTAGAGCAAGACAAGCCACTCCAAGAGCTGGTAAGAGAAGCCTTCTGGTGAAATCCAGAACTGCAACAAGAGACAGAGGATCATTCTTCTGCTCCTCAGGATGGCACTGCTGTTACAAACATTGGTTATTCCCTCAAAGAGTCAACCCTTTGCAAATACTCACTGTGAAGTCAGTGTTAAGGCAGACACTCCGCCATGGGAGGAGTCCTAATTCTGGGTGGGACCCAGATCTTACTCTGTATCACCTCAGATCATTGCTGGGGTTGCAGGTAAGGAATTCTCTGGTTTCCAAGGAAAAAGGACATGGTTTCCACTGGAAAGGCATGGCAGCATTGTCCTCACTGTTCATTATCTCAGGGTCCCTGGTGAGCATTTCTGCACATGAATCCCCCTCTCTTTCATATACTTTTGTTATTAATATTGTTGCTATTACTGTTAATCTTTGTATCTCACTGCTGTTTGCAGTAAATTGTTCTTATCTCAACCCATGATCTTCAACTTTTGTGCCTCCAATTCTCAACTCTGTTCTTCTGGAACAGAACAGGATGAGGGAGAGGGGGAAGCAAGCAAGCAAGCAGGGTGTGGTTTGGGAGGGTCTCAGTGGGGGCACTGAACTGGGGAGCATGATTCCTAAACCAGGACAGAGAACCTCTGGTTACTTTACTCACTCGACTCTACAGAAGGAGAATTCGTGTAACAACAGCCCATGTGGATTTACCCAAAGGAACCTGGAAGTTAATCCCAGCTATAATGTTTTCCAAACTCCATAGCTTGCTGCAGCTCCAGGAGGAACACAAGAATTTGGAGACTATTCAGCATTAAGTGACCCTGTGTTGAGTGTGAGCATAGGCCAGAGTATCTACAAGACAGGCCTAGATCCTGATGAGAAATTGGAGGCAGAACACAGATGGGCTCAGCCTTTCCTTCTCTTTCCAATCATTTGTTTAGGAGCAACTATCCTCAAAAGAACCAACTAAATCCACAGATTAATTAAGCTCTCCTATTTAGATATGGACCTTTGCAAATTCTCCTGGCTTTCCATGCCATCTCTCATTTTAGACTAAATAGTCTTTAATGCCTTTTCATCCTCAAGTGATATAGTGGTTGCCTAGAAATCAGTGCAACTCCACATCTTGTGTTCAACCATAAAGGCTCCAGAAAACTCAGAGAAACTTCTTGGATGGTTAGTACAAACACACAGATACTTAGATAACCTTCAGCTTTCGACACTCTTTGACTTCAGAAATCCCTGCACAGTCTGAGCTGGTAGTCTGAACTTCAAGGCACCAGGCATTTGAAATCACACTTTCACTACAGCAAACAGCCTTGGTGCCTCCTATTTTTGTAATGACTCCAAGTTAAAAAAAAAAAAAAAAAAAAAAAAGGGCAAGCTTTTCCCTCTCAGAAGGTCAGTGAGGTATGCAGGATTTCATAGCATCTTCGACACAGGCTGATGCACCACAGTGAAAGTAAACCTAGGAGGAAAGAAGCAGAAAGAACTGAAGTGAATCCACATGGGCTATTAGCCCCACATTAACACTTAAATAGAGCATTATTTCATCATTTGCCAAAGTTCAGATAAGCCCTAACCTTTAGCAGATAACTCAGGAGGAACTAAAATGTGGGGATAGCTGGGGTGGTTTTAGCCTTTTAAAACAATGACATGAAAACAGTAAAGTCTAGATCAATAGAGAGAAATTAAATGATAGCCTTAAAGAAGCAATTTTAAAAACAGAATCTACCTGAGGCTGTTTTCAACCCAGAGCTCCACAGAATTTCTGCAGAGGAGTTTGTGGTATCTTGATGATATCATAAAAGTGACACAAAAGCAGAGCTTAAGCCTACAGCACTGCCAATAACCTCTCCCTCCCTAAAAAAAAAAAAAAAAAAAAAAAAAAAAAAAAAAAAAAAAAAAAAAGTGTTACTACAGAAATATCAGATTGATTCTACCAAACACTAACAGCTTCTGTTTTATAACCAGAGCAGCTGGACTGATGCAGGTGGTAGAAGAGCTTCAACTAGGTGAAGCTTACCAGTCCATTAAGAGCCAGCTGCAAGGTAGAACCCACCAAAGCAAAAGTGCTGGCAAATAAACTCTTCTCAGAAGAAACTTGCAGAGAAAAGGGTTTGTCAAGTCACTTATGTCCCAAAAGGACAGGGTCATCTATTCCTTAATACCTTTCTTGTACAAGCTTTCCAATAAATTATCTGAAAATGCTACACTGTTAAATAGCCCCAATATTCTGGCTTCTCACATCACTATCTGCCACCAGCTGATCCTCATATCCTGTGCTCTACAGCCTTCTGCACAGGAGAAAAGAGAAAGAAAGCATTGCAGAAGTGTCAAAGAGGCATGACTTCAGAAGGAAATCCAAACCCCCTCATGAGCATCCATCCCTGCATGTGTAGGCACATGGGGAGGCTGTGGGAAGAAAGATGAAAGGGGACACTTTCATGACAATCTCACTAGAGGAGACCAAGGCACATAAGGAAAATATTTCATTCTCATTTAAGTTAGGAAGTAGAGCTGAAAAAGATACCGCTGCAGTTGATTCTACTGCATTCCTTTTACTCATTTGATTTCTTTTATCTTTAATATCCAAAAAAAGGCATGAAGCTATCTTAGTGCCTTTCTCAAGGGAGACTTGATCATATTTTATGTGACTTACTCCAATCCTAGATTACCTTGAATAAGAAATAAGATTTTATGGAAAAAACCTTCATCAATCCCTTCCTATCTGAATATGGTTCCACCAGGAGAGAGTGGGGATTGTTACTGAACAAGGGCATTCTTTTGGTTGGCTGGTCAGCAGCTCTCACAATGCCTCCTGGTCAGATGAAACAAGTCCAGGTTAGTGGTCGTATATTCATCCCTGCAGAGGCCACAGAGAAGTGAGCATCAGGGGTACTCTGGGTTGTTACAGAAGTCCAGCAGGCAGTCCTTGTAAGTTATAATTTGAGAGCTGTCATCTGTCCCCTCCTCATGCTTCTTTTTGTTCAGGAAGAAAGAGAGCAGAGCCAGCTCTGGCTTCTCTCCTTCTCAAGGACCTGCTTTACACAAAAATGCCCCTTCCCTGCAGACAGCCAAGTGTTTCCTACTGCTACTGGTCACAGGTAATCAGGCCACATTCCCAGAGCAGGCTTCAAGGGAAGGAGGGTTCCTGACTGCAGCTCTTCGGGGCAGATGTTGTGTTCTACCAGGGTAAGTTACACAGCACAGGACCAGGAGTTAAACCAGCAGCTGTAGCCAACAACACACTGAGTCTGCCAAGTCTGATAAAGCAACTTCTTGCTCGTCATCCCTGAAGTCTGCAGGTGCTGCCAATGCCCAGTAGCAAACGGTGAGGTGACACCAGGAAGTTGTCTCCCTTAATGACATCCAGCACTGTCCTGTGGCAAAGGCAAGCCCAGAGCTCTCCTGCCTGGACTGCTTCATTACAGAGTCAACACAAAGGGAATACCTCAGCTGCTTATCTGATCTTTCCTGACATGGCCACAGCCTGCAGGTGACTTAAGTGCAGGGGGTTTTTGTTTGGGATTTTCTGAAAACCAAGTTTATTCTATTACTTTCCCAATTTAGAGACTTGAAATTACTCCACTCATTGGAGTGGGAATAGCAGTGTGCTTCCTTGCACAGTTCGAATCACTAGATATTATGTTTAATACTGCCTCTGTCCCAGGAGGATATGGAACCAGGTAGTTCCTGAATCAACATGAAATTCACAGGAAAGGAGGGCTCTGCATTTCAAATCCTAGCTGCAAGCCTGCTTAGGGCAGAAGGGGAAAAACATATGAATACCTGCAGGTTTTTTTTCAATAGAAGACATGCCTTTTAGGAATTAATTCTGAAGGCTTTGTTTGTTTGCTTATTTAAATTAGTCCCTCACAGCATTTGCAATTTGCTCTCTGTTACAGATTGTTCTAGTTGACATGGCACAGGGTAAGCTCAGAAAGCCTAGGTGTCCTCACCCACCCTCCATTTAAAAGCTAAGAAGGTACCTTTCTCCATCAGAACTTTCCCCTTGCAGGAGCCATCAAAGCCATCTTTTCAATTTAGGAGTTGGCAGCTTTTCTCTGAGGCAGTACCTTGTCTTCACACACCAAGAATCACACTGAAGATAGTCAGTCACGCTGCTACCATGCTGATCTCCACTTCTCAGAGGAGGAAGCAGCAATTCTGCTCTTCCAGAACAGGGAGCACAGGAAAAGCTAGAATTGCTCACTACAAGTATTTGTGCTGATCAGGGAGCTGCCAAACACTTTTTATTGCTGCTATCAATTCCATTCCTCCAGGACAGGGGTACACATAGCTCTTTTGGCACCCAATGATCACAGCTGCTTTCTATGCCCTCATTCTGGGCTATTGAGTTCTTATCTTCAGAGAAACAGTGAGGTACTTAACAGCAGCTGAGACCACCTTTAATTTTATTTTATTTTTTGGATTCTCAGGAGTCCCAGTGTCTGGGAAACATTATATAATAACATTCATCATGTTAAAAAAAAATGAGACAGCCAAAGCCATTATTCCATGTTTTATAGGCTTTCATTTTCAATGTAAATGAGCCTGGAGCTAAGTTGTGACCATGCAAGACAGTCAGCCAAAAGGTTAAGAGCCAGACCCATCAAAGAGACCCTTACCCCCTGTTCTCTCCATACCTTAAGGGATCGGGTTTGATTTGTGTCTCCTTTTGATCCAAGTGCTCTGGGAAGATGCAATGGGCACCTACAAAACTAGCCCAAGCAGCTCCTGTGCCAGCTCACCTTGATCACCTACTCTCTCCATCCCAAGGCCCAGAGGATGGCAAAGCAACACAAACCATTCCAGCCAGCGCTGCCAAACGCTGCCCTCCAGCCATCCACAATGGATTCACAGCATTTGAGATCGTTAACGAGCCAGGAAGAGGTTATAATTTTCTCTAGCTTAAAAAGCAGGAAAGATGAAAAACACTTTGATAGAGGCTTGAAGCTTTGCTTTAGTTCCAGAAGCTGCCACCTCTCCTTTCGATCTCACAGTCTAATACCTAACAAGTCATGTGTCGTGTCATGCCAGGCAGTGGCAGGAGGTCTTTTAGCTCAAGGAAACATCTACCTTCTAGGTCAATTAACACATAGGAAGGGGGGCAGCAGCTACTGCAGTCCCGTGGCTGCTGAGATCAGACCACCAGCAGCACTAGGCAAAGGATGGGGCTTCTCTAGAACATCGAGGCAGGGAAGTTGCAGTTAAAAAGTGTCTCAGGCTCCCAGGTGATGACTACAGGCCAACAGCCAAGTTATCCACCCTCCCAGCCTTTCCCAAGGGGTGCACACATAAAGCCAGTTCCAATAATCTTTTAAGAAAGAAATTATTGTTTCTCACTGAAGTTTTTGCACTCAGCTAAAACTCTCTAGGCAGAGAGCAGGTTCTTTGCCATCAACTTCAGATTTCAGTTTTAGCATTTCTGCCACGTGAGCTCAGAAGAGACAGCTGCAGGAGAATCCTAAAGCCTGCACATACAAACGCTGTGCAGACAGACAGGAAGGATGTTTTTGGAAGCTTGTTCTTGTCCCAAACCTTTCTTCCTTTCACCTGGAAAGGTGACAAGCTGCTGCCCCCTGTCATGACAGTTTTAAGAGCTCTCACAACGTGCTTGAAAACTGAACTCTGGGGTGAGGGTGAGAGTTTTCAGGACAGCTTTCACAAACAAACTAAAGATCATATTGCAGCCCTGGATTGGGAAGAGGTCATTTTTCTGACCCCCATGATTAGGTTGGTTTTACTGCTGAAGCCTCTATAACACAGAAACTTGTTACAAACCTTCACTCACCTACAAAGGAAGCAGAGGCTTAGTTTGGTGAGCTAGCACACTACACCAGAGCCCAAAGCTCCTTGTATTTACTCCTCCCTCCAGCCACACAGCAATCACAGGCACTTTCCTTATAAGCTTTAGCTCATCCATTTCTAATGCTGGTTCAATGACCTCTAGAGTAACTGGGTGAGAGATAACCAGCTTTTATTCTTAGCTGCTAATGTGATGTACAACCCAACAATTGTCCTTCTCCTAGGAGAAGGATCAGGCCTTAGGAGCAGGTAGGATCAGGTCTTAGAGAAGCTTACAGCAATCAGAAGATTAGCTGCTTTAACCAGAGAGGGGCTGTTTACTGACATGAAGCCTGAACACAGCTGTGCTGCGGGTACAGAGAGCTCACGGACCTTGCAGAAGGAGCCAGGCCCTTCCCAGCTTTCCCCATGTACATCACAGGCTCAGCCTTCCTCTTACAGAAAGCATTATGAGACTCATTGCACCAGTGAAACAGAAAGAACAACAAGGGGAGGAAAAACCTGCAGCCCCTTGGGCCACAGCTTTAGCAAGCTACAGCCATCTCACAGGGACAGACAATTCACACTCAGGAGCCAGCAGCCTCTCTGTTACACTGACTTCACACCACTGTAAACTCCAGTGAATCAAGCCCCACAGGTAAGCAACAGAGAGGGCTGAGGGAGGGCAATGATAGAGTGGGAAAGCAAAATTCTCTCAATTTTACACTCGGTCACCCAGCGTTATCTAGAGACAAGGGGAAATCTCATTCCATGTAATTCACTTACCCACAGCACTCAGAAGGGAAATCATTGCAATGCTGTTTGTGAGAAGGGTGAGAGGTGTGCTTCTCTAGCAGCAGTAAAGGACACCACGGTCCCAGCATAATCACATCTCTAAAGCAATTAAGAACCCCAAGGAGCAAAGGAAAGAAGCACCAGAGCATCCAAAACATACTTCCCCAAGGAGCCCCTTTCCACTTTACCAGCTACATCCTGATCTTACTGTCTAACAGTTCATAAAAAAAAAAATCCCACCTGCTTGCAGGAGAATGCTTTCATACTCTTACTTGAACTGCAGTTGGACAGAACTAAGGGCATCAGCCTTCAGATAAGGCTAATACCTCCTCCATGGGGTAGGCAGAGAAAAAGTCTCTTCTCACCATGCAGGCACTCCTCCCTGATTAAATTGTCAGCACCTGCTCCACATTTATCCATTTTTGTTTAGTCTCCAGATCCATCATTATTTCCAAAATAAAAATAAATATATTTCAGAATAGAAATAGAGGAGTCAGCATCTGAAAAATACTCTTCAGTACCATTACTGGGTAAGAATAATGTTAAATGTTATGCCCTCTTCTAAAAAAATAAATAGATGAATGTGTACAGAGGGAAGTGAAAGGCCTGAATCACACAAAAGACAAACTTCTTTATTGCCTGCTCACACAGTGCAGAACAATAAAACACACTACTTGTCAAACAATGCAAATGCTTCCTATAATCTTATATGCATGTATGTGCAGCATTTTTAGGTTTCTCTGTAAACAGAACAATTTGTGATCACATTTCAAAAAGAACCTACTGCAGCGTATCTGTGAATACGTAGACACACGCACAAAGCAAAATCATTCACAAGACACATTCATCATAAGAATTTGGGATGTAACTCCACTATCACAGCCATACAGGCAAATGCCTGCAGTCCCTCCGAGCCTCTGCAGCTCCAGGGTCAAAGATGTGCACAGAGAGGGGGGAAGTTCCTGCACTGGGACTTTGGATGCTTTCACTTTGAGACTCAGGCTTACCAAAACACTACTGGAGTGAAGGATTAAAACTTTAAAAGCTCATCTGAACAGAGGAAAAGTCCCATGCAAATAGAAGACTCAACTGAAATAGAAAAGGCCCGAGATAACACAAAAGCTTGAGGAAGGCAAAGGAAGTAGAAGCAGAATAAGATCTCAGCCTGTAAATACTGCCTTCATGCCTAAACCATTTGCTTTGCTCCTCCACCCATCCCCATCCAATGGGGAGCTGCTCTGCTTACCTGGAGTAGATTAATTCTGCAGTAGCTAATCTGTGGTGGCCATGCAAATGCACACTCCCACCTCAGTTTCAGGACCTACAATGAGATAAGTGAAAGCACAGAAAAGAGCTGCCAGAGAGCATTTAGAGCATAGTAAATGCATGGTGCAGCTTACCACATTGTGATTCATTTCTGTTAATGGACTTCACAGGCAGCTCAACTAGATGCAAGAATTAAAAATATAAGAGGTCGCTTGCTTAGACAGCCAGCTTAGGAAATTTTCTTGTTTGTGGTATGCTTTGGGCTTTCAAGGCATCTCTCTACCCACTGAGCCACAGTCATTTTTTGAGGCAGAGCCATGTCAATGTCACAGAGGACACATATTTTCATCTCTTCAACCAAGATCTTTTCATAGGGTTTTGTTGTTGGTTTTTTTTTTCGTTTTTTTTTTCTTTTTTTTTTTTTCTCTATTTCAATGTAAAATAGAAACATTTTAGATTGAAAGGGCATGGAAAAGTCAAAAAATCACTAGTTTAGGTGCATTGTTTGAAGAAGGGAAATGCAGCAAATAAACAAATGACAGATAGGGAACAGCGGGAATTGGGTTTAAAAACCCCACAACTTTCTAGATTTAGTTATCTGAGATACCTTTTTTAAATTTATTTCAATAGTTCATTTTGTGTCTGAACTGCTTGTCTTGTGTGAATAAAATCTTCACCTTGGGGATCTGCTACTACAGATTTTTTGCAGAATGAGTGGTATTTTCAAAACACCTTAACATTAACTCAGTTCTGTTTCCCCCTGAAGTCAAGAAGTGGCATTTTATCATCAATGGCAATGAAAAGAAAATAAAGCTGATCTAGAGTGCTTTACCTTCCTGCACATAATTTTCCTCTTCTGATGGTTTGTACCTGTGTGCATGCATGTACCAAACACACTGAGGTGCTTAGGAATTTGGGACATAAAACTAACATTGGTGGTTCGGGTCCATATTGAAAATACACTGCAAGAAGAAAAAGTGTCAGAATTTTACATAAACATAAAAGAAATGAAGAATTTTTTTCTCAGAACTACAGAAAGCATCTCTATATAAAAAGCTAAACTTACAATAGTCTGATCCAAAACAGACTAGTTGAGGGTAACAGGATAAAATTAATCCAGAAGACATTTAGCCTGAATCAAGGCAGACTTGCCCTCACATAAATTTCTAAGCTAGCTTTTTTTCACATGAGAGAATGAAACAAATACAGTTCTGTCCAGTTTGACAGTTGCATCTAAAGGAGTGACACAACATTTATTATCTGTAGTTACAATTCTGAATCACAAAACAAGCCATTGTAGTATGCAGGAGCCTGAGTTGCTTTAAACTGTTCTGACTGCTTGCAGAGGAGATACAATGCTCAGCAGCACAAAATAAAGGAATATTGTAAATGATGGCAAATTCCTTATTGTATGTCTGAGCAAGGTGGTATGGAAAAGGGAAATGATGTGTCCAACAGTCTGAATTAGATCCCAGGTTCACAGGTTTTTTTGCTTCCAGTAATGAGCAGGACATTTGGTCCTGTCAGCCTTGAGTGGACGGACTGGTACTGGAGTACTAAGATTTTTAATTGCTGCGTTTCTGTGCCTGGCGTGGTGGAGGAGAGGCAAGGGACAGCATAAAGCAGTTTACATGCTTGTGCCTGAGAAGAAGGAACACAGTTTGGCTGCAGTGCATTCCTGCTCCAGTCCCCCATGGCTCTGCTTGCACAGAAAGCATTGCTGAGGAGATGGTTTCTTCTCACTGTAAGCTCTCATTACACTGCCTGAGCACTGGGGACTGTGGTGTGCCAGAGAGTTGCACTTGTCATCAGCATGGATGCAGGACAAGGAAAAGCCCCTGATGCTGAGTCCACAGGAGTCTGAGGCAGCAGAGACCCAGCCCTGCCATCCTGAGAGGCTGTCCTGTGTTAGCAATGCCTCTATGTCTGCAGCAGTGACCGAGTCAAGCCACAGCCCTGGTGCTTGTTTGACAACGTGTCCTTGTGGGACAAGCTCTGCATTGGAATAGGGTACCTCTGAGGCAAAGGGATGAGCTGCACACACACCTCATCTCTCACTAGAGTTCAAAGCCCTGGAATGACAGTGGGGAAAAGCAGGGAGCATTTCCTGAATTCCCTAAAGGAACATCAAAGCACCTTGGTGAGCCATGGTCAGCAGTGCAGAGCATTGGGATGTGCTGTGGTAGGATAAAAGAGAGGGGGAAAGAGCTAAAGAGACCTTTGCTGGTAGGCATGAGTATGATGTGAGGCCACTGCCTGTGTCTCTCCCACCCTCTGATCATGCAATATTAGTCAGCTTCCTTTCCCCTTCTCTCTGTGGGGATGTTGGGCTATGCTGGCAGCAGCACAATCACCACTGCAGGCTGTCTCACATGGAAGTGAGACAAAAATTGTGGTGACTGGGAAAAGCAAAAACTTGGAGAGAATCCTTTATTTGAAGGACAAAGCATCATCTTCTGCTTTGGGACTGGAGCATCTTTTCTCTCTAGCTTTGTGCCAGGGTCATCCCAAGGGCTTTTCCCCTGACGTGTCACTGGGGCTGGATGCAGACCATGAGTGTGCAAAGTTGCACTGGTCATCTCTGCCAGCACTGCTGGAATTGTTCACAGTTTTCCTTCAGCTGCCTCAGGCTGTAGGCAGCAGTGGTATGAAAGGACATAGCTCTCAACTCATTGGTTCCATATCTTTAGGGAGAAAGGCAGCTAGAGCTTTTCCTCAGGACTGCCAATGCCTGTGCTTTATCCTCAGCACAGCAAAGGAGAAGCCTCCTGTTTTGCCATGGACCAAAGCCATTGGAGATAGACTGATGCTTTTGCCTGGGGTCACTGAAAGTGACAGTAAAAGTCCTGTCTTTTTATTGCTGTCCTGCTTAGCATAATCACAGGCATTATTACAATGAGGTTTTAAAACTCCTTTTGCAAAGATATTTTGGACTCCCTGGGTGTGTGCATGCGTGTGTAGGCACACAAACTTAAACTTAGAGCTGCTCATCCTCCTCTCCCATTTCCTCCTCCCCATGGCATCTGTTTTCCCTCTTACCAAGGCAGGAAGATATTAATTTTTTGCTCTGCTAGTCAGAAGATTAGAAATATTAAGATGTATGCAGCATAACAGTGTTTATTTAGTTTGGTTTGGGTTTCTTTTTTTTTTTTTTTTATCTGACGGCCAAAGAGAACTTAATTTAATTGGTGGGAAGATAAAATAGGACTGCATTTACAAACAGGTTATCTTTCTACTGTCAACTCATCTCCCCTGCTCTGTCAATTGGTTGAATTTAATTGTTCCAGGCCTCCCAGTTTTATTAAGCGCTTCCTCTACTCTCATTCCTGATTACCCCGCTTCTGCATAATATATTCCATTTGCAGGTTACTGCAGAACTGTAGGAAACCCTTGAAGGAGTGCATGATTAAAAAATAAAGGACATCCTAAGCCCAAAGCCAAACACTTGCATGTACTATACTAATATATTGCTTAGAAGGTATAGCAGACTCCATCTGCAGCCATCATGTCTCGAGACCGGTGATTCTCCAAGAGCTGCATACAATTTTAAATGTTTGAGGGGAGAGGGGACCTAAGGCTGCCTACTACTGAACATGGCTTATAGCTAGTTGAGATGGACCACAGTTGTCCATTCTGGCCCCGACTCAGTGATGCTGTGGACAGAAACGTGTGGGCAAGACATAAGCTGTTGATTTTTCAGCAAAATATCCCCAAACCTCTCTGGCATGACTAGATGACAGCAATGCCAAAAACTCTTGTTATTCACAATTCCCTTGGGTATTTGATATTGCATTGGTTTTGCCTGGCCTGGTTTTGGTAGCTGGAGGGGCTGCAGGGGTGACTTCTGTGAGAAGCTGCTGGAAGCTTCTTCCACAACCAGCAAAGCCAGTCCCTGGTGGCTCCAAAGATGGGCATGCCACTGGCCAGGGCTGGGCCAACCAGAAATGGTGATAATGCCTTGTGATAACAGATTTAAGAAGAAAGGAAACCAAAAAGTTGTAATTGCAGTCAGAGAAGAGTGAGAACATGTGAGAAGAACAATTCTGTGGAGACCAAGGTCAGCGGAGGAGGGGCAGGAGGTGCTCCAGGCACTGGGGCTGGCATCCCCCTGCAGAGCCAGGTGCAGACCATGGTGAGGCAGCTGTGTCCCTGCAGCCCATGGAGGTCCACGGGGATGCAGAGATCCACCTGCAGCCCATGGAGAAAACCCAAACCAGAGTGGGTGGATGCCTGGAGGAGGCTGTGACCCCAGGGAGACCCCTGGAGAGAGGGGCCCTGCTCACAGGCTGCAGCAGCCTGTCCTTGAAAGACTGCACCCCGTGGAGGAGTGGCCCACGCTGCAGCAATTTTGGGAGGATGGCTGCCTGTGGGATGGACTCACATTGCAGCAAGTCACAGAGATCTGCTGCTCGTGAGATGAGGCTACATGGGAGAACTGCCTTCCATGGGAGAGACCTCACAGTGCAGCAGGGGAAGGACTCTTCTCCCTGAGCAGCAGGAGAAGCCATGGGGATGAACTGACCACAGCCCCCGTTCCCCATCTCCTTGTGCCACTGGGGGAGGAGGCAGAGCAGGGAAGGGAGGGAGGGGTGGGGCCAAGCTGCTTTTAAGGGCTTATTTTACTTCTCATCATCCTGCTCTGATTCCATGAGTAATAAATTCACTTCATATCTCTAAGTTGAGCCTGTTTTGTCCATGATGGTACTTAATGAGAGATCTCTCCTGGTCCTTATCTCATGAACCCTTTGTTAAATTTTGTTTTAACCCTTTGGTGTATTTTCTCTCCCTTGCCCAGCTGCAGAGAGGAGTAAGCGAGCAGCTTTTGTGGGTGCCTGGCATCCAGCCAGCATCAACCCAGGACAGCTACAACCTGCCCAGTGGATTGAATTCTGTCCACTCCCTGCAGCAGAGCGTGGCCGAGCAGAGCTGAGCACATGCAGTTTCACGGGCAGGTTTTGCAGCCTGGCCCAACCTCTGTGTTGCAGCAGCCACAGGACAGCAGTATGTGAGCTGGCAAGTGCATGTCTAATTCAGGTACAGCTGTAGCAGCTACAGCCATATCTCGATTAAAATTAGATTAGCCTACCCTACATTAGATAGGCTTCAGCCAGCTCACATATGCTTCAGATAGCTATTTCCCCAGTCCTTCTTTAAGCCAGCACCACCACCATTATCAGGTTTGTCAGCACTTCTCAAAGATTTTTCTACATTATTAATGACTGTACTCACACTGTCCAAGGAAAGATGCAGCCTGAGCTGGCAAATGATTACTTCAAGTTTTCAGAGGAAATATAATAACTCATCACAGGACTTTCTAAGGCCTGGATGGGCTCATACAGACTAGTAAGGGAAACTAATTCTTGGAGCTGTATTCTAAATGAACTACAGTCACAGTATAAGACAGAATAGCAGCACTCTGGGACTTTTTATCTGCTCTCTTTTCTGTATTTGCACTTAAAAATAATCATATTAGTCTGCTCTTCAAATCTTCTTTGGGCACTGGAATACATCCACAATCATATAAGCAATTACAACTTAGGCTGAGTCTAAACATTAGGGGCTGATTTCACCGCTCTGTGCTCCTGATCAGTACAATCCTCATACTCAAAGCTTGAAGCTCAAGCAGTTTTCCTGCTCCTTCTCTTCTTCTGTTGTTCCTTTGCTACCACAAAGACAACAGATGTTTACAAACAGGGTCTTACCTCACAGCCAGTAGTGGAGGCAATGGTGGGACTGGTGACTGAGAGACATGAAAGCTGAAAAAATCCTGTGTGTTGGTGAATGTCAAATGTGATAGATAGAGCTTGAACTAGTCAAAGCAATTCTCCAGAGTTCAGCAGTACTCTGCTTATGAGCATGCAATATCTTGATCTCTGTCTCTCAAACCGAAATGAAGATGTATGTTCTATGCCTCTCTGATCCACTTGACTCACCTTACCTGGGACTATCTACCACAAGAAATGCACCTAGAATCTGTCATGACAGTTAAATTCTTCTTTGTCTTCCTTTCATCTGTTTCCTTCTCTTCCTAATTCAAATCATTCCTAAATGGGATTAGAGGAGCCTTGCCTAGATTCCCCTGGTGATTCAGCCATGTTGTAAGCATAATGCAGAGACCAGTGAGTCAGCAGGAAATGAGAAAGAACAATTCACTTACCATCCCTGTCCCCTAATCCTTCTTTGCCTGCGAAGAAGCTACAGCTCTCTGAAGAAATCTATTAAATGGCAAAGTTGTTCTTTCCATTGTCAAAAAAACAAAAAAACCAAAAAAACCAAAAAACAACAACAACAAAAAACCAACAAAAAACAAACAAACAAACAAAAACAAACACTCCAGCTCAGAGTTAAACAGGGGGTAAAGGAGGAATCACAGAAGTAAATACATCCCTCCAAACCACAGATGCTTTTATCATACAACTTCACCTTTGTTGTAATAAAGTGGTAATGTAGAACTAAGAGAGAAATATTTGTTGCCATCCTAGAGAAGTAAAAGACTTTGGAACGTCACGGTACGGAGGTACAGAACCCAATCCTCTCTCACTGCGTACACCATGATAGATAAACACTTTTTTCTCCTGACACCCTAAACACAGATGGCACCCTAAAATGACACCCTAAACACAGATACAGCATTTGCCTCTACAGCAGCAAGAGGAGTCAGTCATAATGGGGTAGGGGCAGAGAGAAAGAGGAAGAAGTCTCAAGCACAGGCTTAAGCTGTGGGAGTGCTCACCCATCCCTGATGGGGGGCATAGACACTGTTCATGCCTCCCTCTACCTCTGTGATTGTATGCTTCACCCATACCAGTTGTCTAGGCTGCTCTAGAGCCTGGTTCTGCTGGTCATTCTCCTCCAGTTTTCTGCCCATTTTTATTCATGGCCAGCTTATACCCATTTGCTCTTGTGCCAACATTGTCCTTTAGCTTAAACAGCTCTTCTTCCTCCTTGACGTTTATCCTCTTAAGGTGTTTATAGAGAATAATCGTATCACTCCTCAGCCTTTGTTTTGTTAGACAAGTAGAACACTTTGTAGTCTCCTCACATATGACAGGTTCTCCATTCTCCTGGATGGCCCCACAGCCTTCTTCAGCAGCCTTCTTGTTCTGCTCCTGCTGCAGCTCAGCCAGACACGTGACTGACTGGTGCTCAAGATGATGCTCCAGATAATGCCTCAGCAAAGCCTCAAACAATGATATTAAAAATTCCCTGTCTGCCTCAGAAATACTCATCCTAAGATTGCATTTGCTTGTTTCTCACCTGCATCCCAGAGGTGGCTCACAGTTGTACTAGCTGATCACAGGATGAATAACATCTTGGTCTTTTCTCCCTACTGTCATTTGCAATTTATGGAATTTATGAATTTATTTATTCTGGCGCATAGAAGAAATTCTCATGTTAATCCCAAGAATGTAACCTTTTACTTTGCACTATACAGGATTTCATCCTGTTTCTATTACCTTCAAGGTCTCCCAATGCTTTCTTCAGAGTCTCACTTTTTTCTTGAGGGTGTCTCAGTTTTCTTTCATCAGCTAATTACATTAGTACACTCCTTTCTTGCAAGTTTATTCCTAACCCCTGTCTTCTCCAGATTTAGGCAGTTATTTCCCATGAAGGGTATCACTTTCCTAAAGCCCAAAATAAATTTGATTTGACACTGGTTTGTGGTTTTGGGGGGTTTTGGTATTTTTTTGTTTTGTTTTGTTTGGTTGGTTGGTTGGTTTGTTGGTTTGTTGGTTTGTTGGTTGGTTTTAATCTCCAGAAAACTGGTTCTCCTCCTCAAGGAAAGTATCTGGTTAGTTTGTAATGGTTCTATTTTGACAAACCTGGACTGCTTTCAGCCTGCTTAGCTCCCTCTCTGTAGTTATTTTTACCTTCAAAACTTTATTTTGTTGTTTTTTAGAATGGGTCTACACAGATAGAGACATCTGCACATTGCTAAGCAGGAGAACAATTAAAAAAACCCCACCAAATAACTGAAAACAAACCAAAAAATGGTTTCAAGATTGATCAGGGTGTTATTCTCTTTGTTTGTTTGTTTGTTTTAATCTCTTCCTTTTATGGCTATTTTTTCACCTCTCCTCTCAAATCCCAGAAATTCTTATTGTCATTCAAGTCAGATGGGTAACTGGTCCCATTTGTCTCTAAATTACACTACACATTGTTAGCCTGACGCTGCTGCTGCACCTCAGGAGTTTCACAAAGGGACCCTCCAGCAAACAGACCTTGCTCATCAAGAGGGCTGCTGGAGAGGGCCAGGCTTGAGTGGTGGACATTGATGGTTCAGAACAGGAGAAGGGGGCTGGTTTATCTGCACATAGCAGGTATTTCCATCTCCTTTGAAACAGTGGGAACCCACACGCTTTGTCTGAGCCAGGAGCGTTTTCGCACAAATAATGACTTGCATTAATAATGTTGTCGGCCCCCAAGTGCTGGTGGCCCCTTTCCAGGTGCTAGTGGCTGGATTCAAAAGGGCTGGTTCACATAAGGCTTGGAAAACTAAAATAAAAATCAAGAGGCTTATCAGAAGCTTAACCAACCCTTTTCAGCAGCCTCATTAAGTTGGCCAAAGGAAAATGTTTAAAATCCTAGCCACCAGTGGAGATATGTAAAATCAGCTGGACAACACAGGGGTGAACAAGCTCCAAACACCAAATGTATGTAGCCTGGGAGGGAGCAACAGGATGAAACAGCTTAGCCCTAAAACTACTGCTCCCATGCATGAGCTAATTAAACAAACCCTCCTTTCCAGATCTGCATCACTCAGTGGTGAACACTCACCATTGTGAGGCCATGCTCTCCTGGGCAATGAGGACTTTGAGGTGCACCCTCTGTGTACACTCTAGACGTTTGTCCTACCAGCACAACCTCTGTCTTCACTGCCATCCCAAAGATCCCACGGGATTCCACACCAGAGATGGTGACTGACGAAAAATGATCCTGCTCACCTGCAAGCAGCACCTACTTCTGTTTAATGTATTCTGATTTCTTTGGAGTATGTGATCATACTGCCTGTCTGTAAGTCTTCTAACAGTCATTGAGTCAGTTTGCCAGTTTCTACCCAGTTTGACAGAGGCGCACAAGTCTGAAACATATTATTAAGCTCTGAACTGTTTTGTGGAAAAAGCCAGACAGGTAGAAGTTTAGTTTCACAGACCTTTCAGGTCTCATCCATCCCAGAAGAAGTAGATGATTTACATATTTAGATGAGAAAATAAAACAAAATTCAAGTGATGGCAATAAAAATTTTTGGGCAAGTGTGAGCCTCTGAATGAACCCCAAGTCATTACTTCTCCCCTTTTATGCTCATCTAGAGGTATAGTTCTATGTTGGATGCTAGAGGACAGGATAGATAGGAACTACATGACAGCCATTAAATTTTCTTTCACGAACTCTCATACAAAAGGTGCATTGGTTTATCCCAGATTTTGCTGTTGAGACACTGGATGGGAAAGTGCCAAAGATGTTGCCTCAAGTTTGGTCTCCAGACTACAACCTTCACGACATAGAATTCTCTCTTGATCTGAAATAAAGCCTTCTTTTAGCTTCCAGCTTCACTTTCTGTCCTCTGAACAGCCAGGAGGTGCTTGAGAGATAGGAAGGAAGGAAGGAAGGAAGGAAGGAAGGAAGGAAGGAAGGAAGGAAGGAAGGAAGGAAGGAAGGAAGGAAGGAAGGAAGGAAGGAAGGAAGGAAGGAAGGAAGGAAGGAAGGAAGGAAGGAAGGAAGGAAGGAAGGAAGGAAGGGAAAGGAAAAGGGAGAAAAAGGGAGGGAAGGGAAGGGAAGGGAAGGGAAGGGAAGGGAAGGGAAGGGAAGGGAAGGGAAGGGAAGGGAAGGGAAGGGAAGGGAAGGGAAGGGAAGGGAAGGGAAGGGAAGGGAAGGGAAGGGAAGGATCCCTGTCCCTGTACTGTGAGTTATCTGGTTAACTCCGAGAATCAAATGAAAACCATGAGTCTTGATTTACCTAAACAGCACCCTGTGTTCTTCTAGCTCTTTTCAACTTCATACAAACATCTTGCTACTCCTACCTGCCCTTTTTTGTCAATATCCAAGTATTGACAAAAATCACATTTAACTTCAAGAGCTAGTTAACATCTTGGTAAAAGGAAGCGTTTCCTTAAAGGATTGGCTTCCATATCCTGCAATGCTTACAGGAAATATCCTTGAGGTTTTTCTCTACTGAAACAGCACAATACGTTCCAGAGCAGCTCTGACATTTCTAAATATTTGTTCACACTAGAATATAAATTGCTTTAATGCTGGAAAAAAACCACCACAACAGTCCCTTAAGGCACACTCACTTCTATTTGCATACAAGTAATAGTCCAGTTTGACTAAGCAACATAGCTTTCCAGCACTTTTACGTTAGTGTGACCGCATCCACACTAAGGGTGGCTGATAAAACAACATAAAATCACTTTCCTAAATGAACAATTAAAAATGGACACAAAATTTGCATAGAGATAGCAAGCTAGGGAGAGATGAAACCCTCGTCCCCTTTGGCTTATCTTTGTACAGCAAGAAAATGAAAATTGGTGCTAATGTTTCTACAATTCTATGGGCATGTGAAATGGTGCTACCAAAAAGACAAATATCAGTGTTTATGTTATGGCAAAAAAAGTAAGAAATAACATTGTAATTTCAGGTGTAGTGAAAAGCAAGGGAGTCTACACGAGAGCCAAGGTAGAGAGGCACTCATTAGAGGGAAGCTGGATTCTGTTTCTACCCTGACAATTTCCTTCTTTATTCAAAGTGATTGTTTCTGCCTCTCATTTGCATAAGCACTTTGCTCATTAACAGGCTGTAAGAGGAAAAATGAGATGGGGGTGGGGAGAAGGAATGGGCCACTGATAGAATAAAAAATGTTTTAAACCAGAGAAACAATAAGGTCACATCAACACCAGGCTGATAAGAGCGGAGGTCAGTGAAGGCCATGGCACCTCGTTGTCAAAATCAGTCAGAAAAAGGAGATTGAGCTGATGCTCATTCCTCACAGTTCTATTTACACAACTATCTCCCCTCTCCAGTTCTTCTCCCCTCTTCTGCTCCCTCCCACCACTTTCTCTCCATGCTGCTGGCTCTTTTAAGCCAGAGCTGATTGGGCCAATTCTGCTCTCATCCCAGATGGTTTCCACGCACTGAGTCCTTTTTCATCTCCCCCGGCAGGAAAAGAACCAGACTTCCACATTTATTGGTATCTGTCCTTGAGGGACAAGCCCACAGCTGGTGTAGAGTGGAGCTGAGGATATACACCCCCAAATCAGCCCCTGGGGGAGACACAGAAGAGGCAGCTTGGTCTGGAGCAGCCGCTCTGCCGTGGTGTGCGTCAAGATTTGCACTGGATTTGTGACAACTGTGGCAAGCACGCCCACGGGGGAGGAAGACAACAGAAGCTTCTGCCTGATGCTGCAGGCAGGACACATGGACAGCTCACACTCTCAGCCAGTGGATATTGGCTCATGTCACTGGCTTGAGACAACATCTGGCTTCCTCGCTCTTGCTCCTTCCCACTGGCTCTCTCCTATTACAAGGACAGTTTGCTGCTAACATGGCTTCAGCCCAGGAAATAACTCCATTTTCAGAGCTGGCCAGACTGAACAGCAAGGAAGCAGTAGAAGGAAAGGAAAGCAAAAGGACAGGAATAAAGAGAGAAATACAGAGAAGCACTATGTAGTGCTATGCATAATGAGGCTAAAGGGAACATCACAAGACCACAGTCCTTTCTTTCATGGTCCTTTCCTTCTGATCATTACCATTCTCACCATATTTGTCAGATCATGCTCTTATGGTGCTGGAGACTGCTCCCTCCCTACATGATCGACTCCAGGAAGTCTCTGCCCTTACCAGTGGAGAATTTATCCCAGTAAATCTATCTTGTAATTAAAGTCTGATAATTTTTGTCCTTATAAACAGGACAACAAAGAGATGGTTGCATTTGATTATACAACATCTATTACCATTTTGGAGCCTATTTTCCCTGTTGTTCATTGGCAGGAAGGAAAGGAATTAAAGGAAAAGTTTGTTAACTGTGGCACAGACAGGACTCAGTCATAATTTGTCACATAAGAGCAACTGACAGAAAATATTCGAGACAGAAACACACACTAATATATTATTTATATTAGACTAAAGGGTGGGAAATATGAGTGCCTAAAACTCCTGTGCTCTCTTTCCTCTAATGGACCTCGGGGTCCATTATTCTGCTGCTAGTGACAGGTGAAGGCTCTTGGCCAGCAGTCTTCTAGCCTGTACAGGAATGAAAAAGAAACCCTCTCCAACCAACATTGGTGTCCACAGGAGAAGTATCTTCCAGAGACCTGCAAAAGTGTCCTATACAGAGTGAGTGACTTCCAAACTTCATGAATGGAGGCTTCTTGTCACTTTCAGAAACATACCATTTCAATGTATGAGTTTGGAAATAATTGAGGGAACATGGCCCCCATCCTCATGACTGACTCTCTCTATTAGGCTGAACACAGCAGTGACAGTTCTCACCTCAATGAACTTTACATGCTTGACCAAAGCTTAACTGGTTTAGTGATCAGTATGATCACAGAATCATTCAGTTTGCAAAAGACCTCTGATACTATAAAGTCCAACCACTAACCCAGCACTGCCTAGTCCACCACAAAAACCATGTCCCTAAGTGTCACATCTACATGACTTCTAAATACATCTCAGGATGGTGATTCTTCCACTTTCCCAGATAGCCTGTTTCAATAATGGATGAATTTCTGTGAAGAAATTTTTTCCTAATATCCAATCCAATCTGAAGCTTATGCTGTACCATGGCTTTTGGTATAAGGACAGCTTGGTAATGGGCAGAGTTAAGCAAGCATTTGTCAGATCTCTTTGGAGACACAGTGACCCTCTAACTTTCAGTTCTCATGGTCTTGGAACCAATGTCCACATTGCTTAATTCAGCCAAGCTCCACTGCACTCAATCAATTTATGTTACTCACAGAATAAACCCACAAACCTCCACTCTGTGCTGGAGAACCAAAGCCAGATGTTTATTGAAAAATAAGACAGAAGAGTATCATCCCACAGTAGTCAGAGAATCACTCTGTTTCTACAGGTCACATTATTATGCAAAAAATCATCTTTGCTGACATAAAACTTGATAGATCAGGACATCAGATTTAGGAGGTGATGAGCTCAACATGCTGTTCTTGGTAGGTGCAGGTGTAGCTAGTGTACCTGTGGTTTGCCTAGGCCATAGGAACTGTGCTCCTCATGTCTACACAAGAGATTTGCAGCCCTGCCCTGCAGCTTTCCAGGCACAGTCTCTTTGTTTAGTTTTGCAGGGGGTCAGCAGCACACTATGCTCACAACAGCAGCCTTTAGACAGCCCATCACCTTAGTGCTGCTGACGTTTCAGAGCTGTGTGCTTTAAAGCTAAGAAAGTATCTTTATGGGGTGTTAATAGTCCCACACAGTTAACTTCCTCAGTGACCCAGGCAAGGTGTAGCAAATGAACTGAGTTGTTTTACTAGACACCACCAACTGTGATAGAGACAGTGCCTAAATCTTCAGAAGTGTTCGATTGGAGAGAAATCTTATTTGGCATGTAGTCAATAGCCCAGGGAAAGAATAGGACCTTGTCCAGCAACATCCCCAGAGGTATCTGGTACATGTAACAGAGGCTGGGAATAATACAAAAGAAAACCAATCAAAAAAAAAAAAAAAAAAAAAAAAAAAAAAAAAAACCACAACAAAACCCTGACCTGGCTTCTCAGAATACTAATCAAGCTTATATTTCACCAAAGGAAAACAATCCTTTCTAGTTTTGTCTATTCCCCAAGGTTGCTGAGACACTCAAAATTTGTCAACTAGCCACAGCAAATAAATTGAGAAGTGTGATGTTACAGAGGGAGGATCTTATTCTATGTTGGGCAGAAAAACCACCATAAAAGCGATTAGAGAAACTCTTCAAGTGCAGCTAAACAATATAGAGTGTCTGTTCAGTGGGCTGAGCAATGCCTGATGCAAGTAGTCCATAAATTGTCAATCTCTGGAGACTAGAAGCACATCCCAAAAAAAAGTAATTTCTCTATACTTGCCCATGTTTCATACACTTCCTGGAAAATCTTGGTACTGGTTAGAGGCTTATTTATATGTGGTTTTTTTCTGTTTTAAGATATTTTGTTTTAATACGACATGTTCCATTTCAGGCTCTTAGTTGTTCCTTAATGAATGATAGTTGTTCTTTCCTGAAGTTTCCTCACCAATCTCTGTTTTATTGAGAGATTAGTTGTGGCTCAAAAATAATAGCATTACTCTCCTTTCTCAAATACCCGAATCAAGTCACAACAACATTCCCAGTGATGCTCCCCAGTGAAAACAGCTTTAAAGTTTGTAGACTTGGTGCCAGCTTCCAAAGAGCATTGTACACGTACATATAAGCTCTTGCCTAGGCCACATCTCTCATTTCCCCTTGGGTTAGAGCCTGGCTGTAGCAAAAGTGGAGCAAAGATTTGCTCCAGATCTCCGATGCATCCCAATTGTAGCTACCAGGAAAAGGCAGCCAGGTGCCTACGACAGCAGGGAGCAGATTTGCAATAAGCAAAACATTACTAACAGGGCTTATAGGCAGAGCCATGGGAGCATTTTACTAATTGATGGACTGGCAGTGCTACAGTGCTTCAGCCGTTAAAAAATTCACCATGAAAGCTTGGATGGAAAGAGGGAGGCCATGAACTAGCCAGAATAGAGCAATGTGTCCACAGGAGCTGTAAAAAAAGGGATGGAGAAGCTAGAGAGCACACCCAGAGGGAGAGCAGGCAGCAAAATTACATGTAAAGGGAAAGAGTGCTTTAATATCTAAAGATGGTGTGCCATCCTCTTAGTCTGAGGGTTTCATGGGTACAGTTTTGTATGTGTACTTCCTAAGTAGTGTACAGTACAAAAATGGAAGCAAGAGTGAAGGAATTGGAGGCAATTTCCTGGAATCCCTCAGGAGAAATTGAATTTAGCCTGGCTGACTTGCCCCCCACTGAGAAAAAATTATTCTTGACTCAGAATAAAAATACTAATTATTATTATTATGACTGCTTATAATAGCATCACCTTCCATTCACCAAATCCAAAACTTGTCAGGCTGCCCATTTTACGTGCAGTGAAAATCCTTTTCCCATGTCCATGGGGACAGGGGAAAATTTACAGTGACTCGTGACTCAAGAGAGGTAGTAGAGCCTGTTATGGAAATCTCTTCCTTTGATATTTTCCAGTGCAGTTATCTATCCTGTTGGGCCTTCTGTCTGTTTGGCTGGGCAAACTCTGAACTGCATTGAATGATTTTCCAACTCCTTATTCACTGAGCCATGAAGCTGAAGCAAATACATAAGGCTATGGCAAGCCTTCAGTTTATCCCTCCATTAATTCCACCCTTCTGCTACCCTGCACCGTGAAGTTTACAGTGGTGGATTTAGTTTTGGCCAAGTGTGAAGAGGACATAAGGTGGGAGAAAAGGTGCAAATGGAGAAGGTGCAAATATCCACTATGAAATCCAGTAGAGTGGCTAAAGTTACCAGGTTTAGCTCTGGATTTTTTCTTAGCAGGGGATACAGTCCCCAGCCGGGACATGGGAACTGCTCATTGGTGTTTCCCCTGTCCAAATCCTGCACAGCAAAGGCTTTGTTTAAGCTGCCTGACTTTGCACTGGAACAGATAAGGAGTGCACAGGAGCTCTGCTGCACAAACCCTGAATAGCAGCTGAGAGAGCTCTTATATCTCCAACCTCCCACAGCAGGCACAGCAGAGATCTTCCTCTCATCTATGAAACACCTGGACTTTAGCTGAGCAGTCCTGAGTCTTGGTGCTATGGGTTTAGCAGGAAAAGTCTGTGGGAGCTCCCCATATTAACTAAAGCTGTTTGCTTACCAACAGTGTATGATGATTACATATGACAGACAGCAGGGCCCAAAGACATAGAGCTGTAAGGATCACTAACAGTCCAGATGTTGAAAAACCCAAAGCAGTTGAAAAAAACAACAATTCAAGTGGTTCCATTTCTTTCCCCCCTGGGGGGGTCCTCTCCATTTTTAATTTGTTGTATGCTTTGTTGCTGGTCAGCAGGTGCCACAAGGCATCCAAGACACTAATCTTTCTAATAAGATATTTCCTTCAGGATACTGAAAGTGCCAGTAGTTTAAAAAAAGAGAGAAGGAGAGCAATCTCAGAATCAACTTGCAACTTGTAAGAATAGAAAGGCCACGTTTTTCTCAGCATAGCCAATGTTTACTTTCATATTCACATCTCATTGCCTCACATCAAGAATAAGAAGTGAAAAGCTAGTCTCACAGATCAACAAGCATCACCTGCCATGAAAGAAGGTTCTGGAATGAGAGTCCAAGTCTGTGAGCCAAGACAATTGGATTGCCCAACTGCATCTGTCACTTACTTGTAAATCACCTTCCCTAGCAATGTCATGAGTTTTCAAACTCTGAGACAGAGCCAGCAGGGCTTAGCAAGTTGAAATGCAAGTTGTCAGAAGTAGTACAAAAAACTTCAGCTGGCTTCAGCATCCAACGCCATCAGGCAATGCACATGAAAACCTCAGTGGCCTTTTCCAGCCCTATGGAAAGGTGTGGTTAAGTGAAAAAAAAAGAGATGGGAGAAGCAGCAAACTGGTTAAAGCATGAGTCCCTGCAGGTCCTAAGGAAGTAGCTCTGTGAGTTATCTTCTTAATTTTGCCAAAGGCCTCCAATTTAAAATGGAAACTACAGAGAGAAACTTTTCTGGAAGTCAGATCTAGAGTGGCTCAAATTAGAGATGCACTGCCTCCACCCATCTGTCACCTCTAAATGAAAATGTCAGCCTTAATTCATGGACGTTTTTTAAATCCTTTGATGGAAAGGACTTGAAAAGCAGAGGTTATTATCACAAGCGCTCAGCACTGCTATCAGGCACAAGGCTATTTTATGAGCAGGCAGTGCTCTCCCCCATCCTCCTACCCTGGAAAGTTATAATGTATCTCTGGGGCAGGTTGATATTTGCACTTTGTGGACACCCAATAAATAATAATCCAAATATTTGCACACATGGAATATTTTGTGACATTATAGAGCTGACAGACTGTGATTATTCGGGAGCTGCTTTGTGCACAGAGCTCCCATTGGTTTCAAAGTGAGTGCGGAGTTCAGAAGCGCTGCAGAGTAAGACCTGTGACATTTATGTTTATGAAATAGGAGAGACCTTATCATTTACTGTTTCTGTAGTCACAAAGCCAGAATAGCTGATGAGGGGCCTTTGCTGGTATCTTCAGTACAATCACAATGTACACAACAGAGGTGTCCCAGCAAGTAGTAAGTGAGCTAAGGGGAAACAAAGGGAGATTAGCAAGGGGTGCTGCAGGGGGCACTGGCAGGGCATGGCAGGGGGAGCCCTGGCCTGGGAGAGCTGGGGTGGCTGGGGGACCACTGGGAGCACTGGCAGCACTGGCATGAAGATCCCTGGGCTGGGAGATACCAGGGGACTGCAGAGAGGAGTGGGCACTGGAAGAGCTCGGTGCCGAGCGCTGGATGGGAACAGCAGGGCTGCGTTGTGGGGGGCACTGGCGCAGCCAGCGGAGAAGCGAGCAGAGCTCGTATGCCATCTGCTGCTGCACTATTAACTGCTATTAGTCACTGAGCTTCATGAGCATGAAATTCCCTTAGTTGCTGAAAAGCAAGGAGAAAAGCCCAGGATGTGGCTTAACTTTGATTAAGCACCAACAAATTTGGGACAATTTAAACAAGAGGGATTTCAGACATCTCATTGAAGCATGTTGCAAAATTCCTTCTTTGCCTGAGGGAGGCACACACACAGAGTATGCCCCATTGTGCTTCTCCTTCCACAGCACTTTTGTCAGCAAGATAAGACGAGAGAATTTCCAAGTGTTTCGGAAAGGAGCTATGGATTTGCTAAATGGATTTCTATCCTGTTCAGTTAGAGTGATATGGTTCAGCACGTTCCAAAAAAAGATGGAAGTAGACAGAAGTATGAATAGAGACAGCTTTCTCAATTATGCTAGTTAAGATAAATGTTGGTAGACTTATTAATCCTTATGCTTCAGGGCTTTTGCCGATCAGCAGCTTGGGTCAGGAAGAAACATCCCACACCTTGTCATGGCATAATGCAATTAGAATTGATGTCTCCTTCTGTTCTGATTCTGGCTGGGATAGAGTTAATTTTCTTCATAGTAGCTATGGGACTGTATTTTGGATTTGTGCTGAAAACAATATTAATAATACAGAGATGGTTTTATTTCCAACCATGTCATGTACGGCATCAATGACTTTTCTGCTTCTCACATCTGTGCACAAGAAGTTGGGACAGGACACAGCTGGGACAGTTGACCCCAACAGACCACAGGGATATTCCATACCACAGGACATCATGTCTGGCATATAAAGCTGGGGGAAGAAGGAGAAAGGAGGGACTTTCAGAGTGATGGTGTTTGCTTTCCCAGGAACTATTGCATATGATGGAGCCCTGCTCTCCTGGGGATGGCTGAACACCTGCCTGCCCATGGGAAGTGGTGAATGAATTCCTTATTTAGCTTTGCTTGTTCATGAAGCTTTTGCTTTACCTATTAATCTGTCTTTACTTCAACCCCACATTTTTTCTCACTTAATACCTTTTCAGTTCTCATCCCACCAGGACAGAATGAACAAGCAGCTCTGTGGGGCTTAGTTGCCAGCTGGGATTAAACCATGACACATTGCCTGCCAGATTTGGCTATTTGATAGGTGAGGACATGAGGCATCTTGTAACCACATAGGGTTCTGCTCCCAGAAATGCCCTTAATAGAAAGGCTACCTTAATGGATGGAGAGAGTGTTGATTTTCTTCCTGTGAACACCCCTCCTGGAAGCCAGACTTGCACTCCTATAGTTGAAGGGAAAGGGAGATGGAAGGTGAGAGCAGAGGCAACCTAATGTGACTGTCACCCAGCCACAACACGTTGACACAGCTTGATTTAAACAGCAGGCTGGAGAACTAATGCATTTGCAGATAAAGGCTGCAGGCACTGCTTTGAGAAAATTATAATTTCCTTCCTCAGACAGAGGGAAAACTGAAATGCATCTGCCAGATTATAAACTGTGAACAATTTTCTCAATCTTACTGAGAACACAGAACATATAGCAAGATTTGGTCACAACATGGAAACAGCCAGCATCCAACAATCCTATGCATCTAGGAGGATGGAATGTGGCGACACCCACACCAGCCCAGCTGGGCGCTAGGCAAAAAAAACCAAACAGGTTCTTTTGTGCTTGTGGGAGTCATAGGGAATAGTTGGACTATGCAGTAAATCTGATGCCGGGGTTATTAGGACTGGATCAAAAGCTCTGCAGCCATGTGAGGTCACTCTCTTAGAACAAATTTGTCCAAATCATTTTGCCAAGGTAAGTCACGCTCAGCCGGTGCTCACCAGGCCTGTCCCACAAGAGACCCTGTGCCTCCCAGCCTGCTTGCATCTCTCACCCACACCATTCAGGATTGGGCTCCCCTTGCCTGCTAGTCAGGTGCCCATGAGTTTTGGCATGGGGGGAGGAGAATGGGAATTCAGGCTTTCCCAACAAGCCACATCCTAGCTGAGGCACCAAAGGAAGCTGTTGTCTCTTCAAGACCATACATTACAGCCATTGTTAGTCAGTCATTGTAAAGTGCTCTTAGAGCAGTGGCAGATGTCCTATTACACTGAGAGGAGTAAGACACCTGGGTTCGTTACCACCTAATTAGGTTCTCCATGTGATTAACTACTTGTGTTGCAGACAAAGAAGCAAACTACCCAAATGAATGCCAACAGAAGACAAGCTGGCATGGCAGCAGGCACCTGACAGGCAGACGCAGATCTGTAACTCATCTGGCTTCCTGACGGAGAGTGGAAGATTTTTAGTAAAAGTTATAAAACTATAATCAGAAACTCTGAGAGCATATGTTTTGCCTGAGTCCTTTGAGACTCCCACAAACTCTTATCTTCCCACAAAGAGAATCCATCTTGATCCCTGGTGGATCTGACCTACCTAAACATTTATGCTTCCTCTGCAGAGCCCTCAGCATCTTCCAGTCACCTCAGTATATCCTCTTTAGAGACACCACCACCTTCCCAGGAGGGGATAATTCTCTGCACCTTTCTGTACTCCTCAAACCCTACACTGTCCATCTACAGAAGACCATTTTTGTACCTTTGTCCTATAAGAAAAACTTATATTGGGGAAGTCCTTTTGTATAGTCCTGAGACTTGTCTGTCTTCCTCTTCCCTCCCTCCATTGCCTAAACCCAAAGCATGTCTCTGCAAAACTCTGTCTCTTCACTGAGAGCTTCCCAGCCTGCTAGAGCTGAGGCTGCAGTGCTCCTGCATGAGCCTGAAGGCTGCAGGCTGGGTTTCCTCATGAGCGCCTGATCCAGCCCAAACACAGATCCACATTCAAACCGTCTGAAGCCTCTAATCAATCAGTGAATTGCACTGAACGCCCTTAGGAAAAAAAAGATCTTTGATGAGGCTTTGCTGCTAGCAACCAATCCAAATCCATTAGCTTTCACATCTGGAGTTCCAAAGAACAATAAAAATGAGCTTGATGGCCTCAGTCTTGTCCTCATTTTTCAGCATCACAATAACCTGGCTCCACTAAACACAATTCAGCATGATTGCCTGACTGCTCAGCCTTCGGGGATACCCAGAGCCACTACAGCTGCCAGAGAAGAGGGTCAGGACAGAGGGTGCTTTGGCAAAACTGCGTGTGTCTGTGTGGGCACATATGCATATTAGGGCAAGATAAAAAGAACTGGAATTGGGCAGGGTGCTGCAGGTTAGGATCAGGGGCATTGGCAGAGCTTTATGATTTAAATCCACTTGGCATTTTCCCAGTCAAACGTGAGTATCTGGGCAGGACTATTGCTTTTATAACATGGCCAGCTTTCACCTTATTTCCACCACTTTTTGAGATTTGTTTGTTCACCCTTGTAGACTCTTTTGGTGTCCCCTCTCAAGCCCATCCCAGCCTGCATCTCCACCCTGTAAGAAATGGAGGGTCTTCCTCTGCAACTGGGCTGTAAGGAAGGAGAGTTTCCTCTTCTTCCCAGGGCACCCACAGGCAGGACTCAGCTGATTCCAGGAGATCTGAAATGCAAAGAGGTAGCAGTGCACGGCAGGCAGAGGCTGGGATAATTGCATGATTTGTGCTCATGATGAAAACTGTGCTGATGCCAGCCTGGGACACACATGCTTGGACTCATCCCAGGGCTGCAAAGAGTCCAGCACAGCCCTGCAGCTGCCAAGCCAGTTGCCTGGCAGGTGGGCAGAGCCTGTGTAGTAGGATCTGGAGTACCAGATTTTAGATGCTTCTCCTGGTTTGTCCAGGAGCTTCCTATGCCACAAACAATTATCCTGGTTTACTTCTTTCTGCATTTCTGAAGTTATCCTGGTGTCAAAATGAGGTGGAGAACCTGATGGCAGTGATTGCATGAGGGACTCTGGTGCTTCCACTGCTGTATGAGCAATCAGCCCCGGCCCAGGATTTGCTGGTTTAGTCGAGCCCTGTTTCAGCCTACCTTGCCCCACACACATACCCTCCAAGAACCCTCTCACTCTTGTGTGAAGAGCAGTTGGTAGTGGCAGTGGCTTTTCTTCTTCTCCCTTTTCCTTCATGCTGTAGCCCAGGTCCCATTTCCTGCCCTCACCTCTCTCTCTCCTTGCCTTTTACAAACAAGGAGCCCATGCTGGGACCTCTGTGTGAAGCCATCCAGAGCATCTGCTAACGGACAGCCTAATAGCTATTTAATGGGCCTGGTAAAGCTAATAGATTTGTAAAGAAAAATATGAACAACAATAGCCAAAGGGGAATGCTCAAAAGCATTCAAAACTGGCAGGGTCTTTTCCACTTGGACTTAAATAGCTGAAGAGATGCCTGAAGCCAGGCAGCAGCTTTACCAGCTTTCCAAAACTGTCACATTCCTGGGAAGGAGACTTGATCTGAGAATGACACTGTCTGCCCTACCCACATGGTCATGGGAAGGATCTCCAGGAGGCTTCTAAATGGCTTTGCCAACTGCTGCCAACTCTGGGGTGGAGGAGCACTGGTAGACAGGAGGTCAGCCTTCTCCAGGATGAGGAGCAGGTCACTGCTGGAATTACTGCTGTTAATATCCTCACAGTGGAGAGAAAGGTCTGTTAAGGCTGCATCCCACAGATTTCTCTTTCCCAAACAGAGCAGAGTCTACCTGTCAGAAGCAGATGGATTTATTTGATCTTGACAGAATTTATACCTAAATCTCTTAATACTTATTTTCCTTATGTGTAGCCAAAAGTTTTATGAGACACACTAACCCCTGCTCAAGAAACAGACAATATATTTTGAAGGATATTGTATCTAGCTGACATATCATAAATTCCCTTTGTCACCCTGTTGCCCACCTCTTGTTATACAGCCACTGTGGAGTGAGCACTAGTCCATATCTCTCTGGGGCTCCTCTAAAGGCCCTTATCACTCTGCACATATGTTGCCTGAGCAGGATGCCCAGGCCTGGAAATAAAAGCTGAGCTGAAACGAGTCAGGTTGTTGTCAGATGATCTTACTGTTCAGGTGTCAGTGTTAATGGTACCAAGCAGGGTAGGATATACACACTCTTGACAGACTTATGGACACCTCTGGAAGATGTGTGAGGTCAGTGAGGGAGACATGGTCAGCTTGGGGCAGAAAGATGGGATGTCTTGGCACTGCAGCCTGCTTGGGCTGTTCTTCAAACTGTTTATGCAGTGGTGGGAAATATGGTCCCAGCAATACTTCCACTTGAAACATACAACAGCATTTACCAGAAATGTCAAGTACTCTCTTTGCACAGCATCATGATATCAGTATCCTGCACAACCCAGACTCTCCACCTGCTCTCTCACCCTAGCCCAACCCAGGGCCATCTCTGTTTCAAAATGGGACAGCAAAAATGCAGGATATGTTTTTGCTACATTTCACCATCCAGCATCTCTCTGCCCTCTCTCCAGACAAGTCCAGCAGCACAGCAGAGCCGTGTGTCTGGAGCTGGAGCAGGTATGGATAACAGGTATAGGATACAAAGCAAAAAAACATTTTTTCACTCCACTGCAACTTAAAATCTCTGAAAGGTAGGTTCTGGCCCTCAGCAAGATCAAATTGATTGCCACATAGGGAATTATTGACAGGAGAGGAAAAAGAATATCATTTTCCTATGGCTGCATCCTAAAAGCTCACCAAGTCCTTATCCAAGAAGAGCAAACACACAGCACTGGTGTGATATGTGACAGTTTGGTCCTCATCGAGGATGATTGCATTTCCTTTTGTAGCTGAATTTAGCAAAGAGTAGCTGCCTTCTGGCTAAGATAATGCTTCACTTCTTTAAGGGGAAAAAAGCATAATTAGGTTTAGGTCTTGTTACACTTGGGATTTGGAGTTTGCTCGTGACTTTAGCAGCCTACTTGGACCTGACTGCACCTTGGTAGTCCTGGAGGAGGGGTTTTGAGCTGCCATTAGAAATATTACACATGTAGACCAAAGCAGATCTTGCAGAGAGAAGCACAGAAGAATGCTTGCACATGGATGCTTGAGGGATACACACCCTGTACGCCTGTACTGCCCAGCCCTGAGCTGGCTCTTGGCCTCAGGGAGCCTCTGCTGCTGTTGGCCAGGGTGGCAGTGATACCTGAGGGACAAGGAGTCAGTAGACAGGGAGCTGGCCTTCAGCATCAAGAGGCAACACAGCACTGAGGGTGCCCTTTTCCCGTGGAGAACCAGAGGGTACCTTTGCCTTGGCAACACCACAAAGACAAACGGGATTCATAACTGTAGGAGCTCCCTGCAGCCAGGAGTTTGAATAATTCACTTCCCAGCAAGAGACATCAATCCTTTCTCCACAACCCTTTCTACCACCTCATAAGATGTATGAGGGGAAGGCAGGAGGCATTTTTATTATTTTTATTTAGTTTGTGGATGTTTAGTGTTCCTCGCTATGGGCTATATTCAGTCCTCACATGTATGGTATTCTCAAGACCTTTATCAGTTAACTATCCTTCCTTTAATTTCCCCCCTGTTCTTACCCTTACTTTTCCCTCTTTATAAATTACAACATTCAGGCCTTTGCTGGCAGTAGAGAGCACTACATTGTTCTGGAATAAAATGGACTTTATTCCATTATAATGACTCTGCTTCCAAAGGGGAGTAGTTATACTGGAATAAAAGTATTTTTTATGCTCCAGTCTGGAGCATAATTCAATCATAAATTACATCAGAAAAAAATAAACCATAATAATAAAATGGCAGTTTGTGCATTGATTAAAGTGAAAACACTCTTCATTCTGGAATATTCCATGTATAAAGTGAAGTTAGTGTGCAATAAGCAAGGGTGTGATTTTTTTATAGCACACTAACTACCCTTCATTCATTCCCTAATGGATACCCTGCCAGAAAACACAAGTGCCTTTAGGTGAGGCAGGTTTGAAAGTGGAATAAACTATTGTGCATTAATGTGCACTAGGAGCCTTCATAAAGCAGCGTAGGGAAGTAAGTAGAGAGGTGAAAATCCACCACCAACTACTCCCACAGTGGCACCCCCAGGGAGGTTCAGGCAGGTCCAGGCTGGGACAACTCTAAGGGAAGAACCCTTCACATTTTCCTGTGGTGGGAAGATTTTCCAGGTCCACTGGTCCTCATGGTCTGGGTCTTGAAACTAGTTGTGTGACCTTGATGAAAGAGGAAGCTGTCCTGTTTTGGGAATGGGGCTATGCCACCAGGAGATGTGCACTGCTGAAATTATCCCTTCTAATCTTGCATGAGAATATCTCTCAGATCTCTCTGAGCAGCTGACCAGCCAACTCGATGGAGGTTGGGCTTTCTACCTGTGCAGGTACCCTGAAGGATGGAGCAGCCAACATCACACACATACAGCCAGGGGCTATACTTAGGGCACTTTCTGTTCACTTCTCTTGTCACACATTAATACAGCATTTGTACCCAACATCAGTTTGTATCAGTCAAGAGCTCTTGATCAGACTTCAATGCACCCCATAAAGCAATCGTTTGCAGGGAGCAAGGGAAGTGATCTCCTGGCTAGGAGACTTCCCAGGGAATCTGTCACTCGCTTTGATTCTGCTTTATATTTTCCTTTGTGTGAATTTACAGGCTGAGAGTTAAGCAGTATTCACATTTCCTAGCTTTACCTAAAGAACAGAAATATGCTATAAATGCTCCTCAGCTGGTTTTTTTTGTTTTGGTTTTTTTTTTTTTTTTTTTTGCCACAATGTGCTAGACAATTATATCAAAGTATAAGCGGCAGCGATTTATGTGCCAACCTCAGCTCTGCCAGGGAGCCACTGCCTGTTGTCCCCACTGATGAGAAAGGATGGGTCCAAGTGCAGTAGGAAATCTGGGGCCCTCCCAAGAATGGCACTCAGGTCCTTGACAACATCCAAGTAAAATTTACACATGGTTCAAGACAAATAAGGCCTGCCATTTGGGAAAGCTGAACGTTCAAGACATCATATTTCATTACCCAAGACCTGGTGTGCCCAAAACCAGCCCTGCCAATGGCCCTGTCTTGCAGCCCCCTGCTCTCTCAGCCCAGGGCTCCCCACACCAGCTCTGAGTTTCTTGCTAAGAAGACACATCACTGCCACACTGAAAGCTAGGCTCAGGTATGGCTTCACCAGTAAAAAATACCCTGAAAGCCTCATTACTTAACACATTTCCACTAATGTGATGTTCAAGTATTGCTAAACGCCTCATATAAAAATGACATCTCGACACTTTAGCTACTCATGGCTAACGCTAAGGTGCCTTGACAAAAATGGCACATTCAGAAATATCACTGCTCGTACGCGTGTGAAAAGGAACATTGTCTTGGACGTCGTGTTAGTTACAACCAAAGTTCAACTTCTGTGGACTTCATGGCATACACCCCCAGGCTTCTGAGCAATCTGAACTTCAGAGCATGGTTCAGTCTTGTGAGTCCACTCATTTCTGCACTATTGTCCTCTATGCTGAAAAGTAATTTAAGCTTAGCTAATTTCTTTTGCACTGAACAGGGTCAGGAGAGCTCACACAATCTCCTGCCAAAGCTCAGCTGTCAGAGTGGTGACATTTAATGAGGGGAACAAAATTAAGGCAGGAGCGAGAAGATGGTTAACATGTTCAGCTACCAAATTGGATTCTTGAAAGCTCCTGATCTTAAAAGTCTTTTCCAACTTAAATGATTCTGTGATCTTCTCCCTTCCCAGCATGTGATTCCTAGTGTGAGGCACGGGGAAACCAGCCTGTGGAAATGACACAGGGCTACACAGGCAGATCAGCCTGAGGCCATCAAATGAGTTTCTTTGTGCTCAGATCAAGAGTTGGTTCCAGCCCTGTGCACTGACTGGCTCATTGCACTCCGTGGGCCCCTCGCTGAAAGGTTAGGGCGAAGCACAAAGCGAACATGGAATTAGAGATGTGGATTATATCAACAATTACAATCTGGAGCATAATTAAATTATAGATTAAATTGGAGTTAAAAAAACCCTACCATAATAATAAAAGGGCGATTTGTGTGTTGATTAAAGTGAAAACATGCAGTCATTAGCCTGTGTATAAATCTTGTTAGCTGTGAGCAGAGCTGTATGTTGCCATTAACCTGGTAAGTGCCTGGGGGAACTGGCACTTCTCTGGGTGTTTAAAACATGGATGTGCATCAGGGCAGCTGCTGCCCTCTGGGACCTCCGTGTTGGAGGTCAGGCAGGGGAGTGGTACACATCTGCTGGTAATAAAAATCACTCAAAGTATACGCTTTGCAATGCCTCATACACATCTGTTTCCATGGGACAAGGCCTACCAAAAGATAGGCATTTTTAAGTGTGGGACAAGGGCAGGTGATGAGAGGTGCTTTCTCCAGAGACCACAGGCCAGCCTTGCTGTGACTATGGGGCTACACACAGAAAAGGGAGGGAAGTGAAGCCATTGTGTGGGGGAAAAGCATGAGCCTTCACCAATCCTTGGTAAATTTCAAGAGGATAATGGTGACCCTAAATAGAAAGGGGTATCCTCTGACAGTGTTTCTACATCCCAGAGAAATGCTTAGAAAACCAAAGCCAGAAAATTCTGCTCCTTTGCTTTTGTCTTAAAGGCTTTCAGGGAGCTTTGAGGGTCGCCAAAAGTCAGATGCTCCTGGCCCTTGCCTTACATACCTGGGAACTTCTTGCCTCATGTGATCTCTGTTGTGGATGGGGCAGAGACCTCAAACAGATCCTAGACCTGCATCCTAGACCTTCTCCATGTTCCCGATTAAAAGGTCAACACACCTTCCTCCCACACAGTGCTGCGTATCCTCCCTCTCACATCCATTTTGCCCCACTGGGCTCAGGAGTTTGTGTCTTCCCAAGGCATTCTGAATAACCTTCCTGAGGAACCCTGCTGGGATGCATAAAGGCTCCTCCTTACAGCCCTTTCCTTCTCCTGTATTTCATACCTCTCCTGAGCCAAGCACACTGTGTTCCCGTATTACGAGAGAATAATTGCTTTTCCACATCTCATATCCATGCTATTTTTTTTTCTCTTTTGCTTTACAAACTCCTCTCCCAGAGAAATATGTCCCCGCACGAGAGCTTTAGATCGAATTTTTAGATCAAATTATCCTTCTGTTCTATAATACCATCCGTAATTACTCCCTGTAACTTTGCTTTTGCAAGTGATCGCAACCATCAGGCAATTTTCACACATCTCGCCAATAGAACTCAAGAACAAGCAAATATTAGAGTGAGTGCGAATTTATTTTTATTTATAAATTACTTAACATAGAAAAAAAAAAAAGCGACAAGTTCCGAGCACTTAGCAAATTACTGACTTGAAATAGCTTTTGCAAAATTTGCCTGTGTTGTTTTCTCCCATGCCTTGCAAAAAGGGGAGGGAAGGGGCACAGGGGGAAAGGCATACGTGCTTGGATACTGGAAAGACTGGAGAGGAGCTGAACAAACTGTGGCATATTTCACAGTGTAAAGACGCATGCAAAAGTCTTGAGCTTTCAATACAATGAGATTTCTCAGTCACTCATAAGTTTAGGCACCGACTCAAGTTATCAACATGAGGAAGGCAAGCTTAGTATTTCACCTGTTCATGTATGCCTGAATTGAGTCTCCTCTAGCCTCTCAGTAGCTTCACCTGGCAGCCACTCAGTTACATCCAACTTTGATTTGGGTTTGGAAATGATTCTTTCCCAGATTTGTGTCGCTTCCCATAAAATTTCAGCCAGAGATCCGGCCAACAGGGAGCTCAGCTCTGCATTAGCCCAACTTCAGTTGCAAGTGTAGCAGAAGAGAAAAAGAAGGATCCAAAAAAAAAAAAAAAAAAAAAAAAAAAAGCCCCGCGTTTGACTCCATCTCAAACTGTTCCGTTCCAGAACTGAATCCAAAACCAAACTTTGCATTTAGACCCATCTGCCACGAGCCCTTGGCTCACAGGTGGAAGTCTGTAACCTGCTGCCAATGAGGGCATGTTTCATGAGACTGCAGTGGGGAAGACTTGGCTGGCAGAAAATATCAGTGGCTGCATTGTCCAGAGGCAACAAACAACCAGCTTGCTCATATGGAAAGTAGACATTGGAGCAAGTACGAAAAAATCAAGATCATCACAAAAGGCTGCAGCACATGGGTTTTGTCATTTTGGCCAGGCTTTTCCAAGCCTGAGGGGCACAAGAGCCTATCTTAAATGGTCTTTTTGTGATATCACCAGCATGGATTATCAAGGCTAATCTCAGATTTGAACCGAAAAGTCACAAGGAATTTGCAGCAGGAAGGAGGGCTTTTGGCTAAGAGCAGGGTCCCCGTAGTGAACTTTGTTTGTGTTAAATGTCAAAAAGAGAGCACGCCTAGTGACTTTTGGCAAGTTTTCTTTCAGCTACCAAGTTGCAGAGCAGATCAGAGAGTGGGATCTCTCTTCCTGGACACTTTCAAGACTCAGCTCAACAAAACTGTGGCCGATCTGATCTCGTGTTGGTGATGGTCCCAGAGAAGCTGGATTATGTGATCTCCAGAGAGCCCTTCCAGTCAGATTTTCTGTGATTTTTGCAGTGCAGATATACCCTCTTCGGTTTGGTTCTCTGTATAAATATAAGTGAAATCTGCATCATCCCTCGGAATTCCCAGCAGCCAAGGCTCATAGAATAACTTGGGATGGACAAGACCATCCCAGGTCATTTGGTCCAACAGGTTGCTCAAAGCAGGGTGAGCTTAGGTAAGGCACCAGTACAGCAGTAAGGAGAGATCACAGGCTACTCCTGAAGGTCACCTTTATTCAGAGGGTTCCCTTTCGCTGCAGAGGAGCCTGCCAAACACGTGGTTCCTAAAGTATCTCACACCCCCCCTAAAATATTTTAGTATTCCACAAATCAAAAGAGAGATTGAAATACCATTTACTTCTTAGCTTCACTTCTAGAGGAAACTCCCATTGTAATCAGGAATTTTAAATATCCAAAAGGCATGCAGATGATATTGAGTCTCTCCCTCCATCCAGGAACACAATCTCTTACAACCAAGGCAGATAAAAACTGACCTTAAAGCCCTGTGGAGAGAAGCCCCATCAGACCTCCAAGCAGCCTTTTAAAGGGCTTCATCTTCCTTCTTACCATGATGCTTCTCTGTGTTTTAACTTAGTCTCACTTCCTATGGTACAAAAGAATGGCATCTTTCCCTCTTTTCACAAATCTTTGGTAGGTTACCACCACATTCATCTGCAAGCCCTGACAGGCAGGGGCACAGCCTCGTGGAGGCCTGTACAGCATCTAACACAACTGGGCAGGAATCAGAGCCTTTCCCTTTGTATCATATTTGTAAGAACCAACCTGCACCAGTGAATGCACTGACCCTGTAAAGCAGGGAAGTGTCATTTCAGAGATGAGAAAATGAAGCAGAAAGGCAGGCAGCATAGCAGCATGCCAAAGTTCACACAGAAAGTCCGTGCCAGGCCTGGGAATCAGGCCTTACTCAAGCATCTTAATGTTCTCTCCCCTCCTTTTGGCACTGCAGAGATATAAAATAATAATAATCACGAAATGTGCTCAGATACTAAGAGGATCATCACCTTAATTCAAATAATAGAAATAGCCAGCGTCTGTGCGATGCAGAATCCAAATGGTATACAATGGGGAGAACAAGATGTAGCTTAGAGTTTAAAAGTAATTAAAATTTCCTACCTAAGTTTCTTTTGCTTAATGTACTTCCAAAAAAACGTTCATCTGCTTGCAAATGCCTGACCCTAGGAGTGCAGGTTTCAATGCAATGGAAAGGCATACATTGGCAGAATGACAGCAACCGAACAGCATCTCATCTGGATCCAAAAATGTAAAGAAAAGGAAATACTCATTATTCTAGAGGCTCAAAGACAATTTCAATCCATTTTAACTCTAACAGGTCCCCCTGTGGCCTCTTAAAACCTACTGAATTGAAGCAAAGTAGTGTAAGCGGCAGAGTTTCATCTTCAAAGGTGCAGTGAAAGTATCCAGGTTGACAAGAGGGCTCAGTTCAGGAGGTTTTGTGGGGTTTCACTGTGGACTTTTAACAATGCTCTTCTGCAGCACCTTTTATCTGTGGATCTGACTGCACTTTAAAGATACTGACTGATCTCTCACCATGTTTCTCTTGGGAGAGGTGTATTATTACCTCCATTTAATTAGCAGGGAAACTGAGGCATAGCAAAAGGAAGTTATTTGCTTGGGCCTGCACAGCTCACTAGTGGAGGGAAGGGAAAGGCTGGGATTAGATACAAGCTCTCTTGATGGTTTAGGTGTCCCACTGATTTTTATCTTCTCTGCTCCTGCTTGCCTCTTCAGCTGCAGTCCCCTCCAGCCCCGAGCTGTCAGGAGCCCTGGGGGATGTGAGGGGTGTGCTGAGCAGGCAGTGATCACAGCAAAACAAGCAGCAACCCTGCTCGTTCATTCAGAGCAGTTCTGAGCATGTAAAGAGAAATCTCAGTGGTCCAGAAGAGACCTCATAGCTCCAACAGCCCTATTCCTAGGCTACTAGTCATATTTTGCAAAGGTATAAAGCAAAAATGAGAGAAAACCCTCCTTCTTCCTCCCCATTACTCTAGCATTGCACAGTGCAACTGCTGTGCTAGAGAGGGATATGAATTTCTCTCAAATCAAGAAAAGAATTTGAGTCCCAGACTGGAAACTGTAGCTGTACTGGAAGCTCTTGGCATTCACTGTGCACCTTTACAGAACCTCCTACTCATCCCAGAGTCACACCTGTCTTTTTAATCTGTATGTGCTCTTTTTCCACATCCACACATAGACATGCATAACAATGAATGAATAAGTGTTTATGTGACTCTCCAGAAAACAGTATGGAGAAGCCCTGAGAAGAGAGAATTGCTACTATCACCCTAGCAAGGTCTTCCACTTAGCTCCCTTTCACGGTTATTTAAATATCAGCATTGTAAACTGTAGTAAGATCATCAATATTGAAGCCCACATATTTCCCTGCCTCCTGAGAAAGCCCTGGCAGGAGCCAGCAGTACTCCAGGTGTGTTAAAACGTATTATCTCATGCTTGGTGCCCCACTTGTATAGAAGAGATGGTTGCTAGCTCAGATCCAAGCAGTTCAGAGAGTTTTCTGTGGTTGCACTCGAACACAGACATGTGCGTTCACGGGGAAAAGGGAGTGGAAGGAACATCCCCTCAATTTACCTTTATTCCATTGTTCTCCTCATAGCTTTCAAGGGTTTTGACTATATTTAGGCTGGCAAGGCCAGACAGCGGAGCCTACGCTGTGCTCACAATGTGGGGGTTGATACAATTTACGGTGTCCTTTTGAAGAGAGTCCCACTGTAGAAGCCAGGCAGCTCTAGCAGAAGAGCTCTGGAGAAACTGGATCTGAGGGAAAGCAGCAGGTTGGGGTAGGGGAAGTCTCTGAATGAGGTATGTGTTGTCAAGTAGAACATCAGGGAGATAGTCACAGAGTCTTAATAGAGTTTCCAACATAGATGTGATTCAGAGCACCAAAACCCAGAATCTGCTTGCTCAGTTCTGTTATAGGAGAAAAGCAGGTGCCCACAAAAAGGAGTTCAGGATTCCAGATATAACTGCATAAATGCTTTGTAATTCACTAATAACAACCACAACCTGAGCATTCATATCTTAAAGACACAGAGGTACCTTTGCTTTTCTTCTTTAAGAGCAGCCAAATTTAATGAGGCCTTGACCCTATTCCAGGGAACAAGAAGTTTCTCCACTCTCCCACAAAGGGCTGCCTCCAAGGGTATGCAAGTCCAGTTCCCTCACAGAGCTGCAATGGAGATGATGCTGGTGGACACTGGAGGTTGCTAAGACACCCTGGCTTCAACTGGAAACTGTCACATCCTGCCTTTTGGATGGGCTCGCAGTTTGCTAAATGGAATGCATGGTTCCCATGCTGATCATAATTAATGGAGATGCTCCGGGATTTTTAAGAGGCAAGTGCCTGCTCTTTTGGAACCAGAGGACCTGAGATTTATCACTGGTGCTGCAATGAAGAGGGAAGTCAACATGATGTACAATGTAGAGACCATCAAAAATTACTCCTATGACCATGGATTCATTGAATTACTTAACATCCTCACACAGAACTCTGGAGTTTAATAATGCTAATGGGGTACTTTGAGATCCATACACTGAAGAACTGAAGGAGGAAAATTATCATTATGTTCTCCCACTGTCATCTGCAGGTTTCAAAATATATTACAGTCCTTCAGTAATTGTCACAATGCCCCACTAAGTCAATATTATTATAATAGTTTCATAAATGCTAAGAGACTGATTTTGATCTCACTCACAGGGATCCAATCACGACATCATATCCCAGCCAGAGGGCTGTCTCTTGCATTTCAGGGCGTGGGAGCATTGTGGGTTAGAAACATCTCCTACAGAAAATAAATGAGCTTTGACCACAAAGAACCAGATTAGAGAACTGTAATGGTGCCTCACAGAGATGGCAAGTCTGGCTCACCAGCTCCGTTGCGTTCATGATGCTTTACAGCAGAGGTCCTGTCCCACACAAGAACTTGGGCAATTCTAGGTGTAATCCTGGGGTTCTTTCAGAAGTGAGCTTGGGGGCTGACCCAGGGGCTCACACCTCAAAGCAGACCTTGCTATTTACATCACTGTGAATGACAAGAAAACCTAAACAACTCGTTCAAGAGTGCACACTGTTATCAGTAAAACTGCTCCGAGGGAAAGCTGAATCCTCATCTTCAACCAGCAGATAACCCTTCCCTCCCTGTGGTTTTGGAGTGGTGACAATGCATTAGCCAACAGGGTACATAGCTGCAGGTGGGATAGAGGAGTTTGGAAATTGATTTCTGAGAGTTACGGGAAGTCCCTTGTCAAAACTTTCACCTTGGTGGATGACCTCAGTATTCATCTCCATAAAATGGGGAGAAGAAAGCAATCTTGCTTTACACATTGCTTTGAGATTCACAGATAAAACACGGTTTCTAGAGTGCCTATGCTTTGTTTAAAAATTCATAGCATCATTTTCCCTTCTGCCCTCCATGCCACTAACCAAAATTCAGGGAGTGGTGAATTGTTGCAGGGGAATCAGGAACTGGAAAGAAGTCTTTTATTATGTCTTATTTATTTGCAAAGAACACATGGACTAATACTTTCTCCCATGCAGGAGAAATCAAACAAGCCAGAGAGTTTCTTTGCTTACAGCATCAAACTCCAGGCTTTTCCTTAGGGTCAGGCTACCAGCTGCCTGAACAAGCTGTGCTTCAGCTTCCTTCTTTCTCCATACTCGTGTTGAAGTTACATTCTATCTCTCACATGCATACACACCAACCCAATATTTTCAGAGCCCATTGAAATTGTCTTTTCTGAGTGGCTAAGTGTGCTTGTATGACCTCTGGCTTGGATAGAAGCCTCCTATCATTTCATAAGAGACTTTAACCATTACTCTAGAGTGAAAAAATGAAACTTAGCTCAAGCTACAATGGCACTGGTGAATCTCATGCCCTAAAGCAATGGCCAAAGCTCCCCAGCACTCTGCTTCTGAGAGCATATACCCAACAACATGAATTTTGCACTTGAATTGCTGCAAGCCTCCTTGGGAGAATTTCTTCACATCAGTTCAGCTGTTTCTCTCTGTGGCTCTGGCAGACACACAGGCAAATTTCCCGAGGTGCTCCCTCTCTAGGCCTTCTTTAATTTGCAGGGCATGCTTCTGCCCCCAACAGCACCACTAGCAAGTCAGCAATGGGAACACGAAGGATGCAGAAAAGAGGATGAGTTTGGAGTCGTTTCGGTTTCTTTAATGCAAGGTGACAGAGTGCAGCAGAAGAAGAGAGAGGCAAGATCTGGGAATTTCAGAGGCAAGAGGAAGAAAATTGAGTGTCTGTTATGACTTACTGGGACTTTACACCTAAAATTGTGAACTCTAGGGAAAGCACCACAGGAGAAAAGGGGAGAAAGGAAAAACAGATAAAAGCTAATAGAAGCAGGGCCAGGGCAATACATTTGGGAGATGTGGGAAAGGCACTGGGGAAAAGGATAGGTGAAAGCAACATGAAGGAAACAGAACCTGAGAGGTGAAACAAAAGGGGGAAAAGAAAAAGAGAATATAGGAAATGGAAGAAAACAGTTTGGCCAAAGAGGGAGGAAATAAGCCAGACAAGAGAACAAGGAATAGAGAACAGGAAAAGAAGCAAGCAGGGCTTTTACCCAAACAGGCAAAAAATTAGGATGCTGCTTTAGGATACATTAAAAGAAAAAAAAGAAAGCATCTTGTTCAGAGATGGGGACGTAGTTACGGATTAGATTAGAGCTGAGCTCTGGAATACTCACGCTCCTCAGAGCTAGTGGCCGATTTTGAAGACCCTGGCTGCACTGGCCCTTCTTGCAGCACAGTGAAGAATTGCTGTGTCCAAGAGCACCATCAAGCGGTGAAGGATAAGCGACATTGAAGCGCCAAAAGGCGCTTTTTGGCGCTTGAGGGAAAACATTGCGCGGAGCAATCCATTCCCGAGCGGTATCCCCGGCACAGGGAGCGCCGCATCTCAGCACGGAGCAGACTAAAGGAGGAGAGGCAGCTCTAGGCAGGCAGCTGCTGCACACACAGCACCTGAAAGGGCTTCTGACTGCAGGTGGGGATGTGGGGCAAAAGCAAGGTGGGGCAAAAGTAAGGTGGGAATGGCCCAGAGAGGAAACAAAAGGAACAGCGGCAGAGCAGGGAAGCAGTGACACTACAGCACGGAGCGGGAAGGATCAACCTGGAGAAGGTGCCTGGGATCGAGTGTGACAGCAAGGGGCAAGGGTGGGAAGAAGCAGCAATCGTGGGGGTCAGTGGCTGAAACCAACGTGATCACACGCGTCACAGGTATTCGCAGAGGGCTCAGGAAAATCAGAAAAGAATCAGCTTAGATCTGGGCACCTTACTGGGGAATTACCTCTCCACAGTACTAATCAGCCTTCCCGAAAATTGCAGTATTCGTGAGTGCTGGTGCTGCGCCCAGCATGTCTTTGGGAAGAGTCACATAAGGGATAATTGTGGATAGGTCAGAGTGCAACAAGTCAATGATGATGGATTTTAACAAAGGAGTGGATGTGGCAAAAGCAGCTTCTGTGGGTGTCTGGTTTGCTGGAGCAGGAACCTGACACAGATATCAATAAGGAAATCGTGACTAATATAAATGTGGGAATTCAGTAAAAGCTGGTGCTAGAAGAAGCATATTGACCAGTGTCACTCATCTGCTGGTCTTCTCTGACAGATCTCAAAACACAAATAAATTTTAAAAAAGGGGACATCAGTGTCACCTTCTTTATTTTACACCTTGAAAAAAGAGATATGGAGAAACAAATCATTTGCCCAGGAAGCATTAACAAGGGCAAAATTTCAATGCCTTGGGTTCTGTGATGAGTATCCTGCAAAACAGTCCAAGCTGCCTCCACACAAGGAGGAAGAATTTCACCCAGGCACACACACTTCCCTTCAGGAAGGCTTCAGAAGCAGGAAGGAGAGTGAGAGAGAGATGTGGTAGAGTCCAGGCAGACAAACAAGAGATGAGAGGATGGGCTGAAGGAGATGGGAGAGTTGAATGTGGTCCACACAGGAGGAACACCACCAGGCTTACAGTGAGCACTGGCAGCGGAAAAGGGAGCAGTGATAATGATGGAACTTGTTTGAAAGGCAAAGGAAAAAGAGCTCAAACAGCAGTGAAAGAGCAGTGAAAGCAGTGAAAGAGCAGCAGCTGATGAGGCACAATTCACACCAGGAGGTGAAAGAGAGAGAGAACACCAAAGGAAAACTTCCTTGATCAATAGTGCTGAGAACCATGGGGAGGGCACAGAAAATAAGGGGGGGAGGGGAAAGAAGGGTTTCCTCTTGCAAGAAAGAAAGAAAGAAAAAAAGGAAATGGACAGCTTGCTACTGAAGCACCAATAGGATCATTACAAGAGAGAGACTGATTTCCCCTGAGCAAGACCTGTCTTGTATCAACAAGCAGAACTATCTCAGCCAAGTATGAAATTCAAGAAAGATGCTGGCACTTTTTCTAACTTTGTGGGCCCCTTAAATTTACTGTGTGTTCTTTGTTGGGGTTTGTTGATTTGGGTTATTTTGTGTGTGTTGTGTGATTTGTTTTTTGGTTTGGTTTTTCTTAGTATTATTAAATTTTTTTAGCTCTTTTCTTCAAATGGCTCCCTTTAGAATGTCTCTTCCTAGACTCTGCCTTTGGGCCCATCCTTTACTTTGGCAAGGCAGAATCAAAGGCCCTGGGGAGCTCTGCCATCTCAGCCACAGAGGAGTTCTGCTATGGTGACCCGTGGGATGATGCAGACTTCTCTGAAGCACTGAGGGGCACATAGAGGTCTTTTTGCCTGTCTCATTAACCAGAATGCCTTTGTAGCTTCCAGCTGCTTCATAGCAGTGCTGAGGTCAGAAAGGGGTGCAAACAGAGATTTCCAACATGTGGTTGCACATGGCAGGAAAAGCAAGGAGAGAAACATGTTCTCCAGCGGGTTTCAGAGCCTATTTAAAATGCAACAATTAATGAGTCAAATATTTCCTCAAATCAGACTCCAGAGTCTCAACTTCCCATCATGTCTATTCCACACAGCACCACTAATTTTCCTTTCCTCCCTCTTCTGTTGAGGGGATTAATAATTAATTATTATTAAAAGAAAAAGCTGAGGGAACCCGATTCCAGTTTTGCAACCAAAAGACTCAAACTGGCACTAATTATAATCCTCGTCACTTTTCATCCAGCTAGGCAAAATCTGGGTTTATGGCAGAGGGCTGTGCCTCTGCTCCTCACTGTGTCTAAAGCTAATGGGATGAGGAGGGATGAGGAAATGCAGCAGATTCTCATGAGCTTTGGAAGGAGCTCATATGAGGCAAGGCAAAAATGAAGAGGTCTCAGCTTTTGGAAAGCCCTTTTGAAAGCTTGTTGGAGGAACCATAGCAGAACTGACTGCTTCTGACTTCTGCTAATACCCCATGCTGAATATTAATGATAAACATAATAAAATATGTATACAGTGTAATAGGAATAAAAACGCACATGTAGCACCACAGATTTATAATACTGCTTTACATACACATTCAGACAGCTGAGTAGCTGTGGTGAGCACGGAGCCTGCTGCAAAGAATGAAAACAAGCTCCCTGCTCGAGGTACTTATTCATGCTTGTGCCAGACGTTTTTCACGTCTGCTGCAAAGCTTTCTGGTCCCTTTGCTTCCCAGTTCCCAGTGTGATTACACTGTCTGGACAAACTTAATAGCTTAATCTGTATCATTGTCCTAGCACCTGGAAGTATTTACAGCTGAGGAAAAGGGGGTGGATACGGAGTAGGTTTGCTGGTGTTTCACAGTCCTATCCCATAAGAGATTTCACTATCAACAAAGCAGTGAACTGGAATGGCTTAAGTCTCTCCAGAAAATTACCTACCTCAGTTCCTGCCCTACAGCTGGGTATATTCCATCTTTTTCACTACCCTGGATTTGCACAGAGCAGTTCCTGACAGCTAGGGAATCTCAACAGCATCAGATAGACATTCCCTATGCACATCATGGCAAATGGGAATATGTCCTGTTCTAAACCTTTAATAGTCAACAATAGTCAATATTACAAAAGCCTGAAAAGTCTGATAAGAGCCCAAAGTTCATAGAGGCAAGATGAAAGAAGAGAGCTTTCAGCAGGTCAACAGAGCCATCTTTTATTGTCTCCAGCAGGGACTACATCAGGTGCTCTGCTGTTGTACCAAAAAATCAACACTATTTTTTCCCATCTGTATCATTTGGTTTAACAAAAGAATTTGTATCTCCCTATAAACTACCTTGCTTACTTTACATAGCATCCTTCCTTCTCTTTCAGCTGCAGTCCCTTTCTGCCATTTTTTTTCTGCCTCTTTCATGCTTCACCCATTCTGTTTCCTCCTTTCACTAATTTGCGTTGCCAGGACTGAAGACCACTGTCTATTTGTGCTTCCTAGGAGTACTGATATTTTCCAATTAGAATATTCAAGAGAACTTGGGTTTTGTTGGTATAGGACTGTTTGCCCTGAGAAGGGCATGGAGCCAGGGAGTGGGTTTGATGATTCTGGATGAGAGCAGGCGTGAGTACCACCACAGGCCTGCTGGATGCATTCTCTACTCTCTGTTTTAGTCTTATCTCATGATTTCTTGAAGCAGAAATGGCCCTATTCATGTATAAATGAAACTGTTAGGCAAAACCTGCAGAGTGGTAGTAAAAGTAATGATTATGGTAATAACATAATCCAGGCAAAAAACCTTAACATGTACCTTACAAATAACAACACTCTCCTTTAAGGCACTTGAGACATTCCTTGCTCTGTAGGGTGCACCTGTTCATCAGATAGGCCATCTCTCAGGGGTCTGACCTGAACCACTGAGCAACTTCAGCTGGGAATTAGACCCCCTTCTGGGACTTAAAGCTCTGGAAATTATTTAAAGTGCTTGCAAGCAAATCCATGGTGCCTATCAAACTGTTCCCCCAGAGACAGCAGACACAGGGGGAAAATTCTTCCTGTGGAGATTCTGACACTGATCTTGAGAAAGCACCACAGGAAGCAAACAAGCCCTCACCTAAACGCAGCTAGAGTTGTCTGTTTCCTTCTCCTGCTCTGATATTCAGCACCTTTGCTTCCCACCTGTTGGAAGAGCTGTCAGCAGAGATAGCTCACAAGGGAGATGCTTTTTTGACTGAGTCTGTTCGCAGACTCATCACCTTTACAGAGTAATTTCATTCTGAATGACTCCCAGGTTGTTTATGCCAGAGGAATACAGTACCATCCTCCAAAGCATTTCAGTTACTGGAGCTCGAGGAGTAACCAAACATCTTGCCCAAGTACAAGATTAAGACTGCAGGTAGGACCTTCTGCTATACCAAGTAAGTCAAGGAAAGAGAAGCCTGCTGTGAACTGTCCTCCACCAGAGGTTACTGCCTTATCTTAACTTCGAGACTTTCTAGTTTTAGTCTTTAAGACAAATTTGCCCATTTAGACTAAAACAGAGAGGAGCAATGAAAGAAGTGGCTCAGCTGGCAATTCTTTGAGGGATGGCATCACCAGCACCATGGGGGCAGCTGTCAGCAAGTGCAGTATCTTCCACTGACTCAGCTGTTTGCAGGACCATCCATTGCTCTGTGCCCTCAGCTCAGCCATCAAGTAAAATGTGTGTACTGAATCAAGTGTCACAGCAATAACTTGATCACTTCACACTGAGAGCCTGTGAGTGGGACCCATCAAAATTAGATTTTAAAACCACTTTAGCTACCTCTAAGTAGACTCAGGACAAGTCTCTCCTTCTCTTGTGTAGACTATCTCCCTCAGCCCCTCTAATGGCAAGGTCACCTCAAGAGCACATGAAAAGCAGTTTCCACAAGAGAGGGAAAAGAAGTGGTTTATACAACCAGCCTGTAAATCACTTGCACTCAACTGGTACAAGTTTCTTGTGCAAACCAGGTGTTAGAAAAACAACCCTTGCCCTTAATTAACAAAGATGAATTCAGACTGCAGGAGCAGGTGAGTTTGGCACCTAAGCTGGTAAGATCAGACAAGCTCAATAGAAAAATCTATGCACACAACGTACACCCCAGCGGGATACACACAGAGAGCCCTGAGAACACAAGACGGAAGAATTTCCATCATCAAAGCAGAACATCACAGGCAGCTGCAGGCAGCCTGAGGGCAGGACACAGTTGCTAAGCAACTCTTCCCTAGGTTGGATGTCACACACAACCCCAACCCCAACCAGGCTGGGCATATAAGGGATATTTTGCACTGGGCTTCCAATAAGAAGGCAGCTAATAAGTGGGTTGTTTTCCAATGCTGTCCTCAAGCAACACCACGTACCTTGACTCTGTGACTCTAACCAACAGTCCCCTTTCAAAAACATGCTGGCCTTCTGTAGCTGGAAGTGGTGTTTGACTGGACCAGTTAGCTGCTCATGGCATAAATAGAGACATCAGGGTGAAACATGAGCAACATAGACCCTTGGTGTAGACAATTAGATGTCTTAGCCTGGTAGTGTTTGACATGTGTGCCCAACAATAAGAAGTTGAGAAATAAATAGATAGGCAAATAATAGAGAGCATTTTTAAAGAAAGCCAGAAAAACAAGTTCTCTTCCCTATTCCCTGCCCCAAGAAACTGTAAGCTTTATTTTTTTCTCTTTTTGTAAGAAATCTTTCTTACGATGAAACAGTGAAACCATGAGAGGATCAATATTTTGAAGAAAGCAGAAATATTTTAAGACATTTCACCCTCTCTCTCTCCCCCCTGGGCAGATGAATACTTGGGGGGGTGGTATCCATCTGCCCAGGAAGCTAAGGGTAGATGGGTATCTTGAAGAGAACAGTTCTTGAAGAGCTGAGAACATTGAAGGGCTGGTGCCTTCACAAAGCAGAAATCTGAAAGACAAATCTACCTACAAAAGAACTCGAGCATCTCAGTTCAGCTGGGCCTTGAAAGCCAGAACCACCCAGCTCAGCAGAAGAACTTGAGTGAAAAAGAGATAAAGAGAAGTGGTTAGGGACATTGGCAGCAGGTCATGACTTGAGCCATACTGACCAGGCAGCAGATCTGTGCCTCATTTCTGCCTCATCGCTTCAGCAAAGCTCATGCCCCACTGCAGAACATTTCTGTTCTGGTAATACATTGCCTGAACAGATGAGAATTTCTTTAAGAAACTTTTCAAAACAGGTCTTGCCAGAGATGTACCTTTTTAGTTCTGCCCCAGCCTAAGTCATGGAAGGCTTCCCATGGCTACAACAGCTTTAGGCTAAACCAACACATCACGAGGTGCTTAAAAATGCCTTCTCACTTTGGGGAGTAACTAAGACACAAGTGACCAGATTTCTGACAGCACTGACAGCGACTTGGCTCTTTCAGGGAGAAGGCAAAGAAATTTGCATGCAAGCTGCAAATATCAGCATTCGTTCCCCCCATCCTGGAAGAACTGAGATGTCTTGTCTGAAAGGTATTTATACTTTTATAGAGCAAGTTTATCTAATGCTCTGTAGCCATCACAAATCCTTCCACTCCACCCTAACCGACTTTTGCTGGAATGTTTCTCTGTAATTATTTGCCTGTGCTCACAGGTTCATTGTGCCAGGCATGGGCACAAGTCCACACCGAGAGACATCCCTGGGCCCTCAAAAACAGAGATCCAATAAATTGGTGTTATTAACCTAATTCTACCAATGAGCAGCTGAGGTTCTGGGATCCTTAATCAAATGCTTATGTCTTTTTGGGATGCTCATGGAAGCACTGGACACATTCCCCACACTGTCTAAATGGCAGAGAAGCATTTTTTTCCCCATGCAGGTTAGATTATTCTTCCTAAACTGAGCTCCAGAAATGTTACTAATGAGGTTTTATTCATTAAAAATCTATCTGGCCTTTTGTTTCATATTAAGTGGGCCAAAGAGAAAGTCAGGAACTACTCTATACACCAGAACCCAAGAGAATGAAAAATCCTCTCCTGTCCTCTCTTTTTTGTAGCTTGAGCCTTAAGCAAGAGGAACATATCTCAGCAAGGCTTTCCTTCACAGGCACTTGCAGTTGCCCATCAGGGTGTGATGTGAGCCTGGGCCTTTGAGAGATTTCCCCAGGTGGCAGGGCTTTTGTCAAGCTCCATCTTTGTGAAAAGGAGCTTTGGGCTTTGCCCATCTCCAAAAGTTTTGGGCTTTCCCCCAAAGGATTTATTCTTCCTTTTGGGGAAAAAATAGCAATATATGTGGACAGGAGGCAGACTGACTGGAGATAAACACACAGCAGTTTTCAGCTGAAGCTTTTTTCCTCCTTTTCATTTTTTCACAGAAGACTCTGGAGGGGAAAGAGAGAAAGTGAACAGAAAAGTCCACAGGGAGAAGAACATGTGTGGGGGGAGGAGAGTGAAAGGAAACAAATTAAAATGACAGATAGAAGTTGTGTGTAATAGTGCATTATTTATAAAGACAAGCTCAGCTGAAAAACATTCCTGTCCAGGCAGGAAGAAAGGAAATAAATCTTTTTATTTCACTATGTTCATTAGTTGCTATCATCCCAATCCAAGTGCCAGATGCATCATCTACAAACCAACTGAGGACTGTGGCCACAGCCAACCGTGCTTTGCATGGAACATCTGTGGCTTGCAGGTCAAGATCATGAAAGAAAGCCAAAACATTTTCAGAATCCTCCCATGCACATCCAAAATCCTGATATGGGAGCAGCCTTCAGAGCACAGAGCTTGCTACACGAGCCTGGTCTAGGGAAGCACAGCAAGGGCAACACTGTCATATTTAGCAAGGCTGATTTTGGGACCTCTTCAGTGATATTCCAGGGCTACTTTTCCAGGAGGGGAGCAGAGGGAGAAACTTGCTAGGTAATACTGGGGATCTTCCAAAGAGTTGAGCCCCAAGTTTTTGTTTGTATTTTGAGCAGGGATAGGAGAATTCCCCAAAGATATTGTCAGGCCAGGGAAAGGATACATTCCTTGGAGCTGCCTGAGCTGTCAGTTTAATAAAGCCATGTTTTCAGGCTCCCAAGGACAGTTTTCACTCTCCAGTGTTCCTCTCTGAATTCCTGTAAGATAATACAGAATTTAAAGCTATTAAAGCAATATTTTGCAACAATCCACTTGTGTTATAGGTGTCCTTTGCCTTCCAAATTTATGCTCTTTACAAAAGGCACATGCATTAATTTGGCCATGGAGTTTCTCCGTACACTTGCTATTGCTTATGGTTTCATTGTCTAGGAACTCCTTGGTAATTTTCCAAATATTTTATTATTTTGCTAGAGATTGAAATTAGGCTGAAAAGATAGTTACTTACAGGATCACTGATTTTCTGAAGGCCACTGACTTTTTTTAAGAAGAAAGCCTTTTAAGTATCTCCTCAAATCTGCCTGCCTTTTCAGAAATGATTGCCAGTGTTGCAGCAAAGTTAACAACTTTAAGTATCCTAGCCCACGTGTTGTGCAGCTGTTTGCTTGTGTGTAAGGCAGCTGGTCAGTCCCTCCACTCTTGAGAGGACCTGCCAATAACTCCACTGTCTGTCACAGCACACTTGCATCTTTTTCCCCTCTTAGCTAAAGCCATTCTGCTACAGCCCCTGCCTGCTCCGTTCAAATCTCTTGGGATCTGGGATTCCTCCAAACGTGGATCATCTCCTAGAGACATCTGCCAGCTCTGTTCTGAGCCTTTTATGGAGACTGCCTAATGATCCCAGCTCGGTCTTACAGGGGCTGGATGGGTCCTATAGAGCCAAACCATCCTGGTACAGCATCTTTCCCAGAAGAGCTGACCTACAACATTATCTTGTTGCAAGTTTCCCATACCTACTCTTAAACAGCCATTTTACAGTTTGTCCTTTACATTTTCAAACTGTTCTTTTTATTTTTTAATCTTGTTCAGGATGCTTTGGGGTGAAAGAGAACCAATTTCTCAATCTCAGCCATTTTTGAGCCATCATTAATTTCTTTCCCATCCTCATTTACTAATAGACCTACTTTCTCCCTACTGTTACTTTTTGCTCTGATCTGTTTGCAAAAGCCTTTCTTATTCTGCCTTAGCCCATTGATTTCATTCTGTTTCTCATCTGCCAAGCCCTCAGATGGCATGTTTTATCAGCTAGGAATTCATCTCATTTCTTTCTATTATGCAACATTTTCTCAGCTGCCCCACTGAAACTGAAACATAACAGGTCTCCTGCACTCACTTTTATCATCTGAGGCTCTCATTCAGCAAGGTAATGCCACCAGGTTCACCTGAATTGTCTCTCTGAGGTCAGGCACTGAAAGTTACAAGGATAGTCTCAAGGCTCTTGTTCATCAGTGGGAGGTAAAAGCTCCCTTGCTGCCATTCTGTGAAAAAAAAAAATATATACACTGTGGGGATATATATTGATATGTATTATATATTGATATATATGTTGAGGATAGAGGAAAACGCTCTGAATAGAGTTTTCTCTGTATTCCTAATCAAGAGATAGTGTGTCTGTCACCCACTTGCCTCCCCTCACCACTTACAGAAGAAATAAAGATCCTGCCCAAAAGCCCTGTTGATCCTTTAGCGTCACCCATCCCAGAGGAATGGAATAAACCACACAGGACTGGCACAAGGGCTACTAGCAGATGTCAGCTCCAACCTTCTGGCATTTCTCCTTGTGACTGCTGCTCCCAAAACCCAACAAATGCTCCATGGCTCAAACGGGGCACCCTCTCAAGAGGTGCTAATCCACAAGATGCTCTCCGTGGGTGGTAGGGAGAGATTGAGAGGATGCATATGTCTTAAGCAGTCAATGGTATTGAAAAATAGCCCTGCAGGAGGATTAATTATGTCATCTGAAGCAAAGAAAATTGAGAAAAAGTGTTTGAAAATATGTGCCACTCTCCTGTCTTCGTCACTGCCTCACTTTCTCATTTGGAAACTCTCAGATGCCTCTCCCTCTCTGGATGTTTTGATAAGGCCTTTTCTTGTTTCTTTGCTGCCTCAAGCAAGTGTGATTTGATTTTACTTCTCTTTCCTCCCCTCCCTGGTTTGAGGTGTGCACTGCTGGCTATCTGTTAAATTCCATCTCTCTTGCTTGTTCATTTTCTATACAATTCTTTTACACACCCTCCCTTCAGCCAAATGGATTTTTTTTAATCTACCTTGTATTCTAAGTTGTCTTGATATTGTTAGCCTTTGGGCTTACGAGACTGTGTTTTTAATACTTTCCCATCCTCCCTGTGCCCCATCCCCAGCTCAGACTAGAGGACAGCTTTGCATTCATTTCTATCAACTCCATAATTGGTTTGCAGAAAGTTCCAGCATCCTTATTAGAGCTGTGTCAGAACCAATACCATGGGCCTGATTCCCCAGCAATAGAAAGTGAAGAACTACCAGGGCAATGAGAACCATTTATCACCTGCAAGGGCAGACTGAAGTCACTACAGCCAGAAAAAACTCTTTGAAATTATGGGACTGGACTCATGTTTATGGCAAACTGAAAGTTCAGAAAGCAGAAATTCCTCCATATCTGGCCAACATTAGATTGGGATCTGAATTTGGATATGGCAATAGCTCCTGATGCTCTCGCACTCCTGAAAAGTGGACTCTTGAGTTACACGGGCATTGTTTGCATTGTTTTCCACTGTAACTTTCATCCCACCAAAGACACTGCTCCTCCCCAATCCTTCTTACATCCAACTGACCACCAGCTGAGAAGCCCATCATTCACAGTATTATTTTCTTAATTTCTTCCCAAAAAAGGAAATAATAATAATAATAATAATAATAATAATAATAATAAATAATTTAAAAATCTGGACACTCAGAGTATGAGCATCTCTGATATTTCTTTGCTAGCAGTAGGGTTTTATTCCCCGATATATTTTTCAGTAATAATAATAAAAAAGTTCTCATGCTTAGATTTTAAAATACCTGAAAACTTTTCCATTATTTTCTAGTTTGATCTGGCTTTACAGCTTTGAACTTTTTTTTTTTTATTGTGTGTGACCACTTCATAAAACATCTCCATTTTTATTTTTGCCACACTTCAGTACTGAAAGTTTATTGTTTTTTTGCAGGTGCAATTGTTATATTCATGTCACAGTGGCCTGTTTCTTTGCCTCATTTAACTCCAACATACTCTGGTTGGGGTAAAGCAGAGTATGAAAAGTCATTTTCCCAAAAATAACACTTTAGTTTCTCAATAGATCCAAACCAACTTCATTGCGGAGATATATACAAAGACATTTACTTTGAGCATCAACTGTGGAAATACGTGTTGGAATCTGCCAGGGCAGCTCAGTGCCTTTCATTTTGATGCTTTCACACAGATATAAGGAGCAGTCAGCTTCTTCCTCCACGGCTAGTTTTGGCTCTCAGGGTGCTAATGGAAATAAAAGCTCTATGTGCCTTGCTATAGGTGAGCCAATCTCACTGTGGTGATGCTTGGAGAGAAGTCATTTAGATGGAGGAATACCTCTCATCATTTTTATTCTTTCATTTTTTCCCTTTCTTTTTTTCCAGAAAGACTACAGCAACAGGAAAAGAAGACAAGACTGTGTTGCCATACCTTCAAAGTCATCTAACATTTTGACTCACTGCTTTGTTTCTGTTTGGAAACTTCTTGGTACAGAAACCATTCTGAACCAAAGTCTGTAGCAATGCTTGGATCTTTAATCCCTCAATAATTCAAAATCCAAGTTCTCTGGACAGAAGAATTAACCCCACAACTATTACAAAAGGTCAGGTTAAAATTTAAAGTGTCTACCACGCCAAGATAATTGCAGAATGTCAAAGAATTTTCAAAACATTTCCTCATGAATCCTCAGAGCATGCAGTAAATCTTAACAGCAGCATTTGAACCATCCAATCATGATAAAAGCAGCAGTGACTTGACCAGCTCACACAGAGGGTGGAAAGGGGTAGAAGCATTCCACTTCCTACACAGTCCCACAGACATAAGCTGCGCCAAGGGAAATATAGATTGGATATTAGGAAAAAGTTTTTTATGGAAAAAGTGACAAAGTACTGGAATGGTCTGCCCAAGGGAGGTGTTGGAGTCACCGTCCCTGGATGTGTTTAAAAAAAGATTGGATGTGGCACTCGGTGCCATGGTTTAGCTGAGGGGTTAGGGCATGGGTTGGACTCAATGACCTTAAAGGTCTCTTCCAACCTCGTGATTCTGTGTGTGTGCAATCAGTCTGCAAAAGAAGGGATAAGCTGGGCTGCTTATCCTATCCTGGTTGTTTCAAAAGGTTAGAGGGAGCCCCAACTCACTGTTTCAGAGGATGACAAAGTTTTTTGCCCTATAACTGCTGGAGTCACACTGACCCTCTGTTCATCATGCTGTAACTATGAGATCATGCTTACAGGATCACTTAAAAAGGAAACATGTTTCTAATGAATATCTCATTTAAAAAGAGAAAAAACATAAAGCTTTCTTTTTTATGGCCTAACTTTTTATCTTAAAATATAGTGGGCCTGATTCACATGGGAATGTCAGGTCAGAAGTTCTACACAAAGGAAAAAAAATTGCTTCAGAAAAAATTCTGAATTACCTTTTTGATCCATCATTATACAACCTCATTTTCTTCTGCCCTAGTTTTTTTCTTCCCTCTGCTGTTGATCGTATCTTCCTTTATTGATATTCCAGTCACATGCATTATCCTACCCGCTTTCTGTAATGCCAACTAAATCATCATTGTTTTCATGCATGAGATCTTCCTGCTTAGTCATTTCCCATATTTCTTGTGTTGAGACGTTGAGGAAAGACTTTTGTCCATTTTCTCTCACACCCTTTAACCTCACTTTCTCTTTTTGGTTGCATTCCCACTTTCTTAGTCCTAATCAAACGCAGAGACACAGTCAGCCCATACCCCCTGCTCACCTTTAGGTTCTTCCTCAATTGCAATTACTCTGCTCTCTGCCTGGCTGCTGCTTAGTTCAGTCGCTGTGGACAACACGGTCCAGTCTTCCCTGTTGAGAAATCTTCAGTGACCTCCTGCTCCCTCCCAATTCTCCTTGTAGATGGCTCCCCAACATCTCTTCTGTCAGCCAGCCCAGTGTTCTCAGCAGGGGTGGCAATGGAACCCACATCCTCTCCCCTTCTCTGGCAACACCACCACTCAGGAACAGAAAGCAGAATGCAACCCTACAAGTGTTACTCTACAAGTAGAATAACAGAATCATTTAGGCTTTGGAAAAGACTTTTAAAATCATTGAGTCCAAGAACAAGAACCTTCATGCTCTCTGCTCTTAGCCAACTTCCTCACCAAATCCTTTTCCCACCTGGCACCAAACTGTGCCTTGGTTAGAACAACCAAGACTTTAAATTCTCCATTTTCCTGTTCCCTGTTGAGTCAGTAAAGAAACTCAGAGGAGACTGGAGATGGCCTAAAAAGATAAACCTTGACACCAAACCCTCCAGAGACTCCCCCAACTCTTTCCCCAACCCTTTCCCCAATCACACTAGAAGAACATTCCTGATCCAAGGATGCTCCTTGCTTGGCACTTTGCCCAGTTTTGACTGCTGCCCTCCAAAAATGTGATTATCCTCCCCACCATGAATACGACCTACTGCTACACAGCCACTGCCATTTCTTGTGATTCCCCTGTGACAATTTCAGGCCCTGCCTTGCAGTTACCCTCCTTTTTCCTCTGCTTCCATCTACCCATCAGCTCCTCCACCCACAGTAAAAGGAATTGCATCTCCATGAAACTGGCAATTGGAATTTTTAATAGTACTAAAATAATTTAGTCCATACTACAGGTAATTTTATTAACAGTCAATATTTTCTACCCTAAATGACAGATTTATTACAGCACATTATTTTTATTATTGAGTGTAATCATATCCCCATGCTACTGAAATCCCCTGGGCATCCACAGTGCTCTAGCAGTAATAAATAACCAGTGCACACAGAGAAACTTTGCTAAGGTGAATTTAAGGTTGCAGGCACACAGCAGTGGTTTGAGTGCATATTGTTTCTCAAGAACATTGGAGTTTACAAGCTGTTTGCAGGCAACAGCCAAAGCAATTCTCATTGCTCACGTTTTTGGTCCAATGTCCCACACAACCCAGACTCATGGGGTTCTTCTCCAGCTATTCTCCTTCAGACATACTTTACTTTTACTCTTTCCCTGTGTTACCTCGTAGCAGCTTGCATGAGTTAGGCCTGGCTGACAGTGATGTTAGCCTACGAACATGAGTTAGCCAGTTGTCCAGATGAGCAGATTGGTGGCACCAGCAAGTGACAATGGACAGGTGTACATTTAGGGAATTTGTGTGGACAAATCAAGCATTGGTTAACTTCTACCAAAACTTACATCTGCCATCACCTGGAGACACCCATGAACATTGCCCAGGGGGCCTCACCACTCAGCAGTGGGAATATCAGGGCACAGCTGGAGCTGCTACGCTGACCCATCCACGTTCTCTCCTCTGACCCATCTCGTCATCTCTCCCACTGAGCAGAGAAGTTGTGTAACTCATAAAAATGCACATATCTGCGATTAAAATGTTCTGGTATCTAAGTCCATTTAGTCTCTGCAGTATCTCTTGGTCCTAAATGGCAGCAGCCCCCTCTCCCTGCACGTACACCTAAGCAGCATCCCCATGGTTACCTGACCAAAGCCAGGACAAGAGGCAGCTCATGCTGTGTTTGCTCTCAGCTATGCACGTGCTCATCAGCCAGCTGACAGGCCACACTGGGCAAGTTACACTCCAGCTCTCACCATCGTCTTTCCTCCCAGTGAGGGCACTCATTTAAGTCTGTTTCCCTAGCCCAGCCACTAATTTCCTTGGTATTTATAGGAACCTTTTTTTATTATTATTTTTTTTAATCACCTATCCTGTTAGGAAATGTGGCTGAAAGCAGCCAGCTGATACCAGAGAAGATCAGAACTGACAGGTTGACATGCAGGCAGACAGAATGATTGCCTGTCTCACGCTTGCTTATGAATCCAGGATATAGTGAACAACTGGAAATGTAAAATTTTTGATTCAGGTGAACCACTCAAACTCAAACTGCATTCCTACAGAATACCATTTCACTATTTCCCCTTCATTGAAGATTTTTAAAACGATTCACCAGAGGGCACAGAACTATTTGTTATCTACTCCAAATAACAACCATTCTGCTTTGTTACCACATTAACCTTTGGTCTTTTCCAGGTAAAAACTTGAATCTCGCAATCAGGGAAGATGAGGTTTTATCCATGGAGGCAGGTGAGTGCAGCATGCAGGAGCACTCAGAGAGCAGAGCATGAAGTGCAATTGTCGAACTTAACCCTGTAGGCTGCTAAATAGCTGCCAGAGCAGCTGCATGACCTCAGCATCTGGCAAGGTCACAGCCTATGCTGCACAGGGAAAGATTGCCTTCAGCATGCCGCTTGTGTAAATGAGGGTTTGTGAGCTGTGCACGACTGCAAATGAAGCAGCAAAGCTCCTTCCTAACACTTGGAATACTCTGGTTCTTTGTAGTCACATGGACTAAAACTACGTTCAGTCGTATTTGCCTTGTGCCAAGGCCTCTGCACACGGTGGAAAAGAGACAGGGAACCTAAATGTTTTTGCTGAGACACTCAGTCTTGTCTCTTCATTTTCCTAGCTCACTATTTGTGCTGCTTTTTAAAACATTTGCATGTTACATGCTCAAATCACCCAGAGCCTGCTAAGGGAGCTGGGCTAGAGATGACTTGTTTAGCAGTGTGAAGAAAACTATTTTCCTGCCTTCAGCCTAGTAAAAGTCAAAGCCCTGATGTTCCAATGAGCAAAAATTCCAAGGGAGGGGGTAAAAGAGATTGTTTAACAGAAAACAAAGAAAAAAAACCACCAAAAACAAACAAACAAAAAACATTTCCTTTGAAGCCAAGCCTGGAGTAAACACAACACTTGTGTCAAGTGCTCTACATCTGGGGTTCATGGACACTATTATTCCTACTGGGCCATACTTCCTGGCTGGCCTACCTCTGCATGATAGCTTGTGAGAGCACTCCTATCACCCTGCTTCCACTGCAGGACACATCATGCTCTTCCAACATGCAAGGCATTATGAACTAACATGGAAATAACCCAAATCCAACCTCTTTCCCTTTGTAAATAAGAACAGATACATTCTGGAACCCTGATTCTCCATGTGTTATTAGCCCCCCCCATGATGTTATGAAGGGGAATAATGCATTTTAAAACTTATTTGTTAATAGATATTGGTTGGAATTTTTCAAATATTTAATATTTTACAATATCTACTATGAGTTAAGCACTCCGTTAGTGGGATTTGGAAGTCTAAGCAAATAGGGTCCTTTAAAGAGCTAAAGCATAAAGAGCTTTAAGATCCTTGAATGAAAGAATCCATAAGTAGTACAAAGAATCATTGGCTACACAGGCAGAAATTGTCATTATCATCTTATTTTGTGATAGCAAAACCCTGTATAACAATTCAACACATTAGGCATTAACAGAGAGATAAAATACTCCCTTAAATAGGAAACCTCCTTTAGTACAACTCTGAAAACTGCTGAGTTGATGGATAAAGTCCTATCTTCTTAATGCTTTCTATATTGGATCTTTGGCCCGCTGGTGTATTATTCCTCAGAATGGAATCAGAAAAAAGGTTCCTCAGTAATGGGTGCTCAGCTTTGTACAATGTTGGTGCTCAAAAGTACTGCACAATGCAGCCCATATTGAAGGGGTTGGGTTTGGCTTTGGAGCTGTCTAGGGCAGACATCTCCCTCTCAGCCCTCTGGTATCTCCTGCAAGCTTAGCACAGTCCATGAAGCCAACAAGGAGGTGGGAGGAAAAGAAAGAAGTGTTACAAGGCAGAAAGCAAGAGGAGGACATTTGAATTTCATAAGACAGGTTAACCCCGCAGGGCTGAGAGAAGCAAAAACAACTTATTCTGAATAAACATGATATGGAAATTGCAGAGATAGAATTGAGCATGAATTTATCTAGGAAGCTACAGCACAAGTTGGTGCAAGATGCCATCAGGAAAACCTTGTGAGAACTGGAAGGCAAGAGAAGTGATCGTGTCAGCCACATCCGTCCAAACCCCAGACTCCTTGTTCCCACAAGCCACAGTTTTGGTAGGAGAAATGATGGGCTAGTGATGCCCACCCTCCAGAGGCAGCTCCCACTACAGCCCCTTTGCTCAGTCACCAGCCTGAAACGTGTCCCCAGGGAGCACATTCCAGGCTCTGTGTTTGACATCTCCTGGACCATGGCCAGGCATTACCAATGGGAATGCTAGCTCACACATTCTGAAACTGTGGTGGGGGAACGTTAACAGCTGAGCAGCAGGCACTGCTGTGGGCTAGGGTGTCTTGGATTATGGAACCAAAAATGTGTATTCTAGTTCATTTGTTGAAAGCAGTTGGGGTGATGTTTTTCTTTATCTCTTGTAACTCTGTGGGGAGGGGGGCGGGTGCCTTCTGATAATGGGCCAGCTGTTCAAACCAGGTGGGGCAGTGTTTCTTATCTCTTTCACTGCCAGTCCTCCCTCCAGGGGAATATTTTCTGCTACTGGGCCATTAAGGCTCACTAAGGACATGACATATTTCATCATCCCATTGTGAGATGCTCCATCCAGCGTGGGGGGAGCCAACCATTCCTACCTGGACAAAAACTGAGACGTAAGAACACGAGCTATCTGCTTCCACCGGATTCCCAGAGGAAGACCGAACCCTTCTCGCCATCACTGGACCCTTTTCTACAGGATCATCTCTATTCCAACAGAACCACATCTGCTGCTCCAGGAGGATTTACTTTGGGACTGCTTCCAACACCCTGACCAACAGGGTGTCAGGTTGTAGCTCTGACTCTCTCAGGGTTTCTAGGATTGTTGTTTGTTTGCTTGTTTATTTGTTTTACTACTACATTTGTATTGTTAATATTCATAGTAAAGAACTGTTATTCCTATTCCCAAATCTTTGCCTGAAAGCCCTTAATTGCAAAATTATATTAATTTGGCGGGGGTGAGGGGTTTACATTCTCCATTCCAAGGGAAACTCCAGCTTTCCCTGGCGGATACTTGTCTTTCCAAACCAAGATACAGGGCTGGACTCTTCACCCCAGCCTTCATTCACTGGTTAGCAGGGGTGCAGCAAGTCACCAAGCCTAGGGACCTCAGTTCCTGTCAAGGACAGGAAAGGTGGTAAGGAATAACACACATACAACATGAAAGCAGACATGCTCTATGATGAAGCTTCATGCCCTTGTCCCAGGCTGTCCTTAATATGACTGATGGTCCCAGGCAAAACAGAGTCAATTTGCACCCATTCTGAGTGTGCAAATGTACTTGATAGACGAGCTCCAAAGAGACTAGCTGATGTGATTTAAGATGTTACCTCTCCCCAGCTGTCTACCCTGCTCCTCTGCCAGAAGTTACTTCCCCAACAGCAGGGAAAGTAGAAAAAAAACCGTGTCTGCACCTTGAATGCTCTAGCTAAGGCTGGTGTATTAGCATAAACTGCCAATGAAGGGTGGGTTTGTGCTAATACATCAGATGAGAGCTGCAGCCACTGGAGCACAGGCACATGTCTCATTCTGCCAACTCTCCAGTCATTTCCAACAAGGGAGCAGAAAGGACATCTGAGGGTATTAAACTCATGTCTGCTGGGTACAGCTAGTACACACACACACACATATATATGAATATATGCACAGTACTCTGATGAACACACTGTGTTCCAGTCCATTTTCCCAAAGCCTGGTGATCTGCAGGCTCAATAATGCACAGCCTGGACCATGACTATCAAGCAAGACAAGCAATCAGCACTGAGGAGTGCACTTAGTAGGGCACAGCTACAAGCCTGCAAAGGGCAGAGAGGGAAAGGTGACTTCAGCTCCCTCCTCCTCTTAAACCACCTGGGAGAGTGCCAGCTCATACCTTGGCTCAGCATCATCAAGAAGGTTGACAAGTCACCATCCAACAAAAACTTCTTTAGATAGAATTATGGAACCGCAGGCTAACAAGTTACTGGAAGAATTCCACGGGTATGAAAATAGGCAGAAAAATTTGGTCAGCTCATTCTAACATCCATTTCTGCTATCAGTGTCAGTGATGCAGGTTTATGCTAAACATTTCTTTATCTCATACAGCATAGGACTTGCTTTTTACATGAAAATCATTTGTGCTTTGGAAAATCCTGTAATGTGATGATTTGCTTAGCTTTCTGTTGTATGCTATCAATTTATTGTTTGTTTTTCACTTGTATCTCTTGCTTATGATCTCTCTGTATGCTGAAAATCCAGTACAAATATTTAGTAAACAATAAGAAGCTTATTGCTGCTTTCAAGCAGAAAATTTGCCTTTGCCTCACAGAACATCTATTTTGGCTTGTATTTAATTTTTTAAACAATGCATGAATATATATCTACAGATCAGATCTTTCCTTGCTTGGACTCTACAGTGGTGGGTACTTTATAAAAGTCAATATAGATGGAATCAGCTGTAATTCCTTTGCGGCAAACTCATCTTTGATCAGAAGATATAGCAATTGTTCTTTTTTCACATGTGACAGGCACAAACCTCCCTTTTCAGTACATTATTTTGAAAGCTTAATTTTTGTTGTTGTTTTTTTTTTTTTTTAAGCTAAAGAACCCCTGGACAATCTTCTGTTTTGACATTCTAGAACACTTGAAGCAGCCTTGAATCAGAGACCACAAAGAGATCCATGACATGGCTAAGGCAACTAGCATATTCCCTCTAAACTGTTGTCCTAGGCATGGACTTAATGAGTAAAGTACAGGATGGAGTCCTGGAGCTCTCACTTCTCAGAGTAAATTTATCCCAGCCAGAGTTCATGCAGGTAATTTACTCACCTCCTGACTTTTTCTTACAATTTCAGATAAAGCCCAAATGCTTTTGAACTGCCACATTGACACATTTCTCTTTGTGAAATCTCAGGCTAGTATTTTTTTTTTCCCCACAGTAATCTGATTTTGAGTGCCCAGCTAGATACCAGAGGCTACAATGACTTCACTGATTATGGTCTCTAAATTCAGGAGGCTGATGTGAATCTCTGACTGTCTAGGATACACAGCTGTCAGACTCAGGATCCATCTACAGCCAAGGGAAAGAAAAAGTTATCCTAAAAGAAAAAAATTAGAGCACTGAGGCATATGACACTTCCACAGACAGACTTTGGTAGCCTCAGAAAAGACTTTGTCCATTTGTTGATCCACCACCCATCACCCTTTTTAAAAGTAGTTCCCATAACATCAGGCACATTTCTTCCTTTTAAGGATCTTAACAGTTGGCCTGAATGGAGCTGTCATGTACCTTGGCCAGTGCAGCCAGAAACTAAAATATGTAAAAAAAGCAGGAGCATTGGTTGAAAGTGGTGATGCTTGTTGTAGCTCTGGAGCAGTTATGAAGGCCTTGACAGATGAAATGAAGAAGCCTCAATGGGCAGAGAATAGCTGCTTCCTGCCTCTCATTGTAACCATTGTAACCAATTTAATCCTTTTTTGCTTAGGTGATCACTGAAGGATGGGATACCCTCCCTAACTGAGCCTTTTCTGGGAAGAATTCTGATGTTCCTGTGTTTAACTTGGATATGTGAGAAATCTGTGGTTACATGAAGCAAACTGGGGGCGTTTTGAATGACAGAAGCACCCTGGCATCACCAGTTTGGATTAGAAGCAGAGGATTTTGAGGCCACCCTGGGGGTTTTCAGGCAGAACAACTGTGAAGCTACAGCTATAAATTTAATCACTGTATATTGATGTGGTGATGTTGCGTGTATTGATGTATTTTATTGCTAAGCAGTGCATTCTCCCCATGTTTTTTCCCCCTTGAGCAGATTAACTGTATATTCCAAAATACTGTCCAAGAGAACATGAGTGGCATACTATTTTCACTTTGCTTGCCTCCCACATAAAAGAACAGCTGTGAATGTCAGCTGAGGCAGATTTCTCCAGCACAATGGCCTATCATTTTTTGTAAAAATAAATAAGTGGCAATCATTCATTTTTTTTTTCATGGATATAAACACTTTGGGTCAAACTCAAAGTGACTGAAATGATATTGCATTTTACCTCTGGTTGATAAGTAGTTGTAATTTACAGGCCAATAGAACTGGGTAGATAGAAAAGCAACTACCAAGTAGAATTAAGATAAAGAACCTCCCACTCTCACTTTGTCTTACACCTTTCACTGAGCTGCCTTTGCTCCTGCATCATTTATTCCCTGACTGTACGTTCCTGTAAGTTACACTAGGTTGCTGCCAAGTAACACAGAGCATCATTTATACCACCTCTGAGCACTGCCCAGTTGCAGAGCTAGCTGCTGGAGTCATTGGTTCGGCCCCAAACACACAATCATCAAAGCAACTTCTGCAGTGAGAGCGGGCACAAGATTAAGTCTTTACACAAAGCTGCAGAAATTGAAAGCACAATTGCTGGGTAAAGTGCCACCCACACACAGCCCTCCCTCAGTGACAAAGGCTGACTGTCATAAGAAAGGCTCTAGATATCTAATGGTATCTCTTACCCTTATTCTCTGCAAAGGCATTTTAGGCCCCCCCCAGCTATCTCCAGCTGACATGGCACTTCAGCTTGGTGCAGTGTTGTGCCGTTGGTACAACTGGACCCCAGAGCAATAAAGCCTGCATCAATGGGATGCACTGTTTTCCAGTCCAGGGAAAACTTGCTTAGTACCCAGCCAAGCATCTCTGCAATGCTCTTCTGCACATCACAGAGGAGCCCTGAAGGATAAGGCCATAGCAGGTTTGAATAGCGAGAACTTTCCACAATGCATGGTGCATTCCAGTTGTTGGATCTTTTCCCTCCTCACAATCAGCATGTAAGAGTTATTTGGGGCAAGTAATTTCCCATTTTTATCCCTCTGCTGTCCCCATAGCACGGCAGTACTGTAGAACCTCATGCAGCACTTTTGGGACATGTCAGTGCCAGCCAGGATTGGAGTCATGCATGTAATTGCCACATTGCAATTGATATTGATTATATGCATCCTTCAGAATCAATACCGCCTTTTTCCACTGAAAATTAGCATTCTTCTGAATATGACAAACAATGGAAAAAGCTCCCAGGTGTGCATGCATATCTCCGAAAACCCAGCTTGGCACTGGCAGCAGTATGTTAGCATATGTAAGACACATTTCAGTTTATGTTCTGAAAGGATAGCACTAAACCTCTTGGGTAATACTGCTGCAATGGTTTCCCCATCCCTTCTATTGGAGGTTGGGAAGACTGTAATTTGTGAAAAGCCCATTAAAAATACAGATCTCCCCATTCACAGCAGTGCAGGGTATTAATAACTTTCTCACTGAAAGCCTGGAGACCATGTATATTCTTACTCACTATATCCTTCACCTTAACAGACCTCAGTCTAGGGACAAATCTTCATGACTTACAACACACAGGTGGCAGAACAACATTAAGGGAAATATCCAGAGTATGTCTAATACTTCCCATTTTTCAGAAGAGTGGTTATCAAACTGTGGTCTGCAAACCCGTAGGGCCTTGCTCTATTTCTGTATTTGATGTGCACTGTAAGGATCTAGACATGGGAATTTCCTAAAGGTGCTGGACATCTTTCAAAACTATAAGGGATCAGCAAATTAAGAGGTGGGAAAAATATGTACATAAAAAGCCTTGAGGTCAAGTGCATCCATGATGAGGAAAAGTTGGGTGTCTGAACACTCTCCCTCCATGTGACACCAGGCACCCCCATACACAAGGTATTGCTATCAGCAAGGGCTAAGACCCCATCAGCCTCCTCCTTTCCCTTTCCTCCTGTAAATCCACAACTGATTAAAAACATTAATTAACTGTCAAACCCTCCTCTGCTCTCCATCAATTAAATCTGGTTTATGTCCATTTTATCTATCCATCCAGATGCTTTAATTAGTCTCCATGATTGCAATTCATCAGCACTTCCACAGAGTAAAGCACATCAGCAGTCTTCTCTCTCTCTCTCTCTCTGCAAAATTTACCCAACACCTCACCTAATGGAGCTCTGAGCCCAACTTATATTTTGAGCTCAACTACAATGGAAATAACAGTAATAATTAGTACAAAGGGAGCTTTCTTTCCATTCCCAGCTAAAAAGTTAATATTGTGTCTTCATAATGCACAATCTAATTATTTAGTATTGTTTCCTGATTCCCTAAAGTAGTGATATGCACATTATGTTCTGTTTGTAAATTTTTAGTGGGTTTATAAATACAGCATGGCCTTACTGTGCAACCTCACAATCTCTCTGAACCCAAAAAAAAAGAGGTTTAAGATTAATAATAAATGATAAAACTAAGGAAAAAAAATGAATCGGGCTTCATTAAATGATAAAATCCATCAGGAGCCAGGGGCAAGGACAGGGGCAGGGACTCAGTTAATTTGTGAGAGTAACGTAATTTTGAATTGTTGAAAAGATGTAACAGTGGAAATACGTAATGCAGTTTAATCTCGGAGGTCACTCCAAGGAGAAAAGGCCAAGTAACTATCTGACCTTGTCCAAAAGAAGGAGAATATATTCTGTTGCCTTGGCAAAATCCAAATACTTACATGATCTTGAGCTGTAATGACTAACAAATCAACGAGTTCAATTAGCCAAGCTGTGATCATTTCCACTGCAGGAGAAGACCTCCATGCAGGCCTCCCAGCTGTACAGAAATGTGGGCAGCCAGTCCAGGAAAATGCTTGCCATTCTCTCCCTTATTTTGTGCTCTGCAGCCATATCACAACTTCAAGTCTTAAGATTAATTCTACAGCACTAAGACATTTTTACCATAAAAACTCTGCTGGTAACCTCACCTCTACTCCGTGTCTCCCCAGTGATGCCTTAGAGCAGCTTTAATCTGCTCATTAGCATTATGCTGTCAGAATGGGACACTGGGCCATTAAATGTTAGTATGTGTAGCCCTGGTTCATGCCTGTGATGCTTTGGTTTCTCTGAAACTCTTTTCCAGAGAGTTTTCTGTCAACAAGAGACATGTTTTCCTAACTGTACCCTATGTTTACATTCCTTTCCCTAGGAGGGGCTTCTTCTTGATGTCCCTCTGACTTGACCGATGTGATTGAAGAAGTTTGTCTTTCTTCCACCCCTTGGGTGGTTCTTTGTAGAATAGCATAAAAGGGAAGAAATTCCCAGAAATAAACGGAGTCATTGTCAGCCTTCTGAGTCGGAGTCTGTGTTGTTGTGATCTTTAACAGCATCAAGTATGGGCTCCCTTCCCTACACAGGGGAAATTTGAATTTCAGACAGTATCAGTGGTGAGGGGACTTTACCTTCCTCTACCACCACATGCAAGCAAGCACAAGAAAGTTCAAGACATGAGGACACACTAGAAAATATCTGTTGGAAAGGCACCCAAACTCAAGGGAATGATCCCAGAGGAAGATGAATTAAACAAATCTCCTCAGTAAACTTCCATGGCCAATGTACCGCCACTGTAAAAAGCTGCCTCATTTCCAGTATAATGGTTTCTACATTTCAATATGCAGCTTTTAACATATCTTAGGACTTTGTCCCTTAAAATAGAGGGTATCAAAATTAGAGACAGTAGAATGACATTAAAAAGTAAGAATAGGCATTGTATTAAAGAAAAACTTAAAATATCCTCATTTTGAGCTGGTAAATATGATATTGGAATGCTAAATCCTTTCCTTTTGTAACATGTTTAGTATTCCTTTTCTCAAGGGAGCAGGAGCTTTATATTCCTTAGCTGAAATCTTAAAAACAGCATAGTCTTCTATCAGAAAAGGTGATCTGACAGAATTGAGCTGTGCAGTGTCTGCATGAATATACTGTCTGTATAAATAGTCACTCCGTGTTATCTAAACATGTTTTATTGTAAATACATATTTCACAAAGTATTTCAGATACCTTTAAAATATTTATGTTGCAATTAAACTAAAAATACTGAATGTGTGTTTCACAAATTAAGCCAGTAACCCAACTGGGGCTTTCATCCAAGTTTGACAATGTAAAATTTTGAAATGTCAAAACCGCCTTCAGGACAAAATTTCCATTTCTGTTGCCATCTGTCATGATGTCCCTCAAAAGCTGCAGACCATACTCTGATCTCTCCAGGCCAGGAGTTCTCAATTGCTGCTTCCTACCCGCTGTTTCCACTTTCACATGGGAATGGAGAACTCACTCAAGACTACTACACATCCAAGACTTATTTAGCAGGCAGAGGGAAAAAAACACCAAAAAACAACAAAACACCAAAAAACTGTGTTCAGCTGGATTGTTCAACCCACACATCTTAACATGGGCTCAGCCAGGAAGTAAAAAGTTACTAAGAGCAACATCTCATTTATTGTTGCAATTGTCATCTCTGATGTCCTGGCACAGACACATGAACAATCACAGTCCAGCTATCAGGTTTGCCAAAGGTAGCTGTGCCAACAAAGAGGGATCTTCTGGTGATGAGCAGCTGAGATCACTGACCTTCAGCCAAGACTGGCTGCTGCTTTGATCTTACTCTGCTGTTGAAGGTGAAGTCTAGGCTGACAGTCTAGAGCCTATTAAAAAATGCAGAAAAATTCAGGTTGTTCTCGATGTGCATTGAGCTCTTTATACAAAGAAAGGCTTCCCAACACTGGAAGAGTTGCCCTTGAAAACCCACCAAATAGTAATTACATCAAAATGTACCTAAGTAAAATTGCTAACAAACATCTATTACATCTGAATACAACCCAGATATCTTCCTGACAGAATTTTCACATTCCGATTTTGGCCCCTTAGAGGTCCACAAGATATATTTACAGTTTCCATAAAAATAAAGAAGATACACTGTTATGTTAATTCACCATTCAGGGGTCCTCAATCTTGGGGAATTTTGTAGGGATTTGCAAACTAAAAGAGATTGAAAACCACTGTTGCCTATCAACTCCCCAAGAATCTATATGATGCTCATACTAAATACCTTCATATATTACTTGCATACTCTGCAGATGTTTGCATGCTGTGATCATGTAGAATAACAATGCCTTGAACTGTAAAACACTGGTCTTATTTATATACAATGCCATACTTGATATTTTATGTTTATCTCTTCTCATAAGCCACCATCATACATTGCATTGGTGGGAAACTATCAAAACAGCTCTGAAAACAGCAAACACTCAATCACAGGTCATTTTTTCTGCCAATTCACTTTCACATTTATCTGGGGAGGGAATCTCAGCTTTGGTTGTGTCAGAACAAATTTCCTCACTGACTTGAGTGATCCCAGAATTTCAGTCAGTGTGCTGTAGTTTTACTGCATCCTGGGCAAAGTAACTCCTAGCCTTTCCATTTGGAAACTATTTAATAGCTCAATGAGTTCATCACAAGGGTTTCCTCATTTGTATTTCTTCCCATCACTGCTAGCTCTTCCCAACACACATTAACTAATCCCTTCTCCACTTGGTGTTTACACACTTTAAATATTCATAGAGGGCTCCATTTTCCCACATTCCCATCACTGCCAGGTGCATTAACTTCCATTTTTGCCTAGTTGACTCTTCACTTGTTTTCGTACTAAGTCTCTAATCTCTCTAGGTATCTTTGTATTACTACTATTTAATTTCTGTTAAGTACTGACAGTATGCCAGGTGCCTTCAGTTTGCCAGATGCTGCACAGAGTGGAGAGGCACAGTTCTGCTGTGGACCATGCAGCCTAAAAGACAAAGCAAAGATGGGACGAGGTGTCCTCACAGCTCAGAGCATATGGTTAGGCTTAGAACACGGGTACAGCTGTGAAACTACTGAGGGATAAAACCAGGCAGGTCCCTTCTACAGCTCAGGTAAAAAAAAAAAAAAAAAAAAAAGAAAAAAAATGTTGGGTTTCCCCAACAGCACTGGATGGAAGTGCTAATATTGTGGAAATTTGGAGGAAAATAGGTGGTATAGGCTGAAAGGATGCATTTAGGAAGCAGGTCGGGATCGAAACAAAAAAGCATTGCAGGCCATTGCAGCCAAACCAGTGTCTGTCTTTGATGAACATCACTCCAGCAAAGGGAGTGCTGGCACGCATGAGGGAAGTACCCCAGATCCCTTCCTCAGGACTGAAGCCATTGAAATAAAAGTTGGAACCACCAACACCAAACCAAGAGACAGTGAAGGGGTGATCAAGCAGAGAGCCCGAAAACAAATATGGGAAAAAGCAAATACAAGAGCAGTCTCAGGGAATAAATCACAGATGGGACTGGGGAAGCAGACACAGCCCCAAAGCTGCTAACAATGGGGACAGCAGCTTTACTGGCCTGCCCTGCACTCTGGTTGTGGTTTTACCTGTCTTGCTAACATCCATACAAGAGATACGAATTTGCTACTTAATCTGTCTTCTAACTTCTTCTATAGCTAAACTATAGCTGAAGCACACTTTGGAGGACTGGACATAATTTTTCTCACACTGATCCCAATAGATCTATGGTCTACCCTTCTCATTCCTCGAAACTCAAAAAAGCAGATAAAATTATTCAACAAGACTCTTCTTTCAAGGTGATGAACATAAAAAAAATATGGTTCCTAGCTCTTTAACCACAAGGCAAGAAAGTACACTAAAGGAAACTGGAAATTTCCCTACTGAGAACAGGCTAGAGGCTCTCCCAACCTGCTTTCCACAGTCTGAGGAATAAAGAATAAATGAAGGGAAAGCCAGGGACCAACTGCACTTCCTCTCAATGAGGTCAAATTCTGGCAAGGGCTCCTGAAAGTATCAAAGATTTTATCTGTCACCAGGAAATGGCCTGCATTGTTTCCAACAAAGAGACTAACAGAAAAAATACACAATTTTGCTTGTTACAGCAGCTCTCATGGCTGCTCCTTGGGCCACCTAGTCTTGCCCCAAAACAGTGTCAAAAATTTTCTTCAGCTTTAATAATGAGATCTGGCTGGCAGTGCAGCACTACTTTAAGTATCCCTCCCCACATGCACCTTCTCCAAACAAGCAAGCTTCCCAATAATGCTTCAGGCTCCTCAGTTCTCTGCTTAGCAACTAAATCTCAAATCTTATTCTCCCCATTCCCAATGGGAAAGAGTATTGAGCATAAACCATGATCTTCCATCCTCCTGCTTCACCCTACAAGGGATGAGACAGAGAGAGTGCCAAGCATGTCCCATCGGAGGAGCAAGAAAGACATGAAACACTAAAGTTATATTTATTCAAGCCTTTAAGAAGTTCTTGAGCTTCTAAAAGCCATCTTAAGCCTGCTTCATACATACAGATCCCAAAGTACTAGATCTCAAGAAAATGGAATAATGCATACAGCACTGTACAGGTGAGTAAAAGAAATAGGACTTGAGTCCAAAGCAGAAACATCTCTGACTGTATGAAAGCCAGAACAGCCACTGCTATTCAATTTCTCACAGAAACAGCTCTTTTTGCAAAAGAGCAACACCCTCCTTTCAGACATCCCTATTCTTTCCTTCCCAGAAACCTACAGGCAAGGAGATAAACTGTTAGTAAATAGAGGTTTCACACCAATTAGCTCCATGTTCTGCAAACAGCATCGCAGACTCAGTGTGGTATTTCCAAGGGCTTGTTATTTCAGAGTACTACATATATATTTCCATATAATTGATCTGTTCTGCTTTAAAGAGGCCATCAGGAAGATATGTGGGCAATTTATTCTAGAGGTAAGAGAAAGAGAGGCAAAGGGAGTTAACCTCAGATTAGCTGTGTTTACACAAGAGTGTTTTACACTGTGGGCTCCTGGAATGAGACCAGAGCCATTCTCTCCTGCCTCTTCAGCACCCCGTTTGTCCCCAGAAGGGAACGGCAGGCACAGCAGTATAAAGTCAGGGGATTCAACTTCACAGCCACAACAGGGCCAAGATAAACCCAGAAAAAACTCTGCCCCATGGCATGGCTGCCACCATCTGGGCACGGGCCTCTGGTGCTGGATGACTGAAGGGCTAAAGGACATGACCACCTGGATATGGCCTAGATTAGGTAGCATGGCCTAAATTAGGCACCATATCGCAGCTTGGCACACCTGACCAGCAAGAAAGCTGGCAAATCCTTGTGGTAAATATTCAGAGCACTGTAGTATCACAACACAACAACGTCCATGGCCTCAGAAATCTCTATGCCCTTATGTTCCCATATCATGCCAGGAACAGGAGAGGCGGGCCACAGAACTACAGCTATCATCATTTTTTATCCAAATACAGACTGTAGAAGCAACCAGACCTAGTCTGACCTACTGCAGAGCACAGGTCATAATCTCCACCTACAGTTCCTGCATCAGACTCACAACTTCTCTTCACACCATGCAGCCCATGTAGAAGGCTGACAGGATTGGACTGAAGACTTGAGTGCTGATGAAATTCCCTGCTCCTGACACATCTCTTCCAAACAGCTCATTACTCTGCTGTGCTTTATTTCCGTTCCCATTTTGTCTAGCTTCCATCTCCTGTTCTCAGTTCCCTTCACATGTTTGAGTACTAAAGAGCTGTCTTCAATCAGACAAATTCTTTCCCTTTTGGCTTTATTCCACAATCAAGATCCTTAGCTTTGATAAGCTAAATAGATAAAAATGTCAATGCCTTTTCTGCAGATGAGAGTATTCCAATCCCCAAATCTTTCTTGTAGCTGACCCTACCATTTTCACCTTTTGATCTGTGGACCCCAACACTGAAAAAAGACCTGGAATAAGTACACCAGTATGCATCTCCTTAGTCCATTTTGCTGAGGGCTCTGCATGAAGCCACAGTATACCATGTTCAGCTATGCCAAGCCAGCCAGGAAACATATGCAAGCATCACACCTTGAAACAGAGTGAGAGACTGAAAACCAGATAAGAAATAGATTTATCCTAAGAATGTGGGAATAAATCTGGGATCTTGGAGACGACCACCCGATTGGCTTGTAGTCACGGTCCAGACAGGATTTTCCATTTGAAGGGTTGTCCAAGAGTTCTCCTAATGTGACCCAGCTGCCTACAGTCAGCAGCATCACTTTACAAGGGACCACTGTACTGAGAGTACCAAGGCCAACTTTTGCAAACATGGCTATCCATCGACAGAGATGAAAGACCTCTTGAAACAAAAAACACTGGGCAAATCTTCTACCTGATTCCTACTCCAAAGTCCCTGAACAATATCCCAAATTCTCATATTCAGCCCATTAACACCCCAAAGTCATTTATCAAATCAGTCTGGCACGAGAGACAGCTCTCCCAGCCAATGCCTGTCCCACAGTCTCTATTTTGTGTGTTAACCCAGTGAAGTCAGGCAGCACATCTTGCTAACACACTGCTCCACAGAACCACCCTCATCCCACCCTTAGTTACCAGGCAACATCTGTTACCTGTAAGCTTCACAAGTAGTGATTTGTTCATCTCTCCCCCACAGACAGGCATGTTTTGTTATTGTAGCAAGAAAACTTTTGTATTTCTCTTCGGAGGATGGGGAGAAGGTCTGCTACTTTTAGAATAAAGGAGCAGCTTGATGAACAGACCTTATAGCAAGGTACTGGAAGCACATGAGGGTGACAGGAGAGAAGACAAACCTGTCAGTGAAGGAAGAAGTTGACAGAAGTGATCACTGAGGACAGATCAAGGGGAGAAAATGTAAAAGCCACCCAAACTGGAAACGTAAGCAGGAGTCATGAGATGTGGGCCCTGAGAACAGGAGCTGATTTTGACTCACAGCACAATGAAGAAGCCCTGAAATGGCTTAAGGAGGCAGCTGTACAGTTAAGGGATCTCCAGGTCTCAAAGATGTCACGACTTGTACTCAGGGTGAGGTAGCAGAACAGCAAAGTAATACTGCAGGGACTACTAGATTGCTGGTTCTCACACACACTAGTATCCAGAGCTTCTATATTATGCTGGAAAACTTCAAAAGCAAGAAAACTTGGGAAGATATGTCATTTTTTTCCCCCAATCCTTTTAAAGTTATTCTGCTGTTGCCTCCTGGTGAAAAGTTCTGCGGGAAGCTAAGTCAGATAAAGCAGAAGAAATACATCCATTGGATAGAGGCTATTTAAATATTTGATGGCTAATATATTAAATGTTAATTGAATACTACAATGATTTTCTCCCCTGGACAGCACACAATTAACATTTAATTTGTTATAAAATATTTAAAGTTATGAAATATCCGAGGGCAACTGAAATGTCTCTTCCACCAAATTGTCTTGGGACAATGTGTTGAGGGGACAAGAGGGCAGGGTAGCATTTCAAATTCTTCCAATGATCTGTACAAGAGACAGGAAAAAAGGTTCCAGAGCTGACACAGTTCAAGGACACAGAGTATATGAAGGGACACACACAGATATTTGATCCTGTCCTCTGCAGATTAAACAAGATCAGGAGTCCTTGTGGCTATAAGGAACCCAGCTTGCTGTGGTGATTATCCATTCCTTAGAGAAAAATAAATTCTGGGCACTTAGACCAAACATACATTTTCATGTTATTTGTTTCAGAGATGCCAGGGAGGGACTGGACTCCTCTTTGCCCTGCATTCACTCCAAGGCATACTGAGAAGAATAGGATTCAGATGATACAGAGCTGCTACTTTGGCTGTGCTCAATGCTTCACTGAGCATCAAGGATGGCAATCAGCTTGGGATGTTAAAATTATACCAGTTGTTTAGGACCTGAACACAAACCTATCTCAGTGGCTGTAGCACAGTTGAACATCCAAGCATTTCAGAAACTTACCTTACTCTAATGCCTGGTTTGGCAAGAGAGGTAGGAAAGCTTTGCTAAGACTTCAGTGTTGGGAAGGGATCTTTTGATTAGTTCAAAAACAAGTCCTTCAGCAAGTTTAGGAAAGCTCAGACTCAATAGTCTTGACATTTTTTGTAGCAGAACTCAAAGACTAGGAAAAAAAACATCAAAGTTCTACTCTGTGTCATTTAGGAGACAAAAGAAATCCAAATACAAGCAAACCAAATGTCTTTTGCAGGTACCCTTAATTAAAGAAGCAACTTTAATTGCTAAGAAATCCTGAATAAGCCCAATGGTACAAAAGGCTCACCTAATTAAGTCCATGTTGCTTAGCCTTGATTTACCTCAGCTTTAAAGGGAATATATGCTTTGTAAAACTCAGTTCTTAATGCAGCTTCTTTTAAATTCCTAACTTTTCTGGTCTCAGACCTTTCATTGACCATTTTCTAAAGATCTGCTAAAAAATCTCTAAGCCTTAGGCTTGTAATGATGGATTATTTCTACCTAGAAGACTTTCAGCTTCCAGAAACTCCTCTCATTTGCTACTTAAAGGTTTGACTAATATGGGGAAAAAAAAAAACAACAAAACACATTCAGCTCATGATTATGTAGAAATGGAATGGGGAAAAAACATCCTGGACTTTATCAGATGGAGGTCTATGGGCTTCATGCTACACATTGGCTCACTCCCTGCTTTGTGTTTCTTTGATAACATTTTGTCAATCAGCTGCTGTGGTGAATTATTGTCACCTCATGCACAGGGATACAGCATCACAGAAAAAATTGCATTTTGGTCTTACCTCTTTGATAAAGCAGTACTTTTTTCAGTTTTTCATCCCTACCAGCACCATGGTAGGCCTTGGAGGATTTTTGCTGGATTTTTCTTCCTCTTAATATTTAACATGTTGAATTATGTCCAAACAGAAGAGGTCAGTGAGAAACAACAAAGGTTTTGCAGGGAACATTTCCATAAAATTTAGATTTTGCCTGTGCAGAATGAGTCTGACCCTGTCACAAATACTATCAAATAAACTCATAAACATTTTGATCATGCGAAGACAAGAAACAGGAAATGATAGAAGTACTAAAATACAGAACTTATATGCTTTTCAGAGTCAAGCAGAGCAACTTCAGAACAGTTCTGTGAGGAAGAAATGGCTTTTGTACATGAGTGATGGCCATGAGTAGACATAGGTGTGGAGAATATAGGACACAAGCCTGTGGGGTTCCTTTGTCCACACTGCCAACCAGACCTTTGGTCATACTTAGGGCTTCTTTCTTCCACCGTATCAGATCAACCCTTCTTCTTCCACTCCATTCCCAGCCACAAATGGATTTGCCCAGGCAGCACCTGTTCTCCTGGTGTGTGGTGGCTGCCACTGACCTGTCCAGTGGCTGTAGCCTGGTGGCAGCTCCCTGTGGCACCACAGTGTATCAGTGTCACACCTAACTACTGCTCTCTGAGGAGTGAGCCCACTAACGAGCTGCACTGAAACCACATCTGCATACTAATTAGGGAGCTGCCTTGGAGGATATTAATTAGGGGTGACACTTTCAGGGCAAGTTCTACTATTCTTCTTCGTATCCCATTTCAGACATGGCCGGGAAGTGTGACTTCAATACAAATAGAGACAAGACGGGGCATTACAGGGACAGCTTGCTACTGCAACACAAGAGAAGCAAAGTTACTGTAATATTCCTCCTTAGGACTGGCTACTGTCTCAAGGAACATTCTAGAAAGCCCCTAACCATATTTTCCTCTACCGTTCTTCTAATCTGGAGAGAAAAGGTGCGTTTCTTTGTCTCCACACAGATAATCCTTCTGCTCCCTTCATTTGCACTCCTCTAGTCTCTAGCACAGTCATACAAGTCCAGCAGCCTTGACAAATGGCTGGAGCACCTGTAAGGGGATCAAGAACTCAGTTCTTTGTCCTGGCTCTGACAGTGACTGAATACTGAGTACTTGTTCCTTGAGTTCTCACTTGTGTTTACCATCATTAGTCTTGCACACCACAGAGCTGTGAGCACTGTTTAGCTTCATGGACCCCCCATTCCCTTCTCCAGCACCACCCAGCATCCACAGCAACCCTGAGGAGTCAGCAGAAAACCACGTTTACAACTTGCACCAGAACCTGCAGACAGTTTTCACAGCACTTTGCAGACTGCCAAATTTTATTGTTCAGCCTAGAGGTGGGAAATGAGCAGCAGGAGTGAGAATTCTACAGCAAGGAAGATGCTGTTTAGAAGCACAAGTCACTTGTTTCTTTGCTGCACAACTTCATGTATTGTGTTTGTGTACAATTCACACATCTGTCAACACATCGCTGCACAAATAATTTCACCTCCACAAAACTGCTGCTGACTCCCTGCATTCTCAATGCAACCACACCACTGGCTTCTGGTGTTTCACAAAACTAGGAAACAAGGAAAACAAGTGCTAGACTGGATCATGTGGGAAGGTCGTGCAGTTCAGGGGCCCAACACCCTCTGTGATGTGCACAAGAAGCTGCATGTGCCATCCTGCCAATTAGCAACCCATCTACAGGAGAAGTGTCCTCCTTGAAGCAATCAGTTATCAGGGAGCAGACACCCTCAAGCATGAAGGTTTGCACCCCTTCTGCACTTTTCACCTCTCTAATGTAAATGTCTATACTCTCCCTGGCTATTTTAACAGCCCTTCACCCCATGAATTCTGCTGAGCTTCCAGCCCCAAAGCTATCACATGGCAGTGAGTTCCACAGGTTAGTGGCACTACAAAAACGTGCCTGCTTCTCATTCTCAGGAGCAAATGCAGATTAGGCAATGCAGATTTCCCACACATTTTAACACTCACATATATGCTCCATTTCAGCTTCTTTCTTTGAGAGGTCAGATGCCAGCTCCTGATTTGTAAGGCAGGCTTGTTCAAGCTATTGGCACTAGCAACATCAGAAACAAGTGAATAAAGAAGAAAGCCTGACATTTCTTTTCCACATGGGAAAAACTGGAAATCTGTCTGTCATTTCCTCTTAGTGATCACTTTCTCTGAATTCCTTCATTTCCATAACAGAAGCAATAATGCATAGATAACTTTTTTGGGTTTTGTTGTTGTTGTTGTTGGTTTTTTGTTGTTGTTTGTTTGCTTGTTTTTTGTTGTTGTTGTTTTTTCTTTTTTTTTTTGGTGGGGTTTTTTTTGAGGGGGGATGGGGAGAGATGGTCAGCAGCTGCTGAGGAAGTCAGCAAAATACTCTCCTTTTCCCACCCTTTTCCCTTGAGGCTGTTGTCAGGAGACAACAAAAACACAACTACTCCATAAGTGAAGATGAGCCAAAAGCTGAAGATACCCACAGTATCTTTTCAAATCAGAGGCACAGCCCCAAGCCAGGACTGAGAATCTGGGCTGGAGACTACAAGCCCTGTCCAGTGGTGGAGGGTGCCTGAGTGAAGAGTCCAGGGGAGGCTGGTCAGGGCTGTTAACCCACAGGAGTTACACTCAAGGTCTCGACTGATCAGCACAGAGTCCCATCTGCATGTAAGCCTCTGTGGCAGAAGGCAAGACTTTCCTTCACTGCACTTAGGCTCTGTAAGGTATCCATAGGCCAAAGAATCTTTTCCAATTTTATAAACTGTTGTAAGACTCAGTGGATCCAAGGAAGGTGGGGTGACTCTTAGGCAGTGGGCGAAGTAGTTGCCTTGACTCTTAAACAGTTTTTTCAGTTGCTCTATTACCACCAGAATTGACAGTTTTCCAAAGAATATGTAAAGTACCAGGATTTGCTTCTGGTTTATTCTTTTCTTCTTTTAATCTCCTGTTTCAACAGGGTTTGGGCCTTGTATTCTACTGCATTTCTTTTTGTGACAAGGAACTCTCACTCCTTTGGGAGATGTCAGTGAGACGACAGACAAGCCTTGGTTCTGGTAGGAGTTCGGCTCATCTCAGACTAGTTCCTGAAAAGTGTTTGCTTCTTTCTGACAGAACCTTAGGCCTTGGTCTCCTGCCCAGCAGTGTCTGCACCTTCAGCCTTAGAGGACAGCCTTAAGGATTGCTTTACCCACTTTCCACAGTGCAAGCTGTGTAGCCTCAGGCACAGTGGAACCACGATTCCCATCCTGTGTAGTGGAACCATGTATCCCATCCACACATACTCAGCAGGACACCCTGCTGCCAGGTACAGCCTCTGAAGCAGCCCCATGGGTTGACTGTGACAGAGCTGCAGAGCCCAAAGCCAGAATGCTTTGCTTCTGTGCAAAGCATTTGTGCTTCTTTGCACAACTTTCTCTCTCTCTGAGGAACAGGCAAATCCTCTGTCAGTTCTTGCTGCTGCCTTCATCCCATGGGAACGGAGCAGCGATGTGTTCAAAGCAACATTGCTGGGCCCTATTCCTGGATTCATCTGTATGCTAGGGATGATTTCCCCAGTGGTTTCCTTATCCCATGCTGGTGAATCATCCCCCCAACAGAGATGACGTATCCCAATAGCTTCTAAACATGTTTTGAAAGAGCGTATTTTCTGTCTTTTGATTTTGCCAGATGGCATCCAGTGATTAGTGGGTTTAATATACGAAGCTTCCCGGAGGAAGAAACTCCTAGATCTCACTAAAGATTCTTCACCACCCTTCTGGTCTTTCCCCTCCCAACTTCAAATTACAGAAGCTGGACCCCTGCTGCGGAACTGAGTCCTCTTCTACTCTATCAATATCCTCTGGCCATTTTTCAAGAACAAAGTGGAAAGCATTTCCAGCAAATGCTTTTAATGTCACTTTGTTTGCCAAGAGATGCTGACTCCTGCTTTGGTTATCATTACGAGAAAGCATCTTTGTTTAAACAGGAAAACAAGTGATGATTTTTCCCCGAGTCACTCGTCTCTCTAGCTAAGCAGCATCTGCATTCCCTGGCAAAGGGACATGGCCTGTTCTGAACAGAAGAAAATATTAGGAGCCTTCTGTTTTAAAAGCACCCATCACCTCACTGCTGCAGATAAAACCTGTTGTCAAACATCTGTCTCCCCTGCCTGTCTCCCTTCTCGTAGTTGAGATTGGATAGATTGTGTGACTTGTATTTTGGGGTTGTAATCCTTGCTAACATGCTGTGCACCTTGCCTCTCTCTTGTGCCTAGATTCCACCTATAAACATATTATAGCCCCATATTTCAAGTCTCAAAGTTTTGGATACTGTCCAAATATACATATACATAGATACATTTCAAATGCGTGGTGCTGAAGGAAAGCCCAACTCCGTTCATAAGTTTACAGCAGACAGCCAATGAGCTGCATATCTTTCTGGACAGGGATCCCCTTAAGGAACAGTTTGAAGAGGTGGTGCCCTGCAAGTTCCCTGTGGGCCAGTATCCTTGAGGGAACAGTAGCTCCCATAGCCCAGTGCACTCTCACCTATGGTACGAGGCACTACAGCATGGCGAGTTTCTTCAGATTTTCTATACCTGTCAGTTTTCTGAGCAGCTTTTAACTTCAGAGTAGCTTGTCTGCTCAAGTAATAGCTGCTCACACCTTTCAGCCTTTGTTGCTCTTATCTTGGGGTAACCCTTTAGCAAGGGCAAGCATCTTCCTTGTGAAGGAGCAGAGTCAGGAGCTCACCTGCATTAGGCAGCATCACCATTGCCACAACAACTGGCAGCTCCCAGGGCAGCCTGGGTAGGATATTTATGTATCATAGCATTTCATACCCTTCAGCTCTGGTGCCTTTTCCTTGGTGGGGATTGTGACAACTGAAAATTGTGCCGCCTTCTTAAACAGGGTGATAGCATTCTCTCTACCTTTCTCACAAGCTGCCTTGACTCACAAGTTTGGTTGACTGCAAACTCCTGGTGTGCACAGCCCACAGCCCCATATGGTGCTGAGGAACAAAGATTCCTAACATTGCTCTAACACAGAAGCCAAGTGATCTGAAATCCATATTTACAGTACACCTGCAGACATTTTCTCTTTTACTGCCACACTGGCAGCTCTTTACTGATTGAGCCAACACAGTTTAAGAAGACGGCAGTTCCTGTTGTTCGTTAGAGCCCTTCGCAGGAGAGGACTGCCCTCACAGTTGAGACTAAAAACACTCATCTAAGTATGCCTAAACAGTTGTAGCATTTTACACTGTTCCATCAAGGTCTGCCAGAGACACTTGCCTGTGCTCTCACCACAACCTTTGTCACATTGCAACTAGTGCCAATCAAGGATTTAATCATTCAATACCTCACCTTCCCTTCCCAAGTTACAATCTCAAATGTTCATGCAAGTGCCTAAATTTGCCCTCTGCAGCTTAAATGGAGAATGTGGCGTCTAAAATGGCTTCCAAAATAGCCATCACACTGAGCAAAGAGAAAAAATGAACATTGTATGTAGTAATCTTGAAGGACAAAAGATCATCACTGAAACAAAACAATCCTGGAGACATAGCCCATGGTCTACACACACTAAAAGGCTATATATACAAAAAGGTACATATATATCTATAGATAGATAGATAGATAGATATACTAAAAGGCACAAGGATATCTGGTCTGCAACTTCTCCTTTCACACATCTCTGTGGCATAGTCTGGATGTACTATGACATCGTACATCTAAATATCAAATCTCCTGCAATGCTACTTAATCACAGTTCCAGACAAAACCTACATGAAGCTTAGGCCTGGCCCAAGGGATGGTATGTGGCTGGGGCTAGGACTAGATCTTAAGGCCTCTGGTCTCTTTTCTTCTGTTTGACTAAAAGCTGTAGCAGTACATAAATGTTATTGCTGAGTGTCATGGCCAAACTGCTCCTCAGTGACCTTCCTACTCCTCATCTCTGCTCCAAACTTTTTCTACTTCCTGGACTGATTCCTTTGGTGTTACCCTTAACTAAGTCATCTCTCCAGCTTGGCTCTTACTGACTCCTGTCCTTGTGCTCACCCTCCTGTTCCTCACTGCGTGCATGTCTCATGCATTTGCACTGTGCAGCCACTTCACCTCTCACCAACCTGCTCTCAGCCTGCTGTGGAGAACAGCAGACTTCAGGCATGGGCCATGCTCTGTGAGCACCTACAGAGGGGAAGAAGTGGGGATGCCCCTCCTATTCATCAGTGTTCAGACAGGTGGTCCTCAGGCCTTTGTCCAAGCCCTCAGGCTGTGGGTATTTGCCTGCAGCCCTGGGTACTTACAGACATCTAGGTAGCTTCAGAATAAATAAAAATTGAGTAAGGTGTGGGTCTTAACAGCTGCAAGAGCTGGACAATATCTGTGACTACATGGGACTTCATCCTAAATGAAAGACCAGAATTTCACCTTAGTCCTGATCTGGGCATCAGACAATGTGGGCCATAACATGTCTCTGAAGAGCTCACTGAAGAAAACTCCCTCCCCTGACTCTAAAACAAGCCAAGCTCTTTTCCTGTTTGTCTCCCCTGACACAAAAAGGTGCTTGTAGGATTCAGGCTGGCACATTTTCCAGCCTCACATCCATTGGCACATATTTGCCCTGTCCCTGCCGCTGGCTGATGATGCCTCTCCAGCCAGGCAGACACATATCAGCCTTGATAGGATGCCTATAGTAAGGAGGCTTGGAGTCAGTTCCTTACAGCTGGGCAGCCAGCAGTGTTTGCTCAACATTTCTGGCAAAGCAGAGTCACCCACCTCTCAGCTGCTCTGTCTTTTCCTTCAAGTCCTGTCTGGGAGGGATCCACGCTCCATGCACTGGCACCAGGAAGCTCATTGGCAGGGATCTGCTACCTTGTGCCCACTGTGATGTCCCACTTCAGTCCAAGTCACAGTGCCTGGAGACCACAGCTCTTACCTCAGTGCTTTGCAATTTGATTAAGGTGAAATCTGATCTGCTGTTCTGAGGACAGGAAATGCCAGGATGGCAGATGGCAGGGAAGAAAGTTGAGCGGAGCTCTTTACTGGCATCCAAGATCCTGGGAGAAACCAAGCTGCTCCTGTAGGGGTCAAATACCAGGGTGAGTAAGGAGAAAAAGCTGTCAGTGTCTTGGTTCTCTTAGAAAACTCAACAGTTAAATACTACAGAGAGATTAAAACACAACATAATTACTTAATTTATTGAGAGATAATGTGCTGGTCCCTCACTGACAAGGAAGAATCAGAGGGAGGTGAAATTGTTAACCAACATTAATTGCCCCCAACCTGAGTTTAAGCTTCCTTTGAGATATTCACAACTCGGAGAGACGTGAGCTGCACAGCAGAGAGGGACTCCAGGGAACACAAATGCATCTCTGCTGGTGAGTGGGTGTGTGAGGGAGGCCGGGCAGGGCTCTGCCTGAGAACCCCTCTCCCCGTGCCAGCCGCTCCTCTAGGCAGCAGTAACAGCTGTACAGTTTTGTGTTTCTATCACGTTTGCACACATAGATCTCCAAGAACTTCACAGGAGAGGAAACTGTTGTTGTCTCAGTTCACCCAATGGGAAAGGTTGCAACAAGCAACTGATCTCTGAGATCAACCAGCAGTTTAAGAGGGCAGAGAATCATAGTCACAAAATGCCATTAGCTCAGTGTCACCTGCTTCACTAGATTGCCTCTCTGTTGGTAGAAAAAAGGGCAAAGATGAAGACTTACAGCTCATCAAAAGCCCAGAGATTAATGGGAACCAATGCAAAACACCAGCAACTGCACAGATTCAGAGAAGAGCAGTAAACATGATTAAAGGGCTGGGGAAATTGATTCCTGGGGAGGAAAAGAGAGCTAAATATGTATAGCTGCCTAGCTATACCCAAAGGAGCACGCTCACCTGCTGCAAGTATTTGATGGAGGAATAATTGTCCTGGGAGGAATAAAGGTCTTACAGCTATGAAGAATAGGGTGAAATTAAAAGGGTGGAGATTTAGCCTCTGATGGGCACACTCGATAATGGAGATGCTGACCTGTCTCCCTGAGGAGCGCCTGTTGCTTCGCTCATGCGGAGGAGCCTGGGAGACAATCATTCTCTGGCACAGCAGTGGACTCCAGAGGTTTTCCCAGCTCTATTTACTTGGTTTCTGTGGACTAACAGAGGTTTCCCGTCCCAACAGCCTGTCAACTGGAGGTCAGGTGGGGTTTTGTTTTATAAATTCTGATGACAGCTAAGGGATTCCCGGCAAATCTGTATCACCGGAGAGTCTAACCAAACAACCGCCTCCAGAAACACAAAGCTGCAGTAATAACATACAGTGCCTACAGCCCTCTGCTCCAGAGGAAGAGGCATTGCTACTCTTGTCAGAAAGCAGAGGGACTGAAATCTAGCATTTCTTGTCATTAAGGAAATATTGCAGACGGGTGCTTGCTGTAAAATGTCACGACGGCGGAGCTCACTGTAATGCTAACTGAAAGCAGGAAAAAACACAGCTGCTGTGAGAAGAGGGCATTGCAGCATATAATCTTCACCACCCAAAGCTGGTGTGCATAGAGAGGTTTTAGCCCACTCCAGTGGCCCACATGCTGAGTACTTTCTGCAAACATTAGCAAGGGCTGTCATTATGAGCTGCTGCCTCCTCTCAAGTGCTCCCTGTCTCTGACTGGGAGGCGTTACTTTTCCACCCATACCTAACACTCAGACTCCTCTGCTTACTTCCAAGACAAAGGAACACAAGGAAAGAGAGAGCTGCCTGTTTTCTGCATCTACTTTCTTCACCCTTTGGGCTTGTTCTCATGCTCAGAGGAGATCCACTCCAAGGCCATCTCTGTTTCTCATTTGCTTTAGATGCAGTTTCCTGACACGAAGGGCAGGCTCACTGCTTGTTGAGCTGAGTTCACACCATGTGGGGGGCTCCATGTTTACTCTCATTAAACTTCAAGCATTGCAAGGCAATTTTGCTCTGCTCCACACCCTCTGGTATAATACATACTGAGTTTCACATCAGTTATACAAGGAATATGGGGTGGAGGAGGGATTGAACTGATAAAATTCCAGTTTTCATCTCCTGTGACATTGTGAATGTTTCCAGCACTATTTTTAAAATATTGTCTGATAAAACAGAGGCCACACAAAGGGGTACTGCCATCAGAAGACACAAAATAGGGCTGTGATGGCAGGCAAGCACGAGAAACCACGATGTGAGAAGATTTGGAGTTAGTTTTTCCTTAGGCTTTTAATACCACAGCAGTATGAGTGAGAAGCGGGACTTACTGTTTATTTACTTTGGCTAGGCACTAACTGCGATCATATTTTCTTGGCACAGCATTCCTTTTCAGCTGAAATAATCAAAACTAAAGCAGTAAGATGGCCCTGCCTGGCATGGATGACCAGTTCTGTCTCTTCAGGAGGCCAGTGGAAATTTCCCTTCAGAGCTCTCCCTGTGGGAAGAACTGCAACATATCTCACCTAGGCTGTTGATAGCTTTGCACAGAGGAGGTTTACACTCTGTGTAGAGACAGGCTAATGATTTTCTATCCTTATTTGGTGTCCTTCACACATCAGGCAAAAACATCATTTGACTTATTTAAAATATAACAAGCTTATAGCTCTTTTTGCCTCTGTTTGGTGATACTTCCACAGTCACAAATATCAAGGCTGGATGTCACGTCCTCCTCCAGCTGCAGCCAAGAAGACACTATTGCTTGGCCACATCTGCTGCCTGAAATGCTCCTGAAGGCAATCCCAACCCCACTTAAGGCTGAAGGAGCTGTCTTAGCTTCAAGAACAGATCACTGACAACCTAGTTCAAATGGCAAAAACGTGTCGGATCCTAACAAAAAGAACACCTCAGCACACAGGTATCAAAAGAAACTTACTCCAGGCAGGAGACCATGCCAGAAAGCTGGGAAACAGCAGCCAGGAAGGTGTGTGTGATTGTGCCTTAGTGTGAGGAGGCCTGGAAATCAAGGCTCATGATTTCAGGAATATTGCGCACAGGGGCTGGTCTGCTGTAGCAAGCTTCAGCAAACTACTTGCTTTCTTCCTTCCCTCTTTCATGATTCTTCCATTGAGTACAAGAAGGCCAGCCCACCTGATTTCCAGAGCCTGTCACCAGCCCTTTAGACTGGAGGAACAAGCATTCCCTTGTAGAATGTCAGCAGCACATGTTTCTGGGAGACTGAAGGGCAGGTGGTACTGCCTTATAAATCATCTAAGCATGCCTGGCGAGATAAATGCCTGCTGTATTTTGCATAACATCTGGGACAGCACAGGAGAGACCTTGGGGGTTGGGAAGGAGCAGAAAGTGAATGTTTTCTGAACATAATGAATTGACAAAGACAGAGATGGTGTCACCATATGGTCAAAGAAACAGTCAGAGATGCCCAGCCCTCGTCCTCTGAGGGGAAAGGCAACGACAGGGGCATAAATGCACAGCAGCCAAAGGGTATTTATTCTGTTTGGTTTTGTCAGGATTTGACAGCGTTGAGGATAGTGGGGTCTCTGTGGGGCAGGCTGAAAGGACAGAGGGAGGGTGAAAGGGGAGGAGGAGCTGTGTGGCTTTCAGATGGACTGGCTGGTTAATTCCCCTGGGATTAAAAGCAGAAAGATCAGGAACAGCATAAACCAGCATGGGGAAAAGGACTTCCAGGAATTACTAAAACTGTAACAGGGATCAGGGCAAAGACGGTTTAGAGAAAAAAAAAATCTGAAAAACGTTTGAAGCCTGAGCATGATTTTAACAGCTTAGTTTGACCAACTACCTTGGTCAAACTATCTGTTTGTGAAAATAAATATGATAGGGCATCTCTTGTTGCAGAGGACACCTATTGTTTCAACTGTCCATAATTCCAGCCCTCCCCCTAAAGCCTATCTCCTTCCACCACTGGAAGGGAACCCATCTGGGTGTATTTTCAACAGGCATTTAAGAACATAGAACAGTACAAGGGAGCACAGAATCAGTGCTCTTATTGTGTGAGGATTTTTTTCTTTTGCCTTTGACACCAGTTCTCAAACCCATGTATGGAGCTGATTGAATTCCAGGCACATCTGGAACCACACAGTAAATAAGGCATGGAGGAACCTCAGGACACCACCTATCTTATCCCTTGCCATGAGGTAAGATGAACTAGAACTGAACCATGCGTGGCAAATGATCACCTAATCTGCTGCTAAAAAGCTTTTCAGTGATGGAATCTTCACAGTCTCCCCAGGCAATACATTTTGGGTTTTCATTGCCATGGCCATTTTACTTCTAGCCCGAATCTTCCTTGCTGCAACTTAAGCCCATTATTTCTTGTCCTATCCACAATGGATGAGAAAAACAGTTTATTGCCTTTTTTCCTTGTAGCAGCCTTTTATAGACTGTTACCTCCTTCCCCCTTCATCCTTCTTTTCTGTAGGCTAATTAACCCAAATTCACTCAACATTTTTCCATAGTTCATATTTGACAGAATACTGATTAAAATACTGCCCTCTGGACTCTCTGTCCAGAGTCCTGCTTTCTTTAAAGGTTGTGCTAGGGAAAAAACAAAACTCAAAGAAGCCCTGCCCACACTTCTGTGAATGGGTCTTTGGGTTCACTGCATTTCTACAGATCCTAAGTCAGAACCACATTTTCACTGCATTGCTTTCTCTTGATTTCTCTTCTGCTGCTCCTTTGTCCCTTCCCAAAGAGGTTCATGGTAATTCTTGTCTGTTCACAATGCAGGAGAGTGTGCTGTGAGGGCTTGCCAAGGCCCTGCTCCTTGCAGTAAAGAGGGTAAAGAGGTGGACCTCCTCATGACTTTACAGTGCCACACACAGGACAGCAGATGAAACAAGGGTTTGCCAGCTCGAGCTTAAATAAAGACAAAGCAGCCCAAAAAGATTGCAGTGTCTGAATGCGTGTCCTATTATTCAGAAATTTGCTTTATCACCAGGTAAGATTTAAGGATAACAGAAGACATACACTTAAAAACATTGATTTGCAATAATGAAAGTGAGCCGTAAAAAGAGAGAGCAATGTTATTAAGATCATTCTTAACTTAAGAATTCTCCATTACGGCTTCAGGATAGTTTCCTCCAGTTCCTATTCCTCTTGATGAATTGGAATCTGAAAGAAAGTGTTTGCAAGATGGGCACTTCCAGGAAAGTCACTTTGCTATGCATTGTTTGTACCAAAATAGAGTACTATCATTGCTGTAAGTTCTCCTTTTTTTGACATCTGAATCATGCCACAAAATTAATAGACTTTAACAGCAATTGTTCTAAAGTCAAATGCTTTAAAACCTCCATGCATTTGGAAATGTCTTCACAGTCAAATCTGAGCCATTTATTTCCTGAAACATCAACATTACTAAAAGCAAAGAAGAACAAGAGTATGAGCCAATGCTCATTTGCTCTCACGGTCTGTGTTTCTATTTCTACTGCTACCATAAACAAATCTGCTATGGAACATGCTGGATTAGTTAACCCTTGCCTGAAGTCAGCATCTGGAGCAGGCCAGGGAGGAGATACGGCATCTGAGCCACAGTGGGTGGGTGAAAGGATGGAAGAATAAGCAGGGAACAGTATCAGAAGTGGGATGTGGAGCAACTATGGGCAGTGATTGTAAGAGAAGGAGGGTGAGATCCATCTTTGATACTCGTGTGAGAAACAGAGGAGCTGCAGAAACTCATACCCATATGATAAGGTTTATTTCCTGAAGACACTTGTCATGAAATGCCACACCAAACCCATTATTAATCTCCAATGGAATCCCATGCAAGCTGCTTCTGTAGCTTCCCTTCACATGATGGCTTTGTGCACCATGTATCTCCTCCCATCCAGACTTGGTTTAGAAGCTTTCAGTGCACTTGGGGGGAAAAAAAAAGCAGGATGGACTTAATAAACAGCTGGTCATCACACTACTTGAAAGAGCTTGCAGAAGTGCTGTCCAGGATTTCCAACGCAAATTAGTTTTGTCCTGAATCGGCATTTTCTGAGTTACCTTATTTCCACTGTCAGATGAGTTTCGGAAGTCAGCTCCACTTCCAACTTTGCCAAAGTGAAGCCAGTTCCTGCTGCTGCAAAGGAGTGGTGTGGAGCAGTTCCTGTTGCCTGTGTCATGTAGAAGCATCAAGCTGGTTCCACTCCATGCCACTCTCCAGGGAAAACAGCGACTCAGGGCTGCTAGCAAGCCTTGGGAAATATGGATAGGGCCCAGCCAAAGGGACCCTGCAGCAGGAGAGGCCATGCATAGAAGGAGAAGGCTAGCCATAAAACAGGGCAATGCAGTGTGGAACAGAATCTAGAGGACCACCAAAGAGAGGATGTTGGAACCCTGGAAGCTGAGAATTTTAGGCTGGGCCTCTCTGCAATTGTTCCTTCACTAATATAATAAAAGATAAAAACCCACAAGAGGGTAGTTAGGAACATTTCCTCATGAACCTGAAAGCATATTCATTGAAGGTGTAGCTAGCATGCTACAGGACTTGTTAGTGTTAGCACCATTAAAATGCTATGGATTAAAGGCATTAAGTCATGCTCTACCTAGCTGCAAAGGACTTCCAGGCAGATGAACATTTAGTACCTCTAATATATAAACACCCTTGTTAAATAATAAGGTTTGAGTTATGTTTCTTACAACCTTGGTGAAAATTGATCACAGCTTAATCTCTCAGTGTATATCATTGCAGAAGCAAAATGACCCAAATGGCTGCCACACATAGGCTGTTGCCCCATTTTTGTTCTCAGTTACTGCAATCTGCAAGAACAACTGATTTCAAGCTTTAACTTCTTCTCTGAAGAGCCCGGGGACCCTGCTGGCATCCAACTGTCCTTTCCCAAGCATGAGCTCTTTACCAGGCTCCCTCTGTGGCAGGTGACACTAGCAGTTTTTCATATATTTGTTCTGAAAGGAATAGAGGTTTTTTCACAGACTATTCATTGACATATAGCTCCCATAGCTAATCCTAAAATGCTTTCTAACACTGTAGACTATACATGTTACAGAGATTAGTGCTGAACAAATATTTCACTGTAAATAATTTATTCAATAAGTTTCATATGGCTTTTTTTTTTTTTCTATTTGTGAATTGTCTGCAAACTGCAAGCCAAATTCCCAAATTCATTCATTAGTCAAAATTGCCCATGAATTTCTCCTGCAGATAGTTTTTGCCCTGCAGGCCATTCATGGACAGTTTGTTATGAATAGCCTCAATTCAATGCTTGGTTGGTTTAGCTGCAGCAGTCATGTGGACACAGCTCTGTTCTGAATGAAAATTCACTTTCAAATATGAACCAATATTCACAGTGAATTTCTCCCTCTGTTCCCTCAGCCCTTGGAGGAATCAGCCTAGTTAATCTAACTGGGTGGGTTAAGCTGTCCAGAGCAGCACAACGGACTGGGGAAGGAACTGAGGGATGTTCAGTTGATATTGTTCTGTGTAGAGGCAGGATGGGAATACTCCACAGGGCAGTTGTGAACTGATGTCCTCACTCCTTCCTGAAGAGTGACCACCAGACACAATCAGGAACATGGCTACAGTGCAGCATCTCCCTGTGTTCTACTGTTACCAAAGAAAGATGGATAATTACTTCATACTTCACATTCTCATAATGAATTAACATGGGTGAGTTCTGAGCTGCAGCCAGACCCAGCTTCTGCTTGCCAAACTACTTTCCAGGGGGTTAATCCATACAGAATGTTTCCAGGGTGTTTCTAAGCATCCTTCACCTCTCTGGAGAAGAAAGTAGATGAAATAGGACACACTGTGTTGCAAACACTAGCTTGATGTTTGAGTTGCCATTCAGTGAGTCTGGAGGCTTCTCTTGTCCTGTCATTTGTCTTCAGCAGATGTTCTTATCAAATCACTCTGTTGCAGAGTGCTGCTGCCAGTGCTGTCAAATCCAGCTGCTGCTCACACAGGGGGTCCAAGCAGCCACCCAGCTGCACCTGCTGGCCCTGCTTCCTCATCAGCAGCATGCCAGGGCAGAGAGACCCTGAAAACCTCAGGCAGATAACAACAGGGGCTACGTGTGCCTCTCAGTACCACTGGTGTACCTCCAGGAAGAGATTTCACAGGCTGATACAACACTGCTAATTGTAAGGGTTCTTTCCTCATTTCTAAGGTTTGAATTGCTCCATGTAGCTATCTTCACTAGTGGAGAAGCAAATCCAGAGGCCTTCTGAGTTGAGATTTCAGATAAATGCATTGACAGCGTAGAGAGAATAGCAAATGTCCCCAGATGGAGAAAATGTTGACTTTATGTTGAGAAACTCAAAGGCCAGAAGAAATAAAACAAACTGATGGGGAGAGAGAGGAAAAATAATAATAATAATAATAATAATAAAAAAAAAATAGCCCAACCCAGTAAACAAATACTAAAACTGATTTTGTTTGTTTGTTTGTTTTTATGATGAAAAATATTTGTGCTCCTTCCTATGAAAAGCATACATTTGCTGCAAAAATATTGCATGGAAATTTCACACTAAATTTTTACCATCTTTCTTTTTTTGCCAGACAGGTTCAAAGGAGGTCTACTACAGGCTTAATAATAGTTATACACATCTTCAAGCTGCCACTGGAAAGCTATTTGCATTCATTGTGTGAAAAAAGCTCTGATACAGAAGCCTCAGAACGTATACAAACCCATCTCTGGACCTCTGTTACCTTGAGCTTTGACTATGAAACACATGGAGTCTCAGTGTATCCAAGATGCTGCTGCTATTATTCTCTCATTCTTATGCTCAAAACTCCTCTAAAACCATTCTTCACCAGTTATCTTTCCCCTCTGCAGTCCATTTGACACATTTTGCCCTTACCTTAACAACCCATCTTCCACCCACTTGTCTGCACATTTGCCTTCACTAATTTTTCTAGGAGCAGCTTTGCTGAAGCCTCTTGAGTAGTCAGTCTCTAGCCTCTTCCAGAAGGCTGCTGTGACCAAGGATGATTTCCTGATCCCTTCTGCAAAGCTGTTTTTGCCATTCTACAGGTCTCTCCTTCAATGAGGTTTGCCTTTCCAAGGTCTCCTCTCAGACACCTGCGAGCATTTTTCTGCCCCTCCAAACGCACTGACATTACTGAATAGAAAACTACAAAGGCACGCATGAAATGTGCCCTCTCATTCTTCTTACTGTCAATCTTCTGGCATCCTTCAGAAGAGCAGACTCTAAACTCCTTGTAAAAACTGCCATGGCCTTTTTCTATCTCTAAGAGTTCCTACCACTTTTATCATGATAACAAACAAACAAACAAAGGAAAAAAAATCCAACCAGAAAAAAAAAATTCTAAAAAAAGCAGTACTTCACCTAGGACAAAAATTAAACCTCCCTTTGTACTGCAGCAGCAGCTGTTAAACATTGAATAGCAAAGCTGTATCTCAGCAGGGAAGAATGACAGGGAAAAACCTGTAGCTGGTTAAAACTACTTTGGTAGGAATTTATGGAGGTAAAATATTTTACCTTTCTAAGTGTAAAATTCGATCAAATTTCATGGTTTTACTTGCTAGGCCACCGTAGGCTGCTCCCCCTGCTCCCTGATAATAGCTGTGACCATTCTCAAAAACAAACAAACTGAATTAATCTGCAAGTAAAACACACGGCATTTTTTTAGTAACTTGGAAGAAATTGTGCCCTTCTTCAGAATCCCGCAGCTCCCCTCTGTGTGCTGCCGGCTGCCCCCCCAGCCTTGGGGCAGCTCAGCACAGCCCTTCACTCGGGCAGGCCCTTCTCCCGAGCGAAGCAGGACGGTGATGGACCCCAGCTGGAAGTGCATCTGCTACTCAGCCTCCTTCACCCCTTTCCCAGAAACCTGGAGGATTTTTCCTCTCTGGCATGTGCCTTAAAAGACATGAAGGTTGCACCCAAGGGTGCCAAGTCCTTCCTACGCTGCAAATGAACGATTACCAAGCTATTGTGCCAGAAGGGGAAGGCGAAAAAAAAAAAGTGCACTGCTGGCACCTCTCTTATTTGATTTCATTTCCCCCCTCCCACCCTTTCCTTCGGAGCGACGCGAAGCGATGAGAGCAGGCAGAGATCTCGCTTAAATTAGGTTTACAAATAGCCCGGCGAATAGGGAGATGAAATGCACACGCTGCATGTCGAAGCGTCACGGCCGCGCATCCCGGAGCGGTGGGATTGGGAGCGCGGGGAGCAGCGGCAGCGCCGGCGGCCGCCGCAGCTCCGGGCCCGCTCCGCCAAGCGCTGGGCGCTGCTGCCCCCCGACGGCCCCTGCCCGCAAGCGGCCCGTGGAGCCGGGACCGGACCGGACCGGGCTGAGCCTCCTCCGCTCTGCGGAACCCGCTCACCGCCGCGGGGCACAGCATCCAGGCCAGGGGAACCGCGGGGCTGCAGAGGTGACCCCGAGAGAAATCGCCGTTTTCATGGTCTATTAAAAGTGACAACTCGGTGCCCTCCATTTATTTCCTGTCACTGAGATTTATTTTCTGTCCAAGGATATATATTTTATTTTTTCTCCCCACGTCCCACCCCCCCCAAAAAAAAACCAAAAAAACCCCAAACAAACAAACAAAAAACCAACCAACCAAACAAACAAAACAAAACAAACAAAAAAACACACAAAAAAAAACCAAAACAAAAAACAACACAAACCAAACAAAAAATAACAAAAAAAACCCACAAAACAAACAAACAAATAAACAAAAAACCCACAAAAACACCAACTCCATCTGGCAGCTGGACATCAAACTCTGGTTTTGATACCTTGCAAAAAAAGATATGGGTTGGTAGCTGAAGCTGCTACCTTGGCAGCCTCGGAGACCAAAGCTCTCTGTCCACCAGAGCTGATTGCTGTGTAACCACACAGTATAGTTTATCTGTATAGTATCATGGCTAACTTCTTCCAAACACTGGCTCCTGCCCGCTCAGCTGACTCTGTCTAGCACAAACACTCTGTACCAGTTCACGAGGCCAACTGGTCTCCACATCCTATCTGGCCTCCCTGCTAAGCCTTAGGGGAGGTCAGGAACAGGCTGGCTGTTTTCGTTACTTCTTTTATTTACTATCCCCACTGAACTACAGGTGACATGAAGGCTATTTATATCTCACATACATCCCTCTAGAGGAGGGGTGGATTTGGATGTAGATCTCATCATTTGGGAGTTCAAGGGCTGTTACTAGCATTTGGTCAAGGCACGTGATTCTGCCCTTCTACTCCGGTGTTGCAAGACCCGTCTGGAGCACTGTGCCAAACTGTGAGGCCCCCAACATGGGAAGGATGTGGATGTGTTGGAGCAAATCCAGGCAAAGGTCACAAAAAGGATCAGAGGGCTGGAACACCACTCCTATGAAGGCAGGCTGAAAAAAAGTAGGGTTGTTCAGCCTGGAGAAGAGAAAGCTCCAGTGAGATCTTGTAGCAATCTTCCAGTACCTAAAGAGGGTCTACAAGTAAGATGGAGAGGGTCTTCTTAGAATGGCACGACAGGACAAGGGAGAATGGCTTTAAACTGAAAGAGGGTAGAATTAGATCACGTATTAGGAAGAGATTTTTCACTATGAGTGGGGTGACACACAAAAACAGGTTGCCCAGAGAAGCTGTGGCCACCCTTGGAAATGTTCAAGGCCAGGCTAGATAGAGTTTGGAACAACCTGGTTTAGTGGGAGGTGTCCCTGCCACAGGCAGGGGAGTTGGAACGAGATGATCTTTAAGGATGCTTTCAACCCAAAAAATTCTGTAATGCTGTGATTCACACAGAAGCCCAGCACTCTGGAGGCAGGGTAAAGCCCAAGACATAAGCCTATTACACAAGCACCACTTTCACTGTGAGGTGTGCTGCCTGCCACTACCATTGAATTATAGAGGTGTGGACAAGACTAAGTTGTCCTCCAAAGAGATGGTAAAACAAAGTCATTGGGTGCTGGTGAAATCACTGAACTCACCACCTTTGCAACTTTCCAGCCATCACCTTAGTTCCTACAGAGGATCACACAGGCTAACTGGACCTCACCACACAACTGGGAAAAAGGGGGGAAATGGAGGTATTTGGTAGGAAACAGGAGATGAAAGAACCGAGGAAGAATGGGTGAAGTAAAAACCCACAGAGTGGAAAGCCAGAATGAGGAAAAGGAAACTGAACATGAGGCTTCAGCCACAAGGACTAGAGAGGACAGGACTAAAGGGGTAGAGGATAGAGAAAAAAAGAGAAGGATTGGAAGAGAAGGAATAGACTCCACAGAGAGGGAACACACTTTTTGGCAGTAGGAGAGCTGAAACTCAGGTTGGGAACAAAAGTCCTCTTTGAGGCAAACACTAAGAGGGGATAAAGGGATGGAAGAGGGTAAGAGATGGAGAAAACCAGAGAGGCCTATGTCTGGGAGCAGGAAGCTGAGGGAGTAGAACACTGTGCCTTTGGGACATGGCTTGAAAAGACAGCTGTCTTGGAAATGCAGCATATGAGGAGGGACAGCGCTGAGAAAGATGCAGCTGCCCCTGTCTGTGCTGTGGCTGCCACTGTGCTAAGGAACTCTGTTCACTGTGAAGGCTCTCAGCAGCTGTTTTCGTCAGCTCACCCTGAGCACATTCCATGACTGCAAGCAACCAACATGCTGGGAAGCTCTTACTGCAGCAGCCACCATCAGGAGCAGCCCAGGCAAGCTGACGCTTCTACTTGGTATCCTGAAAGAAGGCTGAACCACCAGTACAGCACTGATGTAGCCTTGACACCAGTTTACAGAGAAGACTTGGTTTTGTGGCATTCCAAAGAGCAGCAGTGCTCCTTCTGTTAGAAGGGAAAGTCTTAAAATCCACCTGATGCTTCCCAAAACCATTGGATGGTCACTCTTTCAAGGTCATGCAACATGGGGACCAAAGCTCTCTGTTTTCTACAAGGAGCACCAGAAACACAAAACCCGTAACACCCTCTTTTTCTCCAATTAGCAAAGAATGTCTGTCCTTCCATTCAGGCTTGAGGAGGGCTCCAGGGTGAGCTGGGAGCCCAGAGCTCCCAGCCATACCTGGGAGTGATAAGACTGCTGGCTAGGTGCACTCTAACACCAGCCCTGCCTGTGGAGATAACACGCAGCTCTCCTGTGTGCAGGGAACACCTTTGGGACTGAGTTTGCTTGGTGCTAAATAAAACCCATGGCTTTCCTGTCCACTGGATGAAGCCACCAGACACACAAGGGCTATTACAACTGAATTAAGTCCTTTCTCACATCTCCTAAGAGCACATTCAAATGTGGCTGGTCATGTACTTTGAAGAGCTGCGATGCCAATAGAAAATGTGAATGAACTAGGCAGTTCCTTGAAAATATAGGTTAGGATTAAAAAAAAATCCTAGTCTCTAAGTGCAAATCAATGAGAAGTACAGAGTCCTGTGTATTCCTAGCTTATCCTCTCTGCAGCATCTGGCAAAGTTAACACTGGGAGCTGGCAATGTGCATATGAAGAAATATGTAGATTATCGTTCAAATATAAAACTCTTACGAGGCAGTCAGTCAAAACCAATGTTGGAAGCATTCCCTCCTATCCTTGTGCCTAGTAAGACTGTGGACTCTCTGAGCAGAGATCTTAAAGAGCAAGCTAACCATCTTTCAGCAGGGGATTAGATATAGTTGGACCTCTTAGGTCAGACCCTGGGGGGTTGTGTGTGCACATGCATACGTGCATGTGCATGTAGAGTATCTGGGGACTTTTTTCTGCTCTTTATGATTGTATCCATTTTCCAGGTGGGGAAGAAAAGTCTCAGTGAGACTAGAGCTAATATTTTCACTCTCAGGCTCCTACGTTCAGATTAACCACCAGGTCTATCTCTGACATGCACTACAGGCATCCAGCTGTGGCCCCCTTGGATGGGTGCCTGCATTCCTACTTACCTCAGGCAATGCAGCAAGTCAAAGACAAGCTGAGAGTGAAACCCAGATCTGACTAGAACCCCAGCAGCACGTTTGCTGGATCGCGAGCGCCCGATGTATTTGTCTTCATTTAATGTACTATTTTTTCTATTCTCTTGAGTAATTTCCTTCCCTTAAAGGATATAAATCACATACCTACAAAGTAAAGAATTATTTAAAGAGCAGTTATATTTAAGCTTAAAAAAGGAGTTTGAATTTAACTCCCTGGTGGCTGAGATGTGACTGGCTGGTGGATATAACTTGGCTTAAATAATTGAAGGTGTTTTATGGCTTCAATGCCATAAAACCAGTGCTCCATACACTGGGGTGCTACAGTGGGTGAACACCCTTGCTGCAAGTTAACTTAATGCTGCCTTCATTCATTTCCCCTAAAGTCACCTACCCTGCTCTCAGCCCCAAAAGCACGCTCATGCACACATCGGGCTTTGCCCCAAGTTAACTCAATCAGTTTAGCAGCTCCATTTCATTGTGTGCCACGCTCAGGTGGAGAGAAGGTAACAGAGGTTTCTCTTTACTTCTCTAAGCCACACCACAATTTCATTTTGTCCCTGATCTTATTGTTGATAAAGACAGGAGGAAATGTAGGAGTGGAGCGATTCCCAATGGAATAGCATCGACTTCAATAGCATTGACAGTAGTGAGTGTTAAAGGTAATCTGTTACTATGAAAAGGAATACTCTTCCTGCTTATTAAGTACGGCTTAGCAGCAGAAACACCACCAAAAGCTTTAAATGAACAAAGGAAAGGACATGAAAGAAATTAATACCTTGGGAAGAATCATAGTGACCATGTTTTAAACAACTTAGCAGCTGTTCTCTCCCACTAATACCTTGTGTAGCATTCATGATGTCTATTCCCTTCCCTCTGTACTTCACTCTAATAAGCAATGGATTTGCTCTGAATAACACAAATCTAATGCTGAGACTTCAGCTTATGAGAACTGAAATATGATGCAAAGATGCATGGCCATTATAACTACAAGACAGACAGTCACCTATAACTTCCAAAAACCTTTGGAAAAGAAAAGAAAACACAAATCTACAGTCCAAGGATGCTTTGTGGCCAAAAAGAACCAATTTAAAACAGGCAGAGACTGATCTGATCAATTTTAATGCAGACCTTGAACTTCGTGCTTAGAAATATGACAGAGCCGTCAGGAGCTGCAACTCCCTCCCAGCCAGTGGACAAGGAACTTCACATCACTTGAAGGAAAGGTTAGACATCCTATGGGTCTGGGTGCTGGGGACAGATAGGGGCACAATGTTTCTATTAAAACTCAGCTGAAAGGCTACCAGAAAAGGCCCATGGGCTGAATGTTCTTGATTTGACTGACAAGAATAGAAATGAGGGCATGACATGGAAATCCTGATTATGAGCCATGTTTCAAGGAAAACAGTATTTGTTGAGTAGATGAACTTTCAGTTGTGGTTTGGACTATTTCATACACCATCCTTAGTAAACGCAGATCTGGAACCAAATTCTGATTTCTGATATGCTGGGAGTCCACTGCCTGGGGCTGGAGGTGGCTCTTTGTAAAGCGAAAAGCTTTGGAGTCTTAGTCACATCCAAAATCTATTAGGGTCATGTTTCCTTCTTTCCATCAACACGTAGCTGAAAAGAAAATCAAACTTGGGAGGTTTGCATGTAATCACCTTGCCTTCTGAACCAAAGCCTCACTGGACTTGCATGAGCAAGTACTTTGCTCACATATCTGACCCCAAACTCTGTATGTCCTTGCTCTTGCAACTAATCTGGGCCCATTAATGAGCATGGATATGGTTGCTGGTTTCACAAGGTCGGTAAATCCTTGAATATCCAGAGCTGGCTGGCAGGCAAACAAAAGTTAGTTTGCAGTAGTTCTTCCACTGGGCGCTCTCCTAACCACTGTGTTGCTCCTGTGTGGAGGAGCTAGAAAAGTCAGCCAGGCAGCTGCTCCCAGCCTCAGCAGGGCAGCAGGACAAACATAAGTCAGCTGTGAGCCCATAAGAAGCCAGTTGCAGTGGTGTATACAGTTAAATATGGGGGCAGCAGCTCTTTACACTGTGTCCTATCTGTTCCCTGGCACTGCCCATGCACCAGCCCATTCCCCGTGCCTTTGAACCACAGACCATCACAACAAGAGCAGGAGCTGGGAAGCCAAAGGCAGGCTGTGGTGAAGACCATTTGCTCCTGGGACACAAAGTGCTCAAGCCTCCTCACCACAGCGTAGCAGGTGCCACAGTACTGAGAGCATATCCTGAGTGGCAATCGTAGGAGAAAAAAAGGAAGAGGTCTTCATACTCAAGGGGCACTTTATTCTCTGCGGGATCGCAAGGAGGGGAAAGCCGAGCCGGCAGCTCGTACGGAGGTGCAGCCATTCGCAGGCAAACTAAGCAGTGAACGGGAGCCGCTGAAGTTCTCCATCCCTCCAGAGGATGTCATTGTAGAGCCACCGAAAAAGGCGATCTTGGTGACCCAAATCCGGCGGCGGTGAGGCTGTAGCGATGTGCAGCCGCTCTGCGGACATTGCCCCAGAGCTGCCCGCCCGCTTTCCCAGAAGTAACCAACTTTCCCTGGCCAGTGTGCAACTGGTGGAATGACGGCAGGAGCGGCGAAAGCCACCGCGATTTGGGAGCTACGCAACAGGTTATCCCGGGAAAGACACGGCACGTGTGCTGTGGGTGACTGGGCTGAGCAAAAGCACCGGGCGTTCTCACCCTTTCCTGCCGTGCTTTCAGCCTCCTTCGGTGTCCCCGAGCGTGGATGAGCAGGTGGAGGAGATGCATTCACACACAAGGAAGATGAGCAAACAAAAGATTTGTGTGGAGGTTTTGTTCACAGATAGCAGGAACAGACTGCAGTCTGCAGCCATTGAGCAAGTGCCCCCTGGAGAGAGCTGGTGGGAGATCCGTGTGCTTGTGCACCTATTACTGTTGTTTGTCTCACCAAAGGTTAGTCTTTGATTTTGTACATATTAATCCCAGCAGAAAACCACAGCCAAAAGGAGGAACCGCTTTCTGTCCGTGGCACATTTCTGTAATAGTTTCTATCCCTAATAATCGTATTTGAGAGTCTAAAGTCACACTGGATTTTCTATGGAGCTAATTCTAGCCCCTGCTGCCTTTCGTCCTTCATGTGGAGCACAGGGGCAAATGTTCCACGAGCCTCAATCCCAGATGGTAAGGCTGTACCAGTGATGCCAAGCATTAAAACAAGTCTCTAGGCTACTGTGCAGCCTTAGAAACTGCCCCGACTTAAAAGAGTGCTGCTGCAACCCAGATCACACACCTTTTCTCTGTCTGAAATGTCCACATGGACAACAACCTGGTGATTGCTTGCCAAAGGGTCTTGTGATCATTCAAGAAAAATCAGCTACCTGAGAGAAATTCTGCAGATATTGATAGTATCCAGGAAGGCAGACTCTACCAAACACAGCGGGTTTGAATACGAGCAAGAAACTACAGAGCCTCTGGGCTTTACTCTATCCAGTCCCTTAGCCAACGTTTCTCTTCGAGCACGCACCACATCAGTTTTCCCATTAAAGCATATCGACTGGAAGCAAGTCATCATCCCTTCCCAAGTATGATTTAATAAGTCCAAATCCAGGACCTGACCCAGGCTACATCCACTGCTAAAGAATCACTTGCCAGTCAACCACGCAAGCTGCATCCTAATCTCTCTTCTTTACTGCTGTTTGTTTTGTGGGGTTGGGGGGGGGGTTTTGCTTGTTTTTACGTGGGTAGATTAAATTTCCTGCCAACCCACTTTCTCATTCAAGCATGTTACAGAGGAAGTGGGAGGAAGGAGGAAATCAGGAACAAACAACAAGCAGAAAATGGCATTAGAAGGCTTAGAGAGGAGTCTGATCCTTAGCCATGCGCACTGCCCCATTCCTGCACATCAGCAGTGCTCTCTACTACAGGGAAAGGAAAAGTGATTTTTTAGCTGTCGTTGTCCATGAAAACACATCAAAGGAAATATGCCAGAGCTCTAGAGTCGGGAAGTCCCAAGACTACCAAGTTTCTCCTCCCTAAAAATCACCATTCACATATCCAAAGCTCTTACCACATATTAACTCCCACTCCCCCTCCACGGCTGTATAGGTGACCTAAGAAAACCCTTCTCTGTGCTGTTCACCAGTCAACAAGAGCTCTGAGCTCAAGAAATGCCTTGCATGTGCCCTCTCTTGCTTAGCAGGTCACAGACCTGGTAATTCTCAGCAACATCCTCCAGGCACGTGCAATGCACAGAGGCAGACATGGAAGAAGGCAATGTGAAGAAAAAGAGCCACAGCCTTTCTCCCTGCTTTCAAGGCTTGCTTTGTCCCTATGTTCACCTACTCCCCAGCCAGAAAGAGGCATGGCTCAGTGAGCTCAGTGGCACTGCATTCCCTCTCTCAACACCCATATTCCTGAAACTCACCAGCACATTTTGCCTTTCTCATGGCAAGAGCAGACCTGTAAGAAGGGCACAGTGGGTGAACACTGCTTTGCTGGCATCAGGAAAACAAGCTGCAGGCAGGATAGCCAGCACCATTTGGAAAAAGCATAGAAAGAAAGGTAACTCGGTCATTGAGAAACCTGACAACAGCTCTGCTCCAGGCCTCTCTACTAAACAGAGGCCATGAGTTAATGTGAGTGCTTGTGTTTGCTCAGAAGTGAACTTGTGAAAGGCATGTACTTCCTCAGTTTTCCACGTGCTAGAAATGTTCAAGACCATCATAAGAGAATCTGCTGAACCATTTTGGGTTTACTTGGTGCTGGCAGACACATGCACAGACTCACCCACCTGCTCACAAACCAGTGGTGCCATGGTTGGGAAGATCCAGGTTAGAGTGCAGAAACAGAGAGGCACTTGCATGCCTGAAGTGAATGAGGCTGGGATGCCAAATGTTGCTTTCAGGAAAAATCCAGTAACCTGCAAAATCTTGCCAATTTACTTGATGAAACCATGATTATCATGAACTATTAGAAAGCATGCTGGTTGTGTCCGACGAGAGAGATGATCTGAAGACCAGGATACTCTTTGGAACACGTGCTTTATTGGTCGTGGGGAGGCAGCCTGACTGGGGAAGGGTCCAGGGATCCAGTGCAGAGAGTCCAAGAGGGCAAGAGGCAAGAAGGTCCAAGAGAAGGCGCGCAAAGAGACAGAGCTCCTTGTTACATTCCAGTTTAACCCTTTCTATCGTGAATATTCTAATGAGCATTAACCAATCACCTCAAGATACAAAACCTACAGAATCTACATACAGCCTATGGGAACTACAACATTACAATACTACTCTACATACCAAAACCTGTGAAACCCACCTTATCCCTGATACCTGAGAAGGTCCAACCTTTTATTCATCCTTTTGTCTTGGCAGGGGTGTCACTGACTCACCCAGCCAAGTCTTTTCAGCTATCTAATCACCTTCTTCCTGTCCAGCAACTTACAGTTCAAATTTTGCTTTTAATTCTATTCCTCTTGTGGGTTTCATACTTTTAGAATCTTTTACTAATAAATCATCTCTGCAGGGCCTAGCTACTTCATCCTCTCCAACAATGAATATTCCTCCAATATAAAAAATATATTTGATTTCCTCTGCCCAATACCATCGATCATCCAGTTATCTCCTGGGTGTCATTTGAGGCTACCCTGATTTGATGTCCTCTTAATGAGTGCCTAGACCATGATGCAAGGAAGACTTATATCCTGAGCATCCCCCATCCTCATGGGGACACTAGGCAGTTTTGGACAGGATACCATCTGTTAGACTGGTTTCTGCTGGAAACTCATCTGTGTTGCAGCAAGAGTGTGTTGAAGTGCATGCATCTGAGTAATTTTAATTTTTTTTTAGTTCAGATGAATCAGCAAATACGAGTCCAAAAGCTGTGTAAGTTAAAAAAAAACAAACAACTTCTGGCAGTCTGCAGACCAGTTTTCCCAAATATTTTTAACTGAGTTCTCATCTACACCAACCTCTAAAAAGATATCCACTTCTAAAGTGTGAAGCATCCTCTCATGGTTATTTCTGTCTCAGCACTCAAAAGTACAGTTATCCTTGTTTTAGAACAAGTTCCCCTCTGATGTGCCTTGGTAGAAGGTGACATAGCCATAGTTACCAACATTTAAAGAAACACCAATGGGTGTGATGGTCAGTCCCTGTGGCATACCTGGGGCTGAAGGCTGTCAGCAAACTCAACCATTTCAATGGTGACTTTCACCTACTGCTGCAATAGCTTGAACCTCTGTTTGATTTTTAGTGATAAATTAAAACTCTGGAGCACTACCAAGTTATCGAATTGGCATTATTTTTTTAGTTATTTGTATTGCAGAAATGCCTCACTAGGCACAACTTACAGGTTTAAAACTCCAGCATTCCAGGTGCTGCACAAACCTAGTAAACCATCCTGCATCCTAGGAAATTCTGCTCTGGATCAACAAGACATGCAGAACGATGATGTAAGGAGCAAACCAGTGGCTAGAGGTGGATAGTATAGCAGAATACTGACAGGGCTATCATGGAATAAAATGTAAAGATGCTATTAATGTCACATCAAGATTGCAGAATCAAAAGGTGATGAATGGAAACATTAAGATTCCTATGACAACTTCCTGAAAACGGCAATGCAGCTGTCTTATTTACAGTAAGGTCTATAGCTGAAAAGACATTTACAAGAGCATTTGGAAGTAGATTTTGAAAAATACCCAGGAATGAGTGAGAATATGATGCATGTGCAGCAGGGCTGAATTGCCACTGATGTTGGATCTGTAGATTTTTCTGGTTTTAATAATCACTAGCAGAATATCTGTGGGATTTTAGAGGAGAAATAGGGAGAATGAAACATGGAGAGAAAAAATGCAAAATCCCCGACAAAACATCAGGTTGCCCTAACTAATAATAACCTTCTGGTAGCAGCTGTTAATACAGACTAAGAAGTGTATGCTTTGCAGTCTCCTTATGCCCTGGGAGTGTGAATGCTCAGACACTGAAACTTCACAAGCTCTGTCTATGGGAACCAGCACTTCTGTTAAATTCCTAACAGTTTCCCCCATCAAATTTATCCAAATGCCCAAGAAAGTCAGTGACTGCCTTAGATTTTGAATCTGGGATAAATATGCCATGGTTTTGATTGGAAAACCAATATGTCAGCAAAATTTGGCAATTATAAAAAAAACCACATTTTCCCACATCACTCAAAGTAACATAGGGTCTCCCCTGCCAAAAGACAGAAAATAAAACTCACCTTTGTCTAGAGAAGTAGCGACCTTGCAAGCCTTGGAAATTGTACATTCAAGGGCAATGTGTCAGACTATTATGAATGAGAAAAACAAGGCTCTAGTACCAGAGCTCACTAGCAAATAGGCTGGCCTAATAACATTCAGCTCTCGGCTGCCTGGTCACTGCCCACTGCCAGTCACATCAAGGATAAGTATTAATGGCCAAAGTCATTAATTCAGTAGTTACAGAATTAGGTAGGAGGAAGAAAAAAAGCAGCAGCAGGCAGGCAGAAGTCCTTTTTTTATATGAATAAAATTTTATTGAATTTTATACAATTAGAAAGAACAAAGAAAGAGGAGCAAACAGTCTTATGGAGGGTAGGAACCAGAAGAGCTTTCCCAGTAGAGGAGGGCGCCTGCTGAGGGCAGTGTTCCTGTAAATGTCACACAAGGGTTGTTCAAAAGCAGAGAGAATGTGTCTGGGCTTTTCTTTGATTGTTTTGGGGTTTTTTTCTTCCCACATTAAGGGTTCTAAAGCCACTCTTCTTCCCCCATCAATCCTACCACCCAGCAGCAAAGCGAGCAGGAGGCAGGAAGCAGGAGTGCTCCAGTGAAATGTGTGCACACAGAGCAAGTGCCTGCCTGCACCACCAGGGGGTTTGCAGACATTCTGGATGCAATGCTGCAGAGGGGGAAAGAAGGGAAATTGGATTTTTTTTATCTCCTGTTTTATTATTTTTCTTCTTTTTTTTTTTTCTTTAAATTTTAAGAAAAGAAGGCACAAAATCTCAGCCAAGCTTTAAACCTAGTGCTGCTTGGGAGTTCCCAGTCTCCCAAAAAGCCAGTGTGTCCATGTGGGAACCCAGCCCTCACATCTCCCTCCTCTTCCTCAGAGTCTGTGCTTGCATTTGTACTGCTCAGGTAGAAGGCCCTGCCCAAGGTTTGTGCACTGCTAGGGAAAGTAAAGCCGTGCCGGAACAAGGAAAGTGGGGATGAGGAAGAGTCTGTTGCCTTAAACAGACCCTTTTTCCAATGTGAGAACTATGGAAAGTCACCCGTGACTCCCCACATTGCTTTTCCAAGAGCAGACCTGGGACGGCTCTGGTGCTTTTTGAGGTGATCACTGCCTTTGCCTGTGCAAGGCTTGGTGTTATGCAGGAGGGCCAAAGCCCCTGTCCAAGCATGGCCTCTTTGAACCAGTGCTCTCTAGGAGGGGAAATCCCAGCCCTCAGTCCAGCCCTCCAAATGGCATCAGGTTCCTTCAGAGGTTTCAACTCTTGGCTTTGATTAAGGCTATTTAGTTGCAATAGAAAAAAGTAGAGGTGCCAGCCACAACCACCTGCCAGGCTGCAAGGAGATGGCAGGGCCACTGGCAGATGCCACCAGTACCCAGTCCCAGGACGCTGAGGGAAATGGGGGAGGCAGAGAGATAGTGTATGGGCTTCCATTAAGCCTCTGCTTTCTAAAGCAGGAAACAAATCCTGCCAACATGTCTGTGCACGTGGGAGAGCAGGAATGAAACTCTGATGCCTCTCTGTGAAGGCTCCAAAGCACAACATGTGCCCTGCCATGCTGCCCAGCCCTGCATAGCCTGATGAATAAAATCCACCATGCAAACATCAAAGTTGTGGGGTTTGAGGTTTTGGTTCAAGAGGCATCTGGGCAACAGATGCCTCATGAACCTGGCTGGTGCTCTACCACACCACCCTGCTCCTCTCTGCCTCCTGAATAGCCCCAGCAACACCCCAAGAAAAGGAAAAAAAAAAAGAGATCCAAGCCCTAGAGCAGCAGCAGCAGCAGCAGCAACAGCAGCAGCGGCGCAGCCTCACCCTGCACCAAGTGTCTCAGGGAAAGATGCTCAGACAGCTGCATCCTCCACAGCTATAAACCGGGCTCTGGTGGCACTCCAGTGCAGGAGGAACACCCAGTCTGAGGATCTGCATGTGTCTGTGTGTGTGTGCCTGTGTGTGTCTGTGTGTGCTGAGGTGGGAGGAAGAACTGCAAAAAAGAAAGACAAATGCTTCCCGGTCCGCACCCTCACCCAACCATCCCTTTGCCTGGGGTGGTGGCTGTGCCTTCGTGGGGCCCCTCCAGCCTGCCCCATGCCTCCCCACACCCAGCCCCAGTGCACACTACTCCCTAATCCAACAGCGGAGCCAAGGCCATGGGAAGCTGGGGCTGCTCAGCCTTCCCTGCCCCCACACAGGTTGTCGTCCTCTTGGAAACAAAACAGCAACAACAACGGAAAAAAATAATATATATATATATATCTCCCGAACCTCCCTGAAAGACCCAAATGGATGGAATCAGTCCCCAACAAAACCGACAGGAAATAAAAGCAAAAGTTCCCCCCGGGGTCAGGCCCGAGTGCATGTCCCAGCTGGGGCCCAGCAGCCCGGGAGCACGTCCCGACCTCCCTGCTCCTCTGGCCTTGGCACATCTGTGGCGTCCATTGGCACGGGGAGCTCCAGCAGCTGGGGGGAAAGCGGCTCGGACAGGGCTGTCCCACCAGCTGGCAGCAGCCTGGAGAGGGGCAGGCAGGTGGAGAGGTAAGCGTGTGACCCCCCACCGCTCGCTGCCTTTCAGGAAGGAGTAGGGTCTCTTCACCCCACCGGGGATGAGAGGCCCCTTGCTCAGCTCTCGGCCACCAACACGGTCCTACACCAGGGAGCCAGCCCGGCTCTGGGCGGGCACCATGACGGGGACAGCCCCGATCCGCTCCAGCGTGGCCTGGCTGACTGCATAGGAGCGGGTGTGCGGCAGCCGTGGCTTCCTGCTGACCGAGCCATTGCTGCGGATCACCTCCTGAGGCGACGGCGCCGTGCTGGCCGTCACCACCAGTGTCTTAGGGGGAGCCGGGGAGGGGTGGCCGCCGTTGGCGTAGACGGGGCGGGCACTCGTGCTCCCTGAGCGGGAGAAGGGGGGCTGGTGAGCATCGTTGCTGTTGCTGAAGCGGGTGAAGGAGTCTGTGGCGTGGTTGGCTTTGGGGTCGTTCCAGTAGCGGCTGTTGTAGGTGTTGGAGGAGGTGAGGGTGTCGTTCTCTGATGAGGACGCGTCGGCGTGGAACGTCTTTGCGGCAGAGGAGCATTTGGGTGGCAAGTCATCCTCCCTGGGAAGGAGAAGGTGTGAGGACATACGGAGGACACTGGCCCACTTGTCCAACACCCCCACCCCCAACCACCATTCTAGGGTGAACACCATCGATTCAAGGAGAAGGACAGCACCAATGAGAATCAGCATTGCTCCTTGGCTTGTTGGCTCATCCCTCTCTGCAGGACCTACCTGTGTGCTCCATGTGCCAAATTTGCCACTGAGGCAAATGACCCATGCTCACGTGTCTACAGAGAAAGTCAGGCAGTTCCAGACAATGATAGCTGTCACTGTAACCTCTGTGACCAGAGAATATCACAGCTGTATTTCCATTTTCAGTTATCACTGCCTGGAATTATGAGTTAGGATTCCCACTGCATAATTCTCCTACAGAGCTAACAACATGAAGTCCCATCCCTCTTGCTGGCAGAGGGGTTGGAATTAGATGATCTCTAAAGTCCCTTCCAACTCAAACCTTCTGTGATTCCATGAAGCCAAAGTTCTCATTACAGGCAATACTGAAAACAAAATCTGTTGTTACCATTCTTCATTTTCTCCCTCCATTTTCTGGACATATATCTGAACATCTTCCCCTGACCCCAGGGAACACACCCAGGATTAACAAAAACAACCACTCCTGTTAGCCGCAGCTTTTGCTTGGAGGTCTCCCACCAGCAGCTTTTCCTGACCCTTACCTTATCTCATTGGGAATTTCCTCCTCTTCTTCTTCTTTGTGTTTATTTTTCCAGTAGAACAGTGCTACAGCCACCAACACAATGCAAACAACGAGCACAACAGCCCCTGTGGCCACCGCTCCTGCAATCAGGCCGATACTCCGTGGGTGAGCTGTGGAGATGATTGAACAGAGCATGGAGAGGAAATCAGGGATGGGCTGTGGCTGTCTGTAAGCACATGAAGCTACCGTGGCTTGGGAGGGGAGAAAGGCAATGTTCCCATTCCAGGGCATGATTATCTTCTGATAGAGAGGCACGTGGTGGCTCACAGCAAACATGGTTACACACCTTACTGTCACAAGACAGAAGCAGGTGGCCAAGCCTCCCCTGGCAAAACACTTACGTGCAATGACTTGCAGGTCCAGAAGGCAAGTGCTGGTTCCAATGGCATTTGAAGCCACACATTGGTAAAGACCTGAGGACACAGTGCTGATATTTCGGAGAGTGACAGTGCCCTGGACTTGGTCTAGTCAGAGAGAAAAGAAGGATTTAAATCCCTCCCCCACTTGAGGAAAACCATGAAAAGGCATAGCCAGCAAATAGAGAATTTTGGTGTGAGACTATTAAGAGAGAAATAAATTAGGAAATAACCTTGAGATGGAAGCATTGTGCATGCACATACACACACAGAGACAAGATTAGGCCTTAAGGAGCTTAGGCTAGATGTTTCTTTCTCTTCTTATAGAGGAATTTCTGCAGATGAAAGCTTGGGACTCTCAGTGTTGTGTGAGAATAGGGAAGAAAGAGATGCAAAATTACCTATACCCAGATCAACCTGTTGAATTCAGTCTTGCTCTGCAGAACCCCTACTCTCCCATCCCTGGGCTCCCCATCTCCTGCTCTGCTAATATTCCTCATTCCTGAATTATATGAAACTGAAAGCTAGCATATTCTTAAAATACAGCAAGGTAAAGGACAAAAGTACAGCTATCAGTATTTGATCAGGACACCTAGGCTAAGAAAACTTATGGATGGGACTTGAGGCTGGGAAACACCAGTTTGATCAGAGCCCCGCTTCTCCATATATCTGAAAAGCAGCTTTGGCAGTAATTTATTAGAGAACTGTGGCACCAGTGTGAGAAGCTGACCATTTTTTCCTGGGATGATTCTGCCTCTCTTTTCCCAGTTCCCATTCTAAGCCTTTCATTTGGTTTAAAATGTAGGTGAGTTGGCAGCTGAAATTTCCAGCCACATGCCAACATGTAGCAACCACTCTCTCTCTTTTCCAATCAACCCAGTCCTTGTTTTTCAATGGGGAACATGTTTCTGTACAAAAAAAACCCATTAAAATTTAAGTGGCCTCTGGAGGGTACCCAGTCCACCGTGGGCTTTAGGAATCTTCGTTCCAATAAAGGGACCATGCAAATGATGGCAGACGCTCAGTGAGCCATGCCACCTCTGGCAGCTCGGACAAGGGACAGCCCAGGCTGCCACCTGGGACATAAGAGGATAATCAACAGAATGAGCACCTTGTGTGGCAGTTGGGGGCAACTTGGGGACATTGTCCAGTTTCTCCCAGAGGTATGTAGGCCGGGGGATGCCTTCTTCCGAGCTGCAGGTCAGTGTGATATCGCTGCCCACGTCCAGGGACCCCTGGATTCTGCAAAGCGGGGCAGAAGGAGGAACTGCGAGAGAAGAGGGGAAGGTGATAGCAAATCAGGAAATGTGACCAAACAGTGGAATGCAGGCTCACTCTGGACATGTGCTGCTGGGGAGGGCAAGGGCAGTGGCATGAGCTGTCAAGGGGACAAGAACAAAGCAGCAGACAAGAACTCGTTATGGTTTGAGGGGTGACAATTCACACAAAGATTCCTGACCCACCAGCCCATCAAGGTTACAGACTACTGCTGACTTTCACAGGACCCAGTTCTCTTAGATCCCTCCCTTGAGAAAAAGATGAATATTTCTGTCTTTGAGACAGCAAGGATGGTGAAAGTTAACAGAGCTGCAGACAAAATTTACTGTGACTGGGTTTTGCTTTCATATCCCTGTAATGGCATGCACTTTGGAGTATTTAGCATCAATGGAAGCATCCAGAACTAACTGCTTTCATGGAAAGGAAGCAAAGATATAAAGTCATTCTCTCTTCCTGTTGCTATGCACCAAACCCCTTACACTCCTTTCAGCCCTCCAGGATGCCCTCGTACTTTATTCCTGCTTCTTTGCATCTCCATATCACAATACCACCACAAAAACTTTCTCTCCACCATATTTTAAACTTCATTACACACTGCCTGCATATGAAATCTATGTGCCCTACAAACTCCCACAGTACCCACAAGGCAACCCATTCCTCACTGCAGGATGTCTGTGGGCTCAAAGGCACACAGTACTGCATTGCTCATGATGCACTATCATGCACAGAGGTCCCCTTGTCCCTCTTCCCCCCTCCCTTCCCCATAATAACAATAAACACACCCAAGACAGTAAGTCCAATGACTCCAATATTCCTGACGCCTCGGTCGGGAAGGTTGTTGACCAAACACTGGTATGTGCCAGTATCCGATAGCTGAGTGTTGTTGATGAAGATGGAGGCACTGGTGGTTGGCATTGTCACAGCAAACCCCACTCGCCCATAGAACTGGGGTGCACCACCAAAGATCTGACCCCCTTGGTAGAGAATAACCTGGAAAAGAAAGGAAGGCTCAAACAACACTCTGAGGGAGCTGAGCAAGGAGGAAGAACATGCAAGCAAAACATGGGCTTCCAAAGACGAAAGGACCAGTTACCAAAGGATCTCTGAATAAAGATCCTTTGGTTTATTCAAAGGATCTTTGAATAAACCAAACAATATACATCCTAGCACAGGTGTTTTTTCCAAAAGAGGAACACACTCTGTAGTACATTTTACATCAATAAAAATGTTCATAAAGGTAACAGACCAGAAAGATACCCAAATCTTCTGGCATAGCTGGAATTGCAATACCAGCCTCCTTCATATGATAGTCATTACCCATCTGGACAGGATCAGTGTACAGAAACAGAGGCTCTCTGCAGGTCAGTGAATACTTTGATGGAAACCATCTGCCCAGTGGACAGTATCATTTTGAGTCTCCATCAGTAAGATCCTGCCGTGATTTGACACTGCTTACTGAAGATCTTTGGGATGGGCTGAATGGCAGGCAGGGCAACCTTTGAACCTGCACAGCCTCCGCCAGTCAGACCGTACTCAGACCAAGTCCCTGAGGAGCAACTATTCTTCAGTGCAGGTTCTCACACTGAATACAAAATGTGATGAGGGCAGTGTGACCCAAGACAGATGTATTTCAGAGAAATGGTGTTCTTCTTTTGTCAGAGCATGTGGGCAAAAAGCAGGCCAGTATATCTCAGGTTACGATTCTTATGCCTACCATTATATAATCCCATTTGCTGGTATGCATAAGAATGGACTTGCAAAAGCTTCAGACAGTGAAAAAATAAGAAGGGGAGTAAAAGGGGCAATGAGTCTATGAGAGATTATGTGTTAGAGGACATTTTACATAGATTTCACAGGTTTAAAGCTGCAGCTACTCCCAGGCCCTCCAAATTCCATAACCAAAACATGGATTACATCTCCTGTGCTCTTTTGAAAACACAAACCAGGGTAGCAACCCAGTGTCACACACACTTGCCCCAGCTGCACATCCAGCCAAGGACACAGTGTGCATCAGTTAACAAAACATTGAAGTAAACAGATTCGTGTCGTTTCCAGAGGGCATGTTCAGCAGTGAAGGGACAATGAAGTTCTGGGAAAACCATAGACTGAGCATTGCAGAGGGCCTACATCCAGAAGGGGGTGGGGAGCAGGAAAAGCCCCAAGGAAATACAAGACCTACCTGTTGAGGCTGGTTGGCGTTAGAAAGAGGAATGACCATCCAGATGACATTAAGGTTAGTGAGAGCAGCGTTAGTGGTGAAGGTGCAGGGCAACACTGCTGTCTGGCCTCGGGCAACCTGGATGCTCCCTGAACTGACTGACACCTCCAGAGGACACACCAGACCTGGAAAGAGAAGGACATGCAGTTCAAGCATTGCAGGAGAAGGACACACAGTTCAAAGCACTGCAGGTGGCCCCATACACTTGCAGGTCACAACACAGTATCCCATTCCTACACAGCTGTACCCTACTACATCAGGTTAAAAGGAATTATATTCATGCCTCACAGATCACTCTGCTGTTATGCAGACCTCTTTTACAGACAAATGTAGATACATGGTCCTTTTGAGTGAGGGCACTCTAGTTTCAGAGCCTCTGAAAACAGCTGGGAATTTTTTGGCAACAGGCAAAGAGCCATAAGAACAACCAAGCTGTGTCTAAGAGAATGAGATATGTTTTCAAACCCATCGATCTTAATGATACCCAACATCAGGGAAAGACAAAAAGAAACTTCAATATTAACCAAGAAACACAGTTGTCCTCCCACTTCTATGCCCCATAAAATACAGCAAGACCAGAAGTATTTTAGCAATATTTTTAATTTTAAGGGTTAAAAGTCAAAATATTTTCCAGTCCAGGCATTTCTGTTTAGGTGATGAAAAATTACTATTACTAATGGAGGATCTCATCAAATCTAGTTTATTTTCTAAAATGTCCACCATTCACTTCTTTGCATTCTACACAGACTGGACAAGGATGAAAGCCCAATAAGACCCAGCTTCCCAGTACAGCAGCTCAAAGCTGCCATTTTAAGACTGCAAGTCACACAGGGAAATATCTCTGTTCCTACCACCAAAATCTTGCCGAATTAACCTAACCAAGGAGTCTCCATCACCACTTTGAGTAGCACTAATATGCTTAAAACCATTTTTCTCCACAAAATCAAAGTATTGACTACAAACAGCTATGTCTTTATATGACAGCTCACCATTTTCTTGTTCAAATCATGTGGGAGGGTACTGGAGAAGAAGGGAAGGAGTTTCAAGCTCCAGCAGAATACTGCTAACACCCAGGTGCTGTCTGCAGACCACCCTATTCTCTTGCTGAATCCAGGAAGGGCTGCCTGGAAAGTTTCTATTTTCTGCCAAGAGACAGTGGTTTGCTGAAGGTGAAATGCTTCATGAGAATGGTTTTCTGTCTGAACTACCAAGAAATTGAACAGGCCGAGGTCTGAGGAAAAGGTGAGTGTCTCCCACGTGCTTGTCTGCTGAGATCCTTCCCAAACTGCCTAATGTAGAAATGCGGCACCAGAGCCTGGAAGTGCTGAACTTCAGGTGCTACAAATTTGAAGATTCTAGCACCTGAACAGCCTTCCACGTGTTCTGGTGTATGAACTGACTCCAGAGTTGCAGTACTCCAGGGCTTTGCAAGTTCTCAGCCACTTCCTCCAAACTTCCATTCCTTCCCCCACACCTCCTACCTCTAAAGCCCCAAGTAGTTCAGGGAGGCTCAGAAATGCTTCAGAACAGAGTCAGACAAAATTTCACTTTAATCTCTTCAAGTGAAGTTCACAAGTTTCTTACTTTGTGGGGAAAAAAAAAAAGCACCCTGACTTTCCTCACTGTCTTGGGACATATTTAAAAATATGGAACGTTTTGGAAACTCCTAGGTAAACAGTTAATCTCCAGTGCTAATATCTCAGAGAATTGGGCGGCTGGATGAGAAACAGCTGGTGAAAGCTTAATCCATCAATCTCCTATGCAAGTCTGTCAGTAGCAAGCAGAAGTAAATAACTTGAAGAGCCAGTAATAAGCATCACCTTTATCACAAGGCATCTGCCTTCCAGCAGTGTCTGTGGGCAACAGGCTGGGAATGGATTTGGATTCCTCACTTTCTTATGGCTGGCCAGGCAGTGGCAGTAGCCCAAAGCCCAGAAGTGATCCATGTCAACTTTTGAGACCTCTCTTGCTGAATGTGACTCAGACAAGGAACTGTCTTTTCTGCAGGTTGAAATTTGAAGGCTATCTTGCCATGACTGCACATCCAGTCTAGCATCATCCATGTGCTAACCAGGGTGCAGGGAGTCACAATGATTTGAACATCTATTGGATTGACCTCTCGCTCCAACATGGTGATGTTCAGTATAGATTACATGAGATCCTCTCCATGAGGGGAAAAAAACCTACTCATCCAATTTGGAACAGCACTATGTGTTTTTCAGTCTCATTCCTTATCCCTTCCACTTTCCATTCCATGAAAAACCCACACATTCAAATTCTTGTCATTCAAAAAAAGTAATACTTAAGTGTGAGTGTTCCAATTTACTGGAAAAGTTAGACTTTGCAGTTTGCTTTGCAGGATTAGTTACATCAATCACTCAATCATCAAGATGATGAGATTTTTCATGTCTAATCACCCTCTTCCTACTCCTAATATTTATTATTAGTCGATTGTAAACATCCTGCAGGATAATAAAAACACTAAAATAGAACATGCGTAATTTATTCACCGTAAAAATAATTTTTGCTTCAACTGAGAACTTCACAATGTATTCATAAGCAATTTTAAAAATGAAAGAAAGCACATTACAGAAAGCACAAAAACACATACTCCCTTTTCCCTGCCTGTAACCCCACTCTTATGCTGCAAAACCCCACAGCCCACACTATCTCCTTTTCCTTTCAAGGCACCACAGCATCCCTTTTAATTTGAATGCCATGGAGCAGGGAAGCCCTAAGGAGGAGCTGAGGTCTCTATTCATTTCTCCTGTCAAGGGGAGGTGCTTTGAACCTGGTCTGCAAGATGAGCACCCCCCCACACACACCACACTGTCCTCTCTCTGCCTTGTTAAACCACCAGGCAAGCCAGCTCCTCAGGCTTGCCTTTACCTCACGCAGCCCAGGGCATGCTAGCTGCTCTTTTGCTCTTTTTTGGCTCTTTTGGTGCACAAGGAAGGTGCCACTTAAAGACTCATTTTGTTAAGCTGGGCGGCACCTGCAGGGCTACATCTGGGGAAAACCCAGCCACTTCTGACAAGGAAGCTTCAACAAGGCAAGAGGAAATGTAGGCAAAGTCCTCTTCCAGCAGCATGAACTAGGAAGTAGGGTGATGTGTTAGCACAGCATTGGGCAGGCAGTACTATACCATGACTCCTTTCCCAGTGAGACAGCCAAAAAAGCAAAGGCCAAACCTTCTTCAGAAGCTGCACCATCTCAAGACTACAAGAAAATGTGACACATTTACACACTCACTTGTCCATCTGTGCAATACTGTCCATCTGTATTTTTGTGACTGCATTCTTCCACACCAACACTCGTGGCCCAACACACAGATGGATGCAGACAAAGTCACATATACTTAAAAACCTGGATGCCCGGGAAGAAGACTACTAGGAAAACTTGACCAAATAATTTTTGTTTAAACATTTCAAAATTAGGCATTGCAAAAATGTGGATTTGTATTAATGCAAGAGGAGGGAGGCAGAGGAGAGAGGGAAAAGAGATTTCAAATTTAGCATATCTTTTGGGATAAGAATTTTTCAATGCAGCCTAAGGAATGAGGACTTGAATTCCCTTGAGTAGATATAAATGCAAATATAGATATATGCACACGCATACAGCCTACTAAGTCAAATTACACATAAGAGGTCAGAAAAATCAAGCAAGGGATGTTGTAAGAAGTCTCCTTGTGCAAAGTTATACAATCCAGGTATTTTCTAAGCATTCAGAAGTTTAATGACTTCAGAGAGACAAAGAATCGATCACCACCAAGTCATCTCTCAGAATTGGATTACAATGGCCATTACACCCTCTCTTGTGACTGCAGTCTCCTCCTTACTTGGTAATTAAGCAACCCTGTAAGCAGCATGCCCAGAGGATGAGCAGGGTACGCCACTGTCAGCAGAAAGAGGAATGGACCCTTCCAGTACGTAGGACACTTTGATCTTAGCTTGATTCAGCAAACAGCGTTCTCCTTTGATCCTGAGGCAGCAAGCTCCCATCACTAATTGGAACGGATGCTCCATTTTTCTGTCCCCCATCAGCAAACCAGTCAGCAGAAGAATGTTTTGGCTGCAGAGGCTCTTTCAGAATTTCTTCACATTTTCAGGATCAAGTAATTATTCTGGCAACAGAACTGATTTCATTTTTGATGGCTCACTGCTGGTGCTTTTCCAAGCAGCACCTCAGCTCCCTCCCTGGTATCCATGAAGGAGTCTGTGTAGGTGGTTTATACATCATGACACAAGCACATAGGACTCAGCCCCACAACACACATTGCCCTCCCTGGTGGGTGTAATGAGGAGTCAGATGCTGCCATATTTTCTTGCTGCCCTAGAGGGGTTGCAAGCTTCACAAAGCCTTCAGAAAATACCAGATACAGTGAAGCTGAAAGACATGGGCAAATCTTACCACTTTGACTCATTCTAAGTTGGTAAAAAAAGTGTGCCCAGCTGCCATTCACTGCCATACCTTTCTGCCAGAGATCACCAGCAGAATCAGCAGCTTTTGGCACTTTGCTAGCAGCAAACTCCTGATACCCAAAGGCAGAGACCAGAGTACAGGTTCACTCTGCAGTGCTGGCAAGCCAGGGAAGCAAATGGCCAGGGGAGAAAGGAGGGAAGGAGGTGTGAAAGGGATGAAAGAAACCTCTAGCTGTCTGCATCTCCAGACCTCAAGGGAAAATGTGCATGAATGTGTGTCGCTGTGGGGAAAATGAGAATAAAGCTTCAAGCTGATTCATCTTGCCTCTGAAACCCAGGGAATGGCTGGAATGGCTCCCGCCTGTCCCAGCGCAATTAGCAATCCTGTTGCCACATGCTGGGGAAGATACCTTTGGCAGTATGACATTTTGGGTCCCTTGTTGGAGAGGCAAAGATGAGGTCACACAGAAGTTTCAGAAACAGAGTAGCAACACAGTGTTCCATCTGGCAACCGCAGGCAATGGAGGGAGAAACTGCAGAGCAGACTTTTTCCTGAGATGAAAGGAAAATACAAGTTGCTGTGCCTTTTGCCTGCCTCACATCTCTGAGTCTGGGACCAAAGCTACCCTCTGTGCTAAAGAAGAGAAATGTCTCCCACCCTGAATGAGCTGAGGTGCACTGCCAACCCAGCACACTGAGCAGCAGCAAAACCTACAACCCAGGATGGAGTGACTCACAGCAGGAGGAGACAGGAGCAGATGCAGGCAGTACATCTGCAATAGGACCTGCCTCTATAGCAAACACTCAAAAGCCCCTACAGGAGCCTGGCTTGCAGTTGCAAACACAGAAAACGTTGAAATTATCCAGCATGATGTGATAGCATCCAAACTGGCTGATCAACAAGACACTTGAATACTGGTCCTGCCCATTCTCACCAGTGGCTGTGTATCCTGCTCCATTCTGGATGTGGCAGAGAGTCTACCACAGACTAGACTAGCACTAACTACTTGCTAGTTCAGAGTCTACCTAACCAAACACAGTATTTACCCAGCCTAGTGTCTGGAGGCAGTTTGCTGTAGACTCCACCCTGCTTGGGGAACCAACATCACCAAGCACTGCAACGGAGCACAGATCTGAATTTATGCCCAGCTAGACTATTTCCAGTTCACTAAGGAAATTCTACCATGGAAAACTTCCAGGCCCCAAAGTCATTCTGCAGGGCAGGCATTTGGGACAGATTCACACTGTTCATAGTAGACTGCATCTTGGGTCCAAGGTGCCCTAGCACAAATTTTCCTGGGAAGGATGCTTGGTAGAAACCTCCTTGAAACAATTATAGTGGGAGTAATGGAGTGAGTAAGGAAGCAAGCAATAGCCCACCTGCCAGCTCACAGCAAGAAGGCAAAGTTTGCTCCAGACATTCGTAGGGGGGTTCTGTGCCCTGGTTTGAGGGCACACGTTATACAAGTGCTGACAGGTCCAGCAATGGGATAGTAACCTGGGGGGGACAGTGGAACAGTGTATAAGGCAAAATAATTTCCAGCACTTTCCTTCCTGTCTTTGCTGGCTCTGCAGGACTGACTGGAACAAACAGCAGGAAAACAATCTCATCTAGCATGGTTTAGAGCAAGGTCTCTGTAACACAAGTATTAAAACTATACTGACCCTAACTTTTCATCTGAGGTGTTTCTAGTGTTAGTATTCCTTTTAAATGCAGGTCAACAGGCACCTTTATCCCTGGAGAAACCCTCAGACACAGCTGGTGGTATCAAGTCACCCCCCCAGCATAGAGCCTTCCAGGTGAGAAGATCCATTTGACTCTATTAAGAGTAATCTCAGGATTGCTGCCCAACCTGTAGGATATGCAGGCTAGCAGACACTAATCCAGGGAGAAAACACAGTGTCAGGGTCTTGGAGTTGAGCTCTGCAGTGTTTCTTGCCAAGAACTAGACTAGCTGTGAGGGACACTGGCTACCTCTGAAATTGTGCTGATTACACTGACCCTTCCTCCTTACCATTTATAACCTCATCTGAACTAGGCAGAAAACTAACAGGGCAAAACTCCTGCTGGCCCACTCTACTCTGGCCTCAGCTGACCAGTGAGCAGCAGTCACTACCACCCTTTCCATCTTCTCTTTTGGAAATAGGTCTTTCTCTGCAGGCCAGTTGGGAGGAGAATTTCAAACAATTCAAAATTCAAACATCCAAACAATTGGGATGACATAGAGCTTATGTCCCTGTGCTGACCTCTCCAACCTACAGCCGTAGACAGGATGAAAAATTGACTTTATGGAAAAAAAAAAAAAAGGAAAAAAAAAAAAAAAAAAAAAAAAAAAAAAAAAAAAAAAAAAAAAAGGCAGGAAAGCTTTCAGCTGCACTTACTTTGAGAATGGTGTCAGTTCCCTTCCATGTCCTTGTCAGAGGAGCTGGATTAGCTCTTGCAGGGGTAAGGAAGGGGCTCTCATGACATACTGAGGAACTTGATTCCTTCCCCATTTCTGGCACAGACTCCCTGGATCCTGCTGAACAAGCCAGACAGCTTCAGGTATCCTCAGAGGTCCCCATTAGTGTGAGATCCTCATGTACTCAGGTTTAGACCTCAAGAGTTTGATTTGCTGAACTGCTGAGCACTGAAACCTGCTCGGGAAATCGAGAGGGGCTGTGCTCTCCAGGTAGCAGAGTTCATGTGATGTTAACCTCCCTGAGCACCTGAACTGTGCTTTTTGAACAGGTCTTACTGCTTCTGTTTAACCAGTCACAGACTTGAAATGCAAAAGGAGTTTTTGAACAGTGAGAAGAATATAGTGTTAGAACAGCTTTTTGGCATGTGCTAAGTGGAAACAAGAACCCAAATCTGGTTTACAGATGCAGCATCATGGGCCTGATGACCCAAATGGTCCTTCCCAATTCTGCACTCCTGATCCCAGTTCAGGCTTCTCTTATGTGTTCTATCCAGCCTTGCTGAAGCTGTCAGGAGAGCTGCCACCTTTGCAGCTCCAGCAAGCTGGGATGGATGCCTTGCATCTACCTCTGCTGCCTTGAATGCAATATGTGTGCAAGTTAGAGGCAGAAAAACAACTGCATTGTGTTAGAGCATTATAAAAACACAAAGGAACATTGATAGGAACAAAAATAGCGTCTACAATGACATTAGCTCGGATAGAAGTAATCAATGGCTGTGCTCTGGGCATGCATTAATCCCCTTTCCATGGTATAGTGTTGCACATTATGGGAAGTTTAACACTTCCCCTCGATGCATGCGGCACTGGCTGCAAACAGAAACTGCTGCGATCTGAGCTAGCAGTCCTTGAATTCACAGCATTTGCAGAGGACTCAAGGAGCAGCTGCACTTCAGAGGTTGGGAGTTTTTTTGCTGTAGCAGATGAGCAAGGCCAGAGGGGACTCAGGGAGGAACAGGAACTGAAGAGCTCACTCATTTCTCCCCTAAATTGAGAGTGGAGGGGTGGGTAAGGCTAATTCAGCCCACTCTGTGGTACCATTTGGTGGCAATTTTGTCCATCCCTGGCTGTGTTTAGAATCAGAGTCATCAATGACTCATACCCTAGGACTCAGGTGGGCAAATCAGGAACAGGCGATCTGTCTACAGAAGATGGCTCAAGGCCACACAAGGCAGGATACCCAAGGTACAAACAGAGTGGTGTGTCTTTGCAGCAGGATGCCAGTCATTTCCTTCTCTCCTCAGGTCCTTCAGAGATGCCTGACACTATTTTCCAGATAGCAGACAGAGATAAGGAGGAAAGCAGAAGTTTAACTGGGCACAGAAAGGAATTTACAAAACTAAAACTGGTAAACACAGTTCCTTTTCCTTCATCCCCCTACTCCTGTGATAGATCAGCTCTGGGGAATACTGCTGCAGTAACTTAAGATGTTGTCATCCTCTGCTGTTTGCCTCGTTCCTCAGCACAAGGTTATCGTCCCCAAACCAGTGAAAGCAGAAAAGAAGCAGTGCCTGTACCTCACAGCTAGGCATTAAGCAGCATAACCTGTTGAGGAAGGTGTGGGGACATTCTGACTTCCTTTGCTGTGAGAGGGGAAAGCTGCATTGCAGACACACTGTCCTGTTCTGCTCACTGCTACAGTAGAGGCATCATCCTACAGTAATGGATGTCTAGGGATGGGAGCATTTTAAATGACCACAGTTACTTTAGCTAAAGTGACTTGGGGATGAAAGCTTATCAAACGTTCATAGAAGTACATTTAAGGTAAGAAGCTCAGCTTGAGTTTGCAAAAAGCCTGCAGCAGCAGCTCTGAGCTGCAGACTTACCCATTCATCTAGCTGGGATGCCAACATAAACCTCCCACATCCCTCCTCTTAATTATCTTACTGCTTGCCACAGCACACCAGAAATGAAAATTCACCTTTTACACAAAGATTGGTATCCATGTTTCCTGAAAGAAGGAAAAGGAACGGAACTGACTGGGAGCAGTGAAGGTACACATTGGCTTTATTTTCCTGAAGCAGGTTGCAAAACCTCACTGAAGTCAGCTGCTAACATTTGGGTAGCTCCACCACAGCCCGCCCTTGTCTCTGAAAGCATCCTCAAGCATCCCTCTGGGTATCTGTAACCACACCTGAGCCCACGCATGAGAAGTACAGGTTGAAGCAGCATGGGATGAATTGAGAGGTGCATGTAACATGTTTGCCCCAGAGTGGGCATCTAATTAGAGCTCTTCCCAGGATCTAAAAGCAAAAATGGGCTCGAGTTCCCACCCCCCTGATGGCGTTTCTTTGCTAGTATTCTCCCAGTCAGCAGAGATGTGTCAGGCTGCGGATCGGTGCCAAGTGCTGGCAACAGCACGTGACATTGCTGACACAGCAAAGTTGTCTCCTTGGGGAGAAGGTATCCACTGGTGCCTCTGCAAGAGAAATGTACCTGCCCCCAAGACTGGGGAACAGAGAGTCAGGGTTAGGAAGCTGAAATTAAAACAGGTCGGCAAAGCTTTACTAAGACACTCACTTCTATTTTCTGTTTGCCGAGACATAAAAAATACATTAACAGCCCAGCAGCTTTGTAAATGATTTATGGTCAAAAGAATAAATTTCTTCTCTCTCTCCTGGCTAAAAAAAAAAAAAATACAAAAAGATTGCAACAGTGATAAACTGCTTAATAAGGGAAAACAACTCAAGGTTTAAATATATTCAGTGGTATATTGAGTGGGAAGGACAGAGCCCATAAGGAATAAGATTAAAATCCAGTGAGAGGAGTTGGCGCAGGGGAAGGCAGGATGAATGGGTGGGCAGGCTGGAATATACAACTCATGTAGTGGGGAAAGGCAGCAGCCTGGAGTGCAGCTGCCAGACAACCATCCTGAGGTCAAACTCCTGTGCAAATATCCCAACCTACGGTTCAAGCAATTGCTTTTACCCAAAGCATCAAGAGCTATGTCCATCTTCCTCCAAAAGGAGGAAGAGCAGAGGGTGATGAACAAAAAAGGTGCAGGGCTTGCCCTATTAAACACAGGCTGGGTGAAGATCCAGGGACTTGCTGGATGCTACATCCTGTCTCCCTCCCTGCAGACACCACTGACATCATCTGGGAGACCTCAAGGAAGTTCCCTGCAAGGAGGGGCTTCAGCTGGGCCAGACATAGCTCAGGTTGGAGAGGGGATGAGGACAGCTTCAGGAAGGAGGGCTTTAGGGAGAGGACTGTGGGACTGCAGTATTGGAATGGGTGCTGGGATGGGAGTTTAGGAAGTTCAGGGGACCATGGGCAGTGGGGTTTAGGGGTAGGAAATAACTTCCAAGAAATGGCTTCATTTCTCCAAGCCAAATGCAAGGGAACTCCTCCAAATCCTTCCTGGGGCCACCTCACCTGTTACTGGGATAATCCAGCACCATCATCACCCCATAGTTGCTTATTTTGGCCTGTGGGGGATTATGGTGGACTCACCCCTTAACAAAGGCTTGCTTAAAGCATAAAATAATAAAATTAAATATTTTAAAATATTTAAATAGCATCATTTGAAATATTTAAGTAAATTAAAATAAAAGCAACCTCCCAAGCCCTTTCTGAGAAGAAAAGTTTTCAATAATAGACTGATCCCATTTTCCTTGAGGATGGGAGGAACTGTCAGCAGGACAAGTATCAGATTCTTACAGGATCTGGTCCAGCAACTCATAAGTTTTGGCTGAGGTAATGCCAACAAGTTGGCTATCTGCTTTCCACACCCATTTTGTGTCTTGTGTATGAAATGCTCTCATCCTGTGGAGTGCACAGGCTTTGCAAGTGGAAGGGTATTGGGCCAGTGTTTGTTGTTCACCACATCTTTGAGCTCCCTTAAAAATTTTCCTGCTCTGTGACCTGACTGGAGTCCTGCTTCCCCAAAGCTGCCAGCAGGAGCCAGCAGGAGCCCACCTGAAGCCAGGGCTGCTCAGCCAGACACTGATGCCTGGGTGCATTTGATATGTCCTAGAAACTCCACTAAAGGCAGGTAAGTCAGTGGAAATATTTAAAGTGGAGATATTTAAAAATGTATATTTAAAAATTAGGCACGTGTTTAAGTATCTTGCCAAACTGGGATTTTAAAAAAAACTCCTGTAGCTTGTTCATAGGAGAGAGAGCCTTGAAGGCCTGAGAATGTGGAAAATCACCGTGAAACTTCCCTGTCTCTAAACAAGAGTGATTAAAGCGAAGTCTCTCAAAGCAGTCAGATTGAAACTAGTTTATATGGACATATTCAAAGATATTAGACTTCCATATCTTAAACTTCATTAATCCTAAACTACTTTGGATTTAAAATTATTAAAAACAAGCAAACAGAAAGGAAACAAAAAAAGGGGGGCTCTTTTTCATTTCAATTGGAAAGAAAGGAAACCCCAAATTTGTCTTCTGCTCTGGCAAATGTCAGGTCAGTAATTGAATGTTTCAGATTATGAGTTGAGCTGTCTAAAAGAAGTTGTAAAAGGACAATTTTCCACTGGGAAAAGAGGAGTTTTCATTAAAATCAAAATAGGTTGTAAGACTATCAACTTTGATGACATTTTCAGTGAGTGAAGACAAAATGAATTGCTTTGACTTCCCCATTTAATTATAGTAATATTGGCACACTTCAGTTCAATAAGGTAAGAACACTTTATTTCAATCCATTTAAACTTTTGCCATATATTTAGATATTACATAAATTCTGACTTTGCATAATTTTATGCAGTTCCAGTGCAGTGAATACACACATGCATACTTAATATGCTATGGCCTCTCAACATCATGTGAACAATCTCTTTTCCCAGTGGAAATTTACCCTGATTTTTGGTCCTTCATTACAAGGCCTGATCTCTCACTATGATGTGAAACGAAACAGAGAGGGTATGTTATGACTTCCCTGGAATAAATGTCCAGCTTTTTACCTGCTTTAGATACAAACAGCTCCATCACAGCCTTCTCATGGGAATGCCCAGAGTGCTGCAGCTGTAGATGTTTCCATGTAAAGTTTGGTCGCTGTGTGGCTCAAGGTGAGAGTGTCAGGCACGGAGACTTCCACACAAAAGCCACAGCAATGCATCTATTTAAGCACTTTGCAGTCCTTTCCCAGAAGGAGAGTCACTCCATGCTCCCTGCCCTCTGGAAGTGCAATCTTTCCAACCTGCCTACACCAATACCCAAAGCTCTGGCACAAGTGTCGCTGACTATAGATCAGTTCTTGACACTCCAGTCACTGGGCTAGTCATTCCCATGTTGTATGTTGGAAGCAGGATGTCTTGGGTTGTGGAGCTGGGTTTTGTGTATTCTATTTACATCTGTTTTGGGGCCTGATGACCCACCTTGATAGGCCATTGTTACCTTCCCCAGCCTGTGCGGTGCATTTGCATTTCTATACATCTCATGCCCTGGCGGTGGGGGGTGGGGGGGAGGGGAGGTGGCCGGGTGGGGTCGGCGCTGCTCTGTTGCAGGAGCGGGGTGCGCGGCGCTTCCTTCGCGGCGGTGTGGGAAGAGCTTCTTTGTCTCCTGTGCTGGCCATCCTGTCTCCCTCCTGGCCGTCCCTGAACCGGTTTCTTCGCAGAATCATCTCTGCTCCGACAGGATCACGTCTGCCACTCCAGAAGTGTTTGGACTGTTTACGTTTGGACTGTTATCAACATCCTGAATCACAGGGTCAGACTGAAACTCTGACTTTGTCAGGGTTTTCTTCTAAAATTATTGTTTATTTGTTTATTTGTTTGTTTGGTTGGGTGGTTTTGTTTCCTATCATATTTGTATTGTTAAACCTCCTAGTAAAGAACTGTTATTCCTATTCCCAACATCTTCGCCTGAGAGCCCTTGATTGCAAAATTATAATTCGTCGGGGTGCGAGGGGTTGGTATTCTCCATCCTAGGGGAACCTCAGTTTCCCTGGCAGATACCTGTCTTTCCAAACCAAGACAGATTTTGGCGCCCAAGGGTGGGGCACGAGGGCATTGAGAGAGAGGAATAACAGTTCTTGGGTATTAGATAAAAGCCCACTGGCCAGAATAATGTGGTCTAGCTTTCCCTGGTTTGGGTGGCACGTGGTGGTGGCTGTATTTCTGCCATTTGCTACTCCTTATGTTAATATGGGTCCTATGACTAAGGCTACTGTGGCGGGCATTCAGTTTGTTTTGTGGATTAATAAGGTGAGAAATTCATGGATTTTTAACTTCCTCTGGAAAGCAAGCACATGGATTCATAGCTATCATAGGCTAACTCTGTGCTTCTGGGGTTACTTTAACAATGGTACCTATTGTAAGGAAATGGCACCGGGGGAAATTTTCTCCCAGCCCTTCACACAGTTTTTTGGGTCCACCCCACCAGTTTTTGAAGGGTTGAAATCTCTGAGTGCTAATGATATCATACAGTGGCTGGTGTTGCTGGTATGCCTGTTCTGTTTGGCATTCAGAGATAAGGGGAAATTGGCCTGGGTAAGCACCTTAATAAGTACCCCAGAGAATAAGAATGCAGCCCAAGAGTCCGCTCCTGCCCCACAGCCTGCCTCAGAGATAAACCACCCGGTTTGGGTGGGGGCTCTGATTAAGGAGATGCAAGAAAAGATGAGCCAGATGCTGAGGGAGTACATCTCCCCAGCTAGTGGGAAATCCTTCCCCTGCCCTGACAAAAGAGAGCCTGATGGTGCAGCAATGAAACCCACAGAGATTACAACTGCTCAGGTCCCAGCTGAACCACAGGGGCAGTCACAGCCAGCGGCAGTTGCCCCTGTGGAAACAAAGAAATCTAAGGTGAAAACAGCAAACCCAGACAATAAGAAAGGAGGGCCCTCACAACCTGCAGGGGAATCACATGTTCAGATCATCACCGAGTCCCGAAAGTCTCCGTAACCTGCAAAAAGATATCGTACGGCGGGGGCGTGAGGCTTACACAGCCTGGCTACTTCGGGTTTGGGACCTCATGGGTACTGGTGTGCAATTGGACAGTGGTGAGGCAAGGAATTTGGGACCCTTGACCCAGGACTCAGGTATAAATCAGGTATTTGTAAGAGAGCCAGGACCCCTTTCCCTTTGGGAGCGGCTTTTAATGAGTGTGAGAGAGAGATTTATCCACAAAGAAAGAATGCAGGAGCACCACCATAGAATGCGCTGGAAAACTCTGGAGGAAGGGATCCAACAGCTGAGGGAAGTGGCGGTGCTGGAGGTACTTTTTGGGAGGAGTGGACAGCATGATAATGACCCTGACAAGGTTAAATGCACAGGGCAGATGTTGTGGAATCTGGCAAATCTAGGGCCATCTCAGTACACCACCTTTATTGCAACAATTAATGCTGAGGACAATCGAGAGACAGTGGGGTCTGTTGCCAATAAGCTTAGGAACTATGAAAGTATGATCAATGGCCCGATGCAGGCTCATATCTCTGCCGTGGTTAAAGAACTCAAAGAAGAGATAAGGGGGGTGAGGGAGGAGATGAGGACAAACAGTTCCAATGTGGCACCAGTGCGAGTCACAGGCCCCAGAGTTAGAGCCCAACGACCCCCAGCTCGAGAGAGAGGGTACACCCCAAGAGCTGACCTGTGGTTTTATCTGCGTGACCATGGGGAAGACATGGGAATGTGGGATGGGAAACCCACTTCTGTCCTGGCAGCACGGGTGCGTGAGCTCAAGGAGAGGAACAATCACCAAGGGGGATCTACGAAAATGAAAGTAGCCTCAGCCTCCTATAACCAAGCTGCCAATGCTGTGTTGAATCCCCTTGAAGGAACCTCTAGTATGTATGCTCAGGGAGGGGATAACCAGTGCTAGAGGGGCCCTGCCTCTAGCCAGGTAGAGGAAAGGGATAATCGGATCTATTGGACTGTGTGGATCCGATGGCCTGGCACATCTGACCCACAAAAATACACGGCTTTGGTTGACACTGGTGCCCAATGTACCCTGATGCCATCAGGGTATGTAGGAACAGAACCCATTTCTATTTCTGGGGTGACAGGAGGGTCCCAGCAGCTGACTGTAGTGGAAGCCGAAGTGAGTTTAACTGGGAATGGGTGGCAGAAACACCCCATTGTGACTGGCCCAGAGGCCCCGTGCATCCTCGGCATAGACTATCTCAGAAATGGATATTTCAAAGACCCAAAAGGATATCGTTGGGCTTTTGGAGTAGCTGCTGTAGAGACGGAAGAGATCAAACAACTGAATACCTTGCCTGGTCTCTCAGATGACCCTTCTGCTGTAGGACTGCTAAGAGTTGAAGAACAACAGGTACCAATTGCCACAGCAACAGTGCACCGTCGGCAATACCGCACTGACAGAGACTCTGTGACCCCAATCCATGAGATGATTCGTAAACTGGAGAGCCAAGGGGTGGTCAGTAAGGCTCATTCACCTTTTAACAGCCCCATCTGGCCTGTGCGTAAGCCCAGTGGGGAATGGAGACTGACTGTAGATTATCGTGGTCTGAATGAGGTCACGCCACCACTGAGCGCTGCTGTGCCAGACATGTTGGAGTTGCAGTATGAGCTGGAGTCCAAGGCAGCAAAGTGGTACGCGACCATTGACATTGCCAATGCCTTCTTCTCCATTCCTGTGGCAGCAGAGTGCAGACCCCAGTTTGCTTTCACCTGGAGGGGTGTGCAGTACACCTGGAATCGGCTGCCCCAGGGGTGGAAGCACAGTCCCACCATCTGCCATGGACTGATCCAGGATGCACTGGAAAAGGGTGAGGCTCCGGACCATCTACAGTACATAGATGACATCATTGTGTGGGGGAACACGGCAATGGAAGTCTTTGAGAAAGGAGAGAAGATCATCCAAATTCTCCTGGAAGCCGGTTTTGCCATCAAGAAGAGCAAAGTCAAGGGACCTGCCCAAGAGATCCAGTTCCTGGGAGTGAAGTGGCAAGATGGACGGCGTCAGATTCCCACTGAGGTCATCAATAAGATCACTGCCATGTCCCCACCAACCAACAAGAAGGAAACACAAGCTTTCCTAGGGGCCATTGGCTTTTGGAGGATGCACATCCCTGAGTACAGTCAGATTGTGAGCCCTCTCTACCTGGTTACCTGCAAGAAGAACGATTTCCACTGGGGCCCTGAACAGCAACACGCCTTTGCCCAGATCAAGCAGGAAATCGCACATGCGGTAGCCCTTGGCCCAGTCAGGACGGGACCAGAGGTAAAGAATGTGCTCTATTCTGCAGCCGGGAGCCATGGTCTGTCCTGAAGCCTGTGGCAGAAGGTGCCAGGTGAGACTCGAGGCCGGCCACTGGGATTCTGGAGCCGAAGCTACAGAGGGTCTGAAGCCAACTACACTCCCACAGAGAAGGAGATCTTGGCCGCCTACGAAGGAGTTCAAGCTGCCTCAGAGGTGATTGGCACTGAAGCACAACTCCTCCTGGCACCCCGACTACCGGTGCTGGGGTGGATGTTTAAAGGAAAGGTTCCCTCCACCCACCATGCCACCGATGCTACATGGAGCAAATGGATCGCCCTCATCACTCAGCGCGCCCGTATTGGTAACCCGAATCGCCCTGGGATTTTGGAAGTAATCACCAACTGGCCAGAAGCTGAGAACTTCAGTCTCACTGACGAAGAAGAACAAGAGCAAGTAACCCGGGCTGAAGAAGCTCCACCATACAACCAACTGCCAGCAGAAGAAACACGCTACGCTCTTTTCACTGATGGTTCCTGTCGCATCGTAGGGATGAACCGGAAGTGGAAAGCAGCCGTATGGAGCCCCACAAGACAAGTTGCACACGCCACTGAAGGAGAAGGTGGGTCAAGCCAGCTTGCTGAACTCAAAGCTGTTCAATTGGCCCTGGACATTGCTGAAAGAGAGAAGTGGCCGAAGCTCTACCTCTACACTGATTCGTGGATGGTGGCTAATGCTCTGTGGGGCTGGCTGGAAAGGTGGAAAAAAGCCAACTGGCAGCGTAGGGGAAAACCAATCTGGGCTGCTGATGAGTGGAAGGACATTGCCATCAGGGTAGGGAAACTACCTGTGAAAGTCCGTCATGTGGATGCCCATGTCCCCAAGAGTCGGGCTAATGAGGAGCACCGGAACAACGAGCAAGTAGATCAAGCTGCGAGGATAAAGGTATCCAAGGTAGACTTGGATTGGCAACACAAGGGAGAGTTGTTCCTAGCTCGGTGGGCCCATGATGCTTCAGGTCATCAGGGCAGAGATGCCACCTATAAGTGGGCACGAGACCGAGGGGTGGATCTAACCATGAACAGTATTTCACAGGTTATCCACGACTGTGAGACGTGTGCTGCCATCAAGCAGGCCAAGCGGGTGAAGCCCCTCTGGTACGGTGGACGGTGGTCCAAGTACAAGTATGGGGAGGCCTGGCAGATTGATTACATCACACTGCCCCAAACCCGCCAAGGCAAGCGCTACGTGCTGACCATGGTGGAAGCCACCACTGGGTGGCTGGAGACCTATCCTGTGCCTCATGCCACCGCCCGGAACACCATCCTGGGCCTGGAAAAACAAGTCCTGTGGAGACATGGCACCCCTGAGAGAATTGAGTCGGACAACGGGACTCATTTCAAGAACAGCCTCATAAACACCTGGGCTAAGGAACACGGCATTGAATGGATATATCACATCCCTTATCATGCACCAGCTGCCGGGAAAGTTGAACGGTGCAATGGACTGCTTAAGACCACCCTGAAAGCACTTGGCGGGGGGACCTTCAGAAATTGGGAAGTGAACTTAGCAAAGGCCACCTGGATGGTCAACACCCGAGGGTCTATTAATCGAGCTGGTCCTGCCCAGTCTACCCCTTTGCACACAGTGGATGGAGACAAAGTCCCTGTAGTACATATGAGAGGTATCTTAGGAAAGACTGTTTGGGTAAACCCCACCTTGGGCAAAGGTGAACCCACCCGTGGGATTGTTTTTGCTCAAGGACCTGGTAACACTTGGTGGGTGATGCAGAAAGATGGGAAAACCAGTTGTGTACCACAGGAAAACCTAATCCTGAGTGAGAACTGAGTGTGAGGGTTCATTCTGTATAGTGGAGTTTATTAATTTAGGTATGATACAGATGGTAATAGAATAAGGGGTGGAACGTTGTCTTGGGTTGTGGAGCTGGGTTTTGTGTATTCTATTTACATCTGTTTTGCGGCCTGATGACCCACCTTGATAGGCCATTGTTACCTTCCCCAGCCTGTGCCGTGCATTTGCATTTCTATACATCTCATGCCCTGGCGGTGGGGGGTGGGGGGGAGGGGAGGTGGCCGGGTGGGGTCGGTGCTGCTCTGTTGCAGGAGCGGGGTGCGCGGCGCTTCCTTCGCGGCGGTGTGGGAAGAGCTTCTTCGTCTCCTGTGCTGGCCATCCTGTCTCCCTCCTGGCCGTCCCTGAACCGGTTTCTTCGCAGAATCATCTCTGCTCCAACAGGATCACGTCTGCCACTCCAGAAGTGTTTGGACTGTTTACGTTTGGACTGTTATCAACATCCTGAATCACAGGGTCAGATTGAAACTCTGACTTTGTCAGGGTTTTCTTCTAAAATTATTGTTTATTTGTTTATTTGTTTGTTTGGTTGGGTGGTTTTGTTTCCTATCATATTTGTATTGTTAAACCTCCTAGTAAAGAACTGTTATTCCTATTCCCAACATCTTCGCCTGAGAGCCCTTGATTGCAAAATTATAATTCGTCGGGGTGCGAGGGGTTGGTATTCTCCATCCTAGGGGAACCTCAGTTTCCCTGGCAGATACCTGTCTTTCCAAACCAAGACACAGGACCACCAGATGAAATGTACACAGCCAGATTAATACAGATCTACTGTCCATCTGCTATGTGTCCTTTTGGCATGTGCCAGCACAGGGTGCAAAGAGAAACACATCCCAGAGCTGAGAGGCTCTCCCTGCTCATCCTGTACCCAGAGCTGGAGCATCTGCAGCTCTAACCATCCAAGCCAAGATCACTGAGCCTGATTTTTCCCAACTGCTATGCACTTTCCCCTCCAGCCAGTGCCAGCCCCCTGGCACTCTGGCTGTGTACACAGCATCGTGCTGAAAAACTCAAATGCAGAAAGTTGTGCTACTAGCTCTAAAATATGCCAGGAAGGAGTGCAGAGTCTCCGTTTTGCAGTGAGGAAAACCAAGATGGAGTGAGGCTATAACTCACCAAATGCCATGGAGCAGGTCAATGGCGAGACAGAACAGGACTTTAGAACCTGATTCATGGGCCTTGCTCTGCCTATTAATCACTCTCCCCACCACTGTACAAGTATTAGTATTGATTTCAAATTAACACACATACACATCTTATCAAGGAGAAAAAGAGAGTAACCAAGAAAGTTCACCATGTTCAGCTCCATTGGAGGCCAACATGATTCTAAGAGCAAACATTTTCTGCAAGCAGCCCTGGCCCAAAGCATTCAAGGCTGGGAGGAACAAAGAAGATACCCTCAAGGAACTATCAAATGCTTATAAAATGTTCCTAACCTCCTGAGCAGCTTTTCAGAAAACACAGAGTGCAATCATAACATGCTTGAAATGCAGAAAGGAGACTGCAAATGCAGATGCTGCTGTTGCTGTACCTGAGAATGCACCTCCTTCCTTACCACCTTATTTTCTGATGCCAAGATCGGAGAGTTAACCCTGGATGACCAAGCCTCACAGTGCCATCTGATTTTATGCTTGCCCTCTCTTCTTGCCTTCCCATGATGTCCTGAATTCCCTTTTACAACAGCTGCTAACTTTTGCAAACATAAAACTGCTACAAGCTTCCCTTGTCTTTTAGAATAAAAGTCTCAGGAAAACATTTTGCAAATTTTCCCTCTGTAACAGATGCAAGAAGTTGCTTATGCCCAAGCAGCAAAGTACACAACTGCTCTGAACTAACATTTTTTTTCTGCACAGCTGGCTCAGTTTTTTACACAGATGTTGTTTCTCCTGCCAAGTCTAAGAGCACACAGAGCAGCATTAATATGAAAGAGCCCGATTGGACACTGGTTTAACAACAAGTTGAAAATTCCCCAAGCACAGCCTGTATGTTGGGTTTTCCCTTTCCTTTGTTTCTGGGGTTGTTTTTTTGTTGTTGTTGTTGTTTGGTTTTTTTGGTGTGGGTTTTTTTTTGGGGGGGGGGGTGTTTGTTTTTGTTTGTTGGTTTGGTTTGGTTGGGTTTTTTTGTTTGTTGTTTGTTGTGGGGTTTTTTTGTTGGTTTGGTTTTGGTGGGTTTTTTTTGTTTTGTTTTGGGTTTTTTAAATTTTTTAATTTTTTTTGAATGCACCCAGCAGAAAGAAAAAAAAAGAAAAAGAAAAAAAAAAAGAAAAGGTAAGATAGAACAAAACCATAAGAAGCCACTGAAGAAAGTCTTAGCCTTTCAGGGGTAAATTCCCTTTCTGAAACTTGAAACACACATTAATCTTTAATGTTAAACCGTGGATTAAAAATTAATTCAAAAATCTCACAGTTTGGAACACTTACAAGTCTACTGCATTTTTAAAAGCTCAGATCAGTGCTACTCTGCATAAAGAAGTCTCCCCAAACCCTTTCTTTTCTCTTGAAGCCAAGAGCAGGTACTCACTGCTCTCCCCAGATATCCTTAAAGCTCAGAGAAACCTACTTGTGCTTCCCAAGAGCTGGGAAAGGCTGAGCCCTCAATTTTACTTACTTTTTTGTGCTCCTTTTTTTGTTTGCCCAGAGGGGGAACCAAAGGACCAGGCAGAGTCGTTGCAGTTTCCACAAGTATTTTTGGAGCCATGGCTCTCTTACCAGCTGCTGCCTTACAGGAGCAGGAGGTTTCCATCTCTAGAGTCTGTGCTACCACGTCGCTTGCCATAAGGGGTAAAACTTCCTCTTTAAGCATCACTGTGTTCAACAGCTGCCTCAGCACAGTTACGCCAGCAGTTGCCATCACAAAACAGCCTCTCTCCCACGCTCTTTTCTGCACTCTCAGGCTCGTCTCTGTCCAAATCCTGCACCTGAGACCATCCTCAGGAGGCTGCCCTCACCTGCAGCCAGCTGGGCCCAGGCCAGAGGAGCCACGGTGCCAGCCAAGGTGAGCGCTGCCCACGCACCTCTGGGCGAGGAAGCTGCACAGGCAGCCAGCACCACTCTTGGAGGGGAATGTCCCCCTCAGGGAGGTGCTGGTGCCTCTCTGACCCTCCAGATGCTTTCAGAGGAGAGGACATCTCATCTGCAGTCAAGGCTGCTACCTGCTGTGTGATAGGTACTGTGTGAGAATGAACAGGCTGCGCTGCCCCACGTGTGGGCACCCCCAGTATCACCAGGCTCTGGGTGAAAATGGAGCAACCCGTTCCTAGCTTTAAGTCAGTCCTTGTATTCAGGGAGAAAAATAAATGAATTTTTAAAAAAAAAAAAAAAATGCACAGAAGGGTGTTTAAACTGCACTGCAAATCGCACTTATCTCTCCCTTGTTTATCATAACTTTTCCTGCCATAGTTGCTAATGGAAATAATAATAATCACCATAGTAGAGTCATGCCTTGGCTTCTTTCCTAGATTCTCCTCTTGTTCACCAGGCAGTCAAGTCATTGTATCACCAAAAGTTCACAGAGACCTGGTGTCACAGGAGAAATGCCACCAAGAAAGATTTTGACAACTTCCCATGGAAGCTGAGAAAGCAGAAGAGTAAAGGAGGAAAGCCCTTTTAGGGGCAGGGGAGTGACAGACAGGGGGGTAAAATGTGGCAAATCTCCACTATATTTGCCAACAGTGGAAAGCAAAGAAAACAACAATTATGAGTGAACAGACAATTCAGCACACAAACAGTCCTGCTAAGGATGCCAGCATGTTCTCCCAGCAGGATCTGAGGAGCCCTGGGACCAAGGGGAGGCAAGGAGCAAAAGCCCAGGTGATGTGCCTATGCTCGTGCAGAGCCAGACATGAACCCTCCCACTCTGGCTCGGTAGTTCATCTTCCAAATCATCTCTCCTTCCATAAATTCAGTCTTCTACTTTTAAACTCATGTGCCCATCAAGTCAGATTACAATTAAAACTCTGCAAGTATGGCAAAATATATTCATGAACATCTGTTTGAATAATGAGCCTGAATTTGCTTCGACATCCGCCCTGCTTTCCTTGCCTTCTGCAAGTGCTCACACCAGCTCTCTCCGGTTCAAAGATGACAACGTGGGGGAGAAGCTGCTGCACACACTCACATAAACATGAAGGTGATTTTGCCTGGTGGTGGAGGGGTTTCCAAACTCTGATGCACAGCCCTTTCAAGGGTTGGAGGCTGCTTCTCAGACTCCATAAAAACCAGCTGAGATAAATCAGCCTAAAATCAGAAAGCTACAACTTAGTTCATCCAAGTCCAGTCTGCCACTGAAAAATGTGTATGTGGGTTTGAATCCTGGGCTGTATGTACCTGCTGGGAGAAGAGGGGTAGTCACTCATGCTGAGGCCCTACCTGCTCCTGTGGTGGTTGCTCCCAGAGGTGCAGGTAAGTATCCCTCTCACTCCTCATCCCTCTGCCTCCCACTCAGACCTGCCAGTGGAACTGCTGGTGTTATAGCTCTCTCTCCCACACAGTTGTGGCAAAAAGATCCTGGTCCATGGGTAAGAGCAATTTTTTTTCTGTCATAGGTCACACTGAGAGGATCAGGCTAGAGAACAAGAATGCAGACAGCCACGCTGACAACCTGAACTGAGGGTAACCTCTGGCAGAGAAGGGGAGTAGGGACAGCCTCTGACCTCTCCATCCACCTCAGCAGCTGTCCCAGCAGTACTTCTGACTGCCTGACTCCTTTTGCCTGGCTGTGAATTGGAGCAGTGTCCCCTCCCCTCACCCCAGTGCTTTGTGCTGCTTGGGCATGTGGTGTTGAGGGAAAGCAGGAGAAAAAACAGAGAGATCGATGGAAGGAGCAGAAACCATACCCTGAGGCCTAGATGCAGGTTGAAAGCAATAAATACTGAAAGTGATAGGTTGCAAGCTAGAATATGGCCCTGGGGAAAACATTTGATGAAGGGCAGAGAGGAATAAATGCAACAGTGTACACTTGATGGCTACTTATGGAGGTAAATCAGCATGGCTTAAAACGCACACACCCCACAGAGATACATGGAAAGGCTGCCCACCAGAGGTTTTAGCAAGAAATTTGCTTATCTCTAAGCAGGATGTGGAATGGATAAAGAACAGTACAGCAGGACAAGAGTAGTCTCTGAGCAGGAGAAACTAAGAGTTTGAGAAAGGCACTGGGTAAATCCTAGAACCACAGAAGCTCACAAGGAGTTGTCTTTTGATGCTGCCACAGGAATGCTCCTTATGTTGACAGCAAACACAGGCCACAGGGAAGGAACTCAGCTCTAACAAGAAGATGCTATTGTGGGAGGTTGTGCTGTCCTGAGACTGGCACAAGTATGTTGCCCATCCAGGGATACCTTCCATCAAAGGAACAGTTGTTTAGAACTGCTTGCCCTGCTCTCATTATAACACAACCTACTGATAAGTATTTCTGTACCCAAGTCACAAAAAGGTGAAGTCTTTTCCAGGCTCTGGGAAGCAATACAACAATGGAGTAAAGCACTTGTGCTAGGCTGGAAGACAGCATTGCTGCAGACAGCACATACAGCAATAATCCATAACCACAGAGAACACATGAAGAAAATACAGCTACCTTTGGAAATGGGAAATCTATGAAATGAAACCAAGCTTCTGTTAGTCTTTTGGAAAGAACATCCCTGGCTCAACATAATTACAGGAGTTTGGTCCATACTTTTTCTTTTAACCTATCAAGAAGAATGGTGGTGCTGACACCACATCCCCATTACATCTAAAATGAAACACCAGGGATGGAGGTGTGGGATAGGGGTGGAGGGCAGGCAGTGTGCAAGTTCCCTTCCATGACAGTACCTTCCTCCCCAGCACACTAGAGCTGACAAGGCCATGCAGCACCAATTTGGTGTTTTGCATCCTCGGAGAAGTGAAAAACAGGAGGTGGCAGAGTGGTTTTCCCCCTGCTTTCTGGATGCATGGGTTTCTGACAGATTTCTCTGTGAAGGGCTACCCAAAAGCTCCATGGAACTGGAGTGTCAAACGTGAACATTCAGCACTTAATTTGTGGTGCAAATCCTGTCAAACTCGATTGCGTCTCTTTGCCCCTCCAAGGCATCCCAGGCTCTCTCCACTTCTGCAGGGGGATGAGGCTTTAAGGAATGACCAACTGTTAAAGCAAGCCTGCAAACCAGCAGGATGCACAGCGTATGCTCCAGAGCCAGGCATGCCCTCTCCTCCCATCCGCCAGCTCTGCATACGCACACAGAGCGGTCAGCTGGGAATACACCCCAGGAGGCCTAATTAATGAACATATTTGAAAGCTCCAGGCATCACCACGCTGGAAGAAATGAGTGATAACATTAGCATCTGAGCACGAGCTGTTTGGATTGAGTGAGGAAGGAGATGGGGCTGGAGGCGCTGCCTGGGAAGCATCCCAAAAGCACAGGGCCCTCTGCAGGGCTCTGCCATACTCATCTGTACCAAGCGTAAAGGTACCAGAGGGAAAGGAGCCTTCTAATAATGGGAGATCAGGCAGGATTAAGTGGGAACTCAAAAAGCACAGCAGATGCTTCTTTCTGCTCCCTGTGAAAGGAGAAAGTGATAATCGTGGAAGAAGGAAGGTAGGAAATGAGATGGAGATAGGGAGATACATCAAAGGGACAGAAAAGAAACAGAAGAAAAATAGATAGAAAAACGCTAAAAGATAAATGTAGTATGCTTTTAATTTGCATGATAAAAATAGTGCTCTTTTCCCCACCAATCATCTTTATTAGCAACAAAATTTGCAGCGAGATCTCTGGCTAGCTATCTAGCTGTGACAACAGCAAAGCTCTGTAACAAACGGCTCCGTGGGGGCTGCAAAACTCCGTCTCAGGCAGTTTTAAATGCAGGGCATAGGGCTGACTGAGACTTAGCCTGCGACTTTGCTAGGCAGCACACAGGCCAGAATCCTGGTGCCTGAACTTCTGGCCTGCAATCCACTCATTTTTGGAGAGTGGCTGAATGAAATCACTGAGTTTCTACTGTTTATTAGAGTGTACCTGCATAGTGCTCACCTGTGTCCCAGACTACAGTCCATGTATCACTGGCCTAAAAAGGTGCCCCAAGATCTCAAGCTTCCGCAGGCTTCAACTGTAGGGACAGTCTCCAGGAGATGTGAAAGAGGTCACAGAAGAAAGAAGATGTGTAGGAAGTCTACTTTCACCAGGGACCTACAGCTTGTTCAGCAGTAGTGCATGTGTTGTATGTATGTGTCCCATGCTGGAAGGCACAACCACTGCAGTGCTTCCAAACTCCCTTCTCAGCCCAGCAACACACAACTCACACCAACACAACACTGAGCCTGAGAAGGAGCACATCAGGCTCTGAGCTCTGTCAAGTCAGGTCTTGGCTATGAGCAAGGAAGTCAATGGCAACACCCTGGGCAGGGAAAGAGTCTGGCATGAGGCATGTCTCCTTTCACACCCCCTTCACGGCTCCAGGGACAAGGTACATGGGAAAAGATTCCTTGTTGAAGGGCTTCTTTCTCAGAATACCTGCCACAATCCAAATTCAAACCAGTAGCCCAGTCATGGGACCTGGGGCCAGATGCAGCAAAGCCACTGCTGTTAAGAGGATGGAAAAAGCAGTGGATGACACTTCTTTGTCAGACAGAGAAAAAGCATGGCTAAGAAAGCACCTGCCAAGAAAAATCTGTACCAGCTCCACGTAACATTTTTGAGATATAGGCTAGCTCCAAACCCACAAGTCTGTCCTCAAGCAGACACAGCATGTGTCTGTACTAGGTTTAATCCAAGTAGCATGTTAAAACCAGCAAGAATGCCACGCTGGAAAGGACATTGTGTACTTTCCTGATGGCAGCTCACAGCAAGATCTGTGCTACCGCAGTCCCTCTGACTCTTACTCATGTTGAACAAAATAGAAGCAGCAAGCTTCTTCTATCACACCCTCCTTTGCCCAGACAGACAAAATCCCTACACGCACTGGTTCAGTGCTGTAATCTCAACCAGCAGGTATCAAAGCCCCAGCTCCAAACCAGGAGCAACAGAGCACCTCATGTGTGTTGGGCTGCTGTCCAAGATACACATCTCTGACAGGTTTATTGGATCCTTATCTCCCTCTTGCTGGCAGGAAGTCAAGGCACAGGTATTTGTGACCATGCTAATTCAATATTTCCCCCTTACTGGCAGTTTTAGACACAGCCTTCAGGGAAATCTTTTGACCATGTTTTGGTTGTAAGTCCAGTGCTCAAGCCCAGATCTTCTGAAGGTGTTCCAAGGGTCCACACTATAGCCCAGGTCATGAGATCAGCACTACAAATGCATTGGGAAAAAGAGGCCTGCAAAGGACCTGCAGGACACAGCCAGCAGACACCACCACCCACCCTGGCAGCCACACTTAGCTGGCAGATGGGTCATATTGGCTGGGGAAATACGGGAGGCAGGCCAAGCAGAGATGGGGTGCACCAACTTTAATGGGGTTCACATGTCCTCAAATAGCTGAGGGCATCTCCTCATGTGTTTATATAAACAGCACTGTTTCCTTTGGATCTTCCTCTAAAACACACTGAAGAGAACCAGGGGTGAGTTCTCACCTTTTCTTCAATGCAGTGTTCTAGCATGAGGGAACTGAGAAGGGGAACTGGCACAAGGACACATCTTCTTGTTGAACAGATAATGCACTGAGATCTGCGTGGCCAAAACATTCTGTTCCTATCTGGGGCAAGTACTGCTGCACCCTTAGGCAGCAGCCTTGTGTTCTCCTCATGTCTCTTTCTCTCTCTCAAAAAAAACAACAAATAAACAATTCTCCTGTAAAAACATTTACCACCTCAATTTCTTTCTAAGACAGCCTTTACTTCAGCCATGAAAACACAAAAAGAAGCTGAGCTCTGATAACCACTGCATCCTTCCCTTTATTCTCATCCTTTCCCTTATCACAATTTGAAGAGTAATGACCTGAACCAACCCCATCTTAAGACAATGGGTGTCTGTGTACTGGCTTCAGCGGAATGTGGATTAACATGGGATTGCAAAATCTCCAAAATTAATGCAACTGTAATGCTGTTAAAATAATGGCTCAGAGGTCAGGAGATCCCTGAATTGAAATGCTTTCCTTGAAATTAAGCAAGCTATACCACATATCCTGCATTGCCCATGATTATACCTTCATACAGAGAATGAAATAGAGTACTGCACATCTGAGAACAAAACCCAGGAATATAGAAGTCTGTGAGTGCAAAACAAATACTAAGAGTAGATAGCAGTTGCTATCTTCTTTCTTTATCTCCCAGTTGGTACTGATAGTTTGTTCACTGCAATGCCTTTTTTTTCTTGTGCTTTTCTTGAAAAATTCATAAAACAAAAATGTTAGAAGAAAACAGAGCATGTAGAACAAAAACTCCTCTGACAACAGTAATTCTACAACAAAAAAGCTCAGAGAGAAACAAATTTGGCCTCAGACTTGGTTTCATGTAGTCATGGAATGCCACCTTTGAGCCTCTTTTCCAATTCACCAGAGTCCAGGCAAAAAAAACAAACAAACAACAAGGTGTTGAGCAATGTGCCACTAACAGTGACAACTTCCTTCAGAGCTCCTCTCCCTGTACAGGTAATGCTCCTGTGTGTATTATTATCATTCCAACTGTCCAAAGAGAAACTGAACTGCCTGGCTCTGGTTTTAATCACAACACCCCCTAAATTATGGCTTCTGACAATTATGGATGCCCATCTTTGGACAAGAGATGACAGCCAGAGGCTGAGTACCTGCAGTTTCTGCTGGAGGCAGTGAGGGTTGGAGCAGTCCTTTCTCCAGTCACTGTCCTAATGCCATGATAATGTCATATGGATGGAATCAAAGGAAAAAGCAGACAGACACAATTTCCACTAGCTGTTCATCTTTTGAAACCTGACTGTTTTCCCCAGAGCTTCCCAGGGAAATCCTGGCTACATTTATTTTGGCTGGGGTACAAGGCTATTTTTAGGGAAATAAATAAACAGCTGAATGCCCATTTTTAATTTTCATTTAGGTCTAGGATTAATATATTTTTTTTGTTAATTTTGCTTTAATCTCCTTGCCCTTCATTACTCCCTGACATTCACAGCAGGGGAGATGAGACTTGCAGGGAGGAGGGTGAGGACTAGGATTCAGTGGGAGCAGTGATGAGGAAGGTACTGAAAGGGGGAAGAGAGTGAGGGGAAAGAGTATTGTTGACAGCATCTGATCCTCCGATTAATGTATTTCTAAGCAGATTAACCAAATCCCAACTGCTCTGTGCCAGGTCTCTTCTCTAAGCTTCTCTCTCCCCCATGTAAACAAAAAGACATTTCCTCTGAGAAAACAACCAACATACTGACCAGAACTGTGGCAGGCTCCCTGCCCTCAGGTAGCCCAACACTGTGAGGCACAGAAGAAGGGGGAACGTATGGGTCTATGGGAAGAGTACAGGTCCGTGGGGGTAAACTCCACTTTTAGGCACATTTTGTGCTTTTTCCTTTTTTTTTTCACCTCCTCAGGACTCTGCGTGACTCCTGACTTGTTCATCTCCAGGAAGGGTGTGAAGGATGCCATGATTTGGGAAGATGAAGACAGAATGGCTTCTGGTCTCAGAGTCACATGAGAACTCATGATCTTATTATATTCTGCTTGTGCATAGCTGCTCTCCATGGCATCCACAAAGGGAGGAAGCAAGAGAGAAAGGTGGGTCAGAACATCCCAAAAGGACGTGGTGGAAACCACTAAATACAATCCACTTCTTCCTGCCCTGCCCCACAAAAAGCTTTACTCAGACTTCCTAAAAGAGAGAAACACTTCCATTTCTATCCAGTTTTTTGGAGCATTTCAGTCAGGAGTTGGCCAAAGCCCTGTAACCCTGTATCACTGTCCCTGTTTTAGGAGAATGGAAAACTGAACATAGGCAGAGGTCATAGGGCAGGTCAGTGGTACAGCCCCATTCTCATGAGCTGAGTTACAGGCATTTTTACAGGTCATAACATCAGCCTTGGCAGAACGGGTCTTCTCTAATGAGCCTCTAAATTTAGCCTCCAGATTTATTTGTTCCCAGATCTTGTGCAGAAACTCCTTCACCAGACGTTCTCCTGCCTTGCTGCCCAAGGCAGGTTTGCCATCTCTGGTAGCAGCAGCCACAGAAGTCATGGGACATTTCTGCCTGCCCAGCATGCTGATGGAGCTCAGACACCACCACACCTGTTTTCAAGCATGGCACTGTTGCCAATCTGTCTTGAAGTGGAGCTTGGAAGGATGGAAAGACCTCCTGCCTCTTCTCCCCTTTTACAACCACTCAGTGTTTCAGCCAAGGTTTCCTCTCAGCTCTCTGCCTTCTCCTCAGCAGCAAGTGGCTGAAAGACTTACAGACTTCCACCACCCACTTTGGGTTAGAAGGACTCTCCTTAAAAGGGAGTTTTTTTCTATATCTCCCACCAGGGAAGGAGAGCAGCTCTTGTAATGAGCAGTCAACAAAGCACAGTGCATGAAACCACTCAGGAAGGAGAGGAATTCCCATTTGCTCAGCTTCCTGTCTTGCCCTGCTCCAGCCATGGCGAGCACTTTTAAATTTCAGCAAAGAAATGCTTAAACCAAATGCTGTCACTGCTGTCTTTGCTACGCAGTGACAACAATGTAAATTGACCCTGAGAAAGCTCCACAACACACAACTTTTAAAAGAAACATTTCAGATCTTACAGTAATGTACAGCATGGTGTTTTCCTATCGATGCCTTTTCATTAAGAGAATCACCAGAAATTCCTGTGCTGCAAATGGAAGCAGGGGTTGTGACTAAACAAGAATATACGGTGCCAGTTAAGGATGCAGGGGGGGATAAGGGCAAGGGGAAAAAAAAGAAAGCAAATGAATTTATGTTGCCTAAGGCATTGAGGAGAATAAGAAGGGATTTACAAATTCATCAGGAGGAGAAGCAGCACCAGAAAGAAGGTGGGTTCATTAATAAGTGAGGATGAGGATGAAATGAATAGTTCAGAAATGGCTGAACAGCTTTTTTAAATCTGTCTGTAGCCATAAGAATAGAGAGAGGAATTTTGTACTAGAAAAGAGGGGAAAAAAGCAAGCTTATAAAAAGAGAAACAAAAAGAACTTGAAGAATTATATGTCCGCAAAGGAAATAAAGCAAGCAACATCCTAGAACTTAATCTAGAAAAGACAGAGACATTTTTTAAAAGCATTTTTCACATCAACGGAACTAATACAGGGCTGACTGTTAGGCAATCTATACATATAAGCACCTGCATAAATGTATGCAGGATCAGGAGCCCAATTTGTTACGGTGAGGCATTGACAAACGTATTATCCCAGTGACAAATAATCTGACAATTTACATTGAGCTAGGGAGGTTCCACAAAACCAGCCAAAAAGCAAACATAATAAAGATTTTCAATAAGGAATAGAGCCTGCAATATTTAATTTTAAGTCAATGCCTAGCCTTAGTGAAATAATGAAACAAATATATAGGGCCATTAGAATCTAAAGAATAAAATCACATGAAATACACAAGTTAAAATCTTTTGCTTTTTAATACACGTACGCAATTAGCACACAGAGGAAAGGCAGTGAAGAGAATTTGAAGTTTCAGGAATTTGAAGAATTTGACACTGGCCCACTGGAACCAAAAGCCCATGGATCAAAAAACTGGCCAGTGGTACCAAAAGAAAATATGCTTTGTTGGACTGGGAAATGACAAATGACATGCCAAGGGGTTTTCATCCATGGTGGCCTTATTAAACCAGTGTCACAGGAAGACAACACTAACTGTCCATGAAATTTGCAGCTGCCACCCTACAGAGAAATTGCAAATATAATGGAAGACAAAGAAAGAGGGTGTCGATGAACACATAGCTCCTTAAAATTGAACATGTGAGGGCAATGGTCTGAAAGTTAAAGCAGAGAGTAGCTTGAGTGGGACAGAGGATGATTGCATCTGGGCTTATCAAAGCCACAAACTGAACCCATCAATACAGAAAAAAGAAAACAGTTAATGTCTCTGGAGAGCAGTAATCTAAAAGATGGATATGCAGGAGATGGGAGAAAGCATAGAAACTGTTTCATTCCCTGAAACTTGAGGTTACAGAAAAGAAGCAAATAAAAAAATCTCAATGTGCTGCATTAACAAATCAGGCTCACTCAATTTTGAGTGGGAAGCAGAGGTGCATCTCAGCACAGAAAAGGGAAGAAGGGAGGGGAGAGTGTCCACACCCTTTCAACACAACCTGTCCAAGGATTCAGTTTGGTTAATTCCATCATTTTTTCCTCATTGCCAATAGATGAACAGCAAACCAGAAAAAAATCAGAGATGATTTACAAAGAGACATGGAAGAACATACACAGAAGACTAAGGAGGGCCAAATGTGTACAGTTCATTAAGGAATGACCCCAAGGTAGTAAATTGTAAGATACATTTGATGCATGTGAACACTGCAGAGTGAGAGGAGGTAATAACTAGGAGTTATGAGGTTAAACCAGGATGAAAAAAAGTAGACCTTATACCAGGAAATAGGTTAGCCTTGTTCTGCTTCTGAATCAGTTTAAATCAGAAATAACTCAACAAAAAGGAAAGAAGGAGCACAGAAAACAGATACTACTGCATCCAGACAGAGCATTTTGGAGATCCCTTCCCAGTCTCCCAGTCTTTGCACTGTCTGAGATGCCAGCTCCCAAGCTACAGCAGCACCCTCAGTTGCATCCATTTGTTCCTTCCTTCTAGGAAAAGCAGACGTTTTACCCAGAACACAAGCACTGGGCAAAATTCAAACCACTGCTGAGGCAAAACAGCCTTGCTGGGTGTTTGAGCAGCTCTGGCTAATCTAATGCCCATTAGCAGCATGCATGGTTACATAAAAGAGATACTAAGGCTCTAATTCCACTCTTCATTACCATTATGAATACAGTGACATACAGATATGCTGTAAAGACCTCCTGCCTCTAGGGAGTTCATGTTTCCAGATGCCTGCTGACCACAGGAAGGGCTGGGAGAGGGGCACAGTTCCTGAATTTCTCTAAGCACTAACGTGCTGCATAAACAGACCTGACCTCTTCTCCTGGACGATGACAAAAATAAACATTTTCATCTCTCACAGAATTTTAAGTCAGCTCAAACTGCAGGTACACCCACAGAGCACTTAATGCATGAGAAACATCCTTGGGGTCGTACATGCTTTCAAAAAAAGCCAAATCCAACCCCCCTGTCAGACGTTACTTAAGAGCCAATGAAGGAGAAAACAAGAGTAATAGTGCTCAGCAGCCCCCAGGGCCTTCAGCTGAGCTGCTGTGAAAGGCCTGCACCACTGCAGGCACAGGGAAGGGCAGAGCACACCGGAGAGGAACCCGCAGCTTGGTGGCAGCTGTGACAAATTTGGCTGCTCATTATGCCCACTGCTACAGAATGGAGTGCTTTTGGGAAGTCTTTGCCCACTTACTGGAACAAACAGGCATTGCCTGGCTGAGAGGTGTCTTCTGGAGGTTAATACACTCAACGTCCTTATTAAATTTATTCCTCATTTTCTGATGGCTAAATCCTGGCTTGCTCTGCCTTCATATGCCTTGCAGTGTCAAGCAGATGGGATGCACATATGTATTCGCCACCATGTATTTTGGGCAGGGCCAGATGCAGCCCAGCACTGAGCGTTCCCAGGTCACCCGGTGGGAACAACACTCAGTTGCACCCCGTGGTCCCAGAGAAGCCAGCTCAGCTCTTGTGGGGGCTAGGAAGATCTGCCTTCCTCTCAGCACCTGGCAGAAGCACTTGAGGGACTGCAATGCTTTCATCCAGCAGGCAGAGAACTTCTTTGCGGCTCACTTGCCCCACCCAGAGGCATTTTGCTCTGCATCCTGCGAATGCCGAAGTTCTGCAGCCTCCAAATTCCGCAGGAGAGGGGGCAGACAGCAGCCGTATCGCCGAATTAAACCCAAGCAACAGCAACGATGGTATTGAGGGACTCCTACAGATCTTGACAATTACCAAGTTCAGGCCCTCTGGAGCCTTCCTTCAGTCACTCAGAGTTGTGGAATTGATCTGGAAACCACTTTATTAATGTTCTTTCTTTTCCTCCCCTTCTCCCCAAGCAGCATCATCATTTATTAATTTATGATTAAATGAATTATTGATTCTCACTGCACCTGCAGTATTCGGCATTGTCCTTCCTCCCCAGAGACAGCTTTGACTGATGTGAGAATGGCAGGATGTCAGAGAGACAAAAAAAGGGAGAGAAGAAACTCCATGTGTGGGGGACCTCAGACAAGCATGTTCCCCACCAAAGTGCCAGGCTGCAGGTGATGGGCACAATGCACCAGGGCACAGCAATGATGCCACCTTCTCAGACAGCAGTGAAAAAACCCAGAAAGCTCAAAGCCAAATTGCTTCTGATAAGGAGGGAATGAGTAGCAGAGCTATTCATAGGCATTCAGCATGTGGGGAGGTATTAAAAAAAAAAAAAAAAAAAAAAAAAAAAAAAAAAAAAAAAAAAGACTGAACCAAAGCAGAAGCTTTTGTTTTTATTCAGAAAAGTCAAGCTGCAGTTCTTTGAATACATCATTGAAAAAACCTTCCAGGCTTTTGGCTTTTGCCTTGCAATTACAATCAACAGATGGTGATTATTTCACAGGCTGGGGCATCTGGTCAGCTCCCAGCCAAACATAAATAAAAGACCTTTGCATGATTGTATTGGGCATTCTGGTCCAGAAACAAAACCAAGCTTGGAAGTTAAAGAAAAAAAAAAGTGAAAGAGAAGAGTTAAGTTCCCTGATTTTGGAGATATCTTCTTTCTAGGAGAAAAGATGGAGGGGGACAGGGGAGAAGCAAACACAGTATCTTAATAGAAACATGCCCCTTGCACAGATGATCAGAGTCCAGCACTCCTGAAACCAATGTTTCTGAGCCAAAATCTCTCAGTCATGAATTAAACCTCAGTCTTGACCCTTTAACTGGATTTTGCAGGCCAGATAAACTTTCACCTTCTTTTATAGCACATTTTACCCAAACATTGCAATGCAGTTCCCCCTAAAAAGTCAGGCAAGTTTTACTACACCCTAGAACGGAAAGAATACATCCAGGTATTGCTTCTGCTTTTCATCAGGGAAAAAGGACAACCAAGCTACCACAGGAAAATGTCGTCTCCCCACACATCTTTCCTGGCCAAAAGAGCTGCAATATCCTCCTTGAACTAACCACACAGAAAACATGCCTCCAATTTTTGTTCCTCCTGCAGCCCTCACATCCACATGAACTGGTGCTGGCCCCACACCAAGCAGTGCACGCTGGCTCTGTGTGCTCTGTACCCACTGCTCACTGAGGGGCTGAACCCACAGCTCCAAGGGAAGATTGCAGCAGACAAAATACCCCACAGGTGGGAGGCACAAGGCTGTGTTTCGGTGACATGAATTCCAGGGTGACAGAGGCTTTGGCCATGAATGTGTGCAAACACCCTCAGAAAAAATGCCATCATGGCATCTGCTGTTTCTGCACCCCGATTTTGCTGGTCTCTGTTAGCCCAAGACTGTTTCATCCCATATGTGAAAGGATGACAGGTTTTATCCTTGAGCAGTGCAGGCACCACAACCCTCAAGCAGGTAAAGGAAGTTATTACCTGCATCTCACTCCACACCTTGACAGATGCCCTCAGTGCTTTGCTGCATATGAAAGCAGCTTTTTGCCACCTCCCTGCTGTCCTCTTTGCTCTTGGTGGCTCTGCAGGCCAGCCCCACCTGACCTGCAGAGAAAATTCAGAGCCCTCATCGTTATTTTGTATAGCGGGGTGATGGCTGAAAGAAGTCTGAAAGGCAGGCGGCCAGGGCACAATTTTGTTAAGAAAAACAAGGCAAACACTTTCTCCTCCTGCCTTACACATGCCTCTGGGTTACTCAGCCATTATCTGCTAAATTAAGGCCAGCACGGCTGGCCCTAAGAGCCCGTCCCGTACCAAAGCCACGGCCAGCCCCGGCTCCGTCGCCGCGGCCGCGGGGCACACGTGGCTGCCTTGAACTTCCCGGCAGCTGGCACAGCATCCTCGCCCGCCGCTCGCAAACACGCAAGCCCCGCTCCCGCGGCAGCGCAAGGAAAGAGGTGAGGATCTCCTCCGGGATCCCAGCTCGCCTTACGACACACCGCCGGAGTGTTTCTGCCCCTCTCCCAGGGAGAGCCCACGGAGCCCGGCCATTTCATTACACGCTCGGCAGGGCTGCAGGCGAGAGTAGAATTGGATGTCTGCTCTCTAGCTGGGCGGGAATGAGAGGGACACGCTCCAGCCCAATTGATACAGCAGCATCAGAAGGCAATGGCAAAACAGGCCCAGGGTGAAGCACGGACAGGTAATAGAGGAGTGAAATCTCTGCAGAGAGCATGCAAACATCATGGGATGAGGAAGGAAATTACATTACACCCTAGATGTGCAGGGAACAAGCTCGGCTCCACAAGAGCAGCGCGCTACCCCACCACCTCTATGAAATTGGTGGACTACATGGCTGTGCCTGGGGCTTCTCAAGATAAAAATGTTCATTTCCTTACAGAACAAGGTTTTGATCTTCACGACCTTACCGGGCCTGTGTGCATTTACACATTTTAATTTCAGATTAGCATCTCTCATTTTCAGTACCTAGGGGATTAGTGTTTTCGCCTGTGCAGCAAGCACAGTTCATAAAAGTATCGGTTACCCTCCCCCTTGTTCAGAAAATCAAGGCAGATCTGACCAGATGGCACATGCTCCTGCGCTCTGTGTCAGGCTGCATTAATTCAGGGGAAATGAACTCTCCTCCAAAACTATATTTATTTCAGACACCGCCATGCCCAGTTGCTGGGCTGTCCTCAGGAAAACCTAGAGCCAGCTATTTTCCATGAGCTTAGCAGGAAAAAAGCACAGCAAAGGCCTTGCTGGAAGTCTCAGATGCCAGGAAGGAGGAATACCCACAGGCTCCCAGGTAGCTGGAAGCATTTCAGTTGTACATCCCCAGGGCTTTGAGGCAGTAGCTGCGTCCCTAATGCTCAAAGCATCATAAAGCAAAAGGTGCTCCCACACCTCATTGGACCAACCTGATTACATCTTAAGGCAGTACTAATGGAACAGCACAGCCTTTTTGGCAGTGTTGCATTACACTGCCTTGCTAGGATCAGGAATGAGATCCCTCCAAGTGACAGAGGAGAGTGGAAGTTGTTCTGGTACGGTGCAGGGTGTGCAACTTGAGTTACTGTCTCGATCCACCTCTTGAAAGGCCCACTCCTGCGGGGCATAAGCAAGGCATTTCACCTATTTATAGCTCTGCCTGTGCTGCCCATTTCCTTCACCTTCTGCCAGAATAATTTTGCCCATTGCTGGAGACAATACAGTGTGAGTGCTGGAAAGAGTCTGATTGGGTGAGAAACGCCTTCGGTTCTCTCTGTAAAATGTTATTTACCTTCTTACACAGCACATATAACAACACCTAAGTGCTATACTATAATTAGTAAAATCATGCAGAGAAACTGTTCATGTGGATAATGATACTTTTCATCCTCCCATGTGGGTAGTTCAAGGTTGAATTAATTCATGTTTGCCCAGCTTTGTGAGATCTATGGAAGAAAGGCTATTGTTATGCAAATAATTATTAATAATGACTGCTCCTGTGCTGCTCCCCATTAAATGTGCTCAATTTATAAGTCAAAGGGTGTTTTTCTTCTTGCTGCAAGACTAACTGGGTTCCACAAATTGAAATGTTGGTGTCAGTGTACCTGGAAATAGAGGATAACTCTGAAATTAGGATGTTTTTCTCAGGATGAAGGCTCATCTTCAGTTTCCTCTTTTCTGTCCTACAAGCAATATACAATATGACTCTGGAAGTTACTTGGAAGAGCAGCCACGCTGCCTTCCCAAGGCATCAAATCAGGCCCAGTTCAGAAGATCTCAACATAGCAGCAAGCCCATGCAGAGTGAAATTTGAACTACCCAATACCCTATAATAGGCCTAGAGATCAATAATTATCTTTATTTCAGAGAGTGACGCACAAACGCACCATAAAATGAGCATACAATGCTCAAATAAAACACTAAATAAGGACAGGTGTCTGACAAAGGCAGTTTTTAAGAACACTGGGGGTTCGATACAACGCAGGCACAAGGAGTTTAATGTCACAACCACCATTCTTTGGAGCAGATAAGCAGAACTGCTCCACAGTGGTTGCTATGGTCCATGAGAGGTCTCCCATTCTGGAATTGAAGGCAGGACCACACAAAGTAAGTAGATAAGGAATTTCATTCTGGGTAAGCTTCTCTAAATTTTCAGAGTATATCATGAGCCACATGGGTCACACCAACACACCCACAGGACTGTTGCATAACCAAGTGCCCCTCAACTAATTCTTTCTTTTTTAATCTCCTAAAGCCATGAGAGCAGAAAAAGAGAAGTTAGGTTGTTACCATAGTCTTTTTGGAGCCCTGTGCAGCCACAGTCTGATGACTTATAAAAAAGAACAATTCTATCCACAGGCCATGCAAGGCTCCTTGCAGCTAGGACACAATAGCTTTACTGTGCTATTTCCACAGAGGAAACAGCCTTCAGTGCAGCCCATCTGACACATCCCAAGCCCTCATGCACACTTATTTTGGAGAGGGATTTATCACACAAAAACAAGGAGAAGCAAGAATTAAGTTACACCTGTGGCTCCCAAGGCAGTAGTTTGTGTGCATGGGGCTCCTGGGCACGATGGGCTCTGATGGAGGTTAATGGGACTGCCCCAAGTGACCACCCTCCATCACTGACAAACACTTCCACAGGTTTCCCACTGAACCACAGTTAGCAGATGTCATAGGCAAGACACAGGGTAGTAAGGTTTGAGATGGATGTCTTCTGCATCTCCAGCAGCTGCAGACGCTGGAGAATCTGCAGTCAGAACTTCTCTCAAAAGTTCTCAAATGCTCAAAAAGAGCATTTGAGGACCACAAGAGACAGAAGCGATGCCTGCTCATCTCCCTGCAGTTCTGCAGATGCAATCCAGCTAACCATCAAGGAAAATTGATTTGTGCCACATGAATGAGCAAGTATGAGGTGAAGGAACTCCTGGAGCTGTGGCAGAAAGAAGGTTCTTCTCCATTTTATTTATCTGCTACTCTGCTTCTGCAGTAGCTGTGATGAACAGATACTAATTGTTTCCACAGACAGCCCAGTTCAGATGTGTGTCCTTCCCTGAGGCTCCTGGAAGAGCGCATGTTGCACACATGAGAAATGCAGCCAGCCCCACTGCTTGCATAGGCCTGCAGGTTTGCTCTGTCAGTCATCAGCTCAAGGCACCAACCCTTGCAGTCCATCCACAAACACCAAAAGTCTTCGAGAATCACACCAAGGTGTTGCAGTGTGTGATGCTGATGTTGCTGCCGTGAGGAAAAGTGCTTGCCCAGAGTCCTGCAGAGCAGCTTGTCTAGGATCTGATACTTCAAGGATTCCCTAGGGATTTCCACAGGCTGATAGGAACATCCTAGAACAATTCTTTTCTGAACTGCAGCAAATTTCTCCTAAGAAAACTCTTTCTTCTTGTCTTGTTTTCAGCTGAGGGATAGTCAGATCTCTGGGTAAGGCCTCCAGCCACCAACACTTCTTGAACTCTGCCAGGCTTGATGCTGTAACCACTTCTTTGGGGAACCTGTTCCAGTGCCCAACCACCCTCAGGGGGAAGAATCTTCTCCTAATCTTCTTCTTCAGCCTAAACCCCCCCTGACACAGCTTCAGGCCATTCCCTTGGGTCCTGTCACTGGTCACCACAGAGAAGAGATCAGTGCCTGCCCCTCCCCTTCCCATCACAAGGAAGCTGTGACCACAGTGAGGTCTGTCCTCACTCTCCTCTTCTCCAGGCTGAACAGACCCAGTGACCTCAGCTGCTCCTCACACAGCTTCCTCCCAAGGCCCTTCTCCATTCTCATTGCTCTTCTTGGGACACTTTCTAACAGCTTAATATCCTTCTTACATTGTGGGCCCAATACTGCACCCAATATTCAAGGTGAGGCCATACCAGTTCAGAGTGGAAGACACAGGGATTTTTATTCCAGCCAAGACAGCTTTTCCTTAGGCTGTTTCCCACAAACAAGTTTGCCCTGCTGGGGTCTGCTGTAGTAGCCTGCTTTGGCCAGGATATCTTAGATTACAAAGCATTTCTGTAAATGCACTTCTCTAAGGACTGAGACACTCAGTCTTTTAAACATCACACCTGGTCTCTTCTACAGAAAGTAAAGATCATAGTGCACTTTCTGTTGGCCAACAAGTGTCCTATGACTGGATGAGAAGTCCAAGCAAAAATCTTTAAAGATCCAAGCCTCTTCTACTTCGTGTGAGCAAAGCATCCTGTTACTTACACAGCCACAAGTCATTAGCTAGAAACTTGTATCTCTTGAGGGCTTTAAAGGGTTTTTAGGTCCTTTTGTTGAGAAGAAAACTTGAGACTGGCTCATGAGAGAACACAAAGTTGGTAAGTCTAAGCAGGTCACAAAAGTGAGAACTTCACTTTATTTCTTTTTCCTCTCTTGGACATATTTCTCTACAGCAGCAAAGAGAATATTTATTCATGAGCAAGAAATATAACTAGGTTTTTTTTAAATGACAGAAAAGAAGCCAACACTCTGGTGCAATTAGCCTACAGGTAAAGCTCAAGGTTTTCAGAGCAACATCCCAGGTAAGGATGCAGTGTGCTGATAAAGCACTGGAACAACGGAATTGCTAGGGTCACAATAGGACAGCTGCTTTCTCAGTGCTCTGATTAAATGTATTCTTCCAAACAGGAACCAAAAGCTTCTTTAGCAGAATATCTGAAGCCTGGTTTCCCATAACTGTCTAGTATGTGGCTGTCCAGGAACTCATGTGAGTTTCTACTGCAGCCATCACAGAACCAAACAATACCTTCCCACACATCTCCAACAACCTCAAATTCCCTGCTTTTCTTCAGCAAGTTACTCAAGAATGACTGATCCTCAGTGACTTTTTATGTAGTTCTTGCTCTCCTGTATAATGCACCTCTTCTGCAGAGGCCTGTTCTGCCACTGGAGTACATTTGCTACCTGGATCCCACGGATTTCACTGGCAGGGAATAGGCATGCACAGGCACACACCAGAGCATGGGTCTGAACAGAAGCACCCAAGAAACAGAGCAGCAGCCTCTTTCCTGGACACAAATTAGCTCTCTGTTTGCTGTCTTGTAAGACTGGTCCTGGGGGACAGTTGTGACATACGACTGCAGTGCAAACACTGCAGGTGTTCCCTAAGCTGGGAGTTGCTCAGGTCTAGCTCAACTTTCATGTTACTGGTTATATATGAGCAGAATCAGGAGAAGAAACACTGATTAGATGACTTATGATCCCTGAAAAGACCAGGAAGAAGTGAAGCAAAAGACTCCTTTCCAGACATGGAGACTGGTCACTGACAAGTGAGCCTTGGCACTCGTGTCTATCAGCTTTGCACAATGCAGTTTAAGGTTCATGACAAACCCTTTCATGTAACAGAAACCTCCAGCATGTTTGAAGGCCCAAAATTTCCCATTGCCATGTCTGCCAGGCCATGAGATATGCCAACACTTTGTGCTGTAGCAGAGGCACATGCAAGAGGAGGAAATCTGTTTCCAAATTTTACAGTTCAGCAATCCCTTAGATTTGTTCAAGAACACCTCTGTTCTCCATAAGTTTTAAGAAAAAGAGGGAAGACCTAAAATATACCCCGCTGGTCCATCTGTGGAGAAGATCCCACCACAGCCTGGTTACAGCCCACAGGAGAAATGCAGGACTTAAAAGTATGGCAAGATGCTTTTCCAAGGGAGGAATGTGCAGTTTCTTTTATTTACAGCAATGCTCCATGCTCTTTTCCTACTCTACTGGCAGCTCGAAGTATGCACAGCCAGTTCGAGACAGCTGTTCCAGGACTGGCCTTTGTCACAGAGAAGATGCTGTGGATATATCACAGTCTCATGTAGTACCATGGCCAACAGGATACCCCAGCATAATTAACCTCCCCATTTTACAGACTGTTCAATTGAGACATCAAGCATTGACTTAACCTGCCATGATTTCACAGGCAAAGAATGACCAGGGTAGGAGCAGCAGCCCTCCCTAGCCTCACATGAAGGCACATGGACAAGCAAGAATGAAGAGGGCATGTCTGCTCTCTTGAAACCCCTCCTTCTGAGTGCAGTCTTGCAGTGCACTCTTGGCACTTGTCTCAGCCCTACAAGTACGTACAACATTGATCATGGACCAGGCTTCATAGGATGCTTCCTGCTTGTTTTTCTCACTAATGGATGTCATTTTCAAAAAGTAAGATGTTGTGGGGGAGGCAGGATGAGGGAACCCTGAGTGAAAGCTGCCACTGTGCTCAGTCTCTATGGAAATAATCCACAATGCTAATACGTCCTAAAATGGTAATAAAGCCTGTGTTCTCTTATGTAATCCCATAGTAAGAAAGAGCTCTGTCGGCTTGCCTGACAAATGATATCTCTGTAACCTTGGAGGGGATTATTACTAAAAAACACAGGGTGGAAAACCAAAGCAACACAACACAGATGCACGCAAATCCATCGGATGCAGGAAAAGGACAAACAGCTCCAGCCGGCCCCTGTGCATTGGCCCTACGATGTTGTGTCTCTGCCATCAAAGGAGGAAAGGATCTCCTGGCAAAGCAGCAGCCCTGCCCTGGCTCCTCCTCTGCTCACAGCCCCTGCTCCCTCCCCAGGCACCTCAGTACCAGAAGCAGGGGGAGGGCAGGTTTTCCCCTTCTCTGTCCTCCCTCCCTCTCTCCCTCCCTCCCTCCCTCCCCCAAAATGAACATTCAAAGCCCCGGCAGCTGGCCAAATCCAGTTTGCCTGCGTCACCGATGCACGTGGATTCACATCTGTCCTGCCCAGCGGTGATGGAGCCAGGGCTACGTGCGTCCCTGGGAAGGATTCATGCCCCCAAATCCATCAAGTTGTGTGTCAGCAAGGGTGGGGACAGCATTTTCTGGGCACAGCTGAGTGGCACTGTGAGGTTTAGAGCTTGCCTTAGAGGAGTAGGGACTGGGCAGGTTTGGAGGTAAGGGTATGCTCATTTTGGAGCTGTCTCTGAGTTTGGCTGATGAACCACAAACCAAAGCCAGGCAACTCTTTTCTCTTGAGCCTCAGGTGCAGAACAGAAATAAGGCAGCACCAGCTGCTTCACAAGGTGAGACAGTGTACAGTTAGCTCTCTGACTGCCTCCCTCTTCTCTCTTCCTCTGGAGGCTGTGCCCTTCTGTGAACACAGAAAAGGGTCCACCAGGCCACCCTGGAAACTCTCAGAGGTGCAGGTTTGGTTGAGCAAACACTCCAGTCCTCATGTGGAGCAGTCAGCCCCAAGCTCCATCCTCCAGGACAGGGCAGCCAGACAGTCAGGAGGGTGACCCCGGAACACGACTCCCAAGCAACAATATGAGCAGCAAGCTCTTATCTCAGTGCCAGCAAGAGATGGTGACTACTCTAGAATCTCTTTCCCACAGATCAAAGCATGGGAACACTGAGTGGAATGCCGGAAAACTTCCCTGGAAACAAGAGATGACATCAGGCGGGTTTCCATGCCTGATTGAACATTCACCCTTTCATGTTGTGCTGTGTTTGAGGGAACTTTTATGTTTTCTCAGACAGCAGAAGATGCATGAATAGGGAGTCTTGAGTCAAAGAAGATTCCTCAAAGCTGGAAAAACACAATCCTGAAGAAAAAAAACCATCAATCCTAACACTTTAAATGATGTTATTCTGACATTTAAACTACATGTCTAATGGAGCAGAGCCTTTATCAGATGGTGCATGTAGAGAGCTCTAGTTCATACTCAGTATATGCAATGTGACTGTCTGGAAAATAAAGAGTTACAATCATTATTCACAGTAGTCACATTTTTTTAATTAATAACCTTGTAATTGGTATCGACTTAAACCAACTGATGACAGTCTTATGATGAGCCATTCCCAGCCAAGCTTCGTACCCAATTGCCCTCAGGTCAGGAAAACAGTGAACTCCATTATTGGCAGAAGCTTTCTGCCCCACACCACTCTCCTTCCTGTTCCACAGGGAGGTCACCCCACGCCACCCACCCCTGCAGCCTTCCTCCAGCCCTTCCTTTCCAGCACCATGGCTCCATGGAGCCTCTGCTGTGCTGCAGCCTGGATCCCACAGGCCAGCATCCAAAACACCAGCGCTTCCTGGTGCCTGGATTTCCCTGTGGCAAACTATGATTCCAAAAGGTGAGCCCACTGCCAGGACCACCAGAGCCCCTACCCAACGGCACCCTGGCAAAGAAAGCAAAGGCAAACCCACCTCCAGGCACTCACTTGCAGGAAGCAGAAGGAGCAAAACCTGCTCCTCCGTTGAGACATGGGCTCAAGGGATGGAAATCCCCCCACAGGATCTGCACGATAGGGTAATTTTGGGTGTCTCTGACGTAACTGCAGCGTGCAGCTTGGACGTGCCTCTCTGAAGCAAAAAGGGCAGCACTGACAAAGGGCAGCCTTGCCTCTGCAGCAGCTCAAGCCATGGCCTCACCTAAGACAGGTCACAGCTGTAAATAAAGCCCTGGGGCAACATTTCTGACCTGGAGCTCTTTTACAGCAAATTTTGGGAGACGTTTACATCCAGAAAGAAAAGCCCACGTCAAGAAAGCACAGAAGGCACCACAGCAGCTCCTCTGTAAGTCTGCAGCACCAGGCTCGCCTAGAGATCGAGAGCCTGACATCTCTGCTGGCCTCGGGGCGCCTCTCCAAACCATGCCCTGCTTCTCCCCCACCTCTCCCCGCGGGACCGAAAAAAAATCCCCTTTTCTCCCGAAGCCTCGCGGGCACCCTCCGGAGGGCTTCCCCGCTCCACTACCGGCGAGCAGCATTAGAGGGCAGTGCGCTGCCTCGGAACCGCGATGCTGTGTGCTGCCTCCCACCCCGGGCCGGGCCACGGCCACCCCCTCGGGCACGGTGCCCTCCCGGCTGTCCCGCAGCACCGCCACCGCAGGGCGAGGCCAGCCCCAGCCCCATCCCCATCCCCATCCCCATCCTCATCCCCATCCTCATCCCCATCCCCATCCCCATCCCCATCCCCATCCCCCTCCCCATCCCCATCCCCATCCCCATCCCCATCCCCATCCCCATCCCCATCCCCATCCCCATCCCCCTCCCCATCCCCATCCCCATCCCCATCCTCATCCCCATCCTCATCCCCATCCCCATCCCCATCCCCATCCCCCTCCCCATCCCCATCCCCATCCCCATCCTCATCCCCATCCTCATCCCCATCCTCATCCCCATCCCCATCCCCATCCCCATCCCCCTCCCCATCCCCATCCCCATCCCCATCCTCATCCCCATCCTCATCCCCATCCTCATCCTCATCCCCATCCCCATCCCCAGGGACGGGCTCCCCCGAGCCCTGCCCGCCGCATCCCGCCCCGCAGGCGGCGAGCGGGAAATCCTCCAGGGACCGCGTTTCAATTAGAAAATGCCCGGGTTTAATTAAATAAATGCGGAGCCGAATAATACGATCAGGAGAATTGCCCGTGCTCTTTCATTTTGCAATTCAATTTGGTTTGTGCTGTACCCACACTTTCAGTTTTCTTATGCCAAAATCTTTTGCATTGATCTCTGGGAGCTGCATTGCAGAGTTTGCCAGGGACAAAGCTGGAAGCGCTGGCTGTTGAATAAAGGGCAGTTGGAACTTTTCACAGCTGGGGATGCACTGGTGGCAGCCTGCCTCTGCAGCAGAAGAGCACATTTTCCCAGGTTTTTGAGCACCAAAGTTCCCATTGATGGTCTGTAAGTGGAGTTCAGCAGCACTCTCACAAACGGGGTACAAGAGAAGAGGACAGCAAAACACACTGTCCCATCTATAACCAAGGAGAGCAAGCAGGTTAGCATGCATGCACACGAGCGTGCAAGCAAGCCCATAAACCAACACAGCATCTTCATTCTGCAGCCCTGCAAACACCGCATTGATTTCCTGAGCACGCAATTGTTAAGGTTCCAGGAACCAAAATTACAAACAAAACCAATATTTTTGCTTTCAAAAAGCCAGTTCTGGTTGCTAAGTGACTACAATATTCTTCTCTATCACATCATTTGAAAAGCCCACGCACTAAGAGCAAGGAAATTGCTAGGTTAGGACATCAGGAATGTGCCCTAGCAAGAGTGATGAATTTTAAATATGTATTTGTACTACTGTAGCACTTAGAGACCCTGTGGAAGGGTAAAATATGATTCCAAGAGGTCTTAAGCTAAAAGAGGTAAAGAAGTTAGTGTAAGACACTAGAGCTCAGACCTGGAAAAACAAGGGCAAGGAAGCAGCACTATCAGGACTAAAAAGGAAGCCCATTGCAAACAGAAAAAACTTTAAAGGGAGATATCTAGAGGCAGAACTGGTGACTCAGGCTATAATAAAATGTGTTTGGATGGAGAACTGGTGGAGTATTTGGGGAAAAGAACACAAAAATGTAAAAGCATGAATGAGGGGTCAAAGTAGGAAAGTAGGAAAGTAGGAAAGCTTTAAAACCAAGAAGTTTTGAAAGAACAGGAGACACCAGAGTAGCATCCCGTAGGGAAAGAAAAATCAAAACATTGTGAGGGAACCACATAATTGTCATGGGTAAAAATCTGGAGGAAAAAATATGAAACTCTGATAGACTGCAGACAAAGAAGCAGTAAGAGCTGAACCTATCTCTTGAAACAGCACAATAAGTAATAGCTGCAAGACAGCAGCACTAGTTCTGGTTACTGTGGCAATATATAAAAAAATGCTCAGACTGAGAAAGTATGACTCCTCTGTGCTTTATCAGGCATCACATAATGAAAAGTATGAAACAACTTCCCTTCCCCAATCGCTCTGGAATTCTTAAAAAGGACTATTGATTTTATTTTCTAAATACTATTTTTAAGACTACTTGCCCATAAAAATCATTGTTAGTGAATAAATTAATCAACTGACTATGCCTGTGAATAGTCTTTCTGCTTGTAATTCTTAGGAATGCTGGCATCACTGTCTGGTGTAAAGTCTGCATGTAGCCACAACAAACCCTGTTGTTTTGTAAATACCCTTTTATTCATGAAACAGCGCTATGCTTTCCCATACTGCTCTCCTACATCTCTCTCAAATGGGAATTACACATGCTGTGCCAGGCAGGGAACAAAGACAAACAGGCAGAGATATTCTGCCATGGCCTTCAGAGCACCCACACACAGGGTATGTGCCTGGGGAATGGGGGCTGGGCCATTGGGACCCTAGCTAGGTAAAGATGTGATGCCTGGGGTCACCAAGCCAGAGGACCACAGCAGCAGTGAGACCAAAACACTGGTCCAAGCACAACTGCCCACTAAATATCCACCACAGAGAAGTTCAGAAAAGACCAAGAGGGTTTGCACAAGTACCTCAGAAAGAAAAATGACAAAACTTGATTGGTAGTCAAATTAGCGACGTGGTCTTGCTTTTAAGACAAAGAGCTATGATTACTGTCTATATATACAACACTTACGTCATTCCTTGAGATCGCACCAAGAGTTTGTGTGGGTGTACATCAGTATTTTGTCACCCACACAGTTTTCAAACCTGCTGGTCAGAAAATTTAACAAAACAGTAGACATCTCCAAGGTTTATGTTCCTGTAAGGTTTGTGACATTGAGGAGATGGGTAAATTTGTGTTGTGACAAAATGTTGTAACAACTCAACAGATAGCTGCCTGGCTTCTCCTGCCAGGCAGTCAATCACCACACACAGAGCCCAAAGCCAAGCACTTGCCAGACCAGTACCAGGTCAAGTAAAGAGGAAGGAGAGGAGAAAGTAAAGGATATTTCTAAGTGTCAAAAGAGACGTAGGAAGAAGCTCAGTGTTACCAGTTTGGGCAGGGGTGGGGGTGGGGGTGTGGAACTCTTTGGCAGGGCATGAGGTGCCTGAAGATGTGTGCACTCTCTGCAAGTGCTGTGGTGCTTGATCCTGGGGATGTCAGCAGAAGAAGATAGCATTGCAGGAGTGTGGGATGTAGGACAAGAACCTGCAGGCAGACAAGTTTCCCAAATGAGCTTTTTTTGTGTGTATTAGCAGGTGAAAATACCATTTTCTTTAAAGGTTTATAGAAGAGGGGTAAGTACCCAGTAGTAGGTACAGGTATGGATAGTAGTACCAGGTAGGTACAGATGCAAACTGGTATAAGAAAGCTCCTTCTAGGCATGCCCACACACTTCACAGTGACATTAGACACACATCTAGGTGCAGCACTGTCCTCATTCACCCATATGTCACCAGCAAGCACAGAGAAATCAGAGCAAGCCCAAGCTGAGTACATTAACTCATCATATCCCTGCCTTGTTCCTAAGGTCATGAAGTCTCCTGTCTGTTTTTCCAAAGTAAGCTTCTGTACCTGAGAGATTTACAAAACGTGTTGAACAGCACTTTACATGTGAATGATGCCTTGTCATTATCTGTAGATATCCAAAATACTGTATCTACAAGCAATCTCTGCAACACACATTACCATCTAGCAGATAAGTTACAGCTCTACCAGGCCATCTGTGACCCAGGCTTTGGCCATCCCTGTGCCACAAACCCCCCACATCTTCAGATGAGTCATTTCACCACGGCTATCCATGCAAAAAACAGATCTGTATCCTCTCCCTCACTGCCAAGGAAGCACGGTAGTGGGGAATTCAGGAGGAGGAATAATTTAAGGTTAATAGATGAACGCTGTATGCTCTTTCAGTGCCACTGTTTCATGGTCCTCGACACATTTTATCTGTGCAATCATCTGGGTAAAGAAAAATGGGTCCTTGGCCATGCTCTCCTGCTCCCACGGTGCAGCCCCTGCCCCCCCACCCCAGTACCACACGTCCCCCTGCCAGAGATACCCAAGCGTCTCTGGCATGCCACGTGTTCGGAGTGGTAACCAAACCCGGCTCCTCAGAATAGACACACTCCCCCCATGGCTCCCACCCTCCTCCATCTTCAGTAACCTTACCCCAACAGGGCAGGCGCTGGAGGCAGGAAACCAGGCAGGCCAGTAGAACAGGAGATGCTCAAGACTCCGGGGATTAACTCTGTCCACCAGATGCAACTGTTACCCAAGTCCTCACCCCCACCCTATCCCCAAATCTTCATAACAGGTGGAGAAGGAGGGGGTGGCCACCACCCTCACAAGAATCTCTGCACGGATGCCAAAGGGTTGGATATAACCAGGTACAGCCAGAGGCATCCTGGCAGAGGGAAGAAGACAGCGAGCCAAATAAAGACATGGAATGCGACACCAAAGTGCAGATAAAAATACATGGACATCACCCCTGTTCTGAGCAGAAGGAAGGGCTGAGAAGCCTCCCTGCCAAACCCAACAGATTTCATTCTGCCCTTCCCGAAAGATTCACACAACACAGCAAATGCAGCCTGAACAGCTACACTGCCAGTCAGGCCAAGCGTGCCAGGAGCCCTTTAGCAGCGCTGGCAGGCTCTGCTCACACGCGGTGCCTACGGTGTGCTTGTGGGGTGGGCAACCTGGGCCTGCCACAGGGGCTCCAGGCCAGCAAAGCCAGCAGTGCTCCTGGAACACAGCTCACAAAGGGCAAGACTGGTGCCACATCACAGGTAAAATGAAACTGAGTGTACGAGCTCTGCCAGGTCCACACGGACTCGGTGGCTGGGTATGTGCACAGCACCCCAGGAGGCACTGCTGGGAGGGAAGAGTTGTTCAAGGCTCCTGGAGGGCAAGGCAGGTGAGGGCAGCCCTGGGCTGGCAGATGAACATGATGAAGTCTGGGAGATGTCCAGGCTCCTTGGACAGGCGTGGCTGAAGAAGGAGCCACTGTCCTTGAGCAGCCTGCCCCAGACAGCGGGGGAAGGCACGTGACCAAGAGGACAGTGTGTCTCTGTGTAAGCGCAAGGACACGCAGGGAGGGAAGTGGTGGGAGAAAGGCAGGAGCAAGTGCAAGAGCCCCTGATTGTGCATGGCTTGGAGTGGGACAAACTGGGAGACTAGAGGAACACAGGGAAAGAATAAGACTCAGAGAAAACTAAAAAGGAGCAAGAGCCACCAGACAGAAAACACAGAGTTCATTTTTCTGCACCAGTGAACGGAGTGACTTAAGTCTTTTATGAGACCAATGATGCACTAGGAGAAAAAGATAAACCTTCCCTCTGCCTGAGCAGATGAGGCATTTCTAGAGCAGAGCACAAGGAATGGGTCAGAGGGCTACCCTACCTGAGCAGCTCTTGCTGCTCATGCACAGCACCATGATGAACAAGGCACACAGCACAGGCAGGATGGCAGAACAGGGTGCAAGGCAGCAGGACTACAGAGGTGGTAAGACCAATCCATCCAACACACTGGGGAGGGCTGGTGAAAGGGCCAGTTTGGTGGTCTGGAGCCCTACATCCAGGAGCCTTGGGGATGTTCAGCCTGATCTGGGTTTCAGTTCCTCACCTTTCTTGCTCTGACCATGGCATAACACCCCATCATGGTTCAGACAAGAATCCCGTGTTGCATCTGCTCTGCAAGAGACAGAGCTCGCTTCTGGTGGCAGCCCTTTTGATGCAGCTGCTCTGCATTACCTTGGGACAGACCATGGATGCAGAAAAACTCAATGAGAGCATGAACAGGAAAAGGAAAAAAGCTATAAAACTCTAAGGAGGTAACTCTAGGTATAATTTGTGTGTGATGTAGCAGACCCAGCAGAGTGATGGATCAGCTCCACTACCCAGTGCCTGGTGCAGGTCTAGTATGTCAGAAAACACTTTCAAATATATAACAGAGCAGTCAAGAAATACAAGGGAAGAGGGGAAGGAGAAAGCCTGCCAATAATAACCTGGAAGAGCACAGTCAAGGTGTCACCTGTGCAAGGCATTGCAGGCACAGAGAATAAGATGCATTGTATTGTAGGAGAGGGTACACATTTAGGTAGGGCTCTTGAGGGAAAAAAAAAAACAACCAACTTTTGTAATGTGGCGATAAGTGCAATCAGTGCAGATTGCTAAAGCAATCAAGTTATGTAGAAGATCCAGTACCAGCAGATATCATGATCAGTAATGCAGGATTCTTTAAATACCTCAATAACAAGAAATTTTAGTGCTTAGACTGATCACCATGGTTTGCTGGCACTGCCTTTCTTTGGAGAAAGAGAGTCTTTTTATGGATAGGGTTACAGGAAGCAGAATTTTGTCTAAATTTCTCCAGACACTCTCCACAGGCAGCTTCCCTCCCCAGACAGCTTCAAAGCATCAGCAGTGTTATGGCTCAGAGGTGCCAAAGGGGATCAGGCAGACCCAGTGTACTCTGCAGCAGCTGAGGGCCATGAGAGCAGGCTGACATGGGCAGCACCCATCATACCTCAATGCAAGTCTTGGGCAATGAGAATCACACACTCAGGGTTGAGGTGTCCATGTTAACATATGCCTTTACACAAAATGTGCTTTAATTTGGCTCCTTCCTATATTCCCCCTCCCCGCTCCGCTCCCATTGTAACTATCAATGTTCTTTACAAGAGGTCTCTGAAGCAAAGGAGCTGTCAGGATGCTGTAGCAGCAGAGCATGAGACAGCAAGGCTCTTCACACTTCAGCAATAGATTAGAGACATGTAAGACTGGGGGCATTCACATATTTGCTGGATATTATTGATAGTCATGAAGGAGTTAACTCCATCAGCAGTTACATTTTGGGAGTTAGGTCACCCTTGTTTGTACTAATGGGTCTTCTTGCCCTCCTGACAGCAAACATTGCAAATGCCTTTAACAAGTCATTGCAGAAAAGTTGCTGCAAACTCAGAGCCCCTCAGTCACCACCCAGCTCTGTTTCTGAGGTTTGATTTTCTCTCTGTTTCTATCCTGTGACATGCAGGCAAGCAGGGCTGGCAGTGGGGCCTTCCTACACAGTGTGAAGCACTGGCCATTTTGCTGGGAGCAGGATCCCAGTGCTCTCACATGAAGGAGCCTCTTTTTCTACTCAGTTCTGACTGTGAACTCTCCCTGGACAGGAAACAATCCAACTCCTTTCTTAGGAGTTAGGAGAATACTGATAACCTTTGAGCAAAGCAAACAGCCTGAGGATATGAATCCAAGAGGCCGAAGTGCAAGAAAGAAACCCTAAAAAAGGACAGCAGCACAGGGCAAAAAAATCCCATCACCAGCATGCAGCATGTTAGACTGCTCAGCTTTCTATTTCTCAGTGCCTCCAACTCAGTAACCCAGCCACTTAGGGGAGCCCAGAACCCCTTACCTCCCTCCCAGATAGATAGGTACCTTCCCTGCAGAGTAATCTTTAGCTCTTCCATGGCTGTTGTCCCAGCTCTCATACACATTTTGGACCTGGCATGTGAGCCTAGTCCTTGCTACCAGCCTGGGTTAAAGCCCAAGTGCTGATTCCAGTCCTGCAGAGGACCCTACACATTCAGCAGAGTGGGCAAGGCATCCTCCAGGTCCTGCCCATAACTCTACTGACATGGCTACTCCCTGCCTTACCTACACACTCCCAGCATATTTCTTATCCCCTAAAAACCTGTATTTCCCATGTACATCTTTAATGAATACATTTTACATTACTGTTCCCCACATTAACACTTTGCTTCCAGAGGATCAGGCAAGCTGATGGGAAATCATTCACTCCCTCTGCCATCACTTTACCAGGTGAATGGGCCAGAGACCTCTTGGACACCCAGCCAGGAAGGCCTGGAGTTCAGAGATATGCATCTTAAATCTGCCACTCTCTGATGCCTTCAACAAGCCAGGTTTCCAGAAGGATTTCAGGCCAGGAAAAATTTAAAGCACTCGAGCTGTGTATCAAAAAACTGAAAGACCATATCCTTCATCCTCAGCATTCACAAAAATGTGTAGCACACTCAGCAGCAACTTCCAGCTGAGAGACTGACTGATGACCTGCAGTGAGGACAAAGGCACCTGAGAAATCACACAGAGCACAAGTCACAACACACAGCTATCTTACAGCTGCTGATGATTCAAGAGCACCATCATTTGGGGCATGTAACCCTCACTTAAGTAAACTTCCTTGTGCTCTGGGAAATCTCCACAGCAGGACCCCAGCAGGTACTGATTTACACGAGTTTTTACTGAAGTTCTTCGCAGAGAAATCCTGGTCTGCCGTTCAGATCACGTGTCCCCAGGCTCTCTAGGAGCATGTGCATGGCACTGTGTGTACAGCATGCACTATCTGTAGGCAGGGTCTGTACATGTAGCCTCTTTCACTGTTCTTACTTCTCTCAGTACAAAAGGCAGCTTCTCTGCTGCCCATGCTGCCGACAGACTATGGCAAAACCCGTTGGCTTGCAGTCCTCCAAATCCCAAATGCCTTAGAGAGCAGCTCTTACACCCTGTGTAAGAGAGACAGCAGTGCAGTAAGAAATGCCACACTGAAGGAGAGGTCATGATCCCACCAAATATAGCCAGGAAAAGGCACACATGCCCTTTGAAGAGAAGAAGCAGCAGGCTACAAGGTATGTGCAGGGCAAGAACAGTGCTTCCAAGGGTCAGCCTCCATCAGAGCACCCCTTCCTGCAGCACATGGCCACTGGGCTCAAGTTGTACAGGTGTTTTCCTCTGGCCATGGCTTTGAAGACTGCCCATTCATCTGATTTGTAAGTTATGTAATCACCAGAGGAAAATAGGGTTTGCTTGTTTGCTTTTTGCTTTAATAGAAGTCATGTAATCACTTTAGGTTTAAGCTCCAGTCCAAATCAGACTATTTTTACATTTCAGGCTTGATCTCTCTGGAAAGAGGACAAGTCCTTTTTCCTGGCTTACAAAGAATGGGTTGTGATAACACAGTGACTGCTGAAGGACTACATGGGGAGCAGCATGTCCCTTCTCATCCTGACCCCTGGGGTGCACTCACTGGTTGTTCACCCCACAGCTCTCAGGTAGAGATCTGTGGGAGATGGTGCTGGAACCTGAACAATATGGGCCTGGGCAAACCTTGATTCATTTACCAATTCTTGCTCTAGCTTTCTTGCACCCATAGATCTCAATTCCCTTGCTCCCCCGGAAGCAATTAATTCTCTATTTCATCCCACATTTTGAGCTCAGCACATTGTTCAGCATTTCTCTCTGAAATTCAGCAGCCATTGCTTTTATGGCACTTCCCTTGGCATTACCTGTCACTGTGCCTGCTACCTACCAGCTAAACATTGAGGTTCCTTCAATCAGAGGAACAGACAGAAGATTTGCACACTTTAACAAATCATACCTTCCATTGCACAGGTGCTACTTTGCACATAGACCAAGTCTGCAATAAAACATGTTTCTTCCCCTGTTCCCCACCACCAGCCCATTTCTCCCCCTTTGCAGCAAGCAGAGACTGCTTTCTGTTGATGACAATGCACACTTCAGAGGTGTTTAGACCATGGCCCATGCCACCATACAAACAAAATCTGTGTAGAGACCTTCCTCCAAGCAGAGTGTTTACAAACTGATTTATTGCCCCAGGCCCCATCAGTAGCTGTTTTTGCTCCTTGTCAAACGATTTGGATTTCACTCAGTGCCTTCTCTCAGGCAGAAATGCCCGTCATGTTGGCAGCAGGATTAAAATGGCATGTGAGCCAGCCAGGGTGAAAATGTCCCCATTAATTTTTCATCTTTCCTCAGGCAACCCTGCCCATAGATCTACACAGGTATTAAGACAGCTTTGTCAACGAAAACTGTTAGCTCCTCTTCCTCTCTGTCCCCAGCGCGCAGCCAGCTGAGCAGTGACAGAAGGCAGTGACCCCTTCAGAGCAGCTGTGCCCCTGCCATACCAGGGGGCCTGGGGCACCTGCTGAGGCTGAAGGCAGGTCCCCATGGACTGAACATGTGACTTCAGTCAATCTCCTTCCACAGCAGCCCTGGGAATACCTGAGCTGGAGGTGGCCAGTGAGCATTTTTCATGGGGAGTCTGCAGCCAGGCAGCCCTTTGTACCAGCTACCTTTGAGCAACCATCACTGGGAACCAAAAATGCTTACACAGCCTAAAGCAGCCCTCCACTGAACTCCCTCAGCCTCCTTCAGCAGGGTCCACAGAGATCAGACCACACTAGGGAATCCTGTCTCTCTGAATGGGCATCTCACTGAGATGCACAGAGATTCTGTGACTGAAATCATCCCCTGCTCTGTGCCAGAGCTCTTAACAACAGCAATAATGGTGCCACCACCTTCAAGTTCACAGAGCTGCTTTGCTCCAACCTACACTCAATCCCTTCTTCTCTGACATCAGCTCTCCCTTCAGTCCTCCCCAAACAGAGATGCACCAAAACACATGTCAAAAACAATCATCTCTGTAATCACAAGAAACCTATTCCCACCCTTCCTTAACAGCTTTCACAGAGCCAGGCTCCCACTGCTCCCCCACTCATTGAGCCTGACCAGGCAAAAGCCTATGGCAAAGCAAGGAGATCTTCATGGGAAAAAAATAAAATGCTGCCCAAAATGAGTTGTCAGCAGGTTGTTCTCTCTGCCAAGGCTTCCCACAGAAGAGCCGTGCTGTTGGAGACCTTGGCTTTCAGACCAGAGATAAAGCTGAGAACCACTCACTTCTAGCCATTGAAGACCCTGTGGCCCTGTTTTTTGATAATATTAATAGTGATAAGTGTCAAGGCTAAATTCCAGCTCAGGTGATTACATGCTCCCTGTGTTAATCCCCCCACAGCCCCTCCACAGGTCTGACTGGATGTAGGAGTAGTAAGCCAATACTTGCTCAGTAGCTTACATTCATTTTACAGGGGAGGCAGAGCAAAAGCAGAAACCAAGTTCAGGGAAGATTCTGTTCAGATGTATTGGAAACCAAAGAGATTTTGACAAATGTCAATAAGCAAAAAAATGTATTTCAACTCTCCACCAGACAGGATTCTCTCTTCAAAGCTGATGAGAAATTTAGCAGTTTGTGTGCATTTGGTTGCATGTCTGGTCACATGTCCTATTACTATAGATCCAGTCTTAAAATATTGCTAAGGATGAGCCTTACAATACATACTTGATGTGAGGACCATTAACAATGAGAACTGTGTGAGTACTAGGCTTGACCAGATGGCTGGCAGTTTTTTTGCATTTTCTCATCCTACATTTACCAATGGCTCTGCACCATCATCATAATAGCTTTGTCCTCCAGCTGTATAGTCATAATTGCATTTTATTTTTGTATTCCTTTGCAATTTAATGCTAAGCACAGTTCTCAAAATGGCTGCTTTTGTTCCACATAGGACTCTTCCCTCTCTGTGCTGGCTGGCTTTAACTTCTGTTTTGACAATATGTTTGTCTTCTCTAATATTTGTTTACCTTTTATTATTCCATCTATTTTCTTTGACATACATCTTTAATTAGCTGCACTCCTCTGCTTTCACTGCCTACTAAAACATTCATTTAGAAAGCGTGGTGCTCACTCCTGCTGCAAATCTCAGTTGTGTGCTTAAAAGGTCAAGTCTATTTCTTGCAATAACCTTTGGCCAAGTAATCAGTCATATATCAGAGATAAGGTAGCCCCTAAGGAGACAACTTGTATTCAAAATGTATTGAAATATTTTTTCCTTTGGCAACGAAGATTTGTAAACATGATAGGTAACTATCACACCGGTACAGTAATAATTATTTTCTACTTTCAGAGATAATATACCTTTCAAGAGAGATGTTCTTCCTTTTAGACTCATAAAAGTTGAAATCTCTGGAGATTTTGTTCAACAGGTTGCCTTTGCCTTTGAACAAACACCCTCTGCTGAGCTTCTGAGCCTCCAAGCTTCCCATGGGTAGCAAGTTTGCTCCCCCTCTGTATCTTTCTCTGGAATTCCTCAGAAAACTGGGAAGAATTGGAGCCACTTGGTTCAGTGCTCCACCGCAGACACTTACCTATTAGTTTTCCCCAAGCTGGTGCCTGGGATGAGTGGCACAAGAGAAAGCAGCAGTACTGAGAGGTGAGCACTTGATCTTCACCTTCCTCCAGCCCTACAAGTGGGACAGGGACCACTGCACAGTTTGGGCACTCCAGAGACAGCTTTAGCTTTGCAAAACAAGGCAGATACTAGATTTTTCCAGACTACTGGAAAACATCTGGGCATACAGTGAGCAATACTGACCACAACAGCAGTTTGTCCCTCTCTGCCACAGCATGGAGAGGTGATGTGTTTTTGCTCAGGTCAGTGGCAGAGCTGGAACCAGGATTTTGTATGGAACAGGACTCAAAGCAGATTGAATCATGCTTTGCTGACGTCCCAACTTTGCCCACACCTTGTCATGCTGCCTTCACATCAGCCCCAGCAATTGTGCAGCTCTCTAAAGAGTGACTTCTGGGGTGTGATTGAAAATGCCAGCACAGGGGGAGCAGTGGCAAGTCACAGATGGAGGGGCAGAGTGTTGCAGCACGGACTCAGTACAGCTTACAGCACCCAGGCCTTGAGCAGCCCTGACTCTCAGCCTTGTGCATTTGCTACCTCCTCAGGTGTACAGCAGCTGGGCTCTATCTTCAGCCAAGTAACTGAACCACTTCCAGCAGAAAGCCAGGCTCCCCTCAGCACTGCTTCAGCACTGTAATTAATTCACAAGCCTTTCCCTTTCCCCTCCCTGTGCCATGTCAGCAAATTCACTGTTATGCCAGTAACTAAAACTGTATCTCGCCCTCTTTGGCAATTTATCAGTTTTATTGGCATGAATGTGTCTTCCCCAGACAGCCAGTGAAGTAAAGGTATGGCAGAGCAAACAACTGAAGTGCATGCAGGACAGACAGTGAAAAGCTTGCATGATACATGGGGCAAGAGGCTGCCAGGGGGAGGTGAGCCCGTGCACGAGGTGGAGAAGAAAGCACACCTGAGCAGAAAGAGAAGTCACCCCTATCCAAAGAAGCTCTGACACTGCTCCTCTGGAATTAGGGGTGGGCAGGACTGGTGCTGCTGGTGCTCACAGACATGTGGTGGCTCACTGGAACCCAGAGCAAGCCGTGCAGCCCAGGGCTGGTCTCAGTCAGCCTCTGCAAGGCCTCTCAAAGCACACAGTTTTGCAGCAAGACTTTTCTGGTTTCTGGGATGCTGCAGGAAGCCTGGTGCAAAGCACAGTGAAATAAGATGCATCCAGGCTGCCTGTGAGTTTCAGGTACAAGTATCCCTCCTCTGTGATGAAGAACAAGTTGGTGAAATAAAGATACCAGCTCTCCAGCTGTGTAACCAGGGGTCCTCACTGTGAAGGCACATGTACACCAGCCTTCACTGCTGTCAAAACACTCCTCAGATTTCACTGTCATCTCAAAGCTGATTATATTTACCCTCCAGGTATTGTCTGCATTGTATTTTAATAATCTGCCCACCTGTTATTATTTTCTCTCTCATATCTGTAGCTCTTCAGCAGTGCTATAATTTAACTCCAGCTGAAGGCTGCTTGGGTTTGGATGACAACATTTTCTCCGTTAGTATCTGCCAAACACCAAGCTGAAGCTCATCAAGTGATAAAGGATCATAAGCATCTTTAGCTCTACGAGATTTATTTCAATCACAATGCAGAGGAGAAATAAGCAGTTTGGCCATCACAGCTCCACCCTGGGCAAATGTTGGTTCCCAATCATGTCGTGGCCACCAGTCAGGGACGCCCACTGGGCTCAAAAAGTTCCTAATGAGAGTTGTGGCACCAGCATACATGTCCACTGTAACATCACTCCCATCTCTTCCCTCTCAGGAGAAAGTGAAAATCAATACTGTTTTCTGTTTTTCTGTCAGTATGGTAGGAGAGAGATGGTCACCACATGGTCTATCACACCCCCCTGGCATCCAGGCTCAAATAAAATAGTGCTTCATCCTACCTTGTTACACCAAAGTCAGTCTGATCTTGGTGAAAATACAAGACACAGACCCCTCCAATATCAAATATAAATTTACATGGGAGGAGGTGCTAGGGAAAACTTTTTCCTGGCCTTCATGGCCGACCAGCAGAAGCCCCAAAGTATCTGGGTTCTTTTTGCAAAATAAAGTGAACCCTAAACTACTTTGATTCCAGAAGGCCAAGGGTCTGCTACCCTGAAAACTCACATTCAAACTAGCTCCTCTTTGCAGGACTCACATTTTATTTGGCCAACATCTCCTTGAAGTGTGCAACATGATATTTTACATACTCAGCAATACCAGTCAAGATCTGTAGCATCTTCTCACTGAGAGAAAAGCAGAGGAAAAAAATAATGAATCACTGCATTAAAGTAATTCTGATCTGGCCTGGGGGTATATCATGATGAGGTTTCACTCGCTGGTATGCTTCCAGACGTTTCCATTTCCTTGCTGTCACTTCCTTTCACATAAGCTTGCCTGCATTGTGTTCCCAGCTGTCAAGCACCCTGGAGATGCCAGGAGACTGACAGCCACTTGCACAAGTGCACTGTCCTACAACACAGCTCTCCACCCTGGCCCCACAATCCCTGCCAGCACTGCCAGCTCCATCCAGCACGACACCAGCCGCCCTGCAAGAAGGACCCAGGCAAGGAGCTGCCTCATCTCCTGGCAGGGAGCAGGTGAAAAGAAGAACTCTCTCCTTTCACAGGCTTGTTCCCTGGTGCAGAGTCAGTCCAGGGTTGCTCCCTGCTGGCAGACACATCCTCAGCACTGTGCTGCCACCCTGACCAGCCTCACCAAAGCAGGCAGCCAGTGGCTCCCTGAGTTGACAAGGGGTTGGACACAGAGGGGAAAGGCTACTCGTGTTCTCTACCCACACTGTCCCACAAGATCTTGTGGGTTTGGAATGCCTTCAGGGAAGGGTGTTTACCTTTACCTGGGCAAGAAGTTCAGGCTTTTTCAGGGTTCCAGGATCCTTTGCTCTTAAGACAACCACCTGCCTTCTCTCACAGACACAGGGTGACAATGAGATGATGACAGTCAAGCAGCTTTTCGCTAGACCTTGTCAGACAAGGAAGGCAAGACCCAGTAACAACACCCAGCCAAATTTTATCCAGACCAGTTGATTGAGACGTTCATTAAGAATTGCTGAAGCCAAGACCAGCAGCTCTATCACATCTCCTGAAGCAGATTAGGACCAGGCAGCACCAGAAGTGGGCCATAACACAGAGATGGAGCTTCCCAGCACACCAGTCTAGCTGCAAGTCAGCAAACATTTTAGTGTGTAGCAAGTATGTATTGGCTGTGAAATAGCTGATACAAGTCTTCTTGAGAGAAAGATGATTTCAGTTTCTCAAGACACCAAGTCTCAAAACCCGGTTGTCTATGTCAACATAATGCTACAGACCCTGGTTTTCTTCATGCTGTCAAAGACCACAGCTGTTCAGAGTTGCCTGCCTGTGAGGAGGAGGCAAAAGTTCAGTCCTGCAGTTGCCATCGGTTGCAATATCTGATTCTATGGTCAGTGCCTGCCAGTGGCAGGATTTTCCTCTCTAGAGGTATTTGGAAATTTTCCAGGTTGAAAGCTTCTACCACTTAGCTGGTGCTGTTACCTCCCTGGAAAGACAAGGATGCACCCCTTTGTTGGTAGTTCCTGAGGTGACAGCAGCTGTCAGAGCCTGGCAGGGAAGGTGGACTTTACAGCTGAAAGGAACTGGTTATTATTCTGTCAGGTAAAATGTCTGTGTGGATGCTGAAACTGCTTGACTGCTCTCCCGTCAGTCTTGTTAGGAGCTCATTTTATTATGCTTTGTTATTGAAAGTCTGAGTTCATTTTGGGACCTCTTAATTACAATGCTGCTTGCTTTGGAAATGAAACCTGCAACGTTGTCTGCAAGCAGTCACAGAGCAGAGAATTGTACCAGACAAGCTAAAAAAAGATGTTGGAGGCAAACCTTCAGCTGTAAAGGTCTCCAATTTATGGCGAGGCAGGTTACTGCAGGGGCATTCGAGCCCAGTCACTCCGTGTTAGGATGATGAAAATGGGGAGCAGCCGCCCCGGGTGAGAGCCGTGGTGGTAGAGCATGGGCACTACGTCAGCCTTTGCCATGCTAGTACCTGGTGTCACAGCCTTTGTCACAGCCTTTGGGCAGCTGGTGTGAAAAACAGGAACACAATTCAGGGGAAATCCTGCAGGTTTGGAGAGGAAGGCAGGCAGGAGCAGGAGAACAGGTCAGGTACAAGGTAAGGAATTTGTGTGCATTACAGCTAGCATGGGCAGCTGCAGACTTGGTAAACACATTATTTTGGAGATCATTGAGGTGAGATGCTTGCAATGGGAACCCATTCTAGGCAATGTTTCCTGCCAGCAAAAGAACTCTGCAAACTCTATGGAAAACATGCAGGCAGCTGCAGACACAGGGCAGGGAAGTGGGTGGAGGTGGTGAATATGCAAGCATATGGATCAACCATATGAAGTTTAACAAGAGCAAGTGCCAGAGTCTGGGCTGGGGCAGCCCTGGTTCTGTGTACAGACTGGGGAACGAGAGGCTGGGGAGAATCACTGTGGAAAGGGACCTGGGGGTCCTGGCTGATGAAAAGTGGAATCTGAATGAGAAGTGCCCTGGCAATCAGGAGGGCCAACCATGTCCTGGGGGGTATCAGGCACAGCACTGCCAGCAGGGCAAGAGAGGGGATTGTCCTGCTCTGCTCTGAGCTGGGGTGGCCTCACCTTGGGTGCTGAGGGTAGTTTTGGGCACTGCAATATAAGAAAGACATTGAGCTATTAGAGAGTGCCCAGAGGAGGGCAATGAGGATGGTGAAGGGTCTGGAGGGGAAGCCATATGATGAGTGGCTGAGGTCACTCAGTCTGTTCAGCCTGGAAAAGAGGAGATCTTGTGGTGGTCCTCAGGATCCTTAGGAGAGGAAGCAGAGGGGAAGGTACACATCTCTTCACTCTAGTGACATGTGACAGGACTCGTGGCAATGGCATAAAGCTGAGTCGGGGCAGGTTAAGTTTGGATATCAAGGGAAAGATTTTTCACCCAGAGTGTTCTTGAGTGCTGTAACAGGCTCCCCAGAGACATGGACACTACACCAAACCTGACAGAGTACAAGGAGCACTTGGACAGTGCTCTCAGGCACATGGTGCCACTCTTGGGGTGTCCTGTGCAGGGCCAGGAGTTGGACTCAATGATCGTGATGGGTCCCTTGCAGCTCAGCATATTCTGTGATTCTAGGATTCTATATACAGGAAGCAATCCCTAGTATAATATATGTCCCAGTGTATAGGGAGGCTTACTGGGAGGGGTAGTGGGGTACAATTTCAACTAGTGAGAAAGCTGCAGCACAGCCATCACTAGAAGCACTCAAGTAAACATTTCACCTGTCTGTCAGGAGAGTGATCCTGCCTTTTCTGCATGGGCACAACCATGGACAACAAAGGACTAACACATCAGTCCTGTCATTGTGCTCCAATCACAGGTCCTCTGAATGCTTCCAAGAGCACAGACAGGGTCTGCAAACCCCTCATAAGGAAACTCAGATCCTTCATGTCCCAGATAAGGGAGAACTCCCCTAAACTCTGACTGGTCTCTGCCACCCAGAAAGACAGGTCTGCCAATTTTAAGCCTTAACTGAAAAGCAGAGCACAAGCCCAACAGTGTGATGGACACGCTGATTCGCCAGTGCACACCAAGCAATACATACAAAATCAATGCAGGCATGGACTGAGGCTTTTCTATCTCCAAACAACTCGGCAGCACCAGGGCTCCCCCCATTTCACCGAGGGCAGCTGCTCTAAGCAGAGCCTGGGGGCGCTGGGTGCTGCTAATGTCCGCCAAATCCCTCCCAGACCCTATCAAAGAGACGTGAGGACTGGCACCCCACTGCAGTTTGACAGCAGACAGATTTTACAGTGACAGTGTAGGGTAAAGTGTTACTGGAAAATGTAACATTTGCAACACATCTCCACTGAAAATCACAAGTGCTAGTGCTGTTTGTTTCCTCCTACATGTATTTATATATATTTGTAAAGAACAAAAATGATGTTGAGAAGGGGACAAAACGTAGATGGACTCAGGCAGTCTATCCTGTGCTCTAGGATAATTTACTACTAGAGGGTCTCTCCTCCAGCATTTTTCTGTCTGTATATATGCATCCCCAAAAAATCATATCTTTACAATATTCCTTCATAAGCCAAGCCAAGAAACAGAATTAGAAGTTCGCTTGATATTCTATCTACATTTTTGTCCTTGAGCTGTATTATATCACTCCTGCTTATATACCTCCTGCTACCCTTCTGATCAGCTTCTCTACCTCAAATTCACACCCTTCAAATTACAGGAAGACAGTTAGGAGCCCCCCCCTTAATCACCAATTTTCCATGATAAACACACTTAGTTGCTTTAATCTTTCTTCATACCTCGGCTCCCCTCCAGCACCCTAATCATTGTTGTTATTCTTTGAACTCCTTCTAACGTGCCTGCCTCTGTGCCAATGAGATGTCCGGAGCGGAGCACCGAGGTGTGGGTGGGATCTGACCAAAGCTGCATGCTAATTTCACCATTAGGAAGGTTAGGTGTCTCTGGCAGCATGCGGGTGTTTGTTCATTCACACATCTCATTGCTCCTGGCGGGGCTGTCCTCCAGCCGGCTGCAGTTTCCTGCTCCCACTATCGTTTGTTGGTTTTATTTAACCAAGGGATTAAAAGCTTCCAGGACGGTAATTACAATGATCGTTTGAGTGGCATGTCCTCTGGCACGGGAAGTGCCCGCGGGGATGGGTCAGACAGTGCTCCCATACTCACAGCCTCTGCAGGGGATCTCCACCCACAGCAAGCTGAATCCAAGTGCAAAGGCACATGGCCAGAACACCGTGGCCACAGGCAGAAGAATCCCAGGGAATGTATGGAGGGACTTGGTGCCCTTTGAAACTTGGGGCCCTGCAAAGGGAGACTGCCTGAGCACAAGTTCGACAGCACTATCCTCAAACACAGCCGGAATCTAGGGCAGGAAAGGCAGCTAGGGATGCTCCAAAGTGGCAACTGCAATCTTTTACTGTCAAGGAAAATGTAGCATAAAAGCCACCCACACGAGGCTGTAGAGTCACATTAGCTCCAGCATCCTAAGCCAGGATGAAAAGAGTTTCTGGTGATACATGGCTACAGGGTGGAACAACAGCCCGTCACTGAGCCGCTGGTGCGGAGCACAGGCTGGGAAGTGTCCTACAGGTAGACGACAAAAGTCATCTGGACAGAAACACAGGGATGCAATATTTTCAATTTGTTAGCTTTCTGCGTATGTTCCAGGAACAAATGTCCATAAACAGAGGTAATGAGTCTTGCCTGGTTTGAGACACAGAGCTGAAAAGCCCTCCACGTAAGGAACAGGCAGTATTAATAATACATTAGACTTCCCTTCAATACCACTCTCATAGCTGAGAACATGCGTGACCCTGCACAAGCTTCATCATCTCTCGTCTCTGTGCCTTGGGGGCTTCAGAGTAATTTCAAACTTTGAAAGTCTTCCCCTCCACTTGCTCCAGCTTCTGTTGTTCCTCGAGAGCCGTCTGAATTTCACAACATCACCTGAGCAGCAGATAAGTAAAAATTGCCTCAGCCGTAGAGGAGAAATCTAGGTTAATTATGTTGATAACTTAACCCCCAGGCTAATCTCTGGTCCATTAAGGTAAGCAGATGGTCAGCTCACTGCAGGGAAGAGGAAGGGAGGACAGAGTAGCATCTCTCATTCACAACATGCAGGATCAGACGTGTCCCCGAGAGGATGGGCATTCCCAGCCTGCTCCCTTCCCCCACAGACGGGTTCTGTTTGCGCCATAGCTGGCAGGGCGATACGGAAAGGGGAACGCAGAACCACGAGCAGGAAAACAAAAAGCCCACACAAGGTGAGAGTTTTTATGATTCAAGTAAGCAGTGCACTGGCACAGACTGAAAACGGGGAGGGATAGGGAACGGCAAGCGCATATGGATGGGTCTTGCAGGCTGACATATCAGAAACGGGGCGGTGAAACAAAATATCTGTAAGAAATACAGGTCAGGCGCAATGTCATTGCAAGAATGGAGGAGACACATCTGCAAAATAGTCTCCTGACCAAAGCAGACACTGAAAGCCCTCCCAGGAGCATTACTGCATGGGTTATGTCCCTCCCAAGGTGACAGGGAAGGAGGACCTTTTGGTCAGAGCTATGAATAGGTGTCCCAACTTCTGTCCTCAATTCTTTCAGAAATGAATGGATCAAGCAGCAGCAAGGCATTTTGTCTCAGTTTCTCCATCTGTAAAAAAATTCCTCCTACACCTTGCAGGGGGATTTTGTAAAGCTTAAAAATGCCTGTACAGTGTTTTTCATCCCTCGGATGAAAAGGAACTGTGACATCTCACATCTCCCTTAGCAGTCAGCCCATTTCTTCAGCAGAGAGACAGGGATGCCAGTAGCTGCTCTGCCTGCTTAAAAGCTCCCTGGCTTCCATTGAAATTGCAGAAGAATCTTTATTTGCTCTCTTCCATATAAACAGCAAATCCCAGGAGGAGAACAGATGATAGGTTTGTGTGCAAACAACTGCAGTGTATAGAAGGGACCCTCCAAATCAGCAATTTGGGGGATCATTCCTCAGGGCAAACCCACCCCTTCTGAACTTAATCCTCCAACCACCGTAGCAAGTGACTTCACAAACACTGACACTCTGCAGGCCCTCTGGCAGAGCAACAAAGGTGCCCACAGCATGGGAACTTTCAGCCTTACAGAGAAACAGAAACTGGGATCTTCAGCCTAACCCTTATTCTTAAAGGTGCAGTTCAAGAGGAGTGGTCCTGCTGCAGTGTTACATGACCATAACTCTTGTTGCATGACCAATGGTCCTGCTGCAGTGTTGTATGACCATAGCTCTTGTTGCATGACCAATGGTCCTGCTGCAGTGTTACATGACCATAGCTCTTGTTGCATGACCAATGGTCCTGCTGCAGTGTTGCATGACCATAGCTCTTGTTGCATGACCAATGGTCCTGCTGCAGTGTTGTATGACCATAGCTCTTGTTGCATGACCAATGGTCCTGCTGCAGTGTTGCATGACCATAGCTCTTGTTGCATGACCAATGGTCCTGCTGCAGTGTTGCATTGCCATACTTGGGACTCCTGCGTGAACCACAGCACCACTGTCAAGCTGCTAAGCTAATGTACAACGTGTGCATTAAACAATTACATCTGAAGGTGACGGGACCAGCTGGTGCACATTAGAGCCATTTTACTCATTTAGGGGATAGCCTGAGTAGCCTTCCCTTAAACATGCACTTGGTGGGCTCCAGGTGGGCTGCCCTTTGGGAAAAGCAGGGGTTATAAGCAGAAGGTAGCACCTGCAAAGCCACATTTACATGGAGTATTCCAGGCAGAATCACTTGAAGGAAGAACCTTACTTTGGATTCAGCCAGGATGAAGCTGCACAGCTCTGGCTGGCATGCTGTGATGCAAGGGGCATGAGCCTATACCCAGTGCTGCACTGAAGCAACCTCATGGCTTTCAGACCAGCGCTGGCTTTCATCCAGGGGCTCAGATAGAAGGTCAAGTGAGCTTACTTCTGCCTGCAGTATCTCATGTAGGCATTGTCCACATCACCTCCCTGTCAGCCTGCAGATCCCCTGCTTCTCCTCTTTCCTTTCCCCCTCTGTTCCCTTTCCGTAGTGCAGGTTCTTTTGGGAGGCAGGGACATATGACACTGAGTGGCAACTCAGCACCATTAACACAGGCACACACACACACAGAGATGGTTCACAAAAGGAACTGCTGCTTCCCTGAGGAAAGTGCACACAGCTTCACCTCCCAGCAGCACCCTCCAGGCAGTCATCCTTTCTGCACTGCACCTCACGGAGCGGCAACAAAAGTGCAGCCTCCGTCAGAAAAATAAGTGCTACCGAAGGACCCCATCTCAATGCCGAGATGTGCTGCCTCTGTGTGCACCCACACACCCAGCTTTGCTCACCCAGATACATTTTAATGGCTCCCTATTCCTTCTGGTACTGCATAACCAACTAAGCTGTTCCTCTCCTGGCTCAAATTCCAGCATTAATAAAAAGCATTCTAAAATAATACCCATAACCAGCAGCATCAGCCCTTTATAGGGTATTGCTGGCTCATGACTGGCATGAAGAAGCAGGCATCTCCCTGGGCCCTCCAACTGAGAGGGCTCACTGCCTCCTCCCCCACCATCCCAGCCAGCACACTCACTTCTCCAGACTGAGGGACCCTGGGCATGTGCTGTGCCCCTTGGTGAGGCTGCACTTCTGTAGGTAGGCAGATGTCAAACCCTCAGTGCCACTGACAGGTGCTTAAGCCACAGGTCCCTAAATACTCTCCCAGATACAAGATACAACAGGGAAACCCAAGGAAAAGCTGGCAGCTCTCACTCTGCAGAAACTGGCAGTACCAGCAGTGGGGTGAGAGCAGGAAAGATGCCTTATTGTGTTCCAGAGTCCTGCGTGCGTTTGTGGCACAAAAGCACCGAGCCTGCTCCAGTGTCGGTGACACCAGCAGCATCATGATGCACCAATTGCTCTGTACTGAGCCTCACCACCTCGTTTTGTGTCCCCTGGGGAAAGGATTCCATTGGTGCTGGAAGAAGAAGCAAATGTTTCAAGCAGCGAGGAAACATCTGACAATGCAACACTGACAACATGGATGTTAGAAACAGTACATGGGAAGGACGCATTTTGTCTCACTCCTCAAAATATTTGGGCTTGTAAAAACACACAGGAAAAATCAATTTCTCCTTTGATTCCAGGAAGTCAGACTGAAAATGAGCAAGAGCAGGACTCAGAACTTCCTCCACATGTGCACCCGCATTGAGCATGTTAATTAGCAAAGGCCAGACTAGAGGAGAAATAAGCAGTTGTGTTCCTCTCCCAGCACCTGTCCTGCTAAGTCACGAGTGTTATCCCCTCTACCCCTGCACATGGAATGGGAAGATACCAAGACACAAAGCATAAATCCAGCTCTTCCATTCCAGGATGCTCCAAGGCGGGCAGGTGTGACCCTGTAGAGCCCTGAGGAGGAGGGAAGATACACCACATTTCAGTGAGGCTTTCCTCTCCTCAATCACTTGAAGGAGGAACCCTGCTTTGGATTCTGCCCAGCACTGCATAGTGATAATTTCTAATCCAGCAGCTGAAAGATTACAGAAAGTTGAAGAAGACAGATGGTGTGGCAAAGATGGAGAAGCCCTATTGCCTGGCTACAGCCTGCACTTGCCAAGGTTAGGTGCAGGATTTCAGAAAGCTCCTCCCTCTGTTTAAGGCACCACTTGCCCAGAGCCAGCCGGCCCAAACATACCCGTGACTTGCTGGAGCAGCAGAGGCTGCTGGCAGGAAGGATTGCAGATGACCTGCAAGGAAGAGGGATCCCTCTTCTGCACAGCCTCACAGGGCTTTTGGTTTGGGACCAGGCAGGGAATAAAGACATTTTACATCCATCCAGCACTTTGCAGAGGCACAAGCACAACCCCCACCAATTCACACACTGCCTCCTTTCACTGCAAGCAACAGTCACCCTTCCCAGTTTTGTCTGCTGGAAAAGAAGGCACGCAAACTTTTGTAGCAAGTCAACATCAGAGCCTGGGACAAAGTGCTGCAGGCTGCCCTTGCTCCCTGCAGCAGGCTCTGCTCTCCTTCAGGAGCACCCACACCTGCCTTGCTCTGCCCCTGCCCTCAGCCCAGCTGGGGCACAGTGGTGGCCCAGAGAAAGCTCACGTGCCAGCCAACACCAGCCTTGCTCCCAGCAGGGCTGCAGGAGAAGGATGCTTAGATCTTTGGATGTAATCCTGGTTCGTGCCTGTGATATTTTGGTTTCTCTGAAACTCTTTCCCAGAGACTGTCCTGTCAACAAGAGACATGTTTTCCTAACTGTAACCTATGTTTACATTCCTTTCCCTAGGAGGGACTTCTTGATGTCCCTCTGACTTGACCAATGTAGTTGAAGAAGTTTGTCTTTCTTCCACCCCTTGGGTGGTCCTTTGTAAAATAGTATAAAGGGAAGAAATTCCCGGGTAATAAATTGGAGTCATTGTCAGCCTTCTGAACTCGGAGTCCATGTCATTGTAATCTTAAACAGCATCATTTGGATTTTTGGTTTTGTGGGTTTGCAATAGTCTGAGGCCTAAATGAAAATTAATGGATGGATGGGGGTTTTTTACACCTGCTCTTTTAATTGTTCTTAAGATACATTAGAAATATTAGATCTCAGCTACTTAATTTTTGCCGAAGACATCTTCAGTGAGCTGAAATAGTTACTCACAAACAACCAAATAGAAGTGTGAGCAAGAAAACTGAAAGAAACATTGAAAACTCACCTTCTGCTTGATGTTAACACTTAATTAAACTGGTTGCCTGGCAAATGCTATGCAAAATAGCTCTTTTCCTGAAAGCCAATGCCATTTTCAGACAAGGATGAAGAAACCTCATGAAACATCACACTTTTTTAATCTTCCAGAAACCCTCCAGGAAAACCTAGACTACAGCTTTCTGATATTTCTCATGTAAGTAACAAGTAGAGAAAAAAAACCAAACATACTCCAGGAGATTCCAGGCACCCATGGATAAGGGCATAGGCATCAGCAGCACTGCAGTAACCTCCACAAACCAGCAATGGATCAGTGAAACATGCAGAAGTCTGACAAAAGAAACTTCTCTGCTTCTAATGGCAGCATATATTTCTTTTTATGGGACACCTTTTAAATAAGGCAAAGCAAATAAACCTGAGTCATGGCATCCAGTTCTGCTCTTAGATTTCTGCAGGCTGCATGAACCTTGGCAAAACCTCTCCTGTTCCTACCCCCTAGACTTGCCTCCTTCCAAACAAGGATCTCAGGGACATTCTTGATGCCTAAAGAGGAAAATTCATTTTGACAGATCCAGGAGGAATAAGGGGCACTCCCCGGATTTGCACTGGCACAGCCAGGACACAAGTCCCCCTTCCTGCCCACTGAGTGAAGATGCCAGGCACATCCAGGACAAGGGTGGCACAGGCTGCTCGCACAACTCCAACCATTGCAAACTGAACATGCCCTCATGCCCTTGATTTAATAAATAAAACATTAGAAAGCCCACACAGAGCTCCATGCCCCACTTACAAAAAAAAAATCAAAACAAAACAAAAACAACAACCCAAAACTTAAAGCTCAGTGGACCAAAGTCCCACTGCTGAATCTAAGCGTGGTCTGAGGGCAGACAGTGCTTTATACCTCTGTCCTCTGCCTCAGTGGAATGTGCCGAGGGCGTTATTTACAGCAGAGGCATTGTTACACACCAGTTACTCTTTCTTTTGGAGCTGTGGAGGCTGCAGGAATAATGAGATAATTATCCCCATCGTTCCCAACAATGGTGGGAATGAGACTGCCTTTGTCCCCTGCTCCAGACTGCACAAACTTGGACGGTTTTGTTCGGCCAGCAGAGCCACCTTAGCAGAGGCTCCCAGGACGTTTCAGCTGAGGCAGCACCCGGTTGTTTGTGTGGGGGCACAAAGACCACAGCAGACTCTGGATATCCCCACACAGCAGAAATTCTCTGACTGGGAAATTTCAGCCCACAGAGATCCCAGCGTGTCCCCACTCCCCTCAAAACACACGCTGTGCCCTACTTGGGCAAGGATCGTCGGGAAATGCAGACAGCAGATGGGAGGGAATTAAACTCAGATTGAGGAGAGACTCAGGCCCCCCAGAATTGAGACTTATTCCTGGCAACACACAGCTGAAAAGCACTTAGATATCAGCAGTCCTTGTTAATTCACCAGAGAGTATTATCCAAGCTTGTTACAAGATTGATGTTCAGTGTGCTACAATCATTTAATAGTTACCCCCAGCATTTGGCCTGGATAGGGATGCAAAATCTAGTAGCCAGAAGTTGTTTCTCTTCCTTGCTTGATCATTTTGCTGATCTCTTGGCCTGAGTATAATGGATCAGATTAGAAGGCTTTCTTCCTTTTTTTTTTTCTTTTGGCTTCTTAGTCTCCTTAAACTAGATTCACACTTCTGCAGGCCACTTGTCATCACTGCCAGGAGCATTAATTAGAGCTGATAAGAACCTGCATTACCTGCTGTGGCACAGAAATGGCATCGTGGAGGAGAAGCTTGGACCAGGAGCTCGACAGAGCAGCCACCCTCCCTTACAATTCAACACATACAATGGCTCCACATACATTGGGGCAGTCTAGAGCTCACTGGGAAGCCAGAGAAAGGTTGTGCAGTTGCCAAACCTGACAGCAAAAGTGCAGCTGAAAGTCCTTAATGTAAAGTTACAGGTTGCACTGCTCCGCCTGCGGGTGGACTAGATGGGCCCTTCCACCCTAATTCTTTTCACCAACCTGAATTTCAGGGAAGACACAGGACTGCAGGCTTCATAGACTACAAAGCCACCATCATTAGGTAACACCTTGATGCAGTATTCCTCTTATTTCCGCTGGCATGACGGCTCGCTGCTCTCCTATGGCAGAGAAGCTCAGCAACAGCCCCAGCTCATCTCACACTCAGCAGACCTCTCAGCAGCAAGACTGTTTGCAATGGATGGCAAACCACCATCCCCGTGGCAATCCTTTTTCCCTCCATCACATCTTCTGGCTTTCACCAGCCCCCAGCTGAGAGGAGCCCCCGTGGGCCTGATGGCTGCCTGGGGATGAGCACAACAGAGCCAGTCATCCCAGGGTCACACACAACAGCTGCATTTACAGGGACTGTGCCCGTGACTTGTTGAAGCTGTTTCAGCTGGGGAACAAAAACCCTTTTTCTGCTCCCCCTTGTTTTTAAGTGGGCATCAGGCACAGGAGAATGATGCTGGCTTTGCACACAGCTGTGGCACCCACCCACACCCTGTACCACTGGCAGCAGGAGAGCTGCTCGCTGCGGGACCCACTGCACTGAGCTCTGGAGGCACACATTTACATCCTCAGCTCCCCAGAAAAGGGCAACTCTTCTTGAGGGCTCCCAGCTGCTCATCAGGGAAAGCTACCAGGCACCAGGGTCCTCTGCCTCCCTTTTCTGGGGCAGCAGAGGTAGGAAAATGAGGAGGGACTCTGCAGGGCTGTGAAAGGGAAGAAGCTAAATATTTTTGGCAAATAGAGAACACAAGCTGGAAAAAAAATGGACGAATTGTGTAGATGATTGTATGAAACTGATTTAAAAAGAAAAGACAGGTTTAGTAGGTCAGAATTACTTCCCCCAGTACACCCAGGTTTCTCTGTCTCTTTCAAAGTAACTGCAGAAGAAAATAAAATCAGTTTCTTATGATATCCAGGTGGTAAGTAGTGCATGAAGGAAAGACATATAGATTTTATGGATACCAGGGAGAAAACAGGAGTTGAAACTCATAGACTTTGTTTCTGTTCCTCTTTCCACTTTGTATCAGCAACCAAAGCCTAGGTAAAAGAAAAGCTCACACACCCCTTTCCCTGCCTTTTGTCTCTTTCAAGCTAGGTGAGAGCTATCAGCCTTCCAGCTTGATTTCAGCAAGAAAATCCAGCCCCTGTGTCCAGGAGAGGGTTGGCTGGAATGTCTCTTCCCCACCAAAACTCTCAGGCACCCCAGCCCATAGCTGTGCTAGCCCTGCAAAGCCAGGCTGCTGACCTTTTCCTGGCACAAGCCTCTCCGCATATTGCATGAGGGGATTGTTGTTTTCTCATGGGCTACTCATTTAAGAACATGATATTTGGAGCTGGGATAGAAAGGTTCCATTTAGCCAGATCTTTTATTCCCTCTCTCACCCACACGTACACGCGTGCCGCTCCCCCATGGACAGCTGTCTGTGCACACACACACACATCACACACATAACACACACACACACACCCCACACACACACACACACACACACACACCACACACACATACAGACACACACACATCACACACACACATCACACACACACACACATCACACACATCACACACAGACATCACACACACACACACAGACACACACACACATCACACACATAACACACACACACACATCACACACACACACACAGACACACACACACACATCACACACACACACATCACACACACACCACACACACACACCCCACACATGCCTTTTGGCTGCCTCCCATCACACTGGGTTTAATTAAACACCCCGGAGGCTTGTTTCTAAACGCACATTATTGATAGATTTTTGGGTTTGTTTGTTTTTTTAATACCCCGACTGCTGCAAGTCTGAGCTAAATAAGGTGAACAACAAATTTCAGACGGGAAAGAGGGAGGGAAGAGGAGCACAGCAGCCCTTAGATCTGAGCAGCTTGAGGACACAGGCTACACTTGGAGCAGGATGCAGGAAATCTTGGTGCCAGTCCCCAGAGAAGCCGGATCCCCAGCACAGACTGTGAGCACCCTGCCAGTCCTTGGATGAATTGCATCCTGGTCACTAGGAAGGAAGGAATGGAAGCACCATGTAATTGCTGGCAGTCTGGCAATGGGCATTTTGACATGGAAAGGTCCCACAAAGAGACACTTCACCCTCCTCTTGGTGCCCTGTGCTGCTGACAGCACCCAAAGCTGTAACTGCAGAGTGCCCAGGGACAGGAAGGCACATAAAGCACTCCACTGACACCCTGCAATGTTCTGCCTTCACCGTCAGGAGAAACTTTTTAGGCAAAAGTGCCCAGAAATTTGAAAAAGTAAAATGTGCCCTGAAGTACCGAGAAGGAAGAAAAACCCAACCAGATTGCAGCAGATCTGCCATGCTGATCAGAGAGAGAAATGCCCTCCTGACCCTAGGGATGACTAACAGACAGTCTGAAACATGAGATTAAAGCATGTGCAAGAAAGGCTAAGCTTATGACTATTGTCCAGGTAAACTGAGAAAGCCTAGAAGGAAATCCCTCCAGGGATGCCAGCACTCAGGCTGGAAAGATCCTTTCAACTCCAGTTGGTGCAGGCTTTCCTGTCCAACTGAGGCTCTGGTTTCCAAGCCATCTAGTGCAAATGACACAGTGAGATGAATTGGGTGTATTATTTACTCCAAAAACTTGCACAGGTTTTATGCTGGCTGCTCATCTTCATGCTGGATCCAAATCCAATGCCCTTGCTGTGCCAACACTGAAACAAGGAAAAGGTTTTACTTTGTGAGAAGGCAGAAAAAAGAAGTGACAATAATCCACATGTCACTGCTGAATATCTCTGGGACAACTCACATCATCCCTGAAAAGACAGAGGAACAAGGATACTGGGATGGGGGAGGAAGGGAGAAACTCCACGCCAGTTCTGCAGTGCTGGATATTTGTGTAGAACGACAAGCATTTCATTCCCCTGCAGCAGCTGCTGCTGCTGCACAGGCCACGAGGGCAGGTGAGGGAGAAGCTGCAGATCAGAGTGATCAAACCATCGTGCAATGAATGCTGAGTCTGAATGCTGCCAAGAGAGGGAAACTGCCAGGAGTCTGCCCCTGCTCTGCCCATCCTGTGACTCCACAAGGGTGACTCCACATGCTCCCCCAGCCTGCCCTAGCTTGTAGCACACTTGGCCCACCTCCTGGGTTTGCTGCCAGGCTTAACTCAGCATCTGCAATAGCCCATGATGAAAAGCACTGTCGAAAGCAGTGCAAAGCACTGCGTACACTGGTCTCTGACAACACTTGCCAACTGTTTTGCTGCATCACAGGGCAGACAAAGGCTCACCACACACAGCATTGGGAGTCAGGCTCAGCCTGGTCCAGCACCCATGACAACTGACAACAAAAGCCCCATGGCTGAGCTGACACTGGGTTTAGTAATACACCACAACCTCCAGTTTCTGCTTTTGCTAGGAAAATTGAGCCTGGTGCTAAAAAAAAAAAAAAAAAAAGAAAAAAAAAAAAAAAAAAAAAAAAAAAAAAAAACAAACAACAGAATGCCAAGGTTGTGGATTCAATCCCTGTATGGATCATTCACTTAAGAGTTGGACTTGATGATCCTTGTGGGTCCCTCGCAACAGAATATTCTGTGATTCTCATACCAGACTGCACTTTATCCTCAGACAGCCTTCCTATTCCTCCCACTCCTCCAGAGAACATGCCTCTGCCATTCCAAGTTCTATTCCTTGAAATAAGGAGGATAGCTTTGTTGAGCACAGGCACAAGGCAGAAGCAGCACTGACCCATGGTGTGGGCTGAGCAGCACCTGTGGGACCTGTGCCAGAGGCAGCATCTCATCTTACCCCTCAAGGGACAGCACAGGATCTGTCACTGCCATTGGGGCTGCCCAGGGGATTAGCCCACAGTTGTTCCTTTCTGATGAGAGAGGAGGCAGGCATGCAAGCCTAGCTCAATGTGCATGGTACTCTCCATCAATCAAAGGGATGGAAGTTGCAGTAACCAAGGCCAGAAAGTGCCGCAGCTCAGCTGAGCTATAACTGGTAACCACAAAACTCAGCAACATTCCTGCTCTGTAGTCCTGTACAAGCTCAGAGATATGCAGCTTTACACAGCCACCCCCATCCCAAATACTCAAGGAATCCCTGAGTAGCAGCACTGAAACCTAGATATCTGCAGCCTGCTGGCTTGGATATTCTTATGCCTAATACTCTGCCTAAATCCACATTTTAGACCTCCTTTCCCTCCTTAGGGCTTCCTTTCTTAATCTGACTGTATGATTTGGTGGCTTCTGGCAAATGCAGTATTTTGGAGACTCCTGTCAAACAGGGCTAAAAGTGGCAACAAGGTACAAAGCAATAAGGGTGAAGTAGACAGTGCAACTTCACAGTCCTTTCCTCAAAGTAAAACTGGGGTAAAAAAGGATCCTGCAAGTTTCCTGTTTAGTTACTGCACCAATAAAAACCCTAGAGCCTCAAATACTGTCTGGAAAGTCTGGGCTAAACAGTGATATCTATTCTTGCCCTAATTTGGGCAATAGATTTTTCATGACTTTGAAATACTTCACACATTTGAAATGAATTCTATAAGGGAATATCAACGTCATTTTCTTCATTTGACTTAATTCCTTCCTGCCCATTCCAGGCTACACATGACCATTAGGAGGTGGGAGTGCAGGTAAAAATGAAAGTGTTGCAGTGGCAATCCAAAACACTGTTTCTCACCAAAGGGACAAGCCAAGACTGATGCCTGGGCTGTAATAAGGTCAGAGCTAGACACATCCATGCCTGATTCCACAGGGGTGGAGAGAAACCTCACACCATGGCATCACCCCATGGGACACCAGTGGGGAAAAAGGGACAACCTCCTGGAAGGGAGCTTCAGCCCAAGCACTCACACACTGCCCTTCTCCCTTCTGGAGGTCAGGTCTTACAGCACAGGCACCCCAGCCCAGTTGCTGTGTAGGCACAGGAGCCGGAGGTGAAGGCAAAGGGCAGAAACTATTTCAGGTTACGTGAACCCATCTCCACCAAATAGGATTACCAGACACAATCCAATTGGCCGAGGTGGGTCACAGAGCTGAAAATAGTTTTGTACTCTTGCCCTCTTAGCTGGTAAATAGCTGTCAGCCCCCAAAAGTGCTGAGTTGTGCTCTGCATTGGTGGAAACAGCTTGCACAAAAGTGAGATGGCTTGAGGACGAGGAAGGGAAAACCTGGGCACTGGGTGAAATGCTGCTGTGGCATATTCGGGTCAAAAGGACAACCTGAAAGGAGCCATGGAAAAAAAAATAAAACAACCAAATGACAAAAAATAAAACAAAAAACTATTCCATTTAATCTCTGATTTCTATTTATGCACATCTCATACAAAAAGCCTGAATAGTTAATGTGGGACTAGAAATACAGGAAGCAGCATAGAACAGAATCTACTGGCACACAGAGCCTGGCCCTCTTAATACAATCCTCTTCACAGACAGATCAAGACTCATCTTAAAGCCTGTCTAGGAGTTTTGTTTCCATTGTTGTGCTTGGAAGCTGCTCTCCAAATTACCCCCACCTAACAGAGTGAAACTGTGGTTTAATCCTTAGACTAGATTACCACAATTGATTTATAAGAGCCTGTAGTCCTGCAAACACCTTCTCTTAGCCTTAAAAACTCTTCCCTTTTCACACTGTTTACCTGCTAACATATTTACAGAGCACTCTCATACTCCCCCTACCATTTTCCTCAGGCTAAACTCTTCTAATCTTCCATTGTAGGACAAGCTTTCCATTGCCTCATCGTCCTGACAGGTTTGCTTCAGCACAAGTGCAGCTTCTGCTTAGCAAGATGATCTAAGAGCAAGTCCCTCTGCTCAAAGGAGAAGTCAAGGTTTTGAGAGGCTTCTTATTTGTTGCTGTTGATTGGGTTTTTTGTTCATTGTTGGTTGGTTGGTTGTTTTAAACAAACTTTCTCCCTTTGTTTTGGTCACTAGACTTTTCAATGTCAACATTTTAGCCTTCTCTGATCTCAGGGGTTTTGCGCTGTTCAACCTTTTCAAAAGCTCCCTGCACTCAGCTATCAGGACAGCCCCAGTACAGCCCATCAATTGACTGTCCCAACACCACGGCCATTCAGATGATGGGAAGAAGGGGCTGAGGCTGGAAAAACTTAACTTTTTGCCCTCTGGCTCAAGCAATTCAAACAGGAATGACATCCTAGCTGTCAGCACAAGACTCACAGCAACCCTGAGCAGGAGTCTTTATCCCACCAAACTCACCAGGATGGAGAGTGGGGCTCAGCAGGGCTGTCTTCTTCCTCCTGCCCCTGCTCTGCCTGGCCCTTACAGGATGCTCATGGCACATGCTCACTCCCTCCTGCTCCATTTCCATTAGCATGGGATGATGCAACTAGACTTTTACTGCAATTTGCTGAGGAGCACTGCTGTCCAAACTGATGAAACAGCAATTCAGCAGAGGACACAGGAGGCACTTTAGAGAAGTGGCGGGGACACCAGACAAGCTTTCACCACATTTATCAAAGTGCCTGCAGTTTCATTTCAAGGCAGCAGCGACAGTTATAAATAATGAGAAGAGCTACTCTGCATCTAGAGCATTTTAATAAATAAAAATGTGAAAAAAGAAGCCTAAACAGCACAGTTAGTTCTGCTTCTGCAGCCTTTCAGGTTTTCCAGCAATGTATATATCAGTGATTCTCTCCTTTGTAGTCCCTGACAGCACAACTCCCCCTCCACCATGGCCCACTAGCACAGACATGTTCTTTCACATGCAGAGTGCGTGTTATGGCACTTTTACTGGCAAATGCAGAGCTCTGTGTTTGTGTGTGTGCACACACATGTGTGCACTTGGATATGATTGCACTCACAGCTGCTTGCTCAGCCTTCAGGCACAGAATAAACCAGATTAGCCACTTTGCTTCACACTCCAAGTTTATGCACACTCCCTTCCGATCACAACTGGTTTTGGGGATGGCATTTTATGGGGAGGATCCATTTCCTATTTTGTCATCCAATTTTGGCTCTTTGTGAGAAATGACAAAGGAAAGAGCAGGAAAATACCTCCTGAAACACAGCTCAGCCAATGTCCCTCCCTTCCTGCCCAACAGTATCCCCATTGCCTTGCTCATGAGGCGATTTCAAGGACAGATGACACAATGTCTAGCAGTCCTCCAGCACAGGCTCACAGGGCAACATGAAGCCCACTCAGAGCATCAAAGCAACCTTCCAAATACCACATTTCCTCACAGCCTGTTAAAACACAGCCTGACCTCGCAGGACAGCAGGACCACCGCACAAGAGCACACAGCAGCACACGCACAGCGCTCACACCACGTCCTGCCCCGCGAGGATTCACTGCCAGAGCACTCACACACCTCTGGGGCTCCAGCACAGTTCTGGTGGTGCAGCCTGTGACCTCACCCAGTGGAGATGAAGCACTGCAAGTGCTGTGCTCTATTCAGCCTTGGCAGGCCTCGGGAAGCTCGGTCTCTCTGCACACCCCGCAGCTCCTGCCCTTTCACGCCCAGCCGGAGTGATGCCCACCGTATGGCATGGTAAGTGTGTCCTCCCTGCTATTGGAATTCACAGCCTGATTAAACCCCTGAGGAAAGGAGGCATTTTCTCTGTCACTTGCTGCGAGTTATCTGCACAGGCTTGCTGAGATGCAGTAGGGGCTGCTGCCACAGCAGCCTCGCTGCAAGAGAGACAGGAAGGTGCTGTGGGAAGGAAATGGCTTCTGCTGGAAAAATTGACTTCACTGATGCATACTTGGAAGTGCCAGTGCACTGGAGCTTCCCAGTCCCCCCTCCAGCATGGCAGGCAGAGTGAGCTGGGAGCCAGTCTGCAGCATCTGCTGCCAGGGTCCTAGGTGTGCTGGAGAAATACACCTGCTGTGCCAATGGGAGCCCACCTCTCCTTCCCTGGCTGTTCAAACATACCTGGATCCGAAAGAAGCAGCACACTGTTACCAAAATCAAGAAACCCTAACAGGCATAAACTTATTTGTTCTCCCCTCACCACCCTCACTACTCAATGGTAGTCACTGCAGGTCATGAGATAAAGTAAAAGAAGGACAACAAACAGCTCCCAGAGCTCTGCTTCTTTATGGATGTAAAAGACACAAAACCTCAGGGAATGAAGCAAACCAGATACCAATGTCAGAAAAATAATAATTAAAAAAAAAATTAAAAGGGTGGAAAAGTAAATAACCTTGAGTCAAAGTACCCAAGTATTACCACGCAGCTGAAGAGTCTGCTCATCTTGGGAAGGGTTTCTTTTCTTAGTGAATGTGTCCTGCTGAACTGAGCAGAGATGAGAGGGAAGAGATGCTCCCTTCCCAGCAGAGGAAGTGTAAATTTAAAGTTCTAAGAATTCAGAATGCAGCTGTCAAGAGAAAACACTGAGCTGTTTCCAGGACCCTATTTATAGCTGAATATAGAGGGCTTTATATTTAGAGAAATTGTTGGGTTTGGGTTTTATTGGGGAGTGACTTCTGCATTTCCTTTTACTTAACTGAGGCTCACCCAAGTCACCCAGGTGATAAGCATGCATAGATTCGTTCATAAAACTCAAATGCAACAAGCTGAGCTGAACTATCATCACAGTCGCATAGCTAAAGAGTCCTAATCTGGAAATGAAATGCTGAAGGTTCTCATAGCAACATCATCTCAGGGGTTTATATACTCAATACCCAGCAAAACAGTCTTCTAAAAATAAAATTAAAAAACAAAACCACAAAGAAATATTCACACTGAAATTATAGTTTTATCCAAGTGCAAAAAAGACAGGGTATTATTACCTAAATGTCACTATTTAGAAACTTATTCATCTGTGACATTTATATTACAGTAACATAAGCACCTATATTTTTCTCTTTGTGAAATCCCAACTGTGAAATCTCCACTGTGAAAAAAAAAAAAAAAGAAAAAGGAAAAAAGATTAGCTAAGTTACATATTATCTCTTACACATAATCAGAGCTGCTGGCTCTGAACAAGTTCCAGGAGCTGCACCAGAGTAAACTCTGTAAGAGGGAGTGCAGCATTCGAAAGCTCTCTGGTAAAGAAGGTCCCCTCATGCAGAATTTATACACCCCAGAAATACAAAGATTTCAACACTTTGTTGGCCGTGTTGAAACTTGCCTGAAGTTTCCACACTGAAAATTGTCACAGGAGCACAAGAATTCCAGTGGGACTCAAACTTATTTTTCTCTGGGCACCTTGTGCTTCATCATTTGGTAATATTAATATAAGGTCTGATCCTGCTGAGCTCTGAGCATCCGTGGTGCTCCCTAGGGAAGTCTGTGGAGGCTGCCAGCTGAAGGGCTGAGCATAAGAGCTCTCCAGCCCCTACAGCCTCAAACAGCACCCACTGCTGACCTGCCACAGAGCGTGCCACCACTAACACAACTTTGGAAACATTTTTTAATCAATTTGTTTTCTATCCCTCTTTTCTTCCTCGTGGCAGAGCAAGAAGTGCTCTTCTAATGAAGAAGTTGTGATTGACTTTCCACAGTAATTCCCATCCTTTTATATTACAAATAACTCCTCCCAGAAGTTCAAAACAAGGGCACCACCCTTCACACCGCCACTCAGGGCACCAACCTCCAGATACCAGGGAACACTGGATTTCCAGTGCTTCTGCTGGCAGCAGAGAAACAGTCTCTGACCTGCTCCAAGCCTCCACCACCAACCTGAATGAGCCTCACACTGCTTGCAGGATTTGGTGTCCCCCCTGCACCACCAGTCCTATTGGGCTGCCAGGATGGGATGGAAGCTGAGGGGATGAAGGCAAGACCTCCAGACCCCTGCATATGCTCCATCATTTCTGTGCTGCAGAGGGGTGTAGCTCACTTGAATTAAGGTCTTCTTCAAAAAAGGGAAATCAGAACTGCAGGAAATCAGCACCCAAGCAACAAAGGAACAGCACTCAGTGGAAGAACCAAGAAAGCTGAAAGGAGGTGCAGCTGCATTAAAATTTATGCTCAGAAGCAATGATTACCTTTACTTCTGAGCAATTTACCCATACACAGAGAAGAGAAAGGTTTCTCCTCCGTGTCTGCTGAGGACTAGCGATTTAACACATTGTAACTGGTTTATTGGGCTTTGTTTGCTGCCAGCCTTGGCAGAGGTCTGCCTGGCCTCATCACTGTCCCCACGCTCCAGCTGGCTCTTCCTACAGCAGCAGAGAGGGAAGCCTGCTCTGCTGCTGCCCCTTCTGTGCCTGCTCCACTGAATTTAAATGTCATCAGTGTGGCACTATCTGGGGAAGAACACAAACAAACCTGGAATCCCTTACCTCTGCCCACAGAGGAAAAAAAAAAATCCCAAAAACTGATTCACAAAAACAGCACCCACAGTCAGCCTGGGACATCACAGTGTCTAGAACTCCTTCATGGCTTGCCAGTTGGGGTTTCTCATGCCACCAAGGGCTCCTGGATGCTAAAAGCAGAGAAGTAGGCAAGTTATTCCACACCTCGCTGGGAATTGGAGCTTCCCCACAGTGGAGGGTGAAGACCAATCCATATGACACCTGTACCAGCATCATCTGGAGGAAAAACTCAAAAAAAAAATTAGCAGGGGGCTGTCAGCTCTCATCCACATCTGACTGCAGTAATGAGACTCTGGTGCTTCAAACCCAACCAGTTCACTGTGGAGACAGCTCTGACAAAGGCTCTGAGTGGCAGGATGGGGCAGGAGGCTTTGCCCACTCTCAGCAGTCCCAGGGCAGGTCAGATGTTGATCCCCTGTCCTGTCTTTACCCTGAAACCTTGGAGATGGGGAGGTGCACCTGCATGCCTGGAAACAAATGCCAATCCAGGGAGCTTGCTGCATGGCAGGATGTGGTTTTTCAAGGGAAACTTCAGGAGCAAGGCACACAGGTCATCCTTGACCCGAGATGTCGGCACGAACTAAGGAGTCAGAAGCCCTGGCCAGGATACAGGCTCACCCCAATGCACACACCCCCTCATCCTTCGAGCCTTTGGCAAAGGACCCTATCTCATCCCATCCCCCGCTACCGCTCCAGTCTGACTTATCCCTCCCTTTTTTATTACCTCGGTGCCGCACGAAAACCAGCTGCAACTCAAGCAAGCCTCTGCTAGACCATAAAGGCAGGAGTGGGAACAGGCTGGGGCTGCTTAAAATGAGTGGCATGTTGCCCAGGGCCGGGAGCCTGTCCCCCACCAGCCCGGCGCCCCGGGCTTCAGCGGAGGGGCTGAAAAGCCGCATTGAGGATGTCAGGGCTGGCTGAACATCCCGTCCGGGAACACTGGGCTCCTTGTTCGCTGGCCGGGGCGCTGGGGAAGCCTCAGCAGAAAGGCTGCTATTCAAATGGAAATCAGGGCCTTGCACCCAGCCGGGAGGAGGAGGGTTGCTGGCTCCTCACAAACAAGAAGATGGCTGGGAGACTCTGGATCGGGGAAAAGGATACGGGGGGCACGGGGATGGAGGAGGGGGGAGAGGCTCTCCGGCACAAACACGGCACAAGTGGATGCTGGAAGGGGGAGAGCAAGGGAGAACAAAACCCTTTGCCTGTGGAGGCAAGGGAGTGCCCAGTAACTTACCCTATGAGAAGCAAATGCAATAGGGCTGGGCATCTAACGTGCCCACGGATCCCAAAAACACATCCCAAACTCAGAGGCACACGACACATGGAGGAATAGCAGCTCCAAGGAATAAGGCCTTGTGCCCATGGTCTGGTAGCAAGCCTGGTGCAGAGACATGCTGATAATTCAATGGTTATCAAAATGGTTATCAAGTTCCAAGAAATGTCTTGCTCTCTTTAAGCATTAGAACCTGTTGGATCCATTCCTTCCCTTTCAATTATTTTTCCCCTGGTGGAGGAGTGGAACAAGCTGAGAGGAGGGGTGTAGTATCATCAGGAACTCATATTTGATTATTACATTATAGCACAATTTCCAGCCTGCAAGGAAATGCACCAGCTCTTCACACAAACCATCTGAGTGAGCAATTCAGCAATGGAATAAATCAAGGCAAACCCTCAATAAATTAAACCAGAATTATATTAATTAAGAGGAGACATTATGACTTCAATCACAGGAAATTCTATGAGCCAACCTGTGGCTTTATTTTCACATCTGTGCTTGTGCTACTTTGTGGTGCTATCAGCCAAAATTAATTCTAGGTAGAATCACAGAATGGTTTGGTTTGGAAGGGATATTAAAGATCATCTAGTTCCAGGCCTCCTGGGAAGGGCAGGGACACCTTCCACTAGACCAGGTTACTCAAAGCCCCATCCAGCCTGGCCTCAAATATTTCCAGGGATGGGGCATCCACAGCTTTCTCTGGGCAACCTGTGCCTGTGCCTCACCACTCTCACATTAAAGAATTGCTTCCTGATATCTAATGTCAACCTACTCTCTTTCAGCTTGAAGCCATTACCCTTTATCACCACACATCCTTGTAAAAACCCTTCCCTGGTTCTCTTGTAGCCCCCTTCAGGTACTAGAAGGTGCTCTAAGGTTTCCCTGCAGCCTTTTCTTCTCCAGGGTGAGCAACTCCAACAAGAGCCTGGGAGACAGTAGCTGTCCTACAAAGCCCAATAATTGAGGTCAATTGCTCTCTTCTCATCCCACTGTCCATCTTGGATAAGGCTTGACCAGGAAGGGAAATATCTCCTCCCTCAGTCTTGATGGCATCCCTTTCCTATGCATGATTTGTCTAGCCAGGGCACTGGAAAAAGACAGAACCTAAAAATGACCTTTAGTTGGCATATTCCTATCTTTGGTCATGAGCAAAAACCAAAAAGTTGGGGTTTGGTATTTGTTTTTGTCTTTGGCGTTGTAGTTTCAGAATAATTCACTGTGACTTACTCCAAAGTTCAATTATCACAGGACAAGATCACAGGCCACAAGAAAAAAACGGAATTATACACTGAATTCTGGTTTATAATTGCCTGTGTCATCCATGAGGCAGATAACCAAAATGGAAGTGTAAAAAGAAAGGATTAAAGAAACAAATAAAACATGTATGTCCTGCCCAGCTTCTCCCTTGACTTTAGTCAGTAATTGCTTACTGTTTCTCATTCACTCTGTTTCTTAGCTATCTAATGGACAACAGGAGCATACTTGGAAATAGAACTTTGGAACAAAGGGAACTTTCCAAACACAGGGAAGCCTCCTTTTCCCAGAAATCTGCCATTCTCCAACTCCACCAGTAGGTAAGGAAGTCTTTATCTAAGCCATTAAAATAAAGTATAAAGTGCCATGGACAGCCAGAACAAAGTACATCTTTTCAAGGCTCACTGAGGAGGGAGGGAGGTTGCTTTGGTTAAAAAGCTAAGCTTCCACACTTGGAGGGAGTAATGTGTTCTGCAGAGAAATGAACACTCTCTCCCCAAGGAATTAAGAGCCACACCAGCCATATATTCAGTAGCTACTTATGTGCAAGTAAAGCACCTGGAGATCAGAGAACAGGAAGAGAGAGGAGGATCTCTTGCTGCCATTGATTCTTGTAGGAGAGAACATTTCCGTTATCTCCAGGCAATGCCTGGTGTCCATTCTAGCCCTTTTACTATCTGTGATTGCTTCACAACCCGCTTTTTTACTCTCAATTAATGATCAATTTGAAAATGATTCACTCTTAATTCACAGTCAGTAGGTGAATGATTTAAGGAAAAAAATCCCTTTCCATTTGGGAGAGAGTTAGTCTGCCTGCACCAGCTCTCAATGTGGTCAGTAACCCTGACCACAGGGTGCTGTGTCTTGTCACAATCTGACAGCAAGAAACCAGGAAAGCTAAATAGAAAATTTTCCTCCTTGCTCCCAGGAATGCCATGGAGCAAATAGACATCTCCCAAACACTTATCAACTGAACTCACCTGTACAAAGACTTAGGAGCAAGCAGACAAGGACAGCCAGACCCCACAGCTTCCCTGCACAGTAAAGAGTATTTACAGACCCTACTGAGCAGCAGGATCCAGCTCACTGGAGCTGAAAAAGGATGGTGATCTCAGCATATGCTTCACAGGCCTTAGTGCCTTTCCTCCACAATGGAGAGGTAGGAGTGGGAAGGGAGGGATAATGCCATGCCATCAACTGCTATTAGAACCGTGTTTGATCAGCTTCACCTCACCTCCAATCAACCTGCTGCAGCCCCATGCATTGTGAAAGGCAGGAGGAAGGTGCCCTGGGAACTTCACTCTCCCTTATGCTGTACAGGTGGCTCTCTGCCCAGCCCCTGAAATACACCATCTACCTTGCTTCTGAATTATGGATTCTGAGCAAAAGCCTGCTAAGTTACTGTAGGTTGGGGGCCCAAGTTCAGGTAGTGGGGGTTATTTCTATGCAAAAGGCTGGGTTAAACAGCTGCTTCAAAGTATACATCACATCCAAGCAAGAGACTGTTTTGTCCTCAACCTCCACTCCTTTGAACAAAAACAAAAGCAGGAAAGAGCACTAAAGCCCCAAAAGCATCTTTTGACCCCTGCCAAGGTAAACAAGTGTCTCAGCACAGAGGGGACAGGAGACATTTCAGAAATGTAATATACCTGGAGGGAAAGGATTAAAGTGGCAATCTACTTCATAGAAATTTAAACTATCCCAAATTTAAAAATTCATTGCTGCTTCTTATTACTAATGTAGCAATTATTAATCATGATTACTTTCTTATTATGTTAATTCACCTCCTGTTTAACCTCTGTGGTGCAAGTACCAGCCTTCATCAAGGTAGTTTATAAACAAGCTGTTTAATCACTCAAGTATCAACACAGCTCAGGTATTCAGCCCAGATGCTGCCAGAAAAGCAACAGATGCCATATCCACTGGCACTGCTAAAATATAGCTGATTATGTACGAAAACAAACAAACAAATAAATCACATACTTTCGTTTCCTCCTGATTCTTTCAGTCTCCAGGATAGACAGAAACTGAGTCTATATTTAATCCTCTGGTTTACTGGCTTTACAATAAATGTGTGACTGTAGGTTATATTTGTGGTATGCCTTCAATTCCCAGCCAGAAGATAGAGTTGCTGAGTCCCTGGGGAGGATTTCAGGGTGCTCAGTTCTTCTAGTTTTTCAGTTCCTCTGGGATGTGACACAGCCAGGCCCAGACTCATCCTGCCCCTCTCTTCTCTGAGCCTCATCGGGCCAAAGGATCCCTGATAAAGACTCCCAGTTTCATTCCCTCTGGTGACTGTTGTCTCCCCCAGGGGAAGCTGGGAGTACTGGTGCAGCCTGAGGCAGAAAAGGCTTGGGGGGCAGCCCATTATTGTGACTCACTCCCAGGGAGTCCTTCTCCATTCAGTGCCATAAGGGTCTGCTTCCTCCCTTCTTCCCCCCATCCTTCAGTGCGTTCCCATTCTCACCACGCTCCTGAGTCTGCAGGGACCCCTGCCTTGGTCAGCTCCCTGAGCAGCTCCCTCTCCCCTTGAACATGAGGAAGGTGGCTTTCTTCTCCATCACATACAAGTCTGACAAAGGAAGTCTCCCAGGCAGGTAAGAGAGACAGGGGCCCACTCCCTGCTCCTACTGACAGCTTATGGCATCTGCAGGGGAGCTCTGGGTCTGACAGTCACACAAAGAAGCTGCAAGGGGTGAAAACTCCGAGGCCTTTTCCTCGATGGATTCTGTGTTGCCTCTGCTGCGCATATGGATGATCACATTTGATTTTTCAAAGGCTCTGTATCTAGCCTAATTCATGTAGATTGTCTCAAAGGTGACAAAATCACCCTTCTGCTGCATTTTGAGGCCTGGCTGCACATTATGGTGGAAAGGCAGCATTCAAAAGAAAACATTTCTTTTTTCATATATGCAGGAATCCATTTCCCCCCCAAACTTGTTCTCAAAAATAGGAGAAGGGAAGGTAAAATTTTCCATGCAAAGTCAGTCTGAGCTAGAATCCAGGGATAGAAAAGTTCCAGGCAATCTCTTTCAAACCTGGCAAGATAATAAAGTGACTCAAAGCAAAGACAAGATAACAGTCATGAAAATCACAGCTGCTCAGGGGCCAACAACTGTAACCAGGGGGACTTTTAACAACATTTATCAAGAGTGAAACTGAGGCAGGAAAAGGTGAAAAGTCTAACTAAAAATAACCAGGCATCCTTAAACACATGCAGCACAACAAGCCTCTGATTGCAGTACCATTATTTTTTTAAATCCTAAAAATGCTGTTTGTGTCCCCAGAGAGGATCCAGGCTGGCTGTGGATTAACCGTGCCCGGGGTGCAGAAATACAATGGTGGCTCCGTCAGGGTGAGCACAGCCCTGGCTCCAGCAGCATGAGCAGGACACAGCCCCTGCGAGGGCCAGGCCCAGCGTGCAGTGAGTGGCTGGAAGCCCGAGCGAGGCAGCTCTGCCAAGCAGGCAGCGTGCAGAGCCAGCAGGGGTGTGCCTGCACCCCTGAGCTGCTGCTGCTGCTGGGCAGGAGCACTCAAGTGCACAGCGCGGAGATGCTCAAGTGACCCTGTGCTGTGCCAGCCAGGTTTGATAGAGCCACTCGTGAATCAGAGTGAAGAAACCGTGCCAAAGCTCCTCTCCTGCAAAGCCAATTAGGTGCCTCTCTCTGTGATCCCTTCTAGGCAGTGTCTGTGAGAGCTTATCCTGAGTCCCAAGCAAATGTGCGGAAGCTAGCACAGGTCTGCCACTGCACCCAGGCTGCAAAGCCCTTTTCTGACCCAGGCTCTAGGGGACACAGTGCAAATATTGAGCACAGCCCCAGCTGGGCTTATTACCAGTGGAATGATCCCCACCATATTAAAAACAAACTGTTTCCAGGGGAAGCATCCAGATGTATTTATTTGCTTGCGCCTCACTACACAGCATCTATAGCATCTGTGTGCTTCACAGTCTGGACAAGCCACTCTGCATGACCTCAGGATAACAAGAGAAGCACTCTACCCTGAAAAGACATGGGGCAACAATCCCCTGCACTGCAACCTCAGGAAATCACCAGCTTCATCCTCCTGCCCCAAGGCAGGATCTCCTGCAGTTCTGTCACTCTGCCAGCTGCTGGATGAACTTACTCTTAGAGGCCCTCTTCAGCGGTGCAGACTCCGTGCCTTCCCCAGCCAGCCTGCTCCAAGAGCTGTGCACCTCTCCTGCATGTGGGAGACCTCCAAGGAAGATGCAGATCCTACAGAACCCAACAGTACGTATGGCACTGGCACCTGGGCTTAAGGTTGCAACTATTTGAGTTTCTGCAGGAGAGCATGAGCGCACAAGCAAAATGAGCCCTGGGAGCTTTAATAAACTATGTGCTAGCCTTACATGGAGAGCAGCCCATAAGATAAAGAACCTCTTCACAGAGCCTCTGAAGTCTTACACGTGGTCTGTTTGTATATCTGCACTGATGGCAGCACAGATACATCCACAGAGCACAACACACCCTTGTACATAATGACAAGAGAAAAACATTGCAGTTCTTCTTGGCTGGGCCCCAAGTCAGGGCAGTTTTGTTCTTAACCTTTACTCTCATTACATATCTTGGTTCATGATTACAGTGATAACAGTAATATAGCACCTACATAATGTTTTTCCCTGACAGCATCCTAAAACATCCATGAACAAGCCCTTGTCATTCATTCCTTTCCTAGAGGTGGGGAAAGCAAGACCCAGGTGTGTGCACTCTCCACTGAGCAAGTGTAGAAGAGGGCAGGGATCAGACACAGCCTCAAACTCCTCTGCTATGTTTTGCAGGCAGCACCTCCTCCTGCCACCTGCTCTCAAAGACTGGTCAGGGAACAAAAGCCTGATAACAGGTACAAAATGCAGCCCTTGTGGCAAGAAAGAGCAAAAATAATCTGAAAGATGAATGGAAAACACAGCATTGGTGAGGTGATGCGTTTCCCCACAGGAAAAAAAAAAATCAGAATTTTCCTATCCAAGTCCTCAGTACAGCAAAAGAAGTCCAAAAAAATCACACAAAGCACTGCCCTGCTGCTGCTTTGCTGATGTCAAGCACTGCAGAACAAAAAAGATGAGGTTGCTCAGGCACAACCAGCCCTCTGCCAGAAGACATCCCTCCAATCTCTCTGCATGCTGCAAAAAACCGTGAGTTGAGACGTGACAAAAAGCAGACCCTGCACCTTTCTACCCCGTATTTATCAGTGTGCTTGTGCAATGATAACCAAAATAGCTGTGAACTCCTCCAGTGACTCGAAGTACTGCTACCCCTTCCACTCACCAAACCATCTGCAGGAGGAGGCAAGGACGTGTACTTCTTAGCCGTGTTCTTTGGCGCTTATTTACTCTGTGTATTTCCATAAGTACTGGCAGGATTTGAAGTAAAAGCCTCTTCATGCACACGTTCATATCCCCCCACCCCACAGAGAGGATGCCTTCAGCCCCTGTCATTCCCCACACTCCCAATGGAAAAAATGTGTGTGGGCAGGGTGGGGGGATAGTCATGAGCAGAAGCCGCGATCTGACTGTGTCAGCAGATGACTTCTATTTGCACTCGTTAGCACTGCCCTAGCGTGAGCTAACACCACCCCCTCGGGTAATTTAAATTTATAGAAAAAAATAGAAAAGAAGGAAAAAAAAAAAAAAGAAAAAGCCTGTATTTCTATATTTAGGAGGCTAGGATAATCGGGGTGGAAGAGCCCATCTGTTTGGCGTTCACTCCAGCTGCTATGGATGCGGAAATTTGTCTGTTTTCTTTCCTTTTGCCTGTTCCGACTTGTCCTGGCTGACTGTGAGACACACACAGAGAGCGTGATGTATGGCCACAGCCATTTAGGTCTGCAACTGTGCACCATCCCATTGGAAGCACAGCAGAACCACTTGGCAGAACCAGGGTCTTTCCCATGGGAGTGTAAAGTAGTAAATAATAATAATAATTATTGCTGTTGTTGTTATTATTGTTGTTGTTGATATGTTATATATTTATTGATACTATTAATAAGTCTATGTTTATAACACTGAAGACAGAACAACACAGAAAGGCACAAGACAAGACAAGACACATCCTAGACCTCTGTAAAAGTCAGCTTTAAGAAGGCAGCCTCCCATCTGCCACATCTTTTTTTGGGGAGATCATCCCAAATAGAACTGAATTTCTGTGGGATGCCAACTCGTCATCATTGGCACTAGCCACTGGATGGAGACATAGCCACACTTCTTCTCAAACCAACCTCTTCTGCCATTTTTGCCCCAAGGCTCTATGAAAGTGAGCTAAATTCAGAAGTGGCCTTTGATCTCCCACCTTCCTGAGCTGACCAGGCTCTGGTCCCAAAATAATGAGGATACAATCACTTCAAGAAGTCTTTTGATGCCATTCCTGTCATAGACACGAGTGCCACAGCCCTTGTGGGGTATAACATCACTGCCTTTGTAAACCTAATGCAGTGCTACTTTTTATGCTGCTAAAGGCATCCCTGCAGAGTGTTAGGACACATGGCAGACTGTTGGGACCCTTTGTTGTTTACCTTGTTTGGTACGGGTGATTTCTTTTTAATTTCAATGGTTTAATGTTTTAATGTTCATCACTGAGGCCATAAAAGGTGCCAGGGATGAGCAGTAAGTTTGGATATATTTCATGTGACTGGTCTACTGAAAGCTTTAGAAATAGGAGAGAAACTGCCAGTGCAGTATTCAGAATTCCACTGCTAGCTTTTCCTAAAGGATGCTCTCCAGCCCTGGGGCTGGAATCACAGTACATGGAAGAGGACAGGTCGGTGAGGGGCATGGATCAATGAAAAGGAATACAGATTGGGAATGCATGGTTCAGGCACTCTGCAGTCCTCCCTGCAGCACACACTCCTAGTCTGGATCCAGCCCTCCTTTCTCCTGCCTGACAAACATTCCCTCACCTTCCCAACCACACAAAGCTGAAACTCCCCCACTGATTTCCATGTGTATAAGACTGGGATCTAGACCTTCACCTAAAGGGCAATAAATGTGTACAAAAGTCCAAAAACCCTCTCTCTGGAAGCAGCCCTGCTCTCAAAGGTGCAGGTTCCTTGCATACGAGCACCGATGGACATCGATGACCACATTTGGCAGGCTGGTCTTTGTGACGTGTCTGGTCTGGGGGTTTGGTGCACAGCATGGCCTGGGTGCATTTCTGATCCCTGGCGTGAGGAACAACACTTCACCCCTTTGACTCTCTGCTCCAAGGAGGTAATTTTAGCTCTCGCAAGTCAGCAGGGACAATTGCTCTTCCTCACCCAAAACTAACTGCCTATTTCTGCAGTTGCATCCCACACATCTTCCACCACCCAGAGATGGCTCTTTCTCTTCCTAGTTTCCCTGACTGCCTGCTCCTGAACTGTCTGTGGTCTTCTGTTAGCTACTTCAACTAAATAAGTCCATGGGTCCTGTGGCCCAGAAGCATTTTTTTCCTTGGGACACAAGGAAACACTCACCCCTCCTCTGACAGAAGAGCCAGGGCCTTAAACATGTTAATTTTCTTTTCATAAGGTTCTTTAGATGGACAGGTACAGGTGAAGTACTCACTGCCATGCTCCACCCTCTACCACACAAAAGAGACCCCTAACAGGTCAGCCCCAAGGCACGGATGGGAAGAATATGAGATCTTACTGGTTCACAGACCCAAAAAACCAACAATTTATCTGTGCCTTCAGGTAGGCCAACAAAGCACCACCTGTGTTACAGAGATGAAGGGCATCTCATGCAGCTTCAGAAGCTGCTTTCCACAACGTGCACAAAGTTGCACACAAAAATGTATACTTTCGGCAGCTGACATTATTGCAACTGTTCAAGATGCCCAAGTAACTCAGTTCTTCTTTCTGTGATGCATTATTTGCCTTACTTTTGTCAAGCATTATTTAATATTTCCAAATTATCTCCTTTTAGAAGGATGATAAGCCAATAAAAATACATGGAAAATATTCTGAAATCTGAGAAATCCTAAAAGATGAAGATACAAATAAAAACTGAAGCTAATGGCTGATGTTTGTTTGTTTTTGAATTCTTCATGCTATTTCCTCCAATATTTAAGGGGGGAAAGACAGGGTGACATGTATGAGAAACTTCAGGTAAGTATTTGATGAAATCAGAAATACTGCAACTTAATTCAACATTTATATTATCACTTCCCCACACTCCCCATCTGAAAGATGCAGTGCCCTGTAATTGCTGATGAGGGAACAAAATTCTCTTATATGTTCACTTTCATGAAAGATAAATTTGCTTTGTTCTCTGTTTTGGTCCCTAATTCAGAAAACCACTTAAACATATGCTGAAGTTCGTAATTTGCCACTCTACCACTTATGCATCTACTCAGGAATATGCCTGAAGTCAGGCATATGCACAGCACACTGCTGACTGTGGACCTTAGAGCGTTCTGTTCATTTCTGAAGCTATTCTAATTTAGTGACGTAAATGTACAAGGAAGTAACACATTTTGAGCAATTTTAGCACTCACTGGCAAAAGTAAGTTTTGAGCTTGCCTGTCCCCACAAACAGCCTGGAAAATTATTAAAAATTACTAGCTAATTCTTGATACCATTCAGAAACTTCTTAATTCTAGCAATTACTTTGAGCTGTCAGGATGGTGAAATACTATGGCATGAAATTTTGCTCTGCATCAATGCTGAGCAACCAAACCTGCAGCTGAAATGCTGCTCCTCCTCCTAGGAAACAGTTTTAAAAACAAACAAACAAACAAACAACAAACCTTCTTATGAGCATGTGGCATGTCAAATATTATTTGTGGAACCTATTCAGTAAGTAATTTCAAATAAGTAAAATGCAAAGAAACCGCAGGATGTTCACAAACAATTTTCAAATAGAAATGGAAGAGGAATTCATTAAATAAATTATTTGCTATAAATTATTCACCTGCCTCTAATCTTACTACCACTTAGACTATAAAATTCATGCCATAAATGATACAGGATTCGTGCCATAAATGATACAGGATACATAACAAGGCATCATTAACTTATGCACTTCCCAGTGCTGCTTTATTTTGACTGTACAGTTATATGTGCATTATTATATATTATATATACACACATGCATTAAGACAGCCTTTTGGCTTTAATGGACTTTGAGTGTAATACGTTTCTGTTTTTAAAGCTAAGCTAAGGAGACCTGGTCTGATTTTAGCCTGTAAGTTGATTTTGAGCTCCGAGGCTGAATAACTCTTCAAATCTGAGAGAATAATCCAAGCTGCACTCTGAGCAAAGCCAAAATGAATGGAAGCCTTACACAGTTTGCTAATTTAATGAGATTTCCACAACTTGGGCCCATTCCACATAAATTCACAGTGAGAGGTGGACATTCCTTTGTGTCCATCAAGCCACAAAGTGAACATTTTCATAAAGGTGAAAGGGATGAGGAGGAGCTGGAAGCAGATCACTGGCAGGAGATAACAGTGGCCTTCTGGGACCCACTGGCTCTGCACTGGATCACAGGGTCAGCAGCATCCCCACCTGAATCACTTCTCCCCTCCTGCAGCTGCAAGAAAAGCTGCCAGCTGTGCCCTGGCTGTATGGCCAAAGGAACAAATTCAAAAAAAAAACCCTAAAATACACTATGAAATTAATTTTAGCCACAAAAACAAAATCCCAGAAAGGATTCTTACTCATAACCAAGGGTGAAGACAGCTTTTTCTTCTTGTTTGTGTCCTGATTTGTTCTAAGTGACAGTTCTAATCCACCACTTGTTTAGTCTCCAGCAGTTGTTTTATTATTTTGTATCAGAACTGTTTACTTTTAATTAAAAGTACGATGATTGTCACTGAATTTCTCCATTTGTGGAAAACTGATACAAGTTGTCATTCTTTGGTTATGGAGAAAGAGAATAAAAAAGGAATCTTGCAGTTGTCAGAAGAATCTCTCAATTATCTCCAAAGCAATTTCTATTGCAGCAAGTTGCTATTAAATACTGCTCTTCACCGTCCATGCACATTTTTACCCCTTGGAAAAGAAAGAAGAGTTGGCTTGGCAGAGTTTCATCATCCTGGACTGACTCATAGCAGGCTCAGTCCTTGGCCCCGTGGGTGTCAGGTGCATTTGTCCAGCCCAGTCCAGCCCAGAGCCCCTACACAGGCTGTTAATACACACTGGTATTTCCACAGCACTTAGGGGTGCTTGAAAAGACCCCCAGAGGAGGCAAGAGCACAGGGTCCACTCACATCAGAGACCTCTTGAAGGATCCTCTCCCAGGTCCTGAGACACAGACCTCACAGCTAAATAAGCTTTACCACAGCAGTTTCTACATCAAACACAGGGAGAATAGCTGTGGCTCTGCTGACAGGACTGCTTCCATTCTTGCCTATTGTCAACATAAATTCACATCAGCTAGGCTGTTTAAAAAGAACCTGAGGGAATTCTGTACTTAATTCCCACAGGTATCTTATGAAATCCCAATTGTAACACCCAATGCTCCATATTTTTTTTTCTATTTTCAGGGCGAAGCCACACCATGGGTAGAGAGTGGATAAGGAAGAGGGGCTGCATTAGACCAGATGGAGGCCAAGGTTCCCTTAAGCAATGAGGAAAATACTTCACAGTGCCTGAGGACCAGACTCACTCTTCTCAATATGAGCACCCTGGCTAGCACATCTCCACCATGCAGGGCATAACTCACACAGAAATACAACTTAAAGGCAGGCCAGTCATGCAGCAGACCATCCTGGACCCCCCAAACCAGCCCTGATCTGATCCTGATCAGCCCTGGCGGACCTTGCAGCAGAATCCAGTGGGGAAAGATTTCCTCCAAAGCATCCTCAAGGCAACAGATTGTTCAAGATTGCCGCCAGTGTCACAGTGCACCCACAAGTGAACAGACAGCCAACTGGAGGAGAGGAGGACAGATAGTTTGCACACGTCATCCCCTCACCAGTGACCCCAGGGCCACCCCTCTGGGGGTCCCATGCACAATATTCATCATGAAGGTGGTCAAGACAAGGATGAGGGAAGAACAGCATTTGGTTCAGTCACGGTGGGTTTTCTCTAAAGACTCAGAATCAATAACCACCCATGAGCCACGGCCATGAAAACTCAGGATGAAAAGTATTCAGCAGGCCACTGATTAAATGCAGCAGGCAGCATTGTCCAGTGGAGAAGGCATGGGCTGGCAGTCAGAAGATGCAGGCTCCAACCCCAGATTGGCCATGGGAATCCTGCATGACCATGGCAAAGGCACTTCCCATCTCTGGGCCTCAGTTTTCCCCATCAGCTGCATGGTGATTTAGATAACATGGCTGTTACCTGAGTCAGTGAAGAGAAAGATTATACAAGGATTAGCATTAAAAAAGTGGGTGGGCAGAGCGCAGCATAGATATGAAGGGTTCTGAAAAATACATGGGCCTCTGTCTTCCTGCTCCTCATCTCTTTCCACAAAGTGGTTACTAAAAGCAAAAATAGTATGCTCTCCCTACAAAGGCAGCACACAGCAGACACATATATTTAGATCACTGTGAAACAAATACCAACTTTCGTCCAAGGTAGGAAAAAACTACCCTGTGCTACAGAGGGGGAGAAAGACAAAGACAACTGAAGTCACCCTGAAGCAAGGAAAAGGAAAGAATCCAGACCTCTGGGACAGATTCAGCTGTGGTATAAACATTGATGTTAGCCATATTCAAGAAGGTCAAGAATAAATGACAAAGCTCTCATGAGCCTGACCTGAAGGTCCATCAGGTGCTAGATGTATACAGGACAAGCACTCATCCTCCTGCATGTCAAACGAGTAATTTCAAACCCTTAAATAAATGGTAGGACACTGCAGCAGAAACAACCCTCAGGAAGGACAGCACAGGACACCTTTTCAGTCATTTTATTTTGCAGCTTTTTCGGCTTGCATAGCTATCCCCCCTTGCCCAGCTGAGGATGTCACATGCTGCTTTTCCTCTCCCAGGAGACATCAATCTGTCACTAGGGCCGTTCTCTCGACACTACCCCCCAACACGTGTTTTCTACCCCTTCTGCTTGCCTGGAGCACAGAAATGACAGCACAGAAACCCAGTGGCAGCAGGTGGGAATGGAGCCCACATCCCCTAATCCCAGTGCTCACAGCCAAAATAATAATAATAATAAAAAAAAAATTAAAAAAAAAAAAAAAAAAAAAAAAAAAAAAAAAAAAAAAAAAAAAAGGAAAAAGCAAAAATAAAGAGCTCCCCCGATCCCTGGTTTGTCCCTTTACATGCATAGCATCACTGCTGCGGAATTGCAGCCTCGGAGAAAGGAAAGAAAGAGGCCCAAAAGGCAGCTAGGAAACCCACCGTCCATTGGCTTCCCTCCACACGAGGCGATCGGACTCCTTCTGCTGCAGTGACTTGGCAAGCACACCTCGCTCTGACTCAGCACCTCGCCGGCACCTCCTGTCAATTATTCCCACAAACTGCTGACGCCGGAAGGGCCATTTGCAATTAGGATGCAACACAAGCCGGGGGCGGTGGGATGCCTCAGCTCCCCCTCCTCACCTGCAGCGGTCCCCTCGCTGCGAGCCCTCCTCTGGCTCAGGGCTGGAGCTCCCAGCGAGGGTGAAGCCGTGGGGGACAGGGCACGTAGTGCAGGAGGGCTGGAGGATGGGGACCAAGGGGGTGGGGGAAGCCTGCCTGTGCTGTACCTATTCTGTGCATGAACAGACAACTGCTGTCAATGTGGCAGCTGAAATGCAGTCTTGCAAAAAGGAAAAAAAAAAGGGGGGGGGGGGTGTGCAAAAAAGGCAAAAAAAAGGCAAAACGGCTTCAGGGAATAAGGGTGAGAGCAGCGAGAACAGATGAAACTATGCAAAAAAAGCTACAGTAGAGCTAGCACAGAGCATTCCCCAAAGAACAAGCAAAGCTCAGCCTTGCTGCAACTCTGTGCAGCTGAGAAACACAAGCCTGCTCTCCGTGTCGGAGGCATTTCCAGCACAGGGGAGAGAGGCACTGATTGCGGATGAGTCCCGTAATAAGGGCCCAGGGCACGCCAGCTGTTTCAGGGGCAAAAGGAAGGGCTGCCCTTGACAAGCCAAGGACATGACAATTCTGCAGACAGACTGAGGCCATTCTGTCCCTCTGCCAAGTAGCCAAGGTCCTCCCAGCCTCTCCGAGTCACTAGCTCACACAGCCAGAAAGCCAAGCAGGTCTGCACACGAGCAGCTCCACAAGCCAATGGTTTGTTCAGACAACAAAGCCCATCAAAGAGTGAAGATCAGCCACACAGTTAGTTATGGAAGCAGCCCAGAAATCACACAAGCTCAGCAGTGCCCTGCAGAAGCCCTCCATCACCTTCTGGTTCACTAAAGCAGCCCATCTTCCACCCATCCCTGTCTCCTTCCCCAGGGGTCGTGGGGAGTTCCAGGCCCCCTTCACTGGCACAGGCAGTGAGAGACAGCAGAGTGAATGATGCATTCCTTGCAGGAGCACCCAGGGACCTTTTAACCAAGAAGCAGGGCTGTATTTGCTGAGATATCACCTCTAAACCAAACATTTCAGAGTGCAGCTGAGAGACCACACGGGAGCACAGGTCAAAGTGGGTGGTGTGGAGCTGGTGCAAAAAACTCCAATAAGCACTTCAGGTTTGATGCAGTGAACTTGCCCCTACAACATGATGCAACAACCTCTTTATACAGCCATACCAACCAGCACAGTGTCCAACATGTCTTGCAGTCTGTGTGCCCACAGCTGCAGAATTCATCACAGATTCATGCCCTGCCTGGAAATCCAGTGTGGGTAAAGAGGCAGAGACATCAAACTGCAAGATGGGTGATACACAAATCTCATCTAGATAGCCAAGGCTGAAGAGGGAGAAAAGTTAATTAAAAAGCAAATCTCACAAAAGCAACCCGTATTTCCCAATGGCCTCCTGATCAGGTAAGGAATATCCACTGCACGGTGTGGAGTGAGAGCAAAGGAACAAAGTCAAAGAAAACAGAAAAAAATAGTGACTTCGGCAACATGTGCAGGAATTGGCTAAGAATCACAGCAGGTTACAATTCTGCAGCGCCCAAAAGAGCACAGCTAGGACTTGGAACAACCTGTCCCAGCACCCTTAGAAGCAAAAACACTGCAATTGATTCAAAGATACAAAGTAACAGTGACTGCTACATACTCAAATTTAACATCCCTGTGAGAAAAACAGTAGCAGAGCTTTGCATTGTGCCTCTTATATTTGGAAAAAAAAAAAAAAAAATTAAAAGCAGAAACGGTCAAAACAGCCCAAATCCAAAAGCAGGGGAACTCAAGTTGTTACACTGTATGGTGGCGTGCTGAAGCAATCTCAGCATCATCAGTGAAAAGGTACTCGGTGCCCTAGACAAAAAACTGCTGAGAAGCAAGAGAGCACAACAAAAGGAGCAAGAAGTGATTCAGCCTAAACAGCTGCTTCATAAAATGTTAGCTACGATTGAGAGCAAAACTGAAGGTCAACTGCAAAAGCCAAAACCCAAACATTTCAGTACATTTAAGGGGTAAGTCCAGAAGTGCCGAACAGCTGAAGAAGGAAATTTCCAAAGTGTCTGTAACTGCTAGCAAAGACAAGCAAGCCCTCGGTAGGTCAGGTGGCTCTTGAAGTTAGCATGCTTTCCACAAGGGAGGATACAGGCTAACCTGGAAGTGTCAGCAGGGCTTGGTTAAACCAACCCAATACCCCAAGCCCATAAAAGTGGACAATAGGAGACAAACCAGCTTGATCTCTGCTCAGGGGAACTTGTGGCCCTGCAGTCCACTCTAATTCTGGAAGGAAAAGGACAGGACTAAGCAATTAATTTTCTGTCACTTCAAAGTGCACCTGCTAAACTGTTCTGGGCAGGATGCCAGTTCAGTGCCAGACCTGACCCCTGCTTGCCTGGCATAGGAACTGCTCCCCTCGCCTTGCCCCCAGTGGGGCTCAGGCCAGCTGAGGTCAGGCTGAGTCTGGAGCTGCTGCCCCACTCTGCAGAGCCCAGGCTCAGAGGCATGGGAGCCCCTCTCCCCTGTCCTTGCTCTGGCCCTGATTACAAGGGATTACCCCCAGGTTTCTAACCAGATCTGGGGTGGTTTAATCTATTCCTTAATATCTGGAAGAGAGACAGGAAGCTGGCAAAGTGATTTGGTCTGGCTGAGACAAAAGAAGATTGAGAGAGACTTCCAAGGGATCTGACAAAGCTCAGCAAGTGGGCAGCATAATGCAGAATGAAATTCAACGTTACCAAAGGGACAGTAATAAGAACTTGAGAGAATAATCTGAACTACTCATATACCATGGGGCTCTAATTCAAATGTAATCGCTTGAGAAAAATATCTTGGTATCACTGTGAACGGCTCAATGAAAACATCTGTTCAACATTCAAGGGTGGTCAAAGAAGCAAGCAAGCTGTCAGGGTGTCTAAAGGCAGAGGCTGAAAAGAAGGATGCTGGAAGTATTCTAATGCCACCATGAACACTGGAAGTGCACCCTCAGCTGGAATTGTTGTGGATACTTCTGCATGGCACATCTGAAAATGCAGAAGGTAGAGAAAGGTTCGTCATTCACCAGTCAAAAACACTTAATGGTCAAGCACTGTTAAAATTGGGACAATTTAACTTGGAGATGAGTTAAATAGAATGAAATTATCAACTGGGAATGAGGAAGTGAGACAGGTACCTCTCTGTGGGTTTTGTTTGCTTGTGGGCTTTTTGTGTTTGTTTGTTTGTTCAAAGAAAGAAAGAAAGGTTGTTCAGCATAACTCGAGAGCCAGAAACATGACCAGACATAAAGAAAATAACGTCTTTTTTTTTTCTGTTTTTACTTTTTCTGTTTCTTCTAAACACAGCCAATAATTAACTAGCAGGAATGATTAGCCCATGTTACAGTTAAGTCAAGAGCTCAGCAGAAATCACAGAAGCCCATGCATTTATAAGGATACTGGGAACATCCACAGATACATCAGGTAGAACTAAAAAAAAAACCCCAAAAATACAATTAAAAAGAGCATAACATCACTATACCCTCATGCTTCCAGGCTTTAGCCAACTTCTAATTAGTGGGGATTAGGAAGTAATCCCCCCAGTGGGCCTGCAGGGAGGGTGTGCCAACCCACTTGCTGCTGGCAGAGGCTGCTAATGTGCCGGGCAGAGGGCGAGCTGAGCCTGCAGCCCACCCACAGGGGAGGCTGAGGGGTGGGTGTCCAGGGCCACTGCACCCACCCTGCTGGGCTCCAGCTGGGGACACTGCACCAGGGGGCTGGGTTAGCCCAGCTCAGCCTGGTCCCTGGCTAGGGGGAAGTTTTAAGTCTCCTGCTTGGCAAGTGGGGGGCCTCCCCTGAGCAAGCGGGGGAGATGGATGCTTTATTTGCTCTGCATTGGTAGAGGGAATGCATATAGCTTAATTTACTTTATGGCAAGGAAGTGGAGTGTGGATACACCCTAAAATTAACCAAAAATTGGGTTATGTAGGCATTGAAGTCCAGAGCAATACGTACACCAGCTTACTCCTAGGGCAACCTGTAGCACAGACATGACACCAGACTCCTCTTTGCTAAATGTTTGGCACCAATTTCTCACTGAGGAGGTTTTGTCACCTCACATTGGAGCATTCAGATTTGGCCATGGCAGCAGAGACCAGTGGGCTGAGCTGGCCCAGGACTGCTTACACAGGCTGCTGCAGAAATGCACCAGAGACTGCGAACAGGGTGTCATTGCCTCCCCTCAAACAACGTTCCTGCCTTCAGCACTCCTGGTAAAATCAAAGCCCAGACGTAACCAAGCGGAGTTCAGACACTGGCTTTCTCCTGCTGATGCCTGTGCAGCACAAGCTCGTGTTCTCATAGCTAGGCTGGCTTGTGAGAGTATGAGAAAATAAATGCACAAGTTTTTGTCCCTAAGTAAGCGATCTGATCAGCCTAATACCAAAATTACACTTGAAATTAGCTTCATGCAGAGATGCAAATGCACAAGTACTGCTATGCTGCCAGGAGGAGAGCTGTGGCTCTGCACATGCACGAATAATAAGGGACTGAGCTCAACCTGCTAGTCCTGTTCTGATTTCTCCAGTGACTGTTCCAGAAGGGGAAACAAATATTAACAAATATTTGCTGTATTCCTTCAACAGAAACTTGACTGTTTCAATACAATGCTCTACAGTGCAATGAATAAGGAAAGGACAAGAGCAGTGCCATATACGAGTGTACGTGGTGTTTGCATACATGTGTCAAAAATAATGGGCAGAGGCCCTGCACAACCAATTGCTGCAAGTTGTTTTTTATCACTGCTCTTTTTAAATGCCCTGTAGAAATAAAAAGCACCAACCACTAAAGTTTTACTGAAGTTACTTCCTCTAAACCAAAACTTATCAAACACGGGATGTTTTGTAAAATCATAACTATGTTTCAAATGAAAAACAGGGAGGAAAAAGTAAAAAATACAGAAACACCCAGCTTAAGTATCTTTGGGATGAAAAATTTCAACTTTTCACAGCAAAGTAACTTTTTGCTTAGGGTACTTCCTTGTATTATAACAATACAGCTCTACAAAGAGACAAAATATCAGTGTCCTAAGATGGAATTTCTCTCAAAAATTTCCTTTCAAAATCATCAAAGCATTTGATATCTACTTCCATTTAGAATGAAGCCAAATTCCTCAATCCGGATGACATAGAGCAGCCCAGATCAAGCAGTGAAGAAAAAAAGGCAGAAGCCAGGACACAACTGACCTCCAAAACCAAAGAGATGAAAACTTCTAAGAAAAAAAAAAAAACCCTCAAAAGTTCACCGTGCACAGTTTAAAATGTTGTGCTTTCTCCCTGGTGCACAAGACATGAAACAGTTGCAAGAATAAAGTAGGGAGGCATATGACCAGAAGCCCTTTAATTGTGACTTCTCTAAAGGAGAGCCTGGGCAAATGTCCTACCTGACAGCAAGAAAATCATTTCATCTCTGCACACATCAGTTTTCCGTGCTATAAATCAAACTGACTGCCTGCACAAAGTAAGTTTGGAGACTCTCAATTAGGTAATGCTCATAAATAACTGTGCAAACACAAGGTAGTAATAGCCAGAGAACTGTCTTTGTTACACTACTGTCTGTTAAACAACCAGGAGCTAAATTTTTCTCTGAACACTTACAAAAGGGAAAGCAGCATTAATGCTCCACAAGGAGGAAACTACAAAGAACAGATTTTCAGTGCATGCACTTCTCCTTGAAATAAACTGTGTTAAAAGCACTTTACTTAAAAAGCACGATGATAGTAGCATCCTGCTAAATATAGATGACTCACCACAATTTAGTAGTGAACATCCCTAAAGAGGACCATTACATTATTGCTTAACCTGCTGCATAAATTTAAGCATCCTCCTGTGGTTACAGTTTGTTCCAAGACACTCAAGACTACTCCCAGCATCCACTGACCTTCAGTGGGTCACGAGGTCTCTCTGAGCCTTGCTTTCTCCATCTGTATATTGGTACAAGAATAAAAACACTACTCCCCCACGAAGGCCAGAAAAATAATTCCTAAGTTTCCTAAGTTAAAGAGTTGTTTATACCGTACTTTGTATATCCACATTACTACTGAGCAACTAAATATAGCTGCTCCTGAGGCACTCTGAGATCCCTTGAGAACAGAATCTTATAAAAAGAAAATTGCAGTTTAGGCAATACTGAAGAAACAGAGAGAAAGAATTGGTTTCCAAAGCAAGGGAAGGATGCCCACTTCAGAAAGAAGTAGTTAATGCATCTGTGCCTACCGCTGGGGACCAAGGTCAGGTCGCGAGCAAAATGATTTATCTACACGTCACAAAACCACACAGCTTGACACAAATGGCAATCTGTTCCAAAAAAAAAACAAACTGCAAAAGCATGGAAGGGCAAGGGACTGGCACAGTACTCCCTTTCTAGGGCTGAGGGCCTGGTGCAGGGCTGGGAAGCAGGGGTGTGTAGGACAAGGGTGCTGCAAGGCCAAAAGAGTTTCAGCTGTGAGAACCTCAGACTGACAGGAGGGCGAGTCCAAAAAGTCATGTGAGGTGTTGTAGACCTGCCGTTGCATTAATCCACTACAGCCAGGCACCCTCACCCCCTGGTCTTGCAAAATCCATCTGCAGTGGACTGTAACACACCGAAATCTCACCTGTTGCAATTCTGTGTCACAGGATCCAAACACCATGCAGTTAAAAAACACGTCAGCTCTGCACTCTGACTGTACCCGATGTGTGATTTCTACCACATTTGACAAATTTGCAGGATGCTATTTCTGGAGACATAGGAGGATTGATTAGCAATCCCAGGTTTGGTTTCAAGGCTCTAAAGAGAATACCCTCCTATCTTTCCCTAAATTTCTCCTGGGAAAATATTATTTCCACAAAAAATTATTACACTTACAGTGTTTTAGAGGGAAAACATAGATGCTGCCCTTGGCCCAAGACCATTAAGCATGGATATAACTAGCACCAGTTACAAAGAATCATAGTTATCCTACAAATTGCAAAGCAACATGAGAAAATGGCACCATAATAATTGACTTAAATATCACTATGAAGACTAATTTATTTTATTGTAGGTATAAAGTGTGATAATGATGAAATGACCTCTGAGGTCTTTTTCCCCCCACAACAACTTTCATTTTTTTGGCATTAAGTATTTTGCCTGATTATACACTCTTACAGTTTCAGATCCTTTTACTTTTAAATCTTACTTTTAATTTAGGTATCACTTTGCAATACGACCCCTCATTTTTCTTCTATCTTCTAAACCAGTCTAAAATCTCGAAAAGGGGGGAAAAAATCACTCTTTCTAACCATACTTGGCAGCCCTGAGCAGAAACACACTTACTAATCTTCTGCAAATGTTGTTTAGAAAAAAAATCTCCCAATTTAATTTCAGCTTTCCTGGGTGTATGTCTGTTCCTTATCTCTTAGAATGTTTTCTTTTCAAACTCAAGAACCACTGAAAATATGGCTGTGCTGTGTACCACAGAAATAACTGTGCACCACAGCTATTTTCATCTACCACCATCTTCTAAAGACTTTTCCTAAGACAAAATTAAAAACACCAAGCTTGAGACATGGGTGTTTCATTCAGGTAATCATGAAGACTTAAAGGAAAGTGTAAGAAAAACCATGGAATTATTGCAGATAAATATTTCATGGAAAAATGTGTTTCCACACCTAGTTGTCTCCAGTGCCATTGTCCCCATGTGCCCTCAACCAAAAAAAAAAGAAATATTGAGTCAATCTTTCTGCTTATAAGGATAATTAAATACCCCTTTAATTTTAACCTTATATCTGATTACTATTGTATGTTTTTGCAGTGATGTCACATCAACAGAAGCACTTCACCACTTATATGCCCCTAAGTGGAGCAAGCCCAATAACTCTATGGATATTTACACCTTTGCAATGTCTGCAGACAAAAAAAATGTAGCATTGAGAACCTGAAAATAATTGAACTTGCTTTCCAAACTGGGAAAAGGACAAAAAGCAAATCAATAGTGTGAAGTATGAATGCTGAGACTATTTCTTTCAACTTAATGCTAGTAAACTCAATTTTTTTCCGTAATTCATCTCTTTGAAATCAGCAGGTGCAATTTCCAGTTAATGCATGAGACTCAGAGTCCCAAACATTTTCTGAGGACAGGAAGGCAGGGTGCATTTGGGGCTGAGGCATTTGTGAAAAGTTCATTTCTCCATCACAAGACTTGTTTCTAAACAGGTCCTGAGTGGAGGGGAAAGCTTGCTGTGCCTCCCAGGCAGTGAGAGCTAGGCACAGCTACCCAAGCAGCAGACTCCACCCAGATCCCGACTGTGAAGAGGTTTCACCTACACCTTGCTGAGACATCGCTGGTCTCCTCATGGGAGATCCCGTCATTCCTTACTGTCCTCCCGCTGTCTCAGGGATCTCTTGGAGCAGGTTTCCCAGCTTCCCAGCAGTGAAGGTGGCCCAGCTGTCTCAAAGCTGTGGGCTGCTCACTGCTGAGCAGAGCTCTGCAAGACTGCCTAGCGAGTATCTGCATCGAAGGGCAGACCTTAAGACAACTGCCGTGTGGACCTCTGCAAACCGTAACCGAGCAGGCTGCCCTGAAGTTCAGCATCACTTGAAAGGAGGCATTGCCACCTGATCAACAGATGAGTCCGAACATCTTGCACTTGGTAGTTTCCTCTGCTGCCCTTAATGCAGCACCTCCTGGTGCTCCCCGGCAATGCACTAAGTGATGTGAGTAGCATCTGTCGTACGCAATTGGTGTCCTCTCCGCACGGAGAGCAGGGAACACACCTTATTTCGGAAGGGCTATAGGGGGCGGGGGGTGGTGGAGTCTCCACGTCCCCGGGGGCAGGCACGTATCTTAGAGCTGAAGCGGTGCGCTGTGTGCCTGGAAGGAGGAGGCAGAGGAGAGGATGGGGGGGACACAGGGGGCTCCGAGCAGCCTGTCACCTTCTCTGCGGAAAGTTCCCTGCTGCCTCAGGGCCTGAGGGATAGACCGGAGTTTTCCACACAGGTGAGCTTACCAAGGGGCTAGGCCCAGACAACTGAGCCCAACGTGAAGCCCCGCAAAAAAAAATTAAAGCAAGTTTTACCGTAAAGCCCCGCAAAAAAAAAATTAATAAAATACGTATCTATAAGAACAGTAGGGAGGATGGTGCAGCGGAGGCAGCAGAAGGAGCCGAGCAGAGCAGCGCTCCTTCCTCACGCCCGCCTGCAAAAGCACTCGCCCGCCGCCGCATTCCCGAGCATCACCGGCGGGACCGCCACCAAAACTTCCCCAGGCGCGGGGCACCGCCGCGGCCCCGGCGGCGGCGGCCCCGGGGCGATGCCCCGTGCGCGGTGCCGCGCCCCGCTCCGCCCGTGCGGCACTCACCTCTCAGGGCCAGGAGCGCGGCCAGGGCTGCCGGCACCCACCTCCCGCCGTCGCCGGGGCGCCGCCGCGTCATGCCGGGCCGGGCGAGGGGCGCGGAGCGGGCCGCCGAGCCCTGCCTTTCCCCGCCGCCGCAGGTGCCGCCGCCGGTGGTGCCGCCGCCGTCCCGGGACCGCCCGCTCGCGGCGAGGCTCCGCCGTGCCCCAAGCCCCGGTCGCCCGGGGAGGGCGGCAGGCGCGGCGGCCGGACCGAGAGCGCAGCCTGGCGGCCCCGAGCCGCCCCCGCAACCCGCCGGGCTGCGGCTGTCACCCCCCGCGCGGCACCGTCCCGGCGCGCAGCGGCACGTCCCAGCACCCTCCTCCTCTCTCCGCGCAAATTGGGGGTTCCCCCCTCCTCCCCTTCCCCGCCAACCCGGCGCCGCTGCATCCGTAGGGATGCTACGCGGGCCAGGGTGAGGAGGTGCGGTCCAGCGCAGGGCTGGAGATTGCACCCCCACCGCTCCTCCGGATCATCGCGGCAGCGCGGGGGCTTCTTCTTTCCGGAGCCTGCCTACAGCTGCATTGAAGGCGACAGCGGCAGCGCACAGCAAAATATTTGGGATGGTCTGCATGGGACTGGTCACCGCTGCAGCGCACGGTATAAACACTGCAAAGGTATGAACCACCCTAACTCCGCCATTCAGGAGCCTGGGAAACACGAGCATTCCGCACTCCAAACCGACTAAGGTATCTCTAAAGGATGCGAGGCAGCTCTTGGAGTTGGGGAATTGCAATCCTGTGTAACACAGGAATCGCCAACAAGTTGTGTCACAAGCTTAAGTCGGTGCGGTTCTTAAGGCTGCACAGAAAAATTAATCAGTTGAAAATCAGCACACAAAAAGTGTGTATGTAGAGGGTAGGAAAGGAGGAAAGGGGCCCTTCATGAATTTGGAGTGATCACCTGGGGAAAAGGATCAAAGCAGAAAGCTCACACAGACGGACTCCTCACACACAGCCAGCTCCTTGTCCAAGTCTGACCACGCTAGTTCTGCTTTGTGAAAATAAGCGGTTTGACCGGGAAAACCCTTGAACAATTCTGTCAAATGTCCAATTGCTTCATTCCTCCACCCAAAGTTTACTCCCCACCAAAGCACAGCTTGGCAGCCTTTGCATCCTGCAGGCACTAAATCCATCTTGTGATGCTTCTCCCTACCCTCTTCCTAGTTGCATTCCCTGGGAACATCCCCCTGCCCAGACTACCCTACTACTCAGCACTGTTCGGGTTTCTGCCTCCTCAGTTGCCCCAAAAGGTGCTCTGACCCTTTACATGGCTGCACTACCCCCGTGAAGGGGTGGTGGGGGAGAGCTGCACCTGGGAGTGAATATGGCAAGGAAAAGTCTCAGGGGTAGCAAAACAGAAACTGCTTTAAGCACCATGAATAAAACCAAGCTGACACCCATGAAAACACTATGTGGCAAGCTAACTACTACCTCCCCAGCCTAGGTTAAGCTCTGTCTTGCCCAGCATCAAGCTTTGGCAAACCTCTATCAGAGGACTAGGTAAAAATGTCACCCCAGCAGTCCAGGTTTACCAGTTATCTTGGTTCTGAAATAAAACTACTAACTGTTTACCAGGAGCAATGGTTGGCCTCCCCTTATCAGGCAGCAAAATTGCTGACTGCGCCATGGGCTGGGATTTCATTCAGCAAGTGGTGGCTCAGAGAGACAAAAAGACATCAAGTGGTGACTCAGGGGTTGCACCCTCTGGTCTCCTTACAGGTTGGTCTGGTGCCTGCTGCATGTTCTCCAACATGAAACCTGATGATACTGGTGTCCTGACAGTTCTAGCATGCTTGCAGAGCACCTTCCACTCCAGCTCTGCCATGGGCAGGCAGGCTAAAAGAGGGTTTTGCTCTTAAGGAAAGGAGCCAGCTCTTGGCAAAGGTTCAAGCAGCTGAAGCATAACACTTCAGAAAAGCATCGGAGGGCGAGTCGTAGCCCAGCTGCTGCCCTCATTCTGTGGCAATATGGGAACTGAAGTTTTCTCAGACTCTCCCAGACCGCTTCTCTTCCCTTCAGACGACTTGCTGCATTTTTCATCAAGCAAAAGGAGAAAGGAACGTGATGATTTTATGATCAGAAGCAGTTCCAAGAAGCCCCCATCCTTGTGCATACACAGTGACCACCTTGAGGAATGCAACGCCTGTGTCCACACGTTCACCTATGATGAAGGCCCGTGAATGTTTCTTGCCAAGCATAACCTCCTTCACCAAAGCCAAGGGCAGAGAGCACAGAGCAGGTGTGCCCTGCCACTGCCCTTACTTCCACAGATCACTTCCAAGAATGGAAAGATGCAAAGACAAATCAAGTGAAAACAAGAAAAATTGCATATTCTCCCTAGGACTGCAGCACTGCCTTCCCGGTCTGCCAAGACTTGGAAGCTGTCTTGACCTAATGGAAATAAGTGTGTTTTCAGTATAAGGGCACACTGCATTTAGCAAATGCCATCCCAGCTCCCTTTGGACTCTTCCTTGCATCCTGCTGTGCATCAGCTGGCAGGTAAACAGCAAAGATCACTTCGCCCTGTACAGTAAATGAATTAATGTGCTTCCTAAAAAGTGCAGTGAGCATAATGTGAATTATGCTGGTGGTGAGAGAAAGCATTGGACCCAAAATGGACCCAAATGACTCCCTCCTGATGCAAGCTGCTAGGAGCAAGGGAGCATTTTAATCAGCTTTCAGATCTGGTCACCACAGCAGATATTGTACCATACCTACAAACCACAGTGACACAGCAAGTGACTTTAGCTGCCTCTTGCAGCAACTGCAAGAACAATCTGTGGCCACACTCCAGAAGGATGGAGCAGCCACAGGGAATAATAATCTTCAGATGTACCAGTCAGTCCTCTCACTCTGGCTCCCTCTTCACCTTATCACCACTTCCAAAAATAGCTTGCAGATTGTACAGGAAGGACATGGACGAGGAGATACTGTTCCTGGAACTCTGAATTCCCACTTTAGCTGTCCTTGAGCCCTTCCCAAAATATTAGGCTTATGCCAACCATTTATCCAGTGAGTGCAGCACACTCCAGCCAGTTGGATACCAGAGCTATGACCACAGATACTTGCTGCTCTGGCAGTCCATTTTCCCACCAGTGAGTGCCTACACCTCTTCCTCAGCATTGATGGAGTAACACATCATGGATGGAGGAGATATGCTTTGCCATATCCCAGGCATCAGATGCTGGCAGACAACCACTGCAGGACTCAGTTGTGGTACATTGCTCAGAAGAGGACACACAGGATCCTTAAACTGAATGGCCAAGATTCTTCCAAGATTGTGCATGCTAGGCTGTGCAAGGACAGAAAAAACAAACAAACAAACAAACAAACAAACATACTCCCACATTTTTCTTTTGAAAGAATTATGATAAGTAAGTAATGTATATCTCATGTCTCAATGAAAAACATCTTTGTCAGTCAATTTTGAAAAGAAAGCTTTTCTCTGGGATGATGCTACTTTTTTTCCCCCCTTTTTGCCTTAATATGGCTCTAAAAATCCAGTAAGGGTGTAGTTGGGTTCAGGGGCTGCAATAGATGCCAGGTCTTACATCACCATTGCTGTCTCCCAGCTTGTTACTGGGTTATCTATTGTCAGATGGGAATTTATTGAAGGTGACATTGCTTACAAATTGATCAAAATCAGCTTCAGTGAGGTGTCCTTCCAAGATATAAAAAGATGGATAAAATTCACTCAGTTGATCATTAATAACTTCAGTCTGTGGAATTGGTTATCTCCCTTTGACAGAGGAAATAGAGTTTGCAGATTGAACTGTTTTAATCCTATCTGAGAATAAATATGACAACCCTTCAAAGATACACCCAATTAACTATGTCTGTACCTTTGCAATAAAACTAATTCAAACAAAACCCTAGATTTATTTTGCTGAACACCTGTGCAGACAGAACAGAAGTCACTAAAGAGAGGAAGAAGAAGAAACAGTGATAACACTGTCAACTCATCTATCCATAGATTTTTTTTTCTAGTGGCCACAGGACTGGTTAGGTGGGAATACTGTCCCAAGTGTAAAGGTTTGTGGTTTTCAAAGCCTGCATAGTGGAACAAGCAGGAGCCACCAGCAGTGGGAGAGGTGGGTGTTTGCTGGCTTACTCTCATGTGCCCTCACTGTGCAGCATCAGGTGCAGTCCAGTGCAGGTGCTGTGAATCCAGTGCGCTGCCAGCGTGGGCTTTCAGCTGAGCCCTGTCCATGTGTTGGTCAGGATAACCTGACCCCTGTCACAGCAATGGCCTCTGCTTGCATGTCAGCCACGTAGTGAGACCTCAGGAATATCTGAGGGAAACCAGCCCTGAAACAACAAGCAAATTTGCACACTCCTTCGATGCCAGATGGCAGGAGAGGATGTGTCCATGGAAACCCGGGTGGATTACGTGTACTTTCAAACTTCCCAGCACTGAAGTAGGCCACCGCAATGTTTCTTTCTCCAAGGCCACTTTGACCCACAAGTCAAGAGCCATCTTTCTCTGCTGTCCTCACTTCATGGGCAGGGAGCCATATAGCCAAACTTCAGGAGCTGGTCTGAGACACTGCTTCCCCTTGACCTTTCTGGTCTGGCTGGTTCCTTCATCCCATCTGTAGTATCTACATACTACATCTGTAGTACCTGTGACATGCTGATTTTGCTTTGTGCACTGCAAGGTGCTCCTTTCCACAGTGGTGTAGGGAACAAATACATTTCTATGCACCCCACGTATACATATTCTGACTATCCTGGACTATCCCAATGCACTTTGAGATAATCCACAATCTAATCAACTCTCTGCATATTTTTACATGTCCCAACTTTTCCTTGGCTGTTCCCACAGTAAAAGCAAACCTCCTCAGCTACAAAATCCTCTTCTCTCCCCTCTTCTCCTGTCCAAAGTCCCCCAGTGTTTCTGGTGTCTACTAAACCAAAGCTTTTTATTCAACATTTTGAAATCCTTCATCTCTCACTCACTCCCCCAAATCCTGCCCATGCAGGCGTGTTTGAAACAAATTGGTCCCCAAGGCTCTGACTAAATCTTTTCTTTGGACACGCTGTTCTTGCTGTGGTTAACAACTGTCCATTGTACCCTGTCAGACACACACTGCCACCTCTCTCAGGAAACAGGGGATGCTGCATCCACATAAAAGCATTTCATAATGCTGCCATTTACATAACAACTTTCTAAATTGTACATCGACAGATTTCCCCAAATCGTTACAGTAGGTGAATTAAATCTTCCACTAAACACCAGCAAATGGTGGTAATGACAACTCTTCTAAGTAGCACACCCCATAAATCCCAGAAAATGGAAATCAATCACTCTTACTTCTTTTTTTTTTTTTTTCCCAGAACTGCTGAAAGAATTTATTACACACAGCTGTGACAGAAAATAAATAGATAACAAAATTGAGAAGAAATACACTAAAGTTAGGACTCATGTGGATGTATTCCTGCAGTTGTGACACAAAATGGGTCTTTGAGAATCTTGTTTAGTAGCAGTGTTGCTGTGGCTATGATGGTCTAAAGATATGTGAGGTGCAATAACTTCTATGGAGGAGCAATAACTTTTACTAGACCAGCTGATGTAGCTGAAAATACCAACACCCTTTTGGGCACATTGACCTGAAGAAGAGCTTCCATGCTTGAAAACTAATCTGTTTTTTTTCCTTATTACATCTGCTGGTCTAATAAAAGATACTGCAATTTCCTTCATTTCTTAACTCTTTGGTGTTCATTGGCAACTAGTAATCACACATAATGTTTTTTTCAGCCATTTACTTGCTTTTCCAATGAGGACTGAAAATGGATAAGGAATCCAGGAAAACGAGGCTCAAATCCTTGTGCCAGTGGACATATGGCCACTTCTCTGAATTCTGATATCACTAATGGTGTCAATAACTTGCACAACCATATTTTTAATCCAGTAAGTTACCTACAAAGGCCAGAGATACCCCACATAATGGTGAAAACCCTGAGGATATACAGGAGAGGAAGATCCACATGGAGCAAACACCAGCTTTCCAAGCTCGTAGAACAGTGTAGGTATCTCTCTAATACCTTCGTGGCTAATTCCAGTTCCAGATGATTGCTTGGCTCAGGGACCACAGCAAGGTCTGTGTTACTCTGAAGCTGAGCAAAGCATCTCTGTTGGACTGATGGAGGAGAGAGTTCAGATCTTTGGTACCTACAGTGCAATGTAGCCATGGATGGGACAGGTGACCCATGATGGACGAGACAGGTGAGGGGAATACATGTAACTGGCCTAAAGGTCAGTTTGGGCAAGGTTTCTCCTCTATAAAGCATGATGGTTCTTATTACCACCACACTCCATCACCTGTTAAATACACCTCAACCCCACTCTCAGTGTTTTCATGGGACAGATGTTCAGCATCTTCTGAGCCTGACTTGATCCTTCAACACAGGGAGCCAATAGCATCCCAAGGGTGACTCCTACAAAATCTCGGCAGCCATGTGGCAGCAAGTGTAGTCTTCTGTTTAGAAGCAATGTAGGAATGAAGTAATATCAAAACAAAACTTTGCACCTTGACATGACCTGCTGGCTAACATTTCTAATTTCCCATGCACCATTTCAGCCTCAAGCCCCTCCTTGTTGCAGCATTTGCTGGGAAGCTGCCCAGAGCCCATGCCAGCTGATCTTTCTTTCATCTCTCCCGCAAGAAGTCTAAACCATTCTCTAAATCACTGCTGACAGGAATGCAAGTTCCAAAGCTATTATTGACGGCATTTCTTGCTGTTACCTAGTGCTAGCCATGGGCCACACAGAATTTATGAGAGTATAGGGTACCTGAAGAGTTAATAGCGTCCTGGATGTGCACCAATTTAGCTGTGCTGAGCATCCTGCATTGGTACAATATGACATGGATGCCTAGGCAAGGCAGGGTGTACATAATCCACATTTCCCTGGGCCAGAAAGGATTTGTTTCACAGCAAAAAGGTGGAGAACAGAACTGTCTTCTCCTAGAGACCCTACCACACTCTCTACATAATGAAACAGTCACCAGGTGAGCCCATCAGAGCCAGGACTTAAGCCAGAGGTAGAAGTCATCAGAGCTGACCTAAGGACAGCAGGAAGGATTACACTCTGCCCTCATCAGACTTGAGAGCCAGGATATCCTATGGGACTGAATCAACAGCCACTGTTGCAGAGTTAAAAAATAGCTCCATGTATAACATAAGGCAGATCTGCACCTCCCACCACTGTCAGACAATGACAAAAGGGGAACTTTCAAGACGTGTTCACCAATGCTTTTTCTAATGCTCATTTAGGGATTTTAACTCCAGGGTCAACTCAAATTAACCAATGTGGGTCAGAGTAGAGGGTCTTTCTGCATTTTGCACTAGAGTTTTTAAATATGTTGGCACGTAGGATTCTTAATCACCTTTTTGATGCTCACATAAGCAGCCCAGACATTGTGGTCCCAAGTAAACACAAATGGCAGAGGTCCTTTTGCTGAATCTACTCCCAACCAACTTCTGCTTCCCTTTATGTATATAGCAAGGCATTTTCTCCTCCCTCCACTGCACAAAATGGTGGCAAAATTATAATTGGCAACTACAGCACCAGCACTAAAAACACTACAGGGTCATAGAAGGTAGTGTCCTCTCAGTCCAAATCTTGTTTTCTCCAGGACAACACAGGAATGCAGCTAGAGTCCAACCACTTGCCTTTAATTGTGAATGCAGGACTTCAGTCTCCAGAGCAGAGTTGTCAGCCCTGCACCTTCCCTCATGCCTGCCTCCATTTAGTGGGGCTTAAAAAATGCATGCTTAAAAAGCAAAGTTGAGTTGTCTAAGTGCAAAGGAAAGCCTTTTAATTAGAACTCAAATCAAAGGAGGAGGGAGGAAAATGAAGAAAAAGCATAAAGTGATTCAACATTTCCAAGTTAATTTCCCAGACCTTTCCCCTACTCCCTCCACCTCTTTTATTTATTTTTTTTTTCCTCTGAGTCTACCAAGACAACAGCCCCTTTTGGGCCAGTTGGACTGAAGAGTTGTCTGTAAAGCACTGTACTGGGACTGCCAGTTTGTTTCACCCTGGTGGCACTGATTTATACCAGTGCTTGGTCAAGGATTAAGCCCTTCATCAAATTTTAACAGCCCTTGTCCCTTTAACAGTCCGATTTCAAGCAGGAACCCTTCCTAGACCCTGGATGTCTCTATGGTAACACAACAAGATCGTTTTGTTCTAGCTCACAGCATTGTGTGCATATTGAAAAGCACAGTTAAGATATTTTGAAGTGGAGAGTCCAGATCAGCCAATTCTGAAGCCCTGCAAGAAAAAAAATGATTATGCAAATTAAACTCCTAAAGGTGAATGGTAATGAATGCTTTCAACGAAGATGGTTACAGTATGAGAAATGAGAGCAGCAGTCTCAGCAAGGTGCCTCACTCAGCAGTACAAAACACATTACACCAGTTGCCTTTCTTTTTGCTTATTTTAGCAAAATGGTCTGGGACAGAACAGGTCACACCGACAAAACTACTTCTGGGTTTTGTAGCTGTTGCTGCAGTACAGCCAAGACTGAGCCTAGTTGCTGCATGCAGAAATCAAGTCTCCAGGAATCGTAACAGCGTCCCTCTCACATTAAGAGAAAAGAAATAAAGATGCATCAAAGAGCTCAGGACCGGACTAGAAGAGGCAGTAACTTAAAAGTCTGCTTGATTCCTGCCTTAGAGGAAAGTCTCCCCTAGTGCCAGCTGACTCGTGGTTGGCAGCAGTCTGTCGTATCTCACACTTGCCGGCTTCTCCAGGAAACACCACAAGAGGAGCCTGGTCTTATGGAACACTGCAAGTCAGAAGGGCAGGAGAATGTCTCATGCCAGAGGCCTAAGGAAGTTGTTACTTCTTTCACTCATTTCTTATTTATTATTTTTTTCATGGCTATCACTCTACTGCTCTCAAGGCCAAGTGCCAGATCCTGCACATTGTCCTCAACAACCCCAGGCAGCTCTACAGGCTGGGGGAAGAGCAGCTGGAAAGATGTCCAGAAGAAAAGGACCTGGGAGTGGTGGTCAACAGTGGTTGCACACAAGCCAGCATGTGTCCAAGTGGCCATGAAGGCCAATGGTGTCCCAGTCTGTGTCAGCAATAGTGTGGCCAGCAGGACCAGGGCAGGGATTGTCCCCCTGTGCTCGGCACTGGAGAGGCCACACCTTGAGTCTTATGTCCAGTTCTGGGCCCCCCACTGCAAAAAGGATATTGAGGTGCTGGAGCATGTCCAGAGAAGGTCAATGGAGCTGGGGAAGAGAGTGAGTGCTATAAGGCGAGGCTGAGAGAGCTGGGTGTGTTTAGCCTGGAGAAAAGGAGGCTCAGGGGTGATCTTATCATTCTCTACAACTCGCTGAAAGGAGGCTGTAGCCAGGTGGGGGTCAACCTCTTCTCTCAGGCAACCAGTGACAGGAGAAGACACAGCCTTAAGTTGTACCAGGGGAGGTTCAGGTTGGACATTAGGAAGACGTGCCTTTCAAAGGGAGAATCATCAGGGAAAGGGTTGTCAAGCATCAGAATGGGCTGCCCAGGAAGTGGTGGAGTCACCACTCCAGAGGTGTTTTAGAAGCAATTGGATGTGGCACTTTGCACCACAGTTTAGTTGACAAAGTTGTTCAGTCAAAGGTTGGACTCAACGATCTTGGAGGTCCAACCTAAACAATTCTGGGATTCTGCTGAGTGCCACAGTTGCACTCAAACCCTTGCTTACAGACAATAAAGAAACAAGTATTATATGCAAGCCTAGGGATTTACTGTTAGTGCAACTGAAATCATAACAGTCTAATTAAGAAATATTATTTACCTAAAACTAATTATTAGAGGCAAAAAAATAAAGACTATTATCTGGAAAAAATCTGGGTAATAATACATTGAAATCAGTTTCCACGCTTCCTGGCAAACATCCCATCTTTCTCTTTGCAGGGAAGAACATAATGCTGATATATTCTTTCTCCTCCATCTAAGATCCGTACGGAGCAGGGTTTATACATTTTTTAGCAACATTTTATATTTCACTCCTCTTTATTTGGCTTGCAAGTCTGCACTGCATCCAGATTCACTATGCATGGAGAATTTTTGCATATATTGATTTTTTTCTTCTTCTTCTTTTTTAATACTTGTTTTGTCCAGTTCTCATGTCCCCATTTCTGTATCTGATCACTAGTGAGCTGTTTGTAGAGCTGATGTCTATATTGCTATTGTCCTGCACCTCTTTTGTCATCACCCCAATGCTTCTCCTCTGCGCTGCTTCCTCTGTCCCTTCCTTCAAGGCCTCTGTTACCACACCACGCCTGCATTTCCCTCTAGTGTATCAATATGAGGAGCAGAGAGCACATGACCTCATCTGGGTTTGTCCTTCTGCGAACAGGGGCTCCCAAAGCGATACCAAGTGGCAGCAGCTGTGGGTTGGTCAGCCAGGGAGAGCAGGCTCTGCTGGGGAGACACAACAGCGCTTCAAGCCCAGCTGGAGGACTACAGAGGATAAGACTTTGAGGAAACCAATTGGAGTTTTCAGTGTGGTAGCACAGATTCAACTCAATTCAGCTAAATTAAGCCCTTAATAAAAAATTCACTTTTTTCTTCATCTGCCTGTTCTTCAAAGGCACGTGGACCAACCTATGGGGGGCTTCATTACCAGTGGGCCCTTGGGTGCAACCAGAATATGAATATGAAATAATTCTGAAGAGTCCTAGTTACTGCCCCCAGAGTTGTTCGCTTCGCCCAGACACATCTGAAAGTAAGCATAGACCTGAACCAAGTTTTTCAACCAAAATTCATCCATAACTGGTTTTTTTCCCCATGTTGCATCTTTTTGTTAAGAGATTCCAGTTCAGCTTCTATATTTAAGCTTCTCAAATATAGGAAAAGTTTGAGAGGTTTTTTTTCCCTTAAAGCTTTGAAGGAAAAGTGTTGCCTATGAGGCAACTAAGTTTAGCAAAAGTAATCAAAAAAAAAAAAAAAAAACCCAAATACCCTTCACTTCAAAAAAGATAATTAGCAAATGAACTATTTCAGTAGGGTCAACATTTATTTCAGACTAGGTTGCTTGGAGCTCTGACCAATCAATTCTTCCATATCTACATGGACACAAACTCCAAACCTCTCTGAGATCCTAAGTATCCTCAGTAAAAAGGGTCTACCTCCATTTTCTTTATGACTTTCACATATATATTGTAGAGCCCTGTTCCCCTATCCCCTCTCTCCTCCAGGCTGAAGAAGCCCAGCTTCCTGAGCTTCTTCTTGTTTTCTTGTGGTAAGGGATCAAGGCCTTTACATCCCTGCACCAGTACTTCAGCTCAATCCAATTTAATCAGCAGAGGATGAGAGCAAGCTCATTCTGCTAACAGGGCATGCTAACCAAAATAAGTGTTCTCACAGTAGTATCTGCGCAAACATCTTAACAACTTAAAGTGCCTGTAGGAAAGGTCCAAAAGACTTCTCTAGACATACCAGCATTTGAAAGATGATGCAGGTACTACTGAATTTGGGACTGCGCTTACATTTGGGTGTATTTACTGGTAGGCAAAGTTACATTTGAGCACCTCACATGGCCTCCTGATCCCCTCTCTAGTGGTTCAAAGCAGCTTTTCCTGAAGTTATCCTCCCCCATCCAATCAACTCCCAGTTTAAGACGGCACAGATTTCTTCTGAGTATAGAAATATCAGCTCCAGTTACCACGGATACTATTTTCTATAATGATTTCCAGAAGGTGTCATCTCCAAGGATGAATCCCTCTCCCAAAAGAGAAAAAAAAGCAGCTAGCTTTCTCTAGTAAATCAAGAAACAGCTACAAACTTAGATTTTTCTAAGGCATCTCATAATATGGATCTTAGTGCTATGAAAGAGACAAGAGTACAGTCACTATCCATACCTGGATCCCAGAGTGACTCAGACAAATCACACTGTTGATTCTTTCCTCCTTAGCCCCATTTTCATTACTGACATGTTGCTAGTAAGGAAATCAGAGGACTGTACAATAATGTATTCATGTTGTCGGATTGAAAGCTTAAAAGCTTCCCCATTTGATTAAGTAAATGCAGCAAGTAACGTGCAATCAAGGGCCAAAACATTCCTTGGCCTGCAGCCCAATAAATGAATCCTTAAGGAGCTGGCATCTCACTTCCACACAAATATAGCTCTCTGCTCATTACCAATCCAGTCTGAAACACTGGGGAAGGCTACAGGAAAACAGACACCTGGCAGAGATGCTAAGTTAGTTTCCTGCATATTGATTTATGCAGTGATACTTCTGAAATCACTAACAAGGGGAGCAGAAGCTCTGCAGTGAGCAGCAGCCCCAAGGTGTGACAGAGGTGCACAGCAGAGTTCCTACAACAGCTTTGCAAGCTTTGCAGGTAGGACAGCAAGATCTTCAGTCTTGCTATGACAGCAACATGGGGTTTTGACTGACATCCACTTCAGAGTCATTGGCAGGGGATCCTTCCCCACAGGGTAACGGGGCTGGAGCCCGTTTTGAGCCTGCTTTCCCTCGGCTGTTTGATGTTAAGAGATGGGCCCACAGCAAGGGCAGCTACTGTCCTTACCAGAAGCTCCAGCCTACCTAGATTTCCTCATCACTTGGGTCGTGTCTGCAACAAGGCACATTAACCTGCTCCTGCCTGGGATAGACCCCTTCCTTTACAGGCAAATCCCCTTTCTCTTCTATAGTTCTATCTTACAGTTTCAGCTCACCAGAAGGCAGGAACCCACACATCCCTCATGAGCAAAACTCTGGTGACCCTGGCATCCAAGCCCCACATCATCTATAGCACCATTAGACATCCACTTTTGCAATGCTTGTCCTTCCCTCTCTGCTTATTTCTCCTTGGAATCAAACTTGGCCTCCATGAAGGAATGGCTGCAAAGACAGAAACTGGGACATTTGTGGAAATAGTCAGGTAGTCATTAAGCATGAAAGTTCCATAGTTCAGTATTTCACTGGTGAGCAGGATTGCTTCCCAAAATAGTCTCAACATTATTCAGGTGTGCTCTTTCTCTTTCACATTGTACCTTTATGTCTGTACTTCTGTTTGTGTGCAGCACCAAGCACACTATGGCTGACATTCAGGTTTGGTATTCCTAGGCTCTACAGTTGTAGAAATAAAGAATGTGATATGCCTAATTGAAGGTGTGATCCAAGCTATAAATTATACAGTCCTGTCAAAACTGAATTAATCATGTACCTTTCACCAGCTCAGCTATACTCTACCCATTAATTCATCTTCACCAAGATGTATTCTAGTGTTACAAATAACTCATCGGTTTCAAAGGCATTTCTCCCCAAACTATCTCCACTCAGGACAGACAAGATTCAGATTCAGCCTTGGGCAAGTGATGCTTTTCTAGGCATAAAAACCCTGTACAACAAAAACCTTCTCATCTTTAATGCCTGGTGGTTGTGAAGGGAAAGAAATAGAAGCCTCATGCTATTAGGGAAGGGCAATTCCCAGCTGCACAAAGGGGACACATGTCCTGAAAAGACTCAGGATTTTAATGCTATGACTTTGTCTGCATAGAAATGCATTTGAGTAATTTTTAAATGGTTGCACAGCTAATTCCCATTGAATTCTACACAGTTGGATTCATTGAAATGGAGGCAACTTTGTTCACAGTAGTAGTATTGTTGTAGTTGTGAACTCTTTAGGCTTTAGCTGAGACAACGTTTCCAGGGAAAGGAATTAATTTTTATTAGATCAGCTAAGAGATGAAAAAATGTATCAGATAATCTTTTGCAAAGACTTCAAGAATAAAAAATAATTTAAAAAAAAAAAAAAAAAAAAAAAAAAAAAAAAAAAAAAAAAAAGAATCTCTGGCTCTGAACACTAGGGAGCCAAGGAGGAAGAATTCTTCCAAACAACATTTTAAATTCACTGCATTATTCCAGGGCTGGTTTTTTGGGTTTGTTTTTGGTTTTGTTTTTTTCCCAGCAGTTGGCATGCAGTGGGCTAAAAGGTTATCAGGGCTTCTTCAGGATGAGCCACATAAACAACTTGTACTTTAGGATACATCAGGAATAATTCCCTTGTCAACTCATCCCAAAACAACTGGCATGCAACTTGCTCCCATCCACACACCACACCACAGCAAAGACTTTCCAGCTGACACCTAGCACCTGCAAATCACTCTCAGATTAGAGAACAAGCAGTTACATCCTAAGAAAACCTTTGCTGCTGGAATTTTGTTACTTTCTTTAGTTATTTTTTTTTCCTTAGCTGTTTCTAAAAAAAAATAAAAGATAAAAATTAATGCAACAAGTGATGACATGAAGAGAAGTATTACATACTGAAGAAGCTGGAAGAAAAGCTAAAGCATCAGAATGTCACAGCTTCAGCTGGGAGGAAGCCAGCCCTTAGGATTGCCAGCCCTTACCTCCTCAGCAGTTGGAAAGTATATAACATACACAGTTTAATGTTTCTTCAAAAGAGAACAAGCTCAGCACTTCCTAACCTTCGGAAGAAGCAAAATGGGCTGCTTCTTAGGGTTAGTAATGGCATGAAGAGCAACACTTGTCACAGAAACAGTGTGCCATTGGGAGGAAAAGGCAAGAGGGGTTAACTTGGGAAGATCATTTAAGTGTGCCCACAGACAACCTGAGCCAAAAGTTTCATGGTCTCTTCTGGACATGAGATATTAGCAGTCACTGCTAACTTTACATCCATTGGGCACAACAGGCATTTTAACACAACAAATGGGAAGAAAATATCTCATTCAATGTCATCTTTGAGCTGAATTAAATTCCAAGAGGCCCACTGGAGACAGACGAAGGTAAAGGTAAAAATCCCCTCCCTCAGTGCCCTAGAGCTCACAAAAATTTCAGGCTGACTGGGAAAGCACTGCCCCAACTTGGGGCTCAGACAGGTTTGCACAGGCTGGTTCAGATCAGTCACCAGTGAGTGTCAAATAGGCACAGTGAAACAAGGCAGAGCAAAGTCCTCATCAGCACATTGAGAAAGAAGGCACTTACCAACCCTTCACACAAGCAGATAGTGTAGTAAAGCTTATCTAGGATGGAAGAACATCAAAACCTATAAGAGTCAAACCTTTTTTAAATTTACTTTTACTGCTTTTTAAGCAGACCTGCTGTCACCAGAGGACGACCCAACACAGTGTCACAGTTGGCCCTGTTTATACAATAATAACCATCAGCAGGACTGCAAAGGAAAACTTTGAGGTCCTGCCACTTGCCTCTATTGACAGCATTTCCTCATTTAGCTCTCACAGGTTTCCTAGCAACATCCTTGCATTGCACATTAACACATTCATTAGATTGTGCACAAGCACCTGTAGAATAGCCAGAAAAACTTTGCTTTCATGTTGACTCAGAAGAGAAATCAATTTGCTTCAAGAAGCAAACCCTTTCAGGGCAGCAAAGGCTACCAACACGCTTATGACATGCTTGTGAAGCCATGCAGCTTCTAGTGAAGGTAAAACCCACTGAATTCAATCTGATTTTGAATTCAATTTCATTATTGGCATTTTCCGTGTAGGAAAGCAGTGGGTAATCCTCTCCCTGCAGCTTTCAAAGAAGGCAAATGTCAATACACAGCATAATGCTCTGAATAACATAGAAAGAAGTTCAAGTAGCCAGAGAGGCAGACATGGGACAAAGGGTCAAAATGGGCAATAATTCACTGCCACACAACCTGTGTCAAACTCTCCATGTACCTAATACCTGCCTGTTCAGGCAGATGGATGCTACCTCTCATTCTCATTGCCTGTGACAGTGGCTTTCTTGCCCATAGCAGCTAGTCAACTGATTCACCCTCCCCAGAACCATCTCAGTGAGTCCATAGTGGAGGAAGGACTTGTCTGCCAGGTGGGTTCAAACTTCACACTTCATGTACCCACAGTGTCTGCACATCAGGGAGACAGGGATTCACCAAGTGCCCAGAGCAAAACTTCAGTAGCTATTGGGAATGAGAAAACCATCCTTGTTCAATCTCACTTGCAGCAGTGACAGAGGGAAAAATAACACCCTGGGCTGGGGTAGGGCAGAAATTGTGCCAAGCTCCTCGTACCCTTAATGTATACAAGCACCTCCCAGGAGTAGCAGCAGCATTTACCTACCACATTTACTGTGTGAGTAACACAGAGCTGCACGATTGATTTGGCCTGAAATGACTTGGAGGCTCCTAGACAAACAAGGAGCTTTTGGGACATCCCTAAAGGTGATCTGGAGGGCTTAGAGGTCACAATACTCCCAGACCTCCTCACCCTGCACTCCCATTTCCCCTCTCTGCAGCAGTAAGTTGAACTGCAATTTTTCACTTGTCTGAAAAGTGATTTTGGAGCATGCTTTGAAGCCCAAGTGTACCCCACATCTTGCCCTGATGGAGCCTCATGCATTGGAGACATACACGGTGCGAGAAAATTGCCTTGAGCCAAAATGCACACTTCGGGGAGAGTGCTTTGCTTTTGAGGCAAACACAGCCTCGTCTTGACTGCTGCCTAAAAAGCGGTCATGAGAGGCATCCCAATTTCCTGCTGCTTTTCAAACAGGGTCCCCAGCCCTGGTAAAAGCCAATGCTGGTGTGCAGAGTCCCCCAGCCTCGGAGGGAAGCTGGTGCCCCACGGAGCCATACCCCACAGCAGAGAAGCGGCAGGGAGCTGGAGCGAAGCCACTGCTGGGAAGTGTGCATCTCTCTGATTAATGCTCTCAGGCTGCCTGTTGACAAAAGCAGCAAGAGGATTTGTAATGCCTAAGCTTATCATCATCACGCTCCAAGAAAATCCTTCTCCAAGAAGCAGTGTAAATAAGTAAAGTTTTACAAGTTAGTGGACTCTCTTAATTGAGTAGCCCTTGTAAATTAATAACATTGAAGTAAATGTGCAAAGACTTTGCTGACTTTCTAAAAGATGTCTAATAAGGTCCAGGTTTACTAAAGTGCCCAAAGGAGCAGGTGCCCAAACCTTTTTATAATTTGTTGAGACACTAATGATAGTTAACTTCTAGTGGTTTATTCAAGAACATGAGTACGAGGACAGCAGAGGCATCAGTAAATCTTCCCTCCAGACACAGCCAGGTACCAGTCCATCCATTCCTACTATCTGCAGTCCTACAGGAAAGGGTGTATGTGGGGGTCTCTCCTTCCTTCACGTGGGTCCAGTGCAAACCATCCTTGGACCACCTTTCAGAGCCAAAGTGAAAAGCCCCAGGGTTCTGCTCTTCCTGCCTGAGGGCTTCCTATCTCACATCCTTCGATCCTGAGCAAATGTGTTTAATAGTTTAGTCCCAGTAGCTAAAACATGAAAAAATACTTTGTTTCCATTCCTCTTGCACTTTCTGCTTTGCTTTCTCCCATTCCAAACATTAACAGCTTGGTTTCTCTGAGAGAGTGTGGTTGGGTGAATAATGCAGAGTGAATATACTTTTTTTTATTTCTTTGAATGAAATTTGTCTTTCTGTTCACGGACACTGACAGCAGTTCCTGCTATTGCATTGACTGAATCTATTAGGTCACCCCCACTGTATTTATTTTGACTTTAATGGCTGTGAATATTCACGTGTCCTCAGTCATGTTGATCAGAGCTTGCCTACCCATAAAATCATGCTGGTGTAACAAGCATTTAGTTGAAGCCCCTCCTGACTTCTCTTGTACTCTACAGGATTGAGAAAAGCTTATGATGATCCAAGTTAAGTCTGTAAGGAAATTATGAATTAAAAAGCAGATGTAAAACACTTTTAGACTAACATGAGAGAGCTCAGGGAGAGGATTGTGATGCTTTAACTAAAACAGGGTAAGGCTGTGAGTGAGAAAGGCCTCAGGCAATGAAGAGGTGCCTTCCCTCAGGTTCAGCCATGCCAGTGGAAGAGCAGATGTCCCTCAGTGTCCTCTCCCTGCCTCTGCAGGGATGGAGCTAGCACAGCACTGCTGGGAGACCAGTCCACAGGAACTTCTCAAATCCAAGCTACAGATTCAACACATTACTTGAAGCCATCAGAATGGCTGATGTGAGCTAAACTTGAGGATTGTGCACAACTTGGATGAGGGAGGGAAACTTGAACAACTTCCCCAGCAGATTGCACAGGGCTGGCAACCTCCAACAGGGCACCAGTGTTGGTGAGTTGGGACAGCCATCCTTTCAGCACAATGGGGCCCTTGTGTGCTTGTGTGAAAATGACTTAAATTGACCATCCCTTTCAAAGTTGTGGGCAGTTTTGGTCAGTGAAATACACGTGATTTGTGGAAAAAACCACCATGTGCACCTCCCTCAGCATGAGACAGCCCCAGCTTAGGCAGTGGCCTGATACATGGCAGAGACCCAGGCAGAAGTGCATTCACAGAATCACAGAATCATTAGGTTGGAAGAGACCTCCAAGATCAAGTCCAACCCTAACCTCAACTAAACCATGGCACCAAGTGCCACATCTAGACTTTTCTTAAACACATCCAGAGATGGTGAATCTACCACCTCCCCAGGTAGACCATTCCAATACTTTATTACCCTTTCTGTAAAAAAACTCTTTCCTAATATCCAGCCTATATTTCCCTTGGCACAGCTTAAGACTGCGTCCTCTCATTCTGTCAGTTGCCGCCTGAGGAAAGAGACCAACCCCCACCTGACTACAGCCACCTTTCAGGAAGTTGTAGAGTTCCCACCTCATGCAGCATGATCAGCACCATGCAAACACACACCCCTCTCCACACAGGGCTATGAGGCTGCTTCCTCGTGCTCACAGCTCCTCAAGCTCTCCCAAAAAGGAGATGGATGCTAGGACCCATGGAGCAGTGATGCCTACTGGGTTCTGGTCTCCTATCAATTCACCGGAAACACACCACCCAGAGGGCAGGCGGACGTGCTGTTACCACAGACAACAAGCATTTTGTGCAGCCTGGTGACACTTGGTCCAGCAACCTCTAGAACTCCAGACTAGGACCTCTTGAAGATAGTATAGCAAAGGGAAAATGAAGGGAGGGTAGGGATTGATATCTAAGCCATGCTTCTCATAGCCCCCAAATCCCATTCCCTTTGCCGTCTTATACCTTGGATATGTGCAGTAAGCTTCAGACCAAGCCTAAACTGAGAGAGATGGGCTTGTTTCCAAAAATCGCGTCTTCACAGCACCACAGAACACCCCTCTTCTCCCTGACCATGACAGAGAGAAAATAAGCAATACTGTGACCTTTTGAGGAGTATGGAGTAGGATGGGGATGAGGAACAACACCTAAGACCATGGCACTGTTCTCTCAGGGGTCAGCTGAGCTTTGGCGGACAAACAGCAACCACAAGGCACCAATTGCTGCAGATCAGAGGGGCTGTCACTGGCCAACAACAGCCCAGCTTTCTATTGCACAAAGGGTACAGTGGGCAAGAGACTGTGACTCTCTTGCTGCCTTCTATAACCTCCTGGCCTTGGTAACCCTGTGCCTAGACCAACCCCTGACCTTGGAACTTGCTAGTGCAGTGCAAAGAACCTGGCAGTGCCATCACAGCTACCAAAACCTCTGCTGCAGGCAGGCCTTTGTCCCTTAAGGAGTGGAATGGCCCTTACAAAACCATCCTTCTTTTTCCTCCTCTCTGTTCTCCTCTCTGAGTCCCTGTTCTCCTCTCTGCTTCTTGGTGCAGCACAGCTCATGATCCACTCTCCGGAGGAGTCCCAGAGGAGCGCTCCTACACTGAGCCCAGCACAGAAATCAGGAGTTAGATCTTCAACACTGCAACAGGATGTGCAATCTGTGTGTTTAAAATAGGAGAAAAATATCACTTTTATCCTACCAGAAGCCAAACTTACTTCTGAGGTTCTCAAGCTAAAGATACCAAGCCATGGCAAGGTCTTGCTCTTAATATTTAAATATGAGTAACATGCCCTTGGCAAGTAAGTGCCTGTCCGGCAGAACAAAGAGATTTTTTTTGCCAATCATCAAGCAGAGGTGAAATTTTACTTGCATGCATCCCCAAGACAGCACAAAAAACACTCCTGAACTTTGGGCCATATGTAAGTGTTAAAGCCAGTTCTCTGCAAGTGCTATTCTAATTCCAGGTTCGTGGCATCTGCAGACTTACAAACTAATGTGCCACAGGAGAGCACAGAGGAGAAGATGTTCATATGGGGAAAATACACACTCACAAAGCATCCACATTGTGCAGCTGTACTGTGTATTATTAGACTGGGCTCTCATTTTATTAAATCAGATCACTGCAGAAAGGAAAGAGCTCAGATGTGATGGTCTAATGAAACATCAAAATATGAAGGTTATTTGCTTTAAAAAAAAAAAGCATGAAAGCTGCCGATAAATCCCAGAAAAAATTGATTGGTATATGAAAACATTCAAGTAAATAAATATAAAGGTGAAGGAAATGCTGAGAAACAGCTGGTAAAGGTGCTCATAGACAGAATAAAGGAAGATGAAGAAGTAACTCAGTAGTGTTTGTCTCCTCCCTGAGGAGCTCAACAAAGCCCCAGAGCTCCTCAAAGCCTTACGCTTCAGGTAACCAGGACCCTAAGCCAAGCCAAATCCCAGGGCTGTCCTAGTTCTCACGAAAGCCCAGCCATGCCATTTGCTGCTGGTTAGATCCTCTGCTTGGCTTGTTTGGGACACAGGTCCTTGCTGTCCCTTTGCTGGATCTTGGTGCAAGGCGACCGTGGCAAGAGCAGGTGACACAGGACATCCTCTTCTGCTCACAGCCATCTAGTCCCCCACAGCCCCTGCCAGGAAAGCAAATCGAATTTATTCAGGAAAGTGAGGCACCACGCTTCCCCAGTTTTCATGCTACCAGCTGGTCTAATTTCTCTTGACGTTTCTTCCGTAACAGCAACTGCAATGTGTCAGGATTAATTAAGCCGAGCAGTGGGCAAGTCTCAAAGGAGAACACACATCTGCCATGACCTACCCCCACCTAAAAGCCAAGGAGTCTTTCCTGCCATGGGGATAGAAGGGAAAAGGGAGAAAGAAGCAGGAATGGTGAGGGATTGTCCAGTGGAAGAAGCACAGTGAGCAGCCTTGAACTGCCAGGGTTCAGATGAACACCAGCACAGCTACAGCACTCCAGCTCAGAGCAAGCACCTTGGGCCTTGTTACTTAGTCATTCAGATAGACCTCAGCAGATTTTGTAAGGTGTGCATCAGAGGCCTGGCATGCAATTAAGGCTACTTCTCCCCAAATCTGAACATGGGGCAGAGTTTGTTGGAAGATTGCCAGCGAGAGGATCAGAGATCAGTGTGTGTCTGTGGCCTGGAGACAGGGCTGACCTTCCATTCACAGCCCAAATGGTGGCCTAGCAGTGAGGAGCACAGCTATGCTTCCCCGTTTCAGGCTGGGAGGAAAAATGGATCCCCAGTATAACTAAAAACCAACACATCTGGTAACAACAACACAAGACATTAAGTGCACAGCAGCTGCTTTTCATGAAGTCAACTCTCCCTTCCTGGCTGTGGCCCGGAGAGGGGTTTGCACCAGAGCATGAGCAGGAGTAAAGGATGCTCCTACCTCTGGATAGGTGCAATAGCAAAGCAGTGGCACAATATGCAAGCCATTCCCCTGGGGCCCCTTTTCCAGCTGGAAGGCAAGACATGGATCAGCCCCTCAGCTTAGTGGGTCTCAGTGGCAGTCATCTTGGCTACTAACAAGAGAAGGTGACAATTGGAAATGCTGGGATGTTCTCACTTCCCCTTCTTTTTAGTTGCTTCTTTCAGTTCCAGCCCTGCTGCCACACTTTTCATGATTCCAGTAGTCAGATGAGAAACCATAGCTAGTCTCCTCTGTGCTTTCAGCATTAATTCACACAAGCTGAGCTCTGTCATTTTCATCAAGTGGTAGGTGGCTCAGTAATAAGAGACATTCCCACAATTATCATAATGTTTTCAGGCAGGAAAGGTATATTTTAGTTATAAAAAGAAGCTGTCTCGGTAACTGGCACTACATGTAAGATAGAGATGTCATAACATCCTGTACAGGCATAATTACCTAAATACTAGTGTTGGTTGATTATCAAAAAATCCTGGTCCATGAATCAGCCTTCTGTTCGACTCACTCTCCGTGATGATGTTGTATATCAGTTTCTGGATAACGGCGGAAATACTGAGCTGAATGTCTTCTAATTTTAGCAAAGATTTACATTTGTCCAAAAGACTTTAACAACAGTACATTTATTATCACGGTCTTAAAATTAATCTTCTCATCAGAGACCAGCAAGAGAGATTGCTGCATAACCAAGGAGGCCAACTATAGAGAGAAAAATGAAGAATGCATTGCACAAACTGAAACTTATTAGTTAAAATTGTTTATTAATAACTTTTGAAAAAATCTACCACCAGAAAAACAGGATTGAGACACAATGAATGCACAGAAAAAAGAGTGTTATATAAGCACTGCACCATTGAGCCCACTTTACTAGGTAGTAATACCAGAACAACAATCTCTAAGCTGTGTTGTACAGATGTTACAATGCAGGGTGTTAAAGGGTTTGACCTTATTTGATATACTCTGGATTCTTCAAATGCTAAGACAAAGTCTCAGATGAGATACTCAGCCATATTTCTGCTCCTTTTCCATCAAAATAAGGATAACTATTTGGCAGAAGATGCACCAATCAATCCAGGATGGGTACAGAAAAGGATGGGTGTTTTCTATACATGCTGTTCTTGCAAACATCCAAAGCTGTGGATTCTCTCTCTGACACACTCTTGATGTATATTGGCCTATACATTATGATTACAGATATTATAACAGTGTATACAACCCATTCCAGTAAATCTCTCATGCTCAGACATCTCTAGATATACCTGTACTGGCAAAATTCAAGCCTGGCTCCAAATCCAAGTCCTTCCTTGCCCCACCACTGATGAAGAGCTCCATGTCTGTCAGGGCTCATAATGAAGAGGCACTATATCTCCAGAGACATGGCATACAATTCTCAAGGTCACTGTTTGTCCTTAGGCATACTCCATCTGCATCCACACCCCACAGCTTATTGCAGTTTAAGCCTGTCCACATGGTAAGTGGTTTTCTAATACCAGCCATAATTTTGCACCCAGTTGGCATGTGGAAGGCTATATTAAGCCCAGACGATTAATGCTGTCTTTGCTGAGAAGCAAGAAAATAGTCTCTGTGCTATTATACTTTGTCAGCTTTCCCAAACACTTCAGGCAACTAATTCTGAGGACTTTTTTGACTGAATTGACATAAAATACATCCTTCCCCTCCAGTTGCTTTTTAGATGCTTTAGGATAATTTTATACTGCAATCTCAAAGGTCATTGGTAAGAGCATGTTCTGCTACCCACCAGGCACTTGAGGAAATTTATGAAGACAGTCAGGTCCCATTTCTTCTGGTCATCCTTGGTGGGTTTACATGCCAGCATAATGTGTATGAACATCAAATTGCTCTTTGTCATGAGAAGCTCCCTGGATCTGTCCACAGGGAGCTGTTTTGGAGCAGATATAGTGGTCATTGCCTTCAATAGACAGGAAGAAAATGTGGCCATCAGTAGATGTGAAACTGGAGAGAAGCCACCTGGAAAGAACTAAGAAAACTCTAGGAAATCCATCAGAGCAAAGTCAGAAGAAGTCATTTATAAGATAGACAGGGTGGGCAAAAGGTTTCTGAGCAAGACATTTATATATACATTTACACATTCTTGACTTACGGGATTGAATGCTTTGTGAAAATACCCTTCAGAAGACATTCCAACTCAAGACTCAGTTTCTAAATACTTTCTACAGCCTTACGGTGTGAAATAAGGTGGAAGGACTGGTCTTAAACACTAAACTGATATTATTCCCAGGGAATTGGAGATTATTCTTTGGTAACCACCTTTTCCAGCTGGTTGCTTTTGTCATTGACTGACACAGTGCACACCAAGGTGAGGTTTCCAGCTTAGGAGTGAGAACTGTGTGTACTCGCAGCCAGTGTGAGATTTGGCTGTCTGGGCTGTGGGTACCTGCATGTGAACTTGGGGTCAAATGTCTGCCAACAGAAAAGGAGTCAATGCAGGCTGCAGACTCTGGAGAGCCAGTCGACCCATCAGCTGTGTCTGCTGTGTCTAACAAGAGCAGTGCAACTCTCCAATGCACCACCTGCATTGACTGGATCTCTGCTGATCTCTGCAGTGTCAGAGCTTTCCACATACCCACACTTAAGCAATGCAGCTGGAGGTAAATCTTACTGTCAGTAAGAAGTTTTGGAAATTCACTCATTGCCAGATTCTAAGGTGAAACATGCTTCAGTCACTGCATATCCAGTTGGCCTTGCCTTATTGTTGTGTCCTGCTTTTCTTGTAGCTTGCTCTAGCATTAGGTATCTGCTTTCAAAGTGTCAACAGCAAACACAACATGCCCTGATATCAAATATGTAGGTTATTCTTTTGCAAACTCAGATTGCTTTATAACATCATAATCAGTGAGACTTTAATTTTTCTGACTCATGTCATCCAAATAATGGGACTTCAGCAATTTTAAACAAAAACCAGTCTGAGGGCAATCAATCAGACCATTGATTTCTATGCACAGAAAGAGATGTTGCTCAACTGCAACATTCTGACATCCCCTAAATAGGAGATGCAGTGGTATGGAAGTGAAATTGAATGTTTAAACTTCTCACTGCAGATAAATATTCTCAGCAGCATTTCTCCTGTCCACAGAGTTGCTGTCTCTTAACCAATAAGCACTTTCTTTATGGACACTGCATTTTGCTGGCTGCCTTCCCACGAGATTTGTGAATAGGTAGTTCCAACGGTGCAAGCTCCTCACTTGAAACAGACAGGGTGTTGATGAAAGCTGCTTTCAAATCAGTTCAATCCTTTTTGGATCAAATGACATTTGGGAGACAGAAGACCTTCTGTTACATCAGACAGAAGGAAGTTATCTGTTTTACTGTGGTTTACGATGTCAGCACAGTCATGTGCAGAACACAACCAACAAAACCACTGCTGTTGTGCACCACCATTTCAACAGGAATACTAGAATCTGTGTTAGTTCCTTGGCACGTGACCTTCAAAAAGGCCAGTGAATAGAGGGTTTAAATCTCATCTCTCTGCATCTGCTCTGAAGTTGTTGTTTTTTGTTATGGAGAGACCTAGAAGCGTACTTTCTACAGCATCCAAATGACTAAATTTTCCAGTACTGGACAATGTAATCTCTGATTAGGCTGAGTTGCCCATGCAGAAAACAAGAATAGAGCAGCAAAGATATCATTCTCTTGCTATCCAAGATATCCTAATGTTAGAAGTGACAATGTACTCAGTTTTTTCTCTTTCCTGACACATTTTGAACTGGCAAAGAAGTCCAGGGATCCGTCTCTACTCTTGTTGGATCTTCTCAGCTCAAGAGCTTAATGGTGGGAGCTCCTAGGGGATCAGGTATTTCATGCCTGAAGACTATTGCCTTCACCAGTCTCATAAATAACATGATAGGAACTTCAATTAAGATAGACTGCATCTTTTTCTTCAGGCAGAAAATCACACACAGTTCCGTGATTTCTACAAATGCAGAGTAGCCATTTGCCTTGTAAGACAGATGAATATTATGGAGATCTTTTCTCACATGCTATTGGAAAGCTGAAAGGGAATCTACTACACAATCGGTAGTAAGGCTTTGGCAAAGAAGAAGGAAATAGTATGTCCTCCATATCCTGACTGGAGGGGGCAATATACTGACAAGGTGGATAATGACAATGAAACACTGACATTCTTGCTCAGTTGAGGGGTTGTGGAGCCTCTACATGGATGCTTTGGGAAGTGGTTTTACATCTGTCAGGAAGGACACTAGTGAAGCTGATGCTGTATTTTGAAGAAGAATTGATTAGCATAACTTCTCAAAATCTCTGAAGGCCTACATTCAGTGAAAGCTACAGTATCCAGTCAGGATCAAGGCCCCAGAGACAGGCACTGCTAAGCCAGGCCAGACAAGATGGTTGACACATTAGTATGAGCCTCCCAGCCCACACTGCACTGACTTCTGTATCGCAAAACATCTGCTGAAGACAACAGGAATTCAGATATGAAGAAAAGCAGGACTTGTCCTTGATATTCAAATAGGAAGAAGTTCCTAGGGTTTGGGCAGAAAAGAGCACTCTGTCTCATACAAAGACATTGCAAAACCCTTCACTTGAGTTACTTGATGCCAAATATCTCTGCTCATTCATGCTGGAGCAGCTAAATTAAGTGTGCTACTTTCTATAAATCCTTCCTGTTGTCAGTGGGTTGCCTTTTACTTATGGCCATTGTCCCTTTTGTTGCTACCAAGGAAAGAAACATAGCAGAGAGCTTTTGTTTAATGAGCCATCACATTTAAACATCATTTGTCTCAGTTGTTTTCCTTTTCTCATCTACCTTTGCTCATTAAACTCCACCCTGCTTGGCTGTTAACAGCATAATCATGGGGAGCAATAGCATCACGAGATTCCTTGTACCAGCATGATGCTGCTACCCCTGCTGCTTTCCCCCTATTCACCAGTTCTGATGGGGCTGTGCTTGCCTAGCATTACAGCCAGGGTAGCAGCAGCTTCAGAGCTAGCTTACTCCAAAGGCTGAACAGCTGGAACTGCACTTCCCCATATGGAGCAAGGTTTCAGATGGATTTTCTTGGTGCTGCCTGTGACGTTCAACTTGTCCTTCTGCACGTCTGTCGCAGCCAGTTGCCAGCCCCTTGCCTCTGCAGAGGGCGTGGGGCAAGGGAAAGGGCTATCAGTCTGCTCTGTACAGATGGCACATCAGCTGTGGCAATGCTCACTGAGGACAAAAAAAAAGTGAGGTAGAGGAGTGACATTTGTGCCCCTCTGCAGAGGTGCTGCAGGAGATTCTCCAGCATAAAGGTTCTCCTCTGCTTCTTTCCCTATCCAGGAATTTCAGCAATCCTAACGCAGGCAACCTAAGCCAAGCAAGCAGGGGAAGCAGCAACCTCACTAACAGGGCAAGGCTTTGGGATAAGGGAGCTACTTGCTCCAGTCATTCTATGACTGCAGAGATCTTAGCCAGAGCTAGAGTGAGCAAAGACAAATGTAATTTCCACCATTCTAATCTTCGTGTGCATGCTCAAATAAGACGAAAAGAATTACCCTTGCATCCCTGAACATCCTGCTTAGTCAGTTTTGGGGAGGAAGGGTACAACCATTGACTCTTACCATGGCTCATTTTTAGCACAAAGAGCTGTAATGAAACTCAGAGTCTGTTATTTACCTCTGTGCCTTACGCTGCCATCTCTTCTCAGCTGTCCGCCACAGGAACATTCAGATTCTGGTGGATAGTACTTGGTGGGAAGCGAGGGCACCACTGGGTGATCCTAGCACTGTGAGGGCAGTGCTAGGAACAGGAAGCTGCAGCAGTACTCTGCAGCACCTGTTGCCTGTCATGTTACCTGCATGAAGGAACACGTGATGAGTTTAGCCTGCAGCTCACAGCCGCCACAGGAACCGGTGGTGGGAGATGCCAACTGTGGAGTTGTACCTCTTCTGCCTCATGGGCAAACAGTTGACTCTGGAAGAGCCATGAGTGGGATAGTGACCCCACAGTACTAACATGAGTCTTGTTAACCCTGTCAGAAAGGCAGGTCCTCAAAGAAAGTGCCCATGTTCTTCCACCTGCACCATTAGCTGACTCTGTTACATTTCTTGCCTATACCAGACAGATTGAGGGTTTGCATGGGATCTCATCAGAGCATAAATCAAAAACCATTAAAACAGGGAAGACTGGACACAAGGAAGACATTTCTGAGAACATATTGTAGGATCAAATCCCTGCAGAGATGATCAAATTTGAATACTCTTCCCAGACCATTGGGAATACTCAGTAGACACTGTAACCTCCCACCAGTGGGAAGGTTAACATCAACCTCAAATAAAGTCCACATGCCAGCTCCCCAGTCGTTCAACCTTCCTGTGAGCTGAAGGCATCCAGGACAGAAAATATTCACACACTTGGATGTGTATATTCCCATTATGTACTAAGGCACTGTGTGCAAGCCATTCTGCCTTGATCCTGGGTAACCCTGAGCCCCTTTTCTCAGGCTGAATTGGCCATTACAACTACCAGGCTCACAGGAAAAAGTATTCCTATGGCAGAATGAGGAACCAAGAGACAGAACTTTTCTAATGAGTGGCAATTGTGCTTATCTGTCATACATAGACACACGGTGCTGGACCCATCTTTCTCAATTAGACAGGCTGTAGCTACTTTCTGCAGACAGCTCAGCCTCAGCAAGTCAGAGCTGAACATCTACTTCTCCAAGGCTTAACCCAGTGAGCCCTGTGAGTGGCTTTTATAGTGCACTCTTTTATAGTGCAACACCACTCTCGACCTACAGAGGGGCAGAAGAGTTGCAGCTCCTCCATACTCGCTCGATGTTCCTGATCTTCATTTCTCCTTTTTTCACCCACCCAGGTTGGAAAAAACTCTTCCAGACTCGTTAATTATACTGTGTACCTTTCCTTTTCAGGAAAAAAATTACACTTTCAAAAGTGCCAGTGTTGGACACATCATGTCCAACACTGGCACAGCACAGCTAATTTCTCTTTCATGAACAGTTTGATCCCGAGCCTGTGAAGTCTCTCTTGCTCCTCTTTGATTCTTGTTGTCCAAACCCAACTTACTATTTTCAAGCTAAGCTCTTTATTCAGCAATACCCTCTAGATTTTGTCAGTGCAGGGAAATTTTACCAGTATAAACTAGGTTATGAGATTGAAAACTAAGTAGTTTTACTAGTGGATATATGAATAGAAACTCCTTTGCCCCTTTGTTTTAGTGATGTTTTGGAAGAGGCTTAAATTAAACCAAAAAGTCATTTATTCTAAAAGAATGCCTGCAGGGGACATAAACCAATAGTGCCTTAATTATGCCTGTATGCTCATTTTGATTGCTTTAATGTTTCTAATTACAGTGTTAACACTTCTCCCATTTGACAAGCAGGGAAGACAATTTGGCTCAACCAAGAAAGCTGGAGCATGGGTTATGGGAGATGTACATCACCTTCCAGAATGGCTTGCTTCTGCCAGCTTGGAAAGAAAAGATGCTCTCTTTGGCATTCTGTTATTTCAGCTTGTTCTTCTGCTGGGGCACTGATGGGGCCGCATTTTCAATGACAATGCAGTGGCAATGAAAATGCTGCTATGGCCACTTTTGGCAAGAAAACTTTGTGGACATGTGCAGAATCAGAGAAATTTGAAAGAAACTGCAAAGAATGATCTCTGCTTTCCTTGTGGGAGAAGACAAGATTCAGTGTATTCATCCAAACTTCTATACAGGCAGAAGGCCCCGAGCCATTTATTCCTGTGCTTAATTACTGTACCATTAGTAAAGGCTTCTTAATGTCTAACGAGATCTTCCTTCTGTTTAAGCCAATTACACATTGTCCTATCCCTCTGGAGACACAGCACTGATTATTACTTCAAAGCATGTTAAGGCCAATACAAATTTAACAGCACAGGCTGGATTGTGAGTGAGGTATCTCAAGACTGATACTTACATACATTTGGATGAAAGCCATGGCCTGGACAATTTTTAAGGGGTCTCCATAGACCATATGAGTGCTAAAAAACTTCACTACTGAAAATTTTAATCCAATTTGTTTAGATGGAAGAAAAGGATGGGAGCTTTTAACTATTGCCTGCAAAAGCATGCTTCTTTTACGTCCAGAAGAATGTTAATTCAGACCCCTTAATAACATAATCCAAACTATAATTTAATTGGTAAGTCAGAGATGATATTTATATCATAGTAAATTTAATCAAGGTATTGAATGCAGGAAGGGCTTCTAGTCTCCCAGCTCTAAGATTGCAGTGCCCAAGGTTTAACATAGCCTCATGATTGGACAAAGTTTTTGTCACCATGTTAATATTCACTATTGATTCAAGACAGCCCATCTAAAACATCAACAAAGGCAAGAGAAAGGAGACAACAGAGTAATGCTTCAGGTAAGTGTATCACTCTCTTTGTAATCAGTTCCACCCCATTTTTAGTTTCAGATTTAGCCCCTGAGTGTGCTCAGGGCCAAAAACAAACCTTTTATTTACCTCTGAAAACACTGAACCTTTAAAGGTAAGTGGGCCAACTCCTCTTAAGTCAGCACTCCTTTCTTTGTTCATCCTCTAATGCCCTCTTTGCCCACATCCCAAGGAAGTTGCCAGTATCCATCCTGCGCCCTTCCACCCATCATCCTAGAAGATCACCTGTTTGCAGCATCTGGCTCCCCCTGCTCCCAGGAGAGCATATCTGGTCTGATTTCTGCAGGCACTGAGACTGCTCCAGGTTTTCCAGGAACAGCAGTGATTCAGAGCCAGGTGGACCATGCACTTCTCCAATCCCTGCAGATTAGAACATTCATGAAAGTTAAGGCAAATTACCAAAGATGTGAAATGAGTGCAGGTAAAAGCATGTTAAGCCTTGCATGGATATTTGGAGATAAAGTGACCTTTGCTTTGCTTTTGTTTAATTGTCACCATTGTGAACCATGGCCATTTTCCTTCTGTATCAGAGCCCCCCCACAGAGGTTAAGTGCACTTCAACTTCTGCACATTACCTCACACATCACACTAGTTTGTCTTAACTCCCCAAGTAAACAAGCCCTCACACGACTGGTTTTTTCCTCTCTCATGTGATGGCTTGCTTTGTCACAAAGTGAAATGCATTGGAGAAAATAATTTGCAGTGAATTTTCCCTCAGTTGTGCCTGCAGTGACATCTTTGTTGTGAATTGCTTCAAAACTTCTCCTTCTGCCTAAGCTTATCTGTTTTTTTCCTCTCTCACACACCTATATTGAAACAGCTTATAATTAATAAAGCAGCATCCCTCTACAAGACAGAGATGAAATTGCTGGCCTGGTCTACAGGTGAGGTACAGAGATGATCTAGGGAGATTAACTGCTGGGCTAAGGATCACACAGGCTGTCTACACCTGAGCATAGAAATCATCTAAACCCAGACCTTTTCTCCTCCTCTCAGCGGATTTCTCCTTATTAGAAATAGTCAATGAGCTTCTTCTAACCTCAGGATCATGCCAGTTTTGTGAGAAAGAAAAAAAAACAAAAATTACTGCCATCTGCATGACTACCATCAAGGGACAAATCTTTCCCTCTCCCCCTCGTATTCCATCCTCCCTTTTTACTTAAGAGCAGTAGGAGACCTTCACATTAAGATACTGAACCCATCACAGTTGGAATAGACAAAGTGAAAAGGGAGGTGATGGAGGCTGAGACAATGTATTTTTAGTCATTTCGATGAATTATGGAGATGTGAAGCTGATAATTTATTGAAGAAGGGAAACGGGGGACTCTATGTAAATGTTTTCAGATGAATAATTAATGTGCCTTTCTAGCATCAGGGGGTCTTTAATTAAAGCCTCTGTTAAACAAGGGAAGGCAGACAGGCCTGGCTCCTTGCAGCAGCTAATTGCACCTTTCCCACGTACAGCTACAATTCAGAGACAAAGTATCGTTTGCATCAATAAAGAGGGAGGGATCCTACTTACAGGGAGTAGTAGGAGGGTGTAGAGCCTGCTGAGTGACCCCAGGGCTAAGATGGTCTGCATGGTATCTTAAATTAGCTTGGCATACAGGCAAAATAAGGTGTGGGGAAGAGAGGATGAAGAGGGTACTCTGGCCACAAGGCTTTGAAGAATGCAGAAAGCCCCTCAAAACCATTTATGGATTACAGACTCTTCAAGAGGGACCTACTGACAAGGTTATCCAGGGTCTTGCTGTCACTGCATGATACATCTGCCTTCCAAAATCCTGTTCCATACTATGCCTGCCTCCCTGTTCCAATGCCAGGGATGGGTCCACTGCAGAGGGGAGCACAGCAATGAGGCAGTGCTTGCAGGATGGAGCAAAAAGGCAAACCGGAGTCCTCCCAGTACCCAGCTGCTGTCCTTATGTCCAGCATCCTCCACAGGCACCCCTCCCTCAGCTGAACTTCACGTCTGGACTCTTCCTTCCTTCAGGGGTTTCACAGCTGATGGAGACAGGATTGGATGAAGGTTTACTGTGGACTTCAGCCAGAACACAGCATCCCCTTCCTCTCATGCCATGTGATGGTGAGACCAAACTTAAGCCTTCTGCCTTACAAGGACTGGGCTCTGTGATTATTTTCCAAGAGAATGTACAAAACTATAATAGTTTCAGGAACTACAATAGGACAATTAATAACAAAACCTGTCTCCATTAATACTGCTGAGGAGCTTCTAATACAATCCCAAACTTGACTTATTTAAATGCCATGGGAACAGCAGGTAAATTTCCAAACAGGGAACAAAGTCTTGTTTTCCTTGAGAATGGTACCTAAACAAGACACAAATTAATTTGTTTTGACACCTTGGCAAAGAAACTTTGTCCCACTTTTTTCATTCATCTTTATCTCCAGTAACATTCCTGGTAGTATTACAAATGAGGGAACAAGAGTCAGCTGAAATTTTATTTTTAACAGAAAAGGTTAAATCTAAGGTAGTTTAAACAGGTTCCCAAAGCAAATATTTCCAAACACAGAAGCTAATAGCGTGTCTCTTTCCTGCATTGCTGAAGACTGGACTGAAGGAGACCTTGAGGGGTTACCTAGTCCGTGCTGGTCATCTGTGAAAGAGGTTTGCTTACCCTGTTGCACCCACTTTCTGAAGCCATACTCAAGGCACTCCCTTTCGGCAAACTTTGAGCAGAAAGACAATTCAGAGAACATCCCTTCAAGAAAGGTCTCACTGATTTCTGCAAACATCTTCGTTTTCAGGAAAGCCCCGAATCCTCGATATTGAGAGCATGTGTTTTCTGTTTGCCTACATCAATGCTCTTGACAGGCCTGACATGCCTGCGAGCTCAGCGAAGGTTTACTGCTGTGCTTTGCGGAGGCAAGCGCTGCCAGAAGGTCTCGGAGGCTGTCGCACTCCGAGGCCCTGCGAGCAGCTACGAGGCTCTGCTGCTCTCTGCTGGGAAATGCGGGCAGAGCCCGAGCTGCAGGACGTGTTGGGGGAAGAGCTGCATTCGCCAGCGCACAAACACTCAGAGACACCTGTTCAAGCACGGACACCTGGGTACAGTCTCCCCTTGAATGTCGCTGCCAGAAGCACACCCACATCAAAGTTTGCTGGTACTGGAGTAGTCCGGATGCAAATCAGCAGCCCTAGCCATCTCTCTTCCCCTTGCACTCCAGCCCTCTACCTCATGCAGGTGCTGGCTTTCTCCACTGTCTTGCACTAACACCTGCTCTCCTCCCAGCCTGTTCTGTTCTCAAAAACCCTCTGGATCGAGGGCAGAAGAATTAACCCACTACTGAGGTAAGGAACCAATGTGCTGGGCAGCCCCCCCAGAGTCACCAGTCAGGACACAGGTACAGCAGAGATGTACCTCCAAGGACCCCAAGCCTCTGCCTCACAGCCTGGGGTCTTTTTGGATCATTGGTCCTTGACCTAAAGCTGCTCTTTGTTCACCAGAGATTAGGAAGGCTTTAACTATGTCTGGCTGCAACTGTGCAAAACCACAGGTCAGGGAGTTTTGGGGCTGCAGCGCGCAGAGAACCACAAGGTCCCGGCTGTGGGTGTCAGCTGGGCTGCCACAGCTCATGCATCATGTGGCAGGTGAGCTCCCTGCTCTGGCCACCAACCTCAGCCTGGGGGAAACCCCAGCTTTGGATAACAAATCCCACACAAAGAAGGGGGACAAATCCCCCAGCCTGGCGCTGGCCGAGGCCCTCTACCTCTTTAAGCAATGACATTTAAATTTCCTGGTAAGTTTCATCCCATGCATCTCATTACAATTTTCAAGTAGCAGATGAGGCGACCAGAATTTGAGATAGGCATTTTAAGGATTTGGCTATTTTATATGTATATTTACAGCTCAATAAAATAAGAAGAAATATTCAAAGTAAACAGACTGTGGAAAGTGATTTCTTCCAACTCTCCACTGCAGACTTGCAAGAAACCAATCAAAGAGGCTCAAGAGTGGTTTGAGCGTAATTTATTAACCCAAAAGGGGCCGCATTGTTAACCAACATTATTTATAGTGAGCAGCCCAACCATCTCTACTGAACAACTGTGCGATACTGCAGGGACAAATGCAGTGAGTTACTACAGAGATAGGACAAAACCAGCAGCAGGTCTTTGTTACAGCTGTTAGAAAAAGCGTCCCCAGGAGACAGACACTGAATCTCTAATGGCTATCTTATTTCTCTGACAATTTATTTAAGTTTTAACTTAACAGCAGGAATGATAGCCACAGTTACACAGTGACTCCCAATAAAGGAGTGTATTGCTAATCTGCAGCTGGTGTTTTCTTATTTATTTCAAAGTCTTTAAGTTCCAGACTTAGCATATGGTGCCATATAAATAATGATATAATAATACGTTTTTCCTTTCCATGTGCCTGTGTAGAAAAAAGCCATGTGATTTATCTTACATGAGCATTGTATTTAAGGCATTATTTTGCTCAGAATTTTTAATGCATTTAAAATGCATCTTCTGCTTTTTTTTAATCTGTTCTTTTGAAAGAATAAACAGAGCAGTGATGTTTATTTAATAGAGTCATTCATCTTACTTCCCTGTGCAAAATCCTAGCTTTCCAGACCCAGCAGCCAGATCCCTGCAGTAGGCAGTGGGGTTGGAAATGGAGATATCTGCTGTTTACCAATGAGGCACAGATGAAAGGAGCACATGGGGCTCGAGATTTACCCACAGCATGACACTATTTGAAGCCAGCAGGCAGCTGAGAACAGCTTAGCCCCGTCCAGTAAAGGATAGAGAGGAGAAACCCATGGGAGAAATCCTGCAGGGAGCCATGCTGTGGAGAACACAGCACTGGGATGGCTCAGCACACAACCACCCTAACACACAACTGATATCAAGATGCCTCCTTCAGATAAAACTGTATCAGCAGCTACAAAAAGCCAGCAGTCCCATGCTGTCTGGAACCATCACTGTCACACAGAGAAATGGGAGATGCAAGAAGTGATCAGAGAGGGAATGACCTGGCATCCCATGAGTGCAACCAGCAGTGCTCCAGTGCAAGATGATCTGAGTGGTCAGTGTGGCTGAGGATATGGACAGCACTGTCGTGAAGCTGGTACTGGAGCAGTGAGGCAGCTTTCTCTTAAAAGGCCAATGGCATAATCTGAAAAACACACACAAAGTGAACTGCTCTGAATGGAAGTGACATCTGTAAGTTTAGAACTGCTTTTGAAGTCCTGTATCTCCCCTCCTCTCATCCCCATAAGCCCCCATGGCAGTTTCAGCCAGTTGTTTCAAACCCAGCTCTTGTCAGACTGGAGCATGTACCAGAATATGTCAGAAGCTGGTTACTGTGGTAACCCAGTGCAGCTTTTATCTTTATCCTTTCATCTCTTCTTTGGGGAAAACTGGCAGTCTGTTTATTTGCTTTTTCTGACGAAGTTCATCACGCAGAACACCGTCTGGATCTGTGTAAAACTGAGGACAGGAGAAAGTACTTCTCACATCAATGTACATGGAAATATTTCTCTCGGCACTCTACTACCCTACCTCTTGCTTCCCTGCTTCCCTGCTTCCCTGTACAAGCTATTTGACATATCCTTCTCCAGGATCAAGACCAGAACTAGAACTAAGACCAGAACCAGAGCCAGAGTCAGGACTAGGGCCAGTGCCAGGCACACCACCACCAGTGACATCCTGGCCTGTATCAGGAATTGTGTGAGCAGCAGGACCAGGGCAGTGATTATCCCCCTGTACTCAGCACTGGGGAGACCACACCTCAAATCCTGTCTCTTCTGAATCAAGTCCACTTCTGGGCCCCTTCACTACAAGCCATGGGGTGCTGGAGTGAGTCCGGAGAAGGGCAATGGAGCTGGTGAGGGGTTTGTAGCACAGGTCCTAAAAGCAGCAGCTGAGGGAGCTGGGAGATGCTTAGCCTGGAGGAAAGGAGGCCCGGGGGGAACCTTATCACTCTCTACAGCCGCCTGTAAACAGATTGTAGCCAGGTAGGGGTTGGTCTCTTCTGCCATGCAACCAGCGATAGGACAAGAGGACACAGTCTTAAGTTGCGCCAGGGGAGGTTTAGGTTGGACAACAGGAAAAAGTTCTTCACAGAAAACGTAATTAGACATTGGAATGGGCTGCCCAGGGAGGTGGTGGAGTCACCATCCCTGGACATGTTCAAGCAGAGACTGGACATGGCACTTACTGCCACGGTCCAGCTGCCATGGTGGCTTTCGGCTGGACTCGTTGATCTCGGAGGTGTTCTCCCACCGATTCATTAACTCGGGGATGCCCCGCGCCCCCACCCTGCAATCCCGCCCCCACCCAAGATGGCCGCGCGGCACTCAGCGCCCGCCTGGCGCCGGCGGCACCGCGCGCCGAGGCACGTGACAGCGGTTACCCCGGCAACCGCCACGGCTTCCCGCGGCTACCCCCACCTCCCCCGGCTACGGCGAGCGGCGAGCGGCAGAAAGAGCCGGCGCCGGCGGGGGGCGAAGCGCCCCCTGCCCTTCCCTGAAGAGCCGGGGGCAGGTGAGGGAGAGCCCCGGCCGGGAACCGCTCCTCCCGCTTCTCTGGCTGCACCGCCCCGCCTCGCCCCTGCCCTTCCCTGCAGAGCCGGGGGCAGGTGAGGGAGAGCCCCGGCCGGGAACCGCTCCCCCCGCTTCCCTGGCTGCACCGCCCCGCCTGGCCCCCGAGCGCCCTGGCCCGCCCCCCCACCGCCCCCCCACCGCCCCCCTTCTGCGCGAAGCGAACGCCGTTGTCAACAACCCGTTGTCCCCAGGAACAACACCGTCCTTCCCAGTTCCAGGGGGGTGAGCCCACGTCCTGCTCCCCCTCGGTCCTCCCCCAGCACCCCGCTTCAGGCAGCATTGCAGCAACCGGGACTTGGGATGGGAGGAAGAAACAGGGCAAGGCTGCCCGCACTAGGTCACAGGTCTAGGGATGGGAGTGTGGGGAATGGATACAGCACAGTCCACGGCCGGCTGCTCCAGGGGTAGATGGGTAAAGCCTGAACAAATTTCGGCTGCTGCTGTCAGGGAACAAACTTGGAGCTGCACCAAGCAGGGAATGAGGCAGGAACTGGGGGCAACCACAAGGCAGGCAGCGTGCACAGAAGAGGGCTCACCAACAGTTGTGGGCAAGGAAAGATCATGAGTCGGGTCTGGGATCCATCCAAGGGACTTCCATAGAGACAAAGCTACCTGGAATATACAGAGTCACCCTAGGAAAACTAGGGAGTAAGTGGGGATCAGGCACAGGTACAACTGCTGCATAGTTCAGACCACTTCTGGCGGCCTGGGCCAGAGATAACTTTAATAGAGTTCCTGTGATCATGCAGGTGGGGCCAGTCACAGAAATAAACCCTATTGGTGCATGCTTTAAGTGTGGCTGCAGTGTATTTGCAGAGAATGGAGTAATGTGCTGTGCTAGTCTGTGGAGATAGATGTTTAAAATACTTTTGTTCTTTATCTGCTAAATATTGTAGCAAGGGTTCAGTGATCATTCAGAATCTGAAGTGGAGGAATCTGCGTACCATCAGCTGCTGAACCACCTGACGACCACACACCTATAGTTGAATCCCCACCATCACTGGATGACTTACCTGGCGTGGAAGCACCAGCATCTGCAGCCCAGCCACCTGTAGTGGAATTGCCAGTGTCTGCAGACCAGCTGGCTGTCAAGAAACTAGCACGTTTTGAGCACCACTTCAAGCTCATTGTGTAGTCTGCATCCAGGGAAAGCTCACCTGAGATCAGATTACCTGTGAGTGAACTTCAAGGTTTCAAAGTCAAGATGTACACCTCTGAATCCACACAGGAGGGCAGTAACACCGTTGAGACTGTATTGTCAGCAGCAGAGATTACATTTGAATCATTGGAGAATCCAGAGGCTTTTGGAGACCCCTATCAAGCTGCCATGAATTATGTAGAGGAACATAAAATTCTACAGATATTCCAGGTGAAATATGTATTTCTCGTCTCCTTCCAGAGGCTTACGTGAGAAGCTTGTCCTAAAGTTAGCTTGAACCAAATTATCCCTTCCCCAGACCCCTCCTTGTTCTGTGCTTTCTTAAGTATAGACTTAAGAAAAAGCACTAGAAAGGGACCTTTGATCATCTTTGGTGTCTGAAGAGATTCTTGTTTTTTAAAATGCAGATGGCATTGGAACAGGAAGTGCAGGCACCCATCTATCCAAGGATCAATAATTCTTTCCTTCTGTCTGTCTCTTTCTCAGGATATCACAGAAAAACTGCTGTTCCATAAGCCTGATGACCCCTTGCAGTTCATATTGAAGGAGGTAGGGTGTCTTGCTGGGGCTCTGTGGGGACGGAGTCAGCTTTGCTGAGCACACCAGAATCATGGTCAGCCCAGGACTGTTTTCTCTGCCTGTGTATCTGCTGTCTTGGGAGGAGGAAAAGCACAGGCAGCAGCAGAGTGCCTGGGATGCAAGGGACCATGTGTGCTCTGAGGGGGAGGAAAGGTATGGGAAGGTGGAGGAAGAACGGGTTGAATGTGCCCTGGAATTACCTGAGAGGCGAGAGGAGCTAAATGACAGAGGTCTCTCTGACCCTTCTCTAGCTGCCTCTATCCCAAACTGGGAGGGAGCACTTTTCCTACCCATACTCCCCTTTTCAAGAGAGCTGTCTCTGCTGATCCTGCAGGGTATTAAAACACTGGTAAATTCAAAGTCAGTGAAGTGAGACAATAGTTTGGGAGTGAGTTAAAGGTGTGGGTTGCTTCTTGGGAGAAGGAGGAGGTTAAAAGAAAGAAAGCAGTCAGAGGAAAAGAGCGAGTGTCTTCCTTCATTGCCCTCTAGTCAGTCAGGAGAGGCGCCATCTTTGAGGTTTGCTGCTGGGTTCATGGTGTACTAAGCACAAAACCTCCAGAGGAATGGCAAGGTCAGTTCTGGGCATCAGTGTGAAAGTAAGTAAGCTCCCAAATGACTCTTTTTCTTTTCCTTTTGCCCAGGTGCAGTCTTTGATAAATGCCAGGCAAGCAGAACCGGGGGGACCATCGGAAGAGAACAAAGATGAATAGGTGTTTCTAGAAGAGGGCCTGTGCACTCCTTTTGACCCCCACTGACCTTGCTGTTGTGGTATTGCCATACCATGCCTTTACAGCACTACATAGTCATTGGCAATAGCTTGGAAAAGATCTGCTTATCTGTCTCTTGCCTGGTTTCTCTGTTTGGTATGCTTATGCTTCCCCTTGGGTTTAAATCCTGCAACTGAGTTTTGGGTTGGAATCACAGTCTGAGATCTACGTGTGCATGGATCTGCATGCACATCTTGAAGAGGCAGGTCTGCTGAACTTCCATGCATATAAATGCATAAATCTCGTATTTAGGCCACTCCCGCCTCTGCCTTTCTGTGCAGAGAAACCTCACAACTCAGACAATGCAAGGGCAAAAGCAAGTAGAGTCAAAAAGCAGCCCTGGACAACCCACAGCCTGCTTTTTTCATGTTGCATTGGTGGCTTACTGCGTCCAGTTATGCAGCAGCACCAATGCCTATCTAATACTTTGATAGTTTGTGTCTGGGCTTTCCCACTGCCCCCAGAGCTCCTCTAATGCAAGAAGCTGTCTCTCTGCCTCTTCCACACACTGAGTACAGCTGTCTCACCCTTAATCATCGCTGCTGGACACCAATCACTCTGCTTTTTGGGGTTGCCCTGCCTGTATCATTGTAAGTGCAGTGAACAGTAAAGCAACAGTAGCACACACCCTTTATGCTTTCAGAAAACGTTGTCACTCAGGAATGTGGGAGGTGAATAAAACCAAACAAACAAAAACCAAGCACTGGTAGCCCAGAGAATTAAGAGTCAAGGTACATTTCGCAAATACGTCATTTGAATTGTGTTTGATTTTTGAAACACTTACAATCCTTGTTTTCGTACTATCCAAATGTCTGCTTCTACCCTGTAAAGAAAAAACAAGTGTCTGTTTCTATCCTGTAAAAAAACTTCTTCTTGTCTCTTGCCTGACAATTATTGAAAATGTGCAACAGAGCATACTGTTATTTTGGCTTAATAGGTTGTCTGTGTGCAGTAAATGCCAGAAAGGGATTTTATGTCACTACAGGCTTTTCTCTTTTTTAGGCAAGTGCTCTAATTTCCTGATGAATGGTGGTGTATTCCCAAATGACTGTCTCTATGGCTGTGAAGAGAGCACCATAAAAACTTCCATCTATCTATTTTTAAAAAAATAATGTATGATGATTGGGTTGTGTGATTATACACAGCACATCTTGGGTGCCAAATATAACAGAGGGCAAGTTTTTGGCATACAAATTCCATGGGAAATGAGTTTTCTTTCTGAGTTTCTCAAAAAGGATCAGTTAATTCATGTTTCAAGATGGAAGGCAGGTAAGCACCCCTGTCATTCATAGGGCAGGGAGTTTTTCAAGGTTACTGTAAACCTAAAGATGGCTCAAGATTCAGACTAAATCTTCATTGGTTCTGTAAGAGTTTTAATGTAGACTTAGACATCTAGGTCCCACTGCAGCAGTGAGATGCTTTTGAAAGCTCTACTTATCTCCAGCAACTGGAAAAATCTGACACTGAGAATCTGAGATTTATCTGCTTACAAATTATTGGCCAAAAATGTATCAGGCTGAAAAACAATGTGTACGTGCCCTGTCCTAATGTATCTCTGGGGAACAGGAAATGTATGGAAGATGAAGATAGTGTTTGAAGCCTTCTCATCTCCATGGTCATTTGTCAGCACATTGTCCCAGGAGATGGAGAAGCTGACATGTCTTTGAATTTTGTTGTAGAACAGGATTAGGGTGCCTTGGGGTACAGGCTTCACTGTGTATTTCCTGCCTCTGTCATTTGGGTATTGCATTTTGTTGTTCTTTTTCTCTTACGAAAAGCTTTTGACCTGTAATACGTTCTCAGACTTTAAGTATATGCCTTCAACTTCGTGTCAGCATTAAGGGAGTTATGCAAGGGAAGATGCTTAATTCCTCTCTCAGGTAGGCTGGAATGAGCTGGAAAGCAGTCTTCTTACAGGTGACAGAAGTTTTGTAAGAGAGGCCGTACCCAGTGTTCCTCAGTAATCTCAGGGCCACAATTTTCCTTTGGTGGCCTGACCACCTCATCTCATGCTCACAAAGTTGTTGTGTGGTAGCAAGAAGTCCTGCCCAGTACACGTAAGAGAGAGCACTTGTCTGTTTCTCAGAAAAGAGAAACAGTGTTTTCTGTTCTTTTCTTCCTATTGAGGAGAGATCTTCCTCTTTTGAGAAGCAGTTTTCTAGAAGTGAATGAGGCTGTACCCAGGACAAGCTCTGTGGGCCTGGAGTTGGCATGTGTAGATGGTGTGAGACTGGGGAAAGCAGTGAGCCAAGGACAATCCTTCAGTGTTCATGCATTTCAAGGTGGAGCGAGGGGTATATCATCTCTGTGCAAGGACTTTGACCAGAAATCATGGGGAGCTTATCATGAGCTAAGGAGAAATGTCACTTCCTTCACCTCAAGCCTCTAAAATGATTAAACTTAATTTTATGAAAACAGAAATCATCCTCCAGAATGTTTGCAGACTGTTGTGTTTAAGATAGCGTCACACAGCTGTATTTTTTGATCTGCTTCAGAATTATTCTGAAAAATGCCCTCTAGCTCTACAAAACATCGACTTCACTTTAAGGCATTGTTGTTTGTGTGTAAGAAGGCTTTTCTGTGCTGAAGAAAAGAAGAAAAGTTAGATTAAAAATGGAAACTTTTACCGTAGTCTTAATTCCAGAGTGACTGTCCCTTTTCCACAATTTCTTTCCAAAACCGTTGGATCCTTATTTCTTTTTTGTAAGTGGACATTTATCAACGTGACATTAAACTGTCATTAAATTTCTTGCCTTGAGTGCTCAGAAGGAATTAGCAGTTCCTCGTGTGTAACCAAAACTATTCCATATAAGTCCTTATAGCACACTAGTCACAGCACATTTGAATGCCCTCCAGAGTGCTAAGCAACATGACTAACATCTGTTGTTTGCTCTTTCTCCTCTCCACAAGGGAAATGGCTGTGCACTCAAGGGCATTCTTTTAGAAAGGGTGGTTTGGGTTTTTTTTTACCACACCTGTGTGTTTCTGTGTACTTCTAATGGATAAGTCGTGAAGTGGAAGGTGTGGAAGTTGGAGGTAGTTTGTAGTTCCCAAGGATGATTCCTCTGCAGTATGAGCTGGGTACTGAGAAAACACATTATTTTTAAGGCAGAGATTTTTTTTTGTTCATCCATGGACAGGTACAGAGGTGCAGCACCCAGTTCATGTGCCAAATGGCATAATCATATGGTGCCCAGACTATTTCTGTTGTGAACCTTGTGCTCCTCCAGAGGCAGGACTCAGAGGAGCCAGTCAGGAGGAAAGTGTAAAATAGGTTGCTTGGACCAAAACATCAGTTTCTTTTTCTCCCATGTCTGTATAGAACTTGAAAAGACTTAGCTGCCCCAAGCAATACTGAAGTTGCCTGTGTGCTGCTTCTAACCAATGGGGAAAAAAAATGTTGTAACAGCTGATTAAAAATCCTTGGAAAAGTTCACACAGCCTCTGCTCTGGTTCTTAGGTGGAGGGCACAGGCAAGATCTCCCTTCAATGGGCAGCTGCTTACAGCATGAGACATTTCATTGTGACTCACTGGATATGAATCACTGCTACATAACACCAACTTTAAGCTAGTTAAATGCCATTGATTTCAAAGTTTCACAATCGTGTGGAACTCATAGTAGGCAGCAGCAACTGCTTTCATGTCTGAAAGGGAAGAAAATAACCTCTGGGTAAAGTCCAACAAAGAGCTCAGCTAAAGAGAGCTCCAGCTGAAGACTGGAGAATGTGGAAGAGCTTGGAAAGGGAATATACTGTGGCAAATTGATCAAACTCTGTCTGACATGCCTCCTGGTTGTATTCCAGGGAAAGCTTCTCTTGACCATTCTTTCATCCAGTTGAAATGCAGAGAAAATGAAGAAACATTTCCTTAAGGTCAGGCATTATTATCCATGGCTGCATGCCTTTTTTGGGGACTGTTCTTATGGACAACACTGATGTAGCAGCATCACTAAAAGCTCACAGCCACAGTTTGACAGTAATGAAAAAAACGAACTTTGAGTTGTTGAAGAGACATGGATTGGATGAAAAGTCATTCATCATCTCCTGGAGAAAGAGAATGGAATGGAGAAAGGGCTGGAATGTCATTGCAGAAGAAATGAATTTAGGCGAAGCAGATGCAAGAGATTTCTCTATATATAATTCAACGCTGGAAACTGAATGTGGACACCCCAGTATTTGGTCTGGTTTAGAAATTCCAAGTATGAATGAATGGAGTGGCTCTTCTCCCTCAAGGCTATCATCTCAATTCTCCATGCAACTCCTCTCACAGATGGGAATAGCTCACCCTCTTTTGTCAGAGACCTTATTGTTCTCAAGCACTGGGAAGGACATTTCCATGGCTTATTCATCCAGGAGTCTGGTGTAAACTATCTTCCAGGGCAGAAAAGAGGAGAAACTGCTGGTGTCATCTCATAAACTGCAGTGAAATAATACCAGGAAAGAAATAAACAATGAGATGGGCTCACTCCTTTTTTGACATTGTTACTTTGAGACAAAAATAAGCATCTTTCTCATTATCATTAAAGAGGCGAGAGGTGGAGGAACAGAGGGCTGCACAGAGCCAGACTTAGGAAGGTGCACAGCTACTAGTGTAGTTCTCAAAATAAAAGGGGAATCATTGTAGCTAAGGGAGTGCAACTCTCAGTTTACACTTGCCCTGGAAACTTCACTACAAACTTAGAGGTCTTTAAGGCAAATGCCTTATTTAGAATCATGTGTTCCAACCTTAAAAATTATTATTAACTGGGAGGCAGGATCCATGTTAGGGTTAGGGAGTGTGTAAGGAAAAGAGGTGACCTCTGTCCTTCCTCCTTCCTGTCCTTCAGCTTAACTTCTGGCATGAAACAGGAAACAGGTGAATAAAGGCATGTGTAATACTGCAGTTGTTTGTTAATGGCAAAAACATACCAGCCTTTGAAGAAAAACAGTTCCCACCCTGAGGAGATTTTGGAGTTTGGATGGGTGAGTAGACATTAGGGGGAAGACTGTATTGCATGCAGGTGAATGGTCAGAGACTCAAAGGTTTTTAGCAGTGACTCAAATTTAAATAAACATCATGAACAGCACAGTCCCTCTGAAGAGCAGATCAATGCCAGCTCTATCCCACTATTGTTTAAGCATACCCTTGGGTCTAGCGTAGTATCCTGCCTCCTTTCAAGGGGATTCAGTGAAGGACAGCATTGCCAGTTTGCTGAAACCCCACAATATTGAAAGCAAGCACTGCCCATTGGAGAGCCCAGCTTTTGGCCCTGTTGTCTGAATCCCTGGAAACATAACAGAGCTATCTTGAGAGACTCCTTGACTGTGGTGTGATGCCGTGATGCCAATATACGTTTGCCTTGGTAGATAGAAGTGCATATGGGAAAAATTTAGCGACAGCTCCTTACGTTTTGCCCTGTTAGATGTTTAAATCTTTGTAAATGAAGAGCAAAGCCCTTTAAAAAGGTAGAAGCTGAGCAGGGTCCAGCATAACTCCAGACAGAATAAGTTTTCCTAGTTAGCTTCCAAATACCTCTTAATAGTTGTTCTAAGCCTTCCTGGCTTTTCAGAAATCACATGTGGAAAAACGGCGTTGAAATAACAGGTTAAAAAGCGTCTTGAGCTAAAAAAAAACAGAATAAAACGTAACCTCTCCTATGTGTGGCCATGAGAGGGCAGCACAGACCGGCTGAGCCTTTGCTAAAGGCTATTTAGAAGCATGAGTTTGCATCCAGCCATGGAGTAGCTACAAGCAGATATGAGATCTGTGTAGAAGGGCTAGATGGCCTGAAGCACATACTCATCCGTCATCCACCTGAAACTGAAACCCAGGTACAGCTCGGTACAGTCTTGACTCAGTCAGACCCCAGGTGCACAGCAGGATCCGAGTCTCAAGGATTTCTCACTGAAGTTTCCAGTTAGGTACTGGAACCTTGAAAGAGTTTCAGTGGAAGAATTTTGGACAGTGCCTACAGTTCTGTTAAAGCAATGAGTCGGTGTGAGACATCAACCACACCCTTGCCAGGGCAGAGGCTGTCACCCCGGGAGCACTAAAAACTCGCCCGAGGCGGGTGCTATTTATTTCCATTGTGGTGTTGCACCAGCCAACACCCCTCTGCTATTCCCCATTCCTCCCGCTGCCAAAACTCTTGTGATGCAGCTTTAATTGACTGTCCTCCCTCTTTCTGCTGGGTGTTCCAGCCCTCTGGCAAGGTGGATGGTGGAAATGCTGAGATAAATGAGACATATGCTTGCAGCAAGTGTGTTGGAAACTGGGTACTGACAGGCAACCATATGTAGATGGCAGTGCTCCACTGCCAGCCCTTTGTGGCCTCCTGCATCAGATGCAGCTAATACAGAGGAGGCAAGCAGTGGCTTTGGGAGGAATGAAGTATCCCCAAACACCCTTCAATAATAAGCTGGAATCAATGTGAACAAGTTTCTTTGGCCACTTGCAAACAAGTAGTAAGTGTTCCCAAACAAGATCTCTTCTTTGAAGCACATCGTGGCTCATGACTGACAGAGCAGATTTTGGAGGAGAGGCTTTTAATGGTGTAGCAAGAACAATGCAGTCACTAGATCCAGACAGAACAGCTTGTTCCCAGTCTGTTAGGGGAAACACAACTGAACCAACAGTAGTAAAGGACCCTCATGGTGCCAAGGCTGTTCAGGACCTGGGACCGCATCCTAATGGCTGTGTTGACACTGACATATGCAATCTTTCAGAGGCCAGGTTTCATAACCAAGAGCAATACAGAGGCACTGTCTCGCAGACCTTCCCTGGACAGCCTTGTAAAGAAGCTACCTAAAAGACAAGCAGAAAATTTCTGCCTTCTCAGAAGTTCTTTCTCCTGCCAAAGATCTCTGCAAATCCCAGGCAATTGTTTGCCAAGGCACAATGAGATTTCTATCCTCCTGTGATCCTTCCCTGTGAGCTACTCTCCTATGAAAACAGGCTGCGAGAAGTGAGGTTGTTCAGCTTGGAGAAGAGAAGGCTTAGGGGAAACCTCATTGTAGCCTTCCAGTACCTAGAAGGAGTTTATAAAAAGGAGGGAGATGGACTTTTTATATGAGCAGGTAGTGATAGGACAAGAGGCCATAGCTTTAAACTGAAAGAGGACAGGTTTAGATTACACGTTAGGAAAACATTCTTTACTCAGAGGGTCATGAAGCACTGGAACCAGTTGCCCAGAGAAATTGTGAATGCCCTATCCCTGGAAGTGTTCAAGGCCGAGCTGGATGGGGCTCTGAGCAACTTAGTCTAGTGAGTGACATCCCTGCCAGGGCAGGAGGGTCAGAGCTACATGATCTTTAAGGTCCCTTCCAACCCAAACCATTCTATTATTGCCTGTGGCCAGGCTCCTCTTCAGAGTGAGCCTGTGGCCTGCCCTCAGCTGAAATGAGACGCAAGAGAACACCATGTTCCGTTTACTGGCCCCTTTATGCCATCAAGGGTGTTGGTTGTGGAGCGTCACTCTTGGTCTGGGCTCCCCTTCCCTGCCAGGAGAAACTCCTGCTGGTGGGAGGGGAGTCAGGGCAGAGCTTGACCTCTGCACTCTCCCATGCTCTTCTGTGCTTATTTTATCTTCTGGTTCTTGTGTGTACAAAAATGTGACCTGTGGGTTGTTGAAAGACCCTGGGTGAGATCAGCAGCTCTAAGATGCAGATTTTCCTTTGCAGAAATTGGCCTTGGCCATGTGTTGAGGCTCTCCTACAAATTTCCTTCATAGTCAGCATAACAAGAGACATCCTTAGGGTCAGATTTAGAGCCCAAATCTCTCTCAGTGAGTACAAGAAGGCACCCTGAGGGTCTCCTTTATTAACAGTAGTAGCAGCCAATAGAGATTAAACTTTATGAGAATCCACTACTTCTCTAGGCTTTTGGGTTGGGACCACTGAAGAAAGGAGCAAAAGCAGTTGGTGTAATTGTTAGCAGTGGAGTACTGAGATTTAATTTGTTACTGCCTTTACCCACACGTGCAGCTATCACTATGAATACTAGCCCAAAACTCCCTGGGGAAGCAGTTCCCTGCCTGACCTCCGTTCTTTACTAGACAGAGCAGCTTTCTCCCAGTTGTTTGTCCTTTCTGCTTGCTCACATGTCAGGAGAAACATTCTCTTCTGAAAGGCTGAAAGTACAGATTTTCATGCAATCTCATTATTCCAGTGGCTTGGGATTTATGCAACCACCCAAAATTGCAAGTTTTAATGACACCAAAATACAGATGTGGTTATAAGCTCGTGAATAAATCTACCCTACAAAATTGGAAAGAAAAGGTGCCTCCCTCTCCTAACCCAAAATATTAAAAAAACCCAGTCCTTGAGAGTGCCCTTATAAGCATTCTTCTTAGAAATGAAGAGTGCAATACCATATTCATTGCTAAATGCAAAACCCCAGGATTACCAGCATCACAAAGGTGCTTCTATCTGTGTTCTCTGTAATGCTCATTGCCAAGGTAGCTGAGGTTTCAGATGGAAGTTACTGACTGCATTCCACGTCATACTAGATATATACATACTGTTCTGCTTTTCAGCCTATATGTTTGCAGGTTTAGCTGGGGTGGCCAGCCCAGTGGCCCAGTGGTTTATCCTAAGCCACTATAATTAGCCCATGGCTGTTGCTCATGGTATGCCATTTGTCTCCCCACACTCAGCACTGTTTAGTAAACAATTTCAGAGACAGAATTGCTCTCCCCTGATCTCACTAGGTGGTGTTCACTTATTTATTCTCTGCACCCTAGAGTTACTCCTCTTTCTTGAGGTTGTGAGGTATGGAAGTGGCAAAAAAGGGCAAAAATGTTGCCAAAGCGGGGAGGCAGCTGTAGCAAAGGATGCAACTCGACTGGGGAGGTGGGAGGCAAAGTTGGCAGGAGGCCAGGCCAGCTGCAAACCCAAGAGGCACAGTGGACATCTGTCCCCACCGCCTGCATCCTCACCCCCTGTGCGGATGCATGGAGATGGGAGAGGAGGCAGCCATTAGGAATTCCCTTCTACTCCAGGGAGGAGCTGGCTCCCAGCCATGGCACGTGGAGGGCTTGGGTGGCAGACACGAGCCTCAAGCCCAAATCTGGCCCAGGGAAGGAAGGTCAAACTGCAGACTGGGAAGCAGCTGTTCACAGCCCTCCTGGGAACGCAGGAGCAAAGCTGGTTGGCAGGAACCGGGGCTGGGGCCCCTGGGAGCAGTGCCCTCAAGGAGGAGGTTGCTGACCCAGCTGGTGAGGTCAGGACTCTACCAGGAAAGGTGGCAGCTTCTCCACTCATGGGCAGCCCCTCTGCAGCATGCTGCAGCAGGGATGCTTGGCTTTACTGCCAGCAGTGCTGCTGTGAACTTGCCACCCTACACTGGAGGGACAATCATTAAAGAAGTCCCCTACCTGAGACAAACAGACAGTGTGTGTCAAGCTGAACCTCTGCATGGGAGCACAGGCTTGGCTAACACCGAAGCCACACTGGTAGGGACAAGGGATTTCCCAAGCCAGGTCCCTCAACCGTGAGCTTTGATCTTACTGTGCAACCCTGCAAATGCAGACAGGAGCTTCCTGCTCATGGATGGCGGTGGCTCCGTCATGACTCTGACATGAGGGGGTCACAGAGATGACTCCTGGGAGGCTGCTTCTTTGACCATAAGCTCCTTTTCCTTTCTGTGTGCTTTCTCCCTCCCTAATTCCTCCCTCTCATATTATCTCAGCCCTAAATCATTATTTCCATGCTATGAAGAGAAGAAATTCAAAGGATTCAGGATGGCGGGAAAGTATTCTTAGAGGTGAAGAGTGGAACCAACACACTGGAACTAACCACAACATCTAATCAGCCCTTTTCAGCAACTCTGGGCATCCTCCAGCATGCCTTCCATGCCAATTTTGAATAAACACAGCATACTTTCTGACAGGCATGTTCTAACTTTGTCCTGTCACCCACTGAGCACGTTGCAATAAGTGATAGATCTCCTAAGAAATTTAATTTTCCACCTCCATCTGAAAATAAGCCAGGCTGTGGCCTCAGCATTGGACTGTCCCTGCAGATGAAACCCCAAATGGCAGCATGTCTTCACTCCCAAGTCCTGCTTTACCTCTAACTTACAGCAGAGGCGTGCAAGTATGTGGGCTGTGGCTGGCTACACAAAGCACACACACGTGTGGGGGTTTGTACCTCTGCACATACACACGTAGGGGTCTGTGCAGGGTGTGCACACTCAGCAGTCTGGAGCTTTCACAAGTGCAAGAGCTTGCACAAAGGTATGGGTCTGGATGTACAGAAGTGTTGGTCCATCTGAAGTAGGCCAGCACAGACCCAGTGCTACAGGGGAGGCTAAAACAGCTACGGGCACCGCACTGGAGGTACCCCTTTGGGAACAGGGGCTTCCCAGCACTGGCTTGTCAGCCCCACTGTGCTCCCTCCCCAGACAAGGTCTCTGTCTGACCCCTGAGCATTCATGTAAACTCATAGTCTGACCTTACTGGCACACATCAAAAGAAGTGCATCCCAAGCCTCTCCTTTCCTATATCAAATTTCTCTCCAGAGATCATAAACAATATTTTTACCCAGATTCTAAATCAGATTAATAAACTGTGAGAGCCAAATGATGATGGCAGCTGAAGGGTGACCACTACCCAGTCCAACATTGTTGGGGAGGATGAAGTAGCTAGGCCTTGTAGAGATAATTTAATAGTAAAAGATTCTAAAACTATGAAACCCACAAGAGAGATAGAATTAAAAGCAAAGTTTGAGCTTTAAGCATGGACAGGAAGAAGGTGATTAAGCAGCTGAAAGGCCTTGGCTGGGTGGGTCAGTGACACCCCTGACAAGACAAAAAGATGAATGAAAGGCTGCGCCTTCTCAGGTATCAGAGATAAGGTGGGTTTCACAGTTTTTGGTATGTAGAGTAGTATTGTAATGTTGTAGCTCCCATAGGCTGTATGTAGATTCTGTAGGTTTTGTATCTATAGGTGATTGGTTAATGTTCATTAGCATATTCACGATAGAAGGGGTTAAAATAGAATGTAACAGAGAGTTCCCTCTCTTTTTGCGTGTCTTCCCTTAGACTCTGCACTGGATCCCTGGACCCTCTTCCCTAGTCAAGCTGCATTTCCACGACCAATAAACCACGTGTTCTAGAGGATCCTGATCTTCAGGCCATTTCTCTCGCCGGGCTACAAGCGTCTTTTCTAATACAACATAATTCACTCTTCCAGCCCAAACAGGGATTCACTCTAACAGCTTTTGGCAGTGTCCTGGACAGGTCTACAAAGCTACAAGAGCTCAGCTGCACCAGGGTTCTCTCCCAGCAGCCACTTTCAGTGCTGGTGATTGGCAAGACTATGAACTTCACTTCCAGCTTCCCCTTCTCTCTCCTCTCTTTCCTCCTCTTCTTTTCCTAACACAGTATTTCCACAGTTGCAGCCTCTTTTCTCCTCCCAGCTGAGATGTGATGGGGTGTTTTACCACAGCAGGCTTTTGTCTAATCGCTGCCCCAAGATCAGCCCAGCTGTGATGCTCAGGAGATGGATGCACTGCTTTTTCCCCTGCCACCTACTCTCAATGTCCAACAACGATGATGGGAGCCTGCCTTCCTAGAGCCCAGGACACCAGTGGGTGTGAAACACCTGGTCCCACCAGCATTGCCAAAATACGGGGTGGCAACTGCACCAAAATAGACTGCATGGGTTGTAGGGAGCAAAATTCGTGGGCAAGGAGGTATGAGACATTTAAGTCTAGACAAATCTTGAGGACACAAGGGACTATTTTCTTGTCCCTTTCTACTAGATCGGGCTGGCTGCAATAGCTGGGTCTCCTTTTGCTTATGGCTGTGATACCTCATGGAGTTGGGAATGCCAAAAGTACTGTCCTTTCTTCAGGGTTAAATCTCACACAGATCTCATGGGAGAGCAGGATCTCTCTTCAGTTGTCTACAAGTACCAAGAATTTAGAACTATTGCTCACTAATTTCACACAAAATATTTGCCAGGATGGCCACCAATAGGACATATACATGTTATTTTTGTGTTTGTTTTTACTTGTGAAGCGCTCTAACATCATGGAACACCCATTACCCTTCCCAAGCTCATTATTTATTTGGCTGGTTTTTGCATCAGCAGATGAAGAACAACAAGTACAACCACCTGTGCTTTTGCCAGAGACATGTTCAAGGCACCAGTAATGTGAATCATGACTTTTGGCAAACTTGTGCTGGAATGAGGGAGGGAGGGGAAGGTGAGAGACATTCCTTTTCTGTTGTGTTCCTCAGCCTTAGCTGTTCTCTGTTCATCACAGGCCAATTAATACATATATATATCTGTGCTTGACTTTGCTCCATCTTAATACTACTGACTGTGTGTGAAAAATCCAGAGTACCCAAGGAAATGGAATATTCTCCCCACTTTTCATGTCATCCACAGTACCTTGCAGAGTAGCCAACACTTACACTTCTGTTTCCAAAAAAATCCCAAGCTGAATAAAACAAAAATGGATCCAGCCCAAACCACTGGATTTTTCCCATGCTGCATAATGAAATGAAAATATTTAAATCAATTTACTTTCTTTTTCTTCTTCTTCTTATACTTACGTTCAAACAGTGATCCAGCAGTCCTTGTATATTTACGTCCTTCCAACTTGCCCATCCTCTTTAAAGTTCAAGTACCTCTATGAGTGACTCACTCATCCACCCTTTTGAGAGTATAATAATAGAAATTCTTCAAAGCTTTGTGTTTTCGGCACAACGACATTCCGATATGATCTAAGAATCACAGAGACACCCTCCGGTCCCAGGAGGACTGGGGAACAGGTTTGGCTAGAAAAAAAAGTTTTCCTCATGTGATGGGCACCCCACCAATCACACAGCACGTTCCTCAAGCAACCTGGGCTCTTTAAAGGGCAGTGGAGGTGGGAGAAAGGGGCCTTTTCAGCTTTGCAGGTGGGTTGGGATTTCTGCTGGGAAGCATCACGAGAAGAGAGCGGTGAGTGCCTTGCTTTGGTCATGGTCTTCCTCCTAAAGAGGCATGTGAGCCATAAGTGTCTATTAGGAGAAAAGACAGCTCTCATGTTTAATGATTTTTATTTTAGTCCCTGGACTGTGTTTGGTATGTGGGAATCTGGTACCTGGACAAGGTTAACTGCAGGCAATTATTAAGTATTTCATTTTTGTTACCTCAGGCTGTGTCTTTTCTATGGCTCTTTTAATTTGTTTCATGTTTTTTCTCCTAAAGACTGGGGAGGAGGGAATGGAAAAATTAAATCTGTTGTAAATCTGAGTGTTAAAAAAAAAGGAAAAATTGTTGTAGAGGAAAACGAATCTTGTAGTTCCCGTTCACTTGTAAAAATAGGAAAGTTAAAAAAACCCCATTTTGTTTTGGCTGTGCTGAACTATTAAAGGAGAGAGGAAAAACCTACCTCCCAGCTCTACTTCTGAGGTAATTATGCTTGATGATGATTTACCAGCCACACCACTGTTCACACAGGCTTCATTTCATAGCAATCTCTTTGAAAGCAAACTTAATTAGTCTGTGACCCCTACTTGATGCTGAGCTATGCTTTTGCTTTATTTTTCTCCCCTGGTAGCACAAAATAACTGTCTGCCTCTTCCGTTCCTGAGTGTGGCTGACTCCTAGCACACAAGGAGTTTTCTGTCAGAGGTAGCTGCATTTCAGGGGAGGTGGAGAACTGGGGAAAGTCCAGCGGGGTAGGAGGAGTGCATGGGTTTGTGTCCACTGGAGATATTTGCTTTAAAATAAGTAAACAAATGATGAACTGGCATTTGTAAAACGTTCGGCTTCTTACAGCGGAGTTCAAGCGATTCATCATTAACGTATTAAATTACATCCTCCTAAAACCTGTGTAATTCTCAAGGTGTCCCAAGCACTTGGAAAACACTTTCTTTTTTAAGCCCCTTAGAGGCTAAATTTTCCATTACAACCAATTAAAAAAAACCCCGAAAGTAAGTTTATTGCTTGATGCATCGGGGTCCACAGGAGGTCTGGGTGTGGGCAGGTCTGTGGTTCACAGAGGCTTCCCACGGCACCGGCACCAGCCTTGGCACCACCTCTGGCAGCGGTTCCACCTGGATGACTTCCCTCCATCAGCACCCCAGGGCTAGCCCGGGCATCTTGCTCCTGCCTGTAGAAACATGCTCTCCAGCTGGGCTTGGACAGGAGGGGTGGTGCCCAGGCTTCCGCCTGGCGGGGCTGCACGGGCAGGGACCAGGATCCTGCTGCCGAGCGGCCGAGTTTGCTCAGCTGCGCTCGAGTGGTGCAGAGCCCGTGAGTCATAAAACAAATGCATCCTTTGTCTCTGCCTGCTTGCACCAGGGCATGAGAATGCAACGCCCTGAGCAGGGACACTGAGGGTCCCTGCCCCACCGCCATGCTGAGAAACCTCCAGGAGCAGGGCGTGGAAGCAAATGATGCTCATAGGGATGTTTTGGGACATCCCTTTGTCACAGTGCTTGACAACTAGAACAAAACGCAAGGCAATCAAAATGCCACCTGGGTCTGAATTCTTATCCATTGGCTTTTTTGGCTAAAGATGGAGTAGAGGTAGGCTAAGAAGGGGGAATTCATCTGTAAGACCACTGAAATCCTGTCCCAGCCTATAGAAACATGGTGTGGAGGCTTCAAAAGATCGACCGGCGCAGTGTGTGTGAGAGGTGCACGACAGACCCCAAATCCCATTTGAATCCAGGAGTTGCTACCAGAAGAGCATCCTTTCAAAGCCTGCATGAGGTTATCACCTAAAATACATGGGGAGAACCCAGCCTCTGCAGAAAAGAGCTTCCTTTTAATCTCCCACTGTTGTGCTGAGGGTCTCAGAGATACTGAGAGTAAAGAAAGTGAGGGGAGGCCAAGAAAGCCTCAAGGGCATGGAAATGATAGATTGTATGCAGTTTGTGGGGTGCCAGGGGGAGGTAAGGCTACCACTTCTCCTGGGCTCTGGCAGGCTCAGCTGGACCCCCATAAGTGTAAGGGGTGTTTGGGGGTGTGAGGAGAGGGGAGAAGTTACAACCAGTTGTACTGGTTGTGACCAGAATGTCAGGAAGAGTAAGATGTATGTGCCTCAGGAGGGACACAGGGTTTTGATACAATGAGAGCACAGACACCTTTCCAAAGCTGCCTAGAGCATGGAGCAAAATCTGTGGTAGTGGTAATAGAATACCTCAGACCTAGATAGGTCACACGTAAATTGCAAGGTTTCTAGGATGTGCCAAGGAACACCAGGTCAAGGTTGAAATTCCAGGACCTGCCTGCCTTCTTATGTGGAACTTTTGCATAATGGTTGCAGCTGGAGCTCCGTTTCCTCGAGGGTTTCCCTGAAGCCCCAGAAAACTGCATTTAGGTCATAAAACTAATTTTAACAAGCCCAAGAGGAAGGCTCCTTTACCTCCAAATGCGTTTGTGTCTGCAGACAGAGGCTGCTGGCCTGGGGGTTGGGAGGAGGGCTGTTGGCCACTGTCACATCTGTGCACAGCCTGCCTTGGGCACACTAGCCAAGTTTGCCTCATGCCTCTGTAGTCGTGTACCTGTGCCAAGTGCTGTGCAATCCACTCTTGCTGAGCACAGCTCACCTCCAAGGCGTGAGGGGCAGGTGGAAAGCTCCTGATCTCCCGCAGCTTCTCCTCTGGGACATGTTGGAGGATTGGCTCTCCAGCTGCCCAGCTGTAGTCATGGCCTTGGAGCACCTGCCTGGTCCCTCATCGCTGATGGTGATACTGGACCACCTGCAAGGGAGAAGAGGCCAGACAAGAGGTTGACCCACATGGCACAGGTTTAATAAAGTGGACACCAAGAAATGAACTCTTTTGGCACCAATCACTTGGAGGCAGAGGGATAATTCATAGAAATATGGCAAAGCTGGGATTTTTTTAGGTCTAGAGTGAATCCTTTCTTCCTTCCTTTTTCCCTGTTCCTGATCTCTCTGCTTCCCCCTGCACTGCAATCCTGAACTTAGTTCAGGTACTGGAGAACCTGAGGTTGTCTGGAAACTTGCCATTTTCCAGCTGATACCTGTGGTGGTGGCTGTGTCCAGCTTTCCTCACAACCATGGTAGCCCACCGGACGTAGGAGTCCCCCAAGAGAAGGGGCTCGCTTTCTCCAGCTAATGTGACTGCAGTGAAACCTGCCCAAGGGGAGACAGGAGTGAGCCAGGATCAGCCAAGGAGGACAAGAGAGGCAGCTCATGGAGAGGCAAGAGCTTGGGCTGGATGGACAGCCCACACACAAGGTGTGAGCACTGTTGTTACACTGACCAGGGTAACACATTCAGCCTTGATTTATACACTGCAACTGGAGCAGATCTGCTTTTCCATGTAGCAGTCAGAGTTCAAGTGCCTGTGTTCAAGCAGGAAAGAGTTCCTTGCTTTTTGGACTGCTGCCTGGCTTGTGATGTCCCTTAGATGGCAATAACTAAAGGGTTGTTTTTTTTAACATCTCTGGAGTTAGCAGCACAGAGGTCCATGAGTCAGACAGTGGTCTCCCCAGTTTTCAGATGAGTGAAGGACTAGGATTCATCTTAGCTTTGGCAGACTCTGCAGTGTTGTATTATAGAACATGTGGCTGTACATTGCTCAGACTCAGATTTGACCTGCAAGACAGCCCCTGGACACCCAGGCTGCTCAGGAAGTTTGGCAGGGACAGAGATCCAGGTTGACCTCATGAGCCTGCCATTTTCAAATACAGAGCCAAACAGTTTCATGTGTACTGGGCCTCCAAACACCCATCTGGGACTAAAAATGTTTTCTCAACTTAAAAATAATGGCCACATATTATTAAAAATTCTCTACACATACTATCATACAAAAATACTTAGGCACTCTGCCAATATAATGGTGAGAGTACTGGAGATGTCTGCATGCCTAACCCTCAAACCACTGCAGAAAGACTGGCAGGAAGTGCCTGGGGTTTTTCTGTCACTGTTGGAAGTCCTGCATATCCCAAAAAGGGCAGCTGCTGAGGAGGCAGGAGGAGGCATTGCTAGAGAGGTTTCACAATGCTCTGTTCCTCAGAAAGCTCCCCTTCATTGACAGCTTTGTCTGCTCATATTTCCCAACTGCTTCTTTGAAGAATTGTGAAGTCAGTGGCCCCAGCAAAAGGGAGGCACAAGTGCAGGTACTCTGGCAGACAGAGGACATTTCAAGCAGTTTTTCTTGTTGTCTGCTCAAGCTGGGCTCACCTGCAGCCTTTCTTTCCTAATTTATATTTTCTTAGCCACCTGGTAAATGCAGTTGTCTCAGGATTAGGATTTTTTCCCCTTACCCTTTCCATGCACATGTGCTCCATCCCTTTGAAAGAAAAACTTGGTGGGCTCTGGTGTCCAAGCTTCTTTCTCCAAGAGGTGTCACACCTCTGACTGATGCCTTTATGCTGCTCTCTCTGGAAAGGGATGAATCTGATGCAGGGCTCCTGACTCTAGACTGCAGGATATAGCAGTCTGAGGAATTTAGTAGGGATGCTACTTGGCCTGGCCCCCATGAGCCAACTGCAACCTGAGCTGCCCCTTCCCTCCTTTTCTTCCTCCCTTACACCTGACTTGGGGACTCAGCCCCCATTCCCAGCACGGATGGGAGATGGGGTACTCTTAGCAAAGTCCTGTGCTGTAGGTGTGTGTGGGATACAGCTGGAGCACTGTGGTTACCAGTTCAATCCCATGGTGGTGCTGGCCAAAATGGACCAGGTTAGCGTGCCCTGGAGGAACACTGGCTCCTTTGGAATAGGGGTGAGGTGAGGGTGCTGAACTTGGTTCCATCCAGAGGTAGCTGGTGTTTCTGGGCAGGTAGAAATGACACAGCATGAGCTGAGTGCTGTGAGTGATGATGAAAATCCTACCCAAAAGGGAGCTGAAGACAACAGCTGTTCCCAAAGTGGTCTCAGTCTTCTGTAGCTCAAGTATCAGGGAGAGTTTGAGTTACCAGATTAACACCTGGGGAGGTCTCCTCTGAAACCACTATAAAGCAAGGGATGGGAGGTGTACAGACAGGCTGTACAGACAAATTCTGTCTGTCCTTCTCCTCATGGATAATTTGTGTTTCTGAGTGAAGCATATTGTACCAGTGATTTAATTGAAGAGTGTATTTGTTTTTTCTAGGTTGCATGAAGAATTGAAGATGGCAAAAAGTGATGACTGCATGCATATCTTGCAGGGTCTGTTAGTCTTTGGGAATGTGGTCATTGGGGTAAGTGAAGTGGAACAAGTATGGGTGAGGCTTCCTTCCAGTATGATGCTTCTTAAAACAGCAGTTCCCTCTCTTCACATGTGAAGTCCACACATAAATAGCATGAAAGAGGAGGATAAAGAGATAAGAGGATAAGCAGAGTTCTCCTAGATGATCATTTGGGTGGGAAAGGGACAGCGGGAGCAGATCCACAATACCAAGATGGGTGCTAGGGGAAAAGCCTCAGAATTGTCAGCAAGAGTAGACCAACATTTTTCCAGCCACCTCCCTCCATAGTGATGGAATTCTTTCTTACCATCCTCAAGTCCTAGGCCTGACCTCTCAGATCAAGGCTGGGTGAGATTGAAAGCAAACCTTCTGAGAAGTCCCAATGCAAGAGATTGTAAAGCTGGGCAGAGGAGGAGTTGGGTAGCTCACATTTGGCAGGAAGTTGAATGAAAGGAAAGCACTCTACACCTGTTTCTGTCTTTGTTATTTCTTTGGGGAGCCTTGATCTAATGGGTTTCTTGTGCTTCCCAGATGTGCGGCATTGCCCTGACAGCAGAGTGTATCTACTTTGTGTCTAACCCCTATGCTGCCTACCCTCTGCTGAAAGCCACAGAAAACAGTGACATCTATGCTGCTGCCTGGATTGGCATCTTTGTTGGCCTTGCACTCTTTGCTCTGTCCATCCTTGGTATCATTGGAGTCATTAAGGCCAGCAGGACCTTGCTGATGGTGGTAAGTGTAGCAAAATTTGCCTTCCTACTGCTGCCAAACAGAACAAACTCTGCCCTAGTGTCCCTGGTCACCTTGGGAATCCACCAGTGAGCAAAGACAGGCTTTTACACGGATAAGGAGCCAAAGGTTCTTCTTAATCATGGCTGTGGTGTTCCAGAGGGCGACTCCTGTGAAGACTCATGCAGGAGAAGCTCCTGAACCAGGCTGAGGGAATAAATGGAGATAGCCACAGTGAAGGTTTCACTGGCTTGACCCTGACCTTGCCCTGAAGCAATGCAGGAGCACTTGTGCAATCACATATAGCTGGGATGTGATTTAGATCCTTGTTTCTCCCCACCCCTTACTGCTTTTCAGCTGTCATACACTATTCACTTTAGGAGCTGAGAAGTAGTGACTTCTGTACAAGGCATTAGTAAGTGTCAGGATACCAAATATGGGTGCAATCAAGAACACAAGACATCAGCAGGCAGGCAGAAATTACAGGGGTGGGGACAGATCTTTGGATAAGCCAAGGACAATGTTAAGATGTAGACAAATCTCTGTACAATGTCTTACTTAGTCATTTAGTTTGGCAGTGGAAAAACTTAATTGGTGCTTGCATTAACGAAGGGTAGAGATGAAAACTCTGAAATGAGCTCTCTCGTGGATTACTGTGGCCTTGCAGGGTGTCTGTTTTAGACAAAAGGCACTCAGAGATCTGAACTCTTGGGCCAGGGAATATGTCAGCAAACAGCTGAGGAAGGAGAATTCCCTTAACTCTGAATTTTGGTGTCTTGGCTGAAACCCAAGGCTCTGGTTTAGGATATATGAGAGGGTACAAGGGACAGAAGCTGGGGTAAGTAGGAAAAAATGGCTTAAATCAGAGAAGAACATTATAAAATGTGGGAGGAGGAACAGATACATGAGAACTCCAACGAAAATATGGAAAATGTCAAAGGGATTATGCTGGAAAGGGAAAAGAAAGAGTGAGACTATGAGAGAGAATCTGTTTTCATGAAGGATCTTTGCTCACAGTGTAAGAATGTTCAGGAAAGCTGATGATGAAAAATCAGGGGGACCTCAATGATGCCCTAAGCTGCATCTTCCCTTTCCCCAGCACACAATCTCTCCTGCTGGAATGAACAGCTTCCTTCTGAAAAGCTTATAGCTGGTAAGTGGAAGTGAAAGGAGGACACATGGCACAAACATAGGTTGCCAATGAGACGCAACAAAGAAAAGGACAAAGTATTTTCCATGGAGGCAGGGCAGTCTTAATGCCACAAGGTTCTGATGAAATCTTGTCTGTGAGACAGAGAACAATTCCAGTCATTCACCTTCAAGCAGGCAGATTGCAAATTGAAACGAACACAGGGAAAGGCTACAAGAATATTCAGGCTGAGTGGGAGGGAATATGATAGCCTGGCCACCTTTGCATCAAGCAGGGTTTCCGGCTTAATCTTGAAAAAAATGCCAAACTGTTTCTCCAAAAACTAATTCTGCTCTCTTTCTCCCACAGTATATCATTCTGATGCTGATCACTTTTGCATTTGAAATGGCTTCTTGCATCACAGCAGCAACCCACCGAGACTCCGTGAGTGTTTCTTTCCTCACGTGTTCGTTTAACTGTGCTGGGAAACACAGGTCCTAGGGCACACAGTCATCCTGTTCAGCATAGTCAATGTGATAATACAGTGTAAACTCACAGGACTACTGCTGAGCAGAAGACAACCCCACAAGGGAAAAACTCCAACATCATTATTCTAATCAAAGAAATAACTTTGTTCTTTCTAACATAGTTTTGTTATTTTTAACATTTTAAAATGTTTACAACCTTGTAGTTAAGGAAATAATAGCGTGGGTTAGTTGAATCATCAATACAGTGTTTAGTCTTTCAGCTACAAACCGATTAGTCTGTCATACACAGAGAAGAGAAATCTTCAGCGTTGCCCCAGGCAGTGTTACTGGTGAGGGAAAGATTACATGGATTATTGGAGATACTGTGGGGAGGGAAATTATTTGTGGTGCTTTAGTTCCAACATACAAAATGCAATCCATAGCTTATGCACAGCTCTTGTGATCTACATCTAGTAGTGCCTGCTGGAGATCTTCATCTTTGTTGCTCCTGCTCCTCAAATCCTGCTCTTTATTCTCATGTGTAAAACCAGAGGGGAAGCACCATTCCTGTTCTCCAGCAGGACACTGAAACAAGAAAACAAATCCTCCCCAAATAACCCTGTATTTGCTTTACATTGCCACTTATTTACATAGTTTCTGCATTTTTCTCTGTTGGTTTTTTGTTTGTTTGTTTTTCTGTAGCTCACTCCAGAGCTCTTCCTGAAGCAAATGCTGGAGAGATACCAGAAGCCAGCCAATAACAGTGACAATGAGGTCACAAAGACATGGGATGAACTCATGCTTCAGGTAATAACACTGAAAAGCCACTAATTACTAAATGCTCTGCAAGCCTGGAATTTCAAGCCCTCCTCGGGGCTGCTGGATAATAAATAGGATGGTATCTGCCTTGAACCTTAAAGAAAGTTCTGACACACTCCCCCTGTAGCTCGTTTATCAGACTGTCAAAGGCAGGCACTTCAAACATCTCTCCCATAAATCTGTGATTAGTGCCCAAGCGGTGTCCTGACATGTGCAGGGCTGTGACCTGGGCCCACAAAGACCCTTCCCTTCTCTGTCCCTGCAGAACCATTGCTGTGGGGTGCAGGGCCCCTCCGACTGGCAGGAATACACGTCTGCCTTCCGCCTCACGCACAGCGACGCCGACTACCCCTGGCCACGGATGTGCTGCGTCCTGGACGCACAAGGGCTGCCCGTCAGCCTCGATGGCTGCAAGCTTGGAGTGCCTGGCTACTACAACAGCAATGTAAGAGCATCTCTGCTTTGTTTCAGTTAGCATACGTCAGTCAAAAGTGCCTTGCTGGAAGGGAAAGAGACTGTGAATAGCCTTTCTCCTTCACTGTAAGCTACAGGTGTTCAAAAGCTTTCTGCAGGAGAAGGAATGCCTGTAGAGACCTGGCCATGTTGCTGAACACAGGACAGGAGTTTTTTTTAGGATAAAGGCTTTCCTGATGGAGAGAGAAATCTCTCAAGCTGCAAGTAAGAAGTGACATTTCTAACATGTAGATGGACAGTAGCTAAACCAAGCTTAGCCCAAAGATGAGTGTGTACATGAGTGAGCAAACCAGCAGTTCTCCTCCTCAAGGAAGAACTTTTCAGTAGAAAAGAACTTTTAAACCATCATGTCCTATATACTAGGTTGCTGGGTCATGAGCATCAGCTTCTGCACTAGCTTGCATTTCTAGAAGGCATTCAAGCTTCCAAATTTGCCTGCAGCTTCTTGGTTCTGGGGGTCAATTCTCTGTCAACTGTGTTTGGTTATATAAGCGTACTTGGCAAGCGAATGGCACAGCAAGTTGTCCTTGAAGTGTTTGAGATGGGTCTACTTTGTCTTTAGAGCCAGAAACAGGTGGGATATCTGCAAGTTGTCAGTAAGCAGTGTAGCTCTGGCTTGGTTTTTTGAGACCCTCTGAGCTACCCAAATTGCAGTAGGAGAGGAGCATGCCACCATGCCACCTCAGTTTCTCTCAGGGGTGGATGAGTTTGTCACCTTGCAGTGCAGTCTCAGTGCTGGTGTTGAGTCATTCCTGGTTGTCTTTCAGGGTTGTTACGACGCTATTTCTGGGCCAGTGAACACACATGCCTGGGGTGTTGCCTGGTTTGGTTTTGCCATCCTCTGCTGGACTGTAAGTACTTAAATATTTGCCTTTATTTCCTCTTCTCTTCTCTTGCTATTCCACACCCAGTTGGGTGGAGGTGGATGACAGGACTGACGCATTCAAAATGTCCATGGATTATCATCATTCATTCATCACAAATCTGTAGCCTGTAGCCTGCTCCACTAAGGGCTACATTTACAAGTTTCCCTCCATTCTGGCTTCCAGAGGTGAGGAACTAGATGGCCTTCAGTCTGCCATGGCCTGCTGCAACCTGCTGCCATCTGAGCAATACAACACAGCAAACACAACTTGCAGATGCTTCCTTGTGAGGAGTATTGGATCATCATGATAGATAATTCAGTTTGTAGTTCGAAGATTTTGTATGAGTGTATTCAGTACTCAGGGCTCGGCAGCTTCATGACAGATATCTCCAATGAGATGAGTGATACAGTCAAATAGTTATAGGTGCACATATCTTCTTTCTTTACTATGTAGTTTCTGTGCAGAAAAAAATCCCTTTAAGCTTCCTCTGCCTGAACAAGCTTTGCTTTTCAATAATTTCTGTTGCTCTCTCCTACCAGTAGGACTAAATGGGGCTGGGGGAGAGGTGGAGAGCAGGAAATGGGGGGCAGAGAAATTTAACAGCATTGTCATTTCAGTTCTGCGTCCTCCTTGGCACCATGTTCTACTGGAGTGGAATTGAATACTGAAGGCCTGGTGTCCCCAGTGCTGCCTTGGAGAGCCGTGTGAAGCTGCATTTGTTTGTCTCTCGCTCCATTCTCCTCAGGCCACAGAGGATTTGAAGTTTTCCCACTACCTCTCCCATATATACTTTTGCCCCTCCAAAAACTTGACGCAAAGGACTGACGACTGCAGGAAAGAATCTTCTTGTCCCTGCTTTGCCCCTTGTTCTGCAGCCTTAATGCCTCCTTGCTGAGACAGAATCCTTCTCTCACTGTGCAAGAAATCCTGGAGCATAAGATGAGGAAAAAAAGTGATCTGATTTGTTCTCTGATGACATCAGAAAAGAAAATGTTCATACACACTTGCTCCAGGAAAATGTCTCTCTAAAATTGTTTGAATTTAAATTATAATGCTTCAGCAAGGGCTATGTGAGCAGAACTGTAACCTCCTGTGACCAACAACGATGGATACTGCAAGGCAGAAGACTGCAGACCTCTCTATTATATTTTACTCTTCAACTTCTCTTGCTGGTCTCTGTCACCCTTGCCTTAGAATAAGGCAGATCCTCTGAGCATTTAAGTGTGTCAGCAATAAAAACATGTCACAGATAAAAAGTCTGTCGCTAGTCAAGCCCAAGAAAAGGCTAGCTCACTCCTCAGCAATATGCTGCCTACATGCAAGCCTACCTCCTGTCGCTGATGAAACTACTGCACGTGCTCCTACCTTCAGAAGTGCCAGTCCAGGAGAAGCTCCACTTGCTAACAAGCAACTCCTTCAAAAAAGCTGTTATGTACTTTGCACAAGATTTCGCACATCTACAGGCTAGAATTCATGCAGAATACAAGGGGTTCTGTGCTGTAGTTGCCTTTGCAAAGGTGGCTCATGCTCCTGGTTTATTGTGCTGCTTGCTTCAGCTACCTGTGTGTAAATGGTCACACCCCCTGTGCCATTCCCCTTCCACATCCCTGGATCAGGCAGGACAAAAGGCAAATAATGGCGGTAACTCTTGTGAAAAAGTCACAAGCAAGGAGCTAACTGAACCAAACCCAGTCCTTGCATCAGCACTCGCAGTTTTCACTCAGTTCAATAAAGGCTGTTTACTTTGGCCCAGACTGAGCTGGTGTCTTTCCTTGTGAACGCTTCACTAGTTCAATGTATTGTGAGAAATGTGCTCCTCTGCAGAGTCTTTTAAGGTGAAGCCTCTTCCAAAGATGTACTGGTTCAGGTCCTGATGCTTGCCATCTGCCTTGATTCTTTGTTTTTGTATATTCACCAAAATATTAATTAAAAAGAAGTAGAAGTGATTTTTTTTTTCTCTTGTTCAAGATTGTGTCTTTGGGAAGGGTAAATAATGAAGGTCTGTGTCTGGGAGATGTGGGGCAGGACAATGACAGGCTTTAAAATCCTGTAACAGAGATCCTAAAGCACCAAGATGCAGCGTGCTACAGAAACTCAGCAGTCAAAGAGCTCCTTACCAGAGTGCTGGGGGAGAGGAGGAGGCAGATAGAAGAGCTTGAGGAGGAAATGGGTCCCTGCAACACAGAAGGAGTTTTCTGTATGACTGTGCCTTCAGAACTGATTATCCTCACAGATCAGCCACTCCCCTGGTTCAGTGGTGTGGTGACTGTCTTGGAGACTCTGGACTCTGAGAAATTCCACAAGGAAATTAGTCTTCAGCATTTTTGTTGTGAGACTTGAGTCATGGATTGACCATGAGACTGTGTATGTCAGTGGTTAGAGTTTGGTTTTGGAGGGGGAGAGGGGGAGGTTTGGTGGTAGGGTTGGTGTTTTATGTTTATGCTGCTGAAAGCTACAGTAATGCCTAAATGCAAAGAAACCTAAAGAGAATCAGCATCTGCCAAAGTTAGGGAACAATGGCAAAGACTGGGTTCTCTGCTGCTTGACAGAAACTGCAAATTCCTGCCAACTGCAACAGCAGAGAGGAGGGAAATGGGGCAGGAAGGACATGGCAGGCACAGAGATTCTGTCCTTGCTTTGCCAAACGCCTCTGGCAACTCTTGGTTGTGGCTGCCATCGTGGATAGCTGCCCTCCTGCATAAGGGCCTCTTGCTTGGGTTTTTTTCTGAAACTCAAGCAGCTCTGCAAATGGGTGAAACAACTGGCTGTGGACTTTCTAGAGGCTAGTAAGGCCTTCTGAATACAGATGTCATTGGACATTCTGCCTGGAGAAAACTGTAGGACCACAGAAGCAGGTAAGATCAAACACTATTTTCTTCCTCTGGTCTTTTGCTTCAGGCTTTTCTGCTCCATATAAATGGGGTATGATTGCAGCACTGCATTTAATATAGAGGAAAATGCAGAATTTTGAAGGAGAAGAGAAACTGAGAATACTTCAAATAGACTGTTGCAGTATTAACTGCTCCAACCAGTTGCAAATGATACCATTGACTTATTACATTAATGGCAGCTCAAGTCAATTTGGTTTGGGTTCTTCAAATTTGCTTTCTGCTTCTTAAGCCTTTCCCTCCCACTGCACTTTATATTTGTGTACTAAAAAAATAAAAGCTGTGACCAAGTGACCCAGGCAATGGTGGATGTGTGCAGAAGTGCCAAACATGCCACAGTGCATCCAGAAAAACCCAGCCTTATCTGCCTGAACTAAGGGGGAGGGAGAGGATTGGACTGATGACAGAATGGTGTTGGTCAGGGTCATGAAAAATCCTGCTGAAAAACCAGAAAAAGCTGTGCTTCTGAAAGTTGATTCCAGCCTCTGAAATTACCTGGCGTGCCAGGGAAAGGGTGAGGAAGGGATGGAGTCTGTGACAGGAATGGTGGTGAACAGGCTTATGTGTCAGCTGAGACTTAAAAAAATCCTGGTCATTCTCAGCTGTTTGGATTGCTTCCTGAAGGCATGGATGTACATGGTCCTCAGAGCAGGCACTAGGCATGTGTGCATGAGAACTGCTGGACTAAGACATCCTGCTAAGACAGGATGAAGAAAAAAAAAAAAAATGCTGCAGGTGAAAATCATTTGATTTGTTTGCAGATTGGCTCTGTGTATTTATTCCGTAGTAGGTGTGAATATTCACAGTTCTCTCCTGGAAATAAAAGCCACTTCAATTCTCCCATGGAGTTACCAAATGTATTTTTAGATTAGTAATTTATTGCAATACTCCCAGCTCTGAGAAACCAAGAGTCTTGCTGAGAAGCATCCTCTGTTCATAGCTGATGGAGTGGTGTGTCCTCCAGTCCAGACAGAATCCCACATCCTCAGCTGCTACCCTCCCACACACAGAAATGTAATCTGGTGGTTTTCACACTGCTGAATGTTTCTTGCTGGCAGTACTGAAGGTGTCTGTTCCTTCAGGCAATGGGGCAATGTGGGGCTGTCTTTGTGTATTTTGTGCCTCAACCCCATTTTTCCAACAAGTTTTCCTACCCCATCCTCCTTTGCCTTCACTCCTGCATGAGACCCTTTCAGGCCCTCTTTTTCTTTTCCTTGCTGGTTCATGTACAACATGCAATGGCCATTATGTGCCATACTTGCATCCAGCTACCCACCTCATTGAGCAAACTAGGAACCAGGCTGACAGTGGTGTTCAGTGTCTCTGACTGGGGTGATTTATTCCCTTTTCTGCTCACTGCCCTTAGTTTATCACGTTCCTTGCAACAGGGACTCATGCCAAGCAAATGTTTATGGGGACCAATGACCTAAAGCTAGCTCATAAATGAATCCTCCTGCTCCCAACCCTTGGCAGCCCTGCCCTCCTTGGCAACTGGGGAAATCCCCTGCCACGTGTGGTATGCTGGGAACCTCCTGCAAGAGCTCTCCCTGTCATCTTAGGCATCTGTCTTTAGGAGATCCTACTTTGGGAGGAGTGGAATATGACTGCTGAGGGTTTATCCTCGACAGGAAAAAAGGTGAGGGTGCTTCTGACTTGTTCACAGGGTGAAATTACATCACAGGCAAGGTCATGTGCAGTTCTTGCACGATCACTAGTTGAGATAAACCCTGCAAGAGAGACAAGTGATGAGCAGTGAGCTGCTCTGGCTACCCAGGGCTGTTGCTAACTGTGGGCCAACACAGGACTTCTCTATTTTTCCCAAAGCAATGCTCACCTTCAGCAGGATACTGTGGCTGACACAGAGGCTGGAGACTCTAAAGCCAAGTTACTTCAAAAAGCCCCTGTAAATAGGAGTCTAGTCCTTTTACACTGTCTGACCCTTGGTGTTTAAATTATCTCACAGTGCAAAAAAAAAAAAGTAAAGCAGTTTGTGAGCACTATTTTTTCTATTTTTTTTCGGATTTATTCTTCCTGATTCCTATGAAGGTAGAGGGAAAGAAAATGATACCTGGTATTCTTCAGACTAGTTCAACTCAATCTTATGGGTGTTGTTTTTTTTTTTTCCTTTTTGGGTTTTACTTATCTAGAAACTTCCTCTGTTGAATAATTACCATGTGTGTTATTCTCCTTTTTCCAGTTCTGGTTTTTCCCATGTTTGTGTGCCTTGTGGTTCTTTCTTAAGCAGCTACAAAGTTTGGTTTTTTTAAGTCATTTCCTCTCACTGAATTCAAATACTTCCTGGTCTTTTCAGATAAGGGATTTAAATGACAGAGAAATGCACCCTCTGCAGCAGATGTGCTATGCAAGAAAACAGGTCCCATTTTAAGATGGATCTGGACCCAAATTGCCAACTTAATTCCTGGGAGATGAACGTAGCTCATCTCAAACTGCAGTTTGTTAGTAAGACATATGAAAATACCTACCCTGTTTAAGTATGAAGTGAGACAAACATTCAAGTCTAACACACACTGTGTCTAACTTCTGAGGGTGTCAGGACTTGGGCAGGTCTGAGCTTTGCAGATCCCATTCATTCCTAACCCTTAACTCTGAAACTGTTCATCCTTTACCCTTGTGGTGAGGCAAGCTCTTTGAAGAGTTTATCCTGTCCAGATGGAAAATTAACTCAGAAATCTCACAGCCTTTCTCTGTCTTGGCTTGTTATGATTCTGGGGGGTTTTTTTGTTGCTGGTGGTGCTTTGTGCCAGTCTCTTCCTTGCACTGTCTGCCTCCCCTTTGCTGCCAGCTGAACTTTAGTCCCATCCAGTGGGATGTCCTGCTGCCCAGAGCTGCTGGACTCCTGTGTTGCAGTGAGGATGCACGAGACACCAGTGTCAAAAGCTCCTTGGTGCTGGGCAATGTTGATTCCTGGTTAACAGCCAGGATGTTTACCTGGCTGTTTGCTTAATCCTGGTGTTGTCTTAGCTGAAAGTATCCAAAATGTTGTAGCTGTGGCTTTCAATACAACCTACACAGGGCATTGCCCTGAGTCAGGCAGGCAAAAGAAACTGGCTGAAACAGTGTTCAAGCACTTCCATGTGTTTAAGCACCCTGATTTAGGGCACAGAGCTAACTGGAGCATGAGCAGGTCTGCAATGTCCCTTTGGCCTAATTTTCATAACCATGGGAATGCTGTGGGGCAGTCTGAGGTTCTCCCCTTGCCTTATGACCAAGTCATTGCCAGACTCTGTGGCACAAAGAATAGGAAAATACCATGAAATAGGTTCTCATGCAGCACTAATAATTGGCTCTGGCTAACAACAATTCCAGAGTTCAACAAACATGGTTTTCTCTCTCAATTTGTATGCCAGTTGCCATGGTAAGCAGGAAGCACAACCCAGGCATTTTCCTAAAGGGAAACTGAAGTCATGAAGGAGGTAGGAAAGGGAGTCAAGCCCTGAGTTCAGCTGCTGAGTAGGAAAAAAAATATTTCATTTAACCTGATGATTCATCTGCCTTTTAGAGAGAACAGTGAGCAAGCTGCACTGCAGATATGTCCACTGAGGCTACAAGCACAAGAACACCTCTCTTTTTTTATTTCTTTCTTTTTTTTTTCCTCTGTCTTGGTCCCAGAATGGAATAAGGGACACGTAATAACAATATTCACTTCCATGCTACAGCTCAGAGATTGGGTCAATGAAAGCCAAGGAAATAAATTCATAATTTGTTAAAGTTCTTGCTCGTCCTTTACAAATCAAGTGCATACATAATGCACCAGAGGCCTTCATAGTAACTTCTCCTGCTCCAGCTTGGCTTCTGCTATACAAGCACTGGGATCACAAAGTTTTATCATATTCTCCTCTGAGCTGCTCTGCATTATCACAGGCAAGGCAGAATTCTGCAGGAGATGTGCTAAATGGGAGGAACATGGTTGCACATCACTGTACCTTCAGCCTGGTAGAACTAGCAATGGTAAGAAAAAAGATTATCTTGCACTTGAAAATTTTAAAGCATTTCAGATACCAGTAATTCTATAGAAATCTCCAAGCCCTCACTTCATTTTCAGAGCTGCAGAGCAACTGCAGTTCCCATAACCTCCTATCAGAAAAGAATGTGGTCAGGTCCTAACCTTCAGTCCCCACCACCAAAGCCCACCCAAACACAGATCAGTGCCCTGGCCACTCACAAAACAAAAGAGGGGCTCAAACTCCATGTCAGAGGATGGATGACAAAAGCATTTGCATTGTAGTCATGAACCAAATCCATAAAAAAATAAAATGTTCCAAAACATCACTAGGGCACAGATCTGTTTTTATAAAAACTCCAGTTTAATCTCATGGCTGAGACCTGGCAAAACATCTTTTGTGGCTGTTGTTTTTCGTTCTTCTTTCTTTTAAACAATCACGCACAGAGGCAGGCAAGTCCACATAGAGAAAAAAAAGCTTAACAAAACTGCAATTCATCAGAGCTAGCAGGAAAAATAATCACAAAACCAGGGCCAGTGGGATGGAGAGAGTCCTCTTCATACTGTCCAGCTTCCAGCCCTTCTTGACTTGGCACCAAATAATATTTCAAAGGGGACTAGTGCCTGCAAGCACAAGATCCAAGGTCTGGACTGCTGTATGGAGCCCTCAGAAAGTTCTTGCCTTCTGCCATCCTTCCTTTCTAGGGCTGTTAAAGTCTTACTCCACCTCCAGTCGAACTCAGTGGGAAGTTTTCCATTCCTTGCTTAGAGCAGAACTAGTTATCACCAAGCCTTTACATCAGTTAGGAGCAAGCAAGGGTTAAACAAAACAGGGATCAGCTGCAGCTTATCCCCCACCCCTTGAGATTTTTATTCTTTTTTTTATTCTTTTTTTTTTTTTTTTTTTTTTTTTTTTTTTTTTTTTTTTTTTTTTTTTTTTTTTTTCTAGAGATGGAGAGAAGCAAAAAGGACAACTGCAAAACCTGGGCATGCCTGAAACGTAGTATATGCTTCAGCAGATTGTTTGCATTTTCAAGGCCTGGGGAGAAGCTTGTGGTGGAAAGCTAAATCAGCCCTTGAACTCTGGTCTCCCCTGATCTTGTCCCTCCTTTCCCAGGACAAGATTCTTCTCAGGAAGACACATTCAGGCCTTCTGCCCACCACAGATTAACCAGAATTAATTAGCTACTCTGTGGGCAAAAAGCCACTTGATCTCACACTCCTCAGTGTTGCAAACATAGTAGCAGAAGAACAGTTCCACGCACCAGCCCTAGTTTCACAGATGTGTAAAACACTATTTAGGCAATTCCTTCATGTTAATTACATTTCCTTTTTTTTTTAATACATTTACATAGAATGATCTTTTATATATATATATATAAAATTTAAAAATATTCACCATTACAGGCGTTTCAGAATCCATAAAGAAAGAAAAAAAATATTTTGATTGCACCATTTGGACGCTGGATGAGGGAAAAAGTTGCAGGCTTCATGGATGCTCTCTAATACAGACTTAAGTTCCTCTGAAGCTCTGAAGGTGAAAAAATAAGTACTTCAGTCTTTCCACAGTGATAGCATGAGATGGAGAGCCTAGAGGACTGGGGTTTATAAGGTAAAATACAACCTTCATTTCTGTTTACTCTTCTGCCAGTGAGGCAGCTCCCACATGAGCTAATGTTATCCATGTCCCTCCTTTCCATCAGGGATTCTCACCTTTGAGAGAATTTCACGTTGCCATTTCACTCTGAGCTACATTTAAGAGAAGCTGCACCAACCCTCTGACTACATGGGAAGAATAAGTGAAATTTACTCAATTGTCTTCCACTTGTAAAAGCCCACAAGCAACACATGCTGGTGATATTTTGTCATATCTGATACTGGGGCCATCTGCAAACCGGGGAACCGCCTTGACTTTTCAGTCTCAGGAGAATTGAAATATACTGCAGAGTCCCTGAAGTGATCCTTGTGGAGCTGCAGATGATGAGCCAGTCTATTTGTGAAGGTCCTTTCAATAATACCAAGAAAAACCAGCTTAGCTCTCCAGGGCCAGACTCATCTCCCATAAATCCAATCTATCCCTCTTCATAATGCTCCACATATAAACAAAGGAAAAACAGAAATTAAACCCTCAAACCAGCAAACAAAAACAATAAAAACCAAACCCAAAACCAAGGAGCAAAAACACAAGCAAAGAAGAAAATCCTTTCTTAAAGAGATCAGGTCTGACCCTGAATCTGACATTGGGGATAGCTTAGTAAAGCTGGATCTCATGAAGCTCCTGCAATCCAGTCAGCACCACTCAATGGGAGGTGGCTTCTGGCTTCTGGCCCTGTCCAACTCCCAGGCTCTGGTCCTTCAAGCTGACTGCAGGTACCAGTATCAGCATCCATCCACCATCAAGTGCTACAGACTCTGCAGAAGGCTGAGTCTGGAGCTGAGAACAATTACACCTGTGCAACAGGGCACCTTGCAACTAAGAACATGCTTTCATCTCTGCAGGACCTGGGGCTTTATTTTAAGTGCTCTGGATACACCAGCTGAAGGCTGAAGGTGAAATTATAGATAAGAAATGGGATCAAGCTACAAAATAGAGATATCATTGCAGCATCTTTGCTTAATTAAAATCCAGGACCCAGATCTGAGTTCAAATTCTGAAACACCCTTAAAAAGTACAGTCTGGATACAGATTTTAGTTGAGGCTGATCTTTAATATCAAGTAAAGATTTCTAATAATTTTCTCTTCACCACTTATGCCAAAAGCGCTATTACTTACTGGAATGCTGTTAAGAGTTGAGACAGTGTATTATATACAAATTGCCAGATCTCATCTCTTGTTCATACATCAGCTTATATGAGAATAAGGAGGGGAGAAAACAGTTTTAACATGCCAAGGTTTCATCACATTTTCTTTTCCTTCTGATGCATTACTTTGTGAGCTTCTGTAGCTCCCTTCCAGGTGCCTTGGCAGTCAAAGCTCCAAGGATCTGAGAGACTATAAGTCCTTGCCCAAAGTAAACTACTTTGTTGATGCCAAAAAAACCTGGGCATCCTTTCCACAACTTTTACTTCCTCTAAAACCTTACCACAATACCTCATATCATGCCTTCCCTTTGTCATTAACCCAGCCACAGTGATTAAAATCTTTCTCATGAGGCAGTGCCATGTAAATGCAGTGTGGAGCTGTGCTAATTGTGAGGAGCATGAAGGACTGGAAATTCCCTAGTTTTAATAAGAGGCTGCACAGGCATATTATGGTCTGGGAGTAGAATAATACAATTGTCATGAAGCTGCATATTCTGGGCCTGCTGTCCACAGCTTGCCCAGGTAAAGCAAAGGCTGTTGCCTGTGAAAGAACATGGACCCAAACAAGAACTCCAGGCTCTCATCTGGTTTAATAATTTCCCTCAACAAAACTGACAGCACAGACTTAGTTATCTGCTCTGTTCCCATGTGGCACTATACACAAATAAAGAGTACAGTGGGGAGGATCAAAGACTGCAGCTGGTGACAAGGAAAAGCCCTTTTTGTTTTTGCACATTCCCTTTGGAAATGGAAAGAGAAAACTCTGCTGAAGATATATTCCTTGCATTTGTGGGCCCATAACTCCTCAAAAATACTCTGGCATATCTCTCCTTTAGCAATCAAAGAGTTCAGAGGAAGCACTGCATGGAGGGGCTCAGGGCCCTCCAGCCACAATGGCACTAATAAAAGTGACACAGTCAGTACAGACTAGGAGCTCATGGGTTGAGTTTACTAACCACTGGAAATTGCCAGTACTTCCCAAAGCAAAGCCCTGAAACACACATCTTTTGGGAAATTCTGGCTGACACTCGTGGTGGCTATAGCACTTCCTAACAGTTTACTGCTCAAACTATAGCCCATCACACCCATCTGAGGGCCTGCAGACCCAGACATCTCCAGGAATGATGGCCCCTGCAAGCACATAACAGGGACAACCTCAGTGCTGGCAGCAACACCTGTGTTTCTGTCTCCTCTGCAGTGACACTTAAATTGCAGAGACAGCAAAGGCTGTACCTGACTTTGCCATTGCCCACAGTCATAGATCAGGCAATAGATGAGCCTGGGGTGAATGCAGAGTTAGAGGCTTTATAAAGGAAGCTTTAATTCTATTCCCATGGCAGCTGTTGCATATCTGAACACCTATTTGCCTGTAACATTAATGTTCCCTTCAGGAGAGAGTTTAATTCACTTCAAATCCCCCTCTCAGGACTTGTTCATGATCCGTTCTGCAGTCCCACAAATCATCCTCTTTACCATATTCTTACTCGGTCTGGAAGCACTGAGGTCCAGGGAGGTGGCAACCAGTCACACTCTCAAAGAAACAGTGTAAAATCATAAGAGACAAAATTTAAATGGAGAAGAAGCACCTGGGGACATGCCACACAGTGGCAATGAAAGACCAAGGGTCAAAGATATGTCAGTCAAGAGGGCAATAGCCCAAGGACATGGAGATGATAAGATCCTCCTGCTTTTGTCTGTTGTTGGCAGTGTGGAGCTCAGCTGGAGACAGCTGCAGAGGTGTCATCTGGCTTTAAGCAATGATGAAAATAGCTGATACTGGCCTTCCTTATGACCTTGCCTTGGCTTTCACTGCTTTCAGCCTGAGGGGTCCCTACTGCTGGGCAGCCAGCTGCACACTCATTCCTCAGCCACACGGATCTGGTGTGCCCAAGGAAGGAGTGACTGAGCATGCAAAACTTGTGAGCAAGACCTGGAAGACTGAAAGAACAACTCAGCAGTTTCCTAGCTGCTTTCCTTCCAGCCCTTGCACATGCTGGAAAGAGCACATCTCTGATTCAAGGAGAGAGCTGGAGGCAGCATCTTCAGGTTGTGTGTTTACCACTGGAATATCCTTGGGTGTCTCACCCTGGGTGATTTTCTCATGCCAGCTTCACCTTCCTCTTCAGCTATCCCAGCTTCCTGCACTGTTTATTTACCCTGGGTAAATCAGAAAGTCCTTCATTGGTGTCTGGGAAACAATGGTAGGAGTTCCCAAACACCTGGACTTACCTCCTCAGCAGATGTTGTGCCCCTGCACCCTGAGCTGCAGTGTTTTGTAACAATGTTTCCTCTCAACTCTATTTTCTAATTATACAGAGATTTACTTTTCCTTTTTTTCCATAGGGAGGATGAGACTTTCCCAGGGCTTGTTAGAAAACAGGTGTGAGAAATGCAAGTTCCCTGGGACTGGCTTACCATAAAAAAAAACAGACAGTGAGGGACTAGGCAGGAGTGACAAGGGGAATGAAAAGCAAGACAAAGATACTGTGGCCTTCCATAGCAAAAGCTTTGCAGGAAACCATGAAGGAACCAGGTCCATCTTGCACAGAATAGTTTTAACAACAGCAAAAGGGCAACAGAGTTGGTCTTGGACACTCCCATTCCAACCATCGCAGAAAAGGAATAGGAGGAGCAGCTGCTACTCAATCTGCCTCACACTTCGTCCATCCAGAATCACGGAGCGCCTCTGGGGCTGGTAGAAGCAGCTGGTAGAGGTCTCCAGTCTCTGGCCATTCTTGGGGATGGTCATTTTGTTCCGCAGCGTCACCCCCTCGGGCGCTGTCCGCGCAGGCTCGGACAGATCGCCACAAATGGGGCTCAGAGAGGTGGTCTGAGTGGGGCTCCTGATGGGTGACAACAGTACCCTGGAGTCTGCTGAGGAGGTGGGGTGGTCCATGATGGGGAAAGGGGGACTGAAGAGAATCAGACTCTGGGGCCTCCCAGGCCTGGATCTGTAGGAGGGTTTGGAGAACCCTGATGGCCTCTCTATCTTTGAGGACTGTGGGTTATCTCCAGCTGTCTCCCCGCCAGAGGTGCGCTTTCGGCGCAGAACAGGGGCATCCAGAGCAGGGTGATGACTGGACTGGGACAGCTCCAGTGGAGAGCCCAGGCTGCCATGCCAAGGACAGGCTGAGTCCTTTTGAGCAGGGTCACTGTTTTCTTTCTCTGCTTTGGCTTTCTTCTCTGTCAGCGGGCTCTTGGGGGCCTCCAGGTGGCTCCATGCCACCCGTGGAGCTTGCCTGGTGGCCTGCTTGGCTTCTGCTTCCTTCTTCTCAGCAGCTGGAGCAGCGTTCTGAGCCTGCAGGGGCTGGGGGATCTGGGTGTACTGAATCTTGGGCGGTATCACGGGCACCGCTCTAGCCTGGCACATCTTAATCATGAAGGAGGTCCTGACTGCTGACACACTGACGGGGGCAGAGTTACGACGGCCAGTGGTGGCATGGGCCACTGCCAGGTAATCCAAGTCTAGATCCACGGGGGCATTGAAACGAGAGCCCCAGGGAACACCCCTACTGGCAGCAGGGCAGTGTGTCGGCAGGGATGGGACAGAATCACTGCCTTTTACTTCCTTCTGTCCATACAGGAGGTTCCCATGGGCAGATGGCATGGACAGGCTCTCAAATGTGAAGAAATCTGGGGCTGGGAGGAGTGAATCCAAGTTGAGGGATGAAGGCCTGGTCTTTGCTTTGCGAGGTGTTTCTTCACCTTTATTACCCAGCTGTGACTCAGCGGCAGGACACAACGCTTTGGAGACAGTGTCTCCTCCCAGGGCAGCATCCTGAGAGATGGATAATTCCTCCTTTATGTTCTTAGTCTGTGAAGAACTGCCTGGGCTATTTTGGTATGGCAAAGACAGCTCAGGCTTTGAGCTCCAAGGGTTTTCTTTGCTCACATGCACTTTCTTTCCCTCTGTCTCCAAAAGAGGGACTCTGGAAGGTCCTGCTTTCTCACCTGGTGCTTTCTCCCTGATAAGGGGGTATTCAGGTTTTGAAGGTTCTTCTGGAGGATTTGGGCCATTCTCATCTTGCATAGCTTTGCCCAAACTAGGGGGGGACATGGGCTGTGTTTTGGACAGCTCACAGGTCACTGAATGCAGAATGTCACCGCATGGCTGCTGCTGGTCAGTGGCATCTATGAAGGAGAATGGGGTAGCCCACAGGCTCAGCACCGTGTCTTTACTGTCCAGGGAGAGGCTGCGACTGAACCGCGGTCTAAGAGAAAGGCCTGCCTCTGCTCTCTGGCTCTGTGGGTGAAACTCCTGGGTCATCTTCTCCTGAATGTCCTTAAAGGTGGGGGAATGGAGAGGGCTAGTAACCCACTGGTGATCCTCCCAAGGCTCCACAAGTTCTAAGCTCTGCACATTATCTGTCCAGGCGTCCTCATCATCCTGGTCAGCAGCATCCTGGGTTCTGCTGACAGCACTGCCTTCCTTCACCTCCTGGACTCCAGCTCCGCTCAGTGCCTTGGAGGAGAATGTGTCCCTTTCATCAGTAGTCATTATCTCATGCGTCTCCCTCTGAGTCTGGACTCTGGTAAGACCATCCTTTTCCCTCTGGAGCTGGTAAGTGCCATCTTTTTCTTTCCCTGATTCTGGACATGCTCCTTTGGAACAAGATAATCCATCACTAGTGGCAATCTCACTAAATTCTGATTGACTATGAAGCTTCCAGTCCAGGGTAAGAGTGAGACATTCACTCCTGCTCTCCACCACTGACTGGTGGTTCATTGGAGTGGCTGAGCCCATTGGAAGAGTGCTCAGTTTGGGTAGGGCTGAAGCACCACTCTGCTGTGCAACTGCATCAGACTGGCAGCTGGGGAGGCTGTCTTGTTGCTCCGTGCCACCGGCACCAAATAAAGGTACCTGAGTTATCTGTGATGCTCTGCTTTCAGATTTCTGCTCAGCAAGTGTTGGACTCTGCCCTGGGCCAGAGGAAAGCCTATCTGTTTGTACTGAAGAAGAGGATTCAGAAATTGGGCTTGTCTTGGGGACAGCTCCTGGCAAGAGCAAGAGCTCCTCTTCAGGTTCGATAATTTTCAGTTCCTGCTGTATCTCTGGCCACAGCGGCTCTAGAAGGGCATTCGCTGGGTCCTCCTCAGTCTGAAAAACAGAAGAAATGCCATCACCTGGGAGCTGACAACTTACCCAGAAATACCCCTCCATTTTCCCCAAACAGCCCTCCTATAATAGCCAGGCTCCTGGATGAGCATACTCACAGGTACAGAAACACAGACACAGACTGCTACCAGTTCAAGGAAGAAAATACATCTATGAACAAGTGGGTTTATGGAGGAGAAGGTCTGAGGTGCAGCCAAAAGAAGGCCTGGACAGACATACTGAAATAGTGAGCTGAATGAGTAGCTGGAATGTTCCAGCCCATTTCTCAGCAATTCCCATTCAGGCTCACTTGGCCTTGCCAGAGAATTTGCATTCCCAAACTGCACAACAAACTCGAATGAATAATCTATTCAAGGAGATATGCCAACAGATCTTTAAATAGCTGTCCAGAGATGAATATCACTGTAAGAAACTTGGTGAAAAGGCTTTGCTAGAGATACAGAGGAGGCAAAAAATAGTAAAAATTATAAAAATAAAATTGTGTGTAGAGAATGGAAGTAAAAAGGACTGTTCAGGCTGTCCAGGACAAATGGGACAGCAGAAATAGAAGGGGAATTCAGAGACCACGGGTCAAAATGCTCAGACATCCGGACAGTCTCACATCTGGAGAGTCTCAGAGCAGACAGATGGTACAGACTGAAATTGTACAGTTACAGAAAAAGATGACCAAAAGGGGACAGTGGGTAGTTGTGTAAAGGTAAATCATCACATGGTGATTTCACAGAAGTGAAATAAATCAGTTCATGGTCAATTATTGGTGCTGCTTTGCCTAAGTTATAGGCTGAGTTTTCATAACTACAGACACACAACGAAGCTTTAAACAACCTCCCAGTCACTACCATGACATGGTCCCCCACCTTTCTCATGCCATCGTCCTTACCACATCTCTTAGGCGTGATCCTTCCTCTGTCTTAGCCATCTCAATCTCCTCTTGGTCACAGCTGCCTTCTGAGGAGACATCCTTCATCTTGAGCTGTCCTTGCTCTGCTTTGCCTGCTGGGAGTGGTCCCTTATGGAACTCTGAAGCTGATGTTTGTTCCAAGGTGGGACTCTGCTCTAAGGACTGCTGGGGGCTGCTGGTGCTGCTTGTGCAGCTGCTTTGCCCACACATCTCCTGATTTTCTGCTGCTGGCTGTGGCGTTTCTAAGGACTCGGGTTTCCCGGCTGCCACCAACTCCTCAGGATGAGAGCCTGGATCAGAAACACAAACGAATGCAACTACTTGAGACTGAAAACTTGTGCCATGGGACAAAGCAGTGCTGCCAAGAGCCAACATCAACTAACAAAGCTAGAGAGCTCCCTCAGACACAACCAGACGTTTCTGGGAGATCACCCACCTTCCCAGGCTCCTTTCTGCAACAAGCACCACCTTGACCTGCTATCAAGTCAACATCCACCCTGCTATAGGTTGGTTTCTTTCCTGCTACAAGCTCAGGCTGGAGAAACCTCCACACCAACAAGCTGCAAAGCGCTTCCAGCAGCCCAACTGAGGATCCACACCCCTCTCCTTAACAGAACTTACCTTTGGATGCTACCACTGGCAGGGTTGGCCCCGGCTGTTTCTCCTTGCACTCTGCTGCCTGCTCTGTCCTTGTGTGGGTCCCTGCCTCCAGAGCAGAGGGGCTGGTGCTCTCCACCAGAGAAGACAACTCCTCTAGACTGGAAAGAGAATGCTTCTCCTTGGTGGGCACACGGCAGGGTGTGCTGTTGGCACTGATGACTGCAGATACCCTCAGCGGGACAGAGACAGCAAATGGCTCCGAGATGTTCAGGGCTTTCCTCTGGTGATGAGGAGAGGCCTCCAAGGGAAAGAGGCTGCTTGGGAAGCCTGACTTGGTGGCTGTTTCCGAGGTGTAGAACATGAGGACTCCTTTGGCTGAAGTCTGCTCGTTTTCAGCATCCTCTGCTACCCGGAAAACCTTCAGCTGCTCAGGGGGTGACTTCACCTGCGGTGTCCGGGGAAGGCCTTTCTCCCCAGCCAGCTCTGAGCTGCCTTTGGCCCCCATGGCAGATCCTTCCCGCTCCCACTCATTCTCCTTGCTGAGGTCGTAGGAGCTGCCTGGGCCTCCTGTCCGTATCTTGGTGGGAACAAAGAATCCTCCAGTAGTCACTGACCGTTTGAACCTGCTTTTGTCATCCTCCCCTAGAGATGGGAACATAGGAGCAAGTCAGTGGGAAGCAAAGCTCTAGCAGACAAACTTCCTCTATGAGGAGCCCTGCTCAATCCCTCCAGGGAAGAGTCCTGCCTTGGTGCACACTCACATTTCCCCAGATAGATGGAGACAATAGGCACTGAAGACCTTCTACGCTCAAGCCCTAGGGCTTCCTTCAAAATGGGCAGGCAGCACAGGACTGAATGCCCTCCAGTGGAAATCAGCTCAGACTTTTATTAGACACCCTTCTCCACCAGATGCAGCCAAGTCTAGGGCTATCACATACTGCACATGCCAGGCTCTGTTGGCTTTGTTAAGCCTTTTTCATCTACGAATGGGATTTTGTGTCCAGAATGACCAAGGAAGAAATCAAAGCAGTCCAACTGCCAATAAAGGCGCAGCTAAGCGTAGTGGTAACTCTCAGGTGGTTGCACTGAGATAAACAACACAGAAAAGAGTCAAAAATGCATGCACACTTTTGTGGGGACACACATCAGCAACCATGGCATAAGTATACAAAGATACACAACACGGTGAGATAGACACAGACTGCTCATCCATCGAGGGTGGTGAGGCACTGGAACAGGCTGCCCAGAGAAGCTGTGGATTCCCCATCCGTGGAAGTGTTCAAGGCTTGTTCAAGTGTTGGCACCACCTGGTGTAGTGGAAAGTGTCCCTGCCCGTGGCAGGGGTGTTGGCACTAGGAGATTTCTAAAGTCCCTTTCAACCCAAACCATTCTGTGATCCTGTGATCCATGCTGCTGAAAATGCAGAGCTGCAGTCCTTCCCCCTTACAGTTTAGGCAGGCTATGGATGTCTCACCTTCCACTGGCAGGGAACACAACGAGTCCATGCTCTTTGCAGGCCGAATAGTTGCTTTTTCTGTGGAAAAAGAGTTTTAGAAGCAGGTATCAGATCCTGTTGCTTTGCAGGCCTCAGCCCATAAAGATCAAAGGCTGCATACATATAGACAGACATGCCAGGCAGACATTTTCCATTTCCAAGCATTCCCCCATGTATCTACACCACATGGCTTATTACCCACAACACTTGTCCACACAGCTGGGGATCTGTTAGTGCTAACAACAGCTTTGCACCTGCTGGACATGTGGAGAGCTATACTTAACCCAGCCAGTCAACACCACCTCCACTCTGAAGCAGCTAAGCATCCCCAAAGCTGTCATGTGCCACTCCCCTCCCCGACTCAGTCAGGCTATTGGCTGGGGGGGACTTTTTAACTAAACTGACATAAATGCCTTCTCACCTCTCATTCCTGATAGCAAATGTTGGGTTATTTTTACGTTGCACTCCCAGCTCTTTTGCTGATGTGAGCATACCCTGCCTCCAGCAAGAACTCTGGGAAATTTCTGAGGGCAGTAAGTGACCCATTTTGCTGGCCATCCTCACTGGACTTGCTTGTCCAGAAACAAGCTGTTATTTGTTACTGTACACCCTACAGGTCTGTTCCTGAGAGGTTTTGGAAGCTTGCAGCTGTTACTGCTCTGAAAAAGGAAGGGAGGTAGGGAAATGTAGCTGGCAAGGAAGACAAGTTAGTCTCTGGCAGCCCAAAAAGGTCCATGGAGATCTGGAAAATGTCTGGGAGTAAAGTTTGCTGTTTACAGAGTTGCACAAAGTAGGTAAAGTAGAAAGTCAGCAGGCTTGTTGGATTTCATTTGTTTATACAATTGAGGCTTCTGGCTCTGACTCTCCCATGAGCATAGGAGAAACTCCAGCTACTTTTTACATTTATATGGAGCCCTGGCTACTTTTTACGTTCATGAGACGTGATGCCTTGAGCACTGTTTCCTCTTTCCAAGAGGAACAGAAGTCAAGCTGGGGAGCTGTGTAAGTCACATTTTATGTGACTTACAGATTTGTGTGCACAGACTCAAGCTGTGCTAAAGCATGTGCTGAGTTTCAGCAGCAGCTTTGTCTGTTCCCTCACATTAGGCTGTAAGCAGAGAGCACTGAAAAATCCAACACAGCAGCACAAAAGTGCTGCTTCTGAAAGGTACTGCCTCAGTGCTGAAAACTCTGCACATGGCTGTGCATTTGTGTTTCCTGCTAGTGAAAATGTCCAGCCCCCTGTCACTCAGTACTGTCCTTGGAACAAGGCTCAGCCTCCACCATCACTGGGGCTGCCATCATTCCTGGGCCTCCTTGGGTTAGTGCTATTTTGGGACAGAGTATTCCTTATCAAGGTGAGAAGGTGATCCCGTGATCAAAATAGGATAGAGAGCTATTTTGAAGTCTGTCATGGGCACAGTGTGTGAGGCCATCTGTACATGCAAAACATGGGGAAGGCAGGGGTCCAAAAAGAACTGGATCCAGCATTTGGCTTCACACTTATTTCTGATCCAAATACAGCCTCTTATATGTGGTTGTAAATCATGCTGCCAAACTATTTTATTTGAAGTCTTGCAGCGTTAGGCAGTGGTCCTCCAAACACCAGCTCCTGGAGTCATGAGACTATATAAAGAAAAAACTCACCTTCATCTCCCTATAGAAAGTAAGTTCCTTGACTTGGAGGTACTAAAAAATCTAGAACATATAAACCCAAAATATTTCTTTATGAATTCAAATTAAAAGGGCATACTTTCTTGTTAAAAATGTGATTACTTCTAAGTCAAGTTCATGATTTTTAGAAATTGAGTCATCATCTCTTAACACTGAGAACTGGCACTGCCATGTGATTTTCTAGGAAACAGAGCGTTTAAGAGATTGCAGCCCAGGAGAAGTTAGAATTTGGGATTACAGCCAGGAGAAAAGACAAATTCTCTCTTGTAACTTCTGCAAAAGCAGTGGCTTCTTTCAAACTGCTGAGAGCCACAGCTGAAGGGACTCCTGGTGCCTTGTTTTTCACAAAGACTGAATGCACTTGGTTCTTTAATATCCTTTAGTGGAAGAACAACCTAGAAGGACAACCATTCACCCAGTGCCATGTAATGAGCCTTAGGAGACAGAGACTGGCTGGGCAGGAATAGTGAGCTAATCCAAACCTACATAACATTTCCTAGTCCCCAGCCTTGACAGCTGGACAACAGGAGCCCATTTATCAGATCCCAAAATGCCATTTTTTATTGTAGCTGTCTGTCAAATCCTCCTGGAAGGGTGTTTCCTGCCATCACAGGAAAATGAGATGTGCATGAAACCAGGCAATAAGCACAACCCCACTTGACTATCTCCAGTCTATGGCATTAGTGGCAGGTGTACACCAACAATACAAGAGAAAGCCTCAGAATGAAACATTCAGCTGAAAAGTGTGTTCTTACCAGAGAGCTTCTGTGCCCTTACAAAGACACTCCCATTTCGACTCAGTTTAGACTTTGATTCTGAGCCAGAGCGGCCCAAATTAAATATTGACTTCCATTTCTTGGACTTGGTGGATAATTTCCTCCTGGAAGGAAAAAAGGCTCAGGTGGTCATCAAACCTTAGAGACTTTTACCTTTTTAATACCCTCCAAAGATCTCTGAGCTGTGTCCCCTCAACACTTTCCATTTTTTCCTTCTCACACCTCTTTTAATTCTGAAGCATGCAAGGCATAGCTGTACAACCAACCCCTGTTGGCTACACAGGTAGTAGCAATCACCCTGTAAGTGATTTATCTGTACTGCTGATTTAATTGTTTCATGGATGGAAAGACACCTAAGCCTTCAGATAGTTGGCTTTGGCACCATGCTACAGCAACAGTGATCAAGCAATTAACCATACTTGTCTCCAGAAAGGAGAGGTTTCCAAGGCTCAGACTAGCCTGCAACAAAGCAAAGAAAAATTGCCTTTTTACCAGGTTTTAATGACACAACGTATGATAAAATCCAGGGAACTGATGGAACTGGTACCATTTCTCAGTGCACAAAGTTGTGCCTTAAAGACCATGTCTTATGGCAAAAATAAAAGGATTCCTCAATGAAAACTAGCTATGAATGATTCTCAGGCCAACATTAATATAATCACGGGTGTTACATATTCATATGCAAGTATAATGTACTAACCAAACAGGAGGAGGTTTAAGGGAATTAAATAAATTTCTCATAAATTTCTCATTGGTGTCCCACTCAGAGGAAGTGGGACACCAATTCTCTGTGTCATTTTGGAAATCACAGCTTTTGCAGAAACAAGCTGCTTGTCCTAATGCAATTTTTTTCTTGTATATATATTTCTTCATGAAGCTGTGTTTCACTTCCTTCATACTCATTCTAACTCCTCCTCCAATCTCCCCTCTTTCAAGAGTAAGAATTCTCTTATCTCCCTGTCTTGCTCTTCACATTGGGCTTTCTATCCCCGTATTTCTGCTTTTCTTTCAGATCAGAACACAGAGAAGTACAAATCTACAAATCAGTCCTACAAAGGGGATTAATATCTTGGGGATAGGACTTTTCAAACGAGAAAGGAGAGGGCACTCTAGAGGGACAATACATCCTTTTGTCTTAAGCTGGTTATCCTCTTGCCATGATCCTGTTAGATGACTCCTTTTTGCTTCAATATATCAAGTGCCAATAAATATCTTTGTTCTGGTGCTTTCTGGGTCAGTAGATTAATGAGCCTCCTGCTGCAGAGGCTATAATCTATTAGAACCAGGCAGTAGAGTGGCTATATATTACCAGTTAGATAGAGCAATAGATAAATACTTATTCTGGGCAGCTGTGCCAACAACTGCAGCAACCTGAACTGAAATCAGAGTCTTATCCTGGCACAGGCATAGCTGGCATAGGTGCCACTATGTAAATATCTCTCCATGCTGGGAGTGGAAATGAGCCTTCCTGCTTGGCTGTAATTGCAGAGGAAGCAGGAGAACGAAGAAGCTGGAGCAGGTCAGTGGCACCAGGCATGCCCTGGACCAGCCACCAGCAGATGGAACCCATAGACGAGCTGTGCCCCAACCTGCTCCACGGTCATCCCGTGTTTAGCCAGCTTCTGAGCTGGCACAAGGATGCAAAGACAATTCATTCCTCCTGCAGGAGGTCTGTGAGGTTCTGCCCTGATGGAGGGATGAGAACCAGTGAAGCTATGAACCCAGCACCTGCAATACTTCTCAGGAGCAGCTCTGCCTCTTTTGAGAAGGACACAGAGTTTTCTTTGCATAGTGGCTGTAGGTTCAGATGAGCGCAGGTGTGGGGGTATCACATTAACAAAAGAATCATTCCCAGTCACACTGAGGAACCTGCACTTCTTTGTTTGTGCTGTCCACCCCTCTTGGCACTTACTTGCTGTCAGGGAGGTCAACAACTGTGTGGAAAAGGGACCCAATTACAGGCACAATTTCAGGCAAGCTGTTCTCTCTCCTCTCCTTCCGAGCAGGGTGGGATGCAGACAGACTCCGTGCCTGGGCTTCTTCTAGGCTCACCAGCTTCATTGGCAGGGAGGCCGAGGGCAGGGTCAAACTTTTCACAACTGATGTGCTCTCTGAAAAACAAGAAAATACATTCCAGCCTGGGGTGAGGAGAGACGAGAGCAAGTGCTTCATGACTTTATTGGACTGGAACATCTCCTGTGGAGGGAGGAAAGAAGTGGCACGTGCAGGGAGAAAGGCTTTTTGTCAGATAAGCCTTTCAGCTCCTCAGCAACCTTATCCATCTGAGTACATTCCCAGCAGGGGCCACGCTTGCCAGCCAAAGGCTGTGCTGTGTGCATTTGCTTCCTCTGCTGTAGAGGCTTCTGTGTGAAGGAGGTGTCTCTGAAAACCACCAGGATTCACACATTCCCTTTACTTCTCCCTCACTCCCTTCCTACATCTCGCCCCCCACCCTCCCCCGATTTTGAAGCAGTTCAGTCCCTGATCCAAATTTGTTGCCTACTTTTTTTCTCTCACTTCCACATCTTTCTCCTTGTCTTGTTCCAGGATGGGGGATTGTTCTAAAAACCAGCATTACTTTAACTTTCTAATCCATTTCAGGGCCACAGAAAGTAGTGTCACTGATAGCCCAGGGAACTGGAAGTGTCTGTTTAAGGGGGCAGAGGCAAAGCCACGTTAAGGTAAAGATGGGCAGAATGAGCTGACACAGAGCTGCAAAGCAGAAAGGTGGATACTGCCTGAGTACTGAAGGTATCAGAAGTCTTTCGAGTGTGTAGGATGGGAAGGTGGGTATTTCTGCAATTATGTGAGGTCACTGTGTATCTATGCCTTCTCACTTTCCAGTTTTTGCCAACAAAACCATCACTAAACAGCAAAATCAGCATCTCTGAAAACTACTGATGTCCCAGGAAAAAAAATAAATCTCTTTTATAAATGTCCTCTGGAACAAGATAGGAGTTTTTGGAGCACAAGATTAATTTTTTTCCCAGGAGTGCCTGGGAGTGTGACCTCTGACTTGGGTGGAAATAGTGGCTGCAGGGCAGGTATTGCTGGTATGAGGAATTGTAACTGGGGGAATCTGAGAGAAGAGCTGAGACTGTGGCTGATGGACTTAGACCAAGACTGAGAATCAATCAGGTTGTCTTCCTTTTGTGGAAAGGGTTAAGCTACATGAGATCAAGCAAAAGATGAGACATAAGACAACCTGAGAAAACACTAAAGGAGGCTAGTATTCAAAAAGAAAATGTTGAAGAAGACAAGAGCAATGAGATATAGGGCTCAAGGTATCCTTGGGGAAGTCTGTGGTGATAGCAAGGGTTACTGTGCTTGTAATATTAGTTGAAGGGAGAGCTGAACTACATAGCAAGTGACGTGGGAAGCGACTCAGGGAGGTTGCTACCAATGTTCTCTGCAGAGCTGGCTTTCCTGTTGTTGTTGAAGATCTGATCCACGTGGTTCAGGATGAACTCGATCACCAATTGCTGCACTCGCACCTCCAGGAAAGCTGCATCCCCATTGCAGCCAACTGCCTCAATCTCCTTTGACCTGCATGAGGAAAAAGGAGTACCAGTAGTGAGCATTGCCACACACAGCCCCTGGCAAGGACAGACCTGATTTCTTCCTGCAAGGCAACTGGGATGATTTCCCCACTCTTGCTGTACCTCTTCCTCTCCTTTCCTCACAGACCCTCACCCTCTCTTTGTCTTTTCACTCTTTTAAAAATTATTTTCTCTGTTTCCTTTGCCACCTCTGTCACTTCCTCTCCTGAATGTGTTTTTTTTTTCCCCACTCAGCTTTTACACTCCTCAGCAGGTAAAACTGTGACTTTCAAGTTCCATTCTTCTCCCTTTCTCCTATTTTAGCTGTTTCAAGGCTGGGCCTGAAAGACAACACAGGAGCCTTCAAGATTTCTTCTAGATCCCTACTCAATGCTTCAATCACCTCTCAGTGAAATCCCTTAGACCCTGCTCAGGTCTCCCATGCCAATTTCTTCAATACTTTGCCATATGCCCCAATAGTCTCTTTTCTGCCCACCCCTTTGCTCCCACATTCTCAATCTTGCTCTCAGCAAAGGAACATTCCTTATCTTGACATGCCAAAGTGTTGCTGAAGAAATTATCTTTGGGCAATGGATCCTTTGTAAAGTTAATGACTGGTGTGTTAGATAACAGCTTGGGGCACTGCCAAGAGGATAACCCTGTAAGGAGACTGCTGTTGCATTGTTTGCTCCTTTCTTTTCCTCCCTGGGACTTGTACTTATGAAAGATTGCACAGGAAAAACAGGCTTCATTTTTTTTTTACAAGGACAGATGCTAGAATGAAAATGTCTCAGTAGTAAAAGGCCCAATTTCTGATATTCAATAGAGTCAACATCTGATTCATTTTCAGAACCTGCTTTGCCATTTTTGGGATCCAGAAGGGTGAGATAACTCTGGAGCATGCTTTTCAGACCTGCAACTCTCTAGCCAATGTCCTCTGCCAGCCCAGGAATACCCTGATGGCTCTACCCCTCTCCTGCCCAGCTGCAGTCCTGGACTCTCCCTGTATAGTTCATTCCTCTAATTGCAGGGGTATTGGAAGGAAGGAAAGGGAATTTTGACAAGATACAAAATATTTATTTTTTTTCCCAGATGCTATTTTTTCTTGTTTCTTGCTTAGCTCTACAACACAGCAGCCAAACCCCTGCCTGCATCTAATCCAGGCTTTTTCACAGCAGAGTGCCAGGCATAACAAACATGAAAAACTAGCTGGTGGTCTTGAGATCTGACACTGGCTGCCATTTCAAGCCCAGTAAGCTCATCTCACTTTTGCACAAGCAGATCTGGGAACAGGTCTGTAGCACTATTGCCCTGTTTCTCTCCCTTCTGATCCTTGCTCTCTCTCGCTGCCCCGTTGCAGAAGCACTGGCACCATCAAAAATGTCATTAACATTCCCAAGTGATGAGTTAAGTCCTCGTTTCTAAATCTATGCTCAACTTGCAAATAACAACTTGTTTTTAATACGAAACACACAAACCCACAAGCTTCCTTGGACGCTGGCAGTAAAACCTTAGATTATTCAACCTGGAAGGAAAGCTGTTTGCTCTGCTATACACTTTCCTTTAGTTGTTCAGCTTTTCCCTGTCTTCTCCCTCAGGTGATGGGTTGTCAGGCTCAGATGCTGCCACTCCACTTGGAGCTCAGCATGGTGCTCTGGATTAGAGGAAATCTCTGCTGTACCTGAGGAGATTTGGAGCCCACACCAAGGCCAGGTTTCTGGTGTGCATGTTGGTCATGTTGCTGAAGGAGGCCAGGTGAGTCAGGTGCTTGATCAGGTATTCCAACGTTCTGCAGTGTTTTCACACAAAGAAAGAAAAATGTGTCACGTAACCAGTGCCTTCCTGCTGGGACAGAGAGGCTCAGAGCCAGCCCTTTCCATTCCCCAAGTGTCTGCAGTGGCACAACAGAGCCCATGGGGCAGAGAAGACCAGCATTTGCATGGGATGGCAATGAATACCTAACAGCTGTGCTCTGGGGTGGCCAAGGGTGGGGCATGAACCAAACTATCCTTAGCATGACAGGAGCAAAGGAGATGGGAGATGGGTGGAAGAGGGAATGGGATGCTGCAAAGGCTGAGCTCTTAGCTCTTGCTCAAGCACCTCCAGCAGATCACCTCCTCACCACACTCAGGACACAGCCCAGAGGCGCCACAATGGTCATACTCGGGGAAGGAGGATGGTAAGACTGCAGCAGGGAGACCTTGTTCTGTCTCTGACAAAGGTTTGTTCAATGATATTTAAATGCCAGATAAATTGTTGCCAGATTTGGAAATGGTGAGTCAGCTGTTGGAAATTGATTTCTGGAAATGAATCCCAGAGCTATTTCAGGCAATATTCCCTGACAAAGGTGAGGTCACCACGCTGATCCTCAGCGCCTCTGTGGATGCACTCTTACCTGTAATGTGATGGTGGGAGCTCCTGGATGACATTTTGAATTCGTGCCAGCTGCTCATCCTCAGGGAAGCGTGACACTGCTTCCTGCAGGGATACAAGGAAACAGTACACCCTGGCTATGGACTCAGGGGAAAAGGAAAAAGGATAAGAAGGATCACACGAGACACCCTGTCTCCAAGGGAATGCTCTCTTGTTACCCTACAGAGATACTGGAAGAAGTTTCTTTGTGTCCCCAGGACAGCAGAGACTTCCTGCTCTGCTATTCCATGTCTCAGCACACCACACCCAGATGTTCAGATTTTGTCCTGTATCGGTTTCGTTTGCTTTGCTTTTTGTGAGGTATTTTTTTTGGTTCTTTTCCATTTTTTTAACTTGGGTAGTGATGGGTGAAATAGAAAGAGAGGGGAAAGAGAGAAGTGAAAATAATGGAAAAAGCAAAAAGCAATGACACCCCCCTAAAAAATAACCTGATAAAAATAAAACATGTTTTTCAAACTCTGTGTTATTAGAACACCTTGGATATACATGTTCCATGTTCTTCAAAATAAGCAATATTGTGACTGTCATAAGAACATAGCTGAGGGGATTGTTTGTGTGGGTTTGCATCTTTCATGATGGAAGCAGCCTTAGCAGAATCCCTGCCCAGCAGATTAATAAATTCTTATACTCAGGGTTAGACAGAATCAAGGTTATGCATCTCAGTCTTGGGCAAATCTCTACAGACCAAGAGCTCAGAGAGCCATGAGAAGCTTTTTTCAGCATTCCTAGGAGTTCACTGCATACCAATTCATCTGTTCAGTTATTCCCTTTCAATATTTGTGCTGGGGGAGGACGAGCCACCAGCCAGTTCAAACAGTGCATGACTGTCTGGGAACCTCCTCCTACCCACCCGACTGCCACTGCAGCTTGGAGCCAGTTCAAAGGAAGATGCTGCAACCCACACTGCCAGCACAAGCTTTGCCTCCAGACAGATGTCAGCACTGCCAGGGAAGGAAAGGAAAGGAAGGAAACAACCCTTCCCAAGCCACCCATCACATAAACATTGTGAACCTGAAACTACCAGCCACGGCCAGAGAAGCATCTCCTTGCAGCAGTCACTACAGCACCCACTGTGATGATGCCACCACCACTGCCCTTTTCCTGCAGATCACTTCTCATCTACAGCCATCAGCTAACCAAGCATTGCCAGCTTCCAGGCCAGAAAAGTGATGGCACATCAAAAAAAAGTGAGCTCACTAGTTAGGTATATATGAGATGCACATGTATTTGGTTTGCCCAAATTAAAGGCAGGTTAACTCCTTGTAGAGATTTTACACATGGCTACAGCTCCATTAAAAAAAATTTAAAAAAAATAAATAAAATTTAAAAAAAAAAAAAAAAAAAAAAAAAAAAAAAAAAAAAAAAAGAAAAAGCCCAGAAATCGGAGTAAAAGAGCTCCTGTAATCATAATACAATGTTTCCAGTTGAATAGCCTTGTCCAAAGATGGAGACTGAGAGAAATAAAAACTTTAACTGGTGCACGTAAAGCATTAGATTTCAATCAGATTGTACACAATATTTTTCCCCCCTGGTGCACATTTTCATTCCCATATTCAACCTTCCAGGTCTCAAAGACTTAATGATTGGACAGCAAGTGAATATAGCTTCTCTGAGGTCATGGCCTGTTCAGTCCTCCGAGCCACATGTCTGACCCACATGAGCTGTGCTTTTGAAATCTGAGGAGCCCTCAAAAACTGCAGATTACAGCAGCAGAATACAGATTTCAAGGAAGAATCAACAATTCCATTCTGTATCTGTTCATCATGGTATGAATTTATGCCATTTTAGAGTCTTTTTAACTCCCCTAGTGATTCTGGGAGTGCACAATTCCTGAGCCTGGTTAGCAAGTGGAATAAAGTCCAGAGAGAGAAGGTAAGCTCTAAGGGAATGCTCAGTCTCCCTATGTCCAGGCTAGAACAAGCCAAGCACAGTCATCTGTCCTGAGAAACAACCATCCATCGCTAGGATACAAGGTGGCAATTATCTGGCAAAAATGTATAGCCAGTGAGGTCATGACTGGGATGTTACACCTGTGAACTTGACCACCATGACCTTTGGTCATAGTGATGACCAAAAGGCCAACTCCTCCCTAGCCATTAAGAATTTGACTTTCCTTAGACAGAAATCTCTGAATCACTGTGGTGACTCAAAGTGCAGCATTATCCCAACTCAGAGGCAACTCTGGCTCAGTCAGGCTGGGATTAGCATGTGTTCTTTATTCCTACCAGCACTTGTCTGCTGAGGTACAGCTGCCACTGTTCCCTGTTCAGACACCCCACGCACACACACGCTCCTAGTGGGTTTTCTTCTCCTTGGGGAATTGGTCTTTTCTTTCTTTCCTCCTGGTATCTGACTGTGCTTCCTGTCAGCTGGGTTACCAATTAGAAATCCCTACTGAGCAGGCTTACTCCATGAATAATGGATTTTATGGCTAAGTGGAAAAACTGAAAAGCCAGATATTTAAAAAAAAAAAAAAAAGTCTTTTAGGTCAACCCAAAGTGATAACATTTTGGGAAGCTGGCATAAGACTTTGGAAAATAACTGTTCAAGGTTGACCAAAAGCATTGTACTCAGATATTAGTTACAGAAATTATAATTTAAATTTGGAATTATTTAACCCTTTTCTGAAAGACATTTTATGTAAGTTAGATGTGTTGATGTAATGTTGAAACATTTCCTTTAGAAAGTACTTGTAAAAGAAACACTCAGTTACAGAAATGTTTTCCCTTTTGTTTTTGAATAAAGCTATTTACCAAATGTATCTACTGAAAATCTGCAAGTCATCATCCCAAAACTTCACTTTTCAGCAAACATTCTTTCCTAAAAAAAGTTTCCATCTAAATCTTAATGTTTCCTTTAGAGCATTTTTTCTTTCATAAATCTGTAGTGATAGCCAGGAAGACACCAGCCAAATAGCTCCAACAAGAATGAGACTCATCAGTTACAGTGAATGGTTGAATGATACCCTATATTTTCAAGATCCTATTCATCCAGACTGTCTCCAGCAATCCTACCCCACATCCTCAGAATCCTGATATCCTGAGCACACAGGTCAATTTTTCAAATCTGCTCAGGATTTTTCCCTGAAGATTTGACTATACATCACCTTGAAACAGAGACCAGTCTTACTTAAATTTTGGCACTGAAACAGCAGGACACCTCACACTCGTGCACGTCTGCCAGGCAGCCCAGCGAGCCGCTCCCCACCACGATCCCCAGCAGAGCCGTGTCCCTAACAGCCACCTGCCTTCTTACAGCAAGTTCCTGCTTGGCTGGTCCCATCTGGCTTTGCCCCACCCCTTGCACTGATACCCCTTTCCCAGAGCAAGCAACAGGGAGTCTTTAGAGAGCATCTTCTCATGAGGACTCCAGTGGATCTCCCCCAGTGCCTCCTGTGCCACAGCAGTGTCACTTGGAAGTGCTTGGTTCGGGATAGAAGCAACCCGGAGAGCAACACCTGATTCTGCCGAACTTCTTCTCGGCAACTTCTGGAATTTTTGGCAATGGCTGTCGCCTCCTCCTCCCAGCAAATGGGAAAGAGTAGGATGACAGAAATTCCTAACAAAGGACGGATGTTTCTAACGCTGAGAAAACAATCTTTCCCATCCCCCACACCAGTTATCTTAAGAAGTTTTTGAATTCTTTTAGCTGAAAGTGCATACCTTCAGCATGCAAGATTTCAGCCTCACTGATGGGATGTAAATTTGTTGGTGTCATAAAAAACTGAAAGCGGATTTGGAGTGCTAAGAAACAGGCAGCTTTAGTAACAAGCACAGCTTGCTGTGCCACCTTTTAATAAAATATTATCTGTCATCAGAATTAGCCAAGTCTCTTAAAAATTCAGGCTTTGTGGTCTTATATTTCTGCTCCCCCGCCGTCTGCTCCTAAGCTCCAACTGTATCTACATATAATCTATGGCTGTTTTCCAGAATCAAGTAACTACTCTTTGAATTGTAATCTCTTTAAACAAAGTTAGAGATTTCTGCTTGGCCAGTGGCCACTTCCCTCTGCCATTTGTATTTATAATGTGATCATGATGGGGCTGATATGCCGTATCTGGCACAACCGGTATCCTCAGCTGCGGTCCGACAAACAGTATGAAAAATGTGACAGACGCAGGAAAGTTGATGCTTCACACATGGGCTGGGCAATCAGTTTGTGCAGGTGTCAGGGACAGTTGGAGGGACAGGGACGAGGAAACCGCACCCCTGTGATTGTGATCAGAAGCCCAGATGACCCAGAAGACTCTCAGTGATGGACAGTAATGAGGAAAAGAAAGAGGAATAGTAGCGCTGGGAGGAGGTGCACAGTGGGGAGAAAAAGAGGCAGCAGGGAAGCAGTGCAGTGAAAAAATGAGCAAGATGAAGGGGAGGAAACAGCAGACAAACTGAGAGAAATAAACATGAAATGGTGAAAAGAAACAAGGACAGGGAAAGAGAGCCAACACAAAATGAGAAGGGAAGAGCACTGAGAAGTGTTTATATGGATAGATGCACCAGAAGCCAGGACATTGGAGTGAATCCCAAACAGCTGTCATGGAGGAATCTGCAGCACATCCACACTGCTGGAGAGGAACAAGAACAGCCAAGGGTCTCACCGTGAATTTCTTGTAGAGCTCATAAGTGAGGAGAGGGTTGGGCAGTTCCCTGAAGTACAGCTTGCAGAGTGACCCCACGCAGTGGATGTCCTGGAGGTAAACTTCCCTTGTCAGATCTGGGCATTGGTCAGAAACAAACTCTTGTCTGAAACAATATGGAAACATAACAATATGGGTGAATAAGAGCTGTAGTGGGCCAGTACTCCACCCTAACTACTCATTTACAGCTAGAGAAAAAACAAATGGGAAAGCAGAGATGTCCCAGATTGTGTCCCAAGTTCAGGCCCTGAGATGTCAGTTAGTCTCCATTATCCCTAACACAGGGAGGGGACCTCAAACTGATATAAAGAGATTGCTCTGCTTCAAACTGAGAGAGAGCAACTTGGCATTTGCACTGAGACCCTCCATGCCTTTCCCACCAATAGATGCAGAGGGAAATACAGGGGTTTTTGGGCTAATCCCTAAAATGTTGTCTTCCCCTATTACCAACTTCAAAGACAGTTTATCTCCTGCATCAGTGTGGAGCTCTGTTGGCCACAGTCTGTACCTGAGGGACTAACGCCAAAAAGGTACCGAGCAATGTCCCTGAATGCCTCTGACACTCCCAAACGTTGCCCTTACCTCAACTTCTGTATGTTGGATGTCACTCCTGAGAGCCGGTAGATCCCATCCACGATGCCGTGAGTCTCAATGAACTCGGCACAGCTCTTCAGCACATAAGGGACTACGAGAGGAAAGCAAAGCAAGATGCCCAATGAACATACACTGACAGCTCCCACAAGTCACCACAGAGGAGACAGTTCCATGAAAAAACAGCAGAGGCTCTCTGTGGATGCAGGGAAAGGTACAGCAATGAGAGAAACACAGGGCAAATCAAAAACAACCCCTGCAAAGTGGCTGTGAGGATAGGCTGTGGTTGTGCCATGCAATGCTCATTGACATGTGACAATGACTGACCCTGAAGTCACAGTAACATAGCAGAAAGAAAGGTAGGGTTTCCCTCTCTTCCTTTTTCTTCCAAAATAAAATAAAAGAAGCTCTTTCATTCTAATTGAAAGCATGTGGTAAAGCATGAGGTCCTGGGAACCTCCATCCTCCCAAGTATAGAGCTCCAGCCTTGCTGAATTGTGCCAAAAGGTCTCATTGGCTTGGATAAAAATCAGAGAAGCATTCACACTTCCATATAAGCCTACATACCCACAGTTTAGTGCTCATAAATCCCACTGTGGGGGTATAAAGTTCAAATATTGACTAGATCTGCACACTGACAAAACCTGACATCGGCTTCAAAAGAACTCCATCAGCATAACTAGACAAAGACTTAACCAGTCTTAAAGCTGAGAGGAGCCTGAGGCACAACATTTACATCCAGACTTGGACCAAAGTATATGTTTATTTTTTCCCCATTATATAGGTATAAGAACCCCCCATTCCCTTGGTCAGATCAAGCCTCCCTGTCCCCACTACTATAACAACCCAAGCTATAACAATAACAGTAAGAAAGCCCTTCCTTATTAGGTGCTGGAAACTACTGTGTATTTAATGCATTGCTTCTCACAGCCATAGGCAGAAAAGTCAGTAAATGCACAAGTCAAAAGTTCCCTGCTGTAATGCTGACTCTGCTGCACTGCACATTTCAAAAGCTGTATGGACAAAAACCAACTAAGCCATAGATTTGACTGGAAAGCCAGGCCATAGCAATTACTGCATCTTTGCGACACCCTGGAGACAATGCCTCTGGCTGGACCTTCCCTGAGCTCTTCTGCTCAAAATTCAGGACTACAATGACATGTTAATGTGTGCTTCATCAGATGGTGTCCAAAGACAGCACTCCAATGATAGCCTGGACAAAAACAGTACATTATTAATTTTATTATTTCTCATGGGAGTCAGTGAGGCCAGAGCCAGCTCATGGGTGGACCTGTCCCTGCCAAGCACTGCAGGGCACAGGCCCTGGTGAGAAGGGCTCCACACTTGCACCCACCTCAGTGACACACTACTAATGAGCCCGACAGTCAGGGAAGTGCTGTCCTTCTGCCTCCTGACTTGCTGAGGGAAGAAAAGAAGAAGTCCTTTTTTGTGTCCCTTCTCTTGTCTTTTGGCCAACCCAAATACAGGAGTACACAAAGTCTCAGTGATTACTTGGAAGCCTGAACAGTCCTAACAGACAAATTCTTCTCAGTCAAAGGAGCTTCTCCAAAACAACAGAGAAAAATTGACTTTATGGGTTTTTTGAGCAGGGAGTCATAACACGGGTACATTGGTCAAGTTGCGTCACACTCACAGCCCTTGTGCTGATTTTCAAGACCCTCAGGTTGTTGGGTGGAGCTCATGGCAGAGGCCCTAAGCCTACAACAGTGTTCATGAAACCATGAAACTGCAAAGGGAAGAGGTGAAGTCTACAGAGTCAAAGCTTTGTCCACAACAGTCACAGAGTTATGCTACTCTTTACCACAAGGACTTTGGAGGGGAAGGCGCATCAGAGCTTTCCAAAAAGAAAAGAACCTGGGAAGCATTCCTTTCAGTGCATGCAACACTCACTTCCCATGTGGGCTAAATGGTGTTGAAGGAGACAGAGCAAAAAAAAAAAAAAGCAGTAGGAAATTTCCTTCATATCCTTTCAAGAAAAGTCCAAGTGACACATCAAGAAAAGAGGACCTTCCTATCTCTGAGTAAGAAACTGCAGTAGGGAACTCAGATCATATGATTATGAGAATGCTAAAAATCAAAAAAGGGGAAAGACAAATTACTTCAAGCCTTATCTCCATTTCTGGAAAATCAGGCTTTAACATCTTTATGGCAGAAGCTATGCATACATGGTATACTAAAATTTCCCTCTTGGCAGGGGTCTTGGAATAAATGACATGCAACCAGCAAAAATGAAAGTTAAGCAGATCCATGTCCACCTCAGATCTTTCTGGGTGAGAGAACAGAAACCATTGAACTCCATGCAACCTGAAAAAAGAAGAATTAGTTGAACAGAAAACATATTTGATCACGATGGCCACGTGACAAGATTTGTTTAAAGGTTAACAGTCTTTCATGGAGACAAGCCTCATATGATGGTGCCTGGCTGCCAAAAAATCAGGTCCATGCACAAAGCATCCTTTATTAGGTACTTTTTAAGACCTCAGTGTTAAGAATAAGAAAACTAACTAAAAATGCAGATACCAATGTTTGTTGTGACTAATTTGACCTCTTGAAAGTAAGACCTATTAAATCACACAACTTTTTTGGCTGAGTTCTAAGTTTCCTTGGAGTAAATTAGGTCAAGAGGCCTCAGGCAGGTAAGCAAACCCCCTATACAGGAGAAATGAAGGCTAGATCCGTCTGCTGAGGACTGGTAAGCAAAACACAGGGGCCTGGGGGGAACAATCTGTAGCAAATGTATAAAATTCAACCCATTTTTAAAAGTGGGTGAAAACTCCACAGCAGAGGAAACCTATAGATTGCAAATAGATAATATGCACTGAGTTCTGCCAGTATCTCTTACTGCAGCCCTGCACTTTTCCTTGCTTTTCCAGCTCTGGGCTCTTCACATATCTCTGCCAGTGCCCTTCACTCATCATGTACAAGATTTCCTGCCATACCAGGTCTTTGGCTCATTGGAAGAGAAGCAGTCAGTTATGACAAAATTTCTGTCAGTTTTGTGATGTCAAAAAAAAAAAAAAATCCACATAGGACACTTTTCACTTGCAACTGAAAATTACAGACTTTGACCTCAGATCCCTGGAGGAGAAGGGACTACATTGACTTCCTGCAAATCAAGCCCCTAAATGCAGCACTTGTATGGAACTGGAGCACAATAAATGTTTTCTTTGAGCAGGACCTGTAGCTCTGGCATTCCTGAGCAGCTCTGATCTCCTACAAAGCTTAGCCTTTTGGGCTTTTGGGGGTGGTGAGGTTAGAGCAGCAGTGAGCAGCTCTCTCCCACTTCCAGGAGTTTCTGAGCTGGTAGGATTATTTCAGGCGTGGCTCCTGATGAACTGAGGCTGGGATCAACCCTGAATGCAGGAAGGTACAGGCTCTGGCATGTGCTTTACAACATGTCGCTATCAGAGTTACAGGGCATGTAAATCACAGGGCTGGGTCTCTCCCAAAGGAAGATCAGAGGTGGATGGGGATTTGCAGCAGGGGCTGTACGTGCAGGCACAGAGAGGAGATGGGGGGGAAAGGAGTCCAATCTTGACACTCCTATAATTAAAACTGTGCTGGAAGCTTAGAAGGCTTAGAAGCTGGAAGGGGCAGCTGGTGTCACACAGACCCCGCTTGTTCTGCCAGACAGCCAAACTGTCCTCATTTAAAACTACAATAGAAACCAGATGGAGGAGGACAAGAGAGCATGGAGCAAGGCATCAGTCAGAAGGGAAATTGAGTTATAAACATACTGCACACAAAAGACAATACTTCTCTTCCCCTAGACAAAAATAAACCAGGAGGGCAGTCACAGTAACTCGTTCCACTCTCACTGGATATCACCTCCAAGTTCAGTGTACACAGACATGCACCTTCACCAGGGTCTTTTCCAAGACAACAGCTCATGCCACCTCCTTTACACGTGTCTGCTGGGTCAGGCACCACGTCGTCCCTCTTCTGATCCCCCTGGCTTCCAGCGGCAGCAATGCACACGGGAAATTCCCACCTCCCAGCACTGCTGGCTCTCCCTTCTCCTGTCCCTTCCCAGCCATGGAGCTGCCACCCACCAAACCTCTCCACCAGCAATGAAGGTGCCCATTCTTTGCCTGCCTGACAAAGGCTTCATCTGGCACTGGACTGAGCATTTTGGATCTAATCTGCAGAGACCTTTAAGCATGTCCCTATTTAAATCCCCAAGCAGCCCAAGCAGAAGAGGTGACTGAGAAAAGAGGGAGTGACCCTGTCCGGTGACCAGTGGGAGGATGGCCTCCTGGCCTCCCACCAAAGCCAGCAAAGAGCAAGGAAGATGCTGGTCCAGCAGGAGATGCAGGCAATATCCTGTGACTTTCAGTGCCTCTTTCCAGAAGAAACTCTGAGTCTCCATGGCTACAGAGGGACCCCAGGGAAGAGGTTGCTGAGTCAGACACCCTAACCAGTCAGTGTGAATATTGCCCAGTTAGACAGCAAGTTAGCTAACCTGGACTGAGCCATATGTTCAGGGTACACTGCACTGAACTGGACTGAATAGCAGCAGGCTTCATTTTTTACTTCATCCTTCTGTTATTCTCTCAGACCTCTCTTTGTAAGGATAAGCACTGGTGACAGAGGAGGGGCCTCCTTGGTAGTTGGTTTTTGCCACATGGTGGAGGTTTCGTGTCCTCTCTAGTTTTGTTTTAATTTTAATTCAACTGTTGGAAGGATAAATGCAGATCTTTCATTTCACCTGGAACACAAACTTCTTGATTTCTGACTTGCAGGAAATAGATTGGATTTTTTTTTTTAACTTCTCCCCAAAACTAATCCTGTACCATTAAAAAAAAAAAAAAAAGTTGTAGGCATTTTTATTTCATCTTTTTGGTTTTGTATATACATTAGTACTTTTTTAATTGTTTTCAATTACGCTCAATAGCAGCACATGCTTCCTATCGTGCCATGTCAATACCACAACAACAAATGTCAAAAGTCTCCACTTTCAATTTAGATGACTAAAATAGGAAATATTTCCTTTTAAAAAGTGTTTCAGTCTGTACTAAGCAAGAGCTGTTATTTTGTACCAAAAAAATAACAAAACAGAACAAACTAATGTATTCAGTTGGCCTCCTAATCACAGGAAAGGAATAACATTGTACAAATGGCAACATACTTGATCATCAGTATCTCTGATACGGTATTTTTTTGCATTTCCTGACTTTCTACTGTAAATCACGAGTTTTAAAGCTGATTCATTATATTTTTTCTTCTTTTTTGCTGACATTGCCTGATTTTCACTAGGCGTAAGGTTGGTTGAGAAACAGATTCGAGAGCAGATCAAACTGTGCTCTCCTCCCTGCAGCTCACCCGAGCCCTGCTGCAGCACATCAGTCACGACATCAGATTTTCTCCAAGTGCATAGCCCTAATCAGTGGCAGCTAAGGATAAATCCTGCCTTCCCACCACATAGCACCTCCTTTGCCTTCCACCATCTCCTTGTCAGCAGCAGCCAGGGATGGAAGGGACCACAGCATTCAAAATCCCTGCAGAGGGGCTCTCCTGCTCAGGGATGAAGTTGGCAAAACTGGGAAAAGGGATGGTTTGCCCTGTCAGGACATAAATGTTACAAGGACAAAGAGCTTTAGTCTCCAGGATGTCTGTGCATACTTTTCGCCAGCACTAAATTCATTTCACAGAATAAAATAAAATAAAATAAAATAAAATAAAATAAAATAAAATGCAGCCAAAACCTGTCTTACTCCCGAATTCCACTGTTGAATTTGGCTGTTAAATGTGGTTAAGCTGTCACAATCCCTCCATACACACACCCCCCTGAATTTAAACAGCATGAGACAGGTAAACAGCACCAAACAGGCTCAAAACCAAACCAAAATCTTACAATTCACCTTGGCTTTTCTCCCTTAGCTGCCATAAACACAGTTTAAAAGGATGAATGGTTGGGAACAAGGTGATCCTGTCCACAGGGACAGCACAAATGATTCACTGTGTAAGTCACACACTTCACGTATTTTTTCCCCTCTGCTTCTGTGGGAAATGCCCCTGCAATGTCACAAAGGTTATCACAACAGTGCCATTCCCTGCGACGAAAGCACCGTCCTGTGCACTGTTGTGATTTGGTGGGCAAAAATGTAGGAAAAACAGATCTCAAATCTGTCAGATGCTGCGAGCCATCACCCTCCATGGCCTGCGTGGGAAGGGGAAACACTGAGTGCTGTTTGGGATGTGGCCTTCTGATTTCAAGCACACAGATTTCAACACAAGCTGCAGGCTCAGCTGTGGGACTGAGTGCAATCAATGGCATCACCACCATCAAGCACTTTTTTTTTTTCCTCATGGATATTATACCCAGCTTACATCTAACATACCTAAATAAGACATGCAGGAACACCTGATCTTCCAAAGCAGATCTGACAGCTGTGATGTCTGAAGCAGGAATGAAAAAGCCCGTGGCAGACCTGGCCAGCTCATGGACAGCACACATCAAAGCAAGCCTAGGACAGAGCACTGCCAAAGCAGACACTGAACACTGACTCTCAGCCCTGGCGGTCACTGTGCCCCTCTGAAATGTGACTTCACCTTGACATAGCTGACAAAGTCTGTCACGCAGGCACTTTTGAAAGAGGTTGCACTAAATACTAGAATAGTTTTGTTAGGAAAACATCCTGCTGACAATTTCCTGGAAAAAAAAAAAAAAAAAAAAAAAAAGACCAGATAACAGAACAGGATATCTCCACTCCTAACTTTTATGTGACTGTGGCACAACCACCTCGGAAAACAGTGGCTCAGGTACTGCATGGCAGGTCAATGAGCTGGGCACGCCCTCAGCTAACCACTCAAATCCTAACAGCCCTGATCCACAGCAGATTAGGGTGGATACTGTACAGCATTTTTGTAACCACAGCACAAGAAATTGGGATAAATAATTCTGAAGATAGGAATAACTGGACAATTTATGCTGTGGCTGGAAATGGACTCAGGTGTAAGTACAGAAGATATCAGAATAGTTTTGGAGCTGCATGTAATGAATTGGCCTCTGCCTTGGTAAATGCCTAGATACTGGGATGATAAGCAAGCTGTAAGACAGGAATTCTGCCATTGACCTAGGTTCTGCTGACATGTGTTAAAACCACTAACCAACACAAAGGCTGCACCAGCTGATGGAGGGCAGAACTGGGGCAATGCTGATGCTGCAGCCCGAAAGGGTGCTGGGAAAAGCAGCCTGCCAGGGAAGAGCCCAGGTAAGTGTTGGGTGATGGGATGGAAAGCCAGTAATGTAGGCTTCATCTGAAATCTCTTGAGACCCTGCTGTCCTTCACCCAGATCAATAAACAAGCTTATAGCATGTTTTCTGTGTCATGCTTTCCTTTCTTCTTCTGCTTTCCTCTTAAGCAGAGAATCCAAAGTAAGCCATGCTAACCCACTTAATTGCTGGAAGCAAAGCAACAAAATTATATGGACTCCATAAGTTTCCTCCTTCTCTCACCAGATTTTGATCTGTATGTTTTCATTTACAAGAGCTTCAGAAGAAAGTTAAAAAACAAGTGCAGTCTCCATCTTTTACCTGGGCCTGCCACCTGTTCATTTTCTTACAGTCCCAAAATTACTCTGGAGGCAACTTGTAGGCTTTACCACATACTTCTTGACTGTTATAAGGTTATAATTCCTACACAGGATTCTTAAGATCCCAGAATCAGGAGAGCAGCAATTCAGTGGGATCAATGCTCCCTACCTGGCTGTCAGTGTTAGTTTGTCCCTTAGTCCTTTTCAACTTGGACTCTAGTGTGCCAAGCAATAGGGAATCCCAATAGGGATTCTCTTTATAAGACAGACTTTTCGGGCTGTAAGAAGGAAATTCTGAGTGTTTAGGTCTTGATGTGCACCTGAAAAATACCAGTGACCAGTTAAACAGTATTGAAGTCCTTTGGACTGTGCCCCTCACAAACACCATCTCCATACACTGAAAGCTGTAGCAATCTGTAGAGGACACAGAATCTGCCTGCAGTTTCTGTGGTGCTCTGTAATGCTCTCTCACTGTCCAACAGATCCTTCACTTTTGTTGTGATGGCATGGTGGTGACAAAGCAACTAATTCCCAAATAAATGCTATTGGAAGGCTGGAGAAGAGACAGGATGAAGCAAGGAACTGGGCTGTTATCTCATGCACACCGACGCTGCAGCAAAGTGGGCTCTGCAGCTCTCTCTGCTGTTCTTTTCCAGGAAATTTCTGTTGTCCCTTCAAATGTGCAAGAAGAGGATGGAGGTCCACCAGCACCGTTCTCCTGTGGAGGGACCACAGCATGGTTCTCCTTCCATGCTTGCCACACACTCACAAGAATAGATGACAGCCACTCCCAAGCTTTACAGCACACATCCAGCTGTGCCAGCTAGCTCAGGATGGCAGTGCCAATGAGCTCAGGTGTGTGAAAGGGAGAACAGGGCCCATCACCCCACTGAGAGCCCAGGTATCATTAGGTAGCAAGGTACAAAGTAACAGAGAAGCTGCTCCTGGACCAAGCTCTGATGTGGAAGAAAAATGGCACAGTTGAATCTCACAGCACTTATTTCTATCTTCTCTCTTCTTTTTCTTTTGCCCTCTGTCACACTTACGGACTGATGCAGACTGACACTAGGTTATGCAGTAATGATCTTTCACTCAGGCCTCTCACTGATCCTGCCTCTAAGGCTCTCCTAGTCAAGAGCAGCACAGCAATTTCCAGAGGTCATTCCAAATGGGCTGCTTTACAGACAGTCAACAACTTAGGGCGAAGAGCAGGAAAAATCGCTGAGGATCATTGCATATCACAGGCAGACAGATGAGGAGCCTAAATGCAAACCCATAAGGGCTGCAAATGAGAAGTGAAAGGCAAATGAAAACAGACTTTGGCAAAAAAGTAAATAAGGCTTTATGATGTCAATCTGATTGAAAACAAACATGCAAAGGCACTAGCAATAATCAGTCATTATGATTTGTAGCCAAGCAGCCCCAAATCCATTCCATCTTTGCACAGTTGCTGAGCATATATTTAGACTGAGTGTTTTCATTGCCAGGTTGCCTGGGCCTGACCCAAAGAAACACATTCATAGAAAAAAATCCAATTGGACTCAACAGTATCTTCCACAAAAGAAAATAAAATCAATTTGTTCTACTCCCTCTCACCTTTTACTGTGACATGCAAAAGCAAAGAAGGTATATGAGTGATAGAAGCATTTTCACCAGCTTTACAGGGGCACAAATTGAAGGAGTAAGTTTCAACACAGAGTGGAGAATTAAGACTTCTGCTGGCAATGGAAGATCACATAGAGATGCTCCCCGCAACCTTGCTCAGAGGAGGCTGAAAACAAGTCAGTCTTTATTTGAAGAGGATTAAGCTGTGGGTGACTCGGATTGCTGATGCTTTCCTGGTGAAACAAGGTGCTGTCCTACCCATCCCAAGTAGTGCCCAGGGTATACGATCACAACAGTCTGTGGGCTCAGTTGCTGTGTCCAAAAACATGGAGAAAATTCTGCCAGAAGCAGCACCTGATTAGACACATATAACTCTACACACAAATAAATGTATATATCAGCAGATAAATGTGTATGCATACATGTACACATATGAATGTATTTTTACACATACTGCTATATTTGTTTCTTTGTGTATGTGTGTGTGTGTGTCAGGTTTCATGTGCATTACCAGGAAACTCTTCTTAGAGAAATAGCTGGGTTTTTATGAGGTGTCAATCAAAGCCTGACAAAGCCAAAAGATGTGAAAGCCATGCTAGGCCAGTGTCATAGGTCTGGGGGATACATCATGACATGCTGGTGCTCTTGCTTGTTGTGGCATTGCCCTGCTTGTTGCTGCTGAAGGCTTTGCTGGGTGAGGCACTCATAGCCAAGGAAGGTGCTGGTCTGGGGGGCTGTTCCTCAAGCATGCATGGATATCTGCATCAGCAAGTCCAGCACAAGTCTCAGTGGATTGGTTTCACTCAGTGGTTTAGTTAAGAAGGGCAGCCCATGGGATAGGGGTCATATTGGCTACACCTTCTCATCTTCAGAAGCTGCAGTACTCTGAAGTGTACTCTTACAGCCGTGTTCACAAAGATCTTGTTTTCCTTTCCATATACCAGGGAGGGTAAAGAGCTGGAGAAGAAGCTGCTGAGCAGCCTGGCTCAGACATCTGGATGTGGTGCTGCTCCTTCAGGGCTTCTTTCAGAAGCAGCAGGAAGCACAGCACTGCTCCATCTGCCAGCCTTGTGGCACATCAGTGCTCACATATGTTGCAAGAGGGCAGTTTGCTCGCTCTCCAGAGCCTGGGAGAATCACCAAGGACAGCAAAGGGGGCAGAATGACATTTGCAGATGGTGTCACAATACCTCCCAGCCTTCTAGAGGCTGATGCTGGGCTAGGATTGTTTAGAATGTTTCCTGCCACGCTGTTTGTGTCTGTCCACCTCAATCTCAGGATGTCAACACACAACTATTGAGATGCACCCAGAGCATGCCAGTGGTTTTCCAAGCTGCAGGGACTGTACCTCTGCAACTGCCTGCCAAAGATATAAGGGCATCAGAAATAGAAAATAAATCTGTCAGATGGTCAGTGATGAAAGGAGGCACAATGTTGCTTGTAAAGACACAAGTAAAAGAGGAAGAGAAACAAAGCTGAATAAAATATTCAGCATGATGGTGTCTCCTTACTTCTCAAGAAGGCTTCTATCCCCTCACCTAGTAAGGACAAGTCAGGAAAGATATCCACCTATACAACACTTTTCTTTGTACTGCCAAGGTCCTTCTGCTCCCAGTGTTAGCACCGTCCCCATGTCTTTTCTGCACAAAACAACCCTCCCAGTTCCACAGGGGATACAAGCCTCTTGCTCCCTTCACCTCTCAATAAATACTTGTGCCAGGGGTTATCAAACTGAGGGTCATTCTCAGTGCTAACAATGGGAAAAAACCCAATATCAAGCAGTGACTACAGCAGTAAATCTAATCACTTGGCAATTGTGTTCCTTGGTTTCCAAGCCCCCCAACAAATTCCTGCTACATTCCATATTTCACCCTTTATTTTGTTTTCCATTTTGCAAAGGACAGGCTCTGAACCAGGACGAAGAAAAACAACTTTCCTGCTCCCCCTCCCCCCCCCCCTTTTTTTCCCCCCAAGCTATCTCTGCTCCAAGTCAGGCCAGGTAGTGCTTATCATTTCCTCTGCACAGCAAACACCAGGGTGCATGCGTTTCCTGCTGGCCAGTCCTAAACTGCGAGCTCACATTGTTTTCAAGGCCCCCCTCTCTCAGAGGCAGGAGCAGCTCTGCTGCACAGCTCTTCCTGTTGATGTCAGGTCCCTCTTCCTCCCAAAGCAAATGGGCTTCCTGACAGCATCTGTGTCTTTTTCCATGAGGACTAGCAGGAACCATTTTCCTACACAGTGGCCATGAAAGAAAAAAAAAAGTCACTGGAGAAAGGGATGTAATAGGGAGGAGCAGGGCTGGATGGCTTTTTTTCCAGGTAGTCTTGGAGAACATCTGGGATCCCTCTCAATGAGGAGGAGAGAGAAGAGATAAGAGGTCAAAACAATACAGTTATGTCTTAGGGATGCTGGTATTTGCAAGTACCAGAAAATCACTTATTAGCAGAGAACATCAGAGACTAATTACAGCTGCCGATTTCCCACTGCTAAGGAATGTAAGCTCACAATAGAACAGCTACAGCCACAGCCCCTGCGTTCCAGCAGCGCTGTCATAAGCTGTAGGAAATGCCAAGACCTTTACACCAGACTATTGCCTTCTTTTTTATTCTCTCAAATGGAGGAATCACTACCACTGCCAGCACTGTTTCATCAACGGCAGAGAAAATGGGCGACGAATGTGCAGAACACAGCTGACACCAAGCTGAATCACTTCAGCTCCACAAATTGCCCATGCTGTTCAAGGTTTGCATTTGTCCCATTAGAGAAGCTGATGGTCTTGCCCCATCTCCCACCAGGAAGTCTGCAGTTTGCTGCACAGTGCAAGAAACAGTTGTGTAGCCTGTGGCTACAGGAACACACAGCAGGGCAGAGGGTCAGTCAGGGCAACAGTGCTGCCTGCCCTTCACAGGATTTCAGCCACAAGAGTCCCATGGCTTCCCTCACAGAGCAAGGAGTTGGATCCCCTTAGGACATGCACCCCAGCAAGAAAGGGTTTCCCTTGACTGGGGAAATAGAGCCTGCCAGCATTTCCTATACCACATCCATACCACTGTAACCAAACAGGTGGGGAGGGTGTTTACTAAGGGGTGCACAGCAATAACCAGAACAGGACCTGTCCCTTAGCAGACTGTCTAGAACTACTGCTCCTAATGGTCTTCTGAGACTAGTCACAGGTATATGTCAATAAAATATACTGTTATAACGTGATTTCCTCCTCTTTTTTTCCTATCTGCGGCCTAGTCCCCTTGCTGTGACACTGTAGTAACTAAGCAAAGGACTATACTCCCAATTTCTGTCCATAAATTGCCAGAGGCAGGCAAAATTATTCCAGCTGTACGCAACTGCAGTCAACAGCAGATGTGGCCCCAAGTCTGGCAGAGCCAGCAGAGCTGCAAGAGAGTGAACAGGGGCTTAGTTTTCCTCACCAGAAGCAATCTTACTCAAGGTGCAATTGCAACATCTTTACGGCTCTCGAAAAGCCCACCTACATTTTCCCTGCAGGAGTTGCCCAGGGCTGCTGAAATTTCCAGCTCTGACACTGGAGCAAACATTCCTGAGCACAGAAGGTGTGTCCCCCGCACAGCCAGAGCCGTGCCAGTGCTCACACACGACAGTGGGATGGGGGAACCACGAGCTGCTCCGGGAGGAAAACCACCCTTGGATGAAGGGTCGTGCAAGAGAAACAGACTCCACCGAGCCAGAACCTTCCTGTCGCTCTCCCCCCGCTCTAAGTACCGCCTGCTATTCGTGAATGAATTACCTCAATCCCTCTTAAGCAGTGTACTGACCAGGAAAAGGGCGTGGGGATTATTAATGGAAAAATCCTTGAGTCTTTCAGCCCTGCAGCGTGGCTACAGTTACAAGGAAAACAGGATACCATGCGGCATATGGGGAGGAGGAAGAGAAAAGGAGCAGAAACTCTAATGACCTACAGGGATTAACTAGCAAGGAAGAACAAAGGGCTGGTGGTAAATAGGCACAGCTGGCCCGAAGGACCAGGAGAGAAACGAAGGCACACAGTAGTGGTCTGCACAGGGGAGGTGTAACATCGAGGGAAACTGCTGCCTTCTGCATGACCAAGGGCTTGTAGCTATGAGTGAATGAAACTGTGAGAGGATATTAAAGAGTAGGGAAAACCTCCTAAGACTGGGACATAATATCCTGTAGAATTGCCTTCTCAGGGAGAGGGTGGGAGGCAGGCTTCCCGGATATTCAAAATCCGTCAGAAGAGTACTTGGAATGGAATGGAATGGAATGGAATGGAATGGAATGGAATGGAATGGAATGGTTCTGCACCGGCCACTGAGATAAAGACAAAACCATCTCGCCGGCCTTCCTGTGTCATTTTCAGGTGATGCCTTTCAAGCCACAGATAGATTCCCTGGAAGAGTCTGCTCTGTTAAAGGAAAGCCTAAGTGCCAGCACTCACTACAGCAAGGGACAACCACAACCAGCAGCTGGAGTTTAAATTGGATACTAAAGCATGTGGGAAGAAAGGCCACTTGAAAATCATCCAGCTGAAAGATTTTCCAGTGGGAAAGTGCACATTTCACAAAATCAAAATGTTTCACCAGAATGCATGGATTCTGTTCAATTTTTCTACCATCAAATACACTGTTTCTAGAAGGTGAAATACGTTCACTCCTTTATCACCATTTTTAACGTAATTAACCCTTTTGGAGAATTTTTATTTAGGGGTAGTTTCTCCTTTTTTTATTCCGATTCTGGATGAAAGGAAGTCTTGTGGTAGGGGAAGATGGAGTACAGTGCAGTGCAGTGCAAAACAGGAACCAGCTCTAATGGACATTGAGTGATATCATCAAGGCCTGCCTAGTGTTTGCTCTTCTCTGTACACTTCTGAGGACAGCAGCACTGTGCCTTGCAAGCTGAAGCCCAGAATATTGCATGTGTTTCTTGTCAGTGAATGAAAGAAAAAGGAGGTGAGTGTCCTATGGTTTGCTTTTCAACCCTCAGGACACAAAACCCCTCATTTGAAATCTTGCTTGTATGTCACGTCCCCCATTGTGAGGATAAAACCCCAGCACGGTCTCACAAAATGTGCTTTGCTTCTGTCAGCAAAAATCTAAGCCCTCGGCAAGGAGTCATGAATTAACAGAGGATAAGGATCATTCTCATCCCATAGGTGCAGACAGGAGAAACAGAAATTATTTGGCAGCCTGAGTCATGCACTGAGATAGTGAAAGACCTAAGGTTAAGAGCCAGTTTTCTTGTATCTCAGCTCCTGGCAAGTAGAAACTTACCTTTCAAAATTCAGAAGTTGGTAAACTATGCAGAGCTTGCAACTGGTTTGTCAGAATCACTGACACAGAAAGCTGAGCTGAAAATCTCACACAAATGTGTTTTTCTGGAGGAGGATCAAGTTGCCCCAAGCTTCCACCAAACCAGAAAGAATCTCCCTACCCAAACTTCTGCCCTAAACCTGAACACACAGGCTAAAACCTCAGGAGATTTGAATCAAATATCACTAATCAGATGGTCAGAGAAACCTTTTGGGTCGTTTGTCCGAGAAGTCAGTTTGTGCCAAAAGACCAGACTTCAGTAGCCCTGTGCCTGGGCATGTTTGGAACTGGTCCTGTGGTCTGTGGCTTGGTGTCACTTCTATAATTCTTTTCTTTTTTTTTTTTTTTTTCTCTTGAATGGTTGTCTCATAACAGAATACCACAATAATAGCTAGACACTACCAAGAGGTCATCTAGGGAGAAACTGCAATATTTCTGATCATTTCAGGGAAGGGAGGTTGGGGGTGGGGGGTGGGTGAGGAGAGGCCTGAATTCCTTGGAAAAGATGCTCTGTCTGTTTACATACCAGTTCTTGCATTCCTTGTCTACTGAGTTCCTCCATCTCCTCAGCTACCCACTGTTTTCTTTTTTTTACCTTTCATTTTGATTTCACAGCAAACTCAGTTTCCAGCATGATTTTCTTTCCCTGGAATTCAGACTCAAGCCCCACCTTTGGGACCTGGATGGAGGTGTAAAATCCCTCCCCAGAAAAAAAAGGCACTTGGATCTGCCATTTACAATTCAGGCCCATATCTTCCAACTGCAGCTCTAAACTGCATCAAAGACTTTTGTTCCTAGCTTTTGTTCCCAGCTTTTGTTCCCTTCTCTGTTCCCTTGAAATGTCAGCAAACATGATGGCTTTGTTGATGCCGTCAGGGTGGTCTGACCGCTTCCCACGCTGGGCATGCGGATTGGGTGGCTGTGGAACAGTCAGCAGTTCACTGGGTGTCTCCTCTAGGATGTTGTTGTTCCTCACACCAAGGCAGTGGCCTGAAGCAGCAACATTGCCATGAAATCAACAGAAAACAAATCCACCTCCAGCTGCCCTGGCTCGCACAAGGACATGCAGACTGTTCCCAACCAGCAGCTGCTGATGCTACCAGGCAGAGAGGAAAACCATGCTGGGGGCTCAGAGCTCTCCTTGGATATTAGGATGGATATCCACCCCTTTAGACACATTCCCTGCTTTGTCTGGAGGAAGACTCCAAATATATGCATTACTGCTGTCTCCTGAGCCAACAGACTGCAGGGCTGTCAGAAATCAGACCTCATGACTGTTCTAGCTCTGCTGACTTCCATGTAGAAATGGCTTCTCTTACATCCAAGTGTATGCTTGTCAGGGTAGGGATGGGATGACCAGGTATATCCTGCCCCAGAGACCTCCTCAGATGCCCCCAGGACTGCTCTGAGATGACCTGGGACCTTCCTGACCCCTGTTGCTCCCTGAAAGGTTGCAGGAGAGTCTGTGCTGAGCCCAGCAGCCTCTGCCTGACCTCTGGGAGCTGCCTGTAAAATGTGTCTGCCTGCAGCCACAGCATCCCAGGGCAGAGTTCTTGGAAGGAATGGGGAAAATCAGCTGAGTCAACTACCAAGCACAGGCCATATTTTTCTGCCCCATCACAGGAAACACTTTTAGCCTGCACTGCCCAGAAAGGGTTGAGCTAGCATTGCTCCTCAGCCCACCTGAACTGTTTCTACCAAGGGGGATCTTCAGGGCTTCCAGGGCTTTTGTCCTGCTCTCTCTCTCTGCTTTGCCTACCAGTATGCTGCAAAATTTTGGTCATGACCTCTCAGTTGTTCTGAAATAACATGTTTGGCTTCAGCCTGAGAAGCTTGAGCAATGCTGCTCTACCGCACTTTCCTGAGAAGCATGATGGTAAGGATGTGATCCAATTTAGGAACAAGCTGAGGCTCTTCCTGCTCTCTGCTCTGCATCTCTCAGGTTCACTTAATCTTTTCCTATCACAATGCTTTTTCCCACTCTTTATATTATCAATTAATTTTCTTCAATTACAGCAAAAAGGGACCCTGGCCAAAGAGGAATTTTGCTGCAAGTCTCACAAAAGATCACATCTGTCTGCAGCTTGGTTTCATTCAAGGAAGGTCATTCTGTGTCAAGCGCACTCAAAACAGACAATGCCTTGTCTCCAGGTCTCCAAAACCTCCTATCCAGACACTGTCATGGAAGCTTTCAGCTCGAGCACTCCTCTGACCCACATCCAGCCTCACCAAGAGCTTCTCAGCAATCCAACAAGTGTCCTAGGCCAACACAACCTACTTCTCTTGGAGCTGATGGCACCACTATCTTCAGTATCAACTGCAGAAAATTACAGCAGTCTACCTTCTGTTGAAAAATCCACCTAAAATTTGGTTCTTTTTTTCATTCTTGGCATCAGTTGAGTTCTGGTACATTCCTTGGACTTCTTTGGAATTAATTCATGGCTCGCTCTGGTAGTAAGAGGGAAAGTGTGGATGTTGCAGAAACACTTTGTCACAAGAGAGATTTGCAAGTATCCCCATCACACAGAAGTTGTGTTTGATCTGCTGTTTCACTAACCTAAATCATAAGCCCCTTTATGGCTGGGAATACTTTCTGTATATTCACAGCTGAGTACTTCCATACCAGTTGGCTGCAGCATCCCAGATTTATGCTAGTATCACTGAGGTCAGAGGCTGGCCCCATGCCATGCAGGCTGTGCTTCTGGAGGAGCTCAGTGGTAAAAGGCAGCATCCTGAAATGGAAGCAAGGAGTCAGAGGGCTGCAAAAGCCTTTCAGAGCCACAGTAACAAAATGAAGATACTCTTTTACTGACAGCATGAAAATCCCTTGAACTGCTTGTGTCCCACTGTGAAAGACTCTGTGCATGGAGTGCATGAAAGAACATACTGAGTGACGAGAGCCCCATGCTAGGGAAGGCTTGTGGCACAACATACAGACAAGGAGTGTGTTCCTAACTGGACCCCTTGGCTTGTACAGCCCTGCTCCATCCAACTTTGCCACACTGCTTTGCACATCCCTTTCCACTCCACAGCTTCCTACACCAGAGGATGCCAGGCAGGGGACATTCAATGAGGCCAGCTGTGCTTCCAGCCCACCTGAGCAGTGGATGAAAGGAGTTGCAAGGAAACACATCAATACAAATCCATGCAATGCAGATACAGCTGCCAAGGTTTAAAGACCAGTGCCCTGGTCCCCCAGGCACAGATGGCCCCATATAGAGACTGGTTTTGCACACAGGATTCAGGTCATCCCAGTCTCTAAGACAGGTCTGGGCAGAGATGGGAGACACTTGTACCAATCCTACACATAATGCACTTCCCTTGATCTGAAATGCTGGGCATGATGGCATGATTCAGCTGCATAACCTGGTTCATAAACCAGTTGGTTTTGCAGTATGCAAGCAGGTATTTGGGTAGATGATGTCTTGTTGGACCAGGAATGGAAGGGGAGATGGCAAAGCGGGTGGGAGTCACAGTCAGGTGTAAACAGGCAAGCTTGTCCTGCTCAGAGAAAACTAGGGAAAAGTTGGAAAAGATAGTGGTGTTCTCAGGAAATCCAGTTTTGAATCTGGCTTGCCTCACCCTGATCTGAGACTCCTTTATAAATTGCATCAGGAAGGCAGCACTGGCCAACAGAACACAACAGCTAATCATAAAATGTGAAGAATATCTATTATGTGCTCAGCTAGTGACATTTTAAAGCCTATAATTTTTTGCATCTGCAGTCTCCTGGCCCATAATATTTATTCTCCTTTCCCTTGAAGCCAAGCTAGAGACAGTCTCAGATAAAAATCCTGCAGTTGAACACCCTGTATTTCAGGGAAATTGAAGTCAGGCGCCTGTACTTCAAATTCAGCCTTGATCAGAGCAATCTGAGAAGAATAAGTTCAAGAAATGAACAGGACTTCAGAGAGGCATCTTCATCTCCAGCTTTGGCTGAGACACAGCAAAGTCCAGTGTGAGAGCTCCAGAGTGTAATCCAGCAGGATTCTGAGATAAGCAAAACTCAAGGGCAACTCAAGTCAGCTTTCTGGGCCTGTAGACCTTTGTAAACAATAAGCATAAGGTTTGTTCCTTCTAACTTCAGGTTTTGTTGGGGAAAGTTCTTAACTTCAGTTTGGTAGCACTCGGGTAACGTCTGTCCTTTACACAAAAGCCTGGGCACTCCTGATAGGAACCTTTACAGAGGGTTTGAAAAAAAAAAAGCCATTGGAAAAATAAGAATTCAGGAAACAGGAATGTTATAACCTTGCTAGCACAAAGGCAAAAGCCATTGTGTGCACACAAATTTAGAAGCAGCAATGGCAAAAAGCTTTGAAAGAAAACAGCAGTGATTTTTACTATTGCCTTATATGAGTTCAGAATGTTGCAAAGTTAAACAAAGCAATTATAAAGCTGGTTATTTAAAAATACCTAATGTTTCACAGTCTTCTTTGAGATGAATCAGGTATCCAAACATCTGGGGACTGCAACATCCATCAGGGAACACAGATGAGACACATCAAGACAGGAAGGTTTAGGGCTGCCATTGGAGAGACAAGGAACAGCAGGAGTCTCCTGCAGCTTCTTTTGGGTCAGAAATGTTAGTTCTACATGAATGTGTACACTAAACAAAAAGAGGAAGAAAAAGAGAGAGCTAAAAAAGGTTTTTGCAAGTCTCCTGCTGTTCTGTGTCTTTCTCACTTTGCTCTGATCTCTCTGTACATGTCACTGGCTGGCAGGATGACTGCTTCCTGATTCATGATTTCATATTTAATTCTTTCTATATAAAAGGAATTTAAAGGAAAATATTACAAATAGTTTGGCCACACTGCATCAAGTCACTGGAAACTATTTCTTTATCCCTGATGTTCTCTTTTTCCCTCCATCTTCTTTTTTTTCTCCTTTAAAAGAAAAGTTAGATGCTTTCCTAAACACTTTCCAGACTTGAGCTATTCACAGATTGCATGTGGAAGGCAAACACAACCCAGGTCTGGAAGAAAGACTCTCTCATGCTGGTCACCCCAGTAGCTTGGGGCGTTGCAGGCGGTGTCCTCAGCAGTGTTTCCTTTCAGAGAGCTGTGGCTGCATGAAAATGCTTTGGGTGTAGCAATCCTGTGCTCATCCCACAGGCACTTCATGAAAGAGGCAACTGTTCCATGTTGGGAATTCAGAGAAACCTCTGGCCAGCAGTGGCTGCTGGAGGCACCCTGATTAAAGCCCCATTGTTTTGCCCACTCCAGCTAAACTGCTCCCTGATGAAGCCCCCGTCTGTCCAGTGGTTTGGGAAGAAGCAAATAAGTAAATAAAGTCGTTGCTGGGAATAACAAAGACTGGAGGAAGCAAGGAAAGAGGAAGTAACCAAAGAAAAAAATCCTTTAATGCACTACATTTCTCAAAGGCATATGTCCAGGAATTGGGTTTCTGGACTGTGTTTCTTTTGTCTTTCTGACTCCTGGATCTTGCTGTACTAAGGGCTTTGAGACATTAACAAACACTTTGCAAACACAACAAGGGGTGTTGCAGGAAAAGGGTGTTGAGATCATACTTAATCAAACTTCCTTACATTTTGATAGCTACAGTACTGCTGTACAAGTCAGTCATCTCGTTGCCTTTGCAGTTCTCCACAGCCAACACAGCTGAGCCACACACTTCAGGCCACGACCTGTATCCTGATTTTCGTACATGGCTGACACGCTTCAGAGGGAAGAAAACTCCAGGCTAAGTTCATATTCCTGCACAGGTGTGTCTCAAAAGGGGATGAACTGAATGATGTAAAAGTGGGACCTTGCTGGAGACTGTAAAATCAGAGAAGCTTTGATTCACAGCACAGGCTCCCAAGGCAAAGGAAGCCGATGCACCGCATCCTTCAGCAGGTGCTGAAGACGAGCACGTTTAAACATTAAGGATTGGAAGCTTATCCATGCGAGGCAAAGCTGCCCTTGCTCACATCCATAGACTTTGGAACTACTGAGAGACTGAAGCTCATTTTAACATCAGTTAGGCGCCAAAAGACGAATGAAAAAATGTAGTTAGCTGACAAAAATATGTGTCACTTGCAATGTAGTAACTTAATGGCATCTCCTTACACTTCATAAAAACAAGCTTGTTTCAAGGGCTGAAAGGAGTCAGAAATCACTGTTTTAGCTCTTGCCCTGTCTCAGTTTTGGGTAAAAATCTGGAAGAGGAGTTTTGGATAACAAGAGTTGTCGCCACTTTGAGCACATTCCTTTATCCTATCCTTAAGCTGTCTGTACCCAGAACAGTCTTTCCCTCTATTCCACCCCTACTAACAAAGCTGCCAGGATTTTGAATTCTGTTCCCACTTACAGCCCTCTCTCTTCCACCATTCATTAGCAGTCTCCAGTTGCTCCAATACAGTCAGTTTTGCCCTCAGACTAGTTTTTCCAACCTTCACCTCCTCCCTTTCAAGCATATTGAAATTTCCACACATGCTTCTCTCCAGTCCACTTTTGCCTTTATTCCCTTTCCCCATCCATTTCCTCTGGTGTGCTTTTCCATTTCTCTGCCACACTTCTTTCCTCCTAGCTGTTTCTTTGGATGCATTATCATTAACTTCTATCCATAAATTAGGATTGGGCCTGGTCCTAAAACCAGAATCATTTGAAGTTGCTGCAGGCAACTTGTAAGGGGCAGTCCTATCCATAAGTCAGTAATGAACCCATCCCATGGCGTGCAAAGGGAAAGCTGTGCTATTGCATATTCTCCCTTCTAAATCAGAGACTATAAAATGAAGATTGCAGTCTTGCAGAAAATCTTTGTAGCATTTTTTATTATTTTTTCTGCTTGGTTTCCTTTTTTTTTTTTTTTTTTTTTTTTTTTTTTTTTTTGCAAGATTAGCAGAAGCATCCTGGCCAAGCTCCAGTCTAGGGTAATCTCTTCTGCTATTTCACATCCACGCTGAATTGTTTTTTCCATTTCCTAACCCCAGAGGTTAGATGGTAAATGGCTGTCATGTTCTCTTCAAAGCTAAACTGTCACGTATGGGGGCAGAAGCCTCACCAAGCACTCTGGGTATGTAATGCCACCCTGGTGCACCTCACACCTCCCTCAGAGGCTCTTGCTATGGAACCTTCTGAGAGACAGGCAAGCTGGGTGAGCCTGATCCTTTCCTGCCCTCACTCTCACCTAATGTGTCACTCCCCAGAGCTGCAAGAGCCCACTTTTCAGCACTGGGTGATGAAAACAGCTAGGACTCTTCCCATTTAATAACAACTACAATGGGAACTTTGCACCGAAAAGATGATACCAGCATCATTTAATCACTGACAGAGGTAGGATGTGGGAAAGAAAGGAGTGCCCTAAGGTCTCTCATTGAGCCAGGCATTGGCAGGAGCAGAGTTTGCCACGGCCTGTGGCATGCCATGGATGTGACTCCTGCCACCTCCCTCAAGCAATTCAAACTCCAATCTGAGCAATTCATCCTTCAGTGGTGCACAAACACTGGAATGTGAGGAGAAAGGCAAAAGGTGGGCTTTTAGGCTGCTTACATCTCCTGCAGGTCACCAGACCGGATGAGGGACACAGGTAGCCAAGCTGAGGCTGCAAAATCTCACTGCACACATCAACACTCATGTTCCCTTGTAGCCACCAGCACTGCCTCAGCACAGGACATGCAGTGGGGTGGCACTGCCTGGGGCACACACGGAGCTCTTCCCAGTACTTCAGGCAACTGCGCTGCCGGTAGCTCACGAAAGCGCTCAGCCAAAACTGCTGACACGTGTCAAATTCCCCAAGCAGCATTATTGGCCCAGCCAAGGGAGTTTGAGGAGCCATCTGGCCAGGGACATGGAGCCCACGAGTCAGGGAGTGGCCTCTTGCTCCCAGGGCTGGGATAATTGGACATTGTTCAGCATCTGAATCGCCGCTCTGTTGGGCTGTGGGTTTGTCTGGTAGGGACGAGCTAATTACCATGCAAACTGCCGAGGGGAGGAGGGGGTCAGGGATGGCCCTCGTCCTTCTTCTGCCCCATAACAAACAGGAGGGCTTTCTGCCCCCACAGCACCCCAAAGCAGTGAGGGGAGAATGGGTGGGCAAGGGGAGGTGAAGGGAGAAGCCTCTCGAATGCTTCCCATTCAAATACAACCACAGGACCCCATGTCAAACCTGGGTGTGGATTTTCCTGCCATACACAGAGTTTTGTTTGCTGTCAATTCCCTGAGAACCAGCAAGCAGCCCTCAAAGTTGCCCAGAGACCTCAATGGCTCATGGTGCCACACTTGCTACTTTCCCTTCCTCGTTCCACATCAGCCAAGGTGCTGCTTTTCACCACCACAGCCCAGCCAAAGAGCTGAAAGTACTGCAGAGACAGGGCTGCATTGAAAGTCCCAACCTCCACCCTTCCTTCACCACGAGGTAAAGTCAGCATCACTACTGCTTCAGCTTCTTTTCAAGGAGGCAGGGCTGGGGAAAGGGATAGAAATAAAGCATATTACAAGCTAAAATATCTTTCCTTAAGCACAAGAATTGATGTCAGGTGCACCTGCATTGTTCCTTGAATCACAACTATTCAAAATCCTTTCATACCCTGCAAACATGTTCTGTCAAGAGGCAGGAAAACATTTTTCTAATTTTTCCTATTCTCCTAAAGAAAACATGCATGTGTCTTTCCCCTTTTTCTACCAAAGCTCAATTAGATTTGCTTCACAGGTATATAACGTTGCAAAGAAAAGCCTTGCAGTCACCCTTTGTCCGTCTGCTAAATCCTTCCACCATCCTGCAGTGAGTTCAAAGCTGTAGTAAGAGATGCACGAAAAATCCCAAGCAGGGAAGCATCATTAGGGCAGGGATAAGCCTCTAAAGCCCTTAGGATCCAGAGCTGCAGTTCACATCTGTTTAATGCCCAAGAGCTAACATCAATAATTTAATGAGTGCCTTACATCCTGAAATATTTCACAAACTGCAAAAACAAGACTCACTCCACCCACCTCTAGGCTGGGAGGTGGCAGCTGTTGAGCCAGGCAGAGCAACACTACGTGACAGTTTAGGACACTGGATAAAAAAACAAATCCCAGCTCCAGCAGAAATTGCTTCTGCAAAGGAAAAGACACAGCACAGCATGTGCATGTGTAAAAGAGACCCTATCCTCTAGGAAAGAAAAAGATCAACCAAGGACTTTTTTTTTTAAAATATTGGAGTCCTTGTTTTACCATGTGCCCAAATATCAACATTTCCCCAAATGATGCCAAGACAGCAATTTGACTGAGCTGGTACTACGCTTGCCATCTTCTGAATCACCCACCCCATTCCTGTAGCAGATTTTTTGGGGCCACTCCCATGCAAGCACTAACCAGACATAAACCTGCTTGGGGTGTAGCTGCTGCAAGCATGGCTTAAAGCTGAACAGCAGCACACTTACTGAGCTGCCACACTGAGGGGCCTCAGTAGTATCCAGTTAATCTTCTCAAATCTCATTATTGCAGCAGAGTGACAGATGGGTGTTTTAGCAGGATAGAAATGAGGACTAATTAGGACTCCTAGCCCTCCTTTGTGATTGTCACATCGGTTCCTCCCTGCCTCAAGCAGGTTTGTGAGCAGTGATGGAGGGCTGCCTCTACCACCGTGTTCTGCCTGCCACCCTGAGGAGGACAGCAGGCACTGGGTCACCTATGCCCACCTGTTCTACAGACAGGGCTGCAGGGGATTCCATTCCTCATCTACGTTCTGGCAAGTTTGGAGGGTGACCCCAAATTGAAGTTACTGGGATATGGAACTGAATTTCCTGGCTCAGCCCCTGTTTGTGGCTTTACACAGCAAACCTTAGGCAGCAGCACGTAAGTCACTATTGAGCCAGGAGGGAAGAATGATGGACTCAATGGATCAAGACCAGCTCTTCTCATTTACTGCTCTGAAGCCTGCCTTGGGCACAGAGCTTGATGTATTGACTTTGGCAATGTGCATACTGCCATCCTGGCTATAAAGTTATCGAAATGGAGGGAGACGGGGAGGGGAGCACAGGGGGAGGTAAAAAAAACAAAACAAAACAAAACAAAACACCAAAACCAAAAATCTAAGTAGAGGGAACTGAAAACATTTGAGGGAAGGGGGAATCCTCCACACCCCCTCTGTACCCCTGAGCCATCACCTCAGGCCAAACCCCACGCTCTTCTTAAAGATTCCAAGACATTTGTTTTAACTTTTTTTTTTTTTCTGCATTCCTCCTTGTTGTACTTCTGGTTTCCAGTTGGGACTGGAATGGAGAGAACAGGATTACAGAAGGAAGTCTGTTGCTCTATTTTCCTGGCTTGATTAGAAGCAGAAGAGGCAATAAATCTCACAAGAGAGTTTGTTCTCATTTAGCCTTTCATGTATCTGAAATTACCTGACCAGAACAAGGGTAAGGAAAATGCACTACCAAGTGGAGCACACTGAGAAGATAAAAAAAGAAAGAGCAAAATGGTGAAGCTGTTTCCTTCTCTGATTTTGCACAAAGAAAACAAACAATTCAGTCCCACTGACAGCTTATTTATTTCACACAAATTGGAGCACAGATGCAAGGGCTTGAGGAGGAAGCTCACCCTGCCTCTGAAGCTCCTGAGGTGTGACTGCCACCACTAGCAGCAGCACCACAATGGGAGAGGAACAGAAAAACCAGCACTAGTTGCACGTGGAGCAAAGGGTTTTCCACATGCTGGATGGCTCTGTTGTGCTGCCAAGCTGCCTGTCTGCAACAGGACTGACAGTCACACTCAGTGCTGAGATGGTAAATGCAGAAGCCAATGGATCAAAAATATCCCAACTGAAATATTCAGCTGCAAATAAACACACACACACACACACACATACACACACCCTCCCTCCCAATGTTCTGTCTGCTAGATCAGCATTTTTGGATGAGCCAGTGAATATATACAGGCACAGATCCAGCCTGGATTCTCAGCCTTGCATCCTACGTGTATAGAAAGTTTGTGAGCAGGTTCAGCATCCTTCAGGTAAAAAGGCAGTATCAATGCTGCTGTGTTTAGTGAAAACCAGCAGTGGCATCCTTTAAATGAAGTTTGTATTGGAGAAGCTGACCTGGTTTGATGCTCTTCAGGAAATAAATTACACAACTTAGTTACATCAGGCATGTCTCCTGGCCATTTGGATGTTCAATCCCTATTCTAGAGATGGAGGTATATCTCCTCTAACCATTTCCTCATGTAACAGTATCTAATGACATTACAAAACAAAACACATGCACATTCCCAGATCGGAGAGAGCCAAAAACAAAACCCAAGAGATTGAGAATGAGTTTTGCTTTTGGTTTGGCCTTTTTGTTGTTGTTGTTGTTGTTCTTTCTTTAACTCTTCTTTGCTTTATAGAACTAAACAAAGCCTCCTGTTCCACATGATAAATCTCCACGCTGCTCCTGGCCCCAGAGAGCACAGGAGATAATAGCATTTCCAAAGGCATTTAGTTAGTTGAGCCCTGAGTGTAGAAGAGGGCAGTGAGGAGCTGCAGATAAATTGCCATGAACCCAAGTCAGCTGCTCAGGGCATATTTCTAAGAGCAGCAGACACAGCTGAGAATCCTGCAAAGGGATGTGAGTTTCCCCTCCCTTTGCTCAATCTCCGTGCTGGAGATGTAACACAGCTCCTGCTCCCCTTGTTCCCAGTGTCTTTCTTCTCTCCCTTGTTGCCATAGAGGCTGGTATCTGAGACTGGAAATGTGATGCTCCACTTGTGAGAGTGGGTGGAGAAAAAGCAAGGTTTGCATTATTAGTAATTTCACTCACAGTATCCATTTTGGCAGCAAAGTTTCTCACTCTCCAGTCTGCTGGACATGCTTTGGCAGGAAGGAGCTTGGCCACAATGCCCTAGTGCACCGTGGCTTTGGGGGAGGAGGGGGGCTCTTACAAACACCACCTGAGTAAGATGTGCTGCTTCAAAGCCTTTTTGTAGACTTCCTATCGAGCCAAGGCTCTGCATGGCTTTCAGAAGATGCAGCATAGCAATGCACTATATAAATTAATTTATTTGGACTGACCAGCAGCAAAACTTCAGAAACCATTCAAGAACTGGGGCTCTTTATGAAAAGACAATTCCTTTTGGGCATTAACCAGGGCAGAAAGAGCATTAAGCAAGCCAGAAAGGACCTTTTACAACATCCTGATTGCACAATAGTTATTGATTGAATTGCCAGCAAAAACTGGAATGCCAAGGAAAATCTCTGGTAGTAACTGTACAGATTACTAAGAACATCAGAAGAATTACGAAGTGAGTTGCCAGCAGGTTGAGGGAGGTGATCCTTCCCCTCTGCTCAGCACTGCTGAGCCCACAGCTGGAGTCCTGGACTCCACAGTACAAGAAGGACTTACTGGAGCAAGCTCAAGCTGAGGGCCACAGAGATGATTTAGGGACTGGAGCACCTCTCATATGAGGAAAAGCCAGGATTGTTCAGCCTGTGTAGGAGAAGGATCAGGAAGGGTCTATCATTGTAAATGAAGACCTGCTGCAAGGGAATGAAGAAAAGGGAGCCAGTCTATTCTCAGTTGTGCCTACTAACAATACAAGATATGTAAACTAAAAACCATTAGACTCCATCTGAACACAATACTTTTTCACTTTGATGGTAGTCTGAGGCTGAATCAGTTTGTTCACAGAGGTTGTGGAATCTTCATCTCTGATGTTCAAAATTCAACTGGACACAGTCCTGGGCAACTGGCTCAAGCTGACCCTGCTTGAGCAGAGGGTTTGGTCTAGTTAATCGCAAGAAGTCCCCGATCATCTCAGTAATTCTGTGACTCTGTAATATTTTCTACTGCTGTTACAGTAACTCTTCCTATATGGGCATTAACTCACTTAAGTCGAGGCAGCCACCCGGCCAACCTGACATTGCCTGGAACTGAGTCTGTCACACACATCATCAGCTGGTGGCAGGATGGAAGAAGGCTGGTTTGAGCCTAGGCCAGGTGGCTGCTCCCAAACAGGAACAAAGCAACTGAGGTGGAGGAACTGAAGGCAACTGCAAAAACCATGAGTTTTGCTCTGCCCCTTTTGGTGCACTGTTAAAATCAAAAGGGCTCCCACTTGGGTGAAAATGGGGAATCTAATCCAGCTGCAGGGTCGTGTTCAAGACAGGGGTGTAGAACAGAAGAGGACTGGCACTTCCCTCTGCACTAAGACTTGTAACCTTAGGGACTGAACTCCTTGCTCTTACACACAGGAGCAGCAGTGATCTGGCACTTGAGTGAGGGTGAAGGTTAGTACTGGTGTACATAACTTCATTATATGCAAAGGCCCCCAACATCTGACAAAAAAAAGTAGGTCTTAAATCCCTGGTTAAGTACTTTCATATCTGCAATCACACTGGTGCAGAGGATCAGAAAGTCTGCTTGTGGTTTCAGATAAATGTAGAAAACAGAGTCTACATTATTGAATTAAGTATGGAAGTTAATAATACAAGTCAGCACAGTTGCACAACGTAATTTCATTTAACACTAAATTCAATTTATGTTACACTGTTCTCTATCTGTGTCCATTGTAAACATACTGCAGATTCTTGTTTTGTTTTGGTTTCAGGTTTTTTTAGTCAGTTTGGTTTTGGGTTTTTTTTGTTGACAATGCAAAACACATTAACTGAACTTATCAGCAGAGAAGCTGAAGGCTCTGGCACACAAGCAAAGGACAGCTGAATCTTGAGGCTCTGGGAATGTATGGAAAGGAGCTGCAAGTAGGCAGCTAGAAACACTAGTTGCCCTTGAAATAACCAGCAGTGCAGCCATTTCACAGCCCTTGCATTGCAATAAGGTATCTGTAGGCTTGCGTGTCAGAGCTCTAAGTGTATCTGGCACCCTGTTGCTGGTGCTGGGTTGGAGGCAGATGCTGGTAGCTCTCCATCCTTTAATCACCCTCCAGATAGAGGTCCAGTCCAAGCCATGATGTGGGCAGTCAATCTGACAGCCACCCCAACCCTGGCCCTTCAGAGCAGGGCTGGTTATACCATTACTGACAGGCTGTTTTCATTTCCCTTATTACCATTAAAGGAGAAACACTGGAACATAAATTTTTGGCACAACCCTGACTGCCAGCAAACATTGCTGCTGTAGAACTGTGTCATATATGCAAAGCCAGAGTTACAGATGCATGCTTTCTGAGCTCCCCAAACCAGAACCAGGCCTAAACCAAAGCTTGGGACCCAAGCACCTCAGACCAGTGGGGGTCTCCCTGATTTGCTCATCACGTCTAGACCAGCCTGTGTTGTACAACCACCCCGTGCACTGCCAATGTTTCATCCACTACAGCTGTTTCCCTGAAACTCTGAGAGCTGTAAGACCACAAGCAGTGAAGTCCCTACTCCTCAGTTTCCAAGTTCAGATGAAATCAGCTGCTACCAACAAAGAGAAAACATTTGCTAAATCAAAATATGTGTCCTAATCTAAAATCTGCAGGCAAGATGTGATTCACGCTGTTTGCAGGGGGTGGGGGCGAAGGCAGGATCAAAGTGGGGCTCAGTGCATGCAAACCACACATCTGCCTCCTGCAGTGCTCAGTAAGGGAAATGTAAAGCAGGAGGCAACATGCAAGAGTTCTCTGCTAATCACACAGTGCTAGCAGTGGAAAGTCAATACAGAACAAGGAGCTGAGCTTGCAACATGAATGTTAAACAACAGTAACACTGTGCCACAGAGGCACAAAAATCCAGGTCCCAGGAACCAGAAACAGATTGAGGAAGTAACACAAACATCATCCAAAACAAGAAGGAACAGCAAAGTAACAGAAGCAAACAGATGGCTTCTGTTCCCGTTGTTCCCAGTGTCTTTTTGCTCACACTTGTTGCCATAGAAGCTGGTATCTGGGACTCAAAATGTGATGCTCCACTTGTGAGAGAGGGTGGAGAAAATGCAAGAATTTACATTATTAATAATTTCCTCCACAGAATCCATTTTGGCAGCAAAGCTTCTCATCTCTTGTTCACCAGACATGCTTTGGCAGGCACTGAAAGGCCAAGGAGTTGTCTTTTCCCTCAAAGCCCAGCCTAGCTCCTCCACCTGCCAATACATGTACTCAGCTCTCAGGCTCTGCTGCCACAGCTCTCCTTCACTGTACAATAACACAATCCCACTTCTTTTCCCCAAAATTTCAGGGTTCAACTGTCCCTTTTGCTCCTGTCACATGGATGAGGGGATGCAGCCTTAAATATCCACACAGCCTGCATGACTAGAAGAGACCAGGAATAGACCACAGAGTGCAGGCCATGTGGCTTCCCAGCATATCAGCAGTGTGAAAATGTAGATCTGACCCCAGCAGCACATCACACACACACACACACAAAAAAAAAAAGAGGACTAAAGCATTTCTGAGCCAGCCCAAGAGGCCATTCTTGTCCTGTTCTCCTCCCAGCCCCTGCCGCTTCCTTCCTTGAAAGGAGACAAGTGTTTGATAGCCACAGAGCAAGGTGGGTCAGGAAAGAGATCTATATTGGAGGCAATTTGGCTCCACAAAAAGGTTTCTTTTCAGCCTGATCAGTTCTTGAGACAGAAATCCCCAGTGCCACAGCTTCTAATTTTGAAAGTGGGATTTTGAGCAGCTCTCCATTCTTCTGCAGCAGATTAAATAAGCGTGTGGCATTTTCATTTTTCCAAGGGGACTTAAAAAAAAAAGAAAAAAAAAAAAGCTTTGTCTTTTTCCTCCACTTTGCCTTTAATGACTCTTCAGCAGTTTTCCCAGGACTTCTTGCATGCACCACCAACCAAAAACACCTACCCAAAAGTATGGGCATGCCTTCACTTTGAAACATCACTACAGGAAAGGCAGCTAAAAAAACGTCCTAAGTGAATACAAATGCAGCCTTGTGTGGCACACACTTACTTGTGCCATGGACTTGCATGCACTCTCCTGCTCATCCCAGCATGCTCCTATCCCAAAAGACATGCAAGGGTGAGGAAAGAAAGCCACAGGGCCCAGAAAAGCTGCTTCACATCTGTGTAGCAGGTTTAATGATTGGCTCCAAAGGCAGTCTGCTCCTGAAGCAAGAAAATCTTTTTTCCTGAGTGACAAGTCTCCTTATCCAGTCACGTATGGACAAGGCAGCTTCACAGTGAAATGCATGATGACAAAATCACACAGAGGACAGTGTGCTTAAGGGGCTGCACCAAAACAAGCAAGCAGTATCCAAGCCCACCTTCCTTTTGTACCCAGCACGTTACTGCTGAATTATTGTTACTGCTTTCCCTCAAAACTACTTGCCTATGCTACAGCAAAGTCTTTGCCTACTGCAGCTCTCAGACGCATTTACGAACCTGCTTGTGGAGCCAGGGCTGGCCAGAGGTACCGCGTTTTTGAGACCACTAATGCAAAATGAAAACTTTCCTTATTCTTTCATTCAAATGCAGCTGTGACAAGGCAGAAGCAGCCACTGCACAGCTACACAGCACAGAAGAGTGTCTTATGAGCTAGCCATGTTGTGGTCTCCTTTCCCATACTACAAACAAGGGACTTGTAAGGGTTTCCTCACGTCTCCCTGTCTACAGTTGAAGACAACAGCTCCTTTTCCCTCCCCAGCCTCAGGGAGTGCCACTGGCAGGCCTTGCTCTCTCTGCCATGGCGAGAAGGAGCCTCAAGTGGGGAGAACAAGGGAGTTGGTGGTTCAAACCTTCTCAAACGAAGTAGCCCTTTTTCTAAAGCAAGTAACAAACAAAGCCAAGAGGCTGCATTAGATGAGGAGATAGAAAGTGGTTTGGGTGCTACAGGCTCAGGATGAGAGCCATTGAGGGAGCTGTGGGGAGTGTGGGAGGGGGTTGAGGGGAAAAGCTGAGCTCATTGCAACCCAACCAGACAACATCAGGCAGGAAACAGATGTGGAAGAAACCACAGAGGGGTACAGCAACAGCAGAATTAATTATCCTGCAAATAGAGGAATCTCAGGCACACAAAGCTGACCTGGACCATAAGAACAAGGCATCAAGTCTGAGATTTGGCTATATGCAGACTTGGTAGCATCTCCTAGTCCAACATCTAGACACCAGCATACCAAAAAACTAAAGGAAACAATTCAGCCTTTTTCCAAGTCTTGCCTGGCTCTAAGCATATGAAACAAGGGTAGTTCTGGATCAGTAGCGGTTCCTACTGCAAGAGACTGGATTATCATTTACCATCACAATCCAATTCCTGTAGATGCTATGTGCATTTCCATTCTAAAAAGTAGACATTGTACCTGGCTGTACACCTGAAATCCCAGCTTGAATCTCCCACAGTTAGAAGCACTGGGAATATTAAACTCCTGTTTAATTTAGTTCCTCACACTTTAACAACTTTGACTCTTAAAACAGCCTCCACTTACAATACTTCTGTGATATAACCAGAAGCAAGTTCTTTGTGACTGTTTTCTTAAGCAGTTCAGAGTGTCCTGCCTCAGCTAAAGATGGTGCACAAACTTGTGTCTTGTCTTCTCTGCTGGCCCATTCGTCACCAGAAAATTACACTGTTGGTATTACAGGAACTGAGAGCCTGATGTGCAGCTCCCACTGACTTCAGCAGAGGCAAGAATGCATTTTTCTCCTCTGGAAACCAAGCTGGTTATTAAGAGGCCAAAACATGACTCTAATGTTAATCCTTCAAGACTATTATCTGTTAGCCCCATTGCACTCATACAATTCAATAAAGTTTGGCACAGTGAAATGTTTTAGTAGAGGGCATTAGTAGTCACTTCCTTCTGCATGGATGCCTATCCATGTCCAAAGTCTGGGCATGGACACTGCTTTCTAGTTAAGCTTTTGTACTCCAAAAGATCACTTTCCTTCAAGCATAGATTCAGTGCTGGAAGTGACAGAGGAGGGATTACATAAAATTAGACAACTTTTCCTCAGTGGTATTGCCAGCCATCATTCTTTTATGTCTGGTGTTAGCTTGTCCTTATACATGCTGCTATTTAAGCCATTGTTTGATAATTATGGTGAGGAGGAAGAGAAGTTTCTTTTTCTCCAAGTTTCTATCCCTCTTACCAAAGAAAACTTGAAAACATAACCCAGATGCACACTGAAGTTTTGGAAAACAGTGAAAGAGGACAAAGAACCCAGCACTGATTTTATGGCGTGGTTTTTGTGGCCTGAGTCATGATTTCAAATGCTTGTGTTCACTGATAGCAGTCTGCCCCCACAACAAGTGTGACCAGTGTCTGTGTAGAGACTGCCAGCAGGAAAAGGCCAAGTAGGGTCAAATGTGGTACTGACAGGAACTGACTTGAAACACAGTAAATTCAACACATCTGAGTTTCTAACCAGCCACCAGACATCCACATCTGCCCATTAACACTGACCTGTGTCAGATCTGAAGACTCAACTCAGGGCTATAGGCTTTGCATCACATCTTTGGCTCATGAGCTGCTTCACTGTACCTGCTAAAGTCTTCCTATTTGATCGTTTTTAAATACTTTGTAGTTCCGCTGCAGCTTTTATAAAGTTCTTTCGAACAGAGGCTTAGGTACATGGATCTGGTAAGGGAGACAGCGGGATCTTTGGCTGTCTCTGAAGCAAACCATAGCAAGCTATTACAGAGTTAAATGGAAAGAGAGGAAATGCTGATACCTTTAGCAGAATATAATTCTCTCCACTGGAATTTGGCAACAACACAGGGACTAAGGTCCTTGCAGAAAGCACAAGCTGCTCGTCAACAACCACAAGCATGTAGGGACTCAAGTTGTGCCTCTCCTCCACAAAGCATCGCACAAGTAGTGCAGCACCCCCTAACTGCAAAGCTCATGTACTAACCCAGAGGGGAAAATTCCAAATTGAATCGTCTTCACTAGCCTTGGCCATCCCCTGTGCTCCCTTGGCCAGCACCAGCACAGCAGGACTCGGCCTCTCCTTGCCTGTGCAGCTCCAGTCACACACAACAGCACTGCAGGATGGTGTAAAGCAAACCTGAGCACGGAAAGCACAACCGACATGACTCACGTCCTGCCGGGCCCACAGCATCTTCTTTTCCAGTTAACCCTTCCGGGTGCATCTTAAAACCCGCTTTCAGAAAGGTCCACAATAAAATGTTTGCTGGACAGCAGCCAAAGTGCTCTCCTGTTCCTCATCACTCTCAGATACCAGGAACAGTCTTAGAACTTTGTGGCTCTCTAGTAGGGAACAACCTGATCCTGCATGCCACCAGTTAAACACAGAGCACTATGTAAAGCAGAGAGAAAGCTACAGCTTTATGTCCCTATAAAACTTGCTGATTACAGGAGCACTGACTTGTCACTGGAAATAATTCTTAGCAGGACAATTCAACTCTCCCCAAATCAACCATCTCTCATGCCCTAAATGCTCTTCTAATTTGGTTGCAAGTTTGTGATGTCCTGGTGACATCTCAACCTTAATTTCTTCCCCAAGACTTCACTTCAGCATTCTTGGTCATTCCTATTTATCCTGAGAGTCCTACTACAAACAAAATTAATATCGCGAATACTTTAATTTCTTTTCCCCTTGTCCTGATGAATTGGAACTTCCAATCTAACTTGCACCCTTACCAATAATCCTACAACAACTGAGTCTTTCATTTCTGGATCCCACAGCACTGGGCAATGGGATGTGCTACTGAACAAACAGCAGTACTGCATAAAGAATTCTCCTATTCTCCCCCACTGCCCCTCAGCATGGAGAGATAAGTACATTGGGACTGTGAACCATGCCACAAATGAAATTTGAGGAAATGTCCTTCCTTCTTGTTCTCAAAAGACTATTTAAAAAACAACAAACAAACAAACAAACAAACTATAGGATATTAGATAATAGACTTTGCTCCTCTGGCCTAATTTCAACTGCAGCAACTAGATTTTTGCCTTTAAAATTCCCCTTGCTGCTTCAAGTGAATATACTGCCTGTGCCCGCCTTCCCTGTGTTGTTTTCCAGTGCTCCTGTAAACAGCTGTAAATAGTTCCTTGACCACAGAGGTTCATGGTAGCACTGGATGGAATTTGTCTGTCTGCACCTCACACTGGCCAAGGGACATCAGCTCATTAAGTCTGTTATTATTTTTTGACATTTCAATTCAGTTGCTGTTAAGAGCTTTATAAATTAAAAGATCCAGTACTTGTCACAGACAGCCCACAATACAGTTGAATGGCTGGTTTTCCCCCATACCTAAATAAATGCACATATATAACATTTTATCTTAGTGATACTTTTACTGCCCTCTTCACTGTGCAATGGAAAGTACTCCTGTTATGTAGTCCATCCTCTGCCAGTGCGGTTCCACACTGCACTTCATCAGCCACGCTCATCAGCAAATGAAAGACCTGATTGTGCAGCTCTCCCTGTACAAAGCTGACATTGCTGCTAAAAGTCTTTTTTTTTTTTTTTTTTTTTTTCTTGAAATAACCTGACATTGGTAAAATTGGTTAATTCAAATTGGAACATAATGCTAAACTTGGATCATAATGCTAACATCAGGGGTGGTAACAGCCATGTATTTATTTTTTCCTCTCACTAAACTGTAGGTCCTTCTGCTGGCCAAACTCACAACCACTTCTCTTGTCATCCAAGGCACTGTAAGAAAAAACATTCTGCTCCCTCCGTCATCAAGGACTGACCATTTCAAACTCGGGACCCCCTTATTTTATTGGAGTTACCCCTTGTCTGAGCTACTGTGTTCTCATTCAATACCTGGGAACATGAAGGTCAAGGGGAGAAGGAGTGAAATCCAACAGACAGGGTGGTGAACATGTTAGCTGAGATGCCTCCTACACCACACAACGTACTCCACCCCATAACCCAGTCTCTGTCCTGTCTCCATCCAGCAGTCCAAGGACAACATGGGAACTGTATAGGAGTCCAGTTCCTCCCTCGAATCCCCCAAAATTCTAGTCTCATGGACTTAAGTTAGATTTTGAAATCCTGGAGGAGGTAACACTGAACACAGTTCGGATTTCCAAACCTGACTCCCAAAAAGCCTGCTACTCCCTTTCACAGCCAGGCAGATGGGAGAGGGCATCACAACCGACGTTGGGGCTGTCTTTGTACGCACTTAGGCAGCCCGAGAACCCCAGCCAAGTCCTTTCCACACACACAGCACTACTCATGCAAGGGTCATGCAGATGCATCACCAAAGCAATCTTCCGACCGTTCATTCATTGTGAGTAATGGGGCAGTGACTCCACTTCCCGGGGATAAATCAGCTCCAGGTTGTCTAACCCTGGGCTTTTGGAAAGCTCTGGTTTGCTGTCCTACCAGTAAGAACAGGGGGACACGCGCTTGGCTTTTCTGCAACCAGAGTGAGAATAAAGAAGCATTTACCATCCTGCCCAGAGCTCTCCAGATACTCCGTCAGGTCACAGCCGAATGCGCTCGCGGCTCCCTTCCTCTTGAGTTTCTGTTTGGCTCCCTTGTTCTTCATGAGGTTAGTCCCAAAAGAGGTTCACCCCCCTCCTGCCTTGCCCCCCTCCCCCCGGCCTCACGCTGGGCGACAAAATTCTTGCTCTTCTCCTCAGACCACCGCCCGTGTCCCGCTCCCAGGGAGCAACATCGGGGGTCCCGTACAGCGTCCAGCCAGAGAAGTAAACATTAATCCCCACCAGATGTTGGGTTGCTCCTGTGGCAGAAGAAGGTCAGGGCGAGAGGAGGCTCCACAGCCCGCAGCAGCAGCGATCATAGCCTGAGCCCAGAAGGGTTCTCATCAGAGGCAAGTGGGTGGTGGATGGGTGCCCGCATCAGAGCTGGCAAGTTGGGGGCAGGAGGCGGTGGGGGGACGTCTTTTCCCTCAGAGCAATCCCGGGACCCTCCACAGCCACCTTCTGGGTTTCGTCAGTCCCGCTGTCGCCACTTCCAGCAGAAGGCGTCCCAGTCTGGGCGTCCTCCTCTTGGCTTTCGGAGGAGACTGGAAGTTCAAACGGAGTAATGAAACGGGACTGGGGAAGAGTCCGCACAAGGCTCCTCTTTGGCTCCCCCCCCTTCCCCTCCTCCTGCTTTGGACAGTTGGAGGAATGAGAAACCAGCTTCCTGTCCTGACTCCCGCTCAGTCGCTCTCTCCTTTCCCCCGTTTTACAAATCCTAGGATTATCCAGCTAAAAAAAAAAAAAAAAAAATGCTGAAAGGAAGTTAGCTGAGGAGGGGGGCGGAGGACGGTTTTTGGCAGTAAAGTGCGTGTGTGTGTGTGTGTGTGTGTGAGCGAGAGGCTGAGGGAAGGCGGGGAGAGGAGTTGGGGAACAGGGATGGGGATGGGGATGGGGGAAGGAAGCGGGACCGCTCGCCGTGACAGTCGGCAGATAACGGGGCTGCCTGCGAGGAAATCCCTGCGGGGCGGCGCAGCCCTGCCGCGGGCAGGCGCTTCCTGCTCTGCCAGCCTCGGCACAGGCCGGGCAGGGTCCGGCGAGGAGCAGAGAGACCTGGAGCAAAGCTCTGCCTCTGCTCGCCGAGCCCTTCGCTGCAGGGCGCCTTCCTGCCCTCCAGCATGCCTCTGTCGCTGCGGGACCTGCCGTCCTCTACGGAGGTGCAGGCTGCAGCTGCTGAAGTGCAAGAAGGGGACAGAGAGTTGGGAAATTAAAGAGAGGGGGAAGGAGGGAAACCTTCAGCTCCCTCCTCCCCCCGGCAAGCAGAAACAGATGCGGTCCGGGCATCTAAGTTCACATACTTTTGAGTCAGCTCCCAAAAAAGGTTCCCCTGACCAACAAAGGGGTTTAGATAAGGAGCTGAGATGACTCAGTACGGCAAGAAGGCAAATGGGACAGGTCTGCCTTCAGGCCCTGAGCCTTGTCTGTATCATTGCCCCCTTCACCCCACAAGTGCTTTTCTGGTCCAGTTTTCAGTGCACACTGAGTATGTCAACTCATAAGAGCGGTTTCTTGCACTCACTTCATGTTTTTTTACCCCAGAAATTCAGATTGCTTTACAGGACTGGGTATGCTCACCAGCATACCCGGGGAGGCAAAATTAGCTCTCCTAAGGCTTCACTGATTCCTCTTACTCTGCCAAATGTAGCTGCATGGGTCTGGGTTAAAAAATGAACAAACAAATGAAAAACAGGATATTGCAGCTTTTCACCAAAAATCAGGCCAAAGACAAGGAAAATAGTTTTGGTTTGGAGGAAAACTGACCAGGAAATGGGGCAAAGGACACCCTTAACCCACCTCCCATCACAGCCCTCAGCTCTGCACTCTCATGGGGCAGAGAAACCCGTCTGCAAATTCACCACCTCACTCACTGGAGAGTAATTGTTCTGAGAAATCAAGCCTCTGTCTGAGATCTGACCACTGCCAAAATCAATTCAGGTTCTGTTGGTATGGTGACTTTTTTTCCTTTAAGTGTTGGATGTTGCCACTTCACATGTAATAAAAAACACCAAGGGACCTAGTGAGGGACCTTGTACAATTATAACTCCAGTTGTGCAGTTTATCACTGCAATTATCATAATTATCCCCATTTTACAGCTTGACGCCTGGTGGATTGAGGGGAAAAATGATTTGCAGGTTGTCACAGAGCTGTCTGGCCTGTCACCTCCCTGCCTTCTGCTCCCACTTGCAGACTAAAGAGGAAAACCGAGCTCTCACCACTAGACCAGGGGTTGTTCTCAGGAACCCTCAGTCCTCATGAAACACTCAGAACTTCCTTGAATTTATCCTGGGCTTCTCACAGCACCTTGATGTTGAGTCAGAGCACGGGATCCCTCCCATCTCCGGAGTGCCGCCAAAGCCATCGCGTGCCACAGCGCATCCTGCCTGCCTGCCGAGGGCCACACTTCACACAGCTAGCACAGACAACAGGACGCTCAGACCTGGGTGTCTTGCCAGGCCGTGCTCCCCCTCTCTGGGTGGCTGGCTGCCTTCTGTAGGAAGATAAAGCCCTGTCCTTGCCCCCTCAGGGAGGAGGCATGTCCTGCTGCATTTGCCAGCCCTTTCCCACACGGCTGAGTCCCCACACCAGACCAGCAGTGAGAGAACAGGTTCACCACGGCGAGTAACCACACCACCTTGTTTGAAGTCCTGAAGTCCCCTCTGCAGACCCTTCCCTCCCTGAGCTAAACAAGATGTTAAATCTCACTGTGCCAGTCTCCTCCACTGCTCTACATCAGACGGAGGTCACATCACTAACAGGGTCTGTGTCCACCTGTACTTTCATCTGGTGACCCTCTACATCACACTCCTGCCCCATCTCCATTGCCCTCCCTCATCTTAGATGTGGTTTCTCCTCTGCTCTCTTGCAAGCTTATCCAAACAGAATGTCTTCAAAAGAGGATGCCTTCATAAAATTATTAAAATAAATAAAGAAATAAATTAAAAAAAAATAAAATCACCCCTTGCATGAGTAAATCTTCCTCATGTCACCAGCAAGGGAGTTCTGGTTCCAGGGGTGGGGGAGAATCCTGTGCACCATGGACCCCCTCCCCTCCCCTCCCTTGCACAGCCCTGTTCCAAGGCTCACAGTCCCAGAGCATGGGCACTCAGCAGCACTGCTGGGTCAGCACATCACCCTCACCTCATGGTGCTTGTTACAGGCCAGTAGGCATTTTCAGCTGGAAGCACCATTTCTTGGTGCCATCTTTGGAAGCCATGGTGCTGGGTCCTGTTGGCTGATGAACACTGCAGAAATTAAGTGCTGCCATCTCATTTTGGTTATTTGAGGTCTGTGGTCTGCTGCCCTGATCCTAGCCAAGACCCTAGACTCTGAGCGTCCAGCACCAGGCTGCAGGACCCACCAGCAGCCATCACCACCATGGTGCCATAGTGGCGAAAGCAGAGAGACTGCCACCCCCACGACAAGAAAAAATGGTATTTGAAGCACAAGTACAGGGAAGAGAAGCTCAAAACAAATCAGGGAATATTCCCACTTTATTCACAGAAGCTCTTTCAGATGCTGTAGGTTTGCTGCCCTGCTGCCTTGTGCGGCTGCCCAGCTCCTTGTTCCCATGGAGGGAAGAGAGATGGAGAAAGGAAATGGCATGGCAAGCAGAGTGAAAAAGGGGTGTGCTGCAGCAAGAGAAAGAAGACATGAGGAGCTCCAGGAGAGCTCTTGCCAGGCAGGCTGGGCTACAGGGGTGGCTCTTCCCCTGCCAGGATAAGGTTCAGCAAGAGGACAGAGGGGAGGGCGCTACAGGATTGCCCAGGGAGCCTGTGGCCAAGAGGAGGAGAGGAAGAAGGAGGAGGAGGAGAAGAGGGAGGAGGAGGAGGAGAAGGTCAGGCAAGGTGAGCAGGAGCCAAACAAGGGAGGCTTTACAAATAAAGCACTTCATATCAGAGCCTGAAATCAGTGCTGAGCCAAGGGATTTTTCTGAGGGAAAGGGGCGATGTTCTCCAGAGAGGAAAAAATACGAAGTCTGGATTTGCGCAACCCAGGAAGCAGGGCAGGTCTCTGAACTAGTTTGAGTGAGCAGGGCTAAGGAGTAAGCCAGTGCCCCTCCTGGAAAAGCTTTCACAGACAAGATCAGGCAAACCTGGAGAGGAAAAGTTCTCAGGCAAGAAGTATGGAAAGCAAAGCAGAATTCAAGGTTGAAACAGCTGGAAAAGAAGGGAGAAATTCTCTTCCTCCTAAAAAAAAAAAAAAAAAAAAGTGAGTGCAGAATAGGAGCAACGCCAAGCCAAACCGGGGTTCTCATAGCAGCCATCTCTCCACAAAGATTCCTTCCTCATCTCTGCCAACATATGCAGACTGTGATGGTCAGTGGCCCCACAGTGCCACAGCCCAAGTCTGGAAACCATGAAGCCTGACAATTACTTTAATTCCTTCCCTTTGAACCTGTAAATATAGGTCAGGATTTTAAGTCAGTTACAAAGGCCTCCCTGACAGCGAGGGCCACAGGTTGATGCAGGAAGGTGGGGCACCTTCCCACCCCGCTTCGCTGCTGATCGGCGATGCCTCACCCGCCCTTCGGCTTGAGAACGGATGTGGCGAGCCAGCCTTGTGTGTGAACGAACACAGCACGGGTAATGACTTCACAGCTCTGTACCGTCCTCTCCGTTCTCACAGACAAAGTATCGGTGACACCAGAAGCGCTCCCAGAGCCTGGAGAACAAGCTTTGGCCATTAGGTCTAAGTATTTCTTCCCCTTCCACTAAAAGCTGGAGGCCGTGGCTGAGGCATCGCACAGGCTATTTCTGGGCACCCATCTCTCCCCTCCCTGCTGCATTTCCTTCATTGTGTTTGAGCTCTTTCCTATCTGTGGCCTTTAAATCTCCACCAATCTGCCAGACGCCACTCAGCACAGAAGGGGGGGAGGCAGACTCAGAGAGGGGGAGATCTGAACCCCTAAAAATAGCCCTGCCGAGTACGTCTGTTTTCCTGACACAGACGGTTCATTGTTAGACTCTGACACGCCAGTTCACCCTCCCTCCCCACCCCTCAGCATACTCTCTTTCCTCTCCTGCCCCTCTCCAGAGCAGTTTCCTGTCTACTCCCATCTCTGTGGCCAAAGCTGGAGTGTATTGTGAAGCCAAAGGCTGGCGTGGAGTCTTTTGTTTCTCTGAGTACATTTTGGACCACAGACTATGGGGCTGATCCTTGTCACAGGGCACCTACCACACTTGGTTCCTAATTTCACCCATTCCAGCCACCCAAGCCCTGTCTCCTCAGCTCTCGCCTCTGTTTTTGCCTTCCACACTCTTTACCTACACCCTGACATACCTTGTTCTGTGTGTCTCTCTGCCCTGTGGAACTGTTTTGTCAGCTACTTTGCAGATCCCAGCACCTGGGGTACAAATGAAGGAGGCACCCCACACATACTATGGATTCTCCTTGCTGCTGCCTGCTTGCCCATGACATGACAGTGTAACCAAGGGTACGAGGTTTAGGGGTGGACTTGGCAGTGCTGAGTTAACAGTTGGACTCAATGATCTTTAAAGGTCTTTTCCAACCTAAATGATTCTAAGTACCCCAACGTAACATGATGTTCAGTACTGACCATACAGAGCACAACTACAAAACCATGTTTTTAGCCAGATTGCCTTCTCCCGCTGTTCACAGTGCTTTCAGAGATGTCTTGGATTCAGAAAACAGGATGAGGAACATATCTCCACTCCCTTACTCAGAGCACAAACTTGTTTCAACCATGACATTTGCGTAATTCTGTGTTTGTCCAGCGTTTAGCACAGTGGATCTCTAATTCTTGACTGGGTACTCAAACTGTTATTTAAACAACATAAAGACCATTATAGAAAGGCTTTATGTCTCCTTGTGCAAAACTCTATTGATAGCTCAGTAATATATGACAGTTTTGTAAAACAAACATTCAGAGAAAAAAAAAATCTATCAGACAAGCCACACAGCTAGCAAAAGCTTCCTTCATCTCAGGGGCATGGTCTGAACCTCCTCCTAGCATCTTACCAGCAGGATGACCCATTTGGTGAGGCAGGAAGACCACAGACCTTCCACGATGGAGACATTCCAAAGTCACACAGGGCTTTTTGAGAGCATCCTGCCAGTAAATTTTTGAATAACTTCGAAGAGACAGATGGCAACTTTATGCTGAGTACAAGCAAGGTAGTGTGTCACAGAAGTGATTCCCTTCAACACACTGCCTCACTGCAAATACCAACAATAAGGATTCCCACCAATCATGGGGAATGTCTTAACCACAGGGCCATTTTTTCTCATGTCTTACCAGCCCATGAATACAAGTGATAATCAGAATTTTCAAGCACAGATGGAGTCTCTAGGAGCTGAGAAAACTCAACTGGGGAGGAAAATCCTGAAGAGATTGATCTGTCTGTCTGTCTGTCTGTCTGTCCGTCTGTCTGTCTATCCCCTCAGACACCCCTTTCTTTGTCACTGTGTGGGGGAGCTTGACTACCAGCCTAAGAGATAGAAGGAGAGTTTCAAGTATCAATCTCTTCCTCCACATTTGCAGCCCACTGGTTTTCTTGCAGTTTCCCCAGCCCTTTAGTCTATAAACACTGCTCTAACAGTAATGAAAAATCTGTTGAGCCAGAGGCCTATAATAATAATTTAACAAACAAACAAAACTATTTAGTATCTCCTGTCCTCAGTTCTGCCAAACAACAGCATTGGTAGCACTCTGTAAAAACCCCACGTGTATAATTTCTGATTAGCTCATCTCACCACCACACAGGTGACACTGAAACCAGCACCCACTTCACTGTCTGTGTTTCCACTTTCAGATGTACCTCTTTTATCATCCATTCTGCTAACCATGTTGCCATGGGAGAAGGAAGCTGTGGGTTTACCTGACTGCATAAAAACAGCAGCCTTGCATTATTTTAATGGTGATTCAAGGCTAAGGGCTGAGAATTAATCTCTGTTATAAGGACTAAGCTGGAAGGGAGAAAAGAAGTGAGTTTGGGGGTTCACTCCAGCAATCATCCATTTTGGTCATTTTCTGTAGAAGATAAGGGCTGTTTCATAATAATCTTTTGTTGTTGTTGTTGGAAATAAAAATCCTAACAAATGTCTCAGGAGACGCTTACTATTTTATGGATAAAAGCTAGCCTGTTACATGCTATTTTTAAAAGTCACTTAAAACCTGGCTTCTTTTATTCTGAGGTCTTCTCTTGATCAGTTGCATGAATCATCTTTTGTATTGAGAGACTTACATCTTGTTTTAGCACAAGCTTTCAACTAAGATTCCTTTTATTGTGCCTGAACAACTAGCACAAGGATGAGTTCCTCTGAAGAGTCACCAGCTATGGTGGTGATCTTCAGCTAGGACAGTCTGCTGCTTCACACTTCTCTCTTTCTCTAACAGGGCAAAGCATGATTTGGTGGCAGGAAGGGGGAAGAGAGCAAATGCAAGTTTGCAAAAGCCACACGTCCTCTTTGCAGACACCTCTAACGAGGGCTGGCAGCTGTGAGGGGCAGAGTGCTGGCAGCTGCATCAGGCAAGGCCAGGTGTTCCTGCATGTGGCAGGCTCTGGCACATTTGTTGTTTCTTATTTCTGCTGGCTGAGCTAAATCCCTGTAGGAAATGCTCTGGTGGGTCTGCACAAATGATCTCCTATTGTCTTCTCTGCAAGGCTGATCATATTCCTTCTTCCTTCGTGTTTTTTTCTTCCTGTCTCACACCACATCTCTCTTCTTGGTCAGGCGTGCCCCTAGGTTAAGTGAAAAAACAACTTGCCTTTCTACTGTGCTCTCAAATGCTGAAGGTACTGAGCAGGAAAATCAGCTCTGTGGGGAGATTCCTTCTGCCTGAAATTTGAGTGCCCACTCGCTCAGGACGTGTAAAATTAAAGCTCTCCATATACCCCCTCAGGAAAAGCCACGTTTCTCCTTTAACATTTCCTTACCTGTGCCCTGGCTGTTCTAGCGGGATGTGTTTTCTGTGGGGATATGCCAAATCATGGAGGATGTTTTTAAACTTCTTTAGCACACTTGTTTTCTCTTTTCCTCTGCTTTCAGAAATGTCACCAGCTCTGCAGTACTGTCAGCAAAATTATTTAGTTTGAATCCTACTGAGTCTCAACAGCTCCAGACAAAGGTGGCACAAAGTTATCTTTCCATCACAGGTCCGAAAGGGCTTGGCTTGTCTTCATTCTGACACCTCATTGCCTAAATCTGTAGTTCAGATTATTTCCTGACTCCTGCTGAAGTTATACTGGGTGTAAATTATAGCAGAAAGTACTCAGAAGACTTCAGGCTAGAACCAGTGATATTCTCTTTGTGCTTTGCAATTACTTAGTCCGCTTAAATTGTGCCTGAACAATTTAAGCAGAGTAAGTAATTGCAAAGCCTAAAGAAAAGTAAGTAAGACTGCTTTCAACTTTTACAGCTAGTGTAGCACAGTTGTAGCTGGCCAAGAGAACTGGGACATCTAGAGAGCCCTCTCCTCTGTAACTGAGGTGCCTACAGCAGAACTGGTGTATTTTCTGTAGACTAATAGAGCGGGTTTGTCATCTTTAGAGTAAGCATTGGCTAAGAAGCCTGGCTCCCTAATGCCGCCCTGCTATATTTAGACCCTCTTCTGGTGTGCCCACCCAGTGCTGTTCCCCTTGTTTGTTTCCTACCAAACAATGAGACCTGAAAGAATTGCTTGGAAAGGGGCCAATGCTCTTGCAAACAAAACTGTCAGGCAGCCAAGCTTTGCAATGGGCCCCTTGTAACATACTGTACTGGGAAATGGGAAGCAATTGTGACTCTTCACTTCAACCTCCACCATGGGCTTTTTCCCCTTGCTAAGAGCTCTGTGGTGTGGCCCTGCCCCAGGGACTGTCTTTGAGGTGTCAGAAGACCCGGGGGGAATGCCAAGAGACAACAAATCAGAGTGGCAAGGAGCAATGTAAGATCTGCTCTGTGTTCTCCCTCACCCCTAATCCTGTATTCCTGCCAGAGCGCATTTTAGCAGCAGGTTGTTCCTGGAAAGCTTTTGCTATCTCTGCTTTGATTGTAGTAGAAGCTGTTCATGTACATATAGGGTTACAGGTGTGGTCAGATGTCCTTCTCCCTCATCCCTCAAATTGTTCTTTTCTTGCTCTTGTGGTGTTTGGCCACCATTCTCTGCTACAGCAGCACTGTAGGGGGAGAGAAGAAGCAGCCCCAGCCCTACTGGTGTGCAGAGCAAGAACAAGATTACTTCTGCTTGTTTTAAACAAATGGAGACAAAAAAAAAAAAAAAAAAAAAAAAAAAAGTGAGAAAACGAACAAAGAAAAAAGCCATACAGGGAGAAGAGAGAATGAAAGTTTTTTTTAAGACTGAGAGGTCTGCCTGATCCACAGCAGCCTAAATGATGAGAGCCTGGAAATCACAGATTTGCATCCAAAATGGATTTGTTCCATTACCTTGAGTTCCAATTTTTCTGCTACTTTTGGCCCTCTGAGCCAAAATATCTCTAGCCAGAAAAGGACATGTGTATCCCTGAGGGAGATTCCAGGAACATCCTTCAGCTGGATCACGTTTGGGTTTTCCTTTAGACCCATAAGCATTAGAGAGGTTTTCTTGATTAAAAAAAAAATAAAAAAAGCCAACATTTCCAGCTGGGTGAGAAAGGTGCTGAGTACCAGAATGCTAGCAAAATTTAGGGGAAGAGAAAGACTAGCTAGAAAAGTATCTGCCTAAACCACACAGACATCTGGTAGTCTTGCCTGAGAAGAGGGATATAAATCTCTTGTGAGGAGGAGGAGGGCAAGTGTGCATGCAACCCCAGTGCCAGTGTCATACTCTGACTCCGCTGATCACGCCAAACACACAGCTCTCTGGCAAATTTAAGAGACGCTGGGACAAATCCAATGGTTTGAGTTACAGTTATACAGCATCTTTTTGTAACAATATCAAACATTTCCACCTTGAAAATGGAACCAACTTTTAAGAACAGCTTAGGAGAACGCATGCTGTGAGGAGAAGTGCAGCTGGGGTAAAAAGAAGTAGATAATAATATTTTGACACCGTGGGCACACAACACTGATTCATAGGCTTTGTAGGACAACAGTCTCAGGGAGAAACTGTAGATGAATGGAGGGTACAGGGAACTGCTCAAGTGCTGCAATTCATGTTGTACAGGCAAATCAGTAAAAGGGAGAAATTAATGCAGCAAGAAGAGGCTGTATTTCAGACTGACCCCAGCAGACCGAGTCTATAGGACACAGCCTGCAAGACTCTACAGTGTTGCACTTGAACATATCACAGAAGACAATTTGAGTAAGTCAGAGGCCCCTAATAAAACTGAGTCAATTGGGAATTGCCTTTGTCATAGGAGATAAGGGAGTTATTAGAAAACCCAGTATGTGTTGGATTTTCTGGGCTGTAATATTGTCACACAGCAACTGCCTTAAAGTCCCAGCTCCTGGTGTCAGGGGGTTTCTTGTAAGACTCTCAGATTCCAGGATAAAGCACTACCAAAAACCTACAGCAATGATTAGTGTACAGAGAAATTTTAAAGATACAAACCCTAAAAATTTGGAACATTTTGGATGTCAAACTGAGAAACAAAGGCATGTCTCTAGCAGCTACTGATTTAGTGCACACGGGCTGGACGAGAAATCTGTGATCTTGGTTTGTGTTGCAATAGAGGAGGAGGTTATTTCATACTTGCTGTTTATTGCAGAACACAGATCCACTGTGCTCAGTGACTAAAGATCATTTATGGAGCCTTAACAGTCAACAGGAAATTATATTCACATTTTGCCAAATCACTTCATCATGATGCCATTTTGAAAAGACTGTTCATCTATTTCAGTGGTTGCTTAGGAGATGTGAGAGGGATTGGTCTGCAGCCACATGCTTTTTCTGACACTCCAAGATAGTGCTGCAGCCCCTTACCTAAAAGAAAGCTACTGGGCAACGGCTTGAATGGCCCAGGGGGTTTTGTGCTTGGGGTCCTTTTGTGGCCTATTGTGGCAGCACAGTCAGGTGGAGGAAGTCCTGGGCTCCAGCTGAACATGAAACAGAAAAGGCTGCCAGCAGGGAGAATCAGGAGGAGATGGTGGATTAATGACATCCTGAGAAGCTCAGGGATGGCAATGAAATGGCTGAGGTGGTGCTAATTGTTTGAGGAACATGCAACAAAAAACTGCATTTGGTGATCTCAGAATGGGTCCTGTTCTGGGAGGAGCCTCTGGCAGAAACTTCTGTATAGATGTGAAATTCGTGGGAGCAATGAGAAGACTGCTAGGGGTGCAATCATAGCTGGTTTGGGGTTTTAAATTGTGTTTTTAGCTTTTAAATTAAATGGATCTTCCTTTTAGAAAATTAAGCTGTCTGAGAAATCAGTGGGAAATTTTGTGTACTAAAGGCTTAATCTCACACCAGCAATGGGAGGTAAGTCACCAGTGAAAAAAACTAGAAAAATCTGCTAAAGTCCAAGAGCTCCTTTCCCTACAATTGTCTGGAATTTCTTGGAGTTTTTCTTAAATCTATTCATTATTTATTATTATTTTGATTCAACAACTACTACTCTTATCAGCGCTACAAAGTTCATAGCAAGTTGGAAAACCAAGGAAGACTAGATTTTCTTCCTTTGTCTCACTATAAGTGAGGGTGGAAAGGCTGAGATCTATTAGCTCTAAAACCTTGTAAAACATATGAGCCAAAAAGGAACAATTAAGTTCACACCTACAGATACTATCTCCTTTCTTTGCTAAATCAGTTTGATCAGCTTCTATGTCCTGCACAACTACTGAGCAGCTCCATTATCAAATAAAAAGTAGAATTTAAATGCTGTCTTTCTGTATCTTAATTGAATTTCAATTCTTATCTAAAAATAGCTTGGCACAAATCAAAGTAAAAAAAATAATTATCACATAAATAAGCAAAGCCATTCGCTATTTTCTAACATAAGTAAATGCAAATTATGGATTTGAATAAAAGTGAGCAATCAGATTGTTCTATTTACATGTGCAGAGAGCCCAGTCTAGCAAAAAATTACCAAATTTAGAGGAAGGACTATATTTAGTTTCAAATCAGGATGTTTTAATTACCAGCTAACAGGAAGCAACCTTTTTAGTTCAGTTTAGTTTTGTTTTCTGGTAATTTTTATGGAGTTTTAGAAATAACTACAAATATGAAGCATAATTAAATAGATTACACCAATCATCCTTTTTTTGCTATCTGTTATTTTTAAAACACACCATCTCAAACAGACATAATCATGTATCAGTCATGTGGAAACTACAAATGCTTTTCCAAGATGCCCCAATTTGTGCCAGCTCAAAAGGTTGTCTCCCTTTTCAACTATCTAGGCTACCCACAAATGAGTTTGAGCAAGATCATCTCTTTTTAGGTTAACCTGTGCAATAAGTAACACAATTTCTCATGTGTTTGCTGGCTTTCCTCTTTTTTATGGCCAGAGAAGAAGTAGATAGCAGTGGAGACCCCCAACACTCAATACGTGCTTAGAAGCCTCCAAACAAAAGAAAAAAATATTACAAAACATCGCTTTTTCTGTTCACTCTAGGCTAACACCAGCTCCTGCTTATTACAGGCATGTGAAACCACAGCCACTCAGTTCCTGAGGGTTATAAACACTTTCTGAACACACTGTGAAATGCCACAGCACCTGAGCACAGCTCTGGCATCAGGGATAGTCAGGCGCCGCATTTCCAGAAGACCTTGGAGTCTCTGTCACCCCTATCAGTGCTCCTGCTCTGCCCTTTCCGGGTACAGAGTTTCCCATACTTCAGCTTTTCGTGCTGTCCTTGGGTTCCCAGAGCCCGTTTGGAGACTGCAGAACAATAGCAATTGCTGAAAATACGAAATGAGAGAAAAGAAAACATCTTGGTAAAACACTCACACTCTGGGAGTAGGATATAAAAATAAGATGTGACAGCTCAGCTCTGAGGCCCCAGGATCTATAGGTTGTGGATAAGAACTGCTTCTATTTTTCTTCTAGAGTCATACCTCTTGTTGGGCTTTTGAAAAATGCCAATAAGGAGACAGATCCTCTTTGTCATCTCTGCTAGTACATTCCTCCTGTGCCAATACCATCACACCCTCTATTACCATAAAACATTCTGGATCCTTCTCCCTCCTTTTATTTGGCTTCTAATCTCAGTGAATAATTTTGCCATGAATTGTTTATTCAGCAAATCTCACTTCTTTTTCTACTTTTGGAGTATCCCAGAGCAGATTGAAATTTCCTCAGGTTCTGTATTATCTTAGGCTATCTGGCAAGTTTTCTGCAGTTTCTTCCTCTCCTCCATGTGAACTTTGACTAGTTGCGGTTTCAGGCATTTGGGCCAGCTGTGACGAGTGAGACCACATGGACTGAGAAAAATCAAGAGCACAGTCTCATGCCAACATTTGATTGTATAAAAAGATCATCATTATTACTTTCAGGTGCTGTTAGCTTTTACACCTGTATCTTTCACTTAAGGAGGATGTTGAAGGGAGAAAAATTTAAGTGTAAAACTACATGCCATCAAGGAGAATAACTTTTTCATTCTATTCAAAACAGGATAGAGCCTCAGATATTCAATTCAGAGAGAGCAATGATGACTGAGAAATTACATTGTCAAGCTGCCAAAAACCACTTCATTTCATTGCTATCCTGGGGCACCCTCGTGTTCTCCATGTCCCCATCCCTGCCCCTGATAATTTGTTCTTTGGTTGCTGAAGGCAACTCTTAAGGCAAGTGGAGCAGGTAGTGACACTGGGATAACCCCAGAATTATCCTTCTTTTAAATACTGTGTGGGTGTGGGTTGCCACAGTAAGGAAATCCCATGAAAGGGTGTCCTAGTGTTGGTGTACTAGCAAGGAGGGTTCTTTGAAGGGGAGTGCTTGTCTTGGCTGGCCTCTGCTGTGGTGTGCTGGCCACACCTTGCTCTAATGAGAGCTTTGGTGCAAAGCTCAGGCTTGCTCCTTGCTCCTGTCATCCCTGAGCTCCTTCGTTTACCTTCTGAGTGAGGGAAGGAGAGGCAGGGGGTGGAGAGGAAAAGCGACATGGTTTCTTTGAACAGTCACTGTCCAAGAGCCGGAGCACTTTGTGGAAAAAGAAGAAAACAAGGAAGCTCCACCCTTTTGCCACAGAAACGTCTCAACCACATCCCAAACCTCAGCTAGCAAGAGATTCCTCCTCACATTGAGAAACAGAAAGGGAGCCAGGAGAAGTGGGATGTACAGGGACCCAGAGATATTTTTAAACATGCTGGAGGTCTGATTGCATAGTTTTGGCCTGGTTTTGTTGGCACGAGGCCCTTTCTTTACTGGTTTGGATAGAGTACACTTGCTGAGGAGGCCCTCCCCATGTGTCAAGGTGAAATTTTCTGGCTGGAGGGACAGCTTTGGGGACGAGTAACCAGACCCAGCAGCTTTCTTAACCATGCTTGTTCTGCAGCCTGTTTTGTCCAGGAGACCCTGTTCTCAGACCTGCTGCTCCATGTGGTGAGGCAAGACTGCTAAAGGGGACCTGCTGTGGGCCTTGACACAATGTCTTCAGATGAGGATTTGAGGCCCAGACAGCCTTTCCTTCCCACACAGCTCTTTGGCTGTCCTGCAGCCAGAGCCTCCATTCCCTGTGTGGGAGGCAGCCAGCCACCGTGCCATGTTGGACCAGACCCTCTGTCCTTACAGGGCTGTGTCTCGGGGCCTCTTACCACCTTGCCAGCCACAACAGAGGACCACAGGAAGAGGGAATTGAGGAGGAACCGATTAGGGACATGAGCCATGACTAAACTTTGCACACTGAGTGGATGTTGAAAATAGACAAGGAAAGAACTGAGGCTCTGCTCAGGGAGGGAAGTTGGGCGCCTTACACCTTTCAGAGGTGTAAGACACCACTGCTACATGAGAAGGTCACAGCCAGATGATGAAATCCCCCCGATTAGGCTGTGCAGGGAGGCTCTGCACCCAGTGCACTTGATCACTCTTGATCCAGTGGGAGATGATGAGAAGGAACTGGAGGCAGGAGAGGCCCAGACACTTCCCCACACACGGCTGATCTCAGCCCATGTCACGCCGTGGTGATGCGGTATGTTGTGGTGATGTGGGACATCCTGTGACACAACTTGTGGCAAAGCCAAGAAAGTTTTAAAGTGCTAAAGAAGAAAAGCTTTGCTGTGTTTATTTTTGGTAGAAAGAGGAAGGATGCTGGTGAGGCTAAAAAGAGCCCAAGCCATGTCCTTTCAGAAGCCTACACCTAACAAACTATTTTCCAACACACGCTAAAGGCAAGATCCCATCCTTTACGTAACAGCTTCCACTGAGAAAGCATTCAGTTAGATGAGAATTTCTTCATGCCCTGTTAAGAAACAACCCTATCTGGGTGGTAAAAGAGCTGTCATTTAAACCTGAAGGTACCAAAAGAAGGACACAGCTGAGAAATCAAACTCGTGGTAGGCAGGAGTTCAAACCTGTCCAGAGTAACAGTGCCATAGGCCTCTCCTGAGGAGGAAATACAGGACTTGTGGTTAACACCCTTCATCAGGGCCTTCAGTGTGCAGCTCATCTGCAAGGGATCATTAAGTTACTTGAAGGAATAAGCTGCTCCTGTGGGTTTTATTGCATGCAGGGGAATCCTTGATCCAAATGCTGATCACGATTTTTGTGCTTTGTGTATGAATGCTGCTAGAGCTGCATCCGAAGCTAAGGACTCCTCAGTTTTTCTTACTGATTTTGGTTTTAAAGCAACTAAAACTTGCCAAAAGGGAACAAAGGAATAATATAGCCTCACCTGCTGGTAAGTTAATTTTTTCCCCTATAGACCTATATTAATTTTTTCTTTCATTAAGAGTGGAAGCAGGTAGATTTAATTTTTGGACAAAATCATAGTAGCTGTTAGTAACATCTGGTCCTGCCTCTCTGGGCAAAGTACCCCTTTAGAATTCCCTGTGTCTGCAGTAACTAAAGCCCCTTAATTCAATCATTTATCTACCATTTTTCTCTGAAATAAAATTAAAAACTGCTCCGACACGGTTGCTGCAGCAGGAGCAGCACGTAGGGCCCTCCATCACTTGACACTGGAGGCGTTTGCGGGATTTGGGACACAGCTTGACATCTAGTGGTAACGTGTGGTATGATCCCAGAGCTCATACAGGGAGTGCAAGGTCACAATCCTGCATCGGGAAAGCTGAGGTATATGTTTGTGTGCTGCATGTACAGCCGCACATCAGTGTTACCTGTCTTCTTATCCTGCACTCACTTTTGACTAAGGCAGAAAAACAGCTGAGAGGAGACCCAGGTCGCATTTCATGCAGAAAAGAAACATCTTTTAAGATTTGTGTTTTGATCTCTTTGCTTATGATCCCTTAGTTCATTATGCAATAGCAGGAAGGTCTTAACACAAGTAAAACAACAGAAGATGTGCAAATAGTTAATTCTGAAGTCTGTCAAGAGGCTGAGTTTAAATATATTTGGGGTATTTCAGCTTGAGGTTTGATTGGTGCCCTTAATGATTGCAACCAGAAGAGTCTTCTTAGCTGCTCTGCTGCTAGGAACTGAATAATGATGCACTGATAGAAGCATCTTTATTAAAAGAAAACATAGGGAAGAGCAAAATTATTCAGGTGTTTTGAACAGCAGCCCAAAGTAATAATCCTGGAGAGTTACAAAAAATTGAAATGTACCTTTTTTTTTTTTTTTTTTTTTTTTTTTTTTTTTTTTTTTTTTTTACTTCTCCACATTTTCTACAATCAGAATAGGAAAGTATCTTAATCTCTCCAGAAATATAATTTTAGCCCAACCTATGCTCAAAATCTCATGGGGAAATTGCATGCTGTCAAACGTTTGGCCAGTTTCTCAGCTTGGACTGCAAAGGTGAGCAGCTCCTTTGAGCTTGCAAGATCTGCTTCTTCCCACTGAAAGCAACTTGTGCAGACAGAGAGTGGCCAGGCAGTTTCTCTGTCTGCCTGGAAACATTAGATTAATATGTGTACTGGGATTAGTTACAATTTACCAGGGATTAATTTGACCACTGTGTATAGCTGCTGAAAAAAAAGAATGAATGTTAATTAGAAAAAATATACACCCATTATATATATTTGAATATATCTAAATATATATCTAAATCTATAATAGTTCTGAAGCATTTTCTCTTCTCTTAACTGCAGTCAGGAGCTCCTCAGGGCAGGAACTATCTCTATCTGCCAGGAGGGTGCCACAAACATTTGTGGCACAAGACAAACAGGGTAGAACCACAGAAAAGGAGAAAATCTAGGAGTAGCAGGAGCTTGGCCAGTGGCATCTCTAGTGTTTTCTAGTTGGTGATGATTGTGGAAGAAGATTTCATGGTCAATAAGCTTATGCATGTGTAATGTGAGAGAGGTTTAAAGAAAGACTATCGGACAAGAACAGTGAAAGATTATTCATAATCAAGGTACTACTATCAATGTGAGAGTATATATAGTTCTTTTGAAGGGAGGGAGTGAAAAACAGAAGAAATATGGCCACTACTTCATAAAAGACCTTGTAGCCTTCTCCTACATTTCCCATCTTCACCTTCAGCCTGTGTAGCTGCACGTCCATCTCCAAGCCTGGGAACAGCCAGTGAAACTCCCATTGAGGACTACTGCACAGGAGTACAAACACAGAAAAATTCTAACATTTTAAAACATTATTCAGAAATTGTACAAATCTATGTTAACCCATTATGAGTACTCTTAACAAGTTTCCATTAATTATTTTTTTTTCTTAATAACACATGAATATTTTGGAGAGTGGCAACTCAGATGAACACAGAAAAGCCTATATAGGAGAAAGTTGAAAAGATAATAGCCATGTCTTTGGTCTCTCAACACATAACATCTAAATCTTCTTATCTTGTTAGTATGACCTTGATAACGATAATGATAACCAGTGCTGCTCTTGCTTTGTATGGTATTGTTCCCTTAAACTTTTGTTGCATTTTGCTGTGACTGTACATTATGTTAAAACAAAATGACAGGGGAAGTTTTTAGTGAAATTTATAAAATACTGCTGGGGATGCATGCTGCTCTTCCCAAGGTAAGAACTGTTCTGGTCTTGGTCTTCAAAACAGGAGGAAGAAATAGGATTTTTGTCCCTTTGTATGGGAGTTCTTCCTTCCCCTTTCTCTTCCCATTATGTCTCTTCTAACAGTTCTGCAGTCCTGTCAGCTGGGAAGGTGAAATTCTGAATACTCAAGTGAGTGCTGGTTTCTGCTGTGCAGAGAGGTGATCCTGGTCCTGGTGTTTTGCACCACAAATCCCTCAGCCTTGAGGGCATGCTGTATTCCCTGCACAAGATCAGCTTTCTCTTCTCTTGTTCCTCAGCACCTTGCTCTCTGTGCTCCTGTTCCTGCACATTTAAACAAACACCAGTTCGTTTGCTGTGGAGAAATGGCTGAAAGAAGTCACAGATCTCAGTGTATCAGCAGCTCTGATGCCCTTTCACAGACACAACAGAGCAAGAATTTCTGCAATCTGTTTCTGGGTACTGTTCCTATTTGTCAGGAATGAGTCTTCAGCTTAAGGCTTCCTGTTACTGCCTCAGTCCCTCTGAGCCCACAGAGGCCGTGCAAGACACAGAGCCAGGGTGGCAGGGTACACAGCAGCCAGTGACCACGACCCACTGTGCTTACAGCAACCAGCAGGAGCCCCAGCATCACCACAACTTAAAGCAAACAGCCAGGATAGACCTGCCCATGTATTCCCGGGCAACAGTTTCCTTCACAACCCGGCTCTCAGACACTTATTCTTTGCAGCAGTGCAGCTCAGAGGAGAGCCCACGCAGAGGCACTGGAGGAGCAGAGCTTTCCCTGCCCTCTGGCAGGTGCCCTCCTTACACAATGCCTGTGCAGAGCCAGTGCCATTCTTGCGCTAGCTGGGACCTGTGCCCGCCACGTGCCTGGCCATCCTTCCCCTGAGGTACCATCCTGCATCCTCTTGAAAGAACTAAACTGCAGCAGCTCCAGGGCTGGAGCTCAAAATATTTTTCCTGACAGATTCTCAAAGGAGATGTCAGGGGAGGATTCTTCTCCCCCAGCTGTGCAATGCCTACGTCAGACCTTGACATCTACAATATCTCTTTTTATAATCAGCTACAACTAACGGGCACCTGAAGGGCATGGTTCATTTCTTTTTGCTGACTATAAAGGAGGGCCACAATGATGAGCCTAGATGCAAACATCTGCATTCAATCAAGAGAGGGAGATGAATTCCATCCCAGTGCCCAAAATTTTTGGAAGCTCTAAACATTTAACCCTATTGCTTAACATTCAGAAATTATTTTGCATTTTTTAGGCTGGAAGCATTTCTCCCTTTTTTCTGGCAAGCTCATTCCTTCTCTTCTTGCACGCTTTAAAAAAAAAGGAAAATCTTGGCATCCTCTCAAACTAAAATGGTGGATGCTAGTTAATTGTCTAACAAAATTGATTGATTAATTTTTTATCTATCTATTTATAAAACTCTCTTAACGCTATGAAGTGCTATAGAAATGCCATGTTGTTGTCAATAATTAATGAAGTAACATCTGGTGGGCACAAAGATGGATCACTGTCCCACAAATAAGGGTACACTGTGTTAACTTGAATGTTATTTTTAGGTAAGTGCAGCTCATTACAAGCCGTCACAGAACAGTTTTGCCTAAAGAATGGCCCTTACCTCAGAGCCTTTATTGTTGTTCTTGCTGCAGCTCAAATAAAATAGTAGCCCAACACTTTGTTTTCATCAGGATTATTATAAATACTCATCCCGCTTTCTCCATTCTGCTCAATTTCTGGAGCCACCCCAGCAATTGGGATACCTGGTCTCCTGCCAGTGCTCCATCGAGCAGCTGTCCTGTGAGCCTCTCCAGTACCCTCCCCAAGAGGTAACTTCTGTGAGTGTGTGTGTGATGCTAATGAGATGCATGTGGCTTCGTTTGATAAGTTCAGAGAAATGTGTTGTGCATTTGGGTTCCAACCGATCCCTCCTTTTCAAGGCTGCAGGAAGTAAATCAGTCATGTTTTAAATGATCCCACGCTCCAGCTGCTGCAGATTTGGAAATTGTTAATGAATGCTGCTCACAGCGTTATCTGCTTGTGGCCATATGGCTCTGTGGGGAGAAACTTCCATCCCAAAGTATTCTGTGCACCTTTCTGCCACTTTGGCAGCGCCGCTGGAAGGTGACCACCACCGGGCTGGAGGGTGACAAACAAATCTTCCTCAGTGGCCACTGCATTGCAAACGGGCATGAGGGCATGAGGGAGAATTTTATTTCCACGGCTTTTACACAGGCCACTGGGGCAAATTTTGTTTTCTGTGCCAGTGCAGAGCAGATCTTAAAAGCCTTGACTCTTAATGATGTGTGGACAGCATCCTGCTTGGCATTATAATGCATGAAATTAATCCTTTTTCATGCCGTATTCTGACTTGGAAACTCTCTGATTCTCTTCTCAAGGCTCAGCAACCTTTGGAACAAATGTCCATTCCTTATCCCTGCATTCCAGTGCCAGAATTCTATCCCCCCATGTGTGACTAGTGGGAGGCTTTATCATATTGAATGTAGACTAGCAAAAAAATATGGGTTAAAAGGAACCTCACACATTCATTTTACCCATCTTCTGCCCAAAAGAGAATTACCTGTATCTGGGCCATTCCTGGCAGATATTTATCTAATGTTACCATGATGGAAACTCACCCATCCAAGACAATCTACTTCAGTGCATCTGTAGCCTTGAATTCCTCTTGCTGCAGTCCATTACATTTCCTTTCCCCAGCAAAAATATGAAGGAAAAAAAAATCCCATACTTTTTGCAGTGGCCTTTTATGTGTTGAAGACTGCTTCACATCCTCCTCCTCAAACAATGTCATTTTCTCTAGCTTAGGCAGCACTCTCTGTCTTTTCTCACACATCTTGTTTTCTCTACCACTGACCTTTGTTGGCACCCTCCTCCCAGACTGTCCAGCTGATGCACAAACATTTTGAAGTGTGATGCCAGTTGTCTAAATGAGATCATCCCAAACATCGGTGCTGAAGGATTACTACCCGGGCTCTTCACAGGAGTCTAGCCATACATCTTAGTATGGTCTTACACATTTTCACAACAGTGTGACATTGATGATTCACAGTCTTATTTTGATCTGGTGGAAACCCTTCCCACCCACCCTTTTCTCAAACCCCTCTGTACAGGGCTGTTACATACATAGCAACAAACAGTTGCTTTTCAGTATCTAAGGGGCATGCTTCTCTCTGAATGTTGCTGATTTTCTCCTGGGAGAGATAAAAAAAATATGCTGTAGCTCCCAGATATACCTTAGAGGACCAATCTCCAAATCATTAAAATGATTACACCGATTTGCAAAGCTAATTAAAAATAGACTTCTCCCCATGTGAGGTCCTTTTAACCCCTACATGAAGCTTTCAGCTTATTTTTGTTGGCACCAGCTGAGCCTTGGGCCTCCCTGGCAGCAGGATGGAGCTCACTCCAGCAACGGGAAGGTCGGGAAGGGCTTGGCTTGAACTGCAGCACCGCATGAGTAGGAAAGAGAGTTTTGTCACCTCTCCTGTGTAAGGGAATACTCTTATAGTTTAGGGTGAGGACACTTAGAAGAGACCTTTGTTAGAAAACCAAGGTCAGGGTTAGCATATTATCTTTTGTTGTTTCTTTATGCAAAGGAGAGCTGCAACGGTCCTTTTGACATTTCATTGAAGGAAATCTCAAGGAAAGGCCCCTTTAAGTGTTGCTCCAAAGGCTTCAGAGCAGGTCAACAATAACAGACAGGGGTGATTAAACTACAGACCAGCAGAGGTGAGTTTGACATAACTGCTGATGTTTGGGTCAGTCAGTGCCTGTTTTCTGTCCAGAAGATTTTCCTTTTGAACAGAGGAGGATCCAGTCACACAGCTTGCTAGGCTGAAACAGGGAGACTGAGGTCAGAGAGGAACTCCTCGCTGGCCCAGGGGAGGCAGATAACTTCCTAAGGGGCTGCCTCACCACTTTCATGCTGTTAGCATGCATATGTGGCTGGAGGTGAGCGCTGAGGGGAAGGTCATAGCAAAAGCTGGCTTGTTCCTCTGTGAGGATGAGGGACAATGCTCTGTGCAAAGCAACAGGTGGGTTATTCCTCAAAATATCATGACCCCACCAAGAGCTTCCTACCTGCCTGTGGCCCCTTTCCTCTCCTGCTGCTGCCCAGCCAAGTTCTTTGACCTTGGTGCTCCCCACCCAGCAGAGAAAGGAACAGCCCTGCAGTGAAGAGGAGGACAAAGCACAATTGTCAGGCTCTGCTGTGTCAGGGTCAGGCCAGCTGACAGACAAGGAACCGTTTGAGCTCAAGGCTTTGGCAAACAAAACGAGCGGCGCTGGGATCGATCACACACGAGCCTGGGGATGTTCATCATGGGTTAGGAGTGCTGTCCCCAGAGGATGCTGCTTCACACAAGGGGCATCCCTACCCCAGCCTCTCTAAGAGCTGGAGTTGGGGAGAAGATATGAACTATAGGGAGAAACTTGTAGGAAGGTTAATGCCCTACTATGTTAAAAAAAAGAAAAAAGCCAACTTTTTTCTCAACAGAAAATCTCTAACTCTTTTAAAATGAAGCTAGTTGCTGATCTAATTCCAAATGCTCTCTGCTTGACTTGAAAGTGATTTCAGCAATGCTTTGATCTACACCCAAAAGCCACTGGGAATAGTACCAACTGCTCAAATAGGCCAAAGCCAAGAAAGGAAAGGATCCCTACACTTAAAAAAAAAAAAAAAAAAAAAAAAAAAAAAAAAAAAAAGCACCCTGGTTCTTAGGCCTCCACCAGATCCACCCTGCACCCAGGAAGCTCACAGGCTCTTTGGAATGCTTCTGTTCAAAAACAGAAAAACAGTAATACCCACTGGAAGGTCATGTGCTGTTGGGAATGATTTCCTTCTCTTTCTAGATCACTCTATACAGCCTTCTAATTACAGCTGGCTACATTATTTTTACAAATAAATTATCCCACTAATTCAAGCCTTTATCCAGCTCATGAATCATTAGCAAACAGACCTTGCTTTTTGTTGCTCTTGGTAATTATTTCATGAGTGGTTCATGCAAATAGACTTCATTCAGTGGGGGGTGTCTGCAGTTTGCTCCCTTCTCCCATTCAGGCCGTGTAAGTGGCTCCCTCGCTGATGTGCTGTGCTTTACAGCTCTTGAACTACGTGTCAGAATGCTTTTAATTACAAGATTTCTGCTTCCTAATGCAGAAACTCCCCCCCACCACAGCTGTGTCCCAAACGTACATGTCAGACAGAGCCCCACTCAGACCCGTCCTCATGAATAAGAAACAAAAGACGGAGGGGGAGGAGTGGAGATGAGCAGCTGTGCAGAATCTGAATAAATATTCACTGATTCTCCTTTCTGCAGCATCTGCTGTCTAAGTCTCCTCCTCATGTGCGAATAACACATGAAGTGTGTGCAGGGAGAGCTCAGAGACAGTGGTATGCCACATTTTTCTACAGACTGGCCCAAAGAAGTTACTAACCCTATCTCCAGACAGAAATAAAGATCCTTCTGATCATTATAATCCCCCTTGCTGCCTCATCTTCACACCTCGTGCTTCAGGCTCCCACAACCTGGGGAGCATGCAGTTTGGCATATCCAAAGGAGCCAGAGGAATGGCAGAAGTTTTCATGCTAGAGCAACTCTGCTCATCTCAGTACACTCTCCTAAAAAAATGATCTGACAGATGTGTTCTAAGATGTTAGTAAAATAGTTCATGACACACCTCATATTTTCATGTGTATTTTGGAAAGAAATGCCTTCCTGACTGTGATCCATTTAGGCTTTGACACACAACAATTGGCAGTGGTGGTTGTTTTCACCTACTGGGTTGTTGTGCAAATTCTGTTGTTTTGCACAGGCTAAACTATTCCTTTTCCCTGCCCTTGGTTTCTCTCTAATATCCCTTGCCATACTATGTTGAATTCACAGCTGTTCTGCTGAGTGATGTGTATCCTTTTTATCTGTGTGTTACTGCCTGTATCCCAATGCAAAAAAAAAAAAAAATACTTTCCACCCTTTACAAAAAAAAAAAAAAAAAAAAAAAAAAAAAAAAAAAAAAAAAAAAAAACCACCCTTGGAATAATCAGTTCATACACAGCCCTAAGGCAATTGTTCACAAGATGCTATGAGGCAGCTCCCTGTGGTTCAGTGTTCACGTTTTCTGTTTAATGGTGCTCCCCTTTATTTATAACCTTTTATCTGCCATGCCTTGAGGGCACTAACAGACCTGAACTGCCCTGGCTGGCTTACCTCTGCCCATTAGCCCAGACCTGAGCTTCAATAAATCTCCTGTGTTATGTTGCCTATGTACCTGTGCCCAGTGCTGTCCTGGTTTCATTAATTCTTTTTCTGGAGATATAGTGGGCCCACCTTGTAGAAGGCCTGGTCTTGTTCCCTGGTGGGAACCTGGACTTTACTCATCACCTTGCCTTGCCTTGCCTGGGGCCGTCAGTGGACTCTGCCTCGATCAGCACCCTGCCTGGTGCTGTGGGACTGTGCCTGGTTGATGAGGGCACCACCTGGGCAGTGATCACCTCTGTGACAATAACTCCCCCTGGCTGCTTTATGCCATCAACCTCAAGCTCCAAGGAGTTGTCGTTTACTCACGGCGTTGCTCCAGGGGTTCACAGAGTGGCAAAGATGCATATCCATCAAAACACATACACATAAAAATGTGTGAAGCTTCTGACTTTGAAATAATATGCCTACCTCAAACCTCCTCCACTCAAAAGTAACCATAAGGGGCTACCAGTGGCTACCAATGTCTGCCTCTTGTGAACAATCCTCTCCTGCTGCCCTTGAGGAATGGTCAGTGGTTAAATCTGCCACCACTGTTGTCCCCCTTATAGCCAAACTCATCAGAAGGGATGAAAAGTTGCTGGAGTCTGTCATACATCTGGAGTATATTCCACTCTCCTGTGGAAGATGGGGGATTTCAGCCTGAGCAGTTGTCAGGGTGACATCTTTCAGCAACAATAAACTTGACAAAGAGAGTGAAGGGCACTATTATAGACAATTAACCTGATTTCAGACTATATATAGCCCCTATATGCACTGCAGACACTCACAGAGAGATTCCTGCCATGGTACAGGGATTTCTATGGCACAGTAGCTTTAAGCTGGAGGTGGGAAAGTGTCTTGAGGAAGCAAGGTAGGAGCATGCTGTGCCAAGTTCATCAGTCCATAAAAAGCTATCACAGGCAGTTATCTGTTTTAAGAGGCTATCGGGCTCTTTCTGCTTTGAGAGCATTTCATTTATTATCCTGGTTAGAATGAGCTGTTAATACGTTCATCAAAGGCTTGCTTTTCTTTTTTTTTTTTTTTTTCTCTGAACAAAAACTGAGTTTTCAAAGGAACAAATGCTCATGAGAAATGCTTGTTCCCTCAGAGAGTTTAATTCTTCAGAATAAAAGAAGCACTTGATTCTTCTCTAATTTTTTGTTTGTTTAGGCTGAGGAAGGGGTATTAAAACAAACAAACATTTTTGTATTAGAAATTAAATAGGATGAAATTGCTTAATATGACTGATGAGAGATGGCCCACATGAAATGAAACAGAAATTATGATTCAGTGATCATATCTAAATGAAACAAAGTTGGGGGAGGGGAAAACTATGAAAAAAATTGAAAGCTATGTATTTGCAAGAAGATGTCATGAGTGGAGAATAGGCATCATATTTTGCTATTCCTAATGAAATGTAAATGTGTTTGGGGAAGGTTGATGGTAGTTTATAGTTACTGTTCATCAATTTTAGCCAGAGCTCTGGCTGTGAATTTCACAGCCACAGATTCCCTGTTGATATTCTTTTTCCAGACCTTTGGCTTCATTGAATGCAGAATGTTTTCAAAGTGCTCATTGCAAGGAGTGAAACTAATAGCAAGATTGGAGTCAGCTAAGAAAGCATGACAGACTGAGGAAGCTTTGGCATCAGAGCACTGACTTGGGACCCTGGCAACAGGGTCACAGAGTAATTTAATTCAGATTGAAAGGGAGGACTTCAGGATATCATCTAGTCTGATCCCCCACTCTAAGCAGGGCCAGCTATGAGATCAGATTGAGTTGCTCAGGGCTTTGTCTATTCTGGTCTTGGGAACATACAAGGATGGGGACTGCACTTGACCCATCAAACTAATGGTTAGTGACCTGAACCTTATCATCCTGAACAATTTAATCTGTTTTATGCATCTGTTTACCTCCTCTTGTTCTCACCACAGCAGTATCTCTGGTCATAGCAGTAGAGTGTGATCCTAAAAGAGCTGTTTAGAGAGGAGCTGTCTCTAGCCCTGCTGCCTTACTCTAGGATTTGGGTGCACTCACTGTTAAATATTCCAATTCTTTGGTGACAAACCTGAGCAAGATCAAATAACAGACTCAGAAGCTCTCCATACTGCTTTGAAATGTGTCATGTCTAGCAAACTCTTAATCCAGAGGTATTTGCATGGAGCCCTAACTTCCTTAGACATTATTTTTTGCATCCCTGTCTGTTAAGCACCTGTGCTGCCTGCTGATAGGTAGGCTGACGTCAAACACATGTTGGCTAAAATTCAGAGGCACAACTGTTCTTAATTCCAGAGATACACTCAGAGCTGAAGATTCGTACTTGGTACTTGCAAGTCCATACTAATGGCTCAGTGTATGAAAAGACCTTTACCAGAAAAGAGCTTTATGTGTAGGAGACCTGCTAACAAAAGTGATGTCATGACTAAATAATAAAGTTCTGCAAATTTTTCATGTTCATTTCTGTAGTCATGGCTATAATGGAAACTGAGGTTGCTTTCCAGGACTGGATTAGTTCTACACCAATAATGATAACTTCAGCTGACTTTCAATGCCAAAAATAGAGTAAATTACTTGTCATTACTCACACAGCTGCCTGTTTTTATTAGGGCTAACTCCTGAACCGTTTAGTGGACCATGCAGTGTGGCTGTGCATTGAGAAACTTCAGTATTGGTCTCTGGAGAAGACAACAAACAGAAAGGTGGATGCAAAGTCATCTTACTGCCTGTTTCATTACACATTCTGTGAGACAGGGCTCCTGGTCAGTGAGGGTTTAGAAGACACTTGATGATAATGACAGCTGTTAAGCTTTTCATTTATTTCTTGTCAATTGGCTCTAGCAGACAGCCTCAGCACGTAGCCATACACTCTTTTATCTACACTGGCATATGCCAAGATAGATAGAGTCAAAGTGCCTGTATGTCTGCAATCTTCATCCTTAAGTCCTTACAGGAGCAGAAAAACCTTGGAGTCAGCAAGAAGGCTGCCAGCGTTCAGTCCACAGCTGAGTGTGTCCACACTGCTGCTTTAGGGACACAAGGAAAGTGCTCCTTCTGCTCCCAAAGTCCAACTGCACCTATTAGGGATCCATGAGATGGCTGAGAAAAGCATGCCAGAGGTGGCCAGAAGGAGTTAGTGACTGTTGACTTCCTAAAAGTTCTTGATATTTCTTTTCCACAGGATATGGTATAAAAGAGGCTCTCCTCTTAAAATTATTTTTTTAGGCATGACAAACTTTGCTAATGTGTTGCATTCCAGGGGATGGTATATTCATAGGGGAAATTTCAGAACAAAGGCCCTAAAGAAAAGAGGTTTTTATTACCTAGTCTGAGGGCATCGGTACATATTCTGGATTTCAGGAATTCAGCTTAGCTATATATTTTTATGCTATCAGATTTATAACTGTTGTGGATGACCCATATATTTTATATGAAAAAAGAATACTTTGTTAAAACAGTTACAGATGCCTACAGCTAAAATCCACTCACAGAAATGATTACTGGCGAAGTCCTTCAGCGTTCTCTTCTTTTACATATCTCAGCCCAACAAAAGCTATTCACATTTTCAGCTAACTGAATCCCAGTTCTCAGGCACTTTGCAAATGGGCAGTAACACAATAAATACCAACTTTCCTCTAAGTTACACTAAAAGTCAAAAGTTCACCTCTCTGAAAATCCAAGATGGATATGCACTTTCTGCAACAAAGAGGGTGTCAGATGTGTTACTTTTCCAGGGGAGGAAGAGATTATACTTGAGATTTTCCATTTTAGTGCATTTGAGAGACATTTTTTATCCGTTTACTCCTCTAGCATCAGTAGCAAGAAAGCGTGCGTGAAGGAGATTACTGAAAATATGAAGCCGTTCAATAAATCAATAGTGTGCTTTCACGTGGAATATTGTGTTCATTCCTAGTCTCCAGCCATCAAGTGGTAGCAGCAGAAATGCAAGTAGCTCAGAGATGGGTGACATGAATAATTATCTGCTTGGGACACTCCTGTTAAGGAAAGATTGAGAAGGATGTGATCTCTTAGTTTAAAGAAGATACACATGAGTAGAGTAAGGTTAAGCAAATACGTAACAGCAAATGGGAGACTAAAAGTAGGGTTAGCATTTCTTGAGACTCTTCCCAATAACACAAACACTGTGAAAATTCCAAGCCTGCAGCATTTTTGCATGTGTATACTATTATAATAACTAGTGTTTAATACAGCATCTTTTAAAACCATGAGCTTTATAGACACACTTAAAGACGCAAAGCACCCACTCAGCATTCAGCCTCACCTTCCCGTGGAACAGCCGTAACCACTCTCAGCCAGCACAAGCCACCACAGAATGAAACTTCTGCATTTATAAACATAAGTTTCAATAAATATTTCTACCAACATATATAGGAGTGCTGTACTGTTCTTCCTTTTCCTCTGTCTGTTTGGTTTGGATTAACATCGGAATGAAGCACGAGTTTTCAATAACCTGAATGTTAGGGACAGCTAACTTGGGTTCTGTAACATTCAGGGCTCAGTGAGATGATTCCCTTGAATGTATCAATGCTCAGCAGCTGAACTTTCTCTGCCTCTATGGCAAGTATCTTCTCTTTGTTTATATGCTTATCTTTGTTTATAAGCCTCAAAGCCTTTCATAGTCCTTGGTCTTATGTGGGGTCCAAGGGAGAGAGGGGTCAAGCCACATGGGGCTACTGGGGACTTGACCAGTTTTAAGAAGCCTTGTGCTACAGTTGCTTTTGTTAGCTGAGACTGGACTGTATCACCTTGGAAAACTCTTGCCTTCAGATGTTCCCAAATCACTGCACATTGTAGCAGCAGGACAGTAGTGTATCCATTATGAAAGCCTGCAGGATTTTTGTCCATTGCCAGCTAAACTTCTGGTCACACTCCTGGTTCTTCCCACTGCAGGCTGAATATATGGCCCACAGGACAGTTTACACACATAAGTGTTATCTGCTATTTCTTGTGTTTACCATGAATATCTTATTCCTGCTGGAAGAAAGAGAGCTGCTAGTGATGGAACAAAGTAGAGCGACTTGCTGGGAGAATTGGTGGAATTTATGAGATCTAGTTGAAGATGCAAATTTGTCATATTATCTCAGAGTGTGGTAGAATAAATCCTGACACTTCATGACCTGAAGGCATAGAGCACATTTGCACAAGAAGGCTTGGGGTGTAAATCATGCTTTGCTCAGAGCTTAGGCAGTAGGACTTGTGGTGCCCATGTTTTAGGCTGGCTCCCTCCGAGAGGCACTCTTTGAGCACCATCGAGGCATGTTGCAATGCAGTGCTGTGATTTTTTTTTTTTATTATTATTATTATTTTTTTCTGTAGTCTTCACTGGGATTTCAGGGTGCCAGGAAAGGTAACAGCCACCCGACACCCCTTATCATCCCAGGGTTTCAATCCAGAACCCCCTGCCAGCACAGAGGAGCCCTAAGCTGTTGTGACAAATATGCTTCTCTTCCCCCACACCACTGCTAAACCTTTTCACCTGTAGCACCACTGACAATCCAGCCCCAATTAATACTGTTCAGATGGAGCTGAGCTCCTCTCCCATCTTATCATTCAGACACAGATGAAAGGCTGAGGAAACAGCTGATATTCCCTTTCCTGTGATGTATTCTCTTTTGAACGCTTGACTCAGCAGAGAGGTGACCAAGCATCTCCTGAATGATTTGTGTTGCATCAGGCACCTGGGCTTTTCCTTAGCCCAGAGTGACACAAGTGCTGGTGCTAGGTGACTTGGCACTCACCATGTATTGAATGTGGCAGGGGAAGAGACGAAGGCAGGCAGAGAAAATGTTTGCTATCTGGGGCAAAGGAATAAGATACCCATCCTGACCCATGTCCAATGGCAATGGAAAGTATGGCTTGCAGACAGGTGGACAACAATATCCCACATGTTTTTGCACAGAAGCTGTGCTGTGAACATACACCGGAAGCAGATTTCAGAGTAATTGCCATTTTACATACTGCATTTCCCAGATAAACCTCTCATTGCCCTCGTGGGTGTTTACTGTTTGTTTGTTTATGCTGAACAAGAACAAGCTGAGGCAAATGAGCAAATAACATCTCTGTCTGGTGTTGCACTTAGTGATAAAACATTGTGGCTGAGAGTCTAATGATAAGCATGGACCACAAGCAAATTTCTGATAAAAGTATGTGTTTTGCTAGGGAGAGCTGGTTTTCCTTGCTTGGGTTGGTTCCCTATTAGCCATTATTGGAGTGTAACTGAAGAATCTTTCCCTTACAGAAGAGGTGAAGATGCTGGTTGAGTAGATGCTTATTTTGCTTCAGGAAGAACCAATGCTGGCTCTCTCCCTCTGGCCTGCTCCTGGAGACCCCAACAAGCCTGCTATGGACTGGGAGATCACTTGTCAATAGGGTCAGCTTCTCTTTCCTGGTGATCCTAAGGATCTGAAACTAATGAGTGAGATCACAACACCTGTGGGACTGGACATTTACAAAAAACAAGATTTTTTTCAAGCAATTATAATGAAATTTTAATCTCTATCTATATGTGTACGACTATCAGTACTTCCAGATCTCCAGTCTCACACTTATTATTGAAGCTATTGATGCTCTGCTGCAAAGACATTCTCCCATCTGCCTGTCTGTCCCCTGCTCAGCAAACAGTCCCTGTAACCCAGGTCCCAGGGAGGCTGCAGACGAGGCATCCTGTTATGATGGACAGTTGCTCATCTGCCTCGGAAGCTCCTGCCTGCACGACTTTAAATACTGCCCTCTGAAAACCCTTGGGAAGATGGAGAGATGCCACTGATTCCCAGTCTATTGCCAAACAACTGAGCATGTGACACAACCAGCACCACTGGCCCCATTTCAACATATCCTGGGATAATTAGCTAGAGGGAAAGCAATTAGACAAAAAAACATTTAGCTGAAAAGCAGATAGAGCAATATTCTGTCTTGCCTTATGGCTACTATCAAAGGGACTTCCTCCCTCCAGAACTGTTGCAGAGATCCAGCTGTGAACTGGACTCTATCTCATCATCTTTGGACCAAAGCACAAGTACCTTTTCCATGAACTCCCACAAAACTCTGCCGCTGTAAATATGACAAAGACGTCTTTGCCTTCCTTTATTTAGTATGTCTTGGCATTAAATATCTTACCATGAGCTTACTGAAGACAGACAGACTTGACGGGTGCCAAGTTCCAATGCAGTAATTTTTATGGTCCTTATAGGCAAGAGAGCAAGCCATCTTTAAAGTTAGCCTCTAGCACTGTTATGAAACATGGATGTTGATACAACCCTGACACCAGATCACACACTCCACACCCTGTGAGACAAGCCACGAGTGGAGGAATGAAAAAACTGACACTGAACTTAGCTCGTCACAGACAAACTGCACTGAGATGGCAGCATATAGGGAAAGAAATGTTTCAGCTGCTCATGTTGCAGTGCAAAGAGACTCTGTAACGAGCAAAAGAATTACAAATTCTCATTGATATAATTGGCATTGCTGAAACCTGGTGGGACAATTCACATGGCTGGAATGTTAAAATCCATAGGTTTAATCGGTTTAGGAATAAGTGAGAAGAAAAAAGAAGTGGAGGTGGCAGTCTGCATTAAAGATGTCATTACTTGATTTAGAGTTATTGATAATCCAGAACCAAAGAATGTTGAATGCATATGTTGCCTAATAAAACTCAAGAGGCATGCAGGTACAGGGATGTTCCAGAGTGCTAAATCAAAGCAGAAAATAATGTGAGTTATTCTTTAAGCACCTGTCTCTTCTTCATACCTAATGCAGAAGGGGAAAAAATGAAAGCACTGTTTTAATGAGCTTTGATTATAAGGATATATGCTGGGGCTGACAGAGTTTAAAGGTTTCTAAAATTACAGATGATAATGACTGTGAGATGATTACATTAAATGTGGGCAAACAGAGGGCAGTTGCAAAGAGCCAATTTCTCAACAGCAGAAGAAAAATACAAGTGAAATTGATGGGGAAAAATTAGGCATGAAAGATGAATGAAAATTGGCAGGTCTTACAGAAAAGTTTGCTAGAAAAAAAGTACGTCTTTTCAATCAACCAAAGGGATGCTTTGCCTTGAGAGCTCATCATCCTTATTCAGCTGCAAAGTCAAAGCAGCAATCAGAAACTGGGAAGACATGTGCAATAAATGAGTTATACTGTATCAGAAAACAGTTGACAGTCAATATAAATTAGAAGTCGTGAAGATAGAAAATTGATAAAGGAAACTAAACGTAAGTTGGAAACCAATACGTGGTAAGGTTAAGGACAATAAGAAGTTTAAGTGTCTAAGGAATGAAATAAATTCTGTCAAGGTTCATGACTAGTGGAGATGATATTTTATTATATGTTGGAAAAAAGAAGACTGACTTAACTATTTCTTCTAGTCTGTATTTAAAACAACATAGCAACATTTTAAGAGGATGAAGAAGTGCTTTCCAGTCCATTAGTGTCTTAAGCTATTAAACATCACCCGCTAAGGTTAGATATTTTAATGTTTCCAGATTGGGATGACTTTTACCCAAGAGTCCAAAGGAATTCACAGTGTCACCTATTGATTAGCGTCAGTAATCTACAGTAAACAAATCTTGGCATGGAGGCAAAATCTCCAAAGACCAAGAGAGCTCTAATGCTGTGTTAATGTAGCAAAAAAATGCAAGCAGCTTGTTCCAATGGTAGGTCAGATGGCCAGATGTCCACTGCTGACAAAGTAATGAGCAGAAATACAATTAATGACAATCAACATGTCAAACCTCTCGGGATTTTCTTGGACTTGCAAGTTTAGCTGAAGAAGTTAACCACACAGATTTCTCTTCATGTAGTAGTGCATGATATTCTGATTAAAAACCAGACCTGTGATGATTTTACAACATCCATAAAGCACATCATAAATGGGTTAAGAATAAACAGCTGTAAGGCCTTTAAAAAGAGTTGTTGGTAAGAACAGCTCTTCAAATGGGGATGGTGTCTTACACAGCTCAACAATCAGAAATGGGCCTGATGCCTAGTGATCTGGAAGTAAATAAAAAATCACAGCCAGTAAAGTTTATAGAGAGATAAAGTTTGGCAGAGTAGTAAATATAAGAAAAAAAAGCTGTCATAGACCCTGAAGTGCATTCAATAGCGAGTGGATGCTTACAGACAAAACGCATTTTGACATGGTTCAATGAAAAACCAAGCAGAAAGAGCACGAGATATTCCTACCACAAGTGTCTTGTGACACATCAGCTCTGAAGAGGATCTAGTAGCAAAGCCAGACAAGCAATAATCATCTTGTACCACCGTTTGACAAAGAGAGATAATAAGAGCTTTCAGTGCAGAAGAAAAAAAGTGTTTCTTACCTCTCTGTAGTAGAAGGGTTATTTTATGTTTTCATGGCAGTATTACAGAATCACAGGATATGCTGTATTGGCAGGGACCCACAAGGATCATGGAGTCCAACTCCTGGCCTTGTGCAGGACCATCCCCAAGAGTCACACCATGTGCCTGACAGCATTGTCCAAACACTTCTTGAACTCTCTCAGGCTTGGTGCTGTGACTGCTTCCCTGGGGAGCCTGTTCCAGTGCCCAACCATCCTCTGAGTGAAGAACATTTTTCTAGTATCCAGACTAAACCTCCCCTGATACACCTTCAGGCTGTTGCCTCAGGTCCTGGTTGCCAGTGAGAAGAGATCAGTGCCTGTTCCTCCACTTCCCCTCACACGGAAGCTGTATACTGCAATGGGGTCTCCCCTCATTAATCAGACTAAGTCAAGAATACTATGTTCAGATTTGGTGTCCATCCTTTAAAGGATGCTGAAAAATCAAAGAGAAAAACAAATAGCAATTAAAATCTTTAGAGATCTGGAGAAGGTGCCTTTTTATGAGAATATCAGGGCGAGTTTGTTTAGTTGATCAAAACCAGGACAGAGAAGTGATTTGATTGCAACTTATAAGTACCTTCATGAGGAGAAAATGCCAGATACTAAAGGGGTCTCTCTAATCTAGCAGAAAAGAAATAGTGCAGGAGTCACTGACTGAAAGCTGGACAAATTTGGGCTGTAGGCAAACCATGAATTTCAACAGAGGATGGTCAGCCAGGAAACAGCACTGACATAAGATGTGGACATCACATCCCCTGTTCTCCTTGAATCAAGACTAAAAGGTCAGCTTAAAAAAAGATGCTTATGCTCATGAAACGTAAGTTCTTCCAGCCATTATAGTGGCAATGAAATAAGAATATGAAAGACCCACAGAGCACAGAAGGTCAGACTGTTTCATCAAACTGTGATCCCTTTTAGCCTGAAACGTGGCAGGCCCAGGAATTGCATTTGCATTCAACTGGTCAAATGAGCCACATTGTAAAAAGCTGATCTTCAGAAAAATAAAAAAGGGTCTTTTTCTGCCACCTGCAAATGTGTTATTCCCCTCTACTGACCATCCACTGTGGAAGCAGGATGGGGACCCTAAAGAATGAAACCTAACACTGTGCTGCTCCTTCATCTGTGCTCTTTATTGTTGCCTTTAGAGGTTTGGGTAGCAATCTCTAAAAATCAGCAAAACATAAGCACAAGATCGCTTGTGGCATGGCAGTGTGGAGAGCGTTGAACTCACTTCTCTCATTTGAAAGTCTGTCTTTTCCTAAAACTCTCTGGCATTACTTGCTGGTATTGTGTTGTGCTGTAGTGTAGCAGGGAAAGAATTTGTACAAAGCAGGACCAACTAAAGGCAGCTGCAGAGCCAGGAAAGATCTTAATCCACAGGACAAAACAGCACTGATAATACTTCCAGAGCAGTTGGGGGCTGGTTTAGTCATTGAGCCAGACTGGCTGCACAGCCCAGATCATAGGAGGGTAGGAATTGCCCAGATTTATGAGGTATCCCCACCAGTGATGCACCACGTGCAAGTGCCCACTTGCCAGAGGCCACCACAGCACCTCACCTCCTGTCTGAGGTATGAATGCCTGGGTATTGTTTCTCTGCTGCCAGCCCAGGGGCTGGCTCCTGAAGGTTGATCTGGTGAGCTTCTCCTTGCAGTCTGAGTACAAGCAAAAGAATGGAAAAAGCCAAAAGGAAAAAAAAATTCAAGTCCATCTTGCAGCCAATTATTAATCATATGCGGTTTCCCAGAATTTCCGGAGCAGTTCCTTGATCCCCTCAGGACCATGCGTTAGCCTTGTGAATCAGAAACAAGCTTTTCTCTTTCTTTTGCCACATAACTGGCACGTATTTTTTCCATTCTTTTGCCTCTTTTCTCCTCCCCATCATCAGTGCACCTTCATTCCTTTCTTTGATCCTTCTTTCCCCAGCTGCTACTTTTCAGTTTCTGTTCCCTGTATCCCTTCTTCCACCATCTCTTTTGTTCCATACTGTTTTCTGTCATATTCCCTCTCTCATAGCTCTACCACAGCAGTGCCCTGACACAGGAAAAGTGATCTGTTTCTATAAGAACAATACAGCTGCAGCCTCAGCCTATTTAATTAAAGCCTTGAGTTTATGGCAAGAACAGCTTCTGAGTCCCCTGAGGTAGAGGCAATATTTTGTATTAATATTTGATATCTTATTTAGGATGTTAAATTAGATGCATGAAATCTCCCAGGAAGAACTGAAGGCAGAGTTCTGTTTAAATGATATAGTGCTAAGCCAGGCTGATGGACCACCCCTTCTTGTCTTCCTGCCAGACCTCTCTGAGCTGCCCTGGTTTTACATGGAGCACAACCTGCTGTCAGTCGGAGAACCAGAGGAACAGTACTTATGGAACCCCTATACAGCTCACATTAAGATTCCCTGCAACTGTGCTGTCTTCCAACTTTTGTCTGGTGGAGTGCCTAACCCCAAATGCTGAGTCAGATGCCTTCCCACATACCTTAGACCAAGCAAAGAAGATGACTGTGCATTTTTTTACTCCCTCTTTCTCAGAGACACACACACACATATGCAGAGGGACATTCCCCCACTGTCTGCATCCACATATGAGGCTGGGGGAATTAAAATAGACCTTATACTTATTGTTTCAAGATGCATAAAGCCAAAGTGATTTGGACCCTGTTGAAGATGAAGATTTCCCAGCCTTCCCCTTTAAGCTTCATTCAACTGATGCTTGTACTTTCTTTCATGTTACCCCCCTTGTAAACATATGTATGCACCCTTGTCTTTTCCACAGGTATTTCGGAGACCCTCATCTCCAGAGCAACCTCATTCTTCCAGATCTGCCCCTGCAGCTCCTGGCTGAGGTCTGCTCTCTCCTTTCTGAAACTCTGCACCTCAAGGTGGCATTAGCAATAGCCTGTTTCACTTCCCAAGCCTAAAAGGGCTTGGTAAAGGTAACTCAGGGCACAATTTGCTCTCATTGCATTTTTCTGTGCTTGAAGCGGGGGTGAGAGAAAAGGTAGATGAATTGTCTATTTGTCTCTCATCTTCCTCCTGAGAGAAGATGGTGGGATATAAGGAAGTAAGAAAAGAGGGACAGAGGAAGAATACACCTCTTTTAAGCCTTCACTGCCTTTTCTGCTCCAGGAAGCAGGTGAGACTGGGGAAGATCAGTCCCTCATGCCACAGGCATGGCTTGTGTTCAGACAGGCATCAATGCTGCAGGACCTGTAGTCAGACATGAATCATGAGGCTTGGAAAAAAAAAATATATCTCTGGCCTGGAGTTTTGGTCTGAAGAGGTCAGAGCTATAAAAAGCTGTGATCTTTGTGTACCGCTTCTTGAAGATAACATTTCCATCTACTCTGCCCCGGGGAAGCCCTGGCACAATGGCTCCTCACTGCATGTCTGCTACCCTTCACAGAGGCCCTCTTCAAAGAGCTATACCTGACTGGCTCCCTTTTTTTGGGATGCAGTATCTCAGCTTGAGAGACCTCAGCAAATGGGTCAGTGGGAGATGGCAGGTTACCTGCCCCACAAATGCCCAGAAGGGCAGTAACAGGACTAGCGAGGAGAAAAAGAAAGCCAGCTTTTTTCCTCCCTTCTGGGCTTGGGCAGACTGACAGGCACAATAAAATGTGTGGGTGTCACTTGGCAGGTGTGAATCGTTCAGACAAGCTACAGTACACATCTCTGGTTGTTTTAAACTGTCTTCATGCATCAGACCTCACCGCCCCTTACACAGATTTATTGCCACAATCTCTCTTTGAAAGCATTAATGTCACCAAGACCTGGTCCCTTTGGACATTTGCATCAAGGCTGCCAGCCTGGTAGTCAACATTTCCTCCATGGCTGTTTCTTTCCCGAGTCATTTAGGAGAAGATCAATGCAGGGAGAGGGAAATGCTGGCATCCTTCAGGTGAAGCAGTGTCCTGTCAGCAAAATGACTGACCCTCTGCAGCTCCTCTCTGCTAATGCACAGTGCATTGCCTCACTGAGCAGAGAAATCCCACCCAGGGCCTGGGGGCAGGTTTGGGGAGGAAGTACAGCTAGAGGTCTGGGCAAGCATCTGGAAAGTCACACTTTCTCTGGTTAAACTCTGAGGCTGACTCACTGCCTAACCCCCAGGCAAACCACTCCCTTTGCTGAGCTTGTTTTCCTGAGTGAGTTAGGGCTGACGGTAGGGACATAGCCTAGGGAAAGATGGGGCTGTCTAAACTTACTACTGTGAGCAAAAAATCATTGTTGGTGTTGAGCAATTAGGTGTCTTTGTGTGTAGTGTTTGGCAGATCCTGGCATTAGATACAGCTTCATGCAATCAGAGGATTATTTTTTTTTCCTGAGGAACGGTGATCAGCTTTATCTCAATAATAAATCAGAATAGCTTTCCAGTTTTTTTCATTTCCTCATGAAAGCAACACAGACATTTTCCCACCCTAGAGCTAGCACTTGCTCCTCTCTCTAGCTCACTGCTGGCTACACAGGAGCCCGTGAGCAATTAGATTTCTTTTATCAGGCTGCCTGCCAAGATGATTAACCCACCAGCTCCTCAGCAGAACCATTACACTTTTGGGGAAGCAAAAGCCCATTGCCACCAAGGACAGACGGTCCTGCCTCCCTTGCTCTGCGCAGTGCACACCCACACTTGCTCCCTGAATGCATGGATTACATCCTCCCTAGGATTAACCATTTTTAATAGATTTTTAGGGCTTTTTTCACCTCAGGACTGCGTGGCACCTTGCTCTGTGTGTATCTGTGTCTCTCTGTGTATTTAAGCAAGCCAGAGGATGCTCACTGCACGGAGGCCTCTCACTGCAACAAGCACAGACCTGAGAGCTCTGCAGAAGTGCCTTGGTGCCAGGCAGCCTCTCTACAGCCCTGTACCGTGGCTCCCAAGGGCAAATTTTCTTCCTTATATAAAATACACAGTTCTTCATGTCCTTTTGGCTAATGTGACCAGTCCTATTTTGGTCATATACATTTGTGCTATAAATGGTATCCTGAAGTCAGAGCTTATCAACATTGGCTCTGGTCTCAGGGCTTCTTTCACTGCATCAAAGGTACATTGACATTCGTCCATCTAATTTACTTCTCTTATTTTTGGCTTCTTTTTTTTTTTTTTTTTTTTTTCAGCAAATTGTTCAGGGAACGTGGTAATAAGCAAAAATTCAAAAATAGACATCTGATAATGATCTTCTACCCCTAAAATTGTCTTGCTTTTTGAAGCTAGTAATTCAGCACTTCCCCTACAACTCCATCTTTAGAAACTACTTGGTTTTGATTTTCCCAGTGTCCTTAAGATACTTTAAGTATTGACTCTCTGAACCAGTCAGTGTATTTTAGCAGCAAAGGTAGAAAAGAAAGCTGCTGACAGTTATCCCCACTTTGACTGTTAAGTTTTCAGACTAATTTCACTGAGGTTGAACATAGCTTCAGTCAGTTCTGTAAGAAATCATGTCTTTTAGGCTGCTGTATCCACTTGGAGCTGCAGAAATAAATCCATGAGATGCTGGAAGGCCACCTGCGGCCCCAGGAGTCCAGACATCAGTGTAAACTTGCAGAGGTGGCAAAGCAGATTTCCATTTGCATCCCAACTCCAGGGCAATCAGCCATACATGCTGGCAAGGTCTCGTGTGGCCATGTACCTGCTTCTGTTTGGCACATCTAGCAGACCACCTCAGTGAAGCAGAGGGTAGCTGGTGCTCCAAAGGGAAGCACCAGGGAGGCACCGAGTGCTGTGAAGAGACAGCAAAGGCAGTGGTTCTGTTCACTGCAGACACCAAGAGCTGTGCTGCTTCCTTCCTTCACCCCACGCTTGGAGGACTGTTCTGTGGGAAGAAGCATGTCTTTTTGATATCATGCAATGCCCTGCATTGCTGCCTTTGCCTGTGTACAAATGTGTTGACAAACTTGCTAAAGATGTTAGCTCTTCCTGCTAGCTGTCCCTTTGGCTATATAACCCCTGTTCCCTCCACAACTGTGTGTTTCTACCTAAAAAAAATTTTAAAATAAGAGTCTTTTTTTCCCCACATCTGAAGTGCAGTTCAGAGCTTCCTGAGATTTCATTCAGGCCAGAGATATAGTAAATCAACTTCAAAGATTCTCCTCAGACTGTTCCATCCCATAATCTTCACCACCTCCTTCCCTGCTCAGCCCAAACAGCCCTTGCCATTTTGCCTGCAGTTTATCTTCACTTGCAGGTAGTAACAATAAAGCTCTTCCTCATTGCCAGACTGATTAGTTTTATCAGCCAGCCTGCCTTGCTTTTTTTTTTTTTTTTTTTTTTTTTTTTTTTTTTTTTTTTTTTTTTGTCTAGGATTTTTCCTTACGCTTCTCTCTCTTATCTCTAAACTGTGATGGAAGTGTTTGGGGTTTAGCTTTGGACGGAAGTCCAGAAGGTTTTAGGCTGTCTGCCATTCAATACATCAAATGGAGAAGGTCCTGCTGAATCATGTGCACCTCCCACTGGGAGCACAAAATGTACGACAAAAATCACCTGAGTTCCATTCACCTGCTTACATTTCTTCTTAGGGCCTGGTTCATCCTCTTTACTAATTTTTCCATCCAGTGATGATCAAAAGACCTTCAAACGGCTTTACTTGGGAGGAAGAAAGACTGGAAGCAGTCCTCAACTCCATCAGAGTTTCTCAGCCTACTCAGAAATGTTTAACCAAGCCCTGCACAGCCCTTTCTGCTGTAGTGCTGTGTAGTGGAGCTCCCTCTGGCCATCAGGTCATATTATCAGAGATAATCAGAGCGTATCAGTTTCACACAAAGCTCAGCCAGACAAGCAAGACAAGACAGTCTCCAATGTGCCATGAATGTCTCACTCCCATCACATATCATTTTGCTTTTAGCGAGACCTCCCTGTCACAGCACATGATGTACAGTCCCCATCTCCTTGGAGGGCAGCAGTGAAGAACAGGTTATAGCTGTAAAATGTTTTATTCTTAAGGCCTATTTATTATTTCTATCCCCGTTCTGAATCCGAACGTCTCAGTATCTGTCTTTCTGTGTTTGTTTTATCTTTGTTTCTGAGGCTGTCATGCTTCAGAAAACACCTCTTTCTGCTCAGTAACACCAGGCAACAGTTTTCCAGACTGCAGCAGGGGAGGAACCAGTGTGCCACAGTACTGATGACCACAAGGTAAGGGAACAGGGCTGGGAACCAATATGGTGCAAGAGGTTTTTTACCCAAAGGGAAGTCATATGAAGGGACTGGATGTACCTTCATCCAGCTTCCTCTCCATCTTCCAGATTGCAGTGAGCAAGGAAGGATCATGTGGGATCACAGAGATGTGGTAGGATGTTACTCATAACAGGAGGTCATGGATGTTCTTTAGGAAGGACAGGCAGGGGCAAAGAAAGAAACATGAGGAGATTGCATTGGGGTTCCATCACAAACCCCTTGACCAAGAGGACAAAGTAAATGAGACTTTTTAAAAACAGTTAACAGAAATCTCCTTAGTGCAGGTCCTGATCCTCACAGGGAATATCAACCATGCAGACATCTGCTGGGAGGGCAACAGGAAACCCAGGTATGTTCTAGGAACCTCAAAGCAGAGATAAACTGCAGAGATAAAGCAATGCTCTTCCTGCTCACAAACAGGGGTAATAGTGGTGGATGATGTCAGAGAAAGTAGTTTGGACCACAGTGGCCATACAATCACTGAGTTTAAGATCTAGAGAATGTTTGGGAAGCTAAACAGCAGTTAGTACTCTGGATTTTCCCAGAGCAAAATTTGATTTTTTGAGAGACATTCTAGGCAGAATCATATGAAAAAGAAGCTGCTTTGAGGGGCTAAGATACCGAGGGGGGGGGCTGACTGATTCTTAAAACAAAATTATTGAGAGCTTAGGAACAAGCAATCTTGTTCAGCAGGAAGGCTGGGTATCTCAGCATAGGGCCCATTTGGATAAGCAAGGAACTTCTAAACGAATTAAAATGCAAAAGGAAAGTATACAGGCAGTGAGACAAGGATAGACATCAAAGGAGGACTATAGAAACCTTTCGTGGTTCCTTGGGGATGAAATAATGAAGACCAAAGCAAACCAGGAACAGAGCAACAGCGATTGGAAACCTCAGCAAGAAACATCCAGATGGAATTCATTTTAAAGTCAAGGCTAAAATATTGCTAGCACATACTCAGCAAATAAAAGATATGTGAAAGGTTTCTGCTAACAGCATAGGTCCTAGGGAGAGGAAGCACCAACTAAACAGAAGGTTTTAATATAAAAATTTGCTGGAAATGGTCCTTGTTGCTTTGAGCACCGCAGAAAGAGGGGGGGAAATCTGACTGGCAAGAGTTTACATCAGCTGTATACTTGTGGCACTTCTGGCAATTTCTGGAACTGGAGATCAGAGAAAAATGATGAAACCAGTCAGAGAGCTGGAAGGTCAAATTTACAGCAAGTATTACAGAAGTTAAATCTATATTTGTGGGATAATAGATGACCAAAAGCAAACACAGCTATTCATCAATAGCTAAAGGGCAAGGTTGCTAGGGAGGCAGGAGACAAGCTAGTAGCAAAAGAGGATATTTCCAACTCAGTATCAGGTAAGTTTTATGGCCAAAGTTGCACTGGGTTGTGGAAAAGTTTCCTGATGGCAGAGATAGAAGCTCTCTACTTCATTTCACTTGTATAGAGGTCTCGTGCTGGGTAGCACAGAGTGATCTGTGCCAGCAGTGGGTGGGAGGTTTTGGAGTCAGGATGTGAGAAGGACAAGGAGAAAATGGTGTCAAGTCCTAAGAAGGGAATGGCATTGCTGTGTTTGAGTACCCTGGGTTTTTGCCTGCCATATGCTCTTCCACCTTCACCTAAACCAAAACACCCACCAGAAATTGCTGCAGGAAATCAGGATTGGGCTCAGAATACAAACCTGATTTTTTTGTAACCCTTATTTTTTGGTCTCACTGCAACAGAACTGACTTATCTCCACCTAGAATGACACAGCAAGAGCTTCGAGCAACTCCCATGGACCCATTCCCTCTCTCTACACAAGACTGACAGTGAAGTCTCTCAGTTCCTTTGCAGTAAAGTCCAATTCAGTCAGACAGAAGGGACGCAAACAGGATTTGGATTAAGAAGGTGTTGGAAAGGAATGGATAAGAGTGCTGGATATATGGAAAAAATTAATTCTTCCTTACTGGGGCCATTTGGGGAGACAAATCAGAGACCTTATAGACATAGACCCCAGGAGCTGAGACCTGCACACCACGTGAACTGAGGGCTGTGTAGGATAGGGAGAGGCTGCACCATGGTTCCCCAATCCTGTCCCCTCTCCCCACCACACACACACTGACCACAGACTGTTTGCATTGCGTTTCCTGGCTCTTCCACACTGGGCATGCAACTGCAGATTTAACTCTCAGCACACACTTCAGAGAGAAATGGCAGCTTTGGACAATTGCAGTCTGTTGAACTGGAAAGCTGTTCTGTCCATGCAGATGGTAAAAGGGAGGCGGTTCCCCCCTCCCCGGGCCGGCTCACACCTTGCAGTGCCCCAAACAAGTGCTGAGCTGCCAAGAGAGGAATCCCTCACTCGCCCCTGACATCTGCTTAGCCGCTGGAGGGAAGAGCACTCGCTAATGATATGTACGCTTTGCTCTGTCAACACGAAGATTTGTCCCCCTGCCACCCTCCCCAGCCTCACCCTGCAGCTGGATTCCAGCCAGTGGAAGCCCTTTAGAAAATGGAAATGGATGCGTCTTTCACAGTCATTAGTGTGGATTGTGCTAATGGGATGTCATGATAAATACTGACAGTTAGCTGAGGGCAGCAGCGTTCACTGAGACTCCAAAGGAGAGGGCAGCAGATGCTACAACAAGCTCCAAGTGCACCCGTGGAGGGGGGAGGATGCACTGGGAAGGCAAAGGCAAGCTGGTGGGCAGGCAGGCTGGTGAAGTGACAACAGAGCTTGCTGCTTCAAGGTCACCAGCCCGAGAGCAGTCCTGGGTGCTGGCAGTGCTGCAAACGCAGAGCATGGGGGTAAGGGATGCAGTGGTTGGGGATTTTGCTTGTTTGGAAGGTGAGGGAGCCTCAGGGGAATCCCAGCTGTTAGCATATGTGTGAGGAGCCCGGGAAGGGCAGCCCAGGGGGCTGCATGGCAGGATCAGGTAAGTGCTGCTGGGCACCACTAGCAAGGGTAGTTTCAGGGAAGAAATGAGATGCCCATGTTCAGGGGAGAGGATTACTGGGTTTGCATTATCATTTGAGCTTGCACGCACACGAAGAAATGAGCTTAGAGCTTCAGTACCTCAGGGAACTGACCAGCATAACTATAGTTAGATAATTATACCATTAAATCTATGCTAATACTACTAAGGCTGGTCATGAATTTTTTAACAAACCAGTGTTTCCTTGGAAAATACCAACTGATTTTAACAAAGATAAAGCTTTTCTCAAGGACAAGGACACTTCAGATTAAAAATAATAATAATTAAAAAAAAAAAAAGACAGTAAGAGTCAGAACACGCACTTATTACAGTGAAGTGTTTTCAGGACATTTCTCTCTAAGCAGGGTTTCCAAGTAAATGTCCATCCATGAATCAGAGAGTCAAGGGATCTCAAACTGTGGATCGTCCACCCACAGCAGATACTGATCAGTAGGCTGCTCAGGAGCTCTTCCTGATCTCGCTGATTTATTTTTACTGATAAAAATCTCAAAATAATCTTATTCTGGTGCAGATCAGAAAACAATTTTTGCATCCTAAAGTCTGGTAACGCAGGAAAAACTAGTTCACACTCTGCTCTCAGTATAATTCACCCTCAGGGAGATGCTGTTCTAGAATAAAAGCATTTTCTTACTTTGGAGTAATTACTCTTATTCCAGAACAGATTATGTACATGAGGGAGTTTAAATAACATAGCTAGAGCAATAACTGCTATTCTATTGCCACGCAACTCAACTTCCCAGAATATTCAAGTCTTAAAGGATACAAAAGTATGCAAAAGTAGTCTTTTTCTCATTGAGAGTATTAGCTCTTCTTAGGGCAATATTTCATATAGATGTCCTATTGACAAAATCGGTCTTGTCTGACAAAATTAGACCTTCAAAGACAGGTGACAAGTCACCCTACTTACTCGAGGAGACATCATTGACTTTATTCCTTGTGCAGCACAGGTACAAACAGACATGCATGCACACATACATGGAGCATGTGCACATTTGTGTTCATTTCATATCCCTGACCTGATCCTTTGCTGCTTCTGAGATGGAAAGCAAAGAAATAGCAAGGAGGCCGTTCATCACAAATGAAACTGAAATAAAGAGTGGGGTATAAGGTGCATGTGGTATCAGCACATTGCACTACATCCACCCATCACTTTTCCCCCAATATTTCTCACTGGAAGTAGCTCTGAAGACATCACCATAATGACTATTGGCAGGGTTTGTGTGGGCGAGGTGCTGAGAGCCGAGCAAGCCCAAAGTCTGAATTAACGTTTGAATCTCCCACGCAGAGTGTCCTCTGCGGTGCTGAGATGAGGTCAACAGATGGAGGAGGATGGAGGGGAAGGGACTTCCATATCGGTGCTCGTGAGCTCATCCCATTTCTTTGCTCATAGAGTCTTTCCACCTGTTTCAGGTTGGGTGGCACTGCCTCTTGTTCTTAAAGACAGCCCATCAGCAGGAATATAATCCATTGTCCAGAGGTCTGAAAGCTTTCTGAGCCCTCTTATGTCATTGTCATGTCACATTGGTCTAGCACACTTTGTAATACTCTTTTTCAGGACTGAAATAGAGTTTCATGTTACGAAAATTATTAACTGGCCAAGCATTACAAGCACTCAAAACTGACAGCTTAGAGGTTGAGATGACTTTAACAAAGAGCCCAGCACAGTGGCCTTTCTATTTGCTGGTGTAGCACAATACAGCAATCACCAAGAGTCCTTAGTTCTTCTACAGACACATTTGCAGCCTCTTGTTCTGTTCATGCCCTGGTTTTGCCCATGGATACAGACTTCTTCATGCTGATTGACACAGAAACAGCCTGTCTTGGCATTCGGCTCAGGCTTGGGCTTTTTTTGCTGTTCCACTCAGCACAGCTGTAATCACCTTGGCCTGAACAGTGCTCAAGAGATTTCCAGAAAGCAAAGAATGTTAAATGCACCGAATCTGTAATGTCCAAGCTATATTCCAAGCAGAAACCTAAGCAGGATTACACTGGAGTAGCGGAGGCTGTTATTGTTAAGGGAGAGCTTGCAGGCTTAGAGGAAAAGACATTGCAAAGAAAACCATGTCCTTCTCTGCTTTGACAAATTCTGCTTTCCCATCAACAGATTCAGCCCTCCCAAGAGGGAAGGCTCTGCCCAGACTTGGCTATCCAGCCTCAGAAGGCTGGCATCAATAGCTGACGTAGTTAGAGGGTCCCATACGCACTAGAAGGCTGGATGAACAAACATCTAAGTGTTCACCAGCAAAGACCAGCATGCATCTTTCTGTGGTGCATAACCTACAGCAGGAGGCAGATTCTGTTCTGGCAGATGATGATCAAAAGCTTCTGTCGCATTTATGAGATGACTTTGCGTGCTTGTGTTGAAGGAAGCATGTGGCTGACTGGGAGAATCCATAGGGATTTGTGGCTGCCTCTCGTTTAAAGACCAAAAATCACAACTAGAGCTGTTACCCAGATCAGAACATCATCACATCAAGAGAAATTTCCTATCTGACCTCCACATGTAGGTCTCTCATACAGGATTTCACAGCTGTGACTACATGGAATTGTTGGCATGCTCAGACATGCATTCGAGCACTAACCCAGCAAGTGGGGGACACCAAGTGCAGAAAGGCCCTCCCCAGCCACTAGATGTTGCATGGATGCAGCACTGGATGTTGCAGAGGGCAACACTGCCCTGACATTCGCCTCCTTCCATGGCTGGATGGATGCATGGACTCTGCCCCCCTGTGTCCAGTGCCAGGAGGGAAGGCCAGCCTTGGGGGCACTCGCAACTGACGGCGATTGTGTGTCCCCAGGACAAGCCCATACTGTGTGAGGCAGGTCCCAGCCTGGGCAGGCGGTGCTATTTGACCCTTGCGCGGACCATTCATTCCCCTGGCACAAAAGAAAGTCTTGTTCAATTCGACGTCGATGAAAGATGTGGAGCAGAGAGAAGCTGGGAAACAGAAGCCACTTTCTCATATAGCCGAGGAGCTGGGTGACAACTGCCCTCTGTTCTCCACCCCCAGCCTCCCTCCGCCTCCCAGAAGGAACAGACAAAGGACGTGTCACGATCGGCTCTTGGAAAAAGGATTTGACATCACTGTCAGTAGAGAGGCTATGGAAAGCGGGGCCGTTTGCATCCTTCTGGGTGCAAGTTTAATACTGGCTGTTAGGAATGGCAGTGCAGAGAGATCTGCTGTGGTCAGGGTGTGCTCAGTGGCAACATCTCCTTGTCGAGGTCAGGGTCTCTAAGACAGTGCTTTCAAAACTACTCGTGCATCGATTCACTGTAATGGGATGGAGGATCCATCTGCTTTCAGCAGATAGCTCGCGTAAGATTTAGTTTCTTACAAAAGCAGTTACTTACCTTTAAGGAAAAACCTTATGGAATTTAATGGAGACAAGACTGACAGAATGACATAGAAATAATTCTTAAAGCTGACAGTTTAACAGAGAGCATCTTCCTTTTTTAAGCCATTCTATAGAGATCAGCTCTCAGGATAAAGCTCTCTGCTTGACACTAAAGAATGGGTCATAAATTGATCAAAAGGTAAATCATATTTTCCCTTTGCAATACTTTTCCAGAGGGGCAGAATGCTGAAGTGACATCTTTGGGGTACACACGGAGCCCCTGTCCAAAGAGCTCAATGGTTCAGGGTTTCTTTAAAATTCTCCATCAGTACAGCACTCCTTCTCACCTCCCTGCTCCCACCCTGTTCTCTCCCTATCACAGGGGAACATTCTCTCCTGCAGGGATGAGGCCAAAGCCTGAGACCTTCTTTAGTTCTGCATTTCTCTAGCTGGTGGGCAGAAGGATCTGAGGAATGGCAGCCACTCAGGCTCTCTCCAGCCTTTCATGGACAGACCCCATCCCTAGGGTCCAAGGTACATGCAGAAGCAGGCAATTGCTCCCCCCACACAGAAGGTGTGTGAGTGCTCTGGCCTGCATGCAGCAACCCTTACACATGCCATGCGACTGGAAGCTGATTCCTGGGGGATTGCAAGCTCTAAGCCCCTCTGCAGTAATGCTGCCTTGCAGGTGGCCAAGGAAGGAACAGAGAGCACTGGAAGCACCAAGGCACAGCCCTGTGGGAGGCTGTGAGCAGAGCCCTCCCAGCGGCTCCTTGCTGCACCTTCGGAGTGGTGCTGCCGAAAGAGCTGCCTCCCAGTTGCAGAATAGCAGATGTGTTTACCACACATCAATCTGTCTCTGTCTGGGTCCTTACCCGGCCCCCATCATCATCCTATTCAAGAGTCTGCAAAGTATTTAAAAATAGCATTAACACTAACAATCTCTCTTTCTTTCCTCCCAAGCTTGTAGCAGAAATAGCTTGATTAGTGTACAGCTCTGGTGCTTCAAGGGGGAGAGAAATGAAACTGCAGAGCTTTGCAGAGTGGCTTTTCAGCCTTCTTCAGGCAGCAACTGCTGGCTGCTTCGCTGAAGCACAGGTTCTTCAAAGGATGGCAGATTTTAGATCAAGGACTGCTTGTTCTGCCACACATATTCTCAGGTAGATTTACAACAAGGAGAGAGAGGGGCCCTGCTCCAGCTTTGGACATTGGAAAAGATGCACCTGAGACCTCGCTGCCATTACTCTTTAACCACATCCAGAAGATTGGGAAGGAAGGGAGTTGGGAAGGGGGTCTGTCCTGGGGCAGAGGTGTGGACTAGGCAGAAGATAGCTCAGCAAGCTCTCTAAAAATACCATCGGGCTGTATGTAGCCTGACCAGGGAGGAGCTTGGCAGGCAAGACCTTTAGTGTCTCATTGCATCCCTCAGATATGGATTTCAGGGGTGACTTTGAGGGAATAACTTGTCTTCTCCACGGCTTATCCTCCCTCTCAGCAGAAAGAGTGCCACCTTCCCAATTCACAGGGAAGGTTTTACTCACTTTAGTATGTGTGTGCAGTGTTTTGAGATTTGTACCAGAGATTGTGTGATGCCACTACCTAGCAATGCTTCACAGGCCATGTCAAGTGCGGGCATAACTCTTGACTGACCTTTTCAGTAGGTTTCCCTTCCCAACCCACCTCCCCTGCGTGCCTTTCTCCAGGGCTGCTGCCAGCTCTTTCTCACCTTTTGTTTGTGAAATACACCATGCCAGCTGGGAATCAGCAATGGCTCTCTTTGCTTCTCCCCTGCCTTGAGGGCACTGAAGAGGCAAGTTCTGCACACAGCTGCGAGCAGAGGTCACAGCACCACACACATTCCCACAGCAGAGGACACCAGCAAGGTCCCTGCTGTCCTGTAGCCAAATCCCCTGTCAAAAGGAAGGGTGGGAAGTGTGAAGAACTTGGGAAGCTCCCCCAATCCTATGAGGTCCCTCAGACACACACGGTACCATGCATTGCTTCTCAGAGCTGCAAGAGGAGGGGTGAGTCAGGAGGGTGGGGAGCAGCTGCAGCCACTCAGCCCAGATGGAGTAAGACCTCGGGAGGCTCACAACGCTGCAGCACAGCTTCCTCCTTTGCAGCACGAGTCAGTGAACATTTTCCACAGTGTTTCCTCTCCTGTGACTTACTGCTGCAAGATTCAGCGATGTGGTCTGTGGGTCTGCCTCAAGGCTGACACAGCATCAGGCCCCTTAGGGCATGGCAGTGAAAAAGCAAGAAAAGCAAACTGCAGGAATAAATTGCACACAGATTGTGACTGTAAGCTACCCTCTCCAACAGCATCTCTCCCAGGATCTCAAGGCACTTATCACTTGGGAAGGAGCTTAACTTAGTGGCAACCTCAGGATGGAGGTTTCAAGGAGTTTCACATCATGTTGTACTTTCAGTGGAGGAAGTGTGGGCAGAGAGAGGGGCAGATGGCCTAGGAAAGTACAGCATGCCAGGGAAGAGCTGCCACCCAGAGCAATGCAGTGTGGATTGCTGCCTGTGTCTGTGCTGGACAAAGCTGTAGTGGCAGTGGAAGGAGGGAACAACTCCAGAGCCAGAGCAGCAACTCCACTGCCATGTGGCTAGGAACACAGGCTGCCCCAGCCACTGCCTTCAGGAAGGATAAAGAAGACTGTAGCACACTGGATACTCCACTGTCCCCTCCAATAACTACTCAGGGTGCTCTACCCAAGACGTTCTATCCAAGAAAAATATCTCTGCACAGACCCACTTGCCCCGGAACTGAGTCTCATTGCAGAAGTGTGCAGCTTTTGCCAGGAGCCAGCTCTGACTGTGGCATGAGGGGAAGCATCTTCCTGCACTGCTGACTCTCAGCATCCCCAGCCCAACCATAGGACAGACTGACTAAACTGTGGCTCTGTGTGTAGCAGTGAAACAGCCATGTCAAATGATGGATGGACATAAAAAGGGAGAGCCTGGAGCATGAGTAAGCAAAGCCTGAGTGATTCGGGCTTCCAGAGTTTCCAGGAGCCTTGGATCTGATCTCTTCCTCATGCTTTTCCACTCCAGAGAGAACACCAGCAGTCAAAGTCCTTAGCCAATGTCTCCTAGAGAGGTCCCAGGGTTAGGGACCCAAGGATTGCCTGCAGCTCACTAACCACCCAAGATGCCTGTGGTTAATAATCAGACAACTAACTCCTCCCCAAGTTCTTTCTCCAGCCACAGGAGGAGAAAGTCTCTGCCTTATCCCAGGGAATTCTGAAAGATTCAATGCCTTGCAGGTGTAGGCAATCACCAAAATTTCTTTGGTGCCCATTTTCCTAAAATCAAGGTGCTGCAGAGCTGGAACAACCCAGATAACTCATTCTTGGAGCAGGGTAATGCTTCTGCCAGTAGTGCAAGAGGAATCCAGACTTCTGCTGAGCCATCTGTGGGGAAGCATCTCACCATTTCCTGACACCCACATGCTGGCTTTCATCCACAGGCACACAGAACCCTTCTGGGCTGACCGTGCAACAAAGGGACTTCATGCCTCCAGCACTGAGGATGGATGGATGGCTTCCTACCATTAAGGGCAGACTAGGATGCCAGGGCAGAGTAAGAGCAGCCCTCAATACACTTGGTGAAGAGCAGCACTTTGTGCCCTGCTCAAGCTGGGGGAGAGGTGCAGGACGCAGCCAGTTGGTCTGCACAGCCATAAGCACAGTAGTGGTGAGCATGGCTATAGTCTTTCTGGACACTGAACACAACTGCTCAGAATGTCCCCTTGGCAAAGGGAGAAGCAGGTGAGAAAAGGCACTGGCACTGGCCTGCTTCTTTGCCTGTGTTGGGTTTGCCTCTGTGTTCCACATTGTGTCATTTGGGCTGTAAAATGTCACTTGATGTCTTTCTTTCCAAGGTTTTTTCAGCAATGCCTGCTCCAGAAAGAAACATGGCCAAGACCTGCCAGCTATCCTGAGAAGGCAGAATTCTCTTGTTCTCCAAGAGCACTTGCCAGCCAAGGATCTCCAAATATTTTGCCCTGCTTACTGCATCCCATGGCAGGAGGTTTGTTACCTGAAGCCAAACGTGATCAACAAGTCCCCACCTGAGCCTGGGACTGTGCTACCTTCTGTGCCTCATGGTTTGCTGAGAGCTGTTTTGCTGAAACCTCTTCAGGAGAAACTCCTGGAATATGGCAGTCACAATCCTCAGAAGGGTAAGGGAGGGATAGATGTGTGCTGTGCAGCCCAGTGCAAGGAGAATCCTCCCACAGCAGGGCTGAGGTGTGACAGCCCTCACTTCTGCCCTCTGTGCATCCAGCCCCAGCTGGGAGGCTGAAGTAAGAGCTGCTTCTCACATCCCCTTCCAAGCAGCATGGTGACTTTATTATGGCCGAGAAACAGCTCCTAAGGGAGGCAGGAAGGGGAAAACTGAAGAGGGCCGGTCTTCTGCTCTCACTTAACCTGTTCCGAGGCAGAGGCCGCCAGACAAAGCATAGGCTGCGGCTGTTCGTGCGGCCCGAGCAAGGAATGGCCCAGCGGCTGCCGCAGTGGGAAGTAGTTGCACCAACACCACCATCATCCCACCTCAGGGAAACTGAGGCACGCAGCGGCGGTGCGCGCATCGAGCAGCAACTGCGGGGACCAAATCCCAGAAGCACTGCGGCCGCTGGGTCCGGGCTGTGACTCCTAGCTTGCCTTATAGACAGCCAACCCGCACGGGCTGTAGCTATGGCAGGTGGCTCTTTCTTGAGGCAGCCGGAGCGGGAAATCACCGCGGCACCGGTCAGCGGCAAAGAGAGACCCTTGGGACGGGCAAAAAAGGTCCCACCCCTCGCCTTCGGCGGGAAGAGAAGCAGCCGGTTCGGGGCAGGGAACCCTCCCCCTTGGAGGGTGCCCGGCCACGCTGCGGGCGGCGGGGGCAGCGCTGCGGCCGTGCCCGGCCCCGCTCGCCTCTCCCCCTTTTCCCGGCTCGGGTCGCCTCCTCGCCGCTCCTTCCCCCCTCGCTGGCTCCGCGCTCGCCCCTTCCCCGCTTAAGGTGGCCCCGCGGGATGCGCGGCGCGCAGGAGCCGCTGCGGGCGGCCCTGGGCGCTCCCCCCACCCCCGGCACGGGGTGGCCTTAAATCGGCTCCGCGCCGCGCGTAGCCGCATCGCCGGCGCCGTCTGAAAGGCGGGCGCCGCCATCCGCCGGCAGCGCCGACGGGCCGGTCCCGGTGCCGGTGCCGGTGCCGTTCCCAGGGCGCAGGGAGGACACGCCTCCGCCCGGCGGCGGGCGATGCTCCCCCGGCAGCCCCCGGCGCGGTGCCGCCCCGCGCCCGGCGCCCCGGCGTCTCTGCCGTGACCGGCACATCTCGCCAGGTAAGCGGGAGACCCCGCGCTCGGGCAGCGGGGCTTTGAGGGTGGGAGCAGGGCTGGGGATAGAGCGGTGACCTTGCGGTCCCCCGGCGCTTGGCGCTGGAGGGGTGCCCTGCCCCGCGACCGGCAGCTGCATCCCCGAACTTCATCCCTGCTCAGCGCCCGAACCGGTTCCGCGCTTTACAGGGAGCCCCTGTCCTTGCATCCCCCCACAGCTTGGTCCGGACACCTTCCAGGGGAGTAGATCCCATTCCCAGGCTGGAATTTTCCAGCTGTGGGGAGATGCCCCCATTCCTGGTGTGTGTCTACCCGGGAATCTCGCCGCCGGATCTCGGAGAAAGGGTACCCAAACGCGGGTCCCGGACACGCCGCCGCTCTCGGAGAGGTTTTATTGCGCCTCTTGGTGACAAATACCGGAGAAGCCAAACTACAGAAGGACGACAAGGGGGTTTGTGTGCAGACACAGGTAGCCTCGCTCGGAACCGACCCCAAGTGGGCGTCCCAGTGTGGGGCTCTGGAGAGGTGGATTGGGAAAGGGCAGGACTAGGGGGTCTGGGGAAGGGTTCTGCCCGCTTCTACACTGCCTCTCACACGGGCGTCTACCGAGGGATGCACTCGCTGGTTTTCTGGAGCAGCTTGGGGTGGATCTTGCTAGGCGAGTTGGAAAGTACTTTTTTTCGGCCTCTCGCTCCAGCCACTCACCCATCCAGCCTCGGGCCAGGGAAGAAGAGGGGGAGGCTCAGCAGCTTATGCATAACAGAGAGAAATCCCTCAAGATGCTGCAAATCTGGGGAGAAGCAGCCAGTTCCTCAGTAACTCCTTAGGGAAACCTGCCAAGGGGCAATTTCTGTGCAGCTGGAGAGAAGGGGTGTTGGAATCAGCTGGGCAGTACCAAGCATCACCATAGCAGAGCAATAATGACAGGCTATAAATCCCTGTCTGATAACTTGAAGTCCACACAGCTCAGCAAGTGAGCGGGGGAGGCTGAGCGATGCAGCCCCTGCAGATGCTTTCAGCTCATTTTTTGGACCCAGAGAGGGATTCCTTGTGCAAAGCACATATACAGAGAGTGTAGCAAGGTACAGCAGCTTGATACATGAGTCTGATCACCCACTTCTGCTGGGGCTTAAGTCTCATCAGGTGCAAAAAGGAAAAAAATGGGTGGAGAGGTTCGTGCCTTGTACCTCTGGACAGCCAGCAGAAGTGCAAGGCATTGGCCTCACTAGCCTCAGACAGGACTAGGAACAGGGGCCATATAGCACTTCCATAAGCTGGGAGACAGGTGCACAGAGACAGCAGGATAGGAACCTCACAGAAAGGAGGCCATCATTATTCCAAAATGTGATTCCTCAGTAGGAGATTATGGGGACCTCAGTCTCAGGCAATAGGGAGGGTTACAGGACAGGAGGAGGCCACTAGCAGAGGTGTGTGTGACAGCCTGTGTCACATCTGTTTGCAGCCGTGCATGCTGCCAATCCCCTTTTCTCCGTGCCCTGGAGCAGGATGTGGGGGCTCCACCAGCTTTGGTTGGTGTGTGCTCTATGGTTTCCTGGAATCTCTCTGTTGGCAGGCACACCTGGGATACGGAGCCAGCGTGAGCGCCAGTAGCTGAGCACACGCTGTGCCTGCCCGGTGTGAGGCCAGGAGCTCCGTGACCGTGATTCCTGCCCTCCCTCCCCCGTCCCTCCCAGGAGTGACTTTGGTGTTGCTTTCAGGGCACTTCAGTCTGCATTGAATTAAGGCTCTGCAGAGCAGTTAACGTACAGAGGTACATGTGCAGCTAACACGTCGTATTGGGTGTTTCAGGAATCTGGTGAGACCAAGTTAAGGCTCTTCTTTGGCATTTTCAGTGTAGTAACAATAACAGTAGTACTAGTAATAATACTAATACTAATAATATAATGATGATGATGATAGCGAAATCATCTAGGCAACCTTGAAATGCCAAAGCAATTCAACCAGCTGACACAGAGCACAGCTGAGATGCAGCCACCTTTACAACAAAGGGCCTCAGCCTGGCTTGCAAGACACTTTAGCAGCCACGGGGTAGAAAGCAAAGCAGTTGGGCTGAGGAGACTTGCTCCCACGACAAGGGTTTTAATGAGGGAAGCTCCCGCACCTTTGGGCTTTGTTACAGTGTCATCGGGGAAGACTGTTGCCTAGGGAGCTGTACAGAGCTGTACAGCAGCTAAATGTACGCAAGAGAGAAAACACTTCCACAATGTACAGCCCTTAAATTCATATTCTCTCCATGGTTTGGGAATATTTTGATGCCTAGTGCCTGTGCTCTCTAATGACATCTTCCCTGCAGAGTGTCCGAGGTTGTACTGGACAGCTCAAGGCTGTGTCTCCTGTGTACCCAGCATCCTTTCTTCTTGCCCGTGAAGCACTGGTAAAGGTCCTTTTTGGCAGGGAACTTTCCTCTGCTTCAGCAGCAGGCCAGGAGATGTCCGTAGTGTCTGAGATCAAAGTCAGACCTAGCAGGCAGCTTGCTGGCAGGAGCCTGGATTGGATTGACTCCAGCTGTACCCCTGGACGGCTTTCCTCCCCTCTTCACCGAGGTAATCACCTGCCAGTGACAGTGCTCTACATGTCCCTGTGTTTCTTAGTGCCTTCATAACTCCAGCCTCGGCTGCCCCTCTCTCCCAGGGTGCTGGTGCTGCAGGCACAGTCACCTCCTGCTTTCCTCCAGTGCCTCAAGAGACAATGTTCCTGTTCCAGTCATAAGAAGCCAGCCTGCAACTCCATCCATCTCCCAGAACTACTTCCAAGGCCTCTTCTTCCTCTCCTTGAGCACTTTTGATGGTCTTTCCTGTTCACAGTACTTGGGAGCCATAAGTACATGTGCTGCAAGCCTTCGTAGGTATGCTTACAAAGGATGAGATATTTGATAGGCTTCAAAGATGCCCTTTACTGAGCATGCAGAATTGCTCTGAGAAAGCTCTGCAATTATTCCGCAGGATGTACACAGGAAAGATGGTATCTGTCCCCTTCCTCCTTGTATCTAATTGTTCCTAATAAAAGAAGAAACCTAAAAAGGAGGTAATAAGCCAGACTAGAATCTGGGTCCCACACACCTCCAGGGCCCTGAAGGAGTATAAAATCACTCTGCCCTTTTTGCTCCTGGCCTTTCTGCCTAATAATAAGCATTATGCTTTTCTGCACCGCTTCCCATCCCGAGATCTCCAAGTACTCGGCATGTGTGATTAAGAGCACTCCCTGCCCACATACAGAGCTGTTTGTCAGGATGACTACCCCCTCTGTACAAGGGAGACACGGCAGCTCATCGCGTCAGAGCTGAGACAGCCCCAGATCATCTGTCTCACAGGCGAGAGGCCCCTGCGTCTCTGGGAAGCACTTGCTGGGAAGCAGCCCAGCCTAGCAGGACTGCGATTTAAAACCTACCAGCACCACGAAGGACTAATAAATACAGGGCATGGATGAGACCTGTGGCTGTCAGCACCCTCGTCTCAGGTGCAGGTGTGACTGCCTAAGGCCAGTTCTTCGAAAGGGACCGTGGTCAGATCCCACTGCTTCCTCCAGGCTGGGGTACTTCTCCAAACCGCACCTCAACCCGTGGTCAGCACACTTAAAAAAAACTTGGTCCTTTAATCTTTCATGCTGCTTTAGGCTGTGCAGGCTCGTAATTAAGAGCTTGAAGTCTCTTCTAGCTTGCTCTCTTGTGACATTAGGGCTCTCAAAGGCCTTTCCTTAAAACTCGAATTTATCTACTTTGCCGATGTTCCCAAGTGTTCAATCAACTACCTTGTTGGCTTCTTCCACCACGCAGTGTGGGGAGCTGTCTGACATCTTTCTGCCTGAGATGAAAACATTGCACTCTGCAAATCCCTGAGATTTATAAAATGTGATCTAAGTTTCCTTATGAGACACAGCTTCCCAGCTCTGAGACACACAACTGGGATGCACAGCTCCAGTGCAGGGACCTTCAGATTTTGTTTGCTGTTCATCCCTGCTCTGATCAGGTAATCCCACTAATGCCTGGTGCACATAGAGAGATTCCTTAAGATAGGGTTAGTTAGCTCAGGAAGATACGTGAGGAGGGACATTGGGGTGAAAAATGAAGCAATCAACAACACAGAAGAGGGAGAATGAATGCTTCTCTACAAGTCTTTTCTCAGTAGAGGAACTGGACTGAATTCAGAAAAACATGAAAGGTAGCAATTTGATGATAAAAGTAAGTATTTTCCCATGCTGTGCATTGTGACATAAGGAACTCTGTGCTACAAGATGCTGCTGGTGCTGAGTGTAGGATTCAGGAGGAGGAGAAATTGTGATGGATAGTAGGTTGTTCATCACTGGACGAGGCAGTCCACTTGGAATAGATCTAAATCTTCAGGGTTGAACCTCTCACATTGTCTAGCACAGGATTTTTTATACCTTCCAAAACCCACAACACTGATCAATGTAAGACAAAGGACAAAAGGACACAGACATATTCAAGTGAAGATCACTGGGACATATTTTAATTTCCAGGCAGAAGCAAAAAAACCTTATTTTCCAGCCTGTGTGCTGACACTTAGCTCTTGTAGGTTTGGGTTGTCAGCTGGAGCGGGTTCAGGTTAACTTCTGCTGAGATTTGAGCTGGTCCAGTGGTGCTTACACTGCCACTTCCCCTGCCCGTGTTGTGGATTTTAGCAGACTGCCAGTGTCCTGGCAACTTTATGTGGTGCTGGCATGTGAATAATGCTGCATTGCAAAAGGAAATGGTTTTCTTTGGATGTTACCCCTTGTCAATTAGAGCAAGGGCATTTCTTCCCAGTACAGCCAACCTCTAGCCAAGCAAAGTGCTGGGATTACTTGGAGCTGAACAGGGTTAGCAGTCGGGCAATCTCAGCTCTGGATAAAAGATTTCAGAGCAGCAGCGTTGTCTTGTTCTTAAGTTCACGGTGGGTCTGTGTGTGGGAGTACAGGGCACATGGGAACTGTGATTTGCTAAGCAAAGCAGGATTGCTCCTCGGCAATCCTTGTGTGGGAGAACTTGGAGGAAAAGCCAAGGGACAGGGAGGCAGCAGTAACTTGCAGACCGTGCCTCCCCTGAGGTGATACTCCCCTGGGGCATTGCAGGGCAGCCTGGCTTCTTAAGACACTGTCCTTAAGGGCAGGGTTTTAGCAAGGTCCTCTGCTCCCAACAAAAATCTCCCAGTGCCTCTTGATGGAAACAGCACAGTTGATCCTTGCCTGGCAGGAGTAGAGGTTGCTGGCTTCTCTCCCCCTTCATGCCCCAGCTGTTGAAGTAGAATATTTAACATTCATCTTGTCCTAACCCTCCCTCATTCTGAAAGCTAAAAACAGCTGTAAAGGGGTATTTCTCCTATGACTGGCAGATTTAATTTATTTTTATGGTTATGTCCATAGCTATAGGTTAGGCAACAGTGATAGACCTCATGAAAGCCCTGGCTGATGGGACTGGCATTCATTGGGGTAATACTACACAAAATGCCAAAGTGCTGGGTGAGCCTGGGTGGCAGCAAGGGATCTTACCCTCTCTGCCATGCTGGGGTGCCTTCCTCACTGGTCCAGCCATAGCGTTCATTGTGTCTCCCCTCCCCTTGCTCCAGTACAAATGCCAGGGTGATCTTAACTTTCTCCCTGCTGATACTTCATCCCCTGGATCCTTCTCTCCCGAGGCCCTTCCCCCAGCCCAGATCCATACAAAGGTGAAAAGGAAGGAGGAGACGATGACTTTCCTGTATCTGCCAGCTTCTCTCTCCACCTCTGACGTGAATGAGGCCCTTCATGGTTTTCTCTTGAGCAAACACAGATGCTTTTGTTTTATGGGCTTGTGGGACGGGATGGAATTAATAAATCAGAGCGCCAGTGCTGTGCCGCCACATTCCTGCAATTTTAAGGCAAGATCACACACAAAAAAAAAAAGCAGAAACAAAATAGGCAATCTCTTCAGAGAGCACTCAGATTATTTGACTGTGCCTCCTGCTTGCTGTCCCACTTGGTCTCCTGCTCCCTTACCCTTGTTCATTCCTCCTCCTCTTTCTCCGACTTTCACATTCCCATTAACCTCATTTCTTCTGTTCCCTTTCCCTTCCTTAGGAATCACTTTCAGTCACACCTTAGTTCCTCACCTACACCTATTTTTCTTCCCTTGTCTTCCTTCCAATTATGTTTCCCTTACCCTTACCCCACACTAAAGTGTGAGCAAGGCTTATGCATCCAAGTATGAAGTTCAATGTCCTGCATTGTCCTGTAAGCTGAAGAATCAGGAATGCCTCAGATTTTTCACCATGGACTGAAATGTCTGCTCCTATACCTGCTTCCTCCACCCCTCTTCTGTTTTTCCTTCTAAGAATGTTGCTGCCTGAAAGATTCAGTGAATGACTCTGGGAACAAAACATAAAGTATTACTGTTCTCCTCTCAGATGTGGTATTTAACAGTGTTCCTTCAAGCAAAATTAGATCCTGCCCCAGAACTGGCAGACCCTTTCATTCCTTGAAGGATAACCAGAAATGCTTTGCCTAAAATTAATTCTTTTGAGCCAAATGACAAGTTTCAACATCTGTGCTTGGCTACCACCAGGTGGTAAGGAGCTAGGAGAAGATCTTTTTTCTCCCCTGTAATTAGCTAACCGTATGTGGGGCTTCAGGAGGACAAAGTGAACCGTGTGGTTAGTACAAACTACCAGCAAGGGGCTGAGACAGTTTTATTCACTGCACTGGTTGTTTTTTCTCTAATGAGCTTAGGCACTTGAAAGTCATTTCCCCAGAGTGCTTATACATTGTTGTGCTTATCTTACCTGTGGGGGAACTGAGGCACTGAAGCAGGTGAAATGATTTGCCCAGATCCACATACTGACGCATAGTTGAAGCCAGAAAAAGAACCAAGAAATCTTGTTTCACAGTTGACTGCTTTATCCTCTGGCCTCAGAGGAGGCCAGCAAAGACCTTTATCTTGTTTAGATGAGTGGATAGTCATTCCAAGAGGGCGCTGGGGCAAGGATATCTTTCTGTACTAATATGTGACTTAATGAGTCCTGTTGCTAAGCGGCTTCAATGATAGATCATGCATCTTCTTCGCTAAGCATTGAAATAATTTTTTAATCATTAAAGCTAATACAGAATCCTCAGAAACATCCAAATCTCACAGCAGGGGCTGAAATTAGCAAGCAAACAGAAACCAAATCCTGATTATCCCTGTGCACCTCTACAAAGCCCACAAGCAGTGTCTGCTGAAGTCAAACATGAGCCTGGCTGAGCTGTATCTCAGGGCTGGGCTGGGCAGTAAGAGGCAAGCTGGCAAATCCTGCTGCTCCACGGTCCACAGCAAGCTTTTTTCCTCCCTCACACAAGTTGTCCCAGCTCCTCATCTTTGTGGAGCAATAGGAAAGGAGGTAGGAGTGTTAATCGCTGACCCCAGATAGCTGAGGTAACCCCTGGCAGATCTTTAGGAAGGAGAAATTATTTGCATTTCTGTCGAGTGTTATTAAGTGGCAGATCTCAGCCTGGCCAACATTGTTCCCCCAGCCTATTTTTGTTTTCTTTTTGCCCTTGGAACCACCTCCTCCATCCTACTCCCAGCAACCTCTTACGTTTTCTGTTTTTGTGAACAATTAGTTGTTTCAGGTGTTCTCCCCAGTGCAGTCCCCTGCTCTGCCTTAACTCCTATGTCTGCCCTCCAGCATGGGATACCAGCATCTCTTGAACTGTAGCAGCCCACAGGCTTCTCCATAACTCCTCCAGGAATCCCAGTGTGTTTCCCATTCTGGTTAGCAACTCTCATACTGTTTCCTATTTTCCTCAAACCTACAGCGCTCAGCAGCATGTCATCCAATTATAGCAGGAGGGTTTTTTACAGCTAAAGTGAGGTTTCTAACTTCTGTGTTAGAATAGGACCCTTGGAGCATTAAGGAAAACACAATAAATCTCTTATTACTCAATATGCATCAGCAGCTCCATTACAAGGGAAGTCACAGGACACTGATAAGTATTTTTCTAAGATCATCACCGCGGACCTCTGTGCTGACTTTTAGGGGTGAATATAGTTTACCCCAAAGAATTCTTTGAGAAAGGATAATTTAAAATTGCTCTTACCACCTCAAAGAGGTCTGTTTTCACCCTCTTGAGAATAAATCCAAGACTGTTTCTGTAACATGACCAGTCTCCCCACTTGTGCTCCTAGTCATGTCAGCCTGCTAGACAAACTCTGCATACTTCTTCCCACCTAGCAGCCTTCTCTGGAGGTGCTGGAGAGGATGCTTGTGGCTCTTTTGTCAACACCAGCTCTTGTTCAGTGGTAGATAAGCTGCCATCTCAGCAAGTTTTATTCATAGTCCATCAAGCCATGCCAAGCCAAGCCACACTTGGACTGTAGCTTTCTTGAAGTCAAACCAAGTCCTGGAACTGTTAAACACTGGTGGAAAATAGTCACTAGGCAAGATTTCTGCTCTTGTATTCTCCCTTCTGCATTGCACTTACCAGACTGATAAAATCTGCTATCAAGTATTTCTTTCCTCACCCAAACATGGGTCCTAACCTGAGCACCAGAACAAACACAATGGCCTAGAAATTAGTTACAGCAGCAGAAGCAAAAATCCAGTTCCTTCTGCCTTCCCAAGAAGTTCTTGGATGTTTCCTCTGCCTAGAAGCCGTTGCTGGTCCTTCAGGGGTATTTTTTGCAGAGCTGGTAATGAATGGAGGTAGTTCACATGTGCATGTGTGAAGCTGGGAATACCTAACTTGGCTTGTTGACTTCCACAAACGTCCTCATAACCAGAGTGAACTTTTCTTCCATGAGCACAAGGAGGAAGCCAGATTCAGCCCCAGAATCAGGAGAGATTCAAATCCACCTCTCAGATTTACAGCAGCAGCCCATTTCTTTGGGCTTAAACAAGAAACCACTCTTTGTCTGCCCTGATCTCCCAGGCAAACTTGGCCTGCCTTTGAAGCTCCAAGGGCTCTCTCTCTTCAGAGAAGGGTTCAAAAAAGCCTGGTTCATCTTCCCTCTCCAGCCAGAAGTATCTATTCTTCAGTTATTCTGTCCAAGGCCAACTGGCAGCCCATGAATGTGGAAGTAAGGTACAAGGACAGCACTGCCCAGCACACCCTGAGAGCAGAGGTGTAAGAGCTGGGGAGACACCCCTCCCAGGGTTATCCTGGTTGTATCTGTGCAATGACAATGCTCCAATCTCAGGCAAGCAAGATCGAGCAGGCAACTCACCAGCCTGGGGATGATGGTATCAACCCACTTTTGCATCCAGGCCTCGGGCAGCCTGAAGCACACAATTTCACAGATAAACCCACGAGTACAATACAGCACAGGCTGACCTCCATCCCAAGGGAAGGTTTTAAACACTACATGCAAAGACACTTTCAGAGCAGGCTGCTTTTATGTGCAATTAAGGTGTATGGCAGAGAGCAATCCCTATACAAGCAAGCCCTATGGCAAGCCCCATGCACTCTAAGAGAGAGAGCAGTTTGTTTCTCACGATGTGAGCTCGTCTGCCCTCAATTCCCTCACAGCCTTCCCTGCCTTCCCAACAGACTCTTCCATTTTAACTGTGCAAGACATGAAAAAACAGAAACCAAAACCCACATCTTTTTTTTTCAGGTAGGCTTGGATTGTTGTTAGAAAGGGGTACTTGACTTTTGCTACTCCTCACCTCCATCTGTTCACCCAAATGCATCCACTGCTTACTTTTTCTACAAAATAAAACCTACTCTGATCATGATGCAGGGATATATACTAGCAGCTGCTGCCAGTGCTCAAGTTAGATATTGTTCCCCTGGCATTCCCAGAACGTGGGAATTGCATATGGGTCTTCTCTTGATCTCAAACACCCTGGCACGTAATTTGAATGTGGCCTGCCTGTAGTGCAGAGTCAGCAGCTTCCCTGTTAGGACAGGGAAGGACAGCAGGACAGTCCTAGCAGGACACTGACCATCAGCTTCCTGCCCCTTCTTTCTTTTGCTCTCTTCTTCCCTTTTTAATTCACATGCAGAAGGCAGAAAAATAAACCCTGTGTCCTGACTCTAATTTTCATTTCAGTGTTTCTTTTAATCAAGCCCAAGCTATACAGATCAGCAGTGGCATTTAAGGTATAAATCAAGCAGTGGACCATAACATATATCTAATGCAAAAGACAATTCTCTAGGTGCCAATTTATCCATTCTACGTTTGTTTCTGAAAGTGTCTGCATGGCACTTGGATGCTGCACAGCAAGTGGCAAATATAATGAGTGCTGATGATTTATTTGGGGGAAGAAATCAGAATTAGCATTTAGGACCATCTCAGCCAGTTACAAAGTGAGCATATTTCACACAGCTCAGAGAGCTGCAACAGCAAAAATGTTCATCAAAGACACCAAAGTGGTGTTTCTCCTCTCTCTAATCTCACACAACTAACACCTGCATGATGGTGCATCAGTGCTGTCCAGTGTCCTCTCTGTCTTAATCTATATGGAGCAGCCACTCACAAGAACATTCCGCACAAAGCTGCTGTTTGCACAATGCTTTTATTGATCACATAATTCAGCCAGCATTCCCAAATAAAAACTCAGGAGGATTCTTGCCTTTACACTGCTCTCATTCTCTGCCCACAGTTCTTTCCATACAACAACAGATCAGGGCTCTCACTCTTCAGGGGGCCAGCACAAACATGTAACCATCAAAATGCCAGTATTTCCACAGATTTTGGGAAGACAGTAGACATGTTTAGCTACACTGGTGTTTTAAATGGCATAACTGCTGCCCCACTCATTTGCTCTGCGATTTCAGCCAGAGCAGTTTCTCCTTTGCTTTCTTTTGCCCTCCCTAGGAGTAATGGGGAAGTCCAGCAGGGAAGAGCATTTCGACATCACCTTTGAAAGCAGGAGGAAAACAAGCTGTCTAAATCAATCAAGAGTGTGCATTAGTGATAGCATGTTCCTCTGGAGGTCTGCATTTGATGTCATATTGACACATAGCTGAGATCAAAGCCTGTCTCTGTATCCTGGCTGCTACCAGAGGAACAGCATTGGCCTTTGGGCCCCATATCTTTACAAGGAGCTCGTGATCAATGGGGTTTCTTCCCCCCTCCACCCCATAACAAGCACCTGTGAAATGCAATTATCCGTCAAATAATGCCTAATGCCTTTTCCTCTGAAAAAGTAATTCCTCTCCATCTTTGAAAATGTTCTGGAAGGAAATACTGTGGGTTTTTTCTTTCTGCTTTTGTAAAAAAGCTGTAAAATGACAGCTCCCACTCCTGCTGAACAGACATCAGCTGTTAACTCAGTAGGGAAAGCTCTGAATGAGATATACAGAAACTTTGGAACAATCCACTATTGTTTTTGCTTCCTTAGAATTATTTTGCCTCCTTGGGAAAAAAAAAAAAAAAAAAAAAAAAGGCAGCTTTTTTTTTTGGCTAATGCAGATATTGGGCTGATTCATGCTGATACGTTTGGAATTATTATTCTGTAATAGTCATCAGCATCTAAAAAGGACCTCAGTTCTGCCAGAGCTCTGCAGCAGGGAAGAGAAGCTGACGTCTGAATAAACCTCTGAGTTCCCTTTCAAGAGAGGATAACTCCAAGCTTAGAGGTCTTTCAGGAGAGAGCTAGCTTTCTCAGGAGACATCTGGTACCTCCTGCTTCTCTTCAGGCCTGAGCTGTTAATCTTTCTCCGGGTATTTCTGGCACCCCTGGATTAGGGCTCTGCAGTGCAGGGAAACTGTGATGGGGCAGAGGGCTGCGTCCCTCTGAGTCACAGCCCACCCTCGCCTATGCTCAGAGGGCAGGAATGCAGTGACAGGTTATATGGATCAATTGTGAAGGACGTTTGGGTCTGGGCTGATTAAAAATAGCCTGGCTTAGACCTCCTTTTTCAGGCTTTGGAAGGCTCCCTGCAAGGACGGGCTTTGCAGCCAAGTTCAAGGTCTAGTCTGTATTAAAACTGGGTTATCTCCATTCCTGCTGATAGCCCAGATAGTGCCTGGATACCCTTGATCTACCTGGGGATAGCAGCTGAGCCACATGCTGTCTCTAAAGTATTGGCTCCCGTGGGACCTAGCCAGCAGATTTAATTAGCTCCGTCAATGTTTCTTTTTTCTTTTTTTTTTTTTTTTCTTTTCTGTCGTGTTGGAGTTTTTTTGACTTGGAAGAAATCCCTGTACAAAGCATGACCCTCTGCCAGGCCATGCTCCCACACACAAGCCACATGTCTAGCACAAGGATGCTCTTCAGAAAGGTGCTGTGTCAAGCCGTTTATGGACCAAGCTTTGAGGAATGCTCAACTTGGCTTCATGTGGGCAGTGGAGGGATGGGGGTTGTGCATGGTGTATTCCTGAGGGACAAGCCTGGTTTCTGGGCTGAAGTAACTGTGCTCCCATGTGGTGAAGGGTCCAGAGCTGGCAGGAAAGGATGAAGCCTCACTTTGCATCTGAGAGTCACAGGGGCTTGGGAAGGGCAGCTGTTTCATTGGGAGTGACTCACTTCCTGGGGAAGTTGTCCCCACAGGAGCCTGCACACCAAGGGACAGAGTATTGATGGGGCTGAGCCTTGAAACTACAGCTGCTGGTAGTTCTGCTCTTCCTGCTGTGGGGAAGGACCTGGCCATCCTTCCCTGTATTGTTTTATTATTTGTAGTTCCCTGGGTTTTGTCTCTCCAGGGGACTTGGTTAATTTTTCTTTGCCCTCTCTCCCCATGAGCAGTAGGGGAGTGCTCACCTCATTCAGATTGCAGGTGTCACTTGCCTGCAGCTCTTCACCAGGTCTGCAGCAGAGGGACAATAAAAACCCCCAGCAGAAGAGCAATCTTACACCTTGGGACAGAACCACAGTCTCCTACTGTTGCCTGGGCTACTGGGAGGTCAAGATCCCACTTGTAGGATCAGAGCCTTTCTCTTCCTTGTTCCATCCACCTCTCCTATAAAGACAGGCTGAAAGAGTCGGGGCTGTTCAGCCTGGAGAAGAGAAGGCTCTGGGGAGACCTCAGAGCACCTTCAAATACCTAAAAGGGGCTACAAGAGAGCTGGAGAGGGACCCTTTACAAAGGCATGTAGTGAAAGGATAAGGGGGAATGGGTTCATACTGAAAGAGGGTAGGCTTAGGTTAAATATTAGGAAGACACTCTTCACTTCAAGGGTGGAGAGGCACTGGCCCAGATTGCCCAGAGTTGTTGTGGACAGCCCATCTCTGGAAGTGCTCAAGGCCAGGTTAGATGGGGCTTTGAGAAACCTGGTCAAGTGGAAGGTATCCCTGCCCACAGCAGAGGGGTTGGAACTAGATGATCATTAAGGCCCCTTCCAATCCAAACAGTCCATGATGGTATGATGAACATTTCCCTTCCTAGAAAAACGGCTTCTTTTTTTTTTTTTTTTTCCCTTTGCTTTTCAGTTACCCAGTTCCAAGAGAGTTTAGGGAGAAACTGCTCCTTTCTGAGCAGAAAACCAAATCTGCCTGTTCCTTTCTTTTTCCCATCCCCACAAGAAACACAGCTGGATGTGAACCCTCAGGCACTGTCCTTTAGATCTAGCCTATCCTTTCTGTCCCACAACGATGCCATTCCTGAAGACTTGTCTGGGGGTCGGAGGAGGCTTGCTACTGAGAAATGCCCTGTTTTGGCTGTGTGTGCACAGTAATTACCCGTGCTTATCCCAGAGCAATAAGCCATTCCACCTACTTCTCTGGTTCCTTGAATCCATCCTCCCACTTTATCATGCAGATCTCAAACAGGCAGGCAGCTGCCTGGTGAGGGGAAGCGCTGCAGCATCTTGGCCTGTCTCAATTTTTAGCACTATTGTAGTTTCAGCTGAAAGCTCTGAGGGGCCCAAGGGAATGGGGGGAGAGGGGACAGTGGCTTCCTGTGCATTTCAGCAGGGCAGAGACTGAACCGGTGCTGCTCACCACAAATACCGGCGCTGCCATGAATTATGCATTCCTTGTTTAAAGAGAGGTCGCTCTCATCAATAATTGAAAGCTCCCTGCTCTGCCTTCAGCATCACATCTCCCACACCGGGAGTTAGGGAACTCATGAAATCTGCATGGACTTCCTCAAGGTGGCTAGGGGCTGGTGGAGAGAGGCAGCAAAATGCAGGCAAAACAAACGAAAAACCCTGCTGACAGCTTTGGTGTGTGAAACTAAGAGTCATCTGCAGCTACCTGCAGGTCTGCTCCAGCCCTGCTCTTCACACCCCTGTCTCCTCCCCTCTCCACACCTGTCTCCTCCCAGGGTACACACAGAACAGTAGGCTTGCAAACTTGGCTCAAACCAAGATTAGGGAGTGTCTCTTCAAACTTTTGGCTCTGCTACCTGAGAGTAGTTTGCTTTGGGTGCTTGCGTAGAAAATCGTTACACTGGATGGCAGGATGTTCCCAAGGGACAGTTTGAACTGTGAAATTTGTCCCTCTGGGAAGGTAAGGATCTTTAAAACCTGTGTCTCTGACTAAAGCCATAGAGTCCTGGGGCTGGGGTTGGTCCAGCATTCAAAGCCTTGTAAGCCTAGCTCAGAAAGGCCAGCTACCTTGAACCAGAGGCTGGAAAATCACCTTTCTTGCAGAGCAAACTTTTTGAAAGGTGTGGTTCTCATTCTGTATCAGGCAGGCAGAGGGCAGAACCAAAACCTCAGAGGAGAACTAGCAAAGCCCATGTGATCCTAACCATTCCTGAGTTATCAAAAAGGATGTAAATTGAGCAGCTTCTCAACAGGGCTGTAGGAAAATCAGAGGCACTGGAACGTGTCAGTCTTATAATCCCCAGTCAGCTGCGTCTCTCTCTAACTTTCACCTTTCTCCCATTCACTCAGCACAGACACTCAGAGTGTCCTTTCAAACCCTCTGCAGCTCAGGGAGAAAGTCACTGCCTGGGTCATTTTGCAGCCTGGAATCCTTATCCCTCTCTCAACATTTGGGCTGTCCTGCCTGTTACAAATTGTACCCTGTTGGTAATTAGTCAACAACAGATGAAGGGATTGGTCACATGCGATGGTCTGAGCCTCAGCCAGATCTTCCTTCTGTTCAGCATCATTCTGGGGAATCCAGCTCTTCCCCCTGTGTGCTTCTCTCATTGTCTTCTCCTGAATCCTTTCAGAATAATGCCCCCTGCATCAGCACAGGAGCTTAAATGGAGACTGAATGGTGTTGCATCCCAGGAGCTGAGAAGTCTGACAAAGCAGCGTGAAGCCAGAGTAGTACGAGAAACTTTTTGTCCCTATCATAGTCAGCTTTGTGCTCTGTGTGTTTGTTTATTTTTTAATGGAGAACAGAAGATTGATGGGTGAAATTAAGAAGAGGGATATGTAATTGGAAAACAGCTCAAGAAGGCTACATTCAGCATATTGAAGGCATCCATCAAACATTCAGCTAATGTTGTTAAGGGTGTGTAACACAAACAAGGTCTGCAGGAGACACTAGGGAAAAAAAAAAGGAAAGAGAACGGGGAATAGGCTGGACAGAAGAAATAGCAAGGGAGGAGAAGAGCCAGCAGGAGAATACAGTCAATAATATTTGTATTGCAATCACATCCAAAGGCTCCCGTTGGGATCAGTGCCGGACTGTACAAGCACATTAAGAGATGGTCCCTGCCCTCTACAGCTTAAACCCAGGAATTACCAGATGAAGGCAGGAGATGGGTTTAGATGATCACAAAATTTTCTTCTGATCTTGAATCTCATTTAATAGGATCTACTCTGAGAGGGCAGAAGGAAGGTAGCTGTTTGTGCCAAGAATACACACTGTAATGTTTGCCAGCAGGCATGCAATTAATCCGAGCCACTTAGGAGACTTTGGTTTTAATTATAAAAAGTAGGTAAAAATATGTGCAGTAAACCTCTGTAAGCCCCATTGGGGCCATCAGCAGGCTACCCAGAGGCATCGATATGTGACTGGGTTTTGATGCTGTGTTTTCAAAAGGATGGACTGATGCTTTAATGGACCACTTTGTGGGAAATATTCCATAAGGGGTGGACATTAAGAGAATGCAAAGGGCCTTTGTGTGGGTAAGGACAGAAGACAAAGGCTAAAATTATTAGTAAGCCAGAGGACTCCTGTAGTCCTGGAAACAGGGAAGAAAAGAGACTCTGAAGCACTGAGAAAAAGCAGGTGAAAGACATAAAGCAACAGAGAAGAGCACATGTGATGGATGCAGGGGGAGACAGTGGGGGAGGCAAGGTAACATTTTAAAGAGAAAACCAAGTATTCCAATAGAGATTTTTGAAATGGGGTTGAAGTCAGCTTCTCTGTGAGGTTCACAAGTTACCTGGGGCTTTATGCAGGGTTTAACTTCTTCAGCCTTGCTTGCTGTGGAAAAGCAATAGAGAGAAGGTGCACGAAGAAATAAATGAGCTCGGAGCACCAGGGGAGTTGCACACACAGACAGCATCTCCACTTGTTTGCAGTGTTTAGGAGGCATGAACAGGGTTGCCTGGAAGATGGAGGAGAAAGAACTAGAAAGGAAATTTGTTAAGATTTCTTCTTATTCTTATCCACTTTCTTTGCGCTCTATTGGTAACACGGCCGCCACAGCTGCCTCCTCCTCTCTTTCCCTCCAGAAACCTGAGTTTGCAGCAGTAGCAGGTCTGCTGCACAAGAACTGTGTCTGTATAATTAAGGCCTTTTATTAAAGGGAAGAAGCACTGGCTGCCTGACTCTGGTGCAGGGACATTTGTAATTGCAAGCATACTAGAAGAATCAAGGAGCTATGATGACCCTGAGCCAGGGCCTGGGTGGGCCTAGGTATCTGCAGTTGTTAATAGCAATCCTTGGATTTCTTTCGTGGCTCTGTCCGTTCTCACAGCCATGAGTGATGGGAAGCTTTACTCTGCACTGCTACGCTGGTAAGAGGAAATATTTCCTGTAGGGAAAGCAGCCCCTGGTGTGGGTAATACTCTCCTGCCCTGTGTCTGGCCTGGATCTGTAGCTTACCAAATGCCCTTGGCACCAAAGCTTGAAGGACACTCTTGTACCTGCCCCAGACGCAGTCATCAAAAAGCAATGAAGTTAAGGAGAGCCATCATGTTTGCTGCTCAAGGCTCCTGTTCACGTCACCAAAATACCCCTGTGTGCCCCTGGCCACACAGCTTCCTTGGTCCACTTCTTCATCAGTTTTTTGTAGCTTGAAAGTAGTGAAATGGTGTTTCCTGAGTGAGGGGCTAAGAAACATTAGATATTAACACCATTAATGGTTGGCTTAATGGGAGCAGTCAGTGGGAGCAGTCAGTGGGAACATGCTTCCCTAAGGGACTGCTCCAGCATTGGTACCATTGGTGTCTAACAAGGAATGAGCTTGTGTTGCAGTAATTTCCTTAATAGGGCTTATGAACACTCACTTGCCCACCACAGGGCTTGCTGAGACATGCTAGTGTTCTGTCAGGTGTGGCTGAAATAGTTATTGGTGGTAGGGCACTGATGAGCCCTGCAATTGCATAATCCTTGATTTTTTCAGGACACCAAGGTAAAATGTCAGAGAAACAATTAAAGACAGATTCTAAGAGGTCACAGAGGATGAAATTAGAATAGCATCTCCTCATATCTTTCAGGAGTACCCTGTGGCTGCTGTCACTGCAGAGCCCTTTTAGACCAGTTGTCATATTTCTTCTCACACAACTCTCTAAGGCTGAAGCAAGGCAATCCTTCCCCTCTGGATAGATGAGGCGCTACTGGACCCAAATCCTGGGGAAGCAGTTGCTTTTGAACAAAATGTGCCTGTGTCCGTTTGAGGACCTTGGTTTTAGCTGACTGCTCTTCAGTACACTTAAAAATCCCTGGTAGAGCAGGAATTTAGAGCCAACCAGTTTGAACCTCCTTTCAATCTTTTATATCAGCATGATGCCATCATGGTCTTCCCTCAAAATGCCTTCAGCCTAGAGTGCAGGAGGACCTGGTAGGGCCTGGTGGGCACTCGAGGGTCTGTGATTTCAACTAAATGTTGCAATGGCCAAACCCTGCAAACCAGAAGTAAACAGGGATGTGGGATAATTAAACATTCAGCAGGCATCACCAGCACTGTGGAATCACCAAGGCAGGGATTTCATGGAACACTTAGTAGGTGATAGCATGCATGCCTGATTGCCTCAATGCATCTGCCTAAGGAGGATGAATTAACACTGCAGAACCGTTAAGGGGTGCTGGCTATCTAGAGGATGCCTGATATCTGGCTGTTTTGTCCAGTTGCATATTCAGGCACACAAATCTTGCACACCGTTCTAAAAAGTTGTACAAAAGAACCAAATAAAATGATCACCACAAAGCTCAGGAATGAACACAAGACTCAAAGAGGGGGCAAGTAGCAGTCCTCTCTAGCTTCAGAATCAGCAACATGAACAACCCTAAACTCAAGGGCAGTGGTTTCATCATGGGATAGTGGGAGGTTCTTTAGAGCAACAGAAATAGCTAAAAGCTTCTATCCAATAGCACCAGAGTTGGCCAAGTTGGATAATGGTTTGGACCTGAAAAATTAATGGAGTTCCTCATAAAATTAGACAACATTTTGCTGGATTAGGGCCAAACACTTGTCATGCCTCCCTGCATTTTTGGTGACTGGTATTTTGGAGGCCTTACTTTTTTTTCTTTCCTGAAAGGTAGAGAGATGCCTGGGCATTGGAAGCTCCCTGCAGCATGCTGAGGAGACGTAACCTTCTTACCACGCTCCTGATTGCCTTGCCATGGGCTCTTCTCCTGACCTTGTGGCACCAGTACCCAACCACCCACTACCTCAGCCTGCTGAGAAGTAAGTGCAAAAGTTCTGCTGTCATTATGCTAGTGTCTGTGATGACTTCTGTTGCAAACCCTCAGCAGGGATGCTCTCTCACAGGAAGGGTTAAACAAAGACAGACTTGCCTGAAGGCCCCCTCGGGGTTTGCCGACAGCAGGAACATAAACTGATCTTAAGAGCGACAGCAGGAACATAAACTGATCGTAAGAGCGTGTTAAACATGCACTTTTAGGCTGGCTTTGGAGAGAGGATGCAGCACTAACTCCAGATAGATGTGTGCCTCCCCGGACAGGAAGCAGCCTGTTAGTATTAGACCTCTGACATCTTCCTTTTTTCCCTTTTTCTTCCTTTGTTTTGTCCCAGAAGAGACAGACGAGAACGTGACCTCTAAAGCTCTCCTTAACGGTACATCTGCACTGAGAGAAGAAGGCTTCCCATCATGCACTCGGCAGCAGCAAAGCATAGGGGCAATGCCTAAAATCATCCAGAATTATGTGTACTCCAGGCCTCCCCCGTGGTCAGACACCCTGCCAACCATCTTTGTTATCACCCCTACCTACACCCGGCCAGTGCAAAAAGCTGAGCTGACCCGTCTGGCCAACACCTTCCTCCACGTACAGAACCTGCACTGGGTGGTGGTGGAGGACTCTCCGCGGAGGACCAACCTTGTATCCAACCTGCTGGAGAAGGCTGGGCTCAACTTCACCCACCTCAACGTGGAGACACCCAAGAGCCTGAAGCTGGGTCTGTCCTGGATCCCATCCCACACCCCAAGGGGGACACTACAGAGGAACCTGGGGCTGCACTGGCTGAGGGACAGCTTCAGCAACACCGCACCACCAGAAGGCGTAGTCTATTTTGCTGATGATGATAACACCTACAGCCTGGAGCTCTTTGAGGAGGTAAGAGACATAAAATTACATAGAACAGAAAAGCAGGATAGAGCTGCAGAGCCTCTTAAGCCAAGTTGCAGTTGCAAAGATCTCACCCTCTCTGCATGCAGTAGCAGCTGGGTATAGGGCAGATGCAAACTGAAAGGGCAAAGAACACATCTGCCGTGCTATAGGCTGCAAATGTGAACAGCCACTCACACACCATTGCACCAGCTAGAGTTCCTCTTGCCAGGGATCACAGGATATGCACCTCAGAATTTATACCTCTCCTCAGGCGGACCTGACCTAATTTAAATAAGCACCTAAGACAAACTTCTGGCAAGGCGTAGATCTGTACACCTAGGGGTGTGATGGGTAAGGGATGATGGAAAAGTTGTCTGACTTCCTATCCACCTTTTTTCCTTGGCTGCCCTTCAGTTCTCCAAGTTCCAGCCACCACAACAAGGCTGTGTCTCTGGGATCACCGAAGCTTGCCCAGACTTCTGCTGGAGACCTGGCTTTTGTGAGATGCCAAGCCTGTTGTAAACTTGTGAAAATCCAGTAAACTCTCTTGTCACCAGTTTAAGCCAAACTGTACTAAGCCACTTGGAGAGCAGAATTATGTATCAGAACATATTTCCAGTTTTCAGACTTGTTAGGTCTCTGTTAAGCTCATCCTTTCTTACTTCCTTCCAGTCCTTTCTGACAATTTCAGTAAGCCCCCACACTTCTAGACAGTAGCCATGGACAGAAAAACAAGACAGGAGGTAGGGGGAGAAATTGGAATAGATGAGGACAAAGATGAATCAGTCAGGGAGATTACTTGCATGAGTGTGAAGCTGGAGTGAGTGGAGTTGATAATACAGAGCTAGAGGCCTGGTAAAAGTAGTATTTGGCATTTAAAAAAATGATAAAATTTTACCATAACAAAAAAGTTAAAGGTCAAATGGGATGAGAAAACCAGAGGCTTTCATTCTTCTGGGGGACTAAATGAAAAAGCAGCGTGTTTGTTGTTCAGAGAATAACGTGCTAAGGATTTTCCTTGTGGCTGTGGGAGCTGTAGCTCTTCAAGCAGCAGCGCAGGTGAACTAGAGCTTGTGCTGCTGAGAGCAATGTGATCGCGTAGGAAGTCCATGGGGGAGGACAGGTGCCAATGAAAGCAGAGGATGGTGCACTAATGGGTTGGGACAAACGTGGTGGGGTCGAATTCTCACAGCACTGTCTCCCTCTGGCACACAGATGCGCTACACAAGGCGGGTCTCAGTCTGGCCAGTAGCTTTCGTCGGGGGGCTGCGATATGAGTCCCCAAAAGTGAGCCCAGCAGGGAAGGTGGTGGGCTGGAAAACCGTCTTTGACCCTAATCGTCCCTTCGCTATTGACATGGCCGGATTTGCTATCAGCATCAAGTTGATTTTGGAGAAGCCTCATGCCAGTTTCAAGCTGGAGGGAGTTAAAGGAGGTTACCAGGAAACCAGTCTGCTGAAGGATTTAGTGACTATGGATGGGCTGGAGCCCAAAGCAGCTAACTGCACAAAGGTGAGTAGTACAAGAAATCTCAAAGATACGGTCTCCTTGCTGGGTCCTGGCTGCTTTTACAGCCTCCTGCCGCACTCTTCCACCTTCCTGTGCTGGCACATGTCAGTGCCAAATGATGCTGGGACAGACAGATGGACAAAACCTGCTAAATTCTCCACAGATGTGAAGCTTGGAGAGAGCTAAGGAGCAGTGCTAGGCATTCTATGTTAATAAAGAATCTCAGATGTACAATTTGTGCCCAGATTGCTTCTCCAAAATCCGGGAGGATTGGAATTTCACTCTAGAATGGTTCCTCCTCCTTGTCGCTGTTTCATGTGCCGGTGAAGTGTCTCCCAGGATCAACCCCTTTGAATCACATGCTTCACACAGCTGCGAGCCTCACTTTTGTGAGGATCCCACCCAATGGGTGCAGTACTCTCATAGCTTCCATGCTATTCAGAATGCCTGGACTCTTTGTGCTTCCCTCTAGGTGTTGGTCTGGCACACAAGAACTGAGAGGCCCACTCTGGTTAATGAAGGCAAGCGTGGGTTTACAGACCCCAGAGTAGAGGTGTAAGCAGAGAGCCAACTCCAGGGTGTGAGTATCCTTGTCTTTGTTATTTTTAGCAAGGCAAATAATCTGTACCTGTTTCCTTATTTCTGCTATTATTTACTCAAAAACTGCATATGTGACTGCTCCAGTAATTCTCCATGCCACCCTTTGGACAAGAAGTAAATTCTTATCTTTATCCATGTATGCTCTGTATTTCTTACTCATTCAAGCCTCCTTGCAGACCATATGGGAGTTTTGCCTGACAGAGAGAAAAGTGACAGTAGAATCCCCCAGTTTCACTCAGTATTAATGAAAGCCAAATTTCTTTCTCCTGGACTCTTTCATCCAGCTCCAAACTCCCTTTGGTGTGGGAGTTGTCCTACAGCATGGAACAAGGTCACACTCCTGCAGGTAACCTTTTGTCCTGGCAGCCATGCCACCTGTGCAGTGCTTCATGCATCCCCCTTCAGCTTTTATCCTGCATGAACAGCTGTGGTGTGGGTGCAGCAGGGAAAGGCTGATGGAATGCTTAGAGCACCTCAGAACAGGAACCAGCAAAGCACAACCTACACAGACTCTCTCAGTTTGAGGTGCTTGGTACCAGTGCTACCAGAGCTAGGAGTACATCTGCTGCTGAGGAGAAATAGTGAAGGCACTTGGAAGTGTCTTTGCAGTTCACAGAACCAGGTTCAGCAGCAGGATGGGGGATTATGGCAGCCACCACGGGTGACAGCAGGAATGTATCAGAGATCATTGATGTGTTCTTAGAAAGAGAATGAGGATGAAGAAGCATCCATCCATATGCCATGCCCTCTGATCTCAATGGCAGATTCCTGCCCCAAAAGTCCCCCAAAAATAAAAGTATCCCAGTTTCAGAGTACCCAGCTCTTTCTGAAATGACTCATATCTGTGTCAGGACACAGGATGCTGAATGATTTAGTCCTACTTTGGGAGATATTCCAGGAGCGCTTTTAGTTTTGACCCCACCTCAGCTCAGCTCTACCAGTGGAAATAAAACTGACATCTTTTATACAGGCAGTCATGAGTATTTCAACTCCAGCACTGATCTCTCCTGTGTGCATCACTAGTAGCTGCACTCAGCATTGCCACAGCACCTCATCATCTCTGAGTGACAGCCACACAAACAGTGCAAAGCAATCCCAATGCATGCACACCCAGCAGCAGATGGAAGGGACTGGAGTCAGTTAGCTAAACACAGACACCTGGTGCCACCATAGGGAGCCTGGGGTAGCCTACCTGTCCCTCCTACAGGGCACAAACCCATCACCATTTCTGACAGCTTTTTATTAATATTACAGATATCCTAGAAGCACATAAATGATACAAGATACATGTGCTTGCAGCTCCCCTTTTCACCACTGCTTTTGTGAGATCCCCTTGCAGCAACAGGTTCATTTTGCACACTCACCCATGCTGAGTTTGCACTTGCCTAAAGCTATGATAGCCCAAACTCAGCTCATAAAGACTCACAGTCCAGTTAACTGCTCTGGAGGAATCACTTTGTACAGGATGAGCAGGCCTATAAAAACTCAGATAGATTAGACCCTCCTTGCCTGCTTGCCAGAGGAGGGGCTGACTGCTCCTTTGGAGATGCACAGCGCAGATGTGATGTTTTCACACGTGTGCCATTTATGGATGGGCACTTTCATCCTCACCTCTCTCCCTGGCCAAACACTCAGCCATCCTCCATAAGGAATGCAATGCACGAGCTATGGAGCAGCATGAGAATGGCTCCCCATGAGTCATTTGTTGTGGGAAAGGAAAGCAACCAGTCTAAAAGATCAAGACACTGCCACTGATTCACCAGCAGGACTTGCACCTTTATCCAAGCCATATGGTTTCTCTGCATGAATCCAATGGTTTCAAGCAGACTGTTGGCTGGATCAGCCCTGCAGAATTTTAAGGATCTTTCCACTTGCATTAGCTGCACCCATGCCACAGCTGTTCATGCAGGATAAAAGTCAGTTTGACCACAGTCCCTTCTGCACCACTGTCTGTCATGTGGGCCAGCTGCTCTGACACATCAAGTTAGCAGGGAGCATCTACTCCAGGAGACACATGCAAGGTAAATTGCTTGACAATCAAGGGCAATCAAGCAAAATTGTTAGATTGCATCTCTTAAAATTTTAAATTGACATCTCTGCTGAAGGCTACAGTGTATTGGAAGTTCTTACCATCAAGGCTGCTGGGCTTCAAAACCTTGATAGACATCATCTAGGTAAGCCAGTGCTGAGAAAAAAAAAGAGGCAAAATTGCTCCCCTGAGGATCTTCTGTTCTTAGACACAATAGGAAGAATGTTTCCATCTTTCCCTCCTGCCAATTAGTCCTCCTTCAGGATCAGATCAAGCCAGTTAAGTCCAAGACCTCCCAGAGCCCTCCTTCCCTTTAAATCCTGCAGATGTGAGTCAGGCAGACATTGCTTGCTGTGGGATTTGGTACCCTCCTAATCTCTAATTGGACCACTTGCATGGCTGCTTGCCACAGAGCAGCCAAAAGCTAACACAGCACACATCCCTGCTGACTGTATTGAAACACCCTTGAAACACAGGCTTTGCCTTCTGAGAACAGGAGATGGAGATTAATTTTACCTCATATTTTTCTTTGTTAAAGTCCTGAAAACTATCACAGAAGACTGGTGTTATAAAAACTACCCATTTTTATTGCTAATTTTTATTTACAGGCATCCAAAAGAGAAGGGTGTACTTAGGTTTAGCATAGGACTCCTGCTATTGTGAAATTTGGAAACAGAGAAGGTTCATCTGCATTTTATAGCTTCCAGACAGACTGAATAGAGATCCTCAGATCTCATCCTCCTACTCTTTCTTCAAAAAAAGTATCAAAGAAGTTAAAATAATGACTTTAAGTGTAGACAAAAAAAAAAAAATCTGTCAGAAACTTTCTCTAATTTGTAAATAAAATCTCTCAGCTAAGACTCTAGTGCAGATAGAGCAAGCAGCTCTTCAGCCATATCCCAGCCCAAAGCCATGCATGGTGTGGTTGAGGAACCTGTTCACTGATGCCTCCAAGGTGTTTGCCTGAGCCAGGGGGGTAGCCCTGTTACACTGGATGTTGTATTTACACCTTCTCACTTCACCTTGTGTTTGTTTTGACAGAGGCAGAGGGCTGTGATTGTTCCTGAAGTTCATCAGCAACCATAGCAACTGTGCACCCTGCCTGTCCTGCCCAGCGCTCTGCTCCACTGCTGGAGGATGATAAACACCCCCAAATGCCACCACTCCAAACAGCTCCCATTGCCCAAAGAGGTGGTAATAAGGAGGGACAGAGTTGAGGTTATGCCCTGAGATCCTCCCCACCTAGGAGAGGAGTGCTTCCCTTCCCCACTGGGCCCTGTACTTTTAACCATTTGTTAAAACTTACTAGATGTGATCTTCATTCTCAGCTGTGCCAGCACAGAGGCTGAAATCTAGGATGGGTGCAGGTGCCTCCAAAGGTCTCTCCTGGCATTGTGCAAAACCTGAGCTTCAGTACAGCAACTGCAAACCGCAGTAGTTCCAGGACAGGAGTTGTCACTAAAGCACAAACATGGACTTGTTGGCCTGAGGCTGGTTTGCTCTCAAAACAGCTTTAAAGCAAAGCTGGCATGAGAGTCTCTCCCTCTGAGGGATGCACTCTGATACATACACAGATCAACCTTCAGTGTTGGAGCGGAAGCTGTGCTGATGAACCTCACTTGGGGTTTGGGAGTTCAGAAGCGATCTGGTGCCTATCCCTCAGCTCAGATCTTGAACTGTCCCCGCTTAAGGTTGTTTTGGAAAATGCCATCTGAGATCCCCAGGCACAGACCCGTCTGGATGAAGTTCCTCTCCTGCTCTGGGAGACGCGGCAGGAACTGTACCTCAGAGACCATGCCTCCATGCCTTGCTGCAGAGAGCAGAAAGCAGGGGCAAAGATGGGTGCACTTGAATGTGTTCAAGGCCTGGAAGCCTGCTGCAGCACCACCAGGTGCTTCAGGAGCCTCAAATCATGTGCATGGGCTTGCTTCCTAGACCTCCAGAGAGGAAGACAGCTCTCTGAGAGGAAGGTGGGTGAGAAGTGCTCAGAGAAGAGGAACCCTCAGCCTGCACCCATCTGCTGTGAGAAGATCAAGGAATGTGGAGACATCATCGGGAAAGCTATCTTGAGCACATACATGACAACTGAAATAAATGTGGCAAAGTTTTCCAGCTGAACTTTGAAAGGAGTGTGTGGTGCTATGAAGAGAGAGGAGTCAGTGTCATGTGGAAGGGTTTCCCTTTCCCTCAATAAAACAGGAAGACAGCCAGGTGGGAGGCAGTCTACAAAACAGGAGGTGCAAATGAGGACCGAAGGAAGGATGCACTGGATTAAAAGCACAAGTATTGGTACCATATGTGTGCGTGGGGAGTGGTGTCACTGTGACTTTTCCAGGAAGATTCCTTGAATGACCCAGAAACCCCTCTGAGCAGATCTTTAAAACCTCTTCACTCAGGCCATGAGAAACAAGGCTTAAGGCATTCAAAACACATCAAGGATTTCACAACTGGGAGAAAGTTATAAGCAACTGAGTCATCCCTTGCCCAAGAAATTCAGGGCTAGCAGGAAACTTATTTATTTGTTGATTTATTTATATTAGAATTCTTCTCTGTCTATTCCTTGTTTAGTTTTGGTTTTTAGCTTAGGTCATATGACATATTCATGAAGAAAGAATATTTTCCCCCTTGCCTCAGAACAGTAGAGCTTGGTGTTCACCAATGAATGTCGTATGTTCTGTGCTCCCTGGGGTTTCTTTACAATGGTATCTTAAACTGGCAAAATAATCAGAAACACAGCAAGGGGGGCAGTACAGTGAAGGAAATTACAGTTCTTTTATGCAACAAATGTGGGTGGCACTAAGTTTCCGGCTCCCAAGTAATCACAGTGAGGTAAAAACATGAGCAAAGGACTGCCTCACTCAGCAGACAGTCCCTGTAGGATCTCAGGAAGCCTCCATGAAGGGGGCTCTTTGAAGAGTATCTGAGAGAGGGAGTTAGTCCATATTCCGTCAATGGAGAAGGAGCAGCCACACATCCTGCTATAGGATGGGGCCAAAGTATGGAAGGGGAAAAGGGGATGAGATGCCTCCTTTCAGAGAGAGAGACAGGGGAAATCAAAGAATAGGCAACAACTAGAGAAATGGAGACTGCATTTAGTGAGGCTAAGGCCAGGGTCTGTCTGGATGAGCACATCAGCAGTACAACGCCACCCTGCCAGCTGTCTCAGCATGAAGAAAATACTGAATGGGCTGAGAAAGCAATTCTCTGAACTGTAGAAAAGTCCTTACAGAGCTTACTGGCACAGATAGCATGAAGTCCAGCATCCACAGAATGCTTTTCATTCTGCATTTGTCAGAGCTTTCTGTCCTGCCCTTTGCAGAAGGTAGCAGGGCTTGCACACCAGTGGGCTTTGCCAGCCTATCCTGCCACCAAGGCACCTCAGTGCTTCTACCCAGCACTAACCCCAGATAAAGTCCCCCTCTTTGTGGTTTCAATGAATGAGCAAGAGCAAGGGAATAAAGGATTTGATTTATGATCCTCCATTTGCTCCTGTGAGATGGGCAAGATTTCTGCTCGTATGAACAGGAGAGATGTGGTGATTAATTCTCTGGCCTTTAATCTCACACAGGTCCTACATAGGGTTTAGGCACTGACAGTGAGTGTTTGTAGCAAGGATCTATTCCCATTGCAACAGATCCCACCACACACATGTTTTAGAGAGTTGTTCTCTCTAAATCCTTACAAGAAAGCGAAATTACTTTCTGTATGTACTACGCTGTCAGTTCAGTCTTGGTCAAGACCAGCCCTGTTGTTCCATCTTCATTCTTGCCCCGGCCCAGCCCTGTGGAGCACACCTTCTGTGAATCAAGAAGTTCTCTGTTTCTACATTGTGCTGAACAGAGACCTTGCATGGACAGCATGAATGTACACAGCTGATATTCCTGGCTAGCAGACAGATGGGCCTGTTCAGCACAAATACTCTTTTCCCTGTAGAGCAGCCTGAGGACAGCAAGGACTGCTGCTGGCCAAGGTGTATCAGCTAAGGGTGGGTGAGTAACAGGCACCACAAGTTAAGATGGTTGTTCACCAGCAGAGCAGGGTGGGAGAGCCCAAGACAGAAGAAGTTATCAGGGTTACAGGCTTCAGGGGAAGTGAGTGCAGTGAGGAAGGAAGCCACAGATCAAGCCTGAAGTATTCAAACAAGAGAAGGCATCCCAGCGCCTGGTTTTTACTAGCATATTAGTACCTGATATTCATGTTCTCTGAGATTCATCCAGCTCACCAACCGATGAATATTACTAACCTTTCCTGTTGCAGAAAATACTATTGATGAGCAAAAGAGAATGTTGAGAAAGTACTTTTTAATGGTTATTTATTTATATTGAATGGTACTAGAGCATTATTAAATATGATGTGAATAGTATGATATTGCATTGTCTTGTCTGCAGCCTAAATGCTTATCCTTTTCCAGGAAAACACAGTGGCACCTATAATGGGAAAAGTATCTATTTTAGGTGTCCTCATTTCAAGGCTACTCATTTCACTCTTCCTCTGACCTAAATGTTACAAGAGAAAGTCAAGCAGAAAAATTTCAGGTCACTGAGACTGGTGCCTGCATTATGGAGATAAAGGAAATAGGAGACAGGAGAATATAGCCTAAACTCCGTAGTCTCACACATCTCTAGCAGTCATTTTGGGCATGGTGCCCAAGCCTACTGAGATTGCCCTGACCATGACTCAGAAGTGAGTGGTGGTCAAAGCACAGGGTGGGCAGTCAGTACTCCATCCCAAGGGGAAGGGGCATACAAGCTGTATTAGACACTGAAATGTCTGTTTGACAGGAGCCCACTGTTGGCTATCCACAAGCCTGGGAGAAGCTTGGATATCCAGGTCCTGTTTCTAAAGCACTCACTAATTTACTCTATCGCTGGTCCAAGGCACATGACATCAGCTATCCGGGCTTTTTAACGGCAGGGCATCCACCTCTCAGAAACACGGAAGCAGTTTTAAAACTCTTCCAAGGAGGCCTTGCTGAAAATTTAGCATACTAGAGAACAAGCCAAATTCACACCTGTGTAATAAAAAAATCACATTTACAAAGGTGTTGCTAAAAGAACAACGTGAAGTTTACAAGCCAAGATCCTGCAGAAGTCTGAGAAAGAACCGCTGCAGCCAAAGTACTGGAAACCTCCACCTCACTAGAAAACAGTGTCATGGTTTAAAACCCCCTCACTCCCCAAAAATGAGGGACAGCTCGGCTTAGCTGCAAGCATCCACCTGTAGAAGGACTAATGCTACCTTCTTCTTGCCTTCATGGAAACCCTGGGGACTGAGAGGGCACTGGATAATGCACATTGACCAGCACTGTACCAGCACCCAGCCTGGTATCAACCACTCTGTTACACCAGTTGTTCCTCCCCTCCTTGGGCCCTGCATTTTCAAGGCAAAGCTCCCCAAAGTCACTTTGCTGCACTTTTAGTAGGGATCTTGCAGCCCCCAGGAGACAGGGCACGGAGGAGAAAGGGAGAGAAAAAGAGCAAGCAAGAATGAATCTTACTAAACAGAGCAAGGCACTTCTCTCAGTCTCTCATTACATTCAGGCCTGATTGGAGGTGAAACTGCACTTGGAAGCAGGGAAAGCCCCCTCCCTTGGGACAATCCAGACGCTCTCGCACAAACTTAATTTCAAGCTCTGTTGAAGATGGTGTTTGGTTTGGGTTTGTTTTTATTTTTTTTTTTTTCTTTTTTGTATGCATTCAATTTAATTTCCCAAGGAGCTGTGCAAAAATGAGAAAGGCAGACCTTTGACTGTGAAGCCAGCCTGCTGCCTGGTTCTTACATATCCAGTCTCACATTGTTTTCCTCCATCACTGCCCTCAATAAATCTCTGTGCAAAGGTTGCTAAAATGCCTGCCACCTCCCTTCCACGCTTCAGTGGAGACAGTTACATTATTTTTTTTGCATTTAAGCAATCCAATTCATTTTTAATTCAAAACACACCCTAGTTTCCACAGCTCTGGTTAAAACAGGAGTACTGTGACCTTGAAAAGGCTCAGACCTGCTGGCACCGTGTTCTGACCTGTACTTTGCTCTCCAGTCCCAGCTCACTTGCTTTCTGGTGAGAAAAGGGCTCGTGGTTGGGTTTATGATCCACTCATTTTCAGTGCTGATGGTTGAAAGGGAAGGAGAGGAACTGCAGTTGGTTTGGAAGGCTCTTGAGGGACACTCCTGGAGATTCAGCTCTCCAAACCCACACAGAAACACGTGCTGGCTGGCTACTCTGCAGGCAGCTGATCTACCTAGCTGTATTTAGTTTTCCAGTCTGAGAACAAATATACACACAGGTGAAAATACAGATTGGAGTAGGCTATTTCCATCTGACCTGCTTCTTCTGCCCAAGAACTGGCACAGGGTGGCAAGTTTTACAACTAAGTCCTGACAGAAGGAAGATAGCAGAGTCACTGGTGAGTGGCAGCTCTCATGGGTCCAGCTGCCCCCTTCTCCAGGACAGAGGGAGGCAGACATGCTTTGTCCAAATTCTTCCTACACTGAGATTTCCTACTTTGACCCAAGGAGGGATTGCAAGAGAAACATAAAGCACTACTGGCCCTGAAACAATTGCCATCTGCAGCCCCAGGTCATACCATGAAAATCTTGATTCCTTTCTTTGTTTCACAACTGATGCAGAGATTAATTCTTTCCTGTCCTTGGCATTGTACTTGCTGGAGCTATCAGCAGAACTGGAGTGTTGCTTTGTTTTATGGAGAGGAAGGCAAGCAGGGTGGGTTTGCTGTGATTGTAGAGGGAATGGCAGAAGGAGAATGTAAACAGTAGAGGCTCACTGTGGTGTACAAAAAAAAAGCAACCTTTGTGGCAGCAAATGAATCTATTTCGTGGATTTCAGTAAAGCAAGACTTTGCCCAGGGAAAAGAAATGTTCTCTACATTTTTTATTTAAAAACCCAATTAAGTTAAAATTAAATGTGAAATTATGACAATTTGCATCCAGGCCTTAAGCAATCCACTTGAATTGAGTAATGGGTTGCTCTGCACAGGAGAATAACTGAGATCAAGTTTCCCATAGCTGTGTCCCATACATCTTAGTCCAACTCTGAAGGAAGACTACTCCCAGCTCCTCATAAATGTGATATCAATCTCTTCCCCCATCTTCTTCCCATGCCATCCCATTTGGAAGGCAAACAGCAGCACGTGCTTCACAAATCACAGAACAGATAAGACTGGAAGGGACCACTGGTGATCATCTGGTGCAACCCTCCCGCTCAAGTAGGGTCCCCTAGAGCACATTCCTCAGGACTGTGTCCAGACAGGTTATGAATATCTCCAGGGAAAGAGACTGGCAGTCTGTCCGGGCAGCCTGTGCAGTGCTCAGTGCTGTGCCTGGTCTGGGCCAGCACACGTGGGCTGGCTGCCCGGCCAGTGGTGATGCCTTGGAGCAGCACGCTGAGCTCAGGGAGCCTGCTCCCCCTCACGGGTACAGATCTCCTTTTAACTCTCTCCCCAGTGCAAACACGGCCGACGCCAACTCCTCTTTGAAGCTGTGTAGGAATTTAAAATCTTTAAAATGTCTTTTCCGCATTTAAGCAAAAGCAAGCACATGAGAGCAGGCAGATGACTGACAGCACAATCTAAGCCCCATCTCTTTACAAAATCAGCCAGAGAAGAGAGGGGCATAAAAGCTGAAATTTTTCAGGGCAGCACAGCTGTGGCAGGAGGCCTCTCACAGTGGCCAGGCTACTGTGGTCCCCTTAGGCACTGGCTGAGGTGTATCCATTCCACAGATTCACATAATCAATCAGTTTGGAAAAGACCTCTGAGATTATCGAGTCCAACCTATGACCAAACACCACCATGGCAACTAGCCCACGGCACTGAGTGTTGCATCCAATCTTTCCTTATACACCTCCAGGGATGGAGACTCCACCACCTCCCTGAGCAGTCCATTGCAACGTCTAATTTTCCATTCATCTCTCCCTGACCAGTTTGATAACCAGTTTAAAGCGGAGACAACAGTCAGGTGCACACCGAGGAGACGACACGGGGTGCAGCCCAGCAGCCACCCCATTCTCTTCCCTCCTCGCCCACAGCGGCGGCCGCTGAGGGGGGAAGCGAGGACTACATCTCCCAGCATGCCGCGCGGCAGCACGACCCCGCCGGGGCCCGCCCTGCCCCGCCCTGCATTCTGGGAGCTGTAGTCTCGCCGGAAGGCGGGCGGGGGAGGGCGGGTGGTGCGCCTGTGCCACAGCGAGCCCGTGCCGCTGCCCCGGGGCTCTGAGCGGGGTGGCCTCGGACAGCTCGTTCCCTCCTCCAGCTCGCCTGGCACAGCTCTCCCTGGGAAGAGGAGGTCTGGCTTTCGGCGTCCTGATGAAGCTCAGCTAGGGGAGCACGCTGCCGCCTCAGAAAGTTGGAGGAGAAGGAGGGGGGAGGAGGAGGAGAAGAAGGAGAAGGTCTGCACAGCGATGTAGCCCAGAACGTGGAACGGCAGCCCGTGGAAGGCAGTTCAGCTCCTCACCGCCCTGATCCCGGAGCATGGGCTAAAAACTATGTTCCTCTCCCGTGTGGAAAATCACTGTTTCCTGCTGTTTGTGTTTGTCTTCCAAGCAATATTTATCCTGATCCTCTACGGAGGTGGACCTTCGAATGTGTTTCGCGGTTTTTTGGAGTCGCCTCAGGTGGTGGACTACTCGAAGCCCCATGATGTGTACACCAACCTCAGCTTGTTCACCCGGGCTCCCAGTGAGGACACGATGCCGTACTGCTCAGCGCAGTCCCCAGTCCTGGGTAGGTATGAACCTTCAAACACCATGGAAAGGCGGTTTGAAAAAAAAACACTCTTTGGTATGTGATAACCCTGAACATGTCATAAATATCCGTTGTATCTTCTTTGAACTTTGAAACAGGTGTGCTGATGTACTTTGAAACAGGTGTGCTGATGTACTTACACTGACATTTTCTCTGTTAACTCGTTTTAGTTTTACTGCTTATGTGAGGAAAAGTGTTTTACTGACCTATAAATTTCTAGTATTAAGAGTTTGATAACATAGATGTCAAGATTGTAGAGCAAGAGTGAAAACAGTGCATGGTGACATTATCAAGTTAGTAATGCTTTTTTTTTTTTTTTTTTTTTTTCTCTCTCTTGGCAGTCCTGTGTAAAATGACCCAACGATTCAGAAACTGCATAATACTGACATCTGACTTTGACCATAACTCCTGGGTTCTTTGTCTTAGCCTTATATCAAGCCTGTTGTTTAATATAAATTGATTAATTTGACTTGGAATCAGCTTACGGAGGATGTATGAGGATGTAGCTTGGCACCTCGCTCTTCATGGTGATCTTTTAGTCTATGATTGTTACACATCCTTTAGGCTTAGAACCTTCTTTCTTAGACTTTAAAGTCTGGTCACAGATTAATTTGTATTCACAGCAGGAGCAAACCAGAGCTGATCTTAGAAGCAGCATTGATCCAGCTGTTGCACTACTAAACCAGCTGAGAAATTTCAAGTCAGTACGAAGTCAAAGCTATAAAGCAGGTGCCTTGCTAGTAAAGTGGTGGTGCTGCTCAGGCAGTAGTGAATCCTTTTGACTCAGCCAGCCATGAATGGATTAAGCTCCATCAGCATGCACTTACAGCTGGTTTGGGGCCATCGCCTTCTTAAGCACTGTGTAGTAAGTTACTCTTGTCAGATTTTTCCATGCTGCACAGGTTTCTGCATGTCCAAAAGTTGTAAACACCTAGCCTTGGACTGCTGTCAGTAGTGGCCCTGCTGTTCTAGGAAAGCTGATCACTGCACATGGAGCCCATTTGGAGCAAATGGTTGAGCTTGGTTCATATGGAAGTTCTGTGGGAAGCCAGTGCTCTTGTGTCAAGTTGCTTACTTAGGTTGGAGAACTCTGCTGGGACCCTTTGGACTGCTGACTGCAACCTTTGTAATGATGCTTGTTCTTTTGAGATGTTTTCTTTCTTCCCCTGTTGCTTGCAATTAAATACAGTATGTATGATGAAACTGTAGGATAGCTTTGGGTGTGTGTTTCAGCATTTCCCTCAGAAATGCCTCTACTAAATCCTGAAATCCTGGTGGCACAGAGCCTTTTTGCCAGGTGTCATGGCCTCAGTGCACTGCAGCCCATTCAGTTCTGGAAACCTACAATTCCTTGTTTCAGGCTGAATTGTTTTATTTGAAAAAGCACAGCACAAATGTGTCTCACTACTGATGGGAATCCTCTCTCCTAAAGAGTCAATTGAGACAGCCTTAGTGTCAAAAAGGACGAACCAAACGATTCTGCAGCTTGCCTGCAATCCATCAGATAAGTAATAGTGACGTACATGGAGGAGGCAGATGCAGAGTAAAATTACACTAATCTGTGCACTTAGAGCTGGGAAATCTTTTTAAGAACTCTTCTTCTGCCCATCACTGAGAGTGCTGAGAACAAGGGATCGTCCTGCAGGCGGTACTTCGGAGCTAAAATGGAAACATGATGTTAGTCATAGACAGAAACAAACAGTAAGCTGGTTGGAAGAAAAAAAAAAAAAGCCAACCATGAGGCAAAAGTATTTGTGTAATCTTTGCTGCATGAAAATACTGAGTTGAGCATATGAACCAGTGCTGAGGTGAAACACAGTAATTTGAAGCACTGATACAAATTCAGCTTAAGAAAAATGAAGTCTCTGCTACAACTTAACTTTTTCTCTGTGATATTTCCCTGTAAATATAGGATGAAAATTATTACTTCTATCACTGCATGCCAGCCTCTTCTGGGTGTTATGCTTTTTTCTTAACTGAGAAGCGTGCTATTTTGTGAGGGAGTTGTCCTTTGTTTTGTATGTGATGGGCACATATGAATTGAGATATAAATACTTCATAAATGTCTTGAATGGTTGTTGCCATCATCTCTCATGAGGCTGATGTTTCTTGGAAGCATGATATTGGAGAGAGCAATGCCTTTTAATATTAATTTCATAAACTGTATTAAATGAGATTTCAAATCAATTCTTGAGGACTAAGCCTCCAGTTCAGAGATGGTAATAAGTCACTGTGCCCACTCTAAAGCGTGTTAAAGTGCCTGGAAGGATGCCAAATGGCTTAAATGGTTTCTGCATCAGGGCTTTTATGAAGTGCAGCACTTTTTTCCATTTATATACGTAGTAGATCATTTTGATAACTGTTTGAATGTAAATCAGCTTGCAGCTCATCTGTCTATTTCCTGTCTCCTCAATCTGCAGCAACTTGGTTCTTTCAGGGCTGTGAAGTAAGAATTAAAGTATAATTGCTAATCATCTCTGCCTTAGAGGAGCTAGACTCCTGCTGACCAGTGGTACTTTTTAAACATCTAGTGGTGGCCACTGAAGGTTTTGTGACTAACAATTTGAAAAGCATTGCAGGTATTCAGTGTCTTCATTAATATTGTGAATAAATTACTCGAGTTCTCTCAAAGGTTAAAGTTTCTACACAAATAACCTCTTGCCTGTTTCTTTCTCCTCTGTTTTTAGAAAAAGTGGAATGCTTATATGCCAGGGTTATACTTCATTAACCATAACTATGTGGCATTTAAATTCAAAATATTACTTTCTTACATTGCATGCAAGATGTCTCAGTTCATCTTTTCCTCGCATGAGGAAGAATTTGGTGCTACAAGACTTGGCTTTATTTTATTATTTCTTGGTTTAGTTCAAAGGGTTGCCTTCCTTCATGCATGGTATGTGCTGAACAAGTTGGTTTGGCCCTTGAGGACTTTAATAGGTGAAAGCTCTGCCTGTAACTCTGCTGTTTATAATTTGCTCATGCTATGGAAGGATTTTTTCCCAAGCCCTTCTTATAGTAGTTACTGCCTGTCACTCCCATCTGTCATAACCTTTTCATGAGCAGGACCATCTGTTGTATTAAGTAGCTCCTGCTACATTTTCTGATGCTGCCAGAGTTTCTTCTCTTGGCTTGAAAGAGAAATAAAAAGGTGGCAGTGCTAAATGCTGAGATTTATTTTCAGGTGCCATTGAGGCAGACTTGTCATTAGAAACTGATGCTTAAATGAAAGCTCTTGGTCTGATTTTTTATTTTTTTTCCTAAGCACTGGTAGAATTACACAAACATGACTCTGTTAATGTTGTGTGGTGCTGCAGTATCTGAGTGCAGCATTCACTCATGCTACTGTTCCTGTTTGTTCATCTTGTGTAAGTTCTGATTATTCTGATTGGACTTGGTAATTACAGCTGCAAATTCTAAATGTATAGCAAGGAGTTCAGAAGTCCTGGAGTTACTTTCGTAAGGTGGGATAGAGTCATAGTCTATCCCTGACAGGCAAATATGTTACCTAGAAAGAGAGGCAAGCTGGGAGTGTGCAGTCACTGGCACCACAGACAGGATTGTGAGACCTGAGTCTATCCACTGAAGTTTCATATTCATTAAACACCCTCTGTGTGATGGTACAGGAACAGAAACATATGAGGAGCCAGGCCATGGAAAGATTGCTTGGGCACTTCGGGGTGTTGATTCTGTACCCTGCCCTCTGTAGGGATCCTGTGCTTCCTAGCATGTGTAGGATGGGTTTTTTCCTCCTTTTCCAAGGCTGTGCTTTGGCAGTTTTATTTATCCCTCTTTGGTCCAGCCTGCAACTGCTCTGTTCACATTTGGGATTTAATTGGATTAGATTGCATTAGCCTTTTGTTAGTTGGACGGCAGGGAAACATGAGAGCCAAAATGTAGCTTGTAGCCAAGGAGTATAGGGCAGCCAGAGGTTTTGGGGATTTAAGTCACACTGATTAATTTATTTTTTTTCTCTTCCCTTGGCATATTTTAAGTAGCGTTTCTGAGGTGATTTGTTTGAGATATAGAGCCAGGTAGCATGGGAGAACACGGTATCTTGAAAAACCTGGAAAATGTAAATGTTATGCTCCTGAATGGTATGCTTAGGTATGGAAGGAGAGAACAGGAGTGAAGATATTCACATTGTCTTACTCATACCCTTACGTTCAAATTAAGACCTTATTTTTTCTGGAATTTAAGGATTACTGCTGCAGAATCTTACTCTGCAATACAAAGTCCCAGTTGTTTTATAGAAAACAAACCCCTGCCTTTGTGGGAGAATAAAAGGGGTTAATTCCCTTTCTTATATTTTCCTTACAGCGATGATCTATGGTTGAAATCCCTGAATATAACACTTCTTTAGCAAGCTCCAGTTGTCATCAAAGCAGTGGTTAATGGTGCTTCAGGTTTGAAGATCTGATAATCAGTGAGTCCATGAATCTAAACAGCAACATAAACTACGAGTTGATAACGTTGTTGGACTGAAACGTGGGGGTCTTAAAGGTGGAAAGGGAAACTGCATGCACAGAAGTAGGAAATAACATCATGAAAATTTCCCTGTAAATGTGACCTAGGTTCACAGCCCACAGAATGACTCTCTGAAGAGCCACCCTTCTGTTTCGGGTACAAATAAATGGCAGTGTACTCTGCTTTCCTGCTGCGGGTAGTAAAATCAAATTCAGTGAAAATCAAATTCTCCTGTATTTTAAATAGTTGGAGAAGGACTGAAAAGTGGTATTTAAGAGTCAGCTATTGCAAAATCTTGCTGACATGCAAAAGTCAGGCTTTCTTTTTAAAAACAAACAAACAGAAACCAACGAGCAAAACCCATGCCGTGGGATTCAGACCAGACATTTCTGACAGCATGAGAAATGGAATCACTGGCTCTTCAGACTGACCTTCAGGAAATGCTATTTGTGTGTTCCTTGAGGAAGGAAAGGAGACACTTAGCAAATATAGGTTTGCCCATCAGAAATGTGAGGTGCACCAACTTCCTCATAGTAGCCAAATGTTCCCCAGTTCTGAACTGACACTTTGAATTTTATGGCAAATTTAGTCCTTAAGCCTTGTTACTGCTCTAAAAAACCTGCAACCCACCCAAAACCTGCAACCCACCCAACCAACCAAACCCTGAAAAGCCCAAAACCAGTGGAGGGATGTTGCTTCCTTCTGTGTCAATTAAACAGGATGTGGGTGTGGGCAGGCTCAAATTTTTTGTTGGCTTGTTTTTGTTAGAATTGTAGCAGAGACTTGACTATAGGATGGACTGGAAAAGCATATTCTGGACCCACTTGCTCATTTAGTCTTAAAACACACCTGTACCTTCTGCTCAAATGAAAGCTTCTAAACATCAGGCCTAAATATTTGCTCTCTCTCAGGCTTCATTATCAGAAAGTTTCTGAGACAATAATTAATTTTCAGTGGTTTAAGAGGGAGTCTGACTTACAAGATATTGAAAACCTGATTTAGGACAGCTATAGTGTTAATTATCAGCTTGGAAAGAAAAGAAAATCTTGTTTATAGCTATTAAAAAAAAAAAAAAACCCCACCAACAAACTTGACTTACAAACTTCTGGTGCAAAAAACATTTTGCCTCTAGTAGCATGGCCTGCAAACAGTTTTTGAGTAGAACTGTCATTTGAAATTGCCTGCTTCTAATTATGATTTGGGTGAAAGCTTTTCCGTAGTTCATTTAAGCATTGGATGTAAATCTTGTTCTGCATCTGTGTTTTGTTTCCTTAAAAGTTCACAGTTGTAGGAAACCATTAAGACACTGATTTGTGTATAAAGACAAGTCTTCTGCTACTTCTGGAAGCTTTTCTCACAACCCAGGAGAACAGGCATTTAGTTAATTGTAGAATCTGTTTATTCATGTTGTAACAATGAGATTTGTGTTAAAATGGGTATTGACACTTTACATGGATTCTTTTTCACTTATGACTTGTCAGTATTTTTCCATCTGAAGAATGGAAGAATTCATGTAAAAATGCAGATTTTTTTTTTTTAAATTAGGTAATTCCTTTTAAACATATTCGGTATATTTTGTATTTAAAAATGAAGGGCTGAGTAGAGGAGCAATCATACATAGTTTCTTTTGCCATCCTGTGCCTGTTCCTGAAAATGTAACATCTTTCTTCTCAGTTCTGTCGTCTGCTTCTCCCAACGCTTTGAAGTACTGCCTGCTTATCACAGTGTATAAAATGAAATAATATAGCAAATTCAGTCATTGTTGCATGTGATTATAACATCAAATTGAACTTGAAATGCCTTTAAAGGTAGAGCTGACATTTCCTAAAGCATTTGTATTCATCCAGGTTTTAAACTGTTTCTCCCCTGACCTGCTGAATATCCACTTGCACATCTTTGTCCTTGAATCTCTTCTGAGAGAGGCTTAGAGAAATTTTCCAAATGGGTAGCAAAAGCAGATGTGTCTGCTCATCTTGAATAAATTTCAGTGCTGTTTCTTTCAACGAATACATTTATTCAAGGATATCATCTAAGCAGCACAAGACTGTAGTAGGCAGCCAGTGCCAGGGAGAAGCAGCTGTGCAGGAGCCCAGTGAGACTTGCTGGCCGTGCCAGGACTCGGGATGCCTGGCCGGCCATGTGTCCTCCTGGTGCTGAGCTGGGCACCACTCGGTGTGGAGCAGGGAGAGGTGGCCAGCAGGCAGCAGGGAAATTTATCACGGAGCCACATCTGCAGAGATGTTGTTAAACTCTTCTCTGGTGGGGCTGCTGTCTGAAGGAGCAAACATGGGTAGCTGATCTGGTAGGTCTGAGAAAAGGTGGAGAGACATCACTGATCTTACTTGTTCTTTCTTCTGTCTTTCCTTACAGTTGGTCCATTAACCATCACCTTCAGGGTGCTCCCTAGTGAAAGGATGATCATGAAAAGAAATCCTTTTGTTCAGCCTGGTGGCCACTACAGGCCACCTCACTGCTTTGCCCGCTACAAATCCGCCATCCTGGTGGCCTACAGGAACCAGGAGAAGTACCTTCGCCATCTTCTCTACTATATCCATCCTTTCCTGCAGCGCCAGCAGCTCAGTTACACCATCTACCTGATTCAGCAGGTAAATCTGCACATGTGCCTGCTGGGAAGCTCAGCTACACCACTTAAGGGTTGGGATCTGAGCAAGAAATGTGGCTCTTCTGATGTGGAAATACTGGTTTATGCGTGGGCTGAGAGGAGGTCAGATATGCTGTCCCATCTCCACAACTGCTCATGATTGAAATACCAAACCACTTGTCAAGATCATCGTTCTGCTATTAATTGGCTCTGTTGTGGTTTTTCTTTCCTGAGGGTATAAATTTGTTACTAAGTGGTTGTGCTGGTTTGAAAGTAAACCAGCAGGAGAAATGAACCCCCACACAGTCACCTTGAGAAAGAGTCCAGGTTGGAAGTACAACTCAATAGAAAGATTACAATAAATGCATTAATACAGAAACACTGGCTTAAAGTGACAAAGCCAGAGTATAGCCTGTCCCCCTGTTGGTCAGGATGGTGGTCACAGTCTGAGGAAGTGATGGTTGCAGTGTCAAAAGCCGTGGTCCTGTAGGTCTGGTTTTCCTCTGGGGTGGTGGTGTCCCAAGTCCCCAGACTGAGATGATGTGCAGTCAGGTTCAGGTGATACCTCCCCCAGGGCAGGGAGTTTCACAATGGAGTGATGTAGTCCTGTGAAGGACAGAATATTTCTGGAGTCCTTGGTGGTTGTTGCTGCTGGCTGTTCTGCTGGTGCCATTGAGTTCATGTTGGCCCCCTAGCAGAGACCCTTCAGGATGGGTGGGGCTGCTGCTTCATCAGAGGGAGTTACCACTTTGTGGGAGAATAAAAGGGATTAATTCCCTTTCTTATATTTTCCTTAGAGCAATGATCTATAGTTGAAATCCCTGAATATAATACTTCTTTAGCAAGCTCCAGTTGTCATCAAAGCAGTGGCTGTAGCCTGGGGGGTGGCTGTGCACTGGGCAGCTGCTGCAAATGACCCATGATTTAGAGTTTGTCTGAAAATGAGGTAGAGGAAAGTAGAATATAGAGTTTAGTTACACTCCACGTAGCACTTTGCTTTTGTAACCCAGGACATGGTAACTTGCATTTTCTGTTCTTGAGATTTGCATGTGGTTTGTCTGTAGCTTGTGACTACTGAGCAAAACCTGGAGGCTAAATGTTGAAGTGTAGCTGGATATTTTTAGTCTGTATCAAATACAAACATGTGGCTTGGCCCTGCAGGTCAAACAGCCTTTTGTACCTGACATGGATTGGTGTTGCAAAAGATCAGTGGCAAGGGAGCCAGTTTTGGATTCATCAGTTAAAACCAATGGTTTATTGGGAGGGCAAAGAAGCTTTTTTGTTTGACCAAGATCTTTTTCTCCTTTGTAAGTTTTAGTAAACAGTAGTTGGGGCAAAGGTGTTGCTGTGCAAATGTGCACCTGGAGATTGGCTTATGGGTCTCTTGAAAGTCAGCCTTTCTCAGGGGCCAACAGCACACAACCCCTGACACAGCAAAGCTGCCAATTGTTGAGAATGTTGTGAAGAGGACGGGTGGCATTTTCAAAGCTGGGAGCGTGGAATTTGCAGACAGTATTGATTCGTTCAATTGAGTAAGGCCTTTTGGACAAAAACAAATTTTAACTGGGCTATCGTCTTTGTTGTTTTGGTGAAGAAATGTAGGTTTTCTTTTCCAGGTAGGGACTGGTTCATTTAACCGAGCAAAGCTGCTTAATGTTGGTGTCCGGGAAGCCATGAAGGATGAAGAGTGGGACTGCCTTGTCCTGCATGATATTGACCTGGTGCCTGAGAATGACTATAACCTGTATATTTGTGATGAGTATTATCCCAAGCACATGGCCAGTGCCATGGATAAGTTTCAGTACACGTAAGTGCCTCCATTGCCTTTCTGTGGATATATTCCAGCTCGTTCACTTTCTCTTCGAAAGTATGGGTGGGAACAGTGAAAGACAAGACCTTTGTGGGGTTTTCTGTGTGTCAGTTTTGCAGTAGTGACTTCCTAGAAAAATTTTTGACCCAAGCATGCAATTTTGAATGTTTCCTTGCCTGTAGTTCCCTGTTCCACAAATAGCTCAGCTTGGCAAATGACTGACAAGTTTCTGTTTGACTTTCCTTCAGGAAAGAAAGTGTAGGGTGGGAATATCAGATCATGTGGAATATGATGTGGTAGGATACAGGTACTTTAAACTGATCCAAGACATGAATTTTGAAACCATCTCTACTTTGGTTCAGTTTTAGGGGAAAGTGGTGGGAAACAACAAGGGGAATGGAACATGATGGGAATTACACTGGGTTTACTGTTTTGGGGTTTGGCATTGTCATGACAGTGCCTGCAGGTATGCAATTAATGTATGTGTGACTTGCATCACGCTGTTATTTGTGGAGAACAGGCATGAGCCCTCAATAGTGAACTTTGATTTTTGTTGGTTGGGGTTTTTTTGAGTGTGGTGTTTGTTTGCCTGTTTGTTTTCTCTTTTAGTCTGCCATACAAGTCCTATTTTGGGGGCGTGTCTGCTCTGACTCCAGAACATTACATGAAGATGAATGGGTTTCCCAACACATACTGGGGCGATGGTGGTGAAAATGATGACATTGCTACAAGGTACCAGTGCACAGGACAGGCTTGAAATGGATCTAAGCTGGCAAGTGAAGCATAGCAGCACCCTGGGAAAGGAACCAAAGAAATTGTTCCTTAATGTGCTTGCAGTACCACTAGAATCCCAAATGCTGTTGGTGTTGGGAATGCTTAAAGTCCTAAGATGCTCAGAACCTATGAATCCAATCACTGTGTGCTGGGAAAACAAAGCTTTCTCATTTCTGGGGAGCAGAATGTTACTTCACATCCTTGTGCCTTCAATGCAAGGGGTTTATAACCACTTGTAGTTGACAAGTGCCTCCGCTGATGTTGCCAGCCCCAAGGGAGGGAAGGAATCTGCAAGCTTGGTGAATAAGAAGGTACTTAACTAATTCTCAGACAGCTGGGAATTTAAGTGAAGTGCATTAGGTTGCTCCAAGTGTTACCTAATCACTGATACCTGGCATTAAGGAGCACAAGGAATTCCATCTTTTGTCTGCAGTGCTGGGCGATGGAGGAGCCTGTGTACCCGTGTGAGTCAGTGACAGCAAGAGTTGATGGTTTTTCTTCTACTTTGGTTGCCATGGCAGCAGCATTCTATAGATGACTTTAGTTCCAGGTGCTCTGCCTGATGCGAATTCTTCAAGTAGAGAATCATTGCAGCTTCTCTGTTCAGCTTTGGAATTGCACTGTGCACCTTTATGATCCAGCACTGAGGCAGGCTCATGGGGAGTTTATAAAACTAAACTGACCATGGAAGCCTTTGTTATTTTTGTCTTGCATAATGTGACAAGTTGCACGGGTTTTTTTCAAAGCAGTATTCATCCGGGAATTGAAAGCCAGATTTTCTAACATAGAATTCCTCCTTTGCTTTTCAGAGAAAGCCAGCCTAAAAGGTTGTATGGTTGTTTAGAGAGTCAGCATTTCTGAAAGGGATAGAATGCCAGAAAAATAGATCTTTACATCAAGTACTACAATGCTGGGTCTGTTCAGCTGTTCTTAGTATAGCTTAGGCATCTAATTTGGTTTTTGGTATCTGGGCTAGAGTCATGCCAGTTATGCATAGGAGTGCACTTCTTTGAAGAGAATCCTGGAAGGCAAGTGAATTCTATAGCTCCCAAAATAGCCCTTTCTGGAAGGGAATTAGAGCCTGTGTTTTCACAGAAAACTTACACTAATGATTAGCAGTGTTTTGGCCCAGAGATACATGGAGGCCATGGACAATGCCTGTTAATGATTCATTCACATTCTGAAGTCTCAACCAGCAGAACCACTGGCTGTTCTTCAGTGACTAGCTGGGATATGGATTTTAGGAGGTGCTCGAGCACTTCTTACCATGTAGCAAAAAAATTAATGAATCTCTTTTTTTGACAGTTCAATGTCCAGTTTTAAAAAATTCTGTGCGAAGATGTTTGTTTTTTTTTTCTGGGACACTGCTTATTAAAAGCAGAGTTAGTGAAAAAACTGCCAGCTGCTACTTACAGTTGGCATACTGCCGTACTCTATAACACAAGTTGTAGCAAATACCAGGATCTATCTTTTATTTGAAGAAAACACTATTCTAATTGGAGCCACTAATGTGTTAACATTTTCAACTACAGGGAAATCTGCTGGGCCCTTCTTAGCAGTATTGTTTTAATGGTTCTGTTTTAATCTTATTTGCAATGCAAAAAACTGTGACAGCAAAGCTAGTTTAGTGTTCTTGCTTTTTTGTCTCTTTATGATTGAGTGGGCCATAAGCTTATGTTCAGAAAACAAGAAACTTTTGTCTAAAACTGCATCTGAAATAATAGAACTATAACACTGTCAGTGAAGTGTTACAATCATCTGATGGCTCTAGCCTAACAAATATTTTCAATTCTGTAGCCTTTCAGCTTTATAACATTCCTGCTGTATCAGATCCCGACAGAACACAGTCAAATGCTGCAAACATGCCAGTTAGATAACTTCAATTGAGCAAACGTTCGTTCTTACATTCACAGGAATTTTCTCTGCCTAAGGGCTGTCCTGTAATAACAGAGGTTTGGTAACCCTAGCACTATTAAAGGCACATTTTATTGGCAAAGTAACATAAATGCTATCAGCAGTGGGTTGTGGGTTGTGGGTTGCTTGAAAGTCATCCAAAATTCTGGGTTTAGAAGCTCTGTTCTTAATTCTGAGTCTTCAGTTCCTCTTTTCTTATCTAACTGTCCTGTAACTGAGTTTACATATGTTTGTCTGGTATTTATCCCTAATCTTTCATGAACCAGTCTAATCAGGCCATCTCAATGAATGGCACTTCTCAAAGAACAGAGAGGCTTAATCTGGTTTTGAAACCCAGGACTGGCTTCCTTTCAGAAACTGCAAGTTTGAGGGTTTGTTTGGTTGGTTTTTTCCCCCTTAAATTTTAGGTGATGGACCTCTAGGCTGCAAAAGCTCTGCTCTGAGGAGGAAGTGGACTAATGCTCATTTGTCAGATGCAGGGGAACTGCTCTTGAATGCTCTGTGTGTTGTAGTTCATTCCCTGCTTGCTCTAATCCCCTTGTGTCCTGTCAAAGTGCACTGCAGCTGGGAGCTTTCTAGCCCAAGCCTGGCCTAGAGCCTGCTAGAGAAGATCATGTGGCCCTGTGCTGCTTCTGCACTTTGTTTTTATTGCATTAGCACTGAAAATCATCTCTGACCATAAGCCAGGAAGTGGCATCTCTGTGCCTCAGCAAACACTCTCCTATGGTGTTTTAAAGGATTCACTTAGCGGGAATGAAAATAGTCCGGACATCACCTCACCTTGGACGCTACCGAGTGATGGATTACAGTGAAGAGACAGAGATCCAAGAGCCTTGGAGGAGGTACCTGCTGGGGCTGGGGGCTACTCTGGGCCTTGTGGCAGGTTGGCTGTTGCTGTCATCTTCCCCAGCACAGGCTACATGTGCCTCATGTCACTTCTGCTTTTTCTGCTTTAGGAAGGCTATTTAAAAGCAGCCCCCAGTCAGTTTCAACTGAATCATTCGGCTCCTGTCTTCACATTTGAAGGGTTTTTCTCCTAAGTTTCCTGCCTTTTATTCCTATTGTGAAGGACACATGCCAGCTAGGAAGCTAACATATCAGATTTAAACATGAACTTATACAGGAAGTAAAACTTAAAAAATACTGCCTGTCTTGTAAATAGGGAAATTTCAGTTTGAAGAGGCACTGTGTTACAAGCTCCCAATATGAAAAGCTTGCTGTTCAGTCTGAATGGAGTTACAATGGGCCATTAAAACAGTGGAAAGCAATATTCTAGTTTGAAGACATGAGAAAGGTGCTATGAGAGACTTTATCAAAGACTGTTTTATATAGAAGAGCTGGAGGAGGGTGTTGGGTCAAGTGTGGTGGAGGCTTCTCATACCGACACTGCAGATTTCTCTTTATCATCTCAAAACTCAGGTTTCCATAACAACCCTGTCAAAAGCCTACCTACAGCAGCCTATGTACACCGTGGCTGCAAACTTCTGCGTTGCACTCCCAGGTCTCTCCAAGCTGCTGACAGCTTCTTGGCTTTTGGGGAGTGTAGCTGCCACCTTGCTGGTCTCCCTCTCTGATCAGGGTCCGGTCCAAATTGTCCTCCTTGTTTGGAATACTCAGTGTTTGCTCACTCTAATCTGTTCAGTCTGTATCATGGGAAGAATTGTCTCAGGGCTTTTCTACCCTCTGGAAGACTCTTTCTGCTGCAGCTTGAGGTGTAAATGTTACCTTCTTTCTTCTAACTGCAGGTGTTCTTCCTCCCTCAGGCCTCCTTCGCGACACAACACCAGAAAAACATGGAAAGCTGATGGAATGAATACGTTACAGTTCAGGCTCCTTTCCAGGACTAAGCATCCTCTTTATACCAAGATCACTGTGGACATTGGATATGTTCCCCCATTTTCTTAAGAGACTGAAAACAAAAGCAGAGGTTGGGTGCCACACGGGCATTCAGCCAATGCCTCCCGTTTTCCTGTGGAGTCTGCCCCACCTGAGATTAACCCTTTTGCCTTTCGCTTTTCTTCAAACTGTTTCAGATTTAGCAGAGGCTCCAGGAACAGGGTATTGACAGCTACTAAACACTCTCCGTCTTACTGTAAAAATTGCCCAAGTCACTGTAAAATGGACCCCTGAGCCACATCTCCAGGACAGTAAGCTGATCCAAGTTTTCTGGAGCCTTTCTGCAGTAGCTGGATCGCTCTGTCCTGCTTTGTACTTAAGTGTTAATTGGGATGCAAGCCATTCTGTCAGATTGGCCTCTGATGTGTTGTATTTTGAGAAGGTGTTGAAGCCTGTTACAGTTCTATAAATATCTTCTGTGAATTTGAGAAAAATAAATGGAGTTATGTGTTTGGCTTAAGAGTTTTATAGAATACTAGAGAAAGCTGCCCTGAAACCAGACAAGCCAGAGTTTAAGTTCCTAATTGATTTTTTTTTTCCCTGACCCAAACCACCGCCATTTAAATGATTTTATTTTAGCTGCAAGTAGTGCAGACTGAATGGGACCTGAGGCTGTCACCTAGTCTAACTCCCTGCTCAGGGCAGGGAAATTAATCTGCCACTACAGCTGTTGCTCGGACATTAAGTATCATTCAAGGCTGAGCTGTCTTCAGTATAAAATACTTCTGGGAAATTAAATACTACATGTCAACAGTGGAGCTGTGACCTTGGCAGGAATGCATTTGTACACCTGACTGTGAGACTGACACAGTCTGCCCAAACCCTTGCCCTAAACTTTCTTTCTCTGCCAACTCAATCTGTAGCACTGCCTGCCAGGTCCAGTTATTTTGAGAGTGCGACACAGGGTATTTTGGCTTGTTACTTGAAGACACAAAAACTCCTTCATCTCTGAGAAGCTGCATCTATGCCACTATACTTAAAAACATTTAGTTTCAGTCTTCTCCTCAATTGGAATAATGTCCTAAAAGAATCTCTCTCAAGCCTTTCTTCACATCAACATGTAAAGACAGTTAAATACAATGCAGTAAGTCAAATGCTCTCATCAAGACTTCTGCACAAATGCAGCAGCACAGTGGAACACCTGCTCATCCACAGCCTTTCACCTGTTTCTTAAGCAAGACTCACAGGTGATAATGGCCTGGGTCTGTATACAAATACACACTCTGCTAACAGTGGGGCCCAAAGCAGTAAAATATGTGGAGAGGAATTTCTCCTGCTGCAACACAGCTGCCTTTCCTTCCCGAGCCCTGGAGAGTAACAGGCATCCTGCTGCAGAATGAGCCTGATCACTGCCACAGGACATGGCAGCAGTCCCTCAGCAGGGGACACTGTGGTGTGAAGGACGAGAGACACTGCGGAGTTCAATGGACTGCATTTATTGAGAAATTTGTAACATCTCCTCACCCATGACCATTACTGCCCTTCCCTCACACATAAGCAGTTTTCCCTTAGACTAGAAAAAAATTAACTTTTCTCATCAAGTTTCTAGTTCTTGAAGAATTACTGTGCTTTTAACGAGACCACAGATAACTTCAGAAACAGTGGCAAAAACAAATTTTTTTTCAGGGGCTTGGTTCAAGTCCTTCCGCTGGACCAGCCCAAACAAGGACACTTGTTCCAAGGTCCCAGCAAAAAGTGCATAGAAGAACATGAGGACCTGTCACTTGGGTCAGTCTGTAACTCTGGTCCTCACAAAAGGAAACCCTCAACCACTCAATGAGACGCTGTGAAGGAACACTTTACTTTCTCCTGTGCTACTGAAGGACTCTTCCAGGCAGGTGCTGGAAGTCATCTGCTCTAACAGCAGCCACAAAGGAGATCTGTTGCCATTTCCTATAACCTGGGAGTGCTGGCCCCTATGAAACCTTGGGCTGCATACTGAAGTCCACTGTGATGTTGATGTACAGTGGGTTGTGTTCCATGGAGAGCAGTTTATAGGAACAGGAATTCAGCCCGTCTGTCTTCCACGTTCTAGAGACCTGACGGAGAAGCTTCATCCTGAAGACAAAGAGGAGAAAAGCCTTCACTGACATGCACAGGACAGGAGTTTTGAGCTCCTTCCCAATGGTAGTAAATCTGGAAGCAAAGCTACTGCCATTTTCTATCTACTGGGTATGCAAAGTCCTGGTTTTCCTGTTTTCAGCACAATCACCTATGGGGAGAAAAATCCTTTGGCTCAATCCCTGAAATTATTCATAAATCCTACCTATGTAAGTGTAATTTTGGAAGTTTCTAGGGAACACCACCCACTCAGTTCTAGAAAGGTCTCATGTAGAGAAAACAGCTATGGACAGTGTTGTCACAGGGGTGTCCCCCAGAGCCTCTGGGTACCACAAAAAGCCTTTCTGGCCTAGAGCAAACAACTTGTCCCCCAGTGCCTGGCTGAGCACAGACCAAGACAATGCAAGGCAGAAGCCTGTTCCTGACCCACCTCTCTCGATTCTCCTCGTTACCGTGGTCGCGGTTGTGGAAGATCATCGTGTACCTGGCCACTTCCGCAGGCGGCCTCACCACTTTCATCTTCTGCATCTCAACCCTGCAAGAAGCAAGAAGCAGTATTGTGAGGAAAACAACACCTATAAACCAGCTGTAAATGAAAAAAACCCAACAACTGGAGACTTCATCTCTTGTAGATGCTGTGGAAGCAAATATAGAGAGTTGTAAAAGCTCATCTGCATCTCTTCCACAACCCATTTTGCCAGAGAAAAGAGGCTCGGAGTTGCTTTCCTGGAGAACGGGTCTGGGGCAGTGACAGATACACCTTTCTTCTGATCAGAAGCAGGTAGCTACTACAGTAGAGATGCAGAGTACATTTATATCAGCATTGACTGGACTACTCTGTACTGCCCTGTCTCCTCATGTTTTGCAACATGTGCATCTCAACCCCTGCAATAAAACCCCTATACTTGATAGTTCTCCACTTATTAAAAAAAAAATAAAAATTTTAGAAGATTGTGTTCTTTTTTAATAGCTGCAGAAGAACACAATAGCTTGTGTTCTTTTTTAATTGCAGACAGCTGCAAAACTTTTATTTGTTCACATGAAGAAAATTTCTCTGAGAACAATGCCAGAAGCACTGAGCCCTGTGCATGGATTTAAATGTCTGACATCAGGCACTTAGCTGGAGCTTTTGACCTTACACATATCTGTGAAGCACAACTTCACCCTGGCAGCAAAACTAAAGAAATTTTATAACAAGGGAGTTAAGGAATCTTAAGGACTCTTAATTAAGGAATCTTAAGGAGTCTTTGCTAGTCACTCATCAGCTGAAAGAAAAATAGGAAACCATGATTTGAAAAAAATGAGCTCCTTACAGATTTCCATGACTTTGTAGCAGTAAATTATCAAACAACTACAACAAATGATCTGAAGAATCTCTCTGTCATACACACCTTAGGAGTGAGCCCAAAAGAGACCACCACGTTTGTTCAAGAGGCAGAACAGCAGAAGGTGAGTCCCTGGCCCTGGATTCTGAGGGCACCGAAAGGATGCTGCCATCTGCTGACTTCCCTCGGGAAGGCGCCAAGGATCTCTGCACAACGAGCCAGCAGACAGCAAGCCAGCCATTACCTACCCCTGCAAACTCGGTCACCAGCCCAGCCCAAGGTCCAGCCAAGAGGAAAGGCACAAGCCAAGTCCAGTTGCAGAGCACACACTGGGTCATGACTTGGTTTCTCCACCAAGACTCAAGAGCTGCAGTGTTACAAAGTGCCAAAGTTACACAAAAACATCGCTGTTTCCAACCCCTTGCAAACATCCCTCAGGAAATCCTGCTGTCCTGCTGCTTCTCTGCTGCCCACAGGAACATCAGAAAGCACTATCACCCATGGGGAGCCAGGGAATAAAATAGCACCAAGCCACCCCCTAAACTATGAAGGTCAGCTCTCAGGAGGTCACAGAGAAGTTGGAGTGTCTAGGCAGGAGTAAGAAGGAAAAAACAGTTGTGGTTAAGGGAGAGAAATCCATGCCTCCAGCAGACCTTTCAGATTTCTTGAGACAGCTGACCAACCCGCTGAACTGACACCAAGAAACACTTTCACTTGGAAGTTCCTAACTTTTAACACATTTAATCCCCTGTGTATTTACATAACATCACCAGGGATAAAATTTTTATGTCCCCAAAATGTTTGGTTGCATATTTAAGCAACTGAAAAGGATAACAACTTAAGTGACAGAGTGTAAAGCAAGTCACAAACTGATAGGCTCTGCCAGCAAAGCTTGTGGAGTTGTGGGTTCTTATCTGCTGTTTGCTTGTGGCTTTTTCTCCATTTACTAATAGCAATGTAGGATTAGAGGTTTATTCCTAGGCAAAGGGCAAAAGAGCAACATAAAAGTTTGGTTGACTTCTTTGTCCAACTAAACTTCTCCAGCCAACAGGTTTCTTCTCCTACTTAGCCAGGCACATTTGCAAAATGAGTTTCCACAAGAGCAAAGGGCAAATGCAGATATATGTAGCCTTTCTATAATTGAAGTTATTTGCTATCTTCACTATAATCAGCACCACACAAATACAAACTAAGCCCTACTTGGAGCGAATCCAGTAGTCAATGAATGCAAAACACCCAGTTCCACCAAAACACTCCCACATTCTAGCAAAGCACTGGAGCTCAATACGTTTGTGTGTCTCTGGCAAACCACACTCCAGGCTTCAATTATAACCATTTTCTAAGCAAGAATACAAATGCTGTGTCTCTGAGACAAAACCAAACCAACCAACCAACTTCACCCCCACCCAGCCAACAGTGCTGCGAGGAAGAGGATCAGGCATTGGACACACCTAAGCCTTGCAAAGAGGAAACTGCTCACAGAACTGAATCCTGCACTTCACATCTCCCCTGCAATACTGCTCAATGCTGTTTTCAGTGAAGGCCCCTGGGGTGTTGTGCTCTTGGAGGCTAAGTGTGAAGTTGGGCCAATTTTTAATTTTTTTTCTTAAAACTAATTCCTCATTGTTTACCTGATTCGAAGGTCATCGTCTTCTCCACCCCAACCCCAGTAGTTGTTAGAGAATCCATTCACTTTGGAAAACTGATCTCTTGTAAGAGCAGTTACACCTCCAAAATATCCCCGGTACCGTAACCTAGACATACAAGAAGAGAGAATGAAAAATTAAAAGTCAAATTCTATCAACAATGAAAGCATCACTCTGATACTCCAGACCTAGACTTGTCTTGCACAGAATTAAGGGTGCACAAGTCCTTAAAAGCTGGTCCCATTCTCTTCCTCTTTTCACAAAAAGACGGTGATTTGCTTTAGGCCAGAGAAAATTACCTCTCCAACTGAGAGAACAGAGTCTTATTCAGAAGCTTCTCTCTCTTTACACAATTCCCCTTGCCAGCCAAACAGGTACTTTGTTTCAGGGACTCTGAGGTATAGAAAAGCAACAAAGCAATGCACCAATGTAGTGGAAGCTCTGCAGTAACAACAGCGAGCCATTGATTATCTTAGAGCTGAATCTGAAAAACTTGGAAGGAAATCAGCTCACAGCAAGGGGACATGTGCTACTGGAAATTGCAATAACAATTCCAAGGTAAGGTACATTGCAAGTTACTTAGTAACCCAATGTAATGGAGCTCAGCTCCAAGGAAATTAATTTCTAACTTTTACCTTCCTAGTAAAGTAGAAAAATCTACTTTAAAAAGATGTTTACGTATCATGTTTGTTTTTCTTCTTAGGCCATTCTGCTAATTGCTTTTTATGATGCCTCCTCTGTCTTGGCCCTTAAGGTAATATTACAACACAGCTTCTACTACCTTGCCCCAGCCCATTCAGAGGTGATGGGCACTGTCCTGGGTTGATGCTACACTGTATCCCCAATCGTCTGTTTGGTTTATGTCAGATCTGAGAGTAACGGGGAGAAAGTGCAAAGTTGTTTTCAGGAATTGCACAGACTGGCCTTGAGAATATGAGTCACCGGCGCGGAGATGCAGTTTTTTTTTTTTTTCCCTTGCAGCTCTCACTTTTCGCTTTGCTTTTGCTGTAGTTAGCTTAGCTTAGTTAGGGCTGAAAAGCTTTGCAATTTTTTTTCCTTCTTTTTTTTCCCTTCTTTTCTTTTTTCCCTTTTTTCCACCTGTTTTTTGGAACGGTTCAAACCTCCCCCACACCGAGGACCCGGCGGGGGCCGCCGGGGGAGCCAACACCTGGATCCACGGGGAGCTACCCTTCGCAGCAACATCCACCACTGCTGAAAAGAACCGAGAGGAGAAACCATCTACAAAAGGGACTTTGCTTTCCATAAGTCATCATCTGGTATTGTTTGATCTATTGCGCTGGGGGAGTGTTTTGCTGGTTTAATAAACAGGTTTCTTTCCACTTTCTCTCTCCAACGAGTTTTCTCCCGAACCGGCTGGGAGAGGGGAGGGGGGGTGGGGGAAGGGTTTTCCCTCGGAATTCTCCTCCCAAATTGGCCTCAAACCATCACAGCTTTCTTGGTGGCCCGTACGGGGAGTCGAGGCCGACAGAGAGAGAGTGGAAAAACCCTGCACTGGTTGTATTTCTTGTTGCAAGTACTTTGTACCGGTATAGAGCAATTAGTAGCTATGTTGTTTGATTTCCTGTCTGTCGGGGTGGGGGCCTTGATGTGTTTTGGGTCCCTGGGCTTCTTTGAGGTCCTAATACCTTTGTGGTCCCTAGGTTTATTCTCATATCCAGAAATAGCCCCGATATTGTCCCTAATATGTAGTTTTTACCACAGAGGGGCACGAACTAGAGTAGCTATTGGCCTTGGCTTGGTGATAATGATTTGTAGGAGGTTTATAAAGGTGCTGGAATCTACTCCAGGTATATATAGTTCATGGTTGTGGTTATTTACCCTGTTTGTTGGAAGAGAGGCAGGGGATGAAGTGTTGGAATCTCTCATTTCCTTCTTCTCCTCTACATCTGTTACCTCAGTGTTGCAGAATGCTCAGTTTCCCCTAAGTGTTAAAGAAACCATCTTTCTGTTGTTTAATCTGGTTAGCTTCCTCTATACAGTCTGCAGTTTCTCTAGAATGAGGGCTGAGATTTCTAGAGGGGCTGAGAAAACCCCTGACCCAGGCGTAGTAAAGCCTGAGTGGTGTGGGGAATGGGAGGATATGGGCCAGCTCCTGAAGGAATTTTCTGACCCCATAGTCTGGGACTTCCCACGTGAACAGATTCGGAATCCAGCTGAGGTGGGGAAATACCTGAAAGAGAAGTATCATAATAACTCTAAGAGGGAAAAGATCATTGCAGTAAGCTGGGCCCTGGCATATGCCTATCGCACGCTGCTGGATACTGTAGGGCAGCAGATAGAGGCAGGGGGGCAGGAATGTAAATCAACAGCTACCCCAGTCACTCAGTCTGCAGCCAGCCCCCCAGTTATGAAGCCAGCAGCTAAGCTGGAACCTGAGCCTGAGGTGGCACCTAAACCAGACAGTAAGCCCAAGCCCCTGGCAGTTGCTCCAGCAAAGAAGCACACCCACAAAACTGATCGACCAGTGGATGATGATGACCTAGGAGAAGGACCTTCACCAAGATCAGAGGCCAAAGCATCTGGCACAGGATCAGAGGCCAACATTGATTCCTTTTCTCTGAAAGACCTTCGGGGCCTAAGAAAGGATTACAGGCGCCAACCTGGTGAATCTATAATTAGTTGGCTGGTCCGTCTTTGGGATGCTGCAGGCGAGGCTATAATTCTGGATGGCACTGAAGCGAGGCATTTGGGCTCCCTGTCACTTGATCCAGTCATCGATCAAGAGATGATGAGAGAGGCTAATCCATGCAGTCTCTGGGTGCGGGTGCTAGGAAGTGTGGCAGAAAGATACCTTTGTGCTGATGATCTTTATATGCAGCAAACCCCATGGAAGACCATAGAACAAGGGATTCAACGCTTGAGGGAAATGGCAGTGGCCGAGATGATCTTCTCAGATGACATAAATATTAGAAACCCAGACTTGGTACCGTGCACATCTGTAATGTGGCGAAAACTTATACGACTGGGGCCATTAGAATATGCTTCTGCTTTAGCAGTAATGAAGCGAGAAGACACAGGGGAGACTGTGCTTGATATGGCAAAGAAGCTTCGAGCATATGCAGATGCTGTGCATGGCCCGACACATGCCAGAATAGCAGCTGTGGAAACCCGTCTCCAGAAACTAGAAGATAGGTTAGAGGAGAATCACAAGAAACTTAGGGAGGAGATTAGAGAGGATCTTCTCCAAATCTCAGCAGTACAGATTAGAGGTTCTGGTACCCAACGCAGACGTTCCCCAGACAGGGAGAGAGGGTACACCCCACGAGCTGAGTTGTGGTTCTTTTTGCGAGATCACGGAGAAAACATGAGGAGATGGGACGGAAAATCTACTGCTGCTTTGGCACAACGGGTGCGTGAATTGAAGGAAGGCAAGATTCAGAGAGGAAGTTCCACTAGAAGGGAAGCCGCTCCAGTTGCTCGTCGCCGAACTGCCAAGTGTGATGATGACATGTCCGAACCCCTTGAAGGAACTTCTAAGACATATGCCCAAGGAAAGAAGGATAACCAGGCTTAGAGGGGCCCTGCCTCTAGCCAGGTAGAGGCTAGGGAAAATCGTATTTATTGGACTGTGTGGATTCGTTGGCCTGGCACATCTGACCCACAGGAATATGAAGCTTTGGTTGATACAGGTGCCCAATGTACATTACTTCCATCAAGACATGTAGGGGCAGAGTCTGTCTCTATCGCTGGTGTGACGGGGGGATCGCAAGACTTCACTGTAGTGGAAGCAGAGGTGAGCCTGACTGGAAATGAATGGAAGAAGCACCCCATTGTGACTGGCCCAGAGGCCCCATGCATTTTGGGCATAGATTACCTCCGAAGTGGGTATTTCAAAGACCCAAAGGGACTCAGGTGGGCATTTGGGGTGGCAGCTGTAGTGACAGAGGGTGTCCAACAATTGAATACTTTGCCTGGACTGTCTGAGGATCCACTGACAGTAGGACTTCTGAAGGGGGAAGATCAACAGGTGCCAATTGCTACTTCAGTAGTGCATCGCCGGCAGTACAGAACAACTCGAGATGCCGTGATCCCCATCCATAGGATGATCCGGGAGCTGGAGAGCCAAGGGGTGGTTAGCAAAACCCACTCACCCTTCAACAGTCCCATTTGGCCTGTGCGTAAATCTGAAGGAGAATGGAGATTGACTGTAGACTATCGCGCATTGAATGAAGTGACACCACCACTGAGCGCTGCCGTGCCAGACATGTTGGAGCTCCAGTACGAGCTGGAGTCCAAGGCAGCGAGGTGGTACGCCACTGTTGATATTGCCAATGCATTTTTCTCCATTCCTTTGGCAGCAGAATGCAGACCCCAGTTTGCTTTCACCTGGAGGGGTGTGCAGTACACCTGGAACCGACTGCCCCAGGGGTGGAAGCACAGTCCCACCATCTGCCATGGACTGATCCAGAGTGCACTGGAAAAGGGTGAGGCTCCAGATCATCTACAGTACATAGATGACATCATTGTGTGGGGGAACACGGCAATGGAAGTCTTTGAGAAAGGAGAGAAGATCATCCAGATTCTCCTGGAAGCCGGTTTTGCCATCAAGAAGAGCAAAGTCAAGGGACCTGCCCAAGAGATCCAGTTCCTGGGAGTGAAGTGGCAAGATGGACGGCGTCAGATTCCCACAGAGGTCATCAATAAGATCACCGCCATGTCCCCACCAACCAACAAGAAGGAAACACAAGCTTTCCTAGGGGCCATTGGCTTTTGGAGGATGCACATCCCCGAATACAGTCAAATTGTGAGCCCTCTGTACCTGGTTACTCGCAAGAAGAACGATTTCCACTGGGGCCCGGAACAGCAGCAAGCCTTTGCCCAGATCAAGCAGGAGATCGCACATGCAGTAGCCCTTGGCCCAGTCAGGACGGGACCAGAGGTAAAGAACGTGCTCTACTCTGCAGCCGGGAGCCATGGTCTGTCCTGGAGCCTTTGGCAGAAGGTGCCGGGTGAGACTCGAGGCCGGCCACTGGGATTCTGGAGCCGAAGCTACAGAGGGGCCGAAGCCAATTACACTCCCACAGAAAAGGAAATCTTGGCCGCTTACGAAGGAGTTCAAGCCGCTTCAGAGGTGGTTGGCACTGAGGCACAACTCCTCCTGGCACCCCGACTACCAGTGCTGGGATGGATGTTTAAAGGAAAGGTTCCCTCCACCCACCATGCCACCGATGCTACATGGAGCAAATGGATTGCCCTTATCACTCAGCGTGCCCGTATTGGAAACCCAAATCGCCCAGGAATTTTGGAAGTGATCACCAACTGGCCAGAAGCAGAAAGCTTCAGTCTCACTGACGAGGAGGAACAAGAGAAAGTAACCCGGGCTGAAGAAGCTCCACCATATAACCAACTTCCAGCAGAAGAAACACGTTACGCTCTTTTCACTGACGGTTCCTGTCGCATCGTAGGGATGAACCGGAAGTGGAAAGCAGCCGTATGGAACCCCACAAGACAAGTTGCACACGCCACTGAAGGAGAAGGTGGGTCAAGTCAGCTTGCTGAACTCAAAGCTGTTCAATTGGCCCTGGACCTTGCTGAACGAGAGAAGTGGCCAAGGCTGTACCTCTACACGGATTCGTGGATGGTAGCTAATGCTCTGTGGGGCTGGCTGGAAAGGTGGAAAAAGGCCAACTGGCAGCGTAGGGGAAAACCAATCTGGGCTGCTGATGAGTGGAAGGACATCGCCACCAGGGTAGGGAAACTACCTGTGAAAGTCCGTCATGTGGATGCCCATGTTCCCAAGAGTCGGGCTAATGAAGAACACCAGAATAACAAGCAGGTAGATCAGGCTGCAAAGATAGAAGTGTCTAAGATAGACTTAGATTGGCGACACAAGGGAGAGTTGTTCCTAGCTCGGTGGGCCCATGATGCTTCAGGTCATCAGGGCAGAGATGCCACCTATAAGTGGGCACGGGACCGAGGGGTGGATTTAACCATGGATAGTATTTCTCAGGTTATCCACGACTGTGAGACGTGTGCTGCCATCAAGCAGGCCAAGCGGGTGAAGCCCCTCTGGTATGGAGGGCGGTGGTCCAAGTACAAGTATGGGGAGGCCTGGCAGATTGATTACATCACTCTGCCCCAAACCCGCCAAGGCAAGCGCTACGTGCTGACCATGGTGGAAGCCACCACTGGGTGGCTGGAGACCTACCCTGTGCCTCATGCCACTGCCCGGAACACCATCCTGGGCCTAGAAAAGCAAGTCCTGTGGAGGCATGGTACACCTGAGAGAATTGAGTCAGACAATGGGACTCATTTCAAGAACAACCTCATCACCACCTGGGCTAGGGAACATGGTATTGAGTGGGTCTACCATATCCCCTACCATGCACCAGCAGCAGGCAAAGTGGAGAGGCACAATGCATTGTTAAAGACCCAGCTGAAAGCATTGGGTGGGGGGTCTTTCAAAAATTGGGAGCAGCATTTGGCAAAGGCCACCTGGTTGGTCAACACCCGAGGCTCCACCAACCGAGCAGGCCCTGCTCAGGCTGAACCTCTGCATACAGTAGATGGAGATAAAGTCCCAGTGGTGCACATTCGGGGTTTGTTAGGAAAAACAGTGTGGATTAAGTCTGCCACACGTACAGACAAACCCATTCGTGGAGTTGTCTTTGCTCAGGGACCAGGTTGCACCTGGTGGATAATGCAAAGAGATGGGACAACACGGTGCCTGCCTCAAGAAGATCTGGTTGTTAGGTGAGAATCATATGTAACCATCACTGTTTGCTGGATGTCACTGCCATGATCTGTAACTTAAACCATGCAAATATGAAATAGAAGGAAATGTATACGTGAGAGGGTATAAGCAAGTGCTGAAGGTACGAGCAAGTGCTGGAGGTATGAGTAAGTGGTATTGAAGGTATGAGTAAGTGGAAGAGGGAGTTTTGGGTGAGCAAAGTAAGAGAATGGAGAATCCTGTAGCTCTGCCTGGGGCCTGGATTCAGTGGCTTGGTGTGGGATGTAACAGGGATATGATGGGTATTGCACCTTGTGGGGAGAATGAATGGACATTTTATAAATGTGTGATGCAGAATGTATACTGGCTTTGGTTATATGCTGACGATATGGGGATAAGGGGTGGAATGTCCTGGGTTGATGCTACACTGTATCCCCAATCGTCTGTTTGGTTTATGTCAGATCTGAGAGTAACGGGGAGAAAGTGCAAAGTTGTTTTCAGGAATTGCACAGACTGGCCTTGAGAATATGAGTCACCGGCGCGGAGATGCAGTTTTTTTTTTTTTTTCCCTTGCAGCTCTCACTTTTCGCTTTGCTTTTGCTGTAGTTAGCTTAGCTTAGTTAGGGCTGAAAAGCTTTGCAATTTTTTTTCCTTCTTTTTTTTCCCTTCTTTTCTTTTTTCCCTTTTTTCCACCTGTTTTTTGGAACGGTTCAAACCTCCCCCACACCGAGGACCCGGCGGGGGCCGCCGGGGGAGCCAACACCTGGATCCACGGGAAGCTACCCTTCGCAGCAACATCCACCACTGCTGAAAAGAACCGAGAGGAGAAACCATCTACAAAAGGGACTTTGCTTTCCATAAGTCATCATCTGGTATTGTTTGATCTATTGCGCTGGGGGAGTGTTTTGCTGGTTTAATAAACAGGTTTCTTTCCACTTTCTCTCTCCAACGAGTTTTCTCCCGAACCGGCTGGGAGAGGGGAGGGGGGGTGGGGGAAGGGTTTTCCCTCGGAATTCTCCTCCCAAATTGGCCTCAAACCATCACAGCACAAGGCTGCAGATTGCATTTGTACATGGATGTGAATCTAAACAGATTAACAAATTCTAGGGCTAGAAAGTACTCATTTTGGCATTTGACATGCCAGACAGTGCTTATTATTATTTCTGATTTACTGTGAATATAATTTGAAAAACACCAAAGGAGAAAATAAACCAGCATAAGACCCTCAAAACAACCTCCCTCGAGACTATTTTACCTGGCTGACTTTTTATCACAGCATCACAGAGGATTTGTGAATGTCAAAGGGACCCCTGGAGATCATGTAATCCAACCCCTCTGCTCAGAGCAGGGTCTGCTACAGTAACTTGCTGAGGAACACGTTCAGTCAGGTTCTGAGCAATCTCCAAGGATGGAGACTCCACAATCTCCGGGAAGCCTGTTCCAGTATTTGACCACCCTCACAGTAACAAAAAAAAAAAAAAGGTTTTGCATATGTTTAAGTAGAATTTCCTGTATTTCAGTTTGTGCCCATTATCTCTTGCCTTTCACTGAGAAGGGTCTGGCTCCACAGTCTCTACTCCCATCCATCAGGTATGCATACACATCTCCAAGATCCCCCTCTGCCTTCTCTCTGCTAAACAGTGCCAGCACTCTCAGCCTCCCTCACAGGTCAGATGCTGCAATCCCTTAATCATCTTCTCAGGCTCTCCTCTGGACTTACTCCAGTATGTCCCAGAACTGGACACAGCACTCCAGGTATCATCTCCATGGTGCTGAGCAGAAGGAACAATCACCTCCCTCAACCTGCTGATAACTCCCCCCCAGGTTGCCACCGGCCTTTGTCACAAGGGCACACTGCCCCCAAGTGAATTTCCTTGGGTAAATTCTTTCCAGTAAAGCAGCTTTCCAGAGAGTTGGCCTCCAGCTACTGGTGCACAGAGTTAATTCTCTCCAGGTGCAGGACGCTGCATTTCCCTTTGTTCAACTTCTCTGTTCAGATTTCTGCTGGCCACATTCTCCAGCCTGACAAAGGCCCTGTTACATAAACCAACCCTGTGAGACTTCTGTCCTCTGCAAAGCTGCTGAGGCTGCAATCTGCCACATCTCCCAGGTTGCTGAAGAAGACTAGCTAGTACCAGCCCCAGTATCAAACTCTGCTGTAAATCACTAGTGACTGGCCTCCAGCTGGGCTTTGCTGCACTGAACAGAACCCTTTGAGCCCAGCAGTTCTGGCAGTCTCAGCCCATCTCACTGTCCCCTTACCATTCCATACTTGACCACTTTGTCAGTGGGGCCATTATGGGAGACAGTGCTGAAAGCCTTCCTAAGATAAACATTATCCACTATTACACCCTCATCCAAGCTAGTCAAATCAGAGAAGGCTATCAGGTTGGTCAGGCCTGACTTGTGAAGAGATTTGTTCTCTCTCCTTTATCTCCTTGTGACAAGTCACAAGGTTGAAGAAGTTCCATCAAGTTTTAATTGCACATTACTACCTTGAGACTTCTGCTGTGGATACTCCAGAGGAATGCAGTAAACAAATGGAATGGACAGCAAGGAGGTCCCATAAACAGGAACAGCAGGGCAGAGCCCTCCCCAGCCATGCTTTCAGGACAGTCACCAACACGACCACATCCCATTCCAGCAGCCTGACAGTCTGGGAACTGACTTCTCATGCACACACCCATATAAACACCCCTCTGCTTGCTTATTTACCCCATAATTCCCCTACACCACTGCAGAGGCAGACACCAAAGGAGCCAGAGCTGGGGTGCACTGGGAAGAGTGGGGCCAGCAAGATGAGGGGGAGATTCTCCCCCCCTGCTCAGCCCTAGAGAGGCCACGTCTGGAGTGCTGTGTCCAGTTCTGGTCTCCACAGTTCAAGAAAGACAAGGAACTGCTGGAGAAGGTACAGCAGAGGCCACAAAGACAATGAGGGGTCTGGAACATCTCCCTTATGAGAAGAGGCTGCAGGAGCTGGGCCTGTTTCATCTGGAGAAGAGAAAACAGAGGATTTCATCAATGCAAATAAATATCTGCAAGGTGGGTGCCATGGGGATGGTGCCAGACCCCTGAATGGTTTCCACTGACAGTGTAAAGAGCAATGGCCATAAACTAAAACACAAAATTTCCACCTCAACATGAGGAAAAACTTCTTTCCATGGAGGGTGGCAGAGCACTGGAACAGGTTGCCTAGGGAGGCTGTGGACTCTCCCTCTCTGCAGACATTCCAAACCCACCTGGATGAGTTCTTGTGTCACCTGCTCTAGGTGACCCTACCCTGGCACAGGGGTTGGACTGGATGATTCCCAGAGGTCCCTTCCAACCCCATCCATTTTGTTATCTTGTAATCAGGACAGTGCTGCCCACTCAACCCTCCTCAGGCAGCACGGAACTGGCAGGGCCCAGGCATAACTTGCTCCCAGCTGACATCACCTGCAAAAATGCCTCTCTGTAACAACCCCTGTAAGCACTCCTTCCCTAAGGACAAGAGAACATCAGCTCCTTTGGAATTTTTAAAATTGGACTGAAGACTACATACAATAGGAATGGTCAGGAGGAAAAGATATTGTGCTGGTCTCAAGGAAAAACCTTAATTAAAATAAAAGAGCTTTCCCAACCTTATCTTCAAAGTTTTAATACATAAGTTTTCTATCTAAAAGAATCCAAAACTGATCTGTAATTTATGTAGCTAATGATAAAGCACTGGATCTCCAAAGGCAGACGGCTGCTGAGATTACTGTAAACTGCATCGCAATAGAATGTAGCCCCCTGGAAGAAAAATAATTCCCCTCACACCAGGTAACTAAGAAATCCCCCAAATCAAAAATCAGACAACAAACAAAAGACCAACTCCCCCAAAAACACCCCAAAACCAAAACAAACCAAAAAAAGAAAAAAATCCCACAAAACACAAACCAACCCACATTTCTGCTCAGGACATTTTGTGTTAATACAGAACATGGATGGGTTCAGTTTTCTCTACCTCATCTGAGCAATATTTCTCAGTATGCTCACCTCAGCTGCAGCAAAACACTGAGGTCACCCAACTGGGATTTCAATCTGTGATATCAGCTCAGTTCAAGAATCATTCTTGACCTCAGAATCTGAATTCCTTCAGACATGCTTTGGAAGCAGAGCATTATGAACCCACTTCATGGGTGCATAAACACAGGCAGTGACACAGAAAAAGTATTAATTATCAATTCAAGTTGAATTATCAAATACAAGCCACCAGCATTCCAGTAGAGTACTCTGCAAGTGCTCCAAAAGCCTGTCACAGGCCTTGTACATATGTACTTGTTCCAGTTTTCACTAAATTACTGGAAAGTGAATATTATTCTGTCTCAGTATTGGCACATCCCATCTCTTTCTCATATATTTAACAAAGGAAATACAGAAGCAAAGCAGAGCTTTACTTCAAAGTATTTTGAGATCAGCTTGTGAAAAGCCTGCTTCTAATCAATATTTAGAGTGATGTGACATGAACTGAATCTTGAAAGAAACAAGTTCAGTGAAAACACTTTCAGTCATTAAATTCACCAAACTCAGGAGCCTTTTCTCGCTGAGGTGGACTGAACCTGACTTTTCACTTAAAACTATTTATATCACATAAGCTCTTATGGGACTCATTAAATGATCCTGTGTTATACACTGTTCAGTGAAATAATTAAAGGACAGCCCTATCCCTTGGCAAATTCCCACACTTGAGCTCTCAATATCAGACATTACCTCTTCAACAGCAGAAGTGGCAAGTTCTGTTATAGTAAGATCACACCCTCAAATCACCGAATCAGGAAACTGCAAACGTGTATCTAGCTTTGCCAAAAGGTCTCTGCACAACCTCTGGCACATTGCTTTCCTCTTGAAACACCCCTTAATCCAACTCCAGAAACCAGAACAAAGACACTGATCATTTGTGCAGGTGACCACAGGGCTGACTGCAGAGGTGTCTGTCCAGTTCTGTACTCCAGAGAGGTGAAGTGTTACCACCAGAGACCTGGTGTCAGGAGGGAGGGCAGATATCAGCACACAGCTCCATCAGAAGAGGATCATTATCAGTAACATGGCATTTCCCTGTTGGCATTCTTCCCATATTCCTGGTTTCCTACCTGTATCCAGTATTGTTTCTGCCAACAACAAGGTGCTTTGGTTGTGTGTCACACATATAAATGTTAAAGTCATTTTCTGGCACCAGATCCACATCGTGGAAAATGAAACAGTCCCAGTTGGCTTCTTTTAGGGCCTCCAGGTATCCTACATTCAGCAGTTTGGCTCGATTAAATTTGGTGTTGCCAGCCTGTGGGAAAGAATGGAAAGAAACAACTCTGAAGAAGGTGCCACAGCTTTTGAACCAGAGCTGCTCCCAGGCATTTGTTCCGATTGCAAGGTTTGCAACCACACCCGTGTGGCTTCCCCAGCACCTCCAGAGCAGTAAGTGCCCAGAGTGTCCTGTGACACTGGGCACAGCATCAGAGTGGCCAATGGTGCAAAGTTTCTGCAGCCTCTATTCATCACAAACACACCCAGCCAGGCCCAGGAAAGCCTGTGCTTAGCTGGGCACCACAAGCGTGAGTGCTCCTGGCTTAACCACCCTTCTGCCCCCAGTCCTGGAGTTACCACCCAGCTCCACAACAGAAGAGGGATCAGTACAGTCTAGAAACTGCTGTTCCATACAGTGAGGCTCATGGAAGTTCTTTTCAAAAAAAGCAAAACCAAACCCCCATGTAATCCCATGCTAATTAGTCTGTGGATGTCAGAGCCCTTGCCACGAACGATTTATGCCTGTCCCCTCAGCTTGGAGGACAGCAATGCTGAAAGAGTTCCCTGTATTTCCTCAGCTCACACACAGGTGGCAGAGTGGGAGTGAAAAGAGGTCTCTTCATTTTTTGCCTCCTGCCTATAACCTGATTATGCTGTTGCAGGGGGCATGCTCCTAGCACAGAGCTTCGCCTTTTTATTAGCCTTCATCGTGTGCTGTAAGTTACTTAGTAACTTTGCTCTTGAGGACAAAGTGAGGATTTGCCTCAAGCTCCCACTAGGGAACCAGAGGGCCAACCCCTGCTGTCCCAGAAAAGGATAGAACAGTCATTTTCCAGAGCAAGGAACCTGTGTACTTGATAGAATAATACTAAAAAAATGTTTTCAATAGAAACTGCTTGGAATTCTAGCAAATTTTGTAGAAGTATAGAAAGAGGGTCTTTGGAAAATGAGAAAGAAGCTGGCCTCCTCAGGCTGAGAGAAGGTAAGTTGTAGGGAAAAGCTATTGTATACAAAGCATGTTTTATTGTTCTAGAAAATAATGCTTGGTTCTAAAGAAGGATTCGCTCACTAAAACAACCATCTGCTCTGGAATTAAGATGATTTATGGGATTTATGACTCTTCATACCTGCAGTCTGAAAAATACAATACAGTGCCCATTCTGAGAAATTATGAGATGGATAATCAATTGCATCCATCCTCTGGAGAGAAATTTTCCAGTAAAGAATTTAGATACAATTCAGCCAAAATCAGGATGTCAGATTTCTGAATGGTGGGTTTTTTGGTGTGTTTTGTTTTTCTTAAAATGTCCCATATATAGAAATACCCATGAGACAGTCTCCTCCTGAGGATGAAAACACAGGTTATTGAGTGAACAGAGCAGATCAGATGGCTGTTGAGGTACACTCGGAGAACATACAAGAACACTTGTATTGAGTATCAAACCCAGCTTAGTTCAGGACAGCCTCTTCCAGCTGCTCAAGTTCTGTTTTCCTCAGCAGTGCAGGCCACCACAGCAGCCAAATGCCAGCTGACACTGCTTTCCAGGAAGGGCAGTTTTCCATGTCAGACCACATACTGAACAAACAGCAAAATTTACTCATCTTTTATCAAGATTATCAAGACAGAATTGTCTCCCTTTGTTTCTATGGAAAATAACACTGACCACAAGACAAACTGATGTTGGGAAAGAAATTATTCACCCTTTAGAGACTACAAACTCACATTGTTTTGAGCACAGTATTCATGTATGTCCACATTTAGAGAAGAACAACTTTAGAGATGTTAAAAGCAGCCCATAAAGAAGAAATCTGGAGTAAGCCCTTCAGTGGCTCACAGAAAAAAAAAAATACAAAAGGCCTATTTAATCTACCTCCAAAGTAGACTGTGTAACTTAACAGTTAAATCCTGTTTTTCTTTCCTCAAAAGAGACTTAGAACAACTAATAAACATCACAAATCAAGAGTGAAAATGGATTTGCTCCAGGAGAGTTTTGCTAGACCCACTTTCCAGTCCTTGGGCAACCCTATCTACATGGAAATGCTATGTGAAAGCTTCCAACCTTCCAAGCACAATCTCTGATAGAACAACTTCCGATTTGACACTGCTGCACTCATCAGACAAAACTTCCATACTTCTGTAGTACTTTTTGCTAACATGACAACAGCAGTTCTCCACTTCACATATTTCAATAAATTAAAAACATATGCCCATTCTCCCAATAATTTATTCCCAACCACTGCTTCCTGCTAGAATGAGCCAGTAAATGTATGATTATAGTACATATTAATGGAGGAAAAAAAGCCCTTGATTTTCCACTCTAGAGGCCACATGATGACTCTAAACAATCAAAGAACAGTTCATTCCAAGTAAAAATATCATGCCATGACTTTTACTGCTGTTCTGCTGAGACACTCAGATGAGCAGAAGTCTAAGAATGGAAGCTTTCACCTAGAAAGCACTGCCTCACACTGATTAATTGATGCTAGGCTCTTTAATCAGGAGGGAAGAGAAACTTTATTAATTTATCACTTTTTCTTCTACTGTCTCAAATGACTTTTTGAAGCCAAAGCAGAACATGAAAGTAAATGAGAGTAAAAGAAAGCAAACATAACAGAAGATAAGAAAAACACAACATATTACAAAAGAGAAATATGTAATGCTTTTGGCACATGCAATTAGAACATAAGCACCTTGATGAAAGACAACGTGGCACAGGTCTGCTTAAGTTTTAGCCACTGAGACAGCATTGCTAGAAAGAAGACAAATAAAGAAATTAATAAATCTTTCAGGAACTGAGTGCTCTTCCACAATGACTACTTCCCACAGCACTTGCTGGGTAAATAAAGCAGCTACAAGCAGCCACTGTCATATTAAAACTGAGAAAGCAAAAGTAAAGCCACACAATACACACACAACTTATTAAGCACAGGAGCCTGATGGGAGAGAAGGGCTAGAGACAAACTGGAGCATTCCACCTAAATGACTCAGAACAGGCCAGCCTAGTTACATGTGTGGATACCTCAAGAGAAGTGAGCTCCATTAGCAGTGCAAATGATGCTTACCTTGCATGGTAACTCAGAAACACCAAGTTACTCAGACTGTGAAATGAACACCAGTTAAAGACACTGCCAATACTCCCCAGCTCTGAGATCCAGGAGTGCCACCAGCAGTGGCTGCAGGCACTGTTGCATGCCCCAGCCAGCAGAATTGTGAGAAGCAGGCTTGGAGGACTGATGCCAGCCAGCCGAGGCAGCAGAAGCCTCTCCTCAGGCTGCAGGGCACAGCCATCACCCTCACCCAGACAGCTCTGCACAGCTGCCTCACCTGGTGGATGACGTAGATGCCATAATCCAGCTGCTGCCTTTGCAGGAAGGGGTGGAGGTGCTGCAGGAGGTAGAGCAGATGCTTCTCCCGGTTGCGGTGAGGGATAAGGATGGCCACGCGCTGCAGGGCTGAGCACTCCGCAGGCTGGTACCGGCCCTTGGCTACCTGAGGGTTCTCCTTTTGCACGTCTTCCAGTGTAACAGATGGTTTGAAGGAGAGTTTGCTGGCACCTCCTGTAAGAGAGGCACAAGAACCTTTCAGGTTGTGGCTGGTCCGGTCACTTAATGAGGCTCTATGGAACCAGTGTAAGAAACCCAGGTTCAAGCCCCAAGTGGCTTCCCTGCCCTTCCAAGAGAAAATTAGTACTACAAGGATTTTATGCAGGCAGTGGAAGGAGAGGGTGTCAAGCATGTAGTTGCTTAAAGTGACTACGAAATAGTGGCAATAAAATAAAAATATTTTTTAAAAGCCCAAGAGAAATTCTAAGCTACTGCAGAAGGATTAGCCAGAAATGGCTGCCAGGGCAAAGCAGAGGAGAAGAAAGTGGAAAGAGACACAGGAGTGTGGCTGTAAGAAGTCATTGGTACCTAAAGCACAAAAAAAGCACAACAGGCTCAAGGCTATAAATTAATAAGATAAAACATAACAAGGCTTTCTGTAGCCAAATGAAATTTTCATCCCTTCTCTTGCATTGAGCTACCATCCCAGCTCCTCTGGACTCAGCAAGCCCATGGAAAAGTACAATTCAGGCAACTGTGATGGGTACAGCCATTGCTGCATTTACTTAATCAAATGTGTCTTGGGGTCAGGGTGAGGGTGTGCAGGGAGACAGAAGCTTTTTGGACTGCATCAGGGAAGAAGGAAGAATCCAGCCTCCCAAACAAATCCTTAATCATGGTTCACAATAAGGAAGAGAAAGAAGATAATGATATGATACTGCAAAGCAGGAGCCTGGTGCTGCTAGCAGTACTAAGCCAAGGAAAAAGTAGAATAATGAAAATGCCCAAACCAAGAAAACAGACACCCATTTGAACCTTCATCATAATTAGTGCTAGCTCCAACAGAGTTGTGAAGTCCTTCAATTGTCAATACAGAGACAACAAAGTATATCTAATAATGAAAAGGCAAAAAACTGAGGAAAGATGAAAACATTTGTGGTTAAGACAAAAATATTTTCATTTTAGAAAAAGCAAAAGATGCACGTGTAAGCAAGTGAAAAAGAAAAATTCCTTCATTAATCCCCATTGGCAGGCAGGTGTCTGGCCACATCTAGGGAAGCAGGGCTTCAGCATATACAGCAGTTGTTGCAAAGACAAATACTGCCACCATGAACATCCCTCCTTCCTCCTTTCCCTGAGCTTTTACTGCTGAGCACAATGAATGGCACAGTCACAGGGTATGGCATACCTCTGTAGTCAGCAGTCCAAGCTGTGTCCACCCCACTGGATTTTAGGGGGCTAGGACAGAGACAAAGCCTCACCAGAGTGCAAGCACCGTTCAGCATAGCCAGGTTACCAGTGTGTTACCAAAGCTTTTTTATCAACCAATGCAGAGCGCAGCACCAGACCCAGCACAGGCACTGGGTGCCACAAGACACTCCCTCACCCAGGAGTGCTTCCTGCAACTGGCTGTATTGATACAGGAAAGGTATCCAGCTGGAATAGGGCTAGGAAGAAACCCAAGTGGGCAGCACTACAGCAGATTAACTTGTCAGAGAGGAGAGGAAAACACCACCACTTACGCAGGTACGGAGACAGAGCTGGGCAGGGACCCTGAAATGACTTCACCATGGGAACGTCTGCAGTGGGTTCAATCTTCTCTTCCTTTTGACTGTGCTCCAGGCTAGTTACCCTCCTGAAAAACTCCACCATGCTCCTAGCTTTAGGAATTTCTTGTCTGGTGTCCACTAAGTAACTGAATGTGGTCCATAGCACCATCACAAATAAAGTGACAAGCACCAACACTTTGAACTTATAGAAGAGGTTAAAAACATTCAAGCCCAAGGCCATGGCTTTCCCTGATCCACAGCTCCCTCTGCTCTGCTGCCAAGGCAGGTCACTGCATATCCAGTGGGGATGAAAGCACAGCTCCCAGTAAGAACGTCACAGTAAGGAAATAAAGCTGGAGGTAGGGAGGGCTGCCGCACTTCCTGCAGTTTTGAAATTCATGGAGCCATAGTGTTGTTTGCTCTCCAAATGTCACGAAATATGACTTTAACCTGGACCACAAAAAAATAAAGAAGGAAGAGAATTAGTTTCTACCACCTCCACAGCTACACCTTCACAGATTTCATGAAAACAGGTTGTGACAATACACAAAAGGAACAGCAAGTATGAACAACCGGTCAGAAACAAAGACACTGAGCTTTAGTTCAGCCACAAACCAGCTGCATTATTTTATGCAAACCACTTTCCTGTTTTGTTGTTCTCTCTCAGTCTTTTTTTTTTTTTTTCAGATCAGAAAGTGCAGCCACTGCCCCATGTTACATCTGTGCACAGTGCCTGGCAATACACAGGCTTTACTACTTCTGTCCCTACCAAAATTAACAACAGCTGCAAAGCAAGAGATTCTGCTGGCCATGAGTAAAGCCCATCCAAAATGAAAACCACATGAATCTCTGCAGAAATAAACTGTTTTCTTCTGAAAGGCAGTATACTGATGCTACATTGCTCTGCACAATGCAGTGTGAAACCCACAACACCTGACTGGTATCAGAAATCATTATTCTTTATCTGCTGCTTGTCAGTACCACCTTTTGGGTCTTTGTCCAGTATTCCCCCTCTCACATGCAGTTGAAGGAGGAAAATCTTCCTGCTTTTTAAGAAAAAGGTTCCATTTTTCAAAAGTGTTAGGTCTGTGAGGAGCCTTTATTCCACTTTCTGCCCTCTTTCAAGGGCTCCATTTTCATACAGCCTTTCACTGCCATCATACAATAATTACCACTCTACTTCTTTTGGCTGTTATTATCATCTCATAAAAGAGAAAGAATGAAATTTTAATAAAAGAGAGCTCTGAGAGGGAAAACACATAAGAAAACTGCCATCTCTGAGAACAAGAAGGAGTGAGGCTAAGTGAAGCAAAGGCAGTGATTAAAGACAATGCACATGAAACAGGCTAGATCAAAGAGAAGAAGCACAAAAACATGCGAAAAGTTATTTTATACCAGCCTCTAAAGCACATGAGACCCTGGAGAGATATCACAGGCACAAGGAGTTCATTAACTCCACATTTCCACTAGTTTAGGTCTGGTGTCTTCTGGAGAATTTTGCTGATCCATGGGAATGTGTATGGGAGCCTGACCCAGGACTAAGAAGATGAACTCCCAAGCTTTTAGGGTTCACTGGGAATTATCAGCTGCTGTCCCTCCTGGCTGGCACTTCATGAAGAGCCAACCTGCTCTCCCCATTTACATGCAACACACAGCAATGTTCTAAGGAAGTATAGGGACTCAAATAAAAGAGAAAATGTCCACCCTCCCCCATCAGTTTACACCCTGCAATAGTTGCACACAGGAAATCAGTAATAAGCTCTATGAATTATCTTACAGCAGTGGTGGACCCCATGGGTGATATCAGCCTGTAATTATTAAATCAAAGAAATTGATTTAATTAGCTTATCTAAACTCTACCTACAAGTTTCTATGGAATAATCTAAGTTGCTGCCTTTCATGGCCTCTCAGCTACAATGCAGCATTCATCAGATGAAGCACTTCCCCCAAAGGGTGTCATTTTCTTCAAAACAAACCAAAAGTCTCACTGCACAAAGTGAATGCACGAGATGGGAACTTTTTCCTCCATCACCCAATCCAAGTGCACCCCAGATTAACTTGGGCTGAAAAGGACAACATAAAAGTTAAAAATACTGAACTTAACATGCAGCAAATGACTATCAAAAGGTGTTTATTATATTCACAGCTTCCCACTTTCCAAGAAATGGACTGCAGTCTTTAAAGAGTTAAAACAGTTGCTCACCACTGGTATTCAGCACAAATGGGAAATTCTTTTGCCCATAAATAAAGTCAAAAATTAACTATCCATGGGAAAAGACAAAGTAACACCAGGAGGCAGTCAGCAGTATTAGTTAGAAGAAGCAGCTTCTGAAGTATTTTGTTGTTTTTGTTAAAATATCAGGAGCAGCATGCAGGTGTAAAATTGCTAAGGTACTAGGATGTTAGAATTATGGACACAAGCTATGAACTTACTGCACGAACCTTATTTCTACTCTCCTCCACCCCTATTCCAAATCTCACGCATATCAATTTCCTTTGTCAGCTTTGCAAGGTTCTATAAGCAGTTGCTACTAAAAGTTCATGTTCCTTGGCTCTGAGAAATATTCACATTATACTACTGTCAGTGTGAATAATTTCCCACAATAACTAAACTCACATCTCCGCTGGCTTTTATGGCAGTGACAGAATGCTGCTCCTGCTTAAAATACACCTGAGCCCTTCAACAGGGCAGCATAAATATGCACACATGATCACAACCATTAGCTACCTTCAGCTCATCACAACACTCATGCAGAAGAGCAATCATTCATGTTTCAGAAACCTGCAGCTTGATTTTTTTAGTGTTAGCTACAGAGAATACAGAAAGTATTTCAAAATGCAGACACACAAAGGTATTTTGGTATTTTAAATGGAAAAACACAGATGAATCAATTTACCCAACAATTTACCTTACCTTATTACTTCAGAGGTTAAAAGGCTGTTTTGCCTGGCTTTTTTCCTCCTGAAACATGAGAATGGCATGTGCACAGAAAGGCAAACCTGATTCTACCAACAGAGGAGGAAGAACTGTGGGAGAACTGTGCCCTTATGAATGAAGATGACAGTGAAGAGCTGTCACTTTTATGACTCCTGCCAAAGACTGAGAACTTGGGAACTTAAGAGGACAATAATTGAGAATAGAAGGACAAGAAGTTAAGCCTCAATAAGAACCTGCCTGTCAGAGAAACAAAAAAAAACCCTGGCCATTGCCTCTCTGGAGGATATTGTGTTACCATTTCACACTAAGGACTCCTCAGTTAAAAAAGTCATCTTTCACAAGCAAGCCTAAAGTATCTTAGTTGCTAAGTCAGGCAGCTACCCTAGAGTCAAGAAGACCAGAGCTTGGACCTTGTTAAAGAAAAAAGAAAAAGAAAAAGAAAAGAAAAAAAAAAGAAAAAAAAAGTTAGGCTGAGGGCCTGCTGCTAAAAAGCCATACTTGGAGAAGTAGGATAAACACCAGAGTTATAACACATGACATAAAATCATTATTAAGGGAATGGTCTTAATCAAATACTGACGAGAATAGTCATGCAAAATCTGGCCTCAGCTCAGTAGCTGAGTCCTTTCCACATCCAACCAAGTCCCCTGTCCCACTGATCAATTTCCCATCTTCCTTTTGCTCCCTATGTAGTTAATGAGGTACATCTTTTCATCTTTAATATCTCTGGATTATGGCTGATGTATTGGTTGGGGATGGTGGTGAAAAAGGCCACCTAGTCGTACATTATACCATGTGCAAACAATAATTCAATACTAAACAAATCTTGCTATAAACAATAGTATCTCAGAAGCTGGAAACATGGTTCTTTTTTCTCCTGTACTTCGTAACTCAGGGTGACCAACCCTCAAACATGGGTGGGAGAACACTTGTGGTGCAACTAAACTCTTCCCATAGCTCTGAAACCTGACTCTAGTTTTATGTGACCTTCATAAAATAGACCAAAGAAACTTTCATAGTTTCACATAGGAAACAAAGCGCAACTTTCTTGTGAACAAAATTCTCAGTGAAGCATAACCAAACCTAGTTTAGAAAGTTACAGCTGGCTAGAAGGGTACAGCCCTTCAGACCACAAGGTCAAAACCACCACAGTACCCATTTCAAAATGTATAATACTAAAAAATTAAACAGAACAAAGCCACAGTTATGCAAATATGGCACCAGAAGAATTCTAAAATCGATGGAAAAGGTGAAAGATTTCCATCTACATGTAGATACACTTGTATCTAGACAGATGCTGTAACACAATTCTAAATAGCTCCCTGATCATGTTGAGGCATAAAAATAGTGCATGTTCTGCCTTCCCCAACATCACATCTGTACCAACAACTGTCCTTGCGCTCTGCAGCTTGTCTGTCAACTCAAGGTCTATAGCCTGCTATGTGTTTTGAATCCCATGCCAAACCCTGCTTCCTTGTTGGAAGGTTTCCGGCTCATTTATCTGCAGGAACTCCATCCAGGACACAGAGCTGTATGACTCCTCCAGGAACAGGGGCATTCAGTTCTCATCCTTGAGCCTAATGCCACAAACATGAAGCCCTAACTCACCCTTTTCCATCCAGGTAGTCCAAAATAGTAAGCAAGGTTCCAGCATGGACAAGACTTCTTCTGAAGCAAAGCAAAGCAGGAAGATCAGAACCCCATCCATACTCATCCAGGGTTTTCCCAGCAGAAACACACATGCATTGGAGTCTGCACATGGTGCAAGCACAGAACAGGTAAGCAACACACACGTACAAGCTGGTTCCCCATGTAAGGGCTGCAGGGTCAACCTGGGCGTTTGCCCACTGATTGAAGCCAGTAGCACTACCAAGCTCAGAAATGCCCAGGAATGCTGGACGAAAGGCTGTTCTTTTTCATGGAAGCAGAATTCCTAGACAAAGTCAGTATCAGCCAGAAGACTGAGAACTGGTAGCCCTGGTCTAGGTATTAGTGAAGGAAAGTAACCTTATGAACAAAATCTGGTAAGTAACTGGAGTTGATAAAAACTCATAATGTTCCAAACAGTGATTTTTCCCTGATACATTTTTAGATTAAAACTGTCATTATCATAATTATGCTAAAGCCTAGATTCATGTGGTTATTATGCTTAACAGTATAAATAATCAGTGAGAACATAGTACCTAAATTTTACTTTTCATATGCTCACATTTAAAACAATTCACCCTGTAGGGAACATCTGCAGGACAGCTCCAGAAAGATATTTTCATCTGATGAAAGGAAAATTAATTTTTAATTTACACGAACCAACTTTCTGACTACCTGTTTCACATGGTCAAGTAAGAACAAATTTCCCATGCAGGATTTTCTAGAAGCCCCTGCAAGCTCCTCAAGTTCACACACCAATTCCAAAGGCAGCAGAACAGGTTCAGCAGCAATGAACATTCACTTCAACCTAACTCTAAAAACTGTAATAAGTTCAAGCAGGAAATGAAGCATGGAAGAGTTCCCTGCGACTGCATTCAATCAGCTCTGTACTAAACAGACAATTATTTATTATTTTATCTAGGCCAAAATCAGAAGCAGCAACGGGTTAGCTCTCGGTACATCAGGAAGTGTAGCATTCTTCATCATGAAATCCACCAAGAAGGAATTAAAATTTCTGACAACTGCCAAGATAGAAAGATCACTGTACAGCATCAACTTTTTTTTCTATGCAGGACAGTTCAAGTCTTCAAGTTTTACGAGAGTCTATACCTGCTCCTTTCACATGCATTTTCTTCTTTTCAACAGATTAGTTTCTCAGTGGGGCGTTAAGCCAATAGATTTTAACACCACTTTTACGCAACACTTTCATAATCCTATTATCCCTTCCTATTTAAAACCCACCAACCGAACTGAGAAATGGTGCTATTTCAAAAGAAAAAGAAACAACAACAATCAAAAAATCAAATCCCTTTCTAGTTCTCAGAATTTCAAGCCAAATGAAGAAAGCACATTAAACCACTCACTGCTGCTGCCACATCCCTCCTTCCTGTCAAACATTCACTCCAAGAACTATGGAGAGCACAAGAGCAGACGCTTTTCATCCAGGAAACCCCACACCATAAAGAGACCTCTGTTACCTCTCACAGGCTGCAGGAAAGAATCAGCTCCATATCACAGGACGAGGAAAAAAAATAATAACGAGAAAGAAAAAAAAAAAAAAAAGAGCCAACACATCCCACTTTTCCTCAGGCCAAAGAGGCTTCGTGGTGCTGTCCCACATGCCCCTCCCTCAGCTCATGAACCAGCCCGGGATGGCAGCCAGCCTCCCTCCTTCCCTCCTAGCACAGCAGAACCAGCACGCAGGCACTCAGGCATACCGGGACAGAAGCAATAGTGCCCAGAAATAACTCCCACAACAAACCCTTCCATTAGAAACAAAGGCTCAAGCCTTTGCTCCTAAAAGCAAACCACAATCTATCAGTGCCCTTTTAGCATCTTCTCCATCTGGAGACTTTAATCATTAGAGATGTCATTCTTCTTACACACATCAAGCTGCCCACCCTCTTGTCCGTATCTGTGGAGAAGTCCCAGTGCTCTCACTACACTCCTCTCTGTTATCACCTGGACATACCTGTTGATGACAGTCTCACCACAGACCAAAGCACCTACTTTATGCAGACAGCCTGGCTCACTGACCCTTTTCATGAAAAGCAACTTCCTATTACTAGGTTGTCCCTCACTGGTGCTTTTTCTACCACTGTGACCTGTAAAACTCCTCTAGCAACCCCACGGGATCAGCTGGATGAAAGAGAGCTGTCACTTTGTCATCTCACCTATCTGGGGCTCCCCTCAGACTGCAAGGGATGCAGCACTGCAATGACCTGAGTAGGCACAGGGTTTTGGATTGCAGTCAAGGACAGGAGAGAAAGTACAGTACAGCCTCAGACAAGTGTTAAACCTCCTGTAACTCAAACCTGTTTGCGCAATGCGTGCATTCCAAGCAGGTAGGTATCTCAAGGCTTCCCCAGTCAGTGGCACCTCCTCTGCACCACAAAGGTCTTATCTATTTTCAGGACTGCACAAGAATTTCAGGGCAAAGCTTCCTCATTTCAGACACTCAGTAGTGCAGAAAGAACCTTTAGCACTACCTGCATGTTTCAACTGGTCAGTCACAAAGCCAGACCAGTCTGAGCGTCAACTGCCACCATCTCAATTTCTCTGATCCAGTCCTCAAACTATAATTTCTCTGCACCAGCACAAGCTCTCATGAAAACATGGAGCTAGCTGGATTAGGAAGCAAGCAGAATTTCTAGCAATCTTCTGTAATTCTTTGTCTACACTTCCCACTGTAGCGGGAACATTTCTGAAAAAATGTCAGAAAACCTGATATGACAACCAGCAGAAAAACAGTAGTTCAGCTTTCAGTTGACTCGGAATGCTTATTTTAGGAGAATGACAACAGATATTTCCAGGCAACGACTGGTGGCATTCTACGAACTGCCTGGAACCAGGCAATTTTAAAGAGGAAACATATGAGTTAAAAAGAAACAGACCAAGGTGCACTTGTGGGGCCTGATTACAGTAACAGCCACTGCCACCTAAAATATTCCAGTTATGTCAAGAACACAAAGAGATACATAGATGTGCTGGCTCCACACTCGTTATTACTTGGTAACTGCTTGATACTCGATATAAAAGAACAAAGGTACTGGCAGCTCCAACTCCCTGAATTACAAACTAAAAAATACAGATAAAAGAATACGTAACACACCAGGAAATAACTGCTGTGGTTTAACCCCAGCTGGCAACTCAACACCACACAGCCACTCCCAAAATTCCCCACCAACAGTGGGATGGGGGAGAGAATCAGAAAAGTGAGAAAACGCACAGGCTGACATAAAAACAGTTTAGTAGGGCAGATGAAGAAGAAAATAATAATTAGAATAACTGTGACAATAATGGTAATTAGAATATACAATGGACATGATGCAACTGCTCACCAATGGCCAGCCAGACGCTGAGCAGCTGCCCCTGGCCAGCCTACCCCTCCACTGACACATTGAGCATGATGCCCTTTGGTATGGAATATTCCTTCAACCATTTTGGGTCAGCTGTTCTGGCTGTGGCCCCTCACAAATTCTTGTGCCACTCCAGCATTTTCACGGGCAGAACATGGGAAACTGAGAAGTCCGTGACTTGGGGCAAACACTACTCAGCAATGAGCGAAACGCAGGTGTGTTATCAACCTTATGCTCATACTAAATAAAAAACACACCACTGTATCAGCTGCTAGGAAGAAAATTAACCCTATCGCTGCTGACCACCTGGGCAACAGCCTGGATATTTTAGCTTACACAACTTACTGTCTCCAGGAGCCTGGGCATCACAGAAGAAACAATTGAAACTACGTAAATGAGGAAAGGCTTGGCAGATAAATACAATGAATTCATTTCATAAAAAGGGAACATCACGGCAGAAAAGCACTGAAAAAGAACTTTCCACACATTTTTAACTCTTGACATGTAGGATAGAGAAGAAAATAGGAGTTTCTCATTATCTTGCATATCCCTAACAGGGACACCATTGTTCTTCCACTCAACGTTACCCTGCACAAGGAGTGCTATTCCCATGTTCCAGCCTGCTCTGGTTTATGATCAATAAGCTGAACAACTGCCTCCACAGGGAATGCATTAGACAAATGCAGCAGTCCCTGAGCATTGGTATGTGTGAAGTCCATTGTCCTTTGAACATGTGTTCCTGATTTTCCAGCTGCTAGACTCTCACTTTACCACTCCTGAACAAAAGAGAGGGAGGTGAAGACTCAGAGGTCACTTAACAACTGACAAGGCAGACTCAACTTGGGGAAAATTAATTTGTTGTCAATTAAAAATTGAGTAGGATGGTGAGAGACAAAAAGTACACTTCCCCTCCACTTCCTTATTCCCAGGCTCAACTGCACTCATTCATCCCCACCTTATCCACAACAGTGCAAGGGGACAAGGAATGCAGGTCACAGAATTATAGAATCATCTAGGTTGGAAAAAACCTCTCTGATAGAGTCCAACTGTTAACCCAGTATTGCCAAGCCATCTGCCAAACCATGTCCCTAAGCACAACATCTACAATTCCTGGGAATATTTACAGGAGCACTGACTCAACCACTTCAAAGGGCAGCCTGCTCCAGAGTTTGACAGTCCTTTCCATCAAGAAATGTTTCCCAATATCCAGTGTAAACCTCCCCTGCAACTTGAGGCTATTTCCTCTTGTCCTGTTGCTTTTACTTGGGAGAAGAGACCGAGCCTTTCATAGAGTTGTAAAGAGAGGTAAGGTCTCTCCTGAGTCTCCTTTTCTCCAGGCTAAGCAACCCCATCTCCCTCAGCTGCTCCTCACAGGACTTTTGCTCCAGACCCTTCACCAGCTTTGCTGCCCTTGTCTGGACTTGTTTCAGCACCTCAATGTCCTTCTTGTAGTGAGGGGCCCAGAAATGGACACAGGATTCAAGGTGTGGCCTCACCAGTGCCAAATACAGGGGGACAATCACTACCCTAATCCTGCTGGGCACACTATTGCTGATCCAGGCCAGGCTGCAGCTTCTTTCAAGGCACCTCCTCCTGCTACAACATAAACCTGAGCAGTGTACACTCAGGTGAGTGTTCTCACCAGCCACAGGAAACGAGCGGGTGCTACTCCAATCCTGCAGTACAGTTTTCACTTTCCTGAGGCACAGCGAGCTCTGATGCTACGCTAGGAAATGCAATCCAGCGTCTCTAGGCCAAGAAACACGTTTATGAATGGCCCCTCTTGTTACACAACTCCAGCTGAGCCACTGACCTCACTGTAGGACACGGCACTGTCAGCCTGAGCCCAGCCAAAGCGACCGAGTGAGGGACGCAGCGAACAGCCCTGGCACAGCCCATCGCTCCCTAACGCTTACCACTGAAATATTTTTTAAGGAATACAGCACTTTTTAAAAACACCTTCCCGTCCAAGATGAGTGGAATATCCTGAAAAAAACACATTTCTGTGAACACAGGAAACCTCATGTGTAATGGAATGCTCAGGTCACGACTCAACTCAGCAATACCCTATCTTTTTCTGGCAGCTGCTGCCTTGCTGGAGTGGCATCAGTCAGTATAAATGACAGATGTCACAGGCCTTGCCACTTTACAGAACTACTTCTACACATTCCTGGTCAAATTCCTCACTCAACTCTCTCCTGGACAATAAAATAACATCTGAGAAAAACACTGTATTACAATATTGCATATTCTTATTTTGGCCTCACAATACATTTTTTTAAATGAAAGTTACCTGTCAACCACAGACAGCTGAAGCAATACAGAAGTAGCATAGACCATAGCTACTTAATACATTTATAATTTTCAGTTTACAAGTATCTACAAACAAAGTTGTAAAAAAAAAAAAAGAAAATTAATAGAGTTGAACATGCATTATGAAAGCATAACTGAGAACAGAATCCCCAACATGTTTCTCATGAAGGTGCTTCAGCATGAGAACAGCACCAAAAACATTCCAGCTAAAGCTTCCTCAGGCATGAATAGATTTACTTTTTTATTATTTTTCCAGTCTTACCCCAGTAAGGATTACAAATTCTCAGGGCCTACTGCAAAGACATCCATCAAAAAGCTGTACAGATGGTATGACTTTGTTAAGCTATTTAATGTACAGGACTTTTTCCAGGTTAAAAACACAATTCACACCTATGGAGTTTTCAACCAATCTGCAGATGGATTTTTATGCAGTAGAAAAGTTTCAAACATACAATTTAAGAGCTCTGACTTAAACTCTTTGGAAATGATATAGCCTAGAACAACATTCTGGAGCTCAACAACATTGCAACAAGAAATTTTAATCAAATGCTTGCAGAAGTAATTTGAAAAACATACTCCTGAGAGTCAGGATATTACTACCTTTTGGACAAGCAGCTCAGTAAAACCTCAGGCAGAGAGCTTATCACTCTTACACTCAGTTACTGATTTCCTTCCCCCACCCAACCAGATCCTGCTTGGGAGCCTGGAGAATTAAGGGAGATGTGATTGGGTTCCTCCTCTCCTACCCTCTCAGGAGTAAAGAGCTCCTGTCTCTCCAACCCTCCTCACCCAAGCAGCAGACAGGCTCTCTCTCTTTCCAGGAAGAAGAGAGAAGGTTGAGAGGGATGGTACTTAACTCAGAAGCAGAGCAGGGGAAAGTGGCTGTTTTCCAACCCTTCACTTCTCATTACTGTACAGGTCTTACCCCTTCCCATCTCACTGGGGAATAAAAGCAGATGCAAGAGTTCAGAAGTCAGCTACAGGACTGAAGACTGAGGGGAAGCACAAGATGAGTGCTGATGATGCCCCACCAACATCAGATCCAAATACACTGCTATTACTCGTAACTGCACACATTTGCAATCACCATTGTATCCATTTAAAAGGATTATCTGAATTATAATGCATGATAACTTTATCCCACAATTTACTGCCTGACAAATAAATATTTACCCAGCTGTTGCTCTCAGGACACCAAGATGACCCAGTTGCAGCTGTAAGGCATGTTACTTGTAGGCATGCCAAAGCACTTCAAACAAAAGACAAAATACTTATAAAACATCTTAAATATGTTGAAAACCATAAAGAAAAAAAAGTGAAGGAAGTTCTCTCCCATCATTTTACAATATTTTCAAGGTCCCATTTATATGTGGGGCAAAACCTCCAGTCTCTGAAGCAAAAAAAAAAAAAAAAAAAAAAAAAAAAAAAAAAAAAAAAAAAAAAATCAAATCAGCTATCCCAGCTGCAGACCTGCTGGGTGACTTTTGAACTATGTATTTGCAAAAAAAAAAAAAAAAAAAAAAAATATATATATATATACACACACATATATAGGTTTTTAACCAAATTCTTGGGTCATTTGACCAGGCCACAGAATCTCCAGGCACACCTCCTTCAAACTAATAAAGCCAAGTTCACCAAACTCATACAGGTAACCTGGACTTAAGATCATATAAGAGAAAGCCAGCACTCAAACACCCCTCAATCTCTATTCTTCCCCTGCGTGTTATTTAAAAGAAGACGTGCAAACTCAAACCAAAGAGAAAAACAAAAACCCAAGCTTTCCAAAGTTGAAGTAGGCAAATGTCTTAATTCTAACTGAAACATATTTGTGAAAACGAAACACAGCTTTTACAAAAATGACAAGGAAATACCCACATAAATCAAAAACAAGATCAATCATACCTAAAGGAAGTGTTTATCAAGAAAACTCAGTCACAGTAACATTATCTTGGATGAAAGGTGATATTTCACACTGTTAAAGAAAAGTTCATGAAACATGATCCAAGTTGAACAGTGAGAGAGAATAATACAAAACTCTGAAGTTGTGCTTCTAAGTACTCTAAATCTAATCAGTGTTTGTAATTAACAACAGAAGACCTACACAATCATCACTGAGTTGGCAAAGAAAAAAAAATATTTAGAGAAAGAGCATCTCACACAGCTACCAGCTTTACTGACAAAAAGTGTAAATATTTAAGTTGAAGACTGTGAACAGATCCCAAAGTTTATTTCTTCAAGTTCTTTTAATAGTAGCTATCTCAAAGACATCAAACTTTCACCTTTCTTTTTTCTAAACCTCTCTGTTGAAAACTGCCTTGTAAACTGCCTCAGCTGTCCCTTGGGAACTTCCACAGCTGTTAAATGAAGGGGTAGAAAAAACAAAGTTAAATCCACAAGAGATATCCATTGTTAACTCTTTGAGACAAGCAAGCATTAGTAAGAAACTGAATATACATATTCTCCTTTTTGACTATTACTACCAAAATGCTGTGAAAATCTTAAAGTCTGCAAGGTTTCAAATCTTATCAGAGCTCTACTTTAAAAGCATTTACATTATGATTCAGAAATAAAACCTTCTTAAATACTCGTGCTAGTAGCCCCACTTCTGCTTCCCCTCAACACCTGCAAACACATTTCAGAGAATCACAGAATAGCTGGGTTGGAAAAGATTTTTCAGATCATCAAGTCCAACCTATGACCTAACACCACCTCATCAACTGAAGCATGGCACTAAGTGCCACATCCAGTCTGTTTTTAAACACCTCCAGGGACAGCGACTCCACCACCTCCCTGGCAGCCTGTTCCAATGCCCAGTCACGCTTTCTATGAAGGATTTTTTCATAATGTCTAGCCTAAACTTCCCCTGACACAGCTTAAGACTGTGTCCTCTTGTCTTGTCACTGGTTTCTGGGAGAAGGGACAGACCCCCACCTGGCTACAAGCTCCTTTCAGGTAGTTGTTTCCACCATCACCCGGAGAATTTTTGGCAAATGACAGTATCTGTGAACCTGTGCAAGTCTCCTTTCAAGCCCTCTGATCACTATTCGGGCATCTGGAGCAATAAATGAAATAATTTATGTCCTGTCAGTGAGAAAACGTGAGAAGAGCATCACTTGCCTGTGCTCCGGTTTCCACGTGTGAAAGGGAGAAAATAACACCCGGTGCTGCATTTACTTTAACACAAAACCATCCGAAGCCCTACTTAAAATGCAAAAACCAGTACATTGCAGACACCCTCCTGTACGAGGACAAGTACACTAAGTACTTCCACCGAGTACGTAATTTGTAAATATGCAACTATTACCAATTATTTCAGTAAAGCGATACTAGGATGAACACTATGTCCCGGCAGACTTACTTGCACGACCACGGCCTCAAGTCCTGCCTGCGATGTCCATGAGGGGTTCCATGAGGCACGCACAGGGACTCACTCCCGGGAAGTCCTGAGCACCACAAGACGACCCAGTTTCGGCCACGTACCAGATGCTCCAAGTCCGAGGAGGTGCAATTAAACCCGCTCCGCCCTTTCGCTAACCATCCCACACCGAAGCACCGCCCGGCCATTCGCTACCCCCGTGCTCATTTCCACACCCCCCCCAACCGCAATTCCCCCGCTCCCCCTCAGGACGGGCAGCTCCTCACCGCGCTGCCCCGCTCTGCAGACGGAGCTCCTACTTACGGGGCCCGCGCCTCCCACTGCTCCCGGGGCCGCAGGGGCAGGGCCAGGCTCCCGGCGCGGTTCCCGGTGCCGCAGGGACAGGGACGCGCTCCCGGTGCCACAGCGACACGGCCGCGCTCCCGCCGCGGCCCCCGGCCCGCCGCCCACCCGCCCGCTCGCGCAGGCGCCCTGGCGCCGCACCGCCCCTCCCCGCGCTCCCCTCAGCGCCCCTCCCGCCGCCGCCGCTGCCGGCCCATCCCGGGAATAGCGGGCCCGCCGGCCGCCGCCGCTTGTTTGCTTTGGGCTGCCCGAGCAAACGCGGCAGGCACGGCTCTGTCACCGCGGCTCGGACGCTGCCAGCGGCTCGGCACGCCCGCGGTGCTGGTGGCGGTGACAGAACTCTGCCAGCTCTTGCCATTTACGGAATGCTGAACCGCCGGGGCTCGGGGTTTTGGTTTTTTTTTGGAGCTGCGGGGGAGCTCCGAGAGTTTGGGCATCACAGCATTTGCATGGCTGGTGCTCTTCAGAAGCTGTCTCACTTCCTCTCCAAACGTATCTGTTGGAAGATGTCCCTGCCTGTGGCAGGGGGCGGAGCCAGAGAATCTTTAAGGTCCTTTCCGACCCGAACCGTTCTGTGACTCTGTGGCTCTGATATTTAGCATTTCTTTACAGTGAAAATTAAGTGAGGCTCCACAGGAGTTCTTAGTGATAAGAACTTAAAATGCCGGCTTCCAAAACCTAATTGCTCAGGAGCGAGAATGATGTTCCCCTTCCTTAAGTGAAATCACAACAGGGCTTTTGGTGTCGAACTCTTTTTAAAGAGTGCAAAAACCCCTTCAAGTCTGTGGGCCCACACGCAGGTGGCTGAAGGGGTTTGTCTGTTACTAGGAAGTTAATATTGGGGAAAAGCCTCAAAATCAAAGGTGTTATTACCTGCAGTACACATTAGATCCCCGTATGGATCAACCAAAGTTCATATTGCTGTAACTTAGCATCGATTGTTTAATCATGCAAACTTTTTCAACCTAACCACCCCTACCTGCCAAAAAAGCCAATTATTTTAAATCATGTGATCAGATAACAAAGCAAAGAAAGCAAAATGGGAGTAGTGGGGATGACCACAGTGCTACCCTACTCTAGAGCGAGCCTGCATATATGCCTGTCAGGAGCTGGAATATACCACCCTGACCTCATGCAGCTGCACCCACAGGGAATCTGCTGTGAAGCGCTACAAAAGTCCTTCAAGAAAAGGGCAAATTTCATTTTCTTTTGTGGAGAGAAATTACTTCTGTTGAAAGAACCAGAGAGGAGAAAGTTTCTGTTTCAAATTGTAGGAAATCAAATGGAGGCAAAACAAAAAACTCGTCAAAAATGAGATCTGAGGGAGAATGAAGGATAGTATTACATTCCTTCCATTTATAAATAGTAAAGAATGTGGATAATCCAAAATTAAAAGAGATGTGAGTAGTTGCCCAGTAATAGCTGTATGAGTGACCCCTTTTCTAGTGGCATCAGTCACACCTATTGATATTTTTCGTCAAGTTTAATGATGTTATGTAATTGTCAGATCCAGATGCTACTTCCTGATTGTAAACAACTTTGCCAGAGTGCATCGGTCTCAAATACAGTATGTTTCTGTTAGTGCTGTGTGAGTCAGAGCTGCAGATACAGCAGACATTCTGCTGAGAGAGTGACCCACAGCGTTAGTGATTATCTGACCCATCAAGAGTGCATTGGCATTATCAGCTTGTCAGTCCACCTCTCATACCACAGATTTAACCAGCGTGTGTCTTAAATCCCAGTGCACACAGCAAAAATCACTCATCCTACAGACCAACAAAGAGAAGGAAGCAAACAATGAGACCTGAGATTACGGTGGTGGTGGTCTCACAGGACAGGGAAGGGAGAGATGAAACAGCCAAAGGTATGTGTGGAGATGCTAGAAACAAACTGCGTTATGCAGAGGATCTGAAAGCACTGCGTGGACTTGCAGTCATCAGGAATACTGTGCTGCAGGGGTCTAAAGGACGTATGGGAAACTTGGGCTATGGCAGTGACCGCAGGGAATGTGGGAAGCATTCTGAGAACAGCAATTAAATCTGTTTATGGCCCATGAAACACTGCATTTCTATAAAAGACTCTCTGTGTGTTTTCCTCCACAAACATTCTTATCTTGCTAATTTAACATTTGTCTAAGTTTGTTTAACCAGGTTTCTTTTCTCTGGACTAAATGTTATGCTTGTTCCAAAAAATAAAACCTTATGGATCTCATGGGAATCGTCTTGAGAAAGGCTCCGAGTCTAGGGTCTCCTTCAGTGCTCTATCTTTATTCTTTTATTCTCTTTATTCAAACCTTACATTTTCCCCTACCTCAAATATTCAGAGTTGTCCTAGGTGTTCTCTTTAGCTGCTGATTTTAATCTCACTTGTAGAATATGACAAGGACTGAACTTAACCTACCCAGAATATCAACCACTGTTGAGTTCCACATCACAGGCAAATGTAGTACAAGATGGGTTTTCCTCAAATGTCACAGTGACTCAAAGTTTTCAAGGTGTAAAATGATACTTTTAAAATTTTTGGAAAGGAGCAAAGATCATTAGTTGTGGAAATAATACCATCCAATAAACAATTATCTGTAAATAGCAATAGGTATTTCAGTGGAATGCTACTGCTCTGGTTTGGGGAAGAACACACCATGCACACACCATGCTGAGCAACATTATTATATTGAGGTGACAAAAAGAATTTTTTTTTTTTCCAATCCAGAAGCAGCAATGATATTAACAGCAAACCTGATACCTCATCACCTTGCTTAGCACAACATAAAAGGTTTCCCTAAGAAATTGAATCCTTCTCAGCAGGTTGTTAATGCTACAAGTTTATCGCAATACTGCACCATAGAAATGACAGAATTTCTGAGCAAATAGAATTGGATCATGGGTCATTTGGGTCTGATTGTGTTAATGCTGCTTTTTGTTGAGCTGCAGTAGATTTTGAAGCCCTACAGAATAGTGTCCTACTCACATAGACATCAATGACTTGAAATAAATTTGTTTATAACACATACTTTTAGAAGATACTTGGAGCCCAAAGTCCACATTGGGTGCTCTTCCCATTGCAGCATTTGAAAGCAGCTTTTCTTTTCATCTCTGTTCTTTAGTCTTGCAGTTTAAACACAGGGATTTTTACCTGAAAAATTGTTTGGATGAAAGCTGGTGCCATATGGCCTTGAAAAGTGAATAGCAAAGGTGACCCTTCTTTGCATGCAGATACGGTACAGAGAGATCTTCAAAAGTCATTCCAGCAATTGTTGGACATTACAGCAGTTAGTTCATGCTGAATTTCATGTCACTACAATTACAGTGTTAGTGGTACCCAAATTCTTCCAAAGAAGTTTGTCTTCCACACAAAACTCAAGTAATGTCTTTGCTTTATCAAGGTAAGGCTTTGAGATAAGCAAGAGCGGTATCCCAGGGTTAAATTTAAACAAGTGCTCCTGCTCAGGATCACACCTGTTTATGTCCCAGAGTTTGTGGAGCAATAGCTCTGGAGTGAAAGTATATAGGGGGTGTTTGACAAAATGAAAATTTGAGGAGCCAGTAAGATGGGAAAAGGATTTGAAACAGGAGGGAGAGTGAGTAGCAAAAGGGCTCTATGTTTTCTCAGGGACAGCAGAAAAGAGACACGAAGCATAGCAGAAGTGAGAAGGAGGTGAAAAGGGCATTAATCTAAATAACAGAAAGGAAATGAGAGTTGGAAGGAACAGATAGGAAAATCAAATATGCTTAGACTGTTAGTGTTTGCTGGAGACAAACTGGTGTTACATGACTCAGTAGGAGTGTTTTATCTAAGACCCTGCAGCAGTTACACATTTAATCAAAGAAAGGTCTTTTTGAGCCTGGGCCTCTGTACTTTGATAGTTGTCTCACATACATAACCCAATGATTTATGATGAAGTCCCAAGCAAGGATAAGTTAGGAGACTGATAACTGAGGGGGATTTCACAAAACCTAACAAGGAGGGTCTCATCTTTCCCATTCTGCCTGATCTGATCCTTGTTCCTCAGTACTAGATTCCTTGGCTCAGTCTGGATTACAGTTTCCTTGCAAATATGAGGAAAGCAAGGACCCAAACATTCTTGTAGCTCTCTGATGAATTCCGTGATAAAAATACAACATTCCATGTTGCACACAAGGACCCTGGCAGACAAATGCAAGTTATTTTTGAAATATCATTATCAAGGGTAGATGGGTATAAATTGTCACTCTGTGATTGCTCTGGCCACATTAACATTTCCATGTGAAAATGAGAAAGGAAAAGATGAGACACCTAAGTCTCCACACAATTTCATTGAATTCTGTAGGCAAAAGAATGAGTACATAATATGCCAGGGTGTGCAAACCTTTAAAGTGTCCAACCAAAGTTGCACTCAAATCATTAGCCTAACTTTTATGAATAGCACAAAGTTACTTCTTTGAGTCAAAATGCACAGCAGCTGTGAGTTTCATCTGCATGTATCCAGACTTGAACTGCTGTTCAGACTTGTGACTGAGAAGGAATTTCACCCCTGTTGAATTAGCACAGATCTTACCTTTACTGTAGTTTGTTGAACACTTCCATCAGGTCAGATCTCCTGGGCATATTTCACCACACGAAGAGTAGGTTTCTCTTGGAGGAGGTATCTCAGGCTTCAGAGACACCCAGATAAGAACAATTTATCTTCTTAAATATTTCATTGTTTTGTTTGGGGTGGTTTTTTGTTTGTTTTGGGTTTTTTGGTTTGTTTTGTTTTGGGGGGTTGTTTGTTTGTGTTTGGATCAGTTTATTTGGGTTTTTTTGCAGCTGATCTGGAGCAATACAATGCTTTGGCAGATTTCCTAGTACAAGGTGAGTATTAGAGAGGCTCAGACACATAACTACAGTCACAGTCTGCTGGTACAGCTGGACTGTCACTGGTCATTTCTGTGGCTAAAGGGGAAGGACCAGCAAAGCTGAGGTGTGAGGGCAGTGAGGCAGACACAAATCAGTCTGTTCACAGAGCAGCAGCTGTGATCCAGTTTGTAGACATGGAAATTATGTGAGGATGCTGCTGAGGCAGAAGAAAGGAAAGTGAATGTGTGAGGCACAGGCCCTGATCTGCTGGCAGGGAATGAAGAGGGAGAATTCTCTGCCAGAAACAAGCCCAATGACACCGCTAAGCCAATAAGACTTTACTAGAACCCCTTCCAGACATTTGTTTTAAAACAGAACAGCTGTCTGGTTTTGGCTGGGATAGAGTTAATTCTCTTCCTGGTAGCTGGTATGGTGCTGCATTTTGAATTTAGTATGAGAATAATGTTGATTATACAATGATGTTGTTGTTATTGCTAAGTACTACTTACCCTAAGTCAAGAATTTTTCAGCTTCCCATGCTCTGCCAAGGCGCAAGTGCACAAGAACCAAGGAGGGAGCATGGCCAGGACAGCTGCCCCAGGCTGGCCAAAGGGGTACTCCATACCATAAAATGTCATGCTCAGTATATAAACTGGAAGAAGCTGGCCAGGAGTCACTGCTGGCTTCTAGGGGATAGGCTGGGCATCAGTCAATGGGTGGTGAGAACTGCAATGTGCATGACTGTTGGCTTGTTGACTTTTCTTATATTGACTTTTATTTCTCTTTCTCTTTACATAATCTCTGTTTTCATTACAATTATTAATAGTTGCATTGATATTATATTTTACTTTATGTCAATTATTAAATCGTTCCTATCTCAATCCACAGATTCACCTTTTTGCAGTTCTACTCCCAGTCCCTCTGTGGAGTGGGTGGGGCAGTGAGTCTGGGTGGTACTTAGTTGCCAGTTGATGTTAGGCTGTGCCAATATCATTTTTGGCACCCAACATGAAGCACTGAGATCTGAGATAAGGACAAATCTGACCAGAGCATGTTAAAACAAATTTGTTACAAGCATTCACTGCATTGGTTTAACAATCACTGGTCACAACATTGATTTATTTGCTCTCAGAGTCATTGCAGTTGTTCTCAGGGCTGTATTACGCAGCACTTTACTTGCAGCATGTGTTCCCTGTCTTGGCTTTATCGCCTTTGAGGTCTGGGCTAAGGTTATCGTTTTATTGTTCTTTGTAATGCTGCCTTGTGATATGATGGAATTACTGGTTGCAATACTAATCTGGTGTGTGTACTCAGCATTGCTCACCTCTGTTGTTCGAGAGCCATCTGTTGGGAACTACCAATAATCACACCTTTTGTCTTTCCTCCTCGGAGAGACAACCTATGGAGAAGACATCTTTCCACACCTTCCCCTTTCCTGCCAGGCTAATTACAGTAGTGTTTGAGGATTTTGAAAATTGTGACTGTCCTTGGGATGTTGAAACCAGCACAGTCCTACTTCCAGGTATGTTGAATGTGTTCTACGTCTTGTTTATGTTTAAACAACTATTTAAGATTAAGACCAAGAAAATTCCCTGACTTTGGATATTTACAAGTAGCAGGATGTGTGGGATAGCATTTGGCAAGTACCTGGGGCAGTGGGCACCTCCAGTATTTTGGAACCTCCTCCCTGAATAAATATTTGGGAAAAGTATGCTGTTACCCTGTTAAGTCCAGACAGGCACAAGTCACTGAGATGTGCTGGGGCCTGGCCCATGCCTACTGATCCCTGTTCAATGCTTTTCAGTACCTCAAGGGGACAAGACAGTCTGGATCTGATGACAAAGCGTTAGGAACTGCAGCTACTCCAACCCCAGTGACTGCGGCTGAACCAGAGACCCAACCCATGTCAGTGTCAGTCCCCCCATAGACAAGAAGAAATGGACACAGAAGTCCACTTGTTTAGTAAAGGGGGACAAAGTGGGGCCATCACAAGAAAAGGAGGAAGAAGCAGAACAAAAGGTAACCACCACTCAATCCCTATCACTGAGTGAGTTATGGGTTATGGGAAAAGATTTCACCTATTTTCCAGGTCAACACATTATCACTTGGCTGCCAAAAGGCTGGGATAATGGGACTAGCAGTCTGGAATTAGACGGTAGGGAAACCAAGCATTTGGGGGTCACTCTCTAGGGAAAGAGGCATTGACAAGCTTATTGGAAAAGGGATACAAGTCCTCAGTCTCTGGAGGTGACTCCTGTCAAGCATGAAAGAAAAGTATCCCTTCAAGGAAGATTTTATATGTCACACAGGCAAGATGGACATCATTAGATCCCAGTAGGTACGACCAGCAAAACAACAGCCACATGTCCAGCATCTAGCAAGAAAGAAACACAAGATTTCTTAGGTGTTATGGGTTTTTGGAGAATGCACATTCCAAATTACAGTCCTCTCTAACAAGTGACCCAGCAGAAGAGCGGTGCCTGGAGCAGCAACAAGTCTTTGAACAAATTAAAAAGGAGACAATTCATGCAATAGCCCATCCTTGGGCCAGTCTGGGCAGGACAAGATATTGGAAATGTGCTCTATGCTGCAGCCAGGGAGATTGACCCGATGTGGAACCTCTGGCAGAAGGCACCATGGGAGACTCAAGGTTAACCCCTGGGCTTTTTGAGCCAGGGATACAGAGGATCTAAGGCTTGCTACATTCCAGCTGAAAAAGAGATAATTGCACCTTATGAAGGGGTTTGAGCTGCTTTGGAAGTGGTTGGTACTGAAGCAGAGCTGCTCCTGGCATCCTGGTTAGCTCTGCTGGACTGGATGTTCAAAGGGAGGGTCTCCTCTGCACTTCAGAAAATTGATGCTACGTGGAATAAGTGGGACACCACTGATCACACAACAAGCTTGAATAGGAAAACCCAGGCATCCAGCAATCTTGAAAGTGATCATGAACTGGCCAGAAGGTAAAGATCTCAGAATCTGGTCAGAGGAGGAGGTGACATGTGCTGAAGAGGCTGCACTGTACAACAAATTATCAGAAAGTGAGAAGAAATATGCCCTGTTTATTGATGGGTCCTGATGTGTTGTAGGAAAGCACTGGAGGTGGAAAACAGCTGTATGGGGTCCCCTATGACAAGTTGCAGAAAATGCTGAAGGAGGTGATTGCAGTCAGTTTGCAGAGGTGAAAATGTTGGGATGTTGAATGGGAAAAAATGGCCAATACTTAACCTCTCTACTGACTCAGGAATGATGACAAATGCCCTGTGGAGGTGGTTGCAGTGATGGAAGCAGAGTAACTGGCAGTGCAGAGGTAAACGCACCTGGGCTGCTGCATTGTGGTAGGATATTGGTGCCTGGGTGGAGAACGTGGCTGGGAAGGAGCATCAGATAAATGCTCATGTGCCAAGAGTCAGGCCACTGCAGAACATCAAAACAACCAATAGGTGGCTCAGGTGGATCGGGACTGGCAACATAAAGGTGAGTTATTTATAGCTCAGTGGGACCATGACACCTCAGGCCATCAAGAAATTGATGCAACTACAGACAGGATCATGATTGAGGGGTAGATTGGACAATGGACACTGTCACTCAGGTCATCCACGAATTGGAAGCATGCTGCAATTAAGCAAGTCAAGTGATAAAGACTCTCTAGTATGAAGGGCAGTGGCTGAAATATAAATACAAAGAGGCCTGGCAGAGTGAATGTATCACACTCCCACAAATCCACCGTGGGCTTACTGGGGGGCTGGAAACATATTCTGGACCCCATACCACCACCCAGAAAACTATCCTGGGCCTTGAAATGCAAGTTTTATGGGGACCTGGTAGGCCAGAAAAAAATTGAATCACACCATGGGACTCTTTTCCAAAACAACCTTGTAGAAAACTGGGCCAAAAACATAGTATTGAGTGGATATAACACACCACCAGCCTCCAGGAAAAATCAGCAGTGCAATGAACTGTTAAAGACTGCACTGAAAGCAACGGGGGGTGGAATCTTCAAACATTTAGCAAAAGCCACCTGGTTAGTCAGCACTAAGGAATCTGTCAGTGAGGCTGGCACTGCTCAATCAAAACTTTTACATACTGGAGAATGGGGTAAATTTCCAGTAGCGCACATAAAAAAAATATGCTGCGGAAAAAACTCTGAGTTATTCCTGCCTCAGACTAAGGCAAAAGCAATCTATGGGATTGGCTTTTGTTCAAGGACTTGGTGCACTTGATGAGTAATGTGGAAGGATGGGAAAGTCTGGTGTGTGCCTCAAGAGGATGTGATTATGGGTAGGAATTACAATTCATTAAACTGTTTTATGTAATTGCTATATAAGACTGTGTGTTATCACTTATATGGTGGTGATATGCTCATCAGTGTATTTGGCACTTTGCAGCACCTGTTTCGACCAACTCCCAATCTCAAGATTTGGGGATTTGAGCCCAACTCCCTGTTGATTACCACATTAATCACATTAATAGAAAATGAACTTTGATAAATACAGACAAGTGTAATGGTGATGTAATCAGAACTGACTTCACCACGCAACAGTCCAACAACATATACCGTCTTCTCTGCCCTGAATGAGCCTCATTTGTAATGGCAAATGAAGCTCAAGGTCATGGACAAAATGAACTCAACTGACAATTTATAGAGAGGGAGTTAGGGAATGGTATCTGTGTATATACACCAAAGGGCAAGAAGGATGATGGGATATTTGAAAGTGTGGCAGCTGGCATGATGTAAACAGTGTAGAATAAGGGCTGGATGCTGTGCTGGTTTCAAATGAGAACATGGGCCTTCTCCACCTCGTCTGAGGGTGGCAATGGCAGCAGGGCTTTCAGCCACTGATGTTTAGCCATGGGATAAATAGATGTGCTGGCTGTAATGAAGCAATTAATTCTATTTTTATGATTTTGTTTTAAACGGCATCTCATGATCCAAAACTTGAGTCTTGTTCCAGTTCTGGGCCCCTCACTGCAAGAAAGGCTTTGAGATGCTGGTGCAAGTCCAGAGAAGAGCAGTGGAGCTAGTGAAGGGTTTGGAGCACAAGTCTGATGAGGAGCAGCTGGAGCTGGGGTTTAGCCTGGAGAAGAGAAAGCTCGGGAGGACCTTATATCACTCTGTCTCTCCTCCCAGGCAACAAGCAACAGGACACGAGGACACAGTCTTAAGCTGTGCCAGAGGAAGTCTGCATTGGACTTTAGGAGGAATTTCTTCGACTAAAATGATGATTAGACATTGGAATGGGCTGTTCAGAGAGGTGGTGGAGTCAGAGTCCCTGGAGGTGTTTAAGAAAAAGTCTGGATGTGGCACCCAGTGCCATGGTCTGCTTGACAAGCTGGTGATCAGTCACAGGTTGGTCTCCACGATCTGAGAGGTCTTTTCCAACCTGACTGATTGTGTGACTCGGTGTGGAGCTTTCTGTATCTATTTTAACCAGCGATTCCGGAGCAAACAAGGAGACGAAGCACCTGCCTGAAGACTCCGAGCAGCGAGGCCGGGCTGCCGGCAGCGCTGCCTGCCACCACCAAGATGGCGGCGCGGCGCGGCCGCCGCCCCGCCCCGCGGCTCCTGCCCTCCCTGGGCCGGCCGCGGCCGCCGGGGGCCGCCGCCGCTGTCGCCGTGTGATGAGAGCATCAGCCCTCACTGCCACGTCTCCCGGGCAGCCGGCGCTGTGCAGGGCCGCGCCGGGGCGCCGAGGCCGGACCCGCCCGCCTGTCTCCTCTTCCCCTCCTTTCCCTTCCCCTGCTCCTGCCCCGCCGCGGGGCAGCGGCGAGGTGGGTCTGCCCGGCGGGAGGAGGATCGGTCCGTGGGGCTCCCACCGCTGCCGCCGCAGCCTCGTTCCCCCCAGGCGGTCCGGGGTTTGCGGGGGCCGGGGCTCGCTGCCGGGCCGCTGCCGCCGGAGAGGACCCCGCTGCCGGCTGATGTCCGAGCCGCGCCGCCGCCCGCGCTTGGATGTGTGAGTACCGGCCCCGCCGCTCCCGCGGGCACTGCCGCGCCGCCACAGCCACGGCGAGCCGGGCGGGCGGCGGGCTGCGACCGCCGGAGCCCCCCTCCGAAACTCGGTGTGTGTCTGGGTGGGAGGGAGTGCTGGGGAGGCTTCTGCCGCGTTTGTTCCGTCCTGCTGGTAAGTTACGGCATTTGGTCCCGGGCTTCTCCTTTGAGACATTTCCTGCTGTGTTTGGGTTAAAGCAGGAGATCCGCGCACGCTGCTGCGAGCCGGGTGCTCTGTGGTAGGAGGGTTGAGGATTAAACGCGAGGAAGTTGGGCTGGGGTCACGGGAATGTGTGCTGAGGGCTTTTAAAGCGCTGTCCCTAGGTAACCAGTCCTGCAGGGGCACTGTCCTGTGGAAGGTGAAGAGCTGAGGCAATGCTCTCTAAGTCCGGGCAAATCCAACCCGCCATAAGGTAGCGTTTCCAGAATGGATGTGGGTGCACTTTTCTGTCGCTGTTCTTTTTTGTACTGCAGAGAAAACAACGTATCAGTCATCCTCCCGTATATAGGGTAGCAGTTGTGCACATGATTTTCCCTGTTACGTGAGGCAGCTCCTTCGCTACTCCAGCATCATTTTAACATGTGAACGTACAGCAGAAACAGAGGCAGCTTTGTTTGCAATCTCTGGTTGCTCTCATGCATGCTTTCCATTGTGAGTAAGGGGCCCCTCTTGTCCCTGTCGTCTGTTACAACTTAAAGTGAAGAAATGAGATGTCTGTGTTACAAGGGGGTGAGTTACGAAATTTTTGGAGACAAGGCATCCCTTCTCTAACCATCTCTTCTGTCCTGTTAACTCACTATAACCAGAAGAGATTTTCTGGGAGAGGGATTCAGTAGTACAGGAATGGGACTGGAATGGCTCAGCTCAATTTCACAGGATGCTGAAGGCAGAGGACATAGGCCCTTTTTAACCCACAGTCTGCTCTGTGGCTCACCTCCTGGCACTCCTGCTGTTGAACTGTTTCTGACACTCATTTCTCATTCCAGCTGCACCTCTTGGAGTGCAGGCTCCTTCAGCCAAGGTGCTTGGATGATACTCTGCTGGTAAAATCTGGGCTCACTGGTGTGTAGCCAGGCAATGCTGACTCTTCTGGGGGTTGGGCTGAAACTTCACCTGCTCCTTGTTGTCCCTTATCTGACTGGAAGTTCTTCAGGTGTAGATCCGCTACTCCTTCTTTCTGCTCTTGAGCTTCTTTGCCTCAGGTTTTGAACATCGAGTGGTAATGTTTTCCAGGTTTGATTTATTTGGAACAACAGAGAAGCTCAGATGATATCACTGACACAGTGCCCTGTGCTCAGCGTGTACTCCTGATCTCAAGATCATAGAACACCTGCGTGCTTCCTGCACAAATCATTCCTGGCTGTCTCTTTGCAGACTTGCAGGCATTTGAGACCTGACTTTCAGAAGCTCTGGGTGCCCATGTTCCTACTAATACAGGTGTCTATACTGCCTCAACCAGAGTATTCAAAATCATTAATAATTTCAGAAATTTATTTGTTATTTTTATGTTTAGTCTTTCTGATTGTAAAATGGGGACAAAACATTTTGCATCCTGCTTTGCAGAGCATATTTCTATTCTGCTTGTAAGATAATAAATTCTTAGTAAAACTTTTTGCATTATACAGATTAGCACCCTGTTGAATTATTGGTCTTTCAGAGACACTACTGGCATTTACCACGGTAAATTCTGTGGTATCTAAGGAAATAAAGTGATTCTCATCTTACTGGCCTGCCTGTATTAGCAACATTTGTGCTGATCTAACGTTGCCAATATAGGTGTACTGTAGGTGTTATGTAGTACTCAAAAGCAGACAGGCCTAATCACTTTTTTTGTCTATACATTCTTCAGACATTCCTCTTTGTTCTGAAATTTTAGATTGAAAAAAAAAATAAGTTATGTATGTAGTGTTAGAAGGGGAAGAGCCCCACACCTTTCTGCTGGTTTTGAAACTGAGTAGCACTGAACACAAATCTTCTCTGAAAGGATATGTAATGCAGATGGACTCAAACCTGGTTGTCATAAAAGTTAAAAGTTTCTTTCTTTCTGTAGGCACCAAATCTGGATGTTTGAGAATACAGCCAAGAGCAAATGTACTAGAAATATTTGTTAAGGTGGCTTCCAGTTTCCATGAGCGTTCAATTCAGAAACCAGTTGGGCCACTCAGTACTCCTCAGTGGAGTTACAGTTCCTGAAGATGGATGTGGTGAAAAGCAGCAGGGTAGAGTAGTGGCTCTGAGACTATTCAGCTCCTTAGTCTCAGTGCTTTCCCTGTGCCTCAGAATCATGAAATTCTGGAAGAAATTTTCTTCTGGCAGTTAAAATTGGAACTTTAGTCCATTTATTTCTAACCCTACCACGGTTAGGTAAGTGACATAGCTGTTAGCAGGTGGATTTTTAAAATTAGAGGTAAATCTGTAGTAGCTGTGTGACTTTGGAAAATAGCTCATTAGCTTCCACAAACTCTCCTGAAAGATTTTGTGCCATTCTTTGGGGGCTGTTGTCATTTGTGAGTTATTTCCAACCTTTTCTTAACTTTTCTGGGTATTGTAAGTGAAAATGAGACTTCTGGTGAGAAGTGGGTATTACGCAAGTTGGTCAGGAGAGCTGTCCTGGGAGACAGGGTGCAGTGGCATCCATGTGTACTGGGAGGTTTGGAATTGATGGTTTAAAGCAAAATTATCAGTAGACATCTGCAGCCCAGAGATACATATAAGGGAGCATGGATGCAGATTCAGACAGCTGGATTAGTCTCAGTATAATTAATTATACAAGGGATTAATGTATCCTGTTGCATTTTCTCAGTCTGCTGGATTAGTTGCTCTCTAAACAGTCATATGAAGTTCTGAGTCCTGCCTGCCAAAGCCATGGAGGTTGAATTGAAGTCTTACTGTTTTGTGGGGAGTATTTATATCACCTGAACCTGTTGTTTAAGAGGCAAATAGAGGAGAATCGATGCATTTTCATATGTGGTTTATATTTTAATGCTAATTTATGATTTATACAAATTATGTTTTGTTTAAAATTCCCTGCAATGTTGTTGCTTTTCTGCAGTGTCACGGATGTGCAAAGCATTGTCTCACTGATACTTGCTGCTGTGAATCCCAGTGTGATGACTTGGTGTCAGGCTCAAGGAAGTGGTTTTTAGCTTGTGTTCTTCTTCATGCCTTCAAGCTCATTGCTACAGATGGCAGATGCCTGCCTTATTTTTAGCTATTTGAGGACAAAATAGAAAAATCCTAGTGACTCCCCATGATTTGTCATCATGGCTGATCTCCATTAAATTAAACATAGGGATTGGCAGAGGAACAAAACCAGCAGGAAAGCTGCTTCTGTTTGTTTTAAAAAAAGCTTGTCTAAAGTGCTAAAATAATACTGTAAAAATATCCACTACTACATACAGAGACCCTTGGGAGGAGAAGTACTTGCTGAACAGTTTATCCTGTTTTGGATAAGGAAACTGAGGTCTGTATTGGTAAAACAAGTTCCCTGGAAGTCAGTTGAAGAGGAAAGATTAAAAAGCAAGAAAGCAAGAGATGTCCTGGCCTGTGCTCAGGCCATTAGATTGCGTTCAGGGTCTGTGTTCAAGGTTGGGAGGAGAATGCATATTTTGGTGCCTTGCTTGACTGAAAATTTTAAGAGGGGCTATAAAAGCATGAGCATCTTCTATTTGTTTTCCCTTCTTTTTCCCCCTCAGTGGTGATCTGTTTTGCTGTGCATTTGCCTTGATATCTTGGGGAAAAAAGTATTTCAGAGGCCATACCTAAAATTCCCTGCCTTTCCCAGTTACTGCACATGGCATGGTATAATGGAGAGTGATCTGTAGCTGTGTTTTAGCAGAGCTGTGGCTGCATGTAATGTTTACTGTAGAGCTCTGGTGCAAGATGTACTTAGGAGTGAGTGCGTCTTGATAAATTGTATTAACGGCCAGCTTTGATAGCTTTGCCTGTGTTGTGTCTGCTGAAACACTGCCCTTGTGATTCACTTGCCAACCAGCATCTCCTTCTAAACAGATCTTCAGTTTCTATCAGTAATTTGGAGTTAAACTTGTGTGTTGTTCCATGCTCAGAAAACTGTCTGGCTCGGTGATTCCCTCCAGCTCTTTAGTTTGTGCCTCTCACTCTGGATGAGGTTGGGCTTGCTGTCCCTTTCCCCACACAATTCAGGAGCATGGGAACTCTAGGACCAAAATAGACTGTGACCCAACTGGTCAGGCCTGCATTTCCCTCTGCTGCTGGAAAAGCTCAACTTTGCAATTCTGTCTTGTTCTCACACAAGAACAAGCCAATGCTTTCTTTATTCCCAGATTCAGTGTTTGGCTGTGAGTGTTGCTGTATACATCAGAAGAAGCCAAAGAAAATGTTAATGTCATGCTAGCTGTGTAATACTTGTTGGCTTGGAGAGGAGTGTGACTGGCCACTCAGAGCTGCTGAGCCTTGAGTGTCTTGCATTGTGGGTTTGTTTTGGTATTTTTCACTTCCTTTTGGAATATAAATTCTCTTGTCTTCATTCATAAAATTATTACAGTCATTCATTAAAGTCTTCCTAGGCTGTTTGCTTTGACCTGTTGCAGCAGTTAGTTGCACAAGGTAATTACATGGTAATATAAGGTAATACTATTTTATTACACCAGGAATTGTGGCTTTGTTCTTGTAGTCGCAGAGGTTTGTTTAGAGCTTGTAGTGTGTGTCTCAGCTTCCCTCCGATTCACAAGAGCTCGCCTGTATTCTGAAGAGGACACTGTTGCCTGCATACCTCCGGAAATTTCTTCCTTGCACCCCCTAAAGTAAGGTCTTTGAAGGGATTTTTGGGGAATGTATAGGATGTCTCTGTTTTGAAAAATGGCTTTCTTCGGTATCTTGGGTAATTTTATCTTGAGTACTAAGAACTTAAATTTGTGTTCTATCCTTGAGCATGTTTGCAAAATGAGCTGACTGAGCTTACTGCACTTTTAACTTTGAGAGGCTTTTCTTGAAAAACTTTTCTTTCCTATTCCCATTTTTGTATGTGGGCATTTGAAGTACTGTGGCAGCTACAAATGGCAGGTGCTGCCTTCCCCCTTGCCTTTAGCTAAAACTTTTATTTTTGCCACTTAACTTTCTGCTTAGCTCTAGTCTTTCTTGCTGAAAACACTTGAAGTAAGTCATGCAGTATATATGCAGTTTGTTAATTCTTGCCTTAATCTTTCTACTTTGACCCTTTGGTTTTGGCATCTGGGTAGAGGACTGATAGATGGTGCCTCTTCAGCCAGAGTTGTGCTGTATCAGAAAAGCCTACACTGACAGGGTCTCGGTGGGTTGGTTTTGTTTTTACAGAGCAGGTTCTTGCTTCTTAGTCATTGAGAAAAAATTAGTCTTGCTGGTGCACCACCAGCTCTCCTGTTTGTTGGTGTCTGGGCTGCACTTCAGGGGGGTTTCTGTTTCTCTCTGTGCCAAATCCTCCTCTTAATCCATTGCTCTGTATGGCATGAGGACTTGGAAAATGTGCTGACTTGGAGACCTCCCTCCTAACCGGTTTTGCCTCCCAGCTCTGGGCCAGGTGGCGGGTGTGTGCCTTTGGATCCAGCCAGAGTTGAAAGGTTGTGTTGACTTAGCACTGGGGCAGCTCTGTGCAAGCCAAATATTTAGCTTTCCATCTGATAACCTGTCGGCTGTTTCCTCCCTCACAAAAACCAAATGCTTATTTTTTTCCCAGACCAGTTGGGGCTTTCACAGAAGTTTTGTGTCTTTTTGGCTTCCGGTGTGGCAGATGTGAGGGTGCTGACAAGGTGGCCTTGTGACCAAGGCTTGGGTGCAGCCGTCGCTGTTCCTTGGCTCTCTGGTGATTATTATTCTCTTTTTGTTATGTTGGGTGAATTGATCACTAGCTTTGTGTCTGTTTTTCCAGCTGTCACAATGCGGTTTTGTTTTTGTTTTGGTTGGGTTTTTTTTATTTTATTTAAATTTAAATAAATAAATAAGAGGTTCACACTAAAGGGAAGTAAAAATTACCCATTGTAACGAGGACTTTCAAAGTTCAAAGGAAAACTTGTGTGATAATTTGCAAAGATATTAGGATTGCTGGACAACTGCAAGTTTAAGGTTAGGCTGACCAGCTGCAGTGAGTTGAATTGAGGACATTAACAACCAAGAGAGCATTTTCAGTTCCAGAAGCGAATCGTGCTTTGTGTCAGTGCTCTGCAGCCATGTCCTGGGGGTGGCTGGCTGCACTTCCCTTCGAGGGAGCACTGCACACGTGGCAGGTGTGTTTCCATAAAGCATGTTCACCCTGAATGGAAAGTCTTGCTGGGAGTGTCTGTGGCTGTGGAGGAGGCAGACAGAGTCCCTCACCACAGAGGCCATGTGTTGCTTCGCCCCCAGCTGTCACATGCTTCCTCAGCAGGAAGAAGGTTGTTTTTTAATTGAGAATGGTGAGTTGCAGTGAGACACCTGTGGTCTTCTTGAGCCTCACTGCGCCAAATGAGGATGGTCACGTTTCCCTTTCTGCTTTTGCAAGTAACTGCTTGTAGGACTTGTGGAGCCAAGGAGAGGCATTTGGATGTTTTCCAGCCTCTGAGAGTTCTCATGTCTCAGTGCTGCGAGCTTCCCGAGAGCCTCGGAGTTTTCTCCAATTAAAAAATGTTAACACCATCAAAATAACTGACTGAGCTGTGTAGCATTTCCAGTGAAGAGATGGGGAACCAGGCACACTTTCCATTCTGATGAGTCACTGACTTTCTCCTGATTTGCCTCTTGAAAGAGCTGTTTGGGCAGCTGCTGATGCAGGAACATGATTCTGCATGGCGATCCTTGGGGAGCAGGACAGGGCTGCACACTGCTTCACCTCTGAATTGGTGAATAATTTGTCTGCCTAGCTTGTTATCAGTAAAGTCTTGCACACAGCTGTGATTCTTGCCTGTCTTGATCCTGCTTCTTCAGGATAGCTGAGGAGCTGATGGGCAGGAGGGGTATTGTGGCACAGAAGAAAAAAAAAAAAAAAGACCAAGTGCTTTCTGTAGTTCTAAAAGCAGGAACTGGAAATCAGAGCATCTGGTGCCTTTTGTTTCTGGATTTTCTTGTAACTGTGTCACAAATGAAGGTTTTGTCTCTGTCCTAAAGCATGGCCTGCCCTAGGACCCCAGAGCTGTGTGTACCCACATCCATTCCCTGTGCATGGGCAGGACCTGTCTCCTGTTCTTTAGTGCTCTCCAGATCCTGCCTGTATGTTTTTATGATGCCCACATCTGCCTCAGAGAGGAGATCTTGGAGGCAAGGTAGTGTTGATTCTGAGGATTTGAGGATGAAGGGACTACAAGCATGTGATTTATTTTTTGAGAGAAATTGTAGGTGAACTGGAAAGAACAGTGTGGGATCACATTAATGGACTGAAGAGTCTTGTCAGGAAAGGCTTTTATCTTTCATTACTCACTTTTTCTGAGTGACTCTATAAAATAAGATCACTGATGGGGTGGTGAATGCAAACAGAGAAGGGAGCAGGGTGGACTCTTCATTAATACTTAATATGACTTGGAATATTATCTGTTGGAATAAGAGGTTTATGGACAGCTTTTTTTTCTTGTTCACATATTTTTCAAAGTAGAATCATGCCTTTGTTTATTAATTGAAAGCTATAAAAAGGCTTTTCCCCATGTCTTTCTCCTCAGAAAGGAGGGCTGTTGATTGGTTCAAGGCCAAAAAAAAAGCAGACTTAGAGTCAATCTGATCTGTAATCTCACTGCTTTGTTTAGCTTTATCTGTAGAGCTTCAATTTTGTGTGGCTAGTTTTACAAAATAAAAGCAAACAAAAAAGGAATGGTTCTTAGGCAGGTTTTGCTCCAACAAATGCCTACCTAATTTGATCTAACTCCAGTAAAGTTATTTAAATCTTGGCATGAGGAACTGCCCAGTCTATATGTTCATGAATCACTGTGAAAGGGCTTATTCAAGTGTATTTAAAATATGTGCACTGACGTTAAGGATGGCTTCTTTCCATGGGCAGTTGTTTTTACTGGTGGAAACCTGCATTTTACTGGTTTGCAAAGCCAGGGCTGGAATTGCGATCACTTCGTGTCCAAGTGTCTGTATTGGTGAGTGTGTGAGGCATGCTAATGGGGTGATACTAATGAGACCTGATAAATTATTTACATGAATTATTGAATGTGGTATAAAATACCTTCCACTGTTAATAGCACTAATTAGACCACCAACATATTGCATCCATTATCATAAATATCCTGTAGGTTGAATCGGACCAATTGTTTCAGATGCCACAGGCCCTGTGGAAGCTAAATTTGGCTTAAAATGGCTTTCAAGTTTGTTCTTTTTTGGGGGCTTTTCCTCTTTTTTTTTTTTTCACTTTAGCTGCTTATCAAAAGTGTCCGAATGGCCTAAGTGAATTCTGCATTGTTTGTTGTTGCCCCTGTTAATCTTACACATGCAGGAGAATTTTCTTTCTTATATTTAATTCCTGAAATATAAATATTCCCAAATAAAACTCTAGAACATATGAGGGAAAATTGTCTGAAAGCTTTGAGGTCTTGCTTGACTAGAAAGGTCAGGAAGCCTTCAATCTCTGTTGTGTTGTTATTGGAGATATGAGAGTTTTAAAGTCTGCCGACTTTATTTACCTCAAAACCAAAATTCTCCAATGATTCCTCACCCTTCATGCATTTTCACATCTCCATTTTTTTTTTTTTTTACCCCTCTCTTCTGGATCTCTGGGTTTTGGTGTGGTTTTTTTGGGTTTGGTTTGTTTTGATTTTTCCAAGTGACTTTTGTGTGGGTATGCAGAAAGCATTCATCCTTTGAAACATCTTGATTTTTGGTGAAAGTTTGAGAGTTGGTATCCTGGTTTCAGTCATGACAATTGTTTATCAGAGTAGAGAGGAAGGATGGGAAATTTTAATACAAAGGGCAATTCTTTGAGGGAATTTTTTAGAGAAGTACTCCTGCACACTGTGTTCATGGTGACAGTCCTGTGACTCACTGAGAAAACTTCGGGCATTTCTGCCAGCTGTGATTTCTCAGGATTTTAAAGGAGGTGATGACTGAATTATAAATAGCCCATAGGTTCCATCTGTACATTTCAAAGCTACATCTAGAGTTTCCCAGAAGGTGGGTGTGCTTTTTTGGCCCCTGGGTTGGTTCTGGCTATGGTATTTTTCCAAAAGGGCAGCTGATTTAGACTCCAGGCACACAGACACACTGAAGTCCTTGTAGTGAGATGCTCACTCAGTGTCTTGTTCCTGTACAGCACACGTGCACTCCAGTTCAGTCCTTCGCTCCCTTATGTCTGCTATGTGTTTCCACTGGAAACTTTCCTGACTGCCAAAATCCTTGCAATGTCACATGGGAGACCAGTGAAATAGAAGAAAAATTGTATGGGAAGTGATAAAGTCTGTGCCAGAAACTATACCATTGTTTCTGATACTCTCAGTTGCTCAGCCTCTCTCATACTAGTTCATTTTAAGGAATTTATGGATTCAAGTGTGTCATTAAAAATAAATAGATAAATAAGCATGTACAAGTTTACTGCTGAATTATTTTTCTTTTCAGGGCTGGGTTATGTGATTGCCCATATGTGCATTTGAAGTACATGTACACATGTGTGTTTTGCTGCACTTCTCTGCTGACTAAATCCACTTTTAAATGGATGTATTACCTTGGTGTCACTTTGGCATTCTTAGCACAGAAGGGAGCTGAACTATGCAGTTTCTTTCTAGGACACCAGTCTGTCTGTTCAGAGCTCTGCCAGAGGGTGTCCAAATTACCTACCAGCATCAGAGCCTGGCAAGTAACATGCTGGGTGCCTAAAAAGAGCTATGAAGCTCTAGGATCTCAATCACAACACGGAGAGGGCTCTTTTCAGACTTGCTTTTGAAATAAAGCACACGTTTGTGTTGTCTCCAGCTCTGGACATGCTCAGTGGTGCTTTCCAGCCAGCAGCAAGTGCTGTCAGTCGTTGATGACTAATGTAAGCAGCCCCTTCTTAGAGACACAGTGTCAGTGGTGTTCATTCTGGGTGTGCAAGCAGACACTGACGTGCTGCTACTGAAGTGGCACAGTGTTTTAGAGTGGTGATGGCTGTCCCACAGGGCTCTGCGTCTATGAGAGTGACTTCCTTCTGCATGGATTTGCTTGGCTGGAGTGTGAACTGGGTGAGTGTGACCAGCAGTTTAACGCTTGTGATGTTTCTGCTTCCTTTGCAGATTTGGGAAGGCGTTGGGATCGTTGTCTGGGTGTCAGGGCACAGCCTGCTGGAGGCACTGGAAGTGGACTGGTTCCTGGTCATGCCCGGTGGAAGGAGGGGACCCAGCCGGCAGCAGCTAAGCCGTTCAGCTTTGCCTTCTCTGCAGACTCTGGTTGGCGGGAGCTGTGGAAACGGTACTGGTTTGAGGAACAGGTGAGGACAAAGGCATGGTTGTTGAGACATCTGTGGCTGGGACAGCAGTGAAAACAAGGAGCCTTGATCTGCCCTGAGCGGGGGCATGGCTTTGTGGTGAAAGTGAGGGACTGGGAGAGGGGAACCTTGAGCCCTCCGCTGTGGCATTCATCATGAGATGGCTCATCCAAGAGGGAACAAGTCCTGCGTGACAAACCTCTTCCAGCTTCTCTTCTCAGCTCTGCTGTGGTACATGCTTCCCTCTGCAGCCCCTCTTTTGACTTCAAGAACTAAAACCAGCCCCATGGAGGGGATTGTGGAAGTGGTCTTACCCCCTTCACCACTCACTGTGGTCACAACAGCCAGGGGTGGAAATCACACAACGCTCCATTTGTCTTTCCTGCAGCAGTTCCCAGAGCAGCGAGTCCTAGCAAATGAGTCCTTGTCTTGCTCACTTGCCTTCACTGCCCTGGGGAATTAGTGTGACACATCAGAGCACAGCTGTGACCCCTCCTCCTACATAACAGAAAGGCAGGGCAGGAGGATGCCCGTATTCTGTTTTAGACCTGCTGGTTGCAGATGAAACAAATTCTCATAGTTGGTAAAGATTAGCTGCATTTTCTGGGGAAGTTGGGAGCTGAAACAGGAACACACACACAGTGACATTGAGATTACCACATTTGGTATAAAAACTGAAAGGGCCCAGCATTACTTCTTTCCACAGAAGAGTTGGCAGACTAGAGAAGCTATTTGCTGCATGCTGGGGCCCTGGTATAGGTTCATTTTTACAGAGTAGAGCAATGCAAGCCATTTAGTTTTGGCCTTTACAGACTTCTCTGTCTGGGGCAGAGGGACAGATAGCACAGTTTGAGGTTCTTGAGAAGCAAGTGACTGTCGAGCCTGTGAAGTCAGGGCCTCAGGGTCCTGGGAGAGCGTTGCTTATCTGGTTTCAGTCAGACACAGTGTAGTGCTTCCACCAGTTCGGTATGCCAGAGCTTTTAGTTGTCCTAGCCTGCTCTGAAAGCTAGAAAAGAAGGAAGTGTAAGAACACTTGAGAGGGTTAGCCTCTAGGAAGTGGCTGAACTACTCCATCCCATTTTTAGTTACTCCTCTTTTAAAAAGAGGAACTATGAACAGAAAGACAGCGGGCATTGTGCCGGAGAAGGAGGCTGGGTGCTACTGTAATGTCCTGGTGATGGAAAGAGCCAATATTAAGTGTTGGGTGTAGCACAGAGTCCTTAATGATTTTTGCTCTGTATCTCTGCTCCTCAATCTGCAAGTTTACTGAAATATTGCTGGGCATGTCATGTCACATGACAGATCAAGCTGTCACCTAGAGAAGATTCTGGATAAGGGTTTTGTCTGAGTTTACCGCCAGCCTTATGTCAGAAATATGAATGCAAGACTGGTGTCACCTCTCCCTTAGTAATGCCCAGTCTCAAATTAAACCTCAAGCACTCTCTCCTGGCAAATGTCAGAGCTGATGTAGAATGCTTACCAAGTAAGTGATGTCCATCTGCTTCAGGAATGGTAGTGCTATCAGCCTCTCGGCACCTCCGATCACAGCGCTGATTACTCCCGAGCCTGTGCGTCACTGCCGGATCCCCGAACTGCCGTTGGATGGGAGCCTTCTCTTTGAGTTCCTGTTCTTCATCTACCTTCTGGTAGCCCTCTTCATTCAGTACATCAACATCTACAAGACTGTCTGGTGGTACCCGTACAATCACCCCGCTTCCTGCACCTCACTGGTGAGTTCCCCAGAAAGTGCCATCACTTGGGTTCTTTTCATTGACACAGCTTCTTTTCATGCCTCTTCAGTCCAGGAATCACCAAGCATTTGACATTAAGGGAGTGAATGAGAGTTCATGTGCACCCCCATCAGTCAGGGCCATGTCATCCCCCATTTTACAGGGGAGAAAATACATGGCAGATGAGAGAGAGAAGTCAGCAAGGCTCCTTCAGGGGAAATTTCTTGCACGTTTGCATGGTCTAGCTAGCCCCTAGGGTTTGACACAGAGTTGAGACTCCAGGAGCTATCTCCTGCTGTGAGTGCCTCTTGCCAGTCGAAACAGAGCTTGAGAGAAGGAAGATGTGCAGATTTTTGTTAGGATCCCACAGCAGGTCGGCAGCACAATCGGGGAGGGGTTCAGGTCCTCAGCTTATGTAAAGCTCTCAACCTCCTCGGTTTCAGTGTTCTTGCAGTCCCAGTAAGCTGCCTGTGAGGAAAGCCAGCCTGTGCAGCTGGAACTGCTGAAGACTGCTTGGAAGCACAAAATGGTCCGTCAGTTACCTGTACCGACAGGTGGTGCTGGTGTTCCAGCCACAGCCTCCTGCTCAGCTCTGCTGCTGGATGCAGCTGGCTTAGAAGTAAAAGCATTCTGTTTGGGGCTCCCTACCAGGATTTAATGGTCATTTGTTTATTCCCATCACACCTCAAGCATTCTTTTTTACCCAACATGTCCTTGAAGTACTAAACAGCAGTATTGAGAGTCTACTAACTCTGCAGGCCAGAATATATTGGATGGCTTCACTGAAAAGCTGTAAGAGCTGTATCTAACTTGATGCAGCTAGAGAACTTCTTCATGGCTAATTAAGATGAGGTTTCTCAGGTCAACTTGGTTTCATCAGGAAGTACTGGTTGCTACAGACCGTTTTTGAGACCAAGAGGAAAAGTGAGCTGGTGTGCTCACTCTGGACTCTGGTTTGGCTGCCCTTCGTCTGGTTGCTCAGGGACTTTTCTGTGGAGAACCTGCAAACTTTCTCCATGGTAGGATTCTGGTTCTAGATGTCCCTTTGACCCCAGAAATACCTGCCTGAAGGATGGCTTTGTTTTGTTTTCTGTGGAAACCTCTCCATGGGAAGGAATCTCCCTGTGGAGGAGATCTTGATTCTGGAGACATTCCTGTGTTACTAATGTTTATCGCTTTTCCCTCATCCCTAATAGAGAGATTTGGGGAATGCTTACATGAGGTCCTGATGGTCCTAATGTACTCTCCAGCAGCCAGCTTTCTAATCCCACCCCATCTGGGTGGTTTCAGAGTCCCTTTTCCTGGTGAAGACCTTTTTCCTTTCCTCCTTCAGAATTTTCACCTCATTGACTACCACCTGGCGGCGTTCATCACAGTGATGCTGGCACGGAGGCTGGTGTGGGCCATTATCTCTGAGGTAACATTCCCACTGTTCCCTCTCCTGCCTGTAGAACTTGCTGCAGGACATGGTCATCCATGGCCTAAGAAAATGCCTGCAGGTTGGAGGGTTTCTTCCTTCCCTCAGAAGAATCTGGGTGTGAAGGACTAAGATCTTGAGGATGCCCTTCTGCCTTGGAGTTTTCTCCTTAACACCAGTCATGTCCTCTAGTATTGGGTAGCTCTGTTGGCTCTGCATCTAGGAGTTTAAATGGTCCCACTTGCTTATTTATCTCTGCAGGTACAATACTGTACCCTACTACCTCGTGTTAGAGTAGTGGCCAAGGGAATTGCAAGTCAGGTAGCAAAAAGGCAAAGAGGGAGGTTGGCCAAGACAAGAAGAATCCTGAACAGGAGATCAGAGGGGGAAAGGTCAGGAGGAGGATGTCTGGCTACACTGAAGTGAAACAGGAATACTGGTAGAACTGCTTTTTGAGTCCTGGTTACTCAATAACTCAGACTCTGGTCATGTCACCACAGATTTTGACACCTCTGTGTTTGTGGGAGCAGAGCCAGGCCAAATTTGGTCTCTGTAAAAGGTTATTTTAAATAGAAGTTTTGTCCACTGAAATTGTTAATACAACTCTAGGCTAAGCAACTAAGCAGTGTTTAAAAATAAGTAAATTAAATAAAGGAACAGTTATGTGCTGTTGAATAGATGAATGGAAAAGGTGGGAACTCTGAAGGTCTCTTTTCATCTGATTTCTTCCATTTTCATTTATGTTCACATCGTCCATAAAACTTCCCATAGACTGAAATTTCTGTGTTGAAATCTTCCATGCAAGTTCTTGTGCATCCCATGTATTGGGATATCTAACCCTTAAGAATCCTTAGATATCCCTAAAGGGATATCTAATCCTTAAGAATCTTTTCATAGTTCAGTCCCCTTCTCTCCTCTGGAGATCGGATCAGGCTTTCTTGCTGTGGTGCCTCCTCACTACACTGCAGCCTGCACATCCAGTAGAGCTAAATTATGGAAATTTGGGTTTGGGATTGACAAGGTGCACATCTTCTCTTCCCTCAGCTGCGAAGTGTGACCTTTCACAATGCTGAGACCTGATCCTTCTAAAGAAGAGAGAGAGAGGAAATGGATTTCAGGCCATCCTGGACTATCAGCAGAGCAATAAGGGACTTGAGCAAAAATATTTTTCTGCTTTGCAGCTCTGAATTTTTCTTCAAAGGCCCTATTTTAGTCATGGCCCACAACTTGTAATTATTTGAATCTTTTGGGTCCTGTCAATCATTAATAAAATCAAAGGCATTTATGTTTGTAGGAGAATCAGTTTCCTGCTTCTCAGAGAAAGAGGGCAGCTATCCCTCTCCTAGTACCTCCTGGCACCCCTCTCCCTGCTCCTCCTCCACAGGCATCCCTTGTGCTCATCTTCTAGCACTGGCTGTTACAGGACTGCTGAGTGTTTCCTTTCCATTTGCAGGCCTCTCAGGTGGGTGCAACATCACTGATTCGCTACATGGTGCGCCTGGTGCTGCTCACCCTCTGTGGATGGGTGCTCTGCTGGACCCTGGTCAACCTCTTCCGCAGCCATTCTGTTCTCAACCTTCTCTTCCTGGGCTACCCGTGAGTGACACCACTTGGAACCTTCTGGGCAGGGGGGGCACAGCTGCTTGGGGGTGCCACGTGCCACTGCCACCATGGGAAGCAGAGCTGTTGGCTGTAATGTCTCCTTGATTTAGGATTAAAAAGGAAGCAGGAGTGGCTGGGGGATGGTGCAAGGAGGTGGCACCAAGCTGATGAAGTGAATTGCCTCAGCTGGTGTTTGTGTGAGGGGCCTTTACTGCCACTTGGAAACTGAGCTTTTGGGATTGTTGGTTCTACAAGTGGGATTTTAAAAAGCTTCTCTGGACAGGTGTCGAAGCTGCAGCCTCTGGCCTTTTAGTGGAGAGGAGGGTTGGCTGTTAGCTTCTGGAGTGAGGGTTCCTGTGTGCTGTCACTCTCATCGGGGCCAGTATCTATTGAGGAGGTGCTCCCTGTTGGGATGGCTGCTACTTCATCCATTGTTTTCTTTCTTTCTTTCATGGCAGGTTTGGTGTCTACGTCCCTCTGTGCTGCTTCCACCAGGACAGCAGAGCACAGCCTCTACCTGCAGACTGTGGTTACTTGGTACAGGACCAGGTGGCAGATGATGGGGCTTCAGCTGTCAGCAGCCTGGTCAAAGACTTCTTCTCGCTTCTGTGGGAATCCCTGAGAGAACAGTTCAATAATCCTACGTCTATCCCCACCCACAGCTGCCCCCTTTCCCCAGATCTCATCCGCAATGAGGTGGAGTGCCTAAAAGCAGACTTCAACCGCAGGATCAAGGAAGTTCTCTTCAACTCTCTCTTCAGTGCCTACTATGTGGCATTCCTGCCACTGTGCTTTGTGAAGGTAGCTGTTGTCTGGCTCTCTCTGTGCCCCATCCTGCTGTCTCCTTCTGAACGTTGTGTGAACTGCTGCCAGGCCAGATTCCTGGTTAATTCCCCTTTTCTCTGTCTCCCCTTTGGCAGCCCGGATAGCGGAGCATGGCTGCATCCGGAGTGCACTAGTACTGCTCCTGGTTGGCAGATAGGTATTGCCATAAATGTGATGCACCTCTAGTCCCATCACCCCACTTACTAACTCCCCTTCTCCCACCCTCTGTCCTAGGCAGATGGATAGCTATGTTCTTCCTAGAAAAGAGAACCTGTTGTTACCCGTCTCAGATCCAACATCGTAACTTTTGAGTGCTTGGATCAGAGGCTTTGGTGGTCAGCCTGTTAGAGCCAACTAGGATGCTTGGCAAACTAAATCCAAGAACCTCTTGTCAGTGCGGGGGTTGTATTTTTTCATCTGTCATTTCTCTAACTTGAACAAGCTCCAGTTGGTGCAGAGAAATGGGCAGGGCTCCACAATCCATGTAGCAGCCTTGGTGCAAATTGGTGCTCCTGGGGCAGTCCTGCGGCAAGCAAACTGCCTTGTTGCCTGCTGCTAGAGGAGGAGATGCACCAGCTGCAGCATCATCCCCTGCCCTTTCTCCTTCAGCTCAAGGAGAAGGGAGCCTTGAGTGCCTCCTAAGCTGTAACCCTCCGAAATCACCGGTCCAAAAGCGCATGCCTGTAACGTGTGGTGTGGGTCTGCTGGATGCACATGCAGTATGTCCCTCGTCATTCCTCCCTCTGTTTTGTGACAGTGGTGCCAAGTTCTTGTCTGGTCTCTCTGCAGAGCACCCAGTACTATGACATGCGCTGGTCCTGCGAGCACCTCATCATGGTGTGGATCAATGCCTTTGTCATGCTCACCACGCAGCTGCTGCCTCCCAAGTACTGTGACCTGCTCCACAGGTCTGCCGCCCACCTTGGCAAGTGGCAGAAACTGGAACATGGCTCCTACAGCAATGCTCCACAGCACATGTGAGTGTGGGGATGGGCAGGGCTTGGCATGCCTAGCAAGGGGCTGAGATGTTCTAGTGGATGAGCAGATACCAGCAGTGTTTATCTACTGGGGACATGTCTCCTCTCCCCGTGCAACTCCACTGGCCTTGTTCACTGAAAACAGAAATGGCTGCTCTAAAAAGCTGTCTGAGCTCCTCCAGTCCCTGCTGGTTCCTTCCCAGAAAGAAATGCTGAGATTCTTCTTGGCCTCTGGAGAGTATCTTGAGCAGAGGCAAGGGGTGGTCCCCTCCACTGCAGTGGATAAGGTTCTTGCACTGGGAGCCATTTGTTCATATTACTCAGAGTCCATTGAATGAGCATATGATCACCCCTCTGTGCTTTTTCCAGTGGGAGCTAGGACATGTCATTGTGGCAGAGGCTTTGCTATTTTTCAAGATGCAGTCCATCCCCGTGAACCCTCGTTCAGGGGGTTGGGAGCACAGATGGTAACACTCTGCCATTGTTTCCCCACAGCTGGTCAGAAAACACAATATGGCCACAGGGAGTTCTGGTGCGGCGGAGCCGGTGCCTGTACAAAGCAGTTGGGCCTTACAACGTAGCAGTGCCTTCAGATGTGTCCCACGCCCGCTTCTATGCAAGTATCTCTTCTCTTACTTGGTGCCTTAGGGCTGTGGGAGGGAGGAGAGGCTCGAACCCAGCTGCAGCAGAGCAGACCGTGCAGGACAGAGTTCAGTGTTACAGGACAGGCTGGTGCTCCTGAGCAAAATACATGTTGGCAGCAGTGGGGTTTTCCCATTCTGTCTTAGAGTGACCTCTGGGCAAGATGGGAACCACGGCTGCTTTGTCAGTGCTTTCTCATGAGGTGACACTGCTCTCCCATCAGGCAGTGCCATTCCCTTGAGAGGGTTCTAGTTAACACCTTTCAGGGAATGGGAAAGTCTGTCAGCAGGCCAATAGGCTTATTTCACGTGCTTCCCCTTCTTGAGCAACATGCCACTTGTACGTGCCTTCTGTTTTCCTTAAGTAGCAGCTAGTGGTGGCTGGAGCACAAGCATTGCTTCTGCCCCGCAGAGCTCCCTGACAGCATTATGCCCATATTCCTCCTCCCTCCAACCCAGCAACAAATGACAGACATCTCTCCTTAACTCTTTCCCTGCAGTTCCTCTTTCACCGTCCCTTACGGCTGCTCAACCTGCTGATTCTCATCGAAGGCAGTGTGGTCTGCTACCAGCTCTACTCCCTGCTGCGCTCAGAGAAGTGGAACCACACCCTCTCCATGGCCCTCATCCTTTTCTGCAATTATTACGTCTTATTTAAGCTCCTCCGGGACCGGATAGTATTAGGCAGGGCATACTCCTACCCACTCAACAACTATGGACTCAAGGCACACTAGGCAGGCCAGACGTGTACCCCTTCTCTTCCTCTTCCCACAGGGCAGGGAGGGAACCTCAGAAAAAAAAAAAATATTTTCGTACAGTTCTATTTTTTTCTTGCGACGTTTATAAATATTTAAAATATTTTATATTTTGTATACTATTGTTTTTGTGGGGCGGGAAGGGAACCAGTGGCAATTAAATGTCGCTTTATAAACAAGGTGTTATTTTATATATATATATAAAAAAATCCATGTGTATATACCGTATATCTATGCCCATACATATATCTATGTGAAGCAACAGGATTGTGTGTGTGGTCACTGTGTCTGCTTTGCTCACAGAACTGCTGGTAATTAGGAACTGGTCTGCTGCAGAATTCGGATAAACTAAGAGCCAGGGGGAAAAAGGAAACACACAGGGGCCCTTCACCAGGATGAGTAAAGTTTATTTCAGTGACCTCAGTACTAGGAAAGCCTTGCACTGGAAATGTGCATTGATGAGATATGTTTAGGCAAAGGGAGGAAGCACTGTGTGAAAAGAGAGGCTGAGTTACTGTCAGTAAAAGCTCAGTTCTTTCTTCCCACTGCTAGGAGGATGCAGGTATTTTTAAAAAATAAATGTTTACTTAAGCCTCTCTCCTCCTAACAACCTCCTCCCTCACTATACTAGACTCCAGTGAAAAAACAGTTGTGGCAGTATCCCATAGAGGAATTCAAGATAAAAAGCATTATCAGCCATACAATTAACTGTGCAATCAGCTGGTGACAGCTGCTGGTAGGAGTTGATGTTTTAACTCAGGTAATTAAGCAGGGGACAGCAAAGCAATGTCCTTGCATTCAGACACCATCTGACAACTTCAGCCATTAGTATAGTAAAGTGCTAGCTCTGGTTAAGGAGTATGAAAGTATGGGAAAAAAAATCCCAAAATTACTGAGTTTGGGAGAAACTGCAACTACTTTTTGTTTCTTCTTTCCTTCCAAGCTATGTAAGAATATAGTGATCTCTGCTGTTTGTAGGACAGCTGCTCCAGCAGCCTGATCACAAGTCCAGGATGCCTGATAAGGCAGGCAAGAAGAGATGCCTCTGAGTATTCACCCCAAATGGAACACAAACGCTTAGGTTTAGTTACTCCTAAGCCTCTCCCCTCACGTGGCCCTAATGCTGCTGGCAGGACAAAGGTACTAGGGAATTTACAGTCTAGAGCCTTTCAATAAAACAACACAATGGCTTACAGCCATGTCATGCTTTATGCAGTAATCCATGTCTACCTTGATTACTTTAGGAAGTAATTTAAAGATAAGAGAAGGTTGGCTTCTTATCTAGAGCAGGTTCTTTGCTGCATATGGCTTTGTGCAACATCTTTCTTGTATCCAGCTTCAATTGTTGCAGTAGCTCAGTAGCATTCCTTACAAATTCCACCTCTTTCTAATAGCTGGCTCAGCACCCTTTGAACAGTATTTCATAGCATTATCCAGTGGTTTCTTCCATTTGAACACCTAGGTGATAGTAGGCTTATATATAAACAACCAGCAGGAGAAAAGAGGCTCTCCAAGGCTTAGCTTGGGAAATGGAGATGTGCAAAAGAAAGCCAGAACCCTGCACCAGGGCTTTGGGGCAGAGTCAAGGAGGGTTCATGGTTGGCTTTTCCTCCCCTTGCGTGCCAGGCTGAAGGGAGGCAGGACTCTGGGGCAGTGAGCACACCCAGACACGTGCAGCCGTTGGGCTGACCTTGCACTGTTGGCAGCACGAGGGACAGAGGCACAGCAACACCTCCTTAGCTACAGGCTTTGTGGTTTGCTCCCAGTGCCTGAGTACAGGGCCAAAACAAACACTGCCTAAGTGCAGGTGGGTTAAGATCCTCCTCATTCCAAGGGTGCTAGGCAGTGTTTGCTGCCTTTCTGCTTCAGAAACTGCACCTTTGTTCTGTCCTGGAGGAGTTCCATGAGAAGGTTAAGGTTGTACCTTGCCATGTACAGTAGTATGAACAGCCTGCATGCAGTCCTGCAGCTGAAACTGCCTTCCACCCATACACAGGACCCCTACAGTGGAAGAAATTGTAGAAGATAGTTGCAGCTTGCCCTGTTGGCAAAAACCCAACTAGCTAGCACAGTTAGTCTCCCTAGTATAAACTGGACCATCCACCTAGCAGGGAGTGGAAATTATGTCTGCTCAGCATCAGTGCCTGATTAGATCAGTGGTTTGTCCCCATTCCTCAGATGGGCCTGCTACTAAGCCTTATTCTGATGATCATTGAAAACAAGTTCACTCTTAATACTTAGTCAGGTCAGACTAGGAAAAAAACCAGACTCATTCCCCATCGTGGTTGCTCCATCATGCGAGGATGTCATAATAAATGGATGGTTTTTTGGTCTGGTCACGGAACTGCTCTAGCTTTAGGCCGATCCTCAGAAGAACAGCTTCATCCCACCATTTTGCCATGACCTGGGAGAAGATGAGAGGCAGAAGGAGAAGGATGAATGAAAAAAGGTAGCAACATATAGATGCCCTTGAAAGCCTTGGAAACAATTTCCCCCACCTCAATATCCTCAAAAGATGTTTTCTCCTTTTACCCCTCTGAGTATGGCATTACTGTATTTGGGATAAAAGCCTGCTGTGTGACTTTGAATTGCAAGACACAGATCTTTCCTTTACATGAGACCTGTTTCAAGGGGAAAGGATTTAAAGAAGTTACAGCAATGAGAAATAAGAGAGGAAAGGGTAGTGACCAATACTGGGTATTAATGCAAGTAGATAGAGAGACAGAGAAATCTTTCTCAAAGATACCCAAAGAGACCTCTGCCATTTAGGAGTAAGGCAAATCACCCCCAAATTAAAGCTTTTGTTTCCAGTACCTGCTAGCTCCTCAAGTGAGCTGTGTGGAACAGCAGGTTGTGATGCTTCAGGACAAAGCTAACTGGGGATTTTGTGCCCCAGCATTCACAAAGAGCAAATACTCACCTGGAGGCTAATTGGCAGCCCAGCAGTAGAATATCCAATGGGGACCACAAGGCCTGGAATCCCAGTGAAGTTACCAAGCTGCATGAACCTAGGGGGAAAAAGCTGTCATCAGTATTCCTGAGGACAGCAGCAAATTCATCCTGTTTTGGTAGAGGCAGCTATGATTCATCTGTCCCACCTTACAGTCTGAGGTTCTTTTCCAGCTGTTCCCAAACTTCTGTTTCTGTAGCACTTTTCTTACCTCATGGACCGGACTGTGAAGGACATATCGCTGCTCCCAGTCAAGAGGTCAGATTCATAAATTCTTGGGGCAGTGCAAGGAATGGCTGTGGAGGAATCACAAAATGACTGAACTTGAAAGGGACTTCAGGAAGTCATCCTGTCTAACCTTCTGGCTCAGGAATGGTCAGCTAGTGCAGGGTGCCTGTGACCATGTCCAAATAGCTTTTGAATGTTCCCAGGGATGAAAGTCCCACAAGCTCTCTGGGCAACCAGATGCAGTGCCATGGGTACAAGCTAGTAAGTCTAGAAATACACAGCAGTCTTTCTAACCAGGCTGCATTATCCTCTAAGGGTGCAAGGCACAGCAAAGTGCACAAAAGTCATACTCCCAAAACTGAGGAGGGAAAGTTAATGAAGTGACTTTTCTTAAAAGACACCACACAGCTGTTGAGGACCGGCTCTTTAGCCAGGAGTGCCAATACCTGGTGTAAGGATACAGTTCACAGTGCTGAAGATCTCTTGCAAAAATCTCATGGTCCGAGTTCTCTGTCGATTTGCCTGCAAGCAGAGAGAATAGTGTCTGATGGGCCCTCCTGGCTCGCAAAATTCATGTTTGATGTTGGCAGACTGCTCCTCAGCATCTCTGCCTTTGCAAAAGAAGACACCATTCCCACAGTTTGGAATCAGGGTACAGGACAGGTGGCATGTCTTGTATGGTGCCCTACTATCCAGCATGCTTTCACAGCACAGAGCAGCTAAAGCTGGGTGACATCTTCCCTTGGGTTTGGGGAGGCTAAGAGAAACCCCTACCCCACCTTTACAGTTTCACTAAGTGCCTCCCTTTAGCCTTCACCCCAGTATGTTCCTTACCTTAATATAATCCAGAGCTGTGAACTGGGAAGCCAAGGCCAGGCTAGCCTGAGTTTCCAAATTCTGAAATAAAAAAAAAAACAACACAAACTGATCAAGGCTCTGCTTGCAGGAAATTGAACTGTGACAGCCCAGGAGTTCTCTTCCAGGTCTGCTCTTCTGTACCAGTAGTCATCCAACAGGACGATTGTCATAGAAGAAGCAGGAGGACCTCAGGTTTCTCACTGACATGACATTTGTTCTGTATCAGCCAGAACAACTACTGACACTGCTCCAAGCTGCTGCTACTTACCATTTCATGGAAATGTTTATTGAAGTCAGGTTGCAGGAAGTCCCTCATCTCACTGAGAATGCAGATCACGTGTGCCACTCGCGCTTCCTCCGTCTCTGGAAGAGAGACTTCAACCACGCTGGCTCCCAAACTCTGCAGGTGCTTCACCGCTGTGCAGGGGGCAGGTAAAGCACAGACAGCATCCCTGAGTTCACAGGCTGCAAATCCCCAACCCCTGCAGAGTGACAGACCCCATATGGCATTGCAGGGCAAGCATCTTCAGTGCACCGTGTGGCATGCACGGCTGCAGCTGCTTCCCCCAGGGAAATGCCTTCAACCTAACTACAGCTCAGTGTTCCAACAGGGCAGGGCCTTGCAGACAGGTTCCTAACTTACCTGCTGTATTGCAGGCAAATTCACCTTGCTCCTCTAGCCTCCCAGTCAAGCCAAAGAGTGAAAGGACTGACAATGTTTCCCTGAGCACTTCACATGGCCAGTGTTCTATCAGCATGAAGTGATTATTTAGCATCAAGCGATTCCCATCCAAAGCCTCTTCTGAACCATAATGGTGAAGGAACCAGGGAATACTCAAGAGACCAGGTAAACAATACCAGGCCACTAAACCTTGATGCACTTTAACAAGGCTGAACACCAAGACTTTGGGAAAAGTGAATCTTCTGCAGTCTGAAAAGAATCCTCTTCTTTCTGTGACCCCAGCTTCTTCATAAATACCCAGGCTTGCCTATGGTCCATCTTTCCTAAGTAAACTCAATAAATGTAGAAGAGTGTCTATGGAAATAAGGAGGGTGAAGATAATCCAGGCAAAGCCTGAATACTGTAAACTATCTCAGCTCCAATGCAACTACCATACCAGGCATTGAAGAGGCTTTCTCCCCCACCCTCAAGTATTCACCAGGGTCAATTTTGTTTAGTCTAAAGTCTGACAAAGGCACCCTAAAGGCACCACTTGGCTGATATCAAGGAAATACCAGAGAACTGCATATATCACAAAGACCTAGCACTGTACTACTACTGAGCATTATGTTGTGAAACAAGGCCTTCCCTTAAAAGTCTTTTACCATTAAAGCTTGCAGAGTAAGTATTACCAAGCACAGATCTGTCTTTATGCACACAGAAGCTGAGCACACTGGACTGCATTCTTCCATTGTAATCTGACAAGCCTACAACTGCTGAGCTTTTTAACCCTCAGCAGTCAGGGGGGCTTCCCTAACACAAAGTTACTGCTGTTTATCCAGCCAGACCCCTTTAAGTAACTCCTTTTAAGGACTTCAGGCAAGAGCTATTTAATGCATACATAAGAGGAGCACCAAGTGACACCATAACATCAGGCACAATAAGAGACTTACAGACTTTCACTCTTTACCTTTCTCACAGGCAGACAGGACTTCAGCATCACATGCCTAAAAGAATAAAAGGAAAGAACTTTAGTAACTGCTCTCCTTCTCTTGGTAAGCACACTCACCAGGACATCAGTCCTCATGGTGCTTTCCTTGTTCCTGTCCCTAACAGCAGTGAAACACAGTCCTACAGGATTTAGGTCACATGCTGCAAGAGAACAGCTTGCAGGTCACACCCCTAATGGAAAGGAAAGGTCACCTTTTCCAGAGCAGAGAATATTCCTTGTCTGCACTGTGCCAGACCCAGAAAGAGTCTTTTTTGTACCTCCAGGATGAAATCCTGAGCACTTTTGTGAGGCTGCATTGTAATTTTCAAGCAGTGCTAGCTTGCAAGCCCAATTTCTACACTGGAATAATGAAATAATACTCAGCAGCTACAGCACTGTCACGAAGTGGGTACACTCCTTTTCCTCATTTGATTTTAAACTAACTGCCTTTTGTAATCAGTTCAGAAGCATTGCTTCCAATAGAATCAGCAGTACTCATTGCCTTTCCTCATGCCTCTAAGAGACTTTTACTCAAAAACCTGCCTTAGAAAAAATATCTCCATGTTGATGTTTTCTCACAGGCTGTATTATCTTCCAACTACAGGACTAAATATGATAAATATGTCTCTAATGATGACAGACAAGAGAACAACAAATGCATTAGGCTCCTTTAAACTCTTATTTTGCAAAGCAGCAGAAAGATAGAAATAATCCAGGCACCTTAAAAAATGTCCAGTCCACTCCCAGTTTTAAGCCTTTCAGGTCAGGAGCACACATATCAGATAAGGTTGCTTTGGGCTGTTTTAGTCCTGCAGGGAACAAAGAAGAGTTCCTCCTTTTATTCTAGGATGCCTCCAGGAAGGGAGAGCATCTGGGCTCAGGGAGGGAGGGGGCTCACCTACCATATGGATAGAGCAGATCTGGCTCAGCAAGGATACTGTAAACAATGGCTGCATCTGCCACTGATGTACAGATAGGGCCTGTAAAAGAGACCAGTTAAAAAAACGTGACAAGAGGTAAATAGTACCTTTCTCCCCAGGTCCTTTCTAGGCAGAGATTGCCTCCCCTGTGAGAGCAGCACACAGCAAGGTCCCTGAAGTGGGAGCACAAATCCTCTTACCTACACTGACTGTGGAGTAGGAGAGTGGCAAGCAGCCATGACAACTGATGCGCCCAAATGTACCTGGAGAACAAGAAAAGGGACTTAGCTGGGTATTAGCAGTCTCTGGGGAGAGCCACCTAGATGGCTCTGGTGCACCCAGGCTAATCAACAAACCCCTGCCAGCTACTTTAATGTCTGCTGTTTCAGAGCCCAGCCCCTCTCATCCTTCAGTACCCTGTTCTGCTCACCCTGATCTGTCTCATCAGTGAAACACATCAATAGTGAAATTGGTTTCCCCCCTTAGAAATTAATTAGTTGAGGGGAAATATGTGCAAGGACATTTTGGAATATTTGTATTTAAATATGCAGAAGCAGCACTTGTGGTGTGGAAGATGGAAAGGCAGGAGCAGGACTATCAAGAGCAGGAGACAGCACCACATGGGAAGTCTCACCCACTCCACTGGTGAGACTTCATGCCTAACACCAGCTGTCTTCTGCAAGTACTCACATCACCTTTCTGACCAGTTACATTTTGTCATCATCATCACCTTCCTCAGATGAATCAAGATTTGTCGAGTTGACCACATGTGAAGGATGGAAAGAGAGCAGTGGCTGAGTATCTGGTCTCAGATGAAAGGCAGAAAGGGTAGAAAGGAAAAGCAGCAGACATATTTTGCTTAGTATTTGATGTAAGTTAGGTTTTTTTGAACATCTGTTCAATGGACAGTAGAGAATATTTCCGTGCTGCCAGTCTAACCTTCATGACTCTCAGACTCTCATATTTCAGAGTTTCTCTGGTCAAATTTTACCTCACAGGGATTAATAAGTGTCTAACTTGTTTGTGGCATTCTACCTGGAACAGCAAACAAGACAAACACACACCCCTCCATGATTAAAGGGCTCTACCTTTCAGCCCCACCACACCACAGAATGAAGCAGGAATCCTCACAGAGCCTCCTCCATCTGTGCCAATAGCCACGGGGCAGAGACCTACAAAAAACCCACACATTGGCCTGTGATCAGAGACACACATCATGTTGCCCTGTCCATTCTACCAGCAGCTGTATCCAAGACAGCACACAGAGCTCTCTGTTTAGCTAGAAGTTCCCTCCAGCTACTAAACCCAAACCCCCCACAAAAACTAAATGCTTGAGGTACTCTGGGTCAGGACCCTCCTCCCACCAACTCCATTTAAGACCACCTACCTGCTGCTACAGCTGCTGCCGACCCGCTGGAGCTCCCACCTGTGAAGTGGTTAGGATTGTAGGGATTCCTAGGGATCTTGTGGTACCTGAAGCAGACAAAGATTGGTTAACCTTTTCTTAGGAGGACTGTGTGCACCACAGGGCAGAAAAAGATCCAGAAACACAGCTCAGGGATTCTGATCTCTTGGTAAGGAGACACCATTTGATCACAGAAAGCACCATGTCCCTAGAAAACATGATGCAAAAGAGACTTCTGCCTCGGAGTCCAATCTCCTGTGAGCATAAGCAGCCCATCCAAAAGAGGCCCAAAGCAAAAGATGCTGCTTCAGCTCTTCTGTTGGCAATGGCACTGTGCCATTATTGCCTGCCACGGTGCATGATGCAATTCCAAAAGGTGGGGCAGTTGGTGGCCAGCAATCCTTACAGACAAGCAAGTCAGCTCTGCCCTTTATCCCCAAGCAGCAGCTCCCCACGTCTCCAGCCTGGCCACAGCCCCTGCCAAGCCGCAGAGTATCCAACTGCCCTCCCACAGTGAGGAAATGCTGGAAATGCTGGAAATGCTGGCAGGCTGTTGCAGCCAAGGGGGAGCCCTAGTTCCACCCAGCTGCACATGCACCACTCTGTGCATGTGGCTCTACACAAGGCTTATCGAGGCCGTGAGCACCACTGCTCTGGAACTGAGTTCTCAGCTTGGCTATAGCTGGAGAATTCACCACAGTAAAGCAAATCCAGTGAACCTGTTTTAGCTAGGAAGTAAAACCACTAAGTTCTCCTGACATGACTGTACCTTCTTCTCAATCTTCCAGGCCTTCAGCCATCACTGAGGCTGAGCATTACATGGCTATTTATTTGTTCTGTCACAGCTTTTGTCTACTCATCCTACAAACATTCACACCTCCAGGCCTGTAAGGCCTGACAAACCAAGTGCCTTACTCAGCAAACACCTGGAGCCTCTCTTTCCTTTGGTTTCAGGAGCCTTCAGGCTTCCACAGCTACTCTAACCCTCAAATCTACAGTACTGGGTTTTCATAGCCCCGGGGTTCTGTCATGCTTCCCCTTATTTTTGTACCCTTCCCTGTGAGCTCTGGACAGTCATAGGTATTTCTAGACTGGGAGAAGAGAGAGGAAAGGGATTTTTACCTATTAGGGTTGCATCCAGTTGTTCCAGTCCCTAGTTCATGCATGTTTGAGACTCCGATAATGATAGCCCCAGCCTCTCGCAGCTTCTTGGCCACAGTAGCATCTTCTGTTTCTGGCTCTGTCCCAAGATACACTGTTCCCACTCGGTGATGGTAAGGTACCTTAGCATGAAGACACCAAATTATTCATTCTAAAACCCTGGCAATGGAGCACATGCACACTTCAACATCACAACAGATCCCAGATATTAGGACCCATGGAGGTAGGCAAGGGCTAGGAAGCACCACTCCTCAGCTCGTCCTGTGCTGGCCTCTGTCAGGAGGGACACTTATCCCTTCAATATTAGGTCCTTCTCCTGTGCAGAGAAGTCATTTTCACATCATGATACAGAAGAGCAGAAATGTGTAGATGGTCAAAGCCTGCCTCCCTTGCAGCAATGCAATTGCCATGCCCAGAGGCTGAAGATCACCTTGGCCCCACAGCACAAGCTCTGTGTTCCATCTTTCTATGGACAGAGCTACAGCATTTCAGATCTGCATGCTTCGAAGCCTGGCATCAAGAGTAGTCAAATGCCAAAGTAACAGATGGACTTATTTTCAGGGTATGCTAAGTACTCCTTACTTTGAGGCAGCAACAGAAGAATCTGTACATAAATAGGGCTCCCAACACAGGGGTAGGTCTCTGCAGAGCCTACAACAACCTGATGGCACTGCCACAAGTATTCACTGGTAGCTGTTGTAGGGATGTTCAAAGTAACTTGTGTATTTCTGGTATTTTAAGGTAAGGAGAGAGAGATGCTTTGCCAGTGGAGCAAAGTCAGTGCCTGAGAAATACAGACAGTTACACCCACTGTACAGATGCTTTTATACATTCTCATTTCATCATAAGAGACTGTTTCCCACACCCACCCCTCTACTCCCCGTGGATTAAAGAGATCAGTACAAGATAGGGAACACGTCTGCTGTATGCAAGATCTGTCTTCACCTTGCAAAACTTGTTAATCCTACTCACTACAAACCCACATACAACCCCTCATTACAAACATTTTCCCAGGCTTCTGCAGAGAGCTGGGTCTTAAAACCTTGTCAGAGTGAGTTGTCCAGGTTAACCACCTGCAGCAGGAACTGGCAGCTAGACAAGGAAACTCACCACTTTGAACTCTTCTTTCAGGCACACTGGGATGCCATCCAGACAAGACAGGGTACACTTATTCCTGTAACGAGTGGTGGAGGCCTCAGCCATCTGCACAGAGAAAAAGGAAAAGCACAAAGCATATGTTATATATATTTAGCTGAGTGAAGGTCATCACCAGTATTGGGATGGATATAAAAAATGGCTTTCTTGGCCAATGTAGAAGTTTCCCTCTTCCACCATATGCTGGTGGAAAACTACAACTTGGAACCATTTACACCAATGAATGCCACATAAGCACAGAAGTCCTATTACAAACAGTAGTCCAGCAGAAAACAGGTTGCTTTAATGCTAGCTCTCTTTGCAGGAAGGAAAGCAAACTTGTTTGTAGTCCTCTAAACACAGAGGAAGGAAAAATGTACTTATTTTTCTGTGCATATTGGCCATTCTAATGGATGCTACTGCCCTTGGGGTGGCAGAGGCCCTTTTCCTACCAGAGGCAGACATTACCAGCATTATTTGCTCCTGGTCCCACTGCACTATGGCTCTGAGTGGCGGCGTGGATTTGTCGCAGTCCTCCAGCATGGCAATGATGTTCTTGGCTACCTGGGACGGCGTCAGCTTCCCACTCCTGCAGGACAGAAGTTGGGAGTTTGTTACAAGACCTCCCCTCACCACTCACAGGGTTTGTCTGCCATGCAGCAAGATGGCAGCTGTCACAGCTTTAAGCAAGAATTAAGTGAGAATCTCTGTGTGATGATGATCTGAACACTGTTGACACCATCAAGACGGGAGACTCTCTCCCTTAAGGGGAGAATTTGCCTACACAGAATCCTCCTTAAAGGAGGGGCAAAAGCTAGGAGAGTTACCCAAATATTCCTGAACCACCAGACAGATGAACAGGGACAAACAGCTGACAGCTATACTGAGACTCCTCAAGCTCCAGCAAGCTTGGAAGCTATGAAACTCCCAGTATAATGAGCTAAGACGAGGAGGTCGGACCCCTTTATGCAGGTCTCCCATTGCAGAGAAGGGGCTCCCAGCAGTACTGTCATAACCCACCCTCAGTAAGCCTTCCCTCCCTCCTGGCAAAGGCTGTGTTACACCACAAGCACAGCATCTCTGGCTGACACAAAAGGCTCATGGCCAAGATGCACCTGTAACACCAGACTGTGGTGTCAGCCCTTTGCTCCAATACCAGCCTGCAGGCAGAGGTGGCCCTTGAGGAACAGGTTCTAGGAGTGCAAGAATATTTATCCAAGGGCTCCACATCTGGCACTTGTCCCAGAAGCAACTAGAATTACCAGGCAGCCACAGCTCATGGAACCCCAGAGTCAGGGGTGTGTTTTCAGCTCTTTCCAAGCTGGACATGTTTACTGGGTGAAAGCAGGTGTCATGCTCAGAGAGGCACAAGGAGCTGCGGAACCAAGGGATTCATCAGAGACCCACAGTATGCACAACTTGCATAATCCAGATCAACCTTCATCTACTTCTCACTTGTGTTTGAGCAAACAAAATATGTAGAAATCTCTCTCAGACAGGACTGACAATAAGCCAAAGAAAATGGCATTTAAAAATCCTTGCAGGGCTTGTAAAGTTGTGTCAGCTCTCCCAGCTGACTTTCCTTTGTTAGTCTACTAAAGGGAAAGAGCAGTGATGACAAACAATGGCACCTCAAGGACAATGCTAACAAAGAGATGCCTGAGGGCCTGCAGAACAGTGGCAGCCCACAGCAGAGGAACATGCGGGACAGGTTGTTTCCAGACCATAATTTCACCTACCGGTAGCATTCCAGATAGTCTTTGATCCCTTTGAAGCTAAACCCGTTCCTTGCAGAATCAGTCCTGCAAAAGAAAAGATTAGAAGGTGCAACTGTGAGCCACCAAAGCTGGGTTTGTTTAGACCTGTAGACTTCAGCATCACTGTCCAGTGCAGCTTGGGGTCACTCACAGGAAACCACGTGGACTGCCAGCCCCTGCACTGCAGCTCACACTCTGTCAGACTCCTTGCACACAAGCCAGGCAACAGGTACAGTACAGATGCCACAGAAATAAGGGATCAGTTTTGCCAGTATGTCCTAGTTTTTTTCATATTCCTACTGAAATACAGCAGTCATTAAACTGTTCAAAATGTATTCCAAATTCGTATTTGCTACTCACCATTGCAACATTACAGCCTAGCTAAAATACACTTGTGAACCTAGTCCCAGGACCTCTGTCAAAAGTTCAATCCAGAGGCAGCCAGCAGCACATCTGGGTGTGTAGTGCAGGTGTGGGAAAAGGCACCCTGAGCCCACACAAGGAAGCACACAAGCAAACTGCTTCAACACCAAGTCAATGGCTCCAGCACATAAGCAGTGGACCATTTCTCATCACTAACAAAGCTAATTTCTTGTGCATCATTTTCTTGAAAACCTGTGCCCCTTCTCCCCTCCAAGCAAACCTGGTGTTCTCTTTGAGATTCCCTGCAGGCTAGAAACAGCACTCCTGTAGAGTCACTCAGAGGAATCTATTTACTCACTAGCCAAATACTAAGTGTACCTGCTCTAATAGTGCAACCAGAGGCCCAGTAAGGGCAGAATTTGGTCTCTCCTCAATAGTCAGACCCCCTTAAGCTTTTCCCTTTCACATTGCTTGTAATTACTGGTGATTTATAAGTTACAAAAGGCAAGATGACTGACAGCACTATTTGTTTTGTGAAGTGGCTGGGCATGGAAACAAGAATTCAATCTAAACTGCTGACAATGACAGCTTCCCACTAACCTAACAGCGCCAGCACGTGTGTTCTTCCACTTCTCTCTTACAGATCACATACTGACCTTGCTTCTGTCAGCTGCTTGATAACATCTGAAGGGCTTTTAGCCTCCAACTTGTCTTCTGTAACCCCTGCAGCAACCTCCGGGATAAACGTGGGATCTTCATGAATGTCAAGGGAACGCATAAGCGAGAAGTTGTTCAATCTGAATAAGAGACAGTCACTGCTGGAGTTTTCAACCTCAATGATGAGTAATTTTTCAGACTGTTCAGAAGGAGCCTTACCCAAGAACATTTTGTTTTAGCAGTCGGCTTTCACAGCAGGGAGTTGCAACAGTTACAAGCTAATCTCTCTCACATATTTCCTAAAGGCAGCATCAAATCTATTCTGCCTGTTTAACAAAGCCTCCTACCTCTTGACATAAGGCCAGCCTCTGTAAACCCCAGCTGGGAAAGAAATGTGGAAGTTTTTGATTCACCTCTCATACACAGACCAAAAATACAGGAATGGAGGAAAATAAAAGGAGAATGTAGTGTAAGCCATACATTCAATCACTAATCCTGTTAAAACAAGAACCTCTTCAGACTTTTCCATGACCTGCTTCAACAGAGCTTGTTTGCCATCAAATACAAAAGGAATTGCAGCATAAACCCATAGCTTGGACCACATCAAGCAAAGAAATCAAAACCTTGTCACAGATATCCAGGCATGATCTGCAGTATAACAGCAGTGACACTTGCCTGGGTTTGATTTGCTCAAAAAGCCCACATCCCAAATCAAATTCAGAGGTGACACAGCTCTCAGTGTCCTGAGATCTGCACAGATGACCCTTCAAATGATGAGCAAACTATATGAAAAAAGCATGAAGAGGTTCCTGAACCTCTTACCCAAGCGTCTCCTAGTGCAATGCGAATTTGAAATCAGTTTCTGAACAAAAACACATGTGAGAGAGAGAAGAAAGGCTGACCTAAAATAGAGAACATAATTAAAAAGAACTTATCAAAACCTCTGAACTTTATGTCTGGCCTCACTTCCCCACTACTACTATTCTTTTAACCCCATCAGTGATAAGCACAGCACATTTGCACATCCACCAGCTTTGAAAAAAAGATTTAACAAAAGAGCAAAGGCAAAGAGACATAAAGGCAAACAAAAGGCAAAAAGAAAAGCTGGCAAATACATTTTCTATGCACCTGCATGAGTGTGAATGAACGTTAATTTCTTCTCATGAGGACCCACTCAGTATGGGTTGGGTATGACAGTAGTTAAAAAAATAATCCAGCAAACATCTATGAAATAATCTCACTCTCCAACCAAATTATGCAGCTTTTCTCTTCAAAAAATGTAATTTCAGATAACCTACAAGCAGTGTGCAACGCAAGTACCTTAAACCTAAAAAAATAAATAAAAGAAACTCAGAGTGGGAGAAAACTCCCCACCTTACCTCATTAAGAACGGCAGTAAGCAGATCTGCCCAAAAGCCTAGGAAAAAAGCAAGCAAAAATGTTGGTTTGCAGCAACTTTGACCTGAACACCTTCTCTCGCTAGGCAAGGAATGCTGAATATGCTCACGATTGCTGCAGGCTCAGAGCACCCTAGAGAGAATGCAATGCTATGCAGCAAAGAAAGAGCTCAAACACTTGCACTTTACACCACAAAAATGGCCTGAAATGCTTTTCTCCCCCACCTCTCACATTTATATAATTATAAAAAGAATATTCTTCTGATTCTTCTGCCTTTGTCTTTCCCTGATTCACACAGAAAGCCTGCAGCTGCAACACTGCTAAGAAGCATCTATATAGCTCCCATCTGTTATTTTCTTCATGTTCCACAAATTATGCAAACACTGGATAAGGTAGGAGCTTATTATTTTATTTACTTTTAGGACCTTTCCTGTCTCTTGACCAGCTCCCACAGTAAAATGAGTCAACCTAGAAAAGTGTGAGAAATTTAGAGACTCCGTGGTAGCAGACAGCTGAAGATACTCTTTCAATACCCTGGCTCCCAGTGCAGCAGCATCAGCAGTGGCAAAGAGACTAGCTTTGTTCTGGCCTGTCTTGATATCTCAACAACAGACTTCAGAAACATGTTGTGAGATGTACAAATACAGTACAAGTCTGAGGCAAGGCTCACATGCTAGTCCCACAAAGTGGCATGTTACCTCACACATTGCATAAGAATTACAGCACCTTTTTGAAAACACAGGCTCCTAATCTACATCTAATCTAACACAGCACAACCCGTAGGAGACTGAGAACCTCACACCCCCCGCCCTCCAAGGGAGATATCGGGAAAGGAAAGAAGCCCTTCACCATGCACCAGAAGCAGCCACAAGGCAAAATATAACAAAGTATTCTGGTTATTGCATGTCGACAGAAAGCTTCTGCTAAGGTGTTCTCACAAATAAACACAGCCCGTCAAACTGTTTCACTCCAGGCCCGGCCGGACACCAAGCTTTGTAACAGGTGACACGGCTGAAAAGAAACTTTTGTGCCTAGCTGGCTCAAAAGGAAAGGCCAAGCAACAGCAGCAGCAGTCAAACCCAGGGGTTCCAAGCAGAAGGTGGTGCGAGGTGTGCAGTGTCCCCCCGCACCCTGACACCGAGCGCTCCGCTGCCACAGCGGGACCGGCCCGCAGGCTCCCAGAGCCCACCCGCGGGGAGCCCCGGCGGCACAGCTGCCCCCAGCTCCCCCTCAGAGGGATGAGGCACCCAATGCCTTTGACATCCAAGGAAAGCTGCCGGCAGCTGTATTTCGAGTTTGATGACAGCTCTGGGCTCTCCACACCCGAAGACACCCAGGACACCCTCAGCCAGAGGCCGGCGCTCTCAGTGCCCGCGGCACCACACCTGGGGGCCGGGATGAAGCCGGGAGCACGCAGAGAGCCCCAACCTCCCCGCCGAGCCCCGCTCCCTCTGGACCCCCCGCCCTGTTTTCCCCGCGCAGCCCCGGGTTTCACTGCCCCGTCTGCCGGCCCGCACTCACCGTGTTGGCCACATGGACGAAGAGGCGCAGCCCGGCGCCGCACAACCTCGGAGCCCACTGCGGAGAGAAGGCGAGAAGCGAGGTGAACGCCGTCCCCGCCGCCCCGCGCCCGCCGCCCCCCGCCCAGCCCGGCGCTCACGGTGTCCCGGGGCGGGCCCGATGGCCCGGCCTGGCGTGGCCCCCGGCGGTGCAGCACGGCCGCCCTGCTGCCCGTGTACCGCCGCCCGCAGCACAGGTAGGCGGCGGCGGCCACGAGCAGCAGCGACAGGAGCAGCAGCAGCAGCGGCGCCATGGCGGTGCTCCCTTCCCAGCGAGCCCTCCCGCTGCCGGGGCGGTGCTGGGGCTGGCCCCGCCCGCAGCCGCCCGCGGGCGGCGGGAACGGCGCGGCGGTGCGGTGACTGACGTCCCGCCATGTCCCGCTTCTTCCAGGCGCTCCGCCGAGCCGGCGGCGCCCGGGCCGGGGGTCCGGGTGTGCAGGAGGCGGACGTGCAGCGGTGGGGGCTGACAGGTCAGCGGGGAGCCCGGGGGAAGGGTCGGCAGGGAGCCTTAGGGTTGTGGTGCTGTCAGAGATGGCGGGAGGAGGCGGAGGGGCCCCGCGCTGCCTGCTGCTGCCCAGCTCATAGAATGGCTTGGGTTGGAGGGGCACCTTGAAGATTATACAGCTCTAACCCCCCTGCCATGGGCAGGGACGCCTCCTTCTAGACCAGGTTGCCCAAAGCCCCATCCGACTTGGCCTTGAACACCTCCAGGGATGGGACATCCACAACTTCTCTGGGCAACCTCTTTCAGTGGCTCACCATCCTCACAGCAAAGAAGTCTTTCCTAATATCTAATCTAAATATACTCTCTTTCAATTTGAACACATTCCCTCTCTGCAGTGTCGCTGCAGGCTCCTGTAAATAGTCTTGCCCTATCTTTGCTGTAAGTTCCCTTCAGGTAGTGAAAGGCCTCAGTTAGGTCGCCCCAAAGCCGCCTCTTTTCCAGCCTGGAGAACCCCATTTCTCTCCGCTGTAGTTGTCTGGGCTCTGTACTCACAGCCCTGAGGCCGGAAATAAATAAAGGTGCAAATAAAGTGGCTCCCGGGCCTGTCAAAGTGAGCTGCAGCTGCTGCAGAGATGGCACTGCTGCCATGCTCTCCACTCTCTGTGAGCCTTCCCTGGCTGCTTCAGTCCCTGTCCTTGGCTTTGTGTTTTAGGTGGGTGTTTGGGCCGGGGCTGAGCTCGGCTTTAACCCCCCTAGTGCCTCAGCTCAGCCTCAGACAGCGCTGTTCTTCGGGACAACATGAACAAGGGTTGGCCTGTCTAGTGGCCTCGAAATCTGATGCTGAGTGTGAATTAAAGTGCTTTCCACTGCCCGGATTGTGATATTAAAGGGGAGCACCTGGGCAATCCATCCTGCCTGCACATTTTCCTTACCTGCTGGAAGTCCTCACCTCAATCTCCGGGCTGGTTTGGGTTTGTGAATCCTGCAGGCTGGTGCGTTACTTCATGCACTCAGTGTGCACGTTTTCTCAGGGAGGAGAGGGCAGCAATGGCACAATACACAGAACTTGAGTCCAAGAACAAGGAAAGGTCTTGCTAACACCTATGTGACTTTTTTATTCATTTTGACACATAGTGCCCCATAATAAAGATTGCAGTGATGGTAGTAGTCGCAGTGACCTGTAGTGGAGGTCTGCCTTAGCTTTAAGTACAGAAAGACTGGAAAACATCTTGTTGAGAAATTATTATTCTACAATAATAGATTGTGACAAACATTTCTAGAAGCCTAAAGTGTGTCCCTGGCTCTAGTACTTACGCATTTTAAAAAGTGACTCAAGCTGAAAATTAAGCTGTCTTTTAGGACTGCAAAGTACCAGCCTAAATATTAGATCAGGTTCCATGTACAGTCTGTTGCAGTGGCTCAGGGTGTTTTTGTGCATGTAAGTTTCTGAATATGCTTCTGAATTGCTATAACGTTGGGGTCTTTGCTGTCCAGGAGGGTAAAACAGCTTCTGCTGAGACTTGCTGTGCTTTTCCTGTAAGGCAGACATTTGGGAAGGCCTGTTTTGTACAGGACCTGTTTCTAGTGTAAGTGTGTATAGAGTGCATTGGATGACTGTAAGTGTAACAAATCATTTTTATTCCCAGGCATTAAACTTCGTCCCTATCAATTAGAAGGTGTAAACTGGCTGGTGCAGTGCTATGAAGTCCAGCATGGCTGTATCCTGGGTGATGAGATGGGCCTTGGGAAGACTTGTCAGGTGTGTCTTCTTCTTCTGGAATATGATCTTTGCTTAAATTTTTGGTTTTTTAGCCCAGTGTTTCTGCAGAATGAAAAAGAAGAAACGCCCTAATGATCCCCCCCCACACCCCTTCAGAATTCCATACTCAAGTGAGAGCTCATTGTCTCTTTCAGTCCTTAACCACTTAAAACAAGTCCTGAGTTAAGTCCTGAGTAACTCAAAATAGGTTTCAGGGTTTTGTAAAAAGATGAGTGGCCATTTTATCGAAACACCTTAATGCATAATTCATAATGTGCAGAGTTGAAGGCACAGTACACAGCCAGTACAGGGAAAATAATGTCCTTTTGATGTACCTGCACCAAGGGGATTTTTGTGTTTGTCAACACATGGATTAAAATTTATAGGTCTAATTTTTTCAGAGGTTTGTTGGATTTTTTTTTTTTTTAATTTTTCAGTGGGTTTAAGTTTTGTTGGAAAATGACTGGTTTTGCTTTGGATCAGCTGATTTTATTCAACAGGTCTCAAATTACAAATAGTTTTAGAAAGTGATACGTGGTAGATCTGGTTTGTGACTGTGCAAGAAAGGCCTTTGGAAAGGGGCTTCATATACTGAGGTCATGTTTTAGAATCTAAGCTTTTTGTCTGTATCCCACTTGAAATTCTATTAACTCTGATTTGTGATAATGAACCTATGGAAACTAGCTGCAAAACTCAACAAGGAGACAGCTTGTGTAGGATCAGGCTACTGGGTTGAACCCTTCCCTTGTTATAAAAAATATTTTTTCCTTGCCTTTTAGACCATTTCTCTACTTCTTTATTTGACAAAAAAATTATCCAACAAAGAGAGATTTCTGATACTTTGTCCTCTGTCAGTTCTGAGCAACTGGAAGGAAGAACTGGAGAGGTAAGTTTCAACGGTTGTCTGGCTTACTATATTATTGATCAGACTTGCAATTGCAGAGTTTGCAAGTTGCAAGATTACAAAGATTGTTTTCAAATGGGCTCACATCAACACTTTCTTTTTATCCTTTCAAAGGGATAAAAAGTAAAAAGGGAAGCTGCTACTAAACCAACAAATCAATGCAGACTATGCAGTTAATGCATAGTCTTTACAGTGCTGTGGTATACATGAATCTATCCATCCTATATCATTGGCTGACTTCCAGTCCAAATGCCTCCACTAGCTCTTTGCTTTTTATTGATTTGTAACCCTCCCTGCTCAGCCTCTCTTAGGCAAAATCTGCTGAAGACAGCCACGAATCTTCATAATGAAAGGTAAGACCCAAAGTGGGGGGCATGCTCACGTATGCACACAAAATACATCACACCTGTGCATGCAGCCCATCCTCACTGGGGTGACTGTGCCAGTGGCTGTGCCTGAAATACGTACATTTGTGGTCTGTAGCCCACAGATTCCTTTTGAGAGGGAGGGCTAGAAGTTAAAGGTTAGAACAGAAGTCTGTCTGTGTGGCTGTCAGCTGATGCTGTCTCTCAGAGAAGGTTACGTTCTGAGGTGAGCTGGCCTGATTTGGATAGATTTTGGGTTGGAATAGTTGGGAGAAAGTGCATTCCTTCATAGATCAGCAGTGCAGCTTTCCAGAAGGAAGGTTAGGTAAATAACAGTGGTGGGATTAAATGAGGAAGAATTTTATGGTCCCGACAGTTGCAACTGGTTTTATCTGATTTTGACTGAGAGAATATATTTTTGAGGCCCTGACTTGGACCTCTTTGCTGCAGACATTTTTTGTCTTTATTTTAGTATGATTCAGGCCAATCCTTTGGTCTCATCTGAGCCAACTGTATTCATTCACTGTGGGCCTGATATTTCTGACTCTGAAAGGTTTTCAGCCTGCCAGTGGCTGATTTCTTCCCAAGGGAAGATTTCTTGGGAGAGTCTTTCTTTCAAGGACAATTTCTGTAAATAATATATGTTCTCAAAATAAATCTGTACAGCTGTGCTGATTGTGTTTCTCTTGTTCCACTAATGGGACTAGAGAGGTGTTGTTCCCTTTTACCAATCATACTAAGTCTGTATGGGAACACATTATAAAAGGTACTAAAAATCAGACAATAAAGCCTTCTGATTTTCTTCTGCTTCGAACTGGAGTCAAACATCTTTATTTCGTGTCCAAGTGCGACAGTTCACCTGCTTCTTATGAACTTTTTTCAGTTCAGAATAGCAGTTAGGTCATGAGACTGGTTTTCAATCATCTACCTTGGACTCTTACACCTAGAAAAGTGCAGGTTCATTTAGGACTTGTCCAAACCACAGCCAGTGGCAGAAGTGCCAACCTGAGATGAGAATTATGAAGGAGTGAAATTCAAAAGCTGAGATCCAGACTCATCTCACAGCAGTGTAGGGTGTTTGGATAGGCATTCTCATTATATGTGGCTGTGTTTGGTAATGGGATCCAGGGTCGTAAACATATGAAAAGACTTAGCTTGGCTCACTGTTTTTGCTCCTTCTTTTAACAACAGGTTTGCTCCAGGTCTTTCATTCATAACATATGTAGGCAGCAAGGAAGAGCGACCCAAACTGCAGGAGAATCTGAAACAGGACTTTCACTTCCATGCACTCCTGACAACGTACGAGGTACGTAGTATCTTTGTCACTTGAAAGGAGGGCTCAAGTTTTCCTCACCTTTTTGTTCCCTCTGTGCCACTGAGTTCATGCCTTGTCAACCCACAAGTTTTCTCATTTTTACCCTTCCAGTTCTCTTCCCCTCTCTCCCTAGGTGGAGTGTGATTGAGAGGGTGTGTGGAGTTAAACCATGACATGCTGAAGGTGTCATGTAGCTGTCATGGCTTTTCCTCAGGTACTAAGTGCCTTCATTCCACTCTGCTCCATTTCACCATAGTGTGCAAGCAGACAGAAAAATCTCTGTTTCTTAACTGATGTATTTACTTAAATCATGAATCACAGTTCATTTTATTTCATTGCAGATTTGCCTGAAAGATGCAGCATTTCTAAAGTCGTGAGTCTGGTTTTAATTTCTTCAAATTTTCTTCTGCATATCTGTCAACGATTTCTTAAGTGGATGTTTGTATGTGCAAGATTCTGTGTTGTTTCACAAGAGACAGGGATGTTCTTGGCTTGTGATCAGAACTTTGCCTTTTGCAGCTTTCAGTCTTTAATGTCAGCTAAAATATATGTGAACTTCCCCCAAGGGCAGTTTTCAAGCCAGTTAACTCAAAGCAATATGGCACATAGTGACTTGCAGCAGTGCTTTAAGTATCAGTCCAGCAGAGGACATCCTCGAGAGCTTCAGGTTATAAAGGTATTAGTTGCAAAATTCACTGAAACTGACCTACATTATAGAACAGTGATGATGTGCTAATACCATGTCCTGAAGTTTATTGCCTCCAGTCAGAGCTGTGGAGGGCTTATGAAGAATTATGCCTTCTACAAAGACTGATTATTCAGCTGAAATTCAGCCTGTAGGAGGTACTGTCATGGTCATGCAGAATTCCACAGGAGTCTGCACTTGAAATGGGGAGGAATTTTTCTTTTTTCTTAGCAGTAGTAGTGCCTTGCAGTGGTGTTGTGACAAGTGCTGGGGGCAGCTATACATAATGAATGTCTCAGTATCTTTGTGGAAACAGAAATCCAGGGGCCCCCACTGGCACAGTTTTGTGTCTGTCAGGACTAGTCAGGCCCACAATGGGCACCCTCCTGACTTTCAGCAAAGCACCTGTCCTTGGCCACTGCTGGAAGTGGCAGACTGTGCTGCAATCATGATAGAAAGGTCTGATGAAAGGTAGCCATGACTGTATTGTCCTTACAGTTTCATATCATGTTCTGCATTGCTGCACATTATTCTGTTTATTTTAAAGTGTGGCTCAGGTATGGAGCACCCAGGGAGAGCAAGTAGCCAGCCTTAGTATCAGAGAAAAGTCAGCTCCAGAGTAATTTCCTACTTCTAAAGCTAACAAATAACCTCAAAGCCATGTCACTCAAATTTAGGGTTTTGCCCTTTAGTCTTCCTTCTTAAAAAAAAAGTGGTTGCTAATCATTTGTACCTTGTCCTGTGTGGGAGCATTTGGAGCACTTTGTAAGGGTAGGTCAGAGTTATCAGATGTCTCCCCACCACTACTCCTTACAAGCAGTGTAACAGCACAGATTAGAGCCATGCTCTGATGGAATAGATGAGGGATCAGAGTGTGCTCTGCACGTGAGCTTCTGCAATGCTTCAAAGGCAGAGTCCTTCTGCAATTCAGCTCCTGAGCTCGTAGAATAAGAGTAATGACATTGATTGTTCTGGCAATAGAGAACCTCTCTGATATGTAGCAGAGAGGGAAATTGAGGCAAACAAAAAGGCTTTTTGGGAAGAATGTAGGTCACTGTGATGTCAGATGTATTCCACTGGGAAGAGAAGTGTGTGGGTGAGAAAAGATGGAGGTTCATGCATTCCCTCCCCTGGAAATGACTCTGATGTGGAAGTTGAAACCCTAGTGATAAGGAGGCACAAACACTGAGGGTTGAGAGGATGTGGAGTTTCAATCAAGCAGAATGAATCTACTGGATCACCAGTGATTCTGCAGACTGCTTGAGGACACTCTGCACAGAGCTGTATGAATACAGAATAAGTTTGAACTCCTGTCTTGGGCGATTTGCAAAAGCCTTGGGATCACTCTTCCATCACTGCCTCGTGATAGTTGCTGGGTTTTTGCACAGGTACTAGTTTCATATCTCTTTTTCCAAATCAGAGACCTCCTTGAATGTTCAACGAACTTGTGTTTATGTCATGTTCCTGAGAAATTCAGGTGAATTTTGTTAGTCTTGATTTCAGAAAAAACTCACACAGATTTTAGTTAAAAACCTGTGTTGGATCTTCAAAAACAGTACCTGTGAATTCCACCCCACTTTTGGTGTTTGCTTGTTGTTGGGATGGGGTGGAACCCCACCTTAAGTTGAGCCAAGCAGACTCACCACTTACTTTGTTCTTTTTGTGCTTACAAGAATGAATTGTCAGCCCCTAACTGAAGATGCTGTTTTTTGCTTGTTCAGCTTTAACTGGGCTGCCTTGGTGGTAGATGAAGCTCACAGATTGAAAAATCAAAATTCTCTGCTTTACAAGACACTTTCTGAGGTAAAGTAATTCATCTGTCTTCTAGTATCTTAAGACTTTTCCCTTCTCAGATTCTCTGTTTGTTCACAGAGCAATAAGCTCTGAACCATCATTTGTTTCCATTAGAGCTGGTGAACAGATTCCCATATTTAGTGGCAGAGAGATAAAGGCCTTGTTGGCTTTGCATGGCAATGGGCAGTATTTGGAGCTTCCCTGTCATTCTCTTTCATGTTTGGGTTTGCCATGTTGGAACAATTTGAAAGACTTGAAACAGTAAAACAGCCAGACATGGTGCTGAATCACAGCTGTGCTACTGCAGAAGTCTGGCTGACCTAAGCAACAAGAGGCCATCTCCACATCTGGCAGCGTGAAGGAACCCTTGCCTAGCTCATGAGACCTCAAGTCTTGAGCTACTGACTTCCACTGCCTCATTTAATGGAGCCACCCTTGTTTATAGAAGTGAGGAGAATTGCTCCAGCCTCCAAAGCACCCTGCCAGAGCAGCACAAATGCCTGAGTGAAGGCTGCACTTCTTGTCATGGCACAGAAACATCGGTGTTTGGTGTGTGCTGGCATCAGCAACAATGTACTACAATACACCTTGGAAAGTAGGGGGGGTTTTACTGAATTCTTGAAAGTGTTACATATTATGAACATATTGTCCATGATGTTATAATGCAGGAGCTTTGATTTTTAATCTCAAAAATACAGATGTGATTCACCTTCTCTCTCATTTTAATCCATTTTCTGTTACCAAACTTGAGAGAAATTTGTAGCTTTCCAAAGGTAAACATAATTCCCAAGTCTGTTTATAGGAATTACTGTAAGCAACATGGACCAGATAATGTTGCTGTGTTTGTCAGAGTTACCCAGCAAACAGAAATGGAACTTAGTCTGATGTAATTTCATTCCACTGTCCTATTCCAATTGCATTTTCCAGTTATCCCTCTTTATCTAACATCTGGTATGCAGTATTAGACTGTAGACTGCATGGACCTGAGCATTTTAATGGAGTCAGTTTTGCACTTTGTTCTTACTTTGCTTACACTGAATTCCTTGCACTGGTGCCAGCCTAGTCAATTTGGAGCTGTTTGACTGTCACACCATACCTCATGTTTGGATGGTTTTGGCAAATCTGCACATTCTGCAAGCAGTTCTGTGCTGCCTGTCATCTTTTAAGTTAAGCTTGAGTGGTGTGGGTGGACTTGTGTATTACCTAACTTCTCATTACAGATACCTTTTCCTAATAATTTTGTTTTATTGCTGTTTCTTTCAGTTCTCAATAGGCTTCAGCCTGCTACTCACAGGCACTCCAGTCCAGAACAGCCTCCAAGAACTGTACTCCTTACTCAGCCTTGTTGAGCCTGACATCTTTCCCCAGGAACAAGTGAAAGAGTTTGTTGAGTATTACCAAGTTATTGAAAAGGAGAGTGAGCCAGGTCAGTAATAAGCAACACTGTACTTCAGTCAGAACCAGCCTTTATCTTGACTAGGGAACAATCATGTTGTATCCTCTTTATTTGCTTTCTTTTAATGGTGACAAGCTTTAAAACAAAGCCACAAAAACTAATGATTACTTTTAAGGCAAGAGCTATCCTAATGTAGCTCCTAAGTGTTGCAGGTATGCAGCTGTGTTTTGGTTTCTCTGTTTGTAAAATGTAGCTTGAATGGTTTAATGAATAGATGTGAGATTCCTTTTACATTTATTTTGAAAGTGTACTTCTGAAGGTATTGTATAAATTCCTTGCCTTTAACACAGTATTCTCTGTTTTTGTTTGTTTGTTTTAATTTCTCCCTGCCTCTGTATAGCCAAAGAATTGCACAGTCTTCTGCAGCCATTTCTGCTTCGAAGAGTCAAGTCTGAGGTGGCTGCAGAGCTGCCAAAGAAGGTGGAAGTTGTTCTCTACCACGGAATGTCAGCTCTGCAGAAGAAGTACTACAAGGCCATTTTGACAAAAGATTTAGGTAGCTGGACATTTTGAAGTCTATAAATTATTTTTAAAAACAAAACTCATTCCTGTTGTACATGCAAACTAATTCCTGTTGTACATGCAAACTAATGCCCCTTGTACATGCATGCTCTGTTGTAAAGAAGCAGAAGTTACTTTGGTCTGCAGAATATGTACAGAATAAACATGCCAAATTTGGGGCACTTAATTTTTGGTTTTAACCTGTGGCAAAATCAGAGACATATGTATTGATCTATTGCTCAGGTATTGCGAGCTAGGTCAGCCTGAGGATCTGCTTTGGGCCAGTCTTGAAGTAATTAAAGTAATTTAAAATTCTTATCACAATGTAAGCCTGCTCCTATTGCATGTTTTTGTATTCAAACCAAAGGGTGGTACAAGAAATTTTGGATCTATTGTTCTCTACAGATTTTCTAATAGTAGCACAGATACCATAAAAAAATTTTCAACCTACTGGATGCAGATAGGAGGTTTTTGGGAAACTGCAGGATTATGTAGACAATCCAACCACTCCCATTATGTGGTTTGTGAGTGCTTATTTGTTGTAGGGAAGTTAAAGCTGGGGAGTTGGAGACCCTTTGTTCTTCTAGGGCTTTCTAACACTTTGCATGAATGTCACTGGGAAATCCGAAACTTCATCTTCTACTGTAATCAGCATATGTGCGTGCACTTTTTTTTGTTCCTCACAAAAATGCAGCTCTTCTTAATGTCCTGGTTGCCCAGGAGATCTTGACTGTGCTGTATATATTTTTTTTTGAAAATGCAAATGAACTGCACCAAATTTCTTTTTGAAATTTTTATTTTCATGATTCACTCTCAGAAAAATTACAGTGACCTTTTCTAGGGAGTTCAGAAAGTTCAGTGAGTCTGTCAAGGCAAAGTGGTGCTTACGAGGGTCTTATTTCTAAGAGCTTGTCCAAAAAGTGTGAGGGAAATTTTTTTTGGTCCGTGAAAACAGATGTATTAGTCTTGAGATAGGAAATTCAAATCCAGATGTGATACACAGAGAGAAATACTCCAGTGCTGAAGCACTTCAGAGCAGTGCTTAGTACCAAGACATTCCCAGTCACAGCCAATAATGGAGCATGGGCTGCCCTGCTCTGTTCTTTTCTCTGTTCTTTGTTCCAGATGCATTTGAAAATGAAACGGGAAGGAAGGTTACACTCCAGAATGTCTTAATTCAGCTTCGGAAGTGTGTTGTCCACCCATACCTCTTCAATGGTAGGAAAGCACTGTTCTCTTTTGAAAAAGCAAAAATAACTTTCTTGATTTACGCAGTGGTCTTCTATTCTTAGTGTGATACTTAGAAGAAGCAAGCAATAAACACTCTTGTGCTTGAATCGGTAGCAGCTGTGAGTTTGTGACCAGTTCCAACACGTGACAGTTCATCAATAATGATGCATAAAGTAGGAGACTGTGTGGAGTCTGAGTTTCTGACTACAGCTTTCTATTTGTGTCTCCTCCCATCTAAACAAAGAAATCACAATGCTTTGTGAGCTACTGAGAGTGTCATTTAGAGACAGAGAAGGACCATCATTTCTCAATCAACATCATGTGGCTCTGCTCAGCAAAAGTGGCAGTGCAGACACACTGAGGCTGACCACAGAATTGTTTTTTGTGGTACTAACTCTGCCTTTGAAACTCCTTTCTGTTCCAGGTGTCGAGCCAGAACCCTTTGAGATTGGAGACCATATCATTGAAGCCAGTGGCAAGATGTGTTTGTTGGATAAACTCCTTTCATTCTTGTATGCTGGGTATGTGATGTTTGGATGGGGTGGACATAGGGAGAAAAACTAAACTGGAAAAGCAAACTACTTTATGTAGCCATAGATTGAGCAGTTAGTCATCACAGCACAAGCACTAACCTATTTATTGCACATTACTCACTATTGAAAGAAGTAAAAAAAGTTGTATTGGAGATGGTAGAGGAACCTTGAAGATTTTTGTAGCTTCCCTTTAAGTATTTCTCAAAGCATTCAACTAACTCTCTCACTTGCTCTCATATTTGCCATATTTGAGAACCTGGGACAATAACCATGTGACTTGGTCTTCAGCATATCTGCTTTGATTGTGAGTTTCCTGAGAGTGGTTTCTAATACCTCCGTTGAGTTCCTTTGTGCTAGCATGCCTGTGTTAGCCTGGGAGGCACAATCCATGACAAATGTGAAAAAGACAAACCCAAGAATAAGCTGAAGCTTCAGAAGTTTTGGGGTTGATGTTCAGAACCCCTTGTGTTGTGCTCTGACGAGTTCAGAACCTGGAATCCAGAGACTAAAGGACAGAGCTTCAACAGCCCTTGTGAAGTTCTGGTGTGATTTTGTTGTCTTTGTCCTGCTGTGTAGCACCTTGTGAGTGGCTGCCTCTCCACTGAATGTCTTTGCTGCAGGACCAGCCCTGTGCAAATTCTGGACTTGAAAATGTCTGTGTTCTGCTCTAGGGTGAAGTCTGATTTAAACAGAGCACTGTCTGAGCCCTGGGGCTGGGAGGGAGGAGAGCTGATTTCTAACACACCTTTGTAGGTGGAGCTTGATCTTTGAGGGTCATTTGCTGGAGAAGGCAATGTTCTGCTGTCACAGAGATGCTGATACTACATTTTCCCAGTGTTTCAGATGCATTGTAGTGTGTGATTTGAGAGCAGTCAAGTGGTGAAGAAGGCCTCGTCATGCTAGGCTGAAGCTGGGGGTGCTTTTAGACAGGCTCCTCACCAGCCTGTGTCCAGCCAGCAGCAGAGCTGTGCCAGAGCCCTGTTACTTCTCTGTGACTCCACACCCTGGACAGGGCAAATTATGGTGGCAGATAAAGCTTAACTGATTGCATTTAGATGTGGAGCTGAAAATGTGGTGAGGGCCCTGATTCTGGGAGGCCTTGCTGTGTAACAGGGACTAATAATCACTGGTTAAGCTGTTGTCACCCCCCAGCAGCTGTGAAATGCTGTCACAGTGTGCTGAGCATCACAGGGTTTCTTGTGCTTCTTGCAGTGGCCACCGTGTGTTGCTCTTTTCTCAGATGACTCAACTGCTCGATATCCTGCAGGACTACATGGACTACAGAGGTATGTTCTGCATGCTTTGATACGAGAGGGTTTATCCTAATAATCTCTGCCAGATATCGTTCCTGTTGGTTGATCTGCCTGGGATGGAGAAAGGAAAGTGATGAAGTTTTTTTGGTTCTTAGTAAATAGGGACCATATTCCTGCAGCAGCTCCGTGAGTTGGAGGGTCTTGAGTTCAGCTCTTTGCTGTTACTTGCTTCCTGAAATGAGCTGGTAGTTAAAGTGTTTTTCTTCAAAGTAGCTCCATCTTTTGTGCCTTGATAAAATGGAGCTAAAAAATGGCAGGGTAGCAATGTTTCATTATATACTGTGTTCAGTTGTGTACCTGTGTCCTGAAGTAATTGCAGTAAAGGCAATAGGCTTGCTCTAGATTCACTTTGTCCAGGACAAAACACAAACTGAGCCACAGTTATACCAGGAAATTAATTTTTGATTAAAACAGTTGTTGACAGTGGGGCCCCAACATGTCTGTGAGGGCAGGTTGGATCAGACCATTTTTGGCAAGGTTAGCAATGTGTTCTTGGGACATTTTCTTTTGTTTCAATCCACATGGCTCTATGCCTACTTGGGATTTCCCATGAAAGAGGCTTTTGTTGGGTGTTTATGGTTTTGGACAACGAATAATGTAGGATAAAGCCAAATGTAGTGCCATATCCCATACTGCTTGCTCACAGCAAAGCACACACTGAAGGCCGTGAGAGTTTGGAGAAGGAGGATCTGATGGTTGTTGGCCTGCTTTGTGGGGCCAACAGCCAGCACAGCATAGTCTGAAATGGGACTGTGTGCTAATGTTCTTTTACTTGGGCTCTGAATTTTCCTGTTGTGTTTCCAAGCAGTAAATTAAATGCTAAGAGTCTCTGCTTCAGACTCAGCTGAATTACTCTTTACCAACAGTCATGCTGGAAGTCAGGGTCATTACCTCAGTTTATGTGAGGTTTAACTGGGAAAAAATGAAGGAGTTGAAGGCAGAGAACCAAGTCAGAAGGATTTGGCATGAAAGGATATAGGACAACAGTGAGACAATAGAGAATGAGGTAAGAGGGTAAGAGCAAAAATGAAATTTCCAAAACATTCACGTTGTTTGTTTGGAAAGGCTACAGCTATGAGCGGCTGGACGGCTCTGTTAGGGGTGAGGAGAGACACCTTGCCATCAAGAACTTTGGTCAACAGCCCATCTTTATCTTCCTCTTGAGCACCAGAGCAGGTAAGTAAGGAGAGGCAAACAACCCATCTTCCTTCTGCACTCTTATTTTATTCTCTCTGGCAAGGTTTCAGGGAATTCTGAATCCTGCAGAGCCTGCTCATGTGGGGGAATTTTGAGGGAGACAGGACACATCCTGAACTTGGGTCTCTCATCTAGGACATCTGGTTTCTGTGCTTTCCTTTTGACAGCTGATGCCAAGATCCTTTTCATATTGCAGCCTCTTGAGTTTATTTTATTCCAAGTTCCATAATGCCTGTCTCTGTGCCAGTTTGAGCTTAAGGAATCTCACTACCATTTTATTTCTGCAAGCATCAGACTTCAGGCAGGAACAGACTTCCTTTAAGTAAGCTGGTGGGACTGCTTCTCAAGTTTGCTGAACATGGACGTGCTCTTTAGCTGGCAGACAGACTGAAACAAGAGCCTTTTGCGTTCCTGAGGCTGCAGAGAACCCATGGGACTGCCATCTGTGCTGCTTCCCCTCTTTGCTCCCTGGGCAGATCTGTGTCTTCTACACAGTTTCAAACCTCCCTGTCTCTCTGTTCAAACAAACACAAGAGCCAGGTTTCTGCTTGTCTCCAGAGGAGGAATCCACTCTGCTTGGTCTCAAACATCAAACTGGAACCAAGTCTTCCTTTGGGCTTTTGGTTAGACTTGTCTTGATGAGCCTGCACCATAGCACACAGGGCTAGTGAAGGGAAGACCCTAATGTTGGATGTGTGTCAGGAGTGTGTGTGTCTCTCACCACAGTGCCTGAGCTCTCCTTCCCATGCCAGCCAATCTTAGATTGTTTTTTTACTGCACACTGCTATGTCTGGCCAAAGCATCTTGTATTCAGCTGGGAGCAGGTGAATACTAACAGTATTGCCATTGCTGTTGTATTATGGACAGAGATTTTCAGATGCATGACTGTCTCAGCTTGCAGGGATATTCTGATTACAGGGAAAGTGTATTGTCATGAGCTGGGGGAAATGTAAGGCAGCAGGTTTTCCCCTCTTTAACTACAGTATGTGGTCACAGTAGAGGTATTTTAAAATGTAAAATTAAGGTTTTCTTATCTTTTTATTTCATGAGAGCCCAAGTTCTAATGTTAGAGTCAGATGAACACCTGAGCTCTGGTTACCGTATGGTTTGGTGTTTTCCACTGTTTCAATGGTGTATTTACAGCTGGCTCTGTGCTGCAGCAGTGATGACGTGGGCAGTCCCTTGTGGCTTCAGGAAAGCCAGTCCTTGCAGGGATAATCTGCCTGCCAGCAGAAGAATTATGTCTATGTTCATCAGTCTTGACAATCAATCCCTTTTGCATTGGTTCACTCACACCCTATGTTTTTTGATTACATTGCATTGTACAGCGTATTTTTTTTACTGTTGCAGAAAGCTGGAAGCTGGAAATGGAAGGCTTACCCATCTGCTGAGATCCTTAAGAGACTTAGATTTGGGTTTGAGAGATGGATTGGATTAGATACAGTTGATCAGATCTGACAGAATTTTGCACAGCATAAATTCTCCAGCTTCTCCTTTATTTTCTGTTGGTGACATATTTTATGACCTTCTTCTTTTGTTTGTAGGTGGAGTTGGCATGAATCTGACAGCAGCAGATACAGTTATCTTTACTGATAGTGATTTTAACCCACAAAATGACTTGCAAGCAATAGCAAGAGCTCACCGGATTGGGCAGCACAAGTGAGAAATGTCACTACTTGTGGTTTGGTTGGTTACTCTCTTGGCCTCTCAGTATTACTTTCCCCTTCCATAGGCAATGGAAGGGATGTGAGGATAGATTAAAGGGGAGCAGAGAGGATTTTGTGCTTCATCTTCCAGCTTCAGCATACAGTCTTATCCTTGTCATGTAGCCAGGGTGGGAGCTTTGTAAATGTGGAGTAGGAGATGGAGGCTGGAGGTTTGCCTGCACTTTTGCAGTGAGCATTTCTCCTGTGTCAAGCAGAATTGTATCAGCATCACATTTCTGCTGATTAGTTTTGCTCATTTTATTCTTGCCTTCTTTACTTACCAAAGGAGTGGGTGAGGGGATCATAAATACCTTAGTGCACCTGAAAACAAAGCAAATAATAAGAATTCTCTTTAACTTTTCCAGGCCTGTAAAAATTATCCGTTTGATTGGGCGAGATACGGTGGAAGAAATAATCTACCGAAGAGCTGCCTCGAAGCTCCGGCTGACCAGTGCCATCGTAGAAGGGGGGCAGTTTGCTCTGGGAGCGCCCAAGCCTCAGGGAACAGCAGAGTTACAGGTAAGCCAGAGTTACATCCTCAATCTGACTCCAGTAACCACCTCAGAAATGCTCCAGAGTGTTTCTGTGTTTACGTCGGGTTTGAACCTCTGCAAACAGTTGTGCATTGACACGACAGCTTTTGTGCGTAGGAACCAAAATGACATCCCAGGGTCCAGACAGCATCTGATGTTTGAAGACAGTTTTTGCAATTCTGAAGTGCGTTCGTTGTGGGAAAAGGGTGTTGTCTTGGAGAAGAGGGGAAGACAGAACCTTTCTTTGTCTTACTTGTTTTTTTAATTATAATTAGTGGAAATTATAAAAAGTGGAAGCTGAATCATTGTTTCTTGAGCTGATCTGTCTCTGGTGTTTTTCTCTCACAAACAGAGCTGATAAGAAGTCAGGTGATAACCCAGTCAGCTTTTGGTTGTTAGTCTGAAACTTGGTCAACCCTCTTTTGGCCTCTTGGCAAATAAGGTGTCTCAGGAGTCAGGGCATGATTTATAATTCTGACCTGAAAGCTGAGGTTTGTGTTGAGAACTTGGCTTCAGAACATCAAGCAAAGTGACATTTATGGGAATATATCCCTTCTGTGCAGCTAAACCTAGGAGAGGTTTGGATTTAGTGTATCCTTTCCCCCTCTGGCTGCCCTCCCTGCCCCATTTGTATGTATCTCAGCAATTATAGTTTCTGTGGGAGAAGTGGAACTGAGCCCATAGGAAATTCCAGGCTGATATTTTTCTCCCCCTGGATTTTTATGGTATTTGGGGTTTTGTTTTAAAGGGGTTGAGGGCAAAAGCAAGCCTGGCCTTTCTGATTATGAAGAAAGCTGCTTGAATGCAGTAAGTACAGTGCTATTTTGTCATTTAGCCCCGAAGAAAAACGACTGTTCAAGTCTGGATGAGATATGATTGAGGGAGATATGTTGTTGGGGCTTGTCCCGTCAGGTGTTGGGAGAATGGGGCATGTTAAAGAGTAAGTATTTTGACAGGCAGCCTTAAAGCTTGGGTTCCTCCACTCATTCATCCTTTGCATTTAAGCCTGAGAATCTTGAGACACTGGGATTGACATGGAATTAGAGGATAATAATACTGAACTTCCCCTTCTCTTTGTTAAAGCTGAGTGAAATCTTGAAATTTGGCCTGGATAAATTGCTCTCCTCTGAGGGAAGTACTGTACAGGATGTGGAGCTGGAAAACATCCTTGGAGAGACAAAAGGAGGGCAGTGGATAATGGACACCGTGCTGCCACAAAAGGAAGAGAATGAAGAGGAGGATACAGAGAGTAAGTGAGGAACCTAAATAGCTGTGTCACTTGAGTGCTGGTAGAGAAGGTTTCCCAGGTAGGGGTGGCATTTTTCAGGCAAGAAGAAAAAAAGCAGAACTGTAATTAAGTTACTCGGATTTTGTTTGTGGCCTATCCACAAACTTTATTTCTGAGTATTTTTTGGTATTTTTGTCCTTTTTTTGTGTCCTTACTTGCCTGTTTGTAAGGTAATGTTAACAATACTTGCCCAGTTTTGGTGCCTGAGAGTAGAATTCCTTTTGATTTTTTAATACCTTAGCTGGAAATTCCTGAGAAGTGGGGAAATATTCATGTTGTAGCTACTGCTTTTCCCACAGAGAACCATTCAGAAAGATCTACAGTTTTGAAGGTGTAATAGTATCTTAAGGAAAGGCTGTGTATCAAGTGTTTCATGTTTTTAATCTCCAAATAAAAGATTATTGGCTATGAAAATCCAAAAGGTGAGATAAGAAATGCAGAGTCACGGTGTCAATAGAACTAAAACAAACCTACTGTGTCTTCAAAACTCTGCTTTCCAGCCCAAATGTCACCCAATTGTGGTTGGTTTTTCACAACCCTATACTATATGAAAATAAATTCTAAGGATACTTCCCTCTTCCAGTGCCTTCTTTCCCAGAGAAAGGCTGAATTCTTGTCTGGGTACAGGGTAGCACTTAAATATAGATTTGTGACTGAAGCTGAACTGTGGCTCTGCAGGACAGTTATTGTCCATCCAGCAGCAGCTGCCAGCAATGAGTAATTATTTGCTGAGAGTTAGCAAAGAGTGGTATTTTCTGGTGGTGTCTTAAAAGAGGGGCAGTGGTACCACACTGTGTAAGAAGTATAAGGAAAATAACTCACGTGGTGAGCAGCAACTCTGGGCTGCCAGAGTTCTGTGTTTTCATTTCATTTGGGAAGTCAAAAGCAAAAATTTGCTGTCTCTTTCCAAGAGCTGCCTGTTACTACATAGCAGAGCTGAATGAATTCTCCACTGGCAGAGATGGAATGACCAAAGAGAAGAGCGATGGAGCCACAATTTAACATAATTAATTAACTGAAATAGGAAAAAAACTTCCTTGCCAGTCCAAACATCTTAAATTATCTTAAATTAAAAGCTTTTGTCAGAGGAAGCAAATCTTGATTCTCTTGTTTCTACATGATACTGACTCTGGTCATACCAAAAAATTGTGGGAGTGAAGATCTGTCTCTGCTGAGGGTAGAACAATGTCTCAGAAGAGCCAGATTTTTTTTGATCTCACTGTACATCTTAGGTGTTAGTAGGTTTCAGTTCCTTTTCACACTTTTTAATTGTTTTTTAAAGATCACATGTACGTGTATGAAGGCAAAGATTATTCAAAAGAACCCAGCAGAGAAGACAAGAAAGCATTTGATCAGCTTTTGGATCTTCAGAAAGCACTGATTGAAGAGACCAGTAAGGAAGGGAGAGCTCTCCGGAACAAAGCAAACGTAAGGCAGATGTGACAAGGAACATGATGCTCTTTCATTTGCTTGTGGAAAATGAAACTTGGCAGTTTTCTCTCTTTACCTACAGCTTGCAGAAGGCATGTTAAAAGATTTGGATGTCAGTGTACTAAAGCTGGCTCTGGAATCAGGGCTTGACAATTCAGCAGTTCTGCGAACAGATCAGAGATATGCTGTACAGGGCACTTCTATAAACTCAAGTCACAAAACCACATACTGTGTGACAATTGAGATCTGATGATTAAGACTTGTGGACAAGTAAACAAATGGGAAAGGAATGTAGATTAAGGAGGGCATCAGGCAAGGCTTTAAGACAAGCAGTTTGTTTCTGTGATACCTCTTTCTTTCTCCAGGCCCTTCTCACAGGCCTTCGGGAGCAGTCGGGCAGGAGGAAGCACTTGCTGAGTGAAGAGGAGCTGGAGGCTCGGAGGAAGAAGCGCCAAGAAGCAGCAGCAAAGAGAGCAAGGCTCATGGAGGAAAAGAAGGCAGCAAAAGCAGAGGCAGAGCACAAGAAAAAGTATGGTTTGTATTGCATCTATTACTTGTAAGCTGATGTCTGTTGCACTGTACTCTTGGACTGTGTCTGATTGATGGAAATAATGTGCTCAAACTGCATAACAGGGGGATGTGAAGGTGGAAAAATGGTTTGAGTCCCTAGCAAGGGTGCTTTCCTCCTGAATACCCTGCCTGACTTCACTTTAATTCATAGAGAATGGCCTGAGTAAGAGCCCCGTGTCTGACTGTACAATCAATGAGCTTTTGACAGCAGCTTTCTGAAATGTCACAGTTGGCCTCTATGAATTGGTCTGACTTCTGTGACTCTCTGGCACCTCTTTACTTTCCCCTTCTTGTTTCCCAGGTGTTCTTCCTTTTCACCACTCCAAGTAGGTCCTTGCCCTTTGTTATGTGCTCACTTTTTCCATGCCTGCAATTGCCTTACCACATTGGCACATCCTAATATTATAAATAAGAAATTTGGTAACCGTTGTTCTGGCCTAAAATGGGGAGGGAGCAGAGGGAATGCAGGTCTAGGTCTCCTGTGTTTCACTGCAATGATTTAAACCAAGCTGTGTGCCCCCATGTTTGATTTTCATTGAACATCCTCTTCACTTGGTTTCAGGATGGCCTGGTGGGAGGCCAATCATTACACATCTACCTGCCTTCCTTCAGAGGAAAGTGGCTCTGAGGAAGAGTTTGAGAAGGATGAGTTGGGGCCAAATGTGGATTTAGATTACAAAGATGGAGACCAGAACTGTATCAAGTACGTCATGGGAGATGTAACCCACCCCCAAGCAGAAGAGGAAGATGCCATCATTGTCCATTGCCTAGGTGGGACTTGTGAACAAGAGGAGTATTGTTGGGTGGGGTGAACAGGGGAGCTGAATTGTCCCTAATGGTTCACTAGTTTCTAATTCTGAAATAATTTGGATTTGAGTCTGACTTAATCTCAAGTAGTAGAAATTTTTTATCTGTGGCTAAATGATGACAGTTCCTGAGAGAAGGTTCTTTTGTTTATCCTGTGGAAGCTGTAGACATCAAACTGAGATACTACAATTCATCTTCTTTCTCTGGTCAGCAGTGAGAGACAGACACTTCCAGAGGTTGAGGTCAGAGTTTCTTGGTGGTTGTCTCATAACACAGACAATACAGAGGCTCTAGGCTAATCTCCTAAGTTAAGGCCCTCTTTTAAGACATTAAAGCTGAGGGAGATACAGTCACATTACAGAGTTCCTCCTGAAGCAGTGTTGGAACTGTTCTCTGTCCAGGGCTAAGCAGAACATCATCATCTGCTTTGGCTTATGTTACACTCTGCACAAAAACTCATCTTTGAAGTGCAAGTGCCAAGTAGAAGTGAAAGCCTGCACATATCAAACACCTGGTGTGGGAAGCCCAAGGCACCGTCCTGGGAACATACTACATGCATGCTCTGTGTACCCACATGGGTGTATGTGAGGATCTGTCAGATCTGTATGCTCATCAGCATTCTTGGGGGACAGTAAGGAATTTTTCTGCAGAGTTTTCCAGAAAACTCTGTTAAGTTTGTTCTCCTCCAGGGCTGAGGTTTATCCTTTAGAGGGGTTGGCTTAAGTTTGTATGTAGTTCCCATATCTGGTTTTGATAATCACTCATTGCCTGTGTACGGAGCAGGTGCCTTTCCTGCAGGGGTGGTCTCAACCTCACTTGTAAAAGGAATCTAACTTGTTATTTCATTCTAGATGACTCCGGCCGCTGGGGAAGGGGTGGTTTATTCACTGCTCTAGAGGCTCGTTCTGATCAGCCAAGGAAAATATATGAGATGGCAGGAAAGATGAAAGGTAAGAGATTAAAATAGGATCCGGGGCCAAGGTACTTTAAAGACGTAAAAAAAACCCCACTGACAGTGCAGGAGTGAAGCCTGGATACCTTGATGCTCATGTGTTTTACTCTTTTTCTGGATATGTGCATCCTTAGCTCTGAAAGCAGTACTTCAGTGGATGCTTTGACTTGTTTGGAGTATGAGAGCTCTGTGTAGGGGTTGATCATTCCAATCCATCCTGCAAGTCATTAAAAAAAAAGAGAAAAATCTCCAAACTTGTACATTATTCACAGAATGTTTTTCACTAAATAAGAGAGCACACTGTATCTTCTGTCAAAGTGCTTTCAAGTAGGATGAAAGCCATCTCAGGCACCATTCAGTGGAGCCTTTGCTTCCCTCCAAGCACTAATCTTTTCCTGAGCACATATTGACAGTTTTGACATACTTACAGCTGGTTAGGAATGAACATCTTGCTATAAGATGGACATGTTGATCCTTCTAATTTCCTGGGAGATACTTTCTTCTCATTTCAGTGTCTCTTTCCATTTCTTATCTTTAAGTGGGATGTGTGTGTGTGACTGTGTGGCTTAGGGGAGAAAATGTTTGTCTTGCTTCCCTGGGCAAAAGATCTGACTGCTGAAACCATCATGAGAAAACAGAGTCCCAGAGAATAATACAGAATGTGACAGTGAAATCACTGCTTCATTGACTGCTTGTTTACTCTTCAGGACTGATTTTTTTTATTGTTGTCCTGTTGTTTTTTTCTGGACAGACCTGGAGTTAGGAGGAACCCTGCTATTCCCTATTGATGATAAAAAATCCAGGAAAAAAGGACAAGATTTGGTGAGAATGAGGAGCTCTTTCCTGTTTTGCTCTATCCATATGTTTCTGGAGCTGTGTGAAACGAACCTTATGTCTTTTTCACAATAATGGCACTGATTACTGAACGTGGCTAAGTTGCAGTTAAATATTAGAGATAATGAGTTCTTCCCTTCATTTATTAAAGCTAAAAGACAGTAATGCAGTTTTTCAGCACTGTCACTGTGTCACTTGCTACTGTACAGAGATTCTATTTCAATTTTTTGTGTTTTCTCCTTAGCTGGCCTTGGTTGTAGCTCAGCACCGGGATCGGTCCAACAACCTGTCTGGCATTAAGCTGTCAGCTTTGGAAAAGGGCCTGAAGAAGATTTATTTGGCAGCCAAGAAAAGGAATGGTAAGTGTCTGTGCAGTAGAACAGCGAATCCATACGTGTGTGGTTGCACCTAAAGATGATGACCAATTTCCACCTCCCTACTGTTTTTTCTGAAGTGAAGTGAGATCTCCATAGCAGATAGCTTGCTCAGAAGTATTTTTTCTGTTCTTCCTTGGGTAGCTTGAAATCTTTTCCAACATTGCTTTGTGTATGTGTATCTTGTGCTGAAGTGTGTGCGCTCTCTGTTCCCTCCTCCTCAGCTACAGTGCATCTCCCACGGATCGGGCACGCCACAAAAGGCTTCAACTGGTACGGCACCGAGCGCCTCATCCGAAAGCACCTGGCAGCTCGGGGTGTGCCCACTCTTATGTATCCTTTTGGGGGCTGTCTCATTCTGTTCACCACCTAGTACTGAAATGATCCTGTAAATATCTTGGTAAATGCAAAGCAAGGAGGTAGGGCAAGGCAGGGATGCCACAGTCCAGCTAAAACAACCTGGTTTCTCTCACTTCACTGTCAGCGTCCAGCATTTCTGACAGCATCCAGGTACTCATTCCACACCAAAGACTTAGCATTCTAGGGGATAATGACAGATGAGTGTTACTCAGTGTGCCTGTCAGAATTTGTTAGAACCAGGTGTTAGTCTTCTGTTGACAGCATGGGCTTACCTGTATATGCCACATCTGTGGGAGACATGACTGGAATTTCAGATTAACGAAAGTGACTCAGAAAGTAGCAATAGTGAGAATATAAAAAAACATTTCAGTGTTCCAAACAGGTGATAACCTGCTTCCTTGCCTGAACATGATGAAAGTTGGTGTGTTAGGACAGGCTTAGGAAGGCTTTCACCTTCCAGGAAAGGAAGGTGTACAAGCAGGCTCTGTTTTGTCCCTTGTCTTGGAAGACCTGCATTTGCTATACTGACACTATCAGCAATTCTGTGAAACCAAAAACCTGAAACAAAGACAAAAGTATTCAGAGCATTCTGGCTCTCTTCCTTGGTAAATCTATTAGTGGACATGTTGTCTGGTATTTGTTGACACTTGACAGCATTTCCTTGACATTTTATTAGATACTACTTTTCTAGGAATAAGGGTTCTTCCTCTGCTTCACAGCCATATTCATCTTCAACAACAGTCTCAAAGCCCTGAAGATGCAGTAATTTCACCAAGAACATCACTCAGGCAGTCCATGTGCATTCACGTCAGAAGCATGGGTTGCACAGCCATTATTCACACCTGTATCTCTCTGCTGTGACTGGCCCCAACATTTGCATGTTGTCAGTGGCTCTGGAGTGGAAAGAGATTCTCTCTGGCTTCAGAGTCCAAAGAGAAAGGATCTTGGCTCAATCCCAGATTGCTTTTGGAGATGGAAAATTAAACTTTTAACTGATGGTCCATTGTTATCCCTTACATTTAAGTTATTGTTAGGGCTTGGAATAGAGTATTGTTTAGCTGTATTTCCCTGCCCCCTCCCTCCCTCCCTCTCAAATTTCATACCTTATCTCACTGTACCTCTTTTCAATCAGCTTTTTAGTGGTCACCTGGCATTCAGTCCACATGTCCACATATACCTCAGCAGAAAGGAACCTGTCAGCTGTATGACAACCACACAGGATAAACTGTTCGTACTCTTCTGATTTCTCAGAAATCCATTTGACTTGCATTTGTTCAAATACAAAATTTAGCTACCTAATCATGTGGTTATAGTCTAGCAAAATGCTGACCAGTATCCTTGGCAAAGGTGTGCAAGGCTGCCAAAATTTGAGACTGACTACAAACGATACCTTTCCTTCTCACACAACTCTTATTTCATTACACAGCTTTTTGTTGCAGCTGTAGGGCAAAACTGGTTCCTTATTGCTGTCTAAAAACTGTGTGAAAGATTCCATGACCCTTTGATTCACTTTTTAGGGCAGAGTTTTTGATGTTGCCTTTGTTCTACTGCAAGAGAACTTCACTGTGTTTCACACTGTTGACACTATTTTTAGCCAACATTTTTAGGTTGCTTTTTACATATATTTAGGGTGTTTTTGTACAACCAAGCAATAGTAGCTCTCCTAATAAGTTTTGTGACCAGGGAGGGTGTACAGTGCCAATCTTAATTCAATTTAAAGTTCATCTTCCACTAGGAAATCACCCCACAAGCGGTGGAAAGTATGTCCCTAAATATCTCATGGCCAACATACATCTCACTGGCTGCATTTACACTGCCCCTGTGGCACCATCTGGTTATTTAATAATTCCAGGCCTGCCGTGGCTCATCGTGCTGACTGGTGTGCTCCACACAAGGAGAAGCCCTCCTGAGCTGGATACTCTGTCGTTCACTCTTGGCTGTAGCAGACAACCCCATGGGATTTGTTACCTCCCTTGGCCCTGCTGGAGCTGAGGGCAGCCAGTGCTGCACAGCACCTCTGTGGGTAAGACCTTTCTTGCAGCTGTTCCCAGGAACAGCCCCCTCTGCATTTGGCAGAGTGCCTGCAGGATCAGAGTCTGACTGTGAGGACTTGGAGGGCTGAGGGGTGGTGGGTGGATGTACCTTGTTTTCCCCAGCCTCTCGAACTGGCCCGCTTCCAGCAGGCCGGCTGGTGGCACTGTTAATCAGCTGCAGCAGCTCACAGTGCTTCTCCAGCCTGGAAAAATGCTCCCTCTTTCCCAGAATTAAAACACCAATTACGCTTTTTTCTTTGGCAGCTTGACTGAACACATAATTTCAGTCTGCAGACTCGAGGCTCTGTTCCTCCACCTCTTCTTTTTCCTGCATGTTTATTGCCCTTCGTTAAAAGCTTTAGTTCCCAAGTATTCCAGTGCATGCAGTCTTGCTCCTCAGCTTTACACACACCTACGGGTTCTCTGGCCACCAGTTGCACATGAACAGAGGATTTGTCCTGTGGCTGGGTCCCTCAGAACAGACTGAAGTAGTGTGTCTGCCCCCACTATGGCCAGCTATTCCTTTTTGAGGTCTCATGCTTTCCTTTGTTTCAGCCTCTGTCCTGTGCCCCCCACCCTGCTGTGACTAACTAGAGTGACAAGGGAGAGAAGGCCTGACTGTTAATGTCCCTTACCCCTTAAGGTCTACAGGAGCTGAGAGGTACCTGTAACCCAGAGGAAAGGTCATGGTGTGTAACAGGTTCTAGCCCTCTAACTCAGGGGCAAGTAAATAAATCGGGTCCTTTTCCTCTCTCATCCTTTTCAACTGTACAGATGACATCTACCTTATTTTGTTCCCTTTAAATATGCTTAGGAATTACTTCTGGAGTGTGGGGACTTTGCTGTGGGTTTTTTGCTTTCTCTCTTTTTTTTAAACAATATTCTTTAGTGTTCTTTAAATCTGCTGAACCCAAAGAAAAGCTCTGCCTCTGTCTGATTTGAAATGGAAGTGAGATTTCAGCTGAATCCTGAATTGGATTTTGCAGAATCTCAGCCAAGTGAAGTTTTTCTAGTGTTGCTACCCACCACCATTTCTCTTTATTTGGGCAGAAATCATGTATTTCAGATAATTAATTCCATAAAGGGCTTAGCAGCTTTTATACAAGTTGCTATACAAAATAAGTGTGTCATGCTGTTTCTTCAGCTGCGCAGTACTATGCATTTTCCCTTTCTAAATAGCAACCACCCCAAAAGGGAAGGAAGGAGCTCTTTTGTAGTCATGTCCCTCTGGGCTCTCTCTCTCTTCTTCCAAATAAGATTTTTTGCAGCAGAAGAGCTGAAAAGTGGCACTTTGTGCATTTCTGTCATTGCATGTTTACTTAAACACTCAAAGTAAGCTGCTGGACTGAGGTCAGGGGCTGAGAGCACCATCCTGCACAACTCAGATGGGCTGTACAAGCAGTTCCATCAGATGGGACCTATGAAGTGACATCCAGTCTCAGGAAAAAAACTTTGCACCCCGTGCTGGAGGCTCCAGCTGATGCTATATAAAAGCAGGCTGTAATTCAGAGTGACATTTATCCTTGTGCTGGCTCAGCTCATGCTTGTGTTTCTTGACAAAGCACTGATTGACAATGCCTCTGATTCTCAGGGCATTATGCAGGCAAATTTTGTCTTTAGTGGCCTGTAACTTGAGAATGATCTTTCCCTTCTATTCAGGACATAGTAAAAACACTACCAAGCTCAGAAATCAATCAGGTTTTATGGACATATGTAGGTGTGTGATTTTGTCACTGAATTTTGTCAGAGACAAAAATTATCTGGATATGTCATTGTGTGTTGGGGAAGGTGGAGCCTGGATTTTGAAGAAGACTGGTTTCCAAGGTGATGGAGAAAATCTACACCAATTCATCCTCAATATCTTAACAAAAATACTGTGTGTGTGTGTGTATCTCCAAACAGAGCAGAATCTGACCCACGAAAATGATCAATAGAAAAACATAAGGATAAGGAGATTGATTAATTTAAAAGTAAATGAAGCCAAGGTCCTGGAGGAAAAAGAAAAGCAAACTTTTGAGCTGAGAGATGACTTAAAAGGGTAACATACAAATCAAGTTCTGTGAAAACTCCCACACTTTACAATTCATGATCCTGGAAGAGAGATTGTAGACCTTTATTCAGATGATTTCAGTGAATAGCAGTGTTGCTCATGCACTGTGATCAGCAAATCAAAGTGTAAGACAGAATGATTCAAAATCCTAATGGATTTACCATAGCAAAGGATAATGTCCACATTTCAGAAAGTGCCTCATCTCTCCCTGGTTTCTGTCCAACTTATGCTTTTCACAGTGAAAGGTCCAAGCCTGAGGAATGCAGTAGATGGATTAGTAGAATTACATATGACTGTCTTCTCTAGGATGCAGATCTCTGTATCATTTTGAATTTCCTGCACGTGTGTGTATTTCATGTTGGACTACACCACCTATATTGGCCCTGGTCAGATGGTACTGCATTGTGGAAAGGCAGGTAGACCCTTCAGAAAATGCGATGAAGACAGGAACTGTCTGGATCCTCATGTTTCAGGCAGGAAGAGAATGTTCCTGCTTGCACTTGTAACATTTTCCTGTGTGTTTCTTCAAAGCTAAGGATAGAAACAACCCCCTCAAGGAGCTGTATGAAATGAGAATGCTAATCATGTTGCTGTTGAAAAAAATCAAGAGAGAATTAAGGACAGACAGAAAGTTGCTTTTTGTAAAATCTGAAAAAGGCTCGTGACTTACACAGAAAAGAATTATTTTATTAATTTACTTGCTGAAATAAGTGTAGGGCATCTACTAGCCTTTCTCTGCTGCTTCCTGTGAATTTGAGGTTGCAACATTGACATTCACAAGATAAGGATTGATTTCCATAGAAAAGAGACAAATTTGGAGCAAATCAAAGGTATTTATGATCTCATAAATGTCATAAAATGATCTCAGGTCTGCTGCGGAAAGGGATGAAGAATCTGAAATCATATCCCTTTCTTGTGTGCCACTTGATGAAACAGTTTGGGCCTGGCTTCATACGAGTGCCCTAGCTCCTCACCCATCTGTGTGTGCATCTAAGATCATGCCATAAAGCAGTGCCAGACCATATACTTGACCACTTACAAATCCTTCCTAAAACATCTTCTGGCCACTGTTCCAGCAGGAACAGGAAAAGATCAAAGCAGAGGAGAATGGAACAGTGAAAGTGTCTTGCATTGCAAGCACGTTCTAGACCAGAGACCAACTTTGTTTTACATGGACATACTGGAGTGCACTAACATGATTCAGGGATTGGTGCATCTGACACACCAGGAGCTGGGATGTTTTAGGGAAGAGGTTTCAGAGTGGAGTTGTGTGTGAATGTGTATCAATATGTATCAATATCAGTTGGAAGGGAGTAAAAAAGTGGAGCCAGACTCTTCTCAGTGGGACCTAGTGAAAGGAAAAGAGGGAACTGATGCAAACTGAAATACTGAAAATCACATTTAAATGTAAGAAAAACCCGATTTTTACTGTGCATGTGTTAAACACTGGAACAGGTTGCTCAGGGAGCTTGTGGATTCATTGTCTTTGGAGATGTTCAAAACCCTGCCTGGCACAGCCCTGAGCAACCTGCTTTAATTGGCCCTGTTCTGAATGGGGAGACTGGACCTCCAGAGGTCCATTGCAACTGAAACAATCCTCCTGTGAATCCTGAGATCCATTCAGGTACATTAAAGAAAACCCTAAAATCAACTCTAATTTTACCTATTCAGTGGTATACAGGAGCAGAGCACTTCACAAATTTCTGAACTATGACCCTACTACACAGGTAGCTTGACTCATACAAAACATTTCCTCATGTCTCAGAGGTTTAAACAGATGATGAGAGATAAGCATGTAACAGTATCTCAGAATCTGCCCCTGAGCCCATCTTCAGTGTATTCCTCCTTTGCCAGTCTTCTGTCTAACACCTTGACCTAGTTAGGTGTGGGGGTCTGCTGGGTCTAACAGGTATCTGCACCAGGTCTGGGCAGGGCATACTCACTGAGGTTTATATACATCCCTAGCTTAGATCTCTTAGCAGCCTCCTTTCTGTGGGGTACTGCAACAAGTCCTGCTGCTCTAAACCATGAAACAACAATTGAGAAATCCTCTTAAATCTTGAGCAGCTGCTGGGGCAGCACGGTCGGAAGAGAAATAGATTTAGCAGAGCTTCTTTGTTGCTTTCAAAGAAATCTAGTTAAAGACCTTTGGTAAAGGCCTCTTCCCCTTGTTAAGGTTTTCCCCTGAGTTTCCATAGCCTTTGCTCCTTGCACCGAGTCTCTCCCCTGCCCCAGAGGTGTGTCCTTTGTGAGCTCAAGCCCGTAGTCTTCTGTCACATTCGCCTATCTCTGAGCAGGGAGGACGCAAGCTCATGAGCCATGGAGAGCCCTTAGGAGGCAGTGAGACTGAGGCAGGCTTTCAGCAGGGTGTCAGACGCTTTTCAGGGAAGAGACAGTCCCTGGAATGCAGCAGAGTACTCAGGCCTTGGGCAAGTTTAGACACATGTTGATGCATAATACAAGATGGAGCCTATCAGTTGATATCAGACTCTTCCAGGCAGTCACAGGGTTGGGTAAGCATGTATACCATGCAAAATAGGAGGTAATGTAACTACCAAATCAGAGTGGTGTGGAAAGGTTTCTTGTCATTCCTGGTTGACTTCTGTTGTGAAGTCATTCTGTGGGCTGTGGGTGTTGAGTAGGGGGCAGGCACCACAAATAACTGTAACATTATTTTGGAAGAAGGGAGTGAAGCTGAAGTGGAGGGGAAAAATAAAAGATCCCATCTACAGAAGCTACAATAATGCAAAACATACAGTATCTAATAGGAATAACTTCCGCATTTGTTCCGTTTGTGGCCTGGGTCATTCCTGAGCAGTTCAAAGTGCAGGACTGGAATCTAGGAGGTCCAGATTTTCTTCATACATTCCCATTTGCTAACTCATTGTATGTCCTGAAAACTTAAATATTTTTAAAGGGTAAGACAACCCATAGGTGAAATGAAATAGGAGCAACATTTACATGTAGAAAAAGTTACTTGTGCTAACACAGGACTCTCCTGTTTCCTTCCCACCTGCCCAGAGCAAGTGGTGGCAGGAATTTGGTGCCCAGGGCAGGCTTCAGGCAAAGCAGGCCCTTCTCCCCTGGGTGGCAGGAGGTCCTTCCTCATGGCAGTCCTCTTGTGACCAGGGGCAAAGGGCGCTGCAGCTGCAGGCTTTGGGTGGAGAAACACACCAAGGCGACCCGAAAGTGGGGCATTAGAGTGCCTGGCAATGGACAGCCTTGGAGGAAACCCAAGGACACCACCGCTCTCTGGGATGGGATAGCTCCAAGGGACTCAAAGATCAGTATCTTTCTCCTGGAAGAGAGGGTGATGGCATAGGACAGGCAAGGAGCGTGGCTGGGTGGAGGAGAGCTGCAGAGCATTGCAAGACCTCTGGGGCTCATGGGGTAGGCACCGGGAGCAAGGAGGGGGGCGATGGGGAAAGCAGCGGCAGGAGATGTGAAGGAGCGTGTGTACGCCCCGAGGTGCAGAGGAGGCTGAGCGACGGGGAGAGGTTCAAGCGTCAAATCAGGCCTCGGGGGCTCAGTAGCGGGTCCCGCCGCAGAGCCCCGCCAGCGGCGGCCCAGCTCCGGCGGGATTTAGGGGCCGGAGTCCCCGCCAGCGTGAAGGCGGCCGCTTCCCGGGCAGGGAAGCCTCGCCCGGGGGCGGTGGCTCCGGCGGGGGAGGGACGGGGTGCGGGGCGGTGCCGGGCACAGGAAGCGGAAAGCGGCAGCGGCAGCAGCGACGGCGGCCGCCGCCGGGGAAGGTGGCGGGGAGCGGCGCGGCGGCGGAGGGTCGGGTCGGTGGCGGCAGCGGCATGGGACGGCCGCGGGAGGGAGGTGAGTCCGTCCATCTGCCCGTCCGTCTGTGCGGGGCCGGCCGCGGTGCGGGGGGCGATGCCGCTGCCCCCACCACGCCCTCCCGCCGCCGGGACCCCGGTGCTGGGGCGGCGGGAGCGGCGGTGTGGCAGCCTGCGGCTCCCGCGCCCGGCCGCAGGGCCCGTGCCCGGCCGGGCGGTGCGACTGAGAGCCCCGGTGGTGCCCGATGCCGGGCCAGCCCGCCGCGTCCCCCTGCCCTGCCCGGCGCTTTCCGGGCTGGTTGCCGTGCCTGGGCGGAGGTGGAAGGCGGGCAGGGGCCTCCCTCCTGCCGGCCGGGGCTCTGCCTGCCCGCCGTGAGGCTGCTGGGGCGGCGGGTCCGCGATCTCGGCATCCCGGGGTAAGCCCCTCGGTGCCGGCGAGGGCCGCGGGCGCAGCCCCGCACGGCGAGCAGCGCTCTGGCTGCCGAAGCTCGCCTTGCAAGGAGCCCGTGCGCTGTTGGTGCTCGAGGCTCCGCGCCGGTGTGAGTGCTCTGCTGATGGTGCCCTGCCTGCCCACGCCGTGTAAAACAAACTGCTCTGTGTCTGGGCTCATCCCGCTGGGCAGCACGGGAGGGGGTGCAGAAGTGACGGGAAGGAGAGCTGCTGCGAAATAACACAGGGAGGTTTGGGTTTTATTCAGAAGGTTGTGAAGGTGGTGAGCTAACCCACCAACCCTTATGCCAAGGGTTGAACTCTTTGAATGCAGAGTCTGTGAAAGCATGAGTGACTTGATGGCAAGGGTTTTCGATCTGCGGAGGCAGGTGGGCGATTCTATGACTGTTTGGAACAGTGGGATTTTTTTGACCCCAGGTTTGTCAGTAACGAACTGCCTACAAGATCTGTGCAGCTATAAAGAGTTAAGAAATGGAGTCACGCTGGCTGGAAGTGCAAATTAGGATGTTATGAACTGTGTTCTGTGATATCATTGCCTGTGAGCTCAGCTTGACTTCAAGGAGGAGAGTTGTGGAAAAGGGAGCTTCAGCAGTGCTTTGCCGCCTTTGAAAAGCTTCGTTTTGACCGTCCTTGGCTCTTTTCCCCCACTGGGGTTTGGCTATTTAGCTGGCCACAGCTATGAGGCCAGTGTTGGCTCTGTGATCACTACAGTTGTTAATTTTGAAAAATAAATGTGAACGGAGTCTTGTAGAAAATCTCCTTTAAAAATGTTCCCTATAGCTAAAATTTTGGAATAATCCCAGGCTGTACTGGAACCAGCCAGGCAAACATCTTAACTGCTCACAGCCACTGACCAGCAGCTCCAGTGGTGGCTTCTGGCCTTTTGGTTTTGGTTAGTGGTGGCTGTTATCTTATGGATATGTGCACCTGGAGAGGGCTTACTGTCATTGCAGGACTGGGATCCAGTACCAGGAAAACACCAAAGGACTGCAGTTGTCCTAGCAGAACTGCATGTTGTGTTGTTGTAGCCTGCCTTCCCTACACCCCCACCTCCTGCAACCAAAGCAAAGGATGGTATCAGAAGTGTGGCTTTGCTGCTGCAGGGCTTGTGCTGCTGTGTGGGGACCTGAGAGGCAGACCTGAGTGGAGAACTGTGATGTCCAGTTCTGCTGGTGAGAAGCAGTAAGCTCATGTTTCTTCATGTCTGGTACCGTTACTCAGAAGAAGAGAACGAACCCGTGTAAAAACTATCTTAGTACTTCTTTTAATTCCTCATTAGCCTGTATGTCAGAATTTTCTGACTTGGGTCAAATTAAAAATCAGTGATTATTTCCTCAGGGGTCAACACTTTTGCCCTCTCTCTTTGCAAGGACAGAATGGCATTGGACTTGTATGGATTTGAGGACGAGGGAGAGAGAGAGAGAGACTCCATACTGTGCAGTCACGCTGTGCTCTGTACTGGGGATTTGCTCATGGTCTGTAGACTTCTTTTTTGTTTTAAATTTAAATAGAAAATGCTGGCAGATATGCAGTGTGTTAAAGGAGGGATGCTCTTTCAGTAGAGAAACCTTTTGCAGTTCTTACCTTTTAATGCTAACTCAGTATCTAAGTGCTATGGCTAAAAGTAAATATTGAAAATGAGGTACAAGTGCTGCCTGCTGGGATAGGCAGAGTCAGCAGTGTCTTGTGAGACTCTTTTCCCTGTTTGTTTCAGTACAGTTTTGAATGTCAATGTGGAAAACTGTATTCCTTTGCACAGTCCCAGGTGCTCTGGTGTCCTCAGATTGAAGCCACAATACTTGTACCATTTTGCATGGCTTTGGGATTAAGAGGAGCACTGGAGCTTCTGGCAGTGTAGAACAGACCCATGAGTGAGGAAGCACAAGCTTTCACCAGTCTGACAGGATGGCACTGAGGTGTAGGTTGCATGGTAGTCTTGGATGCTCATTGTGCTTCAGAAGCTTGGACAGCACAGATGTGGCTCTTGGAGTGAGCAAAGGACATCCCCCAGGGAAGTGCTTTACAGATGGGCCCCATGCAGAGAGCTTCCAGCTGTGTAACAGGGGGGCAAGAGGCTGGGGCTTACTGCTTGGAAACACTGCTCGCTTGGGTGGTGGTTTTGCCTGGGTATTTCTCGTCAGTTGCTGTTTTCAGACCTGTGTTGTTGCATGTTCTGATTAAACAGTGGATTGCTTCAATAAATCAAGTGTCTTTTCTTTCTGAAATCCATGTCATGGACTAATGGTTTTCAGCTTTGGGGCTGGAAATTCCAGGGGATCTGTGAAGTCTTTCTGAGGAGCCTCTGAGAAGCAAAAGAAAAGAGAACTTATTGTTAGAGGGCTTGAATTTGCTGCCTACTAAAGGGTTTTTTTTTTTTAGAACAAGGGACTTGCAAATCAAGAGCCACCACCATAGAGTAAAAGGCCTGGTTTAGTTATATATATATATATAGATATATATATAAGGCCAAGGTTGACCTTATTTAATGACATGCAAAAATAAATACAAATATTTTAGAAAAACCTTGTTTCCCAAAGCTCATTGCCTGTTAAAAGTGAAAGTCTTGGCTCTGCGAGTAGATTAGCATGGATGAACTTCTGTGCTTACAGATCAAGTTGCTGGATTGGGGCCTGCTCAGGAAATTCAGAAGCAAGAGGTTCCTGTGGCATTGCTCATAGGTCTTACTATGTCTGCAGTTGAATGTAGCAAGTTACGCAACTTCTCGTTTTCCTGAAGTGAATAATGGGAATGTGCTGCAGCAGTGATGTGCAGCCAAGCCAATGCCAGAGTTGGAAAAGCTTCCTCACTGCTTAGCCTTAATTGTTTTTACTTTTGAACCCTCAGCGCTTGAGGTTCGGTGTGTTTGATTTGCAAAGCTCTTCGTTTCACTAAATGAAGGAAAAAAGATTTCTCAGTGCAATAGCTTGTGGGCATCCATTACCCCACAGACAGCTGGTGCTGTTTAGCAAGTGAGGCTGACGGCGCTTGGAGCTGAATTGTGCGCACATCCTCACGGACACTTGCGGCTGCTTGTGCTCCAGATGGCACTTCCAAATACATATAACTTCATGAACTGACTGGTAAACCAACTCTAATTGATTGCAAATTTTAAGCAGAGCAAGATTGAAACTGTGCAAAGATTTCAAAGATGAGCTGCTCTGGAGTTATTTGCCTCAACTTCACAGGGGAAAATCCATTGGGAAGGCATAGGATGTAAAAGGGAGCTGTTGTTTGCATTTGCCATCTTTGATTTAGAGATGTAACTTGCTCTTTTAAATTTTTCTTGGGCTGGGAGCCAAACTGAGCTCCCTTGAAGACGATCACAAAGCAAACTTCATTGGAAATAGGATTGGGCTTCCAGTGTGGAAAATAACAATTCAAAAGAACTCTTTTTGAGATTTATGAGCTTATGAAAAGAGGGAGTTACAATGAGTTGTGTAGCTGCGTAGAAACTGTAATTACAGTGATCTCTGCGGTATTCAGGGGTAAATACATTTCTTCACTGTCATGCAGGGTGCGGCAGCCTTCCTTGCCAGCACAGGGTCCCAAAATTTACTTTGGGGTGCCCTTACCATTGTTTTGCATCTAGTACTTGGCTTCTTTCTGTCATCAGTGAGTAAGGGAAAGCCAAGTGAGAGTGCTGGCCCTACAGGAGCAAAGTTCTGCGTGCACAGTTTATACAATTGTCGTGGTGGAGCAGAGGAGGCATTCCCATCTCCCCTCTAGCTGTTAGCTTGTGCTGCTATTCACCCTGATGTTGGTTTTGATGTTTTGAGCTGTGCTGTGAACTAGGTCACGGAAAGGATCCAAGACAAAAGCGTGGCAGGGGGGAGAAAAGGGATTTTTTTGTTTTGTTTTCCAGCAGTGCTGTTTGCTTGCTGAGAATTGTGTTGACACAACCGAGAGTGGTGAACCGTGGTGCGGAGGTGGAAGCTACTTACACCGGCTTTCTTGTCAACGCTGAAATACAGTGCAACTGTACCCTCAGGCCAACAGAGCTTTGTTTCATGCAGGGCCAGAAGCTCTGCAAACAGACCATGCCTTCAGCAGAGTCCTGCAAGATGTAATGATCTTTTGTGAAGCCATTTCGACTGGCTACATTGGGCTCTGAATTCATGCTTTTTTGAGAAGGGACGAGGCCCCAAGTGATGGGGCCGCTGCTTTAAGCAGAATGGTTGTTCTTGCCCAGAGGGGTAGGGTAGGAATCATCATTAACAGCGATTTAGTGGTGGAGGTGTGTAAGGACTGTGCTTAGTTTGAATGTGATTGTGTTATGAAGGACACACATACAGTTTGTCTTCTCTCGGTCTCCTCAGGCTCTAGTAGTGGGCACACAGAGCTAATCCAGGGTTGACTTCTGTCTATGCCATTGGAAGAGCTCCAACCCAGAGATGTAGTTTAGTATGTTAATTGTCTTTTGGTCCCTTCCCTACCTCTTCCACAGTGGTTTCAGAAGCTTTTCTGGTGTAAGGCTGCCCTGCCTTCCTGCTATGAAATAGACCAGAGGGTGGGTAAGTGCTTGGCATGGCTTTCAGGAGTGTGTGTTTGAACTGTGCTGCTCCCTCCTTGGCTGGGAGTGGTGTCTATCTAGCAATCCTGGCTACCTCTATTGGATAGTTCTGGGAAGCCTTCTTGACAATCAGTCTTAGTTGGGTGCCAGGCGAAGTCAGTGGTCTTCTGCTTTTTTCATCTGAGATTGGGCAGGTATATTTTGTTCCTGACTGCCCTGTGAGTGCCTTGACAGGAAGATCTGTTTAGCCACTGGTTTATCCTACAGTCCAGGCAAGGAGGAGATGCAGAGTCCCTGAGTTCATCATAGAATCATTTAGGTTGGAAAATACCTCTAAGATTACTGCTTTTGATGGTGATCCAGGAGACTTAATGTTTTTTGGGGGCCGCCTTGTTGACTTTTCACAGAGCTGTGTCAAAACCGTTGCTCTTGCTTACACAGAAAAGGAAAGTTGGCGTGATCCAGCCTGCCCTGATGTTCCTGTGTTGGTCTTTTCGGCCTGATGCCCAGCACTGCCTTGTTTCACTCACCACCAAATGGATACTGCTTGTTCATGGCTCCTGCCCAGGCAGCCTGTGCATTTCCACGGCAGCCTTTACCTGCAGAAATGTTCCCAGAGGCCTCCAGAGAAGCACAATCCTGTGCTGATGGGGTGAGAGGGGTCAAAAGAGGAGCTCTATTCTCCATCCCTGTCTCAGTTGATTCTTTTACCTGGGATTTGGGGGAAAATTCTTTTATGTGGTTAGAGGAAAAGGTTGAGAGTTTATACTTTCCTAGAGGGCTAGGAAAAATGCATAACCCTTTACTGATGTATGCCAGCAGCTCTCCTTGCTTTTCCTATTCCTGTAATGCAGCGGTATGTATCTGTGAAGGTAATGGTTGTTCTCAAAGGGACTCCAGTAACATCACAAACAGTGGCTTAAGACTACAATAACTTACCACCTTTTGTTCAGCTGAGGGTGTTTCTGGTCTCTGGTGCCTAATGACTGCAAAGTCCTGTGTAGCCATCTCCTCATAGTGCTTTTTGAACGTAGGGGGGTCGTGGCCTCTCCCCCATTTATCACAGAAAGACAAACACAGAGAAAGGATTTTTCTGTGGTTGCCTAGCAGGACAGTAGAGGTAAAAATCAGCCTTAATGAGTCACAGCCTATTGCTGGAGCTGTAAGGCACAGGCTCTGTGCAAATCTAGGGAGTTAACGAGGGTTAACATCACATTCTAGGCTGGAAGATTTTTATTCTTGTTACAGTAATGATGCCATTTTCCAAACTGCTGTGCCTTGGCTTTATGTTTTACTGTATTTAAATCCATCCTCATTCCTTTCCTCCTGAAATTGGGCCTTACGGTCCCATCCTTATTTGTCCTTTCTGTATTCTCTGATGCCTTAAAGTTTTCTCAGGGCACAATACGCCCTTGGAGCTTGGGACTGCTGTACACAAAAGGTCCCCACGCCTTTCTGCTTACCAGCAGCCCTGGAAAGCCCAAATGTTGTGCAAATACCCGCAGCTCTGGATGCAGTGGGGGTGCTGCTTTACTTTGTTGCAGATTGCACTGCCAGCCAAGGAACCCTGTGGGGAAGAGGCTTCGTTTTTTGGCACCGCTTGCGTGTGGTAGAGCTCTGCTATGCTACGAGCTTTTCTGGAGGCGTTAGTGGAGGAATCTTATGGCTGGCAAGAGTAGTTGGCCAAAGCAGGATTTCTGTTGTTGTCCCTCTGTCTTTGGGAAAGGAGAGGGCTGAAAACAGTGATTGCCTGTTTTATTGCTGAGAGCTTTGAAAACTGCTGAGAGCAGAAAATTACAGAGGGATCTGATTTAATTTTAGGGTGGTCTTTTGCCCATTCTGAAAGCACGGCATGGCTTTAGTCCTGTGTTGGCTGGAGGCAGCAGTTGCCTGGGCAGAAGGGATGTGAGAGTGCTCCCGTGTGCCACAGGAGTGCTGGGCTGTGCGAAGGTACCTCTGTCCATGGCTGCAACCCTGCCTTCTTCCCTATTTGCATGTGTTTCCCCAAACTGGTGATTAACTCCTTAACTCTCCTCCTTTCCATTTCTCTTCTCACCTAATGCAGGATGTGGATTTGGAAAGTGAGATGATGTCTACCCTTCCTTCCCGCAGGGTTCAGGGGTTTTGACATGTTACTGTTGGGAATTGTTCTAATGTTGCCCTGCTCCTGTTCCAAAAAACATGACCCCCTTCTGCCCTTTACAGATGTGACTTCAGCTGCTGTTCCAAATGGAAGTACCTTTTAGGAAGTGTTGGCCCATATAAGCTAGATGTGATCTCTAATCAACTCTCCTCAGTTATTAGTATGTGTATATATAGCAGTGATTTTTAATAAAATTGAATGCTTCGAGGCCTGGATTAGCTTCTGGAGGCAAAGGTTACAAAGAGAGGGAGGTGTTCATAGTGCCATTGATTGTATAGTAACTGGTGCCTGTATAATTGGGCACACCTTGCAGTTGTGAAAACAAAGCAGGTTCAGACATGGTGGACTGTTTCCAGCATTTCTCTCCAGCATTTCTCCTAGGGAAGTTGCCCTCACCCCCACCTCTTCCCCCTGTAAGTAGGCTATAATGCTGCTGTTTTGAATCTGGGGTTATTTGAGCTGTGTGTCACACAGGAGAAGACACGTGGTGTTGAAGCCAAGCCTGGTCCTTTTTCTGTGGGTGAATTTTGGTATGTAAGGCTGCTGTGCCTTCCCCAAGTCACTGTCTCTACCAGGCGACCTAGACTGTCTCTTCCAGATTTTTGGATGAATGGGCTAAACTCTGCAAAACAGATGCATTAAGTTCATTTAAAGCTCTTCAAATGCATGTATTTCAGTAGACTAGAAAGAGAGGTACTAGGACAGGCTTGATGAGTGTGAGATGTGGCCAGAGTGAGGGAATTCCTGCAGTTGGAATGATCTCTTGTTTTGCTTAGAGCGCACTTCCATGCCTGTTTCTGTTTCTTAGGTCGATCGTGAGAAGCCGAGCACCCTCCCTCCCCTCCCCTCTGATCAGATTCATTTTAAATGAAGCTCACTCAATCTCTGAGGACCAGATCTTACCGATGACTGGGAAGCAAAGAGTACCCAGGAAAGCACTTTTACCACGGACTTCACCTCAGGAGCACCAGGAACTCATCCTCTAAATAAAAGCTGTGCCCCTTCCGTGCCCACCCGATGTCTGCTGCAATGGATACAGAATCAACATATTCGGGATACTCCCACTACTCAGGTCACTCCAAAAAGGCTCACAGACAAGGGTAAGGAAATGTTTGTTTTTAATTACTTACTGCTCTAAGTTAGGACATGTCTTATGGGGGAAAAACTGTAAGCCAGGATAAAATCAGTGGGCCCGTGTCTCTGGAGGAGATGCACGTGGAAAGACATCATGGAGAACACAGTGAGGAGACTTGAAGCTGGTAATTCAGTGATATTCAACCTGTTTGATGCATGCTGGGGTTATGTGTGGCCAAAAAGATGTGTGTAATGCCAGCAGAAAGAGAAGATCACCTAACTCCCCTCTTAAAGAGCGAGGGATGAGTACAATATCTGGGGAGAAGACTGTTAGACTTCCTAAACTGATAATTACTCAATGTCTTCGACATCTTACATCGATGTAAGACATTAAATCTGTAATGTCTTACAGATGCCATTTCTTTATTCTGTAATAATAAAGTTTTCTGCCTCTCCCCACCCTTCTCCAGGCTACTCTGTTAATGGTATGTTGAGGTTTTTTTAAACAGAATTTGAGTGGTACTTGAGTCGGCAACAAGTCCTTTATCAGCACTGATTGGATTAGAAGTCAGGCTTTTCTGAACTTGAATAGCTAGTTCTCTCTGTTGTGGTAGTTCAACAGCCTGAAAACCCATCTGCTCTGAGACTTCTGATGATTTGGAAACATTTTCTTTTTTTTTTTTTTTTTTTTTCCCTACAACATCCTTAGTTTTGCATGTAAAATATGTGCTACTTAGTGTTTGTAACTTATTACTGAGCTGGTCCAAAATAATTTTGCAATTCGGAAGCAATTATCCTGTGTGGTTGGAAAGACTTTTTCCATGAAGTCTCTTTGCTCACAGTCCAGTTATTGAGTAAAACATCTCTTGTTTGCCCTTTTTTCCCTTCTTTAGCATCCAACCCCCAATACAGATTGCCCTTTTAAACTTAGAATGCTGTGTGGAAAGATGTCAGAGTTCCAAAAACAACATAAAAATCCTAGAGCCCTTAAACTGGAAAAAGTGTCATCCCATGAAGCGTTTGGGCTTTGGTAATTCCAAGAGAGGCAGAGCTGGGATACTTATGAAGGTTAAGCCAGTCCCTGAGTACAGTGAGGGTTTCCAGTGCAAAGGCTGCTTTCCTGTCCATGTGGGAACAGGGAGGAAAACATTGGTGAGCAGATTGGTAGGGCTTAATTCATCTTGAGACTTTCTCAGATGAGAAGCTGTGAGGTCTGCGAGGGTGCTCTGGAAATAAAGACTGGCCTTGTACCCTTGATGTTCTTGCTTTCTTTGTGAGAGGTTAACTTGAGGTTATTAACCAGTGGAAATAAACTTCACCAATTATCCTACAGTGTTAAGGTCAGAGATGACAAGACTCTGCTTTGTAGGAACTAAAGCTCTATTGATTAATTTCTTTGTGTTAACTGGGCATGTCCCTGCAAGACACTTTCTTGTAGGTGGAGAACTGTGTAGGCCAGTAAATTCCAAATGGAATTGCCAGTTGTTTGGAGAATGCAGGTTTTCCTTCTAAGCACAGCATTGATGGAAGCTGTTTTAAGAGAACATGAGGTGGTGGGCATGGATCCCTGTCCTCCCCTCTGCTATCACTGAGGGGGTGGTCTGTCCCAGCCTCCAGGCTGTCAGCTTGTCTGGGAAAGGTCCCTTTCTACCCCCTCCAGAGCTTGTATTGTCGCAGCCTGTCTGTGTTGATCAAGAGCTGGACAAACTTGAATGATCTAATGCTCAGGGCACCTGTTGCAGGCAGAGCTGCAGCACATTTCAGGCCCTGCTCCACAGAGTAACTGGTAACATCTTCGTCCTCCTCCTCCTCCTCTGTTTGAACCAGGAGCCGGGACAGACACAAATCTCCGCGAAGCAAGGACGGCAGTCGCTCTGAGAAGTCCGTCACTATCCAGACACCTCCTGCAGAGCCGCTGCTCGGGAATGACGCCTCTCGGGCAGAGGAGGGCCAGGTGAGCAGGGCGTGGAAACAAACGTGGAGTGTGTGGTGTGGAACAGAGCATGTGGCTTGCTGGCTGGTGAGCAGGGAGAAAGAACAGGAGAAAGAGCTGGCATGCTCTTTAGTAGAGAATCGTGGCTTATGGGTGCCCTTTATTTGTGCATACAGCCAAGGCCTCAGTCACTTCTGTCTTGTTCTGAGGGTGTTATTTCTGACAGCACCAGTGCTGATGTGGCAACTCCTTGGGCACTAATTGGGCTCTCCAGGGTGTCATCTGCCAAGCTCTGTAGAAACAGCTGTTTCCGTCATCTCACTGTGCATTATTCAGGTCAGCCCTTTCACCTGTATGTATATTTCAGTTTTTCCTCAGGGTTTGCTCCAGGAAATCATGTAAAGTACATTGGAATCAGGATTCCAATAGGGAAAGGAGTCAAGAACTGTAGAACTAGTGTGAAAAAGCTGTGAAGGAGGGTGAACTCAGAGAAAGCTTGTACATAACAATGGGTTAAGTAAAAACTAGAATAATGCTGCATTTGGATTGTACCTAGGATGGATCCAGTGCCCTCTCTGCTCTAGCAGGTGATGTGATTATTCATTTTCAAAGAATGGCTGATGCCCCAAGACGTAGAATGCAGGATGCCTCTGTACCTCCTGGGCTGTGGGGCTCCACTTCTGCCTTTACAAAAAAAAAAAAAAAAAAAAAAAATCAGTGTGCAGTTTCCAGCCAAACTGGTACTTGTGTACGTATTTGTGTAGCTACTAGTATGCTCATTTCATGTCCTGTAATTTGGTATTTTGTAATCAGATGCTTGATTTCACGAGTCCTGGCTATTATTTCAAATAGTTCTAAAGGCGCTGACAAGTCCTAAGTCCTTGTTTTCATGCAGACCTCCTCAATTAAAGCCAAAGCTAAGTAAGTTGATGTGTAAGCCAGACTTTTCTGCTAGGGAGCAGAGTGTCCTTGGCTAGGTCCAACAACCACTAGAGATTTAGCCTCATATTTCCTCTCCTGTAAGGAAAGGCTGGTACAGGTGGGGTCATTCAGCCTGGAGAAGGCTCTGAGGTGACCTTATTTTGTGGCCTTTCTGAAAGGAGCCTACAAGAGAGCCAGAGAGGGACGTTTTACAAGAGCATGTAGTGATAGGACAAGGGGGAATGGCTTTAAACTGAAAGGAGGTAGGTGTAGATTGGATATTGGGAAGAAACTATTTGCTGTGAGAGTGGTGAGGCACTGGAAGAGATTGCTCAGAGAGGTTGTGGATGCCCTATCCCTGGAAATGTTCCAAGGCTGGGTTAGCTGAGGCTTTGAGCAATCTAGTCTCATGTCCCTGCCTATGGCAGGAAGGTTGGAACTGGATAATCTTTAAAGTCCCTTTCAACCCAAAGCATTCTCTAAGTCTCTCGCTCCAAATAAATGCACATTTTTTTGCGTTAGGCTGTAGTCCACTTTTTCAAGTGAAAAGAGTTTTAAGGGCTAAACTGTGATTAGTGTTGCATGTTGTCTTCTGGGATATAGCCTAAGCTGCTCTGGTGTTCCTGTCCCTCCTCTATTCTGCACAATTTTGCAGCTCATCAAATGGAGGAAACTATGCAGAACTATTTAATGCGTAAACATAAAATAGTTGAAATGCTTAAATTGCAGAGACGCTGTTAAAGAGGGCAGTGTGGTAGGAATATGCTGCCTTTCAGGACATACTACAATGCAGATATCTCTTGTGGGGCCTCTACTTTGGTGAGAAGTGACTCAAAAAAACCCTCATATTAATTCAAGATGCTGACTCTTTGTGGTTGGTCTGTCTCAAAACCCTACTGCTCTAGGCATGGGAGGCATTCATGTCTTGGAGTGCATTAGAAGTTAAATCCCTGGAGTTGGGAGTTGTTCAAAGTAGTTGTGCTGCTTCAGTCTACTCCATTCCCAAAGACTCTTTCCTCTGGCTCCTAAAAAGAAGTGACTAAAGGTTTAAAATTATGCCTGTCTCTTTCAAATAAGTTGTTTTGGTCAGCATGTGCAGTTGGAGAGGTCTGAGGGAAGTTGTAAATCCTATTAATGACACAGGCTACAGGAAGATATTCTCAGGAGGAAAAGCAAAAAATGTGGTTCTGAACGAGCATTGCGGCTACAAAGGTGCCAGGTGCCAAGCAGCAGAGCCACATGCATTGCCACTCTTTGGCATGCACTTGTGGGAAGCATCAGGAGCCTCCACGTGCATGAGTCACTCCAGCAGCAGCTGTGAGTCAAATCCATACATGTCAGTGTAACTCTTTGGCTGTGCCAGCACCTGGAAGGAGCAATTGGAGGCATTGTAGCAGGGGAGAACCAATGCAGACATTGTCTGATGTTAGCTGGGGAAGAAATGAGACTTTCAGAACACGTAATCTGAGACTTGCCTGTATGGTGACTGTATTTCAGGTAAGCCTCTTTGTGAGTAAGTGGCTTCTGACAATGGCCTGGATTGTAATACCAGAGCTACTTGGCAGTCTAGGATCCTCTAAACTTAAAAGGCCCATACCTGAAAATATTCTCCCAGATCACCTGTAATATGTTGGCTTAACTAAACTTTTATTAGATTGTCAGCTACTGAGGGCAGTGCTGTTGTAGAGGAGAATAAAAGACAATGAAGTGGAGGAACTTGCTGGAGGTGTGGTTGCTTCTGTTACGGATGGAAAAATAATGTGTGAACATGTTTTTGATTGTGTAACAACAACAACTGGCTTGAAACGCTGAAATGAAAATTTCCCTTCCAGGTGCTTTTGTGGTGCAGTTGCACTGCAGAATTTGTGGGTTGAAAGAACACTAGTCCTTGCCCTGGACATGGGAACTGGTGATTACTGCAGTTTCCAAGACTTATGTCATGTTACTCGTTAAATGTGCTGGAAGAACCTCTGGGGGTACAGTGAGTGGCACAGCAAGATGAGCTACCTGCTCTGCATTTATGGGCTTTTAGCACCTCATGTTTATAGCCACTGGTTTGAACAAGTTGCTGTTGTTTCCAAAGCTTTACTAATTGTCAGGGTTGATTATTCACTCTGTTTAAGGTGTTGCTTTTGCTGTGTATTTTTTTCTGGAACATAAGGCTGTCATAGCAATCTTTCCAGGCAAGAAAAATAGAACATCTGCAAGAAATAGCCTGATTGTTTCAGTGTTATTTCCATCTATCTCTTCCTCCTTCAGGACGACAACTGGGGTGAGACCACGACGGCAATCACAGGCACCTCTGAGCACAGTATTTCCCAGGAGGACATTGCCCGGATCAGTAAGGATCTGGAAGACAGCGTTGGGTTGGACTGCAAACGTTACCTGGGCTTAACAGTGGCAGCTGTTCTCGGACTCCTAGTCTTCCTTACCCCCATTGCCTTCATTCTGTTACCCCAGATCCTGTGGCGAGATGATCTGGAGCCGTGTGGTACTGTCTGTGAGGGACTGTTCATCTCTGTGGCGTTTAAACTCCTCATTCTCCTGATTGGGACCTGGGCTCTTTTTTTCCGCCAACCCAAGGCAGACCTGCCGAGGGTGTTTGTGTTTCGGGCCCTTCTGCTGGTCCTCATATTCCTCTTTGTGTTTTCCTACTGGCTCTTTTACGGCGTTCGCATCTTGGACTCCAAGGACACCAACTACCAAGGGATAGTGCAGTACGCCGTGTCTCTGGTGGACGCCCTGCTCTTCATCCACTACCTGGCCATTGTGCTGCTGGAGCTGCGGCAGCTGCAGCCCATGTTCACCGTCAAGGTGGTTCGCTCCACGGACGGAGAGTCGCGATACTACAGCTTGGGACACCTGAGGTAGGTGCGAGCCCTTGGAGCCCCGGGGAGGGGATAAGCGTGGCTCTGCTGTGGCGGGAGACATCAGCTGTGTTTGAGTGTGTGTTATTGCTGGCTCCTGAATCCTCCTCCAGAAGACTTCCTAGAGTCCCTCTGAAGTTACCCAGCTGAACCTCCCTGCCCCCTCTCTTGAGTGTGGGAGAGGCTGTACCTGCATCAGAGGAGTCTTGTGCGTTTCGGTAAATGAAAAAAGCTGATGTCATAACTTTGGGATGGTTGATGCCTGATGAGATCTTTAAGATCTTTCTCCGGGCTTCTTTCCCTATCTCTTTACTGGAGGAAACTGGGGAGCTCTCCTTGTGTAATTGGGGCTGCCTTGTGTATTTTGATTGTACAGGCAGGCACTACTTTGGGAGCAGCCTTTCAGGCCATGCAGAGCATAACTGCTCAGAGACTCCTGACAGCAGGCCAGGCCGTGTGGCAGGTGCTGAAGGTTTTGTGGCATGATGCTCTTTTTGCTATTAGTTATGGATCAGTTTGCTGGGTTGGCTATATCTGGGAGTATTTAGGAGCTGTAGGTATGACACACGCCTGCTGCTTCCACCCTCCTGCTGGCATTAGAGCTTCCCTCAGCAACAGTACAAAAAAGGACAGGTGTCTGAATTGCCTTAGTTCCTGTGTCCTGCAAAGCTCTCCAAAAGTCCCTTACTTCCTGTGTCCTGTGAAGCTAGCAGCTGAGCTTTGGAGATGATTCCCCAGGCTGAATGTGCACTTAAACATCTGTTCAGCTTATCCTGTCCAGACCCCAGTGGCATGTGTATCTGTGGCAGATGAAGAGATTAGCATCTGCTAGATTAAGTGGATGTAGGAACAGTCTCCTGCAGCCATTAGCTTAGCAGTGGAATTGCTTTGAAGCAGATTTAGTGGTTGAAGCTGAAGCCTGTGAATTTTCTCCTCAATAAGGAACTCGAGGCTTGTTGGGTAAAGTAAGTCTGGATTCTATTTTGTTTTCCTTCTCTGTAAAATGTGAAGGGGGGAGCCACTCTTCTGTAATGGAAGTGCTCCCATTGACTTAATTAAATGTCTCTTTCAGGCTTTCAAGAAATGTATCTACTGGTTTTCTTGTGAAATCAATTCTTTAAGCTTAATTGCTCTGTGGTCAGTGATCTAGCATAACCTATATGATGAGAGAGATGGAAAGATGACTACCAGAGTTTCCCTGTGTCACAATATTGTGCCTTGAGGTGTGATGAGGCAATTCAATCATAAGTGAATTCTGCAGAGAAAGTTTGGTATGCATTTGTATTTGGTTTGAGAGAGTTTGCTTGGTGGTAGATTGTGGGTTTGTGTTCAGAGGAATTTTACACTTGCCAAAATCTTCATATCTAACTTGCCATTGGAGGCAAAGAATTTGCTTGGGAATCAAGGCCTGAATATTTAATAGCATATGTGTTAGAAACAGTGTTTTCTGCAATTCTTTTTTGCAGCAGGGTTTTGAAATGTCTTGGGTGATGCTAAGGTAGTAAAGAGTTGTAAAACCTAGGATAAAACCTGAGATGTATGAAAACCTGTAATTCCTCGTTTGTTGGCAAGCTGGTTTCAGTTTTGTTTGGTACATTGAATGCAAGCCATGGATGCTTGCAGTGTCTTATGTTACAGAAGACTCTCATCAAGCGTGTCTGATAATGCTAAATTAGTGTTGTTTTTTCCTTAGTTTGACAGATGAGCATAATGTGTATTGACATGTGTTTTGAAACCTGTGTGTCTTTCCATATTTACTGCTGCAAAGGTAAAGCTGTAGGTTTGATCAGGGGCTGGGTGTTTCCCAGCTAAGGAAGAGTTTGTCTTCTCTGTATGTTACTTGTGTGTAAGTGGTAAGAGCTTTTGATCTTGATAGTGTGTGGCCCCAATGTGACAAACTGTGTAAAAAGTGAATGTAGTTAATATCTCCTTCAGCTTCTAAGGGTTTAGGATTGTGAGATGTTTGTGAAGCATAAAAAAAAAAAAAAAAAAAAAAAAAAAAAAAAAAAAAAAAAAAGAGAACTTGATCATCTTCACAGCATAATTTTGCTGAGTTTTCATTAAGGTCTTGTCATGCTTTTTGATGAAATGTATGTCGGGATCACAAGGTGCTGCCTTCTGCTCCTGATTCTCTGGCTGAGGCATGGGGCTGGAGTGGGAGGTCTGTTGATGGGAGAATGTGAAAACATGCAAGGACAGTCTGGATTTCCAGAAGGCTGGAGAAACAGCCTTGTGGATGTGCTGGAGTGGTGGTTCCAACTCTGATGGAGTTGGCACATATCACTTGCTGCTGCCTTTGGGCTCTGTTTGCCACCATGCATGCTTGCCTCATCCTAACACTTTTGAAGGGGTCTTGGAGAGGTTCTGAGCTGCCACCTGGAAGGAAGCAGCTTGCTGTAACAGGCATAGCAATCTGACTGTCTCCTAAAATCAAAGCCTTTTGTCTCTTTATGCTATCAAATACCTTAAAAGTTTTGATCACCAACAATCCATGGAGTCTGTCAGCAGTGTAGTGTGCTCTGGAGAAGCTGGTGGTGAGAAGGGACTTGAGACATCTGATGTTGTTCACTGTTGCTTCTTGGAGTAGTTCTGGGGTTTTTTCATCACAGCAAAATTGTTGATATCACCCTTTTTAATCCAAGATGGAAGCTTTCCAATTCTAGGTCTTTTCTGGTGAGGCAGAGGGAGCTGCTATGTAAGTATGAGAGCAACATGTTTTCTGGGGGAGAAGGGAAGAAAACAATAGCTCAGCCGCCCTTCTGGCAAACCATGTTTTTGCAAGGCAGGGTACAGACAGGATTTTCCACCCTCCTTGGCTCCAGATGCAGTAAAGAAGTTGAAAGTGCTGAGTTAGGTATTCCACTCCACCCCTGAGAGCCCTAGGTCCAGGAGGGTAAGTATATTTGGGAGTAGTTCCCCAAATTCATATTATAATCAGCCTATTAATAGGCTGGCTTGGTCCCACCCCCAGCACTTTGGCTATAACTTTTCTTCTGGGAGACTTGACTGCCAAAATGAACGTTCCCTTTGGCACTGATTCAGGAGCTTGGAGGGGGGAGGTAAAAATTAAATAGGAGTCTTGATGAGTGTGGTGCCAAGTCTCAGCTCACTGACTGCTCTGCAGCTCCTGGTAGGAGGGCTCGCCACGCAGGGCAAATGCTTTCTGCTCCTATGTATGGGTAAAGAGCAGGGAGCAGCAGAGATGCGGGAAAGGTCAAGCCTGGGAAAATGCAGGAGGTTGGGTGGGAATGGTGGTGAGACTTTAAAAGAGAAACAAAGTTGGGGGAGCACAAAAGTAGATAACTTTTCAGTTGAAAGGCCGATACTTTTGCTAGTGGAGGCTTGGATTTGCAGCTTTGGTTTTTCCCTAGAAATAGGGATGCTGATGGCACTTGTCATCCGGAGTTCAGTACTGTCTTTATGGCTCAGAAACTGTAAGAAGGATCCTGCTGGAGAAACCCCACCTTTGGTAACCGTATTGCCTTCCTATCCAGTGAATACTCTTTCCCACCCTAGAGCTTTGCTAGTCTAGACAGCTCAAGAAAATGAATGTCTTGTAATACGCATGGTAATCACTGATCTTTCACATAGACTGAGTGTTGGGCTGCAGTATAGTTAGTCTTGGTTTTCTGAGGTTAGAAATGATTGAGAGTGGGTCCTTCTCCCTTTTGCTCATCCTTTCAGCAGGTATATGAGGAGCAGGGCTGTGATAGTTCATCTTGTATTGGGCTGTTTAAAGGAGTAGGAGTTTCAGTCTTCTTGTCTGTCTGTCTGTCTGTCGTGGTTTATCCCAGCTGGGAAGTAAGTACCACACAGCCCCTCACTCACACCTTGCTCTGTAGGATGGGGATGAGAATCAGAAAAAAGGTAAAATCTGTGGGTTGAGATAAGAACAGTTTAATATTTTAATTAATGTAAAATATAATCCTAATTATTATGACAATGATAATACTAATTGTAATGAAGATGGGAGAGAGAGGGAAATAAAACCCAAGGAGGGCAAGTAATGGTCAATATAGTTGTTCTCCACCCACTGACTGATGCCCAGCCCATTCCCAGGCAGTGATTGGTGGCTGCTGGCCAGCTGTCCTCAGATACACTGAGCATGATGTTCTGTGGTATGGAGTACCCTTTTGGCCAGTTTGGGTCAGCTGTCCTGGCTGTGCTCCCTCCCAGCTTCTTGTGCAACTCATCCCTGGATGGCAGAGCATGGGAAACTGAAAAGTCCTTGACTTAGAGTAAGCAGTACTTAGCAACAACCCGAACATCAGTTTACTAGCAAGAAAAGTAACGCAATCCCAGAGAAAACCAGGACACTGTCCTTTCTTGGTGTGGGCTTGCCTTTATAAACCTAGGCTAGGAAGCTGGTGGGTAAGCCTGTGTACACCTTTGGAATCAGGGTTCAGGTTTTGCAGATGGCTGTGAGCTGGTCAGTGTTCTTTTGTCAATCTAATCAAGAGAAGCTTGGCACTCAGAAATAGCAGTTCTGTATGATAAAAGTGTGCTTGAACCTTCCCTGGACCCGTTACCCATCTCCATTTGCATGGGTGTTTGCTAAACTGTGGTTTAAAAATTCAGGAAGGGAACAGCTGCTTCCTCAAAACAAGTACCTGTCCCTGAAAACACTGTACCTTCCCTGCAGGAATTATCAATACCTTACTGAGAGACCTGGTGGCTTGCACACATTCACAAAAGAAAGTAGATGCAGACATGTTCTGTGGAAGGAGAGCACATTCAGCCTGTCTCCCAGCTGCTTTGGGTATTTGTTGGACCTGTTGCTTATAAAGCTGATCTCTAGGTTGTCAGCATTTACTGATTGATCTGATGAGTGCTCTCTGCTCAGGCATCCCTTGGTGCCACTGGTACTTTGTTCACTGTTGAGGAAGTTTGTAGAGGTCTGAGGAGTGGGAATAGGCTTCTCCATATTCCAGTATGCATTTGTAAGCCTTGACACCTGATCTTGTTGCTCAAATGTGCCTCCCCATATCAAGGGTGCTAATGAAGAGCACGAGCTCAGCATTTGAACTGTACCGATTGTTCTTGCCTGGAGTTGTGTCAACACTTAGGCTGTTTTAAAATCTCTCTACTCCTCAGAAGGAAAACTTCCATGGAATATAGGCACCTTGGTTTCTGTTTTTAGCGTGGTTGTAACTATGGGTTTAGGCAGTTGGATCTCTTCCCTGAGCAAGAGCTGCTGAAATCTTGCTGTCTCTGGTGAAGGAACTTCATAATGTGTGTCTAATTGCATCGTTCCTTCATAGCGTGGCTGAGCCCACACATACACTTCTGGGGTATTTCTGTTTCCAGTAGGGCAGTCAGAAGGGACTGCAGGACAAGTACTGGTGCCCCACAGCACCAGCTAAATCCTGCTGGATACACTCCCAGCTGCTTCTTCTCCCCTGCGTGCAGTTTGTTTGCTCTGTGTTCCCGGGGACTTGAGGACTTACATTGACCCTCCTTTCTCCTTGGGGTTTCTTCAACCTCACCATCTTCTGTGGTGGTGCACACTGATGAAACAGATTGAGCTGATGGGTTTTTACCTTGTTCTGTGGCAAAACATTATTAACTGTCCTGCTGCTTTGATTGCAGGAACTTGCTAGAACAGCATGTTTACACAGACTTTGCAGACCAGCTCTGTTGCCAGAGCCTCCAGCCTGTGTGAAATTAGCCTTGTTCTTGAATACATTTTCCCTGTCCTGAAATCGGTACAAGGTGTCCTGATGCCCGTTTGCGTGAGTTTCTCCTGCCCATCACCAAAGGGGATGAGCACCAGCGTTGATCAATCGCCCCTCCCAAGAAGTTCGGAGATAGCCAGCTAAATGGGTGTTAATTGCATCTGCAAGTGTGAAGCTCCTGGGGAAACCGAGGGGTCTCCTCCAGAGCAGCTTCTTTAGCACTGGGAGGTGTCAGACTTGTGGCCCCCGGCTCAGTGTCTCTCCAGCAGCGCTTCACAAAACCACATTTACAAACACCTTCTTGCAACTCCCTGCAACTGATCTGGGCTGCTTTTCCATGCTCCCAGTCCTAAACTTGCAGAACTTGTTCACAGTGGGCAGCTGAGCATTAGCACCTTTCAAACACCCCATGCCATGAAGTAGTCATGGAATAGGGAAGAAAGCTCTGATTTGTGGATGAACTGATAATGACTTGTATGAAAGGAGATTTTCAGCCACGTTCTTAGACCATTTTTAGTCACAGGCCATACTTTTCCCTCCTCCCCGACTGTGTCTGCTGCCTCACCTCTGGAGGATGGTGCTGCAGAGATGGGTACCCGTGGAATTACAGAAGGGAATTTTCCAGTAGCCTCTGAAAAAAAAAAAAAAAAAAGTAAAAAAAAATAGTGCTGTTCCCTGCTGAGTAGGGAGCAGTCTCCTTTGATGTTCCAGATGACTTATGGGAATGGTGCCTTGTTCTGTTTTACAAGGGTCTGTTTGGTGGTGTGTTGCCAGCAAAGTTCAGCTAGGACTTATGACAAGGGTCAGAGCAACACCTCATTAAGAGACTGCTTGTTTGTGACAGAAGTGAACTGCAAGCTCCAGGAATGCCAGGTACTCCTCATTAGAGGTGAGAGGAAAGTCTAGGATGGCCCATCAGTATTGACAGCGTGCACAACTTGTCTGGGAGTTTCTGATGTAGTAAAGCCTGACGCTGAAGCCTTGGAGGGTGTGCTTTTCTAAAAGAAAGGAGTGTGTTTTCCTAGCCTCTTATCTTCCTGCATACAGTTTCCAGATTTTACATGTGGCTTTTCATATGGAACTGCTCCTCCTTTTGATAAAGGGGACAGAGCTGGGGAAACTGAAATGCCCACATCTTTCTACTCTTATCTAATCCCTTCTTGATCCCTGATCATCCCCACACCCTCTGTGCACACACCATCTCTCCTCCTCACTAGGAGGAGCATGAGCTGAATGCCCCAGACACCAGACCAGGTACTAGATTTATTTGTGCTTCTGCAGATGCACCAGGCAGCAAGGGCAAGTGGTGCAGGCTGATTGTTATACCCTGGAGCAGTCTTGCATTTTTTGAATACTTAATACTTTAAAAGTTTACAAGCCTACTTGCAGGTGAAGTCCCCACTGTCAATTATTAACCCACATGGCCAGTACAGTGTTACTTGCTCCCTGGTGAGGAGCTGCTCGGCTTCATCTTTCTGAAGGAAATGGTGTGGAGGAAATGCCATTGGGTTCATCTGCAGGGATTTCCTTTCTTGTTGGCTTGTCTTTCAAAACCAACTCTGCCCAGAAGTCCAAGAATGGTATGTGCTCCAGCCCACCCTGTACTTGGGGGTTTGTAATGGAATTTCTGTTCCACTGCTGTCCGTGCCCTCTGAAGTGCCTGTGTGTACCACCCACAGAGACAGCTGGCCTCCCTAAGCTGCTGAACAAATTTTGTGGCCATGAAGGTACTTTTATCTTCAAATGCTGCAAAAAAAATATTCCACCCCCTCAACCTTTGACGTCTGTTTCTTGTGGTGAATGATGGAGTACAAATATTCTGCAGAGAAGTGAGCTGTGTGCCCTTTGGGGGAAGAGACTCATGTTTTGCTAAAAGGACAAGGAATTGTGAATTTACTGTTCTCATACAGCACAACAAGTCAAGTCCAATAAATATGGAAGCTAATTCCTGACTCTACCCTGAAGAAGTAAGAAAAAGTTAATAGGGAGCTGTGTGGTAGTAATAGAATTTTTTTTTTATTTATTAATGGCTATAAAATTGAGGTCAATATTTTCACTTATAACTTGTTTGCACCTCCAGTACATGTTTAAATGAACTTCAGCACTTAAATTTCTTTTGTTCAGTGTAGGTCAAGTGGGGACATCAGCTGACCGTGTGGGGAGAGCTATGCCCTGGCTGACAGGAAAACAGATTCCTGGCACAGCACTAAGGACCTTGGCTGTGGTTTGGAGCTTCAGGCTGCTGACTCTGGGGCTTGCATTCCTCTAGTCCTTGGTAGAGGGTTATCTGCATCCTTTCTGGGGCTGGATTTTTTCTCAGCTTGGACCTACAGGTCATGTCCTGATGGCCCCAGTGTTGTTTGCAGGGTTACTGAGTGCTGGTTATAAAATCAGGTGTCTCTTGCTTGTGCAGAGCTTGCTGGGGTGGAGCTTTGTGAGGGATGCTGTGTGGTGGAGGGATGCTGTGCAGGGAGGACTGGGCTGTAGTTTGAGAGCTCTGTGCAAAGTTCTGCTAGTGGCTAACATGGATGCTGTCTCTTCAGGCCTGCCTGCATAGGCTTGCAGGAGAACAACGTTCCCAGTTGTTTGGGGAGGAATCCTAGAACAAGTTAAAGCTGCTCTATTGACTCAAAAGACAACCTTGTTCAAAGTCTTGCCACATTAATCCCATCCCCACCTGGGAGTCAAATAAGAGATGGTTCTCTTTCCTGAGAGATTATCTGACCAGGCAGCTGTAGGATTAAGAGCTGAATGCTGATGTTTTGTGGCTGCACTATCTAAATATAAAATCCTATCACAGTGCTGGAGTTTTACTGCCAGTAGAAGCTTTGAACACTTTGTTACTCCTTTGGAATTAATGCTGTACTTCTTAGCTTCGACTTGAAAGAAACACCCTAAATCAGCAACTAACCCCTTCTCCCACCCTCAAAAAAACTACTAACAAAAAGCCTCACCCTTAGTTACTTCATAACTATTAATGTAGCTTGAAGAATTCCTTGGCTAAAGAGTGGCTTAATTGAAGCATGAACAGGCTTTAAATTCTCTCGTGTAAATGTGGACTCTTACAAACTTCTTGCCATACCTGCCAGCTCCTGCGTATCCTTTTTTTTCATTTGAGGCTCAGACTAATCAGAGGCATAGCATGCAGGTACTCTGGGAAGAGGAAATGCATCGCTTTCGTGGATTATGCTGCTCCCAGGAGCTGGGAATGATAATCCAGGGTTCCATATGTTGCCGATTTCTGCAGGGTTTCTGGGTGCTTGAGCAGGACACAAGCTTGAGCTGGAAGCTGACGGGTGACCTGTAGCTCAGGGCTTGGGGGTGTCTGGTATTTCATCCCTTGTCTGCACTAAGAGCCTGTCTCAACTCACCCTTGCATGCAGGGGAAGCTGGTCGTCTTGCTCCTAACTCCTGTGTTCAGAAGGTAAAGCGCACCTTGGTATTCTTCTGTCCCCCTGACTTGTTTGAAACTCCCTAAATCCTAAATACAACCTCAGGTGTGTAGAAACTTTTGAAAGAGGTTACACCTCCCTCAGAAATACTCGGTACACCCCTCAATTACATAAATGTTTGATCATTGTTCCACTTCACTTGAGCTAATGCTGCTGCAGAAAAAAATCTGTCAGCAGCCTGATCCCTTCCTCACCCCTCCCAAAGAAATATGGTCTAGTTGCACAGCAGTGCAGTGGTGGAATTGGGGAATTGGTAATTTATATCTCTATTATCCATGTAGTTTTGCAGTTTGTGTGTGTATTATTCTAAATGGATTATTTTGCTCAGCTTAATGTCTGCAGTCTTCATAACTACCCTTGTGGTGTTTAATGGTTTAAAAAGGCTTGTGTTGGCAGAGGAGAGGTTTGGTGGAGCTGAGGGAAAGATGCAGGATAAAATTGTCTCGTGGCTGGAGACTGGTATTCAACTTGCCATTGACCAGGACCCCTAGGTCTCTTTCTGTGGCACTGCTTTCCAGCATTCATTCCCCAGTCTGTTTTTACATCCAGAATTGCCCCATCCCAGGTGCAGAATCTGTCACTTTCTCTTGTTGAAACTCTCCACATGGTTGGTAATTGCGAAACCCTGACATTTGTCTGGGTCTCTCTGCAGGGCCTCCCTGACTTCAAGGGCATCAGCTGTTCTTCCCAGTTTTGTATCATCTGCAAAATTGCTTAGTATCCCTTCCAGTCCTGTATCCAAGGCATTTATGAAGATGTAGAAGAGCACAGGGCTGAGGATGGAGCCCTGTGGAACTCCACTAGTGACAGGTCTCCAATCTGATATCACACCATTCACTGTAACCCTTTGTGCCTGACCCAGTTGCTCACCCATCACATGATGTGTTTATCCAGCTGAAAGCTGGACATCTTGTCCAGTAGGATCCTGTGAGAGCTTTACTGAAAACCAAAAAGATCACACCGACATGCTTCCCTTGATCAACTAGCTGGGTTACCTTGTCATGAAAGGAAAGGAGTTTTGATAAGCAGGACTTTCCTCTCATGAAGCTGTGCTGGCTGTGAGTGATGACTGTGTTGTCATCACACTTTCAGGTGTTTTTCAATACCTCCCAGAATCATCTTCTCCATCACTTTACCAGGCATTGAAGTGACACTGACAGGCCTGTAGTATCTGGAATCCTCCTTGCCCTTCTTGAAAATCGGGACAATGACTGCTCAGAAATCCTCAAGAGAGGCTTTGTGATGACATCAGCCAGCTGTTTGAGGAGTATTCTGTGAATCCCATCAGGCCCCATAGACTGCTGCAGTCTGCAGGAGCCCTCCTTAGTGGGGTAGGGCTCTGTCTGCAAAGGTTTGCTCCTCTGCTGAGCCTCGGGGAAAGGAGAGCCTCCAGTCCTTGCTTCTCCTCCCCAATCCATCTGACCTACAGGGGACCCGCCTTGCCCAAGCATGAGGGATTGGTCTTGAGTACCTCAGGTCATGTCCTTGAAGATTCGGAGCTGGACACGGTGCACAAATAGATGGCAGCTTGCTTCTGTGGATTTGGTTTGTAGTCATGTCTCCAGTGTGAGACTGGACTTTGTAAATTACTGTCTTGCATCATGCAGGTCTCTTTCCACCGGACCCATCGGCTGCAATAATCTGCTCAGCTGTGCAAATGTTAACTGCAAGATTGACTTCAGCAGTGTCCCTGACTCTTAAATTGGTCACAGATCTGTCTCAAATTGGGTGTGGACAAGTGGATCCCTTTGGACTGCTGGCAGCTGAATGCAGCATCCATGGTGCATGGGGAAGCCAACTTGTCCCTGCTTTGTCAACGCCTGTGTATTTCTGGGGTGCCTGTGTTTACCATGCTGTGCAGGTTTGTGGAGAAAGCTCAGCAGCAGCTTCTTCCCATCACCTTTTCACTTAAGTTGTCCCCTTTGTCTTCTCTCACTGCTTTCCTTCCCAAAGTGCCAATTTTGTGGAAATTCCCAGCTGTTGGGAAAGCATTCATATAGAATATGAATATCTATCACTCAATAGATAAAGAAAGCCTTCCACAGCTTTGTCTTTACTTTAGTGTGAGCAGAGGATAGCTGGTGGTTTGCTTGTTTTTTTTTTTTTTCCTCATGAATAGGCAAGACAGTATTCTCATTAGCTCCCTTGAGGATATCCCCACCACTTGACAAAACCATATCATGGAGACAAATGCTTGGTGTGCTAGCAGTGCCCTTGGAAAACCTCTTTCTGAGCTCTAGCTCCTGGATCCAGTAGCTGCCGCTCTCCAGGTCCAGTTAAACTACCAGTGGCTCCTGAGGGTGCTGGGGTTGGGCTTGAGGTGTGGATGTCTGGCTAAGTGTTGTTTCAGTTCACTGCAGGTGTCTGGGACGTGGCAGATACATGGCAGGGCACAGGCAGCTCCTTTGCCTCTCGTGTTTTTTGTCTGTGTTGCAGCAGACCCTGGAGCAATGAGATGCTGGTAGCAGGTGTTCCCTTCCTGTTTGATGGGAATGTAGTGCCTTTGCCTGTTTGAATGTGTTGTATGGCATCAAAGGGAAGTGGGTGTCTAGTTTGAGAGCTGTTGGGGCATCTGCATGTGGTTATTGGTGTCTGAGCAACTGGCTGAAATGCAGCCCAAGCTCTGAGTGCCTGAACGCTGCTTTTGTGCCCTGGCTAATCTGTGAGCTATACCGTTTGGATTTAGTGGTTCTGCTGGGTATCTGGATGGGTGAGTAAGTGCTTGACAACACCTCCCCACACACACTGCTTCCCTTGGAGAGGTGGTCTTGGCTTAAGAGGATGTGGGCAGTTCACTTTGGAGCCTGCCCTCCTGGCATCTGGCTTCCTCAGCCTGAGGGAGAAGTTTGTTGCACCACGTGTTCAGGTTTTCACAAGCAGCTCTTTCAGATCCAGCTCCTGAAGCTGCTCTTCAACACTCACCCATCCCTATGGATGGGTTGAGGCAACCAGAGCCAAGTGGCTTTGCCACATGTTGAACTCCATTCACTATTCTGTGAGGGGCTGGAAGGCAACCTTCCCAGTTACCTAGGCTGACCTGCTGCAATAAAACCTCCTAGAATTGTGCACAGGGAACCTGGCAAGAAGCTTAGTCTCAGCAAGGGATTAAATCTTGGGTTTTTTTCAAAGATAGTCCTCTGCCTTCCACAGGAAGCTCTTCTGGTGCTCCAGAACCTACATTGTTTCTAAATCTCTTGTTGGACTTCTACAGCTTATGTAGTTTTCTGTCTGTTGAATATGATGTTGGAGGTAACAAGCATCCTTTCGATCTTTGTGTCCCTTGGCACTGCATACCATGGAATGAGATGTTCTCTGGGTTACTGAGGAAGAGAAGTGTGGTGCTGTCACAGCATCTGACCTCAACACAGTGATTGTGCTTTCCTGGCAAATCATGTTATTGCACCTTTTGGACCACTCCTTGAGTGAGAGGACTGTGCTCTCCTTCCCTCCTTCCTCACTGCGTATTACCAGTATTGTTCTGGGTTTTTTTCCTAGTCTATTATGTAGTTGCTACCTTCAGCTGTTGGAAGTGGAAGGAAGGGCAGTGCAGCTGTTGGGAAAGCATTCATCAAGTTCTGAGGTTCTACCAATAAAGGTGACTAGGGAAAACATTCAGGCTGTGTGCTGGTACCTTCAAGACCAGTTAACTTCCTGAGGTATAAGACTTGGAAGTTTCTCAGAAGGAGAACTGCAGTGGGAGCATGCCATTTGGTTTACTGGGGTTTTATAGCTGCTGGCGAAAACTTTGTGCTCTGTACTTCTGTAGCAGCATCTTTTTAGTGCTGGCCTGGGAGTGCTTTTATAGGATTCCTCAGGAAGGCTTAAGTAAGTAGCTTGTTTGGTTGGTATGAGGTAAAGGAGTTGATTTCCCCCCAGCCCCCAAGTTTGGTCATAGCCTCCTGTAAAATCCTGTTTTTTAAAAATACAGCTTCCCTTTAAAATGAAAACACTCAAATGTAATAGCAGAGTTAGTAGTAGACTTGCAGGGATCCTTTTCTTTTACACGGGTACTGGTGGGTTTGACGAGGCTGCTTTTGAGGTTTGAGGAAAACAAACCAAAAACCCTGAAAATGAATTCTATTCTTCTCTCTCATTCAGAAAATTTCTATGTTGAAATCCCTTCTACATCAGCAGTGAACTATGGTATTGCTCAGCTGGTGTGTTGATTCTGATTTTTGTCTTGCAAAAGATGAGACTTACAATGTCTGTTGGAGCGCAATGGGTCTCGGACTGCGTAGGGCAGAAAAGGGGAGATGTGCGGTTAGAAACTGGGCTGGTGCTCTCCTCAAGTTTACAGCAGTCACGTGTTGTTCAGACGTCCAATGTTGGATATAAACAGGGACACACTTTAAATTCCTGTCCTTTTCCTTCCGTGTTGGTAAAAAAGGCTGTGAGGGCAGAGAAAAGATGGAGATGGGTCACCACAAAACTGGGGCAAACCTTTTGTGTGTTGGGGTTCCATATAAATTGCATCGTTAATGAAGGGATGGATGTTGGCTTCCTTGGGGGCAGCAGCTGTGCTGCCATCATGCTGGCAACCTGCTGCTATGACAAGGTTTTCTTCCCTTCCCTGATAAAGGTTTGACCTTGCAAATTCTTTTCCCTGCCTCACCAAATGCCAGAAGTTGGGTATCTAAAACAAACTTGCTGTGTCCCGGTTGCCCGGTGCCTGTTCCAGGGAGGGCGAGGATTGCGCTTGCCTGCCTTAGCCAAGTGGAGATCTCAGTTGTGGTTGTCTGACAAGAAAATGTGGTTTTCCTTTTCCTGGGAACTGCAGTCCTGTTCTCTTGACTGTACCAAACTGAAATGCTCTTGTAGTTATGACGATCAAAAGGCGTTTTTCTGCTCTGCTTGTTTGGCTGCAGCTGCTGGAGAAGTTCCTTGTCTTGGCATCTCTGCTGAGATCTGACTCGGGCTCTGTTTACTGGAGAGGACAAAACTGTAGCCAAGGCATTTGTGCTTCTGCATGACCTTGGTCTTCTCAGGAGCCTTGCTCCAAGGTGTTGCTTGGGAAGGACAGAGAATACCAAATCCCTTGCATCTTGCCAGTCCTTGGCCCTGGGGTGCTAGTGCTGCCCAGGGTCATCTGTCTGGGCAGCCTGTGCTGGCCTCACCCATAGCTATGACAGGCAGAGCTGCATAGGGGATGGTGGTAATCCCTTCTGTAATCATCTTCAGCAGGGATGTTGGTGTGGGAAGCATTTTGACTTCAATTGTCTATTTCCAGTTTTATTTCTAGTTCTGGTGACTTTGCTCTGGGAGAACAGTCTAACATGGTGAAGGATCAGGAACTTGAGCCCTAGCTCTGTGGCCTGGCAAAAGTGTATGAGAAAAGAAAAAAAGGGGAGTTTTCTGGGAGGGAGATGTGATTGTACAGCAAGGGAGGACAGAGCAGTCCTCTGAGCCTGTTGGGTGTGGCTGACGGCGCTGCTAGAGAGTACAAAGTGCTGTGGATGGGCAGCTCAGTGCCCCAGGAAACCTCAGTATCTCTTGCAGTAGGCGAGCTCAATGCAATTGTAGGCTGGAGACATCTGGTAAGGCAAAGCTGACTCTCCCTGGAAGGCTGTGTTGTGGAATCTTTTCTCAGCTTTTCTTGGAGGTGCCAAACTTCCCAATTGGCTGTGGCAAGTGTTTTATGTGCCCAGAGACCTTAGCTTGTTTTGATACTGGGTCTGTTTTGAAGAATGTTAAAAAAATGTTGTTTGGAGGAGAGGAGTCTGTGCTGGGAACCATTTGATTAAATAACCCCAGGCTTCCTCAGCCCTCAATTAGCATAGCAGTCATCAAACCTCTGACTATCCCTGTGTATTTTAGATGTGTGTGGCTCACTCTAAACCCTGATGCTGCAAGATCTGCATCTATAGCAAGAATGCTCTGGTAGCAAACAGCTAAGCTCTTTCTGGTTGTGTACATAGATGTGTTGCAAAAGTAGGGGGCACTCCTCTGCCCTCGACGATTCTCATTGTCTGCTGATATTTGGTACAGTACCATGACAGCCTACATTTCTAGCTTAGCAGGAAAGCACAAAGCTGCTAAAACCATGTGAGTGACAGGTGCATAGAGGTGTGGCTTCAATTTTTAATCTTTTTTACTCTCCTTATTTTTTTTTATTTTCACCAAGCCTCTCCCACCACTTCATAAAACTCAAACCCTTTTTCCTAGAAACCACCAGTGTCCAAAGCCAGTATTTTGATGATATAAACAGGCTTCTTTCCATGTGCTTTGCTTCAGTATAGTACTGGCCTGTTTTCCTGGAAATCGACTAAGAAAAGCCAATTTCAGTATTGGTGTAGTTGTGTCACAGAAGGCAAATACAATGTCAAAATGGCCTCTGAGGCGCAGTGTATGGCAAGACGGCAAGAATTCAAATCTTTTGTAGCAGCAAGTACTCAGGCAAAACTGCTCCTGACTTACTCTTTTGAGAGAAAAAAAATACTTGCTACCTTTGTGTCACATAGTCCCCTCCTCCACTTCCTTGGATGCCCTGTAAAAGTTAATTCATTACTGTTAGCAAAGGGCTCTGCCTTTCTCTGCTGCCAAGTGCCACCGCGGTACCCTGTGCTTCTGCTGGCTCTGCTTGTTTGCTTTCCCTCTTGGCAGCGTGCTGTGACATGGCCTTCCTTCTTCAGGGGAGCAAAAATAATTAGAAACAAGCAACCCTCCAACTGCACAAAACGCAATGCTACAAAGCCTAGAGCCTCACTGACACTGCCTGCAAGGAAAACTGTGTTTCCAGTCGGCTGCTGGATTGTGCAGGGGGTTTTCCTCTCGTGCCATAAGTTTGGAATCCGAACTCTTGCATGGAAATGCTTTTTGTGTCCTGATTTTTGTACTCTGCCCATGGCGGGGGTGGGGTTAGAACTCGATGATCTTTAAGGTCCCTTCCAACCCAAAGCTTTCTGTGATGGTTTCTATCTTTCTGTGCTGCGCTTTTTCTGCGTTCTGGTAGTTTGCTACAAAGCCTGGAATATACTGGGCTGCCAGACCCTCTCGATGGGACATCAGGACGATCCTCACTCTGACCTCTTTTCATGCGGGCGATTAAGTATCGAAACTTTCTGTTTTCTTCCTGCCCCTCCCCATTCTTTCAAAGTGCTGAACAAAAGGAAAGCCTCGGCGCAGCTTGCTGGAACGCGGGGCGAGTGAATGCAGTGACCGACATGGTGCTGAACTCTGTGAGGAGGCCGCCTCTCCAGACGTGGCCCGCAGGATGGCTGCCAGCTCCCATTCCCGCCGGAGCTGCCGTGTGGGTGGAGAGGCGGCTTCCTGCAGCCACTTCGCCTTGCTCAGGGCAGCAGAGGGTCTGCCCCGCAGTGGGAAGCCCAGAAAGCCTGGATTGCTGTGGGGAGACGGCAGATTTCCTTGGTGTTTGCTGTGCCGCTGCGGGCTGCTCTGGATGCTCCCATGCCTGGGGTTGGCCTCCTCCCGGTGTGTGGTGCTGCACAAGAGCACGGGGTGGCCCTGTGCCGTGTTTGGGGTGCAGGTTCCTGTTTCTCTGCGGCACCCGTGTGGGGCAGGGCTGGCCGTCCTGCGCCGGGCAGGGTGAGGCTTCCCCTTGATGTGGGTGAGGAGGTTGAGCAACACAGCCCAGGAGGCTCTGATTCAGCCTTTTCCTTGCTCTTGCAAATTATTGTGACCCTTTTAATTTACTCGTCTGCAGCTTCTAATTTTATTTTTTTCCCCCCCTGTAACAGAGAATTTGGAGATTTGTAGTTGTCTTCCTAACCTGCCATGCTTAGCACGGACTACATGGGAGATGGAAATGGGCTGGTAGAAATCCAGGAAACTGATGTTTATTACATTTCTCTTCCAGAGAGCAGACCCCTCTGTGTGACTGGTGTATCTCCTGTGTGGGATTGAGCCTGTACTGGATTTGCATCAGCAACAAATACCTGGGCTTTAATTTTCGGGGCAATGATCGGTGCTTGCTGCAATGTAAAAGCTTTGTTGTGTTTGGATTTTGAATGCAGTGCCAATGAATTGGCAGGGAAGGTTATTTAATGAGGGGATGGAAGGGATATTAGGTGGGGAAAGGTGGCATCCTGATGATAATGCTGTCAGTGGGGTCCAGGGAAAATGTGTAAAAATAAATTATTCTCTGCTGTGATGCATTGTGTTTTGTCCTAACAGAGCTAGCTGGTCAGTGGAGCTCCCAGACATTTCCCGCTGATGGGATGGAAGTTCCAGTGATGTTTGAAATGAGTACAGTGTATTAACAGAGACTAACTCGGTTCATTTTTATCTTCCTGTTTTGATTTGGTCCTAGTTTTCCAAACATTGTGTTTTGTGATGAAATTTTATGGAGTTTTATCTTCCTGGGAAGCAGAAATGGAAAATTTTGATCATGTTTGCAGTCAGAAGGGGGAATATATGCTGCAACCACATGATTACTTTTATGAAATTTTGTTTATAGGCTGCAGCAAATACACAGTAGAATTCAGAAGTGTGGCAGGGAGAAATAAAATGGCTTTTACCTGTTCTGTGTCAACATCTATGTGTGTCTGGCAGTGGCTCAGTCTGTACTACTTTATCAAAGGAAAATTGTTTCTTGGTTAACTAGTGGCTCTTTATCACAAACCAGTAGCTGAGTGCCTAAGTGGAGTTGCTTTTACCAAATATAAGGTGAGGAATTATGAAGGGGTGGCACCTGAAAGGTAAAGTGTCTTTAAGGCACTCTAGCAGGATCCAAAAGACCCCTCCAAACAATCTTACGGATGGAATTTGCTTCAAAAGCTAAATTCATCATTTCAAAGGTACACAGCAAGTGAATGGTGATGTACTGACTGATGGAGCTACTCAGTGAACAAGTCTGGGTTTGTTCTTCTTTCTCAGAATCTCTTGAATGGGCTGGCATCTGTGCTTAATTCACTGATCAGTGGGAGTGTGAGCAGCTGTAGAGTGAGGATGGTGGGGAGTGTGTGTGTGTTTAAATTACTTGGGTGTGATGCAGAAGTTTAGTATTAGCACAAAGCACAGGAAAATTTAAATTGCTCCTCCGGGAACACGCGCGGAGTCTGTGGTAGCGCTGAGCACTGAATTTAAGGCTTAATTTGTTAATGTCTTGTTTTCCCACGTTACAGTCCTTGTAATGTTTTCTTCCTATGTTGAGGAAGTTCTCACACAACATGTGTGAGAACACTTTGTTGCTTTCCTTCAGAGAGGGCCTTGTTGGAAAGTGTGACCTTTCCAATTAACTGGCAACAAATGTGTTCGCAATTTACACTTTTAATTTTGAACGCCCTAAAATTATTTTTAGTGTGGGTCCTTGGCAAACTTCAGTTGGCTGAATGGGTGATCTTGGTGATTTGCTGAGAGTGCCGCTGCCAGTCGGGTGCCAGAGCAGCATGGAGAGAGCTGTGTCCTGCTCCCGCGTTTTTAAACACCAGAGCTCGGGCTTCTTTTGAAATGCTGCCCTGTTTGTTGGTAACAGTGCCTGCAGACATCTCTCTCTCTCTCTCTCTCTCCCTTGTCAAAATGATCGCAAAGGAAGATACCTCTGGGTTGAGCCTTTCCTGCTGCTGGCGCGTGTGTTTGTTTTGTTCCCCTGTGTCATCGTTTTATGTAGAGGCATCCCTTCAAAGGGATGAAGGGAGTGCCACTGCTCCTCATTCTGTCCCTAGCCGGGGATTTAACGAGCAATGCTGAGGTAATCCTGGCAGCCCTGCTCCTCAGGCAGCGATCTTATCTTGCTGTGAAAGCTGGAGATCACACTCTTGTCAGTGCTGGGATGGAGGAGGTCCGAGGAGCTGCGAGGTGCGGCTGGAAATGGCACAGATGGAAAAGCATCCATCCTGAGCTGGTCCCTCCATCCCGGCTGGGCAGCTACAGCAGCACCCGTGTGGTGTTCTGGTCTTCAGCCTGAGCAAGGTCTGTGCAGCACAGTGATTGTACCGAGGTGGGCTGAGCTCTTCTGTAATTTCCCGTGCTGCAGGCAGCATAGTGCTTCACTTTGTGCTGCCCTTGTTTAGGGATTTCCTGACATCCTCCTACTGAGCTGAGAGCAGAGATACTTATCTTGCATCTCAAGTGAAATTTCAGGTCCTAGAGAGAGTAATTAATATTCTGTGTATTGCACGGGCCTGTAGGGGTGACAGCTCTGTTCCGAGTAGTATCACAGTTCTTCCTTCCTTTCTCTCTATCTTTTTTTTTAATTTATTATTATTATTATTATTATTATTATTATTATTATTTTATGGAAACAAGCAAGCTTGCTTCGATCTGAGAGGATTTGTCTTATTTTGTTTTTTTTTTTCTTCTTTCCCCAGCATCCAACGAGCTGCACTGGTGGTTCTGGAAAATTACTACCGAGATTTCACAGTCTACAACCCAGCCTTGTTAACAGCCTCCAAATCCCGAGCAGCCAAACACATGGCTGGCCTGAAAGTCTACAATGTTGATGGTAGGTGAGGTAAAATGTAGTCTCTGAGACTAGGTGGGATGGGGAAGGGCTGGGTTTGCTTTATGCTTTGTTATGCACACATTCTCACCTTTTTGCTTTGCCAAATCCTTGTCTCTTGCTGGAAATCTTCCTAGCAGTGCTGAGTTTGCCAGTTCCAGATGACTTTACAGGTGTGTTTAGCCCTCAATAAGGCTTTTGTCTTTGCCAGGTGAAATGGCCACGTTTTGGGCCAGGCTTAATTGTCATGTGGCTTGACACTTTTCAACACCACTGCTTGTGTCAAGCAGCCTCTGCTTTTTGTCACCTTGGGTCATCTTTTTAGTTGTGATAGCACAATAAACACAACTTTTAACTTAAATGAGTTCCCCAGCCGTTTATTGTGCTGCTTTCACATGCAGCCTTCAGGAAAGTGAAGGAGCTACGGTATAAGCAGCAGTAAAGTGATGCTTATCAGCCTGCAGCCTCAGCACTAAATGAGCTATGCCTGGCTCACCCATGGCCATGGAAATTCAAACACAGATAATGATCCCCATTGAGCTTTGCCGTTCTACAAACCATTTTCAAGTTTTGGGGCTTCAGAAAAGCGGATGGATGGACTGACTGAGGGATGGATGGATATGAGGATGCTCAAAGCAGTGAAAACTGGACTTAATCATTTGACACTCTTAAACCCTATCAGTGAAAGCCACACTTGTTAAGCAGGGTGTGCCCAGCAGCGTGTATGGAGGTGCACATTCCTTTGGGAGAGTCAAAGTTGAGTAGCAAAGCTTTTACGGTGAAGGATGACTGAATTTGTGTGACAGAGTGTGGTAAAGGCACGTCCTGCACATGAATTTGTTAGTATTGAAAGGCTTTGAGAGCTGGGAAGAACAGACTGAAGGGCAAGGTGGCTCTGTGTGCATGGTGTGGAGACTAAAATATTAAGAATATTTGTCATACGGAAAAATATGAGACACTTTGCTTTGCTTCCAACAAAGTTTCCGTGCCTTATGGGTGTGGAATAGCTTGTTTTTATTTTCCTTTTTGGTTGGTTGGTTGGTTTGTTTGGATTTTTTTTCATTTTTGGAGAGTTTCAAAGACCTTATCTTAAAGGCTTCTCCAACCTCATGCAGCACTCCTGAGTTCATTAATTGGAGGTTTAGATACTTAGAATGAGATATTCCCATCCTGACAGAGGAAGGGGAAAGTGAGGGAAGGGGAAGGACAAGTTGCCCATCATGTGTCCTTTGCTGCCTGGGGTGATGCTCTTGGTTGAGTTGTGTTGGAGAGGGGAAGCAATCAGACATGCAAACAGAAATGCTCTGTGTTTTTCTAGATGTGAAATCATTCATTCCAGCTGCTTGGTCTCAGTGAGGCATAGTGGAGGGAAGGTGAGGGCCTCCTGATCCCACAGGTGTCTGCACACTATTCAAACCCCACAGCCTGCCAGACTGGCTGCAGAGTGTGCCATTCTGATTACTGGCTTGTCTTCCCCTGCACTGCAGTATCTCTTCAGGAGTTGGCATGCTCTCTTTTCCTGCAGCACCTGCTGGGACAGTGGGGCCCCCAAGCTCAGAGAAAAGACTGTCAGTCTGGTAGTGTGAGTGCCTCAGAAGCTGCTAGCTTGGGAGGCTTTGTTAGAAGAGAAGGAACCAGAAGCAAGCTGCAGATGGGGCTGGCAGGCCTTTCCAAGTGTCCGGCTTGTGAGCCTGCCAGGGCCTGGGAACTCCTGCCTTCCCTTCTGGGGCAATACCGGTTGCCTGGGCTGTTCTGTGTGCAATGCTGCTGCCTTTGTGGACCTGGAAATCTCAGGCTTAGAGGCATGTCCTTAAGAAGATTCCATCCATCTTACAAAGCAGAGTGTAGTTCTGGCTGCAGCTTACCCTGGCAGCCTGACAGTCTCTTATACCCTTCTTGTAAAGAGACAGTAATGCTATTAAGGCAGCCTAATTTGTTGACAGCTTTTGTATTTGATACTGCAGCAGCCAGGAAAGAAAAACATATTGCTGTAATCTCTCTTATGCAGAGTGGGGAGGTTCACCTTCAAAACCAGGATTTTCATTGCCAGGCATAGTCAATGAGGCAAATTACAGATGTAACCCAAATTTGGGAGCTAGTGTCTCCCTTGAGTCATATCCTCCATTTCAGGGCTGTCAAACAAAGTCTGAAATGTTTAAACTCTTAAGAAGCTATTTGTGTGACTGCTTGTTCTTCCCACTGCTGAGTTTCAGGCTTCTGTCTTGGAATCTGGTTGGGCTTTTTAGGAAAAAAATTAAAAAGAGTTGCCCTTGCTTGAGCAGAACAATTTTGAGCGTGTCTGTGCAATTGGTTTGCCTTAACCACTGCCAGCTGAGAGTGTGGGCATTCAGAGCAGTTTGGCACAAATCAGCTCTTGGTGGCTTGGAGGCAGTCCTAGGCTACCACTTCTCTCTGGGTAGACCCACTTCTGCCCTCTATCTGGAAAGAAGAATTTGTAAACTCTTCTGGGGCAACCTTTTTCCTCTCCCCTCTTGAAAAGCCAGAGCTGAGGGCGTCATGGGAGAGCTGCAGAACTTAGTACTGTATTTTAAGGTCTCCAGTTAAGGTCTTGTAGTAGACAGCTGTGTGGACTGACTGGGTGTTACAGAGCAGATTGCAGCTTCCCTGTTCCTCTGGCTGTGTAGGATCTATTAACAGTAGCAGAATATCTAATGGCAGGTGCTGCTCAGAGTGCCATGAGAAGCTACTATACATATAGACCCCATCCTACCCTATTGTGGGACCGCTGTTCTGACAGCATCTGCCCTTCTGGGAAACCCTTTGTCTGAAGGTGACCCTGCTGTCCCCTGCATCCTGTTTCCTCTTCCTGTGAATAACTGTCTGGAGTTTGGCTTTCATTTGTTCATCTCCATGTCTCATTATGTTCTTGTGTTTGTCTCTCTCCTCTTTCCAACTTCTCACTTTTTGTGCTCTCACACTATCTTGGTGCTGAAATGTGATATGCTCCAGCTGCCCTTGCCTTCAAACTGAAAGCATATATAATGGGGGGTAAGTTGCATCCTCGGCATGTTCACCTCACTCTGCCTTTGTGTGTATTGTGTGAGGCCCTCCATCCCAACTAACCTCCCTTGTCCACGTGCCAGAACACCCCTCTAAGCCTGTGCCGCCTTGCAGGGTTTCTACCGGAGTTCCTGGACCGGGGAAGGGTTTATAGGGTTGGCTGGGAAGGCTGGAGCCCCGGAGCACGTGTGACAGCTGCCGTGGGGTGCTGGTCTGTCCCAGCCCCAGCCCCGTGGCTCTGACACCGCCTTTGTCTCCCTTCCTTGTGCCCGTCCTTGCCCCGCAGGCCCCGGTAACAACGCGTCGGGGCAGTCCCGGGCCATGATCGCGGCGGCGGCGCGGCGCAGGGACTCCAGTCACAACGAGCTCTACTACGAGGAGGCCGACCACGAGCGCCGCGTCAGGAAACGCCGGGCCAGGTAAGGCCACCCTGTCCTGGTGCCGCTGTCAGGCTGCGCCACCTGGGGCTTGGAGGGGGCCCCCAACCCGCCACCCAGGCCTGGCTGAAAACCTGCCACAGGGAGGAGGCTTATGGAACCCGGGTGCACAAGGGATGGTGGCAGCTTGCAAATGGGATTATCCAAAGGACATGCATGCACCTGAGCTCGCGTGTATACATGAGGCAGATAAGCTAATGCAGCGCCGTGGCTTAGGGAACAGTCCAGTGCTTGACGGGTCTGTAGTTACTTGCTGTAGGAAATCCCATTATTTTTGCCCGTGCCCAGGCTTGTCAGCTGAAGTAATCCTGGGACAGGATCAGTGGAGTGCTTGGTGTTGCCCATTCATGGGTGAGGAGAATATTTGTGCTTGCAGGGTTGTCAAAGGGACAATTTGACTGGCTTTCAATGAGTTGAGAAGGAAAGACTTGACCACAAGCAGTTACATTTTATTTTGGAACATGGATATGTCTTCTGCCAGTCATGCTTAGGCTGCAGAGTTGATGCTTTGTTGAGATGACCCGAGACAGGGCCTCGGTTTGCTCAGGGGCCTAACTGCAGTCTGTAGTTAGCATACCTAACAGTTTGAGGCAAGTTGCTTATGGGCAGGCTCCCCTGAACTGAGCTGTGTTTGGAAGGAATGTGTCATAATTGGAAGGAGCTGGCTTGTTTTGAGTTTTCTTTTGGCAGTTTGTTTCAGTGGGAAGGTGCTGGCAGTACGTCCCCTCCTTGCCTGCTTCAGTCTGACCTATGCTCTATAGCCTCTGTCTTTTGGGCCCTCTTCCAGCCTCAGAGCAATAGGAATTTAAACTTGCCCTTCTGTGAAGTGTAGCGTCCTAACTTGGGCACATCTCCTGGGCTTGCTGAGTTTGGTTAGAACAACTGCTTAGTCAGAGGGAAACCATCAGTCACTAGATAAGGCCAGATGTTTCAGGCCAGGAGTTTAAAACTGATCTCCACCCCCATCTCTCCCATGTCAAATTAAACAAAATGGGCAAGGGTCAGGACTTCTCATGCTGTTCTTTGTGGACAGCCTGAGAGCAGTATGCTATACCTCTGCTTGTAGTGAGGCAGCTGCCCCTGGCTTTAAAGGTGCATTGGATATTGAGATCGTTGTGGACAGTCATTGCTGACTTGAGAGGAAATTAAGTACAAAACAAGTCCTGTCTGAAGGGGCTGCAGGGTTCTGTTGGGTGGCTCTTCCATTATTATTTTTCTCTCACTAACTGCAGTGCAGCCCCTCACTTGCAAGTTAGCCCAGTACTATGTAATGAGTGTCATAAGACATCTGTTCCCCTTTTATGGTGTGGTCGTGGTGTTTGCTCACCTGTGCCAACACAGGAATGGTTTGCAGAGGGTGCCTTTAGCTACAGTGTTGGGAGTGAAGATGGAGGAGTGTTTTCACCCTTGCTGCCCAGTGGAGGGGTGCAGGGCAGTCATCGGGCAGCACGAGCCCTGCACCCAGCTGGTGGAAAGGGGAGCAGACCGCAGCTTGTGAGCACAGAGTGTGTCGGAGCAGGCTGTGTCCTGGGTCACACTGGGTGTGCTCAGCCTCCCCCTGAGCGTTTGCCTGGGTGTGCTCCATGCTGCAGCCCTGTGAGCTGGCACCGCTGCACCCAGACACGCGCTAAACGCGAGGGCGGCTGCGCCTTGTCGGAGTCACGTAGCTGATGTTTGTGCTGCGCTGGCAGAACCTGCTGCAGTGCTCAGGGCTTTGCAGTCTCACTCCTGGTTTATGGCCCTCAGTTGCTGGATGGCCTGGGCAAGGAGGGAGAAGCTGCTGTCTACCCCTCAGTCTGTCAGTAGAGAAGATTTTGTGTAAATTGGTGGCAGGCAGTGACTTGATGGCAGGTGGGAATAGGAGGCTTGTAAATCCTGACTCCCAGGCTCTGCCTTAACCACAGACCCATCCTACTTCTTGTTATGACTCTTGCCGGCCTGATTTTTTTGCCGCAGGCTCGTGGTTGCAGTAGAAGAAGCTTTCACTCACATCAAACGCCTCCAGGCAGAGGAACAGCAGAAAGCTCCAGGAGAGATGATGGACCCCCGAGAAGCAGCCCAGGCCATCTTCCCCTCCATGGCAAGAGCTCTGCAGAAGTACCTTCGCACCACCCGCCAGCAGCAGTACCACAGCATGGAGAGCATCTTGCAACACTTGTCCTTCTGCATCACCAACAACATGACACCAAAGGTAATGAGTGCTTTCTCTAACGCTGCTGCAGGAGGGAGGGAGAAGGGGATGGCACATCTCTTTGTGCAAGCAGAACACAAAGTTGTCAAGGGAGGTGAGTGAAGGCTTTCGTAGTTGCTCCCTGTGAATTGACCAGTGTGGTGTAGGTTGCATCAGGTCTTGAAAGGAAGTAATATTTCCTCTGCAGCATCTTCTGTCTCTTTTTATTTGAAACTGCCCATGAGGTATTTGTTCTTGAATCCAATTCAGCAATGGGAATGCTTAATAAATGTTTGAAAGTGTGGCTTTGAGTCACAGTTGTTTTCCCAGCTGGCTTGTTGGTAGCAGGATGATGCAGGTGGCAACCTGCAAAGGATCTTTTTTGGTTTTCTGCCCCCTCTGCCTTGCTGCATTTTGGACTGCTAATTATTGCCTAAATCTCTGTCTCTCTGACAGTGTTTCTAATAATTCATGAGCTGCTTGATCAAACATGGTTTGCTGCTTCATGCCCAGACTGTGACTGTTGACTTGCAGACACAGGGAGGGACTGAACGATAAGGGAAACAGGTCACACAATTCCCCTCCCACTCTCTACCTTCCCTTCTAAGAACACCCCACAGTCCTAGGGAAGGGTTATTCTTGGGCATTCACCCAGGACCTACTGCAATGAGAGCAGAAATGCTGTCAAGAGATGGGACTTAGCACCCTCTCATTGTGAGCCACCCGGGATGTCCTTGCTCAGGTATGCAAGGGGATTTTCTGCTGCCATTGAGATTGCAGAGGGACTTTAAAATACAGGCAAGGTCAAATGGCATTTTGCATTCTGTTTTCAGTTTTACACCCTCAGGCTGAAAATATGGAGACATCTGCTTACCACCTTAGCTTAGCCTGAAGGAGAGAGCCAACTATCCTGTCTGACTGTCTGGGACTGTAGTTTTGGGATCGGTTATGGGGCTGGTAGGGGGGAAATGACGTCTGCTCTACTGAACTGCTCCCAGATGGCTGTGCTGATGGCAGAAGCCTGGGCTATAACTTTGCAAACCTGCTGGGATGGACTGAAAGAGGATCTCCTGATGGTTGTGTCTACTCCTGGCTCTGAAAAGCTGAGAGGGACTGGGAAGAAGACGTCTTCTGAAGTGTGAAAGCTGAAACAATTTGCAGCATGGCAAGCCCGTGCTCGCGGAGCTGTATTTGGGGATGGGAGGAGAGCAGGGCGAGTTGTGGGGCTGGTGCTAACGTGTGTCCCGCTCTTGGCAGGCATTCCTGGAGCGTTACCTCAACCCAGGCCCAACCCTCCAGTATGACAGGGATCGCTGGTTCTCCAAGCAGTGGACGCTGGTCAGCGAGGAAGCGGTCACAAGCGGGTTACAAGACGGCGTCGTGTTTGTCCTCAAGTGCTTGGACTTCAGCCTTGTTGTTAATGTGAAAAAAATCCCCTTCATCAAACTCTCAGAAGAGTTCATAGACCCTAAATCTCATAAATTTGTCCTCCGCTTACAGTCTGAGACTTCAGTCTAAGGGATTTTGAGGGTGGGTTGTTGGGAGATTTTTTTTTTTCAATATTGTGCTTTTGGGTTTAATTTCCCCAATGCTGACTGAAACTGGCAGATGATGGACCAGTAATATTTGACCATCTGCACTTTATTTGGAAAGGGGAGGGGGGAGTTGGGATATCTTATCTAGAAAGAAGTATCTTAAGAGGCAACAGGGCGACTTGGCTCAGTTAGCTCAGCCTTGGAGACAGAACAGGTTTTTTTTTTCTTTGCCCCTCTTTCCAGGCATCCTGTAAATCTCACGCTCTTTCTCTGCACGGCTGCAGTGTCAGAGCTGTTGTTGGAGCGCTGCCTTACACCGTGCATGCCTGTGCCCTTGTGTCTCTGCTTTTGCCACCTGTGGCTGCTCCTGAGGGCTCATTGCTCACCTGTCCCCCACAGAAATCTCCTGGCACAGGGTGCCACAGTCCCTGCTCACTTGGGGAGGGGGCGATAGCAAAGGGTGGGGGTGTGAGGGGACTTCTGTTCTTTGTTCTTCTTCTCTCCATGTGCCTCTTCTTCAGTGCTGGAGCATGGGCATAATAGGATGGTTTCACCCTCTGTGAAATTGCATGTCTTGAACTGGATCAGCCCATTTGCAGCTCTTCAATTTTTTTTCTCTTTTTCCTTAATCAGTGCTTGTTAGTGAAGTTGTTCTTCATGTCAGAGCTCCCTGTTATCTCTCCCTTTTGTCCCTCTGTCCTGCTTGTCAGCATCTTTCTCGGGCACACCCAAGGCTTCCTGTTTCTGTCTCCTCTGTCTGGCTTTCTGAATGTTTCTCCAGGCACTGCTGCTTCCTTTTGCACCTGCAAGGGCTGTGTATTTGCACTGGGACAGGGTCAGTAAGTAGCTGGCCCCTCCTCAGATAAATCACAGACCCTCCCTACGTCTGACAGCCTCTTTGAGGGGAAGGGGGTGCAGACAGGAATGTGCCCCTCCCTCTCTTGAAGCCAGCTTCAAGTGCGTCTGGAGAAAAGACGGCAAAAACACTTCCCTCCTTCAGGAGAGGAGCCAGGGAAAGGCTGACCTCTGCCCCATTCACTTGCTTTGGAGAACTGTTGAGCTCTGGAAACACTGCAGTGAGTCCTTCCCCACCGTACGCCTTCAGCTGTAGCTAAGAAATACCAAACAATGCCTGAATGTTGAAAATCTGCCTGCCTTTCTTGGCCTTGCTGTACTGTGAGAGTTTCTGCTCAGCGTTGGGATCTGCTTCTGGGAGGTGCAGTTTTGTTTGTGAGGCTGCCTTTGCCCACCAGTGCAGCTTACACGTGTGAATTTAGTCACCTGAGTTTGGAAGGTTTGGTTTTAGCAGCGAGCCTAAATCGGTGTCTGAAGTCTGATTGCCAGCACAGAGCATGGAGTGACTGGAGCCAGCTGCAAGGCTGGCAGGACCTGAAGGTCCCTTGAGATCCATGTGAATGTAAATGATCAATTCATTCTGCTCAGTCTTTTGCCATGCAAATATTCCTTATCGGGCAGGATCTGGCCTGCCCTCCATATGGATGTCTTAACCAGGAAGGCCCTAGTTCCAGCAGCGTGTAAGTCAGTGCCTTTCATTGCCAGCCTGCACAGTCTTCTGAGGAGGGCTGTGACAGTCCCTCCTGTCCCTTTTGGCCTTTCCCAGCCCTTCCCATGGCAGGTGTGGGCTGGCTGGTGCCCACCACAAGCTGGTGGGAGGGAGCAGCAACCTTAAACAGGGATGCTGGGGACAGGGCAGGAGAGTCCATCCTCTTCCAGCTTCAGCAGCAGTGGAGATGCATGTCCAACAGCACCTGTGGATTATCCTCTTGGGATCAAGGGAGCACCCTGGTGAGTGAGGGTCCAAAGTGATGATTCCCCATCCAAATGACACCTGCAGTTTCCTGTGCCTTTCTTACAAGCACATGGTAGCCTCCTGGATCCTTTGGAGTCCATGTAATGTACCAGACGTGGTTGTAAAGAAACTGGATGGCATGGCACATGACGGGATTATGCCCCTTGTCCTTAAAAGATGGGAAGTAGGTAGTGTTTTCCCTTCTCTAAGCTCAATGTTTGAGTTTTTTGGCAGATCAGGCTTTCTGGTAGTCTATATGGGGACTCCATTATTGACTGTGGCCTTTGCAGTGTTTTACTTTGAAAAAAATAGATTGTTTTATTCCTTTAAAAGAAGAACTAAGGAAGGAGAACATACAGTATCTTACACTTGGCTCTCCTGAAGATGTCTGCACCTGGCTTTTATGATGTGCATGACTAGCAGGGTGGGAGAGACTGGGAGTAGCTTGGGAGCCTGTGGGGCACTTAATACCTGCGTGGAGGCTGCTGCCTGGGGCTGAGTTGGCTCATTTCTGTGAAGCCAGAGAAAGAACCAACTTGCCAGGGGCTTGGTGTGCCATGTATGTGAGGTTGCCTTGTCACAGGCACATCTGCAAAACTTTCTTACTTTCCCAGGATTTCCTTCCCCTTTCCTTTTCCCTGCCCCATCAGGAGGGGTTGTCTGACAGTATCTGCTCAGGAAACTCATGTCTTAATTTTTGTTAAATCCTTTAGCACATGGAGGACCAGACAGAAGCAGCGTGTGCTCAGTCTGGGTCTGCCTCTTCATCTCTGTGCTGTGGTTCAACACTGCCTTTTCTGCCTGCTGCCAAAAAGGACTCTGTCAACAGGGGCCAACTCCTACATTAAATGCTTTCCCTATATCAGCAGCATGAATTCTTTGCCTGATGAAATCTGAAGGAGAGGACTCTCTCAAATGGTCTCTTTAGAGATGCAGCCTGCTTAGAGGTGAGCTCAGACTGAAAGGGGAATAATGATTCCTGGATATTCCCTGTTCTGGTATTTTTAGTGACATTTTTCAGGGTCTCTCTTGCTTCCCTGCTCCATGCAAAATCAGGGGACCACTGTCATACCTACCTCACTGGAGTGTTGTGAGGCTAAACTCAACTTGCTTTCAAGTGCTTTGAGATCCACAGTTGGATCTGTGGCATCTGTAGGAATTCAAACTCTATAAAAAAATACTGAGCGGTGAGTGCGGACTGGTTTGTTTAACTCTGTTTATAGCCAGCTAATGAGTAAGAGTGGAGTCATAGGGAATGAAGCTCTGATCCAATTCCTGCAGCCCTTACTTCTGCCGAGCTTGCCAAGTGCTGAGCACAAATACAACTTGTAGGGTTTGCCAGCCAAGTGCAGGCTCTTCCTCCGAATGCCTCTCCTGTCCTGCGCTGTCTCCTTGCACATATTTTCCTTCCTCTCTCCCAGTCTGGATGTTTGTACCTGGTTGGGAATTGTGGGGGGTTTATTAGAATTCAAGTGTTTTTTTAAGACAACCCTGTTGGTGGTGGTCAGTGTCCCCCTTGGAGATGATCCTTGCACTGGACATCCTTCACTGGAAGCTGAACCATTGCATAGGGTGCTGTGCTGCCCAGCCAGGAGTGGTGGTGCCCCACTCCTCTCCTCATGTTGGCACAATTCCTGTAACTCAGTATGCTGCTCAGATACTTTAAAGGCTTTGGGTTTTTTGCTCTCAGATTTGTTACAGCCTAAATCCAAAGCCATGCTGAGATCTTGCAAAACCAGATGCAGCTGAGACTTTGAAGTGTTCTAGAGCAGATGGAAATGGCTGTGGGTTTCCATGAAGGCTGGTTTTCTCTTTCCTGGCTATAAATTGAAAGATTTGAATTTCTTGGAGCTTCCAGGAGTGTAGGGGCAGATACTCCTCTTAACACTTTGCCAGTCCTGTAACTGGGCGTGGGCAGGTGGTGTTGTCACATCTGTTGGCCTCTTCCACTGCCATGGGGCTTCAGCCGTGGGTGAGACTCAGCCTTGGGTGCAGACTCTGTGAGGCTGCCCGAGGTCTCAGTGTCCTTTCCCACACCTGGAAGCTGAGCAGGCAGCACTCCTGGAAATGTAAGCAGTGTAGCACACCCCTCCATAGCCTATCTGTAGGGCTGGGAGGTGCTGAGGCTGCACTGGGAAGCTTGGAGGCAGTGCAGTAAGGCTCAAGGCTGGAGATCTGAACAAATCCCACCGCTAATGAAGCATCTAAACATTTCCCTTTGGGATGGGGCTCTCTGTGCAAGGCCTTGGGAATCTGCTGTTGCTGAGTACAGCCAAAAGCTGTAGGGAAGGAATATCTGGAGCTGGTCCTGCCCCACAGTAGCTTTGGACGGTCTTGTTTGGGATGTGCTCACTTCCAACACTTGATGCTGAAGAAACTGAAAAGATCCATAATTTGCTAAACATGGAAACCTATTCAAGCCAATTTCATCTTGCTCACCAAAACTTGTAATTCTGCCCTTTTCAAAGGGTAAACAAAAGTCTTGTGGTCTGCTGCAGCAGTGCTGTAGTCTGGTCCCAGGCTGGCTCCTCACTTGGGCTCAGTGCTGCCCAGCGGTGTGAGAGCTGCTCACGAGGTGTGTGTGCAGGTGTTTTCTCATTCAGCTTGTGTGTGTCTGTGTGCTTTTCCCCCTCTAGTGTGCACATTATACGTGTTTAAAGCCTCAAGCCAGACTTGGTGGCTCAGTGTTTCAGCTGTCCTTAAGAAGGAAGTGCTCTTGGAATTGAGCTGGTTTTAGAAAACAAACAAACAAAAAGGAAACAGGAAACCCCCCCCCCCCCCAAATTTCTGTTCTGAAAGAGATGGCTTTGGGCCGTGATGTCTCCTACAGGAGTGTGCATCCTCCTGTGTTCAGGCTGCTGCCTCTCCTCGGTGATGACCAAAAGTTGCCGTTTCCGACAGCCGGGAGCGGTGCGGATTGCTTTGGGCCAGTCCCGAGCGGGGCCCCCGCCCGTCTGCATCCCTCCAACAGACTGCATTTTTTATCCTGCTGCACACAGCCCCGTGGGCAGCAGGCAGCCGGCCCTGCCCTGGGTGTGCTCTGCCCGGGGAGGGGAGGGGCTCCTTCCTTCCCTCTGGCTGCTTCCCGGGCACCTCTCACCAGCGCTAACGGTGCTTGGGGGTATCTCCTGTGTGCACAGTGGGGAGATGCTGTGGCCACTACCTGAACAGGCATAGCTGTGAAGGAATCTTACCCTCTTCTGTGCCTGTTCCTTTGATTCAGCATTATTGTGTCTTGGGGAAGGGGGTGGGAGCAAAATGCCCTTCCCCCACCCTCCTTTATCACTGTGTAATACTTTTTCTACACACACTGTGTATAGTAAGAAGGGTTTTGCCAAGGTTTTCTAATTAATAGACACTAACCAGCATTTCTTTCTTTTTTCTCTTCTTTGCACATGTGACTTTAACTGCAGTGGTACATGGTCTTTCTGTTCTTTTCTAATCGTGAACTTAAGTAAGCAAATTCCTGGTGTCTGTGACATTAATGCACTGTGGGTTTAGCCTTGTAAATTGTTCTGTTCCAAGCTGGGTTCTCTTAAGTTATAGCTGGATGGGGTTTTGTTGTTTTTTAAACTGAAACATAAAACCGTTTTACACTTTGCATATTTTGTACAGTAAAATTCTGGAAATAAACTGAAACCAGATTTGGTCGTCCCACTCCTTTCTCTTACCCTTTCAGACAAAAAAGCTCTCCTGCTCTTCAGGCAGTCCTTAGCTGTGGACAGGAGGGGCCCTGCAAACATGTGGTTTAGCTTTTTTGAGGTTGTCTTTTTGTCACCCTCATTCTAGGCCTTTCTGGTCTGCTCTGCCACAGTAAAATGCAAACTCATTTATCACTCCTGAAGGAAGACAGGTAAGTGATGCTTTGAACACCTGAAATCTCAAATGATGGGGAGCAAATGCAGCTGGGGAAGTGGTGGAGGGGGGGCAAGTGGGCCATGACTGGAGTGGGAGCAGGTTTTTCTGCCTCCTGTGTTCTCATAGTTTGCACACAAATTATGAAGTGCAGGATTCACTGCCGAGTTCCTTATTTGGCTCTGGTGGGGAGGAGGAGTGGCAAGAGGCAGAAAAGCCAGTGCTCCTTGTTTGTGTGGATGCAAGCCTGTGCTCTGCTAAAAAAGGTGCAGGGATCTCACCTCAACAGCATCTCTGGGTGGGGCTTTCCCCACCGTAACTTTCCATCTCCAGCACACCAAGAGCTCAGAAAGATCAAGCAGCTGTGCCCAAGGAAATGTGGGAGCAGCTTTTTTGTCTAGGTGTTTTTTGGTGCCCACTCTTCAGGCCAGCCCAGCCCAGCCCAGCTGATCTCCTTGGTGGCTTCAGCTGCTGGGAAAATCCACAGGACGCTGCTCTTCAGTGGAAAAGAGTGCAGCAGTTGTGAAGATAAGCAGCACAGACATAAATGCCTGTGGAGAGAAACAGCCACATGAGTAAATCTCTGCTTGTGGGGAGACAGATGTATTTGGGCTAGAGAGAGCTGAATTAAGGCCTGGGAGGAAGCAGGAAGGGTGGGATGGGGGTGTGCTCTGTTCTGCCTCCTGCCCTCCCTTGATCTCTGCTTTTGATCTGTCCCTCTCATCCTGCTGGTGCTTTGGCAGTGCCCAGCCCTGCCCTGTTTGCAGGTCAGCTCCTGGAGATGGCCAGGGAAGGGGAACAGTACTGCTGCTGCCCTGCAGAGCCTGAAATGGGGGTGCAGCCATTGCTGGTCCCCTCCTGCCCATCAGGGGAAGACCGGACTTGTTGGACTGGAGCTGTGGAGGGAAAGGCTCTGTGGGAGTCGGCCACAGGTGTGTCATGGGAAGGTGTAAGCAGCAGGAATTTGGCATAAACAAGATACTGGGCTTGTCAGGCTCGTTCCAGGCTCTTAGCCTTGAGAGCTGTGTCTTTACATGTGAGCTCAGCACGCTCTGTTTCATTTCTGGGATAGTGCTGATACCAAATCAACACCTGACTGCTGCCAGTTGTGGCGCTTTCTGTCCTGCTGTGGGCTGTGGAAGCTGATGGAAGGAACAGGCTTTGCTAGAGGGACCAGTTCCCTTGGCCTTCACCCAGAGCTCACATATCTGAATCATAAAGGGCTGTGGTATGTAGCTCAGCAGAAATTAGAGCTGAGGGAGCTGATCTGGTTTGGTCAAGTCTTTTCACTGAAGTTGCACAGACCTTTGAGGTGTGATGGAGCCTCAGGTGCAACGTTGGGTTACGTGTTACAGACCCAAACCTCTGACAGAAAGGGGATGGAGGTCTTTACTGGAAAAAACCAACCACTTGGAGGGACCTGGCATCCTGAACCAGAGGTAAGCACCTTTTGCCTGAGGGACATACTGGACTTGAGGAGGAGATGCCTCTCCTGCAGTGCCCTTCTTGACCATGTAGGCATAAGACACTGGCTGCCCTGGGACAGCACAGCACCAGCCACTGCTGTGGGTATTTGGTGGCTGAGCTGTGGCTTAATTCATATGAAGATTGATTGGCTCTGGTAGGTGATGGGACCAGGCCTCACAGCTGTGGACACTGAGAAAACAGCAGCTGTGGGGAACAAAGTAGAAATCTGTGGGGCAACGGGGCCACGTGTAGCCAGGGCATAACAAATGGGGGTAAGAAAGGGATTTGTCACCTTCAGCAACTGGGTCCAAAGCCTTGCTTGAAGCGCCAGCAGCACTTCACCATGTGATATTGTTAGCTAAATTGATAGTTCAGTGAGACATCTAGCTGTGGAGCTCGGCGAGGCTTCAAACCACAAAACATCTCCTGATGCAACGAACTGGATCTGCTGTCTCAGCCCTGGGTCTCCACTCCTGGGAAGTACAGGAGGGGTTGAACTCAAGGGCTTCCAAGGGGTCCTGGAGCTCGGGACAGGTGGTGTAGGCGCAAGGGAAGGTGATCTCTCCACAGGACATGGTGCCTCACAACAGTGTCCAGGAAGGGAAAGTGTATTGGGAGTTGGCCAAGCAGAGGGTTTTGATTTGTCTTTCAACAGCACTCCTGAGTCTGTGTTGGATTGGGAAGGGGATGGGTTTAGGTTACAGGCCTTTCCGGTACTGACAGATAATCCACTGGGGCAAGGGCATCTGTTCCCTTTTCACGTGTGCATCCATGGACTGCTGGGTCAGGAGGTGCTGAGAGAAAGGAGAGCACTGACCACGAGGTGTCTGCAGAAGCAGGGATGGCGTAGCGGGGTGATGGCACAGGCATAAATCATCAGCTGTGATAACAGGGTTACCCGAGTTGCACTGAAAAGCTGTAACAAGTGTTACAGCCCTGCTGAGAACTTCTGTGCTAGTCTGACAGGGTACTAGGAAAGTGGGGACTACCTCAAACAGGAAGGAAGCTGTTTTCCTGTTTGTTCCCATCTCCCTGTCCCTCTCCATAATGAACTTAGAAAAGGTTGTGGGTTGTTTGGGTTTTTCCCCCCAGTTACTGCTCACATCATAGTCTGTGTTCAGGTCAAGGTGTGCTGCAAAACTGCCAGCCTACCCCAAAACTCTGAGCTGATCTCCCCTTCCTCCAAAACCTGGGGACCTCAATGAAGATGTCTGTACAGGACTTGGGGCTTTCTCTGGTTCCAGCTCAGTTAACGTGAACAACCTGGGACCCCAGGAGCCCTCCCACAGTGGCACTGCTGCTTGTTGGCCTCCCAAAGCCCGTGGGTCCTGCTGGCAGGAGGAGGAGAGCAGGTGTTTGCTGCAGAGACCACAGCCAGGACAGAGGGAACAATCAGTCCTTGGGCTCTGCCTGGGCAGCACTAATTACAACTTAAAAGAGGAAGGAGGAAGGTGACTTTTACCTTGTGGATGTGCATTTGAGGTAGCTCAATGCAACCACCTTGCTTGTGTATAAAAATATGGAGCAAACAGCAAAGCCTCAAGACAGACAGTAACAAAAGGCAATGTGAAGTCAGTGGAAGAGACCTTAGAGATTAGGGTGTGGGTTTTCCCTCCAGCATCCTTAGGAACATGAAGGCACAGAGATTTAAAAAAAAAAAACTGAGACACCACAAATTGCTCTAGGCATGAAGCTACTCTGTAAATTGAAACATTTTAAGTCTCTTCCAAAGGCAAGAATCAGGGTTACAAATGCTTAAACATCTAGTCTTGGTTGTCTTTCTTTTCCCCTGTTTATTTATTTTCTTATTATTTAAAAAGGGAGCAGAAATGAAAAGTGGACGCATGGGGAGAAGGGAGATGCGTTTGACAAAACCCATTTGACTCAGCCTTTTTGAAAGTTTTAAGAGACATTCAGAATGTTATGGCTCTTTGGACGTCTCCTCAGCACAGGTCAGATGCTGTGGGCATGCTTTAGAAGAGGGAACAAGAAGGAGCTGATTATATCTGGGCCACAGATGTGAAATAGACCTGCAAACCTTTTAGCTTCTATTTTGTAAAAGCTCATTCTTGAATAGTCATAATACCAGATCCTACAGCTGATTATAATTTTGCTTTGTAAGTGATTGTGAGAAACTGGTTTAGTAATTCAGTAACTAGACTGTGGGAAGCTGTGCAAATTCCTTCAGCAACTTCATTTTGTGGGGACTAAAATGTTCCTCAAACATTTAGCTACTTTTGTTGTTCCATAACCTCTCTCTTGGTCACTAGCAGGAGCAGGACTTTGAATGTTGAATTGAGTTTTAAAGCAAAAGTCAAAATCTGACACCAGGCAAATTTCAGGGCTGCTCTCTGGTCAAACATCACTTTATTTTTCAACCGTGTTACTGAGGGAGGGACCTGATGCAGGCAGGGCTTTCTCCAAATCCAAAAGCATGTGAGGTTGCCCATGGCTATTTAAGTGATTTACCACCCACGACCAAGGGAGGGCTCAGTCAGGACAGCCACTGGTAGTCTGGCAGGGAGGTGGCTCTCTGGCTGCTCCAGCACACTCAGCTCCTTTAACCCTCAAGGCTTATTTCTTGTATGTGAAGCAGACACTTGTCTTCTGCTCAGGTGGTGTGGTGGTGGGATTGCTGGTGGCACTGGGTGTTACTGATCTCTTCCCACAGGGACAGCAGTCAGGGCTTGCTTGCAGGGTGGTGGTTCCTCATCTAGATTTTGGGACAGTGGGAAAAGAGGTCCACCAAAAAAATTCTGCTGCTTCTGCCCAGGCTGGTGAAATGGCTTTTCCTTCAGTATGTCCCACCCATCTCCCCTCAGAATAAAAGCCAGTGACAACCTTGTCTGGACATCTTTCTCCTCAGAAAGGAAATGTCCCTCTGCACGTTCCGAGCTGTGGGGAGCCAGCACAGGCAGTTTGTAGCAGTGGTGTGAGGGAGGGTGCTGTCTCCCTGGGGAGGGGAAGGGCTCTGAGACCCTCACTATCATATGCTGTGGGGATGGGTTGAGAAGAAGAGGAAGATGGACTGCATAGAAATGAAGAGAGAAAATAAATTCGGGGAGCCAGTGAGGGTCAGAAGAGTAGTGAAAAAGCTGTTTTCTTGTTTTCCATAGCATTAGGGACCTTTGAGTGCTTTGCTGATCCCCTTTATCACAGGGGCTTGGCAAGAGAAAGCACAAGGGGGGGAGGCACCGGAAGGATCTTTGCTTCCATCCCAAAGGCAGTTTGTAATCTGATTCCTGAAATGGGTCTTCAAGCTGCGAGGAAGCTCTGTAGATTTTTTTTTTCCTTTCCCTCCTTTAAATAGCTTAGCACCTTTTAAACCTGGCAGAGTGTTCTGGGAGCTGGGCTGAGACTCTGCCCTGGGCCCTGCCCCATGGTCCCCATTGTCATCAGATGTCATCTTGTGCCAAAGAGGTGTGAGAGTCATCCCACACTGTCCTGCAGGGGTACTGACCAGCCAAGGGCTGCTTTGCTCGAGGTCAATGGTACAAGGGAGTGGGGAGAAGGCAGGGGATGCTGCAGTGCAGTGGGCTGACCCAGAGTCTTGGGTCTCAGGTAGGACACAGTCCTGCTGGCACAGCTTGTTGCAAGGTCAGTTATCTGTCCTGCTGTGCTCTGTGTTTCCAGTTTCTAGCAGCTGGTCTTGCACTGCATGGCATGGATGTACCTGGGGTGTGAAAGCAGCCAGGAGGCAGGGAGCTTTGCCTCAGGGGCCTGGAGTACTTCTTGCCTGCTTGCCCATCCTCCTCTTCATCCCCCCAGGTCCAGCAACTGGCTGTGTGTGGGACTTCCTCAAAGCCAAAGCTTTGCTGCAGTGGAGAGGAATCCAGATGCAATCTTGGCCTCTTTTCACAAGACTGTAAGTCAGTGGCAGCTGGGAAGTGATATGTTCCTGTCTAATTAATTATTTTCCTGGGAATAAAAGGTGATGTTTTCTGTTTGGTGTCTGTGATGAATCAATCATTCCTTTAGGTATGATGTGCAGACAGACATGGAGAAGCAGCCGTGTCCTTGGCTCTGTGTTCACGTTGGTGTCTGGCGGAGCAGCTTCATTCTGGGATGGAAGCAGCAGAGATCTCTGGTTTCACTAGGGGGCCGTTCCTTTCCCAAGGGAGACAGGAGACTCATCACTCCTCAGAAACATCACAAAAACTGCTGACCCTGAAAACACGGAGTAATCTGCGATTTCCAGAGTGCCTCCCTTGTCCTTTCCTCCTGCAGCTGTTTCCCAAGAGTTGACATAAACTCAGAGCACTTCTGGGTTCACATCAGCGACTGCTGCAAAGGCAGAAACTTTCTCCTCCATGCTGCAGTAATAGAGCTGAGAGCTGTTGCTCCTGATGGGTTTCCTTCTGCCTTGGTTGTTGCCCATGAGCAGCACAGGATGAGCTGTGGTACACATCCCAAACAAACCCCTTGGCTGTGCCCTCCAGCCCTGTGTCTGGGGACTGGGAGGAGGTGCTGCATAACTTGGTGTTCTTGCCACATATCACATGTTAGGAGGATCCTCACTGTCACCGGGGACAGATAAGGCCAGGTTTTGGAGTACTTTGGGTATTAATTTGTCAGTGGTGGGTTAATGGTCACTCAATGATCTTAGGGCTCTTTTCCAACCAAAATGATTGGATGATTCTGTGAAGAAATTGATCAGCTTTACGCACTCATGGTTGGAGGAGGGCAAAATACAATTCCTGTCTTTATCTGTATAAAGACCTTTCCATTATGTCTAGTTAACGTGCTGGAGCAAAAGAACTCTTTGTGAAGAGAGACATGCTTGTTAAGCACTGTGCTGCCCACGTACACAAATTTATATTTTTTTAACAAAGGGGGTTTTTTGCAGGTTCCTCATCCAACTGTGCTGACTTTTTCTTCTCAGTGTATAGTGGGCAGGGTTAGGCTGGCTTTGCTTCTCAGGGCCCCCAGTGCCTTTCAAATGCCAGATGTTCCTACTTGTGACAGAGGAGCCCAGGAGCACCTGGGCCTGGGGTTCTGTGTGTCATCCCCACACCACTGTCTTACCCATCCCTGCAAGCAAAACACTCAAATTCAAGCTGCCATCTCCTCCACAAGGGGCATTTCATCATTTAGCAGGTTGGTTATGAGGATTTTGGGGCAGATGGGGTGTTACGGGTAAATGGGAAAGGCTTTGCTGCCTACCCATCCTTATTGCTGCAGTCCTTCCTCTGTGGCAGGGTTTTCCTAACTTTTAATGTGATTGTCCCAAAAGCTGGCAATAAACAATTCCTGTTTGTGGGCAAGGACAATGATGAGAACTGTAATGGTGGACTGAGGGAAGAGAGAAAGTGCAGCCTGATCCCTGGAACTGTGAAGGAGTGGCAGCTGTAGGATTAGCTCTTTCTTGCATAACTCAAGGGAAACTTTCCATAAACCACTGGCACCACTCCCCAGTATGAGTTCAGCCTCTACACTTCGACATTAATGATTTCTTTTCCCCCTGGAGGTTTATTGCTTTGAAGTGTTTAAGTGCCTGTGAAACACCTGTGCACTTGAACACGTCCCTGGTGCTGTTTGCATGGTCTACCTGCTCTGCTGGGGTAATCTGTGCCTCTCAGAGCATCTAGAGTGGGGCATGTCAGAACAGAGGGGCATCCACAGTGGGAGAGGGGCACATAGAAAGCACTTAGGCAATCGGCATGTCTGGAGATTGTGCCAGTTAGGAAAGGCACTAGAGGAGCTGTTCATTATTCTTCATGCTTGGCGTGACTGATGAGCAGGTGCATGGCCAGTGCAGGCAGTTACCTTATGCAGGGTGAAAGTGTGCATGGTTTGCTCCTGGGAATAGCCCAAAGCTAAAGATAAGCTAGTTCTTTACTCAGGTCAGTAGCTGTCCAGTGATCATGGGCCAGGAGACCACCAGAGGGCTACTTCTGCCTCTTCTTCTTGCTCCTTACCAGAGCAGGGGAATGAGACCTTGAGTCCTGCTCCCTCCCTCTCTGAGATGGGGTCCTCCAGGAAACTTCTTGAGAAAAAAGCAGAAGGAGAGTGCTGGGCACCCTGTCAGCCAGCAGAGAGTTGGGTGTGAGTGAAGAGAGGAGGAGACCTCCATGCTGAGAGCACTCTGGATTTCAAAACTTTTGAAAGTTATTCATCACGCCAGAGCAACCACTTGATTGTTCTCCCTGCAAAAACTTGATTCATCCTCCAGGCAATCACAAGAAAGCACAGAAGAGAAAATGGTTGACCTGGGGGCTTTGCTGCCTTGTCTATTCTTCTAATAGGCTGTATCTGAAAAGCACACGTTGAGGGTTTGATGCTCAACAAGGAGGAGCTAACTTGGCCTACAGTCATCTCCCATGTTAGCACAGTATTCATTCAAGTGCACAGAGACAGAGAGAAATCCAGCTATGTGTTGTTCATACTGTCATTTTCCACCAAGGGGATATGGCACACATGGGAACATATCAATACTTCAGCTTTTTTATACCAGTATAAATTTCAAATTTCAAATTTCTATTTTAGCTAATGTAGAGAGAAAGAGTCAAAGAAACTGATCAACAGGTCAGAAAAAAAAATCTATAAAATCTTGCTTTGCAGTTCATCTGATAAAGGAAATATATAGCGTGTAAACCTTGTTTCTCATCAGGCTGATTCACATTTGTGTAACTCTGATTTTTCTGTCCCTCGCACGGTTATTTCACCTCACATCATGTACCTCTGCCATAAGCCGGTATAAGGATGGTCAGAACAATGGTTTTGGTTTGTAGCAAGAGAGGAGATGTGTACACTACCTACGCTAGCAACTCTGAACAACTGGAGAACATCTTTATAAATGTATTCATAAAGATAAAACCATCTCCTAACTCTCCATTCATTACACTATTGCCAAACATAAGAAGCTAAGACAATTGAAATCTGCCAGTATGGGAAAGCAGGGAGACCTAATGCTGTCACAGTGACCTGCACATGGATGGTGCTGCTCTCACCAGGACCGTGGTACGGACCCTTGGCTTTGTGAGTGATCCCCTTGACTGCAAACTGGCACCCTGAGATCCTTAGCCTGCAGTCAAAAGAGGCTTCTCACATGGGATATCTGAATCTCTAAGCAGGGAGTAACTGTGCAACTCAATACTCAAAAGCCAAACAGTTTGAATCTCTCTGCTGCTCACACCCCAATGCACCTCGTTCACTCTCTGTTTGGATAGATGCGTTCCCTCCCAACATCTTGATCATGGGAAAAGATGCAACACGGGCTTTGGGTGAAGAGTCAGCAAAAGCTGGAAGGTCATGGGGAATAGGAATGCTTCAGGGTGGGTCCCTGTGGATATTTCCATTGACTTGGCTCAGTGCCATGATCTTCAGACTCAGTGGTTTGGACTGGCATTGGGCTCAGAGCTGGACCAGCCCATCCAGTGGTTCAGGAACTCATGAGCTTTGTGTCATATCAGGCCTCCTGTAGTGACTCCAGCTGTGGCCTGAGCTTCCAAGAAGAAAGAGGTTCAGACAGGGGACCCAGTGTTTGGTTTTGCATTGCACTGCCAGACAAGAATATCCTGTCGTTATGTGGAATCACTGAAAACTTTAATAGCATCCCTAAAACCTCCCTCCCCTCCCAAAGCATTTTTCTGGCTCTTAGCATGTTAGGGAGTAGCTACAGACTCCCACAGCAGAACTTGCAGGATTGAGTGGTCTTGGCAGAGTAGCTGCAAAGGGCATTGTGTTTAATAAAAGGGCTAAACTTTACAGTTAGGTTTTTCCCTATGTCTTGAAGTGAGATTTGGTCTTTGGATGTTAAGTGCTGGGCTGATGAACACAGAAAATACAAACTGGCTCCCTGCGTCCCTCTGGCAGCAAGCAGGCAGGCACTTTTCTCCTGCCCTGGGACACTCGGGGCAGATTCCCTGCAGATTCCTACTGTCCTTACTAAGGAGGCATGATTGGCAGCGGTGCTGGGGGCCTGCAGGTGCTGCCCTCCGCAGGGGCAGTCCCGGTGGCTCAGCACCGCTGGGAATCAGGCGAGGGGGTCCCGGCAAGGGCGAGGGCAGGGGGAGCGGGGCCGGGGAAAGAGGAGCAGCGGTGCTCTTGCTGATGCTCAAACATAAGTCTTCCAATGGAGGGACCTGCTGCAGGGCGAGGGCTCTCGGGCCCCACAAGTCAAACTGCACCGAGCCACAGTTAGTCATCATCATCGTCATCGTCATCATCGTCGTCATCGTCATCATCGTCATCATCATCGTCATCATCGTCGTCATCATCGTCATCTTCATCGTCATCATCATCTTCAGTATTTATCTTCCCAGAAAGCACGTCCTCTATCCAGTCCTCCAGCTCCTCGGCTGTGGGCAGGTCGTCATCATCTCTGATGTCCATCCAGATGCTGTCAGCCTGTGGGGACAGGAGATGAGGGGTTAGCTGCCCTCGGGGACATGGGGAAGAGGTGGGGGACATGGCTACTGGGGGGTGAGGGCTGGAGCACGGGTGGGATGCAGGGCATTGGCTCCCTCTTTCTACAGCCTGTGGCCAGGCCATGCACTGGGATCACCACTGCCCCCTGGAGTGCCACAGGTTTACAGGGGTGTGTGGAGCTGTGTGCCCTGATGAGGTGTGTGCTCGCTGCCTATACCTGTGAGCAGGAGCGTTGCCCACCTGATGCATTCCTCTCTCTGTCTGGACAGTTCTGTACACTCCATATACACTCTATATGAAGAGATATCAAAGAGACCTCTGCCAGCACCCACTGCATCACCCTGGTTTGCAGGATATCTACTGCTTCCAGTGTTTCCCTCCTTCCATCTAGAGCCCTTCTGGGACCTCTTCCTTGGAGCCTTCACAACCCCGTGCCAGCACCCTTTCTCCCCAACCTCTTTGACAATCACCTTTGCCTCAGGACCTTGCTCTGGACTCTCCATGTGTGATAATGGTTCCTGGTCTTGGAAGACCCTTCCCTTAGATCACCTCAGCCATGCTCCCATGCATGGCTGCGATGGCACACTGTGCATCTCAGCTGAAGTGTGGTGACAAACCCCAATGCCCGGGGCTGCAGGTGCCCCTGCTCTTTACCTCCGGCTGTCATTACTTCCATAAACCAAAGGGGATGGGAGAACTCAGTATGAAGAAAATGAAAAATTTGTGACTGTTACCCAGGGACAGCAAGCTTATTTGGTCTCTGAGGTCTAGAAATGAAAGGTTTCCTCTCTGCTTTGCTACAGGTTCCTTGGGTAAATGCCTGGATAAGCTCCTTTCCGTTCACTGTCTCCCCTCCATAAAACAGGATCAGCCTCCTGTTTTGCTGAGGCACTTTGAGGTTATCTCATTCAGCTTTTGATGTTGCAGAAGCATCTTCGCATATCAGAAGATAACTACCAGCTTTTGCAAATGCATCCAGCTCTCTTCCCTGTCTGTGGTACTTAATTCTCTTTGATTTATGGCTTGCTTAAAAGCCAGACCAATTTCTGCTCAAGGAAAGCTCTGTCTCCCATACAACATTTTCCTCCTAAATCATCAAAACTGTAAAAAAAAGAATCCTGGAAAGGCACGCAGGTCTTACTTCACTCAAATGTTCATGTCTCTAACCTCAGGACTGTTCGTGTGGCAAAAAAGTGACACTTTTAAATAATGGAAAGAGGAGTGGCCCCCTTTCACCTTGAGAAGGTGCTGTGCAAATAAAACAGTGATATTTTGCAGAGCATCATGGCCCTGGTCCTGAGCCACAGTCACCACAATGTGATGAGCCAGTTGGGACTGCTGGGAGCTCTGGTGTTTGCATTGGCAGGTTTTTACAGAAGTGATGGGGTCACGAGGGTTATGTCCACTGAAACCAACAGCAGTGTTTATTTTCACTCTGTTGTGTAAGTCCCACTTTGTACCTATGTAACTTGGCTGAATGCAGTGATGTAACACTGAAATAACAAAATGAGCTCAATGTTTGTTTTAGATATCACCTGCCAACCTAGAACTTCCTTAAATCTCTTGAGAGAGATAAAAAAGGACTTAAGAGGAATGAAATAAAACCTGCAAACACTGTAATCAACAACCTGAAACATTTACTGTATGAAAGCCAGATAATGCATGAGTTTTTACAGGTCTCTGAGTGGCTGCTGCATAATAAGGCATAGGTTCTCACTTAATTCTGCTTTCTATATGACTCTCATGCTGCTGACAATCCTACTTCCATGAACTTCCATTGATTGCAGTTTAACGTAGCTTTGACATGACTTAAACATGACCAGTCACAGTAAATATAATGAAGGGAGACACTGTATTAAGGGCATAAGTATTAAGGGCATAAGTCTAGGAGACTTGGGCTCTCTTTCTGGCTTGTCCATTCATTTCTCTCACGATCTTAGGTGACAAGTGCTATTTCAGCCCTTTTTCCTTTTGCCTCTCCCTTAACAATTCTGCTAAGAGGCGTCAACTCACTGGGTCTTCACTCTCTAGGTGTCTGCCCCATGGCCTGGTGGAGTACTGCTCTATTACAGGCAAAAAGCTCACATGCAGCCAGGGCTGAAACTACTCTGTGACTCCCAAGTCAGCGCCTCAACCCCCTCAGTGGCACAAGCAAGATCCAGGGGCTCTGCTTTCTTCACAACACCACTGCTTTGCCTTCCCCACCATGACTCCCATCTATAGCCTTGCAGCATCTGTTATAACAGGAGGCACAACCCTTGCTGTCCCTCTTTTTTCTGGGGTAGTACAGGAGACAGGATGTGGAGGCTGGAAGCAAGGTCATTTGAGCCAAATGAGCAGCCAGCCCCACACACTTGGCCCAATTTTAAGTCCCTTGCTACTCTCTTCTGATGAAACATCAAGTTCACTTATGACTCAAATTTCAAACAAGAAGTCAAGCACCAATTTACAAACACTTCTGCAGTGGAGAGATTTCTGCTTCCAAAGACACTTACATACCCACACAGGTTCATTTTAAAGAGATTAAAACAAACACCCAGCACTTAAACATTAAAAATAAACTAAGGCAATAGGTGAGCCAGGCAGGAGCATGCTGCATTACAGGCTCTCTGATCATCTGGACTGTCATTGCCAGAAAGAGGAAAGAAAGGTTTCTCTCTGTGTCAGGGCTGTGAAGCATGTTACATTGCACTCAGCAGCTCTACTGGTGAGGGTCAGATGGGTGCCTCTCCCACCTGCCTTAAAAACTCAGATTGTGTGGGCAACACGAGATCAGTCCCATGGCTTTCTGGCTTGAAGGCAACCACAGTGAAAACAGTGAAAACAAAAAATAGTGCTAGAAAGTTGTCCCAATAGCATAGCTGTGGCTGCTGTGGGTACTGATGCTTCCTCAGCTGTGCCAAAGTAGCACCTGCCTCTGCAGGTCTCCCTCTGCAGCTGCTGCCTGTGGGATGGTGTGGAAACCTTCACTGCCACCAGGTGTGGGGCAGACAGGTCTCCTCTTCCCACCCAAATTCCTCCAGCAGTACCTGGAGCAGCACAGCAGTGCCTGGAGGGGACGAGGGCCTGGATGAACTGCAGTGCACCCTCCTTTCCACAGCAGGTTCCCTTGATTACCAGTTTATGCTGTACTTCTCCTAAGGCTGTGTATTTATTTAGCTTTTTTCAGGCTGTGCAGTTTCTCCTGTCATCTGTTGGGGACAATCTTTCCCTCCTACACTCAAGCTGTGCCCTTTTGCTTCTGCAGAAAAACACAACCTCCTTTTCCTCCTCTTCTCCTCCCCTAAGCATGGCTTTCTTTTCCCCCTACACACGTTTTTTCTCAACAAAGCCACCAAGCTGTCAGAGCAGGGAATGGACAAAGGTGTCTGCTGTGAGCTGGGGTGGGAATGCAAGATCTTAAAACCAGAACTGGGCAAAGCCCTGAATCCAAGGCCACAGAGGCTGGTGCTGTCCTCAGCAGATGTGGTTTGTGTGTAATATGGCAGCAGAAACACACTCAGACTTAAGCCCACAAGCCCAGCCTTGGAGGTGTTAGAAATCCTGTGGCAGGTGTTACAAACTCTTGGTGAGTTCCTCCTATTTTTTTTCCCCAGGGGAAAAGCCTGTTCTACCTGCACTTAACAGTGGAACTCCCACTGATTCCAGTGTACCTCAGCACCCAACCTTTCCAGCACCCCAATTTTGGGATCACTGAATTTTCTGGGCACGTGCTACTCACGTCTGTGACATTCACCACCCCGATCTGTGGTCTGAACAGGTCGATCTTGAAGGTTTTCTCCCAGTAAGTGATGAGCTGCAGGAGCAAGAACACAAGGCTCAGACAGGGGTGTTTGCAAGGCCCCGTTGCATTAGTTCAGTCAGCAAGGATGTGTGCAGGGGGGAGAGGAGAGGCTGAACACAAGCTTGGGCTGCCACACGTGGCAAAGGGAAGTGCAGACTCTGGGGGTGTTCCCAAGACAATGCCTCCTTGTTCCAAGCAGCTTCCAAGGGGATGGCCTGTGGTCCAGTTTCCCATCCTTCCCTGTCCCAGATTCCCTGGAGCAATTCCTGCACGCATGTGTGCACACCCCCACCCCCCCACACCCACCCATTCCCACCCCATCCACGAATTAAACCAAGAAAGGCAAAGAGTCTCTGCCACTCACCAGAGGAAAGTCGTCAGGGTCAATCCAGACAATGCTCAGGTCGGGATTATCGGTGTTGTCCCTGGCAACCTGCTTCAGGATTTCCAGGAACTCAAAACCATCTGAAATGACATATGAACCACTGCAACTCTCCTGCAAATGCACAGGCACTTTTTGCTTATGGGGCTTCCAGCTTCCCTGGCTCCCCTATGCACACAGGAGTTGTTTATAGTTCTCATTAAAATGCTGTCTCCCAGCGCTTTCTTTTGATAATAAGGCTTTTAATTTCAAGCATCCTCCTCGGGTATTGGAATTAGTTACACATGAATTAAGCCCCATAATCCTTCCATGGAGTGGAACAATGTCACTATTTTCTTGTGGTGAGGGAGGAGCTGAGCCCCCAAGAGGCCAAAGCTTTCCAATTTGCTGATGGCTCTGAGAAGCACCGATGCCACAGCTTTTCAGGAGTTGGTGGCTTCGGGTTTCCTGCATGCCCATCCCACACCCAGCCCTCAGCATTCTCCCGGAGTCGCACAGCAAGATGGATGCAAAGTTTGGGAGTGAATCCCGGTAGTGGGGTGGAGGGAATGACTGCTTTTTTTTTCCAGGCAATCATCCATTTCTATCCAAAATCGGAGTCCTGGCTAGCACACCTAGAAGCATCCTGGCTCCCACCCCAGAAAGCTGGGGCTCCCCATCCTGGCCAGGGTGCTAGGCTCCACAGTCAAAGCACATAAAAATACACTTTCTTGAAGGATGGAGAGTTGTACAAGGAAGAAAATGGCCTCCTACCTGGGTCATCTTCTTCAGCAAAGGCTACAATGTGGATACCCTCCATGTCATCCTCCTGGAAACAACACAACTATTACTGATGGGTCAGGGAGGGAGGACAGAGTCTGGGCGGTTCCTGGAGATGAGGAGCAGTGGGATGCCTTCAAAAAGGGCAATTACAAAGGGAGGATTGACTAGACCCCCCTGAGAAACCAGAAATAGGAGCTGAGGTGAGGCTGATGCATGAAGATATTTAGTGCTGAAGGGGGTAGTTTAGGTAGTGTTGCTGAAACTCTTCAGATAAAAATGAGGTGGGCACCATGATGGCAACGGCAAGGGGGCTTCTGATAATGTGAGGCAAAAGCTTCTCTGCAGAAAAGGTCAAAGGCTCTCTAGCACAAGACTCTTTCATGCCTGAGGCCACCTACCCTCATAAATTTTCAGCTCTCAGGGGGTGGTTTGCAAGGAAACAAGTATCTGCCACCACACTCAGCCCCAAAACATGCTCCCTTGGGGCTCACAACTGCCTCACAATATGAGAGGTAATGTGGCTCATTTGGGCCCCTTTTTGGAGGTGAAGTGTCTCTGCTTTAGGTGAGGGTCTCTGTGAGCAGTGAGGGAAATTGAGTGGGGGGCTCATTTCAGGGCCCCAATGAGTGGAGGACAAAAATTACAGCCTGGTGGATTACTTTTCTCCATGAAACACATGAGGAATGATATTGGCAAAGGCCAATGGATCTGCTGTCCAGTTCATCATCTGCCTGCTATGAATGTCATCTGTGAATTATCCCATGGATCGGTTTCGCCTTCCTCACCCGCTGTCGGTCCCAGTTTCCATTTCAATTGGTTTTAATGCAAGAAAAAATTCCCATCTAAATGCTAATTTCTTTTCCCTTCTGAGCCCAGAGGTGACAAAGCCACCATCAAATACTGAAAGGGAAAAAGCTCCCTGAAAGATTAAGTGGAAAACATTATCTTTAAAAACAATAGTGGATGCTCAGCCTTTGTGGACGTCTTCAGGGAATACGTTTTACTGGGACATTCTAGGCAGATTTACTTGGGATCCAGACCCCTTATAGCTGGCAAAATTTACACTGTTGCTTTTTCTTCATATTTTCCAGCAGCATTGTCAGACAGCAAAATAAAAAGTACATATCTATATGACATATATAATTACATGCATATACCTATATAATGCAGCTCTATTCTGGCCTTTGAAGCAGCAAACAAAACTGGACTAACTCCAGTGATGGCAGTGAGGATGTTGTGAACTTGCAGTGAGATCAGAATCCAACCCCTTGGCTTCTGTAGTTATGAGCCTACTGCTCGTAGCAGAGGCAAGCTCTGTATTCCCAGGCTGCTGGTTGAGCAAGCATCCCACTCCTGGGAATTCACACATTTCGTGAGGCTATTTTAGAACATGGTCAGTATGAGAGTGAAGCCACTGCATGCAAAATTTGGGTCTCACTGAAGCTCCATTAAAAACCTTGGAGGGGCTTTGGTGGATCTTGGAAGCTGCATTCTGCGTTCTACACAGAATCTGTATTTCAAAACAAAATGAAAAGCTATTTTGCCTAAGTGACTCATAACTCCTGGTTCAGTTTTATTACCTCTTGCCTTGCTGTATTAAAGCTCCCAAGGTTTTTGCCACTTTGGAGTCCCGTGGTGTTTCGTGTTACACAGCCAAGAAGGGGATATCTGAGTGCTGTTATAAATGTGTCGAGCCTTTTGGAAGAATGACTGCATCTTCCTTAGTGTCTGTAAAGCACCTGTTCAGCTTTGTTTTCCAGCATTCATCTGGCACTTGAGAGCCCCTGACTAGCTTTTAACACCATATTCACTCACAGTGAATAATATAATATATAACTTGTTATACACAATTTTTCTTTCATTTTCACCCTTCTCTTCTTCCCCACCCCTGCAGACCATGAGAGTCCTCTGTGTGTGATAGGGGCCAAAATGTGGGTTAGTTCTTCACAGTCGCTGATTTGCATCTTGCTTGCACTGTGAGAAGTGCAGTCAATGCACGATCTGCTTTGAAATCTGTATAATTAACTGTACTGCCTGCCTTCATTCCATTTTGAATTGTACAACTGCTCTGGTACTTTTACAAGGACATGTAGTGACAGGATGGGGGAGAATGGCTTTAAACTGAAAGAGGGTAGATTTAGACTAGATGTTATGAAGCAATTCTTTACTGTGAGGGTAGTGAGGCACAAGGACAGGTTGTCCAGAGAAGTTGTGGATGCCCCAGTCCCTAGAAGTGTGCAGGGTCAGGTTGGATGGGGCTTTGAGCAACCTGGTCTAGTGGAAGGTGTCCCTGCCATAGCAGGGGGTTGGAGCCAGATCATCTTCAAGGTCCCTTTGAACCCAAACCACTCTGATTCTGTGAGTTTCCATGAGATATCTGCCCAATCTCCACAGCTCACCCAGGCCACAGAAATCACCCAACCAGCAGCACTGATGTCCCTTAGCTGAGATGGAGCATCCTTGGCCAGGATCACTACACAGGCCCCACACCTGCCTGGAACACTGCTCGGCTTTCCCTCTTCCCTCTGTGAAACAACCAGGAGCCAGCCCAGCTCTCCATCGCTGCTGCACGAAGAATTTGAGCACCCTGTTTGAACTGAGGCACTAGGCATCACAGCCAAGGCTTTCCCTTTTTCCCAGAAGAGAGGGAGTAGCTTTGCAAGGAAGGAAAGGTAATGTTTTGCCCAGACAGAGGCCAGAGCTCTTGAGCAGCAGTTTCTTGTTGGAAGCTGGCAGTGGACACAATGGTTGCCACCACATGTGCTTACCCATGTCTCAAACATGTCCTCCGGGCGCAGCTTCCTCAAGGTGGCCCTGAAAGGAAGACAGAAATGCTCTTTGAGGACATATCCAGCACTGCCACACATGACACTGTCAGCATCATGGGAAAGGTCACCATGGCACTCTTGGCTGGTGGCTGGAGTCAGCCACCACACTTTGAATGCAAGAATGGGGCCACTGTAAGTCAATTTATGCCTTTATTTGTGGTGATAAAACCCTGCCCCTGGCCCCACTGGAGTCACTGCAGCCACTATTTCTGCTTGGGAAGATGATAGGCCTCTCTGTGCTGGGATGTGCTGATGAATTAGTCCCACACATGGCAGACTGTTCTGTCTGTACTGAGAGCATGAGAGAACATTCACTTTTGTTTTAGAGTCCCTGGGACATTCCTAATGGACTCTGTCCCCTATTTCTCCTGGTTTCACCCCAGCATAATTTCAGAACAGAAATCCTTCCCGCCTCTGCTGAAGCAAAGAAGTCAGAATAAACTCTGGAAAGGAAATTTGGATCCTAACAAACACTGACAAGAAAATTTAAACCCTAAGACTGGTCAAAGAAAAATTTTTTGAGAAGTAGTTCATAAAGGAAAAAAGATTCCTAGCAAATACATTCAGGCACATCTGTAGCAGGAAGCCTGTCAGAGAGCCTGCAGGCTGAGAGCTGACTGGGGTGTTAGAGGGGCACCCAAAGAACACAAAGCCATAGGAGACAAACACAAATCATCCTTTGCACATCTGCTTGCTGTGGTATCAGCTGTTTGGGGAGGATGCCCCAGCAGAGCAGGTGTCCCAGGGTGAGATGCCCCAGGACCTGCTGCAAAGAGAAGTGTCAGTCTGTGAGGCTTTAGAACAGATTGGTAGGAGTGGCAGCATGTTGCCAGAACCAGGTGGAATAAGTGAGCTGTGTAACCTGTCGCTTCGGTTTGCCTCACAAACAGAGCAATGGAAACAAGGGAACATTTTTTAGAGGTTTCTAAAGGACCTGAGGAGCCACAGAACTGTGTTCCAGTTAGATCAGAGGAGGGGAATCTCCTGTGTATTAATAACATTGAATATCATGGAAATGAATGGCCAGTTTTCATGACAGAGGAAATTACCCAATTAAGATTCATAGCATATTCTTTGGCACGATCGCATGCATAACATATCCTCACATAATCTGAAAAAGATGGGAAATAGGAATATAGCAGCATTTGCTTATCATATCCAATTCTTTGGCAACCAACAAAGGCCTGACTATGAGTTGGTACAGAGGCTCTCCTGAGACTTGAGTGTCTGCATGATAGACAGGCACATAGCAAGTAACACACTTGCAGAAAACCAACCCTGATTGTACAGGTGCACCAATTGGTTCTAAATTAGTTGTAATTAATTACTGCCTCTCAGGAAAGGGGTCCAGGTGTCACAAATTGAGAAAGAATCAGCTCCAAAGGAAATCGGCCAAAAGAAGGTCGCAAACAGTTGGGAAATGGCCAAGGAGTAAAACATACCATTATGGCAGTGGACAGCTACACTGTGAAGCTATGTGTAGTTCTGGTCATCCCATCCCAGAAATGATATGGACAACTGAAAAAGGCTCTTGGAAATGTGGGAGAGGTGAGTGAAGGTATGGTAATTTGATGAAAATTAAATAGATAAGAATTCTTTATTTTGTGAAAGAGGTGAGGGAAGAGGGTTTCAGCAGGTATTCTGAAAAATTTGGAATGGTAAAGAAAACATGAATAGCTTAGAACATGGCCAAGTTTCTAATAGCGTCAAGGTTGCAGATTTGACTCCTGCACAGGCCATTCACTTAAGAGTTGGACTTGATGATCCTTGTGGGTTCCTTCCAACTCGGAATATTCTGTGATTCTCTCCCCATAGATTACCTTAAGTATTAATCATTGTTCCTTTCAAGAGTTAGTAGGTGCCCAGAGAAATTATTAGGTAGCAGGTATAAATTAAACAAATAGGAATGGTCTTTTCATACAATGCATATTTTAGCTGCTGAACTCATTACAATTTGGTACATTCAGCAATAAAACAGAAATAAGGTAAAAACGGCAATAGAAATTGAAGAAATAGCCACTAAACACAAGATCAGGGATACAATTATTGAACCAGCAAGTCCTTTCACTGTTGATGGTCCAAACCCAGAGATTAAATCAGGTGGATGCATATTATGTATTTAGGCATACTTGTACTTGGCTTTTAAGATACCTTCCCTAGCTGTTCTCTGGGGGAAGCTCTTGGAGAAAGGAAACTCAGCGGGAAGGATCTGGCCACACCCACGTGTACTGATTGCTGTGCTGACTCTGATACTTCCCTGTGTTGGAGGAGTGAGGCAAGTGGGGTTTGAGTAAGTAAGAGAGAGCAGAATTCAGCCCCCATGTTGCTACACTACACTTGCAGAGAAGTGGGGGTCCAACCCCAGCACTCTGCATGTGAAAGAGACATCAGCCCAGAGGACTGCACCATGTATTTTGTATTTGTGCAACTGAGACTGAAATCTGGGCTGAGACCTTGGAGTGGCAGTGACCACCAGGCCCAGATGGACACCCATCTGGGCAGCCATGGACAAGTCACCCCATGGTGCTGAGCACTGGCTTCATGACCTTCTGTGGAGAGGATGAACTTTCCCACCGCAGCCTGCAGCTGCAAAGGGAAGTCTCAGATGGGAGGCTGTGCATGAGCTCCTGCTGAGCACCTGCTTTCAGCTCCTGCCTTGAGGTTGCAATGAAAGCTCAGCAAATCCCAGTTTCTGTGCAGGGCCGGAGGAAATGGTAGTGAACCCTGTGCCTGGGCACAGTAGTGGGAAAGCTGGTTTTGGAAAGGCTGTTTAAGGCATGCCAGAGAGTCTGGGTACAGCTGGCCAGTGGTAGCTCTTCCCAGTGATGTGGTGGGGCTGCTTCAGTGGGATGGAGAGATGGCAGTGGGGCTTTGCATGTCTGAGAAGGGACAGTCCATGTCTATGAAGAGAGAAAGTCTGCTGTGTGAGGATGAGGGAGCCACTGGTCCTCTATACCTTCCTGCAGGAAATACCCTGCTGAGCTGCCTATAGGGAACAGCACATGGCAGCTGCTGAGGTTGCTTCATTTTAATTTACAAATCATCTTCATGTCTGACTAATTCCAGCCTGTGGCTTTAGGTTCTTTACTGGTGGCAAGACAGGATGAATCACCTCTCTGAAAAGCTCAGCATGAACTACTGGGAACGTATCGCTGTCAGTCCAGGCTTCTACCCCTGCCACAGCAGCATCGTGGCAGGTTTGGAATGTCAGACATACGGTTTTATGGACTCCTTTAAATTACTTTCTGAGTTTTGGCACCTGCAAAATACGTGGCCCACCCCCTTGCTTCTACCAAGCACCACAAAACATCTTGAAATATCTAAAACTTGGGGGAATTCCACTGCAATTTTGTCCTGGTGAAGAGTTTGCCTTATTAGGATAGCATTTAGATGGCTGTGTTTAATCAGCCTTCTGATGCTGCTGCTGCTTGATAGAAGGAGCTTGGAGAAAAGAAAATGGGAAGGACTAAAGGCCAAGAAGCCTAGAAGATCAGCAAAGTGAATTGTGGGTACATGGAAGATAGAAGAGCCTTTCATATTTCAGAAAAAGCAGAGAACTGTTTCTGGTGAGTCTCAAATTCTGGAGATGATGTTCTGTCTGTATGAACACAGATCTCCAGCTGAGCCTGATTTGAGATCCCCCCTCTATATGTATGGCCCTGCTTCCCTCAAACTCCTCTGGTCCCTTGATTGTCTGCTGAGAAATGCAACTGTAGGAGCAGCAGGTAGCCTGTGCCACTCTCCTGAGAGGTGTTTCTAAGGGTATAAAAATACAGCACCTCTGGGATGTTGTGCCCTTATGCTTAACTCTGCGCTTTTACACAGGATCAGCCTCTCCGGTGACTTCCAGACTATTTTTGTAGCTGAGTCCGTAAACAACTGTGCAATAAACCTGACTGCAAAAAGCAGAAGCATCCACAGCTCTTGCTGAGTTGATCAAACACTGTAGGTGCTCAGCATCGTTCCCACATGAGGTTCAACAGAGCTAAACAGCTGTGGCTTCTTCTCTGTGTCTGTGGTCAGCAGGAGCCTCTTAGTCCCTTGTGGTTCCTCTGGGCTTGGTCTGAGCTCAGAGACTGCCTCCAGACATATCTGACATCAGGAGAGGGATACACACATTTGTAAAGCTGTTTTCGGGAAGGAGGTGTTTGGGCAGGATTTGGATTTGGCTTGAGAGACCTTGGAGAAGGTCATCTTCTGCACAGACCTAAATTAAAATCATGGGCAGTTAGGGCAAGGATTTCGCTCTCCACTGCCTTCCAGCCTCTCTGCTTTTCTCTGAGAGAGGACTAACCAGGGAGGAGGAAGAGCAGGACGAGGGAAGCTGTGTTTTTAGGGCTCCATTGTGGTGAATTGTGATTGCTATGCAGATACTTGCACCTCTGGGAGTAGGAAAAAACCAGCAGTTTCACAATTCAAACCTGGGTTGGAAAATCATCAAAAGCGGTCATCATCCTAATTTTTTTTGAGAGCAATGCCCTAGAGAGGGAAGGTCACAATGACAGACACCTTAACCCACTTCCCTTGTCCAGGAGCATCCTGTATGCTACATACCTTCTGTGCTCTCTCACAAAATCAACCAGCTCCTCTTCTGAGTAAGGCTTATCAGGGATGTGAACAGGCTCATCCATAAAGGGTTCATAGAAGTCCACCTCATTCATCTTCAGGCCTAGCTTCTTGGCAACCTGTTGCAGTGCAGAAGTCACAGGTGACAGAGCTTGATGTGCCTCTGTGCCTACTCAGAATCTTTGCTGGTGGCAGAGCTGAGATAAAGGTGCTTGCTCTCTCTCTCAGAGCATGCACTCCTAGGAGTGGCCCACAAAATAGGATGGATCCTTCCTTGTTTAAAAACCCACTAATGCCCCCTGCACTACTGGTGTCAAGCAGTGAGGCAGAGAAAAGCCACAGCCCAGGGCCTGCAGACATAGAGGGTCTGGGTTCCAAACCCACGTCAGGACCTGCCTCTGTGCTGCAGAAATTGGCCTTTTGTCTTGTGACAGGGCCAAAATATCAATGCAGACACCAACACCACAAAATCCAGGAATGCTGAAAATGAGAAGCTGAAACCAGACAATAAATCTGGGAACATCCTGCGCTCTCAGAAAACAGGTGGTGGCATATGTGAGCTGCCATGAAGATGTGTGGATGCTTACCCCTTTGTCAAAGGTGGCAAAGAACTTGACGTAGGGCTGGAAGTGTTCAGCAGCTTCTTCAAATGCCTTGAAATCTGGAAGGAGAAAAGGAGAATGAAGAAGATGTTTCACAGACAGCTGGCCACACTCTGATCTGCCCAGAAGGTATTGGGGAAGGACAAATTGAAATTACTGCAAACTCCATCAGATGATGCCCAGTGTTTCTTCCACCCTTCCGGAGTTTACGAAGAAGTGTGATTTCAGTGCAGCAACATGCTGTGCAGTCCTCCCACGGAGTTCAGGAAAAGTGCAGAGCCCAGCATGTCACACTTAACTGGGGCTGAAATCAGCAGCTCTGTGAAGCAGGTCCAGGGGTAGTCCAGACTGGGAACTACATGGAGTAGCTCCAGCATAGAGGATTACTGCCATTCCCTAAACAGTCACCAAGTGTCATTAGGCATGCTTCTCCCTCTGCAGGAGGATGGGGTGGGAACCAGGTAGGTTTTTACTGTAACTGCCACCAGGTCCTCCTGAACCTCAGGGTTCAGGAAAGATGCTCTCAGCCTGGCAGGGGATTTTCCAACAGGCATTTCCCACCTTTCTTCCAGGTAGCTGTTACTGAACAGTGTTAGAGTCACAGAGCCCTGCCCAAGCTGTCCTGCAGCCCAGTTTGAGAAAGATGAAGGGAGAGGTGGGCGGGCTGTTGCATTGCAGACCTGGAGATAAGTGGCTTGTTTACATAGGAATGCCTGTCTTTCTGCTAAGGGCAGGACATGCCAGGGTGGGGTGCATACTGCCAGCACTGCCCGGATAGCACCTGGGGCTGGCAGAGGAGACTGCAGGGCTTGACAGGGAAATTCTCATGTGAGGATTTTTCTAGCCTTGTGAAAGTCGGGTTTGCCCAGAATGGTCCCTGTGTTGCACATCCCCCAGGGCATGGGACCAGCCTTTTCCCAGTCTTGGGGGTCAGCAAGGAGGAACAGGTCAGTGCCTCTGCCAGGCTGCCCCAAAGGGCCCTTTTTACTGCTGCTGTATGTTTGCCACTAGTATTTAGTGCGTGTCCCCCTTTCCCTTCCTCACCCCCTTCCCTCCTTCCTTCTTTGACCCTTTGGGCTCACTGCTCACAAGAAGGGGCACTTTGCTCCTGTGAGTTGCTGTCTCAGTGTAACTGTAACCTCAGCTGATTTTTGGGTGAGGTAAACTCACTTTACTGCAGGAGCCCCTGGATCATGGCCCTCTTCTCTTGCCAGCAGACACCTCGCAGAAGGGTCAGATGCTGATGTAGGACTGGGCTCATGCATGACAGCAGCAGAAACTTGCCTGCAAATGCACTCATCCTCCAGCAATTTTCGCTCTGTCACAGGCTGCCATATAGCACAACACCCCTCATGTTCTTGCAGAGCAGCCAGTGCCCAGCCCCTACAGCTCCCAGGCAAGCTCCAAGGCCCGTGAGGAACACGTTTATCTTACGTTCTGAGTCTTCTCCCTTGAAGTAGCCAATGAGTTTGATTTCGTCGTCGATCTGGTCAAAGGCCTGCAGCTCCAGCTTGCTGTTTATGACCTCCACGGGGTCTTCCAGCAACTGCCACGACAAAGGCATGTGGTAATGCAGTGATTTGCAGCACCAAGCTAGGCCTGGCAGGGTGTGTCACAAGCAGCCTAAGCAGGGAGAAAGAGGTCACCCAATTTCTCTGCTGTTGGAAGCCCTGCTTAGTGCTCTCTGCCTTAGCGTGAGGAGCCGAGAGAAGCAGGTCACCTTCAAAAGGAGATGTTAGTAGGTTCACTGCAGAGGTGGAAGCATCGAGAGGGAGGCTGATAGAGGACTGGGTAACCCAAATAGTGCTGAGGGACCTACTGTGATGAGGGATAAGGACTAGCAGTTGCAGCTGGCTTTAAGGAGGCCAAGAAGAGAGAAGAGCAGTTGAAAGCAGCTGGTACAGTCATTGTGTACATCTGTGAATTAATTATACCTGTGTATCTAAATCTATATAGACTTTTTTTCAAGTGTCATTTGCTGGAAGAAGTCATTGCAAAGATCTTGCTTTTGAAAAACATTAAAAATAGCATGCTAGAAGGTGGCCAGACAGTGGTTTGGAGCAATAGAAAGTCTGGATGTGAATTTTCCTGGCTGATCCTCCTCATATGAGAAATAGTTTAAACCTATTCTTTGGTCCTACACACATCACAATGTTAACAAGGATGTTGGAAGACCTGTCTGGCATTTCAGGCTGTCATTGATCCAAACTTTGTTTCTCTTCTTAATTAGTTACTGCTGGTGAAAAGGTTTGGTCTGATTCTTTTGCCCAGTAATAGTGGTATAAGTCAAGTGTATTTGCACTAGAAGGAAAAAAGCAGGCAAGCCACTGCCTACAGAGGAGAACCTCTGGGTTTCCTTTACTTTTCAGATCAGGCTGCCGAGGCACCACAGGCGTGTCTGGTTTTATTTCCTTGCTTTGCCAGGTATTTTCCTTCCTGAGTGGAAAACGCAAAACCACAAATCCTTGCTCTCCTTCTTTTTTCACAGAATGTGATGTTTCAGTGACACACCACATGGCATAGCAAGGAAAACCTCATCGAGTGCCTTACAGCATCCTTGAGAGCGATGCTCCGGTGTGAGGCTGTGCCTCTGCTGTGCCTGCAGCAGCACGTGCAGTTTCCTGCTGCCACAGTGGCCTGAGCCATGAGAACCTGGGATCCCACTGCTGCAGGGTCCCAGCAAAGCTCTGCCCTGTCTGTGGCCCTTATGGGACAGATGTCCATTTCTGTCCCTGAAGCCACTTGCATGTGTTTTGGTCACAATACCCAAAGCACACAGCCACAGACATTGTCATGGGAGAGCTGAGGTCCTAGGGATCTGTTTTAATTCCCTGGCCATGCCTCTTCTCACCAGCAGTCTTGAACCACAGGTGACCATGTAGGCAACCTGCCACCCTGGGAAACAAACCCTGCCAGCTCTGCTGCTCGCCTTACCTCCCTTATCTGCATTACTGCATGGCCACTTACAAAGAAAGCCTCACTTCAAAGGAAAGCCAAGCCCCTGCAAAATGTTTTCATTTATAAAGCAAAGACCATGGTTTTGGTCCATTGCCTCTCCTAAGAATAAAATGTAAATAAAGAGAAGTGCAACATGTAGATGTGGAATTCAGCATCGCTTTTGCATTTAGGCACAAAGGTGAGTACATCATTGTGCCCATGCACAAAATGACCCAAAACTGTTTAGTTCTAGGACCCTGTTCTCCCCTCACTCATGGCAATGCAATTTGGCAAGTTTGCTGAGGAGATGCTATGTTGCTTGTGTCTAGAAATGGGCAAATAGTTTGGAACATAAGCCTTTTTTAATGCACTGAGCTCTTTTTAGTTGCTCCACGAGAATCCTAGTTCTTTGGTTTTCTTTTTTTGAAAATAGCTCTTTTTTTAAAAAAGGAAGAAAAAGCGTGAAAGATTTTGCAAATGCCAAAGTGTTTGCACGCAAGCTTGCTAAACTGCGGTGGGTGAAGAGCAGTCAGTTATATGGACTGTAGCTGACTTCCATTCAAATACTCTGTAAATAGGAAAGAGGAGAGGTTGTCTCTAAGATATATTCAGTGGCATATAAGGGTACCACCTTTCCTGGGAACTCATGGTCAGACAGGTATTGGGGAAGATGCCAAATGCCATCTCTACCAGTGAATAGCAAAGGATGAAATTTCAAACAAAGGTACATTTTGTTTTTTTAGCAAACTAAGCATTTGCAAGGTTTTCTCTGAGGGGTTTTATCTAGCTCCGAGCTTATCTGTGCTTACATCCAAGAGGAATTCCACCAAGACATCTGCAGACAGTTCTCCATCAAATTCAACCAACCGCTCGTCCTTGAAGACATAGAGACTTCCCTCTTCAACCAAGCCTGAAAGAAGAAGAGAAGAAACAGTAAGTGGTTAACATGTTGTTAAAAGCATGTTTTGTGCAGAGTGTCTTGCTTGTTATCCCAACAATTCCTCCTGGGAAAATGCAATTGCCAGTTTGCTGTGTTGGTCTAGTTGGAAACAACCTAAGTAATCCCCGGACTGATGTTTCATGACACAGGGAACAGACTTCAGCTACAACTAGTGCTAAATTCTTCCCAAATGTTGAACTTTTCTTTCAGGTCACAGTTTGGTTTCAGCTGGAAAAATTCTGCACCACGAACTTGTTTTAGCTTGGCTGTCTATCTTGCAGTAAATACTGTGCTCTAGCTGATAGCTCAGATTTTAACAACCTGTCACTATATGGAAAATGGATTTTGATTCGGGTTGTGCTCACTCTCCAGAGAAGGCTGAACTATGTGAGCGTCACCAATGACCTGAAAGTGAGCTTCAAACTGTCTGAGGCTTAGCTGGCCTTGGCAAAAGGGTTAGAAACCAATGATAGAGATACCACAGACTGCAGGGTGACAGATTTCAATGCTGTATCACTGGACTGAGGACTGAGTGCCACAGAACCTTGTTGGAGGTTCCAAAATCAACAGCACTGGCCTCCTGCAATGTAGGTTGGCAGGGTACTACTGGCCAAGGAGGTTGATAGTTTGTTCCTTCTTGGAGAGGGAGAAGCTCTTGTCTTTAGTTTAGCTCCCATTAGCACCCACAACCTCTAATTTAGGAAAGAAAATTACAGTCCAGTATGCTTAAACCTTAGGTTTAGTGGTATATTTGTGTACTGTTGTATTAATGTGACACAGTATTTCCATATTGCTTTGTGGGCTGAAATATGAAGGGACTGCCAGCCCCTGGAAGGCAGCTGTGTCCAGGGGAGGGCAATACAGCAGCCTGCCACCTTTAGAGCAGATTACCTCTTTCACTCTGGGGAACAAACCAGAATGGTTGGCACCTGACTGCCAAGCCATTGCAAGGCTGTGGCTGCCCCAGTTGTTGACAGGGGTCACTGTGTCATGGGGCTGATGACATTTGGGGGACCGAATGTTTTCCCTGTATGTTCTGGTTCTGCACTGCTATGTTGGTCCTGTCTCTGTGTAGGAAGAGCAGGAAGTTACTCCATGGAACCTCTTGACTATTTCTGCACAGAAAGTTGTGAACTTACACCCTGTCATCATTACACCACAAATTGCCTTTCTTTTTTGCTTGGTTTGGTTTGTTTTGGTGGACAGACCCTTTTCCTGGAAGGTCTTGGCTTATCTCTCTCATCCTCACCCCCACCCCTGATCCTGCCTCTGTTGGGGTGGGCAGGTGGTCAGTGTGCAAGTGCCACCATCATCTTCCCCATCCTGGTAACAAGGATTTGGCTGTGCCTGTTGGATATCACTGCCAGAGATGGGACATTCCAGAGATGTCAGACCTGGGACTCACCTAACTTTTTGGCAAGCTTGGCATCCTTCTTGGAGTCCACCATCCCAAAGCCAATGCTCCTGGGCTCCAGGACCTGAGCTGCCAGCTGTGGGAGGAAGCAGGGAGCCCAACATTAGTAGTGTTAACACCACAGGGTAGCTGAAGGGCATCATGCCCTGCTAGCATGACGTGACAGACACAAGTGACCCATATTCTGCCGTTGAACAGCACCAATGGGTGGGCTGTGTCACATGCTGCCTCTCTGCTGAGATAACCCAGAGGTCACAAGGGTTGGGTTTCTTCCCATTGTGTTGCAGCAGGGAGTTTGCTGGCACTACTCTGTGCTGTTCTCTGCTGTTTGACACTGGCCTCAGGACAGGGCTCCTGAGTGAACTGGGGACACCAAAGCAGGGGGGATGGCTGCGAGAAAGTCCTGTACCACCAGCACAAAGCAAAATCTGTTTCCTCTGTGGTGCCTTGGTGGCCTCCTGCCGGGGAGAGTGACGTGGGCACCACGGACATTTTAACTCTGGAAGTGCATGGTACCAGGCAGCAGTGAGTGCAGAGCTCTGCAGCATCATGATTTCTTTATGCATGTGATGGGGTGGCCAAAGCAGGCTCCTTTAACTATGAAGTGCTTGAAGTCATGCCTCCTGTCCAGGATTCAGTAAGCCCCCAGATCCTGGTCCCCTATTTTTACTAAAGAAATGCATCTAAGCCCAGCCATGCTCATGTTCACCTTCTCAAAGCTTTGCAAAACCACTGCACCCTGTTCCCACCATCTTTGATGAAGGGGCCTCTTGAAGATATCAAGTTCCTGCCTGTTTTGTGAAAATAGATATGTGAGGAAAGGAGAGACGCTCTGCAAGGGCCCTGTGGGTGAGAGCGACCCTGGGTGAGACCCTGTGAATTCTAAATTGGCTCCTAGAGATGCAGTGACCCTGGTAAATGGATCCACTTATGCACTGGATGACTGACAGCCCCACCACAAGCATACTAGAGACCCTACAAGGTAGTAATGATGCTCTGAGAATGCAGCTGTAAGAGCCTCCTCCTCCTCCCTCTCCCTTCCTGCTGCACAAATGCCTCTGATGCTGATGGTCTTCTTGCTGTTCCTCCTCCCAGCCCTGCCGGATGGCAGGGGGATGATGGAGACGAGGGGTCAGGAGCCTCTGGGGCAGGAATGTCCCTATTAGGGCACAGCTGTCAGTGCTTGGCAGCAGGAGGCTGGAGGGGGGCAGAAGAAAGCCATGGCCAGAGAGATGGTGGGTTGATTTATGAGGAAGCTCCCCCCCTGCCCCGGCTCATTTTGGCTCCCTCCCCCAGACTCAAAGCCAGTTTGAATGTCACCCAGCGGTGCTGCCACCACGGCCACGTGGTCCCTTGGCTCCCCTGCTATAAATAGCTTCTGCCTGTGCCAGGCCTCTCTCAGAGTGAGCAGTAGTTAGAGGCATTGGGGAGAAAAGTGGCGGGGCAGCCACCTCGCCTGTGCAACGGGATGTCATGGGGCCAGCAGCTCCCTGTGCTGTCAGCACACAGCCTGTCCCTGAAATTCTGGGGGATGGTGGCAGGCACCCTGGTGATCAGGGCTCAGGGACCTTGCTTGAGCAAAAGGGAGAGATGGAGAATGTAGTTGTTTCCTCCCTTCCACCAGTTACACATCCTCAGGCCTTTCCCAAAGCCCTCTAGGGCTCCACCAACCACCACAGCATTGCTGCAACATTGATCCTCCTGCAGCCACCTGCCCTGTTGTCTTTAGGGGCAAATGCCACCATGGGAGGCACAAGGGGTGCCTGTGTTACACAGGAAACAGGGATGTCAATGCTCTTTCCTTGCTCTTTGCCAGTGCTTTGAAATGAAGGCAAGGCTGGATGTTCAGGGCTGGTCCTTACGATGGACACTGCCTGAAAGGGAGTTTCTGGTTTGCGTTTGCACATCCACTGATTAGGTCGATAAGGCACTGGTCTGGTTTGGCATCTGGTGGCTCAGGCCACCTTAGAGCACCTGAGAGCAGCTGGAGCCCCATTTTTGCAATGAGGGATGGACACCTCTCATGAGCTCTCTAGATATCAGCAAGTGAGTGGTGGTAAGAGAAGAAATTTTCTGTTTCCCATTATGGGGATCTGCCCTGACTGGACAAAAGGATGGAGCCTGTGGGATCACCAGCTTTCTGGGACATTGTCAGGACATCCCTGCTTGCTGGTGGTTGTGTACACCAGCAAGAGGTTCCTGGGAATCACCACTTGAGACTCTGTTTGCTCTGTGACCAGAGGAAAACACAGAATGGCCAAGGGAAGAAGACTTGTTCAGTCGTGTCCAGTCCATCCATACTTGATTTAGTTACTTACAGTTATGTCAGCCATGTGCCAGACAAAGTCAGGGCAGTTTAAGCCCAGTAGTCCTTGACTCCTGCACACAGGAGATGGTTAGGGTTTCTTATGGGTGTTTGAAGGTCAGAAACATGCAGAAAAGCTGCAACACCTGCTACAGACAAGGGGTGGGATATGAGCAGGGATGTGTGCAGGGGAGGAGGCATTGATCAGGAGTCGTGTATGTCAGCATGCAGCACACACAAGGTAGCTCTTTGGAGGGCTGTGGGTGCAGTTCTGTAGCTGTGAGCATGGAAGCTTGCTGGAAAAGAGTAAAAGTGTCAAGAAAACGTGGGTGATGTGATGAAAGCCTCTTTGTGTGAGACTGTGGGAGTGCTCAGTAGTCAAAAATGGTCTCAGTAATGCTGGAGGTGTCCCTGTTTGTGTGGCAGGGTTTCTGTGACTGTGCCTAGCAAGACTGTCTCCTGGAAGTGTGTGTATGGTGGGTGTGAGTGTTTGGAGGTGTTCCTCTGCAGAGGCTCATCCCCAGAGATGTGTGACAGTTTGGGCATGTAGGAGAGTGCTTGTGCATGGTGTGTGAGTGTGCCTGAGGGGACAGAGCTGGGAGCTCAGTGGGCAGCCTGCCTCCTCTGCAGGGACCTTCATGCCAATGAGACAATGAGGAGAACAGTACAGCCTGAGCTCCTCTCCAAAGCAGGGTCTCTCAACAGGGAGGTCTTTGTGCAACATGAGACTTTTGGGAGCCATTCCCACTGTGGCAGAGCATGGAGGCAGAAGAATTTGCAGGATGTCTATGGTGGCTTTTGCAAGTGCAAGCTATGCAGGGGCTGGGCATTGCTTCTGGCCTTGCTTTCCCTGCTTTCCACTGCAGCAGATGAGTCTAACCTGTGCATAGGTGACGATACATTCCCACATCTACATTTGAACCCCAAAAGGCAGCAAAATATGGACTATGCCATAGGCACAGCAGTTTGGCTAATTGCCCCCTACTCATTACAGTATCAAGCATTTATATATCCCCTTACAGTATTTTCTGATTCCATAATGCTAGTGGGATTTGAATGCAGATAATGTTTCTAATCTTGACAATCCTCTTGGCTCAGGAGCTTGGGACAGAGGCATCTGTAATCTAAGAGCACCACCCCTCCTCCTCCTGCCTTTAAATTCATGTTGCTCGAAGTCTTGGCCAGCCAGAGCCCTTGCCTTTGTGTCAGCCTCTATCTCTATAGCATGTAATTTAGCTTCAACAGCTGCATGGAGACATGGAGGGTAGAAACTGCCCTGAAAGAACTGGACATAACAGATCATGCAGTCCTTGAGGTAGAGCAGGAGCTTTGGGCTGTCAGAGTTGGCTGAGAGCATGAGCAAAGAGCCCAGTAGGTTGTAAGTTCAGGTCCCATGCACATTTTGCAGACTTATGTACATGAAGTCTTCACAATGCCTACTTTCTACCCATAGGATCCCAAGCTGTGCCCTGTGTAGCACTGGGAAAAGGAGGTGTAAATTGGGCAGCATTCCTCCTTTCTCCCATATCCCTCAGGTAATAACCACACTTGAATTTGAGTGAGTGTGAGGGGGTGAATGGCCCTGTGGGATGTGTGAGAGGTCCAGTCCAAAGTGAAGTTTGAGTACTACCAAGTGTGCAAGAACCCTTTCATCCTGGATGGTGTCAGCAGTGACAGGCACTCAGAATAATGGATATGGAAAGGCACAACTAGGCACAACTCCCTGACCAACATCTCAGCTTCATACCCACTATACCTATCTGAGGCTAGGTATGATGCTGGGAAGTTCTGGGAGATTTAAGAAATCCCATAGGGTCATTCTGAAATCCTAGGTTATTTAGCAGCAGAAATGTCACTATCTGCCTGACCATTCTGCTATTGCAGCTGCAGGCAGCACTGATTGTGCCAAACGTTGAATTTGGTGTTAGTTTTGCTGCTAAATGGCAGAAAAAGTCCCTCAGAGAAGGTTAAAAATGGGTGTGGGAGGGGTGGCTGCCTCAGCATGGTCAGTTTTCATTGTGAAGTGACATGGCATTCTGGCCTGGATTCTTTTCCCACTTCTCTAGCACCTGCCCAGAGCTCCCACAGACAGTAAGGCTTGTCTTCCCCAGCTGCTCAGGCTGGGAGAAAGGGGGCTGGGGGCATTTGGGTGTCACTGAAAGCCATCATGACTACACTTCTCTTAACCATGGGGAGCTTTCTGTTTTGCTATTTAGCAGTAGAGGAAGAACAAAACTCCAGCAATGCTGGGAAAAGAGCAACAGGAGATGATGAGGAAAAGTCTGTCAAGCAATCTACACCCCTCTGCTGCTTCTCTCCTACTCTCTTTAATGCTGCAGTTGATGCTGATGGTCAGAACCTGGCTGATGAAATGATGATTGTATATCTCAAATAAAATGTCAGGATTTTATTTTCAGAAACAGCAGGAGGAGATGGCAAGTGTTTAGTGTATTCCCCCGGAAGTTTTGAACCCTTACGCAGGACTCCCACCTGCACGCTATAGCTGGCTACTCTGTTTGAGACATCGGGAGCTTTCTTGGAGAACAGAGGCTGTTAATTTCTCTTTCCTAATGCTGTGCTGTCCCCACTAGCACCCCCTTGCATACCACACTAGTAATGTCTTAGGCTCTTCCATAATTCAGGCTGTCCTGAAGCACTGTGGTGATCAAAGAACAGGACCAGAAGCCTGCTGAGCAGCTGCCACTAGAAAAGTCACTTTGCTGACAGTGGGGACTGAAGGAGAGTATGTTGGTCCCACCTTAGTACGCTTTTCCACCACCTGAGCTGCTTGGAGAGGCTGAACCTCTCCTCCTAGGGATCACTGCTCCTTGGACTAAAAGGCAAGTCCCCAAATATGGAAAACGCAAAGGTCACTCCCTCAGAGCTGGCTTTCACAGGTAATGCCTCAAAAATGCCGCCCTGGAGCTTTAATTGTTGCACAGCCGCTCAGCGGGGTCAGACATACGGCACCATGCTCTTTGGCTGCCTCTCTAAAGGTTTCACATAGCTAGGGCTGTATTTTTATCTGCTCCTGGCATCCCTAATTTTAGTCAGCTGCAAGCCAAAGCACAGCCTCCCCAGCCGTGAGCTAACTGAGGCTGGTGCCCGTGCCACCGAGCACCCATGGGTGCAGGGGCCACCTGCCACTGCTCCCAGCCAGTCCCTGCTGGCACTACATCGCAGATGTTTTGACAACTCAGCTGTGCAACTTGCATGTCAAGGGCAGACAGGGACGTGTGTGTGTGTGTGTCTGTGTCTGTGTCTCTGTGTGTGTGCTGCCCCAGGGGCCTTGGACTGGGCAGGGGCCACACTGCTAAGATGCCCTTTCCAAAACAGAGACTGATGGTGTAGTTTGGTGGCTGTCCTTGACAAAAGTGAGGCCATCACTTCCTGGTTCTCCTTCTGGCCTCAAAAAAGCTGCTTTGAAACTGAAGGCTGGATGTTGCTGTGAAGCCCATGCAGGGCAGAAAGCTGAGTGCTTTTAGTGGGTGCTGGAGGAGGGAGGCATGCTTGGTATTAAGCCTGTTCACCTACACATGCCCATGTCATTCCTATGCCTCTGGCTCTAGAAACAAGCCAGATTTTTCCAGTTTCTGACCCAAGTGAGTGTAAGCTAGCACCTCGGAAATCCCAGAGAGTTCAGGATGCTGCAGGCAAGAGCTGGGAGCTCCCATTATGCACCCACAGAAAGGATCAGCGAGGCAGGGCCTTGGGAGAGCAGAGTGGTCCTTGAGACAAAAAAGACCTTTTCCCCAAGGAGTGAGCAGAGAGAAATAAGAACTGAGGAAAGCTTTAAATATACACAGCCCTCCTTGCACTGGGTTCGAGGTGTCAGAGGTCTGCTAGCTGATGGCAGTGTCTCCTGCCAGGGCCGGACAGGGTTCCCAGAAAAAGAAGATATCATGTACAGCAGCTGGCCTTCACCGGAGCTGTGTCAGAGAGCACGCAGGAATGAGCACCATCAGCACTGCTCAGGAGGGAGCGCTGACCCTCCGGGGTGCCGGGGAGGGGAGGAGCGACTGCCTGGGAATTGAGTTCTTGGTTGCTGCTTGCTCTATTTCCTTGGGCAAGTTTGGGTTGGTTTTTTTTTTTTTTTTTTTTTTTTTTTTCTCATGTATGTAGGTAAATCCCAATGTGCAAGGGAAAATAAAAAAAAAAAAAAAAAGGAGAACTTGGACCTCGCTAAGTCACTTTTTTCCTAGGCCATGGATTTCGTGCCTGGTTGCCTATTATTTAGGAAGAGAGGCTGCAAAAGGACATTTTTGGTCATCAAGACTCAGAATCAGATTGTCATTCAATCTCTGTCACAAAGCAGTCAGTGTCCATTTAAAACTCGTTGGACTGTTCTCCCCTTCCTCCTCTGGTGATTAGGGACTTTGTAGTTCCAGACTTGTTTTATTCATAGCCCATTTGTCCTTAGGCTTTGCGCTTAAATAGCTCTTCTCCCTCCCGGGTGTTTAAAAAGAATTATCATATCCCCTTTCCATTCTTCCCACAAATGAAGCTCAGGCATGAAGGGAGGACAGTCATGGGCTTTGATTAGCTTGGTTTTAGATGAAGGGCACTGGCAGACCAGGCTCTGAAGTAAGGTCAGGGTGGGCGAGCATGGCATGGCCACCCCTACCCAGTCTGTCTCACAGAGCAACAGCTGCCCCAGCCTGTGGTCAGCTCCTGAGAAATGTCAGGATCCAGGGCAGAGAACTTGAAATGGTAACTACAAACACCACATATGTCCATTGAGTAGGTGAGTGTGAGCTCAAGCTAGCCCTTCCTGGGCCTCTCACTCAGGATAAGGCCAAGAAAAAAAATTCTTCATTGAAAGCCTGGTGAGGCACTGGAACAGGCTGCCCAGAGACAACATGGATGCCCCACCCCTGGATGTGTTCAAGGCCAGGCTGGAGGGGCCTTTGAGCAACCTGGTGTGATGACCCACCCTGAAGAGGAAGTCACACCTCACCTAGTGGAAGGTGTCCCTGCCCATGGCAGGGAGGGTAGAACTAGGTAATCCCTAAAGCCCCTTCAAATCCAAACCATTCTGCATTTGTATGAAAGGCATCTCATTACACAAAAGTGAGACCCTGCCTCCTGAGAACCAGCCCAGCACAAAGACACTGGGAACCCTTGCTGGCACTTCTACGGGAACATGACTAGCATGGCAGGATGGCAAGACCAAAGAGGATGGGCTTTTCCACATTTTTCCTCAATTGCATTTCTGAAGGGAAGAGTGATTTAGAAATTTCTGTGTCTCCATGCAGCTCAAGATCTTGCATAGAAGTGGCCTCAAATTGTACCAGGGGAAGTTTAGATTGGCTATTAGGGAAAATTCATTCATTGAAAATGTGGTCAAGCCCTGGGACGACTGCTCTGGGAAGTGGTGGAGTCACCACCCCTGGAAGTATTTAGAAGACATGTAGATGTGGCACTCAGAGAAATGGTTTAGTGGTGGGCTGTGCTGGGTTAATGGTTAGACTCAATGATCTTAGAGGTGTTTCCCAGTCTAAATTATTCCATGATTCTCTCACACCTACAAAGATTGTCTGCAACAGCTGGACTGTGATAAGGGCTCCACACTTCAGGGCCAAGAAAGGCCACAAAACCTGGGCAGACTTGGCCTTGTACTCTGCCAGCAAAGCAAGCCTGAGCTCACAGGGGTCTGCCATGTCTTCAGGAGACATTTGCATTCTTTAGATCCTGGGATTACATCTGGTTTCTGCTCATGTCAAAAGAACTCATGTCAGTACAATCCTCTCCCCAGTCATAATTTAGCAGATGAGAAAGGTGGCTTTCAAAGCACAGTTATGGCTGTGAAAGTGAGGTCTTAGGAGAGATGCTGCTCATGCAGCCAGTCCAAAGTCACTACTGGGAACTGACAGAGGAACTTCAAAGAAAGAAATATGGCAATAATAGGTAATTCAGCCTTGGAAATTATTTTTGCAACGCTTATACAGAAAGATCAAGGCACACAGCTGTCCCTAGATGTCAAAGTGCTCATCTGTGAAACAGGGATTTTCTGTAACCTGTTTTTGTGATTGGCATATCAGTGAGTGAAATCCCCCTGGGTGCTACTGCTAAAAACCAGTACTCTGCTGGCTGTTGATGAGTTGAGACCTACTTACATGGCCTCAAAGGGGAAGCAATCAATGTACACTTTTTCCTTTTCTTTTCTTTCCTCTTTTCCTTATTTTTTACATTAACTTATCTCTAATGGAAGCCACTTCTTTTGTAGACATAGTAGCCCAAACACCTCTTTTTATTACAGGCTTTTGCACTGTAAGCTTCTGCAGATATCTTATCCAGCTAGATGTCCCTCATCTGTCACCTTGAGGACTTGTTCTGTAGGGACCCAGAGAACTGAGAACTTCTGTGACACTCACTGAACATGTCTTGTATATCCATAGTTATACCTTGGCACTAAATTATATTGAGGCACTGTCCCATAAACAGGGCCATATTCAAAGAAAATATCTGAAATCTGAGTTTGAGAAACAAACAAAAGGGTGCTTAAAGAAAGGGCTTGGGTTTATGTTTCTATTTTTACTGTTTTTTTTTTTTTTTTTAAGATTTTATATTTATATACCTAGAGATGGGGATAAAGTAGAATCTCATCTCCTCATCTATGGATTTTTGGGATAAAGTATACAGACCTAAACTGGTAAAACTTTATTCTGTGTTACATCAGAAGCAGAGAGACACTTTTTGCTATGTTTTACATGGCTCTGAAGTCTTATGGAAATATCTGCTCTCAAGAGAGTTCAAGACCATATGAGTGAAACTACCTCCAAACCACCTGATCCTGTACAATTTTTCCATCCTGAGCTGGAAGCTGCAGTAATTTCAGCATTTGGAAATAAATGAATTATAAGGTGGAGCTCACACACAGTTTAATCCTTGCCTTTTACTTGACTCAAAATCCTTCTTTCCCTTTCACACTACAAGAAGATACTGTCTGTGTTTCCATGTGTTACAGAAATGGCCAGATACGTTCAGGAGTTTCACTTTGTTCTGCCGTTTATTGCTAGAGGCTGGACTGATCCTAGGCCTCATCTGGAGAGGGGAGTACCACATCCCTCTTCTCTTTCCTCTTATCAGACTGATTTGTGCTAGGGCAGTCCTCCACAAACCTTCAGTCCAGGGGCACTGTTGCACTGAAGGAACTAAAGTATCTGGGTTTGATGAGCCTCTCTTTTTAAAGGATATTACAGATGGACACAGATGGCAAGAGAAGAATGGCAGGGGAGCTGGGACTGAGGGAGTTTCAGCAGAAAGAGGATACCAGAGTGCACTGCAGGCAGCCTGCTATGATAGTGAGAACACCTCAGCTGTTGGAGAGAGCTTCTCAAGTGCAAAAGGAAAGCCCCTAACTCCAACGCTCATTTATTCTTGCTACATGATTCCTAGAGAGGGGGGCCAGCCTGCTGGAAGGCCAAACTCCCTATTTAGGAGATTCAGAGATGAGAAGGGAGAAGGTCTTAGAAGTGATGGTATGAGACAGGGTGAAATATAGTAGAGGAGATAGAGAAGAGAAGCAGGACAGGTATTTCTCAGCTTCACTGCTTTGATCTTTTCCCCTCTTAACCCTTCCTCATTAAAGCTGAGACTATTTAGGACAAGTTGCTTTTTCTTTTCCTAACTTGTCTCTTAAACTATTATCGTGATTGCTTGGCTGTTTCATCTTCCTCACTGTGCCCACCTCATGGAGAGTGCACAGTTCTCACAATCACCAGTAGAAATGGTGTAGAAATGTCCACTGTTATCTCTGGGACTGCTTGGATCAAACCCTGCATTGCCCTGTATGGAGGCTTTTCCCTACAAGGTGCAGGTGCTTTCCAGTAGCCAGTGGTGCAGAGTTGAGTCAGAGGAGAAAGATACACAATGAAAAGGAACCGTTTAACCTGAGCTGCAAAACAGCCTGTGCTTATGGTATCTCTGTCCTGGGTTGTCTTCTCCAGCTCTTTCCCATCCTAGCCAGAAAGCAGTAGGCGTCTCCAATCATCCCTTTGGCTATTTTTCCTGACAGACCAAACCAACAGCACCCATCTTTCCAATCTGGACCTGGGGGGCTGGCACTGCCACCCCTGGAGCTGTTGTCATGAACAAATGACGGTCCAAAGAAGCCGCTTTTGCTGCCAGAGGGGTTCAGTTGTCCCTGGACCCTGTTGTCACCAGGTGGCACCCAGCAGAGTAGGTCGTAAGAGCTGTTAGGTCCGCTTCATAATGATCATCACTTCCATTCCCTTTCTGAACTGGAAAGTGACCCTGGGCTGCGTGGGAATCTGTTGATCCAGTGCACCTGGACACAGGGAGCTGACCAGCCCATGTGCTGTGCCAAATGCAATATCAGCTTGATGACATCATCCCTTTTCTGGTGATAGTGGGTATACACCCTCAGCTTTCAACAGTGTCAGTCAGTCCTAAATGCTACTCTTTCTTCTTGGGACGGAAATTTTTCTTACCATATCGCTTCTTGGTCTGCTGTACATAGTTATTGCTTAGTAAAGTACTTAAATAAGTGCTCAACTTTACTTATGTGCTATCAGGTTGTCAGTTTGATTTCCTAAGTAAATGAGAGCCTTGTGATTCTCTTCTCTCTCCCTATCAGCTGCCTTCCCTAATAAGTTTTCTAGCTTTTGACCCTTTTCAACCAAATTTTCCAGAGTCAGTGATCTCAAACATAATGAAGCTATTGCAAGTTTTGTGAAGAGCAGAGACTCGGAAGGGAAAAGGCTGAAGTGCCCTGAAAGAAGAAAATGTTGCCATACGAGCTCGACCCCCAGGGAATTTCAAAGGACCCAGTTAAGAGAGAGTGTTCTTCACTCCTGGGAGAGGCCCCAGTCAGAGTTTGTTACTGATGAGCTACATATTTCAAGAAGCCATGGTAGATCTTGCTTGCTCTTTTCTTTGGTGTCTAAGGTAATTCTTTATGTCTTTGATCTTTGGAGTTGTACATTTCTTATAAGGCACATGTGAGAGAAGCAGAAAGAGTGGACTGTTTGGAGGTTTTCTGGACATAAATTCATTAAGCCCACATGCTCACCCATGCATATCCATGAGACAATCTGATGTAACAACCCTTAACCACCAGCTCAGATGTTTGCTTTGCTTTGCTCCACACCTGCCTGCATGTTGGATGGAGGCTCACTTTTATTCCTAAGGACAGAGACTGATGACATTGTATGAAAGGGAGCTAAAGACACAGTGTATTGCCAGGCTGTGAAAGCAGCATGCCTCAATGTGAAACATCAGGAAAATTGTCAGCAAAGTAAGATGGAAAAACGTGAGGTGCTCTAGAAAGGACCATTTTATCACAGGCAGCACCCTGTGCTGGGAACCTCCCAAGCCAGCTGGCAGGGAATAGTGAGGACTGGAGTATTTACCTCTTAGCTACCTCATTTCAGGTGTAAAAGACCTTCAGCACTCAAAGTCTTGATCCCTCTACTGAAATTAGATATGTAAAGCCTTCCTGAGTGAACTTTTCTCAGGTTTGACTGGAAGGAGAGCCCTGTCACTGCTCTTGTGTCTACAGAGCAGCTCACTACTCTTAAGACTTGCTCAAATTACAAGCAAGCTGGGTTCAGCTGGTGACTGCTTCCAGGAATACTGATCCCAGGCAGTTCATCTCACAGGCAAACAGCTCCACATCTCACTCAAGGAGCCACTGCAGACATTTCTTTCCTTCTCCCTGTGCTGATGAACATGCAGGGAAGTACGGCAGCTGAATGAGCTCTGACAGGGAAAATTAAGTGGCCCCCTATGGCACAACACATTATGGCCTGAACTGAGGGAGTTGAATGCTCTCGCAAGAAGGAGCAGATTACAACCTGGCTTGCCCACTCCTTTCATGACTACTCCCATGGTTGAGTTAGTACCAAAACTGGGAAAAGTGGCACCATGCTGGCCTGTCCCCTATGCAGTATAAACATATCTTCTCTGTTGCACTCTGAGACCCTCTCCCCTTCTGATTCCCTCTGAGTGACAGAAGCAAAGAAGTGCTCAGTCTGCAGATTTCTCTTGTGCTTGGGCTGTCAGATTGCTGCTGCTGCAGTTCCCAGTCCAGGGGAAGGACTCTCCTGAAACTGTGATACATGGACTGAATCAGCACTGCAAGTGCTTTGGAAATTTTGAGGTCAAAGCCACAAGTGCCAGTTGATGAGTGGCACAGTTAGCTGGAAGCTGAGCACTGGGGGACTGGAGCACTACAATTATGTAAAGTCTGCTGCAGGTCTAACCCTCAGTCTCTTGCCCAAGGTCACATAAGAAGTCCATAGCAGAGAGCAATTGGAAAACAAATAAATCACCAGAATCCTAGGCTAATGTACTCACAGCTGAATCCAGTTCTGAAAAATAAAAGCTTAAAGCCAGACTGTCTTGCAGCTGTTGCACCCTTGATATGGGTCATTGCTAGCACGGGTAATGGTATAATGAGGACTCAAACTGATGGTAGACATCAGACCATAGGGTCATGGAAACATAGAATGGCCTGGTTGGAAGGGATCTTAAAGATAATCTAGTTCCAAGCCACTGCCATGAACAGGGACACCTTCCACTATGCCAGGTCACCTAGTACTCCATACAACGTGGCCTTGAACTTCATTTCCAGGGATGGGACATGCTTCTGTCAGGTTTCTATAAATATGTATCTAGTAACTGTTTGACATCTATCAAGCACAAAATAGCTATCCTATTAAACAACAATGTGATTTTGCTACCGACAATATTAATTTCAGCTGGAATTCAAGCATTATTTTTTCTTTTCTCTGCCAAATGTTATTTGAACACTCACCTGCAGAAAGTAACCATTGCCTGACAGGTGAGTAAAATCTGGTTAGTTTTTGGATCTTTCTTTCTGGCAGTCATCAGGCTTGCTGAGGAGGTCAGCAGACCTTGAACTTGACAGTGGACTTTTTTGGGTCCTAGCCCTCAGCAAGCATATTTTCTTACTCACATTTCCTACACTCTCAGGGGTGCAATGCATTTTCTCTCTGGATCTGATAAATAAAGCTGAAGTGTTTCTTCTGCAATTCTGAATTCACTTTCTTTTCAAATACGTCTTTTAGTTAAGAGGGAATATTTGCAAGCCCCTGGTAAGAAACGTGCACCTAACAATCAAGGCCTGCAGCTATATGATTCCCTAGATTACAGCTACACTACAAGAAAGTGTGCTAAGAATCTACATTGTCACTTTCACCATGACTTATTTTACTGAGGATTAATGAATCATTCGTTCACACAAGAATTAACAACACTCTTTTTCAAGCACACAAGTGAATGGTTGCATTAACAAGCAGCTATAGACTGATTCCAAGCAAGCAACCAAGTGTCATAAAAACAAAAAGGGATTTAATGCTGCACCAACGGGGAGCTTTTGAGATGGGGAGCTAGGACACCCGTTTGCTGCACAGCTTGATAAGGTTTCTTGGCTGACGGCTCCTAGTGGGATAAAAAATGGGACTCAGTCCAGAATACAAGTGGGATACTGGCTTGCACAGAATGAGAAAGGATCAAAAAATTTCAAGCTACTGACTCAGGTGCTGAGATTTGGGAAAGCTCAGCTGAGCTGGGTTCATGTTTCTGAGGTTTGCAACGTTACTTGCTATTGCCTGAGTTTCTGACAGTCAATCCAGAAAAACTATTTCCCAGCAAACTGAGAAAAGCACAAAAGAGGCTTTTTCCTGGGATTTGCAGAATTCAGGCAGGGGCTAACTGAAATCCAACTAAACAAACTTTTGGATGCCCAACCTCCCCTGCATGAGACTATTTGGCTGTCCTGTCTTGTGGCTGCTCTCTATGACTCTGAGCAGTGCTGTGGTACTGACCCTGACTGGGACATGCAGCGGCACTTACCTCCAAGACCATCTCTGTCATCTGGAACTGCTTCTGGGAGACCTTGTCAGAGCTCACAGGCTCATGGAAGAGCAGGCAGAGCATGTCATACTTCTTCAGTGCCTGCTTGTAATTCTTCTCGTTCAGGTCGATCACTCGGTCTTTCCCATCGTAAGTAGGAAAGTTCAGTCCCTCTTCTGCCTTGCAGCAGAAAAGCAGGTAAAAACCTGCCAGGATCCAGCAAATTGCCTTCATAGGGGCACCCTTGGAGTGCAGCAAAGGGTGGGTAAATGTCCCCCTCTTTCTTAATTTGAGAAGAGAGGGAGACCAAAGGCTCCCGGCGAAGTTTGAACTAAGTTTCTCTTAGTTTCCTTAAGTTTCTCTTTGCTGCTTTCCTAGTGTTAAGCCCAAACACTGCAAGGCTGGTGGGGAGCAGCAAACTTTGCTGTCCTGTACTCACAACAAAGAGAGAGACAGACGGGAGAAGCTGTCAGGCCAAGCCCTGGATACCTTACATAGCTGTGTCCAGCTCCCGTGTCATTAGGAACTCCATTTTTAGGAAGCAGTTGTTTCAGGCTAAAAATAAACCCTGCAATGAATAAAAAGGACAGATATGACACCATTGAGGGACTTGCTGGCACTCTGCATCATCTGAGAGAGAGGGAGTGGGCAAGAGGGAGGGAGTGGAAGATGTTAGTCCTTGGGAATATGCAGGCAGGGTTTGAGAAGGGACAGACTTCACTCGTACAGAGAACCAAGGCACAGGCTGTCCTACTAGGAATTGACAAAAATAGAAAGTATTTACTGCATTTATAATAAGGGTATCTCTCTTTACATCCCTTTGGGAATCACAGTGATTAGGCTTTTGATAACAGATTTCAGGTTAAACATTTTCAGAGCCTCATCTGCACCACTAGAGGAAAAGTCTTGTTTCCTCAGCAGCAAAGGAGGTGAACACTCCTGGGACTTCTTTCTCCTGCCTGGAGCACCGTTTGGAGCTGCTAGCTGACATTCAAGATGCTTTCTGAAGCACATTCTCTGCTTGGGGAGCAGGAGGAGAATTGCTGGCCCTTGGACCTGTAATCCAAATGCAGAGGGAAGCTTGTGTTGCAGCCTCCCATTTTCACAGCAGTTGCCAAGCCACATACATTACTGGCGAGTGGTTAAACCTCATCGTGCTAAGGGGGCTGGCGGGTGGGAGGCATGTGCCCAAGCCAGTGTCTTGGGGCAGGAGGCAGGGCTCTCCTCAAGAGGATGGTCAGATGGCACCGTCACCGCCAGCCGCCCTTTCTGGGACCTGCCTCTTGGACTGGAGCAGGTTTTTCACACAACCCTCTTGCATTTCCCAGCAAGCTGTCCTGCATATCCCTCCTTTCACCAGGGATGGTGGCCAGTTCCTCCTGTGGGAGCTCAGCACCAGGTGCTGCTTTGCTGTATCACCTGCACAGCGCTGCCGGGGGAGGGCAGTTCAGAGGCGCAGTCCCTCCGCTCTTCCCCTCCTCTGACCACGGTGTCACCTCTGACCCATGACTGGCAGCAACAGGCAGGTGGAGGCAGGCCAGCTGGCCACAAGCCAGCCCTGGGGCTGGCATGGATCCACTGGAAAAGGCCTGCTGAGGGGCTGGCAGAGAAGAGCTTGACAGGGGGCACGGCTCCCTTCCCCCTGCCAAAGTGATGTGCAGACAAGTGGCCTTATCAGGTCTTTTCCTAGCATGCTGCTCCATGACAGCTTTGCTCCATCCACACCAGGGAAGAGACAATATCCCTTCTTAATGCAGTTGTTTCCATTTAATTGTATGTCTGGGATTATTTCAACATTTGTGGCAAAAGGTGAGTGTTACTTAGCAATTACAGAATCATAGAATCATTTAGGTTGTAAAAGACTCTTAAGATCATTGAGTCCAGCCATTAATCAAACACTGCCAAGTCCACCACTAAACCATGTCCCTAAGCATCACATCTACATGTCTTTTAAATACTCCCAGGGATGGTGACTAGAACACTTTCCTGGGCAGATTAAACACATATCCTGGGTGACTTAGGAGCACGCATTCTTTCACTTTCATGTCAGCTTTCACTTCCCACCTGAACAGCCCACAACATATTGACTGAAACCGTCTGGGTGATAGTTTCCAAATCTGTCTTATTTCCAAAGCCTTTCCAGAAGTTCAGCATTTGCTGGAAAATTAAAGTCCTAATGACAAAGCCTGAGGAATCTGGGTAAAAGCCAAAGCAAGACAGTCTCCAAAATGCACTTCTTAGAGGCAGCCTTCAGGGCTAGTCATTTTTAGAGAGGGAGGTAAGTCCAAATAAGTCTGATTGCTTTTAGTGGGAGACACAAGATTTGTGTCACAGTGGGTGGCAATGGCTGGTTAAGTTTATGCTGAGTGTTTAGGATGTAAAACACAAAACCGAGTTTGTGGGATGATCAGGCATACATTAGGCTGGTTGCTTGCCTTTGAAGGACCCCCATGGATCTGGGGTGCAGGAGCAGGCTTCACTGGCATCACAATGTGTTTTAAAAGTGGGAGCACATTAGACAGGGTGTGAAAATGAAATGTTCACAGCTACTTCAAAAATTGGCTTATGAGGCCCCTGACCTCCTTTATTCTTGTAGATCTTCAGCAATTGCTCCACTTTGATATTGTTCAAGCTATTTTTGATGCGTTTTTTCTCTAATCTGAATAACTTTTTAATCTGCCTAAAATACATATAATCAAATTTTCATTTTCTCCCCTTTTTATCAAAAAAGGAACAAAAATGCTTTTTATTCACAGAAATTGTTGCTTTGTTAGCCCCACATGAATCTCGTTTATCTGCTTGTGGCATACATAAGTAGCAAATATTTGTGATTGCTAGGCTTCACCTCTGCAAGGGAAGGGGAATTCTTCCAGCAGACCAATCCTAGGTGTTGTGTCACTAGAGAGGTTCTGAGTGGAGCTAGCCCAGTGGGGCTGCTAAGGCTAAATCTAGTGGACATTTTCTGTGGTCTTCCACCTCTAGCTGCATCTATATGAAATTCAAGATACCTTGTTCACCAAGGCAGAAGTAACAGTGAATTCCTCAAAGTCAGAATAACTGCCTCAATCACCTGAAATTCCTAATTCCAATAAACTTTAGTCAAAGCAGACGTTCTTCTTGCAGTCCTGCCAATACAGGTCTGAAATCCTGCATTCATGTGTTTTGGGATGTTCAGAACAGCAGTTAAATACTCGAATCCGGGCAAAGCTGCATTGTTTTTGTTGGGTCTTTTTTCCCTGGGGAATAGCAGAGCTGGGACTGAAGCAGATGCTCCTACAACCTGACAAAGGCCATAAGTATTGTGCCTTTCTCTTCATCATCTCTCTTGGTGCTAACAGCAGCAAACTGAAATGTGCTCATCTCAATCCCAGAAGCAAAACTCCTTGGAATTTCAAAGCATGTCTATCCACTCTCAGATAATGTTTTAAATTTGGAATTTTGGGCCAGGTTCACTATCAAGAAAAGTACAGTGTGCAGACCCCATGCATTTGGGGAACCTGAGTTTTGTTGAAGGCCCTTTTCTACAGTACACTGGCATAAGTTTTCTCTTTGTGTCAGATCCTCTTCCATAGGGTAGGAGCAATTGCGGTTCCCCATGGGAGGGAAGGATGAGAGGAGCAAAGAAATTTCAGAGGCTTCTATGTGAAACTTCAGATTTCGCATTCCTCTGTTCACTGCAAATACTTTGTGCTATCTTCCAGCATAGTCTAGTGTCTTCCTGATCCCATTTAACTGCCTGTGGTTTCAACACATGTGTTTCTGTGGGCAGTGTCACACGAGGGAATGATATGGTCTGAACTAAATCCTGGGACACTTGTCTTTCAGCTCAGATATCTCATTTCCTGGCAAAGCTGGCATCTGTTAGTCTCTGATATAAGCTGACTGCAAGGTTCAGCCTCTCAGCTCTGATTACTTAAGATTACTTCATCCATTCTGTTGCTGCATCTCTTAACCCTGCCTCAAGAAACCAGTACAATGCTTTCCCCCAGCTAACTATCTCAGATCTTTCCCTGAAAGCTTTCTCAGGAATGAGCTGGTAGGGCTCACTGCCTGTCCACCCTGACAGGTGCCCATGTTGTTCAAACAACCTTCAGAACTGACCCAAAATTTGAGGCAAAGAAAGAGATAATTAAGAGGAAATACTTGTTGTTGGTTTATTAACTTCTGTTGACTTTATGGGTTCATCCATCAAGCAAAATCCTAGCTCCAGGGATTTAGTTTGCAAAACCACCTCTGACATTCATTGAAGTAGGATTTTACTTTATTTCTTCCAGTTTTGTGAGGATAGGTAGTTAACAGAGCTCAAAACAATACAACCTCATCCATTCAATTCAGGCTTGTAGAAATGCAGGGTGGGAACATAGGATAAATAAAAATCTTGATTTTTTTCCCCTACTTGCATTATAAGTTAGGGATATACACTTGCTATTCCTCCCTCCTGGCCACTGAAGCCACACTCTGTGCTGCTGTTCTCACCTTCACTGTCCTTTCTATCTCACACAGTTAAAGATGTCCCCAGCCACTGCTGATCTAAATGCTTCAGTGAGCCTTTTTTTACAGGGCTTCAGGATTTAGGGTTCTGCTTTAGCTAATCTCTTTACAAGCTTCTAAGACCTTGTATGTTTTGCAAGATAGGCGTATTCAGAAAATATGCCTTTTGCCACCAGCTAGCCAAGCAAGGTCACAGTGGGTATAATAGCTTGCATTATACTGCTATGACCAGGGTGGGAGCCTTAGAGATACACTGAACCTTCCTAAAGAAACCAAGGGGAACACTGTCATCCTGAGAAAAGCTCTGCAGTGTAAAAAAACCCTAGTTCTCTCTCCCTTCAATTCAGCCCTGAAAGGTGGTAAGTCCTTCATGGTGCTTTACATTGCCTGTACACCAATGCAGTCATGCCAGTGATGGCAGGCAAGTACAAGGCAGAGGAGCTGTATCATTGGCACTCCCTTCCTTTTTTACCTGTTACAAACTGCAGAGATCATTGTAGTACCTGATAGTACTTTGACTGAAGGGTCTTGAGACCTGCTGTGTGGTAAGAGATGCTATAAACCCTTTCTGACTCACAAGTCACTAGTTTTGATGAGGAGCAACAAATACAGGACAGACAGACGCACTTCTATGACATTATATTTGTAAAGGGAAGGTCAAGATGATAATCCAGGTGTCCTAACTCATTCTCAGACACATAGGCATTTCAAAAAAATCTTGTGTTTTTTAGGCATTGTGTCCCCCAGAGCAAAATTGCTCTGTGCCACCTTAGGAGGATCATTGCACCTTTCTGCCTTTGGGACCTCATCTGGCACCTGTGACTTGTACATGCTAAAAGGCAATTTAGAAGGTCAAAACTGGGACTGTCCCAGAAGGACTGGGATAGTTACCTCTTAATGAGCTAATAATCCCTACACAGCAAGAAAGGATTTAACTAAGACATCACAGTGGCCGAATGGAAATGTGCCCATTGGCATGTATCAAAATGGGAGGGAAAGAGAAAAAATTAATTGAAAACGAAAAGCGTTAAGAGAAATTCTGGAAGGAGACAAGGCTGCTGCTTCATGCAGCGGTCTGACAAGGGACACCTGAGGCCAACTTGTGGTGGTGGTTGGGGAACCCATCAGGTGGACTGGAAAAGGTGGCAGAGAGTTTGCAAGAGGACAAAGAGGCAGTGACCTGCTGTCTTGGTTTGGAAAGACAGGCATCTGCCAGGGAAAACTGGAGTTTCCCTTAGAATGGAGAAGGTAAATCCCTCACCCCTCCAAATTATAATTTTTCAGTTAAGGGCTTTCAGGCAAAGATTTGGGAATAGGAATAACAGTTCTTTACTAGGAATATTAACAATACAAATGTAGTAGAAAACAAAACCAACCAACAATCCTGGAAAACCCTGACAGTCAGAGCTACAACCTGACACCCTGTTGGTCAGGGTGTTGGAAGCAGTCCAAAAGTGAGTCCTCCTGGAGTGGCTCTGTTAGAGTAGAGATGATCCTGTAGAAAAGGGTCCAGTGATGGTGAGAAGAGTCCAGTCTTCCTCCAGGAGTCTTTCTTTGCCTCAAGTTTTTATCCAGGTAGGAATGTTTGGCTCCCCCCACTGGGTGGAGCATCTCACAATGGGATGTATACTTTGGGAAAGGTATGCTTTGGGGAGGGTATGCTTTGGGGATGACTGCTTGGGGATGTGTAAATGGCCCATTAGCAGAAAATATTCCCCTGAAGGGAGGACTGGCAGTGAAAGAGATAAGAAACACTGCCCCACCTGGTTTGAACAGCTGGCCCCTTATCAGAAGGCATCTGACCCCCTCCTCCCAGAGTTACAAGAGATAAAGAAGAACATCTCCCCAGCTGATTTCAGCAGATGAAATAGAATACACATTTTTTGGTTCCATAACCCAAGATACCTGCCTACCCCTCCCAGCTAGGCTGGAAGCTCTACCAGCCTGTAGGAGCAGGGTTGTATTTGTCCACATGCAACTCACCCAGGAAAAGGTGGAGGGGCTCCCTGGAGGGCTTCTCGCATGTAGCAGCGGGATGGGAGAATTTTGTGCATGTGACAGCCATAGGCTGGTTAGTAAAATCTTTGCTTTGCTGGTAATCACAATGAGTTGGGGCCCTCCAGCTGTGACTCAGAACTATTCCAGTCATGCTGAGCAAAACAGCCCTCATGGAGCTCTGGCTGCTGTGCTGCCTGCAGTGGGCTCCTGCCCATCTTCTCTTCTGCAGGACCTGGGAGGAAGAAGGGGTCTGGCACGCATCTGGTGCTGAGACCTTCAACCTTTAATGTAAAAATGCCTAAAATATGCTATGGTGTCAGTGCAGATCCCTGCACAGCAATTTTAAGCTGACTGATGAGAGGTCTTTTTTTTTTTTTTTATTTCCCAGATACCTCTAATGCATCCTATTTCAGAAAAAAACAGCACACCATTTCACTACCACCCTGCCCTGTTTCATGCCGCTTTCTTCTCCTGAGATACCACAACAGATGTGTTAAAGCAGTTGCCCCTGAGACACTGGCATAATCTCCCCTCAAGGGGAAAGGTGTGGGTAGAAAGGAGGGACAGGAAGTGGCTGTGGGTAGGAGATGGATGCTCAAGTTTTCCACAGTCACAGGCTTCTCATAGGGCTTTCGAAAAACCTTTCCATGCCTCAGTTCTCCATGTGAACTGTGCCAGCAGGGTCCAGGGATGGTATGATAGACAGACTCACAGGGATTAGTGCTTTAAGCAGGCAGGGAGCCTGGGGCAGGTCTGGGCTCCTGAAGGTTTTGGTGTCATGGAGAGCTGGAGAAGGAGATGCAGCTGCTGCTGACCATGTTTTCCGGAGAGCTGGCTCAGAAACCAGGTCAGGTATGTTCCTGTGAGAGGTGCTGAGATCTCTGTGAAAGTCCAGTGATTCACAGCCAAGCCGTGAGCCAGTGTGAAACTTTGGCCCAAAGATGTTGCCCCAAGAACTGGGGTGTGAATGGTGCAGACTGAGCTCTGATCCAGGGACCTCAGCAATTACAAATAATATCATAATAATTTAATCATTACTAATAAAGTAAAAGAAATAAACCACATGATCTGAGGCAGTATGTTCCTGTCTGAAAAACCTCAGGGCACACACAGCCCATCCATTTCCATCAGTCCCCTGCCTTTTTCTTGGAGGAGATGGGATCACTAGACTCCTGCCCAGCCTTGGCCATGATCAGTATGTCCAAGCATGTGTCCATGTGTCTGTCTGCATGCACCCATGCACGCCTGCATTAACCACTGGCACTGCTTCCACCCAGCTCTGTGGGGCCAGACCCTAAAAGAAGGATCCCACATGGAGCACACCTATTTGGGGAGCACACCTATTTGGGATGGATAGGTCTGGGGTGACATCTGCACCTCAGGTTTCTCCCAGCCATGAGAGCAGCAGCATATTTAATAACATCTTGATGATTGGAGGGGTGTTTAATTTAGTGGTGTGGCGCCTGCTGCTGCTGACGGAGCTGTTCCCAGCAGATTTACACCTGTTTCAGTGGAGTGGCTGCTCACACTCTCCTCTGCTCCCAGCCTCTTGTGCTGCCCCTCAGAAACTTTCCCCTCCCCTGCCTGGACAGTGACGCCTGTTGGGGCACAGCTGACAGGCTGTGCTGGGGTGAGCTCAGTGTGCCACCAGGAACCTCATTCCTTTTGAATGATAAGCCAGACAAGCTTAGCACACTCCTTAATTTTGTAAGGAGACAGAGACAATTTGCTGCTCTTGAATTTCTGCTCCATTTTTACCTTCTTCTTCTCCTCCTCTAACTGGGTTTTATACTGTCTGGGATGGTCCTGAGTCTGTCTAAAAAGTTAATTCATATCAGGCACTTGCATTTCTAGGGTGAATAAGTTTCCAGGCAGCCCAGATGTCTTCCAGGCAGTCCATTATGCATGCTCTGGGCATGTGGTGTTGTGGTGTTTTTTTTTTTTTTTTTTTTTTTTTTTTTTTTTTTTTTTTTTTTTTTTTTTTTTTGTGCCAGGCAGATTTTGTAAATTTTTCAAATTCTTCTACATGAATGAGTCCTACTGGCAGCAAACCCACCATGGATATTGGTGTGTAGCTGGGGTACAGTTACCCAGTGTTACCAAGAATTCAGAAGTAATGACTCAAGCATCCCCTTCCCTTGGATCATTAAGACAGCCTAGAAATATGGAGATCTGAAAAGTGTCTTGCTTGTGACATCTTTCTTTGGCAATTTCAGGGTACCTCTGCTCAAGCTTTTACCTGCAGTCACGGAGGAGAGAAAAGCTTCTCTACTAAAGCATCCCTGTTCGAAAATGAAAGTGGAAATGTTTGGGTAATAGCATGAAACCTGCTATGAAGAGCCACACAAGGATCAGAAAATCACAAACTGTAGGATGATACGGTGGATGTTTAGCAAAAACTTGGAGACCTCGCCTCCCTCCTTAGGCATGGCTGAACACTTTTGCTGAAGCTGATGGTGGGAAGAGGCATTTAATAGAATCACAGAGGCATAAAGTAGTTTGGGTTGGAAAGGACCTTAAAGACCATCTGATTCCAATCCCCCTGCCATGGGCAGAAATGCCTTCCACTAGACCAGGTTGCTCAGAGCCCCATCCAGCCTGGCTTTGAGCTCTTCCAAAGATGGTGTATCTAGAACTTCTTGGGGCAACCTGTTCCAGTACCTTACCACCCTCAGAGTAAAGAATTTCTTTCTAATATGTAATGTAACCTACTCTTCTTCAGTTTAAAGCCACTATCCCTTCTCTATCAAACTCTCTATCACTACATGCCCTTGTAAAAAAATCTCAGCCTTATTGAAAAAATGTCTCTGCCATACTGAAAATCAGCCACTACCCACAATTCTTGTGGTTAGCAGAAACATTTGGGCAGCAGAAACATTTTGCAGCTTCTTCTGAATCTTTCTGCCCCCTCCTTAGAAATGGCCACCCACTCTTGAAGAAACATTGGCTTGCCTTGGTGAAGAGTCTCTTCATCCTGGGACAGAGGACTGGCCCATTGGCTGTGTCTGCTGTGGGAGGCTGGGAAGCAGAGGCTGGGAAACAGAGGCTCCACCTGGGTAGGCTGGATGCTCAGAGGAGCCCTGCTAGATGAAAGATACCTCAGCAGCAGCCTCCTGCACCAGCTCTATGCTGAGAAAGAAAGAAAAAAATGCCCAACACCCCCAAAACATGCAGTCAGTGCTTTCCTGGAGAAAAAGCAGTACCTGTGTCTCTTCAAGCCTGGGACTAGCAGGGTGTTATGCCAGAGCATGATTTGGCTTTTCTTTCTAACCTGAGGTTCCTAGTTAAGTACCACCTGGCAGCACCCCTGAGCTGCAGCCTGGGTCATGGTTTCCATAAAGGGCTGCTGGGTTCACTCTTATTTATAACGCTTGCCCCAGGCTCAGCGTGTCAGCTTGCAGAAGTCAGCTCTCCCCTGGGAGCAGGGAGTCATTCCACAGGCTGTGCTCCTGTTTCCATCCCCGCCTGCCAAGGGGCCTCCCACCCTCTGGCAGATGGGACCTGGGGGTGGCTGGTTGAGGGGCCTGGCAGAATGGTTGGTTTCAGACCCTCATCTGCACCACTAGAGGAAAGGTCCTGTTTCCTCAGCAGCAAAGGAGGTGAACACTCCTGGGACTTTACCCCCCAGGGTAAAGAGCAGGAGGAAAGAGGGTGCACAGGAGATACAGTGCCTGGTTTCTAGTGTAAACTCTAGGAAGTAGGTGTATGGCTTCCTCTAGTGTGCTCCAGGGAAAGTGGGAACCACTATATCTCTGTGGGAGACAGGTTGTCTGCAGGAAGGTGAAGAGTTTTCGTCTTCAGGTGCATTTTAATAGGGTAAGGAGGATCACAAAAAACTAAGGCATGGCTCCAGCTTGGTCCCTTCTTCTCTGAGTTCATCAAAGATGGCTTCAGACTGACTCTTAGAGCTGCCAGCTGTACCACATGGTACACTCCAAATGGAATTGTACCAAAGAGAACATCAGACCACCAGATGCCAGCCTGTGGCCAACGTTCAGACATTTCTCATGGCTTGGCAGCAAGCCATGACATTGCTCTCAACAGGTCCCTTGCTGGGTGCTGTGGTCCTAGTGAATGCAGAAGATCCCTGACTGAGGGATATATTGATGGGCAGGAGACAAAAGCCAGCTTGGAGGATGTGGCAGGTTTTAGAAGTGAGACTGTATGCTGGTGGTGTTCTTCATCCTCTTGTGTCTCAGAGCACGTGCGTGGGGTGAGGAACTAGCACTGCCAGCTCGGCTCTTCTGCCTCTTACACGTCACAGCTGTGTGTAGCACCCGCACACTGACGGCTGCAACTAAGCTCCTACAAAGCTTCCTGGATTAGCAGGTGGGGATATACAGGGCAGGGATGCAGTAATTTGAGCTGGAGTAGTTAGTGCAGTCAGGCAAATGTCACATGTAAAAAGAGGATCTAAAATGATCTAGCACAGCAGTTTGTGCTCAGTTCTTACTGGCCAGTAGCAGAAACCAAGATAGCTTTATTTTAGTAAATATAACTGATACCGTTCATCCTTGGTCAATGTATTTTTCTTGTTGGGTTTATTTTCCTTTTTTTTCCCTATTTTTTTATTACTTTCTATTTCAATCCATTACAGAGGGAAAGATTTCCAGGAGGATTGTAGAGCTTTCATTATGCTCTCTGGGATGTTTTGACAAAGATACCTCACCTCACCATAAAGTGGTGTTTCCTGGACTACTTACATTACTTTTTTGCCAGAGTTAAAGCCTGCAGATTTAAGAACACAATGCCCTTTTAAACACCAATTCAAGCTGCATTAATTTCAGGATCACTATTTCATTTGCAAATAGCAGATTTTTGGGGTTTAAACAGCCAATTAGATACTTAAGACTTGTCCTGCAAAGATGTGAAACTGGAATTTTTTTCCTGCTCCTAGAGTTTGTTCTGATTGCTATTTGTCCAGATCAGACATACAGAGAAGAGATTTAGGCAGCTAAATGAATCAGAACAGGGCCTGAGTCACTGATGCATTTAATTTTTTTCAAATCTGATGAAGACCCTGAGTATTTAAGACTTAAGGTAGTCCTTTCGACTTCCATGTGTTGTGATCATATAGAGAACTATGTGGCTGAACAGCATCATTTATCCTGACAGTGTCAACCCAAATAACTGCACATGCTTAAAAGGGGAAGACTACCCAGCAACCATCTCAGGCAGGCTTTCAATGACATTAATTGAGGTGTTAATTGAAAAAACCCAGCTAAAACTCTCCAGCGGCAGAAAGAACAGATCCTGCAACATAAAGGACTTATGTGTGTTTTAATTCGACAGAATGGTTTGGAGTGAAAGTATGTGTTTTGAATGTTTTGAATGGCAATATTTTCATTTTTATCCAAAATTCCCTTCCTCAGATGAGGAAAGGAGATGAGATGTGTCTCAGATGAGAGCTGGGAGACCACTGCTTGAGGATCAGGCCCTAATACGTGCACGCGCACACAGACGTGCACATGTATACTCATATTTACAGGAAACGTTTTGAAGGAAACCTGGGGAGCCTGGTACTCAGGAAGAGGTTGCAGGAGTGGCCAAACCTGCCCAGAGTTATCCAGCCCTGAGAGAATTTCACTTACTAAACTCTAGTGAACCAAACACTATGACCAGCTGCTGTCTTATAGCTATCCAGTGACAGTAGCTTGGCTTTTTTTTTTGGCCTGTAAATTACTGTACACAGGTGGGGAATTTATTAGCATAAGTAAAATTAGGAAGCAGCACTCCATCTATCTCCCCACTGACACTGACAGGCTGTGAGATGTTGACCTTCTCTGAAGTGTTAGTCTGGATGGCCCTGAACCCAGCAAAAACACTTAGGCCTGTGCTTAATTTTGCATCCCATTAGGTCTGCCCTTGTGCTACAAGTTAAGTATGTGGGTCACTGTTTTCCTGGATCAGAGCCCAACTCTTGAAGGTCCTTCAAGATTTAGCTAGATAGAGCTTCTTAAATGATATGAGGCAATTAATGTAATGGGATTTCTGCTCTCTTTTCTGTTGGTGGCTGATTTGTGATAGGGAGGCTGGGCTGCACAGAAGTATACAGCCAGCCATCAACAGTTTCTCACAAACTATCAACTATAAATACGTTAATAATTTTTAATTATCAAAGTCTCTGGGAGATCAGCCTTTTTGTAGCTGATCATTCCTGGACTCCTTGCAGATCCAGCATCCACATGCCAAGGTCTAAATTAAGAGCCAAACTCTGAAGCTCAAAAGTGACTTTGCTTTAGCTAGGAGCTGTCAGAAGACTGAGAACAGCTACTGCAGGATGATCAGGTCTTCAGACTGAGGTGGTGGCTCTTGACTCTCCTTGGTGGTAGGATATAGCCCCCTATATCCCATGTACAGTGGTGTGCCTGGCATGGCAGGAGACAGGGACTGATCTTTCTTTCCATCTCCTCCAACACAGACAAAGGAGGCGACCATGACCTGGAACCATAGAATCACAGAATGTTTGGGGTTGGAAGGAGCCTTAAAGATCATCTAGTTCTAGGGATCTGAGAAGCACCTTGCTCATGGTATTTCTCCAGCATGGCAGCTTCAGGATGCCTCTGCTCAAGCTTTTACCTGCAGTCACAGAGGAGAGAAAAGCTTCTCTATTAAAGCATCTCTGTTCAAAATTGAAAGCAGAAATGTTTGGGTAATAGCATGAAACATGTCATGAAGTCACAAACTGTAGGATGAAATGGTGGAAGGTTAGCAAAAACTTGGAGACCTCACTTCCCTCCTTAGGCATGGCTGAACACTTTTGCTGAAGCTGATGGTGGGAAGAGGCATTTAATAGAATCACAGAGGCATAAAGTAGTTTGGGTTGGAAAGGACCTTAAAGACCATCTGGTTCCAATCCCCCTGCCATGCGGCAAGGAATGCCTTCCACTAGACCAGGTTGCTCAGAGCCCCATCCAGCCTGGCTTTGAGCTCTTCCAGAGATGGGGCACCTAGAGCTTCTCTGGGCAACCTGTCCCAGTGTCGTGTTTTTGAGACCCTCAGCTTTTACTCAGCTTTAGATATCTGTGTGCAGCCAGCCCCTGTGTCCCCGCTCCTCCTTGGCGGCCGCTGCCGTGCCCGCCGTGCCTCCCCTGCCCGCGGCCGCCGCCTCACGGGGAGCCGCCAGGTGGCGCTGCAGCCCCGCGCGTGGCGCCGCGCGCCGCGCCCGCCTTGTCCCGGCAGCTGCGCGCGGGGCGTGAGGGGCGTCCCGGGGAGGGACACGGGGACAGCCCGAGGGAGCAGGGACACAGGGACAGCCCGAGGAAGCAGGGACAGCCCGAGGGAGCAGGGACACGGGGACAGCCCGAGGGAGCAGGGACAGCCCGAGGGAGCAGGGACACGGGGACAGCCCGAGGGAGCAGGGACACGGACAGCCCGAGGGAGCTGTGGGACACAGGGCAAGCCGCGCCTGGTGCCGCCTGTGCCGTGCCGTGGCCTGCCTCGCCCGCTCAGTGCTTCCTGACCCCCACGCAGCCCCGTTCAGAGAGCGGCTCCGGTTCTAGAAGCACCTTCGCCGTGCTTCGCTGGTGGTGCCAGCAGCGTGTGCTTATGGCCTAAAGGTCCAGCAGTGTCCTGGGGTGCTTTAGGAAGAGCAACGCCAGCAGGTCGAGGGGGTTGATCTTATCCCTCTGCTCAGTCCTGGCGAGGCTGCATCTGCAGTGCTGTGCCCAGTTCTGGGCTCCTCAGGACAAGAGAGACATGGACCTCCTGGAGCAGGCCCAGTGGAAAATTGATTAGATGATTAAGGGACTGGGAGCATCTGCCTTGCAAAGAATGGCTGAGGGAGCTGTACCTGTTCAGCCTCAAGAAGAGAAGACAGAGAGAACCTTATCAACTTATTCAAATATCAGAAGGGAGGATGTCAAGAGGATGGAGCCAAACTCCTGTTGGTAGTGCCCAGCAACAGGACAAAGGGCAACAGACAGAAACTGGAACACAGGAAGCTCTGCCTGAACATGAGGAAGAACTTCTTTATGGTACAGGTTACAGAGCATTGGGACAGATTGCCCGGAGAGGATGTGGAATCTCCTTCCATGGAAATATTCAAGAACTGCCTGGACACTATCCTGTCCAGTGTGCTCCCCTCCATGCTTGAGCAGGGAGGTTGCACAAGATGATCTACAGAGATGCCTTCCAGCTTTACATATTATGAAATACTGTGTTTTAACCAGGACCTATACAGAGTCTGGGCTCCAGAGTGTCCATGGACAGGGTCTGCGCAGCTGACAGAGTGTCTGCAACGTGAGAAGGAGTGGTGGGGAGTCACAGGACTTTGGAGGTAACTGCTAGAGTGAAATTCAAGTTCTGGCTTTCCACTTTTAAATTCTGAGGCTCTGCCTGGTCCCCAAAGTTGCAGAGAGCAGCTTACAGCCATGATATACGGCAGGGTTTTAAAGGGTCAGAAACCAAAATGTAAAAAAGCTCACTCCTTCCCAACCAAATACGAACGTAAAAGTATATTTATGCAAATTAAATCTTACAATTTAAAAATAGTCATGTAACTTCGACAGCTGCGATTTTTGAACAGGTAAAAATGGGTCTGCTGCATTTTAGGGATGTAATAAACCCTTCTCCCAAGGCTGAATCCAGCTCCAAGGCACACCCACCCCCACCTTCCCCACGGTGGGCTGCTTTTTATACGTTCTGCCAGCACTTACGGAAACAAAGCTACATGGCCAGTTGGGCTCAGGTTTAGCCTTGTCTGCTGGGGCCCCTTTTCACACCAATTCAGACAGCCTGGCATCACTCTCCCTCTTTGTACACCGGCGAGAGGGGCAGGTCGGGGCACACAGCACAGCGAGGAGCGGCGGGGTCTCCAGGCAGCGCTCGGCGAGCGCTGGCGGGCACAGATGGTGTTATTTCCCCCCGAGGGCCGCGGGGTGCCCGCAGCGATGCTGGTGCGCGGCTGAGCAGGGCGCTGGGATTTGCATGTGCCCTTTGCACGCCAGGCGCCGACTATTTAAATGACAATGGGGCCAGGGGCAGGTTAGGTATATATATAGACAGAGAGATATTTCTCTGTCTGCATGGGCTGCTGCTGGCAGCTGCAGTCCAGCAGCCATCCTCGCCTCCCCTATCAATATCCTTTCCCCTGAGCTGGAAGGACTAAGGGATAATTTAGTCTTTATGCTAGTTTGGACTTTGTCTGATTACCAGCTGAGCCTGATTACACAGGCCTTGCTGTCCCTTCTGGGAAATAGTCCAGACAGCACAGAGGGGCCACTGCTCCTCCTGCCAGTTTTGCCACTGCCAATCCCTCTGATTTTATTTTGGATTGCGGGAGGGGTGGCTTGTTCTCTCTGCTGTCCTCCCTGTGCGCCCACTGTCAGGGACCAAAGGACCTAATTTTTCTTGAGGACCATAAATCACGTTCAAACACAGGGCTTGAATATGAACATGTAAAGCCAGCTGGTGGGGAGTTGAGCTCTTGTGACTACTGATGACATGGAGCTGCAGCAAAGTGGGGCCCATCTTCAAGTGGGCCTCCTTACCCACCCCAGTCTCCCTTTTCTTTCATTGTTTGGCACCTCAGTATGTGTCAGTGGGTGCCTTGGACATGTGTATAACTGGGAGCAAGAGTGAGCTGTCAGGTAGAAACCAATCCAGGCAGCAAAGCTGAAGATCTGTTCCAGCTGAGCATCCCAGCTCCAGCTATTTCACTGAGAACAGAGCGAGTGTCAGGCCAGGCAGCAAAGTACTGGGAACTGACAGCAGCCAGCAGTTGCAGTCCAGCAGCCAGCCCATCCTCCCCCACGACTTGCCACTTAGGAACACTTGGATCAGCCAGACACAAGATTCAGATCTCCGTCCATATCTCCAGTTCTAACAGAGTTCAGAGGAAGTGAAGTTTTGGCTTTGGACTTATGCAATTTTCAAAGCTAATGAACAGATGGTGTTTTACTTGCTGTCTCCAGCCCCTTTGTATTAGCTGTGATCCAAGTCTAAACACCATAGATGAATTAGGATGGTCATGTTCCACATTCACTTGGAGAGGAATTATGTGGGGAGATGGAGGGACATAATGCAAAAAGTCCTAGAGCCAGGACCAGTTTAAAAACACCTCTGCACAGCTGGAGCAGTGTGTTGCATAGAGGAGTTGCCACAACTTCTGAAGCTCAATGAAAACACTTGACCCTTGACTTGACCTGAGACCTCTGGTTATTGATCCCAGAAAAACTTAAGAGAGAGGACAGTTGCATTCTGGCTACAGCAGCTCTGGCTCCTGAATGGCTCCTCCTGTTTTAGGAACTGTCACACTGAGCTCTTCCTTCAGCCTCTCAGCACTATCTCGACACCTTCTGAGTGACTAGGACTGTATGAGAGTTTGGTTCCATCATCTCTGGGGCTCCCTTTGAAAAAAGTATAGGCTCCTCTCATATTGCCTGGTAGCTTCTCTTCACCAGAGTACAAGCCCAGCTCCTAAAACATTTTCTCATAGGTTATGTGCTCCAGGCCCCTCAGCAGCTCAATTGATTCTTCCAGGTTTTTCAACATCCTTCTGTAACCTTGGGGGTCCAAACAGAACAGAACATCTAGGTGCAGTCTCACCAACACTTAGGAACAGATTAGGATAATTTCTCTCAATCTGCTGGCCACCTTCCTCCTGATGTAGTCTAGAATGAAGATGGCACTGTTTGCAATGACAACACTCCTTGGCCTCCAGTTGTAATCCCCTGGTCCTTTTCAGCTGAGTATAAACCAGTATATCTCCACTGACAGATCGTACAGGCCCAAGGAGTGCTCCTGGTAGCATTAGTCACATTAGTCATGGGTCTAGGTGGTGTTTGGGATTTGACTCCCTGATTCCCATTGGTGGTGGCACCCTGGCCATTTTTCTGTGTCCTGTTCTAGGAATCTGAGACAACATGAGAGCTTGGGGAACAGCTGGGTGCATCCAGCTGCTGAGAACTGATGTAAACACATCAGAGGATGGAGCTCAAGCAGTGGTTTGTTGGATGGCACCAGGATTGCTGACCTCTCCTGTGGCACTGCAGGCTCAGGTAGCAGTGCTGTCCTGTGCTCAGAGGCACAGATGGTCTGAAAGAGACTCTCTTGTACGTGGTAGAGCAAAACATCACACACAATGTTGTGACAACTCTATTGGAGCAAAGAGCTGTCTGTCAGCATCCTGTTTCCAAGCATGACTAGCAGCAGCTGTGTAGGGAAAAGGTATAGCTACCAGAAAGAGGATCACTGTCAGACCTATCTTTGTAGCTTTGGGACATTTTGGAAATATCCACAGAGAGGAGTTTGATCAATTTTTCCATGACACAGCCTGAATTAAGCTGGATAACTCACAGTCCAAGACATTTGCTGATTTTGTAGTGGCACTCTGAGCCCCTTTTCATTGTACACAGGCACATGTGCCTTCCTGGGTAATCTAAAGGTGGAACATCTTCAAGTTATTGAAATGTTCTGTATTAATAGTTCATTTTCAAGCAGCTTCTTGCTTAGGCTTTATTTAAGGTGAAGCAAAATGTTTTCATGGATGTGAAACTCACTTCTTTGCGAAGAGTTTTTTCTAGTAATTTCAAATTCCAGGCTGCTTTTCTGGTATGGGTTGAACACAAGAGTTGAATTATTACAATTGCCTCTGCTGAAGAGACAGAGGAAAACTATGGAATCTTGATACTCCTAGAATTCTGTTGACCCTTTTGTTAAGTTTGGGTGGAAGGTGGGTGGGTTTGTTGTTGTAGTGGTCTGGGTGAAAGCATTGCTATTTCTTGCTAAGAAGAGTGCAAGCTGCTGAGCTGTGTCATGTTTGACAAACCCAAACCCAAGCTTTGAAGAGCTCGGGGGCCTGTGTTCCTTAGTTGGCTAACTGGGATTTTAGGAATAGAATCTATTTTTGATAAATGATGCCATGTAGACATGCTAATGGGCAAAGCGTCAGCCTCCAGATAACAATATTGTTCTTACAGCCTGCTGAAAGCAGTGCTTGGTGGTTTGGTCTCTCCTGCTAACCATTGCTTGCCTAAAGTGCAATTAAAGCTGATGTGAAGTCCAGTCCTGGGCTGGGAGCACTGGGAGGTGTGCTGCAGAGATCATGGGGTTTCTTCTGAACATTGCTTTGTTCCAAGTGATGTGTCCTGGCCCTGGCTACTTTTGCCATGCTATTTGTGCTGCCATCACTGAGGAGAGCTGTGCTACACCTGCTTGCTGCTGCTGTGGGCCCCTCCAGGTTCATTAGCTGTGCTCTGCACCATGCTGAAGTGATGCTGCTGCAGGACACGAGCTGCTGAGAGCAGTTGTGCCTGAGGTGCTGTGCCATGGGGTTCAGTGCAGGGCCTCCACCTTCATGGTGCAGCTCATGTGCCACCTGGACCCACTGCCTGCAAGCCTTTAGCTTGTTCTGTGCCACTCTGTGGTTGGGTAGCAGGGGGTTGCATTTGGGCTCTGCCCCCAGCTGCTGATATTTATGGAAACTAGGCAAGAGTTCATGGAAAAAGGCTAGCAGAGGGTGCCTTGCCAACTGCTCTTCTTCTGGCAGTAACCTGCAGAGCAAGTGCGTGTGCAGTGGTGTTCAAAGGAGGTGTGCGGCTATGGAAACCTGCCTCTGCATGCCCAGAGAGTGTGCGAGAGCCTGCGAACAGAGGTACTAATGCTCCTCTGCCTTGGCTCCCCTGTGATCTTCTGCAAACAGCCCTGCGGGGAAAACCACTTCATTTTCTGCTCTGCATTCTCTATGCTCACAATACCTGGGGAAAAAATGACAGCTCTCTTTTCTTGAGACTACATGTCAAATGCCCGGGGCTGTAATGAAATATAGATCTACCTGATGCTGGACATAATACACGGGTGTTTCATTCTTACACTTGAGGAAAGAACCTGCCATGTCTCCAGCTCACTACAGCCTTCCGCAGCTGGAGGAGTGCCATTCTCTAGCTTCACTTTGCTACCACACACCTGAAGTAATGATATGGTGCTCTTTAGGGTGTAGCCAGGTTCCTTGAGAAATATGATCAACTACAAAGATCAGTCGGGGGCTTTAACCAAAGACCATATTTGGGGAATTGGCTCCTGACTACTCATTTCACCAGTGCTTGTTTCAGAGCCACCTCTGAAACCATGAGTCTGTCATGCTGGGAGGCCCTTGTTGAGCAGCTGCAGACATCTGACACATCTTCCTTTCAGGCCTGACCCATTTAATGCTAGGGAGGACGGGTGAACACAAGCTGAGCCACAGCTGACCTGCAGAGGAAGGAAGAGACAGGGAGACCTGAGTTGCCCGGGAATGCTTTCTGCATTGCAGTGATGGTCACCACCCAGAAAGAGGAGCAGAGGAAACTCTGGAGGAGCCTGCCATGCTCAGACAGGGACCCATTCTGCTGCAGCTCCAAGCATGGTTTGAGGCCAGCGTGTGGCTGCAGTACAGCAGCTTAATGAGTTGCCACATGTCAGCCACACTGCGGTAGCCATCTGTGTGTGATAGATGTGTGGCGTGCTGTGGGGTGCTGATGAAGCTACCTCACCTCCCCATCTTTGCTATTTCAAGTGGCTTTGGGTTTGTCACAGGCTGTGGGCATTGATCTCTGCTCAGCTGCCATGGGGTGGTGAGCCACCAGGCTGCAGAGCTTGGAGCTGCTTGCCCTTTTCCAAAGCGAGGAGTCAAGCTTTGCTGGAAGGACACATTTCCTCGCATACTGTCCATGAAGGCATTCACTGTGACAGGAGATCACTGAGGCCAATGACTATGCCCAATTCAAAAAAAGCATCAAATATTTATTTAAGTGGGCCTTCCAAGTGATCTATGAGTAAATATGCAAAAATATGCAAGAGCCGTGAGGGAAATGGAAGAGCCCAGCTTTGAAGCATTACAGCCCACCCTCGCCACTGTGTTCACGAGATATTTTCAATGGACAGGTAGTACATCATGGAGGTTTTTAAGCACCTTTTCCAGATGAAGCCGCCTTGTCCCATGCCAGGAGACTGAGCTACAGGAACCTTGTCCTTAGTCTGGCAAGTTCATCCTGAAACCTATTTACATAGCTTGCATCAGACCAAGACAAAACAAATGCTCCCAGCTCAGGTGTTAGGCTGATTTAATGACAATCTTTCTTTTAAAATAACCTCAACACCACATCACTTAAGGTTATTTTTTAAATCGGGTGGCTGGAAAAAAAAAACCAAAACACGAATGACCTATAAGGACTTCTATTAAAAAAAAAGATTTTTAAATAGTTGGTGAGGAGTCATCTTTGGTAATGCCTAGTAGCTGGCTCGATGTGGGTCTTCTGTCTGCCTTTGTGTGCGGGTACATATGGTCTCAGTGGATATGTGTGGAGTGGAAGCAGTCCTGTTCTGTAGGTCCCCTGTGCTCAGGTTTGTGTTTGTGTACTGGGAGCGTTAATGAGAACAGACTGCCTTTCTTTCCCTTCGTTCCCCAATCCCATCTGTTCAAACAAAAGGCTGAAAGGGAGAGAGAGCTGAGACCCTGCTGGTCAAGAGGGGATGGATAATAACACATATCCTTGGGCTACATTTCAGCACATGCAACCCTTTCAAGCTGTGCTAAAGCTTTTATTCAGGCAAGAGAAAGAACAACCAATATAAAATAAGGATTTTTTTCTTCTTTTTAGAAAAGCTGCATCAGGCCTGAAGGATGCTACATTCCGTTCTTTCCCTCTAACATTTTATAATGCTGGATTATCAAAAAAAGGGGTCTAAACCCATACTGATTATATATTTGTGTGTGTACAGACAGAGCATGATACTGGGCTAGAGCGAGTGACATATGCAGAGGGGCCAGGGATGGCTTAGAAAGTCAATTTTCACTCTGTTTGCACATGGTAACAGTTCCAGATTCGTGTAATTAACTATACATCAAAAGGGTGTGAAGGAAGATATATTCCTCTCCACCTTGGGGATTTGATAGGTACTTTGCAATTCATGGTTAACCCCCCATTCACATATTTGTCATTATGGTCGTGCCAAACAACTCATCTGAAGATCAAAACAGCTTTCTTGGGGGCTGTTACAGCGAGAGCAGCACAGGAGATGGCACCTCGAATCCCAGAGCGGATACCGAGTGGCAGAGAGGGATGCAGCCCGGGATGGCGGCGCTGGTGTTCAGCCCTCTGCCAGCCGTTCCAGGGACGTCGTAATGGTTTACGGGAGAAAAATGGTCTCAAATGCCATTAGTTTAATGCTTCATAATGTCGTTGTGTCTGTTTTAAGTGCAATCACCAAGCTCAGGGGACACCCAGGACTAAAATTAAAAAAAAAAAAAAAAAAAGAGGAAAAGCGCTTCCAGAAATGTAACGATGGAAAAGGAGGCAGGGAAATCTTTGGCGAGTGAAGAAATGAGATTCACTGGTTCTTTTCCACTGAGCAGGTAGCACATGAGTAATTGGTATAGGACGGCTAAAGGGATATTCATCATGAGAACTGATTGCACCCAGGTTGTAATAAATACAGCAAAGTAACATAATCAGTCTGGAGGCAGAGGAGAGTTTTGCAAAACACAAGACCTGATCCTGGCCAAGATTTTCAGAAAGAGTAATTTCAAGTGAGATTTCTAGTGCTGTGTTACTGTCTTTGCCTCGTTTTCAGAAGTGTTGCTCCATGGAGCCCACTGAATGCGTCCATCATCCTCTACCCATCCAGCAAGTTTATTGATGTGTATGTGGGTGCCTGACTCCAGGCTGCACTGTCTCAGAGGGAGCCAGAAAAAATGAGACATATCAAAAACAGTGAACAAGCTGAATCTGATCTGTTCACACTAAGAGAAATGAAAATAAATAAATTGGAAAAGCAATGAGTACAAGCAGTGGTTGTGCTCATGCAAGCCTTAGAAATCTTTCTAAGTGCCTCATATCTTATTTCAATCACACAGGTGGAGCTGTTTCCTTAGGGATGAAATCCTCCCTTGTTGACATCTCCCACTCCAAGTGAGGCAGGTACATGTTCCTTTCAGACAGGAGCTGTTCGGTTTCAGCAGTCATCAGTTATTCTTCTCCAGGGAAGGATTAAACAAGGTGAAGGGATCATAGGACCATCTAGCACTGCTCCTTTGTGTCCTTTTTCTTTGGAATTCTAGCAAATGGGAGCAACCTGCTTCTATGCATTGGTGCTGGCAGCTAATCTACAGTAGAAAATTTACATGAGCAGCACATCCCCTCTCATCTCTTCTCACAGGACATCCATCTCACACATAGGTTGCGCACTGTGGCTGCCCTCATGTCTATCATTAGAAAGCAGACCCTTGAGCCTGGCCTAACTGTGCACCATTGATGTATTGCAGGACAGGCCTCTGCTGAATTCATCCATCAAGCAACCGCAAGAAGTGATTTCTGTGGATTAATGTGCTGGTGGGTGCATGCAGAGGTTGCAAGAGGAAAGGTTCATGGTAGTAGCTGCCTTACTGAGAAGAGAGAAATGAATGTGGCAGAAATAGGGTCCTTAGCATTGCAGATAGGTGCAGATCAATAGGTTGTTGCTTTCAGCTCTTGTGTTTGCTTTCTGTTACAGCTATTGGCAGAAAACAAGAAAAAGGAGTTTTTGACAATGCTTTCTACAAGGCTGGTTTTAAGAGTCTGTTCCCGGAGTCTTACAACCCAGCTGAATTAACTGTGGAGGCTGAGATCCACCATGGTGGATGTCTCTGGTGGTTTGGGTTGAGGGAGCTGAGTTTAATCTTGGAAAGAGGTTAGAGAAAAAGAAACAGATGTATCTGTAGTTTAAAATTGACTAGCAGTGCCTTTCTTTGAGAAGATCTAAAGTTTCTGTGGAGCAGAGATTAGAAATTTGGCTTGAAAGGAGCTCCACTGCAGGGGATATGACTTCTGTCATACCCTGAAAAACTGTCCCAGTTTGGCCAGATTGTGAGTCTCCAAAGAAAACCAGATTAAGTCTCATTGGCACTTGGCAATAGAGTTTTGTCAGAGTTTAACAGCTGAACTGCCGATCCATCCTTGGCATGTATGACCACAGTGCCTGACCCATCCCTGCTCAGCACAACCCTGAGCTGCGTTTTCCTTGGAATGCGCTTAACCGTGTGGGACTGCCTTGGGGATGGGTGCCACAAGTGCAGACTCTGGGAATACAGCTGAGAGGTGCACAGAGGAAAGTTTCCTTTGTATTTCACCAGTGGCAAAAAGTGTAGCCAGGTGGACTTAGAGCACCAGGAATCCCTGAGTATGGAGAAAAGTTAATGAAGTAGCTATTTGCTGTCATAGATGAAATAAATAGAATTCTTCCATTAGTTCCTGATGTGAAACAAATAAACTAAGGGGAATGTTTTTCACTGCAGGCCATCAGAGAAATTTTTTGTTATCTTCAAATATATTCCCTGGATGTGATGTATCAGCAGGCTTCTGGCACAAGGCTTTAGAAAAAAGGAGTGTTTGTTGGCAATGTGTTCAACACCCTTTCTAGGAAACATCCTTTCCTTCTTCTGGCATTTGGGTCGTGTTTCATATCTTACCCTGCTTCCTAGGAAAATAACAGCAAGATTGGTGATATTAAGATACTTAGGTCTGCAGAGGTGGTATTTGGATATGGGAAAGATCATATGGATAGCATGACTGGTGACTTGAGTAACTTCAGAAAAAGCTGGAGGTTCCAGATGAACTAGCAAAACTGTCTGTTTCAAATGATGGAAATCATGTGCCTGAAAGAGAAGTTAATACAGCCAAGTAGGCAAGAAAAATATGTTCAAAGAGTTGCATCAAAGGTGTTCAGGAACTGAAAAAATCAAAGAGAAGAGCCAAAGAAGTTTCATGCTGGCATCAGAAGGTCAGTGGCATCAAGCAAGCTTGTCAGATATCTAGGGATAAGTAACAGAAATAGTAAGGTCACCATGAGTGAAATGAGATTACTGTAAATGAAACATGAACAAAAATACTAGTTTGTGTGAAACCACAAGAAGCAAAAAATAGAGCAAGGGTTGTTGGTCTGTATTGAGCATCAAGGGCATGACTTCAGCAATCAAACTGTAGACACTGAGGAAGATGCTGTTTATGTCAGGCCTGGACAGGGCCCCTGTTTACACAGACAGTTCCTCAGCAGGTTCTGGCTCTGATAAACAGGAGGATGGCAGCAAGGTTGCAGCATATTGAATGTGCCATTGTCCCAAAAGGAAGGCAGGCAAGTAACCATGAGATGCTCAAAATTAGAATTCAGAGGTATTGTGTGCCAGCTGTGCCTAGGGTTTAGGGAGGCTGAAGTGAACAAGACTGTGAAGCAAAATCTGCTCCCATAGATTCTGCTGACTCTGAAAAAGTATAAAGGACCCATCCCAAAACCAGGTAATTGTCAGCCAGCAAGAGGGTTCCAAATGCATGAAAGCAATTTTTTTCTGGATACAATATACCTGATACCAAAATATCTGTACTCCACAATCTATTGGACTGGGTACTAAAGTGCTTACTGAGGATGGACACAGACCCAAATTCAGACAGATGATTAACACTGCCACAGTTCAGAGTAGTACCTCAACAGTTTGGGTTGTCACATGGTCTGTAGGGAACAGAAGAATGAGAAAAATCCTGACAAGAGCACTGGGAATCAGAGTCCCTGGTGACTCTAACATAGAAAAAAGCCAAGATTAAAAATATAATATGTAATTCATGGACCTAGGAGTTGCTATTATGCACCTTTATGGTCAGATGTAAAGTTGCAAATGGTGAGTTTAGCCCTGCTACTGTGGAAGACAGGTAAATACACTGAGTGAGGAAATAAGGAGCAGCGTCTCACAACACAAGTGAAAATGGAGCTGGAATGATGCACTCTCCATTCTGGAAGGGCCTCAGACAAAGACAGCAGGATCACAAGGAGACAGTTGATGTTATCTGACCACAAGCAGGCTTACAGCTGCTTGCCAGCCATGCCATTGCCCTCTCAAAGTAAGCGTTAAGACACAATAGACTCAGCATCGTTGAATCAGCTCATCCACAGGCTCGCTGGATATTCCTACTTTTTGTAGGTATTTTTTTCAAAGTTCTGTTCTGCAGGGATGTCAAGCAGGGATCCCATTATGTGGTGAAGCACATCAGTAACTGGCTTTTGTGACAATCAGCTGTGGTGCAGCACATGTGGAGACTAAGGTCACGCTGTACCAGTCCCTCCAGGAGAAAATGATGGTAACCTCCTTGCTTCTGAGTGCTTGCTGAAGGGTGCAACCTTTTACTCACACTCCATAATTAGAGACAGTTTCTGCTCTCGCAAAGCAGTAGCCAGCAATAAAGCAAGGCTAACCCACAGCTCTGGATCAAAACAGCCTGGGATGTTGATCTGTTTGAAAGCTGGCTCCTAGTTTGGTGGATGAATCTAATGCCTTAACAAACTGGCTGACTGCAGATGGGCATTCACAGGCTGCTCGGCTCCCTTTTTTATCTCTTTCAGATGTCACTGCTAGGAACAGTGATTAAATCCCCATGTGACTACTCTCAATCAGTAAGAGCAGGTCTTGTTTCTCCAGAGGCATGTACCAGAGTGGCTCTGTCACTTCATGGCACAGAGAGAGCACCTGTGTTAGCCAAGGATTTAGATACTTCTCATGGTGGGATGAAGCTAGATGGGACTGGTCAGCTTCACAGGCAGGGTGGGACTAGGCAGGTTGCAGATTCTCCTGCTGTGTGGGTCAGGTCCTTATACTGCTGACAGAGCATTTGCAGTCTAAACACGTAAAGGGTGGAAAAGGGAAGCATATGTTGTCTCCCAGGAGGATGTGAGGCACAGAGAAATACCAGACTGGCTGTGAGATTCAGAGATGTAGAGAAATGGCTTTGCTGGTGTCAGTCAAGCCAGAAGCTGCTACTCTTAGAGAAACTCGAGGAGCCACCATGCAAAGGAAGAAGGAGCCAATCTGGTATGGTCACTTCTCTGAGTGTGACAGTAGTATAACTTCCACACGACAGAAATTCCCCTGCTGAAGATGCTATTGTTTTGAACACAATTATCTTTCACAAGGTTCTTCCAATCCACCTAATCATCTTTATCTTAATGTGCTTTTCCTCTCTACATTGTAACGTGAAATCCATTTCCTTTCAATTTATTTCAGATCTATCTGCATCCAGATTACTGTAAGTTGGACGCTCGGTAATTAAATGCGGTTTGTCTGACTAGACAGGCAGTGAATGCTATTACAGCTTGTTTATGCTAGCAAGCAATGCAGGTTGTTCTGTGCCATCCCACCAGCATGGCTTAACCCTACCCTAGAGAGTCTGTGTGCTAGGCCATGTGCAAGCTTCACCGTGTATTTGGTCCTTGGTTCATGGAGTGACCTCAGCGATTAATGCTCCTTGGGTTTCAGATTCTGAGATTTCAAAATATCCGTGCCACTATTGATCTGCCTCAGTAGTTCATCCTGTGTCAGCTCTCACCTGAACCTCTCTTTCTGGGGGAGGTGTTTAAGAGACTGCTGACAATACCTGCATGTTTAAAAAAAGGATACAAGGCTTCTACCCTTTGGCTCTACAATGCAGCCTTGTGCTAGAATCCCCGTGCAACTGACAGGATTTGACCCTGGCCTCGGTCCTATATAACACTCTGTATCTGTATACATGTTAAATATGTACTCTGAATCCCATTTCATGATGTACTTTCACCTTTTGGGTGCTACTGAGAAGCAAATTTTGTGGTGGCAAGAGTCCTGGATGTCTCAAAACAATACAGAAGGAGGTATTATGAGTGTCTGTAGTTCAAGCAGGCACTGTAAATGCACCGCTGAGAGGTGCTTTAAGAATGATTCAAGAAAAGGTCAAGTGAGGTAAATTCACCTTTACAGAGTTAGGTTCAAATCGGTTAAAATCTCAGATTCTGTTACAAGGCAAATGGAGTAGGAGAGTTTTGTGCTAATTTACTTTGCACATTGTTGGAAAATACTTCATGGGCCAAGAAAGCTGGGAGGTCTCCCTTAGAAATCCTTTGACACTGATGAGCCTTGTGTGGGGAGCACTCAACCGGGAGAGACAAGGGGGCTACTCTACAGTTTTTAAGGACACTTTCTTTGAAAGCAATGCTTTCTCTGAGAGAGCCTGAACTATAAGGTGTAGCCTTTGAGACAGTCATATGATTACATACAGCAAAGTGACTTTAGCATTTAAAGATAATTTCTGAATCTCTGGATACTTTTTGTGTTCCGTGTCCCCATCAAGAAAACGGGGTGTGTGCCCCCATACCACTTTTGAAGACTCCATTCCTAGCTGGTCAGCAAGACCTGGTTCATACTGGAGGTGGCCTCTGGCCACAGGATTTAAGCTGGTCTGCACTGGGATTTTCTGAATGACTGCATATGGGATTTGAGACTAGTTGTTTGTCTGGGACACCTTTGATCACTCAAAAACGCCCCAGTGGGATGAGCTTAGAAGATGATTATCTGTTCTCCCCACAGTTCATGTAAATCACTATTTCCACTCCTCCTCTCTTCGTTATAATTTTAAATTCCCCTTAATTTTCCTTGTTTCTTCCTCATTTTTGAGGCTTGAATCTAAAGTTTATCAATATTTACTACGTTTTGATTACTACAATGGCTGAATCTAAACTCTTCAAGTCTCTCAGCAATCCTTTCCTCTTTCAAACACTTTGCTAGATCAATGTTATTTAAGGTCTTCAGATCTTAAATCTTCTTGGGGCAATTTAAGCAAGAAAAGAAGATGTGACCCTGACTAATAGGACCTACCTGTTCAGAAGGCAGTCCTGTCAAAGTAAAGTCTGAAAAATATGTCAGGACAAGGAGACTGAGCTGAATTCAAGGCAGGTCCCATCCTACATTTGATCATCCTACCATACCATAATTATCTTCAGGATCCTTCTTAGGATTTTTACTCTGGTGACAATCATAAGTAACTCCTTTGAGATCATGGAACTGCTGTAAGCTTACCTTTATGTGTTTGACATCAAACTCCAACCCTTTGACTTCCAGAAAAACCACTTTTGTTATACTTATTGCTCCAGGGAACAAGTCCTCCTCCCTCCCTATCTAAAAGATCATATTTATCTTGTCACATTGACCCACTGAGGACTCGCCTTACAGACAGCTTTTGTGGACAGCTTTTGAGTTCAGGTCCAAAGAGATCAAGGCTTGAAAGATGTTGGCATCTGTCAAAGATCTGTTTCCTTCAGATCATGAAGATGTAGACTGAGCGAGACTGAAAATCCATCTATCCCAGCATCCCAGTGCAAATGGGAACCAAAGCAGATGCCTGGGGAATGTTGTTGTCTGGGTTTTTGCTGTTCTCCTCTGTCTCTTTAAGAAGTTTTTCTAAAGTTCTATTTTAGACTTCTGTGTTTACCTTTTACAATGGAGTCAGACACACTTTTACATAAACGACTTTTCTTGTTATTGTAACCATCTAACCATGTTTACATTCTTCTCATAAGGAAGAGACTGTTGATGGACTGTTGGGTTGCCCAGTGTGGTTGAAGAGGAAGAATTTCTTCCTCCCATCCATGGTCACTGCTGGAATTTGATAAATGTTGAAGTTTGTAAATAAACTGCCTCTTTTCTGCCTTGGACATCTCAACGTGTGGGTGTGTGACAGAATATCACAATAGCAGAGGTATATATATGATGCTTCCTGCTAAAGGTCTGCTGCCCTTCAGCCATTTGTGGTTTGAGGAGAGCCGGAGCTGGGAGGAACTTCTACACATTTAAAAATCCTCAGCAGATTCCTATTTTGAGAGCTTCTGTCCTTGGACTTATATAATATTTTTGCTTTCACAACATCCTGAGGAAGGAGTTCCGCAGTTTTACTGCACATGGTGTGACAAGCATCCCCTTTTGATTTTTGAGCCTGGCATCCAACAGTTTCATTTGGTGCCTCCTGGTATCAAATTACATTGGATGAGACAGGGAACAACTGATCCCTCTCCACCATCCCGTTGTTAACAGGATGTGATGGCTTTCTGCAAAATCACTGCTGGTTCAGTCCTTTTCACTTAGTCTTTTGCTGTATGGAAGCTATTCCATGCTTTGTATTACCCTTGCTTCCATTCTCAGATGCTTTTGGACTTTTACTTTGTTCTTATGGAGACTGAACTAGAGCTGCACACGGAATTCAGGATACAGACTTACTCTGGTTTTATGCAATGGCATAATGATGCTCTCTGCCTTGCTCTCTACCTGTTCTGTTCTATTCTCTCAATGGTGATAGTAATATCTTACATTTCATTTTCTTTTTCCATGACACAAAGACCCAAGCTGATGTTATCATGAAGCAATATATCATAGCTACAAGATCTTGCTTCTGTGCTTGGCTTAGGACTGATCAGTTATATGTGAAGTTAGAAATGTTCTTCCCTGCATGCATCACCTTATCACTTTATATAGATTGAATTTCTTGTGCTATTTTATCAGTCTCACACAGTCCTTCTGCAATTTTTCATGGTCAGTCCTTGTCTTTATTGTCTTGAATAATGAAAGTCCAATACAGCTTTGTGGCCCTATCCTATAGGGATCATTTCTGGGACAGTCTTGAAGCCTGTCTTAAATCTTGAAATTGCTTAAATGGTCAGAAGACTCTTGGTATTGGCAATATTGGGTCTGATATGTGGGAAGGAGTTGTCTTTGAATGCTGTGACTGCACACAGTGGAATTCTGCCTTCTCCTCCTCTGCTCTGTTCTGCATTTCTTTTCTTTCTTTCTTTGTTTTTACCTTGTCTGTGAGCCCTTGCTGAGCTCTAGCCCTAGGGTTTGCAAATCTTTCTGCCACTTCTATGCACAGAATCATTTTGAGCAAGGAGACAGAGAATTTCTCTGGAGGATAGATGTTATATGACAAACCCCTTGTCTTTTGGTCCTTGAAAAAATGTTACTGTGCCAGTCCATCCCTCTGGCCATGACTAAAGTTGTGGTGATCTCTCCTGAGTAGTTTTGAATGTCTAGTTAACAAGTCCTTCTAGTTCCCTTCCTGCCTGGTTCCTGTCTGTTCCTAGACTGAACTCGCTTTTAACCCCCGAGCAAGCTGCTCCTTCTGACTTTGCTGGAGCATCTTCTCCCCATCCACCCATACCAGCAGCTCTACCCAGTGGCTCATATCCTTCTCCTTCCCCATACTTCCTTCTGCCATCTTTTCCTATGTTTGCTGCCTGCCTTTTCAGATGTCTTTTTTTTTCCTCATTATGCCCTGGTGTAGACCCCAGGTTCATATTTACACCCCATCACCCTCATGGAAAATCCTTCATGTGGTGCCCAGTCACTGTTTGATGGGGCCCCTCCACCTACGTGACCTGGCTTCTTCTGCCATTCATTCACTCCGTGCTGCTTTTGCTTTGATTTAAGCACTCCTAATGGTACCTTTTTTCATGCCTTCTTCTGACTCTCCTCTGAATTCTTCACAGATTTCTTCTCTGATCATCTTCTTGTTTTAGTGAGGAACAGCAGAACAACTGTTACCTGTTGCTTTTCAGGTGACTCTGTGCCCAGCCACTCCGAGAGCAATCATTGGATACAGCAATGTGTGTGTGCATTCATATCTAGGAATGTTTGGGAGAAAAAAAAAGCCAGCAAAAACAAGGTGGAGGGTGAGATGGGGGTCCTTTATTAATTTGCTAAGAATACCTTAAGCAAATATGTGGGTTTGAGAAGTGTAAGTTCTGTAACATCACCTTTCTCAGATCAGTTGAGTAGAAGTCTGCACGGATGAGAAGGGAGACACCAGCCCTGAGCTGGAGCACCAAGACAGCAATGACTGGCTGCACTGTAGGGCATGGGCTGGTGGGGTGCCAGAGGAGCAGAACCACCTCTGCACAGTTGTGCCACTCTCAGGGGCCTTGAAGGGGCAGGGTGACTGTGGGAAGACCAGAAGGAGCAGCTGGAGGGAGGGGCGCAGGAGCTGCTGTGAAAGCTGGGCTCTGAGGACTTGGTGGAGAGCAGTGGTGGGCAGAGGAGCCCGCTCTGAAAGGACAGAGGAGGTGACATCAAAAGCACAGCCATAAGCTGAGAAAAACAGCAACTTTGTGCCTGCGCTTGTGGACAGGGTCTGAGTTCTCTTTCATTTTGAGTCTGAGATATTCCAGCCCAGTGACTCAATTTATTTCTGTCTCTGCTCCTGACATTTCTCTTTCAGGTGGCTGCTGCATGGTTTTGGGTGGGGCTGTGGGCTGGGGCGACTCGTGTTTTCAAGCTCTTATCGGCATCAGTATGATGTTCTGCTTTTCTTTTCTGTCATACGGCATCCCGCTCCCCTCCCCTTCCTCCCCTCCCTCTGCCGGCTCCCAGAGGAGGCGACAGACGGTCCTGTAATTTGGTTCCATTCGCTCGACTGGAGCAACACCTGCCCCCCTCTCTGGGGACAGGAGGGTCTCATCCCAAACCGTGCAAGGAGCCAAAGATGAATCTGAAGCTCACATGCAAATAGAGCCCAGGATAAAACAACACGGCCATTCTGGGCAGGAAAGGCAAAATCCGTCACCAGGGGAAGAGGCAGGAAAAACGAAATCGGCTCTGAAGAAATAAATAAGAAGCGCCAGGAGATTGCCTTTTCCTTTTGGGTCGGTTGCTATTGTGGTTATTGATCTGTCCCACCCTGGAGAATAAACTGAGAGTACAGAAAAATAATGGCTGATATTAGAACACATTTATTCACCCTAAAAGAACTGGGTTAATTGGGTTACAGGATGGCGAGATGGATAGATATGTGAAGAGATAGATAGATAGAATGTCTCTGCTATTTCTTCGCAGCTATATAATGGAAAAGATCCATTTCTTTGTTGAGTTTCATATACAACATCCTCTTCAGCTTGCCACCACCCCACCCCCCCCCCCATCTCTCTCACAAACACACACGCTCCCTTTGCTAGAAATACAGCAAAGATACCAAATCACATCCAAGACCCTCAGAATTTATCTGATGTGAGTATCAGTGGTCATACCCTACCTGGCTCACACACTTTTTAACACAATAAGACACGACTTTGTGGCTAGGGAGTAATGTGATCCTGAATGCAGAGTACCACGCACTTTGCTGGACAGTGATGGTCTATGCCTAGAAATCCTTCCTTTTGTCTGTGCATATGTAATAGCAGCATAAATTCAAGTCTATATTTTGGAATATTTTGTGCTCAAGATCTTTTAATCTCTTAGGAAACTGTGTGATACTCAGATACAGTTCCCCCTTAGCCGTACAGTGCTGTCAAAACCATTATGTTTATTTGGAGGAGTTACTTTTGGCTTGCTGTCTGTCCTCGTTTGCTGTATCAGGGTCAGGATCTGTTTCCAGGGTTCAGATGAATGCATTAGCTGCCCTGCTTCCTAATGATACCATGTGAGTGTGTATTGCACCGTGTTCCTGTGAGCCCATATAGGCCTGAAAATGTGTCTTAATAGGTGTTATAACCCAATGTCAGCATGCATTGGATATCTCTTGTACTTGGATATCCTAGGTTTATCCATTAGAACTACTTGCTCTCTGTGAATGCTAGAGGTTTCCATTGAATGTTTTATGTATTTTATGTAATGTTTTAGATGTTTTATATATTGCATTGAGTTCAGGCCTAAAATCCCTCTTTTAGTGTCAGCTAAATGTCCAGAGGTTGTGCTTTGCCTTCTCTGTCTTTGAGTGCACTTTCTTTCATGGTTTGTAGGATGAGCTCCTCTTCAGTTGTGAAAGAAAGGTACCTGAATGTAGCTAAAATACCAGGAAATATTAACTATGTCTCTTGCCTGCCCATTGTTGTAATGGCTGAGTGTGATATAAACTTATAACTTCCATTCAGAACTTCCAACCCCATTCCTCCTATAGTATTGTCATTCAAGGTCATTCATTCTTTTATTGCTGAGGGAATATAGACATAGGCAAAGTTTGATTATATAATTAGATTTTATTGCTATCTAACCCAGACTTGCAATGAGATGGAGTTAAATTTGTTTACTCATTCTTCATAAATCCAGACTTCAGAGCCCTTAGCCATACAGCTTTTTTTTTTTTTTTTTTTTTTTTTTTTTTGCATAGGCCTTATAGCTTGTGCATACTACTCAGCTCCTTAAGAATGAAAAAAAAGGTGTGGAATGTGGGAGCAATTCTGTTTTCAACACTTGTCAACTGCTACATGAGAATGAGTTTCCTTCTTGGTACCAGCAGAAAAAAAAAATAGAAGTAGTTGGGGTGACATTATGGTGGGGACAGGATTTAAACAAGGTGGTGAGTGTATGGAAGTGAGACAGGACTTGTAGGAAGAAGCAGTTTCTTCCATCAGATAAAACTTGGGAAGAAAAGGACATCTCTTCAGGTCAGGTGCCCTGACTCTTTTGCGGGTTACACTTGAGATTTGACCCTTTGGATACCACCAAAAGCAAAGTCCTTGCTGCTCTGTGTCTGGGTGCAGACAGGCTCTCTGTTGTCTCAGAGATGGTAAGAATGGAAGAGCCCACAAGATTTTCTGACTTCCTAAGCCTGTTCTGACACATCTCCATGCTGTACTCTTCTTTGCTCACAACACAGGAGCCTTTCTGGTGTATCACTAGGGCACAGGATCACATGGCTGGGAACCTGAGACTCAAGCATTATCTCAGCCTGTGCCTCTGACATGTGTGAGAGACCCCCAGAAGGGGAAGTAAGGCCAGGGGGAATGTGGGGTTCACACCTACAGCTGCCAGTGACTGCAGCCATCCTACTTTACAGTCAGGTGTTGCAGAACACTCTCTTCCCCTAAAACATGCATTCCCAATGGTCAAGAAGGAAATAATATGTTTGTCTTTTTATTAGCTAAGCCCTCCCAAATGCTGATAGCATGAAGGCTTTTTGAATGGCAGGATTTATAATATCACTCAGGCAATTACATTAAACTCAACACAGCGCCCTGATATTGAACCTAAAAAAACAAAACTGTCCCAAAGGAAGGCAGCTCCAAAGTTTTTGGAGTCATTTCAGCCCTGAAATGCAAGATTTGATACCTGTGCATTGAACTACCAAACCAGTGTGCGCTCCCTTGGGACATGGCAAGCGTGTATTTGTAGGAAATGGAATTAACAGTCTCTCTGACAGGTTTTCTGCATGGAGCTTTTCAGCTGGTCAAGACCACACTTAATTAAATCACTGTGCAAAGTGTCAGCCATAAAAATGGGGTGGAGGGGAGGGTTTTGTCTCTCCAGCAAGTAAGAATGGAGGATGAAACCTCCGGAGTCAATGGCAGTATTCAAATTATAGGTAAAATTAACCCCTTGTGGTAAACAAGCTAAGGGTTTAATAAATGAGATGGTCTCACGTTACTCGGGTAATAACCTGTCTGCTGTTGAGTCTGTATCTGTTCCACGTTTCAAATGACAAGATTTGCCAATGAAGCCTTATACAGAAGATTATGGTTGAGGTTTTCTAAAGAAGGGAAAGGGCACAAGATTTTTTCCTTGATTTCGGTAGAATAAGACCTGGCCAGAAAGGGATCAAAGCTGAATTTAAAAAGGAGAAGGAAAACCCAGTGCACTCAGGCAGGACACAACACATGCATTTGGGCGGCAAAGCCAGACATTTCAAAGAGTGAGGCAGCAAAACAGGTGCTTGCAGGCATCAGATTGGATTGTACAGCTTGAACTTTGGAACATGTGACCAGATGCCAGTCATGATGAGACTGGGAGAAAGTGACAGCAAGGGTCCTGTGTCTCCTTTGCTTTTGGGCAGGGCAGCCAGCTGAGAGCGGCTGGAGCAGGGGGGCTGTGGTGGAGGGACTGCAGCCCGAGCCTCTCTAGGAAGAGGCAGGTAACCTGTTGAAGCTTCCCATGCACAACTCGAGAAGCCTTTGCAATCCTTATTCATAAAGACATCTCATGTCTGTCTTACAGAAGGACCAACAGGGAAAAATAATTAGGAAAAAACAGCTTTTATTTGATACTTTTATTTATATGCAAAACAGCTCACCATTCATGAGAGATATGAAAAACGCATCAGATAGAAACCAGATTTATCTATTTTCACTACAAAATATTGCATTATATAAAGCAACATAGACACACAAAAAAACCCTGAAAAAGACTAAAATCTTTGGATAGCAGATGTGGTTTTTTTTCTTCTTCTCTTTTGTCCCTAAAATGCGCTTCTTGTTTTAAGAGATTCACAGCAAAGAACATGAAACATTTTCAGGTTATAGAATTTTTTTGGTTGTCACAAAGGAAAGCAGTCCTGGATTTACTTTTCTTTCTTTTTTTTTTTTCTTTTTTTTTTTAGGAAAAAATGTCCTTTCCTAAAAATATACCACACACATACACACCCACGCTCACTCCCACACACATGCATGTATACACACACGCACATATACACCCACAAAGAAACTACTTCCCTTATAAACGATTTGCAAAGTACTTTTCAGACGCAACTATAGATCAGAATAACAACAAGTTAAAAACAAAAAAACAACAAAACCTCTCCTAGTTAAGTGCTAGTGGTTGTTGATCCCACACAAGGAAAGAAAGAAAAAAGGTCAAGAACAAATGCCTTGATATATATAAAATATACTTATAAACAGGGAGGGGGGGGGAGGTTTGTGGTACACAAGTGCAATATAATTGGAGGGAAAAAAATAAATTAAAAGGAAAAGAAAATGAACACTGTATTGATCCCAACAAACACTCATAAAGTCAAACATAATATTCCACAGGAGAAAGTGTAAACACCCGACTATAGAAACCAATTGGCACGAAGTATCCAAAGTAAAATTGCCACCACTCTGAAAAATAAATAAATCTTGAAAAAAATAAATTGTCAACTCCTTCTACCATAAATAAAAAATAGTTATTTTTAACTGCACCCATGGGTCACACGTTTAAGGTCACAAGTAGATGTTTTTTGGATATATATAAAGGGGCACTTGACAGCCTGAAGAGACAATCCGGTTGTACACTTCTCTTCGAAAAGCGGGCTCTCGATCGGGGGGGGAGCACAAGCAGCGGGGCCCCCCCCGCCCCGCCGCCCGCCCCGGGGAAGGCGCTGCCCGCCGCGGCCGGACCCGGGGCGGCGGGACTGGGGGTCCCGGGGCTGCGGGCGTCTGTCGGGCGCTACACGTCCAGCACGTGGTTGAGATAGGAGATGTAGCAGATGGCGAGGCGCAGGATCTCGATCTTGGAAAGCTTCTTGTCGGGGGGCAGGGTGGGCAGCAGCTTGCGCAGCTCGGCGAAGGCCAGGTTGAAGGCCTCCACGCGGATCCGCTCACGCGTGGCGTGGGCCGAGCGGTACTTGGCCGTGGCGCGGCGCCGCCGGCGCTTCTCCTCCCGGCTCAGCGGCGGCGGGTGCAGCCCGGGCCGGCCCCCGCCGCGGCCCTCCCCGCCGCCGCCGCCGCCCCGGCCCTCGCCGCCGCCGCCCTCGGCGGGCTCCGGGTCGGAGACGCAGCAGCTGAGCGCCTGAGCGTCCGCGCCGCCCAGGGACTCCGGGTCGGAGGGCGCCGAGGAGGGGTGGTCGGAGTCGGCAGCTTGGTCCGGGCTAAGCATCATCTTGGAGGGGGCGGAGGAGCCTTCCCGAGACAGAGAAGCAGAGAGAGCGGGTCAGGGCCCCGGCCCCGGGATACAGGGGCAAGGCGGGGAGCAGGGACATGAGGGACATGAGGGACATGCCGGCCCCCGCGCCCTGCCCCCGGCGCCGGTACCGCCCGACCGGGGCGGGGGGAGAGCCGGGTGGACGAGTCGCGGCTCCTTCAGGGAGTACTAATGAGAGCAATATCGGGGACAAACGATACCCCGTCATTTAACCATCCCTTCCCCGTCATCCCTTTGACGGCAGCTTCAGCTTCAGCGGCGTATACGCTTCCTGCCGTTATTCCCTGCTCTTCCTTGGGTGTTGAAACAGGCCCAGAGAGCAAGAGAGGATTTTTTTTCTTTCAAGCAAGCTAATATCCAGTGTTTCAATATTATGGTGATCCTCCCCGCTCCACCCTCCTGCTGCCTTCCAGGCCCCCAATTTTAATGTTGTCCTTTTTGGCTCTGCTTAACCGTTTCTCTTTCGGCAACGCTCTACGGGATCCAGGCTACTGACATGATACTTTTAAATACACAGCTCAAGGCTCCACAAATATAACAAGGCCAGTAGGGAGATTTATTTCCCCAATCCCTACGGGGTCCGATGTATCTGCTAGGCTCTCCTCTTCGCTCTTTTCTCTGTGCTCCTCCTTTTTTTCTTTTTCTTTCTTTCCTTTCCTGCTGCTAATCGTGCAGATAGCGATTTGCTAGCGATCAAATGGGAATGTTTGGAGAGTTTCCTTTTCCCAAGTGTGGGATTCAAAAAGAAACAAAACCCCAGAGCAGAGGCCGAACTTTTCCATCCCTTTAAATTTTCCCTCCTCTCCCCTCCCTCCGCGAAAAGAGGGGGAGGTTAAATAAATAAATAAATAAATGCGGACGTGCCTTTCAAAAGAAAATTGAATCGTATCTTCTTGCGGCCTCACAGAGCACCATCTGTCATGTAGACAGCAATACAAATCCGAGCGCGTCCGTGGACATGCCGGCATGTAATAAAACAATACATCAGGCAACTAGTGAATAACCTTGGACACAAATGTGTGTGTGTGCGTGCAGCTGGGGTGTCGAGCGAGCTGGGGAGCGAGCCCGACGGAGGAGGGAACGTCGCATCCTCCCCCCGAATTAAGATTGCAAAGTATTTCCACATAAAGTTTCCAGGGAAAGTCCTAGTCGGGCCTCAGACCCGGTTGGGAAAAAGAAACTATTATTATTGTTGTTGTTAACAATAATAATCATAACAACCACACGGGCAGGGGGAATTCTTCCCAGGCAGGGCTAGAGCCAAGCCTCCCCCAACAGGGAGAGACGCGGGGCACGCGTGGCGGGGCAGAGGGGCTCCGCCGGGGGCCGAGGCTCAGCGCTCCCCGGGGTGCACAGGGAGCCAGGACTGGGGAGTGGGAGAGAGGAGCGCTTCCTTCCCTGGGAAAGGGCCGTCTCTTGCCAGGGCCGTCGGAAACGCTTCCTCTTCGATTTTTAATAAGGAGCGTTAATCAGGCCCACAAGGCAGGGGTAGGGGAAAAAAAAAACCATCAGCGCGCAAGTCAGGTATCAGTGATCTCGTGGGGCAAAAAGATAAAGAGGAAAGGTTTAAAATCACCTTTTAACTGGCATCCAAGCGAGGGGGCTGATGCAAAAAGCACGCCAGAGGGGCAGGATTTGCAGGGCGGTTGTACGGAAACGGGCAATTAAAGCGATGGTTACCGAAGAAAGTTGCTAAGAGGTTTCTCTAAGGTGTGTGTTGAATTTTTCGCTTTGATTTGGATTTATCCGTACGGTGGGGTTTGGCGAGCTGATCCCGAAAGAGGCTTTCCCCACTAGTGTCCACCCCCCACCCCTTTTTTTTTTTTCTTTCTTTCTTTTTTTTATTATTATTACAGTAAACCCATGCCCCGTGCTACCTGCAAAAGGGAAAGATATTGTTAAGGCTGCTTACCTCGGTGGAGTCGTTTGGATAGCCTCTCTCTCCACGTCCCCTCGCCCCCTCGGCGATTCCTTTACAGTTCAAATGACCCTCCGGGAGAGGAGCATGGAAAAATTAAAAAATCAAAATCAAATAAAATTAATTACGAGCGAAAAAGTGTCCTGCTCGAATGGGGAAAGGCAGATCTCATCCCTCGCCGCGGCCTCCAGCGCTCCAGAGATGGGAGATGTTATACTGTCGTGTTTGTTTGCGGAGTATAAAAAACAACTTAAGTTACTTACGATGCATCAGGGGAGAAAAAGCGTTTCCCCATCAAAGTCCTCCTCCGCCCGTTTGTCCGGGGCAGCGGCTGCAGCACACCGGCGGCTTCGGCCGGTCAGTTTTAGAGGAGGAAAGTGCCCTCTTCCCCGCTTTTCTTCCTCCTCTTCCCCGACCGCGATAAATAACAAAAGGGATGCGGCGACAGCACCGGCACCGTCCGGGATTATTCCCTCTCTCCCGCCCCCTCAGCCTCTCCTTCCCTGCGGCAGCCCCGCCGCTCCCGGGCCGGGCCGGGCGCGGGGCCCGGGGCGCGGAGCCCGGAGCCCGGGGCGCGGAGCCCGGCGCGGCGCTGCCGGCTTTGTTCCGCCGCGGCCCGACGCACAGGCACGCCGCGGGTCGGGGTAACAATGCGTCGCTCCCTCCTTTCTTCTCTATTCTTTCTTTCTTTTTTTTTTTTTTTTTTTTTTTTTTGGGGGGGGGGGGGGGGTGGGGATGGGGGGGGGGTTGTAACGTGAGGTTTTGTTAATTCACCGGTCCGGTGGAGAGGGGCAGGAGCGGGGGAGACGCCGTCGGAAAATGAATGTTTGGTTTAGTTCTTCTTCTGGTCCTTCAAGAACTGGCGAGGGAAGAAAAAAAAGGATAAACGAAACCCCCATCCGTCCCTGAGCTTCCTAACTCCTCCTGCATCTTTCGAGTGAAAAATAAAGGAAAATATGCGAACGTTGAAAAAGAAAAACAAAACGAAATAAACGAAAATCTCGGCGCGGGTTCGGAGCGGCTGCGAGAGATAACGGCGGTGCAGGACAAGGTACGCTCACATGCACAAAAAGAAAGTGCAGTTCCTCCTCCCACCCCTCCCGGAGGGGCAAAGAAGCCAAGGAGGGGTTGCGGAAGGTGGCAGGGGCGAGACAGACAGACGGAGCGGAGATGCGTGTGGATCCACTTCTGGTACCAAAGGGTTTCGCCTAGAGATGGTCGGAAGAGATAAAGGCTCGGAGAAAAGGGGGCGGCATTTTTTCCCTCTTAAATTGGTATTTAATGGGAAAGCCTATTGGACAGAAACCTGGACACGAGTCACTTAATTGGACTTGACATCTGTCACAGTGTGGGAGTTTTCACAGCCCAAATATTTTCAGCAGATCAGATTCTCGCTGAATCTGTGCCACAAATTATAACAGTCGAGAGCAGCCCATGATATAAACCCTAGCCTCTGGATATACAGTCTCTAGCCATGCTCGTTCCCACTGCTGTCGTCTCCCCCCGCCCAAATATTGGATACCCACTGATCTAGAAAAACACCGCTGGCATTTCACATGTAAGCTAATAAATAAGCTTTAAACATCAATTTGCATCATATATACCAAGCTTGTGGAGAATCGTCAGACCGGTTTCTTAGTTCATTTATTTTGGCGGTCCCCCTGCCCTGTCTGCCACCCACCCCCAATCCCAGTGTGTGGCAGGCATGGACCTGTCAGAGCCAGGGGGACAGAAAGTCTCCCCCGCTCCCTCTGCCTCCTGCCCTCCCTGCTCCAGCGCACAGACAATGAGGCGAGGGAGTCAGCCATGAGTCTGTGGCTTTTCTGCTCTCAAGAGACTGGATGGAGGCAGGCTCCTTCGTGCCTGAGTCAGGGGATGCCTGTGACCAAAGTGACTCCTCTTGCTGTCACCCTGCTCCAGCCCCTGCCAGATGGCAGTGCCTTCTCTGCTCTGATCCCCATTTCCCTCCCTGCAGATCCCTTCAAACGGGTGCCATAGCCACTTTTCTGGTGTAATCGTCTTCTTCCATGGGGACTTTTCTGTGCCAAGAGCCTGTACTGGTAGGCTCCCTTTGGAGCCCCCAAAAAGGGACAGTGGGAGGGATGGGTGAGACAGAGCAGAACTGATTCTGCTGCTCACCAGCAGCTCAGTGGGTGGTTCTGAGTCCCATCAACAGGAAGCGTTGGGGAGAGGTGGCAGGAAGACACTTGCAGGGATCCCTGAGGGTCATCCGTATGCAACAGGCTGGAAGATCTCTGAAAGGGGAGAGATTCTGCACTTGGTATGATTTACAGGACCTTAACAAGAATGAGTAGCATGCCTGAGTAATTTGGGGTTTTGTCTATTTTTATTTTTTTTTAATGGCGGATACTGTAGCAAAGAATATAACCCCCCTGCATGACACCTGGCCCACTAGGGAAAGAAATGCCTGAAAGTGGATCCTAATGAGCACTATTCCCAGGGAAATTTGGGGGTTTATCTCTCTTGCCCTACCCATAACAAGTCTCCAAGGCAGCAGGAGGCTATCACTTGCTGGCACTGGTTCCATGGATATCCAACCTGATCGAACAGGGCTTCTGGAGATGCTTGTCTAAGCTATCCTTGCCTGCTGTGGGACATGCCAGAAAGATCCAGATGCAAGTCACTGAGGCTGTGGCACATCCCCATTCACTTCACCTTACTGGCAACCTTCACAGGTGCTTTTTGGAGATCAGGATCTGAACATTTCAAGGTCACTGTGCTCCACATTCCAAGACCCAAGATCCCATTCCATCAAATGACTAGCATCCCAGACTTCAACGAGAAAGCTGTGGAGGAGACCTTCTCCAGCTCTTTTTTGACTGTGGCTCAGTGCTGGGGGCTTTGGCTTGCAGTGCTCCCCAAGGTATAAGTCTGAGGCCTCAGCCCACAGAAGCTGCAGGTGATGGAATAAGTAGCTGGCTAAGGCTGCCACAGATAACAGCCAGGAAGCTGCTAATTCATGCAAGCCACCCTGCTCTCTGCTACAGATGCTGTCATCATATGGCTTGCTTTTTAGTTTTAATTTTCAGGAAAAGACCAAACAGTTGCTTCACAATGCTGTTCAGTTATGATGGACATTTTTGACACTTCATAAAGCACTGGTTACTGCCCCTGGGATTCGATTACCCCACTGCTCCACTACCAGATGTGTTAAATCTAGAAGGTCCCAGTTTACCCTGGGCATGATAGGCCTGGGGTGTCTACAGAAACCTCTTTGCTAGGGTACTGCAAATCTTCTCACATCAACTGCAAGACACAGGGTGTAGTGTCTGTATCTTTAGCCTTAAAAAGCCAGTCAGAAATGCTGGAGCTGACAGCTTGGTTCTTCTCTGATCAAATAAAGCCCCAAAGCCCAGAAGCAGGGCCAAATTCTCCCAGCAGAGAGATCTCCTGTCTCTCACCACTAACAGCTGGAGCAAGAGGCTGGTTTTGAGAGCTCAGCATACATGGGGCCAACTGGCCTAGGCATGGAACCAGAAACAATCAGAAATTGAAGGACAAACGTGTATTTGATGGAAACCAGAAGCTCCACTTTGACAAAGGAAGGATGACTATAGGTCTCCCTCACGTTCTTTTTGTCTTCCTTAGGAAGTAGCTCACAGCAGGTGGAGACCTACATGTTGGCAATCAGTATGGTCCCAAAGGAAGCTTCATAGATGCCAAAGCCACCTTATGATTTATATCCCCAAATACACACAGAGCCAGCCACAAGTCTCTGGTTGGCCTCTTCACTAAGCAAGCACCTCACTGGCATCAAGGCAAGCTAAGATTCCCATACAATTTCAAAGATGCCCTCAATGGCATGAACAGCATTGATCTGGCTTCTCCATAAAAGGTGAAGCTGCAACCTACAAGCTGCACCTGCTGAAGAGAAAGTGAACAGGAAAAGCAGTGGCAGAAGTAGGGTCTCCAGTCTATACAATGGGCATCCAGCGGTATTCTATGGCTGTGGCCCTGCTGCAGACTAAATCCAGGATACTGAACCTTGCAGCACAGGTGGACATGAATCTCTTGAGGAAGAATTTGGGATTTCATTTTGCCATGCTGGAGGGCTGTAAGGGAGTCATAAATATCTCTTCTTCTTTACCTGGCTTGAGCTGTTGCCTGGCTGGAGGTACAGGAGAAGGGGAGGTGGTTTCCTGTGGACAGCATTGCAGCTCACACTGCTCCTTCCCAGTGACCTCCTAAGTTTAATGAGAAGGAAAGGAGTCCAGAGAAAGACTCAGTATGAACAAAGGCACACCCCACTTTTGTTGGGGCCATCTCACTGAAAAGCAAGATGAAAATCATTCTGTTTTGACTTCCAGGGCTTGCTGACAAGCCAATAAAACCTTATAAACCACACTGCTCCCTACGTAAGTCCTAATGCAGAACTAATATTAGTTAATTCATTAATGACAGCCAGTAAAAGTTGCCCACTCTTGTGAGACTTACAGTGAAGTGTCACAGGCCACCAAACAATATCAAGTCATAGATGGTACTGAATTTGTGACAGAAATTCACAATTCAGGATTTTTTCAGGCTTCAGTGGGATCAGACTTCGGAAAGGCAAGATTCAGAAGAGGATTGTCTTCAGGATGTAGTACGAAGAGACAAGATTGAAAACAGTGCTGCCATGTGATGGTATTTTGCGGAAAGAGGGCACTTTCTCATGTGAACATCTCATATTCACATCACACAATGATTTGAAGGTGATGTCATTTGTGAGAATAGTCTGGGTTGGTGCGTAGCCCCTGAAAGTCTAAAAGGGTGAAGCACTAACACCCTGAGGTGGCTATATGTCCCAAGGAGATGTCCTTCTGGCCTGGAAAAGTAGAATAATGAAAGAATCCAACTGCTCTCTCCACCACTGGGCCAGGTGTCAGGTAATAATTTTTCACTTTCAGCTTGAGAAAATCTCTTAGGTCTGCTGTGGGGAGACATCAAACATGAGAATCCACAATGCTGCTTTTATGGTGTTGCTTGTCAGAGCAGAGCTGCACGTCCATTACCTACATGTCCTCTGTCTGCCGAAAGGACAGCTTCCTAGGATGCTCGAGAACATCCATTCTCTTTTATAGCATACGCCATTCACGTTGCTGGCATATGCTGCCCATTGAAATAAATGGAGCTTGTCACTCTTGGATGTGTTCCTTGGAAATAAACGGTCAAACAAATTAGAACGCTGAGCCATGAAAATCCTTGTCCTTTTGAAAAATCTGTGCTGGATGTAGTTCATGGTTTCCTTAGACATTTGGGTGATATTTTTTGTTTTTCCATTGGTCATGTTTGCTTTCTCTGAGGCTGTTTTAATAACAGGTCAGGAGCTTTGAGTGCTGGCAGGAACAGCCTGCAACTGGGTGAGGGGAAAAAAATAGTGTCCCATGAACAGAGGCACTAGGGCCACCAGGCCTGGATATGAGTTCACCCTGGCTGGGGTCTGCCAGTGTTTGTGAGACAGGCAGGACCTTCAGCTGCTCCATTGCAAATATGAGTGTGACTTCCCTGGGAGTGACTGCGCCGTTTAAACCAGCAGTCTCTAGATGAAATATATGGCTTTTTGACAAAATCCTGATTCTTTTTTGTCTGATTGTAGCCTTTGGCTTATGAACCTTGGTCTCCACTTCTAGTCTTTTCCTTTGTTTGTTGGACTAGAGGAGGCATTGCATTAAGATTCAGCTGCCACTGTAAAGAGCCAGGTGTGCTCATGAGGGTGGTCATGCCCCTTCACACCCTTCACATTGTCTTGACCTCTCCAAAGATCATCCTTGTGATGTCAGTGAGTATTCACAGCTCTCCTGGGAGAAGGCTACTTTGAGAACTGGAGGATGATGAGGAGTTTTTAAAGGCAGAAGGGACCACTCCCTTCTGCAGGGAGCATCTCCCTGCAGGCTGAAGGCTCCCTCTTCATTTCCTTTATAAGCATTTTTCAGAAATAATATCCATTCACGGTTTAAACATTGATGATGGTGGAGGATTCCCAATGATGCCTGGTAAGTTACTCCACCAGTTGTTTCTCTCCACTGTTGAAAACATTGATATGAAAAATGAGTATGCACACCTTCAGCATTCAGCTGTGGGATTGTTTTGTATCTTGGCCCCTGGATTAAGAGTTCTCTTTCATTATGTTATCAGATTAAGGTAGGATTTTGTAAACAGATATATGCACGTGTGCTGTACTGCTGATATGCCTGCATGCACCAGTTATTAGCTTGGCCTTTCTGGTCATGATGAGCATAGCCACAGCTATTACTGCTGCTCAGGTCAAATGTCTGGAAATTTTGGAAACTTGGGAAAATTCCACCTGGGCAAACATTTCAGACAGAAAGAGAAGACATGCCTGAGTAAACTCAGACCTGTTGGTCCTTCCTAGGTTAGTATTCATTGGTAGTGGCCATATCAATTCTGCAGCCTTCTTTTTGTTCTAACAGGATTCAGTGCCTTGTTATCATGCAGAAGAGACCAAGTCTGTTTTATTTCTAAGGTTGTTCTGATCATGGGATATTTTCCATTCTTCCTGTCCACCTTCCTAGACCAGAAATGTGATGCTTAGCATGCCAAGCTCTGAATGTAGAACAAGAAATACTTACTGTGCTCTATAGTGCCTAATGCAGCCTGAATGCTCCTGGAATGGGTTTATTAGGAAATCATATCACACTAAAATGATGGAAAACATGTAAAAACCTAAGATTGTTCACGGTGGGTTAGACCAAAGGTATCTTGTTTTCAGCATTACCAAAAGAGGAAAACCTGTAAGAATAACATAAATCTACTGTGATACTGCCCTCAAATATTCCCCTGACATCCAGTCAATTAAAGTTTAATGCACTGGATGAATTTTCCTTTTCTGAATTTGTCAAGTTGTGGTTTGAATGCATGTGACTTTTCAGCATCCATAATTTCCCATGGAAAGGACTTCTCTGTGAGCCATGTGATTTAGGTAAGTGCATAAGGAAATGCTTGTAAACATGTTTGCAAATAAAATAGCCAAGTTTGCTGAATTACTGTGGCTTCTACTGCTGATGAGCACATGAAGAGTAGCATTGAGTATGTGGGCAGTAGTGCCTTATGTTTTCAATTAATGCATTTGGTTGGAAGCATAAACAGTGGGTGGATTTAAGCCAGTTAAGAAAAAGAGGAGGAATCTCCTGCACTCTGGGTAAGAGGAAGGAAGCAAGACCAAGACCTGTTCCTTGTAATTGATCATGTTTAATTGACTGGGTCAGGGTCTGAAAGTGAGACCAGTCATGCACAAGCTCACACAATCATTATATAGGTTGGAGCCGTGGAAAGTGTCCATGTGAATCAGGCACTAGAGGAGTCAACAAAACAAGCCAGAAACAGAGATGTGTTACCCTTTGCAAGGAACTCGATAGCAATCCCCACACATAAATAACTAGTGAAGAATTTGTGAATTAAGCGGGACAAACAGGAGGAACTTGGTGATTTTTATACAGGCCTGATGCACTAAATGGGGAGTGTGGGTTTATGTGGCTCCCAGACACACACAGCTGGCAGGCAGCAGTCAGTGAATTGAGGGGGAGGCAGACACCGTGTGCTTTGCCACTGAGGACCTTACCTGTGCACATGTGTGCAACTGCTGGCTGCCAGGGTGAGGAAAGAAAAAGTAGATGTCAAGTCTAGCTGGCAGCCAATGCATCTGTCTTCTGTCTTTCACTCACCCACAGTCGAGGTGGAACTTGGCTATTTTTAAATCTGATGTCTGTGTGTGTAGCCATGGGGAATGCTCTTTCCTATGAAAAAGAAAAAAAAATAGAAAAAGAAAAAAAATTAAGATTTTGCAGCCACCTGCATTCCATAAGCAGATGTTTCTCCCTCTATTGATGCCAAGCACCCCAGCCCACAGGCTTCCTTTCTTCAGTAGGAAGTAGAACTTGTAAAACAAAACCCAGTCGTCATTACTGGGCTGCTTAGGCCAGTTGACCAGGGAAGAAAATCTGCCATGCCTTCTTTTTTTTTTTTTTTTTTTTTTTTTTTTTTTTTTTTTTTTTTTTACCTTACATGCAGGGTAAGAATGGCCTCACAGGAGGTATCAGGTACTATGTCCAGTCCAGTGTCTTTTCCCCAGCCATGGCCAGTATCAACATCTCCCGAAATGAGCAGCAAGGTTTTCACCAGCATATAGAGTGTTCAAGATCATTTTATTTCTACTTGTATATCTTTGGCCAGCTGTAACTGGCTTTTTGTTGGCTTCTGTGGTTGTATGGTCATTCCTGGTAAAGGAGGAGGCAAATTGATTTATTCCAAGAAGCCATTCAGGCCTAACAAATTGTTTTTCCTATCAAAATGTTTCCAGGGGATACAACCAGGTGTCTGAAAAGCCATTCCTTTCCCACAGCGGCGTACACCATATCCTAGGCTCCATCCCTATGCAGACTTAATGTCCTTCAACAGCTGCTTCTCTCTCTCCCTTCCAGACCTCTGGATCTCTGTTCCTGAGCATGTGGAAGATGGTGTTGGGTCTTCTGTGTCTTCAGTCATTTCCATTGATCACCTTCTCCATTTCACTGAGGCTATGTACACTGGAATCCTGATTTTTGAGATTCTCTCTGAACTTAAACCAGCTACGTCACTAACTGCTGGATGTTCATCTCCTTCTATTCCCATAATTTTGAGCTCTGTCTTCTGGTGTGGGCTCTAGAATTGGTTTTGCATCCTCCTCTTAGACATGTTCCTTCATATCTTTCTTAATGTGAAATTTGTCCATTGGACACTGTTATCCTTCCTGCCTGGACTCCCTATTTTCCCTTTTGTTTCCCCAAGCTGTTATTTGTTATTGTTCATCATAAACTATTCTCAAACTACCTAGTTGGGTGGTCTCTTGTTTTAAGGGGAGAAGTCTTAACAAAAAGACTGGCTGGTCAGGACTCAGTCCAAGTGAATAACACAGCCTCCCTGAAGGGAAAAAAAATCCTCTGTTATCTTTTCAGGATTTCCTCATGAACTCAGGCAATTTCTATTTGTATCTATGACAATGTTTGATGTTTATAGGAGCCCCAATGAAATATCCTAGGGCAGTAACTCCTTATATATATGTATACATATGAATTCAGATAAGCACTTTTGTAAGGCAGCTTCTTTAGATTCTTCTCAGGTTCCAGATTTTCTGCTTGTCTTCTCAAGAAAAATCCACTTTAAGGCTACAATTAAAGATGAAATAAAAAAAGCAAAGCAATACCATGTCTGGGAAATTTCATGTTATAATTCACATTCTAATTTACTCCTTCTTCTGTGCCCTCTGTGTTCATGTCTGCAGGGTTAGTATGAGACATATCTAGTTAGGGAGTCTGGATTTTTTCTGGAGCCATGATTATGTAAAATTACAGCATCCCCTTACAAAAGTGCTTCTAGCCCTCATGGTGTTGAGATGAATTTGAAACTGTGCCTGGTGAGTGTCAGATGTAGAGAAGTATGAATGTGTATGAAGAGTACTGAGGTCAAAATTCTATGAGATATGAACTATCTTGCATCATTTTGATGGGGCACAATTTCATCGTTCACAGTTACTGTCAAGATTTTTAATAAGACTGGAGATGTAGTAGGATGCTGTAAAGCACTTGAAAGCCCATATGGCTTAGCAAGTGTTTGAATTTCTAGGAGGTGAAGAGTGCCTGATGTTGAAGGCTGTGGGATGGATGTTTCCATTTCTGCGTATTGTAGTTAAATGTTCAGCTCTGTGCAGCTCCACTTGAGCAGTCTTTCTCATCCCTGTCAGGGCTGTGCCCGTTGCCCCAAGAAACTCTCACTGAATGATTGGACTTTTTACGAGGCTGTGTAGTGACAGGACAAGGAGGAATAGCTTCAAAATGAAAGAGGGTAAGTTTAGATTAGATATTAGGAAGAAATTCTTTACTCTGAGGGTGGTGAGACACTGGCACAGCTTGCCCAGAGAAGTTATGGATACCCCATCCCTGGAAATGTTCGGAGTCAGGTTGGATGGGGCTTTGAGCAACCTGGTCTAGTGGAAAGTGTTCCTGTCCATGGTGGGGGCATTGGAACTAGGGGATCTTTAAGGTCCCTTCCAACCCAAAGCATTCTATGATTCTATAAGCCAGTTCAAACTTTTCTTCACCAAGACCCAGATGTCAGGAGTCTCTATGCAGAAGAACAGTCCCCTGCCTGCCTCCATGAAGTGGCTTAGTATATAGCAGTAACTAATGGTGCTCTGCTAAACCAAATAAGCTCACACTTTCAGGTCTGCTGATGCTGTCATTCTCTGATCCCTGTGTTTGGAGAACATTCCCAAGGGAATTATTCCACAAATTGGTGATATCTATAGTCTCCATAGGGTCATTTACAAAGCATGGCATCTCTGAGTCCTTGGTTCCAGAAAAAATGAAACCTCTGAGCTGGTTTTAGACTGTAAACACTCTTGCTTGCTATTGACCATAGTTTGCTTGTATTCAGAGCCCAGGTTTAAGGAAATAAAGTTAAATGTTAGGCTGCCTTCAAGGCCTTTTCTGGTTTTCGAAGGTAAGGTCTTTTCACTGCTCACTTGCTCCAGAGACTCTTAGAATGAAGACCTGGTTGTGAGTTGTCCCCCTCTGTGTAGTGAGTATGAACTTCTGACAACTTCTGCTCTGCAGTATTGAGCAGAAGCTAATGCAGTTTGATTCACCACCCACTTAGGGCTGACAGAAGAACTGGCCAGTCTTTCTGTGGCAGTTTAGGCTACTTTCATATCCAGCTGTCTGCCTCCTCCACCAGCCACAAGTTATTGCCCCCGTGACAAAAAGTCTCAGCAGATCCAGTTCATCATCTGGTGTCTCAGTGCTTTTAAGCTAATGCACCAAACTTTGCCGTGGCAGAGCCACTGGAGGATGCACATTCCCATCTGCCAATTCTGCAAAGGGAGTAATGGGAGGAGGGTCACCGGGAAGTTCTTAAACTGCTGCTATGGGGCTCATCAAAGCTCATCTGTCAGAGCACTAGGGTGAATCAAGTTACTCATAATTGAGATCAGTATCACTGGTCTGTGCCTGAGCAGACTGCAGCTTGCAGGGTACGGAGGTTCCAACCCAGCCCTGGGTCCTTACAACCTTAGGTCCTAAAAGGAAAAGTCTCTGCTTTTTTGATGGATTCAAGATTTCATGACCATATCCATATTTTATATGCTCTAGCTGGAAAATAAGTACCCTTTTCATTCAGAGCTTGTCATCTCAAGGAAAATTACAGGATGGGTCACAGAAGGAAGCAAATTATGCACTGCAGCTAATAAATGGCCATTTACTAGGGCTGCAAAGACTCAGGAGATGGAGGGTCTTCCAAGGCTGCAGTTTCACAAGCAAAATTAACATTTTGCTGCACGGAGCTTGACAAGTATATTCAGGCTCTTTATGCAAATCCCTCAAGAGAAAAGAGATCACCCTTTTTGTGAAATGGGGAGCACGGTCAGGTAGCTGGGGAGGAGAGGAAGATTAAAGGCTACAGGTTGAGTCAGGCAAGGCTTGGTTTTGTCCCTGTTGAGAAAGTTTGGAGGGAGACTACTTTAAGGAATGTAGCCTGGCTCTGGAAACATGCCTTCCCAAAAAGCTCAGCCTGGCTCATGGTTCATTTGGAGGAAAGCAGGAGGTGGGCCTGCACCTGCTGCAACCATCAAGCAGGGGCACCAGTGTGGCAGCTGGCTCCAGTCCTTCTTATGGCTGCTCAGGCATTTCCCTGTGGCATATCCGTGTAAAACCCAGAGGCATCCCAGAGCCTCAGCAGAGACTGAGACTTTGCCATGGTGCAGACATTGGTGCTGGGCTCCCCCTCACCAGCTGGACTGCTCTTCCAGCAGCCAGGAAAAGCAATCATTGGCAAAGGTAATGAGATGGAGTCAGGCACACTATGTAAATACTGTTTGGGCTACATTCATAATCCCGCACCATGAGCCACGTTTCCGTGAGAGAGGCAGTCTGGCCCCCTTGGATAATTTTAATCATTTCTGACATGAAGACTTCTTCTCCTATTTCATGACTTATTTCCCCAGTATCATTTAAATGTATTAAAACACTGTTAGCGTAGAAAGTAGGCATCATGTTAGCATAATATCTAATCAGAACTAGTCTGCCTGTCCCCGCAGGGTTTATTTATTTATTTATTTAGTGTCTGTTTGTGCTGTTTTCTTGTTAGATTGGAAAGCCCTTCCTTGACATACTCATTTGTTCTGCTGTGTAATAGAATAGGATCCTTCAGAGCTGCTGACATCTGCTTTATTTTTGAGATCTGCACCTCTCATCCCACAAAGCAACAATGATAATAATAACAGTGATAATAATAATCATAGTGCAAGGAGGCCTGAGAAGTGAAGTTAAGCATGAAGAGAAGAAGACAAAAAATGGATGAGGAAAAAAAATGGGCTGGCAAAGAATGTTTCGATCACTGGGAGTGTATTTTTATCGGCCCTGACTCTCCACTCATTTACTCATGCTTCATGATTACACCGCCCTGTGGACTGCAATTAATTTCTTTGTGACTTGCAATATTGCAAGGGAGAGGGGATCAGGCACCGTGGTGTGTGTGATCAGGACACTTGTTCTCGGGTATATTCAGCTCTGGTCTCACTCAAGTACATTGCTTTGATTTCTCAATGGCATTGCAGTATTGATTTTGAAGGGAATTAGTTTCTTCAGAGCTCCTGAAGATCTGGCCACTGTGATTTCTCAGGGACTTATTCAGCCTCCTACCCCACAACTTTATCCTCACATGTCACAGCTGAAATAATTGGCATTGCACTATATCAAACTGGCAGGATGCAGTCCTGAAGGCTGAGGGGAATCAAATCCAGAGCAAGCCTTGACAAAAAGCTGCATGAGGAAGAGAGTTGTTGGGTTAAGCACTGTCTGAAATAGGCCTGGTAGCCATGACTGTCCACTCCAGGTCATCTTGTCTGAATCCTGCTCTGTACAGGGCTTTGTACTAAGGAGAGGAGAGTGTACTGCAAGGAGGTAAATGGTAAGAAAAGATATGAAAAGGAAAGAAAGAAGAAAGGAGTAGGAAAAGAGGAAGCAGAAATTACTAAAAAAACAGAGGAAAAAATAGAAAAGGTTTCTAGCAGTAAGATCAGGTCATGCTGAGCTTGGAGCGTCCTTGAGGGTGGTGAACTTATGTGAGTGTGTTAATCTAAGTGGCTGCCACACCATCCGCTAATGTAAATTATTCACATTTAGAATTCTGCATGATTTTTGACTTCAGATGGAAACAAAACTTAGGACTTATGGTATTGAAAAGTTAGGTTCTGATGACAAGTTTCATGGCTGATCTCAATAGTTGTGGCCAGTCAATAGGCAAACAAACCTAGAAGGGCTTGAAATTGGTGAATTTACCTCGTCCTGAGCAGCTGAGAGCGAGTGGCTCTCTTGGTCTTTAGCCTGCGGCCTTCTGCAGTAAAAAACAGGGTGGCTGAGCAAGTACAGGGACCTAAAGAAGTCTAAATAGCTTCAGTAGCAAAAGGCACAAAACCACCCTGGCCCAGAAGCAAAACTCTGGCTCTAGCATTTGTTACTCTCCCTCTTTCAGAAGGACAGTCTGGGCTCTCACTCATAATGATTTTATCATGTCCCACTTCTTCTGGCCCAGAGCTTGGGTGCCCTCAGAGCACACAGTGCACTCTATTACTACCACTGGTGACATTCTTTTTTACACCAGACATAGGTGTGACATCTTATAAATATTGGTAGGGTCACCCTTCTGCTGAGTTCCTTATGTATATGACATGCAGGCATAGGGCAATACAAAATAGGAAATGGGCTTATGAAGCTAGAGATGGAAAAGATTTATGAGGTCCTGCCTGCTCCCTTTTTCTCCCATCATATGCTTATAAAGGATCGTACTTCTATTACTGTTTTGCCTTGTTTTAAATACTCTAGCAACAGGATTTCTGTGTCCCATTGGAGGCTTTTCCATCTACCAGCAGCTCTCATATGCTCAAGAGGTGCTTCAGGAGACCTTTTCCAATACCTCATCCTGTGTCAGATCCAGAGAGGATATGCATGTTCTACAGCTTGTCCGATTTGCCACTATTTGAGGTACATCAACCTGTGGCATCCCTCAGACACTTAGAAGCATTTTAGTACCATTCCATTCCATTCCATTCCATTCCATTCCATGTGGCCATTTTCTTTCAGGAGGCACTAGCAGGAGTGGTTTTCCCAGGAAGCTAATGGATTCTTTAGCTTCTCATGAGTGACACTGTGCCACCAAGCTGTATGGGCCAGCAGAGTCCTTCACTGACATTGGACTGTGCTCACCACTCTTTCACACATCGCGATTCAGGCCCGTGGGAGTGGCCACAGGCTTGCTGGCAAGCTCTGTCTTTGTAAGTCCAGATCAAATTTTCCTTCTTCTATGTCCCGTCCTGTGCTTTCTTGTTTTGCTCCTCAATGCAGTCCCACAATACTTTCCTTGCTCTTGTGAATAATCACTGTCTCTGCTCTCCACTGGTTGCTGTCAAGAGCTGCTCTTCCCATGCTCTTTCCTCAAAATAAAACTGTTCTACACAAATTTAGGGTTATTTCTACTGTTCTTCAGTTTCTCCTTGTACTTTGCTCTTGTGTCTGTGGAAAGCAGGCATTTACAATTAGTCCACCAGGCAAAAAAGTCATTTTGGATATATTTAAATTTTATCTGTGCTTGTACTCCTTAGTGAGCCAATGCTTTTGAGCTTGAGAGCCAGAGGATGAAGTAATAATACTTTTCTGCCTTGTTGATTAAATAAGACTTAGAAAAGCTCTGAGAAATTTGAATATACCAGTGGTTTTTGGCATAGGAGAGGCTGGAGTGGGCCAGTCTCTTGAGGTAGGTGGGCTAAGTGTGCAGACAGAAGATGAGCTGCAAGTTCAGGATGCAAATTTATGGGAAAACATTGAGTTCAGCTGAAATGATAAAAAAAAAACACATGAAAATAAAGAAATAAAGAAATAAGGGTGGAAGGTATATTACCTCCACTGGAGGGAGGAGAAGTCTTATGGTTTATAGGCTGGCTGATAGGACTCTTGGAAATGAGAGCAAGTGATAACACGCTGTAGGGAAGTACTTTCTTGTGAGAGAAATCTGCTACCTAATACCAAAATATTATCTAAAGAGCAAGAACAGTGAGCTCTTTTGATGAGGGCCACCATGGGTGTCATTTCAAGAAGAATCCTCACAAGCACTGTTAATTATCTATCCAAGCACAGTGGCTCATATTTTTATACCTGAGTGAATAAAATTAATCTCAGATCTTAACATCTAAATAAAAGTGTCATTTATCTCCCACAGCAGCTAAGGCTAGAGAATTTATGGATATACAGGAGCTCTGAAGATAAGGCCCTATTTGTTTCCCTGTTTTTGGGAACTTAACTATGGTCACCCAAACCAAGATGTTCTGTGCCCTGTTCCTATGGATATGATGATGTAATCCACAGCAATTTAGCAAAAATAGAGAAATCAACTACTCAGAATTTCTCTCAGACACCAAACATGCCAGTTTTATTGTATTCCTGTGTCACCTCATTATGGGATATTGATTTCCATTACCGTGTATTTCAGAAAATTCCCTGGGTAATGCTCTGGTGATTTGCTCCAAACAGGGCACCTCAGTAATCTTTTGGCAGGCAGGAGAAACTGTCAAGCAAAATTCTGTCAACCCAACAGACCCAATTCAGCCCACTGCCCAGTTCCTGTTCCTCTTGCAGTATCTCTGAGGTGGAATTGAGTCAGTTTTTATATTTGTTCATAAATCAAGTGAGATTCAGGATCATTTGCCTAAAAATGCTGTATCACATGTTGGCACCTCTCGGTGTGATAGCCCAGTGAGAAAACACTGCAGTAATAATGTTGCCCTCTAGCCCTGAGGATAACAAATACCCAGTTCTGCTGGGAGATAGATGCATCGGTAATTAGCAAATGTTTGAACATGCTGAACCCTGCCAACTTATACCCAGCCTGATGCTACACTTCCCATTTACATTTAACATCTCTCCTTGCTGCTGGTGAGGAGTCCTTAAGCATCTCTTACTGTATGATGAATGTCAGTAAAGCTTCTCTTAAGCTACACCAGTTGACACAATATGGGAAAGGTAGTGAAGAGCTAGGAAGTTTGATGAGCTCCTGGCAGACTCTTAACAGAACCAGAACCATCAATTTTGTCATAGGTTTTGGACTTGCTATCCTAGAAAAAAAATGCCATGAGAGCTGGCCATGAGCAGCAAACTTGTTTAAACACCAAACACTCTTGTGGGAGAACAGGAAGACTGAAAAGTAGACAGAGACACTGATGTTTAGGGGGCTTGTCATTCTGGTCATATAAGGTCATAGAACATTCTGCTTTTAATTGAGTAAGTAAAAGAACAAATTTTATCTGAAACAATAACAAAGACATGACAATGCTCTAACAGTCCTGGAACTCAGCTTTTTCTGCATGTGTGATGCAGTTCCCATTCATTTCAACAATCCCACACATGATAGCTGGACTCTTAGCCTTCTTAGGGCAATTTTGTCCCTCAGCTAGTGACACTAATCCAGTGTCACTGCCTTACACGCCATGAGATGCAGGATACTCCTGGTGAATAACTAAGGTTCAGAGGAATAACCAGTGTGGTCAGGGGGATTACATTAGACCTGATCAGACTGTCATGAGATGACTTCTGATGTTGCCTTTTCAGTTTCTACATTGCAAATCAGAGCAACTTTATCATTGTAGAAATATTCCATGTGACTTTTTACAGGGGTGGCTCAGAATAGAAGATGACTTTGTGCCTTCATCTTCCTTAAAGGCATCTAGAAAAAAATACTTTCAGAGCTGTAGATCACCATCTCCAGCATCTTCTTGGCTTTCTGATTTGCTTCCTTTCTATGCTTCCTTGAGGAAAGGTAAATAAACCTTTCTTTTAAAAGGATTTATTCAGACAAAAAACCAGGAAATCTGACGTTTCTGAAAATAAGGATTTGCAGAACTATTCTCTGAATTTGATAATCCTCATGGTTATTTTTCTTCCCTGAAGTTTGGATTATTGTGTCAACTAGAGTAAGGGTCAATCTGTAAAGTAACATTAGGTATCAGTGGGGTCAATATCCTGTTTTGAATGTTTCACAAAACTCCAAGAAAGAGAGATCATGCACATGACTAATCTTTATGGAGCATGATTACAGATCTGGTCCTCTCTACCCACTCCTTAAAGCAGAGGCAGATTAACACCTTCTTGAGAGCTGGTCTCAAAGAAGCCTCACTTAAGACATTCATTAGTCCCCTGCCCTCTCCTGCATTCCCCAACATCAGACAGGTACCGTATTTAGGAAAGGATGATTGTCATTTTGCTATTTAAACTAGATATGGTTAACTTCAGGTGCTGGCAGTTACCAAATTTTCAAGGTCGCCTGAGTCCCCATGTTTTGAACATGAGCCATTTTCCTCACATGATAGTGTTCTCACAATGAAGATGTATCATCCTCACCATTCTTGACAAGCATCCTGGGAAGGGATCCCTGGGGACCAACTTCTATGTGCTGAGATGTGATTTCATATGTGTCTGTAAAAGAACAATAGAAGGGATAAAGATGAGCTATTTAGCAGAAGTCTTGGTGCCATTGACATGCCTGGAGGGGAATTTATCTCTGTTAACTTATGTCCCCACTTCATCTGAGGTAGTTCCTCCTGGCTCTCCTTTACACTCAGTGGAGAAAAGAAGACATAGTGATGATGTGACACATCTTGCCTATTTTAGATGTTTGTGGTAGAGGGAGGTGAAATACCCACCAGAAGGACCTATTTCTCCCCAGTAAGAGTAGTTCAGACTGATGCTAGAGAAGGAGATGCTCAGCACTGATCACATAAATCCCACCCCCAGCTTCCAGAAGAGGAAGTCACATATACGTGACTGGACATACACACATTTATGTAAGTCACATACATGGGTCTGGCCATCTCCCAAGCTGAGATTCTGCACCTTGCACCTTGCTTCTCCATGCTGGGCCTATTCATTTCCAAATCAGTTCATGCTGAAAAGGAATTTCCATTTCTTCTACAACTGACAGCAGCAGAAAAAATGGACACCCTTGCTCTAAGATTTCAGAGAAGCTCTGTCTCATTTTGGTATCAGTATCTCCCTACCAAAGTCATGGTCCAAACACCATTTTTTTTTTTTTTTGAGACACTGTTGGGATCTTAATCTGATCACTTATCCTATTTCCAAGAACCCTTTGTGATTTCTTTGGTTATTTGGCATTTCCACAGGAGTCTTCAGCACATGGAGAGGACCCAGTTTTTCTAAGTGTTGTACAGACATAAGAGTTCCTGCTGTGAAGGATTTCAGCAGTTTTACTTCTGCCATTCACCTCCAGGCTAGTGAGAATGTCCAGACAATGCACGGGTCCTCAGAGGTAAGCTGCAGGTGAGGCAGCTCCTTTGGCTCCATCTCTCACGTCCCCATAGGAGCTCCAGAGGGTAGCTGCAATCCTCTTGGTGGCATGAAGCTGGTGCTGGAGTTCTCAGATTGTACCCACTCTGGCCTGGGGCAAGGTGAGAAGCTCTGATCTCTGTTTGGAGCCCTTCTCACATCCTTCAAAGAGACCCTGTTTGGCCTGACCGATTGCGAGGAGGGGTTGGCTGTTGCAGGGGCAGAAGGGCGCAAAGGCGCATTTACCGCACTTCCATGGGCTTTCCCTTGGATTTGACTGGTATTTTTATACATCTCTTCCCTGATCTCTCTCAGCCTCAATCTCCACCCTCAGAACAAGACAGCCTTGCAGGCAGTGTAAATGGTCGCCGCTCCACCCAAGGCAGTCCCCCAGAAAACACAGCAGCTGTGGACCCTCTTCTCACCTCTCCCTCTTTCCTTTCTTTCTCCCGATCTCTTCACTTCTTTGTCTCCCTCCTCCCCACTTTTTCTGCCTTTGTTTTTTTTTTTACCCTGTTCCCTCATGATCTCCCTCCGCCTGTGTCTCTCAGTCCCTTTCCCCAGCTCGCTCTCTCTGGAGACAGGTCTAGTGGCCTGGTTGCCATCTGCTGCCTGGGCTGTTTTTTGTGTGAGTGCGTACGCGTATGCGCGCGCGCGGGTGCACGTGGGGCTTTTTTTATGAGGTTGAGATCAGATGGCATCTAATCGATCGTCATGGTCTCCATGGTTACCTGGGTGACAGAGTAGTTGGGAGAGACACATACTCCAGCCTGGGGCTGTCAGACCATTCCTGAGAGAAATAATAAAAAAAAAAAAATTAAAAAAAAAAAAAAAAAAAAAAAAGAAAAAAGAAAAAAGAGAAAGGAAAAAAAAAAAAGAAGAAAAAAAGAAAGAATAAAAATCAAAGCTCTTCCATCACGTTTCACACATTTACATCTTCCTCGGATCCAGGAAAACGTAGCCTGCGCTTCTGTTTTACATTGTCACCCTTTGACTTGGCTCGAGGAGGAACAAAGCAGACTTGTTTTTCTTTCTGCACGGCACAGGCACAAAAGTGAGCCACATCTTTGGGAGAAGCTTCCTTTCCCCTTCTGCTTCTCTGAAAGGTTTGATCTTTACTTTTTGTTTTTATCCCCTCGGTCACTGTTGTAACCATAATGATTATTTTTATTCTTCTAAATTGGTTAGTCTCTTGAATTGACTACAGGCAATTTCCCAGGTATTCTCTGGGAAAAGAATTACAGTTTATTAGTCTCAGCAGTATCCTTTTCTCCCTGGCCTCAGCCCCTAACACTAGACTATCTTCAGCTCTTGTTGTAAGAGATCAATCAATCTGTGTATGATTCTATGTTTGGAAGCAAGTGGAGTGTGATCCTTAGGATGAATTATGGAATTAGGTGAGTTTGTTGTCTTTAAAAGCAGATCGAGTTGGGCATGGCAACATCTCTGACCACGGCAATTAGTGTGTCAGGAGCATGGGAACTAAAACCACACAGTGCAGAATATGAACTTGCATGAATCAGGGGAGGAAAAGGATACTGCTGCATTTCAACCAATCTCATTGTGGCATACACCCCTCAATAATCCAAGAATTTCATAAAGTTTGCTTACAATGCACTGGCCAGGTACACCCTATCTGGTTCCCTGATACCATATTCTGCCTGGTGCAACACAAATTTGTGTTTGATTTGACCTCAGCATGGCCCCCAAAAGGCAATCAGGTTACATCTTCTGTTGTCTGGCTGCAGCCGAGGCGTTAGTGCTCATCAAAGCTCACCCATTGCAGTGCTGGGGCAGCTGCTGCCTGGCCATGTTCCTGCTTATGGTAGCACACAGGGCTTTGGAAATGACAAATGTAAACACAGGCAAAGGGAGATAATAGCAGCAATGAGCACGGCTGTGATGGGCTGAGGGGCTGGTGACCCATCAGTGTTCTCCAGAGATCCAGAAGTGCTGACTTAATACTGCTAACTATGAAATACATCAGATCAGAGCACCCCTGGACAAGCAAAGGTTTGAGAAATGGATATGCCCTTAATTTTCTCTTTCTCAGTTCTGAAACAAACTGACTTTTAGTTGGAGCCTGTGGTCTTGCTCTGTTTTTTTGCCTTCCTGGTAGAAGCACGAGGCGCCCAAGTTGGGTCACTCAGTTCACACTGCAGATAGGCATGAGGATGGTATTAAGTTGTCTGAGGGGTGTCATTGCAGGTGACATTCCATCCAGTGTGCCCACACCATCCCCAAAAGGCACAGGTCTTAAACTGTGCTTACGTGTGATCTCCCAAACTCCTTTGTTTAAAAAAAAAAAATAAAAAATCCATGATCATGCCTATTTGAATTCTGATTCTGCTCCCTCCTAGCAGCATAACATCCCTGCTTATAACCAGCAGGGTGGGAAATCCTCTGCTCTTCATATTCCCTAATGTTAAATAACATGGGCCTCCTAGATTTTCATACTGTACAAACACAAACTAATTAAGGTCGTACAAATACATCCCAGGCAGAGAATGAGAATCTGCTCACTTGAGAGAAGACCGCTGGCTTCCACGTCCCGGGGAAAGCTCCCTCACAGTTTACATTGTTCTTTTTGCAAGGGATAATTTATGGTAAAGCCAGTTTCCACTGAAACAGCAGACGTGCACAGAGAGGGGAAAAAAATGTAAACACAACAGCATCTTTGTGAATGCAGCAAGGTGCTGGTGCCTGCCTCTGCATGCTCCATAATATATTAATACACACTGGCTGGCCAATCCCACTGGAGCATTCAATCATGCCACATTATAATAGAATTTAATGGAGTTGACAGCTAAGACCTAGTTGGTGGAGACATGTGAAAGACCTTTGCAATGAGGATAACAATTAATAAAGGAAAGCGCCATAGATTTTTGGAGAACCTCATAAAAAAGTAAAATATCGACGTTGATCACGGCATGCAAGGATATTAGACACGTAAATCGAGCTATTGCCTTTATTTATTTATTTGCACATCTTTAATATTATAGGCACAGGTTTCCCCAAGGCCAAAATGCAATTTCTCTCTCCATTTCTCAGCAGGAGCTTTTCATCTCCCTATTCACCAGGTTTTGAATTGCACATTTAATAAGCGATAAAGAATTCCTGTCTCTTTTCCTTGGGCTTTCAGCCCACAGTTTTTTCCTCCCTTCTGTCTTCTGATGGAAACAACAATCCCCTTTACCTGGCAGTAGGTTGCTTAGGGATGTGGGGGCAGTGTAAAAGGGGACCTGGAGCCCACAGGGAGTGTCTGGACTTCAGTGTCTGCTGATGTGCTTTGTATGCCAGGTTCCACTGGGTAAGGCAAAGAGTGCATGGGATCAACATAAAAAGAAGGAGAAAGAATCTACAACACTGTAAACCAGCATTTCTCCTGCCTTACCAGATATTTTTGGTAGGAAGAACAGTTTATGTCTTCACTGCCCTCATCCGTGTCTGAGGAGAGACACTCTTCAACCTTCATGGAATATTGTAGTCATTTTAAAGAATTAATCCTATGGGTAAACTGCACCTAGTTCAATCTTCCCCCTTACAGAGGTGGCAAAAATTTCATCAGCTGCAGCTGGGAGCATTGCTGGGCTCCCACAGGCTCAAATCTCTCTGGATTTCCTTGGCTGTGCTCAGTTAACACACTCCTGAATCAGGGCTGGCTCCTCGCCTCAGAGAAGTCCTGGACAGAATTTCCAAGAGTATTTAGGTGTGAATTGGTACCTGGCGGGATGTTTAGAAACACACAGGCTCCTCACTGCCCAGAGGTGCAGCCCAAGCCCCTGATGCTCACTGTCCCTGCATCTGTAAATGCCCATGTAGCACTGGAGAGCTCCCCTCACAGAATGACAGGCTTCAGTTCCTTCTGGCTTCAACTTTACACCACTACAAGCCCACTCATCTCATTGGGCTTCCTCCTAACCTCCCCCGATGAACACCAAGGACAGGATCAGCCCCAAACAAGCCCAAGCTTCTGGTAATGTAAAGGTCCAGCTTCCTTAAGTTAGGCTCAGTGATCCTTGTGGGATCCTTCTAACTCACAATTGCTTCATATGATTCTATGATTCTACAAGTCCAGCTGTGCAACCTCAGCTGCCCTGCAGCTTGGGGCATTGAGCTCGCATCAAAGCCATTTGGAGCAGTCAGGAAAAAAACTGAGGGGTCAAATCCATCCTTAGTTTAGGACTGTAGAGACTGATGGTGTTATAAAAGGGATGACTTTAGCATCGTGTTTAGAAATTAAAAACAACTGAACGGATACTTGAATGAGCATGGTGCAATTGTAAAAAAAGGACTAAATAATTAGATACTTCCATTTTACAACCAGCTGCAGTAGGTTAATTTCTTGTCAGGTAAATCAACCTTGTTTTTCTTTCACTTACCTATGCACAGATGTACTTCCTCAGGACAGGTGACGTCTTGCTTGGAACAAAAGAGGCCATTTGTCCATATCACAGCAGCAGCGACTGCATCATGTCATCTCACGCTCTCCTCCAGCAAATTGAGTTTGTCAGTGCTCAGCCACGCAGCTGAGTGGAGTGCTGCATGATGCCTCACCTCTCCTGGGAGAGAGAAGTTGGCATAAGCCATATCGTAATGGGATCCAGAAACAAAGAAGCGTGAATGAAGTGCTAATTGCATTCATAAAGACATTAACAAAGGAATTAAAATGGCAGAAGCTTCCTTTCCCCCTCAAGGTTCATATAAACAACCAAAAATATATTAATAATCACTGAGGTTTACACTACTTTGAAGGGATTATACAGAGATAGGGCATCAGGGCTTGGAAAGACCATTTCAGTGGTCTTTTTTATGGGATTCTGTATCAGAGATGAGACACTCCACTGCTTCCATTTATCCGAATTTGTTCTTTTCTTTCCATCTTTTCTCTTGTCCTTATGCTCCCTTCAAAGAACAGTAAGACTGCTCATTTTCTCCTGAAACTTTTAATATGCTGTAAAAATAATGACATCATATTAAAACCTGTAAATTTTCCTAAAAATTCCCCAAAACAAAATGACCTGAGAAGTTTGGCCAATGGCACAATGGAAGTTTCTTGTATAAAATGGCCTGAAACATCCTGCCTGGGTTTTTAATCTCATTCAGTTCTGCTCACCTTTCCATGGAAAAGGGGAAAAAAAAGTAATGCTTTCTGCTTTTTTCTCAGTCAGTTTCTACATGATTTCATCCTTCCAATTACCAAACTCCAGCACTCTGTTTTTATTTGCATTGCTACTACTGGGAAAAAACATTTCCTATTAAAATTCTCTCCAAACAATGGGGTCTTTTTCCCTCCCATGAGAATAGTACTATTAGTCTTAAACATGGAAAGAGCTAATTTCACAGATCCTAAATTCTGAGGCTACTTTAAATTGCTTGTACCAGCAAAATGATAGCTCTTGCTTTTTCAACTACATAGCTATATTTATCACACCTCTCCAACTCCTGCACTCACCTCCTTTCCACCTGCTGATGTGGGTGTTGTGCTAGTGACAGCTACAGCTAAAGTCAGCTAAACAGTTTGTTCTGTTCACTAATCTTCAGTCACTCATAACTTTCTAAAATGTTTGTTCTGGAGGCTGCAATCTGCCAGTTTCTCATGACCACTCAAAGGCAGATTTCTCTAGGAAAGATGAGTCCAAGCCATTCAGCAGTTCTGTAGAATGAGGCACTCCTGTCACCTAGTGCTGAGGCTGATGTGCCTGCAGAGGCACCATGCATGGAGAAGAGGACCCTGAGCTGACACAGGGAGGTTGCCAGCCCTGTGTCACTATGTGTGCTCCACCCCCAGCTGAGACTCAGGACTTGTGAGTGCCAGGATTGGTGTTTCCAGCTCTGGAGGGCAGAAGGCAGGGTTCCTTGGGAGCACATCCAGGGAGATGAGATGGGATATGCCGCAAACATCTGAAGGAAGGAAGGAAGCTCAGACCTTCATGCATGTGGGAGGTGTGTGGGAGCCTGGGGATGGGGTCTGGGATGGGGTTTCTGACTGGAGAAGGAGAAAGGCACTAACCAAGGGTGTGGGGTTGTATAAGGCAGCACAGGGTAGGCTGAGAGAGCAGAGGGGCACAATTCCTCCAGTATTCTCTGCCCTCAGGAAGAGGGTCTTCAAGCAATGTTGAGACATGAACAAACAAGAGAAGCCTTACCAGAAACATTTTGAAAGAAGAAAGAGAAGAAAATAAACAATTTTGTGCTGCATGAAGTATAGAGGGAGAGATGATGCATCTGGCTAAAACCCCAACCTCTTTAAAGGATCTGAACCATTCAGGGAAGTGTCCTTGTTTCAAGAGCATACCTCTTTCCATGGTGTGCACAGTCCTTTCCATGAAAGGCAGATTTGGGATTGTTAGGACAATGAGGACTATTGGAGCTCAAGCACAAACAATGGTGGAGTAGTTGACATTAAATCCTAATTCTGAAGTGGATTTAAAGCCTGTAGAACCACCCACACTAATCTGACATCTCCCACTCCTCACTTCTCCATCTTTGCTTCCCTTCTTTACTCCCAGACACAACAAAATCCCTCAGAAATACACTCATAGCCCATCCTTTCTCCTTTGCCCCTGTCCTGTCCCCAACAAGGTCCTGCCAACACCTCAGTGGAACCTCCATCTGTGGTGCTCTCCTGGCACTACTGCACTGCATCAAGAGCTCCTGAGGTCACTTGCTCAAAGCATGATGGAAGGAGTGATAAACAGAGTTGGTGCTAGGACGAAGAATGAGCAATGCTCCCACATTAAATGCAAAAACTGAAATTAAAGCAATTTTCCATGTTACAGGAAAACTGGCTAGCAGTTAGCAGCAGCAGCAGGAATTTTCCAGAGTTGCTGGGAGTCAGGATGGGGCTCAGCTATTCTTCTCATCTCAGTATCCCCAGTTCAGGAAGGAGACATACCCCTGCCTGTGACTTCAGTGCAGGTGAATGGAGTGCAAGGGCAGCCTCAGCCCAAGTCTTGTTTCTGAATAAATGAAAAGTATATCTTCCACATTTTCAGCTGGGAGGGAGAAGCCTATCTCAGGAGTGATGGCAGGTGCTGCTGAGCTATTTCCATTTTCCAGCTCTGCAACCTCAGGAACCTCTTTAATCCAAACCACCCGCCAAGCTCCATTCACTGGCCCTGAAGATCAGCCAGTGGATTTGGATTCATTTTTAAGACTGTCTTTAATTTTTTTGAGGTATCTTGCTGGCGGATTTTTGGTCTCACCTGTGACTCAAGAAGAGATTTGCAAATCTCATTCTCACATTTTCAGTCATTTAAAGGGGCACATCATACGAAGAATTTAGGTTCTGCTTTCAATAGAGGAAACAGGGGGGTAAAGGTATATGAAAAGAAAACCAAGAGGTACAGAAATGCTTTGACAGATTTGTTAGAGATGAAAACATTCTTTATTTGATTTCTTCATTCCCTGGGGCTGTGAGGGGAACCCATATGCAATTACATTGAACTAAAGTATGAAAATCAGAGAGCGAATTTGACAAGAAGCTCCACCAAACCCACCCAGAAGCTCAGTGAAGTGCAAAATGCAAAGCTAACCGAGGAAAGAGTGGTGTAGCTCAGGGGCAGGATTTCGGTTACCGTGTTCTAAGGCATTGGTAACAGGAACGGAGACAGGAAAGTACACAGAAGGTACAACCCAGTGTGATCTTACGTGGGGGTTATGCTCCACAGTGCTGGCAGCTATTGAGAGATGTCAAAGGTTGACAGTAATTTTTTAGTCACTCATGCAATTTTTTAGTCAATTCTCAGAAGGAAATATGCACACATGGACATGTGTGTGCTGCTACTGTCCAAGCGCCTTTTGGTGTCTAGCTTGCTGAAATGCTTTCAATTAGGGTTTGGAAACGGTTGCCTCAGTCAGCCTATGTGACACTTGCCAAAGACAAAATTAGTTTCAGTCATTGATGTTTTCCTTCCAAAAAACCAAAGCATCACTCTCCCTTTCTCTCTCTCCCTTTTATTGTGGGAGACTATTTCTCAGGTAGGTGTTTAGCGGACTTTTAATGTCATGGAAACTTCATCTGCAAATTCGTTAGAAACTCTTTAGTAAAGCAGCCTAGTAAAACAGATGATTAATATTGGTAAGCTCCTCATTTGCATATTAATTAGTCTCTGTACTCAACTAATTAAAACAGGCCTGCCTGTTTGTAGACTTTCTGAATTCCAGATTGTTGCTATTGCTCCCATGTAAGTGCATTTAGTGCAGCTAAGGCAGGCCATTGATATTACAAATCAGGCACCCCAAGCAGCAGTAGCAATATTTTAAGGCATTTAAGTCTATAAGGGAAGTACTTTCGGTGCTTTCTTTAAAAAAAAAAACAAAAACAGGACTGATGCTTGAAATGGTAGGATGTACTGACTAAGCAGTGCTTCCACTTCCCTGTGATGCTCTTGCAGAGCAGGACAATTCCAGAAACCAGACAAATCCAAGGCCAGAGGGAGAACAGCACAACAGGGCACAAAGAGGCCCAGGATGAGCTGCCCTTAAGCCTTTCAGTACTCGCTTTTCTCCAGACATGCAGCCTAAAATTAAGCTCAGGCTGATGACTCAAGACACGAAAATTCGAGGTTCATTCTGACCTGTGTTGCTCTGGCAGAATTCTGTTCAGTCTTCCAAGGCTGGGGATGGAACTGGGACTTGGAGTCCTTGCATGCCAGCTGGATTTGCCCTTGCAAGCCTAGTTCGTGGCCCCACGTGCTCTGCAGAGATGCTGCAGCAGCCAGGCACTGGCTGAACTTTTATAGGTAAAGAGCTGCATTTTCCCCATTCCACATTTCCCTGCTGGCTGTGTGGATGGAACAACAAAGAAATTCCCCGGTTGATTCCTTGCCTTCAAGCTTCAGCACACAAAATGCAGCCCACCCATCAGCCACAAAGTCCTTCCCTATCCCAGAGCCAGACAGTGCTGCCCTCTCCAACAGGATCCTGTCTCCTCCTCCCTTTGCCTGCCTTGAGTACACACCATTTCCTCCTCTGCCATCCGGGCCAACAGGCAGCCCCCTTGTGTTTCTCAGCCAACACACCTGCTGGTGGCCATGACACTCCTCTGTCTTCCTACTACCCCTTCTAACTCTGCCTGCTGTTCTTGCTTCTGGACCTTGCCTCTTTATCTTCTTCTCCTTCTCATGCACCTGTTTTTTGTTCCTCCCAGCTGTTAGCATTCCCCACTTTGCTATTCCCCCAGTTGTGCTGGACTCCTGTAGAACTTCAGGGACTGAGGATAAAACACCCAGGGCTGTGAGGCACTTTATGATGTATATTTACTGCCATAAAATATTTTGCATGGCAGTGACAAGTAGGTTTTCTCAAACTGTCTGTGCACTGAGACTTTTCCTCACCCTAGCTGCCAATAACAGTTTGACAGGTTTTATTATACTCCATTATTCACAACAAGCCAGGTCGCTGTGCCATATGCTGTCCAGTCCTGCTAAAGCTAACCATGTGCCCATGTTGGCTGCAAACCAAGGCTGGTTAAAACCTGCTCCTTTTTTGCATGCTATTTGTTTTGAAAGAATTGGAGACGGGCTTCATGTCAGATGTTCCAGTGCACCTTATCACACCACTTTGCTCACCCTCAGCAGCCTAAACACCAAAACAATTGGAAAATCAAGGATCCTGGTATGGTTTGGACCTGGGGTTCTTCTAGAAACATGTGCTGCTCTGGAGCTGATGGAGTATAAGGCATAAGAAGAGCCTTAAATGTCTCTGGGGCCACTGGCAGTGTGTTCAGCTTGGAGTGTAGCTTTAGATATGGTTCATGCACTGCTTAGTAGGACCCACAGCAAAGAAAAGTGCAGTGTTTCTAAGACGAAACCTGGCCTTCACCAACAACAGCTGTTTTAGAGGCATTGCAGCTATAGCAGTCATTTTGTCTGCATGTGGCTGGACAGACTTCCTACTGCATTCTCCAAAGCCCAGCCTCCTCCAAGCCTGCACTCACAGCTCCATGGCCCACGCAACTTGCTGTTTCTTGCTTTTCAGCTGCTTTTGTTGGTCTGTTTTGTTTGAATGTTTGCTGACTTGCCAAATCCTGCAGTTACCAACACACAGCCCCATCTAGAAAGAACATTTATTGCTGCCTTTCAAGTCTGCCAGACTTTGGATCCCTCTCCTACTCATTGTTTGCACTGTTCCTGTTCTTAGATGGATGTTTTCCTTCCTCTTGCTGCATCCATTTAGCTGATCCTTCTTGCTGTTCCCCAAGCTTTTTCTTCCCAACTCTCCATGAAATAAGCTGATGGCAGAGGCTACTTACAAGTTCACCCATTTCTGGGCATAGCTCCTGTTTCTTCGGGTGTGCTGTCTGCTGGTTCTCTTGCATTGCCTTTAATGGTGTTTTCCATTTTGGGAAATGAGCAAAAACTGAAAGTTTTTGCAAAGTGGTGCATTCCTTTCACCCTGCTCCATGTCCATCACCAGCCTGTGATTTCTCTGATCACAATTACCAGGGACCTGTGTGATGTGTGGCACTGTAAGGACCAAACAGAGGTCTTATCTGCCCAACACTCTCCATGTAGTGTCACTGTGGTGGTGCGTGTGAATCATGGTGGCAGCCTCAGGCTGGAAACTGTTTCCCATTGCCCACAGTGAAGGCTTAGGTCTGTACTGACGTCATGAAGTATATTTGATTTTAATTATATACCCAGATTTGCACTTGAAATATAGTGTGAGGTCTGATTCTTGCATCTTCTCATAAGATCCTTGATTTCCATCACATCCTTAACGTATCTCAGTTTCTAAGAGTCCAGCCATTTGCAGAAATTATCCTTTTAATGCTGTGTGGCATCATGAATTTTAACAGACTGCATACTTGATTTTTGTTATACAGCCAGGGATCTTCTTTCCACTGCCTTTTTCTCTTCATGTTGTTGTAAAACGTCTATAGATGTTCTTTGTTGTTTTTTTGGCTTCATAGTCAAGGCCAGCAAAACTCTCAGCTTCATTAGTCTCACAGATGGCACAAAGGTAACAACATAAAGTTACTTTCTAACTTTATCTTAGTCTTGAAGGGTTCTCACCTTCTTGAAGTATTTTGGTAAAGAACTGGGTAAGATCTACAATAACCTCTTCATCCTCACATATGACAAGGATGTTCTGGCATTCCACCATGATCCCATACAATAAACTGAGTACTAGCATCTCGCACAGCCTTTAGTAGGCTGTCTACCACAGGCCCGAGGTAAGCTCAAACCACAGATGCCCAGATCTAGATTGAGTTGTACTTCTGCCTTATCCTTTCTTACTGGCTGGTTTTCCAGACCTGTGTTGTAACCAGCTTTTTCCTAGCTCTGACCCCATCTCCTGGAGTTTCTGATTGAGCTCTCTGACCTCACTTCATCTTGTCTAGGACAGTCAGTGGACTGTCACTGCTCCGCCCTGCTCCAGAACTGTGAGACAATGTGGATGAAGTTGCTGTTCTGCCTATGTTGAGGTCACCCCCAGCATCCTACCTGCCCTCCTTGGCAGAGCAGTCATCACGCTGTTCCTGTACAGGTATTGTGTTGGTGCTGTCAGGCACGTCCTTTTTGGTCAACTCCATAGCAATAAAAAACAGCCAGCTTTCCAGTCTTTATCAGGAGAAATGGCCCAATGTTGTTGTGGTAGATACAGAGAGACAATTAAGTCACGATGTCTATAACCTTCAGGGAGATGCTGGCACCTAGGTAACCTTGCTTTAGTACACTGCACACATCAGTACTGAAATTCTGCCGGCTGTTGTGGGTCTGCTCTTGACTCTTCTAAAGCATGTTTGTTGCTTTCTTTGAATCTTTCCTGAGATTAGGATGTGTTTAGCTGTTTCAGGCACATAATAGGTTGCTGTTTCTTGTACAGAATAATGCATTTTCTACTATGAATTGCATTTACCTTCCACTGGCCAATGCATAATCAGCACACGGATATATTTCTCCCAGCTCATTTTCCTGCTTATCATTTTTGCCGGTATTGTATGGCAGCTGGGTCAGCAGTCCAGCAGAAATCAAATTGGTCATTGATCTTAGAGCAGAGTTACCACAATGGTAGCTGAATGGCAGCCGTCAGAGATGTGCCTTGCATGTGTGAATCTCCCTGCCTCTGTTGTCACACTACAGAAATCCTTTGCACTGTAAGTCTGTGTCATATACCATACCATTCATTAGATAGCTGTGCTTTCCTTCTGCAGAAGACATCCCACTGGGAAGTGAAATGGTGCTGTTTCTCCAGCATCTTCCACACCTGCTCATGACCTGTATGTTATCCACCTTGTCTCTTGAATAGTTTCAGCGGGATGTGTCCTGGATTATGATTTATCATTTGGCTTTCCCGCTCCATGAAAACTGTTAGCTCTGGTGAATACACGTGTTCTTCTACATCAGGCATTGTTTTGATGCTGCTTTTTGTTCAGTTCAGCAGCCCATGCTACTCTTTCCCCGAGTTTTCCCCAGGTTTGTGTCTTTGGGGAAGCGGGAGTTCTCTCAGTCCACAGGTAGCATCACTTGCAGGGATTTTTAGTGAGGCTCACTGAGAGTTTTGTTGTTGATAATGTTTCTTCTCTGCCCATGTTTATTATGCATGGTATGTTTGTATAAGACCAATACATTGTAACTTCCCTAAAAGCAGCTCTCTCAGCTCTTATTGCACTGGGGTTACTGTACTCACCAAATATATTGCAGGCTTCCCCATATCATGGGGGTGTGTTTATCCACAACAAGTGTATCCCACTCACTACTAAACCTTTTAATCCAGTGAGATGTGAAAGGGATGGCTTTGATTTCTGTGTCCATGTGCCCCATAACCAATGATGATGAAAAAAAATCAAAGCAGGAACACTTGCTTGCAGGCTAGGGCACATAATTTTGAGACTTGAAGCAGACTACCCCTGCACCATTTCTGCAAGTTGCTTTCTTTCCATGTAGTCTCATTCTTGCTGTAGCTCTCCCAGGACTGCAGGCAGTCATCCTCTTCGGTATTGCAACAAGCTCACTGGGTAAGAACCAGAAAGGTTCCAGCTATAAAAGAGAAGAAGTCTCCTTAGGGATGAAGATGTCTTTTTACAGATAGCATTAAAATACATGTGCAAACTGACTTAGCAGTTCCTCCAATATTTCCTTCCCACTTCGACACAGACTGCTACATCAGAAAACATGTCTTTTGCTGGATCCTCAATATCACTCCAAATGCTGCCCAAGGAACTGTGAGCCCTCAGCCCCAAACAACAGATGGATAGGTTTCAAAGGCTGGAGTCTCCACTTTGTCTAGCAGCTATTTTATTAGTGCCAAACAGATGTGTGTGCAAATGCCTCCTGCTGGAAGCAATGCCTTTGATCCCTGATATCTAAACTATTCACTGGTGGAAGGAGTCAACAGCCCAGGTTTAATAATGAGTTATTGTTACCCATTTCTTTCTTATTCCCTGGATCCTCTCCAAGATGAACCGATGGCTTTGGTAGATCACTTGACAGACAGAAATAAGACATTGGCAGCTTCTACAAAATATTCCAAACAACAGAAACTGAAATCTTCAGCCTCTGCCCTTCAACCCTCAAGGAAGCATGGTGCAACACACTATTGTAAAAGGATCTGAAGATGATCTTGCTTATTAACAGAACACAGAAATGTGCCCTAAATCCAATTGATTTCTGACCTTTATCTGACCATAAATGCTGCCCCTCTTGCCCAGCCCTGGGAAACACCTTGAGTAGTGGCATGATTGACCGCCCCTGCTTATCCACCTGACACAGTACACTTGCATGAGCTTACATGCATGTGACACCACTTCTAGGCCTGAAAGAAATGTCTGCTGTGTATTGTGTGATTCCAGAGTGGCAATTGAGACTTGGGAACTCCTACCTCTGTCTTGCTTTGACAAGCAATATTACAGGGTGAGCGATCCAAAGAGCTTGCTGAGTCTCACATACAGGTCAGTGCCTTTGTTTAAACATTCAACACACTTCTTCCAACTGCCTGGCAAAAGGAATGTGTTTGGAGGTGTAAATGATTTTGACAATTCAAGTGTTGTGTGTTAATACACTGATCAAAACGCTGAGAATTTTCAGGTCAGGGCACATCTGTTCATCTCAGCGATCTTGTTAAGAGGTAAACCCTTATAGCCTGGGAGACATTGAGGAAGCATTGCAGGATTTCTCTGTCTGGCAGGATTCCTTTCCAGTATTAACTAGTGCTGGATCTTCACCACAGAAAGATTCCTGTTAGGGCCTTAAGCACTAAACAGAGACCTCAGCAGATCAGTGTTAAACCAAATGGGACCGAAAAGGCCAGAAGCGCCTCCGCGCTGTTTCCCAGCCTCAGCACTGATGAATGGCGAAAGTCGACAACCATTCATCAACATGGCTAAATGAATGCAAGGAGTTTAGACAATGCTAAAAGAAGGAGCAGAGTCATGGGGCCAATCTGCAGAGCTATTCTTGCTCATGTGAGCTTTGGGTCAGTTCCCTGCCTGTGCTGCCGATTCATTAGATAAATCTGGGCACTTCTGAGGCTAACGGGAGGTTTCCTGTTGTCTGACAGGAGTTTGGCTTTAAACTGTCATTGCCTTCCCTGCTTAGGAAATATGGATACTTCTGCTCACTAGGGAAGCTCCCTTTCGGCTTGCACTGCCGAGGATGTAACAAAAAAGCGAAATCTCCCCGCCTGGGTGCAATGCAGCTTGTCTATCAAGAAATATCCCTGAGAATAAACACTTCTGTTGAGTTGCTGCACTTCATTCCTAACAAAGCAGAACAATTTGCATTACAACTCAGTTGTTTTAGAAGACAATGGGTGAAATCTGGAGCTTGACACTTGGCTTTCACTCAGTCTGTCTTCTGTGGGACTATTGCCAGCTAAAGAAGGGACAGAAGACAGTGTAAGATGCAGTAGTCCCAAAAGTGCATTTTTATAGTGCTATTTGTCCAAAGGCTGCAGAGTGAGTATATTTATAAACACAGGTAAAGCTCAGGGAAATCAGTTGAAATCTTTGCTTTGACCTTAAGTAGCTTTTGGATCAGTGACAAAATAAGGAAATATGCGGGTTCTGGAAAATCCTGGCATGTAGGCAAGAAGAATACTCTGGTTCCTCTTGGAAGATATGGAGAGAAATGAAGGCACAGAGGTGAAATGGCTTGTCTGGTGCTGCTTGGATAATCTGAGATTGACACTAGGTAAATGCATAGATCTTAGAAATACTGAGCATGGTGTGAGGATGTTCAGTTGATGTGAAATGGGATAAACTTCAAAATGCAAATTCAAATTGCTTCAAGAAACTTTTCAAACTAAAAAAATCCCAATGCCTCATATGGATCTGGTGTAGGATTAAGAATTAAGAAAATTTCTTAAGAATTAAGGAAAACTTTATTTTAATTGAATCTAAAAATCTCCCCTGACTATTCTCTCTTCCATTTCTGCCTTTCCCTTCCTTTGGTGTCTTTGTAGGTGTTACGTTTGATTTACAGATAACTGGAAATGGAATATAAATGATTCCAACTGGAACTCAAAAGAAATCAGCAATTTATGAGTGTATTTAAAATATTCTTGCTTAGAGCCATTAATGACAGATGGGTGGATGGACGGATGGATGGGGTGGCAAAAGGTACGTTCTGATACATGGGGTGAAAATATCTTAGATCTGGCCCCAGATTTTCCTGGTTTAGAGAAAAATGAAATTCCCAGACCTAAAATCTAGGAACTGACTTCTTTGAGTGTTGTCATTTCTGTTTAAGATTGATCTCCCTCTGATCACAGCTCTCAATTGACTCAATTGACAAGTCTTTATTGACTTTCAAATAGCTGAAAATATAGATCCTTCTCTAAATTATGGAGTGTGGTTCCTTCTTTTGGCATTAGGAATATAACTTAACTGATCATATATAATGTAACTGGTAATATAATTTGAGTGGTCATGATGGGCCAGAACATGACAGTGGAGAACACAGGACTCTGGTCAGATGACTAAAGTTACAGTAAGTTTTGAAGAAGGGGGTGTTGCATTTTACCTCAAGTGTTGTATTCCTTTTCCTGGGAGGTGTTTCATCCATGCTGGCTGATTGCTGAGTTTCCTGTCCTCCCCATGGGCAAATCTGTGGTTTTCACCTCTTGACTATTTGCTTGTAGGTTTAGCAGTGCATCTCTGCCAAAAAAACCCGTCCCAATTTCCATTTTTGCTTTTTCCCTTTCAGTCTACATAGACATAGATGTAACTTTTCTCACTTAACTTCTTTCTGCTGATTTCTTTATTAGCAAGTATTAAACTATAGAGAAGTTTGTATTGAAGTCCATATGGCACATATGATAAAGATGTTTCAAGTGGCACTGTGGACTAATCACTTCCCAACTGTTCTCCACTCATGAAGAGCAAAAGCAGCTCTGCCTGTATTCTTAGCAAATCTTTCCTTGCTTTTATTGGCAATGCTTCTGTTTTGGCAGCAACCTGTCAAGTTTAGAGCTGGCAACCACAGTTTTTTCGCATTCTCAGATGAAACGTAGGCAACATGTTTTCTATGAAAACACCCTTCCTACTCTTCATTAGTGCTTCCAACATTATTGTTCTTGGTACAGAAAGCAAACATTGGTAGCTTTCCCTCTCCCAACTCTGTAACTTGAATGGAACAGGGCTGAGCTGACATGAAGTTTTTGACTGAGAAAAAATGTTCCGTGAAGAAACAACTATCGAAGTCCCGCTTAGCAAGGCCAGAATGGCTGCGTCTGTTATGCAAGTGCATACCAAGTCCAAGAGTTGTAAGCTGGTTTTGAATGAACTGCCAGGTCCACGCTGTGCCATGCAGAGATACTCAATTCAGAGTACTGGAAATGTTACAGTGTGTTAGCTTCACTGCACCATGTTCCATTCATGTCCCATGCATCTCTTTCAGCTCCACAAACTGAGCCTTAGAAACACATTTCACAGGAAACAAAGCAAGTCAAGTCCAAGAAGTTGGGTTTCTTTTTCCATTTGGTATAAAAAGCATGGCACACACCTGAAGCATCAACAGGATCAGGATAGTCTGACTGAGAAATGAGCTTGTCCCTACAATCTTTGTTTAAAACCCATCTGGCTCCCTGTGCACCTCGCAAATTATTTAAAATCCAAATCCCTATAAGGACTTTATTTTATCCTCCTAGATCTCTGTTGTCCTAATGTGTCTACCCTTACTGTGAGTTTTCTACCTTTGGTCCCCTCCTTGCAGGAATGTTGACAGCCCAGTCTTTGCAAAAAGACCTAGGATAGTGGCAGTCCACAGCTGTATCTGGAAAAAGATCTCATAACACCCTCCAGCACTGCTGCTGACTCCCTGTGCATCTCACAAAACTTACAAAAATCAGCTTTGCTCACAGCCTCCATTTCCCTAAGATTCCTAAAACTGACTTGAATTCTTGCTCCATTCTAGCCACTAAGGCATCTGGTAATTTAGGGTGAGATTCAGTTCCCCATACTCACACATGAGGATTTAAAAAATAAACTGTGAGACAGTGAGGAAGTTAATCTCCACTGAGAAGCTTGGAGCCCTTTCTCTTGCCCAGCCTGGGGTTAGGATGGATATCCCAGCCCCAGTGAAGAGTAACGCAGCTGTTCACACTTGTGCTTCCTTTATCCCTCCAAATGGAGCCTTTGCCCCCTCGACACAACGCACTTCAGTGACTGCAATCATTAAAGGCGTTGGAAATAGGGTCTGAGACTTATGCAAACTCCTGCCTCAGGTGTCGTGACCAACGAACCGATCAAAAATGCCAGCTCCTCTTAGAATGCCATCCCTGAATTCATACCCCACGGCAGATCTGTCACACAGTAGCCAAACATGTTAATACAGCTGAAGCCTTTAGGTACACTTGTACCCTCAAAACTCAGTGGAGTTGCTGTCATTCTCCAACTGTTCAGTGGCCTAGATGAAATTAGTTAGAAATCCAAGTGCAGCTGCTAATAAAGACACTGTATTTCCACCTCAGAAAAAGCACCAGCTCCCTTTGCTACCAGATGTCCTCCTTGGCAGTGTGAGTCAATGAGGAGCTAAGTGATGGAGAATGTCTCCAAGAGGAGTCCTCAAGCCCTGAATGTCAGTCATGGAAACTGAAGGAGGGAAGTTCTCTATTGCTGTTCACTACTGGGGCTTGGAGTTGATGTCAGTTCCTACTGATGTTGTTTGTCACCAGAATCTAATAGAGTTGCTTGTGTGAACTGTGCCCTGCTCAGTAAACTTCTTTCCTTGGCTCCACACAGATCTCCTAGAGATCAGTCTGACGGTGGATGAGCAGAGCAATCCCATCAAGAATTGCAGCATCTGAGGCCAACAGAAAAGTACGGCTTGTGGATAACCAGATTTTGGGGAGAAGAAATGTGTATCCTACCTTCTCTGCCTGCTTGTTAGACTGGGAGACCAAACTCAGCTGGATGGATTGTTCTCACAGGCCAGAGTTCCCACAGAAGGAGGAAGTTTAGCAGGAATATTGCCTGCAAGCTTTTCTGAGTAGTCTGTAGATACGAAGGCTCTGCATAACTTGAATTCAGTACCACCACCACCTTTGGCAGCAAAAGTGCTCTCCAGCTTTCACCTCATTTATACCAACAGTCCTAAATCAGATTGCTCCAAACGGCCAGCTCTGGACTGAAAGAAGTGCTTTGAGAGCTGGTTACAGAAAATCAAACATCTGAAAACCTTTTATGCACTTTCTCCCTGCATTTCCAGCTGAGGAGCTTTCCCAGGTAGTTCTTCCTCTGTGCACTGTCCCAGAAGAATAGCAGATGTAACAAAGTAGACAATCTCAGAGAGATGGGGATGTTCAGCCTGGAGAGGAAAATGCTTTGGGGAGACCTTAGAGCACCTTCCAGTACCTGCAGAAGGGAGTCTAAAAGAGACCTGGAGAGAGACTTTTCACAAGGGCATGCAGTGAAAATCCAAGGGAGAATGGCTTTAGACTGAAAGAAGAGAGATTTAGACTGGATATTAGGAAGAAATTCTTTACTCTCAGGGTGGTGAGGCACAAGAACAGCTTGCCCAGAGAAGCTGTGGATGCCCCATCCCTGGAAGTTTTCAAGGTCAGGTTGGGTGAAGCTCTGAGCACCCTGATCTAGTGGAAGACCATGATGGGTGTGGGGGGGGTGGGGGTTGGAACTAGGTGATCTCTAAGGTCCTTTCCCACCCAAACCATTCTATGATTCTGTGAAAGTTTACAGAGCTACAAGTGGCATGGGAGATGCAAAATCTCCTCCAATTTCCCCAAATGAAGAACAAGGCATTGGCAGGTGGTGGGTGTCAGGATAACAACACAAGGTCCTCTTTCAAAGAACATGCAGTTACATGGTGGAAATCCTTGCTAGAAGACACAGTGAACAAAAGAGTAGGCAGGACTTCCAAAGGGGACTGGACAATGGAAGAGAACCTATTCAGACTACTAGTTATGAAGGCATCAGCTATGCCTGAACCAGCCACACATTGCAAGAAGACTGGGAAAGGGGCCTGGGAAATCTTGGGGTATACTTTCCACCTTCCCTATTGTCTTCCCTTGATATCTGCGACTCGCCAGTGGTAGAGACAGGACTGATCTTTGTTGAGACACACTACAGCTACTTCTGTATGAGGTGCATACTATTGATACTGGCAAGGGTCAATGGGACTAATCAGGTCTTGGAATGAGCCCATTCCAAAGTCAGACAGCCCACCCTGGCCAGCACAGGTAGAGTGGGCCTTCCCTGTGGCCATAAAAGACTTGTAGGAAATGAAGTGCTGACATTCATGGCCTTTGATTCTGGATTGAAGAAGACATCCAAACACACCCCCACAGAGCTGTGTAACAACTTTTACTGAAATCCACTCAGGACAGCAACATGACGTTTCAGAAAGACATCCATATTTCCAACAGATTTACAGAGTACAGGAAGTGTCCTGGAAGGAATGCAGCAGAGTCACCAAGTTTTTCAGGGAATCACCCATAATTTTCCAGGATAGAAATACTAGTGGAAATAAGATTTCCTTTTCCTTCATGATACAAATCCAGAAAGACCAGAAATGTGGTTGCCTCTCGCTGTATATATTTTGAATTCCTCTAGAACACGTTGATTCAGAAGATCATGTATTTTTAATGTGGAGAAATCCTGCTCTATTTGTAGGACAAGGATGACTCTCAGATTTTAGCATCATCCAGATTTTCTAAAAAGTCTTTGAGTTTGCTGCATAAGACTTGGATTCTACCATTTCAGTTTTCTAAAAGGATTTTTCTCATTCAGCCTACAGTAACTCAAGACAAATTTGCTTCTCTGCAGTAGCCTAGAGACTTAAAAATGTATAAAACTGCCACATGCATTTACCTCCAGGAATTCAGCTCTGTGATTTAGACTTGGGAAGGGTCTCATCCTGCCCTTCTTCTAGGTTTTGCCAACATACACAAATTTTGCAACTACTCTGTACCTATTATGGCAATTTAAAACACCCTAGCAGTCTGGAAAATGTGACCATCATGGCCAAGAGACAATATACTGGTAAGATTGGTACTTATCACTGCCATGTTGAGGAAGTAAACCCTTTGTAGAGCAGCTGCTGCTCTCACCTCTGGTAGAAAAATGTTCTTTGGCTTTGTTGTATATTACAGCTCCATGCTGGTACAGTGTGATGTAGTGATGGGCACAGTGACTAATAGTCATGGCAATTAAGAACTAGATCTTTACAAGTCTGAATGGCAAATTTGCATATCTTTTGCCAGAAACATCCGACGAGACTGCTTTCATATTCTGACGAAGATTAATCCAGGCTAACAGCGTCCAACCCCAGATTTCAGCCGTGCCTTATTTAAATAGCACATTTAAGCAGCAAGATGTGCAAGTCGCTGTCATGCCCTATGCTTCAGGAGACACGCCAAGAGGGCTGATGCTCGAGTGCCGCCCCGCACAAGCGGCTCGCACGGCACTAATTAGCGGCGGAGCGCAGCCCCGCGCATCCCCGCGCAGCGCGGCCCCTCCGCCGCCTCGCCCGGCGCGGCAGCGCTCGGCCGCCCCCTGCGGGCCCCCGCCGGCGCCGCAGCCGCTCTTTGTTCCCGGCGCGCAGGCAACCCGGATCCGCCAGCTGTTCATTTATTGACGGGTTTTGTCCCGTCCTGAAAAGAGATTTAGTTAGGCATCTTCCTCGGTTCCTGCCTTCTGTTGGCTGGGAGGGTTCCGCCCTCCCGTTTGTTTCACTCGCGTCGGGCCAGAGCTGGGGGCCGGGAGGGAGCCTCTGACTAGAGAGGGGCTCGCTTTTGCTGCCTTCTCACCCTGCTCTTTTTCCCTAAGGGCCAGCTGCCGAGGGTGCCCAGCAGAAACATGAGAAATGTGGCACCACGGTAGGTTTAGATTAGATATATAAGGAAAATTTTCTTCACCACTGAAAGGGTGGTCAGGCATCGGAATAGGCTGCCCAGGGACCTGGAAGTGTTCAAACCATCTAGAAGTGGCACTTGGGGACGTGGCCTTGTGGTGAAGATGGCAATGTTGGGCTAATGGTTGGACTCAATGATCTTAGAGGTCTTTTTCAACCTTAACAATTCTACGATGCTATGAAACTGTGCCCTGTATGTGGTTTTTTTTTACCCATAAATGAACTGCAATGTCAGAATACAAGGATGACTTTAAACCTCCTTTTTCCTTGGGTATTGGGAAGCACCTGGGATTCTCTTTTTCCACTGCTTAGCTGCATAAGTTTCAAAAGTGTTCTTTGCTGCAAATCCCAGATTGTGTTACTGTCCCTTCCTGGTATTATTGAGTGAGGGTCTTCCCTTGTAGAAATCTTTTGCATAAGGTCAACAAGATCACTTTGAGAACTACAGTTCTTTGGAAGAACAAAGTCCACAAGACCTTTGTGTCTTTGGAACTCTCCCAGGGTGCAAATCTGTTTGCTGGAGAAATGCCTTACTCCTACCACCTATAAAAAACTTCTTTGTGGAATTCTGGTTATTCACATAAAAAGTATCTCCCACCTCCTATGTCTAGAGCTAAATATACAGAATCCCATCATCCATGGCTGCTCCCTCTGTTTTGTGCAGAAGCCTAAGGTACATCTATATGGTTCCTCAGATCATACTTTGCATAGCCCTGAGCTAGTGCCAGCCAGAGCCTGGCAGTCCATATAGCACAGTCTGTGCCTGCCCATCAGGTCCAAAAAGCACAGCCTCATCAGACTTTCCATGGTGCTGCCACAGTGCTCCTAGGTCTCCAAACTTCGGATAATTTTGACTATGAGTTTCTACCTTATACTCAGCAGCACTTGCCTGGTGTCTGGCTGTCTTCACATCTTCACCCCTTTTTGAGAGGTGTTCCTAAATTATCACACTTGGAATAAAAGCCTTTTTTTTTCAGTTTGGAGTTGCTGTTGAAAGATAACTTACTCCTGTGATAACCTGCAGCGGTGGTGATTAAAAAATTTAATGAGAGGGTCAAACATACTAAGCAGAATACCAGTACTGCACTGCATGGCACACCTGGGATAGAAATGGCTGCTGAAATTCATTAGGTTATCCTTACTTTTTGCATTTTGAGGGAACTGTGAAAAAGCTATCACTTGCCAAATGCCCCCTCTGCCTCCAAATCCAGAGTGCTGTTGCCTCTGCCAGACAAACCACCTGTAAGTCTTCTCCTTACTTCTGTGGGATCTTCATCAGTCTCCAGAGAAAGAGACATGGTCCAAAGAAGTCTTTTGCATGCTGGTGATGTGGCAGAGAATGAATGGTGTAAATGTCAAGATTATGAGCAGTACTGCAGCCAAATGACAACTACTTGGAAAGAAAAGAGCCTACAGAGAACACATGGGTTCTCTCAAAGGCAGTGTGGCTCAACTGTTCAAGAGAGCCATTTAGAGTTACAAGCATTCACCTTTATGTTCAACATTGTTATCTCTGTCCCAGTCACTGCTGGGAGGCCACAGAGGCCAATCCTGCTTCTTAAGACTACCCCCTTTTTGTTGTTGTTGTTGTTGGTTTGGTTTTGGGGTTTTTTTTTGTTGTTTTGTTTTATGTTTTGGGCTTTTTTTTGTTTGTTTGTTTTTGTTTTAATGTCTAAGATTTTAGTATGTTTAAGCACAGAGGTGTGCTTCATAAACTCTTTTGCTCAACTTGAAACCCCAGACAGTGTTTGTGATGAAAGCCAAGTTCCCACCCCGGGATGGACACTGCAGGCAATGTCTAAGGGATGGGAAACTGAGCAGGATTGAGAGTTACAGAGGCTGCTGGCCAAGAAGGTGTTGGTCACAGATGTCCACGTTGGGGTGTGACCAGGGGAGACATCCTGAGAGCAACTATCCACTGCCAGAGATGGTATGTGAGCAAGCTCAGATTTCTCAGGAACCTGAACTGGATCTGTTTTGCAGCAGACAACTGTCCATCTAGGAAGGGATAGGGAATCAGCTTTTAACATCATTCACAGTTCAGACAGAAATTCAGTATCCCCAAGCCTCATCTAATATTGAAAAGTGCCTCCAAAGGAATTGTTTGTTGCTTTGTTTGCAAAAAGTGCAAACAACACATCAGAGAAGCAAAAATGCCTTGGTGGATTGTTTGGCTGCACACTTAGTCAGGGTATATTGTAATGAGCCATATGCTAGCTTTGCATAGTATTATGGGGTAAGCCAGCTGCAACGAGCAGCTGATTAGTCTGGTTGGAAAAAATCTTCATTTTCCGTAACAGGGGGCCAGCAAAGGCAAGCATTCTGGCAGATACTGTCAACCCTCTGCTCCTGTCATTGTGCTGTGGACCAGATGAAGTTAAGAGATCAAGAGAACCTCTGCTTTATTTTCATCCTAAAGGAGGGACCCCTTCTTAGCCCTGGGCTTGTTTAATAGTAACGGGTTTTATGAACCACAACCCTTTTATATCTTTGTGGAAGAGATTTCCACCACTCTTCCCACAGCTGCCATTCTCACTGCCGCAGCCAGACCTCAGTTTTTTGCCACTCGGTGTTCAGCATTCAGCTCAGCTGATGTGGTGGAAACCTCCTGTGAGGTAGGGGGGTAGAGGCCACGAGGGAATGGGAACCTGATGAAGTGCAAGATCACAACAGTGGCAAATGTCCTTTCTGGCCCAAATGCCATCTCTTGCTGTGGCCAAAAGCTAATGCCTCCATAGAAGTGTCACAAGAGAGGGTAAATATTTCCTTCAGATACCAGCTTTGAACAATTTGTCTCCTGGAGACTTTTCAGAGTCAGAGGTGTTTCCTTTTTAAGATAAACCTCAGAGGAATTTTGTACTTGTTAGTCCTTGCTGGTCCTTCACTTGAACCACTTATCTTCTGTCATCTACAGCTGCCTGGCTACAGAGCTTCATATCTAACTCACAATATCCACTCATAGATGACTTGAAACTTCCTCCATCAGGAACAGAACTTCTTTAGATCTCGTCTGGGGCAACTGCTGAATCAACAATTTGTGTGGACACCTTTGAATGGTGTCCAGCCAGAAGGTGGGGACATCAAAAGTTCTTTTAAGGTCTTTTTTAAAGACTACTATTGCTTGTGTTTCCAAAGAAAAATTACTGGCCATTAGCAAAATCTACTACAAATGAATATAGCAAATCTGAAAACACAACATCAGTAAACCAGAATGAGGTTTTAGCTCTAAAGCTTGAAGATATCTGATTTCACTTTTTTTGTTGGCTGGTTTGGGGTTTTTTTGTGTGTGTGTGTAGTTTTTTGGGGTTTTGTTTGTTTGTTTGTGGGGTTTTGTGGACGTGGGGGGGGGGGGGGGTTTGTGAGTCTTTTTTTGTCTTGTTTGGTTGGTTGGTTTTTAGTTTTTTGGGGTTTGTTTTTTTTGGGGTTTGGTGGCTTTTGTTTGTTTCCCAGCTAGGAACATAGCTTAGGGTTATCAGTTTGCACTTACATATATCTAGTACTTTGAATGCTCTGGGTCATCATTACATACAGACAGAAAAGGGCAGAATGTATCTGGAACTATTATTTCTGAAAGGCTGAGAAAGAAGCCACGCAGCTGTCTCAGTTTTGGGGTTGCCCAGATGAATTTACTGTGTAAGCCTCTAATGGCAGCAAACCCATGAAGCAGTAGTAACAGAGCGAGGGTTGGGAGCAATATGGAAAAACCTAGGGGGCACCACATTTATGGCTGAGTAAGAAGCCTGATTTTCTCTCATTAAAAGAAAAAATCCCCACAGACAGGATTATTAAGAGTATTCTTATTTGACATGGTTATTAATAAGGAAGAGGAGGGGGCAAATTGTACATTAATGAACTTCGCAGACAATAATTCTCTGGGAAGATCTGCGGGCTCCAGCAAGGACAGATCATTGGCTAAGCAAAGGGCAGTGCTGTTGTTGACTGAAACCTCTAAACATTGCATCCAATCCTCTCCAAAACCACTGACCTCCAAAGCCACTGCACAGTGGCTTTTCATTGCCAGTCAATTTTTTTAACTTGTCCCCATTGCCTCTTGTCCTGTTGGAAGGCAGCACTGAGAAGAGCCTTGGGCTCCTCCTCTCCATTCCTTTCCATCAGGTTATTTACATATTGTAAAGTTCTTCCCTGAGCCTTCTTAGCTTTAGGCTAGACAGTCCCAGCTCTCAGCCCTTATTGACACAACAGGTGCTCCAGTCCCTTAATCACCTCGATGGTTCTCTGCTGGACTCAGTTTGGGAAGCAGCAGCACAAGAGGGGACAGCTCCCTGACAGCTGTTTTCCCCAGGCACAGGGCATTGTTGCAGGTTGTTGATATGTGTAAGGTCAATGCTGTAAGTTCACTATGGTTGGGACTGGAAGCTGCAGGAGTCAAAGGTGTTATCTCAGCAGAGATGTGGCAGGAGCAGAGCAGAAGCATCATCTGGAAGGCAGCACTGCATGAAGGTAAATACAGAAAGCTGACAGTTCTTAACTGCTGCCCATATAGCAGGCAGAGCCCGGAGCCTGGGTGGCTGTAAGCAAGCAGGGAGCATAGGGAGGAAAACCCCCAGGCAGGAGTGCTGGGGATCCCAAGTGAGACAGAGATGAGATGTGCCTGGGGAATGCAGGGTGCACACAGCAATTCAGGAGGCAGTATAACTGACAGGGAGCCACACACCACCTCCTCCTTCCCTAGGGTCTGTTCACCTTTGCTCAAGAGTCAAGGAGGAGTTGGGTGTTGATGGTAAAGGTCCCTGTTGCTGGACAAGCTGGAATAAAGCTGTGGTTGCACAGAGTGTGGCTGAACTGGTGAGAGTGGGAAGGATGCAGGGGAGATGAGTGCAGAGCTCCCAAACACAAGGACATGTCCTCCACATCTTCGCTGAGCAATAAAATGAGACAAGTGCAGTTGGGTGAACAGCAGAAAGGTCCTGACATTTCAGAAATCCTTTGCTGTTTTGCCTTTAATCAATCCGTACTAAGCCTCAAATATGAAAAGAAGTGCTTAGAGCAAAGGTGAATTTCATTTTAAGAGTAAATTGCTTTGATGATTGTCCATTTGCCAAGATTTTTTCAGCACAGAAATGGTATTATTTCCCAGGCTCCTGGCATGGTCCTAAAGGTCACAGCTCACAACTCTCTTCCTTTCTATTGTTCATACAATAAAAGCTACAAGCATAAAGATGCTGCTGCTGCTTTTCTGTACCACTAGGTAAAAAAAGTTTGAACAATCTAAGTTGTTTTGTGTTCCTGGAGCTTTATTGTAAAGTTATAATGAAAATGGACCATGAAAAGCTCATTGCCATTTTGCAAGATGACTATTTCACTTGTATTTATCTCCTTTCCCTTCTCTATTCAGTGCAGTTCATGCTCTTTCCCAAACCAGTCCCATTACTTCTAAGTGAGAACTTCTACCCGATGTTCACAATGAAGGCTCTCAAAATTCTTTTCATAAAATACACCACAACTACAGTTTCGTGGAGACTGTTGTAATGGAGAGAGGCATGTCCTCAACCCGGCATTAAATCAAGAACAGTAAGGTTTGTGTGAGTCCAGAACTGACCTCTAGTGGCACCTACCTAATAGCCTTATGTCAGATTCGGCTTTCCTGTTTGTTTGTTTGTTGTTTTTCCCCCAACTATCGGCAGGTAGGCTATGAAGTATCATTACAGAATAATCCACAGCTGAGGTGTGTCAGCATTTTGGGGTCCGCTGTGAACTAATGGAACTTAAGCAGCGTGCGCTATGCGGGTACAGCTTCCCAGGCACAGGGAAGTACAGGCACAAGTTCCCTGTTCAGTACGGAGCAAACCCGCTGAGCGCACAGTGACTCCACTGTGCTTTGTTGGATGAAACTGGACGATGGGAGCCCAGCTGCTGCAGGAACAAAGCCATAAAACCCGGAACACCTCGCCAGCATGGACACAGTGCAGCCTTCTCGCCCAGCCCGCAGGGCCAGCGTGCTACCCTGGTCTAACCCAGGGTCCAGAGGCAACACCTCTGTGCCCTTTCCCCTTCCCAAGAGCTGTGCCCAGGTGTGACCTCAGGAGGCACATCCCCCCTGCACCTCGCACCCACCTCACCTTACAGTGAGCGCCGAGCCCGCCCACTGTAAGGGACCCGGCCGAGGCCCCTGGGCTCTGCCTGCCTGACAGCGCTCTCACACAGCCCCTCACACAGCCCCTCACACAGCCTCTCACACAGCCCCTCACACAGCCCCTCACACAGCCCCTCACACAACCCCTCACACAGCCCCCTCACACAGCCCCCTCACACAGCCCCTCACACAGCCCCTCACACAACCCCTCACACAGCACTCTCACACAGCACTCTCACACAGCCCCTCACAGCCTCTCACACAGCGCTCTCACACAGCCCCTCACACAGCCCCTCACACAGCCCCTCACACAGCCCCTCACACAGCCTCTCACACAGTGCCCTCACACAGCCCCTCACACAGCCCCTCACACAGCCCCTCACACAGCCCCTCACACAGCCTCTCACACAGTGCCCTCACACAGCCCCTCACACAGCCCCTCACACAGTCTCTCACACAGCCCCCTCACACAGCCCCCTCACACAGCGCTCTCACACACAGCCCCTCACACAGCCTCTCACACAGCCCCTCACACAGCCTCTCACACAGCCCCTCACACAGCCCCTCACACAGCACTCTCACACAGCTCTCTCACACAGTCTCTCACACAGCGCTCTCACACAACCCCTCAGCCAGCACAGGGCCCCACACGCCCCATCCCAAACCACGGAACCCCGGGCCCTGCGCCTGCGCTGAGGGCCCAGCGCGTTTCCGCTTCCCCGGCGGCCGCCCGGGAAAGAGGGAGGCGGCCGCATCCCGGCTGCTCTCCCCGGAGCCTGCGCAAGAGCACCGCATCGCGCCTCCCGCCCTTCCCTCCTCCTCCCTCGCCTTCTGCTCCGGCTCCGCGAGGGCCCGGCCGCTGCTCCGCGCCCCGCCCCGCCTCGGGGATGCGCGGCTCGGCGGCCGCTCGTAGGAGCTGCGCGGCGGGCGGGGAGCGGGATGGAGGTGGAGGAGGCATTCCCGCTGGTGGGGCAGATGGGCCCTTACCAGGTGTACCTGTGCGTCTTGCTGGCCGTGCTCCTCCAGGTGAGAGGCCGCTCTTCCCGCCCGCTCCTGTCCCCCGGGGGAAGCAGTGCCGGGAGGGGGATGCTCTGGGTGTGGTGGACAGCTGTTCCCAAAGTGTTGGGTGGTGTCCCTGCGGTGAGTGCTGCCCGGTGCGAAGGCTGGTGTGGGAGGGCTTCTGCTGAGGGCTGCTGGTGGCACTAACAGATCTTCCCCTCTGGGTCTGGTCTGTCCTGCAGCAGCGTGCTGCGCTCCTGGGACACAGGTGACCTCTGCCCAAAGGCAGCACTCAGTTCTGCGGAGTGAATTTGGGACAAGCAGCTGATGCTCTCTGTGCCGCACTGCCTGAGCAGTTACACCTCGTGTCCCTCTTGAAGCACATTAGGAACTGGTCAGGTGAAGGGCTGGCTGAGGTTAAACTGAGGTTTCCGTGACCTGGACTGGAAGACGTGGACTTCTGTAAGAGGCTCCGCTGGGAATCCTGCACAACCTAGAGTTAATGGGCTAGGCTGGGAATTTCTAGGTTGCATGTAGCTGGCTTGTCACTGATAAAGTGACAGGTGGCCACTGATAGCTCTGTGTGCAGAAGCTCTCCTGTAACCAGCTGACAGGCAATGATTGCTTATGGTGCTTTGATTTGCCCTGACTTGTCTTGCAGAATACAGGGGCAGTGTCTCTCCCCTAGGTATTTGGAGGAGGCCTTACATTTTGGGTAGTCAGGTTTGTGAGATACAAAGCTGGAACTCTCCTAAGTTTTGTGATAAAAGTGGAGTCCAAAATAACAGTAGAGTGCTAGAAGGGAACTACTAGTGCTCTAGAAGAGACAGACTCTCTCTGGAGAGAGAATTTCAGAGGCTGCATGAGAATTGGTGTGCTCTGCAGCCATGTTTGTCGCTTTTCAATTTTGCTTCATCTTTGTGCATATTCCTGTGAGGACAGGGAAGGAGGACAAGAATAATATGAGTACTGTCACAGTCAGGCATAGGACTGAAGTATGGTTTGAATGTGACAGAAGTCTGGTTTACCCCATGTTGGCGTCAAAAACTTCATTGTCATGAATTCAGCTAGACTGACAAGTGCTGGGTTAGTTCCACTGTGGAAATTTAATAGTTGCAGGAAGGAAGAGGGGAATTTAAATGTCCTCCCTCCTCTGCTGACCCATATTTTGTACTAATCAAGAACTTTTAGTCATGAAGATCTTCTGTGAGACCGAAGATGTCTTTTCCTGGCAACCCCTATTTCCCCTAGACTGAAATATTAAGAAGCTTTATGAGATGACCAGAGAAAATTCCCAGGCCCAGTCCTGTTGGATGGCAACTCTATACTTGGTTGCAAAGTTGTGATGATAGACAGCAAAAGCTTTGTAGGTTTCTGTTTCCTTATACTGGGGTTTTTTCTCTTTTTTTAATACTGATTTACCTGATTAATTTCTTAAAATTAGACATTGCTTGTTCTGCTGGGCAGCTGGCTAGAAAATGTATATGTTCACTGAGGATTAAGAATTAAGGAAGCAATAGTTACTTCTTCTGCAGGTGCTGGTCGTGTTCTGGAATGAACTACAAACCTGACAAGTGCTCTCTGTTTCCAGAACTTTTAGTATGGGTCATCTGTTCTGTAATGTTTGTGTTCATTTGTTTTGGTTTTAGTGCATTAACTTGCATTTCTCATGGGAGAAGTAAACAGGACCTTTGCAAATCCTGGAACTAATTCAGAATAACTAAAGAAGAAATGATAGCAGGTTTGCAGGTCTGCTTTTTTTCTTCTCATGTTATCTTTCATTCTTGATGCCAATGAGTATTTGTCCTCTGACTGGTAGGTTTTCTTTCCCTCAGATCACGCAGGCACAGGAGTCTGTAAGGAGTTTAGATGTGAAGCTGGTTGTCTTTCAGTTCATGAGTAGATGTGGACTTACTCAGTTGCTTCCTGCTTGGGTGGTTGATTGCTTTTTGTGTTCCTTTATTGGTGCCAAGTTACATAATGTGTCACTGGGATGTGCAAGAGCAAGACTGAAGGCAGGTTCCACGACTGGTGTTAGTCTTTTGTCTGGTTTATCATCAGCCTTTGGAGGATGGACCCAAAGGTAAGCAATGTATCTTGTGTGTGTGATGTAAAATGTAGATCTAGGTAATCGTGGGCTCCTGTAGTGGGTTAGATACAGCATATGGCAACAGAATAGAAGTCCTGGTAGTCTGTATCACTGGCTGTGCCATGATTATTCCATTTTATTGCTAGTTTCCCTGCCCCTTTCCATGTGCTCCCTCAGTTGGCCTATATCTTTGTGTTGGCCTGTTATAAAAAATATTTCTACATTCTTAAAGGTAAGAATACCCAGTGCGTGAAAAATGTTTGCTGTGTCAAGTCCCTTCGTCTTTGTTGCCAATATCCAGAGCTTAGACTCTGTGCTTTCCCTTCCCAGTAAGATTCCCAGCAGGTGCACTTTCTTTCCTTGTAGGCTTTTATGCTTTTTCATCTCTGTGTGTTACTAATCTCTGAGCTTCATACTTTACAAGTACTTTCCTTCACTCTAGTGTTGTTTTTTCAGTATAAATTTCTACAGTAAGCTACTTCCACTGTGTAGCCTTAGTGATACGCCACTGTACCTGGTCTCTGAATTCTAATTACAGACATAGTTTAGCTCACAGACCTTCTTTGAGTCAAGCTCTACCAAGCACTTCTGTCTGTAGGGGTGGGACTTTCCACATGAGTCATTTTTCAGGTGGGCTTGAGTGAACTGGTACTTGATACGTGGAATGAGCTTACTGACATTCTGGCAAAAACCTCCAGGTTGCTTGTAATTAGAATGTTTTTCTATGTTATCAGTGTAAAACTAGATTAAGTATAAGTCTTGTGGGCTCCTTCTTTCATCTGCCCTGATTTCTATTATTCCTCTGCTACCTGCTGCTGTTATTCATTAACCTGCTGAGTGTTACTGTATTAAGGTATACCTGGCTTATTCACTACTAAGTTAATAGGAATTTGGAAGACTTTTAGCCATGTTCTGAAGCAATGGTTGCTAACATTATAATGTACTGACTACAGCTAATGTAGGAAAATGTTTTTCCAAATGACATGGAATTACAGAAAGACCAGACTTACCTGAAGAATGTGAAGATGGATTAATGATGTGAAATAAGGGTTGGATTCGTGTTGCATTTCTAGTATATCTTTAAGAAAGTGAGGAAGAAACAAAGGGAGCTGATAACTCTTAAAATACTTAGGACTTTATTTTGAGCTAAAAGTAAGTGTTTGATACCTGTCCATTACTGAAAATGTTGTCGCAACCTTTTGAAGAAATTATTGAGGAGTATTATTAAAGAATGGTCTTTTGGTGTTTGTTTAGTGTGTGTAGCAACATGAGACAAAGTCCCACACCTTGATCAGATACTTGAGAGCATACAAGCATACTTAAAAGTAAAAGGTTTGTCTCTTGCGGTTCAACATATGTGGTTGAACAAGTCTGGCCTGTGCCAGTGAATCAGAGCTACAGGATTTCCCAAGCCCAAACTGAGAATGGAAATGTGATCTTACTGTATCTCTACTGAAAGGCTTTAAAAAACATGTTAGAATTTAAAAGGGAGCTCTTGTTTGCACAGCTGAAAAAGGCTTTGCCTTAAGATGAGTAATGTGCATTGCACAGTAATACGGATAATTACCAAGGGTGGTTGTTCCCATCCATCTTAAGAACCCCTTACTAACTGAAAGAGGGATGTAAAAACAGTTAAAGTAGTTACATCAAGTTGCTTGAATTATACCTTTGCTTTAAACTGTTTGTGATGCAGTGCAGCTGTAATGAGTAGTGTTGCTAACATCACGTTACTGTTGACAACAATATCATGGATGACTTCTGCCATTACAATATCCCAGTGCAGAAAGATGGTCTTTAATCATCCCAACTGCACAAATGTTTTGAGGGAAAGCACATTCTGGGGCATGTGGCTTAAGTAAGGCAGGCTCATTCCAAATCTGTAGAAATAACTCAGAAGAAATAGTGTTTGTCTTCAGACAGGATGCAGATGTGATCACCTAGTAGCCATGCTTAACTGTTTCTTGACATTTCTTATCTATGCCCTGTACATACTTTACCTCTTTTAATGGCATGAGGACATCACTCTGTAGTTGCAAGGACAGTAATGAAATAATTTGCCAGTGAAACTTCTTTCAGTACTTACATTTGCTTGAATCTTTTGAACTTTTCTTTGAACCAGCCAGAATTGATCATACATTGAACAAGTTATTCCCAGTCCTTGATAATGTATACTATTTGGACTTCATCTGAATAGGAAGAGCAAAACAAATTGGAAATGTAATGACCAATTTAAAATTAAGAAAGGAGAGGGATATTTCACAAATTGCAATATACAGCTCTGGTATAATGTGCTGCAGCTGTTCCAAGGGCATCATGACAGGTGTGGTGTTTACCCAGAGTTGCACTGTAACTTAGACACAGCTCAAGTACAGGTGTCTGTAAGGTAAGGGAGCAAGGTGGCAGATATAAAAAGGGTTTTCAGAATTTCTGTGTAATCTTTTTTGAGTTTGATTACCTCGATGTTTGGGGTTTTTTCTGTATATGGGAGAAGTATGAGTTTTAGGTCTCTCTGATTCTTAATAAAGCAGTAGCAGAATGTGTGTCAGACATGTGCGGCCACTTCCGTGGAGGAGATGTTTCAAATGTGGCATGAATACAAACATAAAAACTAGGGCCCAAATGTTTTTCTTGAGGAAAGCCTCCTGTTCCAACAATTCCAATTCTTTTTGTACATTTTATCTTACTCAGAACATGCCTATGCTGAAGGATGATGTTGCTTTCCATGTAAATATGATGAGGGCTTTTAGAGTACTTGCATCACTAAATATAAATCCTTGTTCTGGTGTAGCATGTTCCAGTTTGGGAGGATAAATAAATGATGTGGGTATGAGTATGTAAGCTATTGATGCATAAAGATGTGGTACTACTCATTTAGCTAAGAATATTTCCATCTGAAAGTTGATGGGACTTCTAAGTGAAGACCACCATTTACTTCAATTGGGTGGGGGAATATTTCAAGAAAAAAAGGTAGTTCTTTTTTCACGTGTGACGTTTGATTTCAGTGGTGCTAACCAACAATCCATGGTCTCTTTGTCCTTCTTTCAGATCCATAACTAACTTCCTCAAGAGAGATAGTCATCTGTTTTTTATGATATTATATTTATAACCTTAAAAACATGAATGCAGCTGATGCAGACATTGTGGTATTTTCTGCAGAAAACCTGACATAACAGTGCTTGGCTGGGACATGCCTTATTAACAGTGGGGTCCTTAACTCTCAGATATGGTGCAGAAGTCTGGATGCTAACAATTGCTTCCTTACTGATTAATTTTAAAAAGCTAACTTGCTTCTTTTTGGTTTTTTTCAAAAGAATCCCTAGTGGAGGGAAGTTGTAATCAGCTGCCTACATCTTTATCTTCCCTTAAAGTTTTGTTGTGTATTAATCAAACCAGTGCATTATTCACATATATTTATCTGCTTTACATTTATCTGTATGGTCAGAGCAAGCTTGAGAAGAAATGTGAGCTGTAACTTCAAGACCTTCCCTTCTTTAGCTGTATCTGAACTGCAAAGCACATGCAATTGGGCTCACATTTCGATGTTTAGAAGTGCCGTTTCCAGTTGCTGGGTGTTCTTGCTCTTCTAATGATCACAACATTCACTCTGACACTAAACCACACATTCTGTGCGTGTCTGTCTGTATAAACACCTCTGCTCAGCTTCTGCAATTTAACTTACAAGGCTGCCTTCAGCTTCTGTGCACTTCAGTCCTAGAAGATGCCTGTTCAATGTGCTGTCATAAAGACCTTAACAGAAGTACTGCTGATGGGCATAGCAAGAAACATGAGTTTTGGCAGAGGCACAGAGCAGACATTCTGAAGACTTAGCAACAGAGAGAAGGTAGCAGAGTATTCTGCCTCTTAAAAAAGAGCAAACCAAAACCCAACTTTGTTTTTTTTTTTAAAAAAAAGAAAGGTGGCTACATGGTGTGTAGAGTGAAGTTGTCAGAAGGCACTTGCTCTGGGGCTCTTCACGGGAGCTGTGGCTGAATGCCTTGATTTTTGCAAAGTCTTTTTAACAACGAGGAATGGAAGGTGCCTGCAGGCACTGTGTCAGTAGTGATTGTCGTCTTTATATGGGCTGTGGGTAAAACATATGGGGAGGTGTTTTCAGATTATTAATAATAAAGTTGTTACTACATAGAATATTTGGTGCAGTGGGATGATATTTGGACTTGGTGGGAGCTGAAGCAATCCCATCTTCTGCTATTTGCCTTTCAGCCTGAGAAACAACAATCCATCTAGCCAGTCTGTCCTCTGAGCACCTTTGAAGAGCAGTCTGGGAGTTAACAGGCGTAATTCCACTGGGTAGCAAATACTGTGGGTTAAAAATATTTCTGTAATGACACATTATCACCCCTTCCTTCTTTCCTGCCCCTGTGGACGCACAGTCTAACTTCCCATGTTTTGTAGGCAATAAATTACCTGTGTTTTTCCACTAGCAGTATCAAGGCACTCCTCACTGACACATCTCCATTTGAGAGGCTCTAAATTCCTTTCCTCTTGGGTGAGAGAATTATTAGGTGTGTAATTGAACTCAGAATAGTTGTTTCCCACTTGCATGAGAGAGTTGCTCTTTATTTCTGATGTAGATAATGTTTTATGTTCTCAAATGTCTTTGTTCTTTTAACTGGAGTAGTTAATATAACTACTTCTTTATGATCGTGCTCCTTGTGTAGTGTTTGCATTAAGCAAAACCTGTTTGCTTTTTCCAAGTGCTAGCCCAGTGGGACTGGAGTCCCTCTGGAGCAATAACATCTGTTTTCTAGGTCTTGTCTGTTTACAATATGATCTCTGACAAAGTTTGCAGTTTAACCTGGTTAAACATTCTGTTCACCAGGTAATTTTCCTAATCATGGTGGGCTTAGGGTGCAAGGGTGTTAAGAATTTGCCTTGGAAGGCTCAATGAAAATTTTGAGATTCTCATATAAGGAAAGATTGAGAGAGTTGTGTGTATAGCTTACAAAACTTTGTGGTGTGATGTTTAGTTACTGGTGTCTTAAAAATACATAAATACCAGAGTTCTTTACTATCTTGCAATTTGTAGACCCTTGACAGACTTCTTCCTGAAGAGGTTATGCCCTTTTACAGTAACTTTAAGAGTGCTGAAACAGTTTTGTAATTCTTAATTATTTTTCTGAGCACTTTTAAGAAATACTTCAGGGAATTTTGAGGCCTGTAGGCTGTAAGCTGAAAATCAGTGGTTTAGCAAGTTCCACGATGAAACTGGAAAAATGTATTTTTTCAGTTCTGGAGCATCATGCTGCTCTGAAATAGTAGTAAACAGAAGACATTTTTCAGTTTAATAAACCCCGTAAACAAAACACAAGTAGATCTAATTGCTTACCCTCAGACAGGCCCTTAGAATGAATAAATAAATGAAAGTAGCTTGTACAAATGTCAGCATTGTCATTTAGTCTGGATACTTGAACAAAAAACTTTGGAAGTAATAAGTAAATTACCAAGTTAGATGCTTTAGCCAAGAATATGCTTTTCTGATAGTCTTAGCAGAACTGCCTCTCTGAGCCCAAGATGCTCACCCAATATTTCTTGGCAGTGTCCCAAAACGTCATGCAAAGGTGAGGACTTTGATCTCTTAAAATACTGCCTGTGACTCAGGTAAGTTTATAGCTAACACAGGCTGGAAAGTATGGAGAGAAAGAGGGGCAAACATGAAACACAGACAAAAGAATAATCATGCTTTTGGAAGCAGGACTAAACCCTGCCTGATACTTGTCAGCCCACAGCTCCTGCCTTTTTTTTTTTTTTTTTTTTTTTTTTTTTTTTTTTTTTTTTTTTTTTGCCATCAGTTGCTGACTTTTTTTCATGTTGCCCTGTAATACCATTGGGATGGTCCACTCTTGGTCTGCTTTGCATTATGTTCACAAACTGAGATAGGAACTTACAGCACTTCTTTGCTTCATTCTTTTCCAAGTCCTTTTCCTCGTAAGAAGAGTGGAGTGGCACTTTTGATGTATATTGGTGAAACTATGTACCTGGTATTTGACTGAGGAGTTGTGGCACTTGATTACACATTAATGTAGTTTGACTTCCTTGAATATTCCTATTGAAGCAGAAGTAGTATTAATAGTGCATTTTGTAATTTTGGTTCATGTGTATTGCCTTGGCTCAACTTACCAGTCCATGAGGTTTCTTTATGCCTTTTTTTTTTTGTATGCCTTTTATGTGTTTTTAAAGGCAGAAGAATAACACTTCCAACTTCATTATTCATGTTCAGAGAGCTGTCAGCCTGCCATGTGAGTGAGGGTGCCGTGTTCCTCTGCCCTGTCAGACGCAGGTGTGTACACAGGAGTCACTTGGACGGATGTCGCAGAACGCTTGTACAATGGAGGTATTTGCTCTTCAGACACCAGTGTTTGCCCACGGAAAGTAAAGCAGCTCTTGTCTGAGTATGGCAGCAGTCACCTGACTCATGAGCACCCAGGCAGAGCAGGAGCAACAAACCCTGCTGCTGCCACTGTCCACCAAAATAGCCCTGAGCATGAAACAGAGCTGAGAGGTGTGTGCTTGGATGTTTGGAACAGGAAGGGGAACCTAGAGGGCATTTTCTACCAACCTGTAGGAGGTGAGGCTCTAAGAGTTGTGGTCTGCTGTGCAGCGTTTGTCTTCATTGTAGATGTTAAAGAATTTCTAGAATGAAGTTATGTAAGGTTTTGGACAGATTTTGGACTTTTTACGGTGGATTCTGGAGGACAGCAGTTTCAGGCTTAAAAACTCTTCAGCTGTGTAAGTTTTCTCTGTTTCTCTGTAGAAACCCTAAGTTCTTTCAAAATATGTGTCCGCTCTGTCCTTGATAAGTCACAGGTAGTAACCAACAATGGTTACATTCTGCATGGGAAGTATTTCCTGTCAGTCTGGGCTTGGAAAGTAACTGAGCCCAGATGGACAGGGCTCTTCTGCACATGGTGATTCTTTGCTTTGACTACGACAGCTTTTTCTTCTGTCTTATGGTGTTCTCTCTCTTACTCTGCCACCAGGAATGGAAGGATACTTTCATAGAGGAATGTGTTGTCAGCAGCAAATAATAATTTTGCAGTGAGAAGACATGCTAGGGCTTTTCTACATAGGAGTTATTGAGGAGAAGAAACAATGTGATTTTAAAGCCGAATCACCCTTTGGAGATGACTTGGAGCAGATGAGATCATCAGATTTTCAAAAATTAGGTTGCCCTCCAGCTTTTCAGCTGCTTGTCATGGGTTCAGAAGAAATTACTCTAATCCTGAACTGTAACCATCTCTTTATCAAAAACTTCTACCAGAGCAAGGTCATTCATTGTTCTTCCTTCATTTCTGTCTTTCCTCAGGGTGCAGTTTTAATGTTTCTGTATCAGAAAGGTCAGAAGTTACTGTCATACTCATTATTTTGTTCAGCAATGAGTGCTTCAGCTGATACTTGTCTAGAATGAACAGGCTAGATGAGAATTGCTGATGAGCTGACTAAAAAAGGTTGAAAGCTCCTCTTCCTAGAATTGAAGTCTTGCTTTTGTTTTTCCATTTGTGCTTCAGAATGGGTAAATTATGAGGTCAAAAAGAGTTTCTTAAATTATTTTTGTGTTCATTTTCACCATACACAAACAAAACTTTAAATTCATTCTCCCCCTTCCTTGCTAGTCCTGTTAGAGGTTCTACATCTTTCTTGGATGTAATTTATTAAGAAAACGAACATCAGGAAAACTGGTCGAGACATGGCAGGCACTTCTATTAATATTAATTTTACGTTAATTTCAAAATCTGTTCATGAAATAGCTTTAACTGGCTAACTAAAATCCCTTCTACTTAGCAGGGAATGTGAAAGGTTACAGGTTATTATTAGGGCGTTGCCCTTACACCACAGTCTTCTAATTTAGGCAGACTATAATATTTTAACCTAAAGAGCATATTAACAAACAGGAGAAATCTCAACTAACAGAACTCTAAGCATCTCATCATCAGTGAGTGGGAGCTGGTCGGCTGGGACTGGGAGCCTTGTCCCCCTGTGCTTGGTATTCATCTTGATTAATACAGATCAGTGCAGGGAATTTGGTAGGGAGCTGTTAACATCCATACAGAGCCAATTAAAATGTTTTATGAACTGGAACTATACACAAAATGACATATATTTGACTTGACATGGGTTATAGAACAAACGAAAAATGAAGCACTTTGTTTGCCACAGTGCATATAATGTAGGCATTTTATACAGTTGTAATATAACATTTCTATTTGCTTTGTTACTGTTTTATGTTGTTCACCAGTCTGCACAAGCATTTAGAATTCTTAAGGGAGGAATCTTCAGATTCATTAAAACAACTCTTACTTAAATGAAAACTTTATTTTGTAATTAAGTCTAGAGTTTTCTTCTTCATGTTTTTAAAATCACTTCTAGAAAATGTTTCTGACCTTCAGAATTATCAAGGAATTTTGGGAGGTGTTCTGTGGGCTTGGTTTTGTTTCCTCAGTGAAGTTAATAGGATTTACTGTAGCTCTTACCCAAAATACAAGGCAGGTGCTCACTAGGAAGGAGAGTTTTGTGTCAGCAGTGACTCAGTGAACTTTAGTGTAGAACAATACTATCTGATAATATGAAAACACATCTCTGTCTTTATATGGTTTGCTTCATTCAGATCAATTGAAAGTGTTTCTGTCTTTGTGTTATCCTTGGTTGCTGCACCCACTAGGATGCTAAAGGCTAATTGTTGGGGTTTTTTTATTGAAAAAACCCTGTAGTGTTGCTCCATGTGCCTGCAATCACTTATTTTTCTATTCCGTTTTCTGTAGCTGGTTTCACCTAGTGCAAAAATGAAAAGTGTGATGTTTTCCTTCTTGAAGCCAGATGCCTTGAGGATTTCGTTACTTGATCTACTTCAAAAATATGTTTATTTCACGAAACAAAAGCAAGGGTTTTATCACTTAGTCCTGACGCATAATTGTCTGAGTGAGTCAGAGTAGAGGGATGCACCACACATCATGACCTGTAATTCTCATTTCTCAGTAATTTCAAGCTGTTCTTGAGAGTACTGTATCCACACATCCCTAGCAACATGGCCACTCAGCTTTTTAAAACCTCTTTTCCCATGTGATCTTAATCATTGCCTTCTTTCCCAGATGAGTCCTTTTACTTTTCATTGCTGTCAATCTGAAAGCTGTTCTTCAGCTTAAATAATAACAGTTAACTGTATTTTTCCAAATTTTTCTGATACTTGATAATTTTCATGGAAAATGTAAAGAGAATTATTTAAAAAATATTTATCTACCTCCTGCCACTAAGGTATCAGTAGATCATGTAGAATACAAAGAGGAGCTGATGGGAAAAATTGGTTTCAGGTAATAACTCGGGGCTCTGTTTTAGTTTAGTAGTAATTCTCATTTAAATCTGGGTGTAACTCCAGCTGCTCAGCTGCTGTACAGAACAGAGCAGTATTATCTGGTGTTGCTTGCATCAGAATTCAGAGGTCCTCAGGGTGCTTTTTTTGAGCAGTTCTCAAAAAAATGAGAGGTTCTCGCAGTTTTGCGAATTGCTTGTGAAACAGCCTTCCGAGAGAGCTGTGGGGACTTCCTGTGGGGACGTTCTTCCCATGAACATGGGGAGGAGATGCTCGGAGCAGAACAAGAACTGTTCAGGAGGTACCAATGTAGGGTTTGAAGAATGAAAAGGCACAGACAAGGGGTTTTTATTGAGGGAGGAGTTTGTTTTGTCGGGAACCGCTGTGCCAAGTTACAGTTCCTCAGTGAGGGCTTGAGATGAAGCAGTTTTATTTGGAGAGTGTGTAGGGTTGTTACTAGCAATGCCTTTTGTCTCTCTGAAGACTTTGTGCTCCATCTTCTCTTGCAGAATTTGTACCACTTCTATGTTCAAAAAGGTCTCAAACCGCAGGGTTTTAAGCTGTAGTTGTAATGACCTATGAATGTTCTTCTGAGCAAGCAGCAGCAAGCCAGCTCTAGACCAGGCTTGAAATGTCTGGGTTTCCAGCAGTTTTATTTATTCTTTCCTAGACAAAAGCAGCTGATGATCACTATTTAGACCTTGTGTATATCTGTAAATATGTAGGTATATAAAAAATGCTCGTGTGTGTTCACATGGTTGTCTCTTCTAAGAGTAAACCAAGTCCACAGAAGGTAGAAAGCCAGCAAAGAATCAATTTTGTCAAAACTGGGAAAGATTAGATATGAAACCATGAGGAGGAGATCTAGTCCAAATACCAAATTAAAGGAGAGAACAAAGCAGGTGGAAGGAGAGGCTATAAGAGTAATATACTTGCATTAAAGAACAGAGATTTTCTCCTCCTTACTGTGTCTAATAACTTCCTCCATCCATGATCTGTACCTTCTATGGTAGGACTTTGGGGCTGTCTGACTGAGGGAAAGGTGTCAGGAGGGGAACTTCTTTTCCCTCCAATACCCAACACCTAAAAAGTGCAAGAACCACTTTGTTAAAGTTGTGGTTCTTCAGCGTGTGCTGTTTGGTAGACAGGGGCTACACGTGACATCTCATAGTGGTAGAAGGCAAATATAAAAAGAGGAATATTTTTAATACTGATTCAGTCCAGCTGTGGAGGAGACATTGCTTGGATTCAAGCTGAGCATCTCTGATGTTTTTTGTCTTTCATGCCAGCTCTATGTGGCGACTGAAGCCATCCTCATCGCATTGGTGGGTGCAACTCCTCCCTACTACTGGGATCTCCAAGGGCTCTCAGCTAATCAGAGCCATGGCAACCATTCAGTGAGCGAGCAGAGAGCTTTTGGGGAATGGCTTCTGACTGCCAATGGCAGCGAGGTGCATAAGCACATACACTTTGGCAGCAGCTTCACATCCATAGTCTCTGAGGTAAGTCTGAAATGTGTTCTGCAGCCTCACGTGTGAGTAGTAAATCTTACTGAGATGGTTTTGGGGGTCTCCTTGTGCTGCTTTTTTCTTGCATACTAGTGCATGTTTTGATTAGCAAATGAAACCTGCTACCTCCAGTTAGAGCACAGGTAATGTGCTCATGTCTTTAATTGGCAGCAAAAGCTAGCTTTATATTGACATGCAGATCTTGACCAATGTTCTGTTCCAAAACTTCCCACCTTTTCCATGTGGAGGTTGCATTTTGCATCCTGCAGCCTGGTTCCACATTGGAATTGTGACATTTGTTTTATTAATTTGCTCAAAATCCCTTATGGACTCTGAGCTCTTTCTGGCCATCCCCTTGCTGAGCTCCAGTGCACGTAGTGCATCCATTATGCAGTTAGCAAGCCCTGGAGGAACTGGAGAGGAAGTGGCTCCTGCAGTCTTTGTAACTCCAGATACAAGAACAAGGGCAGTGGGGAGTCAGGTGGACAAAGCATCTCCTTCACGTTCTATTCCAAAACAAGCTTTGGCCTTGTTGGCGTGGCCTCTGTGTTTTTTAAGGGATTTCTTTCATGGTCTAGCCATCTAGTCCATACAGGAATGATTCCAAACTCTGCATTGATGTGTGCAACACCTGCCCTTCCTGAGTCTGTCAGTATCTGTTCATGTCAAATTGTTCTTTACAAGAGCCCTGAGTGCATTGGTTACGAGGCCTGAATGTAGAGCTGAGCTGTGGAGTCAAGTGTAGTACTACTTGATAGTTTGTGGCTGTTGTCCAGAGGTATTAATGCTACCCAAATTACTCCTGTAAAGCAGTTTATTGCTTAGGAGCATATTAATAGAAATGGCCAGCTTTGGAATTGTACCAAGCCATTGTGTACAAAAGGCATTGCTTCTTATTCTGGCAATAAAGAGGATATGAGCACTTATGATACCATTTAAATGAAAATTTTAATGGATAGTGGATTTCTTAAGCATTATTTAAAACTCAATAAGGTTTCTGAATTTTCTCTGGGGTTTTTCTTTTTTTTTTAAACTTGCCCAAGAATCTTTTATTCTCTTTAACTTGACGAGTCAGACATACTTGTAGAGCCTAGCATATGACATAGATTTTATACAGATTTTTCTACATTTTGGTTGCATAAATAAGAAATGCAGGTAAAGAACAAAGCCTGCTTGAGCAATAAAAAAACCCTAAAAGAACTCCCCAACCAAAACAAACAAAAACCCCAACCTCAAGGCAACTTGTGTAGATTCTGCTTTCTAATTCTTTAGTCTGTGTTTCAGTAGGGACCCATTTGAATGAAATCTTCTTAGCTCTTCTATTTCCCTCTATTGAAATACAGTTTTTATGAATTTATTAGCTGAATATTTGGTATATCTGGAGGTTATGTGCTAAGCACAAACATTTTGAGAGAGAACTTACATATCTGGAGAGTATTTCACCACTAATTCATTACTAATTTAATGTCATGATTGATTGTAAGAAGTTTTTTCCTACATATTTAAAGAGGGTATGTCAATGCCTGTGGCATCGCTGATAACATGACCCTTACAGATTTACTCTGAGAAATATTCTGATGTAAAAAGCTTGATTTTTGAATATGCATATATGTAGAATGGTTTTAAGTATAAGAGAAAAGCCTTGAGCTCTCTAAAGGGCTTAGACATTGAGATAAATTTTGAGAATGAATTTTGCTTTGCAACCAAGTTATCCCTTAATCCCTGAATGATTCAGAAAGCATCTCATGCCAACAGTTTTCATGTTGGCAGCTTTTTAAATTTTTATACCAAAAGTTATTGCATGATTCTTGTAGCTGTTATAAAACAAACTGACCATGTTATTTCAGGATAAAATTAATCTCATATGCAATTATTCTAAAAATGTATTTTTCTGGGAATTGTTTTTAAAGTCTGCAGAAGCTCCAAAAGCTGATTTATGATCATGTGGTTGGTTTCAGTTGAATTTTGTCAGTCTTGGCATTTTATGGGCGCATTTCCTACTATTATCAGTAACCACTTCCCTGTTAAAGTAACAATTCAAAATGAAGCAGATATAGAAAGTAAGAAGTTATTTTCTTGGAGCTTATGAATGATGTTTTGTTAGCATCCTAATCTTTGTGAGGTTTAATTGCATGGCTCTGTTATCATGATGAGGTAGTTTATAACTGAGCTTTGAAATAATATGAGCTTTGCTAGAAAGGATATTTAATGAGATTTTGGTAGAGGAAGAGGAGATTATGAGGAGAAGATTAGAGAGTTATTGCAGGGATAATGACATAATCACCAGCTTACCAGCACAGGAAGAAGAGTTGGTTGTCACTAAAAGGAAACATTATCTCAAGGTGCAAGAGGAATAGAAAAAGAGAAGAACAGAAGATGTGGAGTGTTTAGAATACAAAAGGAAATAACTTTTGAACATTGAGAGCATGGCATATTTTCATTCTGCACTTCTGTGGGGCAAAGAATTTTGTCAGGTTCAGCTTGAGACAGTGAGTCTGTAAGAATCAAACAATTCAAGATAAGCTTTGTATTTGGAATTGAAAAGAGCTGGAAATGATGAAGTACATTGTAAAATAGATGAGTGTATGCAGAAAACCTGACTAACCTGTGTAATGGTACCCAAGTATTGCTCAGGGACAAGTCAGTTCATGAAGAGGAGCATGTGCAGGAGTATCTTCAGACATAAACCACAACTATTTTTTCACAATGTGTGTTCTACACACTGCAGTGACACATGTCAATAGGTACAACTGAGTCTATTTAGGTTAACAGCTTTATGTTGAAGAAGGCAGGAAAAGAGAAGGTGGGAGAAAGCTTCAAAACATAGAGTATTGTGAGGAACCTGTTCCTGACTTCAGGTTCAAAGACTGCATTTGATTTGGGAGAACTGCAATTGTTAGTATCCTGTGGTGAGTTTGGGAGACAGCAGCGGGGACTGGTGATGTACTAAAATATGATTCTTAGGAGATTTATGAAGAGTTTGATCTTCTTTAAAATACATAACATCCCCTCCAGCTGTTAGCTATTGGTAAACTGTTCAGATTCTGATTAATTTGCCTTTTTGCTGGTTTGTTGTTTCTGTTTTCTTCTTCTCCCTCCATCCAGTGGTTTTTAATTGGCAATGCATCGTACAAAGTCAGTGCTGCCAGTTCTTTCTACTTCAGTGGTGTGTTTGTTGGAGCCATCTCCTTTGGCCAGCTGTCCGATCGCTTCGGGAGGAAGAAGGTCTATCTCACAGGTAACCACAATGATGACATGAAGGTGTCATGACCATCAGGATCAGTGGCAATGGCCCAGCTTCTGCTGGGAGCTTGATATGTAGCTGTAAATCATGTGCTGTGGTTTTGCTTCTTTGTTTTGACATTCCAATATACTTGTGCCATCAAAGTTGAGACAAGGAGGCAATATTTCACTGTTCAGTCACCGTTTGAATTTCTGCAAGGTGTTCTGGGTTTGTGGGTTGTGTGCCATAAAGGCTTTCACTCATGCAACGCTGTGCTCATGGGATCTCTGCAAGTTGCAATTAGTATTTTTAGTAGTTTTTTGTAACAGCATTCTTACCTGTTAGGGATTCGTTGCACCTTTTATCCCCTGTCTTCATGGTTTAATTTTTATGTATTTGTGATCCTCATACTGTTTTGAAGCTCATAACCTTTCTAACTGTCCCTGGATCAAACAACATTGGAAGCTGCATGTTTTGTGTATGAAAAAAGTTGTGTGTCGATGAATGAGCATGTAGAGTTTAAAGAAATGTTTTATGCTTTTTGTTTTTCTTTTAAGGAGCAGCACTCATTCAAAGCACACAAAGGTGGGCCTGCTCTGCATGCAAGCCCACCATGTATTGTCCCCTGGCGATGTTTCTCTTCTCTGGCTTCTATAGACTGCTCTCTAAAAATGAGGGGAGATATTTGGTCATATATTTAACCTGTGGCTTCTGTATCAGGGATAAATATAAAGCCGCCTTTAACAGGAATCAGACAATGGTTCTGAGTGTCTAAAAAAATTGTCTGCTATGAACTGAATTTAAAGGTTCAAACTGCAAACTGTATATCAAAACCCCACTCCTTCTGTGTCCATTCCTTTTTGATATTGACTTTAGGTATTTAAATTTCTTTCCGAACCTGTGGTGGTGGTGTTGACTGTGATGTCTTAGGACAGATGCCAGTGGGCATCAAGTAAAGCTACCAGTAAATGCTTCTTTTTCTTTAGGTACCCTTCTAAAATGAATCTTTTTGCCTTATTTTCCAGGTTTTGCACTGGATATCTTGTTTGCCATTGCAAACGGATTGTCACCCTCGTATGAATTCTTTGCCATTTCCCGGTTCTTGGTAGGGATGATGAATGGTGGGATGTCACTGGTAGCCTTTGTTCTGCTGAATGAGTGTGTGGGTACAGCCTACTGGGCATTAGCAGGTAAACTGCCTTTATTGTCAGAATTCATAGATTTCAGTCTCACACACCACTTGAGGCACACAAAGCAGTTGCAAATTTAGCTCCACTTGAGCATATCTGGGATCACAGTCTTTGAACTCTGCTTGTTTAATATGAGCCTTGGACAAGCAGGGTAGATGACTTGGGGCCATTCAGGTCTCTGCATCACTCAAGTTGACAAAGATACAGCTGAAACATCTCCTATGAGTGTTACCAGCTAAATACTCATCCAAGGTTTGTCACAAATGAGCTCTATTAATCAGAATGTTGGACTCTGCTGAACAGAGCCAAGTGTTTGTATGCTAAATATAAATTCTTTCCTTCCTGGAAGTTCTTAAAAAGAAACCAAAAGTGCTTTTATATCATAGGAGGATGAGAAAGCTGTTGCTTATATGTTACTAAATAAAGTTGTCCCATGTAGTAATTACCTTTAGATTTAGAAGATACAGACACCCTTAACTTCTTGATTGTTGGTGTTGGACCTGTCCTTCAGAAATGTGCATAACCTGTACTGCTACAGCTCTAGAGCCTGATTTACAAAGCCCAACAAGTGCCATGCTGAGACTGTTTTAAAATAGGGTGTCTTACAGATCATGAGAGCTACAAATGAATACTACATATTCCCAAAACTGCCAATTTTTCAATGTTTGGTAGTACTTCTTTTTACTCATATAAAGGTGCATACTTATGCTGCACACATACACATACTTTTATTTGGAATTAGAAGAGTTCATTGTTCACAGGGCATTGTTGGGTGTGGAGATGTAGAAAAGTGCTTTTGGGGCTTTTATTAGTCTTTGCAATTAGATGTAATCCTTCTGCTCTGCATGAATGAAGGACAGGGTGTTCTTTGGTCAAAGAGCTGTGTTTCTGCCTGAATTGCTGAATGAATTTTTGCTAATGAAGAGTTAGTTCTAACTAGTTAGTTAGTTAGTCTGATCCCATTTGTTGAGATTTACTGATGTTTCTTATGGAAGTGATAATGCTTTGTTTTGTTTTTACCTGTGTGTTAGGTTCTATTGGTGGCTTGTTCTTTGCTGTGGGAATTGCCCAGTATGCTTTATTAGGGTATTTCATTCGTTCCTGGAGGACTCTGGCTGTTGTGGTTAATCTGGAAGGAGCGGTCGTCTTTCTTCTCTCTCTGTAAGTTGTTTTTCAAACTGAGTTTCATAAATAAGGATGTCAAAAAAAAAAGTCCAACAAACCAAGTACCCAAACTACTAAGTCAAGTTGCCAAGTTGCCTTTCTAGGATGGCATGAAGTGGTGTAAATAAGATATTTCTCTCAACTTGTACACCCCTCCCCCCCCACATGATCTGTGGTTTCTTCAAATAGTAGTGCTGCAATATTTGAGCCTGTAAGTCTGCATTGTACTGTGTGTGCAGTATTACTGTAGATGGGAACAGTCTCTAGGGTGGTAGAGAAGCACATCCTGTTCTTCAGCTGGTGTATCTAGATGACCTAAACTGGTGTGTTTGAGGCACTATAAGTACATGTTAAAAGATACAGGAATAGTTTCATATTTATGTAATAACATGAGGCTTCCCTTGTGTTTACACAGAAGGGACAGCATCAAAATTGCTTGCCTGTCCAGTCTTAAAAGTGACATGCAAAAGAAAAAATGAGCAGCTCCCTTTAATTTTTCAGATGTGATCTTTACAGAGCTACCTGGGGCTTTGTGAATTTCAGCACTGGGAGCTCTGTAATGCAGTGTGGTGTTCTCTTCTTACATGCTTTCTGACATCTGAATCTCAGTAACTAAAAGAGTGAAATTACTTTAGCTGCTGTTTAAACTAGAGGTCTTTGCCTTTCCAACATCTATTTCACTTCAGTAACTTTTTGAATAAAGCTTTTGCTCCTCAAAAAATCCAAACACCCTTTCAAAGGAAGCATCAGAACTCAGGAAGGGTCTTTGAGGCTGTTCATGAGGAGAAAGAGATAACTTTGGATATTTCAAAACCTTGTGGTGATAGGGACCCTTGGGAAAAAATTAACTTTCAGATTGATAGGTACAACTTTTTAAAGTGAGTTATGCTTGTGGCTTCAGAGCTGTGCTCAGAAGCCTGTCTTTCCTTTAAGAAAAGGCTTTTTTTTAACTCCAAATTTCACACTGCCTCCCTGCCACATTGCTTAAAAATTAATCAATGTGGAAAAGGCCATCAGATTTTTATCCTGGGCAGGAAAATATGTTCCTTTCTAAGCCTTTTTTTTTTTTTTTTTTGGTGAAAACACAAAATCACATTCTTTTAAACTTAGAGGAAAAATATAATTTTTGGTCAGAGGCAAAAATCTTAAAAAGCTTCTGGCAAAAGGCTAAAGCTTAAATTAGTTCTGGAAGCCTGAAAATAATAGAAGATTTGAGTAGCAGACAATGTTGGAGTTACAGACCTGTCAAGTGAACAGTGCACGTGAGGAGCATGACCTTTGCTCCAGTTTCTGCCTTCTTGTCTACAGGAGAGTATTTGGCAAAAAGCTGAAAACTGGGGAGTGGAAGTTGGTCTTGTGGAAAATGAGAAATGGAACTAATGGGTCTTTAAAAAGCATTCTGTGTTACTTGTAGTAATGTGTGCCTCCTTAATTCTGAATTCTCCAAAGACAGGATCTTAATCATACTGTAACTTGTAATGCTGTTCTTTCTACGTGTGTATATATGTATACACTTAGTGTAATTCCTTGGTATCTTGGCTTTCAACATTTCCTTTCAACATGCTTTGTTTCTGTTTCAGTAAGTGAATTTTATACCTGAAGGGTTGCTTGAAAACTCTTTATTGTACTGAAGTGCATTTCAGCCTTACTCCTTTAGAGAAGTCCAGAAGAAAATCCCTAAACGTGTGTGTGTGTGTGTGTGTGTTTCAGGTTCATTCCCGAGTCCCCGCGCTGGCTCTATTCCCAGGGCCGTCTGAACGAGGCAGAAGATGCCCTCTACCTCATTGCAAAGAGGAACCGCAGGCAGAAATGCACCTTTTCATTAAAGCTCCCAGCAGAGAGGGGCTCCAGAGAGGCTGGCAGCTTTCTGGACCTCTTCAGATACAGGATTCTCCTGGGACGCACCTTGATCATGATGTTCACCTGGTACTGGAAATACTTTGTAGGCCCAGCTGTGCTACTGGGGCCTCTTAAAGTCTTTGAGAGAATATGGTGCTGTGAATTGCCTCGTTCTACAGATTGTTAGGGACACTGTACCCAAAAAGGATCCTTTATAGTATTTAAGTATCGATTACAGTATTTCCTTAGTGCATTTCTAGCACAAAGCCATTTTTACAGTCCAGTTCTGAGGTGTTTTATCTCTGCATTTCTGTCTTGTGTTTTGAGTCTCAAAATAGCTGAGAACTACCCCTTCTGCTCTGACCCACAAGGCTGCTGAGGTTAGTCACAGTGTCCTCCTCTTAGGTGCAGAGCTGTCAGTATCTCTTCACTTGGATTATTCCTTGTTTTGTGTATCAGGAGCCCATTAGCAGGTGGGTGGCCCACCTTGTCTAATGACTAAACATCATAGGCAACAGTTCTTTAAGAGGAAAGTGCTGGCTGTTCCTGTAGTGAGGTGCCTGTGACGATCCCTCTAGTCACTAGCAGAAATTTAACTCCAAAAATCCCTGGTTTTTTTCAGATATCTCGCTAGCCCTGAGGTCTTTTGCTTCTACTTGAAAAAAACCTTTTATGTGACATGGTATGCAGGTCCTCAGGCATTACTGCTCATATAGTTGCCCTTATAATGCATATATTTGGGAAAGATGTATCAATTAAGAGTAAAACAAATGGGTTTGTCAGCATACATCACTGAGCTGTTTCCTGTTGCTTTTCCAAGTGCTTACTGCAGAATAAATAGTTGATTGTTCCGTTCCTTAAATGAGAATTGCTGATTTGCTGCAGAATTAATTAATGACCAGTTTCTTTCCTCTCTGTGAAGAAAACTCCCTTTACAGTGGTTAACATGACAATAGGGTTGCAAAAGAAAAGTTAAAGAGAGTTGGAAAATGAGTGAATAAAACTGGACCAGGGTGTAAAAATTAAAAGAAGGTTGAACTGTTGTTTGAACTGCTTGAAGAATTTGGTTTACACACAACTGGAAAAGCTGTGGATGACAGTGTAACCTAATAAAAAAAAGACATTTCTGAAGTTAAATAATACAGTCATGATTGTATTTTAAGTTTGTACTGGCTTATGCACATTGTTTGTAAGTGTAGTCCCAAGTTCTACTCAGTAGTAAGTCAGGAATTGGGTCTTTGCTGAGGCAAAAAGATTTGTTTGCCTAGAAGGCCTCATACGCTTACAGAGAAACATTTTAGGCCTATCTGCTGAAACACTAAATGTAGTTTATAGTGTATTTTGCCAGACCAGTGCTTGATTTGGCAGGCAAAGTGTCAGCTCTGATTTCACTTCTTTTTCTCCTGTCTTTTGCAGGTTTGTGTGCAGCTTGGTTTACTACGGTCTTACCCTTAACGTGGGTGACTTAGGCGGGAGTATTTATGCCAATTTAGCCCTGTCAGGCTTGATAGAAATCCCAGCATACCCAATCTGTATATACTTGATTAACCAAAAATGGTAAGTATGGAATTTATTAACCCACTCAGGGTTTCCTCATAACTTTTCTCAAAGATAGCTTTTCTGTGTATCACATCTCCTAGCTTTTATCTGTTGTGTGGGGCTTCCCGCTTCAGTGTGAAAGTGCCATTGATTTATCTCTATTTCAAATAGCAGTTGAACTTGTTTTCAGTCGCTCGCCTGATGGTGAGCTGTCCCTCTGGCTCAGGTGGGGTTGATGTAGCTCGGAGGAGCCTGCGCTGCTGCAGGCTAACACTAGATAGCGTCCTTCCCACCGCGGCCCGGTGATCCATCCCATCCTCCCTGCTGGGACAGAGCTATGCCGACTCCACTCTGCTGGGGCTGTCCCGTGGTCTCCTGCAATAGCAGTACCTGTGTGAGCTGCTGTGTGAGCAGAGCAGATAGTCAGCCTTTTTCTGAACCACGATACTCTGGGCAATATCTCTCAGTTTTTGTAGAATTTCCTCCCAGTCTCTCCTCTGCGTCTCCTGAGGAGGTTTACAAATGTCACACACAGCAGGAAGCAACCTCAAATCCTCGAAACTGTCTGCCACTGCATAAAGTTGGCGCTCGTTTTGTTAAGTGTGCAGCAGAAGCTTGTTTAAAAATGATGTGAGAGGAAGCGTTGGTGGAAGATGGTATTCAGAATTCCCAACTGCAAATAAGGAATCAGAGTGTGAATTCAGAGGATTCATTACTTTGCAACCCACAAACCTAATGCAGAATATAAACCTTGGTTATCTTTGCATATCAGGTTTGGTCGGAAGCGAACGTTGAGTGCATTTCTGTTCCTGGGAGGATTGGCTTGTCTTATTGTCATGTTTCTGCCTAAGAAGAGAGGTAAGTATTTTTTTGTTTCTGGAGTATGTGATAAGAATTGGTAAAAGCAGCATCCCACAGCATAACAATCTGATGGCTCCTGGAAGATTAGGCTCATATCACATGTGAGTCTCAATTTTTGAAGCCAGAGAAGCCAACTCAATAAAAGAATAAGCAGTAACCTCCCTAAGACCCTAGAGAAAACTCGTTAGTAAGGTTTGGATTTGAATTTTTGCCTTTAAATTCTGCCCCTTTTTCCATGCATATCAGTTGCTCCTTTCCAGTGTTTATGATGTAATTCCCAATGAATGATATTTCTTGTGGTATCTCCTGTAGCTAGATGTGTACACTAGGTTAGTGTAAGTAGTAGCCATGCAACTTGGAAGTATCTCTCCAAGTGGAAGATCAGTGTCAGAAGATCTGAAGAACTGAGTGATGGAGCAAGTTTCCATCTTTCCCCAACTTCTGTGTAATGTTCAAGAATAGTGTGGTTGTGGTAATAGTAATAGTAATGTGGCCACATAACTTACAACTCAGAGAGCATTCTGATAAACTTCTGAATTGGGGGGTCTTTAAGAAATATGAAATTAAGCATCTTTTGTGTAAAGATGCACTAATGTTAATTTTCAGAATAGCAGTTTTTCTTTTTAAAGCCAGACAGATAAATTCACCTTGCTTATAAGATCTATGGATGTGTATTACCTTTCATAAAGTGAGAAAATGTTTCAAATGCTTGAAGAGAGATTTGAGAAATTAAACTTCTATGACAGAGTACAGAATTTGCTCTAGATGGCAGTGGGTCTAAGAGGTAAAGCTTTTTGATAGGGGTGCAGTTCAAGTTTTCAGAATTATTCCAGGTGCCAGAGCATGGACACTTGGAAATGTTCTGGTTTGGCTGGTACCAGTCATCAACTATTTTTTGCATATCATTCCAAACATAAGATGTGAAAAGAAAGGACAGAACTGTGAGACCTCAGGAAATCAGCTGTGTACTGAACTGCCCAAGTCAGGCAAGGGTGAAGTGCCTCGGGAAGTGAAAGGGCTCACTGGCCAGAAGGAAGCACCTGTCCTCACTGGGCATGAGCTCTGATTTGCCTGTTAAAAGCAAATAAGCACTGGCTGTTCTGACAGACTAAGCTGGATGGGAAATTTGGTAGGATTCTTTACAGCATCTTCCTTTCAAAGTAATAATGTTAGAAGAATACTATCACGCTACAAAAATGGCAATGAATAGGACTCTTGTTAAAGAAAAGAAATGTGCTCACTTTTGGAAAATATCTGTTATACTCTTCTTCAACTTTCTGATAGAACTAATTTAGTATTTAATTAGTGGTAGACTGAAAATGCTGAGTTGTACCTTCAGCTTTTGATTTCTTCACTAGATTCCTTTTCACATCATACTGTTGTGTGATTGAAATGATTTGAGGTGTACTGATGTGCTCAAAAGCCTTACATGGGTCACATTTTCTCTCTCAGATATTGGAGTGTTTGCAGTGGTGAATAGTCGCTCTCTGTCTTTGCTGGGAAAACTGACAATCAGTGCTGCTTTTAACATTGTCTACATCTACACATCAGAACTTTATCCCACAGTCATCAGGTAACACGAGTTAAGTCTTAATTTTTCTGGTTCTCTTACATGATCATCTTTTATTTCTTGGGGGTTTTTTTCTTTAAACTGTGGGTTTTTTATTTGAATTTCTCAGTTACATATAATGATCAGATGTAGTTTTACATCTAAAATGTCTTCCCTTATCGTCTTCTCACTCCCTCTTCCATCAAATTTGCAGTGTTCTCTTCATCCTAACCATATTTTTATGTAATAGTGAAATAGACCTTTAGCTGCTTGGCCTGTTTACAACTCCTCTTGTACTAATGAGGATAACTATAGCACTGCTGATATTTCTTTTAATGAGACAACTCTATCATCATACATGCTTACCAGGAACATTGTAGGTCACTGGTCAATAAGCTTTGTAAAAGTAATTTGATGCTTCACAGGCTGTGTGTGAGCAACAGTAAGGTTTCACTCACTAGGGGTAAGAGTACCCCCTGCTTGTGCAGACAGAGCAGACAGAAGCTTCTGCCATATGGGTGCATATGATGGTCAGCCACCAGTGAAAATATGCAGGGGTGTTTTTCATGGGTGGGCACATCTGATGATAAGCAGGAGTTGAATAAATGAATTCGGCCAGAGTTTCAGACAGAGGCAAGATGCATGAGCGGGGATCACACTTTTTTTTGCCTATGTATGTATGTAAAAATTCTGAATATAAAGGGAATTTTTGCTTTGTTTTAATCACAAAAGCACGTTTTATTCCTGTCTTGGGATGCTTTCAGTTACATTTGACTTTTCTTTGCCAGTTAATGTGCTCAGGGTCATGACTGATGAGTCTTTCCTTGCTCAATAACACTTTTGAAAAGATGAATTATGTTTGGTTTCTTTTTCATAGGAATGTTGGAATGGGTGCCTGCTCCATGTTTTCCCGTGTTGGCGGAATCATTGCACCTTTTGTCCCTTCATTGGTTTGTCTGAACTTCTGTTACCTATATTTTTGTTTTGTGGCTCTGAGGCTTACAGAGATGGGGATGTTTGGGATAAACTTCGTATATAAATAAGGAGACATAAATTTCCTATCTTAGCAGTATCATGGTAGGCCAAAGGCATTGCAGCATCATCTGTGTGATTAGACAAAATCTCAGCATTATTTAATTTGCAGGGTATTTTAGCTCTGTAGGAATTTTGGGACCTAGCTAGTGGACCTTCAATTATAATAATTTCAAATCACTAAGGTGGTGATACCGAATTTTAAACCCTGCACAAGCAATAGCAAAAGAACCATGTGGTTAAAAGAACTACTGCATCAAAACTAAGCATATGGGCTCAGTAACTCATATTTTTGAGAAAAAGTTTGTTTTACTATCAGTGCACTTCATTAAATATCCATGGATTATAAATACCAGCAAAGCAGTTCATCTTTCAGTAAGTGAGGGTGATGTGGAGATCTGATACCACCAGCGAGGCAAAGAAAGATTCTGAAGAGCAAACCATGGGGATGATACTGGTACTTTCCTGTGCTTAGAGTGTTACCTGTATGCAGGTAACAAGTGTGCCAGGTTTTCCCAGCTGTTTGCTGAGGCCCAGTGACAATTCCTTTAATGTGACAGATTTTCATCTCAGGTAATTTTCCTCTCTTCCATTTGTCAGTTTACATGTGAGGCAGAAGGATAGCAAAAGGGCAGGTGAGCACAGGGAGCCTTTTAATCTGCAGAACGAAGCACTGGGCAGGTGAGAGCATGAGCATCTCTGGGGAACAACAGGCAAAGCCAAGACTGCTGCCAGTCTGCCAGGTGGATTTAATAGGCAGCTTTTATGTAGCAGTTGGGGCATCCATTATATTGTGTCTGCCAGAGATTTGATACTGCATGAGACAGAAATCTTGGATCATGTTTGAAGGGGTTCCATGAAAGTGGAAGTAGTTCTGGTTAAATAACAAACCCTGACTTGAGAAAATAATAAATTATTGTTGTGTTTCATAATTTCTTCTAGTATTTTAAAACATTTTCAGTGTCTTTTGTCTCATAATAGTAAAATAGTAAAAATAGTAAAAGATCTCATAATAGTAAAAATAGGAGAAGTTAACTGCTGAGATAAGAAATTAAATGTTGGTCATTTATTTGATCACAGCCTGTTATTTTCCTCAATTTAGAATTGCTCTCTACAATGTGAGTTTTTGAAAGAAACAGCTAAACTCTTTCCCTTTTTTAAAATAAGCCTTCTTTACTGTGGAAACAGGGACAGGCATCCGAGGAGGAGTATAAACATTGCTTGGGCTGTCACAGGTGGTGCCAGGAATGCCAAAGCTCAGTTGAAGCTAAAATTAGCAAGGAGCATAAATAGGGATTCTGTCAGCTAAAGGAAATTCAGTGAAAATGGCTGTTGATGAATGGGATGGGCATCCTGTTGGTGGGTGACATGGAATAAGCTGAAATACTTGTGCTTCAGTCTTGGGAGACAAAGGTTGACTCCAGTACTCAGCCTGTCAGCACAGCTGAGGAAGTAGGAGGCCAGCAAACAGTAGGAGGAGCAATAGGTTCAAGAACACTTACAGCTGAAAGTTTTCCATTCTGTGGGGTAAGATTCCGTAAGAATGGTTGTGATAGTGAAGCAAGTGTTCATCATCTGTGATAAGCCACTGTTGTAGTGAAGGATCACTGGTGGGTGTGGGAGGAAAAAGGTTAATCCTGTGTGTGTGCTCAATATCAGAAAGTGGAACCCAGGCCAAGCACCTCTAACTCAGTCTGTGGGAGGATTGAGCCATGACCTCCCAGAGTCTGTTTTATAAGCATGTGAAGCTAGGAAAGGTAATTGGGATCAGTGGACATGGGTTTATTAAAGAAATTCCTTCTCAGCCAACTTGATTTGATAGTCAGCCATTTCATCACAGAAAGCAATATGGAAAGGAAAGGGAGGAGAGCAGGGAAGGCTTTTGTAAGACCCTTGACACTATCCCACATTGTTAGCATATGTTTATCCCAAGTTTGGCTTGGAGGCTAGATAGGAAATTTGAAAAATAATGGGTTTTGAGAGGCTTAATGCAGCCTGGAACAATCTACTTGGAGGGGAAATCTCCATCCTTGGAGTCTTTTTGATACTTGGTTACGTGAGGCAGTGATTGACCTGATCTAATTGAGGCTGTAATTGTGCTTAGAGTGGGTAGTTGGCCTAGATGATCCTGAGATCTCCAAGCAGCATCTCTGTGTTTCTGGGGTGCCTATTCCCTACTACAAAGGGATGTTGCATTTGTTAAAAAGTACGTATGTTAGAGGCAAGAACTGAGCTCAAGTTCAGCAGACATCTCTTTTAAAGTTCATGACAAAATCTGTGGGGTTCTAATAGTATTGACAATACTGGTAAAAAACCTAACCAACCAACCAAAAAAACCCACAGCAGAAGGATTGGTGACTTTTGTGCTAAATAGGAACTCAAACATTGCCAGAGGGAATGATTGTAAAGGTTATATCCTTTAATATGTAACATGAACTACAATGAAACAATCTGAACCTAGTTCTGTTATTTTTTTTCCAGAAATCTGTACAGTGGTCTCTGCCTTACATTGTGTTTGGAGCAACTGGTCTGTTGTCTGGGCTCTTAAGCTTATTGTTGCCAGAGACCTTAAACAGCCCTTTGCTAGAAACTATTTCAGACCTGCAGGTGTGCTCCTACTGGAGGCTGGGTGATGAAGCCATGTCACTGCAAGCCCTAGATGGCTCACAGGTATACTAATTCTTTTCCTAGTACTTTTCTGTTGTGTTTATTTCAGCTGTCAACTTGAATCTGCCACTCTAAATAGATTAGGATAGTGATTCTTGGCCTGTGGAGGACAGGCCCCAAGGAGAAGATAGTGTAGCAACCCTAGCATCACGTCTGAAATGTTTTCTGGAAATGCAGACTGAAATATAGCTGGATTAATTCATCCCTTCAAGGTCACAAGCTTGCAACATTTCCCTTTGGGATACAGTGATGTCTGTGTGTCTCTAATCTCAAAGACTGATTGCTGCAGTGTGCTTCAGCCAGAGCTGGACATGAAGCTTGAGAAGCCTTAGATGTTAACAAAACCAGAAGCCTATTTGTGAAGGGCTGCTGTCAAAGGCAGCACACCTCTTCTGACCTGCCCCAGCTGTTCCGCAGTGCCAATTACCAGGTCTGTCCTAGACTGGCTCTAAATGCATTAAAGCCAGACTAACCTCTGCAATCTCTCCCACTATTGACTCTGGGAAATGAGATTCATTGAAAACATTGGAACTAGCTCATTGAAAACTCCCAGGTGTAAGCATAAATAAATGTGTCAGCAGGATGTTTTTCAAGGAGATTTCCTTGATTTGGGTTTTTCAGATCACTTTATTTTGTTGAACTCCTGGACACCCTCTAGGTGTCTGGATCTTCCAGTCATGTGGAGTTTTTTGACATGATTACTTCTTTGTGAATGAAGTGAGATTAAAAAGAAGTAGCTAGAGAGCTGGGAGTGGGTGTTTGGGTAAAGTTTTAAAGTTTAAGTCCTGATCCCAAAACTTTAAGTGTGGAGGGGCTTGAAAGGAAACTCGTAACAAAAAATGTTAGTTGCCCCATTAGGCTGAGATGAGACAGGATCCTTTGAACACCCTTACTTTTATTTGAATAGTTGTTGGTCGAGCACTCTGAGATTCACAGAAGTCATGTACTTGTAGAATTGGGACATTTGCTTCCTATCAGAAGCTTCAGTATGTTGCCTTATTTACCAAGTTTAGCTGTAATAGTTCTTGATAGGACTGCACAGTTTAGTGACAAAAGCATCCTGGAAGAAAAGCTGAAAAAGGCAGCCATGTAATCATTCATTTTATATTTTAGCTACTTTACATGCTTTATTTATAAACATTTTCAACCATACTGGATAATGTGTTATGGCACCACGTTCTTGCTGACTACACAAATCCATCATATATGTTTACATCAGCTGTTATTTTGGTAATTACACTGTTATTACGTCTTAATTGTGCAGATGGTTTACCAACGAAAGCAATTTCTGTAAGCAGTGCAGGTGTTACAGCTTAGAGGTGGGAAGTCACATTTTTATTTTCTTCTTTAACCAACTACAGTCAGTATTACCCTTTGAGGTGACAAGTATTGTCTATTAGTAGTCCCACAAATTGGTTTGCTTATGTCAGTCCTCTCAGGTTTAAATCTTCTTTACTTGTGCTTCTATAGGCTTCTTAAAAACCCTGAACAGGACCCCAAAAGGGGATGTTCTTCCAAATGTTCTTCAGGAACATTTTGCCCAGATGGATTAAAATTACAGAATCTGAATGAAACAGTCATTGGTTCAGGCCTTAACTAATCCTGTAATAACTTCAGTGAAGTTATATCTGGAACATCCGTGACACATTAGGGATTTATTTTAAAGCTCACAAAGGAAGTGCTGATAAAATGGAAAGCTGTTAAACATTAACCCTATTTGACAAGGCCATGAGAGGTCTTATGAAGCTGTTGTGAGAAAGATTTAGAATTTATTTGGCATACCCTGAATTCCCCCTGTGGAATCCATTGTCCTTTTGTACCATTTTCAAGATAGCATGTGTTCTGATTGCCCACAACGGAGGTTTTGTTCCTGTTAACATACATGAATGTGATATTCAAGTTGGACAGCATCCAGTGATAGCCTGACTTTCCTCAAATAGTTTTAGAAGTCTAGAAAAAAAAAGCCTAACATGATTCCCTTTACATCTTCTGACACGTCGTAGTGCTCAAACTGCTCGAAATTCCTTTGCAGTTAACGCACATTGCTGTAGCAAAGCTCCTCTGAAGATCAGAGATCTAAAGCTACAGATTTTGCTTGCATGGTACTGTCAGTCAGGAGCACTATTTCCATTTCTCTATTTTTTACCCTCTCTCTCACCGTTCTTAGCATATGACTAGGCAGGCAGAGGTCTTAGGATGGATGCAGGCATACTGGGGAAAAAATTCTAAGTAATCGAGCTAGATGGAGTTTATACTAGCAGGAGAACCTTTTAAACTGGAATCGTTTGTGTCTGTTCCATGGAAAAATGCTACACTGGCCAACTAAAAATCAATTAGCTGCAATAGCTGACTTTTATTTGGGTTATGTGGTATAAATTATGTTGTGAAAAGGACTCTGACTGGGGTCGGTATGCCTACAATAGGGATTTTACCTTCTGAACATACAGCATGGTAATGGTTTTTCCCTTTGCAATAACAATTTCATTTAATATTGCAGGGGGATCTTTTTAATTCAACTTGCACAGTAAAATGTCTGTGCTACCCAAGGAAAAGTGTTAATTCTGGATGTAGAAGGTTTACCTAAGCAAGTAATGTGTGTGTTCTGAGCTGTGGTGAGCTACTGTGTTTCCAGTAGCTCTCCACAGAGTAGGCAGCCTAGACTAAATTTAAGAAAGCTTACTAGATTACCACTTCAGAATCACTCTAGCCAGTCTCTCCTGCATGTATTCTCTAGTGTACTGGTGGAGCAGAGAAAGTCCATCCACTACAACCCCATGTCTTTTAAAGATACTTTGAAGAACAAAGGATTTAAATCTGAATTCACATAATGCCTTTTACAAAGTTTTAATACGGTGGTTTGACCTTGTTTTCTTACTTTTTCTCTATCAGCATTCCACAGAAGTGTAATGGTTCACGCTTACATATGTTGAGATTGATTTAGTGGCTTCAGTCTAACTAATGACTTCCTTTTTGCTTCCAGTCTGGAGACAAAGACAGCTCTACAGGGAGTGGAAGTGAAGATGAGGAGTTCTATGATGCTGATGAAGAGACTCACATGATCAAGTAACGAAATGAAGAAATGCTGGCCTATTCTATGCCTCTTCTTGCCCAGTCAGTCCAGCTGTATGACAAGTACTGGGGACCTTGCTTGCCAGGCAATGTAACTGGGCAAGTGCCTGTGTTTTTCCTTACTAGGAGAGGGATTTGAGTACTGTTCAGATTGAGGACATCACTGATGCTCTCCATACGAGGCAGCCATTCCAGTTCTTGTGGTTCAGAATGACAGTGCATGGACTGCATTTGAAGCCAGGTGAGACAGCAAGAGTGGGATGATGTATTCCAGAAGCCCAGGAAACAACCTAGGCTTAGACAGATTTGGACATATCATCAGTTCACATGTGTTAGTATTTTGTTTTCAAGGTGGTGGATTTTGTTTCAGTACAAATTGATAAACTTGGAAACAACCACTGTATTTTTCTGTAGGGGTGAAAGTGGTCCGAGAATGTGCTGTGTGCTACTCCAGTGGGAAAAAATTGCTGAAATTCTATGTTAAAATGGCTTTTATATATTCAGTAGAGGAGAGGCAGCTTTGAACAAAAGGTTTCCTTGTGCGCACACCTGTGCAGAGTTACAGGTGCAGCTGGTTACTCATGAGCTGGGCTTTAACTTAGTGATAATGGGAGGCTGGCTGAGAGGAAGGGCTACACAAAAGAGCAGCCACAAAGCCTGTGAACATAAGGAACATTACTGACTTCTTTCCTTCTTTTCATACACAAAGCTTTTTCTTGGTCTGTCTTGAGCATGTATTTGCCACATGTTCCCCACATCTCAGCATGGCTGTTTACAGCCTTGCCAACTTTTACCTTGTCCTCACTTTGCCATAACTATTGAAGCTCAGCAACTTCTCTATGGAGTGAAATAATTCTGTGATGGATATTATTTCCTGGCTGCAACAAAGGTGAGGTATTTATCACATACTGTGTGTGTGGTGTGTTAGATTGTATAGCTCACTTTTGTGGACCTATTTGGGTCTTTATTTCTGGAAAAGGCTTAACTCCAAAGTGCTAAGAGGAACTGTGGGGTGCTGTTATATTTCTGGTGTTATTGTCAGGAAGCTGGTAGTGTTTATTTTAAAATCTTGTGTGTAGCTAAGGTTTTCATTTAAAAAGAAAGCAAATTTCTTTGGACCTTTTTGGTTACTTGATGTTTTTTTAACTAGTGCTTGCTCAAACACTTGGTTACTTGACCTTGCTAGGGAAAACAGCTTCACTTTCCTGTTGTCACTGAACTTTCTGTAAGTGCTTCATTAGAGGGATATGGAATCTGAAATATGAAACATGAACATGTGAAATGTTCTGACTACAAAAATGAGGCCTTACAAAGATTCAGTTTTCTTGATGACATTGTCATCTTCATTCTCTGATCTGTGGCTTTCCCTTTGTTAAGATTGGTTTCCATAAAATGTTAGCCTTCCTACTTTGAGTTCCTAGCGAAGTGCCACACAATGGCAGCAAATATATTTTCAGGCTCATGAGCCATTTTTGCAGACCTTAGAATTATAAAAAGGTGAGTTTAAAAATATCAAAAAGCTGCTGAATACTTCCTGGTTAAACTGGGAAGTTCCTTTACTGCAAAGAAGTGAAAGTAAACAGCATCTGAAGTTTGCAGCGAGCTGCTTGAACTTTGTTCGCTGGGAGCTGTAATGCTGAGCACAGTGCAGCTGCCCTGGTTGGTGCAGCAGAGTCTGCAGTTTCACACATGCAGCATTGCAATTGGGTCTGAGCTCAATCCAGGTGTTGACTGTGAGCAAAGTTGGGAACTTCAGTTCCTATGAACAGTCTGTAGATAATTGTTGTGATTTTTGCCTGTAGTACGAGTTTCACTGGAAGAATTCTCACTCAAGGCCTTCACTGTTGGTTTGGTTTTTTTCCCCAGACTGTTGAGTAGTTGTTGTAGATGTGGCACTTTTTAACCCAACTGGGTAGTCTTTCTGCCTTATTTTGCCCTTTTGTATATAAGAAAATTTCACAAAATAAGGTACTCAGAAATAGTTGGAAAAGTTGAATCTATTCAAATGTTTTTAAATTTTTTACTCACACTTTAATTTATGGACAGCTGGGAAAATGACTTTTTATTGCTGATGGCAAACAGCAAATAAGCCTGGCAGTATTAACATGTTGCCAAGAGCCAGCAGTTGTTTTTCAGTGTTTGTTGCCTCTGTCCCTCTTTGCATGTTGGGTGGAATGAGTCAGGAACTGTCATTATCTGTTCCTGGCAACCCTGTGTAATGCCACAAGACCCTCAATAGAATTTGCATTAACAGTGGGAGGCTGTAATGGTTCCGGTGGAGAAGATTGCTTTTTGCAGGACCTGAGCTAGATTTTGTGAATTTTCAACTAAAAATTAAACTTACCTCTCCACTCATGCACTTTTATATCATTGGTATACATATGTAAATTTGCAAAAAACACAAGTGAAGGCAAAATTAGCGGTTTGGGTTTTTTTTGCCTAGGAGTTGCTGCCCTTTTTTAATCTTAAACCTGCCCCTTGTTTTCACCTTTGGAATTTTGAAGGGAATATTTAAAAAGGAATTTTAATTCTTCCATTGTTACTTTCCCATATCAGTTAATTCAGAAAGTTTAGAGGAGATAATTCCTGCAGGAGGAGCTCAGCAATGTAGCATCAGACTTTGCTCTCCAGCTTTGTGTTCTGAAGTTCAAATCCATTAGGTGCATTAAGTTTCTTTTCTGAGGCTGTTCATTTTTAGTATGAGCTGGCCTTCTGGTACAGAAACCTGTAGGATCACTTTTCTTCTTACCCATGATATGTAATGTTTTACAGTATTGAGATAGTGGTATCTCAGTGTCTAGGCAGAAAGTTTGCCATGAGGAGCTACTGGAAAGCAGAGGGTGATGCAGCACTGGATACATCAGTTTCCTGCATGTTGTAGTGCTAGGAGTCTGAGACCAAGGTTCTTGCTGTGGTTTAGTGCAGTATGATAATCTTCTGCCCTGTTTTTTGCTAGAGTAGCCAGTACTGTTAGCTGTGTTTGTGTTGTGCAGGCACTAAGATACAACTTTTCCCAGGATGGGATATCTTCTCTGGATTCCTTGGGCTGTGATTTTTTTTTTTTCTGGGTAGTTCACTTAGTGGGATTATGCTAAAGACAAGAGAGCCTTTCCCATGGTTCTGATTAGTCAAGTCTCTGCAGAAACATACCTCACCTACATGGGGAGCTCACAAGTGAATACAGCTAAGAGTGAAAGAGAGTGACAGGTCATGTGGGGCAGCATGGAGGAGAATGAGCTGGAAGAAGTAAAAAAAAGGAGGATTCAACTAAAACACTAGGGCAAGGGTAAGTGAAAGCACAAAATAGCAGCTGTTGGGTAGAAATACCCTTCTTGCTCCTTGTCTTGACTTGAAGCTTCTGCTTTCAGAGCTAGTATTGGTTGCAGGATGTCATATTGGAGATACCAGTTTCATCATTCCCTTTTCAATGTTCACTGTGTCCAGCACTGCCGCTTCAGTGGTGGAACATTACTTTGGATCAAAATACAGTGTGGCTTTCCTCTCTTCTTTTGGACTTAGCTTCTTTATGAAATGGCATTGCACCAAAATAATTCAAATTGGAAAGCCCTGTTTTGGAGGTTGTTGTACAACTGGTCATTATGGCTTAATTTGCCAGCTTGCCTTTAGGACAGGAATGTTAGAATTATTTGTTGTGTTTGTCATACAACTTCTTCTGAAATTATACTTCAGCCTTCTAAAAGAATTTTACTACCTGGCTTCTTTTGGTAGGCTGAAGAGAATACAATACAAAAGTGATTAGACAAGTTTATATTTTTAAAATTTCTGAAAACAAAGCTCTCTATTTAGGAATTGGGAAAGTGCTGCTCAGAGGCCCCTGAAATACCAGAAACTTAGAAGCTCTGTGTTAAAGGAGAGCCAGAGAGATGACACTGAGCTCTGTGTTCAGGTCAGGATGCTGAGTGAAGAACCTCTCCAGAGACACCTAAATAACATGGAGCAGGTTGTAGCTTGTTGCCACTGCAGTTACAGTCAAGGCTTTAAGGATGGGAGCCACATGCTCATCAGCTCAAAGTGTGCAATGCATGCCAGTGTTTCCAAACTCTGTGGATGTTCTAAGGTTACTAGGATATCATTTACAGTACCATGGGGAATGCAGCTGAGCCATACATTTTACAGTGTACTTCACCTAAACCTATAAAAGCAGTTTGCAAGAGAATGTTTTTCTTGTACTGAGGGAAAGGGGAAAGTGAGAAATTTTTCTTGGAGTGTGTTAAAGGAGCTAAAACTCTTGTTCCTGAGCTAAATTTGAGCTAAAACTCTTGTTCCTGAGTCTTCTGAATGCAGATAATAATCACTGAATGCAGACTGGGTTAGTAGTATTTTGTTTTAGCTCAAGGTTGGTGTGCTGTTGGTCCCTTTTCCCACCCTGTGAGAGCTTCTCTGGTACATGCTCTTAGACAGAGCTGAATCTGTGACTGCAAACTGAGCCCTGCAGTAAAGATGTCAGAAAAGCCCAAGAGCAGAGCTGTCATTTGATGGTTAGTCTGGCCTGACAATCCTTGTATCAGAAATGTCTATATTCAGCTGTTTACCAAACAGGAGACTGAGAGCATAGCTGTATTTTGAGTCTCATTCATTGTATCTTACTGCAAGATACGTGGTAGAAAGACACCTACATAAGAAAACCTCTCTGGCAAATCTAGATGTAGAATTGGAGGGTGAACAAATTTATACATAGTTCTTCCATGCTGGGTATTTTAATGTATTTTAATTTTGTCTAGTCTGTTGTAGCCTTCAGATTTTCCAGTTGCTACTGTTATTTAAGGCTAGTAGAGCTGGGTTAAGCTTTTACTCAGTGTGAATTTACTGAACTTTCTCATCTTAATTTTGGTACTGTTTTCTGTTTCTGTGATTCTGAAAAATGCTTCTGTATTGCCTAATAGGTAACAGATTTTTTTTGTTCTATTTTGAAGTGCCTGTTTTATAAAAGTAGTCTTTAATTTGCTCAGTCATTTTTATATGGGACTATGTGTAAAGTAGCATCATGGAATTGGATTATATAAGTGCCAAAGACAGTTTTTTCTGGAAAGCAATAGTCCAAAACTAGTTCTAGCTGCCTTCATTTAGAATTTATCCATGCAGCCTGCCAGAACTGGTATTTACAAGCATCCCTGAAACTAAAGGGACAGAGAGTTACTTTTGTTTGCTTGTCTTTCATTGCTCAGTTCACTTAAGTGGCTTTTGTTTCTGAGAAACCAAAGAAATTAAATGAAGGATTAAAGTGTTAGTTTTGTAGAACATTCAGAATTTATACTGTGTAGCCATTACAGAGAAATTGCAGAACCTGTTTGATTCTGAGTTGCAAATATCAAAGTTTACTCTAAAGACTGATAAAACCTGGTTGAAAACTGCACGCTGGAATTTGTTAGTTCTTTCATCAATCTTATAAATTAGCATTGCTAGTAAACAGTTTGCCTGGAGCTTCATGGGATCTAGCAGATTATTATAAAATGCACACTCTGTTTGAGGCATTGCTAAATTATAATGTATGGATTTTAAATCCCTATTACAACTAATATTCACTGCAAGTCAGCCCTGTCATGGCTGCATGTCTGTCAGCAAAAAAGCAGGTGGATAAAACTTTGTGCAGCAAAGGCTGATTGGGCCCAGAAGAACAATTCTCTCTTTCAAGCCATTCTCTGCTATGTGTACAGAATAAAGGGAGACCATGGGGTGTATACAGCAAGATTGTAAGATGGAGTATGTTTAAATACTTGCCTGCCCTCATTCACTAAAGGTTTCTAGAGGAAATCTCTTTTCATGCATGTTCCTGCTTCCCACCAACACATCTGAGGTGCTCATGTTATACCTGCTTTGTCAGGAGCCAGGCAAGGTGTGTGGTGGTAAGAAAACCTTTGCCAGTACTGAAAGTTGTATTTACTTAAAAATATCCTGGGAGAGGTGTCTGGTACGTTACCTGGTACATCTGTTTTCAAACAAAAAGGTTTTTAAATTATGGAAATAGTCTGTAGGAAAAATCACTTTTGCAGATATTAATGAAAATTGTTATAGAGCAAACAACCTCTAGGTGATTTGTGATGAGAGTTGTGTATACCTTGATTTCAAGTATGCCTGTAACATACTGGTTACTAGTATTTGATCCCTTTCACTCCTCAAAATCCAACCCAAATTTTATTTTGTTCTTGTTAAAATTTGAGTGATGTGGAAATGGGAAGTACATTTTTCATATGGATACTTTTATTGCACTGTCTTTGCTTCCTGCATCAAATAGTATTTAGTTTTTTAAAGCTACCTCTTTTATGTCGAGCTTTTTTTGTCACTTTTGTGTTTAATTGATTTTTGGGAAACTACAAAATATTTCCTTTTTTTATTTGTGTGGGAATCCGTGACTTAAAGTCCTCAAGTCATCCTTCTCTTCTAAAGGTTTTGTCAAAGGCCTTTTAAATTTAGTTAAAATACTTAAAACTTCCAGGGAGCATCATAATTACACAGTTAGAACATGGCTTTTCTGTATATATTGTTTGGCTTTAAAAGGGACAGAAAGGCCTTAATTTTATACCAATGTCAACTGAAGACATGACTTTTCAGGGGCAGTAAGTTTTGAGTTGAGGGGCTTTAGTCAATTTAATTTATTGCCAATTAGAGTTTTTTGTTACTGCTTTGGTATTGGAATTAAAAATAATGAAAACACTTAAAGAAAATACTGCTGCTTTTCTCCAGACACTGGTCTTCCTTCTCTCTCCCCATGCCATCCTCCAATTCCTTGGCTGCTTGTCATGCTCAGTCCCTTCAGCAAGGCAGCAGGCAGCACAGGAGACTGGGATCAGTCTGTTATGCTTCTGTTTATTCACTCCTCTTTGTTCCTTGTTCCGCTGCTCCCTTGTGGGTTTCATCACCAGCCACAGTCCCTTTGTAGCTCCTTTTGAGTCTACTCTCAGCCTCTGCTCAGGCTGATTTTCCTTTGGTATTTCTTCTGCTCAGCTGTCTCTCAGTTTCTCTTGTGCTGGCATGGACTTATCCTTTTTCCTCATCGTGTTGTAGCAGTGTAATCTCTTCTTCTTGGCATTTACAGCCCTGTCTTAGGTCAAGTAACTGAAACTCCTAAGGACATAAACAGACATTTGTAGCCAAGCTCTGTGTCTGTGTGCATTTACATCCTTGCTGGTTTCAGAAGACAGAACTTAGACCTCCCCTTGACCAGAGGATCAGCCAAAGGGGTAAACTATTTTTTTTTGCCGCTCCACCTTTCATCAGATCTTTGTGTAGTCTCTGTATCCTGTAGACTTCTGCATTGTTTTCTCATTCCTGTTTAATTTGAACTAACAATCAAAAGTCCTTGTCAAAGTGGAGAGCTGAGTAACAGGAAATTGGTAATGGGGGCAGAGGGAGCAGATTCACTTCAAAAATGAAGTTGTATATAGTTGATGGGTGTACTGTTGAATATTTAACTTGGATTAATGGAATACTGAGTGTTATGAGCCTTCCCGTGTTAAAATGAGGACTGATATATTTCAGAAGTACTTTCTCTTCTTTAACTGTATTAGTGTGCTGTTGTTAACTCAGAGCTGTACTGCTGGAAAGTCTGTTTGTAGAATACTTCATCTGAGAAGTCACAACTGAAGACAGCATAAGCTTTTCCACAGTAGACCTTTTATGGTAATATATTCATATGTTCTGTGAACAGCTGTTGGATCCATCTTTTTAAGATGTTCTTTGCCATAGGTGAGGGACCATAACAAATGTTGAAATATTCAGAGGAATTGCACTTATCTGTTCTGTTTTCTTAATGTATTTCCTATACATACTGCCTTACCTTGTATGTATTGTACTTCACTGGAGGTACGAAAAGTAAATATCAGGTTCTTAATTTAGAACATGTTAATGAGTTTTTTCAATAATTCTGTAATACTAAATATTTTACAGTGATCTCTGTCTACTAAGAGAGGGTGATGATGGGTAAACCCAGGTGAATTTAGTCAAAAGTTAATATTTGTGGTCTTTATTTTCTCTTTTAATTTCTGAATTATTTCAATAATTTTAAATGCATATTTTAAGAATTTTGTAGAGGCTAACCTATGTTAGTAAGCCAACTTTTAGGTGATTTGTAACAGCTCTGATACTGCCTCTGACTTGTACAGTTCGTCCAATGTCTTTGTAATTTATTTTGTGCCTTTCTTCCCCTGACACAAAATGTCTCAATAAAAACAAGTTCTTTTGCAACACCACAAATCTACTTTATTGCACTGATTTTTTTACTTGCCTGACCCTTCTGTTTTGTTTTCTGGAGGGACACGAAGCTCTCAGAATAGAATAGATATTTCTAATGGACTCTGCAGAAGAAAATTGACAAGGTGGAAAGCAGGTCATTTTGGAAAGGCAGTGCTACAAAGCGCCTGGGAAACTGGGACTGTCAGTACTAATCAATATATTCCACCATATCTATCACAAATCATTTCTAACAAAAACTGGCACCAGTGGAATGTGAGAATCAATTTACTACTGGCTTCGGTTGTGCTGATTGATGTTGAAAGACTGGAAACACTTTGGGGGGTTTAGCAGAGCAAAGGGTCCGTGGTGGTGTTACTAACATGCACTGGGGGAGTTCCCATGAGCTCTAGTTGTCTCTTAAGCACCTCTTCTTAAAGTGGGACTCAGATGCACAAGGCCACACTCTCTGTCCTCAGTGGTGCTGCCAAAACATCTCATCAGGGAACGGCAGAATTCGGACATTTGTCTTCATTACCTGACAATCAGGTAATAAATAGCTTGACTGCATTTGCTGTCCCCTGTCCAGTGGCAAAGAAAATATTGAATCTGGAAAAAGTGACTGTGGGGAATAGGGATCAGTGCTCTGTTCTAAACTGCCATTCGATTGTTTTCTCTGCCACCCTTTGCTTTGTTAGAGAGCAGTTCATGGAGTCCCTGGTAGCAGAAACTGAATAACCCTGTGCTCCTGTGAATGCTGTTCTTCCCTCCAGACCCAGACTGTCCCTCTCCCACCAGATGACTGGTAGCATTATCCACTTCCTTCTCCATTTGAAGCACATCTGCCCATTTCCCTCACTCCATGAAAAACCCAAGGAGCAAGAGAAGTGGCTTGCTCCTCATGCACTAGCCTGGCCAGGCAACTTGCTCTGTGTATTCCCAGTGGTTTTATTCCATTATTGTTTCTCTTCCCCCACTCCCGTTTTCAATGCCCTTAATCTGCATTTAACTAGTTCTAGCCCTGGATGTGTGTCCCGTGGCCTGTCACTGCCTGGAGCAGATGCAGCACGAACGATTGACCCTCTCCCTCTGGCAGTTTGGCTCTGACTGCACAAAACAGCCAATAAAGTGGAAAGGGCTGGGCAGCTGATTATGGGAATTGGCTTGATGCTGTATAGTTTTATGGGTCTGAGATGAAGGAGGAAGTGTTTGCTTAAGAATGAAATTGCTTGCGTGCTTGCTTTGTCCTGCTGCCTGCTCTTGAGGATGACAAATTTTCAGAAGTTGTAGACTAAAAGAATAGCATATGTATTAGCCAGAGATAGCTTGGACTGGAGGCTGTTAGCTCATCCTTCCAGTGGCTGAAGCTGGAGTGTGTGGCTATGGCAGGTCATTATCTGATCTGACTAGAAATTATCTGAAAAGACATGACTGAAGCCTCTGTAGAGATTCTGGCAAGGCTTGTTCTTACTAGTTTGCTGATTATCTTGGTCTGCTTTGTGGTACATACATCATACTTCTAATAAAAGCAAATTATTTCTCACTTCTGCTGGTGCTCTCATTGTACAGTAATTGTTCCCTCAAGGCAGTTGTTTCCCTCTGGGCCCATGCATTGCAGAGTCACAGTGACTCTCCTCCCCTGCTTTCTTCCCACACAAAGCATGTAGTTGTCTGGGCCTTCCCCTGTGCTTTTCTTGAGGCACTTCTACAGGTATATCAGCAAAATCTTCCTTTAATCCTGCTTGTGTCTTCAGCTTCTCCTTTCCATGCTCTCCACAGTGCCATGTCAGTCCCAGGACACAACATAGTATCCAAGTTGACATATCCTAAGGATCACCTGGGAGGTTTGGTATCTTGGACCTTTGTGTATAGGGTGGGAAGCTGAGGAATTTGATCAGACAGTAGATTTATAGTAGATTGGCAATACTGTTAACCAAGAAAAACACATCTGCTTTTCATGTGGTTCAGACAGAATGTGGTTGTCAGCTGTCTTCACTCTGTTGGGGGCTTTTTGTGGGTTTTTGTTTTGGGTGGGAGGAGTGGGGTTTTTTTGCTTCTTCATTGTTGTTGGGGCTCTTTTGTTGTGTTGTTTGTTTGGTTTAGCTTTTTTTTTTTTTTTTTTTTTTTTTTTTTTTTTTTTTTTTTTTTTTTTTAATCCCACTCTCCTCCCACACAGGTATTTCTTCCAGCACTCTAAAATAGCTCCTAGTGACCAGGCTTTTTTGGGCCTGGAGACTCTTCCCAGTTTCCTTGCTCAAGCTGACCTCTTTGTTCTGCAGTAATTGTATTTTGATCAAGAGAAGGCAATAGATGTTATGGGTATGTCACTGTTACTGGCCTGTGATATATGAGACCTAGTTTCTAGCTCTGGCTCCAGTGAACTCTTACACATTTTTTATCAGTCAGTGACTGGATGAAGCACATAAACAGGGATGCCAGTCTGAGTCTTCCCTCTCCCAAGTGAGTTTGTGTTGGAGTGACTATTCTCACTTAGCACTGGTAATTTACTCAATTTGCTTCAAACTGCCGTGGACTCAAGCAATAAGTTCTGAATTGGGTCAATTTGGACACAACAGCAAAGTGTAAAAATAATACAAGCTAACATTGTGCTCTGAAAGCAGTCAGGAAAAAAAAAAATACCAGCTCCTGGAAATGTAGTGATCAAGTCTCATTCAGCCCCTCTTGTTGACAGAGCATCATTGCAAGCATGTTTCTTGGTTTGGCTCTTTTAAATCTCTGGCTTGGTCTGTCAGTCCCAAGTTACTGTGCCTCTAGACATAAAATCTTTTTCTTGACACTTGAAAAGAACCAGCAAACCTATGCTGAGATCAAAAGTGAGGCAGCTTTTTCTCACCTGAAAAGACTTCCAGAGCTAAACATTTTCCCAGTTGCACTGTGCTCTGCCAAACACGTTTTTTCCAGATGCCGTTTTTCTGTGTGTTTAAATCAGTGGTATCAAGTATTTCCTTTTTGGCATGCAGGCTATTTACCTAGGCATATAAATAAAAGTGCTGGAAGGCTCTCATTTGTGTGGATGTTGGCTGCAGATAGGTTTTTAGGATGGTGGGACATCCTGACTGAAACAGTAGAACAGTAGTTGTAGTTTAGTGATGGATAAAACATGGAGGAAAATTATCCTTAGAAATGGTCTAATGGAATATTTTATGTTTAAATTATGATGCACTGAACTTTTAGAGGACAGTGTGTGGATTCAGAACTCAAAATGCCAGTTTTCCTGCCTAAAATCTCAGTAAGCTCTCCTGGAAGCCTCAGAACCGATGCAGCCAGGGCTCCCAGCTTCCTGCCTCTCCTGCCATCTTCTGAGCTGACCATTTTAAACATGGAAATTTCCAGACCCTGAACACATCACCACATGGGGTCCCAGTGGTGTTGGCAATACTAGAAGCACTGCTGTATGATTTATGTTTGCTGCCCAGTGGCTTGATGCTTAACAGCAGCTGCAAAGTGGACTGGATTCTGATGAATTTCCCAGTTGAGGCTGGTTGGTGGTGGGTGGCAGCATTATAATCTCAGCCTTTTTCAGAATTTCCCACATCCTCAGTTGATGAACCTGGAGCGATCACTTTCTTTGGAAATACTACACTGCAGCCTGAAAAGATTCAGGTTGTAAATAAGTTTTGATTTCAAATCTCTTCTCAGGTTAAGAGAGTTCATTTCTAGCAAAAGCTAGAATCTGCCTTTTTCTGACATGTCTGGTATGACCACAAATGGAAAAAAGATACCAGGTTTTATAAACCACTGGACTTGGTCCAATGCTGTGCTTAGCTTGGAAAGGATATAAACCTTTAACTTGCATGATGTGGAGTGCAGGCCCAAGGCTAATGTGAGAACGTGTGGCAGTGAGAACAAGCAGCAGAGGCATTCGGAGCATTTCTGAGCCTGCCAAGTATTGATTGGTAACGGGAGGGAATGAGTGGAGAAGCATTTCAATTTGGCACCCATATGTGATTCTGGTGCTGTCACAGTGAATTAGCAGGACTTTCTTTTCCCTGTAGTCCATCCCAGGCTTTTGTCATTGAAGTATCCCCTTTGCTCATATCAACTTGTTAAAAGACAAAGTGGAAAAAACCCCAAATAAATTCCCAGAACTTTTGCCCCCAAAAAGCCTGATTATGTTATGCTGCTCTCCTCTGAATGGAGGCTGAACAGTACTAACGACTGTTGCAGCATAAATGTTATAAGGGATTCAAGCTACAATTACTCATTTTGCACAGTCACTTAATCCACTAATGGGGAGAAATGGGACAACAGTTTAAGAAGGCAAGAGAACTGTCAGAGATTATTAAATCTGTTGGGATCATTTGGTTTACTAGTCTGTCTTGACCCAAGTACATGCTTCAGCTAATGCAACAGACTTAATGCCTCCGGTAATTAGAGCAAGAAGAGATGGGTCATCATTAGCAACTAGAAATTCGGAGTTGTATTTCATCTGGAAGGCAGCATCTTCAACAGGGCTTATTTGTTGCCACTGCAGATCATCTGTGAGTCACAAGTGGTACATTGGACTGACTCATTTGTGTGATTTAGCAGAGGCTTTTTAATACTTGCTCACTGTTCCGTATGAATAGTTTTTCTAAATAGTTGCCCAACAGAAAAAGGCACAATATTGGACAACCCTGTGCAGTTAGTACTACTGCTCTTATTTCCAAGATGTCAGTGAATTCTTTATTGTTGTGCAGTTCACAGTTCAGATTACTTTTGATTGTAGGTTTGAAATGTTTCTGTCATATCTGTGAAACTGAAGAGTGAAGAAAGGAAAGCCAAGCAAGCATGGAAAGCATCAGTAATTGGCATCTTCAGAAGATACAAGAGCCAATCTAATACCATTCAAGGCATATATTCACAGAATACTTTTACAAGGGTTTCACAGATCCAAAATCATATTCAGTCCTGCGTATTGCCAACAGCATGAATGAAAATGATATACCACAGATTCAGTGTTTTTGCAGACACTAGGAAATTTCTAAATCCTCTTCAAAGAGTACTGATAAGTAAATGAAGATGCAGGTAGAAAGGAAATTAGCCACAATCTGAACTCCATTACAAGGTACTATGAAGTGGGAATTGAAATAATATAAATGGGGTGATGTAATATAGCTGAGTCATTTCACATGGTCTTATGCAGATCAGCAGGCAGGGAACTGTGACTTGAAAAGACCAAAGTATTGAAGTGTGTCTTGAAGATGCTTGAGAGAAACTATAAATCTGTGGATGCTCATCAAACAGAATTTGGGTCTCTGTGGTTGGCTAATTAGGTATGTGATGCTGAAATCCTCCCCAGGAACATCACCAAAGAGGGAAGAAAGGTTGCAGTGCTTCAGCAAGAACTGTCTGGAGAAACTGTCTCTCAACAATATGCCCAGCCCTCAGCAGGGGCTTAAGGCCCTTGTAACAATCACTAGAAAAGAAAGGGATTTAGAGGTGTCAAAAAGATAGCCATTCTCAGTGTGAATGGGAATCTCCTTAGAAACAAATACACTTGGGAGTTTAATTTGCCAAATTAAGCAAGTTCAAAAGCTCTCAACAGTGCTCATGTCCATGATATCTGATGGATTGTGAGCTAACTAGAACTGAAGAGACCTTTTGTGGTTCACATGGTTGCCTGGCTCCAGCAGAGTGCTTTTTATCTCCATGGAGCTGTTGTGAGCTTTTCACAAAAGAATGGGTCATCTGGTCCAACCTCCCTGCTCAAGCAGGGTCATTCCAGAGCACATGGCACAGGATTGCAGACAGATAGTTATTCCTCACTGGAATATTTCCAGTGAGGGAGACTCCACAACCTCTCTGGGCAGCCTGTTCCAGTGCTTGATCACGCCCACATTTAAGAAGTTCTTTCTCATATTAAAGTGGAACTTCTTGTTCATCAGTTTCTGCCCATTGTCTCTTGTCCTGATGCTTGAAACCACTGAGAAGAGCCTGGCTGCATCCTCTTGATGCCTGCCTTCCTTCCTTCTGTGCTTTGTGAAGAGTGAGGAAAAAGAAATAGCCATTCTTCACTCCCTCTTGCTGGTGTGCTAGGGAATTAAGTTGTTGTAGGCTCAGAGGAAATATTTTCTCAGGAGATTGTGTTTATCAGCCTTTGGAGCTTGGATCCATCTCAGATTTTCTCCACCTTAGTCTTATTTTATACAAGCACTGTCATGGTAGAAGGTTCCTGAAAAGGACCAATCTGATGGAGGTTTTTCTGCGGTAACTCTACATCAGCTCAGTAGACCTCACTGGAGAAGCTTGGATTCTTCCCACTTTGTGTCTACATGCTCTTTTATCTACTTAGATGTTCTGATTTCTGCACTGTCCCTTCTCTTTACCCTTTCCTCCCGAAGCAGGTTTTTCCCACAGTAACATTCCCTCTTGCACACGTGGCCATTATCTGCCCCTACTTTTCTGCTGCGTTCTGTGCTATCTGGTCCTCATGTGACAAACACAAGTTCTTGTGAGGTCAAGACTGGCTGCTGCCTCCCATACCACTCTAATCTATATTTTGCTGGTGGTGTAAAGGCCTTTATCAGTTGTAGTATTTACTGTCAGCCAACTAGCACTCTTCCCATCCTATAAGTAGCATAATATGTGCTAATGGATTGAAATATGTGCATGGATAGAAATAATGGCTGGATTGTAATAATAAAGATTATGAACATAAGGTATGTCATTATAGAAAAGAAAAATGACCAAAAACATTTCATCTCTCTGCCAGCACCATGTCTCTGGACAGATGTCATGAGGAAAGACCTTACAGGTGCAAGAAGAAGACCCTTAATATCTCCTTGCTTCATAACAGTTCTAAGTATTAAAGTAATGTGTGGTGGTGTCAAGAGTGTTAAGGCAGTTGTCTGCTGTATGTGCAGCTGACTGTCTGCGGAGGCACAAGGAACTTTATGTCTTAGGGGCATGCTTTTAAAGGAATCTGACCATTCAAAAGGCTAATTCTCCTCTCTTGTACACTCTGCGTGGATATAATCCCATCCAACCTGTTCCCCTACAAGTTCTATTCCAACCTGTTGCTCCACTTGCCTTCTTTCAGACCCTGCCTTTTATTTGGCTTCCCAAGCAGAGCTCACATAAACTGCTGGCCTCTCAGAGGAAAGGTAGCCAGTAAGTCTTGAAGTGAGCAAGAATATGGTATGAGTTCCTGAACACTGGGGAACCAAGAAAATCTTTTTCAACGCCCAATTGTAGTGGAAGCTGGTTTGGGAAGTAAATGCCTACATGCCTGCTTTTTGAAGGAGTCCTCAAGTCCCTCAACAAAAAGACAATGGCAGCTGTCTGGCAGCAAAAGGTTTGCTTTGTAGGTGCTGGGGAAGCAGATGTCCTGAAGGTATTTGTGCTCCAATTAATTACTTAAATTAATGTACTTTGTATGTGACTTAATGAAGGACATAATGAAGGATAGCTAGCAACAACAGTCCTGAGGTAGCACCCAGTGCCCACCCAAGTGCTGCCTTTTGCCAGCTGCTGCAGAGGCAGTAAATTGGTCAAGGGATGTCAAAGTTCATTTTCCAGGGGGAAATAGAGATTTTCCTCAAAAGTGAAGTGTGCCTTCCTTAATAAGGAGTGCTTAGCAGCGTGGGATCTTATCTCTGTACTTTGTCACTCCCTTCCATGTGTTGATGTACCCTTTTTTCTAAAAGCCACCAAGCTTCGCTGGATCAATGAGGCCTGATCAATTGTTTTTGCCTCTGAATCACCCATGTGGGGTTGTTAGTTGAGCTGCTGGCAGAAAATGAGAGGCAGCTTTCTGTCTGTTTACTGTAAAGAAAGCGAAGCAAGCTACAGGAGGGGACAGGCTGCACAATGTTTACTGTCAATACAGCCGGAGAGAGAGAGGAGATATAAGGAGAGGGGAGGAGAGGGGAGCAGGGGCTGCAGACTGCAACCCCAGTGAATGATCTGAGTGTAAAAATACCCATGCGTTTTCAGATGGAATGAGAGTGGATTATTCAACAAGGAATAACTGGGAGCATTTAGGAAAGGCTGTAGTGAAGGTCTAGCCAGGCAGGGACGCACTAGTGGCATGCAGAGTAATAATGCTGTGCATGAATGTACTGAGGCTGCACTGCAATCTGAAAAGCACTTCCAGGTCTGCCCTGAGACAGAGCAGTTGCTGGGATATTTTTGTGTATGCCTGCATGCAAGATCCACCATTTAAAAGTAGTAAGATGAATGCTAACAATTGAACTTCAATAATAATATTTGGAGCTAGTTTTCTGAATGAGCTGGATGTCACCATTGTAGCTCAGACCAGAAGAAGAAAATTATTAAAAATAGGCAGACTTCCTTGCTTCTCTCTCCTCTTATTCATCCACAGAGGTATTAGGTGACCTGAGCTTCACAGGGCAAGAAGGCTCTGAGCAGCTCTCTCTGAGTGTTCCTCTACTTCCAGAAGCAGGTGAACGAGCGAAGAGTGAATTCACACTTTAAAGAGCAGTGACGACCATCTTGCCATGAAACCATTCACAGATGAAGATGTAGAAATCTACATCCAGAGCAAGGTAAGACTTTATCTGACCAGATTTTCTGTCTCCCACAGTAGGTGTTGATTCTGAAGGGTGCCAAATTTGACAGTTAGTTGCTCGCCTGCTGTCTTCATTTCTGAGACAAGATTGGGTGAAGTTTCATGAGAACTGTATTTCTAATGAGATTTCTAGGTTTCTGTTGCAGAATCTTATCCACTGGTAGCCTAATTTTTCAAGATGCTTGTCCTCTTCTTCTAGATATCCTGAATTTTTATTCCTGCTCTGGAATTCCAGATGGCTGTAATTGCCAGCATTTAAATCTAAGGAGAGGTCCTTGCCTCTCTCCCTGTCTGGTGGTCTTGGCTTGACCGAAACAAGACCGACACCAGGCGTTGCCTCTAAGAAAGATGTAGGAACTGCAGAGACAGACTGATATTGTTAGAATTCAGTCATCAGTCTGTCACCTCAGCTTAGGATACTTCTCTATATATCATGATTAAAATAACGTGTCTCATTAGCACATGCAGACTGGAATCTCATTTTCTATTTTATATGATATTCCAGCACTCAATTTTTCCCCCATTATGAAAGGAAATAAAACAGAATAAAATCCTCTGTGAAACAATACTGTTTAATAAAAGCTCTAAGTGAGCCATAACATTTTTTAAAGCTGTACTTTACATTTTTTCATGGCAGTACTTAGCAAGGTCCTGTTTTATAGTCTACTTTCCCCAACAAAATGCAAGATACCAAAGTGACAAATCATTTCAAAATCAGAAAGGGTAAGGCTTTATTTTCTGGAGAGGATCACATACTCTAGTAAAATGAAGGTGCTGGTAAAAAAGCCCCCTCTTTATTTGTTTTCTCTACGGAAATGTTTTGGTGGCAAGTATGAAAGTTCTCACAGAAATGTCCCTTCTGCAGGCGTGCAGTGTTGTGCACAGGAAATTCATTCCATGAGAATCTGTTCAGTGAGCTATAACAGCGAATGCTTCTCTGAAGATTTAAAAAGTAGAGCTACAAAGGACGGAACAGAGGGAAGCCATGCACAGGAAGATGCTCATATGACAGCCATAAGTACAAGGAACAGAAGCAGACTGTAGTTAAGTGAGGCTCATAGTTGCCAGTATTTTAGGTTATACTGAAAGTCTGTTTTCTAGCAGCCCTCTAGCTCTGATGGATTCTTAGTTTCTGCCTGTTCCTGACTCTCTTGTCCAAGTGATGCTGCCTAACCTTCAGGCAGTTCAGCTTGTCAAATGCTGCCTGTTTTTGGAAATAGGTCAACCACCTGGTGCAATCAATCTCTGTGGTATCAGAGATTTCATCCTTAAGCCACTCATCAAAGGAAAAATACGAATGCTTATGGAGTGGATGTGGCTGGCTAAATAAAAGAAAACCCAAATGTTCTTAACAGCTCCTAATAAATCCCAATCCTGCTTCCTTCCCCCCTAATAAAACCTTAACTGACCTTATTATTCAGGTTTTTTGCATTTGTTTTGGCACAATTCCCCAAGTTAAGACCTGGTAAGGGGAATGCCAGTTGGTCACAGAAGTGACGGTCCAGCAAAGATCTTACAATGTCTCTTCTCCCAATATGTGTGTGCTGGTACTGGAAGTATCTGAGATAAATGCCTTGGCTCTTCAGACTCATGTTCTGTTTTCTGATTTTTTGCCCTCCCTTCTGTAGGAAGGTTGTATTTTCCAACAGGATGATTAGGGAGATAATTATGGTTAGCTAATTATAGTGACCACACTCTGTCAATCACATGTCCATTGTTCTTTTATCCCTGCTCCAGTGATGGGGAGGACACATTGAAAGAGATGTTTAGTGGTGCTCCCTCAACTGTTTTTTTGAGTCTCTACTCTTATAAAGAATTCATGACAAGTGCTGTAGCCTAGCCAGTAGGTGATGAAGGCAGAATTAAATGAGGCCAGGCTGGATTGAATGGATTCTTCCTGGATACTGGAGGTGGCAAAAAAATGTTTCCAGCAGGTGCCCCATAGAGAAAGCAGAGCATGAGCAATGCATACAGAGGGCATTCTAGGTCTCTGTTTGAGCTGACCCACTGTGAGATTGTATACTTTTTATACTTTTCAGTTTTAAAAAGTCTATTTTTTTTTTTTTTTGTCTAAAAGCTTTTAGAGGTAGACAGCTTTCTCTGCTGCTCACCATTTGCTTGCTGGAGAAACTATTAGGTGTCTTGTTGAGAAAGACAAGCTTATTGGACTGTTCTAAGGAGTTGTTCTGGATGAACAAAAATAAGGTGGAGAAAATAGATACAGTATAGATACACATGGAGAAGTGCCATAAATGAAAGCTGAGATGAGGAGGTGAAAATTAACATAGGCTAAAATCCTTCAGTGTGTGGGTTTTGTTTTTTTTTTAAGTACATGTAAGTAGTTAAAACTGCTCTTAGAGAAAAGGATGAATTGGAATGAGGAGGAGGGTGAATTGCTTGGGAAATTAAAGGGCACTATATAAACATAAAGGACTATGTGGTGTTAAGATAGCAAAGAAACAGGATGTCCAGGGTGAAGGAGAGCCCAGTGAAGGGAATATGGTGCTGCTGTCTGATGTATTTCCCACTTCCAAAAGCTATTCAGGCTTAGTAAAAGTACTGTTAACTTTGTTGTCTGAGACAGGAAGGTATTCAAACTCTGCTCATCTTCAAGTTCAGTTTTAGTCAATTGCTGTTCATTGGTTAATGGATGTGAGGCAACAAGCACCGTTCCACTTTAGTCCATTGAATGGTCCCTTGTTGTGAAGAAGTGAAACTATTTGTCCTCTTCCAGGGCCTGGGGACACATTTCAACACACTTTAGTATTTTTGGCTGATAGTTCAACATTTGGCATAAAGATGTCCAAAAGGACTTTTAAAGAAGTACTAGTCAATGATATTTTTAAAAGAGAAAAGGACACTGTTTAGATGCTGAATAAGATGCTCAGTCAGCGGGACACAGGAATTTTAGAAAGCCATAGGCCGGTTTGGGTCAGAAGGCACCTTTAAAGATCACGTAGTGCAATTTCTCCCTGCCAGGGACAGTGACACCTTCCACCAGACCAGGGCCCAAAGCCCCATCCAGCCTGGCCTTGACCACTTCCAGGGATGGGGCATCCACAGCTTCTCTGGGCTGGCTGTGCCAGGGCCTCACCACCCTCACAGTACAGGATTTTTAACTTATGCTTTTGCTTCCTTTTGGTCTTTGATAATAACAAAACACTGTAGCAATTACGTTTGACTGTGGCAATTATGCTTTATCATTCACTTTAGCCAAGTGATAACTCTGTTTCTGATTTTTTTTTCTTGCCTGCAAACAATAAGATTTAGTAGAATATGGTGAGGAAAAAAGAAGACGCAAGGAGAAAGCAAAAGCTGCAACCAAACAAGATAAAGCATAAGATCCAAAAAACCCCAGTAAACAGTCTTAATATTTCACTCTGCATAAGTAATTCTGGTTGTATAAGTAATGACAAATATGTTCATGAACTTCATTAAAAATAGCTGAATCTCCTCACTTTGGCAAGTGTGTAAGGATATTTGGGAAATATTAAATGTCCTTCACTAACATGGTTCCTTCATATTCCTTCTGTTGAATCTCCTTGTTCAGATTGTGACAGTCCCCTTATGCTCCCTTCATTTTTAGTCATAAGTGAAGGTTTAGGTTCATCTTACACTTTTCTGGGTTGTCTACCCCTCACCTCAGTCCTTCCAAGATTCAGACATTTCACCGAAATAATTTTCAATAATTCATTATGCTACTACTTCTTGAATTGAAGAACTACCCTTTAAGCCACACAAACACCTAGTTCCCAGTGGGACCAGCTTTGGAAAGATGCTTTCACACTATCTAGGAGTAGAGTCTCATCTGTATTTCAGCCATAAAGACAGTGTGGATACTTCCAGTGTACAAGGTAGGCATCTAAATGATGCCACATACATCTACCACCTGACTAATGGACAGATCTGTAACTCTTGATGTCCTGTCAATTCTTGGAATGAAACATATCCTGGTTTTTAGAATGGCTACCATATGCAGGGGGGTGACTGGTCTAATAAAGAATTGAGACTGTAGCTGCATCGAATGGATAAAGAATTGAGACTAGCTGTAGCTGATAACAAATTTATCTGTGTAATGAACTCCTTCCATCCAAATGGTGTTGGCATGGAAATATCAATTAATGCTCAGTAGTCTTGACTATTGACCCTTTGGTGTTCACAGTTCTGTCTCATGGTAAATTGGTTGCAATGCACAGGGAACAATTTTTATTCCCAGTGCAGCACGGGCACAAATGTTTCAGGATGCTTTAAGCTGATTTGTCTGCTTCCCACTGGAGGCAAAGACTGCAATTACCTGTAACATGGAGTGTCTTTCCTGGAACTGACAGGTGGAACGGCGGCATCACCTGGTTTCCAAAGCAGTGGAGGAGGTGCAGAAAATCATCCAGCAGCTGACCGCAGAAATCAGCTACAAGGCCGTGCGATTCCAGGCCATCTCCAACTCTGGCATTCACAATGAGAACATTAAGGTATCAACAAGAGCTCTAATGCACTCTCTGGCAGCCTGTAGGCAACCAGAAAGTGATTTCTCCATATAGAAGTGTTTGTATGGGCAGGTGCCTCACCCAAAACACCACAGACAATGTGCTGACACTTCACTGTGGAGTTCTAGTGTGACTGGGTATTTGGGACTCACTCATGGACATCTCACAGCCAGAGGAGCATTGAAGAGAGATGGGTAAATCAGGCAGAGCCACTTCATACAGATGCTGTGTTTACAAAGAGCATCTATTGCCAGAGCTGTCAATCCACAAGCAGAAGCCAAAGCTCTTTGGGAGACAGAAAGAAAAACTTAAGCAGCAGTAACGTAAGAAAGAAATGCTCATGCCTTCATGAGCTATGACTCATATTTTTCACAGGTGGAAAAGCTGTCAACTCACTAAAAAAAAGAACGAAAAATTAAAAGTCCTTCTTCTGCTATGACCATTAGAAAGCTCCTTCTGAAAAATAAGTTTTTCTTTGTTGTGGATCGGAGTTTCTTTTTTATTGGGGAAAAAAACTCTTATTAGTGGGAAAAGTGAAATGCCTCCCCATTTTAGACCTTCAGATGTGAAAATAAAATGCTCTGTCCCAGCTGGGGCAGAAGGCTGCTTGTTTTTTGTGACTCCATTACACAAAAGTAACTAGTAAAGACACAAGAAATAATCACAGCAATGGCAATGTCAGATGAAAGCAATCTTTTTCATCTGAACTAGATGAAATACTAATGTCAACCCTTACAGTAAACCACAGCCACTTACAGATCAAAACATGGCAAATGCGTAAAAGCATGAGGCAACTTTTGCAGCTCTCTGGGCCTGAAAGGGAAGAAGTCTTTGTATGAAGCTTCTGGAAGGCTGTGGAGGTGGAGGCAAAATACAATCACCCAGTCCGAAATGTGGCTATTGCCCTGGGGACAAAGACATTCAGATTTGTAGCTTTTCTGGAATTCTATGTATCCCAGAGCATGTTGTCTTCTCAGTAAGTATGGCCACAGTGACATAAAACAGTGCCACATCCTGGTCCATGTGTTCCTTAGTGCCAGAGTCTGCCAGCCACCTTTTGTGCTGGAACAAACCTGCTTGGCTAATGAGGTCTGACAGGACCAGGGTCAGGGTAAAATTGTTGCTCTGGAAAGCAAAGCAGAACAAAACCACCAAGGCAATCTATTATGAGCAGTAACTTGGTGTTATAGTATGCAGATCTGAACAAACTCTACTTGAAAGAAATCCTCAGAATCTACTTCCCTAAAAGTGGCAGATCTGTTGTTCATCCTTGACGGGACCCAGTGTTACAAATCCATGGAAGTAACACTAGGAGGACCTGACTAACTGTACTGTATGTATGGGGCAGCAAAGAATGGGTTGATGAGAAATTATTTTGGTTTGGGCTGTCTACTTCCAAATATTGGAAACTTTAATACCATTGCTGACACACTTCAGCGTAGAGGAGACTTGTGTCCAGGGAAAGTCAATGTATTCCTTATTCCATGTTTAATTTCACAACATCTTTTTTTCTGTCAGCTAAATCTACAGTGATTTCTCAGAACTTTCAGCATCTGGCTAAAAGGAATCAATTTAACATGATGAAGGATCTAAATTTGTTGAGAAGCCTCAAGCTCCCTTCTAAATATGAAGGGCTGAGTGGAGAATAGTTAAGAAAAGTCTTTAGGTATTCAGTGTTTTCCTGTGACCCACGTGGCAAAAAGTCACGCTTTAATGAAAAACCTAAATTAAAATTCAGGTGAAAAAACCTGATTATTTAACTTTTAAAAGTTCTAAGTGTTTGTTTTTGTTGTGGCCCACCATTTTTGAAGCTGTCAACTGTGCAGCGTTGATGCAAAAGCTGTGGAGGCTTCAGTAAGGTTATAATGAAGAGGTCCAGACTAATCACTGGTACTGCACTGCCCAGTGGCATTGCCAAGTGTTTAATCAAGTTGGGGGCAATGGGGGGAATTTTCCTTTAAGAAACTCCAAGCGTCCAGGGAAGCTTGCAGCTTTGCTCTGTGAATGAATGACCTAGCACATGCTTTCTCTCTGTTCTGTGTACTTCTTGTCTTCCTTTCTGCTTCTCTCAGGATCAGCCAGCTTTACTGGCCAAGTGGTCAGCTATGCTTCGGAGGAAGCGTCCATTCCACCCATCCATCCAGGTACAAAGCCTTCCTGGTGCCTGACAGTTCCTGTGCTTGCTTCCTCCTTGCACACCCTCTTCTCCAGACAACTTCACCCACCACACTGATCCTTCCATGACTGCCTTTTCTTTTGCACAAGAGACTTGCTTTTTTTTTTTTTTTTTTTTTCTCAAAGGATAATTATTTTCTTTCTAACCTAATGTTTCTGTCTCCCTGGAACAGCCTGGCCAGGTTCTCAAGAATGAGGTTGTATTTAATTTGCCCAGCATACTCTAGACAGGATTTTAATACAGCAGAACTGGCCACAAGTTACAACCTCCAAAACTGGAGACTCTTGCTTGAACCTGGGCTTTCTGGGGCCCACGGCCTGCATGTAGCATGTGAGACCATTGTGAGACAGAGCACAGGTGTGGGACTGAGCACAGGTGTGGGACTGGGATTTGTTTAGGCTGAGAAGACACCAACTGCCCAGCTTTGCAGTGCTATTCCCAGCCTTGTGTATTCTGTTGTCTTCTGGTAAGCTCCAGGTGGAGGACCCTTGTGACTTGCATTTGCAGGCACTCACATAACGTGTGCAGCTCTTCCTTTTACAATCTACTGAGTGCCAGTGCATACAAAACAACATTTTGGTATGGAGGGGAATGGTTGTTTACCTACAAATGTGGCTGAGGCAGTGAGAGGAGCAGTAGCTGCATGACAGCCATTGTATTTTTTCCTTATGGAGCCTACTGCTCTGTTTCTGAGCTGCCCACAGGATTTCTCAGCCCCAGCAAACTTGATGTGTGTAGGTCAGCTTGATCTGCAATGTCACCCTTTCAGTATCCTCCTGCCTTTATGGTTTATATTTGACAAAAGAGCAGCTTCTTTGTTTTCTTTGCTATTTCTGTGCTTCTGGCTGGCCATCTTTTGTTTTCCAAATCTCTTGCCAGGGAGCAGAGAAGACCAGCTGCTCCCTGTGAGAGTGAGAGAGACAGGAGGTGAGCGTAGCAAGGCAGCCCCCACCCTATGGTCCCTGAGTGAGACAGACACAAGGAGGGCAGCTGGGTCAGCCAAGAGTCTGGGTCATCAGGAAAGTCTGCTGGTGAGTCAGCTCTGAGGTCAAGCCACCGCCCCACTCACTGGAGCCCAGGGCTAACCTGAAATGGGGGTCCCAGACCCAAGAGCAGAAGGTGTGGGTAGAAGTCCCAGAAACGCTGCCTGGGGACAATAAAGCCTGTTAGTGCCCTCAGGGCCCTGGCACCTCTGTGGTAATACTTTAAATCAGCTGAGCTGAGCTGAGGAAGGCTACCAGAGTGTTTGGGATTATTACAGGAGAGTGACAGGCGTGTTTCGTTCACCATGGGTGTAACCACCTTGCAGCAGTGGCTGTCACTTCACATCCTGCTCATGCAGCAGCTTCACCTTACTTATGCCAGTGTAAGTTAGGCTTGGTAGCAAGTGGACTTGAAAAGCTCCTGAGCCAACATGGTAAAAATCTGAAGGAATTTGAACACCCCTTCTTGGAGCCAAAACTGCCAGATGCTTCCAAAGTAGCACTTGGACATGCCTGGCTATGCCCTGGGCCAGACAGGTGATGTTTTGTGGTATTTGAGTCACCTTATTCTTTCCTTGCAAATACTGTCTCAGAACTGGTTTTTATTGGAAAATGGTTGCTCCCCAAGTGAGGCAAATACCTGGCTTGCAAACAAGCCTGTTTAAGGCTTCCTTGTCCATTGGTTGTTGCCTCCATCCTTACACAGTTTCTGTCATGCTCATCAGGAGATGCAGTTCCATACATTACAGCTGGCCAAGACCTGACTTATTTCTGAGAGTGACACTGCCTCTGTAGACTCAGGCATGTCACTTGCCTTATGTCTCTGTCCCTTTAAAGGCCAGTCAGTGTGGAACACTGTTAAAATTAATGGGCCACAGCCCTATTTTGCTAATGTCTGTAGTGGACTTTGAAAGAGATCAGAAAGGTGCACATTTTGCCATAGTTATTACTAGTATTGGACTCTGGGTTTATCTCAAGTAACAATTCTGAGATAATAACTAGCACTATTTGAGTTTCTCTTGGCTGGATCTCAAAACATATTCTCTCATGCCTTCCTGCTCCTTGGAAGCTGCTGGTTATTACATCTCATGCAATTGCAGACTAGAAATGACAAGAAAAGGTGGAAAGCATGGCAGGTGTGGTGTCAAGTCAGCCAGTGAGCTCTTATCTTCTAAGAGAATCACATCAGATGCCTTCTAAGACAATTTCCTTTCAGTCTGCATGCCTCCAAGGTAACCCTTAGACAGGTCCTGGCTGTGTTCAGTTAGTCCCATCATACCATGGTTTTTCCTTCTTTTCAAAGCCCCCAGTTTTACCTAGTACTTCCTCAACCCTGTTTTCCTTACTTTAGCTCATGGATCTGCCCTGTTCTCCTCTCTCAATCTCTCTGAACTCTCCTAGGTCTTAGCACCCAGCCAGTTCCTCATCACAGTTCCTCTGCGTGGCCTGACGGGTTACAGGGAATGCCAGGTTCGGCACTGGCGCTATTACACCGTGAATGGAGCCAAGCTGCTCTCCTCCGTGCGGGACCCTGAGGAGTTGCATCAGTGGCTCGAGGTGGAGCAGTTCTCAAAAAGCCTTCAGCAGTGGCATGAAGAGGATGTGAACATCGAAGGTGATCTGGTTCCAGCCAAAGTCCTTATCGTCTTCCGGGAGCTGGTGGAGAAGTCGATTGTCTCCTGTAACCTCTCCAGTGAGTTTGGTGGGGACAGGTGTAAGGAAAACCATCACACACACAAAGTGTTTGGCTTGCGTGGTCAGAAGCTGAGCAAAACCCTCCAAAACCAGGAAGCCTTCAAGTGATTGCAGTGACATATGCACTCCTGCACTGAAGATAGAATTCAGTAGGTTTTGGGCTCTTTGTACCCAGGATGTTACTCCTTTCTTAGGAATTTGGGTAGGGTCTCCAGCAACGTCACCCTCACAGTTCAGCTAAGAGGCAGCCCAGATTTTTAGAACATTTAGGAATTTGTGTGGGGAAAAAAAATCTTTCTCTACTACAGCACCTGCAATATATTTGGATTATCAAGGAAGGTAGTATGGGAGAATGTGATACCGGAAAGACACGTAAGTCTGAGGAGAATCTGTTTGAAGATACTTATAGGGCAGGTAATGCTCTGGGGAAATCTTAGCTGCCCACAGCTTTCCAGCATGGGATGGTGGGAGCTAAAGACTTCTACTGAAGCAAAGTGTATTGGACAAGTGCTCTTTTCCCCAGTATCCAAGCTACTCCTGTGATGCCTCTTCCATAGCATGTTTCCAGGATGACTTTACTCATCAGTAGGCTAATGAGTCTTCTGTATTTCAGAGTAATAGAAGCTATTTCCACTCATCTGATTGCACTCTAATTGTAGTCACAGGAAAAAAAAAACATATTAAAGTTAAGCTCTGCTAGATAATGGCATTTTTTTCAGGAAATACTTGTTACCATAGGAATGGAAAGGTGGATAGGAATGAAATTTCACCATTGAGGCTCACAAGAAAGACCAGCTGGAATGGGCTTGCTTCTGAGGCTTTACTTATGTGAAAGTCATTGTGTTGGGCAGCAGTCACACCAAGTTTTTGAGTGAGAGCTGAGTGTTGTGCAAAAGGTACTTGCAAGGACCCCAGAGAGTGATGTTTGGGTTGAGGATTCTGATGCCTCTTTTGTAAGGTCTGCTGGGAGGAGATGAGCTAAGATGAAGTCAAGAGAGGCAATTACCATTTTTGTTTGTTTCTGTGAAGAATGGACTTCCTTCATCCCACTGTATGGCTGAGGTTACAGAAAAACTTCACTGATTCCTTTGCTTCCCTGCTTTTTAATTCTTTCAGCACCAGAAAAATCTGGGGTTTAGGTGTCTCACTTTTCCTTAGTGGAAAAATAGTGGAATATAAGCATTGCAATGCTTTTGGAAATGCCATGAACATATTTACATGCTGACACAGTTGTTGCTGTAACACTTTTCAGCTGCTAGGTGTCCTTGTTGGAAGCTCAGGAACAGAACAGTTCCTGTTTTGATGCCAGGCTTGGCTCAGCAGGGAAATAGCACACAGATTTTCTGAGGTTTATGAAGTTCTGGTTAGGATGGGCTCTACTCTTTGCAAGGTAATTCACCCCATGAATTGCTCCTTAGCCCATGCCAATCAAAATGAGGTGGGATAACACGCTGCTCATTAAACTGCTTATGTTCATCTGCTCAGGCTTTCACTTCAGTGGGTTAGAGGATGTGCACTCAATTGGCTCAGATGGCAGAGCTGAAGGGACAGTGATCCTGCCAGAGTGAGCAGGACAGAAACTTCTTCCATGAACTCAACTGCACCAACAGGAAACATCCCACAAAGTCCATTAGTTGCAGCTTTCTTTCCTTTCTGTACTCCTAAATGATGTTGTTCCTGGAGATGAGCCACTCTTCTTTCACACTGAGAAAACTTCTTTCCTCCAAATCATCTTGGAAATAATTCTTCTTAACACTCAGCACTTGCAGTGATGTAGCAGTTAGCCTTTTCTGTGTGACTGCTTGGCACAGCAGACCATAAATTCTGGTATTGTCTTTGTGCAAGTGCATCTCCAGAAACAAATCTTACAGATACCCCACAAAACATTCTGAATGACTGGCAGTGGTAAGTGTGATCTGGCAAGGGTCTGATCTCAGGTTCTCTGAAGGAAGAAGAACATCTTTAGATAGGAAGTGGTTCATCTTGTCCTCTCCACTCTGCAGTGATCTCTTTGTAGTGTACCATTAGAAATGTTAAGTTGCACCACTTGTCTAGCTTTATTTTTAAGAAGCTGATCCTAGGGTTTGAGAGGACCCACAAAGAAAAAAAAAAAGCATGATAATTGAGTGTAAAGTTAAGAACTTTGTTCTTTTATCTTCCTGTTCTCATTTCCCCAGGACAGACTTATATAGATCTAGGTTTTTCTTATATTCTTCATGTGTTATTGAAGAGAAAGTGTTAAGACAGACCAATAGAACTGCAAGGTCCTAGACAGCTTCTTGCTTGGCTTATGGAAAAGGACCTTTATATCTATATTTTCTTCTCTTGTTGTTCTTTCACAGGTAAAGTGACAGTGCTGGAGAGCTTCAGTTCAGTGGTCCGGGTGGCTGTGGAGACATCAGAATCCCAGGTTGAGGTGGAGCTGGTCCCTGCTGTGGAGATTCCAACTTGCTGGCCCGAGAAAGCCCGCTGGCCTCGTTGCCTTAAGCGTTGGCCTTCTCAGGAAAAAGTGCAATGCATCAAGGTAAACAGTATGAAAAAAACCCTTAACTCTGGGATGAAACTTATCTCTCAGGTGTCTGACAGTGTTTTCCCAAAGGAAGGAATGCATGGTGATGGCAGTAGGGTTAGAAGATGTATGCTCTAAAGAGAGAAGCAATGTTTCAAAATACTCTGTCAGATTTTATTTGGATATTGTTCACCCCACCCCACCCCACCCCTTACAGTGGTGAATTCTATAGAAAAAACCTGAGTTAACTTTTTATTGTGTGACTCTCTAGCAAAGAGTTCTGCCTGCATCGCACAGCTCTGACATGCATCATTCTTGCTCTGCCTCTTGTAAGACTTCAGCAAATGGGCTGCTATCTTGCAGTCTTCCCTCCAGCTCAATCTCATCTTTCCCTACAACACTCAAGGCTGGATTCTGGCACTTCAGCTCAGCCCCAGCTGCCTTGTTCCTGCAGGTCCCATTCCACCTTCGAGTCCTGCTCCCCTCTAATGCTCAACCTCCTGCTCCACAGCAAAGTGCCTGCAGAGCTGCACCTCTGCTTTAGTGGCCCTGCTGGTACTGTGCCTGATGGCTCTAGAACAGGATCTCCCTGCAGTGACTGATACCAGCACACAAGGAAACAATGCAAAAAGTGTGTTTATTCAACTAAGATGGGAGCACGCCTCATGTTTGCTGCCTCTGCTAACCTTGTTTAGAATAGGCTTTGAGAGATGTCACACATGCTTTTGTAACCTCTCTCTGCATTGCTGGGAGAAGTTTGCCTGATCTGCTGTCACACTTCCCTGTTGTTCACAGTCGCTGGGTTTCGACCTCCTGGCCCGCTCTAATTATCACTGGCAGCTGTGCTTCTCCCGTGCCGAGCACATCCTCATGGAGGGACTTGATGAAGATGGTGGTTGTCGCATGAAGTGCTTCAGGGTCATGAGGCAGATGAAGGAAGATGTCTGGTGTGCTGGAAATAAGCCTGTCATCACAGCTTATCACCTTCAGGTAGGCATTGCCCTGATACCAACATACAGTCGTGGGATCTGTTGCAGTGGCTTCCATCCAGTAATGTCAGAATGTTGTGGTGTAAATCGGTGTAGCACCTGTGTAACTTCTAAGGTAACTGTCAAAACTTCTGTACCTTTTCATTACTTTTTGGTGGCAAGGAGTTCACTAAATATGTGAACTTATTCTTCAATAAGAAACTAAGGACTATAGGAACAGAATGATTCCAGCAACATAAACAGATTCGAGGCCCCTGCCCTGTTTTGACTTCACATTGTACTGTTGTCTGTACTTGCACACTTACTTCCTGCTTCTTGACTATCCCAGTTATCTATATCCATCTGTCTCTCTGGTGGCAGATGGTGCTTTTTTTCTTTGTGGATATGCACCAAACAAAACTGTCTTAGGCATGCATTATTAATGAATTAGGTGCAAACTACAGTTCTGGTGGTGTTTCACCTGGGGTAGGAAGAGAAGAAAGAGTTAAAGGGGTGGTGGCATCCTTTCTGCACCTATTTCAGAGTTCAAGGTGGCTTCAAACAAGATTTGTGAAGAAGAAAGAGAAGACTCTGCTATGACTGTGTCCCCACATCTGACAGTTGCAGACACCAGTGGGCCACAGGCGTTAGATTATAGATTAAAAATCTTGGTTTTTTGGGACTTCATCCTCCTGGAGTTGCCAGGGAGAGGCTGTGTTTTTCCCACCTTGAAGCCTCAAGCCATTAGGTTCCTACAGTAGTTACTGATCTTCTGGTGTCCAAAACCAGATGCAATGCTCAGATTTCTCCTAAAGGAAAAGCTGGTGACCATCAAATGCTGTTAGAGTCATGGCACTATTCTAAGTCAAGGTGAAGTAAAAAAAATTGATGAATGCAAAACTCCTTGGTGCCTGTAAGAACAACCTGGTGGGAAAAGTGTCATACGTAAGAGAAAGTGGAAAACCATTTAACCATTAGGAACAATGTTTTTCCCTGGCTCAAGGAGCAGATGTGCAAGAATTGCTGTTGCATGGACTCTTGATCAAAGTAAGAAACTATTTAGAAGCTCTTCAGTTCTTCACTGTAACTGTACTTCTGGCTTTTATGACAAGAGAGGATTGGTTTACCAGACAGAAAGAACTTTTCAAAATTACTCACATTAAAAAGAAAAACAGGGAAACAAAGAAAAGAAAAATGAGAGAAACAGTCAGTGGATAAACCAGCAGTTGAGCAGAGGCTTAGTGTTAGGTTTCTTCACACTCTCAGGTTCCCTGTCAGAGGTATCCAACAACTAGGATTAAACAAGACCCTCTATGATAGAGGAAATCTACATCCCAGAAGCTCTGGAAGCCAGAGAGGACCGTGTAACTGCCCTTCTTTTGCTTACCTGCATAGGAATGAAGTGAATGAAGTTCAAGATGTGTAATTTCAGCAAGATCTAGGTACATTCTGAAAGCCAACTCTGTGCTGTTGGTAGAGAGCTGGCAGTTAGGGATGTAAATGCTGGGGATAGATCACTTCTTTGGGCACCTGACTGAAAAAGCAGCCCTGTTTTCCTTGCCTCCACAAACCTCATTGCAACTGCTACCTGAAGGAGTAGTTTTAGTGTGTCAGAAGGTAACTGCTCTGCAAGTCTTCAAGGAGCAGCTCTCAGAGTCTTACAGCTTGAATTCCTCACTATGTCTTTGTTCCCTGGTAACATTTAGGAAAAGGCTTTGGGGTTATTGCAGCTGTGAACAAAAAAAAATTTCACATTTGAAAAACTGTTTGAGGAGAAATTTGTCAGCAGTACAACTAGAGATGAAATTCTACCTCTGTAGAAACAGACACATTGAAGGCTGTGGTTCTGCCACCTCTCACAATGTCCATGAATCTCTTTTTGGGTAGCTGAATTTGCAAAATAAGACTGGGATTCAGAAGACAGTTAAGGGACTTAGCAGAATTATTGAACACAGGATAGGTGATTTTGTACTTATAAAGTTATTTCAGGCTGACCAAGGCAGTCAGTATGGCTTTTTTGGTACAGTGTCTAAGTTTCCTGAGAAAATTCTTCTCAGTCATGGGAAAGTCTGAGAAAATGCAACATGGGGAATGTAAAAAATAATACTAAAGAGCAATAATCATATTCATTATGTTATTTTAACTATGTATTTCTCAAATGTTAAATTGCATTAGAAATTTTTGGAGGAATAGAATGCAAGACATGCAGTAAGTATCACATGTCAGAAAATAGGCAGCATCTGACTAGAAAGCAAGCCTTGCACCTGCAATAGCTTCTTGGAATCTCAGTCTGTTTAGGATGCAGATCTTTGTGTATCTTCAGCACAAATACAGCTGAAGCTATCAAATGATTATAATAATCTCATTATGCTCTGTCCCTCCTTGCATCTACTGGCTTCTACCCGTGCATAATAGGCCATTTTCTAGATCCTAAAATGCCTGGCATCTCTACAGAGGCTCCTGCTGGAGGATGGCAAATAGGCCAAGATTATTATAGCAAGATTATTTTCCTTGGGCTCCTAGCTCAGCCAGGGGAGAGTGGCTCCTCTGGGGAGAGATTCTAACCTAACCTCCGAGCTGCTCCTCCTGGTCCCCAGAGGAGACTTCGGCTGGGATCCCTCCATTGAAACGTTAACACAGAGAGGCAGCAGCGCAAGTCTCTGTGATTTCCAAGGCTGTCAGCCATTCACCAGCACTAGAAGTGCCTTAGTAAGCTGTGTGAGCCCTCGACAGAACCTCTAACACATCTTCTCTCCCATCTGCTTCTTGCAGACAGTGCTATTCTGGACGTGTGAAAAATACCCACGCACCAAGGATTGGCGCTGCTTCCCTGAAGCCTTTCTGAGGCTGGTACAGAAGCTGCACAAGTGTGTAAGCCAGCACTTCCTCAAGCACTACTTTCTCAAGAACACCAATCTGCTCAAATATGCCAACACCAGTGACCTGGACCTGGTGGCCAGCAAGCTTGCAGTCTTCTTGGAGAACCCCGTTTTCTGCCTGGACTAAGGCAGGCAGAGGTCTTGCCCCAGCCCCGAGCCAGTCCCCCAGCTCCTCTCCCCACCCGTGGTTGCTCTCCGTGTCCTTCCAGTAGATGCTGCAGCTGGCTCTGTGAGACAGTTGGCACATGCAGCGCGAAAGAGAAGTGTCGAGCTGGCAGCGGTGGGCGGTGAAAACTGATGGGAGGTATCACTTGATGCCCAGCTGATCTAATTTGCTTTCAACAGTGACAGCCTGCCTGGAAGCTAGAGCCAGTGAAACCCAACTTTGTGTGTCAGTCAGAGCAGGCAACTGCCTTCTTCTGCGTCTCCAGTCTCGTGGCGCCTAAGCGGAAAGGCAGCGCGAAGGAGTCTCGCCCTGCTGCCTCTGTAACCTAGCACGGGTGTTGTTGTTGCTGCAATTGCCTTTCTCACAAGGACAGCGGGTTTAATTGCCTGCTTACCTCACAGGCCAGCTCTGCAGAGGGGCAGAGGAACATTCCCGAGGTGTTCTGAAGCTGGGAGCTCTCTCAGAGGAAATTCAGTTCAGTGAGATCCAGCTCCAGTAGGATCCAGTAGGAATTTAACCGTGCTGCTAGTGTTGAAGAGCTCAGTAGAAGAAGAGGAACACTGGGTTTTGCCTCTTCATTTTTCTCTCCTCCACTTACATTTTTCTTCCAATTTCTTCGAGTATGTCTCTTTCATGTCTGCCTTTGCCAGTTGTGTTAGTGCTACACAGTCAGGGGGCTTTGGTAGGGCAGATTTCACTCCCGTCCCTGGCTCTATCCAGCAGGCTGGACGAGGAGCAGGCCTTTCCCTAGTTGTTAGCACCCATGTATTTTTGGGTGCAGTGCAGAAGGAGAATATTTTTCAAAGGCTCTTAGCTCCAAGGCCCCCAGTGCTTTTAATTTTGTGGATTCAAAAGAAAATGGATTTTTGTATTTCAAAAGAGCAGAGCTTTAGAATTAATATAAAGAATGCTGGATTTAATGTTATTAAATTGCTGAGGCTGAACCAACATAGGGAGGATTTGGGGTTTGATTTGGTGGGGGTTTTTTGTCACATCTGTGCAGGAAAGTAAGTAAATCCTTTGCCAGGGGGGCTGGCAGAGGTGGGGTTTGCATCGGCGCTCCGGGGAGCCGCAGGAGGCGCATCCGCGGTGCGGCGTCTCCCCGTGGTGGCAGGCTGCGGAACAGCCACGCGTCTGCAGCGCAGCCTCTGCCCCGGGAGCAGGCTGTCTTCTGCAGTTTTTGAGCAGAGTAGATGTGGGTCAGGACACCCACTCCTATATCTCACCACGTATAGCCCTGATTCCAGCCATGTCAGCTGGCACCCTCTTGGCTCAGATCCTCGCAATACTCTCCAAGTCGCCTTTCCACGTGGGAAACTGCGTGGTGTGGAGCTGTTGTGAACAGTTAACTTCTCTTGCTAAACCTTTGTTCTCCAGGCTCCCTAAATGGGACAGAAATGTCAGCTTCATGATGACACCTCCTGTTCAAGTTTGGCTTTCCTGTTTCCTGTGAGCTGAGCTGTTTCAGTAAAGTGCAAGGAGATGCCAATCTGCCAGGCAGAGTCAGGCAGCTGTGGCAATGAAGTAATGTCTCCTGTTTCATCTTGATTTTTGTCTTGCGGTTGAAGGGCTGGCTTCTGAAGTTAGAGGAGGGCAAAAACAGTTCAAACTGTTCAAGGATAGTGCAAAACATTCAGAGCTGTTAATCCCAAATTTGATGTTTTACTGCTCTGATGTATGGTCCTTTTGGGATTTAGTTGAGGCTGTTGAAGAATTTATCTCCCTTTATAGCTGGGTGAAAAAAAAACCGTTTTGGTGGTGACACCTTAACTTGGATGCAGCTGTGTATCAGTCCTCAGCTGCTGGGGTTCACAGCCTGCTGTGAAGCAAAACCATGGGCATGCACCGTGTGCTGCGCAGCCGTGACATGGAATGTTCCACTGCTCTGCCACAGTGGCAGCCTCTTACAGCCAGGAATGACTCAGCAAAGCCAGGAAATGAGCACAGAATGGTGGAGCCCTGCTTTGAGCCAAGTCTGATCAGGTTTTGCTCTATTTTCTTCTTGTTTACACAAGCAAATGCATCAGCTAGCATATGCTGCTGCAGAAAGTATCCTTGTCACCAGTGAAGCATGGAAGGTACATTACTATTGACCACAAAGACGCAGGAACAACCCCACAGCTTTTTCTCCAGAGCAGTGAGATGTGACACAGCTGGCCACTGGCAAAAGGAAAAGGCTTTGAGGAAAGGATGATCATGTTCATGGAAGCAGTTCAATACAAGAATTAATTCCTTTCAGAGGCATCTTTGAGATATTATCTTACATCATCCGGTGCAGGTCTGCTTGGGTGTGTGGATTTTTGTTGCAAGGCAGTTTTTTGTGGTTGTGGGCAAGTTGTGCAGGAGGTCTCTTATTTAAAAAAAAAGCCAAACTTGCCAAATATATTTATTGCATTTCTTACCACAGTAAACTTTCTGCAAATAGCTTTTCACTTATACACCGAGCAAATACCTTTTCACTTATACACCATGGCCTTATCCCAAGATTTTCCTCCAAAAAGAGATACCCCATTGTGTTTTGGCTACACAATAAGTTTTATGTTTCATATTTATAATTTTTCTTTTTTTAAAGTGATCATCTGGACAAATACAGACTTTCTTGAAATAGGTTTAATCAAAAGTTCTTTGTTCAGAACATCTGGAAGGAGTGTGACGAGCATTTTCTCTCCCTCTCTTTTTCATTGCTTTCATGAGTATTTGCTGCATTCTCAGCCCTCACTGCAGTCAGCACTGCTTCTGCAGTGGTGGAGAAACGTTGGAAATTTCAATGGAATGTGTTGCTCTGCCGTATAAAACCATACAAACTCATGAGGTTTTTAGTATTTTTACACAGCCTGCCTTCTAGTCACTAGAGGGCATTGTCTCTCTGAAGCACAGACACCGATTCAGGATCTTGCTCTTAAAATCTGCATCTTATCATCGAGCTGAGACAAATGAGCTTGATTAATTTAATGCTGAATTCTGTTGCCAAAAAAAAAGAGAAGAGACCACGGGAGAGCTTTCTAATAAATAGCAAGACTTCGGTAAAAAGCCTCTAAACTCTGGAAGCCACTCTAAGAGCCAGAATATGGATTTATTGTTTCTGATGGTCTTGCAGTAATTCCCAACAGCCTTCGATTGGGAAAGCACCAACAAACAAAGTGCAAGCAGGGTTCTGGGAAGAAGGGATCTTGCAGGAATACCCACTCCCCTGCTCCATTAGGGTCCTGCCCTCTCCCCATGGAGCTAGGCCATGACTCCCATGCGTGCCTACCCCTCAGGCTCCTCTGTCTCCCTCTTTTTAACTCCCTCCTCCAGGAGAAAAAAAAAATTAAAAAAAAAAAAAAAAAAAAAAAAAAAAAAAATCTCGTAACAAGTTGTCTGATGCCAGCCCATTGGCTCTGGTGGGAATGGTCATTTTTCAGTGCACTCAACTCTCTTTTAGTTCATGGGACCCAGGTGTACACAGAGCCATTACAGACCATCTAGTCACCCTCACTTACACTCCATCTTTAGTTTGAAATGGTGCCCAGCAATGAAGTTAGATCACCTTGCAAACTGTGTTCCCAGTGGGAGCAGCCTGGCCTCCCTGAGCAGAGCTGGGACATGGACAGTGAGAGGCAGGTAATTCTGCCTTCACACTAAATATTTTTTCTGCTTACCAATGCTAGGACTTCTGGTTTTGAGGAGAAACATATTTTTTATTATTATAGCCCACCCCCAACACTCATCTGAGGGCCTTGCAATGTCACGTGAGAAAGTGACACAGCAGCCAGTGCTCAAATCATGGTAAGAGATCCCACTCACCCTATCAGGCCAACCTGTGCCATTACTGTAGGAGGCTGTAGTGCCCTTGATCCCTTTGAGATCTGACTTCTCTGGCTGGAATAATACACCCAATTTCAAAGGAAATTAAACAGCTGCAGGTTGCAAATGTATTTTAGCCTGTTCTAACCCAGACCATTGCAGCACAAAGAAATGGACAACAAGTTCATCATGCTACATGTACCTGTCAGTTGTGCTCCAAGCAATATCTTTGAACTGAAAGAAAGGACAGGATCAGCACCTGGCTTTGAAAGCATCTCCTGGATGGGTGATGAAGAATGCACAGGTGCCACCAGAGACCAAGCCTATGGAGAGTGCAGAATGTATTTTTCACAGGAAAGATTGTCTAATTTACCATTAGCATTTTCACAAATACAAATTACAAGGAAATGCATTAAGGAAAGAATTAATCAAATTGAAAGGCTTTGTAGTAATTAGAAAAAGGAATGGCATCTTCCTAGGCTCCCCTGGGTAGTGGTAATTACCAGCTGCACAACTGTGGCTTGTGCCACTTAAAGATTTCTGGACTAAAAATCTTAATATCTTTTCATTTCCATTCTTAAAGAAGCCACTCATGGAATCAGGCAGCAACACAGGCCAGCAGCCCTGAGAAGCATGAACTGAGCCTGCTTTAGCCTGGGAGGCCACCACTTTACATGCAGGGTGGTCCAAAGCCTGATCCCAAGCCATGGCTCAGCACATTTTTCCTGTTGCCTTGGAGGAGATGGGTACCCGTTGTTGTCAGGCAACTTGAACAGCCAAACCTCTTCTGCCACAACTGCAGGCAGCCGTACACCCATCTGCTTCTGCAGCACATCCCAGCAGCAGAGGGCAGCCCGTAGCCCCTTCCGGTGACAGTGTTGTCACCAACAAAGCTGGGGGACCTGGAGGGCAAGGCTGCATGCACTGCAGCTCCAGGACGCTAGCTAATGCATTCCAGTGAAAAAGTTTGGTTAATTCAGGAGAGCTTAAGAAAGTCCAGTTTCAAGCTAGTAGTGAACCAAAACAAAAATGCAGCTCAGAGGAAATTTTTAAAAATCCATGGTAAAAATTACTAAGGAAATGAACATCAGTGTTGAATTCCTGGGATCCCATTTTTAAAGGGTCAGGACACATAGCTGGGAGGAATGTCATTAGCCACCGAATCAATCTGCTGCTCTTCGTGGTCCTTTCCCCCAAATTAACCAAGAGCTTTTTCAAAGGTAGGTAGATACTTTGCCCCTGGCTCCTGAGGCAGGCAGATTATTTCAGACCCACACAGATCATTAGGAGCTTTCTTTGAACTTTCAGCCTAGATGTGTTCACAGCCAGTGCAGTCTGGTTTATACCAGAGCAAGCTGCTGCTCACCCTCCGTGGGGTTTGCTGTCTGTGCAACCATCACAAGGGTCGTCATAAGCTCCCTTGCCTTTAACTGAGCATGACTAGATTTGCCAAACTCTGTAGTCTCTTTTTCTCTGATAAAGCCTCTGTTCCAGCCTTGATCTACACTGAGTGTAATTCATCTCTGCACAGATAACCAGGCTGGTTTGCAGCCTTCCAGATGGAGTCTCATCAGTATCTCCTGGAATGGCATGTCACATGGATAATACCAATCCATGCAGTACATCCCCTCTGCTGAAGAGGAAGGGACGCACAGAGGTCAAGTTCCCTTAAAAAACAACTGCAGCTTCAAAGGAGGAGCAACTATCATCAGTGATTTCCTTGGCAAACCAGGTTAGGCTGGTTGAAAGGCTTGCCGTGGTCTGGTTGTCTTGGAAGTGAACCATATTCCCGAGGCCAGGGGCCAACAGCTTCATCATCTCCTGAGATCAGGCCAAAATCAATGAGTCTGCTCCAGCCTGTTCTCTCTTCCTTCCCCAGGCAACAATCAGCTCTGGTCTGTCATTCCCCCACACTTCTTCCCCTTGAGTTAATGGTAGACACCATTCCTCCTGGTGGTTACCAAGCTGGTAACACATATCCAGCTTTTACCACTAAGCTGAAGAGGTTGGCTGTTTTCTAGCTGTGTCATTAAAATGCCATGGACTGGAGAGGCAACAGATCAGTGACCAGAGCTAATAGCAGCAAAAAGGATTAAATGAACAATGGATCTTGAGCATAATTTATGAATGCCATTAGTCACTGAGAGGGAATTATGTTTTGGCTGCAGTTCTGAGGGGGAAGGGTGGGTCTTATCTAGGCAGGAAGGAAAAAAGTGCCTGATTGCATTTGGATTAACAAACAACTATGTTGATTTGCCATGTGATACATCTTGGGCTTTTATGTTTAGATCAGATGTAGTAACATCTGACCAAAGACATACTTGGTCTTTGGTATTTTCTCTGTCTCGTGTTCAGACCCTCATGGCCAGACAACATTTTGGTCACATCTCACAGCTGCCAGTCACGGAGCATCTGCCACCCTGCCTGATAGAGCACGGTTCTCCATCAAAACTCTTGTGGAAAGGCAGGTCTTCTCCTCTTAGGGAAGAGACACAACATTAGTTGCATGAGTGTTTCCTTGTAGTCCATGTCCCACATCCTGGGGATGGGACTGAGCAAGAAATGCCTTTGTCTGCAGTGTCTCTTCTAACTTCCATTTGATAACCAACACAGTATCTCATTAAACCGCTTAGCTTGGCAGCTGGGGCCATTTGTTAGAGTGTGATATGAAGGATCATAATCAGATTAAACCTCAGGATCATATTGCAGAGACAGAGATTAGACTGGAGAATAAAGAGAAAGTTTAATTTTGTGTGACAGTGCAGAGTTGCCTCTGCTTTGGGTGGTGAGGAGGGTTAAAAGTGATTGTGGAGGCTCGAGCCTGAGGGGATTTTTTCAGTTTTGAGCAGAAGGTTTTAGCACCCACTTTGAAATAGGGAGTAGCTCTGCAGCCAGCAGCCCCTCACTGCTTTCCTTTCCCAAATGAGGGCCTGAAGAGGGGCCTTGCATGGGAAAGGAAAGCTCAGCAGGTGTAAGTGATGCCAGCAGCCAAAGCTGCATGTGCACTGAAGCGTGGTACTTCTGGGAGGGGATTGCCCTTAGCAATAACCACTTAGTTATCATAATCTCTGTGCTGGAGGCCCAGGTCCTTGACTTGAACTGCTGTTCCCTAGGTCCTTCCTGTTCCAGTGCATTTGGCACAGCATCTTATGAGTCCTCCAGTAATCTGGGGACAGGATGTACCCTTCAAAAGTCAGCAGGAGCCCCACAGTGAGAATATACATCTTAGGTCTTCTTGTGATCTACTCTGAGCTGGTTTGGCTAGTGTTAGAAGTAGCAGTAAGAGAAAAGTTGACTGGTTGGGAAAGGCAGCATACAGATGGATTTCTGGCATTTGTGCCACCAGAGAGAAATGACCACAGGTCAGAGCAGCTCGGTCTCTGTTGTGAGCCCATTTAACAGCCAAGTCTCAGGAAAGACCCCAGCTACCACCAGCTTTAGAGTCAAACTCAGACCTCTGCAGCTGTCTCCATGGACGTTATCTAGTCACAGGATCACGTGCACATCCCATCATGAACAGTGAAAACAGTGGGAACATATGAATATGCTCATTTTCAAAAATGGTGTCTAGGCCTGGTCCTATCCCAAATGAAGTAAACAGATGTCAAAAAAGAGGAGATAAAAATGGGTGTATAAATTTTTTACAACTGTACCTAAGACTATTGTAAATTCTGTTCCCGCACTCCCTCTGTTACTTGTTCTGGAGATATACTTAATGAATAATATATTCTCTCACTGGCTTGATCTTTTGCTCAGATATTGTACCCTCTTTCTTCTCTTTTGTCTGCCCTCTAGTCCCTGGAGACTAAGTACTTTAGAGCAGGAGCCTGGCGTACAATGATCTTCAGTTTCTTTGTGCTTCCTGAAACTTAACACAATGCAAACCCTTAGCGAAACCTCAGAGTAACAAAGGAGATGCTGATCTGAACAGCTGGAAAGACAACAAAGCCTTTCCAGCCACCCAAGATAACTCCTAGGGTGGTAAGGAGGTACTCAGGGAGGAGCAGATGGAGGAGTGCTCCTTGCAGTGCCACAGCCATGCAGATCGCTAATGACATCCCCTGGTTTAGGATGATGAAGTGGCAGCATTCAGGGGATGGCAGTGCCAGATGCTCTGTATATGGCTTCAGGGAACTCACACCCGATATTAACAACCAAAAAAAGACGGCAGCAGACTGTCTGCCCCTCCTGGCGCCTGGCAGAGACTGCAGAAGGGCACAGTGGGAAAGCACACACCTAGCTGTGACACTCCTCAGCCTTGCAGTGGGGTACAGTGATTCTCTCTGCTCCCTCTGGGTCAGACATAGTCCTGAGCTGTTCCCAGGACTTCTGCACAGCATGGTGACTTTGGACAAGCGCCTGGACCCACGAGGAGCCTGGGAAGCTGCTCAGGAGGCAGAGCCTTTTGACGACACTTGGAGGATTTCTGCTCAGCCCACAGCCATGGTGGGAGTGAGGCAGGGGCAGAAATCCTGATCTGGCTGGTCAAGCCCACCTTGGGTGTAGTTTCAGCTGGAAACAGTGTCGTACAGGATGGCAGCAACTGCCTGCCCCCAGAAGCTGCTCCCCTTCTAGCTCCACATGCTCCCAAAAGCATCCCTGATGGTGAAAGAGGCTGCTTCCAGCAATGGCACCTTGAGTCTTGATGAATGTTTTAATAAGGGATGATGACCATATGCAATATGCATACAGCAGATATTCTATAATGGATGCACCAATCTAGCCAGACTTGGACTGTATTTTCCTACATCACTCTCTAGAGGTACACAGGCACCATCAATTTGGGGCAGAGCCCAGGCTCTCTCTGCCTGTGCTTCCAGCTGGAACTGAAGGCAGCTGCCCCTGTAAGTACAGTGCAAAATGAGCTGCCCAGAGGAGCAGACTGGTCAAATGTTGTCCTGCTGTCACCCTGGTGACTCTGTTAGCTAAGGTAGCCTGTGCTTAGGTGCTGTCCTTGTGTTAAAGGCTCCTAAATGCAGCGATCCTGCTCAAGCCCCCATGCAGGGAGGCCCTGGTCCTTATTGTGCCTCTTGGAGCTGCAGTAACATAAGAACTGATTTGGAAGTATTTTCAGTTAGGTTCCTCCAGGCAGTGAGAGAGGGGAATGAATCTGAAGCACAGTGGTGAGACATCAGAGCTGATAAAGTCAAACCACATGATACACATGGATTTGGGACCTACAGCAAGGGAACACCTAAAAACGTGAGTACCAACCCTCTGGCAAATTGAAATACTTCAAGAGCTGTTAAAGAAACTTCAAAACATGATCAAAGACCTAAGATGATCACTGCTCTTCCTGCTGTATGTGAAACAGCCACATGGCAAACTGGACTGATGGAGGTTGGGACATGACAGAGGTCAGGATGTGGGGATGGCTGGGATTTGGAGGTGGCAGCCACCTCATCATACAGCCTGGACAAGCCCCCTAATGTGATCCCAGCATAGAGAGGCTGTAGCAACTGGTTGTTTTCATTTGCTAGGATTTAACAAGAGGAAAGTTTTTCCATTCAAAGTGGAGGGCCACTTCCCTGTTTGTGTTCCAGTACTTAACATTCCCCTTTTGCTTAGGAAACCACAGCAAAGGCTGCTTTTAGTGTTCTAAAATTTAATCTCTTTGAACCTTCAACCTACAGTCAAAACAAGAAAATAGTAAACAACTTCTCAACAAATAGTCACCGTTTACATCCAAAATATATGTAATTTATTAAAAACATGCTAGCATCCAAACCCAGTGTTTGCTTCCTGAGCTCTGTGTAGCACCTGGTTAGTGGAAAGGAGGGCACTGGGGGCTTGGGGTGTTTTTCTAAACAGGAAACATACCAGAAAACAAATAGAAGTTTTGGCACTATTGAGTAGTTGTTGAAAAACAGCCTAAGGCAATCTGGGAGAGCCCTAATACTCATTTCTGTTTTACCCAGGGCACTTGAGGCATAGCTCCTTGGGAGGCTGGTCAGGTACCCACAAACTTGCTGTGCTAAACCTTCACTGAAATTTCACACAAAACTCGTGGGTGTGAACAGGGGCATCCCTTAGTCCACACAGAGACTGACCTGGTCTGTGACCAATAATAAAGGAAAACTGTAATATGTGCCAAAGTCTAGGGCTTAGCAGGGAGAAGCACCAATGTCAGCCCAGCAAGCATCTTGTAATGCTGACATCAAGGCTGTGTGGGAACAAAACAATTGTTCTCACCTACATACACTGGACAACAGCTCAATCTAAACCTCTTTTTATTAGAGGCTGCAGTTCAAGCTTAGCTTTTATTGATTTTTTTTCCAGTGGTCTGCTCTTACAAGCTGGAAAAGCCTGGTCAAATGAAGTGCAGGTGCTGGGGTCTCATTTGAAACACTTGTAAGACAGACACATGGTAGTGCTTTGAAAGATGACCATTAAAATCAACAAGACTCTTTTTCTTCCTTCAACTTATCCCTACAAAATCCTCAAAAAGTATCATCAGACCCTCTCTCTGGCATGGGCAAGACATGAACTGAACCCACATCAGCCCATCTTGAGAACCTGGAAGAACTGGGTAACACTTGAGCTGGATTTAGCAGGATTTTTAAGGTGAGGGGTCTGAAGTTTTTCCTCCCAAGTATGACATTTGGCACAGGTAGAACTGTGCACCATTTTGGGAGGAGGGAGGGAGGTAAGAGGCTTCTCCTTACTTGTATTGGTGCCTAGGGCAAAAGAATGGCCTGTGACTTTTCCAAGGTGATGCAGCAGAGGGTGGTACACAGACCTGGACCCAGCCCTCCCAGCCCTCTGGCCTGACTCCTTAACATGTGCTGAGCTGTGAAAGTCATCTGTGACTGCCTGGCTGCTCTATAGGCAGAAAAGCTGCTGCTGCTGCTCGTGAGGCTGTGTTCTTTTTCTCTCTGTTGATATTTGATATCATTAATGGTAGGGTTTCCTTTCTGTTTGTTTGCTTGTTTAAATCCTTCTTGATGATTATAGAGCCTCTCTTGCCAAATTGCAGTGCTCCATCTGCACGTTTTTTGTGCCTTGGGTGTAAATATTATTTACAATAGTTTCTGGCTGTAAATGCAGGATTTGTCATGAGAAGAGCATTTTTTTATGCCTCTGCCTTGGCCTCTGTTTCGAAATTGGTCCCTGCAGCAGGGCAGGACTGACTGGCACAGTTGTATTCCTCAGACTGGCCAGAAATAGCAGTATTTGCAGTAATTCTGTTCCTCTGGCTTGGGCAGGAAGCTGTACGAGTCTCTGGGCCACTGTCAGTGCCTGCCCAGAAACATAGGGGCAGGGTGTGAGTGGCTGCTATTGCAGTGTCCTGCTGCTGGGAGGCGACACCTCTCTGCCCTCCTTTCTGCCGCCTGATCCAGCCAGCTCAGGTGGGAGCCCTGCCGTGGATTGTCCGTGTCTCAGCTCCACAAAAACACCGGCTGTATTTGGGAAGAGTTTCTGCACTGCAGCTGCACCTCCAGGTGAAGGAGGCATTTATTTTGCCCCCATCAGGGGCAGAGCTTCACTCCAGCAGCTGGGTGCTGTGGTGCCCATCAGGGTGGCACTGGGTGAGCAGCTCCAAGCTCTGTTCACAGCCTCCCAGGGAGAGCCCTTCTTGCTCTCCTCCCGTGCTCCTGAGCTTGCAGGGTCTGGTGTGTGCGAGCTGGCGAGGGTGCAGCTCACACCCTACATCCAATGCATGCCAGCTGGTCCCCTCTAGAGTGTCCCAGTGCCATCCCCCTGCTTCTTCCCCCGGAAGAGCTGCGAGCGCTGGGGAGAAGCGGCTGGGAGGCTCCAGGTTGCCTTGGTTGTTCTCCGTGTCTCTTTGGTGTGATGGGGAAGAAGGTGCTGCCAAGGGTCCTGCTCTGTTTACTTATTTTACTCGTGTGTTCCTGCGTCTGCTGCAAGCAGCCCCCACCTCCCCAAACCCCGTGCCACGGTCCTTGTGCAAGCTTTTCCTCTGGCTGCAGTGGCCGGAGGAAAGACTGGGGCAGAGGGGAAGCGGGGCAAGGGGAGGCACTAAAGTGGCTGTGATACTGAAAACGTCTTTGTGGCAGAGAGCCGCTGGGGAGGGGTAGGACGTGTCGCAGAGGGAAGGCTGAGGATGGTCTGAGGGATGTGGAGGGAGCCCGAGGGATCCCTTTTCCCAGCAGGAATTCTGCTTGCGGGAGCCGAGCGGCCGCTGGAGTGCAGTGCAGCCCCGCCGTCCGCCCGCCCGCCGCCGGGCTCCGGCACCGCTCGGTCCCCGCTCGGGTCCCCACTCTGAAGCCATCGGGGTGGCCGAGGGCTGCTGAGAATAGCAGTCCGGGCACATGTAAGCCTCCTCCTTTCCCCCCAAAACCTGACGTGGGGAGCGTGGTCCGCTGTGAAGCATGCCTTAGGAACAAGCCCCACTCGTAGGGAGTGGCAGAAGGAGCTGGGGCAGGTAGAGCTAATCGTCCAACCCCTTTTAAGCAGGGGGCTCCTGCATTTGGGACAGTTCAACACCAGAGCCGTCCCTGGCAAGGCAGTAGGTACCTGCCCTTCCTGGGCAGAAGCCAGGATTGATCATGTCTGCACCCTGGGCAGAGTTTGTTCTCACAGTTGGGTAGTGCAGAGCATCACTTCAGACATGGGCCTCTCCTCATAAATTTTCCTGAAAAGTTTCTCGTGCAATTTAATTTCATCTGAAGGTGCACAGGTTTGGGGTTTTTCTTCTCACCTGCTCTGATCCAAGCCTAAGTTTTTCTCTGCATTATCTATGCCAGCATGACTGAGCAGGCCCTCCCTGGGCAGCAGATGTGCCCATTGCTCCATTGCCTGTCCCATGTCCCTCCTTGGCCCTAGCCTGGGCCAGGAACATTATGTACCTGCTGGTGGGTGGTGCTTGTCTGTGACTCTGCTGCACTGTTATGTTCCTCAAGCCAACACCAAAAGTTGTCCATTTTTTTTTCCTTTTAAATGAATGCACTACATTTATTGAGTAATGGAAACTTTCCATTCCAAATGACTCGAGTTACACTGAAAACTGAAATATTTAAATATTTCTCATCAGCCTTTTGCACAGCTCTCTCACGTTCCTTCTCTCCGGAAGGGCTTTTAAGCCCACAGATGAACTGAGACCACTCACTGCCCCCTGCCTCACCAGGCCAGGGTGCAGACTCCAGGCTGCTGAGCACAGCCTCCCCTTGCTGGGATGGAGGTCCCGATGCAGCCAGGCACTTTGGATGCAGTTTCTAGTCCTAAAGCCAGACTTTCAGCCTGTGATGACTGCATGTTCCTCCTTAACAGTGCTGGCAGTCAGATCCACTGGGTCCAAATTCCTTCTTGCCTGCCCAGATACCAGCTCAGGAAGGCAGTGGGTGCTGTGCCAGCCCCAAGGAAAGTCCAGGCACACAGGTAGCTGGCATGGAGGGGGGATGGGGGTGTCCTTTAATTGCTTAGCATGGTGCTTCTACCCTCCTGCTCTGATTTGGGGCACCTCATGGCTCCTCTGGTCACACACAGCAGTCCAAGAAAGTCGGGATAATGCTGCGTGGAAACTGTAGGCAGTGCCTTGGATCTGCTTTGAATTTCATGCATCTCAAAAAGCTTGTCTCTAAATGGAGTTATTTCAGAGTAGAGAAAAAGCACTCACACTTCATACCACACATGGTGTTCCTCAGGCAGAGCAGTTATCATGCAAATACTACTTGCATCCAATTAATTGCTGGGCAAGGGCATGCCCTGTGTCAGCAAGTCAGCCCTACCCCGGGTTATGTGATTTTTGAAGACAGCACTTCCTGGGACGGGCAGCCAGGGCACAAAGAGCATTGGGCTGTCGGTGTGACTCCCTGCTGGCACTCAGCACAGCTTGGCTCAGCCCTGGGAACAGCACCTGTGCCCTGTCAGCACTCCCCTCCCTGCCACCATCCCCAAACCTGCAGCAGCCCCTGGGTGCAGCTGAAAGGGGTGGCCTGAGCAGGGATCCCTCTCCTCCTGCACACCCTCGCAGCACAGCAGCCAGCCCTGCCCAGTGTGTAAGGGGATGGGCTGTGGGAAGTAGGATGCCAAGGGGGCCTGGCCCCTCCAAGTGCCTCCCAGACAAAAGAGTCACAGTAAAAATCATGCTCCCCTGCTTTGGAGAGGACCTCTTGTGAGCATGATGATGTGCCCCTGGAACATGAAGAGGCAGACTTCCAGTACCTAAGGGGGGCCTACAGGAAAGAGGAAATGAACTATTTGCAAGGGCATATAGGACAAGGGGGAATGGCTTCAAACCGAAACAGGGTAGGCTGAGATTAGATATTAGGAAGCAATTCTTTACTCTGATGATGGTGGGGCACTGGAACAGGCTGCCCAGAAAAACTATGGATGCTTCATCCCTGGAAATGTTCGAGGCCAGGCTGGACAGGGTTTTGAGCAAACTGGTCTAGTGGAAGGTGTCCCATGGCAGGGGGCTTGGAACAAATGACCTTTAGGGTGTCTTCCAACCCAAACCATTCTCTGACTCTGTGTGTCCCCATGTCAGGGGCAGGTGCCTTTGGCTGCAGCGCTGAGGACCGCAGAGGATAAGCATGGCTCCATTGCAGCCAGCGGGCTGGGGATGGTCCGTGCAGCTGAGCCAGCTGCGGGAGCCCGAAGCGTTCGGCCTTGTCCTGGTGTGACCAGATGACTCATGTCACCCTGGCTCTCTGAAGAATAACAGGCGGCACTGGGCAGCCGGGGCGAGGCGGGATGGATCCCTGCGGGCAGAGCAGCTGTATGCAAAGCGCCGCGGGCCATCTCGGCTGCTGCCGGCGCATCCCCGCGGCCGCGGGCGGGCGGGGGCCGCAGCGGCGGCTGGAGCTGTGCCGCAGCAGGAGCAGCAGCGCGGCTGGAGACTTGGCTCTGCCCGAGAGGTTAAAACAATCCCTCCCTGTCCTTCGGGGGGGGCTGGATTTCCACTGTGAGAAACGCCGGCTTGGCCGGGAGGTTTCTGACCGAAGTGCTGCTTTGCCGCAGTTCCACGGGCGATGGGGAGAGCGAGTCACGGTGATTTATTTCCCAGCCCCTCCTTCTGAGTCCAGGCTCTGTGTATGCCATTCGCTGACTTCCCCTTACTCTGCACCCAGACCTTCTTCTGCATCCTGCTGGGGTTTTATTTGCATTACGTACACGGCAGCGTTTAAATCTGGGTAGTTTCCCTCTTGATAGTAATAGTTTTAAAAGAGAAAACAACCCCAAACTCTTCCATTTCAGCTGTTTAGTGCATCAAACCTCTATCAACCATCACAGTTATTTGTAAATCACTTCTAGGGTTTTCGTAATAAATATTACCTCTCAAAGCCTTAAAGAGCTTTGAGCTCCTCTGAAAGAGAGGATGAGACCCTGCTCTTCATCTTAAATGTAAGAGAAACCTTAATTTTTCTGCGTGGGTGGCTGCACTGGGCAGCACTGAAGAACACCCACAGTTATAGGTTATTCCAGTAAAGCTCCATATTTTCATTTAAAAATAATAAAGTAACTTTCCAGGCCTGGGCTGTGTGTGGGGGAAAGTGTGAAAAATGAACCTACAAGCTTCACATTTTTCATACTAAGCAGCAAATAAACCCCCTACAGATTAATTTTAAAATAAAATCTCAGCTTTTTTTTTTTTTTTTTTAATCCACCTTCATGACACTTCAAAATTTCACATATGGAGGTTTTTTTACTAGTTTTTTTTCTCCTTCCTGCCTCCACCCCACCCTGAAAGCTGGGGAGCTGGCAATAAAAAGGCAGCCATTAATCCACCCATCAAGTGGTTCTGAAAATGTGACCTGTGGCCATGTAGCTGAGATGGATGGTGGTGCCAGGCTGGCTGTGTACATAGCCAAGGAGGAGCCTTCTATATTTAAAAGGTTCATATGGTGGTCAGAGCAAAAAATAAGGCAAGTGTGTCCGTTAATTAGGAATAGAAAGCTTCAGCAGCTCGGGTGTGCATCACACTTTCCTCTAGCCCTTGACTTCCTCTCCACCCTGGTTATTCCACCTTTCTTATTTGTCTTATATTTGATTATGAGGTCTTGGAGCAAAGGCTTCCTTGTCACAGCAGAGCAGAGTTGTCAGCTGTACTGGCCTTTTCTACTCCTCAGGTCACCTAAAGAATTACTCACTGCTTGATTCCCAACTCATAGGGATGGAGAGCTAAAAAGAGTGTCCTGAAAATTTTGGTCAGCTTCTCTGTCCCTAAGGGCAGCTTCCCAGGGGATCTCATCCACTAATTTTTTAAACAGATAGAAGTCCACTCTGCTCCCCATGAGACCCATGTTCCCCAAGATCATGGACTCATCCAGGGCCTGGCTGCTACAGTCCCAACAGCCTCCACTTAACTTGTCTGATGAGCTCATCAGCACAAGGTCCAGCAACACTTCTCTGGCTGGTTTGTCCAATGCCTGGACCAGTAGATTGTCCTCTAGGCACTCCAGGAGTCTCCTGGATTGTTTTCAGCCAGCTGTGCTGCTTTCCCAGCAGATGTCCGGATGGTTGAAAGCCTCCATTTGGATGAAAACATGTGAGTGTGAGGCTTCTGTAGCTGAAGCAAGAAGCCTTATCAACTGGTCAGGCACTTGGAGCAGACCCCACCCCCAAGCTGTCCTTTGGTGGTCCCATCCTCGATTTTCATCCACAAGTTCTCAGCCTGTCTGTGGCTGCTTCTCAGAGGCAATTCCCCACAATCCATCTATTCCTTAACCTAGAGCACAACAACCCTCCCTCCCTCCCAGCCTGTCTCTTCTGGAAAGGTCATAGCCCTCAATTGTAGAGTTCCAGTTGTGCTACTCATCCCACACCGTGTTTCTGGGATAGCAATTAGGTAATAGTTTTCTAATTGCACCATGGTTTCCAGCTCCTCTTGCTTGTTTCCCATGCATTGATGTAGAGACATTTCAGCTGGGCTATCACCCTGCTTGCCTTTTGGGAAGAACCCTCTCTAACTCCTTTGGGATGATTAACAGGTATTTCCCTGCTGCTTCCTAAAGTGTTGGTGTTTCATGATTCCTCTCTGACCCTCTGAAAAATGAATTTTGTAATTTGTGGCTCCATGTGAGACTTAGAGTCATATTAAAATTTGGTGCAGCAAGCATTGCTGTGTTGTGTTTGGCCTGGTATTCAAAGCAGGAAGTGCCCGAGGTCTCGGGAACCCAGTTTCCACAAATCCAGACTAATTTTGGCAAATTCAGGACGCTTGGAAACAACAGCCAGTTCTTATATGACCTTAATCACGTGTAAGTATGCACTGGTGAGACAGGGAAAGGCTGTTTTGGGCTCATCCATAAAAAGCAAAGGCTGGATTGTGAATATTCTCAGAGAACAGGGTGGGAGGGAGTATCTCTCCATCATAGGCTCAACTGTAATACTCCAGAATGCTGCAAAGGACTACCAAACACAGTCATTCCCTAAGGCAATAATGGTCTGGACCACACTCACTCCAGCTGCCTGGGTTTGTTCCACAGCTGAGAAACCATTCTGTGGCAATCAGGTGGTTTTCCATTAGAGGTCCATTACATTTAATATCATCCATCCATAAAGCTCTCTGCTTCACCTGCAGCCCTAAGGGATCTCCTTAATAATTCAGTGCCTTTAGATACACACAGTAACAATTTGGCTCCTTTCAGTGGGGATTTTACCTCCAAGAAGTAAGCAGAGGTCTCTCAGTGTGGTAATGCTGCCCTTTTCCCTCCGGGACTGGGTTGCCTCAGCAGATATTGGCGGCAGAAATGCAGCTTTCCCCTGGCGCTGGAGAGCTGCCATGCCCATCTGCCTTCCTGGAAAAGCCAATTTTAGCAAAGCTGTAGCCCTCCAAAATTGCTGTCTTGCTGTGATTGCTGGTGGAATCCAACCTGGGACATCCCAGGGCTTCCCAAGAACAGCTGATGCAGGGCTGTGCCGTTAGCCTGGGCTTCCTATGGCTGGTGGTGCTGAGCTGATTTATCAGCTGTTGTTCCCTCTGTCCCACAGCTGCTCCTGGCTGTGCCAGGGCCTGCAGTGGAAGAGCCTGCTGTTCCCCACAAGGGGTGCAGTCCTGCCAGGTATACCGTGTGTTCATTAAGGGAGGGCTGCTGATCTCCTAACCTGCCGTGGTGGCGATTGCAGTGTTACCTTTGTTGTGTCTCCATTACAAGGCGGCCAGGGACAGAGCCTGGACACAGGGAGCATGGGGGTGCACACACCCACAACTCCTTCCCTGCAGCTGGCCAAGGACTGGGGGACCTGCACACCCCCCACACCAGCCTTCTGCCCTGAAACACGGTCATCTGAGGAAATTTAATTAGATAGCGAGGAACAAGCAGAAGGCATGGGGAGTTAAATGGATAATTGAGGGAAAGAAAAGTGATGACATTCATTTTATTTATTTTTTTTTTAACTTTCTCCCATGGGCAGTGAAGATGTTCCCTTCTGCTGCTGTACCTGAGAGCACTGGCAGCTGCAGTTATCCCTCTCTAGACCTTTAGCTGTGGCTGCACTGATTTTTTAAAAATTTCTCTTAAGTTAACTGCTATCCATATGCCCTCCTCCAGCAAAAGGAAGCCAAGAGGATGAGAGGGAGTAGAATCATCTCTGCCCAAGAGCTCGTAGCTCTTCTTTGCAAGGTAACTTGGAGTCAGACCACCTGGCCCAGAAAACATCACACCCCTATGTCAGGGACATCCACCTGCAGCACCCATTTTCACTTCAGTTTTGGAGAAGAGTCTCTTTGTCAAGGACGTTCCTGGGAGCTCACTTCTCTTGGTGTGTTTGCTCAGGCCTCACTGAGCTGGGTGGTGGGGACGAAGCCTGGGCTTGCTGGCTGGGTGATGTGGCTCTGGTGGCTGTGACATCATGGAGGATGTGTCACAGAGGGAGAAGTCACCAGGGGCATCAGTAGGCAGCCCCAGTTCCACCACGGCTGCACTCATGTAGGACTTGGGTGTTGGTGAGTGCTTGTGCAGGGAGAAGGCTGGGCTGGAGGGAGGACAGGGCAGATGCCAGGGGTTCCGAAACAGAGAGAGAGCCAAGCCCCTCAGGACAGCCATTAGTGCCCTTGGGTCTGGGGGCAGAGAGGCTCGGGGCTCCCAGAGGTGGCAGGTGCCTAGAGAGGCTTTGGGAATGTGCTGGGTGCCCCCAGCTCCTTACTCTCTCCCACACAGACCTGATGAGCCCCCTTTCTTCCTACTTCCTCCAGGCCATGGCTGCAACTCTCCTTCTAGCTTCAATGGCCAGAGAGATGATCCTGCCTGGCCAGAATAAGCACCACATCAGCAGAGCCACGGCCAAACAGATGCTGGAGCGTGAGGTGTACCTGCACCAGGAGTTGATTCATTTGCTGCAGGAGATTGAGAAGAATGCAGAGGAAGGCCAGTTCTTTTCTGGGTGGCTGTTTTGGACTGCTGCAGTTGGTCTGGTCCTGATTGCTGTCATCTGCTGGCTGGTCAGGCGAAGAAGGAAGCGCCAGGTGTCTCCTCAGTCATATAGAATCTTCTGGCCTGATCTCCCAGAAGACATTGCTGAGATTGAAATTGGATTAAGCGTTTATGAGAACAATCGTGCAAGGCGCAACAACTTGGCCTTGGATGTGCCCAGTTCTTAGGTTTGCCCAGGTTGTCTGGATGGCATCCCTTGCTTCCATTGTGTCAACTTCTTTGTTAGGGTTTCATATAGGACTAAAGGAGTCATATTAAAATTTGGGAAAGCAAGCACTGCTGTGTTGGTTTTGGCTCGATATTCCAAGCAGGACTTGTGTTGGTAACTTCTGCTGCAGTAGTTTTCCATTGAGGTTGGGTATTTTCCAGAAAGTGAGACAGAAATGTTGACATCTTCCAGGCTGCCCCCTAGTCATCAGCTGGTACAGCTGACTCATCTCGTGCCTGCCTCTGTGCCTCTTCCTGTCTCCCCACCCCTGCATCTCCCTGCACATGTGTAAACTGCCAGCATTGCCACTTGCTCCAGGGTGGCTCTGACCACTTGTGTGGCACATGCCATGCAAGAAGCAAGAGCTAACCTGTTCCATCCCTCCTCCCAGCTCTATCTCCAGAAACCTCCAGTCCCTCCTCTTCCAGGGTTTCTCACCTGACCTCTCTGTTTCTTGTAATTTGGCCCATCAGGGTTCCTCTGCACTCTTCAAAGCCTTCAACAGCCACAGTTCCCCTGCCCTTTGTGAACTCTTTTGGGAAGTCTCATTATTCCCTTGCTGCAGCATCCTCCCCCTCCACCACCACACCTGTGGGCACAGCACAGAAGCTCCTCATGCAGGTGGCAGTTCATCTGGTGTAATACAGGGGCCAGTGTGTAGGGGACAAATTTTTAAGCAAGGCTCTGAGCAGGTATTTCCAAACTATGTCATGCAGGGCCAGCTGCCCTTTCTCTGGGGGAGGGGTGTAACATTACTCCTATTTTAAGTAGCCTTAATTGCACAACCTGCATTTTTGTGAAATTGGAGGATTTTTGCCTTGAGTCTGCCTTTTCCAGCTGCCTTGCAGCCCTCTCCTTTTGCCTGAGCTCTGATGTGCATCTGTGTCCCCCACCCTTGACCCCCATTAGCCCAAGAGGCAGCTGCCATGGGTTCATACTTGTCCTTTCTTGTCTTGGAGGATGAAGGAGAGCTCTTCACCTCCAGCTTGGTGGCTTGCAGGCACTAGGTCGTTATCATAGTGAGCAGGCTTATCTGAGGATCTTTTCCATGAGAGCAATGCAACACAGCAGCAAGAAGCTGGGTTGTCCCCTAGGCCTTTTCCAATAGCCCTTTTGCTCCCCTTCACTTCCCCCGTCCCTCCTCCTCTTCCCTGTCCTTTGTCTTGGCTCTCAGCCGTGCAATTCCAGCCAACTTGGGCACACGGGGCTTGGATGCACGTGCCTGTCCTGTTTACCAGGATAAAAAGGGCAGTGAAGGGAGATGCAAGCAGAGACGCAGGAGGCGCTGGAAGGCAGACGCAGGGAGAGGCACACGAGCGTAACTGAGCAGAAAAACACAGATGGACGTGGATGTGCAGGCAGCCCCGGGCAACCTGAGCCTTTTCTGAGAGCAAGAGAGGCAGACAAGGCTGCACGTGCAGGCAGGCACATGGGGACAGGACACTGGCACATGCTGAGGAGGAGGCAGATGAGCAGACAAGCAGAGAAATACCAGGGCAGGTAATGAGGGACCAGGACGGCAGGAGCTGCAGGGGCCTGTGGTGTGGGGAAACAGCAGGAGATGCTGTGCAGGGCATGAGCCCTGGTGTGTGCCACAGCCCCTCTTCCCAGGAGAAGGGCTGAGCAGCTGCATGAGTCTGGCTTTCTCTCTCCTCTCTTCTCTCTGGCTGGATCCAGACTGTGGGCAGCAGCTTCTTTCAGTGCTGGGACCCCACCTGGAGCAGTTGTCCTCATGTATAGACCGTTTCCTGCCCTCGGCTGCCTCACACACTTGTAGGGAAAATTACAGTGAAGGGCATTTCTTGGATGTTGCATGCAGACCTGCAAAAGAATTGCGGGGTCATTAATGCCACCGTGCGTAAGGAGCAGAGAAAGTAAAATCCTTTCTCGGTCAGGAAACTTTGCGACTCTCTCCTGGCTGGAATACTTGCTTGGCAGCTCCAGCCCCTTGCTACAGACTTGACTTGAATAATCCTTTTCCTCTTGGCTCCTTGATGTCCCTGACCTGTCTCCTCTCCCTCCACCAAGGAGAACAATAAAGTCCCATTTTTCAACACGACAGTTTATGGAGCTCCCTTGTAGCAGGGGCTCCAGACCATGTGAGAGGTGCAAGGGGGGTGCCCAGAGGTGCCCTGCCCAGAGCCTGCCTCACACACCTCCTCCTCCTCCTTCTCTTGCTGCTCTGTCCCTGCAGATGGGAAACCAAACCCCCGTCACTCGCTCTGAGCCACCAGAGTCTGCTGCAGGTCACTTCCTGGAGACAATGGCTTTATTCCTTGGACCACTGGACGGCTTCTGGCACGGGAGCCAAATCAGTGAATGGAAATCTCCTCCCTGCGAGCTGCAGTGACATCCTGCTATTGTTGGCACCCCTTGGCAGGTTTGTTCAGCTGCTTTGTACCAGTTGACATCTCCGGGCTTTCATCAGTGCATCAGCATCACCCTAAGGCACATGGGCTTCCTGACCTAGTGCCCAAGGAAAGCCCTCTTCTCCTGTTTACGGTCAGGATGTGAAAGTAAAGGAAGCTGAAATGCTGCTCAGGAATCCACTCCAGGCTTTAATCACCACTGTCACTGCTAGAAGACGTGGGGAATGTCGAAAAATAATCACCATGCTGTGTAATAGGATGCAGATGTTCAGGTTGTGATCTATGCAGACACTGTGACCTCCTGGCTACTGGAAGCCAAGCCCTAATCAAAACTCTGGAACTGAAAAAAAATCTTCCCGCAAGCTTCCAAGAAATCTGGAAGACCTTTGTGTGTGATCAGTAGAAGTACAATGGCTCTGAACACAACTTTGGTTAGGCCAGGACAGATCTCTCTGTTGGCAGCACAAGAGAGCAGCCTAGGGCAGACAGGGTTAACTATGTCTGGAGCTGGTTTGGAAAGGCCCTTGCTGGACAAGAAAATTAAAATTACGATTGCCTTGTAAGCTGTAGGGTATTAAGGTACACACACACACACACACACGTGTATGCATACAATATGCCTGCACTCACACCTCCCTGGGGAGGACTGTGGGCTGATGAAATCCTTTCCTTTCTGTTCCTGGCTGGCCACATGTGGCCCATGCTGCTCTTTCCCACATGGGAGCTGGCTGTCTGGGAGCTGCCAGGGCAGCTTTGGGAAGAGCAGAGGAGGTAAACTACCTTCTTGTATGGAGCATCACAGTCCCACCCTGCCCCTGGGTGGCAAAACTGTGCAGATCCCCTTCAGCTGTCATGATGAATTTTCCTGTAGCTACAAGAGTGTTGGCATGGGAGAAGAAGTCAAACTGCAGCCAGTTGTGCCATCCATCCCAATCTCCTTTTCCCCTCTCCTCTATCCCTTGGCACACCCAGAGGAGCCTATGCTGGGGACTGCTGAACCACTGTGGGCATCAATGCTCTCAGAAGAGGAAGAGGAGGCAAAGAGACTAGGGGATCAGAACTGCATCTTCCTGCGGTACCCTGGTTCCCAGAAACGAGCTCTGCACTGGCCAAAAATATCAGCCAAGCAGCACAGACACTCTCCCTTCCACACACACCTCATTGGTGCAGACAGTTACAGCAAATCCCAAAATAGCAGAGTTAGATAAATACAGAGAAAAGGGTTTACAAATTTCCGAGAGAGTGACAAACAGCAGTGCTCACCAAGGAGGGGAGCTCTTTTTAATTTAAGGGCTTTTTCTCTCTGAAGATCCTTTCCCCACATAGAATAAAAGATATGGTACTTTTCAAGCAAAGTGCCCTGTAACTTCAAGATTGACTGATAGGAAGTGATACTGGGGGCTGCACTGAAGCAGTGAGGAAATTTTTGGCAATACATGCCTGCAAGACAGAGAATAGCCTGAGCCTCAAGTTTACTTTTTCACAGCTCTAATACTTTCTGCCTGCTTAAAGCCTGAGAGAGCAGCTATTTAGGAAGCATGTAGGAAAATAAGTATGTGATGTAACTGGATCTGGGAAGCAAGTTGCCTGCTTTTTCACCCAGCTCTGCTGAATGCTTCCTGCATTGCCTAGCTTCAGTGTACTTGCGTGGATGCAGATCATGGTACCAATTTCACTGAAGTCAGTGAAGCACGTTCACCTGCCATTTAAAGGCAGCAGCTCATGGAAAACCTTCCCACACTGCAAATGACCTAGTTTAAAAATCAGAATTTTTGATCATATCTGCTCTTCATGCCACACCTGATGAGGATGAGGAGGGCCATATGTTGCCTGCTGGGGATGCACCATGCTCTGCCAGCGCTCCCAGAAGGCACAGGGGTGCCGCTGAGGTTGGGGTGAGGGCTGAAAGGGACTGGACACCCTCCTCATTTTACTGTCAAATAGGCACTGGGTGCTTGTGAACACCCCAGCAGAGAAACCGACACTCCTTCCGATGCTCCTGAGCTTCCCGTGGCGGGGACACTGGGACAGCAGCTGCTGCAATGGGTAGAGGGCAGCCCAGGGGATGCTCACCCGGCTGAGCTGCAGCTGGGCTTTCAAACCAGACTGGGAGCACTGGGAGTAACGGAGACCCTGCCGGTGCCCCTTTCTGAAAGGAGCATTGTTATTCCACGGAAATGACCTTTGGAGTCCAAATGTCCTTATTTGAAATGAAGCAAAAGCAGCCCTAACTGCTCTTTAGGCAAAAACAAATTAGCTGTTATTGCTGCACAGCTTTAAATACACTGTGGTGATCTTCCACACTTCTCAGTGTCTGCCTGGTCAGAGAATACACGGTGCTGCCTTAACTCCCAGCTCCTTAACTCTGCCGCTCCCACGCAGGTGAGAATGGCAGGAAAACCGTCAGGTCTCCTCCCGCGCCTCATATTTAATTTCACCTCAGTGAAAAGATCTTAAAATGACCAGAAAAAGAGGAAAGCAGTTGGGTTGGCTTAAAACTGTTGATCAGGAAGCAAAAACCACTGCAAGTCTGAAGTATATTATTTTATATTTTAAAAAAACCCACTGTTGGTTCACCAGGGCTCTCCTCTTTCTACTGTTCCTGCCAGGAGTTGATGGCTTTTTTCAATCATCTTCCTTTGCTGTCACTTCAGCAGAAGTTTGCAGGAGCTCTGCTTTATCTGCTTCTTGGCTGGGTGGTGAAAATGAGTTGTAAAAAGCAAATTTGGAAATCAATTCCTCTGGCTGCATGACTAGTTTGTTTTCTTTTAAAAGCACCCAACTCTTTTCTTGGACCTTTATGTCCAAAGAGAGCAAAGCACAAAGAGTTTCCCGGCCAAGTTTGCGGTAGCAAAAATGGTGTGTGCTCATATTCCTCCTCTACCTCCCTCCTCTTTCACAGCCCCAGCCAAACATGGCTTGTGCTAAAAGTTTGTGACCCTTGCATGGTATTTTCTGAGCCTTTTCAAGCCAAACCCAGAGACTGTTTCCAAACAAACTTGAATTTTCCATTGGGAGCTAGATAATCACAGTGCAGAGGAGGACACTAAAACCAGAGCTTGTGCTCTGCAGTTGCATATTTCCATAGCATCCTTCACCCAGGAAAATTCCAGAAGCCTATTGAAGGGTGCTGGCTGTGAGAGGTGAGCAGTCAGGCAACCTGTTTGCCTGGAGGACACTGGTATTTGATCAGCTGGTTTAGGAGGCAGGAGGGGGCTGCCCCGGGCAGCCAGGGGAGGAGGGCTGACCCAGGGAAGGGAGCCTGGTATGATTGTGCCACTGCAGTGCAAGCACAGAGCAACCCAGGCTTTGCTGGGGAGCAAAGCCCCCACACCTTGGAGCCACAGCTACTGCAGTGTCTGCCCTTGGGGCTTCTGCCCCGCCCGGGGTGCCAGTCAAAGGGGAGCTGTGTGCAGGGGCACAGAGCAGGCAGGGGGGCTCTGCCCCAGCCCCTGCACGACCCTGCATCCATGGCAGGAGACTTCCCAGGCTGGGCAGACACGCTGTCTCCTGTCTCTAATTGCAGCCTTGTGCCTGTCCCAGAGTGGGAGCTGGCTCCTTCCCCTCCATCGCATTGTCTCTTCCCACAGCCCAGCTCCCACGGGGCTCACGGCTTTTCCTCTCAGGCTCGCAGCCCAGCTCTGTCTCACTGGCTCTGCCTTGCCCCTCGCATCTCGGCGTCATCTGCTCTCCCTTCCCCCTCCTATTCATTCAGATTTTCCTTTTTTTAGCCACCCCCTTACCGCGCTCCCCTGTATCATCCTTTGCACAAAAGTCCAAAAAGCATTGGGGGCTGCACTGTGGAGACACAAAGGTGGGCTGTCTGCTCCAGAGGCTTCCATCCATCCCCTCACCTTGTCTGTGCTGCTGGGCTGCAGAGGCCCTGGCTGTGCCTGCCTGGTGGGGATGAGAGGGGCCAGAGCCCAGCTGGACAATGGCAGCACTGTGCTGGAGAAAGCAGCTCTGTCCAGCTGCCACGGCGGTCCGCATCCACTGAGCACAGGGGAGGGGAAGGGTGTCCCTGCACGCCCCTGCATGCCCCTCACTGGCTAAAACCTGGGAGAAGATGGAGGGATTGACATCTGACAACAGGGTCACCACACTCTCCCACGTACTGTGAAGGCTGATGCAGGGATTAGGGTGGCTCTGCTTTCACCAGGCACTGGCTGGGTCACACAGAGCTTGGACCTTTGCTATGCTGCAGACTCCCAGGGGAACCTTGGGCAGGTCCCTTGGGCCACACTGGTGCTTTGTGATCCCTGCAGGGCATGGAGGCTGCCTGGGCCAGCTGCACAGCTGGGTCCCTGCACCTCCACACTGGAGGTGTGGGCTGGGAGCCCAGGCATGGAGCCACACTGGCATGCCCCCAGCCCCAGACCAGCACTGCACACAGGGCCATGAGATGCACCAGCTCAGGAGTCTCTGAGGCAGCCCCACACTGTGTGGGTTGGGAAGACGACAGACTCTCCCCGTGTCCCTTGCCCAGGTGGCACTGGGTGGGGGGGTGGTAGCACAGCTCTGCTTATGGGAGCCATCAGACAGACCTTCTTCAGATCCTGGGTGCACTTCTGGAGTCACTGCTGGGCTGCTGTGAAAAGTGACTTTCTCATTCCTGTCCTAATCCATCAGCAGCACCTCTCAAAGCAATGAGTTACCAAAAAGGAATGATTGCAGCATCAAAATAATATTGCTGCCACTGACAAAGCTGTGATGGCACACAACACCCCTGAAGAGGGTAGGAAGAGGGAGCTCCAGCTGCAAGACAGAGAGGAAAGCTTCTAGTCATGATGTGGTGGCAGTAGGGGTGGCTGCTTTGCTCTGGGGCCTTCCTGAAGCCCTGAGAGGGACAGGAATGGGGAGCAATGCCCACATGAAGGCATTGCTATATGCCTCACCTAGAGAAAGAAAAGGCAGCTCTTTCCAAGCTTACCAGTGCACTGCCTGCCAGCATCAGTGGGGAAGAAATCCCAGCTTGCTTCCTTCTGGGCTGCCTCTAAAGTGTAATTTGTGCTGAGACAGATGCAAGCTTGAACAGAGACCTTCCCATCAGAGCTATAAACCCCCTTTGAACCCTGGCTTGGAAAACACACATTTCTGTTTCTTCCTCTAAAGTTGTCACCATAAAAAGAACCACAAAGGGTTCCGCAAGCCCATGGCAAGAAGGAGGGGCCTGTTTGGGTTTCCCTCCATGCCACAATTCCTTCCATGCACATTGGTGCACATACATGCCATGGGCAACATCCCTATTAGAAAGCCTCCCTGCAAGACTTCTTTTACCTCTTAGAAAAAGAGAACATTTCCTTTGCTTCAATTCATGCACTGAATTGAAACTGAGACTTCCTGCTTCTGCCCTGCAGGGATTAGAAGATCAGGCTGGAAGTTAGAGACCAGAAGGAAGTTGGGGGTCCTGGGTGTTCCATCCTATCCATGGGGACTGTGGTGGATCCATCCTCTTGCAGCTGCAGGTATGTGGGGAAGCTCCCTCATGCAGGGTGAGCACAGCTCATACTGGGACTTCCCAGGGCCACTCCTTCCTTTGGCCTCTTCAAAATGGATCCAAATCCAGCTGGCTTCCCAGCAGCAGGGCTAGGGAAGGTCTGAGCAAGTGCCAGGCTGCAAGCCAGTCACTTTGTGATGGGGACACCTGAAAAGCCTGGTTCCTCAGCTCCTCTGTCTGGGACCAAGGCCCTGAAACAATAGTCTGGCTTCCCAGCAGCCGGTGAGCCAAAGGATGCCGTGTGCTGAGGTTGCCAAGCCCACAAGGATTAATGACAGTTGGAGGAAACCGCTCTCCGGACGCCTTGCCGTGGGATTTGGCAATACAATAGCCAGAAGGAGCATGCAGGCTCCTCCACTTTTTCTCAGGGCCTAGGTAAATAATCCCCTTCCATGGGAGCTGTATGGATTCCCATAAAGCTGAATAATAGAAGCAGTTCCCAGGCTTATGGTTAACAATAATTTCTTCCAGGCCACATAATTATTATTATTTCGAGAGTCAGGAACCTGGGAGAGAATGCACAGTTAGTATTTTCCCAATCAGCTCACAATGAACATTTTGATTTCACTTGGAGACAGCTGTGAAACAGTAAGTACCCCTTGACCCTCAGGAAAGGAGCACAGTGGGTGCCCTCATGCTTGTGGACCCACTGCCCCTGCACTAGCCAAGACTCAGAGCTATGAGCACATGACAGAAACCACATCTCCACAGCTCATGAATTTGTCTCCGGGTCTTGGATGCCACAAAAATGCTCTGGAAATTGCTGCAGGGCAGAGTAAAGAAGGGAGAGAGGAAGGAATGTGCCTAATCAGGCAGGAGAAAGCAAGGCAGCTTCTTGCAAGAGTTAGAAAGGAACAGGGTGCAAGACCTTCTGCAGCCAAAATCCAAATATTTTGCATGGCTCATGCATGAGAATGCAGCAATAAACTGGTAGACATTTGCTCACAGCTGAACTGGCAGCATTGGAAACCAGGTCTCTCTGGATGAGGGTGGAAGGGCAGCTGCATGGAGCTGGCAACTTGGGAGCTTTCAACGGGGAGAAAAGGAGGACAAGAATACCAGCAAGTCCGCCACAGGTAGGTGGTGCAGAGCACTGGTTAGATCCCACTTCTTGGTTAATTCCAAATTAATTTGCATGGCTGGAGAAAAACATGCTGTGGGCAAAATCCTGCCTTTACAGGTTGGAGCAGCTGCCCAGCAGCAGGGGTGAGATCAGCCTCAGACTCCACCTGAGGAGACAGGATGGCTCGAGCCCATACAGCCCCACCACACAGTGCAGCACATGCCAGTGCAAGGAAACAGGATCCATGCCCTGCTGCTCACACGTGCCAGAGCTGCTCTGCCTCTGCCAAACCCTGCCCTTGGCAGCAGCAGGGCCCTGCTGGTGGAGGAGCCAGGCATGGCATGGCATGGCATGGCATGGCATGGCACACTTACCAGGGCAGCAGCTGGCAGGCAGCACCCCATGGGAGTGCCCAGCACCTTCCCAGCTCTGCCTCAGGAGCCTTCTGTCTTTGCATGCTCCAGGGTAGCATTGGGAGAGGGAAGACAAGTTACAATTCAGTGAATGTGTGGCTGATTTGACAGCTTGGAACACAAAAAGGTGATAGTTGAAGCATGTTCACAAGGGTGAACAGTGTCTGCACAGGCCTCCTGTCTTCTGGCTTTTCAGATTCAGACTGGAACTTTTTCCAGCAGTGTTGTCCAGATCTGTCCACCCTTCATGGCAGAGATGGTCTGGGAGAACAACAGCCAGGAGGGAGACATCACTGGAGTGGGGGTTGGAACTAGATGATCTTTAAAGTCCCTTCCAATCCAAACCATTCTGTGATTCTATGACATGTATGTCTCCTCCCTCCCAGTCTTCTCGTGGGACATGGTGCTCACCTCAGCCACTGGAGCCTCCCTCTTGTATCTCCTTTCACGTGCCTCTGCCAGGAGGGTTTTACCTCCTGCATATTGCATAACTGTTTTCCAGTGCCAGCACCAATTTTGTCTGCTCAGGTTACAGGAGGTTTGCAAGAGCTATTTGAAATACAGGAGCAGCAATTAAAGGGCCCAGGCAGCAGCTCCAGAGGGTCTACTTGGCCAGCTGAATGTGGAGACTGGTACGTGCTGGGCTTGCAGAGGAATTCATGTTCTTGGAGAGTTAAAGCAAGGCCAGGAAAGGTTACTTTTATCAGGGTTGAGGTGCAGGCAACCAAGGCAGTGCCTTGCCTGAGGCTACACTCAGAGGCAGGGTATACACACAGCCTCCTCTCTGGCATTAGGAGGAGTGTCCTAACTTTGGGAGCCTGCTTTTGGCTGCTATCTGGTTTCAAGGCAGTTCATGGTACCTATGGTTCTCAGAGATGTGCTGTGGAGTGAGGAAATGTTGGCTTTTCTGTTTCCAGCTCTGAGTAAAGAGTCTTCCAGCTTCAAAACTTTTCTTGTAAGCAAGCACATGATTGCTCTGAGGCTTTGGGAGCTGTGATTCCCTCAGCAACTGTAGCTCACCAGTGAAAGGGGAGCCAAGTTCAGGGGTCCACCTTGTGCCCATTGCCAGTCAAATGCATAAAAATAAAAACCTTTTCCCTGTAGTCAGTTCTAGGACAGATCAGTTGTCATGAGTCCTGTGGGTGAGATTGTGGTTTAAAAGGGGAGCTTCTCTACGTAGACCTTCTCCAGGGACTTTCCTGGCTTTGTGCCCTCTGTAAACCTTTCTCTGCAGCCCGTGACGCTGTCATGGAAATGGGCAATTGGAGTTGCCAGACTGTTGGCATGGAGCACGGATAACCCCTCGTCCTCTGGCTCTCTTGCTGCCCGGGGATGGATAGAGGCAGGTGCTGCGGGAGACATGCGAGCAGGGAAGGGTGAAGCAGATTTCCTGAGGGACACATGGTGTGCCTGAGCCCAACGCTGCATGCTTTGCCTCGGGGAGGTGGGGCACAGCCCAGAGGGTGGCAGAACAACCCTTCCCCATGGCAGTTCTTATCAGGACAGGACCTGCCTGGACCACTCACTCCTTGGACGTTCAGCTGAGCCAGCCAGGAGAGGGCCTGTGTTGGAGCAGGTGGCAAGGGCCAGGTTTCTCTAGGGGAAGGAGATGCCAAGGAGATTCACCTTCTGCCAGAGGTGGTTTGCAGGTGGTGCTGCAGGAGTCCAGCACCCTCAGTACAGTTTGAGCTTTGAGGTCAATACTTCACCAGGACACTCAGCCCCTCTGAGCAGCTGGAGGCTGCTCCCAGCTGATCAGATGACAATGATATTCTTGCCACCTTCAACTGCTGTGGTATCTGAGCCATTTATTGTTGAGGATACACTGTGGGGAAGCTGAGGTGCTTTCAAAAGTGTCTCTTCAGGGCCACCCTGTGAGTGAGATAATTCCTTGGTACCCTGTCAAAGCACTGGCACAAGCACCAGCTCAGCACCCTGAGAGGCAGTGGTGGTGGGGTGCTGGAGACAAAGTGAGACAGGGAGGGAAAAGACAGAGGAGGAGGTGAGTGTAAGGATGGAGACTACAACTCAGACCTTCTTGCTTTCATCTTTTCAACAATGCTCCCCTGCTGTAGCACTTACAGTGAGAGAACCCATTTATATTTTGTTTCTGTTCTGTTTCGCTCTTTGGGCTTGACCAAAAAAAAAAAAAAAAAAAAAAAAAAAAAAAAAAAAAAGCAAACCAGCAGATGCAATGGAAAAATGAAGTGAGAACAGCAATCCTCCCAGGTCACCCTCTTTTTCCTTTCCACTGTGCTTGCCAAGCACAACCCATTCCAGTCTCTGCTGACAATGCTCCGTGCTGCAATATGGCCTGTTCCAGCCCTCCGGGGCATGAACTGAAAGAGAAACTCCTGGCAGCCCCCAGGAAGTGCAGCAGTGAGGAACTCATATAACCTCCACAAGGCTCCTACCCTGCCACAAGAGCTGTGCAGTGTCACTGTCCTGAGATGTGTGTGTCAGGGAACTTCGTCAGGGCTGCAGACGGCCTAGGAAGACACCAGTCCCGTGTCTGAGCAAAGGCCCAGCCACTGCCCTGAGTGCGTGAGAAATGGCAGGGCAGCCTGTGATGAGGTTGCTGACAAGCCCCAGGGGGGTTATAGACCAGTCTGTCACTGTTGATCAAAGACACTTTTTTTTTTCCCTCCGCCTGTGCACAGCCCCCTTGACCCTGAGGTGCTTGATTTTAGGTCTGTCCCAAAGAAGAGCTCCGAAATACAAAATGCTGCCTGGGAGAGTAATCCAATGCACAGCCCCAGGTTCAGATGCCTGATCCCTTGCACTTGGTTTTGAAGAGCCTGACTCTGAATTCTCTTCAGCAAAGTGCCCTTTGACCTGTGTCCTGCAGACCCTCTATTCTGAAAGGTAATTAAGGAGAGCAAGCCTTTTGCTGGCCACTTTAAATTCACTGTATGGGGCCTGCGTCTTCAAACAGAGAAAATCGTAGGAAGATCCACAATCAGAGAAGTTGAAAGCCACCAGTCCAAGAAGCTGGAGGCACTTACAGGAGAGATTGCTGTGCTGGCTGTGGTTTATCTTTTTGTTCCCACAGGATAAGTTTTGCCTGCATTTAGGAAGCACTGCAGGACCTGGTTCCTCTCACAGTCCTCCCTTAAGCATTGAGTACGGAATAAATAGAGGATGTTTTCCTTCCCTGAATATCTATTTCCTTCCTAAATAAACCATGGGTGAGTCTGTTTGGGTTTTTTGAGTTTTTGTTTTGTTGTTGTTGGGTTTTTTAATGGAAGAAACACAAACCAATAGGGATCTTACAAAGCTTTTAATAGCTGTATTTGGTTCCTCAGTACCACGAGGAATGGGGAAATCACTGAACACAGAATAAGACCTTGGGATCAGCTAACTCATCCTCCTCTCCAAGGCAGGATTAACTAAACCTAGCCCATGCCTGACAGATCCTTTTTGACATGTATTTAACAGCCCTACAGTCCTTCAGCCAACTCAGGAAGTGATTCACTCACCTCATTATTTAGAGAATGTTAATGGTATTGATGTGGGTCTTCTTAGTGTGTTTAAGGCACATGAGTTTGGGTTTTCCCCTGTGGGAAAAGAGAACAGGTTCTTTTTTTTCCCCTTGCCTTTTGCAGTGACCTTTCACCTGACTGAAGCCTGTTGCAGTGTCTCCTCCAGGCTGGATGAGAACACAGCCCATGCTTTCTCACCTCCCATCACAGTCAGACTGGGGGAGGCAGCTGGGCAGCCCTTTGTGCAATTCTTTTGCTGTCTGTCATGGTGGTGATAACAGAGGGAGTGGATAAAACCAGAACTGGTCAAATACCATCCATGCTGTCTACTCAGGGAGCTCAGCTGAGAGCAGTTCACATGCATCAGCATTGAGGTGCCTTCTTCAAACCATCCAAAGGCCTGAAGCTGTGACTCTGCAAAACTGCTCTCATGCTCATGAGTCACTGGACAAAGGAGCTGCTGGATCTGGACTCTGTTAGCTGGTTTGAACCCTCTGCTGATATGAACCCTGGGATCTCTTCTGCTCTGACTCTTAACCTCTTACACCACTGAGCTTCCAGGAAGGCTTGGACTGAGACCCAAACACCCATTCTGCGTGGGCACGTTCAGAGACAGGTTTTTGCAAGCCAGTCTTTGCTTCACTCATGGACAGTTTTCATTTGGATGGTTTTCCTCCAGCCCCATCTGTTGTTTTGGCCTCACAGAAACAGTTCATGGCTTGTTCTTGCCTCCTACTCCTTGGCCTGCCAAAGTCCCATCCCTGTTGCAAATACCACTGCCCTGAAGCAGCCAGGTACAGTATTCCCCTCGTGGTACTGGAAAATCAATCCTTTTCATCCACAGAGAACTAAAATTTCGTTTAACTATTTTCTGAGTTATCACCACTCTTGAAGCTAGTGAAATGTCAGGATTTGGCCCATGATTTCTGCAAGTCTGTGATATGGTAAACTTGGACTGATTCCTTCTGTGTAGATGAGGCATAAACTCTGTTTATGACAGGACATTGTTCCGTATCTAATCTATTGCACAGGCACACTTCCTATCTTTAGTGTTATTGTCTAAACCTCTTACACTTCAACCCAGGTCACCCCAACAATATTGCAGTGGAGTGCAATATTGCCTTGCTGTATTCAGCAGGACAAAATCATGTTTGCAGGTAACACTTTAACAGCTCTCCTTGGCGCTGAAGCCTGGGGCATTTTTAGGTGCTGGGGAGGTTCTGCCTGTGGAAGGCTCTACAAAGCCAGTACGAGGTCCCTGCCCTGGGGCTTTTGCTGGGATACAGCTGTCATTGCACAGGAGAACTCTGTGGTTCACCCCAATGAACATTCTCACAGAGGCCTTCGGGAGCAGGTGAGCAGCACTTTTCACAACCACAGCAAGTGTGAGCTGCCAACCAAGGTACACTTCATGTTGGTGGCTGGGTGCCATCTCCCAAGAGCAGTTTTTGGTTGTTCACTGATGTGGGGCCATGCCATGTCCTCACCAACCAGCACAGAGTGCCTTTGGCAGCTCAGCATTACTGTGCTCAGCACTGGACAGCTTCACCTCCTTCCCCAGGACAACTCTGACACTGACCTTGGAGATGTGGTCAAGTCAACCTCACAGGTCCCCACTCAGGCTGCTTGCAAAGGAAACATCCTCAAAATCATAAATGCTCACCTATCCCTTCTGTTGGGGGCACAACCCAGAATTCCTGCCCTGAGATGGGAACTTTCCAGTGGAGATCTGTGCGAAGAGATAGGGTCTGTGGAAACTCCTGCGACGGGTTTGCTTTCTACATGGGGTGGAAAAAGTCACATCTTATGAGTCACACCTCTATTGAAGAAATGCAGATGCCACTACAAACTCTCCTGATGTACACAGACCAAACACTGCCTGTCTTGTTAGGTTCCCAGCTCCAAATGACAAATTTTTAAGCTCCTGGCAGAATTTATTCTGAATTCCTATTCTAAAAGAGCAGAAACTGCTCATGCATTCCCTTATTCCAGAAAAGGCTGAGAAACCCCTGGATGGTGACCTAGCCTTTAAGGTGCTGCTTTTGTTCAAAAGGATTCTTACACTGTAATTTTGCTGCTTGTTTAGCTGCTTTGAGTGGCGTGAAAATGTTGAATTATGTGGATGTCAGAAAACCATGATGAGGGTTGTCCACTTGGGAAATTTTAGGGACATCACTTCTTTGACTGACTTATGCTGGTGTTGCTAAACAGACAATAAATATGACCACCTCTGACATGTCACTCCTTAGCTAATACCGTGCAAAGATTGCTGGCTGTGGGCAATGCCCTGTTTTGATGTCTCTGGCCTGCATCAACTGTAGCTTCCTCAGACTGCAATCAATTCCCAGGATTGCACAAAGGTTATGGACTGCCTCCAAACTTCCAGTTTGAGACCACTGCTCTGTGCAGGGGTATAGTACTAGCTAGACTATATAATTACATCTGATTGCATTCACATCAGGGACTTCAGGACCATCACTACATCTGCTACCAGTCAGGGCTGTGCAAAAGCAGGATCCTTGCCTTACTGAGCTGTGTCAGCAAGCCCCTGCTGTGTTGTACACAGAGGAAGCTGAAATAAACTACAACTGCTGGCTCCTGTAAAGCCCCTCGTGTTTTGCTGTACCACGTAGCAGTGAGCTACATTGAGAAGGAGTTTCTTAATACAGACTTTGTGAGAGAGCGGCCAGCCAAGAGAATTTTAAAGCTGGCAGCCTGCATAAATCAGCCTGTAATCAGTCTGCATAAAGCAAGGACAAGGGTTTGGGGGTCTGAAGGGCAGTAAGGCTCAAAGCAACTGCATCCCACAAATCCAAGCAGCGCTCAGATCCATGCAGTGATGACAGGAAAGACTAACAACTCTTTGTATCCTGCCTGGTCTTCCCTGCCTATGGACACCTTGCTAGCTTCGCTGTCTGCTGGGGGAAGCAGGCTCCCAGCAAAGAGAATCCAGATTGTCCTCTTCCACCCTGCCCAGTCCCACATCACTTAGCCTGACCAGCCCCATCAGGATCCCAATAGCTCTGGAGATGGGCAAGACAGAAACACTAAAATTCTACTAAAAGTAGAAATGTCAGACATCTCTTTTTTTTTTTTTCCTCTTCAGCGAGCATATAGATTCCAGTCTTTATCATTTGCTTATGCATGAGGCATGATTAGGACAGGGCAAAGCTGGGAGGCTGAGCAGCCCAGGTGTAATGGAGATGCACGTTATGCTAACACAGAGCCCTGCACACACGGTGCCATTTGTTGTGCCGCTGTTTGGCCGGGCTCCTGCAGCTCAGCCGGTCACGCAACAACCTCTCGCTCTCATTAATGCCAGATTGGGTTCCTGCCGCCGCTCCCCCGCTGCTTTTAATTATGTGGCCACCAGCCAAGGACTGCTGGGGAAAACCCTACCCCTCAGTTTGGGTGTCAGCTGATCCTAACTAAAACATATGGCTCTTGGAGCGGGGGGAGAGGGCATAAAGGAAAACAACAGAAATGGGAACAATTCACGGGAGAAAAAGGATGAAGGTCAGAGGTTAAAAGTACAAGAATAGGGAGCCAGGAGGGGACACAGAGCAGAACCCCACCATCTCTTCCCACCTCTCCCTACAGGCATACAAGGTGCAGGGAGAGAAATAGCCACTGCAGTCCCCTTTCTTCATCCTCCTTCTCCTGGGGCTGCAGGTTTTCAGTCTGACCAAGGCAAAGAGGAGGCTGCCAAGGTCTTGTGGCATAGTGGGCCTGGAGGTGGAGAAGGTGCTGGTCCAAAGGCACTGAGAAAAATACACAGCCCTTGGGGAAGATGGGAGAGGCAGTGGGGCATGCCAGGTACACGTGTGCCAGGTTCTGTCTCATGCTGCAGAAGGGGTTTGTGTCCAGGAATCCCCTAAACCACACTGTCACCGTGCCTGTGCCTGCTGCTTCTGCAGGGTGTGGAGTTGGCCCATGGAACAATCAGTCCCACTGGTGTCCTTCAACATCTTCTGAGGGCAAGGGTTTACTCCACTTAGGGGTTGGAAAAAGGAAGCGAGTGGAGACTAATCACTTGTAGTTCAGAAAAGCTCCAGTTTCGGTGACACCTGCCAGGACTGCTCTCTGGAGAACTTGGGTCTCTCTGCCACTTGGACAGAAGATGTGGAAGATATATAATGGGGACTGATCAAGGGCATCCCCACGCTGCCTCTTGGTGGTTGCAGGAGACCTGGCTGTTTTGAGCTAGAAAGAAATCAGTAGCAGAGACAGTCCTGGGCACCCTGTGTCCTGGGATAGCACAGAGCATAAGCAAAGGGGCACAGGTGCTCTGAGCTGCACTGATGTGGGCAGGGAAGCTGCCGTGGAGGTCTCCACATGCCCCAGGTCTGCTCTTCAGCGCGTGCCAGGAGCAGCACCTCCAAGCCCCGCTCTCAGCAGCAGCCCCACCTCGCTGCACAGAGAGGCAGTGGTCCCTGGCAATTCAGAAATCCCAAGGCCAGCCCAGAGGCACTTGCTGTACTGGGATACAGCACAGTACTGGGTGATATTTTCAGGGGCAATGACAGCCGTGTTCCCAGGCATTCAGACACAAGGTCAGTCTGACCCTGGTACTCCTTCCTATTGCCCAGCCCCAGGCAGTTCCCCACACAGGCCCTCTGAATTGCTTACCAGCCTTCAAAGAATCTAAAAAATCCCTTTAAAGTCCCTAAAAATCCCTATTCTCTGCCCACAAGGTCTTGGGAATGAGGCAGGCCACCTGAATGACAGGACAGTGGTGGGCTGACTGTGACCAGCTGCCAGATGCCCACTCGGCCACTCTCATTCCCCCCACCTCAACAGGTCAGGGGGAGAAAAAAAATCCCCTTGTGGTCAAGATAATTACAGTTTAACAAGCAAAGCAAAAGCTGCACATGGAAGCAAAGCAAAACAAGGAATTCATTCACCACTTCCCTTTTGGGAGGCAGGTGCACTAGACAGGCTGCTGTGAAAAAAGTTAACTTCCTAACTCCATTCCTGACAGACTCAGCACAGACGTAGACATGTCTTGTGCTCACCTTTTTTTTTTTTTTTTTTTTTTCACACTCCTGCCATCTCGCTTGGACCTGGGTCTGTCTCCCAAGTGACACCCAGTTCTTAAACGCCATCATGTCAGCTCCATCATCTATACAAATACATCCTCAGATATCCTCAACAAGGTTAGGAGAGCTCCCACCCACAAATGCCCATTTCCCCTGTGCACGTTACCACAAACACCTGCAAATGGGCCATTACACAGTCCTGTGCTCATACACACCCTTTTGTTCCTACCACAAATACAGCTCGGACATGAAGCTGAACCTCTGTACTTAGCAACATGAATTCTCAACATAAATTAGGCTGACTGCACCGGTGAGCAGCTCTTACAATAAAAATCACGTTGCCTTCCCCTCTGGCTTCCCATCCAGACAATGTTGAGCCTGGGAGTCATGTTAGGTCAAGAGATGTAGAAGTCTGAACTAGCTGCAGCTGCCTCAAACAGCTCTGGAAAGATCTTTTCCTCTTTGTTCATTTTTGATCCTGTTTTAATAGGCAAGAGTAACTGGTTTAAAGCAGCACACAGAGTCCCTGGGAAACCCACGGCTAGAGCAGACACTTGGCTTTGTCCGGTGCCTGGGCACCTCATGCAGAATGGGGACTTTGTATTTGCTTTTAGAAGATAACCAATTCATATAGGAGGTTCATGAATATTCAGCTTGTGCTTAGGGTTGGGGAGAACAATCCCTAAAACAAAGAGGCAAATTCTTTTACCCTTCATTTGGGGGAACGTGTTTTTCAGCCTAAGGGCTGCAAGTAGCCTGCGATCCCTTTCTGTGCAGGATCCATTAATGACCGGTGTTTTTCCGAGCCTGAGCATGCATTGCTGCTGAAAAATAGATGCAGTCAGCGAGGGCTTGGGGTTAATGTTTCTGGAGGAAGGAGAATTTGGAAGGTGAGTCCAAGAGCATAAGGAGCTAGGCTGAAGTCAGTCAATCTCGCTGTTGTAGCCTCTGTGGCTTTGTCCCTTTTCTGTGGCTGTACCCGCCCTGAGAATCTCTAGCAGAGAAGACTCCCAGCAGTGGGAAGACACACGGACATGTCTTTAGCTGCATAGCTACTGCAGATACTCCTCTGTGCAATGAAGAACAACAAGTGAAGACTCTATCTTCCCCAAAGAGGTTTGTTAGTTGCATGCTACTCCCAAATTTAGCCTCCTCTCTCATTTTCCTTGCACAGCACACATTTTAGTGCTTAGAGACACTGTCTAGGTGTGGTAACAAACTACCAATAAATAATGATTGTAGCTTGTTTGTCTATCTGCAAATCCCCCTGCATGTGTTGTGAACTCAGGTGTTCCACCCCAGGCAACATACAGCTGATGAGCAGGAGTTTGCCATACCACAGTGACCTGGGTCCATTTCTAGGCTCCTGTGTACATATTTCTCTACACAAGACACTTGTTAGGGTTGTTTTCAGGAATTTCCAAGTGAAACAGGCTTTCCTTGAAAAAGTGAAATAAGCTTTCCTATTAAAAGTGCTCCTTTGCAGTATAACTGTATACTTGGGTTGCTGCTGCTCTGACTGAGTGCTGTCTTCCCCTCCCAACCCCCTTCCACAATGATTACACTGGTAACACTTTTAAATACAGCCTTGTTTTCCTTGTCTTCATCGTCCTGGGAACTCTCCTGTAACTGTTCCGTGTTGTCCAACCAAAGCAGCAGAACAAGTTGGGTGACCACTGTGTGACTGATCACCACCCTGCCATGAGGAAGACAAACACTCAGGGCTGGAGCTGGGCAAAGTGGGCACTGTTCGCACCAAATGAAGGGGGTGTTACTTTTGTGGATCCCTGGCTTGGTCCCAAAACTGTTCCAGCACTGTTCCAGGTGAAGCTGGTTGCTAACTGAGTGCATCAGTGCTACCAGGCACCTGCCTGGAGCTGTGTGTGCTGGGAAAGAGCCTCTGTGTGACCTCTCATCTTTTCCCACTTGCCAGGAAGTGAGTGCAACACCAGCTCCCATTGACAGGCCCTCCTCCATGCTTCCACCTGCTGCCTTTCTTTTGCAAGCATGTCTGTGTGCTCCTTTCTCCCCTTCCAGCTTTTGCCTCAGGACCTCCATTTTTTCCCTTCTGTTCAGCTCCAGATTTTCCATCCCACCTCCTACTGCAACTCTCCATTCCCCCTGCCTCCCTCCAGCCTTGTCCTTCTCTCTATCACCATTCCTCCTCTGTTTCCCCAGGTGACAGGCTGCTCAAGCTGCCCACCTGCTGACCGAGGGGAGGAACAGGGGCTGAGGAGAGCCATGAGGCCCCTGGGCAGCAGGACCGGGTGCAGCAGAGCTCCTTTAGCCCCCGGCGGTGATGGAGAGGGCTGTCAGCGTTATTGTGGTGTTGGCATGGCAAAGGTGGGAGGAAGGAGGCAGGGGATGGGGGGGAGGGAACGGGATTGGAAACTTCAACTGCCCCTTTGTGTTTTCACCTCCTCCAGTTTATCTGGTGCCCTGTGGAATTTGTGATCCTCCCCCCCTGCAAAGAGCTGTTGTATTTCAAGTGCCTTCCAGCCTGGTGATAGACCAGCTGGCCTGCTCTTTAACAACCTCAAAGGGCATAACAAGCAAAGCCAAACTTTCTCCCAGCAACAGTTTTAGGAAGACTGATTATCTCTCTTTTGCAAGTGGGAAAACAATGTCAATCCATTCCCAATCCCCGTGGTGGAGCTGAGCAAGGATACAGCCCATGATTTATATGTATTCTAAGGCTGCTAACAATCTCTTTTCCTTTCTCCCTTTCAATGCTCAACTGGACATTTGCCCAACTCAGGGAGAATAAGGAGACTGACCCTTGTCATTTGAAGAGGCAGAGAACAGGTAAAGCAGAGGAGAACGGGAGCAAATGTAGAAGCCAGACAGAAAACTCCCATCTCAGCAGCAAGTTTTGCCACCTAGGTACTGCTTTTCAGGCACCCCAGAGGAGTGACTTTAGGAGTCTCAGCCTCATCTGTTTCTCACTTCATTGCCTTGGTGTGTTGTGAAGGGGACAGGAGGCAAGTTTTGAGAGGATGCAGCCCATGTGACAGGCAATTGGAGAACCACAGCTCCCAGAGCAGCTCTGCCAGTGATGGATTATACAAATAGAGCAGCCCCTGAGTGATGCCCCAATGCTAGCAAGCATGAGGGGCAGCCCTCACTCCATTGCCCTGTGTCAGGTCAATGTTCAGGGTCCACCCTTCCCTCTCCTCCAGCAAGGTCACTGTGGAATGGGCCCCAGGTCAGCCCTGGCAGCAGACTCCTGAGCACCTGTGGCTTTTTCTGATATTGGGGCACACAGCTAAGAGGCACTGGGAATTAGAGATAAGTTCCAGCACTGGGAGCACTTCTGACAGCCCTGTAGAACGGCTGGACAGACAGATGAGTGCAGAGATGTGGATTTCACAACCTTGTACAAGGCTTGAGGCACACCCAGCTCTGGAGGATGGAGGTGAGCCCTGAGCACCTGGGGATGTGGCAGGCTGGCCAGAGGCTCCCTGAGGAAGGTGCTGATGCAGACACCTGCACACTGAGTGAAGTACCAATCGCCCCAGCTCCTGGCACAGGTGCACAGTTGCAAGGTATCCCATGTTCTTGGTGGCTCCACGCCCTTTGCCAGCTCAGCCAGGGGTAGAAGGACACAGACCTCAGACCTGCAGGATGCCTGGCAGGTATTGCTTTCTCCAAACATCACCAGCCCGGTCTGCCTTGCCCGCACAGCTGGGGTGGCTTTACCGCAGTGGCACAAAATGCAGCTGCACCAGTGCTGCTGTGTGCAGCCTGGGAGCCTTTTGCTTCCACAGGTCACCCCAGACACCCTGCAACCCTCCCTTTCTGTATGCAGCCTGAGGGCCCATCAATCCACCCCTCCTCTCTGCCTGGGCACGTCCTGTGCCTTCAGGCTGGAGTAGGAAACTAGGAGACTGTTAACGCCCTCCTCCCTGTCCCAAGAGATAAATGCACAGAGGCATTCCAGCCAGGCAAAGCCTCCTGGCAGCTGAGATCCACACGGGCTGCTTGACACGAGTGGTCTCCTCTGTGTATTCCCTGGCACTCCAGATGTGTGAGTCTTCCTCCTGGATGCTAAACTCCAGAGGTCAAGCTGCTACCTGTGAGATTCAGCTCTCGCTGTCACTTTCTTACACACGCCCTCTCAGGTTCTCAGTTACTATGACAGGGACACACACTATGGAAACTTATTTCTTTTGCATTTATTTTTATATTTATAATTATAAAATGTGAAAGGCCTATTCTTCCATAATCTTTGATACAGCAGTACTGACATCCTCTCAGTGGGATTTGCAACAGGATAGGCTGGTGGACTGCACGTTTATTGGATCGATTTCAGCTTGCCTTCCTCATGGCTCTGCCAGCCTTCTCTGGTTACCACAGGTAGATGTGCTGAAATCCAGAGCAGTAATGCACACCATGCCTTCTGCTGTCCTTGCTGGTGGGACAGGGAGAAGGAATGCCACCTGGAAAGGCTCCTCCACCTCTGCTGTCATAGAGAAGTCACGCAGGCCTTGGTGCTGAGACCTGCAACTCAATCTGTGGACATGACCTTTTGGTAAATCAAGCTGAGTGTCCCAAGTTTCTAATTCTTGTGCATTATTAATGTCTTGCTCAGGAATGAATGTGGGTCAGGCTCTGCTTATGGGCCCATGTGTGTATTTCAAGTGTAAGCTTATCCAGAGCTCAGAGATGGCTAAAGGCAGGATTTGGGCTCAGTCTTTTTTTAAAAAAGGACTCAATGAGCCAGTGACAAATATCCTCTGATTTTGTTTCTATTCCCTCACCAGGGAAATTGTTCACTTAGGGCCACAGCTAGTTTTGTGTTGGGGCCAGGATTCAGACTTATGTTTGCACTATATCAGGATAAAGGCTTGGAGAGGTGAACAAAAATTTTAAGAGAAAGCATCAAGCTGGGCAAAAGGCTCAGAAAACATGACCTCCAAGGAAGATGTGGTAGACTCTGTCATGTTTTCTTCTAGACACAACTGTAAAAGTTGTGATGCATTATTCTCCATGTCCACGGATGCAAGGCAGGCCTAACTTGATTCTCAATAAAGGTGATTTATGGTAGGCATAGGGGCAATATTTTCAAGTTCATCTTTAAAAACCTGTCTCCACAGTGGGGGGAGGGTGAGGTATCCTGGATCCTGCCTCAGAGAAACCAGAGGCTTAGATCACCATGAGCTAATCAGTGAGGCAATTGGGCATGGCCCATGGCCTTTTTGGAAGAAGGCTTTTAGGAATGCATTCAATCAGCATCCCCTTCATTCAGCTGGGTGGGGCTGGGTGAAAAGAGCCAGAGATCTCACTGCTAAACTGCAGGGAAAAATGCAGAGGGCACCTCGTATAGGAGTGCATGGTGCAGTGGGGAGCTACAGTTTTCCACTTTGGATATAACTGGAGTTTCCTAGGTTCTGTGATAAATCCTCATCAATTAGTACATGATGTTTGAGACTTAAGTATGGCTAGAAGCAGGGCAATGCCTGTGAAGTTTACAGCTTGATGTTCTTCACAGTTCAGGCCTAAACCCTACCCTTTGGATCAAACTTTTCTTTCTCTTTCAGACTGTGGGTAGAAATCTAGTCTTGCAATCCAACTGGTGTAAAGGTCTAGTAAGAGTGAGTAAGTAACATTGCAGCTACACAGTGCTAAGCACAAAATTATGTTCAGTACTAGGATTACCTTTTTTTATTACACTACAATGTTCCTTCAAGGCATTCCCTTTTATAGAGGCAAACCCAGTTCCTACTCATTAACTCAGAGGGGCTGACAGCAAGGAGCTTGGCTTTCCTGTCCCAAGGACATAAGACAAATGAAGAAATAATCCTGCACCAACAGAGACACAAGCACTGTGTGCCAACAGGAACCAGAGGTGTAACCTGCATCCACTTGCATGGTTGTTTTCCACCCCGGCCTTCCCTGACCATCACATTTGCTAATGGCATTGCATCTGCAAGAGACATTTTGCAATCTACTGCCCTGCACCTGAGCAGAGAAATGAGGCTCCACATGGCATAACAGGAGAGTGGAAATTTAAAGAGTTAACAGCACAAGATTGAATAGCAGTCATGGCCGGGTCCCTCTGCAGTCCTGAAGACATTCAGGTGAAGAAAGGGAGCTGACATCTTTTAACTGTATTCCATCTTGCCACACCTGCCTCATGGCAGCCTGCCTGGTGGCACCCTCCCATATCTGATCACACACACCCTTCTTTTTTTTTTTTTTCCTTGCCATATTTTAGGCTGATTTCAGGATCACTAGATGTCTACAGAGCATGAAGGCACCTGTGTTTTGCTGTCAAGGACTCTGGAAGTGCTGCTAGAATCTAGCTGACTCCCCCACTGCTGTCTGTGTTGGCAATATTAACAAAAAGTTATTTCCAAAACTGAAGTGAAAAGCCAACTCCCTGATTGGAAGAGCAATAAAAAAAAAATCTCACTCCTCTTTTACCCACACAATTTTTTCTTTTTTTTTCCCCTCCTACTTCTCAGGGGGTTATACCCTTTTATCACTATGTCTGTTCTCTGTCTCCTGGGAGAGGTAAAAACTCCAGCATGACAAATCCATCTTTCTTAGGGTGGAAGCTCTCCCAAAAGCCTCAGCACACTGGTGAAATCCTATACTCAGAGAACCACCCACCTCACTCATGCTAAAACCATTTCTTGGAAGATCACATAAAACAATCTGTTACGCAACTCTCAGAACATCAAATAACCCCCTTATTTATAGTATATACACTTGCAACAATAAACCTCCCTTTTGAACTGCATTGGTCAATACAGATTTAATAGGCTTTTCCTATTTCAGTCAACATCTCAATTTGTTGTTTAAGCGTTCAGTGCTTTGGCTTGAGAGGAGCTGGTTGTGTGACTTCCTTTAGGACTTAGGTGATTAGGCTTGCAAAAACTTCTCTAGTGTGGTTCTCTGGGAGGTAGTACTGCTCCAATTTTTTTTTTTTTTTTTTTTTTTTTTTTTTTTTTTTTTTTTTTTTTTATGCCAGCTTCTCGCTCTGCACATTCAGCCTACATCAGGAAGCCTATGTTTTGAGTTTGGAAGTATTCCTGGAAAACGTTGCCCCAAAAGTTAAAAAAGAGGATAAAGGCTATTTCTTCAAGCTGCTAAGCAAGATTTAAGAAGTATCTGTAACATCTGAAAGGCCCTTTCGGCAATAAGTTCAGCCTCGAAAGGCCAGCAGCAGAGCACCAACCACTTGCAAGCAATCCCCTCCATGCCCATCACAGCTCCTTTAGTCAGTCAGCAGAAATAATGTTTTTCTGCAGTGCCCTGGCTGCTACATCAGCTCCCAGAAGCCACAGATTTCTCTAAGCTCCCTCCCCAATGGCCAAGAGAGCCAGACAAGCTCAAGCTGGGTGACAGATGCTGGGCAGGTGCAGTGCCTGAGCCATCCCAGTCCTGCCAGTCAGCAGCAGCCCGAGCTCCTCCAAGGGCCACCTCAGCTGCTCAGCTCGGGGTGGACTGAGCCATGAGGGGAACCCTCTGCCACATTTCCCAGTCCTGCTGGCCAGTGTGGAGGTTTTGGCTTCTCCATCACCCAGTGTCATGGAATCACAGGATATGCTGAGTTGGAAGGGACCCACAAGGATCATGGGGTCCAGCTCCTGACCCTGCACGGAAACATCCCCAAGAGTCACACCATGTGCCCAAGAGCATTGTCCAAACATTTCTTGAACTCTGTCAGGCTTGGTGCTATAACCACTTCCCTGGGGAGCCTGTTCCAGCACTCAGCCACCCTCAGGGTGAAGAAACTTTTCCAAATATCCAACCTAAACCTCCCCTCACTCAGCTTCAGGCCATTCCCTGGGGCCCTGTCGCTGGTCATCACAGAGAAGAGATCAGTGCTCCTTATTGCAGTGACCAAAACCACACACAATATTCCAGGTCAGCCCCCTGTTATTTCAGCTAGAGAAGACCTAACCCCCTCTAGATCTTCCCCAGTCTTTTCCATATTTTTATTGCTGTTGACTTCCTCAGGGCAAGGAAATACTTTATTTTCCGCCTTGGTGCAACACTTAGGGAATGATTTGCATATTTTTATGGGTGGTGCAAGCCCTTGCCTGGAGATGCAGGAAAAAAGGATTGCATGGGTGTGACATGCATTATTAGCTCTTCAGAATGTACCTCGGGGAGGCTGTCTGGTGAGTTGGGCAATACCCTTGGAGAGGTGTGTGTGCACACTGTAAGGGTAATAAGCTTCAAAGAAGGAAGGCAAAGCTGGCAGTGTTTGTTACTGTTGTCTTCCTACTCGTTGGGGCATAAATAAGAGACAGGAAGATCCCTCTGTTTATGTAGGAACTGGAAGCTTTCTCATCTGTACATTGGGATAGACTGGAGATTACTCAGGCTGTTTTCTTCACCACCTCTTTGCAATAGATATGTATTTCTATGTATTTACTTCAGTGATGCCTTAGCCTTAAAATTTCCAGGTGTAAGTATTCCAGAAGAGCTATCCAAGCAAACCTTCCTTGTGGGAGTACTGCTTTTGCTGTCACAAGAGACACCTCTTGGTTTAGCTGATTTTGATAAGTGAAACAAAAATGATTACATATTGGCAAAAAGACTTTTAAGTGGATTCAACTGCATTGCACTAAGGTTCTTGTCATTATGGAAATTTCAACTTCTTTGCCAAAGGAAAAAAAAAACCCAAAGTAAAAAAAAAAAAAGCTGTTCCTTAACAATATTGTTATTCTGGCACAAAAAATCCTGTCACAGGCATGCCTTAAAATTAGTTTTCCCAGATATTCGCTGAATTCATGATCATCCTCTCCCACTAAACATTTCCAATTTAAGTGAAGACCAGGCTTGAAACAAGATAATGCATCCAGCAGTCCATTTGAACATTCATATATATGTGAGAACAAGATCTGAACTCTGACACAGCCCTCACACCAAAATAAATTCCTCAGGCTTTTTAGAAGTGAGAAAATTCAGCTTTGAAAATGCTGGGTTTGGTTGGGGTTTTGGGTTGTTTGTTTTTTATCTGCAAGAGAGGAATCTGCTGGATTTCAGCACAAGATCAGAAGATCTTGAGGCTTAAGGGTGGATCTCAATTATCCAGCCCAGGTCTATCACTAACCATAATGGGCTTTTTTTGCATCGTTTCTTGAGGACGTGCCCATGCAGACAATAGCTATGTGCTGGCAAGCCAAGGTCTAAATGTATCTAAATACCACATAATCATTAAAAAAAACCACTCCAGGGGATGGGGAACTGGGCTGCTGTACTGCATGTACTTGGCAGATACCTGTGCACAGAGCAGAGCAGCGTCACGGGAGGAGCAAAGCCCATCCTCCTGGGACATGCTGCTCCTCAGAGCTGCTCCCCCGCTCTGCCGTCTCCGCTGTAATTGCCTCTCGGAGTGCTAGATGTTAACGCCACGGCCCCAGGGAATGCTGCTTTTTCTGCAGCCTGTGGAAAAGAACAAAGCCGACAACAAGAGAGCGCCTGGAGCAAAGCACACGGGCAGACATCTCGCACTTCATCAGGGGAAAACCCAAGCTCCAAGTCAGCAGATTGACCACAATTTCAGGTGTTGTCAACAAAACGTTGAGCTCCTGGTACACATATGTGTATCGTGAAAGTAAATCTGCACTTGCCCAAAAGCAGCCAGTGCCAGAAGGACATCGAAAAGAAGCACCAGCGTTCTGGTGAAGAGCTGTCTCTAGCTATCCCACTAAACAGAGGCTGGGCTTTCAGGTTTGCCTGGAACTGTGTGATCCTAATCAGAATATGGGCAGATCTTCCCCATGAACCTTCCAGAGAGCTGAGCCAACAAAGTGAATTTTGTGCAATTCACTGCTCCTAACTTTAGTTTATTGAAAAATTTAGGTTTTTGAACAGGGCCAGAATTAGTGGGGAAACATCCACTAACATCTGGGGTGTTCCAGAGTGACACCTCACTCTAGGATCAGTGGTGGACATCAATGGAGTGAGTTGCTCTTTGGAGAGGTGCTCTCGAGTGAGGTTGGAAATCTCACACATTGAGCCCTGGCCCCTTTGTGCTGTGTTTCTCTCTCCCTCCTGTACTATGTAGACAATGACAGGATGAGGCTTTTAGTACGGGATTACAGCTGGAGAGTCAGTTTGCCAGCTGGGTAGGTCCATGAGTGGCTCATGCAGTGCATCAGAGCAGCTAGGGGAGCACGAGCGAGCTCTCCAAAGGGTGTACCATGTGCACTTCTTCTAACTCACGGCAAATGGGCAGCACCCTGCCTGCAGCCCTGGGCAGCCACAGGAATGGGATGCATTATAATCCACATGATCTTCCCTGGCAATAATTTGTTCCCATGGTGCGTGGTATGTGCCTCTATCAGCTGCCAGCTTGTACTTTTGCTAATTTGATCAAACACAGGACCAATTTTTCCTAATCTGGGTGTAATCCCTCAGACAGAGCTATCACTGCCTCTGGTCTATGTGCAACTCTTATCTAGGGCAGCCAGAAGAGTGTGACAGCTGCACGATAGCCCGCCTGGTACAATGGGCGGCCCCAGGAAGAAAGGACTTGGCACCCTGTTCCCCTCAGATGCATGGAGGCACCACTGAGGTGCCTTGATGGTGCAGGGGAGAGCCTAGAGCAGCCTGAAAGTTGTAACTCACCAGCATATCAGGATATGTCACTTGGAGTGGCCTTGTAGCCATCTCAGCACAGGCTGGGGGCTGTAAATCCCCTCGGCCTGCTAAGCCCTCCAAGGCCAGGGAGGGTGGAAGAAGCAATGGAGCAGCGTCCTCCCCAGGCCTTGCCCTTGGCACCTGGCTCTGCCCTGCCAGCACGGACTACGTGAGCTGCACGGCCAGAGGAGATAACACAGGTCCTTCTCTGGTTTTAGCCTGAGCCACCAGGGCTCTGCAGGAACCTGGGGAAAGGAGATGAGCTCCTGACTGCTCTGCTCTGCTCCGCTCTGCTCTGCTCTGCTCTGCAGTGAGGCCAAGGCCGTGCTCAGCACATGGCCACGAAGGAGTGCTGGGCTGGCAGTGTCCTGGGAGTGTGGCATACACCAGTGCCCATGGCCCATTCAAACCCTCTCTTTGCCACACATGCTGAAGCTGATTAAAGTGTGAGAGCCTCTGTGTCCTCTGGTCTTTACGCAGAGTAAGCAGCAATAGAGAGAACACTTGCTAGGACTTTGCTCTAATTTTTACAGATCTAGTGAACTTCATCCACAGTACAGGTGAAACTGCAGGTTTATGCAGGTTCTTTCTCAATTATTGCTCGTTGAGGCTACATTTTAAGGCCTCTTGTTTGGATTCTGAACATGTAGGGACAAAAAAAAATGACAGTTTTGTAAAAGCTAGTGACCTTGTCAACTCTGCCTGTCATCTGAGTTCTCCCTCTCACTCAGCAATTCTTTTCTTCTAATTAATTTTCTTACTTTTTTCCATGGGGCAATATTACATTGTGTTGATAAGCAGCTCTTTTCTTTTGCCCCAGAACAGGGATGAGTTCAAACAGGGAGGTTTTAAAAACCTTGAGGAGAAAGATTTTCTGCAAACAGGACTTTTTACAGAATTAAATGGTTAGAGAATTAAAATTCTGTTGCAGATAAGGAAGACTTGAAGCAAAAATCTATAGCTGATCAGTGTTTTGCTTGCTCATGCCTATTTGAGTTGCTCTGGGCAGTAAGTACTGGGAATGTAACACATCCTTGGGCTACAGCCCATCGTCACAGAACAATTTTGCTGCTGAATATGCACTTCTTAATAAGGGTAACTGTTCATCTTGAGACTATAATGATACCAATGCACTCATGCCATGGACTGCAACCTACTGTTCTGGCAGTTCTCTTGTTTTATTTACCCACCGCAAGAGCTGGAATGAAATGTATTTGTTGGTGAAGCTTATTTTTGCTGGCTTTCCATCCCAGGCAGTGGAAGATTTTATGGATCTATCTTGTCCATTTCAAAACCTTTTTTAATCATCCTTTTCCCCCAAGTTACACTGTCCTGAAATAGCACTGTATTTAAACATCAGTCATGCAAATGTGCTTTGTGTGTCCCAGGGTACAAAACTCCCTCTGCAAATACAGTAGGAGAACTGCTGTGAGCCTGCACCTTCTAACCACCAACTTGGCTGGCTCTGGCTGGTGTAGGTGACATTCTTGATCTTTCCTAGACTCTTGTGCATCTCAACTAAGATGAAAACCAATTTATCTGCACATAAATTCCAGGAGTAAGGAGTACTTCTGAGTGTCAGGCATTAGGACCGTACTCAGAATGTCCCAAACCCAGACTGGGGTGAGACTTGTGTGTTTCACAGCCCCTTCCCCAGTCCTGTCACTTCTGCAGGACCTCAGGGGGATCCTACTTGAGGCCCTGCCTCTGTTCCTCAGGAAGAGCATTTCCTTAGTAATGGAAATTTCCTTCCTAGTTCCAGGTAGGCAGGATGCTTTTTCTAACAGTGAAATACTTGGCCATTATAAGCTATAGGAACTATAGCTGATTACCAGGAAACCTGGGGACTCCTGTCTCCCACATTGTGGTGGCAATACCAGTCTATGACAATGCTGCCTTGTTCTGGCAGTGCTGTTTGTGTGGATCTGGTGTAAGAGAAAATCTCCAAACAAAACGCTCCATAGGAAGAAAAAAAAATTGGGGATGCTTTCTGCATGATTGTTTCAAGTGGGACCGGTTCTCCAACCTGTTTCAGTGTTTGTCCACAGCACTTGAGCCCACATAGCTGCTGGGAGAGGTGGGAAGTGCCAGGGCAGCAAAAGGAAAGGCCAGAGGATTGTGGTGGTGAGACAAAGTTTTTGCCCTACAAATGGTGATGGGTGTTTTGGGGACATCCAGGCAAATCTCAGACTCCTGAATGATGAGATCACCCTCCCTCTTTCTTATTGAGGCATGTACCTGGGGGATACACCTTTTTGGTTTCTTCTTACCACATGGTGCTTTTTAGACAATTACACTTCAGGCACTACTAAAATGTCTGCTCTGCAGTATTTGCCTTATCATAATACTTGGCTTTGTACTTTTGCACAAATCTCAATGGGGGCTGGATTCTTATAAAAGTCAACCTACATAATGAGTGGCTCCATTTCAGAGTCCAATACTATAAAATTTTCTCTCTTATCCTGAGGCTATACAGAAGAATTTCCCTGGTTCAGGGAAAGAAAATCTGCAACGAATCAGTGTTCAACAACCAGTTCCTTCCCAAAGCTCAAGCACTGCCAAGACAGTTTGATAATCAGCTGAAAAATGTGTCTGGTGGAAGATCCAGAGTGGGAGTGTGGGCCTTAAAAACAGGGTCCTAATCCATAACGAATTACTGTGTGCAACACTTGTCCAGAAAGCCCACACAGTGAGGTAAGGTTGCACCATGCTCTCTCTCCTTCCTTGAATAAAAAGTGCCTGCTCTAATGAGAGGCAAGTCCCTGATTCAGCAAAGCACTTAAGTGTTTTGATGAACTGGGGCCAAACTGAACATCTTGTGCAGAGCTCAGTTGTCTAGTGAACAATATCAAATATTTTATTCATGGATGCAGACTTAAATGAAAATTAAAGACATGGCTATTTAAGGCCTTAGGTGCCCAAACTCATATTGTTCATTTTTTGTTATCTTAAAGTAATCATTTGTACGGGAAAAGAAGCAGCCACCTCCAGAAAATCCATCCCTGTCATGCTGGGAAGAATATTCTCAGTTCTCCCCCAGCACCCTGTCAATTTGATGGCTTATGTAGCTTGCTTAGAAACTTGTCACATTCAGGCTATTTCAGATCAACAAGTTGCAGCCAGTATCCTCTCTTTTCCTAGCAGGAACACCGAACTTTAGTACCCTCATTGGCTGCATAAGGTGTGGGCAAGAGAGGCACAGCCTCCACAGTAGGCCGGATCAGGTATTAGAAGGGTCTTGACATTGTGCCATGACCCTTTCTTGGCCATCAGTCCCCAGAGAAGGCAGGGAGCTCCATGCTGACCTCCACCTCTGAGGCTGCAGCCAGCCAGGGTCCCTGCCAGGCTGCTCTCCTCACTCAACAACCTCGGGCTGTCCTGCTGAAAGGGTCTCTCCAACTCAGAGGGCACCAGCCCCAGAAAATGAAGCGTTACAGGGGGTGAACACAAACCTCACTCTATGAAAGCTTTTGCTGAGCAGTGTTTCACCTGAAATGCTGGATGCAGCAGCATGCTGTGGCTGAAGGCAGTGCCACAGGCAGGTGGAGAGAGCAGAGCTTGGACTTTGGCACACCCTGACTTCAGGGTGTTTCTCCTTAGAAACATCATCTTTTTCTAGTGAAAAATTTCAGTAGAACATTATCTGTGCCTTTGGTATGTTTGAAAACATTTCCATAGATAGTAAAATGCCAAAGAGAGCTGTTTCTAGTATGGCAACACAGACTTTATTTTTTTCTCCTTGTCCACCCTACAGCAACAATCTTCAACTCCCTTTTACTTATCAATACACCCACTTGTTCTCTCAGTTAGGCAGAAAACAGTCAAAGTATGGATTAAAACAAAAATCTGGCATTTTTCACCAGCTTGTCTATACTTAGATGGAACCACCTCCCTGCCATGGAATATAGGCAGATGCAAATGGGAAGAAAATGGGGGAAAAAAAAAAAAAAAGTACACGCAGACATTTTTGGCTAAACCTTATGCTCTCTTAGATTTATTCCCATACAGCTACTAGTGGTCAAATGATTTCCAGAGCACGCATAAGTTACATGGCACTCACTTTATCTGCTCTGGAATGGCAAAGTGCACACACAGATATACACTGTGGTTCCAGGGAGTCTAGGGATTTCAAAGGTGCTTTATCTCCCAGATAACTCACTGGCAAAGAAGGGTGAATTAATAACAGTGTTGGTAACTAAAACTGGAATGATAGGTTATGAGTATGGGCTTTATAAAAGAAGTGTCACTTAAATGCACGTTACAGATTTGTTCAGAGCAAGATATTAATCCTTTCTCTTTTTTGGGGGGTTTTTTTGGTTTTTTTTTTTTTGGGTTTTTTTTTTTTTTGGTTTTTTTTTTTGTTGTTTTGTTTTTTTTTTTTTGTTTTTTTTTTGGTTTTAAGCATTTTTCCTGGAGGAGCACAAATCCTTGAATTGTGTATTTCAATCTACCGGCAATAGCTTTTTTTCTCCTGTGCTCTCACATCATCGCCCCCCTTTCAAGGAGTCTTTGGGGATCTGTGAACCAGAAGTAAAACCCCATCTCCTAGCAGTCAGACAGGAACCACACTCCCCTAAATCCCACACATTGATCTGATTCACTGCATGACTCTCGTAAGCCTCCATCCACCTCCTCTCTGGGAAAACACAAAAGATCCACAGTTTTTATGTTCTCGGGCTGAGGGACTTTGAGCTCAGTACAGAGAAAGGCTGAGTGGCCAGAGTTCCCACTTACGGAAGTGCCAAGTGCACAGGAATTTTGTACAGGCAGAGCACTGAGGCACTTGAAATGACGGGAATGCTGTGTACTTGTGCCCTTTGCCTCTGCAGCCCCGGACACCATCGCTCTAAAGGAAGGTGAATCTATTTATATGCACTGCTAGAGGCTGGAGCCCTCTACCATTTTCACCAGGCCTTTGAGGAGCCTTTGTCACGTTTTTCAGCACTGTGATTTGGAAGGCTTCAGAAAAATACTAAATATTCTCAAAAATGCAAAAAAGTTTGTATCCCTCAGCCAGGGGGAGGGAAAAACGTGCCGGAAGCTTAGCCAAGCCTGACAGGGTATAGTGGATCTTGATCTTTGCTCACCCCATAGTTAGATATTGTTCCCCCTGCCCCCCCCGCCCCCCTTTAATGGAGTCACTGCCTTATCTTTTAAAGTGATCTCATAAAGGCAGGGGACAAGACAGCAGAGGGTACAAGGCCTGTAATTACAGATGGAAAGTCAACAGAATTACTGTTTCATACACCTTGTCTTCTCTGTTTCCCCTCTGAAGGGGAGTGGTCTTCAAAAAAGCATGAACCCCTTTTGACCACTTCTCTGAACCACACCGACAGAAAACTTGTGGTGGAGATGTCACAGAAAGAAAAAAACGGGTGAGAGATGGCATTCTTTCCTATTCTGGGGATATCCACTGCTGGGATCCTAGTTTTCCCAGCAAATGTAGCCCTAGGCTGGGGCAGCTGTGAAGGGGTAAAGATTTGCTTCTCTGTGTCAAGCTACATGTCATCTATTACTGGAAGCAGGTATATGTTTGAGAGCAAGCTGTCATATCTAGCAGCAGGAGCAAAGAGCTTTCAGACCCTTGGACTCTTAACTGGAACCTGCTAAAGCCTTTCTGCATGCTGGCCTTCCCTCACTATGACTGTTCTCCCCTTCTGAAAATGGCCATAATAAAACTCCCTGCTGCAAAACAATCCCTGCTTCTCAAAGTAAGAAATGTGGCAGGAGGGCCACAGCAGCAGGCATTCACATAATGCCCTGCACTGCTTAGCTAAGGCTCATCATTCTTTCAATGCATCCCATGCCACCTACCCTTGGAATTCGACTGCTGTGCAGCAGCCCACAACCACACCACAGCTGCTGGCTGAGGGGAAAACAATGTATGGCTGCAGATCTGCAAAGTAACGATTCAAGATTACTCCTGGGGTGACCTGGAGTGGGACACACAAGCCAAAGAGCAGGAATTTTCAGGTATCAAAGCCTGACTGGGATTTCACCTGCTGGCAGGAGTGAAATTCCTTGTATGTTATCTCTGCTTCTCTCAGTCACCCTGCCAAGGTCTCAAAGAGTTTGTAATTGCTTGTAGATATCGAAAACAGAGCTCTCCTAATTTTTCTTAAACTAATCTCACTGATACCTATTATGGAAAGAGAACACAAGCATTTCCAAGACAGAACATTACTATCCCTGCCTGGTTTGATGTAATAAAATTTCCTTTGATCTGTATGGATTTGTTCTCTGTTTAAATCACTGACAGTGACACTGAGACACTAAACTAGGTGTACAGAGCCACAGCTGCATGCTACAGTTTCATATTATGCAGAAATGACTGCATCAGCCACCCCAAGGAAAAGATGGGTCAAACTCATAGTGTGCCAAATCAACTACACTGGTTAGGCAGCACTTCAAGGGGCAATACAGTGCACAAGTGGTCTGGAGGTCTTCTTTAGGTGTCCTGTTGATGATGCTTCTTCAGTGCCACATAGAAAGAAAGCCAGGTTTGGTATGGTGGATTGCTGTTCAGGAGTAAAATGCTGCTAAGGAGTGAAAATGAAATGAACAGGTGATTTCAGACAATGGAATTTTGACCCAGTTCCTAATGTCCATCCCCTTCTCCCCACCCACAGGAAAGAGCCAAGCCTTTCCTCAGGAATTTCAGAAGAAAATCTCAAGGGTAAAAAATGAAAGCCATCTGAGTGTCATCCCAGGGTCAGGTTGGTGCAGCTTGGTAGGGAGGCAGCTGTCCAGGTATCTTCTAGGTAAACCAAAAGCTTCAGCCTCCCAGTCTGTCAACACAGTGCCAGATCTAATAATGACCATGAGAGCCTCCAAAATGGAGCTTATGCAGACAACTAAAAAATGTCTCTGAAATGCTGGCCTGCTGTACAAAACTGCATCTGATCTCACTGTAGGTTTTTGCTTTCCTGTTCAGTATGTTCTACAGAAGCATCTCAGAACTGAGCAATCAAGTCCAGCTGGAGTCACAATGATGGAGCAACCCCCACATCTGCAAACAGAAGATCCATCAGAAGTTCTAAAAGCAGGTCTAGGGAGCAGTGACAGGGCCAAGCCCCACCACTGGCATGGTGCCTCTACACATCATTGTTTAAATAATCGTGATAGTTGCCGTGGCAGATCTTCCCCTAACACACCGTGGTTCTGTGGGCAGTTTGATGAGCAAGCTCTTTGTGCAGGATGTTTAAGGCCTGAATTCAGTTCTCTTCTGTGGAAGGGTTTCAAGTCATGCTAAGCAGGGAAGTGCTGTAACTATGCTCCTCCATCCTAAGAAAGTTCACGGCTATTTTTGGGACTCTCGGCAGGTGAAGACTCCTGAAACACTTTCTCGTTTCCAAGTTTATACAGGGTTCCAGGGCTTCTACTGAGCTGCTGAGAATAAAGGAGCATCAGCTCATTTTCTTTGCCAGAAAATCTAGACAAAAGTAAAAGCAAAGTCAACAAACTTCTCCAAAAAAGCCCCCAAACCAAACAAAGTGGACAAACACAGAGTCATAATTTCTGCGTCTGTCTTTCCCAGAATTTGAAGCATAAGGGAAGGATGACCATAGCCAAACTTGGTCCCCTAGCCAGGCTCCCTGAGCAGCAGAGGGCACAGAAAGCTGCCCCCTAACTCTTCACCGAGTCCTGAATCCCCAGCAGTAGTTTCTGGCAAGAGCACGCACATCTCCCATGGAATGGAAGGCGCTGAGGCTCCGGCAGGTCGGCGGCACGGCAGGGACCGTGCCCAGCAGAAAGCGTGTGGGTGGAAAGGGAGCACCGGGAGTCCTGAGCCTGTCAGCGAGCAAAACCCGCGGGGAACCGGCACCGGGGGGCTCCGGGCGGCCGCAGGGCCGAGCCCCCGCAGGGGCGGCGGGCAAAGCGCCCGGGGAGCCCCGGCCTGGCGGCGGCGGCGCACACAAGGCGGGCAGCGCGGAAGGGGCGCTGGCTCCGGCGAGGCGCGGCCGGGGCAGCCCGGGTCAGCCTCAAGGTGAGCCCCCCGTCCCAAGATGCACCCGCCACGGCGGAAGGGCCCGCGGGCGCTGCCCCCTCCCAGCCCCGGCCGCAGCCGCCGCCCCCTCCCCGGACCGCCCCGTTCACGCCCCGTGTGCCGCGGGGGGCGTGGTGCCACAACGGGCTGGGCGTGGCGGCGGAGCGAGGCTCTTTATGCGGCGGGAAGCCGGCGGCCGCCGGAGCTGCGCGCGGTTGCGGCATCAGAGAGGAACGACCCGGGCGGGGGCAGAGGGGGGCGAGGCGAAGGCCAAGAGCCGAGGAGGACGAGGAGAAAGAAGAGGAAGGCGAGCGCCGGCCGGGGTGCTCCCATTGTTCCGCACCTGCGCCGGCCGGGACACGTGGCGCCGCTGAGCCTCGCTCCTCGCCCCCCGCCACTTGACCCGCACACAGTCGCCCGGCACCATGGGCAAGGGGGTGAGCGGCGGGACCGGGCCGGGGCGGGAAGTGGGAAATTGAAGGAGCCGGAGCGTGGCCGGTGCCCCTTTCCATTCGACGGGGCTGCGCTTTGTCTGTGCCGGGCCGGGGCGGCCACGTCGGGGCGGGTGCGAGGGCGGCCGCGGCCGTTGGTGAGCGGCGCCGGTGCCGCCGGCCCCAGCAACGTGCGAGGGAGGGCGGCCGCCGCCGCCGCCGCGGGAAGGAAGAGCCGGGCCGAGGGCGTGGCGGAGCCCGGGGCAAGGAGCCGGCGTCCCAAAGCCCCCGGCTCCTCCTGGAGGCCGTGTCTCCCCGGCGAGGGGCCTCCCGCCCGCCCGCAGCCCCCGGGGCTGGTGTTATCTGGTGGCCTTGCGGAGCTGGGGAGGGAGCGCGGCTGCTCCCCGGGCTCCTGAGAGTACTTTAGACTTTTCTTTAGACACGAGGGCCCGGCGTGGGGGAGCGGGAGAAGGGGAGCCGTCAGCGTTATTAGGGCTGATTTGCTGGTTGGTAGCAGTGAGGGTGTGATGGGAGATGGTGGCAGGAGGGAGGCGGACACCCCTGAGGTCTCCTGTTCGTTGGAGTGATAAATTCTCGCAGAAGGCTGTGCAGCGGTTTCTGCCCTGTATCAGCATTGTTTCTGCCTTATAGCCCCTTATAGGACTATAGGGAGGAGAAGTCCTTAACTCAGATCGTATCTTTTAACTAAAGAAACGTGTCTATGAAGGTTGTCAGAAGGAAACAGTGGTGGAAGGCTGTTGGGGGATGTTGTTCTCAAGCACCCGTGTGTGGAGCAGAAGCACCTCTTGGCTTGGTCTGATTTTGTTTTATGTCAAAAAACTAGAGACCAGTTTCTGGGTTTTGTTGCTTGGATGTTTGGGGTTTTTTTTTCCCTTCGAATGCTTCCCCATATATCTTGTGTAGTTGGAGGTGTGTAGATTTGTGTTTGCTTTTGGTTTAGACACATTCCAGTAAAATTCCCAGATTTCTCTGCTTCCTGAGGAGAGGGTGACCGTGCAGGGCCATGGCAGCGGCAGTAGCATGTTCCCTGCCAACAGGTGTTCTGTGCTTCCCCAGCGCTGTTCAAACATTGACTTGACTTTGTATTGTCCTCACCGGTGCAGTACAGCAGCAGCAATGTTGACATAACTGCATGAGTAGTAGGGAGAGCTGCAAGAACATGGCTGGATGGACAGCTGCTTGGAAAAGGGGCTTGAGGAGTGTGTGGTGTGGGCTTTCAGCATTTGTCCTGTGTGTTTTTCTTTTCCTAAGGAAGTCCTCCTGTTGCTCCGGCAGTCCAGCCTGTTGTATTTAAGTCCAGTAGGCAGCGGGCGGTGTGGACAGTAAAAGTTCATCTAGGAGATAAAACACTGAGAGATTTGGCAGTGTGGGCAGTATTCTGAATCTTGTTTATATCATCAGAGCAGCCTTTGAGTTGTATGTGTATGTAGGACTGCAGTGCAAAAGCCTTTGGGGGCTAAACCTGCCTTGGAGGGACTAATAGAAGGTACAAACGCTTTCCAGTGTAGAAAGTTGTCTTGCTCCACTTCAGATTTCATAGGTTGCATGGATAATAAAGCAATTAGCCTGCAACTGAAGCACTGCCACAAGGGATAATTTAGCAGGGATAATACGGCTGCCTCATGCTAGCAAGTCACAAGATTTGCCTGTTCAGCAGTGAGAATGCATGCGGATAATTCGGGACCCCCTGAAAAACGGGCATGTGAGAGAGCGAGGCAGTGAAAAAGGTGGAGTGTGGATGCAACACTGAACAGCGTGTGCCTGTCCTGAGTTAGGGTGCCCAAAAAGGAAACTCCTTTCCCATGGATGCATGGGATGGAAGAGCAAAAAAAGAGCCTAAGTGTGAGAAAACAAGTTTCTTCTCTCTGTGGCTGAGAGAAGCTGAGTGGAGCATCTGTTTTACTTTAAATGGTAATGGGCAAGGGGAGGGCTGCTGCTGCTGCTATGCAGCCCAAAAAGCAGATTATCCAACGAGGGGGGTTTGTAGCACAGGAAAGCACTCTGGATTTCATTCCCGTTCAGAGCTGACTGGAAGCTGTTCGTAGACAGCAGCATGTTTCACTCCATCTCCCTCGCTGCACAGACATGGCATGGAGTTGGTGGTGTGTGCTTTGGGTCACTTCTGGAGGTCAACTCTGCCTTAAAGGCTGTGGGGAGGAGATGTCCTTAATTCAGATTGTATCTGCTAACTCAAGAAAAGTGTGTTTGAAGACTGTTGGAAACAGTAGTGAAGACTTTTTGAAGCGGGATGCTGTGATCGAGCGCCCTTGTGTGGAGCAGAAATACCTCTTGGCTAGCCTGGATTTCCTTGAACCCTAGTTAAGGGGTTTTTTTCCCCCAGTCAGAAACTAGGAAGGTTTATTGCATAATGGAACCAGCTGAGGGGAAATCATGCAAATCAAAGCAATCCTTATCTGGTGCAATAAAAAAAAAATCTTAATATATTACCTTCCCCTTCCCCCATCTTCATTCCTTTATTACTATGGCTGTTTTATGGCAGTTCACTTTTCATTACTATGGCTAGGGGATAGTCCTTTTGCCAAAGAAAACCCTTGGCCCAGTCAATGCATGTCCCTAGAAAAATGAGGGAACAGGGACAGGGGTCTCTGGCAAGTGAGGTGAGCTGTACAGCCCACTCTAACCCTGACCTGCTGAAAACTGCAGCTTATCCTTTACCCAGGCCTCTCCAAGAGGTAGCCTTCACCAGCTCATCTAGGGGAAAACTGTGTCCAGTCCACTCATCTTGATGTGTTTGTCAACTACGAGAGATGTGTGGAGTTATGGTGACTGTTGCAGGCAGAGAAGTGAGGAAGGTGACTCTTTGTAGTTGGCACAACACCAAAAAACCCATGATGGGTGCTCAGCTGTGCAGCGATGACATTTGGAAAGCCCTCTCTGTTCTTGGGTCTTTGCACAACTCCAGAGCAGTAGAGATGTTTGTCCTAATTCCCAGAGAGGGCTTAAGGTGTGTGGGTGGTCCTTGTTTTATCCTGATGATTAAGAACCTGATTCGGTTTATATCTCTTCTTATGAGAGAAGAGCTTGTCCTTCCATAATTTGGGAAGCAGCAGTCTGTGCACAATTAGCAATTACTAGCTGTTGAGTAAAAACTGCCTTGTGCTGTCCTAGATGCTGAGAGTCTGATCAATTGGTGCAGCTTAATTTTTTGGTTCAAGATAGGAGATTGAACACAGCTCTTGGGAGAGAGCAAGAAGGATCCAAAAAAGCCATTCCATCTTTTGCTAGGATTACATAGGGTCATGGAACAGAGTTTTCAGTCCAATAGGCGGAGTTAGTTTTATGACTCATCTGGTTAATATATTTACTGTCTCATAAGGCAGCAGGACAGTAACTTTTCTGTTTTCTCTGCACAATTGATTATAATGACATAAGCAGTAAAACAGACCAGGCCTCCAGAGACTGCATAATTTGTTTTGGCTCTTACTTGACATTTCTTGTTGGATTAGGTGATCTTAGAACAGGGTACTTCTGAGCTTGTCTTCTCATTTGTACCCCTCCTGTTTCCTGGTCAGTCATGGCTTGTATTGAGAACATCAGCCATGAAAGGCTCAATTAGTCCAGAGCGGAAAATCATCAGCTGTATCTGAAAGACAATAGGATTTTCTGGGGGATGTATAAAACTTCTTATGCTGGTGTATACAAATGTTGTGCTTAAGCCAGTGGAAAAAAAATAAATCTTGCATGGAAAAAAAAAAGAAGCTGCATTGTTTTTTTCTGAGGCAGTTTTGATGAGTCAGTTCTTGGGCTAAGTCAAGGAACAGGGGTGACATTTCTGATGAGACAGACCTTCCTTTGTGTTCAGGCCATGTGATTAAATCGTGATGAGAGGTGGATGTGGAGTACCACAGGCCTCCTTCTCTTTGTACAGCAGGAAGAGAAGGGGAGAGCCGGGAAATCCTACAGCGCTGAGGTGGGATGGAAACCTCTCCCCCTGGCAGCCCAGCCGGCACAAGCCTTTGTTGAACAGATTGGGCTCATCTTGCAGGAAGGGAGGCAATGGCCCCGGAGGCACAGAACAGGGGCAGGACTTGGACTCTGATGTGTGTGTCAAGTTCAGATTTGAATGATGGAGCAGGAAGTTCAGATTCTGCATTAAATGATCCTGTAACAAGAGCTGAAGCTGATTCTCCTAACTTTCCTTCTTACCTTTTCAGTAAGGGTGGGATTTAGTACTAAAGCAACAGAAGGGAAAGTATTGTGCTTTGCTTTTTTGTTTTTTGTTTGTTTTTTTTTAAGCTGAAGAATTGCTGAGCTCCTCTGTAAGATGGACTCCATTAAGACCCAAATACTTGGGTGCTTAAAGAAACAAGTAACTCTATCCACTCTTTGTTCTGACTGCAGCTGATCGCTGGGTTTTTTGAGTTTGTGTTTTTTTTAAAGCAAATCATGCTTGAACAAGGGCAATGAGCCTTTTCATGTTTGCCCACTTGTAGTTTGTTTCAGCTGCAGCTGAAAAAGCTTAAGCACTTCTATATTCCTGGATTATTCACTGCCCCCAATGAGCTGAGTAACTTTATTTCTCACAGAAGTTTCAAAGAACCAGGAGGTTTTTAGATCACCTGCAAGAGCTTGCCAAGCTTTTCTTGAGGAGAAGGGGTGAAGCTGAAGGTGATGGAGTGGTAGTCAGCCAAGGCACTAGCTCCTTCACCTTCGTCAGGAATCATTTCTCATCTCAGGCAGTAATCAACAGGCATGTGTTTTGTGCAGGGCTGTGTTTGGACTTGTCTGCCATAGCTCCAGCCGAAGTCAAAGTTGTTTCCTTCAGAGGCTGAAGGAGAGAGATGCTTCATGGTGGCTTTCTGTAAATTGCCTTGAGGCAAATTCCTGTGATGCTGGAATGCAAGGACCTTGCTGGTTTAAGTACTGTGGCTTTCACTTTTTTAAGAAGGGAAATGGGAGTTTAGGTGCAGGGAAGAGAATGTCAGGAATGCTGACAGTCTGTAGTTCTGTGTCCTTTTCCTGGATCAGTGGAGGCAAATAGCTCAGCTCTGCTCCACTTACTAAAAACTGTTTCCATTGCACAGCTCCGCAGTGGCAAAGCCTGCCTTTCCTGAGCAGGGCAGGGGGAGACTTGTGTGCCTGTGAAATGTGTGACTGTGGCTGCAGAGTGTGGCACGCACAGCTTTCTCAGCACAGTAAAAACCCTTCTCTAGATGTGACTGACAGGTTCTTTCAGAAAGAAGTAATGATATTTCTTCTTTTTCGTGCAGTTTCACTTTTGGTTTCGGTTTCTACTTCTCTCAAAATAGATAATAAAAATTTCCTGTGCTAGCTGCTCATCAGGACAGGTCTCGGATCCAAACAATAGTTCCTGTATCCAGGTCACTCTCAGGAGTCCAGTTCATGGTTTGAGGTGTTCATGCAAAAAACAAGCAAGGCAATGCCTTTGAAACCTTTTCTTAATCTTGTTAAAGATTTGACTCTGGTGCCGCTAAATGCTGTTTCATCTTAAAGTTCCTCTCGGGGATCTTATTAGGTGAAAAATCTCATCACATAAAACTTGGCAGAGTGTAGGGATATAATGGGTCCCACACAGAAGGGATCAGAAGGCTGTCTTCTAAGTGATGTTGATGTGCACTAAGTCATGATTTGTTTGTCCTTAGATGCTTGTTTACCCCATTATGACTCGATCTAAATCTTTGCACGATTTCATGTAGAATTAACCATAATAAAAGTGAATAAAAATCCTACTCAATAAAGAGGCTTTAAGTGAATCATCTGCTCTGTGAAGTGTAAGCAGGACTAAGCACAGATTGAATCTGCAGAAGTGTATTGTACTGCTGCTTTGTATACCATTCTCGCTGCTCAAGCTGCCATAAATTGAAAGCAGATTTCTGTTGCATAAACTGGCCAGCTAGTTCGCCAAACTGAGAATGAAAGTGTTGGAACTTAGCCCCCAGAATCGACCAGAGGTACCACCTCTTATTTATCTTCAGTTGATAGGCTGCTCCTCCTCACCAGAGGATGTGGAAGGCTGGGAGGGGGGAGGAGGGGTTAATGCCTTGAAGGAAGCATACGTTTTCTCTCAGGAATTGGTTTCTTCTGCTCTTCATCCCCTCTTCAGCTTGAGCCGGGGCTCACACGTCAGGACTGCCTGAATAGTGTGTAGCTTGCTTTCCTCCTTTCTAGGCTTGCATAATGTCTGGCTCTAATCTGTGTATTGGGGATGATACTGAGCAGACTTCTCTGTTCACTAGTTCATTTTTATTATTTATTGTAGTGGCCTAACTTTCATAGAATCGTGTAGATTGGAAAAGACATTAGAATAATTGAGTCCAACCACTAACCCAGCATTGCCAAGTCCACCACTAAACCATCTCTCCAAGTGCCACATCTACACATCTTTTAAGTACTGCTGGGGATGGTGACTCAACCAGTTTCCTGGGCATCCTGTTCCAGGGCTTGACAGCCCTTTCTGTGAAGAAATTTTTTCTAATAGACAATCTAAACCTCTCCTTGGCACAACTTGGAGGTAGTTTCCTCTTGGCCTGTCACTTCTTGGGAGAATTAACCAGCCCCCCACCTGGCTAGAGCCACCTTACCGGGAGTTGCAGGGAGCAATAAGGTCTCCCCCGAGTCTCCTTCTCTCCAGGCTCAATAACCCCAGCTCCTGCAGCTGCTCCTCATCAGACTTGTGCTCCAGACCCTTCCCCAGCTCCATTGCCCTTCTCTGGACATGCCCGAGCACCTCAATGTTCTTCTTGCAGTGAGGGGCCCAAAACTGGACACAGCACTTGAGGTGTGGCCTCCCCAGTGCCGAGCACAGGGGGACAATCCCTGCCCTGGTCCTGCTGGCCACACTATTGCTGATCCAGGCCAGGATGCCATTGGCCTTCTTGGGTACACGGAAGCTCTTGTGCAGCCACTGCTGACCAGCACCTCCATGTCCTTTTCCACTGGACAGCTTTCCAGCCACTCTCCCCCCAGCCCATAGCACTGCCTGCAGTTGTTGTGACCCAAGGGCAGGACTCAGCACTTTGCCTTATTAAACCTCTTATATTGTCAGTCTCATCCCATCAATCCAGCCTGTCCAGATCCCTCTGCAGAGCCTTCCTGCTCTCCAGCTGATCAACCTCCTGCCCAGCTTAGTGTTATCTGCAAGCTGACTGAGGGTACACTCGATTCGCCTGTCCAGATCACTGATAAAGATGTTAAACAGGACTGGCCTCAATACTGAGGCCTGGAGAGCCCCACTGGTGGCCAGGTGCCAGCTGGATGTAACTCTGTTCACCACCACTTTCTTGGTCCAACCCTCTAGCTGTTTTTTTTACCCAGCACACAGTGCATCTGTCCAAGCCACAAACAGCCTGTTTCTCCAAGAGAATGCTGTCGGAAACAGTGTCAAAGGCCTTACTGAAGTTTAGGTAGACAGCTTTAATATACTGTAATAATTTTGTCTGCCTGGCAGTCAAAAGTGTGTGTAGTTCGTGTCTACTGCTGTGGAATTTGACTGTAAGATGTTTCTAATAATGCTGTGTCTTCCCTTGCAGGCTGGAAGAGACAAGTATGAGCCCACTGCTACATCAGAGCATGGCGGGAAGAAGAAGGGGAAGAAGGAGAGGGACATGGATGAGCTTAAAAAGGAAGTTGTGATGGTAAGAGCGTAGGGAACAGAAAGAGCAGCTTTAAGAATGTTTGCTATGCCCAAAGCCCTCTGCATAATCTGACTAAAAGAGAAACGAGCTGGTGTGGTGACAGCATGGTCACTGACAGCAGTGACTGAAGGCACTGATCTCCCTTCTCCTCCCCTCTGTCCCCAAGCCAGATGTCCTGTAAGTGTTTCAGCATCACACAATAGACCCTGGCAACATCACTTCTCAAAAGGCACTTGGCACAGAACCTAAGTCTGTGCTTGCCTGCGTTACCCATAGCACAGTATAGATGTATTTCTTCAGCCAGGCGAGTGCACTCTGCGTAGCAGCATTACAGGCTTTATTGTGCTGTCATGTGAGTGGGACTGCTGTTTTCATTCCAGCTGAGGAGTTGAGGCTGTACAGCTCCATTTACTGCTGGCCTCTGCTCAGACTGACCTCGGTGTATTCCTTCTAATCGTGTTTGAGGCTGTGGGGAGTGTTTCCCATCTCCATCTGTGAAAGCTGGATGGTGCGATATCTCTCTGTGAGCATCATCTGGCTTAGATATGCTTGAAGGTGATGCAGATTCTGTTTCTGTTCTGTGGGTTTGAGACTGGGCTTTAACGTTTTGACCCCTCTGTTAGGAAGAGGAGATTCTAAAGATTGCTCAAAGATTACATTCTGTGTTCAGTTGTGATGTGTATGTAAAGCACCTGCTCCTTCAGTACAGCCGTTCAAGTGAGGCACTGCTCTGAACCAGCTCGATCCAACTGAAAAATAGCCTAGCTGCGAACAGAAGCCTCTTTGGGGAAAGAAACACTTCCCCCAAAGTAGTGCTTAACATAGCAACACTACTTAAAAACGTGTGAAATTACAGGTTTAATCTTCTGTACATTCCTACCTTCCTTCCCAACTCCTTTTCTTTCCATTCCTTTCTCAACCTCCCAAAAAACCCACCCACTGAGGTTTCACAGAATCTGCTGGGGGGGTGTGAGGACTGCACTGAGAGAAAGTCAGACTTCTTCAGCAAAGCTTTCAAGTACCCAAATAGTCATAAGAATGCTAACGATGAGACTGTGCTGAACTCCAGAATGAGTTTGAGATTTCTCTTCACAGAGAGGATGAACTGGAGTCCTCCTATCTCACCAGCTGTTACAGATAGGAAATCTGGGGTGGAATTGCTGAGCTCTTTTCTCAGATTCTTTTTCATTCCAACTATTTCTTGTCTTTCAGGATGACCACAAGCTGAGCCTTGATGAACTACATCGTAAATACGGAACAGACTTGAGCCGGGTAGGTAGACATTGCATTCCTTCCCTCTTTGCCCTGATCTGAAAAGAAACAGCCGCAGCTCAGAGCGTTTCACAAAGGGAGATCTGGGTGGTCTGATTTTGGTATGGTTTTTTTTTTTTTCTTCTTTTTGTGTTTAATCTCCCCTCCTCCAGTTAAGTTTCTCAGGCTTTGGGAGAACTGTTGAATTCACAAGTACTTCTCTTTATCCTCCCACTGTACAACTTGACCGCAATACTTCAGTGACTTTGCTTCTGACAAAGTCACTGTTACCTGCCACTGAGTTGTTCAAGGTCAAGTTGATTCAAGTTATTTTTTTTTCCGGAGGAGCACGTAATGAAGGCAAATGTTTGTTGTGTTGCAAACACAGTCTAGAGAACTAGCACATGCCTAGAGACTTAATGATGGCTAGTAGCAGTTAAAATTTTGCCTTTCTGCAGTAAGAGGTATGCAAATTTCCTAGGCTACCTTAGAGTCCAGTGCAGAAGCACTGCAGTGGTTTTACACTTTTGCTGTTGTTTGCTTTGCTTAGTGCATTTCTTGCATGATTGCAAATAGCATCAAGTCTGCTTTTTTTAACACTACAGAGTTTTACATTTTTGTGTCCCAAAAATGTGTCCCAAAAATTGGCTTCTGGAAGCTGAACTTCCTGGAAGGTTGTTCTAACATGTCATCACTTTTATGGCCTCCAGCTTTCACTTCTTCCATGATTTGGTAAGGGTGGATGGCACTGTGCTGTTCCTCAGAGCTCAAAGTTTGTGGCTGTAGCTTTCTTGTCCTCCCCTTCTTCAGTGTTCATAGGCCCATGGCCTGCAGGTTCCTCAAGTAGCATTCAACATCCTGTAGCTCCTGTTTTGGCACTCAGCTTTCACATCCTGCACTTGAGTTGTGGGCAGGTTTGGACATCTCCATTACCTGTTAGCAGCTGCTCGTTGCTGCGGTAGAACCTGAACAAATTCAGACCTACCTTCTGCAGCTGATCTTGCCACAATGCCGAAGAAATCAACCTCTCTTGCAGGGTTTGACTTCTGCACGTGCAGCTGAGATCCTGGCTCGTGATGGCCCAAATGCCCTCACCCCCCCTCCCACCACTCCTGAATGGGTAAAGTTCTGTCGGCAGCTCTTCGGAGGATTCTCGCTCCTGCTGTGGATTGGTGCTATTCTGTGTTTCCTGGCTTATGGCATACAGAGCTTGATGGAGGAGGAGCCCAACAACGATAACGTAAGTAAAAATGTCTGGTTTACCTCAAGGGCAGGCTAAGCAGCCTGTTGGGCTCAAGGCAGATTAACTTCCTTTGAGCATTCAGTCCAGAAGCTTTTCCCACAAGCACGGGAAATTCAGTCTGTGAGCTTAACATGTTTTGGAGTGCTTCCACATAATGAAATGAACAGGCAACTTCCTTTGTGTTGTGTTAACAACACTAGCTTGTGTTCAAAATGTACAGAGACTGCAAGTACCTTCATGCTTGTGATGGGGCACTTAAATGCTGGGCAATTAATTTGGACAAACTGGAAGCCTTTCAGGCAGATTGTCCTCTGACTCACTTTCTCTACTTCTTGTAGCTGTACCTGGGTATTGTGTTGGCAGCTGTGGTTATCATTACTGGCTGTTTCTCTTATTACCAAGAAGCAAAAAGTTCCAAGATCATGGAGTCCTTCAAGAACTTGGTGCCTCAGGTATGGAATAATTTCCTTGAGGTCTGGCAAGCCGTAGCTTGTTCAAAGGCATTAATGGTTTTAAACATCATCTCCATTTGCAAGGGCCTGGCTGTTAATGAGGGTTAATTTTGAGGGATCTGTGAGACTGCTCCAAGTAACTACGCTAATAGGCCAAGGTAGTTCCTGAAAACCTGTGGGTTCCACCAGCTTTTTAACAATCATAGGACACTTTCTCCATAGTCTGGGGAGTTCAGTAATTGGTGTGATAAGCATTAAAATTTGGATTCCTTCATGGACAATCTGGATCATACCTAGCTATCACACTGTCACCTTGGTAACAAGGAGCTTTAATATCAAGAAAAAAAAGTTATTTTTCTTAAATAACATATATATCAGATATAAACATCTTAGTACAAGTAGAAACCTTGTAGAAGCATAGCATAACTGTTTCAAGAATCTCAGGTCTTTTGAGCCTTGTCTTAAGAGTTGCTTTTGACATAGATGGTTTCTTCACTGTCTTTCAGCAAGCACTTGTAGTCAGAAACGGTGAGAAGATGAGCATTAATGCTGAAGGTGTTGTAGTTGGAGATCTAGTGGAGGTAAAAGGAGGAGACAGAATTCCAGCTGACCTTCGGATCATATCTGCACATGGTTGCAAGGTACAGTAAGTGACAGGCTGTTGGGAAACTTCATTCTGAAGGAGGATGAATTAGTCTTCTATGCTGTGAATGGGAGCTGGAGTGGAGGAGAAGGATGGGGAAGTACCTAGTAGGCATCTGTCTGCTTGTGTATGACATAGTACTCTCTTTCATGTAGGTGGATAACTCCTCACTTACTGGTGAATCAGAGCCTCAAACCAGATCTCCAGACTTCTCCCATGAGAACCCACTAGAGACCAGGAACATTGCCTTCTTTTCCACCAACTGTGTGGAAGGTATGTGTGTCTCCTACTTCCCTGAAGTGTGAGCAATGATATTGAGCTGTATAGATAAGCAGTGTGAATGCACCGTGAGCCTACTTCTACCATGCAAGAGCAGGGTGGAAGTTCCCATCAAAGTCGTTGCCCATTGCAACTGCAGTATTGTTGAATGGGCAAAGACTCCACAGCACTACTGGGTCTTTTGTTCTTGCTTCTTTTAGAGGAGCACCTATGTGGTGTGTCTTCTAGCCTGCCTGTTTTATTACAAGTAAGAAGTGTTGAAGTGAAGATAATATAATGTGAACCATGAGGCAGAGCTGTATGAAGTACTACAGAAAGTATAACTTTCTGGTAAAGGAAGCAGGAACCTCTGGCAGGAGAGCTTCTGTTGTAGCTCTGAGTATGGGGGTAGGCAGTCTTTGTGCTGAAGGCCACCCAGAGCATCTCTTCCACACCTACAGGATATTAAGCTGTGGTTGCTTTTGTTTTCTGAAACCCATTTCTCTTCCAGGCACTGCCCGTGGCATTGTCATTAGCACTGGGGATCGCACTGTGATGGGCCGTATTGCCAGTTTGGCTTCTGGACTGGAAGGGGGGAAAACTCCAATTGCCATGGAGATCGAGCACTTTATCCACCTCATCACTGGAGTGGCTGTGTTCCTGGGTGTCTCCTTCTTCATCCTTTCCCTCATCCTTGAGTACACATGGCTGGAGGCTGTTATCTTCCTCATCGGGATCATTGTGGCCAATGTCCCTGAGGGGCTGCTTGCAACGGTTACGGTGAGTGAAGCTGGAAAAAAGATGGAATTTGCTACATATGTGGTCCTTAAAGAAGTGGAGTGCTTTATGTCAGTGTGCATTCAGAGAGGTGAACACTCATGTAATGGAAGGTGAGTGTGTAGGGTTAGGCTTTATAAGTTCAGTGTCTTTTAACTAATTGCCTGAATCAACGTCAAGTTCTGCAGCAATTTATCTCATAAAGATGAGTCCCTAAGTTAGACCTGCACAGAGGCTTGCCATCATACATCATCATACATCATCTTGAAGTGAGCAAGACTAGGCATTCTAGTCCTGCCTTTTTCTATGGCAAGAAGGGGTTTTCTTGCCACAACCATCAGGTTTTCTACTCCCACATGCACACCAGCCCTTCCAACCCTTAAGGGCTGGCAGAGCATCCTGCAAGCTTCACTCTAGCCCCAGCTTTTGGTCTGGGATCTGTCAGAAGTTTTTGTAAGATTGGTTTCCTGAAGAGGTGGTGAGAGTATCTAGGTGTATGAAGACGTTGGTGGTGGACAGGAGAAAATGTTCCCATGCTGCCTTAGGAAGCAGAGTAGCAACTGAGCCAGGGAATGAACAGTTGGAACTAGAACCAGGTAAGAGCCTGTAGCAATAAAGTGAGCTGGAGCTGCTCACTTTATACCCCAGCAACTTGCAAGCCCTATCACCAGAGCTAATTGGCCATCTCATATGTGGATTACCTTCACCTATTTTGAAAGCTCCTATGGCAACTTAGACTGAAATGTTAGTCTGAGGTGTGTTATTTCCTTCCTAATGCACTGAGAAGCAGGAGGCCAAAGCATTTCCTGGAGGTTTTGTAATGAGGAAAATGTCATTTAAACCTAGTACCTGGATTGAAGTGTTGCTGTTTATTTTGCACTGGCAGGGTGAGCAAGGAGTTAGGGAATCACTGCAGGCCATGGAAGCTGGTTGTCATTCCATGGGCACGTTGAGTTGGACAGCACTGTTATTGCTGCACAAGTGCATCTAACCTGACATCTCCTTTTTTTCTTGTGCTCAGGTATGTCTGACACTAACAGCCAAGCGTATGGCTCGTAAGAACTGCTTGGTGAAGAACCTCGAGGCCGTGGAGACCCTGGGTTCCACATCCACCATCTGTTCTGACAAAACAGGCACTCTGACACAGAACCGCATGACAGTTGCCCACATGTGGTTCGACAACCAGATTCATGAGGCTGATACTACAGAGAACCAGAGTGGTAAGGCTGCTTCTCTGTGCTTGAGGCACCTCATTAAAAAGTGGCTTTTTCTGGGCCTTCCTGGACAGTGGTACTTCAAAGAACCTGTGTTTGTAGCTCTGCAGTAAAAAGTGATGTTCACAATGCATGGACTTCCGGTGTACATTCTCAGTCTAGAATGAGCGTAAAAGAAAATGGAAATGACACACAGAAAGCTTTGCACTTCACCGTGATTCTGTTTAATCCTTAAACTCTGTATTGCCTGCCTTTTGTGCAGAGTTACTCCATTGGAATTTGAGCCTCTTGAACGTTCAGCCCCATGTGTTTGTCCTGTACATAGAAATATTTGCAGAGTACCTGATTAGCTTTGCTAAAATGTATCTTGATGAAATTGTTCAGTCTTAAGTCTGTTGAAAGTATGGACAGCAGAAGTGTTTGCCTCGATAATTACTTGAGGCTGGACATAGATGGAAAGTTCCCATGTGGAAGTGGATGGTTGCCTTTGGACAGGGGTTTTCCCACAACATCCAGGATGTGCTTGTGTAGTGCCAGCAATGAATGTAAAACTTTAGCAGGAAGTTTCTCCTAGTTGATAGGAATCTGACATCTCAGTGTGCTGTGCAACTGAGAGAAATGCTTATCTCTCCAGAACTGTTCAATACAACCAAACTCAGGAGTTTCCTAGCTGTTGCCTACCTTGTGAAATGCTGTGCTTGCAATACATCATTAACATAAACATTTTTCCAGTGGTGCTGCTGCACCCTGCCCCGAACCAGTCCAAAACATTGTGCTTGTCTCCACTGCTTAAAAAAGCCACTTTATTTAACACTACTGCAAAGTAATCAGCTATAAATAGATTTTTTGGAAGCCCTAGGCCTGGCAGTGGTTGGCTTGGCTGCAGTGGAAATAAACCTAGAGGATTTCACTTCATGGAAAGTATGTTAGGTTATCGGTTAACTGTCTCTTCAATTCATCTCCTTTAAAGCCAACTTAAGAGCCAGAATGAGAGAGTGTCTTTATTTAAGCATTGTCCTTTGGGAGCTATTTCATCCAGTTCCTGGGTTGATGGATAAAGTGAGACAACCTGGAGGTAGAACCCAGCATCCCTTACTTAAGCCCTCTAAATGACTGTTATCTGTCGAGAATTCCTTGGCTTTGTCAGCGTGTCCCTCTGTTGCTGCTGGATACTGCCATTACTGGAATCTTGAAAGCAGAGGTGTTCTCTTGCACTGCTGCTGTTCCACCCTCTGGTCTTAAAATAATCAGCTGCTCATCAAGTATCTGGGAAGGGAGGAGGAATGAAAGATGTAGTGATATTCTGAGTGTTTCCTGCTTCTGAGATAAAGGTTTCTTGCCCTTAAACTTGTAGGATTTTGAGCTTATGTGACTTTTTTGAGGGGTGGCTTTTTGACATTCTTCCTCTGCTGTCAGGTGCTTCCTTTGACAAGAGCTCAGCCACTTGGACTGCTTTGTCCAGAATTGCAGGTCTCTGTAACCGTGCTGTGTTTCAGGCCGGCCAGGAGAATGTACCGATTCTCAAGGTGAGTTCCCAAAAAACAGGTGTTGGTCTTGTTCCTCACCACCATCCTCTCATAATGGTAGTGAGATTATATCCTCTGGGTCACATGAACCTGCAGAGTAGAGGTAGCTGCCACCACTCTTAATGTTTTCTACAGTCCAGCACTCTTAGTGGAAGTGTGCTGTGAGCAGGGGAGATGGGATTGAAGAGACATTTTTCCCACAGCAGAATCCCTGCCATCCTCTGCCATTCACACTCAGTTTGGGAGGCCAGATATTTCAGACAGGGCTAGGAAAGACCAGAAAGCTTTCCTAGGCATTTCCCAGTATCTGGCTGTTCCAGGAATTGCTATCTCTGGCATTTGTGCACTTCAAAGGTACAAACACCTGGTGCTGGGGGAAGTAGACCTCAGAGCTGGGGGAGCAGTGGTTGTGGGAGACTGTCTCTAGCCAGTCTGCTCTCACTGACAAATCTCCTTAAGCTTTCAGTGCTGGTGCAAATGCTGGCATAGCACCAGTTCACATTCCTCCTTCTGAACTGTGACCCAGCCAGGGCTGAAATTAACTGTACAGTGCTTATAATCTGTCAAGAATTAGTCATGCTGCTTAGTAAACTTATTCCCAAGGGTGTTCTGATGCAGTGCTAGTAGAGATGATGGAAGAAACTATTTTTCCCCAGCACTCCTCTGTATCTTAAGTCTACAAAATGTAAGTTCTTCCTGTTTAAGGAAGGCTTGGGAGAGGGGAGTTTTGAGAAGTCTTTAGATACCAGAAAATAATACAGAAATGAAAAAAATAAAAATTTTCTCACAGACAAAGAGACCAGAAGGGCAAGAAATACTTGGTTTCAATTGCAGCAAAGGAAACTCCACCAGGACCTTGAGCACATACAGATCTCCTGACCTGAGAATCCCCATCTCCCATCTCTACCAGTTCCAACCTTTATGAGGAAGGGAGACATAGACAGATCACATTTCTCCCAGAGGCTTGATAAGCTGGTGTTATACTGAAATGGGAGAGCACATGAAAGTGTTTCTGTGTGCATGTCATCACTCTTCATCTCATATTAGCTGTTCTTCATGGCAAGCAGATTACAGCAGTTCTCAAAATTTACCCTCCAGCTTCACTTGGTCTGACTGTACCTGGTTATTTGCCTTTCTCTAACCCGTTAAAAGGGCTTCTTGATTTTGTCACAAGAAGACTGCTGCTCTCTCAAGATGGGAGGCCTGGCTTTCTGAAATGCAATATTTGTCAGTCCTAGATAATGGAATTATTTATTCTTTGCTTTCATATGTAGAAGCTGGGACTGGGCTGTAATGAATTCACTCTTAAAATCTATTTTAAATGTCCAATCTTCTGTGGTTGTATGTTTTGAAAGTTGTCTTTTTCCCTCAGCGAGCAGTGGCAGGAGATGCCTCTGAGTCTGCACTTCTGAAATGCATTGAATTGTGCTGTGGTTCTGTCAAGGAGATGAGAGAAAGGTATCCCAAAGTGGTGGAAATACCATTTAACTCTACCAACAAGTACCAGGTAAGCAGGTGTCCTCTTGAAAGGAGAGCTGCTGTGTGAAGTACTTGTGCAAATTTGCACACAGTGTGCCTCAGAATTTGTTCTGGCACCCAAATCTTGTCTAGCCATTGCTTGTTTGAAGACTGCTCTATAAATCTAAGTTAACAGACCACTGTGTAGGAGCTGCACTGACACTAAGGTGTCAGCTGCTAACAAAGGATCAGACCTGCTCTCAACCTGTGTAGCAGTAGTGCACAGAGCGTGGGGTAACTCAAATCTGGGAATAGGAATGTACTGCTGGCAAGTGACCTTAACAGGTGGCACTTGGATACAGAGAAGGTCATTACAACACCTGCAGTTATATGCTAATGCTAAAGAGTGCACAGATTCCTGAGTTTGTAAACATTTTCAAAGTGTGGGTAAATGAAAACTAGAGCAGAATATCACAAATGGCCCTGAGCTGCCATAGTTGCAAAACATTGATGTTTTATTACTTGTGTCCTTCACAGTACATGTTTATAGAACAGATTCATTTCTTCCACCCTTAGCTGTCGATCCACAAAAACGCAAATCCTTCAGAATCCCGTTACTTGCTGGTGATGAAGGGAGCTCCAGAGAGGATCTTGGATCGCTGCAGCACCATTCTTATTCATGGCAAAGAGCAACCACTGGATGAGGAAATGAAAGATGCTTTCCAGAATGCCTACCTTGAGCTGGGAGGCCTCGGGGAGAGAGTGTTAGGTAAGGAAAAACAGCCTTATTACCTTGGAAAAGATTTGTCCTTCATGTTCCTGTGCAGTCCTCACAGATTAAGTGAAGGGTCACTCTGTTCCTGCAGTGTAACCATAGCATTAAGGTCACTTCAGCAATTCATGTAGGGACAGTCCTGCCTTTAATCTAAAAGGCAGCCTGCAGGGTCTGGTCTCTCCTGGCAGCGAAGTCACGTAGACCAAAATGCAGCAAAGCATTTGGGACCTTCCATGGTGCCACATGGGATTGGGTTTATTCCACTGCAGAAGAACCAGGCTGTGTCTGGGCACCTAGCAACAGCTGGTACTTAGAATAGGAGCGTGACTCCTGTCTCAACAGCCCTGGCTAAACCTCTGACTGAGCTGCCCTGTTATTCTTGTGTAGCTGCTTGCAGAAGCAATAAGTATTCACTCTCTCTGCCTCCTGATGTGTAGGAACAGAGTAAATGTGGGTTTGATGTGTTACAGGATTCTGCCACTTGGCTCTGCCTGATGATCAGTTCCCTGAGGGCTTCCAGTTTGATACGGACGACCTGAACTTCCCTGTAGACAAACTCTGCTTTGTAGGACTGATGTCTATGATTGACCCACCCCGTGCTGCTGTGCCAGATGCTGTTGGCAAATGCAGAAGTGCTGGGATCAAGGTAATTTATTCCTGGGTTGAAAATTTCCTCACTTCATACCTGTGGAAATAAAGGGCTTCCTTGACCTCTTGGGTTACTGTAATGTGAGTGGATGAAGTAATTGATCAGGATTTAACTACTACAGGCTTAATTTCTAAGTTCAATACAAATGGTTGTGTGTTCATGAACTGAAAAATAAGTGAAACTCCAAACTGCTAGGGCACAGGCAGGTGCTTGAGAGCATGGTGTCCCAAAGCACAGGATTTGGCTAAAGTGAATTCTTCATGTGCCCACAATACTGACTAAAATGATAGGGAAGTGCAGGCTGGAAATGGAGCTGGCTCCAATAGCTCAACATGAACAATTTTGTTTTCCATCCACCTCAATCCCTCACATACTGGTAGCAGGTTACTGCCTGTACCTCAGACTTGCTCTGTGCTAGGGCTCACAAGTAGAACAGAAGACATGTGTGGCCTTTTCAGTGTGCTCTGCAGTCCAGGCAAGGCTTTCATGGCAGTCTGTTTGCATTTCAGGTTATCATGGTTACTGGAGACCATCCGATCACAGCCAAAGCCATTGCCAAGGGTGTCGGCATCATCTCCGAGGGCAATGAAACAGTAGAAGATATTGCTGCTCGACTCAACATTCCTGTCAGCCAGGTCAACCCTAGGTAATGGCTGCTGGGAAAGGCCAGAGCTGGTCAAAGACTTAAACATTTGCCTCTCTCCTTGCCTTGGATAATTCCTCATCATCTCTCCCCTGGACATGAAAAGCGTGGCATTGGCTTAGCTCAGCATGTTGTGGCTCTTCAATGTGTATCATGAGTTATGTGAAGAATGCACAAGACTGTCTGAAATGTGCATGTCTTGTGTGTGAGTAAGACTGTAGGAGAGCAAAGCAAGCCAGACTTATGTCAGGTACAGGAGCTGACATAAGTGCATAGCTACAAGCAGAATAAATGTAAAAAGGGAACTCCTTCCTCTTAAGGGTTAATGCTTGCCTTCATAGCCTAGCTGGGACTGAGGCATCCTCAGAAAATGTGCTTTGGCATAAGCAGGCTGTTTGCAGAATGGCTGGGCTGTCTGCAATGCTTAGCTTGACCCAGCCTGTGTTTGGGCTGGAGGACAGCCATGTAGCTTATGAACTGTGAATAGAGACACCCTGTGAAATGAAATTGCTTGGGGGTTTTTTGGTTGGGTTTTTTTTTTTTTTAATTTTTTTTTTAGGGTAACTTCAAAACCCAGCAATGCAGGCTGGGGTTGGCTGGGCTGTTTGACTGAGCAGGTCAGCAGCTGGCTCTTAAGGGTGGCGAAGGAATTTCCCTGTCTAAACTGGGTGATGTCAAGAGCTGTGTGGATAGTCCCCTAGACCTATAAGGGATGGTATGCTGGGCTGGAGAGATGGCATTTTGCTGCAGCATGTAGGGTACCAAACCAGTCTAAATATAACATTGCATGCTTTTGTGGCCGAAGGGTGTAAATTAGTTGGAACTGGCATAGTGTGAACACTCTGTGAAGAACCATGTGTCTTCAGTCACATGGTCATCAGCCTATTGCAAAAAGGATTGCCTGCAGAAGACAGCAGCATCTTTTGGAACCTTGGAAGCTAACTAATTGAGACAGGGGTTCCTTGTTTTCAGCGAGGCCAAAATTTGTGGAAACAACTAGTCTTTGCCTTGATGCACTTCAGAAAGCTATGGAAATAATTAATCTGCTCATGAGGTTTTTTGTCTGTTGCTTGGTTCTGTTTCATTGTCCTTTTTCTTGGTGCTCCCAATCTGCCTCTCAAATTTTGAGCATCAAACCTCTGTGCAGAGGCTGCCTGGATTAGTATTTAATCATGGCAGAGGTTGGTCTTTCCCAAGAGCACTGAAGAGCCCTATTTTTATGGGGCAAGTACAGCTAACAAGAAGTTTATTGTGAAGTAAAACATACTTGCTCTTGTTTGCAGGGATGCCAAAGCTTGTGTGGTTCATGGCTCAGATTTGAAGGACATGACTAGCGAGCAATTGGATGACATCCTGCTTCACCACACAGAAATTGTCTTTGCCAGGACATCTCCTCAGCAGAAGCTCATCATTGTGGAGGGCTGTCAGCGACAGGTAAAGAGAGGGAGAATAAGGATGGCCTATTAGAGAAATGCCCAGGCACACATATGTAAACTGCCAGGCAGGTCTGCCGTTGAAGTGGTAGGGCTAAGTCTCAGTGTCCTGATGTAAAGGGCCAGATTAAATCTGTCTGTCAGCAGCCTTCAGCTGCTGATGTCAGGCTGTTCTACAATACATTAATCTAAGGGTCTGACAGGAAAACATCTTCAGTTTGTACTGAGGCTTTCTTCTGATCCACTAGGATGTTCATTAATAAGCTTAATTCCTAAATGCTCTGGATGTGCTTGGGAGAGGAGGATCCAACATGTTCCCAGTGTCTCCTTTGGAGAGAGCTGCATGGTTCTCTGGATGAACCTGATCAGAACAGGGAAAGGGTGAGGGGAGGGCAAGAAGGAACTGAGGTCTCTTTACAGCAAAGTGAAATAGTTTTTTGTGCTTCATCTGAAAGGCAGGAGAAAGCTTTTCTGCCCAGAAGTCTTCCATGATGATTTCAGTCTTGCTGTTCCTCTCTTTGTGCTTAGGGTGCCATTGTAGCAGTCACAGGTGATGGTGTGAATGATTCCCCAGCCCTGAAGAAGGCTGACATTGGTGTTGCTATGGGTATTGCTGGCTCAGATGTCTCCAAGCAGGCAGCTGACATGATTCTTCTGGATGACAACTTTGCCTCCATTGTCACTGGGGTTGAAGAAGGTGAGTCTGTAACTTGTGTGCAGTGGTGGTAAAGTAACATGCTTCAGCATCCCCTCTGAAATAGAGGCATCTGGGGGGCTCTTCTTTGAGCTTGCCTTCATTACAAGAGTTTCCATTACAAGGAGAGCACCACTTTTCCTCCTCCCTTCAAAGTTTTATTCCTTTCCATGGGTGCTCAGCATGACCCTTTGGGATGGGTAAGAGTTGGAAGCATCTGAGTCACAAAAGCTACTTTGTGCTGTTGCCTAACACGTGACCTTACAGTCATCTTTGCCAGCTGAGTGTGACATTTTCCTTCCTGATGGAGAAGCAGCTCTCAAACAGGAGCACAAGAGAGGGTCCCTCCAGGGGCTCTTGATGATGCCCAGAAACCAAGGCTTAGTATCCTAGTGCTGTGACCAAAAGTGTCACTCTGCACAGGTGCTGCTGCACATGGAGCAGTCTCACCCTTACACACAGGACAACCTTTCCACCTGCTGCACTAGCATTTTGCCATTTGGTGTTAGCAGTGAGGCTGCCTGTGAGCTGCTTGGCTGCCTTCTGCTGACAAGTGAGAGTTTACCCTGCTGTCTCTTCCTTGCCCCAGGGCGTCTGATCTTTGATAACCTGAAGAAGTCTATTGCCTACACCTTGACCAGTAACATTCCTGAAATCACACCGTTCCTGATCTTCATCATTGCAAACATACCCCTTCCTCTGGGAACAGTCACCATCCTCTGCATTGACTTGGGCACTGACATGGTGAGTGTGGTGGTTTTGTCTCAAGAAAAAATGTGGATGTTCTTAGGTACCCTGAAGAAAGGACAGGAGGAAGGAAAATGCTTAAATACAGTTCTCTCTAGTGTTGTGATTTAAAGTAAATGACCATCTGATACTCCTTTTATTCACATTCATCTCATGGCTCTTGAGTCTGAGGATCTTTCAGCTTCCTGTAAGGACAAACTGGGGATGGGGAGGAGGGGGTAAGGTCCTTTTGGAATATCACAGCTAGGGCTTTTGGGGAGTGCTGTTTCTCACACTGAATACATGGGATAGGGCAGACTCTATACTGTGGAGAATTGAAACTCTTCTAACAGTAGTCCTGCCACCCTCAGGTCCCTGCTATCTCCCTGGCATATGAGCAAGCAGAGAGTGACATCATGAAGAGGCAGCCCAGAAATCCCAAAACAGACAAGCTGGTGAATGAACGGCTGATCAGCATGGCCTATGGGCAGATTGGTAAGCTGCTCTGTTTTCTCTGGCACCAGTTTGAACTTGGTGGTAGCAGGGATTGTACACAATCTTGAGTCAGTGACTGCTCTGCTTATTTTGGTAGGGATGAGGTTTGGGGTGTGTAAACCAGAACCTCAGGCTGTAAAGAACTTGCCATGATTCTTCCCCTGTGGCTTATAGCAGTGGCTTGTGCAGCTTGATCCATTGAATCGCTTTCACAGTAATTTTGTTTAATTGCACAGCGCTGTAAAGGAACTGGCTGACAACCAGCTCTCCTCTGGTTCAGACTTGTTCAGCAAGAACATAGATCCCATTGTTGGTTTAATTAGAAGTAAAGGATTCTCTTCAGAGTATCCCTAAATGCACAGCATTAGGAGCCTTGATTAAAGGCAGCCACAGAGACGTGCCCAGTTCACAGGATGGGAGCTCATGCTTAATTGCAGCAGACCTTGGGAATCTTCTTGACTGTATTTTGCAAGGGCTGGGGGTGGGCAAGGCAAAATGTGAATACAAAGGGAGTTTTATCTTGTGTCCTTGAGTACAGTGCCATCACAGCACAGGGCAGAACTGAAGGAACTCTGTACAAAGTTGCGGGCAGAAGCTGCTCAGCAAAAGGGTTGCAGCTGCATTTGATGTTAGTGTGAACTGTTTCTACAGCTGCTGCTTGGGACACTGAGCCCCACAAGGAGTAATTTTTAAGGTGTTTAGGGTTTCCTACAAACAATTGTTCTGTGTTACAATTGCTCTGCACAGTAGCTTTATCAGTTTTGTCATCCTTTCTTACCTCTTTAGGTATGATCCAGGCCCTTGGAGGCTTCTTCACCTATTTTGTAATCATGGCAGAGAATGGGTTCTGGCCTTCTGGCTTGCTAGGGATCAGAGTTCAGTGGGATGACCGATGGATTAATGATGTGGAAGACAGCTATGGGCAGCAATGGGTAAGTTTTGAGGCAGAGCTTAGAGGCTGCCAGCCAAAATATTAATGCCTGCTGAACTTGGTGCAGAGCAAAGACAGTGGGTCTGAACAAATGCTCTCTGCTTTGTCTGCTTCCTAGACCTACGAGCAGAGGAAGATAGTGGAGTTCACGTGCCATACAGCCTTCTTTGTCAGCATCGTGGTGGTGCAGTGGGCAGACTTGATCATTTGTAAGACCCGAAGAAACTCTGTCTTCCAGCAGGGGATGAAGTAAGTCAGCCTGTCCATGGAGGATTTAGGTGTGGACTCTGTGTTCTCCAGCACACAGCATTCTAGTCCTTCATCCCAGCAGGTGTTTCAGCAAAAGTCTTGACCAGACTGCCTCGGTAGTGGGTAAAAGAGGACTGGGTGCTCTCTTCCTTGTAGTACTTGCTTGTAGGCTTGCAGTTGTCAGGCTGGGACACAGAAATGGTGACTTGTGTTGGCATTGTCCGTGGGAGCCAGCCCACCTCAGAGGACACTGACACTCCAGCACACAGCCTTGATCTTGTACATACATTGATCTTGTACATTCAGCCACCTCCTAAATTTGTGATGAAAGCAATTGCTGGTTGACTTAATCATAAACTGTCTCTGAAGAGACTTAAAATACCATCAATGGCAACTCTGCTGTCACCTTGGATGGATGGCCTGGCCTGGTAGTCCCCACCTGATGAACTCCTGGGCTGGACTGGAATGTCTGTTTCCATTCACTCCCATGTGGCAACTAGGTGATTTTTAGGATGTCATCTCTGAAAGTACTTTCTCCCTGACTTCTTTCTTGTCTCTTCTAGGAACAAGATCTTAATATTTGGTCTCTTTGAGGAGACTGCTCTGGCTGCCTTCCTGTCTTACTGCCCTGGGATGGATGTTGCCCTAAGGATGTATCCTCTGAAGTAAGTTGCATCATGCTTTTTGTGTAACAGACTGCACCGCTGAACAACAGTGCTTGAGTGGGGAGATGGATTCAAGTAGTTGTGAACTAGTGAAGCATCAAACCTAGTCTTAAGAGTTCAGGCTAGAAGGTGTCAGTGATCCTTTGCTGTCCTGTGGCACACCAGGGTTTTCTTCACTGTGAGTGGGAATGTTTATGAGGAGCCTCCTGTGCAGTGCCTCACTAAAAATCAGCAATAGTACTTCAGTTTCACACAACAACCAGTGTGCCCTAGTGCAGCTGCCTCTTGCACTTATTTGCATGGAGTATTGTTATGGGTAGGGTACTGAAACCTCCAAAAAAAGCCAGTTGTATTGCTGTAAATCACAGGCCGGATGACTCTTGGGTGCTGAAGAACTGCTGATGACGTCTTGTGCCTTTTTCCTGCCTTCCTTGGGAAGAGAACAAGTAGTAAAATCTTTTAAAAGCTGCTACGTAGATGCAGATGACCAGTTGATGCACAGTAACTTTCCTAATGGTTGGGAAGGTGCCAACATCTTAAGTGTTGCTCAACAGCATTGCAACACTTCATGGCAGGCTTTAGTCTTAAGCCAGAGGACTGTTTAAAGTTTTAAGTGTCATGAAATCTTCATGGAAAAAAAGAAATCCTGGTACATCTTGCATTCCATTCAAAGTGTTGCCTGGAGTTGGGTGCTGCTGAAGTGTGAGCATTTCCTTACAAGAAAGCTGGCCTCTGCCCAGTGCCTGCAGCAGCTGATGTTAGTAAATCATGAGGGAAACAATACAGTTCCAGCGAGCAAGGCTCTGGGCACAAAGGTTGTGTACTTAGAGGAAATATTGCTTGATTGGTAGGGGGGAGGTGCTGGTATAGAGATGAACAAAGGTGCTATGACACACCTTGTGTTGGAATTACCATCCAAAAGTGGATTGATCTACTGTAGCAGAAAACCTGGTAGTAATTCTTGGCTTGGAGGATTCTTGACTGAACCCCAGCCAGACTGAACTGGCAAGCTGGGTCATGCCAATCCTCTTGCACTTGAGAGCTGTTCCAGGCAAATAGCATCTCCACAGCCTGTGTTCTCACTGTCTCCTCTCCCAAACAGGCCAACCTGGTGGTTCTGTGCTTTCCCATACTCCCTCCTCATATTTGTGTATGATGAAGTCAGAAAGCTCATCATCAGACGCAACCCTGGCGGTAAGAATATGCTGCTCATCTCTCTGTTTCCTCCCCCACCTCTTCATGCTGCTGAGTTCTCCAGAAGCCCCAGCAAAGCTTGTGGACCCCTAAGCACTATTTGGGGGTGTATTTTGCTGTGTTTTCTTCAACATTACTTGAGCAGTTAGTTCAAATGAAGGACTTCTTGCTGTCCCTGCGTTCCTTCCCTCCCATCATATAAAATGACCGATGCACTGAAGTAGATGGAAAAGGCTGATTAATGCTTGGATAGTTCTAGAAAGCTGGAAGAGGTCCTGAAAGCTGGAGAACATCAATTTGGCAAGATTTTCCCATTGCGACAGGTCACTTATTAGCTCAGATGCTACAGTGCAAGTTTTCAAGAACCTGAAAGGAGCTCTCATGAACCTCATAATTGGTTTGCCTTGAGACTAATTCTGCTTTCTCCCTTCTTTTCCTTTAGGCTGGGTGGAAAGAGAGACCTACTACTAAAAAGTACCTGTAAAAACATTCCACGCACAGCCCATGCCACCTCTCCACCATCTCCCCTGTGTGCATACTTCATCTTTGCAAGAGCAGAACTGTGCCTGAGCAGAAGTGAGCTGAAACTAGAGGAAACATGAAGAAACATGGACTGGAGGAGAAAGCAAGGGGGAGGTTGGGGTGGGGGGGGAGTGTCCGACCATCAGTCCAGGGGGATGAGAGTTTGAGTAGTTTTATGTGCCTTTATGTTTTTGTAAAAGGAAACTGAAGATTTTATATATGTGGATTTTTACAAATAAAGATGGATTATAAGAGGATGCCCCCACATGGTCTTAGGTGGATGTTTTTCTCAAGGCAAAAACTGGTTCAGGGCAGTGTCCCCACCCTGGCTTAGGGTGTGGTGGTGAGTGCAAGGGTTAGTGTCTGGCTTCCTGTTTTTGTAATAGGGAAGCAGAGCTGCTTGACCCACGGACAACAGCATGTGTAAAAGCCCCAGTGCACCTTACTCTAGCTCGGTGCTTAATGTGACAAACTGTTTGCCAGCACTTGCATCTCACAGCCTAAGGCTCAGGAAGCTTCCTGGCCTCTGACTGCATCTTGGCTTCCTTGTGCAAGTGGAGCATTGAGTGAAGAGCTGGCCTGCCTTAAGGGGCTCTTTGCTGGGTTCTGAGTGAGAACAGGCTTCCACTGGCTGGCACTTGGATCCAAGCAGCCTCGTTCTCAAAATTGACACTGATTTTCCTGCTTGCTTAGCCAAGCAAGGGATAGTGTTTCCCAGTGTCCTCTGTGCATGGCACTTGCCCCATCCTGATACTGGCTCGTGCCTCCTGTGGAATGAGGGCAGGGGCTCATCATGGATTCTGCATCCTCCACTTTTGAGGAAGGCGTTGCTGTTGTCTTGGGGTCTGAGCTGTCTCTGTGAGCTGAAGTGAGTCATGCTGCTGCTTCTCTCTGAGTATCTAACCTTTTTCTGTATGCTTTGATTTACTGTTAATGCCTGTATGGCTCACTTCTGTGAGAACTGTGAGAGATCTGGCCTTTTGCATGTGGGCAGTCACCATGAAGTCCTAACTATTCATTGCTCCTAGTGCTGTTATGCTAAAGCAAGCTGGAGATGCTTCAAGCCCTGTTCCTGAACTACTGGTCTGTGCCCCTCTTAGATATGTGTCTACCTCTGCAAAGGATCACTAAACCACAGCACTTAAATGCTCTGCAATTAAAACTCCATGTTGTCATCCCTTCTTCCTCATAACTTTTTGGTTTTTTAAGGTGGTGTTTGAAAGCTGGGTCGCTTACCTCATGTGTGAACAATATAAACTCAGCACTAGGGAGGGAAAAAATGAGAAGTTGAGGGTGGCAACTGTTTCAATTTGTCTTGGACACTCTACTGTGGAACCCCAGTTGGAGATGATTAAAAATAATAATAAAGTCTTCCAATTGTTGGAGTCTGCCCATGCTAACAGTTGAATTCATGCAACTGGGCGTGAGGTGATCGCAGTTGGGAAGGGGAGATGATGAGCTGCTCTAAGGGAGGAAGGAAAAAAGGTGGGATGTATGTTACTGGATCTGATGACTGAGAAGGGATGCAGAAATGACACTCAGCCCACCCAGGCATGACACTTCCTTAAACATTTTTGTCAGTGCCTGAGACCCACTGCAGTGAAGTTGCAAAATCAGTGTTAGTTGTCAGATGCTGTCAAAAAAAAAAAAAAAAAAAAAAAAAAAGGTCCTGTTACTCTCCCTGACATTTTAGCTTTTAGCAGCCTTAGCAGTGAGCTTCTCACTAGGACTCCGAGGTGTGGGTGAGGAGGAACCCCTGAAGGTCCAGCTGCTGCTCTCAACATCAAGGCCAGAGCTGACCCCCTGCCCTGTGGCTCCCAGGGCTCCTTGTTGGGTTGTCCTTGTGCTCCACTGTAGTTGAGGCTCCTTTCCAGACAGCTCCAGCTGCATCTTGCAGGAATGCTTTTTGGCTGCAGTTGCTGCTCAGGAGTTCCACCTCACCTAGGCATCTCACACCACTCCAGGAGCATTTCTTGCACTTCATGCTGTGACTCACCAGTTTAGTTGCCATCTTCCAAAAGAAAACAACTCTGAAGCCAAGTCTGGACCAGCACTGAGTCGTGTTAAAGGAAAGCCTCACCTCGCTGTGACTGACTCCTTGCCTGGGTAAGGGGCTGAGGGAGCTGTGTCTGGGGTGAATGGGCTCCAGTGCTTGGGGAAGGGAGCAGGTAACCAGCACCAGGGTGGTAGAGAAGGCAATGCAGGATGTTTTATATTGGCCCTAGATGCTGGTCAATATTCACAAGCTAAGTAGTGAGCAGTAATTACAGACAGCATTTACAGCAGCTTCCCTTTAGCACACTGAGCTCTTGTCACATGGCTGAGCTCACCCTGATTTTTTTCCCACCCTCAAAGGGCAGGATGTGTTTATGATGGCAACACCACCTCCTTTAGCCTAAAGTGACATGGAAGATTCTGCATGAGATGCCCATGACTCACCACCCAGCGAAGGAACCTGAAATAGTATCAGTGCCTGAGTGGATGGACACCAGATGTCTGTGCCAGAATCATGCATATCCTTTGCTGGGGCTGGGGGTCTGAGGCAGAAAGATGAGGGCAGGGCATGGGGCCAGCTGGGAATGGTACCCACCAGGATGTGGGAGCTTCAGCAGACCTGTACAGAGCAGTTACCTCGCTCAGTGCTAGGCTCTTGCAGAGGTAGTTTTTTGTTTTTTTTTTTTTTTTTTTTTCCCCAGTAATCCTTTGTTTTCACAAGATCTGCCAATTAGCAAGAAGAAAGGCACTGGTCCCTCCTGGGGACCTGCTCCCCAGCACCATTCCTCAAGGGATAAAGCACTTTACTGGCAGACTTGAAAGCAGGCAGCTCTGAGCCCCTCCACAGTGCTTGCTTGCCCCTGACTCCATGGCCTTGAAAACAGGAGGAGGGCAAGACATCTCCCTCCAACCTATTAGGCCTCTGAAGCAGCTGATTAGCCAAAGAAGAAAGTAGATTAACCCCAATTAGGTGAAAATGTATAAACAATTATATTCAGTAAAGGTCTGTGGATAGGCTTCCCAGGAGTCTGGCTTTGAACATGCATCCCAGGCACCTTCCATAGCTGACAGTCACAGCTGTAGAGACTCCATCAGCTCCTAAATTGTACCAATGCTTGGAGCCCCTTCTGTGCTCTCCCACAGCTCACTGCTGCAGGCTTGCTCAGATCCTGCCTGCACTTGCTTCAGATGTTGCTTTGTTCCTCTACCTCTCCTCTCTTCCAATCTCTGCAGCCCTCCTTCCCTTTCCCCATCACTCCGTGTGCCATCCCAAAGGCCTCTGGACTCCTGGGCTTTGCTGATGAAAAGTACAGCAGAAGGCCTGTACCTGTGGAAAGTTTTTACTCTCTTTATGGAAGGACAGAAATCCCTCTCTCATCACACTCATCTTTGCTCTCATGAGGTCATCTATCTCCCTGCTTCTTCCATCTGGCTTTCCAAGCACAGTAACATCTTCCCTTGCGTGAACCTTTAAGCTCTCTGGCTCTTCAGAAGGCTGGAAAGAAAATACGGCTGATTTGCCCAGCTCTGATAAGCAGCTGTAGAATCTTGCATTTTATGTGCTTCCTTTCACTTTAGGAGGCCCCACATTTTCCTGCACGGTACACAAAACTTTCCCTCTGCCTCTGGGAGGCTTATGCTGCTGTCCGGCAAACAGCCAGTTCAAACAGCCCGGAGGGGAGATCTGATCAGGAAGGAGATACTGAAAAACCCTCCAGTGAAACGCCACCAGAACTTTCCAACTATAGCTGGAAAACAGCTGTGCTTCCCAAGCATGCCTGGGGAGGCTGGTGTCACCTCCCAGAGGTTTGCCTAGCTAGCACCCCCATCTCCTATGTGCTTGCTTAACTGGATCCCTGATGCACTGAAATAAGTCAGAAAGTCAGGGATGGTTAGAAAATCGTGAGGAATGGGAAACCTCTCCACAGGCACAGGCAGCTCAGCTTTTCCCTTTACTGTGGCAGAGGACATTGAACAGCTAGCAGAAGAAAACCCCACAGCTGTTTTTTTTAAATGTTAAAGGGTAAAAAGAAGGGATTCTTGACAGCGTGTCACATTCATGGCCTGGGACCCACAGCTGACAGGAATCAGGGCTAAAAATAGACATCAGTGCTAATGGGCTCGGAGCAGCCTTCGGCAAACGAGTCCCAAGGTGAATTATGAAATCTAACACGTGTTCTCTCCCTAACAAGTGTGGTTTCTGTTGAGGCTTATTTACTTTGGTCTTCATACCTGCTGGACATAGGATACAAGTGTTGGGTTTCACAACTAAACAGAGCTGGGCCTGATGGGGGGACAGCCAAGAAGTCAACAGGAGCCCTGTTGTGGAGAATGCAGCTCCACACAACTCAGCACTGGCCAAAGGAGTTCTGGTGATGGCCCCTGCCCAGACAAACTGACCCAGCTCAGTTGTGACTCCCCTTGGTGACTTGGCTTTCACATAACCTCCTGAAACCCCTCATTCATACAACACCTGCCAGTCTATCTATATGTACCTTTGGTGTGAGTATTCTGTGGTGATGATCTGATAGTTTTCATCCAACCAATGCCCTCCTGCATTACCCATCCTTATAAATCTGGTCTGGCTGAGGCATGGTGACAGGGTTCCTTTCTGTTCTGTGGTGCTCTTGACGGCTTTGTCCCATGTGTGGGAGAATGAGCAGCACCTGATCCGGAGAAAAAACAGCAGCACAGGCATGAAACTTGGCTGTGCAAGAACTATTGTCTCCAAAACTCAAAAAGTATTCCAAACCAACAAGTTTGTACTTATCTGCCCTGTGTATGGCATGGCTGGGGTGTGTTTGATTTGATGGCAGGAGGTTTACCACATTGTCAAGCTACAACCTGAAATGGCTGAGAAGAGTCTTCCCACAGCTCTGTGCTGCCCCAGCAGACAAAGCTGGGCCCACAGACAGAGGAGAAGGGAAAGGGAGTGCTCAACAGACAGCTGGGCTTTTTCTTTCCAGTTAGGGTATTTTCTGCTGGTTTTTTTTTTTTAAGTTGTATCTACAGCTAATCATCCAGGGACATTTTTCTGCTCCTTTTTAATGTTTTTTTTTCCCTTTTACAAAATACTTTCTAAAAGTAAATCTGTGTAACAGCCAGTCTGAAACATGGCTGTCCCCAGCCTATCCTTATCACACGTGCTTGCCTGCATGCTCTTCCTTCTCTGCTCTTCCAGGTTTTTTTTTTAGGAGGCAATTAATCCCCCAGAGAGATTAAAATAGAAATGAAGGGAGTTTTTCCTTGGAGCGAACATTTCCGAGTGACCTTCCCTCTCCTCCACAGTGAAAATTGACCATCTTGGACAAATCACTCCCAAAGCAACAGATACCACTTGAAGGCTTCCGGCAAAGCCCTCTAATTTCCACAGGCCAGGGGTCAGGAACAGCTCAGCTGCACTGCTGGCACTCAGAGCAAGCTACAGGGAACAGTGTGATCACCTGGAAATAATGAAGGTATGATAGGAAAGAAAACTTAATACTGGGATGACCACCCTCAGGATCTGCTGGGGAAGGTCTATTTTGATCACAGACAGAGCAGTCAGGGCAGAGTCCTCACTACCTCCTCTGGAAGGAGTCAGACAGCTACAGTTTGCCCGAGCCTTCCTCTTTTTCATTCTGGATTTCAGTGTGTTTTTGTAATTAGCTGCCTGAACTCATACACCTCTTTAACCCCCCATGTGTCATTACTGGAATCAAGGAACTTGCACTGGTGTCAGCAGGGTCCCTTGTCATGCCCCAAATTACAACCAAATTTGGAAGAAGCACCCAGAACCTCTTCCTGCTCTCAGTGCCTTATCCTTGAGTTACCCCACACCAAGCTCCCCACTCGGTGCTGCATGCACGTGGTTGCTGCATCCTCATCCAACACCCACGAGCTGCCCTCCCCAGAACACACACACGTGGTGTGCAACAACCCTGCCAGGACTTTCCTGTTGGTGTTGTCCTTAAGGATTGTCCTGTATTCACTCCTGTCAGAGGAATATTAACACCTGAACACTCAGGCAAGATCTAGCTGCTTAAATACATGCCCACAGATGTCTTACAGCTACAGCTGTATAAATACAGCTACACAAATGCTCTTTTGCCTGACCACCTTTCAGGCTTGAATAGGCTTGTCCTGCTGTCTAGGGAGAGCTCACCAATGCTATTGCTCCTGGGGTGTCACTGGGGCTTAAGCCCCAGCAGCTCAGCATCCCAGCTGTGCCCTAAGGGAGATCAGGGAGCTGGCTCTGGATACCCTCCAGCAGCAGTCTGAGAAGCGTGCAGCAGTCCCCAGGGACAGGGATTGCATTGTATGTCCAGCAACACAGGGAGATACATGTATTCTACCCAGAGTTTCACAGAAATTAACTGAATTGCCAGCAGATCTGAGCAGCAGTTTAGGACATGCCTTGTTGGGCAGTAAGTATATGCTGGTTCACAAGGGGTGAGGGAAGCAAAGCCTCCCAAGCCAGTCTTGAGAAAGACACCCTGCTACAGGCAAGCTTGAGAAAGGAAGGAGTAAAGAAAAGCCTTTTCTTTCACAGCTTCATGCCTATCAAATCGTGAGCAGGAAAAGGGAAGTCAGTCCCTCTTTGAATTTCAGGCTAACATTAGTAATTCCACCCTAACAAGGCCTGTCCTACCTTACTGAGGAACAAAAGTGTCTTCAGATGCCATGTGTGTGTTTAGAAAAATAGCTCTTCACACGTCTGCAGGATGAGCTTCTGCCCCCTCTGAGTGTGCTGGTGACACAGCTCTACAGTCCCACAGAGGTGAGGGGTAGGTCTGATGGAAGGAGACGTGGCAAGGGCAGGAGAAGAAAAGCCCTCGAGCTTCAGTACAGTGTGCCCCACCTCAGTCCATTGGTTCTCGTTGAAGCTGTTCCTCCTCCTGGTGTTTGTTCCTGACATCTCCTGAGTACCCTGGACAGTCATGGTGTAGGCTGAAGCTGTTCAGCAAGCTCATATTCCCTTTCTTACCAGAGTAAGTGAGGAAGGGGATTTTTGCTTTGCTTTGCTGTGAAGCACTTGGGAGCAGATAGATTTTGCCATAAATGGCAACCTTTTTCTGCTCTGTGGGGAAAGCTATGTCACCCTTGGCACAGGAGTACAGAGCTAGCCAAGTTAGAGGTATTCCTCTGTACTCACATCATTCCCAGCTCCCCAGACCTCCCATCACCAGCCAAGGCCATGCATTAGGGAACACAGGTCAGGGGCTGAGAGGCAGGAGGGGAAAGGTTCTTAGAAGAAGATCAAATCTCAAAACATCATATTTGCATTCATTAGGAGGCAGTAAAGAAGCTAGACAAGCAGGGCAATTAAAGTTAAGGGCGAGCAACACAGTGTTCCCAGACCAGTGTCCTGCCTGCTGGTAAAAGTGGGGGTGCAGTGTGATGCATTCTTGACATTTTGTTCTCCCAACAGATGCCAGCTCAGTTCTTATCAGATATCTCCACGGCCAATGATTTTTCACAGTGGATAACACGACTGAACTGCATAGGAAATAATCATAAACCTCTGTCCAGGCAGCTGAGCAGAATGTTCTCTTCCTGGCCTTTAAATATTTGTGGCTTTACCTTTTCCACTCTTCCTCACTTAATCTCTTTCCTGCCCTGCATATTCAAGGCTCTGACCCACCCTGAGTTACATGAAGGTAACGAACTTCAGACCAGATCTTTTCTCCACTCTTTGGATCCAGTCTGACCTCCTCTTCCACAAAAAATACAGACTTGTCTTTATCTTCAACACACTCTTTGATGGTTCCCTGCTGGTCAAACAAACCTTAAATTGCAGGGACAGTACAACCAGCATGCAGACTTGGCACTGGGGCAGAATGCCACAGCCAGAGCAAGGCTGCCATCAGCGACCAGCAAGGCAACAGGAGAGGCTGATTTCCTCCTGACTGCCCAACTCTCCACAGCAAAAGAATGCCCCCATCCACCTTCTGTGCTGAGGACAGCTTTCTCCATGCTCGAGGATGCTCCCAGCTTGATAGTTTCCATGAGAAAAAATGCCACAGTCTTGGCAGTGCTGGAGGAGGTGGAGGTGCATCCACTGCCCACCACCACCATTTCAGACTCATGGAGATCATCTTGCAGCCAGCAGAGCTGCCTCCGACAGGAACCTGACCTTCAGCACGCTGGCCTGACCTCCCAGCAGAAGTGGCATCTGAAGTTCCCTCTTGGACTGGTTTTGGCTGAGGCTCAAGGCTGCTGTTGCTGCTATTCTTCCTTTATTCTTCCCTTTTGAACTTCGTGAAGCTGGGCTTGGTGTCACCACACTGTGCACGGGAGACACCCTCCTTGCTCTGCTCTGTGTCCAACTCTCTGCTAAAGCAATGGGGAGCTCAGTTATGTGTGCCAAAGCCAGGGGAGCTGAGGATGCAATCCAACTGCTTCCCTTTAGATTCTGCACTCCAGGGTAAGGAAGCTTTCCAGCAAGCACTCACACCCTGGTGATAACAGTGACAAAAGCTCACTCCTGCCTAGTTTAACACGTGACGGTACTCTTAACTCAGGCAAGGGACTGCTCTGCCCTCCACACGAACATACCACAGCTCCTGACTTCTTCAGAACTCCCTGGGAAGAGTCCTAAAGATTAGGCAACAAGGAGCATGTTAATTTTGGCCAGACAGTGCTGGCTTCAACTTACCCTGGGCTGCTCTGCCCTTGGCTATGCGCCCAAGGGGCTCCCCCTTTGCAGTGCCCCCACTCCCAGGGCACAGAGCACACCCCTCTGGGGCTGTCAGTGATTCTGGGGCTGTTCAGAGCCTCAGGCTCTTTGAAAGAGATTTCTGTGTGCCATGCATGCATGCATACATTAGCAAACATGCACATTCACACAGACAGACATCAATCTCTGTAATCTGTGTCTGTATTTTATGCACATGACACTACACTGCCACATCATAGTTGCCCTGCTCTGGAAGGCTTCTTGACACTGTGATAGCAGGGATTCTGGGAGATGAGCTGTGTAGCAAGTTTTTGAGCCAGTTTAGGCCCTTTTTGGGGTCTTTTTCAGAATAAGCAGGATAATTTCCCATTTTGTCCATTCCTCCATTTTACTGGCAATGATAGGCATCAGCAGCCATCAAACTGAATCTCTTCTGTGCTGTGTGCTCTACCACAGCCCTGCTAAACTGGAGCCAGTCTCATGCACTATCACACCATAGCATCAGCTGTATCCAGCCACGTTCAGATTTTTGTGGCTTGTGTGGCTTGTGCAGGGCCCACAGGTCTGTGTGCAGTCATCCTGCATCCACACACTGCTCTGCAGGTCCTAAGCTCCCTTTCTTGCAGTGCTGTAGATTCCTAGCTCTGTAAACAGTTTCAGGACACTATTCACCCCGGCATAGCAGTGTTTTTGGGGGGGATGCACTGTGTTGCTTGGCACAGCCAGGGTTAGTTCTGGCTCTCCAGCAGTCCTTGTTTTCAGTTCCAGCCATGGGCTGGTCTCCTGTAAGGGAGCTGGCTATGCTCCTCTTTTCCTTTCTCCTCCCCTAAAACTACCAAACCTATCAAGCACATCAGAGCCAGCCAGTGTAAGATATAGGACTATTTCTTGAGATCTTTTTATTTGCTCACACTTTGTGCAGGCACTGAGTGAAACAGTCTTTGACCTTCCTCTGCTGCTTCCCATAGCCCCAGAGCTCCTCTGAAGCTTTAAGACCTCCAGCCTTCTGCTGTGGCATTTTCTTGGTATGTCTGGCCATCAGAGATTACTCAATAATCCAGTTATTAATTTGCAGGACAGAGGCCTGCCTGTGGTCAGTAAGGGGGCACCTTTGTGTTTATTACATGCAAACTCTGCCCCTTCTCTGTCCCAAGAAATCCTTCCCAGCACCTCTAACTGATGGGAACTTTTCCAAACAAAAGCCTGTAAGCACAGGAGTGCCAGTTCCCAGCTCCTTGCAATAGCAGGACTATATCTGCCAGATGAAATCCTGGGCAACCAAGTCACATTCCCACAATTCTTCCCTACCTGACCAGAACAAAGATTTTTTTTTTTCCTGGCTTCAGTCTGGACACTGGTTTACCCTTTAATTCATGAACAAGAGATCCTTGAGAGGTTTCCCAGCTCAAGCTATACTCATCCCACCTCATCTCTCTGTCTGTGGCCAATTTCTAGAAATTCAGAGAGTCAGCCAGAACTGCCCAGATTTTACAGGAATATGCACCAATGGGAAGCAGTAAAGCAAGTGGCTTGCAGACAGAGACAAAATCTAGGCCAACAGCATGCCTTCCTCTGCACCTCCTCTGCCCACCACCACCATTTCAGACTCAACATGGAGATCATCTTGCAGCCAGCAGAGCTGCCTCTGACAGGAACCTGACCCTGAGCACGCTGGCCTGACCTCCCAGCAGAAGTGGCACCTGAAGTTCCCTCTTGGACTGATTTTGGCTGAGGCTCAAGGCTGCTTTTGCTGCTACTGCAGACAGTAGGCACATCTGGGATGGAGAGGAAACTTCAGAGAGTGATCTTCACACCTGGATAGCAGCTCAAGAGAAGAGGGAAGCTGTAGCTCAGCACCTGCTTCTGTGCACCAAGCGTGCACTGCTACAGGTGCCACAAGGACACTGGCAGTCACATCACCTTGTGACCTGTCCCCTCTCCCTCACTCCACCAGCTGCCTGGGACCCTGCGAGTGGGAGCCATAGGATCAGGACTGCATTTTTCAGCAGATGGGAAGGCACCCTCTTGCCCAGTGTGGATGGGTGGCAAGAACAGGGACAGCTCCCCTCAGCTAGCTCCTGCATATGGATCTCCTGGCTGGCTCCAGTTCCAGGGGTTATCTAATGGCAACACAAGGTCACCAGCCAGCAACCAAGCCTGGCTTCCTTGCTTGTGTTCCCTGCCAAGACCAGCCCCCGGCAGGGACTGGCTGTGGCCTCTCTCCCAACCCCAGAGGAAACTTACTGGAAGACCCTGATCCAGTGTCTACCCAAGATCCTAGCAGCCTGAAAGAGCAAGGTGCACTGTCCCACTCATTTTGGTGAGCAAACTCCGCTGATGCACACCAGTGGTGGTTTTGGTGGTCATCATTGTTTGTTTCTCTGAGAGCTGTGTTGGCAAAAACATTTGATCTCTCTAGCAACATAAATACGCAGCTGTTTCCTCCAAAACAGGAGGTAAATGGAAGGGAAAGGAGTGAAAGTGTGTGTGTGCATTTGTGGTGCTTGTGCTATAGAGAAAAAAAAGGAGAGGAAATGAGGCTTAGTGCAAAATACAGGAAGTGGAAGAAAAACAGCACAAAGCAAACGTTGCATCCATTGAACGGGACTTGAATTGGTATCTTGGCTGCTGTTTGACTAACTTATGGTATCACTAAATCCCATTCTCCTCACAGGGAAAGAAACCCTGCAACTGTGCATTGTCAGTGTGACGGAAGAAACAGCGGCAGCTGATGCTGGTTGGGTCAGTATTACTGCCGGGCTCACAGACCAGCCTTTGTTCCAGCGCGGTGACAAAGGGCTCCCTTCTTTCCCTCACCTCCCGCAACTTGTTCAGAGGGGAGTTGGAACAGTGCATGTTTTAAGACTATATCAGCTATGGCTGACATGCCTTGGCCAGCTCCCACCAGGACCTTGGCCACCCCTGCCCCATGGGAGGTGTCCCTCTCGTGCACCGGAGCCTTCCTTGGAGGGTGCAGCCAAAGGCTCGTTTCCTTATCACTTGGTGGAGCTGTGTGCTCCAAGAGTCTGTTGGTACTAAACACGACCGTGAGCCCTGAGCCAGCAGGTCCACAGGACACCAGGAACACACAGAGTGCTCCTATCACCTTCTTGCTCACCTGTCTGGTTACCCTCAGCACCCCTAGGCTTGTCCCTTGGGCACTCTGCTCCCCCATCTTTCTTGGCAGATGAGCACTGGGGAAAGGGAGCTGGTGTTGGTGAGTCTTAGCTGGTGTTCACCAGGGTGACCACCTTCTCCCTCCACATGGAAAAAGAGACTTTAGAAGGCTTGGCCAGTGCCTGAAGAGGGGCAAGTCTGGCTGTTGGTGTAACCCCAGCCTGTGGTCCATGCTTTTTCTAGAAGAGGTAGCCTCTCAGCCAGTGATTTTTGGCAAGTGGCTGTGCCCAACATCTGGCAGAAAGAAGGATGCAAGGCATTGTGCTGGGTGGCAGAGCTCCCCCAGACAAGGAACTCATCTGAAAAACACACTTCCCACATTCAGCCAACCTCTGACTGGTGGGCTCTCTGCCACCCCACTGCCAGGGTATGAAGGTCTCCACTCCCAGCATCTGCCTGTTGCAAAGGGAGAGCATGCACAGTGGTGCAATATCTGAAGACCTGAGATGTGATCTTGCACTTGCAAGACCATTTGATGTGATCCCGGCATTCCCCATCTGTGCACTCTGAACAGCTCTAGTCTGAGCTATTGGGGCAGCAGGATTATTCCAGTCACATTTCTAGTGCTCTTTACCTTGTCAGCATAAGGATTTCACCCTCATTATCTTTCCCAAGTCTTTGGTACAGAGAGTTGAACCTGCACAGAGACATACAGAGATACAAAATAGGACCCATGTCCTGATGCACACAGGTCCTGACAAACAAAAAGACACATTTAGAGGCAGATACACAGACACCCTCTTGCAAAGTGATTCTGTGATCTTGCACAGACAAGCAGAATAGTACATGGAAATAAGGACACAGGCAGACATCTTCTAGTGCTCCACAAGCAATCCAAAGTGTTATTGTCCCCTAAGGAAACCTGGAAAAAGCAATATAGTACATTAGTATAGAAGCTGATGTTCCAGTGTCTCCCTTTCAGAAAAACGGGGAAATCATTTTCAACTTCTGAGAGCATCAAACAGCAGCATATGGAGAAGCCAACACAGGAGCCACTGCTTCAGCTGTAGTTTTGGTGCAAGACAAGGCCTCAGCAGGAACACCACATGCTGGCCACCCTGTCTGCACACAAGCCACGCCACTGGGAGAAGCCTGCATTGGCATCAAGCGATTCCAAATCTCTTTTTGGAAGTTGTGTTTCCAGGGCACGTTTGTACAACCTAGCACAACCACAAGGAGCAGTTCCTTGAACGAAAGAAGAGCATTTCTGAGTGGAAGCTGAACAGGTGGAGTTCACAAAAAGGGGCTTGTGACCAATGTTCTCCTCTATCCTTATGCTTCCTGGGAGCTTGTTTTTCTCCTTAGGGTTTTGTCTGACGCCAGGCAACAGAACTCTGTTGTGAGGCCTCCACAGGCAGCCCAGAAACACAGCTCAGACTCTCCTCTGGGGTTTGTATCCTGGAGTGTTGGTTTTTGGCAGTAGGGATGAGCCAGCTGACTCCCTATATAGGTAGTGTAAGTTCAGGAGAAAAACAAAAAGGGAAGAGATGTTTAGGGGTGCAAGACATCCTGCTTAACCCAAATGCGTTTATTTCCCTTACCCTGTGTCATACTGTCTGGAGGAGCTGTGGTAACATTCCCACCTGTATCAGGGAGTGCACAGTGGTGAAAGCTATGCCAAATATGCACATTTTTTGGGAAAGTCAGCACAGAAGCTTCTTCGGTGTGCTAACAGGAGCCACCTATGCATTCAAATCCTGGGAGCAATGAGACCAGGGACTGTACTTCATAGCTCATGTGAAGCTGGGCAAAAAACCATGACCTTGAATCCGTGATGTTTGGCGAGGAGGCAGGGATTGACCTGCAGCAGGAATTATGAGTTGCCTGCAGCTTGGCATAGCTAACATTTCCCACAACAGAACAGAGGGAAGGGCTTAAGCTTGTTTGAGATTGTTCAAGGGAGAGAGAGAGAGAGAGCTTGTCTCCAGAGCTGCTTTTTATGGCATGTGTCTGAAAACAGTTTACGTGTGGCTAGAAGGAAGCTTCTTTGTTATTGTGGTTCAAATGACCTCTTAGTATCTAGCCTCTATTTTAAGCAGGTGATGCATATATGTTCTCATGCCAGTACTCTTCGGCCTTTTAGCTGAAACAGAAGTTCCCTTTCATTGGGATTTACCCATCTGATGTATTAATAGGCAGCAATCATATGCCCTCTTAACATTCCTTTTGCTAGGCTAAAAAAAGCAAAGACTGTCTAGACTTCTACCACACCTCTCTTTTTGTGCAGATCACCCTACTGCCATTCTTTCCACTTGTTGGAAATTTCTCTCTCCTTTTCCAGCTCTTTTGGAAGGTATTTTTCCCTTTCTCCGTATGAGCGATGCTTCTTTGTTTTGACTCTTCAGCTAACATTTACATTTTTTATCCAAGGTCATCAGTGAAGAAATGAAATTAGCTGGTGCCAAAGCCAGTCCCTAAGGAATTTCATTAGCAATTGCCCACAACTTTATGTTTCAGGATCTCTTCATTAAGCAATTTGTTACCCTCTTTTGAGTTCAAGTGTGTATCCCTGCACTCCCCTGCTTTCACAGGTTCCCAAACACCCTCTGTGAAACCCAGATATCTTTCATATGCCACATAATCAGTGTTTTAAAAATTAGTTATTCTCCTACTAAAATATAAAAATAATTAAAAGTACTCTACCCTTGATACAACCACATCAAATTTTGTCTCATTATCTGTGCACTTCCATATCTTTAATTACTCCTATTTTGTTCTAGGATAAAAAGAAAAGCTGTTCTAAGCTCTTGGGTCTGTAAGTAACTACCTCCCTTTTTTTTGTTCCTTAATTAAATTTAGGTAAAATTGTTGGTACTAGGCAACTGTCTGGTCCCCATCCAACCTCCATCTGCACAGGTTGATTGTACATCACTGCTATTGGATTTACCACTTGATCTGTCTCCAGAAACTTTCTGATCTGAACAAACCTTGCAAATTTTACCTTGACCTCTGATGAGATTGTTTGTGTTTCCAGAAACTTTTAACCATCAGCTTGCAATTCCCTTCCTCTGCACCATCTTTCCAGCAAAATGAAGCAAAACTTGTGGTTTCTGAAGCATGCCTTGATCTTATCTGCACTGCACAGAGGTCTGATGCCTCGATTTTCTTTTTACCTCTACAAAGAACTTCATTCAACAACCCTGCCAGGTATATCTCACCTGGATTTCTGTTGACTGACGTATCTTTTCCTCTAAACTTTGTGACCTCTGCAATGTAGATTTCTTTGCTGACCACTCCCATTTTTCACTGAGGAATTTTTTTTCTCAGTCAGCCATATTTTCTATACAGTCTCCTCCTGCTCTTTGCTTGGGAAAGAAAGTTAGCTACTGCCATAGTGAGCCTGAATGCCTTCCACATACAAATAATTAAGAATTTAAACTCAAATTGCTTAATCACTTCAGTCTTACAACTTCTCTGACCATTAATGTTTGGAGGCTGAAAAATCTTAGCTTAGTGGCCCCATGATATTTACTCTTCCATTTAATTGAAACAGGCTCAGCCTGTGCACAGTCAAGGTTAAAAGTTATCTTCTGCCACATTGTTCTGCAATGTCTCACTGGCTGTCAAGACCAGGTCAAACACAACAGCAGCTGTGGGTAGTTTGCTGCCTCTTTAGTGAAGGAATGTCAGGCAGTGCATCCTAGAAATGTAAGTCCCAGCTTATGTTAGTAGCAATTTTTTTCCCCATGTATGAAGTTAAAACTTGTAGTAATGGTAATTCCTGTTTTTGCATATCATTCTAAAAACGTAAGAGACCATCATCAATACGCAGACACAACCTTGGATAACAGCAGCAGAACTACAACTGTCTTTCCTCAAGGTGATTTGAACCAGACAAAAATCTGTTTTATCACCTCTGCTCCTGCTTTCGCCTTCACACTCAACAACATCACGCACAGGCACTACTACCACACGCTCCACTGGTCTTTGCTCCTCTGAGCAGCACAAATCTTTCAGTCTCAGAGCTCCAGCCACGCCAGCTGTCCATCCAGCCCCTGAAAGTATACTGGCATACACAGTCTGCATACTGCTCATGAGGTCCTTGTCTCAGCATTCAGGCACTTCCATTGTTTCTCCTAGTTTCCCATTACATTGGTTATCTAATCTTGGATAGAGTATTGGTTTCCTGCTCAAATTAGTATTACACTCCTGCTCTCATATGTTCCTTTAGTCGTCATTGTACCTTAACATCTATGTTCTTCCTTCAACTAAACATCAAAAGCCAGGATGGAAACCACACAATTCCCAGCTAAAAAGCCCAGACAAGATCCCAAGCCCTCCTCCTTATGTCTTAGTCTAAAGCCTGTCTCGGGTGTCTCGCTCCCGGTGGTCTGTGTTCTTCCACATGCACACTCAAGCTGCCAAGGAGGGTCCTCTTTCTCCAGATGACTTCAAAGAGAAAACACTGCTGGCAGGAATGCCCAAAGAATCTGTAATGTCTCGGCCATGGATTTGCCCTTCTTCTCTTAGGTTCACTGAGGTATGTAAAGCGCCTTGAGCAGTAGCTGCAGTCATTCTTCTTCCATTTCAGTGGGAATCTAGCTCCCTCATTTGTCTTAACATGAAAGGAATCACTTGGTATTCTCTTTTCCTGACAAATGTCTTTTCAATTCCAGATCCCCTTTGGAACAGGATTTGTTCTAAAGTGTTCCCATGCACATAGACCTATTTTCCCTGGTGCTCTGCTGGTCTCTATAGCTTCATTTTGTCTCTCCCTCTTGCCCTTTGCAGTGCTTCCTGCAGCCTCTTCTTTCCAGGTTTATGGACTCATACTTCCCTGCCATCTGATATCAAGCCATCCCTATCGCTTTTCTTCTAGGTTCAGTTTTTCTCTCCTTCTTGCTGCTATTCCAGAAACTTTTTCTTGAACTCCAAATGAAGCAGTTGCAGGAAAGAACTTGCACGTGCCTGATAAACTCTGCTCTGTTTGCTCAGAAGGTATGGTAGGGATGGCCTGAGTGCATTCCTCTCTACACTGAAAACCTGAAATCCTGAAAAGAGATCTGAGATTTCAGCAGCACAGAAGTTGTAATCCTAATTTGTATTTACCCAGATGCCAGCTCTGAAATGGCCTACTGATTTAAAGCAGCAAAGCAGGCTGTAGCAGCACAAGGACAGAACATACAACAGCCTTTACTTCAAGGCAGCAATTACAAGTTTGAATTAAGAACCTCATTTCTCCAGGAGGAAGGCAGCTACTACTGTTTGCATCCTACATCACAGGGACAGAGGTTAAACAATCTGCTTCTTGTTGTTGACAGAAGCCAGCTCCAGACACCTCTGTTGCCTGCCCCTTGGCACCACGTGAGAGCTGCCAGGAAGGAGGGGAGCTCAGTCAATGTGCATGCCTCCATTGTAGATATCTCAGCCTAACTGTGCTGCCTTAGACAACACAGGTGGAGGCAGAAATGATGGACACATCTTCAGCATGGTCATCCAGGTGTTTGAGCCTCCCATCTCAACCAGAGTCCTGCCCACAGCTTGGGTACAGCACTCTTTGGCACAGCACCATTGGGTAGCATTCCCTAGGTGGAAAATGCGTGTTTCCTCCTCAAAGTTTCCATCCCAGATAGATAGGGTTGTGTTCTCTAAGGTGAGTGACATGATGCTCCCTCTTGCAGGGCCGAGGAGCAAATGGCCACAGCACAGCAAAGGACATTGTTGTCACGGGACCATCTCCCCTGGCCTCCCGTCGTCCTTGCTCAAGGTCATGCTGCATGGCAGCAACAGGAATAGAGCTTGTGAATTCCAGCTCCTTATCCCACTTGACCCAGAGCCAGGCTCAGCTGGGAAAAAGCAATACCCGTCCAAGCGCAGCGGCGGTGCCCGGGTGTTGTTGTGCAGCTCGGGAACAGGTTAACATTCGTGCTGAAACCCCCGCCGTGCACACAATAGGCAGTGAGAGGTGCCAGCTCTGGAAGCTGGAGACCTGGGGACACGCTGTGCTGGAAGCGCTGGGGCCCCATCCAGCTGCACCAGCACTCCCTCGCCCGTGGGACTGCGAGTTCCTCCCTGGGAAAGCAGCAACGCCCAGCTGACTGCACTCCAGCCCTGGCAGGAAAACGCCGATTTTACAGACAATGCCCAGATGGGGTGATTAAACCTGTTCAGCAATGCATGGTCCCACGGGTGAGTGGTGTGCACTCCTCGGAGCACACCTGCACTTTGGGATGCTTTTTGTGCTTCTTTTTCGCTACGTTCTGTGCGCTAGGGATGCTCTTTCCTAGAGAGGCAAGGGAGGAGCGGAGTGTTCCCCCCATTACCCACCAAGCAGCTTCAGCTCTGCCCCAGAGGCCTCCTGGAGGAGGATGTGGGGTTGTTTACCCTCCATGAGAGCTATCAAATCTGTTAGCATGGACCTTGGAGGGCCTGAAGGATTTGGGCACCCAACCACTTGGGAGTAAAATGTGCTGCTTTGGCTTCGGTGGAAAAGGTCACGCATCACAGGCTACCGCCAGCTAATGAGAAATGAGTCTGGACAATTAATCAATACACAATCTCCTCCGCTAATCATATTGATGGGAGATGAGCTCCATCCCCCAGGAAGGGCAAAGGCCATTGAGCTAAGCCATTTAGCAGCATTTATTTATATCCTTGGTGGTTCAATAATTTGAGTCTTGTCCAATAGCATCAGGCCCCTGAGGGCTGGGTACTATTGTCCAGCTGGAAAAAAACCACAACACGACAGGTATTACGAGGCAGAAAAATAGCCTTTTAATGGAAATGAGCACTTCTAAGAGAAAATACATTCCTTTTCTCTACATTTCAACCACACATGTACATACAAAAGAAATTCTGAAATATTCCATGTTAATGGTCATAAAAATATTTTCTAGGGGAAATACTTAAAAGAGTTGTCAAGGTCTCAGAACATATATTACTCTCAGTTGCACCAGAATGCCTTTCTGTAGAAGTGCACCTATTCTATTAAAATAGAATTTGTCCCCACTCATTCATCCTAAAGCCATGCCTTTCCTCTGGCAGGCACAACCCGTTTTGTAAGACTGCTGGCCCCGTGTAGGTAAGGTGAGTTCACACTTGTGTAATTAAAACCTGTGTTGAAACACACACACTCCAAGGGACAAAGATGATGTCATGGCACAGCTCTTTCTGCAACACAGCTGGTTTCCCGCCTTCCTGATACAAATCCTGCTCTTTCTGAGCTGCAGCGAAGCGGGTGGTAAAACTGTCACTTGGAAGCTGCAGATTGTCCCTGCTGGGTGTGTGGCGCTTAGGCTGTCCCTGCAAAAGCTAACAGAGCCCTTCCGCTGCACTACGTAAACTGTGGAGAAAGGCACTGGTGCTCCCAAAGAAGCTGTTTACTTACACAGTTGCCTGCTGGTACTTATTTACAGAGTACTACTGACAGCCACCAAATCTGCTTGTATAGCTCTGGAGACAGTTCAAACTCTCTGTTCCCAGACAAGTGATTAATGGTGTATGGAGAGAAGTTGGGACTGAGGATAAAACTGAGCTTTCAAAACAAGAGCCTCTGATCTCAAACTGAACAAACATTTCCCCTTGCCTCTGTCAGCTAGTTTTATTTCCAACAAAAGAGCAGATTGCTTGGGAAACCACAGTCACGCCAATGAATTACTTTTCCTACTAGCCAGAGAGAGCTCTCCCAAGCACCCTGTCCGGCTCCCTCAAATCAGGTTGAAGGCAGAGCCCCCTCTGCAAGCAGCTGATGCAAATGAAGCTCAGAGGTGAGTGTCCCAGCTCACACCTTGTAAGGAACAAGACAAAACTCTTCAGAGCCCCACCTCCTTATTAACCCTTACTTATAAATAGCCATGGGGCCACCTTTTCATCAGAGGATGCACCCACTCCTGCCTGCAGCAGATCCAAACATGAAGGCATCAAGGGAACCATTAACTCACGCTTTGAAAGGGTCACTCACAGAAGCCAGAACAGTATTTTGTCACAGTTTGAAAGCATCTCTGAACAGAAAAGAATTAATGGCATTGGCAAAGAGGTGCTCCCTACAAACAGGTCTGTGGCAGCAACACAGAGCGCGCTGCGGTAGCAGCAGCCCGAGGCACAGTGCCTGGATGGCACGGTCAGACAAGGGCAGCCCTCCCCAGAGCCCCGCTCACAGACCTATGCAATGTGCTGGGTGATTGTTAAGGGCCCTGAAAGCCCCTGGGTTTTAGCCTACACCTCCAGAACACACATGCAAATACAGGCTCATATATGTGCATGCACACACACACCATTGTTCACGTACTCAGGCTGTGGAAAGCGCATCCAGCCCGAAGCCGTTGCCTCAGGCTCTGCCAGTAACTGATGGGATCTTGCTGAAAAGTGCTCTAAGCACAGGTTTAACTCTGTGTGAGCCTCTTCCAGCTGAGCCCACGGAGAAGGCCGCTATTGTGAGGCCAGAGCCTTCCTGCCATGCCAGCACACGCAAAGGCTGACGTTTCATAAGCTGCCTGCCATCGGGAGGACAAAGTCCCGTTGAGTGGGCATTGGCTCTGCCTTCCCTTGCAGATAGCAAGGGATCAGCTGAACTCGGGTTTGGCAGCCTCCCACGGTATGGCACAAGGCTAGCCAAGCATGTGAGGCAGAGCCATTATCAGTGCCCTGTTCCTAACAAAGTGAAGACATTCTCTTTCATCTCAAACTAATATTTGTCCCTGTTCTTTCCAAGTAGAGGAAAAAAGACGCACGCTGTGCCAGATCTCCTGCTGTGATACGTATCTCCTAATCTCTGGCTTGTATGGTTACAGGGAGGCTGCAGGCATGGGAAAACACTTAAACATCCGAATCCAGGATAACATCCTGAAATCAAGGTGTAAAGCAGAAACAATAAATAAAAGTTCTTTGGGAAGGAGGGAAGACAAAGTTACTTAATTCCATGTGTTTTCCCACCACAATGGCTAAGGAAGCTAAGGTTTACAGAGGGAAGGTAAAGAGGGCTAATCAAGTCCCTTTTAGGAGAAAGAAGGTGCTGACTGCCCAGATTCCATATCCTGCTATCTCCTCAGTTGCCTTTATCACCAGAGGCAGGACAGATGAAGTCCTAGGACTTTTCTCAGCACTTTAGTCCTAGATTTAGGGCACAGACAAGTCAGCGTCATGAGTTAGCCCAGATACCAAGCACTGAAGGAACTTCTTCCTGCAGAGAGTAATCATAATTCTGCATGACCTTTGTGTATTTTCTTTATAACTTGAACCTATCCATGAACTAGATTCAGCTGCATTTCTACTTAAAAATAATCCACCTGTAAACACTGACTTAGAGCTAAGCTGAACCTAAGTGATGTGACGTGTACTGGAGACACCCAGCTCCCGCTAGGATGTTGAATATTTTAGACAGAGCTGTTCTGGGAAGCTGCTTTCATGTCTATTGGCCATGATGTAGTGGAGATGCTGAGTGTCCACAAAGCACTGAGCTGCAAGGTTCTGGTTCTAGGCAGGCAAAACAGGATGCCTGGTTATAGAGAGGTGCCTGTTCCTCTGCAAAGGTTAGACCTGGACTCTAACAAGCAGGGAGGCAGGGAGAGACACAGCTCAGGGGCTCACTGGGAACTGGTACAGAATGACCTGAGGACCACCAGATTGTCCTCGTATCTTCAATCATGGGAGCTCTCAAGAAATCCCAATGGAGAAGGCACTAGAGAGAATTTCGTTCTGTGTTCTTGCAGCTCCCTGAGTCAGCCAATTTTGGAAATAGAGGACTAACATTCATTTAACACATTTTGCAGTTAGCTCTTGTCCAGAACCAGTTGATGACACATGGCCTCTGAACTGCTCAGAGAGGCAGAGAGGAAAAAGAGAGGAAAGTTCCTGTATGACTCATGCCAGCAGTAAACATACAGAAGTGGAAAGCAGGTGGACTACAGATACCAAGAGGTAGGTTTCAAATCAGTCTCGGGTCTTTTGCAGCTATGTCTTCCCTGAACTGGAGACATCCAGCCAACTCAGAGCACAGGCAAGGAGGTGGGCTTTGCCCCCACTCCCCGTGGAAGGATGTGCCCTTGCTTGCTTCAGGAAGGAATGAAAGAGAGCAGTGAGCCTGAAGCAGGCCAGACTTTCAGCTGTGCCTTTTATTCATGTCCAGGCTTTCCCCAATCTTTGCAGGTATGGGCCCCCTCATACCATCTCCCTGTGACACCGTCTGGAGGAGGGGACGGGGAGCAGAGTGAAGGAGAGCTGGTGGTAAAATGGACCACACAGCCCTGGAGTGCCAGGTGTCCTTTAGTCACCAGCTTTCCTTTTCCCTAGCAGCCCACTGAACATTCTTTGCAGGTAACTACAGACCTCTGACACAGCACCTGTGCCCCTGAAGCAAAGGCAGTGTTTGGCTGGATGATCCTGGAGGTGTGAGCAGGTGCCTTATCAAAGGGATATGTCAGGAATGCAGAGATACCCAGCAGCACACAGGGGACAAAGCCCAACATCACAGCCAAGAGGTTACAGGGCAGGCTGGGCAGGTGTGTGCAGGGGTCACAGGTGAGGGAGGTGACCACAAGCACTTCTGTGGTGTGTGATACATGACAGGGAGTGAGACAGGCCCTCATCACATGCCTCACATCCAGCTATGCCCCATCCAGCTGGGCATCAGCAAGCCTGCAAAACACAGCTAGCCAGCCTTGGAGCATGCACATTTCTTGAGTCCTCAGTCTATTCTAGGCACTCCTTCTGTGTCCAGGGGACAAGGGTCACTGCAGTCCTTTCACAGGGCGCCAGTGAAGCAGTAGGGAAAGAGCCAAGGTAAACTCCTGAAGAAAAGCAAGAGCCACCACAAACACAACTGACTGAGCCCAGCAGGAGCAGGCGTGTGCTCTGTGTTGTCCCCTTAAATAACATTCAGAGAAGTGGTATTATAAGCCAGTGCCTGCCTCCCAGGAGGCAGGAGTCCTGGCTGCAATGGCCAGCCCTGCCAGTCCCTTCACTTTCGGCTTTGCCTAGGCCCCATGACCTCTCTGTTTCTCTTTCCCTGCTATTACAGCATGTGCCAGAGCCAAGGGACTCCTTCCAAAACCTGTGCCCTCTTTGAGAGGGCAGCAAAGGACCAACTCAGCTTGGCACTGGCCAGCGAGGGCAGGGACAGCAAAATGCCTGCGTCAAGTACACAGGCTGCCTGCAGGACTGCTTGGAGCACAGATCCTCAGGCATTAAATCCCCAGGCAGACAGCCACTGTTACCCATCTATTTACTTCCAGCCACAGTGCTCTGCCTCCACAGGGCCCCTATGCTGAGTGGTGAAAGGCAGAGACTTGGGCATCTGTCTCTACATGGTACCTGGACATTATGGACACAAGCCAAACATCTAAGATATGCCTGAGTCCCATGGCCTGACCTGTCCCCTGCCAGCATCTCAGCTCCTACCCCTCAGCCAGAGCCCTCCTGCAGCCAGTGGATCCCCATCTGCTGGAGTCTCAGCCCATGCACCCTTTTAACCACAGCACACGCCCTTCATGGGTGTCCCATGTCTGCCAGGCTCCCTTTCCCCTCTGTGTGAGAGAAAAGGCTTCAGAAAAGCTTCACAGCAGAAGGCTTCACACAGACTGGCTCTCTTCTATCCCCTTCCAGAGCTGAGTGGCTGTTTCAGCTAAGGGGACCCTTCCCTGGGTGGCTGGCATCTGGGAATCTCACCTGTAAATCTTTCTTTTTTTCTGGTGTGTCAGTCAAACTAATCACAGTGAAACTAATCACAGATGTTTTTTGAAGTACTGGATGCTATCTCACTAGAGACTGTCTCCTTAATTGTGTTGCTGGTTGACAGCCTGCCAGGGCCTCTGCACCTCGTCCAGGAGTTAATACTTTATCTAGAAGTTCAAGGGAAGCTTGGTGTAAATTGTGCTAGCCTTGAAATGCCAAAGGTAACTTGTAAATATTTCCTTCCGGACCCTGAAACGTTGCTAGTAGCAATGTATTTTCTGAAAGGAAATGGCTCCAGACCTAGGCTAACAGCTGGGGAGATTATCGATGGAAATCAGTACCCTGAGGCTCTGTATCACTTTCATCTGTCTTTCCAAAGCCCCCCACCTTTATGGAGACCAAATGCATCATTCTTCCAGGGAGGTGAAGTGAGAGCAGCTCTCCAGCAGAGGAAAATGTGCTCATCCTGAAAAGGTTTCTTTGTTCTCATTGCACGGGATCGTTTTTCTACTGTGCAGCAGATTGATGCGAGGAGCAGCAGTGGCACAGGGCATAATGACTCCATTTTGTTTAATAATTAACTCCCATGGTCTCCGGGTGCCACGCGTTCCAGCAGAAGCTGCAAGGCAGTCAGGCTGTGCCAGTGAGAGAGCAAAGCAGCAGGTGGGCAATAAGGAAAAAACCCATTTCTCCTCCTGCTCACTGATGGTGTGCCCTGAGCAGTTCTGGGGTCTTCTTACTTGAAGTGTACCAACAGCTCTTACAACTCTGCAGGCTCAGAGGATTTTACCAAAACAACTGATTCTGCAGTGATTTTTTTTTCAATGGGGAACATATAGCAACTATTTCAAAGAGCAAAGCCAAACTACACAGCAAGAGTGAATGGAAGCCAAAATTCATCTCAGTGCGTTTTCCAGCTGCCATCAAGAAGCTCTGTCTTTCAACCCACCACTGCTTGGTTTGCAAATGGCCAGGAAATGCTTTACACTGAAAAGATACGTGCTTCAGGAGAATTTGCTGGAAACTTTTCAACAAATTTTTCTCAAATTTATTGCCAGTTCCTCAGAACCAGAAAATTTTTGGAGAAAAGATGTTTTCAAAGAACTTGTCAGTTTAAAATACTGCTGAGGGAATCCCTTTTCTAGGTATCATAATGTTTAGACATTTTTTAAAAGAAAAAAAATTCACTACAGATACACAATACTTAGTTGTTAAAAACCAGAAGGCTAGATATTGTAAAATGATTCTCAAAAGACCATTTTAAGGTTACTGAAATAAAATATTTCAAAAAGGGCTTCCTTTCCCATAGCAAAATATCAATTATTTGAAAGGTTAGAGATTTTAAATTTTAAATTTTTCTCCAAATATGAGATAGACCTCTTTCCTTTGGGAAAGGGGAAATCTATTTCCCGCTCAGCTAGGCTTTTAGAAAAGCAGAAAACAATAAAGTAGAACGGAATTTGGCTGAAAAAAAACCCCCAAGAATCCTTTCCTTGAGTGAAAACAACCCTAAGGTTATCAGAGACACTTGCAGACAAGGCTGAGGCAGCTGTAGTTTTAGCAGCACTTCCCTTCCTGACCAAACGCCTGAGATGCCATCAAGTCCACATCGCCTGGGACCTGAATTCTGTTCCTATATCTCTGTCTATTTTAAGGCATATCCCATACATGGTCCTTTCAGCTCCTCACAGTCAGGAACGTGGCTCTTCCTGGAAACCACCTGCTCAGGGGGACAGCTGGGCTTTTACTGAGGGCCGGATCTACACCCCAGCCCCTCCCAGATGGGTTAAGGTGTCCTCCTCTCAGGGTTTCACAACCTCAGCACTCGGGACAGACCAGCAAACATGGGAGGCACTTTGGTTTACACAATTACAACTTATTATCAGCCCTCAGGCATCAGATCATGGTTCAGGTACAGCCTGACACCACATTCTCCCCACCTGCCCGACACGAGTTTCCTCTGCAGGCCTCCTCTGCCCTCTGCACTCATCAGGCCGGGAGTCCAGCTGATAGCTGGTGCCAGGTGACTGCTGCTCCATGTCCTGTGGAGGCTGCCAGCCAAGCTTTGTCACCCTGCCTCTCCAGTGGTCTGAAATGACCTTCAAGAGATTGGCTGCAAGGTGAAAGTACACTAGCAGGTTGAGGCTGGTCACTCAACATCCAGGGATTAGAGCAAATGCGCAAACAAAGCTGGTTTGATTTGTCTGCAGGACATCCTTGTCTAACAGTCAGTTCTGCAAGCCCCAAACTAGAAGCTAAGAAGAGCCAAGGGCCAAGGTAACCCAAATTCAGAGGACTGGAGGACTCTCAAATGGATGGCCTGGGACAAGGATAAGAGCTGGTGAGAAATGGAAGAATATTATTGCAGACCATGTCTAACTGGGTATAAAGTGTGGATGCCAGTCAGTGCCCTATCTTCTCTCCTACAGTCAGTCCCATGGGAATTCTGTATGATGGCATCATCCTTGGTTCAAAGAGGGAGAGAAAATTCCAAACCACTTCAGTAATGGACAGGAGAGATCCTTAAAAATCCTCCCCCAGCTGAACGCCCTAGTAATGTTCTAGTGGTTCCTGAGAGCCCTAATACAGATTTGATATGCTCTGTGACTGCTGAATTGTATTATGTTCTTTTACTTACCCTCTGAGTACCTCAAGAACAGGCTGGCTGGGGGGATGCACAACTGCACATTGGCACCCCAAGATCATCAGGTGGTTGCTTAATTCCTTCAGAGGAAGGTTGAGTGATCTGGGAAGAAGAAAGTTTGGAGGATCTCAACAGACCTCAACTCCTTTTTTTTGCTTAGCAGCACCACAAGCCTCCTGCAATGCCAGGTCTGTAAAGGTGGTGCCCAAGCCCAGGGCATAGTGGGGAATTACAGCTAAAGTTCTCCCTCTTCAGTCCTTGAACATGCAAAGGGTGGCTCCACAATTCCTCCCAGGGCCATCCAGCTCAATGATGTGTGACTAACTCTTTCATTGACCAAAGACCAACCACTTCCCTCATGTGACCTTACATAACTGTTCATCTATTCCGTTAATGAATGGAGCTTGAGAAAATTTCCATTGCCTAAGGCCCTTAGGGGAGAATGCATGAGCACCGTCTCCACCTTTTGTGCGCCGATGTGGGATTTTCCTATGGATTAACTGAGTACAGTAGTATTATTTTTTGGTTGCTGTCATTGGTGACTGAAATGTTAGGCTAACTGTCGGGTGCCAAGGGGGTGGGAATAATAAAAAAAAAGAGTCTCTGCCTGAGCCAGAGGAAACAGGAGACTCCCCCTGCCAGGAGGAGCAACAGGGACATTGCTGCGTCACCGGTGTGATCAGGGACTGCACCTATTCCCAGGCAAAAGCTGCTCTGTTTACTCAGCCCTGAGTGGAGCCAAATCCTTTCCCAGCTTCTCACTCCCTGCGCAGATCCAGCAGTGCCAACCTGCTGGTATCCTGGGGGCCAGGCCCAGTCCTGGGGCTGGCAAACAGCTCTCTCTGGCCTGCTGTGGTCAGGATGGAGCAGTCTGATACTGGGCAGCAGCAGAGAGGGGTGATATGCTCCTCTTGGGTTTATTGGCATGTCAGAGGAACTCACCCCAGCATTTACAGCAGGTAGGAACTGGAAGGAAGATGGAAATACCCCAGTATTTCTAAAAATCCCTACCAATGCTTCAGATTTTCCTGTTTTTACCACTTCAGCGTGATGCTGCCTAAGACAGAATTTTTTTCTATCCTGACAGTCCTTCTGCCAGTGGAAGACTGGGTAGGAGAGAGCTCAACCTCTCCCCAAACAGTGTCATGCAAAGGGGCTTGCAAGTGCTAGAGACACGCGATTTTTAGAAATAGGATTCATGTTGTCCTCTGAGGATGTACTTTGGAACCAAGGAATATTTTGGATGTGCAACGTGGGCTCCCCATGCTGTGGGCTACATATCTCATGGTTTAGGACTATTGCTGAAACTAATAAGACAGCTAGGCTGAACAGGACATGACTGACTACCATGATGGATGGAAGTGGCAGCACTGAAATAATGGGGGATGCTCCTTTTTCAGTTTATGGGGAGTAAATGCAAATGTTGCTCAGGCTGCTGTAATTCCTGGTCAGTGCACATTGATAAGTAAATATTTAACTGCATAAAGAACATTCCCTTCCAGAGACTGAAGCAGCCAAGTTAATCAGTTCCAGACTATATTCAAGTCATGGGTGTCAAGAGGACAATACAAGTTCAAAAACCTTGAGGATGTTCAAAGTCTGCTGTTACACCTCAGCAGTTACCGTATCTTCCCTGGGATGCTAAAAATGAGGATATTTTCACCTGCTGAGAAAGCAGGATGATGAACTCACTCAAAGACGTGCTTCATAGGGTGGAGGAAGGGCAGAAGATGTGGCAAACAGGAGTTTGAAGATCCTCTTGTTGCATCCAGATGGTGCTTCAGAAACTTGGGAGTGGAGGCTGCTGCAGTAGCTGGACTGGGAAAGCCCTCAGGCAGGTCTGGAGACATTCCCTGCCCTGGCAGCCCATGCGATGTTCACTATCAGGGTTGATGACAGAAGTTGCCACTGGTAGGAATTCTCAGGCTTTGGAAAGTGCTCACTTTCTGCCAGACCCTCCTCTTACACAACATATTTCCAGTTGTTCTTTTATCCAAGTATAGCTCGTCCGCCTCTGTCTCTCCCTTACAAAGCCAGTCCGTTCCCTTCAGAGATTATGCAGAGAAGGTTGTTAGTGCTCATGTCTCTAATAAAACAAGTTCCTACAGATACAATGTGGTTCCTATTTTCATGTACTGTCCGTAGGACTTGTGCTGCACTCCTGGAGCGTTGGAAAGAGGCTTGGCTTTCAGCACACTTTCTCCCACCAGTATGAGCAGTTGAGAAGCTGGGATCTTGGCTGCTCTTGGCTGCTAATTCACCTCTGACTTCTGCTGCTGCTTTGGAGCTGAGACATCTCTCTGTGGAGAAAAAAACATTCCAAGAATATATTTATCTTTAGGTCCATCTGTCCTCTGAAGTCTTCCCCACAAAACCCCCTGAGGTTCAAGGCACATATTTTCAGTTCCCTGCTCAAGACACTATTCTCTAGAGCCCATTTGGCTTTTAAGGGCCTCATTTAAAGTTGGGAGGAGAAAGGAGGGAAGGGATTCAGTGTCTTAGTCCATTTGGATGACTGAACATTTCTTAAGAGCTTCAGCCAAAGCACTCAACATTTACTATTTGGGGTGCTTTTTTGTTAACAGTCAAGAGTCAAGTATTTTATCACAAAATTGCACTCTTTGTGTATTGTTCAAAGTTCAACTCCTCCTAGAGAAATGACAAGTCAGAATAGTGGTAAACTGAATTCTGGCTACAAAATAAAAAAGCAAAAGTCTGTGTTGCTATTTCTCACTTTGGATTTAAATCCTCTGGACTGAACAGCCCTTACCAGGCACTGTGCAAAGTTTTTTCCTAAAATAAGATGACAGGGGTCAGGGGCCCAAGCTAAGCTGATTAGCACAGCTAAAGCTGTATCACATTGCTACAATGGGGTCATATGATTGATCACTGGGATAAATATTTAGGAAGCTTCTCAAGGGACAGGGAATAGATGGGACTGGCCACGGAAACCAGGCAAAATGGGCAACTGGATTGTAGCTAACAATGGGTCTGGTACCATTCACCTGTCATAATACAGATCAAAAGAGCAGGGGTAGCTCTGCAATGGGCATTACCTCTGCCATCAGCTTCCCCTTTGAACGTGTGCTCTGCTCCTCAGGACTCTGCATCACTTCCACCTGGCAGGCGGTTTTTCAGCAGGTGGGACAGAGAGCTGTCCCTCTGCAGCCACAGCCCGCACCCTGCCAGGCTTTGCTGAGCCGTGCCCCCCTTTCCCTGCGGGCAGGGACAGCACAGTGCCCCTGAGCTCAGCAGCAGCAGCTCAAATGGCCTTTCCCTGGGCTTGGGCTTTCCCAGGAGCCTCCATGAAGGGCAGGTGGGCCAGGAAGTTTTAAAGGGGCTCTGACAGCCCCCAAACCATGACAGTCTGTGAGCAGCATGTGGGAGAGAGTGGTACTCAACTTGACTCAGCCCCCAGGTCCTCCTCTAGGGCCAGCTTGTACCCCTTGTTGTGCTGGGCCTCTGTTAGGAGGGTGCTGACTGGCCTCAGGGACCGAGAGGCCTCTGGGCCCCCTCTTTTGACCATAAATGATGGGCAACATCCTGGCCTGAGCCCAGGCCTTCGTAAGCACAGCCAGGGTCTGACTCAGCCATCAAATAGCTCACCATGAGGCACTCAGAGCCCTGACACCAAGAATTTCCTCAGCTCCCTGCGTAACTCACAGCAACCAAAATGGTCACTGGGAGAGCTGAAAGGCAGGAGGGAGGGAGGCACTGCCCCAGGGACCACCTTGGAGCCCTGCTGCAGCCCTCAGGGAGGCTTCTTTGTCCTGCTGAGACCTGGGTACCTAAAAGACACAGGAGCAGAGGCAAGGCATGGGAATTTAGAAGGATAAACGTGAAGACAAGGAGGTTGTAGACAATGGAAAGTGAGCACACAGCCATGCTGGAGAACCTGTATTATTAAACAGGTGTGAATGCCAGCTGCCAGCTACCCTGGAGGGGATGGAGGGTGGTTTTTTTCCAACATGTAGTGCTTTTACAAAACCTTTTCCCCATCAAACTTTAAAAAAAGCCACCAGAAGTTAACCTCCTCCTCTAACCCCAGTTTTGCCAGCTCTCATTTCTTCGCTGTTTGCCTTTCCTGCCTTGTTGCAGACTGAGGTTGTTTGCCAGAAAATAAGACAAAGGCTTGTTGCTGCCAGAATCTGCCCTTCTAACAACAAGGAATAGCAGTAAGTGAGCAAGTAGGAACACACAGAGCTGTACAGAGAGCAGAAGAGAATGGCTCCTATTATTTTGGTAAGTTGCTGTTGACTTTGAGGCAGGACTCTCAGGGAAAGGTAACAGCTGGTGTTAGACAAATGATACAGCTAGAAAAAACAGAAGAGCTTTTAGACACACAAATCCTTCTTCTGAGCTGAAGCAAAAGGCTATAAACGTCAGCCGAAGCACAGATTGGAAAAGTTTCCTCTAAGTGTCTCTCTCTGGGAAAAAAAAAGGAGGTTTCACAGGAAAGAACTTGCCTTTCTTCAGGGAGCTAAATGGACTGGATCCTCAATCCTAGCTCTTCTGCATTGGGACGGTGCTTCCCCACCTGTAGAAACCATGGCTGTTGCTGAATCCACCAAAGAAAACCTGTTATGCTACTGCAATAGCACCCCCAGTGCTTGTGAGGCATTGGCAGATGCTCTGCCCCACTGCACCGCTGCACACGAGCAGTTAGCAAGTGCCACTCAGACACAGACTTGTGAAGTTGAGCTGTTATTTATGCTGGCCCCAGAGATTTCGGGTCAATTGCTTAATTCAGTCCTTGATGCAAACATAGGGAGACCTCAGGGAGAAGCACCAGGGAGAAGCACCAGGGTTGAGCAGGGCTCAGGAACCTTATTAGTGCTAAAAGAAGCAGGTGAATTAGGGGAGGCACAGCATAAAAATGCGTTTGAGCTGAGACATGATGATGGTCAGTGAAGCAAACTATGCTCTGCCAGGTTGCAGGGTCAAGCAGCAGAAGTATATTGACTAATGATGTCAACATGGCCAAAGGACTGGGCTCAGGTACAACAGACAGTTCTGGGATCTGTACATCTGCTTGATTTGAACTGCAGCATCGTTTGTCCTTGGGCACATGCCTTGGCTTTGGTACAGCGCAGTGGGGTTGACACAGGAGACTGCACTCAAGTATAATCACATTGCGTGCCACGGGAGGAGCCCACCAGCCTGTGGGTGGCAAACCCTGTCCCTGGGACTGGTGCTCAGCCACCCAATTTTCCTCTTGCACAGCACTGACCCTCTCTGACTTGCTGTCTCTGACTTGCCTCACCCTCTGCCTTCCCTCTGTCATGAAACTCTAGAGGCGCTTCTCCAGCGACAACACTATTTTGTTCAGGAGGGAAAAACCTGGGGCTGATGCACCCTGCTATCAACAAGCAGGTGTCTCGGGTAGTAACAAAAGAACCAGCATCAATAATGGAGAGGGGAGAGTGAGATAGAGGTGCAATGAAGTGGAGGGAGGGAAGCCAATCAACCTAATGAAATAAGGTACAAGGTTAGTGAAGGGCTATTTATAGACTCCAGCTGGTTCAGCCTCCTGCACTTAGAGGCTGGTTCAAACTGGCTCCTTAACAGCAGTAATAATCATTACCGAAAAGAAAGAGAAAAAAAAAAAAAGCGAAAGCTTGGAAAATTCACTGCCGGAGGTAAAGCTTTAGAGCTGGGTCTGGCTGGAGTCAGAAGTAACTGCATTACTGAGAGATTGAAAGGTTAATAGGAAACCAGCTGACACTGAAAGGGAACAATTAGAGAGGTTAAGGGGCTTAATATTAGATTAATGGTTGCCTGGAGGAGCAAAAGCAGAGATTTCAGGAAAATGGGAGAATGGTGTGCAGAAGACTGTTTTTTTTCACGGATGAAGAGCCCCAGGTCTGCTTCTGCCACTCCCTGGGCAAACTGGAAGAAGGTGGCTCTGCCATTCCTTGCCTGTCTTGCTCAGTCTCCTGTTTTTATATTTCTTCCTCTTCTCCTGTCTGTCTGTCTCTTGAAGTCTCTTTGGGTTTGTTCTCCCCAACGTAAGCACTGTCTGTGTGGTCTTATCATAGTGCTTTCCTTGTGTTCCTCCTCCATCCTCCCACTGTCTCCATAATAAAATAATGCTTAGTATTCCCATGGCCCTTTATTCCTCTCCAGTCTGCTGCTCTACAGAGGCAGGGGTGGTGGGAATGGACACTTTTATCTGCATTGCCTGTAACCAGGACTCAGTGCTTCATCAGGAAAAAAAAAAAAAAAGGTGGACAAAGATCAGATGATATATTTGTTCCCCAGCATATTCTCCACAACTAGATGGACAATAATGACACCAGTGAGGTCCCTGACTACATAAGATAAACTGTTCTCCCTTCCCCCACATTATGAGATGAGTAGCAAAGGATTTGGGGTGGACTCATAGCATCTGTTCAGTGCAGACTCCCCAGCATGTCCTGTCCCATTTCCCCACGGTCACTGCAGGGACACAGTCAGTCCCCTGACAGTCCCTGTACCTCAGTGCCACAAGAGCCTTGTCTCAGCACCACCAGCTGCTGCTTAGGACCATGAACTCCCTGCACCACCCTGAGGGACTCCTGAGACCCTGGGGGAGATTCTTCCCTCCTGCACCTTCAGTGGCTGCTGCACTCAAGGACCTTCCCAAATGCACGTGCTCCTCCCACAGGACATGGAGAATTTTCCCCAAGTGCCTGGCCCTCGATGGCTGCTTCTGTAGTCAAACAAGCACAAGCTGGCTGGATCCATTTTAATCTTCCACTGCTTCTCACAGTACAGCCTCCCCTTTGAAAATCTCTGCTGCAAGATCAGAAAGCAATGCTCTCAGCACTTCCTTCTAGGGCTGTAAAAGCCAGGCTGGCACTCCAACACTCTGCAGGCACCCGACAGAAAAGGTTTCCTCATTTATGGTAACGGCAGAAATTGTTCCAGCCTAGAGAAGTTATGGTCATTCATGGAATATTAGCCCCAAAGACTTGAAATGCAGTGTTCTGGCTTCATGCAAACCTCTGAAGGTCACCCATGGGGTCGTGAGGAGAAAAGCGCAAGGAAGCTCTGGCTGGCATCAGAAGGCAACTCAAGCTGTTTGCTTCTTCTATCCATGACAGCTGAGCACTGACTTCTTACCAGCTGGGACACTGCTAATCAACAGAAAGACCAGAAAGATGGCTAGAGAAGCATTCACTGGATGTGTTTATCCTCTAGCCTCTCTTTCAAGCAGCTTCATCTGCTTAAAAGAAATGAGCCTGAAGGGACAGGTCCTCCCTGTCACCTTCCCAATCCACGTAGGAGCACTTCCCAGATCTAAAACAAACCTCTCCTATGAGCCTGTTCAGCCACATCCCTGGAGCTGCATGTCTGCTTCAAAAGACCTGATATACTCTGAGTACTGGCCTCTGCCAGAGCCTGGGGTACCTATCACCTGCAGCCTGAAATGCCCCAGAGTTCAAAGCAGATTTCAGCTAAGGATCTTGAAGTGCTGTACAAACAGCCATTAATCCTCAAACCATCCCTGGGAGCCAGGCCTGTAATTATTTAGCTCACCATTTATCTCTGGAACTCTCTGTGCCCATTCTCCCAGCCTGGGGATGAAGAGAGGTAAAACAATACCTACCATTTCATAACAAACTGCAAATTAAATCGACTGCAGCTCAGCTGTTAAAGGGAAATGTTACCTTTTCCATAATCACCTCCTGCAGGCAAGTACAACAGCTATTCTTTAACAGCTAGGTAAACTTTGACAAAAAAAAAAAAAAAAAAAAAAAAAAAAGAAATGACAGGCTCTGAGTGGGACAGCCAACAAGTAGCAAAAGCTTTCCAAGAGCGGAAATCAGGAATCCTGTCTCTTGGTTTCTTGATTTATCAACTGAATTGTCTTTGCTCCACCCTTCACCCCCCTTAAAGATGACCGCCAAAGACAGAGATGCCGCCTGTGCCCTTTATGTGACTTTGTAGTGGATTAAGGAGCCTGTAGGATTTCAGTCCAACGGAAAAAGATTAAGCGTTTTTCCACTTGTTTTCTTACATCAGAAATGCAGCTCTTCTGGAGCCTAGGAGTCTCCAGTCTGTCTAGATCATGACAAAACTGGGACCAAAGAAAGACAAGAGGGCAGGAATGGGGTGGAGGAGAGCGGAGAGGAGACCAAGCCAAACTCGCAACGTGCTGTTTGCAAGCAACAACTGCACAAACACAGAAACAAAATGACGCACAAAATATCAGTAAGAAATTATGTGCTATTCAAGAGTTGATTTTCCTGCAGCTCCAGCCAGGGTGTGAGAATCCACAGAGGTCAAACTCTGAGTACCTCAGGAGATCTGCAGAGCTAGACGAAGAGGAAAAAAGAAATCCTCATACCTTTTTTTCCCCCTTCTCAAACAGAAGCTTTAAGTAGGCTAAGATATCAAAGAAGACAGACCCAGCATACAGGAATGAGGAGAACTGGGTAAAAAAAGCAGAGCAATGGCTGTCCTTTCTCTGCCTCCTGTGTTGGCCAGATTCATGCAGAGGAATCCCTGGAGAGGAGATGTTGAAGGGAAGGAGCATGGGTATGGGTGGAGTAAACCAGTAAAACAAAAGGCAATTACAAAGTAAAGCGGAGATGAAGAAAGCGACAGAAGGACAGGGCTGGAGCAAATGTCAGCACACAGAGGAAATGGTCCCACTTCAGTCCAACAAGCAGAAAGGTCACTCAGATGGTGACAAAGCTGTCCCTTCTCTGCCCTCTTCCTACAGCTCCCTCCCCTACCTGTTCCAAGGAGGCAGCAGGATCCCTGCTCTGGTCTAAGCCCAGAAGGCAGTAAAGGAAAATTTCAGTCAGTTCCAGCTGTACCTGTTTAAACTACCTCTGTGGCTGGGAGGTTTAATTAGAGCTAGTCTGCAGTATTCAGGCTTTGCACTGATTTAATAGCCTGGGATCAAAACCTGTATGACCAGAGGATAGAGGGAAGGGCAGTGAGGGGGGGATAGGGGGGCAGGGGGTGTTGTAGCTGTATTGAAAGAAGTGCAGTTGAACAGGTCCTGTCTAGATGTGGCTGAGGAGTACACAGACCACGTTTGCACAAGGGCATTTGGTTGCAAGTCACTGAGTACATCAAGGGCTAAAATCCAATTCAGTAAGCAGAAGCCTTTCCTCAGGAAATCTGTTTTTCCAGTCCTTTGCAGGTAGCTCCTCTAGAAACCTCCAAGCACAGAGCATTAAATAATCATCTGTTAAAATTACCTCCCTCCTGTCCAACTACCTGCAAGCAATGCTTCATTGCTATCTCTACATATCCTGAAACTCAGGAGAAATCCAAGAACTGCCTGCAGTAACCAAGTGTAAATCTTGTGGCAACCCCTTGCCTGTGTCAGGAAGCAGGTAAATACGCTCCAAACTGGTGCCTTGAACTGTAAGGACACTATTCCCCCTTAAAAGGAAGCTGGAAAGGATTGTGGTGAGCTCTTTGTCAAATGCCACAGCAGCCAAGCAATTGCTGATCTTAGAGCGGTGCCTGCTGGCCAGTCGTATCAGAAGCGCTTGGAAATATTTCCACAGTGGACAAAATTGTAGTCAAGTTCAGGAAAACGTTTCTGGGGAAGAGGTGCGTGTCCAGCTCTGCTGCGCTTCTGCCGGAGTTCTGCCATCCAAGTTCCCACCTGCTGCAAACAAGCTGTCCTAACTTTGGGAATCAGTCTGGTATTTACTTCTGTGAGATCTCCAGCCCCACACTGTTCCTTGTCATTAAGGCTTTATGATTTTCAAGTCAATCACGAGGTAATTGATGACTTTATTATTTCGGTATAACTGATGTTGCCTTGATAATGCAATTCCCTGTAAAAGTTCAGCTTCTCAACAGTGTCATCCCAACAAGACCCTTAACCTGTTTGATGTTGGATGCTGAGAGCATAAGGCATTTCACATCACTTAGGGCTTTTGAAAAGTCTGACATTTTACATACCTTTGCCACACAGGAACATGCTCAAAACGGCAGCAGTGCCACTTGTGCAAGCTGGGTGAAACAGCTGCCAAAGCCACTGTTCTTTTACTGTCCTTATGACATGCTGGGCAAAAAAAAATATGAGTGAAACAGCTCTGATCACAGAGGCAGTGTCTTGCATCTTGCATGCTTACAAATAGAAAAATACAAAAAAAATGAAATTACCAAGTAATTATCTCCAGAGATATAATGTAGCACTCTTATGCCACCATCACACATGTATAACAAGGTATTAAACTGGAATTCATCCTCAGCCTGAGGAGACAATTCAGATATGAACAAAATAAAATAGGTAGTGTATCTTGTAATTCCTGAACTTATATTATGAGAGAAAATAGAATTCTGTCAGAAGGTTGGAATTATGTCCCCCCAAGCCCACCGTTCTTCTAGGTAATGACACACACTTCTTCGTACACAAACACACACAGACACAGAGCTCTACTCCTAGGGCAGGAGTTTAAAATGGCTAAGACTGGTAATGGCAGAGGCTTGCATCCATCTTCATGGGTCTTCCAGGGGCTGAGACAGTACAGCAAACTCTCTCTCGGACCGACGTTCTGTCACTGATGGCAGGTGGGCAGCCTCAGGTAGAGATTTCCCATTACTCGCATTTGTTTGCTGTTTTGCTGCACTTGAACTGCCAATTTGACATTTTACATCCTCACCATGAGTAGGGCAGATGTAGGTGGGAGGTGGGCAGACAAAAACAATGATGAGGCTGCTAAATGCCTTTCTGAAGAACTGGATGTTATCTGTACATCTGTTTGAGCTCCTCCATGCTGTACATATACCAAAACATTCAGCTGAATATGTATTTAAGGTAAACACCAGCCAAATGTCTGTGTTGAACTGGCAACTGCACAGGTTTCAGCTGTCCTACTGTCTCACGAGATGAAAGGACCCTCTCCCCACATCCACTCCAGTTTGGGAAATGGTCAGATACTGTGATGTGAACATTATAACCCAAAAACATCTGAAAGAAAGTGAATTACTTGAAAGTACATCTCGAGTTATGCACAAAGGCCTGTGGGCTACACAAAGTTAATGCAAAAAAATCAAATGAAATGTTGAAGCAGATAATTTTTCTACCAACAACAGGAATCTGCTGAAAATATAAGTCTATTTTCAGAACTGAGGGAATAAGGGAAGTCTGCAGAAAATACTGAATTCAGCAGTCTTTAGTCTTTCAGTGTTTGACTTTGCGGCTGCAATGGACTTCTCTCCTAATCTATTTGGCTTCAGAAAGACAGAACTGAAAAATAACCAGATGATAAATAAATACTAATGTAATGCACATTACTAGTGATTACAATGTTCCAAATCACCATATACATGTTATCACTGTGATACTGTAGTGATTAGAAAAAGCATATTATGAGTTCTGGTTAATATACTCCAGAGTTGACCAGAGGACTTTCACATTTAATCAGTGCTGTTCAGCAGAACTCAGGATTCAGAGCCTGAGAGCTGTAGTCTGGCTGCATTCCATACAGTTATTTATTGGAGAACATATAACAGAAATCCCAAATTAGGTCTTGTTTCCCGTGACCTTTTTGCCTGCTAGGTTGGCCATAGGAACCAACCAGGTCCACACCACTGGAAGCCAGTGCAACTTTTCTCAGGACCCTGGCACACTTCAGAGTAGATGTAGAAGGAGATGTGATCTGCAGCATCCCTGAGACACAGCATCTTTTCACAGGGAACAAGTCCCCCACCCCTGTGTGCTGGCTCTCAATCACAAAAGCCTTCAACCTCAAAGTCCCACAGCCAGTTCCTTATAACTTTCTTATTAAATCCAAGCTGTGGCCCATCCTGCCTGCTGGCTTTGCATTACCCTAAATCCTAGTGATATTGGTGAGATCACCTCCCTGAGGGTCCAAGCCCCTCTTTCAGATGTCCTAAAGGTAAGTTAAAATATTGAATGTCTTCACCAATTTCTAATTTCTCTAGGAGAAAACCCCAACTATATTGGCCCTTGAAAACATCTACGACAAACCACCCAACATGCCAAATCACCCTCACACTCACCACATGCCCATTGAGTAAGTGGGCAACAACCTGCCTTCTACAGCTCTTAAAGCACAGCAGCTAATCTATAGGTGATTAATCTCAAGGAGCCTTTTTCTGTCCCTCTGAACCAATGGCCTTCCCTGGGAAGCTTCACATTCCACACAGCAGAGGGAAGCTGGGAATAATTTCCTACACTGCTGGATCTAAGTCCTGCCCCAGCAGAGCAATGGCACCCAGACACACAGAGCTTCAGGCTGCCATTCTGGCACTTAAAGATTTTTGCCTCTTTTTCAAGTGTTGTCTCTCTGAAACAATCCTCTGGCTTAAAGGAGACACCACCACCATCAAGGTGATTAGTTTAGTTAAATTAGTTGTTTTGTTAAGCTTTTTGCAACTGAAATTGAAACACCTGAAAATGTAATTCTCAACCAGACCTAGAGGAAAACACTGATATCAGTAGAAACGCATGGCTCCTCTCTTGTCAGGACTGCAAGACACAGCTTACTGCAGTATAAGGCCTGCATTTCAAAAGGTTATTCTGGGATTAGTTTATCTTTATAGCCTTAAATAGTCTGTTTTGCAATACTCTGCACAGAATTTCTGGACCTTCTACACACTTACCCCCACCAGTCCCTTATGTCCCATCTTCCTGGTCCAACTCTACACTCTCTTCTCCCCACCCTTCCCCAGGAAGATCCAAACTGCATACTTGATGTGCACCCAGTGAAAAGGAATGGTAAACAAATATAACTGGATATGATAGAAGAGGAAAACACTTTCTAAATTGGAAAGAAATTTGCAATTGATAAGGCTAGGAATGGTTTGGGTTTTTTTCCCTAGGTAGAGGCACAGCTGCTAGAAAAAATTGATAAGCTTTGTGACCCTCAAGCCTATCCTCAGATATCCAACAGGGATGGAGAAGCAGCTGCATTTTACCCAAGTTTTATATTTGGGTCATATAAAAATTCACAGATTAGAAACTTAAACGTGTCCTTGAGCACAGGATACACTGATTTCTCCCGTGACTGCACTTGTTAAGCCACACTGGCCAACATGATGCCCCACAATCAACAATACTCACCACGTTTTAAGGAGGAAAATTCCCTTGAAGGCAAAGTTTCTTAGGCAAATTCCCTAAGGAAAAGTTCCTCAGAATTTTCCTGCATGCTCATTAGGGTCCCTAGAAATGGTTGATGTCGTTGCACCTACCCCACAGCTCAAACTGCACACAGAGATGGTCGAGCAGACACTCTCACCTCACCCTTTTGCTTTGGGTGTCCCTAAATTATGCTGCTAGTGCTTGAAGAGGATTGCAAACCTGTGTTCCAGCAGCAGGATGCCACACACGGTGTGTGTCACCTCCTTGCAGTCTGCCAGGCATAATCAGTCCCTGGATTTAAAGCACAGATACAAGTCTGCCCATAAGGCAACCATGCTGCCTGCTGGTGTTCCTGCTGTCCTGAGCTTTTGCTGCAGTCCTGCTCCTGGAGGGCAATCCTCTCACCTCTGCTTGTGTAACTCCAAGTGAAGCTAGCTCTTCGGCACTGATGAAGGCTGTCTCAACTCACAGGACTGCTTTCACACTGGCATTTGTTAGAGACTGCTCCCAACAATTGCACAGCCAATGCTAATGTGTGGAAGATGCAACTCTTCAACCAGCACAGGGAGATCCAGCACAGAGTGTTTGCAAACAACTAAAAACTGGGCATGTCAGCACCACACAAAGCTGCCTGCACAACTGTGGGTTGAGTTTTGTGACTAAAATCCACACTTTCAGCTCTGCAGCAGACATTGAGCTCTGATCTCATTTATTCTGGGATTAATTAGGAGCAACATCTTCTGTAGGCACTGCTTTCATAGGTTAAAGCTAGCATAAAGCAAGGAGAGTCAGGACCAAGGAATCAACCAGGCTGTGTCTTGTGAGCACAAATACTTAGGAGCAGCTTCTCCTCACTGTGAGCTTGCTTATTTGCAAAAACAGGTCTTACCACCAGCATCAGGGATATTGGAGGGCAGGCTCACTTCCTGGAATACAGTCAGCATTTCCTGGATTCAAGTTGTCCACAGGTCAAAAATAACTGCATTTCAAGTGAGCTTCTACTCTCTGCTATTGAAAACTTCCTATTTTTTCCATTCACTGCAAAGTAAGACTGGCCACAAGCTTTTCACAGAAAAAAAAAAAAGTTTATTCTTCTTTAGTTACTGAGGAGACATTTGAAGAGAAGCACATAGGGAATGGCACTGCAAATACTGTCAACAAAACCAGCAGAAAGTCAGGTGTATTTATTCTCCCAAATGTCTTCCGACTTCACATCGTTACAGGAAAAAAAACCCCAACATTTATCCCTCATAAGACCCAAAAATTAAAAAAAAAGCTTCACTGTTGTTTTAAAAACTGTGGTTTGCACTTCTACCAGCAATTTCTCTCATGTGTGCAAGGTAAAAGGGTGAAAGCCAGCAGTGAGAGACTGTAGAGCCTGTAGTTCTTGGTCTTATGTCAGCCTGCCGTGTAAATGGGTTTTTCTACTTCTGATCAAGCTCCAAAATTCCACAAACTATTCTGAAGACTTCCAGCAACTGTGGTTAATTAACCACAACTGCTTACTATTTTTGAAGCTGTTGCTTCTTGCTTTGGAAATAATGTCAGTTATACCAGGTGTCAAAGAATTTTCAAAAGCACACTATGAGACCTCTCTGTGTTGTTTAGTACTAAATTGCATGGGATTAATGGAGACCATTACACAAAGTGGTATCGTTTCTGGGAGCAATTTCAGCCAGTTCCACCAACCATTCTTTTACTATTATTTCTCACATTAATAACATTAAGAAAATAAGACTTTGTCAAAGCACGCAAACAAATTGCAGGTTTATTTTTATCACAATAACCATGACAAAAGATATCTTTGTGTGGAGACTTGCATTATCCTGATAAATTCACTGAAGGTGGAATGAAGAAGGACACATGCATAAGGAACACTGTCCCCCAAAACAACAACAACAACAACAAAAACAAAACAAAAAAATAAAAATTAAAAAAAAAAAAAAAAACAAACCAAAACCCAAAAAAACCCCCACCAAAACAAAGAAATAAAAACCCCTTATAAATTACATCACTTTAAGATTATTTTGGGGATAAGTTAGTAACTTCTAAGGTTAAATAAAAGTTGCATGTATATGTTACAAAAAGACATGGCTAAGTTTTTTTACATCTTCAGTATTTTTTAATAAATTATAAGTATTTACAGGCAGAAGTAGAGGTAAAAGGTCTACTGCTACCAAAAGTGATTCCTGAACTTTTGTACACTGTACAGTACAGAAGAAATTGTGGGAGTAGAAAGGGGAAACAAGGGGAACGCTGAAGCTTATCTTTGGCTACCAGTGTCAAACCTTCATGATCCTTTACATGCAAGTTCAAAATAAACTAAACTGGCTTTCCCGTTTTATGAACAACCAGCATGTAAACATAATGAAAAACACTCCACAGCTTGATGTTCTGAAAATATTAATGCACAGTGTTTTTCTTCTTGATTCTTTTTGAGCTTCTTTATACATGCAACCTCAGTTTTCAAGTTATTGTTCGAGTCTCAAGCAACTTAAAAACATACCATTATTTTTTAGAAACAAGTAGAAATGAGCTGACGTTCTTAGAAAAAGGTGAAGAGCTAAGGCTTAAAAAAAAAATTCCTAAAAGTTCAAAAAATATAAAAAGGTTTAGGAAAAGCCCAAACCTGCTGGTAATAGAAGCTTTGTTCCAGTGCAACAACAAGCCAAAATGTAGTTTTATCACAGAATGAGCCACTGTCAGGAGATGGTCAGTTTGCCAGCTCTAGGACACAGCATTGTTGAGAACCAAGACTAGAAAATGCAAACTTCCACCCATCTGGGCCTGCCAAAGAGTGAAGCTTTTTTCTGACTGTAAAAAGGCACTGATAAAAAAGTGCATAGAAAGCTCATCAGTTCTCTATTTGTCCACATTCATGCAAATATATAAAACTTTGTAAATCTCTAAATATCAACTACAAAGAAGCTTTGCTGTGTTAGTAGGGCACCATTTGTTAAAACCATATTCTAAACAATTAAAAATATTTTGTCCATTTATTTGATTGTTTTGTCTTCACGTAATAGCACTAGAAAAGGAGGCTGTTTTTCCTGAGGAGAGAAGAATAGGCACTGGAAACAGTTCAGCCTCTCTTCAAAGTCCTTCTTGATGAATCTCTGACAACTTCATTGCTTGTGGAAGCTCTTCAAATGAAAAGGCAGTACCTCCTTCATCACTGAATTCTATTGCTTCTCTTTCACCTTGGTTTGGGCAACAAAGCAATTATTTGTTTACTCTTTAAGATCTGAAACAAAAGAGGAAGAAAAGCACACAGGTAAATTACTATGTCTTTTCTTCTAGAAACTGAACTAGCTACCTGAGAATACTGCAAGCTTTAAATACTAATGAGGTGTTGGGAAGATGCACCAAGACACTGTCACATAACTCATATTCATCCAGTTAGAGCAGGTACATGACCAATGGTATCTGATAGCCACTAAACATTTTACTTAAATTATCTTTATTTATGATTATTTATCTTTGTCTATGATTAGGCACATTCCTCTGCAACTGGACCACGTTTAGAACATTTATTACTTACTGCCAGCCACCTGCTAAGCAGCTGGTAACCTGTGAAGTTGTTCAGACTCCAAGACTTTGCAGTACATAATCAGGCAATTAAGACTCCACTTCTATTCATATGTTTTATATCTATAATCTCAATATCAACTGTGCATCACACATGCATGTCTTGCTGCTGAAATAGGGTTCTGTCACTTTACAGCTTCCTTGATAAGCATCAGGTTTCATACTCACCCCCAAAACACACAAAATGCTCTCTTCTGGCATGGTTTGCAAACAGCACCAAAGCAAGCACAGCTGCATCTGGTGCCTCTGCATGACATAACAGAGCAGTTTCAAATGCCAAACATTTAAGGGTGACACAGGAGCAGAGTTTAGCCCAGCAAAGCAGCACATCACACGGACCAGGAATAATAAATACACTGAGTTACTCCATTTGGCTTTCAGCATTACTCATGTTCACTAACAGGATCTGACTCAGTTATTGCGACACACTCTGCGGCTATACAGCCTGTTCCAAGTCTGTTTCCTCATTTCATGACAGGCTTATTCAGCAGTTTTGTCTCCAGCACAGAGTCAAGTTTTTGATACTCAGTCCTAACTCCCTCCCACCCTCCCATTCATCCATGTTTCCTCCCATTCAGAGATTTTTTTCACCCCTCTTTTCAACATTTGTCTTCAGCAAATACCAGAATTTATAGATGTGATTGCTTGGCTGGTAATTCAACAGAAGTATCAAAGTTGCCAGAACAAAAAACTCTGCAGCAGTAAGATATCACTTGCTTTCACACTGCTGTGCATTTTGAGAATGTTTAAATGGATTATCTGCACCAGCAGACTCAAATTGGGTGTGCACAAGGCAATCCATTGTGGTGCAGGAAAAAAGTATTTTTGCACCGGTAATGAAACTTTTAAAAAAAAAATTATTTACTTCATCATTATAATATTTTAATTTTTATTTTGTGCAGGTTTTATAATGTATGTAATACTTCAGTATGGTAATAATTGTATTGAACTTATAAATGTACATAAATTGGATGTGCCTGTTCAAAGTATTTTACTGATGTGGCAGACAATCACAAAAAGTTTGGTGACCACTCACCTACAATACAAAAAGCAGAAACTAGTATGAGATGCCCACAGTTACACCACTCAAGTAAGGACTGTATAACAGACAAAATTACCTTTTTCCTTTTTTTTTTTTCCAAGAAAGGAAAATTATTCACAGTCAACCTTTGTGTCAGTCAGCACACTCTCCCAAGGCAGAGAACTTCACCCTCACATACCTTCTTTCCTGCAGCTGGAAGAGTTGTTTAGGCGCCCCCATTTCCACCTTCTGCATCCTGGGTCACTCCTGCAAGGACAAAGGCAATACTCAGACAATCCTGGACCTCACAACACTCTGCCTCTCTGCCCCAGATGGATCAAGAACAATCTGACTGAGATTTGGGCCATTTGTTTGGCAAGAACAGTAACCTTGACCAACATGCCTCCCTCCCATGGGATCACCATCCACCATCTCCCTTCTCTCCTCCATTCCTGACTCGGTGCACTGCCTTCACAATCCCTCACATACCCTCACACACCACCACTCCCCAGGAAAGTGGTCACAGCACCAAGCCTGACAGAGCTCAAGAAGCATTTGAACAACACTCTCAGGGATATGGTGTGATTACTGGGGTGTCATCTGCAGGGCCAGGGGTTGGAGTCCATCCTGATGTGTCCCTTCCAACTCACCAGATTCTATGATTCTATGAAGGCATCAAGGCCAGTTTGCCTACTGGGTCAGCAGCACTGACTGCTCCATAGAAGAGGCACTTACCTTTCTGATTTACACCATCCTTAACTATCTGCTTGTCTTTCAGGGCACCGTCATCCTCGTTCAATGCTCTGTCTGGAAGCAGATCAGAGAACAAGTGCAGTCCCTCAGGAGCACACTCCATTGCTTCTGCCCTTCCCCAGCACAGGCACTGCTCTGTGCAGCACAGGGCTCAGAGCACACCTTCTCCTCTGCAAGTACTGCTGGGCTATCAGCAAAGCCCTACTTGAAATCACCTTGTACACACGTTTCAGAGAACATCACAGCCTTGCCTACTATTCCCCATCCACAGAGCAGTGACTGCCTGTTCCCCAGGGGCTGCTGGGTGTACTGCACAGAGGTGCACTGACTCCCCTTCCTGATGTTCCCATTCTATTCTGCAACAAAAGAAAGGATTTTATTTTCTGCATCTTGTGTCCAAACTGATAACCTCTCTCTATGGACCTGATTTCTCTCTTTCCTGAACTGTGTGTTTTCCCTCCTTTCTACTTTAGGCCAGGCATAAAATAAGCCTCCTTTTCCTATACCAATGTCTATGTATATGGAAATTGTTACACAAGAGATAACACCATCCCACAGTGCACCACCAGCTTCCCACAGACCTTCACCCTCAGCTACACAATCCCTATTTCTTCAGATGAAAGAAAGCTGTTTTATACCCATTACAATACATGCAGGAAGAGTAAGCAGCAAACCCCAGGGGCTTCTGAATTTTTCTGAGTTTCCTTTTGCTTATTGTCATCCTTGGTGATTTTTTTCCTTTATAGGAAAGACTTCGCCTTTTCCAACCCTTTATTATCAGCCACTCGTGGCAAATAGTGGAAGAGTTAGTGAGCAAATGAATCACTAGTGCAACAGACTGGGGAAAAAACGGACATTTTTTCTCGTTGAACAATAATGTTTAGTTTTACTAGCTCTTTGGAGTTAAAAGGACTTCTAGAAAAAATACAGGTCCCAGAATTTCCTTGAAATTTACACTGACTGGACTAAGAAAACAAAACTGGAGCTTTGCTTAACTGCCTGATGAATGCAATCAAGACCTTCCTAAAGCATAAAGCAAGTGGAAGATATAGCAGGCTTCGTTCCTTAGAGAAGCACATTTCTGGATGAAGTATCTCCCAAATACAAATTCTGTACACTGGTAAGCATCCCATGTCCAAACTGGTGTGCTGAGGCTCTTATCTTTCCTCCATGCTTAGTTCTTTTTCCCACAGATGGTAAAATGGTTTGCAAAGCCAGCAAAAGCAGCATCATTCTCATCATATCAAGAAGGAAGGTGAAGCCCCAAGAAGGTGTCTGCTCTGTGCGGTTTACCGAACACAGCCTCCAGGACTTTCTGATTTCTCTTCTAGTGATCTACCCATCAACATTTACTGTTCCTAAGGCAACAAGATCTTCTAGACCAACAGGGGAATGGTAAACTCTATACTGAGAACATGCTAATATGGCTTGGACTATAAAAGGCCCTGTGCAAAATTAATTTCCCCCACCATGTTCCTCTGTTTTAGGGCTCCATCTCACTTGTTACCTGTTTCAGGCTCTTCATCCTCACTATGAACAGCACGTGAAAATGTGGCTGCAAGAAAACAGAAATCCTTTTCCAGAAATGTGTATAGAGGTAGCACAGCAGTCTGCCAAATATGCAACTCAGCCTTAAAGTGATAACGTCATTATAACACTTCTAATTGATATTCCTGAGAACCACTATGTTATGCCACTTCAAGGACTCACAATGAATTTCAAATTCAACTTCCCTCCATCAACCACTTAAGGTCCCAGACCATGACCAATGGTTTATATTTATGCCTACAACTTCAAAAAAGTCTTGCTGATGTAGATCTATTGGTAAAGCTGCACAGATCTGTGATAAAAAGCCAGAAATAGCTGAGAAGAGAGTAGATGCAGAAGTAGATGCATCTACTTTTTTAACTTCATCTTTGTGTTGCACTAACACTGTAACTTTAAATCCTTCCTCCTTGCAGACCTTAAAGAATCTTTAATAGAAACATCCTAAAGCAAATTTAAGTGTAGTACCAAAATGAGGGGGTTTGGAGGGGTTTATTGGGTTTTTTTTCCTACCCATCCCTCTCCTTTTCTCACTTTCAGATTCATCCATAGTCTTGACTTCAGTGGTCTCTGAACCACTGGCTAGAGCCACAGCTTTAACCAATGTTAGGTACCAGACTGAGCACCCCACAGGAAGGCACTGTGAACTCAACACCAGGACACTCCAAGAGGGCACTAAGCCTGCCACCTGATGGCAGGAGCTTTGGTCATTCCCCACTGAAACACTGTTTGGTCTTGTAACAGAACATTTTTTAAGAATCTTCCCCTGCTCTCCTCAGTCTGCTTGACTGCCTTGGAAGTTAATTTTGTTTGGTTGCTTAAAACAGACCACAGTCCTAGCAACAAAACCCATATATATTAAAGCTACAACATGGTAGCTAAATTCACCCTTATGAAAGGGGCACAGACTAAAGGAGTTGTCCCCTTCCTTAGCTGCTCACTATATAGAGTGATTTCCACACCCCAACACACAAGAAGCCAGAAAACAGAGCAATCTTGCTGCAAATTAAGGAAGTAAAAAAACCCAAAAACACTCCAACAAAACACTAAGGAAAAAACAAAACAAAACAAAAAAATCCACAACCAAAGAAACAAAAAACCCCCCAAAACCAAAAAAATCCCTCAGTGCAGATTAGAAAGGACAGCAGAAGCGCAGGCGGGGATCTGGACAGGAAGTGACGAATAACAGATTGCCCTACAGTGTGTGCTTTTCCAGCCCTCATCCTGAGGCCAGCCCCAATTCTCTATTGTTAGAAAGGTAATTCACCTCCAAAGATAGCTGTTGACCAGGAAAATCTCAGGCCATTCACTGTCAGTAACTTTGCCAGCCCCACTAACACATTCCCTAGGTGCAGGTCCCTATAATCATCCAATATTAGATCTCAGCTGAGATTTTGAGTCTGCATGTGCACACTTTGAAAACCAACTCAAAAGCTCAGACCCTGCAAAAAAGGAAAGAGCAAATTAAGAGTCCCTGCTCCAAACAAGAGCAGGTGTTTAGAAACCTTAATACACCAATACAGGTTTCTTACCTCCCTCTGAGTTAGGCTCTTGTTGGCTGTTCCCAGGGACAAGCGTATCCTGTTCTCCTATAAAGAAATTTATTTGTTTTAGAAAGTATGTATTAATGTCTTGGTAAAAATAACTACACTCCAAGAAAACTTAGTCCTTTACCTCTCCAATGAAAGGCTACACTGACACAGAATAAAAACTGACAAGCCCAGACATCAGTCTGATTTCCACGCATTTGTGACACTATCTTACCTGAGCCATTCACTGGACTGAGTGACAGACAGTTATTCTGAGCAGTATTGTCTCGTCTACACTTAATTATACCTGCACAAAAACAAATAGAATATCTGGAGAAATTACTCAGAAATAAAGTTTTGTGCATTTTGGAAACTCCTTGATAGCCTCCATCCATTCCACCCCCCTCTCCAACACCCAAGCCAAAAAAATACACTTAGCTGAGAACATGCAACTGAATTATTTGACTTGGAGGAAGAACAAAGAATGAAATACTGTTTTGAGGGAAAGACATTCAGTGAGAGATCAACAGAATGGGTCTCCTGTGACACCAAGTCAGAACACATCTAATCAAATCTAAGGTGGAGCCTAACAAATTATGACTATATGTCTTGTACTTAAAACAGCAAACTTCTGCTGTTTGATTATACCCATGCAATACTCATCCTACCAAGGTATAACAGGTTTATTTTCTTGCATGTTCAAACCCTCATTGCTTCAAGAGAAGTAACTCAACTGTTTTCTAACTGATGGTCACTTTTGAGTGATATTCTTTGTGTGTTAACACCAAGAGCAGTGTTAACATCACCAACATGCACAAGGACACAGAAGGCACTTTCAGAAAGTTTGCAGATGACACCAAACTGGGAAGAGTGGGAGACATGCTGAAAAGCAGGGTTAGCACTCAAACTGACTTCAGCAACCTGGAGAAACGTGCTGCCAGAGAAGATGTGATATTCAAAGGCAAACAAAGTCCTGAATCTCTTAAGTCACCCCATGGACCACTGCAGGCCAGGCTCTGCCTGGCTAGGAAACAGGTCTACAGGAAAGAACCTGAAAGCATGGACAAGCTCAATATTACAGAGAAAAATGTGCCCTTGCAGTAGAAGGCTTCCAAACACTGGGCTATGTTAGTAGAAGCTAAGTCAACCCATCAACACAATTAATTCCTCCTCTCTATTCAATATTTGGGGCACCACATGTGGAGTACTCTCTCTAGTTTTAGTCTCCCAGTTAATGTAAAAACACCACCTTTCTAAATTTAGTCCAAAGAATGTCCACCAAGATGTCTAGGGGCAGGAGCTGTGCGAGGAGGTGCTGAGAGAATTGGGTTTGTTCAGCCTCAAGAAGAAGGGTAAGAGGATGATGGCTAACTGCAGTCTACAACTAACTGCAGAAAACAAAGGAAACCCCTCTCAGAAGTACAGAACAAAAAAACAGGAGGCTACCAGTTGCCAAAGGGCAATCCCTAACAGAAATAAGGGAAATATCCTTCCCTACAAGAGTGATTCAGTACTTAAACACCTGCTGAAAGAGGCCGGTAAATTCCCACCCTTGGTACTATTCAAAGTTTGACTGGACAAAGCCTTAAGCAACCTGATCTAGCTTTGAAGTTGGTCACGCTTTGAGCAGCAAGTTGGATGAAACTTCCAGAGATGTCTTCCCACTTAGTTTATTTTATGATGCCATGCCAACAGAAACCAAATGGACAATGAACAGGAAAGCAAAAGGTCCACATGCAATATATATCTATTTATGTCCTGATCAGAATATCATCAATTAGTCCTTCCCAGATGGGAGATGCATCCAGCACCCTTCACCCTGCAGCCACCTCCAAGTGGTGGCCCCATATGGAAGTCAACATGAATCTTCCATGCAGAGCATGCACAGGATGAAGAAATGCCCCTGTTTGGGACTCTCTCCAACACAAAGAGAAAAGATGGTGTGCCAATCTTTTTCAAACCAGAAGACACTTTAACACAGAAACCCAAAAATGTGGCAGAAAAAGATACACGGTGATAGCCTATAATTACTATTTCTGATTAAACCATCAGATTTCCAAAAAAAGATATTTGAATTCAGTGTAGGGATGGATCAAAAAACAAATACAGAACTCCAAGACGATGGCAATACAGGCTGCCAGGAAGCACAGAAGGGCCCATTTATCAGTTGACCACACTGAGATGTCAGATTAGACATCAGTCTATGATATTCAGATCTGGTATAAGCTTATCCCAACAGTAAATGTGTTCCTCAGGGCAGCTTTATAATGCTCTCAAAAAAGGCTGTGAAAACACATTCAGGGAGGAACAGGAGAGGCTACAAATACTTGGTAAGTAGAAACACACTGTAAATCAAACAGCCACTCTGAAGGAGAACTATGCAAATGCAAACTGGACTAGGACTCAGAGCCCAGTGTCAGAATGGAAGAAAGTTCAGTACATTATTTCCTTCAAATCTACTCATTTTTGCCTAAATTGGACTTGTGTCTTCTACTGTTTTTACAAAACACGTGATGGTCAAAAATTTTCATTCATTCTACAGAATCTTAGATGAGTATAATCTGGAAGCACATAAAGCTCAGTTAGGAAGTGTTATACATACCTTTCTTGTGCAGGATTCCTATAACTATGATAACAGCTGCAGCAGAAAGGACTACATAAAGAGCAGCTCTGCTTCGTTTGGAAGGACTGTCTCCTTCAAAAAAAATTTTTAAAAAAGAAAGACTGGTTAGTTGAAAAGCAACTGTATGATATACTAGTTCAGTAGAGATACAGCCCCAAATGTGGTTTGCAGCTATTTTTTAAAAAGTAACCTCAATAAATTAATGCACCAGAGTCAGTGATTAGCAAAACCCTAAGCCATCTCCAGGACAGTCACATGTTAAGTACCTAATTTCAGTGAAATCACATCACCACTTTGAAAGGCAATGGCTACTCCACTTCTTGGCCTATGAAACGCTGAGCCAGATTTCAAACAAATGAAATTTCAGCAAGTATCTTGCATTGGGTTTGCACTGCAAGGTTTTGATGCTTTCTGTGAGAAGATGCCAGAAGCTGCCTCTACGTCAGACAGAGCTAATGCCAGGTGGCTCCAAGCTGGATCTGCTGCTGGCCAAGGCAAGCCCATCAGCAACTGTGGTAGTATCTCTGGGATAACACTTCTAAGAAAGGGGGAAAACTGCTGGACAGCAACATCAAGGGTGAGAGGGGAGTGACAATATGTGAGAGAATCTGCCCAACGGACACCAATGCCAGTGCAGAAGGAGGTGCAGGTGCTGGAGCAGAGATTCCCCTGCAGGTCCCTATCATGTGAGGAGGACCCCACATCAGAACAGGTGGATGCCTTTAGGAGGCTGTGACCCCATGGGAAGCCCACACTGGAGCAGGCTCCTGGCAGGACCTGTGCCCCTGGAGAGAGAAGCCCACGCTGGAGCAGGTTGCTGGCAGGACTTGAGACCCTTTGAGAACCTGCACTGGAGCAGCTCATGAAGAACTGAGGCCTGTGGGAAGAACTCATGTTGGAGAAGTTCATGGAGGCTCTCTCCTGTGGGAGGGACCTCACACTGGTTCAGGGGAGCGTGTGAGGAGCCCTGCCCCTGAGAAGGAAGGACACCATGCAATGAGCTGACTGCAAGCCTCATTCCCCATCCCCCTGTGCTGCTCAGGGAGACCAAGTAATGATACTGGGAGCGAAGCTGAGTCTGAGAAGAAAGCAAGGGTTTCAGGGAGGTGTTTTAGATTTGCTCTTGTTTCTCATTATCCTGCTCTGATTTTGACTGGCAATAAATTAAACTCATTTTCCCAAAGTCGAGTCTGTTTTGCCTGTGACAGTAATGGCTGAATGGTCTCTCCCTGTCCTTACCTCAACCCATGAGGCTTTTGTCATATTTTCTCCTCCCTGCTCCACAGAGGAGGGGGAGTGACAGATCAGCCTGAAGGGCACCTGGCAGCCAGCCAAGGTCAACCCACCACATACCTCATTTCTAACAAGTTTCTCCAGCAAAGGAAGAATTCTATACTAATAAACCATGACAATTACTTTTGCACAGAAATGAGAAATTTTGTCAGTTAGAGACTGCCTTATACACCCTTACAAACTAGATGGTTCCAAACATATTCTCACTCTGTGTTTAAAAAAACCCAAAAATTGCAAGACTCAAGCTGAAGGCTGTCCCAAAGCAATATGCAACAGGAGAAAAACTCCCTTTTCTATTTTATACCTTACTATGAGGGAGGAGGGAACTATGCTCACTGACTCATGCACATGCTACATGAGAAATTATTTTATCTTATGGTTGCTAGATGACTCACTTAGAATGGCTGAATAGTTTCACTCAATTTACGGAGACAGTACAAAGAGGACAAGCAGCTAGCATTAATTACATAAGGCCAGGAGTTGAGAAGAGATATTCTAAGACCTTCTAATCTTTATTAATACTCAATCAAGTCACAGCTAAAGGTTTTATTCTGTGGAGATCCCTGCAAAAGCTATCCTTCCAGAGGGATCAAACTGTCATCATAATGCTTTTCACAAACTTTATACACACTTCTGGCAGACAAATCACTTCTGATGCTTTTTACTTTTTAAATTCAGCTTCCTGGGAAGTCAGGAGAAATCTCACAAAGACCATGCTGCTTTCCAAGCAAGCCTCTCAGACCTGTGTTTGCAACATGACATATATTACCTTTTTCTTCTGAATGGCATTGAGTCAAAGAGATTTCAGAGCTTTTTTCTGTTTGTGAAAATTTAATGACACATGTGGCTTTGTTGATAGTATCAACTTTCTCCAAAGGGATGGAAAGCTCCTGGTTTGGATAACTGCGTGGATCGAAACTCAGCTTCCAAGTATAAGTCAGAGACCCCTGGAAATCTGCTGTACAGTATAATACAAGTTCACCATCACTGGTGTTGCAACTTATTTTAGGTTCTGGAAGGGAATCTAGAAGGAGAGAAAACATTCTGTATTACCTTAGGTACAAACTATATAGAATTTCAGCACAGGACAAGGGCTGGAGCAACAAAAGCAGTAGGAGAGTGATTGCATAGACAGAAGTGTTGGGGGGTGTGCACATGTGCATGAGAGAGGAATATGTTTCTGAAAGGGACCTGCAAACCACTTGTTTGTGGTTCTCCCAGGCCTGGCCCAAGAGTCCTCATGGTTCACTGTCCATAGGACTAATAGACACACTGGTCACATATATTTCCCAGAGACTACTACTGAGGCTGAGTAGATCTGCACAGGATGATGCCACAGATATTCAGGCATGTATACTATGCCTATAGGAATATCTTTATTATAAATACATAATGCCTGGGATTACCTGGTCAGCTTGCTCAAAAAGTTTGGTTGTCTACCTTAAAGTGCAGCGTGCCATCTACACACATTCTTGAAGTCATCCCAAGGTGAGTAATGGTGAGCACACAAATGAGATGTCATCTTTGAAAATCTGTTCAAAGTGCCTAAGCAACTTAAAAATAGAGACAAAGAACAGCCCCCTCTGTTTCTGTTTGCTTCCCTGACAAATACACAATGCCCTTTCAAGACATTTTAGTGAACTGTGGTTCACATTCTTAATGCAGTTCTTCCAGTACTTACCTAACACAACAAGTTGAAAGTTGTAGTAGAGATCTTCCCCAGAATATCGGTACTGTAACTCATATGAGCCAGCATCATCCTTCTCCAGGTTAAATATAGTCAAGGATCCATTCTCCATAAGTACACTCCTGTTGCGGACAGCACCAAAATATGTCGGCTCGTTTTGCCCTTCCCATTCAGCCACTTTATCCTTGTTTTTCCTCCAGACAGGTTCCACCATTTTTTTGTCTATTTGTACTGGAAAAGTAAAATTTTCTCCCACAATGCCATATAACTTCTCAGAGTACTCAGAGTAGACGTCCGCTATGGGCGGGGGGGAAAAAGAAAACATTACTTCAACAATTGTTTTATAAAATACTGCTTGACTAATGTTGTATGCAATATCATATACACTCAAATTTAGGTTAGAAGCACATCACAAAGTTGCAAACTAAGGTACACATCTGTCAAGAACTACCCAACCCCAGGCTGTCAGAACAACTATATGACAGGTACAGCAAAGGAATCCAGTTTCCACATTCTGGTCCCAGGCAGAATAATTGCCCCGATGATCTTCCCTATCCTAAGCCTCTCTATGCTCAGTACTTTCCCCCTGTTCACTTGAATTAGGCCTCTGGCCCATGATCTGGTGAAAATTATTAAATGAAGAATTGCCCCCACCAAAATCTCTTAGCATCTTGTTGCAGAACACCCAGACTGAAGTTCCTGCTGATCAAATAAACTGCAATTTTTCCAGTATGAATATTCACAGTAAGTAAAAAGCACACTTCTGATACAAAACTGCTACTGAGCTCAAAGCACCTGCTCTGAAGTCATGGGGATATTAGGGATTTCCCTTGAAATGTCACATAAGCAAGCTTATTTCACAGCCAGTGTATGTGAAACAGCATCCCATCCTCCGAGATCTAGCAGAGCTGTTAGCAAGAATGAAGCTGTTCAGAAACCTCCACTGCTCTGTTTTCAGTCAATTACATTCTGCTAAAAATGCCCAAACATTCAATAAAAATAAATAAACCACAACAGAAGAGATACAAGAGATTTTCCCTAATTTTCATTGTAAACAGCTACATTTGTGAGAAAAAAAAACAAACCCTGCTGATCTAACAGACAAAATCCTGCTGTGGGGAAGAGACCACAACCTTTAAACCATTAGCATCTCTGTATCTCTGCTTCAGTCTTCAGCAATCACCTTCCACTTCCAAATAGCTCCAAACATCTCTAAAACAATTGCAAGATCACTGCCATGGCAGACAGGAACATAGACAAAAACACTTCGGTTTCAAGCACAAGTGACACTTACATTTAGGAATCAATTTTGGTCCACAGTAGCTGGTAACTTCTTACTTGTACGTTGAAGGAAGGGCATGGTCAAGATACAAATGAGGTCTCATATTAAGGCAGGATTCCCAACCTGCACCATGTAAAACTTCCCTTTAAACAGTAGCTATGCATGGTGAAACAAATATTTCAGACATCTACTCCTCAAGCCAACTGGTTCCAAGTGACAGCTAGTATTCTGGGTTTTATCTTTCTTTATTTATTCCTAAATGGCATCAGTTTAAGGACCGACCAATTGCTGTATCCTGACAAAGGGAAGGTCAGCTAGGCCTTCCTTTCCCACTGGCAAAGGACAGTGCTCATCAGCTGTTCTGACACACCATGGAAACACACACTTTCTCTGACAGGACAATGAACACAAGCATAGAAATGCATTTCCATGTGCTTGGCTAGAGAACTGCACACACAGGTCTTCTCCATGCCTTACTTTTAATTGAATATTCAATCTGTTTGCAATTTACTCACAGAAGCACTCTTCTGACGCCACTGGAGTTGCAACTTGTGGTCTGCACTTACACGGTCACCTTTTCCAGGCACAGGAATTACAGAAGTAATCAGGGTAAGCTATCAACTCCCACATCTTGTCAACACAACCTATCTGCCTTCTTTGTATTCTACCCGGTTCAGGCAGATTTAAACTTTTTACTTGGGCATCTCTTTCCACCTATACTCAATTAATGATTTCCAGGAGAAAAAAGAACTCAGAAACCCCAGGCTTTGTGTCTGGACATGTCCTAGGGTGACTTTATGATGCTTGTATCCCCAATTGTCTGTTCTGTTTGTGCTGTATATTAAGTTCTGTACCTTTAAAATGGTTCTGGGAGCAAAGGGGGAGAAAGAAGCAGCAGCAGTTTGTTTTGAGAAAACTGCCTGATCCCACACGGCCTGGCTCCGGCCTTTGTCTGAGGCACGGACAGCGGTGGGGCAGAGATCTCCTGTGCTTTTAGTCAGTTTTAGCTAGCTGAGGCAGAGAAGTTCCCTGGACTGTTTTTTTCCTTTTTCTTGGGACTGTTTAAATCTGCTCAGGACTGGAAAACCCAGAGGAGCAGCGAGGGCTGGCACCTGCAGCCGCCGGGCCTGGAGCTGCGGAGGGAGTGGGGCTGGTGAGAGACTGAGGGAGCTGAGCTGCACCATGGCGAGGACTGCCTCAGTTTGCCATCGGCCAGAGGTTTCATTGTTTCATATTATTCATTCTTTGTGCTTGTGGGCATCTTGTTTGTTAAATAAATAGTTTTTACCACTTTTCTCCGAGGAAGTTTTTTCCTGGACCAGCTAGAGGGAGGGGCCATTTGGGTTTGCTTTCCAGAGGAACCCCTTCAGAAGTTTCCTCCCAAAATTTGCCCTAAACCAGGACAGCACACCACAAGATTGCAAGACGCTGGGTAGGGTGGAACGCTATTTTGATCTCACAAAGCCTGGAGTCTTGTTAGAGACCTTTGTTTCATAAAGACAGTTTCCAGGAGGTCATATTCCTCAAGAAGTCATCCCTCACTGCCTAAGAACCTATGGTATTCCAGTCACGGAGAAAAGCTCCCTGCTCTTCCCACTGTGAAATTCTACCTCTTGGTAGCTTTGGCTCACAGACACAACCAGGCTGTGGTTGCTTGACATCAGCATAAGCCAAACCACAGTGGCTGTTGATGAGAGCCTTGAGCAAGGACAGCAGCTCTTTGCTGGGCACTAAGAACATGAGCAAGGACAGCCACCCCTGCTCAGCCAACCACTTATAACTTCCTACATTAGGCTGTTGGTCCAGGTAAATGCTCCATGTCTTTACTCTCTTTCAGTTAGTCACAAGTACTAGGCTGGAGTTATGAGAGCAAAACTGTTGCTTCTTCAAGCCCAGGCGTGAGACTGAAGGAAAGCAGAGCTAAGAAAAAAACCCATTTTTCTCTCCACGGGTTCTACATGGCACAGGGGGGCACTGCTGTCTTCAGCACACTCTCTTCTTGCTAGCAGGCAAAGCAGTAGGACAAGGAAAAGGTTATTCCTCAAGGATAACAGTCATCTCCTCCCACCTTAAAACATCCAATCTCTGGTTTTATTTCCCTGCTTCACTGGTCTAGTGAAAATGTGAAGAAGTCTTCCAGTCAGTCCCATCAGCTTCCTTTTTTCAAAGAAATACAGAAATGTTGTGTAAGGTCATAACCGCACACCTTTGAGCTTTGGGCTTTGCTTCTGGAAAAACCATGTGTCATCATGTTTTCTAAATTCCTAAGAAACCTTTTCCCATCTTTTCTACTTCATTTTATATGGAATTTTCTATTTCACAGTGGTGAGCAAAGGGGGAGAAGTAACAACCAAACACTCTCTCACACACTTTTTGGAAAGCTAGAACTGCCTTTTCTTTAATTTCTCTGCTTTCTCCCTCTCTTCTTACTGTAGCCTATTATTACAAGATGAAGTTCACATGACAAAATAGTGCTGTGCTAAGGCCTCCAGTAGCCTCTACAGAAACCATCAGACTACCTGCTCCTGTACCTCCTAAAACCCACTCCAAATTCCTTCTTATGCCAAGGCTTTGTGTTCTTTCCTTCCAGTCAAATCACGTGCTCAAAGCAGCACAGGTAAAGAGGAGTTAACATTGTGTGGGCAAAGCCTCTTCTGGAAACCCACCACCTCACCTTGTCTACATCATCTTCTGCTCCCATTCTCCAGCAGCCAGACCCACACAACTCAGTGCTGTACTCGAGTTTTAATACTCCCCAGGCTAATTCTGACTCTTTCAGCATTTTAGCACGCTAAAGGCATCCATATTCAGTTCCGACTATGGAGAACTTAATACTTCATTTACCAGCAATAAATGCTTCATTACTCTGTCTACCTGGTTTGACCTTCTTCACTATTTTTCTTGGAGCTGACATAAAGCCTACTTATTTTGGAGAACATCTGTAAGCTAGGCCCTTCTTACTTTTAATCCTATCACTAATATTTTTCATCTCAAATACCTATTTGAAATGCATATAGGTATGTATTAGGTCTATACAGGCAGCAGCTAGGTTCCCCTATTACCATTAAGACACTATCATTCCACCTGCTGAAACTGGGTGGAAAAGTCCTTACTAATTAGTTTATGGCAAGGAACTATTTGCTTCAGGAGTAGGGCTTTCTACAGAGTAGGTTTTTCTTTTATTAGTTGTAACTTCCCAACTACCCCTCTCTTCTGCCTTTTTAAAATTTTGAACTCCCCCACCAACTGTAACCAGCAGACAATTATGTTCCTTCTTAACTGTCAAAACCACCAGGTGCAGAAAAACCTGAAATAAATGCTCAGTCCAGAAGGACTATGAGAATATTTACCAGCCATTGTCCTCTTAATTCCCCCACAGGCCACAAACACAACTCACTTCCTAAACTCCCATAAGAAAGCACTGGGACCCATGGTGTGAAAGCACAGGCAAAAGCTACAGCCAGGAGAGAGAGAACATAGGTACAATAAGATGCAGCAGCAGCCCCAGGCTGCTGCAAGATAAAATCAGATTTGTGCAGGAATTAATGCAAATCCTACATGCAACATCCAAAGCAGAGGTATTCTCCTGCATACTGCAGCACCTTCACAGACGTGTGTTGCTCCACTGGACAACATGAGGCTGCATCTACAGAACTCTACACATCAGCAAAGGCAGGACCCAAGGGTGGCACCTGCCAACAGGCCTGGGTCCCTCCCCACCACAAAATCCATACTTTCAGTTCAATCCCTCAGCAAGGGCTGCACAACAGGCAGCACTCCCATTCAGAGGCTACCCAGTCATTTTTAAACTATGCTGGTGAGCAAAAGCATGGGGATTCTCGGGGTCTCTGCTTCTTGAGAATGAGGGTGGTTTTGGCCTTTTGCCTTTCAGGAGAGCTTCGAGCCGCTCGCAGAAACGACGAGGAGCCTTAGATGTTCTTTTTCAAGGTTTTTCTCTTTGTTTATTTTATCTTATCTCTATACTTTTCTCTGAGCTCTGCCAAGGTCTGAACAGCACGGGCAACAGGTGACGACTGGCGACTGACGACTGGCCTGCCCCCAGCTCGTCATCTTATATACAGATAATTACATGCACTTTATTTACAATTGTGTACCAATACATATACTTGACACTAGACAGGTGTCTTCTACTTTGACCCAATCCCTCTAAATCTACTCCATGTCATCACCACTGCACAAAATGGAGACGAAGAAGGAGGAGAAGACTCTAGGGTAACGCCCAGAATCCTCTATCTTCTCTCTGGTCATCCCTATTCTAAAATCCCAAGTGTACAAATATTTTTACCTTCCACTACCTTTGAGGGTTTGCAATTCCTTCCATAATTTTGGCAATCTTTCCCATGGACTATAGTTGAATCCCTTGTCTGTCTGGGGCTCATGCCAGGGTCTACAACCCCCCTGTACAAATCCCAGACCCCCCTGTACAGGTTTTAAACCCCCCTGTACAGGTTTTTGTTCAGGCTTCTTTTGGCCAGGATGTCCAGACGGAATACCCTGGACTCCCACAGGGGATGACTTACCTATTCCTCCTTCTGCCTTTTTTTGTCTGCCTGTTCCTGCAGTGAAATAGGCATGCAGACAGTGCAGTCTGCTGACAGACTGTACTTGACACAAACCCCCACTCCAACTAAAGAAGCAACAACAAAAAACAGCCACAGAAGGACTGTAATTCCCAGATGTGACTCACTGTGGGAACACCAGTGCTCGTGCACGGAATGGAGAAGAAGTGAGCAAAATGCGGAAGAATGAGGGTAAGAGCATAGAGGAGGGGCAGGCACTGATGTCTTCTCTGCGGTGACCAGTGACAGGGCCCAAGAGAATGGCCTGAAGTTGTGCCAGGGGAAGTTTAAGTTGGATATTAGTAAAAGGTCCTTACCCAGAGGGTGGTTGGACACTGGAACAGGCCAGGGAGGGAGAGGACTGGGAATCACCACTTTTAGCAGTGGTAAACTACTATGGAGGATCATTGTGTCTAGATTATTGACTATTTACAGTCTCTAGGCTTTGCTTACAGAACTCACTTGCATTTAAGCCTGCCTTGAACTATGAAAAAAAGCAGCAGTTTGAAAACAGTCCAGAGACACAGGAACAGGTTGTCCAGAGAATGGATGCCCCATCCCTGGCTGTGTTCAAGGCCAGCCTGGATGGGGCTCTGAGCAATCTGGTCTAGTGGAAGATGTCCCTGCCCATGGCAGAGGGTTGGAACTGGATGATCATTAAGGTCTCCTCCAACCCAAACCATTCTGTGATTCCAAACCCTCTGGTCACTTATTCCCAGCATCCAGACAGCAGCACTTTCTATGCAAGCACAGTCTTTATGTAGGCTCCATGACCAACAGCACTGAGAAAACAATCTGTCTTGGTAACTCTCTCCTTCCATTGGGTTCATTTCAGCCAGATCATGTTTGCAGTTCTACTTATAAAGGATGGCACAAACTGATGCCATAGACAGGAACTGTTCTCAACCTATGGCAACATCAGCTTAAACAGACTCCAAATTACAACCTCTGTCTCTCACATACCCTGTATCACCCAGACAGCCCACAGTCACACTACCCTGAACATGGCCAATTGGCTCTCCTGAGGCTGCAAACAGAAAGAAGGACCAGTAAGGAAAAAAAAACAAAACTAGACAAACCTAAACCCACTTTTTTTTTTTTTATGAACACCTTTAACACACTCAGGATCAAAGGAGTCTGTGTCTGCAATCCACAGATGATCTTGGTTTTCTAAAGTCTAAGACTATTAATTGCATTAAGGCAAGAAACTATCAGAAAAAAACTTCACTGTGTTCATCTTGTAGTGTTAAATAGCAATGGCAAAAATAGTTTCATTTTGGTTTTAATATGGCATAACAACCTCAGCTCTTATCAAGAGTTTTTAAGCAGAAGACAAAGGTTGGGTTTGATTTTTTTTTCCTCTCTGAGAAATTTATAACTTCCTCTGTTTATTCAGGAAGATTCAAGAGTAAGAGAACAGGACGACACAAGTAGGAATCAGCTTCACAGTGCTGATAACAGATTTTTCCATTTATACTATTTAAAATTGTGTTTGACATTTCTATTAGCAACACACAAAATAACCACATTCCACAAACAACCTGAATTTGCTAGGAGTCCAGATTTTCGCACATTCACCACAATGCCTTGAAGGGTAGTTCCTATGACACCTCTCATGGAGCAGAGAGACACAGAAGAAACTGAGCAATCCCAGTGTTTTTCTGATCAGCAGAAATGTAGAAAAGAGAATATACTTGTGTGTACAGAGAAAAAAAAAAGACAGGAAATTTTAAAATGATAATAAAAAAAAGCCAGCCCAAGCTCGTTGAACTGTCTAATGACACAGACACAAGAAGCCACATTGAGGGATATTTCGTTTCTATGCTGGTCACTCTCAGAAGATCTGAAAGAAAAATCATTTTTATCAGCTCTCAGGTTGTCAGTCTATGCTCAGTACCGGAGATGGTGACTTATGCTTTTAGGTGAACCAAGTTTTCTGAGTTTTACTCGATTTTTATAAAGAAGTTAAACTGAGAAACAAAAGCAACCATTAATGCAAACATGCAATGAAAATGGCATTAAGGAATCCATCTAAATATGCAAGAACTAGAAGGCAGTAACACTGCATAAAGAAGACTTGATGCTCAGAACACTGAAAGAGTTCTGTGGCTTTCAGAAGAACCTTAATACAGATGCAGAATGCTTCTAGGTGCCCTGGTTCACATATCCATCTTGCTTCCCATATCCCCCTGCTTTTGGGGCAGGGTCCTGATGCAGCTAAAGCAAGTAGAAGTTTGGCTGCCATCTGCAGCGCAAGAGAACTGCATCCCCACAGGTGTGGCTTGCACTGTGATCCTCCTGCTGGTGTGGTATTATTTATTCACCTCCTCCACAGGGAGGATGCAAAGATCTCTCTGTGGGTTCCTTCACCAAACCAGGTCACAGATAACCACACCGACTTTCTTTCCACCCACATACAACATCCAGGATCCCAAATCTGAACAGAGTTTTGTCTTGAACTTCCAACAACTGAAGGAGCATGCTCTTGGTAGGTCTAAAGTCAGTCCTTCCATAGCCTTGAGGTGAGACTTTGTGCTATAATTGACAAGGCTGAGGGTTTATCAGATAAGAAACTGACTTGGCGTAGCATTGGGAAAAGCAGGAATCCCTATGTGGTGAGTAGGAATTCTGAAGACACCAGAGCTACACTGCAACTTCTGGCTTCCACAGGGGAATGAAGGACATCTTCTTCCCTACTCCAGACATTCAGCAACATGACTGGGTTAAGTTGCAGTGCTTTGGATTTGGATGGAGAAAGGACTCTGGAGGGGAAGGCTGACAAAGGGTGAGGATCTACCAACAGCATCCTGGTGTTTAGAACAGGTGTTTGCAAGGCTAGAAACTTGCATGCCAAGTTGAACTGCTGCTGATTTACTTAATGCACTTGGGCAGATCAGTCTGACTTTCAGGGTCCTGATTTTCACATAGAGAGATGGTGGATTATTTCACCTTGTTAAAATTAATATGAAACACACATAGTCAACACACATATAACAGGAATAATGCAAGCATACAAACAAAAACATGGTGTGAAACCATGCCTATTTAGTTTAGTGAACAACAGTAAAGTGTTTGCATTCCCTATCTCCTGCCCTAATCAACCACTTTAGAATCAAAGTTTTACAGAGAAGACAACAGAACTAGCTAAGTTTTCTATTAAAAGAGGACGTTATGATACTTGCAGCCACAATTACTCTCTCCAGTTGCCCAAGCACCATCACCTCTTCCTTTCAATTGCATGCTCTTTGGAACCTGGAATCTTTTTTTTTCTAGGTAAGTCTATAGCACATGGACTGAGATGTGCAAAGTAGCAGCAGCAGACCTTACATAATGCAAGATAACAAAGTATGCTGACTCACAGGAAAGAGTTACAAGATACTCACTTATGCATTAGTCACACTCACTTAGAACTCTGCAAATGCACTGCAGGTGAGGTAAAAAACTGCAGCTAAGGCTTAACGTGGGCAGATTCATGCAGGTGTGCAGTGTCCCGGCTTCTCTGCTGGTCCTCCCTGCACACCTCACCCAGTGCTCTCTTACAGAACAGGATCTCTCCATATCAATTAAATAAAGCAAGTTGAAGACCTCTGCAATAGTATAAGGAGGAAATCACAGGGAGTTGCTCTGAACTCTCAGCAGCAGAGTATCCTCCTTTTTTAACAGGGGGATACAACAGCTCCTATATAAGGCACATTCAGGAAATTTCCAAACCAAAAAAAAATCCCAGAAGAAAAAAGTCAGAAGAAATCCCTTAGACTAGAGGAATGATAAGGTCTTCATAGATTAGATCATGCTTTATGGCCCATCTAGCAATGGCAGCTTGCTCTGATGACAACAAGAAATCTTCCATTTCATCCACCTTCCATTTCAAAACTGAACAAATTTTGTTTATACTTCTCATGTTCACAGCCCAGTGCAAGGGCTATGCATGTAAGGATTATGCTCCTAAGGCACAGCAGTGGCATTTGGAAGTCCTTTGATTAGTATTTCAACAGCAGTTAACAGTAATAATTTACTTCTACCAAAAAACAAACAAAACAAAACAAAACAAAACCAAAAAAAAAAAAAAAAAAAAAAAAAAAAAAAAAAAAAAAAAAGAAGCAAAACCAACCAACAACGAAACAACGACAAAAACCAAACCAGACAAACCCAACTGCTAGGAAACCCCCAAAACAGCACAAAACGATTGAGAACTTCGATGTTTTGTCCACGAGTAAGAACGGACACAGCATACAAAATAAACAGCATTTCCACGTTTAGGGATGACGAGAATACTTCTACAATAAAAGCTGGTTTCCTGACTTAAAGCTTTAACACCAGGACCCGGAGGCAAACGGGCGCCACGAGGAGGAGGCTGCCCTTGCGCGGTGGTGCAGAATTCCAACAGAGGCGGGAATCAGCATCCCGCGAAAAATCGCACACATCCCCACCCCAAGCATCCCGTTAGGAGAAGTTTGAAACAAGCGGGGTACAAGAACCGGCCGAGAATAGGGCAGGGAGCTCCTAAGCGTGCGGATGGCCGACTTGCAACTCCAGTTTTCGGTGGGGGAGGGAGGCACCCGCCCGGCTGTGCCCCCCCGCCGCCGGGCAGGGCAGCGGCCGGAGGCGCCCGCGCCGCGCAGGACGCCACTGTCGCGGGGCTCGGGAGGGGATGGCGGCGGCTGGGGCAGCTCCCCCGACACCTCGGAACCCCCCGCAGCTCCCAGATCTCTGCCGCGCCCCAGGGCGGAACACGCCCGTCCGACCGCCCGGACAGCGGGACCCGCTGCTGCTGCCCCGGGCGGCACGGAGAGGGGGAGGGAGAAAAGCGAAGCAGTCGGCAAGGGTCCCCAGCGCCCTTTCACAGCTTACCCAGAGGGCACGTAAGGCACAAGATCCAAACCAGCAGCCACATGGCTGCTCAAGCGGTCACCTCCCGGAAACTAAAGAATGACAGCAGCCCAGCCCGCCCCATTGCCCAGGCCCAGCCCGCCCCATTGCCCAGGCCCAGCCCGCCCCATTGTGACGCTGCGCGCTTGGGGCGGTGTCTGCCGCTGGGAAATCCCCGCGCCTGGGGACTCCGGGGCGGCGGGGGTAAAGGGGTTGAGCCGCGGAGACCGCCTCCCGTGCCGTGTGCGGTGTCGCATGCTGTACAGGGCCTTGGAATGCCAGGTGGTGCCGGAAAGGGGTTGTGGTTCGCGGGGCGCAGCTCCAGCAGGTGCTGGCGCCAGGAGTTGTCCTGTTGCTCTTAGGTCAGGGAGGTTCAGCTCTGATCATTGAAAACGCGAAAGTAAATCAATTTCGTGTGGAGCGGCAGCCGTGCAGGTTAGGTGAAGAACGAATTTCAGCAGGCGTCAGGCAGCTCGCCACCTCAGAAAATGATCACGGAAGAGTTTGGGTCAGTTCCAACCCCTCTGCCGGGGGCAGGGACACCTCCGGCTCCTAATACTCCCTGGAGCCTGATGTTTGACACTCGTGTCCACTGTTCTCTTCCAGGACACCTGGAATGTCTCCTTTTGAGGCCTGGGCTCAAGGCTAAGCGTGGTCATGCTCTCCTGTTCCAGCCAAGGTGAGGTTGGTCTCCGGGAGTGAGTGAATGAAAAGAAATAGAACAGAAACCGACTCTGACTTCTAGGGGTTTTCTTTGACACCAGCTGCTCAGCAGCCCATTCACAAAACTCAAACACACTTAGAATCTGTTTCATGGATGACTGGCCTCTTGACACTACTTACTGAGTGTTTTGAGGATGAAAGGGAAAATACCACAACTGGAAAACGTAAAGTACTCAGCAGCCTTTGAAAAATTGCTACTGTGACAAATATTCCAGTGGCAGCTGTGAGTTAGCTTTCCTCTCACGGCTTCAGCCTCCTTTGCCTGCATCCCACTCCCAGTGCAATACCCTGGCTGAGAAGAGTCCAGCCCTCACAGCCTCAAAGCATGATCAGCTCCCAAGCAGCTTGTCTGTCTGTCCTGGGGAACACCAGCACAGCACAGAGGGCGGCTCTCACCACAGGTTTATCTCTCAGTTGGATCTCTCCCAGTACTCTTGGTCCCCCCAAATCACTGACAAGCAGCTGTGTCGGGCTACTCACCGTCCCTGTGAGAGACCTCAGCTTTGCACTTCACACAACAGAAAAAAAAATTGGCAGCCATGGATATCTCTAAGCAGAGTATTTCCAGAGTAAACACTGAAGTTATTCCGTGAGGCTTCCCCCTCCTTCTAGGAGTTACTGTAAGCAGCTTTAACTCATTGTTGAAGGCTGCAGCCTGAGCTGGAATGACACTGCATCTTGAGCTGAGTGATGCTGTCTCATTCAGTTCTTACAAAAACAGAATAATACTGATCCTTTCTCCACAGCTGTGTTGGAATGTCATGACACGTAACTCACAAATGAAGACAGGCCCATCCCATAAATTCCTTTTGCTCAGTGACAGAAACCCACATGGAGCCTTTCTGTCCCTTGGTTACATTTTCCCCTCTGTACTTCATCTCTGACGAGTGTCAAAGGGAGCTCCCTACCCTGTAAAGGCTCCAAGTCACAGTGTTTACACCAGAAATGTAACATGGCTGTCTTCCTGCAGCACTCTCATGGCAGGAGCACATTTTCTCTGCTACTGACTCATCCTCCTGTCAGGTAAAATGTCCTCCCAAGATCAAGATGTCAGAGGCTTTGGATTGAATCTTGTTGCTGGGAGGATGCTTGCACACTACAACTTTCCTGTAGGTCATGAAATGTTTGAGAGAGAAATCTGAAGGAGACAGTTTCACTTTGAAACAGGTTACTTTAAGGTGGAAGGAACCACAGGAGGTCACCCACGTGCACTTAGGGCAGGCCTATGTTCTTCCCTCTGAGCTGCTCCACGTTGCAGAAGATAATTAGGGCTTCACAAGGCAAAGAAACTGAGAGAGAAACTTGAACCTGGAGGCTGGTGCCCTCACCTAGGCTCTTCTGCCTTGTAATACATGGTAAGGATGCATTCTTCCTTATGCATACTTATACAGGCATACCAGGTGGAAGATCCATAAAGTACTCATAAAAGGCTGAGATGGCTGGTTTTCCTCCTTTCCTGACAGAGCGCCCAAGCAGACTTGCCCATGTTTTCCCTTCAATTACCAATCTTTAATGTTTACTTCCTGCTCTGTCATTGCTGGGCACACTTCTGAAAGCTGGGAGTTCAAATTGCTTCTTGTTGAGATAAGAACTAAGCGATAAGAATCCCACTTCCTCTGTCAATCCTAGGAACAGTACACAGGAGCCTAAGTGCTTAACACAGAGCCATGGTTTCTACTTCACAGGCAAATGATAGAAAATACAGGAGTTCTGAGACCAAGCATTCCAGCAGTAGCAGGAATTCAGAACTTAATGAACAGTGAGCTAAGCTCTGGGTGTATTTTGTGCCCTTCTTCAAGTGCAAAGGCCACAGGGAGAAGTTTTAAATAGTCATCATTTGCTTAGCTCACACTTGGCTTCCCCCAAGGTGTGGTGCTGCTATCCCAACTGCATTGTTTCTAGTATCAAAAATTAGTTTTCCAGGCTAAGTGAATTTTCCTGTGATCAGATTTCCACTTGACCATTGGGTATTTGCAGTGCTTATAAGCCTCTGCCAGCTGTTGCTTTGTGGGTGGGGACTCGACACTTTCAGCTGAGTTGGGCACTTTCAGCACTTTGCTTGAATGTGCAGACAGCACATTTTTAAAATTTTCTTTTTAATTAAAAGAATTTGTGCATAAAATCAAGTTTGTTTGCTTTCACTGTCCCTGACATTCTCAAGCAAATCACAGTGTGCTTCATGATTGTGCACTGTAAGGGACTGTTAAAAGAAACCGAAAGTGGTTTGAAAGTCTTTACAACAGCATTCCCATTGCTGTTATAATCACTCCCATTTGGAAGCTAAATAAGTGGCATTAAGTTTCTGAATTAATATAACTGTAATTACTCTGCAATTAAGTTCACAAGCAATAAAAAGAAAACCCTTCGTACCAAAATACTTTTACTAGTAAGAGCATTTTAAGCACAGAATAACTTCAGTGGCTTTTGCTGTTTGCATAAAGAATCACCACAGTGTGCTGCTATAATAAGAAAACAAAATCCAGGAATTACTAAATCTGAGAATTCAGAAAAAAATACTGCTCAGGAAACAGAATTTTCAATTTCATTAGGACATTTCTTTTTAAAAAAACACCAGTTTTGTGCATCTGCAGAATTGTTAAACACCAGGATGTTGTTTAACAGCTCTGCAAATACACAAAATAAAACCAGATCTGCCCATCTTGGCCAAAGATTTGTTTAACTCTAGGGCTATAATTCTGGTGCCTGCTTTATATTACCTGGCATTTCAAAATTTCCATAGAACTTGGAAAAGAGGGGATGGGCCCATTGGAGCATACAGGCTTTATATTACAACCTGAGAAATGTAAGATAAAATAGGATGAATCTGGTGCTGGGGATGGAAAGACAAAGAGTGAGCTGGAAACCAGGAGCTGGCTACTGGCATTGCAGTTTTCAATCCTGGAAAACTGATTGAGTTGTCAAACTCAATCATATATTTGTGAGACACTGAGGACCTGCTTCTGACAATAATTCAGCTTGATTCCGGAGGCAAGCACTTCAGGGTCAGAAGGTATCTCTGTATTTATCTCTGGGAGGATGCAGCTGGGGTGGGGCTTCAATAGTCTCCCAGGCCAGGCAGTTGAGGCTACCTAACTTTCAGTGAAAGCTGAAGAAATTTATCTCAGAAGACTTGGAAATAAAATGATCTTCTGCTTAAAACAGCCCCAAAGCTGGAAAAAACTGGGGTAGGGAAATTACTGCTATCACCAATAGTTCTAAAGAGAAGTAATGTCTGATGCTTTTTGAAAAGTCTTTGTTCATCTTCCTGATCAGACTGAAGAGATTTCTTCATTTTGTTGTTCCACTAAGCCACTGTAGATTAGTACCTGGACAGGGAACTATGCTTTGCTTGTTATCCCTCCTGCCATTTAACACAGCCAAGGGCAAAGCAGCCTTGTCCAGCACATGGACCAACGCAGAGGATATGGGTGTGTCCTTACCTGGAAGTCCATCTCAGCCAGGGATATGGTACCTCCACATCATGAATGTCATGTTTGGGTGTGCACTTATTCTTCTCCATCTGTATACATCAAAGCAATAAAGTTTTTGGGTTTTTTTTTTTATTCAAAGGTCTTTTTAAAATATTTGCATGCTTATGATGCTGGTGAATTACTGAAGGGTGCCCCCACCCTAAAAAATGTAGTTTGGGCATGTTATGGTGATATGACCACCAGTTACATTTTAGCCTGCCTTTGCCCTCACTTTTCAGATGTTTTGCCTCATTCACTGTTTTGCCTTATTTAGACTGTTACGGGCACCTGACCAAAAGTAGAAATACAGGAAAGGCAGCAATGCAGCAGGAAAATACGATGCAAGGCTGATATGAATCTTCCTGGCAGGGACTTACTGTGAAGCCTTGTGATAAACCAGCATCCCTAGTCAGAATTTGGCAGAAAGGTCTAGGTAGCAAGGATAAAACACTGTAACTCTATCGCTTGCTGGGACTGGTTTCAGGGGCCGATTTCTGAAGTGAGAGGTTTCCCTTGAGGAAAGGGAGGTAGGGAGGATAGGAAGGTCAACATCTCCTTTAACCAAAAAGTCAGTGAAGCCTCTGCTTCAGATTTTGACTAATGGTTAAATAAGAGCAGACATAGTTGCTGGTCACTTCCCCAAAAGTGCACAGGCCTGATTGATCATTACAGAGCCAAGCTGATCATTAACCATAGCTGATTTTCCCCTGTACAGTCCTTATACTTGAACTGGACGATCAGGAAGATGGTTGAAGATCCGAAGAGAAAACTGCTCATTGTTCTTGCTGTCCTCTTGCTGCCCAGCTCAGCACAAACAGGTAAGAAAAACATGAGTGCCTGGCAAGGGATTGAAGGTTTGACAGAGAAGGATCTGAATTCAATTCACCCTAAACAAGCTGTATGTCAAGAGGTCCTTGCAATAATCTTGTCAGGTGCTGCGGAGAAAAAGTAGTGCAAGAATGGTCCTTTCTTCTCTTATGCTTTGATTCAGTCACTCTCAGTGATTTAATTCTGTTAACCTGATTTACAAGAATGATCCAGGTTTACCCTGAAGTGTAAGGATGCAGAAAAGGGATCATTTGCTCTGGCAGTGGCATCTCCTGCTTCAAAAGCTCAGCAAGCGTAATCTGCAGTAGCTGAGAGAAAATAAACAAATGCCACAGTTCCGTTTCTTTCTTTAATTGTACTGCCAACGAGACTGCCTTAATGATCATATCTAAGTCCCACATCACCTGCAGCTTCACTGCAGTGCACCTCCTGCCTTGCCTTTACTGATGATCTCCCTCATCTTGTGCCATTTCTGACACTCACCGTGCTGGCACTGGACCCACTTTTGCTACTCAGACTAGCTCATGACCTACATTTTTTCCAAGCCAATCTCTAAAAATATCTCTTTTTTCCCTGTTCAGTGCACAGGAAGACCGAAATAAACAACAGTAGGGGATAGTCACTTATATCCTTATAGGGGAATCTGGATATTGAATCTCACCCCTTTGTGCTGAACTGTAGGCCATGCTTTGTCTAGCTGATGTTAAGTATCTTCTGAGGGAAATTGGGAAGCTGGTTGTTGGATTTAAAAATACATAAATGAATAATTATTTTATCATATGTCAGATTCAAGGCTGGTTTCACTTCCTCCAGTCCAGAAAGGGAAGGTGCATGTATTGTCATTGCAGTAGGATGTCACTACACCAGCTCTTAGAGTAACACTGCTAGTGACACACACTGCTGATCTTTTGTGCTTGCTTTCTAGCCTAAATTTGCTTGGGTCTTTTCCTAGCTACAGGTCAGATGTTTATTTTTTTCTATGTAGGTCAGAGTCCCTTCCAGCAGCAGCCTTTTCCTTCTCATAAAGCATTTTCATCCAGTAAATGAATCAATTGTGAAATTATCATTGACTTTTTTTATATTAGCATTCTCATATTTTATCATCAGCATACTCATACTTATTTCTGGATTTTTGATGCAATTGTCAGTTAGACTTGTACCTTCTACTAAGCCTACAAGAATCAGAATAGAAATACCCCCATTCAGTGGTGACTACCTGTCAGCAACCATTTTTTTAAAGATCTAACAGCCACCTCCTAAATGTATTTAGTAGCTGGTGTAGGTGGCCAATTTGCTTAAAAAAACCAGCAAAATATCACTCATGGTAAAACAACTCTCAGAAGCCAAAGCTGGTATGACATCCGTGATTATTTTCCCAGACATAGCTGGAATTCCATTAAAGGACAGAAACAACTTTATCAGTCAGGTAAAGTTTCCGGAATGGTCTCATTTTAATTTATGCTCTATACTTTAAATCTTTATCAATAGAAGTGCAATTGCTACCTTCATTTTCCTAATGAATTAGAACGAGGGGTGCTTTTTTCCCATTGCACAGGCACAGGTTAAATGTGCCACTCCCTCCCTCCTCTGCAGGGAATAGAGACAGACTCCCGGGGCGTGACTGCACTGACTTCCAGACAGCCAATTTCCTACGGGGCAGCAAACTTAAGGTCCAGTTTCTCCTGTTCACCTCCTTGAGCCCCAGCTGTGGAGAGCTGATTTCAGCTGATGATGGCATCAAGAACTGCAGCTTCAACAGCAGCCTGGAAACCAAAATCATCATCCATGGCTTCAGGTAAAAGAAAGAAGAGTGCTGTGACTAAGTTGTCACTGGTAAATTAAACACTACTGGGGCATCCCCAAGCACTGGCTGGGCCAGCATGTAACTCTTCTGCTTGTGTAAACTTCTTATCTCCCCAGCAGAGTGCCTGCATGCAAAACAACAGCTAAGAACAGACTGGGATTCTCATGCCCAAAATGGACCCAGGAATTTTCTGGGAGGCCATTGATGGAAAATGCTGCTCACACCCCTCATTACAACACAGTTTGAAGTCCTTCAGTTTGTGACCAGTTACCTTTTCTTGTGTGTGCTTCACACCCTTTGAAGCCTAAAAAAAGTTAGAAATTAGAATTTCTTTCTTTCTTTCTTTCTTTCTTTCTTTCTTTCTTTCTTTCTTTCTTTCTTTCTTTCTTTCTTTCTTTCTTTCTTTCTTTCTTTCTCTTTCTTTCTTTCTCTCTCTCTCTTTCTTTCTTTCTTTCTTTCTTTCTTTCTTTTTCTTTCTTTCTTTCTTTCTCTCTCTCTCTTTCTTTTTCTTTCTTTTTCTCTCTCTCTTTCTCACTCTCTTTCTTGCTCTCTTGCTCTCTTCTTTCACATCTTTTTATTTTTTCCTTTTTTCAACAATTTTAGTTAAGAAGTCTTTTAAGGTTCATGTCCCTTTAAGTTGTCTTGGATTTCATGCCCAATAACCTGGATTAATTGAGCCGTTTAGAATGCCAAGCAGACAGATCATCCTTCTACTTTTGAAAGTGTTGGGATTGGAGCCAGGTTTGGTTTTTTTAAGTGCCATCATTCTGCAAGCTTCTGTGCCATTTTTCAGTCAGGTGTAACCATATATTATTTGTTTTGAACTGCAAATTATTTGGTATAGATTTTTTTTTGATTGTCTAGAGATGATGAAATGAGAGACGAGAAAATGTAGTGGTGAAAGACCAGGTGATCTGGTCAAGGACTTCCTGCCAGTGGCAGCAGAGAAGGATCCAGGTGTTCCCAGCCACCTCCCTTACTCCAGGTGGGCTCTGTGGTGGCTAAATGAATCACCACAGAGGGAGTGAGATCTCATCCTGAGCCCTGCAAATGTAATATCATTCATTAAAATATCTAGTTCCCTCTTGAATCAGAGCATCCTGGAAAGTGTTATTACACCACTGCAAAAAAAAAAAATTCCAGGTGTGGGTGTCTGGCACCAAAAATAAATTTCAGCCACTGTCTGGCAGCCTCCTCTGAGCCATGTGAAGCTCCAGCACCAGTGAACAACACAGTGGCACATGCCCTGCTTGGGGAACACCTAACATCCTTGTCTCTGGTGACTCCACAGGGCTCTGGGTACCAAACCCTCCTGGATTGAAGGGCTTGTCCAAGCCATACTGCACACCAGCCAGGTGAATGTGATCGCAGTAGACTGGGTTTATGGGTCTACAGGAGCCTATCCCTCTGCAGTGGAAAACGTCACACAGCTGGCCCTCGCCATCTCACAGTTCATCAGCAAGCTCCTGGTAAGCTACTGTGCATTTCCAGTGCAGGGAGCATGGCCAGGGAGCTGCTCCCAACCTGCTCTATCCAGGACAAGTGGATTTTTTATTCCAGATTTTTCTTTTTCCCTCTTTCAACCCAGGCTTGAGCATGCTAATGTTTTTCTTCTTCCTTTTGAGTTTTGACATTTTCTGGAAAAAATCCCAGTTATCAGCTGTCTCTCCAGTTCAGAACAAACCTAAAGCCTGCCTTGCATTTTCTCAGATCCATATTCACTGAACAGTCTTCTCCTTCTGATGAGAAATTTTGTCCAGGAAGCTGGAGGGAGTGAGATTTGAGGCTATCTTATATTTGCTCTGGGCTTCAGATATACTTCCCAGTATGTGGAAATACCCAGATGTGTCCCATTCTGCTCGTGCAAAGCACAGCTGAAGAAGACTTCTGCAACCAGGGAGATGAATCATTGTGTTAACCAGCTACATGTAAGCTCTCCATGAAATGTTTGCAGTGCTGACCAACCTGCTTAGGGCTGGGTTTGCATCTGTGGACCTGGAGAAAGGCAATACCTTTCTTTCTGAAAAACAGAAAGGGCAATACCCATCATTTCCTTAAGTATTTGGTTTTCCACGGTCCACCTCAAAAGCAGTCCTACATGAGGAGAGTTATAGAGCTGCTGTGCGGGCTGGGACAGGGTGTTTCACCTTTCTGCTACAGAAACAGTAATTCATACTGTTGTCACCCTGCAGGCCCTGGGAGTCTCAGGGACATCTATCCACATCATTGGGGTAAGCCTTGGAGCACATGTCGGGGGCCTGGTGGGGCACTTCCATGGCGGTCGCCTGGGACGGATAACAGGTATCATCAAACTGAGTCTGGGGTCCTCACCTGTCCTTCAAGAGAAAGAATCAAAGAACAAGAAAGGGGAGTCATTCAAAGTGGTCTTTGGATTTCATAAGGGCTCTCTAGATCCAAGCTTATGGGCTTCTTCCTAGATTCTGACAGCGCCTTTTCAACGTCAGTCCCCCCCATAATCCCAAAAGAACACAAGTATTTGCAAACAGGCCCTTTCACCTCTCTTACACCCTTCAAATTGGTGCCAGCTTAGCAAAGCATGAGCCCTCACGACTAGTCAAAGGACATGTGGTTCTTAGAATTAAAGCCCACAATGCAATTGCTGGGGGAGCAGCAGGAGTGAGCTGCTCTGCAGGAGAACATGAGCTGAGAGCCAAGGGGACAGTAAGGTGGGCAGTGGCCTCACAGACAAGGGGTACAGCCCTACTGTGTCTGGGCAAGAAGAGCAGAGCAGGTCCACTGACAGGAACCAGGGTCATCCACACTGCAGGGATCACCAGGCTAGCTTGTAGTGGTAAGGCAAGCCCAAGATCAAGCTGGGAAGTCAAGTCAGGACCAAGCAGGACCAACAAGGTAAAGGCCAGGGCATGGCATCCCTACCACATAGCTCAGGCAAGGAACAAAGGCAAGAGCCTGAGCCAAAGTTGGGAAGACCCAGATGAGGCTCCTTGATGTTCCCCCCCACAAGCTGGCTGTTTTCACAGCAGGCTGGTCTAATGCCACCCAACTGTACCAAATCAGAGCTGACCTTAAACACAGCCAGACTCCTTGGGTGTGAGGAAGAGGCTCCACTGGGGGAATTGCAGAGCAAAATGGTTATGGGCTGCTCTTGTTATTTAGAGGTTTTGGTACATTCAGGACCTGTTCAGCCTTCAGGTGTGGAGCATAAAGAAAGTCACAGAATCGTTTAGGTAAAAAGAAGCTTTGGAAGGTCTCTAGTCCACACACCACCACCACCATCATGCCTCCTCAAAGTAGGGCTGCACTGAATGTCATATCAGATTGTCAAGGGTTTTACTAAATTCTGGGAATCCCCAACGACAAAGGTTCATTTTCATAGGAGGGGAATGCCACTAAGAAGGAACAGACATAAAGTCCCCAGTAGTGTGGCCTCAGCTCCCAGTCTGCCTCAGCCCATGCTGGTGTGTCTCAAAGAGGTGTCCTCAGGAAGGGTCTCACTGCACTCTTGGCAGGGCAGTCCAGAAAAATGTTGGTTCAGTTTTCACAGCTACCCATACTGCATGAAATACAGGCATTTCTTAACAGGAAGTGAATTTCATGCTGAGCCATTGTTAAAGCTGTGAATCAAAGTTTGCATTAGGAGAAAGTTGGAGTAGCTTCTGTCCTGCACCAGAATTTTATGATCAGTGATGCCTTCAGATGAGCAGAAGCAGACACATTTCCATGAAACCATGGTAATTACCTTCAGAGTTAAACACTCTTCCCCTTTATGTTGCCCACATGTAATAGAAGCTCTGTAGATTTATTTATTCCATTTTCAACTCTGCTAGAATACAATCCCTTTCCCACATTCCTGTTTATCCTATGATTTTATAGGCTCACTGGGCATTGCAGATTCCAGTTCAGATTTAGGAGCCTGAAGACAGGTTGGGTTACACCCAAGATATGTCTGATCTCATCTCCTGCCTCCTCACACACAATGCGTACACTCACACAGGAATTTGATCCCAGAGCCACAATTTGCTGAAGTGTTTTTTAATCACCTAAGAAGAGCTGTGCGAGGCAAAACCAGAGGGATTCTTGGAGGTCAGAGCACAGACTTTATTTTTCCAAAGTGAGTGTCTTTAATCCATGCCTGTTCCAGTGAGTATCTTCCTGCGCAGGAAAGAAACTGGAATGAACAGCACTTGTCAAACTCAGAAAAGAACACTTTGTTTCAATACTTGCAGAGGAAATGACAAAGCTTGAAGGAATTAATTTCTATGTAGAGCTCCAGTGAATAGTTTCCTTAGCAAAGATGTACATCTCAGTGGAGACAAGGAAGGGATAGAGGAGAGAGGATAGAAATGTACCTGCCTTGGAGCTGTGCCAGAATTGACTGCTGTTCATATTAGGTTTCTGCCTCCTCACTAAGAACTTTATGTCACACTAAATACTGATTTTCAATGTATTTTAAAGCTTTTAACTACAGCTTGGTCTGTAGAAGAGGGTGGGGAACCTCTCAGCTTTTTGTACACATCAAGATTAAAGAGCATTCAAGTCTTAGCTTTTATTTACAGAAAGAACAGAAAAGAAGGTTTTTTCCTTCTTTTCCTTTTCCTCCTTCCCTTTCCCCTCACAAATGCAGACCTGCCCATTTGTATATTGTTGATATTGCCTTCTCCATAGAGAATTACTGAGACTGAATTCAAAGCTGTGAAACCAGCCAGCTCTGAGGTTAAGTGGCATGTGGAGCAGACCTGCTTCCTAAACTATTGTTGCCTGGGGAGTGAAAAAAAGTCATGTGAGGTTACTTTTCTATAAAATGAGAACAGGATAAACCTCAGAATTTATTTATTTTTTTAATCTGCTTCTTGGTATTGCCAAGGATACTTTTCTGTGTTCTTTTGAGTCCACAGAAATTGCTCCAGGAGCAAGTTTTAGGCAAAAATGTAGATGATTACTAAAGAATCAATTTTACTTGTGGGGAAAGGGCTCAGAAGCCTCTGGTTTAAAACTGTTAGGTAGCATGAAACTTTTGTAATTCCTGAGTTGATTAATGCCTGGGGTGCTGAATTCACCACCTAACTGCTGATCTCCAGTGACATTTCTCAGACTGTAGTGCTAATACACACAACAGTACAATTTGAGAAGGCATTAAAAAGTTTGATTCTCTTTCACAAAAACTCCAAGAGACACTATGCACCCACTCTGTCAGAGCTATTTAAAGCTCAGTCATGGCTTTACAGCCATGTAAACCTTGGGTTAAAACACTGCTAAAAGAGTGTGGAGGAGGACAACATAAGGACAATACAAGGAAGCTGTGGTGGAAGTTGATGCTGGCAGAAACTATTCTGGAGCTTAATCGCCAAGACCTGAGAATAATTTATTATTTCTGCCTAGCACTGCAGTTTTAGATAAAATAACTGGTCCAGAAATAAGAAAGAGAGGGGCTGAAGAGATTTGTTGTTAAGGTGTCTGATTTTGTTACAGCCCTGGATCCTGCAGGCCCTAAATACACCAGAGCCAACCCTGAAGAACGCCTGGATCCTGGGGATGCCCTCTTCGTGGAAGCCATTCATACTGATGCTGACAGTAAGCAGGCTTCTCTCTTCTTCAGCCTGGGCTTCTGTTCCTCCTGACATCATTATTCCTAAGGGATCTGTAGGTCACAGTCCCTTTTTGCCAGACTACCATGAGTTTAAGTTCACTCTGAGGAAGTTTCTTGTTAAGAAAGGTTTTGATGATGAATTCATAGCCCAGAGCAGTCCAAACAACAGACAGGCAGAGATTGCTACAGCAGAGTCTATGCAGAACCAGCTCGGCAAGACATTTACTGCCTGAAGGGAATTTATAGGTCTAGTCTCACTTTTTCCCACCTGATGCAAGAAAGGTGCCACCAAGAGTGTTATTGGAAAGTAACAGAGTCAAACCAACAGCTGGTGCAACAACAGAGTAACTTCTCTAAAGCACTGAGGATCTACATAGGCAGAACCTGTGCTAAAGAATAATGTGGTGCCTTTGAGTCACACCTTTTGCCTGGAGACCACAGAAACCTCTACCTCTCAATTATCCTTCATAATCCCACATTAAGGCTGTGGTCAGTTTAGTTCTCCTTTACACAGAATCAAGAACTGGGGTCACTGAGGTGGTGGTTAAGACACAGTTTCCAGATATTTTGTTGGCAGGGCCCAGAGCATTTTCCAATCCATGCATCAAGCCTGCACACGTAGAAGCAGGAAATCTGGCTTTGAAGTCTCCAGCATTAGGGCTGGCTCCAGTACTATTAATGCTCAACCAATTATTGGGACCTGTCATCAGCAAGTAGGGTAAAGCCTAGAGAAGAGCCAAGCCTGAGAATGAAGTGGCATTTCACCTCCTTTCAGATTTCGGGATCCGGATTCCTGTAGGCCACATCGATTATTTTGTCAATGGAGGCAAAGATCAGCCCGGATGCCCCAGATTCATCTCTGCAGGTAAGAACATCTCTAGCCAAGCAGAGAGCTTTCATGGCCATTTAGAAGACTGTGAAAATGATGGTTGGCAGCAGCTTGCTACAGCCAGGGCAGTCAGCAAAGCGAGACAAACATATTCACAGCCCACATTTCCTCTCAGCAGTACAAGAAACAGGTGGAATTAAAATCACATACAGATCAAGTGTCTTGGCAGCACCACTGTCAGGAGATGTGGTTTTGGTGATGCTTCTCTGTGACACAAAACCCTAGCTTCAGTAGAGATGACACTTTGCTAGAAATGCTCTTAGGTAGCACTAATAAAAGCTACTTTCTGTTTTCATGCTGGAAGTTGTGTCTACTTAGAGAGACAGTTCATACAATTACTGTCCTTTTCCTCTAGAGAAAAGGGCTTGCCACAATAAACAGTGTGTACTCATTAACATTCAGGTATGTTCTGCATGAGTCAGCTGCATTGAGGGTCAGCTTACCTGGGATACCTATGGTACCTCATTTCCCATAGCTGAGGTTTCAGTGCAGGTGGGAGTCAAAGCTGCTGCAGCCCCTTACAGAGAGTTTAATTGATGGCCTGATTGATGGGACACTGACAGAAACATGACAGCGCTGTGGTCCCTCTCTTCTAAAGGACTCAGTCTGATAGATACACTTCTAACCTCTCCTGAACTTTTCTTGCAGTGGGATCTGGGCTTGTAGCCACAGAAATACCCTGCAAAATGTTACTAATGGGAAGGTGATCGCTGCAGTAAGAGTGTTCTTTCACTCCCAGTTCTTTGGGAATGAGCAAAAAGCCTGAAGCTGATAGGAAGGCTCATGGCTGCTTTTCTCTGGTTGATTTTTTCCTTGCAGGCTATAACTTCCTGATCTGTGATCACATGCGGGCAGTACATCTCTACATCAGTGCCTTGAACCATCCCTGTCCCATCGTGGGGTTCCCCTGTACAAGTCATCAAGATTTTCTAAATGGTCATTGCCTGGACTGTGCAGAACCCTTCCTGTCCTCCTGTCCCAGAATAGGTACAGTACCAGCATGAGACCTTCCTGGAGCAGATGTCAATACATTCCTGACGGTGCCAGTGCAGAGCACAGGATGCACTCCAGATTTCTCTGAGCAGGATTTGCTTTGGGATCTGTTTTTGGGAAGAGTAAGAAGCTGTTTTGTTTTCAGGCTTCTATAGATACATTACAAAACTTCATATATTGCCTAAGGTAGAACAGCAAAATCTTGCACATTTCTGATCTTTAAACATTTCCTAGGGCCCAGATATGTGTTGAAAGAGAGTTTCAAGAATCACCTGCTAGAATCAGTAGGCAATCAGCCCAAAAAAACTCTTGTTGAGAGTAGCAGCTGGAAATTTTAGCTCAAGCCTGAAGTCCCATTCTTCTATACCACTCAGTGTTGCTGAGTCTCCTCCTTTTCATAACTTTCTGCTATGGTCACCCCAGAGATGATGAGGTCCAATCCAGATGATGACCAGTCTTTGGACGGGGAGAAGGTAATAGATGCCTCTTTTAGGCTTCTGAAACTGGGTGGCATGAGGAAAGGAAGTGCCCTCTGCTGCTGTTTGCAGCATGGTACCAAAGGAACATAAAGAGAGGCCTTTTTTGGTATAGGTTCTCTCAGATCAGCCACCTCTTCCCCATCTCACCAAACCATTTTGCCAGCTATTCAGTGATTCAGCCCATGAGTTATGGTAATTTCCTCATTTGACCAAGGAATTCAATTTCCCTTGTGTTTGCACTGTCATTTACATCTGCACCAACTTTCCTGACTTGGTAGTCATCAGTCTTGCTCATTTTACATAGACGCAACTGATAGCACAGTTTGTTGGTAGAGGAATGAAAAGAAAGCCACCAAGAGGTTCTCTGGTAATAATTACCTGGGGTGGCCAGAGGAATTCCTTAGGGAATGTTAACCTGTCAAACAGACACCGCAAACTTGTACTTGCTCTGATTTGCACTGGTATCAGAAAGGGACTTGTCCTCCAAGACAGGGGAATCAGGCAGGGTGAAAGGAGGTGACTGATGATATTTCTCTTCTGTCATTCATGGCTTTCCCTGCACTTCATTTCCTCCTGCAGGCCTGATGGAGCAGGCAGGTGTCAACATGAGCAGGCTGCCCCAGGAAGTGAAAGTTTTTTTAATGACCAGTCCTTCAGCCCCATTCTGTGGTAAGTAGCAGAGAGAAAAAGGAGCCAGAAGGGTGTTGGCCAACGAGGCAGATCCTCTGAGGAGCCCAGGTAGTTACAGCACACTACCCCAACAGTCAGCTGCTGTGGGCCATGGGGTCTGAGACACACCACTGAAGAGCAATAACCCTGCACATCTCCTCCATAAAGCCCTTTCCAACAGATTGGTTAGAGTGGGCACAGCCCTGAACTAACACAGCCACATCGTTTCAGGGCTGAAGTAAAAGGGATTGAAAATGCCTGTCTGTTTACACTGGGCTATACAGGCATGCCCCCCGTGCCTCACATAGTAGAGACTTGATTCTTTCTTATGTCTGTTTAATGTTTTTTACTAGTGGGGCCAGAGAATGAATGCTAGAGCCCCTCTTTTGTCATGGGCATGTCCTACAAGTAGCACATGTCCTCACTCCCACATTCTTTGCTTCTTGCTCAGTCCACCATAGCCTGGTTGAGTTCCACTTGCAGAAGAAAAGAAACAGAGTCACCAGCATTGAGATCAGTTTCAGCAGCAACAGCACCAAGGACACCGCAAAGATCACCATGTGAGTGACAGTGCATGCTTCTGGCCTGTTAGGCTGTTTATCCTAGTCCAGGAAAAGCACAACAGCAGTGTATTTACCTGAGTGATGAACTACAACCTTGTTTCTTGAGTCCCTCCACATTTTCCTTAAATGCCCTCAAGAGTCAGGCATGTGTTACCATTACTCAGTAACCCTGACTGGGACCATGTCTTTCCCAAGTGCACAAAGCAGTAGGAACACCCTGGGAGCCCCAGATTTGCATCCTTTTGTGTGGCTACACTGGTTCCTTTTCCACACCATACCCTGACCTGGCATCACTTCAAACTGCAATCACTGTCAGACAGTTATTAGCCCTGCTCTGGCAGACAGGGGCAGCTTACAGCAAGACCCCAGTCCACCAGAGGCTCCAGACAGATGGGCTTGGTGGTTTAGACATTCCTCTTGATGCCCAAGAGGACAGCAGTTGCAAAGAGGAGACAAGTGCACCTCAGCATAGTCAGAAATGTGTTAGTAGCTTGTTGCAAGTAACAAGCTTGTTAGTAGCTTTTTTCAGCTTGTTGCTTTTGCCTCACTCCCATTGCAAGCAAAAGCAAAGGGCAGGGGACCAAGACTCACTGTGTAGACAGAAAGATGCCTCTTAAAAGCACCACCCTCCACCAGACCATGTCCACATTAAAAGATCAGACCCCACAGCTTCCACAGCTCTTGCCACCAGGGGATCTCCCCACCACAAATTCCCCAGAGCCCTCCTCACTTCTTCCTACACCTTGCCCATTGCTCTGGACTGGGAACCACAATGCAGCTAGCACATGCTGCTGGCTTCCTCAGGAAGCAGGAAAGCAGCCTGCTAAAGAGTCCCAGCCAGCTCTCCTGGGATCACAGGGGTTCCAGTGCAGGCTCCCACACAGTCCTTACTGCTGAGCCAAAATATCGTGACCTGGAGCTGGTTGTGTTGCTGATTCAGTCGTGGGCACCAGGAGGTAGCAGGAAGAAATGGGGAAGGGGAAGCCACACTCTAGGGTACTCTCCAGGGTGACACAGATGCTTGGTCACAGATTTCCAGCCAGGCACCACAATTTGGGTTTGTACTCCAACCTGGTGGAGCTCAATCTGTACAGCTTCTCCTGGTTTGGAATCTGCCTTTTCCACAGATGCAGGAGGGAAGGAATAGTAACACCCAGGTCAGACCAGGATCCAGATTCAGCCCTTCCATCGGCAGTTGTCAGACACCAGGTTTGGTGAGAGTCCAGCAGGAGGCATGTGAGCGCTAGAGGGAAAGGCTGCCCGGGGAAGTGAGCCAGGCAGGCAATCCCGAGGCTTTGCTGTACCCTCGGGTTTTAATGAGAATAGAGTTAGAGCAGGGTAACCTATCCAGAGATGCCCGGCAGGGGAGAACAGCAGCTGTGTTTCTTTTAAATGCCTTTCTAAGAAGCACAAGGCTAAACTGCAAAAGTTGCTTACAGCAAGAAACTTACAGAATTGAGAGTATAAAATTGAAGATATCCCTTTTATTTCCCACTGGTAGCAAAGGGCAAATTTCCCTGCTCTAGGCAAAGCTCAGCCTTCCAGTGCAGCCAAGCTCAGAGTATCAAATGGGCATCTAAACATAGATCCTCACATCACAGTTCAGACACTGATCGATCAGTGACTTATCTCAGATCATCTGGCATGTATATCATCCTACAGTTTCCCAGAAGTGCAGAGGGACTTACTTGGGAGTGTTCAGCTAGTCTCAGACCTTCAGCAAAGGACTCATATGGTTGTGTCTTGCCTCATACTGCCCTTCTCGTCTCCTCTCCCAAATACCCATTCCAATCTCACTCCTCCACACATGTTGCTCAAAATGCCCCAAGAGACACGTCCCCAAGCTTCAGTAGTTGACATGGGCCTGATGAGTGAGGAGTTTGTTACACAGGACACTTCCCAGCTGCACTGCTGTGTGCTTACACATCACTTGACATGATCCCCTATATCCAAGAAAACATACCTTGGAAGCCAGCCAAGTCTCCTGAAGCCATCCAAAGGTTGTGCAGGATTGGACCAAGTGTCAGTCCCAGGAGTGGCTCTTTCAACATGGTTAACTGTACTGCGTTCTTCTGTCCATGGAAAATATGCCATAGAGAGATGGCCTCCATTTGCTATCCATTATTCCCTTTTATAACCACAATTTTGCCATGCTTCTTATTTTTAGCAGCTTCAAGCCAGACACAGACACACAAAACCCAGCAACTACAGCTGCAGTCTAAGGGAGGGACTGGACGTGCTGGTGTGGATTGGCTGCTGTGAGTGCTGCTGCCAGCCCATGCCTGAGAGTTACTTTGGTTAGCAGAATGGTAGGCTCTTCCTGACCCTTTTGTCACCTCTCCCCTTTCCCTGCCATCGTGTTTCTGATCAGACAGTCACCCAGGTGGTTCTGGGACCATGCCAAGCCAGCTGTACATTTATCATTCTTCATGAGCACAAGGAAATCCATGATCTCCAAGCTCTAGGAGGTGCCAAGTAGACCCAGTGTAAGGCCCACTGGATGGACTCCATAGAAGAGACTTAAAATACCTGGGCAGCCCAGATCTGTGGCACACAACTCACTGGGCTCTGGTCATTGGCTCATTACCAAACCTCTGTCATTTCTCAGTTCACATTGCCGGGGTGAGAGCATAGGGATGGATAAAGGTCCCTCTATCCAAGCATCCCACCTTCAACATGATCAAAAGCAAGTAGCTAGAGAAGGGTATTAAAAAAATCTCCGTGTAAGCATGTAAGCAATACTTCCCCAAAGAGTTTCCCTGTGTCTAGTTACGTCTCAGGGACTTTCAGAGCCAAAGATGAGATCTTTATCCTTACTAGCATTTGTATTCCACAAACCTGCCCAGTCCTCCTCCCTTGACTTGTACAGTCACACAAGCTTCCTGGTATTCACAACATCCCAAAGCAAAGATTTTAACAGCTTGAAAGGAGTGGTACTCTCTGCAGTGTGCATTCTTTTTGAGCCTGCCACCTCTTAGCTTTCTTCGAGGACCCCAGTTTGTCTACTGGAAGAAATTATGAACAACTGATACCCATCCATGCTATTCACCATTTCATAGATGCTGACTTTTCTACTACTTACCTCTCTGTGGCAAGCTGAGCAGTGTTTCAATCAATAGGCAACAGTAAGAAGAGCTGGTGATGGAAGGAAGGATATTTATACAGAAATATTCCTGAACACAGAGATAAAACATGGAGACACAGCCTGTAAGATGCTCATGGGATGCCTTTTTTGACAGATGAGTCTTGTCACTCAGTTTTATTACATGAGGTCTTCACAATAATACTGCAGATTCCTCCAGTGTTTCCATGGATCTGCACATGGACTGTATCTGCAGGTTGACTGAACACATCCCTCACATCTCTCATCCTGCCTTGCAGACCTAAGGACGAGGAGACAGGCAAACATCTGCTGGCTCACCGAGTTCCCCTCTGCCAGATAAACAGTGTGACCCTGAAGTACATCCCCAAGAATCGTTTTTGGAGCAAGGATGAGCCATCTGTTGTTGGCAAGTTCTGTGTGGCACCACTGCCTCTCAGCAGCAGGTAAGCCTCAGGAACATCCTACAGGGATGCAGCCTGTGGTTTGAAGCAATGCATTTTTGCTCCTATTTAGGGAAGCACATAAAGAGGTCTTTCCCATTACCTCTGTGTCCCTATGTAACTCATTTTGTATTTGTGAAAGAGAAAAGCTACAGAGGTAGTTTTCTATGAGTTTTCTAAAATTCTTCCCCCAGGGTAAAAGTGTTGTGCCATGGAAGGAATAGGGCTGCAACTCACATCACCTTGAAGATACTTAAGTCACAAACCATGGCAAAAGCTTGTACTGACTAAAATTTGTTCCTTTGTCCTTGCTTGCCCTCCCCTGTCTACAATGAACCCCCATCTAAAACAGGACAGGTGAACATTTTTCAGGATGAGACAACAGAAGACCAATAGTATATTTCTGTGTCTTATACAGCAAGGTTTATAAAGCACTAAGGCTATAGACAACCATTTTGGCATTTTCTAGGTGAGACATGGTAGAGTATATATTTTTAGCCAGTATATAGTTACCTTTCCCAGAGTATAAGCAGCCAAGTCCTTCTCATCCTGAGAGAGATAATTGTCTTCTCCATCATACAATATTCTTGACAGGAGTTTTGCAGATCCAAAGTTGTTGCAGACAGGAAAAAACCAGCTGGCTCTATACTGATGCATTAAACTGTCCATCCACGTTGCTTCCAAAATACTAGCTCAAGGCTGAAGCAAGCCACTGGATACTTCAGAGCAAGTTCAAATTCTGTTTTGATGGACAGTAAGGAGGCTGAAGTTGTAGGCAGTAAAAAAATACCCAGTAGGCCCAGATGAGGGTAGAAAAAACTGCATTCCTATATAAATACCATGTACTCCCTTGAGTACAAGGGCTATTCCTTACTAGCATGTTTTGCACTCCAGAGTTGGGATGGATGTGTTTTCATCACTCATGAATGGGACAGCAAGGCACATTGCCTGAAAGAGGTGCTAAACCTGCACCCCTGGAAGCACTGGAGTTGGCTTTGATACAGATAGAAAGCTGTAGAGTTGCACAGGCTCACAACTGTGCTCCTGACACTGTGCTGGGAGCACTCAGAACAACAATGGTGCTGCTGAGATCAAGGGAAAGGTGAAGGACACAAGCCCTTACATGCCTTTCCAGCCAGTTCATCCCAGCCAGGGCACAGCACCCCATTTGCTATCCAGCACTTTTCTTGCTTCTGTGTTAGGATAGCAACGTCCACCTGCCAATGCTCAGCCTGACTTCTCTGTGCTCTTCCCACAGCAGGACAATGTCATGTCTGCCCTGGAGCCTCACCCTCCCCAGCAAAACAGACATCACGTATGACCTGTCTACTGCTTGTGCCTAGCTCTGCCTTCAGGATACACAGAACCAGAAAGGAATCCTAAACCTATTGCTGCTCTCTGCTCCCAGATGATACTTTCACCATAAAACTGGATGGGTTTTTTACTCCCTGCATTAGGGGCAAGATGTCAAGGAAAAGGACTGCGTGGCAGATTGACAAATACAAGGTTTAACTGGTTACAGCACTTTTGTCTCACAGGTTCTGTATCCAGCTCTCAAAGTGAGACAGGAAAGTCATTCAGTCTCATGGTTTGGATCTGTATGAAAGAAGGAGTAGATACTATCACTCTTTTTATAGCAGGAGTATAATTCATTAGTGTTTTATATTAAACTGTCCTGAAATCTTCATATTAAAGGTGAGAGGTATTATTTTTCCTCAGCAGGGGGAAACTGTGTGGTCCAAGTTTGGGACAGGAAGGAGTCATTCTTAGCCAGAGCTCCAATGGGAAACTCACTAGTCTCATCTATGAGATGCTCTCAGAGGGAGACCCTATTGATTTCACAGCACGTGATTCTCTCTGAAGCTCACATGAAGGGAAGCAGACGCCAGGAGCAGCACAGAGTTCTCACATCCAATTTTGCACTGCTTTCACCATCTGCCCAGAATAGAAGGTAGTAGGAGAATGGAGCATTGCAGCCACAGGGCCATCTAATACAAATTAGTCCCAGGAACTCAGCACAGCCAAGTCTGGAAATAATTGGTTAAAGATTACAGTGGGATGCAGGACCACAGAAACAGCACACCCACACCTTTTCCACACCATGCAAATTAAAGAGGTGACAAGTCTTTCATCATTTCTGCTTACAAATCACGTCTTCTGTTGACTATTTTCTCTGGTTCCCTGTACTGGCTTCACTGAGTGACAGAAAAGTGCACCAGGAATTCCATGATCAGGAGTGAGTGACATGCTAAAAGCAGTTTTGCATGAAGAATTGTCTCAAATCATTTGCCATGAGCTATCACTCCTGCTCCACCAGACAGTGTCACAGCAGGATTAGCTCCTGCTTTCAGTTCACATCCAAGATTTCAGGCATAAATCAAGATTATGACTGTTTGGAAGGACAGCTAACAAACACCATCTCCAACACACACTTGGGAGGAGGATAGAGCTGCACTCTGACAACCTGAGAGAGACCCATGTTAGTTGGCACCATGGTTGAAGAGTTTCCCAGGAGCTTTTTGTTGAAAACTGGAATATAAGCTCAGCAGAGAGCTGTGAAAGGCAGTGTATAATTCAGCCCAGCCTGGTCCACTGCTCCAGGCAGGTGTATAAAACACCTTGACAGATGGACCCAGTTCCACTGCGCTTTTCGGTTCCTTTGCAGAGGAGACCCCGGCAGCTCTCGTGTCAATCTGCTGCAGACATTTCTGAGCTGTGAAAGGCAGTGGGGTCAGGCTGAAGCACCAGTGTATTTATTGATAGAACATGGTAACAACCATGAGCAGGATGATTCCCAGGCCTGGGGCAGCCCCATTCTCCTGCCCTGCTGTGGGAGCAAAGGTGAGCAGTGCAAGGAGCTGTGTACATCAGAGATTCCACATAGCCACCACTCCAGAGCCCTCAGCAAGAGTGCCAGATCCCAAGGCTGATCTTTGCCCAGCTGAGACTTGCAAGACAGGCCAAACCAAACACTGGGCCACAGCCCCTGGGTGAGCAGGGCAGGGCAGGGCAGGGCAGGGCAGGGCAGGTAGGGCTGTCTCCAGCAGCCCAGGGCTGACACAAAGCCAGCCCCACGGGCAGAATGGCTGTGCCCCAGCACTTTTGTGCCAAGAGGCACCAAAGGACACCCTTCCCTGTGCTGACGGAATAACCAACATTCTTTGCTCTTTCCCTGAGTACCTGCCCGGGAGAGACTCCTACTCCCATTTCTCAACTTGATTGCACCAGGCTCTACGAGAGAGAAGATTCCTCCACAGGTATTTCCAATTCCCTGACTGATGAAATGGCTGGGGAAGCCATTTCATGAGACATGAGACAAATCCTGTTGCAGCTGAACTTGGAAGAGGCCTTCCATCTCTACATTATTTTCATTAAGGCATTGTCATTCCTACCAGTGGCTGCTCTTTTCACAGATGTTTTGTGTCCATTTCTTTCTTCATTTGATATTTGTGCACCCTGAGGTCACACCCCCTTGAGTACACAAAAAAAGGGTTCTTGCCTACACCTGTTCCCAATCTCAATTCCTTCTCTTTCTTATTTCAAGAATCAATGCAAACATCCAACCAGAATTCTTTTTTCACCAGCATCTTTGAGAAGTTGTGCTTGTCATAAATGAGAAATCCTAACTCCTGGAAAAGCAATTTCTGGTCTTACTAGAGTGGATGCCCAGTGAGATGCATATCATCAAACTCTCCATTGCAAGCCCTTTACCAAAGCTCTCAGGTGGCCCAATTCCTCTTGCCCTATCCACTCTGTGCCTTGAGATCACCTCAAGTGATCTCCCTGTTCAAATCCTCCCTCCAGCTGCTTTCTCCCTCTTCAAATCCTCAAACACCGATAGTTTCATCTCTGATTTTAATGGGAATCATTGAACCAAAGGGAACACAGATTCTGCAAGCAGGCTGGTATTGCTTGCAGGACATTGGTGCACTTTGGTGACGGAGCTGCTGACAACCTCAGAGAGGCAGGACTAGAAAACAAACCGTGGAAGCACGCTGGGGGAGGCAGCTCTGGTGAACAGCCATGGGGTGGGAGGGGCTGGAGTGTCACACTGCAGTCTTAAGCATGTGCTTCATGTGCTCCTGAGTGTAGATATCTGCTGGCAGACGTCTCTGCATGCTAAAGAGTGTCTCTGGTCAAAAACCTGTGTGAGCATCTGCTCCCTTGGAGGGGCTTCGGGATCAAAGCAGCCTGTTGTTCCCTAGAGTTCGGGGGTCTGAGTGGGAGCCAGAGGGGCTCGTCCTTTGCAGAGAGGGTGAGAACTCTGGAGATGGTTTTCAGAGGCTGCAGAAGGAACACAGTGGAGGAGGGAGAAAAAGAGGGCCAGGGAAGAGAGGGGGTGGGGGAGAGAGAGAGAAAGAGAGCACACCATTACTATCATACTTTCAAACTTTTCCAAGACACAAACTTCATGGAGCTCACCATTACCTGTTCTTCTCCCCTCCCCTCCTAAATGAGCATGCAAAACTATGTAATTCTTCAAAAACTGATAAATCAGGAAACAGGGTTGTGCACCCATTCTGAGATGGCAAAACCAAACCATTCCAAAGTGCCTTCTGTGATATTGGTTAAACAATATCACAATACCACAGCTCCTTTGCTTTTGCTCTCAAAGCAGGTACAAAACTTTACAAAACTTTACTTTACAAAACTTTAACTACTAACTTAGACACCAAGTTGCAGACCATTAAGCCATCCATCCACCCATCTTACCCACCAAATATAAAGGCAGCCCCAAGATGTAACTAAAAAAAACCAGGTAGCAACAGCTACACATCTTGCAAGCACTTGATAGCAACAAACTAGAACAAATGCAATATGAACAGGAGAAAAAGCAGGTTGCTCCTGGCTGTTTAAATTTCCATGCAAGGAATAAAGCTTAGTTTCCTCTGGAGCACTGAGCTATACAGCAGTACACTGTTAAAGCAAGTACTTGAACCTGCCTTTTTTGAACAGGCAGCATCCTCCTTAGAGAAAGAATGTGCTCATCAGTGGGATATCACAGTCCACTTTACTCATAAGCAGACTAGAAATGCTTTCAAGGAACTACATGACATGAATAGTAGGCCCAATATATCTTCCATGAATATTTTCTTGTGTATGACCTTTGTAGCACTTTGGGCATTCAAGAATTGCCCTCCTGAGCTGTAGTGCTGCAAGGTGGCTGTTGTAGTGACAGAAAAGAAAAAGGAACGTGACCCACAGGAGCACTTCAGCATGGGGAATTTAGAGAGCTGCAAAGTGATTACCCACATTGGGAATCACCTGAAGAAGGAGATGAGACCATAGACCAGGGGAAAACCCTGGGGAGCTCCGACCTCAGGGACTTCCTCTGAACAATGACATTGCAGGGGATTTCCCTGTTTACTACAGATGTAGGAAAAAGTTATGAGAGTGCTTTACCTGAGCCATGGCAGACCTGCTCAGTTTATTTGCTGAGCTGTGACAAGTGTTTGGACAGAGGGAAAAGCTGCAGCCCCTCTGTATCACTAGTTTTTGTGGTGAGGCACTCAAGTCACTCTGGAATGTTGTCCAGATCTTGTGTTGCTGGGATGTGTTGTGGGATGTGATGGGATGTGCTGGGACGTGATGTGGTTAGGACACACAAGTGCCAAGTAGGGTAACAGGGAAGCTCTCATACCACCATTATGAACACACTAAACAGAGTTTTTGACTCCTTGTCTAATTACCTTAAAAATTAAAATACCACACTGCCTATTGTCTCCAGACTGGCAGGCAAGGAAGATCATCTTCCTCTCCCACCTCAAATACAAGCCTCTAAACATATGTGCTTTTATTTTAGGTCTCTGCTGCCAGTAGCAGCGCTCCTTGATACTGTCTCAGTCACAAGATCTAGAAAGACAAAATCTCCCAGCTCACAAGAGGACTGTGTGAAAGAAAGAATAGCTTTTTGCTGTGTAGCAAAGTTTTGCCAACACACACACAGTTCTTGTATGTATGTTCACATACAGTATTGCCTCCCTGCCAAAAGTGGGTGGAAATTTTTCAAAAAAAAGCTACAATGTTACTTGCCTCCTTCCTTTTTAAATTGCGTTTGAAATTCTGGTTTTATTGAGCTTGATCAAGAAGGAGAATCCTACCAGTGATCTGAGAATGGATATCCTCCTTCTGAGAAGGCAAAATAAAATCAGAAGCACAGGTAAAGTGACTTTGCCATGTTCACATGGCAAACACTATTGGCATTCACTTGTGATTGCATGTTTTCACAGACACCCCGACAGCTAGGAGGATGGATGTCTCAGAAGTGATTCAGTGTTCCTGCCTCTCCAAGTAAGGACTGAAAAAAAGCTGCAAATTTGTATCCCCAGCAGCCTACCAGCAAAACCAGGAGCTTCACATTCCTAGGACAAATGTGCATTTACTTTTTTTTTTTCTCTCTGTGCCTCCTTAAAAAAGAAAACAACAACCAACTACACAAAGCCAAACTAACAACCCCAACAACAAAACCCTAATCAAAGCTCTTGCTAACTCTTCATCTGATTCAGCCAAAACCAAATACACTTCTTCTTTCCCTGGCCATACTCTTCATATCCCAGATAATATGAAGAATACTGCAGACTTGCCAATGCTCCCTGCCACTGAGTGCACAGCACAGGTAGAAGTAGACTCAAGCAGGCACAGAGAAGAGCTGGGTGCAATGTTGCTCTGTGTTCAAGGCTGCCTGATGGAAGACAGCCACCCCAGCTGCAGCCCAGCCCTGCAACTTCCTCCCTGCTGTGCAGACCCAACTGAGACACATGCAGGGGTCACTTCTAGGACAGAAATCCCGGTCCCAAGTTTGGTGCCTGGCATCTGGATTATTGTGGGTGGCAGCAGGAATGCACATTTTGGGGTCTGCAGCTGGTGTGTAGCAGCTGACATGCAGTGACTAGCTAAAAGTAGCTCAGGGTGGAATTTCTCTCTTGGCCACTTGGATTTGAATTTCAAGCACAAGCAACTCTCCCATCTATTTCTTTTTGCCTGCATTGTACCTCTGCCCCAGCAGCCACCAGGCACAAGAATATTTTCCCTTGTGGAGTAAGAAGCTAACATTTTGGAAGAGAGCATCTCATTCCCACTCACTGGAAAGCAGAGTTTGGGGCATCTTAAAACAAAGTTTAGCCTGTCAGTCCACCCAGGGTGACTGGAGGCAAGACCTATACCACCCAGGGCAGACTTTTCAACACCTTCCTGATCTGGGAGAGATGAATCTCAGAAACAAAGAGGACAGATCAAATGCTGGGATGAGCTGTAGTGGGCAGGGAGATGAAGGACTCTGAGCTTTGTCTCCCCGCCCAGACTGAGCACTTGCAGGGTTTATAGCAACTCCTTGCTACCAATCTGCTATAAAACCTGGAGCTCTTTCTAGTCCTGTTGGCATCTCCTGGGATGTGGGCTCTCTCACCTGCAGAGCTCTTGCTCAGCTCAGTACTGGAGTATCTCCTGGCATGGCTCTACCTCATGGTCTCTGTGACCACTTGTGTACCACCTGCCAGCCTGGACACCCTTTCAGTGTTTCTGCCTCTCTTCAGGGATGGGGAGAGAATTGGGCAGGGAAGAGCTTTCTATGGCCAGGTTCCTGGCCCTTCTACCCCACAGTATCACTGGAATCAAGCCTCTGCCCTGCTGCATTTCCTTAGGAAAACCACATAGCTTGAGCCCACCTTCTGGGGTTCCTTGGGCAGCAGGCCAAAAACCACTGCAGAGGTGCAAACCCATGGCACACGGGGGCCAGTGCTCTGTCCAGGCAGATGCATCACGGGAAGGACTTGCTCTGCAAGTGGGTACTTACGCGAGGGTCCCACACAGGGTGAGGTGTGCCCGTGCCAGGAGTGCCCTCACTTCATATACTCCCCTTCGCTCACATAGTCCATAAAAGACCCCGGCAACTCAGCAAAATCTTCCAAGACAAGACTGGTGGAGTCCTCACCCAGCAGGTCACTGTCGGGCCGGGATGCCCGGGGGCGCGGAGCCGGCGGTGGCGGCGGCGGCGGCTGCGGCGGTGGCTCAGAGACGCTGGCCGGGCCAGAGCCAGGCAGCAGCTCCTCACAGTCCTCCGACTCCCCCTCGGAGGAGGCTGGCCCAAGGACGTGGTAGAGGCTGGGCAAGCGGATGTCGAAGCGAAGGCCAAACTTGGCGAAGAGCTTCTCGTTGAGGGAGTAGAGCTTCTCCGAGATGTCATAGCCCAGGTGGGAGGAGAAGAGCCGGGCGATGTAGCGGTCCTTCCTCAGGAGGAGATACAGCTTCTTCCTCGGCCAGGTGATGTAGCTGCAATCGGTCTCGGCTGTCAGCGTGACCTGTGGGGCAGGAAGCAGCGAGTGGAGTAAGTCCCACTGCCTGGGCAGGGGTCACCCACCTTGGAGCCATGTGCTTCACTCCAGGGAATGCCCTCAGCCCCTTACCCTATTCTCCTTGGAGATGGTGGGGCTGGAGAGCCAGATTGTCCTGGTTGAATGACTGGATAAATCCTTACCTGCGACTGTTTCCTCTCCCTAAGGAGGCAAAGACCCCATTTTCCTGTGAAATTAGTAGCATGTCCTCATTTAACCCAGCCACATGGATGGCTACGATTCTTGCTCTTGCTTTCGGGCGATGCTCCCTATTGACATCTGAGGGACGTAGCTGAAATGAACAGGGCAGCACAGACACCCCTATCCCTCCACAGAAATGCTACAGAGGGGGATATTTTTGCATTCCCAGTCAGTCTGAGTTGCCAGCGAGTAGCCCTGGGGGAGGCTGCTGACCCATTCTGCTGCTGGATTGCACAGCCCCACAGGCCCTGCTCCAAGAAAGCCCTGAGTGTTGGAAGGGCTGCCTGAAAGGCTTGCTGGTCATCCTGTGCCCAAGGAACATCCTGTCTTAGCAGTTCTGCTGGACTCTAAAGGGCTGAGTGGCCTTGAAGGACATTGCAGCTCAGTTCAATAAGAAAGGAAATAAAAAGGTTTTATTGTATTCATGTATATGTAAAAAACTCATGAGGGTTTATTGGATTGATTTTAGAGAACGTTTAATTTTCCTTCTGGTTTTGTCGATGTAAAGAGAGACTTTTTCCCCCTAAGTGTTGGACAAGAATAATTTCAGTCAAAAACATTATGTGGTATGTAAGTGTATATTATAATAAATAATAAAAATAAAGACAAGAAATGCAGGAATGGTCAAACTGCCCTGGGCCACAGAAGAACATCCGAGTGTAATGGAGACACTGGCATGTGAACAAGTGCCAGAGCCAAAATATCCCGGGGGCTCCCTTTCACTCCTTGCCCAGGGGTCTCCTTGGTCAGCCGCCATGGCAGAGGGCCACTGGGAAGCTGAACATGGCTTGGCTGCATGTGTGTGTCCTTGGGTTTGATATTTAATGCCACTGCCCTGCAAACAGCTGTCTGATGAAAGAAATATAGGAGATAAAACCTGAGAACTTTCCCAGGCCAGGCAAGCAAAAAGAAGGGTCACACGGAAATTTAAATGACCGGAATCTCATTTTCCTAATCAATTTCTGGCACAGTGATCAAAAGTGATCTCTTCTTGTGAGGGATTGAGATGCAATAAGCAAACCTGCCACCAAACCAGGACAGCACGACAGATTTCACTCCTGAATCCCTCCTGACACAAGTGCTCCAGCATCAGCAAGAGCCTGTAATTCAGCCTTCTGGGGGAAAGTGCCAGCCCTGAAACCAAACTCCTTCAGGCACTGGGACTCAACGGTCCTCTGGGAAGCAGACAGCCAGAGCAGAAAGCTCAAGGAAACCAGCTATTCTCATAGATTAAGTCATGCTTCTGCCATTTTTCAGTGGGCTCAGAGTGGAAATTGTTCAATCCAGAGAGCCATGGGGCAACAAAAACCTTGGGCAAGAAAAACTTTCCATGCCCTCCACCAGCAAAGACCCAGAGCCCAACACAACCTTTTTAAAGCAAATTATTGTGTTGCTAAGGAATAAGGCTGAGTCAGTTACAGAGATTTATTAACTGCTCAGGTGAGAGGGACTAGTGGATTAAACAGCTTCCAAAAGCAGCACATCACCATGCTTAAGCATGGCCACCAAGAGGAAGGTCCTTCCAGGCACATGGACTGGTCAAGTGACACCTGATGACTGCTGGTCTCACACAGCTGCTACTTCTTCATGCTCCTCTGTGAGCACACGTGGGGTTTAGGCATTTCCAGCATATGGCCTTCCCTACCTAGGGCTCTACCTCCCCACCCTGATGCCAGGCACAGCTGACCTCACTGACCAGCCCTGTCTTGCAGAGCAGGAGAAGTGCCAGAGCATGGTGCTGGCAGGGCTGGTGCAGCCTGGCCCTAAGCCTGCTCCCAAGCTGTCTCACACACCGCAGATAAAGACCCTCAGGAGGTCTAGGAACATTCAGTTCCGTGGAATTCAGCTCAGAAAATGCTGTGGATGTCTTTGCAGGTTGCATGCCTGCAGTCAGCCATTTCCCTGCCTGTAGCACTGGGCAGCCATCAGTCTTTCTGCTGACTTCTTGGGCAAATACAGCCCAGGAGCTGGCAGCAGTCTGCTGCCAGATTGAAGACTGTGCTAAACATGGGATACCACCAGCCCTGCACAGCCATGCTGTTGTTGCCTTTTCTACTTCATTACCTTGGTCCGACATCCCTATTTCTGCTCACAGTCTGTAGCCCTGTGCCACAGTCACGTAGACAGCTATCTCCTGCAACCATAATCGTTGGTGATGGCACTGTCTTCAGGAGCAATCACCACGACCCTTTCACACATGAGCCAAATTCAGACCCTAGGAAAGCAGATTTGGAGAGCTGCCCTGATTTAACCAAGTCTGCTTGGGGCTACCCTCATGAGAAACCATCATTCCCTTATGACTGTCCCATACTCCCAAGGCATTAGCAAAATCCCTCTTCATATGCCCTAACTGACATAATCAGGATTGACATCCTGGCAGGTATCCGGCCATCCTGGGATGTGCACTAAAGACAAAGGGATGTAGGACTAAATAATCTCTAAAAGGAAAGCCAAAGAAACACTGTGGGGTGTTGACAGCAAGGCCAAAATCCTTTCAGTTACTGCAAATGAGAACTGGTCTGGCCTCTCAGCAGGGGATCCTTCTGCTCAGAAAGAACCATATTTGGGTGTGAATCATCCTTTCTGCTTCTCCACCAAAACACATGACCATCAGAAACTTTCGTGAGGAACGGGATGTTTATGGATTTACATCACTGCCGCATGGTGCCACAGCTGCCATCCTGATGCTAGAACAATGCACCCTGCTAGCAGCCTGCAGGGCAAATGCATCAGTACAGGTACTAGAGAACACCATAAGGGGAGAGAGCTGGCAGTCTGACACCTCAGTTCCCTGATAAACTGGAAGGAGCACCATGCTTGCTATCAGCAGGTAGTAGGAGCATGCCATGAGGTCTTCAGAAGAAGGTAGAAGAAAAGGTTAAACAACTGACCACACAATCCTGTGCTGGCTAAACCACCAGGAAGGAGAGAAAAGTATTCCTGGTCAGCTTTGAATGACATAGTGAGGACTCTCTACCCCCTTCTCAGACATGCAACAAAGCACCGAGGAGCGAAGTTGAGCTGGGGTTACCTGGAAAGTTCCTTCCTCAGAGGGTCGCAGCGACTCCCATTCCGGAGAGTCCAGGAACTGGTATGGAAAGACATAATGAAGGAATTGTCCATCCTGGCACACTCGGATCCTGCAGAGGACAGGTGAGGCAGACAGGCTTAGGCCACAAAACAGATGTCAGACAAACCTGATAGCTCAAACAGTGTGTCCCACCAGGGAGGAAAGAAATACTTGTGTCACACGTCTCATACCCTCTTGGGACAGCTGCAGGTGCTTTAGTGATGAGGCTATCCCTCCTTTCTCTGTGGGAAACTATTTGCTGCCACTTCCCCATACTCCATCTGTTTTCTGTTTCTTGCTACAAAGACAGCCCTCACAGGTGCAGTGCTTGGTCCTAACCCAGGACTTCTCAGCCCACAGAACTGCTGCTGCTTTCTAGGTACTTCTAAGCCAGCCTGTGGCTCTTTGTACTTGTATCTTCCTCCTGTCCCCAGGATTGCACAAGGGCATTTCCAGTCTTGGTATGGAGAAGTCATTACACTCAGGATCCCCCAAAACCCCGCTGCCCATGGTTCCTCACAGATCACCCTGAGAGCTCATAGCTTGCTGCACATTACCACTCACTTTCTCTTGGTCTTCTAAGTACCCCTTTCATCTACTTTTGCTACAATTGCCTGCCAGGGTCAAGGTCAAATGTGCACTTAGCTCTGCTGTGGGGATGGAGAAGGACCTGCACAGGCCTGAAGCAAGGACAATACCAGGGCACTCTGGAGTTCTATTCATAGCTCTGCATCACCAGACTTGGGGCCTCTTGCTTTCCTGTCACCATGTACCCCTGTTGTACGATGCACAAAGGCAATTCTTGCCTTCAGGAGTTACAAGACTGTTCAGCTTTGGCTTCTAATCAGCTGGCAGTGCTGCCTGGAAGAGTCAGGGATTGTGAGGCACATTTCCTGATCCAGGCATATTCTGCATTTCCAAGACCCCACTTGCTCAGTTTAAGAGAGAGCACCATAACAGCAATGTTCTGCTGGGTCAGCAAGGACCTCACAAGGCAATAGAGTGGGTACAAAGAAATGTAAATCCATTCCCATCTCCATGGAGCATCCTTTACCAGGCAAGATGCATATTTCTCACTGCAAAAGAGAGCCCTACAACTACCCACCATCACCATCTTACTGTCTGTTGCAGCACTTTCATGCCCACAGAGCAGAATCACATTATCCAGTACTGGTCAAGGCAGCACAGACTCTTCCCCATCAATATTATTCGCAGATAGAGTAAACTTCAGAGCCAGCTGCTCACCAGAGATGTTTGGTAAGGGGAAGCACTACTGGAAACACATATACCAAATTTCCCCCCCCCAGTGCTTTGCCATTCAACATCCTGGTGGATCCAGGGTGCTCTTAACTCATCTAAGAAAAGGGACCAACACAAAAAAAAAAAAAAAAAAAAAAAAAAAAAAAAAAAAAAAAAAAAAAAAAAAAAGGAAGGTCAGCCATTCTTCCATTCTTCTTTGCACACTCCCTCACCAGAGAGGACTGGCCACTGCAGTTAAAACAGGAGTCCCAGGTGATGCTTTCTATTCCCAAAGGACATTCCTTGTGACACACACCTCCTGCAGCTCAGCACTGCTCCTATTTAGAGATCTTCTTCCTTTCCCATTCTTATGTAACATTAGTGCCAAGTTCCTGGCAGCAGACTGGAAGCCAACACTATTGCTATTTGAATGCATCTGGATTTTGCAAATCATTAAGTGGATATGCTGCTAAAGGCATGCCACAGGATCTCAGGTGAACGAATGCCAGTACTTGATCAGAACAGTTCATTCAATCAAATCCCGAGTGCAACTGTCTAGAGCCCCTGAGGTTCTCCTTGGTGGTCCAGAAGGAATATCACAAATGCTTGACAACACAGGGAAAGAAAGACATCTGATTAGGCAGGATCCACCACAGAAGAATACTCTCTCTTTTGATGAAATGATGCTCAAGGTGAAAAATATCAAAACCCTGAGGGCTGGGGTGTTGGGAACTGGAACTTCTCTCTGAACACTGCTCGCCAGGGAGAGCAGGTGAACTGAGGCCTCAGCACACTCAGCACACAGCTCTTCACATCACAGAGGTGTGCCTGCTACCCCCAGAGGCCACAGGTCCAGACACACTGCTCTCCTGCCCTGTGAAACACATTATCACAGCCAGTCTGCTCCCATCAGAAATAAGATCACCTCAAAATGACAGACAAAGGGGTAAGGATTCATCAAAAGTATCACAGGTTAGGCTGAGTTGGATGCTTCATTGCCCACAGCTTGAGTCTGCAAACCCTTCCTTGAAATATTCTTAGAAAAACAAAACAAAACTAACGCCCCAAAAAGCAAATTCCCCCCTTCCCCAACAAACCAATGGATATGTCAGATCCTTTTCAGAGGAAGGAAACAATCCTCACCCCAGTTTCTACAGAGGATGATGATACAACAATAAGGCACAGCAGTTCACTGTCAGACTTTGCTCAGAAATGGGGGAGCCTTTACCTGCCAGACAGCAGCAAGGAGAGGCGGTCAATGGGCGTCTTGCCCTCCACCGCATAATTCTGGTCTCTGACTAGTGACTGGACCTGCTCTTCACAGCACTTCACAATTTCTTTGTAGACTTCCAGGGGCACCTGCAAGGGCAGGTACATGGTCTTGTAGAGGAGGTCAAACTCTTCGGGGATGGTGTTTCTGCGGAGCCGGTAAGCCAGGTGAGCCAGCTGAAGCAAGCAGGCGAGGACCAGCAGCATGTTCCAGACGAAGATATCCAGCCCACAAGCACTCAGCCAGCCCCACAGAGCATAGCAGAAGTAGCCTGGGGCCAGGAGGCCAAAGATATAGAGGGACCCAAAGATGCCACTTCCCCCCATGTAACCCAGGAGGACAATGCAGCTGGCCAGCTGGTAGGCTGCTTCCTCCATAATCTCCTTCCAGGCATCACACACAGGAGGCCGGAGAACAGCCTGGTCCCAAGAGGGGCTGTTTGCGCTCATCCTTCCCCACTCCCCACCCTCCCCAGCCGTCCTGCGCTCAAAATGAATTGTCATACACAAAGGCTGCTGCAGAGGTTGGAAAGCAGAGCTGCTGGGTAGCTGTTCCTCCTCCTCTTCCTCTTGAGCACTGTCTGGTCCCACAGCAGTGCTTCAGAGCAACATGCTAAAAAAGTGCTGCCAAATGTTTTTGCACATGAAAAATTCCAAAGGCGTTCGCTTCTCCTCTTTGTGGCTCACAAAGCGTCGGCTGGCCCCCTTCTTAGCCACAACAGTGAGAAAAGAAGCTGGCAAATGCGAGGCCAGAAGAGCTCAGTCAAAAAAAGAGTCGAGGCCATTAGCTGGAAAACTCACAGACAGGACAGAGATCTCCTTGCACTGCCTGTCTCGCCTGCGCTGCAGCAAATGGAATAGCGATCGTGAGAGAGCAGCAGAGGGAGCTGGTGTTGAGTGTGGAATGTGTATCTCTTGGCAGTGGAAGGGAGAGAGACCCCAAATGGATAACCATGTTTGGAATTGAAATCCAAGGAGCAAAAGCAGCGAGGAGAACAGAGAGCAAGCATGCACCCGCTACTTAACATAACTCAGGCTGCCAGATAAGCCCAGCGCAGTGCGAGGAGGGGAAAGAAGGGAAAACAACCAGCTTATCGCGGCCAGCTCCGGTCACACATCGGGCTCTCCACAGCTCTGTGCTCCTGCGAGAGAGTGACTTTCACCCAGCAGAAAAAAGGAAAAAGGTCACCCTCCTTTTCCCACTGCGGCTCGTAACTGTGGCAGGGACTTAGCAAAAGAAGAGAGGCTGGCTCTCAATTAATACTTTCCAGGTCCATTACAGCCTCCCCTTGCTCCAGGGAGCTCCCTCTCGTGGAGTGTTTTAGATCACGGGGCACAAGGAAAAGCTTTTCACAGCCAGAAAACTTTGAATGCAAGGGATAAAACTAGAGCAAACAAGCCTCTGGCACGCAGTTTCATCTATCATGAAGATGAGGCTACCCTGCCAAAAGTTTTGTGAGTATGTAACGCTTGGAAGCACATTTTGTGGGGAAATCCTAGTTGAGGGATTACAGGCTCCGTTGGGAAGCACCCTTGAGAAACATCGTCTCACATTCTCATTTCTTTTAATAGCTATTTAGAACCTGCCCCAGACCTTCATTTAGCCCAAAGGGGACAGCCAACACTTCCCACTCAGGTAACCCAGGACATAGGCACAAGAGGGAGCCTTTGAGGTCAGTCCTCCATGGTCAGGTACACAAAACATGCATAAACGCAATTCCTCCCCTGCTTCAAGTAACACATTATCCGTCACACAGGCAGGATCTGCCCCGCTGCCAGGATGCAGTTACATTTCAGGCATTGACGCAACCCACGTGGTCTCCCAACACAGTCTGAAGTCAGCCTGCACGGGTCAGTGGGGTAGAGATAGAGTTTCAAGGGTGGTCGTGTTTCAGGCCGAGCTTGCAGCTGCCCTGCCTAACATACCGCTCCCATTGGCACCATTCAGTTAAAGACACACTAATCGTCTCTCCTAACTAATAGTGCTCTAGAGTAACACTGCAAGGCTGCAGCAATGCTTTACAGCAACCTGAAAGAATTCATCGTGGTCTTGGCCAGTACAATCTTATTTCTGCAACGATGAGGCCATGGGCAATACAAAGCTGCATGGCTCCTAAGAGCCATCCTGGCAGGTTGACACACGGGAAGGAAAGAAGACAAATTAAGCTTTGCACAGGGTGAGTACAAGTCCATTCAAAAAGGTGCTTTCTGTTCAGGGAAAAGTGAAAAAGGGAAGCTGGTCTTCAGAGGCCTCTTAACTAAGTGAAGAACAACACTCATCTGCGAGAGTTATGGGGAAATTAAGAACTTTCTCTTGGCCTTCTCTGCAAAGCAGGACAGATGATCTTATAGCTAAAGCACCACAATAAAAATCTTGGGATCCACGTTCTGTTTTTCGTACCATTGCCATATACTCACTGTATGATCCAGACAACAACTTGTCTACCTTTAGGCCTCTGCAAAAAATCCGTAAGGAGCCTTCTCTCCAAGACAGGCTGACAACTGATAAAATGGGGAGTTGGGATATCAAGGCTGTGAATGCTTAGGAGAAAGATACTTTACATAAGATCTGTGAAACAAAACTGAACTGCTATGAATAGAAACATAGAACTACATTAGAGGAAGCATCCTGAGAAGCACCATTGCAATTTCTGCTAGCTTTTCATACTACCAAAACCCTTTTGCAGGAACATCAAAGTAAGTGGGAAAAAAGGAAGTTAATTATTTCATTCTTCAGTTAGGTAAATTCCTGAGTAAAAAATAAACTGGAACACAGTGTTAATGACTCATTAGGACAAAGAAAGTCCTTCAGCTGACATCTTCCAGAACATAAACAGTGGTGCTGCCGTGATGCTGAAGCCAGCACCGTGGGTGAGGATGACCTGTTGTGATTTCTCTGTGAAAGGCAGACAGGAAGCTTTCAACCCACAGCAATAACAGCACAAAGCTCTCATTGGAAACTACACAACTTTTCGGCTGGGTCCCAATGTGACATTGCAGAGAGAACAATACAGCGCTTTAAAAGGTAGATCTCAGAGCACACACTACAGATTAACTTAGTGTTTTCAGATTCAAATTTCTAAAAAGAAGATTTGTAAAGTGATTGAACCACCAAGACCAAATCTTCCTTTTTCCCTTGTCAGTACCATGGCCATACAGATAATTTTCACAGCACTTTCAGTTTTCCACCCAGCAAAAGTAAAAAAAACCAAACAAAACTCTTATTACCAAAGAGATATTTAATTTTCATGCCTTGCTTCAGATTAAATTAAGTGCCCTTCATCCAGGGATGCTGGTTCATCCGAGTGTTGAAAAGCCAATACTGATTCAATGGGAAAGGGTCATGCCAAAGCTGAAAACTATTTGGAATGAAGATGGCAAGTTCATAGGAAGCAGCTGTGCAGACCCTTCCCTGGAAGTAAACATATTAGCATTACTACAAAATGTGTTTGTGAAGAAGAAAAACATACATGTTAAGCTTTTCAGCAGTGAAACAGGCAGTGTAGAAACAGGTACTTCACTGATTTCCCCACTTAAAATGGACTCAACCGGTAGCACTTAATATTTAGCTGCATGTGATGATGCAATGCAGGTACAGCCTGCACTATGTTTGGCAAATAAATCCTCTGTCCTTGAGAGTCACACAAGACAGAGATTATCAGTCCCAAATCTCACAGCAGCTGAATGACTGGTTATTTTGCCCATCCCTTAGGAAGTCAACAGGCTCACTACTGATCCCGTAAGCTGAAAACTAGTTCAACCACCTGTCTTGAAGACACTAAGACCTTGGTGGCTTGAAGTCAGAGAGGGCATAATCAAACACCTCTTTTTTGATTCATTATATAGCGCCTGGCTGGCATTAGTCTGCAAAACTCTTACTTATACATGAATAAACCCTGCAGCTCCAAAATTGGTTTACAACTGTTGGGAAAGGTCTCAAGCCTACTCCAGACAAGCTCACAGTGAATTGCAAGGTTCAAAGATGGCATGTGCTGTATCTAGTTGTGCTGCTCTATAGTTTAGTCTAAAGTTTCCTGCTACTGCCATGTTTCACACCCTCAAGGTGTGCAGGGCAGTGTCTGTCACCAACACTGTCAGTAGGAACTCCCACTCCCTGAATGAAGCCCTGAATCCACTCCACAGGAATACCATAGTAAGAAATGAAGCTGCTCAGCAAGGAATTTGATTTGACTACAAGGTTCTTCCATTATTGCTTTAGGTATAGAGTTGTCCAGTATCCTTTCTGTACCTGTTGTACACAGGTACATCAGCATCCCACTCATTTCCAAAAACTTTGTAAAGTACTTCCCATGCTTTTATCCTCATGGAGGTCTAAACATCCCAATTCTTAAGTGAATAGAATTTGTGTAAAATTGTGCAGGAATGTGTTTTCTTCTTTTCTTGACCTGATATAAACAGCACTTCACTCTCACCTGGCCACTCCCTGCCCTGCTCTATTCTGTGGCACCATTTCCACATTACCCAGATCATGCTATCACAAAGCTGGTGCTCATCCACCTTTTAGCACTCTCTTCAGCTCATGCTCTGACACACAGTGGTTCAACAAGAAATAACCTTAATGAAGTTTCTACCTCAGGACAATAATAAGCACCAAGAAGAGCACCAAGTCCTGCTCCTCAAACAGCTACAAGTGCCACAGGCAGCTTTGAATGTGGCCAGAGCCACACCTGCATCCCAACTCTGAGGCTGAATGCCAGCATGGACACAACTCTTGCCTCAAGACAGGATCTTCAGGAAACATTCCCAGAGGAAGAGTCTAAACTCTCCTCATGCAACTTGTCTCAGCAGAGGCAGCACCAAGTGTCACATACTAAATGCTCACAGTCAAAAGCCATTGCTAGACCAGGATATGCAGGGCCCAGCAGGCAGAGAAACAATCATGACTGCACCCACCCCTCCTGCAGGATCAAAGCCAGGAGAAAAATCAAGACAAAGCACAGATTTTGTATCTTTAGTTTTTGAAGAGAAAACTCATCAGGAGAAAAAGTAATTAATGACACCATCTTCAGGAAAGTCAACTCACCACAGGAAGAGTAACATTAGGGTGGCACAATTACATAGCATGAAGCCAGAAAAGCCCCACCTGTAACAAATCAGAAACTGCACCTTGTAAGAAGGAATCAAAGGCAACAACCACCCTCCCACTACCATCTCTTACAAAGTGAAAAAAGCCAAAATGCCAGACCCCATGCATGCATAGCACAAGACCAACACAACAAAAACTCAGCATAAAAAAAAAGCTTTACTTTCAGGCAAGTAGCCTGTACATACAAGTCACTTGCACTGACAGGGGGCAACCCTCTGCTCCCTTTCCCCTGAAGAACTATTGGCTCAAGCGAGTTTGAGATGGGAAGTACCTAATATTTCATGATAAAGAATGAAGCTTGGGTAATGGTATTCAAAAACCGCCGGAAGAATTAGAACACGGGGAAATCAAATACAGTTTTGACTCTAAGGAAACTCACTCTCTGTTTCATAAGACTGTGGTCACCTTTGTACAAACATAGTTACACCTACTGCCATGAACAGCACTACAGGCTTCAGCATGACTGCTGAAAGCTGCAAGAGTGCAATGCTACTAGCACGATTTCACTATTTGCATCAGTGGGAAAACCCACCAAAGTCCTCTCTGTTCAACCACATGACCACAGTAATCAGTGTTCCTATGTTAACGATTAAGCAGGGTTTTCTCATTCTCCCATTCTTGCAGAACGCTGTTTTCAGTAAGGAGGGCACTGCCATTTCTTTACTTAAAAAGAAACAGAAGCCAGGGACATTGGTCATTTTCAGGCTTTTATTAAGAGGAAAAAATAGATTTTCTATAGCAGTGGTCGAGAGCAAACAGTGGAAAAGCTACAGATGTGATGCATACTCCTAAAGACTCTTTATAAATAGAAGCTCTGTTTATGTTTGTTCTTTGAAGTAACTTGCAGAAATAATTTATTTTGCAGCTTTCCAGAACACAGTCACACCAAAGACATCATCTAGAAGAGAAAGGAAACACAGCTTCACAAAACATGGATTTCCACTGGATACTGAGCAACAGTCAACAAAAAAACCCCCAGCATAAACCCACAAAAACCAACTCCTGTGTGCCCTAGCACCAGAAATCTAAACTGAGGTTTGGATCTCTTAGAAGACAACAGAGGCAGCACCATTCTCTGCTGCTGAAGAGTGAGTGACTCACAGAGGCTGGGTACTGCCAAGGGCTTCACCACCCTCACAGGACTGTAGGCTGGTTATAATGTCAACGAGGATTGCTCTGCCTTCTCTCTTGTAAGGGCAACACCACCATGAACAGTACTGTGGGCCTTCCAGTGGCACCAGCTGAGGGTGCCAGGGCACTTCAGAGGCAGAGGTCCTGAAGGCTGTACTTACCCCACTCAGTCCTGCTCATCTCACTCATATCTTGAAGCCCAGAGCTCTCATACACTCTTTGTGAGCTTCGATTAGGTGCCCACAATTTTCTTCTCCCTTCTCAATAATGCTGCAAAACAAAAAGATTTCCAGGGTTCAGCAATAAAATGTTCACTTTCAGTCAAAGAAACAGAACTGACAAACTGTTGGGGACAACTAAAAATCCCTGTTAGGATCCAGCGATTTTTTTTTTTTCTGTCCTGTCCAGAGTACTTCTGTTTTGGACAGTATAAAACTACTCCAAAAAGTTACCCCAGTCTGGAACTGTGCACTTAAAACTCTGACAGCAGGCATAACAGAACTTCCTGTTAGCAGGCCAGAGTCTATTCTGGGCAAGTCCGGATGGGGATTTGTTATACAACACAAAGCTGTCACATCATCAAGTATGCTGAGCTTGCCAATTTCGAATTATTCAGTAGGGAAGCAACAATATTTCTCCAGTAAGACACCAATACAGAACAGGTTAATCAGTAAATGATATTTTACTCCAACTTCAGTTGCAATTTAAGGACCCTGAAGCAAAAATCAAAACAAAACACAACACCTGTCCGGCTATTATTGAAAAAATTATTCACCATAAATGGTAACTTTTGATGTTAATCATCAATCCAAGTAAGAGCCTCTCGTTGTTGGTATATTGTGTATACCACAAAAGCAGTTCAGACTTGCTTTCTGACTGAATGACAGAGCTGTTTAGTTTTCTTCTTAGATTTTATTACAATGAGCAGGGACACATCCCCTGGCTGCCCAGGGGAACCCCATCTCACCAGTAACATCCATCCTACCACCCTTTTCTTAGGGGGCCCTGGATTCACCTTCACTCTATCACGTCAGTAGACACGCTCCCCTAAGTTTAGCAAAAACAGAGTTCAGTATTATGTCACCTACCAAACACCATCTGTACCACCAGCAAAGCAAAAAAAAAAAAAAAGAAAAAAAAGAAACAACTTGGCCATCAGATTACAGTTTTTTGAACTTTAAAGATTCACTGTCAAAGACACAGGAGCTCCATTTTGAGCGTGCACTTCATACTATTTTATAGGTCCTATGATCATGACTAAGCCTATAAATACCAATGCAGCAATACAGGTCACTGTCAAATTTTGAACTTCTCTGGGAAATGCCATCCTCTGAGACCCAAAAAACCAGAGCGTTTTGCTTTATTTAAAAGAGAACACAATTTATACTCAGGTGAACAATAAAGAAGTTATCACCTGCTGGTACGTGTTGCTTCAATCAACAACAGTGAGGATTTACAAGCAGCATTAAAAGCTCATCTTTGAAACCTGTTTTAAACAAGCGTTTTTAACTTTTTCATTTCTAAATTATCCTTTTAAGACAGTTCCCCTTCCTTCTCCACACTCTCCCTCCTCCCTCGGATGCTCCCGCACCCTCCATCCAGGGTGGGGAGAGCTCCCCAAATCCCCGGCGCGGGCTGGCAGGGGCACAAGCCCCTGGGCGGGAGGGATCCCCGGCGGGGCAGGGCGCACCCCGCGGCCAAGGGGAAGGCCCGGGCGCGGCGGGGAGCTCGGGGCCGGGTCCCTACCAGGCGTCCCGCGCCTTCTTGGTCTCGGGGCAGGCGCAGCAGGGCTTCAGCGGCTTCTTCGCCTCCCCCGCCTGCCCCGCGCCCTTGCCGTCGCAGCTGGCGGCGGCCACCGAGGACATGGCGGGCAGTTCCCGGCACCCTGAGCCCGCGGGGAGAACGGGCCGGCGTTGCCCGTGTGAGCGCCGCTGGTTCCGGGAAAGCTCGCCCGCCCCTTCCCGGCCCGCGGGCTGCTGGGAGGGGCAGGCGCGGAGCCCTCCTCCCGCCGCCTCCCCCGCCTCTTCCTGGCCCGCACCCCAAGGCCATGGCCGGCGCTGCCACTCAGTGGCGGAACGAAAGTGACATTTGCCAGGGGCGCTGGGTACTGAACGAGCCAGAAGGGGAGGGAGAGAGGGAGCGGGCAGCGGGGAGGAAAAATGGTGTCGTCAGGCGAGAGCAGCTGGCACCCGCCGCAGTCAGCAGGAGCAGCCAGTGACGCCCTCGGCTCTGCCAGCGCCGGGCTCCACGCTGAAAGCTGTGGCCAGCCACCTAAACACCTCTTTCTTCCTATCCAGCCAGTGGGGAAAACAGAGGACCAGTTCTTTGTGGGGGTGGCTACACGGATACGCACAGTCACCATCACTGGGAACATTAATGTCGCGGTTTCGTGGCAGCGGCCCAGCCAGGCCAGCCCTTGGCATTGCTGCAAAAGGATTGTGCTCCTGATGCTTAATCTTTTACGCTTTCAAGCCTAAGCAACAAGAAGGGATATTTAGTCTGTGAAACAGAGAGCAACTAACAGGCTCCAAGTGGTGGTGTCCATGCTTGACATGCTTCAGTGATCTCAGACCTGGGGGGAGAGTAACAAATCTTGGAAGGAAGGGTGTGCACTGATACTGACACAAAGGATGCAGAATGTACAGGCCACAAAGACATCTGGCAGAACTCCCAGGATAAGGAAGAAAGTAATAAAGCCAACTCAACAATTGTGTTAAAATAGTTCCAGCTGGGTAAAAGTTAATTCTGGTAGGGGGAGATGGTGACCAACTCATGTGCCACTGACCCCAGAAATCCACTGACTCAAGCAGAAGACTTGAACATGCAGACTATTTAGCATGAAAAGTGAGAAAATCATTAACCAATAGAAGATAGAATACTAATTAATAAGAGAACTATGTCACTTGTATCCAATGAACACAAATTTCTTTTGTTTGCTAAAATGTGTAAATAGTAAAAAGCTTTGGTAGTTGGTGTGCTTGATCTGTGGAATACCATGGAACACCCAGGCTTGCACAACACTAAAATACATAATAGCTCTCTTGGGTGTGTAATTGTCGCCGTTGGACACAAAAGAAGGACACGAACTCATGTTTCAGAAGGCTGATGACTCAAAAGTCTCGGTTTATTCAAAGCATCTGTCTTTGTACCTTTTTACAATGAGCCCACCTAAGAGGTGGGATCCTTGGACCCATTGGTCACATCAAAGGTCCATTAAGCAAATTCCCCCCTCTGGGAAAGAATGTAGAAAAATATCATAGTTTACAATAACATGACCTTGTTTACCACAAGATTCCCTGAGAAAAGAATTTCCCTAAAATCAAAGCATGCAGGCACGAACCATGACTACATGTAATTAGTGTGTGGGTTGTTGCACACCTGGTAATGAATCTGACTTTTGTGGACAACAGCATGGGCAGTAAGGGAGAAGATACAGAGCTGCTTTTCCTTTGTAGTCTGTCCCAAACCAAGGCATCAGTAGCCACTCTTGCCTTTTAGATCTCAGCCACATACAAGCCACACCTTGACTCTTAGGCCATAGTCCGTCACTTCCCAGTGCTACATTTGTGTTTGCCACCAGTCCTGACGACTCCAGTGTGATAGTTACACATACTAGACTGGCAGGCACACTGCAGACCAAAGGGATACCCCACGAGGTAACGGGGAAGGGCAGGACAACAGTGGATATGACATTGCTGAGACCTTGCAAAGGTCAGTATGGCCACTGGGATGCAGCTGCTGTGCCTTTTAGCGGGGTGTTGCAAGAGTCAAAAAAGAACTGGCAGTTTATATCATGTACTAAGGGGATCCAAATTCATAGGAACACTGACAAGAACAAGGATGAGCAGAAAGTGTCATGTAACACAGACTCACCTAATCAGCCACCTGCTGAATTATCCATGGGTCTCTGCTCAGCAGTCTGTTCCCCAGTGTGCCATTTCTCTGGCAAGGTTGTTCAGGTGACCTGCACTCAGGCAGCCTCCTGGTTCAGTTCACGTGCATTGTGAAGCCATGCAGCCAGGTATGATGATCTGGAACATGTACAGGTTGCACTTCTTGACCAAAATACAATTTTCCCAAATCCACACAAACATGCTGCAAGATAAAAACTGAGATCGAAACATCTATCAAAAGCACACATCAGTTGTCCAAAGCAGTGCCTTGTTTGTTAAACATACTAAGTATGTTTTCCTTTAAAATTAAATAGCTTTGTCTTTTCTTCCTAAAGCTTTATCTACTGGCCACTTTCCAAAGGCCTAGATAGAGCTGTTGATAGCAACACAAACTTTGAGGAAAGACTGTAATAAAACCTCCAAGAGGGTGTCTCATGTTTGCAGTTGAACAGGATCTTTTATTTAGCTTTTTTTAATATTTAAAAAAAAAAAAAAAGTTTGAAAGACATTGATTTGGTGTGTAGAGACTAGGAAGACAGAAAACAAAATACATTTTATACTCTGGCACTCAAGTTATGGAATACCAAGGGCAGAGGGAGGTTAAAATTTAGTCATCTTGAGAGATGACTTCAGATGGGTCTGCAAAAAGGTATGGCCACTGAAGACTAAACATCTCTGGAAGAAGCATTCCACTCTAGCAGCCTTCCAAAGAGATTAAGGAGGAGCAGGGCTATTTTGGCCATGCTCCCTGCAGGGTAAGAATTTGTAACAGAATTGCCCCAGAAGAAGGAATTGTTTCTTGGTGGGATGAAAGGACAGAGGCTGGAAGGGAGGAGAAGGAAGAGAATAGACATTAAAGCATGGTTAACACGTTTTGATACTGATTGCACCAGTTTGGAGTACAATGCAAAGGGGAGACCACAGCCACTTCTGACATTGCCTTGTGCATAAGAATTGATTGTTAACTCAGTGATTTGTGTTTTCTGTTTGTCCTCTGCCTGCTGACAGTGGCAGAAGAATTATGTTAGAGAGCTACATGTCAGATGAATAGATTTATCTGCCAGTCAAGGAGGAATAGCTAAGGGCAGGCTAATGAGATGAGACTAAGAGAAAATTGTCAGAACAAGTACCTAGGAAAAAGAGATCCAGTGAAAATCTCAATCTCTGAAAAAGATAATGAGGAAAGACCCTTGCTCAAGCTGCCATATCATTTGGCAGCCTGGTGCCACATGTGAGAGTATGAGGACTGCAGGTAGCACTGGACATTTACAGCTCTTGATTTAAAGGAGTAATGGGTGAAATAGGGAGACACTACCCAGCTTTCATGAGTTTCCAAATTATTTCCTCTGTACAGCCCTTTATCAGAATTGAAGAACATACAGCAGTGGCTCATAATGTGTAAATATCACAGGAGCACTGCAGTCATTGCCATTGGCTTCTTGTGTCTTCAGTTTCACCCACTAAAAGAATGGTAGTCCAAAAGGATATGTACTTGTCTCCAATGGACAGATTTTTCAAGGAACCTCAAAAATGTGTTTACATTCATTGTTACTGTTAGGTTGGGTAAGCCCTTATCAATGTCAGTTGAAAGTAACAGTCACGGGTAGTCTGGGGTTTTCTGGATTTTTTACATTTCTGATAGACATGATAGAAGGTAAATTAAGCTGTGGAAATTTTGTGTGATGAAACTGAGCTGAAGGTATTTTGATGTCTGCCATGTAGTGCCTATTCTGGGAACGCCTTTATCATCTTGAAAAAAGAAACTTGTTCAATATAGTCTAAAGAAGTATTTTTGGTTTTGACTGAGTATAAACATAAGACAGCCAATGCTACAGCAGCCCAGTCAACCATATGCTGTGTTTTATTGTCAAAGAAGTCGATCGTGTTTTGTGTCAATGCTTAGATAACATGAAATAAAGGATTTCAAAGCTCTGAGCAAGATGTCTTATCAGGACCCTGTTGCCTCTTACATCAGCTGCCCGAGAACAGGATAGTTTCTCTTTCTGATCAGAGTTGCAGACCTGCAACTACCAAATGCTATCACTCCACACTGGGACCAGAGAGAGAATGAAAGCTGGGATAGAAGGACTTGTGCTCCAATCTAGAACAATGGAAGAGACTCTAAGGTGATTATTTACATCCCCTCTAAGCTTCAAACTCCACCTTTAGTTGAAGGCAAGGGGTTTGAACACTGGGCTGATATCACCTCAAGAAGCAGTGCATCAGTCCCTTCCCAGATGAGGCAAATCCTCATGTTTCAGGACTACAGCATGAATTCTGTACACAAGGATTCCGTACCACAGGAATGAACCCTCCTCTTCCTGGGAGACCACCTTGGAAGTTAATATGGAGGAAGTCTCCTTGCATACTGGCAAGCAAGCCCTTAAAAACAAAAGAGCAGAATCGAGATTACTTTAAAGGCTTTTGTGTCTCTTGAATGCTCTACAAAGCCAGCACTGCAACAGATCATCTCTTGCCAGAAACACAGCCAAATCTTCAGATCCTCAGCCTGGAGGTGGAAGATAGTTGGGAAGAATGATAGTTTAAAACCAGAACTGCTGTCTCTAACAGCAAGACTCGGCCCACAGCATCTCAGACATTCCGGGGTCTCATGCTGGGACCAGGATCTGGCCCACCCTCTCCAGTAAAGAAGATTGCAACCCACCTGCAAGCTTTGGTATAAACTTAAAAGGTATTGGTTAATGCCTTCCTCACACTGTTTTCTGCCCATCTCTCACCAGTTTGTGCTAGGATTAGGACTATCATCACTTTCATATTATGTATTGAAAGCATATCCAAACACATTAGTAAAGGTTAGGAACTTGCCGTGCATGCAACACCGCAAGATTTGAATCAGCACGTTCAGTGTGCAGTCTCTCTGGTAATAAGGCAAAAGAAGGAAGCTGGTGTTTTGTACTGTGCTACAAAATAACCTGCCTGTTCTACATATGTTAGAAGCAGGAACTATGAGCCTTTAGACAAAAGACATATGGCAGCTCTTCCACAATGCGGATAGGCAGCAGCTGATGTTCAATGGGCATTTAAAGGCTGGTCAGGCTTATTTCAGTGCTCGCTGGGGTGACTGACCAGCTGTTCCCTTTGTGGAGGGAACACCCATGAAAATCTGAGCATTTTGGAAAAAATCCCATTGCACAGACTCATGGGAAGGACAGGTGTTTGCTCTCAAGTGGCTGCTTGTGTTACCAACACAACAAAAGAGCATGACAGAAGAAGACAACTGTCTGTTTTCTGATAGTCTCTACGCTTAGTAACTAAAAAAAATTTAACCTGCATTTGGGAAATAGTATCACTAATCCTCCAAAAGACATGAATCTGCAAAGGACTGTCCCTACACTGCAGTCAGACTCACTGTTTTCAGGTAAAATCAGAAAAAAATAGCCCAGGTTTAAAAGCACTTAGGCATGAAGCAGATACACATTAGTCACCCATGGGGAAATTCTCTTCCCCAGTATTGCAGGGTTACGCAAGACAGTGGCCTATAAAGATCTTTCCAAAGAGGAAACCTCTTCCATTCTCAGTTCTCATGACTTGAAAGAGCAAGATTTTCAAACTTCTTCAAAAAGACCTACGTGAATTGTCAGAACTGACCAGAATCAGACAGCTGAGCCACTGTTAACATAAACCACTATATGCATGCATCTCCAATTAGTCACCCCACAAAAAAACAAATGCTGCCTAAGGTTTGTGCTTGTACTTCACAGGCAAACTCATTCAGAGCTCAAGTCCAGGAGCCTGCATGTTGAAGAAAAAAAATCTCACTGTAGTTCCATAAAATCCTCCATAATACAAACTTCCAACCTTGATCAGTTCTGCTGCAAACTAAGGCAGTGTTTCTGCAACTCGTGAATGGTGTTAAGCTGTCAGTCAACTGAGAAGCAGCAGAAGTGTAGCTCCACTTCTTTTCCACTGCACACATTCCATTTGTCCTCTTTCCTCCTGTAAGTTTCTGCTATTAACAATTTTTTTATTTAACCATTTTGAAGGCAAGCCATTTTGGTGCCCGTGTCAGTGGCAAACCTGGCTTGTTTAAATCTATTCAAGTCTCTCATGATCATATTTTATGAAATGTGAAACTCCACTACAGAAAATGGTTTAATATTCTCAATGAAATGCAGGACCTAACTGGAAGCCTGGAAGGAATCATTAGTATTTACAAGTACATGAGTCATTCCATATTTGAGATGTCACTGACTGCAGCTGCATACTTCTATGTACTCACATTCTAGCATCTCACTTCTTTTTAAATATTGCATCAAGACATCTGCTGTGCAGCGCTGCAAGCTGCTTATAAAAGAGCCTGCAACATCACACACTTTCTGAATCCATTCAGAATCCCCACAGCTGTTTTTCACAAAGTTACTAGATAATGTACAAAGTTCAGTCACTCTGAAGCCATTTCTTTCACATCAGTGGTCATTCTGGATTTCAGCTTTGAACACCTAATTCATTTGTACTTGTTTTCTTTTGCTTTTCTTCTTGCTGATCTTCTTCTCAAGGATCTTTAGACTCCTGGTTCTCACGAAAATCAATGGGACTTGACTATCAAGTGCTTAATGATCAGATTTTAAGAAGCATTAGGACATCTCCATATGCAGATGGAGGGATTCTCAAGAGAGCCTACTTACATTGACATCTTCCTTAATTTCAGTACAATGATTTTTTTAAAGTGACATGGGAACATATGTCATCTGCGTGACAGAAAATTTCATCTAAATGCTCAGCTCAAGCCCACATCCTTGCTATTTTGCCCTGACTTTCAATTTGCTGTGCAGTATTTTATCTAAGTACTCTCTTAGGTTGGTACTTACTCTGTATAACTCTACATTTTACTCTATGTTTCCTGTATGATCTGGCATTAACTGCTCTAGTACCTTATTTAAAATGAGAACGGATCCTTCAAGGTCTGGTTCTCTCCTAGGGGTCCATGCATACAAAGACAGACATGACATACAAACATCAAAGAGAGGATGTTTCCAGATTAACATGCCAGAGGCTGGGTTCTTATCATGTTCTCACAGTCGGTATGTCAAGACAATGATGTGCTCCAGGTCCTGTTTGGTTCAGTCTCCACCATGTGAGACTGAGAAGTGATGTGGGAAGGACTGTGTGGGTGCAGGCAAAGACAGAGGGGAAAGATAGGGGAACTTTCATGACTGAAGAGAGTGCAGGCTGTGAGGGAAGTGATACTTCTCACATCTTTCCCAAGTGCTTGAAAGGACTCTGAGACCCCATCCAGGTCAAGCTTTTTTCTTCCAATGGCCCCAGTGTGTTGTCACTGCTTCCTCATCTTTTTATCTCTGGTAGGCCTGAACCCCTGGACCCCTTGATAAGTGCTAGCCCTCACCTGACCCTCATCTGGTGGATTGCAATTAAAGGATGGTAAGAAAATGCTGAAAGCTTTAATAGACTGTATTAAGATGATGTTGCGCTAATTGTTTAAGAGTAAATAAGAGTGTGATATATGGAAGAGTTATACTGTGTCATAATAAGCTAAAATTAATCTCCGCAGCATTCTGTCCAGATATTTAATTTCTGTAAAGGGAGTGGCTAAAATAGTCACAGAAAATCAGGAGTTTCTAATGCTCGCTTCAGATCAGGCAAGCACAAATATTCAGTTCCCAGAAAAATGTCTTAACACACTGAAACTTGAAACCTGCAAGCTAACACAATGATATTGGCATTTATTCCTCTGAATATTAAATGAGAGGAGCAAGAACATTAGGAATTCACTCGTTCCCTAAGGGGTTCAATCCAAGATCCTTTTCCTCCTGAGGCAAGACAACATGCCCAACTACTGCCCTGCAAATCATCCAAATGTCAGCTCTGTTCTTTAGGAATCGTCATTTAAGAAGATGACCCAATCCAAGTGAAGTATATGAGTGTCCTGCAGATGATGCCTGAAATACTGGTAAAATTTGGGGTTTGTCACAATTTGAACCGTAGACTGAAAACATCCTTAATTCTGCCTTCTTTATTTAAAAAAAAATTAAGTGCTAATCAAAATCATTACAGAAGTCTTTTAGTTGGCTTTGAATTGAATTTTTAAACTGTGATCACTAAGTACACTACTACTTTATTTCCTTTGAACTTTGCCTTTTTAGGCTATCCTCATCAGTATATTGCTTTTATTACAGGAAATGTGCCTACAGTCATACTCTGAAAAAGAAGGCAAGAGAGAACAGATCTCCTATAAACACTTTCATCTATTTTTTTCCATTTCAGCTATTGTATGAGAAGATGTCTCTCAGCATGGCTCTTAGTAAAAACAGCACGAATTAACCACAGACTTCACCTTAGTGAAGCTCCATTTACCACAATCAGTACTCCAAGGCCATTTTTACAAAAGATGTAAAATGTCACAAGTGAGGTATTCCACAGTGGTTCCCATGCCTTACTATAGCCAAAGGTCAACAAGGTCTCAATCCACAAAGCAGCTGATTTCACAGCATCTGTCTCCTCACATCTTTTTGAGACTTACCTCTGCTTTCTGATGGGAACAGTGACTACATCTTCTCCTCCTTTTTGCTGGCTGGAAGGAAGCCTCCCTTCTTCTGGATTAAAAACTTAGCAATGACATTGACTGCAGCCTTGTGCTGCTGCTTTCCTTTTGAATCACACACTTGGAAAAGATGTTTATTATACACAGAGTGTAAATTGTGTGGAACGGACAGGGAACAACCAGGAATCCAAGGGATTACCTTGGATGGGTCCGAATCCGTTTTACATCAGTTTACATTTGGATGCAAGAGCTGAACTGGTGGCACCCAGGTTAGAGCCTGTGATGGGCAGGACCATCCATGGAGGAATTGTGACATCGTGTGGCAAAAATGGGAAATGGCACACTAACGGTTACCTATTTTAAATATATTACTTTTGGAACTTCCGGATACAAAGCCTCAACAGGGCTTTAAACGCTAGAACTTTGTTGCCTGTAGCTTAGATTTTTTTTTTTTTTTAATAACTAGAAAAAGTCGCCACAAAGTATCAGAGGCACCCAGGACCATGACAGTGCTGTCATTTGACCCCTGCTAAGAGCAGAAGATGACCATTTACCGAATGAAACTTAAAAGCCAGATGGATGACATCTTGCCAGGGATTTCACAGATCGTCATGGATTGCAGGATAAAAGTCACATTCAAGAAACCCAGTTCCCTCTCAGGCTTTGGAGGACAGAAGGAAAACAGACTACAGACTCATCATCTGTTTAGCTCAACTTCTTTTCTTTATCCTCCCTAATCCTGCCATTCCACACCCTTCCTCACTTTTTCAGCTCCTCACTTTGGTCTCCCATTTTCTTGTCCAAACCTCTTCAGTTCTGCTCCACAGGCTGTTCACCCTGTCTCTCCCTCCTCCCTGTGCCACACTGGTTCTCTACCACCCCACTCTCCTGCTATTTTTTCTTTGCTCAGTCAGCCAAGTTTCTCCTCTAAAATCACGCATTCATGTCCAATCCATCTTGTCTTTGTTCAGCTACTGCTCTGCTCTCAAGCAGTGCCTAATCCTACCCTGCTAAATTTTCTACTTCCCCCATCTGATTTCACAGTTCAAACACATCAGCGAGTCATCACAGCGTAACAAGTCCATCAACAGAGTAGCAATAATTCATCTTGCAGCAAATTACACCATCTTATCTCAAGGTTAATGTGAGGTAAAATTAATTTGGCTCAGCCTTTGTCACAGGCAGCTAAACTACTGCACTTTTCTGCCATTTTGCAACATGCAAAGTTAATCCACTCAGACACTGGGAGTGGGTTGGAACTCTCAAGGGTGTGGACAGTTCACTGGTACATCTGAGCACCTGGTGTGCCCTACAGCCTAGTGGCTATAAAAAAAAAATCCAGATAGACAACATCCCAGCCCATCAACACAGTCTTGTTCTGGAAAAGTTACTAATGAAAAAAAAACCAGCAAAACCCAAAACCCAACACTATAGCCCACAGATCTAAACTCATCAGTCAAGTTTTTTGGTAGGAAATAGGAATCTTTTTTGATTGCTTACAGTTTAGTTGACTGCAGCTCACTTTCACCAGAGCAACAGGATTTGTCCTTGACATACACAGGTCAACCTACCAAATAAGCTCTGAGTCCCTTTTCCAAAGTACTGATCATAGACATGATTGCCAAAGTTTAATGCCTGGGATAAAATATTTCCTCAGAGCATTGTGTATTTTGGGATCTTTTTCTTTGGAAATGTGCGGTTTCTATTAAAAACAAACAAACAAACAAACAAATAAGCAAGATCCATTCAGATGAAACCTCACCACTTTGCCCTCACAGTGCATTCCACAGCACACAAGACTGTGCTAGGGGCCTTAGCTGGGTCTCACACAGCTTCAGGTCCACAAGAATATGGAGATTTCAGGCAAAGAACACTCAATATAGCACCAATCAACACAACTTTTAACACTTGTAAGGCTGTCCAGTGTTTATACCTGTTGTTCACAGAGATTTCTTAGAAATATAGTTAAAAATTAGCCAATATTTTACCCTTCACACACTCTAATCAAAGCAATTTCCATGAACCTGAACCTTGAGCTTTTTCACTCAGCCACATATACCTGTCACCTCCCATGAGGGAGTACTGATCTTCAGGCAGCTATGCAGTGACCTGAAAACTTTTATTTTTTGACAAGTTAGTTTTCAGCCACATCAGTCTTCAGAATTGGTTCCCTACATAGTTGCTCAGGTGCCAACACTTGACAGATCAGAGGCAGTAGGGCCAGGCAGCTCATGGTGAACAAAGGAAAACGTGGCAACATCTCACATTTAGTCCAATTTAATGCAGTTAAAGTTAATAGTGGGACTGCACATTTTTGGTTGTACATGGCTCCAGAGAGTACTTATCTCTTAGGCTATGCCCTGGCATCTTGTAGTACTCTCAAGAACCCATTTAGTTATTCCATTGTTCCTTCTCAACTTGTCTTCCATCTGGATTCATTCCACATAAGAAAAAAAAGAAGTCCAGACCACATGTATTTAGTCATCTCTGAAAACCTTAAAGTGGAAAAATATCAGAGGGTGGAGTCAACAAAGAATATTTTTTTGGCCAAAGTACAGTTTACACACCTCATTACCCCAAGGCAGATGTTCAGCATGGAAAAATTTCAGCATGGAAATCATGGAGCTTTTATGAAATGAGATACAAGAAAGGAAAACTGAACTTGATCATGAGAAATGCCACGGAACTCTATAAAAAAGTGGCTTTTGTTCCCACATCAATAATTATAAGGTATCACATTGTAAAGCTCTTTTGTAAAATGAGGGTCTTTACAGCCTGCTGGGTATCTTTAGGGCATGGATCAATCCATTGTGGGAAGTCATATCCTACAGATGTACAGACATAGATGATGTCTGTCAGAAACCAAGCTGTGACAGCTTTTCTTAGTTCAGACACATCTTCAGTTGACCCAGTAACCTAAAAAAGTTGTTGCTTCAGGCAAGGGGTGGGCCTTTAAGAAAGTAAACCAGCATTCAAAGTTGAATTGTCTACAAGTAAATTCACAGAGTCAAGAAATTTGGAACCACAGTCCTAAAGTTGCCCTCCTGTAATGAGGTACTGAGGGGCCAGTATTTTATGTCAGACTTGACAAGATGTGAATAACCCTTTGATATACAGTTTTATACACAAAATAACTAACATAAAGAACTTGCTTCAAGATTATAAACAGAAGAGAGGGCCCATTTGCTCTGCTTTTTGTGTCCCATTCCAAGGCAGCACTGCCTGTAAGTGTCCTGATGTTCACAAAAGCATTAGCCCTTTCTGGTTTTAACATTTGGCATGAAGAAGCTTCCAGCTTTGTTTCTTATAGAAAAGGATGGCCTCCTCCTTGAGGAAACAGCAACATGTTGCAAAGCATGATGTTTATTTGTAATGCTTTGTGTGGGCCTCTTGAGATGCACTACACATGAAAAAAAAACCCTGCAGCCTCTCTGGGCAGCACGTACCAAGCCTATTTTCACAAAACCAGAGAAGCAATTAGGTTGGAGAAGACCTCTGAGATCACTGAGTTCAACCCATGACCAAACACCACCGTGTCAAACTGCCCACGGCACTGAGTGCCATGTCCAGTCTTTCCTTAAACGCCGCCGCCACCTCCCCACGCAGTCCATCCCAATGTCCAATTCCTCCTAATGTCCAATCTCAACCTCCTCTGGCACATCTTAAGACTGTGTCCTCTTGTCACTGGTTGTCTGGGAGGGGAGGCCAACCTCCACCTGGCTATACCTTCTTTCAGGGAATTCTAGAGAGGGATAAGGTCACTGAGCCTCCTTTTCCCCTGGCTAAACAACCCCAGCTCCCTCAGCCACTCCTCGTAGGACTTGGGCTCCAGACTCTTCATCAGCCACCCTGCTTTTCTCTGGACTCACTTTCATCACTCTATAGCTGCGGAAGTCCTAAGTGACAACAGGCAAAGCCAAGAATAAAAATACCCAGGCTTGAATCCTGTCCCTAACTGTAACTGCTAAACCAGATTTCCTACGCGCTAAGCGAGGGCCCCGGGGAGCATCACATGAAACAACTCCAGCAGCAGCTGCTGAAAAGCAAAAATACACATGTCCTTCCTTTCGCGGCCTCGCCCGTGCCCCGTCCCCTTCAAAGTGCAGCCACATCCCCGCGCCAGCGCCGCTCTCCCTCAGGCGGCGTAAGATGGAGGCGGCAGGGCGAAGCCTCAGGGCTCTGCGGAAAGCGGGTGCAGGAGGCTGCAGGGAGCAGCAGCACAAGCAGCAGCACGCCGGGGACAGCCGGGGAAAGCCCCCACGGGAGCAGCTGCCCCGGGGAAGAGTCAGGATCAGCCGCCCACAGGGCCGGGCAGGGCAGGGTCCGGCCCGCAGCAGCGCCCGGCCGCAGGGGCGGGACATTGCCGGCCCCGCCCGCCCGCTGTGGCCATGGGAACGGCGGCCGTGCCAGAGCCGCTCGGCGGGGACGCGCTGCTGGTCGGACCTGCGGCTGCTCCTTCGGTACCGGGCCCGGCCGGGACGGCAGCGCCCTGCCCGCTGCAGCCCCGGTACTGCCGAGGCCGAGCCGTTCGGCGGGCGTGGGCCCCCCCGCCTCGGAGCCCTCCCTGCCCCGGGGCCCCCTTTGCTCCGCTGCATCCCCTGCCCCAGGGCTTCCTCTGCCCCAGGGCCCTCCCTGTCCCAGTCCCTGCCCCGCCTCAGGGCCCCCTTTGCCCCAGGGCCCTCCCTGCCCCGGGGTCCCGGGGCTGTCGCTGGGCTCGGCACGAGGTGGGTGCCGCCCGAGCAGCGGGCAGGCGGTAGGGCTGGTGGGTCCAATGAAGCTGGGACCATGAAACATTTGGTGGAGCAAAGCCAGCTCTTTGTCCCAGAGGGAAGCAGCATGTACAGTATGGTATTTTCACTGATTACTTTTGCACCATGCCTTCCTTTTAATGTTTCATGTCATCACGTTTTCTGTTGACGATGCCTCCAAAGAAAGCAGATTTTTCTACGAGATTTTTCACCTGTATCTTCCACAGAACAGTAGGATTTCAGCTCTGAGGCTCATTTGCATGATGGTGACATCTGTTTGATACAGAGACATATACTTCAGCTATTTCTTCCTAGTTTGTTTTATACTCTCTTACGGACAGACTTTTAAAGAGGGAAGTGGAGCCTGATGATTCGTGCTGATTCCTCAAATATGTACAAGTTCCATTTGTTCACTTGTCTTTCAGACCCTGTGTACACACTGTGAAGTGAGAAGGACCCTCCAAAGTCAAATGTCCACGCTCAACTTGGTGATAAAGTGGTAGGTGTTGGCCAAAGAGACCTCACATGTTCACCTTGTCTTTTTCTGCACACGCATGGATAGAAGCTCTGTCTCAGTCCTAAAATGCTCCCTTAAAACAGCAAAATACAAAGCAGAGAAAGAAGTTTTACCCAAAATGAGACAAAACAGGTAGTAGCCATGATTGCTGACCTATGGTGACTCTGTAACAGCAGCCTAGAAATACCCAGCTTCATGTTCTGAGTAATTTCCTAAGCTGTGTGTCAGTATTTTTAGTAGACTGTCTTCAAATGCTATAACGATATATAACAAATGCTTAACTATAGTTTGTATATGTTACTTAGATCTAATAAAATAAGTGGGCAGCTGCTGGGCTGTTGTTCAAGCACAGCTGTCATTTCACACAGTTCCTTACTTACCTTACCTTAGTAAGTTCCATACTTACCTACTGTATACTTACACTACAGATCAATGTAGCCTACTTAGACTAAAATGAAATATCTAGTGACATCTATGTGGCCAATAAAGAATGTAAATCCATGCTGATTCTTCATACAGAATTAGCAGAGTTGAACTTCCTAGCTAATCCTTAGCTAGTTAGCCCATGCTTAGCTTCCTACTGTGTTTGCTGCCCTGCTGTCAGCATTCTCCTTAGCTAGTTTAAAACCAGCTAGGGCATGCCTGTGGGGGTTGCAGTCACACCTCCAGGGAGCAGTGATTGATAGCTGCACGGGATGCATACAGGTAGAATGCCAGAGGAAAACAGCCTGGATGCAACTGCACAATGAATTGGATTTTAAACAGAGTCCTGAAGCTATGCATGTGACTGAGGCTGCAAGGCAGATGCCCTGAACTCAGACTTCATTGCCATACAGCAAGGAGAAAAGCTTTCCAACAATGGAGTCAAGAAGCATTTCTTTTTTTTGAAGAGTGTTGCTGGATATCTCTCACTCCATTACCTCAGAATATTTCTTATATGTACATGAAAGCAAAAAGGTATTTCTCTGCCTCTCCGTAGAGAAACATGCACACAGAGCTGGGAACATTGCCTGTCCTCAGAGAGACCCTTGCAACAATATGACTGTGGTTCAGGCCAGATGAAGTAAACAGGCACTAAAGTTGTCATGTCACAGGTGTAATGGTGCAGATGGGTGTGGTGGCAGACTCTTGCATAAAACATGTTTTAGAATCAATCAGTAAGTGCATAATGTGCAATTCAAAAGCCCACATCCTTGAATTCTTAATCTGTAGCTTCACAAATTGGGATAGACAGAGGTTGCCATACTATTAGTTCATAGGGTATTCCAAATTCTCAAAAGTTGGACTCCTTTGGAAGAGAAATGGAACAAAAATGCAATTTCATGCAGAGCAAGCAGCTACTCATGGTAGGGTGCCTAGATCTTCATCAGTTGACATTGTCTTACATTCTGGCGAGTACTTGAAATGTCACCTGTATGCATTTGAGTTAGCACCTGCTGAAATCAAAGGGGCAATTCACAACTCAGTTCTGATTTCAGTCTTTACAGAAGCTCAAGCCAATAGAGCTACATCACTTGTGGTTGCAAAGATTTATTGGCAACCATAAATTTAGCAATTTAAGGCATATCCACCCAGGGAAATTAGTCCTTAAAAGGCAGGGTGTAGATGTTTAATGTGATCATTTTTGTATGCTAGCTCCCTTTGAGTTATTTTTAACAAATGCTAAAATCGTTCCAGTATAAAATAATGTAACTTTACCCTGCAAGTGGAATATGTTACTTAATTTCTGGAGCACTAGAAATAGGAGGGAGTTACATGGGGTAATGTGCTAGAAGTTCACATTGCTGCACATTCACAGTTACTGCACACTGACTTCTTTATGTAACAAACCGTTAGACCTTTCGGTTTTCAGTATAAGTTTAGCACTGGAAAACAGCCAGAAGACAAATCCGTGCATCTGCTGCTAGTCTGGTGTGCTCCACATCTTGAGAAGAACCATCTAACTAGCTGACATCATTAGCATACGTATGCCGCCTTCTTTCCCCATCCCAAATGTGCAGTCCTGTGCATCGCAGCAGGCTGGCATTCTGATCTCTTGAATGCTGTTGGAAGGGGCTGAGTTACAGCCTCTCTCCTTTGTGTCCACACAAATGCTAGGTGAAGGCACCGATATTCTGAAGCATGGCTACTGGACTGATTCATTTCCCAGGCTGCAGTCTGTGCGTCAAGAGCAAAGATCCCATGCCTGCATACATTCGTCCAAGATGGAGGGCTCAGCAGCGCCTGGAGGCTCTTCAGCAGCTTGCTGTGTAAGTGTTCCATGGTTGGATAATTTAAAATGAACATACAAACAAAGCCAACAAAAAAACCCATGCACGCTGAAGTGGAGATGACTGCAATTTGCTCCTACTTATCTTTCCCTTGAAATTAAGAGATTGCAGCTGTTGTGGAGTATGGTTACCCATCTGTTTCTTACAGGGTGGATGTTGCACATTCCTTCATCCCTGTGCTATCTGCTTTGCAGTGGTTGCCATGAAAAAGAAGTGAGTTATTTCAATCTCTTACAGATCAGATGAGTTATGAAGACTTCAGTGACTCATGTGTGTTACTTCAGTGGGAGCTCTTTGATTTCAGTCCCGTGCAATTGCAGCTGGTTAGGTTGCTTTTGCTGCTCCTTCCAAGGTCCTTGGGGCCTGAACCAGGGCAGGGGTTTCTTAGTTGAGCTTTCTCCTGGTGTCACAATGTGGGTTCTGGTTCAGCAGATATTAAAAAGTTTGTGTTTTGCCACACCACAGGTTTTTTTAGAGTCCTCTTGTAGCTGTATTCAAGACTGCAGGCATCAGCCTAGGTTTTTGTTTTCAAAGGTTCTTTCTGCTTTAAGCAACTAACTTTAGACCATGGGCTTTTCAGATGGTGCTTGCTCTGGAGTTGCTGGTAACTGAGTTCTACCACATGCTAGACAGTAATCAAAGATGCTCCAGAGTGATGCAGTGGATTTCACACCTGATTTTGTTCAGTTTCAAAGGCATATTCCTCTCATTTCCATAATAAAATAAAAAAAAAAGAAAAAAAAAAAAAGGAAATTTGGAGTATTTTTTCTTAATACTATTTTCAGCGTTTCAAACTGTCCCCAGCACATGAACACCTCAGTAGCTTCTTACATATTGCCTGCAATTCTGTAACAACTTGACACCTGCACTGCTTTAAAGTTGGTTTACATTTCAACAACATGTATTTGCAAAACGTCTTGCAATTAACAAAAACTGAGAAATACATCCCCTCTGTTTCAACCTGCACTGATTGACAGTGCTGCTGATACGGAAGACAGAATATTTCCCAGCTGTCTTCTCAGTAGTTGCATTGCCTCTGCAAGGTTACTGGGAATAAATGCTCATTTATTTCAGCAAAGTCAGCAAATATAAGTCAAGGACATGCAAGAGGCAGGATCTGTGGAATAAAAAGGGCTATTTCCCTGGGTTCCCATTGTGCCTGTAACTCTACCATAATAGGATGAACGGTTTATGCTAATAAAGTTAGATCATAAGAATAAGTGCCCACCTGTGCTGAATGAAACACAAATCCGTCTGGATGGAGCAACAGTCTGATATGTAAAGAGTCAGTTAGTGGAACTAGCCATCAGCTCAATTAGCTCATTTGAATTACAAACACAACTTCACAATAATAAGTTGATTAGTTCTGAGCAAGTGTATCAGGTTACAGGGACATTGCATCTCAAAATATTCCCTTCTCTTTTCTTGTGTGATGTGACCAAAAGCTTTGGGAAGAGATGACTTTAAACTTACCTTGGCAGTAAATTGTGTGTCACGGGAGGTTAATGAAGCATCTCACTCTAAGCTTTCCTGTGGCAGGTAGCCATACTGTGCCTCCCCAGATTCCACAGCACAGTTTGCAGGAATTAGATGAGGGCTTGGAAGACAACTGATCTCAGCACGTAATCCTCTGTTTTGATCGCAGCTGTTGAGCAGTGTTGTGTATTGTTAATTGTATCTCTGTAAATATACCTTTGTAATTAAAATTAGGCATCAGCAACCAACCCCAGCACCCTAAGCCCATACATCTTGAGGTCAGAATTCATACAAGTTGCCAAGAACGGTCTAATAAAAAACCTGGCCTTCAGGACCTGCCATATATGTAGCTCAAAGAAATAAAATAATCATAGAATCATAGAATGGCCTGGGGTGGAAGGGACTTTAAAGATCACGTGGTTGCAATCCCCTTGCCATGGGCAGGGACACCTTTGACTCAGAGCTTCATCCAACCTGGTCTCAAACACTTCCAGGGATGAGGCATCCACAACTTCTCTGGGAAGAACTTCTATTTTTTGTCTTTAACAACTCTGCAGGATGAGAAGAATAAGTAGTTGTGAAATCAAATAGCAATCCTGATGAATAGCTTTCAAATTTCTCAGTTCTACCCATTATCTCAGTGACTGCCTTAATGAGGTTTTCCACGTATCTTCCAAAGCCTTAAAGAAAACCCTTCAAGATGTTATAGTGAAAATTTTAAACAGTCTGCCCAATTTAAATTCAAAATGGGGAAAAAAAAAATGAAGTGTTCTTGCAAAAGAAATGGTTGTTCCAGCATAGATTTTGAAACATTCCCATGATTGTCCTAATTTCTCTCTTTTCCTGGAGAACCCAAATTGAAATTGCTGATTCTAAATTTTTAAACATTTTCTCAAAATCTCTTTACCTGATTTTCAAAGGTATGAAGTATATTTTCCTTTGCTCATTCTACATCTTTGCACATATTTGGAGTGTTTCACTCTCAAGATAATAAGCTTGCTCCCTCCACTTCCAATAAAAGTAGTTTCCTTTAGAAAGTCAAGCATGTACAAGTGGTTAATCTTTTTCATAACAAACATAAGAAAGTTTTAATAAAGGCAACAAAGACCATTTCTTGACTACACATAATGGGAAATACACATAAAGTGTCAAACTGTTACATAGGTAAATATGAGAAAACAAATATACAATTGCTTGTATAAGTGTGAGGCTTGGGGGGAATTTGTAGTGTGCATGTAGGATAGTGCAACCAGAGGGGAGAGAGAGAAAAAAAGGGAGTAAGGAAAAAAGGTAACTGCTCTGAATGTACTTCCTAAATGATATCCTGTATTTTGGCTTTCAGAGGTCAGCCTACTCCTCAGATACCTCGGGTTGTGTATGAAGATCCTGAAGTTGATGGAAGGAATCGCTACAAGTATTTTGGACAGTAAGGAACGAATGGATTTGAAACAGGGTTCAGCTTGTTTCTGTGCAGTTTAAAGAGCACCTAAGTAAAGGCCAGAGCATTATTTTTTCTGTATTTTCTCTCAGTTCTTTGATCACTGATATGGAAAATTTTAGAAGTAACCAGATCTTAAAACAAAGGTCATTTTAAATTCACACTATGACAGAATTTTCAGTTATGAGTTACCATATAAGCAAATATATCAGACATTCTGTACTTTTAAAGAAAGCTTTGGGCTGTAGATCATCCTGTGCAAAGGAAAAAGATATTTACAAAGCCTATGTGGTTCTGCAGACCCCTAGAAAGGTGTTATCTTAAGAAGGAACCTTTTAACTCTCAGTTTCTGCCAGGAGCAGAAAGGGAGCAAAGGGAATCCTTGATTAACTTTACATCCATGTCCCCTACTGCAGGACTGCTCTGCTCCTTCCAGAAGGACACTGCAGGTCAGCAATGGACTCAAGATCTGAACCAACAGCTACCATATAAACATTCTTGACTTAGTCACATACACTTTAAATTGCATTCCCTATTTTACTCAGCAGCTATTGGCCACTATGTCCACTTCAAATATAAATTGCCAAGATTAGTAAGTTGAAGTCTATTATGGCTCCTTTATCAACAGTTTTAAAAGAACAAAGATGATGTTATCTTCTGCAATATGAAATTAAGCTTCAAAGTCTCCCAAAGGCTAAGGGAAATCGATAGAGAATTGCAATATGCAAACTGTAAGAATGCCTAGGAAGGAATTATTAATATGTAGTTGAGCCCATATCACTTTCAAGATACCTCAGAAAGTATTGCGAAAAAGAAAACAATAAAATTAGATAAGTCCCAACCAGCTTATCAGCTGATTGTAGGAATGAATTTCAGGATTTCAAGCAGTTATTAAAAAACCCCACAACTCTTTCAAAAAAGTGAAAGTGAAGTGAAAAAATTAAGCTAATTAGTGAAACATACACAAAAACTTGGAAACACACTCAAAACTAACTTTAATAATTATCTTGTTTTGCAACTCCACTTCCTGCTTTGACCTAAGAATAACACTCCATCCTACTGGTGAAACTTCCTTTGTTCCTCTTAGCTATGAAAGAGTTCTTTACTATTTAAGCACAATTCTTAAACATGCAACTAACAGAACCACACTTGTGGAAAATCAGTATTAACTCCACTGAATTTAGTGGACTGCAGTTTTTCTGAACCATAATGATCTTTTAGGCTCATCCTTGTCTTTCATTCTCTCTTTTCAGACCTCTCAGCTCTTCTAAGCTGCCTCCAGCAGGTGTCCCAGAAGATGTTGCTTATACAAAGATAGAGTAAGTAGTGACTTGTGGAGAATTACTGTTGTGATGGGTAACATCTCACCAGAAAAAAGATCAGGAAACTATTTAGCTGGTGACCATTCTTTTGCATAATGAACCAACATTATGAACCAACATTATGAGGTAAGGTGCTGTTCTCATGATTGAGAGTTCTAGAGGAAATAGGTGATGGACTGTTCCAGAATTTGCTTGCAGTATATAAGTAGTGCTTTGTGAATAAAGGACTTGCCTCGTGTGTGTTAAGACTATGAGGCTTGAAGCAGAATGCTAGGTGTCTGAACTCTAGAAGAGATACCATTGCAAAGAAGATTCTCTAGTAGAGCAATGTTGTTGGAAAATCTGATATTTTATTACAATCTCTGTGATAGATGCAATGCTGCTCAGAGATGTAGAGCATCCATGATGCAGTCTAATGTGGTTTTCAGAGAGGATCAAATTTCAAGGTCACATAATAAAATTCAGTTCCCTGTAGAGTCAGTGGAAATTGCATGTGCTTATATCAGAATTAAATTTTTATTCTGGAATTGCTGGAAAGAGAAACATGTAAATTTTCTCTTTCCTACTTCATGTTACTTCAAGAATTTTGTGTCTATTAAAGGCAATGCTTTAGAATGGATACGTAGGGGAGATTTGTATGTAATAATCATGAGAGCTGAAACTAGAAGATTTCTGGATTATTTACTTAAGGAAGGCGTTTCAGACTCAGTGTAGCCTCAGTCTGCTTTTACTAAAGATAATAGAGTTAACATCAGTGGGAGTAATTTACGATAAACGAAAACACATTTAAGACTCCCACCTTTGTCTGACATGTTTCTGGTTTTTTTGGAGGTTTTTTTAATGAATGTGACCAATTTTCTTCCATCTTGCACCTCTTTTTAGGACAGAGCCACATGTCCAGTCAGGACATGCAGGAGACCGCCAGATCTTTAGCCTCCTGTTCCGAACTCTGGGGACACAGACAGATTACAGGGATGGGGAAGCACAGACAGATCCCTATTCCCCTGAATACATAGTTCGCAGTGGCTCCGTCCCTGAAATTCTGACACTTGCTACACTCACTTGGGGTGAGTTGTGAAATTAGGATAAGTTATAATAATCATGTCGCCTCTTCAGCAGAAAGCTCTTTTCTTCTCTTTTCTCTTTTCTCTTTTCTCTTTTCTCTTTTCTCTTTTCTTTTCTTTTTTTTTTTTCTTTTCTTTGTCGAGTATCAAGTCTATTCCCAGCTTTGGCAGTCCTTTTTTTTGTGTGCATTTGGGGTAATTATTTTATCTGTTTCTAAAATAAGTATGATATTTCCCTACTTAATGGTGCTGTTCTGGGGCATTTCATGAAGAGTTTTGAAGACCATTCAATATAAAAAAGTCATGTTTCACAAACGTGAACTAGGAGCAGTTTTTCCACTTACCCACTGTTCTTCAGCTGCTCTGAGTTGAACATAGTTTTAAAAAAGCAATATGAAGACTGCTGCCCTGGAATATACCTGTGATCCTCATCTCCCAGTGTCTCACCTGTAACGATGATGGACACTGCACATGCCAAAGAAAGTGCTCATTCTCAGGAAGTATCTTCCTAGAAAAGCTTTTCTCCCTTTGCAGCCTGCAGTAGAAGAATGAAGTGCCAGTGTTAATGTGCACTGAACTGTAGCAACTGCAGGTCCTACCGTGCCTCATACTTTAGAATCTCACTGGCTGTAGAGCTATTTCCTTCTGCCTTTTGACAGTTCTGCTTGTGTTTAACACATGGGCCTGTGCCCATCCAGCCTTCTCATACCTTTTGGTGGTGGCTATTTGTAGGATTTGGCAATCTCCCAAAGAGCTAATGCTTCTTGTCCCTGTAAGGTCGGGGACTGCCAGCAGGACAAGCCGAGATGGAGATCATTGACCGCATCCGGGAAAAACGCGCTTGGGAAGCAGCTCTGCCGCCCCTGGACAGTCCCTCAAACGTCGCAAAGAGGTTGAAGATGATGGAGGCTATGGAAAGGAAGGAGTGGGCCTATAGAGAAGAGGAAATAGATAAGTAGGAGTCCAGTTATACTCGTTTATTTCTTTTAATTATTGGCTGAATAGAAGAGGAGCAAGAAGGTTTAGGGGATTGGCTGAAGGGTACAACAAGCCTTCTATTTTTGTGAAAATACCCTGATTTTGGGAAGGGATGTTTTTCTTAAATTTAATCTACAGGTGTGCTACCACAATACACTTTACCAGTGCTTAACTCCCTTTTTAAAATGAAAGATTGAATATGAGATATGCAATATGAGCTATTTGTAAAGGTATGTAGGATTTGATGGTGACAGCATTGCACAGAATGTTACAGAGTACACTCAATACTGTCTGACCTTTTCTTTCCTTGCAGGTTGCAGAAAGTTCAAATGGAAGTCTTTAAGAAGCTGCTGCAGAGGCGAGAGGAGAGTCAGAATAATCAGGATGCCATGCGCTTGAAAATCCAGTGGCAAAATCATCATAAGGCTAAAGAAGAGAAAATAAGAAAGGTTCAGCATGACTGTGCATTGAGTAAGTCTGAAAGACAGAAGAGAGGGGTATGAGACAGTTTTCAGACAAGCCATTTCTATTTTCACAAGGTTACCATCTATTCAAAACAAAATAAGTTGCATCCACAGTGTCGATGTGCATGGCCAGCCTTTGGTCTGTCATGTTTTCACTTTATCTAGCAAAAGCTCTTGTGAATGTACAAAGGTACAGCTTTTATAGAACTATTTGTGTGAACCATCTCACATTTGTATTTCCTTTTCAGTGCTCAGGAAACTGATAGCTAAGAGGAAGAATTGTATGGGAAAGCTGGAGAGACGAGATATCATCAAAGAGTATAATGACTTTTCATCACAAACATATGCTCCTTTGTCTCGAGTTGGCTTTTTCCCAGACAGCCATTCTGACTACTTTGCGGCAAAAAACTTCTATCTTAACACCTTTGCAGGTAAGGCATTTTGGAAGACTTAGTTGTGGGAGATACTTACTTGAGATATCAACAGAACTCAAGTTTCTCCCCCCGTCACTGCACTGCTTAGTCACTGTTTGTACTAAAATCCATGTATCTATTACAATCTTTCTTCATCCTATAATCTTAGGATTGTGTGAACTGGAACAATCTGTCCAGCGTTCTGTCTCGCAGATCACGATTAAAGCTCCAAAACCTACAAGCGCCATCACTGGCTATGTTAAAAAGTCAGCAAGACTAGAGGCAGTCCTAGCACAAGTTCACCAGGTATGAAGTTGCATGTCAGTTCCAGCAGCATGTCAGTTCCTCTTAGATTTGAACTGCTTATAAATTCAATTGGGAAGACGTGTAACCTTCTTCCCAATTTCCTGTGCTGAATTCTTATTCTGTAAAACAGCTTCTAGGACACAATGGATCAAACATGCAAACATCAGACATGTTGTAGGCTTGACCAGTACTGCTCTGATACTCAGCCCATCAGTACTCTCACTCCTGTTTCTGCTCCAATCTTATAGAAAACAAGCACAAACAAATCTGTCTTTGTACTGATCAGGTATTTGGTTTGGAACATATTATGTCAATTTGAAATTCTCACCGTTTTCTTATTCTTGTTGCTCTGTTTTATAATGCACTACTAGCTACACTGTCAAGCTTCCAACAATTAAAGAAAGCAAGTCTAGATTCATATTCTTAAAATTTTGTACATTATTTTAAAAGTACGTTTTAAGTACATGTTGTAAAAGCATCTGCAGCAAAGCATGATTAAAATGACCCCACTCATAAAATCAGGTCACCATGGTGGATGCATATCACTGTTGTTCCCTAAGAACAGCATCTGATTTACAAACATGCTAATAGCATTTTGCATATCCTAATTTATCACAACTGTTCATGCAGATGAGGTGTCCATACATGCAATTAACCACCAAGGAAAGAAGTGCCTCATCTGCAATCACAATATTTGTAAATTGTATGGACTTTTAAGTACACTTTGTGTGATGCTGTTGAGGGTTACCTTCATGTAAAATCTGGAATATTCTGGCTGGCTGCTGTATCTTTGGAAAATAGTGACTCTAATTTGTAAAGCTTGGCAAGTTTCACTTACATTTATATATATTATATATATATAAATATATATATGATGTATAGCTCTTTAGGTTTAGTGTAATGTGATAATAATTTCAAAGCAGACAGTAACCTGCTATTGCTGAATTTGAAATTGAAATCTTGCTCTGAAAAATCAATCATATTATCTCAAATTTGAATTCTGCTGGATCTTGTAAAGATGAAATATTGCATCTCATTATTATCCAGAAAGAAAATTTTCAAAGAAAATCTTGAGTGCTACAGGAATTGTTCAAAAGTAAGGACAAAACTTGTAGTTTTAAAGACACAGAAGTGTTGAAGCGGTTTGAGTGGCTTTGCATAAAATTCAAGAAGTAATTGTGTAATGTGCATCATAACGTGGTTCTCATTGTCAGCAGAATGTTAGTCCAAGCTTTTGGAGCTGAATTCCAGTTACAGCAATTGTATTCTGTTTGTTTAAAATACTCTTCATAGTTTGAAAGACTGTGGTGAAGTGTCCAAACTGTAGCCACAGAAAAGAAGTGACTACACTGTAGCTGGCTGCTCATACAATAACGTCTCTTCAAAGAAAAACTGGTGGACAAAGGAAGATGGAATGCAGAACAAATGCAGACAATTCTGCACATTTTCTTTCTAAAACCGGTGTAGATCACTTGGTCTGCATTGATTTATAGCAACTGAGAGGCTAACATAAGTAATACTCATTTCCCCACCACAAAAAAGCCAAATGTATATTCTTTTAAAATCACAAACCGTTTCCTTTGCAGGCAAAAATGATAAAATAAATCCATTATGCAAAATTTAACTGCTGCTTTTAGATATACAGAGATAGACACCAGACTGGTTGGTCCAGACAAGCAGAAAGTACTGACATTATGAAACACCCAGAACTGCCTCAGCCACTGTTAGATTTAAAGAAACTCTCTGTTCAGAGAATCAAGCAAAGACTGCCCTAATTAGCTCCTGAGCTCTGTTGTGCTGTTCCTGGTCACTTCTCCCATCAGAGGCTTTTGCTTCTGAAGTTTGATGGCAATAGCATGTTCTGGCTTAGCAGAGCCTTGCTGACAGGTCCACCTCAAATGCTGCTGGAGCTGTCAAAAACAGAGCAGTAAAGCATGCAGAACACTTGCATTAATAGAATTTAGGAGAATCCTCCCTGAGAGGAGCTCTCTCACCACTTGAAATAAGCAGTCCCAACTGTGCCAACAAACCTCCCATCACACACACTAGAAAAGAAGTTTAAAGCAGGTAATTAGGGATCATCTTACAAGGGCTTTGTGTTGCTTTGCCTTATTTCTATAGCAGAGTAGCCAGATCAGTTTTCTATTCTAAAGCTTTATTATAGTACTGTCCTAGCACACTTAATCTATAAATTCTCCCCAATAATCCTAGAAATAACGTGGAATCCTAGAAACTTCAGAAAGTACGTGGAAAGCTAGCTCTACAATGAGGTTTTTCTAAATTTTCCTGGATTATCTGGAAGCAAGTGACAAATATAGGAGGAATGCTAGATATTGGCCTCAGAAGTAATTATTTTTAATAAAGGAAGTTTCCAAGGCTTGCTTCTTTGGCCAAACATGAGGAAAGATGGATGAGTTCTCATTATATTCCTTTTTGTTTCCCTTATTGAGGGTGTTCCTAAGCTTAAAGTTTTTTAGAAGGGATAAGCAATAATCTAAGTAACTACAAAAAGGATCTGTGTCCTCCTAAGAATGAAAGCTGCTTCTTTCAGAAACTAAGCCAAAAAGAAATTATTTTAGAAGCAGACTTGTTTTAGGACCATCCTGAAACCTTTTGCAGAATTATTATGTACAATCAGTAATCTCTGAATAATTTTCTAAAATAAGAGAACGTGGCAGAACCAGGAGTGACACAAAATTGACAGTAAAACCAAAAATCTTTATCTTAAGCCAGATCAGTAAAAGGACAAAGAAGGATAGTTCCTAGCCAGCACAAATAACAGTGATTTAAAGAATGAAAGTGAGCCTAATATGAAAATCCAAGGTATTAAGGACATAAGATACCAGTACAGATAACTAACTACTGGGGGGAACAAATACAGCTAGGTAAGTGAATGCACAAAGCAGTGGAGGAGGTGGTAGAAGAGATCCCAGTGCAGAACAATGCATGACTTTAGGCAGACCCTTTATGCTGTGGTGACTCAAGAGGGATGAAGTGTGGGGTGGTTTCAAAGTGTTGGATCAAGATGAGGTCAGAACCAGAAACTTCTCACCTCAGCATTAAGTGCAATTCTCACCATGTCTGTTTTCCTTTATCCGGTTGCTGGAAAGACATAGAGAAGTAGAGGGGCCAAGAATGTCTCTGGAGAAAACCTCTCTGCCAACTTCAAAGCATAGGAAAGGCTGTTTAAGCAGTTACTTCTTCAAGAACAGATCTCCACACAGTGTTAGTTGGCTCATGCTCAGACAGGCTCCGAGAGCTTTTATGTCAGTCTTGCTCAGCCAAGATGCAGCAGCCATGCTGCACTGCTGAGCAGGTTGGCAGCCTGTCCTCGATGATCCTACCTGAAAAGAGGCTGTAGCCAGGTGGAGGTTGCCCTCTTCTCCCAGTGACAGGGCAAGAGGGCACAGTTTTAAACTGCACCAGGGGAGGTTTAGATTGGAATTAGGAGGAATTTCTTCAGAGATTAGACATTGGAATGGGCTGCTCAGGGAGGTGGTGGAGTCACGGTCCCTGGAGGTGTTTAGAGAACAACTGGTCATGAAAAAAAGACAAGACTCTGTGGTTGGACTCGATGATCTCGGAGATCTTTTCCAACCTCATTGATTCTGTGTTTCTGTAATCCCACAATTACCATTTGTGAGCAAAAAGGAAGAAAGAGAATCATGACTGTATACTTTGTGCTGTACACAAAAAATCAATTATACCTAGGATCTGGTGGAATGGAGAAGATCACAGAGGACATAAGAGAGGAATCCAAAGAATGGATTGAATGATTTCCTTGATTGAATGATTTCCTTCTTAAGCCATTATCCTGTCAAGAGTTCTGCTTCTCTCAGAAGGTGGCTGAGAAGCCAAGGTGTATGGTGCAAAGCATGAGTGGCTTTTGCTGTTCACTGCATTTGCCAGGAGAATGGAAAAGAGATGACTTATGTTCTTTCACTGTCCAATCCAATCAGATCCTACCTTGACTCTGAACCTACTACCTGAATAAAGAAATGTAGCCTGTATCAGGAAAATTGGAGTATGATATGTAGGCGGTAACATTTGGTGTATGTTGCTGAGAAATTTAGCACTTTTATCTTTTAAAATCAAGTACTTTTGTAGTGTAGTCCTGGTGTCCCTGTTTCCAAAAATGAGAACTTGTTAAGTTAGGCAGAACCAGTTAAGGCAAAACCCCTATATTTTCTTTTTTTTTTTTTTTTCTTATCTTAAAATCATTTAAAGCATCAGATTAGAGAAGGCAAAGGGTAAGCATTTTTTTTTTATTATTTAGTAAAGACAGCCAGGCAGGCAGTGGATAGTGCTGACATGAAAACATAAAGCCATTTCTAAGAACTGCAGTATATCTCAAACCTACATTAATAAGGATTCTCTCTTGTCCAAATTAATAATGGATTTTTCTGTTTTTAAAAGATGTTAGTCTGGTTATATTTTGTTATTCTGGTTAGCAGGAAACATTTTTGGAGGCCACAGTTTTATTAAAAAAATTCTTATGAATGCGAGATTGTACTAATAAACATACTAGCCATTGTTTTCAAAAGAGTCACAACTACAGCAGCTTTTTCTTTCTGCTTCCCTTGCCCTGCCATGCAAATCTCCTTATAAATCATAGCCAGCACTGTTATAATCTTCATGCTAGAGAGCCCTAAGGTCTTCACATACAAAACACAGGTCAGAAAATCTCTCAACATTTTTGAGCTATAACCATTTCACATGGCTGCAAAGCAGTTTATAGGCTCTGATTCTTGCGTTATTAACATGGACCATTTAAGAAGCTTTCAGTAATAAAGTATTTTATCCCCTCCACCTAGAAACCTCACTCCTTTTCTGGAGCAATTTATTATCCTGACCTAAAAGATCAGATCCTACATGCAAGGAGGGTTTACAATGGTGTACAATGGTTTATAAGGGTGTACAATGACTAGTGGAGTTTCAAAACTTCATTAATTTCACAATTAAATTCTGTGCAAATGCCATCAGTTTCCTGTTACTGGAGAGATAAATTCAGCATTGAACATTTTTCTAAAGTTTTTCTTTTGATTTCCCTTCCTGTTGAAATACTCTGTTGGAACGTTTCAAAGAGAGAGAGTGAAAAAAGAAAAAGGCACACTTCCCCTTGCTGGAATATGATCTTTCAATAATAAAGACTAAAGATCCAACCCATACAGTGGTAGGATTATAGTTTTGAAGGAGCTTTAAATGGATATACTCCCTTCCCTTTCTTTGCAAGCCAAAGTGTGATGTCCTGCAGCAGGCAAGCATTGTAATGCAGTTGGAAATGCTTATCTGAATATCTAGTTCTAAGGGGCTGGCAGTGGGAAATTGGCAGGACCTGGGCTTTTTAAACAGTTTGAAAATGTCTTGAAAGAGCTGAGGCTGTGGTGGCACTTCCACTCTAGTCTGCTGACTGAGTGTGGCATCTGCCACCAATCAACTGTAAGCAAGATAAACCCACACTTAATGGGCTTTTGCATTTTCTTGGTAGAAGGAAGTTTTTGGACAAGACAGCTTCTCTTTTGCCTGCAGTCCACCTGTACAATTGCTGTGGGTGCCACTGGGCTGCTGGGCAGCTGTAGATGAGCAGAGCAGGGTTCCAAAACATATCTGGTTAGGAAGGGGTAATTTGGTTCAATCTTGTGCAGTAACAGCCTATCATACAAAGACATTTCACTGTCACAGAACAGTGACAATGCCCTCTCCAAATGACCCCTTCATAAAAATCTCTCATAACATTTCTAAACCTATCGTTAAAGGCAAAGAGTTATTGCATTCTTAGAAAATTAATTATTATTTGAGAATTAGAGATGAAGTTCATACCCATTTTAGATTCATTTTAGGTGACTCACAAGTGCTGATGACTTCTTAGTAAATACAGAAAAGTAACTCCTGCTTCCTTCTTACACATGATTTTGACATTCCCGTCAATGTCTTCTGACCAACCAACAGCCTCATCAACTGACCATACTCAGTTTTTCAGTTGATGTGCAGTAAGAGATAGAAGCCACAAGCCTGCAAAGCTTTCAGCTCCCTGTAGTCAGTGTGGTCAGCAACAGTCAGCAACCAAAGGACTGGCCTTGTTATGTTGTTCTATGTACCTATGTTCTTATTAAATTGGATGTCTTTTGCAGGCACTACTGGAGAAGAAGAATAAAGCCAAGGAGCCAAAGAAGCCTCCCCCTGTCTGTGAAAAAGTAGAAAGCCCTGTTCCTAAGCCACCCACTCTAATTCTGGAAAAACCATCAATTGTGAGCTGGTTTTAGCACTTTTTTCCCTGTTGATTGTTTCCTACACAGTTGTTAAAGGAATGCCCAGGGAAGGAAAGAAGGGAGCTTTATCTTTTCTGTGTGCATCCATGTTAAAAATAGCCATCATTATTTCTTGAGACTCTCTTAGTCTCTATTCTATAAGTATACTAGCAGCCAAAGATTTAAAAATAACTTACAGTATCTGTTGGCCAAATCCTTAAGTGAACTTTATTTTATAAAGACTGAAATTGGTGGACATGCTATTCCATTGTTCTTGGGGAACAAAAAGGCATCATCATCATCTTCATTATTATTATTATCATTACTATTCAGTAGCCTCCAACCTTCTGATCTGACAACAGTATCATAATCCAGTGAGGCAATTCAGTTTAGACTTACTGAAGTCAGAGAGACATTGGCTGCTTAGCACTGAGCATGCACTTCATTAATTTTCTGGAGTGAAGCTCTTGTCATCATGCAGGATGCAGTGTTTGATGAGCATGCACCAGTTCACAGATAATGATTCTCCTGCAGAGATTGAAATAGCAGTAATGATGTGTCATGGGGGCTGTGATATGCTGTAGGAAAAAATTACTTTTTAGGGGAGCTGCAACTTCCTTTCCTTTCTTAAAGTAACATACTTAAGAGCTGGTTGCCCCAGTGGACTGTTTTGTCTTCTCAGTAACACCATTTTCATGATGTACTAAGAATCAGACCGAATTACCATTTAAACTTGTGAATTTGAGAGTCACACAACCATGAAAGAGAGAAAGTCTTACTAAATCATCCGTGCTGCTGTGTTCCTTTGTGCAGTATGATATTCTATGTTTTATGCAGTCTATTTTAAGATGACTGGAACAAGAATTTCTTATCTCCTTGGGGAGAGCTTTCCACAGCTTTACCAACTTCTGAGCATTAGATACTGTATTGCAGTGGTGGGTTTACACTGTTTAGGTTTACCAGTTTGGCTGATTTGTAAGCACGTCGAGGTAACATGTAAAGAAATCAGAAATTTTTTTCTAGCACTTCTAGTCATTCTTGAGTGCCTTTACAGATTATAGTTGGGGTTTTTTAAAGAATTCCAATACAGTATAATTCCATCTTCATGAATTTTGTCAACATTTGGTTTATTTTCAAGAATCCTTATGTGTGAACACATAAAAGATGGAGCTCTCCAGTGAAGCTCCATCTGTAAAATCAGGCCACTTGAGCCACTGAAGAGCAACACTAACATCTCCTCCCTTGCCAAATCCAAGTGAGGTTTCTCCTACCAGGCTGTGAGGAGCAGTGAAAACAAGGCTCTTCTCTGTTGTTAATGCTTCTCTTCCTGCCACACATGCATAGGAGTAAACTGCTAAGTGCTTCCCACTGGAACTGAGGATCTTGGAAAGAAACGGTGCCAGAAGGAAGTGGAGAGAATGGAGGCACTACTGCAAGCATCCTCAGCTTCTCTCCCCCAGTCATTTCTAATGGACTTAAGAGCAACAACAACCTCACAGAGCACCTCTGAATTCCTTCCTTACTTCATGACTTTCTTCCAACCTCCTCTAGTTTGCAGCCATCTCCTAGATTCTTCTGTATCTTTAATTTTTCTTTTTTTTTTCTGCAGGGCATGATAGGCTTTTCATCTCCCCTCATTCTTTCCTGCTGGTCTGTAGCAGGCAGATGGACAAGTTGATGATTACACTTGCTAAGGCATCATTTGCAGCGTTCAAAAACAGAAGAACAGAAAAATGCTCCTCATAAAAATTCAAACCTAATCTTAGTTAATATCACACCAAGCAGTTTGGCTTACCAGTATGTGTGCCATCACCATTTCCAAAACTGTCCTGAAGGGATTTCACACTGTTGCCAGGTGATGTGGTAGAGTTTAGCTCTCTAGGACTGGAAATTCATCCCTTCTTTCCAGAGAAGAACATACCAAATCACAAGTCCTCTCGCGAGTTCTGCTTTGCTCCTCCGGGGTGCTGGTGTGGAAAGGCAAGAATGCTTCCTTTTGCATTTGGAAAACTCAATCTTCAACACCTAAGAAAAAAACAGATAACTAAGATTCCAGCCCACACAACTTCTCTCATCCCACACTCTTCCCTGTTTTTCCAGCACTTCTTAAATACCACATGTCAATGCAGACCTCATAGGTTCTTTATTAAAAAAAAAAAAAAGTGCTTCCAATTTTAAGATTTCTTTTTATTTTCCCAGGCACCCAATGGACTTTTTCCTTTTCCTACTGTCAACTCCAAACTAGAAAAACCCTCACCTAGAAAAAATCCTGCCATCTGTGCTTCATCTACTTCCTCTATTTAAAATAAGCCCTTTTTTTTTTTACCTTTTGTGGTCATGTTCCCTTTCCTACCATGCTCCATCATTCTTCCAATGCTATGCCAGTAAAGCTCTCAAAGAGACAAATCACAATGGACTGTGGTTAATTTTCCTGCCAAACTATCACTTTCTGAGTCTTAAATTTACTGAGTTACTCTAATAAAGGTCACTACCTTTGGTGACACCTATGTCACACCTATGGAGTAAATATCTAAAGAAAAATTGTACATGTTCTGTTTTAATTTAAACATCTTTTTTATTTTGGACATATTCTGTCCTCTTAGTGTCTTGACCTGTTAAATTAATGTAGCTGGTGCTCATTTCACAAACTTAGATTCAGTCAAGCTACAAACTTAAAATGCATACAGTAATTTTCTCCATCAGCATCTCCTTATCATTAGGTTCTCATCTCTAAAGACCCTGGAAAATCTCAAAGAGAATCTAATTATACAACCTTTCTTCCCCATCTCTTGTAAAACATGGAAGTACACATTAGTCTTACTCATCTTCCTTTCCCCAGAAATTAGAATGGTGTTCAGAAACAACCAAAAAAAGACAGGATATGAGTTAGACTGTTGAATACTTAGGCAGATAATCTACAGAAATCCCAGTCTCCAAAGAAATACTTAATTATTGTGTGGATATTTGTTATGTTTTGGCAGGAGGAAGAGGAAATAGACCTGGCAGTGATCTGTCTGCAGAAGTTGCTCCGAGGCAGGGCTCTTCAGAACATGGTATTCTGTCTCGTTATTTATGTCAGTCTTCAGAATGATGGTGGGAATGAGTGATTGCAAAGGGTGTTTGCAATCTTTCTTCCACAGCACTAATCAGGGTAGTGAGGCTCTTCATAGCAGAATTACTCAAATGGCAATTTCTAGACTAGATCTGGACCATTTTGCCATGATTATGCCAAGGTCCCAGGCACATGAAATCTCCCACATCCTAGCAGGGCAGCTTGTATTTCATACCATCTTTCTGGTTTCCAGTGGTGGTGGGCTGGACCCCAGATGAGGAGCAACTGAAGCCTACAACCATGATGTGCAGGACCCATCACTCTGCTTTCAGGGGAACAGAAGGGGGTGTAATTAAAAATTAATTCAGTAGCCATGCCTCGTGGGCTTTATATTAAGCAAGTCTGTCACTTGTGATGAGACCAGTCCTGAAGGTTTGTTTTCATGCCCACAAAGAGTACAATTGATACTCTCTCTTGCAGTAACTATTTATAATGTTAATATTTATAATGTCAAAATGTTCCTGTGCGGGAGCCTGAGCTTTAGTAAACAATATGATGTTGAGAAAGCAGCTTGAGGTGGAATATAGACTTCCCAAGTGTTCTCCAGTTGTGTGATGATTGGTGAGAAGGATGGTTGAGGCCACTGAAGGATTGTTGACCTTCAGAGCATGAAATGTCCCATCGTTTTAGAAATCTTCTTCCAGCTACTGCTGGATCAGAAATCTGTTACTGAGTTGGAGAATGACAGAAGCAGGGTTAAGTGATCTTTTGTTGCTCTTGGAAGTCCTGTTGGAAGAGAGTGGGATTGAAAGTAAAACAGTGTCAGGGAGGGCTGGGCTACCTAACCCCATAACAGGGATGGCAGCAGTTTCAGCAACCCCCCCACCGATTTATGGCTTTGGGCTGTTGCTGGGCTCCCCCAAAACAAAGGTTAGAGGAGAGGAGATGTTGAAACACAGTGAAGCTTTGACATTGAGGCTGATATAACAGGGTATGCAGGAGACTATGACCCTCTTGATGTAGGTGGTGTTGTTCCACATTCCAGTGGTTTGAGTTTGGGTAAAGCCAAAAAGAATAATAATATTTTTTTAAAAAAAGAAAGAAAAAACATTAAGTAGCAGATTTACCTGACAGCTGTAGTGTTTGCCTAAAAGCAACCACAAATTTGTTAGAGAACTAGGTCTTGGTAACAGCTGACCTCGCAACTTGGAGAAAAAGAGTGTGCTCTGCTGGCAAAAACATGCTGCTCTCTATTCTCCATTTCATGTGCTCAGTTGTTTACCTTTATTTCAAAGATGTTTGAAGGGAAGGAGAAGCGCCTGGATCTGATCCAAGAGCTGCGCACCACTCACGCGCTCCAGGAGGACGGACAGCTGCTCTTGCAGGCACAGAAGCAAAGGACACTGGCTTTACAGCGACAGCAGGACTCACAAATGCACCAGGTTTGCTTGCATAGATGGGAGGGTTGATTCACAGCTCTGTCCTGACCAGACACTCTGTGCTTGCAGTACCACAACAGTTTCACGTTTAATTTTTTATGTTTTCTATTATTCACAGCACACAAGGCACCCCAATAGCAATAAAGCTCTCCTAGCACAGGCCAAGCACTGAATGCCTGAGGGGCTAAAATTGCTCTCTCACCGCTCTGGAGGCTCCGGGGAATCTCAGAAACAGACTGAGGCACCCTGACCACAGCTGCTCTGCAGGCTGTGTTTGCTTTGTTTGCAGACAGAGCACTTATTTATATTTACAGGGCTTTGAACAAACTGCAGTGTCAGATGACCCTCAGTTTTCCCACATTTCAATCCATTTGACTGCTACTATGACCTGGTATCACAGTACGTGCTTGTCACTCACATCTGTCAGATGTTTTCCTGAGTGTTTGTTACTGCTCTGTCATTTCCCTGTCCCTTTTATAGTTTGGCACCCTCTCAGGCTCCTCCTCATGCATAAAACCTCACAAAGAAAGCCAAAGCCAACTTATTTTGTAAATCCTGCTGGGCTCAAGACTTAGAGAACTCTAGAATGGTGACATATTCTTTGCTCTGTATGCAGAGCAAAGAAGTTTTGGATTCCATTCTCTGCCAAGGATCTAATAAGAGCCAGGGATACTAATTCCTGTCCTGTTTCCTTACAGTGCCACAGCCTTTCAGGGCAAAGTGAATGAAATGGCAGATGCTGGTCAGGGGTGGATCATAAAGAAATTTTGTCCAGAGTTCACTGCATTTCAGAGAATACAGTATCTATCACATTCCTGCAAGTTTTCTTGCAGTTTTTACTACTCTGCTGTTTTTTTAATTACCAGCTGGGAGGCAATTTGGCAGCTTCCATATTACGATAACAGCATCCACTGGCCAGTTGACCCGGTGGAGATGAAGCCAGACAACTGCTTCCTGCTGGCTGGGCAGCAACAAAACGTCCCCTCAGATCTCAGTAAAAATTGAACCAGGTGACTGTGTTTTATCATTTACCAGTTAGCATTTACCAGTTAGCATTTCCAGATACTCCCTCATGCACAGGAAGCCCAGGTAGAATTCCTCTCTTTCTAGTGAGGAATTAAGAGAAAAATAAAAGCCTTAGGCATAAGAAACTTGCAGTGTTCCATTATGTCTGGCAGCCCGGGTGAGAGTGAAGGAGAAAGCAGTTCAAACACCATAATGACATTCATAGAGAAGGAGAGAGAGCAAATAGTAAAGACACTGACCTCTGATCTCAGAATTTCGTTTTTGGAGAGCCACTACCCCCTCTGCTGGTATCGGCCTCCTCTACTCTTACCCTTTTTTTTTTTGTTGTTTTTCCCCACTGTCTCTGAAGGTTCACAGTCCAAGGCTCAGGTTTTCAAACATTTTGAACTTCAAAACTCTCTGGAATGCACGTGCAGGAGTTTTCTATGTGTGTGGCTATTTCAGAAAGTGACTGATGACTCTCAGTTCCATAGGGTTGGTGGTCACAGGTTTTTTTCAAGTTTTTGACGATTTCAGTGTAAAAGAAATGCTTCCTGCTGAAAGAGAATGGAAACCCCTCATAAAACAGTCAAAGATGAGGAGCTGAAAATTTTCGACTCATACATAACAAAAATCTAATACAAGAATGTTCCTGAGTTGTTTTCCTCCATTTCTCACCAGTTTTATATACAGCACCTGGAGCAGTGAAGAGGAGGGAGCATTTTAATTCCATGTTATCCCTCCCTGTGGGGTGGTGCAGTTACTGCATCATCATCTTCCATCTGAAACACCTGTGGGCTAAGTGCTGTCACTTCTAGACGTGTGCAACATTGACAGTCCCACTTCCTTTGAAACACTGTCTGGGCAAATGGCACAGCTGTATTGGAAAGCTGATTTATTATTACTTGTCTGGGATATTTCAGCTCCACTTCAACTTTTATGTTTAGGTCTATTCTGTAATTGCCTGTTTATTTCAACAGAACACAGCATCCCAGCCGGTTCCAGACATTGCCTCCTGCCAAGGCCTGTGGCTTCAGAGTCCATTCTGGAGATAATGAACTCCCCATAGATCTTGTCTCTTTCTGTAGTGCAATCACACACACCCAGCCCATAAAACAGGATGTGCTTGGAACAAGGAGTGAATGGCACAGTAATGCTGAACACCTGGAATCTCGTCTCAGCTCTGTCACAGATTTTCTGATTTTCCATTACCCAGTATTTTGAGGTCTCATTTGCACTTCTGCAAACCTAATATAATTACTGTCAATTTGAATTTGTCAGCAGTTAGTAACTTGTACAATTTCAGGTTCAGTGCCTGAAGCTTCAGGTACTCGTGGCTGCACTGTGCCGAGACCATTCAGGGCATGCAACACATGAAGAGTGCCAGACTCCTGGGACTGTCCCGTGGCTGGTCTGAGTGGCTGCTGCAGAGCTCTCTCACATGCCTGTGGTGGTGCTGGGGCTTGGGACAACATTCCTGGGGCTTGTAACACGATTCTTTGCGTTTTTCTTTTGAAAGCTGTCAGCACTGGAGAGAGACTTGGCCACGGTGGGAGGAAGGACCCTGGCGAACATGCTTGATTTTCTGTCCAAAGAGCTGGTGAGGCTGCAGGAAGAACAGAAGGTGCATGCTCTGGTCATGCTGGCCGAGAGGCAGAGGCGGATGCGGGAGGCAGAGGAGAGCGGACGGCGGCAGCTGGAAGAGAGCCGGCGGGAGGAGGAAGATGAGCTTTTCAGACAGGCAAGAGAGGGAGACTGGTGGGACTGTAGGAAGTTTGTAGGAGCTGCCTCCTTGTGGGAAGGTCCAGATGGATGGGAGCTGCTTCAGCACTGACTTTGGTCATGGCTAGTTTGAAAATTGAGAGGGAAAGCTTAGTGAAGAGAGGGTGATTCCTTCTTCAGAGTCATGCCCATTAAACAAAAGATGATCTGAATACCCCTACAGACAGTCCTGTTAGACCTGTCATGAATGGGTGTAGGTTTCTAAATTTCTCCAATAAACACCTATGGAGAACAGATGTACCTAGATCATCTCTAGGGGCAAAGTTCTGTCAGCACCTGTTCTGCCCAGCAGAACCATTAGATGCTTTTCCAGGAAGGATGCCTTTAAGCAAGGGTTTGGAAAGATTTTGCCCCCCACCCCCAGGCCCAAGTAGACAGCAAATAACAAGAGGTACAACATTTATTTTGAAGTAACGATAATGGATAAAATACCCTTGGAATCAAGAAAAAAACAACTGAACTACCATATTCCATAACTATTCTATAGTCCTGCTCCTATTTCCGAGCTCTTGACTGCATGAAGCGTATTCGTCCTTGTTGAAAGACATGAGTGGGAGTCTAATTGTCTAAACCAGTAATTTTCAAACTTTGTGGGAGGTGGTTAATACCAAAAGGGACTGGCATCGTGTTTATTTTTTAACAAATTTTAGCTTCCCATCTTTTCTGTATTTCTGAGTGGTAAGTGGGTAAGGCTGAGGTGCCATAAGCTTATGCTCTTCAGATTAGCAGAAGGAAAACACCCATTTCTAGAATCTCAGCTCTACAACCTTTATAAGAAAACCAGTAATTTTATCTTGGTTTTTGACTGGCTTGATGGAACTTTCTCCTTCAGAGTTTGCTTGAATGAAAGCTGATTTATTTACTGAAGTCAATACCCATGATCATTACTTGGCAATTGTTGCTCAGGGGACCGTGAGAAGTGAGGGAGCAACTGCCATTGCATTCACAGGACTAACTTGTTGCACCAGAATTGCATCTATGAATTGGTTTTCTATCACCTGCACTTGTTCAATCAGTTCTCAGAAAGAATTACTAGAAAATAAATTTTTACAGAAAGCATCTCTGAAAACAAATCTCAGGCTGGCCTGCCTGAAACAAAGAGTCTTGTGCAAATCTGTTGTTCATGCTTCTCTGGAAATCTTCCACTATGCTCCTGGCATAGCAATAGGCAGAGGAACAATATCTTGGTGTTTTGTTCTAGGTGGTGAACGTTCAGGACAGAACTATTGACACCTACTTGGAAGACATTATCCTGAGTAGCATGGAGAGGACAGCTGAAGAGCAAGCCAGGGAAGAGATTCAGAAAAGGGCTGTAGAAATCAATGACATTGCTTACGAAATGGAAAGTCGGTAGGTTTTTAAACAGCACGTGAGGGGCTGTTCACAGCAGTTTAGAACCTGCCTGGCCCTGTGCATCTGTGGCTGTGTGCATCATCCAAACCATGGGAAGGGCAGAGCAATGCTGCTCGTGGTCGCTTCATTAGGGTGGCTGCTGTATGGGAACTATGCTGTATGGGAACCTGCTACACACTTATAAATCCATCAGAGCCTTATTTCCATACAGCGTGTGCCAGGTTCCCTTTGCAAATCACTTGTGTGATCTGTGAATCACCCTTTTTAGATTTCTCCACACCAGTGTGAGGCTGTGACTGAGCTTTAAGTGCATCTGGGAACTGCCTAAAGCAATACCCATTCATACCGATCTTTTCATTTATTTACACTACTACAGAAAATCCATTTGAAAGAGATCCTAAAAGATACAGCTATACACAGCCATTCATTGTGGGGAGGCTGTTCTTTAAGGAACTGCCAATTTCCATGGAGGTCACTCATATTGATGGCTGCCTGACAAGGCACTTGGAGTAAAGTAAGTTGTTGAGAACACCACGGTCTGTGTTTGCCTGGGGCATCAGCAGTGAATACTTTTTAGGACTTGCCAAACCCCCAGTTCAGTTTCTGTGCTCTTTTTCTTGGAACTGAGCCATAAAATCCAGTGACTCTCCTACGGTACAGCAGCTGTGTATTTTGTATCTAGATGAATACAAGCAGAACGTTGGAATCCTTGGGGGAATGAAGTGTAGATAATGCATGCAGCCCCTGGGCCAACTGGGAACCCACCAAACACTGGCATGGAAAAGAGCGTGGGGGCCAGCCAAGTGCAGAGTCACAAAAGGGAAGAATTTAGCAAACTCAGCAATGGACCAAAGACTAAATGGACAAAGACAGAAATCCTCAGCGATATCTGTGTGTCTAACTCAGTTTGTCATCAGAGGGAAATGAGCTTCTCAGTACCTTTGAGGATAAGGCATGTAAGGTGATCCTGCTTTCCAAAGCACTGTCAAACACATTGGCAATGCAAAGGGAAGTAGTCACAGTCACCTGTTTGTAGGATAAAGAGAGACCCAGCTGACAACTGCTGCCATGACAATACACTCCCTTGGAAAGAGTGAGGATATTTCCAAGGGAAACCTGGTTTTGCAGAGGTGGTCTGGAGAGAAAATTAAAATACTAATAACACTGTGCATCTGTCCTGTAGTCGAACTCGCCTACAGTCAGAAGAGATTGTAGCAGAGCTGGTTTATAACTTCCTGATCCCAGAAGCTGAGAAAAGCTTTATGAGAGAAAGAGGTAAGGAGTCCAGTAACTATTTTCTCTGTGAACTGGTTCACTCTCCTTATTCTAGCTCTCTGAATGGAATGATGCAGCCAAGAGTTGTCTCAGTTCCCTGAGATTCCTTTTTGGCACTCTGCAGGTAGAAAGTTAAGCTCTTTCACCCCTTTTTTCACTGGTTTCTTATGAGCTTTAGTCTCTTTAAATGGTGGGTAAAGTTCAGACCTGCTGTAAGATCTGGCCTGTGCTTTTGCCAAGAAAGGTTGGATCAAATAATCCTTGAGGTATCTTCCAACCTGGTTTGCTATGATAAATTTGGTCTATATGCAATAATAAAACTGCATGAGAAGAATCGGCCCATTGCACATTCAGACACAAACTGATAAAAATCTTTAAGCAGCACAACTGTGAATTTTGTTATTATATGGCAATTTCTAAAACTGCAAGCAAATTACTTAAATATATGTCACATATGGAAGGAAGGTTACACACTTTCCTATGCTCCCCTCTCCTCCCCAGTTGCCTGAGAGCGAGAGGTAAAGATGAAGATTTAAGGCTGGCTGTAGTGGGTGGCATCATGTTGTAAGGAGATAACCTTGCAGTTGGGAAGGATGTTTCTATTTAACAAAAATGGAATGGCATCTGTCAAAATACAGAGGGGAGGACACTGGAAGCCTGTGTATTACATTAAGTAATGTCATGAATAAGTGGCTGTTCCTGACTGGGATGTTTCCACTGACCAGCACAGGTGGAAGACTGTGACCAAACCAGTCACCCACAGAAAGTGAATATGACCTAAGCAAAGCAATTGCATCACAATAGAGCTTGAAGGGGTCCTTGCCGCAGTGCACTTCTCTGCCTTGAGAACAAAGGCACTTAGTTCATTGCCTCTTTTATTGCTTCGTGAACGAAAACACAAACCCTGAGTACGCATTATGTGGTCTCTGAACTGTGCAAACTTTCTTCTTCCTGGCCTGTGTATTGCCACGACAACAGGACCTGCTCTGCAGCTGGCAGTTCTGCATAAGCTTAAATCAGCTCCCTTCACTCCAGCACTGCTTCTGCCAGCCTTCCAGAGCAGGTGATGTAATTGTAGTCAGTGAAGCCTGCAGCTCAGGCACTCACACACACAGGTTAGCCTGTCTCAGAAAGGAGAGCAGAAAGAAGACCTGGAGATGGCTTAGGATTCTGGGCACACTGAGGATACACATCAAGGCTCAAAATACGTACTGGGCTTAAATGCAACACCAGCTAATGAACAAAGCACCTCAGAAGCACTCCCAAACAACAGAAGAAAAAAAATCTTCAGAATCTGTGATAGCTACACTGAGTTTGCCTGAAAAAGCAGAGCTAGATCCAATTAAAAATTAAAGTAGATGCTGGTGGAATAGAGCAGTAGGCAATTAAGGAAGAGAACTCCTTCAAATGTGATCAAGAGAAATTTATTTCTTTCACAATATTCTTGTGATGGCAGAAATCAAATGTCAGGAAGAGACCTGGCTCAGACTCTCTTCTGCTATTGCTGCATGGGGTGGAGGAGGCTCCATTCACTTAAGACAAGTGCATTCTACCAGATGTACACTGATGAACACACCCTGCTCTAAACTCCCTGTGCAGTGATACTTTCAGAATCATTAACTATTCCATGGAAATCCAAAGGAAGTAGTGTCAAAGAATGGCATTAGATCTCATAAACACATTAGTGTGTTGCATTTCTGTGGTAGCTTTTAAGGCTTTTCCTACAGTGAGCCAAATTATTCATTATGAAACTGTGTTTTAGCAACCTGGCCCATGCTTGAACATTTGCCTTCCTTGAAACTATCAGGAATTGATCTAAGAGCACAGTTGTCTGGCCTGTCAAAGGAGCAAGTTCATTTGCAGAACAAAGATTTGAGGGCCTGCAGGTTCACTCTTTGCCTAGCTTGCTCTTAAACACCTCCATTTTGCTATTACCTAGTGTGGGATTTTTTTCCTCCTCATTTTGTTGCATTTTGATGCATAAAAGCAGGGATTATCCAATACTGGCTCACCCTGAAAAACCTCTGGACCTCGATTCTGAACCCTGCCTCAGTGAAAGTAGAAGTCACTGTGCTGATATGAAAAAACCTCACTTGGAAAAGGACAGTCACTCACCAATTTCAGCTGTCCTTTCAGTGGAATTCACTGTGGATGGAGAAAGGGACTGCAGCAATTCCAGGGGAGTATTCCCAGTATAGTTGATGCAGTTGATGCAAACACAGTTAAAGCCAAAATGCCTTGGGTAGAGAAGCCTCTCCTGGGAATGAGGGCTGGCTGCTGAAGGTCAGCTTTTCCAGCACAAGTGAGATCCGGTTGCATTCATTGTTGACAAAGTGGACCTGGGAGATGGATAAACATAAACAGGGTGGGTTGGTAACACTGAGTGACTGAGACAGGGACAGCAAACTGTGTGCCAGCATGCAGGACACCAGTGCTTCAGATTCACAGTCTTAAGTGCAGCTCAGCCTTGAAACAGGCCACAGCAGGTCTTGGACTTCTGTGGGGAAGTGGCAGGATGAGAGCTACCCCTTGTTCCTGCATCATTCCTCACACCCTCCACAGGGCACACAGTACTTCAATCCCCTGTGACTGAAATGAAGAGGGAAAGGGGGAACACAGAATAGTGAAGAGCAATAAAGAGAGCTGTAGGGTGAACACTTAGGCTTGGGTAATTATTTCCCAGGAGGTGGGTTGGAAATACATACAAATGACTTTGGATGAAAGGAAGCAATTCTGCAGTAGCTGAGGGGAGGTGATAAGGTAGGCAGGTGACTTCACGTGTCAGTTGTGGCTCCAAGTCTTACTTTGAACTCAGTAAGAGTTTCTCAGTGCAGGTCAAATCCTGGCACAGGAGATGGCAGAGTTCAGCTTGATTCTTCCAGAGGCTTGCTGCAATTAACAGACACTGAAAGAGAAGTTATTTTAAAGCCTGATAATATATCCTGGGCAGTTGTTCCCCAAGCTGGAAAGGAGAACACTTTGGCTGTGATTCCCACTGTGGGGGCCTGTCTTCAAAGTGAAATGCAAAGTTGGTTGCTGCTATTAGGTGGCAGTAGAACGCTTTCAGCCAAAGTTAGGAGGGCATGATTTTTTTTTCCTGAGACAGAATTTTCCACTGCAGGATTGCTAAAAGCTATTCTTCCCTTTTCCCCCCACAGAGAACACTTTGCTGTACATTTCCAAGTAAAAGCCTTACCTCTTTTTGTGCACAGTGAGGCAGTCCCAAAGAAAACACATCTACGCTGCTCATCGGATCATCCACGGGGGCACAGAGGGGGCTCTGGCTGATCTGGCACTGCATCAGGAGGCATCTGCCACCCAGGGAAAGGAGGATTCTCCTGCTGGGACAGCCAGCACGGCTCTGAGCGGGACAGCTGCTGGACCAAGTGCAGCTGACAGCACTCCCCCTGCCACCACAGTTGCACGTGAACTTGGAGAAGGCTTCCACGAGGATCCCACAGCCTCCTAGGACAGAAGATGAGTGAGGTGAGTTTCCCTTCCCCTCCGTGATTTGAGTTTGGAGCATGGCGAGGGAAAGGGAAGCACATTATATTTACTTTTTCAGGGCACCCTGAATGGAAAACCCTCTCTCCCTTGGGCTGTCCCTCCTGCTGCCTGCCTGCAGTGTTGTCCTGGAACCATTCTGTATACATTTTGGTGTGGCAGCTCCCTCCACTCCCTCCCCAACTTGCTGTGGACTTCATTAGCTGATTTTTCTTTTCTGATTATTTACAGAAGCTTGAGGGAGAAAGCAGTGTTAGCATTCCTTGTTTGTTTTCCTGGCATAGAACAATAAAAATCTGTACCTGGGCTTTTGGTGGTATTTCCTTGCTTCAAAAACATTAAATGAAAAAATACTCCATAAGTGGGAAATTTTGAGTTGAGGCCATCCACAAACAAGCATATCCCACTGATTTCCTTAGTGGTGTAAGGCCCAGCAGCTTCCTGATTAGCACTGCTATTAATAAAGCACTGGAGCTGAACAAAAACAGTCAGATTTTGCATCATCTTTTCACATCATTAGTCCTTGGAGAAAGAAAAGGTGCCCCTGACCTCAGCAGGGTGGTTTCTGACAAGCAGGCAGTGTCTGGCACAAACCTAGGTGATAGCAGGATGGCACGGGCACGGCGGGGCTGATGCATTTTCCAGAAACGTTACTCTTCAGGCTGACCACTTCTTGCTTTTTATCACTGCAAAGAGCAGTTCTGGAAAGGATCTTATCCTTCTTGGAACAGTGGTAGTCACTGTGGCTCTCCCGCTCCGAGGGCTACACAGAAAGGATGCTGCCTTTGCCGTGCGCTGCCTTTGCCGTGTTTGCAGGCACGGGGGTGCTCCAGCTCCGGGTGTCGGCAAGCAGCGGGCTCGGAGCGGCGCAGTGCCTCTGCCACAGAGCTCAGGGCTTGCTCAGCTCTCCAGCACTCACGTGTCAGAACTCCCCAGGGCTGTGGCCTTAGCGCATAAAGGGACATTAACACCAAGCACCACGCTTTGGAGGGGCGGGCACAGCCACACCGCCACACCCGAAATGCTCATTCATTGATGGCTACGGCTTACACAGCCAACAGCAGGACTGGCCCCCAGGGCTACAGTGGTGATGGGCTGATCTCTCCCCCTGCTTCCATCATTCCGCCCTGTGGATGATCTTTTCCTTGTGCTGGGTCTGTAAAGCTCAGGTGTGCTGTGGCTAAACCCGACCATAGTGCCTCTCCTACGTAACACGAACCAGCAGCTGGTCAAAAATGGTGCTCCTTCATGCATTCCTGTAAAAATTCTGCATTGAGTCTTTGTTTTGTGGGTTAGGCTGGGGCAGGGTACAGGGCAAGGAATTTACAGGGAAGGGAGAGGGAGGAGAAAGGAGTCTGGATAGCCCTGTATTCCACTGGGGAGTAACTAACAGCTGGAGTGAGGAAACAGGGCTGCACCAAATCCACTACTGGGCTCCAGGTCGCTGAACCAGGGGCACCAGGGGACTGCCGGGGTCAGGCAGCCTCTGTAAGTGCTGCAGCTTCTGGCAGGAGTCAGGGAGGGGTGACCAGTTTTGATTAGGAATCTGTAAGGACGATCCCATTAGGGACTGGGGATTTGGGACAATTTTCATGGTATTCACAGCTAGTCAGTGAAAAGGAAGGTTGCAAATACAGAAACACAGAACAAAACACTCTCCAAATGTGGGAGGAGAAGCTGTGCAGGGATCGGCTCTGCAGCCTCAGGCCACCTTGGACAAATTTAGCCTGGTTGCAAGGAGGGGGGATAACATGAATCACAAGATCCAGTGTAATAGGAGAGACATGGAAAACTTGATGCAGCAGAACAGTAGAACAGGAAGACTCATCCACTGAGGCATTTTCTGTATTTCTGAAGATGGTCTATCAAACATTCTGCATGTGGCTTATTGTACAATTTGATGTGGTTTTCAAAAGACAAGTATTCCAACAGGTGTGGGAATGGACAGAGGTTGCAGCACTTTGGTCTTCTGTAGGGATACAGCTCTGCATGAGAATGAGGGGGCAGGGGACTCCAGATGCTGTGCACAGGCTGAGCTATAAATGTCTCAGCTTCTGTTATGATTTAAGGGACACCATCAGGGTAAAGCCATCTTTTCCACATGACATTGCCTAGCATGTAAACCGAAGGCCACGGCAGGATTCCCGCAGGAAACTCTTCTGTAGAAACTGCTTTCAATTGTCATGTGGGTTTTTTTCTCAAGCTTTGCAGAATGTACTTTGAGAAAGAGAATGAGCACAGTGAGAGGGAATTGGGATCATAAATCAACAGCATAAGAATGCACCATTCCCTCTCCTAGCAGGAGACAGAACAACCCTGGGGAGGAGCCCGTACCCGAAACAAACACAGCAGATGCCTCCAGGGCTGCACCAATACAGTGGAAACGAGGGGAAAATTCAGCTTGTCCCGCTTTTCTTTCACCAGCTGCCCACAGGGAGAGAGCCTGGCTGTGCTGCTCTGCTGGCTCCTGTCTCCTGGCAGGTGGGGGAGACAGGCTGAGCCAAACGGGCCTCTGGGGTCACTGCGCCCTGAGAATGGTGAAAATTTGGTCTCTGCAGTAAATGAATGAATGCAAATTGTCCCAGGGCTTCCCTGCCGATACGGCTCTGGTGGTGTGGGAGGAGAAAATCCTGTGGCACCAAGTACAGTTCAGCAAAAAGGACTTTGGGTCCTTCTTTACTGGAAATGTACAGTGTCTGCATTTCTGTCAACAGAAAACCACACCAAACCCACACTCCCCCATCTCTCCTGCCTCCCTTAAAAGCAACATGACCATTACAAAAGCTGCTGCCATAGACCTGGGTGTGGTGCTGTTAAAAGAGTTCCTTCCACTCTCTCAGCACAGCTGTTCCCTCTGCTCCTGGTCTTGCAAGTGTGCAGGATTTGCCTGATACTTCACTGGGCTCAATTCAGCCCTCACACTTTTTTTTTTTTTTTTTAGGAGAGTGGGATTAACTCCACAAGTATGGTCCTCACATGCTCAAGGCTTTTAACAAGGCCCAATGGCACTATTGCTGACTATCTCCTTCAAGTCCTGTTTCCCTGCTTTCCCCAAAGTCCTGTTCGTGCAACTTTTCCTGTGTTCTTATGATTGGTGAATCAGTGTTGTGCTGGCATCCAGCTTCCTCACCACAGTGCCCTCCAGACTCGGGCCTGGGCTTGGATGGGGAGCTGTTGTTTCCTGTGCCTGCCTTCCACCCCACCAGAGAGGCAGGAATTGGTTTGAACACCTGCCAAAACTGCCAACTCCCCGAGACAGAATGCGTACACCTGGATTAGTAAATTCAATTTTCCCGGGACCACCCCGGACCAAGGCCCCCACCTCTCCTCCCAGCCACTGCCTGGAGCAGAACTGGCAAGGAAAGCATCTCAACAGACACTGTCTGCATGAGACAGAAAAGGCCAGCAGGCCGAGGGGAAGGGTGTACACTGAAACCCGTGGAGCAGGGCAGCTCTGGCTCTCTGCTCCGATCGTATCATTCATTCCCTCTCATTCCTCCTTTTCTCCCACACGCTGCGTCAACCCCACACACCTTTTCCTCCACTTCTGGCTGGAGTCAAGGCCACTTCTCTTGGCCTCCTCCCATGTGCCACATCCCAATCCTTCAAGCAGCACTTGGAAGGGATGTCCTGTTCCCCTTCCCTTCCTGCAGGGCTGCTTACCTGTATCCACATGCGCTGCCTGGCTCAGCACACCATCCCCAATGGACCTGAGAGCCGTGGCTGCTCCTGCTGACACTCGCTGTTGCAGCTGCCCACTGCTCCACAGTGGCTTGGACCCACTGCAGAGCCCAGCCAGATGAGATTGATCCCATCCAGTTCCCCCAGTGGGGAGCTTGTATGGCAGCCAGCACTGCTGGCCCATCCTGGAGCTCCTGACAGTGCCGGGGATGTTGGTCCTTGTCCTTGGGGAGCGGCCAGGAGCGTGTGGTGCCGACTACAGTGAGATAAAGGTGGTAGAGACTTAAAAGCTGCATTTGCTGCTCTCTCCCTGGGTTGCTGCAGGGTTGATCCTAAGAATCTCGCTTTTGTTACTGAGCCAGTAAGAGCTTCTTGAAAACACTGTGTTGGTCCTTTACCTGTTGAATTGAAGCCTCTCTCTGCCTGCCAACATAATTTTTCTGCCTCCAGCCAAATGCAAACCATTTTTTAACCATTGCTGCGTGGGCCCCAAATCTGTTGTCTCCAGCAGAAAACAGCTTCCATTGACCTACCTCTTCCTAGGTCTGGTGCTGTGAAACAAAAATTTTAAAGGAGGTGTAACTGAGATAGTCCGAAGTGTCCCCAGCTGGGCAGTCCCTTTTCCTAAGTCTGCTAGCTTATGGCAGCATTCCAAACAACATCAATGATCTCCTTGAGTAAAAACGCTCTCAAACCACCTGGGTTTTTCCAGTAAGCACCATCTCCCTCCTGAGCACTCTGGCCTGGCAAAGGATTTGGTTACAGGAATGAGCTGCAGAAGGGAGGAGGAGGGCACGGCTGCTGTTATGCCAGAGGAAACAATCATAGAATTGTTTAGGTTGTAGAGGACCTCTAAAGTCATCAAGTCCAACTATTAACTCAGCACTGCCAGTCCACTATTAAACCATGTCCCCAAGTGCCACATCCTTTAAATATCTCCAGGTGCAGTGGGTGGCTCCACCACTTCCCTGGGCAGCCTGCTCCAGTGCTTGACAACCCTTTCCATGAAGATTTTTTTTCCTAATATCCAATGTAAACCTTTCCTAGTGCAACTTGAGGCCATTTCCTCTTGTCTTCTCGCTTGTTACCTGGGAGAAGAGACCGACCCCCACCTGGCTGCAGCCTGCTCTTGGGGAGTTGTGGAGGGTGATAACGGGGACCTGGTGAGAGGGGGACGAATGTGCTCTGCTTCCTCTCCAGCTCCCGTGCTGCTCCCACCACACACCGGACCCTGCCTCGCTCCTGCAGCCCCCGTCTCCCTCTGACAGGACCTGCACAGGTCCCTCTGTCAGCAGCAGGTGTCTGGACCCTGTGACTGCTCAGCACTTGCACAGAGGTAAAGCACAGGGAGGTCAAGCAGCCAGTGACAATGAATAGTCCTGCTCTAACTTCCTGCCTTCCACACCTTTAGGAAACTTTGCTTAGGGAAAAAAATACCAACCAAAACGCCTATACCCTTCAATCTCTCTGCTCAGCAATCCATTTCATTCTCAGTTCCTGGGCCTGCCACCGTACACAGGGCCTGTGGCTCCTCTGCTGGGACAGGTGCTTGTGCTCTGCCAGGCAGCTCTTCCTGGGGACGAGGGGTTGTTTGCCACAGGCACAGCTTCTCACGGTGCAGCAAGCGAGGGGCTCTGCAGGCGGCCCTGGGCTTGGGCAGTGCCCCGCTCCAGCTCTGGGGGCGGAGCACCCCGTCGGAAACGCCCGGCTGCAGCTGCTCACAAGCTTCCATGGGGGAAGAGGCTGTTCGTTCCCCACTTGTCCTGGAGGAGCCAGCCTTACCTCTGGAGTGTGTCAGCAGAGATGCAGAGAGCAGGGAATTCCTGGAAGAGAAGGCTTTAACTCCACTGACAGCATGGGACACCTACCCAACTGCATGCAGACTCAGGGAGCAATAGGATACACCAAGAAAATACCTGGGCCAGGGCATCAAGAATTAGCCAGGTGTGCAGCAAGATCCAGGGCTGTGTTCCTGCACTGACCAAAGGCAGGTGTTTGCTGTGAAGTCCCATTCTCCCTCACAGCCCTGAGTACACACCTGTGCTCTCACCTGAGACGAGCTCCAGCAGGAGTTTGTTTTGGGGTCTGGTCTCTGCTCCAAAGCCTTGCATTGTCCCACACTCACACCCAGACAGAGCCTGGCTTTCCTGCTGTGCCCGGTGGAGCACTGACACGTACACACCTTCCTTTCCTACCACAGCTTGGATTTGGCAGCAGTCGGGTCTTGCAGCCTTTGTGCACAGCTGGTTTAGCAAAGCCAGTCCTTTGCCAGGAATAGCACCCTTCAAGACTAGCAAGGGATGACAGGACAAGGGCCCAGCCAAGCCCTTCCTGGAGCCCAGGGAGGGGAACGAGGTTCCAGGCTGCCTGATGAGGTTGTGTACCATCTGCTGGGCTCACTGTCTCCAAGCAACTGGACATGGTGCCTCAGACAAACTGCTCCTCTCTCCCCTCTGCAGTTTGTGGCTCGCTTCCCTCCTCCTCCTTCTTTGTGGCTCTTGTTCCTGTCCCACACAAAGCCACTTGGACCTTCCCACCAGCAGCCCAAAAGCTGCCACCTTCCAGATAACAAATGGTGCCAGTAGCCTTGACACTGACTTTTAATTCCAACGCAGATGGCCGGCAGCTCGCCCGATAAAGACAAAGCCCATCAGTGGAGCAGACTCCTGTACTGCATTCAGCTTGGTGCTGCTTTATGCTCGGATTAGCATTTTAAATCATCCCAAGGCGTTGGTGACCGACAGCTAAGTGGATTTGACCCCGGTTTGCAGATGGGTCTCAAAAAGTATTTTCTCACAGGGTGGCAGAATGATGTTCCCTGGTTGTGCAAGGACTGGTTCTTGATGCTAAGATGTTTCATTACATCTTTTAAATGGCTGATGGGAATATAAACACGATATGAAACTGTAACAGTCTCACTGGCAGGAGTTACAGCGGGAGGGAATGCTGGATAAACTGGCCAGCTGCAGCCTCCGTGCAGAAGGGTGGATGCAATCCTCAGGTAAGGAGACAGACAGGCAGCAGCTACAAGATGCTCTCCAGTGCCTTCAATGACACTGTAGGGAACCTCTGGCTGTTTCTGGTACTCACAGCTTAGGAAGGGTGTTTGAAATAACTGTAGAGAAGATAAAATTGGAAACATTACAAAGATGTGAAGGAGCTGAAGATCTCCTTCCAGTCAGCTTAGCAAGAAGTTATGAGGTGCTTGAGTCCTGTTCATTTGGCTCTGGCATTCAGAAGAGAGACCTGAGACTGGAACTGAGAGTTCCTGTGCAAAGACAGCGCATAAAGAGAGCCCACAACTTGATTCCAGGTGAGAGAAGTTCAGAGGAGACAGGAGGCCCCAGTGCACATCCATCCAGAAGTGCCCAAGGATGACTGACCACCACCCCAAATCACCGAGGGCCGTGACGAACTCCCACCAGAAGCAAGCTTTAAATAGAGAAACTCACCCAGAGAGGCGCTGTGGTTTCAGCAGCGATGTGTTTGCAGGTGTGAGTGGCCACCCTTAATGCCAGGGCCAGAGTGGCTGAGCAGAGCAGTCCCAGTCTCAGCCCAGAGTTGGATGCATCCAGAATCCCGGTGAGCTTGTGGGACAGAGGTAAGTGAAGGGACAGCAGCCCCCGCTCACCGTGTCACTGCTGGGGCAGGCAGAGGCTGTGGGTGGCCCCTGGCCCTGTCACCCCGGTGCCCCAGAGCAGCAGGGCCTGCACAAACTGAGCCCCAAGCGCGCGCAGGGAGCCGGGCCGGCACCCGCTCCGAGGGGCACAGCCCCAGCACCCAGGAGGGGCCAGAACAGCTCCCAGACACAGACATGGCAGTCAGGAGAGGACCAAGGGGATCCTGACTCAACACTCACGGTGTGGACCCATCAGGGGCCCCTTCCCACCCTGCTCCCACTTGTCCTGGAGGGCCTCCGGAGCGGAGGATCCAGCCTGGAACCCAGCGGAGGTTTCACGGGAACAACCGCGGCTCGTGGCACACAAAGAAAGCAAGAGGAGTCTCTTTGCAATATAAATTTGTTTTTATTGAAGCAGCAGTCACATGACCTCGCATCTAGCCTTTAGGATAGCGACAGAATGGATTCGGCCAGGTCAGCCAGCCCAAAAAAGGATTTTTATTTTTTTTTTTTCTTTTTTCTTTTTGCGCTAATAGACATGTCATGTTTAATACATACATTATCCAGTACCGGAAACCCAACTCAGAGATAGCTACGTGCTGATTTGCTGGAGGAACGGTCCACTGGACGTGGTCTCGACAAACTTTACAGATCACCACCAAATAACATTACTAATGGGATCCAATGATTTAAAGAAAAAAACAACCCAAACAACCATGAGTGCAGGATTCAAAGCCAGCAGTTTACACAGGTTCTTAAGTTTGTATCTATAGGTGGACGGTAAAGGAAGATTGGTTGGTTTCAATTTGAAATATTTATGTCCCAGGGTTCCTCTCTCCATCAAATCAAACGGTATCATAGACAAGCTGGCATCTCTTTGAAAATAGCATGGAATAACACAGCTCATTTGAGAAAACATGCTCATTTCTTGAGGTTTTTCTTTATTATTACAAAGATTCACGTCCACCTATTCTTGCAGAGTGGAAAGAGGCATGAGGGTGAGGAACAAGGGTCAGAGAAGGGAGAGAGGAGGAGGGAAGAATAGGGCAATTTTTTGAAATAAAGACCACACACTTGGTATTTTTTAAATTTCATTTCCAGGCTAACCTACTTTTTATTTAATGCAAATTACAGTACCAGTTAACTATTTCCGAACCGAGTCACACAGAACAAAACGTATTTACAAGGGGAACGGGGCGGGGGAAATAATAAAACATTAAGCATACTTTCCACAAAAAAAGTTTATATTTAAAATGAAAAAAAAAAAAAAATCAGTCACAGAGGCATTCAAGTAGTAATAATGTTATACAGGTTTTGCTTTTCCTTTAAATCAAGACAGATTTGCACAAGTGTATGCAATAGTTTGTATACAACCCACAGTCCTTAATATATATATATTTAGATTTCTGTTTTTAAGATGGAAGTGGTCACGCTAATTGGTGTGTACAGGCCCAAGTGATCCATCAGCAACACATTAATGAACGCAAATTTTACAGGCAAGCAAATTATATATATATAAATATATTTTATATATATATATTAAAAATAAATTGAGAAAGACCAACACAAGGAAGCTACTTTTCTCGAGCTAACCCCTTAGGTACTGTTTTCCTTTCCTGTCGTTTTGCCATTATTGCAGTGTTGCAAAACGAAGCCAACTACGACCAGAACCGGCCGAGAGCCCCGTGGAAATCAGCTGCCACCCCAGGGGTACCCGCTGGCAGTCTCCGGAAGGCAGAGCCCGGACCGAATACCCTACTGTGCTTTTCCTCATCAGCTTTTCCTTTTTCTCCGCGGTGGCTGAGGTTCCTAGTACAGGAGTACGAGTCTGACAGGCTGCTTGACTTCTGCTTTTCCAAGTACTGAAAACTGGGGCGGGGGGGGGGAATTTTAGGTTGCAAGTCGCAGGCACCTGCCATTATTTTAGGTAAAGCTTGGCTTCGAAATAAGGGGACAGTGTTCAGGGGTCTTCTACCAGTCAATTTTCTTTTGCAGGTAATTTTTTTCTTGTTTTCCCTAGCAAGGTAGATAAGTTTAATAGTAAAGAACACCAGTGTCTTGACTGAGCGTCCATCGGGGGAGACAGACTGCAATCCAGCCCGGCTCAGGGACCCACTACAGCAGGGCTGACGTGAAGGATACATCAAGAGCACACTGGGTTAAAAAAGAAGCTCGAAAGAGTGTAAAAGAGGAGAGGGACAGCTCTGAGCAGACTGTCGCCAACAGCTTGGCATCACTGACCTTCGTGTCACCAGAAAGAAAGTGCAGCCTCTGCTTCACTGGAATGAACACGAGATGCTTCGAAATAAAACAGCAACCTTTGGTTTGGTAAAGAGTTACGTGTTTTCCCATTCAAGACAATCTTATGTGGAATACTAACAAGGTAGTAAAACACAAGCAAACTAGTTTTAGAAACAAGGCCTTCGTGCTGGGCACAAGAAATCAAGAGTCATGTTAAACTTATCTCAAGAAAACAAAAGTGACTTGGGGGAAGGATACGGGGGGGAAAAAACGGGGAGAAGAAAGGGAACAGAAAGTCCTCCCGGCAGAAAAAACCACCGCAGTCTCCTACAGCGCTGCCCCCGCTCCCACCGCAGCAACCCTGCGGGATGTGGGGATTTCCCTCCCCGGGGGCCCTTTCCGCTCGCCGCTGCCCCCGGCACAGCCGCAGGGAGGGTGGGAAGGCCAAGCCTCCTGGAAGCTGCTGCTGCCCAGACGCTCCTGGGCGCAGGGTTGAGGGGAGAGACAAGCAACATCTAAATGGGCTGCTAGGGCAAGGGTCCAAATGAAATCAGCTGCTGCTAGCGGGAGGAGGAGGAGGAGGAGGGCAGGGCGGGCACCTTGGAGACTCCCAGAACAAAGCCACGGCTCCAGTGAAGTAAATGACGGTGGAGACGGTTTCTTTTCGTTCCGCTACTGATCAGGGTATCACTGAAACCTTACAGCACTCAAAGAGTTAGAAAGCGGGGCGGGGAGGGGGGAGCAAAGATGTGGGTTTGGGGTGGGAGACACTGTTAATAAAGAAGGAGGAGAAAAAAATAAAAGGGAAATAAAATTCAAAAAATCATGGAAGCGAAGGCACTCCAAACTATATAGATACACTATACATCGCTAGAGTTATTGTTACAATAATACAGGCCGGTACCTACTGTACAGAGTTAAAACTATATGGCTTTAAAAAGCTCGTCTACATTTTGTCTGATTATTAAACAGAATCACTGCCCTGAACGGTAACTTTTTGCTCATTAATAACAGTTCCTGGGTCCACATATTTACATACAAAACAATAAAACTCAAAAATTCAAAAACAACCAAAAATAATAATGTACAAGCTTGAATTTGGTGAGGAGCTTTGTTTTTTGTTGCTATTTTTTACTGTGTTTTTTTGTTGTTTTTTTTTTCTTATTTACAAAAAAAGGTTGTTCAAAGACCTGGATCTAACTTGTATAAAAGAGTGTGTGATCCTGCTATGATCCTTGAAAACAGAAATAAAACCAGAGGGGCACCCCTGACCCTCCCCCCCGCCTAACACACACACGAGACACACACAGACGCCGGCACAGTCACAAAACCAGAGAGAAACGCTCTGACTCCCCTCCGCCAGTCTTTAACAAAAAAAATGAAAAAGAAAAGCCACGTGTCCTGGCACAAGCAGCAATTTTTCTTCCATATTTTTATTACTTTTTTTTTTTTTTTTTTTTTTTTTTAAGACTCAGTAATTTACTGCCTTCAAATAACAGCGCCTGTGGCCAATGCTTCAGCAGTCTTGTCTATACAGCAGATCCATACCCTGCCACTGTCCTACTTTTTGAGTCTCCTGCATGAATTTGGATCACTGGGTCAACCAAGCCCCTTCACTTACCTTTCAGGACACTGACTAGCCGAGCGCATGCGTTAAGACGCTCTTCAGCCCTTTCTATTAAGTTGCAGGTAAGGATTGGAAAGCCGCCTGTTTCTCAACGTGGGTGTGCTTTCCTTTGCAGCCAGCCAGAATGCAAAAAAGCTTTAAAAATCTTTTTTTTCTGCGTGTGTGTGTGCCCAACAGCAAATCGCCGAGGGGTATAACATGAGGGTTTATCGGTTTCACCGTAGGTAGGTGGTCACTCACCTCTTCAATCAGCTCCCGTGTCCCCAAACCCACCACGTGCCAGGCAGGAGGGAGAGGGCAGAGCTTTTATCGGTTCTGGGGCTGCTAAGAGACAGTTTCCAAAAAATCCCACGTCAACAGCATAAAAGGTACAAGAAGAAACACACCGAGCTCGTGACCAAGCCCCTGCCGCCCCTGCGGCGGCCGAGCTTCCAAAGCCGCTACCGCCGGCTCCCCCCGGGCCACACGAAGGTTCCGCGTGTTCCCGAAAAGCAACTGCTTGCCTTAGAGATCCGCAGGCCAAGGAACGGCTCGGTAAGCACCAAAGGCGACTACAGTTTCTCTGAAGAAGGATAAGGCTGGAGCGGACACCGACCGCAAGCCTACCACGAGATCAGGTCTCCAAAAGTCTCGTTTCCGCGCCGGGGCTGCATCCGGCCGCTCACCTGACCCTCTCGCAAGGAATATTGCTTTGACTTCAGGAAGAGAGACGTGGATGCTCGCACCACACGCCGTCGCAGGGAGGAAACCTGGACCCTGAACTGATGGACTGGAACAAGCATTCACCTCACGCTTCAGTCAGACTGATTCGAGATCGTAGACAAAATAAAAAAAGCAGTATTGTATCTATGTATACATGTATATATTTATATAATATATATACACACACACTCATAATAGAGCCAGCTTTCCTACAAGTCAGCAGGTACAAATTACCGTCAAGAGCATTCGGATGTGTATTTTAATATTCTACCAATGTAAAAACATAATGGCGACGTGGCAACACGCATCAATAAATAGAGATCAAAAAGAAAAAGAAAAAGCGAGAGGTTAAAAAAGATGAAAATTAAATACAGATTCTAGCTGTGGATTTAAAATCAGAACTATCGGAGAATGTGGCATCCTGCAAGTTAAAACTGCAGTTAAAAAAAAAAAAAAAAAGTATTACAAAATAAACCAGTAGCCTGTTACAGTTCACATTATAAACCCTGGTGTCCTTTTCCTGTACGCACCTTAGGAAAGGGAAGCCTGTTCAAATCAAGAGCCAAGGAGGGGTGGGGAGAGAAAAAACCCAACCAAACACACTTTCACAGAGTGGCCACTTCCCCAAAAAGTCCCTTAACATCCATCCACCAGCTGGGCCCCTGCCCCTGCCGAGGATTTTGTTCGTCCGCTCTTCTCTGCTGAAGCTGGGAGCCGGCCCGAGACACGGAAAGCAGGGGCTCCAGCTGGGCAAAGGGGATGCCTCGGCAGAGCCGGCCGCTGCTGTTGGTGCATGTGTGTGTATTATATTATATTATATTATATATCACCCACTCGGGCAAGACTTTTCCCACATGAAGCTGCAGATTTTCTCATCACTAGCACTGATTTTTAAACTGAAGGCTTCCGCTAGCGGTTCAAGCCTTAGACAAATGGCAAACCCTCCCCCCCACCCCACGGCAACCTATTTTCCTACCACGTCGCCTGCTCCCCGTGCCCAGCCAGGGCAGTTCTTCAGATAACCTGGGATATGGATTTGCTGACAAGAAACGCTGAGCTCTGTTGAATGACCCCTGCTAAGCTCCCGACCAAATTCAAGCTGTGCACTACATCAAAGTCCAAAACTTCACTTAAAAAGAAAATAAAAAAAGAGGGTAAAAAAAAAAAGAACTTCAGCAGAGAATGAGGTTTGGGATTTTGTTTGTTTCGTTTTTTCCTTCTTTCTGTTGTGGGAGGGGGTATGAGGCAAGAGTCCTGGTTCTGAAGTACACAACAGCAAACTTCCAACATGAAGAGATTGTCGAGGGGAGACATTGGTGTGTTGTATTGCTCCGCTTTCCCTCCTCCCCCCACCTAGCCCCCTGCCCCGGACACCCTGCAGAGTGAGAATACAATGAAACTGGTTTGTATTTATAGATATTTTACAAGGTTAAATAAGAACAACAATAATAATAATAAAAAATTGAACACTAAAATGAACAGGTTGGTTGGTTTGTTGTTTTGTTGGATTTTTTTTTTCCTCTTTTTAATTTTCTTTCCAAATGTGACCAGTGTTGCTGAGCAAGACTCAAATTACTGGTGATTTTTCCTGTGCAGCTGGCTGCTTGGTACTGGTTCAGGTGGAGTTGGAGGCTGATGCTGTAGCTACACTATTGGTCTGAACTCGTTCTCCTGCGTTAACATCTGCAAACAACAGACGAGAAGGGGAGAGAGAAAAAACAACCACCATTACCTCCAAAACAGAGAAACATTGGGAACAACAGCTATGACATTCTCCACAAGGGGAAACCCACAACTCCCACCAAGGTGCTGTTTGGTTAGGATGCTCTCCTGACTTCAGGGCATGCAGATGGAACAATCCAATCTGGGGAAAGATGGAAGATGGCCTTTAAGCAGGGCAAAAGCGACCTTGAGGGCTGAGGGCTGGGCTCCAGCAGGTTTTGCAGTTTGTAACACTGGCTGTGCAGTGCCAAGTCACCCGTGCTACATCCCATAACCACAGGACAAGGCATACTGGCATTGCCAAAGCCAACACCGCTGCCTGTGGTCACTAGGAGGTTTCACATTGGTGCTGCAGTCTCACATTTGTTAGTCCTTCTTACAATAAACCTGCCTGTTAATTGTGTGAATGAGCACAGACAAGGAAGGTGACAAGCCTGCTCCCCTGGCAGAAACAGCTGGTGTGCCAATGCACAATTCATGCACTTGTTGCCTGAGAAAGTTTTTCAAGTCTGCTGCTGTATTCAGTGTTGCTCAACCCAAGTTGGATCTGCCACCCTCTGAATTGTTGAAGCAGATTAACATCAAGGCCTGAAGCCAGTAATGAGGTTTATGCAAGCACATGATATGTTAGAGGATCAGATCTCTGCAGTAAATGCCTCCAACACCTTCTCAGGGAGGTACAGTGCTTCACAGACAGACAAGTCACAGGATCAAGAGCATGTGTCTAAGTGCATTCCAAGAAAATGGAGGGTTTGCAACGAAATACCAAAAGGAAATTCATTGTAAATGTGTTTTCATAGGCCTCATGCATCAGGTATTTCCTCTAAAAAAATGTATCTTAGCATTAGAAGAGTTGGTAGGGGGAAAAAATGCACCAATTTCACCTGGAACCATTCTATACAGTATCTAATTAGCCAAGTGAGAAAGACTCTAAGATACTTATAGATAAGTATTTAGGTGAACACCTAAACGTGTAAAATACAGGATGGGAAAAAGGTATTAAATGAGGTTTTCTCTAAGAGACTGTTGTGCATTTCACCCACTTACTTTATGCAAGATTAACTGCAAAGCTATTGGTACTGCAACAGGAGAAAACATCAGAAAGACTTATTACCTCAGCACAGAAGAGGGCAGACTGGGCAAACCATGTATTCCAAAAGACACATGGAAAGGGTTTATAAAAAGACAGAACAGATTTGGTGACCTCAGCCTGAAGGGCTGTGTGACTAGCAGGAATGCCAGACAAGACAGAACACACCAATGGGCGCTGGGTGTGCAGTAACATTTCTGCATCACAGGGGAGCTGGGCAATGCTCTGTGGTCACCTGTTAGCAAAACCCCTTCCTCTTCCTGACAACAGCCAGGAACAAAGGCAATGAACTGAATCATGGACCATTTGGGGTTGGAAAAGACCTTAAAGAACACCCAGTTCCAGTTTCCCTGGCATAGCCAGGGACACCTCCCACTAGAGCAGGTTTCGCAAAGCCCCATCCAGCTTGGCCTTGAACAGTCCCAGGGGCAGCCACAACTTTTCTGGGCAACCTGTGCCAGTGCCTCACCTCACCAGTCTCACAGCAAAGAATTTCTTCCTAATATCTAATCTCAACCTACCCTGTTTCAGTGTGAACCCATTTCCCCTTGTCCTAACACTTCATGCCCTTCTAAAAAGTGCCTCTCTTGTAGGCCTCCTTTAGGTCCTGGAAGTTTGCTATATGGCTTTCTCAGAGCTTTCTCTTCTCTGGGCTGAACAGTCCCATCTCTCTCATGGGAGAAGTACTCCAGGCCCTGAGAATTAGCTGGTGGCCCCAGAGCTGGGCACAGCACTTCAGGTGGGGTGTCCCAGATGAGAGTCGAGGGGCAGAATCACCTCTCCTGACCTGCTGCCCAAGCTGCTTTTGATGCAGCCCAGGATCATTTGGCTTTCTGGGCTAGAAGTGCATATTGTCAACTCATGTCCAACCTCTCATCAATCAATACTCCCAAACCCTCCTCTCCTCAGGGCTGCTCTAATCTATTCTCTGCCCAGCCTGTATTTGTGCCTGGGGTGCCCTGACCCAGGGGCAGGACCTCGCTCTTGGTCCTGTTGAACTTGGTGAGTTTTGCACAGGCCCCCCTCAAGCCTTCCAAGGTCCCTCTGGATGGTTTCCCTTCCCTCCAGTCTGTCAACCACACTGCACATGCTGGCTAGAAATGGGCAGCACTTGCTGAGCACAAATTAAGTAACATCGACAACAGTGACAAAAATAGGAAATCAAACAATCAGCAGCATCCAGAAACACAACTGACAAGTGGGAAGAGAGGGTTATGCCTACTGGAAAAGGAAATGCTTCAAGGAATGTGTGGGAAGAAAGACAAATCGTCCTGTGGGCAGAGGATGCCAGATGACTGTCCTCGGAGTTTTTCCCTTTCATCTCACCCCAAATTAATTGCATGTCCTCCTTTACAAAGGAATGACCGCCATGACAAAAAAAAAAAAAAAAAAAAGCTCATGCAATTAAAGCACCAAGGCAGCATGATGGCAGTACCAATGTTACGTGGGAAGTTGGCCTTGCAGGAGAGAGATGCCCTCCTACGTGGAGAATATCCCTGAAGGAGCAATTCCCAAATCTCACATGCAAGCAGACCAAAAAAGACCACAGAAATCAGAAGTGACCCAGCCAGCCAGATAATAGTGTCTACACTTTGAACTCCACTATGCCTGTTCTAGATTAATTTTCAAGTATGGATAAACTCCAGTTAATGCAACATCTGCTGGCAGTGCCTGATGTGAGCAGTCCAGCTGGAGTCTATACTGTTGGCAGAGGATTTCTCTGTATGTGTACAAAAAGTGCTTGCAGTCCATTTGCTGAAATGAAACTTGTCTTTTGATCTCAATTTCCTGAAGACAGCAGAGGCTGAAATCGTTATCATTACATTGCTACTACACAGAGATAAAGAAAAAAAAAGAGGAGGGGATGGAGCTACTTCATGTAACATATGCTCCTTTTCTATCATCACTGTAACAGGGGACTTCCTGAGAAATATATATTCCACATGTTAAAAGAAAATAAATCAGGTGATGCAGGCCAAGAACATTTTCTTAGGGCTTTTCACAACAATATACAGAAGTCCCCCCAGGCTGGGAGAGAGCACAGAGCAAGCTCAAGGCTGCCCTAGCTCCCAGCTTGCAAGAAAATGCAGTATTTTAACATCTCAGCTCATTTGTTGACTCTGCATCAACAGGACATTTGAGGAACAAAGAGGCACTTATTCCAGCATCACCTTGCTGAAGCACCAGAAGAAGGGCACAACTGGACATTGTTTCTCTGGACATTCACTTCTCCCCATTAAAATCAGGATTTGGGCCTAAGAGAAGGAAATCCAAGCTCTCAGCAATGCTGACAGAGGACAGCGAAGCCCTGCTGGGGAGCACAGCTAGGAGCTGGCACACAGCTTTGTGGCACAGGACAGACAAGTGCCTAGCTCGAGGTCAGGGTTCAGCCTCTCTGTCCTGAACCACTGCCTGACACCTCTGCCTGTGCAGGCAAGGAAGCATCATCGGAGTTTAAGTGCCAGATGCTTCCAAAAGTTCTTTCAAACAGAGGGCAAAAGCATCTCTCATCATTACTGAGAACTTCCTCTAATTCAGCTTTTCCCTCTAAGGAGTGCATCAGCTTTCTTTGGAGGGTACGTGACACTCCTTAAAAACCTCCTGAAAGGCACAGACAGGGCTACAGTTCAGAGAGCGACACAGACGCCAGCTCAGACTGAGAAAGCCCATTAGCACTGCTGACAGCATTAGCTGGGTGCATTTCTGATGCTGGCAGGCTGTGCTGTTCACCTGCAAAGATACAGAAGCAAAGCTACCACCAGCCTGGGCCTCACAGGACAGCTGAGGAGACAAGTGGAAGGAGAAGGATAGCCTGGTTTTCCTGTTGTGCTGGCCTGTGGATGTAGAAATCCAGGCTCTCAGCAAACCTGGCAAAATGTGCAAGTTTTACTTCTCTTGTCATAGATACTTCCCTGTTCTGAGCTTGTAGAAGCCTGAGAGAACTGCTTGCCTGTCTTCTCCTTGGTAAGGAATTCAAATGTTCCAAAATTCCTTCGGTGTGAATACCACAAATGCACTAAATCTTATTTCATGGAGCACTGTGATGTTTTTCAACTGCAACACACTGGCAGGTAACACCAGCTCTAATCTGTTTTGTTGCTGAAAGTTCAGGCACACCATTGCATTTGGGATTACATGGGATCAACACAGCGGGATGCCTGAGACGATGACCCCAGAATCCCTGCTGGCACAACTTCCCTGCAGATGGCAATTACGCTCTTCCCATCTTAATGGTGACTAACAGAGAGGTAACTACTACTGCTGGCTGGTCCAGGAAGAAAAATGTAGCCACACAAGCAGATATGCATTGCATTCAGCTTGGTCTGCATGCTGCCCACTCAGATACTGTGGCTGCACAGTTATGAAACCATCCTCTTCCTCCTCCAGCCATCTCTGGGAATACGACTGCACTGGCATTTTTAATCAATGGCCAGTACAAATCACAGAGAGCTAGCACATCCTTTCAAGCAGGGGCCAATAAACCTCATCTTTCTTTTCCTCTGCTTTGCTTTAGACATGCCACTATGTCAGACAGTTTCTCATAAACGGGAGAATTTACTAATGCTGGAGCAGCAATGCAACATACTCCCACTGCAAAGCCAGGTTCCATTACCGGAGCAAGTACAGCTTTTTGCCTCAAGAGATGAGGAAATTGACAACAAATGTGGTTTTTCAACAGTGCCTGCTAGAAAGAGGCACAAGTTACACACTAATAATGTGAATTACAGTTACATATTTGCTCTTCCCTTTATTGCTTTGAGAGCTACATTTTGCTGCATCATCGCCACTCAGAAAAGCAGTTTCTGACCCTGTACTGCTTAGTCACACACGCAAACATTTTGCAGAGAAGTCTCCTGCCTGTCAGGATGCCCTGGGTTAAGTGGGAGACCTGTTCCCACACTGCTTTAGCAGTTACTTAGGAACTCAACATTTACTGCTCTGGGAGGTGCAGGGGGTATAGAGAGAGAAGGGATCCCTTGTATGAAAATCTCTTGCTAAGTGTAGCATCAGCATGCAAAGCACAACAGATTAAAATAACCTCAACAGGACCTAATCCTAAACATCGTAACTCTTGATGACATTCCCACCATCTGCTGTGAGAAACCCAGAGGAGTAAGAAATGACCAACTGCAGAAATCCAAAGCTATCCAATACTGAACTTAATTTCACAGTTTCTTTCCAATCAGCAAGGATATTATTTTTGGTTTTGAACCACAAATAGGAGGACACATCCCAAATCAGTGCAGTGCTTGCAAACAGAAGCCTGGCATTCTTTGGGGTTCTTGGCTTTGTTTTTGGGGTGGTGTTTTTGGTGGGGTTTTGTTTGTTTGTTTTTGGGGTTTTTTGGTTTTTTCAATACTTGACATTTAGGACTTGACCTAATGCATTTTCTCCCTATACGAGTCTTTGAAAAGTGCTGAGTGAAAACAGATTTCTTAACCCCATTAATTCCTCAAGACTTATGTCTTGGTGGAAAGAACTCCTTAAAAGGCATGAAAAGGACATTGGGTGAAATAATATTATTCAGAAAGGCTTAAAATAATTTTATATGTTTGTATTTTGTAGTTTTTAAATTGCTTTTACTACTTTATGTGTTTTCTCACTTGTTGTTGAGCAACAGATGCACATAAGAGGGAAACAGAGAACATAATTATTTGCAAAATACCGCCAAGTGTACGAAACAAACGTATTAAATTTGAAAATAGCAGTTTTGATTTCTCCTAAATTCAGAGTACATAAATGGTACAAGTTGTGCCTTTAGTCTGCTGCTACTACAATTTCAGAGAGAAATCTAATCTTTCAAATGAGATTTCTCTGGGTGCATCTGTCCCAGAGTATGAAAATGCTCTCTGTATGGCACTGGCTGGACCGAGTGTGTCAAATATCAGGTAACTGTCCAGCACATCAACCAGCAAATGCTTTCCTGCATGCTTCAAGAGCAGCTTTTGAATGAGGCCTTCTCCTTATCAGCCATCCTGTGCTAAGGAAGTGTCCTGCACTGCAAAAGGGCTGACAGCCCTTGTGGGCTGGGGCTGACGTGCAAGCAGGACCTGTGGAAGCACACCTGCTTTGCAGCCTGCCTTGGATTGCCCAAGCCCCGAGACAGCCTCTGGTGTGCTGACTCAGAGGAAGAATGCCATGTACTGAATCACCTCTGCCACATCCTGCAGCACCTGGGAGTTTCTTTGGGACTCTCCCAACTGGTATTACCAGGCGGAAAGCTTTCACTGGAAACAGAATACAATATGAGGTGGCTAAAGGCCAACAGTGAGCTTTTAAAAGGTTTCTGACAGAAACCTGAGAGAGCAGAAGGCAAACAAAAAATTCACTGAGTGCTGGCCAAAACACAAAAACATCTGCCTTGCACCTGAAGATGACACAAGCAAACTCAGTAGGAAGCAACCACAACTACTAAAATGATGAGGCAGTGAGCACGCTGACTGAACTCCCTAACTAGATTTTTAGATGCCAATGCCCTTAGGGAAAAATCCTCTCCATCCACACTACACAGAGGCCACATGCTCTGAGCTAGTTGTTTCTTTTCTTTCTAGGCATCACAAACTCATGCACCAACTCAGTGTTGATTTCAGGATGGCTGAAAGCACAGAAAGTAGGTGCAAACCAATCCACAGGGATTGCTAAAAACCAGGTGAGATCATGACTTTTTTTTTTTTAAGAGTGAAAGTCCGAGTGAGAACACATTAAGCAATCAAATACAAGTTGGAGTGCCCTGGGCTGGGCTTTGGCTTGGTGACCACAGCTATCACCCAAATGATTGCCTAGCAAGACCAAGGTTCAGGTGATACTGAAATAATCCCTTCCTCCCTGTTCACTTTATGGGCCGAGGTGGCTGGTGGGCCCCAGCAGAGGGAAGGTGCCTGGGCAGTGGGAGCGAGGGTGGGGAGGGAGGGAGGCAGTTGCACGTTCTCACCTGAGGCCGCTGTAGCATTTGTAGGGGTTGAAGCAGCTGCTTGGTTCCGGGCATGAGCAGGGATGAGGATCGAAGCCAGAGATGGGTTACTTGACAGTTCTGGAGGGGAGGTGGAACAAACAGAGTTAGCTCATCATCCACAAAGTGCTCCATATGCAGGATCAGCTCCTAGGGTTTCCCCCTGTAACCACACCTCAGGTGAAACACATGCCCTTACAGCCCAAGGTCACGTTACATTTTCTTCTTTGCCAACCAGCGAGAGGAAACCGCAGGGATATTTAGCAAGGCAGTCTCCAGAGCAAGACTGCCAAAACTACAGATAGTGGTGCAAAGGAGTAATTTCCTAGAGAAAGACAGTGGCTTGGGAGTGAGCAAAGAACCAGCCAAGCCTGTACCTTGTCAATGGCCTGATAATGCTGTTTCCTTCTGAGCACTGGAGAAGGATCCCCTTCTTCACAAGCCCACCTGCAATCAGTCTCAGGGAGAAGGCTGATAACAGTGGTGCTGCTTTGGGCACTGGTTCAGCAAGCAAGCAGCTGCAACAGTTGCTCCAAGAGCTTCGGGGATTAGTTCTTTGGCTCACTCAAGCATCATTTTTACTCAAGGACCCAGGAACCCCAGACCAATCTCTCACAGCAGTCTCCTTGAGCGAGGCCAAGAAGAGGTGACGTATCCTTTAAAAGGACAGGGAAAGGCAAAGGGAAGTGGTCAGCTGGGCAATTTAAATGGACGACAAAATGATGCAATCATTAGAAGACATTAACCAGGGAAAAAATAGTCACGTCTTTTAGGCTCCAAATCTAATATAGCTTCAGTGTGTATCAGAATGAGAAATAGGCATCTTACAGCCACAACTGTGGGAGGATTAAGGGCAACACATTGCCAACAAATGACAATCTTCTGGCACCCTTTCAAGAGAATCTAGTGCCTCACAGAAGGTGGGACTGAGGCGAGACAAGACAGGTCCTGTTTATTTCAGAAACAGGAGTGACTGGCTGTCTCCTGAGAAAGCAACATCCGGTAAAAAGGATGTGAACAGTCACCTCACGGAAGGAGACTGATGACTTTAGGAACTCCAGGAGGTCATCTGGAGGAGAAATGAGAACAGGAGAATAGACAGCTTTTTACGCAAGACCTCCAGATAGCACAGGCTGTACAGAAACCCAGCCAAATCATGGCATGGGTTCAGTAAGGGGCTTTTGGACACAGTCGCTAATTATCTGGGATCATTTTAAGAGGCTATTGCTTTTCTTTAATGCTAGCTTTAAATTCAGGGCCTAAAGGGGGAAGCAGTCCACTTGCTAACTTTTTTTTCTCTGCTGTTACAATAATTTCATTACTGCTGGGAGGGAAACAGGCAGAAGACTCCCCTGATTACAAGCCCCTCATTGCTTTGCCTTTTGAGACTGTGTTCCAGCACTTATGAATGCAAGCAGGTTGCTACACTACCTGCAACCCATCTATCTTGTAATACTCCATTCAGGTCTAAGCAGACCTAGTAGTCCTTCTAGAAAGCCTCAGTACTCACAGCACTTGTAACAAATACAAAATCCTCAATTCATACATGAGTTCATATATTCATAATATTATGCAGGATTTGTGAATCTCCATTTTAAAGGGAAAAATAAACTGAAGAAACATGAATCCTTAAATGTCAAAGTGGAACACCAGTTACAAACCTACACTTCAATACTATCATGGGTATTAGCTGCTTTGTGCTAGAAAACATTGCTCTCTTACTATTTTTTCCAAATCTGTTTCCCAAATCTGTTATTACTGGAAACCTACTCTTCACATTGTTCTTTTGAAAGTTTCTATCACCCCTGCATTATTTTCTGCTCATCACTCGAAACAGTACAGGGCTGTGATCCAAACAAAAGCAGAACTAAAGCAAGGAAGCTCCATGACACTTGCTACCTTCCAGTGCTGCACAGTGCCTCGAGATGCAGCTACAGACTGTCAGTGCTGCTGTAGCCCAAGAACCAGCTGACCAGACACAACAACACCCTTGCAAGGGCACTTCGACCCTCTTCTCATTCCTTCCTCATCTAATGTTGTCAGAACACCTCCTTTTTTATTGTAGCGATAATAATGGCATTTTGTTGTGTTTAATGCAAGTGCAACCATTTCTGTGAAGCTACCTTAAGGAACTTTCACAGAGACTAGAAGACTGACCTTGTTCCCTTCTCAAACCTCATATTATCTTTCTTGGTATGAAGTTTCTGAAATTGAGCATACTCTGCATGTCTTGAACTTAAGAGGGGCAGGCCAATTCAGAGGAGATACAAAGTAAAGTGGACTCTCTCGGTTGAAGTTTAATAGCGGTTTTGCTTGACAACTTGTTTGAATTTGTGCTATAATGTATTTTTGCACCTATCCCACCTGTAAGGATGAGACATGGCAATACTGTGGAGAAAGCTCGACCTGTATCATGTGCAGTCTACAAAATACTGAGAATCTCTGTCCTTAGTGATTTTCCCAACAGTATTTGGGCAGGGTGTTCAACTGTAGCCTGGTTATGGAAACCAAATGTGCAACTCAAGGCTGGGTTAATTACAACTAATACAGCTGCAAGAAGCTATTGTGGCCAAGGCAATCCAGGCAGTTTTCAACACCATGATATGAACAGAGCAGCTATCACAATTGATTTATAAGACCCAACTCCCATTCACGTCAGCTGGCAGAACACCCTTTTTGCTGATCAAATCAAACCATTTGCAGCCATCTCCATGAAGGAGCAGGAATGAAAATGTCTAGTTTTGCTAGAAGATCAAATCACCTTCATTCCCCAAACACAGGAAAATGCCTGGTGTTGGGAACCAGCACAGTGTTCTTTTTCAGGACTATTATACTTGATATATCAATACTCCAAGAACCCCCTGAAAAAATTATTCTTGTACCATGGGTTTTTTTTGGTCACAATAACAAACTTTCCATTATATATACACATATACATATACATCTCTCTAAATAAAAAAAAAAAAAAAAAAGCAAAGGGCACAGGCTTGGGTCATTAAAAATATTAACTAACAAAAATCCCAATGCACTCCCCCTTCAGTAAAAAAGCAATTTATTTTTGAGAAGCATGATAACCATTCCTAAGTGCTGAACCACTGAAAGAATTTTATAGTCTTCAACGGTCAGCATGGAGTGACATTAACTTTTGTGATGCAGCACAATTGCTGACGTTGCAAGTAGTTTAGGAAATGGCAGTCATTTCACAGACTATTTGAAAATTTGGCTTCAAGGAGAAAAATTGCTTTTGGTCTTGCAGATCAAAAAGCCTAACTGAATTGCAGTTCTGTGGCTAGTAAAGGTACTTCCTTAGCCAAAAGAACTTTTTCAAAACCCAATTAGCATATAATATGCGTTTAAATTAAGAGAAACTCAAGGGCAAGACATTACAAATGACCAGACAATACTCTCTTCAACAGACCTAATCTCTAAGATAAACACCCACATGCCCCACAGCTTACAGCTGGCTGCCAAAGACCATGATCTTGATCTTCCATATACCCTCACTGCTCTTTTTCTAAACTCCATCTGAGCAGCATCAGTGCCCAGGTCGGCAGATTGGTATGATGTTTAGTTTCTTTTTGAAAATCAATTTGAAAATCAAGGTCTTAATGGTCACATTTATCTTGTCATTTCTAACAGTTTTGCCTTCAAGCCCTCTGCAGTCACCTCCTACTTCATGGGTTTCAGGCAACTGGATACAGCCAAATCAAACACTTCTAGAACTTAATACTGCCTGTTGAAAACAAACGCTATTTAAAACAAAATTGTCTTTCATTACTTTTTAAATTACCACAGATGACTTAACATGACTCAGTATCCATCTCATGATCTGATATGTTTCCCAGTTGGGATTTCTGCTCTGGAGCAGTCAATTTGATGGAACCTTGCACACTAAAGACCAGAGAACAAAGACTGAACAGTAGTCACAGGAGAAGCAAAAGCTTCTTGTATATCTTGAGTTCATAGTCAGGACTGCTGTAAATTTATCAACTACAAAGTCTTTCAAATCACTGCGCTAAGCAATGTATTTAGGTATTTAAAAACAACTCTGGTTTGGGGTTTTTTGGGGTTTGACTGGTCACCTGCAACAGAGCTCTTTTGGAAAGGCATTAAATGATCAGCCTGTGTCCTGCCTTCCCCTTATAGATGGTAAAACTGGCACCTGTAGGTGACAGACAGAAATTTGCTTTCTTTATCTTAAGGAAATTGCTCCACAGGAACTGTTTGCTCTTACCATTCCCAGGACTTGCTGTGTGAGGGAGGGCAGCTACTCAGGAGGGCAAAAGAGGAGCTTTAAACTTGCTTGAGCATTAGGGTAGCTTATCCAACAGCTTCCACACTACCTGAGGGGAACCAGGGTAGTGTGGAATACTATATGTACCAATACATATATCTGTTTTTCCCCTAAGTAAAACATTTTTGAATTGACTCACTATAGAGTTTTCCAACTCTTTTTAAAAACCTTGTTTTCAAGCAGTAGATAAGTCCAATCTTAATGTCATCACGAAACAATTAGTCAACACTTTCAAAAAGATGGGGTGAAGCTGTTTTAAGATACTGGGATCAAAACTATTTTAGCTACATAAGATGGCCTTAGAGGGGCAAAACAAAAGGCAATCCAGGAGTACAAGGAAGCACTTGCAATGTAACTACTACATTTCTAACAACAGATGCAGAAATCCACACAGAGGACAGTGACCTGGAAGCACAAGTTATTTACTTGACCACTCTAATGTGTTTATGCTTCATAAACGGCCTTTTTATAAAAAAAATTAAAAAGGCTCCATAAGCTGAAGGAGACAGCTGTTTCACATTCTGGCAGAGGGGCATGACATGCACTAAAAAGTTTGAAAAATGACACTGATGCTAACTGGGCCAAAAGGTGTTTTGGACTTTCAACAGAATATGCATATGCAACTATTCTTGCTCAAAGGGTGAGAGAGTTGGCAGCTAATCACTTGAAGAAAAACAACAGAAAAAGTGCTCCAAATTAATTACTAGCATATTTGTATGCCATACTTCTCACATGTTCTGTCTTGGCAGGCAAAACTATTCTGGGGGGGTATCAGTTTTACATTTCTGACTTCTGTAGAAAAAAATAGATGAATGGTTTTAAAATCTGATACCAGCCTGGCTTCAAATAAGAAAGTTAGTTGTACATTTATTTTTACAGTTTCTAAACGACTGAGTCAGTGTAATGCCAAATGAGCTGTACAGCATTTAAATTCTGGACAGTAAAGCATCTGTATTTATCTTGAATCCAGAACCAAAATGGACAGCAACACTACAAACCTAACATGCATTACTACTTGGCTATGGTGTTTCAGGTATGAAGAAGCAGGACCATCTCCAAACGACATTCTAACCTGCATGGCCCACTGACCGTGATATTTCACACAAAGCCATCAGACTCTGAGCTATTCATATTCATACTCTGCAGACACATGCTTGAAGCATTTAATCCTTCCTGATGCAATCCAGTAACAACCACCCTCAGTACATCAGCAAAACTGAATTGGAGGAACCAAGATTCGGAAAATCCTGTAACTTCAAAACCCTTTCCCTCTCTTTTTGAAATGGACAGCTGGTTATGCAACTACTCAGTAAACTTAGTATCATTCAGAGATTTCTACTTCCCAGGGAGCAACATCTGCATTACAACCAACGTTTATCCCGCTGCTTCCTCCTAAAGAAAGGATCCTTCAAGGCTCTCAGGCTACCTTGAGTGGTGAAATTGAAGAGTGCAGGTTTATCTCTCCCGTTGGGTAACTTGACGTTTGGGTCCCGTAGTTCATCGAAGAAAGAGTGCGCGCAGGCCTCCAGGGGAGTCAGGCGGGCGGTGGGGGTGTACTCCAGCAGGCGGCTACATAGCGCAATTGCTTCGGGGGGAGTGCGGGGCCGGAAGACCTGCGGGGCAACAACAAAACAAGCAAGGAGAAACACGTTGTCTGGCTAGGTCTCGCCTCTTTGTCGACCAGAAGCAAGTCAGAGCAATTAAACCTCTCATTGCCCAGCAAGCTGGTACAAACTTGCAGTTTGTGCTAATCAAAGTCCTGCAGTAAGTGTGGGAAAATCCATTCCTGGGGTTGAGAAAGGGTTAATTGCAACGCCTTGCGCTAGAGTGAGGGTGCAATGCCAGCAAGAGACTTCATGAGAGCGCACTCAGAAAAACAACTTTGAGAATGAAGGGGAAACTCATTCAAAAATCATGACAAACACACACAGGTGCTACCAGCCATGCATATGGGGTGGAGTGAAGGTGGGGAAGAAGGTTCAAATGAGCAGGATTCACTGAATGTAAAAATATAATACAGCCCCGCTATGGTTTTGGGTTGGGGTTTTCCTGGCTAGTGAAGGAAGTCTTACTACTAACACGGACTTTTGCAGGCAGGCAGGTCAGACTGTTGCTATGGAGGCTGCTGTTCAGCTTTGGAGAACAACAAGGAAAGCACGGGTGGGGTGCAGGAAATGTCTAGCTCCAATTTGCAAGTTACTCCTTCTGTGACCTTATTCTGGCAAGCTACTCCCATAAGTTTACAGGGATAATTCCTGCACATTTGGTATTTGTAAGGACAGCTGAAAATTGCGTCAAGAAAACCAACTGTTTTAGTCTAACAGATTTTTACTTTGATTACAAAAAGCAGTTCTTCACTGCAGCTTTGTTTTAAACTTCTACCCACTGCTAACCACACTCTCCGTACTACTTTCTCACTCCTTTATAAGCAAAATAGGAGTTAGTCATGTACATGACCTGGATGGCCTCCTCAAGCACTTGTCTCTTGCTATGTTGCAGGTAAAATGCAGTCTGGGGTAAAGGAAGTAGGGTGGGCACACATGTTAAGTTCTAATGCCAGCATCTTTGGTAAAAATAGAAGTAATCCAAAATGCCTTTGTACCAGTGCAGGTGAACACAAGCCACACAGCACCACAGAGGGGAAAAAAAAAGTCAGTACATGACATGCTAGTTAATCACAGATGAGAAACTTGCACAGGCACTCCTTCAGTAGGTTTTAAACCAGGCATATATGCTCTCTTGAATAAGAATCAAACTCAAAAGCCAAATTCTGTAGGGACTGAAATTTCCTGCCCTTGGTATGCAGCTGGGCCAGGAGCACTGGGTTTGCTGCAGTGTGTGCTGTGCTAACCAACTTCTGTGGCAAGGAATCCTGACTAGGGGAGTCAAGGAGCCATGGACAGGAAGACCTGACTGTATTCCTACTACCAGGTTATTGCAAAACAAACTGCAAAAGTTTTTACACGCATTTTTTTGTGCCTATAACAAGAAGAAAGGCTTTAGTTTAACACTGCTGGCAGAGAACCTGTACTGACACTGTGTTACCAGTGTAGGGCTACCTGAAGAGGCAGCAGAAGCTGTTTTGTGCCCACTGCCTGTGTAGCTTGGATTGGTGACCACAGCACACAGTGGATGCAATTATTACTCTCAAGTCACAGCCTGACCAGAACAAAATCCAAGACTGTCTCCAGTTAAAAAAACAAAAAGCCTTCTGGCTTCCCCCACCTCCCCACAGTAAGTAGCGCAAATGTGTATGTCTTGAGGTAAACCCACAGAAGTGAAGTTGTTCTGAATTTAATGTGAGGTAAAATTACTGAGGTCTCCCTCATGCACCTTCACAGTGATATTTTAACAAGTTTGATTTATCACAGCTTGAAACCTTAGTACTTCACTCTTAGCTGTGTTTTTTGCCTCAGTACAGCTCACATATAAGCCACTATACAGATTTTAAAAAGAAAACCACTTTATTTCCTTAAGGTAAAGATGGTAAGCCCTTATATCGAGAAAATTAGTAGGCAGACAGTCACAAATCTGACATATGTAAAAGGAGTACTTGCTTGTCCATTCAAACTCCTCACTTTCAAGTCCTTGAAACCCTAACGTGCTTCCTAAACCCTGTTATGAACTGTTCAGCCTGCCTTTGGATCTGGAGTTAGTCATTTGGGGTAGGCAGTTCCCAAAGTCTGCCCTAACTGCTTCAAACCAGGAAGGGAGGAAAAATATACATATATACTAGGAGGCCTCACATGGCCTTCTCCTGCAACAAGTGGTAACTAATGCATGAAGCAAATTACAGGTCTGTGCCCATCTCATCTCTATCAGCTTGTGTTATGTTCACCTGGCTGCTGCCTCAAGGATGCAGTTTGAACTCAATTATTCCACTTCTAGCATTTCTCTCTTTTTTTTTCAAGGCTAGGCCTAGTAATTTGAAAAAATGTTTAAGTACATACCCGTACTCCTGAGGTGAAATGTCCTGTTCCTGACGAGTCCTAAAGATGATAATGCAGTGAAATAATCCAAACAGGGGGAGTCAATCCAAAAGAGAATAGTCCAGCAAGGAAAAATATAGCCAATATTATAAGAAATCCATGGTGTGGGGGACATAGTAAATGTTTATACAATTAGAAACTTTAAACATCAGTCTCCATAGCAGCAAGTCCAACTTCACCACAGTGTATGCCAAAAAATCGATTGTGCAATGGTGAGGCATAGTATAGAAACATTTCTATATGAAATTTATGTTCCAATGCCAGTGCATTTACTAAAAAAATAAAAAAAATCGAAATCAAAACTCTAACTTGAACTAAAAGGGTAATTGAAATTCCCACAATAAAGAATTTTCCGTCCTCGGTCCTGGATATAAATGTCCACAGAACCAAGTGGCCAGATTAGTTTGTCTCCAAAGATGCATCCCGCTTGTAAATCTGTCCCAGACACACAATGTAAACTTTTGGATGGTTTTGGGTTTTTCTCAAAAAAACCCAAATCCCTAGCAATTTGTAATTTGTGCTGAAGATGAAGTAAAAATCCGAGATTTTTTTTTTTACTTTAAATTTGGATACTTTTAATTTGTGTGCACTACGAGTACCTCAGGCCGCCGCGGATTATTCTCCATTTTGGATTGACTTCCCCCTCCACTGGATTTTGTTTGCTGGCATTATCTCTTTAGGATTCTTCAGGAACTGGATGTACCACCTCAGGAGTGCGGGTATGGACTGAGTTTCTCTCTACTGCGGGTTTACTCCCCCTCATACCCGTCGCACCTGTTACTTAAGAAATTTTTTTTCTCCTCAATTTGTCCCCTCCCGCCTCCCTTTTGAATAACGCCCTAAGAAATAAAAGCAAAGCCCTCTATGGTCTTTTAGCTCTTCCCATTCAGCAAAGTTCCCCCGGGAAAGCTGCCCAATTCACCCACCGAGAACTACACGAGCAGCTGCCGCCCACAGCAATGGCTACACCAGCACTTCCATGCCACGGGGCACCGATGCCAAGGCAACGCTGGGCTGATGCTCCGTGGTGGGAAGGGGCAGGAGGATGGACAGACAGTGGGACTTGTGAGCCATGAAGCCCTCGCACATATGTCTCAGCAGGAGTTTAAAGTCTCTGTAGTTCTCAGTGAGGGAATCAATTTAGTAAATAATCCGCGGATTATTTTTAGTCTGCGGACTAAAATTTAGTGCACGGACTAAAATCCGGCCCATCGGAGCGAAGTCTGTCTCGGTCTAAAATACACTTGGGTGAAAGCAAAGGAAAAAAAATAAAAAGAAAGAAAAATAAAAAGAAAAAAAAAAAAAAAAGGAAAGAAAAAAGAGAAAGAAAAAAAAAAAAAAGGAAAAAAAGCTAAGTGCACAAAGTGTTTGGGTAGACTAACATTTAGTATGCAGACTAAATACGGCCGGGCAAAAGGCACAGCAAGTCCACAAACAAAATAAAAACCAAAAATAAAACACTGACAGGAACTTTTAAAGCAATCAGATACTACCCCACCGGCGCAGCAATTCATTTTTCTAAAATGAAACAAGACCTTGTGTAAGGCTATTTGTCCACAGGAGGGACCGAAGGCTCAAGTTTTCATTTTAAAAAATGAACCTGTTTTGGAGATAAACAAATGCAAAAAAAAAGGCTTTACATACAATATTCTTCAAGAAAATTTTGCACTTGAATAACTCAAAACCTCTTGTTTCTGCAAAGCAAATGAATTTCAGGCTGAGACCCAGGTAGCTGGTTTTTTTCTTCGGGGTTTTTTTTGGATGAGTTACAAAATTCTCTGGATGATCATGTCAAATGGAAATGCTGACTCATCCAAAGCCACAGCTTCTGGTGCTTTTGTTGGTTTTTCCCTCCCCCTTTCAGATCCCAATAAATCTATACCTCACCAAAAAGCTGAGGGACCAGTGCGAGTTGCTTCTTTGTTCAGGCATGCTAGTGATGCTCAAATACCGACAGACCATAAGAGCGAGTCAGCAAGGCCTGACACACTCCTCTCTCCTTCTTAAGTTGAACTGCTATCAATGCAAATTTTTTTTTTATGTTACACCCCCTTCATTTTTCTGGAGCTACCACCTTCTTCAGCATTTCAGGCTTAAGTGCCCCTGGTGCACTACACAGCTCTCATCCCCAAGAGACTACAATTCAGATGAAGGCTTTGTGCACTAGCAGAGCAGTCACATTTTATTTTATTAATTTGAAATAGTTCCTACCAGTGTAGTGGAGTTTACGCCCCTTCTGAATTTTATTTTTCTGCACACATGGAAAGATGAAAGAAAAGGGATGGAAAGCACAGAATTCTCCTATTTCACTTCACTCACATCAGCATTCAGCTCTCAAATAAAACCACATGGGGCAAGAGCTCGGTATTGTTTTAACAGAATGGTCGTTCTGACTTTCAATTCATTGACATTCCTCAAACAAACTTTCCATGCACAACACGAGCTCCATCATCTTGGCATAATTAAGCCCCAAAGCCAAAGCTTCACAATGTGACACCAAGGTGCTCTTCTAGCCAGCGTGTATTAAAAGACATGATTTCATGCCATCAACCACTGTGCGTTCTGCATGCAGATTGTGAATCCTGGCCGCATGCTGGGCTACCTAAGAAAGCAGAGGCTCAGGAGAATGACATCTGTTGCTAACGCATCAAGTTTGTGACACCACTTTTAAAAATTTCCTCACCAGCTTCAGACTCACACGCTTTTGCCAAGAACCACCCACACCGCCAATTCAAGGCTGACAGGCTGTGCACATCCTTTTGGTTTGTAAGCACATTTTTTGTTGCACATGAGCATTAGGTAAGAGAGAAAGCTCCTCCCTTCAACCAAAAGCTCGTACTGTTTACAAGCCAAGTAATCAATGTGGAACACAACCCTCAAATCAATTTTAAAAAAATGCTATCATACAATACAATTATTATGAAGCAGCATTTTGATCGCCCAAGTTTAACACAATAAGGCTCATGAGAAATACAACACGTTCACAAACAAAAGGAGAGGGAAGAGACACATGCAAGACAGCAATGTATGCACTGAGCTCTACCTGACACAAAAAACCCTAAGGCTGCACCTGAAGCTCTTGGGACTAGTCTTGTTCCAAATGCCTGAAAATTTCAGCATGGGATTTCTGAAATATGCCATTTGGCTACTTTGAAGTGTGTAAAACTTACGTGATAAAAAACGGAGGTTAAAAGATGCCCACAAAAGAGGAGATATTTTAAAATATATATAAGCCCCTCAACTTTTCTCTGATTAAGTCCCTCTATGTTTTTTCTAAAAGTACCTCAGAAACAGTAAATAGAAATAGCCTGATTAGTCAAAAATTCCTGTCTGATGGCACTTAGACAGGGAAAAATGAAGTAAAGACAGAAGGGTTAAGTGGCTTACAAATGAGCCAACACAGAACTGGGAACAAGACCAGGAACCTGTCTTCAAAGCTACTTCTTGAGACCACACACTTTTTACTGGGCTCCCTCCTCTGAGGACCCTGTGGAGACAGAATGAGCTTGCATTTATTACCCAGTGCATGTGCTCTGCTTCTATCGAGCTCCAAAGGAAAGCAACAACGCTAAGAGGAACAAAACAGCTCCCCTTCTTCTGAGAACCCCTAAAAATGTACCTCAGTGCTCTCAACCTTGCTGGGACAGCAGCTATAAAAACCTAGACAGATGTGTTGCAGTGGGATGGCTAAACGGATGGTACAGTGCAGAAGACATCAAACTTCGTATTTGATTTCTGTAGTTGCACTGATGGAAATCCTTTCTTAATGTTGCATTAGTTCTCACTCATTTACTGTTAGGCAGTACTTTCTTTACTGCATACAAATTGGGCAAAGGCAGGGCAATTTACCATCCAGCAAACCTGGCTTTTTTTTCTCATCCATATAAGATAAGAGGTTTACACTCTGTAAAATCATTGCTCCTACAAAAGGAGCTAGCAAATATGAACTTGCCAGGAAAACAGTTATTTTTTTTCTTTTAAGCTAGTCTCCAGCAGAGCTGTTTTCACTCTTTGCTCATAAAGTCATTACACATAAAGTGAAAAACAGAGCTGTACTCTGTAGAAAGAGGTCAGGGGCACAGTTTCACAACAGGCATAAATCAAATCCAGTTCATGCTGGAAATGAGAGTTCTGCCCTTTTGGACATGCAGGTCTGCCCTGGTCCCTTGTCCCAACATCTGGAATGCTCAGTCAGGTAAAGGAAATCGATCCAAACCCCGAATATGTGTTGTTCAAGAGGTTTTTACTACCACGCAAAGCATAATGCATTTCAGGAATATGCAGGTGGGAGGCGGAGAACTGACCCGGCTCTGTGATGAACTTAATGCCAACTATGGAACTGCAACCAAAGAAGGATCTCATCCTTACTGCATCTTTGTTCCTCTACAAAAGAGCAGACTTAAATCTCAGAAAGAAGAGTTTGCATTTTCATCTTGAATCCAATTCCAAGTCCACTTACAAGATTTCTGACAAAAGAGTTTCCACTTTCTTTTGTCATCAGTTATAATTAGAAGTGACAAAATGAGCTGTCTGTTTATCCATTTTAGTGTTTGGTATTCTTCCTTGAATCTACAGTATGAGCAGTCACTTTGGAAGCATTACAAGCAAAACAATCTGCTTAAAAGCTAGACAAGAACAAGGGGAGCAGGAGTAGGACAGGATGAAGACATAATACCAATTCTGGAGGGTGGAAAAACATGTTTATGAGAGAGACCAGACTCTATATCCCAGTCCCAGAGTGTGGAGAAGACAACAGGACTGTCTGCTATAAGCACAGAAATAGTCCACATTCAAGGTAAAGTGATTAGTATGGAAAAACATATATACAGAACACACATGCACACAAGAGGATATCAAGACTAAAATATTAAGCAAGTATTTTATAGTATTAGCAGAAATTACTTCATAATATAGGCAGAAATATGAATACTTAAGTCAATATCCAAAGCTACTCTTTAGCACAACCAACTGTGGTTCTGCACAACTTCAGCTGCAGCCAGAATTGGCCAATAGTTTTGGAAAGGTGCCAGAAGGGATGAGCTGGAGACTGAAGACTCATCTTAGATACTGTTTTCCTATGCTAAACCATTTGGCTTAAAGACACAGACAAAAAACCAACTTGAACAGTACAAATAATGAAAAAGCCCTTAAAACAAAAAGGAAGTGCTTACAAAGTTGGGAGGGATCCTGCTCGAATCTCCCACAAGTTTATTATGAAGACAAAATGATGCAGAGAAAAGTCCTCATGTATTCATCCACAAGAGTGCACAACAGAGGGGCAGAGATGCTCAAACTAATCTAAACATGATAGTTTCTCTCCCTGTCTCTTCCACTGTCAGGCAAATGACTACTGTCTTTTTCTAACTCAACACTGACTTGGAAATTATTATTCAGAAGCCAGCTAAGTATAAATTTGGGGATGGTAAATAAAGCCATTCTCTTGAGTATACTCAAATTTATCTCACCAAAAGTATATTTAAAAAATGCCTGCATGTTTGAAAATTCTTGCAAGTACTTGCAAGAACAGGAGAAACAAAGGTAACCAAACCATAACATACTGAAGAGATTCACTGTCCATTTTTAAGAGCTGCCTGCAGTAGAAACTGTTTCCATGTCTATACAATGGAGACAAGGCAGAGGTTATAATTAAGTAAAGAAAACTGCCTTTGCTGTTACAACTTGTACTGTTTTGCCATCATGAAACATGGGCATATACATGCATACATATATTTCATTATCCTGACATTATACTGGCAAACATGTGGCAGTATCCTTGGGTGGGGATAAGAAAAAATCCAAGACAGTCATTTTCCCTACACAGAAAGGACTTAAACGACATAATTCTATTACATTAACTACAATCTTAATGAGATCCTTTACTAGCTAAATGCAAGAGGAAAGGCAGGCTGTCACAGTTGGACATTTCATGTATTTCTGGAAGTTACCACAGCACTGCCTTTGTTTTTCATCACCTGGGGGATCTGAGACCTTAAGGTGGGATCTGAGTAATGCCAGGATAAAGGGCAGCTGTAATGGGGCCATGGTAAGCAACACCAATTTACCACGAGCTTAAGAAGAATGCCTTTAGACCTTTTGTTGGCTGTCCCACCGTCCCTTCCCCCTTCCAAAAGGGCCAAAAGATTCACAGAAAACTAATCACCAAAGCTGAACTTCAACAGCCCTGTGATTTACAGTCTTGCACTTGATCCTGGATTTCCTCCTTGGCTTTCCAGTCACAGTGTTACATGGTATAGATGAAGCTTAGTCAGAAGAACAGAAAGAAGTATAAAGATTAGTAGCACAGATCAGACTGCACTTCTGAGGAGAAAGAAGGCTCAAGGAGTTGAGGTGGCTGAAAGACACAGAAGCAAAGACATAACCTAGTAAAAACAATAACAGCAAATATCCAGAAGTAACTTTTATTTTACGAGCTGACACCATTGGAAAAAAAGGACCTGTTTTCCAACCCAAGATACACCTGAAAGATGTAACTGTGTGTTTAAAAGCCTGCCTAATTTTTTCCGACCGTTTTAAGTCAGCCATATTCACACCCCTGCAAAACACTGCTTCTCTTAAAACAGGATGCCACTTACTGCACAGACCAAGGTAGACAAGCTGTAGGATGCACCTCCATGAAAACAAAACATTCTATATGAAGTGAAAATAAAGGGAGGTTTGGATGAAAAGAACATTTAAGTTACTAAACACACTGGTATTCTGAAAAGGACTCCCCCTGTCCAAGCACCAAAATGTCCTGGATTCCTCCTGTTGAGGTTGGCGGTGTAGGGACAGGTGACAGAGGAGAAGAAGAGGGAAGCCCTATTGCTGAAGACTGGTTTGAGAGATTCCTGGAAAGTTCAGATTCTCTTCTCTTTTGCTAGCCAGGGACATGATGAACTTCCATCATCAGGTGCCTCATGCATGTAAACTGGTATGAAAACACACACATGCTTGGCCAACTCAAAACTATGTTGGAGATGAGAGAGAAGCCTCTCTAAGTTTTATAATGGGAGACTCCAACTCTTTAAGTTAAAAATTTACTTCAATCTCAGATTGTCAACAGATTGAAAAGAGTTTGAGAAGAGTTTGCACTGCAAATTCATGCTATTGCTGCAGCACAGAAAAATACTTTTTAGAGTGTTAGACTTTTCTCATAATTTAAGAAGGAAGGTATCAATACTGTATTAGGATAATACCAATCCATTCCTACTGGAAAGCCTAAGATACATCTATGAAGTTAGGTTTCAAACATCCATAAAACTTGTGCTCAAAATTCCAATTTTCATCCAAGATGTATTGAATCTAAACAACAATATTCCTCCATAGATTTGTTTCTCTCCAGAGTAAAACAATTTCTCTGTCTCTTTAAAAAACGCAGAATGTATCACACTGCACTATAGCACCAGCCACCATTCTTCTTCACAAGTAGGTAACAGCAAGTGTAGCAGATTACCCATCATCACAGCAATACTGAGTAGGAAAGTAACATATCCATGCCTCCCAGAAATTCCTCAGAGAGTAGACCAGAACCAGATACATCCAATGCAAGTCAGCACCACAGAATTTCAGATGCAACCTATAGGTACTACAGCTTCCAAAGAGAATTCCTGATTATCAGCTACGCTTTTGCAGACCAAGGAAGTTCTCTGAAAACAAAACCTTGATTTTTTGTATAGATTACTGGCCTGGAAACAACCAGTTCCAGACTGTATAGAAACATGCACTGGGCACCTTGACTGCATAAATCTAACTCCAGGCAGGGCCTACAAGCCCAACTTTGACAAACATCCATGTTCTATTAAACAGCACAAAACAAGGAGAATGCTTTTGTGTCTAAGAGCTTACAGCAGGGAGTGATATATTCTCAGAAGTTCTCTTTCAAACATGCTGAAAGTAGCTGCCTAGAAGTTATTTCACACGTACAAAAATATCCTTCTGTCTGCCGAGTCCTCCGGTCATAACTACTCAACAAAAATAATCACCTTCTATCTATTGTCATCTTCAGTATTTCTTCAGCTTAGATGGCAAAGATTTGTGCTTCTGAAGCTGCAAGTTCAAGTCCTGTTGGCAACTAGCTGTAGCAGTCTAGTTACATACACAGTTCTAACAAAAAACCACAACCAACCAACAACATTATCACTTTCATTTCTTCAGTCACTCTTGTTTTTTCAAAGCCAAAGCTCTGAAGAGGTTTTTGTCACTATCCAATTCTAAGATCCTCTGAGAGGATTGCCTATGTCCACTGACATGGCATCAGATGTTACATCACTGTAACTGGGTAAGAACCAGTTCTATGTAATACTGCTACTTAAATCTATCATGGCTCAACATGCTCAAAACATTGAAAGGAAAAGATCTTGAGAAGTAATACACTCTGAAGAGAAGAAGATAAGCATCATTACCAGCATCATGCTGGGTAATCCATTTTTTAAATTTAGCATTTGTATAATAAATACAGATCTCATAAATGAAGTGTCATGTAACCCAATTGTAATAAACTGGCTTAAATGCTATTCTACACCCAGCTGACATCAGCAAGGGCTCTGTGCAAAATGACTTGAGAATGAGAAGCTATGCTGCAAGCACAACTCTCTAAAACTAATTGTGACCTAATGGAGAATGCAAATTTGATTTTCTGGCATGCTCATCTCACTTTCTAATTTCACCTGTGATCCTCTATAACAACTAAAAAACCATTCTTTATAAACAGAAGGAAGTTTCAGTCTTTTCATGAAGCTTCCATTTGCTGAAAGTTGTGTTCTAAGAGACTATCAGAAGTGGATACAGATGATTCCTAAGACTGTTCAAGCTAAGATAAGCATTTAAGTTAACTATGCAACTCAACTCCATGTCCTACAGTACAGCTGTGCACTTCTACTCCACTGTACATTAATATAACCTCACCCAATCCAAATGCCTTCAATGCAAGAATTCAGATGTGAGCCTGATATTCAGTGCTACAAAGCTTCTGGGCTTATTCTTTTGACTTTTACTAGGATACAATTCTAAACTGAAGAGATCACTCCCAGGGACTTCATCTGCGTTGATTTTTTTCCCTCAGTAACAAAAAGTATTAAAAAGCCTTGCTGGATTTACTAACCTCCCATACTATTATACATCACTTAACCAAAATACAGAGTTACTTGCAAGAAAGTAACTCTAATATGGAAATGCAAACCGCGGATTAGTGAGAAAAAGATCCATAACTCATTGGAGAATCTATCACAAAGACAGTGACGTGCAGTCCTGTCCTGGCATGTACCTGTCAGGTGTATGGCCTGCTATCAACTAGCTCTAATTAGTTTTTTCAATATTTCTACTGCCATAGAGTATTTGGCCCAAAAGAATCTGCCCTGGACATGTGCTCAGCTAGGCATGCAACCCTTCCAGACACAGATCTTACTTTCTTAGCAGAAGGAAACCTGAGTGCTGATACAGGATGGAAATACACTGTGACTATAACAGACATTTCTCAAGCAGCAAGAGGAAATGTTAACTACCCAGGCTTCAATTGTTTGAGACTCAATATTTAACTTATTCCACACCCAAGAGGCTGACTAAATGATCGCTACTCTGTCCCAAGTCAAATATTTGTCACTGATATGTGGAAGACCAATTAATTGTGCAGCAATGTATTTGTTTCATTGCTAGCAGTTTTCTCTTTGGTCATGGAGGTCATAATATTGCCTGCCTGTACTGCATTGGTGACTCCCTATGAAAGCTAGATAACAAGAAATCCTAAGAAGTAACTCCAAGAAAAACCACCTCGCCTCAACAGCACATCTACAGAAGTACAAATAGAATATTATTATGAGAGAAGCATTTCAGAAAGTGACTGTCAGCCCTCATCACACTATTTAACAGCACTACAAAAGTGCCACATACATACTTGAACACACCTTTCTTATTTCTATGTGACTTTTTTGCATATCAGCTGATAGCAGGACATTATGTAGAATATTACAATCTGCTACTAACACACACACCATTATCAAAAACAAAACAAAACAGAAAACAACCCACCTATCGGCAACTCCCAGACCAACAGATATTACAGTGTAGTGCTTCAGTATCTCCTTCTCCTCAGCTACATCAAAAGTTTGCAGGTCCCCAGCTTAGTTAAAGGCACCCAGCTTAGACTGAAAGCCACCAAATCACTGAACAAACTGAACAACTTGAATTTTTACTTTCAGCCCACATCTTTATTATTCAGATCATATAGACTCACCTTAGTCCATGGATGTGCCTTAATCTGAGGAAATTTGAATTCAGTATAGTTTGGATTCATTTCTCTAATTTGCTCCCTTGTAGGCGTTCCCAGAACCTATAGAGGAAAGAAAGAAAAAGGCAAATTGTTTAGATATGCTTCATATGGAATTAAGACTGAAGTATAACCTATCAGAATTGAGACAACTGAAATCAATCTGTGTAACTAGTAAGTTTAAATAGAGATCAAAACAACAAAACTTTTGCACCCAGGAGAGGGTGCACCCTTCTCCAGCCTTTGACGACTGTTCAGAGTAAAAAATGTTTTGTACTCTGTGCTGCTGCTACTTGCTCCATCCGTGGGCAACACTAAGAAGAGCCTGGTTGTTTCTTCATTCCCTCATACCACAAGGCTTTTATACAGACTGATGAGACCCCCCCACCCATGGCCAAGGCTTCTCTGCTTTGGGCTGAACAGTACCAGCTCTTGCAACCTCTCCTCATGTGACAGATGCTCCAGTGCCATAATCACCTTTGTGGCCCTTACTCCAACATCAGTGGTCTCTTGCTGGCAATTCAGTTCATGCTCCAAGCCCAGTGTCAAAAATTTAATTATCTTGAAAAGCTTTTCACAAAATTAAAGCATCTTTCTCAAACATAGTGATATTTTTGTGGGGTAGAGAGTTCACTTTAATTAGGTTTACGTAAAACAGAACTACCAAACACATTGCAGCTCACTGCATATGGTTGATTAAGGATCAGACAAGCAGCACAGACTGTATTTTACAAGTCACAAACAGCAATCCTCTGACAAGCTTAAAAGATCAGCCAGTTACTGCTGAGCGTCTCCTGCTCTCCCCACAAACAAAACCGTGTGGGTTTGGGCGGTGCTTCCTCATCTCAGTATTTTCACATGGACAACAGACTTAGTTTAAATCTAACTTGGGAGTATCAAGAAGGCATACCACCTCTGGTTTACCTTCACCAAGCTCTATTTCTCATTCCCAGAATCTGCACGATTTTATTTATGAATGCAAATCAGTTGTAAGAGAAACAACAAACAATTGCACATCTCTTTGTAGGGCTGGGTGCATTTGGAAAGGATTTCAGAAATCCCTTGAGGAAATAAGCCTGACAATATGGCAATGGCTCTTTCTTTTCAGTTAGCACCAAGTGTGAGAGAGCCATTGTCTTCTGGCTATATATAAAAATTGCAAAGTATCTTCAAGAAATCTCATTGTTTTCTGCTTGCACCCAGTTCTGGGCACCTTTTTGCCCTTTTGCTGAGAGAAGGGCAGATGACAGAAAGCAGGAGTCACTCCTCTATGCGGGGCTCAGCCTCATCTATAGGAGACCCGTAGTGGCACTGTTTTGGCCCCATGACAAATCCCTCCACACAGCTTAGCGTAATGTTATCACCTCATCTCATCAGACTGCACTGTCACCATCAGGCAACAAATGATCACACGATGCTGGCACTCTACCTTCCTGCTTGATAAAGGAATATCTGGTTACAAATTCCGGTATCTGTGTACATTTTCGTTCTGCTAGAAGAATGGAAATTACAAAAATGCACTCCAGAAAGTCAGGTAAGAGCAAGGTAACTGCTGTCTGAGTAATTTTTGGAACAGAGAAACTATCATCAGGTATTATGAACAAAACTTGGTATCTCTTTGCTACTTAAAATAAGAGTTGCACAACACAAAAAATTCCTACCCACAAAGCAACCCTTTAAATGAAGAGCAGCAGCAGAGGAAATAAACTCTGCAACTTGTTCAGACAGTTGTATAAAATGAACAATAATGTTTTGGAGATCACATCATTCATAAGGATTTAAAACCCACCTAATTCTAAAAGCCAAGGGTTACTCTCAGAGATGCCAGCAGATTTTTTTTGTGTGCGCCTGAAAACGCTGTTTTTGCACAGAGAATAAGAAAAAAGAATGTTTGCAGATTCCATAGATTTTGATCAACTTTCAAAGGGAAAAAAAAATTGAAAGGAAAATGTGCCCTTTCCCTGCTGGCTTTCTGTCTGGCACCCACCAGAGCATCAGCCACCCAGCTGCCAGCCCTGCCAGGATGGTGCTGCTCTCAAAGCTTTGATGACCATCACCTCAAGCCTTTCCAATTCTGAAAGATGAGGAGATTTCACACCCCTAAATATAATTTTCATCCCAATTCACGATAAAAGTAATTTTTAAAAGCTTGAAAGTTTTTTGATTACTTAATTAACATTCTGAAAAATGATGGGCACCTTCTATTGCTCTCTCATCTTTTCTAAAAGTTAAGTTTTCAGGCCTCCCTAGTGTAAACAATACTTTTTTAAAAGCATGTTTACCTTCTTTACCCTTTTTCTCCTCAAAAAATTCCTTCAATAGCTTTTCTCAGAAGCAGTGAGTAGACTTATTTTTAATATAGCCCAAATATATCAAATTGGCTCGGTTGCCAAGGCTGCTCAGAACAGGAGCCTACACAGTGCAAGTATATTTAAAGACCACCTATAGCATCACAGAACTCAGATTAGATAAGCAAGGGCAATTTCATGGAAGTACCCACAGACAATGTCTATTCATACATTTCACTAAAAGCACAGCTGTAACTCCAGATGATGGGAGAGAGCAACTCCTAAGCTCAAGCACAAGCATCTAAGCAACAGCACTTAAGGTTTCATGAATGTTTAGAAAAGAAGGTACTGAAGAGGGATCATGGTAGCTGAAAGAAGGGATTGTCTGACCTTTTAGCTACATAGCAGCCTTAGATACATGAAATAACTGTACAAAAGGAAAAGTGACTACTAGCAGCTACACAGTGTATTTATATTTACTCTGTTCTCTTGAGACTGCAACACCAGATTGTGCTTTCAGTTTGTACTGAAAGTGGATTAAAGGAAAAAAAAAAAAAACCCCAAAAATCAACCACAAAACAACATATCCCAAAATCCAACCAAAAACTGAACAGAGAAGTAGTTTGGAAGGAAGAATAGAAGTTTTAAAAACTCCGTCAAATTCAAGTTACAAATTAGAACACTGGGATGAATAAAGTGATAAACTGTAAAACTATACCAGTACTTGACATATCTTGAAGAGGTCCTGTAATGGATCTCTCCTCACCCCCCTAAAATACCAATTCTGTTTGCTACATGATTTGAAATTGTGCCTCACTGATTTGTACCAAATATTCGGTATATTAGGAATACCTTCAAGTAACCCTGGTAACAGCAATGACGACTTAAGCTGCTGCAAACATTGGTCAAAATTCCTCTTTTAAGAAAGAAGCATAAATTACTGTGCTCATTTTTGGCAGAATTACTCCATGAAACAGCTGCTCTTGGTGTATCGACTCTGAAAATACTATGGAGCAGATGTTCCTCGGAGAGCTTTCACAGAATGGTTGAGACTGGGAAGGGATCTCTGGAGGTTTTCTTGTCCAAATCCCCTGCACAAGCAGCATTGTTGAAAGCCAGTTGCCCAAGACGGTGTCCAGACAGGTTCTGAGTATCTCCAAGAGACTCTACAACTCTCTGGGCAAACTGTTTCAGTGTGTGACCATCCTCACAGCAAAAACTGGTTTGTGTTCAGATTGAATTTCATGTGTTTTAGTTTTGCCCATTCTTCTTGTCCTGTCAGGGGATGCCAAAGAAAAGAGGCCAGCTCCCTTTTGAACCCTCCCTTCACATACTCTGTACACTGGTAAGATCCCCACTGATCCTGTCAAAGTCAGGGAACTCTTAAGAGATACAGGGTCCAATACTGAATTATTCAGGTCAATGCAGATTGGCACATACTATTCTACTTCCTGGGGAGCCTTATGGAAAGTGATTTTAGCAAGGGAAAAGTTGAATTTTTTTTTTCTATTTAACACTTGAAAAACAAAAAGGCAACCAAAGTAAGTACTGTAATAACAAAAATGGAGTTGTCTGATGGAATCAACTGCAACTAGAATGAAGACTCAACTTTCGAATGAATGAAGGGGAGGTCTATGTGAGACTACAAAGCATCTTCCTGCAAGTGAAGATGCCAGGTCAACTAGGTTTGTTCTTCATTACTGATTGTCACCATCATGTCTTAAATAAAAATAATCATCTACTAAGATTAACTAAAGAATACACTTGCTGAGAAGCAGACACTGCTCTGCTTCTCCTAGGACAAAAATGGAACACAACAAGTTTCACAGTACATCCTGTCAAGTTTTTCCCTTGATGTAAGTCTGTAATGGATGAAGCTCCCTAAAACATATTTATTCCACGAACAGGGTTCGTGAAAGTAAGCTAATGGTAGGTATCTCCTGCAGTCAAAGAAAAGCTACAATAAAGAAAGGCTCACAAGAATGCCATCGTTACCAAACAAGATGGGGGATTTATGAACCTGGAATAAGCCCTGAACTTGAATATTTTCAGTTTATGTTCTTACAATCAACTTTTATAGGAGGAAAAGATGGATTATTCAGCTTCAAAAGACACTTCAGTTACACCTCAGTACCAAGACAGCTGCTGCCCACACCTGCTTCACTATGCAAAACTGCGCTGAGTCATTTATGACCAAACCCACACTGTTGCAACAGCAGAGGAAAAGGAAACTGCAAGAGTTTCAACAAATCCCAGTGGAATAAAGGCCCTTTATGACAACCATTGTTACTGCTGAACATTTGCCAAAATGTAATCAGTTAGAAGCACAGGGACCTTGGTTTAGAACCAAGGGTTCAGAAGCTCCAGCTGGTAGTAACTAAACTAGAGAGGGGAGAATGTGGTAATTTAAATCAGAAACCTCTAGAAAGCCATGGTTGCAGTGGTATAACGGTCTTCCCTGGGAAAACTGTGCAAGTTTATGAGAAATGTATTCCTAAAAGTCTGATGTTTATGTCTTACCAGAGGGCATAATTAATATTTCTGCAAACATAACTGCACCTCTTCAGAAAGTTGTGAGAGGTATGCCAACAGTTATTTAGAAAATTTATAGTGTAGCACCTCAAGCAGTTAATATGGCTTGAGAGGATACTTCAAGCGGTCTGTCGTAGAAAGTAAAATAAACGTACCCACTTATATATACTTCTTTCAAAAACCATTTCTTGTCAAACAATGCAAGCCAACTAAATATAGGTATTTTTCCTATTTATAACATGAAAGGAGCTATACATCAGGAATAGGAAGAAACCCAATGTCACCACTGACATGAATATAATTGCCCATCAACTTTTTATACTGCCTGCCTGCAAGCACTGGAAGTGATGAATTAAGTGAGGCACAGGAACAGCCAAGTTGTGATGTGGGGGGACATCAGGGGCAAAAATGCCGGGAGACTTCCCTTAGGGCTGAGGACAGAACCCATGTGAACGCCCATGTCAGAGGCAGGCAGGTCGTCAGCACAGGACCACATCCAATAAAATGAAACACTCTCCTATGGCTTACTCTCCCGGAAGAGAAGGCTCCTCTCTGCCCATTAACTACTCTGACTGGATTTATTTTATTTCAAAAACTGAGCTCAAAATAGTACCTTGACATTTGAGCATGAGCCATATATTATAATTGCAGTCTATACTTAGCATTAGGCTCAGTAAAACTGTCAAGAGCCCAAAAAGTTACACATGAATAGGATTCCTGAAACTACTGAACTTGCTTTTTCATACGTTTTTTTCCCCCTTGCTCCCCCTTACCCAGAGAACTATGAGAAGACTATTTTATTATTCCTCTTAAATTACCATAAAATGCCAGTTTTGGTGCAAGGAATAATCACAGTGCAACAGCAACTAAAAAACTCAAAGCAAACACCACCCCCACCCTGTTACCCCCACTTCTTTCCTGCAGTTTTCACAAGTTAGTTGATTCATCTCATACTCTAAATAGCAGCATACGGAAAAAATATTTCTGGTAAAGAAAACACCAGGCAGATTGGCTGATGCTGTCCTCCCCATGTCCCAGGGCTGCTCAGACAATTACTGCTGCTTCGTTCTTTTGACAGATAATTTTTTTTTTCTGCTTTTGAGAGGAGGGAAGGTACTAAACAGAAACTTTGAGAAGATAATTATCTTAGAAACAAGCCTGTTACCCTTCTGAGATTCACTTCCTGCAAGAGGATTAAGGCGCAACCACTGTCTGCAGGAACTGTACTTGAAGCAGTTTCAGTTTGGAAGGCATGTGCCAGCCAGTTTTACCTTGGTGGCTCTGGGATGCTCTAGAGCTTGTGGGGCCAAGACTGCCAACAAACTCCCGAGCTTTCACAGGGAGCATGGCAGTCCTGCAGCCACCACTGCTGCACTGCAAGCTGTGCACCGAAGATTGGAGATTTACAAAGGAGTCTGTCCTGACTGCATCTCAAAGAAAAAATCACTTTTGAGGTCTAAGTGCTCCTTCTTTCAAACTGGATTCAGCAGGGTCCCAGTTACACAGTGGATTTTAAATAGCGAAGTGGCAACTGCAACCCTCCTGGGCTGTTGGAAGAATCCGTCAGGTACAAGGCTGCATGACTGCTCTGAGGCACTGTTTACTCGTACATAATTTCTTTATGGGATCACTACCACCACTGTGACTGTTTCAGAAACTGAGCACATTTCTGAAGGAGATATCACTTGAAAGCCAGTAGGGGCACGAATTTTAACGAGTATATTGGGTTACCCACTTGAGATATTCCCAGTGATGGGACAACCTAACATTTGGAATAACAAGCAAGAGCTAAAAATAGGAAGTAAGAGTCACCATTCAAGATCAAAATTTGGAAAAAGCACAGCACATGATTTCTCTCCTGTAATAAGTGTAAGTATTCTAGAAGAGTATACTTGGGTTAAACTATTTCTTCAGATTTCTTCTCCAAGACAGTATTCCCCTTTATCAAATATCATTTTGTCAGGGGTAAGTGGTCAAAGTTCTCTCTTTCCCAGCCAGACTGAGAACTTGTGGAAAGACCATATTTAAAGAAATAGGAACAAGGGGAAAAATTTAAAAGAGGACTGTCTTTTGATGCAATTAAATGTGATGCTGTGGTTCTAGAGGGGCACAGTTTTTCAGAGCAGTTTGCAAATACACAGTAGGTCTGGAAAAACTCCGGGTGCAACTATACAGAGAAGATCTTGCAAGACTGCTTGAAATGAAACTACATGAAGACTGTTGAAAGTGTATCAAAATCTGTCAAAAGTCAAAAATGCTTGTGATGCAGCAAGGGACTGTGGATGTTGAACATACGGCCTGCAGGAAGGGCAAGCTGTGCCAACTGATATATCACCATGAACACAGCTAAAGAGGGGATGTCATCAAGAACTGCATGAGAAAGGGGAACTAATTTAATGTGATGGCATTTTGAAGTCATTATCCAGTCTAATGCAAAAAACTTCACAGCCAGGTGTAGCACTCACTTGCTGTGTTGGGAAATGAACTCTGAATAATCACAGCTGAGTAAGCAACTGAAGAGAAAAGTTTATCTTGGCTCTAAAGAATGCCTCAAGTGTTACTGTGACTCAATCATCTTGAATTGATAAGAACCAGCAGTAAAGTTTCTAAGCTGACCTCTTCCCGCAGTAGAATCAATCAAATACGAAAGATGAAAGTCTGACGTATTCCCAAATATGTGGGTAAGTATTTTCTTACCACAGCCCATTTTGGGGAGTTTAAAAGACACCATTTCCCCTGCCCCTAAGTTTTAGACACAGTTCCAATGAAGCTATCTGAAAAGCAGGACCCCAGATAGTCAAACAGCAGCTCCCAGATCCCAAGCTTCTACCAAGCTCACTGCTATTCTACAACTGTCAGATCCCACAGCTCTGCTTCTCCCACAGCCAGCTAGCATTAAAATAAGTCTGTATTACAATGAAAGCTTTAAATACTAGTTTTCTATGGCAGCAAATGGAAGAGGTGGATGCCATCTGTCAATTTTTTTTTAATGAATCCTACCCTAAAGGAAACTTTATACAACATCACGTTTTACACGTTGTGCCAAGATTTAACATTTCTGGTAATTTATATGCTGCAGAATTGCATGTCCTCAATTGTACTGAGGCTACAAAACTTCAACTCACTCACGTGGTTGCTTCTTTTATATCACCCTTTCAAATCTGAGTTGAATTTAAGCATCATTCTGGAAGTGCCTAAGAGCATAATGTTTCATGCCTTCTTGGCCGAGTTAAAAAAACAAATCTGCTTAGTTTGATTATCGGTAATTTTTAAAGAATACACAGTAGATGGGACAGACCCCTCCCAACAGCTGGCAGAAAGGAAAAAAAATTGACCTCGCTTTCTACTTTTTCCCCATTTTCAGAAGGTGAGGAAAAATTTGGGGTAAACAAACTTTCTCCCTCTACTTCCACCATAAGAAATACTTGTAAGTGAATGCAGCGTTACAAGGGAAGACCTTGTTATCCATTCCTAGACAATTTCTCATGGCTTGACCTTGAATACAATATTCTTAATTATAACTCTTCTCTGTATTCCCACCTTCACCTTCTGCTAGGGCTTTTCTGAATAGTTTTTACAATACTTCACAACAGAAGATAAAGGAGACAAGGGCACTAAAGAGCAACCCATTTCTCCAGTTCACACTCAGCTTCTCTTCCAGTCTTGCCCTCAGAATGTATGCTGCATTGGTAACAAATACTGTCAGAAGAACACAGTACCCACCCATTCAGGCTCACATGTTACATTACACTTCCTTCCAGTTTCAGTGAACATCCTTTTTTGTGATTCCTACTGTAAGATTTACAGTATTTCTTCTGCCAGACTTTCCTAAAACATACTGCCTCAGTACATTTCGTTTCACTTTTGTTCCACTTCTATGTGTAGTGGACTACTTAGGTAATAGGAGAAAACCCCAGCATAACACAGGTGTGAATGATCATTAAATATCCCTCTTTCTATATTTAAAGAAATTAGTCAGAAGTTTGTTTCTGTGAGGATGAATATCATAACTTCAACCTGTAATTGACTGAAATACCCTTTACACTGGGTACTCCTTCAGTTGCCTTAAGAAATAACATCAGTTTGCCAGCACTATGTGTCGTCACTACTATGAGTTAGTCAAGAAAAGTTATGACCACAGATGGTACAAAGGCGATCAGCAATTTTACTGAAGTACTCTGCTGCTTCAATACAACTGAAGTGCAAACAAATAAGTGCCACAACTGGAGCACATATGTGCTATGAAATGACTGGTTCACAGATGTTCTTTTCAGTAGTGCAGAACTGATGTTAACAGCTTCTTAGCAAACTTTCAACCAAACTACAAATTTCTGCTTGCCATGCATGTCAATAATAAGAGACCCTCTATCTCCTGATTATTTTACTTTCACATTGTGAAATCAAAGCAATGGTAGGGCAGAGCACTATGGTTTCACCAACAACACCTCTCTACACGCAGATTTCTGATCAAGCCATGGACAGTCACTATGATATAAAGTTCTATTTACAAAAATTCAGGTGGAAGTGACAACCAGTGAAAGGACCAGAGGACATTGTCTTAAGCTGCACCAGAGAAAGTTTAGGCTGGACATTAGAAGGCAATTTCTTCACAGAGAGGGTGATTAGATATTGGAATGGACTGCCCAGGGAGGTAATGAAGTCACTGTTCCTGGAGGGGTTTAAGGAAAGACTGGATGTGCCATTCAGTGCCATGGTCTAGTTGACATGGCAGTGTTGGGTCATAGGTTGGACTCGATCTCAAAGGTCTTTTTCAATCTTGCTGATTCTTTGATTAGCTTTAGGTTTTGGGGATTTTAGACATTAATCAAGAAACAAACCAGGACTTTTCAAAAATGTCCAAAGGCAAACACCACACAAAATCCTGAGGAGGTCTGGTCATTTGACATGGACCCCTTGACACGTCACAAAAGCAGTATAGCAAAAAGCAGCACACCACTCTTAAGACATTTCTCAAAAGTTAGAAATATTGTCACTTGTACCATCATCAGCCCTACATCTGAAAGCAACTCTGGTTTTTCATTAGTGTTTCCTATGCAAACTGACCCAACTTGGATAAACTGAATTTGAAATACACTGGGCAGAAAGGCAGTAAGAAGACATCAAGAAAGTCATAGAAGTATGTGCAAGACATGGAGTCTCCAAAGGAAAGCTGCTGACTGAAGGATGTTCAGCAGGACACACAGAAACTCACTGTAACAGAAGCCAGGTTTGTGTGGTCAAAACTTGGAAGAGATGGGGTGACAGTCTAGAAATGTCACAGCACACCCTCAAGCCCCACCAGCCCACATCCTTCAGGCAGGAGAACGAATGACCAGTCAGTGTTGGTTCATGTCATACACTCTCCTAGGACAGGGACAAAGACACCAGCAGCTCTTCTAGTCAATGACACAGACAAGTAGGAAGCTCTCCTTTTTCACCCACAGATTTGGGATTTGAGGGGCTTTCCACATGCATGCCACACAATGCATCAAGGTAATGGCAAAATCAAAGAGGAAATTCTTTTAATACAACCCCTTATGTTGATGAAATCAATAAAGCTGAACAGCATGTGTACACATCTTATCCTCTGTAATAATGCTATCTTATTATGTGCATAGTATAGATTCAGAGGAAAATTATACTGCTCTCTCTGGAAATCTTGTTTCCTTCACTGCAGAAGCTGAAAAAGGTAGAGTAGACAAGGGTGCTGGGAAGTCAGACATCAATCTATGAACTATTCTTCCATGTCTCTAATTTGAGAACCACACAATAGTCACAGCTTTCCAAATGAAATCAATCAAGATGTGCTTGGACATAAGTGATATGTAGGAGTTACATATTCTGACACATTAGTTATTTTACCTTGAAAAACAAGACTCTTCAGGTGGAAGGTACCTTTGCCCTACATGTCCTCATTCTCTATCTGCAAAAACAAGTGCTCTTTCCCACCTTTCATTTTACAAGAGCTAGGAGGAAGGAAGAAGAGAAGGCAACTACATATGTGAAGAATCTGGCATGAGGAATTTAATAACATTGTTTTCAAAGCCAAGTACTAACTGTGTGCAAAGGAAAAACAGACTCTTAAAGAATGAAAATCATACATTAATAAAAGCACACTGGAAGTGCAATGTTTTATGAGGGAAAAAGCCCCAAAACATCATTATGCATGACTGCAAGAAGAGAAAGCAAAAATCATCAGGTTCTCAAAACAACATAAAAAGTGTATTCAAACACTGTTTACATGCAAACCCCTGTACAATCATGCCAGAATATATGTATGTTCACTAGTTTAAAACAGTGCATGTTTTCATACTGATTCCCACGGAATAACGCAGTCAAAAAAACACTTAACATTCCATACCTTGATTATTTCCACCAACTGATCCACACCACTGTCACCTGGAAAGATCGGTTGTCCTAGTAACAGTTCAGCCAATACACAGCCTGCTGACCACACATCTAAAAAGGGAAAGGTGGAGGACAGGGAAAGGTATCAGTAAAACATACATATTAAGCCATTCATAAAAAACCCAGCCATTTTAAGCTACTTACTTTACCCTTTGTCATGTTTGATAGTGTATGCAACACAGCTAAAAATGAACAATACTCCTATACCAATGTTACCAGATACCTGGTATAAAACACACAGTGTGCAGATAGTCTCAGAAGTCAAACTGTGAGATAATGAGAAACTGGAAAATCATGTTAAATGCCATAACATATTAAAACTTAAGAGATGCAGGGAGAAGACCATAGAATGCTTGCCATTTGTAAATTGAGAATTTCCCCAAACCCTGTGTTGGTTTATATCACACTGGTCATGAACTATGCATAGGTATCATCCAACACAATAGCTGATGTTTCTACTGTTTCCAAGTGCCGAACAGACTCAGTTTTTCATACATACATTGAAAGCATACATGCACTGACAGATGAACCAGTATTGCAAGTATTACTGGTATCCTAAAGTACATGATGATAAAGGGATCTGGGAGGCAGCCTCTCTAACCAGTCATTTCAAGATCTAATCTTTATCTCAATTTCATTTGCCAGCTTGGATGAGCAACAGAACTGCAAGTCATAGATCACATGTCAACAGCATCTGTAGAAGAATCCTTTAACTAATTTTTGTACGTACAGCAAAAGCCTCAAGTAGTCCTTAGAAACTACCCCTCCTACATCAAGAAATTTTTCACACTTTATTGCAGGTATATCTTCTTAATTAATTAGGCAATTGAATATTACAAAAGCAACTTAGGAATGTATCTAAGTGTACTACAGAGTACAGCATTTTATTTTTGGAATGTAATTAACTAAAATGAAAAATCTAACAAAGCAAATACAGTAAACACTGTTTATCAAGTGTTTGTGAGAATCTAATGTGATTGCACGGCAAAAAAATGGGATTTTAAGCTGCTCAACACAGTAGAAGTATTGTACTTAGATGCAGAAAACTGCTTCTCCCCAAAAAGAGATGCGCTATAAGCTTTCCTAGAAAGACATCCATTGCTGAATGAATATCTAAAACCTTACACTAAAATCTAATCTCAAGCAAGCAATCAGCCACAGAAGATCTGCAAAGTCTATAATATAAAGAAACATCCCAAAAGGGAAAATCATTTCCCTTCCACCCACATTTCTTTACCTCTCAACTATTTTTATGAGCTAGCCTTGTCCCCTAGGAGAATTTATCTCCTGAGGTCTTTTCCACCTGAGATAATCTATGCTATGGCAGAAATCCTTATTCCCTCATGTTTTTAAACTATTTCCCATGCCTGGAAGTGTTCGAGGCTGGCCTGGATGGAGCTCTGAGCAGCCTGGTCTAGTGGAAGGTGTCCCTGCCCATGGCAAGGGTTTGGAACAAGGTGATCTTTAAGGTCTCTTCCAACCTAAGCCATTCTATGACTCCACGGTTCTGTGAAGCAGGACATACACAACCCTGTCAGTTATAACTAAAGGTCTGAGTAAGGAAAACATCTCTGACAGTTCTCCAAGCCATCTATTATCACTTTGTCACAACCACTACAGAGTGGTGCAAAATAAAATTAAAAAAGCTTTCAGGAACTTAAGATTTATAACAAAATAACCTGCACAGTTTTCCTTCCCAAATTTCTAAAAGAAAGAGTGAGAAGGCTATGCAAAAATACCTCCCCTCCTCTTCTCAAGATCATGGTTCAGTTGGAACATACAGTAGACAAACAGCACTGTCATTACTTAAGCTTTTGAAATTACTTCCAAATCAAATGGACTCTCTTACTTATGTCTTGGTACAAACATTGCATCAGGGTTTATACTAAAAAGTGTAAAAACTATCCAAAAAAACCTACTTAGAATGTAAACAGTAACCAGAAATAATTTGAAGTTTGAGTCTTGAATTTCAACAAGAAAACATACAAGATGATGCTCTTTAATTTTTCAATTAAAGTCACATTTAAGAAAAGCTGATATGGCCACCAAGGTGCTAAGAACTCTTTTGGACAACAAACTAAGAAGGAATCATGCAAAGAATGTTTAATTGCACCTAGCTGCTAATCAGTGTCTCTCTCTGATAGCTCCTGCTGTTGGACCAACATGTACAGCAAAACCATGGTGCAAAGCATCACTTTTTGTGTTTTCCATGCATATTGGATTTAGAGGAAGTACACAGCAGTTCAACAGATAGCATAGGTTTTTCCAGAAGTATTGAAGAGATAGATTAAATGTACTAAGCAATCAGAGCATTGTAATTTAAAAGTCTATATAAAGACACCTTTAAAGGGTTTTAAATAAGCTAAGTCCTTCCTTTACACTGTTCTTTACAAAACAAGTAGTTACACCAACTATGTAATAATTATTTACAACACAAATCCTTATTTTGCACTGAAAAGGTTATATATGGCAAGGAAAAATATTTGACAGCATATATATATAAACACAAAGCTGACAGGAGAGTAACTCATCAACCACAATTCACTTCCTTTTAAGATTTTGAAACTATGCTAGCATTACTTTTTTTTCAGATTAGACTACGGCTTTTTTAAACTGTTTTAAATAACCTTCTTGTCTGGCTGCTCCATGAAGTTGGCTTTGTGCTGTTTTTGCTTTTTCTAGTTTCCCTAAATGCTTTTGCACTCCACCAGCCTATTTCAGGCAAGTCTGTAGGTCAGAAGTTTCAAATCCAATACAGAAATTTTATAAAAATAGTGGGGAGCATCAGTGTTGCTGCCAAGGTGAGGAGGGCTCAGCCCCTGGGGGAAGTGCTGGGCTCGCCCCAGCCCTGCCAAACTGCAACTGCAAACAATTCAAACGAGCAGGTCCTTGCCCAAGAAGGCCAAGCACAAACAGCAGAGGGCACATGAGAAAGCTGAGGGCATCATATGGGAACAGAAGAAACAAAGCAAAGATGTAGGTCATGAAGAAATAGGTGGCAATGGCTGAGGAATACTTGCTGCATTCATGCTGGATTTAATCTCTCAAACATCCATCAGAAAGTTAGGTAGTAGTTCCTTATGTAAAATCTTCCAAATTAGGCAATTTAATGTCTTGTTAAAAGTCTATTTACTTTTCCTTTATTCTACCTGCTAACACTTTAAATACACAGTAAAGTAAAACACAGGCATTTCAAAATCCAACTTTTCTCCTGGCATGTAATTTCACCAACTTCCAAATTAGGACTAGGGCAATGCTCCCTGGGCAAGGAAGTGAACAAATCCTTGAAGCATCCTCAACAAAATCCAGAGAGTAGAGGCTAACTTGAGCAGCTCCAAGGAGGGACAGAAACAAACCACAATATACACAGGTATTTATACAACTCTTGATAAGCTATGTACAATAAGGAACAAACTAAGAAATTTCATCTCTGCTGAAACTTAATGGAACTTCTGCCATTGACTAAAATTTGGTTCCAGGACAGTCTGCTCTTTCTTTTCCCCGCCCCCTTCATATCTTGCATTTTAAAATTTATCTACCACATCAGGATGGTGACATTTTTCCTCAAGCCTGAAGTAAATAAGTACTAATTTCTGTATTTAAAGACATGATACTTAAAGGAAGTGATCAGTTTTTGACAGTTCCTTCCCAGCCACTTTTCTCTCTCAGTACAGTGGAGCTAACTGCTACAGATTAATACGTGGTGTAACTACCTGCTCCCACAGGAGAAGCAGCATTTTCTGAACTATTTCTTTTCAGTATTCAGCACGTTAATTAAAGCAAACTAGGACTCTCATTCACACACTTTAAATTAGCTAATAAACAAGGTAAGAGAGAATCTTAAAAGAAAATATGTAAACAGATGGTCCTTACACCAAACTAGTTGGGACAATGTGAAATTTTAGGAGAAAAACACTGAAAGCTATCCATTTTAAGAAAGCAGGCAAGGATACTTTCTTCATAGCTTCAGTGAAATGTAATCTACACAATAAATAAACAAACACAACTGCCAGGCAACAGCAACATCAAATAGGCTTATTTAAGATAGTTTTCATACATTATAACAGTAGCTAATGTCATATCTTTATGATATGACTAAGATCACTTAGACAAATACCATTATCACCTAACCTACTTCCATTAATTTAAACACACAAAAATTCATACAGCCTCCTGTACTACAAAACTTCTCCTAGATGAAGTTTCTACTACTTTATTGATCTTGAGAGCTGTTAGATGGACATTGTCTAATAATATAATCTCCATAATGCCCTTGCTTTTGAATGCATTCTAGCATTACAGAAGGTAAGAAAACAAGTATTTCTCTTTAAATTCTTCCTTTAAAAGGAAGAGGCATCTGGGAGGACCACCTGCAAAATACACTCCTTAGCTTTAATTCTATAATGTGCAATGGCCATTTTGAGTTGGAAATTAATACCCTGTCCACAGATTTCACTTTTTCTGATCTCAAACTCTGCCTTTCCAAGCTGAAAAGCTGGCCCTCTTCTTCAGAGCACAAGCACCATTCATTGTATTACACTCTAACTCATTATTTGGAGGACATGAAGGAGGAAGGGGGGAAAAAAGAAGGTTTCTATCATCCACTTAGTACAAATTAAGAATATCCATTTATCTGATGCTTTATGGGGCGTATTTACCTTCCTACTTTTTTATTACCCTCATCTATTCACCTCTGCCTCACTATCCCTTCATCTTGATGGACATCCTCCATCTTGGAGGTGACTCAAAGTTGCTGCTCTAGAAACTGTGGAAACAAATCAAGAGTCAGAAAAGCAGCCCTGGGAAGTCATAAAATCAACAGCCTCTGGTTTCCAAATGCCAGACTCCATAGTGCTTTTCACTGCTGTTTGCTTGAAACAATATTTGGGATGTCAAAACAAGAGCAAAATTCAGGATTACAGGCAGGTGTGCAATGTTGGTGGAAGTTTCATACATCGAGCCACCACAGATCTATGGATTAAGGAGAAAGAATAAGGCTGGAACATGAAAATGCTTGAGAAGACATGTTTGTTAAAGTATTTGGAACAAATACTAAACACAGGTATCTCTATTCTTTTGCAACGGAGAGATGAAACTACAATGACAGGTGGTAGAGTAGTTCAGTAGATTAAACACACCTGGTTATTTTCAGCCTTGGAAGTTGCCATCTGAGAAAGAAGCAAAGCCTTCTCCCTGTTTGGCAACAGTTCTGGGACACACCTGGTGGTGGTTCTTCCCCAAGAAACTCTGAGACAGGCCAACTACACAGGCCTGCAGAAGAGTTTCTGCTCCAGGCTGCCGAGGTGAAACACTCGTGCTTGCTAGGAAAGTGAATGAACAACTTCATGGCACTTATTTTCGGACAGCCCAAGAGAAGCCAGCACTGGTCCTGCAGATCAATCCTTCCCTGCCAGTGGCTATAAATGTTCCCTCTGGAACGCTCCCAACTCCTGCCAGCGCAGCAGTGGAGCAAACAAGCTGAGACCAGCGGCCCCTCGTTGTGCAGAAGCACCACCAGAATCTGGTTAGCCCTGCCCTACCCTGCCACCTCACCTAGGGAAAAACCATGAGATTGAAGCAAAGCTCAGCTGCACAGCTTCTTTTCGTACAAAAGGAGCACGTGGCAACAGAAACATCTGCACCCACCCCTACTCCAGTGCCTGTCCCAGGACAATGTAGGGGAATGTGGGCAGCCATCCCAGGGTTCTTCAGCAGCAGCATCCCCCATATGACCAGCACAGCCAGAGCCCTGCCATGAACATACTCTGGGATGCTATAACACACACAGACTGGCAAGAAGGAAGCTTCAGCCAAAACACTGTCAAGGCATAGCTGAAGGGCTTGGTTTGGGAAAAAAACAACAAACGAGCCTCTCACTTCCCTCTCCCCTGCTCAAAAAACCCCAAACAATCAATAATAACAAACTCCTGTAAATCAGCTGCAGGAAGCAAAGGATGTCCATTCCCAGCAAGCTTCAGGGACACACATTTGAAGAATTCATAGCCAAAGGTGCACAAAGGCCCAAACTGTACAAGCTATGAAGGCACTCAGTTGACATGAATATTTGTGCCTGACCACTGCAAAGTTGTAAGGCAAGCACGGAACAGAGCTATTATGGGTACAGACTTGTAGCTATTTGGCAACAGTGACTATTTAAAAACTTGAATAGGTCATTTCCCAGGTCATTATTTTAAAAATAGAGTCCCAGGTCTGCTGGAGGCACTAACTGCAGTAAATGTGATTTGATGCTACTCTTACTATGGTGTATATTTAAATGCAGCACTGATGCGGTTTACACATCAGTGTTGCATTTAAATATACTTTACACACTTTACAGAAGTGTAACAAACACCACACCCTTGCTCAGTTATTTTTTTAAAGGGACCTTTTGGGTTAGAATTGAACTCATGCACTTCAATGAAACAATCAAGATCCTAAGAAGTTAAATGCCAGTTTATAGTTTCTTGTGACATCCAGGATGAAAAGACACATCCTGGAACCAATTGCTACACTGAAGAGAAAGTAATGTGACGAGGACAAATTCATGTGTTTAAAGACAACCTGGATGAAGCCAGACAGCCTAATGCAACTCCTGGTTACAATACTAACCAAGATGACTAACAACTGACATGGTCATAACACAGCTGGCTGTGCTGTCAAGGCCACCAGTGTCACTGCCGAGTCTTAAAAAGCACTTCTTGCTCAGACATACTTCCAGTAATTATCCTATTGCAGTGCATTATAATCATAAGCCCTGCAGTAACATTAACAAACAACAAAAACCTTCACAAAAAAAGCTGGAAGCCTTGTAGATAATGTAGGAAAATTTCTACTTAGAACACTTTTTGGCTTTGTAGTCTTCACTGATTTAACTCTTACCAGAGTTTTACTAGAGGATATTTAACTGGGGAAGTAAAGATCCCTGCCTTACATGTAAAGCTCTCTTTTTGTTACCACACACACACAAATTATGCTTACAGAGTGAAAAAGACTACAGTGGGAAAAGGTTATGCTAACAACTCACAAGAAAAACAAGAACTAAAAAACCATGCCAACATATAAGTTTATAAGTCAATATTACAGTACTGAAGCATTTCACAGTTCCCTACACTCTGAGCTATGGATAAAGCACTAATAATTACATGCTCTTTCCCCTCTTTTAATACATCTCTCTTTGCTTGTTGATTGGTTTTCCAACAAGCTGGATGTGTCTGGATGAACAATCCCATCTAAAATAAGGAAGAGTTCTCACTATGCACCATTGCTGCCTACCCAGCAAGAACTAAGGAACATGTACAAACAGCAGCACCACAAAATTAACCCTTAAAATTTCCAGCATGTTGCAGAACACTGGGAAACCGTGAAGCTTGTAAAAGCATTTTATTCCTGCTCATCTCCCATATTCAAAGTCTGCTGAACAGGAGTATTAATTTCCAAGCAATTCAGTGCAAATTTCAAAGAAAGGACTTGAAGGGACAGGTGGGTTTTTTTGGCAAAAGGAGGTCAGAACAATGACTGAAATTCAAGATATTTCTGGAGGCAAGTGAAAAATTGCACTTCAGAATGGAATTTTTATTAGAACCATTTTAGAGATCAGCAGGTAAAACACCAAAAATGGAAAGCACAACTTGAAAAAGGGTCTGCAGTTGGAGCAAGAGATACTTCACAGGCTCATCTATAAAACAGTTTCTCTTGCTGACACATAAAATACTTGTTTTATGCAGGTATCCTCTGAAACAAGAGGTCTCAGGGCACTCTGATAACCTATTAGCTCTCCGCTGGCAAGATGTCAAATGGGATCAGCCACCTTCCTCTCACTCATGAGCTCACAACACTTTGCTTTTACCTGGGCTCTGCTGCTTACTGGACTGCACAATAATGCTGATTGCACTCACTCACACAGCAGGAAGTTAACCTGCCAAATTCTCTTGTCAGCTGATGCTGAATCAGCAAATTAAACAGCAAACTCTCAGAGCCAGGGTATCCAGGGGCAAGAGCAGGGGTGGGGCTGCTGCTTTGGCAGCAGCCAACAGTTCTGCCCTTTTATCTTTATTGTACCATTATTTTCCCCAGACTACTCTTGGTTCTGCCTCTTTTTCCTGCCAGGAAGATATGCAAGAGTTGCTACAATACATAGTGAATAGAACCTAATGGGAAAAAAATTAGTGACAACAGGGAAGTCTTCAGAAACATGTTGAGGTGGGTTTTTTTGTTCCATTTTAAGAACTCCAGAGTTAAAACAAGCCAGCCAGCCACTGAGTTTCACACTAGTTCAAACACAGTAAGTTTAAATATATTGGTTATAAACATAGTCTGCCAAGGGTTGATCATGATCTCCAAATCCTTTTGAAAACATTAAACCTTGCTTAAGTGACTCAAGTCCATAAGCAAGGTAAAGGTTCCCCAACATTGTGCTGACAGCCAAATCTACTCTTTTTTGCACCAGAATTCAGAAGGACCCCAGGTAGTATTTTGACTGAAAAACTGAAGTAGTTACCAACAACCAGCCAACACACTGTTGTTCATTTCCAAGATTCTCATTTTGCTGTTCATTTTTAGTTCTCTACTGTAAGAAAACTTGGCTGTTTCCCTGATCTCCATCAAACCTCCAGCTTCCTTAGTATTTCCATGACACAACTATGTGTCAGGTATATAGAAAGAATTCTTTGTGTTCAAAATTAATGACTAAAGGACAGCAAAAGCTAGCAGAATTACTTGAATTAGAAGGACTGCTGTACACAATATATTAAAGCTGTAAACAGAATTTAAATCTTTCATTAGGACACACCTACCTCCCCCTATAAACTCTTTACTAAAAGCCAAGTAAATAAATTACAGATTCATGTCTAAAGCACAGCACATCTGAAGCAGTAGCTGATTTCCTACAGACATTCTTTACAGTTACTTCAAGTCATTAAAATGCTTTTCTGGCTTGAGATCTCATATCTGCTTTTAAACTAAATGGCAACAATACATGGATTTTTTTTCCACTTGTAATCAGATTTCTCCCCCCTACATTGAAAAAGCCCCTTTCCTAGTGTAATTGATGCTGAAATCTCAGAAGGCGACAATAGAAAGGTGACAATAGAAAGCACAGCAGCAATCTACAAAACATCTGTATTTCTTTAAAAAGTGGTACCTAATAATTTACAACCAAATTCAGCTCCTGGGGATTATATCTGAGATCTCAGGAAACCTTTACACTTCAGAACAGGATAAAATCTGAGGCAGTTGGTACAGACTTCAACCAAATGCACACACATACCTATACTGGAGGTATAATCGGTGGCTCCAAAGATCAACTCTGGTGCCCTGTAGTACCGAGAGCAGATGTACGACACATTGGGTTCTCCACGAACCAGCTGTTTTGCACTGGAAAGGAAACAACAGTATTTCAGTCATGAACACTTTTACAATGTTGCTGTGCAGACCAATATTAAGCTTTGGCACTCTTCACCCACTCCCAATAACTGAATGTTGAAGTACAATGCTCTTTTAACCTGATGCAAACTGACTCCTTGAAGCACTGTGAAATCAGTCCAATCCATCAAGCATCTGCCTTGTACTGGGGACAGCAAAGGAAATTCTGACTACAATCTAGGTGAAAAACGGGGTAGAAGTTTTGGCTGCCAGTTGTCTTTTGCCAGATACAAAGGCTTGTTTACAGTGGAAAAAAGGACAGAAAATAGTTCAGTCAAATGTAGTCACCATTTCAGGTTCAAAAGTTCTGGATATTCACAAGGACTGAGTGGGGTATTTTTGTTTTGTTTGGATTTTTGGTTTGTTGATTTGCTCTTTTGTTTGGTTGGTTTTTAATTTCTGTCACAATATTCTGCCTCTTTGCTACTTAAGGGAGTGTGGTATGAGGTGACAAAGAAAAAAAAAGCCTTTGCCGTTGTATTCACATGTTAATGGTCCACAACTAACATGAGGGTTTCTTTTATACTGTAATCGATCAGCCACAAAGGATTTAACCTACAGTATTGCCTCGATACTTCTCTTTGAAAGAATCCAAGAAAAGAATTGACTACAAGAACACATTACTTTGGGAACATGAGTCTAAGGGGATACTACACTTCTTTCTTAATTAACAAGTGCTAAAAAAAGCTGGAAGACAAAACTTCCCTTTTGGAAATATGACTGTCACCTAAATAGCACCAAACACTTCAGAGTGGCAAGCTAGACAAACCCAGTGTTCAGCTCTCCAGACATTCCTCTCACCCTTCAGCAAAGAAGAACTTCAATCATCCATTTTAAAAAGTCTCAATTTTCAGTTTTCTATATAGAAACTACAGTTAACAAATTCCCACTGATAAAAAATGGTAAGGACTCCCTTTTTATGTATTGTCAGTTTTGAGCTTCAGCGTGATTCCTACTTTGCTCCAACACTGGTGAGGTAGAGCTGAGGAGGAGATCTCGAGGCACCAGTCATGACGATGCCCTGCCTGAATAACCCCCATCTGACACTCCCACCCACTATGGGCAAGCAAATTTAGCAACAGCAGCTTCTGTGACCTCTCACACATATACCCCAACTATTTTAGTCTGCCAAGTCACAGCACAATCTAAAGACTGAACTTTCCCAGAGAGAAATCTATGTCCTGTCTCACTGCAGATTGCCAGAATTTCTGTATCAGTTCTAAGATGGGAGCTGGACTCGAAAGGTGATTCTGAGTGGATATTGGAAATAAACGTGCCTTTGGAAACTAGAACATAGATGTCCACTGTCCAAGAGCTTCAATTGGAAGTGCTGCTTCTGATTGAGTCTCTATGGCATTTGCAACATTAAGTGAATTGTTATGCATGCAAGTAGACTGACTAGTTTAAGTCAGCCTTTTAAAGTTATACTGCCATCATGCCTGTCCTCTCTTGCCCAAACACATTTCACTGCAATAAGTGGTTCTGTTTTTCCATGGTGCAGTATTTTCCTTATGCCATGGTGTATTTATTTTATTATTCTAATAACTAAAAAAAAAACAGGTGTGAAGTTTAATTCCCTCCCTCTTAACATCTTTTTCCAGCTCTTCCCTGCCACTCCTTTGAAGTCACTTTGGGGAGAAAATAGAATATCAGTAATTCCTCTTTTAAGCTACAAATAAAGACCTTCTGAGGGACACAGAGAATTTCTTGGCAAAGTTGCATCAAGGTTCATTTTCAGGAAGATCTTTTCACCAGGTTTCAGGCCACAAATGCGCTTACCTTCCAAAGTCGCAGAGTTTTAGAACAGCTGTATCAGGGTCCAGCAAGAGGTTCTGTGGTTTTATATCCCGGTGGCAGATCCCAAAGGAATGGATATAGGCTAAACTCCGAAACAGCTGATACATGTACAACTGGAACACAGAAATACCAGTCAAATCAGGCTAAACAATTAGTTTAGCACAAATCCTTATTAGAAGAAATACAAAACCACTGAGAAAAAGACCATACTGAATGCCTGTTAGGGCTATTTAGGTGGGCACGCTATTTGCATACCTTTCCCACACACCCTTTGCTACATACACACACATGTGGTGCAAGTTTTTTTATGTGTCCTTTGAGACAGTATAATTACCATAATTCCAAAGAAATAATTGTGCCAGTTTTCCAACGTTTGTAAATAATGGCAATCATAAAAAGCATACACAAAATAAAGGTGTTTCAGTTTGCTCTACAAATCAGCCTCTTCACAGCAGTGAAATATTCCAGGTTATTAAAAAAAAATCCAAAACAAACAAACAACTAAAGAAAACTTTAGTTGATGAAGCTATATTAAATGTTGCCCAAAGACAAGGACAGTGTCTCAGCCTGTCACTGAAGTGAATCTCTCAGTGTCTCTTGCTGAGGGGACAGAGTCATTTTAATTTCAAATCTCTGGACAAAAACAGAAGGCAAAGAAAGCCAACTGTTCAGAATAATTTTATGCAAGGCACAACAAACAAGTACGCTGAGGGAGAGCCTTCTCTGCCCACTTTCCAGGGCTGGCTAACCCCTTAGCAAGGAAGAACACAGCAAGGGGAGATAATAAGAAGCCAAGAACTTCAGAGGACAAGCTTATAGGGCAAGGGGTGGATGTCCAGCTTCTCAAGCTACACATTTTTTGTTATGGATAGTAAAAAGCTGCTGGATACAATTAAGGATTTATAGCATATACAGTCATAGAAGCATGGAAAGCCCTGTTTTAAGGTTGACAAAAAGCTGCCAGGTTATTTTTTATTTTTGTTGTGTCCCCATAAGTTTCTATCAAACTACAGGCAGGACATTATATCAGAGATGCATCTCCACACTTTTATAAGCACATTTTCCACAGTTCACCTTTAACAGTCTATATAACCAGGAGCAATTACTTGATATCAATATCAAGTCATGTTTGCCTCTCTCTCACCACTATCTTTGTTGTCACACTTTCTCTCCCCCTTGTTTTTTGTTCTTTGTTTGGCAGGAAAGTAGGAGAGGGAAGAGAATTGCTTGAATTTTGGCTCTAGGCCTCTGGTTTTCATACTTGTTTCTGAAAACCACAACTCTGCACAAAGAAAAGCAAACATTTTTTCCGAATTGCCTGTTCTAGTCCCTTAAGTATGTATTGTGCAAGTGTATTGCAAAATAATGCAAAAGACTGCTCTAACTGGAGGGGTCAAGTCAAGACATGTGGGATTTAAAAAGCATGCCTTTCATCTCCACACAGCAAACCCAGAATTTCCAAGGACTCCTTACAGCAGGTTAGAAGTTACAAATAAAAATTAACCAGAAGATCACTAGAACAGCTTCTCTGCAGCTTTAAGTTTCTTTGTTACCCAGGGAAAAACAGTTCTCTGCCTGCCTAGTTATCCATCAGAAGTGATCAAACAGGTATAATCTGACCTTCGTGTAGCCAAGATGCCTGGAAAATTGCAAAATCCTAAATGACATTAAGGTAACATGATCTTTGTAAATACAGGATTCTATGAAAGCCTTGCCTTGCCAGAAAAATAAGAATAGTTTCCCAGGCTACCTGGAACAGGAAGTCCCAGGCATCCTGCAAGATGAAAGAGTTGAAGCAGATTTTTCTCTGAACATCTAAGGAAGAACAATTTTCTCAAGTTCCCATAACAGAGAACAATTAGGACAAATGACATATAAACAATTTATCAAAAGCCAAGCCTACAGATTTTAGGGTGCATATAACCTGAAGACATGCTGTTCCACCAACAGACCAAACACCTTGAAGTCTGCTGGATGATAAAATTCTGTGCTTTCTCAAAAATCAGGCGAAAGTGATGCCTATTGCAGAGACACGCCATTTACAATTTATGCATATTGTTATGGCACAAAACTTCATTATTGAAATAATTACAATTTGTAGCTTTCACCTTTGAAACTTTCATCTTCTTTCAACCAAACTGAAGTGTTTTCTTAAGCCAACCCTTACATTAAAGCATTACACTTTTAAAGAGGAGACTGAAGAAATCCACATGCATCAGGAAAACTTGTTGGTGAATTTCCATTAAATATTACCTGTATGCCATGTTAACAAGTTAATGCCATGTGAAAACATCATCATTCACTAATGTGTGGACTGTGGTCACCACAATATACAAAATGGAACTATGAGGCCCCAGATGGGTCCCATGTTTGACAGCAAATGAGAAATTTTATTTTAACCCCTGTATAAAAGATGCAAACAACTTGAGTAAGGTTTTGAAACTACAATGTGCATACAAGCACCTTACTCCATGTAGCTTTTGAAGACATAAGCCAATGAGCATCAAGTGGAGACAAAAATGTGCCTTTCATGACCACAACAAAAGCACATGAACTCTTACTCATATGCCAGGAAAAGGGGAAGATAACAGATTAGAGAACATCCTCTTGACATCCTCTTTCAGTTCCTGACCTTTGTTCTATTATGTCTTCACCATCTCAGGAAACTGAAAGCTGCTAATCTGGCTGGGGTCAGTCTCTGTCTAAGCTGCTTCAAAAACAAAATACTCCCCCCCACACACTCAGTCTCCCCAACCCATTCCAAGACTTCTGTAAGGTCAGAAATTGGGAGTGTTTGTTTCAGTCTCAACCCTCTATCCTTTCTTTGCCATAACAACAAGAAATTCTAAATTTTTTCCTTGCCTCAATATCTATTTGGCTCTAAAAATTTCTGGAAATTTACTGTTATGTTAGAAAGGAGTATCCACAGGGTACTTTTATATCTTACTTCACCTAAGCACATCTGTCAATTACCTACCTTGACATAAATCATAGGGAGTGTCTGTTTGGCCCGACTATAATGTCTGGCAACTCTGTATACTGTTTCAGGAACATAATCCAGCACCAAGTTGAGGTACACCTCATCTTTCTGAAAAAGAATAGAGAAGGAAAACAATTCAGCACTAGATTTGAGGCATGAAGTACAATTAAATTATTCAGAGAAACCTGAAAGATGAGAAAGCTGTGGACATTTTAAGTCCCATCTTTAGTGTGAGAACTGCCATGGAACTATTTAGCCTTTGCACTCTTGCGTTAATACTTCTGTCAAACTTACGTTTGCCATGTTAATTGTTCTGGTCTCCAATGTAAGATATCTTCTGATAATAAATGGAGACAAGGATATAATTGTTCTGCACAGTCAATATTTTCATTAGGGAAGTATTTCAAGGTAACAACTGCATAATTAGTTAAAACAGCCTATTAACTTATTAGTCCCTTACCTGCCAAAACCCAAGAAGCGCAAATTTAAAAGTTCAAAACTCAGCCCCCAACAACAACACATCAAAAAAGTTCAAACAACCTTCATCTTTTAGAAATGTTACTTTGATCTTACTGAATTACCAGCTATTAAGAGATTAATACATATTAACCATTTGTATACAGTAAGCCAGTGTTAACACCTGCAACTGTTCTGTTTACAGGCATTCTGATGTCCCAGTTATCTTCAACTTTAACATATGAATTTGTTCATGACAAAAGAGAACAAGCCAAAACCAAAGCCTCGAGTATAATTTTTAATATCTAGGATTAAGTTAGAGGTTCATGTGAACATAACACAGAGAAGCAACAGAAGTAGCTTTATAATAAGGTACTTTATTACGTTATAAAGTACCTTGTTATACATTAGCAAAGGAAAGAAGGAACAAAGAAGGCTTAAATGACAAAGTACTGTAAACATGTAGTGCCTAACTGCCAAACAGACTTTTCAGCAGTAAAACAAGTCTTGAAGAGACTTCTGATATTTTAATGCAGTCTTCAGTGCAAATCCTATTAGGATTGTGAATACTTTTAATGTTGTGGGGTGGGTACAATTAACCGGATCAGCATAAAAAACTATTTTGAAAGCTAGTGAATTAACTAGAAGAAAACTCTCCTGCACCTGCTATTTTATCACCTGGAACTTTCAACAGAGAAAGACAATACACAGAGAATTTACATGGATGGAAACAGCACAGAGCTCCCAAGTCTTGGACAGGAGGCCCTTGTCAGAATATCTACTGGCTATCTATATCTTAACACCTAACCCAAACCTCATTTAGCTACAGCAATTTAATACTACTACTCTACTGTGACTTGACCCATCACTTGAAGCACAGAGTGAGGTGTGTTTCTCTCACAGTGCTCTGCTGTCCTGACACAGAAAAGAGCAGCAGTCTGGTACATGGCAACACACAAAGAAATACACACCTTGAATACATAGGCAGAGAACTGCTGGCTTTGTGTGTTTTTAAAGACACAGTATTCAAGACCTCTGTTCACCATGATTTGACAATAAAGGTCTGTATTTTCAGGACATTTTAATAGCTCTTACCAATACCTCCTAATAAACCAAATCACCTTGCATGGCCCTGCCTACATCATTCCTCCCTATGGAAAAGAAAGCACTTTCTTAATATCATTGCACCAAGCAAATGGAAATGGCCTACCAGCTTGTATCTATCTGGTCTCATCATACTTCTCAAACAGAGACAAGGAGCAGCCTCCAAAACCCTGCCTATGCTGGTGCTTCTCACAGTGCCATTCCAGGAATTGGGAACAATGTGAAGCCTTCTGGAGACCAAGCTGGGGAGAAGAAAATTTTTGAAATGGATGAAAATGGACAACTACCAGCAGTGCAGAGGAAATACCAGACGGCTCTGGAACGCCACAGACGTGCAAATGTATGCAAGACAAAAAAAAAAAAAAAAACAACCAAAAAAACAACACCACACCAAAACACAAAAATACTCGTATTTTAGCACTTTCCCTGCAACAAGAAAAGTTCTTCTTTCCCATCACCTCTTCTTAGGACAGAGCTTTCAAGGTTTAGTTATAAAATACCAAAAATAAACGTCTTAAAAAAATTCCAAGTTAGCTTATGCCTGGGTAAGGCAATCTGTAAACCATGAGAGAAAACAGTTTCATGAATATGAATGGTTTTTGCTTCAGTGTAGATACAACCTGATGAATATGCTAAATGTCTGCCTCTCAGAGGATGGGAAAGCCTTACTGGTGACAAATCACTTCACCGAGTACTGTTACTGAGGTTGGTGACTTTGATCCAAGGATTCATGTTTCATGTATCAAAAAGATTTACATGAGAGATTAGAGGAAAGAATTGAGTAAAAATTAAATTATAGTGATTTTATAATCCTCTCATAATACAAACAAAAGGGCATATGTAAAACGGTAAAACATATGATCAGTAAACCCTGTCTACACTACTTCACAGCAGTGAGTGTTGAGAATTACAGAACTACTCTCTAGCTCATATAGTCTTTGCTTTGCTTTTAATGCCTCCATTTTTATTTCTAATTTTACATTCTATTAAAAGTGGGATCAATTCAATAGCTTGACATAACAAAAGCACAAAAAACCCTGAGGCATTTGAATCTTTTAGAGATGGAGGCTTCACTTCTGAGTTTTGATGCCAACCACAGTACCTGAACAAACTGCACGGGTTTTTTGTGGTACTGCTCCTGTGTAAATGTATGTCACATAGAACACAAAGGCACATGAACACCTTTTCCCCCCATACCAACTTTTAAGTTTTGCTGTACCACTTGAGGGACTCAGAACTCTAATATGCAGCTATAAAGGCAAGGCTTATGCCATTGGCCATGCAAGTAGCGGCATATTCCACTCCTACCACACGCAACCAACTCCAGAAGTTCTCTTAATAACTGTTATAATGAATTAAAGAATATTCAAGTGTTTCAAGAGACATCCTCCTGATGTCATCTGGCACTGGTCTGATAAACATACAGGAAAGAGTTTTCACGAGCCCTGATACTTCTCAGTGAGCATGAACTGGATGAAAATAATATCCAAGTCACCTGGATTCCCCTGAACAAGATTCAGGACAAGCTAGGAAAGCAGTCATGGCCTGACAAGCTCTGAGCATGATGTAACCTGGTTTGCCTACCTCATGCATTCCTCCTAAACAGATATTTTTCCAGTGACCCAGATGTATTGCAATAGGAAACAGGGTTAGCTCAAAGAGCTTGCCAAATGAGGGCAACTGCTCGAGGATCAACTGGGACGATCAAGGCTTATCTTTCCATTACAGGAAACCTCACCACATATTCCACAGCTGAGTTGTTTCCACACTGCAGTTTCAAAACTGCTGGTCTGGGAACAAACCAAGGTAACCTGACTGTCACAAGCATGTCTGAAATGATCTACAGAGAACAGAAAAGTCCAGAGGAACCTGCAGCATATGAAATACAGAAAGCAAACACAAGATGTCATTAAATAACTCACTTCTCCTTAAAGATGTTTGGCTTACTAGCTTTCTGCTGCAAGTCAAATGTTTATGTGTATTTATATTCTCTTGTGCTTGCTGCTGAGGTTATGACCATTACAGTTCAAAATAAAAAAGGGGAAGGGCAGAAAACTAGACCCTGAAACCCAGGATCAAAGTATTTCATGAGGATTTTGACTTCAGCAATGCAGCTCATGTACCAGCAACTGCATCAAGTGCTAGAAGCTGCTTTTTGTCACTTGGCAGATAAATCCTCAGTTGACAAACACTGCTCCAAAGAGGGCCACAGCAAAATAACTACTGCTTAGCCATCAAATTGCTCTACACCCCTCTCAAGAACCACCAGTTCAGGTACTGCTTCATTTTGGTGAGAAATACTTAAAGCAAGTAAATACTCACACAACCTGTACCATAGTAAGAGGCATGAGAAAGACTAGGACGTAAGAGCCAAAACATTTTAGCAACTTCATTTTTTTTTTCTCATGCCAGAAACTGGAGACAAAACACGATGAAAGCACACGAGCATTACACGCCATGTGGCTGAGGACTGAGTGAAATTGAAAACATTGCCTTACTGACAAAGGAAAGGCTGCATGGAGGTCTCAAACTCCACTTTAAAACTCTTCTCTCTTTCAGTCCACAGAAGTAATCTGTTTAAAGCACCCTCCAGTTGTTCTTAATTGAGGCCAATATAAAGAAACAGCTACTGAATTAAAATAAAGCAATGGTTATTGAATTCAAAGATTCACTTTTCTGGATTGTTCCTTGCAGTGATAGTTAAAACATTGCTTCTCTGAGATCATCACCTACCTCAACAAACCTCAAATTGATCCTGAGTGGTTCCTACAAGCTTTTGTTAGCTTTTGTTTTCATGTATCAGACAGACTACATTTACAACGTGCACATATAAAGCAGCAACCAATATTAAGTCCGTCACAGTCCAACTATTTCCCCTATTTATCACCATGATGATAGAAGCCAGGGAGGTCATACATGCCAAACAGCAGACTGACAGCAAAAGGAGAATTCTTACTCAGAAAATATGCCAGCATCTAATAAGATGTTGGAGATATTCCTGAACTGTCAAGGCCCATGTGGAATCTAAGGAAAACTTCTCTGAACATCAAGTAATAGGATAAAAAGGTTAAGAAACTATTCTGGGTGCTCTTTCTTCTAGGGTGACCATATTTACTGCCCAGCATTTGGAAAAAGCGATGAACATGCTCAGTTCAGTTTGTATCTCCTGGCAGATCAGCAGCAGTGTGACAGTGGTTCTGGTGTGGTTTGGGATGGGTTTTTGCTGGTTTTTGAGGGACTCCACCTGATCAGCTGTATGACCACAACTGAGAGTTTCTTAAACTAACTTTGCATTAGGAGAAATAAATGTGGAATTGCACTCTGAAGAAACTTGCCTATTCAGGCTAAATGCACACAGACAAGTAATATGCCTAAAATTAGGTAATATGCTCCAAAACGTACTTCTCGTTATTAAAATTACCCCAAGGCTTCAGTATTAGGGCTGTATGAGGTAAATAAACCAGTTTACTCAAGAGGATGTTTTCTTTACCATATGACAGCACCCCACTGATGAAGTTTCAGAGGTAGGTGCTGCATGGAGCAGTTACTGACAGGATGCAGCTATGCAAGGGTTCTGTCAAAAAGCACCTGAGGGATTTACCTTCGAGTTGGACAGCAAGAAAATGCCTTTCAGCATTTCATGCAGACTGTGTCTTTTTTGAGAGTGCATTATTTGAACACTGTGTCAGCATGAGGTAAAACACACCCTTCACCCTGACTTAGGCAGGTAGATTTAGGCAACACACAAGGTTCAAAGTCACAGTTTCTCCCTTAGATTCAAAAAAAAAAAAAAAGTTATTTTACTTTTCTTAAAGCTACAACCACTTCACACTCCTTTATCAAGCACCATGCAAGACCTGCCTTCCTTCTCTTATCTTGAAGGCTGACACCGTACATTAAAGATACAAAGACTTTGGACACACTTTCAAAGACAAAGCAAAAATATGTAGCCTTCCTATTCTAACTAATGGGTAGACATGATACACAAGAAAAAATGTGAAAATGCAAAATACGTGCTAGCTGACCTTATTTGTACGAACGAATGGTGACATCCAGTGGCCACGTGTGTCTGTTTTTACTTGCAGTTTACAGCCACATCTATTTCAAAACAAGAGTTTTGGCTGCCACCAAAATAAAGGGAGTGTAAGCCTAGCGATACAGTTGCAGTTTCACACAGATAAATCCAGGGGTGTAAGAACAGTTGAAGACTCCACTTCAGTGTTCAGAAAGATACCAATACTTTTTAATAGTACTGCAAATGTTGGGTGAAGTATCTCCTTCCTAATCCCTCACTCTTTATGACTGAGGTTGAGAACTGAGATCTGTCCCAAAACTTCTGTTCTTATGCCTACTTGTCAAAACTTACCAAATTTCTCTGTAATGCTCATTACTCTTCAGCAAAACACGGTCATTTTATATAGCTGGGAACTGCCAAGTGGGTCAGCTGTGACAGCACCATAAGGCCAGGAGTCAACGCTCTCAATAAAATTTGTGTTTAAGAACTTTTTTGGGTCTTGTTTGAAGCCAGCTGGTTTACATTATCTACCTCTGAACACTGAAAGGGTACAGGCTCTTAGGTGATGCACTAAGACATTCTTTGTCAGGGAAAAAAAAAAGACATTTTCTGACCTAGTTTTCCCCTCTGAAGAGTGGCTACTGTAAGAGAAAAGCTCACCCATTAAAATAATTTGAGAATCCCTGACGATTCTTGTTTATTTTATGCCCGGTGAAATCCTTAAGCTTATTCTCCTTGCAACTACATCTATATCTATGAAGTTGGAAACATCTGCCTAACATCCAAAAGGCAGGACTGAGCTATCATCTTTGACATAAGTGATCTGTGGATATTTGAACTGGCCGTAAGTCTGTTGGAAGATGAAAATTAACAGATGATCTTTGGATCACTGGACTGTTCTGCACATCTCATAAAAAAACAAAAAGCAGAGTCTTTGGAGAGCCACTGTCTTCTTGACTGTTCACTACCTTGCAGAGCGAGTAGGAATTTCAAAACAACGGACAATAAGGGTTCAAACTACATGTCTGCCTCAGGACATACACAACAAGCTGCCTCCCTAATGGCAATCCAACGCTAGGAAGATGAGAGCAGGAGCTAGAACTGGCAGAGGAATGGCTTGAGAACAGAAGAGCGACCAATCAGATGTACTGGATGGCTCACTGGCCTAGAGAGAAATCTCTGAGCTTCCTATTTTCACTGCATGCACCTCCCACACTAAGGATCTAGCCACTGCTGCCTACTCTGCTCTTGTGAAGCCCTACCACAGGCAGACAAAACTGCTACTTCTAATAACAAAACCTACTCAAAACCAGAGACTGCTAACTACTACAACTAAGGAAATTCCCAGCCTGTTGCAAACCGTAGCAGCAGTAACTGATAATCATTATATGATGACTGGTGCCCTTTTTGAAATGAGCTTGGCAGGCCTCAGGCAAGGACTACAGAGATACCAACATCACAAAACTCCTCATAATTGGCATTAATTGCTTCTTTGTTGACAACACACAAGATCTGCCAGGGATTGAATGAATGGTAGTTACTAAATTCATCTCTAGTGATAGCCCTTAAGCACATTACTAGGCTGGTGCAAAACATTCACATAGACTGTCAGTGCAAAATTGGGCTCAAAGCTCTGTTAATTGCCCTTTTTATGCAGCAACTTTTTTTTTTTTCCACCAAGTTCAATTAAGAAACCAAATGGTTCCCACTGTAACAAGGAACAGAATGGATGGTTCTTGTATGAGCACTCATCTGAACACTCCTGCAAGAAATAATGGTGATGGTTCATGCCTCTCTGAAGGTGGAGGATATAACAGGGATGAAATGTGCAGATCAGACAGTTGCCCCCTTCTTCCAAACTTCTTCATTGCTGTTTAATTCAGTGCTGCCAAAGCACACAAGACAGTGCACATGCAGCTCAGCATGTATCTCCTGCATGTTTACTTTAAACTTCAGCCTAAGTCTACGGGAGTAAATTTCCATCCCGAGTCTTCATGGACTTCTGGCTACATGCCCTTATAGCTACGGCTAAATAAGACCTGACATCAATTAGAGCACGCAGAAGGGCCAGCTCAGCCTCCAAAAAAAAAAAAAATCAGCATATTGCCTATTTCTGAGGAGGAAAAACTAAAGGACTCAACTAAAACTAAAACTAACTAACCACAGATGCAATTGTTCCACAAAAATTGTATTTACTTTTACTTTGATTTGAAGCAGAAACAAATCCCTCCAGTAACTTTTCATCTTTTTTTGGACACAGGTATGGATCAATCAGTCTATTCAACATTCTAAAGTATCCATACAAGAAAAACTGACAGTTATGAAATGCCACAAAGATCTAACCAGAAATAGAGAGGGATAAAAAAGAATTAGGAACTCATCTCAGATTTTACACAGCTGAGTAAGTTCACTTGATAGCCACTGATTTAAGAAGTTAGGTCATTCTATAAAACATCAGGGAATACTCTTAGCAAAGGAGTCAGATTATTTCCTATGTTCATGTTCCCTTGCCTTGGAACGTGGCTTGAAAGGTTCTCAGCAGAACTAGGCTAGAAAGGACAGGCAGAAAGACCATCTCCCCCTGCAAAAGTAAATCAAGACCTACATTGTTGTATCATGCTAAATGCAAAAAATTCCTGAAATAAAGGAAATGTGGCAAAAAATCAACCCTGAAATATATGTCTTCCTAATACAGTCTGATCTGCAGTGGAAAGCTGACAGGCCAACCAGGCATCTTGCTCAAGATCTTATCCCAAGGCATAATACCAACCCTCTCAAACAGTGGAGCTGGCTAGTCCTAAAATCCTGCTCATTTTCTCCAAGAGTTACCTAGAAAACCACAAATCACAGAAAAACAGGATGGAAAAGTCTTTCACCAGGAGAAACTTTCATACACAATCCAACCCATTATTTGGTTGTTTTTTCTTTCCCTCTGGCTCATTCCACTAGATCTAATTACATATTTTAGATTACTGAAAAGCACATTACAGCTATGAATGTCAGTGCCCTGCTATCAGATATCTCATACAGCCTCAAAAGAAGAAAAAATCAGAATCTACTCGGGCAAATTCATTAAAGAAGAGGCTTTTGAAAAAACTGGGCTATCCAACAGGTCTGACAAATGTCTGTAAACTTTCAAAAAGAATTAATCAAGGAGGAAATAGTTTATAGAAGCAACTTGAATGCCAAGCCTGTCAACTGTCATCTTAATATAAATTACATACCTTTTTTGAGCTCTTTCAGACTAGAAATCATTAGTCAAACATGATTAATGCTTAGCACTCAGAACAACTTTTTATATCTATATATACACATAAAGGTATAAATACGTGTGCATGTGTGTATATATACACACACACGCACACTTTGCTATATAAAGGCAATATAAATTCAAAGATGCTCAGACAAGAGGGAGTCACCCAGTCACAGACAAGAAAGGAGAAGAAATCAGTCAAAGCCATGTTTGATACACGATTTTCATGCTGCTAAGGCTTGATGGCTTTTGTCAAAAGCAGGAAGTTGAAGCAAATGGGAGACATAAAAAGGACAGTTCATCACAAGGAAAAAGAAAAGACAGGGAGCTCAAACCCTTCAACTAATTCCACACAGCCTGGAGAAACAGCTAATGGAGAGCTCCAAATCTCTACAAACTAGCACTACAACTTGGAGGTAGCTAAGGAATGGTCTTACTAGCAAGCATTTTTTAGACTTGTTTTTCTATTTGATACTTTTCCAGTTTTCCAATCAAGAATGAAATCTCCTGTTTTGCTAGAATGAAGCCAGTTTTGAGGTTTCCCAGTGTCTAAAAATACCTAGCAATTGAAATTAACTAAAGTGATTGTTGGGCACATTGCTTTCAAAGAGTGCCAGTCTGATTAGACATGGAGAAATCCTTTGAGGTATCTCTAAATCAAGACAAGATTTAAACTTCTTGGACACTGGCAAAAAAACTAAAAAAAAAAAACAAAACTAAAAAAAAAACCCCAAAACAAAACAAACCACAAAACAAACCAACCAACCAAACAAACAAAAACCAAACAAACAAAAACCAACCAACCAACCAAACAAAAACCACACAAAAAAACCTACCACAACCCCAAAAAACCAAACCAAATTAAATTAAATTTGGTCAAATTAAAAAAAAAAAAACAACCAGAAGTCTCTGGGCTTAGAGATGCTGGTGTCAAGCACCAGGGAAGAAGTCAAAGCAACAGGAACAGGTGGAGTAAACACAGTGGCATGAAAATCTTTATGCAAAAGAATGCTTGATCCATAAGTATCAGAATTTCATTAAAGAGGTCAATGGTATGAGAGTTACCTCTGACACTTTCCCATCACTGCTAGACTTAATTATCACAAACACAGATTAATGGCAGAGGATCATCAAGTTCTTCACAAAGACAGTCAACAATTGCAAGCCCAACTCATCACTACACCACCGCATTTTCTGCTATACAATTCCTGTTTTTTTATATTACTCTTCCCAATGGACTTGGCTTCAACAATCAGTTTATATAAACCTGTGGGGACATATCATTTATATCTGCAACTGCTTCCTACACATTCTTCCTAGTTACCAGATGGGACATTGCACTTTCCTCCCTTCTCCACTCCCTAAACAAACAGTTTGTTTATGAGGGTAGTATGAAGAAAAAGATGCTACTGCTTCCCAAAACTGACAAACGCATGATAAAAAACGTTATCCTTCCTTGCTACATGAAACTCAACATCATTTAAAGATTTCCAAAAGAGTTCTTCTCAAGTTACTGTTACATAAAAGCTTCTGGGACAGTGTTCTGAGCAGTTTTAATACTCCACAGTTTGCAGGAAGTTTTTGAAAGCCATTAGATAAGGCAGTTGTCTTCTGTTTGTCCAGGAAATTCTACTTCACTCCAGTCAAGTTACAAGCTGTTTTAAAAACCCAACCAAACAACCAAAAAGACCAAAACCCTAGCCCTCCCTCACAGTATTTTCCTTTTTGTACTCATGCTGCTTGAGGAATTTCTGTTTATGAACAAAATACAGCTTTAAAAAATTACACTGCACTACCAACAAAACAGACACAGCAGAAAATGCTTGTTAGCATCAGCCAAGGGTGAGGAAGGAAAGGGGAGGTTGATGAAAAAATAATCGAAACCCCTAGATTATATTTCTCCTTGAATGCTGTAGTTTTGTAAGCTTTCTGTAGGCACAGGCAAGGTACAGGGCCAGGTTCCCCACAAAACACCCCTCAGAGAGGTAAGAGCAGATCTCCAATTATCCCCCTGCACACTGCACAAGACAAAAGAACTTATCCTGGAGATGTCAGCTCCCTTTCTGGCTCCAAAGACCATGAAAAGGGTGGGTTGCCTCTCCCAGCCTGCTGACCCACTTCACGAACCTGCAGTTTACAGCCTGCCAGTAGCTATCAGCTCTCATATACAGCCCTTTATAGCACTGTGGACAAGTGTACCAGCATGTGATGACAACTAAGGATGTAATCTGTCTTAAAAAATGCAAAAAAACCAGCAGCATTTATATTAATGATCTAAATATTATCTAAATATTTGTAACAATATATAGAAAGATCAGAGAAAATTCAGAAGGTCATCTAGCTCATTTCCCAACCTCACAGCTTACATTAACTCCCACACAGACCACAATGACTTTGTTTTTACTCCATGGATTATCCTGCTTTAAGGATAGGGTTGGATCAGATGCCATCTTGAAGTCCATTTCATCCTGAATTCTCCTATGATTTGAAAAATGCTGATACATACTTAGATAAGGAATACATTATAATTTCATATTAAAACTAAATTTTGTAACCCTTTCTTAAAAAATCAAGGAACTTTTAAACCTGGACTGAATGAAAACAAATGCCAGTATCTACTTCTTGAGAGTTATTAAATGTGCTCTTTCTTCTGCAGAACAAACATTCTGACAAAGGCTACAATCACATGATCATATATTATTCTTTCTTCTGGGCTCTGAAACTGAGCCTGCCTCTGGAACAGATGCACAAGGAAGGGGAACAGAAGCATACAAAGACTGGTTCTGGGAAAAGTCAGATCAATGCTTTAAATCTAAAATGCTTAACATTGAATCCTCGAAAACACATATATCTGCACATATAGAAAGGTAGTGCTAGAACACATAAAACCCAGCTGTGATCCACTAAATTAAGAAAGAGGCAGTGCATATGCAAATCTACTCCAGTCTTGTTGTATTTTTAGTGTAACACTACTCCTTATGGACCACACACTTCTATACTGAAAAACATCTGTTCCAGTAAGACCTGTTGGGCACCATTTTAGCATTTGCTCAGTGTTGTACGTCTAATATCTCCACATTTCTGTCTCCAGACATTCAGACAGCCCAGTTATACCCCAGACAGTTTGCAGGACACATTTCTTTGTGTTTTGTTCTTACCTTCTCTCCACTAGAGTAGAAGAAATAACGCAATCGGACAATGTTACAATGATCCAACTTTCTCATAATCTGGAGCTCTCTGTTCTGAAACAAGAGAAAAGCAAACAATTAGAAAAACTTTCTGTGGAAAAGGGGTAAGGTGCCATTGTGAACACTTTTACACACAGATACAGAAGTTGACAAACCAAAGAACAACTAAGTTGGAAAGAGGCAACAGCTTTCACATGTTTATTAGTATTTATTGCAATTGCTTTATTATTGAGAATATTGCCAACTTTGACTACATTTTTCTAAAATAAACATCCAGAAATCCATCACGTAATTCAAGAATTACCTATTAGCATTATCAAAGGGTCAGTGGTATAAGGCAAGAAGACATTAACTTTACATTATTTTCTGACCTTATAATAATACAATGTATCAATCAGAAAGAAAGAAAGCCTATCACCTTTGAACACTGTAAAAATAATGCCAACATTGTGAAAGCAACCAACATTTCCACCTACATGCCCATCTTTCTCTAGAGTGCAAGAGAGGTTTCTAACAAAAGATCTTTTCCTGTACCATTCTTTTTGCAATACCAACAGAAAGCACCTGAAATTGATTAGGTAACACCATTTCCACTTTTGTTCAACCAAGGTTACACCAGTTTAGACAGACAGAATAATAGCATTATTTTCCCATTTTATATCAACCTGAAAAAGCTGTTAAAGTAAAATCAGTTCATCACATGCATGATAAACCGGAAACTTTGCTGCAACATCCATTTCATAAATGAGGCCTGAACAAATCAAGGATCTTACAGCCTAGTAGGTAAAAACAAATGAAGTTTTGAAATGCAGGTATGAGTAAAAACAAGCAAGTAAAATTAGCACAGCTATGTTTGTCACACTTCATTCCACAGCTGTTGCTACAATACTTTTTTCTTCCAGTCACATTTACACATCAGTGTTTTTCCTTTCTCAATATGCAATTTGCAGCTACAAAAATAGAAGGTATTCCACTTTTTACTTTGATCATGGGATTGCTAATCGTGTATCTAAACTAGCAAGAACTAATACACTAGACTAATTCACTGGTCTTTACTAGCATCATTAACTCTGCCCAAGCTCAGCAATATTTGGGAAAAGAACTCTTTAGCCACCACACATTCTCACACTTACATGCATAAAGCTAACATCCACTTTGTGCAGTGCTGATGTCAAAACAATGATTTCAGACTCTGTGTTATCAGAGGGTCACATACAGTGTCTGTCACTACAATTAATTGTTAAGGAACTCCACAAGAACCACTCAGTGCTTCTAATGTGAACATGGCTACAAATTCTGCTTTTAATTCCTCTAAGCCATGTAGCCTCAAAAAAAAGAGGTGCTACATAAGATGCAGTATCACTAATCCTATCAACCCTACCACCCGCTGACTGAAAAAATACTTCAGTATTAGCCAGCTCTTTACAAACACGAGTGTCATCTCACACAGTTATCAGCTGGCAATTACCCAGCCAGTAGTTAAGGAAAAAGCAAGTCCCTCCCTGAGCCTGCCTGGCCTCTGAACAGATTAAAGCTTAAGACCATTTGGTGCATACCAAGATAGGTCTATTTTATACCACAAGATGAAGAGAGAAAGTAAGAGAAAGCAAGGAAAGACCTGTGAGGCTTTCATGTAACTCCTGAACTCTTATGGAGTGATTTGTGAAAAAGGAATACAGGCTTCACCACATAACCTTGTCAATATGCCTCACATCCCAAAGAGTAAAGCATTCTCCTGGTAGGAACAGGAGTTCACATGTTCTCCACTTACTCATTCTTAATTAAATCCAATAAGAAAGGTCAATTTTGGGAGTAATGGCTGGGGTTCCTGTGCTGCACAGCACAATTCAAACCTCAGATCAACAGAATCCCATCCTTGTGTCTTGTCCAAACCACTTCTGGACACAGGGTATCTCCCTGGACCTTACAACATGGGGCAGATTTCAACTAGTGAGTCAAAGCAGGAATGGCTCTAGATCCCACTGGTTACAGAATCACCTATTATGACAGAAAAATATTTTTTCCTGTTGGCTTTTATGGCATTTAACAGTGTTACCATAGGACTAAACCTAACCCTGCAGGTTCTAGCGCCTCAACTGAATCCCACCAGCATTTCATAGCCCAACATATCACAACTAAGTTTTTCTTCCCTTTCTCCTACTGACTGTGAGATGGGAATAATACTTGTTATCTGATGGATTTACTGGAAGAAACATGAATATGGTAAGCATTAATGTGCAAATATTATTTTGGTAATATCTCTACTAGCTTCTTAAAATACCCATACATACTCTAAGTCAGGTTATCGCTTTGTGTTCTTTAGATAGCGTGTACATGCTGATTGGATACACTGGAAAAAAGAAATCAGAAAAAGTTACTCTAATGCTAGGCTGAAGTTATATTTATACTCTGGTATCTCATCCTAGCACAAGCACAGTTTCTGCCTACTGTGATGCCTTCCACTTTGATCCATCTCCTTCGGCTCTCATCCTGACCATCTGCTGCAGCTGCACAAAGAGTGTTTCAAGAGGTGCTAATATCAGGGATAAGTCATAAACCAGTTACACAGTAACCTATATCTTGCATCCTGTGACTAGGCAGAAGGAAACATATCTAAACTGCAATCTTAGCCAAACAGTCACCTCAGCTATCTTAAAACCAAGCTGATTTCTAATCACCACTCCCTGGTGGAGTTAAAACTGGAAATACTTGAAGAGTTGCAAAGCTCAAATTGGATATGGCAAGGGAACAGCTACTGATGTTCATGTTCGAGAATTATTTTTTTCTCAGATGAATACTTCCAGTAGTCTCACTTTACCATATACTTCCATGCATACATCTTAAATAAGTAACAACCTTTTCACATTATGATGTGGGCTATTAAATACCAGTGCAGAATTGCATGGAGGGAAAGGGGAAATATCAGAGTATAACCAGGGAACCTTTAGTGAAATGAACAGTGACAGATGTCATGCACCAAGTGCAAGAGGCAAAATGCATGTCTAAAGATAATGCAAACTAAAACCATTACAAAACATACTGATGAGAAAGGCTGACAGTGCACATTCAAAACACAAGATAGATGAAAACCTAATGCTCGTGCTTATCCTTAACTCATCATTTTTGTCTTCCAAGAAACATGGATGCAAAGTCAAAGACTCAAAGAGGAGGAAGTTGTTGTATCTTCCTGTTCTCCCACCCATTCAACATGAAGGAAAGGGTTGAGTTTTCTAACTGAACGAGTGTACCAGGTCTGGTAAGCACCACAGAAAGCAACACCCTTCAGCACCAGCCTTGCCACAGGAGAGTCATCTGTTCCCATCAAAACGTGCTGCTGTGGCACACGTTCTTTTGAGGAGCCGCAAACCAATGGGACTACGAACAGATTACTCAGCAAGTTTTCTGCAGTTTGATTTCTTATCTAAAAGAGATTTCTTTATCCAGAAGGCAAAGGCTGCTGATGCAGACTGTTTCATGATCAGTGCATTTAAGCCCTTCACTTACTACTGAAGCAAATGTCATGTGACAAAACCCTGTTCATCACTTATGAAGACAACTTTCCTAGACCAGACTGCCTCTTATCTGTTCATTATATTGAAGAAAACTGGTTGCTCATCAAGGTTAAAGATTTGGTTCAAGATTGCCAAGACATCAGATTTCTAACTTCAAAGCACAGCCAATAAAGTTCATGCATGAAGATTCACGCCTTCTCTTCGAAGTTACATTCTCAATCCCTCAGAGCTGTGCCAATGCTGCAGGTGATATGATACCACCATAGCAAGATCATTTCTGCCTCACTACTGTAATCTGCTATTACAGACTAGGATAACCATCACTCCCTGCCACACACACTCCCATTCCCCCCCATCCAGGGATTTCTAGAGCTAAACCAGTTTGCATTCATCAGTCCCGGTCTGATGCTTTGCCTTCTCCCTGCCTCACACCCTCCCCATCCCTTTCTCCCTCCCCTTCTTATGGCAGGGGATAAAATGACTGGTTCATCAGAGATAAAGCTTTATGGACTTGCAAATTCCTGAACTGGACTAGAGCAAATGAAGGTGAAAGATTTTGTACAGCTCATGTCAGCATGACATTATCAATATACACACTTGAAGTGGAGAAATATAACCTGATTCCAGTTCAGAAGAGAATTCTTCAGTTTCCTTAGCTGAAGGACATGATGGGTTCTGATTTTTGTTTTTCTTCTGAACCGCCGTTTTGAAGTCTCAGCAAGGTTCTTTGAGGATTATGTTCAGTGCAGATGAAATGGGAGAAATTAGGAATTGATATTTTTGCTTTGTGTCACACCAAGGATGTGACCCATTTATTTTAAACAGATGAAATTATGTATGTCTTGAACTTATAGAGAAAGTAACTTCTAGATGGAAAGGCAGGATAAGCTACAAGTCTAATTCAACCAGTACCTTCAGCATCGGACTTCTTGCTTAAATCAAGTAGGACCAGCAACTAAGGTTAATGCTCATTTTTGCACTTCTTAAAGTAATTGTTATTATTCTTGGTGTAATACTTTCAAATGGCGAAGCTCAGTACCTTGTGTTATTCTATCAGATTGACAAAACAGGAAATGGAGCATAATTGCATGAACTGTAGCATTATAGATAGATGGAATCAGCACAGATAGATCCAAATTTCTCGGTATACACACTATTCCTGCTCTTGTATATGTCATGTTTACTGTTTCCTCCTCTTGTCTGCTTCCACCATAATCTTCTCCATTCTACCACATTTCTTATCCTTCATAAAGGTTTCCCCACAATGAAGAGCACAAAGAGAGCCATGGGCAAACTGGGGAAGAAACCAGCTTCCGGCAGGAAGCATGAAGACAGTGATGAGGCAGCAGGGCTTGCTTCTTTCTTCCCCCTTGCATCTTCCCACTTCTACCTCCAGAATGACTCATCACATCACCTTCACCTGTTGTACTGCTGAGCCTGCCCTGAGAACAAGCAAAGGCTGAAACCTCAAGAGATTCGAAGCATTTTTCATCTAGCAGCAAAAACCTCTCTATTCTGACCCTCTCCCACCACGAGAAAAAGGCTGGACTCTAAGCACAGGGCAGTAGGCACATGCTGAGAGGACTTTCAGGGTGATCCTAGCCAGCTATGCTTGATGCCTTTGCAGAAATAGCTGCTTGCACAATAAAGCCATCCCTCCTAAACTAAGCTTTTCAAAATATACCGAAACAAAAAAGACTCAAGACTACAGAGTACGTCATTGAAACAGTACCTTGCAGGTTACCAAGAGGTAGTGGGATCACAAACCCCAGCAGATTTAGCACATCTTCACTAATATTGTCACTAAAGCTTCAGTCCTAGTATATGTGGTTTGTCCTAGGCTTAGTAGTCAGTCCACAAAATAAAAACTGTACCATATCTTATCTAAAAACTCCTGATGTTGTCTGACCCATTCCTCCAAAGACAGATTTCAAACTCAATCAATCACAAAAACACTGTCCTGCTGTCAGCAAAAGTATTACAGAAACTACTCTCACGGAACTGACTTCAACAGATATATGATAATTCAGGCGTTTTACAGAATAAAGGCCAATTCCTACATCCATCTTGCCCCAATCAGTGCTTGGAGGAAAAAGTTGTGCAAAAGGGGCTTAACTACAGAAGCCTGGGCTGGGAATCTGTCCATGCCGGTCATCAATCGCTACCCACCCATGTTAAGTCCATTTTTTAGGCAAGTAATTTAAAGCAGAGATAAACGTCAACAGGGATCACAGTTTTCCTCATTTACATTTGAGGCATGGATTAGGACAAAGACCCAGTCTCTCTCTCCTGTCAGTCACGGCATATTTACAGCACCAGCAGATCTCATTTTGGGGTGGTCTCCATTTTTAGCACACCTGTTCGTCTCAAACTCATGCAATCATGACCTTCAATCCAAAAATAGAGGACAATGTCAAAAAACCAAATACTATATATTAAATATCTGCACCTATGACATACCAAGAGCTGTAATGCCACAATACCCACCACCCAGTTCCTACTGTCCCATCGATGACTGTTAAATACTTGGAACTCACCAGGTCAGGAAATCCACATACCCGGTCCTGCTGCAACCTTTACCAATGTGTAACACATGCACATGCACAGAAGCAGTTTTGAGGATTACAAATGGTGGAAATACTTCAAATTTATAACCCCAAAAGTCCCAGAAACACAGATCAAATACTAATTTATGTATTGCTGATGTTCTCAGATTCCCCAAGGAAACCAAAAAACAAAGAAACAAAACTAAACAAACAAATTGGTGATAGCCATCAGCAGTTTACAGTTCAAATATAGAATTGCTGCTTTAAATACCCTTACCCTCCACCCCTTCCTTATATCTCTTCCTGCTTGCCATTCACAGGAATCCCAAAGGGAAAACACAGAGGCTAAGTACCTATACAACATGAGAATAATGAGTGCATGTGCACTGTGACACACAAGGGGCATGAGCAGAGGAAGCTGCCAGGGGGTCCAAGATACCAAATGCTTGTGTATGCGCTTCTGTGCAACTCAGCACATTGTGGTTGCATCATGCTCTATTTTACCACACAACCAGAAGGAATCAAAGGCCCCAAACCCAGCTACATCTTGCTACCAAGATCCACAACAGTGCCACACTTTTCACTGTTTTTCATCCCGTAAAAATCTGATAATTAAGATCCTGAAGCACCAAGGCACACACCAAGTCTGCACCGCAAAGGGCTCCTGATATGCTGGCCTGCAAACACCCAGAACGAGTCACTGGCCCAAAATGCTTGTGTCAGCTGTATTCTGTCCAAAATTTATTACTGAGCACAGCGACCTTCAGCCTTGGCATGGGTACAGAGCAGGGAAAAAGTGTCAGCTCTGAATGCGGCAGCAGCAGGCAGGACCTGCCTGAAGAAGCCAATGGGCAGAGTGTGCTGGGCTGGAGCTGGAGCCAGGCCAGGGCAAGCTGAAGGCACAGGGTTCAGGCAAGCCTAGGTGGGGCCACCAGCACACTCCCAACCTGCAAACCTGTGATTTATTAACAGCCAGACTGAAATTAAAGAGCGGGCAGGGGCTGCAGGAGTCAAAAATCTGCTTTAAACTAAAGATCTAGAATAATGTAGAATAATGAGTGGGAAAATAAAAAAAAAAAGTCACACAGCTACCACATAGGTGGGCTAGATTTCATTAGCCCCTTCAGAACTAGACAGATTTGAACCACAACCATGCAGTAATGAGTGAGCTTAGAAGCATGCTGGGTGAAAATCTGAGCTACTAACACACACCTTGTTTTCACCCTATTAATTCCTTCTATTCTGTTGCTGCTCCCAATAAACTCAGGCATTACACCCCTTCTCAGGAAGAGAGCACATGCTTGGCAGTTCCTAACTCTTCCCCTAGGCAGTCAGCAATGGCAAATACCATATTATGTCATCTCCAGGCTGCTCCTTCCAATGCAGAACACAGTCCTTAAGTAGACAACTTGATCTTCATACAACTATTGCACATAGTTTCCTGTAACTGGAAACAGAAATCACTTATTTGTGTTCTTAAGAGATAAAACAAGCCTTGATCTCTCCTGGAAGAACAGAAGAAAAAAATCTGACTTTTATTTTCTTCCTGTCTCTCAGCAGTTAATTGAACAGTGGAAGACATTCATTAGCTCACTGTTGCCTCTTTGAATGGAAGTGGAGTTTAAGAGCCTCTCAGAGACTTAATACCACCTCTAAATTCCTTTTCTGCTTTGGAAGCTTGAGACTAAACTTGGAAGACAAACTGATTTCCAGCATCACATCACTTTCTAGACGACAACCTGAAATTCACTAAATAATTTTGAAGTGGTTGTTTCAAATACAGTGACCTGATGAACAGCTCAGTTCTACACTTCCATTCTACAGCATCTGCTGTGCTCTGCCAGCATCAAGTCCAGATGCAGGAGGAAATGCAGTGTACCCAGAATAAAAGTTAGAAAAACACAACTAAATCTGAAACTCAGATTGTTCAAGTCCATTATAAGATTGAAATAAAGCGCAGTAGAAGAAGAACTGAAAGGAAAAGTATTTTGTAAAAGGCAGCCCTATGCTTTCAGAGAGAATAATAGCCATTCCTTTTCAGTGGAAGCACAGAGGATCTCTGTTAAAAACATTCTTGCAGTAAAAATCCTTTTCCTTTCATAGAAACAGCAGTCAGATTTTTCCTCATGTTTTGATTTTTAACTCTTCAACTAAGAAGAAAATAAGTGTAGAAATGCCTTTAACATCAGTCCTCAGGGAGTCTGCAACATCCATAGAACCTTACACCTGCAATCATAACCAGAACAGGTTGCAATTAATCTACTAATCAAATAAGTTCCAATCTCCCACGGGCATAAGACATTTGCTGGGTTGCTAATCACTATGTTATTAAACATTAATGAAATGTTTTATTACTCTTGGCCTTCTCTTCTTACATATGAGGTAGCAGATGTTTCATGTAAACAGATTCCAAAGGACTTGCAAAACAAAAATAATTTTTCCTCACTGTCAAAAAAACCCCCTATTTATTTAGGGAGCAGATAAGTGCTGCTTCCAATGTTTATTTTTCCTTTGTCTCAGGTCTGTTGCTACATGACATGAAAATGCCTGATATTACAAGTCATGAGGGGCTTTTATTTCAATCCAAATGACTGCCTTAGACCTGAGAGTCAAGGTTCAAATTAGAAGACACAAAAAAGGGAAATGGCAGGTGAAGACTGAGCAGGGAGTAAAGGGAGAGTGGAACCGGGAAGTGGAATTAGGCTGCAGATGATGATTTGCCAAGCAGAATTAAATTTTCAAGAAGTACAGTTTCTTAATGAGCTCCCAGATAACTAAGCATTTAAAAGGTTAAGCATTGCCTGCTGAATTCAGAGGGAGGTTGGGCAACTCCTCCTCTGGGGCTGAGGGAATGGGAGAAGAAATTGACTCAACTCCAGCAGTGAAGTTAAAATTAGAATTTAGCACCTTACCTTAAACACATACACAATAAGCTATTCTCCCCAAATTCATGTTGGATTGCACATCCCCTGGTTTGCTAAGTTTGTCATGAGCAGATAACAAAATTTATCAGCTACTGCTAAAACTAAGAAAACCACCACATGTGAATACCAGGTCTAAGATAAACCTAAAATAATCAATACCCTACCAAATTTCAGATGATAGCCCCATATATAAGAACGTTTCAACACTCCTTCACAGTTTTATACACAAAACCAATTCAAGCTTCCCCAAATACATATCTTCATATTAAACAGCAGTGGCACATTTTTCCCAGAGCTGCAGAATAATTTCACCAGTTGACCTTTGCTAGATACAAACGACCTATCATACACTTGGGAAAGGGAAAGCCAGCTGTGCCAAAGTACAAATTTACTATAAGCTGTTGAAGAATTAGTGTTCCAAGTTTGATAAAACAGTTTATCAAACTTTATGCTTGAGGGTTTTTTCCTCAGTCAGCGTTAGCGTTTTTCAAACACTGTCCCATTTTTCAAGAAGTATTTCCTTCGGCAAAAGGGTGTCACAGCACTAAAATGAAAAGATTAGGAAATCTTCACAGTCGCTTCTAGCCTAAATTGCCCCAAAATAAAAAGTACAGAGAAAAGCGAGTTTTGGTAACTATTTGCATAAGAAGGTGTGGTTTTTCATTATTAGATCCACAACTTAGTCACACTAAAATGTATTTGAATAGAGATCTCCAATAAAAAGAAAGGTACAGAAAAAAATTATTCCGTATGTCAGGTGAGCACCATGAATTTAAAATGGCACACTTTTAGCAAATTTCAAAAGGCTATACATTACCACCTCACGGGCTTCCAGTTTCAGAGTTTCCCAAGCACCAGGTCCAGCTTGACCAACACAGGGCAGGGACAACCTAATTACTATAAAGCCCACTCCTCCTTCCCCCAGTATGTGCAAGAATCACAGAATCACAGGATGGCTTGGGTCAGGAGGGACCTTTGAGATTATCTGGGTCATGGGCAGGGACATCTCCCACTAGACCAGGTTGCTCAGAGCCCCATCCAACCCAGTCTTGAACATTTCCAGGAATGAGGCATCCAGTTTCCCTGGGCAGCCTGTTCTAGTGTCTCACCACTTGCACAACAAAAATTTTCTTTTTAAGATCTTATTTAAATCTAACCTCTTTCAGTTTAAATCCATTTCCCCTTCTCCTATCATACATGCCCTTGTAAAAAGTCTCTCTCCAGGTCTATTATAACTTCCTTCAGGTGCTCTAGGATCTCCCTGGAGCCTTCTCCAGGCTGAACAGCCCCAACTCTCTCAGCCTGTTTTCATAGGAGAGCTGCTCCAGGTAGCTTTGTGAGCATCCTGACTTCCATCCTGCTTCCAGAGTAAAAAGAGAACTTGCACATGACCCTGTAGCAAGTAAATGGAAGAGAACTGCTGAAAAGCAGAGACTGAGGGAACAAAGATGATTTGGTCAGACCAGTCGTCTTGGGAACCACATCATCCAAAGGTTTGTCAGCAACCATCACCAGATGCTTCCAAGAAGTTATTAGTCATCTGAGAACCTGAAGACATGGACATTTAACTACTCTTTACAGAACCTGTAAGTTGTTTCCAAAAATGCAATTGCAGAAGATAAGAGGCTCAATGCAAGTCAATCACAAATTGTGCCAGAAATTGTTACCTACACCACCTACCACCTTTTCAATGGACTGTGCATTCTTTTGTGTTTAACACACAGTGCTAGAGAGGACTTTCATAAGCTAATTCATTAAAACATCCACTGTTAAAAATAATGCAAGTAGCAAAACCTTCACTGACCTTGCCAAATACTTTCCACTACAAGATCTTATTTTCATTGTTGAAGAAGATCTCCCACTACACACATTACGCAGAACAGACATACTATGGAGATGACCTGGAGTTGAGTGATGATCCTGCCCCTCTACTCAGCTTCACTAAGACCACACCTGGAGTGCTGTGTCCAGTTCTGGGCTCCTCAATCCAAGAGACATGAAACTCCTGCAGTGAGTTCAGCAGAGGGCAACAAAAATGATGAATGTACTGGAGCATCTCACTTATGAGGAATGGCTGAGGGCTGTAGGCCTGCTCAGCCTCAAGAAGAAATTACTCAGAGGGGACCTCATCAATGTCTCTAAGTACCTGAAGGGAGCATGTCAAGAGGATGGAGCCAGGCTTTTCTTGGTGGTGCCAAACCATGAGACAAGAGAGAATGAGTAGAAACTGATGCATAGAAGTTCCACCTGAATATCAGGGAAGAACTTCTTTACTGTGCTGTTAACCATGCATTGGCACAGGTCAACCGGAGAGGTTGTGGAGTCTCTGTAACTGGAGATACTCAAGAACCATTTGGAAGCAATCCTATGCCATGGGGTCTGGGATGACACTGCTTGAGCATGGATGCTAGAACAGACATCCCACTCTGGGGTCCCTTACAACCTTGCCCATTTTGTCATTCCGTGAATTAATTTCCTTGCCCCACACCTAATCTGTGAAAATATCTTTTTCACATTTTGTTGAAATCAAACTGTCTACAAAGGGTGCTGAGACCCTTTTGCATTCAAAATCCCAACAGTATGAAATAATGAAGATTATTGTCTGCTGAGGATGTGATACTGCCTAGCTTGCTTACGTAAGCAAGAATTGCTCCCTACACATCCTGCACACAAGGTTAGGTTAAAACAAGAGTAATCGTATCTTGTGCTCCCTGTATACTCACATTCACGAAAATTCAAATAAATTTTAAAGGTGAATCAGTTAAAACTTTCTACATTGTTTAACTGGAGAGCTGAATTCAGAAAGGTCTCAGACACATTTATTTCTCTTGGAAAGTTCTTTATCTACTGAAGAAGTCAGCTACAGCATTATCACCCACAAGCAGATCCATGCAGACAAGCCAGTAGGACAGCATGCCACAGCTCAGTGCTCCACCACAAAGGGACTTTCTACTACCACCTGCACACAGCATTGTGCTTTTGGACTGCGTACAGGCTGTTCCCACTAGCAAGGAGGATTCTTTCCAAGAGATATCCATCAGTTTAAATCCAAACAAGAGTCCTTGCACTGTTTATCCTTCCTGTTAATTGATGGCCTTCATGCTGCTACAGAAATTGTTCAATGAATACACTGACTCTGTTATGCCTCCAACACTCCAGGCAACCCTCAACATGCCCTAGTTTTTCCTATGTCTCATACTACTTTCTTGTCCTACTAGATCTGTTAGCCCTGCGTGAAAGCAGATAACCTTTATGCCTGTTATGCAGTTACAGAAACAGAGTCATTGCCTACCAGGAAATCCAGCAAACTATCTGCAAACCATGTCCTTTCTTGCCCTTACGTTGACTTAAAAAAAAAAAAAAAAAAAAAAAAAAAAAAGAAAAGAAAAAGATAGCACCAAATTCTTGACTATTTGCTGTGGCTCTTTAAATGCTGACTCCAATCAGCCTGTTGTGGTTTCCTGCACACTGGGAAAGAATATTTCCATTTCATATGTTCTCATCCTGCTGCTTTTGCAGATATCTAAATGACAAGCAGATAGGGTTAATAAATCCAGCATAATCAAGGAAGCTCCAGGTCTCACAGACAGGCAATTCTAGTACAGGTTACTGTGACGTTTCATTACCAGAAGAATCTAACCTAGAAGGAATATAGAACTACTTTCTAAAAAACTACAGAGCTTCTAATACCATTGGAGATTAAATTAAAGATTATTTTCTGTTTCTGTAAGCTGTTACCACCTTCTAATTTTATAACTCAGAATTGCTCACTATTTATAAAATATGTTCAGCAGAACACTACAAAGGAGAATAGTATTATCTTCATTTTTAGGAATTCTTCAGAAATCTGTGCTCACCTTAGTTCTCCTGCTCTACGTCCTGTTACGCCTGCCAGACTTCATCTGAAATATGCTTACAAAGTTGCTCAGCATCAAAAAACAAAGCAAGTCCATCCAGTGAGATGCTGAACTGAATCTTCCACATGTTCTCTAGCCCATGCACTGCATTTTCAAGTAGCAAACTGCTATGTCCTCATTTCCACACCTGCAAACTTACTATTCATTCCCATGGTAGTCAGAAACACATCTTTTTAAAGGTTCCTCTATTATTTAACAGCAAACCTGAATTTTCCACTAAAGTGCCCACAGGCAAAGTCAACATCCACTAAGAAATCTTACTCTAAAAAGGAATCTTACTCTGCCGTCCACTTGCAGCAAGAGCAGTGCAACCGATGGATAGCACAGCAAGTTGTATCTCATGTCTCACTGCAACACCCAGATAAGTTGCAATGTCCCACTTCAGGAACTAAGCAGCCTGCAACAAATTATTTCGTTTATAATCAATCAACATGCTTACACTGTTAAACTCATCTGGCATAAATGAGATGCCTGTGTTCAAGCACAAAACTCCTGGTACAAACTTCATGACTCAATGTGCCTGCTGAGATTAAAGGCAGATGAATGCAAAAGGGCCTGCAAACTCAGTCTGATAAGCAGATCCTTGGACAAATCTTTGAATGAAGAAAAAGAAGAGGATGACTCTTTAAAAGACATCAAGTTATAGATTCTGTCTTCATCACTTGATAAAGCTTAGAAGGGAAAACAAGGAACTTTTTGTGACAGGGTGATCTTTGAAATTTTAAAAAAAAAAAAAAAAACAACTTGAAATTAGATCCAGCTGTTGTTTTCCACATGCATTGTTATGCTTCAGTGATTCAGACTGGATGTTTGTATTTTGACTAGCTAGCTCAGGACCTAAGCAGTCTAATCAACATGGCCGGGCTTTCAAAGGAACAGCACAAATGAAGATGTGAAATGAGCACCTTTGTTGAGCCTGTAACAATTAGACCTGGCTTCAAATCTTAGAAGAACTAGAGAATATAGATGTCTGTAGTCTGCTTATTTGCATCATGACACATGTAAGAGCCTCCATTACTCATCTCAGTTCACTGTACTAAGCACTAGATAAACAAAACCCACCCTGAAGAAAGCAGACTGCCTTCTCCTTAGTTAAAAGTCTGTAACATATATTTAAAAATATGATAAACATCACACCTCACATTTCACCTTAAAGAAGACTGAGCCCCTTTTTTGCTCCTGGCCAAAAAAACATTACAAATGCTCAACGACGACTTCTTTGGCATCACTCATTATATTTTAAAATAAGCATCAACACCATGCCCAAGCATCAAGGCCTGTAATTAAAATGTTCCTTAATCGAGTAAGTTTCTTGTTACCTGTCCAGAAATATTTCTTATTTTGGGTTATTACATGATAAAACTCTTACAAAACCACTCAAAAATCAGAATCAGTTTTATTTCCTGTGGTAGAGCATACAGGAGAGTCTGGCTCATCCAACAAAACTTCAGTCCACATTATCCTCCAAATTTAATCTTCCAATGTTCCAAACAGGCCATATTTCACTGCATAATGCAGACAGAAAATGTGATGAAAAAAACAAAGTGAAACAAAAAGCCCAAACAAGTTTTCCTCAAAAACATGCAAACTAAAGCAGTAGAAAAGTAATTCTTTGTATTGCATAGGCTAGAAATAATTCTGTTGGTCACAAACAGTGACCACCTTCTCAGTCATCAGGGACCAGGAAGTATCCAAGTCACATTAAAAAAAAATGGCAGCATTGCTAATTTTAGAATATGCCCAACAGCCTGAACTGCCTCAGTACTTCAGATGCTTAACAAAAGATTTAAAAGAGCTTCCTTTTATTATTTTCCCATGTCTTGGTATTACTTTTCCAAGAAGCAATGGGCAGTGCAAATATTGCCTTTAGCAGCAGAGAAAACAATCCATTACATGGCTCTCAAAGTTTTGAACACTTCCCAGAAGAACATGCCATTTGGTTATAAAGTGTCAGGTCTACTCAAGAAAACAACTGGAAAACAAAAATTATTCCCATTTTCACATTTACTTAAACCTTCCTCATTTTGTTTGCTGACTGAGTTAATCTTCTTCAAGGAAGAGTCACAAATAAAAAAAACCTCAATTACAGCTCAATTAAAAGGTTTTAAACGAAGCCAAAAGGACTGAACGACAGCACAGTGCTGGGGGGTAGGGCAGAGCTGTCTTGGTGACACATAAATGGGAGGACCTGTACCTCTTCTTTGCTTCAGGAAGCCTCCATGGAGCAGCAGGTGGATCTCTTGTCTTTTCTATGACTAGCATTTTATAGGTTATCCCTTCTTTCCCCTCAAGCATAATAGCTGCCACAGCAGGATATTTGAATAACAAATACTGAGCTCAAAAAGGACACAGAGTTTGCCACTACCTTATTTAGCAGCCATCATTTTTAAAGACAAAAACCCTCAGTGCTCCCTGGCAAAAACTGAAGACGAATTATTTAATGATATATTCCCATCATGCTCCAAGACTGGAATGTTGCACCAAAAAAAATTTAACCAAGTAAGAATTCAGTAAGCAAGAGCCACAGGTAGGTAATGTTGCTAGATAAAGATTGTTTATGCTTAATCTTCCGTAGTCAGGCAAGCTCATCCAGTGGGACTTCCAAAAGAGAATATATAATGGTACAACCAAGAGCCTTGAAGTATCTGCACACACCAAACATCCAACTAGTCTCAAAAGCATCATTTGTATCCCATCAAGCTGATCTTCTATTTATACCCTACACAATACTCTTTCCCTGACTAGGAGATAAGTGTAGAAGGTTCCTCCTGGGACACCATTTCCATCCAACACCTGCATTAATGCCCAAGCTCTCTATAGCAGCAGCATTACCAAGCTCTCGAGAGCATTAAATGAGCCTGCTCTCTGCCTGATCATCTCAGCTTCTACTCCAAGATGAAAAGAGATAAAACTAGCTTAGAATTTACAGACAGCCTCATTCTCATTCGACCACTAAATCCCTGAGCTTCAGAAGGACTTCAGGAATTTTACTGTGCCTTTTTAAATGACCAGATTCAAGCTTCATTCACAAAACAAAGACTGTCCTTGATTCTCCACTTGCACTGGTTGCACACTTAGAAAGTCTACTCCATTGCCACACTGTCAGCCATTAAATATTTTATTTTTAGATAAGAATGAGAAAACTCCAATCTGCTCCACCAGCCTGTAATCTGCCAGTCTCAGAAATGCAAAGATACAGTCTCCATGGTAGCAATGCTGAAAGGCAACCAAAGATCTCTCCATAAAACACTACAAAATGAAGACCATTAAAATCAATTTTTATCTTCGTTACACAGACCTACAAATCCATGCCATAATCAAGGCTCCCTTTAAGCAGCAGGTGTGACCCAGACGTAAAATTGATTTATAAATATAAAATAGAGAGGTTATTCCTACTGCATGCAGGGTTACTGTTTTTCTATGCCAGTCCTTCTCAGGCATTTAGGAGGCAGCAATGTTAAAAAATCAAAGGAAAAGAAATTATTTTCCAAAACAGAACTTAATTTGACCACAATCAGGAATTCTGCATTGTCCAAGTACACTCTTACAGTTATAATATGCTGGCACTATGTGGCAGAGTTACAGCAATTCATGTTCTTTAAACTATGCATTTCCATACCTTGATGGGTTTGGAATTTTCAACTGCTCTCTCCACTCTGAATGTCATTATTTCACAATAGCATCCCTTTAACCTGTGTCTCTCAAAAGAGTCTCTAGCTAATTTAGGAATGTATATATACAGAATACATATTTCCTAGACTCTATATAAATATATGTATTTTAGGAAAATCAGACATGTGAACTCACTTCCTTTAGAAGACCTGAGAGACAACAGGAAATAAACCAAAGCATTATTGGAGCAGCTGTATAAGTTATCTGGACAGGTGAGGCAAAAGCCTTTTTATAAATGTAATGTATCTTCTGGCTCTTTCTGTTGGTCAGTGAATTCACATAAGATAGACAGGTTTAATTTTAGTCTCAAGTTATACACGAGAAGTGAGCAAGAAGAGAGAAAATGGACAAAACAAGTATCTTGTTTTAAAGTCCCATCTTGGTTCTAGTCTAGGGAGCACCACAAAAAAACCTCCTGGAAATAGAAAAGCTCAAAATCCAAAATAAATGCACCACTGTGGCACGGATCTATAAAAGGCCTCATGTAAATATCCACAGGGTAGGAGCAGAAAAGCCCTCGAGAGCTCTTTCGACTCCTCCCTTTACAAAGAACACAGTCAGTCCTAGGGCCTATTTCCCCACTAACATGTGGGCTCCCACTTGGCAACACGTGGAAACACATTTCTAAACACGCACAAAGCCACGTCTGCAGGTGAAGAGCATTTCCTCCTCTTTCCTAGGCCAACTGCGGCTGGATGACACAGCATTCCCTGGACATTAACTATCAGTCCAAACTCCCCAGCTAAAAAGGAGAAAACTGAAATCAATGTTCATAGTACAAACTCCATTTCATCTCATGTGCAAACTGAAGACCTCTTTTGCACTAACAGCTATTATGCATCCAATTCCTTATGTATCTCCTAGTCAGGGAAAGTTGTCAGATTTGAAAACATCTGCAGGAGCAGCCATAACTACCAATAATTTTATTATACAGACTTTAATATAGAGTTAGAAATATGATTCTTAGAGTTCTTGATCTTCTAGGCCACTGTATGTAACAGGGAGGCTATAGCTGGTACAATGAACAGTACACTGCTTTCTTCAAAGACTGTCAAAAGCAATGTTAAACAGATTTTATTTTATTTTTTTTTATCCATTAGGAAAGTCTGAGAAAAGTGGAAAATGGAATGAAATACATAGTTGTGACTGAGAATTCAGATCTCTACCCAGCCTTTTTGGTTACTGCAAACAGACAGGCACTGCAACAGCAATTAGAGCCAAATGACAGAACTGGCTCCAATAAGCTTCCAGGAGACAGCCAGATCAAGTACTGCTGTAAGAAAAGCTATTATCTTGGTAAATGCCTCTGATAATCTGGCTAAACTAAGTTGGACTAGAGCTACAAATCTGGCCTCTATACAAGAGTTAAAGCACAGACTAGAAAAAAACTCTCTGAAAGCAAACATAGCCCTCCAGCTGTTTAGAAGACGGAAAAACAACCTGAACACATGCCCAGGCATCCCCCATTCTGGCAGTCTTATCTGATAGCCTCAGTCTTAAAGAGGGACTGTACTGCCTTAGATGAGGACAGCCAGGACTAAAAGGGCAGTTTTGATCAGGCTCAATTATCTTTCTAGTGCTGGTTTTACAAATGTTCACAATATTTGCTGAAGTCACTGAAAAATATTTTCAGCCTTCCATCCCCACTTGTAACATAAACACAACCATCTCATTAGTCAGAACAGATCTATTGTTCTGGGTGTTCTTTCTAGCTATTTAACAATAAAATTAAGGCATTCTTAGAGAGTAACACCTCCATGATAGTCTTATGAGCAGTGATTCACTATTCCTCAGATCTTCAAAGCAGCTATGATGTGCAAGTCCTCAAAAACTTAAAAGAAAGGTGCTTAAATGTTACTAATTCTCATCACCATGTTTTTCCTTTGTGACTTTTTATCCCATGGGTGCTTCCATCTCAACTGAGATACAGTAAATAAAGGCATTCTTCTAAGGGAAGGCCTTAGAGATTAATGTTTGAATATTCAATGATCCTTAGACGGAGATATAAGAGAACTCAGCTAGTTCACATACAGATTAAATTAAAAAAGGAAGTTCAGTCCTTAGTTCAGAGGAAACCTGTGCAGATAACAAGAGGTCATGGTGAAAGATAATCATGAATACATCAGTGCAAATCCAACCTCCCCACTATTTTCAAGACTTTAAACACTGACTTAAGATGAAGATAGCATTCATTATGAACCTCTGTGATTACTTTCAATTCCCTTCTAGAAAGGAGTGATGTAGGAGGGAAAAGGAGGATCTAGAGTGACCTTATTACTCTAACTACTGGAAAGGACTTCGTAGTCAAGTGGGGGTCTCTTCTCCCAGGCAAGCAGCAAACAGGATGAGAGGACACAGTCTCAAGTTGAACCAGGGGAGGTTTAGGCTGGACATCAGGAGAAATTTCTTCACAGAACAGTTATTAAACTTTCAGATGGACTACCCAGGGAAGTGGTGGAGTCACCATCCCTGGAGGTGTTCGGCAAACAACTGGATGTGGCACTTAGTGCCATGGTCTAGTTGACAAGGTGGTGATCAGTACAAGGTTGGAATCAATCTTGGAGGTATTTTCTGTGACTTCAAAATCCACTTGTCTGCTTGAAAGAAAGGGTCCACAACTCAGGCACATACAAAGGAAGTCAAGGCTTCTATGAGATATCCAGCAGCAACAACGGCTTCTCATCAACTGCACCTTTAACATTCTCATGACAAAGCTATGATACATAGAAAAAGGAGTCTGGATGGATCTGCTAAAACATTAAAAAGCAAGATGATGCACACATCCTGTCTGAACCCAGCAAAGGGAAACCAAACCTGCACAGAAGAGACAGTGATACCATCCCCCTTAAAGCTTTACAGCTGGGTTCCCCAACACATATCAAGAGGCTGGGTGTTAAACTCCTGTCTGCTTGTCAGTATAGACGTGACTATTCATAGCCCAAGCTTACTGACTGCAAAACAAAACTTGTTTTAACTCTTATTTCAGTTCCTGAGTAACTTGAGCACACACCTCCTCAAGACAGCTCAGATACACCAACAGTGGCCTTAACAAACTAAAGCCCCCTGAAAATGGAGCCTGCCTTTCCACTATAATGCTACTACCTGTTGTATCTTTACTGGTAATGGATAACCAAGAGCTAAGAAACAACATGGGGGAAATCAGCAAAAGTGGAATTGATTCAACCAATTTGAAGTCATACTCTCACAGTGGTCTGTTAACCACTGAGATTCTGAGAGTAAAAGATGCAAATCATTAATCAACAGGTTCACTTTTTCCATATATATTTACAGAATTATACCTTCAACCATGAGCAGAGACACAAAACCTATTAAGAAAAAAACTAGGTCAGCTCTAGATTTCTGAAAGCTTTAAACAGAAAAGTCTCTTGAAAAGTTAACAGAACTTAAAAACCTAAACACCTAGTCATTTTTCAATGGAAATTCTTCCTTGTGGTTTTACATTTTTCATAGGAGCTGCTATGATCAAAGTTGCTGTAAACAAGTTAACACAAACAGCGGATATGGGCTACTTTGAAAAGGATCTTTTTATACTGAGCAGCTTGATATATCTGAGGCAGGAACTGAAGGAAAGCCATTGCTTTCAGAAGCATTTCAAACAGCTCACTAAAGTACACACACCAGCAGAGAAAGAAAGAAATCAGAACCTCAACACAGACTAATTTTTCTATCCTGCTGCTTTATTGGGCTTTAAGGCTCAAATTAAAACTAAGACTTTATGTATTAAAAAAACCAACGAACCAAAACAAAGAAATAATAAACATGCAAATACTCACAACACCTATTCCTTATGTAACTAAAAATAGGAAAGAGCACTGCCTACTATTCAGTGGCCTCAGCTTTAGCAATGCAGTGCTTCACATTTATGGACTATCAGGGCCCTAGTTTGACATCTTCTCACACTCCAGAAGATATGCCTATTTAAATAATTCAGGCAACTAAGCCAAGGGCACACACGGTTGGGTGGCTAAACCAAGGCAGTCCCTGAATGATTTGACAGACTGGATGGGATGAATGGTTCCCATTACAGAATTTGGCTTTCTCTTGATGCACACTTTATGTCTGTGTGAGCCATTACCAAGAAATGTGATGCCCAATCTCGACTGTTTGAGAAGGTGCAGGAGGAGTACAAACTCCCTTCATCATTTAGATTTCAACAGCCCAGTGCTAAAAGCAGAAACATCAAGTATTGCAATTCAGATATAAGAAATTTAACTACATATTCTCAAGTTAGCTGTGAAATATTTCAACCAATTTGCACATTCATTCCATTAGGACTTCTTAAAAACCTTAATGGAATGACAGAAATAACAAAAAATAACTATTTATGCTAACATGCCTCTTTGTTTACTATTGGGTTTTGCACGATTAGACAGCAACATGACAGACTCTTAATCTGAAGAATATTCCAATGAAAATGCTAACAAAAGCAGTGCAAGATTTTTTATGCAACCGGTATTTCCTTTTCAAGCATCACAATTAGGCTGTGTCACTTGAGGGCCTGCACAGACACATGGATGAAAATAACTGAAAATACTATGAATCTTTTAACTGCATCTATTGATGCTTTGCGTAAGAACCTGTTATTATGCACTTGTGGGATAGAAGCAGAAACAGCATAAATCTGTGAAAGCCAGATCATTGTCTTTTGAAATTTTTGCCACTTGAAGGCACTTTGGCCCCAAAGTTTGTGAACAGCCTGACTTACACTATTTTTCAAAAAGAAACACCCCTCTCACCCCTGTTAAACTTTTAACTGAAAAAAAATCCCAAATCCACCACCCTAAAAATATAACCTTCCATAGGATATGGTTAATTAAATTAAACCAATTAAATTGTTTCACAGATTAATGACAAACAGCACAGTTTGTGAACTACTCATTCAAGTATCAGGTAATTGCCCAAAATTAAATTACTTAATTTCTCACACTTAGTATGGAGAACCAGCTTACTGAAGGCAGAACTATAAACTGAAATTAAGCCTAAATCTCTAGGTGGTATTTTATTTATTCCCTTCAATGACTTACCACTGTTCTTACCAATACTATTGCTGTACATTACACTGAACTCTACATACACATTCTAAAATCTAGAACAATTCACAGACCCTGTTTAAAATACAGTCATGCAGGAACTGCAATGTCAAACTGAAGAACCACTGAACTGCAACGAGGGAGCAGAAAGAAGAAGGAGCATTGCAAACTATCTTTACCATCACAGAAACTGTAAGATTCAACTCTTCTGCACTGATTTAACACTCAGCTTCTTTCTGGTCCAGACCAATGCTAGGAGGCTGACTTGTCATAGTAATGGAAAAGGAAAAAAGAAAAAAAAAAGGCAACCCCCTCTGGTAATTCCAGCTTTCAAGCTGGCTTTGAACCAGGACAAAAGCATCTCAGCTTCCTGACAGAGATCTAAAATTGGCAACTGAGGTGCATATTCCAGACCTACACAATAACTGCCCTCCACATTCACAAAATGTAGCAAGAGCCTAGAAGTTACACTCTCTTGGGAATTACATTCTCTTCCTAAAGTTTCTCAATCATGCCCTTTCAGTTTCAAGACTATCTGCTGGCTCTTCTCAAATAATTTTTTTTGAAGAAATCATGACTAAGGAATTATACTGCACTTATCAAGATAAATACATCACAGTAGACAAGCACGGGGATAGGGAGACACCAGCCAGAAGCATACAGCTGAAAATTTTGCTCATGATTCAAATATCAGGAAGCAACTTTCATACATCACTTTCCTCTTGTTGCTTGTCCACCACTGGGATTAGTGCAGACTGGTATTTCTGAAGTGCCTCCTCCTCTCTTCCCTCAGATAGTGGTAACAAATCAAACAAGCTACCACCACCTTTGGCTGCCTACAGTAAGGTTGGCTTTTTCCCCTCAGTCATTGCTGAAATGGGAGTATGCATTAATGAGAGGGGAGTGACAGATTTCTTAAAGAACTCCACTGACCAGGACTTGGATCTGGATTCAGGCAGTTGAGCAGGGATGGCAACAGCCCAGCTGAGCTGCATTCACAGCCCAACTCTCTGAACACAAGAGCTGGTCTGCTCCTACACTGCACTCAAACCATTCAGCCAACAGACTCTCAAAGTTCCCTCTTTAACTGGTAAATTATGTGGTCCCATCAATTACTACCTAGATCAGGCATTCCCAAAGAGTAGCATACCCTGAAGTAATTGTATGCTATTCTTAACATAAGATACATCTGTGTAGCTTCCAAATCTGTCCAGGCAGAGGCTTCCATCCAGCCTGTAAGAATTTACACCTCCTGCCAACATAACGTATACTTCTAGATCAGAATGTGAAAAAAATGGGAGGACTAAACTGACTAATGATGGGAAATACTAGGGAGCTTAGACTAAAGGTAAATGATGCTGTGCAGTTGGGATAAAAGTATGGGATAAGAATATGAAAAAATGCATAACTTGGGTACTACTGCAGATGTGACCCATACAAATTATGAAGTTTAAGAAAGTATTTTTAAGTTAATGCTATCTATCTGCAAATCTACACATGGACTTAAACCCTTAATTACACCTGGTTTAGGGATATTAAAGCCTCCAGGTATTGGATGTTCTCAGCTTGTGTTATCAAACGTAGACAATTAATTCAGTCCGAACTGGAAACACGCTACTTAGCTTTTCAGCAGTTTAGCTGTTTTGCTTTAACAAAGAAATAGCTAATATTCAAGAAATGTAATTTTTTTTTAATCACTGAAAGGAACGCTTCAAAATAAAAAGATATAAAATCAGATAACAAAATGTCACTGAACCAACTGAAACAAAAAGCAAAGAACCAACTGAAACAAATAGCAAAGACCAACATTTACCTCCAGATTCCCATCAGAGATTCATTTAAAACAAGTTAGATGTCCCAAACTATAAATATCTGATGGTCAGGAACTAAAACGCTTGGCCAAGTTTTCATTTTGCACACTGCAAAACCCCAGAGTTACGAGACTGAAGAAATCAAAGATTCTTGTCAAAAGCACTAGCTGACATCTACCAGGCATGACAGGGTATAGGAAATATCCTGACCCACCCCCTTAAACCTATGCAATTGGAAGAGACCAAAAAGCTCCTTTTAAGTACTAGGTTTAGAATTTGTTTTTCCCTTTCTGTTTCACCTCTTCTTTCTTCTCCTAAAATAAGGCACTCTTACACCATATTCCATGCTTCCCAAGTACTAATTACCTTCAACTTGTAATAAAGTCCAGAAATAACTCAGATGTAAGAACTATATAAGAACTTTATATGCCTTCCTCAATTAGAAGTAAACAATTCTGCATTGCTTTAATTTAAATGTCTCTTTCCCATTTTTCATCTAATCCATCTATGATATACTGATGCCTGTGGTGATGATAGCATAAAATCTGAAGACTCAAGGAGAAAACGTACACTAGTTCCTTTGAAACACTTTGAAACAATGTTTTTGCTACCAAAAAAGGACACCAATTACAAACATTACCAGTGAAATTAGCTGTGTATGAGGTGTTACTGTGAAAACAACTAATGTTAAAACCTCTGCTATCCTGTACTGCTTGCACAAGCTGATCTGCAGGCCACCGGACTGTAAGGGAAAGCAGTCAAGTACATTAAGTACCAAGCTGAGGACTAACAGAAGTGATGAGGTGGTTTATGGTTCTTAACTTTTATTTGGTTTAAAAATCAGTAGATAAAAAGATTTCTCTTTGGAAGGCTACTAGTCTAGAATAAAAAAATCACTAGTCTATTAAAACCACCAGGATAGAACACATTTATAAATCAGTTAACAAGAGAAGTAAGTGATCTTCAGCCCAAACTGCCCTGGGCTCAGTATTTGTTATCTTCTTGCTTGGCCTTCACAATTTCTGATTTACTCAAATATAGCCTTCAACTTCATATGTGCAGCAACTAAGCACAAAGCCCAAAGGCTTCTATTCCTTCCAGCAGTTTAATTACTAATGACTGGAGAAGAGCTGATGCTAGGAAAAAAGTAACCTTAAGACAAGCTTTTACCTTGTTTCCACAGCTCACTGTCTGAGAAATCTGGCCTGCAACCTGGAAACAGCACATCAAATCAGGATTTTTAGCTTCCTGATTTGCACTAATACTAATAATCATAGTGACTCACTTTCAAGTTAAACTACTGATTTATCATAATCTGTTTAATTTTTAGTCCCAAAAATCTTTATGTGTATTTCTGTGCTCCAGTGAAAAAAAATTAAGAAAATCAAAAACACTGCCATCAAAAACATGGAAAAGGAGATAACATTCATGAAAATACTATGAACTTATGCAGAGGCTCACCTTAAATCTTTTATCCTGCAGGACTTTCTTAATGGCCACAAGCTCTCCTGAATCACAGAGTTTGGCCTGATACACAACACCAAAAGATCCATTTCCAATCACCTTGGTGTCTGTGTAGCTGACTTCTTGTGGTCGGTCTGGACCTTGTCCAGGAGTTGCCACTACTGTAGTCACCTTGCTGCCATCTTTGTCTCCTGCAAAGCAAGAGGTACACAAATAATCAAAATACATGCATAAACAAGATGACCAACGAGACTAAAACAAGACAAGGGTAAGACAAAGATTTAGATCAGCATATGTACTTCAATATTAGAGAGAAAAATAGAAAACCTCTGAAAAATGCAAAGCAAACACTGAGCATGTGTTTTACCAATATACATTAAGTGGTGACAATTTTTCATTTAGATTATTGCTAACAAAAATTTGCTATTCTGAAGCAAATAATTGAGCAATAGAGCGTAATGCACAAAGAAGCCAAGTACTTATCTCTTCATCTGATTATCAACTAAGTGCTATTAAACATAGTGTTGTTTGCATTACCAAAATGAAGCATTTTCCCGTATTTTTCATATGACTGAGGAAACCAAACTGCCAGAGTAACCTCAGATCAGCACTCTGATCTTCACAAGCATTTATCCAGCAACAAAAACCAGGAGCACTTTGTTTGTTAGTTTGTTACAAATCCACCCCCACGTAAAGCTTCACCTTGCAGCACTAGGAAGCACAACCTTTGTCAAACCTGGCTGTATGCACCTGAAGCGAAACCTAGGCTGCATCACATGGCACAGTCCTGTTCCTCCCTTCTTCCAAGTCTGGACATTCTTGCAAAGAAGGGAGGCACTTACTGGGGCAGGGGAAGAAGGAGGAGAAAGATGACAACTGCAGGCACTTAGCTGGAATCTCAACATGAACCAGAACACAGCCAAGGACAGTGCTCAGGATGCAAGATCACAGTGGAAGCAGCAGAGGTGGGTGTGCTTTGGTGCAGATGCAGGAGCTGTGGGTTTCACAGGCACTTACTTTCCCATCAAAAGATCCAAGCCACTATCACCTACTCTCAGCCCCACTGTTAGTAACAACAGGGCTTCACTCTGTTCAAAGTCTGATTTTGTTCATAATAGGAGCAAAGCTTTAGGCATTTTACAAGCACACTCTGAGCATTTCTTGCCCTTCAGCTGCAATAAAGAGCCCTTCAGACTTGGGTTACAGAACCAAATAGGGCTGGAAGAAAAACCAGAGCCTGCTGTTCCATAGCAGTCACCACAATTCTACAGAAACTGTTCTCAAGAAATGCTCATCATATCTGCTTATTAACAAATCTTCCCACAACTTTCTCCAGGTATTGTCTTCACTTCTCATGCATTTAGAAAAATCTTTCCAACAGATAGCTTGATTGATAGTTTTAGTGCAGTTTAGGCAAAATGCCCCTTGCTCTGCTCCAAAAGGGCATGGGAAAAAAAATAGCACAGCTCATCCCTGCTCTCTTTCCCCTCACTGCCTCCTTCAAATATGAAGGCTGTTGCAAAGAAAGTCATTATGATAGAGAAGTTATTTCTCTTTGGGGAACCTCTCTCCTCACTGCTGAAAACAACTCAGGTACAACACCTAAAATCAGACTCTGCAAAGGAAGCTTGTCTCAGCTCTACCCAGCATGCTGGCAACTTCTTGTGTCCAACTTACAACACACTTGTTTGTATAGCCCAGCAAAATGTTTGCAGCTTGTGCAATGCTGAAACCTCATGACCAGCTTGCGTACCAAACTCTCCTCTGCGGAGCTGCTGCCTGCCCAATCCTCATCCACTTTCCACTTACACACCTGATTGCTCTTATCAAAGCCTAATATTCTGCATTTGTCCTGACTGAACTGCATCCAAGGTTACTGAACTCTCTTGCTGGCTTGCCACGTCCTTCAAGCAGTCACCATCCAGAGATCCATTTCCTGATGCTATGTGAAATTTACCTAAGACATCGGTGAAAACTGGTGAATCCTATAAGACTGCCTAAAAGCCCTGCAAAAACCCATGAAATATCTCATCCTATTTTTTTGAACCTCCTGTTATGCTCAAACGAAATAATCAAATCATTTTGTATGCCTTTCAAGGGATTTCCCCTAGTCCATTGTTTTCCTAGATTTCCCATGAGATAATTAGTTTGAAAACTTCAGTCAGGATACCTACATCTACCACTACTTCTTCTGCACCTAGAAGATTCAGAAGAAAAGCAGGTGGCTTGAAACTATTTCCTCCTGAAAAATCCACATTAACCACTACTCATCTCCTATGTTGCCTTTTAGGTTCTTACAAATTGTTTCCTTTTTATGATTACAAGTACTCCATGAAACAAATTAACAAATAAAAATAAATTACCTTAGTGCTAAGGGTGCCAATTACTTGCCAAGCAATACAGAACCGTTATAGCCTTTCCCCACAACAGTCACCAGAAATTGAGAAGCAGATTTATACACTTGGAGAAAAAATGGGGCGGGGGGTAGAGATAACACTAGACAGATGAATGTCTTCTTACAGAGAGAGAGAAACATAAACAGAAGCATACTAGCTGTGTGGAAAATTCACTCTTCTCTTTGATAACTGTAAGAAATAAAAAAAGGAAGGCAGAAATACAAAGAAATGCCATTTTTTTTTTTTTTGGTAAACATGTTGCAGGTGTAACTATCATAGCAACAATGCATTTTATTTGCCCAACTATTCTGTAATTAGCATTCTAACTCATGAAATATACAAATAAGTTACATCTGCTTTACTACAGCAATCCTCAACAAATAAAAGGCGAGGGGCTCAATTGAGCAGGCTCTACCTACTCAATTTTGAGGGACATTTGTTTGGGGTTTTTTTGGCAGTGCTCACTAGACCAGAGTATTGAGATTATTGCTAAGGAGTTTTGTTCTCCATTTCAGACTAACGAATCAAGACTAACGAATACTTAGAGATAAAAATAATTGTCCTTGGCAACACTGGTTGAGATTTGAAGTACTTGATATCAAGGGATCTGCTCTAAGGACTTTCTTCAGAGCTACAATTCTCTCAGGGATCTCCTTGTCCACAAAAGCAAATCCTGAATGTCAGACCACAAATGTTTCATCCTGGTATGCAGCCCACAAACTGCAATCACCCAGCCAACTCTTCCAGAGCTCAAATGAGAAACCAGTCAGCTTTAGACACTTTCCTTCAAGTCCACAGGAAAACAGCTCCTAACTGAACTTCCTGAAATCATCAATGCTTAGAAGTGTATGCACTGACACTTCAAACACTACACCAAGAATTACTTTGTTTCTTTACCAGAATTTACAGAGCATTAAGCCTCATAGAGCTTTCTCCCAGCTTCCTGCTTTCAGGAAACACCTCTTGCAAACTATCCACAAAACACACCATAAGGACTCCAACCTTTAAAAAGTTAAGCCTGTTAGAGTTTCAGTTATATTCTGTTTCATTATTGTTGAACCTGAAGGACTACAGGGGTAAAATTCACCTTGCACCCTTGATAGCTTTGATCTCCAAGAATAAAACATCTCATTGCTGCTCAAAGTATGCAAATAATGTGTTTGTATCGCAGCAGCATCCAGAGGCTCCAAGCCCGTTTTGCCACTCCTTGCACTACACAGATGCAGGTACTGCTCACAAGATCATACATGGTTCAGAATTGTTATCCCAGTTTTAACTGTCTGCACAGCAAGCACTGACTTGTCAGCCAAACAGCACATAAAGGAGTTCACTAAACAGCTTTCAGAAATGCTGGGTTTAGCCTCAGCATGATGGAAGATAGCAGAGAGGAAACAGCCCTGCCCAGCAATCTTCGGTACCTCCAGATTCCTAACAGCAAACACCAAGAAGCATCATACCACAGCAAGTCTTAAAGAGAAGCCTAGACAGTTCTCATTCCATTCCCTCCACCTCTTATTTTGTTTAGGACTGTCAAACTTCTTGTCCCCAGTGCATAGGCAGGCACCACCAAACACTGAATACCCTCAACACCTTTGACTGTAGGGTCTACAGCAGAACTAGGATATTAAATCAAAAAAGGAAGGACGGAAGGACAGACTAAACAGCAAAATACTAAACAGCTCTTATAGCACAGCTCACATGAAAAGCATCATTAGCACATGTCCAGAAGCTGCTGCTTTCTAGGGCTGACAGTAACACAACCTTGCTTTACTGTAACCATCATCTACGCCAACCACCTTTATAACATCCAGGGTAGAAGCATAAGGAAAAAGAAATAGTTACCACATTATAATACACTTGTACTTGCACTGGGTATGTTTCATGGAAACCCTTAAAGCATTTCCTCACACAGTACTGATGTTTAACATCTATGATGTGGTATTTGGTCTGGGTTTCTTTGATGAAGAGCTTTTTCCACAATTCTGATGTGAAACTGAAAACAAAATCCAGACATTTCAATTTCCAAGTTCTCTGATTGATCTAGTTCACTTTCTACCTTTAGCACATGATAACCACATGGGACAAATCAGACGCATTACGTAAAATCAGTGAAGGCACTGTTGAAAGCAGAGAATACTCATCAGTTTGTGAGAAGAAATGAGCATACTCCACTTAGAAGACCAGAGACTATCAGTGCAAGCTACAACCCCATTATTGCATCTAAAAACAAAAACAAAAAAACCACGTGGTGGCAAATGTTTTAGTTTTTACCCAGGTAAGAGTAAGGATCCTGCTACTGGGCAAGCATTTTGTCATATATATACCTACAGATTCCTGCAGATTCCTACTACTAAGCTCAAAGGTGACCATCTGTAAGTGTACTGAATGTATACTTTTGGCCTGTGCCAAATGAGATGTCATTCAATAAAATTCACTTCAGTCCTCAGGGACCGTGAAAGGCATCCTTTGCTATTGATCTCCCACACACACCTTGTACTGAATGGGCCTGGAGAAAGTCCAAAATTATGTCTGCCCTACATCCCTTTAGCTGTTTAGTGTCTGACTGAGCAGTTAAACCACACTTGAATGCACATACAGAGATCTAAGATTTCCTCCTCTTCCATGTGTTTTACAGTTGAAGTGAAGAAACAATGTATTAGTACAATGATTACAGAGCTTTACTCCTACTTCAAATCCAACATTGATCCTTTGCATTGTCTACAAACTCCACCTTTTCCTCTCTTTTGACTTTACCTATTTCCTCTTGCTTCCCTCCTCCAGCTGCTACATTCCTCCTCACCAGAATGCTCACAGGCTTTTCCATTAGATATTACTTAGGTTGTTTTTAAGTCCTGAAAGACAACTTCACAGACCTACAACACACTCTGTACAATGTCTGAGGTCCCGTAACCATGTTGACTCAAATATCTTCACTGATTTGCTTCAAATCTCAGTGTCACCTCCCTGTTAAGACATGGCTCAATATTAAGTCACTTGAATACGTCTCCCTTTCCTAAGGCTTCGCCACACTGTTTCATCTTAATTTGCTCAATGCTCAATACAGTCAAGGAGTGACTTCCACAGAAACCTGACACGGCTGGATCCAGCCCCTGCCAATGGGATTAGGTTACAACCAGCAGCTGACACAACTACCTAGAAAGAAACAGCAACCAGAGGGGGATGGAAGTTTATCAGAACCACAGTGGCTCTTCTCAGTCACGGATAACTGGACAGTCAAAAGATCCGATTACTTTGTGAAACAAATGTTTTAAGAGAAAACTTTTCTTGAGCTATCTGATGGAATCTGGTGCTGATCATCATCAGATGAGGCTATGGAATAAAACACCTGACTTCTTAGATAACTGTTCATGGCATGTGAAAGAAGGTCAGCAGCTGCTCTGGAGGTCTTTAACATGGCCAGTGTATGCTTGAGGAAGGTCACTGTCAGCAGTAGAAATCACTACTAGTTTTCTTTTCCTAATTAATTTTTCCTACAACATTTTTTAAAAAGTCAGTTTTACTAAAAGCTAATTATTATGAGTCAGTACAGGGGAGAGAGTATTAAAATGGTATTTATGAACTGTTTTACTAGACAACTTCCTTTCTTCATCAGTGAACTGCATGAATGTTACCTAGAGACATTACAAGATAAATGTAATTGAGATTACATTTCAAGAGCCAGTACAAGATAAAAATCCTAGAACCATACAGAATTACAGAATGCTTTGGGCATGAAGGGACCTTAAAGTTCATCCAGATCCAACCACCCCAAGCAGAGAACCTCCACCTGACCAGGCTATTCTACGTACCATCCAACCTGGCCTTGAATACTTTCAGGGACGGGGCATCTACAGCTTCTCTGGGCAACCTGTTCCAGTGTCTCCCCACTCTCACAATAAACAATTTCCATAATCTCAAGTTTTCAGTTTGAATCCATTCCCCCCTGCCCTATCACTATATGCCCCTATAAGTCCCTCTCCAGCTTTCTTGAAACGAACATTCATGGACCAAATCAGAAAAACTCAGGGAATCAAAGAAAGGAGTTCTACAGAACACAACATGATTTGGTTTTTCAATTTACTCTGAACAAAAGGAGTCCTTGGAATTCCAAAAATAGTTTAGGTCAAACATTGAACAAAAACCTGTAAGTGTGCCATTCATCACCCAGATAAGGCAGATGCATTCACTAAATATATATATACACACACACACGCACTTGTTTTAGCACAGAAAATGTCACTTGACTTCCTGACTGTAACTGAATACTGCAATAAAAGAGTGGCCATTAGACATCACTTAGATGAAGACACTACTTAAGATCTGAAGAATCTCATGATTTGTACCCAATGATTTTGGAATAGCTAACTAAGAAGTCTGAGAAGTGATTTTTGAAAGGAATCAGAACGCTAACTTCAAAGACAGATGCGACAGTTCATACAATTCTGTTATTTGGACAATAATTTTGGCTTAAGTACCATACCAGTTACTTTAATAATGAATAAAGAAGCAGTCAAGTACTTCACAGAGACCAGATTGCTGGATTCCATATTGTTAGAGACTACAGGTTCGTTTGTAAAAAAAAAAAAAAGATAAAAGCATTGATGCACAAGAAGTGTGACTTCTGTAAGGTTTCTGACTTGTGATCACATCCCAAATTAATGAAGAAGCACATATAAAGAAAATGATTGTTGTAAAATTATAATACACTAGCCCATAATTTCAATATAAAATATAATGGGAGGTGCCACTAGCATTAATTTTTGCCCTCACACACACTGCTTTTATCAACAACCGGAAAGAAAAGCCATGAAGTAGTAAGACACAAGATTTAGAGTTATGCACAGGGCAAAGATCAGTGAAAAAGCAGCTGACCTTCCTCAGTAACCCAGGTGCAAATTAAGCAGAGGGATCCAGAACCCAAGATCACAGGCCATGCAACCAAGTCACGTAAAGTCATCCAAAGAGTGGAGTTGTCAACTCTGACTTGCAGGACATCCCAGCACAGACAGAAGTACATATTGCTACTGAGACCTACAGCAGTCCTTAGCTATATAAGCAGAAAAAATACATCAGACAGACAAAAAAAAAAAAAATATATATATATATGTATCTCTCTTTGCTATTTCACAGTCATTGAACAGCTGCTGGAATAGCATGCTCAATCCTGATAGCTGAAATTCAGCAGTGATGACTCAAAACACTAGAGATTCTGAAAGAAGCCTCAGACGTCATAAGGTCAGCAAAAATACATTACTTTGAGTGAGACTTAAGAGTACAAACAATTTAAGTCAAAGAGAAAGCTGAAGGATTATCTCTAAAAGGAAGAAGGAACAGACATGTCAGAGAGAGCTCTGATCTGCAGGTGGAGGACATTAGGCTGGAATCTTTTCTTAAAAAATATTGCTGAACTGCAACAGCTAGGCTTGAAATAAGAAAACATGCACAGGATGAACGCCATGTCTCTTTGGGTCTTAAGAAGGTCACAAAAGTTCAATGCCCACATAAATAATTTCTTTCAACTCAGCACTAATGCAAAGGTATCATAACTTAATATTAAATATGCTGCTTTCCACCACAGTCAAAACCCAAAACCTGCATTCAATTTAAACAAAAACATAGTAAAGTGATAAATAATGAAAATGTGAAGCGTGACAGGTCATTCTTTGGCTTTATTGCTAATGATGAAATGATAGGCACAGTTAACTATGTGTCAATTCGCTTCAGCTCAATCCCAAGACAAATAATCAGGACAAACTTCAGCAACAACTGCCAAGTCCAAGATCACCAAGGGAAAAGGCTTCTAAACCACTCTGAAATCAAAGTTGCTATTGCCTCTAGCTGGACACAAAGGGAGAAAGTAAAAGGAAAATGTTCATTCCACTTGTACCAAAAAACAATGCTTTTTTACATGTCAATCATTTGAAAAAAAATGTATTTCTTTCAAAAAATTTACCTTGCAGAAGGCAAAATCTCTAACTTCAAAGAACTGTAGCTCTACATTTTGCTCAACAGTTTCTGAAACAGCAAATTCAAAGTACTAAGTGTTAAGTTTATGCAGGAAAGAACTGAAAAATGGAGCAAAAAGTAAACAGAATACCAGTGACTGACTTGTGTCTAGAGAAACAAACTATCCTATCACTACAACATAAAAAGTAAACAGTTTAGAAAGGTGATATAACTTTATTTTAAAAATGAAACTGTGTAGCTCAAGTGACCTCTTTTTGAGGTCATTATGTCACTAAAATGGAAAAAGAAACTAAATGTACTTCTAGCAGACTGTGACAAGTCACGGCTCATATGCCTGTATTTGATGTAATAAACACATAAAACTACATTAAGATGCAGGGACATCTACCCCCTATTATTTATCTGTTAAAAAAAAAACAACTAAAATTTAGCAGACAGAAGAGCATCTGCATTTACTGTATCCCAGTTCAGACACTCAAAATGCCATTGGGGCTCTAAGTCTTTCTTTAGAGGTAATCACAAACTTTTGGAGGGGGCATTTAATTCACTCCCTTTGAAAGCTTAATGCTAAAGACTGTAAACAAACCTTTAAAGAATAAGCAGGGCGGTGAGCAGGTCCCGGAACATTCATATGGTAAGCTTGTTAAAATGCCCACTGAAAGGTCACATGAAGTTCTAAGGCATTGACTCCCTACGGGTTTTTATATCTTAACCACGGAAGTCACAGCGAGCACAGCACGGTATTGGCCACGCAGTTGTGCTGCTCTACTCCAGCACAAACTTGACTCTGAACAGTTTAAAAAACAAAACAAAAAAAAAAACACAAGAGGAAAAACGATGGGAAGAGCCTTGTTGATCTAGCCCAGATGCCTATCACATTGGCCATCAGATGACCTCCCTGGATCCAACTGTGGCAGATGGGATTCCAACAATCAGCTGCTTACATCGGCCACCACGAAATCCCAGCAAGTTAACACCCCACTGATTTATAAACCAAACAGCTGAATCCAGGGGGATGTTTACTTGCAATGCCTGAAAAAAAAATTCATTTTGCTATTTCACTCCTACCACTATGTAAGGTGGTGCCCACACCTTTCTGAGGCACATTTAAGGTCTGTGTTAACCATCTCATTAACACAGAGCTTGCTTCAAGTACTCTTTCTGTCATGGTAAACATAGACCAAAACGGTAAATTTCTAAAGAAGAGAGCTGCAGTTAACACTCAGGTAGGGGAAAAAAGCTACACAATTACCTTACACAGTACCATAAAAATAATTTTTTTTCTGTGACTAAACAAAACATCCACAAGAAAGCTTACACTTATATTTCTGCTTTGGAAAAAAACACAGAAACATACAATTAAGGTAATCTAAACACTGGCTGCCAGTGGGGTTTCATAAGCAGTCTCATGCTTGTTAACAAGTTATTTTTAGTAGGCACTCTTTCTGTTCTCCTCTCTCTCCACCCACATGCAGAAGAACCCACCCCACAAAAACTATTTAGCTATATAAATCAACTTTAAATTTAGATAAGGTGATTCCACAGATTAGGAAGCGAGTACCAAAGCAATCACGAGAGATTTTTGCTTCTATAATCTTAGATCAGGCCATTTCAGCCCCAAAAAGCTTACAGGTTAAAGGCAGCACAAGAGACAAAAACAGAGATAGGGAATGAACAGAAAGAGTATGACATCATTTTAGCATAAGGCTGGGGCCTCAGTAGTATTCTTTTTTGCTTTTTAGCTCTGAGTTAATTGCTCGCTGAGAAATTCAGCCTATACAGTACTAGGATTTCTTATTTGAAGTTTCCGTTACTTATTTGTCCTTTTACATTATCAGGGAACATGATTTAGCAAATATTTGCCAAAGACAGCTACGGCAGTTCAGCTGACATGGAGTAACTTATAAACCCTGTAACTGAGCCCTGACACGCAGAACCCCGAGTTACAAACAGATCGTGTTTATCCACTTGTTAGTGCCATTCAACAGCTGACCCTGACCGAGTCTATCAGTGTCTTCTAGCAGGGCTGATGAGTGAATCCATTGTTGCTCACCTACTGACACGTCTACTTTAAGACCACTATCAGAGACTCCAAGACTCCCACTCCTCAAAGAATGCCAAATTATAAACAGCTCATCTGGGGAATTCCCAGGTGATCTACAATCTTCCCATCAGACTATCTGGTATGACCTGAAAACCTCTCACTAGTTTCTTGCAAACTGCTTAAGTAGGGAGACTGTCTGCTTGCTGGAGACCTCCCTGGCTCAGCTCTAACTGCATTTGTTTAGTTTTCAATTAAATGTACATGTCACTGAGACAAGCACATCTCTGACCCCTGAGAACAAACATCACCACTGTTTTTCCTTTTCATTCTCTCTTTGCATCCACCAAGAGGCTTCAAATGCCTAAGACCGTACCATGAAGCAAAACCCACAGAAAGCCACCTGCAGTAGCTGCAAGTTGCCAAGACCCCCCCCACCACACACTTGCACAAATTAAGAACATCTTAATACATCTTAGAGGGAGTCTCTATTCTCCTACTGGAGGTTTAAATAAAACATTTTTCAATTGTGGTAATTACAGCAGTGCTTAAGTATGAAGTGTGAATAGGACCCCACTGCGCTAGGCACAGCACCAGGAATAAGAGACAGCTCCTGCCCCCGCTGGGAGGGAGGAACCGAAAAGGAAATAGGCTAAAGAAAGAAGAAAATAAAGCAAAGGTACTGAACAGCAAAAAACACAGGTGAAAAAAATCCCAAAATGTCCCAAACCCCCAAAATGCTAACATCAAAAAGTGCAGAGAAGCAGAAGCAGGAGCAGAGAATCAAGGAGAGAATGTGGAGCATGACTGTAAGCATATTAACACTGAACTGAGAGAACCCACAAGTGAGATCTCCAGGGGTGTGAAACATTTGCTGTCACCACTTCCACAGGCAGCCCAGGCCAGCAGAGCCTCCGGGGAGCTCTCCGTGGCCTCTGCAAGCCTTGCCAGACTGTGGAGAAAGAAGCAGGGCATGAAGCAAGCAGTTCCACATCTGCTGGAGTCTCCTTGAAGCCAACCCTTATCACAGAGGTGCACCTTTAAACCTTGAAATTTTTTCTAAAAAGTAAAGAGCAATTTCTGTATTTATGGGTATCATAGGTGGACTTGGAAAACCAGGCGCAACAAACAGTAACACCCATTTAACCTGCAGAGTTTTCCTGGCAAGGCAAAGGACAAAGCTCTCCCCTTGCAAGAGCCCTGGATTCTAATACATTTTTCTGCTCTCTGGAATATCAGAGGACTCTCCTTCCCTTTGCAATTTCTCCTTTCTATCAAGTACTCCATAATTACGTCGCCCAATTAGAACTTGACATGTTTTCTTACTCTTCAGCCTCACTGAACTCATCACAGAAATACAGCACATACTTGTCATGCTATTCTCTCTATGACCAAGAAAACAGCATCTTGGGCCCAGAGTCCAGCCCAGACAGTGAACGAGACAGATCAAAATCACAGTGAGAAACAGATTGCTTGGAGTCCGAGACAGTAACCAAATCCCAAAGAGAAAGAGATGAAGCTAATTATGAAAATGTATTTGGTGACTATGTTTTAAGATAGGAGGAGGAGTACCAGCTCCAGAACTGCCAGCTGCTCAGAACCAACATCCACCTTAGGATGGGAAGGATATGAAATAGTCAAAAATTAGTAGTAGCCAATCTGAACCCCTAAGATACCGTGAGCTGAGGTTGAACACCATTCCAAGGCTGAAAGACGCATTGCAACTGCTCCTCCAGAGAGCAAATTCAAGTTGTGCTACACTGTTCAACTCACGCTGCAGAGCACAGACCACCTTTAAGGAACTCCACAGCCTCCACATATGTCTCAAATCACTTTTAGATTGTGCCACAGACCAGCACAGGAATGGAACAAGTCCCTTTAAAGATGGTTTTGAATTCAAGGAGAACATTATCTCAATTAACATTAAGAAACTGTAGGCATGCCATCAGTGCAATGCAGATATTCTCCAGGGCAGGAGTAGCTATCTTGGTGAAGGAGCTATTATTACAGATGAGGCAGCATTTTAGAAGCCAGATGCATAAGCTATCCACCACTGGCAAGTCCTGCTTTTGAAATTAAATTATTTTTTCAAGTAATTAAAATAGTAGAGCAAGAAGAGCAAGAGAACTAAGTGTTGGACATCTCTAAAGCTATTTAAGGTAACCAGAGAAACTACAGCTCATTTTCACATTATACGTAATCTGATCAAAGTGGGGGCTACTGCCAAAAAAAGATGGTCTTACTTCCCACTTTCATGTTCCTGCCATAGCAAATCTGGCAATCTTGTAGCCTGAGGATGAGTCAGTTTAGCCTACTGATCTGACAAACTAATCCATGTCCAAAACAATGCAAGCCTCAAATCAGCAAGCTGAACTGACTCATCTTGAGGACAGGCAATGGCTAGATCTGAGGAAAGGAAGAACTGGGAACAAGCCTGTTCCTCACTGCCTGTACTCCCAGGAAAGGCACGCTAAGTGTAACACAAACCCACACCCAAGGGCACTGCAGAGCCTGTGGAGTAGGCTGCCTCCAGAGGGGCAGGCCTGGCCCTCCCAGCAGGTATCAAATGACCGCTGTCTGAAGGTGAACTGCCTCCCAACTGCTTCCGGAGGAACACAACTGCCTGCCCAAGCAATATGAGCACCAGGGCTGGCAGAGGAAGGAGATGGAAGCAGCCCGGGCAATTCCTTGCGATGACAGCCTGTGCCAAGGGCAGGCTGAATCAGCCAAGCTGTGGGCTTGGGTGAACCAAAGTGGAAGCACCTGGGCACCACATCCTCTGCCTTCTCAAAGCAAAACAAAAGATCATATTGTCAAACAACTGAAAAATATTTCCACTGTTTAAAAAAACCCAACAACCAAGTTACATTACACCAGCACAGACCTCTATTCTGGAGAGTAACTATATTGCCTTAAAATGCATGGTAATATTCTATTTAGGTAATAGAAAGTATCATTTTCTCCTATGGCTTCTTAAACCCACTAAGAAGTTTATTTTTCCTTTCTCAGAAACAATAGACCTACTTCAATATGAATTTTTCCCTGGTGAAAGGACAATAATATAATTCAAACTACAGAAGATGTCTCCAAATGTTTTATTGCAATATACAGATTTTAGTAAAATAAAATCCTACAAAATGGGAATACGTTTCCTCCAGAAAGAAAAACATGAACAAAAGTAATACTGCTCTTAAGAACGAGCCCAGGCATCTAAGGATTTAATTCCCTTCTTCCAGCATATGAGCAGACAGAGGCTTTCAGGGAAAAATACATATACAGCTGAAATTTTCAAACTGTTCCTGGAATTGTTTGTTAAGGAAGACTGCTGAGGCTTGAAATCCTAAAATAGTGACAGGTATCTGGAAATAGGGAGAAGAGAGCACCACTTTTTAAAGCAAAAATTCCTCTCAATTATGCCAGTAAGAGGAGAAATAAATAACAAAATCAGACCTTTCCCAAATTCTGTCACTTTCCATACTGGACAAAGACAGTATCACTCTTGAATATACCACAAAGCAGAAAATAAGTGATACTAAGTAAAAGATAAGCCTAAAAACACAAGAACAATTTTAAAGGCAGTAAGCTGTTATGTTATATATCTGTATCTATCTATCCATACATATATCTGCAAAATTCATATACCTATCCAGAAGGGGCAGTTTTTCAAGGGCTGCTGTCCCACTTCTTTGTAGGTTTTGAAGGCACCTAGGCTTTTTTTACCAGCAATGCAGCAAGTTTTCCTAATTACAAGCTTGATTGTCTTGGAGGGAAGAGAAAACAGAATCTCAACACTGTTAGCTTTTCCTTCTCTTCTTGCACATAGCTTCATCCCAGGAATCTCAGGCAAGAAAAAAGTTATTATGAAGCCAGGACTGAGTACATGCAAAATACATTTCTATTTCTAGAAGGAAACAATGGATCTTAATATTTCTCTACTGCTGTTACAGCTGGAGAATAATAGCAATGCTTTATCTTGGTCCAGGTAAGGAGGCTACTTTCAACACAATAACAGACATCCATCTCAGAGGGGAGTAAATACAGAGGAACAATCTAATGTTCTTGCAGACAAAGGTTTCATTACTTGCCTAAGAAGACTATAACCAACAAAGCACTTTGAAGAACACAATTTCTTTATTATAAAGGCTCATATTAAAAAAAATACTCAAATATTATATTGATCAAGATAAAGAAAGCACATAACAGAGAAAGCATGGCTTCATCTCCCCCACTTTCCCTTGTCTTACAGCAGCGAGTATTATTTAGTGAAGAGTATTAAACAGGACAAGCTTGCAGTGCAGCACACTCTCCCAGACTTCAGCTATAGGTGGCTTGGGAACTTCCTATGCCAGAGACAGTATCTCTGGATTATTCTTCCTGAGTTTGCAAATCCAGCCCAGGATCTGAAGGTAATACACACAGTAAGCCAACCAACCATTTCGACACAGGCATAAGGAGAAGGGACATCTCTAAAGCTTATCAGTGTCAAGACTACCCAGTAGAAAGCTGAAATCTGATCTCAACATCTACAGTAGCAAGTAGTGACAATTCTGTTCAAAGACCAGGATGGCTAAGGCATGTGCCAGCTAAGGCCTATTACTCAGCATCCAGGCATTTTTTTATTACATGGGATTAGTCTTCATCTTGCTCAAAAATTCATCTTTCATCTTCCAATTGGAAAGAAACAATATAATCTAAACTGATGTCTTTAAATCGACTAGATAAACTAAAATCCAAAACACTTAGCATGAATTTGGGAATAGGAGAGGGTCACAACATCATAAAGATCAAGTAGCAGTAACTTCAGAGTTAAGAAGAAAGTAATTCTTGAAAAGGAGCATATAGAATATGCTTGAATGCTTGCATTTTGGCTGAGACAGGAAGTCTTGAATAGAAATTATTTTCCACAGTAGCAGCCACTCAACCAAAAACCCACAATGAAATTTCATTAAGACATTACAGCCTGGCACTGTAGGAGAGATAATGAATGCATAAATCAAACTTATCAGGGAAGGATTTTGGCAAAGGCAAGATGAGACTCATCATCTTAAAAAGCTATGTCAAAACCCAACAAAATGCAGAAAAAATTGCTCATGTTTCAGCTTAGACAAAGTTATGACAAAGTGCACTCTTTTTTTCTTCTAGTAGAAACATTCTTCTGAATAAACATGTTTTTATAACAATCAAATCAGTAATTGTCCTTTATCTGCCAAGAAATGAACCCAGGATTCTGTTTTTCTTTACACTTGCATATAAGAAAACATCTAATATTTCATTTTGGGGCCTTGATAAAATCGAACAGCCCACAATTCAGTGTGCAATTAAAAGAGCCAGCTCTTTACCCAGTATCTTCCTTGAAGCATGTAATTGAGTTGGTACATAATTTTGTAATTAGCAATAATGTTTGCAAAATACTTATTTTCTCTGTAAGATGACCTGAAAATACAATCTACTTTTTAATCCAAATACTGCTCCTTCTAGCTTGTCACATCCAAAGATCCTGACAGCTAACATGGCAGATACAACCTACTGGATGTAATGCCTGCAGCCTGCATCACAAACGAAGCAACGAAGAAAAACCTTCAGCTATTTATATGTATTGCTCTTGATCAGAGGTGGTTAATGTGTGGGCTCATCAAAAGTAGACGGGTGGGAAATATTCAAACCCAAATTCACCCCATTTCCAACACCTTTGATTATGGCAATATTGCCATTACTCAAAGATGGGGTTTTCAGTTTAACAGTTGATCGCCATCCATCCCAACAACAAATCTTCATCTGCCTTTGCCCTTTGCCAGGGCAGCAGAATTATTCCACAGAAAACCAAGATCAGATGAATAAATGGACAAGAGGTATTATACTTGTATGAGATGGCTTCCTTCACAACTCCAAGTACTTCAGAAGGTCTCTTCATCATGAAAGAATCTAGACACAAAATTACGCCTCAAGAGCAGAAAGTCAGGGCATTCTATTACAGAACTAGAAATTGTATCCAGAGCAGAAAATGCCCTTGGTCATTACAAGACCTAGGGCCTGCAAGGCTTGGAAGCACAATGTGGATTATGCACCAAGTAAACTCTGTCAAATTAACTATACAGCCATTGCTTAAAACCAAGAAGTTCTTTATTTCCTTGATATATTAGAACAGAAATATCTACAGCTAAGGTAGAAACACATTCCCCAAGCACAGGCTTTGAAAACTGTGAACAAAACCATAAAGTATCTTGGGTCTTCATGCTCATCTAAGAAACATCATTTGGTTAAAAAAAAAAAAAAAAAAAAAAAAAAAAAAAAAAATCAGTCACCAGAACAAACAAGGATGGCATTCACAGATTTCCTCACAATTAAAATAACATCCTGAGAATACCGCTGCTGTGGTTTTCAACATAGCAGATTAGATACACACTGGTTTTTAATAGTTCTAAGTTATTTCTTTATATTTCACAATCCATCCTCCTACCATTTACCCCATCAGATATAGAAGTCCCCACAGAATCCACACAGAACAGATCAATGTAACATTGTCTACAAAACACATTCAGTTTCATCTGTGGCCATGATCAACATAACACACACAATCCGTCTCTCAAAAACTCACTTTAAGCCAGTCCAATTATGAGAAACAAAACATTTAACAGGATTTTTCCCTTATGGAAATTGGTGAATATAGAGATGCTTGTAAGCTTCCAACAGACAAGCTGAGCTCCAGGGTTTCAGAGCCATCATTCCCATCTCTGAAATGATGGTTGAGCTTTGGCACTAGAACATCCCTTGCAAGTAGGTAATCACACACTGGTACAATATATTGCAGTTTTACCCATGTGTTCTTTCACATTCTATTATTTCAGCTTCAGCATCAACGAGAGCAATCTGAATGCAACAAAGATTAATTCACACAGAAAAGCAATTTGCTGTCTTCCATATTTCCTATCAGGATTCAATAATAACTTACTGTCACCAACACAAGTCTTTCTAGATCAAAGCAATGCTACAGGAGTTCAATATTCTATTACTATACCCTATGGCCACAAGTCAACATTTACTGCATATTACATATTTGCACATAAACAATGACACCGTACCAGGAAAAGGTAGCAGTGAACTTCATGAAAATAACATCACAATCATCACAGCAGCCACAACTGCAAAGCAATTTTTTATGAAGAACAGGATTAGAACTCCTTACTTGATGGGTTTTACAAAAGAACTTACTGGTTGATATTGTAGTTGCATGTTGCTTTTGTCTGGTAGCTAAAAATCAGATTAAAAAGTCTCCCATACACTGTAGCAGCTCTCCCCTCTACCATAATTCATCACACATTAAACCATGCTGATGAAAATGTTTGTGTGGCTATGCTATGAATATCAATGAAGAAAAGGAAAGCAACCTATGTTTTTTAATTAAAAAAATACATTTGCGAGTCTGGATCATCTCACTACTTGGTTTCACAGCACAGCTGTGGAAAAAGCAACCTAGCATGGGGGACTGAACAGGTCAGGGTCAGACAGCCTTCCCCACTAGAAAAACTAATGTAAATCTGTACCAAAAAAAAAAAAAAAAAAAAAAAAGCACCAAGAGGTAAGGGGTTTGTTAGTCTTAACACAGATAATTCTTGTCATTATCAGAAAAGCCCTGTAACACAAATGCTAGGAATGGCTCAGCAGTTGTTGTATTTTTTTTTCTTAATTTCACCAGAATTAATGTACTAGAACTGTAACTCACATAAATATTTACATGAAGCCATCTGCCCAGTTTGGGTCTAATCTGCCCTGTAACACAATGTAGTTAAAAATCGGCAGGACTGCTCTAACTATAACCAAGTTTTCACCTCACATTATCCAGACCTATGCTTTTGAGCACACTGAGTCAGGACAGGAAACACCTCATTACTTGCAAGTTTTTCCCAAGTTCTTCAACAACTGGCTCTCCAAAAAAATTCTCCAGTGGGAGTCTCTAGGGGTGCAGATGGGTAAATGCAATTTCTATCCATGGCAAGATTGCCAATATTAAGAGCATGGCAAACAACCTGCTGAAACAAGCTGAATAGGGCTTTGGCTAAGAGAAATCCAGCCAACACTCCAAGCAAACAGGTAAAAGAAATCCAAAGAAAACACATATTTGGACTTTGAAGAAGTTCAAACTGCTCCTTTAATAGTCTATGGCAAAAAGTCAAGGCTATAGAGGAAAGATCCAATTATAGGCAAAAAGCTGGCTAAAGACTAGGAAGCAACGGTGAGACTTAATAGTCAACTTTCCACTGTAGAGAAGAGTCAATAGTGGAGCTGACCTGGCAGCATTGCTAGGAATCATTCTATTCAACATCTTCACTGACCTAGATAGAAGTGCACAATCCTCCAAGCCTGCAGATAAAGCTAAGCTTTTTCAGGTCAGCCAGCTGCAATGGCAGTAACTGTGAACTCTGGAAGGCCCTCACTAAAATGAGTAAGTAAAGTGTGGTAGATGAACTTCAGTGCAGAATGCAAACGGATCTACAAAAATAAACAGGGGGGGAATCATATTAGGCTTCCATACTGAATTTGCAGCTGAGTTCACAATTCAAAGACGTGATCCTGAAGTCATCATTGACAGTGCTGAAATTACAGGCTCACGGAGCAACATGCACTAAAATATCATTGAGATATTGGACAAAACCAGTTCTGGAAGAACTCAGAACAAGGCAGAAAGTAACTGTGCTGCTATGTAAAAACTTAGCGCACTGCAGTCTTAAGAACCAAGATGTGGAGACAAGAAGAGCATATGAGCAGGGCAAAGCAAAAATTTAAAAGGTACAGAAATGGTCAATTAAAGGATTAAAGATAGAGCAGCTGCCTTGGAAGAAAAGACTGAAGAGGCTGAGGCTCTTCAATATGAATGCAAGATGATGGGGCTGGGAGGGTAGAATATATTCAAAGCTTACTTGAATGGCAGTAACTACTTGATGGCAGTAGGTAAGATCAACATAGCTGGTAAAGAACTTTGGAAATCTGTTATCTCAGGATTGTGAGCAGATACTAAAGGGAGCAGACAAGGATGAAGCCTCTAATGTTCCCAGTCTGATGACTGGATCCTAGAAAAGTGGGAGGATAGTGAGTCATAGAATGGCCAGCCTCACTTGCACTCCCTAAATAGCAGCGACTGTCACAGTTGAAGACCTCATATTGGGCTATACTAACACCAAATATCTGATTCAGTATGGTACTTCTTACCTTCTAAATCAAAACTGGAAAAGAAAAACGTTAATACGAAATATTTCAAACTGGCTTAATATACCAGGAAAACTTATTAAAATACTATTTCATTATCTAACTTCCATTGTATTCTTACAAGGAGACAAGCCTCAGAAAAGTACAGATTCCAAAGAAGATGTGGTGAGAAGCCTGGTTTTCAGGACAGAGAAGAATGAGAAGGAAGACACAAAGCTTAGTTATTTCAATTAAACATTACTCTGGATACTTAAGAGTCAAGAAAAGCTGGCTTCTAAAGCACGCACCTCTGTGCCACAGGCTCCATCTCTGAGAGCTTCAATGTCAGCAAAGGCAGCCCAGGATCCAAGTGGGCTGCCTGCTCCCAGCTAAGTGACCAACCATAGTTATTCCTCCTTGGTGTCATCTCAAGGGAATTCTACCCGGAGTAAAACACACCTTTAAAAGGTATCTGTTTCTTCATGAATGCCCATCCTCTCCAGGTAAATCTTAAATTACGAGCAACAGAAATAACAAGCTTAAAACACTGAGTCACTGGCCAGCATCTCAGCTACAGAAGTTTCTTCAAAAGAGACAAGGCCACATCAAGCATCTGTACATGGCTGGTTTGAAGTACCAACAAACAAAGCAGCCTCACTGGTATTCCCCTCTTGCTTGGAAATGAGTGCCACAGAGCAGGGAGGTAGTGAGGCTCTCATTCTAGTTTCTGCTTCTAAACACATCTACAGCCTGCTCTTCTGACCCAAACCTCTATTACTGGGTCCTCTGCAGCAGGGCAGAGCTGTCTCCTCCTCTGGATGGGGTTTCAGGGCAGCAGTACAGGGCCAGTACACCTTAACATTACTTTTATCTTGTTCTTTACAAGATGGCCTGAAAACAGCTTTCAATACTACATGATGCTGTGATGGATAACACAGAAGACAGGCCTAGAGCACACAACCTCTTTTTTCCCTTGAAACAGGAGCTTGCATAGAATAAAACTCTTATCCAGTGGTCAGGCACTGGACTGAGTTGAGACCTGGCAAAGCAGATCCTGAACCAGTACCTGCTTTGATCAGCCAAGCTGGATGTGAAAACAGTGGCACTTGTAGGACCAAGCAATCCAGTGCAATTCTTGCCTTGGGTCAGCACCCTGAGTCCTGCTGGAAAAGGATTTCAGTGACACCTTCCAGGTCTTGGGAAGCTGTGGGGAGACCAAACCATCTACCAGCAGAATCTGCTCCAAGACCATGCCCACTCTCACTCCAATTGCAGGCTGTGAGGAACAAGGATCCATGGCAACAACAGACAAACTGTAAGAAGAATTATTTGGGACTCTTCTATGTCTTTAGATTCCATTGAAAGAAATTACCTACTTAAGTGGCAACAGAGAGAACTCAGCCTGAAGCTTTATGACCACAAAGAACAACCACTTGCTTAGGGATAACAGCACTTGTGAATGCCCCAAACACTACAAAGATATTAAAGACCATGGGTTTCATCCCCACTTAAATGCTTCAATTGTCATTTTAAGCAGTTAACAACACATCCACACATTCAGCAACAAGTAGGTATAAAAGCAACAAGTTCTGTTTCACTAATGAATTAAATTAGGAAAAGTGTTTTTTTAAATAAGTCTGTTTCTGTCTATGTATTTAAACTAGGGTGCCCAAGTCCACAATTCTCAAATATTACACTTCATATAACTATGATAAACATCCTCTCTAATGTCTTTGCTCACCTAGTACTTGGGTTGAAAAAGAAACAAACACCAAAGCAAAGTAAAAAAAAAAAAAAAAAGGTCAACCTGATCTATAAATGAAAAATCCTAGATGACAATACACTAAAATCCAAATGATTGTGAATTTGAATTGAAATCCAATACACTAAATGGTTCACTAATGGGTATCAATTTCATTTGTCTCGCCCCAATACTGCTCAAAATCTAGATTTACAACTTTCTGAAAGAGTATTTCTAGTCCAAGTATAAAAAGAAATTCAGCCACATTAAGACTCTTGTGGAACAGGATGCAACCTTCCCAACTCCTTCAAAAGGATATGGATGCAACCGCCATGCTGCAAAGGCATGATGGAGAGAATACACTGTTCAAAAGCCAATCTGAACTCATTACATGCACACAATTTAAATCCTTATCACTGATCACAATAAAAGCACCTTCAAGAAATTATGATTTTTTGTTTGCTCCACAAGTTACACAGTTGCTCTGATTCACAGGACATTAAAAGCCTCAGTGTTGTGATGGATGGGTGTTGAGAACAATGTTAAGATTATGGGGGTTTGCAACATATCCTAACCATTCAAAGAATATAACTCAGGATTTTCCATATACTAACACCAAATGCTGACTTGTTAATGCTTTACTACACACACTTTTTTTTTATTCTTCAAATGTAAGCAGTTCCTGAAGATAATGTTTATGATATCACAGTACAAAAGTCACTGAACCTGTTACCAGAGGCCACCTACATCTCTTCTGCTTGCATGAGTTCAGCTCATCTTACTTTATCTTGTGTTACTTACGCCTGACCACATACCCTTCAACAGTTTAACAGGGTAACTTTTGTGATTAACTCCAACACTTAAATCGTGTTCCTTTTTTAATAAAGTGAGATAAGTTTATCAAAAAAAAACCCCTGCAAATGAAACAGTAGTTTTGTTCTATGACAAGACCAACAGTCTTCTTTCAGCAAACAGAAATCAGCAAGATAATCAATTTCTACACTAATTTTATCATCACATAATCAACTGGAAGAACTGAGAAGGCTTTCCATGGTTAAGCTGTATAGCAGTCTATCTATAGAATCCTCTATTCGCTTAAGTTTACCATCCTGTTTGGAGAAATATTGTAAGTGGTAATTTGGGGGCTTTTCCAAACACAAATCAGAGCAACAAAAATAGAAAGGAAAACACCAAGAATTACTTATCATTGTAATGGATAGAGACAACACATAACAGCAAAGAAGCCCAGGAACTAATACTAACAAGATTCTGCCAATTAACTAATAGAGATAAGAAAAAAGTGATAAAATCCGCTGTAGTTAAAAAGGCTACAAAGTCCTATGTTTATTACTACTACCTGGAATAGGCAGCATTCTTTTTTACAGAATCTGAAGTTACTTGATCATCCCATAAACTCAGCTCTCCTTAAAAGCAACCCAATCTCATAATTAAGCAAGAACCCTGGGGAATACAAAGAGGCTTAACCCTAAAGACAAGAACTTCCTTGTCCCACTTCAAGCCTACAGTGTTGCAATTCTGTTTGTGAACAGTTGACAATTACAATTGTCAACTGTTGACAATTACAGCAGTAGGTACAACAGGCAGTTTCTGATTGTTTTAATGCAAAACATGGCTATCTAGAGCTCAGCACATTCAGGTTTACCCAGAGGGCAAGCCCAAGTTCAAATTCCTATAAAACTGCACATTTGCTTCACAAATCTGGTGGGCTTACTGAACTTAAGCCAAAATGTGTTTCAAACACACCTGCATAACATTAAAAACTAGTTATGAGTTACTAGTTATAAGACTAGTCCACCTAAACCTTATTCTACCCAGTTTCATTATACCTCCTTCCTAATTTGTATTCCCATATCCTTTCTCCATTTACTCAAATTGCTCTTCAGATCTATTTTGCTCCTTTCAGCTCTTCCCCTGGCCTGTTTCTTCCCTGTCTGTGACTCAGAATTACAGTGCCAGCCTCTAGCTTACTCCTTTTAATTCCCTCAAATGGGCAGTGTTTCTCTCCTCATACCCATATACTCCAATCCATCTCAAGAGGTGAGTGACAGCCACTGACATTATTTCAGCCTTCTTTGCAGCTATACAGCCTCGCTGTGATTAAAGGCCAATTTGTATTTGTGTACAACTCACTACTGTCCAGATATATGCACAATCAAAAGCTGGTCTACAGAGTTTATCCTGAAGCTGGGAAAGAACCCATCACAACTCATACTCCCCAACCTCTGCACACAGGTGTGCAAACAGCATGATCCTATTTCCCAGCAGAGTTACTGAACATCTACCCTGCTTTACTGCAAATTCACCAAGCAATCCCAAATATCCTGTGGCATGGAAACAATAATGATTCATTTTTAAAATCTCTTAGAATTTAAACTCATCCCACCTAAAGGCCAGGGTACAAAAAAATCAGTTCCCAAACTATAAACCACGACAGACCAAGGGGCACACACAGTTGCTGTCCCCTCACCATCTCTGGCACTCCTGAAACACATGAGCCAGAGATAACAGACCATACCTGCAGTAACCAGCCTGATGCCAGGACCAGACAAGGCCACCAGCTAGAAGCTGGAAACTGCCTTCACAAAGCTAATTATTAGACTGTCATTACATTAAAATCCAAGCCAATTTTAGCCTCTGGCTACCTTTTAAAAGGTGCTTCTGACCCCTGAAGGTGAACTACCAGACAGCCAACAACCCATTCAGACTGGTAAGATGGGCAAGTTCCTCTCCATTTGGTGATATCTCCAGGTACATCATCCACTGTGCCACTTTGGTAGTTGCACGTGTATACACCTCAAGAGAACACCTGCTTTTTTGCAACATATTCTTCTTTCAGAAGTTGAGTAAGTGCTTGTGAAGCTTCCAGAACTCATAGGGAAGTTGAAAGCTCCTAATCCAAGTTTATGGGAGCAATTATAGCAGCTTTTAAGTGTCATTTTTAATGCCTTCGGCATAGATGCTTTTTTAAAGGATGGACTAGAAGAAAGCACTGACTGAAATGTATTTCTGTACATCGGAAACAAAGCAACTCAAAACATTTCTATTTCTTGTAGGGCAAAACACATTATTTTCTCCCAAAAGGGATACTAAATTCTGGAAATATTTCTTAAAGTATCCCTCTACCCATACACAGATTTAATTTCATCCTGTAATTCACACAGCTGTTAAAAATGTCTTTATAATACAGACAAGTTTTCAGAAAAAGGCTCATGCACTACACTGTCATATGAAAACTGCAGATCTGCCTTCCACTTATCACAGCATTCAACATCATATAAACATCATATAAAACACACAAACATGAATTATACACACTTAAGAATATCAGGAGAACGAAGCATGAAGTAAGAAAGAGTATTACCTTGCACTACCTCCCCACTCTCCAGATACTTGCACGGAACAAATGCTACAGCTTACAGAAAACTCTAAACTCCTGTGTGTGCATCTAAACTAAGACAGCTTTGCACTTCTAATTGGATTGCCACATCTCCAAATGCCAGTTTGGAAGAGAGAAGCTGTTTACTTTGATGATGGCAAACAGCAGAACTGATTGTGCATCATTTTTGGAACTGCTTGCTTAATTTCAGAAATCAGCTTCTCTCGACTGGTATTTCCAAGCTGAGTGTAGTTACAAGAAATGCTACACCACCACTAGCACAAGCTGATGAAGGGGAGCTTTAAGCAAGAGCTTCCCAATTCTTCCCTTGAGGTACAAGTTTCAGCACTTGAGGTGAATGCCTTGTGCATAAGATTACTTTAAATGTTAACATTCAGCTAGTCTCTGCTAGGCTTGATGTCCACCTTGCAAAGGAGAAAGCTGAAAATCTGAATGCCCTTGAACACTGTAATCATTTCCTTCATAAATATCACTCCCAAGAATTATTTGCAGTTATAAATAAAAATTAACTTAGTATTGCTGCACCAAAAGTCTATCAGACTTTGAAATGCTGTTAATTCCACCTTTAAACTAGTCACAAAATATGACTAGCACACACAAAATACAAACCACATATTTAATTAGGTCATATACAGACAGCAGTATCTGACTAGGCATCATGTCTGTATTTAAGACAATCCCTAAATATAAAACCTGACCAGAAGTTTCTACACTCAGCAAGTCAATTGGTGCACCAGAATAACTGCTCTTCCAAGAAAACTGCAGGTACAAGTAACCAGCTGCCAAGTACAGCTCACCACATACCAGGGCTTGTCTGAAGCCTGTTTACCTATCCCATTATCTTAAAAAGCAATGGTAATGCCAACAGAGATCTCTAGGTACTGCCAGGATTTCTTTGGCAAGTACACCCATCTTCCATCCCCCTCCTTTCCGTATAGTTGACACAATTTGTAATCCAAGTGCAATCTTCACTGGTACATGAAACAAGCACTTCATGGTCCTTTGTTCATTGGTATAGGAGAGAGGGGTGGTAAGAACATAGAGAAAAAAAATCAAGAAGAAAGTGTTATTAACTGAATGAGCCTGAAGCCTTGCTGTTTCAGTCATTATTATAGGCACTGACTTGCAAAAAAACTCCAATCTTTGCTGCCTCTGGTATTTTCAACTATCAGCATGAATGCAACATGAAAAACTGTTTCAGTAGTGTTTTCCAGCCCCTGACTCGATAAACCTCAGCTCTAAGCAGTTTTAACCTACTGTGACCATCATATGAGGCAAGTGACCTGCACACAGACCTGCATCTGAATATCTGACTGCAGGTTTCCATCTAAGGAAGGAAACTGCCACTCAAGGAAGGACATCTGCCAGCCCTCCAGGACAAACATGCAAGTGCCTTTAGTCTTTAACTATGCTGTTATGGGTGTGGTTAAACAAGGCTTCTAAGGTGACCTAATACTTTGCTGTCATCAGAAGGGACACTCCTTTCTGGCCACCCTCTCCCCCAGCCATGCAGTCTGTCCCATCCCTTGTCATCACAGCTACAAAAATAAGCCAATTCAACTCGCTACCCCAGCGGAAAACTCTTAACTCTGAGTTAACTTTCTGATGAATATGCAAGTTCAACCAGCTCGTTGTGTGGTCATTTAAGCTCCAGTGAAACCATATAGGAAAGAGTAGGAATATGGCCAGTAGTGGAAGTCCATTTTGATCGCATGAGAAAAATCCACAAATATAAATATGTATCATTTATTTCAAAGGGTTCAAAAATCAATAAGGATATTTTTTGACCTACCATACAGGTTACTGCTACTATTTGCTCTTCATGAATAATAATTCAACAGAAAACGGGGAAGGTGGCTCAGAATCTGTTACATAATCTCATTGATTTAGAAGACTTTCGGGGGTAAACTCAAATAGGCTCTGACCTGAGTAGCTCCCTTAGAAAAGTAATTTCTAGGCCTACAATACACCAGAGGTGTGCATTGTGAGTGGAAAAAACATTAAAATAGAAGCTTGTAATTTCAATGCCCTCCTGAGGGCATCCACTTATTTGGTCACTACTTCTCAGAAAAATAGAAAGGCTTAGAAGAACAATCTGCTGGCTCTCTCCTGTCTCATGAGCAAAGTGCTGACAGAGAAGTAGCTAATTATTTTGTTGTTGTAACTTATTTCATTATAATTCACTGATTCCAGTGGCAGCTGGCTCGTCAAAACTGACTTTATCAGAAGTTTCACATCAAGCGTTTTGTTACAGGTACTGTGACCAAAATTCATTTGTTCAAGTGATGAAAAACTAGCCTTCTATTATGTGTGAGTATGACTCATCCTCAAGTTGGGATAGACACCATTTCTCATAATCTTTACTTGAAGTGGTAAACAAGTAGTGGCAAAAACAAGAGTTACAGCCAATGTATCACACAACAGACTGCACTGAAAGAATGGCATCCCACACACTTGACAAATAGAAACAAGACAGGAAACTTCATTAGTAACAACAGAAGCTGATGTGCAAGATGCCAACTCAACATAGGAAAGCTCAGTAGCCACAGAAGTAGTGATACCCAGAGAGAAAAAGGAACATGTTTTCTAGAAGGCAGACAGAGAATAAAGGGAAACTAAGAGAGCAAATGTGCCAAAAAAGAAAATGAGAATATGCTTATAAAAGGCAAAGTAGAAAAATAAAATGCCACATCCCTTATTAAAATTTTAAAATACAATAATGAAATTACTTTCAATCAACTGGTAAGAAATGGTTATTTAGACAAGGAAGACAAAGGGAAATCTACCATGCCTGGCAAGACTGAAAACACAGAACAGATAAAAGGCACTAAGCAGTCAGGCTTCAAGTTCAGATTGAGTTATATTGGCAGATCTGAGTAGGGAAGACTTATGGCTTGAAAGGAAATCACCCAGACTTCTCAGAAGTACACTCAAAAGATTTCTTCTCTCCCACAAACAGATTAAAACTAACAAATGTGGAAGAGAAGAGGGGAGGAGACCGCAGACATACAATATGAAGTAACTGTGCTCAGCAGGGGTTCAGGAGCAAGGAAAGGAAGAGGATGTTTAGTCACTACCTTCCAGAAGGATTGAGATGAAGCTGCCCTACCTCTTCCTACCTAAATTACTTCAAACATATATAGAACAATGCATACTGGATTACAGTGACTCAGTACTTAACTAAAAAGAAAAAAAAAATGTTATCACATACTATTTATGAACTATTTTCCAGCTACATGAAAAAAATTCGTCTAAACTTTAAGCAGTCCTTGGTAACATCCCCTTTGGCTGTACAGAGAAGTCCTATACAGCTATGCACATTGCAACCCATACCTCTGACCTCAAGGGGAAGAATTGGAGCATGGCCCCAGAAGGGATTATATCCTGGCAGCGTCCTCCTGTCTTGGTACAAGAGACTTCTTACTTCCCCCACACATTACCACAGAAACTGGGTCCTTAGTATAAAACACTTACAATCTATGCTACAATTCCCTTCCCAAAATCTTACAGAGGAATAGTCTTAGGTGACTGTGACTCTCTTCCTTGAGAAAATGGAAATGCAAACAACCTATCCTGTAGAAATTATGTGACTGAACTTACCATAGAATAGTAGGCTACAGCTTTCCATCTGTACAGTCACCCTGAGATAGTTTCACTGTCCTTCATTTACTTTCTTTTCTTGTGGCTCTGAATGAACACACACAGCTATCAAAATGTAGCATTTCACTCAGCTGACCTGCAATGGCTGGCCATGTGTCCATACCCTCAGGTGCCTATCACTGCAATACACAAGGACTTCATAAACTGTAACTGGTCTCAGAATATCTGATAATATAGGAAAAGGCCATTAATCACTTGTTTGAGCTGAGGCACTGGAGAAAACACTGTTTGCCTACATCAGACAGCAATATTGCCTGAACAATAAGAACCCTACCATGGAAAAAATCATAAGGTTATAAGGGCATCCTTTCATTGGTATAGCCAGTTCCACATAGACTAAGAAACTGCATGTGAGATAAAGTTCCTCAGTACTGGCACACTCTGACCACACCAGAGCTTTCCACAGCATAGGCACCACTTCTTAAAAACTCAGCTAGCAGGATGACAGCCAGGCACACACAGTTTGCTCAGGGTCCCAGGACAGCAACAGCAGGTGGCAAATCTCCCAGGTCTCTCCCAGCTTCCATGTTCTCCTCACCCGTAAAATATTGCTGATGATCTTCACCCTGTTCTCATTATTTTGTTCACAGTCAGGATCACAAGAACCAAGCTTGCAGAAGCTCTGCAACCAAGCACTAGTTTTGGGTTCACCTCACAACAGGAACTGCCATACAGGAGTACTATGAATCAACTTTTGTCTCTTCACTATTAACAAAAACCTGTGCTGTGACTTAAGGCAAAACTAAAAACTGAGATAAAGACAGCAAAGTAAAAACTGGAAAAGACCTCAGGACTGAACTGAAAGCCTCACACGGTGAGCCAGTCTTTCTGGCTGACAGTTTCTTAAGGAAGCAATGTTCCATGATAGATTCATTAGGAAATGCTTGCAAGGCACTCTGTGTAATGATAGGGATTAAAATACAACTTGCAAATTGATACGTTGGGTAAAAAAAAAATTAAACTTCCGCCTTAAGGGACAAATTATAAGCAAAGTTAATCTCTGCTTTTCTGTATTTTGTATTCTACTCTGGTTTTTTTCTGTAGATTCAGATTCTTGGTTATACCCCACTGCTGTTAAACCGGTTCCCTGAGCTAATTAAGCTTATTTGGTCACTACTTTGCCCATCTGTTTTTCCTCCCCACCACAAAAAGACCTGGACCTCATCGGTCATTATCAGCCTAGTCTGATAAGCAGAAATCTCAGAGACATTTTGGATCCCCTGTCAATCAGCAAACCAGGAATACTTCCCCCAGCTCTTCCATCCTGGTTGGCAGCAGGGAGCCAACTGATCAGCATACAAATACCAGGCACCAGCAAAAACATGCTCTACTCCAAACAAGCCAAGGTCCATGCCTTCTTTGCCTGTGAGAGGATGAAACCAAGGTCACCAAGTTACAGCACATAAATAAATAAGACTGGGCAAGTCCTTATAAAGGGAGCATCACTAGTTCCAATGCCGTGGTGGGTTGACTCCAGCTGGATACCAGGTGCCTACCAAAGCTGCTCTATCACTCTCCTTTCTCAGCTAGACAAGGGAGAGGAAAAATATAACTAAAAGCTGACTGTTTGAGATAAGGACAGGGGAGATCACTCCATTATGTCTCCATCACAGACATAATAAATTCAATTTGGTGAAAAATTAGTTTAATTTATTACCAATCAAACCAGAGTAAGATAATGAGAAATAAAAATAAATCTCATAAACACCTTCTCCTTACCTTCCCTTCTTTTGAGACTTAACTTTACTCCCAAAGTTCTTTACCTCCTACCCCACAGCAGTGCAGGGAGACAGGAAATGGCGGTTGCAGTTGGTTCATCACCTGTTGTCTCTGCCATTCCTCCTTCCTCAGGGAAGAAGGCATACACTCTTCCCCTGCTCCAGCATGGTGTCCCTCTCACTGGAAACAGTCCTCCATGAACTTCTTCAATGCCAGTACTGCACACAGCCTGCAGTTCCTCACAAACTGCTCCGCTGTGGCTCCCCCGAGATCTCAAGTCCTGCCAGCAAACCTGCTCCCGCGTGGGTTCCTCTCTCCACAGGTTCTGCCAAGAGCCTGCTTAAATGAGGGCTTCCCACAGGGCCACAGCCTCCTTTGGGCATCCACCTGTTCCAGCATGGGTTCCTTCATAAGCTGCACGTGGATCTCTGCTCTCCCAGGGACCTCAATGGGGACAATCTCCCTCACCACGGTCTTCATCACCAGCTGCAGGAGAATCTCTGCTCCGGCACCCAGAGTACCTCCTCCCCCTCCTTCTGCACTGACCTTGGTCTGCAGGGCTGACTCTTATATATTCTTGCTCCACTCTACCATTCCTATTGCACAGGTATTTTTCCTCTTCTTAAAGATGTCATCACAGAGCTGCTATCACCGTTGCTGATGGCCTTGGCTGGTCTGTTTTGGAGCCAGCTGGCATTGGCTCTGTTGAACATGGGAGAAGCTTCTGGCAGGTTCTCACAGAAGCCACCCTTGCAGCCTCCCTGCTACCAAAACATATCCACACAAACCCAATACAACTGCTTAGAAATCTGTGCCATACAAAACTTTTGCCCTCAAACTTCTCAGCCTTTGCTTTGAAGGATTGCAGGGCTGTTTCCACCTACATTTGATTTAAATTTCTTAACCCATCCTGTTCATGACACATGTTTCAATATCTTGACAACACACTCTTAAGAAACTTGTAATAGTGAGAGCTATGTCTTTGGCAGTACAGTCACTCCATGTTTGCACCTGTTTGCATAGGAAGTAGATATTCAGACTGAAACTGAATCATAACTGCAAGCCAGATGTGGTTTTTTATACCAGTGGACACCTCTGCCACCAATTGCCATCTACATCTATGCATTACAGGCCACAATAAAAGTAGCAACAGATAAAAATATTACAAAACCATCTGAGGCTATAAATAAATGTAGCTCTAACATTAGAGCTTATTTCCAAACCATAATCTCTAAAGTGATATAGTAATCTTTGGTTTTTATTTTGTTTGGTTGTTTTGTTTTTTTTGCAACAAAGCAAAACAGACTTAAAGTAGACCTGTCTACATTAAAGAGATACTTGACCTATCTACCAATTCTACACCCTATGGAGAATTCCAAACTGCTGAGGACTGACTACTTTCATTTTCTTAATTCTACTGCCACCTAACAGATTTCAACAGCAAAGCCACCAACCCACATGTGCTCAAGGTTTTCTGGGAGAAATACTTCAGAGACAGGCAGGAACCAACCTACACACAGCCTGGAAATTAGCATTCACACATGCTCTAGCTGAACACAGCACTAAATGGGAAATAGCTCTAAGTGAGACAAGGGAATCTTTAGGGGAAAAAAAAAAAGTCAATTTCTCCTAATCAAGAGGACAGCAAGCAGAACAAGTAATTTCTTAACCTTTACATTTAGAACAGATTGCTGCTTTAAGCATACAAAAGCTAAGCCAACATCTTTCAAAGTGTTCAAGATCTACAAAACTGACAATTTGGTTTTCTATTTCTGTCTGCTTACCCTGCTGCTTCTGCCTGTAAACATTTTGTAGGAGGATGTGAAATTCAACAGAGAGGACTCTGAACTATGAATGACTCCACAGTGGCACATTCTTAGAAGTGCGTGGTGGTGCCTATGAGCTCACTCACACATGGTAACGTCACTGGTTAGGGTCAATTCAAGGCAGCTACAGCTCTACTTACAGCTGAATGTTGGGTCATTAATGTCAAAGTGCCCTGTCCCCACCTCCAGTGGTAATTTGAAAACAGAAGGAAAAAGAGAAAGAAAGAAAGAAAGAAAAAAAAAAAAAAAAAAAAAAAAAAAAAAAAAAAAAAAAAAAAAAGGAAAAATATGTCAATGTTTATGGGGAGAAATTAAGTTATGAGGACACCTGGTAATACCTTTGATTCTTTGCTGGTCTCTTCAACTTCTAGTAAAATCATGCACTGAACACTGATATCTTATCTCAATAGGCCTAATAGTTTGATTTATCACACTCATTTTGTCTAACTTGATGACTTGAAGACCTCTGTATATGTTGCATAATTTACTCTGAATGCCTAAATTCTGGATACTTCACCTTGTGAGGTACCCGCACAGTTAGTATTTGCTTCCTGGTCTGTATTAACAACATAACCAGCTGCCTGAACTAGTAAATTGTAATACAAAAAACATCCCAAGGTCTTATCTACACAGGGCTGAGGAAAGAGCAATTTAGGTAAGATTAAAGTAAGATACATTACACACAGATATTCTCACTTCAAATTAGGCATACACAACTCACCTTTAAATATACCTTGACCTGATCAGCCAAGGTCAATGCAACTGCTTTATCTCCTCAACAAGGAAAAGGCTGGCTTTATAATCACAGTTAAAAGATACAACCTAATAGCTGAGCAGAACATTGTCTACACAGATCAGAACAACTACTCATTTCATAAACACATTATTAAAGAACTCCTCACTGCTTCTTCAAATCACAAGTCTTTGCTGATTCAGTCATCAACCTGTATTATATCTAAGACTTCTACCAAAAGAACTTGCTATACATGGCACACCACATCATTAAGGATCTGAGAAAAAGAATAGATGCAGGTTTCTCCACCAACAGTTTTTCCATCAGCTGAAGATAATGTACAGGACTTCTGGCTGCAGAACATGAACGGTAAAAAACAAGGGACTTGGAACCTCAACATCCCAAAAAATAGTAAAATGGCATCTTCTGTTTTACAGGTGCACATGTGAACAGATGGAGCAAAAAAATTATGATCCAAAAGAGGAACCTGCTTTTAAATAAAGATGCCATTTTACCCAACACGTTGCAGTTTTAAGTCAATTAAAGCACTAAAAAAAGAGAGTAACACCTAATCTTTTTAATCCTAAAAACTAGCATTTTAACAACTTTGGTATGCCTTGAGTTTAGGATAAGACACACCATGTACATCCCACATATTTATTTACCATTTCTGTAAAACCAATATAAAAATGCACACCATATGGAATGAAAGGATGAAATGCCATACAAAACAGAGCATGTCAGAAAACCTCAGTGTTTTGCTCATCAGAAATGCACATGCTCAGCCAGGAAAGCTGAAAACTTCAACACTGCCCATCTATAACATCAGATCAAGCTAGAACACATAAAAAGCTAGCACAACACCACAAACTGATTTTACCACAAACTCAGGCAAAACACTGGATAGCTAGTTCCCATCATTACCACAAGGTAAAAAAGTTTGTAACCATGCCGAAATTAGCTGGAGCTGGAGCCCTCCCAGCGCACAGCACCCTGCCAACCACAGATCAATCCATTTGGTGACCCAAAATCAGGAACAGCTGGCTTAGACCAAACATCTCTAAGTCCAACAACTTTTCCTCTGCCTGTAACAGAGCTTGACCACAATGAAGTAACATTGTCACTGCTGAAGTAAAGCACAGCTGTATGAAAAAAAAATAAAAACATGAGACCAGAGCCTCGTCAGAAGACGTGAATTTCCACAACTTATGAATAAAGTGTTTGGTGTCTACACAGCTTCCAACTTTTATAAACTCCTTCAGCTTCAAAGTAGGTACTACCACAGTGAAGTAAAACTAACTTCTGCCAAAAGAGAGCACGTTTCCACCAGCTCCACAGCAATGAGCAACAATGTGACTCAAGTGCTCTGCAAAGGCTTGCAGCTACCGTACAGCAATCCTGGAGATGAAAATCAAGTTTTGCATTGAAAACTCATCATGTCATAGGGCAACTCTTTGAAGAAAAAGTGTGTCTTTTACCTTTTTTGGACCTCACACTTCCACATACAGGGAATTAAATCACAAGACAGAGGTGACAAAGCAGGGACTTGAATGGAAGTCGAGATTTTATCAACAACTAGATTTGGTATGTAGTTGCCACACAGAGTCTCAAAGAAAATTGTTTAATACTTTAGTAATTCCAAAGGTGACATCTTTAGAGCTATTACCACAACATAAGAAACAACTCTTAAAAAGTAATAAATACATACTTCACGACTCTTTCCATACCAGAAAATTCAGTGCACCATTATTTCAATATTCCAAAAGAACAGAAATTCACCATGCTTCTTGCTGGAATAAAGTTTCCTAAAGACAATATATTTTAATATATTTTATATTATATATTATTTATATTTTTGAATATATTTTTAAAGTTTGAGTAAAAAACAATTCTTTTTTCAGACATTTAAATGTATAATAATTTTTACCATTAAAGCAAGGATTCGACCACTCTGCTGTGTAAACAACCTAGTGTTGCCTCAACAAATTAGCAGTGGATTTCCCTGAGCACACTGCATGTTCTGAGAGTTTTTAGGTGGATATACATTATAAATATGAAAGTAATTGAGTCCTCTGAGATGACTCAAAAAGCTAATATTTCACATGAGCCAGAGATCCCAGTATCATGGTTGTTTAAGGAAGTTTACGAAGTTCAAATATATTTACATTCTTCCTGAGTTACACTGAAAGACATGAAACCCTTCAACCTTTGGAATAGCAATTATGGCCATCACTTCAGACACCAATGTACCAAAGAAAAATCTATCATCCTATAGATAATCATTGACTTTCAGAATCACTGGTTTTTTTCCAGTAATACTGTACCACATTAAAGAATGCTTGTTATGGCAATCTAACTGTATTTCCTTTGGGAAAAGAGGAAAAATAGGAGATTTTGAAGGCAGACATTTTTATTTAAGTCGTTTTAGCCTCATATTCAGAACAATGGACTGCAGCCAGATTATATTTCAAGGAATTCTGTGTAGAAACATGTTATTTTTTTTCTGGAAAACAGTAAATTCTGAGCCCTGAATCACAACCAGAAACAACAACTCTAATTTGGGTGTATAATGGGAGAAGTATGGAGGCAAAACAGTGAGTTTGAACACACAAGGAAACATGAAGGCCAAGATTTGGAGGCAGAGGGACATACAGTCCATGTGCTCTCTACTGTTTCCAACCAAGATCAAGCAGCTAGCTAGCTCTTACTGGAAATTATTCAAAGAATAAAATGCTTACCTAAAAGGTTTTTGTTGTTTTGTTTTTTTTTTTTTTTTTTTCAATTATCAACCAATGATATTAGAGTTTTTATTTCTTTGGCTACAACTTTTTAAATAAAAATCAGATTGAGAGCCCAGTTTTTCAGCAAATAAAAAGCAAAGCATACTTGCGAAATTAGGCCAAAATAAACAGTTCCATTCCTAGAGTGTGGATGATCATTTAAGCTGAATTCACATTTTAAAGATAGACACAAGCAAAATTACCTCAATTCCTCTTTCTGGAGCCACCAGCAGGAAATGTACTAGCAGCCAGAGGAAACCAAGAAGAGCCACAGCTGGCCATACACAAAATTCAAATGCAAAATTTCTCACCTCCATAGTAACTGTGGTTATTTTATGGCCTCACTGTAAGGTGAAACATCACCCTCAGACATACGCAACAACTTAAATGCCTCAGCACTTCAGATTACACCTGCAGGTTTGGTGAAGTAAACCAGATGGTTCTACATCAAAAAGGCTAAGCATTTTGGCTTCCCAAAAAAAAAAAAAACAAAAAAACAAAAAAACAAAAAAAAAAAAAAAAAAAAAAAAAAAAAAAAAAAAAAACAAAAAAAAACAAAAAAACCCCCAAAACAAAACAAAACACCCAACAAACAAACAAAAAAAAAAACAACCAACCCCCCCCTTCAAAAAAACCCAACCCTATATATATAAAAAACCCACAACAAACAAGAAGCTTTAAGCCAGAGTTTAGAAGTTCAAGGCTGTTTACATCCAGATATAAACTATATGTGACAGCACTGGAAGAGGCTGACACCTCATAACCAGAAGACCTGACTTGCCAGGCTTCACAGAAGTTTTTGCAGGGTTCTGCCAAGAGTTGAGCAAACTTTTTTTCAACCCTGCAGTGATCGAGCTACTTCAAATGACCAAGCGATTACTTTGTAAATACAACTAATTTCACTGCCTGCAGTCTTGAAGCTTCACAATAACCAAGAGAGTGGAAACATCCTCAAAGAGTGTATTCAACTGGTGCTTCATTTTCATACATCCCAGTTTCTTCTTATCTGCTACAGACAAAGTGCACACAACTCTGGACTGCTCGATAGGAACAAAAAAGCACGTTATTCTCATGGAACAGGCAGGTTTGCAGCAAGAGGTCAGTGTGCTCATGGTAGGTCTTCCCAGTGCTGCAGAGCTGATAGCATCCTGCAGGATCAGAGGCAGGTGCCTGTTCCAGCAACAACAACACTGTCACCACACTGGCTGAGGCACTGAGCTCAACCATCCAAGGACAACACGCTCCACATTACCAAAGGAACATAACAGCAACGGAAATTCCTTGTAATGATTCCTCTGAAGCTGTGCTTATCCATTTAAGAAATGCCACTTGGAGAAAGAAAAACCACAACAACACCAACGACCATGGGTTTAGCCAAAATGTTCTTCAATACAAAAGAACCATGGCAGGAAGAGTCAACAGAGAGAAGAAAAAAATACATAATAAAAACAAAAACTAGCACACCTCAACACTGCATTAAAAATAATAAAACATGATAAGCATACACTTGCATGCACTTTCATCGAAGTCTAACAGAACTTGAAATAAAGAAAAGTTTAGTGAGTCATAATCCAAACAAAAGCTCATCAAGGCTACCTATGCTTGGAAACAGCACAAACTGTACGGATGTTTTACTACTTGATTAGAGTTAAGACCCTGCCAAAATTAATTTTTGTGTCTGGGCATATATAATGCTAAACCTCTTCACCTGTAGAAGCATTAGAAAACAAATTTTCATAATCAAACTACATTGAACACTAACAATCTTAACTTGTCCAAGATTTTTGCCTTGGAAGAAAAAGGCTTTCTAGAAAAGATTTTGCTGTTAGTAGGTCAGGGATGTGAGAACAGTAAGTGGAAATATGTGAGGCATTCTGACCAAAACCAGTTTTGGTTTCAATTTTTTTCCCTTCACGAAGTTCTTTGAGAAAACAGGTCAAGAAGATCAGAGAAAGAACTCTTCTATCCACATCTAGAATATATTGTTTCACTAAAAGCAAGAAGAGGCACTTAAAAAATTTATTACCACCAAGAACAATAAAACAAAACCAACCAAACAAAAAACTACTAAAGAAAAAACTGGATGGAGAAGTAAAATTTTGTTTAAAATAGAACTCAAGTTCTATCTGCCTTCATTTGTAAGGCTTACAATTGTGATAAGAATGTTCTGCACCAAACCTGACATGTGCTTTCCAAAACCCAACCAAAAACCAACCAATCAAAACCCAAAACTTCATTATGACTTTTAAGTATTCTCCTCCATTTTTCTCCAATACATTGAATTTGTACATAAATACTCTAAACACTGAATTTAAAAGTCCAAGCTGTCACACTGATGGCTTACAGAAGGCTGTTCTAACAGTATAACCCCGTTTATCTCAGGAATTCCACAGTATGTGTAATACCCCAAGATTCAGAAGGTAAAGCATGCCTATAGTACCTTCAAATCAACCTAGTTTCCACTACATTTTAACATGCAGTACCAGTCAGTCCATTCTCTCATGTCAGACACTACAACCAACTTCCCTCTAAATGTCAAATATTCCAAGTTCAAGCCAGTGACAGTAAAGAGCAGCTTAGACTTAAACATGTTCCTTGCAAAATACTCTTTCAGTCCCTAATGTGGATAACAACCAGACTATTGGTAGTTATGGACTTGAAAATGAGAAGAAGATTCCCCTAAATTATCTGTGAGCATTCCTAATATGCTACAGGCAATGGCAAAAAATATTAATGCCTCTTCAAGAATGGCAGAAAAGTTGAACAAATCAGACAAATTCAATAAAGGGTAGAGTTTATTTTATTTGTTTTCTCCTAATGGAAAAAAAATCAGGAGAAAAATTGATGTTATAGTACAGAAGACCAAATCCTTTTTTGTACAGGTCTCAAATCCTAAACAGAAAACTGGAAAACAAGTCTGCTGGTATAGAAAATTCCTAAACTCAATGCAAGTCAAGACAATTCAACATCTGATAAAGCTACATGGCCGCTCTAGTTACTACTAGCCACAAAGAAACATTTCATACATGTTCATGAATAACTAGATTAGAATGTTTCTATTTATTCACTTTAGCTTTATTCCAGCCACTTTAGTGGTCTGGATGAAGGCACACAATTGTTCTTTAACAAGAGCAACCAAGGCTTTCTCTTCAAGCCACAACAAAGGATGTCTCCATACACGCCAGAACATCCCCCTCAGCATGTCTGAGGTTGGTTTTTTGACTTCATGTTGCTAGTGTTATAAAATAATGAAAACTTATCAGCTTTAACTTCTCATGTATATCTTACAATACTTGGAAAAGTAAAAGTATCTTTTAGGTTCTCAAGTCCAGCAACTTCTTATTGAAGGATGGTGTATTGTAGAGCCCTGGGTATATACTTAGTCAAGACAAGTCTTCAAGATGCATAGTTTTTCTTGAGGAAAGACATTCTAAAAAATCTTTTCCATTGGGTGGGGAGAACAGAAAATAGAGACATTTCAGCAGAAAATACATCCTTTTGTAACTTCAGTGCCGTTATTTTTAAGTACAGGCAGTGTACTTGAGGGAAGTAAAAGCAGTAATTAATGTTTGCTCACTCTGCCCTTATAGTACTTACAAAGGAAAAAATACCATTTACATCTGACTGTTTTGCTAAAATTAAGACAAAGTTCATCAGTTTCACTTCCCAATTTGCCTTCCCCCTGATATCCCAGCTCATGCTTCAGACTGAACATCCTCCTTTATGAAGTCCAAGTAATCAGGTGGGCATTTAGTTCTCCATGTGTATCCTGAGCTGCAGCAACTCCAACTCTGCTCGTTTCCCTGTCTCCACTGCAGAACATCCACCACAACCACTTATCACTGACAGCTTTACTGCTCACCTGTCCCACTCATACCAACATCCTTGTGCAGAACCTTGTCCAGGCTTTCAGCATATGGGCTCTCCAAGGCACACTATTTCTAAGATATCTGGATTCATGGGCACTGAAGTATTCCTGTTCATACTGGCAAAAGTAAGAATTTGTCCCATATTAAAGGCTGTTTAAAAACAGAAAAAGGCAAGATGCAGCAAAATAAGAGTATCAATTTTGCTCCTATACTCAAAATTTTCTAGAGTGACTTTAGACTCCATACTTTCTTCCCACTGGAAGGAGTTAGAAGAATGGCTCAATAAAGTATTTCTCCTTCATTCGCTGCCAAGAAAACCATTCTCCCCTGTAATAAAGCACTGCTTTTGGGCACACCACATGACTTAATTAGCATGCTTAATTAAAAACTTCCCAGCTGGATCACTGATCTGCACATCAATTTTAGTCCAAATCTAGAAACTTAGCCCACTTACATATGCTTCCACCACCATCTCTAAAAAGGTACCAAGACAGTATCCAAAACGCTCTGTTCAAAAACCATATTTAACACATTGATAGGATATGAAACTTTAAATTCTCACTGTTTTCTTTATCTAAAACAAAGGTGCATTGCTGCACTCTTGAAACCAGACCCATTTTCAAGTTTGCTGTTCCACTTACTCTTTTCCCTCAAAAAAACATTCTTGTATTTGTAAAACAGATTTGCACAGAACCGGAACTCACAAAAAATACCCTTCTTGTGAGTGTAACATCGGCTAAACTCTGGCATTGCAAACATTAAAATCAACATTTTCCAGAGAACTCCATTCAAGAATTCTGGTTTCCTGCAGTTTCAACAGATACTGAGTATAACAAGCGTAAAGGACTGAGAAAATGACATGTGACCACTTAAGCTAGAGGAGACTTTAAACACTAAGACAACGTGTATTTCACAAACATGGAAGGGGAGGAACGAGTACTCTTCTCCATTTCTTCTTCATGACAATGGTACTTCAATGACAAGAACTGCATTAACTTAAAACTTCAGTTAGCCCACCAACTGCCTCATACTCATCTAATGCATCCTAAACTCACAGCCAAGCTCAGGGAAGAGAGGGGATTTTAAGCATTTAATTTTATTGTTACTATTTACTTGGAAGCCTCATTTTCAGAAAACTCAGTCTGAATGGTTTCCATAACCCAAAAAGACCACCTGGTTAGGCTCAACCTTACTTCTATTCTTGCTGCCTTTTCTGATGCCAGGTTACTTTGTTGACTTCTTGTTGCTGTCACAGCACTGAAAGCTGAAGAATGTCAGCAGAAGCATCTCAGTCTCTCACAGCTATCAACAGGGAAGGGGAACAAGTTTTCCACAATACACAAGTTGTAAACTCTTCCATCATTCAGATAATGACAGCTGCAGACAAAAAAAGAACTCTACGCCCCGGCAGTCTAAGCCATCTAAGAGATGGGACTATTTTGTGCATGTTGAAGTCAGATCAAACGCTAAAGCACAGCCTTAAGCCAAGCACTGCCTAGAAATGAAGTACGACTGTCTCCAGCAAGAGCCTCGCCTACAGCCAACCTTCTAATCCTTCCATCAGCCAAAGATTTCAAATGGAAAAAATTAAAGGCATTTAGGGCTACTACTGTACCTTAGGAGGACTTTGGCATAAGGTTAGTGAGTTATTATTTCTTCTCTTTTATTTGAGCAGAATAAAAGGAAAAAACACTAATTTGATACCTATTAACTTCTTCACATTCAAAATCACATGGAAGCAAGGACTCAACAGAATTTTACAATTCAATTACATGTACAGTTTAGGATTCCAGTCTTTCACACTAACTTCACATGTCTACAAAATAAGAATACAGCTTTGTGAGGCACAGAAAAAGCATTTGTTTAGTTCTAGTCAAAGTTTCTGCATCAAAAAGGAAATTATGTACTGGTACAGATGATCATTTCCGCTCTTAAGTATCTTTATAGTTTCTCATAACTATAGAGTGATAACTCTAGACTTAGAGTTTCACGCATCCATCTTACTTGCCAGAAAGCTACATATAAGTCAATTAAAATCCCTAAAAAATTTAGATAATAAAGTGACAAAAGGCAACACTTTAAGATCCTTTTTGAATCTTTGAATTTTGAACTAATGAAATAAAAATAATGTAACAACTATCTACACTCCACAAATGTACAAGACCAAGAAGAATGTGTTTTCTTTCTTGGTTCTTTGTTCTATGCAACATCTGGTTTGTACACGCAATCTTCGAACACTTGTCCTTAAATAAAAATAAAGCAATTGCTGTGAATAGACAGTAGTTATACATTAATGGATGAATATTCTTCTTGCACTGGCATTATACACCAAAGCAATACACTCTTGTTTGGAGCAGATAAATACCCCTAACATAACCTTGGTATATATGCAGCTAATGCATAGTTTGGTCCTGGTCTCTGCCTGAAGTTCTGAGCAGTTCTTGACTTGTGCTAAATTCTTTTGTGTTGAAGCAAGAACCAGCTTTGAAAAATTGAAGGAAAGCACTGCCTTTCTCAGGACCCACAGGAAACAAGATCTAGAAATACCCCACAGAAAGTCTGTGGTTCTCAGCTGCAGTACAGGACTACTAAAGAGCAAGCTTTCATTTAAACAACGCTTGTACAAAAAAAAAAAAAAAAATTCAGAGCAGATTTAAACCTCCAACTAAAAATACTCTCCAATTGCTTTTCCAAATACAATACATTCACCTAAACTCCAACACTAAGGAAGCCCTATGAGTCTAGACACTAGAAAGATGATTTTTTTTTTTTCCAGTGAGGGTGGTGAAACACTGGAACAGAAAGGTGGTGGGTACCCCATTTCTAGAAACTTGCAAAGTCAGATTGGACAGGACTCTGAGCAACCTGATGTGGCTGAAGATGGCCCTGCTCATTGCAGGGGGACTGGACTAGATGACCTATCTAAGATCTAAGACAATCTACCTTGCTTTTAAGTGTTAAAGCTGTGGGCAGTTTCACAAATCCTCATCTCCACATCCACTAACTGCCAGCAAGCTGCCAGTAACACAAGGCTACCTCATCCCAAGGGGAGAAGCAAGAAGATCAGTGTGCTGTAACTGAAATTCATCCCAAGACCATGCAGAAATAACTGGAATGACATAAAGTAATACCATAAGGGACTACAGTCTGTCTTAATTAAAACCTCTCCCAACTTCTATATATAAACTACCTGGCAAGCATCTTCCTTTTTCAAACAGGCACTACTGGGAATCTGACAGCTTTCCTAATCTATTCCAGTGCTCCTGTTCTTAAGAGTTGACTCAACTAGCTTAATAAGTGTTTGCTACAGTTTAAGCCCACAAATAGTTTCATCTCCAGTAGGGAAAACAACAGCTTTGTCTTTTCTCTCCAGCTATCTTTTATGTATTGAATGAACATTAGCAAAAGAAATCTCCCTTCCACCTGCTCTAAAAAAAACCAAAATCATCAGACGTGTTTTCAGTTTTCCCATAAAGCATTTTTTTTAGACTTCTGACCATTACCCTTTGCCTCCAACAATTCCTCTCCCAGTACATTACCAAAACCAGGTGCTGTACTTAAGCTCATCAGCACACCAAGAAGCTGGAAGGTTAACTCCGTGAATTTTACACAACATTGCCATCAATACATCCAGTCAAAGATTTGCTGGTTCTCCAGCATTGGTAGCCTTATGGCCACTGTGCAAATATCTGACTCCAGAGATCTCTGCAGATCTCCTACCATCCCAGTTACCCCCAAACCTGTTAATCAGTACAGTCAAATCTGCACAGTCAAACCTTACTGAAAAATAACAGATGACATCAGCCCCTCCTACATTTCATCCTACTTAGGGTACCACTTGGTGAAGGTAATTTTGAACACATGCTCCTTAATCTTAGGAGAGCCTCTGATAGCGCAATCCACAAGTCTAGAAATTTTACTTGCATAAGTTACAAAAAAACATTACTACTGCACCAAACAAAACAGCACAAGTCCTGATTCTGCACATCCTTCTGGTTTGACACAAATCCTGACTCCAAAGAATATTTATTTTATAATGGCTGCAGACCCATTTTTAGACAAACAAAAGTCATATTTTCTGCCACATCCATTTTCTGCCACGATATATAAAATAGTTAACACCGTGAAAGTGAGCATATACAATATAAACATATGCCATTTGTACGAACACACATACTGGGTCAGATCAAGGCACTGCCTAATCCACTTTCCTGCCTTTGACAGCTGCCATAAGGAAACACCCAAAAGAATAACATCCAAGCCATGAACAGGAGTTATGAATATAGACATTTGCCTTGAATTATGTATATATACAATGCCATCTATTTTAAGCACATTCAGTAATTTTACCTAACAATGAATTAGACGGTTTTCCAGCACCGCATGTTGTTGCCCATACCCAACATCAGCTTAAGGGAACTAAGAGTTCTAGCTGTATAAAGCCAAAGAAATGAAAATGATGCAGCAACAAAATTACTGCAGGAAAAAAATGAACAGTATTCCATAAAAGTAGGCATCTGAATGTTTTAAGGGATGATGTGTTTTTAAACAAGCGCCTTCATGCCATATAGCTGACTCCATTTACCAGCGTGATCCATGGTTGATCTCCTTTTAAGAGGTTTCATTTATGTGGTCTACATATCCTTTTCTTCAAAGAACAGCCATGGGATGGGTCACTTTGTAAGAATCTGAAGAGCACCAAATTTTTTTAAAGGGCACTTTTGAACAACTTCTGGAGGTTTACAGCTATTGATGCTAGTAGCACAAAGGAGTATTTTTTTTTTCTTAAATCTATGCCAAGTTGAAGCAGAAGTGATTCATAACTGCACCAGCCTACTTTTCTGTATCCTACAGAAGAAATACACTCTTGAACCTTCAGTAGGAACACCAACTCTCAAGTCAGACTGCCCAGCTTCCAAAAATGTCACTACAGTTCCACTCCATTTCTCACATTTGAAGAGTTATCCTCTATACAGTCTACCCCCAGACATCCAAAGAGATACGTTTCACAAGGGAGAACATTCCAGATATAATGTATAAATCTGGTAGAACGCTAGAATTATTGCACTAGCTCTTTGTATCTTCATTTTAAAAGGGGGAAAAGGTACTTTGAGGTAGTTGTATATTTAATGTTTAATGACTTACTTTCCACCTAAGCACAAAAACTAGTAATATATATGGCAAAACTGTTTCCACATACAGAATACCTCCAAGTTAGGGTTGAAAACGTTGTAGAAAACAAAAATGGTCAAATAACCATTAACTGACTCACTGGATGTTCCCTAAGTATGAGATGGTTTCATATTAACACAGACAAAACAAGAAATCAAAGTTAAACAGCACAAGAGATATCCAGAGAAATTCAATGGATTTCAATGGACAAATCTCCAGGAGTTCAGGAACATCTGCTCTCTTCAGTATCAGATGAAAGCTAATTATTCCTCTTCATCTACAGACAAATTCCCTATCCCTTTATTAACCACTTTTCCTGGCAAAATCCTGAATATTACCCAAATTTTTAGAAATATTTGCCTTTATTCTCTACTATACTTAGAAATCACAGAGCTTTCAAATAGAGTCATAAAACCTTGAATCTATAGTCTCAAAGCAAAACTGTAACAGCCTAGGTACAGAAGTCTTCAAGAAAGTTGTCCAACCCATCAACTTTTTGTTCTCCTTACTTCATGAACACCCTGCATCACTTCTACAATTTAACGGGCTACTGATATGTTTCCCATACACTTCCTCCTCATATTTCCCAGAAAAATATTTTGCACACCAGACAGACAAAGATGCCACCCCTAGCAGCCTTGGTTTTGGGGTTCCCCCCCGCTCACCCCCAGCATATCTTAAGTCTGAAGGGTGTAAGGTGTACCTGTAAAGGGCTAGATGAGGGCTGCTCACCTCTGCAGCAAACCCCAGTGCACCACAACCTCGGAACTTCACTAGAAGCACAGCAGTGCTCAAGAACACTGGGAGAGGTGAAAGCACCACAGCACAGAAGATTGCACAGGAAGTGTGAGTAACCAGAGCAAGCAAGTTAAAACCTACATCTTACCAGTCATCCCAGATACTCAGACAAGAATACCATGAGCACCTCTGCATGTAAAGATAAACCTTTGCAATCAGACATGCAGAGCAATCTATAAAGGCTTTAAAGCAGAAGCCTTCATATGTGGCCTAGGTTTAAATTCCAGATCTCAGAACTCCAGATCATCTCCTCCCCTCCATATCATATTTCTGACCATGCATATGTGTGTGCCTCTCTATACTCAAATACAAGTAAAAAGTAATAGAGCAAAAGGAGATGCTTGAGAACAATTTAAAATGCTTTTTCTCAGTTAGAATCTACTGATTTTGAAATAGTCTGCCAGGAACTCCTTCATAATTCCACTTGCTCTTCATTTGAAAAAAAGGACAAAATGAACAAAAAACCCCACCCCACAACGCCTGAATAAACTAAAAAACCTGAAAGGCGTATTAGATACTACATGTTTTAAATTAATGCTAGAAAAAATTTACATTTTGCAATTATGCTGCAATGTAAGAATAAAAATTAAGCTTTCACCACACATTTTGAAATGCAGGCAGTGTCATTGTTTCAGTAAATATTTCTGAGATATCACACTTATTAAAAGTTACGGATACAGCATAAACATTTCTGTACTACTTCCTTTTAGAATCAGCCCACTGTAATAAATAGAGTCAGTCATGAACTGCTCAAATATTATCACTGAAAAAATAACCCAGGTTATTAGAGGAAAAAAAAAAAAATCCACAAGCTATTGCTTAAAGCCAAGGCATTGACACCAAACAGAAAATGCTGCCTGTTACCTCATGAATATCTCTACCAGTCTCCAAAATCCCACAGGTATTTCAAATGCACCACCTGGCCAAACAGCCACCGTTCTTTTGCTGTCAGAGATGCCATGGCACTTGTCATGCTTGAACCTTGTCAGCTTTCATGGACACTGAAAGCCAGCTACTCTAGCTGAAGGGAAGCTTCAGTCCACTGAAGTTGAATCTATCACAGAATAGAAGAGTCTTGCAGATTTGGCAGAATTCACCCCCTAAGAAGATCTTCCATTAAGCCAAATACATTTCTGAAACATGCTCTGACTGCTTGAATGACATTCAGACATTCCTGCTGGTGAACTTCACTCGTGCATGTGAAGACTCCATCCAACTCAACTGCCCTCCCCATGTCACTTAAATAAGAACCTATACATAGCCCCAAACCAACTCATGCCCACTGCACTGATCAAGGAAGAGCAAGTTTAAAGTTCAGCTCAATCTAAAATTGACAGTAACCTTTTTTGGGGAGTTGCAATTAAAGCTCTCCCTGCCCTCTTCACTGACCACTATCATCTGAAGTTTGGGTTCACAACTTCTGGAATAATAAAGTTCTCCCACTCCAGGCAAACCTTATGCTTTTGTCTCTAGTACATTCAATAGATGTTCCACTAGAAAACCCAAACAAACAGAAAAAATCACCTAGCTTTCCACGGGCCTCTAAAACATTTCCCCAAGACTCAGATCAGCCCTGCAATCCATTGTGGTTACAAAAACATATTGGTAAATCTATTCCAAAGTCTCTAAAAAACTAGAATTTGATTAGGAAGGTTCTATTCTTTGGGGAACAAAGAAAAAAATTTACAACTGCTACGGTGCACAACTATACCTACCTGTGGCTCCCAAGGCAGTACACACAATCAAAAGATGGCAAGAGTAGAAGTGAAATAGTCAACAGATACATTCTTCTCAAGCACAACAGCATTTGCCACTTCTTTAGGTTTCAATTAAGTAATTGTATATATAAAGAAAATAAAATATAATGTATATATAAAGAAAATCTACTCACCTGCAGAAAGATTGCCCTGCCAGAAAGCTTTCATTCTCTAAGCAAGGCACAACACATTTTTTCTGATGCTGATTCTGAGCCCCACAAATTGAGGAAATACATTTATGGCTATGGGCTTCATTCATGGGGCTATAGATCTGCGCCAAATGATTCACATTTACTTGGCCAACATCCAAATATTCAGTTTATTTAGGCTGATGAATTTGTGACCCCTTTCTCAGGTTGATGCATTTTTGACCCCCTTCTCCCTCTAGGAAACCCACTCACACAGGTCAATTCATTGCGTTACTTTTTAAATAGATACTTAAAACAACTAAGCAGATGAGATGGGGTACAAATAGCATTGTATGCACTACGTAAATGTTTACAGGAGGGTGTGAATCAAAAAAACAGATTGGCACTATCAACTGTGACTGAATTGTTTTCCTCTTTCTACACTGCAAGAAAAATCAAATTCTTCTCTGCAGCAACAGTCACAGTTTTATCTTCCTGCGAAACATATTCTTGGCCTGTCTGAAAATTAAACAATTGCCTGTATTCCTGGCAAAAGATATTACTATGAACTATAGGGCTTATATCTGACAAGAATTATATTCCTACTAAAAAAGTCAAAAGAGATGATGTGGCTGCAAGAAGTCTGCCTTGGTTGGAAAAATTCAGCTGCTGTTTCCCTCCTGGTTATAACTTCAGAGCCAACACCCAGCTTTTCTCCTTCTAAGTGCTCTGATCCAAAAGACTGGGAATTTTTGCAGCTGCACTCAAACTTTTATCCTCATGCACATGCAACAGCACGGTGCAGGACCAGTATTTTTAAGTCCTATATACATACCCTCCAGAGCATTGCTTATCCAATGGCATCAATGAGAAATATCCTCCCTTTTCCTTTTGATCAGCAGGTCTCTTATTATGATCACCTACTGTCAGCAATTGGACTACTAAAATGTTTCTCCAGCACAGTCCAACTGCCCGAAAAGACAAGTCAAGCCATGTAACTATATCACTACACATTTTTGTGATATATCAAGTTAAAGAGACATTTTTCAGACACAAAAATATTTTCACCAATGGTACGCTGATCATTATGCCCTTCAAAAAAAGAGACACTCAGCCCTGTTCAGACATATTACAAAGCTATAAAGCTGTACTTTTCTTAGTCATGTGTTCTCACTTCTGTGCAAGATAAAGTGAATTTCCTATGGCAGGCACCAAGGCCCAGTGCAGCCCCACAGCATTGATCCTTCAGGTAACCTGACTCTGTATCACCCATACAGAAACTCTAGGAAAACATCTAGAAATTAATCAACACAGAAGATAAGTGGCAGCCCACTTTCACCTGTGCAGGAAGCATTGGCACTGATCAGACCAAACCAGAAAATACACTACAGAGAGATAGCAAAGCTCCTGGCAAGGACTGGAGCCATCCCTTCAGAAGGAGCTGTTGCTGTATGGCTTTTGTTTAAAAACAAAACAAAACAAAAAAACCCTGAGTTCTTGACATTGACAAGCTATCTTACCACCTTCCTTTCTTCCATTATAAGACAGACTAGGTGAGAACACAAATTGCCTTAAATGCCTAGATCCACTTCCCGTCTGCAGGAGATAAAAGTACAGAGTGAACTGCTTTGCTTTATTTCCTTTTCTGAACAACAGACAAGTCATCTGTGGCAAGAGCACCTAATGAAAAGATTCTTTGATAGCACTGAACATACAAGAAAAATCACTGTCCACTTCATTTAGAGGCACAGCAGTATGACTTCTGGTCATCCCCATTTTTGACAGTTCTCAGAGTGATACAGGACTGCATGCAGAAAGGTCTCCAACATGGGTTTCTATTGAAATACCACCATCTCACCTCTCCTACTGCCCTGACAAAACATCACACAGCAACACCTACAGGATATAGGACTGAGTCAAATATGCACCATTTCATGGAAAACACTTAAATAACTACCTTCTCTCTATGGAATGGTAAGCTATACCTATGGGGGCAGGAAGAATTCCCAAGAGGTGGTGAAAACAAACACAGTTTGCAAAAGCTTCAGGTAGAGTTCATTCTAGGCTTCTGTTTAATGAGGTACAGCAGCACTGACCAGGAACAGTTGTCTGAGCATCTCTGTGATGTTGCAGCCATTTCTCACAGACCTGCATCTTGCTACCACATCTCACACCTTTCTCACCTCAAGATCAGACTGCTACAGTGCACTCAAGTGGTTACATTTTAAATCAATTCAAACAGACCATTAGGCCTCCAAACTTCCACCTCCCCCAATGGCAGCATGCAGCACTTTGGAAACAATCTCTGTGGGATCAGAAGTGACAAGGGAGTTTCTGGTTTTGCATCTGAAGAACGGGGTTTTGCATACTAGGGGTTTTGAGCCCTTATGGCTGAAAGAGTATCTTTTCTTGTCACATTGTAAATGTTGTAATTGGCATTTATTTTCAACATACATAATTAGAAGAGCACCTATCTGCTCAGCTTTCTAAAAGAAGTTCTGAAATGACAAATTTTTGAATTTCGCATGGACTTGGGTATTCTGTGAGGCATTCAAACTTTCAATAATCTCCTTTTCCTAGTTACTTGACTTTAAAAGTTTGTCTTTCAAGGCTGCTCCAGGCTGATTCTCATTAAATTCAGAAAGCAGCCAAGTAACTCCACCAGCCATACCACTGCTGCAGGAGACAGCCACTTTAGCACTTCCCACACTAGCTATGGGTGACTAAAAGTCCTCAGAGTGAAGTTAATTTTTAATTTATTTTTTTTTTACAAAATCAAAAGGGAGAGAACTCCAGAAAAATATTCAAGTTTTAAGTTGTCTACAGAAATTTCTGGAAATTCAGAGGTAACAGACTTTTCAATTTAAAATCGGACTCAGTCATTTAAAACCAAAGTACTCCAATAGCTTGAACCAAGAGGCTTCAAGTGTTCTCCAAGCACCTGGCACAGTTTAGCTACTATGTTCAAATAACCAAGGAGTTTAGCCTTAATTCATTTCAGAAAATGCTACAGCTGATTGCAGCAAAAGGCTTTTAAGTGCAGGCTTTTTGCACACAGATATTCTGTAGACTTTCACAATCTTCTTCACCCATCCATCCAGTTTAAGAGAGGGCACGGGGTGAGCAAACAGCAACAGCCAATATACCACAGATTCCTATCATTATGAAGATCTGTGATGAGTAAACTGAACACCAATACTGGAAAATTCCTTTACATTTTATCTAAAAAAGCCCTTAAAGATGGAATACAAGAAAATTAAAGAACTCTCTTAGGGCAATAGAGGTAACTCTTCAGGCTGAGGGGTGGTCTTCAGCTTTTCTCATCTTCCTGCCACTGCTTGTGATACCTAAAAGGTCCTATCAAGTTAACAGATGAACTGATACAACAACTTCCAGAGCCAGGCTGCATACAGGTAAGGAACACACTCCATAAGCCATAGCTGTGTAAAACAGGTGAACAAGACAGTTGCAATAGTGCTAGGAAATACAGAAGGTGAATCAAGAGGTAATACAAGAGGGGATCACCTCTAAGAAGCACTGTAGGGAAGAGGAAATGCGCAGAACAGAAACTGAATGCTCAACTAGCTAATAGTATGAATAAAGAGTCTGTCAGCATCAGAATTAAGTACAGCAGACAGTTCTACTCCTTTTCAGACTGCAAGGCACAACTTTGGGGTGTTGTAACATGAAACACTTTCCACTCAGACACACATGTTCATTAGCTGACCCCCTCAGTGCATTTTTTTTTTCCAATCTAGGAATGAGAAAAGCTGCTCACCCAGCAGCAGTCAGAAAGCTGGACAGGGCTAGGATGAGCGATGGCCAGACACATAACACTCAGCAGGCTTCTGGAAGGGAGTGATCTTCCTCTCTCCAGCAAGGAAAGCAGGATGGGCGGCTTTCAGTTTCAGAAACCAATTAGGCAGAAACTGCTATCAAAGCAATAGAGATGGCCCTACCCTGACTGTGTTGAGAAACACCAGGTGGTATTATCTCAATCGTCTTGCCAGTTTCAACAGCCCCACTCGTTCCTTCTCCTGAAGGCACCCAGGGTGCCTTTTCCCAGGCTCTTCTCACACACCTACCTGGACACCACATGGCATTAAACTAAACTGTCACCTAGACACCACTGCTACCTAAAAAGTAGTCACTTTTGTGTAGTGGCTTGTGGAATAGCTCCTAAAAGAGCAACAAACTCAGACTTTATTCCTTCATGAACCACTTTTAAAGAGCCATCACACTCTGTGTGAACAATACACAGCAATATAGGCTTACCAAGCTATTGTGCTTTCAGGAGATTTTACAATACAGAAAAAACCCAGTGAATCTAAGAAGAAAAGAAAAACTTCAACAAACCTCAAGTTTGGCACCACTGTAACATTCTTCCACAGAGGCCAAAATGAATTATTACAAGACTGTCCTTCAGATTTTGCAACCAAGAGTATGTGGTCAACATCAGAATTAGCTAAAGCAAATAAAATTGCCTTCCTCAACCTCCAAGTTGACAAATCCTGCATAACCAATTACAGACCCATGACACTCACACATGGAGCAAAAAACTCTTCATGGCAAGTGTTAGCCAAGATATTATTTACTGCAGACCATCAAGACAATTGGCTAAAGTTACAATAAGTACTGCTGTCTGCAAGGACTTGGTGTTACTTGAAACACTTATTTCCCAGCAGCTCAGAGAAGAAAAAAAAAATCAATTCTACAGTCATTAGATTAAAATTCTCAAGCTGCAAACTTTGAGACTTCTATTTTTATATTAATATTTTTGGTCATGTGTTGCATGATTACCTTTTATATTTCAGGACTGTTTTTATCCTATTTGAGAAACAAGGTACATCCCTAAGCAGTGCAAGAGCAACCAGGTGAAGAACTAAAGAAAACTTCAAGCTCCTATCTCTTCTCATACTACAATGAGCAGGATGATAGTATCAGCAAGTGGAAAACTGGAAGCTTAGCTCCCTCGTTTTGAGGGACAGGCTTAACACAAGGAGTACACACACTTGGGTTTTTTTTGTTCAGGGAAAGCCTACAAACCCAATAACACAGACCCACACAAAGAACAGCCTATTTGATGACTATTTCAATGTAGAAATCCGTATGGTTGAGTGATTTCACAACCACCAAAATATAAACAGAGAAATAAAATTAGTCAGATTTCAGAAGACAGATGTATGGCTTGAAAGAGATAGGTGAAGGCCACAGGGTTCCTACTGTTGCAGAGATGCTAACATGCTTGTAACATCCCTGACAGAGCAAAGAGAGCAGCATGCATGAGAAGTCATCTTTTGCAACAGCCAAAGGAGAAGCAGCTGTTGGTAATCACCCATCCTTCCATTCAAGGCTTCATTCAGTTACCAACTTCTGAGAACAAAGTATCGTGAATTCAATCTAATAGACTGCACAGCAAAGAGACGAAAAATCCTTGCTCATTCCTTCCTCCCCATATACCTTGAGAAGAAGAGCAACCACAGCACGGTTCTAGTTCTGCTCCTGCCAGGAAACACACGGAACAATGAACCCTCCTCCAGTATTTTATTAATCCTTTTTTCTTAGATCTATCCTTCCTAGGTAACTGTTGCAGCGCTCAGTCAGAAGAAGCAAGAGACATCAGAGCAAGAGGGAGTTCATCATTTGATTTCACCCCTCCTTACAAATGAGAGAAAAAGGCTGACATCAAACAAGTCAGGTCTTGCTTCTAAAAGACCCACACCAAGACAGAGGCACAGAAGATGTCCCAGACAGAAGATACCAATCCAACAATTTTCACCTTCCTCACAAGGACTCCTTTGTCTCAGCTTTAACTCAAACTGGCTCAGAATGTAACTAAGTATCAGCCTATAAATATATATCAAAATGAAAGAGCCGACCTAACTCTGTTCACCACACCAGCACTCCACACTGGCAGTACACGGCTTGCTACATCATGTGATAAGATGTTACCAAGAGTCTGCAAACCAGAAAAATAAAACCTTTTTTCACACCCTGGAATTTTTCTCACTAAAAAAAAAAAAGAAAAAAAAAAAGGAAAAAAGTTAACTTCCCAAGCTGTCTTACATGGCTGGATTAACTGAAAATAGCAACTGCACTTCCCACAGAATCCTTGAATGTGGTTCTCTTGCTTTGTTCTGACATTTTTTTCCAGACAGCAGAAGGACCAGGAGCACATGACTAGAGCGACTGGGGGGGTTATCACAAGTGCATGCGCTTTATGTTACGGCCTTTGTTTCTCCCTCAGTGTTATACACTTGGGATTGAATCATATTTGCAAACTTGTTAGTCTGCATCAGTTAGCACCCTCTTCACAGGCAGGCATCTGTCTAGTCTTTGACCTCAAATAAACGGGAAAGGAGCATCAATGACCTTTCAAGAATCAAGCTGTAGAGGCTGAATAAGACAAATTTAGTTGCTGAGTACGACAGGTTGAGGTCTCGCCTGCTTTAGACAGCCACCTGCAGAAATACGGATCAACAAGACCTGCTTTCCATTCCACAGGCACATAAAGTAAGCCAGTAAATTAAAATGGAGTCACCCCCAGTTCTCCTCCGTACAGATCAATAATCCTTAACAAATGCTACTGCTGTACCTGAGCAAACCTATGCTGTCGTGCTGCTAACACGGGTTAACTACACCCATGGTTTTTGGAGTGCTGCCGGCACACTGATCGTGCAGACACAAGGTGGACTACAGCCCCTGAGCCAAATGCTCTCTTCAAGGCTTCAACCACAGCGGAAGACATTTCAGTGCAAAAAAACCTATCAAAATTTCTCATCTGTCAAAAAGCTCACACAATCTCCCACTGCTTTGGCATGAAACACACAAGCCCCTGCGATGGATACAGGCATGCACCCACAGAGCCATGTCAGGTGTGGCTTTACACGAACATCAAATAGATCAATGCATATTGAGCATTCCTGGTCCCATAAAGATGTCATCCTGCATTTCCGTAAGAAAAAATAAAATATTTCTAAAAACTACACTGTTCATATGAATCTGGAAGAACAATTCAGTTCTTAATGTGAACATATTCAAATCAGGAGTAAAGAAATTACATATGATAAGCACATAGCTGATCTATAGCAACTCAGAACTGGGCCTTTTTGTATCAGCACTCTACAATTGTTCAGGTTTAATTCATATTTTTAATTCATATAAACCAGCTAACCCCCATGGACAGAATACGAAGAATGGGCACACATTAAGCACGATTTCTGACATGTCTGTGCAGAATAAAGCACAGGCCTCATTCTTAAAAATATTCTTCTGATCAGAAAATTGGAAAAGGAACGCCAAGCTTGACATTATGGAGTGGTTATTTCAAAACAAGCATTTTCTTATGCCTTCTTCTGAGCATTTTACCAGAGCCTGGAGGATATTAGAGACACCTTTTGTAAGCTCCCCTCCCCCTCCTTTTTTTTTTTTTTTTTTTTTTTCTTAAATGGGTTGGACTAAAAGGTGCTCACACCCGATCTACGGGTGCATGGAAAAACCTTCCATGCTCTCTCCCCTTCACAGCCAGGAGTGCTTAAAAAACCTCAAAAAACCACAAAATGAACGTGAATGTCACGGTCATACCTGTGTGCCCGCAATTCGTTTCCTCCTTTCGGTGGGAGGAGGGGGGGGAATGAAAAGGAAATACAGGCTACGGAGCTCCCAATCCGTTTCACAAAGGGGGGAAAATGGCTTTTTAATGAGCCAGAGGCCGCTGGCAGCGACCAGGAGCTAAGGACGAGGACAAACCCACCAGGATTTTCCGTCCAGCAGGCCCCGAACGGAGCGGCGGCGTGCGCCTATTCAAGGTTAATGGGAGGGGGGGGGAAGGGGAGAGAAAGGAGCCGCCGAGGCCGGGGCCGGGCTCCCTTCGCCGCTCCCTGCCCGGGCGAAGGGCGGGGGCAGCCACCCCGGCCCTCACCCCCCCCCACCCGAGGGGGGCAGGATACTTACGGCTGACTTTCATGCTGCCGAAGGCCGAGGGCTGCTGCACCGGCTTGCAGCTCTCCGCGAAGGAGGTGGTCCTGGGCCGCCCGGACATGGTCTCTCCCGCTCTGCCCCAACGGCGATCACCTCTCTCCTCTTCCTGCCTTCGCCCTCCGCCTCGCCCCGGCGGGCCCGCCTGCCGCTCCCTCGCTCGCTCAGCTGCAGGAGACGGGTGGGACGCGCCACATGAAACGCCGGGACCCCCCCCTTCCCCCCCCCGGGGAAGCCCCCTCCCCTCTCGGTCTCTGTCGCCCGGCGGCTGCTTCTTCTTCTCTTGCCTCCTCCTGCTTCTCCTCACGCCGCCCGCTCCTCACACGACCATCCTTCCCGGCCGCGCCGGTGGGTCCGAGAACCGCCTCCCCCCGGCGCCGCTCCCGAGCGAGGGGGGTTCGCTGGGCCTCGCTGCCCCCACCCCGAGCGCCAGTCACATGGGGCGGAGGCTCGCGGCCCGGCTCCTCCGATCCCGCCGCCGCCGAGTTTCTCCCCTTTTATTTGCTTTATCTCTTTGTTTTTCCTTTTCTTCTTTTTCTTCCTTCTCTTCCTTCCCCCCTCCCCGTTCCTCTCCTTCCCCCTCGCCTCTGAGGGAGGCGGCAGGCAACGGGACTATTTTTTTCCCCGGCGGAGGGATCTCGGGGCACCGCCGAGCGGAGGCGATGCGGCAACGAGTCGCAATAGGATCCGGTGGTGGCGGCGGGATCCGCGGCGCGCGGAGGGGGGTGAGGCGGCCGGGCGGCCTCGCTGCTCACTGACGCTGCTGCTCAGTGCGGCGCTGAAGCGGCGGCGGCTCCGGCGGTGCAGCCGTTCATTGCGCCCGCACGGGCAGCTGGCGGCGGCTCAGGCAGGGCACGCTGCATTGCGGGCGGCGGCCGGCGGCAACGGCACAGGCCATGACGGCGGCGGCTTCCTTGCTCCTCCTCAGCCCGGCTTCAGAGCGCTGGCGGCGGCTGCTGCTTTTGCTGCTGTTTCCCCAGGCGCCCAAGGCACATAGGACTCGTTCGCCCGGCTGAAGTCCCCCGCCGGGCCCCCCCTCCCCGTTCCTGCCGATCAGTCCCTTTGTCCCCGCTGCTCCCTCCGCTGCGTGCCGGGCTCCCGCCGCTGCGCTCTGTGCGTGCGCCAAAGCCGCGCAGCCGCCCGTGCCCGCCGCCGCCCCACGCTGCGGAGCAGCCGTAATCGCCGTCCGTGAATACCCGGCCGAAGAACCCGGCGCGCCCGCGAGCCCCCGGCCCGAGGCCGTTACGGAAACGCCCGAGCCTTCTCGGGGCCAATCCTGAGGCCGTTACAAGAATGCCTGTAACTGGCCGGAACCAATCACGGAACCACCGCGAGCGCGACCGATTCTCCCCGAAGTGAAGCGGAGACCCAATCGGAACACGCTGCCGCCGCCCTAGCAGCGAGGGCGGGCGGCCAATGGGAAGGAGCGCTCTCTTCCGGCCATCGCCGGGCCAACCCAAATGGAGCCGAGGAGGGAGAGCCAATCAAGGGGCGCGCTGCCTCCGTCACCCAGCCCTGGGACGTCTTCAAGCCGCAGCCCGAGGCGGAGAGCGGCCGCGGGCTGCGATTGGCTGGCGGCGATGAGGCTGCCTGCAGGGGACCAATCGCGAGGCGCGGAGCCACGGGCGCGCCCGCTCCCGAAGGGGCACGGCCGCTCACCTCTGTGGGGGCCGGGGAGGGCAGCGCGCATGCGCAGCGCGGCCGGGCACCGCCCCTCAGGCGCGTCCCCGCACCCCGTCCCGCCGGGAGCGTGCTTAGGGCAGCGCGAAAGGAAACGCGAAACTGCGGGGTTTGTGCCTAAAACCCGTCAGGCACAGACAACAGTGTTGTCGCTCTGTTTCATTGAGCCGTGAAAGAAATGGCGCTGAGACGCACAGTGCTGTCATAGAATCATCGAATGGTTTGGGTTGGAACGGATCTTAAAGACCCTTTTTGTTCCCACTACGGGCAGGGACACCTTCCACCAGACCAGGTTGCTCCAAGCCCATCCAGCCTGGCCCTGAAGATTTCCAGGGATGGGCCATCCACAACTCCTCCGGGTAGCCTGTTCGAGTGTCTCACCACCCTCATGGTAAAGAATTTCTTCTGAATATCTGATCTAACCCTACTGTCTTTCAGTTTGCAGCCATTCCCCTTTGCCTGGTCACGACAAGCTCTTGTAAACAGTCCCTCTCCAGCTTTCAGGCAGGAACAATCGTGGATGTGGTTCCTGAAGTGATGGTGGACCCATTCTGCACTAACTGAGCCAAGCAGGGGAAAGAAGATCAGGGCTCTCTCCCATAGAGTCCTCCCAATTCAGCTGATAACAGCAAGGCGTCCTCACAGGAAACAAGTTTGTATTGAAGCACTAAACACCCTCATAGTTAGGTCCCACTGCCACCATAGGTAGATTGAGCTTGGCCCTGGCCAGAGTTCCAGGCACTGTTCTGGAAGAACTTGTCCTTCAGGGCTCTGGAGCATCCCTGGGGTAAACGGCTCCCAGCCCTGGCACAGCCGGCACTGGAGCACTGCTGCCTGCTGTGACCTCAGTGAAATTACTCGGCAGACATCAGCAAAAACTGAGCACCACTTGTTTATGCCATTAAAAAAAAAAAAAAAAAAAAAAAGTGCTCTTGCCAGGACAGTTTATACCACAAACAAAATAACTTGGACTAGCAGAAACATATTTTGCCAATGTAAGAAACTAACTAAGAGCTGCTGTTTTCTTTTCAAGGCATCAAAATATTGCCAGATTTACTTTTTTTGCAGCCCTGTTCTGAACGCCATTGCTGTGTGACCAAATAAAGACCTGGCCAAAGGCAGCTAAAATTTATCATTTACAAGAGCTGTTTTCCAAAGCAAAAAACAAACCCAGCCTGTCAAAATGGTCCTGTTCAGCACTTTGCTCACCTCAGAGTGCTTGGCTTTCTGGAAGCCTTTTTTCCTGCCTGATAAATGATGAATGGTTTTACCTACTGTAAAGGCCATGGGACTGTTTAAGGTTTGATCCTTCAGGATCTACCTGTGCAGCTCTGTACAGCTGGGAACCTGACAGGTGAGAGTGGTGTGCCCTAGCAAGGCCTAAGAGACACTGAAGTCACAGCATAGGAGTGGTACTGCAGCCACCCCAAGGCACCCTACTTGTTGTATGCAACAATACTCTTTGTTCCAACCCCTCTCTGAGACACCTCTGTGTCAAATGTTGCTTAGACACAGCTTCAATGAGCTGCCAATGCTGAAAATGACATTTTCTCTCCTGCTTGGTAAAGCTGTTGTCAAAAATTAGGGTTACAGATTGGGTTAGCTCTCTGAAGAGCATTCTTACATAAAACAACAAAGTAAATATGCCACCAGACAGTGGGCATTTCACTTCTACCTAAAATGTGCCACCAGGCATTCCAGTCAGTATTTTTCCTGGCTTTGGGCATCAAAATGCTAATACAAATCACATTTTCTTATTTTCTGACAAAGTTCTTTCAAATTACTACATAAACAGGAGAACTGACTTAGGAGAGACAGCCAAGCTTTGTTTCTTGAAAAAGCTGGCAGTCTGAAAAAGAGCAGGTGGGGGAGGGTGAGCTCTTTGCTTTTCAGCATTTGCTGTTACTCATGGTAGTGGTAAATAAAAATCAGACAGATGAATAATTTATACTGATGGTGCCCATTTGAAAAATGTCCCTTAAAGCTTTGTAATGAGTCTACAACCTGATAATAAAAATGAGAAATCAACTTCATTTACTTACAGAGAACAAGCTACTTCATGAAAATAACTTTGTGTTTGTCCTCCTTTATCTGGTATAGCCATTCTCTAAAATCACCCTGTTTCCTCTTTAATACCAAAGTAATCTATATCAAAACCACAACTTGGTTGCTACTAATAACACTTTTCTGAATACCAAGCCTATCCATCCATGGGGGGAATGCATATTACAAAAATCCCAGCTGCAGTATTTCATATTGGGCAATCCTGCACATATTTCCATTCATAATTAAGCAACCAAGTCTCCAAAGCCTGTCCATTCAAGTTGTAGCATCTTCTCTTCCACCAGGAAACCACAAGTGTGGTTTTCCACAAGGAAAATCGTGATGTCTTTGAGGGAATGGAAAGCATAAAGCACCTCCAATTTCTGTTAGTCTTTTCACAGATTCTTTCCTTAGCTAAGACTACTCTCAGAAAAACCCCAAACACACAATAAGGGCATCTGTTAAGCTTTCATCCTCAATTTCAAAAATGGACTGACAATTAAAACCATTTGTGAGAGTCATGAGTGAGCTAGTTGCTTTTTTAGACTGAAAGATTCTCTTTTGACAACATTGGAAAGTCCGTATTTATTTTTGGCCCCTTGGCTGATGAAATAACCTCCCTTTAGAATCTGCAAATATAAATAGAATTGACATTTTAATGATCAGTTTTCACAAGCTATTATAATCCAGCATCTCAAGCATCAATATTGTTCCAAGTCTGGGTGCACAGGGCAGTTTTACAGCTGCCATGTCTCTGTAATGTGCAAGCCCAGGGAGGTTGCCTAAATACCTGAAGTGTCCGAGAGAAATTACTGAGGTGTTATCTCTCTGAAATGCCATAAGGTGGCAGTGAATTGGAAAATTGGTACAACTTCTGGGTAGAACAAAGCTCTGAGGAGTTCAGGAGAAGAATAGGGGAGGGGTTTTGTTTGCTTGTTTTAGGGCTTTTCATTTGTCTGTTTGCATTTCATATATCAACAATAAACTTCAATCATTCTAATCAGACACTGAATAGGCCTGTTCCAACAGGAACCAGTGGACATGTTCCTGCACAGGAACTCTTGCTTTTTTTCTTTCTCCATTGCTTCTTTTTCAGGTGATCAGCAGGAAGATTTTCTGTTTGCTTACCTTGCAGCTCTTGCTGGGTCATTCCACCGGAAAGCATGGCAAGAGGCCTACTTCTTGCTAGTCTGATTAGGATGCAATCATTCAAGGCTCTTTTGAACCTTGCTATGCTAGAGAATCTAAATTATATTAATGGATCTACCAGTCTTGTATCTGACTCCTTAATATTGCCAAGGCAATTATCCAGAGAACAATTTAGTGAGACATTATAATGGCTTGTCTCTTGTTTGATTGGCATGGGCAAACTCAATAGTTATGGTTGAACTTTAACTTTGCTTTTTTTTTTTTTTTTTCCCCCAGTGGAAAATCAGAGATTGTAACAGTAACAAATTTACCGATTGCCCAGGCGTTAATGATTAAACAATAAATCCTGAAAAGTGGTTTTGATTTTTGTCCCAGAACAAAACCTGAAGGAATCCTGAATGTATGTTTGGAACATGCCAGTTGCATTCCCGTTTCTGAGTAGGACACAATTTTTTAATCCTGAGAACCCACTATTTTGCAATCACTTCCTGTCACAAAATATGTCATCACTACCAATTGCCTCAGAAGAATTGCCTCAGCTGATGTTTTGCAGATCTGGATGTGCGTGGGTGCTCCTAGTCCCTGCAAGGCTCCAGGTAAGTTTGCCAGAACCGGTAAAACCAAATGGTTCAAGCAGTTCAATGTAACAGAAGCTACAGACAACTTCTGTATTCCAGATTTGTAGTGGAGGTGAATGAGCAGAGACACCAAATACAGGTTCATGGCAATATTGCAACATGTGGAAAACGTCAGTGACTCAGTACACAGGCAGACGCATCCTTCTGTGGAATTAAACCTGTGCTCATGTTCTGCACAGGTTTAAGGTTAGTTTTATCCATTGGCTCTGGACGAAAGCACCAGGTTTCCCATTATGCCAGGAGACCATCTTGTTCAGATGGACAGTTGCCTTTGCCCCAGAATTTGTCTGACCACACTGTCTTCATAGACAACCCTGGAAAACAACAGTGTCCAGGGCCAGAGAAGCTCTATCAGTCTAGTGAGCTTTTGACAAGTCTTCCAGACTCTTGCTTTCAGGAAAGCAACACCTATGCCCATGTCCTCAAGAATCTGAAAGGGTTCAAATCTAGAAAAAATTTTAGTCTTTTCTGTGTGTATCATCTCACATTAGATTCAGTCAAGCAGCCCAAGACTGACATCCCTTTGCTCTCTCTGTAACACGGTTTTGGTGAAAGCCCCGTGAGTGTCCCATGCCTGTAATTTCCCTGCTTCCCCAATCAATTCCAAACTCGCTGTTGAAGAGACTTTCAAAGTAAAGAGGGTTAAAACCAGCCTGATTCCTGAGGCCTTCAGCTCTTTTGAGAAAATCTTGGAGGCATAGACAGCCTTAACTACAGGCCCAGGATTAAGACTACTCTTTAGCTAGATCTTGGTAGATGTATGGAAGAGGCATGTGCAGGGGAGAAAAGCCAGGCTGGCTTTCCAAATCATCACGGTGACCTAGAAGGACAGGGAGCCAGGCACAACAAAGGAGCTTTTTCTCTGCTTCCTCCTTGAGACAGCTGGGGGATGTTGCACCAGGGTGATGAGGTTTATTGTGCCTTCTCACAAACACAGGAAGAGGATTCGCTAGTTCCTATTGAAATAGTTTTTGGAATGAAAGCATTGCGCATGGTGCAAGGTGCCAACAGGAGAAAAGGCTGTTGAGAATAGATGTTTGCATCACCAAAGAAGCAAAGCAGTAATAGGCCTGGTGAAGACTGCCTGAGATGCTGTCCTTGCTGGAAGGGCTCTCTGCAGAAGAAAATTACCGTCCTTAACTGCAGTGAAATGCTCATCCAGCTCTTGCTGTTGCAGCTGTTTTTACCCTGGCTGAAAATAACTGCATGGGTACAGGTCTCCCCAGGACAGCCAGCTCTGTGAGGGAGAAAGAGGACAAAAGCTTGGTGGATTAGAGCCATTCTTGATATCCACAAGGCAGACCGTGCTATAGTACATTTGCAGAGGGAAATTACTGCTCTGCAGTAGACAACACATAGCAAAATGGTTGAATAGAGCCATCAAATCTTGGTCATACATCAGGTACAGCAGTGACCCTGCACTGTTGTATGTCTCACCTATGAACTGGGGTCGCTAGTTTGCAGCCCTGAATTAAAAGTGGTAATTCTCTTCAGAACCTGGGAGAAAATGCACAGCTAATTATGAAGTGGCCAAAAATGCAACAGTATTTTAATTTAGTTCACTGAGTTTTTGCCAAGCACTCTAATTGATTTAATGAACCCTGTCCCCGGCCGCTCACTAATCACCATCGCACACTACTTCCCATCATCTTTGGCTGGCAAATGGTTACTAATTGTTGTTGCATCTTGCATTGTACATCTGGTGTTGACAGCTGTCCTTGTCCTGAGATGGAGAGACAGCTGTTTTTAAGTGGAGAGCTCTCTCTCAAATCTCTAAAACATCTGGGAAAATACAGCACTGAAGCGGAGCTATCAAATATAAAAAAGTTAGCAAATCTGTGGATAGGCTAGAGGGTCTGCAAACACAAAACTTAAAAGTAGGCCCAGGAATCAGAACAGACAAGACTCTCTGCTGTGTCTTTAAAACACAAGTCCTGGGTGTTTCCCATAAAACATGACTCTTTCCCCTAATTCCCTGTAGACTGCTTGACATCATAAAATCTTTTACACTCTGTACACCTCCTAATTTGATCAGGCTAACAACCCATGTTGCTTTTATTTCAGCCTGTTAGACATAATTCAAAAGCCTTTCTAAAAGGCAGGATTCAAGATCAAGCAGCAAGATCTAACTGGCTGGAAACAAGAAACCAGTAGCATGAAAGCACCAAAAAGGCCTAGAAATCAATGGAAACAATTGCATTCCTATTAAAAAAAAAAAAAAAAAAAAAAAAAAAAGCCCAACCAATCTTTTCCAGAATCTCCTTTCCTCCTGAACATTTTGTGACCGTGATTGTTACGAGGAACCTATTTTTTTCCTCTCCCTGTTTATTTTGTGTATTTAGCAGCACTGAGCGTACAGTCCATTGTTTTGCTAATGGTCAGCAAAGCTTATCTCCTGATCGAGCCCAGCCGCTATTGCTCACATGCTGTTCTGCAAGACTTGGATGAGCACTCCTCTCAGACCCTGCAGAGGCTGCAAGCCAGCAGCGTGAGCACGGCTGAACCCAACAGGCAACAATGAGCAGGCATGTAAGGACACAGAAAGGAAATGGGTGAGCTTAAACCAGGTTAGCGTGATTGGAGCAGGAGACTCTACAAATGACCCCTAAGAAAAGAGTCTGCAAGCAGAAAAGGCCCGGCAGAATTAACAACGCCTTTTTACAAAGGAGTCATTTCAGGACATCTGACTTAAGGGAAGTGCCACATTTATGTATTTTTAATTGGACTGGATTTAAGCCATATCAAGCTGATGATGCCATTCTGAGTTCAAAAGGATATTCTCTTTGCCTCACAGCACGGGAACAAGGGCACAATGCAATTAACAGGAAAGGCGGCACTTTCAAAAGCAGTAGAAGGGAGTATTTTTAAATCAGGCACTTATTGTATATTTCAGGCACTTAAAGTAGAAGTTTGTTCTAGTCACTGGAAGGTGAGGCACTTCTCCAGGAGGTGATTCTAACTCTCAAGTGTGGTTGATTTTAAGCTGCCCCTAGAGGAGCCTCTCTCTTCTCTACACCCATGCAAGGACTCTAGAAAGACTCCTGCCTGGTAAGTGACCTCTGGAATAAGAAGCCTCCCACGAGGTCACAGGAAGACAGTTACATTTCTAACTGGACTTTGAAAGTCACTGATGCAGGATATCAGTGGTGGACAAGAACCTGGATAACAATGATCTCTTTTTTTTTGGTAAAGAGTGCTGTTTGGAAACATGTTGTTTGAATTCAAATACTCTCTAAGTGTACATGTAAGGGACCATTTATAAAATGTTCTGAAATGTCTTGCTCTGGCCACAATAAGGATCAAGATCTTGAACTAGAAGCCAAGGCTTGAGGTGCTTAATCATCTCCTTAAAGCTCAAGAGTGGTTCATCCTGACAAGAAGAAAATCAAGCAATGGTGGCAGGAGGCATGTGTGGATGAGCAAAGAGGTCATGACTAAACCCTGACACAAGAAGGAAATGCACAAAAGATGGAAGCAGAGGTAGGTAGCCCAGGAGGAAGCCTTACTGGTGACAGTGTCTTTCAGCAATCCAAGGCCCCTGAGCAAGGGGGCCAAAAGTGCTGAGGAAACTAGATAATGTAATTGAAAGGCCACTCTTTGAAAGATCACACTGATCAGGAGAGGTTCCTGAGGCCTGAAAGAAAGCCAAATGCAACTCCTATCTTCAACAAGGACAAGAAGGAGCATCTGGGAAATTAGAGTCTAGTCAGCCTCACCTCAATCCCTGAAAACACGATGGAGCAAAAAATCATGGGAACCATTTCCATACACATGAAGAATAAGGAGGTGATCAAATGAGGTCAGCATGGGTTTACAAAGGGGAAATCAGAACTAACCAACCTGACAGCCTTCCACAGCACAATGAACTGTCTTGGTGAATGAGAGGTGAGCAATGATGTTGTCTGCATTGACTTTAGTAAGGACTTTCACACTGTCTCCCATAACATCCCCATAGACAAAGTATGAGTTACCTAATTGGCGGTGAGGTGGATCAAAAAATGACTGAATTAATGGACCCAGAGTGTCATGGTCAGTGGCACAAAGTCCAGCTAGAGGTCAGTCACTAGAGGTATATTCTGTTACCAGGTCTTATACTTTTTGGCATCATCATTAATGAGCTGGATCATGTGACAGAGTACATCTTTGGCAAATTTACATATTACACAAAGCTGGGAGGAGCTGACACACCAGATGATGTGCTGCCATACAGACCAACCTGGACAGGCTGGGGAATTAATCAGAGAGGAATCACATGAAGATCAACAAAGGGAAATGCAAGGTCCTGCACCTGGGGAGGAGTAACCCCATGCACCTGTGTAGGCTGGGGACTCTGCAGAGAAGGACCTGAGGGGTTCTGGAGGACATCAAGCTGGCGATGAGCCAGCAGTGTTCCCTCACAGCAAGGACAAGCAGCAACATCCTAAGTTGCACTAGGAAAAGCATTGTCAGTAGGTTAAGACAAGTGATCTTTCCCTTCTACTCAACACTGGTGAGGCCACACCTGGAGTCCCATGCCCAGTTCTGGCCTCCTCAGTACAAGAAAGACAGGGGCTTACTGGAATGACTCCAGGAAAGGGCACAAAGGTGATTAAGGGACTGAAACACATCTCATATGAGGGAAGACAGAGAGCTAGGCATGTTCATCCTATTCATCCCAGAGAACAAAAGACTTGGGGGGAATATCATTAATGTATATAAATATCTAGTGGGAAGGAATGAAGAAGAGGGAGATAGGTGCCTGCTGACAGGACAAGAAGCAATAGGCATTATTTAAAACATTAAAATCCACCTGAACACCAGGATACATCTCTTTGCTCTGCGGGTCATCAAAGACCTGGAGAGGTCATGAAGTCTCATCTTTACTGTGTATCCAGTTCTTTACTGTGAGGGTGCTGAGGCACTGAAAGAGGTTCCCCAGAGAAGTTGTGGAGGAAGCGTTCAAGGCCAGGGTGGATGGGGCATTGAGCATGTTGGTCTAGTGGGAGGTGTCCCTGCCACAGCAGGGGAGCTGGAACAAGGTGATCTTTAAGGTTCTTTCCAACACAAACCAGTCTATGATTACATCTATGGAAATGTACAAAACCTGATGGTGATAGTATAGGGTTAAAATGATTTTTGTAGAACTGCAAGCAGGTAACTAAGGTGGTGGTGGTTAGGAAAGGTAACAGTTGGGAAGGGAAAAGCCCGGGCTTGCTGGTCAACCAGGCCTCGAGAGTAGAACATTGGCTTTGCTATAGTTGCAGTAGCTAAGGTTATTGTTTTAACTAAATCAAGTATGACTTTGGTTGGGGAATCGAATATGATCACTGTTTGGCTAAATTACAAGAAATTTTGCTTAGGAACAATCCAGGGTAACCAATCAATTTGTAGCTGTGTGGCAAAGGGGTATAAAACGTGTGTGTTGTGAATCACTGTTGGAGTCAGATTTGGGTCTGCCTGTGTACCCCGGCTCCCGGAGCTCCTCAATAAAAGCACCTGCATATAATCATTCCGTGATTATGTGTTTCCAACGCTAACAATGGGACCCAATCCTGGATAACCAGGTATAGCTGACCCACCTTGAATAAGAGGGGGTTGAACTAGATGATCTCCAGAGGTCACTTCCATCCTTCACATTCCTGTGATGATTCTGTGAGCCACTACAGTTGTTCCTGGTGTCCTGTATGCTCTTGGTTCTTGTGTGTTTTGCTGATTTTTCTCTGAGGTAATTAATTATTGGTGTAATTAATTGTACTGAATGCATGTACCTCTGAGGATGAGGTGGTTGTGGAGAAACCTGAACTTAACAAAATAGTCAGAAGAATTGTTCATTAAAAAAAAAAAAAATAGAGGATCCGGGAATCATGTTCATGACTGTGAGGTTCCATACAAATGCTTTCCCCAGAGTAAGGAAGGTCCAGAGGGGTGGAAGCTGATGACGTGCACAGGGCAGGGTCAGATGAGGAGTGGGAGAAGAGTGACATATGACAGTCAGTGCTGAGTACGGCACACAAGAACTTTGGTTTTATCTCTCAGCCTAAGAGAACCAATGCCACAAGGTCTGGGCAGTCTGGTGGTGGTGATGGTAAAATTAAAGCCCTAAGACTGTATCAAAACAGGGTGCCAAGCATGGACAAATAAAATCAGGGTCAGAATCCGCAAACTGTGTACCCAGAAAATGGAGAAAACACAATTAATGACTGCCTGGGAGAAGTTGGATTTCCATGACCACCCAGGAACTCTGAAGCACAGACAGTTCTCCAGGGCAGCAGTCCACAAGCTGAACCATGAGCCTGTCCTTTCTCCAGCTGTGTTCCCAGTCTCCTTCACAGCATGGTCCCAGTAGATTTTATGCACTAAGGCAGGATGCCATTAAGAAAAAAATATGTGATCCTGTAATTAATGTCTGTCTCACAAAAGAAGATTAGAGAAACATTTGTCAAGAATGGTCTAGGAATAATTGTTCCTGCCTTGGAAGAAAGAGATGGACTGGAGTCCCCAGATGGCTCCTTGAGATCCCTTCCAGGCCTCTTTTCCACAAAGTCATACATGCCAAAATTAAGCCAAATTAGGTTTGTGCACATTGTTTTAATTCTAGTTTTCTGTAATTTCTGAATGCTTGATTTCAGAGCCATTTTGGCACAGACTACAGTGTCCTGCTTTTTAGGATCCTGGTCAGTTTGTCTTAAAGCCAATCCAGCTTAGCAAGGATGCCATGATAGGCATATCCACCCCTTGTAAGAGCCCCCTGACAAAGACCTCTTCCAAGGACTGGCAGAGAAAACCAAGGTGACATCTCCAACTAACAATGGTTAGGGTAGCGGTGGGAGGGGAAGCACCAGAAACTTGCCTTTCAGATCCACGTGCTGGGAGCAGATGAGATGAAAATCTAAGGATGCTTTGGTTCCATCCCAAACTCTGGAGAGCAATATGCACCACCAGGAGTTTTTGGTTCTTGCAATCCATGTTCTCTCCAACCCTATTCTTTTTTCAAACCCTTGAAAGCAAACAGCTCCTTTGCTATCTCCTCTGCTCCCTGTCCCACCACTGTGAAGTTAGGGTCTTTCCCCACTCTTGGCTTCGCTAATCCCACCTCAAGTCATGCCCACACCCTACCTCTGTCCCCCTCCCAGTCAGCTGGCTTGTTCTGCCATCACTTTTTTTTTTTTTTTCACTTCTGCTCTTTTCCCTACTTCCTCACTTTCTTTTTTACCCAACAGCTGCTCCCAAACCCTGAATCCTCCATGGCTTAATCCTTCTCTCCGTCCTCATTGCTGTTCATTGTTGATTCAGAAAATCAGCCTTTCCCCATTCCTGCCTCTGTCCCAGTCACACCATCTTTCCCTCTTATACCATCTCCACCCCCAGCTACTCCAGCCCCAGTCATAGCCAATTCTTCAAAGAGATTTACCTCTTTCCTGCCACATCTGCCTTTCACAACCACTTCTCCTGCCATGCTGCTTCACAGCCAGAGTGGTGGTCATCACTTAATGAGATAAACCCCACTTTGCTCTCAGCTCAGTGCAGCCTCCCACTGCAAGGCCAGGTGGGGTGGGCTTGGCCACCACCTGTGCACAGCCCAGGTGACAGGTGCTCCAAAGTATACTCAGCCAGGTCTTCCCAGGGATGATTTGGGGATGGCTTTTTGTCCAGTAAGTGCTAATAAGCCTCTGCAGATGCACGTGGTCTATGATTTTTTGAAGTCATAAAGTGTGGTCCAGTTTGGATAACTTTTGTCAAGACCCATAAAAGCTAAATTTCCAGTTTGTATGGTGTGAGGAAGTGTCTCAGACAAAAAACTGAGACATGCTTGAAATGGGACAAATGCGTTTTTTTAGCTTCTTCTTGGAAATGTCCTGAATCATTTTCATTTTAACTTTTCATCACTCTGAAAATTATAAGCAAGTGAATCCAAGATATTTTATAGGAAATGCTGCGCGGCCTTAATATGCAGGGGATATTATGCACCCCTATGCATAGGAATGTTAATTGTTAGATAATGCAATCATAAGGTATTTCACTTTTTTTCACCTTTGTTTTTCTCATTTCCATTCTCACCAGTTACAAAACCTGCTAATGGCTGCATACTCTGGGCCTCTAATATTTTACTCTTCATTGGAGACCTTTTTGCTGCAGGACAAACTCCTCATTATCCGGAACATCCTCTGAATTCATTTATTCCATTGGTGACTGCTGAGTCATAAAAATAGTGGTATTATACTGAGGACTTAAGTCATAAGCAGTGCTAAAGGAGCAATCTGCTTGAGCAGCTGAATTAGTCTGAGCAACATCCTTTTCAGCACAGTGTCATGAACTTCCCTTACACTGATCACCTTTTTTTTTTTTTTTTTTTTTTACAAAGATGATATTCAGGTTTATTAAAGGTATTTCTGTTATCCTGGGCTTGGGCATGCTTGCTGAGTTGCTGAAAAGAAAAGCCACAAGGTTTGTCAAAAGTGGAAGTCACAGTCCTCTTTCCCACAGACACAGACATCAGCAGAACAGCTCTTGTTGGTTGAATGGCAGGAGCAAATCAATTTCTTACATCTGTTCTGGTCACACCAGCATTTCTTTTATACTCTACAGGTAGGTTGCAAACTTGCAAATCCAAGGAGATGGTGGAAATTTCCCTGTGAGGAAAGCGTGTCTCTCAACGCTTTCAGGCAAGTTGCGGCAGAACAAAGCTGTGACCCATTCTTTCATCTGCCACCCTAAGGGCAGGAAGATCTTTAGAAGTCAATGTCTCATTTATGACTGTGCATTAGAATGGCCTAATCTGGTCACAGAGAGAAATTATTTTACAATAAGCCTGGAAAAGGAGAGACGGAATCTCTGTAGCTCAGCTGTTGGCTGCACAGGGCTTGGCACCGATCTTGAAATCTGATGAATAACGTTGGAAAAGATATTGTTCCTAGATTTCCAGCTGTACTGGAAGGTAGGTGGCCAGTGGAAAGCCTACCCTACCTCCTGCTCCTGCTGCAAGATTGATGTGGTCTGGATCAGGGGGAGGATAGCCCAATTCTATAAAATAAACAGCCCCCTGCCGTGTGCAGCATAGAGGTGTCATCTCTCCTTGTAGGAGTGTGGCCCTCCTGCAGCCCAGGGTCTGATTGCGTTGCACGCCACTCATTTTTCTCAGTAGAAAGCTGCAAGACGATTTTTTCATTTAAGTGCTTTACCAGACATACCTCACATGCTTGTGGGGTTGTTTCTAATGCTGTCATTATCCAGAAAAATCTTTGCCTTGTAGCAAAGTCGCATACTTGCTGATGGGGAGCAGGGTTCTTTTCTATTTCTATTTCTAATTGATGATTGTCAAATTCCAGTTTTTCCAGACGGTGGGATGATCCTGAGAAAGTGGGATGTTTTTCCTCTGTGTAAAGACATAAATATATGCATGAATATGCACAGAAATACTATTCAATTCACTAAAACCAGCTGTTGTGAACAAACCACCCACATATAGCAACTACTCAACAGCAAAAACATTGGTCTTCCCTGTTAATACTCCAGACTCCTTCTCCATCTTCTCCGCCCTCTCACTCACTTTTTCAAGAGGAAAAGGACCAGGTTTTGCCATCCACAACCTGCTGTTTAAGGAAGTTAAAAAGGGCCCACCTGGGAGCCTCAGCTCTTGTCTTCCTGTTCTTTCATAGGTCCTACTGGTCACTCAGGCCTTGCTGGTGAAACACTCAGATCCAGTTTTGCAAACATATAGTGAAGAAACCTTGATGCAGCTCAGGGAGGTGGCACTTGAATGCCAGGTGCCAGTGAGAGATAGAAGACACTTTGTTTTTTCTCTCTGAGATGAGCCTAACAGTCAGTAGAAGAGACAAGGCTGTTGACTCCCAAGTTTCCTCCTTGAGAAAATTAGACCCCATGTCATCCTTGGATACACTTTGTTGTTGTTGGGTTTGTCTGCTTTAAAGGCTTAATTCAGATGCTCTCAGGCAGCTGTGGCTGAAGGCAGTGGGGGCTGGGAGCTTTTTTCCACGAGAAGACAGTGAGTATTTAGCCCAAAGGTGTTGTACTGAGGCACAGCCAGTACCCAGTAATGCTGGGCTTCCAGGGATGGGAGAGCCTGGCTCCCCCACTGACTGCAGCATGCTCCTATCAGTTATTTGCAGAACTAGGAAAAAGACCTCACCGTTGGAGAGTTGTGAAGAATGGACTGCAGAAGCAGGAGAGCTCTAAATGTGTTTGTGTTACTGGCATGAAAAAGGCTGTAATAGCAAGCAAATTAACTGATACTTGCCAAAGTGTAGTTCACCATCAATGTAAGGTTCACCTGTCAGAGGAAAGGAAGGCTTTATCCACCACCTCTGTTTGGGGGACTGTTAAAAAATACCCAACCAAAACCCAGCTGCTTTCAAATAAGGGACTGAATTTGCTGTAATCATGTACAGAGTATCCCACTGTTCATGCATCTGCCTAGCACTGCTGTAAATTCAAGGTGCGATTGCATCAGCTAATATTATTCCTGCCGTTCTCTTTGGTTTGAAATATCACCCGACTCATTTGGGTTAGATACAAGATGCAATTGCCTGGAAACCAGTGTACAGCTGCAGAAGGGTGCCTTTCTCATTATATTCACTTTTTCCAATAAAATATCCATGCTATTCCTATATTGGATCATGTCATCAGGACACTGTAGAAGGGCGTGGTTTCATTTTCCCTTTCTGTGATCCCCTTGAGAGGTACCAGGGGCTTTCTAAGGAGCTCAGGTCCTTATGGATTTTCTAAGCCATGGGAAACTCCAAGAAATAAAAGCTCTTCAAGGTTTCCACACTCAGCAGGCACAGGTGCATCTCTCAGCTATTGCAGGAGGTGTGTTGAAAAGAAACATGGATGGACAGCCCTTCTGTGAGATTATTAACATAGTGGTGGTAAATCTAGGATCCAGTGGGTGCTGGGAACCCCAGGGCCACTGCAAACTTGCAGAGAAAATGTCAGCTTCCTGATGACCCACATGAATTTTGCCTGCTTCTGCCCTGCCTTTCTGATGTCCTAATTCCCAATGAGTGTTTTTTCTCTCTTTTCGAAGATGACCATGATCCTGTCCCAGCATCCTGGGCCTTCTGTACTGCTGGAGGCAGGGAACAGTATATACTGCCATCCTCGCATGGCTGCCAAGGGAAGGGTGTCACCTGGTAGCAAGAAAAGCAGGGCTCTCCCTCAAAGCCTCCCTGCAGACTGAAAGAGGGTTAGGTATGAGCTGCTAGAGGGAACTAAAAATAGACAGTCTCTTCTCTGAGTCGACCAGGGATCCTGAGAAGAGGAGGCCACATTCTTCACTGGCATGCAAGAGAGTAGGTTGGAGAACGGGAAGGAAGAAAAGCTACTAACTAGAAGACAGCACTGGCATGAGAACAAGTAGACAAAAATAGGCTATGAAAAAATGTGGGCTGCAAATCAGAAACAAGTTTCCTTCTGTCAAAGTGAAGTTCTTGAATAACCTGCCAAGAAAATTCCCAATGACTTAAGATGGACTGTGATAAATTAACAAGAGGGACTTTATGACTCACTGTTTGTTAGTGCTGGGAAATATGATGATGACTAGGAGATCCCTTCTAGCCCCACATTCCTGCTGGTTTGATAACAGAGGAATCTGCGTAGGGTGCAATAAATGCTGAATCACTGAGTGCTTTATCTAGCTGCCTGGCAGGACAAAGTCCCTTGTACCCATCCTGTCTGCAAGAACCTCCAGGACAAGGAAAAAAAAATAATCTTGACATAAATGATTGTGCTCTGGCAGCACAAAGCACGCAGCTACAGATGCCTGAGTTAGGAGAAAACCAGCTCAGCTACAGGCACCTCCACACAGGGGAAAGGTGGTGGCGTGGGAGTGAGAGCAAGGAACCCCACTGTAAACACTGAGAGGTACACATTCCTAGGTGAATGTGCTCCAGCAGCTTCAATACACAATCCTAATGAGAGAAAGAAACTCTTGGAACCGTGTGGCAGTGCCCCATGTACTTGCTCAGCCAGGTGTGTGCAGGGATTGAACGGGTCCATAGGGCATGACCGTGTCACAAAGCAGAAAGTTCCTGTAGTTAACATCAACCACTAAGCCGTCCACAGTTCTCCTGCCAGGCCAGGATCACAATGCTTTGGATGGTATTTTTTCCCTGTCTCCATGGAGTTCCCCAAGCACTTTCTGCCTGAGCATAAGGCCAGCAGTCAGGATGCTGATGGGTTTGGTACCTCACAACTGGACATCCACAGCTTTGCTGCTCTGGCTGCAAGCGCAGACCTTGAGGTAACAGCAGCAGCTGGCAATTCAGCAGTGCAGAGCTGGAAGTAGAGGCCAAGAAGACAGCCCTGAGAAACTGAACAAGGTAAGAGATAGGCCTGGTTTCTTGGCTCAGGAGGAGAGTGCTTCTCCACAGCCCTCGTGGCTGCCAGATTCAAGGAAGACTTTTCTGGAGCTTCTTCCAAACTTGTGGAGGTCATGTACAGATGTGGGTGCTCCCTCACCTCCTCAAAACCTGCAGCACAGGCTGCTTGGAGTCATAGGGCCCCTGACTTCTGCTCCCCACTGTGCCACAGGAATGCCTCCACACAGATGTGGCACCACTGTACAGCCACTGTGTCCAGGGATTGCACGGCCTGGTTCCTCTAGGCAAAGGACACCAGAAGGTTCTCGCTCTTGCAGTACTTTCAAATACTCATTATTTCTCACAACTGCACCCGGTTCAAAGATCAGAGCAAGAGGTTACCAGAGATCCCAGCTGCTAATGCCAGCATGAGGCAGTGGGGAAACTCCCACACCAATGCTCAGCACTTCCATGCCAGAGAGCCTGTCATAATCCCTCTCTGCCATAGCTAACAAAGTTCTTTTCATCTTTTTCCCTTTTATTTTCTTTTTTTTTAACCAGGCAGCTGAATCACAATCAAGATCATGTTTTTTTTTTTATTTCCTAAGCAGTGGCAAGCTGATGGGGTAACAGAGGCAGACTGAGCCATGGCAGGTGGTTGTAGCACAAGAGCCTCAAGGCTTCCTTGCCTACCTGCCTCTTGCCAAGGCTCACCAAGCAGGCATGAAGAGAGATCTCATCCTGGCTGTGATGTGACCCTTCCCCTAAACAGCCATCATCAAGGAAAGAGCCCAAAACTGAACACGAGATTCGAAGTGGGACCTCACCAGTGCTGAATACAGGGGATGATCACTGCCCTGGTCCTGCTGGGCCCACTGTTTCTGACACAAACCACAATGCTCTTGGCTTTCTTAGTAGGTGCATCCACAGGCTATGCAGTTTTCAGGTGGTTGGCTGCTGGTCACCATGCAGAAAAGCAAAGACCTCAAATTCCAGCAGTGAGTTTCCAAACAAACCCTAGGTTCAAAGTCCTCTGGAAGGTTTTTCTGCATTCACTGGTGGATTTAAAGTTAATTTTTATATCAGCCTCTTCCAGGTGGGTTCATGGTTGATCATTTCCTTTGACTGTGCTATTTCCCAGCTCTAGAGTCAAGTGTTATTCTAAACACGTTTGGGGGTGGGGAGAGGTTTTGACCCATATTTAATAGGGTCCCTAGAGCGTGCTTGTCTCCCCCCTTGTCCCAGCGTGGCGATGCCGCGGGATGTACTTGGTGTTTGCCGGCACAGCCGGCGTGGCAGCAGCAGCACCTGCTGCGAGCGCTGCAGAACTGCAGGCGGCTGGGAGGCGATGGGAACACGGATCCCGAGTCCCGCTGCAGGGAGCCGCCGGGCTCCCGGGTTTGCCTTGCACAGGCAGGGGACCCTCCCAGTCAGTGCGCTTCGCCCAGGCCAGAGCCGTAAGTGCACAGGCAGCTGTAAAAGACAAACTGAAAGAGAACGGTTTCTATTAGCAGAAGTGACGAAAAAAAAAAAAATTTACACTTCTGGGGTGTTTCCTTTTTAAAAGCAAGCAGGGGCTGTGGGAATATTGTTCCTCATAAGATTATTGAGTTTCGTGCTTTGCCCTAAATGCAAGCTTGGAAAACTGCAGAGGCAACAGGGGAAAAAATGGTGACACCAGTGAAAGGAGAGAGAAGTGAGGTATTTTACCATCATAAAGGGTAATGGAGAGGGCAGAGCTAACTTGCTTTGTTCAAAACCAGCTCTGAGATTCCTCTGACACCTGCTCTTTTAATCGAGCCTTTCTCCAGAAAGTTTATATTGCACTGGGCATCAGGTCTCAGCATCCTGAACTCCTGTGGAGGCAACGATAAGCTCAAATGCCACGATAAATATCCCCAAAAAGGCACACACACTGGATTTACTGTTCTTGGTGTTTCTAAGATAAAAATTAAACAGAGCATATTAATTTAAACAAACCTTATTCCAGACTACATCATCCATACAAAGACAGACAGAAGGGCACAAGAACCAGAAATCAAGGTAAAAAAAGAAACCCCTTTTCAGATCCTCCTTTACAATGGCTAGCTTGTCTTTCCCTTCAGCTCTGACCTGAGTCTCACCTACAACAATGCACCTGAAAAACACAAAATGCAAAGACACCTCCATGAACATCACCTTTGGACTCCATTTTCTCATTCAGATGCTACAAAAAACCCACCAAACCCCAAAAGTTTCCTGTGCACACCCCATTCCAAAGTCTTTGCTTTGCCTGGAAGCAGCACACTCCAGGCGAGTGGCAGCTTGCAACTGCTTCTGGCACCCGTCTCCCATCCCCAGCTGGGGGTGATACCAGTGGGATGCTCTGCTTGGGCAGCCTCAGGGGAAGGAGTCCTCTGTTGGCCTATATGGAGTGGTGTGCAAGAAGCCGTGGCTGTTTCTGAGGCAGGATACTGCTCCCTGCCAGTGCGAATCACGCAGGTCTCACAGGGGAAGCTCTCTGAGGAGATCAAGTTTGGGCTCTCACAGCCAGCACCGGTTCCTCCACTGCTGGCACCAGGATGGACAGAACTGCTGGCTACCTGTGGGACATAGGCAGCTGCCCAGAGTAGCCAGGACAAGGCCACCACCACCTCCCTGAGTGCTGCCAACCCCCTCTCAGCCAAACTCAGGCTGCAGTCACGGCTAACCAGGCTGACACTACAAATCAGAATGGGGCAAGGTTTATTCCCAATCCCCAAATTCCAGAACAAGGCACATTCCCCGGAGGGATGCGTGGCTTTAGCATTGCTGACAACACGCAGTGTTTCGGGGTGGGAAGGCACTTGCCTTTAGGGCAGGGGTGCTCCCAGTCACACAAAAGTAGGTTTCAGATCGTCTTTGAAATTCACCACAGGCTGGGGCCCGCCGTGGTGCTCTGTCTGGTGATCCTCGCAGTCACTGGGCTCTGTGTCCGTGCTGCTGCTGCCCAGGGAGCCACGTGGGCTCTGGAAGCAAACCTCGCAGCAGGGTCGGTGGCAGCCGTGAAACATCTCCTCAGAGCTGCTGCTGCTGCTGGAGTCAGAGTCTGGGTAATAGTACAGCGAGCGCAGGGAGGGCTCAGCGGGTGCCCTCGGGGTGCCCTGCCACCGCCGCTGCTCTTGCGGGATGCTCGATGAAGCACACTGGGACTTTGGCCATCCCAGCCACCCTTCTGCCTGGAGGCTGGTCTCCCTTGGGATGGCTGGAGGGGATGGTGCCGGGGGGTGAAGGAGCCCTCCTCCAGCCATGTCCCCTCCTGTTCCCTGGGAGTTATGTGCTGGCTCCCCACTGCCCCAGCTGCCCACCTCCTTCACCCTGCAGCTGGCACGAGGGGATATGTGTCCAGGGAAGCGGGCAGGGGCAGGGGGCAATGGGATCCTCCGACGATGCCTGGCCAGGTAGGGGCCAAGGGGTGTATGGATGCCTGGGCAGCCCTCCTGGCCCACCCGTGTTTCTCCCTGCTCGCCTGAGGTGCCCCGGTTGCCAAGTGGAGGTCCTGCAGATAAGGCTGGGCTGTAGATTTTGCCATCCAGGCTTAACTCTTGCAAGATTTCCCACAGCTTCTCGCTGTTTACATAGCTGACTTTGGGGGATGACTCCCAGGCTACACCAGCTGAGATGTCCTGGCCTGGCAGCTGCTCTGGAGGCTGCTCCTGCACTGCAGGTGCCCCACACTCCTGGACATCTTTCAGGCCACGTTCAGTGCTGTCCTCTGTATTAAAAAGCAGCACCTGAGAGCAAACAGGCTCCTGGGTTGCATGTTTCTGGAGGGCCTGAGAATTGCTGCCAAGAGGTGATGTACCCAGCAAGCAGGGGGGCTGCCACCCATCCCTCTCTGGATCCGGGGGGCAGCAGTCCCCTGGTGCATCCCCAGGCTGCCCTGAGCTCCAGGTGCAGGGAGCTGCTGGCAGCACACCGGGGTCGCAGCCGCTCTCCGCAGACATCAGCCTCATCAGCTTCTCCTTGGCGCTGCTCACTTGCTCCTGCAGGCTTTCGATCACGGCGTTTTTCTGTGTCAAACAAATAAGCCTGTCAAGTGCGGGGCGGGCAGAGAGGAGGAAAACGCTGCCGATTTGGAAACAGGCACTGCCAGAAAACAAATCACCCCTCTCTGCATGGCAAGAGCCAGGCGGGCAGCATGTGTGACCTCAGCCTCCCCTGCAGCCCCCCAGACGTGCGTGTGGGAAGGGGCTCACTGGGCAGGCAGCTCTTCAGGCTGGGGTGTTTCCTGCCCATACTGTGCAGGTGAGGGAGCAGGAGGCTGGGGGCTCTTCTGAGACAGAGCATCTCTCCTCTAAATTAACCATGTTTGACAAGGCTGTGGGAACCAGGCTCTCTTGCACTCCCTCCCAGAGATTTTTTTAAGCCCTCCAAATGATGTCTAAATTGTGGTGCTTTGGAGTGTGACAAAACAAAGCAGCTCTTCCCCTCAGGAAGGAAGAGGCTGGTGAGGGATCACTAGCGTGAACAGGGGTGTAAAGAAGGGTTTCCCACCCAGCAAAGCCTTCAGCCCACAGAAGGGAAGGGGAGAAGCTGGAGGAGGGGAGCCGGCAGAGCCCCATACCTCGGTGAGCAGCCGCTTCATAGAGTTTTTCTCCCCTATGAGCTGGTAGAGCTGCTCCTCGCTGTACACTGAACGGCAGCTCCTGCTCGGGCTGGTGAAATATTTTGCCATGTGGCTCATGGTTTGGCTTTCTTCTTCAAAGGCTTTCCACTGCTTGAGCTGGGGAGTAGAAGAGGGTGTTATCCACAGAGCCCCAGCCGACACAGCGGGAGGCAGGCACAGCTCAAGCGCGAAGGAGACAAAGGGATGGAGAGGGGGAGACAAAGGCAGGGTGTGACGGGGAGCAGAGACAGCCAGCCAGAGATGGCTGGGCGAGGGGCTGCAGTGTCACTTGGAGCCTCCCACCCATCTGAGCCCTATCCTGTTCCTGGCTCCAGCTTTTAATGCAGGAGAGGGTCAGTGCATGGCTGCACTGAGACTGCTGAGCACACTGTAAAAGCCCCCTCCCTCTTCTCCCCACTCCCTGACTCCATGACAGACAAAGACAGTGTCATGCATGCCCCCTTATCCCTGAATCACTGGTGACAAGCTGAAAACCAGCAATGTTTAAGATCTGTTTTCTCATCTAGTGCCTGCCTGGAAGCCTTGTGCAGCCCAGCTCCAGCTGTTTATCGATCTCAGATGAGCCATAGAAAAGCAAGCCCATTAGGAAAAACAAGGTAATGAATTAAAAGATCCAAGTTAAATAAAACGCTCGAGGGCCCCAGGCTCCCATAGAAAAACAGTACAGGCAGAGTGCAAGTACAGCTCATCAGCTTCTCCACCCTCAGTCCAAGAGACCTGGTGCTTGGCAGAGCACGGACAGCAAGTCGGGTGCTCACCAGAGGAAGCTCACCTTGCTCCCAAAGGCTGCTCATCTAAGGGCTTGGGGCTCTGCAGTTACACTGCCCCAACTGAGGCAGGAGGGGACCTCTGGAAATCATCCCAACTGCCCTGCTCAAGCAATGTCAGATGGAGCAGCCTGCTCACAACTGTGTCCAACGGGGCCTTGAGTATCTCCAAGGTTGGAGATTCCACAACCTCTCTGGGCATTCTGCTCCAGTGCTTTGCAACTTTGACAGAAAAAAACTCCAGCCTTTTCCTTATGTTTAAATAGAATTTCCTGTGTTTCAGTTTGTGCCCATTGTCCCCTGTCCTGTCAGTGGATACCACTGAGAAGAGCCTCGCACCCCCTTCCCTATTCCACCCCCATCAGTATTTATATACATTGCTGAGATCCCCTGAGCCCTCCCTTGCACAGATGTGCTTTCCTCAGCTTCACCTCTTCCTCCCTTTCTCACCTCATGTCCTTGAGCCCAAACATCCCTCCAAACATTCAACTGAGTAAATAACTGTTTCCTCTCCCTCTAACAATGGGAGCATTATTCCCGCTAAGGGGGTGGCCAGGCACACCAGGCTGCTCCTGGAGGACACAGGAAGCAGAAGTGCCTCACCTCACCACAAAAGGCTTCCTTTAAACACCTCCTCCTCCTCCTTGCTTGCAGCAAAGCCCAGCTTCCTTCTCCAAAAGTGCAGAGGAGGACAGCCTCCCCTGGGGACCACCAGCAGCAAAGAAGTCTCTGAGAGTGGCTGGGCCATCTGGATGGTCTGTGCCCAGCATCTTCCATCCCTGCCAGTGGCAGAAGCTCCCGGTGGTAGTGGGCACGTGAGGGATGAGGAAAGGACAGCTGCACAAAGGACAGATCCCACCACCCACATGGAACAGGAGGAAGAGGCCAGTGGCTGCCTCGCCTCATGGGTGCTGTCTGCACCACAGTCATTTGCAGCATGTTCCTGCAGGAGGGTTTCTGAGCAGCAGTTCTGCACTCCTTGGAGACTTTCCAGGACATAAAAGGGACAAGGGAGAAGAAAGCTGGAGATGGACATTTTACAAGGACACAGTGATAGGACAAAGGAGAATGCCTTTAGACTGAAAGAGGGTAGCTTTAGATTAGATATAAGGAACAAATTCTTCACTATGAGAGTGGTGAGACCCTGGAACAGGCTTGCCCAGGGAAGTTGTGGATGGCCCAATCCCTGGAAATGTTTAAGGTCAGGCTGAATGGCACTTTGAGCAACCTAGTCTGGTGGAAACTTCCATGCCCACAGCCGGGGTGTTGGAACTACATGATCTTTAGGTCCCTTCCAGTACAAACAATTTTGAGATTCTTTGAGACTCAGGGAACTTGCTTGGGGAAGCAGAGCCACCAGGGTGGTGTGGCCTGGAGAACAAGCTGTGCAGGTGAGTTCCAAACATTTGGGGAAAAAAAGCAAGAAAGTGAGTGCATTGACACCCACGGCTGCTGTTAAACTCCAAAAATCTGGGCTGGCCTGTTTCCAGCCAAGTGACAGGACAGAGGTGGCAGCATACCTGTGGGACAAAGATGAAGCAGTTGATCGTGGTTGTACACACAAAGATGCCTCCAGAGGTAAAACCAAACAGCAAATTGTGCCAAGTACGGAAGAAACGGTGAACTAAGCAGATAGTGCCAGCAGCCAGGAAAACGAGGTTGACCCCGACGATGAGTGTCAAGGACTGGTTGACTGGTGAGGAGCTGACATTGTCGGTCAGACCGGCCAAGTAGGTCCCATATAGCAGGAGGATACTCTGGAAGCAGAAAAAAGAGGTTTCCAGAGTGTGGAAAATTACAGCCTGATGGTGTCAACCCCCAGCTCGCACCAAGCCCGGTGAGCTCAGGTACACTCAGCGCCATCCTAATTAATGCTCTTTGATCTATAATGCAGACCTGGAGCGCGCGCTGGTGACGCTGCAGCAAACACCTGGCGTGCTGCTGCAGGCCAGCAGTGGGGCTGGGGACACAGGGCAGGAGTGAGGGTGCTGGTGGGCACGGGGGGTCCCAACCAAAGGGTGTGAGGAGCCAAGAGTCAGAGGTCATCAGCAGGTGCTGCCACAGAGCAGGGGATGGCTGGGAGAAATTGTGAAAACCACTCCTTGGGCAGCCTGGAGCTGGAGAAGCAAAGGCAGACAGACAGGAGGCAGAGGTCCCTGCAGGGACCAAGCAGTGGGTGTCATGAAGGAGCAACAGCATACCTCTGAAGGAGCAGGAAGGATATCCAGAAGGAATCCAAAAAAGAAGGCAGGGAGAAATGAAGGTTTAGACAGGAGGGAAGAGCATATACTTGGTGCCTCTTTAAATAGCAATAATCCAGGAAACTACCAGGTGCAATTCTTTTCCCTTCCCTTTGCTGTTTCCTGACTCCAGTAGCAGGGAAGGGCACTACAGAAATGCTCTGTACACAGAGGCTCACCCTCCCCCCAAGCAGAGCAGTTATTTCAAAGCAGGCTGTCTCACCACCCTGCTCACCCAAGGGTCTCATGCATGCATTTTTCCAGTGTGCTCAGGATAAAACTACCCACCAGGATAAGCCTCTCCTTCCCTAGGTGATCCTAGGGATTCTAGGAAACACCAAGAATTTTTTGCCTGCCTCCATAGAGCTGAGCATGGTCTGCCTTCAGGATCATTTGGGAATACCATCTAACAAAGTCCCAGCTCCTGCAAGGACCTGGAATACAGAGGGACTATGACCTACATTATTCCTGTACTACCCAGTAAGCATCAGCCTTTTACTAAGGATCATTGTTATCTGGGCATCAAGAAGTGCTTTGGGACATGAGATGCAGATGTGTTTTAGACCCTTTTGAACCCCCCCTGCTGTGGCTGGGATGACTGTGATGGCCATTGCCAGGGTTAAGGTCTGGAGGGACACAAGCAAGAGAGGTTCATGTCCAGATCTCTGGAGAGACTTCCAACTTCAGAGCAGCTCAAGGTCTCAAGGTGGGGTTGTAAGAGTGAAACTTGCCTTGCTGGGAACTGGGCTGGCGCCTGACTCTGCTTTGTAGAATCTGCACTGGGTCACAACCATGTCCACCATGGGGCACCTCCAAACAGCCCAAAGGCAAGCCAACCCCTAATCCCTGAGCAGGAAAAAACCAGCACCAAAGTCCCATTTAAATTCACACAGTCTATCTGGGACACAGACAACAGCACTGCCTTCTCATAAACTAGGACTCTAAGTAAGCACAGGAATAAGTGGTTTGTTTGTTTGTTTGTTTGTTTTAAACTTGAGCAGAGGACTTTGCTCCTAATTCCAGGCATGTCCTTGGCAAGTCATTTCTGTTCATTGCTCTGTGCCAGTAAAACCAGGATAGTACACTGTGTCTTCCCAAAGGGCTGAGCACATTAATGCTGTGGATGCTAAGAAGTGCTATGTATGCAGAGATAAAGCCTACTCTCATGTTAGTGTAAATCCAGACTAACTCCAGAGAAACCACCAAGGAAGTACTCCATGACCCCCAGTAAGTAGGAAGGAACAGGGCCAAATTCAATGCAACATTAAAAAGATTACCTGGAACGGATAATGGGGATGTTCTATTTCCAAAAGGATTTTGTAAGGGTTGTAGGCAGAGACATTACCTCTCTAAACCCTAATACAAACTGCAGACAAAATCACAGGTGGAGACACAGCACTGAAATCCCAGGTAATGCCTATATTCCCTAACACCAAAGGACTTTCAAGGACAGTCTAGATTAATGTCTTTGAAATTAGGTGTAGAAGGACTTGGCTGTGTTGTGAGGTCCCTTTCTGCTCTTTTTCCTATGATTCTGGGTAGATGGTCAGTGAGTATTACATTACAGTGAATCACAAAGGAAGTGCCTGTGCTGCACGCATTCAGTCCCAAAAAAAGGCTGTGATCTCACAAGCTTCATCAACATCAGCTTTCTGAAACGTGTCCAGCCTCTGCCATACCAGAGACACATGAGACCACAGATAATTACAGTGATAATTATACCAACATAGTTACATCACTATAACTAACACTGCTGGAAAAAGACTGGCCATGTGCAGAGATTCACCAGTGAAAGTGCACCTCAGAGGTATAATTAACCTGATAAGCATCCTGTAAAGGTGGGGACCAAGCACTTGTCATCAGCACCTCCTTGGTTTGAAGTCACAGGACTCAGGGGCTGAGCCACCCGGTGTGCCTTGGCAGTGGCCATTCATTGGAGTCTTTAGGGAAGGAGTGTGACATAAAGAACAGCAAGATGTGAATTTCAAGAAGTGAGATGGATGAAGCTCAGGGGGTTGCTGGGAGAGATCTAGAGAGACTGACTCTGTGTGCACAGTGTACGTAAAGGAGATGGTGAGGCAAGGAGAAAGCAGCTAGCAGGGGTTTCACCCTTCCCAAGATGGGAAGGGCTAGAAATAGGAGGGATTATGAGATGAACAGGAGTAGCCGGGATCTGCAACGGGCACGGAGCTTGGGAGGGCAGCAAAATGACAAATGCTGCAAAACAGATTAGGCTGGAAGACAGGGAAGAGGTGAGATACAATGCAAGAAGCAGCCAAGAGGTTACATACCTTGAACCCTAAAATGAGAACGAGCCAAAGATCGGAATAGAGCGATGCGCAGGACTGCACCCGGCTCACGGAGCACGTCATGCCTTTCTCTGTCGCCTACAAGGCAAGGGAAAGGCAGAAGTGAAGGCTGCAGCCTGGCACAGACCCATGGGAAGATGCATCTAAGCTGGTCCCCTCTGTAAATTTCTGAAAGGAGAGGTCAAAGCTGGTGCTACCAGGGGCAAGGGCTTAAAGCAAGATGATTTTGGCCTTCTGCTGCCAACAGGGCTGGTTAAACATTTCACTAAAGCAGATGCCTTGGAGCCCTCCTGTGTCATGCAGGTGATCTGGAAATTTTGCAGTGGACTCTCACCTCTGTAATAGACCAGACATAAATGAAATCCAGAGTGCCCAGAAGGTTTTCTGCCTTGTTTTTCTTTCTGTTTTTTTCTCAAAGACCACCTCCAAGTGCCTGGCCACCCACCAACTCTGTCCACAGAGTTCAGATAGGACACAGCAAAACCCTGCACTGCCCCTCCTCATCCTTTTACCCGCAGGGAGACGCTGAGGCTTCGGAAGCACTGGACTGGGTCAGAGAACACCCATGTCAAGAGCAAGACAGTGTCTGCCAGCACCAACGCTGCCACCATGGCCAGCAACTGCAGGTCCTTGATAATCTGCAAACATGCAAGAAGTAGAAGTTACTATGGGGAACCAATGGACACCAATGACCTCAATCCCCCCTGAGTTCCTTTCTGTGGTTTCTTTCAAGTGACATGCCCATCCTACTGCTTCACCCAGAGAGGTGTCCAGCACCTATATTTGAGTTGGCTGCAAGATCTTTGTCTTCAACTCCCAAATTCTTGGAGACCTAATCAGGCTTGAGGCCAGGTATAAACCCTGCCTGATGGTGTGAATAGCAGGTAAATGCTATGAGAGAAAACAGTTCTTCCAAAACAAGACTATTTTCTCTTATGACCATATCACCAGCAGAGACTAAAAGGGCAGAGAAAAACACCTGGTAGGATCATCATTTTGCAAGTTTGACACAGATCCCAGTGTACAACAGGAGTCCTTGCTGGTACCGCTGCAAACCCTCTTGTCCCATCTTTCATCTGAGACCTACTTTTTTCACTGCTGGAAAGTGACCACTGAAAGTGCACAATTTTGTGCACAAATTTCCCATTGCCCTCCCATCTGCTGAATTCCTGTCCTTTACTGCTGCAGAAGAGTGCCCAGCGCTCCCTTCCTGCCTTGAAGAGCAGATCAGATCCATCAGGGGATGGCCCTAGATCAGATGCTTCTGAGGACACCTGGTTTATTTTCATCCCACCAAAACAATCAGCCCAGACCTGAACACAAACACTGGTGTGTAGTGTAATGAAGGCATGTGGCCAGTGTAAAATGAGAACATTGCCCAGTGATGGGGCTGGGACTCCACTGGGGAAGAGAGTCTGGCAGGGCACCCATTTGCCTGCAGAGTGGAAAAGCTCCCTGCCTCATTGTGCAGGAATGAATGAAAGGCCCAGCCAGGTGTGAAACCAGACCTGTGATTGTGGCATCCATCCCCGTCAGGTGCCAGTTTTATCTGCTATCCCACACTGGTGTGGGACTTGCTGCTGTTTGCCCTCCATGGAAAGCCTGCCGCCCTCCCTTCCCGCCTCAGGCGCTGGGTACTCACCACCCGCTTGTCCGGCACCCGCTGGGTGAACACCTTGTAGAGCCGCCAGCTCTTCCCCAGGACGGGACCGAACACCAGGGAGGTCCCCACGCACAGCAGGCACAGCCTCACCTGCCAGGGGTCAGAACCAGGGGCTGAAAGGGGCTCACAGGGACACCACACACCCTCCCAGCCTGGGCTGCAGTAAGGATGGCCGGGGACCTGTCTACACTCTTCTGACTTCTGGAGGGTGATATCAGATACTACAAAGCTGACCACGGGATGAAATAAATTCAAAGGCGAGTACTCCTCTGTAGGTATGCCTGCTGCCTACCTTTTCCTCCCCATCCCTAGAGACTCTCATTGGAAGGGCAGGCAGGGAGAGACAGGCAGCTTGTGAGCAGCAGGGGCCCAGAAAGTCCCAGCATCCATAACCCAGTTCCTGGCACCTCTGTTAATTATCCTCAGCCCAGTGGCTGAGCAGGATGCAGGGTGTGCATGGTCCCATGTCCCACTCCCCCACATGGGGTGCATGGCCAGTCCTCAATCTGACAGGGTGGCTGCCTCAGGGCAGGACATGGGGGCTCATCACACAGGTGAGTGTTTTGAGGAAGATCTGCTCTGCAGCCAAAAAACTCACCCACAGCCTCACAGCACCTGTGCTGTGTCAGGCAGTGGTGGCTGTGTGGAGGATCCCATCTTCCTCTGTGCCCCCCTCTGCCTGCTGCACTTGTACAAGCCCAGCAGCCTGCCTGCCTGCAGGACCTGTCCCCTGGGGACCTGCCTCGAATCCCTTCCTCTGTGCAGATGTGGTTTGCAAAACAGCGAAGGCCATTCAGACAGAAAGTGTCTGGTTGCCTTTTGCATATGTGAAAGCCACAGCCCAGCTGAGCAACGTGGTGGTGACAGGCTGTGGCTGGGACAGAGCTTGTACAGGTGACAGCTGGCTGGGAGAGAGCACGTACAAACAGGCCTGTACATGTGTCAAGGTGCCCATCCCAGCAAAACCCCAGCTCACCTGAATAAGCTTTTCCATCGAGTCTCCAGATGGCAGGCTCTGCTCCTGAATCCCAAAGAGGTAAGCACTTGTGTAAGTCAAGCCACTGCCCAGAAGAGTCACAATGTTGAGATTGGGGCTGGACATCTTCACAATCCTGCAGGAAACAAAGCAAGGATTTTGGTGACAGTTACTAAGCATCATGACCTGGCAGCACAGGGGTGAAGTCCCCTTACAGGGATGATGACGGTCACAAGGGATGCTGACACTCTGTCCACCCCCAGCCTGTGCTGTTCACCACTGCTCCAAAAGATCAGCCATTACTCCATGGCCTCATCCTCTCCCCTTTCCTGCTGGAGTACTTCACAATCCTTCAAGTATTCATTTAGCCCTATGCCAACACTTCTGCTGCAGAGGGGCAGAGCTGGAAAACCAGACCAACACAGCCCAGGGGTGTTGTATTCCCTTTGGTATCCTCTCCCCTGTGAAACCCTACCTGTCCCTTGACTCTGACCTATGGCCTTTGGCCATAGGTAACCCCGCCCCCTACCCTGGAATGCATAAAACCCCCTTTCCCTCCGGGGTCGCTCTCTTTTCGCCCTGGGATCCCCTTCTTGGAATAAAGCCTCGGAACACATCTCGGGGTAAGAGCCTCCTTTGGTTTTATGTCCCTATCATGAGGTTTCCCCTCACCCTAACCTCCCTAAATCTGAGCTAGCAACTGGTCTCGGGGGGCGTGGGGAGGGGAACACTTCACAGGGGGACTGTCCCCAGCAGTAAGCTTTGGGTGCAAGAGCTACTTGTGCCCCCAGGAACAGGCACTTCCCACTGTTCCTTCCTCTGAGGAGATACCTCCACACTCAGCAGAGTCTCAGCTTCAGGAAGCTGCCAGCAACGTTCAGGTTACAGTCTCCCCTCTGTAATTTCACCTCATCACTCCTAATCCTGTAACTGTATTCAGGGAGGGGCGAATCAACCCACTAATCTCTCATGACCTGTCACCCTTCCCCAGCAAGCCCATCAAGTGAAAGCTGTACCTCCTTGCCACTCCTCCCCAATAGCTCTGTCCCTCAGACCAGCTGCCAAGTTATTCAAGACTTTTCTCTCTCCTTGAGCTCCTTCCTGGCTTGCTGTCTTGCAGTCATAAAGCCTGGGGTTCAACCTGTCTCTCCCTCCCTGTCTTCCTCACCATCTCAGCCCTTGGAGAAAGATATCTACCAGTTCATGCTCTCAGCTGCAGCTGAGAAAGGTCTCCTCTGCCCTCCCAGGTTCAGGAGGCAGACCAGTATTTATTTACTGCAGAGTAAATAAATAACCCACATTCATTACAACATGTTCCCAGAACATCAATTCCGGTGGCCACTGAACTCAACACCACTCAGTAAATGAGGTGCTTCAGGCTGGGATGCAGTTGGGATGCAGGTCATGCAGCTGCTGCAGCGCAGCAGGCACAGGTCTCTCAACACAAACCCTTATGGGCAGGACCCTCCCAACTGCACAGTGGTTGTCAGGAGCATTAAATTCCTTAAAGCCACCAGAGAAGTCAAACAACATCAGTCCAGGCTGCACTCAGATGGACACTTCTGTGTGAAACAGTGGCACACAGAGAGGGCACTTTGCCAGGTGAAGCCTGGGGGAGGGATGTATCCCTGCAGGAGGAAGCAGCTGAGATACCAAGGGACCAATGAGTCTGAGGAGAAGGTGGCAGAGGGGCAGCAGAGACATCCAGAATTGCTGGGGAAGCCTCAGCACTGGCTGAGACAGGTTGAGCTATGAGGAACTGCTGAGCTTTCTGCTGGATTTATGCTGTCTTCAAGGGAGCAGGACTTTTTATCTCCTCTGTGCAGACTGAACAGCAACAAAAAAAAAGTCTACTCTTCACCACCAGCTTCTCTCACCAATGAAGAACATGTTCCCCACCAATAACCAAAAGGGTTATCAATACCTTCAAAGTATGAGTGGCCCAACAGCAGGAAGGACATGGCACACTGTGGGGAGTATGATGGCCTTGCTATGGAGCTGTGCTGCTCAGAGTGATGCTCTCAAGCATGTGCAGCAGAAATGAGCTCTTTTTTTGCCCACTCCTGTTGATGGTTTTATTGAGTAGCACCTCCAGGATGAGACCATCCATCACTGTCTGTGCCAGAATGCACCCGTAGTCATAGAATCGTTAAGGCTGGAAAAGACCTCCAAGGTCATCAGGTGCAACCTTTGCCCAAACACCACCATGAGAACTAAACCACAGCACTAAGTGCCACATCCAGTCTTGAACACTTCCAGAGATGGTTACTCTACCGTTTCCCTGGGCAGCCTGTTCCAATGCTTGACAACCCTTTCAGTAAAAAAAAAAAAAAATTATTCCTGGTGTCCAACCTGAACCTCCCCTGATGCCATTTCCTTTCATCCTGTCTACAGTTCCCTGCCTTGAGGAGGAAAGGAGCAGTCCAAGCAGGACTGTCTCCACCAGTGATCAAAACTCTGTGTGATGGAAAAAGCTGCAACATCCCTGGCATTACCCTTGCTTGCCCTGTGCTGCTCCTTCAGGCTTACACCCTCCTGATCCTTAGCTGGTCATCAGCTCAGAGCTCAGTCCTGAAGGAGCCTGACTCCTCTATTCCAGCTCAGGGGAAATCTCCCAGGAGGAGAGGGACGCCCTTACCTGTTTTGCCTGAAGCGAATTGTGAAGATGAGAAAGAAGAGTGCCAACAGGACTCCTCCAGTCAGGAATGTCCACACAACTCCCAGGAGACCAGCAGAGAAGGATGGGGAGCTCTTCATACTATGGTCAAAAGATGTCTGCAGGAGGCAAAGAGATAAGGAAGAAGAGGACATTGTTGGGGCTCTTAGCAAAGGAGGTCCCTACTCCCACAGTTATCCTGCTCAGTCAGAAACCACAGCTCCCAGTAAGAAGACACTCCAGCACCAGACCAAGTCCTGCAGGTAGGGCCACTGAGATGTGTGTGGACAGGACATGTGCTCTGTCACTTTCTGAGTGCTCAGGAGGACACGGCAGTCCAAGAGCCCTCTTCTTATGGCCAACTAGCCAAATCCATAATGAAGTGTACAAGTGATTCATAAACCTCAGGCAGCCCTGCCTCTGGGACACGGGAACATGGACAACAGTTCCTCACTGTCTTCTGGAAAGAAATCTTTGGAGAAAGGCCCTGTGGTGCCCCAGTTGGTATCATGCTTCTTTAGATGCTCCCACCCTTACCCCTCCCCACAGCAGACAACTGATCAGCCGGCGGACGTGACTGGGAGCCAGCAGCAGAGCACAGCACAGGGAGTGTGACAGCGTTCTTCAGAGGCGGTGACACACCGAGCTGGAATCCACCCATCTCCCAGCTGGCTGGAAACTAACTTGGTCCCAGGCAGACATCAGCTGAGAACTGGCTTTTGAGGGACACTCCCAGAGTGGGTATGATGGAGGCACCTCTCTGCTTACACACAAACCACCTTAAATGGGTCTAAATCTCCATTTAAAAATATTCTCTGCTGTCTCCTTATTAACATAAAACAGATAAAATGATCCTACGTGAAACAAGAAACCTTCTTCCGCTGCTGATCTAAAATGCTCCAGCATTTTTAACAGGGTATGCATGTGTGGGTTACCAACTTTCTTTTTTTCCCCTTAAAAAAAAGCATCATTTTTATTAAAGTGCTGGCACATCCCCTTTAAGTGGGGAGGGAGGAGAATGGGGTTTGAGCTGGGATCACACACCTCCTCACTAACTTCTCTGGTGCTGAGTCCTTTCTCAGGTATTCCTGCATCCAATTTCTATTGCAGAAAACTACTTTTCCTGACAGTTGACACTGCCCCAAACTCCCAATTTTTACTTTGAGGTCTGAGCTGTTTCTGCTTCCAACCTTGCTAGAAATAAATCTTCAGGCAGAAGAAAGGCATTTGTTTAGAGCCAATGCCTCATGTCCCTCTTCCCCAGCCAGGCTTCATCTCCTCTGGGCAAGCAAGAACGACGCACAGCTTGCAGAATTAAAGCCACCACATAATTCTTGAAACAAAAACGTGTCACTGCCACATGAGCAGGGCTGATCTGCAGGCTCCTGGCAGCTCACATGCTGGTGCCACGCTGGTCACAGGGCAACTGGGAAAGGCAAACCCCTGCCTGGGAGAGACACCCAGCTGAGAGCTGCTGCTGCTGCTGGGATACAGCTGTGTGCACATCTCAGCCTGGCTTTGCAGCAGCATGGAGGGATTCCTGAGGGGATACTCATCTCTGTCCTGAAAACTGCCTCCCACCTCCTCTTCCCTCTTGCTATTCCCTGGGGAGCCTTTTGCCTCTCTGGGAAATGAAGACCACGCCAGATGGTGGAGATGATCAGCCATGCCAGTCCCCCACTTACACCAGGACTCTCTGTGTAAAAACCCCATCATTCAGCACAGATCAGGCCCATCTTCCCTCCTGCCTGGAGCTGACAGGGCTGGGACAAGGCTGTAATTTCTGTGTCCTGCCTGCTTGAGCCCAAGGGTAACGCGTGGCTTTTGTCACTGGTGAGCAGGGCAAACTCAGCATTCCGGGGCTTCTGCACTTCACTCCCAGATGCACCCAACCAACAAAATCCTTTCACCTCTGGCTACTGTCAAAAGTACTACTGCACCCTATTTCCAGCAACCACCCAGGGATCAGGAACACCCCTATGATCTCCACTTTTTCCCTCCCACACACCCGCCCACCTGACTGCTGTTTCCCTGGATGTTGATGCTACTTGAAGTTGATGGAGCGCTTTGTTGGCTGCTGAGCGGAGTAAATCCTGGTCCTGGCAGGGGGAATATTAATTGTAAGCTGGCTGCCAGAGCCAAGCAGCTTACAGTCTTTTAATTAAAGGCCCATGGTCGTGCAGGACGTGATGGAGAGCCGAGTGGGCCAAGCCTTGCTGCACCATCCTGCAGCCTCACGTGGTCTCAGCTGCAACTGAGTGCATCCCAGTGTCATTTCTACCGCCTTACTGGTGGAGGGGGAAAGGAAGGTACCACTTATTACAGATGATGGCTTTTAATTAAATCCTGCTCTACTCATATTTGAAAAGCACTTTGAAGTTATAGGGGACAGGGAAGGTCAAGGGCAGATGGGGCCATCTCAGGCCAATCCTGGCTGACACATGGGAGGGCTGCTTGACATGACTTGGCTATCATGGATGCTTTCTCCCATTCTGGATAACTGCTGCGTGTCACCTAGACCGGGCGTGACTTGGAGGCCAACCAGGTGACAGTGTGCTGCCTTCAGCTGGACTTGGATTGCTTGGCAGCTGCAAGCCCCTCTCCATCCCTCCCCCAAATCTACTTCTGCAGAGCAAACCCCATGCCCCAGAGCAATCCCCTGGATCGATACATCCCGCAGCATCTGTACGTACCACTGTCACGGTGCAGAGCTCCTGCAGCGCCCGCTGCTGCTGCTCCTGGCTGCCAAAACTGGAGCTGCCATCGCAGAGCTCAGAGCAGTTGAATCCCGGCTCCATAGCACATCCTCAGTTGTTATCCAGCCGTTCCTTTGCCCTGCTGGAAGGAGGAGCGTTGCCTTTCTCCAGAGAGAAGAAGCCTTTGGCACACACCACATCCCCTCTGTCAGCAGGAATGGGTCTGAGGGCAGCCCGGGAATGAGCTTACCCAAACTGATGTGATGCACATCCAGAGCCAGGACAGGGAGTGGCCCCTGCCAGGGTCCCTCGGGGTGTCCTCTGCAGCAAGGAGGGTCAGCTCAGGACCTGGGCTCCCACGGAGCACGGTGGCATCCTCAGCACTGCTACACCACCCTGCAAAACAACACCTGTGGAGGGTCACAGTGGCCCCCAGCCCCTATATCCTGGCTGGGAGCTGAAATGAGGTGCTGTGCTGGTCCAGGAAAGAGCATGGCACCCTGAACCTGCTGCATCTTTCCTTTGCAAATGCATTTTCCTGCGCTGGAGCAATTTCAGGGTCATTTTGCAAGTACCCTCCTTGTGCTGGCAGTGACTGCTGGTTTCATGGAACAGACCTTTCCTCCAGCAAAGAACCAGCGAGTGAAAACAACCAACAGCAACAAGTGTTGCTGTCACTTAACAGGCCCTACACCCAGGCCTGGGTGAGCAGAGGGGAAGGTGCTTGAACCCAGCGTTTTGGCTGACTCGGCCCGAGGTGCAGCCTGGCTACCTGAGGAGCTGGCTGTTCATTAAAAGGAGATTCAGAAGCCTGACACCTCCGTGCTCCCCCTCCCTCCCAGTGCTCTGGCTGCCAGGTATTGTCCCTGCTTGCTCCTTCTCCCTTTGCACCACCTTTGCCTCTGTTCCCCCTTTCATTTCTCTTTTTGGTGTGGATTTTAATAGGCCTCATTACCATTTTAGACATGAGGTCATACTTATCCTCAAGCATCCTTACTCAATTACCATTGTCACCGGGTTTAATTAGCTTCCAGCGCACGGCCATAAGCAAGTCTCCGGTCGTTAGCAGCTGGGGAGGAGGCACAATGGCTCGCTCCCTACTTGCTCCTAACAACAGGTGGGAGGAAAAAATTATCCCGATCATGCTCCTCGGGGCTGCTCCCTGGCTGAGCATCCCCTGTGCCCGGCTGGTGCTCCATCCTTCCCTGTCACTGCTCCTGACTTTGATGCCCTCTCCTTCTAAGTCCTTTCTTTGGAAAAACTCCTCTCATTATGTGAGCAAAGAAAGAGTAAATTAAAAAGAAGCATGGTCACCAGGACCTGGTCTGAAACCTGACGTTCATCACAGGGCATAATTGGGATTCAAGTGCCAGAAAAGCTACAGGTGTTGTTCTCAGCTCAAGTGTAGACTGATTTTTCAGCTTTAGAGTAGCTGCTTACAAGTCCCAGCCCGAGCACATCAAGGTAAGTGGGCTACTTGTCCAAAATTAGCAGACCCACCTCTGAAGCAATAACCACAGCTCTCCTGCTGGCAGAAGCCTTCGTGTACTGCAGGTCTGGGCACTGTCCTGCCCCTGCCAGAACTTCCCCCAGCCTGAGATCAGCTTGCTGTGTCCTACAAACACAGTATCACACATCAGCCAGACTGAAGATTTTGCACACATGGTGTGTAAAGACGTGTTTTTCAAGAGTGCTGAAGCCACCCAGCTGCATCAAGCCTCCTTCTCTTTAGCTTGTAGCAAACTGTGATGGTGTTTCCCCTCCCCAGCAGGATCATCCTCTGGGAGTTTTCGTGCCCTCCATAGCTCAGGCTGAGTGACTGGAAAAGAGCCATGGAGATATCCAGCTGCTGCAGTGAATTCCAGGACTGCTACAGTGCTGGAAGTGCAGTGGAGAGGAGACAGGCTCCAGCTGAACAATTCAGAGACCAATGGTCGGTGTGGAGGGACTGGGTGGGGACAGTGGTAGGAGAGGGGCACTGAACGTTTGATGCTGAGAAGACCTGAAGGCGAGCACTGCCCAGCCTCCAAGGGGCTCAGCTCCTCCCCATGCCCCCAGGTGGGTTCAAAGACAAAAACCCCTATAATTCCTTGTAACCTTCTGCCATGTCAGAGGGGCAACACACCTGGCAGGCGGACCACTACCAAGGCTGGCATGAGGCCAGCAGGCACAGCCTTCCTGTGGCTCACAAATGGAGATGTTATCACAAGGAGTTCAGCCCTTACCCACCCAGCAGGCCACTCCTTGGAGGAGGGCAGAAGCCCCTTGGGGTCTCCCCAACCCCCACCCCTGCATTCTGCAAACGACTCCCACACAATGTTGATAACAAGCCGAGGCCAATTAGTGTTCATTAGTATGCAACAAAGCAAGCACCAGTGCAGTTGTCGCTGAAAGGCAACAGGCATTTCCAGCCCAGCTCCTGCCTCTTGTGAGAGCTGGCAGGAATGCTTCTCTGTAGCCTGGAGAGGATCCAAGGGGGACCAGCACTTTGGGGGGATCACCGACCTTCAGGGTGAGGCTGGGCAATGGTTGTCAGGACAGACAACAACACAGGTAAAACCCCCACATCCTTAAAATGTAAGAGTCTGTCAAGAGGAGAGACCTGTGGGCCTTGGATTTTAGTGTTTTTTAAGGCCAAAATGCCAACCAATTCTGATGGATGACCTCCAGAGCAGAATCACAGAACGACTTGGGTTGGAAGGGACCCGACAGACCTGCCTGCCTTGCTCTCCCCTTGCTGCCCTCGGTCTCTGTGGCCTTGCACCTGCTGGCTGTCTGGGACATAGTGGAGAGTATCTGGCCACAGAGGAGCATCAGCTTGCACGCAGACATGATCCAAAAAGTCAAAAGTCAATGGGAAACAAGTGACTGGACCACATGAAAAATATTAGCACCATCATCTTCTAAGATAAAAGGGAAGCACTGACTGCTAGAAACAGTATTTGGATAAAGGCAATTTGTGGTCACCTCAACGGTTGATCTCCAGGCCTGGAAAACCTGTTTCCTTAGATCTGTTGAGGCCCAGGAATACTTAGCATAAAATCATTTAGGTTGGAAAAGAGTTCTTAGATCATCAACTCCAACAATTAACCCAGCACTGTCAACCCCTCCACTAAACCGTGTCCTTGAGCATGATATCTACATGTTTGTTGAACGCTTCTAGGGACAGATACAGAATCATAGAATCACTAAGGCTGGAAAACACCTCAAAGATCACAGAGTCCAATATCTAACCATGCTGAATAACTTAGACCGACGCATAAGTAGCCCTCAAAATAGATGCAGTTGATGCCATCTAAATGCACATCTTGACTCTCTCAAAGTTTTTTCTTCCCTTTCAAAACATTTCTTTTGGAAAAAAAACAGAGGGGGAAAAACCTTCAAAGAAGCTGAAAAATCGGCACAGCAAGTACAGACCCAGAGCAGGCAGAAGGAACTTTTCACCCCAACAGGTTCATTTTGATGTACTGTTGAAAGAGAGGCTTCCTCCCAAGGGTGACATCACTGCTCGGTGAATCAAAAGGTGGAAAACCAAAGATGTCAAATCACAGACAACAGAACAATCGCATTCAGAAGTGTGCCACTCTCCATGAGCTCTGCAATCCTGCCTGGTCACACCAGCCCTGACAGAGAAATGGTGCATGCACACCTCTGCAAGGAGCACATCTGGAGAAACATCTGCTGAGAAGAACTTTGGGAAGGCGGCTGTGTGGCCAGAGGCAGAGAAGAGCAACTGGGGAGAAGGAGCAACGTGGAAAGGGCAGAGCCATTCCTGCTGCCTAAGAAGCGGGGCAGGAGACCTCAGCTCACCCCTGATGGGTCTGTGCTGCTGCTGCCAGTCCTGGTGGGAGATGGAGCCGTGCTGGTGAGGAGCAGCCTCGGCTGACAGGACACCGGGCTGCACACTGACAGCGGGAAATCGTCCGGATAACTGTTCTGGCAACACGAACACCGCGGGATGGGGTTTTGCAATTCAGAAATCTGGCGCTTCCGAGACAGACTCCTGCTTTTTCCTTCTGCTCTTCTTGTCCAACAAGATCCCTTCTTGTTTGGCCTGAGAAACCTGCAATATTGCCATCCCCAAGGCGATCAAAAAAAGTCACAAGCCAGACTTACTGCAACACCCCCCGCAATGAAGCCACTTAAAAACGGTGAGTTAAAACACACAGCATATCTGAAGATTATTTTTAATTTATATTTAAAACTTCAGCACCTACATTTTCATGTTTTTCCCTGCAAACACGAAAGGAAAAAGAAAGAAAAACAAGAAACACTGCTTATCACATAACCCTAAAACCTGGGTTACAAAGACTCAATTCCCAAGAACACTGGGGAGCTACCAAGTTGTCACCCGTCTTCTCGGGGACTGTCCTGTGCTTGTGCTTCATTCTGCTCCCGTCCCTGGGATTTCCAGAGCCACTTCCAGGCCCCTGAGGTATCTTCATACCTCACAGATAGACAGCAAGCTCAGTGAGGATAACCACCAGGAGCTGCAGGACCCGCTGCACACAAAGCAGAGGCAGGACAAGGTGCTTCTGACTCTGCATGCATGGGGAGCTCACTGTGTGACTGAAACCTAAGTTTTGTGTTGACTGAAGCTAGGTGTGATTTTCAAGCCTCCTACTATTTTGGAAAGCATGTTCCAATATCACAAAGGCAATAACTTCTGAATGTTGATCTTACTGTTTGTCTGTCCACTGTAGCTCCCTCAGCTTGGGAGGATTGCACAAGGTGGGACATTTAACTCTGCCTCTAGACTTTTTAACTTTATAACTGCAGGTTGAATACCCACATGGCGTCTTTTAGTTCTGTAGTTTACATTTTGAATTAAAGAAACCTCCCTGCAAAAAAAAAAAGAACAAAAAACCACCCACATTACTTTTTTTGAACCACCCCACAGTCCTGCGAGGAGCTGACTCACACTTCTCCCACTAAGGAGCTGATAAGGCTTTTAACTCTCTAACCATAATTGCTACACAATGACAGGCACGTGAGAAACAGAGAAAGAATAGACTGGAGATGCTCAATGGAAGGAAAATTAGGAGGGAATACCAAGATGCATAGGGAGCATGCCACAGATGAGGCTGACATGACCAGAGCTGATGGGGAGGTGAACCAAATCCTTGGAGCTGCCAAGGAGCAACTTCGTGCCACTCAAAGATCTGAGCCCTCCCTCGTGTCCAGCTGCAGCAGCTGCTGAGCAGCACATGGATGAAATGAGCAGAAACCTCCAAGTTTTGGTCTCCCCAAAATGGCTGAAAATCCCGGGGTTGGGACCCCACCACCCCTTGTGCTGAGCTCATCCCTGCTTGGCCAGGTGGCCTGGCAGGCTCCTCACACAGAGCCAAACAACAGCAGGAAACAAACAGCCAGAAAAGCCCTTCCAGCCAAATTCTAGTGACGCCATGGTACCCCCAGGTGGAAGTTCACCCTCCTGCAGCCAGTGAGGGAGGCAGTGGGGATCTCTGCAGTGAGACAGCAGCCTCACCACTTGGGGCCGAGGAGGGCACAGCTGCCTCCTCCAGAAACAGGCAGGGGACATACCCCAAGCACCTCTCTGAGAAGGAGCAGTGCTGCTCCCATGCCCAAACCTCTGCCCACAGCCAGGGGCTGGAGTGCATAATGGCCCAGCAGCGGCGCTGCATGGACAGGAAGGACACGCAAAGGCTTTTCACCATTTGGGGAAAAATCCTGGGTTTTCATTACTCCGTAACAACTTCATCAATCATTTCACTTATTAGTGGGAGACCACACCTGCAGGTGTTGTTCTGTCTCCATGGGATAACCTCCCTGCTCATTCCCAAGCCCTGGGTCAGGAAGGTCTCCATCCCAAGTGCTGGGCATGCGGCAGATGACCTGAAAGTGGGATGGCAGGGGCTGTCTCTCCAGAAACACACAGCCAATTTTGTGCTGCACTGTGCCTTCACCATGAAGAGGCAGAAGTGGCCAGGGCTGGCTACAGGGCCAAACTGCATGGCCACCGTGCCCCATGCCCCCAGAAACGCAGCTCCTGCCTGCCACTCTGACAGGCACAGCCAAAGAGAAGAAATGTTGGAGGTGTGCAAATACTCCCAATCTGCTTCACAATTTGCCCTGGAAGCCGCTGCAGGCAAACCATGAGCCCCCCCTCCATCTGCCAGGCTGGTCAATCCTGAATCCCTGCTACAGATCACACCCATATCCCTGCCCCAGAGAGGCTGGCACCTTGTCACAGGACCAGGAGGCTGCAGGACTCCACTGTGGCTGTGTGACACTCACACTTTTCCACCAGGACGCTGATGCAAGGCGCTGTGACTGGTGCAGCATTACCAGGGCTCAGGGCTCTGTGCCCATTCCTGGTGCCTGTGTTGCCTTGATACCTGCTCCCATCCATCCACATGCATGACCTGCCTCAGAAAGCTGCCTTTTCTCAGGCCATTCCCATCAAATGCTGCTACTTTCTCCTTTGGGCATGTGCCCCAATATGCTGCTCTGAGGCACGGCTCAGCCCCAAGCACCACTGCTGGAGGCTCCAACATCCCTTCCTTCCATCAGCTCCCTCTGCCTTCGGGGTGTCAGCACCAGCCTAACAAACGGGAACATGCTAACAGCCTTACAGGAAAAGGTAGCCTGCCATTTTTTTCTGTCTTAACTGTTCCATCTTTAGAGAGCCACCATGAATAAGAGGTAAAAAAGCCTGATGATTTAGATTTTGATTTACAAGGGAGATCTACCTTGTGGTTGAGGTGTGTATGACTTAATTAAAGGCAGAAGCTCACCCCCACTGAAGCTGTTTGCTGCCGAGCTATCAAATGCAGAGGAGGAAGAGACCTCAGAAGGAATATTTCCATAAAGTTATGTTTCACATTAAGCATATGCCTTCAAGAGTTCTCCCTTTCCAAAGTTGGCAGAAAGCTTCAGCTGCTCCTTCATGCAATCAGACACCATCCCCTCACAGCACCAACACACCTGTGTGTTCACAAACAGGGCTAGGATGGCCAGGCTGCAAAGCCACCCGGCCCCAAGCACGGGGACAGCTTCCAGTGCTAACAAGGTCAGCATGTTTTTTTCTCTATTTAACCTTTTTTTTTCTTTCAAATTTGGCAGGATTTTGGAAATCAAGTGACACATTTAGTCCTTAAAGAGGCAGGAAAACAGAGCACTACAGCTCTTTCACCTTACCCCTAATGACCAAGCAGCAGGGAATATTTTCCCCTACCAGACAGATTTGACTTAAGGCTCTGAAAGCCAGAGATGTCCACAGCTCCTCTGGCTCCCCTCCCGGGTACCAAAGGCTGCCAAACTGCACCCAGCGCTGCCCTGCTCTGTCTCTTTGCTGGGCAAAACAAGCCCCCCGCCAAGGGGCAGGGCCACAGCAAGCTTTCCACGAGGTCTGCCAGCCTGACTCCCTGCAGACAGCGGTGAGGCTTGCTCAGGGGTGGAGGGGGGCAGCTCGGAAAGCGGAGGCAGAACCAAACCCGTGTGGGAAGTGCTCTTGTAGCCTGTGCCAGCACAGGGTGGGCAGTCAGAGCGCAGCAGTGCCCCGGCACCGGTGGGTGAGGGGATGTGGCGGCTGCGCCAGGGCCGCATTAGAAATGCCAGCTGCAACTCAACACTGGCAGCTCCCGGTTACCCGGGATCTGGTTCCCTTGGCCTCCTCCCTGCCCCTCTGAGGATGCAGAGCACCTGTGGGGCAGCGGAAAATCCAGCTCTGGGTCCATGAGCCACCACTCCCCGAGAGGTGACCAAGGGGTTGTGTCATGCTCAACTCTGGCAGCCAAGGAGAAGCAAACAAGCTGGGTTCTGGAGTGTTTCCTGGGGGGGTCTCACCCTTTAGCAGCGCTGTGAATCCAGGGCACACGGGTCCCTCTCTCTCCCTCTCCACCCAGCAGGTTGCTGCGCTGTGGAGTTGGTTACAACTTTTCTTCTCCCCGTTTTGAACTCCGAAGGGCACACGGCTCGCCCACGGAAGAGCAGCTCGGTTAGCGCAAACGGACCCAGCGCTGCAGCTTCACATCCTTGCATCCTGCAAGGCAGCCCTTTGCCATCGCCAGGTGCCGGCAGGCTCCCGCTCCCACAGGCGCCTTCCGGGGGCTGCTTGGAACCTTCGGCACGGCATTTTCTGGAGAGCAATAAAACAGCGGCCAAGCCCGCCCCGTTTCGAGCTCAGGGGTGCACTCCGGACGCAGCCAAGCTAGCGAAGGGCGGACGAGGAGCTCCGCATGCCCCAAAAGCGCGCCCTGAGCACGGCTCCGTGGGGCAGGGCGGCGGCGCTCGGGGGCTGCCAGCCCATCCCGCGGCACCCGCGGGCTCTGGGGAAAGGGGCACGGGGAGCACAACCACCAACGCGAGCAGCGCCAGGGCAGGAAAGCAACTCATCGCGTAACCTGGGCGCCCCCGTCTCAGCCATCCCGCTCGCAGCCCCAGCCACGGCTGCCAGCCCCTCTCTCCCCACACCGCGCCCGGCGGAGCCCCCGACCCACCTGCGGGGACGGCGCCCGTGCCCGGGCTGCCAGCCTGCGGAAAGCTGCGGGAGCCTGGCAGGAGCGGCGCGGCCGGGGCGGGAGCAGCCCCGCAGCCGCCGCGGGACGCCCAGCTCGGCGCCGGCGGCCGCCCCTCAGCGCCCCGGCCCCGCCCGGCTCGGCCCGGCCCGGCCCGGCGGAGGCGGGCGGCGGGAGGGGCCCGGGCGGCCGCGCTCCTCCCGGCGGGGCGGCGGCGCCGGCCCCGCTCCCGTCTGAACCGGGACAAAACTTCTCGGCAGCGGGGAAAAAGCCCGGGGGCCGGGGCTGTCCCGGTAGGGCTGGACCCCGTTTTACGCCGACGCCTCCTCCAGACAAGAGCAGCATCGAACCCTCCCCAGAACCTCCCCGGGGCCGGGGGAGCGGGACCCCCCGGCGCAGCCCCGGCTGACCTGGCTCCGCCGCCGCAGCCGGGCAGCGCCGCGCTCCCGCGGCCGAGCTCCCCTCCGGCCCCTTCCCCGCTGCTGCCGCGGGATGCGCCCGCCTGGGAACGGGCCGCCTCGCTCGGCCGCTCCTGGCAGCTGAGGCGGCACAAAGCCGCACGTCTGTGGCAAAACCGGCCCGAGAAGGTGAGTAAACGCGAGGGCGGCCAACCTCGTGCTCCGTGACCTGCTTGTGCCGCCCCATGGCTAGTGGTGGCCAGCGTGACTACTGCAATAGGTATGGATGTTTGTGGGAGCAGCACTCGGGGCTTTGCGGACAGAGCCGCCGTCGCTCTCGGCATCCCCGTGCTCACCCTTTCCCTGTGTTGCCTCCCACGGTCCTGCAACTCGCTTGCATCCACTTCGTGCTCTCTCCCCTCAAGACAGCCACTCCATTTCACTGCAATTTTCCCCCAGTTCCGAAAGTCAAAAGCCCTGCTCCAGCACTGTGGTTTCTCTCCCAGCCTGCAAAGTGCCAGGTGCTGCTGGAAGGAGCTGTGTGCAGACAGGTGTAAGGCCGTGCAGGTTGTCTCTCTGCAGCACTGTCCTGTTTACCTCATTTACCCAACTCTGCCAGGCCTTCACATGAACAGTGCTGATTTTTCCCTCCTGCCCATTCCCAGACCTGCAGAGCCACAGACCAGGGGCAGCTGTGGTCTGAATGGGAGTGGAGAGGTTTGCACAGCGCTGTTGGTCACTCTGTGCCCCACAGCACTGCTGGAAACAAACAGTGACCCGTTCCTTCCCAAGCCTGGTAAGAGCATCCCGTTTGCAGCCTCTGGTTCTGCCAGCAGCTCCCACTCCCCTTTACGAGATCTGATTGATGTCCCAGAGGAGAAGCTGCCGTAGGACCTCTCCACTCCCTTTTCCCATCCTCCTCAGAAGCGAAACAGAGGTAGGTACCTTGCCCAGGGAGTCCAAGACCACCCTCCAGAAAGTGTTTTCTAGCCTGGGCAGTGGTGGCCGCTGAAGGCTCAGTGGGGCCAAGGGTCACATCCAGAGCAGCTGGAGGAGGTAGGAGCCTTGTTACTGCCACATACAAAGGAGAATGAAAAAGCCTCTTGGAAAGCCTTGTGAGACCAAAGTCCAGTGATTTAGAAGATGGAGACCCATGGATTAATTCTGAATTTTGGCACTGAAAGCAGCCCTCCAATTTGCAGAGGTACAGATTATCTGCAGCTCACAGTGGCTATAACAAAGGTGCCCATATTTCAGTATCTCTGGAAATCTGATCTCTTTTAAAACACACAGGCTCTTAGATTGAACTTACAATCTAGTCTCTGCCTCCATAAAACTAGGACCATAAGTAGAAACATCTCTCAGCAGGAAGTGAGGAGAGGAGTGAGACCCTGACTGTTCACACAGGAACAGGAGTGAAGTGCCTTATTTCTGGTTCCTCCCAAAGCTAGCAGAGAGCACTCCTGGTGCCCCACTGACTCATGCTTATTATTAAGCACTTTGTAAACTCTGATAATGAGACATGGCCCTTTGTGTGTGCTTCAGTTTTGCTCCTGGGTTTTGCTCTCAAAAAAAAAAAAAAAGAAAAGAGGAAAAAACCACCAACAAAAAGCTCTGGGCGTATGGACAGCTCCTTGGCAACTGTTACAGACACGTGGATATGCATTACCTCTTATTCCTCACCCAGCAGAAGTGGGACCACAACCTCATCCCAGTGAGCTCTGCAGCCCCTACAGGAGCTTGGACATCCTTCTGGGTGTCACTTGGCATTGTCAGAGAACACACAGCCGCAGCCAGGATGTTGGGGAGTCCGGGAAAAATGCCTGAGTGTTTTGTCTGGAGGCAGGAAAGTGCCTGCTGCACTACAGGTATGCACCAAAAGGATTGGTGCTGCCAGGCAGGAAGGAATGGAGGCCCAGAAAGGACAAGTGAGGGCAGAAAGCCCATAGTTAAGGTGAGCTGTGTTACAAACTCTGCAGGGACGAGGCCCATGTTGTGCCAAAGGGTCCTGCTGTCCTTAAAGCACAGTCAGTAACCCTGTGTTGGGAACACATCACCCCATGCCAGAGAATAACTGGAGCCCAGCAGCAGCATGGCTCAGCTAGAGATTGGGTCCTAGGAAGGGAAAGCAAAAGCTGAACTCTTTGAAACTGCCAGGGGAGGCAGGATGCAATTTTCTCCATCTGTTTTCCGTGTCTTTTCTCAGTCCTTGGTCTTTTTAAACGTCCTGTTGAAGAGTTGGATTGCAGAGCTCCCTGGAGGGGTTCAGTATCCATCACAACACTGCCTGATAAGAAGGATAAACCACCTGCTCATGCCTCTTCACTGCTGCTCTGGCTCTTCATCCTTAGCACCTTGTTCATCCTGTTCATCCTGCATGGAGCTACTTACACATTACAGCTGCTGGATCCCTTGTGGGAGTTGTGATCACCTGGGACACAGCACCTCATTTTGGAGGTCTGGCCCACGTCATTTGCTCCAAGAGGTACACAACGGTTGGATACTTGTTTCAAGTTTACTGTTGAAGAAAGGGGGCTTGGAGCTGATTTTTGTGGACTGAGACTGTCACTGCTTGCCAGTCATTAGCAATAACTCTTCTCTTCTGGGGTCTGGATCATTTAACACTTAGGCTTTGTCCATCCTCAAGGGTGTCACACCCAAGCAGGGTAGCACACAGAAATATCAAAATACCCTCTACTTTAACTGTGGCTCTTGGTCATCTGCTGAACTCTTCTTAAGCAACTCACATTGCAGTCAAATGTCACTAAATTTGTCTGAGTTTTCTTTAGGATGAATTGCATTTGGGTTTTGCTTCATTTTGGGGAAAATTGGTGTCTTGGAAAAGCCAAATTCATATATGACTATCTATGATTGTCCTGACTTTGCTCAAGTCCATTGCAACTGCTCAGCTCCACTGTCTCTACCCATCATGATGAATCCAAAAGGGAGTCAGGGTGTGCTGGATGGACGCATCCTCTGCTGGGAAATTATCATCCAGCACACTTAGAAACTCTCATGAGACTTGACTGTGGCCTGCAGGCAATCTCCACAGATGTGTCCCAGAATTAAATTATCTATGCAAATACAGTTTTCTTTTCACACGTTGCAAATGAGCCTGTAGAGAGAGATCCGTGCTGGGCCTCGTTTGATGAGGCAGTCAGGTACACACAGGCTTGCACACCCTGCTCCCTTCCTCTTGGGCTTTCCCGATCTACATAGTCTGCTCCGAGTGCCCGCTGTGGAACGGGGAATGTTGCCATTAGCACCAAGCACCACCCTTCTTTCTTTTAGGCACTCTCTTTCTCAGCATGTGGCAGCCAGCAGTTGTAACATCCCCCTTAAAAACCATATAGCCACGCTTAGGCAACAGTGGTTTTGTCCGATCCATTCCAAAAAAAGGGAAACTTCTTCACATTTTCCTCTTACAAAGTTTCCAGTTTGGGAGTGTAAACAAGTGCTTGTTTTCTTTTCACATACTCACCTAGTCTGTGGTCCCTTGGGTGTAAATTGTTTAAGTTTTACCTGTTTGAAGGTTCATTAAAGCCATCCTGCCTTTCCCAGCCTGTTTCCAGGCCATGAGGTCGGGCACTGGACTTTGGGCAGGCAGTCATCCAGAGAACCCATCTGCAAGAACCAGGGCTAAGTGCCCCACACAGTGAAGCCTCTCAGCAAACACCAGCCACTTCTGCAGCCTTCAGGAGTTCCTATTCTCTTCTCTAGCTCTCAGGGGGAGGACTTCGGACTTTTTTTTTCAGAAATCTCACTTTCCTGAGATTTCTGAAGGCTTGAACAATGTTTTGCTGCTCCCACACCACCCTGTTGGCTTTCTGACACTTTCCAAACAATCTCTGCTCAATTTCTCTTCATTCCCCTTGACAGAAGTTCCCCATTATAACCACTTACCTTGACAAGGCGACTGGGAACATGTGTGGACTACTCTTACACAAAGAACTGCCCTCAGGGAGGTTCCCACTGCTCACTCTGTCCCTCCCAGTACATCCTGGAAGAGTGTCCATTTAGATGGCGAAATCTCTGCCAGGAGTAGTGAGGTGCAGCTGAGGACACGAGTATGAACCGGGTCACATTCCCTTTAATGCTCATTTTCCATGGCTCCGTGAACTGCTTAAAGATAACTTTGTAACTCACTCTGCCACAGAAAATTTTGAGTCCAGTTAATGCCTCTTCATCCAGGGCAAGTTAAAAAACTTTCCTTTGTAGTGCAAGGCTCTGCATCTTCCCAGGCTTGAAAGAGTCACTCAAAAAGATGATCTTTGTGTGGTTGATGTGGATCCCAATGTTGCTAGATGGGCAAGCCAAGATCTTTGGAGTGACGCTGGTGGAAAAAGAAATAGCAAAGAGTGGGGGAAACCAGAGGGATCAAGAATGTGGTGGAAGAAAAGCAGCATGTGAAGAAAAGCGACATGTGACCCACACCCCCTTGTAGCAGAAGCTACAGCACTTTGAACTTGTCTAGGGCAGGAAGATCAGCTCCAGTGTGGTTTCCACCATGCTTAGAACTGCAGCTCACTCCCACCCCTGAAAACTGGTTTGTTAGCAACACCCTGCTCATCCTGCCTGTCTCTTATGCAAAGTCAGGCTAATCCCAGAATCATCTGACAGGGGGCCAGGTCAGAAAGTCACAGAGGGCTTGGGCCTGAGACATGACCTCCTTCAAGCTGCTGTTTGGCAGCTCTGTAAAACTAGAGCTGGTGTTCACTACTGGAAGAAAGGTTGGTCTGCTTCAACTCTCCCTAATCCTTTCTGCTTCATCCACAAAGCCAACCTGTGGGGTGTTAGAAACTCTCTGTGTGAAGACCTTTTGCATCCTGCCAGTGGCAATGCTGGATGGGGACCAGCTGGATGGAGAAAACCCTCAGTCAGTCTGTCGGATGTGGGAGAGAGGCTGACAACCTTTTGTAAGCTGGTTTCCCACATGCTTTCTAATTATTGTTTTTTTGGGGGATAGCATCAAGGGGAAAACACAAGGTTATGAATTAGGTACTGTGGCAAGGAAAAGGGAGCCAGGGTAGAGCTCCTGAGAAAGCAGCAGGATGATCTTATGCTGGAGTGTGTAGCCAGAGTGTGTGGGAATCAAGTGAGGCTGTGACCAAGCTTTCTGGTGGAGGAGGCACCAAGCAGCTCTCTGGCTCTGACAAAGAAGGATGTTCATACAGATTGGATCCTGGGACTCAGAGACAAACGGCCTCATTGTTGATGAGATCCTTTCCAAACAGTAGGACCATCGCTCCAAATGTCCCCCCATTCCTCTTTCTTCCCTCCACTTCACATACTGAGCATGATGTCATAGGGTGTTGAGTATCCCTTTGGTCAGTTGGGATTACCTGTCCTGGCTGTATCTCCTCCCAACCCCCCAGAACCTCCTCCCCAGCCTGGCAGCATGAAAAGCAGAAAAGGCCCAGGCTCTGTGTAAGACCTGCTCAGCAATAACAAGAACATCTCAATATTATCAACCCTGTGGACAGCACAAGTTCAAAATACAGCCCCATACCAGTCACTGTGAAGAAACTTAGCCTTACCCCAGCCAACACCAGCACAAAGGGGAGAGAAACTTGGTGGATCATTCCCTCTCCCACATGGGGTAGGAGCACATGCACAGCTTTTATTAAACATCAGCAAATCCCTCTCACAGGGATGGGATCAGGCAGAATCATACTTTATGGCAAAGCACAGGTTCTGCCAGTGGGAGGACAGGGCATCCTTGACTGAGCTGTCCAGAGGCTGACACATTTTATTTACTATAATATAAAAAATAGCGCGGGAGGGTGGGCAGGTGGCATGCAGGGGAGCAGAAGAAGAACCTTACTGTTCTCTTGGGTTTTTTTTTTCCACTTGTATTTTCCATTGGAGACTTGGTTTTCATCAGTCCCTGTTTTTGGTGAGGAAATAATAAATGCCCTCCAAGGTTAGATGGTGCTTCGGTGGAAGGCCATGCCTGGTACCACACTTCAGAAAAACCTGCAGAGGTCCAAGCTCCTGAAGGACCAGCCAGCCTCTGCTCAAGCTCTAGTGCTGCTGACACAGGAGACCAGGAGTTCAGCTAATTTTAGGTAAGGGACTGGTCATGCCAGATGCAGTCAGTAAGCTGCTTGCCCACTCTTTCCTTTCATACTGAGTCTTAATGTAGGATTTTTATTAAACGTTTAGCATGACCTGGAACCCAGAGGAAGCATTCAGCCTTTTTGATGCTAATCTGAACCACCAAAGCTTTTAAGGTTCACTTCATGCTGCCAGCAACACCCAGTGCCAGCAGTGATTAGTGGTCTCCTGGGCAGTATCTCAGCCTCTTAGGATTTGACAGGGAAACAATGAAGTTTGCAGTAGAGCCGAGTTTCAGCTGTGCCCATCTGCTAAATAACAAGTGGTAAATGATAGTTTCCTTCAATTGTAGCAGTCCATGACTACTCATGAAGTCATATAATGATCTCATCTCAGTTATTCACCACGTTCTTTCTTCTACCTGACACAGTGAAGATGTTTTTCTTTCTAACAGTAGAGAGTAAAACCAACCCCAAATCCCCATTAATACAGATCTAATGCACATACAGTGCGCAACAGAAGCATCTCCTTTTTCTGGCTCTAGCTGCCACATCTGAAGTATTTTTCCATTTAAGAGCTGGAAAGACAGGCCACTGCCTTCTTTTTAAGGTGTTCACTTGTCACAGCAAGGGCCTGGCACTTGTCTCCCTGGATGCTAAGCACTCTGCTGCCAGGTAAGGACTGCACATCCCTGTTCCCAGATCCTCACAGACAATGCCCTCTTGCTCATGGCAGTCCTTAGAAACAAAGACTTGAGGCGGAGAACCATGTAGCACAGAGGGCATTGGTGGGAGATGTTCATCACTCAAAATTAGTTCCTGATGCTGGTGGGAACGTGTTGAATGAGAAGGTTCCCACATCCATCCTGAATGGGCCATCCTGGAGCAAGGAAAGTAGAACAGGAACAGAAGGGGTGACGACTGAGAAACAAGGCAAATGCAAGCCTGGCATGCAAGGAAACAGTTGTTTCTTGTTCTCTGTAAAAGCTGGCACAAACAAATTTTAGAAGCAGAACTATTGTTTCCAATAAAGCTTTCCCTGGATGTGCAACACCCATTTTAATAACCACTAAAGTACACCTTACCCTTGGTGGACGGTGATCTAAATATGCCCACATTTTACAAGTCACGTGGTAGATTTTCCATGGCCTCTAAAGCTATTTTGAGTCAAGGACATGTACCTGAAAAATCACAGACCTTTAGTAGAGAATTTTTAACTAAGCTGTGAAGCACTTTGATCAATAGGCTCACTGCTTTGTTGCCACTGAGAAATTCAAAGCAGCACCTGCCGATTGCTTTACCCCATCATTTAGAATCTGAGATGGGAAAATATTGTACAACTCACAAGAGGTTTTGCTTACTGTCCTTTAAAGGGATTATAATCACAGGCTTCATAGGATGACACACACCAGACCTGAAGTTGTGAACTCCTCAGTCTCTCTGAAGGTTCTGAAAGCCCATTCATCATGAGCTGCTTTAAAAATAAAAGAAACACACCTTTCTTTTCTTAAAAAGAAATTGAAAAAATGGATGTCTTTGAAAAAGTTTGACTAGATGTTTGCCAATGAAATTTGCATGAAGAAGACACTTGTTGCTGAATAAAAGATCGTGAAGACAAGAGACATTTCTCAGCTTTATTCACCCTGGAGAATTCTGAAGAAAAGTTCTTGACAAAAGCAACAGGACTTGCAAGTATGAAAAGGTTGTTACTGTAAAAAGAAAGGAGAGAAGAGGGGAGGGAATGGCTGGGCTGCCATGTACAACTCAACAGTCCCATGGAAAGCTCTCCAATCTGGGATGTTCGAGCACGTTATGACAAAGAGAAAATGCAGGCAAGGGAGGATGTTTTTATCACTGCAGCCAGGAGTGCCAGCATTGATGTCTTCTCATGAAGCAGCAACCCAGCTTCTGCAATGGCTTGTTAAACCCAAGGATGTACCAGGCTTCTGGGAAGCAGGCTTGGGAAAATACATTATGCTGGCACCTGGAGCAGTAGCAAAAGATGACTAGAACAGCATTTTCAAATGTCATTCCAGCCTTTCTGACAGGCTATTACTCTGGACTTCAGGAATGAATGCACTGAATGAGCAAAGTTACTGCAGACCCATGCACAACTCCTGTGTTGCCTGGACCAAGACTACAACCAACATAAAGTTGTCTGCAGAGCCTGTGGAAGGACAAAAAGCTTTTCTGCTGGTGATGAACCAGCCATCACCTTAAAGAGTTGCTGGGTCATAACCATGAGCCTCCTCATTGACCCCAGATATCATGGAGGATTCATCTGTTGGTGCATTAGTGAATGTGAAAGAATTATTTGCGGGGCATATTCCCGTATTCCTACATCCCTATCCATGGAAGAAAGCAACATCTGTTACCTTTACATGTGATGAAATATGCTCTGCTCTATCCAAAGGCCTTTTGTCACACTACAGTTGCTATTTAGTCTTATCAGACCAGGGCCTCATTTTGTCGTGTCAAATTATCCTCAGGCTTCTCCTTTGGCCACAGAAATCTGGGAACAACACCATGTTGATGTAAAAAGCATCATGTGAGACACCCTCAATAGACACTTGTGTTGAGTGGAATGGTGTAGAAGGCATATTTGTTTGTCTGAAGAGGGAGTGGCATTCAGAAAATGTCATTAAAGAGGATTCTTCCTTCTCACTCACCTGGTATAGAATCCACCTTCAGAGCCCATGATGGATGGCACAGATCACCCCTGGTGTTCTTTCTCCTTTTGCCAGGAGACCACAAAAGATGTTGGAAGGTGTTCTCTGTCAGGACACCCTTGGTTCAGAAGCTGGTGTTGTGTTTGAGGAATTATCCTGGGGTTGATGTTATTTCATAACATGAATCCCCTAAAAACTTAGGTAACTGGCAGTGTGAGACAGAAGTGGCACTTTTGCCACCCATTTTCAATATGCTTCTTGAAAGGAGTCACCTTGGAGGGGCAGATCTGTGACTGTGGGAGCAAAGCTTCTGTGACAACGCAGAGCAGAAGCAGGCAGCCACTGGTGAACCTCTTTCTCCAAGAGAAATGACCTTTTGGATGCAGTAACTCAACTGCATAATGGCAAAGGCATCTGCCATTTCCCAGTCCTAAGGAGGCACCTTACATGAGCCATGGACCATGTGTGGATGGGCCCTTTAGACACCCTCCCCAGCAGCCAGGGCAGCTCTTAGGAGAACTTGCTTTTGGGCCAGCCACCTGCAGCATCAGCAGCAATGACAGTAACACCCCTCCCCTTGCAGGTGCCCTTTTCCAGGCTGTTGGTGGAAGGCAAGCCCTGCTAACTCCCTCCTGTGCAAATGGCATTTATGTGCAAGTGCTGCAGGTAAACAAGCACAAGCTCAGGCTCCTTCTTGCCACAGGAACACACTGGCCCTGGGACACACCCTGCCTTTGCCCTCTTTCCTGTGGGAATTCACTAGCCACAATGCCCTGCTTGAAGTGGGGATCACAGGAGCAGGAATATACCCCACCAGGGCTTTGCCAGCCACTATTAATGCAGACCATATTTACAGCAATAAACCAAAGCAGATACCTTATTCACGCAGAGTGTAAATGTAACACACCCACAGCCCTCTACCAAGGGGTGCAGAAGCAAACAAGATGCTCCTGGACATGCTGCACAGTGGTTTTCTTCCTCATGGCCCACAATTGTAGCGACCTCTGAGCACAGGGATGAAAATACCTGCTGCCACAACACGCCTGGTGTGTATGCCAGCTGTCAGCATTCAGTCAAGGGCAGTTTTTGCCTCCCAAGGCCATACTTCTCCCCTCCACATACACACCAAACAAAATCTGTTTTTCTAGAAGCACTATGAAGTGTTTCTAGGCAGGATTCTTGGCGGGCTGTGCGTGGGACTAGGGAAGAACCTTGGCCAGGCACCCCAGTGCGGGCTTTCCCTACAAACCATGGCAAAGGGTCATCTCTGAACAGGTTTTCAAAGTGCAAAGCAGCCAGATGGGGTTGCAAGTTGTGAAAGACCAACATAGAGTTTCAGACATTCCTGGACCATTTCAAAACGTGTTTTGACGAGCCCAGTTGCATGGGGTTTTCTGCAAGGCCTTTTATGATTATATCTCTCAGCAGAAGACTCAGGACTGCTTTAAAGAAAGAAAAACAAACAAAAAGATGCAATTTAACTCCAAATACCTGAAGAGAGTAAGTAGGGAACACAACTTTGGAAAACACATTGCAGTGTTTATTTGAAGATAAAAACCACTGCTGCAAACCACTCGGGTCTGATTTAGATTACAAAGGGTGTTTGTTTATATAAATGATAGGGATGTTTTAAAGTCTTCCAGCAAGGCCCTTTCAGCATTGCTACTGACAACAGAAACAAAGTGCTGGGTTCAGCCCGTGCTTTCACCAGGACCCCTGTGCCTGTGGGAGGTTTTATGAACAGGGGTTGAGTTCAGGGCCCTCTGAGGGAGAGCAGGACAATACACAGGGAAACAAAATGCTGTCCTGAGTGGCCCAGGGGGATCCTCTGCCAAGGAAGTACAAGACTTACAGTGACACGCTACCCTGATGCAGAGGATGTCCCCAAAAGGACAGATTTACCCCAGCCTTCAAGCATGTTTGAAGCAGAGGGTTTTTGTTACGGGAAATGCCAAGTCCCTGATTTCTGGCAACCAGGTCCCCATCCATACTCTGTCCCATTCGCATGAAATGACAGTTTGGTCAAGATTTGCTCAGTGTTACCCTGCTCAGAGGGAGAATTCCTTAGGTCACCTACACCCATCACATGGCTGTTCCTGAGGAACCACAGGCTGCCCTCCCGAGTCTACAAACAGCATTTGCAGTGCAAGGCTTTAGAGCAACCACCTGACTTTGGCTGGCAAAAAGGGCATTGCTCAATATCCTGCATGTGTGTTACACTTTTACTAGGAATGCCAGGAACACCAGGAATTACTGAAAAACATTTTTCCACAATGGCATTTTCCTATCCCTTTTCAAAGCCCTAAGGCTGAAATTTACTCCTTCAGGGACAACCCCCAAACAAAACAAAGCTGTGCCTTTCATACATGTTCTTTCACCAGCAGTAAATGTCTGTGTCCTTGCAGATGCAAAGGGTGACACGCTGACCTGCTGGGCTCACTCTGTGACCCCCCACCCCCAGCTAAGCTATCAGCCAGAGGAAGGGTTTGTTTGCCCTCCCAACTCACCTGTTCAGCAGTGCCCAAGTCAAGCTCAGGCAAGGACCCTGTAACATTTGGTGTCTCATCCCTTACACAAGGAGTGACAACACCTGATGAAATCATTTATTTGCCAACACAATGGTCTTCAGAGGTGTGCAAAATGGCTACCAGCCTTTTGACGCTCTGGTGGAAGGGTAATATTTAGGATAAATATATAACTCACTTACCAGTACTAACTTCAGGTCCTGCTTTTTCCATGGAGTCAAGAAGGAGTTACAGACAGGGCACCTGGACAACACTCTGAAGATACATTAATCCTTCACCACTCTGAGAGTAGCTTCGAGCTGCTACCAGTAAGTCCTAGGCCAGAACAAAGAGATGGCCCTGCCCTTCAATGCAGAACTTGGACTTTCTCCCAGAATTTTTTTCTTTAAAGATGAGCAACTGCAACTCACAACCGTACTGCAGAGAAAAAGGTGCATACATTCAGCTCTAGCTGTCCTGATCACCTAAGGCAGCGTGCCTGAGTAAGAGAAGTACAGCTCTGATTTATGATGACACACTTCCAATGCATCAACATAACACTTCCCCTTAGATCTGTGCAACTGCATGAGCCTAAAATGTCAATTTGACATTCTGAGCATCTGCTTCAGCCATCTACATCACTCACATTTCCTCTGCACTGTTCCTGTTGTTTTAGTGCTAACAAGGCAGTGGTGAGGGTCTGAGAGCCAAGATTTGCTCCTAAAGACTAAAACGTGGGCAACTCATGGAATCATCACTTCAAGGATTTTGTTTCCAAATGTAAGGTAGGCATTAAGAAGGCAAAGAAAAAGGGTATTCTTAAATTAGTTAACATAAATAAATAAGAATATTTTCAGCTTGGCTATTACTGCAAGAGCACTGCACTCCTCTGTACTTTATGTTACTCAAAATAGAGGTGCATAATTTGAGAGGTTTTTCCTTACACATGAAGTTGAACCATCTCTGAAATAGTTCCTGCTGAAGTTAATATCGAGTCATTCTTGTTTCCCAGCATCCCATTTTCCAGTACACCACATTTCTGCACTGACAACTGGTAATTGCACGGCAGGATCCAAAACATTTTGGCAATAGATCACAAAACTCTTCAGGATGCAGGAGGAAACATGGGATTACTCAAGAAATGGGAACACATTAGCCAGTTAACATGATCAGAAAATTGGCATTCAAAAAGTCATTTACAAGTTTCAAGGTTAGCGTATTAAGAGGGAAACAATTCACTAAGTTTAGAACTGTTGTTTCATACTGCTGGAAAACTCCACCATGGCACCACCTGCTCTTGTTCGGGTATTTATCCTGTCTGTGAGTTACTTCTGCCTTTGAACCGTGGAGCAAATCTCTGCCACACTCTTCCAGAGGTAAAACAGGCTCTGGTTCTGTGACACACACTGGTCTGTCACAAGTGGCCCCCCAGAGCCAGGAGTTTCAGCAGTCCCTTTGGAAGTCTCACCTGCTCTGGGTTTTACACAGACCAGGTCAAATCCCACCCACCCCCGACCACGTAGAGCCCCATTTTAATGCTTCCAGTCCTACAAGAGTTCTGTCTGCAGGAACATCAGAACTGAGATGTTGGAAAATAATGGACAGACAACAGTAGAAATAACAGTTTTGTAGATTTAGTGTTTGCAATTTGTTTTACAGCTTATAATGAAATACTGTTAGAGATAGTCTACATTCATATGTTTCAGGTAAAAATACAGTTTTAAAATCATAAGGCACTCTAAGATATCTTAAAACAAATGCTTATATAAAAATTCAACAAGAGGGCTGGACGAGAACCCTTTGTACCCTTAGTGTTTCTGGTCAGTAAATGATCAATTCTCTAGCCAGGCAAGCAAGTGAAATAATCAATAAAAAGGTTTCCAAGACAGAGTTACTGCTGTATTAGTGTGCACTCTGGAGCAGTCTATTTGAAGTGTCTTCAGTTGGGGAGGGAGGGCACGGTGTGAATAAGATGCATTAAAATAGTTCTTTGAACTGGGCAACAAAGATGCATTGCAAGGATTAAGTTTCATTACTTTCATTGGATTAAATTCCTTCCATTCATTATTGCCAACAAGAGTAAGGAACAAAAAGGAGTTGGTTCTCCCCTCCCTCCCCCCCTAGTCCCATTATAATTCAACACAAGATTTCAAAGACTTAAAATGACCAGGACAGAAGCCCATGAAAAACTGCATCTGGCCACTTCAGAGTATGTTTAAATATTCATTACTGACTTCCTCAGGTCTCACCTCTTATTAAAGAAAGAGAAGCATAAAAGAATTGGCAACTGTCTAAGCTGCTTCCCATCAAATTGATCTTTTGCTTCTTTTTAACACGACCCCACAGTTCCCATCAAGTACCTGCATTCAGAAACCCACCAGCAGCTCTCCCTGGCAGAAGCCTGGTGGGGCAGGGGATGAATGCAGGCAGGGCCCCGGGCCCCATGGGGAAGAAGGAATGAGCAACTTTGCCTAACACACTTGTGTCTCAGCTTAAGAACAGCTTCAAAAGCTGGTCATGCTGGGCTGCTGTAGCAACAAGGGCACTGATACCAAAACACTGACTGAAGACTTCACTTGAAGATGCATCTTCAGGAGGTGAAATCTTCTAAGAACTGACAGAAAACAAACAGACTCTGCCTACTTCTCAGGGCCCCTGAGAAGGGGATGGTAGAAACAAGTGCCATTATCCATCTGTGTATTTTCAAGTTGTGTCTCACCTATTTTATTGCCCAGTACATTTTAAGTCTTTGGGGGCCAACAATTGCTGAAAAATGACTCAAAGGGGCTCAATGTGCAAGGCACTACAGTATATCTCTACATCCCTAGTCCTCTCAAAACTACCTCAGAGGGGAAAAAACCTCAAATCCAACCAACCGACAATTTGTTTTTCCTACAAGTTCTTGATTGTTTTAAATTCTGACTTACTGGAATTGCACTTTAAACCCCAGCAGCAAAAAGAAAACTTGGCAGCTATATTCAGGAATATATATATATATATAAAATTTTAAGATACATTTTAACAAGTCTAAAAATGCATAGTTATCAACTGCATAACCTGTCAAATTTTGACCTGGTTACAGTAAAGAATCTGTGAAGACAAAAAAAAAAAAAAAAAGATTACCCTAATAGACAATACAATATTTGGGCAGAAGTTAGGAAAGAACTGCAGTTAAGGATCGAGTTAAATTAGAACCAGCCACCACTTGTCTGAACTCATCACACACAGAGGTGCTACTGTGCAAACAGGAACTCTGATGAAATCTAGCTTTGTGAAGTGAAAAAATGCATGACTTCAAGGCAGCTGCTGCTAAAGACAAGAAAGGAAGGTGGTATCTCATGGCCCTGAGCTCAAAAGATCTCGAGACCTCAACTTGTGTGGCTCACTTTTGCTGGAGAGTCAAGCTCTAGATCACACAGCTGATTGCTACAGTTATACCAGCAGGCAAATTAAAATTGTGTCTCTGGAATCATCTTATTGTCATTGAGCATTGCTGTGACTATGGTCACTTGGGACAGCAAGAAGCATCTGAAAGAGGAGACGAACAAAACAGGCCACTCACTGGTTGCAATTTCACCAACAGCATGCAGTTGGCTTCTCCCAAAACCTGTATGTTCTTCTCAAGCAAACCTCATAGAGTTTGCTAAAGTGACATCCAGTTGCTTGGCACATAACACCTCATTGTGTCTTAAAAATATACTTTAAAACATTATTTGGGAAGGCATAGAGCACATGCAATTAATTCCATGTGGATCAAGGCACACAGGGCATCACATGTGCGTGTGGGAACTAAGTTGCAATGATTAACAATGGACAGGGCACTGTTTTACTATCAGATAATTTCTTTCAAATTCCAGTTCTTTCCAAGGGAAACTGGGGAAATAAAGACTTCTGTCAAGGAAATGCAAGGCAAGAAATTCAACCTGCACACCGAGACAGACTGGAACATACGAAGTTTTACAGACCTTGTTCTTCAGGTCATATTAAAGCAAAAACTGTGGTCTAATTAAAAAAAAAAAATCACTAAAGCTAGTTATAAAGAGCAGAATTATCAAAGTGCTTTAATACATAAAGTGTCAAACATAATTAAACAGGAACATTAACAGAGCTGCCATAAGATGTTCAAATAGGTACATGTGTTTTCTGAATGCAGGAAAGAAGCACAGGTTTTTAAATTACCCCGTAGGGCCAAAATGGGTTAAGAAAGTTTTTTTTGTTCATTTCAGCTTCTTAACATGATGGTTTTGCTCTGTTCATGCATTCAAAGGCACAGTTGGATTTGCTCTATCAGAAACTGCATCAAAAGGCCTGCCTACCATGAAATATTAATAAAGGGGCAGCTCTCACTGAGTGAAGCACACAACAGCCTCATAAAGTAGATTTATAGATACCTGTCAATTTGTAGTATTAATTTTATAAGGTATTTCTTGATGCTTAGAAATTCTGAGCTATTTCCTGCACCTTTCCTTTAAACATAGCTTAAGACAACTGCGTGTGTTATTTGAACCATCATCAGACTGCCTAAGCCATTGCAACGAGAGCAGATGCAAACAAATAAATAAGGAAGACGTTTCAAAAGCACCTTGTTCAAGAAGCTCAGGTAACATGCCTTCGCCTCCCTAACGGCTTTTCCTCTCCTGTTAGGAATCAGGAAAAAAGAATTCTCCACAGCACTTCTCTGGGTACTTTCAATTCACTGAGCTGCTATATACCTTAGGCACATGGCCTTAAAGATGGAAAGTAACCCAGCCAAACACAGCAGAGCAAACTGCAGTGGGGAAATGTGGCTGTTGATAAACAAAAAATGTCAATCCAGACCTTTCCTGCAATTCACAGCTGTAAAAGCAGATTTGCTCCACTAAGCTGAAACTGAAAAGCATGACACAGAGCATCACATCTGGTCCCTTGCACAGGCCACAAGTCTGAAGTAATACCAATTATAACAGAACAATTTGTCTGTTTTCTGAAGGCACCATAAAGACAGCAACACTTCAGGTGTAATGGGAAGAGGGAGGAGGAGGAAAAATAACAAATATTGTTAGAAGGAGACACTAAGAGCAGCTTAGTATAACAAGGGAAAAAAAGGTGGCTCAGTTCTATGATGGCTATAACATCTGTAAAACTACAGAAACCCTACACCTCTAGGCAAAGGAAGAGTAACCAGTTTGGAAAAATCTAGTCCTGAATAAAAAAAAAGATTCAACTTTCATTTTCAGTGGATGGGTGTAAAATCTGTAACTGAGATCGAAGGAGACAGAAAGGAATCAAACTGCAATATAAAACACTGGGGTCCATACACACTCACATGGCATCATTAGCGTGTTCCTGATTTACCACAGTGTTAAAGGATCTGGACAGTCCCCTTTGCTCTGCAGGATGACTGAAGTCCAGTCAAGTTTCACATATTAAAATCCTTCTGAATCCGCCAGTGAGAACAAACGCCTCTCCCAGCCCGTCTGAGGGAGGGGGGTGCCTCCCAGCCAGGAGACATTTCTAACAACCCCAGGCAACCTACAGGCAGCACGATGCTGACTTAGATCTCCTAAGCAGCACTGCACCAAGCAAGTCCAGGCTTGCTAAGATGTTCTGTCCCCGCATGGACTTGAGGACAATTTCTCACGAGCCCTTCAGGCCAGTGGCTCACGCTTCGCCGTTCCATTCTCGCTTTTCAAATCCATTTTCCTTCCCGTTTTCCCCTCCGTTTCCCCGTTATCCCAGAAGGACTTTCTGCATCCTGTGCGCAGCGACGCTGGCCTCATCCTCGGAGTCAGACTCGCTCTGGGAAGTGGAGCTCTGGGAAGTGGAGCTCTGGGAGGCAGAGCTGAAGGGAGAGGAGCACTCTGGGGAGCACAGGTAGTGCATCAGCGGGAGCCGGTACTTCCCACAGAAGTCAACGAACTTGATCTGCCTGACGCAGCTGTCGAAGTACACACCTGGGAGGGAGAGGGAAGAGAAGAACATGAGACCCTGTGCCCAGACACCTGCAAACTGCAGGGCTCTTGTGCCTGGAGCATATGCCCTCAATTAGGATTTCATTGGCACTGCACTGGATGGAGGAGCATAAGGGATACTGGTGGAAGGGACCAGGATACCTCTGAAAATGTGAAATTTCTTTTCTTAGTAAAAAAACTCCTGTAAAACTGTATTTGGTAGGTGATTCAGAAAAGCACACTCTTCGTGGAAAGACACAGGGCAGTTACTTCCAAAAAATGCAGCAATTTCTTCTAACCATTAGGGGGAAAATTCAAGCTGGGAATTTGCAAACTTCTTAGATGTCAAATGAATTAATGCACTCTATTTTCAAACTTGTAAAACCTCTTCTACCAGCTAGTAAAAATGTGTTCACAAACAGACTTTCACGGCTCTACATTTCTTCTGCTTGAGTGAAGCCACCATGCTGAGCTTGGATGCTACTTTCCATGGCAACAGTCTTGCTGTAGCACACAATTATGTTCTCTTCCTGTCACAGCAAGTGATTTTAGACGCTGACATTTTCAGAAGTTTCCAGCAGTGTTTTAAGTCCTAGCTGGTCAGGAGTAAGCTTTTCTCCTGCAGTGCTAGAGCAATGCTGCACTACTGGGAGAGTTCACATGGCATAGCCAAAAAGCACAAAGCCAATCCATTGTTATCCAAGCTATGCAAAACTCTTAAAAAAAGGAAACTTTTTTTCCCTCCCAATATAAGTCCTAGCCCTTCCATCTTTGCTTATGGAGCATGCCTTGATATTGTCCTGTAAGAAGATAACAGCTTGCATTATGACTGCAAGGTAGATACTAATTAATGATTTTTTTTTTTTCCCCTTAATCTTCTAAATGCTAAATGTGCAGATCATTTACTCTGGTTAAAGATTAAGCATTGAGCCAAATTAAGCCCCAAGCATTCCAGGCTGTTTTATGAAGTCCTCTTCTTCCAAGAGCTACAGGATAGTGGTCCCAAGCTAGAGCTAAACAAGTTGCTGCTGGTAACTGCTAAGCACTAAAGCCACTCTCTTCCACCCAGAAATGATGCTCACCATTCAGCAAGGGTGTTTGCAAAAGTTCTGCTGTCCATTACTTGCTCTGAGCTATTTCAGGGCAAATGGATCGGAAACTTCAGATCATAAAAACCACAGCGGAGTGCTGGGATGAGCTACAAAGACTCTGACAGAAGTGCTGTCAATTACATTCCCATGCAAATCCTGTAAACCAGCACTACAACTCTGAACACTGAGTTCCTCAGTGAGCAAGACTCCTTGAAGACAAGTTTCCAGGAGACCTGGAGCCAGGGAAATACAGCCAGAATGTGGCTGCAGTAAGTAACGCTTTGAACCTGAGTGAGCTTCTGAAGTCCCAGCAAGTCAGAGGGAAAGGAAACCACCAGGTACGAGCAGGAAGCAGAGCTGTAAAGGTGAACTTACCCCCGCATTTAGGATTGGGGCAGTTGCTGGCCAAGCTCAGGTACCGGACAAGGCTGTCCGGGAGATCGCTGGGGGCGTAGGGAACGTTGCGGGTTTTAACCGTGCGCCCGGCCAGCTCCTGGAGGCTCGGGGGGTTGTAGGTCAGGTCACGCACAAACCGCACCACCAGCGGGTTCCCACGCAAGCTCAGCTCCTCGAGGTGAACCAGGTTAAGGATCTCTCGGGGAAGGTAAGTCAGCAGGTTATTGTGCAGGCTAAGGGAACGCAGGGAATGCAGCCTAAGGATGGAGATGGACACTCTGTCACGATGTGCAAGTGGAATTGCCCCACAGCTGCATTAAGCACACCCAATACTCTCCCTGCTCCCACAAATTTCTTTTTCTTTGGCTTTTCTCCCTTTTAAAACATAAACTCATGCTAGAACTGCTCTTACTCCACTACACACAATGCACTAGAAAACTCAGCTCAGCACCAGAATACCTGCTAAAGAAACACAGTCTTAAACGTGCTGCTATCCCTCTCAGTATTCCCCACACACACCCCCCCAAAAAAAGGCAGAACAAAAGCGTACAAACTGAGAGCTTTCAGGGGACAGAGCGTTTCCTTGTACCCAGCGCATGCAGCAAGAACAGTCCCATGCAGGGCTCTGAATAAGTCACCTGCTCTGTCTCATGCATTAAAGATGACTGCTGGGAGGCAGCCAGCCCTGGAAAGCCCCATGTTTTCACTGCTCGGGCTGCACCACCTCGCGCTGATACCGCCGGGTCCCAGCGAGGTCAGGCCAGGCCAGCAGCAGCACAGGGGACAGGCAATTTTTTTGCTTTTGGATAAGGCCTTCCCCCCTCAGGAAGCACAAAGCGATGCTCCAGGGCTGCTCCCAAACATTTAAAAATTACACGACATTGTACTTTAAGAATAATCCCACTATACTATCAAATTCCAACTTGGAGAACTCCATGCTGCCATTCAGTTGTTTTTAGGGTTACAGCTATACCTCCCATCTTCATTTCCCATCTTAGGCTACACATACAGAACTGCAGTGTCCTCTTTCCCCCCATTCTGAACAGATAAAGCAGTAACCCAGCCACTAGAACTGTGCTGTACAAGTACACAAACATTCTGAGATCCTAAGGTAAGGAATGCCAAGGGAACGCAGGGGATGTACTAGACAAAAGTACACACAAAAAGGTTTTGGGTGAAAGGCAAAACCCATCAAGCATTCATTACTAATAAAACACTACCATTCTTACTTCTTAAGGTAGTAATTTATCTTTTCTGAGTTGCCCAGGTACTTTTCAGGGTCCTCTATACCAATCTATTAATTCACTGTAAGGTGCAATCTCGGTGATGGTTTTTTAACACAACCCTTTCATTGAGTTTTCCAGATCACATATTCATGGTCTGCCTGCAGTGCACCATGCCAAGGACGCTCTTTTTCAAATCCAGCCACATTAACAAACTGAAGGACAAATAGGTCCTCCCAGGTACTTTTATCCATGCACACACAAGAAAAAGTTCAAAGAGTTAATTACAGCTGGTGGCTGATGACAGTAAGTACTCACTGTGCCAGCTGAGGTGGAATGCTCTGGATCTTGTTGTCACACAGAACTAGATACCTCAGAGAAGGCAGTTTTGCTAATTCAGGTGGAATTGCCGTAATGAAATTCCCTCCGAGGTATAGAAACTCTAAACTGAAAAGCAGAAGAGAAAAGAGTGCATTATTTCATTAATTTCAAGTTTCCTTTAACTTCTAGGTTTTCACAGCTACTACATTTCATGAAGGAAACTGACAGATGACTACCTATGAGATAATTTGCTGAGAGCAAGAAAAAAAAAGCTGAGTTGCACATCAAAATTACAACAGAGCTGCTGTTTCACAATAGATAATGTTGAGATTTTACCTCCAGACTCCTGCAGTCACCATTACACCTGCAGGTAGGCACCACACAACTGTGTATTCCTACTACAACCCCTTATGAAAGCTCCTGTTCCTATTTCCAAGGATGTGCAGGGTCTGGTGCAGGTGCACACACAGGGTCTGCAGCACTGTCACAGATCCCATGGCAGCCAGTGGGAGCTCTCAGTTACAGCAGGAGTGAAGCACAAGCCCAGTGTCTCTCCCTGCAAATCCTGGCCCTGCACCAGCACCAGTTGCTCTTCGTGGAACCATCTGACTCCTCGGTGACTAACTGGAACCTTTCAGCATTAGTCAGAGGCAGCCAGCCCCCCTTTGATACAATTCACACCCCAACACCACAGAATGCACCTAAGTCACACAAGGACATGCACACAATTTCTCAGAGAGATTGATTTCACCACTCTGAGGTCATGAAGCCTAAAGTTACCAGAATCCATGGCTGGGCTTCACTGCAGTTTGGGCTCAAATAGAAGAATCACTGGATGTCCTGTGAAAACTCAGTGGATCAGAGACAGGAACAGAGAGAGGTATTAGATCCCTTCTGCCAGATGGGAGTAGCCAGCATCTGCTGTGCACCTCTGCCCTTCTAGGAAGAAAAACTGGCAAGCATTTCTCTCTGACATAATAGTTCCAAGTCCCCATTCCACAGATTCAAGTAGCTTGCTTTCCCTGTTCTCGGATGTTTGCTGAAAGAGGAACAAAGGCAGGCTAAATTTGGGGACTTCTTGCTAATCACAGTTTAGCTAAGGTTTTCTCCCATGTTTGAAAAAGATGGATCCCACAGTCCCAGATCAATATCTCCAACACAAACTCGGGTTGCCTAACTACAATGCACCTTGGCCTTCTCTGATCCAGCAAGCATTGCCCACAGGCCAGGGAAAGCGAACTCATCCAAGCTCCATCAGCCTTGCTTTAAGTACAGGTTATAACTTCCTTGGAGTAGGAGACACCTTCATCTCACCCCAGCAACTGAGAAATGCTCTGGATACAAGTGGCACAGAAACACAGGAACAGAGCATCCAAGGGTCATGGTGGCCCACCCAGACAAGGTTTGAACCCTGAAACTCTGTGCCACAGCATATGTGGAGCGCAGAGAAGCTCCCCCCGAGACTTCCCTTGGGATGGAGCAGGAGAACAGCAGAGAGAGTCTATTTTGCTCAGTTCTTGCAGGAAACTTGAACCCCAGAGATCCAATGACAGCATCTGCTTGGGCTACAGAGGTCACTACTGCAGCACAAATGCACGTGCCCAACAGCAAAGGGCAGAATGACAGACCTTTGCAACACACCAGGAGATGCTTGCAGGGCTCAGCTTTCCCTGCATTCCCTTGTGTTTTTGGAGTATGTCAAAGGCAAGCTAAATAATTGAAACTGGACAAAGAAAAATAAAGAAAATAAAGCCCCAAACTGAATTTGATTATATGGAAGGCAGTAACTACAGACCAAGTAGGACAGTACATTTGGAAGTTACTCTGAAGGTGCAAGAAAGTGCACAGGGAAAAACGTCCAATTGCCACTGCTTCACAGTAACCTTTACCTCTGTTCCACTCAGACAACCTGTACGCTGAGGAGTGGGGGTAGGAGGAGGGCTGCTATGCAGAGACCATGTCAAGGAGAGATTATTTTTAATTAACTTTTGATCCCCTAACAAAGCCCCGAGTTTTAACCAAAATTCCTCCTTCAAACCTCCATTGTTTCCTGAGGTGGATTTAGGCTGCTTGGCTCTCACTAGGGACTTAACTGCTGAGTATACAATTCCATACAATTCCTAACTCCATACCATCGGTAGAGCCCACACCAAAAGCTGTTGGGCAAGGGAATTCTAGCAATGTGGATTTCAATATTTAAACAAGGTTTGGACATGTACAAGTTTATTTACTTTGTAGGAAAAGTGAATAATTAACTCCTCATCCTTTGTGTTTGAGGACACTAATGCCTGTAAAGTGACATGGCATAAAAACACCTCCAACCAGGGAAGGAGAAGAGGGCACAAGTTATACAGTAAAAGTGTTTCAGGAGTTCATTTCAAGGCATAAAATGCATATGTTTCAAGAGCAGCCTACTGTACAAACCAATTGTGCAAAACCACTGCCTACAAACTTCTTACAGCTTCAAATCTGTTCTTTGTAAAGTCTGGAATGAGAATACTCAGTCATACCAGGAAGGATAAAAAGACCTAACATCAGAGTACAAACTGTCTCTAACTAAAAACCCACTAAATAAGATAACTCCTTCACTGGCAACAAATGCTTAAAATATATTTCATTTTCACTCATTTTCTGAATCACCTTTTTGGGGTCAGTAGACTAAAAACTCACGGGGCTCAGTCTGGAACAGCAAATTCAGAATTTCCACATCAACTTATGGTATTAATTAGATGAATAATTCATTCAAAAAAACCACAGGGAGGAGGTTTTGAAACTACAAAGAAACTTATTTAAAACATAGGAAAGATATTCTTATAGCTTCCACTGAAACACTGCTCAGCAAGAAAACAAAATCCGTAACTCCCATCCCTCAAAGTACACTTTGCTAGGAAGAAGGATCTAGCCTAGTCTTGGCTAAGCAAGGTGAAGGAGTCAACAACAGCCATTTCTGCATCAAATTGAAGTGTCAAGAATTGTCTGAGCAAAGCTAATCATGACATAGGAAAGGATTTCCAAGAGGCATGACGTTTTTATCAAGAGCACTGACCACAGCACTGGGACGTAGCTTGTTCCCAGCTGATCTGCTTCTGGCTGCTTTTCATGTCACACTCATACTAAGCCTGTATCTGGAGGCAAAGGTGATGCTGCCTCTTGAGCCATCCTGCTCAGGGCAGGGCAGTTTGCTGCTTGGTAGGACAAGCAAAAGCACTGCTCAGCTCTGCCCTCTTCACACAAGAGCCTGCAGCAAGGCAATCTGCAACATTCACGCCAGGTTTTTGCACAAGGACCACAGCAGGGATGGCACTGAGCTCAGTGAATGCGTCTAACCTTTCACACTTAGACCTAGCCCTTCTGACAATCATTAATCTGTACAGTCATTTTGATTGATCAGCTAAGGTCTTGTGAACTGCTGTGTACACAGAGGTAGAACTGGATGTTTTCCTGCACTTTCAAAAGCCAAGAATCTTCAAAAAGCCAGAGATCAACTATCATCAAACAAACATACATAGGCACAGTTCCAATTTTTGAAGCTAGAATGAGTGATTTACTTCCAACCTGCCACATAGACTCTGGCTGTATGAGTTTCAAGAGGGGACAAACACTAACAAAATCAGTCTCAACAGAAAATGAAAAAAACCCCACCAACCATGTGACAGAGTTACTAATGAAGGTTGACACTTTCTCTCCTGCCTTTTAACGATGTTGACAAATACGCTAATAAAAGGCCTGAGTCCCTTTCAGCCTGGCAGCCAGCAGCCCCCCGCTCAGCACAACCAGTCCTAATTGCTGCCAAGCACAGCCAGCACGCTGAGCCCATCATGTGGTGCTCCTCTCCAGCAGCGTATTTCACACCACCCGGCTGTAGGGTGGCAACGAAAATACTTCTATCTACTAAGAAAGGAGTGGAGAAATGCTCAAACAACTATGATCAGCTCAGGGAGTTGAACATGCAAAGAGACTGTACCTTCTTGCTTGCGTATGTCCTTGATGTTTTCAGGTCATCAATAGCACAAATCAAACCCAAAAGCCCCCAGACACTCAGAAAATAAGAAGAGCCACTCTGAGCACTTCAGGTATTTTTTATACCCTAGCAATTACCACAGCACTCCCATAGTCATGTTTCAAGGGGATAATGTCTTCAGGCATAGGAGATACTCAAATTTTCAATCCACCTTGTTTCCCTACAGATGCTTCTTTGGATAAAATTTAACAGCTGACATCAAACAGATGCATCTAAACAGGTAATATAAAAAAAGCCCAAACCAACAATGGTGCCTGAAATAGCTCCAGGTCTTTTTAAGATAAACTTTTTAGCGAGAAATTTCCAGGGCAGTTTTGAGGCTCATGCAAGGGAGGAATTTCAAAGCAGCCCACAATACACTCCTGTTAACCCTGTTCTACGATTTGCTAATTCCTGAGAGAACTGCGTAGCCTTTGCTGACACGCAAATTTAAGATCAAACGGTCGTCTGAACACTATTTGCAAAACGTTTGAAGAGGGGAAGAAGAAGGGAGACAGCAAGCAGATTTCCTAATGCTGTATCTTTATCAAAGCTCTGCTTGCCCTTTTTCCCACACTAACAGCCGTCCTTTAAGCGTATGCTTGTCTAACATGCTTAACACTACCCATGAATGAAAGCAATCGCTCTGGTTTTTAATGCATCTAAGCCTTTACACAAACCTTGGATGAATCCAGTTAGGCGTCTGAGGTCTTTGATCCCAGCCCTCGTACAGCCAGGTTTTATTAGAGGAATGCCAGCAAGAAGGAAAGGAACGTGCACAAGTCTTTTCCAAGCTCTGCCTGCTCCCGGTGCTCTCCAGAGGATGAGAGAATTCCCTAGGAGAGTATGACTACACTCACAATTCCCATGGGAGACTTGAAGTATTGGCTGCACTTCCCTAAGCCCTTGAGAATTATTCATTTTATGGGACACTTGCAGGACATTTCCCAGGCCTGCACACTGAGCAGGGCAAACCGTGCACCCTTTAAGCCAAACCTCACAGCTGCGCTGGGAAGATCGGAGCTATGTTTTACCAGATTTGCCCTACAAATTTTGTGCCAGGATGGGCACAAGTGGATGGCCACATTTCTAGCTCACCAGCTGTAATACACCTTGCCCCATAGTGCATCCCCAGCTGGATCAGCAGAGGGAGGATATACAGAACCAATGCAGCAGTGGGATCTCTATGCTGATCACAGTTCAGGAGCTGCTGAGGGCTGTGAATTGAGTCTGAGAGAGAGTGACTGACCATAACATCTCCCACTGAAAACACAGCAAGGTCAGCAGGGAGAACTACAGAGAAGATAACACTTGTGTCTGCCTATGCTAAGCTCCTATTTTATCTGGCAACAAACAGGAGAGCAATGCAAAGAAGGCTGCTCTCACATGTCTGGTGCATTCCTCACTCTAAATTCACAGCAAGAGCCAGTGCTCAGGTCTTGCAGTGTACTGACATGCCAGCCGACAGGAACTGAGGATGCTGAGCATACAGAAGGACCCGGCACAGCCTAAACATGATCAAGAAAAGGCCCTCACCAGGGGGCCTACACCTGCATTTCTCAGAAACACGAGAGGCTATTGCTGGTCATGCTCAATGCTTATGGTGAAACTATGATAAAAGAGCACTGAATTTTCCTAATGGAAAACATGAGGCAAAGGTTATTCATCCCTAGTGCCAGCTTGCTATGATCAGCATCATCCTACTGCCATCACCAGAGCAATCATGATTGTACACTTATGCAGCCATGCAAAGGAAGAAGCTTCAAGCATCTTGGTGGTCCTTCCACAAGAGCGTAGGAGATAACAGCACTCGCTTCCCACGCAGGATCTTGCACTGCACACAAAGCATTTGTGTGGGCAAGGATGGGGCAGACGACTGAAGCCGCAAGGAGCAAGGCACGACAGCAGCAGGACTGGCTGTGGCTCTTATCACCAAGTTCATTAACTTGCCAAGTCACCAGGAACATGCCAGGGAAAAGCTTCTGCACAGGACACCTAATCCAAATACAGCTTGTGTGAAGTGGTGGATTTATTACCTTCCTGTGAGTAACAACACATGGCACTCACCTCCCGTTCCAGGACCTTTGCATCTGTAGTCACCAGCATGTTTGTTCCTTCTCCTTTGGCAGCTCAGACCCATCATTTTTTATACTTTCAACTTTACCACATACACAGACTCCTTACCTGCTCTATTCTTGACCTTCACTAAAACTGACATGCTGTCCCTTCAAAACTAAAACAGGAAACTATGGGGTGCAGAGGAAAGACATGAAACTTAGTTATCAAGAGTATTTTTTTTAAAAAAAATCTCATCACAGCTCAGACATTTCCTTGGAAATCTAAGAAGCATTTCCAGATTTCTGCAACTCCAGTCTGCTCTATAATCAGTGACTGGAGCAAATGGGAAGCTGCCAGGGTCCTGTGAAGAAAAGAACTGCTGGTCTCAGGAACTCTAGTACCAGCAGGTGTAACTTGATCAGTAAGAGTGCTGCCTGCATTCCCCTGTGGTCCCAGAGCCCCCAAGATAAAAGCAAAATTTCTTTTTATGAGCTATTGCATATGGAAAAAGGGTTCTCTTGTCAGCAAGACTGGCATTTGCAGACTGACCTGTGAGGTTAACAGAAGCTACAACATCAGGTCCCACCTCCAACTTCTAGAGCTCAGAAACTAACAGAGGTCTCTGTGTTGCTGTGCTTTAACAGCTGGCTCTGCTCTGTCCTTGCTCAGGCTCATTTTATCCACTTCCACAACAAGCACACTCACACTGAGGACACCTCTCTTGTCAGCAGGTAAAAGCAGAGTCTGGCAGCAGTTTCTTTCCAGAATATACTTTCTATGTTTTTGGCAAGGGTCACTGGTTATCCGGATCCTGATGAAAAGATTCAGGATTCCCTCTGGAGGAACAACACATTATAAAGTGTTGTTTTCTCCCAGCTCTGTCAAAGCCGTGTGCAGCTCCCTTTCATTACTTAAGCAGTCCCAGATACAGAAGTCACTGATGGCAGAGTGATAAAGAAGCTGACAGTCCTGGTGGGGCACAGATTTACTATCTTGAGCTAAAGTTCAATTATATTATGTTGACATGTTAGCAGAAGTTCAATGAGGTAGCACTGGTGACGTGGGCAGCAGACAGAAGCTGTGTGTAACTTTTCCACCCGACACGTCATTTTGCAATGATGAGCACAGTTCAACAGCTTTGTCTGCATTTGCTCTATCCGAATTCTCCTTCTGGGGGTTTCCAGCATGACTAGTCCAAGAAAAGCTGCAGGACAGGACAACAATGAGCTCTGCTTCAGGGCAGGTCAGAGTGATGCCTTGGGAAGGCTGACCTGGAAGAGAGACTGGACAGAGCTAAGAGACTAAAGCAAGTATTTGTTAAAAGGTCTTAAAGGGTACACCTTGGGCAGTAAAAGAGCCTGGCCAGGGCTACACCCAAGGTGGACTTAAAACAGTCACAAAATGGACAACCAGTCACAAGGTTTCACAATTTAATAAGTTTTGGTCCATTTGCATATTGGGGTTTAATTGTCCAATTACAGCTTCAGGTTGTGAAGTCCCATCCTTCTTGTTTTCCCTCTTCAGTCCACCGCTGTTTACGCCTTTGGGCCTGAAAACTTGTAACAGTTGTCCTTGGTCTCCAGCAGGAAAAGGATTTGTTTTGTCTACCGACTCTGTGAAGAGAGCTTACTAACACTTAATATGAGGCTCAGAACTACACCCCTAGGCAGCACAGAATCTGAAAAACATGAAAGCTAAAAGGTAAGGCATCAAGAGGAACAAAGCAGAGTAACAGAGGTGCAGCATGGAGCACAGGTCACAGCCTGCTGGGGCACTATGTGCAGTGCTAAGCGGCCCAGCACCTTCCTGGGGACATCACAGAAGAAAAGCAGGCCTGAGGCTTGCTTTCTTGAGGAAATAAAATTTAAAAAGAAAAAAGAAAAAAGAAAAAAGAAAAAAAAAAAAAAAAAAAAAAAAAAAAAAAGAAAAGAAGAGAGAGAGAAAACCCACAACCCCCAGAGACCATATAAACAGCAGCAGGGAGCCTCTGACTCAGAGGTGGGAGCAACAATCAGATCCCAACCACATCCTGGATGCTATCAAACATGCTATGGAGACAATGTGGATCATCTTCCTCGTGCAACTGCCCTCTTCCATTGGCCTCCTCTCCCTTCCCTCACTTCCTTTTTCACCCCTGAAGCATCTGTTCCTAGACAGAAAAAAGCTGAGCTTCCTCTTCCTCGTGGCAGCCCCAACCCAGGATGTATCACAACTCTGCCAAGAAGGATATGGGCATTCTCCACCACTCAAAATGTTTCATAGCATCTCTCAGGCCAGAGAGCTTAACCCAGAATTGCTCCAAAACCTTAGCAGGTGCATGCTATGCCAGCTGGACAAAAGGCACAAACCCAGTTGTATTATACTGCAACAGACAAAACCATTCCCCAACAGCACTCAAGCAGTTCTGGTACCTCCCACCTACACCCACGGGAGACACAGAACATCCTATGCTTCCACTGGCTGCAGCTCTGCTGAGCCATCAGAGTGAATCCAGGTATTTAGGGTCAGGGGTGCTGGAATGTGCGTAAGAGAGGCTGCCTCTGGCAAGTTCCTTGGCAAAGAGCTGGAGCAAACAAAGTTCAGATCCAAAGTCTCAGCAGAGAGCCACACAGAGGCCAGCCTGAAGCTCGGGAATCCAGCAGAACACACTGGGGTGCCTGTGCCACAACAAGCATCCTGCTTGCCCAGGAGGACACCCTGCCTTCAGGAGTACCCAGCCCAGGCCAATGCAGGCAGACAAGACCCAGTGCTGCCCCAGGCCTGTTCCCACCCCAGCACTGCTCCCAGCTGCTGTGATTCAGTTTTAAGTTTCTGTATGACCAGCCTGCCGTGGTTGGATACAGCCCCAGGGCGAGATGTACCACCGAGCACAGCCTGGGGCTCCATGCTTCATGTCTGTCAGATCTACACGAGTCCATGGGCTGAGAGAAACACCACACAAGCCCACCCATGACAGCCAGCCCCCAGTGAGACTGCAGCTGTATGGGCAGAAAGGCCCTGTTGTTTGTGTGAGCCACAAACACATCTTTATCCTCCTGAGCAACCCCTGGTGCAGCCATGAGCTGCAGGACACACGGAGTTTATCTGGCTGTCACCCAGAGATGTGCATGAGAGCAAAGCCACGGAGAGCCCTCCGCATGCCAACACTCACACCGACCCCACCATCGGCAGGGGAGCACCCCTGCACCGGGGGGCCCAGGGACTGGGCAGTGCCAAGAGTCACCCAGTTTGTGAGCACAGAAGGCCCACTGTCGCCTGAGGAACACACTGGAGCGGCTGGTTTGGAAGGGACCACAGCAGGTCACCTGTTCCAACCACCCTGCTCAAGCAGGGTCACCCTGGAGCACACGGCACAGAACGGTGTCCGCTGGAACACTTTCAGTGAGGGAGACTCCACAGCCACGCTGGGCAACCCCTTCCAGGGGTTGGTCCCCCCCACACTGAAACTCTCCCTCACGCTCAGGAGGAACTTCCTGTGCATCCTCATTTTCTGCCTGCTACCTCCTGTCCTATTGCTTGGCACCACCAAGAAGAGCCTGCCTTCGTCCTCAACACCCGCCCTCCCTTAGATACTTTTGTACATACACATGTGCATGAAGTAAAGAACGTCTTGGAGTTTTGGTAACTCCACATGACGAGGAGGAAGAGCCACGTTAGCGGCAGCAGCGCTTGGAGACACCCGAGGCCGGAGAGAACTGACCCCCCGAGGGGGAGCGCGGCAGAAAACCCGGCCGGGCGTGCCGAGGCTGTGCCTGTTCCCGCGGGGCCCGTCCCTCACCTGTGGAGCTCCTGGATGTCGGGCGGGATGCCGTGGAGCCGGTTGCCGCCGAGGCTGAGGCTGCGCAGCCCGCGGAGCTGCAGCAGCGCGGGCGGCAACTCGGAGAAGCGGTTCCCGCTGAGGTTGAGGACGCGGAGGGAGCGGGCGAGCGGCGCCTGCTCGAGCCCCTTGGGCAGCGAGCCGGGCCCGCCAAGCCGGTTGTTCTTGGCCAGCAAGGTGTGGAGGCACGGCAGGGACAGCAGCTCCGTGCCCATCTCCGTCAGCCCCGTCCCGCTCACGTCCAGCACCTCCAGCGCCGGGAACCACTGCGACAGCCCGGCGGGCAGCGGGCCCGACAGCCGCCGCGGCGACAGCACCAGCCGCCGCGCCTCCGCGCTGCGCCGCGCCGACAGCTCCGCCGCCAGCGCCGCCTCGGGCTCGGGCTCCGACTCGGGCTCCGGCTCCATCGCCAGCTCCGGTCCCGGCTCCAGCTCGGGGCCCTCCCCGCCCGCCGCCGCCATCCCGGCCGCACCGACCGACGGCCGCGCCAGTCACCCCGGGGGCTTCCGCGCCTCGCCTCGCCCCGCCCCGGCCCGCCCCGGAACCTGCATAGCCCCGCCGCCCCCCGCGTCATGCTCGATCCCGGGCGCGCCGCCAGCCGAGGCCACAGCGGGCGCGGAGAGGCGAGCGCTCTTATGCAGGTTGCGGGGCACCTGCGGGTGGGCGGCGAAGGGAGAGGGGGCGTTCGGCGGCCCCGGAACGAGCACGGGAGGGCGGCCCGCAGGCTGCCCTGGTCCCGCTGCTCGGCCCCGGTACCGCCAGGGTCCGCACCCGGCGGGCCTGGCCTGATGCGGAACCACCGCTGGAAATGCTCCCTGCCCAGTGTTTGACACCAAACTCGGGACAGCAGAGGTGCTAAGTGTAAAATTAAACCCTTTCCTCTGCCCCTTTTGGTCACCCTCGGAGCGCGGAGCAGAGGTGCTGCCTGAGCTCGTGTGCCCCATGGCCTCTCCCTGGTGGCAGCTGCTGGGGAGCCTGGCACAGCATCCCTGGTCAGCGGGTGTTTTGTCCAAGGGTTGATCTGCTTTGGTCCCTGCAGAACAAGGAGGCCGGAACTGAGCGGGCTTTCAGGACCCTTCCAACCCAACACATTCTGTGGTTCTGTGAGCTGCTGCCGTGGAGCACCAGAGGTAGCGCCAGAAGTAGCTCAGTGCCTGTCCTTGCCTGGCTCCAAAGACAGCTTTGGTCTTGAGCCGTGGCATTGGCAGGAGTTAATCTGTAGCACACAAGTCCGTGCCTGATGCTGGTCACTGATCGACGAGGAGCTGACCCCTGTTGTACCACAGACACAAACAGGCAAGTCAGGATCTGGGACTTCAGTTCATTGCTCTTTGAACACAGGTTAACATCAGTGTAGCCGAAATCAGCAGAAGAAGCAGCAGCTATGTGTGATAACAATGAGAAGATTCACAACCCAAGGGAACTTCTGCCTCGACAAAGTCCAGGCTTAAGAAGCAGACTTGCTTCCTTGTAATGCATAGAGAAGCCAAAAAAAAGGGAATAGCAACCTCCCACCTGGCTCAAAACATGTACACAAAAGTCTCTGTCATCTTAGACTGGAAGAAACACAAAATCACAGTTTGCATGTACTAGTCCAGTTTAAAACAATGTGTGAAATAGCAACAATGCTGAGTTCAAAGGTGTCTAGAACACTGTGGATGAAACCCATGGTCCACTTGTCCTTCCGTTGGTGCTCTTATGAACTCTGGATTTTACCACCACAAATATTTTGATGTGGCAGCTCCCATTGCTGAGAGGAGGAAGTTGTTAGGGCTATGCCCAGCCTTCAAGAAAGTGTGCCATAGTGGGTAGGAATGAACAGGTCAGTTTCCACTGGACTTGTTTCATTTGTTTTCCAAAAGTCTGTGGATTCACAAATATAAGCCCTCGTGTGAACCCATAGATAGCTGCAGAACAGACACTTCACCAGTATTGTTAACTTCTTATCAATGTAATTTTTCCCAGTCCACAAACATTGTGCTGTTCCAGGACAGTCTTACAAGAGTTTATGTAAGCACAAGAGTAAGGTCATCTGGATTTTGCTCTTGTCTTCTGCAGTGCTTTAAGCCTGGTTCTCCCCAAGGTGTGTCCTATGACATGGTTCAGGAACTGAGCCTTATTATAGAGGAGTCTGCTCCTGTCTTCAGAACTAAAGTTAATAAATACCTTACAAATGCAGTTCAGAGTCTTGATCAACCACTTAAATAGCCTATTTCTCAACCTGAAGTTTAACAGCTCTGGAGAACTGTGATTAAGGGTATGTAACTATAGTGCAGCAATTTAGTACTCAGATGTACTTAACTCCATAAACAGGTCAGAGCTTTTCCCGGGCCTCTACAAGCAGCGGGCAACGGAATTTCTTCTTTTCCTCTCTCCCACCTCAAAACCACTTTCCTTCAGTAAATATGCATGCAGCACAAGGCAAAGTATTTGTAGTGCCACCTAGCTAAATTTGTGGCTGCCACTTCCATTCCTTTCTTCTTAAAATCCTGGGAAATTCTCGCAGTAGAAATTGCAGTCTTAAAGCAGCCTCACTTTGCAGTTGAGCAGTGAATGGGCAGGGAATGCCACAGAAAAGACTGCATGTGCAGCAGCTGGTACATGCTAAAAAGGCCATTTGGTGTGAAAAATAACATGGAAGAGCCAATGTTTGTGAGCTGTTTGGGGTTTTTTTTTCTAAACAGCTTTGGAAGGAGCATACCAAGTGGAACAAAGCAAGGCAGCTTTCCCTTCTGTCAGACCATTATCTTCACAGAAACACTCAGGGCAGTGGCATTACACTTGGCAGATGAATAGTAGGACACTTCCTCATGTCATACAACACCCCTGAAGGCTATTTCACCATTCAGTCACATTTTCAAGGCCTTTAGTTATTGTTTTTACTTGCCTATGGATTCTTCCACCTAATTCCCCAGCTATAACACAGAAACAGTCACATCTCACATTTGTCCAACAGACTGAGATCTGTGTATGAATGTGCAAAGACAGACGATTTTTTTTGAAAACAAGTTGTGTGGCTTGTGAAAAATAAACCAAACGAGTGTTATTTTTTAAATTTTGTTTCATTTATTTGGCAGTAATATCCAAACCCCCCTGCTTCAAAAAAAATTACAAAATCAAGTAAAATAAGTGCACTAAGGAAACCTACAGAATACTGATAAATTTCACACACGTACAGGAGGGAATATAGAGGGAGGAGTGGGACTTTTCTGTTTTCTGTTTGTTGCTTAAATTTGGTTTTTTTTTGGGAAAAACAAAACAAAACACATTCCCTGCCCCTTGTAATCTGTACAGCAATCGTCCCAGAGGGCAATGGCTGAAATTCAGCACTTCCTTCCCCAGCAGCCAGGTGACCCTGCAGGAGTTAGTACTGACCAGCCTGCAGAAGCCTGAGCATTGCTCAGTGCGGGCTGCCCTTCCCCTCAGTGCAGGGAGCCGAGATGTTTTGGTCCCCTCTGAGAACTGCTGCCCTTCGAACCCGCTTTCCCCCGCATCCCTGTGTGGGTGGGGGCACAGGGAGGAAGAGGCTCCACAGGCAGCAGCCCTTTCCAGAGGCACTGCTGCTGCACTCCCAGCCTGCTGCCCGAGGCTACCCTGGGATCTGTTTGTTGTATGGCTTCTCGGAGAGCTCAGCTTGCCGGGGACCGCAGCCCGTCCCTCCGCCTTCAGTGCAAGAGCCAGCTCTGTAAACCTCAGCTGCCAGCACACCTCCGGCTGCCCCAGCAGCCACCCCCCATCCACACGGCTGCACGGCCACAGCAGGCAGGAGGGGACAGAGAACACATCACAGTGCAGCCTACAGAAGCCCTGAAGCTGTGCGTTCGCCTCCCCTTCCTGCACGTGCTCTGGTTTTCACAGTTGGAGATATTCCTGACTGAACAAGATGTTATCCCTGTCCAGGGAAAGCCTTTAAGGCAAGCTCTTGTGTTTTCTCTAAGGCACTTTAACAGTCCAAGCTGGAAGGAAGGGATCTGGGAGGCACTAACTACCTTTTAGAGCAGGGCTGGAATAAAGCAAAACATTTATAAACAATGTTCCTGTGATTGCAGATCCAGCATATGAAGCCCTTTCGCTCATACTCTTGGCAAGGAGCAAGCCTATGTCTAATGGGTGCTCCTATTCCACCAACCACTTCTTCCAGTGCCACCAGAACACAGGCAATGACTCTGCCCCAGTGTAGCATTGTCCACATTACCCTCAGCTCATATGGACCCATTCCTCTCACCTTCACAGGTGACAGCTGCTCAAATCCTGGCCCTCACGAGAAAAAAACCCCAGTCTCCTTCTGTATTTATGATGCCAAAACCTCCATGGCAGGGTTCATTACAGTTCTCACTGGAAAAGTGACACTATGCCAAAATCAATGGAAGTCCTCTGGTTTCACATCAGGAAAACAGCTCAAAGACCAGACAGCCTTTAACACATCTGGCTCATGGGGAAGAGCACAGGAGGGACCAAGCTTTCTTCTTTGCCTGTACTTCTAGGTACCAGCTCATTCCTCCTCTCCAAGGAAAGAGCTGTGCAAAAAGGGAAAGGTTGGGACAAAAGTCCTGTTGATCTTCACTCAAACCGGCCATGCTTTTGCAGATGCAAGTGGAATTTTGCTTGAGTAAGCAATAGGGACTGCAAGATACACAGCAACAATTGCTGAAGTTGCTCACAAACAGAAAGATGGAAGTCACAAGCAGTCAGTCAGGGCACATGCAACTGCTTGGGAAGCACAGCACAGGCATGAAGGCAACACAGATGTTCAGGTGAGCATGAAGTACATTTGACAACTGCTTAAGAAAATCAGCTGGGCTTCAGGCTACAGAGGTGACTATCAACAAAACAGCATTTCATTTACATCTAGGACCAATGCTCTGAGAAATGTGTGGGATGAAACTGACCCATGAAGGAATATGAGAGTGGTCAAAGGCAGTCTGATGAACGACACTGAGAAATGCATCAGTAATGAGGCTTCCAGCCCTGACTCCAAACTCGTTCCTGGAATCGAAGAATAATGCTGCTGCCTCACCCCAGAGTAAGATGAAAAGCCCAAGATGATGCCAAAAGCACAACTAAACAGTTTTCTACATAGTTAAGCTTTTTAAGATACTGCACTGATGGCACTTCCTGGTCCCTCTGTTTCTAGAGCACTTTGAGCAATTTAGAGAGGCACGAGCACAGACTTTGAGCACATGGCCAATGCTAGCTAAGGGAGTGAGAGCTAGAGAGCCGCAGTGGCAATCTGTGTCTGGTGAAACTAATTACATCCAGCCCTGTCTCTTCTTCCCACAAGGGACACTGCCATCCCCAGCTGGGAAATACCCTGTAGTGCAAGGCTCACAATTCGCCTGTGGTGTTTGTGGCAGCTGAGCGCAGTGCGATACAAACTGTGCACGGGCATTACAGCACTGTCAACAACAAAAACCCACACGCTGGGCTTTCTTGAAAGATCTAGAGCTACAAAACATACAAAAGCTGAATCACTACCATAGGAAATAAAATAATAAAAAACCCAAAACAAAAAAGAAAAGGGGAGTCAGCATGTGAATGTGATAAGAAAAAAAAATACGATAGCACCTCTAAGGAGGGGGCAGGGAGAGTAAGAGTGAGATGAGGTCAAAAGAAACCATGTTGTGTTGGAGCCCACAATGTACTGGAGGAGCTGCTGAGGACAGTCTGGTGGAAAGCAAGGAGGAATGGGCTGGACTCATGCCAGCAGCATGGCACCATGACTCCCAGGTGCCACGCCAGGCTGACCAGCTTTGAGGAGCTCGAAGCAAAGAGTAAGGTCCTTGGATAATGATGCCCTGCAGCACATGTGTTCAGCCACAAAACTGCCAGGCCTGTATTTCTGCAGCCTAGGCTAGTGCTGACAATTGTATTGACTGAAGACCCCCTTTTCTATCCAGCATTGACCTCCATCCTTTCCCCAGATCCAGGGGAACAAGAAATCCCTGTTAGTTCTTGGAGGGAGCAGCTGTCTGCTCTGGGGAAGGGTCCCAGAGGCTGCTGTAAGTTCCTCCCAGCCTTCCAAGGTCCCAGCAATGAACCTCCCTGAACAGGTGGGCTCTGCTCCCCTTTCCTGGCCCCATTCTTTGTGTATTACAAAACAAATAACCCATCGCTATACATGTAAATATCTGTGACTGGGCAACTGTAGCAGACACTTGTGCATACTGAGATCAGCACTGGAGGACAGGGTGGCAGGTTGGGCCCATCCTCCCGGGCTCCTCGGCTGTGGAGGCCCCTTACATCTCCTTGGTGCTCATTCTCTTGGTCTTCTCAGCCGTCTCCTAGAGAAAGAGAGCACAGAAGTGAAGCTCTGCACTGACACAGGAATTGGTAGTGCTTTGAAGTCTTTAGTCCATCCACAGGCAATGCCAACACTGGCTTACATGTGAAAGCCCCACACCTGTATTTGTACCCACAGGCAAGAGATTTACTCTGCTCTCCCTTCTACCAGAAGTCTCCAAGTAACAGAAAACAAAAGGAACCCATCTGGCAAGGGGAGGCTTAGTGCAAGCAGACCTTCCCAGACTCATGCTAACCTGATGCTTCTGCAGTTCCTGAACGTATCTGGCCATCTCCTCCTCAGTCAAATCTTGATCAGGTCGGTGCCTCTGAACGGGCCCCCTCTCATTCCTCCCTGGAAACAGAAATGGAGTTTAGTGTTTCAGAAATAAGGGGTGCAAATTTCAGATGCTGAACCATGACGAACAAAGAGAGACAGGTCAACCACAGCATCTCTCAAGCTTTTTCAAACTTTATATTTTCAAGGAAGCCTTTGCTGGAGGATGGTATGGGTTGGCTTCTTAGAAAGAGAACAGGCCTTGTGGCTGTCTGGGACTTCACAACTTGGGTGTGCAGTCTGTCTCTCCCTCCCAGGTGACTGATAATAAAGCCACACGGAAGAGGCTGCATATTATTCAAAAGAAACACCTATAATTAGTTCAAACCTCTTGGCCTCTTGTAGGGAATAAATGGAAGCTCAGTGCTACCCAAGTACAATGACTGATGTCTTAACGAAGAGGTAATTGTGCTCAATGAAGATGTAACTTGCTGATGTGTTTGATCTGATTCTTCAGTTTCTTTATTCCTCTAACAATAGCATCTAGCCCCTCTGCTGCTCTGACATGGGCAGAAAGTCAAGGAATTGTTATCCCATTACATGCTTCTGTCATGGATGCAGGGAACAAAGCAGGTAGCAAGAACAGGTGTCGCATAGCAACTTTGAAGGTTGCTTCTGGGGAGGCAACAAAAAGAGTCTCTCATTCTGTTGCTTAATCTATGACACCTACAGACAGCTCCTCTGGCAGCTCTATTAATATTACAGTTGTCTTTTCTCAGGTGAGTTCCTGCTGCAAGAGCTAAGTCTGAGCTGAGGTGATCCTGCAGCCTCTGCTGCAGAAGATGAGATAAACATGAAAAGCTCTGTACGCACTGCTGCCGTTTCCCTCGCTCCTACTCTGCCCAAGCTACTGAGTGTAGATCTGAACCAGTGTACTCCTGGCAGGTCCCACACTGCACTGAAACAAAGCTCCTGCAAGGGCCTGCTTTCTAGGGAAGGAGACCAGAAAAATACAGCACCTTTCCGGGAGGATGGATGTGGCTCCTTGGGAAGGACCCATACATTTGCCAACACTGGGGAAAGGTGGCAGTTCACTGGCCACTATGTGTGAGAAAGTGGCACAGAGAGCTGTTGTTCACAACTGCACCATGACCTCTCACAGTTCTACCGTGGCTGTGCAAGTTGAAGGGCTTCCAAAGGAGGAACAAACAACCCTGCTTTACTATGAGCACCACCTCCCTTCATCACTGTTACTCTACAGTTTTTGTGGCAAGAAGCTAAAGTGCTTTTTTGGCATTGAATGAAGGCTCCTATATCACCTCTTGATGAAGACAGGATCCTAGATCCTGTTTTACAAACTCCACAAACACAGATGCAGTGAGGATATGGACACATATACAGGAAAGCTGACTTGCTCACATCTACATGTACAGTAGCAGCCAGTGACCTATTTGGTCAGCACCAGCTGGATGCAGAGTAGCTCTGGTCTGGGAGATTTAGTGCTGAATTTTCAGGACACCAAATCCAAACTACAAACCCCAGCAGCATTGCCCCAAGCCCAGTTATACATCTCTGACCTCTGGAACAGTACCAGCTTGGGTTTGACTAACATGGAATGTAACTTGAGTTATGCAGAAACCACCCAGGGAGAAGCTGTAGAAAAGCTGGAGAGAGAAGAACCCTGGGTAGCTGGTGCCTTTGGAAAGACAGAGGGTGAGAATTCCTTTTGCCCAAACCCAAACACATTAATTTTCTGGAGAGCATACGGACCCTCGCACGTCATTGCGGTGCACACCCAGTTCCCACAGGCACAGACGCAGCGGTTGCACTCCACCTGGGTCTCTGCTCCATCCTCATAGGTCTCATCTTCCAGGGCACACTCTGATGAGGCACAAAACAAGGGCAGTGCTTGTGAGAGAGCAAGCAGGCTAAAGACAACATACTTCAGAGATACCTTGAGAGAGAAGATGAAGTTAAGTGGAAGCCTTCCTTCCCCCAGCCACCAGAAGTTTCCTCGTGACTAAAATATTAATGCTGAATTTAGTGAATGAAATCAGCCAAAATATAATTTGGGAAAGTCAAACCCTTTGGTTTTCATCCTCAGAAGGAGCACATTTCAATTTCTCAATTCCAAATGAAATCTCGGTGTTGGATTTGTTTGAATCTCCTTATCTGTTGTACAAAGGAAAGAACCCCTGATACGTAAGCTTGGGTTATTCGGATCCAGGTGCGGATAAGTTGGGGAAATTATTTGGAAGGATAATGAACTTTGAGATGGTCATTAGGGAGGCTGTCTGTGTGAAAAGCAGAGCATAGCAGGACTTTGGTCTGGTCTGACTTTCCTAAGTTATCCGGCCATGAACTCCTCACATGATTGACCTCTGCACTGTTAAATATATGCTTTGACCTTACAAGCACACCATACCCATTCAACCTAGGTCATTGCTCCTAAAATCCAAACCTTTCTCATCACAAGAGCTGCAGGAGCTCTGGGACAGTAAAAGCAGTACTGTCAACAATGCAGGGACAAAGGGGGCTGTTGGATGAGAGGCAGGCATATATTAAAATTATCTCTGGCAGTGAAGTTGCAGCACCCAATGTCTGGCCTGATCTGTTTTCTTTCCTCCCTTCCCAGGACCCCTCTTGTTCCCCAAGAGAAGTGAGGAGTTCCTACTTTTCTCTGGTGGGTTGAAGGATGGGCTGAGGCACTTGAGAAATTCATTGAAGCTGAGCTTCCAGTCAGCATTTTCATCTGACAGCTCGATGAGGGCATCTACGCAGAGTCCCCTGAAAGGAAACACAGAGGCTTGTTCTGCACAGGGCTGTGCTAGGCTGGTCACTGCTCTATTGCTCTTCAGAGCACAGGTGAGTAAAACCAGTAATAACTGGGGAGACTCCAAGATGTCTGGCAGAAGTGGCTTCTTTAAGGAAACCTCATGGGATACAGAGAAAAGAAAAACAGTCACAAAATACTCTCTGTCTGGCAGCTGCCTGGGCAGTGGGGAGATATTCAGAACAGCAGGAATGGGACATCCACATTTGTTGATATCTACATGCTGTCACACAGGTAGAGATGCAAGCACAGCATAACCACAGGCAGTCTTTCTGCACACAGTAGCAGGCAAAGAAAAAGGGAAACCTCTCAAACTCTAGGCTGCATATGAACAGTGTTTTCCCACCATCTTCCTTGCACTGGATCTAGCTGTTAGGCAAAAGGAGAGAGGAGTCCCCAGGAAAACGAATTTATTAGGAAATAGAAGAAGATGACAAATCTTCTGTTACCCAGCTCCCTTCTGGCTGCACAAGTGCTACATTTAAGGCAAAAGAGGGTTGGAATACATGTCTAACATGAAGGGTAGAGATAGGACTGCTCCTTTTGTGGTGTTCACACCTGTTTAAGTAAGAAGCCACTTCATACACAGTTAACTCTGTCAGTGCAAGCCCTAACTGATATTTACCATGAGTGAATTTCCATGTTCCATTCTACCACATCTGACCCCTGGCCCTCCCTCTGGCATCCTGTCCACTGCCCACCTGAGCAATTTGTTGGTCTCCTGGTCCATGTAGGTGGTGATGTTGATGGCAGTTTCATTCTGCTCCACAAACTTCAGGAATTCAGTGGAATCCAAGCGAGAATCACCATCATCAAAGCTCTGTAGGGGAATATGGGAAGATGTGAGAGGCTCTCATTTATCAAAGTACCCCTTCCTTCTTCCTCTTCCATATGTACATAGCATTTTGAAGCTTTAGTGAGACAAGTTCCATTATCCCTGTTTTTCACAAAAAAAGAGGCTCAGAGAAAAACAGCAACATCTCCACATTAGCCTCAGAATGAGAGAGATATGATCTGAGCCTTGTTCTCACAGATAAGCTACACTGCCTCTCATTCACCTCCTGCTGCTTGATTTATGGCTCTAACCCTATTTCTTCTCTTTGTTTCAGCCAGCTCTTAGCTTTCTTGTACACCTCCTGCCTTAAAGCAGACCAGCTGCACTCAAGGAGGTGTCAGCTTTCCAATATGTGTAAATCCAAAGCTGTGCCTGGACTCTGACAGTGACAAAAGGGAAAAATCACAGGAAGCAATTTTCTGCTGATACCAGGGAAAAAAATTTAATGCAATAGCGCAACACCTCACCATCAACTTCTTAAGGTCCTGACAAGACTCCTGGCACTGAAGAGCAGTGTTGTTAGCCCCAAAATCCTGGCTGTACTCCCAAAGAAGTAATTGCATTTTGCTTTCCTGTTTGGAGATGTGACACCGTGGTGCTGGGCACTCAGCAGGAATTTCTGTGCCCCCTCAGAGACAGCTGCATTGCTGTGAGTGGAAAATTAATCCTGCACACAGACTGCTGCCACCTAATTTTTGCTGGGTGATTGGGGCAGGTCACTGTGGCTCCTTGTGTAGTGCTCTCAGGAATGCTGGAATAGACACTGCCTGTTGTTACCTCTATGTGTTTCAGAAGAGACATCTAGGGAAATTATCCTGCATAACTGCTCCACATGTCAACTTCCACTAGACTTTGAAGCCTCTTGTCCTGCTTTTTTTTTTTTTTTGTGAAAATAACTGCAGTTCTCTTAACGACCCAGACTGTTAAGTGAGTTTTCCTGCCTTTCAAAGCTATGGTCTACATGGAGGCATTCCCACAGAGAAGCTCCAAAATGGAGCAGCTTCCCATTACTGGCCTTGCTCCCCTTGAAATAAAGGTCATGGCCTGCTTGACAAACAAAGAACATCCCAGTGAGCCCCACAAGTCAGGCTTCCAGGAGGGAAATAGCTTAATGCCACATCTACAAACCTCCCCATCAAGGAGAAAAGGGAAAAGCTTAATTTCAGCTATGTCTCCAGTGTTTCCTACTTGCAGGACAGGAATCAGGTCATTTTCAGGAATGCAGGGCATGAAGAGCCCCAGAGCTTAGCAAGACAAAATTCCTCCAGTGACAGCAGACACTCGTTGCTGACACGAATTTCTGTGTGTTTGAAGCCATTTAGTTTGCTTTGCCTTAATTTGTCCCAAGTTGTCTGCTTTAAAAACGTTTCAAAGCCTTAAGAATAAGGGAGCTGAAAAGGTGGATTACCACCTGACAGAGAATCACAGAATCATTAAGGTTGGAAAAGACCTCCAAGATCATTGAGTCCAACCTCTGATTGAACACCACCTTAACAATTAAACCACAGCACCAAGTGCCATGGATAGAGACTCCACCACCTCCCTTGGCAGCCACTCCCTCCCCAGCCCGCAGTGCTGCCTGGGATTGTTGTGACCCAAGTGCAGGACCTGGCACTTGACCTTACTGAACCTCATACTGCTGACCTTGGCCATGGAAATTCTCCCTTTGGTACAAGCAGAGGTATTTCTTTGCCATAAGAACTCTCACCCAGTGGCTGGGATCAGTGCCCCAGAAAAAGTGGGACAGTAAAGAGAACATGAGGCTGCCTGCCTCTGAGCTGCAGCCTCAGGGTATCACCAGCACGCTGACAGGCGCGGGGACAGCGGGTGTGAGCGCCTTGTGCGGTGACAGTGGAACAAGCCCGTGGCTGGCTCATGCATTGCAGCAAAGCCCACGACCCGGGGAGACCCTGCAAAAGCGCCTGGGGACAGCACATTTGCAGGGAGAGGGACTGACACAGGACACTGCTGCTTTTGGGTGCTGGCAGGCACTGACAGGAGTGCCTAGGGCAGTGGATTTCCACAGACAGAGCAGCATGAAAGGCTGCAAATGTGAGGATGCTCCGTGAAGCGAGGGGACCAGCGCCTCTGTCTCACCGGGGGTGCCATTGCCATGGCAAATTTGCTTGCAGTGCTAACTCCTGTCAGGCACCATTAATCTCTTGCTGTCAACAGCTCATGATTTAAATGCTCTCCCCACTTCCCCACCTGCTCCTCCAGCACCATACTGAATGCTTTGAAGTCTCTGTCAGGAGCCAGGCGGGAGGGGGAGGGACACAGCAGTGCAAGTGGCAAGAGCATGGGAGAAGCTTGGGATCTGCTGGTTACAGAGGGACAGACTGACAGGGAGGAGGGAGGAACAGGATTATTGCAAGGCCCAAGACTCAAGTGGCTCTTTTCACTCTGCAGAGTACTAGGGAACTGCCAGCTCTCAGCCACAACAAGGACATATTCCTTGAAGCCCCCAAGTGTCCCCTATACCCATCTCAGTATAGCCTTGGGACTATCTGGAACAAAGGATCAGCAGCCCCTGCCACAGCTTCCTGCATTTCCAGCACTTCCACCTTTTTTCCTCTGGCTTTTTATCCCTGAGATTAGTTCTTTACTCTGCTATAGGCACAAGTGGCTTGCCCTTCTCCTTTTCCCCAGGGCAGGCCAGATATCAGGAGCCAGAGATGCTCCACATCTGGTTGTCACAAGCTATGTCAGTGGCTGCTGCAGGCAGCCCATAACACATCAGGCTGTAGGACTTATCAGATCCCTCTGGTCCCCGGTCCCACAGGCACATCACTCACTGAACCCTCTCAGCTGGGGGCACAGCAGCTGTTATGCAGTGACCAGGCAAGAAATGTTGTCTGGGCTCTGAGGCAGGTGCTGCTCTACTTGCCTTGAAATATTTGTCCAGGACTTCGCTGTAGTTACTGCCCTTGGAGAACCACCCATCTGGGATAATCTCAGCTTCCAGCCACTGGATGACCCGGCGACGAAGCTCGTCCCTGTCCGACTGGTAGCAGACAACTGTAATGGGAGACAGTGCAGCAGAAGGAAAAACAAGTGAGAGAAATCAAGCTGGCAGGGAGATCACAGAGAGAGAACTGGCAATAAAAGCCAGCCAGCCCATCCTGACGGCAGATCGCAGCCCCTCGGTCCGGTCCTTGGAGTGACATCACTGCCAGACCCAGGCAGATGTGTCATGTGCTGAATAGTGGCTGGGCTGTTGCTGACACCATGTGGCAAGGCCGAAAAACAACACTCCCGCCAAAGCTCTTCCTTCCCATTCCTCAAGCTTGGGAAGAACAACCCGGAGCTGATTCATCTTGGTGCCAAGAGTCCCAGACTGAGGGAGGAAGGTAACTGACAATGTCCCCAAGGCTTCCTGACACTGCATAGAATTGTCATTCAGCTGTCAATCTCAAAATACCAAAACCTCTATCCTCTGCAAGGCTGAAGACTAGACTGAGTAAGCCTTTCTATCACTCTGTCTCCAGGACTTGAATTTTAGAGCCTACTATCTCAGGAAATATTGTTTTTTCAAGGCCCTGATTTGTCCACTCTGACTGGAAACGAGAGGGGGTCAAGCTGGGCCTGTTCACTCACAGTGCTTGCCAGTGTCACACGTTTCTCCAGGGTGGTTATCACTTTGTGTGCTAGCACAAAACATGCATTTAGAAACAAAACTGAATGCCTAGCTGTGAATTGTCACATCTGCCCAGTGGTCAGCAAAGCCAGGAAAGGAAGCAGTGTGCCTTCACATCACGTACACACACTAAGGATCTTCTGAATCCAGTGACTACTGTCACAACCAGATGGAGAGAAGAAAAAAAACCAACCCAGCTCTGTAGGGATTCTGCATGTTTGATTTTGTACTTCTTTGAAACTGCTTTAGGGTGGTGGCCATGCTCTAACATGGTCCTTCCTCTTTAGTCTGTATGAAGCTTTGCTCTCATCTGTCTTAGGAAGTTGATGATTATACAGCTCCAGTACTTAGAGGTCATGAAAGGGAAAAGGCTCTCCTGATGACAAGCCATGGCCCTAAAACCCAGTGTTAAGTACCCATGGCAATACATAAGGGGAGAAACCAAGCACAGGGAATGAAAGAGACTTATAATTTACGTGATCATAAAATCATTTAGGCTAGAAGAGACTCTTAAGATCATCCTGTTGGCTGATGGTAGAGGCAGTTCAGCTGTATCTCCTGACTCTCTGCCTCTGCACCCATTGGCTTATCACTCCTAAAGCAAAGTTTCCTTTTTAAAGAGTGCTCTTGGAGTTGGGGACAACAGCTCCACAGTTATGGTCTTGGATCCCGAATGAAGGAGGTGAAAGAGTGTTCCATCCCTCAGTCTGGGTGATGAGCACAGTTTGAGTCCCTGGGGACAAACTGGGTTTCATTGCACCTTGTCTCTGCTGAGTCCCTGAGACATGCCAGCACAGTGAAAAGCTCAGGAGATGTATGAGCTCTGAAAGGTTATCCAAGAGTGAAGAGCTGGGCCATCACATTTCAGCTGATTTATCAACTCAGACTCTTCTACAGCCCATGCAGGATATGACTTTTACACAGAGCTCTGCACTCGCCCAGCACACCCTCCTGCCCATCTCCCAGAGCATACAAATTCATACAGAGGCCTCAGCCAAACAGGAGACAGCTTCTTACCTGGACTTGCAGCTGGATTCTCAGACTTCTTCTCTGTTAATGGAAAGACAGAAGAGGACATTTCTGATGCAGTGTGAAGCAATACAAATCTCTTCCCACCACTGGTAAAAGTAGAGGAACCTGGGAGTCTTTGGGTATATGAGGGACACATACATGATTGAGGGGCTGGAATCCCCTGGACCCTGAGGAGATACTGAGGACAATTTAGACTGAAGAACTAAAGGCTCAGGGAAAATCTCATCAATGTTTATAAATCTGATGGAAGGAAATGAGGAAGATTGCACCAGACTTTTACCCATGGTATCCAATGACAGGGCAAGAGACAGTGGGCACACATTTAAACAAACACATGGAACTCTGTCTGAACACAAGAAAACCAAAAATGCAGCTGGTATGTGTGTAGGAGTTAAACAGCCCCACTGATAAGGCAAAATCCTTGCTCCTAAAGTTAGTGAGGTTCCTTATAAACATGGATGATAGTATTGCTTTCAGGAGTTTTTTTTCAGAACATGACTTTTCCTCAGCAGTTAAAGTGAGACACTTACTTGGCTGAATCCAAAATCTTGGAGTGAGGCAGTGTTGCCCTGCTCTCCTGAGTGCCACACTCCCAGAAGCTTAGGGAGACAAAAGCTCCAAGGTCCTCCCAACAGTCAAGGTGCCAGGGTTTTGAGTGCACTAATGAGAGCCTAATGACCCTGCCGGCCTCACCCCAAATCTCCATCCATACTCTAATTGTGAGCCACGAGGCTCCATTTCATATGTGATATCTCAGCTCCTAACCCTTGCCTGTGATTATTATGCTGTAGCCCTGTCTCCAGCTCTGGTGCAGCCACTCTCTTCCACAGACTGTTGATCCAGGCCCTGACCTGGTGACTGTGTTCCCACCTTGATCTCAGCCCTGCTACAGACTGCATCACTATGAACTCGTCTGGCTGTTGTCTGATTCTGGCTACCAGAATCACCAGCCCTGACTTCACAACTTGATTTCAGGCCTACTTCATCATTGCCAGCTTGCCTGGTCATCTGGACTCGTGCTTGAATCTGGCTGCTGTTCAGAGGCTTGCCTTGTTTACCCCACTCAGCAACGGTGGGGCAAGGTCTTGGCTGGTGAGGCCTCTGCCTTGCCTTGTTATCATGCTCCCCTTCCACCTCTTTGTCCCTGGGAGTGTAGCCAGCCCTCCTTGCCAGGGTTACCTTTGCAGTGGCCATCGTAATCCACCTGGATCTTGGAGCCAGTGAGGCAGGCGTCACGGTGCAGCTCACAGTGGTTCAGGTACGTCTTGCCATTGCTCCCGCACACAGGCCTCTTGTGAGGTTTGCATTTCTGGGGGAGAGCCAGAGAACACAGCATTTCACCTGCTTCCTTGGGACAGCCACAGGGAGGCAGGTGAGTCCAACCATCAGCCCAGCTCAAGAGAAGTCCTTGGCATAGTGCCCTTAGCCCTGTGTTTGGAACAGGCTAATTCACCCATCGTTAGCCCAGAAAAAAACCCACACAGGGAAGTCTGTGGGTGTGAGTTCAAAGGCCTCACTTCATCCCAGTTTCCATCACCACCAGCATGACAGGAGTCTTTCTGAAAGCAGACCCCTGCACAGAAATCAGTGCTCAGCATAAATATGGAGCATAATCCTGCAACTGCTGCTCCATGTGCCATGGCCATGCCTGGCCAGAGGTGTTCCTGTGCCTCTGGTCTATGCACCTGTGCTGCTTGGCTCCATTGCATCTCTCTGTAGACTCTGCTCCACCCTTCTGCAACCAAATGGCAGAATAAGCCATCAGCCATGAACAAACAGCACAGCCTACAGCAAAGAGAGAACTCACCTGTGCCACTGTTCAGGCTATGAGCTTCTTTTTTCTGTCCCTTGGTCTGGCCAAGCCTACCCAGAGTGAGACAGATGAGGGCATTTCACTTTCCAGTGCCCAGGCTGGTCATGCCAGAGCTGCAAGCTCTGAGGGAAGGGGGAACAAAGAGCCACATGGCCTTTCCCAGGAGCCAGGCAGAAATGCTTTGAAGGCATGGAGCAGAGCAGAGTAGGGAGACACTGCATCTCTACAGCTGGGAAAGATTCTTCTAATCATCTCTGACTCCCTGCTGGATAAAGCTATTCATCCTTACAGCACTCTACCACAATTATTTCCATCTTACAAAAGCTGATTTTTAGTAGGGTGCTTGTAACCTCCTCAAACAAGACACCAGTGAGGGCAGACTGTCTTGGAGCTCACAGACCACTCCCTAGAGTGCCCTTCAAAGCCAGCTGCATATCCATACCCCACTGGGCTTTCCCAACAAAAGACCTCCAGCCTCCTGTGCATGTCAAGACCCTAGGTAGTCGTGCAAGCAGCACAGCTGCGAGTCCCAGACTATATCTACCCTACAGGGCTCTTCTCCCACACAACACTGGAAACAGTCCTGCTGTTTGAAGAGCCACTGTGAATTTGCAGCTGCTTCAAAACAGCCATAGCCTTATTCCCTCACAGGGTCCTTCCAATGACAGAAACCCATGGTGGGGGGTGATGGTGGTGACACCTGTCCCAGACACAGGTGCTGTGCTGCTCCTGTACCTCAATGCAGAGGCAGGTTGGCTCTCCCTTCTCCGTCACTGCACACTCACGCCCAGCTCCACAGAAAACATTGGCACAGATCTTAGACTTGCTCCTTGGCTCTTCCTGCAAGATACAAAGTCAGAGACACAAAATACATCATTACCAGAAGAGTAACAACACAGTGTAAAAAAAAAACCAAACAAACCAAACCACTTTTAACTGGTATCAGGACAAAAAGTACCACAGTGTTAAGGTGGGGATGACAGAGGAAGAGAGACGTGGCTTCAATAGATGGACAGCTCAGACAATAAGAAGGAGCAGACACAAGAACAAGGGCTACAGTCCCAAGAATACAGGGTTTCCTTCAGGTCATTCCTGGAAAATCACCTGGGAGAATTGGAGCAAACATGAGCAAGAGGAAGTCTAGCAAGAATGGCAAGAATAATTTGCTCATGTCAAGGACTGCTGTCTTTAAAATTTCTGTTCATGGAGGGTAGGGAGCAGAAATGTCTTTGCTTGAGACACTTAGGAAGAAGGTGAACATATCCCTAGAGAAAGGTACAATACAAACAGGCAGAAGACATTGCCATCAGGCACCAGATAATGTCCTTGTCACAAAAAAGCCACAAAATGACCCACATGACCCATTATCTTGCTTTCACTGGTCAAGATTAAACACTTTAAAGGAAGAACACTGTCATGGATGAGATAATCATTCACTAATCCTCCCATAATGAAAATTCCTTCCTGGTTCCTGACAGCCTGCAGTTGACTTATGCCCTGCAGCACAATTTATATGCTTTACAGTTTTCTCCTAGCCAAAGTCATCACAAGTATTGCTGTTCACATAACTGTCAAATATTTTCTTTTTTTTTTTTTTTCTTGGAGTCCCACAGCATTCTGAAACTGGTGACATCTAGCATGGAATATTTCCATAGTTTAATCATGTTTTTGATACAATTATCGCTTATTTTTATCTATTTAATACCTTTTTATTTTAAATAGAGTTTTAAAAGAGAAGGTAGTTCTAGGGGTTCAGACTTTGAAGAACCTGGCTTAATTCCCTGCTTTGTCATTAATTTCCTTTGTGACTCTCATTTCATCTAACATTTCCCACCTGTAGGTTGAGTATCTGGTTTATGCCAGCCAACTGGCTTCTGCGACAGTTTTGGATCAGAAGGAAGATTGAGGAATGAAAAATAATCAGTGAGATAAGTCAATCACATCTGCTGTGTTTCTTCTGTCTAATACAAAAATGTTTTTTCACCATCTCATTTGAGTTTATTCTCAAATGACTCATGTAACCCATTCTTATACTCTGCTGATTTGTGGCATCTTTGTACCTCCATCACATATTTTTGCAAATAGGTGATGAAAAAGGAACAGAATTTGTCAGAAGAGCAAGCATTATTGACAAATTCTGTACACATTTTTTCCTCCTGTTTCTTCTTTATCCTAATTTTTTGTTTGTTTTGCCTTTAAACCACAATTTCACAGAGAGTTGCTGTCTTTACTGTACAGGCCACAGAGACAGCCAGATCATTTTCTGAATAACCTTGCCCTGGTCTTCAGAACAGTTTGTTTGCTGGCCTACTGCACAATTCATCAAACCTGAGAAGGTCTTTCCAAAGCACTGCAGGAATCCCTCCAGGTTCACAGTGACAAACATCTTTCCTACTCTCTGCAGGTGTTCCTATTTTGCTGCTTATTCTGTCAAATACAGTATTTGGACATGCCACTCTTAGCTGAGAAATGTATCCCATGTCCCAGGCCTGTCCTTCCCATGAAGACAGGATTCTCCCTCTGCCTTTTCATCTCCTTTCACATATTGTTTCTGAGCTACATCCACCTCTCCCTAGTCACCTTCCAGTGGAGGGCTGGGGTAAATGAACTGGGCACTTCTGGGGTGAGATGGAACAATGGGAATACCTCACTGCACAAAGCAACCTCCTGCAACTCAGGGCAGGGAAGAAAGAATAGGTCATTTTGCAAAATGCACGAAGAAAAACCCAAATTGTCCAAGGCTGGAGTCTGACTTCGGGCACTCACACACCTAAAGTGCACTGTAGCTGCCAAAGTGCTGATCCATTGAAGGGGTTTTGAGCAACTTGTCAACCCCTTCAAGCAGTCAAAGACAGAAAAAACCAGCTGGTCACATCTTTGAATGTCCACCTAGCAAGGTCTGTAATCCAGGTGCCTGGCAATAGATGGCAGTACTCTGCCTCTCCCAGGGACAGGTAGGACTGCCAGCAGCCACCATCCATGCCCACCAATGCCAAACCTGGCTTTTGATCCCTGGCTGGGACTTAAGGCACTGCTACAATGCAGCTGGCCTCAACAAGCATCCACAGTGCCCAAGCCCAGGTTGCAGAACTCCCCTCCCCATGGGAGCTCACTTGGAAACCCAGTCCTTAATGTGGCTGTCCACAGCTCCCTCCCTGGTAGTGCTGAGGTCCAGGAACCATCCCACAGCTCTTCCATTGGAACCTGGAATTGGGGATGCTGGCGGGGTGACACTGCCAGAACAGCTTCTGAAGACATCCTGCCACTTTCCAGGCTAGAAGGCCACATTACTCTGATTTTTCTTATTAATCAAAGAAATACAATTTTCTGGTTGCTTCTTCTTACTGCCTGAAGTTGCCCTAGGCTGGCAGGGGGTTGAAGCTGGATTGCCACATTCCAGCATAGCTTTCTCCACCTCAGGATTCAGCCAGAGGAAGAAAGGAAGCAAGCTGCTCTGCCTGCCTGCCCTCTCACTCTGGCACAGGGTTTCTCAAACTCAGCTGTGGGATACCACAGGGTAGGAACTCCTTCTAGCAGCTCTTGGCTGCCTTCCCAGCAAATGTGGGAGTCTCCTGTGCACAATTGAGAGTGTAACGGGGCCAGAGGTGGATGACTGGATGAGTACAGTGGGGGTCTGCAAGTGAGGCTTTATAATCTCCCCATTGTCTGGTGATCTCCCAGAAGCTACCAGCCAGACTGGTTTCTTGTGACAGATACTCTGATCTTACCTTGGACTTTGTCATGTTTGTTTTTTATAAAGCTTCACCTGCTGGAGTCATGTGAGTGAGGATGGCAGCTGCCACTTTAATATTACATAGCTCATCCTTGCACCTGCCTTGTAAAAGCTTGAAAATATGAACTGAAAATTTTTAAATTTTAGAAGAAGACTCCACAGTGTTTCAACATCATCGCCCTTAAATTAATTAATATCAGGATTTGGGGTCTGGAATCACAGCTTTTACACTGCTTTGTCCCTGAGAGCTGCCACTGCCTTTTCTGTCATCCTGTGCTTGGGAAGTGTTCCCGTTCCAGTCCACAGCGCGCTCAGGCAGGCGGAAGGGAAAGGGCAGAGAGTCGTTATTAATTGCTGCACGGTGGCATTTCCACTGCAAGCCTTGGCAAGGCAGCTCCTCTCTTCTGCCTCGAGTGAGGTGCCCAAGCTCTCTCTCTGGGCAATGCTTTTATGTGCTCCTCTGCTGTCCAGAGAGCAAGTGGGAAGGTGTAAAAGCAGTGAGGATGAAGCCAGGGCAGGAGCGCTTGTGCCTTTGGAATGTCTGCCACAGTGCAAGGGCACTCTGACTCTTCACCCTGCAGGGGCACGACCTTCCCAGACATCTTCTCTAGCAAAGACTGTGGAGAAAGCTGTTGCCAACAACTCAAGGGCCAGAAGTTCAGGGCAGCTGGGCAGCGTCATGTATGTATAGCCCAGTTTGTCTACTGAATGGGGATGGGAACGCACAATGCTTTTGGAGGGCTGGGCAGTGTAATCCTGTGGGATGAAGGTTCTTGCATGTTAACAGGCAAACACTAAGCAGAAGACCTGAGCTGACAGTGCAGAGAGTCACATGCAATGCCTCTGCCTCAGATGTTGCCTCCTGAGGAGCAAGGAGGAAAAAGACATTTCCAAGGCACCCGCAGGCGAGAAAGCCAGAGGCAATGCCACTGGTGAAGGATCACCATGGCAACCAGCAATGCGGGGCCTCAAGGTGGAGAGCTAAAATTAGGAAATTAGGCAGTGGAAAGGGCTGTTTCTCATCTCTGGCAGCATCCGGTGCTGAGGAGCTGGACCCCCAACACAGAGTAAGCACAGACAACCAGAGCATTTCCGAGGCCCTGGCTGCGCCTGGATGCGCAGGGCCGAGTGTGACTCGACACACCAACGCAGTGCCACGTGCAGGTCTGCACAGGATCCCCAGGTCCTGCCAGGTGCTGGGCCTGCTCTGCCCTGGTGGCACTGCATGGAAACAATGCAGTGTCTGCAGTGAGACAGGAGCCATTGTGCACATGACAGAAAAGAGGTATTGCAGCTCCTCGCCTTTGCCAAGGAACTGCCCACTGCAGCTCTCCCTTGGCTGCCTCCTCCCCTGGCCCCTGTTGAGCCACAACTGCCTAGTGTCCCTTGGTGGGAATCAGGACTTTGCCAACCAGCCTGTGAAAGCTGAAGCCATGAACAACTGAGTGACAAAACACCTCTGTAAGGAAGAACAAGCTTCCACCTGCAGAGAAGAGCTGTACGTGCAGCTCCATGTCCACGGTGCCCTGCTGCCCAAAGAGAGCAGCAGGGATTACTGCTATTACACACATTCTGGGAAACAAGCAGAAAGATTGCCCTGCTTCTACATGGGGAGTTAATGTGCTTCACAACAACCCCTCATACTACCCTGTTTTCTGCATATCTTTCCATACAAAATCTCCTCTTTGAGGCCTCAAAAGTCTTTCTCAGCAGCCCACACTGCATTGGAGAAATATTACCTACTGTCCTGCTCCTATTGATAAAAGTAACAACCTTTTCTGCTATCAGCAGTAAGGGCAGGTCTTTTCTTCATTTGGCATCACTTTCTGGAAATCCATAAAATTACTTGACCCTCACATAATGCTCTGTGCTCTTTGCTGTAAAATCAAGGCTTTGTGGTTTTGCCTTGCGTGATGTGCAAGGAAATCAAAGTGCTCTAAAGCTGGAGCACTGAAAGCTCCTATGGGAGGCAATCCCATGTATTATACAAACTTGAGTACTACACAGATAAGGCAAAACTAAAGGGCACCAAAATGATGTCTGGGATTGCAAGATATGCACAGATTCTCAGGGAATCTGAGAATCAGGGAAGGCAGCAGCAAAAGCTGGGTACAAGTTTTCAGATATAATCAATACAATTTGCAATAGAGTCCCCTCTATGCAGTCAGAGAGAAATAAGCTGTGTAGCTACATATTTCTGCCAGTCCCTCCCTCCATCTTTCCATCCACATCCCTTTTGCCTGTTCCCTGCCACAACTAACATGGGAGTAGGGATGTAAAGGATCTCTGAATGTGCCAAGATGCCACCTATAAACGGCATAGCCTGCACAATTTCTAAACCAACTCAACATGCAGCTATGAAATCTAGTGCCTTGTCTAGCTGTTCTCTTGGCAATATTTGCTTCTGAATGCAGAAAGATTTAGAAACACAAGGCAGTAGGTCAACAATGCAGAAAGCTGAGATAAGCTATGTCTCCTGACTCAATTCCCTCCTCCCCAGCAGCAGGGAGGGAGAAGCACTACATAGTACTACAACATTCAAAAAGAGAGGCCTGGGCAGCAGAGCAGCTCAGGGGGGAGTCAGGAAAATTTTGCAACTCCTGTACAGTGATGGCACTGGGAAAGCATTTGGCTCGTGTGTTTCATCCCATTACCCAAGTGTTTCTCCAGGTGGAACAGCTCTTTCAGCAGCAGTGTCCCCCTGCAGAGCTCCAGGGAGAGCAGATCTCATGTTCACTGGAGGGCACGAAGGGGCAGCCAGCTTGTCACCCCTGGCCATTTGTGCAGCTGGCTCTGGCAGCACGTTTGTCCCGTTGTTCTGGTTTGCAACTAACAAGCAGAGCACTCATTCCTCCCTGCAAACCTGACCCAATTCTTGTGGCAGCTTCCTGGATCCACTAACTCTGGTGTGGTGGTGCGGAAATTTGGCAGCAGCACAAACTGAGCAGATTAGTGTGAAACAAGCAGGCACCCTGGCACTGGATTTGCCATAAATAGGTACGACGACCATTACTGCTTTCCTTCCTTTGGGCTACTGCCTCAGGTTGGAAGAAAATCCACTCAAATTACCTTAAATTCTTACTTGGAAGGCTTGAGTTTCATTTAGCAAAAATAAGATGGAGATAAGCTCAGCAAGTGGGGATTGAGTAATGCCATTCCCAGTTCAGCTCTCCAATAAAACCAGACATCATCAGGACAATCTCAGGACATCATTACTATTGGGATGGTACAGTAGGCTGTGGAATAATACATCCTCTACTCTGGAAGGAAATCTGCTGCCAGAGGTTGCTGTACACATTGGTGCAGGGTCATCTCTTGCACACTCCTTTTGGCCTGGTATTACCTGGACTCAAAGTGGCACCCTCTGGAGCTCCTCCCTCCCCTGCTGCAGGAGTTCCCCACCTGTCTCTGGGGGGCACACGGTACACGACCTTCTGCTCACACCAGCAAAGGTGTTGCTGGGCAGTGGAAAGGCTCAAAACCAGGCTCTCCCCAAGCTAGTTAGTTAAAAAAGAAGAGATGTTTATTAGGCAAAGTCCAGACCAGGGCTGGATTCCTCAAGGGACTGTGACCAGCTGTATTTGTCAATGTTCCTGATGCTAACAAGATCCTATTTGAACGGTGTCGGTATGGGGTCCGTGGTGGATACAGAGGGGTCTAGTGCCATTTAAACTGCAGGATTACTCCTCCCCCAAATCCTAAAGCCATCCTGCAAGCGGCAGAACTAATGAAGGCCAGTTTCCAACAGCTCTCTCTGCACAGCCTGTCTGTCAGCTCGTTACAGGGCAGCTCGTTACAGGGCAGCTCATGGACTCCTTCCTCAGGGGAGGTCTTCGCAGGCCCCTCTCATTAAGGCAGTCACCTAGAGTCACAGAACCAGCTGGATCCCATTATCTCGGAGGCCTCCACTGCTTTATCAGCTGTGCCGGAAACAGGCCGATAGATTCAAGACTCGCTGGAGGCCAGAGACAGGCAGGCAGACACAGACAGCCTGCTGACATAGCTTTGCTTCCTTAGGGAACCAGGCAGTAATTCCTTTGCAGAGCCCCACAAAACACTTCTCTGGCTCAGCCTCTCCTCTTGACAGACTCAACGTCACTGTTGCTTGCAGTCCTGAGGACAGATCCTCACTCCAGCCCCCTGCCATGAATCCAGGCCCCCTGCTGTCTCCCTGCCACTGACCCTTTGTGCTTCCCCCACAGCATTTTCTTTGTGTTGGAGGAGAGACCCCATCTCACTTCTGTCCCCTCAGAGCTCCCATCACTAGGGCATTCCAGACAGCTTCAATCAAGGGCTGTGAACAGCGATCCAGACACAGCGTCAGGAGCTACTGCAGTCCCTGTGGGATGCCTGCCGTGGAGGAGCATGTGCCCCAATCCACCCATCCACACACCTAGACATCAGTCAAACAACCCCTCTTTCCAATACTTTGCCCATATCTCTTTCTAGTCTCAACTGACATCTAGGACTGGCTCTCTTAAAACATCACACCAAGTGCCCTTAGAGGCTTTTGAATGCTTGTGAGATGAATATTTAATGGCAGCTGACTTTCACTAATGGGAAACAAGCCAGACCATACATCTCTGCACATGCTGGGAATCAGGGCGTGTTCCCAGAAAATCTGGATGCAGAGAAAAGAAGGCAATAGTGGAAAGGAATTGCAACTCCCAGAGCCCAGAGGAGGTTCCCTCTCTGCAAACCCTACCTCACCCATCTGTGCGAGACCCTCCCTGACTTGCTGGCTGCTCAGTCCACGATCCATGGATCAGATGTGTCCATCATATGAGCATTGAGCAGGAGAGTGGCTGAGGCTCTGACTGACCTCTGTCATAAAGGGAGCCCTTCAGGTCAGTGACCCCTACGTGAGGCCATGAAGAAAACAACATGGCTTGTGAAAACCTGCTTCTAGGAATTCAACCGTGATTCCGTCAGGGAAATGAAGATGTCTGATGCTTGTACTGCTACTGAAAAAGATGGCCTGGGCAGCGTTGCCTTGCAGACATTGGCAGGATGGATACAGAGCTCTGCCTCCCCACTGACCCCTGTGGAGACACGGCCTGGACCGCTGGCAGGGACAGCAGCCCTTATACGCCAGCCATGGCTTTCTCTTGTCCCAGAGTGAGCAGGAAGAAGTTGGTGCCTGCACAGAAAAGGAAGCAAGAATTGGGAAGAAGGAGGGTTTTCTCCCCACAACCTAATCAAGAGCAGAAAGGCATCTGCCAAACAGCTGATGTCTCTTTGCAGCGTGATGCTGCTAAAACAGTTACGGAGCCAGGCACACCTCTGGGGGACTCCGCTGCACAAGGATTCTGCTTTCCCTTTTAAGCTGGAAGGAATGTCTGTGCTCTGGCCCCCACAACCTCATATTTTCCACCACAAGGCAATGACCAGTGAGGCCCCATTAGGGGAACAATGACATGAGAGTCTGGGGAAGAGGAAATCTCTCTTGCAAACAAGTCTGGAAAATGGCTGCTAGAAGGAAGGGAGCTTGCATCTGGCAGCACTCTCACTTGTGCAGCCTCACTCTGCTGCTCAGGCAAAAACACTTATACTCGCAGCTTCCAAAGCATCATGGCCCAAAGCTGCACTGTCTCTCAGCACTATTCCCTCCACCCATCCCTACAGCACCTCTGGGAGAAGAAGCTTGATTCTCTTCTGCTGCATCATGTGGTGAAATAGCCAGCTTTTCCGCAACCACTGGGATCTTTCTCACTTGTGCTGGCTCCCAGCAAGACATGGAGTCAGGAGTCCAGACTGACTGATTTGTGCATACCAAACCAGCTGAAGAAGCTTCAGCTGTAAGCAGGGCAGAATCAGTCCCACAGGAGGAGAGGACATCAAGCTCTGCTGCACCGTGGTTCTTAGAAGGAAGAATCAAGCTAATCACTTTGGATAGAAAAACAACCCTCAGGCACAGGGAAGCATCTCGATGCACATGAAGGGTCCTAACTGAAGTTAGTCCCACAGGGCCCTAGGGATGAGATTGGTATCATCTTCTCATATGACAAGACTGGAAAAGAAAGGCCCAAGGGACAAGACTCGCTCAAGAATGACCAGAAGACAGCAGCTCAGCTCTCTCTGCTCTCTGGTCTGGAGCCAGGACTACTTCACTGTGTGATACACCAGTCATACTCCTGATTGGGGCATCATTCTTCTTCCCAGATGCTGAGCTCCTAGGAATCACAATTCTCCATCCTACTTTGTTTAAAACAAAAATAAGAACAAGACCATCATGGACTCCTGAATTCCAGCAGGAGGGTGATGTTCTGTATGTGGGTAGCAGATGAGATAAGTCACAGCGCAGTGGTCAGCAGAAACCCTTGAAAACAGGAGGATGAAGGAGGAGGATGAGGAGTTCACCCTCAGGGCCTCCACACCAGAGAAGAGCTCTACAAACTGTTGCTAGCAACTAAACATAGGTGCCATTACCTCTCTCTCTCTCTAAGCACACCCAGGCTCAACTGTAAAAGGGAGGTTTCTCTGTCAGATGGCATTTCACCAAAGGCGTACGCTCCTTCCTTCATCTGCCCCATTCTGAGGTGCACTCACACAGCTGCCTGCCCCCACACCCATCACCCAATCTGAGGCAGTTTGTGCCATATACAACCTCAAATGTTCTCTTTTCAGCCCCTAAATCTGTGTTGGCCCACAGCTCTTTTTTTCTCATGGCAGCCCCTCTTTTTTCATCCTTCATTCCCCTAATTTCCCACACTCTGAAGTCCTGAAGATTTTACTGGCCCTGCCAGTAAGTTTTGTTGCCACCTTTTTCTGACCAGGGATGATTTATTTCTGAATGAAATCCAAATCTGGCACATTTCTCTGCCATCACCTTGCTCCAACAGAGAGAAGGAAAGAGTGAGCTAAGCAGTGGGAGGCAAGTTAGAATTTACAACCCTATGGCATATCCACACCCCTTCCAGTAACTGGATACACAGGAGGAATGTAGATTGCAGGAAATGCTGAGGTTTTCCAGCAGCCTCCAGCTTCTTGTGCAAGAGTCTTCAGTGGTTTTGTTCCCCTCACTGGGATGGGAATCCAACTGCAATGGATTTGATGATCCCTCTTCCCATCTCTATCCCTTAGTCCTTTACTCACCTTCTACCACAGCACATTGCAAAAAAAGCAATAGAAATCACTATGTGATTGGGGGGAAACACTGAGTCAGCCTCAGTGTGGGAGAGTGAGAACACAGCTGGACGTAAGCCAGTTCTGCACTTCCCATTTTCTAGCCTTACTGAAGGATTTGCTGAGCTTCTTGTTAATGCAGAGCAGCTTTAGGTCTGCTCCACCCAATGGCTCTGCTGGAGGCAGCTCTGGAAGAGTGAATCCCCATGGGACAGTGCTCTGTCACAGACATTTCTCTCCTTTGAAACTTCTCTACTTCATGCAGTCATGAAAACCCCTTTACACAGTGGGAACAGTGAGGAAGGCTCAGAAAACCCCTCATTATTAGACACTATTTTGTGTAGATGACTTTTCTTGGTCTGTGATATCGAGGGAGTGTCCATCCCTTTCCTGAAATCATACATCTGGGAATGGTTATCAGACTAACAGGAACACCTGAAAGTAGAAGTGAAGTAAGGCAAACCTGCAAAGGAGAAAAGGTTTGAGTAGGCTGTGGGAGTAACCTGGAGTCTGCTCATCAGTGGTACATCTGCCAAAAAGGCCAGCTCCATCCAAGGTTAAACTGTGTCCCTGTAGCCAGAGGGAGCTGAAGGCAAGTCTGCCAAAGCTCTATCATACTGCAAAATGCAAACTAGGATTTCAGGAGATGACCTGACAACAGACAGATGTGTGTACCGACTGATTAGTATTGGAAAGAGGAGAGAAAAAACCCTGCTGTAAAAATTAAGTGAAAATCCTTGCTGCAGCTGGGACATTTGGAAGGCTGCGGAGGTACACAGGGAGAGACGTGCATGTGTTCAGTGCTCTCAGAAACATCACATCAGCAACAAGCAAATCCTATTAAACTGTGAGGGCAGGCACCCCACAGCCCCACACTGAGATCAGGGAGTAGCAATGTTGGGCCATGTGGGACCCAGCACAAGGGAAACTGTGACCCAAGCTATGATCAGCACGTTCTTTTCAAATCCTACTGTCCCTATAATCCATCAGAAAGCCTTCAGTCAAGTCACCAGCAATGGAAACCATCCCCGTGCAGTGCTAACACCATTTGATGCCTATCCTCAAGAGACTTCCCTCTGAAGCTCTGTAAGTCTCTCTGACTTGCACTTAATGACTGACCTCCTCACTGAGACCGCCAAGAGGAAGCTCCTGATAAGGCAAGAAGGCCATGAGAAAACTGGCAGCATCACTATGAAACAGGCTATAAAATACAGTCACTATGGAAACTACCACAGTTGGAAGGACAGGAAGAAGCTTCTAAAGTCCAAAGGTTTCCAGCCTTGCCATGGATGCCCCAAGGATGGGTGTCCCTCCAGGCTATCAGCACCACGGCCAACAGCTGGAGCCAATGTCACACAAGAAGATTGGTCAAACGCAGAGGCTTTTTCTTAGGCAAGCTGCTTGTGCTTACACTGGTGTGTCCTCGTGGGCGCCCCGCCTCACTTCTGATTTAACACAGCCTGAACAGAAGGGGGACAAGAGATAACTATGTTGTGTGGACTATCAGTGAGGAAGCTGGATGGTATTTCCCTCAGCACCCCCTAACCTGTTAGCTTATGATGTGTTGCTTGGAAGATATACCTGTCACAACTACAATCCCCCTCCCAGCAGTGGGGCAGCATATAAAACAAAGGGGAAAATTAAGCAGATAACCTCTGCTGCCCTCATTAGAAATGGCACACCCATACCCACAGGTACAGTCTCAGTCACCACCACTTCTGCCAGAGCAGAGCTTCCCTTATGTCCCCATGGCTGACAGCACAGACTGCCAAGCATTTGCAGCCCAAAGGCAATACTGTGATTAAGAAACAAGAGAAGTGACCATTGATTTCCTATAAACTCCTAAATAAGGCTGGGTAACTTTTTTCAGACAGAGACCTAATTCACTAGAAAATGCAATTTGAGGTAGACCAAAACTATTTGGAAATTTGTGCCTAGCTCAGGGAAGAGCTTTGATTCCAAAATGATTTTTAAGATGAAGTGAACTGTTTTCCCTTTCTTATTTTTAAATATATTTCATGAGGTTATGTATGTAAGCTCAAAGGTCAAAGAAAGCAAAATAAAAACATCTTTTGGTAACCTTAGCAACTTTGTTTGCCCAGTTATTTTTTTTCTGTTGGAAAAAAACCATGAAATTCAACTGACCTAAAATGCATTTTTTGGGCTGACTCTCTGTTTCAGCTAGGAAATTAAAAAAACAAACCTAATAAGTTATTTCAATGGCTTTATTCCTATAACATTGTTATTTGGTGTCTAAAGCAACCTATTCTTCTAATTCTTTCATCTCCTTCCATCTGGCTGTTTGTGACTGTGTCTGGAAATAACAAAGAACTGTTGCAGACATCTCTCTCCCCCTCTCTCTGCAACCATGGAATTTGTTCCTGTCTAGTTGGGAAGACTTTGGATACTGACTCCCATGGCTTGACTTTCAAAAACAAACAAACAGAAAAATCAAGCCACATCTCCAGTTGGTGGTTATGAGAACCCAGAGAGATGCTGTTCCAGGGAACGCATCCCTTCCTCTGAGTCACTCCAGCAAAACAGTGATTTAATGAGGCAGGTCCCTCTGAACTGTACCAGGGCTGAAAACAGCGTTCCTGCTCTGCTCTGGTCCCTTCAAACACTTGGTCCTGTTTCATTGCTTCCCATCCTTCAGGCCCTGGTGCCTCCTGAGACACACAATGAGTGCTGCAGCTGTCGGCAGAGGAGCAGATCGTTGTCCTGCTGGCACCATCCAAACCCAGCTTGGCAAGCTAATGGGCCTCGGGAGGCTGGCGTGCAGAAACTGAAATGGGAGGCTGATCTGTGCACTACAGAGGTACACAGGCTTGCCTGGAGAAGCAGAGTGCACCCAGGACTCATGCAGGGACAACTGGGCACTGCCTCCAGCTGGAGAGCAGGGGCCTGGGTCTTCCCAGCTCTCCTCCCCGATGGGTAATTTCAAGAGACACTGCCATCACCTCTACACACACCCAGAGGTGGCTCAGCTTGCAAAGACATAAAGGACCTGAGTCCATCACTGCAGTCACTTAAACACAGGGCTTTTGAACTCCACTGGCCTATCTGGCCCCAAACCAGTAAGGGCAAGCAACCAGTGCCAGCTACATGCAACGAGGACAATCTGAGCACTTGCCCATCTCACCTTTCTCCCCATCCTGGAGACAGTGATGAGGCATCAGGGACTTGGTATGAGCTTCAGCAATGCCCTGGGCTAGAAGGAGAGGGCTCCAAGCCCTGCTAGTGACCCTGAGGCTCTCCACGCCTGCTGCAGCCTGCGTTCCTAGAAGAGGGATCACTGCTTGAATCACCTCCAACAGCATGAACTATTCTCTAATACTTCCTGAGCCCTTCCCAGGACGTTTTGCTTTCTGCCCTGTGGCCTGGCTGGGCAGCATTTCAGAGATGAAAGGCTGTGAGCACACACAGATGCCGGCATTCTTAGGCATTCCTGGCTCGAAAGCTTTCCTCGAAGCAGCTGCAGCTGCACTGCCAGGGAGGAGCAGCTGCCTCCCAGCCCAGAGAGAGGGCTGCAAACCCCTGCTTGCCAGGTATGCTGCAAGATCCCAGCACAAACCTCTCTGGCTTTGGGACCAGCTGTGACCCCCCTCAGGCCCCCAGCTAGCCCAGCAGAAACCGAGGCAGCTTTCTTGCTTTCCCTAAGAGTTTCAACTGCCTTAAGGAGACATGGTGCAAAATGTAGAGACCATGATGCTATCAGCACGCAAACTTGCTCAATAAAAACATGTGTTTCTCATCTGCTTTGTCCTCATGGCTCCCAGAGCTCCTCACAGATCAAGCACGTGAAGCACCACTGCCCAGAGCTGGGAAATGTGTGCTGTAGGGAGGGAACCCAAAGAGCACTTGAGGTCTTGGGCAGAAAATTCAGCATTTGTGCAACACCAAAGCAGTCAGCAGGGAAGGCACTTGGGTGGTTGCAACACAGGCATCTGCATGCATCTATCTCCCCTGCCTAGCTCTAGCACAAGCCAAACCAAATTCCCAGCCCCAAGCACTGAAGGGGAGCTTTTTCATGGTCTCATAGTCACAGCTCAGCCCCATCACAATGTTACAGGGAGACTCTGCCAGCAGCCTGGCAGGATTCAGCCCAACATACTGTGCCCACAGTGGTTCCTACTTAAATTCAGCATTGGTGCAGGAGCTCAGCCTTAACCCTCCAGCCAGAAAAGGCATTTCCCTGAATGATGGCCTCCTCTGTACCCCTCCAAACCCAGCCCTTCGCTCTGACAGGATGAAGCTGCCTGGAGATAGCTACAGCTCAGGAGATCAGAAGTGAGCTCTCAAGCATCACACCAGCCTGTGGCACCAGCTGCTGGCAGAGATAAGCTCAGAGGCTGGGTGGAAGCTGCAGCCCCTCTCTCTCTCACATAACCAAGATAGGGAATTATAAACACAACCCTGTCAAAAAAACCCAACACAAAACCACCAGAATCTGTGGAAGAGTAACCACTAAACCATCTGGATCCAATGCCTTGGGGAGATGCTGATGCCCTCATGCTTTGTGCATGCAAATCAGAGGCACACCAACCGAGTGGGGCAGAGACCTCTTAGGAAATCCATTGTAATCCCTTAGCTGGCCACTTGGCACGTTCGTTTGTGTAAGGGAGTCCCTGTCACAGGGGCTGGCCTGTCCCTGTTGTGAATGCTCTGAAAAGCAATGTCCTTGCAATTGCTGTGTATCATAGAGTTTATCATCTAGTTTGAGGCAAGTGCTCCCCTATTTCCCCCCCCATCATGTCTCAGAGGTGGGCTGAATTAATTGCACATGCTGTTTCTGTGAGTGTATAAACTGCACCACTGCCACATGCAGACAAGACAGATGACAGCCAGACTAAAGAAGTGGCTCTTTCTGTGTGCCCTCTTTACACAGGTCCTTCCTCCTATACTTCCCCAAGATAATTATTTTTCTCATACCACACAGGCAGTGAAATGGCCCCGTTCCCACACCACCTTGCTGAAATCACAAGGCAAGAAAAGATGGCTTTGTGCCACCCAACTGATCACTAAAACAACTCATGGCTGCTGTAGGAACTGTGGCTGGCACAGCTCTGTCCCTGCATCCCAGTGCTGCTGAACCTCTGGCACCCTGGCACTGTGTTTTCCACCCTCAGCCTTGCCCTGGACAAGGGAACCCCAGGCAGGAACAGCAAAAGTACCATTCCAGAGGAGAAATGTGTTGTTTTCTTCACACCACCATTGCAGCATGGTAATAGCACCACAAGGATGCTCCTGGTAATAAACTCAATCACCTGGAGTGTCTCTCTGCTACACAACCCTTTCTGCTGTCCACAGGCTGTTTAATTTCTCTCTTGAGTGCCAGACCTTCTGTTCATTAGCACTGAACTTTCTCCAGTTGCCAGCAGCTCTCATTGCTCTGTGCTGTCAAACTGTAGTCTGCTTCCTGTCCTGTGTCGTCCCCTCTCATGATTGATTTTTACTCCTGTAACTTTGTCCTTGTGGAAACTTCATTTCCTCAAGGTGTTTGGGCAGTCACAGTCTTTGATATCTTTCTGGTGCTTTGGAGTAAGAATAACTTCAGCTCCCCACTCCCTGCCTCTCCAGATGACTTTCCTTGCCCTCTTTCCCAGCACACTGGTCCTCCTGCCTTGCAGCATTAGTCCCTATCACCAACTCTTGCCTTCAATGGGATCACACAGCTGGGAAGTACACAGGGCTGGGAGGCTCCTTGTGAGTCACCAAGTCCATCTCCATGCTACCGGTGCTCCCTCTTTGTGCAGCTCCATTTACATGATACTGATTAAAGGCTGTTATTTTTGGCTGTCTCACACCCACGGAAAGCCTGGTCTCCAAACTGTCTTACAGTTATAAGCCTTCCCCTAATGTCAAGGCTGACTGTATTCATGGCTGATTCATACATATTTATTCACACTGGCATAGGAATAAATTCTATGCTTTAGCTACTCCAACCATATGACTTCTATACTTTAACTCAAACAACATATTTCGCTCCCTGGCATTTCATTCCCTTGTCTTGCTCAGCATAAGGGAGGAAAAGAGAAAGCAGAAACAGATGTCTGACTTAATAAATAATGCTCTTTTATAAAAGTAATCTCTGTTTTGATTGTTATCAACAATACTTTTTTAAAGAGTCATGAGATCAAAAAAATCTTCTATTGCATTGAAATCTGGGGGACAGGCCAAAGCAGAGGTGAAAATATGCAGTTTAACACCATTTTATGGCCAGAAGAGGGCAAAGAAAGGTTACAAAACTGAATTTAATATTTTCACTGAGTGCAAGTTTAGCCAAGGTTCTAATCAGGACAGTAAGCCATGATCATCAAATTCCTGTTCCTTCCAGGGGAGAAAAGAATCCTCTATATAAGATGTGACATGCAAGATTAGGGATGGAGACAAAGTAGAATAGATTTACTCATGGTTACAGTAGTCTGGGAACAAACAGAACAACATGAGGCAGCTCTAGTTTTGTTTCAGAGAGGGAACAGCCACGTCCAGAACTAAATCCCCTAGTGTTTTGGAGCTGATATCCATTATTGGCCATGCTATTACCTCAATGGGCAGCTGAGAGACAAAAGACAGCATTGGAGCCCATCTCCAATAAACCAGGGCTATGTTTCAAATGATTTGTAATTGCTTCTAAACCTGCAATTAAAAATGCCATGCTGCAGGCAACAATTGCCATGGATGCCTGGGATCTCTGCAGGTATCTAAGTGCCCATGCACCACAGATAGAGCATGCAGAGATTCCAGGAACAATTCCTGGAATCGCAGGGAGGAAGAAGAGAGTCGAGATGCTGCTGCAGACCAGCTCATATCTGGCTCTCCCACTTTTTCCCCCTAGCTTTAATTCCCACAGAAAAAGACCAATTCTTTTGTGCAGGCTTTTGCAAAATCTCTTCAACAGGACCACACGTTCATCCTCCTTGTTCCTCGAACAGCCCTTGTGATCCTGCTTCCCAGAAGACTGGTTAAGCACAGATGGATTCAGACACTCTTGCCAGCCCTTTGCCTCCCACAGCCTGGGCAGGCATCCCATGCTTCTCCCCAGCACAGGGACCTGACCCCGAGGAACTGGAGACCTCCAGCAAATCCTCTGCTGGCATCTCCAGGAGAAGGCAGCAGACCACACAGACTCAGTTGCCCTCTCTTCGATGAAGAATGTTCCCTTCTGGGCAAATTTGAGGATTGTTTTGGGAATGCAGGAGGGATGCAGAGGATAGAGAAAAAGGCAGGAGGAAAGCTGCATTGTTGTCTCTCCATTCTTGGCTGCTCTTTGGGTAAATAATGGACTTCTGTATCCAGGGCTGCTAATCAACTCTAAATGCCCTCAAAGAAAGCAAACAACAGCACAATAGGAAAGCCCAGAAATAAATCCATTTCATTATAAATTCATTTTGTTTTCATTCCATTTTTCTTGCTAGCAAGAAATTTAGGTTAAGCTAAGCATTTTCTTTTCCCAGCAATCTCTGCTGGCTGTTGGCTAATGCAACAGAAAATTAGGCTTTTGACAGTATAATGGCTTTGTTATGAAAAAAATGCAATTATATTATTTCCCAAGACAAATTCTACAGCAGTAAATGTCTGAGCAATACAGCATTGTCCTTGAAGCTGTTGGTGAAGGAATTTTACAGGAAGAAATAGCAGGACGAGCAGCCTTCATGGGAGATTCATTTTACTGCATAGCTCTCAATTGTTCAGAAGTACAGACAAGATTTCATAGCAGGGACACAACCCATATGCAGGATAACTGTGCTACACAAGTTTTTGCCTCTATGCTACTTGCAGCTGTGTCACCAGAACTGGAGATTGTCACCTCCTGGAGACTCCTCCGTGGCACACAATAAGCCATGTTGATTCATCAGCGTCGGCCCATCTCCGTGCTAGTGTTCCTCACCAACTCATTAACAACAGCTAAGGCTGATAATCCAGGAGTAAGGAGGAAGAGTCTAGAGCACTAAATGGAGTGAATTTGTAACAGATATCACAGATATTTCAGTAATCCTCCATGTCTAGGCTAATCCCAGCAAAGCTGCTTGAAGTTCAGCTGTGGACAGGGATACCCCAAGGCAGCATGAGAAGCCACCAAGGGCTGACAGAGTGCAATCCACTCCTGAACACCACAAAGGGAAGAATTGAGGATGTGTCGTTTTGGGATGGGCACAGAGCACCAAAGCTCAGAGGCGGTGCTTACCTTGGGATATCCAAGACACCAGGAGGAAAATCCCAGGCATCCAAGCTCAGAGAATAGGGCCAATGCTGTGGTCTGCAAGTTCTCAGAGATGGTTTAGGGGTTAGCACAGACTCCCAGTAACCAAGAACTAATTCCCATGCAGCATCTCAAAGTAAGAGCTAAGACAGCCGAACAGCAGCATAGATGTTGGCCATTTGGTCTCCCTTGGCCCCACAGTTGGCAAACAATCCCATGCATGTTTAATTTAATAATCCAGACATTGCCAAAGCCATGGCAGAATCTCAGCCACAGCCTGTAAGGAGTCAAGTACCATGATGGGAAATGCAGTAAAGGCCAAGGTAAAGTCATAATTTTCCACACATCTGGTATTTGCAAGACATCCTTGTGACTGGAAAATACAAAGACATGCCAAGCTGTGTATATGAAACAGCAGCTCTGATCCCCCTCCAACTTTTCTTGGGTTTGCACTTCACAGCCTGACCTCCTCAAAAGGTCCTCTGAGGAATGGAGAGCAGCTGAGCCAGCAGATTCACAGAATTCAAGGTGTCACCCACTGTTATGGGTGTTAACAGGTAGCACCCCAATGCTTAAAAGCAGCCTGACACTTTCCCTTATGGAAACTTCTTTTCCACTGCTGAGAACTTTGCCAGCACTGAACTGCTCAGGTTGAAATGTTTCCATGTCAGAAGTTTGCCTCAGGGTGACTTTTCCTTTTAAGGTGTCAACAGAAAAAGGTCAATGGTTTCTAAGAACAAGATTAAGTTGTTTTGTTCATGTTCGAGGAATTGTTAATGCTGTGCTCAGAACACAGAGCAGACCTCAGCACCTCTGCAAGGGCCTGGATTTGGTGGGAGAGTCACCCTGGTGCCTCTCACTTGTGGTGAGACTGTCACATCTCTCAAGGACTATAGCAATTTAGTGTGTGTTTGTGGAAATCACCAACTTACATACAGTGGCCATTCTAGCACTTTTTTACTCCTGAAACTTCAGTCTCTGCTGAGAACAATCTTTCCCCTTACAGCTCACAGATCCAAATTATGTTGCTCAAACACGAGCTAAACAGGAATGCCAAACGAGCTCTCTTCTGGGATTGCAGGATTTCACAGGTATCTGCTGCTTGGGGCACAGCATGGAGCAACAAAATGAAAGGCAGGGGGGCTACATCTCCCTTCCAGGTCATCCATCATTAGAGCCAGCAAGGCTGAGGCCAGAAGAAAACAGGACAAATAGTACAAGGGTGAAGAACAGAATCAGCAGATGGTTTTCATAGAAGATGCAGGCTCAGGACATGACTAAGAGCACAGAGAAGAGGCAAGGCAGGAAGGATATGACCATCCTCTGGAGCTAGAATCCCCTTGGGACCTGGATTGTGTGGCAGCAGATCCCAGTGTGTGCTTCATGTTCCCTCATCAAGCAACCACACAATGGGATGAAGCTCAGGGCCTGAACGAGTACAGCAGCAGTCTGAATTCACAGGTACTACAAACTCTTTGCCTGTGAAGTTGGCTGAGCTACTGCTGCTCCACTCATGAAAACTCCCTCTTAGTTACTGGGTAAGCAAGCACTGTGGAGCCAAGCACATAGGCAGCTCACACCTTCATGTCTGACCTTCATCTTTTCTTATTTATGTTTTCTCAAAAGAGAAGCATAGCTCTGTGCTCTTAACAGTACAATGTCAGTGGTTGCCACCACATCTCTAGACAGAGGATGAAAACCACCTGGATGTGATGACTTTATTTGCTTGCCTTTGGTTAAAGCAAGAAAGATGTAGTAGCTGCCTACCTTACAGAGATTTGACAGCTGCTCAAGTAATTAAGCAGCAAATCAAGCAGCAAAAAGTCTGGTTACTAGTGATAGCACCTGAGGGAATGGCATGAAAATGTGTCAGGGAAGGTTAAGGTTAGATATTTGGAAAAGGTTCTTCACCCAGAGGGTGTCTGGGCACTAAAACAGGCTCCCCAGGGAAGCAGTCACAGCACCAAGCCTGAGAGAGTTCAAGAAGTGCTTGGACAACATGCTCAGGGCACAGGGTGTGACTCTTGGGGTGTCCTGTGCAGGGCCAGGAGTTGGACCCCATGATCCTTATGGGTCCTTTCCAACTCAGAGTATTCTGTGATTTTAAATGCTGTAATGAGCTGAGATAGATGATGCAGCAGACGTCAAATTAAAATTATAGATGCTCTGTACAGAAGAAAAAAAACCATTGAGGAATAACAAACCAACTGCAGCCAGAGCTCAGCATTACAGGTCCCAGGTGTCTTCCTCTCCAATACCAGAACAGCACTGACCTACAGTAAATCACTCCTAGAAGGGCCAGGGTCCTTCTGGGCAGCCAGGTTTTGCCAACACAAGGCACCACCTTCAAGTGCCATTTGCCCTGATCACACAAACAGCAGCCACACAAGCAGCACATATCTCCCCCACAAAAAAATTAATTTTTCACAGCAGCTGGAGCTGGAGCTGCACCTCAGCAGATTCACACCTTGGAGCTCAGGAACATTGGATAGGGGGGTATCCAAGGCAAAATGAAGGTGGTAGAAAAAGATACATGTCAATGCAATGGCCCCCACAGATGTGAAGGGCACCTCCACAGCAGCAATTCCTCCCTGAGCAATGAAGGTGACTGTGCCAGACTTTGGGAAATGTCCCAGAAACCTAGAAGTTTATAGCAGCAGCAGAAGCCAAGGTCTCTACACAGGCAACAGATCTCCAATTACCAAAGCCAGGTCAGTTGGCTTAGCAACAGGTTATTTCCATGGGGTTTTTTCGCTTGCTCATTTAATGGTATCATTTTTTATGTGCCTCTGTTTTCCCATACAACAGCAAGAAGCCAGACATTGTGAATTTTTGGTAGCCTCCCTAATCAGAGGGAGTGTCTGTGATGCAATTTGCCAACACAACCCTACCCATGCTTTCGACCACTGGGGCTCCCAACTGCTACTCCTTGAATCAGAGGTGACACCGCTGATAATCTGAGTTGGCTTTCCATCCTCCTGGGAACCATACCACAGAAGATTGACATTCTTCTTTTTACCTTTTGTATCCAACCCTGCATGCCTCCCTTTAACCTTCTCCCTCAAAGAGAAAATCATCTGATCTGCTTCAGTTCTTTTACCAGGGGAGAACATTCCTCCAAACAGCGTGACATTCACAGATGTTGGAAATGCTTAGTGATACAGAAAGGAAACAAAAGCCTTCAGCCTTGCTGGAATCCCAGCCCACAGCACCAGCCTAACACTGAAAATATCCCTTCTGATCTGAAAAGTTCAGCTCCACAAAGTGAGGGCAGTGGCCATGCTTTCCTTTTGCAACAATGCAGAAGTGGCCGAGTTCATGTTTATCCACAAACCTCCTTGTTTGTGGAACTATACAGATGCCAGAGAGACATGTGTGGCAGGCTGAAACTTGGGGTTTTTCATGCTTTATGTCAAACTCAAATCAAAGGCAGGGGAGCGCACTTAGTTTGGGCATATTTTAAGTTAAACAAGCATAAAATATTTGGCAAACTTCCCTTGCTTAATGCAGTATAAACAATTTTGGTATTCCACAGAAAATTTCCCATTTAATGAATGCAGTGAGTAACTAAAGAGAAGGTCACACTATTCTTGCAGTCTTCATTAAGCACAGGACAGCCCCAGCTTCTGCCACAACTGTAGCAAAGTCCACGTATGACATTAAGTGGCTCATTTGCAGCAGGGGTTGCACTGGGAGGTGAGAGGAAATATCCCTGGAAGATGGTAGATTCTCCTACAGAACCCAGATGAAGACAAGCCAATTTTTGCCATTACTTTCTAAGGGGAAAAAATAAACGCTGATAGATACAAACCAGAGGCAGACTAAAGGTTTCAGAAGGCAGCCTCTGGCAAGTCCAACTGCAGCAGTTTAAGGCATTAGCTTGCACAGCTGTCTGCCAGCCTTGGCTGTCCACCTTGTTGGCCAGCCAGAATTTATTGCTCCTCTAATAAAGTCAGCAGAAAGAAATACATGCTTGTGTCTCAGACACTACAGTTTGCAGTCCAGCGTATTAGACTGCATTGCTGATGATTGGTGAGATCCCAGACTGTATATTGAAGAAGGAAAAGAACAGATAAGAACAGAACAAAATGTCTTCCTTGCCTTGAAAGGCTTAGAAGAGACTTGAAAGAAAAGAGGCAAATGAAGGGGCTAAAGAACTAATGAAAGATGTTTATTCTACAGAAATTGATGCAGCATTTTTTGCTGTTGGAAAAGCTGGTTTGGCTATTTACTGCTCCCCATGGGGGCAGGGAGCTGTAGGTGCAAAAGATAAAGCCAGGTCTGTCAGAATTATCAGCACTGCTCATGCTCCCACTAACTCAGAGCCCATTGTAAAAGTAGGAGCATCCTCCACCATCTAAGTGGTTATAAGGAAGCCCTCCTGACCCTAATACCTGCACTACTGACACCACCCTCCCCCTTCCAGGGCTCCACTCCAGGAATGACATCACCTGAATGTATAAGCAGTCTGCTTTTACAATTTTTTTACAATTCCTAATGCAATCAGGCCCTCTGCTTCTATGCAGGGCAGATTTCAAACATAAACACAATGTGTTGAAAGAAATTAAGATAGGAAATTTAGAAGGGACAATAGGTTTTCTTTTTTGACAAAGATTTACCAAAACCCAGGAAATTTACACACCCAATGCATTTATTAAAATACGTCCCTAGAGCCAGCTTAGACTTAAGCATGCCAGGAAATCACTGGTAGCCTTTGAATAACGAGAAAAAAACCTTAAAAGTACATATCATTGTGTATTGTAGATGTAAACCTCATGTACTGGCTGTCCCACTTGCTCTGTTAAACAAAGCAGCACTAGACACTACCTGTACTAATGTGCAGGCTGTAGGCAATCTATTAAGATAACATGATTGGTTTCACCCAAATCAATTTTAGAAATAGCATGTTATACTGTAGCAATGTATTGAGCCACAATTAACCAATGTAAGGTGCTGCAGGCCATCTGGAAGTTTTGCAATTACTGAAAGTCTAAGACTGTGCAATGAAAGGTTCAAGAACTCAACATGGAACTTTTGGAGTTCTTGGTTTGTTTTGCAAAGAAATCCAATCTTACTTTTCCGTTCCCCAGTAACTTGGGTTAGCTCAGTTTGAAATAACCTAAAAACAAGCAAACAAACAAACCCAGAAATACACACTCAAAACCCCCCAGTACCCAAAGAAGCCCCAAAAGTTCCTTACTTAAGGTCTAATAGCACTTCTAGAATAAAACTAGTAAACCTTGGCCCAGTCCTTTCCTGCCAAACACCCAGACCCTCTGAGGGTGTGGGCACTTCAGGTCAGACACAGGTAAGCTACCAGCCCTAGAAAGCTGTCTCACCAAGCTGAATGGATGGTATGTGTGCTCCTTTAGCCTATGGCAAAAGCAAGATATGGTAAATTATCTTAGCCTGTAATGAAAGATTTACTGCCATCACAACACCCAACAACTTCAGCCTAGGCAAATCCAGCTGCTGGCTCCATGTTCTTCCCTGTGTTTTAAGTGCTCCAGCACTTCTAATTCCTGAGCCACTTCAATGCAGTAACTCAGAAGGAAAGAATCCTCACCAAAGAGAGGCTAAGTATCTTACTGTGAACATTAATCTTTTCCACATTTGTGCTGATCTTTAAGAGCCTGTCACTCATGAGGCCTTGACACCAATTCTCACTTACAGGGTGAACCACAACCCCCTTACCCATGCATGTATTATTTGCTCTTGCCCTTGGCAAGCCTGACACTGTGAAACACATACACAAACACAGACTAGTCCCAGCAGTGAACCTTTATACAAGAAGCCTTTAATGTTTCAGTCAGCAACATTAAGTCCAGGGTGTGGATGAAAATCAAGTATCTAAAAGGGACTCTGTTTGCAGCTGCTTCCTTCTCCCCTTTAGCAGTGAAAACGCGCTCTACAGCAAAGGTATCCCAGCTGCCTGTGGAGCAGTTCCTGCTGAGGTGTGGCAGCTCACTGCTTCATCTCCCATGGTGAGGCTGCCCCACGCTCAGTTACCAGTGCACACTGTGCCATAAGCACTGCAGGACCTGCTCCACGACCTGTCCACTCATCCCTGCTGCGTCATGGCAATCTTGGCAATCGCAGGCAGCCAGGCCACTCTGCACTTCAGCTGTCCAAGCCTAATCTTCCAACTCCTTTGTTACAGCAAAACAAAATTGACTTTCATGAGCCTCATATCCTCCAAAATGCCAGGATGTCAGCACAGCCCTGCTATAAGGGATGATGTTCTTCCAGTCACACCAATGCTCCAATTAAATATCCTACCTTCACCTTCTCTTATGTCAAACACACCAAGCAATAGTTTGTGAAACACATGATTTACACCTCTGCATACTCCATGCATGGACTTCACCATGTTTCCTTGTTGCCACGGTTTGTGCCTGCCATGTTTCGGTTTTTAGGAATTCTGCTCCCAGGACAGAATTCCTAAGCAAGGTCATGCTATTTGTAAACTTAAGATGTTTTCCACACGCTTTCCCATGGGAGGGACTTCGCGTGATGGTCTCTACAAGTGACCAATGGTTCCAGGGGTCCCACCTCTAAGGTGGGTGTTTTGTAAAAAGGTATAAAATAGGTTTGGAGAATTAATGCCCCGGCTCCCTCCTGGGAGCCCAGCAGCCTTCTGAACGAGTCCGTGTTTCCTTCTTTGTGTCCCACAGCGACATCTCCTCATCTTACCTAGGTTTTTTATCTTCATCTGAGCCAAGACATTTTAATTCCTCCCCTCCCCAGTTCTCTGTCAGAAACCATTCAACTGCAGAGAGATCAGACTATACTAACACTGGGACAGCAGCCAGCAGTATGCAGTGTGCCTGGCTTTTAACAGCTAAATCCTATAAAAAATAATGATGCAAATATGGGCACTCCTCCCCAAGACATCCTAATGCTTTCAACAACCTCTTAGGAACACATAATGCTGCTGGATGGGACAGAGGCTGAAAGGAACTAATTTGGGACTCCTGGTACTTACTGTGTGAACACCTGCTGGCTAAACAAACAGGCCTAGGCATGAAAGCTGAGATAGCTGTATGCAACTGTCCACTGCTGTATCAGACAGCTGCCTCCTGAGAGCAGGCATGAACGGCACTGCATTATCACCTAAATGTGGTCATGGGGTAGAAAGCTCTCCTTTAAGAATCTTACATGCTGACACAGGACCAGGAAAAGTCTATCAAAACACCCACCCTGAAGTACTTAGGCTCAAGACCACTATCATCATTTAGGAGACTAACTCCCCTGTTCTCCATGAATGTTAGAGACATTATCTGTCTTCAGCGCTAATCCAACACCACATGGGAAGTCTGTGGGAAGCCTTGCAAGTCCTGCCAGGGAAGCCCATCCTCACCTTCTGCCAACAACTGCAGTTGTTCCATGACACTGCCCTGCCATGCACTGCATGGATATAAGCAAGGACACAAAGCCCTTCTCACACAAAAATTAGGCTGATGAATGCTCCTGCATCCACCCTTCAGCCATGGCACTTGTGTCCTGAAGTACATCATCTAGTGCCCTCTGGAATTTGCCTCTGCAATAAATGAACTCTTGACAAGTTCCCCATTCCAGCAGGGCACCATGGGCAAATGTCCCTGTGGGAAGGTGGAAATCCCCCCTCACCTGTATGCTGCTGGAGGCTCTGAAGGACAGGTTTTATGTGAGAGGAACCATGAGGACAGACCACAGCTTCTCTGAAAAAGCATTAATGCTCTCCTGCATCCAAAAGACAGAGCAGCCAGCAAAGGGCTTCTGTCACAGGGGCTGCAGGGAATGTGATGGGGCAGAGAGGGCTTTTGCACTCACTATGCTCTGTTTTCCAATGTTTCCTCTCATACCAGTAAAGGTAAAAATTAAAAACTAATGTTTTCATTCCCAACATCCAGAGTTATTCTGGGGGCAGAGTTCTCTTTTCAGCTGCCTAAGGGCAGAGGAAAAAGAAGAGGGAGCATAAAGACAAAGTAGCACAGGAGATGCTCACCTTTCTTCAGGGCAGCTCACAGGCAGACCAACTCACACACTATGTAACCACTCCTTTAGATGCATGTCTGAAGGAAGTTTGGCTACAAGTCTAAAAATCACAGCCCTGAGAAACAAAGCTTTGTTGCCTCTTGCCAGACTTCCACTAAAAACTAGTTTCAAGCTTGCAGCAGAGCACAAGGTGAAAGCACCACTCAGGAGAGGGAACTACCTCCTATCACCTCTCATCACTGACAAAATAAAGACTTCCAACTAGCTTGCCCACAGAAGAAGTGCATGAGCTTTCTTTATCTGAATGCCTCTGCTGCCCAGTAAAGGCTGCCGTGCAGGAAGAGCCTTAAAGCTATGAAAGCACAAAACCTTCGGCCTCGCCCATTTACTCTTTCCAAGATGTGAACAGGAAGGGACCTGAGGCCAAGAAACACAGACAGCCTTCTACTTTCTCTCAGAGGAGAAAAGAAATCCAACATCCCTACTAAAAGACAAAGGGACACGGCGCTCAGGGCACTGGCAGGGGAGCACAGGAGCCCCAGCAAGCTTCAGCTGAGGCTGCCTGAGGACAGGCTCCAGCTGGCTGAAGTGCTGCGGTTCGGCCGCTGGCCTCCTGCAGGACACAGGCTGTGCTGAACACACCTCCTGGCCCCCACACCAGTCAAATCTCACCTGTTAAGTCAAGAGGGTCAGAAAGCCTCTAAATATTGACCTTTAACTTAAGCATGTATTTTAGGAAACTCAAAACCAAGGCTTTAGCTGGTAACAGCAACAGTGCATTTGTGTACTAAGGGAACACCCCATTGTGAAAACTTCACCAGCTGTGCTTCCTGATGGTGTGAGTGTTAATGTGTATAAACTCCCTAGTAGTAAATTAGGGCTCATAGTGGTTTTGCCTTTCTTCTTTTCACAAGTTATATTGCCCAGTATTTATGGACTCCCAGTAACGAGCACATGGAGGTGCCCTGTCATCACAGAGTGAGGGAGAACTAACACCCTGGCAAAGGGGGTGCACTGCATGGAGACCCAGTACTGAGCAAGAGATTAGGAAACTCACCTTGCCAGGGGATGGCTTGAGGAGCTCAGACTTGAGGAGTTCATTTTGCCAAAGACAAGACTGAGAGCAGTCCTTGTGCGGACCACAGTTACAGCAGCGGGGAAGAGACACACTGGACTAAAGGCTTCTTCTGTTTAATGGTTTAAACAGAAGATTCAGCATCTGCAGATCAAGACTAGACAAATGCAAGCCAGAAATGAGGTGTAACAGCATGTGGGTAATTAACCACTGCAGCAACATACCAAACACAGTGGTATTTTCCATTTGTAGTAATTACTTAATCAAGACTAGATGTTTTTAGGACACATTGTAGAGTCCAGAGCAAATGGAATGAATAAAAAAACCCTAGACATATGGGCTGTATTATGCAAGAGGGCAGAAGTAAAGCACAATAGGTCCTTCTGGCCTCACCGTCTACTGATCTGTGGGGGAATTGCCCCTTTTAGTGTCAGGGGAGTCGGTAGACAGCCATATTTTTAGCAACAAGACATGCTGATGTTTACATGAAATAGTAATAATAATAATACATTGTGTTACACCCACACCTCTAATCTGAAATTCTCTAAGCTCTTTACCATCACTATGTCAGCAAGCCTGACAACTCACTGGCTGATAAATTGGCATTATCATTTCTCTTTCATCCTGCTTTTTCAGAGTAGCTAATCATCTGCTTACCATTTACATGGGAAACAGAACACTCAGGACACCTGCCATCTTACTTTTAAACCTTTTGGTGAGAAAATGGTCACAGAAGCTGCCAGGGTGGAAAGCAGCTCAGCACACAGAACTGCCCAGCAGCTGCCCTACTTCAGATGCTCACCCCCAATACAAACTTTATAGCATTCGAGAACTGTATACAAACTTCCTTAGGAAAATTCTGCCAACAAAATGCTTTTGAAGAGCAGAAGTCAGCAATTAAAATGTTAAAAACAAAACAGAGAAAAAAAGAAAGAATGCTTCCTAGTTGTTTTAACAAAATCTTCGTATGACAGACAGACAAAAGAAAAAAAAAAAAAGAGTCATTTCCATTAGTTTCCATGACAACCAATGGAAATCGCTAACCCATCTTCTCTCCCTTGTCAACCTCTGGCAGACCTGTCAGGGAAAGCAAGGGACCATGCCCTGTGTGAGGTTCTCTACTTAACCAGAACACTGGGAAATCTACATTGCCATAATGTCAGGTGTTCCCCTTACAGCACAACTCTAGTTTTTTTCCTCTGAGATACTAGGGGATGGAGAGGTGCTTACTGCTTTCCTGCGAGAGCAAACGCACCCCCGAAGTGCCATCACCTCTGAGACACCCCAGCTCTCCCACTTTATGACCTGCTTCTTTCTCTCTCTGGCTTCATCAAAACATTCAACCACCTCTTTTCCGTCTGTGAGCCATTGGCTCACACCTTGAAGGTGGCCCATATTAAGCCCTTTTTGTACCTTTACTGGCTGGCAAGAAATTGCTGTAATCACCCAGTAACTCTGGTCTACATTTTGCCTCCAGTTTTCTCCCTATTGTTATCGTTGCTGGCAAGGAAAATGATCCTCTGCAATGCCTGCTGCACCTTCTACCTTCTTTAAAAGAGAGCTTTAAATTTTTTCTTAACAGGAATGAATTCAGCTTTTTAAATCCTGCTATGAGGCACAGCACCATCATTATCCTTGTTTTACACCACAGCTGAGAGGAATAAGGTGCCTTGCCCAAAGCCTACATACAAATCATGGCATCATGCTAAGAGCGAGGACAAATTGGTCTGCAAAGAGTCTGTTTGCATTTTCTTGATGCCCACAGGCTCTGAAAGTGTTTGAACCACAGATGCTCAGAGTCTGCTGTAGTCTTTCCACTCTGCCAAAACCCCACAGCAAATAAATATTAACCTGAAACAAAACCAAAACACCCAAACCTCAAATAGTTCTCTCTGTTTAATGCTGGTTTACCGTTGACCTTGCATCTGCAGCCAGGATGGCCTAACTCACCCCAGCATCTGGATGTGTGCTGCTGCACTGCAGAAGAGCTTGGCAGTGATTTGCAAGGAGGTGTTAACACCCAGATGTTCTCCCATCTCTTTCAGTTTTCACGTGCACAAAGCCAGGAGTGGCCCAGGCACTGTGCTGGCACTGTGTGAGTTCAAGCTTTTCACATACCACAGTGAGATTTAACACTCACTCAGCAAGACAGGAAATCCACAAATAATCCACATTGACTGCAAATTTTGCTACATCCTCCATTCTCCCATCCCAGGTCTGGGTTGCAGGAGTTACTGGCAAGTAACAGGACTGAGCACAGTGGCTCTGTGTGCATGGGTGTGGGTGTAACAAACCACGTTTCTTGCCCTGATTAGCTATGTTTTGGCTCAGTTTCCTCCATGACACCCTCCTGGGGGACTGCATACAGATTTGAGCACCAAAGAGGAGAAGACAAAGCACTGAGTCCAAAGTTGAGCAACAATAAGTTGTTCTACAAACTGCTTCCCGTAGATTCCTGTCTTGAGGCTGATAGCATTTAGTGGCTATGAAGGTATGAAATACAATCACTGGGGAATGCTCATAAACTGCTTCTTTAGCCTGCAGTAGAAGCTGATCTCACACTCAAGCTTTTCCCTCTGGTAAGGCACAAAGTACTGTACCACTGCACCTACTTTTACAAAACTTAGAGCAACATTGTATCCTGTAGGAAATTAATACGCTTCAGTAAACATGGCTGAAAGTGGCTTTTTGGTTTAAAAGTTATTTGGGAAGGTTCAGAGGTAGCACCAAACAGAGAATAAGATCACATACATCTCTGTTTCCTTTCCCACACTGACAGCAGGAAGGGATCTACAAGGAGATTAAAAGAGGCATGCTAAGCACTGAGCTGAGGGCTCCTATAAACTGGTTACGTGTACAAGGTGGAGATAATGGCATGGGGGAGGCACTGATTATCATTGAACACCGGGGTGTAATTAGGACTGTTGGGACAGAATAAAAAGATTAATAGTCTACTTGCTCACAGAAGAGGACTGTGAAGATAAACTTACTAACTCTGAGATATTCCAGAGCATGGTATCATTTTTCATAGAACAGGAAGGGGGCATCACTTATCAGGGATGTGTAAAACTGGATTTGACAAGACACTAATGGCTATGGTTTGTACAAGCAGCTACTAATCCCAGGGCATGCAGTGATACCTTGTAGAAAAAAACAGTCTGTTTTCCTGAACAAGTAAAGAATAAAAAAGTACTCCCTTCTTAACCTGTTCCTTCTTACCCTTACACATCACCCTCTACAAATGGGTCCAAGCCCCAGTCCTGGGGATGACAAAAAAAGCTTTGTGAGAAACTGAGCCTCTCCTGCAACCTGACTTCTCCATCATCCATCCACAGGGCAACTGGAGAGGGAGAGCACTGCCTGAAGATTAGGCTCACACTACTCATGTGGCATTCATTGTCTTAGGAGTGGAATACCCCGGAGCCTGCATCATGTGGAGCAAACACGCTGTCCTCAGACAGGAACACCGCAGCTTCTCTGCCAAGCTGAAGGCGATGCCTCCGACATGAATGCTTGGTCCCTTGCCACCTTCATCTTCCAGAGCCCTGGGTTTGAATGCACGAATTGCGGACCAGAGCTCGGTCACAACCTTTGCAGTTATCCCTGAGGAATTTTACTCACCCAGACAACTAAATGATTCAGACATTGCAAAAATTCCCCAATGAAGTCGCTTCCTCCTCCATATAGGAAACGAGACAACAATTCCAATCCCTCATACTTAAGCTTCCTTGAACATAAACATGAAAAGGCAGCCAAAACCGGGAGGGGAAAGAAAGTCCCAGAGCAGCAAGAAGTACATATGCAAGGAGTTACATCATGCAGAAGGAAAGCTCTTGGCTTCGGGCTAAAATTACCAGTGCTTAAATGGCAGGGGCTGCTCTAGCAAGAGGGGCACCTTCCCAAGAACAGTCCTCCAGACTGATTCATTATTGGGAAAACTGCAACAGGCTCTGCTGTCAAAACCATCCCTGGACAACAGAGTGCCGGAGGCCAACTTATCAGGTGGCAAGTGCTTGCCAAAGCCTGGTGGATGGACGGAAATCCCTTGTTCTGCCTCTCTGACACTCAAGCTCCAAAAGATCTCATGGCAGCAGGGTGACAAGGAAAAGGCAGACAAGGATAGCATTTCTGATGGCAGGAAGTACACCCAGGCTCTGGGATCCTTCATTAGGACAAGCTTCACCAGTACATCTCTCCACCAGAGGCAGGTACCTTTGCCAGCCCACTCCTGTCACCACACTCTTGCTTCCCTCTTATCCAAGACCTTAACATCCTCTGCTCCCTTCCTGTGACTTGGAAGACTTAAGACCCTTTCAGGTTTGAGTCATACCACTGCCACGGGTACCTCCACAGTAAGTCTTTCCTTGACCCATCTAGGTCTCCTCAAAGATACAAAACTAAAGAATTTGTTTCTGGCTATAAAACAATCTTCAAATCACTGTTTCTTTGAAAACTTTCATTGTTGGGAAAAAGCTGATTAAGCACTGGAAGCTCCACCAGCATTCATATTCCCAAGGTCTCTTGATCCTGTCTCAGGACTCTAAGCAAGAAGCAGGGATGGGATCAGAAGGAACATGTACTGGCTAGGGACAACCACCAATGGATAACAAATAGCTGTTCAAACAGCCCTTCTACGCTTGGAGCATAAGATGTGCAAATCCTCTCCTCCTGCAAATTAAACGCAGCAGCTCCATCTTGGCGTTTTTATCTGTTTCTCTCCATTGTTTCTTCAAGCTGGTTTGCTGCTCTTTGCAGTGCAAAAGGGAAGGACTAAGGAGAGGGAACAAGAAAAGCTGGGTTCTATGGGGTCCATTACACAGCACTAAGGTATTTTCAGAGAGTGGTTAGAGATCCATCTCTGGGACAGCAGTTGAGAGGGTAGAGCCAAGGAAAATACTGTTCAGCTGTCAAACAGTAGACATATGGGATTCACTTCCAGCTGAAGTTAACAAGATACTAAACTCCTCCCCAGGCATCCACCCCAAATCCTTTGCTCTTTCCAATGTATTTGTCCAAGAGGAGCCTCCAATGTGTTTCTAGCTTATAGGCCTCCTGATGCACTCCAAACAAGGTGCAGACGTCTGCAAGAAATTCCACATTTGCAGACAGGAGCACGGATTTGCTTTTCTTCAACTCTTACAGGCGGCCTTCCTCTAAACCACTGCCCCAAGCAACCACAGGGCCCGTGCCAAAACCAAGAGGTACACTGTAATAAGTGACAAAACTACAGCACAGTAGTAAAATTTCACACCAGCTTATATGAACTTCACTTTTGGGTAACTAGTGTACAAGGCAGGGAAGGGACAGCCACTTATTACTGCTGCCTGGTGTCTTCAGCCCACATGAGCACTGAAGCACACTTGAGAAAAAGTAGCAAGAAAATGCCACACAGTCACTGCTTGTGCTACAGTTATCTGTGCTTTAATGGAGCCTCCAAGCCTCCAGACTTGTTTATCTGCCATTTGTTTATTTACTGCAGAGGAGCTGCAACCAGAACCCCACAGCTGGGAACAAATACACCCCTGCTTTAACCAGCTCATTCCTAACTGTATGCAGTTGTGGCAAAACCTACAACCCCTGGTAAAAGTCCAGACATATATAAGCCCTTGTCTATCACCCAGATGCAGCGGTAGAAGGAATTACGCTTCACAGCACAACAGCAGGCTGCTCTTTTTGCTTGCTAAGCTCAGAGACAACACTGTGAGAGATAAACCTCTCCAAGGAAATACTGGTTATTCACATTTTAGCATAGCTATTGGAGTAGAACAGAAGCCAACCTCCCTGCAAAAATAGATGCAACCCAGGTAAACAAGGTGTTTCTGGGAACCAATCTCATCTAGCTCATCGCAGGATATGTGGCAGAAACACAGCCTGGCTAATGGGAGTCTCATCAGTCTGGGAAGAGACATCTGGCCGAGACTTGTGACAAACTCTCTTCTGTACAAAGAGAAACACTCCCCAGCTCATGTAACACCACACAAGAAAGATCAAAGGTGCCCCGAAGCCTCCCGATGGGTAAGCAGCTGTACCAATAACAGCAGCTGGAAAATGCAACAGGAGACTCAGCCAGTCCCTTCCTCCTGCGCTGGGAGCAGAGCTGCCTCCTCGGCAGCCCCCAGCAGCAGCCCCCTGTTAATTACCGGCAAGGAATTTGCACTCTGGCAGATAAAGTCATTCACTCAGCCACTGGCGCGTTTGCACAAAGCAGCTCGGCTCTGACAGCAGCTCCATCTGAGCAGCAGCATTTGGGTGCCACGCACACGTAAGTGCTACACGACATCACGTCTGCTGCAGACCTTGTGCCACACATGCTGCTGCTCAGAGGTTACCGCCCCTTCAGAACAGCAGGGGAGGTTGTTTAAACACTCCTGCACGGGGCATTTGGCCAGTGACTTCAGCACAATGAGGTGCCTTGGACAGAACCCCTTGGTCCATCTCCCAGACTCCAATTCCTGGGGTGTCTACAGTGCAGCAGCTGCCTGGTGGCACAGCACGCACCTTAAAAAATAGGCTTTGCACAGATGAGCCCTTGCTGTGCTCCCAGGGAAGAATCACTTCTTCCCTGCCTCTCCATTTAAAAGGTGCTTATTGTCTTGAGATGCAACTCCAGCAACACTTGCGCTGACACTCAAGGGAAGGATTTCAAGGAGGAAGACACCTATCACTCTGAAACTAGCTCAAGGAGAAAAAATGGATGCAATCTATCCTTCCACTGAAGATGTGCTTGCTAGACTAGACCTGGGAAGTCACCTTTATTAAATTATTTAATGGATCTTCTACTGTTGGGTTTTATTACACAAAGCCAGCCCATATTAAAACAGCCGGAGTTACCCAGATGATGGGCACCATGCTGCCTTTTCTGTCCACTGTCCTGGCTAAATTACCAGAGAAAGCAGGACTGAACTATTCATAAAGTCTCTATCATTTAATTTCAAAAGGCAAATTTCTTAAAATGATGGCTTCAGGGCCAAATACAGCTATGCAATTACATAAGGATCTCAATTGAAATTTAATCTGTTTCATTTATTCAGACATCAGTTTTTAGGTTTTGTCCACTGCAAAAACGTGGGAAAAGTTTGACCAAGGCAAGCTCCTGATGCTGGTTCACACTGTGTGAACAGGCCAGTGGGAGGAAGTACACCAAGTCCTGTGAAGACCATCTGAATTCCCAGCTCCAAATCCCCTGGTGCACACAAGTACTCTACTGCCAAAGGGCACAAATCTTGGAAAGGGTGAAGAGTTGCTCTCTTTATATGAAAAAGCAGCCAAGTCAGATCAAGAGGAAGCACTTAGGTGAGTTAAGCAAACAGAAACCTCTGCCTTTTCTCTCCCCCTTAACATCCCTTTTCAGCTTTTCATATAGCATAATTACACTGAGGGAAACAGAGGTCAAGTGAAAAAAAAAATCATCCCAAGGTTACAACAGATGTAGACACCGAAAACACCATGCTTTTAGAAAAGGTTATAACTCTGCCTCCAGATATTTGTCATCCCTGTGTTGTTCAACGTTTATAGTGCCTCAGATCTGTCTGTACATCTCCTCACAAGAGGGGAGTCGCTGGCCTTCCTCTGCTTGCCCTTTTTAGCCAAAATGAGACAAGTCAGATTAAATCATTTACACATAACTCTTTCCAAAGGCTGGCTCATTTGGCCAGAAATGGCTTAAGGATAGTTAACCCAGAAAAACAGCTACAGGCCCCAGAGATTATTCTGAATGGCCAGAAAACTTGCAAAGAGCAGAAGGCAGGCCAGGTCAGTGACCTCTCCTCTTGGCAATGCTAGATTCAAGAAAGGACTTGTATCCGCAGCTCACATCAATATATTCATGCTGGCGTAAACCTCTTCGCTACCATCTAAAACTCATGGTGCAAATAACTTTCTCAAAAATTCTGAATGAGGTTTAAGCGAAAATGAAAACAAGAAAACCCCTCATTCTTATTGTGAAACAAGTATCCTGGTGGGACACAGAATGATGCTGGCATGGAAATGGTCCCACACAGCACTCTTCAGACCTCAATGGGCAGAGTCAAATAGCAGCGGGACTCCTCTCCAGTGTTAACTAGGTAACTTAGTCCAGCAGGATGTGAACAACTGATTGACTTTTAATAAATTCAACAGACATTTCAAGCCTCTCCCTTTTCCTCCATTGTGATGGATGCTTCCCAAAAATCACTCCATATGCTTTGGGAGCCCCAGCTGAGAATATGAGTAACTTCACGTCTGCAGCATCCCTGTTAATATGAGTGAACTGCCACCTCATTGAGCCTGACCCAGGAAGAGAGAGATAAAAGGGGCTGTCTGAAGCTGGTGGCTGGCCTCCATCCGAGGAGTACAGTTCACCGTCTATTGCTCTTGTGACTGTTACTGAACCAGGCCAAGAAAAGCTCCCAAGTTCTGGCACGCCTCAGATTTTCCAGTCTGCATGAGGTTATGCCAGGAACATTTACTGAAGCAATTTCTTTCTTTCTTTCAAGACTCTAATTATGCACCTAACAATGTTGTAGAAATGAATGTTGTACAAGAACCTCAGTACAACTCAGATACAGTTTTGCTAACAAAAGGATTAGAAGCTCAAGGCTCAGTGTTAATATTCCAAATGTACTGAAAGGGACAAAGTGCAAGCTGCAGCAGAAACAGAAGGCATAGCGAGGGTTATCGCTTCCAAAATCTGGAAAGGGAAAACCACACAGGAAAATGCCACACTAATCTTACTGAATGCCAGTGATGCAGTAGAGTAGTAACAAGAAACATTTAGAAGTGGGTAACTATCAAAGCTGTCTCTGAATTACAAGCAGCTCACCTTCAAGCACAGCCCACTCCCTAGAAAATGAGAAGGTCTAAATATCCCAGAGGGTGGGATGCTACCCGTGACTGAACTGATATTCACTGCTTGGCAGCTACTAGCAGAGAGGAATCAAACTGAACCTCAAAACAAAAGTTGCCTGAAGTGTCCATTTTCCCTGAAACCAGACCCAGACCTCAGTCATCAGTCTCAAGTTTTGCTGAACTTAGACTGAAATCAAACCAACACATTCACTGGTTTGCCCCTTGGACCATTATCTCTAAACCCAGTCATAATAATTCATTTATTCACTCAAGCATGAACTGGCCTTTAAAACCAAGTTTTGAACATGAGGGCTGTACATTTTTTCTTACTTTCAGTTTGCAGGTGAGACACAGAGACATGCCAGTACTTACATCTGGGAAGCTATCCAGGTACTACAAATTAGAGAACATTAGGCAAAAAGCAGGATTTAGCACTTCGACAATGTTAGCGACACCAATGAAATCACAAATGCAGGGCCAAACATATTTTGGCTGTTTCTCTGGGTTACAGATCCCAGAAGGCTCTACTCAGACCAATGTCATCATTATTTAGCTGTTACCGTAATTTTTCTTATGGATACTGTGCACCTCCTTCCTACAGAGGTGTTGGTGTATACTGAGCAGAACTGGTTAAGATTTATATTTAGGGTTCCTACAAAAATGAATAGACATGATTTGGCTTTTTCAGGACAGTGCTGGAGAGGATGCAGGGAAATGCTCACTGCATAAGTATGTCACGCTTTGGTAAGAACACGTATTACAATATTACCATGTACAGGCAGATGTGAAACGCTGGTCCACACTACAGCTCAGTCCCACTCCCCTTGGTTTTTATCACAGCAGCGACCAGAGCTCAACAGTGCTGGCTAAAAACCACCCTTGTCTCACTTCTGCTCCTCACCTGGCCGTTGCAGGGAGTTCTCAAAGAGCTTTGCTCAGGGAGAGTAACAATGATGGGCTCCATCCTAAACCCCGCTCTTTACCATAACCCGGGCAGCACAGTCCACAGGTGGGGGCGCAGAAAAACAGGGAACCGGACGTGTTTATGCCTTTTTTTTTTTTTTTTTTTTTTTTTTTTTTTTTTTTTTTTTTTTTTTCATGGAGCCAAACTGCGATGCTCTAGGGTGGGTCTCGCCATCTGGGAGAAATATGTAGGGAGAAAAAATGCAGGGAGCGAGGACGAGCTGCCCCCCGAGCGGGACCGCTCTCCTCCGAAGGCAGGCTCTGCCTCCCTTCGCAGCCCAGCTTGAGTTCATTTTCCTCAAATCACTTCCACATTTCCCCTGCCGTAATTATCAAATATTTTGTTTCTGACTTCACTTTTTAGGGAGGCCGCCGCAACCGGGAATGCAGGCACCGTTTGTTTTCTGTCAACAGAACTGGGGGGGTTGCAGCCGGGGGCTTTCAAAGGTTTTCAATGTCATTGCAATGAAAGAAAGGAAGAAAAGAAGAGCGAGGGAAAGAGCGCGCGGGAGAGAGGGAGGGATGGAGAAAAGGAGGGAGGGAGGAAAGGGGGCCGCCCCGGCGAGCCCGTCCCGGCGGCGGGATGCAGGGCTCCGGCCCCGGCGCGGACACAGCCCCTCTTCCCCTCCGAGGCGCCCGTCGGCCCCGCAACTTCCCTCTCCACCCCGGTGCCACTTTCCCCGATCCCGGCTGCTCCCCCGCGGGCGCCGAGGCTCCCCCGCTGTCCCCACCCCGTCCCGTCCCGTTCCCCGTCCCGCCGCCGGGGCCCCGCGCCTACCTCGGCTCGCAGGCGGGCGGCGGCCAGCAGGGCGCAGAGCAGCGGGAGAGTTTTCCAGATCTGCAAGAGAGGGAGCGGGGAGGGCGGTGAGCGCGGCCCGGGCTGGGGCCGGCGGGGCGGCGGCCGCCGCCGAACTTCCCGCCCGGCGACCCCTCTCACCATGCTGCGGGCGGCACCGGCGGGGCAGGAGGAGTTGCGGAGGCGCCTTCCTCGGCTTCGGCTCGCTCGTGAAGGGAAGGGGAGGGCTCCCCCTCGCCCCGACCCGCCAGCCCGCGGCTCCACCCCCGGCCCGGCCCGACCCCCGCCCCGGGGCCGACTCCTCCCCGGCCCCCGCCCGCTCCCCTCCGCCCCCCGGCGGTGCCCCCGTCCCTCCCGCCGCCGGCCCCTCGGCGCCCCACGGCGACCTCGGCGGCCTTTGAAGGCAGCGGGAGGCCGAGGGGCATCCAGAGAACTCGGTTGCCGCCCCACACCGCCCGGCTTCACACCCCTGCCGGGCAGAGCACGGGTCCGGAGGGGCTCCCCGAGCCCTGCCCCGCTGGGGGTTCAGGAGGAGGGGGCCAGCCCTGCCGGGGCGCGGGCGGATGCTCGCCAGCCGGGTCAAGAGCATCCCGCCACGGGGTCGCAGCCTCCCCCTACATTGTCACAAAAGCACGGAAACTGAGGCACGGGGTGGCTTACCCACAGGCGGGACTCATTCACCGACTCAACCCACAGTCCGCCCGCGCCCCAACCCTGAGGCCACTGAGGTGCTGGCCGCAGCTACAGGTGTCACTCAGCTCGGGATGTGGGCAGGTTTAAAAATAAGGGTTTAGACCCACATATGTCAGGATCCAAATGTTCTCTGAGCAAAACAGGCAGCCAGGACTTCATGCCAAGCACAGGGGCACAAAATCCCACCCGAAATGCCTGGTGGTGCTCATTTGTATATAAATACTTGTGATCCTCTTGTTTTATCTCTTCATCTCTGAATTTCAGTAGCCTCCAGTAGCTAGAAGGAAGGATCTGACAATGCAAAGAGACCCATTGCCTTGGGCACATACAGAAATCTGTGTCACAGCAAGCAACACTATTACACCAGTTGTCAAAGGCATTTTCTTGAGTTTTGAGCTTTGTTGTAACCAAAAATGACACCCCTGGCTTTAAAATACCATCTCACTCTGACCAAGCATGCCCATAAACTGTCTCATATTCCTGCTTTATTCTGTGTCCTCAATGCAGGCAGGCACCAAGGGAGATGCTGGCATGTGTACCCTCATTCACAAAGACCAAAGAGTATTCCAGCATCCTGCTGGAAGGAGAAAATTCTGGGAAGAGTTACCCTAGATCAGCCCTCATCTGGTCTGTTCATAGCAGCTGTGCCATTTTTCTGTGCTTTCTCAGGCTCTGCTTCTTTACTCAGTTTTGTTTTTAGGACTACTGTTACTAATTTTGCATTTATAAAGCATCCTCCCCAGCAAGTGCTGCTTCTGCCTGTGAATGGTACCAGTCTATAAATCCATCCTGAAGAGGTGTCTAATTATTTCACTGCTGATGCTGAGCAATGTGGTTTTCATTGCTTGCTTTTGGTTTTTTTAAACTCACCTTTCATTATGTACCTCTTTGTTTTGGAGTCATGATACAGCACAGGCACAGTTATGGCTGAAATCAGCTGGCCTCTAGTTTGCAGCTCACCCTGAGTCACCCTGAAGTGAGTGCCACGATAAGAAAAAAACAAATGGCAAATGATAAATACATTTTAAAAGATTCATTACTTTCTGTGCCCTTGATACTCAGCTCTGTGGAAGCTGTGTTACATGAGGAGACTCTCTGTTTCCAAACAGTAAAAGTGACTTGTAAGAGACTTCAGAACAGAGCACTAGCAGGGGTCTCCCAGTGCCCACATTCCCCCCCTGATACCACGGGCAGCCTCCTCATGTAGGTGTGATTAGGCACGGCGCTGGATTATGTAGGTCACCATGAGCATGGGTTTTTCTTCTGTGTACTCAAAGGACTAAATATGGAACAGAAAGTAAAGGATTTAATCTCCCCTTCTGTGTTGACATTCAGGTACGTGGAAATGTATTTCTTCAAGTTAGTTTCTATCATGAGGAAATGGGTGGAAGTAAAAACCAAAAAGCGTCTCTCATACAAGCATCGGAAAGGGTGAGCACAAGACAAAACAATCTCAGTGCAGACACCAGAGCGTTATTGCTGTGTACAAAGGCACACTTTTTATAACCAAATACAGGATATCTGACAAACTTTTTACTTTTATTCCAAATTTTCAGCATTTAAAACTGTAAACTGCAAAGGAACAGTTTGTACAACCTGAGTGCATGACGAATAAATCTGATGGGAATCTTTGCTCTTTTGTGATGGACCCAAAACATGCAGCTTGAATCAGAAGCAGTAGAATAAGGGTAAAGCAAATGTATTTATGGTTGTGTTTTCAAGCTGTGGCCATAATGGATAAGGTAATTCATCATTGCTGGCTACACAACCAAAGTATCATAAAAATGCTTTCAGCTAAAAGCTTCATTATAAGGGTGAACGATGTTTGCCTGAAATTTTGAAGGCTGCAATGCTCTGGTGGGCCAAAGAAATTGGGAATCATTGCTCTACAGAGAAGATGTTGTTCTATTACATACACCAGTATTTCATTTCTGCTGATGCTTACTTTCCAGTCACTGGTATTTCTAAAACAAACATTTTGTTATACATATGGGATTGCAAATTTTGAGATACATACTTATTCCCAAGTGGCTGCACAACTGAAATTCACTAACAAGTTGTTGCCTGAGAAGCAGATCAAGGGAAGCCTGGACACATGCAAGTGTACATCTCATGGGTGGATACATTCTCCTGTGTTCAATAAAATGCAGGCTTTCTCCATTCTTGGGGCGCTGTCAAGATCACTCCCCTGAATCTCTGGCACCTCATGAGGGTTACTCTGAAAGCTCAGCCTCTCCCTTATTACAGCATGTGCACACATATACACCCAAAATGATACTGTAAACCTCATTTCCCAGGGAAATGAGGCTAAACACGCCAAAAATTACTTCTTAAGCCCTCGCTCAACTCTTGTGGCTGTACCATGATATCACTCTCTCCACATTACCTCACTCCTATCCACCACCCACATCCTTCATGTCTCCCCATTTCCCCTGCCATATGAAACATCTGCCCTAAGGGACGGGGTTGTGCTCACTCTGCTGTGATGAAGTCAGTGCTTGCCCTGCCTGCACTGTGTTTTGGGTTACAACTCAAGAAACCAAGTTGTTTGGCAAGTGGTCTTCATGATGGGACAATAGTTGTCCCCTGTGTGATGGGACAACAGTCTGTCCTACTGTCCTGAAGAGCAGGAAATTTGCAGCAGTATTATTTGGTGGAATTAAGAAGCAGGGTATTCTTTTTGAGTAGCAAACCTGTTAAGGTTGTAGTGGAGAAGGTTCAGCTCCTGTGGCACCAGAGACATCTGGGTTGCCTTGAGCTAAATGAGCAGTGACTCCTCATGGACCAGACTGCCAGCACCTGAGGAAGGGCCAAGGGATGCCTGGGTTTTCACAGCAGACATAGGCCAAGACTGCAAGACATGAGGGGAAAGCCTGGAGCAGGGTTATACCCTCAAAGATGTGAGCATCAGACCCAAATGAACTCCAGGATGACCACAAGGCCAGCGTGAGGGTGCCCAGAGCAGTAACACATGGATCATATGGACACCTCAGCACCTTTGAGAACTCAGGCCTGCAGCAGCCTTCTCCAAGTGTCCCCCTGACCTGGCAGTGCTGACTTGAGTCCACAACTACTTTTCTGGAGTTTGGTTACTTTGCAGACTGCACTTTGTTAAATACAGACAGTTTTTTCTATTCTTCTAGCTTTTCTTTTTCTTTTTTTTTTTTTCTTTTTTTTTTCCTTCATTTCCTTGCTCTTGGTAATTTTCTTTCTCATTGCGGTTTCCTCATCTCTTGCTCCTGTTCCAGCTGCAGTATTTGTACTAATCATTATTCCTTAAAGTTCTATTTCAGACCTGATGTAATAAAGTGCTATACCTTCCCCTCTTTTTATTCCCTCGTAGATGTCTTTATTTTGCAGGTACTGCTGGGGGCATTGCTGACCAAAGGGCACACAAGTCTGTCACTAGCAGGCTATGTGGTTTGTATAAAATGCGTTCTCTAATGATTAATGCATTTTTTAGGCTTTTGGATATTCCATTAGCTAGAGCAGTAAAATGCCTAAATACTTTGACAACTTAGCGCTTAAACTTTATCCTTGGTATCCCTAATTCAAGGTGAGCTTTTCTAATTTCAGACAAGTTCCCAACAGCAGCATTTCCTCGCAGAATTCTTCCAGCCCCAGCGCCCAGGTGCAATAGCCCAGGTAAGCCATGCCCATCAGGAGTGGACACAGAGCTGCACCCATGTGCAGTGTAACCATATCCACTCTGCATTTGCCACAGCCTGGCCAAGTGATGTTGATGTTCACAGTACCTCATAGGTTTGAACTACACTCAGATCCAAGTCATGGTGTAAGAAAGAAAAATCAGTCTCAAAGCCTCAGTGTGGAAACAGTCAATCTCTCCTCAGAAGGGTGGCATGCTTCTGTCTCAGCATGTTCCTCGTGCCAGTTCACTCCACTACTGCCAGGCCAGAGTGCAGCACAGACAAATTAAATACTCTTGGTTTTGACTCTGGTCCTGCACATGCCCTTTGTAAAGAGGCTGAGGGCATAAGGCTTGTTCAGCCTGGGGAAGAGATCCTCTTTGGAGCAGGAGGATATATTGAGGTATCTTCCAACCTGAATTATTCAATTAACTTTTTTTGTCCTTTAAGTTTGGCACAACCTTCAAACTAAAAGCACTCTCACAAAATAAGTCCTACCTATCCAAAAGGAATTTGATACAATTCCCTGAAAGTACTCCCTAAGATGCTGCTTATCCTTGGCCAAACAGCTCAGAACTGCCAAGTCCAGTAGCTGTGATCTGGAGATATAGGCCTGTAACAATTACTGTAATTCTTTATGTACAAAGAACATGTCTCATGCATCTGGAGCAACAGCTAGCATGAAGGAAACAGTGTTCCCAGGCAGTCCAATATCATCTACAAGTCTGCCCCCCAGCCTGATGGGGAGTAAGACTATCCCAGCTGCCAGATGTGTGCTTCCACCATTGTGTAGATGATGACTTGTCACAGAGATTGGCTCTCAGAGACTGTCTGGCACATCTATCCTGGTGCAGAGGAGATGTGGCTTATCACTTGGATGAGCAAACCCCCTATTTCATCCAAATGAAGCAGTCACTAGCAAGGTATCTCTACCCAGTTATTTTGTGAGCTCCTAGCCTATATGCTACTGCCTCAGCTTGTCGGATTTGAGTCTGACCCCAAAAGCCCCTCAGAGGCAGTTTGATAATGCTGCAGGCAATTGCAGAAGCCTAGCAAATGAAGTCTTGGGACTAATATCAAGGTAAGGTGAGTTGTCTATTGTACAGGCAGCTGAATGGGCCCATCCAATTCATAATATGGATTTCCTCGTGTGTAATGCTACATCACAAAGCAGGATGCAGGTACACCCTGCCGTGAAGAAACACTGCAAGGCAGAATCCCAGCTTGACTGCACACCTGCTAATGTCACATGCACTTCGCAGCATAAACGGTTACGTATGATACTCTTTTCCAAAAGTGAGGAAATAAACATCACTGCCTTCCACTTCCTTCCCCATTATCTCCCTCATTTTGCAGACACACTCATTGAGGAGCTGCTAAGGTCATTTTTATCAGAGCATAGAGTCAAACACAGGACTTCTCTGTGGCTGGATGAAATTTCAGCTACTTTGTCTTTCTGCCTCATTGAGCTATGAAGATGCACTCGGCCCTGCCGTATTCCACACCATAACCCAGGCACCCTATCCCCAACAGACTACTGCTGCAGAGCGAGTGGTTATTTGCCACCAGCAAATCCTGATTCGCACAATTAAGAGCACTTTCTCCATTAGCTGAAACAGTAGGGGCTTTGTGCTCATGAATGTAGCAGGAAATCAACCCAGGATGTCTTGAGCTCAGGCACAGGCCGTTATAATCTATCAATTATAACGCAACAAAACACAAGTGTTCCACATGCCTCACTTGTCTCACCTCTCAATTGCTGCTGTCATGCAGGGGCAAGCTTAACATTTGAATGAAACAGCCAGAAAAAATTCCAGTCTGCTAACACCTGCCATCCTGCTGTAAAGATGCAGGCACTCTCTCTTCAGCAGCCAAAGCTCATCGCTTGGTTGTGAGACCTACAGATCCTGGCTACCGAGTCAGAGAGCACCAAGTGCTGGAAGAGCCAGTGGGCATTGCAAGGATTAATATGAACGTCACAGGAGGTGCTAGGGTGTGTGCAGCCAGGCCCTGCTTGGGAAGGGCAAGCACACAGAGCTAATGAGCCTGCTGAGGTGTGGGAAGATTTTGTGTAGATTCTTTTGTGTGCCTCAACACCACACCATCCATCTACAAGATATGGGACCTCAGAGACCGCATAGGTGACCCTCCACTGAGCACCACTGTCTAAGGTTGTCTCCTAATCTGCATCATCTGTCCACAGATGTGTGATAGTAGGCATTGAGTGCACTCCAAGATGCCACCAATCCATTCAAACAGTTGCCACAGCAGCCAATCCTCTCTCAGCAATGCTACAGGACTGTCAGAGTACATCAAACTCAGGTCTTGTAGCTTCCTTCCCCTTACCCTTACTTTATACATATATAAAAACCTCACAGACTACTCCAGTCAATTCTGTGGTCCAGAGGACAGAGGTTCTTGGGTTATCCCACCCATTCTGAATAATTTTGCTATTCTTATCCTCTAAGGATGGGCAACCTGCAAGCATAGAACATGATCACAAACACATAGTTATCTGTCCCAGCCCGTGGCAGAGCCTGGGATACTTGCTAGAAGGCATTCAGGAATTTGCTGCTCAAAATGCAGCATATGAGTTTGAGTTATATGAGTCGTGCCTGGGTCAGTGGGGACTGGGTGTGGAACAGCCGCTCTGTGAGTCACCAGGGGTCTGTGAGACCTGAAGGAAAGGTCGACAGCCTTTTTTAAGTGCAGACTGCTGCAATGTTCTGTACACAGATTCAGGATGTCTGTTCTGATGGTGTATATGAGAAAGCTTGGGAGTTGGCCATGGATGGTTGGACAGCTGACCTAAAACATAAACACGAGTTCAGGGACTCTTATAAAATGAGAAATTATGCTGCTAAGCAAAAAAAAAAGTGCAATGTGTTAGTAAACACAGCTCGCCCTAGAGATTAGCTCTTGTCATTGCTTAGCAATGCTGTGAAATCATATATTCCCCTCCCAGCCCTGGGCTAGACAGTGGAAACCAAGAGGTTTTAGTTTTCCTTCATACAGAGGAGCAATGCCTGCCTTTAACCAGAGCTATCATTCCCTAGGAGATGCTAAGCACCCTCAGCCCCACTACAGGGGCTGGCAAGTGCAGTTGCTGAGTGCCTGAAAATACAGTTGTTGCATTAGGTGGTAAGTATGGACAAAGTGTCTGACCTTAGATATCCACATTTGAACATGTTGGCCTTTAATCACTGCAGCCAAGCTGACCCAGTGGGTCAGGATTTATGCCAGACCTTTTACGTGTAAGAAGAGGATAAATAGCTGTAAACAAAGCCAATCCAAAGGAAAAGGTCACTGCTTTCAACCAGTGTGGGAGAAAGCTTTTGAATTGGAAATGTTAGTGATAGGAGGCAAAGTGGATAAGAAGTTGTGATTACAAACTGAATGAGCTGTCCCGGGAGAATGGAAACTGGGAGAGCTGGATGGACAAGCTCAAATGACATACTCCTCTGGGCCAGTGCAGCATTGGAGTGACCACTGAACTCTGCTGGAAAACAAGGCAAAGGAGGTGAGAGACACTCTTCTGGCAGAAAAACAGAGTGGAGGAGATGAGCAAAGCAAGCCATAAGCAAAAAGGAAGGATAAAAGCACCATCAGAGGGCTTGGAAAGAGTGACAGGTTCCAGCTGAACAGCACAGATTTGGAGGGGCATGCCTGGCTCTGAAAGGCCGAAGGAGGGGATAAATTCAATGGTGGAGGTGTGACATCTTCCCAAATCCCATCTGGACATCCAGTACTCACAAGCTCATTGATTTTAACAGTAGCACAATCCTACTTCCAGAAAATGAGTGTGTTCACTGGATCTGAACTTCTGACTCTTAAAATGTGTCTATCTGTGACTTCCCACAGCAAGAGGTACAGCTGTTTAACGCAACATTGGTAGAGACCAAAATGCTGAATAAAATCTGTCCACTGAACCCAGATCTCCAGTATCTTTTACAAGCTTGCCTCTATCTCCCTTTAGTGAGGTATAAGGTCATCTGTTCCAAACAAAACAACTGGCTTGGCAGTTTTGGCTCCTGTGGGGACCTACACCAGTTTGGTGGTAGAAGCTTTATGGCCAGGTGACATAGGCAGGTCTGGATCGAGCCATGCTTTGTAACTCTGTGCCCATGCAAATCTATATGTGACACACACAACATCTGTCCAGATGCTCTGGGACAGGGCTTTTAGAGGCCTTTTCCATCATCCCACTCCCCAGGAAATGCAAACCTGGGAATGGCATGGCTCTGAGTTAGCATGGAGCCTGGAAATGACAAATTAACATAAGCTGTGAGTTTACATACTTCTCACAGCCATTTATGGCCTTGTCTGAGCTTAAATAAAAGCCATGGTCCCTGGAAAATTTGGGCCTGTCTGTCAGTGAGGCATTCCAGAGAAAACATCACGTGCTCATTTCATGAAGTGAAATAAGATCTTTGTTCTGCATGCTTTCCTTCCCCCCCTCCCCTTTTTCTGAATGAGGCAGTTTTGTCCAAGGATTACAAGCCAATGTTCCAATCCCTCACAGACGTTTTCCATTATCAGAGCTGCCTCTTGCCCTTCAAATCATTTTCCACAGGACTCCTGTAACTGGGGCTGGGAAACTAAGCCAAAATCTCAGAAGAAAGGACCCTATTCCAGGCTGCTGACAAGACTGAAAAATGCTTTAGGGTGTTTCTGGGACCACCCAGACTGAAGCATCCTCAGCAGTGGAGCAGCTGAAAAAAGATGCTAGTGGTGGGAGGAGGCTCACTGTACTGTAGGGGCATTTAAACAGCTTGGTAAATTAACTTTGATGAGGTATAATCACATTGTGTGGAACTGACCATAGAGACTGGTGGTAGACAACAGTGACTGATGATTAACTCCACAGTGCACAGTACAAAGGGGCCTTTGTGTTGTGCCCCCTGAGACTTACTCATATTTTGTGAGCTGCCTCTGTCTGGGAGTCAAATTGCCCCTGCTATAGAAAACTATCAAACAGGGTTGGAGGAAGGGAGGGGAAACTCAAGGGAGATTTTCTGTTTGGACTCTTCTTTCCTCCCTACCCCAAAACATCATCCTTTGCTGGGGGTCTCACATGTATGGAGCTGGGCCACCTACTTACTGCACAGAGCCGAGCAGCTTCCTTCCTGCAAACAGAAACCTGCTACTGGAATGGCAACAGGCTCTGCTCTGCAGATTCTTTTTTCCACTGAGCTCTGCTGCAGAGGAGGTCACCAAGCTAGAAGAATCCATCTGAAGAACCCACAAAGCCCCTTTCTGCATCCTCACGTAACTTTGCCATTCCGGCCCTTGGAGACATCTACTGAAGTTCCTCCAACCATCATGATCTCATCTGCCTTGAGAAGGAAAATCTCCAATTCCTTATTTCATGTTTGCAAGAAAGTTAAGGTAGCACTTGAGAACCATCCAGAAAGGAAATTAGGTTCCCTACATGTCTCCTTCCTTCCAACTCAGCTCTAGGAAGTGAAATAAAGCTACAGCAGAGATGTCAAACAGGTACTCACAACCACAGCTTACATTGCTGCAGGAAGATTTGCCAGGACTCCTCTGTCAGCATCCTAAAGTGAAAGAATTCTGCTGCTTCACAAGCAGGCACTGCCCTAGGACAAGGGAGGTCTGAATGGTGATATTGTATTCCCAATGGTATTCTGCATTATATCAGGATCTTTTGGGAAGCAAAACACACAGGCAGGCCTGGCTTCCATGATCAGATCCCTCATGACCCCTACACCCTGGACCAGACCTCGTTTCAACTGGCTTGATGAGTTTGACTTTTTCTCTCTTGTAAGCCCCAAGATTTCAACAAAAGTGTTGCATAATTCCTGGTGTCTCCCTTTTTGCCACCCTAAGCCTAGATGTATGCCTCACCAATTCCATATAAGCTCTGAGCACCTGCTTAGATGGTGAAAGACAGAGAGAAACTTTGCCTTGGCAGCTGTTTGCAGAGTTGAACTGACTATCAAAGGGATGGAGATATGAGCTCAGCACCTCAGCCAAGCTGAGGTGGGTTTGAGCAGTCCTGCAGAATCATGGAAATGCCAGCCTGGAGGGGATCTTGGTGGCTGTGTGGTTCAGCCTCCTGCCTGAAGTAGGGCTATGGCCAACGCTCATTTGGTTGGCCATGCCTCTGTCTTGCCAAATCTTGAAAATCTCTGCAGATGGAGACTCCACCACCTCCCTGGGCACTTGTTACAGTGACACACCACTGTACCGGGAACCTGTAAGGGTTTATCCTCCCTAAACTTACCCCCACCCCTTCTCATGTCCTCAGACATGGGGTTCCTCAACATCTGTAGGGGTCTCCATACGTGATCTGAAATGGAGCTCTGATAAAAGCTCCAGAGAGCTCTGAGAAATCTCCTGGTCCTGTACAGAACTTAGCCATAGACAACCTGATGAAGTGACTCTGGCACTACATTTTACATCATAGAGCCATACATCTACCATAGCCTAAATTCAAACTAATTTTTAGTTTGAATTCAGGCTATGGCTACAAATTAGGAATTATGGTAATTATATATATTTTGTTAATACAAATATTATTATGTAATAATAATTACAATCTGTATTAATACACATTAACAGTGTAAACTCGATACAAACCTAAAAATAATGTAAAACGCTGACTGAAAATGCATAACTACATGAATCCATTTCTACAAACTCTTCCACTTGCATTTCCTTCATTAGTAGTGGGTAAATAGGCATTCAACTGCACACAGCCACCTTCTGCTCTGGTTCTCCTGCTCTGATCAGTCATAAGGTTGGTTAAAGACCTTTGGTTTTTTGAGCACAGATACAGCAACAGCAGGAAAACCTGGCAAATCTAGCTGAGACTAATGGAATACTGATTCACCTAGCTGATTCTCTCTCCCCTTTAGGGATCCTGCCTTGTTCATTCTTTTCTTGCATGCATTATACTGCAATGGTAAGGTAAACAAAATTAAAACCAACTTGGTTATGTTGTTCAGTCAGAGCAAAGATCAGACATTTCCCCCACAGCAATCCTGACTTTTTCTTGTCTGCCAGGAAGTGCTGCAGCTCCCTCAGCTGAGGCAGTACAGGGGCACAGGGGTCACTGCTGATTTTGCTTCTGGGCAGAGACTGAGCTTCTGTAATTCTCAGAAACTCCAGACTACTTGCAGATAGCAAGACAGCAGAGGGCACACTGCAATCACTGCAGGTACGGGGGTTTGGGAGCAGCCTGTGGTTCCACCACACAGTAAACACACACAGATATCTCTGATGTACCTGTGCGAGGAAAAAGGACAGTGTGCCATTCAGATGAGACAGAGCCCAGAAAAAGAGTAAGGAAGAGAAAGGGAAGTGGGAAGCAGCAATGCCCTAGCTGAGGTGACAGCACACAGGCTGGCAGAGGCCATGTATGGAGCTCCTGAAGAGCAGCTGGTGTAAGGAGGTCACTTGGGGTTTCACTGCAATGCAAGGGACAATATGAAATAACTTTCCATGTCCTGTAGGTTCAAAGCATTTCAACTTGGCAAGACTCTCATCTGTCCTATATTCCAAAACAATAAAGTTAAAAAAACCCAACCGAATCAAGAGCAACAATCCCAAACCCCCAAGCTGTGATATCAGATGGATCACTGCCCAAAATAATAGTGGGGTTCAAGCCATTTCTAGGAGGGAACCTCTGTAAATGGATCAGCTGGAGGAGAAGCTGCTGCCTCCATGCAGACAGCACATCCCACTAAGGCTGGTGGGCAGCAGATGCGTGTCTGCTGCCCAGCCACTCCTGGTGGCATTGTGAGCCAGCCTTAGCTTCCCAGTCTGATTCCTTCATTCCTGCCTTGTCCTGGTCCTTCCTGTACTCAGAGCTGTTTTTTCATTCCAATCCTCTTTGCTCTGCAGTCACTGCCTCCCCTCCTCATAATTGTTCCCTGCTTGCTTTCTTTACTCCACAAAAAAATCTATCTGCCTTCATCTTTGAGGGTCAGCCTCCTTCTACTTCCCACCACCATTTCCCCAACATCCATCTCCTGATCCTAGGCTCCTTCTTCCAGCACTTTGTCCAGTCACCCACCCTTCCCAGTCTCCTTCCTCAGGCTGTCCACAGCTCCCCTACCTCAGCTGCTTGGGGCTGTGTCTCCCCACTCTCAGTCTCCTCTCCCTCAGTGTTCCAGATCCTATTGTTCCTGTACTTATGTTCCTGGTCACTCTTCGTTACCCACAATCACTGCCTTCTCCCTGCTTCAGGTCCTGGAGGCTTGTCCCAGTATAATACATTTTCTTCCCATCTGACCTTCCCCACTTTGCATTGCAGGTAAAGGTCTTTCCTTCCCCCAGCTGCTTGGGCAACTGGCAAAGGCATCAGGACAGCACAGGAATAATGGACTTCCTGCCTCCAGCTGGGAAACAAATGGGCAAACTCGTCCATCCTGGAAACAAACTCGCGCTGCTGCCCTCCCCCAAACCTAGGAAGACCAAAGCAGATACCCACACAGCCATCCAGCATGTGGGAAGTGTGGGGGCCATGGCAGTGGCTTTCAATTGATGTGATGACGTGGAGATAAGGACATCATGCCCTCCTCAGACACAGCTCCATTTTACCTTCTCATAGCTGATTTTCTTTCAAACAGAAGTACTGCTCTGTAGTGGAAATGCCTCATTTAAATGTTTGTGTGTGGAAACATGCTAAAGCAAAGCCCTCTTAAGACAGCAGGATTTGTATCCTTGGGAGAAGCAATAGATGCTCTGCGGACAATTGTACAACCTTGGGTCATTTCCTGATGGGAGATGAGAAGGGCAATGAAACCTGGCAGCTGCAGTCCTGCATTCCTAATAGTGGTAATTAACTTCAACTTGACCTTCCTGATGGACCGATAAGATTGCACCAAATCTTTCCATCCTTTCACAGAGTGAAGAAAACACAAGATAAAGCCATTTGTTTCCCTTTCCATGCTGCTGGCATGGCTGATCTCAGTAAAATGAAGGCAGAAGGAAATAGGCTGGAGCTAGGAAGGCTGAGTACAGCAGGAAGGAAAAAAAAACCAACTTGTGTCTAAGACGTTTGGCCAAGGCTGGACAAGGTAAAGGAGAGGCATTTTTTGGGGAACATACTGGACTCCATCTGAAAAAAATACCTGCTATTTCTCCACCATAGCAGCCTTTTGGAGCATTTTCTGTGAAAAAAAAAACCATTCCAACAGGCACATTCTTTTCTTTCCTTCAAAATCTGACCACTGGTAAAGCCAACAAGACAACCTCTCTCTTACAGTGTATTACAAAACTTTGTCCTGGCTGCCAAACATTCACCGTTTATTTGTACTGAAATTTTCCATTCTTGCTTTCCGTCTCAGACATGTACTTCCTTTTAAATTCTTACAGAAATAGCATCCTTGTGTTCTGAAAGGGGCTTGGGAAAAGAATAGTTTTAACAGTGCAGATTTGTTTTTTCAGCCATTCCAAAAAGGGGTAGAAATTCAAGGAGCTGAAGCAAGAACTTTAGATGAAAGAAAAGACTCAATCCCCGTTTTTTTTCTTTTTTCCCAACAGATCCTTGGCTGACCTTATCAAACCCCTCAGGAAACTGTTTGAATTTATCAGCACAAATACCACTCTTTCTGGGCTATGGCTACCTGATTCCTGTGGGCGACTGGTAGAAATAACCAGGAGACCTTGGCTGAGAATTGGTTCCTGATTTCCTTTGATTTTACAGAGGAGCTCACACTCCTAAAACTTGGCAGCCTGGTACATTCCTTAAGATAAAAAAGAAATAAAAAAAGCTCTCCTCCCAGCCTTCATGACTTTCCTCTTTCTTGCAATACTTGCATTGTTGTAGCAAGACTATGAAATGTGGTAGCATACATAAGTCAGGAAAAGATAACTTCTTGTAATATGGTCTCAGGAAAATCTGTTCCGATTTTGGGTTTAAGTACAAAATGTCACAAATTTCCATTTCCCATCTGTGACTGGCATAGCACAGCTTGTGGTTCTGGCCACTTGCCACAACTCCATGACAGTTTTATTGCCATGTGTAAGTTCTGGCCCTGTGTCCTGCCACTTTCCAGAAAACTTTGGTCCAGCTGATCTATTGCCAGCTGAGAAGATGTGGCCAAATGTGATACAGGAGAATTCTTTGATTTCTGATGTCCAGGTGCATGCATATTTCTTCCTCAAATGAAGTGTTAGATTACTAGAACACTGGCCCATAGTATTCTTGTAGCCAGAACAAGGTGATGTGGACTAGATGAAGGGACTACAAAGTGAGTAAAAAACAGGCTGGACAGGTGAACTCAAGGTGTAGAGGTCAGCATTCCAAAGTCTAACAGGAAAGTGGGAAACCACTTAGGAGTAACATTCCTCAAGGGATTAATACCATTTAACATCCTCATCTACAGGAGAAAAAGGAGGCAGAGAACATCTTGATGAGTTCAGAGATGATACAAACTTTGATTAGTGGTGGGAGTTCTGGAGGGCAGCACTGACATTCAGAAGAATGTAAATAAGCTGGAGAAAAGGACTGGCAGACATCTCACCAAGTTCAACAGTGACAAGGGCAACGTTTTGCAGTGCTTGCCAGTGAAGGCTGGCTGCTGACTGCCCAGGAAACACCTCTGCAGAAAGGCTTTAGGGTTCCGAAAGACTTCTGATTGAAATCAGAAGTGCATTCAGCAGCTATGTAGGCCAAGGGTATGCTGGACTGCAGAAACAGGAGATTAAGTCAAGGAAAGCAATTATTTCCCTCTGTTCAATGCTCATGAGGCTGCATCTGGAGCATTTCCTGTTCTTTTCTTCCCAGGGTATGAATGATATTCACATATTAAGTGGGGTACACCATGAAAATAAGAAATCCAAAGCACTTGATGTATAAGGAAAGATGGAGGAACCTGGGTTTGCTCACACTGGAGTAAAGGTAGTTGTTGGGAACTTACTTGCTGTCTTTGATTAAAGGGAGGGTTATGGGAGTCAGACTCTTCACAGGGGTCCAGGCTGAAAGGATGAGAAGCAACGGACACAGTTGTCCAAAGGAAATCCCACAGTTTATAATCTGGAGTGTCAAGTGCATATTCCCAGACTCATTCCCCTTGTGTGACATCCATTCTGGGATGACATCCTAGACTCTTTCGTCTTCATGACATCCACCCTTTGGATCCTCTTTTCCACCAGATCTCTCCCCTAAAACCAGTACCTGAGACATCTGAACCCTTCCAGTTAAGCAACCCCACTCTCTGGGAGCTCAGCCTGCTGATACCTTTTGGCTGAACCCTTCAAAGACAGCACAGCAGAACTGTTTCAGGGAAGAATTATTTGATATCACTGAACCATTTACATTCCTCAGTGTCCTAAAATGTTAAAATTACAGACCCATGAAAACATCTTAAATCCCATGAGATGCTGGTATTTTTGGTGAGCCTGGACTGACTTGACTTCTTTTGCAAATGCATATTGGACATGATGTTGGTTAGCCCACCTTCAAAATTAACTCTTTTCTCCTCCCTGCATGCTCTGCTTGGAGAAGGCAATTGCACCACCCTGTTGTCCTTTTTCCTGCCACTGCAAAAGTGTTGCATTTTTCTTCTGATGGGCCAAAAATTAGGTGACAGCTGGGACCAATGAAAAATATCGTGTAGTGTTCAAAGGGAAGATAAAAACATTACCTCTTCTGACACCTGTTGTAGATGATGAGCTATTCTTGCTTCAGTGCTTGTTTTTCCTTTCATAGAAGTGTGGAAATCCAAGGGCTTCATGCTGGGCTTTCAGAGAAACAGAGGAGTTGGCCAAGTTTTTCTTTTGTCTTTTAGTCTTTGGTTCTAGCTGGGTCACATCTTCCATTATTTCATCGGAAACTGCAAGTTACTTCTTTAAATGAATGAATGTTAAAATTCATTGAATCATTTGCTTTGGAAAAGATGTTTAAGATCATGGAGTCCAGCTGTAAACCTCTGCCAAGTCCCATTAAACCATGCCCCTAAACTGCAGTAGTCACTAGTCTCTCTCTGACACCTGATACCATATCAAATGCCCAAACTATTGTACACACCTGTACACAAACAAGAGGAAATGGGATCCCAGAATCTCTTGCTGAATGTCTCTTAAAATTCACTTCCCCATTTTACATCCCAACTACAAGTGAAGCTCAGAGCATGACACACATTGTTGCCATTTGATTCAAATAAGGGGGAGCTGGATGAGGCAGTGGACAGAAGAGGAAGAGCTTGACGCTGCATTTGAATTCTATTGTGCCTTTCAGTGAGCACAGCCCTTGTGGTGTAAATGGTCTCCCTGCTGGTGACAATGTTTCTAAGGCCAGAAACTATAGATGATAATAATTAAGGGTACCACTCTGTGTGTCTCAACCCATAGCTGGCTCCCAGCTCCTCACAGTGTGCCCCTACCCTCCCAACACAGTAATCACACAGACAACACTTGATATCCTAAGGACTTCTCCTGGACCCTCTCACCCTGCTGTCTTTAGGTGATGAACTGCAGGCATCACTGCATTCTGAGTGAATGTGGCTTCTGTGGAATTGTTAGGTAATGCTGTAGCTAAACAAAACCTACCTTTTGACAATAATTCACAATGAGTGTGGTATCTCTTCCAGAGAATACAGCAATTGTCAGTTTCTACCAAAAACACAAACTGATTCATCTCTTGCACTACTCTTTATGGTTTGAGCACCAATGATCATTTTTCCTTCTACCTGTGGTTTCACACCATGTCAAAAACTTTTGCTTTCTATTCTATTTTTTTGTAAAGCATTATAGCAAACCCTCCTTTACCTATTTTTTTTCAGATCCATTTTTCTAGGAATCACTGTTTCTCCTTATGTTTCATCCTTAGTCTTTTCTCCACAGACAATGTTTTGCTCATCCTAAAAGTCTGCAATAGTCAAGGGAGCTTGTTATTCTTGTGCAGGTCACTCTGCTCTCTTTGCTTCCCTTTAAAAAACAGCACATCCCACAATCTGCTTTTCTTGCTATTTCTGATAACTTAAATGTAGGCCTTGTTAAGTGTTGGACTATCAATGCGGATTGCTTCCTCAAACTCTTATTTTTTTCCTTCTTTGTATAAAGTTTGAAGGAGGATATATCAGAAGAACTTGTCTTTCCCTGATTATATTTTCCCTTCCAAATTGAATCTTTCTAGTTTTACAGTTACATGTGACTTATTGGTTGTACAGGAGCACAAGGCTGGTGAAGAACATCTCCCAAGAGACTGCAAATATCTTGCAACGTTAGCCTGTGGTCCAGCATTGTGCAAGAGAAAACTCTGACATGCAGACAATGGCAAACAAGGACTTTTCCAGGAATTCCATTTTGCAGTATTGGCGTCAGTTCATCCATAAACTACAAGGGGTCCTTCCTACTACTTTACCTGTCTGATGTGGTATTTTCCGTGCTTTTGCTGATTTAGCCTGATTTCAAAGCAACTGCTCTGGAGGTCTTGTTCAAGGTTTTCTTGCCACTATCCCTTCTTAGTCTTCCTCATTTATACCCTTCCCCAGTTCACGAGCCATGCATTTATGCTGCTCATGGTATAAATCCTGATAGGTATGTCAATATTCCTTGTGCAGTTGCTGACTTTGAGAGGGAAGTTGCTGTTCATTAGCTGCTTTCTTTACTTTGAATCAAATCTGATGTCACCTCTTTCTGCAGCATGGACAAAATAATTCAGTTCCTTTGCATGGATTTGCATTTTGCTGTGATTCAATTTTGGGCTGCACTCTCTGCTTCTTGTAGGTAATGCTGTTAGTTTTGGGGGATTTGTCATGGGTTTGCCATTCATAAGAAAGTCATCAAAAGTGACTCCCACCCTTAATCAGCTTCATGTTATTTCAGGAATATTTTGGGAAATATCTCCAGCATAGGCAGCATTTCAAGAGGTTCAAAATTGAAATGCTATCTTCTTAAAGTCATTAACATTCTTCTTTCTTGGTCCAGCCTGAACTGCCTGTGCTGAGATGGAACATTTAGTACATGTAGTATATATTGAGTAGAAAGCAGATAGGTGATCTCATCTTGCGTGTGTAAAGTGCAATGTTTTATTGCTTTCTTTCTGTCTCAATAGCCTTTGCAGCTACAGATTATAATGATATTTCTCTCTTTCCCTGCAATTATTGTGAAAAATCATTCCAGTGCTTTCTCCATTGGCTCAATTGCCTTTAGCTGCAGCACAGGCTCTGCACCCCAACCCTTTCTGAGTCTTGCTGCTGGTAAATGCCATGGTGTGTATTCATCATTTTAGGCAGTAGTTGCACTCTTGCAGGGAGGGGTTGTGTTTGAATCCCAAGGGAGCCTGGGATGTCATCCTCAATGATTTCTGCCGATTCAATTCTCCTGCAGCAGTCGAGAAATCATCCATCATTCTCTGCTGCAGCACAGCTCCACTGCTGGACAAGTGCCCCAGCCCAGCCTGGCAGGCACAATGAAACCACAGCAGGGAGCAGCAACGCCCAAGTGAAGAGGCAAGCCTGACGTTCAGACGGGAAATTGAGAGCCCGTGGCAGGGTCAGGGCTCCCATCAGCAGGGTACCAGCCTGGCAGGAGCACAGCCATAGTGCAGCTCAGGCAGGAGCCAAGCATGAGAGAGCTGTGACTTCAAGCAGTTCCCAGGATAAGGAGGGAGGGTGTCCCATGAAGATATCTCAGCAGAGCTTTGCAGGGAACCCTCCACAAAATCTTCTCCCAGCTCTTCTTCCCTCACCAGCTCTGACTTGCAGCTGGTCTGAAGCTGCCAACCAAAATCCTAGGAGAGGGGGAGTGCACTCAGGGCCCTAACGAACTCTCCATCCCATGTCTTCAAATTCCAGGAAAGCATTTGGTTTTCTCTTCTGTTAAGTAGACTTTGAAATTTTTTAATCAAATTTCAGGGACTTAAGGTTTTTGTCCCAGGACCAGTTTTCCTGGCATTTTTATATCACAACACTGAAGATACTTGACACTTTGATGTATGTGTGCCTGAAACACTGCATTTCCCTGCTGTGCCAAGTGCAGGTCCCTGCATCCTGCCAGCCTCACAACGGTGTTCACGGGACAGCTCAGGTCGTGCTTCTCCTTTACTCTGTCCTAGAGTGGTCACTGGCCTGTAGAGCCATGAGAAGATTCAGGGTCACTAGTGTGTCTCCCAGGCCCTACATATCATGGAATTTCATACAGTCATCGAATATGCTAAGTTGGAAGGGACCCATCAGGATCATCAGGTCCAACTCCTGGCCCAAAGGGAAGAGTGCAATGTCACTGCTGCTGAATCGCTGTCCTTGGAGGTGCTCTGCAGTCACACCTGTGGGTGTGGCCAGCTACCTTTCCAGCTGCTCAAATGACAAGCTCTCACCTGGAGTATGGAGAGCCAGGTCTGCTTGTTGCCTTGCACAGTGCAATGCATCACACCAGTGTCCTGCTGATGTGCCTCTGCTGCTTGCTCCACTTTAACTGCTGGCTGTGGCTCAGGCCCTCTGCTGCCTCCCTCTCCACTCAGCACTGCTTGTGGCACTCTGTTGTCCTTGTCTCTTCATCTTGTGAGGTAACAACACCCCAACTTCTTCTAGATGATGCCTGTGCTCTCTGAGCTCCCTCTGTGCAGTTGCTAAATGGGTCTTCACTGCTAATTTTCCTTGTGCCCCTTTCTGGTCTGACCCAGTTAAAACCTTCTCCTTCAGTTCACCATTCTTCTCTGTCAAAGCAAAATTTTCCTTAACACCTCAATTCTCCACTCACTACTGGGCTCTTCCTGCCTAGGTTTGGGTTTTTTCTTTGATCATTAGGGTTTGTGCAGAAATGTTTTCCTTTGCTGAGCTTTGTCTCTTTGTTTGTTTGCCTTGAGTTTCTCACCAGCCACCACAAAGCATCCAGCTCCAGCCCACTTCCTTTGCTGTCTTTCCAGAAGCCCCCCATGCCCCTGCTCTGCTCCCATCTGTTCCTTCTCTCATGTCCTGCTCTCCTCTTATGCAAAGCTTGCATTTCTGCCCATATCAAGGAGGGAATCAACACCTTACTAGCTACTACTCCCAGGACATTTCAGTGTGGGTTGCCAGCAACTGAAACCATCCTGCTCCTGCTCCTCCCCATCAATGCATGGCTGGGCAGTCACTCAGATCAGCACACTAATCCCACAGATATTTGGCTGGAAATTACCCCAGGAAAATAACTCAGCTCATCTCATTCAGATCACAGAATCTCATGCCAGGTCCAAGCTGATAAGAGGTAACCAGAAGCCCCCAGGGGAGCAGAAAAAACATGGGACAGCCCCTCTTGTCAGCACTGCAGCATCAGGGTAGCTAAACAGGACCATGAATTGTGCCCTGGGACAAATCAGTGACAAGGAGATGATGTTTGGCTTCTTTGAGCCGCCTGATGAGTATCATAGGTCTTTTGCCTTGCAGGAAGAGGTTTAGACATTTTTCTTTCTAAGTAACACTATCAGGGGACCAGAAAATGCCATATAGAGGTAATTATGCTCAAAAGCACAATCAGAAGAAAAAATGTGCCCGCTGGCTCCGCAGGAATGAAGTCCAGTGTCAGCAACAGTAACACAGACCCTGAGCCATAATAAAAGTAATAAATAACAGCAGCAACAAGGACTGCTTTTCTTTTGTTAATCTGGGGGAACTCTGATGGGACACTGCATTGGTAGGGATATAAAATGGGTGTAAAGTCAGAGCAAAATTAAGCATATGGCTCTTACTCCATGCAGGACAGGCTGTTCAAGAACTCCCTAAAATTAGAGGAAAGTCATTGTATTGCTTGGCACCCACCCAAAGTGATTTCATCTTCTGTTCAGGATTAAGATGCATTAATAGCCTGAGGGCAGCAGTTTCCTTGCCAAAAAATGCATTTCTCCCCGCCCCCCCCCCCCCCCCCTCCCATCTTGTTTTAAATATGAGGGCTTGCAGGTCAGGAGTGAACACTCAGAGAGTATTACTTGAATTATCAAATGAAAGTGCAGCAATATCATTTTCTTCCAAGCAAACACTGACTTAATTATAATGTGCACTCTGAACTTGTCAAATTTCACATTATTCATGAGAAAGGTATGGGTTTGTCTATTGCAAAGGCAAGCTAAAAATAATCAGAGATACAGAACCAGAAGGGCAGCTGTTAAGAGTAAGGCACTAGAACTTTTTCTGGCAAAGCTCTATCTCCTAGAGTGTCATTTACCCTTAGACCATTCTCTAGTCCCAACCAATAAAACAAGGCTGGCTAAAGCCTTCATGTAAATGTGATTATGCTGGCCACAAAATCTTTTTGGCCAGAAAGATGTTCTCTATAGGGAAACAGCATAACCTGTATGGGCCAAAACACTCCTGCTGACAAAATTGTGCCCTAGGAGGGAGTAAGGCTGGAATGCTAGGTAGAAGGCAGCATTCAAAGGCTGCAGTGAGAAAAGTTTCCAGAGTTCAGAGGCCCAGTCCAACAAATGAGGGCTACCATGCTTCTGCCACAACCTTGAAAACTTGCGTTCTTCCACTGAGTGGCTTTTTCCACAGCAGGGCTATGATAGCAGGAGACATATCTGACACTGCCTACATCTCTGTACCGCTGTGGATACCCTTTGGGTTTTGAGAGGAAATCAAGGACCCAGACAGTCAGAATGTGCAGTGGGACTGGACAGATGTGAGGCCAAAAAACCTGGAGTGCTCAGCAGCACCAGTGCTGAGGCAGAGCAAAAGTGGCAGCAATTTTCATGTTAACAGAACTAAAGCATTTTTACCTTAAGGTTTTGTTCAAAGGACACTGGAAAGGGAGGAGGAGAATTGGAACTTATCTTGCATATCATGTTAATAAAAGTCTGTACACAGACCAAAGAGATGACTTACCCTTTCTCCTCATTCCAAACTCCTTTCTCTTGCTTTACTTTTAGACTGGGGATCAATTGATCTGTGAAGTGACATCCCAGTTAAAACTTGCCTTCCCTGCACTGCACCTGTCATTCTCTGCAGGTCGATCTGAAACCACAAAGTCATGTTAGTCATCTGAAAATCCTAAGCAAGATGTTTCCTGTCGTACCTGTGGAAATTTGGTACAATCTTACCTGCTTCAACACACTCATTTGATAGCTGGTGGAAGCCAAATATCTGAAAAGTATGTGGGCAGTGAAGGTTGGCCAGTTTGCAGTACATCCATGCCAGTTCAAGAGCAAAGGCTTTCTTCTGAGATGACGTGGTCTGCAATCCTCCATGCAGGTAAAGCAGGATAGAAATCTCCTGGCAGTAGATGAAAACTGGTCTGCTTGCTTAAATTATGCCCTTATCCCTAGCTTGGAAGAACGGGTGGAATTCTTACAAAAGATGCTTTCAGAGAATCTGGTAGGTGGGGGCAGGATAAGAAGCAGCACACTGCATCCATCCTGGAAGCCCTGCCAAAAGACACTGAAGCTGCAGCAGCCCTGGGGGGACAGGGGAACTGTTGCTGCACAAATGCTGCACTGCAGAGACTGTCTGCGACAGCAGAAAGTATCTCTGACCTAGGGCTGAGTATAAGAGCATGGCCAGTTGACATCAGGTCTATAACAGGAGACAGGCAGGGATCCCCTCCTCACCTTTCAGAACAGGAGCTCCAGGAATAGCTTCTGCAATATGGGCTGGGTACCATGCAGGAACTGTGCAGCCTTGCCACGCCATCCTGGTGTTCTGGGAAGTATCTATTCATCCCCAGAGAGATGTTCTCTTTCATCTGCCCACCCCTCCACAAAAGAAATGGGAGTGTGTGAGGAATTTGGTGCATCTATTCTGTGTTGAGTTGAACAAAGAGGAGCATTTGTCTTTCCTCTGAAAGTACCATCTGCAATGGATGCCCCTCTCGAAGACACTGTAAGACCTTAGGAGGTGTTTTGGAAGAAGTATGGCCAGTAAGCAGAATAAAGTATTCTCACTGTAAGGAAGATTTCAACAAAAAGGAAGGTAATCAACCTCCAACTACAAAATACAAACAAGGTAAAACATGACTAAGAAAAGAGACATTTTATCTCTAAAGGTATCCAGAAGGAGAGGAATACAGATTGTGCATTGAAATCCCTGAAGGCTCATCCCAGGAGCAGATTAGTACAGGTACCCTTGTAGAATGAAAATAGAATAGCTCTTTAAGTGCTTGCTGAAATAATATGCAGATAATAGCTCTCTTGGGGCCCCAGGTTTCAGCATAATGCTTATCTTGAATGAGGAAGAATCTGAAGGTATGAATGGGCAGAGTGCCATGCTTCTGTGGAGGACTCGACATCTGATCCTGACAGCCCGGAACAGCTGGAGGCAAGGGAGATAACATTGTGGTTGTAGCCACAACTTTGAAACTCAAAAACCTGAGTGGCACAGGTGAAGATCAGACCAGTGGACTACACCATGGGCAGGATGTGAGAGAAGAACAGTAAGAAACCAACTCTGAGTCTTTTAAACATCTCATTTCATAGAAGACAGATAAAGAAAGTTCTGGTTATGTGTCACCAGTATCTCAGAAACACAGTTGAGAACCAGGATCCCGTTGGGCTGGATGCTGCTCAGAGGACACAATCCTTGCTATGGGTTTCTGCTGGGAACTGAGAGCATCCACTCTGTGCCAAGGAAGCCTATGGCCAATGTGTCCCTATGTTGTGGATGGGTAGCAATTCCACCTCATTTATTGGAGGCTTTGTACCATTCTTTGGTACATTCTTTTGGTACATGGTCTTTGAGCTGTGACTGTCCATTCAGCAGCTATCCCAGGGACTTTTGAGGGCTAATTTTGTGAAGCAGTATCAGACTGCCATAGCTGGATTCGCTACTGAAAGCTCTGTGAAGAGCAGATGGAGCCAGAGCAAAGATTAACTCTGCTCAAACAACAGTGAGTCCAAAAAGGGGCAGGAGAAAGAGACAGCCTTCTTACAGCAGCAGCTCACCCGTGGCTCTCCTCCTGCCTGCCTTCCTACCACAGTCAGAGACATCCAGCTTTGGCTCTAGGGCTGGCAAGCCACTGACTACAGCACCTGACTGCTCCTTGTCATCAGCCTCTTTTCCAGGCTGTGCTACTTGTTAAGGTTGTAACAGAGCTGGGACCAGTCAATAGTAAGAACATTTACTATGCTTGAATCCTCTGCCATCCTTGCAGGTTTGCCTGGCTTGATTTTTCTAGCTGGGTGAAGCAGAGACGGTTTATATAATCTGATCTCCATTTTCCCTTTTTTTCCCACTTTTCTTATTGAAAAGCTTATCAGCCCTTGTTGCCTCTAGGGTGCGGGCTAATCCTATAATCTGCTGCAGATTCTGTTTGTGTTGAAATGTCATCTGTATAAACTTGTTCTGCTCAGACCATGCAGAGTTTGGTTCATGGAGACTTGCATCTGTACTACAGAGGCCAAAGGGTTATCAAAATAGAAGTATCTTCCAAAAACCACCCCAAAAGATGCCAGCCAGTGGCACTAGAGAGTGAATGGAGACTTGCTGGAAGCTGCTGCATGGCAGGCAGATGAGTCTCCTGCCTTGAGCTCAGCATTGCTTTTGTGATGGTGAACAAAGGCCATCACTTCCCTCCATGCACAGAACGGTTGTGTCCCTCTCAGCAGCAGAACTGCCTGTTCACCTCACCAATACTTTAGCCAAGCAATAGTCCACTCCAGGTCAGGTTACATCTCTGTTATTAAATAAAACAGAATGAAAGATTCAAGGGCTGTGGGACACAGGCATGACTCATGTCAAGCCACTTAAATTCTCCACCAGAACCAAGGTGGCTGTGCTCAAACCCCTCTTGCCTGTTCGTACAAACAGAGATGCTGCCAAACACCAGGAAAGGCGCTACCTGTATTAGTGCAATAAATTTTTCAGAGCCTTAAAAATGAATCCTGGGCTTGATCCCAGACCTATCCAGGAGGCTCTGATGTGAACAGAAACTGACATCAGACTCAGGGTTAATCAGTTCATAAGGAAATAATTGGGAACTGCTCCTCCCCAATTTCTCATTTAAATGGTATCCAGGCCTTTTCCAGGCTGGAGCTGACTGGCATAGGCTGAAAAAGAGGCCAGAGAACATAACCAGCAAGTTATACAGAAGTTGAGCTTTGCCAGTATAGACAAAGCCTCTGCTAACACAGCTGGCCAAACCTGGTGCACTTCTGCAGGGGCTCTGAGTGACGGGTAGCCCAGTTGAATCAGCCAAGGGCAAACCATGCCTCTGGAAGCAAGCCATAACAATGAACAGAAAACATGTTTAAAAGAAAACTAACTCAATTTAAAACTTACAATGTAGGGCTCTGTGTGTGTCAACCAAGATCACTCAGCACAGAGAAGGCATAACAAATATCTTTGGCTGAGGTGCCATGAGATCTCCCGGAAGCCCGAAGCTCATTTCATTCGTTCTTCTGCATGCAGCAGCAAAACCACATGCCAAGAACTAGCTGCAAATTGAAGTGTCTAAGCTCCCTCCTGGGCAAGGGAAATGTCCTAGCTTTGTGAACAAAGGCATTGTTTAAGACTGGAAGCATGATGGAACATTTGAAATAAGGAACAACTCCAGAAAAAAAACCCAAAAACCAAACATGTATCTTTTGTTTAAATTTTATCTTTCCCATCACAGTCAGTGCAGGTTGGGAAACAAAAGAAGTGCTTCTGCCATACTCAGGAGTACTCCTACTTCTCTGAGGGACATGAAGAGCTGCTCATGCAGAGGCACAGGAGAGGTGGACCTTTTGCAGGCTCCTTCACCAGCCTCTGCTGATGCATTTCATCCCTCAGCTGTGCTAAAAGATGAAAATCCCTCTCCTCCAGTACAGAGGCAGTGAAAGGTGGGAGCACACTGGTACTGCTGAGACTCACGCCAGTGCAGTCATCCCAACTTTTATCTTTCCTCCAGCCAAGCAGTGTGGGAGATGGAGGCACTTGCAGGTGGGGCTCTCTAGGCACTGCCCACCTCTCCCCTGTTACACTGCAGAAGACAGTTTTTGAAGAAGAGCTACTTCACCCTTAGAATCATGATATCATAGAATGGTTCAGGGCCTTAAAGACCATGCAGTTCCAATCCCTCTGCTATGAGAGGGACACTGTCCAATAGACTAGGATTCCTAAAGGACTATGAAGGGAATTTAGACAGTGTAAAGGACCAAAACTGATGTTTCCAGTGCAATATTTACCTTTTCGCAGCTGAAGCATGTGGAAACAGCTAGACCGTTGAGTGAAGTTTCTTCACTCAAGTGAAGGGTTGTTGAAAGTTGAGGGTGTTTTTTGAGAATGAGAACATGACATTGCAACATCCACTAAATAACAAGGATTTAAAGCTGCCTGAGATGAGCATGTTTGCATTTTGTTCTCGTGTAATAAGGGCATAATAAAATATAGGCGTTTATAGGAGCTTATAGTCTATCAGACACTATAGGACATACAGGAATCTTTCCTGAGGGGCAGCTATTGCTAACTAAGCCACCTTCTGATATACAATAAACTGCCCATGAGTAGCCAGTCTGGCACCAAAATGAGTGTTTTAGCGTGGCTGAAGTGGGAGCTACAAGTAAATAAATTCCAAGATACTAAAACTCTCAGAAATGTCACCTCTCAGACAGAAATCCTCCCAGCATCAGCCTGCTGCTTGTGGTGCTCCACTGCATAGAAAAGAAGCATCTTCTACAAAATCATGTTTCCCCATCAGCTGCATGGAAACAGACTTTCCACATCTTTTGCTACTGCACTGTTGCTATGATCATACAGGGACCAATGAACTGAGACAGTATTTTAATATGTAGTTATAAAAAATCCCTTTGCAAGTTGAATTTGTGTAGGCCAGATGTCTATTTGGATGGAAAAGGCTGGCTTTCAATATGTAATGAAATAAATAATTTAAGGGATTAACATATTGAGTGCATGTCACAAAAATACAGTCTCCAAACAAGAAACATTTATGCAAAATTGAAGAATAGACTAGAAACTGAGTGTTCTTTTCTAGTAATTCAGAATCCATAAAAAATGCTTCCAAATGGCAAGAATAGCTTTTGCTTCTTGTGCAAAAAGAAAAGCTGGAAGTTCTCTCCTAAACAGCAATTTTTTTTGTCCTGCTAATTCTTACATGATTCTGAATTTCCTAGTTTTTGATTTCTCAAAATTTCTGTGAGCAACAGAAAAATTAGCAGTACTATCATGCCGGTAATACACCAGTGAGCACAAATTTCAATTGCAAAATAATTTCTATTGCTATTAATTTGTTAAAATTATTTTTGTTCACCTGCTGTTAAAAAAGTTTTGTTTGAATGGCAAACAATTAGGGGAATATAAGTTTTCTTGTCTTTCAGTTTGGATCTGGCAACATTCCTATTTCACTGTCGGAACTTTGACAAACGTTTTATGAGTCTGATGAAACTTCAGGCTTTGCATTCCCACTTGAAAGCAAAAATAAAGCAGAAAAAAACCCCTAAAGTTCAGACATCAAGCCAACTGTTTTAAGCTCTTAACATGTTTGTGAAAAAGTAAAATGCCTGTGATTGTGCACTCTGTTATTGTTTCTGGCACACCTATAAAATAAATCTCAATTTATTCTTTTATCATTGGAAATCAGTTGCCAGGTCCACAGTGTTTAGTGAACTGAGCATCCTGCTATGCATAGAGCTAAAGAAATCATTTCTTAGCCAACAGACTATTGCACCAGCCTTCCTTGGTAATTCATTTTAGGTGTGACTAACCATACAGTTTCCTCACACAAGCTGTTTTAATTGTTTCAAAGATTGCTATACACATATCTAAGCTCTCCTGAGCTCTCCACAACAGAAGATCCTCACAAGCACCTAAATATAATATCCAACAGGTCAGTTTGGTGAGATATCATTGCAACCAGTCATATGCAAGCTTTTTCAGCTATCTATGGACATATTCCATGTTCCTCCAGCATCAGTAACAAGAGTTATGCCAACTACCAAGCTCTGGGCTTGTTTTGGTAGAAAATAGGACCAAGGCAGAAAAATACCTCATGATGAAAGCATCCTTGCTCTAATGTTCCATTCTGCTGAAAGGCTGGAGGTGAGGCAGAAAGGGGGAAACTGTGTGAAGTTTTTACTTGAAAAGTCCTTGTAAAGATGGCAGGGTTTAAGGTATTTAACTATAGCTAATGGTAACTTGCCACTGTACTGATAAGGAAACAGGTCTGGGCACCTGATGGTCAGGAATTACTTTCCTCTCTCTGTCTCTTCCTAACTCCATACACTCCTGGCATGCCCCTGTGTGGCTGGCATCCAACTGTGTGCACATGAAGATGTAGGAGGGGAGAGTCCAGCAGCCAAAATTTTGCACAAGAAAGGGTGTTGCTCACCTCCTCTAAGTGGAAAAGCTTATTAGGAATGGGAAGTTAGAAGGATTTTTGTGGAGGCTGTGTGTGCTTAGGAGCAGCAACATAATTTTATTCAGGATTCAAGAAATCTGCAAACTGAAGATTCCCTAATTTCACTTGCAAGATCACTTCACCAGAGGTGGACTGGAAAGGAATGGTGAGTTACTCAAGCATCATACAGGTGCTGTGCTGAGGTAGCTCACATAAAGTGTTTTTGCCACACTCCTCTAGGTTAAAAGCAACGGTAAGAAACTCATTCTTCAAGCAAAAACAGTTTGATGAACAGCTCACTCACCCAAATCACAGGTGTTTTTGTCAAAATCTATTTGGACTGTGCTCTCCCTGAGAGCAGGAAAACTCTTCTGCTTGTTTTTCTTCCACATCTGAATCTGAATTAACCTAATCTTTCAGCATGAACTATTAGAAGCTTCCTATCTCTGCCATGTGATGCACTCGTTATAAAGCCCTGAGAGACAGATTGGGTATTGAAGAACTCAAATGCTGACAGCTCTGGCTGCATACTTTGAGCTGCAATAGCTGTCCTTGGCAGGGAACATGCTGTCATTGAGTAGCTGGAGGACTCCTCCAAAATCTGCCATCCCACCTGGACAACGGCAGTCCCAGCACAGGCGAGCCCCTGACTGCAGCAAGGAAATCCTGACTGCAACGAGGGACCCCACCTCACAAGGGAGCTGCTTGAATTTCAAGGGCAGTAGAAGCCTAATCAGAGGCCGAATATTTTGGCAGGGGCCAGAGCGTACAGACTGCTTTGGTGTCCTTGGACTGGATGCTTGGAAAGGTTTTAAACTTCTCCCTCTCCTGTTCTGCCACCAGAGGGCACGGCTCCCCGCTCTGCCAGGAGACGCATCAGCCTGCAAGGACAATGATGGAGAAGTTTGATGTTTTCTTCTCCCCCCCTTCCCTATACCTGTATTTCACGCTCTTGGCTGGACCTGAAGCCCTGTCTAAGAAGAAAATACCCGGAGAACTTTAGCCGAGGCGGAAGGGAAGGCAGCCGGCTATCACTTTGCCTGGCTTGAGAAAGCATCTGGCATGTCTCGTTCCTACGTTGAGCCCATTTAGAAGCAGCTCTGCCAACACGCCCCATTTCCTATTTCAGCTCTGCCTCGTTTGCACTGTGCTACAGGTTTGTGCAGCAGCCCCAGCCCTGCCTCAGAGCCGCTGAGGCGTCAGGCAAAGCCTGGGCACACGAGCGTGAGGCTTCCTGCAGCTCTTGACCCGTGGGAAGCCAGCTGGGTAGCGAACCAGATGCTCACTCCTCCTTCACAGCCATTTCAGAACTACAAGATGCAGGGCAGAGAGTAATAGGACACTGACCTTTTTCTGCAATGACCATTCAGTAAACAGCACATCCTATTTAATTTCTTCTCCAACAGTCACTGCCAACACAGTGTGACAACAGCGTATCCTCTCCTTTGATGTGACAATAGAAATCTAACCAGAGCAGCCACAGATTTGCACCTTTTTCATCTTATTAATATTTTTTTAACCATAAATAAAATATGGCTAGAACACAGGATATTAGTGATGCCTTCGTGAAGTCAGAGTAAGACAAGTTCAGGAACACTGACAGTAAAACAAAGAAGAAACACTTGAATGCATGGTAATTTGCACAAGGCTGAGGTTCAGACCTACTTAATTTACAGTGAGGCTTTCCAACAGCCATTGGGAAGCAAAAAAAATTAGCTTTCAGGAAAGCTGTTAACCTTTTATCTAAGAAAAGCACCTTCAAACCAGCATGGCCTTTTTGATGCTGTATGAGGACTCAGGACTAATTTCCTAGAGGTATTTCTCACTGATGAGTGTTCATTCAGAAATCTATGCAAGTGTATTTTAGATTGTGAAGTGCTGGGAAATGGCTTGTGCTTCCTCAGGCTTCCTTGTTGCCTGGTCTCCAACAGTGGTATCTTTTCTGGCTTGATGATTAGAAAAACCAAACTCTGGTTTTGGACATTAAAAGTCAGAAGAAACAAAAACTGAATTAGTGAAACTTCTTGGTTTAGTTTGATGAACTAAGATTTTTTTTCTCCTTAGTTAATTCTAGAACAAGATGCATACAATTGTTCAGATGCAAATATGTATGGAGTTATAAATAACTGTAATTTTCCATCCATATGAACCGAAGTCCATGCAAAATAGGCAAACATGATCTTAAAAACCAAAGCAGGTATATATTATTAAGGAAGAAATACAGTAAAACTTATTTTTATTTTTTGAAGATACAAATTGTTATTGGAAGATACTCTGAATTGGAGTCTAGCAATTCAGTGGTAAAAGCAAAAAAAAAAAAAAAAAAAATGACAGCCTATTGCTGAGTGTAAATGCCAAGTATCAGAGCCTGTTGTGTTGGAAAAGGTTAGGAGTTTGAAAGCACTGATATAGGACATATAATTTTCCCAAGCAACCAAGACTGTATTCTTATGCAAATGATTAGGCTACTAAAAATAGCAGGCAATTGCAAGAAGCAGCTTTATGTGAGCAGAAATACGTACAAATCAGCATTCCATGAGGCTCAGCAGCAGGCACCAGCAGGTCTTTTATGAGTGTTTTAAACATCTGCTTTCACCCTCTCTCCTGACAAGTTGTCTCGTTACATGCACCAGATGCTTCCAAGGCTGTGGAGCTACCAGGGAGTCAGCCCAGGAGATTCAGAAAGGGAAAGTCAATTATCATCAGTGAAGAGGAGCACAACGTGGATGAGGTGTGCCTTCCCAGGAGACTGGTGGAGTTCCTCCCACAGGACACAAAACATTTGGGCACTAGAACTGTGGGCTGCAAAAGCCCAATGCAAGCTCTCCAGGGAAATGGTGGGCAGGTGCCCATGGTGTGATACAGCTAGTACTCTTCCTCCAGGCTTGATCTCCAGCCTGGCAGTGACAGTCCCACCACAAGAAGCGAGAACAGTGAGAACATATCATCATCATGGTAAAATCCCTGTGATGTGGTCTAGGATTTCTTTAGATATCTCCTGCCCAGCATAAAGCAAGTAAAAGAGTTTACTCTGTACCTTCTTAAACCTGTGTCCTTCAGTTGCTAAATGGTTCTTAGTCTTCTCTGCCAATGGCACAATATTGTAGTACTGAGGGACTCTGACCTGGCAGCACCGCGGCACCACTGCATTGATCTTGGGTGAAAATGTCCTATAAATGCTTCTGTATGTATTTCCAAATAACAGGTAACATGAGCAATCTGTAGCATGCCTAGGCAAAACCTCTGAATCAGGTACTCAGAAAAAGCTGGATTGACTCCCAACTTTGTGCACTCCTTAGTGTGCTCCTAGATAATTCAGATGTCACTCTTCTTACCCAGAATTTTAGACTGTGAGAATCTGCTTTGTGGTCCTTTTGCAGTGACCAGAGGAGAGCCTTAGCTGAGCTTCCCATGATAAGCTTTTGCTTCAGCCCAGAGCTCTTACTCTTTTGTAGCATGACATGTTGTGCATGGACCTCTTGAAACAGCCCTAAGAGTGAGTTTTGATCCCATCGTCAAATGGTAAGTTGTTTTGACTTTTAATAATCCACCACGACTTGGGCCTGGCAGTGTATTTTCTTCCCTTTCCAGCTCTTCCACACATTGTATCTTTTAAACCTGTGTTGGCTACAAGACCAAGCAGGGGAAAATTGCTTTTGTCCTACCTCCTTTGTGCCTTTGTGGAGGGCCAACACACCAGCTTGTCCTTTCTGAGGAAGAATCCTTAATTTCACTCCCAGTGAGACGTCTGAGAGTCCTCTGACAGGAATCCCTCTGGACAGATCCCTAAAGCTCTCTCTCATCTAGGTTTGAGATGCCAATCATTCAGTGTTGCTACACTGGGCTCTGTGCAAATAAGGCTTGTGTGTTTTAATTTCCCCCCTATGTTGTTTTCTTTGGGAAAGTTAACAACTGGAAGAGTTCTATTGCAACCCCAATATTATTTTCTGAACCAGATGCTTGTTTTCTGATGTACCCAGAAACAACTGGAAGTTCCTCCAGATGTGATGGCATTGCAGCTTCTTTAAATCAACTAGTATTTTTGGCAGCAGCTATTTTTACCAACAGAATGCAGCTCAGGGTTAAGAATGAAGATGTAGAAGAAGCATTACTTATCACAGCTTCATTTTGCTCAGTGTACTCTTCTATAAACTTTATTTTTTCCCTTTAGAAATCTTTCTTTGGGCTGAACCCCAGCATACTAGTCAGAATTACTTCTGATCCTATCTACTTTACTGCTGCAGCCAAGATGTGTCTTGAAAACATATTTCAAGTTTTGTATTAGATCAGAGATCCCTTTTGAACCCTTCACTGTTTTACTAGTTTGGGGCTGCATTGCTCAAACCTCCTTCCCCATTCAGCTGAGCATAATTGTTGGCTACCTAGTGGAAAAGTAGTCTACAACTCAACAAAGAGCATCAGTCTTGCTAAAATATGTTTGATATTGCCTAAAAGTGCACAGAACTTGTTTTGACTCCTTTGGTCTCTGCAGAGCAATGTGAACCCTTGCAGAAAAGGTTTTTTCCTAGGAAACAGTTTTGCTGCATCACTGCTATTCACCTCTGCTTTCTGCAGAGCTTCACTGATTTCAGCTCAAGAACGGCAGCTGAAGTTTCTCATCAATAATAATAATAATAATAATAATAATAATAATAATAATAATATTCCTTTCAAGCAGGACTCCAGCACACCTGCAGCACACCGACCTGACCAGCATGTGCAGAGTCTTGGGAGGCTTTGTTCACTGGTGCAGAAGGGAATAACCTAAAGTTACTTTGTAAAGTGAAGGAGGATATGGATAATTGTTAAGAAAACACATAAGATTTGCTGTTTACCACTGCATTTCTGCAGTTCTAAAACCAAACCAGCCATGTTGTCAGGAGCCAGCATTTTCTGAATACCTCATGCTAGCTTTTGCTACACTCAGGGGGACACAATGCAGTAGGAATTGATTTGAGAAAGCACAGAATACCAGCAGGTGTTTGCTGAAAGGAGTTTTCTTGTACTTTTATCATAATGATATATCTGGGTTTGGTTGAAAAAAAAATATTTAAAATAACAAAATGTGTTTTCCTTTATCCCTCTCATTTTCCCCTCTTGTTTACTCCTCTGTTTCCCTTAGCAACTGTTATAAAGAGGAGAAAAGGAGGTGAAAAATAAAGAAACAATTTTTTTTTAATGGAAGGATGAGAAAGTTCTTCTGTTTCTGTCAAAAAAAACCCCCAGAAATGCTGCATAAAACCAGCAAATATGTGAAAATGGTTGTTGAGGGACATTTTGTCAGACTATTTTTATTGGTATTTTTATCACCATTATCATTAACCCACTATGCTTTCAGTGCTACCTCTTACTGCTGGGAAAGACTGATGACTTCTTCAGAAATCCTGGACTGGATCCCAGGATTTGAAATCCTGAGACAAGGTCAAGCCATAAGAGCAGAAGGGTGCCAGGCAAAGTCCCAAATGCAGTTCTAGCTCTTGGGTGGTTGATTCACTTCTCCTGTCCTAAACTAAAGATCACCTTTTCCTTGTCACCTACTGGCCTTTCACTGCCACAGAGCACAAACAACAAGCAACTCTCAAGCAATAAAGTCATCTTTACCAGAACAAATCACCTCAAAATATCTATGCTCTGGCCAACTAATATTCTGTCCAAGGGATACCCAATCCTGACTCTTCCTTTCTTCCAAGAATAAGGTATTAGGCAAAGACAAGCCAATGCTAACAATACCTTCAGCCCTAAACTCCTAGGGACATCCCTCTGCATGCTCTGCCCCTAGGGCCATGGGCACGGCAGTACCCTCTGTAGGAAACTGTTTAAATTCAGTCCTGATCAAACCTGTGACTGTCTAGACTCTGGGACCAAGAAATACTTCTGCACCTTTGCTTCTCAACAAGGTCAGGATAATGCAGTGAGTGACAGCTTCTCCCTCCAAGAGGTCCCAGGGAAGAGAACTCCCACCGTGGTGTCACATCTTGCAGTTGTGTTCCTGTGCACCGTGCACAGCACATCGAAAAAATCTGTGTCAGCAGTGTGCTACATGATAGGCAAGTCAGAAGAATTTGTCCCAAACACAGTCAAAAATCGAGACAAAGCTGGTGCCAGATGCAATATAGCTGCACTCAAAGAAGAGAGAGATGCTGGTATTTGGAAGAGGTTGTGCTGCAAGAAAATAGGATAAAAATCCATAAGCTGTCAACTGAAGTTGTCAACTGCCTGACAAATGTCAGAGGTGGGACAATACAGCCTGAGGTAACTCAGTTCTGAGATTGCTCTGCAGGTCAGAAAGACCTTTTCTATCATTGCCTGAATAAAAGGCAGCATTGCAGTCTGGAACAGATTTCACCCCTGTGATGCCTCTGCAAAAACTGTGTCTAAGAACAAGGAAACCAAAGCTTCATAATTTCACTGATTTTAAAAAATATGCAGGAGATTTTTAAGATTAGGGATTTTTAAGATTAGGGGCTCAGTTTTCCTGCTTTGTTCAAGCTCTTTCTACAGTGAAGTAAAACAGGGAAGGGTCAAGGAGTTGACACAGCCCCACAAGGCAAAGCAAAGGGATGGGAAATGGGGTCTTGCTCTGTGCTGGAGAGAAGTTATATAACTGCAAAGAAAAAGCACTTTAACTTTGGTGACTGTTGTGCTACGAGTGTTTTATCATATTTCAAATTTTCATTTGGATTTGAGACAGATTTTAACGTATTAGTTTGTCTCATGAGTATATCCCAGACATTCTCAACTCTTCATTAGAAGGGCTATCCTGGAAAGAATTAAGCAGGTCAAGAGGTGAGTCACCACCCTTTTTCTTTCAGTTGCTGAGATGTGTTCAGTCCTCAGGGAAATTATGGAGAAATGCAACCTCCCTATTAATTGGTCCAGCAGAACAGGACCTCAGCCAGCTGTGAAAGACTGATACAGACATAACAGCACCAGGCTTTGTAATTTCCCTTGGAGTCATTCTCTTTGTGACTTTGTGCTGTGGGCAGCTCTGGTCACTGCAGGGACTGGTGGACTATGTTGGGAACAAGAGAGGGCTGCCTTCCTGCAGCTTGCAGCAAGACCAACACAGCAACAGAAGGTGAGGATACCGTGCCTGTGCCCGAGTCATGACAAACTCTCTCCTGACAGTATGCTGCACAAAAAGAGGAAGGATTCACCATGAAAAGCATTAGTACAGAGATGGATGGGCCCCCCTCCATAGCCTTCACCTTGATACTGGTCTGTAAAACTAAAAGGCTGGTTGTAGAAACTGAGTTTGATCAGCCCCCCCTGTGCTGAGAAGAACCAGCAAGCAGTATGATGGCTGCTTGTACTTCCCTTAGCTTCAGGCCTGGGATGATTCTGAAATAATTCAAAGCAAAGGAGGAAGAACTTAGAATGCTCTTGCTCCCGATGTGCTGTGTACACATTGCTTGATTAAAGAAGATGAGAAGGATCAGGGAGCAGAGTACCAAAAAGTCATCAGTTGCCACCTGTCAAGCATTTTGCAAGTGGCTGCCACAACAACTGGATCTACTTTTAAAGATGTTTGGAGAAAATGAGTGACATATGTCCAGTAGAGAGCAGGGAAAAGACTGAGCAATAAGTGAAGGAGGCAGAGGAAGTCGAAGTAGTTTGAGGGAGTAAAGAGCCCCTCAGCAGTGCTGAGTGTGTGGGAGAACGGGATTGGGTAGGGCTAAAATACATACAGGTGAGTAGGAAGGAAGCAGATGCATGTAAGGGGATGGAGTGAGGGGCAGTAGGAGAGCAGGAAAAGCACTGTGTCTAAAGAGTCCTGCAAGGGTCACACCACAAGTAGAAATCTTCCCTTTAAGGACTGAAACCACAATTACAATGCTTGAATTAGGGAGTAATGGCACTGTAAATAGAAGTGGTTTACACAAAGAGCAAACCCCTCTGTAAGAGGTTATCTAGAGAAGTATGGAAACATTAATTTAGGAAGCAATTTTTAACCTTGGCAGCTGCCTTACCCCATTTCCCCAAAAAGGCAGGAGAAACCTGATGGGTTCTGCAATGCTAAGGCGTATTTCTTGTTTAGTGAATGTTCCTGATTTATACAATGATAACAGGAGTCCAGGGACATCACTGCTCTGCCTTTCTACCTCTATGGGTCAGAAGTTTAAAGTTCTAGTATTGCCATAATTTTTTTAAAAACACTGAAATACCCAATCTGGACACGGTGTATCTCTCCAACTAGCTGGCATTCTGCAGCAACAGCCTCATTTGTATTCTGTCTTTTACTTGAGCAAAGAAAAAACCACTCTGCATTGCCACAACTAAGTCCTTCCCCACTGCAATACAGAGATTGCCAAACAGTCACACTAAATTCAACATGTTCCTGCTAACATATTTTATTCATACTGATGGCCTGTTTCACAGTGTGTTCCCAAAGACTTGATTTAAAATTTAAGCTCCAGACTTCTAACAAAATATATAAAGCAAAACAAAGTGAGTATCTTTTTCTACATAGCAGTACAACAGAGCTGCTTCTCCTTCAAGGCTTATTTATCACCGATTTTAGGCAGGAGGGTTTTTTAACCACACAGGGTTTAAGTGTCTTCCTGTACAAAGGAGAAATCTGTGACTTCTAAGAAAGACATTGTCTTTAAAGTTCTACTTCTTTTTTGAGTTAAAAATTTATTTCAAGCTGTGAATAAGTTTTGGACCTGATGAGGTCCACAAAGTGAGGCTTCCTCCGAGACAATGTTTGCAAGTGGACTCCACCTTGACAGGCCAAGTCCCTAACACCAAACCAACTGTTGGCGCACAGTATTTCTGTTTTTTCAAGCAGGAGTGGCCATGTCTGTTGGGGATTAAAGTTTTCCTGGCCCCTCCTGGTTGGATCTCCACACAGCAGGCTTTTCTTTACACTCTGATTCTGTTTGTGAAAGAAAGTCCAGCTAAACCCATGAGGTAACTTCAAGTAAGACATTGCAGGGAATCTGAAAGCTTTGTAGGCCAGAGACTTTTTTCACAGGGCTCTCCTTTGCTGTCAGCAAGTCCAACATTTCACCCATGGGTCTGGGAAGATCTTACAGGAGCATCCTCCATGTGCAATAAAGGCTCTGTAACATTTTGCTCCAAGTTACATAAGCCATGGCACCCTGTCACACAGTGGGTACTCAAGAGAGCTGGAAAGTATCTGGGCTACACTAAACTCTTTCCACAACTCATGGAGAAAAAATGAATCTCCAGGGGCTGGTTCACAGTCTCTCAGACATGTTTTGGGATAAGAGGACTCACCATCTGAAACTCTCCCCCATCATGTCAGAGAGAAGGAGGCAGAGTTCACAGCAGGCACCGCTACTTTTCTGATACTCAAACTGAATGAGGAAGGTCTATTATTTCTTTTGTGGGCAGAGCAAAACACTTGCAGAGAAATGGGGAAAAAACCCCCAGACATCAGCTTCTGTTGATGGTCTGTGTCAGGAGCAGCAGGCCAGAAAAGATGCCTCCCCTTTTGCTGTGTGAGCCATTTTCTGCAACACTTGACTTTCTTCTCACTGACTCCTGTTAGCAGCTGCTTTGTGAATTTACTGAGTTCACCCTTGGCACCACATACAATCCCCACAGCCAGGAGGTTGAGCACTGCTCCATGAGTGACAGTGCAGTCCAGGAATGGCAAGACTGGGCTGAGCTGGGAGCCAGACAAGGTGATGAGGGCAGGACCAGTGGCAATAACCACAACCAGCTGCAGTCCAGTGTTGTCCAGGCAAAGTCAAAGTAATAATGAAGGCCTGAGGTCAAGCTAGGAACTTGAGCCAAGCCTAGATTCAACACACATCTCACACAGTTCTAAGGATCTCAGCTTTATGCTGCATCTGGGCCAGGTGGAGGGTGGATGGAGCAATGACAGCTTGCTGGAACACTTCAGTTCCTGACAGCCATTGTGAGGGGAAGTCTAGGAACAGTGTCAGCCTTCAACTGGCTAAGCACTCCTAACACTTTACCAGCAACAGGACTTACCCTCAGACATGCAAGGTATGTTTCAAATTCCCACCCTACTCCAAGACCTCTTCCTCTCCCACTCTTCATTGATACCTAACTATTAATAGTTTTTGGTGGGAGGAACTGGAAGCAGAGGGAGAGCTAAGAATATAACAGTGCTTAATGCCACAATCAATGACCTGTAAAGGAGTGGAGAAGAGATGCTGGCTGCCAGCTTATCCTTCTCTCACCAGGGCCGCCCAGGCGGCACCAGCTCCCCGGCTGAGGCAGCTCAGCCACGGCTATAATTCAGTGTGAGTCAAAAGTTTTATTTTGACAGGAAAAGCTGAAACAGCAGAGGGCTTCTTGCCATCTTCTCTGGACAAGCCAAGGAGAGGCAGGAATGGTTTGTTTAATGCCATGTCTCATAATTCCTGGCACTTCACGACTCATTAAATGTCCTAGTTTTGTAACTAACTCCTGCTGAGCTCAACATTTGATACACATTTATGGGTGGCCTGTTGGCTGTACTAACAATTCATAATTCCCCTAACAATCTTAACTTCTTCCTTTGCATGCTAGGCTTCCTTTAAACAACTATAAGATCAAGCTACCAGGGACTTCAGTTTTTAACACAGAATGAATTACACATATCTGGACAATTTATTGGTGTAGCTATATGCTGCAGTTCGATACACTCATTCTGAGTTCAAATAAAACTATGCTGGATCCTAATGCTTCTTGCACTGCTCCCCTTCTGTATCCATTGGGCTTTTACCACGGATATATCCATGCACATGGACACTTGATATTGATGCCCCTTCAAAAGAAGGTTAGCAGCACATTTAGCAGTATTTATTCACTTGTACAGAATGGGAACAGGAGACAAATGACCATTCTTGGCCATTGCATGTGGGAACTACAAGTAAGGGGCCTCTGTTCAGGAACTTTCTTGTGATATGAGTGATTTTGTCAGCTTCCCCTGTTTTCCAGGTTGCTTTCTTTGCAAAGGTCAGTGAGAAATCACAAAAGAGCCCAGCAACATGTTGACCCAGCCTGACAACTGATTCAAACAGGGCAACTGCAAGCACTCAGCACAAGTTTGACAGGCACCAGTATTTTTGGAGTTTACAGCATATTTAATCTGTCTCTTCTGAAAACATCATGCATGGTCACCTTGGAGGTAGGTCTGTGATTTAGGTTAATTTTTCTCTCATTCACTTGAAGCACAGAATCACTTAGTCTGGTCACACTGAAAAGAGTGACTTTGTGTATACAGTCAAAAAAACCCAGTCTGTGTATTTCAGGGCATGACTGAAAAGCCACTGGCAAAATCACACTGTCCTAAACAAAAGGGATCTCAGGTTACTTTAAACTCTATGTGGAAGTTATTTGCGGCTTCAATCAAAGAAGATTGAAGTGTGTCTGATCTCATACACCTTGTATGAGAATGGTCTGAAATTCAGTGGTGTCAGACAGCTTTCAAACTGCCTTTGTACTGGGTTTAGTTGGGATGGACTTTCTTCACAGCAACCTCAAGGGTCTGTGCCTTTTGTCTGTGGTTAACACAGCACTGGTAGCAAACAGATTTGGGTATTGCTGAGCAGTGCTAGCATAGTGTCAGGGCTTTCTCTCCAACATCCCACCAACAACTTTGAAGGTCTGGAGATGGGCAAGAGATTGGGAGAGGGAATAACTGGGACAGCTGACCCAAATAACCAAAGGGATACCCCATGCCACATGATGTCCTCCTTAAAAATAAAAGTTGAAGGAAAGGAGATTGATGGGAGGACATTTGTAGTGATGTCATCTGTCTTTCCAAGCAATAGCTATGCCTACTGAGGCCTTGCTTCCCAAAAAACAGCTGGACATCTGCCTGCTTATGGACTGTAGTGAACAAATTCCTCTTTTTAATTTGCTTCCATGTGCAGCTTTTGCTTTTCTGAACAACTGGACTTTTATCAAACCATGAGATTTTCTACGTCATTTTCTCCCCCAGCCCTTTCAAGAAGAGGAGTGAGAAAGCAGCTGGGTGAATGTCTGGCAGTCAGTCAAGGCCAACCCTCCATGGGGTTCTGGACACAGATTAATTTTCTTGACTGTTCTTTCCATTTTGATTACTGCTGATGGCAAAGAAAACAGATGACATCAACTTCAAAGGCATTTTCATAGGAGAATTGTCAATTTCATTGAATACTGCCAACCTTGAACATTCAATAAACATCAGTCCTGATAAAAAAGAAGAAAAACCACTTGGGGTCTTACCAGTTAAGCCTTGGTGTGCGAGCCCATGAGGATGTAGTTTTATGACCAGCATATTCTAGTTCAAGCCTGTGTTGCCCTACTGAGACTGGCCCCACCCTTACTAGAGCCTATTTTATATTCCTGCTGCTTGCCTTAGGTCAACACTAGCAGTCAGGAGAGTCAAATGAGTTTCAAGATCTGGCTGACAAAACAGGGACAAGAAGGGTCTTGTTTATTCTTGCAAAATCTTTTTTTTTTGGAGGTGGTTTGCAGTAGCAGCAAGCCTGTGTTCAGAGGCTGCCATGGGGTGGTCCAGGAGGAGCAGATGACGCAGGAGGTCTGCACAGCAGGACAGTTTGTCACCGCAGCATTTCTCCCTGTGTGCAGCAGTTCCTGTCAGCGGAGAAAAAGCAATCGCTGATTTCAGTCAAGTGCTTTGTCTGCAGCGTTTCTGTCTTTGTCCTGCATTGCTTTATGCAAGGATTAGACACTGACTATTGGTGACTCAGGCTTTTGCTGAAGGATGTGTTTTAAAGTTAGAAACAAGGCTGTTACAAAACAAAGAAAGTATACAAATTCACCCCTGGAGGAGTGAAAACAACAAATTGCAATGCACATGCTTCAGTGTCAGAGAATATGTTTCTCTGGAAAGGATTTAGTTATTTTCTTACTCCATGAAACAAGTGCCATCTCTCAGAAAAGACTCCCTGTGAAGATTTGGATCCTTTGGGAAGGAGGATGAGTTAGTGGTTAGGGATGAAATGCAAAGGTGTTTTCAGCATAGCAGCTGGCTGCTCTGTTTTCTAATACAGTACATTACATTGTTAATGGAAATGTTGCTTTGTACCTTCTGTTTTTCTCCCAGTAGAATTAGTTCCAGCACTGTTTGCATGCCAAGCATGCACACTCACAGCTACAAGCTCTGGGGAGAGGGAGAAGACACAGCTTGGACCTGCACTGATAAGATCACAAAGATTCTGCAGCAGGGCTTGGAGCTGAACCTGCTGCCTTTGCCAAGTGACTTCACCACAAAGACCATCTCTGCTCCTGCCCACAGGAACCGTCGCACACCACTACAGACAGGCCTCTGGGGTCAGCAGCCTGGGGCAAAGGCATCTGGCTGTTTTGAAGTCCTTTGGGACTTTGAAGTCCTTTTGGGAGTCTTCTGCTCCACTCTGTGATGCAAAAGAGGGGAAAAAAACCCCACCATTTCCTACAGAGCAGCTAACCCTTTTGGGAGTCTTCTGCTCCACTCTGTGATGCAAAAGAGGGGAAAAAAACCCTACCATTTCCTACAGAGCAGCTAACCCTTCCCAGTTTGCTAATCCAATCTGCACTCCTGCTTCTGCCAGGAATCAACCTGTTTCAAGGCTGCATGTGTCATTTTATTAAGAATTAAGAGAGAGCAGAGAGGAGCAGCTTTAAAAGCAGCAAGCCGTACAGGGGCTGGGAGATACAGGCTGCCAAGTCTTTGGGAACACTCAGAGATGAAAGTACCACAGGAGTGCCACTTGGCAGTGCTGCTGGTATAGTTACCGTGCTTCTAAAGCAGCTCTCTACATGCCAGTTGTGAAGAGACACAAATCGTGGAGCTGGAGACACAGAGCTCACTCAATCCAGTGGTCACAAAATGGGGAGTAAAGGGAATATATTTTTCCATACTTGTCTTGGTTTGGACAGACAGGTTTCTGCCAGGGAAACTGGGGTTCCCCTAGAATGGAGAATGCAAACCCCTCACACCCCGCCAAATTATAATCTTGCAATCAAGGGCTCTCAGGCAAAGATTTTGGGGATAGGAATAACAGTTCTTTACTAGGAATACTAACAATACAAATGTAATAGGAAACAAAACCACCCAACCAAACAAGAAAACAAACAAATAAACAACAATTTTGGAAAACCCTGACAGAGTCAGAGCTACAACCTGACACCATGTGATTCAGGTTGTTGAAAGCAGTCCAAAAGTAAGTCCTTCTGAAGGGGCAGACGTGATTCTGTGGGAGCAGAGATGATCCTGTAGAAACACGGGTCCAGGGGTGGTGAGGAGGGGGATCTGGTGATGGTGAGGAGGGGGTCCGGGGATGGTGAGATGGAGTCTGGTGTTGGTGAGATGAGGTCCGGTCTTCCTCCCAGGGAATCGGGTGAAAAACTAACAGCTCTCGTGTCTGTGAGTCTCCGTTTATCCAGACAGCAAAACTGTCTACCCCACCCCTACTGCCAGGGGATGTGATGTATCTCACAGTAGGGTGATGGAAATGCAGATGCACCGCTCTGGGGGGGAAGGTACAGGCTGGGAAGGTGCTAATGGCCCATTTCGATAAGGTGATAAGGCTCAGGCCTCTCCCCCCTTGAGTTACCAGAGATAAAGAAAAGCCTCTCCCCAACTGCTTTAAAACAGATGAAAATAGAATATACAAACCCTGGCTCCACAACCCAGGACAATACTATAGGAGCCACTAACCCAAGCTGAAAGCCCTGGGAGAAAAAGCAACAGGGCATATAAGTACTTCCCTGGGAGCTGACTGTGAATGAAGCAGCTTGGTTTTCACTTGGATTTGCAGACACATGTTTGTGAAGAAAATGATGGTGGAAAAGCTGGAGAGATTTCTGAGTGGACTAGTGCTGTGTGTTGTGGTGGGGGTGCTCAAGGTACACAAACTGCAGAAACATCCAACTTGTATTTCATCCTGCTGAAAGCAAGTCACAACTCCTAATTAGCTGTTCAGACCAAAAGGAGGTCATTCATTTTCCAAGTGCATAGGAAAAAATATGAAAAGGTAGGATGTGAGGAAGAGTTTTGCTCTATTATTGCAGTGCCAAAGCACAGCATCTTAAATAGAGTCAGCAGTATTTTGTGTATGCTTAGGAGGAAACTGTTATCCCTCATCCAACATTACCTGAGTCTGCAGTTACCACAGTGTAAATCAGGCCACAACTACATATGCACAGCCATTAACTTACTGGGTCCCAATCAGCATAACTATCACTATTTTTTATACTGGAAGAAGGAAACAACAGTAAACTTGTTTACTGGCTACTTTGTTTCCAGAAAGACAACTTGCATATATTTCTTTACATCACTGGAGATCAAAGTTCTTAATACCAACAAGACAAAAACTTCTTCAAGCCAAAGCCCGAGACTCATTAAGGTTGCAAAATAACTCTAAGATCATCAGGTCCAATAATTAACTCAGTACTGCCAAGTCTATCACTAAACAGTGTCCCCACATGCCATGTCTTTTGAATATCTACAGAGAAGGTGACTGCAACACTTCCTGGAGCAGCCTGTTCCAGTGCTGGATAATCCTTTTGGTGAAAAAAATTTCTTAATATCTCATCTAAACCTCCCCTGGTACAACTTGAGACCATTTCCTCTTGTCCAATCACTTGTTATATGGGACCAGAGACCAACTCCACATCTGGCTACAAGCTCCTTTCAGATGGTTGTTGAGAGCAATAAGGTCTCCCCTGGGCCTCCTTTTCTCCAGGCTAAATAACCCCAGCTGCTCCTCACAGGCCTTGTGCTCCAGACCCTTCACCAGCCCTGCTGCACTTCGCTGGACACATTCCAGCACCTCAATGTCTTTCCTGTAGAGAAAGCCCCAGAACTGTTCAGAGTTATCAAAATGTGGCCTCACCAGTGCCGAGCACAGGGGGACAATCCCTGCCCTGGCCTGCTGGCCACACTATTGCTGATCCAGGCCAGGATGCCATTGGCCTTCTTGGCCACCTGGGCACATGCTGGCCAAAAGCAGTGCAAGGTCAACCCCCTGTTTTCTTTGCCCAGTGCTCACCAAGCAGAGGGTGATTCCTGAACCTGTCAATAATGTGTGTCAGGGTGGTGAGTCACCTCTTGAGAGCCCTGGAGGTTACTTGGCAGCTTGTCCAGTCAGCTCAGCCTTGGTTAAAGAATCAAAGGGACAGTTTGAAGCTGAAAGTCCATAACAGTGAGATTTTGCAAATACCAGCCTGCCTATCTCTTGTGCAACATGAAATACTGTTCAGATGTAGGGATTTCTTATTCAGTTAAAAAATGAATTAATGTTCCAACAAAGCTATAACAAATCTCTCTGTAGCACTGACAGTGGAAATTAATTGCAGTTCTTCCTCGTGAGGGGAGGTGGAGGGACAGGTACTGACCTCTTCTCTCTGGCAAACAGTGACAGGACCCCAGGGAATGGCCTAAAGTTGAGCATGGGGAGGTTTAGGTTGGATATTAGCAAAAGTTTCTCCACCCAGAGGGTGGTTGGGCACTGGAACAGGCTCCCGGGAAGTGGTCACAGCACCAAGCCTGACAGAATTCAAGAAGTGTTTGGATAATGCTCTCGGGCACATGGTGTGACTCTTGGGGATGTTTCTGTGCAGGGCTAAGTTGGACTCGATGATCCTTGTGGGTCACTTCCAACATGGAATATTCTGTGATCCTGTAATTTTAAGAGACTTATTTTCAGCACTCTGACATACATTAACTACACTTTCTAAAACATAGAAATACTGTTCAAAAGGGCAGTGAACACTCCCACAACAATGGCACTACCTAGTCCCAGCAGACTCAAAGAGGTTAACACTCCTGACCTGCAACTCATCCTGAAGGCCATTTTAATTGCAGGGGACAGGAAAAATTGACCTGCTGGGACTGTTGTTATTGTGAGACCAAAACCTTCCCCCATGCCCTGAGTCAGCCTGAGCCAAAGCAGGTGAGGCCAGGTGAGGCCAAGACAGGTTGGAGAAGTGGGCACCTGGGAATCTCTTGAGATTTAACAAGACCAAGTGCAAGGTGCTGCACCTGGGCTGGGACAACCCCGGGATTAACATAGGCTGGGGGATGAACAAATCGAGAGCAGCTCTGACCAGAAGGACTTGGGGGGTGTTGATGGATGAGAGGCTGGACATCCTCTGGCCATGGGCACTCACAGTCCAGAAAGCCAAACGTGTCCTGGGCTGCACCCAAAGCAGGACAAGGGAGGGGATTCTGCTCCTCTGCTCTGCAAGACCCCACCTGGAACACTGCATCCAGCTCTGGGGCCCCCAGCACAGGAAGGACATGGATCTGTTGGAGACAGTCCAGAGGAGGCCACCAAGATGATCACAGGGATGGAGCACCTCTCCTACGAGGAAAGGCTGAGAGAATTGGGTTTGTTCAGTCTAGGAAAGAAAAGGCTTTGAGGAGACCTAATTGTGGTCTTCCAGTACCTCAAGGAAACTCACAGTAAAGATGGGGGAAAGTTATTTACAGGAGAAGGTAGTGACAGGAGGAGGGGGAATGAGTTCAAATCAAAAGAGTACGGTTAGGTTAGATATCACGAGAAAAAAAATCCTTTACCCTGAGTGTGGTAAGGCACTGGCACAGGTTCCCCAAAGAAGCTGTGGATTCCCGATGCCTTGGAGGCATTCAAGGCCAGGCTGAATGGGGGCTCCGATAAACCTGGTCTAGTGGAAGTTGTCCCTGCCCATGGCAGCGGGGTTAGAACAGGACGAGCTTTGCCGCCCCTTCATCCCAAACCATTCCGTGACTCCGGTTCTGTGAGGGGAGGTCGCTGCTCCCGCCGAGAGCAGCGAGGTTGGAACAGGACAAGCCTTACCATCCCTTCATCCCAAACCATTCCGTGACTCCGGTTCTGTGAGGGGAGGTCGCTGCTCCTGCCCATGGCAGCGGGGTTGGAACAGGACCAGCTTTGCCGCCCCTCCATCCCAAACCGTACCGTGACTCCGGTTCTGTGAGGGGAGGTCGCTGCTCCCGCCGAGGGCGCGGCGGGGGCGGAGCCGCCACCGCCCCCCGCCGGCGGCAGGGCCGGCTCTCCAAGATGGCGTCGGGGCCGCCTCCATCGGCGGCCAAGCTGTACAGGCCGAACAGCTTCGTCTCGCTGCCCGCCGAGCTCGACCCCGAGACCTACGATCCATCGCCGGAGAAGCGCCGCGCCGAGGCCGAGCGCCTGGCGATCCGCTCCCGGCTCAAGCGGCAGTACCTGCTGCAGCTCAACAACCCCAGCCCGCCCGCAATCATCGTGAGTGGGGACGGAGGGGGGCCAGGGGGCGGCGGGGGAAGCGCGGGGCTCGTCCGCCTCACCCGGCGGCGTCCCGGAGCGGGGCCCGCGCCTGCGGCCGTGCTTGGGCCCGGGGCCGGGGCCGGGGCCGTGGCGGCGGGACGCTGCCCGCCCTCCCCGTGACCTTGGTGCCCTTCCTCCTGTGCCTTGGCCTCAATCGCCGGTGGAGGGGCCACTGCAGAGCCCCGCGGGCCTCACCGTCGTTCTCTTTGCACCCCAGGAAAATCCTGCCTTGATCCGCTGGGCCTATGCGAAGTCGCAGAACGTCTACCCTACTTTCCGCCCGACACCCAAGACGTCCTTTCTAGGAGCTGTTTATGGGTTAGGCCCCCTCCTCTTCTGGATGTTTGTCTTAAAAGCTGACAGGGTAAGTGGGCCGGCAGCGCTGAACATCAGCGAACACCACAAACAGCACCTTGTAAAATGTAGATCTTCTTGGAGTCTCAGTTTGTGGGATCCTCATGCGTCTAAGAAAGATTAATACCATTAAAGTAGTGAGGGAGGGAAGGCTGATAGCGAGCCGGCCGTCTCAAAGCCTGTTACTGGTTGCAGTCTCGTTTTTCTGAGAGCCCTGTATTGTACCCTTGCAGGTATGGCCAGTCACAGTTTGGCTGGCCAGGCTATTTTGCAGTCACAAAGCTCTGTGTAGCACTGAGTGAAAATTAATCCTAAATTACTCTTATTTTCAGCAGTTGACACACATTAACTATGCTTTTTGAACTTAAAATACACAGGAAGCTTATGGATGACAGACCTAGCAATATCTCTGTGCAATTGCTTGACCCTTTCTCTAATTTAGTGAAGCAAATAGGAAGAAGTAATTATGCTAATTGCCGTGTCTGATCTCAGCTGGACGTTTTAATATTCTGGAAGGTTTATCTTGCTTCCATTCTAATTCCTAAACGATGAGTGTCAGAATCTGAGCAATGGTAGATCATTATGAAAAAACTCAGCTATATATGTACATTAAAAATGCTAACAGGCACACAGTGGCTGTTTTTAGTAGAGAATTTGTGGCTGTTGTAAAACACTTTTATTTCCCTCTTTTGCACAGAAGTAGCATTTTAGATCAAGTCATAAACCGCAAAGCACTAACATAAATTAATAGAATATTTGTAGGGAATGTTGTTTGCTAGGGTGAATTGAAAATTCAGGTTTTAGGAAACATGCTTAGCATGTTGATGTAAATGTTCTTGAGACTTCAGTACCTCTGCAGTATTTTGCCATGCTGAAGTCCTTAATTAGTGTCCAGAATAATCCACTTTCCTTTATTGCAGTTCCTGTAGTGATGTTTGGGGATTTTTCTTGTTTTCCTGGTAGTACATAAGGCATGATAGTCATTAGTCTTTCTCCTAGGAATGTTTCCTGTGTGTCAGGGAAAGCAAGAGATAAATTACCAGGTTTTAAGTAAATCTTCTGGTTTTATCCAGCAGAAGGAATCTGGCCGTTATGCACAGTGCCTGTGTTCTGTAATGGGGCCTGTCAGAAAAGTACATGACTGCAGAGTGAGGTACAAATGGGTAGAAAGTGAGCACAGACACTCTTAGGCACGTTATTGTAAGTTTCTCCATAATTAGATCTCTAAGCTGGATTGTTCAGCCAGAAGGAGGAGGTAGAAACTAAGGTACAAATTATGAGACACAACCAGTTTGGTGAAAAATGCCTTACAAGAGGTGGTCTCTGCTGTTCTGTGAGAGTACCCAGAAGTGAGGTCAATCTCAGCAGGTCTTTAGCAGGTGAAGCAAAGTGTCTCATTGTCTTTTGCTTCTAAACAGCTTGTGCTTACAGAGTCATTTAGGGTGGAAAAGAAATCCTTAGAATTCTATGTGGTGCTAACTTCATGTAGTCTGTGCTGAAATAGTACAACTGCTGTTGTGTCCTCCCAGGCTGCTTCTCTAGCAGGATAATGAAAAATGTTCTCCTTCTTCCACAGGATCGGAAGGAGAAGCGTATCCAGGAAGGTAAATACAAGCGACCATCGTTGAGTGTATTCTTCTGAGTTCCTGAAGTTGCAGTAATATTCATGGGATATAAATAAAATAAGATGCATGATGTGGTGGCATTTCTCTGTCACAAGAATAAATCTTAATTGCTTGTTGGTTGTCTTGCATCTTTGAAAATCATAGGAAGTGCAAAAATGTAGGATCTTTGTATCTGAACCAGATGGATGCAGAGAGGGTGTCTGGAACTCAGCCATTGTACTCTTTTGGTGTACATACAGAGGATCCTTTTAAACCATGGAAGTTGCTACTGTCCAAGAAGGCTGAAGTCTAAAATTGCTAGCAGACTAAAATGCTAAGCAAGACCAAAGCAGTTACCTAAAGGAACTGCTGCTTGCCTTCCAGATGTTTCTTCTTGGTGTCACTTTGGCTGTGGGTGTCTCTTTGGCTGTGTGGTTTGCCCTAACTGGATAATAGGCAAGTTCTATGATACTTTTTTAAGAACTTAGGAGTCTGCCTGACTGCTCTCAGTAAGATGAGTTAATTTTTCTTTTCCCTAATGAGCTATAACCCTAAACCATGTGTTTGTTTTTTGCAGTAAACTTCTATTTTTTTATTAGTACCAGATTTGGAAGGAGTGAGCTGAATGTTGTCATGCTGTTGGTAACTAGAATTTCCACTAATTCTGTGGTTCCTGTGAAGGAGAGACAAGAAGTGTAAGATAAAGGTTTTTACTTTGACGCTGTCTTGTAGTATAGGAGAATTCATCCATGTAAGGGGACTGTTTTCATAAAACAAAACAAAACCCACAAAACCAAAACAAACAACCATCACCAAGCATAATTGAATCTTACTCCTGCAAAGATGCCTTTTCTGTTTACTTTCTTACAAGAACACAAGTTTTTCCTGCCCAGGTCAACTGGTATAGAAGACTCTGGCATTTTTACTGCCAGTGTACTGAGGTGTGAGTGCAAAGAAAAGATTTTTGATGCATACTTGAATTTTTACACGGCCTGTAGGTGCCATCATGATCCAAACATTCATTCTTCAGAGGCTGTGGGTTTCTTCCCAGGCAGTGAGGTTCATGTCAGAAGCTCAGTCTGATACACAGTTGACACACATTGAAGTAGTTGAAGACTTCCCTTTGCCTGCTGGGAAAGCAGCCAATGTGAAGTCAGCAAAAGCAGGTCTACTGCATCCTTTCTTTTCCTGCATGATGAAGATGTAAATATGGGCCATTTGCAGTCACTCTCCAGCAGAGTGAGTGTATGAGCTTTTCCACATAATCACAAAGTGGCTGAAGTTGGACCTCTGGAGGTCATCTGGGTCCCACCCTCTGCTCCCTCTGCTCAACTAGGGCCATCTAAAATGGGTTGTTCAAGAGCATGTATGTACAGGTGGCTTTTGTGTATATCTAGAGATGAAGACTCCACAACTTCCCTAGGCAACTTGTGCCCATGCTCAGTCACTCTTACAATAAAATCACTTTCCTGAGTGTTTTTTAATGGTGTTTTGTTGTTGTTTTTGGTTTTTTTTTAGTATTTTTAAAGTGTTTCCTATTGTAGCTCTTCTTGTGTGGGCCATGAAACATTCAGGTTATGTGGAGCTTGGTACTAATGCTGTGTACAGGAACTGGACTAATCAGTGCCCTGGTTTTGCAATCCCATATGTGCTTCCAGCAACCCTTTTGCACCAGTTTCTGCAGCTTGTGCTGCTAGTTTAACTAAAGCAAACCTGTATTATTCTCTGCAGAATAGCTCCTAAAAGAGTGTCACAAATGATATTACAAGATAGGGCTGTGGATCAGTGCAGAGAGGCATCAGTGCATGGAGAGAGTGGTATTTAGGGAAAGAAATAATTGCTTGTCTGAGCATGCTAAATTAGCTATTCTTGCTGCCACAAACTAATTTGATCTCCCAGGACCCATTTCCTCAGCTAATTGGAACTTGAGTTGCCACACATGTAAATTCTCCCTTGCAGCTGTATTTGTTTCAGGCCAGCTGAGCAAATGCTTCAGGATGGGTTGTGGATGAGCACAGTGCCTCTGGTCTTTTAGGCCAACCTTGGATTGATGCTTGCGGCAGCTGCCACAGCCCTTTCCTTTCCAGCCCTTTGCAGCCCTGAGTCTCTGATGCTGCATCCCTGCAGATTTGAGCATGGTGCTTGAGGAAAGGCTGCCCTACTTTTCTCTCTTGTTATTTCCAGAGCTCTCCAAGCTGTTTTCTTGCTAGGAATGAGCATACCATGCTGCTGGAGGTGGGGTTGGTGTTTGAGGCAGTGGTGCTGGGTGTAGTAAAGAAGGAAAGGGAAGTTTCCCTACAGATATCTAGGGTGGAGGTAGGAAAGTGAATGTGGAATTTTACCATTGACTGCTGTTTTACCACCCATATATGCTTTGGTGTCTGTACAAGAGAAATTCAAGCCTGTAGGTCACTGGTTGATAATTTAGGTCCCAAACAGAAAACAAGCTCTTCCCCTCTGCCTGTGAAACATTTAGACCTCATTTATCCCTGGATCAGTCTGATTAAATCAGTTCTCCGGCAAATTGATTCTCCCAAATGTCCTCTTCTGTCTGAATTGGCTATTTTAGAGTAACCGTCTCTGTGTAGATCTTATAATACTCTGCTCAAAGCTGATGCCTTTTTTTTTTTTTTCCCCAAGGACCTGGTGCAGATCCAAAACTGATGATGGATGTAACTGACTGATAACTGTGTGTCACGGGTCTACATTTCCTTCTCTTTGGGAAAATTGCTTCTCTGGGGAAGGAAGAAGCATAGATCTGGTGGCACCAAGTTTAGAAACTTCCACGTGGGTATGTGCTAAAGTGCAGGCCTGAAGTGGGGGGCACCTGGGCTGTGCACTGCTTCCCACTCTACTTGGGGCTTTGCTTGCTGCCTCCACCCTTTGGGATTCACCAGCTGGGGGTTAGGCTTGCACACTCCAATCAATGTTGAGGTCTCCCATTATGTCTGCAGTTGAACTTTTTTCCAGGTACCTTCCCAGGAGCAAATGCTTAGACTGGCCAGAGAAACCCTTTCACATTTGTTATGCTGCAGTTTAGCACAGAACTAGGGAAAAAAATTGTCAAGTGCTGACAAACAAGTCAATATTGCAGGATGGCCAGAGCGTGGAATAGAAACTTTTCCTCACTTAGCAGTGAAGTGCTTTGGATTCTCCAACCTTTTTTTCATTTGTGGTCTACTTTTCTGACAACCAAGTCTTTCCTTGGCAGCCCTCCATGGATGAGCAGGTTGAAGTGGCTTGCTCTGATGGTGAGCTTAGGCCTGGCAGAGCCTTCAGCTCTGTTTACAAAGCTCTTCCCATACAGACAGCATACAATGCTTTGTCAGTCCTTAGCTTCTCCCTGGGAAAGACACTGGCTTGTATTTTCAGGAGGCCCTGTGAACGGGAGCTAGCTGTCACCTCGTGTCCACACAAGGTGCAGCTTTCACACCAGATATGTGTGGTGAGAGCCACGCAAGTACTTCAGCTTCAACACGGAAACCTTCAACAACAGCTTTCACCAGGAAACCTTTTATTGGATACTTGAAAGCTAAGAATAATGATGGGGTTTACTGCATTTCCCACGTTACTTAGGGATGATAATTTTCGTGGCTGGTGGAAGTGCCGTTCTGTGCTGGAGCATTCTGCACTGCCCGAGTTGACTGTGCCATTACAGGTAGGTCTGCTGGATTTCCCTGCCTTCACTCCTGTTGCATGCAGCAAACACTTCCCTTTACTTATGTTTAGGGTTGAAATGGCTTTTCAGAGGTTCCCAGCACTTGTAGTAGTTTTTATCTAGGCGATTTGAAGTCTGGAGGCCCCATTTGGTGACGGCAAGGCTGAGGGATGATTCAAACATGAAGGCCTGTTGGGAAGAGGAAAGGTAGATTAAGGTAAAAGAGAAAAATTTTAAATCTAGGCAAGGTGTCTGGTCTACCACAAACAGGATGTGTGTACGTGGTCCAGTATTTCCAAGTTCTGTCTTCAGCCCGACCAACCCAGGGAGAATGCTCTTCAGATCTGGCAGTTAGTCAGGTCTCAGGAGTGACTCTCGACTCCCTGCCTGCCCAGGAAAGCTAGGTTGTTCCAAAAGCTCTAGTTCAAGGGTGTTTGCTTCTTTGCCTGTAGGCTAAGACAAAAATGAAATTCCCAGCTTCTTGCTCAAGCAGCAGTTTACGTGGGCAGATGATCAAAGCTGCCTGGCATCGGATGTCTCCAGGGGAGCTCCTGGGAGTTGAGCAGTGCTCATTGGTGAGGGAGCTGAATGCTGCAGCAGTTGGGTCCAAGTACTTTTCCAACTTGCCAGCAAGAAGTGACAATACTAGGCTTTAGCCTAGAAGTGGGCTGTATGGACTATGCCATGCTCCAACTCTTAGGAGCTCCCTTGGCTCCTTACCATGGTCCCGTCTGCAACCCGCTCCGGCTCCAGCTTGGCTTTGCTCGCCTTCTCAAAGCAGTCAGCATCTGGCCCGTGAGGGGTCATCATGCTGTGCAAGCTGCCACCTCCTGGCTGGAAACCTTCCTCCTTTGCTTCATAGTGGCCTTTGATGAGCCCCATGAACTCGCTCATACAGTTCCCTGCAGGAGGCAAAGAGAAGAGGATGCAAAGAAGGGTGGTTGGGAGGGATCACAGACAGGCTGTGAGCTCCTTGAAACCCATGAGCTAAGCTGGGCCAAGCGGAGTGGAAGTTTCTAGACAAGGTATCTTGCTAGGGGACATCAGGGATCCTACAGGTAATGCTTGTAAAGTTGTACAGGATTTTATTACCTGGATTCAGAAACGGAGCTTCCTGATGAAGGACGTTCATTAGAAAGCACCTGAATGAAGGTGCTTCATTCCATCAATCCCTAAATGACATTGGTAAACCTGTGCTTTTCCTACCATCTCGAGCTGTGTTAGTAATACACCTGCATATGGTCTGCATGGTGTAACCTGATTTTAGAGACTTGGATTAGGGATTGTGAAGCATTGGAAAGGAAGTTCTGTGTAATCATCCCTGTGTTACAACATACCTGGTCAACAGCCTTATGGGAGAGCTTGTTCTGCTGTCCCAGGTTATAAGCAGGAAATTATTTTGATACTCTTCTGCCACCTCTAGTGCAGTCAGGCACTTCATTACCTTATTCTTTTAATTCTTGCATTGTCTGCCTATTTCTCTACAGCCACTGTATGCCCAAAGACAAAGAGCCAAGTTCTGTCCTTCCCTGAGGGTCATTTCAGTAGACCCTCTTAGGCAAGGAGGGTTATATCTAATTCAGTATTTGCTGAGTTATGCTCCCTGTAAGGAAAGTACATTAACAGCTGTCATCCAAGCTTTCAGCTTTCCTACACCTGATGTGACTAAACAATATGGCAACTTTCTGCTCTGCAGTTAGCTTTGGCAAAACCAGGACATGCTTCCGTAGTTATTTATATATAGCCCTTTTTAACCACTAGTTCTGTCTTTGTTAAGTACAGTCCAGGGTCTGAAATGTTTAACAGCAAAACTAATTTAGCTCAAAGCAGGGTTGGCCTATATATGTATGCAAACATTCATTAATTTTCATTCCAAGTTGTCAGTGTCTCATGTAAGACTGAATAGTTACAAACTTTTCATTGAACCCACTCATGTACTGCACTTGGCACATTTCAACTGCAGTACAGACCCTGAGAGCTGGATAGCCAATTTGTCTCCAACAGGAATTTTAGTATATCTTAGGAAGACTGAGCAAGTAAGTAGGAAACCAGCCTGGAACTTAGGAGATGGGCAGAGTTTAGTCTCTTTTTCGCTATGCAAATTTCATATGCGAACCCAAACAATTTAGGTGTGCCTCCCTTCCCTATTAATTAAATAGTGTTGTCTACAAGCAGGATGTTGTGAAGTTAAGATCTCTTAGTGGGCAGTAGGTCTTAGGGACTCACCATCATGAGAATCGCATAAGCACTCTCTCGGACAGAATTAATATATGCCCATGGTATGGAAGGCATATCAGAGATTTTCAGTCTAAGTTCAAAAGTACTTAGGAGTAATTCACAGCCTCTAAGGATGTAAATGTAGCCAGGAGAAGTCAGTATTTACAATCAGCACAGCCCCCTTTGTATGTGAAATTGCTGTGGTGTCTAAGAGGAATATTTTTGAAGCACCATTGCTATACTTCGGGCAAAGTTAATGAAATATGAAAAACCTTAACTCTTGAGTGCATCAAAATTCTCTAAACACAGGCTTTCTACTGCACCTGAGAAGAGGAGGCAACAAAGGATTTCTGGCAAGCAAAATAAGCCTCTTATGAGGGAGTTCAGCAGAACTGAACTTGTTGAAATCAATATGGTACTTCTATCACGGACTTGCTCAGTCCTGCTATACCTCTTAATGCAACGAGATTCTTGTCATAGCACTAATTTCAGAGTAATAATGTGTGCAGTGTCTTGATAGTTGACTATCCCAGTGTCTGCCTTACTCACTCAAGCTCTTCCCCTCTATGGCTGGGGTAGAGCAGATGACCAATCTGCTCATCATGAGTTTAGTGCTCAGGCTTATGGCTGAGGTACTGTGGTCAAGTGAGTAGCTATGGCAGCCACAGCTGTCCTCATGGGTACTTTTAGATCATCCCAACATGGGCAAGAGAAGGAGAGTTCTTTGTGTCTTTTAGCACAGACAAAGCAAGGTTGAACAACTTCATATTTTTTATGGCTCACAATGCATCTGTGTAAAATTAGCACAGCTTTGCTGATGAGCAGCAATTTCATAGTAGTTAATCAGCAGTGTGTCTCACCTCTTAGGGTCTAGAAAAAGTGTCTTGGCACTATCCCAGCCAGTCAGGACATGTGTTTTCATGTCACTCTCATTATTGCAAATGAAAGCAGAATGACAGGGCAGGACTTTGCCTGTGGGATTCACTCAGAGGACTGCAGAGCTGCCTGCTATGCTTGCAAGTGCCACTAATTCTGCTGGCCTCCAAGGTGCTTGGAAATAATCTAAGTAGCAGAATGAACTGGCTGTTAAACTGTGGTTGGTATGTGTGCAGAAAGCCTCTCAGCACTTCAGAGTGACCACAGCATGGTCACTTAATAGCTTCTGAGATGGAGCCTCTTAGCTGTTGATGTAAGGGGTGTAGGATGGCCAAGCTTTTCCCCCTCAATCTCACAGAGCAGGGTGCCTCATCCTATCCCTGGGAGGGCAGTCCCATGTCGGGAACTGGATTTCTAGCATCCATTCAATGCAATATGTTGCCATGCTCTGCCAAGACGATGCCAAAAAACTGCCAAAAAGAAATCAGCTCGGCGGATGGCAACCAAATCCAAAAATGCCTGAGAAGCCAATTCCTCATCACTGGCTTCTTAAGTGCGAAGCAGTACCTCCATCACTGTGCAGGTGGTGAAGAAGGGCTGAGGAGAGCCTGTTCCCTCCTTTGCTGTAACTCTGGTCTCACCATACAAGTGCCAGCTCTACACCCCTCTGTGCTTTTCACCGCTTGTAATATGATATTTCCCTTTCTCCTGTTCTCTACCTATGTACTCTAATGAGATATTAAGTGATTCATGGCTGGATGACAGGACAATATCTGACTCATTTGTACAGTGCCAAGTTCAATATGCACCCAGGCTGTGTGGGAGCCCCTCGACTACAGATACATCCATCTATGCAGAAGCAATGAGCCCATCACCTCTGAGTTTTCCTGAGACGCTTTAAATAGGAACATCTTGGTATTTGTCCATTTTCCAGGGAGGACTGACTAACTCCAAGAAGCTGACTAACTGAGCCAAGGACAACAAAGCAGACTGCTGCTCCCCTGAGCATGCTCCCAAATGAATGGAGACTTGTTTCTTTTCTGCAGTCCTGGACTCAAGCAGAGCCAAGAAAGCGCAGACGTACGGTGATAGTAAGGTGGACGGAAGGTGTTGTTTGCTACCCCCCATCGTGGGGGGAATATGACAAAGTCAGCCAGTGCCACTCCAGCACGGGTTGTCTTGGCTGTCAGGACAGTGAAGATGGAAGGATCCTGGAAAAAAGCAAAGTGAAAAAGCATGAAACAGAGCAGGGCTCAGAGCTGTCTGCTCAGGTCACCTGGGTGGTAAACCTGACTGATACAGCCTCTCCCTAGCCTAAACTCTTTTGTCACCTGCACCTGATAGCATGGATGAGATTTGGGACCCTGGGGGACAGCACTCAGCATCCCAATTCCATGCTGTCCATGGGGGACAAGAAATGGCTCTGGATGGTTCTTCCTTTGAGCAGCTTAGACAATCCTTCCCCATCCTGGCCCTTGTAGCTGAGAGCATAGATGAGGAGGATGGGCAATACTGCAAGATGATCTACTGCAATTCCAGGAGCAGTCTCCAACACTCGTACCACAAAACCACACCTTTTCCTTAGCCAATCATGGAGGACAGGAACATCCTGCTAGAGGCATTTAGCCTCATGGCCCTGTTAGTTTACAAATGGAGAAGAAATTGCAGAGGAATTGTGGCTTGTTGAAATCTCTAGTCCAGTAAAATGATTTTCTGGGCTTTGATCCCAAATCCGTCCTTCTCCTGGCAGATTTTCCTGAAGTTTTAAACAATACTTTCTGTTGGTTTTCTCACTAGAAATGCTCCAGTCTCCCTTGCACACCCACTTGCATTGCTGTGGGCACCTCTCCCACTGGACTGGTTTCCTTTTTAGATGAGTTGCTCACATTAGTTTTGGCTTTAGCTATTTTCCATAAAATCTGAAATTATTACAATGAAAGCTGCCAGCTCTTCAAAATTAAATTCAGTGCTGGACTCAGAGGAACCAGAGGAAGGAGTCTGTCCAATAGCAAGAAATAAATCAAGGCAGGAATTTGAAGCAACAGATTTTTTGCTGAGTTGCACAGTGTACGTTGGCATCAGTATTCATTCCTCCTCCAGGGCACAGAAATTCTATGCTAAGCTGCACAGAGCTGTCTTAAGAAGCTGATCAACCTCCATGTATATCTTTGAACCGCAAAGGAGGACATCTTCTCCTATAAAACCTTGGTTTGGACCCAGGGAAAGCAGCACAAAAGATTTCACACTTTTTTAGAGCTCAACATATTTTTTAAGAGGTGCAGAGCCCCTGGAGCTCAGGGTGGGTTTGGCTGGTACGGTAGCCACAAAATTTTGCTTTGCCTTGCCCAGTTCCAGAACTTACCGCGTGGTCAAAAGCAACAGCGTTAATGACCATGAATTTTTCCAGGTGGTATTTGTACGGTGTGTAGTTCCCATGCCAGGCTACAACATTGTAGGGGGAGTGATCCTAGCAAAGCAAAGAAACAGAGGATTACCCACATACAGCCTTCTAACATGCTGCACATGTGCAGGATGCTGCTCTTTCCCAAGTGAAAAGTGGGTTTAGTACTGATTAGAGCTACACTGGCAGCTCTTTAAGCACAGCCCAGTGCTGTGAGGATGAGGTTTTCCTAAGCATTTCTGCTTGGTGAGCCTCAGCCTTCCCTCTGGGGTTTAGTCTCTAAGAGCTTTTGAGTGCTCAGGCAGTGTTTGGACAAGGCCAGCTGCAACACCAGCTCTCTGGTAAGGATACTCTGGATTTTCAGGGTAGCACCAGCTCCTCATTTCTGCGTTGTCACTATAAACATATGGGGACAAAGACCACGATTGAGCTTTTGGACAGCAAAGTCTTCACAAAACTGAGGGTCCTCAGCTGGAAAAATGAGTGACCCAGGAAAACAAGGGCTCAGTTCTGCTCCACATAACTGAGCAGGACATTTTGAGATGACATCCGTACTACTGAGCTGCATATCCTGAGCCATGCACTGGCAGTCACTGCACTTCAGTGTTACCTGTTCTCCCAGGGCATCCTCACCTGCTGGGCTGCAAACAGCTTGCCCTGGTACTTGCTGATCACTGTGTAGCCCCCTGGCACCTGGCGGTCCTCGTACCATGCCACAGGCACCAAGAAGTCACGTGGGTTGGCCAGGCCATTGGCTCCTGGGAAAGAAGGAGAGGTGACAAAGCTCGTTGGGCAATCTGCTAGTGAAGTGAGAGGCTGGTGGAATTTCCTGGCTTTGTGGGTGCCATTCTGTGTTATGAATGACCCAACTGGTTCTTGGCCCACCATGAAATCTGAAATAGTCATGTACTTCTCGTGCTCCTATGAGTAGGCAGTTGTAATTCGTGCTAGTGTTCAAGTCCATGCTCCCTTTGTGACTAAGACAGGTCTCCGCTACTTGCCTTCTGAACGAGATTAGTATGTCATCCTCAATTAAAGGCATGTAACAACCAGGAATTAAGTGGAAAATGGAGGATGAATTGCTCTCTGTTCCTGGGCAGGATGCTTAGCCATGCAGAAGTTACAAGGCATGTCACGAGGAGGCCAAATGCATTTCTGAATGCTAACAAAGAGAGCAATAAAATAGTGATACCTACAGACTCAGGGCATACTGAGGGGTTGCTTAATGTGAAGAGTACATTTTCAAAGTGCAAAGCACCATACGGGTGCTGGAGCATTCTTCTCCTCATTAGTATTATTGTTACAAAGTGGTTTTGAATTTCTTGGATAAAAATGCAGACATTACTACCTGCTGCTAAGGTTTAACAGTCACTGCTTTTCTCCAGCTGTCACTTTTTTCCAAGTGAAAAGTGAAGTTAAAATAAAGTAAGACTGAAATACAAAGGATCTTGGTCTCTGAGGGGAAGGCAGGTAGGTGGTGAAGAGGAGCTCTTATAATTACCACCTCCTGAAAAGATTTACAGGCAAGTGCACTCTTTTTCTTTTCTCCAGAAAGTAAGCCTTATAATAGTTTCCTGGCTTCTGGAGACAAAAAATAAAAAAAATAAAACCAAACCAAACCAAACCAACAACAACAAAAACCCCACAAGAAGCCCCAAAAACCCACCCCAAACCAAAATCCCAAAGAAAGTCTAACTGTGTCTGAAAAACTAGCTAATGGGAAAACTTATTACAAACAGGCTGGGCAACCATATCAGTAATCTAGTGGAGTAGGCACAGGGTAGGATAAGTGGGGGAGGGCAGAAAGCTGCAGCTGGCTAAAAGGCAAGCTGTTGAAAAATCACTGTAGGCTCCATGTGGAAAATTATGTGCCCAGCATGTCATACAGAGAAGATGCTCAAGTGGGGTTCCATTGAACAGCTGCAGATTGGGTTGGTTCTCCACTGCAAGAAGGACAAGCTTCACTGTCACCATGGCCATGAGATACAAATGCCCTTGAATGCAGCAGATGTGCCTCACCAAGTTTGTTACTGATTGATAATACCAGTTAATTTGCTTGAAGCATGGACAATCCTTTAGATCAGGCTGAGAGGTAAAAATATCGAGTGGGGGAAAAAAAACCCAATCCAACCTAAACAAAACAACCAACCCCAAAACACCAGTCTGAAAGTGGAGAACTGTTGGCACTGGTTTTGTAGTTATTTTAGCTGTTGTTACAAGAGGAGTTTCACTTCCCTTCCCCGAGACAATCTCTAAAGTAGGAGTAACCAGGAGGTGTTTTTCTCAGCAAGATAAATTTGGAGGCAAGTACCCAAAGGATAAGGGAGGTGACATAACCTGAACTGAGCACTACCAGAAAGCTGACTGGGAAATCATGGTGTGGGCAGCAGGCCTACAGATGCTGTGTCCCCTCGCAATATCTTTGACATGGCAGCAATGGGCTGTGCCTTCATGATCTGTGACTCTGCACAGAGCAGGAGGCATCTGGCACAGAGGATCTGTGATTTATGAGAGCTAGACCTGCACTCAGTGAAAGCAGATCCTCCCCAGCAGCACCACACAGAGATGTGAATGTGTTGCTGATCCAAGTCCTGTGCTGCTCATTTTATTGGTTTCTAATTCTCCAGAGGAAGCAGTTTCTAATGCTAAAGCACTCCAAGGTTCCTCTGTTAACAGGAGTAGGTGGGAAAAACCACTTGATTAAAGCTAAAGTGGGCCTTCAGGAATATCTCATTTTCAGCTGTCTCTGAAATCTGCCCTTCCTTTTACCAGGAAAATTCTCTCCTATCACTCCGGTTTATGCCGTATTTGTAAGTATGAGGCATCAGTGGTGATGGCATTTTGGGTTTCTTATGGTAGGAACAGGTTCAGAGCCAGCAGTTGGGGACACACTGACCAGAACTGAAAAGAAAATAGTAGAAAAGAGGGTGGGAGAGAAGTTGTCCCTTCAGTGCCAGGGGAATCTCTGGACAACTGGTCTGTCACATTTTTTGGACAGATGCTTGCTCTTCTGGGGAATAACAGTGTTGGAATGAAAAGCATCTTTGTGAAGGAGCATGTGCATGGGAGGATGTGATGGATTTGGGCTTGCAATTCATGCCTGTCCCTATGAAATTCACTGCAGGTCTAACAGGAGATCATTACCAATGGGTCCCAGGTCAGGCAGCTCGAAGTGTGCTCCATACACCTCCAGGATGTAGCCTCTGGTCTCTCCAAACACCTCCACACTGAAACGCATTCCTTGCTGGAAAATAAAGAAAGATACTAGGATCCTCCCAGGACTTTGCTGACAAACCATGAGCAGCTGAGTGCAGGAGTTGGCTGGCTCTGAGCCACAGGCAAGGTGCATTCAGCCCTTACCTGGATGACACAGATTTCGTTGGGCTCCACTAGCATCTTCCCAAACTCAGTTGTGATGAGCAGTTTTCCTTGCTGGGGCACTGCGGAAACAAAATGCAGGCAGAGGAGCTGAAGCAGTGTGATGATTGCCATCTTCTCTGTCCCTGTCAGAACATCTAGGCTCCAAGGAAGAGCAATGGGCCCTTTCTGACACAGCTACACAGGGAGTCTGGGCTCCCATGCAGGCTCTTGCAGCAGAGACACCTGCACTGGAGTGAAACTTCCTGACCAGCCCCATCATCCCCACATCACAGAAGGTACTTGTATGAGCCAAAGCTTCATGGCCCCTTGGTATAAGGTTTGCACCACAGTACAAATAAATGGGACTTGATGCATTTGGGTCCATGCCTCTCTGTCTCACAATCTTCATATGAAACAGTGCATGTACCCATCTTTGCTACCTACAGCATGAGATGTCTGGGAGTAACTGCTTCCTGAGGGTAGAAGCAATACTCTGCTAACATCTGCATTGGTTTCCATGACTGTCGTGGCACAGAAGAGCTCACATTCTGACTTGAAAAACTAGCAGATTTACAAAACCTGCCCTGGCAGTTTTGCTTCACAGTAGTGAGGGAGGTGAGTGAGAACAATTTAATAGCTCTTTGATGGGACAAATGTTCCTGTTGGTGTCCCGAAGGCATTCCTGTTCCTTTCTCAAGAAAGATACGAGCAAATATCTGACTTCTGATACCACTCAGAATATTTTTCAGCATGTGTGGACTTTATGTGTCAACCTCCACACTCACTGTGGCAGTCTGGTTGCCTGAGGCTGGCACAGCACGGGAGCTAAGCTGCTGTGCCAAATAATCTTGGGCTAAAGCAACAAAGGCATCTAACTGTAAGCTGTTCAGAAATCCTGAGCTTTATGATTTCCAGAAAACCTCTGCTTGTGGCGTGTCTAATACCAGTCTGGGGAGCACTGGGAAATGATCCCTAAGCACCATGGCAAGGAAGCTGGGTCACTGCTCAAAGAGTTGAGGTCTGGCACAGGAGCCGTGCAACTCGCCCAAGAGCCGAGCTGGTGCCAGACCACCAAACTGCATGGCATGGGGGTGACGCCAACTCTCTCCTCCAAATCTTGGCTGTAGAGCCCCAGGAGGAAAATAGAAGCCAAAGCACCAACTCACCAATCAGGAAGTCGCCATCCGAATTATAAAGGCACCTAAATAAAAAGGGAAACAGTAAGGTTAAGGTGCTATAAGCCCCATGCATTTGTGCACATCACAGCCACAGCTGGGGAGTTTTGAGCTGGGAGACTGACATGGCAGTGTTTCACAAACTCACAGAATATTCAGAGTTGGAAGAGACCCACAAGGATCATCAAGTCCAACTCTTAAGTAAATGGCCCAGCCTGGAAGCAGGATGTTCACTGGCCTCTGCCAGGTCCCTGCCTTTGTACTCATGGGCTGTTGTAAGCTGGGGAGTGGGCCTGATTTCCCCCCTGAACCGCTGCAGGGAGCAGCAATGCCTGCTGCATGTGTGTTGGATTCTGAGAAGCAGCTAGAGTACCTAAATCCAACACATCTCCTCTTGCTGCACCCCCATGTCCAGCTCCCTACTTCTCTTGGTGGTTCCTCACCCACTCCTCTGGTGTTTGACCACAGAGCACAACCCGCTGTGGATGTGGAGAACACGCTTGCCTGTGCACACAGGAGCTCAGGACATGCAGGGATGCTGGGAGCTGGACTCAGGTGGCAGACAGACAGACAGACAGACAGACAGCCAGCCTGGAGCAGCCTGAGCCAGCAGCATAGCAGGCACTGACCTGTCGATCATGGAGGTGTTGCAGACAAAAATATGGACAGCGATGCCATTGCGTCCTCTGGGCTCACCGGCGCCACACAAGGTGTGCAGTCCCTACAGGCAAACCCAAAGTACCAGCAGTGAGCAGAAGGCAGGAGAGCAGGGACAGCCCTCTTTCCTTCCCTCATCTCACCCTCTTGCTGGCTCTCACCTCCTCTCTCACTTCCCACACCACTGCCAGCCCTTCTCTGTGTGGCCTTTTGTCAAATGTGTTGGATTCTCTTTAATATAACAAGGGTTTCTTAAAATCCACGTAAGCTAGTGTTTTCCAGCTAAGGGTCTGGGGAAAACTGAGGGTTGGGTCTTTTTTTATTTTTTTCTTTTCTTTAAGAGTTCCTTGAAAGGCAATGAAGAAAATCAAGCCCACTGACAGTTGCTTGAAATCTGCAATCCTCTCCCCTCCCATAGATGCTCTGCTGGTCCAGTGGTTTCAAAACTGCCAATATTAACCAAATTCTGAGCATCTTGTGTGACCTGCCACCCCCGAGGGGAAACAGAGATGGTTCTCCAACTTACGCTCACAAAGTCCATCTTGTTCTGAGGGGCTTTTGGAATCTCAAAAGGTTTCCATCGCAGCTAGATTGCAGCAAAAAAAAACAAGAAAGAGGTGCCAGTGATCAGAACATGAATGGAGGTAATTCAAAAAGAAAATAGACCCCTGTCCTCCCCCTGCTTCTCCTTGCTGAGGTAGCTCTCTCTTTCCTCATTTCCTTGATCATCTACTTTACATGTGGTTGGTTTTCTTTTTGGTTTGGGTTTTGTGTTTGTTTGTTTGTATGTTTGTTTTGGTTTTTTGGGGGGAGGGGGCTTTAAAAAAGTTTAATCATAATTTTGTAAAGTAATTGGCAGGCCTGTGTAGTGCCAAGGTTAAAAAAAATCCTATTTAAAATCTGTTTCTATTAATAACAGCACTTCCAAAAGCAAAGAAATCCAGATCAGCCAGCTTTCCAGTCAAATTGTTATGGTCCTGTGCTCTATGCTGAATGATTCAGTCCTTCTGTGACCCAAACATGACATTCTTGTTTGCTCCACCTTGTTTTCCCCATGTCCAAAGCAGAAATAGCTCTGCCTGCATGAGCAGGAGCTATGAGCAGCACTAATTACTTCTTGCAAAGCCTATTGAGGTCTTCAAATAAAAAGTGCCAGAGGAGACCAAAATATTTGTTGGATTTGAATCCACCTGCATCCTCTCAGAAGAAGTTCCACTGTTTATGTTTGTTGGGGTTTTTTGGTTTGGTTTTTTTCGGGTTTGTTGAATTGTTTGTTTGTTTGTTTTTTACTGTGACATTTGTTATTGGTATTATTTTTCTCCCTGCCTCTCATTCATAGCTTCCCTTTTTCACCTCTGCTCCAGTCTGGAGAGCTTTCTTCTCTTTCAGCATTTCTTGCTGAGTTGCCACCCCATATTTTTTCATCTCGTTTGACTCCTTTTCAGTTTTGTCATCTGTTTCTTCTGTAATTCTGCCATTGTCCTTGGGTAATTTTAAAGTGTCATTTTTTCCCATTGACTTCAATGGGCTTTGCATAAGGTGCCTCCATATGGCCATCTTTTTAGATGGATGAGGACTGCTGAAGCTCCTTAAGTATCTGGGTGAAATACAAAGCATCGCGGGGAAGAGTAGGTGTTGTCCAACAAACTGAACCTTGTCCCTGGCTCTGCTTCAGAGAGGATAAGAAGGAAAGCAGGCAGGTGGCTCCCACTTCCTGCCAGGAAATAACTCTTCTGGGTTTGGTGGCAAGAGAGGGGGTGGGCAGGAGCTTTGCTGCTGTCTCCTTAGACAAAAAAAAAAGGTACTACACGTAAATGGTTTCAAGTGCTTGAGAGCTAGGCATCTTGGAATTACTGTAATCATAAATAATTGTAGATGTAGGGTGCAGAAGGGCATCAAGGATGGATGAGGTGATAACAGAAGTCATTGGAGCTTCATCTGGGAAGGAGCACCAAAGGCATGTAAATATGAGGCTGTCACTGCGCCTTGGTCAATGGCTGGAAAACATATTTCAGCAGATCTGGGAAATTATTTAGACAAATGGTGAGGCTGCCAGGAGGCTGGAAATTAGCTAATCATGATGCATCAAAGGGCAAAACCTGAGAGAAGTGAAAACCAATGACCGTGAGATGATGTTGAGAGGAGAATGGCAACAGATTAGCAAAACCAAATGTTCTGGGGCTGGCAGGGAAGAAATCATGATTAAAGACAACGGCAAGGCCATAAGAGAGGAAGACAAATGCCATCTCTCTGTGTGACTGTCCAGAATGAAGTGAGATTTCCCAGGAGGGCTGCAGAGAAATGGGCTGGCAGCCAGCAGCCTCTCCAAAAGCACAGGGAAGGAGAGGGTGGATGGCAGAGACAGGCAGCTGCTCTGCTGGCTGAGCTGGGCTGTGACAATTTGATGGGGACACTGAAGGAGAAGAGAGAGCAGATTAAAAGGTGGCCAACAGGAGCCCCCAGGGGAGATGCCAGGTAGCACAGATCTAACCCTGTGGCACTGTAGCCATGCTGGGAAGCAGCACAAGGATCTGTCAGGATGGGAAGCAGCAAGCACTGAGGGCTGCCCTTCCTTGGGTGACCCTGGTGAGGAACAAGGAACAGGTGGTGGACAAGGCACTGCTTCTGAATTGGTCAGACCCCCAGGAACCCATGGCTCCCCTCAGACCTCTTGCAACTGAGTGCCTTTGCACTTCTGATGAGTTTGACATTTGACTGTCCTCCTGGCAGGACCAGGGCTCCTTCCAGCATGGTTACCTGGTTGGGGTCAGGCTCAATTTCATCCCAGTCGTGTGTCAAGTGGCCTTCCTCGAGAGGTTTGAAGGGTTTGTGGCAGACTGAAGGTAGGATTCGATACAGCCAGCTACAGAGAAGGAAAACACCTGAATTAGCCTGGGGAAGAGGTTAAACCCTCTGGGTAGCTGCTGGCTGATTGAGCTCCTAGAATAACACCTACATGGGTGGCAACTGGAACAAAAGCTTTATTAAATATCAAATTAATAATATTAATATTAAAATTACATCACAACAGCTTACAGCCAGAGGTTTCCAGAGAGATGGCTTTTGTTATAGGCTCCAAATACAAACATGTCCTGCTTTATATAGGTAAATATGTGTATTTATGTAATTACTTATGCCTACATTCATACATGCATATAAAAAATAAAGATACAGCTTTTTCTGTTGCTGAAATACAGCAATCTCACAGTTGGAAAAAGAAGCTTGTTTAAGCACAGCTATAAAGCAGCTCAGACAAGACAGGGATGAGCAGTGTCCAGTGGAAAAAACAGATGAGCTCTCTGGAGACAGCCTGTATCAGAATTTGGATGGATTACAAGAAGTAGCATCCTATGCTTGGTTGGCCATGCCCATTCAGCAAAGCCCAGAGTTTTATGTGATGCTTCCTGCTGCTGTAGAGGTCCCCTTGCCTCTGTCACTGCCTGGGACCATCGCTCTCCCTCCTTGCTGCCTGCTCTGGCTGTGGGCCCTGCCAGCACTGCCACTCCTGCATCCACACAGCCTGCGTGGTGCAGCCAAGCCTGAAGCTGGGCTTTCAGTCAGGTGAGAGAGCAGAGGTGATCAGAAAAGCCTGAGCTAGGCAGGGCAGCCAGTGCTTTGGATGTGTTAACAGCAGTGGTTGTAGTTTGGGCAAGTGGGAGAGGGGAGGAGGGAGCTCTCCCTGGAGAGCTGGAAAAATTCCATCAAGGACAACTTCGTGCAGCAAACAATGATTCATCCCTTTCCCACGCACACTGAGAGCTGGCACCAGCCTGGAGAGCAGAGGCATCTCAGATGATGCATTTGCCTTTCATTTGAACAAGCAGCAAAAGGGACAGAAGAGCCACAGTGGGAGAAGCAAAAAGAGAAACCCATCTTCTGCAATCTGGTTATGGCTGGAGCATGACAACTGGGACAGAGCTCTGGGAAGCTTGCTGCTGGCTGGAACAAGCTGTTCCCAGCACTGCTGAGGTGTTAAAGATCATGCTGGGTGCCTGGCACTTTTCTGAGGCCCTGAGCAGCCCCAAAATGGGAACAGACTGAGCCAGCAGCTCACTGGCCCCAAGCAGTGTGCAGGAACATCCCTTTGGAGGAAAGAGTCTTTCTCAGGAGCTTGGCTTTGACACTGTCCATCATCAGGTGCTTACCAGTGCCAGTGGCAGGGGTGATCCTTCCATAGAAGCATCAGGGCTGAAACCCCGATGTAGTTTCACACAGCACACATAACCCATTCAGGACGAAGGGGTCCCTGTGAACATCCCCCCCTTCCTCATCTTGCTCAGAAAACCACTTTCTTTCCCACCCCAATCACTCCTTTCTCAGCATTTCCTTAACCCACTTGCCCTACCAAAGCCTTTTCTCTCCGTCTCCCATGGTCTTCTGTCCTTGTCCCTCTCCCAGAGCACAGCAGAGGTGTTTTACCCTCCTAGGCTTGCAGAAAGCTCTGGTGGCACAGAGGCAGCCTCTCCACCCTCCCCAGTGCCACATCCCCCACCCAGTGCCAGGGGTCACGGTACCTGCGCTTGTTGGTGGCCCGGGGGCAGGTGAAGGCAGAGCCCGAGAGCTGCTCCGCGTACAAGCCGTACGGGCAGACTTGAGGGTTGTTCTGATGGGAGGAGAAGGAAAAACAAGGAGTGAGAGGCAGTGGCATGGAACTGGGCTCTGAAGCCTCCAGCAGAGCACTGACCCAGCACCCTGATGCTGGAGGGAGCGGGGCTCTCCTGAGGCTGTGCTTCATCTCAAGTATTTGTGTGTTCTGGCTCCTCTGAGGCACCAGCCAGACCCCAAACACCATTCCCACATGTCACAAAAGTGCCCTAAGGAGTCAGCACAGCCACTGAGGCAGCAATAGAGCAAGCTGCAAGGGGCAGTGCTGCACAGGGTCAGAAACAGGAGTATAAGGGAAAAGGAAATAATTCCAACTGAATACGACTAAAAAGCAGACTGGTATTGAGCACAAACTTTTCTCAGACCAAGTGTTCAGAGGAGTTACCCCAGAGCACCATGTCTGGCTGGCTTTCCAGGAGGCTAAAAAAGACTTACAGAAGCTGAATGCACTGAATTCCCCCTTCTCCTCCTGCCCTCAGCCTATGGAACTGGTGCCCAGAGCAGGTGTTCTGGTGTTGTACTGCTTCCTCCTGACAGTGCTGCTTGCTGCCCAAAAGCATCAGTGACCTGTGTAGGAGCCTTTGCTTTCCTGCAGGGTTTCTGCACAGTGAGAGTCCTCCTTTGGAGTACAAAGGGCCCACTTCCCCCTCTGCAGAGCCCTGGGTACAACTAGCACAGGTTTTGGCAACCCTTATGAGTTCATAACTGGAGTTCAGATTCCTCCTTTTCAGAGAGCAGAAACTAAGCATTTTGATCTAAGTAGGCCACCATCTATTTGTTTGAGATCAGCAAGAAGCAAAGACATCCAAGAACTGCAGGAAACACCCCAGTGGGTGTCATACACCATTTGCTACCCCGTCTCCTTCCTGCAAGGTCTACTGCAGCATCCTGTATCCTGCTGCTGAGCAGACCAGCCATCCATATGGTATCAAACCCTGCCCTGAGAGGTGGGCAGAGGGGAGAGCTAAAGCTCTCTGAGTGCGTGTAGCTTCCAGCCCTCCAGCTCCATCTTGTCAGTACGGGTATGCAGTGAAGCAGGGGGATCAATAACCCATGGAATTTTTATCTTAGCCAGCACTACTGCAGATGCCAGTCTTATAAATACTGCATCAGAGAAAGGATCCACTCCCGGGACTGAAGATCTTTTTTGTCTAATTTGTTTTCAGATTTTTCTATTAACTCTTTTGATACAGAGTCCACACTCTGTCCAGAGGAGAGCACCTCAGCCAGGAGCTGGAGGAATCTGCTCTGGAAAGTGATGCTGCTGTGGAAATCCTCAAAGAGCACATCTGCCACATCCCACTGCCTTTTTAGACCAGCAGCCACCATTATTGATCTTCCAGTTTTAAGGTGCCTCTATCTTACATTTTTTTCTAGCCAGCCTCAGTAACAAGACCCTGCACCTGCCAAACTGCCAGCCAGAATCAGCAGAGCAGTGAGCACACCGTGGGCTGCCATGCACACCTAGGGGACATTTGCATTTAGCTTGTCCCTGTGTTGTGTGTTAGTGTCCTCACTGGCACACAACATGTAAAATATCAGAACTGAGGGGATCCAGAAAACTCAGGAAAAGCAAAAGTTGAAAAAGTCTCGATTTGACCTTAATTCTACTGGTCTCTTTGCTTAGATGGGGAAGAGGAGCACCAAGGGAAGTAATTGGCTAAGCACCAAGTCATAGAATCCTAGAATGGTTTGGATTGGAAGGGACCCTAAAGACCATCTAGTTCCAACCTCCTCCTGCCATGGACAGGGTCACTTCCCACTTGACCAGGTTGTTTAAAGCCATCCAACCTGACCTAGAACATTTCCAGGGATGGACTATCCACAGCTTCTCTGGGCCATCTGTGCCAGTGTTGCACCATTCCCATAGTAAAGAATTTCTTCTTAATATCTAATCTAAAGCTCCCTTCTTTTGGTTTAAAGCCATTCTGCCTTGTCCTGTCCACTACATGCCCTCATGAAAAGTCCCCCTGCAGATCCCTTGTTCTGCAGGGGTATCTGGCTATTAAGATACTGGAAGGTTCTATAAAGGCTCCCTGGAGCCTTCTCTTCTCCAGGCTGAACAACCCCAACCCTCTACACCTGCCTTCATAGGAGATGTGCTGCCATCCAAGCCCAAAGGATTACAGGAGATCCAAGGGAAGCCACAGGCAGCCTCAGAGTGTGTGCTGGTGTAAAGGAGACCAGCACAAAAAGAGGTGAGAAAGGTTTAATTCTTCAGGGTTTCATTCTCACCTCTGGGCACCAAGAGGGTAGCAGCACATGGGTTGCGATTCCTTTCCTTAAAACTGAACAACCTCACATAACTTATTTTCTTCCAACATCCAACAAAGAAGTTGCTTTTAAAAATGGATGTCAGTTTATTACTACAGGCATTCCCCCTGTTCATGTCCCCTCCCTACAAAGAAGCTTCTCCCCTGCCAAAGACTTGTATGTCAGCTTCATTGAACCCCACTTCTACAGAAGTTTGAAATCTGCCTCTCCTGCATGAGCATATCTCTCTGCCAATCTTCAAACTTCTGCTCTGGTTTAATCCAGAGCTGGTGGCTTCCTTCTCAGTGTGGCTGAGCCACTTGTATTGCAGACTCCTTTAGGACAAAAAAAAACCTGTTGCTGAGCATAGGTAATTTAGGCAAGTCTTAACACCTAAGGTGAAACTTGGAAGCTCACAAAATTAAAAATAGAAAGTATGAATGGAAATGTTTAGTTCTGACTTCTGCCAGTATCTTATTATTCCAGTCTTGTATAAAGAAGGCTCCTGGAGATTTTCATGGTGGCAGAGAGAAAGGAAACATTTTAAGATGAAAACAAGCCAAGGGATTAGATACTCACTCAAGAATGCATTTTGATTAAGCACTTAAAAAACCTCTGTACCTGTCCCTCTGGTAAGGCTCCTGGACAGCGTGGATCCTCAGAAACATGTTCATTTCCAAATCCCGACAGGTACTGTAAAATAAACCACACAGCTCATCACTTTTCTGAAAAGACAATCAAAACCTCTCCAAACAACCCACCCGTTGCTTTCCCATGCATTTTTCCCAGGCTCTTTGTATGCATTAAGACTTTCTCAAGTGATCTGCTTGCATGTTGCCACAGACCATTTTCACAGCTCCTGGATTTGCTTCATGAGCTAACCATGTGGTGGCCTGGGAAGCACAGAAAGGATTGCTCTCCTAGGTCTGCATGTCCATTTTGACTACATTCTGCCCTATCAAGGCACTTGTGAAATAACCCAAATAACACATATACTGTCAAACTCAGGGACAACAGGGTGATGGATAGGAAGAACTGTGCACCAATGTTATGGATGTGTGCCAGCACCATGCATGTTCAATCTGACTTTGCTTCTATCATGTTCCAAAATCTGCAGACTGCCTTGCAAATTTGTTCACTGGGTCCTCAGATTCTTGGGGAATGAAACTGGGAATCATTTGGTTGACATGCCTTGTGATAAATCCCCATGCTCAAAGAAAAGGTCAGGATGTAGATGGGATGAGGGAGGAAGGGAAACACATCTAAGTTAAGCTGTGTCACTGATCTGCCCTAAGTAAGCACTGTCCTGTTGGGCACGAACTGTGCACCATGGCAGTAAGCAGGAATTAATCCATTACTGGGTGACTGTTTGGGTGTCTAGAGCAGTGAATTCCCAAGAGACCCATGGATGAAACAAACCTACACATCCTCCCATACCTGCCCTGCCTATGGCTACCATGACCTGAGCATGGCTAAAAGCCACAGGATAGAATGGATGCAGATCCCAACTTTGCAGCACTTGGAAAAGCCCCACAGCAAGCCTGAGACATATAAGGGAGCAGAATAACAGAGACCTTAGCTTTACACTGTCAGAAATGTAAATACAGTCCCTTCAGATGCCACAGGAAGCCACAGAGCAGCTCTGTTGAACTCTGCGTGAACGCAGAGGTGTTTTTTGGCAGCGACCAGCGGTTCAGCCCCGTGGCCCAGGGAAGGAGTTAAATATTAATGCTGCCTTCAATAACTGCAAGAGTAGCAGGGCTGCTCATCAGCCTTCAGACAGTGGTGCCAGGATGGCAAAGCCCAGGAGCTTTAAGGCTTGGCTGTCACACATCCTGGCTGTGACCAGCACTGAGCAGCCCTGGCAGGAGCAGGGATCATCCATGCCCCCCCGGGAGGCACAGGTCTGAGATTAAAGTGGACTGATGAAGCCCCTGCACCTGGTTTGTTTTATATATAGTATTACAGTGCCTGGATTATTCCCCCCTAGGGGTGCTCAGCCTTGGGCAATTTGCAGCCCTCTTACAATTTTCCCAGTGTAGCAGAGACTCAAAGAGCAAGCCTGAAACCCCTTGAGAAATCATGTGTTTTCCTCAGGCTCCTTTCAGCGACCTGTAAGAGAAGACCATTCCCAGGGGGCCCAGGCTGGCTGGAAGCCCTGCTCAGCCTGAACCTGAAAACATCCTGGTTTCCATCGGTTCAGGGAGGATATTTCTCTCCTCTTGCAAATGAATATACATTGCTGGGAGCTGCTCTCCGCTGGGTTCTGCAAGAAGCATATTGATATGCAAAGCAGTAGGTCACCTAAGCAGCCTTGGCAAAAGTATTGTATTGGAGCATCTCTCACCCACCCCCCCCCCCCCCCCGTTTTGTTTTTCCCCTCCCTTCTTTTAAACGGAAATGCAGCAATATCTGATGGGACTGCAGCAGTTCCAGAATTAACTGAGACTTCCACACTGCGTCCTCCTTCACTAATAACCTAAAGCTGGTCCGAGTGTTTGCCTTCGGGGCAGCCCTGGTGAAAAGGGGAGGAAAGGGGGAAGAGGACGAAGAGGGAACAAGCTGATTTTTCTGGAAGCGAAGCCTGCGAGATTTCTCCAGCTGCTGAATGCTGATGGAGAGCTGGGAGAGGACAGTCAGTGGTTCTTTGGAGGGTTTGTGTACCTGGCAAGACCGTGCGCTCCCCCGCAGCCCCGTGGCGCACTGCTGGGCTGAGGGGGAGAGGAGGCACAGAGATTTTGCTGTGACAAATCCATCCCTTGCCCTTCAGGCTAAAAAGCTGGCAACCTGCACATCTGAACTGCCCATCCACATCCCCAAAAACCCCCTTTGCCTCTGCTTGCCGGGCCAGAGGAGAGAAGGAGAGGGAGGGAGGGAGGGAGGGAGGGAGGGAAGGAAGGAAGGAAGGAAGGAAGGAAGGAAGGAAGGAAGGAAGGAAGGAAGGAAGGAAGGAAGGAAGGAAGGAAGGAAGGAAGGAAGGAAGGAAGGAAGGAAGGAAGGAAGGAAGGAAGGAAGGAAGGAAGGAAGGAAGGAAGGAAGGAAGGAAGGAAGGAAGGAAGGAAGGAAGGAAGGAAGGAAGGAAGGAAGGAAGGAAGGAAGGAAGGAAGGAAGGAAGCATCTTGCGGCAGGAGCTGCTCCGTGCCCGCGCTGGTGCTGCACCACACCTTGCCCAGCAATGCAGGGGATGCTCTCCCACAGGGCTGGATGCAGAGCTGCTGCCTTCCCCAGCTGCACCAGGGGCTGCAGAGGGTGGCACTGCCCTGCTGCCTCGAGAGTGGCAGCAGAAGCTGCTGCATCATTGTTTGGTCAAATAAATTCTTTCTTGCCAAGAAAAAAAAAAAAGTTAGAATTCCCAGGTAACTGCATCGAGGGCTGAAAAAAGACATTGGCAGGACTGCAGCTGCTGGAGGGGAGACGCCTTGCTGGTCATTTATCACCCTGAGTGTGGCTCCAAGACTTTTGCCTAGAGGATGGATGTGGCTTTTCTTATTCCCTGTTTCATTTTCTCTTTCTCTGTGGCATATCTCAGAGAGGCTTCTCTCCTCTACATGCCATAGAGGGTTGGTGTCAAACATTATTTGGGCTCCCAAAAAGCTGTGCCACGTGTGCTCCCTGCATGCCTTGGAATCATCGTGCTCCAGGGCTCTGGGGCACCATGCAGGGACCCTGCTGACACAGGTTGGGTGGGAGCAGCAGTGAAAGGACCAGGCACATCATGGCCTTTCTCCCTTCCAACCCTCCGAGCCCATCTCCCACCTTCCACTTCTCAGTTTGTGTTGCAAAAGGTGCCCCCAAGACAAGGGAAATTACTTCTTTCTGCCTGCCCAGCAGCAGAGCATCCTTCCTGGGCTGAAAAATCTGTGAAAGTGGAACCCAACCCTTAGCTATGAAGTGGCACCATGATTTGAGTCCAAGAGTACCTCCCCCTAGGTCTCTGCCTGGCCTCTGCAGTTCCTAGTAAGTTATAGATGTCTCCAGGTTGGGTAGGTTGATGGGCACTATTGTAATTGAGCAGCTGGTTTCTCTGTTACACAAAATAGTCTCTGTGGCTCTTTGTTTTCAGTCTTGCTTTTAACTGCTGTTGTTATTTTATTCAAGATCCTGTAGATTTTTATGCCAACAGGACCTTAGGAATTCATCTGACTCCACTTTGGTTTTTGTTTTGTAGTTTTTCGATAAAATGAGAGAGATAAAAGCCCAGCACAGCATAAAAAATTCAGCAAAGCTCATTGATTGGAATAACAGGGATGTAAAGCAGAGTGCTCGCAATGGGTGTCACGCTCTGACCTATAAACCATAACCTTTTGTTCTCCAGATTAGACAGCAGGCACGGGAAAAACGCATTTGAAGTCTGAACACATAGTCTGCAAAATAATTAGGACCCTTCTTCAAACACTGCATAATATATTTCCCTATCAGCTCCTGCTGCAGGACACAGGGAAACAACATTCCTCTCTCGACAAGAAGCACGGCACTTGTTATCAGCTCAGTCCAGTCAGCACTGGAGTGTTTAACACAAATGCAGAAACATTATGAGCGTTTGGGGCAATGAGCAGAGCAGGTCTCTCACCCTCTGTGTGGGGCTCCACAGCCTCCTTGCAGGCTGAAGCCAAAGCACACAAACCAGAGCTCTGCCCTGGTGCTGCAGGTCCAATATCCCCAGAAGAAGCTGCCACCTCCCCTGACATTTTGACATCCCTCTGCTCCAAAAGTGCTGGAGATGGTCCAGGGCCAGACCTTTCCTGAAAGGACCTGCTCAGCTCTAGGCTGGGACACGACATGCTCTGGACAACAGAAGAGAGGGATGGATGCCAGGGGAGTGGAGAGGAAGGGTAAACCAACAGTTATGGAGGAGAGATGCCAAGAGAAGGTGGAGCAGGTGATGTCATGATGGGGTAGGGACACAAGTGACGTCTTGGAGAGGAGCTGCTGGCAGAGCAGCCTGTTCCCATCAGCAGCTCCGGGCAGACCCAGGCTCAGCCTGCAGCCACAGCCACAACAGCCAACAAGGAGTTAGGGGCTGCTGGGAGTGAATCAAAGATGGATATGGAAGATGCAGTCACAGCCATGACATGACCATCATCTGGAATGGTACAGGGGCAAGGCTGCCCTGCTGCTGAAAGAGGATAGTGAGAGCTGGGAAGTGCCATGGACAGGCAGGGAAGAAGCACTGTGAAATCTTACTGTCTGAGGAGACAGGACTCCTCAGAGGTGAATGAGACCTGTAAGAACACTGTGTAAAATAATGAGCATTACAGAAGGTGTTAAAGGAGCACACAGATGTATCTCCAGGACTAGGAACAGGCTTAGAAACAATGACATCCCGAAAGTCCAGGGAGAAATATGATCCTGCACAAGCTCTTGAGACTCACCTTGTCTTGGGGTGAGGCTCTGCTACTCCTGCCTGCTGCAACAGCTCATGCACCCCAATGGCCCTGGGGCAGCTGGCCCCCCACGGCAGTGGTGAGATTCAGGGTTGCAAGTCTCATGTTCCTGTGCTTGAGCCGCAAACCTGCCCTCTCACACCCTTCTCCGAAAGCTCCCCCTGCTCTGACAAATGGTGCAGGGAAAGCTCCTGCCACCTGCCCTGCTGGGGCTTGGAGAGGAGGGCATGGCCACAGCCTTGCTGTTCCAGGGTGCCCTGCAAGGGGTACTGAGGAACAGCCCTGAATGGAGCTGCTCCCCGGGGCTGCTGGGGAAGATGGTGGCCAGGGTTGCAACATCTGGGCAGATGTTATCAGCCAGATTTCATAGGCTGAGGGGGAAACACCCCCTGGCAGCCAGGATGGGAGGAGGGGTGCATGCTGAGGGTGGGGAAAGGACAACTCCCACCATGAAGAGATCCTGACCAAGAATGATTTCCAAAGGAGGTGAAGAGGGAGAGAAATACTTGTTTATAGGTGAAACACAGCAAAATCCTTCATCCCAAGAAAGCTTTGAAAACACACCCTGACACACGAAAGAGGGGCACAATAAAACGAAACAGAGCCCAAAAACTTAGTGTGAGCAGAGAAAGAGTGTCTAGAGCCAGCACTGGTGGGTCTCAGGCACCCGACCTCTTACCTGCAGGCCCGTCATCCTCCTCCTGGTTATCCTCCTCTTGGAGCAGACACAAACCCCGAGCAGGTATCTGGCCAAAGCAGCCTGCCAAGCAAAGCCTGCTCACTGATCAGCTCAGCTGGGCTGGAGGCAGGCTGACAGTGCTGGCAGTGAGAAAGTCCAAGGGAATTTTCAACCTGTTTGCTCAGCCCAGTCTGTGTTTAACCAAACGCCCTTCTCTGCAGAACCAACCCCAGGACAGATCTGAACAAACAGGGGGTGAGAGGCACTGGGTTTCCTCATCACCCCTCTTCCCCCCTAGATGTTAAAACAGGGGTTATAGTTCCCACACATGGGGAGGGGGAAAGAACAAGGTGTTTAGAACCAAGAAAAGCCATTTTGCAACTGTTCTAAAAGCTTCTTTCATAAATTGTACCTCTGGCAATTTTCATATACAATCCACTAAATGTGTAACAAGTATTTGTTCATTAATTCTTCTGAGCTGTGTTACATTGGGGATAGAAGAGATCACATCTTCATCATGGTGAAGGCAGTGATATTTGTGAAACACTGTGTGGCAACATTACACAGCATTTTGGGGCCAAAAGCAGGGGAGGATTTTGTATTCCTGTGATTAGAGCTAGTAAGGGGAACTTACAAATTCTGAAATATTAATATTCCTCAAGAAAGCTGTTGCTGGGGAAGAAATGGCAGCAAGCATTTAGCTACAGAATACTAATGAAAGTAGCTCTACACTCCAGAAATTGCAGGGGAAAAAACACAATTGATTTTACTTGATTTTTTTTTACTTTGAATTCTCAACCCCCTCAAAAAAAAAAAAAAAAAAAAAAAAAAAAAAAAAAAAAAAGCAGCCTTTTTCCATTTCCATTGCCTGCTCTGCTTTATATGCCCTGCCAGGAGGAAATTTCTAGGAGGCATACACTGAAATACAAATGTGACCCTGAATTAATGTCTCCTTCTCTCCTAGAGCATCCTGGAAGCCTTCCCTCCCCAAAGCAGCTACCAGCCCCTGGGACCCCCACAGCAGTCACTGAGAGCTTGGCTGCAAGAGGGGGCAGGTTTTAAATCACCTTTGCATCTCTGAAAACTGGTAGCTTCTCACACCATTCTGGGTAACACATTTGAGCCACTGAGAGCTGCCACTTTTAGGAGCTGGCAAAACAGGCTGGCTGCCCTGAGGGAGGAGATGGGCTGTATCAAGAGACAGTGGTTCTGGATGGGGGAGAGGGAGACAGATTTTTCCTTGGCTCTAGAAGAATATAGAGTGAGTAATCTCCAGGTTATAAGTCTTCAGGTCTCTGTTTCTGCACACCAGGAAGGCTCTCTCCATACCCTGGCCTCTCCCAGCTTTGCCTAACAAAAAAATCCCTCCAGCAGAGAGGAACTCTCCAGGACAAGGCAGAGATTGTGAATATGTTAGCTCACCCTGAGCAGTGATTCATCATTGCCAAAGAAATGAAGTACCTAGCACTTGTCACCTACCCTTGAGACTACTTTCCTACCAGACAAGATTTAAGAGTAAAAAGTTCACCTCACTTATTTTCTGACAGTGAAGAATTACACATTTGGCTACATTTTAGCAAACTGCAGTTGCAGAGGTTCAGGGGTTTCCAAGATCCCCTTTTACAGAGACACACAGCAGGAGAGAGAATATCACATTTTAGCTTCCATTTCCCTTTGAGAACCTACATTTCACCTTGCTCACATCTCTTTACAGGCTCCATTCTCTCATTTTCTTCTCATGGGACAGGTAAAAATAAAGGTGTTTCTTTTTAAGTATCTGTAGGCCTACCTCCTGGTTGTTCTTGTTTCCTAAAAACGGAGAAGGTGTTGTCACTTTACTCACTTGATGGCCATGTAATGTTTTAAAGCTTATTAGGCTGCCTAACCTTGCTTTTCTATTCCATTCCATTCCACTCCATTCCATTCCATTCCATTCCATTCCATTCCATTCCATTCCATTCCATTTATGAGATTCTGTTGAAACTCCACTTAATTTATTGATCTCCAAATTATATGAAATACAGAAAAAAAAAAATCTCAACACACATTGTGTTTCTGTCCTAGCCCCTACCATTCAAGAAGGAAATCATAAATTCCTTCTGATCACACCAAATCATCTTCATGTGTGTGAAAATGTTTTCCAGGGTTAGTTGCCTTGAAGCATCTTTTTAGGGATGGAGGTGAGGCTGACTGGCCTGTAGCTCCCTTCTTGCCCATATGTGAATATTAAGTGGTGGTCAAACACTGGAATAGGTTTCACAGAGAGGTTGTGCATTCTTCACCAGTGAAGACATTCAAAACCCATCTGAATATGGTCCTGGGCAACCAGCTCCAGCTGACCCTGCTTGAGCAGGGGATTGGATGAGATATCTCCAAAGGTCACTTCCAGGCTCAGTGATTCTGTGATTCAGCCTAAACAATCCCTTTAGTTAGCTGCAGTATAAATCTTCATTATAAATTTTATGTAACATGAAGTATAGATGTACTTCATTAATATTTTAGCAAGTGTATTCATTATCATGTAAATATGAAACACAGAAACACGATCAATTGTTACTGCATAAACATGAGGCATAAACACAACAAATGAAGCCTGGAAGAATGAGCACTGGAAGTATTCAGTGTTGTCAGCTACCCTTCTGGGTTCATGACATTATCCAGTGCATGTCTGACCTTTATTCCAAGGAGATTCCAGCTGAAAGACATAACAAGACCCAAAAGAAATATGTCAAAAAGACATCAATACCACTGTATTTGCTACGTGACGCATGTACAGCTGAATGGTACCTGCATACCAGCAGCTTATTACTTGGGAACTGTTCTCAGAGGCATCTGAAGAGGTGTTCAAAGAGCTCCCCTACTTCAGAGAGGCAGCATGAAAATACCAAGGGGCTTGCTTGAAAATTTAGCAGCTAGTGTTCAACATCCTGGTGATGAATCAAGGATGAGGTGGAGAACGGTAAAAGATATCCTTTCAATGAGAAGTTGAAGCAGCTTGTATTTGACCCAATAGAAAAAAGGGACAAAAAAAATTTGAATTCACGGCATATGCATTAAAAGGCATTTTGTTTCCTGCTGATTCAGGTAGTGGGGCCATGGTGTGAACTATTATTGGATCACAGCTCACCACTGCTTCCTGCAGCAAGGCATTGTCTGGTCCCAAAAGTCAAGCTCTTCTGTCCTGTGAGCAAAAGACGTCACAGGTGACTGAGGCAGATCCTTTCTGATGCATTTGTGCCCCTCCTGTTGCAATAACCTGTTGGTTTTCACAGTGATGCACCCCTCTTCCTAAAAAGACCAACTCCTCCTATCTTTACCAACTAAAATGCATCTGTGATGTATGTATTAATAAATATCCTCATTCCCTTCTGTCTCTGTGATCCCAAATTCCCCAGCTTGCATCTGTTCTTTGCTTTTTAACCCTTTACACAGCTGGGACAGGAGCTCTTTAGAGCAGCTGTCTTTATCTGATAGTGTACTACTTAGTACCAGGAGGATTTAACCTCTTTTTTGAACTTTTCATCACAATATAGCAAAATAAAGCAATAATGTTTATACTATTTTTTACCACTACCAACAGCATTGTATTAAAAAAGGCTCTTTTTAATAACATGTACTTTCCTGTAGAGTGGCTCTGATGAAATATGTCCTTGTCATTTTTCTGGGACTGTTCAGCAGGAGATGCCAGACAGGTTAATTATTATCATTTATTTGTTCAGGAAAGATCATAAAAGTTGTCTGCAGCAGAAAGCTGCAGTCAACAGTCTTTGTTGCCAAAAAGCAGGTGCTGCATGAATAGAAGCTGGAGGAGCCACATGCTCACATTACTGTGATGCTTCTGCCTGCAAGCTAGAACCACCACTCCTAGAAGTCAGCAGAAAATTTGGTCACATTGCTTCATTCTGTCCTTTCCCACTCTGGTGCTAATTTTGGACAGCCACTGAATTTGTGATCTGACCTTTTATTCAGCAAGGGTAGGACAGCCCATCAAACCCACATAAGTCACAGCAGAACAAGCCTCAGGAAGAGCAGATGGTATCAGACAGAAAGATAAAAGCTCTGACCAGAGTCGTAGCCTTCACAGCTACTGGGCATGCTTGTCCTTTAAACAATCTTTAACCCAAAGCCAGCAGTGCATTTCCACTGTGTAAACATTAACTTTCAGGTCAAAGGGAATGTAGATGTGCATGGGTTAATCACCCACTATTTCACTTCATACTCCTCCTATTCAAAAATATGACTGAATTTTGAGTTGGTTTGCTAACAGAGTCCAGACCTCATTTTGATCTAGTCAAGAAAGAGTATGTGTTTTTTTTTATGAGCTTGTCTGTGTTTAACACCTTTTTGAGAGAAGTCCATGGTGGTATGCTGAGAATAAACTTCCCTGTGCAATTTCAGTAGGCATGGAACCAGCATTTCTGTGCCCTGATAAGGCCAAGGGGCACAACAAGTTGTACCTTGGTGGTACAATGCCAAAGCAGGAAACCCCCCCCCACATTTCTGTATTTAATGGTATCTGCAGCAGGTGTTGGCTAAGCAGCTGAATTGCCAAAGTTAGATTTCACAGTCTCTTTGCTGCCACAGAGAGCTCTGAACATCTAAATCACCTTCCTTACAAGTATCCTGGGACTTATCCTCAAGGCTGTGCTGAAGCACACCTTTCCCAAAGCAACCAATGCTACCCTGAAAAACCCTAAACATTGACAAATCTGCCTTTTTTTTTTTTTTTTTTTTTTTTTTTTTTTTTTCCATTAACTGTTTCAGGCATCATCACTCTCACTGTTAGGGAGCTACATCTCATTTCAAGATTTGTTTTGAGTCAGGTCCTGAGTAGTGCTGTTCATTGCAGCTTTGCCTGCACAACTGGAAATCCCTTATGCTGCTCACATGGCCACTGTTAGTGACAGAGAGACTTCTTAATTTCTCCTTTGTGTCCTCATGTACCATAAGGGAATATATTTTCTACACTTACTGATCAGATGTCAGAATAAAAACAATAGCACAAGTGGATAACAAATACTAAAAATAATACTTTTGGCTGCATGTCACAGGCCCTCACTAGGTGGGAGAGCTTTGCCATTGACACTTGAAATTAAAGATGGAAACTGGATTTTATTTTGCTTCTCCTCTTCCTCTGATAACTATTTGATGTTTTTTTCCTAAAATCCCTATGTGTCTGAGGACCTAACACAGAGTGCTGCAGCAAAGCACCCTAAGGAAAGCTTTACCTCTGCACACTTCCTGGTAACTTGCCAGCCAGTGACAGGTTCATCAATAATGATAATGGCTTTTTGTCCAAGCAAACTAGTGCACTAAGCCACACACTTGCTCAACCCTACAAAGGAATCAAAGTAACCATCATCCTCATAAGGAAAGTGAGACAGAAACATGACTTCTAACAAAAGGAGCTGACTAACAAAAGAAATAGAAGGATTAAGCTCCCTTTGCTGAAAAGCAGAAGCAGGTTTTCCATCAGTGAAAACTGTCACCTTGTTATCCACTGAGAAATGAGAACCCAAATCCTGACTTCACCACAGCTGACTGATACTGACTGCAGGCTACTACACAGCAGTTCATCTCTCATTTCTGACAAATGGAGCATATTGCAGCTGCCTCTGAAAATAGAATCAATAATGAAAATTTGTATTAAGGCTGCACCCTAAAGCCCATTACTGGATAGGTTTCACATGCTTAAAAAGCCAGTGGCATCTTTGCTAAATTTTCCATGTTAAGGACATACTCATATTCATTCTGACTATCCCCCCAATCATCAAAGTGGTCATAGATCAACCAGAAAGCTCTGCCAAGCCCCTTGGGAACAGGGAAGGCTCATGGTTTATTAGCTCTGCATTTCACCTGTGTGTGCACGGGAGGTCCAACACACCTCACATGTACCTGCATGAGCCACCTTGGCTGACACCTCTGGAACACAGCACCTGGGCACATACTGCCTGGGAAATAACACAGAGACATTGAGTAGCTTGAATTTAAAGGGACTGGGTAACAATGTTTTGATGTGAAATGTGTGTGTGCATGTAATAGAAACCAGAGACAGACAGAACCAGAGATGAAGGAAAACAGAGAAATGGAATTGGTACAGCAAGAGAGACAATGCACAGCAGAGAGAAACAAGAGAGGAAAATGGGGAAAAGGGGGAAACTAAAGAGCAGAGCAGGAAGCACAAAGAGAAGCCTTTGTGACTTCTTGTGATACAGAGGGGTCAGACAGATGGGGCAAATGGGGAGAGAAAGAGGGATAGTGATTGTGAGAAAGGGAGCTGGAGGAACAGAAAATGAAGTATAGGCAGACAGTGGCAAGACAGACAGAAGGGTCACAGGGCATGGAAAGGGTGTGTGTGTGCAGTGAAAAGAAAGGTAGAGTACATAAAACAAGCTTGACACAGAAAAGTTGTCCGGTGTCACATCCCTAAGCTTGCAAGTGAACCATTTTTGGACAGCTGAAATAGGTAAGGTAGAAAAGCAATGTAACTAGCTCCAGCTGCTCACATACTCCTGGTTCTGAGAAGAAGCTGGAACTTCCTGCAAAAATAAATGCAACATCAACATGCACAACTCCATTACACATTCACCTTGTCCTAAGAAGGAAAGTAATATACCTAATTGTGGCTACCTGCTGAGATGTAAACAAACAAGATACTTACTCTGGGCTAGAGGCCTACTTTACACACAGACAGGTGAGCTGCAGCCAGGGGTTTGGCCACTCAAAAGATGCCACAGGGTGAAGGAGGAAATAGCACTACAGCTTGCTTGTTCTGCTCTGCAGTTCCTTAGGAACCTGAGGGAGCCCAGATCTGGTTACCCTAAGGCTGCACCTGACCTTGAGGAAACAATTCCAGCTTTCATTGTCAAAGGATCCGAGACAGACCCTGGTGCTGTCACGAACTGCACAGCTCAGACATGCCCCCTTTACAATGAATATTCTGGTACTTTGTTCTTTCTGGTTGTAAACCAACTGTAAGCTAACAACCTATTTCACACAAGCATCTAAAAACTCACGGCACTCACGTTTACAACTGCTCCCAGACCCTTCTGGAAATGGCCTAAGGAAAAGCAAAGCACCCGCATTTTTAATCAGTTTGACTGGTGCCCCCAGCTGTCACTTTTGTGCCTGATTAGTGGCAGTAGGCAGCTCTCCATTTCCTTCCCAGCAGCTGCCAGAAGAGCTGCAGGCAGAGGTAAGCCAGAGACTGCAGAACTCTGCTCCCTGTCAATTTCACACCGGCATTTTACTTTCTTATATCCCCATTTATTATTAATCTCTATTTATATCTAACTCCAGCTCTTAGTTAGCCTTTGCTAGAGGCTTAACCATTAGAGGTGACTGTGAGGAAGGAGTGGAAAGAAGGAGCTGCCATAAATCAGGCTTTTACCACTCCATGGAATTCTAGCAAGGTGAGAAACCGTGCAAAGCTTGGGCTGTTTAGGAAAACAGGAGCCATACAGGAGATCAGACCAGATCAAGTCTCCTTTATCCTTAGTGCTAACTATGTAAAGGAAACATCTGTACCACAGAACTCTCCTCCTAATCATGCTCAGTTCCTACTTTTTACACAGCTTTATATCCCTTCTAAATTTCTATCCATTCTAATTCAAAGGATGTTCTTACATTTCATGTTTTCTGAATCCACTAAGTCCTCAGGCTCAGTAGGACCATGTCACATTTGTTCCAAATAAGCACGGTACAAAAACATACTTTTTCCATTGGTTTTCAATGAATTGTCTTTTAATTTAATATAAAAAACAAGACCACAATCAATTATGAAAAGATAAACAGGAGAACCTGATTTACTTTGCCCTCTCCAAAGTAAACAATTTTAATTTAAGCAGCAGAACTAACAGCAGTTGTTTTCTACTAATGATTTTCTTTTTAAGGCTTCAAATCTTTTTTCATATCTTGCCTATTGCTTTTATCCCTTTTGAATAGGGATGAACAGTGTGCTCTAGGTGAAACAACACTCCATTCATTTAATGAAGGCCTTCTATTATTTTCCAGACCACTCCTTACCCATTGTTACGTTTTGCTCACTTGTTTTGGTCACTTTACTGTACATGAGAGGCCCACTCAGTGTCATCTTTCCTTTAGAGGTAACATGAATGGAAAACATTGCAAAGACTGTCCATAACTTTTCCAAATGGAGACAAGGATGTCACATATATGTGCTGTGTATGACAAAGTTTCCCACAGGAGTGTGAGAGGCATTCAACTTATTGCACACTTTCCCCAGAAGTTCCCATAGATCCAGATGGTCTGCAATCCTAAGAAATACTCTAGGCTCCAAATTACGTTTTTGGAAAACCTTCCCCAAGTCTTTTCCAACAACAGAAGCTTCAGCAGGCTGGCCAGCTGTAATATCATTTTACTCTGCTTGACAGAAGCATTACTGTCTTTGAGCACCCAGTTGGAATGGGAGTGTCAGTAGGAACTCAGAGAAGTTGTCTTCCTCTCCTTCAGTGCTCAGTCATAATGAAGGTTCTTCAGCGTTCCTCCTCCAAACCTCTTCCTTTCGGAGAAGCCAGGAATCTAGAGGCAGGGAAGACAAGTTGTCATGTCAGAATCAGCAGGAGCTCCCTCTAGCCCACACTGTTACCAAGCCAACAGCAACATCATCCATGCCATCTCCAGAATCAGGGCCACAGTGCTTCAGCTGACTGCTAGAGGAGCACCACTAATTAAACACTGCACAACGTCACCGTGGCTCACCTGTTCTGTGGGGCTCCTTAACACTTTCTGGCAAGGGAAATCGAAAGCCTCAATCCTAACCCAGTTAATGACAGATTTCAAAGGCTGTATTTCCCCCCAGATTCAAGTGCATACAAGAATTTCTCCTCCATTCATTTTAAAAACTATAAAACAATATAAACCAAGTCCTATCAAAGAGCTGTTGAGGCTTTATGCCTTCAAACCCAGGCAGCAGCACCTCACTGGCAGTTCGAAGTACAGATTTATCAATGGCTGAAAGCTTAAAGAAAACCATTGGGATAGAAATGGCTGCAACAATACAAAGGATTAGCACTCCTGTATTTGCAGCCCACCTGCAGACACTGCTTTCACAGTGACAACGGATGTTTACAAAGCAAATTGACTTGAAACCATCAGAAGCTTCTCCAGCTTTAACAGTATTTCAGCCAGATTCTCAATCCAAAGCATCCTCAAAAGAAAGTGATGTGCTGCTCTCTAACACTGCATATCTGCCCTATTGGCATCATAAAACTATTTGATTACAGGTCAGAGTAACTTTTACCTTACTCACTACACACAAGCAGAAACAGCAGCCCCAGTAGACACACCCTCCCAAAACAATTCCACACTTTCATAGGAGATACAGTCTATTAAAATGGAGGGAGACAACCAAGCCCTACAAATCATGCCAGAAGAACATGGGCATGGATGGATGGTATAGGACGAAAACATAATCTACAATTCACAGCAGATTGCTCAGGTTACACACTTCACTGGTAAGCAGAGAGCTAAAGAGCTTTCCCAAAATAAAAGTCCACTAACAACTCCACAGATTAAATTTACTTGGGGTTTTCAGGCCCAAAACTCAAACAAATATGCAAGGTACTCACTAAGGTACAGGTTTATTCATCTCTGAAAAGCAATCATCTCTAAGGATAAAATCAGGCAGATTTTGTACAAAGGTTCACCTCATGACAACTGCTTTGGGAATTCAAAGAGGAAAAATGCAATCATTATAACTAAGAAGTACCTGAACACCATAGGTGAAAAGTTATCTGCTTTAGCCTTTTTTACATCAAAGTCACTAATTAAGAGTAACCATTATTTATTTATCACCAATCTGATTGAACTTGTAGCTATGAGCAATTTGAAACTTATCATTCTTTTCATCCTGAAGAAGTTTATAACAGAAATAGCTCAAAACACAAACCATCATAGCAACCTATTGTAGAAAACCCACAAACACACTGGAAAGAGTTACATTAAGCAGATAACTTCAATGGATAACATTAAGAGGTTGTATTCAAGTCTCCGTTTCCAGTTTGGATTTTGCCTCTTTAAACATGACTGTTTGCTATTTAAGATCTGTTTTAAGCTTTTGAGCTCCTGTCAGGGAAGTAGATAGTCATCAGCAGGCTGCAATCACTGGCACACAACCAGAAGGAATGTATAGTTAATCCCTGGCTAGCCACTAAATAGGATCAAATAATAAAAATAAAAATCTTACATCATGTATCAAGGACAACCAGCATACAAGCTGATTTCTACATTAAGGTATTATTCCCATGAAAGGGAACTTCCTTTCACTAGAATGTTGGGAGGAGAGGGGGAGAGGGGAAGAAAAAAAGGCATCATGCAGAACTGAAAGAGGCAAAAGCAAATTTGTTTTTAAAAGGCACTCAAAGAAAGAAAGCATTTTGTAATCTGTGACTATTTTCCTCTGCTCTCCCCAAGGGGCTTTCAGCATAGCTACCTCTAACAATGTACAGGTATGACTGTACTCCAGAGATGCTTTTCATGGTAATTTGCAACACCTTTACATATGGTAAATGCAACTTCACTACTCCCTGCATGGTAGACTGCATGTGGGGAGGTGGGGGGCACAAAAGCTGAAGTGGCCTGCCCAAACCAGAAGTAATTTTACTACTATTTCCCAACTGTCTGAAAACAGTTAATTCAGTCATTAAGGAATGAATTATGAGCTGATATCATACTGCCATTTTCCTTGTGGCTCCACTGAGTCTCTGGAAACTACTTGTATTGAACATAAAATCTAGTTCCAGCTGTGCAAAAAAAAAAGCCTTTTCATTGACCTTCAGGATAGCATCTATGGCCTAAATCTGCAACCAAGCAGCCTGAAGCTGACAGAGCTGAAAGAAATCATATTTGCCCATTTTACCTTATCCTTCCAACTTCTACTATGTTAGCATACTTAAGTATTTCACTGCCAATCACTTTACTGACAAACGCTTCAGCTGACAGAAGTCAGTCATTCTTCTGTCTAGCCTTAACAGCTGTGCTCCCACAGATACAAGAATTCAATTACCAGCACAGATTGTCATTTAGGTTGCATGAAGCTCATATTTTAAAGAGGACTGTGTCAGCAGTTCACATGACACAGGGAGAAATGAGAAAAAAAGAAGAGGAAAAGTGACAAACCTGATTGCCATCTCTTAAGAAGTATCTCTTCTCTATGACCTGGGAACAACAGAGAACGATCTTAAGTTTGCAGAGCACATGCATAACCTCAGATTGCAACCAACACTTCACACATGAGCACTGAAACTCATGGCTAACTGGGGAGACAAGGTCTGACCCCACATCTCTGCTCCAGGCCCACTGCTTTAGTGCAATGCTCTAGCACACAGAGCAGATGCCACCTACAGCCATTCTTAGACAAGCTGTCTGAGCTGTCTAATTATCCTCAACTTCAATACACTTAATTTAGTGAGCCCTCCTGGTTAATGGAGGTGATGATTTGTGTGTGTCTCCTGCTTCAGAGTCTGTTACTCCCATTCCCTTAGGGATAGTGGTTCCTACTACTGCACAGTAGCCCCACTGTGCCTTCTTTGCTCAGGGGATGCTTAAAACAGAGCATTCCTTCTCTCATTTGCACAGTGGACCTTAATGGTCTCTCTTTCAGGAAGGCAGAGTAACATAATTAATTAATTTCTTAATTCCTAAAGGTTGCTTTAACTAGGATCAATGGAGCTAACCAGTCTTCTATCTCCCCACATTACTACCTCAGAATGCTGCAACCCCTCTGGCCTGCCAGACAACTTCAAAAGCATAAGCAGAGTTCTCTGCACATTTGTGAGTTCTTTTTCACTGTTCTATGCAGATCAGGAACTAAATCTTCCAGCAGATCAGCTATCTCCTGCAGGGTTCCAAAAGCAGAACAATCTTTGGCCTCCTCACACCTGGCTTGAACCAACTCAGAGAGAGGAATGTGAAAGGAGCCGCTTTAACTGTTGTTCATGCTCAACTCCCAGACAACATTTGATGCACAGGATAATAAAACATCATTTCACTGACTTACCTTATCAAAAAACCTGCTTAGTTTGACAGCATTGGATGAACCTGCAGCCAGGTAACGAGGATTGGTGCAGTCCTAGAAAACCCAAAGACAACAACAAATCAAGCACAAGGAAGTCAGTGCAAGGAAGCCAAACACAAGGAAATGAACATCCCCTTTCCCCTGACACACATCATCAGCGAGGGAAAACAATAGACCTGCTGATTTCTGTTCCAGTCACTTCAGAGAAAAGACTTAACTATTCTGTGAATCAACTGCAGCATTCCAAGCAACCCCCCAAATGCTCCACATCTTCCTTCCATACCAGCTATACAGCCAGGCAGTGATTTGCACGGGCTACACCTGAGATTGGGAGTGTGTATACAAGCATTCACACAGCATGTATGTATATTTTTATACCCACAGATATATATATAAACTCATCTATATAAAGTCATCTTCATGCTTCATTCAAAGAAGTCTACATGAGAGCTATGAATAAGAAAATTTAACTCCCAGCCAACAATTCTTAAGTGACCTTATCTAATATCCCTTACATCTCCCTAGAGTGAAACAAAGATATCTGTTTCATCAAGCAAGGGGCACAGCCAACCAACCATGTGAATGACTGGCACTACCAGAAAAATCTCCAAAAGCCAAATTTTTATTACAACATCTTTACTTACTAAAAACTGGACTCACTGCCATATAAAAGGAAAACAACAGTGATGACAAGGATACTAACCAAATTTATCTCTTCAGCATTGAAATCCTCAGCCAAGAATGCTGTTCTGGTCAAAACTTCATTCCTCTTAGCTTCTGGGATCTGATCCAGTTTAGTTCCTATTACCAGCAGTGGGATCTGGTTATCACCAAATTGTTCATGGTCATAGTCACTGGAAATAAATACAATCCCGAGTGAGGCAATGGCCATGTAAGTGGGCACAAGTACCTTCCCCATGCCTCTCAAAAACCAGTAATTTCTGTATTAATGGTCCATTTTTCTAAGTTAAAATGTGCAGTATCTTTAAATTAAGGAAGGGCTTCTGCATCTAAGTCACTACATAGAAATCCAGGCTTCAATCATTATCCCTAGCTAGGATAATCACTTGTCTGTCATTTTTACCTAAACCAAGCTTTCTAGCAAGTAATTTTACAACCAAAAGCAAAAAATTGAGCAAGGAATTGCTAGTGGCTGAACATCTGTCCTTGACAGAAGTTTAACTTTTGAAAATTAAAACAATTGTGAAGAACCTGTCTGTGGAGACACCAGAGAATTTTGCAGTTTATACAATGCAAATCTCCTTCCCATCTCCTGTGTTTCTACAGAAACACCTGTGTACTAGAACAGACAGATAAACAATTGATAATCTTCCCACAAAAGCTACTCCTTGTTATTGCCTTCCTGCTCATGTGTGAGGTTTAGCAATGATTTTAAAACCTCCTTGACTAGATGGATGACAGGAGCACAGAGGTACAGGAGGAAATCCTTGACAAGGTGTTGGAGAAATAATTATGAACGTGCTGTTTAAGCAGAGTTTTCTAAGCTCTTTTAGCCACGCTCCTAAAATAATTCCCCCATCACCCAAACCAAAAATGCATGAAGTGAACTTCCTCAGCCTTGCTGCATGGAGGGAATGCTGCTTTGCCCAGACACATCATCCCTGTACAATGGCATCTCTCAGTACAGACAGAGAAATCTCGAGTTAACAGGGACTTGACCAACTCTCATAGAGGCCTCAGACAAATAAAGGATGCAATAAACATCTTTTCCCAGATGAGAGAACCAAGCAGCCTTAAAGATGAACAAAGACTTCTACAACTGCTTGGAATTACCCTGTCTGAGCTCTGCATGTATGTTTTTCACTCACCCATTTGTCACGAGAACCCCTGTTGGAGCGACATCTCTGTTGAGTGCTTCCAAAGACCAGCGATACAAATTCTGGGATGATTTCTTGTTGGTCAAGTCATGCACTAAAATTATCCCTGGAGTGAAAGACAAGACAGCAAGATGCCATTTAAAGATACACACTCTCTTCCTTATCTTACCAAAATGACACCTGCAGGTTCCCAGATATCTGAGAATTACGTAAGGGATGTATAACCAGTTCAGTTACGGTGAATAAGTAAGGCTGAATATATCAGGATGCAACAGGTTTTTTAAAGCTGCTTATCAAGAACTGGCTAAGAGCTAAGAGAAAAATCACATGAAAGCAGGAAACAAACAGCCACCTCAGGGTTTAATCTGCAAAAGGCTCACAGGCATTCACTGATTCTGTCTACATCTCATGATACTGAAATTCTATATTACTGCAGCAGAAAATTTAGCCTTTCTCTGGCAAACATAATTATTTTTTGTCACACCATCTATAAAGTTTAAAGGCTTTTTCTTCGTTTCAAAAGAGTTCAGAGAGAACTATTGCTTTCCTGCATTTTCAAGAATTAGTGCTATATACTTGGGGAGGTATCCAAAGGGGAAACAGACACTGATAAAACTTCACAGTCCACTAAATGGCTGGTAGAAGCATGAATTAATAAGACTTATTGTACTTAAGATTAGGTTTCTAGCATTTTTCATTACTGTGAGCCTTCAAAATGTAAATTCTGAGACAGAGTCAGGCTTCCTAGCTGTGCTATTAACAGACACCCACTTCTGATAACCAGAGTTCCTAACTCAATTACCAACTCCTGCTAGCAAATTTCTTCTATTTATTCACACCTTCTGCAATATGTGGAATGTTCCCACTTCCTCCAGACTTCAAACTATCATCAATTCAAGGACAAAACGGAATGATACCCCTTATCTGCATCAGGATTCATTCTCAAAACACTTCACAGCCTACAGGTGGAAAAAACTCACTAATTCAGTCTTTCACCTTAACTCCCAGAGGTGCCATCCACTGTACACACTATGAACAAACCACATTTCCACAAACATTTTCCACTACCCCACATGACCGTGCACCCATGAGAATTCCCAGCATATCACAGCTATAGCCCTATTTCAAGGCATTTATCTCAGTAACAGTATAAAAAGGCAACTCTGCTGCGTGTCCACCCCCAATACAGCAACAGACTCAGAGGCACTGCTGCACAACCTGTGAGAAACACCCTCCACCTCCACACACTCTCCCTCAGATACATTTTTGATTGGTCAGTTCCCTTATCTGCTTCACCTAAAACCTGCACAGTTATTTGCACCAGCAGAAGAAGACTGTCAACATCCAAAAGGAGCAGGCAGGACCAATGACTACTCAAAGAAATGCTCCTCCCACAGCAAGGTCTGCAAGCCAAAGCTTTACTGCCCAGTCACTGTCCTCAGCTATCAGAGTCCCCACACCAGGTGGAGAGTCAGCAAAGAAGAAGATCTGTGGATAATCCAAAACCAAACCCAGCCCTGTCAACAGCCAGGCAGCCTGCACAGCTGCTGCCACAACCAAACACTGACTGGTTTTCTTTTCAGACCACTGCAAGCCCAGAAAGCACAAGCAGTCAGGCAGAAGGAATGCATTCATCTTCTCTTCTTAAATCAGGTCAAGCAGAGGCAATTTGTGAGACAAGCTCTAATGGAGAAATTAATCTAATGAAAGAAGCAAGGCCCAAGGTTAACTACCAAAGTCAACACTCTTCATATGCAAGCTGTCTAATTAGTATCTTTTGGGCAGTGGAGATAAATAACTCTATTTTAATGTCATCAATTATAATTCAGATGCGTGAGTCTAAGATTTCATTTCCTAATGGGCTGTTCTAAGGTATTTCCAAGTCTGACCCACACTCCCTGGCACACTGTAGATTTGGTATCAAAAAGAAATCAATTTTTTTCATGTACCAAAGAGGCTTGGTTTGAGGGCACAACTCTACTCAAGTCTTACATACAGAAATCTGGTTAACAGTATAAGCAAGAAGCACCTAACAGAGTTTTCCCTGAGAAAGAAGGAAGAAATAACTAGTTAATCACAGACCAAAAATGTTTATTGTGTGGTTTAACATGTTATTGAAAGGCCCTCAAATGAGTGGGAATAAGCAAAGAGAATCAAACAGAACACTTGAGCCAGATTTTCAGAAGCAGTTGTTAGTCTGATACACATCTATTTTTAATGAACTATCCAGGGATGATAAAAAGTAACAATTGAAATACTGCATTGTTATGTTTATAATCTCTTATTTGCATTTGTTAGAGACACAGATGAACTACTAGGCCTTTAAGACAATATCTCAACAGAAGGCACAAAATACTACTTTCTACCTATGCAGCAAGTTGCAAGACTCAACTCTTAAAAATAAGTTGGTAAGCTAAATGAGCAGAGGCAGGATGGTTATCAGCATATAGCAGTTCAAATTTGCCAGGGTAGGATGTAACTATCAAAGTTCATAAAAATTGAAATAATAATTTCTCTGCTTTATAACAGAACAGTTAAAAAAATATCAATCATAAAAAAATCTTAAATAAATTATATTGGGGCAGTATATCAGATTGGGAAAGGTGAAGGCAACCACTGCACCTTCAAAGCCTTCCTGCTGTGCCAGCTGCACAAGACTGAAGGGAAAGGCTGATAGAGCTCATCTGCACAGGTCTGCCTGAAATACCTGCCGTTCATAACTGCAGATAAATGGTATCTGCCTACAAATGGTATCAGGTTTTTTCCTGCATAAATCAGAAAGGAAAAACAATGCAGCCCTCAGCCAGGCTGCTTGGAACTCTGCCCCAGAACCAAGGGACAGCTCCTAACAGAGACAGTAGTAAAACCATATGTACACCAAGCAAACTCACCATTCAGCAAATTATAGAACACTGCTCGTGTGCTTTTCACACTGGTGGCACTGCCCACGGAACCTCCGACATCCCACAGCTCAATGTAATAGGTCTTCTCTTCTGGAGTTCCTTCTTTGTAGTCATGGATCTGATGGGAAATTCACATCATACATAACTACAGCACCATGTCACAGGGGTTAATCCACGACACAGACACTTTCAGCTGGAAGGATTGTTGCACTTGGATAGAAACTTGGGAATTCTCATGCTGACACTATTTCAAACCTCTGAAGCGGAAGAGAGATGGAATGAGTACCAGGCAGCAGCCACTGGACACCACAGAGACAGAGATCACCACCTCATGTGAGATGGAGCCTAGTGAGTAAACAGGGAGCATCCTTTGCACCTCAGCATGGAGCAAACCCAACATCTCATGATGTGCTTAGCGTTTTGCTAAAGCAAACGGAAAAATTAAGGTCTTGACTTCTCACCATTGTTAAAACCCACATGGCAGCACTGCAAGAATATTAACCCAGGTGACAGACCTGGATTCCAACTGACCACATCCTTTTCCTTCCCAAATTCTGACATCTCAACTGAATTAATTAACAGCCTCTGCCCCCAGATCTGCTGAGTAGTTTTGCTCCACAATCAAACGGGACTGCCATGTTCCTCTCCTCAGATTTTGGAAACACATTCCTAACTGAGGGCAATGCATTTCAAGGAGAATGCAGCAAAGAGTGATGTAGGAAAAAAGCATTTATCAATGTCCCATGAGGGCTGTAGGCTGGGCCAAAGAACTGCTGGATGAACATTCTCATTCTTCCCACAGCAGGTCCTGCAGCAAGTAGTCAGGAGGAGAAGCAACCCCCTGGTCACAATTGTCACCAAAACCCAGGAAATAAACTCTCTAACCCAGTTAGGTTAGAAAATCAACACTAATTTATTCAGCACTGAGGTACCTGAGTAGCACTTCACCAAACGTGTACATCACAAAACTTACAACTATTTATACATTTTGGCAAACAAAGGAATGAGCCAGTGCTCATTGGCTTACAAGTTACGCAGTTCTCTTCATTAATTAGTACTCTGTCTTCTATTGCTTATTGATTTCTCACTTCTCATGCTAACTAGCCCACATTTTCAGCCTTTTTATTATCTTTTGCCCAGATAGGGAGAGCCTTATTAACTGTTAGTTTCTTTTTTACCTCTGCTTTCTGTAACATGTCTTTGTGGTTTATAAATTCAGCGTTCCCAGTGTCTAGGTCTCACCAATAAATTTCTCCTGTTAATTTCCTCACCCAGGTGTACAAGCACTGAAGCACGTCAGGCCCTACATTTCAATTCGTTTTTCTAACACACGAATATTATCCAGAGTTTTCCTGTGTTCCCACAACCTAAATGAGCAAACTGTTTTCCCCCCACTGTGCCTGGCTGACAGCTTGGCTGTTCCCTGCCTGTTTCTCAGGGAACTGGCCACCCTGTGACTTGTAACTACCAGCGACAAATGTCTCGTCTGATTGTGACAACCCTGGAAAGTCAAAACTTGCTTACACAAGTGCTTGGCTCACATTTGACGCTACTTGCATCAGAAGATTAAGCCCTCGGCAAAAAACCACATGATCAAAGTACACCTCCTTCTGGGGCGGTAAGTAATTAAAACAAAAAGTCAAGGCCCTTTCCTTCCAGTCAGGCTCAGGGCCACCAAGAGGTGCATGTCACCTACTCGCACATCCACGGAGCAGCCCACTGTCCAGGACGGGTTTCCCAGCACCTGGTTGTGGCACAAGAGGTGAACGAGCGACGATTTTCCGACACCTGCAAGTGCACAGAGAGAGAACAACTCCTGGGAGGCGCTGCCAGGGTTACAGGTGGAGAGGCCGGGAGCGGCACTGAGTGAACGCGGGCGATCCCGGCCCCTCAGCGGGTAACGGGGAGGGAAGCGAGGAGCAGCTCCCCGAGGAGCGGCCCCAGGACACACGGCCTGGGGACACGGACTCACCGGAGTCGCCCAGCACCAGCACCTTGACCCTGTCCAGAGCCGCCATCTTTACCCAGCCTAGCAACAACGCCTAGACACCGCGGCACCCGCCAATCGCGGCGCGCGTTCTTGCTGCTTCTCTCAGCCTATTGGCTGCATGCTCGTGCGGCCAGCGCACTTCTCACTTCTGATTGGTTTACCCTGGTGAAGGCGGGAAGGCGAGGTGCGGTACGAGCAGGCGATTGGCTCGCTTCCCTGTCGCTCGCCGCGCCGTGGGGCGCGCGAGGCGCGGGAAGGGAGGGGGCGGTGCGGCGCACGCGCCGCCGGCGGGGCTGACGGCAGAGGCGCGCGCGGCGGTGACGCGGGTGGCGGAGCCGCTGGAAGCGCCGCCCGGAGCCGGGAAGAGCTGGAAGCGGCGCCAGGTCAGTGCCGGCCCCGGGGAGCGGGGTGGTGCCTGCGGCCCGCGGAGGCCCCCGGCCCGGCGCTTGGGTGCCGCAGAGCGGCCCGCGGGGCCCGAGCTCTCCGCACGTTGTGCCCGTCTGGGCCCCTTCCTCGCCTTGGCTCCTTCCCACCGTTTGCCGTTCCTCCTGCGGTGTTTGTTGAGGCTTCTTCTTTGTTTTGTTTTGTCTTTATTATTTTTTTTTTTTTAAGAGGTACTGCTGACCTCCTGTCGTCCTACAGAAACCTACACAATTCGATGTTTAAACCTCAACACATAAAAATGGGTAGGGAATGGGAAGCTGTGCAGACGACATCGGAATTTTCTCCTGTGACTGGCGTTAAAGCTTAGTCTGCTGTTATAGTCCGGGAGGTGTGTGTAGTTCGTAATTTGAAGGGAGATGTAGGGTTATGGGCATTGAGGAGCTGCTGACTGGTAAAGTGAGCTCATTCCTGTTTGCCGGGTTTGAGCCACCCAGCCATTCAGTTTTCCAGGTCAGCAAGGTGAGGTTTGTGGTTTTTTTTTTTTTTTTTCTTTCTTTCTTCTTTTTGGTTGTTTTCTGGGGCTTTTTTTAAATTGTTTGTTTGTTTTTGTGTGTTACATTTCTTCTGGCCTCAGGAGCCTGCTGGTTCCCTAAAGAAGCCGGCGAACATCACCTCTCCTGGTGGCACCGGGCTGCTGGTGGATGGGCCCGGCTAGCAGGCTTGGCCCTTCCAGGCGGCTCAGAATGAACAAGGAAGGTTCTGAAAAGGCTCTTCAGCCCTGCACAGCTAAGGTGCACCTTCATGAAGTCTAGCTAGCTCAGTGCTTTTCATCCTCAAAAGGTGGAGTTTTTTCTTCCATCTTTTCCAGTGCAGTGTTATCTTCTCTTACTGCTGGTTCTGTTGCTCGTCAGAGTTCACCACCAGCTCATTAAACTGTTGAAAAACATAGCAAAAAGGAGGAAAAAAAGTCTTTTTCTACCTTTAAGGGATCAGTTTGGTGCAGGGGATGGTGTTGTGAGGGCAAATCCATGTGCCTGGGAGAGGAGCACATGCCTTTCTGGCAGGAATGAGGCTTGATGGGAATTGCATTCCTGCTTCCCACTTCCTGTGACATACAAGCTCACTTTCTCACAGGATTCTTTACTCTTCTAAACGAGAAATTATGTTAATTAAAGCTAATCTGGTGTCTTGTTACTTAGTTTCTTTGTTTCTTTATTGTTTATATCCATGGTATATACCCACTTGCTGGCACTCTGATGCACTGAAACTGTACTGAACCCAATACTTCTTAATTTTTTGTTGTCTTTCTGGAATTTCCGAAAGGCAGTATTGCTCACATTATCTATCTTGATGAAAAGTGTGGTGTTTCAGGTCTTACTGAATCCGTAAAGTGAAAAGCAATTACTGTCAGAAAAGTAGAAAGAGTGCTGGGGTTAAGCCCACTGTACTTCATTGTAATCATGACTTCCTAGGCTTGGTATGTGAGAGAAATGATCTTACTTTCTTCCCTTTAAACAAACCCCCAAAACCTTACAACTGCATTATGTGAGGGCCAATGCTCACACATCTCCAGAATAACACATATTTTCCTGGTAGGTTCAGATCAGAGTGTAAATTTTAAGAGGCATTGGTGTCCATAATTAAAGTTTTCTAGTGCCCTCACATTACAGTTAGGTCAATTTTGCCACCGTGTGGGGAAAGCTTCCCACTCATCTACATCCTTAGCCATGCATTCTTTTTGCATTGGCTCTAGTCTGGTAACATAAATTATTCAATTCTTGAACTTTTCCCCTTTGCCCTCTCTGAAATGTTGCACTTTTTTTTAAATTTATTTTGGCATGTTAGGTTGTTTTTTTTTTTCCATTTTTTATCAACTTGATTCACATTTCTTCGTGAATAGTGAACTGCCAGAATTAGGACAGAAGGGTGGGGCTTGTGGCTGAAGGCAAGGAAGGAAAATTAAGATGTCCTTAGGGGAGGGAAGGTGTAATTTGACTTAAGCTGCAACAGGAAGTTTCATCCATTTGTGTACGTGCACACAGGTGGTCCTTTAATTTCCTGACACCTTGCTATTGTTTATGCTGGGTTAAGATTATAAAAGTGATTGGGAATTATATCCTGAGCCTGCATTGTTCAGTTTCTGCCTGGTGTGGTCAAACCTTGTGGCCTTATTACATCTGGCTCTGTGTTTTCACTTGTGAAATTAGGGGGAAACGCCCTCATTTCAGCCAGGCCCCTCAGCCTTTCTGTGTGCATCCTGAGTGAAGAAAACCCTTTGATACCTGTGGTCTCCTGGTTTCAGTTTATGGAAAGCCAACAAGAAGATGGGATTTCAGTGAAAGCAGGTTGTTTTCTGCTCTCATACTTCAAGGCAGGTCTTGCAATGAAAATACACTATTTCTTATCAAGTTGTAGTGCAGGAGGAAGGCTGAGCAGCAGTGTTCATGAACTCTCCAGGGAATGAAACTCAGTAAGCTCTTGATAAAATGTCAGAAGTCTTTATTTTGCAACTGATGTGGGATAAAGGGAGTTCTGGGCTCAATACAGAGAAATGCAAGTAAAAACAAGACTTGAAAGTGGAAGATTCTGTGCCCTTTTCTGGAAAGGATGAGTAGTGTCTGAAGTTAGATTGTACAGATGTTGAAAATCTTGATGGCGTGTTTTCCATGGCATGTTTTCAGAAGTGTAGTTCTGAAATGTATGCCTTCCCTTGTTCTCAGGAAGATTCAGGATTGCTTCTCTTAGCTTAACCACATCATCTTCTGAAAGGCAGAATTTTACATCTGGTTAGAGCGAGAGACTACAAAACTGGGATCTGGTGTTTGCAAGTGACAGCTGGAGCAGGATATGGCATGCACTGGCTCCAGGAAGCCTGTGGTACCTGCCACATTTATGGGTGAGGGGATTCTCTTTTTATAACCTGATTTTGATTTCACCTGAAGAAACTGTCAGTGGTGTAAGTAAGTAACTTCCCCCCCCCCCCTTTCTTAAAAATCTTGTGTCAGAAGCTTGCAGAAATATTTTCCAAGCAAATCAGCAAAAGCTGGTTTCAAAGATTTAGTGGAAATGAGCACTAACTGACTAAATGTGGGGGAAAGTAGGAAGCACCTGTGCAAGTGTTAACTGTGTCTGATAGCCTGGGTTCGTGGCCAAACCTGCAACTCCAAGTTTTCCTCCAAAAGAGGTCTGGGGTGTTGCAAAAGCTTTGTATATCGATATGAATCTGAAGTGCAGTCTTTTTCCTTTTTTAACATCCTGCTTTTAAAAATCCTCTGTCAAATATATGAATAGTGAGACCATTGAATTTTCTGGGTAAAATTAATAGAAGTCTCAAAAGTTACATGTTGAAACAGGATGATCTACATTTGCAGTACTGAATAAAAATTCTTACCAATTCACTGGCTGATGTAGGTTTTCATATTTTCTAGTACTGTTTTCATCTACATTGTGGCTTCTAGGTTATCAACCTTCTAGCACTTTTTGTCTCAATTTTAGTCAGGAAAAGCAGGAAGAAAATCATATCTAACTTCATTAGAGTCCTCTTAGAGTTCATTGAAATTGAAACTTTTGAAATTGTTGTATGTAGAGAAGAGTTCAGTTGCTTTGATGTTGCATCAGGAAAGACCTGAAAGTGGAGGTGTTTGCTCAGTTCAGTTTCTGGCTTCTCTGTTGTCTTTGATCCCATCATACTGAAGGGGCTTTTGCAGTCACTTGTTCTCCCCCTGACACCCTTTCTGACATCTCTGGTTATGCTGAAGGCTTCATACTTTTTTACTCAACCTTAGGTACAATCTTGCAGCAGGTACCCTGATTTTCTTCACCCAGCAGATCTGATTGTGTTGTGTAACTGTCTCTTTTGCCAGTGTTGCCTTTTATAGACACATCAGTATTAATTCTTTCAATTACAGCAATTCTAAAAACCCAACAGATGTGTATTTAGATTTGCTGTCCTACTGTGTTAACACAGACAGGTCTGCTTTCCTCCTGTACCCATAATACTGACTTGTATTAGTGTAATTACCCAAAACAATTCCCCACCAACTGTCTCTTTTAATAAAGTCCATGTTTAAATTTCGAAATTCTTCTTTTGGCTGTTTCTGAATATGATGCAGAGTATGTCCAGTGTGTCTTATTATTGAAGCTGTGAGTGCTTACTGGCATAGCTGAGTATCTTGGCCATTGTATTTTTTTTTCCCCTGAAAATGTTCCTTGATGTTCATAAATTATTAAGGTCAGTTCAGACATTATTATGAAACAGATGCACGTCCATTAAAACCTTGTTAAAAGGTGTTATCATATTTCTTTGCACATGTAATTAATTCAGGTTTGACTTAGTGCTTCAGGGGAAGGTGAAATCATTGCTAAAGGATGTATTGGTAAAATCCTCTGGGTTTGAGTTTTGTGAGCTGGATCAGTGTCTTTTTTGCCTGGTGAAAGATGGTAAGAATTTGCAGTTAAGGGATTAAAAGCCTTGGATTTTTCATGGACCAGACATCAGCTTGGCCTGGTAAGATCTGGCAGTGGAATGTACTTAATTTTTTTTTTTTCTTTTTCCTCCTCAAAGATGGCCCCAGCCAGTTGCTTGTTTCACCCAAAAGCTGTCTTCTGCAGGATTTAGAACTTAAAATGTATGAATCCAATTTTTGAAGTGGAGGGTAAGAGGAAAGAATGGTTTCTGGAGTTTTCTGAATGCTTGTATTTCTATATATCCCCACCTGGAAGAAAACACTATTGCTGTCAAGATGCCCTCTGTTAGCTGAGGACACAGAAGATTTGAACATCACTCAAAATCTCCAGAAGAGTAGAACAAATTGTGTTAAATATAAAACTCCTAGTCCCACTAGATAAGAATAACGAATATTTTCTAGTGATTGACACTAAGAAATATTATTAAATCTCTGACTGTTGCTGAAAACTCTTAGAGTTGGTTTTATTTATTAGTCCCTTGTAGGTCTCTGTTTAAGCTGTTTGAGTGCATTATTCAGGAAATTGTACTTTAAACCTGTTTTGGAAGTGTTTGTGGAAGTCTGCAGCTGTTTTATCAATGCAGAGAAAAGTGCTTTCCATCAGCTCTCAGATGAGGTGTCCAGAGTGAGATGTGCTTATTTAAAAGCACTTTTCTCCTCTTTTTTTCTTTCAAGTGATGTCTGAAGGTCACTGTGCCCCTGCAAGTTGCATGACCAAGTTTTTCTGCAAGGAAGTTTTAGGGAAAGTGGATTGTTGAAGAGAGAAGGTTGTCTGCTCTTCTGGACAGTACTTAACAAGCTTTTGACTTTAAAAATTTGACTTTTTAACTCTCCTGGGGTGTCAGGTTTTATTTAAAATTGATCTTTGCATTTATTCTTTACTGTGCTTTAACTCTGAATAAGATTTAATCAATTTGAATAAATCAAGGCTTCCCTCCAGCTTCTGCATTGACACTGTTTCATAGTGTCAGTATGTTGCTGACAGATGCAGTCAAAACCAAGATTTATCTTTTAGTGACTGAAGGACTGAAAAAATACCAACAGGATGATGTTGATCTTTAAAGACAATATCCTGTGACAGTATTTAGATTTGGTCTGACTTAGAGATTCCAAAATACTGCATGGCTAACTCTTGATGGGGCATCATTTATTGCTAACACTTTTGTCTTCAATGCAAAGCTCTATAGAGCTCTCCTTTGTGTGAGATAAATCACTGTGTCTCTGGCATGCAAGAGAAAGCTGGCTGACTCTAAAAGTACTTGTTTCATGGGTAATTCGTGGTGTGATAGACGTGTTTTAATTGAATTTCCTTCAAGGGAAGCTGTAGCTGGACATCCAGGCATTGTTTGCTGTGAGCTATTCTCAGCCTGCACACCAGCAGTCAACAAATGTCGTTCAGTTAGTTTCAGTCTGAGCACCGTGGATACCATTTGGCTCTAAGAGGAAAAAGAAAGCTCAAGCAGGGAAGTGTTTTAAAAGAAAAACACAAAGTGATGTTTTTCTTATCCAACAGGCAGAAAAGACAGGATGATCTTAGTCTGCTTACTGTGAAGCTTCACATTCCACAGCCTAATTGCTTTGCAGTTGTATTGGCCATAACCCTTGAGAGGAACATCCCTCCTCAGTGGCAGCAGAGGGTAAGGGTGGAAGAGGAGGGGTAATGCTACACTTTTTTGAAAGGATGCTGTTTTTCATAAGAAAAACCAAGCAGGCTACTGTGATAAATGATCACAGATTTTTTTGAGAAGTCTTAGCTGATGGAAGTGAGTCAGCAGCTCCTTGGTTAAATATGGAGTTTGTGATCTCAGAGAGATGTCTTAGTGTGGGGAGTGGACAAAAGTTGTGTAATGCTGTTTGTGAAAAGGCCTGTCACAGGTTTTATGATAGTGGTGAAAAAAATAGGATACTCTAGGATAGGATATCCAGATCCTTTCTTCTGCTGTCTCTTTTTGCTTTATTTGATAGGCTTGAATACTGGGGAGATATATATATACAAGAATGCAAGTGAAAATAGAGATTAGCAGGGTTTTGCAATTTAATATATTAGTTCACAGTAAAAATTTGCACAGCAATGATGAAAAAAACCAGAAATTAGGGTGAGAGGGATTTTCTTCAGTGGAAGGAACCTTTTGCTGAAGAAATGGTTACTCACGTCCTAAACTAGCATAGAAAACTCATACTGAAAAAGATAATTCAGAGTCTTATTTGATGTTAGCTGGAAGTGCAGCCTTCTGAATGGGTGTTTCAAAAGCACCTCTAACACTTTGTTCTTCCCTTGAATCACTGCTGTTGTCTGTGAGCTAAATGTGGCAGGGGTGACAATGTGAGGAATTCCTTGCATGTGATCTTGTATATGTTGCCATGTATGTCACAGAAGCTTTTTATAGTTACGACTATTTGTGCCATTTGATGTTACAAGTGAAGTGAAAATAAAGTACTTTGAAATTGTTGTCTTGTCACAGACAGCCTGGTAAGTAGTGGTAAGTAACTCAAAGGATACTTCCTGGAATACTTCCTTCTTTTTTAAACACTTCATATTTGGTATGTCTTGATTTTTGCTATCATATTTGGTATATCCTTGATTTTTTTATTTATTATCCTATATTATTCATGGGCTTTTAAGGCCTGAATGTGGGACTTTAAATGAAGGTCCAATCCTTTGTAAGGACCTATTTGCTTGTATAAGAATGAGGCTGAAGCAGTTTGTGGTGTAGGAGTTGGTAGTGCTGATGATTTTCATGCTGCAGAGAGTTGACTGAGGTCTGTTTATGAGCAAGGATCTGTTCTCATTGTGCAGCTGGGAGCTTTTGCTTGAGTGCACACCAGCCTGTACAGCAGGCTGTCCTCACAGTGTGCCTCTGCCCAGGCATGGCTGAGGTGTTGAACCAGACAGGGTTGCTTACAATGGGATCAAGTGATGTCAGCTGAGGCCCTCAGACTCCACTCTTAGGCTGTCTTAGGATCTTTTTGCTGTAGCCATTTTCTGCTTTTCCCAATTTACAGGTCTCAGCTATCCCAAAGCTGTCTTCTGGAGCTCAGCTTCAAGACAGCTTTCTTACTTGAGCTCTGTTGGCTGTGACTAAATACAAGTGAAATTTGCTGTATGTTTTGGTGCTAATTTTCTTGTGTGCTTTTAAAAAAGTTTTACATAATTTTGCTTTGAATGAGAGGTATAATTTCCTTTTTCTGTAGCATTATTGACACTTAAGGACACAGTACAAGGCTTAGGAAAGGGAAATGGAAAACACCTCATCCTTTTCTTATTTCTAAGCGAGATAAATAAGAACTTTGGAAGTTAGAAGACTAGCTAAGAATGCATCTACCTTTTTTTTTTGTTGCAGTATACATGAAGCTCACGATCTGAACCTGCTATGACTGACCCAGACGTCCTCACTGAGGTCCCAGCAGCTCTCAAACGCCTTGCCAAATATGTGGTGCGTGGCTTTTATGGCATCGAGCACGCTTTGGCTCTGGACATCCTCATCAGGAACCCCTGCGTGAAAGAGGAGGACATGCTGGAGCTGCTGAAGTTCGACAGGAAGCAGCTGAGGGCTGTCCTCAACACCCTCAAAGGTGACAAGTTCATCAAATGCAGGATGAGGGTGGAGACGGCTCCCGACGGCAAAACCACGCGCCATAACTATTACTTCATCAACTACCGCCTGCTGGTCAACGTGGTCAAGTACAAGCTGGACCACATGCGCCGCAGGATCGAGACCGACGAGAGAGACTCCACCAACCGCGCCTCTTTCAAATGCCCCATCTGCTTCAGCACCTTCACAGATTTGGAGGCCAACCAGCTGTTTGACCCCAGGACAGGTAAGGGTACAGCTAACAGAGGGCTCTTGCTGTCTCCTGTGGCTCTTAAGTGCTGGGCTTCAAGGAGACAGAGCCTTAGGAGAATTCTCGCTGAGTTTGGCCAGAGCTGGAAGGCTCTGTTTCTGCAGGTGGTAAATGTTTGCTGCTTCTGCATTTTGCTCAACCTTGGTGAAATGCTATTGAGTGATGAGTAGTAGAGAAATGGAAGTCTTATGGAAGTCACACTCAAGAGTGCATAAAGCAATCTGTCCTTTTTGGAAGCTGATGGCTTTTCAGTATAACCTGGTCTTGCCAGTAAACTGTAAGACTTCCAGGTAGTTTGCAGGGAGGGCATGTGTAGAGTTGATTTTAGTTGGCCATTCAAGATGTGAGTTGTTACTGTTTAATATTCTCTAGCCTAGTGCATTGTACTGCACAACCTTGTTTCTCGGCGCAAGGCAGTCTCACCAAAGTTAAAAGAAATTAATTACGGACTTGTCTGTGGTTGGGAGTAAACAAGATTCTTATTCATGTAAAAGTCTCAGTGGAAGTGTGTATCTGTCTCATGCATATGAAATGAGAGTCTTTCTTGGGTGTCATTGTCTACTTTGTGCTTCTGTGTCAGGGAATAAAAGGAAGAACACCTGCACCAGATGAGATTCTGTTTTGCTAGTCTAATCTGGGATTATTTTGGGGGGAAGGCAGGGGGGGTTAGGTGTTAATTTACTTTTTAATTTTTTCCTTTTGAATTCCCTGTCCTGATTTTACTTTTTCAGAAAAGTAAGAGGACAAAAGTCAGGGGAGCTCTCGTATACCTTGAAGTATGATGTTTTGTGTCAGTTGACATAATGAGAAACTGTAAAATTGACTGTTTAGCAACACTGAAGCTTTTAATCTGGGGTTCCTGATGTTTAATCTGCCAAGTGCAGACACCCAAGAAATATTCAGCGTATCTTTTTCCCTTTTTCCTGTCTCCTAAATTAAAAAGCTGGGAATCTCCTTTTACTTGAGCAATCATGAAGATGTTACTTAGTACTAGAGAAGCAGAATCCACTAAGTCAAGTAAAAGTTGTTGATGAGATCCAGCACAGCTTTCTGAGTAGAAATGGCTTCCTTGTGGAGCACCAAACCAGCAGTGCCAGCACAGAATTTCTGTGCTCACCACAGAGTGTAGAAACTCTACATGCCCTCCGCAGGTAATCATCATCTGTGGTGGCTATGGCTGTGTGTGTTGGGCTGCAGGGAAATGGTGCCTTTGCAGGTTGCATTGGTAAGGAGAGAGTAGAGAACCTGTGCAGAGAACACACACAGTGGGGAGTGTGAGACACTGATCCCAAGGGGACCTACAGCACTTGGCAAACGCCTTTGGCCATTGCCTCCCAGCCTGTGTGGGCAGTGAGTTCTGAGAGCAAAGAACTGCCTGTCAAGGAGGTGCTGAAAATAATAATGCTGGGATTTGGCTTTGATACCAAGGCCTGTGCTCCAGGAACTGGTAAGGTCAACCAAGGTGCTGCCTGAAGTACAGGCACTGGCTGTGTCCACAATGTGAAGTCATTCACTGACACGTGGAGTGTTTTATGTTCTGATGGAGGAAAAGGCTGAGGGCTGTTTTCTCAACAATTCCAAGGAGTTCTGTCAGTATTTGTGCAAATAAAAAGATGGTCAGTTTACCTCCACTTACTTTCAGTAAGAACATACCTGCCTAGAGTTTATGTATATTCTGTTTCTCTTGTTATTGTTTTTAAGTCAGTGATAGCTTCATCGATGTAGTGCACAATGATACTGTTGTATGTCTGCTTTCTATTGCAGTGGAATGTCTTGTCTGCATGTTTGCTGCTGCTCTGGAGTACTGTATTAGAAAAGACTTGAGAGACCTCTAGATCTTTCACAGAGGAAGCTCATGAGGTCAAGGCATGCAGAGAAACGAGGTTTATTAGACAGTGAAGAGCCATCCTTTTCCAAGAACGTCTTTAGCTCCTGTCAGTGCTAAAGATAAACCTCTCCCACTCATGGAAACTTGTGGCAGTACAACTGCTGAAGGGTAGCTGAAAGCCACATAGCTTCAGTCACAGCTGACCTGAGCTGCTCTTATATTGCAGCTATGTTGATAAAACTTTGGGAATTAAAAGGCCTGCAGGGCCAAAATCTGTTAACCCATGGAGCAGGTAGGACATGGAAGGCATCCTCTGCACCAGTTGGGACCAAGCTGCACTTAAATTAAGAGTTTTTTGTTAAAAGATACCCTCTTTCACTGCCTGCCTTTTGTCCTTGTCATTCAGAGATGGGTGTGATTTAGATGTCCTGCATTTTCTTCTGCTTTTTTTTCCTCTTTGCTATCTACAACTCAAATGCAAACTCTGAGCAATTGCTGTAGAATTGGATGAGTTCCTCTTACTCTTCTTTATTAGCAAGGGTGAAGAGGTTTCCAGAACCACTTCATGACTGTGGTCATTATACAGGAATTTGTGAATTAAGAGTGCTTATGAAGAGCCTGTTCATAATTTGGATCTGTAGAGCTCTTTAATTTTTTCCACAGCATCTGTGTCTACCTCTTGGATTTGGCAGACCTTTATCTCTTATGGGTCAAGTAGCTCTCTTTTGGCTCTATTCTTTACTCCATCTCTGAATAATGTTGAAATAAACCAAAGTGTTTATTTTTTCATCGGAAAATGTGATTATTGATGGTTTTGGAGGGTAGACACAAGTCTGGTGAGAGAAGATAATTGATAATGAGAAGGGTATGTTTCCAGGGCATGTAGGTACAGATGTGCTTTGACTGCTGTACAGTTAACTTGGAAAAAATATTTTGAACAGAATAGCATGCTTGCCCCTCAAGTAATTTTAAATGTAGATTTTAAATAGTGTGTTACTTTGAGAATGTGTTTCTCTCTGTTTTTAAAAGCATTATAAGACTTTTTTTTTCTCCATCCCTTTTTCTGCATTAAATGTCTCAACCCAAAAAAGCTCCAAAGACTTCCTATGCTGTCAAAGGCTGAACAACTCTTACCTGGTACTTGAAGGAAGTTCAAGGACAGGATGTGTGACAGTGAAAGTCAAGATGATGCCAAAACCTGGAGTTTTTCTGCTGCTTCAGCTCACAAGGAGATCTTTTGAAAAGTGAAAAGAAATGTGTGCTGTGTTGAAGGAATTGCTTGGTTGTATGACCAGTGAGTGAGTGCCTGTTAACTCTTGAGCATGGCATGCCCAGGTCAGGAGCTGTAGCCCCATCTGTTCCACATGAGGAGCTTGAACAGATCTCCAGCTGTCACACTTTCTCCTCAATGGTGTTTTTTACTGTTGCCTCCAAAGAAGCACTATTGGTAACCCCTGGTTTTAGAGGCAAATAGGGTGAACACAGCATGGTTTTGTTGTGCAAAAGTTTGCCATGGAAACTTGTAGCAAACCTTAGAAGAACTTTCTGATTGAAGAGTTTGCCTATCGATGGGAATTGGTGCAGACTAGGTTGTTACAGGCTGAGCAGCCACTTTTGTGAGTGTTCTGTAATCTACAGGAGGGAAAACAATAATGCTGATGAATGAGAAGTGTCACTTCTAGCTTTGTTTTTCTGATAGGATGACTGATAAAGGAAAAAGATGGTTGTTTTCCTGGAATATCCTGGTATAAGCACTTGATCCTTGCCTTTCCCTTGTGCCATCATCTGCTGTCTGGCTGTACTCTGGTATTTGATTCTGCACAGGAGCAATAGTTTGCAGCTGCTGCTGTGATGAAGCCTTATGCAGGTGGAAAGTTTCAGCTATTCCCCTGAACAAGATAAGGGCTGTCTTGAGGCAGGGGGTGTACAAGGAAAGAGTTTAGTTAAGGAGCAGTAAGAAAAGCCATCTGTGAGATGTGTGAAGTGAGTAACACTGCTGAGCTCGGTCTACTGCCAGACCTGGGCTGACACTGGACACTGGCATAAGGCAGCACTGAATTTTCTTCTTTTACCTAGAGATAGCATGTTACTTTAGTCTCTTAAACCTATGGGAAGAATGTTCTTCTCTGTGCTTTTAGATGTAGAAACTGCGGAAATTTGGGTTCTGCAGGTCAATCCCTTGAATCGCAGATCAATCTAAACAACTTGATACCATTTTGTGGGCTGGTGCTTGGAGAATTAAATCCGCCCACGTGCGTTCAGTGGAGTGCGGGGGAAGGACAGGAGGAGCTGCCTTTCTCACCCGGTAGAGGGCTCTGTCTTTTCTCGCTACAGATGGGCTTGGCTTGCTTTATCTATGGAATGTCACAACACTGGAAATTATGTTCATGGATGTGTGTTTCTGTAGCGTGATTAATTGGATCTGGCTGGAGAAGGTCTCTAATGTATCCTACTCTCATACCCTAATCATATTTGTAAACCTAGTGTAGTGTTGGAGTTCTGTTGAATTCAAGGTCAGTGTGAAAGAAAGTATGTGACTAGAAACTGCAAAAGGGAGAGTGAGATGGAAGTGAAGGAGTGGCAGAAATGAGATTCTGCAGTGCCTCACACTGGTATTCAGCCCTGGATTCCCTTAGGTATTCTAAATACCAAACTGTGTTAGGATACTCACCAGTGCAGCAAGTGAATCTGATGTTAGAAAGTGTAGGGCTAGATGAAGTAGTTTTTGCACTGCTCTCTTCAGGCTTTGCAATGTAATTTTTACCCAGCCTTACGTTTCTTTCACTTCCGTTACTGTGAAGAAAAATAGTGATGTTACCAGTTGTAATTACAGTTGATCTCTCATGTCCATCTATACATTGTGTCCTCACCATAATATTCAGTTAGATAAGGTGTGAATAGTAGTGGAAAGAAAAGGATGGAAGACAGGTGGGTAATGTGAATCAGAAAGGTGATGCTTGTTGGAATGTTCTTAATCCCAGTTGCAATCACTGAAGTATTTTGTTGCTTTTGGAAATCACAGCAGTTAATTACTTGTCTGCTCTTCATCCTCCCACAGTTTGCTCTTGGTTTGGTGAATAATTTTGTGGGGATGTCTTGCTGTTCCTATAAATGCACTGTAATGGTAACATACTGGATGCCTTTCTTAATCTGTGTACTGATAAGAAATTTAATTTGAGAAGAACAAATTGAAGGAGACAATATCAGTTCTGTAGAAGGAGAGACAAGACCTTGAATATCATTTTAACCCACTTGTTTTACTGTCAGCCTCTCACATGTCCTTTTTGTACTTCCTAAGAGAATTGCACATATCACATTCAGAGACTGGTTTTCTGTACCTGTCACAAGGCACTTAATAGCACATTCAGGCAGCCTGTGTGCAGCTGAGCGCTTGTATAGTTTGAGCTTCGTTTCTGAGATTAGAAATTTGACTAGTCTTTCATTTTTTTGCTTTGCTCTTGTGTGCTGACTTCTGGAGCTACTGCCTTTTCTCCTGAGTGCTCAGCTCCTCACTTCATCCCCGGTGAGCTGCTCAGAACACATCTGTCTTCTCATCTTCTTTTGAATTCCCATTTCCTCAGGCAAGTTCTACGTTAGCTTCAAAACTTCCTCATCTGATTCAAATTACTTTTGAGCCTGTCCTATCTATTTTGTTAATTTATTATACTTCCTCTTTTCCCTGCTTTTTTGTCTTACCCTTTCTTGGGGAGCTCTTGTGTCCATTTCTAATATATCTCTTTTTGTATTCTGTCCCTTCCAGCCACTAGAAAAAAATAAATCACATGGAGCTATTCATTCTATATATTCACACAGTCCTAGTTGATCTTTATGCTGTTGTTTCTTGTTCTTTGAATTCAATGATTTTAAGACATTCTGGATAACTTTGTCTGCCGTGTAGTGCCATATATGTGCTAGATGATGCTAGCACATACATGGCACTATTATGGCTAGTTTTAGTGTTGAAATGCTAAAACAATTTACAGCTTTTAACCAGCCAGAATGATGACTTGGCAAGTCTTAATGTAAATAGGCATACCAAAACTTCCCTTGAAAAAGAAAAGGTTCAGAACAGTTCTGCTTTGAACAATTTCATGTTCTGTGAAGTTGTGTGTTCTTGTTATCATTGTTAGCTTTCCAAGTGCATGAAAACCCATCAGTGTGATTTTCCTTGACTCTACAAGCACATTTTGTTTGTCTCTGCTGCCACTGAGAGCTTTTGGCAACCACCAGCAGAAGGAAAGTGTCCATGCTCTGCTTAGTTTTTCTATTTCTATTCAAATTCCTGGCAAAATCTCCAAGAGTATTCCTGTCAGCTTCACTCTGCTTCAGCTTGATAAGGCTTGGAGCCACAGGGAAAGGAAAACTGAGAAAAACATATCAGAATTAATGCATGTTTTCCTCAAAGTAAGAATACTGTGTAGAGTGACTTAAAGGTTGCATCTGTAACTTCAACCCATTCCCTGTGGGTTGGGCACCCTGTCTGGAAAATAACCAGCTGGTGTAACCATAGATCTCTCAGCTTGATGGAGAAATAGGTGAAGGTAGGGTTGGAACCTGTGCTGTGCACAGTATCAGCCAAGAGGATAAGCTGTTGCCTGTGGAGTGCTGGCTGGTCACTTCCCTGTGTTCCACACTGACCTCTGGCTGGAATGCTGTGTCTCTTAGATTAAAAATCCATCTGATAAATGCGTGCCCTGACTTATAGTATTGATGCCTTTTTTGTTTTATCTGCGATGGGCATTTTATTATTTGAAGTACAAGAAGTAATTGCCCTTCAAGTAAAGGTTATCAGTTTAACTTCTTTTAGCTTTGCAAATTGAAATAGATTGCAGCAAGAAGATCTCTGTAAAATCTGTGAATATTGCTAAGCCGTTTATAGTGATGAAAGCTGAACTGCAGCATTCCTTTCTTTTATTCTAGTGACTTGTTCTTTTGAAACTGCATCCTTGATAATATTGTCTGCAAAGGGTGTTATTCTTCTAGGCGTGAGCATCTGTAAGTCAGATCAAAAGCTCATGGAGAATTCTGTAGCTTGTATTGCAGTCTCTCTGTTACTGGATGCAGTTCAAGGGTATAGTATGTTGGCTCAGTTGGTATTTTGGTGTAGTTTTCTTGACTGAAAGAAAAAGTACCTATCTGTGGTTCCCACTGGGCTTCCTTTGGATAGTCCCTCTGTCCAATTGTGTTCTTCTTGGCTTAATGTCTGGCCTTATTTATCCACAGTAGGACCAAAGGAAGAACACTGTCAGTTCAGAGCTGCTGAGGTTGTGCTTATGAGCTGGAGCAGAAATAGCGTCTGGAGAGAAAGAAAGGATTCCTCTCTTCCAGTTTATAGTGAATACATATTAAATCATCTGAGGCTTCTGAATTACCAATAATTTGAAGTGTGTCTCATGCAGTCCAATTTTTGAATGTTTAATTTACCTTTTTAAGAGACATGTCTTTGCTTAAAAATTGTGTTACAGTAATTTTAATTTAGTTGAGCTAAAAATGATCTGCACACTGAGGTAAATGAGCAACATGGTGTTCCTCTAGATAATATAAAGTTATTCTTAAGGTGCTTTTTTCCTTTTTTTTTAAACATTAAAGGTTAAATTGTTCCCCTTCTCTAATTGCAAATCCAGCTCATCAGGAAGGGGAAATTGTAGTATGAGGTGTAGGTTAATGTTGTTGTGAAATGCTAAAGGAAATTTAGTTGATATCTTAAATTTTTTCGAGTTTACTGCCTAAACTATGGTCAAGGAATAAATACATATAAAGGCAGTTCCATATACACATTGCAAGGTGTGATCAAGTTGCTGTTTCACAGCTGAGTTACAGCACTGCCTTGCCCTTAGAGCACCTTGCATGCCTCATTCTCCTCTGATAACCTGCTGTGGCCCCCTGGCAGAGCTTATTAACTTGTATCCTGTACAGTGCTCTAGAGAAATGTATTTTAAACTGCTGACTGGGCCCCTGGACTGTCTTTGTATTCCTGTGCTTGGTTCTTGGCCAGAAAAAAAGCTGCTGTCTTTTTTGGCTTTCAGTTTAAGATCAGAGTGATACAGCTGGATGTGTTTTCTCCCAAAGTGCTGTCAGGGTACAAGCTCAAGCGTGCCCATCCTGTACAGTTATGTGCCTTCCAGAGCACATAGCAGGTCAGGCATGGAGCTTGAAGAAAGAAAATCTGTTGACCCACGTTCAGGTAAGCGATTCTGCCGCTTGAGGAACGAGCTTTTTTGCAGTCTAGAGTTATCACGGGTTTTTTTCCTTGAACAATGTGAGATTTGGGAATGCAGAAAGAGGAGGGTGGAAGTGCAGGCACATCCTGGGATCTCAAGTGCAAGGCAAGAAGTGTTTTAGAAGTAAACAGTCCAGTGTTCAGTGTTGCACCTAAAATGTGCTCTTCTGAGAGAGGCAACAGTAACAAGAGGCATGAAACCTACTTGGTGAAGATTTGCACTTCAAAAGGATTGGCAAGGCTTTTAATTCTCTCTACCAGGGATGGCCAGGAAGGGCATTTCATCAGAACACAGCATCCTGTCTTCAATGATTAAAAGAAATCTGGGTGTCAGAAGGAAACAGGCAGCTGCTTTGACAGAACAGGAAAAGCTCAATAATACAAAACTGTTCTGAAAATGCCAGTCTAAAATCGCATCATGGAAGCATTTTCTCTCTGCACAGTCAAAATTTTTCTTCCTCTTGGGCTGTTTAATATTTTTATTCTTACTGTCTTGTTTCTTCTTGGGGTCTTCACATGAGTTAACACTAGTGGCTAATAATAATCAAATTCTTTGGTTGTGCTAACAGGTGGAGCTGAGGCAGACTGTCTTTCCTGGATTCCCTTTGCTGTTAGTCTGAAACAGTATGATCTAGTTTGCTGACTTCAGGCTAGGGAAAAGAGTTAAACGACACTCCTTCTGAAAACAATCCTGCTGAGAAGTAGATAAATGCCTTTAGTAGTTTTACTGCATGACTGGAGTATATAAACTCCTAATGTCCATGATTATGGGAATACTTGAATACTGTAGTTTTAAGTTGCAAAGAGATCGGCAACTTCTGAATGGTAATTCAGTGGAGGTGAAAGAAGAGATACCTTTTTAATTTCCATAATAATTGCACTGAGCTGCTGAAACTGATTAAAAAGGGCTTTGCTTATCTACCCTGAAGCCTAAAAAGCGGGGAGGGTAGGACAAGGATGTAACTTGACCATAAAAGACAAAGGATTAAGTGATTTGTGAATCTTCACTCAAGCTGAAATGGAGAGAAGGCAGTCTCTGTGGCTCTTCCTACTTTGTGAACAAGATCACATGAATATATGATTGTTGTTGGGAACAGACCACATCAATTTTAAAACCAAACAAAACATTCTTTTCTTATGAGAAGACAGTAAGAGCTGAAGTTAAATTGGCTGATCTGTATATCTCTGTAAAAATCTTTAAAATGTCAGAGAAGCTGATGAAGGAAGAGGCAATAATTCTCACCTGCTGTATATGATGCTAAAACTTTGGGCTGGTTCTATGGTTGACTTGATCTTTTTTTTTTTTTGCATTTTAAAGAATTTAACTCAAGGAAATCTGTGTTCTCAAGCCACAGTTGAGCTGCTCACTATCACCCAAATATTTTTATATGATAACTGAACATCAGATGTCTATACTGGAATGATTTTGTTGAGGATTGAGTTCCTCAGTCCTGCCTGTGGTCCTCCCTCGGCCAAGGTCTTGCCACTGGTAAATGCTTTAGTGATTCATCTCAATCTGCCTGGAGCTGGAAGTTAATGACCCACAAAAGCAGTAAGTTGTAAAGCTGACAGGAACTTGCTGCTTTCAGGCAAGGAAGGCTGCTGTGCTTCTCAGCAGTTTAGTATTTGCTTCCAAAACATGATCCTGGTTGTCATCTGAATCTGTAGTACTCATTCAGCAGTTGAGTGTTAAGGACCTGCCACCTTGTGTGTTCTTAAGACTGCAGTGGTTACAGTCTAGTGAAAGGAAAACAACTACAGTTGTGGAACCAGAGAAGATGTGACTGAGCCTGAGTTTGACCTGTGCCCATCAGCCTGCAGCTTTTAGCTCCTCCTAAATGCTCCTTGAGTGACTGTGTTGTTTAGATACCACAGCTTAAACTGGGCATGAGCTCCAGAAATCTCCCTTTATTGCATCCTTACATGGCTTTATCACTTATTACTTAGGTTCTCTGTCTTCCAGATGGGAAATACATAACACTGTTTCCTCACACTTGCTTGATTTGCCTGGTTAGACTGATAGTTTTTGAAGCAGAATTTTTTGTACCAAATATTTTTGCAGTACTCCAATTCTCTGCAGTTCTGAGCTTTGGTATCCCACATGAGTAGGACCAATGCCTCATAAATACCAGTGAGTCTCTGCTGGTTTTCAGCACTGTTCTGAAATTTTATCCTTATATTTAACGAGATGACAAAATGATAAACAAATTTTTACAAATCTCAGAGGTTCTGCTGTCTTTTGCTGCTCTCTTGGATTGAAAGAGACTTTGTTACCTTGTTAGATGAATCATTTACACCATGCTTCTCCCTCTTCAGAGTACAGGTAATGAGTTATGTCTCAGATTCAAGATCATTGGAGCACTGCTGCTCTTGCCCCTGTAAAAGAAAGGAATAAGAGCTTGCTTCTCTTAACCCCTTTTTATTTGAATTTTAATTTATTAACTCACTTCTATCAACTCTGGTGCATTTCTAATAGCAAGATGGCAATTTCCCTTGGAGTTGTGCCAATTCTGCTTGCTCTGATGGAAGCGTTTGTGGCACCAAGCATGAGTGCGTGCTTAAGGAGAGGGAAAGCAAATGCAAGTAAACAGCACAGCGGGCCTGCTCTTTGAAACTCCCTGTGAGGGCTCAAAGATTTGCAATTAATGTCCGTATGTTTGTTTATAATCAGTTTTGAAAGAGCATTAAGACCCTGTAAGCTACTGAATGCTGAAAGACAGGAAATCGGGTTTGGAAATCTGGGAATTAATTTCTGTAGCTGTTGTTTGTTTTCTTCTCAGATCACTGCGTGCATCAGATTTGTGCAATAAAAAATAATTTTAGTATGTATTTACTGATTTTTTTATTAAGGCTATATAAAGTCGCTTTCTTTAATGTAACGGCAGTGTTTGCTTACAGGTATGCTGTACAATTTCATGGTGTCAAAACATTGATTCCTCAACTTGTAATGACTCTTCATGTAAGGTCTGCTGTCAGCCGTGATGCAAAATCCTTTAAGATAATCTATGATAGGCCTTTTCAGGTTACAGCAGTTAAAACTTGGAATTGATCTCTTAGTCAGAAGTTACTTGTTTGAGAATATCCTGTGTGATATAGTTGCAGGTGTAGGCACTCACTTGGATCATTTGCATCAGTCTTTATAGGTGCCCCAATATTGCAGAGTCTGAATGGTGATAAGGGATACTGCTTTTGTACCTATTCTGCCCATCCAGAGGTGCCTTTATAAGGCTCACAGCCATCATCTGTAGGCAGTATAGAAAGTAAAGTGCAAGTATGGAAAGAACAATGGAAAAATATGCTTTGGACTTTGCTAAACATCATCTTGTTGGCAAATGACAATTGATGTAATTCATAAAGACAGTTTTTCATTCCAGTTGCGTTTTCTACGCGGAGAATTTGCCACCTTTTCCAATTTTGTCTTGTTAGTATATACATATGCACCTAAGAGTCTACATTCAAAATCTTTAGGAGAAAGTAGGAAATTGAAGTGAACCAGGACAGACTCTTGTAATGCTCTCTAAGGCTAACAGTAAGCAATGATCTTTTTTCCAAAAGTGGTATTCTCCACCAGGTATGCAATCATGTTGGAATTAATTTATCTGGATGACGTTTCTTTAGTTTGCTGATAAGCATCCAGAACAGTTGAAGATCATCTCTTCTCCCAACCAAAATAGATTGCTTCCCATTTTTCTCATTATCCTTTATCTTATCTCATTATCCTTCTCTAAAACTTAAACTTTGGCTCACTTTTTTTTTTCTCTAATAGCTCATACTCCTGATCAGTTCCCTCCTTATGAGTAAATTCTCTTCCATGCTTTAGTCTCTATCAATATCCAGTTTTCCTGAATGTGTTATGGAGTACAATCTCTAACAAAGTGGGCTGAATCTCAGCTGTCCTCCACCCTTTCCCAATCCTGAATTCCAGTCACTACCATCATAGTTGTTATTTTTCTCTGCATTAACTCAAGGTAACTGCTATTCCTCACTGAGCTGCAAGAGATTAGATAATGTCCTTGGAAGTAGGAAGGAGGAGAAAAGGCCATCTGCAGCAGTCTCCAAAGTGGGATGCATGCAAAACAATCCATCATGGTGGGAGGAATACAAAGAAAATATTTTTGTAACATCAACAAAAATCTTCTAAACCAGTTTTTCATCTTTATCTTATTCCTAATTCTATTTTTGTGTATGCTTTATAATATATAGCATATTATTACAGTACTATATATATAATTTTGAGTAAATATCCTCATAGTTTGCTCAAAAGATTTTTTTCACTGATGGGGTGTGCAATCAAAAAATCTGGAGCTTCAGATTTCCTCTCTTCTCTTCCAAGGACAATTTCCAGTTCCTTGCCCATGTCAAGATCTTTTTAAGTTTTTTAATCCTTATTTTTTTTAATCCAAAGCATTATGATTTTGTTATTTGAGGGTTAAATCAGACTCTGGGTTTGTTTATAAATTTGAAAGGCAGTGTTTTGTGCTCTTGAGAACATTTGCATGGATTTTAATAAAGCAGCTTGATCTTCTGCTGACTGCTTTTGTCAAAAATCTGAATGTTTCTTCTTCCTTCCACTGGAACCTTTTGTCGATCTTTCCTTGACCCTGAAGTAAACTCTTTATACACACTGAATACACTGTTGTGAGTTTGAGATTTCTCTGGCATCTTTAACCTGTCCCACGTGTTTCTGTGCATCCCTTTGGACGTGCATCAGATAAAATGGATTACTGTGACTCTTACGTGATGAGCTAGCTGCAAGGTAGTCCTTGGTGCACACAGAGAGCATGCCACTGCCTTTGTAGTGCTGTTCTTCATCTTCTGCCCAAGGAGAATTGAGGCTATTCCAGTTTGGGATTGCAGTGATAACAAATGATTGCTTTTGTACCTGCTTCCCATTAAAAGCTCTTCTCTTCTCAACGCTGCAGGTTGCAGCTGAGCAAGGTTATGTGGTTTGAGGTTCTGCTTTTGTTTTTATTCTCTGTTACCTTACTTTGTTGTAGCTCTAAGGCAAAACATCCCTGTGTGTTCAAATGGAACCAGAACAAATTGCTTCATTCCTCAGGTTGTTATGAGTGAGGGAAAGTTATTTTGGAAATATTTAGGAAAGTTGGAGCTTTTTGTTAAAAGAAAAGCCAGCAAATTTGATAGGATCTGTGTAAATAAGGAAAGATACTTACTGTCTGGGAAGATGATTTTTTGATGGAAACTTGCTCTGCAAAAAAGTTTGTTTAATATAGGAATAGAAAAGTACTTGGAATACTTTTTCTTAGATTTTTCGAAAATGTATACATTCAAAAATTTATTCAGGATGCAAGGCAGAGTGGAAAGTCTACAGACGTCAGACTCCGGAAGTTAATGCAGTGATGAACATGAAATATCTAAATGGAGTTTTCTGCCTTGGGTTTAAGAAGAGTGAAAAACTGATACTAAAAAAAAATCAGAAAATCAGCATTGTTAAGACAGATTTGCAACTTTATTTCTTCTATACATAAGCATTTGGAACAATCTGCATATGCCTTTTCTTCTCAGGAGAAGTGCAGTATATTGTTTTCTACAAATGAGTTTGTTGCCTTGTGTGCTGTATTCAGATAGTGTATGCTTGCACTAAGCTGCTTTTTCATGTGTAATGTTAAAATATGCTGGAACTATTGGCAGCTAAATTAATTCATTAAACAAGAACTAGTGTTTGTGTCAGTAATATTCTTCTCTGGTGGCAATAATTGATAGTGTTACAGTGAGGTCTTGTGAAAGTATATATAAATATAAGTAAATTGCATGGGTAGGTGTATGATGTGTTCCTAATTGGAAATAACTTGGTGACAAATCTAGAAGGAGACTCTGAGTTCAGATTTTAAATTATCCTCAGAGAAAACCTGAAAGACTGGGATATTGTTATTTTCTTTCTGATGCCACTGTCTGAAAATGTAGAACCTTTCATCTGCCTTTCTGTGCTGCAAAATATGACATTTAGAGGGGCACTTTTCATTAGTTAATTCTGCTGAAATAAAAGTAAAATGCAGCTCAGGAAACTGATGCAGATAATTCTTGTATTCTTTTGAAGACTTTGGAAGGAAGCCAAAATTAGCTTCAACAATGGTTTTGTTTTAAAAAAAATGTATTTGCAGAACGTTAGAAAATGTTCCAGTAATACAATTCAATAAATGGGAGAGAGGGAAAGAGTCTTCCCAAGCATGGGCACTGACACTAGACAAGGTATTAATCTTCCTAATTTTAGGCATTTAGAGAGCAGACATGGACACTTGAGGCTGAAGAAAATTGTAAACAGAGCATCTTTCTCTCTACTGCCAGTGAAGGGAGCCCTGCAGACCAGTAGCCCCAATGTTCTTGTCTGGTTTTATGCGTCCTAGGTTCAGTGGAAGTTCTTTTTATCTGTTGTTTGCTCCATAGGAATGCCAGTTTCGTTGTGTGACTCTGGAAAGCCAATTAAACTGGCACGAGGTAAAGCTAAGCTCACACATGGTCTGGTGTATACTAAACTTCTTTGTAGAACAGTCCAATTCAGGAGAGACATTGAGCTGTCCTACAAAAATAACAGGTTTGGTTTTCTTCAAGAAAACTCTTCATTAATAAAACTTCTTGTTTGTGAATCCAAACTCTGTCACTTGGAATAGTTTTTGCGCTAGTCATTATTGTTTGGCTGTGCTTTATATTTTGATTTGCTAAAACCACGAATAGCAAAGAGATCACAAACATCTTGGCTCAGATTGTGTATAGTGTTTCAAGTATGAAGGCAAAATTCCTCATGTATACTTCTTTGTCTTGACCCCTGAAAATGCTTTAAAGTGTGAAGAATCAAGCATGTCACTGGTTTGGAGTTTTTGTGGTCGTTGCTTAAATGAATTCAAGTTGGATTAAGCTCCCTTCCAGCTTTGAAATCAGCAAGTTTACTCTATCCAGTCTCTCAAAGGGTGTGTGTGCCTCACAGCATGCCTTGTAAGGGGTGTGCTAGGAGCAAGAGAAATGTGAGGATCAAGAATTTATCACAGGAATCAACCTGTAATGTTCTACCTTTTTTTCAGCCTGCATGTGTTGGAGACTGGGAGAACAGGACAAGGGCATCAAGAGATGTTGGGTGCCAAGTCAGACATAAAATAACCTGTTAAAGTAAAACACACAGCTGGGACTTTCACTTGAACATGTTAGCAGATGGTCTGTCCGTCCACGTGTAAGGCGCTGGTGCAAGCGTTTGCTGCAGTCCCAGCAAGAAAGGCAATCAGGCTCTGTGGGGTATTGATTAAACTATCAGTTATTGGAACTAACAAGAAGGCAAGGGAGAGTGGATAATCATATAGGCCTCCGGGGGGGGGGGGGGGGGGGGGGGTGGTGCTTTCTGGTGCCTTGCAATTAATTTGATCCTGGCTCGCTGGCTTCCAGCATAAACACAGTGGAAAAACAGTCTAAAACTGGTAAGCTGTTGATTAAAATGTACAGGAGAAAGGCTGAAACAAGAGACAGAGTATTTGTGAACCAGAATGAGGATGCAGAAACAAATTTTCCAAGGAAAGGTGTTGTTAACAATTCTGTTTATTAAACAGCCCTCAGTGGTGGGAGGGAAGTTCTGTTTTAATTTTTCATACTTTTGTGTCAATTTTGTGTTTGTGACTTTAAAAATATTGTGCGTCTCTGCTTTGAAAAGTAGATGTAAAATAGTGAATGAGTATACAGTAAAAGTATCTGTATTTCAGAATATGCTGAAGATTATTTTCAGATACAGTGCAGGGCTAGAAGAGATAGCTCTATCATCATGCTTCTTTGAAACAGGGTAAATTTAACCTCCATGGCTAGCATCTTCCAGGCTTCTTATCTTCAGTTTTTCATAATACCCTAACCTAAAGGGGTTTTTTACCCCTAATTAAAGCTGTGAGTAATCTTTTTATGTATGTGTGAAACGAAAGAACAGTTTGTCACTGTTTTCATTACTGTAATACCCAAAATTTACTGTTTCTACCACCACCTTCTTAAAACTAATCAAGTCTGTCTTTACAATTTTCCATAATGAAATGTGTGTTAAGCTGTGTCATTTGTTCATTTGGAATTTTTACAGTTGGTCCTTATCTTCAAGTATGGAATCTGAAGCTGCACCTGGTTTATCAGGAGCAGATATTCATAGGGAAGAATAAAGCAGGGTAACATACTGTGGAGAGTAACAGTCATAGTCATGCATGACATAGTTATTAATATACATAGCAGCCAGATTTTCTCGTACTTTCCTTGCAGTGCAACAAGTTTGGTTCCTGGCTTTGTCCTCTGTGACAAACCTGAGGTTCTTTGCAGTGTGCTGCCAAAACAATTACCCTCTTCTAGTCAACCCCCTTTCTTTTTTTTCCTTTTTTTTTTCCTTTTTTCTCTTTTTTCTTTCTCTCTCTCTTTTTTTTTTTTTTTCTAATCCAAGTGCTGTGTTTTCTGCTAATCTCTAACTCTCTCTGAATTTCTTTATATTTATTCCAAGCATTTCTCCATTTGGAGTAGCCATCCCGTCTCCTAAATCATTGATGAGCCCTACCCTTTAAAGCATGGGCTAAATTCACAAAACTTTGTTACCTGACACTCACTGTAAAATACTAACTGTGATCAGGGCTTCACTTCGTTCCCCCTGATACCAAACTATTGATGCCTACTCAGAATATGGAGAATATTTTTCAGTTGTGCATCATCCTTATGGCCAATTCACCTGTAGCCTTTCTTCCTGGTGAGGATGTTTTTCAGGACAGTCCACCATCAGATTGCATCACATCTAATACCTGTTCTTCAGCACTTGTAATTATGAGATCTCCAGGAAGACAAAGCCAGGATATTCAGAGTGATGCCAGGTTGGAGGACAAGAGGGTCTGAACTGATACATGACCTTTTCACTTTGAATGAGACTTCCCAGGGATTTTGTGCAGTCTCCACCCTTGGGAGGTTTCAAGATATCAGTAGATAAAGTCTTGAGCAGTCAGATCTGATTGCCCTCATTTGTGCAAGAGGCTGGACTGGAGACATGCTAAGGTCCATCTATGTTTCTGTTCTTTCCTGGATCTGATCTTTTTACTCTTCATGTTCGTCCTTCTGAGATTTTGACAATTCTTCATATCTCTGAGCCTGCCTTCAACAGTTTCCTGTTTTCTCTGGTGGTATCATCATCAGATCTTGCTGATGGTGTATCAGAGATGTGTAATTTGTTTTACCAGCTGTACAAAGCTTTAGGTTCCACCTGATTTCCTTCTTTTCTCTGTTACAACATATCAGTTCCCAGGTAGGTGGTGACAGCAACACTTGTGAGCAGTGACACAGTCACAGTGACTCTGTAATTGCCACCTTCTGGTCTGTGCTTCTGCACCTGAGGGTGTTGAGCAGGGCCATGCAGTTACAAAAGGGACCTCCTCACTGCTCTGTGCCTTCATCAAGCCTGTGCTCATGTCTTTCTCCCACCCCCCAGCTACCTTGCCCATGAGATTTGACATCTTGGTGCTCCTTCTCAAAGGAAATGATTGAATCTAGTCTGTGTTACACTAGGGATGTCATACACTAACTGGCATAGCAGCACAGCTCACCTGGGGCAGTGTCTGTCTGTGAATGCTGCATAGTTTTAACTTTCAGAGGTGAAATAAAGTGATCAAAAAAGCTCTTACATTAAAATTTTGGGTGGACCTCAGTAAAAGCAGGCATGCATATTCCCATCAGTAACTGGTCCACATCCATGACTTTCCCCCAGTTCTCCTACCACCTTGGCCTGTTCATTTAACTTTATCTAACTTGCCCATGGAACTGAAAAACCAGCAGGTGTTCCCTCTCTGCTGGAGGAGAAGAGGCAGTTGTCAGCCCCTCTAGCCCCTTCCTGGGATGCTACATTTATCCATCTGTTTCCCATCCGCTGTGGTGCTCAGGAGTGTGTGACTGGACAGTCCTGCCTTGGCCCCTGACACCACCTCCCAGCACAGCACTTCCAGGGGAAGGCTGCCCTTCCTGCCACGCTCTCTGCACTGGAGGGAGCAGGGGCTGGTTAAAAATAAATTTGGGAGCAGATGGTGAGGCAGATTATTGTTCATCCTAGGGCGATGATGATGATGTGCCAGCTAACTGCTGGTTGTCTATCAGAATTAATCAGGAGCTGTTGTGGCACATGATCAGTGAAGCCATTGCTCCCCCTGGGAAAAGGGGAGGAAGAGCAGAGAAACAGGTCTGTAAAATAAATTGTTGGAAAAGCACTTATGTTGAAGATACAAGAAGTTTCTGATGGAGAAAAGACTCTAATAAGAAAAACAGGAATGTTTTTAGGATTTGGGGTTTTTTATGTACTAATGCCCTTTTATATATTTGCAGGTATGCTTTGCTTCTGCAAAGCAACTGGGAAAACTTGGTCACTTTCTTCTTGCGTTTGTTTCACTAGAATTGTAGATCATGTGAAATAAAAAGATTTAAGAGGTTTATAGGACCCTTACAAGCATGATCTCTATTGCCAGTATGAAATGTTATCCATGAATGCACCTGTTTTGGATTTGTGATCAGTGTCAAAGGAAAGGACTTGACACTTGCTGTGCTCAGAGCACTTCACAAATGTTAAATCTCTACACTCACAAAACAGACAAGGCAAAAGCTGACTCAACCCACTGAGCTGAAAAGGCAGTATCAGTTCTGATGCTTTAGCAATTGGAAGAGTAGTTGATCTATGTTGCCTTCTTTTTCACTGAAGAAGTTAATGAAATGGTTTAAGAATTAGCAGTGATGAATCAAAGTAAGAAATAAATCAGGAAATACGTTTTTGTTATTATTTTGTAATGAAAAATAACAGTAATTTTTGATCCCTTTGTCCACTTAGATAACCTGTCAGTCTGTTTTGTTAGGCTACTAACACGTGTTAAACCAAATGTCTTGTTTTGTGTATTCAGCTTCTGTTGTCCAGGCTATGTCATGGCATCTCCTTTTAGATTCCACCCAAGCTGATGTCCAAAGATACATTTTGCTGGGGTGTAGTTTATGGAAAATTTATGCTTTGTTTTGGGAGGTGATATAGTAAGCATTTTTTATCCGAGGCTGTCAGGTCTCTACAGTCTATCTTAAATAGCACATTCTCCACAAATACACCGTATAAAATACAAAAATTTGGATGAAATTTGTTATTTCTTCACATTTTTAATCTGTTGTTCTTTTATGCTTTCTGTTAAGAAGGTAATGTTTTAGATAATACCATAATCTAAGGGTTCTGTCTATGTAACAGGGAGTGTGAAGTCAAGGCAAGGCTGAATTCAACTGCTTCAGCTTTTATTTTTCATTTTGTTTTTCAGGTGGTCTAATTTGATACATTAGAAATAAGATAGAATGGCTTAAAAAGAGGTGGTGCCTCTGTACTCAAAATTTGCAGGTGTCAGGGAGACTTTCTGTTGCTTTGCCTGGCATTACTGTGTGAGCTTCATCAGTCTTTCTCTTTAACAGTTCCATGAGTGAGGTGGCAGATCACTGGTGGGTTATCTGCAACAGCAGTAATCTGTAGATCAGGAACCCTGTTCAAATATTCCTGATACTAACAAGTCATTTTCTCTTGCTTGGTGTAAAAATGATGAGAATTAAAACAATTTTTTTCATGGGGTATTTCTTGTTGTGCATAGGTCAGACCGAACTGGAAAATTAGTCTCACTGGCTTTGTTTCTGATCAATTCTGTGCTGCTGCAGGAAGGTCAGGCTCTTACTACTTGGCATCTGTAGCACCTGAAATGTCCTTTGTTATTTATTTTTTTTCCTAAGGGAAATAATGTCAGGAACCTGTTTATTTCATTGCCCTTGCCCTTCCAAACTGCAGCTTTTGGTATGCCCGTTACTGGAGTGAGAGGATGGTTTAAAGGAAGTTGTGTGCACGTGGGGTGGCTTGCTCTTTAAATCTTTTGAAGTGCTTGGATGCTGGTAAGGTGAGGTTTTGTACAAACCCTGCAGTGCAGAGGCGCCTGGCTCCATGGGTGAGCATTACTCAGTTTTACCATGAAACCCGTGATGAGAGACTGCAGTACAGAAGGCAAAAATTGCCCTTAGCTGTAGAGATATTTCTCCTCTAAGAAGAACAGTAATTGAAAACAGCACCTTCTTTCCAAGCAGGTAGGAGAAGTGAGAGTGCTGGGAATTTGGTTTTTGAAGTGTTTTTAGCAGAAATGCTGTTTATTAACACAACCCTGTGGCACCTGTGACTTTCACCAGGCCATGCTGTTGTTTTAGTCCCTCTCACCTCTGTAGACCCATGTGGTTCCCATTGCACGAGTCAAAAGAAAAGGATAGAGAAGGTAGAAAATATGCCTCCTCTATTTTTTCTTTCCCTGAGGCAGTGTGGGAGAGAGGTACCTAGACCTCAGTCTGGGTTTCACAGGAGATCCTTCCCAGTATAATGAATGGGCCAACATTTAAGCAGCCTTAGCAGTTTCTCCTGCATATTTCACCTGGTGCCCTGTTATTTCCTCCTAATTTATTTTTCGAACATTTTTGTAGTCCTAGTCTGTGTTAGTTTCTCTGTATGCTCCAGGTTCCCTCCTGGCATCTGTGCAATTCTTTCACTTAGAAACTGCCAACTTATTTCTGTCCATGGCACTTCTGGCACTGTGCTGCAGTTTGGAGCTTAGCTCAGTCCCGAGGAACCTCTCTTTCCATTTATCCTCCCTTGCATTTAATGAGAAAATGGGGTCCACCCTGGCAGCCTCTGGGAAGCACTGCCCAAGCTTTTAGGGCTGCTCCCATTACTCTAATGACTCTGCATGGACAGAGGGAGGAAGGGTGGTTAAGCACTAAGTGCTGTCTTTGGAGGAAGCTTTTCCACCACACTTCTTTGGACTTCTCTTCACTCTCTTCTGCCAGCTCTGGCCTGAAGCCCAGGTTGTGTGCAGGAGGTCCTGCAGGTGGGGGCTGGCTGGGCTGTAATCCTTCCCCAGCCAGGAGAGGTGGCCCTTCATGGAACATTACTGGGACTAGTTTCATGTGGCAGGTAGTTTTTATAAGAACAGGGGAAAGGTATTTCCTTTGAGAGTAAAAAAGAAAGAACTTCTGCACGAAGGAGTTTCTAAAAGGCGTAACATTAAGGAGAAAAGAGAACAGTGGGTGGCATGACTATCCAGAAGAAAGTCTGAAGGAACAAAAAAGAATTCATGGATATTTCTGTTTCCTTCATGGCAGGTAAGAAGTGAGGCTTAATGTGCTAAAATGTGAGAAATACAGAATGGATCAATAAATTGGTAAAAATACTGTGTAAGGCAGCAGTTAAAAGGTAGCACTTGCAGGCAAAGGGTATGTGCAGAAGTCTCTTAAGGGGATCTGTTACCTTATGTGTATGGCTGAGAATCCCAGGGTAGTTGAATAGAAAATGCTGCCTTGCTTCATCCTTCCCATTACCAGCAGAAAGTCAGCTGAAAAGCAGCATTCATTCTTACCACATACTGATGTATATTTTTGAGTGCTGGGGCACCTTCAAAAGCTGCAAGCTAGGAGTATTATCTCTTCCACCAGTAAATAGTTGGTGAATATTGCCCAAAAATTATTTCAGACCTTGAGGGAGGAGGGTAGTGTGATGTTTGTTCTGGTAATAGTCTGTCTTTATTCCTGTGTAACCAACATTGGTAAAACCTGCTTTGTTTATTGTGAAGGGCCTCCAAAGCCTCTTGGAAAACAAAAAGTGAAAGGTGGACTTAGGAGCAGCTTGTCGTCTTGGTGTTGGCCCATTCCATTATGTGATGCCGTTGAAATTAATGCTGGAAACAACATGCTGGCTTGGAGCTCCTGCTTTAGTTCCTCTCTCTCGCTATTTCCAGCTGCTGCCATCACAAGCACTGGTATGGAAACACATGCTTCTGATATTGGCCCTGTTAGCCTTTCAAATAGTGTCTTGGGACCATGGTTTAAGGATTTTGTTCTTGCTCTTTGTTCTTAAATAGATTTCTGGTGTGTACATGAGCAGATTTGCATGAAATGCAAAGTCTCAGCATCCACTATGTGTTCCCTTGGGTGTCCTTCTTTTTAACTGGAGTTTATTATAATCAGGAGAAAATGACATTGTACATTTTTTTTATTAATCTGTATTGTTCTCTGTTGGTGGCCCTGGGTGCTGATGCAGGAGATTTTTCTTGCGACACATTAACTCTGATTCTAAATGCTCTGAGGAGAATTAGAAAGTAAAGGATTTAAGTTGTTGCCATTTCTGAGCAGTAGAGTTTGAAGCCCTTTTGGACTATGAGTAGCATAGTAGGTGTGCCAGAGTTCTGAATCTCCTCAGGGAATGTGTTGTGTGATACTGAAGGGATTTGGTAGTGGCAGTGAACATGGAAGAAAAGATCTCTCTGGGAAAATCAGAAGTGCTGGTGTAGTGTAACAAGTGGATCTCGGGCATGGGGAAAGTATTTAACATTTACCATTGCCAGGGTGATCTAGAAGAAACCTCTGAAACCTTCTGTTTCCCTGTCCCCAAACACTTGAGACAAGGAAGAAAAACGCTGGCCTTATGTATTGAAGGTGTTGCCAAGGGTGTCTTATCTTGGCAATTCCTCCTTCTATTGTTAACAGCAGGGTTCACTTTGTGCTGAGAGGGTCCGGAATGAGTGCTGGACACTATTCTTAGCCGCCTGTAATAACATTCTAGCACCACCATTTTTCCAAATTATGCCTAGGATAATGTAACTGTCGAAGTAAAATCTGCTCTGCAGCTTAACAGAGGGACCTTCTGTTTCCAGGACTGCCAGTCCCTCAATTTTTATACATTTACACACTGCTCTCAGGAACAATAAATAATACATGAACTTATGCATTGGCTAAGTAAAATTTCCTTCTGATTACAGTGAGACACTGTTTAATGGCAATTATAAAATATATTTCTTTTATCTTCTGCTATTTCTGCTGTGTGTTGAAGAGTATGTCTTTATCTCTTTTGTTGTTGTTGTTGTTGTTACGTTACCATCTTGTTTTTGCTCTTTAAACAAATTGATCATTTTTCATATGTTAGCGAGTTGCAGTTTTGAAACCTCCTGAACACATTTCTGGCAGAATTACCTCATCTGAATCAGAAATAGTGCTACTGCATGAGTGCCCTTAAGTGAGGTGGCTGCTACATCTATATTACAAGAATAGAAGCTTTGAAAGGAAACTGATTGACATTTATCCCAAATGAAATGTTTACTCTATGTTTAATACCTGGTGGGCAATTCAATACTCTGAATCCGTATTAAACATGTTTAATATTAAAATGTTTAAGAAGCATTATTAAGGCTCCAAATAGGTACTCAAAAGTCTGAGCTGTATCTTGGTATGCATGTATTATGAAATCGTGTTGAATTGTATGGTGAAACACTGGGTTTTCTATTTACTAAATTCAAAGACTAAGCTGTTTTCAATCACCCATTTTCAAAGGCTGATTTGGAGGGTAGGAGTATATATGACTCCTTCCCAAACCTGTAGGCTGAGGAGTTGAATGCTGTTCTAGGAACCTGGATTTTACTCTTCTGTCTTCGCTGTACAGTCCCATTTCATATTGAACAGCAGGTCAGTGAAGACAAACTGTTGGAAGGTGAACAGCCATTGCTCATGCTCTAATTCACAGAAACCTACCTTAAAACCTTATGGTCTGATACTGAGAAGGATCAGTCTCGTAGCTGTTGTCTCAGTAGGATTTATGCTAGAATATGTACAGACCTGAGAAAAACTGCATTGATATTTGGGGCACATAAAGTTAAGAGGAGGGGTTGTTTTTACTTCATTGTGGAGTCTGGATCCCAGTTGCAAACAGATTACACAACTTTGTTAGTAATTCAGATATTGTGGAAAAATTAATAAAGAGACTAAATTTTTTCTTTAGATAATAGTATTAGTTACATTATTTGTTTCTAGCTCAATTTTTAGCTGAAGTGCCGCACTTGACATTTTCTAACATGCACTCCACATGCTTCCTCACTCATCTGAGGCAGAATTGTGATAGAAAAGATGTTTTAGCAAATTTCTGTCTAGGATCTGACAATAGGGTATGTCCAGCAGTGACTAGTATTGGTTGTTGCTGTGCCTCCTGCCCATAATGGTAATTGTATGTACCTGGTATTAGGCCTTCAGAAAAGGAAGAGGGGGGTAGAAAAGATGCTGTAGTTCATGAGCCTGTTACTAGGAGAGCTGTCAGTTTTGGGGGCAGCATCTGTATATTTAGCAATCTGCATCTGCTGGGGCCTCCCGCAGCGAGCGTGGCAATTTGGGTGCAGTGCTGTTGGAGGGTGCTGTGTGCTTGACTCCAGACTGCAGCCACTACACTGACCTTCTCTGGGCATCACTGGCCCATGGACCTTTCAGTTCTCTGCTTTCAGGTGTCACCCACATGTTCTGGATTTGCCCTGTCACTGTCTCTGACCAAAGCTATTCATCTCAATTGTAATATCCTATATCTTCTTTATAGTTAGAAATTATAAAGCAAATTGGGTAGAGCCTGATGCATTTTTGATTTCAATGGCAAAGTTGGATGTTTTATTGCAGTAGTGGGTCAGTGAATCTTCCCAAAATGCTGACATTTTCTACACATGGTCCAGTGTTTGTTTTCATGCCGTGAGTTCTGACAACAGGGTCTGTTCTGGGCTGTCCCAAACAGGACTAATATAAGAAGTTAAACTTTCTGTGTCACGTTTCAAGAGAGTACTGCAATCAGCCCTGGGCTGTGGAGTGGCCCCAGGAGCTTAATCTTCAGTGGACCATGAAACCTGTCTCAGAAAGATGAGATGTGGCATTACATTTTATGTAACACACTGCTCTGTAACTGGCTCTTTTATTGCATGTGTAGAATCACTGAATTACTTGCAAGGGAGAATGGTGTATTGCTGTGGTGTTCAGGAGATAGCTTTTATTGGTGGATTTCTCTTGTTTTTTTTCCTAAAGCAGCTGCAATTTTGGAACTCACATCTGGATAGAAATGTGCTAAGATCTTTGGGTTTCCAGTACAGTGAGAAAAGAGGGATGGGGCCAGAGAAGGATCCTTGATGAAATTAACAGCAGACTCATCTTTCTGTGTGGCAGGAGAGCATTTCCCACTCACACACTGGATTGCTTTCTCGTTGAGAAGGTGAGAACAGTTTGATGAGGGCTGAGAAGTCTGTTTGAGTTTGGGAGTCACTAAAGGACAACAGCTGCCACAGTCTAATCTGCATGATGATTAATCCAGTTAAAAATCAAGTGTTTTACCAGTTAGCTCTGTTACCAGATCAGCCCATTAAGGTCATTAAAACTCTCTTTACTTTCATTTAACTCCTCAGCTTGCCACTTCTAGTAGTATCTATGAGTATCCTTATAGCCTAATGTGGAGTATGGTAACTGGTGATCCAGGTCTGTTGTAGCCACTTGGCCTACTATTTGTGTCTTTAATGTTTCAGCAGAGATATGCCTTTAGGTGCTGCTGTAAACAGTCCTCTGAATCTTAAAAATCAATGATAAATGAAAGGAACTTAATTATAATTTGTACTGACAGCACTGCCTATTACTTAGGTTGCTGAGTATTTTCACTATGTGAGATTGGCTCGTTGGTGGAGGGCAGGCATCGGAATTGTTCTCTGCTTTTTGTTCTGTTTAAAACTTTGTCAAACACTTACTGTATGCCCAGTTTTCCCCATTTTATGCATCTGACTATGTTTAAATTGCTTTGGAAAATGTAATTAAAAACAACTTGGCTGTATTGAAGAATGGGCTGATGAGAAAATGGAAGGGGAGGGCAGAAAAATGTATATTCTTTTGCCTGTGTAATATTGTTCTGAATGACAGGTTGTGCTGTGGAAAGATCTTCTATCTCTCTGACTTGAAACAGAAAATTAGTTTGATGACCAGGGCTCAAATCAAGAGGCAGAATTAGTTGATCTAAGAGTGTGAGGCAGAGAGGCACAGGAATGAGGAGAGGCTGAAATTGGAAAAAGAAGTCCAGGAAAAGAAGAATGGACAGAGAAGTTTGAAAAGTGAGTGAAGTCCAGGCTGAAAAAGCAGATAGACCAAGACTTGCTAGCAAGGAGAGTAGGACCATTAGAGAAGGAAAACCCCAGAACAGGGGTGGGAAGCAGATGGGAAGAGCTGGATAGGAAACTTTAGGCGTGAGGCTAGCAGGTAGAATAGCAGATCCCACAAAGCACCTCTCTTTCAAGAAGCAGGAGCAGCACCCAAGGTGTTTCCTTCTCATCCTCCCTTTGTTACAGGAAGCAGGCTGGCACGGCATCCTGCTCCCCTGCAGCACTAGCAGGTTGTCATCTTGCCTTTGGTGACTCAAGTGGCAGAGGCCTGTGCGGAACAGAGGGCTCCAGGTCTGCAGATGAGCCATCTGCCTGCTGGCACAGCATCCCATGATGGGAGGCATTTGTCTCCCTTCCTGGTGGTAGGAACCTTGGTGTCTTTATTCTCTCATTTTAACATGAGGTGAAGCGCTTGGGGTTAAGGAGTGCTGAACTAAAGCTGCCCATGCATCCTGTAACTTTTTCTCTGACATAATTTCCCCCCTGCCAAAACGTGCTTTGCCTGATGAGAGAGAGGAGTTATGCTTATAGAATGCACTTTTTTGTCTGGCTTGCTGCAGAAAAAGGAAAAATGCAGTCTAAGAGTCAGGGAATCACTTAAAGAAAGTGGCTGTAGAAGCCACAGGAACATGATCTGATCCTCCAGACCAGCTGAGTTTGTGTGTTGTTGAACTAGTCAATTTAAGCTTTTCTGAGGCTGCCATTAGCCACTGTACCTAACTCATTGGAGATGCCCAATCCTAGAACCTGAAAGAAGAGTGGTAAGAATACTGCACGTTCTGTTCTGAAAAAGAAGATTCAGAAAAGCATCTTAAATCAAGTACTGCTCAAATCAGCAGATACTTCTGAAATTGTGCCATCTGTGCCTCAGCTCACTCACCATGTAATGGTAATAATGCTACTTCTAAAAGAAGGTTGTGGGAGATTTTGAAAATAAATTAGCTTAATGTTTTGTGATGCAGTCAAGAATAAAGAATTGGATGAGGGTGAAGGCTGGAGGAATATAAAGGAGCTGAAAGATTATACTATGAAGTACAGTGTCATGCGCCTACCATCTAATGCAGATGTCTGCTGTAAACATGGAGTTCATCAACTGGAAACTACAAAGGAGAAGGAAAAATACAAAGGAAAAGAAAGATCTGGGAACATTGCTAGGTCTTGTGATAATTGAGGCAGCACTTTCATGGTCTCTTACAATGTGATCTTAAAAGGTCTCAGTGGCTATCAGAGAAGCACTAATGCCTTTGATCTTTTGGGAGAGTTCATCTGAACACTTGTTTATACTTCCATCTTCACAGCAGAAAGATGAGAGCAAACTGCAGAAAGGGCCAGTGAGGCTGTTGACAAAGTCATAGGAATGGGTGGCCAATTTTAAAAGGTGAAGAAGAATATATGGCCTTGCAAAATGAAAACTGAGGGATGAGTAAGGCAGCAGTTTGTAAATACACCTGAAAGATTAACAGCAAGATGGAAACCGGATGAGATGAGGTACAATTCTTGGCAAAACAGTCATTAGGTTTGAGATGAATGGGAAAAAGTTGAGGTTGAAAATCTAATAGTTTCTTAAGAGGGTAGAGAGAGTCTTGGGCAGCATTCCAAAGGACAGTGAAAAACCCCTTGTTGAGCTGGAGGTGAGGCTTGAACCCTTTGACAAGGATGTAAGCAGGGCCCGGGCTCAGACTCAGGAGTCTATAGCCAGTTCAATGTGTTAACTGTAGCAGATGCGGCATGCACACTTGGACATCCTGCCTTCAGTGCGTGTGGGTGGTTGACCTTTTCCTTCTCTCCAGTGAAATCAAGTCATTAGGAATGATCTCTAAATATTCTGGCCCCATATATGAGAGCTTGAGCTGCTTTAACCTTAGTAAGCCTTGGGGAGCCAGATTATCAGTGTATCTGCCCCACAGAGTCTGGGAGCATATGAGGAGATCTCTTTCAGATGGCTGGTTTTTAATGTGCACCCAGAGAGGTCTGTTGAGTGCCTGAGCATGTGTTCAAAGAAGGGGATATATGTGCTCTCTGGTAGCATTTCCAAGATGCAGAAAAGCTTCATGTCTGTTTGCTCCAGGATATCTGTTAGTCCTGGTTTCTGCAGCGTTTTGGAATTGAAAAACTCTGTTGTGTAAGGGCTGAAGGAAAAAAATACATTGTTGGAGTGGAAACATTGCCATTCTCAGCCTTTGGATGGCTTCCACTTCATGTTTGTCACATGCAATTCATATCTGAAAGGAACATGTGTCACTGCTGATGTGATGTGCCATGTCATAAAAGCTTTGGTGACATTTTCTGACCTCTTAAAAACTAACGAAAGAGGTTTGCGACTTGTAAATGCCATCTGCCATGGCAAAGCAGCTTCCCAGTTCTCTAATCACATATGCCTCTTGTGAAATGCTGCATCACCTTGAAAAAAACCAGCATATTAATGGAGGAAGCTTGTCATTTCACTCATTCCCAAATTCTTTACATAATTCATCTATTACTTTTTTTGCTTATTAAGAACCCTGAGGGGTGGAAGTTGCAGCAAATCCATGATAGCTTTAGGAGTTCTGTTTCATTAGAGCTGTATTTATTTTCTGATTTTTTGGTACTCTGAATTGGAACCATTCTCCCTATGATCTTAATCTTTTGCAGATACTCATGGGGTTCACAGATGGAAGTGTGGAAAGGCTGAGCTGTCTCAGGAACACGTAACAGGACTTTTGGGGGGCGTGTAAAAAGAGGGGAGTGTTCTTCATTAACCTGTGCTTGTTCCCGTATTCCATTATGGGAACTGAGATGTGCTAATTGCTTTACATTGATTCAAGTTATGTCACACCGATAGCCTCAGATGTGGGATAAGGAGACCAAATGTTGGGTTTGGTTTTTGCTGGGCTGACAGCTTATATAATGAACAGTTTTGAATCAGTACGGACAGTTTTTACAGCCTGGAAAAAAATAAGCGAAATGTTTCATGCTTGGATAGGAGAGAAGAGCACTTTATCCACTTATCTTTTACTTTGCATCGTGCTGTTGCTAGCTGCTCTGGCTTTTGCGTGTCAATAAGAGAAACTTTCTAAAGAGAGGATTTATTGCAGGGAATGTGTCCGTATTACAGGCCACGTACACAACATGCATTAATTTCTGAGTAACAATGAGCAAAAGCTACTTCAGATGGTGCCAGGGTACAAAACTGCATCTCTGCAGACTGGTGAGAGGCAACAGATCTTCCTTCTGTCATAAACAGTGCTTTTTGTGTTTGCTGAGACGAGTGCAAGCATTGTCTAGCCCTCACAACCAGCGCTGAAGAAGTTAGGTCTGTTTTTATCGCTGTATTACAGGCAGGGAAGGAGGTGTGCTGAAAAATGAAGTGACAACACTAGCAAATCTGTGTAAGCAGCAAACCAAGATACCAGAAGCCCTGGCTTGCCAGCCTGTCTCATTACATCATGCCCAAATGCCCTGGGCAAACCCTGTTCTTTTGACTGTGCTTGTACATAGCATTGGTGACATAGCAGACTTCAATACTGATTCTAATTCTGATTTTTATACATAAGATTATAATTTCTGTGGCAGGACCTGTCCTCAGGTTAATTATTGGTAAAAAGGTCTTGTAATTTCTTCATTGGGGTATTGAGAGGTGAGGCTAGATGTGCACAGGTGTCACAGAATGGATAAATAACAAATATCACCCAGGGACAAGAGAAATCCAGAAGCCTGTGAGCATCACTCTGGATGTCATGTTCTGAGGTGGCAGGGGTATGTTCTCAGTCCAGCACTTGCAAGACAAAGTCATTACAGTGTGCTGCTCCCTCCTAGCAGACCAGATGGAAAGGTCCCACTGTGCACGTACTGCCCCAAGGGTCCCACTCACAGATGGAGTGACGAAACCCAAAAGCTGCTGTGCAGGAGTTCAGTGGGCTTTTTGTAGCAGCTTTGCCATGTAGCCATTTCAGTCTGACCTGTTTTTAGAGATCCTGACAAGGTCTGCAAAACAAACTTATTTTTAACTGCTATTCACATGATTCTTATCTTACCATTCGTAATTTTAAGAAGCTAATATGGGAGTTGGGTGGGATAGGTTTTTGCATTGGCTGCTCTGCAGTAATGACTTTTTTGCCTGGTTTGGCCCTGAAACAGAAGGAGAAGCCACCTCTTTTTTGCAGTAGCTGCAAAGTGACAACGGTTACATTAGCAGTTACTGCGGGCTGGGTGGTGCAGTGTAAAACTACAGTTTTATTGTGAGATCAGCCTATTGGGGTGGCCTGGGAGATAGCAGCGCAGGCACCTGAAGCAGAGGATATTTGAACTCCTTAGAGGATACTGTGTAGCATTTTATCGCAGCCCAGTCATAGCTGACATTTAAAATGTGCCGCAAGGAGGGAGGGAGATTAGGAGATGTCTCAGTAGAGGTATTGCAGCCCATCTGGGCTTTTCAGAGCGAGAAACTGTACCCAGCTGGGTATCACTGGATGGTATCAAAATGCTTGCTTCGTTGTCTGCTTGAATAATAACCAGGTACACCATGTGTAGGAAGGGATTTTCGGGGCAGAAAATCTCCTTAGCTAAGTCCAGCTAAGGGAGAGCAGCAAGGCGCTGCTGCTGGGAAGGCTCCGTGAGGAGCCGGGCCTGCTGCTTCCCCTCCGACGCTGAGCAGCTTCTCTCGTTTTAGGAACTTTCCGCTGCACCTTCTGTGAGACCGAAGTGGAAGAGGATGAGTCGGCAATGCCCAAGAAGGATGCAAGGACACTGGTTGCGAGGTTTAACGAGCAGATTGAGCCCATCTACGCGCTGCTTCGTGAGACGGAGGACGTTAACTTAGCCTACGAAATCCTGGAGCCAGAACCCACCGAGATCCCTGCCCTGAAGCAGAGGTGGGAGCGCGCCTGGTCTTTCCTCACTGTACTCCTTCCTTGTAGAGCGTTCCTCTGCTCTGTGGGGCTTTCCCAAACCTTGTGCAGGACTGACTTGTACAGCACCAACTATGCAAACAACTGACAGATTGCTCCAGGGATGTGTGCTTTACAAGGAGACAGAGGGCTGTAGCCATTTTTTACTAAACAAGGCAAATGACTGTTCTTCTGGTCAGCCCTCTCCCTGTATTTTTCTGTGAGGTGGGATGCTTGAATTGCCTGCTGCTTGCCATGCTGGTATGCACACCAAGCCCTTGGCCCAATATTTAAAAAATGCAAACTGCAGCTGCTTGACAAAGCTCTGAAGGTGCCACCTATGCTGTCTTCTATCTCTCAAATACTTATCTTTCATCTGTTCTTTTTGCTTCTCCCTAGCTTTTGAAACACAGCTATCTGCAATCCACATCTTGTATTTCAAATCCTCATATTACAACATTCTAGTTTGAAGACATTACTTCTCATAAGCAATTTTATTTCTTCTGATTTTGCCCAACTTGTTACACACCTCTTCTTTTCAGAAGACCATGTTGGAATCAAAAACTCCTTAAAATGTTCTTACCCATGGGAAATGACACTTTCTTTCAGAACATTCCTAGCTTTACAAAAACAGATGATGTTTAAATAATGCAAAAAGATGTGGGGAGCTGTCAGTTTTGTCAGCTGTGGTGAAATGTGATGCACTTCTCTGTATTTAAAAAAAAATTAATTATACACACGGGGGAAAATAACTGTACCATCAGGGGAAGCATTCCCACAGTGCCTTGGGGTGCTTGGCTTTATTTAATAGGAGAGCAAGCAGGATACTCTTTTTTTTTTTTTTTTTTCTCTCAGGCTAACCTTGAGAAAGACTGTTCCTCATATATTCATGCTAGACAGCTTCTAATTAATATAATAAAAATTCTTTGTCTATTCATAGTCTTTTTCTAGCCAAGAAAGGTAGTTTTTTTTTTCCTCATTATTCTGATAGAAAAACAGAAGCAATATAAAGAGCAGGAAAGATTTTTCCAAGGTCACTCAACATGTCTTTGGTGATATGGGGAATTCTTTGAAGCCTTTATACCCAAGCTGAATCACTAGACTGCTTTAAAATCCCTTTTCAGTCGTTTAAGTAGTAGAACTGGGCTAACCCTACCAAAAAGAGAGTAATTTTTTAGTCTTTCCTTTTTGTGTACAGGAAATTATCACAGCAGAGGCCTGGTGCAGTCCCATGATTACATAGCAACGCCCACTTACTTGACTCTTAAATACTTAAAAAACATTGTAAATGATTAATTACTCTGTGCAAGGAATGACAAAATAAATAGGCAGCTTTTTAAATGCTTACTTGAACACAACTTACTTCAGCACATACAGTGATTTAATTATTTATTAACTCTTATTAATTCAAAGCAGTTAATTCTATGAAAGCACTGCTGTGAGATTTTTTTTTAAGTGCCAAACCCTGGGTTATTTATTCTCTCTGTTTTTATGAAGTCTTGAGTGTCTGAAGTCATTGACAAAACTGACATTTGGTGATTCTGAAACAAACCGAAAAGGTCACAAAATGCCTGCATCTTCTCTTTGCAGTAACTTGGGCAACTTCACGTGTTTTCAGGAGAATTACAGCTCTAAGTGGCCCCATTGGCATTGCATGACTGTCATTCACCTGCCCTGGGAAACTGGGTAGATCTTCATTTATGTTTTCCTAAGAGGTTGTTAATTTTCTTAATCATGGGAGAGCATGAATTAGCCCCACAGGTTTCAAAATAAACTTGCTTTACTTAAACTCTGTGGTTTTTGAAAAATTATGGATTTTAATAACCCTTCTATTTCCTTGTGTCAAAATAGCATGAATTCAATTAACAGAAAATCTTCACAGAATTAATTTTCTGTGGTCATGCTGTCAAGAGCCATGGGTTGTCTGTTGTGAAGTTGAAGCTCAGCTCAGTTGAAGAGCAGCACAGTGAAAATGTGTTTGGTTTTATCTCAAATGTGGCAAAAGAGAGTTATCCCTATTATCCAAGACCTACCTTAATAGTCTGGGCAGGATTAAATTGAAATGAAGTTTCATTGAGACAAAATTTTCACGTTGTTTGCCCACTGCACAGTGTGGTTTCTGTGGGCCATACCTCAGCTGTGTCAAGGGCTATTTATGTTGCCTTTAAAGGCAGCTAAACCACTCATTATCCTCCCCAATCATGGGATTTCCATCAGGGTGAATAAAACAGACTAAATGTAGCCACTGAGCTGCCACAGTTCCTGCCTGCAGGGGGGCCATGTGAAGTCTAGAGCAAGGTGGGGAAAAAGTAGTTTGTGGATCTAAGAGAGAAAGAGAGATTGAAGAGATCCCTTCATCTGCTCTGTGCTGCCTGTAAGGCAGATCCCACTCCTGGCCTTTTGTTGGTGCCTGCTCCATGGTGTCTAATCCTGTGCTTTGGAACAGGTTGCTGAACAGTGAGTTCTCTTCTTGCAGGAAGAAGTGTTCCCCTGCTCAGGTAGTCTTGGGGTGGTGCTCACACCTACCAGCGGTGTCACTGAAGATAAAAAGACATAAATAGAGGCACATTTGCAAAGCTCAATGGGTCCAAAATTAGACAGAAAGTGTCTAGGTAGCTTCAGCTCAGTGTGGGACATTGCAGGAGATCACGTGAAGTAATTAGTGCTGTAGGTGTCTCTTAGAAGTGATACTTTCATTTTTGAAACGTTCCTGACGTCATGGAATAAGTGTTTTGCAGCTAAACGGTTCTGTGTAGGAAAAAAGTCAATTTCAGGCACACTTACAGGGGCTTCTGTGCAAAAGTATTATTAGGTAATTCCTGGCACTGTTGAGGGTTTAGTGTCACACTGTAGTCATGGGGAGGGAGAGCTTGGGTGAGAGCTGCATTGTGCATCCTGTGAGGAAAGTGGATTACATAAAATCGTCAGGGAAACGCTAGTTAGAGATTTCTATTGTGTGGGAAGCAGAGTGGTGCTTTTCACAGAACACATGCCTGTCTTGGGGAGCTGAAAGGTACCAACACTTGAAATAACAGGCTGGGAAGAAGGTCTCTGTGTGGTTCCTTAGGTTACATAAGAAATACATGCGCATGAGCCTTCTGCCCCCAAATTCAAGGCTGCTGTGAAGCTCTCCTAGCAGAGCTGGCTGCAGGATTGCCAAGGACACGAGACATGCTAACACAGATGCTGTGGAGTATTTTTTTTAACAGATCCCAGCCATTCCACTACTGAGAGGCTGAGTAGCACTTGAGCAACACTGTGGCTGAACACACTGATATTTTTTTATCTGGGCAAGAGCCGTGTTCACCTACCTGTGTAATTTCCCCTCACTGTTGTACACCTAAAAATCCAGCAGAATTAGTTCATCAAGCAGTGGTCATGAGCTAAAAAACCCCTTCATATTAGTCAGGTCTTCTCCAAGTGCAGCTTTATTTTAAGCTTCTTGGTTGGAGAAAAGGTCATTGAGTAGAGAGCAGCAACTGAACCGTGTTCATTCACTGATGACAACTGTCAGCTCAGCTGGCACTGTGGAGTATCCCTGATGGATTTACTCTGGACAAGAGAGGGAGTCAGGGCAGGGCTGTTCCTCATGAAAAGCTGTAGTTACCCCTGGCAATCAGATTATTGAAATTGGGTGTGGTCTGCAGTGGATTTGTTTCTCTGACAAGATGAAATGTCATTCTGAAGTAGAGGAACGGTCACATAGTTTGGCTTTCCCCACTCTACATATGTAGCAGCACAGGCCAAGGGTGTATTTTAGGCTCATTGCCATCATCAGTGTGCAGAAAATATTTCACCTGATATCCTCTTCCAATCAGATCCAAGCAGGAATGTTTTTCTCCATCAGTCTCCTGAGCTAGAAGGGGCCTTGGAGGGAAATGTGCTGAGAGCAAAGGAGGGCTGGGCTTTGACTGCCATACTCTTCACATGTGTCAGCACCTTTATTTGTCCAGCTTTTCCATAGCAAAGACAGTTCTTCTGTCTCCTCCTGCACTCCATCAACACACAAAGCCTTTTGTCCAGCCCTAGTCCTCTGCTTTGAAGGTGCTCTCTCTTCTTTCTTCTCTGCCTGGACTCCCCAGTCCTCCCAAGGCTGCATTTGTGGATAGTACAGATCTCCTTTGTGACACAGGAGAGGTGACTTCTCATGTAGGTTGTCACTCACAATTCAAGCAAAGGTGGGAATTGTGTTTTTCATGGAGTGTTAACTCCTTCAGGAGTCCTGTGATTAATAACAGTTCACAGCTCTACGCATGCTGAGTACCTGGGCCTACTATCTACCTTGGTTAAACTTCAGTGCTTTTTTTAATGCAGTATTTGGTTGGTGTGTGAAGGCCAAAAAGAGGCTTTTGCAAATACCAGACTACTGTTTGGCTGTGTTTTGCTGCTGTGACTTTTGTTTTAGGGAATTCTGGGATTTTATGCTTGTTTTAACGTAAGTGCATCTGCATCTCTAGTGCTGCCTCTTCTTTTCGGTGTCTTTGGTGAATGTTGCCCTGGCCCAATGTAGGGTTTCTCACTAGAGATCCACAAGTTTCCCAAAGCAGCAAGCTGGCACAGAAATTGCTGGCAGCACGTGTCAGAACTGAGAATGAAAGTTCTCAGTGCAGGTCGTGGGAGATAACTAATCCTAATTTAAGTGGTTTTGTCTAAGGAGGGGCTTGTTCTGTTCTGAGAGCTCTGTTTTTCTCTCTTTTCCTTTCATGTGTAGCAAGGAGCGTGCAGCTGGTGCTGGTTCAGGGGCAGCAGCTGGCCTTGCAGGTGGACACCATCGGGAGGCATGGACTACAAAAGGACCATCATACGAGGACTTGTACACCCAGAATGTTGTCATCAGCATGGAGGACCAGGAGGATCTGAACCGGTCTGCAAGTGAAGGAAAGCCAGCCAGAGAGAGACCCATTTGGCTGCGTGAGAGCACCGTGCAGGGGGCTTATGACCCTGATGAAATCAAAGATGGTAAGAAATTCACAGAGCAGAAGCACTGCTCTGCTTATACAAGGCCTTTACAGTACAATCAAAAACGTCTTCTGCTGTGTATGTGTACAGCTGCTGCTCCCAGCACTGGAGTTTCTGCTCCCCTCTGCTGTGCAAAGCACCTGTGTGTAGGCAGATGTGAAAATTCCTTAGATCCAGGATTGAAATCTAGGTCAGTAAAGCTGAGCTGTCCATGAAATTTTGTGGGGGCTTCTAAAATGTTAATTAACTGTTATGTCTTCCACCTTGAGAGCTTATTGCTTCTAGATGAAGGTCTTTCAGTTTCATCTAGAAAGCTGTCTCCCTAATAGGTCACTGCTGAAAAAGAGCATTTATTAATGTTCAGTGACTCTCATGTCTACTAAATCTACCAGCAGTGTTTATACGCTCCCAGCCTTCTGCCAATTGCTTCTCAAAACTTGTTATATATGAAGAATACTCAGAAATAGAGCTTCTGGAAGTACAGTAGGAAGGTCTGTCACCATGACAGGTGAGTCTTTATTCCCTCCTGTTTGCTTCTCATTATCTCTGCTTCTGTTTTCATTCATCTTTGGGTCAGGTTGTCCACAGACCATGGTCGTGATCTTATAACCATTAGTAGAAACATTCTGCTTTGGTATGTGTGCTGTTTAAGCTTCCATGCCAAAAATGGAAATGGAGGCCTTTAATGATTTTTACAAGAATGAGTCAATAGATACAATTTTTAGAGTAATTTTAGGATTATGGACTGAAACTGTTGATGCCCTAGGAAGAAAAGATGGCAAAAGGGAGTCAGTCATGTGTATATGTGACCCTGGAACTCGTGCCATGTTCAGGAGAGGAGTGGAGTATTTAGGTGTAGCAGAAGTAAAGAAAATAGATGTGGTATAATGGTCAGAAGATACCTAAAGAACTTATTCACATTATGCTTTTCAAGTATATTATGGATCTCAAAACATTTTTCAAATAGATTAAGCCAAGTGAGATGATTGAACAATCTGCTCCTGCAGTCTGTAGCAGATGTTGTTACTCACCAGCCATGGTGAGCTCTTACCCCATTTTTCTGCTAGACATTCAATTCACCTGTAGTTTTAAATCAACTCCTTGAGACAACTTTTGATGTACACAGCATAAATGTTTGTCAAGAAGTCACTGAGGGACATGGAGATGGAGTATCTCCTTACAGGATGGTGGCATCACTACTTAACCTCCTCAGCTACTGGAGATCAAAGCAGGAGCTTGTGGAAATGGCCTGAAATTGCTACTGCAAGATATAAACAGGAAGGACAGAAACTTGGGACCATTGGCACAAAAGATTCACTGCTTGGATCTGGCAGAAACAGTTCTTGCAAGCAAGAGACAGCCATCCCAAGCCACAAAGTCAGCCTTTGTGGAGCTCTCTCTGGCTGTTGCAGTTCCATGGCTCTCAGTGGGATGAGCTATGGACAGAGATGCTCTCCTACAGCCTCTTATGCTCCAGAGTCACAAGCAGTGAGCTGAGCACACGACTGCCAGCACGATGCCTTTATTCTTTATTTCTTTCAGGAATTTGGCAGTGCTCTAGTATTAGTAGCTGTAGCCATCACTCATTGCTACAACTTTATTTACAATGGAAACAGAACTCCAGTGAAATTAGGTATGGTTCTTTTGGCCTGTCTATTACCACAGGAAAGGAGTGACCATAAACTGCCCTGGCTAAATGCAGAACTTATTTCCTTCACATTATTTTTTCATCTCAAGCTGAAAAATGTAACCAGCACATTCCTAACTGGGGAGGGGAAAGATTTGGGAGCTGCCTGCCTGGATGTGCTGCTGAAACCATGAGGGTCTGTGTTTTGGAGGAGTGGGCAAATGGCTGCCTGTATGAAGGCAGAATGCCAACACCTCAGCTCCAGCAATTGTTCATAAGCAGTATCTTTTGGTGTAAGACAGAAAGATGTCTTTCTGTCTGACAGGGAGCCTGACCTAAGTTTTAGACCTCATTTTTTTCTCAGTATTTAATTTTTTGTTCTGGGTGGGGGTTTTGTTTGTTTGTTTGTTTTTGTGGGGTTTTTTTTTGTTTTTTGGGGGGGGGGTTGGAGGTGTTTTTTTAATTATTTATTTTTTCTAAACTGCCTGTAGTTCTTTTAGTGCTAGGTGGACTCACAGCCCATTCACCAAATGTAGGATTAGGAGAGGTTTTCTATGGGATGCTCTTTTTGAGCAGAATTTTACCATTTGAATCCATGAACTGCAGACATCCTGCCTACCAGAGCCGTATTGAACCCTCCCAGCTGTTGTACAGCCAAGTTTACTGAAAGAGGAGCACAGGCCAGGTGTGTCAGCTGGGACACTGCAGTCCTCCTCAATAAAAAGGTGCAGGTAGGGAGCCACAGGGGCTGTCTGGGCTGTGTTGCAGCTTGGTGAGCAGGCATTGGTTAGAGCTGTGCTGCACAGCTGGGCTTCTCTGCTGTGTCAGCTGCATCTGCTCCATGCCACCACCATCTTCCTGTAAGGAGCTTTTCCCCTTCCTGCCTGGTATAGGTGCACCCTGAGCTCACCAGGCGGGGCTGCTCTAAATGTTGTTTTATAACACATGGTTTCCACATATTCTTTATCTGCCTGCATCCGTTTCTTCTCTGTGTTAATCCTTACAGGAATTAACAGGCTCAGCAGGATCAGGCCTCGTCTTGGGGTCTGTATTTTAAGGACTGCTTTGCTTTCTGCTCCACTGTAAGGCCTGAGTTGGACACCTCCCTGGGGAAGTCTTTTCCAGGTGCCTGCCCATCGTGCATTTGTTGTCTTCATTTGCAATGTGCTCCTGGTCGAGGCTTCCATCTGGGAGCCACAGTCACTCTAGGCCTCTCAGCTCTTAGGAAATGTCAGTACATTCAGTTCCTTGCTCTGCCATAATGAGGCACAACTGTCTCTGTCTTTCAAGGGAAAGGAGGAGTTGGCATAGAGAAAGGGTGTGACCTGACCAACTGAGCTCAGGGCAGTAATTCCTGAAGGTTAAGAAAACTTCCAGGGCCATCACAGAGATCTCTGTGAGGAAATGCTCATTCCCTCGTGTCCCTTTGCAGGGGGCCGGGATCTGGATGCCTTCCAGGAGCGTGAGGAGAGCCGGGCAGCGCTGGATGACAACGAGGAGGTGATGCGTGCCCTGCTCATCCACGAGAAGAAGACACCTTCTGCTTCCACCGTCACCGTCAGCGGTGCCGCTCCTCTCTCCGGCGGCAACGCCAGTGACTCCGAGAGCGAGACGAGCGAGTCGGAGGAGGAGTCCCCTCCCCGCCCCGCCGCCGCGGCCACCACAACGTACGGGCTGGAGGAGGAGGAGGAGGATGAAGAGTTCGAGGTGGTGGCAGAAGACCCCACTGTCACAGTGGCTGGGCGCCCACATTCTTACAGCCAAGTGAGCCAGCGCCCCGAGCTGGTGGCCCAGATGACGCCGGAGGAAAAAGAGGTTTACATAGCCATGGGGCAGCGCATGTTCGAGGACATGTTTGATTAACTGCTCCCTGCCACGGCATTTTTTGAAAGGTGACTTTAAGGCAGAGGCTCTTTAGCAGAACAGAAGACTGGAGCGCATCTTCCCTCCCCTGTGCGCAGGCAGGGTCGCTGCGGCTCAGCACTGCTCGTCTCAGGCATCCTGCTCCCCGTGAGCGGGGGAGCAGCAGAGCTGCACGTGCCAAAACACATAGGGGAGGACTAGTCTCAGAAGGGAGGATGCTTGCAAGGTAAAAATCTGCTTCAGGATGCTCTGCACAGGCACTGCTTTAACCTTCTCCAAGGGCCTAGCAGCTCTTTCTCCCAATGACTTTATGTTGATTTTTGTTGCAGATCCCAGTGAAGTCCTCATCCCTGCTCTGAGGGCACATAAGGGCTCCGCAGTCTGAGCAGAGCGCTCTGCAGAGGAGGGCGTCTGTAACATACAGCTGCCTGTGCTCAGCAAGGGGAGAGGAGAGGGGAGCACTTGTCTGTTGATGGCAAGCTCAGACAGGGCTTGTAGCTGACTCTCTGCCAGCAGCCACTGGCCACCAGAGTGGCTCTTTCTAAGCAGGCCTGTAGGCAGCAACCTTTTCTTGCTCCTCTTCACTCCCTACTGGGACTCAGCACCTCAAGGTCAGGTGTAACTTGAAACAGGCAGAGTGAAAGCCTTGGCAAGCACATGCAGTCAGTCACTTTTTGTCAGTGTAACAAATGCCCTCCATGGATCTGAGCTGCCAGTGCTCTGACTTGCCTGGAGATACCTTCATTTTCCCATATTGCTGCTTGTTGCTTCTGCCTAGCCCTGTCCATGAAGACATGCAGACAGTTCACAGTGGGCAGAGCTGCTGTCAGGCAGTGCCAGAAGTAGCATAACTAAGTTTTATTTGCAATCTCACCAGGGCTGTATGATTTTAAGAGGAATGATACAATTTTGGATTCTGCTTGGCACACTCTTTTACCACAGAAAGACATTTATCAGTGCCTATAGAGCAATATAATGTTTTTAATGTTTTTCTCTTTCAATTGAAAATGTTGCTTTTTTAAAATTGTTGTGTTTTCCTACATTGTACTACAATAAAACAAAATTATAAAGGAGTTATGTGTTCCAGAGAGTAGGGACGGCATTATGTGCTGTTCCACTTATATGGGCGGTACAAATTTGCTGTTCACTGAGACTGTAAATTTGTTTTATACTAACTATGCTTTCTATATTCTGCTAACCTTGTAATGCCTCCTTTGTGGTTTGATTTTCAGTTTCTCAATACTCTCAATCCCCTCTTTTTTAAATAGTGTTTTAAATTTTCTTTAAAGTCATTTTAAAGAGGAATAAACAGAAACTTTTCCCCTTTGTCATCTTTCAGTTTATCTTTTGCCTAGTTTGGAATGTTGTTTGCTTATAATTTTGATTTATTGAATTCAAGAAAAAAACCTCAATTTGAGCTCCCCTTTGAGAAGACCGTTTGAAATCGTGCTGTACATTATTTCTCCTTAGCAGAGCTTCCTTGAATGCCTCCTGGAATCTCCTGTACTTCCAGGATGGATGTTCCATTACATCAGTGCTATGTGGAAAAAACAGAGGCTGGTTTTGATCAGCACTTCCATTTCTTTCCTTCTTCCTCAAGGGAAGCGTAGGCTGATGGTGGAGGACTTGCAGACATCATACTGCTGGTTAAAATGGTGTTCTTGTGTGGACAGGCTTCCAAGGTCTTTATCAAGCTTCCAGATATCAAGTCACAGAGCTGATAAGTCAGATTCAGTGATCAGCTAGCAGAAAAAAATGTGCTGTGCCCATTCTGTCTAGATTTAATCTAGCTGAATTCAATATTAACACTGGAGAAAAGCAGGTAGATTTACAAGGAGCCGTAAGCAGAACCTGAGAACTAATCCTGAATACAAGAAAGCTGCTCATGCTCTGAACTCAGGACCGTATACTGAGTTTTCAGTCTGCAAAATCAAGCTGTATGTTTACTAAAGATGAAGTGAAGAAATACCCAGCATAAAAATCTATTAAGTAGTGGTTTCCTTATTAAACACATTTAATTGTGGTTTGTGCAGCAGTTGCAGTTTTTGTCATTCAGCAAGGCACGTCCTGCACGTGGGGAAGTCAGAGCACTGGCTGTGGGGTTTGCCCTCCATCTCTCATCCACCACTTGCAGCCCTTGGGAGGACTGGAAAGGCCAAAGGTGCATGAGCAGATGCCATCATTGTTTCCTGCCCTCTCCAACAGTTCCTGGCATTAGAAAGGATGGCTGCTCTGCTCTGTTCCAGCCAGCTGGGGCTGTTGGGGGACAGCCATACACGGCTGCTTCCCTGTCATGACAAGCAGGGCTTGAACGAACAGAAGACACAGTTGATAGTGCCCTCTTCCTCTTCCCGCAGCTGAACAGAGCTCTGCACGCATGCCAGGAGGGAGAAACAGCCTCTGCAAGCAAAGCCAGGCGCTGCCAGAAGGTTGGTGCTAATGCAAGGGATAAAGCCATCAATTCTGAGGAGGGCCCAGCCATTTCCCCTGCCTGCTGGGCCACGTGTGCTGCATTAACGCTAACCCAATAACGCTGTCCAGCCTTCCTGGGTGGATGTTCTGTCTAACCCCATTCAAACCAGTTTCTGCATCTGCTTCCGGCCTAAAGCACATTTTATCTGATGAGTGATATCTGAGAGTTCAAGAGGCATTTGGATGATGCTGTCAGGCATATGTTGTGATTCTTGAGGGTGTCCTGTGCAGGGCCAAGAGTTTGACTTGGATGATGCTTGTGGGTCCCTTCCAACTCAAAGCATTCTATGGCTCTATGGAAGTATATGAGGGCAGGGCGCTGGAGCTCTCTCTGGAAACAGAACTGCATTTCTCAGGCTGCTCGTGCTCCTCTTCCCAATGGCCAGAGGTGCCTCTCCAAGTGGGATGAGAGCTGCCTCTGTTCCTGCTCCCACTGCAGGTCAAGTAAACTGCAGTGGAGTTACGTGCTCCCTGGCCCAGTGCAGAGCAGGCCAGAGCAGATTGGCCAAGCAGTTGATGGAGGGAAGGTGCATTGTCAACCCGAGGAACAGAAACATTACAATCTTTTCTACTGAGCTCTTCCTGTGCTGCTGCCTCCTTCAGACTTGGAATAAACAGACTTTCTCTGTGCAGAGTCAAGGGATTTGAAGATTCCCTGGAGGGATTCTAGAGGGCAGAAAAATAGCACCACCTCCTTGCTCAGACATCTGAGGAGGTGTGCCTCAGTGATGCCTGCAGTGCCAAGACATGCTGTGAAGTTTAAGAGGGCCTGGCGGGGGAAGCAGCCTGCTGTGCTTGGGTCTCTGTCTCCCACTGTGCCTCCCTAGGAGGAGAGAGAAAATTGTCTCAGGAATCAAATGCAAGACAAAGCCTTCATGAAAACAGAAAGGTTATGAGCAGGTGGAAGGACGTGTTGGCAGCGGGGTGAGCCAGCGGGCTGTCCAGGGGCAGGCTCTGGGGACGAAGCAGCAGCAGCCCCATTCCTCTGGTGTGTGTCAGTATAAATGGGGGAGGCTTTGGGCTCTGTCCTTTGGAGCAGGGGCATGTCACACAGTGCTCTAGGTAATTGCTCTGGGCTGTCCAGGACTGGTACTTCTTTATCCTCATGGAAGCCCTGGGCTAGGTAACCGTGCCCCAGGCAGCTTGGGAGTATTGACCTAGGCATGGACAGCCAAGGATCCCTAAGCATCACAGTACACTCCAGTTTAAAGTGTATTGACTGTGAGACAAGTCTCCAGCAGCAGAGGAGATGGTAAAAAGTAGCTTCTTCTCTGCCGAGCTGCTTCCAGAATAATGATCAATATTTACAAAGTCCAAGGAGATCATCACTCGTACAGCCTTGATAGGAGGCATAGCCAGATGCTTGAATCTGTTTAAGATGTGAATCCACAGAGAGTCACGGAGAGGCCACTGCTAAAAGGAGTGGCAGCCCAAAGCATGGAGAGCGATGTCTGAGTGCTGGTGCTCTTGGAAAGCTGCCTGCCTGCCTGCCTGCTCCCTGCTAGCATGCAGAGAGCAGAGAACTGGCAGCACCAGACTGTTCAAGACTATAGTCCTGTCCCTGTGGCAGAACTATTTTATCTCTCTTTCAAAGTTATCCAGGGAAATCTGGGCTTTTGTCTGTTTGGGATACTTAAATGAGCTGCCAGAAAGCAGTTTCTTATTTACCAGCATTTAGAGTGAGAGAGAGAGAAGAGAATGAACCTAATTTATATTCCAACAAAAATCAGACTTTGGAAGCACCTGGTATCTCATTAAAAAACATTAAGGACAGTGAGTATTAGTGCAACCATCCTGAAGCAGCAGACAGTCTCTGAACAAGATGCTTTAAATATAATAGGTATTTTTGCTTAAAATATGTTTGTGACCTAAATATAATTTAATTTCCATGCCTTTGAAGGGTGTGATGCTAATGAAGCAGGCAGGGATGGCAGAGAGGAGGCTGAGGCAGCCACATGGGAAGCAGCTCCACTGCAGTGTGTTAGAGCCCCTGCGTGCGCTTCGCCCCGGCCTCAGCCACAGGGCTGGCCAGGCAGCAGGAGGGAACCTTGGGCTGCTCAGCCAGAGAAACGGGCAGGGATCCAGCTGGAAAATGGAGGCTGATCAAGTGCTGTTCCTGAGCATTAATGTCTGTGTACAAAAAAAGGTACATCTGGCAAGGAGGAGGAATCGCATCTCGTGTAGATGTGATTAAAGCCCTGACATACTGCTTGTGCTTATTTTTCACCTGGAATCTGTATCATCGGCCTCTGCCATCCCATTACTTGCTGGAAGAAGGAGGGTGAGCAGTGGTAATTTTGTAGTGAGCTAAAATTGTGCATAGAGCTGAGAAGCCTGGCTCAGTTCCTTCTGGTAAAGAGATCCTCCTAGTCTCAAGCATTTATTTTCTGCACTTCTGACAATGGAAATCTGCCTGAGCCAATGCCAGATTTGCCAGGATCTGGTAGCACAGTCCATGCTTTTGCTATTTTCTCATGACATGCATTCTGGGGGGACAAGTATGTCAGACACCACTAATGTTTGTGACCAGCTGACCTGGGTGTGCTTTAGGTTGCAGTGTCTGAACCAGCCCTGGCCCACGTGAGGCAATGATTGCTTGGGTTGTTTTGGTTGGATTATCAATACCTGCTCTTTGCAAAGGCGCTGGTTGTTGTTCTCCTAGTCAGTGCTGATGGGCTCTCGTAAATCCTGCAGTCACACACAGGTGTCAATTTAAAATTTAAGTTTCAAGCCTTTCACAATCACCACCACCAAGCAGCTCCAGCTTGTGCCATGTCCACTCCTGGGACATGTGGCTCTCTCATGCCAGGTGCACCACACAGGTCTCATCCGTGGCTGCCTCAGCCTGTGCCACATCCCAGCAGAGAGGTTTAATGAATGGTAGGCTTGTGTTTTCTCCAGAAGTGAGCTCTGGCTGGGCTCAGGCCCCTGAAATTCCTGCAATGGGTAGGAAACAGGCATCAGCCCCAGGCTGGTCACGCATTCTTTGCTGCTTGAAGAAGATGTGATTTGGTAGGAGTGGGTTTGATTTTTATTTTTTTAACCATTTTTCTTTTTGTTCCTTGGGAATATTTTGAGTTTCTGAATTTCTCATGTTTCCCTGCTGCTTCTAACAAGAAAAAACTTTTTTTTTTTTCTTTTTTTTTTTTTTTTTTTTACATAAAAGAGGCTGTAAAATCTTGGTAGAGAGACATATCTGCTCTCCCTGCCCTGTCAGCACAATCATTTTTCCATTGCCACACAGTGCTTTCCTCTAAGAAGATGTATGCTTTCAACATCCTTCAGCACTTCTGGTGATGTCAGGAGATGAAAACCATTCCCAGTACAATACAGAAGAGTAGAGGGAAATGGAGTTAGAAGGAAATTGGGCCTTAAGAAAATGGTGCATCATGAGAGAAATTTCACTCTCACATACTCTTCCAGGCCACATGGGTGCTGTATCCAAGCAAAGAAAAATACAATGTGATGAAGAAGGACTTGGCTTATGGTGCATTTACCCTGGTGTATCCTCCTGTCTCTGAGCCCATTAGGAAGGGTAATAATCTCCAAGTATGCCAACCTCTTGTATAAAGGCATCAGGAAGGTCCCAAGTTAGCAACCAACTTCATCAGGAGCTTGCAGGTCCGTTTGAATGATCTCACTCCTGCTTTCCCCATGCTGAAAGGTTTGGTGCAAAGATACCTCACAGCAATTAGTTATGAAACTGAGCTCAATTGTGACATTGGGAAGTATCTTTTTCCTCAAATATTTCACCAGAATTTGTGCTCTTAAGTCTGTGTATGAGAAACAAACATAAAGGCCTGTAGGGGGCTGCCCAGCCCTCCTCAGACATGTTCCCCTTTGGGAATGTTAACAGATGAGGACTTTTGTGTGGTTTAGGTAGAAGCTACTGCCAAGAGCAACAAATGATAATTGGAGTTTTTGTTAACTAGTCAGTCACATCATTGCAGCTGTCTGAAGTGTGGACTAAAAGTGCTCATGTCCACAGACAGCAGACATGGGTTCTTACAGCTGAACATATGTCAAAATGCCACATTTTCAGCTTTTCTGGTGTTGTGTTTGTTTTTCTTAATTCTTTGCATTTTTTCTTCTCATGCAGCAGGCTCAAGCACCTTTTTGGTGCACAAAGGTGCTACCACAAACTAATGACTTCCTTGAGGCATTGCTAATTCACATGCTAATGGTATCTGTCCCCAGAAAGGTGTGAGTCAAGCCATTAAAAACATGGAAGACAAGGCAGATGAATATTGTGGGCAGCAGTGCATTTGTTCAGGTGGTCAAAGCCAGTGAACAGGAGATGAACAGCTCCCTGGTTGCAGAAAGTCTGTGGGGCGCTCCAAGTCTGCAGTAAACATAAAAACTGCTTTATGCCTAAGTCACTAATAAAAAAAAAAAAGAGCATCAAGACTGGAAGTCCATGTTGGGAGGGAAATAAACTGTGCATTACTGAGGGATTATTTATGTTTGTTGAGTAGAAAGGGGTGGTGAACCAGAACCTTGCTCTGTCCCATGTGCAAGACCCTTTGGCACCTGGGGATGTAACAGTGATGCAGAAATGGGAACCATTCTGACCACAGAGCTGCCAATGGATTGATCTGCACAGGAAATCCAGCACATTTTAGCATTAGAAGCCAAGTGTTCAGCGAGACCAATGCAGCCTTTGCTGTAGCAGTGACAGCTGCAGAAGCACAGAGAGAGCTGTTGTGATTCAATACTCATGCTTGTCCTCTCTGGTTTTTACAGGAGTCATGGCCATGCTGCAGGATTCATGGAGCATATTACCAGAAAGAACTCTACATAGAACATGGTCTACTGGAGATGGTTACTTTCCTTCCTTCCTTCCTGGCCTGGCCACTTCCTGCTGCCCTCCTTTTGTATTTTGAAAAGGAAAAATTTGAAGAATAATGATTTTTCCCTTTAAATAGAGATAACAAAACAAGTGATACTCAACCCTGCAGCTTAATGGCAAGAAATCAAGGAGAAAAAGTGGTTGCAGATGACTCTCAGTCCATTTTGCTGATAACTTTTCCTCACACCAAGTGCTGTAATTCCATAAAATCACAGAATCTCAGAGGGCCTTACAGGAGAGCAGGAGCTGTATTGCTGGAGTGTGGGTGGACTCTCCAACCCACCCCAAGGGGACAGAGCAGGGGGCTCCCATGCACATTTCCAAGGCACTACATGACTGTAGGATGAAAACTGTGAAAGTGTAGAGGAAAGTGAAGAAGTATCAGGAGAGCAATAAACAGGGCACTTATCTCCTCCTTAATCACAGCCCAGCCTTCAGAAGGTCTGCAGGGAGAACTAATGGATTAAATACAGGTATTAAATGAAATCTTGGAAACATTTCCCTCACCTGGCAGGACTGAGAAGCTGATGGTTATGAGGGAGTGCTCCCAGCACATTTGAGCTGTGAGAGGCAACCAAAGGAGCTGGTTGACCCTGTACGGCCATGGGATTGAATAACCTGGGCTTTTGCTGTTGCCAGGGATAGTCTTGACATTTCCTGAATATATCCTCCAGCAATTCCCAGGTGCACTAAATGAGGTGCTCCTTTGCAGATTTCTGCCTGAGGAGGAGGTCAGTCTATGTTTTATTTCACTTGCTGCAGTGCTTGACCATCTCCAGATTACGGGGTATGTGAGCAAAGAGCTGTGGCTCTTCTGCAGCTACAGAATACAGCAGCATCCCGAGAGATGCCTTGTTCACTTACTGATGGGACCTGCCCAAAGCTGGCATGGGTGTCCTCAAAATGCTTCTTTGGGTCTCCAGGTGCCCTTCTGTCAGGAGGAAGGCTCCAGAATGTGTGGCTGAAGATGAGGGGTGATTTCTGTTGGGGTGTGATGGAAGGCTGAGTGCAGATGGGAGCTCACCAGGAAGGTTTCAGTGAGTACAAGCATGGTTCACAACTGGGAAGTGGAGGTGGAACAATGTATTGTTAATTATACACCTTAGTGCAGTGGGGTTTAATGCTGGCTGCATTCCTAGGCCATAAAATCTCACCTTGCTTTTAGCAAGGATTCAGTAATCTTTCCTCCTCCTTCCTCTCTTAGGAACTCCTTTGCCTTAATAATACTAGGAAAAGCTGTGCTTTCCATAACTCCAGGGGTTTATCCAGAATGTGTGAAATAGAGCAGTGTGAACTGTCCCTCAGGTGACTGTAGCTCAGCAGGGTATGAGGGGTTATCTGCTGTCTCCTTTGCTAAGTGGATGGGATGGTTGGAGTCCCTGCGTGACCAGGTGGTTTGTGAGCAAGTGCTCACAGAGAGGGCAGCACTGCCCACAGCTGGAAGCAGCACTGTGAACTCCACTCAAAAAAATTAAGCTTCTAGTGCTGAGCAAAGCTAACATCTGTTGGGAGAAAGCAAATCAACTTTAATAAATGGTATCATAATTCAAAGTATTTTTTGAATATAAGGCTAAATTAAAGTAATACACTTCTTAGGGACAAATCAACACCAATCAGGCTAATCAAACTGTCATCTAAAATAATCCAACACAAGTAGAAAATCCTGTTTAGCTCAATGATGATGCCAGTCATTTTATTCAGTCACTTTCAGAGTATAAAGAGAATCCTTCATCTTTAAAGTCAGTAACATTGGTTTCTCCAGCTCGTTCTCCCTTTCCTAGCACACTTCCCCTTGCTTTTGGAGGGTCACTGGCTGGGACACCAGTGACCAGGACACAGTCACAGGACAGTCCTCACAGTCCTCATGCCACCACTCCCTGAGTAAAAGCTCAGCAGAAGTGATGCTTCACCAACACACACCATTCAGGTGCTGAGTTACTGACAGTAGATTCCCCTTTACATTTTAGACCAAACTTGCTGCTGGCACTGTATTGCCAGTGGGAAAAGGGCAGGTCGGTGAGGTGTAGCCAAGATCAGGGTCAAGGCCAGGTCTGCAAGGAGCTGTGCTGGGTGGCTGTTGTGGGACCAGGGGTGACAGTGATAGTGACAACATAGCAGTGGCCCTGCCACCCAGAGCTAATGTCATCATTCATGCAACAGTAATTAGAACAAAGCAGCTGGGTATTATTTGCATAATAAGCTCCCCCTTTAAATGAATGTCTGTCCTCAGACCCCTGAGCTAACACAGCCCACTGGTGCCACTGACAAAGCTGTGTCAGAACCGTGCCTCCCTGAGAGGCAGCCCCAGGTGAAAACAGGATGGGAGGAGATGGGCATGGAAATTAAGAAATAACAGCCAGTTCATCCATCAGGTACACACAGGCTTTGCCATCTCCTCACCAGCATGTAACACACACACAGTCCCACCCCTCAACTCACTATGCGACTTTAGATCCTTGGCTTCTTTGAATGCAAGTAACTTTTAGCTCTCTACCTATTTCCCTCCTTTCGTAATTTTATTTCTGAAATGAAGAACTGACATTTCCTCTATTTGTGCTCCTGAGAGGCAGTTACACCTTTGTAACTTACACCTTTGATCTATCTGCTATGACTTTTGGAACCATTTTCTTCCTGCCCAGGAATCACCAAACTCCAGAAGTGTTTTTGATCCCTTTCTTTTGCTCCATCACCTCTATTTCCCTGACATCAAGGAGAAGTCCATACACAGGAAGCTTCTTCAGAAACTCTTCAATGACCTGAGTTGCTTTTCTCCAGCTCTGGAGAGAAATGATAATGATGTCCCTCATCTGTTATGTGATCTGTCATCTGCAGAGACTATTCCCTCACACAAAGGGGAGTTAACATAGCTGAGGGATTCCAGCACATCTCAAAAGTTTTATCATAAGTCAACCTTCAAAAAGGATTAGATGCAAAAAATATCACCGTGCCTTTCCAGTGCCAGAGGCACTGGAGATGTAAATTTAAGGATGCAGTCAATGTAACTACCTGAGATAGGGCTTCCCAGGGGCACCATCTCCCTTTCCACAGTTTGGACACTTGAAGTTCATCCAAGGGCTCAGGTGCTCAGGTGAGCAGAAAAATCTCAATGACATGGAATATAACAGAAAACAAAGGTGCTGCAGGGGGGCTCTGGAGAGTGGGAAATGGACCTGGAAACATTCTTCCCTGTTCCTCTTGTTTCCACCAGCTTCTGTACACCCCAGTTCCCAACTGGCAGAGGCCTGTCCCAGTGCCACCACACAGCACTGCTCCCAGGCGTGAGGCAGCGTGGCACAGAGGTACATGGGTTGCTCTGGAATAGCAGGAGTGCCATCAAACCAGAGGCCTTTGGAGTTCACCTGGCTTTATACAGAGAATTGTTTCAAAAGCACCCTCATGTGCACCCTGCACAGAGCTCACTGGCCCCATGGTTTAATTGCTTTTGCTCTGTGCTGTCCCAAAGCTGCCAAAGTGCTTCTGGAGCACAGCTGGCAGCAGTGATGGGTGAGCTTGCAGCGTAGAGCATCCAAGCCTGGATGTGAAGTGGCACTACAAGAGCCAGCTCCAGTGTCTCCATCTGCAGAGCAGCACACTCACAGCCTGGACAAAAAGCTTGTGAGAAGATTTTACTGTATTCAAGCAAGGGTGTCTCCATGACACCTGCTGTCCCACTTGGGTGACAGGCTTGGTCACCATCAGGGTGGCACTGTCAGAAACAGAAAGGGTTGCTGCAGGTTGCTCCATGGGACATCAATCCTGTGAGCTCAGGAGAGCAGCAGTTCCTCAGGGAAATATGGGAAATCACCACTTAAAGGTGTGGCGTGACCTCTGGAGCCACGCGATCAAGCGAGACCAAACCCCTTCCTGTATGGCAGACTTTCTTCTTCATGCAGCTGCCAAGAAATATCAGCTGTGATTTTTTTTTTTCCAGCTGTGCTGGTGGCAGATGCCTGTGGGTGGATTTTGAACTGGAGGGTTTAGCTGCACCAGTGCAAAATCCCTGCTGTAAACAAGGCTGACGTCTGTATCTGCCTTTCATCCCTGCAGCAGCCCTTTCCTCTCTCCCCCTTCTCCTCTCTAATAAAGACATCCTGGCAAGCTTCCTGTTTTTCAAGAAGGCTCATAGCTGCCAGTTGCCCTGACTTTGGCTTCATGCAGGCCTCTTCCTCTGCCCCTATTAATTCCCCTGTAAATCGGATCATGATGAAAGGCAAACGGCAGCGTAATTTAATTGTCCTGCGAGCACAGCGTGCTGGAGAGGGATGCTGGTGAGGAAAAGTCCTACTCATGAGATGCCTTTTTTATCCCTATATTTTACTTTGCAGGGGAAGGGGGACACTCAGCATTAGCTTCCTCTTGCCATGTGACTTCTCATAATGCCCCAGAGTGAATCTTGGAAGTTTGCTGGGCTGGGACTTCCCCTCATTGGGAGAATAAGAAAATTGAGATGTCCCCACTCCGTGCTGGATGTAGGGGTGGGGGATGGGAATTAATTAGGCAATTGTTGGACAGAGCTCTAAAATATAATGTGCTCCCTCATTGTGGTTGTCAGGCAGCCCCGTAAGTTGGCAGAGCACTGTTAGATCCCATCCTGTCTCCAGCGAGTGGGAGTTGGGGGTGGAAAAGGGATGGGGGAGCAGAGAGATCTGTGTCAGCGGTGTTTCTGCAGAGAGACAGGTCCCTTAACAGAGAGCAGGGGCAGCAGTGGGAGTCCTGCAGCTGCTGTGGGTTGTGAAATGGCTCTGGAACTTAATGTAAAAGCAGCAAAGGCTTGGGCACATGAACAAACCACGCTGGGTAGGAAGGCACAGCACGTGAACTGAGCCCCAGTGCCTCTGTGTCACTGAGCTCCTTCCCCCAGGCAAGCTCATGGTAACATGGATTATGGTATCGTTTTTCCATCAGGGCTTGCTGGGCCTGCTTTCCTAGGCAGGGTGGTAGCAGGGAGATGGACAGCTCCTCTGCTCTGGCTGAGGCACAGTGACATGTTTGCCATCTCATCTTTCTTGAGCTTTTCCTTGGGGACAGTGTTGGCTCATTTCTTCCTCTTAACTTCTTAGCATTCCACTAAAACTTTCACCAGTTTCTAATCCTGTAGGGAACAGTCTCTAGCAATTAGGAAACTGCATTAAAGTGATGTTGTACTGGAGATCTGCTAGCTGATACAATGGGAAAGCTCAAGAAAGGTGTTGAGCTGGAGTCAAGGGGCACTGAGACTTTGCTCTGAGGTGAATTTATTCCCAGAGACTCTGATACTCTGACATGTGAGCTCATGTATGATGGAGAGATCAGCAGCAGGTGCCTCCTGCCTGGAGGTGGAGGACCCTGCACATCTTTCCTTGCCCAAATAGTGGGAACAAGATGGGGGAGGAAAGTGGGGCAACCTTGAGCCTCTTCACAGGAGCTGAGACTCTTAATTGCTGCCATCACCAGATTGGTCACCAAAAGGGGTCTACTGTTAATAACAAATAACCTGAAACAGTCACCTGTACAAGGTACAGCACCAGTGGAACCTCTCTGCCCTTCAGCTGCTGCTGGACACCAGAGACCATCAGCTGCATCAGGTGGTAGCTGCAATTACACGTACTTACATTTTCATGGTTTGGGTTCTTCTGCCTCTCTGCCCTGAAATTCCCAAGCTGGTCTTCAGTTCCTCTCCCCCATCAAGACCAAAAGGTCTTGCTGGTAAAATATTCCTTTTTCCACACTTTAAAATGTCTGATGTAGAAAATGTACATGCTTCTGACTTGCCCTCCAGGTGTCTTGAGATTTAATTAATCCCAAGTCACATTTGAATATCTTCTGAGACAGAGGCATAACACGAATCCACTTGCAGAGGAAAAGGCATGCAGATAATTGCTTCTGTGTCTCTTAGTATGGGGAGAATGTCTGTCAGATGGAGAGCTGCTTCCTTACATATTTCTGATGAATTACTGTTTTCATTTAAATCCCATAAAATAATTATGTAAGTTGGTGTATGCTTGAGAATGTTGGCCCCAGAGTTATTTCTGGATCAGATACTTATTGCTGAACAGTGTTCAGCATTCTGCCAGTTGTCTGTCTCTGCAACTGGAAGAGACCAGGTTTAGATTAGATACTAGAAAGAGATTCTTCACTGTCAGGGTGGTGAGGCACTGGCACAGGTTGCCCAGAGAAGCTGTGGATGCCCCATCTCTGGAATTGTTCAAGACTAGGTTGGGTGGGGCTTGGAGCAGCCTGGTCTAGTGGAAGTGTCCCTGCCCATGGCAGGGGGGTTGGAACAAGATGACCCAAACCATTTTGTTAACATCAGGGTGAGATGGACTTATAAAGATCTCCCATGTGAAGACTGGTCCTCACTTGCCTGGATTTGGCAGTTCTTCTGTGATAGGAAAAGTGACAGGAAATGCTCTGCTGGACACAGCCATTCTGAAATCCAGAATCAGATAAGGAGCAAGGATGTACCAAGTTCATCAAGTGACTTCATCTGCTCTGAGACTGAGCCCTGGTTCCCTGTGACTTCTCAATAGCTGTGTGCTCATGGCCACCACTTCCTTGGCTCCTCACCAGACCTTCTGGAGTAACTTTTTCTCATTTGGAGTTGAATATCCACCTGTCAGGCAGCTCTGACTGGTTAAACCCAAACCTGTGTCTAAATCAGATTCCAGATTCAAACATAGTCATCACCAAGGACACAGCTGCTGAACAGGCAGAGTAAGAAAGAGAAGCAAACCAGAATGGTAGGCTAATGCACTCAGACTTTGACACCTGAGATGTTTATAACCCAGACTATTTACAGTGAGATGTCAAACATAATTTGAAGATTACCATGTTGTCTTGCAATGAAATAAGCAGGAGAAAAAAGAGCAGCAAAACCAGGTGTGAGATGCCTCTGAGCCTGTTCACCTGAAGGATGGTTTAGAAAGGATGACACAAGTCTGACAAACCCCTCCAGTTTCCATGTCATAGGGAACTGTAACATCAGGCACATTAAAAATACAACCTGATTTTTGGTGCATGTAAAACTAAATCCATTGGTCTGCCCCATTTGGCATGCAGGGTGTCCTGGTCTGCCACACTTCTGTTTTTCTTGTAAGTAAAACTTGTGTAGAGAACTTGCCACACAGAAATCCCTGCTGGGAAATGCTAGATGTTGACAGCAAGCACCACAACCTTGAAAGCTTGATGAGTAACTCTTTCTGTGTATCCTATGCAAAGAGGAGGATATCTTTGTGTAGGCCAAATTGAAAATACCATATCTCGTTTTGTTTGAGCTCACAGCACTATTCTCTGGTGCTATGTGAATGACAAATCCCTGGAAAAACACTCTCAAGGTGAGGATGTAATACATGTGCCTGTGTTTGCATGAATACACTTTTATTTAGAGAGACTGTTGAAGTACTTGTACCAGAAAGAAATATGTGACTTGTCTCTAAGATGTTCTCCTCTGCACAAGAGGTGAGGTGTGGAACACAGTGCCCTTAGGTGAGGTTGTCTTATCTCACATACTTATGTACAATTAAGTTAACTCAAGGCTTAGTGTTGATTTTAGACCTTGAACAAAGCTGTAGGGCCCAGTGTTCCAACTTTGTGCCTTTGACTTGATAGCACTGGAATCTGTGTGTCATTTTGAGTCTAAGTGATTTTATTGGGATTTGGTGATAAAGTGCATGGGGTTTCTAGTACTTGCTGGCCAAGGGGGTTCACCTGTTCTGCATAGAAGTATGCACATTTTAATTTCTTGTCCTCATTGCTTGATGAATAGACAGCCTCAAAAGGTGATCAGAGCATCTCTGTTTGTGCCACTCTTGGCCTGCAAAATCTGGAGTTGGAGCAGGGAGCAGAAGTGAGCCTCTGATCGTGCTCTTGGTGGTATAGCACAGACTCACAGCCCAGATACCAGAGCAGCAGCAGGAAACAAGTGTGTCCAATTTCTGTACAGGATGTGATTTCCATGCTCATCAGATAGTGGAAACTGGAATAAATAGAATTAATGATCTCTTGGGACCATTGCAGACAGTGTGAGTGGAAGTTCTTTTGCAGAGAGCTGCACTTTTCCACTCTTAAGTGTCCTGAAATCCCCTCACCAGGTATACAAAGAAGGAAAATCCTGCTGTTATCCCACCATCTTGCTGTTTCTCCAACCATCTTCCACATCAAATGCTCACAAATGAAAATGAAGGATGAGATTGGAAGCAAAAGTGGGAAGAAAAGTTCAGAACTCCCACTGGAGAGAGGATGCTTTGGAAGAATCACTGCTGAGCCTGGTGCTGCTCCTGAAGACTGATCAATATTCAGAGTAGTAAAGGGGCCCAGAAATCTGGTAATTACTTAGAGAGGGGCAATGTGCACAGCAGGACCCTGTAACAGCTTGATACGCCCAAATCTTGGAATATGTACTGCTGTGCTCCAAGTTACAGCATCCTCAAAGGGATATGTTAGTGCTAGAGGGTCACAAACTCCACAAGAGTATTGTCACTTCAGCATTCTGTTTCCCTGATTGTCCATTTTTAGTCTCCAAACTCGGGGCAGTCTGGGGGAGCAGGATGTGCTGAGGTCACCCCTCTTCCTTGCTGAGGGGCAGTGATGAGTTGGGAGGATTCAGACCTGGGAGCCCAGCAGCACTGCCAGGTCCTAGAATTGGACAGGGGGGAGATAGGGAACAGTCCCTCTAGGAGGAGAGACTAAGTACATTAAGGCTCTGTCCTTTCCAGTCTTGCCTTCCTGGGAGCTGGGCAGATCCTTTGCGAGGTAGCTTTGAGTGCTGGAGTGCTCCTGGGACTGTGGATTATGACTTACCACAAGGTCTGGTTTTCTCTGCTGATTACAGAGCCTTTGTAATTCTGACACCACCATGCCCCTCTCCTCAAAATCCCACATGTATCTCCTCCTACAAATTCCAGCCCTGATTCTAAAAGGACCCACTGCTGGGATGGCAGCTACTTATTAAAGAGCCATTCTTCACAGTGGAAAAGGAATTGGAAAAGAAATGAAAATTTTAATTAATGCTACTGATGGTTTATAGAAGAAAAGCAGTAAGAAACACCTTTGGTGTGAGACTGATATTAAACTATGTTTAAAATTACTTTTCCTCCTTTGAAAGCAAAAAATAATTAACTGTGAAGTGCTGGCAATGCAATTCCAGCTCTGACTGGTGGTGCACATATTTAGTGCTTTAGTTGTCCAGTTCTGAGAGATCCCAGGGGACAGGGTTTATAACAAGTATATTATCTTCTCATCAAAGAGGTTTTTTTTTCATTTTAGAGGAAAAGCATAGCTCAATAAATGATGTTCACCAAACCCCAAACTAATTGAAGTCAGGAAGTTAGGGGCCTTGCAGCTGAAGGCCCCACTAGAGCAGACCCAATTAAAGCAGGTTATTTATGGCTTTGTCCAACAGAGTCATGAATAGCTCCAAGAAGAGAGATTTCCTAATTTTTCTGGACTCTATTTCAATCTTTTATGACTCTTATAAGGATAAAGGAGCTTTTCCCATACCACATCCATATTGCTTGTGTCTCACCTCATGCCTGTTTTCTCTGCTACAGTGCATCTCTAAGAAAAATCTGGCTCCATCTTCTCTGTGCCTTCCCATTGCAGACAACATCAAGATCTCCCTGTCTCACCTTCTCTTACATCTGAACAAATCCAGTTCACCCAGCTTCTCCCCGTATGTCACACACTGCCCTTCCTTAACCATCTTGGAAACCTGCTGCTGGACTCTGTGTTAACGTGTTTCCTCACTGGGGAACCCCAAAACGGAGAAGATACTCCAGGTACATTGTTAGGTTGGGTGAAACAAACTGGTTCTGCGATTGGAAGTCCCAAATTTTATGTTAGCAATAAGCCCCTTGCCTCAGGATAAGAACTTTCCATCTCTTCTGCTGGCAATACATGCCCAAAATCAGACTGGGGATTTTGCAGTGTGGTCAGAATGCTTTAAGAAAAAAAATTTAAAAAATGGGATTTCAGCAGATAATTAAAGATAAAAATAGGTGTAGGTGTCAGATTAGCCATGAGTCCAAACTGTCACAGGTCCAAGCTCTAAATATCCCTTGAAATGCAAACGCCAGCAAAGGAAGCAGCTGGACGCACAGTTTGGATGCATCCTGAAGCGAGCAGTCCTGCCAGTGTGGGAGCACAGCCCACTCCCATTCTGCAGGGTGACCAAGGCAGCAGCAGCCCCTGGGGCCAGAAGAGAAGCAGGTCTGGGACCCTGCAGCTGCACTCAGTGCAGGAGGGGCTGTCGAGGTGAAGCTGCTGCGGAAATCACATAAGAGCTGCAGGACTACTACAGGTGCACAGTCCCTGGTGTTCCACACCTCTTGCAGGCAGAAGAGGAAGACATGGGGATGGATGCATCCAGGCCATTGGGAGCCACTGGGGATCCCTCTTCTCCAGGCTGGTCTTTTTCTCAGCAATGATGAGAGTTCAGCAGATCCCTTCTCTGGTGCCAAGCGTGGCTGACAGGGAGGGAGTCATGGAGCGAACGCGGGCGCTTTTAAGGAGCATCAACTGAGCACGTTGACTTGGAGGCAGAAAGAAGTGCCAAAGGAAAATGAGGGATAGTGGAGTGCTCCCTCCTGCCACCATGCTGCCATGCTGCTGCTGCTGGCTGGCACAGAGGGGTTAAGTCTTTGTGTGGCTTGAAACAGCTTGTAAAATACTGTTAAATGGCTTGAAATTCTCAAGGTGATTTGGATCAAAGTGCAGACTTTCAGTACTTTTGTTATTTATATTTGTGAGTTGATATTTTTTTTCCCCTTCTTTTAATCAGGCTGTGACTTCCCATGTATTTCTGTGATAAATCACTCAGTTTAATTATTGTGTCATTTAGGAATAATCAAAGGGTTGGCAGCAAGAGAAGATTTTGCTATATTATGTATGTATATATACATATTCCATTTTATTCTAATGGATTGTTCCAGGTATGTAAAAGGCCCAGGACACTGAGAGGCAGATGCCAACACAGAAAATGTAGTTTTACAGCGAAACCTGCTGTTAAAGCCAAATTGCCATGCCCAGAAGACTGAATTATCAGGAGCAATTTCCATCCCATTGCTCACGGCATGTGTGTGGAGGATGCTTCTCTTCATAGCCATCTCTCATCCTCCAGTATTCACTCACTCAGAGTTATAGCTCTGCCATTTTACAACGTCAGAAATCCTCCTGAGAAGCTATTTGCAATGCATATGAGTGTTTTTTAATTTAACATTTGTTTTCAGGAGCAAATAGGCGATTGCCTCAAAAGAGGAGAACTAACAAACCCCACAAAACTCCCATTGGCCTCACATAACTCACCAGTGTTAGAAGACGCCCCGCACGGCGCTGACAATATTGTTAAAATGTCACCTGTTATTTATGCCACTGCAGCCAAACGTGACATTTATGGCTGTAAATGAGCAGCAGGCTTAAGGAACAAGTGGAGAGGCTGAGTCCCCCGTGCCTGTGGCTGCCCTTGGGCTGCACTGCCGGCTGCAGCCCAGCCCAGGGGTACCCGGCACCTTCCGCACTGCTGCCGCAGTCTCACGTCTCATAAAGTTCATGGCTAATTGAAAAGTGCTTACTCCTCTTCCACTCCAGCACTTAGTGCTGCCTCTGTGGTTTTCTGGAGGGAGGAGCAGCCAACGACCCCGCTGCTAATGAAGAGTTGAACATAAAGAGGCAATTCACCGTAGGTCATGTATGGAAAATGCCTCTGCCTGCCCGGAGCTGTTGTGTTCCTTCAGTGCACAGGGGTTTTTATTCTGGCACTCCTGAAGCTAATCTGCCAGCAGGGTATAAACTGAAAGGGATTCAATTACAGCCTGTCTACTCTTCATCAGGGGTGCCCAGGTTTTTTTGACCTGCAAGCCACATATCAACCCCCCGACAGTCCCGTGCTGCTCTGCACAGAACTGTTGACATGCCTGGGTGCTGTCCCCGGTGAGAAATGACCCATCTGCGTCCCCTGCCTCACCTCCCAGCCCTCCACTGGCACTTCCAGGCTTGGAAGTGGCTGTTGGGTCCCCAGCTCCTCAGGATTGCCAGACCTGGCAGCCCACCCTGGTAGCTGGGGCTTGGCTGAACACCAAAGTCCCAACAAAGGAGCTCCTACAGGTTTGGAGCCAGCACTGTGGAAACAATTTTATACTTGCAGGGAGTAATGGATATATTTTCTTTCAGGATGGGTAAAAACAAGTCCCTCAGAGAGCTGGTTCCCTCTGTGGAAGCACCTGACAAACTCTTCTGGGTGCAGACAGATCACTTCTGAGCCTGCAGGAGTCTATTTGGTTCTTTCCAAGGAGAATTTCTAGAGGTCAACTACAGTCAAATAATTGTTGCAAGGAAAAATTTTAGCATAAAAATAAGAACATTGTGTTTGAAAAAACCAATTAGATTCCTCCCAAACCCACAACCTGTCATTCTGTGAGAGGCTTTCAGGTCTCAAATTCGACTTTCACAAGAAGTGAAAGTGACAAGCAACAATGATTATTGCAAACCTTATTATATGTAACAAATGAGAATAACAGAAAGTCTGGTGGCTGTGCAAATAAGTCACCAGCTAGGAAAGAGAGAGCTGATGGAAGAAGATAAAACATTATTGAAAAAATCCTGGGCTTAAAGATTAAGGGCAAGAAGGCATTATTTAAGTATACTAAGACCTAATGAAATCCTTGCAATCATACAGGAGGACAGGATTCATAAGGACCTCTTGGACCATCAAATCCTTATGCTATCTGTATTGCCATATCAAACAATCCTCTCCAAGGAAATAGTAGTATTTAAGTAGTTCTTTTTGTCCCCAGATCCCAAGGGATGGAGGAGAGTGTGAAAAGCATTTTAGAACCTGGTATTTTGGTTGGTTATAACCTCCTTGTGATTTTGTACTTAAAACTTTTTTGTTGGCATTTCATACCCATTCTCTCTGTGACAAAAATGCCACTCATTGAGTTCAGTAATGTCTCTCCCCATTCTTAGCCCTGTAGCTCCAATGTTAAAGGTGGCAGAATTGCCAATTGTGGTAACACAGGAGGAGGAAACATTCATTGAATATTTATGCTGTGTACTTGGAAAGAAATGGGATGTACTTATTTCACAGGAAAGAAGAAGTATTTTCTATCTCATCAGTAGCAATGGAGGTTGTAAGCAGCCATCACAGCAATGCACAGAAGTAGCACCAGAAAATTGTGACCAAGAATATTGAAAGAAGTGTCTGAGGAGCTTCCTGAAACACTGACAGTATTTGTAGAACATATTGAAAGACAAATGAAGCTACAAAGAGCCAGAGAAGTGGCTGTTGGTTAAAGAGCATGACCCAAGGTTGCCCCCAGAAATGGGGGCATTACATACTGGGCACTGCTCCCCTGCACATGCAGAAGTTTTGGTTGCAAACCTGTCTGGTCTCCCTGCAGGCAGACTTGGCACCTGTGCAGCTGGTACTGCATGCCTGGTGCCATGCTGATCATGTGCCAGCCCTTCAAACTATGAGTCCATACCTGGGTTTCCAAGTCCAATCAGTCTGTAACTAGTCCCAGGCAAAATTGTTACTAAGCACATATGGGAGCTGAATAAAGCATTAATGAATGGAGCATACTCAATGCCAGAAAATGCTGAAACCTATTTTCTTAAAAGCAATCAATGAAACCTCTTATAAAAATGAGATTTTTTTATTTGTCTGATTAAAGTTATCTTTATAGATTGCTGGAAGAAGAGATGTCTATTTGACAGTTGTATGTGTCCTTCTCATTAAAAAAAAAGACAATTAAAAAATCAGTGTAGCAGGTACTGCACTAGTGATATTAAAGAATGGCTCATAGATGTCCAAGTAATTGTCAAAAAAAAAGAGATCAGTCAGTATTTTTCATGACAACTTCAAGTTTGGTCCAGAGAAGATCAGGAACTGACTTTGGTTGTGATCTATAAATACTCACAAGGGCAGCACTTTCTGGCAGTAGATAGATCTGTCATCTAGCTAAGCCAGATTTGTAAAATAGTGCAGCTAAGAACAATCATACACAAGTTCCAGGTAGGAAGAAGAAAAGAACAGGGAGCAGTTGATTATTAGCCCAGCTCATTAGGCAAGTAGTGGATTTACACCTGTTTGAAACTTTGTATTTGCCCAGACAAGCCATGTGCAGGCAGCCCCGGGGAGTGCTGGTGGCCACCAAGTCTGATTCAGGGCAACTCCCTGTCCCCTGCCATTTGGGATGGCAGTGTTTCAGAGTGCCTGTCACTGCATCTCTCTTTTCTTGGGGGTGTGCAGGGCAGCCACCAAACCTGGAGCTGAGATAACAACACCCGTCCGTGACACCTCTTGCAAGAGCAATCATCTGATTGTTGCCTGCGTGCGCTGTTCCCAGACAGCCGCCTGGGCTGTTTTCAGGCAGCTGCTTGCAAACACTGCAGACAGACACTTGAATTTCATTATCCCCTGTTGCACAGGAATCACTCAGCTAGATATCTGAGGTCATATCACATTACTTCTGGCACTGCAATGGCTGCGAAGTTACCTTAGGAAAGGAGGATGCTGCATAACTACCTCCCTAAGCATCAGATCTCAGTAAAAAAATACCACTGGGACAACCTGAAAAGCACAAAATGATGGGTCAAGGATTAATTAACTAAGACAGACTTGGCTGACCAGTTATGCCCATAGGACTCCCAAATGAGAACAAATGCTTTCCTGGTAGGAAGATCATCTTTGCCCTGGCAGAGATGCCAATGCCATGTGGGACCTTACTGCACCTCATGGTTGCTGCTCAGCGGATAAACAGATCTCTGCTTTAAAAACAAAAGTATGAAAAAAGGGCTAACTTGGAGTAGTTGTGGTAATGGTATCTCAGGCAAGTTTTCATAAGCAAGAGGTAAAGGTGCATCAGAGCAGACCTGTGCAGTGAAACCATTTGGGGTGGGGGGGCTGGTTCAGTCCGGCTCTGGTTTGGACCTGTGGACTGAATCACCATTAGCAGCTTCAAGGCTGCTCCACCCTGCAAGTCAAAGCAGGAGATGGGGCACAACCAGGAAAGTCTCATCAAAAGCACTCAGGTAATCCAAACTAAACTGCTGAATCTGAGACACCTCCAGGTGCTCACAGTGCAGTATGCAGGGGAATAGTGGAGATGGATATTGGCATGTCTTTTAGTTACAAAGAAGTTGCTTAACAGGGAAAGCTTTTTTTCCCTTCAAGCCATCACAGATGGTCATCTGACTTTGTGAGGGTGCCAGACTCTCACATCTGCTGTTAGAGTAATGGCACTTCTGTTCCTAATCACACTATGGCTGATAATGACATGGGAAGGACAATTTTGCTTACTCTCTTTTCCCCCCTCCTTTAAACAGGTACCTTGAACAAAATGCAGGTATGTACTATACAGCATCTTCATGTCATTGGAAGAAAATATAAATGCCATGAGTACCTTTCTTGTATAGCTCACCCTCTCTGAAAATGATGAACCTCAGTATATAGAAGTGATAGCTTAATGCAATATCAGTGTGGAGCATATTCCACAGAATCTCCCCCAAAGCCTGAGGAAGTCTATGGAACCTTTTTTTTTTTATCTGTGACAGGGCTCTGGACAGACTTGCAGAGCAGTTTCCCACAGTGTCAAGCAGACTGGCTTAGATGTCCAATGATTGCAGGTTCCTCCACCATGTCCATGAAGCTAAGGCATTTGGAGTGAGAGACACACAGCATGTAGGAGAGATCTACCTACGTGTCCTAAAGATCTCAGCAAAACAAATCAAAACATCTGTCAAAACACACAAGGTTGAGTCTACAGGGCTCTAAGCACTCTTTGAGGTCATGCTCTTGCCTCTCATTGAGCTCTTTGGAGAACCAAGAAAAATATCAAATCCCAAGGTTTAGTGAGGCAGGAAATCCTTTTCTCTACATTTTTCCCCTGGACGTCTTTGTCTTTGTTGTGCTTTTTTCCCCCTGTTCTGGTTTCTGGAGCAGGCAAATGACCACAGGAGGGCAAATGACCAAAGAATGCATGCCCTGACATTTTCAGTTGGCTTATGACATGGCATGAATTTGCAGTAATGGCAGGAGTTTGTACTCATCATCAGAGTTTCATTTAAATTCTTGTCTTTATCTGCCCATCTTTCCTAGTACTCACAAGATACAAGGAAATGACACTGCCATAGCCAATTATATCTTAGGTAGGGGATGGTTACTGATGATCAAAGGCTGACACACTTCTCTTCACATGTATGGAAAAAACATTTTAGTTATTCAGAAGCAGCACTGAAAAGTCTACATCCCAATTAAGGTGTAAATTGTGTTTGCAAGGTGCAGGGAAATGGTTACAAGTCCCCTCTGTGGAAATTGCTTGAGAAATTGCAGGAATGGGCCTTGTAAGAACAAAAGAGGGGGAAAACATCAGAAATATGAATGGAATGGGACTAAGTGATACCTCTCTACCCATCTATCTGCATTTGTCTGTGGCTCTAGGGGTGGCAATGGTGAAACCCCCTAGATCTTTGCTGCCTGTGAGCAGAGATTGCTGCTAACCACCTGTAGGTACCCCAGGAAGCACGACTATGGCCCCTTGTTGTAGCTAGCTCCTCACATGCTGTGGGGTACAAAGCAATGTCCCTTCTTGTCCAATGGTCAGTCACAAGTGCTCATCTGCCCCTCCATTGTTTTCTAATATCAGCTGAAAACATCACTGGTGCTCCTTTCCTGCAGTCTCTCAACATCCTTTGTTTGTACACTACTCTTTATTATTTAAAGCAGTGCCTGTATTATTTAATTCACTGAGCATTTCTGGGATGTGGTTTCCATGAAAGAGGCTGTGAGGCACCACTCTGTTGAACTGTGAAATCACAACATCCTGCTCTTTTGGAACAAACACCACCCATAGTTATTCTCAGGTGGTTTTGAAGTCCATAAACATACACAAACATGCATAGCATGCATACATCTGTGTCTGTACGTGTACTTTCATGTGGCTGTGGTATGTGTCAGAAGAATGTGATAACCTGCCAGATATTCTGGAAAGCCTTTGCTCAGCTGCAGCTTTCTGCACTCTGTTTATCCTGCATCTTTGGCTACTCTACCAGCACACCAGACTGTTTTCTGAAGAGCTTTTGTTTGTGGTGCTGCGTCTCAGATCCCAGCCATGGCTTTTCTCCCCTCCACATCCAAACTGGCCACTTTCTCCTAAGCTGCAGGTTTTTGATAGTAAATATGCCCAAAGGATGAAACAAACTGGCCAACCAATTCACAAACACTGTGTCTCTTCTTCAGCCCCAAAGACTCTTGGTTTTCATTACAATTTTTTAATATATAAAAATACCAATACTTCTAGTTTGGGTAAGACTGAGTCAGTTATTTCTACATGCCTACTCTTCTTTCTGCTGATCCACCACAAGACACATTCCAGCTGAATTTTCAGTCTCAGGGATTGCGGGCTGTTGTGTGGTTTATTTATTTTTTGGCTGTAATCTGTCAGTCTCTCTCTGACTTCTCCCCACGCCACTCCTCTTCCTCTCATTCAGCCATAGGTTTGCAGAGCCCTGGGCTGTGCATGCCGTGCGGATCTGTTTTAGTTCCCTGTCAATTATTCCTCCCTGTTTACGGTAACAGCTCATATCACATTTTATTACTGTGGCTCATGTGCCTTTCACATCATTGCTTTTGAAACACTGAATTTATTCTGAAATGCATCTGGTTTTCAGTCTAGCTCCTCACTGTTTCCTAATCCCAGAAGGATTTTGTTGTTGGTTTTGCATCTTTTTTGCTGGCTGCAGCTGTGTCCATATTCCAGGATTATTGCTCAGGTTGCTGTGGGAAACATGGAAATGCTTTCCCATCTCTTCTCTGACCTTCCAAGCCCTTTAGCTACTTCTGCCCCTACCTGCTCTCCCTTCTGAGCCTTAAGTGCTGTGCTCCCTTCCCAGGCATTGTGTCGGACACAAAGACGAAATGACCGGGGCGTGTGAAAGCGCTTGACAACGCTTCAATATTATCTTCTCCTGCAGGATATCACAGTTAACCCTGGGTCTCCGCTTCTCTTTACAACTGCCTTATTTTCATTTTGAGGGAACTCAGTGCTCACAGCAGCATGGAATTAATATCTCAGCTGCTGCTATGCTCAGGCAGAGAGCCAGCTTCCTCTCCCAATGAGTTGCCCAAGTGTCTCACCCGTGGAACACCTGTAGGGGTAAGGGCAGCCTGGAGGTGTTTATCCCTCTTGCTGTTCCTCCACATCAGTGTGCCCTTCTGTCAGGGCCTGATTCCACCTGTGAAGCCAAATTTTCTAGAGGACAAACAGGATCATTTTAGAGAAGATCTTGCTACCCTCAAAGGAGGGGAGCTGATGTTTTTGATAGGCGCTTTTTAAAACCCAGTATAGCTGATCTGGAGTGGGGAATGGGAGCAATGTACTCTGTTTATAATGTAAACAGGTTTTAAAACTTCCCCAGACACTTGTACTTTTGCCAGCTCCAAATGATAAAAAAGCACACGTCGGGTCTCAAAACACGAGATTGTCTTTAAAATTCATTACATTTAAAAATATAAATTTTGAATGTTTATTCACTCTTCCCCCTCCGGGCCTGGAATTGTATTTGATAGAACCTTCCTTCTTTGAGAAAGGAAGCTTTTACCTCAGACACTGGAGCATGGAAAATGGGAAATGCACAGAGAAGTTATAGCTTAGGAACAGCTCAATGCTTCAGTGACTTTGGCAAAACTTAATTTTACTACTCCAGGGTTTGGGGGTTTGGGAAAAGGAGGGAGAAAAGAAGATAGAAGAAGTAGGAGAAACTCCTGGAGAGACTAATGCTGAGAAAAGAGGTCAGCTACTTCTACCTCCAAGACTGACTGCCCACCACCAATTCAAAAAACTCAGGCTCTTCTTTCTTCAGCACAATTTAACTTGTCTTGCCACAGCTTAGGCAAAGTTGGCTGAAAAATAAGACTTTTCTACCCCTAAGAGCCCATTGTCCTGGGTGGCAAAGTCTTCCCTACCTCTAGAACCCACTCCTTTTTATATCCTGGCAGAAGTCTCTAGGAAAGGATTTTAGGGTGATACAAACTATATCCAAAAGGTGAGGGAGGCTGCCAGACCCACATGTTTTTTCCTGTGGGTGGCAAAAACAACCAGGAGAAATTTGGGGAGCATTTCACCCAAAGCGTGTATCTGGCTATTGCAGGAAGAGAGAGCATCCAGATAAGTGAGGGCTTCACTGAGATATCAGTGTCTTACAGAGCTGAGGAAGCTGGTTCTGAGCAGCTTTTCGACTACACATAGCCCAGTGTAGCTATTCAAGGCAGGCATTAGAGATTTCAATCACAGCTTGTGGTTCTCAATGAACTTGGAGCAATCCACACCTTTTCTGAGCCCCAATGTGCTTTTTCTAAAGATAGGAAGAGTGATATCCTTCTACTACAGAGGAGCCACTGGGAACATATTAGCTCATGTTAATAAAGCAGGTGGATACCCTTCAGTTACTACAGGAAAGACATGCAGAGCATTTTGATTTATTGTGGTTGTTGGAAGATTTAAACTCTTGCCTATTTTCTATCAAAAAGCATAATAGCTCTAGAAAGCCTTTCCTGATAGCAGGAAGGAAGCAACAAGCCAAATCACAAAATAAATCTATGAAGTTCAACATGAAGACACAGAAAACTTAAATACAGGTTATTGCTCAGTGCAGCACCACTAAAAGTAGACTGGGTAACCAGCTGAATAATCACAACTGCTGATGATTACTTATGGGCACTCCTGAAAGCAAAGTGTGACCCTAAGTGTTATCTGCTGGGAAAGAGTATAAGCCAACTTTTCCTTCCAAGAAATGAGATAGCTTCCCATCTATATAGGTAATGGAAGACAGGGAACTAGAACACAAAGAACACTGCATCAATTGCTGAAAAATAGGTAAGGAATTAGGAAGGTTGTTATTGTGTGAGCAGCTACAGCAGAATAAGGTGATAAATAGCAGACAACTGAGGCTTATAGTGCATCTGAGAAGCCAATTTAATTATAGTCTTTGACAGGATAACAAGCCTAGTGGACAAAAAATACTCCATAGCAGCTATGTCTATCATTCCCTGAGATGACCTTGTATGTGGATTACTGAAATCTGAATGGTACTTCTCAAACCCCAGCTCTTCCAGCATGTGCCAAATGCAGGGAGGTGTGTCCCACCGTGCAGTATTTTGCAGCCAACACACTCATTTAAAACTCCACAGCTGTTCTAAGCATGTTTTCTCACCCTCCACATCTATGAAAGCCACTGAATGAAGAGTGGATTACATCACATCCTTTTTTATAGGACCTGAATCCTGAACTTCAAACTACCAGAGGGGCTCAGGACCACAGCAATGCAGATGTTTTGCTGTTAGAGCAAGCAGTGGAGGCGATGCACGCAGTTTTGGTTTATTTTGCCATCAGATGGTAGTCAGCAGTTTTCTGGAGGTGGAAAAACCATTGGTGCTGTAAACAAACACCCTCATCCAAATCCATCACGAAGGCTATTCCTCAAAGGTGCATTCCTCCCTCCTCCGTGTCACCCACTCGCTTGCCTGATCTCCCATGCTGGGAGGTGGCATTGTTCAAGCACCCTGGGCTTGTTTCAGCCAGCATGGGAGGAGCTCTTTCCTTGGCTCTCTGTCAGGCAACTCGAAAGGGCTCCAGGAGAGGTAGAGAAGGGTGTCAATTTAAGACAAATGCTCTCTGAAGAGGAGCTCTGTTTGGAACCCCAGCCACGGTCAGTATATTGGCATTAGTGCAATGAAAGGTGTTTGTTCCCTCTGTCCTGGGTTTGGACCTACAAACACCATGGGCTCCAGAGGTTAAAAATAGCATAGACAGCACAAGGACTTTGTTAGTATCAGTGCTAGGAGCTTAAAACATGATCCAAGTGTGGAGTGGGTGACATGGATCAGATCTGCTAACACACAGGTATTAGAAAATTAAAAAAAAAAAAAAAACCAACCTCAGAGCAGTCTTGCTACTGGAGGAGGACAGAAGCCCATCTTCTTGGGAGAGGTCATATAAGAACACAGTTTGGTCCATTTCTCCTGAGATATGGAGCAGTCTTTGACTTCCCTATCCCCTCCTGGTTTTCGCTGTCAGTTGCATTCTACATGACTTTGTGCTCTGTCAGCCAGGTGGGTGGCATCTCTGCTCTGATGGGGGAGCTGGAACTAGATGACCTTTAAGGTCGCTTCCAACCAAAACTATTCCGTGCTTCTATGATTTTACAAGTCCTCTCTTATCTTTATGTTGAATGACAAGGAAACAAGAGAAGCTATTTCTTTGTGAAATTGCAAACAAGTTTTTGCTGCAGGAGTGTCAACTGATGATACCTCTGCCTTGTACAAAGCCTGATGAAAAACAGCCAAACACCCAGGATGAGTGTTAGTGGCGGAGAATTAATCAAGGAGGTCTCCTGTCATGCCCAAACAACCCCTCTCAGCTTGAGAGCCTGCCCATACCTGCAGAATAGAAAGAGGCAAGCATGTACATAGCTCTGAAAGGTGAGAATATAAGAAGTGCAAGCTAGAAAAACGAGCTGAAATCAATTAATTGAAGTTCAACCCCAACAAATAAAGGAAAGGATGAATAAACATGAGTACAGAGCAATGAAGAGATCACAGAAAAGAGTCCTAGGGTTAATGAGAACATAGTCAAGGGGGAATTACTAGATGAGGCTGGCACAAATGCACAAAATGTATTATCAGATGGATATTGGGATTAATAGGTGTCATGACTTTAAACAAGTAATGTAGCTGGAGAGTATTGAAGCACGTTTTGATCAGCACAATTCAAAACATACATAAGCCAAATGGATAGAAACAAGATGAAAGAATGCAAGAATCAGCAATGCTGGACCTATTTTGTTTGTTAAAAAAAACCCCCAACACTCAGTGTGAGGCTTTCTTAATGCTGATATGAGTAAGTCTCTCCTGACTATAGAGCTTAGAAGAATACGACCTTGGTTCCCTTCATGAAGGAAAATGGAACTGGCCATTTCTAAAAGCCACGTTTTTGGGAATTACAGTTTTGTTTACTCATGCTGTGGTTTCACATGCTGTGTGCTTCTGCTTTATTCCCAAGCAGAAAAATCCTAACTAATAACAAGTTATTGCTGTGACTGTGCCCATTGAAGGGCACAGGGAATATACACAGAGGCTTTAGAGAGGGTGAAGCATAGCTATGCAGTAACTTTCCGGACTGGGGACAGGGATGCAAAAGTATTAAAAAGGGGAAGAGAGCTTTCCCTACCAGCCTCTAAATCGTTGTCAGGAAGCTCCCATTCTCCAGACTCAGACCAGGTCCTGGATGATCCTTGTACCTCCCAAGGCTGTCTTGTTGACTGTAAGGTGACCTCACAGCAAAGAGCACGTCAGGCCATTTGCAAAGGTGCACAGGTGATACCTGACTGAAGCAGCACCAGTGATATCAGATTTTAGATAGGTGTTGCCAGACTCAGAAGGAGGACAAAGCCAAAAGTAGTGAGCCACACCAGAAGGCACAGATTTAACTGAATTGAAGAAGTAGAGAAAAGTCTGTGTCCCTCCGATACCTGTGATTAATTGGCAGTAATTGTCTGTTCTTTGACTTACATAGTAGCAGCTGCTATACAATGTCAAGATATCCACTACAGTTTCAGTTTGGGATAGAGGTGAGCATGGACTACCACCTTGGAAAGGAACAGAGTGGAATGGAAGAGGAAAGAAAAAAATCCCAAGGGACAAATATTTTAAATAAATTTAAAGATAAAACACAACCAGGATATCTTACAGGTCAGGATACAGGTCAGGATAGGCACTGTAAACATGATGGACAATTTTCATCTTTATCTTAAAATTAGCTTGTTACATCGGTCACTGCAGAGAAACAGAACAGAAGCTGAACACAAACCACTGGGTTCTGTTCTGAAACAAATGTAACAGCAACAGCCCAAAGCAAAGTTGACTATGGAAACAAACTACTGCTGGACTTTGGTACCTCAGCTCTTGGGAACTTGTTAACTCTTTCATTGATGGTGCTTAGTGGAGAAATACCCCATTGACACAGCTACGCCTGCACCACTAAAGGCCATCCACCTTAAGAGATGCTTACTCTCTTTTCCAAGCCTAGTCTTGTAGTGGAGCAGTCCCCTGGTTGGTGCTAGTTCCCCCTAGAGAAGGTCTACATGCTCACCCTGGGCATCCTCTCAACTCCCCATGGAGCTCCCAGGGCCTAGGGACAAAACCCTTTCCTTCTTTCCTTTTCTTCTCTTCTTTCTCAGTTCACTGTGTGTTAAAAGCTCTGTGCTGCAGGCCCAGCTGTTTTTAAGTGGGTACATGCCATAAAGGTTGGTGGAGGCATTTCATGCTCCAGTCCCAGCTCTGTTTGCTGAGATAGTGACTCACCTCACATGTTTCAGATCAGCTCCTTTGGAGGAGAGGAGGTGTGATACAGGTCCCACAGCCGTGCAGAAGATGAGACTCTGTTATGCTTGCAAGACAGGTCTTAATTACAAAGTGAGAATTGTTATTTCATGTTAAAGTGGTGGGAGAAGAGATATGAAAGCAGAGGAAATATTCAGTAACTGCTGAAAGGGACACATAACACCCAGACACAAGGAGATGTCTCATTAATTACTTGCTTTAGTCCCCTTTGGGCTCAGAACACAGCAGCAATAGAATTACTTTTGTTAGCAGCTCTGGGTTCTGCTTTGACTAAGATACGTGTTTTCTATTTATACATTAATTGTTTTTGACATGTTTCTTTTTGGTGTGGGAATTAATTACCTACAATTTATCTGGAGACTGTACTTAATCCACATGTCAATCCTTCATGTTTCGTGGTGTTTCACAGACAGCAACAGCAATAAGGACTGCTGAGAACGGAGCAATCCTGCCAGCATATGTAGAGTCATTCAGGGCTACAGCTGCTAGTTACCAGCCCAAGCAGGTATGTGACATTCAACAACTGAATTTCACATGAAGAAGAAAGCATAATGAAGCAGTAGCTGTCACTGACTGAATTCCAGAGAAAATCTCTCCTCCTAGAGACCAGCTTTGTCATTCTATTTCACTTGTACAGTATTTTCTATTGCAAGTCTTGAAGAAATTTCAGAGAAAAATAGTAAGAGTTAGTGAGGGACTAAGTTACTAAGATGTTGTAAAGTAAACTGTGTCTTTCCCACAGATAAAGCATAGCTACTTCAGATTGGTAAGAAGCCCTAAGTTGTGATATCACCTCCTAACCCAAGTCAAAATGCATGACCAGAGCTGTCAAGTGCTGCCTCATGAGAGCAGGAAAGCACTGAAGTTTGAATTGAGGTCTGAGTTTCCTGGAATTTGAAAGATACTGTGGTCCAAGGGACTTGTTTCAGCACTACTCCTTGTTGAATGGAATCTGTTACTCTCCTGAAAACAGCTTAGCCCTAAGAATCATCTACATCCATAACTTTTTGCCAGGGAGGGAGGGTCAGGAGGGAGCATCAGTAATTGCAGCTGCTCTGGAGCTAGGGCCCAGAATACAGGTCTGCCTGCTTTATTCTCTTGCTCCTTCCCACCTCATTCCCAAAAATAATGGAACACGAGACAGAGTAATTTGGTCACCTCTCCATCGTGCTTTGTCAGCGCTACCCATGATCTTGGCAGTTTATATTTATCCAGGGAGAGAGGAGGCGAAACAAAAAAACTGAAGGAAAGATGGAGGAGTGGATGAGAAACCAACAATTTCTGAGACTGTAAAACCCAGCAGGCTTTGGTTTTATGGCATCATGGTGGATGAATGCACAATGAAGAGCTGGCTTCTGTTGATAGCAACACTATCACTAATTTCCCATCCAGCTGGGAAAAGGTTTTTGTTAATACACATCATGATTTTAATAGTATGTGTGTGGGTGGTGAAGAATTGGATTTTTTTAAAACTTTATAATCAAGGTGAGAGGAGGCAAGCACAGTACATGAGAGAGAGACATGCAGTGTCAAAATACTCTTACCTATTATCCGACAGGTCACATGGGCAGATCTGTCCCACCTCTCACCTTTAAGACCTACTGACTGGTCTTCAAGTTGAGAAATGTACTCTGCTTGGAGCACTTGGATTTTTTGATTTATTTATTGGGAAAACTGAGCTAAAGGTGAAGACAAAATACCACTGAGTACATCTGTTCATCTCAGAGGTTAAAAATGATTGTTCACACATTGTATCCAAAAAAGTGTCTACATGCAGACCTCAATGTAAAGTCTGCCTATGGAAAGGAATCAGAACAGTGTTTGTTTAGTACAAGATGAAGAGGAAAAAAACCCAAAACTCAGCAAGACAAGGCAATTAGTAGTTTTACTGTTAATACATGTAAATGCAATAAAAAACTTGAGCTTTGCACTCTGGTGACTCGGGTTTAAAGCATAGTCTGCTTCATTTTCACAAGGACATTTTCTCTCTACCCTAATGACAGGGACACCAGCTCTAGTGATGCTTTTTGTTGTGCCTTGCCCAGTGGCTGCAGAAAAGGGGTACCTTCCCTGCCTCAGCCATGTGCTCCTGCGACTCCCCTGCATTAGCTTTAAGCTCTAGAGGTTCTGCAACAGCAGGGTGAGCTGAGTGAACAAGCTGATCTGGCAGAAAACTGATATTGCCAAAAAGCAAATAGTTTCAGCAAGTTGATCTGACTTACACATGTGACCTCTCAAGTTTTGGTACAAGGGATGGAACACAAGGCAAGGGAGAGATGGCAGGTATAAGGACAGAGGAAGTCAGGCCGAGACTGACCTGTCATCACCAACACAGAGCCCAAGTGAGTGGTCACCCATGACAATTTTAAGACACTTAGAGCAGTAGTCTGGTAGGTTTGGGTTCTTTACCTCTTTATAAAAAATAAAAAGGGAAGATTTTTTGAAAACCTGTGTAGTTGGCCTGGTGCCACTCCCATAAATAATACCAAACCAGCCCTGTACTAAGCTTGCTGCCCCCCAGAGATGGACACAGATGTGCTAAGGACTCCTCTGCACTCAGCATTGGGAAGGACAGAGAGCCTTATCCCACTAACAGTCCACTGTACGCCTCCAAATACAGCTCAATATGTGCTGTCTCCAAGGATTGCACTGTATCCTGGTTTCTGTGCTTCTGATCAGCCACGTTTGGTTAGGATAAACCTTCCAACCCTTCAAAGAGGCTTTTACGTCTGAAATGTTTTGTGGTTGTTCCATATCCTTGGCCCTAAAACTCTTTTTCCCTCTGCACATTCCCTGAGGGTATTTTCATCCACACAGATTCAACAAGCATCCTGACAAACACAGTACTGACTGGTGTCACTCTCCTGTCCAAACTAACATCTCAGCTTTCATCTGACATAATTTTAGGGCTAAATAGCTGTCAACTTCAATTCGGTATGACCACAACAGAAAGCTGATATTGATTTTTCCCATTCTCCCCACCTTATGTTTTTTCTCCTCCTTCTCTGTTAGTCCCTCTTCTCTTCCCTAAAATGTTGAAACCCCATGGCCTTGTCCTAACATCACTATCTGGTCTGGATCAGTTTTTTCCCAAAAGTCTCATCCCTTTTTTTTTTAAACCTTGCTGCCTTGCATCGCATATTCTAAAATCCACCCTGTCCTGTTCATTGACTCAACTACATGTCAACTGCAATGAGTTTGTCAGCTCCTGTTTCTACTACACCAGTGAGAGCAGAGATTTTACTACATAATTACCACAGTAGTATCTTTCTACTTACAAGCCAGAGCAGGTTGTACAGCAGAAGAAGAAAATGTGGCCCAAACAAGACATTTCCAAAAACATTTGTTTGCTGCCAGAAAAAAAAAGCACAAGAGCTTCTTGCTTCATGAATTCTTTATCTGTGAGATTACACCAGGCAAAAACTGAGATTCAGTATGTGTTTATACTTGAAATTGTCAAAGCTTACTTAAAATTAATGCAACATCTTCATCTCATCATGATAGCAAGGGGTTGAAATTATGGTGCTTTGTATTCAGATGTGATTTTAATGTAGTACCAGAAAGATTGTTTTAGTGGGCTTTACCTATCTCCAGGTGTAATTGTGTGATTGTTCCTAGAAGTTGGAAAAACTTCAAAATCAAGTTGAGATCAGCTTAATTTGGCTACCTTTCCCAAGGTAAAAGAGCATCTAAATAAAACATAATGAACCCTTTCTTCCAGGAATGATTTTGTGAGGTAGGGTTCCCCTAGAGCTCAAAGAAGAGCCTTTGGGAATTTCCTTGCTGGGTGAGTCTAGTGTGGAGGCTGTGTGAGCAAATGCCTCAGAGGAAGTAAGAACAGAATAGCTGCTTAAGAAGATTAATGAGTGGATTCCTTAAGCTACTTATGGGAAAGGTGATCTCTTATGTGTGAGCCAAAGACAATTAATTAAAATGGGTCAATTAGCCTGTCAAATACAACATGTATCAAGAGTTCAAGCTTTAAAGTATTCACACCAGAACCAAAATCAAGGGAGAGGGAAGACCTTCTGAAACTCTACAGGACAGAGGATGAATATGAGTTGGTGAAGAGAGAGAATACTTCCCACAGCTTCCAGAAGCACCACACTCGTGAGCAGGTAAATGCTGATGTGTTAAGTCCTGTCACTGGTGTACAGGACAGTGTTTGCCTGCATCTGCAGTGTCCTTCAGTGTAACACAGGCAGAACAAACTACAAAGACAGAAAAATTTGCAATTTAACACTTGTGGTGTTTTAACCCTGGTTGTTTGCCAGTGTCCTATCACTCCCCTCCTCAACTGGAGAGAGCAGGGGAGAGCAAATATAATGCAAGTTCATGAGTTGAGATAATAATGGGGAGAGATCACTCACTGATTACTGTCATAGGCAAAACAGACTCAGTTTGGAGAAATTCATTGAATTTATTACCAATCAAGTCAGAGCAGGATAATGAGAAGTAAAACAAATCTTAAAAACACTTTCTCCCCACCCCTTTCTCCTTCCCAGGTTTAACTTTATTCCCAAATCTTTACTTCCTCCCCGCCCCACAGCACAGGGAGAAGGGAATGGGGGTTACGATCATGTGTCGGTTTTGCTGTTGCTTTCTCCTCGGGGAGAGGAGTCTTTCCTCATCTCCAGCACTGGATCCCTCCCACAGGAGATAGTTCTCCATAAATTTCTCCAGCATGACTCTTTCCCATGTGTTGCAGTCCTCCACAAACTGCTCCAGTGCGAGTCCCTTGCAGGGACACAAGTCCCACCAGCAAATCTGCTCCGGTGTGGGCTCCTCTCCCCACGGGACCACAGGTCCTGCTGATGCCTTGGGAAGGCTGACCTGGAACAGAGACTGGGAATAAAGTAGATGTTTATTAAAAGGCCTTAAAGTGTACACCTTGGGTGGTAAAAGAGCCTGGCCAGGGCTACACCCAAGGTGGACTTAAAACGGTCACAAAATGGACAACCAGTCACAAGGTTTCACACTTCTATGAGTTTTGGTCCATTTGCATATTGGGGTTTAATTGTCCAATTACAGCTTCAGGTTGTGAAGTCCCATCAGTCTTGTTTTCCCTCTTCAGTCCACCGCTGTTTACGCCTTTGGGCCTGAAAACTTGTAACAGTTGTCCTTGGTCTCCAGCAGGAAAAGGATTTGTTTTGTCTACCGACTCTGTGAAGAGAGCTTACTAACACTTAATGTGAGGCTCAGAGCTACACCCCTAGGCAGCACAGAATCTGAAAAGCATGAAAGCTAAAACTTGAGGCGTCACTGCCAGGACTATGCTCCAGTGTGGCCTTCCCATGGGGTCACAACCTCCTTCAGGCATCCACCTGCTTCAGCATGAGGTCCTCCATGGGGTACAGGTGGATCTTTGCTACACTATGGACCTCCATGGGCTGCAGGGGGACAGCACATCTCAACAGGGTCTTCACCCCAGGCTGCAGGGGAATCTTTGCTCTGGCACATGGAGCACCTTCTGCCTTTCCTTCTGCACTGACCTTGGTGTCTGCAGGGCTGTTCCTCTCACATATTCTCTTCTCTGGCCACAATTATTTCTGCCCAATATTTTTTTTTTCCCCATTCTTAAATAAGTTATCCCAGAGGCCTGGTGGGCTCAGCCTTGGTGAATGGCAGGTCCATCTTGAGGCCGGCTGTCTTTGGCTCTGTCAGACATGGGGGAAGTTCCAAAGAAGCTTCTCAAAGAAGCTGCTCCTGTGGTCCCCACCCTGTTGCCAAAATCTTGTCCCACAAACCCCAATGCAGCACTGAAACAAAACAATTTCTCATGTGGAGGAGTCAAATCCCAACTATGTGACCAAAGAGGATGTGAGGACTATACCCTCTTTTAGTTCCTTTGTAAAGAGCTAAAGCCTTTTTTTCTTCTAAATAAACACAGTGGCATCAGTAGCATCAAAATAGAAAAACCTTAAAACATTGAGGATGCAGAACAGATTAGATTTTAGCACAAATCTTTGGAAAAACAAACCTGCCTTGACAGAATGGGTTTTGGTGAGCCTAAACTAAATGCAGTGATCAAAATACTAAGTCAGTGATATATTTTAAAGAATAGTCTGATGAGAAATAGAAACATTCTTTGTTCCATCAGTCACTTGAAACACATTTCCTTCCAAATGTGTCTAGAATCTGTCCAAGCATCAGTGTATGTAAATTCAGAGATGAAAGCAATAATTCATAGTGGTAGGAAAGCATAAGGCACTTCTAGTATGAATGCCAATCATCCTCCATAGGTTATGGTGCTAAGTAATGAATAGGATGTGAATGTGCACCTGCCTGATCAGAACTGAGCATTTCAGAAGGCACACAATCCATAAAATGTCTGGGGATCTTAATATTCAAAATGAGTGAGAACTTTGGTTTTACAATTTGTCTGTGAGCACATGGTAGATGGCAAAGCAAGGGCTGGGATGCTGTGTTCATGTTAACCAAGAATGGAAAGCTTAGACACGCCTTCTCTTGGTTTTTCAAAAAATGCTGGGCTTGTAATGAAACAGAGTCTATGCTGTCTGGAGGACAAGAGCCTTTGATGAATCACCCAAATTCCTACAGCCCAGGCACCACTAAGCAAACTTAAATACCAAATAAATTACTGTTTGTATCCCTTATACCTATTCACCTTCAAACCTGCCAACAGATGAAACAAATGACTAAAATATGTGACAAATGAGTTTAGAGGTACAATACCTCGTTTTTGCTGCATGTTATTTAATAACTGCCAGATTCCTGGTGTGATCCTTTAGACCAGGATTTATAGTCTTATTTATTTTACAGAGATGAGAAAATAATTCTCAAAAATACAGAAAACTGAATTCTATTAGGAAGAAACTATCAGAATGCTCCATATGATTTATCACTTTGAACACTTCCCTAACGCTGGAGCCAAAGATTAAAAGTGAGTTTCCTTGTGGATAGAGATGAGCATGATGTGACGTACATGAGTGGGCTATGCAATTATTTGCTAGTCACTCAGTAGAACAATAGAGAGAATGCTTTTTTCATTCTTTGCCTGGATTTGGGTAATAGAGCATGGCTTGATGACACAGATGGGATAAGCAATCACATCAGTCTGGTGTGTTCACCTACAAGGTGGTGGGTCTACCTGAGAGAGACTTGAATTTGTAATGGGGGACCATGGTCTCTATCAAATATTTCAGAAAACTCCTCCTGCAGTTCCTTGGGAAACTGCTTTGATTCAATGGTCATTACACAGAACTTGAGATGTAGGACAGCTGTGCCTAGTTCTCCACGGACAAATGCACCAAACATCTATAAAGGACAGAAGTGGAAGTCAGTGACAGCTATTTTGGACTAGGTTGAGTCAATGGGAAGACTGAACGAATATGTCAAGTTTAGAAGATGATTCTAGTAGAAATAAAATGCAAGCAACATTTGGAAAAAATAATTCTGATATTTTCAAAGCAGACATTTCTTTTTTTTTTTTAATTTACATTTGGATATTTACTTCAATATATTTTAAATATATGAACATTATTTTGAGCTTCTGAACTGGAAAACAAATTATTCCTGTCATTTTAAATACAGATTTTACACTGAAGAATTAAGCTCAGATCCTGAGGTGGATTCTCATTTCCTCTAGGTTTTAAGAAATGGCCATTAATAGGATTGCACACAAACAAATTGCAGAGGGACAGACTTTGTGTTGAGCATTGTGTTGCAGATCAGCACTGCACTAACTTCTTAGCTGGAAAAGCACTCTGCACATATCCATTACCTGAAGGATGCAGGTGGGACAGCGAGGATGCGAAGCCGCCAAGACAACTCAATCCAACCCCAATACAGGCATTACACACCCAGTTCCTATTTGATATATCACACTGGCATAAAGAAAATCCCTGACTGTGAGACAGAACAAGGGCTGAGGAATGATACAGCTGTCATTTCTGGCATGAAGAAACATTTTTTAAACTTTTAAGACTGATTGGATTTTCACTGCTAACATTTCTGCCAGACTTCCTTTCAACTAAGTATCGAGACTAGGATGGAATATTTCATAGAATACTTGCAGAGGAGACAGAATGGTCGGATCTGCCTTCACTTTGCTCTTAAATTAAGATTAAAGGGGGGAAAAGGAAGGCATAAGAGCCATTTCAGTGATTAGATTCACCCATGGAATAGCTCAACATGACATTAATTCTTAGACAGCTGATTAGGTGGTGTACAGTCCTGTGCTGAAGAAGGACCTGGCTGTGGTCAGGCTGTGGTCCAGGTTTGGGGGATGATTTGGGAGACGGGGGTGATTCTCTAGCAGCAAGTTTGTTGGGTTTTTCTTCGTAAACTTCAAAAGAAGATTGGAAGTCAGACTGCAGGTAGCATTTATTCCCTGGTGTCTTCTGGTTAGGCTGTTTATTATGAAGAATTGTTTAGTCAAAAAGAGACAAGGGTATTGGTCTTGCAGATCAACAGCAATTTGCAGAATATATCAACTGTTAAAAATGAAAGGTGCAGACATAAAACTGAGTGCTCTTAGTAACAAAAGGATCAAAATACTGGAATGTGGGCTCCATTTTACCTTTGCTTTTCTTCTCTCTCTCTATTTTGATCTTTCCAACTATTTTTAATGCAACTATCTACACTATTAAGGGCCATCCATACAAAATGCAGTCACCTGCTCTTGGACCAAGACTTTTCTATGAAGATTTTTTTCACAAATAGGCCAGAAATGTGGTACCTGATGTTTTGTGAACTGATGCATTATATTTTTGGTTCCTATGATTCACCAAACTACTTTGAGTGAATGGACATTTTTACCCTATAATTTAAACTGAAGGATGTTGAAGGGCAGATGAAATTTTCCCCAACTAATAAGAAGTCTCTTTTCTGTGAACACTGGAAGAAACCTGCCCAAATATGCAAACCGTGCTGTTGGCTTTTCTGTAGAGCATTAAACATTTTTTTCTTTCAAACTCCTTATGCTTTTAAATTAATTCAAAGATTATGTTTCAAACTTGCAAGACTGTGCGGGTTTGAAGGCAACCAAGACAAGTTACCCAGTCCTAACTGTCCTAACTTTGTTAGGGCAAAATCTAGTAAAGTGAGCTAACAATTTGCAATACATTGGCTGTCACTTCAAATGTCAGTGATAATTTGCAAAACACTCAGAGAAATAATGGAAAAAGGCATAAAACGTCAAATTTGTAACAAAGCTGACAACAAAAAGTATATTCCCTGTGAATTACAGTCTTCCTGACTTGCTAAAGCTCTTACTGGTTTTGCTTTAATAAAGGATATTCTCCTCTCAAGGGATTTAAATACAGTAGATTATCTAACATGCTTAACTGATGCTTGAAGTTCCCTATCTATAAGCTTATCCTTGATGACTGGGAAATCTGTGATCTCTTGCAAACATGTTTGGGAGGGCAACTGGTCAGTTTGGTGGATCTGTTATCTGGATAGGTGCACATTTGATCAAGGACCCCAACATTCTCTTCTATTGAAAAGCTAGAGGCTATTCCATTTTCGTAGATGTCTTTTTTTGGAAACTGTTCTGTGAACTATTAACAACTGACTTTGAAAAGGCATCAGCTCCTGCTGTTTTGCAGCTCCCAGAGAAGACAAAAATGTTTGGAATGGAAAACATCCACAAAAAAATTCAGAAATGTGTATATTGATCAAAAGTCAGACATATGCTTGGTGGAACTTAAAACTTCAGAGTACAAAAATAACAACTCTGCTTTCCGAAAACGTGTGCCAGTTACTAAAAATATTTTAATGAACCGTTACACCTGCAGATACATCAGATGTGCACAGGCTGGATTGCAAGCCCGGGTCATTAGGAGTTCAAATAGCCTGGCTCACAGCAGGACCTGGGAAAGCCAGACAGTTTTATTTAATCCTTATTGAAGGGGGAAGAGGAGAAAGAGGGAGCTAAACTATGTGACAGACAGGGATCTATAAAATGAAGTGTTAGGCAAAGGGATTAAGAGGAAGATTTAGAAAACTGTGCATGGAATACAATGCAAGTTGGATGCAGAGAGAATACCAAAAAGTCAGTCTGAGAACTACAACAAAGGTGCATCAGAAATCTCTGGCAACATGGTACATGGCATATATTAACAACTCCAGAATTTATCAAGCCTCTTAGACTAGTGTCTCCCAGGCAAGGCCCCACATGGTCTTGACTAGAACCCAAGTTATCTCAGTTTGACATCCCAGAGACTTGCAGACTTGCTGTAGTAGAAAAGCAAGTTACTGCTGTGCAATCACCAAGGCTTCCGCTCCTCTGTGGCTTCCGTAACACCTTGGATCCCACAACCTTTTAGAAAAGGACCCCTTCTTCAGAGCAAACAAATCTAGGTTGAATTCCAGAACCTTGGGAGAACCCTCTGCAAAAACCCCCATTGCTCTGTCACAACTTAGCCTCCAGCTGCTGTTCAGGTGGCTTGGGACAGCTCTTCACTGAGATATGCAGCCCTTCCTGAGCAGGGCATGTATTTGGAATACAGCTCAGTAGGCCTCCATCACAATGAATGTTCAGTGTACACCTGAGCCAAACCACATTTAACAAAAGTGAGGCTACCCTCATCTTTCTGTCCAGGTTTGTGGCTCTGACTTTCTTTGCACTGGCTTGAGGGCTTGTCTGACTGTGCAGAGCTAATCCAGCTCATTAACCCAAAATAAAACTGTCGACTTTCCTAACAAATTAATGCATTGCTGAAGGGACAAAATCCCCCAAGGGCTCAAATAGATGCAGCACCTTCCTTTCCAACAGCAACAAGAACAGATCACCTCAAGCTGAGGTGATTTATCCATGGGAGGCTCTACCCATGGGCTAATTTGTACCTGTACTTTGCCTACTGCACAAAATGGAGTTCTTATTACAAAATTACATTCTCAGTTTTGTACAGACACATTCCACAGCTTCTTCATTAAGAAATCTGGTCTCAGAGCATGCATAAAAAATCTCATTTTTATGGTAAATATTTCCATCCTGTACTTGTGAAGAGAAAGAAAAATGATATTGTATTAATATTACATGAGGATGATGAATTATCTTTCTATCCATTGACACCTCTGTAGGATGAGAATGGCACTGCTGTTTTTCAATCAGCAGTCTCTATGGCACCTGAGTATCCAAAGATCCTTAAAGAGTAGGAGACTTCCAGCCTTCTTATGTTAATTTTGAACAGCTCTCTTTACAGCTAATATTCAAAGAGCAAGAGGAAAGCTCATTTTATTCCAAGAATCAAGCAGAATGACCAAGGTAATAACAGACCTGGCATCCTTGGTAATCCTAGACAAAACAGTGATGTTATGTGAATTAAAGCAGTCATGCTATGTGTGATTCCATCAATAAGGAGTTAAAGGTAGGAATGTAATGAAAGCAAGTCCACATGGCTTTATGGAAACAAGACTTGACAAGCAGGCCTGACTTCAGTTTTTGATGAGATTACAGGTTTGTTTGATCAAGGTAACCACATGGATGTGATAGACTTGGACCTTCCTAATGAATCTGATTTAGTACTGCTTGACATTTTGATTAAAACATTAGCATTATATAGCCTTAATAAAACACATTAAATAGATTAAGATCTGGCTAATTGATAGAGTTCAGCAAGCTGTTCTAACCAGATATTCAGCACTGACTGGGGATATTTTTAGTGGAGCTCTGCAGGCAGGAACACTATGCTTGCTGCCATTCGATGTTCTGGAATTACACAGAAACATGGGTAATACTGGCAAATGTCCCACAGTGTAATGAGGAATAGGTAGCTGTGCAAAGACACAGTTTTGCCTGCATTGGCATAAATGTGTTTCTGGTATTTGATTACATCTTTTTCCTTCGTTTCTCTTCAGGCACAGAAGTTCTTTGTCGAGGTGTAGTTGCAAGGCTGTGGTCTAGTCTGCTGCTGGTGGGAAATCTGCATACAGTGATTTCTCTCAAGAGTCATTGCTTTTAACTGCTAATACATGGATTATCAAAGGGACTCACATGAATCTCTTTAAAAGTGTCAACTGTGAAACCATCACTTTTTGCACACTTCTGCATGAATTCTTTTAAACTACCAAAAATATAACCTGAGGTTAAAATATATTTGCAGCTTTGAAAAGTCAGGAAATTCTAGACCACAGGATGAAACAGGATTTGTTATTAAAAAAAAAAAAACAACAACCCAAAACAAAACAATGAAAACAACTAGAAAGCCAGAGAACTGACCAGAACATTAATGATCAGTTATACACAAAACATACAATCTCTAATATCATCCCTTTCTGGTCAGCTGACCCAAGCACATCTTTCCTGAGTCTTCATTTTCTTGGTCAGTTCTTGAATCAGATTGAGAGAACACTGAATTAATATTACTCTCCTTTGCCAGGTTTGATTCTAACCAATCTTTTTATATTACTGCACATAATCACAAGCTTCTCTAAGCAAAAATCAGAATGAAAGTTCATTTGAATTCTGATGGTGTGGGCTGTTAAAGATCCTCTTTCTCAGTGAAGTCTTTGTAGCAAACTGTTATCCTTTTAATATTTTGTTTCTGTTTGACCTTGCAGAACAAGATGATCCCTAAATGTAAAAGATACTATTCAGAAAAAAAAAACCAACAAAACAACTGAAGAGAATACCCTCTCATTACTATCTAAAATACAGATTCAGATGCATATTTCCCACAATGCACTGGCATGTCTTACTTAACTTCATTTATGTATCAATTTAACATCTAAAATCTTTCCACATTTTCCTAATTTCATCAACTTTTTATTAAAACTAGTGGTGGCAATCTCACAAGTGTCCTATGAAACACCAATACCATCTAAACCAGTACAAGCTGGCAACAGAATGCCTCATTCATCTACTGCTTGTTTCTCCACTGAAAAAAAAAGAAGTAATAGGGTTTTTTTACTGTGTCAAAACCAAATTGTTCCCTTTTATTGTTATTGTTGTTATACAACAAAACTCCTCAGCAATGTGGTCATTCAATGGTGCTCCTTTCTGTGCCTGTCAAAACTGTTACTGAGTTTGCCTATGTCCTACATGTCCTGTCTCCCTCTGCACCATCCCACAACTCTCATTTCCATAATTCTCTCTGTTTCTGGATTTGTGTCCAGCTTAGAGAAAAACTTTCAAAAGGGACATACATGCCTTACATGCACCAGTAGTGAGAACAAGTTTTTTTTCTTAGTTGGTGTTTTTAAACAGGACTGATTATATTTTATTGGTCAGTTTGTTTTTGTTTTGGATTTTTTTCCAACAAGTCAGTTTTCCTAACAGCACATTGGCAGTGTAAGGATCCTTGCTTGCCCTTTTGGATACTCTGAGGTAGTATCTAATCATCAATATCCAGCTCTCCATAGTGATTCTCTGGAAGAGAAATGTTGTTGGTATTCAAAAAATGTCTGCACCTTATTCCAACTCCAAAGTTATCATTCATTCTTCTAATTTTCATCCTTTTCTTGACTTAAAACAGTCTTATCTCTGTCTTCCCTAGAATTGTAAAACTACTGTGTTATCAGATTTTCTTCCTCTAGTACGCCTGACTCCCGGACAGACTTTTTGCAAGTCTCTGTGACATTTTCGTCATCCTAATTATTTCATTTTTAACCTTATCTTTCCCTTTCCTATTTACAATTCATGTCATTATCTTTCTTTTGGGTTTTGTTAGTCTTTTTTTTTTTCTACTTGCATTGCCTCTGGTGAACATAGAATCAGTAGGACAGGACATTCTTCAAATAGCTTCAACTGGGTTTTGACTTTTCCTCATTCTCCAAAACTCTGTACTTTTATCTTTACGGATTTGCTTACTCAGTTCCATGCCCTTTTTCATTTCTGTCTCCTTGCCATAGTCCTCATACATTTTGTTTCCCATACAAAGTTATGTTCCCTTTTTTCCTGGCTACGGAAACCTATCAACCTTTCCAGTTTCATCAGCAATGTACCCTTTATTTTTCATGAGGGCATTAAGTGAAGCTTCAGTTATTCTTTGAACTTTACTGCAATCTTTTTATCATTCAGATGGGGAGTACCTGTGAACACAAAGGGATGAGATAAAGTGAAAAAAAAAAAAAGCAGCATGGATCTCAGTGTAAGATGCTGAAATAAAGACTATTATCTTGCTTCACAGAATTGTAAGATTCATAAAAACCAAATTAGGGCTTAGAGTGGGTATCAGACCTACACTAAACTCCCCTAAAACATCTGAAAAACGAGGTGACCAGTGTGCACTCATTGGTCACCTCAAGTGTGAGGAATGTGCAACACTTTGGTGAGGTGTTAGAGATTAATTCCTGTACAGGAGAGGTGTTATGTGTTTATTCCTTACACCATTTTATTCAGTTCTCGGCTTCCAACCACGTTGACAGCACTGTGCCATGAGTCACTTTTAATCGCTGCCTCATTTGTTCCTGACCTGAATAACCTCTATATAGAGGCTTGTGTGCAGTGTAACACCTCCTGCGCCGCATCGCGCTTCCGAGGCCACAGAGCTGTCCCGAGCGATTTGCACGGCTTCGGAGCGAGCCTCGGGAAGGGTAGCCTTGGCTCCTTTGTATTCCTCCTGGGAAGGAAAAAGGGATTTGCCCCTCGAGAAGGCAATGTCAGTGCGCGGGCTGAGCACCGACCCGCACAGACCCCTCAGTGCCACGGCGAGAAATGGGGGCTCCTCACTCAGGACCCCTCTCCGCCACCGCCAAGACCGTCACCTCCTGTGAGACTTCCGCAGAATCACAGAATCCTGGACTGGAAGCGACCCACAGGATCTCCTGCCCTGCACAGGACCATCCCCAAGAGTCACACCGTATGCCCGAATGGATTGTCCAAACACTTCTTGAACTCTGTCAGGCTTGGTGCTGTGGCTGCTTCCCTGGGGAGCCTGTTCCAGTGCCCAAACACCCTTTGGGTGAAAGAACCTTTTCCTAATATCCAGCCCAAATCTCCCCGACACAACTTCATGCCGAATTTTGGGTCTGTTAGACCTCCCGCACGCAGCTGAGACTGCGACACCAACTTTTAGTCGCCCCCACCGCCATAAACCCCGATCCCCCCCAGCCTCGCTGCCCACGGGGGCGGCTCCCCCTCAGCAGCTCCGGGACCGCTGCCGCTCTCGCCGCAGTGGGGCGGGGGCTCCCCTGGCCCCGCCCACTTCGCCGGGCTGGGAGCGGGGAGTCGCGGAGGTGAGTTCCTATTGGTGAGAACGGGTGCCCATCTTCGCAGAGATCCAATCAGAGGCTGCGGATCGCGGAGGCCGTCAGACATTGCTTGTTCCCTATCTGGAGCCCGCGAGACGCCGGGCGCAGTCACCGCCCCTTCTGCCCTCTCCGCCAGTCACGTCCGGCCGGCCTGACCGCAGTAAGGACCAGGAGCCGGCGGGTGACTGTCAATCACGGGCGTTTCCCCGCCCTGCCCCCTCCCCGCCCTCAGCGCAGCCGGGAGCGGGGGGCGGGGCGCCGGCGCCGGCTGCGCGCTGGTGCGGCAGGCGGGGCCTGGCGGACGGGGGAGGGAGGAAGGGAGGGAGAGGAGGAGGAGGAGGAAGGGGGAGGAGGAGGAGCTGTTGCTGAAGCCGGCGGAGCTTTCAGTACCTCGGAGAACGGCTGCGAGCGCGCCGGGCGGGCAGGAGCCGCCACCGCCACCCTCCGCTTCCCGCTCACCTGCCCCGCTCCGCTCCTCTCCCTCCCCTCCCCGCCCCGCGTCCCCCCGGCGCCGGAGGGAGCCCGGTCCCGCCGGAGCAGCTCCGGGGGGAGAGCACGGCAGCGGCACAGGCTCGGTGATCGGGACGGGCGGGGGGTCCGTCAGCGCAGGGACGGGACGGGTGGTCAGCCCGGGACGGCCGGACTGGCTTAGAGGGTCGCTCGCTGCCGTCGCTCCTCACGGAGCGGCGGAAGGGGCGGCGAGGAGAGCGAGGGGGCTGACACCCCGCATCTCGCACCCCGCATCTCGCACCCCGCCGTGGAGCCCGAGGGGAGAGAGAGGAGCAGCGAGTGCGGCAGCGGCTGCCGGCATTTGCTGGGGTGGGCAGGGAACCAGAAACAGGAGTCGCACCAGCGGCTGGGAGCGGGGAATCTGCTCCTCGGAAACCGCGGGGGCAGAGATTCCCCTGGCTCAAAGGGGTTTTCAGGGGAAGGGGAAATTGAATGTAGACGCATTTTGATAGTTTTGCTGAAATAATCAAGTGCTGAAGGCAGATCTTAGGCAGATGAGGTAGAGGGATGGATCCCACTGTTTTGGATGCCGGCTTGAATTTTTTATTTACTTTTCTGTTTTGACTACTGCTAAATGTGGATTTTGTGAGCGAATCCGATGGCGGTTGTTCCATTGTTCCTTGTTTGAACGTAAATCTTAGTCCTGCTGCTTGTGGAATTTTTATTTATTTATTTATTTATTTATTTATTTTTGGAAAAGACCTTTCCAGGTAGCTTTTGCGTCTGACAAAATGAAGCCTTTGTATTTTTCAATCAATCATACCTAATATTGACATTCTGTTTGGTACAAGAGACTTAAAGTGCTGCCTCACTCAGAGGACCATTAAAGACTTTCTCGGTCGCTACATGTAGCTGAATGTGTTACGACATATCCTTTCTCCCCCCCAAATCTTCCGAAAGATTTTTTCAAAATGAAGAAATTTAATTTTCGCAAAGTTTTGGATGGTTTAACTGCCGCATCCCCTGTTGGAAGCAGTGGCGGTGGCAGTGGAAGTGGGGCTGGTGGTGGCTCCGTGCACCCAGGAGGGACTGCGGGAGCTGCAGGGACACCCAGAGAGGAGATCCAGGAGACGCTCACTTCAGATTATTTTCAGATCTGTAAGGTAAAGGCTGTATTTTTTTTTTATTATTTTTCTATAGAAATAATGAAAGCTACCCTGGGTTGGGGGTTGGGGGGGGGGGGGGTGTGTAGTAATATGATACCGATAAGCGTTTTACTTGAGAACTGCAGTGGTTGTATAAGGACTTTGGAATGAAAAGACAGAGATCCAGTGGATGTTTTTTTCTTCCTGCTGCAGAGTTGGGGTGGTCAGTAAATTCGTAGAAATCTTGATTTCAGCACTCAGAGCCAAATTCCAAGTTCATACTTGGACCCCAAACTGCTGACAGGATTGTGGACAGGAAAGCAAATCAAATAGTGTTAGTACCGATAACATTTACAAGTCATTAGAAACCGAAGATTGCATGCATCTACTTCCCCTCCTCACACTTCTCATCCTCCCTGCCTTTCCTTCTCTATTTTAACAAAAAGGCACAAGCTAGAAATAAAAGACAGTGGAGTGACTACTGTACCCAGGACTTCAATTCTTTGTGAGGAGCTGGATGTAGATTCAGGGTGGCTGTTTACCATTTGTACTGAAGTTTCTGATTGCATGACAGCAAACTTGGTGGGACAGCATAAATACCAAAAGTTGCCAAATCTGTTCTGATTTTTATGTGTTGATCACCTTAAGTGGGATTTTTCTCTGAGTAGAAAGCATAAGATATCCCTGTAAGTATTTTGGCTTGTATCTGTTTTCTGCAACAAAGCTTTTAGTGGTGGTCTTAAATACTTGCACCTGGAAAATAAACTGTTTGGTACTTCTGACCAACTCTGGAATATGAAAATCCTACTTTTGTAATGAAGACAAAACACGAAAGGAGATTACGGTCTTCTACTATTACCTGTCAGTTTTACGTGAATTCTGGTGGCTTTACAAACAAAGTTTTGTTTGCTTATTTGTTTAGATTAGAAGCTTCAAAACCAGAATTTTTAATTAGTGCAATTTGCATCACTAGGAGTAAATGGACTCCACCTATGAAGTATACTTTGCTTTTAATAATCAGATAAAAATTGATCTGAAATTTAGATTATAGTCAACTCCAGCACATCATCATTTCTTTTTGTGTTTTGGAAAGAAGAAAGAAACATAAACAACCAAGACAAGCCTATGAGACATTTTGTGTGCAGATCTGGTTCTTGTGAAACACACAGCTTCCCTGATCTCAGATACCATGTTTCTAATTCTGTTTGGCTTTCAGCTACAGCTGGTGTCAAAACTCTTGCGGATTTCAAGGGGAGAAGGTTGAGCCCCTATGGCTTAAAGACTCAGAGATCTTCAGATAGGTTCTACAAAATTCTAATTCTTTTTTTCTGATAGTTCTTTGCTATCCTGAATCACAACAGGTTCCAGCCTTTTGATTCAAATGATTCTGTAGTTTAATAGAGGGTCAGTGATGAGTGCATTAGAATCATACTTGCTTCTCAGGCTTGGATTTGACTACTTTTGCTTATGTACACAGTAATTTAGCATTTTGTGAAATTCCAGCGATTTCCCATTTTTGTCATGTCAGTAAAAAGACAATACAAACAATCAAGGCACATTAAAATATCATTAGAAGGTCTGCCAGTTAAAGATTTCTAAGTAAGGCTAAAACTCAGCATGGTTTTTCATGTTTAAGTCATGTGATAGGGACAAAGATCTGTATTTAGTGACATATACTCTTGTTCTGTACGGCATATTTGTTAAAATAAGCAACGTAAGATGGAAAGAATTTTTTTCACCTGATCTCCATTATTTCCCTTGTTTGCTTTGATATTACTTGAAAACAGTTCGCGTTATGTCCTGATAGATCTACTCGGAATACGTGTAAAGGAATATGTCACTTGAAGAAGATTTCAGTAGCCAATATTTGCCTGTCTTAGCTCTCAGGTTAAAATGTTCTCAACAAACTAAATATTTGTGTAGGAAACCTTTTGGTTGCTTGCAGCAGCACTTTGCTTATTGAACGCACGTTACTGCAGAAGTCTACGGCACACAAAATACCGCCTTCCTTTTTCCAAGATACAAAGGTATGCCGAAAGCAAACTTCCAAAACACTCGGTGATCATGGTGCTGCTGACACTCGGCGGTGTTTGTTCCACGGGCTCCACTTGAGCAGCTGTGCGGCACCCCGGGAGCAGCGGGAGCGTGTGGGGAGGCAGCCCCGGGAGCCGTGAGGGCCCTGCGCTGTTGCAGGGGAGCCGAGGGCAGCGGGGCCTGGCGCAGGCGCGGCCTCCCCCTGCCTGCTCCGGGGGGCCGGAGCCCCGCCAGGGTTTGCACCTCGGTCGCTCGGAGTCGAGTTAAAAACACACAGACACGCGTATAACCCGAAGTGCGTGCTCCCCGAGCTTTTGTTGTGCAGCACTTCTGGTCTTTCAATTGGGCATTTGCATGTTCAGTTACATAAGTTCCACGGGCTGCATATTTAAGGATCCGTGATCTGCCATCCTGCTGCACGCAGGACTGAGTGAAGCTAATGGCAGTTCTGGTTTGTTATCTGCGGGGTCGAGGCAGTCTGGGGCTAACAGCCTAAGTAGCACCTCAGACTGGTTTTCCTTTCTTTGCTGATTATAAAAATCCTCATTTAAAAGTGAAACGTAAAAGCTGACTCACACTTAAGAATTAAAGGGCCTTTCCCTGCAGTTTTTATGTAAATAAATTGCCTTTCTAAAGTTTGTGGGAGGTCTGCTTGACTGAAAACACAGATCCAGTCATCTGGCAGAACATTGTTTTGAATGGTAACACACCTGATTTCATTTGTAACACACCTGAAAGCCAGCTCTCCATTTTGTGGCATTTTTAGGTTGGTTATGACCACAGTGTCTTTTTGAGATACAGATTAGAGTTTAACAGAAGTAAACTGAATATTTTACTCTGAGATGTTCTCAATGAGTTACTTTTGGCATTTATATTTAAATCATTTATGTGATCTTCTGTATTGAAAGAATGAAATATTCGTGAAGCTATTACATATGAAACAGCTACGTCCTGTTTTAAGCATGATAAATTTATATGTTGGTAGTTGTAATAAGGAATCAGTGGCACCATTTTCAAAGTACTCAAGCAATGAGAAATATTGTCATACCTATTTTGTGACAGCAGGAAGCTGAGGTACAGTTTAGGCTGCATCTAGGGGCTGCTCTTGAGATTTGGATATCAAGTGGAAATCATGGAAATATTGATTATAGTTCACATTGGTTGAATTGAATGTGTGAGATAGCAGCATCATCCTACAACCAGGGATGAGCCAGTAGAAAAAAACTACTAAAGTCTCTGTTAATTTTAATTGGGATAGAACTAATTTCCTTGGGTTTGCTTCTTTGTATTTTTCCTCTGTATACGTGTTGGTTTTTTCCTCTGGCAAGGATTTTTAGGCTCACCTGTGTTTGTCCAGACCATCTAGAAACTAAAATACGGCACTGGGGAGAGATCTGCTATTAATAAAGGAAGTGAGAAGCTCTCAGTTAGGATGTTTTAAATCATTTGAGTAGAACTTTGAGCAGAGGGAACATAAAAGGAGAAAACAGTGATTTTATTACTTTTTTAGAAGGTTGCTTGTTAGGGGATGACGCAGTTGGGAAAAACTGAATAGGAATGAGGATGTACATTTTTTTGCTCGTGAAGTACTCGTTCCTCATGAAAATAAGTTTTCCATGTAGAACTACTCAGGGTTTTCTTGGAGAACAATCATAGAGTTGAATTGAATTTGTAGAGCATGAGGTTAATAACTTTGAAATCAAGACCTCAGTTAAGAGCACAGTAACAGTTGTACTTTACCAGGTATACAATTAATCTACTTTAACATGTTTTCTTTTGCTGTGGGCAGCAACTGGATATCCATTAAAAGGTCCAAGAACTGGAAATTTAATCTTCTCAAAGAATTGCTTCCCAAACAGTTATGAGCTGCCTTTAATTCCCAAGCATTAGGTTTCTGTTCTTTTCCAAATTGGTCTTCAGTGTTACTACTGGGCAGTCTTGCAACCCAATAAACATCCTTTAACTCTGGTTGTGTTGTTTATATTGATAGTGTAGTCACAGTTTCGGTATGTTCATTACCCAGTCTTAATGGAAAACCCATGGAGGCCAGAACAATTTTAGGCTGCTGTTAAAACTGATAGGGAATCCCATGGCCAATTGCAATTGTGCCTTCCTCATCTTGCTTGTGTTATGCAGAAACAGGCCTTCAAGATGCAGTCAATGAGTAGCCAAGTTAAATACCTTAATTATCTGGATTTCCTATCAGGTGGTCTTAAATTTTAATTCTCAGAGTTTATAGATGGTAATACCTCATTTTGTCAACCTATGGAGATAAACATTTAATCCTTCTGACAACAGCCAAGTAGGTATTTTGACTGCAAATGCAACATGACACTACAGTTCAGTAATAACAGAGAGAAGATGAATTTTGGAATGGCAATTTGAGCACGATGCTGCAGGAGCACATTTTTGGTTATGAAGAATTCAAAACAAAAAAATCCTTGTTATAAGCTATCCACAGTGTCTTAATCAGTTGGAGCTGTTTAGTTAATCTGTCTTGTTTCCTTGCTAAGATCATACAAGGAACAAAAAGTAAAATGTTTGCAAACTGCTACATTTCCATGAAAACCCACTTTAAAATTAGTATGAACTCTTACTTGTAAGTTCTCAGAGTTCATTTAATACTTAAATGGTAATTAAAATAATGTTGGGAAGGATTTTTTTTTTTCTATATACCAGAGTTTGGATTTAACGTTAGATGTGGAACCCAATTCTGTTTAAAACTACAGAGTCATAAATGACACTTCTAAATTAGATTATAGTAATTACATGAAATTTGTGATGATCATAATGTATTCCTCTTTTTCAAGTGCTTGTATTAATTAGAAATAGGATTTATCCATGGGAAAGAGCATAGCATATTAAAAGCTTCTTTTGAAAGAATTTTGAAGATTTTAAGGTACCTGTAGTAGTATAACTGGATTCACTTGTTTGGGGTTTTTGTGCAAATATCTGTCTTTTTGCATTATTAATCCTAAATGAAGTAATGCACACCCTTCATGGCCAACACATGCAATTACATCTTCAAAATTATTTCCAGACCTTTAAGGTTGCTGAATAAAGCACTCAAAAAGTTCCACATTTCTTTAATAACTTCGTTTGCACAGACAACTTTTAATTACATGATCCCATATTTCTTCTATAGGTTTAATTTAGCAGAACAAATAGTGTTTGCTCATAGGGAAGTACTTCAATATTTCTTTGCATACTTAAAGCTCAGAGCATGCCTGAATATTAAGTTCCCCATGGACTTTTCCAACAGAAGTGCTCACCACTGTAGTTCTGAAAGCTTTATAAACATTAATGAATTGACCTTCATAATATTTCTGTGAGATGGAAATGATATTATCCCTGCAGTATAGATGCCACAGAAAATCCAAAATGTTCAGGGTCTACTGTTTTGAGTCTCCAGCTTGACCAGCTTTGCATCCGTTTTCCTGTTAGCATTTTTAATTTATCCCAGGTCTTCCCATTGAGCCTCCCATTGTTTTCACATTCTGTTGCACATATTCTACACAGCTGCAGTGATCTTTAGGCCAGTTGTTCAGTTTATATGCTCACTTTAGATAGCCAGAATGACTCTGAATTTCCTTTCTGTCTCAAATGACTACAGATGGATTTCTGGCTCCACTGTACTATGGCTGAAAAAGATAATTTAATTAATTTCTACAAGAGAAGAACAAATTCATACCACATAGATGAACTTATTTCTTGCGTTTTTAAATTGTTTTGCTTTTTATGGCTGATCTTAATTTTAACAATATAAGGGTCATAGTATAACCTGAGTTGGAAGGGATCCTTGAGGATCACTGAGTTCAACTCTTGATTTCACAAAGGGAAACCTAAAGGTTAAGATATATGCTCTCATTTTATGTGCCATTTCAAGTGGGAGGTTTTTTTGGTTTTTGGCTTGGGAGTTTGTTTAGGTTTTTTTCTTAATCCTTGGGATCATAGATATTGGAAGAGCATCTTGTCCCAACCTCACTGCCATGGGCACAGACACTTTCCATTTGACCAGGCTGCTCAAAACGCCACCCAACTTGTACTTGAACACTTTTAAGAATGGGGCATCCACAGTTTCTCTGGGCAACCTGTGCCAGTGCCTTACCACACTCATAGTAAAGAATTCTTTCCCCAAAATCTAGTCTGAATTTGAAGCCATTGCCCCTTGTCCTATCACTGCATGCCCTGGTAAAAAGTCCCTCTCCAACTTTATTTTAGCCCCCTGTAGGTACTGGAAGGTGTTATAAGGTGTCCCTGGAGCCTCCTCTTCTCCAGGCTGAGCAACTCCAACTCTAGTGGGAACACTGGCTATATTATTCTTCACCTCTGGGTCACCAGGTAGTTAATGAGAATTTTTCTCACTATTGCAGTGGGAAAAGCAATTTTTAATCTCATGTAGGAGGATGGAGGAAACTCAGCATGGTTTTCTCACAGTGTTCTGATTGAGGAGCTGTCACATAAAAAGTTGGTTGCATAAGCAACTTTGCCCCCAACTTACTTCTGAAAGAAAAATACTTACACTTGATTTTTAAAGAAATGACCAAGAAGTTACTTAGAGTTTCATGGCTAAAAATATGAAGATTTTTTTTTTCCAGATAGAAATGCATATTCTGTGTAAAACATGCAGCTGTCCTCAGTGGAGCTGGACTACATCCAAGACAGACCCCATTCTCACTTTGTTTAGATGAATATCCACTCATATCTGCTTCCTATTCTGAGGCATCTGATACTCCCTGGTGCATGATTTATGCCCAAAATACTTTTTGAAGTCTGTGAAAATACTGTGAAAAGTTAGTATATTCACTTTATAAACCAAGAAAAGGAAGCAGTAGAGACTGAGCTAGTACACCTTCCTAAACTACATGAATATAGCGGTCTGTTGGCTATTCTAAGAAAAAAAGTGCTCATAAAAGTAGCTTATGAGGTATATTAATTTGTCACAATGTGTGTTAGAATCATTGTAAGGGAAGATTAGAGGACTGTAGGATTAGAAATACAAGTAATGTGCATCTGTGGAGAGGAGAGAAAGCAATATTATTAGGTACAGATGGCTGGCAAGTATGCTCAAATGTAATAAGATGTTATCTTTGTGCAGTGCTGTGTCCATTCCTAACAGATCACCAGCAAAGACTATGAATAATAAAAAGTACTAGAGACAATCTGTCACCTGTAGCTAGGGCCAAAGTCTGAGGAGGTGCACTCTTTATGGTTCCTTTGAAGTTAAGTTGTATTTAGTACTGAAAACCCCATCCTTAATATTCAAGGCCTTGAGCTGATGAATTCATGGACTCAGAAGGAGCCTTACTGAATTCTGTGGTGTATATAAGTAGATGCAGTGTGTGTATGGCATGTCTTTTTGCAGAATTTGAATGCAATGAATTAAAAATAATTGCTTCTGTTTTATTTAAAAATCTGTTATGTAAGAGTGTTATGAGGTCAGACACTCAGAAGTCAGGTCCCTTATTCAGCTAGCATCCAGTTATGTCTATATGTGAGGCAATCGAGTCTTTATTGCATCTTTTTATTGTCTTAAAGTGTCTGCTTATATTTTGTTCCTGTCCTGCCTCACATTTGTTTTGAACAGTATACAACATGTGAGGAGGATGAGTGCCGTTCTGCTTGTGTTCTTTGCAACAGTTCCTGTGAGCAGATCTCTGTGTTATCCACTGGACATCACCATAATAGTAAATAATAATAAATTAATGAATGCTCATCTCTGCTTCATTCATCCTGTTGCATCTATTGTATCCCTTCAGGGTGATGTGCTCTCAGTTACAGCTGTCCATCATCACTTGTGTTACAGGTGCATTCCATTGTAGCTGTGGATAAAACTTAATTTTACTGAGTCCACAGATCCCTGCTGAATTCATTGTTTGTCCCTAGATATATTTTGAAATGCTCCCTGAATGAGGCCAAGGCAGGAAAAGTGACCTGTGGTTATGTAAACAGAGATCTGATTCTTACAGTCCTTGGCTGCTCTGTCTTCATTTGTGTCAGTGAGCTTGGTAGCTTCATAGGCAATGCAGAGGGGGACAGTGATGTGCAAGATGTGCTGGATTTCACTGCTGTGAGAGGGTAAAAACCTGCCACAAAATACCTGCATTTCATTTGGCATATATCTTCACCCTGTGTGAGGTGAAATGCTGGGCATTATTTTCAGGTTAAATTCTCAATTCAAGATCAAAAAAATCCCCAACATCTTCAAGTTGCATACAGCATGTACAGCATGTATACAGAGAGAAGGTAGGAGAAGATTAATTTTGAATTAGTATTAAATAGTAAACAACGTTGTAAATGCTAGTAATGAAATCTGGTAATACCATTTGTATACAAGAATGCCAAATTACATTGCAGAACAGATTTTCACAGGAATAAACCAATAAGACAGATTATCTCTGTATCAAAGTAGAGTTTTAGCACTCTGTTTCTCTAGCTTCCTCCCCTGCCATTCCCCACCCCAAAGACCCCACCTTTCAAAAACTTTATCACAGCAGTAATATTTTTTCAATCCCCAGTATGGCTGATTTTTTAAAAAAACTGAAATACTTTAAAAGAAGGAACCAAAGCATTTGTTTCAGAACAGAAACCACAATCAGCCATAACAGAGCAGAACATAATTATTCCAAAGTAGTGAAGTTTCAGAAAATCCAAAAATGGGAAGTCATGCAAAATTAATTAGAGTTATTGTTATGTTGACCTGATGTAAACATAATAAGAACAGTTTTGTTTTTGTTTAATTTCTCATTAAAGTTACAAAATTATCTCATTCTCTCTATCCACAGTCATAGTGAAGACAAAAATACTTTCCTTTTAGGGCTATCAGATAAGCAGAATGATTTTACAATTCTTGTATATGCCCCTGAAGGAGATCTCCATCAGGCAGATGATATTCTGAACCAGCCTGTCTCAAGTTCTAGAGTATTACAGTTAAATGATGCAACAACAAAATCAATGGAACTGCTATTTGAAATACTTTGATTATAAAGACTTTCCATTTGGACCAAAGTCTTGCTTAAGTAGGTAGGCCAAAATGAATGTTGCAATCAGTAGTTTAGGGTTGGGGTTTTTTTATAATTCTACATTAAAGACAAGGGTAGATAGAATTCTATGAATGATCAAGACATTTCTCCATATGTTGGTTCCCTATTTCTTCTTGCCAGTTTAAGTGGCAAGAGGGGGAAGTACATTACACTATATTTACTGTACACTGGGTGCAATTCCTTCATTGTGGTCTCATTTTTTTTTTTTCCTTTATTGTATATTTGCTTGGGGTTTGCTGTGTTGTGTTTTTGGTTTTTTGTTTGTTTGGGTTTTGTTTGTTTGTTTGATTGTTTGATTTTTTGTTTTGGTTTTTGTGTTGGTTTTTGTTTTGTTTGCTTGCTTGTTTTTGGTCTTTTAGAGAGAGAGTTCTTTTAGAAAGAATAGGAAGGGAAGATGTGAAAGAATTTTGCATACATCATTCTCCCTTGGACTTGGGATTTCTCCAAAGGGCATAATGCTTCCCTTGGGGTGGTTATATTCAGGTATTGCCCTGTAACTTATAATGCTGTAACTCAGTGCTGTGGTGGATGTAGCAGGATGGTGTAGTTGCCAAGGAGTTGCTTGGCCATAGCTACACTGATTTAAATAGATCCAGAAAGTGATATTAAAATTCAACCCTTTTGGCTTTGGGTAGGAGGAGTTGGGCAGTCTGCAGAGTTCCCTTCCATCCTCACCTGAGCTGGGGATAATAAAGCTTATGGATCAAGATAATTTTATTTATTTATGGATTTTCCTGTCTAAATTATATTAATTTTGTATTTTTGATACACTACAGTGTATTTCAAAGGACAAGCTTGAAGAGAATGCTTTTTGAAATTCAGAAGGCCTTATTTTTCCCCTGTGGTTTGCTTAGCTTGGCTGATTGTATCTATATGAATCACATCTAAATAGGACCATCTTTATTTAATAGTCTTTAACATCTAGCTTGCAGAACTGAAAATGACAGAGGAAAAACACATCTCTGAAGTATCTGCAGAGATCTTTGTTATAGAAAAAAAAATTCGTATGTTCATTGTACAAAAATGCATAGTATTAAAGTCAGTTAATTTCAAATACTCTAAAATCTTTCTTATTTTTCATATAATTATCAGTGTGTAATATTTGTGAAACTAAACATTTAAAATTCAGGCTGTATTTGAAGTCTGCTTTATGTCCAGGACAGCTACTTTCTACCATAGCTAATTAAGTGACCTTTTATAACAAAGTAAGTTCCATAATTTAAAAATTAAACAGTACTGCTAAAAGTGTTATTCTTCTATGCCAGCAGTTTTTGTAGGGGAATATTATGAAATTCTGCTTGTTTCTTATACATATTTTTTCTTCCTACCCCAATATTCCTATTTCAGTAACACTTCTCTTTTGTGCCCACATTTTCCATGTTTTTTTTTCTTTACTGTATTTTTCTCCACCAACACTGATCTCCTTTTTCTTCCTCTCTGTTTCGCTGCTACTGGTGAGGATAATAAGCTCCCAAGAAATAGCCTGCTGAGACAAACCATGGTCCATATCTCCCAGCAGTCAGTCTCTGACAGTGGCAGCAGAATTGTCACTTAGGGAGGGTAATAAGTTACATCACTTTCTGCAGTCCATTCCCTTTCCAATCTGCCATAATTCACTATCACTGGATTTGATATGTCAGAGGGCATATCTTTAGCTGGTCCTTTTAAAATCCGCTTATCAATCATGTCAATGAATTTGTCCCATTTTCCCCTCCCATTTGAAACAAATCTTTAATTTCCTTTGAATGCCTCCATGGCTTTGCCAAATATATTTAGATTACCCACTCATTTGTATCTGTAATTTTTAGTCATATCCCCCCACATACAGCTCTCAAGTAATGGGCTCACACAGGTTTTCTGTAGCAGCAGGATGATGCCCTCTGTGTTAGTCCTTCCTGTGTTCTTCCTCATGATGTCCAATATTACTTGGCTTTTTGGGGTTGCTGTTGGACATTAAACCAAATATTTCACAGGAATGACAACCATGCCCAAAACCATGCCGTGCAACTTTGCTGAGTTGCAAATGCGAGTTCCAAATTCAGCATTGTGCAGATCTAGGTTGGTTTGTTGTTGTTGTTGTTGTTGTTTTGGTTTGGTTTGGTTTGGTTTGGGTTTTTTTGTTTGTTTTTGTTTTTTCTTCTAGATACCTTACATCTATCCATATGGAAGCTCATTAATCAACTTCTTGCCCACTTAAGTCACTCTAATGAAGTCTTTCAGGAGCTGGTCACTGGTAGTACTGAATTTCACTATCCAAAGGAGATTACTGTTAGCTATGATCTCAGAGACTTCAAGGTTCATTACCTTTTATAGGTCATTAAAGACAATGAATAAAATTGGTCCAAGCATGGAGAACTCTACCTGTGAATTTTCTTCATGGTAAAAAATCCATAAAACTCTGTCCTTCATTTTCTGTGATCTAACCAGCGTTCAGTCCACAAAGAAATTTCTTCAGTCCCATGACACTTCTGTTTCTCTAATAAGACTGCTGAGGAATGTTATTGGAGGGCTTTCGGAAAACTTATGCATATTCATGTCCCCTTTATTTACTTGCATGCTGACAGCTTCATAGAATTAGAACTAGTCAGACATGATTTCCCATTGAAGAAACTCTCCTGATTTCTGCAACAATCTTTATCTGTGTGCTCTGTTAGTCCTTATTTTACCATCTTGTCAGGGACAGCAATCAGCTTTCCCAGTCTACAGGTCCAGAGTCCCTTTTATAATGGCTTTTTCCAGATGACTGTTTGTAGCTTTATATCAAGGAAAAAAACTGTGGGTATCTTTACCTGAGGGGGAAAAAAACCCCACAAAGGTAGTTTTTTAGAATATTCTGTGAACATGCTCAGAAATCCTGGTTCCTGTTAGAGGCTGAGAGCTAGATGGAATCAATAACTTGGGTTTGAAAAGTTGTAGCTAAGCTGTGGCTTTTACAAAAAGCATTACTTAGAAAAATGAAAATTTAACTTATAAAAATTTCTCTCTCCTGTGTTGTTTACTTTCATTGGAGGTCTGCTGATACCTTGTCCTCTTTCCATTTTTCATGAGAAGGGATCAATTTTACCAGTCAGAGATTACAGACATAGAGAGCCATGAAAGAGTGATGTCATGGTCTTGCAGTGATGTAATACATGGCAGCTTGTTTGTATAAGCATTCATTTTTATCACTACAATCTTGGAGTGCCACAATACTAAAAACAATATAGAAGTGGTGAAAATGCTGTCATCATTGACATTTTTTAATTTCCTACGTAGCTGAGCAAGAGGCTGGAGAGGTTTCAGTCAACACTTCATCCTCTACTCTATAAACCAATTAATTATTCTTCAATTACAATTTTGCATGTGGCAAAAATGTGTTGGTGACAATTTGGAAGTAGACTCTACATACTAAGCCACAGGCTTAGACTACATAGTTAAGTTTTAGCAAATGTACATATTCTCAAAAATTATTTACCTGAGTAAATCGCTTTTGCTGTCAGATGTTAAATGAAACAAGACACCTATAAAATATTAGTAGAAAATTTACAAATTTTAAGTTAATGCAAATTGTCAGAAATGTTTTTTACTAGAAATCCTGTTTATTAGTTGATACTGTTTAAAATTTGATCTGGTTCTGTGTTTTCTGGAGCTATTTAGAGAATGTTATAATCATTTTTATTAGAAAGGTGTCTTTGAAGTCTGATATAAACTACCACAGAATAAAAGTTGATAAAACTCTTATATTGAGGAATTGCATTATGCACCATGTGAACAATTATGCTGGATATTGCATATTAGTACTAGTGCAATTTTTTTTCAGCTAATGAAATATATCATGGTATCTTAGACTGAGAAAGACCATTATGTTCTGTACAGGATATTAAAATGTTCATTGCTAGATTACTAGCAAGCCCGAATAATCGATTTCCTATATTAATTAAGGTAAATTGTTTGTGTAAAGATTACTTTAATGATATATTCATGCAATTCACTGCTTTAAATGATTTAAAGAGAATTTAAGAGAAAATAACTAAGCTGAACAGAGATTTATGCTGAAATTGTATCTGCATTTGTAATTGTTCTGTTTTAAGTAAATTATTTTGCATATTGCAAAGAAACTGTATGTCCTAGGGAGCACAAACTGCCTCTAGAGACAGCGTGCCCAAAAAGGAGACATAAAAGGAGGCTGGATAATGTGGAGAAAAGCAATCCTGGCTCCATCTGCTGTCTGGTTTTTTGCTCTCCCTTTTTTTTTTCTTGGCAGCTTCTTTCTTGGGGTATTTGGGGTAGTTAGGCCCCCCTATATTTTTTTCAACAGAGACTGATTTTTTAACCATAGTTGAGCTTTTTTCTGCTGCTGACCCATTTTGTATTTTTGTGTTTCTGAGCAGCATTGGTAGTTTTAATCTATGTTGTTCCTACTGGATACAACTCAGATAAAATAGGAATGCATTTTTTTTTTCTGTCACCCTAAGATCAAGTTACATTTGCAGCCTTCTCTTCTTTTTCATCTGTATTAGTAAATGCTGTAAGAAAGCCCAGGCACAGTTCTAGGACTGCTACTCATCCTTATGCTCATGTTCACTCAAGCTGTATCAATGCACAATTGGAAAAGTCTACTCCAAGTGCTGGCTTTTCATGTCAATTTTTCTCACAGGCCTTGGAAAAAGAAGGGACCAAAAAGCTTTTGTTGGACCAAAGCTGAGGACAAGAACTTGGGAGTTTGGAGTGTTGCAGCTTTTCCATGTTCCTTTGTTGATTAGTTTTAATCTTCAGAATAATTTCTGTTATAGAGATATCTTTTTCTGCCCTAACTCTGTACTGTATAACTTGGCTTTCCTTCCAAAATGTTTTTTTTTTTTCTTTTGGAATCCTAATAAATAGAAACATTTTACTTGAAAAGTGTAATTTACGTGGATGCTCAATAGATTTCAACAATTTTTAAAAAAATATTTTATGATGGCAGGATTTTGCATTCACAAAAACCTCCCAGTTGTAATTAGTGTAAATACTCAAATTTGGAAAATGGCTGCAAATTAGGAAGAGCACTTTGAGTCAGTCCTAGAGTTCAAAAATTGTACTGAGCTATGATCCTGAAAAGATGTACATCACTGTTCTTTTCAAATGTAGTTCTTTCTCAAATACGAGATCCAATTAAAATTTCCAAATGGGAGGTCTGACTCCAGATTGCAGAAATATTGAAAATACAATGCACATCCTGCATATGTAGGCAAGGATGCAAGTAAGTCTTTAAAAATATTTATCTTTGCATTCTTAGATCTTAAAAATAGTATTGAAAACTCCAGCAGTGGCTAAACATCAGAGGAGCTGACTGTGACTGGAACTGATAGGAATTCAAGCTTTATTATAGAGAGCCTTTCTAAAATCATAATTAAAAAAAAAAAAAAGGTAAAATATATAGGTTTTTTCAGATAAGGAAGAACATTTGTTTGCCATAATACAGAAATTTCAAATATAATAGCAGATTAGTAATGCTTCATGTTCAATACACTAGAAAATACTACAGTCCATGATTCCTGATGTTTTTGTGACATGAGAGGTAAAACCATTTCTAGCATGTGTAAGTCTGGTCTCAGCTTAGATATCAGAATAAAAAATTTTCTATTTGAGTAATCCTAACACTTAAGAAGATAAGAAAGTTAAAAAACCCCAAAACACAAAGCAAACCAATCCAGAACCAGAACTGGGATCTTTGATAAATGCCTACATTAACATAAAAAGTGAGTTACTTTTCTACAGCTTAGTGAAGTAGCATATGCTTCTGGGTTTTTTTCAGCCTAGAAACTAATAATTAGAATTCTTTAAACAACTTCCCTTATCAGCAGTAATTAATACACGAGACAAGTAAGATCGCTTTTAAGGAAGTGGTTATTTGCTGAAAAACATACATTTGGTTGTTCCCAAACTGCTTGTGAATATCAGTTCAAGTGTTTCCAGCTGTAATGGAGGAGTTGGAGTGATACAGCTGTGGAATCATCAGCTGCCTTTTACTCAACAGGTCTGCAATTAAGGAGTTCCTTTTGTTGAAGTTGTTCCATAGGGACTGCTGAATGCTTCAGCAGACGTAGTTCTTGAACTAGATAATTTCAAGGAAGAGAAAAATAACTTAAAAAGTTAAATTACATTCAGTTCAAAGTACTTCCTCCAATCCCACCCCTTACTAAAAGAAGAGTCAGTCCTAGAGTTCAACGTTTTATTTTACTATTACTTACTATTATACTAAAAAATAGCATTTTGTGCCCATTTTAAGTAAGCAGCCCCACACACAAATTTAATTATAGTTCATTTTTATGTGTATTTTATAGTCTTATTCTTGTTATTTTCAATTTTACTCTTATGTTAGTGTTCTCCCTCATCAGATTCTTCACTGTAAGAACTGGGCAAGTCATGTTGGCCATAATCTTCAGGTTAAGGTAACTTAAAATACTGACACAGTCTTCAAGGATGTGTTGTATCATGCTCAGTTTATTTATTCCCCAAAGTATCTCAGCAAAAATAAGAATTAAAAGCATAGTATTATAAATAAAGATTAAGAAAGGGCGAGTGGTTCAGTTGCTCATTTTGAGAACATCTTCTCTGGCGTCTTTGTTTTTTAAATTGATATTAAGGGTTTTTACCTCACAGACTCGATTCAGTTTATTGGTTTATTGGATCTTTTCTCCTGGACATATTCCATTTCTTTCTGTTGGAAAGATTCTGTTGAGGCTGAGGTTGTTTCTGACAGTGTTTTGAAAGCATATTATGTGTCTTTTTTTTTCAGTTTACAGTTCAGCTGCCCTGCATATTCAGGTTATCTTTCAGTATACCACTTCAGCAATATATACCAGTTGAATAATAACATACACGTCTCAATCTACTTGGTTGCAATAAAACCATTTAAAATATTACTGAGTGAAAAGCATAACTAGAAATTCATGTGAACAGAATTCACCTCTGTATTCAAATTACTGTATCTTTTAAAATATTTCTCTTGAAATGTATTGAAAATGCTACAACATAGAGAGATACATAAACATTCACAAAACATTCATGCTGTTCTCTGTGGTTGCAGTTCAGTCATTTTGCTCTTTTGCTCCTTTTCAGACGGTTCGCCATGGTTTTCCTTACCTACCCACTGCCTTAGCTTTTGACCCAGTTCAGAAAATTCTGGCAATTGGAACAAGAACAGGAGCCATACGAATGTATCCTTTCTCATTCAGAATTTGCACCATTTCTATGTATTTGTAATACAGGGATGGGAATTGTCTTCTGCAAGCACTCAGGTAAGGCTACAGTTGTTATGTTCTATTTAATTTTGCTTTATGAGATGGACTGGGAAAGGATGTGCTGTTGAGGAATTAACCAGGTCCCTAAGCGGTTCAAAGAACAATTTCTGATTGAGTTTTTAGCATATGGTTTGGGCATATATTGGTTAAGATAAAACAGAATTGATCTTTTTCAGCATGAAAAGTAAGAGTGGATGGCAAAGTGCTAATGAGCAAGTTGTGAATGTTGTGCTAGCAATAAATAAATTCATTGCTGCAATGCAGTTAGCCAATGTTAGGTTGCAGTTAGATGGTTATGCATGAAATTATTTAGACTCTACCATATGAATGGTGGGAAATAAGTTTTTAGGACAGAATTCATCTCTTCCCAGAGGAGAAGGTGAAGCACTGTAAAAGTGCCTGTTTCTTTTTGTTAATTATAAAGGTACTTCAGTGCTAGTAATTTATATGTTGTTTTTAATACAGTAAGATTTTTAAGTTAGAAGTCTATACAAAATAAATTTAATTAAAAGGTAATTAAAATTTGAAGACTTAAAGAAAAAATTAAGACTATTTAAATGTTATGTACTTCAGAATGTTTCTCTACATAATTTTCTTAGTTTGGCATGGTTCCAATGTTTTGCACTTCAGTGAAAATACGTATAAAGCAAGGAAAAAAAAGGAGAAAGGCTATTACAGGAAGGTGTAAAAGTTACAGAATACAAAACTAATAAACCAATGGGTTTTTTTACAAACTTTTTGTAGCTAAATGAATTATGTGTTTAAAGTAGGACACAATGCTCTATGAAATAGAAGTATAATGTTTTCTGGTTATTTTTGCTGTCCCTGTTCCCAAGGTAACTATAAATGTAATGAACCCAAGGCAGGTTACAAAGTAAAGAAAAATCTCCTTGTGGAAAAGAAGCCTGTGCCTCATGTAACATTACTGAGACTTTGGTTCCTCCATTTTTCGGTACTCTTGGTCTGAACAGTTGCATTTTTTGAAGCCTGAATTGCTATCTGATCCAGAATTTCTGACAAGACTCAACTAAACCTCAAGTTATGTAACAAGCTTTGATTTGATAGTTCTACTCTTTATTTCTTACCTATGTAAAGTAGATTGGGTATATTCCTTTCAAATGCAAAGAAGAAAGTTTCCGTGAATTTGTGCACTTCTGAGGAGTGCAAGTCTAGTAGTCATTGTTCTTCTTTTTAGAGGTATGCAAGGTTAAAAATCTGGGGCTTTGTCCCTGGAAACTTCACTGATATCTTCAGAGTGAGGGTATTGGGAATTTCATGGTAGAAGGAGGAAGAAGACATTCCAGAGGTTTGACTCCTGAGCCATCTCAGCACTTTGGCTTTTCTAGGAGCAGTGCTGTCACTGGCTAGGCATCCTGTATCTCTACAAATCCCTCCTTTAAGGAAAATTCATGTACAAAGCCTGAATTAATAAAGGTTCATGTAGAATTAATTTATACCTACATGTCTCCTGCCACAGGAGTTCCACACTGCAGGAATGGAACATGAAGTGGAAAAATAGCTATATCCCAAAGCTTTTAGAAAATTCTCTATATGTTTTCTATAAAAATAGATTATAAAGAGTAAGCAGAAGGGAAAAGAATGTTTTTCAAAGTCCTTCCTTTAACATCTCTTCTCCTGTTTGCTAGCAAACTCCTACCTCATTCATGGAAAATTTTCTACTAGTTCTAGTATCTTAAGCAAACAAGAGCATCAGGATTACCAGGGAATTTGATTTTTTTGGAAGATAAGTCATAACATAAATGCTTCTCAGCTTAGTCTCAGAGAGCCTGGTTTGCTTAATTGAGCCCTGAGTTAATGGAAACTGCTTTGAAGACAGAGGATACCATAAAAAGAATTACTTATTTATCAATTTTAACTAAGGTTTCTCCACTTGGCTCTAAGTTTTGGAGAAGATATCACATAAAAAACCTACTTGTGGGCTAATAAATTTGCAGTGAAACAGGCCCTAAGACTATCCCCAGAACACCACTCATTTAAGCCAGTCTTGTTGCAGTTTGTAGTGGTTGAAATCAGGCAATAAAATTCAAGTTAAGATATAACAGATTAAGTATTACATCTGAAAGTTCAGTTCATAATGTGTTTTTCTTTTTAGCAAACTAAGGAAAACACTGGTTTTAGTGGCTCAAAGTTTTCCACAGCATGCTGTAAAAATACTTTTTAACAGAACTGCATGACTTCATTCTGCCGTGAGTATGTCACATAAGAAAAAGGGAATTCTTTCCATACATACATTGTGTTTGGCTGGTGTTTCTAAACAGTACTGTTGGTAGAGGGAAAGGACAGACTACTTGGCTGCCATCAGAGAAATTCACCCAATTATTTATTTGTTTGTTTACTGGTAGTGCCAAAGGTACCTGTTTTGGATTGGACTGTCTTGTTTAGGGAACACAAGAGGATGGGAAGAGGAACCTTTTTCCTACAAGGAACTGCTGAGGGACATGAGGGTGTTTTGTCTTGAGAAAAGGAGGCTGGGGGGACCTTATCACTCTCTCAAGTACTCGAACAGACAAAAGGAAATGGCCTTAGATAATTGTGCAGGGAAAGTTTAGAGTGGATTTTAGGAAAAATTACTTCACTGGAAGGGTTGTCAAACCGTGGAACAGGCTGCTCTGGGAAGTGATGGAGTCACCATCCCTGGAGGTGTTCAAAAGTCATGCAGAGGTGGCACTTAGGGACATGGTTTGGCAGTAGACTTTTTAGTCCTGGGTTAGTTATTAGACTCAAGGGTTTTGGAGGTCTTTTCCTCCAAGAAAGCTAAGTGATTTTATAAGATCATCTTGTTTCTTTTTGTGAAACAGCCAGTACACAAACCTTCAATTCCAGAGTTACTGTGCCAAGTAAAGGAGAAGGTAAAATCCAAACCCAAGATAGGTCTGTTGAACGTCATGGGCCCTCAGCAGCTGATGTACACAGAGAGGCTGTGTTCCTGGGAGGTAAAACTGAGGCTGTTTGTGCACTCTAGAAAAAAAGAAAATCCAGCAAAGAAAATAAATAGCGCTAATTAAATCATTGCTGGCAGAGTTCTGAGTAGGCATGGAATTTTACAGTTGCTAAAGGAAATGTGGTAAAGAATGTTTGACATCAGGTTGGATGTACTTTAAAAGAAAAGAGGAGAATGTAACTTGAGGTTTTGGTCTGTGAGAAGGGTGGCATAGAAGCTAAATATAAATTGTGACAGATTTACTCTCCCTGGAACTGCTGTATTTTAATCTAAACAAGGTTTCAGTAGTTCTTTATCCTTAAAATAAGCCAACTGTGTTCTCTGCTGTTTACTCTGTGTGATTTATTGGGCAGATGGAATGGGGGTAGCACAGACAAGATCATAAACCCAAAGTTCTGTTGTTTGACTTGGAGGAATCATTGATACACTTCATCTTTTATCTCATTGCACAATATATTTGAGATTTTTCTAGTGAACTTGAGCTATTCAGGAATACAAACTTCACTGAAAGTCAGTACTCCTAACGTAAGTTGTTTTAAAAATTCCACTGGAAATCAACATACAGATGTGTACTTTCATGTGTATAGATACCTAAATAGGTTATTATAGAAATAAATTTATTATCAATCTACAAGAATAAAAAATTATTGTAAAAGGTACCAAAAGAGTCAAATTTACCTGTATTACTAAATCTGACAGAACCAGAGTTTGGAGAATTTTTTTCCATGCTAAGACTGCTATGCATCTGGTTATATGTGCATTCACATATATATATATATATATATATATATATATATATACATATATGTACATATTAGGTTTTTGCATACATGCATAAATATGGGTCTGTTTGCTTCCCAAGCTTCTTCCATGCTTTTTAAGTAAGCAGACTGAGTATGTTACAGTTAAATGTTCTGGACTTCCCTCACTTTCAATTGTTCTTTATTCAAGAGATAAAAATGGAATCTGACATCTGCAAACAAATCTACTGAGAAAATGTAGATTTTTATGTATTTGGAGATGCATGTAAAACTGGCATACAGGTGGATGACACTGGCAGCGTTTTAAGAGGAGCTGATGATTGCATTTGTGAACACTATCTGAAAAAATGCTTTCTGGCTGTCTGTTACAAGGAGGTTTCTTTTAGTATAATAAAAAACACCCTCAACTGACTCTGATAGTGAAATTATGACTACTGGTGATAGTCAACTATTTCAAAGAAGTGATGTGTCTTAATTAGACCTTGTGTCAGCTTTAGAGCTTTCCCTACCTTTTTTGTTCCAAACTTTGTCATCAACAGAAGAGTTGATATGCACAGGAAATAAAGTACATCAGTTTGCCCTCCTTTTTCAGCCTGCTAATTATCTTTTTTAGAAAAATATCCATGACCTAAATTTGGCAGACATCCTTAAACCACAGAAATTTGTAGTCATACTACACATTTAGCTAGTTATTTTGACTCTTTTCTTCTTTTGCTTTTATCTGCCAGATACTCTTGATGATAGAAGGAATTGATACTTCTCCAAATAACTTAGGAAAGCTAATATCTAGTAAGAGACAAACTCAAAGTACATGGGCACATGCAGTGGGAGCATTTTAGTGTTGTGGAAGGAGAGCTATTTTTGTCTAGCTACAGGCACTCATTCAATTTAAATTCTTGATGACTTCTTGGAGTTAGGGGCCTTTCTTGCACATATGTTGTTAGTGGAGGGAGACCAGGGATGAAAGGGAACTGTGGAATGTTGAATGCCCATTATGAGGTAGAAAGGCCACAATGACTGAATAATTGTCTCTGCATTAGGAATACCTTAGGAGAAGTTTCTGAAACCAAAGAGTTCCTCCTATAAGGATCTTCCACAGCAAGGAGTGTGAACCATGTGATGGATGGTTCAGTAGGAAATGAGACAGTATCGCACAATATTTCAGATTTAACCTCAAGTAAAAGTGTAGGATAAAAGCACAGTTTTTTCTGAGGTTCAAGAAATGGGGAGATGAACAAAACAGAGACTATGATCTCATTCGGGAGAGGAGGAGGGAGAGGTTTTCTTGAAAAAGTCTCTTCCCTCATCCATAGTCAGCTCACTCCCTCTTTCCCTAACTGACCTAGTTTCACTCCAGTTCTTATAGTCCTTAGATTTCTATTCCTCACCCCCGACCTGTCTTTTCTTAGTGGCATTAAGCAAGCAATATTCTTTCAGTCTCCATCTTTCACCTGATCTGTGCAAAGCAGTCTCTGAATAACATATTTTTCTAAGGAAACTGTTCAAGTCAAGAATCAAGATGTTTCCCAGGTGCTTCAGATATGGCATTCAAAGCCACATGAGTACAAAAAGAAGAATTTAAAAAGACCATCATAGGAGAAGCCAAGTTTGGCCAAAAGTAATTGTGGATCAAGAGGTATCAGAAAATGAATAGCCGAAGTATCCAAGTCTTAGAGAACATTAAAAATGTAAGTGTGGCATCAATCTCCTCATCCAGAGAGAGCACAGGGAGGGGAAGTGACCCAGAAATTTTGTGTGTCTGCTCCTCTTTAGTACTTTTATGAGGGAGATATTCTGGTGTTTTATCAACACTGTTTTAATCTTGTACTCAAAACCCATTGCCCTGCAGGGCTTCACGAAGAAAATCAGCTCAATTTCAGCCAGACACAGCACACTTTTCAAAAATTCTGCAGTGCTGTTTGTTTGAACAGTTGTGGTTTTCAGACAAAGATGAGTGGAAATTCAGTGATCTTAATATGCTTTAATTGTAAAACTGATAACTTGAGCAGAAAAAGGATAGATCTTGTCTCTAATTGCTGACAATAACTGTGCTTTCCAGTGATCAATTTCTGGGTTTTTTCCATTTTATTGAATAAATAGTAGCATATTGTATAAAATAGATATGCCATATATAGTATATTTATATGTTGATATTCAACATTAACCCTAAAAAATGCTCACAGAGAGCATAAGAAAGAAATATTGGAATACGATTCTTTAGTACTTAGTTGATTATTAGTACTGTAGTTGATTTCTGGTTGAGTTTTTGTGTGGTTGCTCCAATGAAGCCCCAGTACTGAATACACTACATTTTAAGCAGCTACAAAAGTGCATTTTAAATGCTGTGAATTTTAGGGGAGTCTGACTTTCTGTTTTGTTATTTAGCTGCATTTTCTGCAATGCTGAATTGACAGCTCTGTGGCATATTTAGGTATTTCAGTTGCTTCAGTAAATAAATAAGGATCGACTGAATTATGTGGTCTGATCTGAGACACACTGATTTCAAAAGCACCATGCTTTTATTATGAGATAAATCAATATGAGATGTGTGGCAGAAGAATACATTTTAGAGCATTCATGTAGTAGGCATGCACATGAATGACTTTAGTCAATATTGTCTTGGAAATCTATGGTCAGAATGTACTAACTTAGGGTTTTAAAATATTTATCTTAATATTTTTTCCTAATTATTTGCAATGCATAGGTTAACATTTGCAAATAATTTCTCCATTTCTGGTGTGGATAGACGTGTGCCCCAGTTCCCATTAGATTATAACAACAGGGCTTTCTTTTTCACAGCGGTTCTATTCAACTTAATTTGTAGATTTTGAGAAATTCCACTTAAGGTTAAATGCTTAGAACTACGAAGAGGCTAATATAATGTATCAATACTTTATCTGTTGAAGAACTGGATTTAGAAGTTGTAATTTGGTTAAGGGAAGTGTCTTATATTTCTTCTACATTCTATTTAGTAGATTATTTGCATAGTTTTAATACCAATTCGTTTTACCTAACTGGCAAAATTCATGAGAGGGGCATAATTTTGAAACCAAAGAATACAGTTGTTGGGGAGGATGAAGTAGCTAGGCCTTGTAGAGATAATTTAATAGTAAAAGATTCTAAAACTATGAAACCCACAAGAGGGATAGAATTAAAAGCAAAGTTTGAGCTGTAAGCATGGACAGGAAGAAAGTGATTAAGCAGCTGAAAGGCCTTGGCTGGGTGGGTCAGTGACACCCTTGCCAAGACAAAAGGATGAATGAAAGGGAGCACCTTCTCAGGTATCAGAGATAAGGTGGGTTTCACAAGTTTTGGTATGTAGAGTAGTATTATAATGTTGTAGCTCCCATAGGCTGTATGTAGATTCTGTAGGTTTTGTATCTAGAGGTGATTGGTTAATGTTCATTAGCATATTCACGATAGAAGGGGTTAAAATGGAATGTAACAGAGAGTTCCCTCTCTTTGCCTGCTTTTCCTTGGACCCTCTTGGACTTTGCACTGGATCCCTGGACCCTTTCCCTAGTCAGGCTGCATTCCCACGACCAATAAAGCACGTGTTCTAGAGTGTCCTGATCTTCAGGTCTTCTCTCTCACCGGGCTACAAGCGTCTTTTCTAATATACAGTCTCTTATATAGAAAAATTAAGTTAAAAGTTAATTTTGTCTCATGATAGAACACTTGTATGGTTGATCAATCTTCTCCAGCAACCTCTGTTACAGGATTAGGATCTGGCAGACCATCTCTGAGCAAGTGTAGCAGGTCAGACTGAACGTAAAATGCAGTAGTGGATGCTGCTCCTAAGAGTTTGTGCTCATCCACTGACTTGTGCTGTGGACGTACACAGCTGAGATGTGGAACTGTCAGTTCAATTTTCTTAGCAGAATGTTTAAACCTACACATCCTCTTACACACAGCATTTTTCCTACCAGACTGTATACCTGTGAGGTATTTTTCACCTTAAAGTGTTGCACTTTATAGGAAAAGCAATGCAACCTGGTGTTAATAGGATAATGATTTAGTCACATAATTTAAAAGAGGAATCTTGCATTCCAGTCTGTGCTCAAGGACAGATTATAAATCTTACTTGTAACAGGGACTAGATGCAATAGTTATAGCATGTGAAGTTCTTCTCATTTTTGTAGATGTTATCTTAGCAAGACAGATGGAATATCTATTTCATAATGGCTTCATATGTTTGTTTCTCAGAAGTTGTTGATAAAATACTAGTTTATACTGGAAGATCAAATGGTACCCAGTAGGTTTGGTGATTTCAAAGTAGCACTTAAATTCAGAGCTGCCTGTCTGCGTCCATAGCTCTTGTCTTTGGTAAATTCATTTATTTTATATAAAAAGATCACTGGATAGCATACACAGGTTATAATAGGGGCTGGAAACTGAGACCTCCCCATCCTAGGTGAAAACCTGCTAGTCCTAATTTCTTGTTCCATTTCTCTTAATTGAGTGTTCCCTTCTCTCTCAAACTCCCAGATCCTGCCCTCCTGAACTGAATGAATCAAGAGTTGCTGTAGTTCTGAGTAGGGTGTGATGAGGACACTGTGCTTATAGCACTTTTATTTTAAGCAGAATAACTGTTCCTTTTTTATTCCTTATTATTTTGAGACACAAAATTGTTGCACTGTTAATGGGGAAGCTTTTTCATGTTTTATCAGTACACCTTTTCATTCATATGATAAGGTGTGTTGTGGATAGAGGCACCTGCACATTTAGAACTGGTCATGTGGATTTTTTTGAGTGAAAAGTTTTCATCTTCAGCAAGAGCCAAGACTTGCCTTTTCAAGTCCTCTGGCCTTCAATAAAAAGAGCTTTTAATTTCATTCCTGCTGTTTGAAGCTGTAAAATAGTGAAGTATCTACCAGTGTCACAAAGTCATTACATTTAATAAATGTAATGCATGGTTTTAAAATTCTTTTAAGATTAAGAATACCACATTTATATTTTCCAGAACAACAGACAGAGGAAATCCTTAAATACACTGACAACAGGGTGATGAGCTCTGTTAAAAGCATCTGTGAATTACCAGGTGTGTTTTAATTATGCCTCCACAGTGTGTGGTTTGTATAAATGCATGTATAAGTGAACAAATAACCATTCTTGAGCATGTATTTCTCAATAAAAATAAAATTTTGTATAAAAATGTTATTAAATTAGTTAAAAGATAACTTACCTAAATTAACATCATCATCCAGACCATCAGCTTTTCAAGCTGTCAACTTCCTCAAGTAGGACGTCTCAGCTAATAAGAAAACTAAACTAGAAACCCCAATCTTTTCTGAAATGAGAGAAGAAGCAAATTCTCCTGTGAAAATCATCCCTAGGAATGTCTTTTCCTATGCTCCTGAATTTTGTAGCTTAGGATCTCTCTAGCATTGCAACTCTCAAATGAAAGGAAATACTAATGAAAAACTGGTTCATTTTATAGGTTCCCTCAATTTTAATTGATGGATCACTATTTTGGACTTGAAAGTACAAGAATCACTTCATTAGGCTGACAGTTTTACTACAGCGAAGAAGCTTTTCTTTTTTTAAGAGTAAATTAAATCACTGGGAGATCAATAAATGCAATAAGAAAACAGTGTAATTTTCATGGCTGCTGAACAACTTAAAGATGAGATATTTTCCAGTTGTTTGAAAAGAAAAAATTCAGCTCTTTTAAAAGGAATTTATATAATGCTACCTGCTACATATTCCTAGAAATAGACTAAATCTTCTGCTGCAAGAGAGGACAGAAAAACACTGAGTCCTTACTACTTTCTTTAGAGGAATGGTTCTCTTCTGACTTGAAATTTATTAGTTAATGCAATTCTGAGCAAGCAGTTAGAATGTTGTACCTTACTTGTCTATGTTAGCTAACCAATACCAGGGCTTCCCTGTTCTAGCAAGCCATAACCCTTTTTAGGGCTTCACAGAAAAGATACTGAGAGATTATGTTAAGAGTGAGTTCTTCTACAGTCACAGCCTAACCAAAGGAACTCAAACATGGAGTCCTTAGAAATATGGTGCAGTTAGGTCTGAACACTGCATGTTCAATTCATTTCTCATTAGTCCTGCATCAGTTCTGTCCTCACACTTCTCCAGCTTTGCTATTGTCAGGATTCTTCACCAAGCTTATGCTTTGGGGCCTGACAAGGAAGAGCTGTGTCAGGGTCTTTGTCTACTTTGCCATACTGTGAGCTGTAGAGAAAGGAAGAAGCACAGACATTACACTTAGAGGAAATGAGGATGAAAGAATGAAGTACTGCTTTTTTGAACTACTGCATTTCTCTGTTGTTGCTTTCCTGTCTCATCTCCTGTGAGACTGATGTTATATCATGAAGAGAAAAAGACAAAATTTTGGTGGTTTCATGAAACAATCTAGTTGGTTGCCCGCTCCCTAAGTACCGCAATCAAAGTGTCTGCTCTGGTTCCCCTGGAATGTTTCAAACTGGCTACAGGGACTGAAAGTTCTTCTGTTCTCCCAAAAAGGGCATCAGGTACAGCTAAATTTATTCATCTGGGCAAAAGCCACCAAAGCTGCTGCTGCTGAATAGTTTGAAGATTTCTTCTACTTCCCTAGTTTAGAACAGGATCCTGGATGTTGACAACTAAAAAATCCAGCAATTTCTGCTACTGTGGTGCAGTCTCTAATAGGACAGGTGAAACTTGTGAATGGTGGAGACAGTCAGAATTTTCACAATCTGTGTGCTCAGTGTTATCTTTGCTATCCAGAAACAAAATTTCCACTGGGGCCTAATGGTTGTCTGGCTTCTGGTTTGTCTTTAAGCACCACCAGATGAGACTCCTGCTATTGACCTGTATAGACAGATCTCTGAGTTTGCAAAGATAAGGAAACAGTAATTGAGTAGGGTTCTGTTATCTGTCCTTGCTTCTGATATTTCCCATATTGAGAACATCACCTCTGTGATCATCAGCTCCTTGTTTTACAAGGTCTGTGCATTGACAAAAAACAGGCAATGGCAGACTGTTACCTTTTGTTTTGGGGCTTCATCTCAGGATAAATATTTTGCACTTCTGGACTCTGATATGATGTTGGCATCAGGATTTTAATTAAGACAGAATGGAATACAAATCAAGGTTTCACATGCCACTTTAACCCTTCCAGGTGATCATATTTCTGAATTCTTGGCTTTAATTTACATTCTTTAGCATTCTTTATCACTTCAGTGTGATCATATAGTAAATAACTCTTCAGGATTTGGGTCACTTTTGCACTAGTATCAGAATCACAACTTATTTTCTTGTAAATGTGTTGAAATGTATTTTAAAACATCAGTGCTAATACTGAGTTAATAATTAAATAAAATCAGTTGAATTTCAGAAAAAAAATCCAGATTGTATAAAGTATCTCAAAATCTGAATTAGAAATAGCAAAATCTATTAAAACCATCAGCTTATTTGCCTTTTAATTAGCAGCTTTATGTTGCTAATTAAAACTATGATCCTGCTTGCTAGAGATACCTTTAGAATCCAAGTTCAGTGTTTCTCATTTTTGCTTTCTCTTCTTCTTCCTTAGTGGAATTGAAAAGAACTAATACCGTCTATAGTTTCAGCAATGATTATAAGGGAAAGTCTGTCAGTATTCTGTGTGGCTGTGAATGGCTTTTATGAATGAAGTTAAGCCTGATATCAGAGACATAGCAGGTCAAGTTAGATCTGCCTGTGTTGCTGCTTATGAAATAGTTAAGCATCTTGGATGAGAGCAAAAGAAGCTCCCCCAAACTAGATAGTTTGAGAATTTCATAGAAAGTATTTTCAAACTGCCTGAAAAATCAGCAGAAGCTTTTGGGAGGAGCAGACTCATGCAAGCATCTTTCATTAAAAAAAAGGAAAACCAATTTCTCACCAACTTTCTGAAACGCGTATTTAGAAAACTGCTTGTTCATCAACCAACTACAAGACCAATGACAAAATTAGCAAATGTTATTTAAGTGGGGTTTGTTTTTTGTTGTTGGTGTGATTTTTTGGGGTTTTTTTTGGGTTTTGGTTTTTTTTTTTTTTTTAGTTCTAGTCAATTTATGGTTATATAATCATAGTATGTCTGCCCTGGAGCCTTGTTGTCACTGCTCATTGCAGTCATTCTTCAGTCATGATTCTGGAAATCTAGGCAGGGTATTTTTATCAACAAAATCTTGTAAAGTTATCTTTTAAAGAGAAATTGAGCTGTGAATCTTCCATGTCAGCTTGAAGCTTGTAAGCATATAGGATCTCTCATGGGGCTTTTTTATTGCAACAGTTCTATTCAGTCAACACTCCATATAGAGCTGGTTGTAGAGATTCACACGTCTCTTCTTAGAATTCCTGCTGTAAGTTTAGATTCTCCTGATGTGCATAAGCAACTAAACTGATTTTTTCTTCTGGTGGGAAATGGCATTGAATTTGTCAATTTTGCATGTAGCCATAGTTTTGCTCTTTCATCAAGTATTTTGGTCTGTTTAAAGATTCTTGTTAAACTTGCTAAACCAAATGGATTTGTCACATGTGTAACTCTTTAGGTCTTTAACAGATTAAGAAATGTAGCAAACTTTATCAGATGTATGCTGTGATACTGTGATTTTACCATAAGTGCCATTGCTTTTGGTGACAGTCTTCAGAATGTCAAAATCACTACTGATGGTGGACTGGACTCCCTTATCTCCCATCCATTTTTTAAATGCTCTTCAGTTACTGGAAGATCCTACTGGAAATTTTTGGAGCCCATTAGAATTCGGGTTTTTATTGGCAGTTAGTCACACCCTTTTTTTTCTACCATAATTGTTAATCAATGAGGGTATTTCCTCTTGTTTTGTGTCTTCAGTTAGCTTGTTTTCTGTTTAAGGAGACTTTCTGCAGCCTTTTGAAAACTGAGGAAGTTTTTTCCTATTTCATGACTTTTTAGAGGGCCAAGAAGTACCATGAGATCAATATCATATTTTTGGAGGAATTATTGTTAGTTTTTAGAAAATACTGTTTAGACTAAATTCCTTGTTTTTATATTCCTATTTTAATTTAAAGGTATTTTCAAGATTCCAGTGTAAGATTTACTGTCTTGTAATTATCTGGACAATCTCAAGTCTCTTTTAGAAGTATATGTTACTGTCTATGCAGTTTGGGGGTGGGCATTGCTAGCATGCTTCATTTCATTTCTGCTTCATTCCTATGCTCCTTCCAAAGCATGATATAAATATTGTTTGGATCTACTTGTAGTTTACTTGGGACTTTAGCTGCTGGTTTCTGAACCTACATTTCTGATACCCGCATCTTTAATAATCTTACTTAAGAAAGACATACACACACACAGACACAAATAAGGAGTGTGCGTAAAGGAACCTTTGCCAGTATACTCTGTTAAAAGCTGAATCAAAGAAATAATTATTTTTTTTAATATTCTTGTTTGATTGCTTCCTGTAGCCTTGGGTAACCCAAGAGATTCATCAGGTTTTGTTGTAGTTATTATTATTTTGTAATCTTGCCATTTCCAGTGTGATCCAAACATTGTGGTTTTTTACCTTTATCTCTCTTAATACTCTGGACAATAGTGTAAATCTAGAGCAACTCTTCTGAGCTGAGTGTGGTTATTCCAGATGGATGTTTTACTTTCCACCTCCACATAGCCTGGCAGCACTTTCCCTCAGGTTTTATTCTCCTTATTAAAATAAAATAAAATCTTTGAGCAAGAACATATATTTGCTTTTTATGATAATGGGCAAGGAGTTGTACTAAAAACTGGTTTTACATTGAGAAGTTTGAACTTTTAGCCCAGCTACTGTTCTTATAAAATCTCCATTGTAAAAACTTTCTTCTACCTGTCCCAGGAAAAATGACATCCATTTTGGTTCCATCATATTTAATGAGTAACATAGTCTTTACCTGAATGCATTTAGGCTTCAGGGTTTGGTTTCTTAGTTTTACAAGAAAATCCCTCTTATTAGTCAATGCCTATGGGTGTAACACCAAGCAAAGTGCAGAGAATTATATAGTTCTGATGGATCTCCATCAGTTTCTTGAAAAAGGAATCTAGATCAGTATTTTAAAAGCTATACCAATATGAATTAAAACTACAAAAAGCAGTACTATAGAATGGGGACAAAGCAGTATTTCTTAGGGAGATCTCTACTCACCAAGTATCAAATTCATTAAAATGGATATTGATAGAGCTATCCCAGTTTTACTGATGTGAGGAAACTGAAGCACTAAAATTATTTAACCCAGTCTTTAATATGAGATGCTTGAAGAGCACGGTTCCTTTGATTTTCAGGCTGGCACTTCAACCACAAGCTGTTCAATTCAATGGCATCTAGCCTGAAAGTTTGTGTGCATGTTTCTGATGGTGCTCTTACATGTTGTCTTCCAGGTCATAAGGAATCCAGGTTGATTCCCTTACCCTTTCACATTGTAATAGCAACCTAACAACGTAATGTACTAAGGATAAGTTAACTACATCCTTTATCTCATTTTCCCCATATACTTTACTGTTGCTGTGGCTTGATCAATAGGTTTTAGACTGCCTGTTACAATCATTGAATGGTGTATCTATCACACATGGATATTGTTCTCACAGTCAGGTTTTGAGCACTGTGATGCATACACAGGCATTTGTTTAATGTGTTGCCACATACAGAGATGCCATGTAGAATCATGGAATAAATAGATTCCAGTGTGCACATTCCTCAAATGTAAGAAGAAGTAAAAATTTCATCACCCAAATGTGTGTCTCTATGTGTTATTTTAGCCCCTATCTGAAGTGGGGAAAAATGAAACAGTATACACACAGAAAAGAAAAGAAGATACTTTTGGCAACTGCATACTTCCAGATTGGATTTGTATTTTAGGGGAGGGAACTGGGAAAGTGCTGTGTAATGTGGCCACCTGTCAGGAAAATTACCACCTGTCTCCAACCTTGATTTTAGTCGTTCATAAAATTTACAGAACAGATAAATAGTGATATCCCTATAAGTGAAAACAGTTGATGGATTGATCTATTTAACAGGGTTACAAACTATTTATTACCCAGGTAACAAAAGGCTGAATAAATTCTTTGTACTGTGTATCAGAATATCCAAGCCTCAGGCAGGTAAAAGTGGCTCTTGAAATCTATGTGTATGTTAGGTTTTGGGCTCTGTAAGGCTGTGTATTGAAAGCCTCTCATTACATTTCTCTTCCATCTCACCAACGCTGCTTTAATTTCAGTCACAGTGGCAAAATGATAGTCATTTATTGCTTAGGAGTTCAAACAACCACCAACTATATCATTCATATTGTAGAATTCTATTGTTGGTTTCTCTTACTGCCTTTCTCACAAAGAGGGGTTGGGAAGCTCCCAGACTCTCCTTTGTCCCTTCTTCCCTGTCTTTTCTCTCTGAAGGATGAGGCAGGGTTAACTACTGAACATTCACTGAAATGATGAGTGCACACATGAAGACCTCACATTGCTGCTACTGCCATAGCCAGTCCTCAAGCTACTTGGTGTGAGTCACATCTTAAAGGAAAAACTTTAATAGACAAGTACTCTTCCTTTTCCTTGTCTCCAAGTGTGTTTTGTTACTAATTTCAATCACTTGGGCAACATCCCCTGCCACTAAATTCTAAAGCTACCAGGGACTCCACATCTTGCACCCAGAAATACTTTTGCTCTGCTGCACTCCTGTGTTCTGCTAAACTTTGGGAAACCAGGTCTTCATGTATGTGACCTTGTCATAGATCCTGAGCTGCAAGCCTAGTGTTGTCCATCCAGCTGTTCCACTGAGGTCTTAACAAGAGATGATAACCAGGAGAGAGGGAAGCTGAAATGTCATATCTCAGGGAGAGGACACAGACTTTTAAAAATCTTCTGTAGAATACTGTCTTGCTATTGCAGAAAGTTCTAATATTCACTTCCAGCATCTTCAGACTGCTTCATCTTCACATACAGTGGTATTTCTGCTGTTTCAGAAATCTGCAGCCACTTTTCTGCGTTCTCTCAGTATCAGCAGATCCCCACACTAAAGCTGTCTTAGCAAACCCAGGAGTCCTTCACTCCAACCTGCCTAGCACTCCTCTGCATGTTACTATGCCTCTGCACATTTCTCAGGTCTGGCATTTGCCTTTCCCTCAACAGTGTCTTGCAGCCTCTCAGCACACCCAGCAAACCTTACCCCTTTTGTTCATCTGTAAGAGCTGCCAGGTTTTGCAGAGCTCTGGTCTTCTGTTGCTGTTGTTTGCCACAGGATATATTGACCATATACACTGATATTTGTAGCTGAACACAACTTACAGGTTTCTTCTCTTGCTTGCAGTTGAAGAATGTTCTAGTGACAGCTATAGAAATTGCTAAGAATGGAACATGCAAAAAAACCCCAACAAACCAGTACTGTTTTTAACTTCTTTTAATGCAATTGGGTCAGTTGGAAGGAGAAGGAGAATAAATATCATCTGACTCGGACAGTTCTCTGAATTCATCAGCAAGTCTCCAGAGATTGTTCAAATACTCCTGCATTTTGAAGAATGTTTTTTTTTTTCCAGTCTTTATTAAAGCTTAAAGCTTCTTGGGGTGTTGCACCACTGCAGGCTTCGCCAGCTGTGGGCATACCTAAACTGAGTGACTGGATTACAGTTGTGGTAGGAAAGAACTCAGCTGGTGAGCTCACATTCTGCCTGGGAATGTGAATACGTGCTGGAGGTCAGCCCACAATGACCTTTGTGCTGCTGCAGACAACATCATTACAATACCGGGGCTTTGTGAGCTCATTGGGAATTACCTTCCTGAACTGTAGTCACGTCTTTGCTGGCTGTATGGCTGTCTTTCTGTAACTAGAGGCTGTACTCTTTTCATATTTTACAGTAACTCATAAATGTTTAAGACAGCTTTTGAGCAATTAGTGCTGCTTCTGCTCTAGAAGTTATGAATTTGTTATGTGCAATGATTTTCATAACGTGTCACCTTAATTTATTTCAGTCAGTTTGGCAAAGAAAAGTAGTAAAACTGAAAACATGTAAGGTTGCAGTTTTCTAGTTGCATGAATAATGTGCAATATCAATTCCAATCTTATTTTCATGAAAAAAAGTAACAAATTACTTACTCCACTCTATTCTTAGCCCGGAAATCTGCTGACACATCTAATGCATAATAAAAAGTACTTTACACGTGAGTTACCTTGGTTAGCAGCTCACTGGGTCCCCACGCTAGTGCTTCCTATTTATGAAGAGACTTTACACTTGAATGCTATTTGTTTCATAATGCTTAAAGACAAATTACTCTTTACAGCTATTAAAATGTGAAAAAATCTGATGGACTAAAAATCTCTTTTTTTACAGGCAGTTTAGGGGTTTTTTTCCCCCTCAGAGATGTAGCCATTGTGTGTTTCTTATTCATTTTGTGTGACCTATCAGACTGAAGTAGTTTGTGGAGAGGAAAAGCAGTCCCAAGATAAAATACTAGTAGCAACACTAGAAGGATTTTGATGCAGTTTTATTTTTAGAAATACACATCAGAAAACCATTTAAGGCAACGATTTTTTTAACTTGTGACCATGGACAAATGTCACATTTTTTCAGAGCAAGTTGGAAAATACATCTGCTTGTTTATCTGTAATCGTTCCCATCTCAGAATGGGATCATATGTGCTTGATATACTTCCTAGCAATCTTGAGGGTTCATGCCTTTATGAGTTCTTGTCTCCTGCCCAGGCTAGGAACAACCTGGGTATCTGGAAGTGGTGGAGCTGTGCTGTGCACTTGAACTGGTTAAGGAAGAGCAGTGCTGCAACTCCTGGAACTTTTCACTGCCACTTTATCTCATTAGATTTCTCCATTTGCTGCGTCTTATCCTTTTTTTTTTTTCTTTACCCCTGTGTGCTGAGGGGAAGGTTAGGTATGGTCTCTTTCTAGCATCTCTACAGGGAAGGCCAGAACAAATTATAAAAATCATGAAATTGTTTCACTTTAGTAGTTCCTAAGTAGGCAGATCCAGTTCTTTTGTCCTGTAATTGGATTCTCCTTACAATGCCTATTTTGTAATCCAGGATCAAAATAACTTGAGCAATTTTGAAATGTAATCCAGCGCATACTATGCTACAGAGGGTTATTAAGATTCTAAAATGTTCTTCTAGATATCTATTTGATAAACCTGATACAAATTTGGAGTTCCAGTTGTTTGGGTTTATTTAAATTGAAACTTGTGGAAGAAACCAAAATCTTGCAACAAAAAATGTTCCTCCTCTGCTGCTTAAATGTGTTCAGAGCCAACTCACACATTAAATAAAATTGTGTTCGAACTAAATACTTCAAGATCTTTTTTACTTTTAAGGTTATTCAGCCATTAAAACTCGTATGAGTGGTTATATATTTTCCTAAAGCTTCAGATCTCTCCCCATCTTCTGTGAGCTCAGTGAAAGCTTTGCTTGAAGTTTTATTCTGTTGGTGGGATTAATGGCTGGAACTCTCTTTGTTGAAACAGGTCAAACCAAAACCCCTTTCTTTCTGTGCTGATGCAGACAGTGCAAGAAATAAGAAAAAATAAAAGGCTGTTTCCCCTGTCTGCATATACTTCCTTTAGACAAGGTGTTAATTTACAATATTTTCCTTTGTAAAATGCCGCTAGAAATAGGAAATAAAATTAATATTGCATCACTTGCTGGTTGCTTTTACTAGCTGACATTTTGTTTTTAGCATACACTGATATTTGTATGACAGTTTCACTTCCCATTGTCAGAAAGTAATTTAATATTGCTGTAGTTCCAAGATCTTCAGAAACAAAGTTAAATTAGAAACAAAACTGCCAGAGGGACATTAAATATGCTGAAGAAAGTGAAATATTGTAGACTCTAGAAATAGTTTAGAGGCTGGATACCTTGTGTTAGGTTTCTGATCTATTTAGGCAGATAAGTACGGGTTGATATGTTTTTCTGAATTAACAAACTCAAGGTAATTTAACATAATTTTTTTTAATAATGGATACCCAGAAAAAAAAAAGCATTTTCTCTTTCTCTCTTTTTACTTAAATCCATTCCTTTGTTTGAGGAGTTAAGGACTAAGAACTGTAAAAAGTTGGATTATTTATTTAAGGTTGTCTCCATAGGTGCAGCTGCTCAGCTGATTTAAACTAATCTGTGTGTTCCTGCTCTGAGGAGTGGTTCCATTCAGTACCATCCACCACCAGCCAGCACTGCCATCCCTCCCTCTTGCTGCCTGGTGAGCCAGATCTGGGAACTAGGAAATTCAATCTAGGGGAAGGGAGTTGTTTTGTCTTTTGCTGTGTAGCGGCTTTTCAGCACAAATGCCTCCCCGTTGTGCTTGTGTGGCAGTGGAATGAGCCACGCTGTCAGCACAAGGAAGATCAGACTGCTCAGCCAAAGGCGGCAGTGGGAAAGGGCACAGCATCACTTCTGCCGGTGCTGTGGGCTTCAATTTGTTCAGATCAATCGTGAAACCACACCACAGCATTTCTCCCTCTGCTGTTTAACAGTTGATGTTATGGATGATCTGAAGGTATTAACTGGATCGATTTTCAATTTGTCAGTCATCTTTGCAAGCATCAAAAAGACCAGGCAGAGCAGAAAGATCAGAGAAAGAAACCGGACTGAGTCAGGTCACAGAACTCCGGGTACAATAAGATGTTTCAAAAGTTATTATATAGTGCAATTATATAACTAACAGTCTAGATTTTATCAACATGTCTGTTGGTCACTGGAAACTGCAAATTTCCATGAGGATTAGCTGCTCAAACAGCTGCTCTGTTTTCAGCAGCTTCTCCTTCGATGTAAAGTAGCTATTTTTAATCAAAATTTCCACATATGGGGCTTTGTCTCAACAATTTTTTTTTTCTTAATTCAGAAGGCTATCTATACAAGTAGCACAAAATTCCAAATGGCTTTTTGCCATCATCTTCAAAAGAGTGACTTCTGCTCAAGTTAATGAGTTGATTAGTTTTAAATGATACTATAGTTGTAAGATTTCACTTCCCATTCACACATTATGAGAAAATGTGACTGTGCTCTTCCTAACTGTGAAAGTTATTCATATGAATGTAATCATATTTTTGCTTTATAGTCCTGCCAGGTAATACAGGTGGTCAAAGAATTCCCAAATAACTTTTAATCCATGATTCTAGTATTTGCCTGAGCCTCCGATTTCCATTCTTTACCTCTTTACCCCTTCATTTCCCACTGCTTTGAGGAGTTGATGTTGAACCATAAGCATTTTGCAGTCTGCTACCAGAAGTGAAGTACTGTTGACATCATTTCTGAATCCGTTAAAAGCAGGTTCCCACAGGGCAAATACTGCATGTGTACAAATTGTTTACAGCTTCTGTGTGGTCAGTGATGATAATAATAGTAGAAAAAAAGGTCCTGGGAATTAAGCCATGCAGAGATTTGCTGTTTAATTTTGACAGTGTATTGGTTTTTGGCTGCTGCATGATCTTAATGCTCGCTAGGAATAAAAAGGGCAGCTCTTTTAAAAAATTACCATCAGTAACTGAGACAGATGCTCTTTAGAATGAAATATAATGATGTATAGCATTCAAGCAGTCAAAGTGTTTTTTCACATGTCAACCTTTTCCTTATTCTACTTAGTTAATTTTGTTAGATCTTACTGTATTACTGATAGCTTGTCATGGAAGAGTTAAGTATTATGAGTTGTCTTTGTCCCTTTTCCTTTTCTTTCACTGTAGTTCCATCTCTAAGTAAACTCTTCCCTCTTCTGAGCATGATGTTATGCATAATAATTGCTGAGTTGCTGAGTTTAAAATGTTTTAGAACGTGTCCTTTGATTCTGTGTTCCTTTTTTTTCCACGTTGCAGTCATTATTGCTGATGGAAATCTTATATATATATATATATATGTCTGTATCTCAATCAAAGTTCTTTTTTAATTTATATGAAAGCATGTTTCATCCATCATACCTAATTTTAGTTTAACAAAGATCAGAAATAAATTTGCATGTAACAGCTGTACAATATACAGGTACATTAAGCAAAACAAAATACATGGGAAAATACAGTTGGAATGGAGCAAATACTATGAGACCTTTAACTTCAGAATTGGCCTAAATTCAAAGATGCCGTATCTTGAAGCAAAATTCAAGTCTTGTTTCATAAGCACTAAAAGGTTCCTGAACTCAAATAGTCAAAAGGGATTAAATTACCTAAGTTATGCATATGTTTTATGCTTCAAGTGACTGTGCCAGGGAGCTCACTGAGTACATGCCCTTGTATCCTCAGAATGTGGGATGTGTGTAGCTGAGGGAGGACTTTCGTGTTGCACAGGCAGGAAGGACCTCAGCCCATTTGTTTGCTGTATGTTGCTCTCTGAGCTGTAAAGATAAAAGGGATATATGGGAGTGAATCTGAACATGTTCAGGATAGACATCTGTCATACTTCAGAATTTTCCTGGAGCCAGTGCAAATTTTAGTAGTCTGTACTTATTTTTAAAAAGCTTAAGCAAGCTACATAGTTCTCCCACTAACCTTTTGCAGATAGAAGAGGACTCCACATTCTCAGGTTCTTAAACAATTCTTTTTAACATTCATAGAATGTTAACATTCAGAATTTTTTCTAACCTCCAGAGGCAGAACATTCTTATCTTGCCATTTTTTATTATAGGTCATCTTGTTTTTCCTCATTCCACAGGCTTTAAGTAAAGCAAAGATTTTAGTTAGCTGGACTAACTAAAAATCTAATTAAATCTTGGCTCAGGATTTTATGAACCACATTGTATTTTGCACCTGATTATTTCTTGTCTTTTTTTTTCCCTGATCACTACCTATTACAGAGTCTCTTCACCTGTTTAAATTTTCCATAACTTTTTTTTTTCACCTTTTTTTTTCTTTTAGTTGTGAGTAGTGGTGACTCAGAGGATGTACGGGTAGATGAAAATGGTGTCCATCTGAGGAAATGCTTGTTGAACTCCCAGGGATGGCATATCTTGCTTCAAAACTTCTTATGTTTCTCTATTTTCTGAGATCTCACCCAGCATAGCACTTGATTGGGGTCCACTAAGGGACTCTGATCTTTTTCTTTCCTTTTTTCTTTTTACTTCAAAGCCTCTGAAATATGTGAGACCTGTGTCTCAGCCCTACAGCGCAGTATTTTTATAACACATGACAAAGGATGTGTCTTACAAGCTCCATTTTATGGTAGGAATGTACGCTGTGGTATTGGAGGATGAAAAACCTTTGGGGATAGAGCTGGAAGACTGAATAGGGAAGAACCCAAACCAGGCACAACATTTTCACATTGTTTATGGAGAGTGCTGCATGGAATATTCCTCCTTCTGCACAGCTCCCTGGTTAGGTCTCAGAGTGAGCTAAATGCACCTCTTCAGAACAGCCTGGAAGCTGAGTAACAATTACATCACATGGACAATCATGGAATCTGCTCCTCGCTTTGCTCCTGGGTATTACTTTACTTAGCAAAGTAGATGCAGTAATCTGCCTTCCAACTGCTCCTTACAGTTTGGACTAGTTCCACATTCATCTATTGCATTTCTATTCCCTTGGATTTAAACACCAGACAGAAATGCATTTGATGACAGTTGTCAAATCAGGCAGTCTGGCTCCTTAAAGGTACCTACTGAATTAACCAGGAGCTGTGTTGACTGTGGCAAAAGGCACTGAGGTCTTTTTCTGGAATCAGGCACCTTAGTTAAAAATTGTGTTCATAGCTTGTCAGCCAGCTGCTGTTGTCCAGCATGAATGTTTTCTTTTCTAAGCATTAAATTACTAAAGACACCAATATATTAACATGAAATATTATGCATGATATTGTTCTGCATATATTTTATGGTCTTTGCTACTCTTCCTGTGTTCTCACATTGTCAGTGAAGTATCATAGTAATAGATGAATAAGTGATATTTTTTATTACCTTGTAAATAGGACATAAATCTTGATGTGAAGACAAAGTGCACAATTCACTCTTTTTCACTAATTTCTTAATTCTATTAAAAATTTGCTTCTTTTTTTGAGTTCAGCTTTCAGGAATTGCCTATTATTGTGGCTTTCTCAGATTACAGAACTCTTTAGTAGGGTTTTTGTTTGTTTGTTGGGGGGGCTTTTGTTTGGTTGGGGTTTTTTTTCTTACTTTCTTTTTATTTAAGCAGATTTATAGACAATAAGCAAATCATGCCCTCCATGTCAATGTTCTGTGTGACCATGGAATCTGTGGTTTGGGGACTGGAATGAGGCAGTAGGAAGTACATTTGTCTCTGAAGCAAGGAAGGGGATGGTTCCATCATCATGCAAGGCTCTTGTGCGAATGTAGCTGCCTGATCAGTGTTCTGTGGCTCAGTTCAAGAAGGGAATCTGTACAGTCTGCACTGTTGAACAGTGCTTAGTGTTGACATCTTTAAAGCAGCATTCATCCCTTTCTAACTTATATACGCCTGCTGAAATAGAATCATAATAATGCAAGAACCACATAACAAAAACCTGTGACCTGAGTTATGTGAATGATAAAATTATCCCCTTTTGCCTTAAGAGCTTATATGGATCAGTTACTTTTTAATGTAATCATTAACAAATTATCGCACACAAAATTAGGAAGGCTATTCCATTTTCCAGTAATTTGTTCATATGGCTTTTGAAGATGCTCCAAAGTTCCTACTAGCAAGTAATTTAATTAGGTGAAACTATTTCCTTTGCTGTTTCTGAGCAAGATATTATCAAATTTAATAGTACCAAAAATATACTCCATAACTTGATATATATAAATTACCGTGCTTCAAACTGAAGCTGGATTATTTTTACTCCTAGTTTCAGAATGACTTTTTGAGATTCTGTTTAGACCTTGTGTTTTTCTGTAGCTCAGAAAGTTCAGAGTTTAAAACTAGTATCATTCTTTGGGATTCTTAGATTCTAAGAGTGAAAGCTATCACACAATTGCTGAGTGCAAACTCGTAGGCAAGCTGCAATAAATCAGGGCATTACTCAGAATTATCCTGACTCAAGGGAACGTTTAAAGGTTCTCTCAATGAGTTTATGTACAATGAATTGACCATTGTTCATATACCTGTTACCTAATGGCAATATTATATCCAGTAAAGGATTTATTTTAAGTTAGAGAGACTGACAGGATAGTTTTTATTCTGGTAGTAAGAACAGAACGGAATTCAGGAAGCAATGTATTTAAAATAAAACATTGTCATGCTTATCTCTGCCATTGAATTTTTAACTCTTTCATTTGAAAGCACTCTAGAGGTGATCTTTAATTACTTGAATGCACAGTATTTTTTCTATAGGATCCTTAAAACCATTAAACTTACCTAATGGGTACATCTGGGATAAGCTATATGTTCAGTAGTTCTACAAACATCATTTGTATTCTTGCCTCTATCATAGTTACTGTCCTGTGTTCAACTGTGAAGAGTATACTGGTGGGGGGGGTTTTTTGCATTTCTTTTTAAACAATTTCTTGATGTCAGAACAGGCTTGCTGCTACTGTAGTGCTGCCAAATGGATTCCAAGTTATGGATCTGGCATGCATATTGTCCTGCAGCCCAAAAAATATCTTGGAGGAGTTCCTGCTGTTTTCTGTCTGGGTAATCTTAACTAGCAATATATTCTGGATGAGGTTTCAACATACTAAAGGAGGAGACAAGAAGGGCATTGCTTATATCTGTTGAAGATTAAAGAGTGCAGCAATCAGCTCATGTTCAAACCAGCCTCTTCTGGCCAGTAGTGTCCAACCCACCAAGGAGCAAGGGAAGCTTCTAACTTCACTTGCATACCATTCATGATCCAGTTTGATCTCCTAGGGAATTATACTCCATGGTGCTAGCAGAGAGATTGAGGTGAGGGTTTATGCAGGGAAGCACAGCTGCAGTAGTTTAGACTGGTAGCCACACACAGCTATAAATGAAACCCTGTTACAGAATTTTGACAGAATTATTTTGGCAGAGTGGTAATCTTAATTGCTCAGATATCCCTGAGTTCTTGTCCTGTTCTGTTTGTCTTTTTTAATTCAATAGATTTTGTTTACTTAAATATCTTTGACTGCCACTTCCCTGGCACCTCCAGTGAGTGATGAACATTGCTCCCATTCATAAGCAGTTTCTGACCAGGACATTACACTAATGTTCTAACGTAAAAAAATAAAATAAAATAAAAGGTTGATCACTGTGTATTTGTGCAGTTTGAGGCATATTCTTAGAAGCCCTGGTAGCACAGTTCCTGCATCATTGCCTTGTCCAGGAGCTAAAGGGAAGGCACTATCAAGATTTGTACATAAATGAATATTCTCGACTCAAGCATCCTCAAAGATCAGTGTTTGTAAGGACATGGCACCTGGCATCATGTGCTGTGTGTCCTCCAATCTGTTCCATGCAAAAACACCATAAATTCAAACTTCTGCAATTTGAATTTCGAAGTGTACAGTTATATGTGCGAAAGGCCTGGTATCAAATTGTGTTAGGGTGACATTAACATTTAGATACCTATTTATTGAAAGTGATATCCTAAAAGAATGAGAAGGGGAAAAAAAACTCCAACTTATTCAATTGAAATAATAGCAGAATAGAAATAGCAAAGCTATTTAGAAATATCTTCACCTCACTGGAATGCAGGGATAAATCATTTTAGAAAGGTATGCGGATGAAATTTAAAATGGGTATTTACAATTTTACAAAACATAGCATTTCATGTTTCTTTTCAAAGCATGAAATTGTTATTCCCAGTCCTTCTCCTCAAAGTAGTGAAATAAGAAAGGACAATGACAGTTCCAAAGATAGGCAGCATGGTTAAAACCCACTGACTTATGCTTTATATAAATGCAGAAATGGCAAATGGGCATTTTTTGGACTGCAATAAACTGCCTGAATTATTAAATAGCTGAGGAATTAAAATCAGCAGAATTTTGGCAGGCATCTGAAAAATCTCATGCAGAGTTTGCCTTTTCCTTAATTGCTGCTCTTTCTAAGGGAAAAATGCATAGATTGTAATAGTTTGTTTCATCTTTTTAGGTTATCTCATTGTTATTATTAAAATGAGCTCTCAAAACACAACATTCCAAGAATCCAAAAATCTGTAAATTGGTTTGCCCTTTGCTGCTTTCATAAATAAACTAGAAATCAAGAAGGCACAAATTCTCATCTCACTTCTTCCTTTGATTTGTTATTACCATTTTCTTATGCTCCAAAGCCCTAGTCTTTGTTGACCTTATTTAATTACCCTCTCTCAAAGGTAGAATTTTTGGTGCTTAAAATGTCTGCCTATGGTTGTGTTGGAATGTTAAATCCTTTTGTACACCAGCAACAGAGATGGGTTTACAAATGATGTTTCCCCTTATGCTCACATCACCATGGTGAGTACACAGCAGGTACTCTCCCCAGCACAAGTGGGATACTGCAGTGGCAGTGGGACGGAACAGGTATTTGGTAGTCTTGGAGAAAAACACGGAAAAGGAGCCTTGAAAGTCTAGAAAATTAAGATGCCGGTTTGGAATAGTTTCTTTATTTCTTTACTGCTTCAAACTAAGAGAAAATTAAATGTGAACAGATCTTCAAAGAAAACAAGTAACCAGAACTTATATTATCTCCCAAAGGTTTTGTAAGGAAGTTGAAAAATTATAGATTATTTTTGGACATCAATTAGACCAGTGCAGGCTGAGAAGATGACTTGGCTGCATGCAAGGTGAAAAATTACATAAAATATATTCTCCTACAACTTTGCATATAAATGTGTACTACTTTTCTATTCTGTGTTGCCATTTATAATAGAAATCTTACTTTATCAATATGTATGGTTTTACTACTTCAATATATTAATTAACTGATACACACTTGAATGGGTTGTTCTCTCCTACATACATGGCATATGCAGTTGGACATTATAAATTTATGTCTAGCCTCATTATAGTCAGCTTTGTTCATGATATCTTTGCTTTCTAAGTTAAAAAAAAAAAAAACCAACAATATTCTATTTGCTTAACCTTTGGACATTTTACCTGAATAAGAATTTTAAATACTTTTTCTGTGTGCGTCAGTAAAATTACCAATAATAAATGTAGATTAGGATTAAATTCAGGGAATTTGGATTCCTCTTACCATACATACTTGCTGGGAAATTAGTTGTGTCAGTGTGTCATTTAAAGGTATTTGGTTTATAAACCACTATTGCTGCAAAAACTGAGTTCACATTGTTTCTGGCTATAGAAATTGTTAGATCAGTAGACAAAGAAAACTGAACTTGCTCAAATTGCTTTTTAAATTGTCTAGGATAACTTGAAAAATACCATTTTAACCTTATAAATTGAGAGTTGAGGCAAATCTTGCTCTTTCTGGCCTAACAAAGGACAAAAAAGAAATAAATGCTTCCACAAGGATTAGTTTGTGTTGATGCTATTGATCTGGTTTCTCTTGTGACCAAAGGTCATGCTGACTGCTAAAAAAGAGAAAGTGGTTGAGGAAAACACCACTGACTTAGAGGAAGGTTGTTAGTAGGGGTGGTTTAGTAAATATTGTCCTTTTTGCTACAAACTGAGGGCCATTTCTGCAGAAATTGCTTCTGTTTTATTTCACTGAGTTCAAAAGGCCAATTCTGCGTGCTGGACCAAATAATGTGAGTAACATAAGGTTTAGGAAAAGCCCAGATTTCCAGTATAAAGGCATATCCTGTCATTTGAAGGGATACCATCCCAGCAGACCTGGGCAAGCTTGAGAAGTGGGCCCACAAGAACCCTGTGAGGTTCTAAAAAGTCCAAGTGCAAGGTGCTGCACCTGGGTGAGAGCAAGCCTAGACCTGAGCACACACAGGGAGATGAACTCACTGAGAGCAGCACTGCTGGGAAGGACTTGGGGGTTCTGGTGGATGTTAAAATGGGTCCAGAGAAGGCCACAAAGATGATCAGGTGACTGGAGTATCTCTCATACCAGGAGAGGCTGAGACAGCTGGGATTGTTCAGCCTGGAGGAGAGAAGGCTCTGGGGAGCCTTCCTTATAGCAACCTTCCAGTACCTAGAGGGGGCTTATAAAATAGAGGGAGAGTGAGTTTGTACACAGACAGATTGTGGTAGGGTAAGGAAGAATCTAAACCAGAAGAGGTCTAGATTAGATACTAGGAGGAAATCCTTTATTGTGAGGGTGGTGAAACAATGGAACAGGTTACCCAAGGAAGTTGTGGTTGCCCCATCCCTGGAAGTGTTCAGTGCCAGGTTGGACATGACTGTGAGCAACCTGTCTGGTGAAAGGTGCCCCTACCAGTGGCATTGGGCTTGGAACTAGATGACCCTTAAGGTCTCTTCCAACCCAAGCCATTCTAGGATTGACTCTGTTTTATATGTAAGTCTAAGTGCAAGTGTGTAGATATAGGTATATATCTACATACACATATATACATATGTATATATGTATGTAATCCAAAGGCTAAAGAATTTGGCACCATCTGAAAAGGGATTAAGAAGGTATGAAGTGAGATCACCTTCATTCAAACCTTGTTTTAGTTTATGGAGTGGGATCTGAAAACCAGAACAAGAACAATGTTTACATTGTCAATTTTCTTGAGGCTATCTACACAGTTTAGTTTTTCATTATTTTCTATGTCCACATGTTGCAAGGGGGGAAAAAAAGACTAGATAATTCTTGCTATCTTTTGATTTTTTATGTCTTCTCTTTGTAATTCCATCTTATTTCTAAGGTCTCAAACATGTAAATGGGAGAGTTTTCGCTCTAAAATTCTCTCTATGCTAACAACATATATGTAAATATCAGTCTGACATAGAGATTCAGTAGTCCAGAAGCAGAATTTTGTAGACCAGATATTATTTATTCCTTACTGGTTTTCTGAGGTTTTGATCAGCATCCTGGTTACTCAGCTTTTAGCTGGTTCAGGAAAATGCACACACACTGACTATATTAGTGTGCTGCAGTAACTTTCATGTTACCCCTATCCTTTCAGATTTTTTTAAAAAATGTTTTTTGTATTTTTTCAGTATTTTCTGAGGTCTAGATTTTAGCAGAATTTGTGTTATTGGTTTTCCCACACCTTTATGAGATCTTTGTTCATAGTGGGAGGTGACCATATCAGCACCATAGAGCTGGTTTCATAGTATCAGTTCTGCTAAAAACTGAGTCTCCAGAGGTATGAAGGTGGTCTCTGAAAAATCCAGTGACTGCTGCATCTGCAGAGAAGCAACATTGAAAACTTACTGCAGGGTGAGTCAGATGAAACACAATGAAAGAACATTTTAGTGATTTCTAGAGTTTTGCAATTATTGAGAGTGACATTGACATTTTTCGAAGAAAACTTTGTGTCTCTGGAGATTGCCTATACAAGCATTATGCATTGTGCAGCCTCACTTAAGCTATCTGAAAGCTTTAAATGTTCCATGGTCTTCATTTGTCCTCTGTAAAAGAATAAATGTGACTGAGGCTGTGTCTTCACTCGCTGAGCAGACATTGACTATGTGCCAAATGCAGCAGTGAACAAGTTTGCTTACCTGGAGACTTTTTTTCCAAGCTGTATGGCTTTTAGTTTTGTTTTCTAGAACTTTAGAAGAATCATCTTCCTAACAGCAATCCGTAAGAAAATGAAACGGGGAGATGGAGGGTCTAGGGTTCACTACCTGTTTTGGAGGAGCAACTTCTGTGAGATCTCAACAGCTCTGTTTACGTGTGGCTCCTAGGGAGAGTCACAGTGACAAAACAGGATGAGCCTCTTGCATGGACAGGATGAGAAAGTGGGGAGTGTGCAGGAGGGGCTCCAATTCTGGCAGAAGTGCATGGGCTTATGGCTGAAGGATGGAGCATGCAGGTGCCGAGGCTCATAAGTTGGCTAGGAGAAAGGAAGGGCTGTCAGGATGGGGGCACCTTTCACAGTTAAATGGAGAATTTTGGTACATGCCTCATAAAGAATAGAAGTATTGTGTGTTTATTTTATCAATGCAGCATTCTTCAGATTGAAGAGTGATGTCCAGACCCTAATGGACACTAATGGCCTTAAACAGGGTAAAGTGAAAGACGTATTTCATTAACAGGTAAAGTGAAAGACATTTTTCATTAACAGCACAAAGGTATGTGTAGTTTGCTGATCTTTAAGTATATTCAAAAACCAGTTTCTGTTTATATATATAATACTCCTTTAACATTCCTGAAAAGATAACCCCCCTCACAAACATTAGTACATGAGTTTTGGATCTGGGTTCGGTAAGGATTGTGATCAGCAACATTCCCTCAGACTTCAGCCTAGAGCTGCAGAAAAATGCTACAGCTTGACATTTGCATGGTTAGTCAGGCTAATGTTTTTAGGGAGGCCAGGCTTAAAGTGAAACTAGACTATTTTCTGTGGCTTCTCAGAATGTTACCTTACTTTCTTCTATGGAGTGCAAATGTTTTTTGGGCTTTTTTGCACTTCTATGGAGTGCACTTCTATGGAGTGTAAATACTCTTGTTTTCTTCTTCTCTCTCCTGTGTTATTTCCACTTCCCTTTTGGGAATCCATGGAAGTTTTCACATAGTGTAAGAATAGCTTCTATTTAATGATCTCTTTTTCATTCTGAAGAAATAAGCACAGTGAACTATTTCACCAAAACTGAAATAAAGGGGAATTACCAGTTGATAGTGAAAGAAAAATTGCAACCTTTGCTATTTTATTAAGAAATATTTATTCAGTTACAGACCCACATTAATATTTTCTGATTATATAAATTACAAGATATTCCACATTTTAAAGTACAAATAGCAATAGTAGCAAACATTTAAAATTTACAACTAATTAACTTATCAACTATTACTGTAGACTGAACTATAAAATATCACCGTTCTTATGCAGCAATAAACAATCACTGCATTTTCCTTTTATAGATTTACATATCTGTTATTAAAGTAGTCTTGAATTGTAAAAATATTGCTGGTTTTACTGCCTTGTTTATGCAGCATATTGTGTGTAATTTTCATATGTCAGACATTGTTCTTCTCATGTTGGTACCTCGCAGACACCCCAAAGGGAACATGCCTTTCATAAGAATCTGGCCACAAAACATTTGTCACTGAAAACTGGAGCTTCTAACATATGTATTTGGTGTATACATACAAGTATGTAATTGTATTTTGTTTATCCATATGTATTGTATTTATATTTGTATATATTATATATATATATGTGGTTTGATAGATTGAAAGCTATATGTCTATAAGGACAGTTCAAAATAAATAGTTACCTGTAGAATTTGATGGAATCTCTTGGTTTACTTCCAGATACATAATCTGTGGAAAATGGAAGATAATTTTCTGTAAAAAATTCAGCCAGTTAAAAAAAAAAACAACCCTTAAATTATGGACAAAACCAGGAAAAAAATTCCTGGTTTTTAATAAAACTTAAGTAAGTATCTGAGGTGTTCTTTGAGGATAAGTATATTTAGTTATACTGAGTCTTTCTGAGTTTATGAAATAAAGATATCAAAATAGTATAGTAATTATGTATAGCATGCTTTAAAGCGTATTTATGCATGCCAATATTGTAGTTTTATAATTATATCAAGCTGTCTGCAGAGCTTTACTTCATCACTTTTCGTTAAAGCCAAGAAAAATAATAAATTGCTATCTATCAGTACATTTTTAAAAACAGCTTATTAATTGTGGGAATAGTGCCATAAAAATATCATGTGACAACAAAAATAACTGTCGGAAAGACTAATTGCATGACATAACTGAAAATATAAAAAATATCCCATATGCTTCCCCAAGTTCTTTCCAGATGCTAAATCTTAAAAATTATGACTTATCTGGGACAGTTGAGTGAGAGGTCTTCCATTTGCCTTATGGTGGCTCCATCTACACCCTTTGCTGGCTGGCTGGATCTCTAGGGCAAAGGTGAGATCCCTGGTTTGCTGTCAGATCCTCTCAGCCATGGGAAGTTTCCAGTTGTGGAGAGGGGAAGAGTAAGGAGTGGAAAACAACGCTCCTGGGAGCTTGGTGTGCAGGCAGCTCTGGTGGAAGACGAAAATGAGGCCTTCTGTAGGTGCTAAGGAGGAACCATGCAAGGGTGATGTGCCCCTTTGCAGCTGTGCAGTGCGGAGGTTTCTTGTTGACTTGTTTTTGGAGCTGCCTCACTCCCAACGTGCCTGGGTTTTTATCCTTCCCTGTGTTTTGGTTCGTGCCCTGACAAGAGCTCATGTCAGTGATCCTGAGCCCTTGGGGAGCTCTGGAGGTCACCCACTTGGGAGGAAAGAAGGAGGTAGTTCTTCTGAAATGTGTGCTCGTGGCAGGGCCAAGAGGCAATGTTTCTCCAGTGATCAGGATGGGAAATGTGCAGGAAGCTCAGAGTCAAGGCTGTGTTGTGTTCTCTCCCTCCACTCTGGGGAAATGTCTGAAGTAGTGCTTTGTGCTTTCCACAAATGTAAGCCTCTCTTTACTGCTGTCTTAGGTTAGCTTTGCATAATTCAATAGATCTTCTCTTCCTACTCAGTGGCCACCTACTTTTGCTCCCTTATCTTCTTGCTTTAGGCAGATTTGGCCTGAAGGATTGGAAGAACTCCTGCTCTTCCTTATCTGTTATGATTACAACATTCTCTGCAGGCTTGTCCTGAGTTCCCTACAGTTTCAGGCTTTTAAACAAATTAGTCTTCGTCTCACAGTATTTGTCACCAAGCAGAGTCTTCACAGATTGTGTCAATTTTTGCTTCAGTGACCTTTTTATTATGCACATGTGGAACAGATTCTGGATCAGATTCTGTATCAGACATCAGAACTTGGGAAACTAATTTAAGTGTGAGGTGACAAGCTTTCCCACCCATGTAATTTCAAATGTACTTTTTCATAAGTTATTAAAAGGACTAGTTATTGGGTTAAGAGTGTTTCAGTCTGGAAAAAAGTGATTTTTCCTGATTACCATGGTCTTTTCTGCTTAAAAAAACCAAACACAACAGCCAAGTAGAATGTGTGCTCTGAAAAACGTTTTTCATTCTCTTCTGACTTCTGTATTTTTGTTGGTGAACAAACAAATGAATACAAATACTCTTTCATGCTGTATGAGAAGTGATAATAATTTGGATTACAAAAAAAAAATCAGGAAATCTTGCATGTTATTGTCTATCTGACATGGTCTGTGTGGCTTTTTTGGTCCACCTGAAATTTTCCTCTTTTTTTTTTTTTTTTTAATGCAGTTTATATAGTTAGATTTATAGTATAGATATAGTTTGTATAGATAGATTTTTGTATAGTTAGAGAATCAAAAGCGTTTTGTCTCAAGCACAAGAAATTATTTCTCTGTTATTTTGCATGTTATCTTAAATTGTTATTGAAAGCCAGGAAATTAGCAGCACTATGTGAGAAATCCCTATCTAATGAAAAATCAATCACAGTTGTTACTGGTAACTAATGCCACACTTCTTGAAAAATTACACAGTTGTGCTTGGGAGATACTTATTTTTTTTAGTGTATAGTCAAAATGTTTATTTTTTACATTTTTGGCTGATTTCTTTGAAACAACAACAACAAAAAAAGGTGATTTTCTAAGGATAAAATAATAGTTGTGTGTTTCATTGATTTACTTCTCAGTAATCAGGAAAAACAAGGGAGCTGCTAAACTACAATCACATTCTTGATCTCCATGCGGTTTAATCCTCAAAATAAGAGGTTCTGTTAGAACTGAGGAAAACATTCCTCAGCTTCTTCTCGGTGCTTGACTTTATAGTCATTGTTAAACATTGTTTTAGAAGCCAGGGCTGGGGAGAGATGGAAGAGACAGCAAAATAATTAACATTGAAAAATCCATTGCTTGGACAGATTTTTGTCCCCAAAATCTCCTAAAAAATTTATCTGTCAATCTCTCTCTCCCTGCTGCACAATAACAAAGACTTTGATCATGCCAACTGCCTACAGATCACTGTTGTTCTGGCAGCCTTCCTAGTTAGGAAGCGCACAAGCCTGGTGGTAGGTGGCAGCCCAAATCATCCCAGAAGCTCCGTTATTTCTGTGAGTAGCATCAGCTAGGCTTTATACCTGCCACACAACTCCATGGCTCAGACCAATCTTTACCAGGAAAGAAAGTGTAAGGAGGAAGAGTTTGCATTTACTTTTTCCAATCTGGGACACATTCACTGCCCCAGGACTTAATGATATTAATATTTGGGGGGTTGGTAAACTGCTTTGTCTTCAGGGACAAGGTGTCTTCTCATGAAGCAGGTAGAAATTTAGATAAAGAGAAAATTAAATTAATGAAATTATCTCCCATCAGAAGAATCAGAATGAATGTCTCATTTTCTGGAGAAGTGATTACATGTTATTCTTCTCTATTTATGATTCCGTACCTTAATGTAAGAGTTATTCAGAGAATTGGTTAATTGCCTTACCAACAGGAGTGTATGTTAACGGTGCTGAAATTTAACAGTTGACTGCTACATTTTAGTTTAATTCTGCACTTGTGGTTGAGTTATTTTGTAGCAAAGATATAAATTGCCAGTGTGTGAAATCTAGATAAGGGCTGAATAACCAGAATGCAGTGCTTTTTAGGGAAGCTTTCACTTTTTTCTCTCTTTTTTTGCTTGCTTTGTCTTTTTGTTTTTGTGAATGTAAAAGACAACTGTAGAAATCTTGATAGATTTACAGGAGAGAAACAAAAATTACTTGGCTGGAAGAAATGTTATAATGAGAAACTTGAGGATCTCAGTCTGAGTTTATGAAGAAGGAGAGGGAATGATGATTTAACTGCTTTCTACATGTCCTTCCACAGGAATAAAATAGCTCCTGAAAAGATGTTCTAAAGTAACAGAGAAATATATTAGGGGCTTGAAATTAAAGTCTGACAAATTGCCTTAATCTTTTTAGCAATATATGTTCTTAAATTACCAAGGAAAGTCATAGGGTCTTCATTGCTTGAAATCTTAAACTTTATTGTCTTTATGGAAGATAGACTTTTATTAAATAGTATTGTGCTAATTGAGGTAACACAAGAGGTTAGACTACGCATTTTCATGCTCCAAGAACCAAGAAAATTTGCTTTTTTCCATTCACTATCAGGGAATTCTAGTTCTAAGAATTTAATTTCAGATTTAATTTCAGTTCTAAAACTTAATAGACAAAGGAATTTTTTTTATATAGCATTTTGTCTACTGGGTTTTTTGTTCTTATGGTTTGTTTTAATGCTAATCCAGCAATTCTGGCATATTTGTAAAATTGGAGCTGGTAATAGAAGAGGGCTAATTCTGAAAGGATGCTCTAGTAAGAGCTTTGGTTAGACCATCAATAATTGATTACTTGTACCTTGAGAATACCATGATACACAGTGGTCTGAAATATATTCAGCACCAGAAGAAATGAGTGAGTCTTGGAAAATTAAGAATGAATCTGGTTCAGGTTTCATAATCTGTTGTGCAAAGATGTCAAAACATACTTAAATGAATGCAGGACACTTTGATATGCAAAATGCCTTAGTGCAGAGCTTGGAATTTGTGGTATTTGACTCAAATAAGGCTTAAAACAAAGAAGGAGATGCCCTGATTTTCCACCTGCATTTCTACCAGGCCTTTGCTAAGTAAACAATTGCAGTCACTTTGCTCTTCACTATTTCTTTCATTTGAAGAATTTCTGCTCTTCATCAGAGCATTGAAACTAGGGTCCATCTGTAGCATTTGCATTGTGCATGAGGAAGAGTATTCCTGGGGATATCATTGCAGAAGAAATATGGCCAGAATCTGAGTCTTCTGTATCCAAAGATAATGTTTGTCACAGGGATCAGGGTTTTAAAAACATTGGAATAGAGTGCATTAAAGCTGTTGTTGTTGGTCTGGATTCTGTTGGGTAAAGCAGGATGCATAATGCATTGGTCATCCACAAGTATGAATGTCTTGAAGTTCAAAGAAATTTAGAGTATTACTTGTATTATTTAAGAACAATCTCTTCCCAAACCCACAAAATATAGCAACAATAAAAAAACCCCTTTCCCCTGAATCTCTAAGTCTCAAAAAACCATTTTGCTCTTTCAGACACCAGAAATTATGGTAATAATGGGGCAGATCAGCCAGAAGAGAGGAAGTATGAAACTTAACATTGTAAATTAATTTTTTATCACATTTTATTTCTGGATCAACAACTACAGCAGGGAAGTAATGTGTAATATATACATTCAGTGAACAGAAGAAGTGCCTGTACTTTCCAGATGAAATAAAATCAGTGCAGTAGTTGGAGCAGTGGAGAGATTATCTGTACCCTCATTGCAGAGATGTAATTCAGAAGAAATGAAGGAAAATTACAAGTATTTACTGTCATGAGGGGGTCTAGGAAAAGAATATTTTCCCTTGTAACCCTTGATTTTAACGTGGTATGGGATTATCAGTGCAAAAATTAATCTTCCTTAAGATGGGACACAAGCTTTTTTATTCTCTTTAATGAATTGACTTAGATATGTTACTGATTTTTAAAAACAAAAATGTATGAAATCTATAGTATATAGTTGAGTTATTAGATGAATAAAAAATTCAGGTACTTTAATTGCTTCTTGATAAATATTATTGAATCTATTCTTTTTGTAATGTCAGGGAGACCACTTAAATTTGATACTATCACTATCATTTTACAGTACCAATAATAATCTGACCAATGATTAGTGTGCAGTGAATATGAGTGCTAAATATTAGACTAGGCTGTGGGAAATATAAATGCCTGTGTGATTTGGATTTAAAATTGCTTAATTTAAAAAAAAGTTAACAAAAATTGTAATTTTGTTATGAGATCATAGAAATCACATTGAGCAACCAATGCCATCTTAGTAATCACAAAAATGCAGATCTTAGTCCCCGAAAAAACTTTGTTGTGGTGAATTTGCAGTTCTCTTATTCCTGGCAAGATCAGTATGGGAGATGTTTGTTGATAAGGTAGAGCTAGAGCTCCCTCTCAAAAGCAATTGCTTGAAACCAGACAGAACTGAAAGTAAGCCACATGAAAATGGTACAATAAATTGGATAGCAAAGGTCAGTTTAGGAATTAACCTCTTCTAAGTATATAGAGCTGAACTCACTGGTAAACCCACAACTTCACTGTGGGTTGTAACAGCGGAGGACTTTTAGTGAGGTTTTTGTATTCTTGCGGAAAAATGTGTATAGATATTCTGTGTCATGTTCTACATAATGATAGCTTAAGTTGCAGGAAAGCAGTGTTGTAGGCACCTATCAGTTTTAAGTTCTGATGTCTGTCTTTGGCAGAGAGGAGCTGGGACACTCAGCAAGAGTAAATATTTGCCTTTAAACAAGGTCAATTTGACATCATCCCTTTCACAGGCATTTCTTCTCTTTCCATTTGCTTACTGATCAGTTCAGTTTTCAAGTTAGAAATGTGTGCTAAGATGTAGAACATGTAAATTGTGTAAGTTTACCCAAGCTACGGCCTTAAATTTTTATCACATATTAGGATGTGAGTATTTCTCATATTTAAGAGAAATCCATCAGCAAATTTGGACAAGAAAGCCTCCAAGCATTGTCAGTAGCTGTGAGTATATCTTGTCAGTGCTTGTTCTAATAAATCAGTATTCTCAGAAGACTTTGTACAGCTCCTGCTTTATCTATACAGATACTGGCATTTCCTAGGGCAAACCTAAATTCTAAATCTGTTTACCTACTCTTTGAAAATTCTGAATCCTTCCAAAGTATTGAAATTACAACGTCAGAAGTCTCTGTTAAAGAAAACTGGAGGGTTGTTTAGGGTTTTTTGGTGTTCCCCCTCCCCCTTACTTTGTCTGGAGAATGTCAGAAAGCAAACTTTCTGTTTCTCTGCCATTCCTTATGACTTTCTGGAAGGAATGATCTCATTTTTCTGCCTCTTGGAAGCACTAATCAATTACATCCTTCTTGCCTTGTTATCTTCACATTTCCCCCTTCTTTTAAACATTCCTCTCCATCCCAGTATGGTTGTGTGTGGGCATGTGTTTGTCTTTTCCAGTCTAATTTTTTTGGGGCTGATTTTGCAAATAAATTGTGGTCATACAGAACATCCTTTAATAAATACATATTGGTTTGGAAAGTTGATAGACTCTTGAAATTCAAGTATTGGAAAACTCCTGCTTGTTTTGGTAAATTAAGTCAAAAGGAAATATGCTACATCCAATAATGGGCAGTCCAGTTTCCAAATTTCGAATCACCCTACTGTTTTCCTAGACAGACATCCCCAGCAATGTGATGTTTATGCACACTGAAGTCAAACAGAGATAAATAACTCCCTTCCCCAGTTGTTCCATATCAACCTTTTGTATTTATATTCTTTTATCTATCTTAAAATTATTTTGGGTGATAGTTTTTATGCTGAACTTGGAAGAACAGTGCTTGGAAAAAGAAAACTTTTTTTTCCCCATTTGGATTAGTAAATTTTCTTTAGTAAAAAGGCAAATCAGGAATATAGAACTGCAGGAACAGTGACCATGCAATATATAAAGTTGATCTTTGTATACAAAGTCTTGCAGACAATATAGGATTGCTGAAATGTGACTTTTGTGATTATTGTTTGTGGAATGGAAAAGAATAGATAAAGCTTTTATGTTACTAAATAGTCAGTAAAGTTTGTTATGGTTTCACAAAATCAAAGCTAACTACATCTTCATGTTTAGCTTCCCAAATATTTCTGTTTTGGCCTTCACATTAGTGAGAATCAAAGGCTTTAACTAATTGGTGGTCTCCCTTTCTTATCCTACCTACAATTTAAATACTTCCAACATCAATATGGCCATATGAGTAATATCTCCAACTGCTGAAAATCGGTGTGGGGAGACGCTCATGCAATTGATGTGTGTGTATACTGTGAAGCTGGATTTCTCCCTGTTTTGCTCCAGATTTCTCCTCTCTTTTGCTCATGCTACATGTATGATAGATTGCTCTGCAAGAGCTGTCTCTCCCTAAATGAAGCCTATTTTAATAATTAAAATTATAACGGGTACTTGTCCAGGAGGCAGAATGGATGGCCTACACTATCTTGCTTCTTCTGCCCAGTTTGTTTCCCTGCAGGCTTCCTGCCTCACATCACACTGCAGCAACACAAATTAGATAGAGCTTAAGGCATTTTTCTCATTGTCTTGAGCAGGGAGCAGGACCCTGGTGGTGTGTCCTGTTGTGCTGGGCTGGATCTGCAGCTGTTACTGCAGGCCTGCTTCCTGACGTCAGATAACAAACCCAGCAGATCTTGCCAAAGACCATGGCAGTGGGAAAAACTGAACTGATCACCATCCAGCCTCCATAGTCTCTGCCAGGCCTCCTTATTCTGTAGAGAGGGACTTGGATTTTTTTGGGAGCCACCACCCCCAGCAGCACCATCATGCTGTTACCTGAGAGAGCCAGATGTACTTCAGCTGTAGCAGTGCTTCAGTTCTCTCCAAATCTGCGAAGAATAATCCCTCAAAGGGAGGCAGAGCTCTCAGTCTTTTTAATTAGAATTGCCAAGGAAATGGAGAAGTAGTTTTGATCCTTCTTGATTCTTGTCCAACAAGAATTGGGTTATTCTGCAGTAATACCATATTAGTATGGTAAGTTCTGAAACAGTGTCCTGCTTCACTGAAACATGCGGATTTTCAGTAATTGGCATGGAAAAACTGGGATCCTGGGAGATTTGTGGTATGTCCTATTTTATTCCCAGTAGTAGTCAGTCTTTTCTTAATATGCAAATGCTCTTTGGAACTTACTCAGTATTCACTAACTGTTTTCAAAACTTTATTCACGTTTTAACGCACGTTAACTAATGTGATTGTAAATTTTAATTCAAATAAAACATAAATGCTTCTTACAGCTATGTTCATCAAACATGAACATAGTTTGTATAATATGATCTACAAGTGTCTGTTTAAAGTGTCAAAATGATAGTTCGTACTCATTTACACCAAAAAGACTTCCTGAAATACATTTTAGCCAGCTGCTGGTTACCTGTTTCATGTATATTGAATGGAAGGGCTGATTAGCTGTGGACTATATTGTACTTTATTTCAAAATCAGATGGAATAATTACTTGGTTCAGCAGGGTTATAAAAGTGATAAATGTAGATATTATTTAACCTGTAACTTAGACTAGAAAAAAAGAAGCACCTCTTCCATGTAGCTCATTGCTGAAATCTTTTCTTAAAAATGACATGAGTGTTATGATAGTAGAAAATAAAACTATTTAAGGCTGACTGATATTTGAAATGCCTTTCAACATAGGCATATTTATAGTGTCAATTATATGGAACAAAACCTAAGAATAAAACTTGCCAGATGATTCATTGAAATTTTGTCAAATGCTAAATTAAATTTACTTCAATTAAATTCTTACATTTTTCTAATTTTAGTAATTCAAATTTGAATAGCTTCATTGTCAGTTTTGGCTTCTATTGATAGCACGTGTTCCTGTGTGCTTTACACGACCATTCTTGCTTAACAAATGAAATTCTAGATTAACATCTTTCTTTATTAAGAGTCAAAAATAAATATATTGACTGGCAAAAGAGATGAATATTAATATAGCCTAAATGAAACTTATAGAAATGTCATTTGTCTGTTTTTCTGGGGCAGGAATGAAATTACTGCCTTGTAACATATTGAACTTCCTTTTTAATAAGTTTTTGAATGTGAAGTACTTTTCTGTGTTGTACCAGAGACCTCCTGGAATCATCCAATACTAAACAGATGATAATAGAGCTGAAGCAGTGGATGAATTTGAGGAGTTGCTCATCAGCTGGCTAACAAGCTGTGAGCAGTTTCCTGTGGAGTAATGGAATTTTTTAATATTTTAGCCAGCACTGCTCTGCCTAAAAAGAACATGGTGTATGACCTCAAGCATCTGTATTATCTTGTGGTTGGATAAACAGTGAAATTAAATTATTTCTACGGGCATATTGATGTTATAGGGCACATTCCTTGGAACAGTGGGAATGTTCAAACACTCAAGCAAACGAATCTCTAAATCACTTACCACTTCCAAGGCCTGAGTCAAGATCAGGTGCTGTCTTTCCCAATGCATTAGTACCTGTGTGTTGGTGCAATTTTTTCTGATCAAAATGCCCTTGCATAATATATCTCTCTAAGTATACTTAGGTCTCTCAGTTAAATGAAAGTGATCTGTGATGCTATGGATGGAAATTTTCTGACACATTAGTGAATAAGACAAAAAAATGCATCATCAAACCATCCACTTTTTCTTTAGAGCCTCGGGGTTATATTTGTATAGTATTCCTTGCTTCTTATTCCAGTATAATCAGAAAAATTAACAGAATGATTATTTAATTTTATTTGTGAAGTTGAGTTCAGACCAGAAATATGTCAATCAGTATACAAGCTCTGCTCATCATCTGTTATTGGACAATCACCTCACTTTCATAACCTATTAAGTGTCTTGATAGCTAGTAGTCTGGAGATTTTCAGGGACTAAATTTCTTAAAATTAATTCGGGGATTATTTTCTTGTTATTTTAGCAGGTAATTGTGAAATAAACTTTGAAGAAAAGAAGTTGCTTATAGAAAGGATTTATTTTGTGTTGAAAGGACTTTTTTGAATGCCTTATAAAGATGCTTGTAATTTTTCAGTGAAGTGTCGAATTTTCTTGCCTTTTCAGTAGAAACGTTTCACTATTTCAGTTCAGTGTTGATTGGTTGATAAAAGCAGTTTTGGCAGGGTCTTAGTACCTGATAAAAGTAAAATCTAGGGCATTCTTATTGCAGGACAGAGCAGAATATTTGCCACGAACATCAGTCGTATATATGCTCCTGATTGCTTTTGCTTTGCTTTTGAAGTAACACACCAGTATGCAAGGCAGTGTTAGTCTTAAAATTCCATAATTGCTCATGAAACGCAGGAGTTGTGCGGGACTCATTGCTGTGATCTACCTAGCATGAAGAATTAGCCAGAAGAAATTGCAACAACTGTTAATTATTCTATCAACTCTGAACAATGAAGTTCTTCTTTCCCCAGTGTGTACTTGCCAAAACAGTGGAATGATTTCATGTAAGAGGGAACATTATTTCATCGTTTGCTCCCATCTCCCATAGACTACATTATTTGCCATAGGACCTTCATCACCTTGTTCCTAGTCTGGTTGTTGGGGCTGGAGGTAGCATTTGGGAAAACAAGCAGTCTTTCTTTAAGGATTTCCAGTAATGGCTAAGTGCTGTCTCTGTTTAACAGGGAAAGTACAGTGTGTATCTCAAGCTCTGTCCCTATACGGATGAAGGTTTAATGTATTATTTTACTTCTCTGTCTTTTCCATAGTAACCTGGGGAGGAATTAATATTTGGGAAAATGCATTTTTATTTTTAGTTACATTTACTTCACCAGGTCTTTTGACCTTTTTACAAAAGGCTGGTTATGAGATCACTTTCCAGTCTATCCTCTGTTGTCACCAGTTGTTCTTCATAACTGGCAGCTGTGAAGAAAATCTGCACCTTGTAATCACTGTTACTAATCAGTAAAAATTCAACAAACATTAGAAAAAAATCTCTGGTGAAGAACAATATGAAAAATAATAGGTTTTGACCCTATGTAGAGTTTATATAGTCTTTCATTTTTGCTCAAAGAGCACAAACAAAAATTCCTTAAACTTTCTCTAAATCTGTTACCAGCAAGTTCAGTGGCAGAGCGTACAAAGCCAGGGGAAAAAAAATGCTAACGCAACATTGGTGCTTAAGTTTTAAATGCAGTTGGGTTTAGTATGAAGCCATTGTAGATGGGTGCATTTGTCATCAGTGACTGCACATGTGACAACCTGCATCTGTTCTGTGTGTTCCGGGTGTACAGACCCACAGGGAGCAAACACTGTGTTAAATATTAATGCCTGAAGGCTGAGAAGGAAGGCAAAGCAAAATGGCTGAGTTAAGGCTACCTGCTTGGTTTCTTTGGTAAGACAGAGTGTGTTAGACTACCATCTGTGCCCACTGCAAACAGATGGGCAGCAAATGGTATGATTTGCATAGTCCTCTTAAAAGGCAGTAAATTGAATGAAAGGCTGTGGTGTTATCAATTTTTTAATCTATATCTCTGTAGGCTGTTGCTCAGGATCTTGGTTATGTTCAAGTAACTTTCTGGCTTTGGAACACACAGCCCTCTCATTTGTGTCTGTTTAGTTTTCCATAACCTCCAGTGTGCATTAGGGCAAGAGTACTATTCTGTCCCAGCTTATTCTCTCTGTAGCTTTTTACCAGATGGGTTTGTAAACAGACATGTTCCTCCTATTCGCCTATTTGTCATGTTTTTGGCTGAGCTGGTGTCTGCACTGGTAAATGGCTCTGAAACACTGGCCCCTGTGAATATAATTAATTATACTCTTCACTCACTTCCATGGATTCCACTTTTCATTCATCGTTGCCTTTCTTGGCTTTATCTGTATGTGTCAGCGAGCTTGCTGAGGTTTATGACTACCTGGGAAAAAAGAGAAAGCCCACTGTAAATGCAGCCTTTTAATGTTGTTTTTTCAGTACTGCGTGAAGACCAACCTCAAAATACAGATCTTTCAGTGTAACTGCCTGGCAATATGGAGCTTTTACAGACTAATAACTAAATTACTTCTCCTTTGAAGGTGAATTTAGCACTAGGTAGTTTCTGTTAATCTGTGTGTGTGAGTGTGTGTGTGTATGCAAAAGGAAATTTAAAATTATTGATATTCCACAAATGGAATATGAAATTATTCACCTACATGAATAGATAATCTTATTAAAATAATTAAAATAATAGAATTAAATAATTTAAAAAATTAAAATATTAGAATAGGTAAGGTCCCTTCCAACCCAAGCCATTCTATGATTCTATGGTTTTGTGTTATTTGTGAAAGGTTGGTGAAGTCAGTACCTCTGAGTAACTGTTTTTCACAATGTACTACTTCAGATTTAGGGTTGATTGAGTTCAATCACATGTTGGCTGTATTTGTATTCTCTTTCTGGAACAGATAATTCTCAAAATGACAAAGACCTTGAAAGGCAGTCTTAGTCAGAAGAGATGAAAATATGTGGCCCTATGAATTTTGCTTATTCTCATGGTATCTGCAGATATTTTAGGAAATAAAAAGTAAAATGCTTCTAGTATACAAAGTTACCATTAAATACTATCTATCTATAAGCTTTAACCTGGAAGAAATTGAAGATTTGCCAAAAGCAAAATTTTCAGCAAATAAAGATAATAACATTTAACTGTTCCTGGGATTAACACTTACATAATTTGTATGCATGAACAGAGAAATCTATGTCAAGAAAAATAAACAAGATGAAGGTCATTGTAGACCAAAATCTCATGTTTATTGGTGCCAAAAAAGTTTGCATTTATGAAAGATTTCATATGTAGCATCCTAAGATAGCAGCCAAGTGCAGCAGTATTTTACCTTTTCATAGAGGAGAGGAAAAAAAAGCTCTATTTATTTAACCAGCTGAATGAACTCCAGACATAATGAAGCTCATTGTAAAACCAAATCCTTCTATGTTCAAAACAAAACCCACAAAGGTATTGTTTAATGAAGCATTGCCCAGTGAATCTACAGCAAATAGAAGGCCATAAAGGTAGGAATAAGTTGTGTGTCCTTTGTAAGGAATTCAGTGAGCTCAGCTACAGGCAGTTGACAGAATGGAGCTTCCTAGGGGATGCTTATTTTTGAAGAGCAATGGAGAAGTCTCAAGACCCAAACCCAATATGATTTCCCAATTTGTTATTGTAATAAATAGGTGGTACACGCATGTCTTAAAAAAACTGTGTTGAATATAAGAAATTACAAAATAAAAGCTATGTTTTTACATTGCATTAAAGAAACCATTACCAAGATGATGTGTGGCTTTGGTTTTGAGGCTTAAAAGAAGTTGAACGCACATTCTAGACTGTATGAAAACACACAGGAACCATTCAAAGCTAAGAAAATTGCTGGTGACAGGAAAGTAAAGGAGTTCAGAGTATTTTGCTTTTATTTATGAAGAAGATGGATAAGATACTGCTCTCAAAGCAGGAAATTTCTGTTAATGTGAAGATATTTAATTTAGCATAAAAAGATGTAATGAGATGCAAAGCCTTGAAACTAAAGCTAAACATTTTGATTCCACATATAGCATGACATTCTTAATAGTGAGGATAACAAAACACTGGAGCAATACACTTCAGAAATGAAAATGTTGAATATGTCATGTAAAGAGAGAAAAAAATCAGTTTGAACCCCAGTTTTTTACTTAGGACTTAGGCATTTATTTAGGACTTAGGATTGTGGCATTTATTTGTACCAGAATATGCACTGTCCTTAGTAGATGGAAAATTAATATATGTGAGACTTGGAGAAACTCCATAAGGGAAGTGTAAAAATATGTATTCCAGGAACTGAAAGTCACTATGTTCAAACCTGCAAATCTAGGTGCTAAGGGTGCTGTTTCCATAATTGTTATTTTTTGACAAGATTCTCCCTGCAACACAGATACAACTGACAAACCTTCTGGTTGGTTTAGTTGATCAGTGGTGTGGTTGTGCTCTTTGGTCATTCTAGTACTTGGTTATTTAGGTAAATCCATTGGTGCTTTTTAAACTGGTAAATCATTCAATCAGTGGAATAAGTCTTCTGCAAGAAAAAGCTGTCCTATATCCAAGTTACACCCTAAGTCAATCCTGCAGTTGGTTTATGTAATGGAGTAACACCAGCCCACAAGCATCTGCTCTTTGGGTGCTGTATAGTCCTACTCAAGCATGTACCAGTCAGTGCAGATCAGATGACAAGCTCTTGGGGCAGCAATGCTACTTTTGCAGCACCCCACAATTCCAAAATATTTTAAAGGAGAGACTGTAAATGGAGATTTCCCATTTCTGTCTGTATCTTTTGAATAAAATAGTAGATGTGAGACCATGGTTTCTGCTTAATAATTATAACCCTTTGCTCTAATGTTCATTTTTGTACATAGATTGCTCTTAATCATGGAAGAAGTTAGTTAAGTACTCAAAAAAAGTTAGAGCTGCTTGTTTACATAGCTTAGTGTAATTTTCTTCTGTGGAAGAGTTTTGGTTTTGAAAAAGGTGCCATATGTGATTTAGGAGTTTTTACTTGACAAGGGATAGCTGCTATCTGCCTTGGCAGGAGGTTCTTTATGACACCATATCTTCACTTCCTTGCCCCTGCAAAGAGGAATGAATCAGACTTCAGTGCTTGTTATTGCCAAAAGATTTAATCTCACACTACTAAAGAGTCACTGTCTTAATGAAGGAAAACATGTCCTACTTCATCCCCTTCTGATCCTAAGAAGTTAAATACCTGCTGCAAGTGACACTGGCCTCAACTTTATGACTCAGTTTGGCAGTATCTGCACTTCTGGTTCTCAGTGAACACCAAAGACTTGGAAGGCTTTGGATTCCATTAGTACTAACCTCTGAGAAGAATAGACACATCAGATCTGTGTGCATCACCTAGCAAAAATGAGTAATGGAATAAAAAACTGTGGAGTACTGCGGAAAGGGGTCATCGATCATGCTATGAAAAGATTTGGTCATTGTTACCTCTCATCATGAATGTAATCATTCACTGGCAACTTTGATTTCCAGGACATGAGGGTGTAAATTCTTGGTTACTAATGTATTATGCTGTCATGGAAGTCTGCATCTTGGAAGATGAATCCAAGTACTTAAAATTAGTCATCTTAGCAACTGATTTTTTTCTCCCAAGTAATTATATGCTTTGGAATATCAAAATGTTGAAATAATTACTTAGTGAAAAAAGTGTTGCATACATGTGAATGAAGAGCAAAAAATCCTATTTCAGTTTCAGAGATCTTAACACCTGAATTAAACGTAGTTTTCAGAAAGAACACTTTTCTTTTAGAATGTTATTACTGTCACACTTTCACTGCTTGATGTACATAATTCTAATTCTACTTGTTTCGCTCTAGATCCCAGAAGACATCCAGACTTAGTTTTCATCTTTTTCTCTTTTATGTATAAATTAGGATAATCTGGCATGGCTTTGAAGGCCCCTGGGAGATCCAACATACTGATAAGAGAGAAGATAGTGAATGGCTTTTATTCTTGAAACCCATGGTGTCTACTTTGCAGTATTTAGATGTACTGGTCCCCCCTTTTAATGTCCTCAGAGATACTCCATTCTCCCTGATAGCAGAGTCATCATTTAATGAAGAGGCAAAAGTAAAAAGAATAAAGTCAGTCCAAAGCCTGAACTGTAGGTTCTTCCTCTGCTGTATGTCCTGTTGTAATACACTGCTATGAAAAGATTTGATGAGGTAAGATTTTACTTCTCCATGCTTGGCAGCAGAACACAGAATTTGCAGAAGATGAGCTCAAGTGCCAAGAACATGTGCCAAGTCATCATATCTCTTCAGCTCCTTCTGCTGGAAGGACCTTACTGCTGCTTCCAGAATGTTTGAAAACCACCAGCAGTCAGTGCTAATGCTGCTATTTAAGCAATCAGTTCTCACTTCAGGGCAACTGGCCAGAATGAAGCAGACAGCACAATTTCTCTCTTATTTTAGTAATTTGTGAGTACTTTAGTAATTTGTATTTCAGGGTGAACACTAATGCATATAAATGTGAGTTTTTGGAGAGTGCTTTGTTTGTTTGGGATATGCTGAGTGGATATTTGGGATATTTTAGGATGTTTCCTAGAAAACTGACTTAGTGTGATACTGATGCTGAAGGGTGACAGACGCTTTATCAGGGCAATGCAGCTGTAATTTTCAATAAGGACAATCATTAAGTAGTGCCATGTATTTGTACTGAGTATTAAACTCAGGTTAAAAGGAAAGCACTTATCTGTTAGAAGTTCCAGTTAGCTTGAAATCCCAGGTGGGCTGGTTACTTGCTTGGTTGGTTCTGGTACTTTCTCTCACATTACAAGAAGTTGTTGTTAAGTGTTAAAAAAGAGTGCCACAGAACAGTCATTCACAATGGACCAGAGGATTACCATCAACTCTTAGAAAGTGCCTTAGACTACAACACATCTTTATTGTCCATTTTGAAAAGATTGTTTAAAAGATGCAGGTTTTTATTATTTTATCAGTTAGATTGTATCCATGACTACAGTTTCAATAAAAGCAGCAAATGAAGTTACTTCTTTTTCTTTCTCTTGCTGTTCTGTAGTGTAGTTATGGTGTTTTACACACAACTTTTCATCTATAAACACCAGTTTTATAGAACTCTATCTTCATCTTACTAATAGAGAAATGAGGGTTCAGGTAAGAAAAAAATACTATTTTTCCCCTAAGGTTATCCACTAGACCAGTTGACAAAATCAAAAGCAGAGTTCAGGTCTCTCAAGGTTAGTGGTATCCATTAAGCTGCTTGTTTAACAATTGGAAGAGCAATTGTTTCATACTCAGAACTTCTAAACCTCAAATTTGCTGATGAATGGATTATACTTTCTGGAGGCCAATATTAGAATGGTTTACTGTACATCCTTCTCCTGTGAAAGGGGAAGTAAAGATTCTGACATTTACCTGCTGGTAAAATAAGTGGACAGTTGGGTTTTTTTGGTCAGGATTTTACAATATGCTAATATGATTGCATATTACAAGTAGATCAAGCTCTACATTGTAAAATCTTGTTTCTAATCATAATCCTGTTATTTTTAATATGTGGTGTTTTGTATGTTTCACACAATATGGTTGCTAATAATATATTTCATATTTCTCCTTTTGCTTTACTTTTGATCTTCAGTAATTTTCTGGAACAACAGTTTCTTGTTAAAGTCTCTGACTCAGACAAGAAAGGCCATCATCCTCTAAGCAAGGGAGATGACAATTTAGCATGCACAGAAAAGGACCTGAAAAGAACAGATAGAAAGCTATATTCATTATATGTCTAGTCTTGATAAGTACAAAAATCTGTACATTCATGTGTTATATAAACCAATAAAGTATAAAAATAAATTCAAGATGCATCCTGCTGAATATGTGTGTTAATTCATGTACTTTGTTTCACAGGAAAAAAAATAGGCAAGAACAGATCACTCACAATTGCACATGTTTCAGGCTGCTGATGTTGGTACTTTAATTAGAATAGTGGAATGTCAGCATGAATTCTTTTGTTTTACAGAAAGCAAGAAGAATTGAGGTTAATTAAAGGTTAATTAGAGTTTAATTGGTAGTTCTTTCTTTCCCCCTTTACTTCTGGTGATAACAGGAATGTTAGAATCCTTGACTTTGATGGCAACAGATTGGGAAGGCCTGGTGTTGATTGCTACTGCCAACATGAAAGTGGTGCTGCAGTTCTGCAGCTCCAGTTCCTAATCAATGAGGTAAGGACGTATTTACTCAGATTCTTCTGTATAAATTTAGTTGAGTAAGTCAATTCATATTATTGCAATTGAATGATATAACTTCTCCCATTGACAAATTGTGCCAACAAGCACATGGTGTACATCCAGAGGACATTCAACATACAGCTTTCTAGAAGAATATTTATGGGACTGCACTCAGGGAAAAGTAGTGCCTTCCTATACATCAGTTTAAAGTAGTGAACAAAAGGCAGTCAATACATGAATGTGTGTAAAATGATGTAAAATCCATTAAGTTACGAAATATGCTGCACAGTTCTGATTCAAATAGAAATTAATAAATGAGCTAAATCTTTCTATCAAAGTATATTGATAGTTATTGGCTGAAAACTCAATAGTTGGGGATGTGCTATTACGTGAAGCAATGAAAAGCAATTGCAGGGATCATCAATCAAACCATCATGCTTAGTCTTTGTAAATGGTTTGTCAAGATCAAATTTAGACAACATAAAGAAACAGAGCCAGATTATAGCTTGCTCTGGGCAGAAGGTTCTGAAGATGGGAATAGGCAAGAAGACTTTCTGGTGAATACAGATCAGAGGGTTTTGGTGGTTTTTTTAGGACCTTAGAAGTTGGCCAAATCTTAGTTCAGTTTTGATTAATTTTCTCCCATGACATAAGGAAAGACTTTTGACAGTTTCAAGTCCTCTTTGTAAATGGAAAGATCTGAGAACTTCTCAGGGGAAGAGTTTTATTTTTATGGGTTTTTTAAACCTGAAAAGTATTTAATTTTTTCCTACATCTGTTTGGAGAGAGTAACTGAACCACAGACACTGAGGAGGGAGGACTGAAACTTCAGAAACAGTCTGGTGAAATTCTTAAGAGGAATGCAGGGATGAGAACAGGAAGGACAAAGTTTGAATCAGTATTCTTTCTTTTCATTGGTTGACCATCAAACCCCCTAATACATAGGATTAATTTGATTTCTGGGTGGACAGTCTTTCTGACTCTTTGGGAGATGAGAAATAAAGCATGGATTTCACTGTGTTAGAGAAGTCTCACCTCCATAAATTTAATTTGCATAGGTCAATGCTGAAAAGAATGTTTGCTAGGATTAGAGAAGTTTATCAGTCAGTCATAGATGGTAGGAACTAATCTTTCCTGTTACATCCTTGCCCTTCCTCAATATAAAGCATAGTCTTGTGTTTGGGCAATCTGTTCCTCTCTGTGATGTTAATGCACAAGGGTAGATCTGTGCCTGGCCTGATCTGAGGTGTAAGTGTACAAAATCACTGCAGGAGCTGTAGGGGGCTTCCCCTGCAGGTAATTTTCTCATGTCATCACTATTCTGTGGTGAGGAGAAAGTCAATCTAAAGCAGGTAGAATAAGTTCACTCCCAGCTTCTCAGTCAGAGGCCTGGGCTTTGAAAGAAGACCTTTTTTGGGACACCACAAGCAGAACAGTCTTCAGAGTGTTTCTGATCTGTGATAAAGACTCTGTCTTTCTGTCTGCATCTCTTAGTTCTTTCTGCTTCCTGTCCTCTTGCTACCTGTCCCTACTCTTTTATCTGCATCCTCTTTTCACAGTTCCAGTTTTGAATTTTCATCTTACCTTGATATGACTACTAAGCTGTGCTTGGCACTGTCACATGTGTGCCCGTGCATGCACTAATCCCTTTATCCTTCAGTTATATCTTTCACACTCACCTTTTTAAGCATGTGTTGTCTGTTTTCCGTTTTGTCAGTCTTTCTGCTTATGTGGAGAGACTTGAGAGTTGGCTTGTGTAACCTTGGCACAAAGCTTTAACTTGAGTTTTAAATTGATGGGGTTTTAATTTAACTTTGGCTGATCTTGTACTAATTTAAAATGTTTACATTTACCAGATTGATTCAATGGTGTATTATTTATGGTAGAGTATTTTTTTTTTCTAGAAGAAAGGAATGATTTTTCATAAACTGTCAGTTTTACAGGTAGATCTTTAGCAGTGAGGATCACGTAAGAGTAAGACAGAATGTGCAGGAAAATAAGGTGTTGCTGTATTTTGTGTCTGCTCTAGGGTGCTTTGGTCAGTGCGTGTGCAGATGATGCACTTCATTTGTGGAACCTCCGACAGAAACGACCAGCTATTCTACATTCTCTGAAATTTAACAGAGAAAGGTAAGACTATATGACACAAAATAGAGATCTCATTACAAAAATAACACTTCCTGGATTTCTTATAATATATTTTGCCTTTCTACAGGTGGATATAGTTTTGCCTTAAATATTTTTCTTTCAGGCTTTTTTCTATGGAACAAAAACTTCACTTTCTCTTTCTGCAGCTTTCTCAGAACTGGAAAAACTTAGTAATCTTTTTGCCAAAATATTCTTCATTTTACTTCTACTTGCATGAACTGGTATGAACAATAATTTGTTTTTTCTTCAGACTGGACACAAGCACTCACTTTTGGCTGAACTGTTGGTCAGTAACAGATAGAGTACTTCAGCTGGGTGTATGAGGGTAACAACTATATATTTTTTACCTTGAATTTTTATTTTTTATTTTTTTTTTTTTTTAAATACTGCAAGTTTACCAGAAACAGGTTGTGAATTTGGGAAAGTCTGGTAAGTCTCAAGTGAATCAGAGTGGGTTTTTTAAATTTTACTTTCTCAGTACCTAATTGTAGGAATCCCTACAGAAAATAGATTAAATGAGTGGTTGTAACTTTCACACTCAAACAGGAGCTGAGCACTTCAATCTGTATTTAGTAAACCCAAGTAAAACCTGATATAATGTTAGGGAACTTCAGTTCTGCAGGTCTATTAATAGTAAGAAAAAGTTCCAAATTTCTATTAAGGAATTAGGGCAGTAGTCAGGAGACCAAGATTCAGCGCAGAAATGCAGCAGTTGTTTTTAACGGGAAATTTAACTCATATTTTCATTCTCTTAGCATGGGCATTAGCTTGGTTTATTAACGTGCAGCACCTTTTTTTTGATATTTAGATATTTGCTTGTGTAGTGGGAAAGATCCCAGTACTTCACCAGAGCTGTGAAGTGAACAGACTCATCAAATCTATAGCTAGTCTGGAAAAATCTATAGGAAGTCTGGAAATGATTATGGAAATATTTTTTCTTTGTTGTTTATTATCTAGATATAAACTATATTTGCACTAAAATGTCACCAAGATGCGTGATTTGTAGTGTAGGAAATATAGAGCCTGATTCCAATAAGTTTATAACCAATAGCAAAAGTGTATCAGGTGGTTTGGGACTGCGTGAGGAAGATGAAAATGAAAAATTATGTGTGCATTTCTAGCTGCTTCTGGACAGTAAGTTATCATTTTGCATATGGTGAAATGTTTGAATCTTGGTATTCTCATCAGGTAGGTGCATTATTCACAGTTTGTCATTGATAAATGTAAATATCATAGAAGTTATTCCAGTACATCTTGGTCAAGCTCTCCCAGCCAGCAATCTGACATTGACACAACCTAACCAATCATTGCTTATAAGAATGCAGCCTCTGTTCATCTCTGCCTTCTCTCCAGAGATGTTAACCTGTTATCTTGGTCAGTATTTTATCAGCTTTTCTTGCTAAGAGAAACTCACACACATTTGTCATCACACTTGCCTAATTTTCTTTCTCTTCTGACACCCTAAAACATTGGGCAAAATATTTCCAAGCGGGTTGTTTAGAATACTGGAAAACTTTGCTAAAAACCAAATTTTCTCCAAGGACATTTTTGATCCGAGATCCAAGTAAGATCTGAGAGTGTAAGTTATTTGTAACAAATGCATAGCTAACTATACTGCCTTTTATCAAAATCTAGTAAGTTGTGAGCAAAAACCATACTGTTAGTTCTTTAGGTATATTTTGTGTAAGTGGTTCAATTGCTGCCATTTAATTAATTTTTATTAGCACATCAAAGACTGTGAGGCAAATATCTTGCAATATAATATTGCCAAAGAAGTAAGTCCAGTTTTAAATTAAAAAGGATTTTTCCATAAAAATGAAGAAATAACATTATAGGCAGTTCATTTCTTCTCAGGGCTCTCTAGCACTGCCCTAAGCTTCTGGGTGATTTTTTTTTTAATTATTCAAGCACTTGGCTTCACAATGAAAGCTCTTCATTTTTATTATATTTTCTTTTTACAGCCATATAAATTTATTTTAAATCATGTAACTTTCAATTTTCTAAGCTCAATTACACATTTAATATGTAAAATTAAACATAAGCCTCTGGGCAAGTAGCAAAGAAGTAAGGCTAAAGCTCTAATTAACCCTCTCAGTTTGGAATGTTTATATGCTTAATAGAGCTAAGTCCAAAAGAGAACTTTCATTTTTTTCTGAATATATTTTTGGTGTTAGAGAACAGAAGCTCTAAATTATGGGATGGTTAGAGAAATAGTGAATGAAATAATGGCTGCTGTAGCTAATGGAATCTATGACAAAATGGATGTAAGGGGAACTTGAGAAGCTGATAAAATGATAAGATCAAAATTTATTTTCTTCAAGAAATTCAAAGGTCTGGCTTCCAAGAAGTAATGTTTTCCTCACTGTGGGAACAGATAAAAGTACTTTATTTTCATCCTCCCCTCTCCTCTTGCAGGGAGGCATTAAGAGAAGGCAAGATTCATATTGAATGGAGATTCTTTTGTCTTAAGTTTGTGAACCAGTGAGCAAGCTGATTTTTAATGTTTCTTAAATGGGGAAAAATGCTTGTTGACAGATAATATGTTTAAAATATTAATACATGTCTTCAAAAAATAGTGAGGTATTGAAAGATGTCATAAAGGGAAGTGTTTAGAAAGTCAAAGGCTAGTTCTTACAAGATTATTTATAATAGAACTTAATTTTAGATTTAGATAGCTTTCACAGAGCCAAACACATAATTGTTCAGATGCATTTTATCTATGAAAATGGAACATGTGAATCCTTCAATTTTTTCTGTTTGCATGTCTCTCTTTAAGATTTTAAGAAAATTTTGTTTTATTCATCCACTATGTTTGTCTCCTTGCTACACTGTTTGGTTTAGTAGTGGGGGTTTTTTTAACAAATGACAGATTTACTTCATGAAGTGATGCAATATAATTAGAATTAAAATTCTAATATTTTATCTGCATGTGATGGTGAAGATGATTTTATTATTCCAAATGCTTGTTTTATTTGACCATGATTAATTAACTTTCATGTAGAATCAGTTCACTCTGAGTTTTTATGGTATTTGGTGCATGAACCATAGAGCTGGTAGTTTCTGTTAGACAGATGAATGTTACTTAAGTCTTTGGCTATTACTCCCAATGCACCCAATGAATTTTGCTTCTGTGTCTTGACGTTCAAGATTTCAGGATAATGGACTAAAACCTGCTTTTTAGGTTTCTGCAATTACTTGAGTCAGGTTTCCCAAGTGCATACATACATATTACCCCCTCTCTCCCTCCCTCCCACGAAAGTAAAAAAATGTTTGTTCTTTTCTTTGGATGTTGGTAAAAACATGGTTGTAAAGAGCAAAGAATGCTTAAATGCAGTAAGTCTTTGACTTAATATGTAAGATTCAGTATTAAGACTCTGAATGGTTTATGAATAATAATTTACTAACAAAGTACGTCTTTATAGCCATTAAATCAGAGTTTGCAGCTTCTCCAGATTTAGTTTTTCCTTCTTCTGACATACTGGTAAACTAAGGATGATGCAGCACTAGCAATAATAATTCATAATTCACTGTTCCTTTACTAAGTGTCTCTTCAGAGCAAGTGTACAAGGAACACTAAAGAGACAATGGCTAACAGATATTTTCTGTTGTATGGTGTAGTGCTCTGAACTTTTTAGGACTTAAGCAAATTATACACTTTTTGCCAAAAAGTATATATTTATTTCATATGAAGTAATCATCTTAAATTTGTATTGCTATAATTGGAATGTAATTCAATGCATTAAGAACTTTCAAGAAAATACAAATGTAAGCAATGTGTTTCAGTGCTTGGCTCCATACCAAGGGCTGTAATGATAAGACAGTTACTCAAAGACACGTTTGACAGTAGCATATGGTTGATAATGTATGATTTATGGTTTCTTTTACAAATAGGGTAGACAGGTAAAACATTTTAAACACTGTAAACATTCTGTAAGAATTACCTCAGTGTTTTTGAAGGTCAAAATTGTGGACATCTTCCATATGCTAGTACCTCTTTTTCCTTCCTTGATGTCATAGGAGATGTCAGATTGATCCTCAGTAGGCATTTTAGGCAAAATAAATAACTCAGCGACTGGACACTACTAGACACTGTCTCTATCTGCTGCAAAGAACATTAGGATTAAGCAAAACCAATGGAAACTATTATAGGTCTTCATTATTTTTAATGCAATCAGAGCAGACTTCAGCAAGTACAGCTTTAAATATACAACAGCTTACAGATTCCCATTTAATATAAGTGCAGCTGGGGTAGGAAAACCAGCAAGGGTTGCAGTGTGAAATCCAGGGCCTGTAAGCCAGCAGGCACTCGTTTCACTTCTGAACACTGTTCATCTCCTGTCATTCTGAAGCTGAGCTGGTTCAGTTGTGTTGACTGACACAGGGGAAGCCCTCCTCTCCTTCTTTCAGCCACTTCTGACTGACACATGAGCCAACAGTTCTGCAGCAGCTTATCCAGTGACTTACAGCAGCACACAGGAGCACAGTGTGACAGAGGGTTGGGTTTTTAAATAAATCTGCATGCACTCTGCACCAATGCCATGACAATACCACGAGTGCCCTTCTGAGGGGAATCGCCAGGTGACACAATCTGTTTAAATGTCTTTGAGACTAGGTATGCTGGCAGAGAGCAAGAGAAGTCTTTTAGAGCAGTTCTGTTAATTGTAACTCACTATTAATTAGAAATTTGACTCCTACAGTTGAGATCTGGTAATATTTGAACAAGATGATGGTGAGTATTGCTCCAACTGCTTGGAAACAAAACAAACCAAACCCAAAACAAAAAAATGGGTGTTTTTGAAAAAGGTAACTTTTCTTATATTCTATATTCTTTCCTGACAGTAGCTGAATCTTATTTTATTTGCCTTACTGTATCTTTGCAGGATTTTGTGTCCTGTGTTAAGATCATTTTAAATATTTCCTGTCTCCTTTGCAGATAAACCTCATGAAAATGACAGCAAAAGGCTATTGAGTGAATACTGGTGACTGGCTGTGCAGTCACAGCTGTAGCTGTGTCTATTCATTTGTGTTAGGAAACTCGTGGGTTAGTTAAAGTAGATTCTCTGTCTCACTGCCTGTTCAAGGAACTGGATTCCTGTGATAGCTTGCCTGCTCATAAATGAGCCTCCTGGTTAATAGTGTATAGCTGAAAACTCTGTGTACTTCCAAATTAGTCAGAGGTCTCTCATCAGGCAAGGTTCTGTACAGTTGCACAGTCATGCTATACAGCAAAACAGATTCTGATTACAGGGCGTGGTCTACCATTCAACTATTGCAAAGAACCATAGAATACAAATATAAAGCAATATTTCACCATAAAAACATGCCACAGTTTTTGGAAAGGATGTAAGTTTTCTCTGATGATGGAAAAAAATGATGGTTGGTCGATTGGTTGGTCGGTTGTTTGGTCAGTTGGTTGCTTTTATATGTGTAGTGCGGTCTTGCATCAGCATTTGTCACTTTTGAAAGAATGGTGCTCTGGGGTTTCAAAACCCAGTGTTTTCATGCAATTCTTAAGCTTGAAAAGATTCTTGAAGCTCTTAAAAACCTTTGTTGTAGGGGGCTATACCTTAGTACTGCAGGGCAAGAAAATGAACTTTGTCAAATATCACTTCAGAAAGAAAAAAGGCTGGAAAGATTCTTCAGTGAGACTGACCCAAATCTTGTAAATATATTAATTTACCACATGCCTCCTCTGCTTTCTCAATTAAAAGAAAAAACTTCAAAAAGCATTCTTGGGGTTTTTTGGGGGGTGTTTCTTGGGGTTTTGTTTTTTTTTTTTGTCTTCAGCTCAGGTTAGCTAAACAATCAACAAAGAGCAAAACCACAAAATATAGGTTTGCTCATTAATACCAAGAATCAATGGGTTTGATTTGATGTATTTGTGAGGCTGTGCAATCTTCTGAAATAGAATGAAAATTCACATGATCCTTAAAATTTTCTTTTTGATGGACATGTGAGCCTTCTAGTGGAATGGAGCTGAAGGGACCTCCTCAGTCTGGTTCCCTCAGTTGCACACCAAAGAACTCATATACCTCCCTTTCTTAAATGAACAAGCTGACAGTGTGTTGCATTAAGGTTTGCTGGTCCCTTATGATCCCAGTAAGAAAGGCACTCAAGGCCCTCTAAGTTAGCATTCAAAATGCTTTTTATTAGAACTAACACTACAAAGAATGGCAGCACAGCACAGGTACTCTTGCATGCCTGTAGATGCTGGGAGCCTTGAGATGGGCATCCTCACACAGGCCTTCAGTCAGCAGGTAATCCATCCATAGAAAGTGCCATCCCATTTTTGTCATCCAAGTTATTGTAGGATTTTCTTGTAAGGAGACAGCTGTGTGCATTATTCCTGCTATCAAGCAGAAAGGACATAAACACTAAAACTTCCTTCTGCGCTGTTGGTGCAACCACCAAGTGGGAGCTGCCTGGCTTCTCAGTAAGCACAAGCTGGCTGTGTTTATCCAGCTTCCAAGGGGTTGAGAAGCTCCACACAGCCTGGAGACTGCGCTGCACATGCGGCCCCTGGCGCCTACTTGGTGTCACCGGTGCATGGATCACCAACTCCTCCACATGCAACAGCCCCCCACCCAGGGCCTTACACTGTTATGTAACTGCTGAAGCTGAAATCCACTGTTTGCTCTTCAGGAAAATTGTTCCATGTCGGTTTCATTCCTCTGATAGAAAGAAACCTTCCAGCTTCAAGACTAAATGTATTTTTATGCCTCTTTTTTCCCCGTTTGTTACGATATTCTGGTATCCACATTGTCATGCATTTTAAATATTTTGTCTCTCCTTTGCAGATAAACAGCTCATTCATACAGATTCATAAGCTGGGGTTTTGGTTTGGTTGTTGTGTTTGTTTTTGGTTTTGCTTTTGTTTTTGTTTCACTGCAGAAATCAAGATTCTGTGTTTTCCTTTATAATTTTTTGTCTTCATTACCTTGTCTTTTCTTTGGGCCTTTTTCCTCATATCAATTCTATTTGAGCTGATGATTCATCAAGGAAACACATTCTAGATAGGGTCCCATCTGTGCTGTGGCCATTGACAATACCATTTTCATTTGTAATCTCTGCAGAAATATGTTTACTGATGCATGCAAAAATGGCATCTTCTTTTTATGTGGCTTCATCTTACCAGTGTTTGTGGTCTTGCTGTGATTGACTAATACATCCATTACACTTCTTCCCTGATGTATATCTAGCTGGCAGGGAATGTGCTGCTTTTCAGTGCAAGCCTTTAATAGTAGAAGCAAAGCAAGACAAGCAAAATTGAAATTATCTTTTTCTATCACTTCTGTATCATGAGCTCTAACCCTAAAGTGGAAGTTCTTTGAAGCTCGAGCCTGTGCCCTTTGCATTTTAAATTTAATTCCATTTCTTGTACTTTACTCATGCAGATTGTCCTTCCTGTGTAATATTTTGTACATTGGAGGTTTCATTAGTATTAGTACCAAGATCACTTGTGAAATTATAACAGCTGTAAAACTAATTCTTGAGAATCTTTCAAGTATCCAATAAAAAAAATCCTTTTTCAGTAAAACCAAGAGTAAAATAGACATTAAAAATAGAATTTTATAATGATTTTTTTATAAGTGCTGTATTGAGCATATTGACATATGCTGTATTTCCTATAATTTGAATATTCTGGAATAGCCTACCTTTGGTGAACCTACCTTCCACATTTTACTATAACTTTCAAATTTTTTTTCGTTTTGAAGGACTCCAAACCTTGGTTAATGTTTATTTTTAAGCATAGGTGAGTAAGTAGTATAGTAATAACACTACAGTCAGAACATCAGAGATAACAACATGGCTTAATTTTATCAGGCTTAGTTTTTTATGCTTACCATCTTGGGTGGGATTTGTAATGCAATGATGGTTGATGCCACTGCAGAAAAAGTGCTACAAGAGCTTAAGATGGCTATTCTAAAACAAGTTTAGTTTCTTTATGCTTAAATTACGTGAGAGTAAATGTTACTCTAAACTAAGATCACAGGAGCCCTGGTCATATTTTTCATGCTGGAATATTAGAAGGATCTCTGTTTATATCCAGATCCAAAGTTGAATTTAAGAATCTCTGTTCTTTCCAAATGGTGGCTTTTACAGTCTTTCCCCAAAGTAATTTTTAGTCCATCAGGATTCTGCCAATATTATTATAGTCAGTTTCATTTAAATTTAAAAAGTCCTTAATTGCATTATGCCACGGTATCTGCTTTTATATGTGTTTGTTACACAACTTCTCTGAGGGCAAAATGCCTAATATGCTACATCTGAATTACTCTTAGAGGTAGAAGCTGTCTTTGATAGCAGAAGGGCAAAAAAAACCCAACCCTAAAGATGACTTACAACCAATCACTTAACATGTGCACACATGAAACCATCATGGCCCATAGAGCTGCTGGAGAAAAATGTGTAGCTGGCACAGTTACCTGAGGACTTAACAACAGTACAGGGCCCTCTGACCTGGCAAACCCCACTTTTCCAGTCTTTCTTTGGGTCTCTCTGGCTGCAGTTCCTTGGATTGTTTCTCTGAGATAAAAAAAAAAAAAAAAAAGGCATCTCTTCAAAATTCCATTTTGAAAAACATCTTTGTGAAGTTTTGTTTTTAATTCAATAGAGAAGAAAAGCATGTCCTGGTTTATTTAAATTTTATGTCACCTGGCCACGTGTGGTTGTTTGCCTGGGTTTCTCCCTTCTGGAAAAAATGCCTTAGCAGGAGACATAATGTTGCTATATGCTGTCAAACCTTAGATCATTTGCTGAGCAGTGTGCTGGTTGTTTCTAATGCTTTGTATAAAATAAAGCATGTTTGTCAGTAGATATATGCTTTTTTGAGAAAACACAGGGCAACATGTTATGTTGTTTTCACATAGCAGCTATGTTGCCAAATTGCTCCGAGGCAAGGTTTGGATAGCAGCATTTAAAATACAGACTCACAGCTATGCATTGAACAACTGTTTCATGGTCTCAGTCATAACAAATGAGAGGCCCAATACTGTAATACAAAAATGCACCATATTAGACAACAGAAAAGAAAAAAAAAAGTCTTTTAAAATGTATGTAAGTTCAGGCAGTATAAACAGTCTACACTATCAGTTAGAATTTTCTTGTTACAGTTACAATGTAGATATAGGAATTATATGGTATTCTCTTTTGAAGTTTTCAAATTAGAATTTTGAGACATCTTTCAGAGTTCTGTTCAGATCTTTCTGTTGACCTTTGTTATATTAGATTTCCAGTCATATCTTAGAGCAATGAAGAACATGCACCCATTCAGTTGCAGAAAGTAATTTAGTTCTTGGAAACCACACCACCTCTTTCCTGCCCAGACACATGTCAGCTTCGAGCAAGAACCCAATGCAATGATTTAGGATACTTTTCCTTCTGTCACAATAAACTCTGGGCATTATTCCAGTAAATCAGAAATAGAGCTAGTAATGTCAGTGTTGAGATTATATCATTAAACAGTACATGAGCAGGAAGAGAGGAGAGACTACAGATTGCAGAAAAACAAGGACCATTAATCACAGAGTCCCTGTCTACTGAAGCGCAACAAATGAGAACAGCTGGTCTCCAATAAGTCTACATGATTTTAATTGATGGAAGCTGTTAAGGAAAAAAGCATGCATACAAAGAAAAAGCATACACATGTAAAATCATTTTTTCTTTGAAGTCAATTTCAGTCTTTCAGTCTTATTCTGATTTTAGCATGTCATTCAAAATAACTTGATTGATATTGATATAAATTTGGTTTAAACTTATTTTAGTAAGAACGTATGATAAGCAAAGATTTATGTATGCTGCAGCTAGCAGAGGGTAAAATACTAACATATCTTTAGTTTACTTTTCTAACAGATCTGTGAAGTCAAGCTGTTGAACAAAAGACAAGTTTCAACCTTTCACCTTTGAGCTAGGTCCCAATTTACTTTTCTGGAGCCAGGAGATGGAGAACCAAAAACTGCGTTTTTGATTTATGTATTCAGTGTTGGGTGAAGAGATAAGAAAAACTCTACCCTTAGGTGTCTGGGGTTTTTAAATGCAGATGCTACAAAATCAATGAAATAAATACATCAAAAACTTTCTCTTTAGAGACTATCATCCTCCTGTTCCAGCCTTTCTTATTTGCCTTTCTTTCATTGCTAAGAAACTTAGTGGCTCTTACTGTGCTCTTTATTGCCCATCACAGTCCCTGTGCTTGGTATTACAACCCCATTTTTACTTAACCTTCAAAGAAATTTATGAAGGACAAGTGAAGTGTTACAAATATGAAATAGTGATTTCACAAGCCAGTAGACAAGAGAAAAATCATGTACATTGTCTTTCCCCTGAAGATGAGAGCAAGAGTCTGTTCTCCAACCTTGTTTCATTAATTTGCTCACCTCACTGATTTTGTGGAACTTTTATTCTCATTTTTATTGTGTAATGACCTTGAGTCAACATCAGAAACAAATTAGAAGTCAATGAAAATATACTGGTTTCTTCCAGTGTCTTTTTCTATTTAAGGAAGTGTGTTTCCATGTAATTTCCTTATCTCTTTCTCTTGGCACCAAGCGTTCATGTTACACCTGTTCGATCCACGGCATTAACTGTTGTGTAATAGTAAAGATCTAGGCAGGGAGAAAGTGTCACCGTCACTGTCAGTGATCCTGCTCCTACAGGAGGACACTCCAATGAATTTCCAGTCAAAACTATAAAAGGGAGTTAACAAAAGAGGATGTCTCTTTGCTGTGCATTTGTCCAAGAGGAAGGAAGGTAATTTTCTGTCATTCTGAAAATGAAACAAATTGTCCATAGCACAGGCTACAAAAGTTGTACATCCCCTTGCACACTGGGATTTCAAGACTTCTAAGTTGTACTTGAGGTCCAGTAATGCCCATAACTTGCTGCAGTGCTGTGCAGGTAGCCTTGGAGTTATTGAGGGTGAGAATTTCAATGCCTGTATCTTATATGCTGTTACAGTGCACCTGTCTTTCTGCATGTGTTATGGCATGCTGGACAGGCCAGGGTGACCTTCTGTGGAGTTGTAAGAAGGTTAGTTATAAGAAATAAAACTGGAAAAAACTGAAGGTCCTATGGTATGCTGTAGACTTTGACCGTCCTTGTAAAGATTTCATAGTAACCTCATAAGATTTTATCTAAATACCTAAATTAACTCTTCATTCAAGGGAGATCTCTGGGTTTAGTAATTTAATCAAATGGAATGCATGTAATGTATTTCTGAACATGATTTTTCTGATTTGGGCTAAGTTCTTTTGAGTTAACTGCTTGTAAATAATTTATGTTGACACTCATTACAAATTTTCATGTAGTTGCTACACTGATGTTTTTTGTGGTTAATATAGGCATTTCTTAAAAAAAGTATTTTTAAATGCTGTAAGCTGTTAACTGCACTTGTGATTGCAAAGATTTTGAAATACAAAACTCACAAGTCAAGAATGGGCCTAACTTCAGGCTTTTAGGGTTATTTCCCCTGTCCAGAAGTTTTACATAGGAAGTTGTGGCATTTGAAGAAACAGAGGAACAGCCTACTTTTATTCTCAATTGTTTTAACAGAAAAGAAGGGAAACAAGAAACAATATATTATTAATAGTGCTTTACATTGAACTTTGTATTTTCATTTTTAACACTTTAAAGGATTAATGATCAGTCCCAATTTCTAAAAAACAGAATGCTTCAGAATGTGCCAATAGATCCAATAAAAAAAAAGGGACAAAACCGAAATATCTTGAGAAAGAAATTGTTTTCCAGCTGCATTTCTTAAAATTTTATGTATTTTGGGGGGGCTTCTGTATACGTGTTTCTTATTCTTGTAAGTTTCCTATGTATAATATTTCATGTAAGGGACACCATGAAAAATGCTTCTGTCTTAAACACTTCGAAAACAACAGACAACATATCTAAATAATTTGATGGAAAATAGCTGCATAAGCTTTTTTTGCTTTGTCAAAATAAATAGTTGTGTTAGATATCTCAGCAGTATTTAAGCCTATTGGCCTTAAATGAAACTCTAAAGTGAAAATGTTTTCTTAACATTTCTTCTACATAGAATTTGCAGAAATGGAAGTGGAAGTCGGGGGGAGGAGGATGTCTTAATTATATGTAGGATGTTCAAAAATAGCTAGAAGTATACTTTGCTTAGGATAATTTGTACTGAAATTATAGTTTAGTGGTGGAATCCTGATTTGTTGTACCTCAGCATTTGTTGAGAATCTCCCATCACTGTAATTCTTTAAATCAAGAGGTATCTTATAGTAATTTGTTCTAGCTCAAGTGGTAGTTAATTTGAAGAAATCAGATTAAATCAATATTAAACAGAAGAGAGGAACCTCAAAGGTTCATTTCTTACATTCCAATCCACAAATTAAATTTTTGCTGTTGTACAAGCAGCATTGACTGTGATGAATACTTGTATCTAAACCAGTATAAAACAAAGACAAATAAAACTGCTCTGTGGACTGATTGGGTAAGATGAATAGTCTGAGATACCGAACTTGAAAGGAACATTGGGAAGTAAAAGTCTAGAAAGTAACTGTTACCACTGCCTTAACTCTTATTTTTCATTCATGTTTCTTTGTAAGGAACATGTATTAAATTGCCTCATGTAAAGCAATTCATTTTACTGTTTGGTTTTTTTTTTAAGTGTTGGTCTCTACAGATATAAGGTGTAAGCTCAAGTAAAGTCTTCAAGTGATCCCACTGTCTGCAGGTTTTCAGTTGGGTGTTGTTTGTTGTTGATCAGTCAGGAAATGGACACAGTGGTATGTGAGTTAAATGATGACTTGTTTCACAGTTTTTAATTGTAAATAGTTTGTGACTTCCATTATTAACTTAGAATTTATTGGTAGAGATGAGTAGTTATAAACAGAATAGTCACATTCAGCTCTGAATTTGGTGGAAAAATACAATTAAGTTCTAGTTCTTACATTTCTCGTTAGATAGATACTCTGCATCTACCCAGTCCTGTCATCACCTTTATTTGTGGTGGATACACTATAATCTTAAAACAAAATATTTGAACAGTCTGTATAACACTCTGGAAAAAATCCAGAGACAGAACTGTTCATGCAGTATTTTGAGAATATAATTTACCTTAATATTCCTCTTGTGTCCAGATATTCCAAAATAACAGTGAGGTTTGTCCCATGTTATGCTGTCACCAGAATGCAATGGAATTTGTGTTCTATGTGTTTTTAGCTCTACTTCACTTTCTTCTATGTAAGTAATTAAAAAGAAAATAAGACAGATCAACAGATTTTAATTCAAAATAAAGGGTGACTGTTGCTAGCAGAAAATATATGTGAAAGAGAAGATTTTTCTTATTTTAAATTAAAACTAAACCACATTTTTAAAAAACATGTTGACTGCAAGTACCGATCTCAAAGGCATGTTTGGTACATTCACTTTCCACTAGGATCTGTGTGTGTAGGACTGCTAGAAATTTTTGAAATTATCTTATATGTTATTTGGAGAATCTAGTGTGATTAAGAGAAATACTCATCTTGTTATTAGTATCACCAAGACCCTGAAAGGAAGGAACTCTCCAGATGTATTGAACTGCTTTATATTCCATTTGACTCTTAGTCAGCCGGTTAGTACTTTAAAGTATTCCTGATTTACATCTGCCCTAGAGACTTTGCATACTCTGCAAGTAAGTTAACATGAGAGTTAAGATTGGAACTCATAATAATGGAGTTCACTGTGGGTTTCTGCCTTCCTAGGGCTTCCTGGTATATAACAACACACCAGAGGAAATGTTATTACTATGCACAGACCCAGTTCACATCTATCTGGGGATCTGCACAACCATCTGCTGAAACCATCACATCATGTGGATGGCAGACTGCATGAATTGCTGCTATTGTGCATGTTTTTTATATGTCTTAGAGTGCTGATGAGCTCTAAATTTCTATATAGAGCAGGAAGAAGATTAAATGCCTCCAGAGGCCAAATAGCCCATAATTTGCATCCTTTGCTAGATCTGTGGAAACAACTCCTTTCTTTCATTGTCAGTAGCGTTAACCTGTGCTTCTGTTTAGGCACTTCAGGTCAGCTACAAATTATTTTGCCTGAATATCTGTCCAAATCTTCCTGTGTCCATTTTGTGACTTAAAGCAATAATCTCAGCTTGAATATCCTCTACTGAACTGATGGAAAAGTAACCTTTCACTTTTTGAGAATACGGGCTAACCAGAAGCTACCTCAGTCCTCTTTCAACCACTGGAGAAGGAGGGAGCACCAGATGAGTCTGGTGTGTTTTGTTTTGTATTGCTTTTGTTCAAAATTACCAAAAGATTAAGGGAGCATGAGGGGAAAAAAATAAATTGTGTGGAAATAATTTGTGCTCGCTGATGGAGGGGGAGGAGGATTGATACAAAGTCAGAGGCCCCCTCAGCAGCTGTAGTTTTTTTGTTGGAGTGAAGAAATCCTGCAGAAGTCAAGAAGGAAGGGAAGGGTTTTTGCAGTGGTTTTCCCCTGTTGTGGATATCCATTGAAGGCTACACAGGCCATAGATTCCTCCCTAGAGGAATCCTTTCAAAAAGCTGCTTTGAAAGAGGACCTGACATAACGTCACTCAGTCATTGGCAAGTACCAGGGATGATGCCCAGTCTAGCAGGTGGCAGTGCCAAGAGAACAGCTCTTGGGGATGACCAGCTGAAGGAAATAGCATAAATTAATGGAAAGTACTGAAAGCACCAGAGGATGCTGGAGAAAATCCCTGCAGTCAGGAAAAGAGCCGTAATTACTGCAATGAAAAGGTAAACTTCTGATAGCCATAACCATCTTAAGAAGGTGATCAACTTTCTCAGCAGCTGAATTCATCCATGCTGGGGCAATGCACTGTAAATTTGGGTATAAGACAGTGGCAGTCCCTTAGGAGTCCCTGAGAATAGAAGGCTGGGCCAGGACCCTGACTGGGCTTGCTTCCTGTCAGCTACTCGTGTTCCCAAGTTAATGCTCCTTCCTGTTCTAGCTCCCTCTTTTGCTGTCAATTTGTGAGATTTCCATATTTGCTGAGAACCTGGACACTGTAGTTTATTTTGGTAGGATTCTGAAAGGGAATTCAAGCTGATGTTTGTTTTCTATAGGAACTTATAGAAACTGAACTTTGACAGTCAGTGCTGGGCATAAGGAATACAGTTTCTATGCTTGTTCATATTTAAGATTATCTGTGTAAAGGGAAAAGCCATAATATAAATTTAATTGCAGTTTTGATGTCTATGAATGAGCAACTAAGTAATTAAATTGGAATAACTGTTTCTCATTTTGACAAAAATGCAATTTACTCTCTACCCTTCAGCAAGTCTCCCCACTCACCACCAGTGTTCCAGAAAAACTTTTCATGCTAAAAATAGAAAAAAATAACAAAGCATAGGCAGAAAGAAACATTCTCAAAATTATCTTTTCTGTTTCTTAGAGAAATACAATTAACATACAATTAACATGATTTTAAGCAATCTGAGAGTTTTTACTAATACTTCAGAGGTTATGGCTTTCTAAATTATTTTAACACTGTAGTATTCTACTAATATGCAGTGAGTTTTTGGCCATGGTTGTTAGAATGTAGAGTGCTGTGATTTTCTGAAAAACATATCTTTTCAAGATTTGCTAGTCAGAATATATTCCTTTCTAAAATAAAGTTCAGAGTTCTGACGATGCCTCTTTCAGTTATTCCATTATATCTCTTATATTACTTACATAATTTATGTAAGTAATATGTTTAATTACCTCCATAAGGTATGTTCTTAGGACCTTAGCAAAATAATTTTCCTTACTAAATTTTGATTTAAGTGTTCTAGTTAATTTTTTAGTTAATTTTTTATAGTAATTTTTTAAAATTTTACTATATCCTATAGGATCCTGATTTGTCATTTGGAAAAATGATACAATGTTTCAGACTGTTCTGGCAGAATAGAAACACTTTTTTTGGTACCAATTCATCAAATTTTTGCTATGTATTGTAATGATCAATAAGATCATGTTGTGGTTTGCTGCTAAGAATGTACAATATCCACATTTCTGGTTCAGTTTCTGTTAAGTGATCCACATTGAAAAGTCCTCAAGTTTCCATTTAATTCTGTTGCATGTTATCTCAATCAGATTGACAACCTGATTAAACTTTGTCAGAAGCACTTCATACTGACATAATTCAGTAACAACCCCTAACTTCTTAAGAAGAAAAATAGCCTTTCTTCCTTTCTAGCTTATTGACTTGTTTTTGTAATGGCATCAAAAGACTTCTTAATTTGCTTGTGGGATATATGACTAATAGAGTCATATAATAGAATACCTTTCATCCACACTGAAAACTACAGTATGAGACTTCATTGTTTTCTCTTGAAGAAATCGTTATGTAATTTCAGTACTTACTGAGATGGAAGATGTTCATTAAAAATCTGAGTCTTGCTTCAAAGCTTCCAAGCCTCCAAGTCAAGTTAATATTTTCTGTAGAAGTGAAAAGTCAATAATATATAAAGCAGTTTGAATTTAATTTACATAATGTAAAATAAAACTGCTTCAGAGAAGTGCAGGGTTTAAGGAGAATATGAAAATCATATGGCTTTGTTTGGTGAAGCCTAGCAATATATTATATTAAAATGCCTAGTAAACCCCATGCTCTAATAGGTTTGTTACATACCTGGATTGTCTTTAAGGGAGTGCTATTTTCTTATAAGTTCACATATTATAAAAGGTTTCATAATGACATTTAGACATTTCATAATTAGGCATTTCATAATGTTTAATAACAGTTTGGGTTAACAATAAAGCCTCACAGGGTAGTTTTCTTTGTGGAAGGAAGAACATGTAGGATACTTTGTTACCTGGCTGTCCCATAAATTTGGCAGAACAAAATGGAATTGTTTAAGAGGAAGTAGCTGAGCTTAAGAAAGGCATGGCTGTGGTACTTTTTTTCATTCTTTAGCAATACTTAATTCTCTTTTGGTCCTTTGTATTGTGCATCCAGGCTTAGTAGTGACTGGTGTCTGGGATTTCAGATAGGCCAGCAAGATATTAAGTCCAGTAACTTATGGCCTAACTACTTATTAGTAGTCTAATTGTCTGATTTTTCTCTTGCTGTAGGACCTTGTTCTTAAAGCGTTGTGTTCTTGAAATTTTAAACTTAAGGTAGGCAAACAGAGGAAGTGCAATATCTGGGAATGCAGACACCCACTTTGCCTGTTGGTTGTTGTGGCAGTGAGATTACGACACGGAAACAAATCTCAAAAAGGACAAAAAGCAGCCCAGAGCAGCCTCAAACAGTGTGTGAGGTGACGTTGACACTGTATTCATAATCAACACATTGGATTCATTCTTGCACATGGGAGATCAAGTTTTCTGCAGTACCCCATAGTGGCTTGTGATTAGATTTAACAGAGGACTGAAAATTAGTATTTTCCTAGGTGGACTTGAACCTGCTTAGTCTGATGGCATTACTGCAAGAATTTGGAGTAGCAGCATTGAAGTCAAGTAGGACTCACTTTGAAACTTAAAAATTTTTTGTCAGTCACTAGACAGCTACATTTTCAACGCTCTCAAGTCAAAATTATCTCCTCTTCCTGTAATTTAACTGTTTAGTACAAGCAAGTTTAGGTGAGCTTCAAAATGAAGTGATTATGAGGGTGTATTAGCTTGAGAAGTTTTTTATGTGCTGGGACCTAACAAAGCACCCATATGCTTTGCAGTGCAAGAAAGAAGAGTAGAGGTGGCACAGAAATGCAAGAAATGAAACAACAACAACAACAACAAAAAATGGACTAAATATGAATTTAACCAGAAGTGAAGGAAATGGTGCACCGGAAGAGAAAGCAAGAGAGAGTTGATTGATTTAAAGGAAAAGGATCAGGAAAGATGTGAAAAACAACTTCCCATTTATGGCTTTCCCATAAAGCCAAAAGGGCAAATGATTCCTTGCACCTGTTATGAGCAGAAGCTCGTAGCTTGAACTCCATCACGGATTATGTAGGTGGCATATGCCTTGTGCAGTTGTTTCTGTTGGGTCTTTGTTGGTCTGACTGCACCCACAGTATCAGTACTGTGCTGCTGCTTGAACTCATTTTCAGTTAGGCGTACTAAAATATAGCTCCCATTCTCAAAGCAATTCTCTTGAAAAACCTGGTGCTGTTTCCACTAAAGGCTCCAGAATTATTGCCAAAATTAGACAACTGATGGTAAAATTTAGCCCCGTACAGCTGGACAGAACAAAGACAATCTCATATTTAGGTCTCACTTTAATCAACAAGACAAGATTTCTGTGAAGGGTAAGCCTTATTCCAGGTTCCATGATTCCATGATAATTTTCTCCATAATTTGCAATGTGAAGACTCCATATTTCAACTGTATTCAATCCACTGTGATACATAAGTACAAAAAAAGTAATTTTCCTCACTTGAATGAATTTAGCATTAAATGTACTGACAGTTTATTAGATACTTGGAAAACTATAGAACTATGCAAATACTATGTATGATCTGTTTGGAACCTTTTTGTTTGTTGAGAGTGCTTTACAGGGAACAATTACATTGTATAGTATATTAAATTTGTATAATTATTGAACAATTCCTTAAAGAGTGGCAAATGCTCTACTCAGAGGAATTTACTTGACTGAGAGAACCAAATTACTGAAAGATTGCCTACACCCCTCTCGCTCTTTTATAATAAATTCGGAAAAAATGCTGCACCATAAGAATGAAAATTTTAAATATGCATGGTTTTAAATACTGTATATACTTCTGTGGTAGTTGAAGGTGCTAAGGAAAAGGTAATGAAGTTTGCATATAAAAGCCAGAAATAACCTGTTTGTGGAACTGAATAATAAATATAATAACATACGACATAACAAGCAAAACACCTGATTTTTTGTCAAAATTTACAAGTCTGTACCATAAGGTTGGATTAATTTTCAGTCTCTGTAGGTGGCATGCATTCATTTATATTTTAGTAGCAAATGTTTTCTTGTCTTATATAGATCTATTTTTGTTTTAGTGTAGGTAATATCTATATAATAACTGTAATATGAAAGTAATCTGAACCTACTCATTTGTCATCCGTGAAAACTTCTATGTATTATCATGAGAAATCATCATTACTTCTTTCCAAGCTCATGTAGCACATTTTCGTCACCTTGTAATGAGTGTAGGATTCAGTATGTCTGTGGTAGTTCAGTTTTGATAAATGCTCTGATGTAAGGCCCTACTCTTCCAGATGGAAAATAAATGAATGTTCTCTTGTATGAATTATTGTGTTATGCTTCTGTTGTGCAAAACATGAATCCCACTGATGTCCAGAAAACTCTGTCTGTTTGACTGGATTATCTGCTTATTCTATGAAAGGATGTAAGAAAGCCTTCCTTGAGAAGGAAGTGCGATTTCCATACTCGTGGAGATAGATAGACTTAGTTCAGTGCTCAAGTGATGCTTCTCTTTTGTCCTGGCCTTAATATCAGCAGGCAGGATGGCTTTGTTTTGTTTCATGTTCTCTTCTATGATTTTCCTGGAGATGACCCCCGGAACCTGCACATTCTTCAGAATGCCTGCTGGGCAGGTTTTTCTCAAGTTATAAAATGAAAAGAATAATTCTTCCAGCTGCAAAAGTGTTAAAAATTAATGTTAATGTGGTGTTCAGTGACTTATATGTTGTTGTTTCGGTTTGTTTTTCTTTTCCAGGATTACTTACTGCCATCTACCTTTCCAGAGTAAATGGCTTTATGTTGGAACAGAGAGAGGAAATACACACATTGTAAATATTGAGTCCTTCATTCTTTCTGGATATGTTATCATGTGGAACAAGGCAATAGAGCTGTAAGTGCAGATATTTTTTTTCATTTGTATGTGTGGTCATTTTCATAGCTGTCTTAAGTTTAATTTTTAAGAATTATTTGGTTTTGCAAATATTATCAGATCTTTTAAAGCCTTTAATTTCAGTGAATGCATTTGCAGTATTAACTGGCTTTTTACAGGACATTAGTAGTCAGATTTATGTTAGAGATCATGTAATTATATTTCATATAAAAGAAAAAAAAATTGGTGTACTGTTTAACTGTGAAGTTCCATGAAATACAGAAAGTCTTTAATCACTAAAATTCAGATTTTGCTATTTTTATGAGGAAAGCTTGATCACCATATCCTCTATCCTGTGAAGAGAATAATGGAGGATATTTGCCCTAAGACTCTACAGAGAACTTTTCTTCATTGGATTGTGGAATCATTTAGATGAGAAGGGACAGGAGGAGGTCTCCAGACCAAGCCTCCTGCTCAACACAGTAAGAATTTAAAGGTTAATTCAAACAGATCAAAACCTGATGAAGTGATAGGAAAGATAACGAGTGCCTACTAAATGATCGTTCTCTAACGATCATTCTCTAACAGTGTCTCTGTTGGGGGTATGAAATGGAAAGAGACATACAAAAATCTGACTGGGATACATCTATGCTTCCTGCAAGTAAAAGCTTCAACAGAAAGGAAAAACTCTTTCTCTGCTGTTTCCTCTGTGAAGTTCCAGCAAGAGGAACTCCTGTGGGAAAGTTCAAAGTACTTCTTGCCTAAATGTTTCTAAGATATTTGCTTCATGTTGTGAGGGACCTGTAACCTCTGGTAGTAAACTGAAATACAGAGATCGCAGTGAACCAAGAGAACAGTAGCTGAGAACAGGGAATCAGGCCTGCAGTGTAACCCCAGTTCTCAAATTTCCTTCCTTTCTTTTCCCTGTATTATTATACTTACCACTCTGTCCCCCAGGTTGAACTGATGCCTCATTTTCTTTCTCCATCTCTGCCCTCACCAAATTTCATAGGCACAGTTGTACAAATCTAGGTTTACCTTCAAAGGACATATAACCAAGGATTCAAATAGTAATCAGGATTCAGTCTGCTGGAAAATCTTTTGTTCAGTTCTCAGTTTTGGAATGTTTGGTTGGAGCCTCTGTGAGACTGCTCAGCTCTGCTTAGTAGTTATGGCTGCGAAAAAGTACTGCTGGAAAACATGATTTCCACTGGAGTATGATCATTTTGATGAGTTATTCAGGTGGAAAGTATCCTAATTGTTTTCTGTTTCTCACTTTGTTTTGGTGACATTGACATATTGGAGGGCTTTTTGAATTCTGTATTTTAGAATGTCTGTGTTTACTACACTGAGTAGATAATGTCTTTACATTTTTGGGAACAGCATGTTTTCATTTTGTGTGCACTTGTAATTTTCTTTCCTCCAGAAATCAGGATGTTTCTATTCTGTAGAGAAATAGATCCTAAAGTTTTTTTATGGACTGAAAGCCTTCTACCAAGTACCAGTTTCTAATTATTGCAAAATTCTTCTGGATAAATGTTTTAAAATTATTTTAGGGGCCACAACAAACATTTTTCATGAGAGTAGAATATAGTGATGCCTCTCTTTCTATGTAGGAAATAAGGGCTGCTTTCTAACAAGCTTCACTACTGATTTGTTGACATAGGCTAGATGCTGTGCAATATGCTCCCTCTCTAGAACCTTCAAGGAAGCAAGCAGCCCATCCTTATTATCTTCTTTGTATTCTCTATGCAGGAAAATACCTAGACTTTCCAAAATTTCTCTTTCCATAAGTTGTAAAAGGTAATGACAGCATAATAAATATAGACCATGTCTCCTCAAGTACTTGGAGGTGCTGTATGGTTACCAAAATAGGTTCTTCTTCTAAAAAGCAAGTTTGCCATGTGCTGTTTCACTGACAGGTGAGCACAGGTATTCATTCAATACTGCTTCCAATTCTACCAGTCTTAAAAGGAGAAGCTGATCCATGTAAGTGTGCTTCTCTAAAGCTCCATCCTCTCCATCCAATCTTATCATGTACTTCTGGATATGGAATGGAGGAAGTTGTCCTTGTAAATATTTTGCAGGTGGACAGATAAGCTTCTCTGTATTAGAGGAAGAGTCTGGTGGGAATAATGGTGATGTTTGCCACAGCAGCCACTTTATAAAAGGTGCTATAGTCCCTCTGAAGTTGAAACTGGGTGACTCAGTAACATAATTTGAACTCTCTCTGGTAATAAATGATGATCTCTCTATGATGTCTCTTCCAGTACCGTTGCTTTCCTGCATGTAAAATGGAATGTAGATTAGCTTTTAAAGGAAATGTTATTAACTTTAAATTAATTTCATGAGGCGGAGCTTATGATTGTAGACTTTCCTTTGGAATAGTACTGAGAAAAATGTTTGAGACAACAGTTTTATTTTGGGCCATGGATATGTACTGATTTGATTATATTTTTAATCTCCATATTATTTTTCATAATATTTGCATGTTTTTCATATTATAGAAGCATAAAATAATTCATGTTGTAAGGCTTCTCTAGAATTTTCAAGACCAGCTTCCTGCTTACAGTAAAATTGTTCTGGGGTGTTTAAGTTCACAGGGTCTGTTGTTGTTAGGTGCTTTCAAAGACAAAAGAAAATAGGAAAATATATGTATGTAAAATTCAGGAAAATCTTCAGCCTTACCATGAAGAATGTAAGGGGCAATGGTGCTCAGAATTTAATGGTGTTAAATTCTGAGTTAATGATAACATTTCAGAGTGTGAGATTAGCTTTACGATGTTACTATTCTCTATAAAGCTTAGAAGGAAAGGGATTACCTTTTGTGCAATTGTATGTCTTTCAAACTTACTGGCAAGAAAAGTCCTGTAAAAAGCATTGCTCTGCTCCTATATTCAAGTCCTCAGCTTAGATGGAGGTTTTATAAATAAAATTTTAAGTGTTTCAAATTTCTATATCATCTGCTCTAACAAGCCTGAAGGAGTTCATCCCTCTTCATGCAATTCTCATCCAGTTTCTAAAACTGAAAATCTACCAACATGATTTCTCTTTCTTTTAATCACCCCCCCTTACTTTTCACTGATTTATATCTACTTCTAATCTTCATGTAACCCTCATCCTCAGAAACAACCAAATATTTTGAGTCAGTGAGGCCTATCAAGTGACTGCAAGAATTTTTTTTGTACCAGTGATTCTGTTGCAGTGAAAGACTGAGGTGAAAATGCTTGGTAGTTTGCAGACTTGAAGGGAAAACAGGTTTAGATGCAACATTTTTAGACTTTGCATGCATGTCTAAATCTGATCACCTTGTCCAGCACAGCTACTTTTACTTACAAAGCTGGCATTTGGTGCAGAGGGATTTTTTTAGTGATTTTTCTTGTCTGCTTTTGTATCTGAAAGATCTGTAGATCTGGTTTTTTGAGTGATGGTGGTTTTATGCCCTGTTCAGAAACTTCTAGTGGAGATACATGTCAAAAAGACGATTGGGGTACATATTTTATCATAAGAGACTCTCGTCTTCTCTAACAGGAGAGATCATTCAGTGAGCTTAAACAGTATCTAATGTTAGTTAGAAATTAAGGCCTGAACAGCTAATAATGCAAAAGAAACAGGGGTGGTTTTTTGGTGTGGTTTTTGTTTGTTTATTTGTGGATTGATGTGGGGGTTTTGGTTTTGGTTTTGTTTGTTTGGTTGGTTTTGTGGGTTTTTTTGTTTGTTTATTGCTGTTGTTGTTGTTTTTATTTTTTAATATTATTTTCAGAACTAAATTGTAACCAATTCTGGAATTTGCAGGAAAAATTTCCTTCTTAAGTCATATGCACTGTCTGTGTCTCAGTGGACCTGTCCTTGAATAGTGCTGAGAAAAAACACAAGCATATGGGTACCAATTCTTGTCTCAGCCATTTCTATCATCTCATGCATTATCACTACTTCAGGCCACACTGAAGCAATCTTCTCAGCTAAGAATGAATAAATTAAAACTTTTTCACTTGTCATTTCTCTGTCATGTAGCAGAGCTAGTCCTTTGCCAGAGGGGTTTGAGGCTCATAATACTGTTTGGTTTTCTACTCTCTTAATAAGCAAACTGTTTTTCTCTTTTCCTTCCAAATGTTTGGAAACAGCTTTGGAAGAGAAAAATAGTCAATGAGCCCAGCATGTCTCCATTTACTCCAACTACAATGAGATCGATTTTCACAGCATGATCAAACATTTGGGAAGGTCATCTAGTGTTGGAAAGCAAAAGAAGATCTTTATATGCGTCTTCTGAACTTCAAAAATGAAAAATCTGCATTATAAACCACCCCAGTAAGATTCCAGGGTTTTAACACCCCACAATCTAATGAATGAATAACTGAAACTTGCCAGAATTTATGGGATTTGGAGAATTAAAGAATTGGGCAGACTGGAACTCAATTATGACAGAGCCATAACTTGGTATCTCCTTTCTTAGCCCTTTGTTTGCCCAGCCCCATTTCCTAAAATGGAGACTCAGAATCAGTAAATCCACAGCAGTGAGGGAAAGCAGTACAAAGGAGGCGAAGTAATAGTCTAGAGGAATCTGCTACCCCCTCTTGTGCAGATTCAAATGGAGATAGTTATTAATGTAAAGAAAACACAATTTTCAAGGCTTCCTTCTGCTGGACATTTCAGGAAGTGTGTCTAAGACTCAGAGCTGCATCTTGAGGTTGAACTGATTCTTGCTTACTCCAGCTCCCAGCTTTGATCCACAGCATATGAATAATGTGTCTAACTTACTCATTCTTTTAAATTTCTCTATGGCTCTACAAATGAAAAGAAGGTCTTAAATTCCCTGGAGCACTAGACCTTTATGGTAGGTAAAACTGTGGGAGATGTCTGACTACTGACACTGAGGAAGTATTTGTCTATGCACGTGGCTTTTTCAGCACTGCCACATTCAGTCAATTTCAACTTCATGAATATTACTAATATGGATGTTTTCTTTCTTTTTCCTCTCTTCTAACTCCTTCTACCACTTTCTATCACCAGATTTTTATTCTTCTCAGAAATCATTACAGTAGTTCTCCAATTGTGCAGGCTATTTTTTCTTTCAAAAGGAAAATGGTTTTGATTTGAATCTATTTTGTCATAGCATGCTTTTACCTGCTTTAAAGATTGTCTTGGTATTTGAAGTTCTTACAAATAAAGTCACTTGATTTCTTAGAGTGCATAAAACATTCCAGGATGATTGAGGAATACATCATCTATGAATTTCCACATTTTGCTGGGTGCAGATTGTAACATTGCTGAAGACTTCTTTCTGAGCTTTCTAATTTTAGGATAAAATAATCAAATAAAAGCTTCCATCCTTACAAATCTTTTGAAGTCTGTTTTGTGGTGACTGCTGTCTTAATTTCAGTCCAGTTCTTCTACATGTTACAGCATAACCACTCTCTCATTTCCCCAAATGAATACACACCAAGTAAGTGAATACCTGCTGCTGTCAGGAACTTCTGATGAAGTACAAAACAACTCAAAGTATCAGAATCTTCTTAGCAAACACATAGTTTTAGTTCTCTACTGCTGTCATAGGAATCTTTGGTTCCATTTTTCAATTCTGCAGTCTGGTTTTTTTGGGGGGTTAAAGGGCAATGAAGACTATGAAATGTTGCAAAGTTTTGTATCATTAGCTCATACTTTTTTCTTGCTCTGTTGAAGTCAGATTTCATTTCAGAAATTTTTTACTGCAAATCATAGCTGATAGTTTTTGGACTTGATCTTTTTTTTTTCTTTTTTTCTTTCTGCTGTGTATTGACTTGGATTTGTGTTTTATCCTTTTTCATGGCTTTTCAGAGCTTTTATTTTCTCGGTCATTCTCAGCTGTACTCTGGCTGCTATTTGAGAATGAAGAATTCCCTGCTCAACTATTTCACTTATGCCTTATTTTCACCTGCTGATTCTTCTTCATTTTTCCATTTCTCAGGGAATAGGATTTAGTTAGTTTTTATGCAGTTCCTCAAAGCCAGCTTGAAGGAATGTCTATACACAAGTATCTGTCATCAACAGTAGAGTGCTTTATTCACAATAGCTTCAAATCTGGTTGGTTTTCCAGCACCTCTTCAACCTTTCCAGGATCTGTTGGATCTCTGCTTTTGCATTTAATATAATTCAATGGCAGGGTTTTTTTCTATGTAGGCGGTTCCACAATGACAGTGTCCAACTCTCCAATCTCCTGGACAACTTTACTGTAATAGCAATGAGGGGAAACAGAACATTTTATGTATACTAAAACAACTTAAGGCAAAATGGGATTTTGTGTGTAGACATTTCCACATGCAGTAGAATTTACTGTATGAAAGCAGTAATTATTGTATCTGTAACTCTGATAGCATTTCATGGGTTCTATAAAATGAGGTTATTGATATAATGTAGTTAACTAAATAACTGCTTTGTTTAATCTGGCTTGTAGTGCAGTCATGATGTCTACCCTCAAGAGAAATTGACTGTAGAGCCTAATGCCTTGCTCTCCTTTTATGAGCAACACTTCCCTAGGGCTCCAAAAGATATTGTTGTTACTTCTATTTATACATCCCTTCCTTGAGGAGACAGGGAGATGCAAGAAGTGAGGCACTGATCCTGGTCCTGGTCTTAGTGCGGCACAGAGAATGGAGTTTGAGTTCCTCACCACAGTCCTGCATCCAAAGGGAGATAACATCACTTCAGGAGAAGCAAACCAGAGAAGGTGTATCATGTCACTCCTTCTATGTCCATCCATTGGGCAGGCTCAGAGCAGCAAGCAAAAGGTCTTGCAGAATTGAGGAAGTTGCAATGCTTTCACACACAGCTTTCTTCCTTGCTCCACCTGAACTGGGATTATTTTGTACCAGTTTATTCTCCCACAAACATCTTCCCCAAGATAAGATTGTGCATATTCATCCAAAACCAAGCACCAAACTTTATGCTTCATCTTTTGAATATTCCGTGATATGTAGTCCAAAGAAGAATCAGTTTTGATGCAAATACTTTACTTGCTGTGTATATAAAAAAAAATAAAAAATCAATGTTTCTTGGAGCTCTGGAAAGGCAGGAGGACTGCCAGGGAACAGGCTCTGCATTTCCAAAAAGCTTCAGGAACCTCTGTTGTCATCTGTGTGTGATCTTATCTGCGATGGCACATGTGAAATTAGTTTTGGTATATAGAACTATTTGAAAAAGATCCTTTCTGCTTTCCTGACAGAAGCCATGTTATGACTGGCAAACGTAATAGACTCTCTACTTATTCTTACCTATGTATAAACAAAGCTGGCCTCTGTTAAATGATCAAGGAAATTGTGGAGGGTGGATCCTGACTGGTTGTGAAACCTCCACCCAGCTGCTCTCTGACTCCCTGTCCTCAACAGGACAGGGAAAGAAAATAAGAGGGGAAAGTTCATCAATAAAGGTAAAATCAGGAAAATCTCTTACCAGCTACTGTCAATGGAGAAACCAGACTTGACTTGGAAAAAAATTATTGCCAGTTTAATTTATTGCCAGTTAAAATAGAGTAGGATGGTGAGACACAAAGACAAAAACTAAAGCTCTTTCCCCTGGAATCCTCATGTTTCCTGGATTGATGATGTATATGTGAAAACTAAGCAATAGTTTATTGAGTCTTTTGCTAGAGTGACATACCTGACAGTCTTAAATTTAATAGAAGTGAAAGAAAAAGGAAGAAGCCAGAGCAAGCCAGGTATTATACAAAACAACTAAATTATTAAAATAACAAGAAGTAAGGTAATATGAATACTAAGGAAATATTTACATCAAATGTAGAGGAAAGAAAATGAGGAAAAATAAAATCTCATGCATTTAGTGCATACACTGATGTGTTTGGTATCAACTTTGCTGATAGTGTATATAAAGCTGTTATTCAACAAAACTGAAGAAATAGCTAGGTGAATAGTAATTAAATTATAATACTCCTTAAAGAAACAAAAAGTGCATAAGAAAAATAAAATACTCAAACCCTACAACATTAATACAGTGCAGTAAATCCCAGGATTCTCCAACTACAATGAATTCAAGAGGGAAATGGAGAAGATTGGAAAATGTATTAGTGTATTGTATTAGTGAAGGTTTTCAGCAGAGGTTTTCGCACAGAAATTTGAGGCTACACCCTGCAGGAATATAAGATAAAAATGAGACTGGTAGTGAAAGACAGGGGTTTTTATACCACTTACAGAGGAACAAGGAGCTTGTGTGACTATGAAGGTATATTTAGCCTAGAGGACAGCTCACATAAGAGTTTGCTTCTACCCAAAGAGAAATTGATACATTATTTAGTAAGCAATGTATCCTTCAAAGAAACTGATTGCACAGATTTATCTAAACTGATCCTGACTTTTAAAATTAATAGGTACAAAGAGCTGACTAAATGGAATCAATCTTTACCTTAGAATGACAGTATGCTCTTTTCCGTTCTCCTTCCATTTGTCATGACTTTCCCAATATTCCTGGTCATGTATCGAGACTGGAATGGCCAAGCAACCCACCATGCTTCCTGGTTGGTTCAGTGGCCTGGGATAGCTGCCCAACCCATTGTGTTTTGTCAGTCTCCATGTGCTTCTGCTACCATCTTGTTTGTCCCAAGCTTTCTGCGGAAACATAGCTGATGTCTACTTGCTTCTGCTCTCTCTTACGTCATCTGCCTGTGGTTCTTATCTGACTAAAAAGTGAAAACTCTCACGCTGTGTCTTCTCTTCTTGTTTTCTCCTCTGGTTTGCACCCTTCCTCCTTTGCCCATCACTGCATAGGCAGCATATGCTCCAAACAGACCTAGTTCTTTCCATCAAAATACTCTGACCAGTTCAGACAGGTGAATCTATCTCAGAAACAACATTTGAAACAGCCTAGAATGCCCCAAACTTTCACATGCACTCCCTCAGGACAGATGTACAAGATGTGTGTAGGTCTAAGCACTGCTCACAAACAACTTCATCTCATCCCTCAGTTCGCTGTCACTGCCTACCTACCCTGTCTGCTCCAAGGCCTGGTGTTGTGCAAATTATATTTTTACTTCAGTACAGGTTACTCAGAAGCTCAACCAGAGGGGTCCCCTCTGGTAAGTTGGCTTGGATAGGAATGACAGGCAGGTCTCCTGCTACCTGCACTTCTGTAAAAAATGGTTTTGTGCCATGTCTCAGGCCAAATGGGTGCTTGCTGCTGGCACCATGAGAGACAGTCTGTATAGAATGTCACTGTATAAACTGTCTGTCCACTGCTTTCCTGCTGATCTCGCTTCTGTGATGGGATATGCTGCAAAGTGGTCTTGCAGAAACCTTGCTCATGGAGACATCGTGTAGGAGAGTAACATGCTGTATGTTCACAATGTTTGGAGTAATTTTTCATTGTTCTCAGCTCAGAAATAAATATCAGACTAGATCTTTGCCTCTCTGTTTTGACCCAGCTTTGGTGCATGATGAAATAGTTAAAATATTTAAAATATAATGGGGGCAAAGTATAGAGGCCAGAGAAGAGTGTGCATGCTCTTAAGGAGTGTTGGAGCATACTGTTCTGGGAAGGAGGAGGCTATGAGGCTATAGATCAGTCCACAGTGTTTTAATGATTGAGTTGTCTGAGAATTTTTCTGTACCACTCTCAGTCTGTGATTTGGAGACTGACCTGTAGAACAAAGGCCAGTTTTGCTACAATGCAGTATTCAGCCAAAGGAACAGGCTATTATTTTAGGAAAATCATTTGAGTAGTTTGGCTGGAAAAGCTTGTTTTGGTTTGTTTCTGTAATTCTCTTGCCAATTGTTTTAAAACTTGGACCCTAGGTCATTTTACATATCGTTTCCAGGTAAATTCTTCACTTTATGGCTCTGCCAATTTCTGCCATATTTTTTTTCCTGATGACCTTTGGTGAACCAAGACCAGTTGTGCAAGTTCAGATGCTAAGCTGAACTCCAAGGGACATGTACTCTGACCCCAGAAACTATATGGGAGAAAGGTCCTCCGTCCTCCTCTGTGCAGGCATTCAGTGTGGACTGGTACTTGTTTTCTTGCTCTCTGTGACTGCTAGGGCCTGAAGGTCAGGTCAGAAAAGATGACAGATGAAAAAATCTCCATCTGTTCAATCAGTTTCCTATGGTCTGCATTTGCTGCCAGGTGCTGGACATTAGTAACTTCAGTACTAAGCTGCATATGACACAGTTGGTACGTGTTGCAAAAAGGGAGGGGATGTCAAGAATAGTAATTAATCTCTATGTAGGCTTACAAAGACTCATAGGATGAGTGTTGTGGCTGAGGAGCCCCACTGAACATGCATTGTGGGTGTAACTGTGTTAGTTGGTCTGAAGATGAGATAAGGCTTTACAGATCAGAAATGGCAAGATGCTCCATTTCTGAAACCCTGCTGCAGTAATGCTAAGGCACTTCCTGACAGGGCAGTGTAGGTGAGATTACTGAAACCCTGTCTTTAGTGACACTGGAACTTGGTGAGTCATGCTATCAGTATCTGAAATGAATCCAGTGGAGACTTTGTAAATCCTTGGCAAATTAGCCTTCAAGTAAAGAAGGAGGGTCAGAAAGAGATGGAGTAGAGAATAGAAAAAGCAAAAAAGCTGTAAGAATGAGAGAGGGGAAAATTACTGTAATAGGAAGAATAGTGAGAAAAAAAAAAGAAGGAAGGGTTCATTAAGAAAAGAGAATCTTTGCCTATAATGGGAAAAAGGAAATAGAGGAGAACATGAGAAGATACCTATAACTTTACCTTACCCTGTTAGGCTTTTTACAATTATTTTTAAACCATTAGAAGTACATGTTAGCACACCTAGAAACTGAGCTATCTAGCTCTTCTTACAACAAAAAACATTCACAGATTTTAATTGATTTTTGTCTTGCAGATCCACCAAGACTCACCCTGGCCCAGTTGTACATTTAAGTGACAGCCCAAGAGATGAGGGAAAAGTGAGTACAACCAATGTATAAACTTTTGCAGCATTTCATAGCCTTTATTTGCCTTGCCTCTCTGTCCTTTTGTTTACTCACTAATTTTATCAGTTGCTTTCTTTCTATGTTTGCAAGTCACTTTATTTTACAGTTCTCAAGAAGAAAGATCATCTTTGCACAAATTTAATGAGTAAACTTCTGTGATACAGAAAACATGCTGTACTTTGAAATTTATTGCCATCGAAATTGTTCCTGTTTAAAAAAGTTTGACTTTGTCTAAGTAAGATTTGATAAAAAATGGTATCACAACTTCAGTACTTGGATAAACATGCTCTTACGAAGGCATTATAGTAAGTTTTTGTAAGATATCAGGTTCGCTATCCGAACCAGGTTTGGAACTTGCTGCTGTTTGCTATTCTGAACTCTGTTCACTGTCCACAAGTGGAAGCCAAACATACATTAGGGTTGTGACTGATACCAACAGGAGGCACAGTCAGAGTTGGCTTTATTTGTATGGCAGCTTTTCAAAGACAAAATGTGGTTGACAGAATTCTGGTTCTATTACAGTGGTTTTTTTTGTTTTGTTTTTTTTTTTTTTTTTTTTTTTTTTTTTTTTTTCTTTCTTTTTCTATTTTGTTACTGATGTTTGATATTTGAGCATTTTGCCTGTGTGGAAAGGGTATTTAACTCTCTCATTGGTTTTGATCATTTTTAGTAATTGCATTTCAGTGTGTATTTATAAAGCACTGCATCTTCCAAATGGTGTATCTGTTTGACAGTGTACCTCACATTGCAGCTAACAGCTGTTAGAAACTAGCAGCAGTTTGAATTTTTGATACTGATGTGGGGGATATCATGCTGAAATTATGGGTACCTAGAAAAGCACTGATGACCACATCTGATTTTCATTTGCACCACTTGCCCTTGGACTTACCCATATTGCAAGGTGACCTACATGCAAATGGTGCACTTGTGCACCAACCCTCCAACAACCTCCATGGTATCTCTAACCCATTCTGGAAGAATCAAAATAGGTCAAGCAATTCAGAATACTATCAAATAAAGTAATTAAACATTATGAAGTGTAGTGCTGGAGCCTCGAAAGCCATTGAGAAATGCAATTTTTTTTTATCTCTGGCAAAATAGCTGATGAGAATAAAGGTTTGTTGATGAGGCATCATTCTTGTTTGCTAGCCACAACAGAAGCTGCTGATTAGCTACCTAAGGGACATAGTGTAGGAAAAAGGGGTCTTGAAAAAAGAAAAAATGGTCTTGTCAGTGAAGATTTTTTACAGGTAAAAAAAAAAATCACTATGCCATGCATTGTGTCCAAACAGAAACCTAAAAATATTTTTCAGCAGAAAGAGAGAAGATGGAAAGGACTGAGGCAAGGGAGTTAAAGAAGAACTGGTTTGGGAATACAGGTGCTTCTTGCTTAGAGGGCTCATGGGAGACATCTGGGCACTGATGAACTACTAGCATTCAAAGAACAACAGTAAATTCAGACAGATGCCTATGAAAAAAAAAAATTGAAAATTTATGGGGAGAAGTAGTAGAAAATGTAAGGTATACTAAAACCGTCCCAATGCAGCTCTTTATATCATTGATAGGTTGAGAGTGGTGTAAAGAGTGAATTGATGCTGACAAAATACTTGCAGTTTTAAAGAAGGTAGAGTTGATAGTGTTTACAGAAGATATCAGTAAAAGGTACACACAAACGTAACAGAAGATCCAACCATTAAATCAAAAGACATACTACTAAATAAAAAAATTCAGTAGTAGAGAAATAAATTAAACTACATTTTTCAGCTAAATCTCATTAAACTTTAGTTGAAAGAATGCAGAATAAATCAATTGTTATTCAGAAGGAGGAAAAAATGGGGAAAAAAGCAGCTCCTGGGAATTCTACTGTTCAACATGGTCATATATAGCCATATATAGAAAATAGAGTAAGCAGTGATGTGGTCTGGTTTGCTGGGCTTGAGGAGGCTGAGAAATCAGCAGTAAAATGGCAGGTTAAATACTATCTTTTAAAGTATATTCAGTGTCAATGAGGAGAAGTGATCCATGTAGGGCAAAATATTTCTGACTTTACATATAAAACAATGGGTGTGAGCTGATGATTACTGTTTGGTATCAAGAGCTTTGAGTGATGATTGATAGTTCAATGGAAATGTCAGCTCAATGCTCAGTAGTGAACAATAAAGTAAATCAAAATTAGGCATTATGCAGAGAAGAGTAGAGGACAAAACAAAGCTATTAAAGAAATGCATTGTTGACCTGCCTGCTGAATACTGAGTATCATACTTGTCCTTCTGTGTCTAAAATGAACATAATGCTATAAGAAATTCAGAGAAGGGACAGGGTTTTCTACATGAGAGACAAGTTAGTGAGACAGGAAAATTCACTATGAAAAAGACCTGATTGTGATTCCAAGTTTGAAAATCACAGTTGATATTAAGAGGATGGAAACAGCCCATAGTCTCTTCCAATACAAAAACTAAAAGAATACCAAATAAGCTGACCTGTCAGATTCTAAACAAGCCAATTAAGTACTTCTTCAAATGTGCAGTGGGTAGAACCTATAAAACGTTTTCCAAGTGCTATTGTGTGTGCTGGAAATGTATTAATCACAAGGAAGACTAGAAAAGTTAACACAAAAGAAATCAATATGAGGGTAAGTGAAGAGGTTTGCTGAATTCTCCTAAAAAGTTCTTAAAGGTGATGTTAAACATGTATTGTTGAGGAGATGGGTGTACTTGGATGAGAAAATTACTTAGACTGAGAGAATATGTGAAAGTTACAAGTATTTGTTTTCTTCCCATATTATTTGGTATTTACTCTTGGCCATTTCAGTACAAGACATTGTCATAGGTAGATTTTTTATTTAATTTATCAGGGATGTTCTTAGATAATAGAGCTGTTTGATGATAGTTCTATGTACTTTGCTTATCTCCACAGCTCCAAGTAAACCAAAGACCACCAAAATGTATTGGTGGTAGAAATCAAAGTCCACACCTTACGTCATGATAGGCAGCAGATAAAAGTGTTCTTTGCATGTTTCAGGAATTAAATAGTACATTCAAATCAGTCATAATCATTACTCAAAATACAGATGTTCTTGTACTCTACAAGACTACTACTCTACAAGTACTTTGCAAGAGTCTAGTGGTATAGCCTTCTCTGGGGTATTACAAAGATGTTTACAGACCTGGGACTGTTTTGCTGAAGTAAATAAGTATTTCTGCTATGAACACTGAGTGGTTGAGGGTCCTAAAACAGAGTCAGACCTTTCAAAATCTAGGACAATCTTAAGAGCTCTATTTGAAAGCCAGGGAAGTTTGTGCACTGGCAGTATCTTCACCTTTTTCATTAAGATCCTTTGAATTCCTAAAAGTTCCAGTTTATTTCATTGACTTATGACTGGGTTCCTTGTGCCAAAAGAGTGAATGCAATTCCAGAAGGCTTCTGCCATTCAAAACTTTTCCAGAGTGATCTCCAGGCAAAATATCTAGGCAGGCTTTGGAAACAAGTTTCTTTTATGAATCTAACAAGCTGTGGCTGAAAGACAGACATCAAAGAGAATTTAGGTATTTAATGTGTCACTGAAGAACAATTCGGGGACCAAGTGATTAAGTTCATGAAATATAACTGTGTCTGCCAAATCAATTAATAAGTGTACATTAGGGACAGACTGGAGCACACAGACATTTATAACTGGCAGATCTGTAGCAAACATGATTTTTCTTGCTGACAAAGGAAAAGACATTAAGTGCAATGATCTGCAGTTTCCCAGCAAATGGAGAAAGCTTAATAGGAAAAGGTTTAATGTTATTTACAATTACCTGGTGGGCTAAACTTCCTATCTCTGAGTCTGAGTTCTGAGATCTAATAATACCTAAAAAACTAAGCCTTTTTGGCAGGCTTGTTTGTTTGGGATTTTTTCTCCAGCTGTTTTGTATTACCAGGACAGGGAAGGGGCTTGCTGGCATGTACCAGGATGTAATTAGTTGACTGTAAAAAAGAAATTTCCTCCCATCATCATAAGCATTTGATGAAGAAAGATTTAAGTCAAGATGTGAAACAACTCCACTAGACAAGGATGATCTTGCCAGGACTTCTCTCTCCAAATTCTGTCCTGTGTTCTGCTTTTTTTTGTAACTAATTAAGCATGAGTAATTAAATGAGGTGGCACAAAAAGCAAGATAAATCTTTGGAGTTTTTTCCATCCTTGAGTCTTATTACAGATATTCTTTTTCTTTGACTGGTTTTCCTCTTCAACTGCATTTATGGATGTTTTTGCTTTTTACCTCTATTACAGAAATAGAGCTTTTCTTATAGCTCTCCCAAGTGATCACTATGACTGAAAGGAGTGGGAATGTTTGAGTTTCCTATGGTTCAGGCAGGTCAGAATCCAGAGCATCATAAATATCCTGGCAATGAGACTAATCCCATGCACCCAAGTTGGAATTGTGACTTTAGTGCTGCACCACAGTGTTGGTAGTAAAGCAGCATGACTACTGTCTGAAAAAAAAGAGAGAGATTCCAGGCTGTGCAGCAAATCTCTTTGACTTTCAATTTCTTCCCTGAAGTCACACTTTGTTGCAATTCTTTAGTGCAGTTGTGCATTAAGCATTTCAGCAGTAGTTCAGGTGAAACGCGGCCTCCGGTATTTAACCTTTCAGTAATTACCTGGAGCATGATATCTTTGCAAAAGAGAGGGGTAAAAATCAAAAGACAAGCCTGCTTCCCCAGGGAGAAAGGCTTACTAAGAAAAAGGGGCACATACTAAATGCTTTTCAATTCCTTCACTTTTCTGAATGTATTTGTACAAAAGCTGAATTGAAAAGAATATTGGTGGATACAAACTGAACGTGACTGGTTTGGTATCCAGCTGTAATGCACAAGTGCTTGTTATGATGACAGTAAGGAGGGCACACAGACTCCATCACTCATTAAAATACTATTTACGGGAGTCAATACAAAAAGGAAGGTGGGAACCCCAAGCTGTTTTGCATTGGATGAACCTCCAATAAGGGCATGGCACCATCCTCTGTGAAGAGGCTTGCCAGCATTTTGGTCTTGGGAGATCCCAAAAGATTTTTTTTTTTTAACTAAAGGCCCCATCCGTTTCTGCTGTCAAGCAGAAGGATGTTCATTGATGAGACGTACTGCCTTGTATTAAGATAAAGGCACAAAGGTGCTGTCCTTGCCTTTACCAAGTGGGAGAGGCCTACAGGGTCCTTTGGAATTAGCAGTTTTAAGCAGTTCTATTAAGTTTACCCTGTGGCCAAGGAAAATGTGCAGCACAATGCAGGCCTGAAAGCCAAGTGCTGTGTGCAGCACAGGCCTGCACCTACTCAAGTGAACTGCTGTGAGCATCACTAACTCTTGGGTATACAAATGGTTTCCATTTGGGATTGCTATACCAGCAGTGCAAGCAGCTGCAGTAAGAGCCTCCTTTGTTCACTCTCTCAATGGCAGCCTGTTATCCCAGAATACCAGATGGCATCCTGACACAAGTGCCATCCAGTTAGTTGCATGCTTTCTTACTCGGCCACAAAATCCCATATAGAGCCATCCAGAGCAAACATGCTAAATATTCAGGAATATTTCTGGGACAGTTTGAACTTTTTTTCAGGAGAATAATTCTTGACGAGCATAATAAGTTATTGTCCATATTCAGGTATTAAATGTATTAACTATAAATCATTTCCAGACTAGCTAGAAGATTCCACATATTCCTGGCAATGAAAAGAATCATATCCAGTAGAGCTGAGAGTATTCCCAGGCTCTTTTTTAGCAATATTGATATATCAGTTTTACTTAACTTGGAAAGAAAGTGATGTTTTGTTTAGCAGCCCAGCCAAATTTCATTTTTAGGACTCATGCAAGCTGAAGTGATAGCAAAGATGCTGTTAAGATTTCTCCAACTAAGAGATAATCTTGTCATTATTCTGTCATTATATTTCTATGTAATTCTTTATATAGAAACCATAAATTCTTGCCTGTATTTTGTGATATATCTGCTTACAGATGATGAATAACTGCAATTATCATTGCCAGTTTTATAAAATATTTTATCGCAGAAATGTGAGAGTCTGCCAGTTTAGCCATTTCCAGTCTTCATATCCAGAACAGGTTCTTAAGAAGACAGATTCTATGGGAAACAGTTTCCAGGACACCTAAATAAGATAACCATCATATTGTCCATAAGATCCGAAATTAGTTGTGTTCAAATGAAGAGTAACTCTACAGTACCAGATCAATATTTCACTTCTTTTCAGTGGAGACAAGGAGAAATTATTGTGTTCATTCTTATTTTTCTCCTGAGCATTGTTTTTCTTCAACTTCATCTTTTCAGAAATCTTTTCTGGTATTTCTCTGTTGTGCATGATGATATGACATCCCAGTTCAAGAAGAAGTGAAAATTGACATATCAGTTAATTTATTTTTAATTATTAGGAAAGCAGGCAATTTATTCTCTGCAAGAGGGCTTCTTCAAAAATTTTTAAAGCAATAGCAAGCATAAATAAAAGGAATATAAGTAGCTGAATGAAAATTTAATCTGGTGACTTTCTTGATTTAAAGTTATTTAATTATCTTAGGTGTCAAACATTTCTTTCTCCAACAAGGGGCAGGGAAGGTAAGAGCTGGTAGGAATGTGCTACAATCTTTGGTTTTCAGCAGATGTGCAATTGAGAAGATTGTCTAGGCACATAATCATGCAGGGGGAAAAAGGGTGTATAACACCCTTTGTTTCTCCCTGTCAGATCTTAAATTGTCAGCAATGTGAAGTAGTTTATACTAAAAGATAATTTGTAAGCGAGGTATTATGTGTAGGGCAAATTACAATCTTGCACATCACTTTGTTATTTCTTTTTATATGACTCAATATTTATATGTACCTTTTGAATCAGAAAATGTAATTGTGTTTTTTTTTTCCCCTCCTCCAGCTGTTGATAGGCTATGAGAATGGGACTATCGTGTTCTGGGACCTACGATCTAAAAGAGCCGATCTGAGAGCTTATTATGATGAGGTAAGCAATTCCCCTTCATCCAGCCAAGCCGTTACTCAGCAGTTTGCCATATGCCTTACCAAGCAGATGGATGTTTATCTAAAGGCATTGCTGGTTCTGGAAATACTCTTTGTACTGTGCTTTGGGGCAAATTACTGACAATGGGAATCAAAGTCCGAGATCTCAAGTTCTGATGCTTTAGGCTCTCATGAGTGTACTGTGACACAGAATGTCCTCCCCTTGATCCTGACAAGTTCATCAACTTCTCTGTGGGGATCTTCAGTTGAACAGAGTCTGGCAATGAGTTGACCTGAGATATAGCTACCATAGGAATTATATAACAATCTTTACTGGGTATTTCTAGAACATTCATTATATTGGAAGAGAAATTACCTTGTCCAGCTGTTGATATTGCCTAGTACTTAACATCTGATTAAACAGTTTTCAAAATTATACTGTCATAGTTATCACACAATTGTCTCTTGTCATTTGTAAGCAGCTTGTGTTAACAGAGATGCAGTTCTTCTATCAGTAATCAAACTGCTTGAAAAATAGATATACACCTAGTTATTATTATTTTAGCACTAGCCCTAGGGAAGAATATGCTTTGTTCTGCCAGTCCTCTAAAGTTCACCATGGATGAACATGATTGCAACTACAATGGAAGGTAGAAAATGACATTTTCTTTCAAGTGATCCTGGCAATAATTATTTTCCTTTAGTTCTCTTTCCTTCTCCATCTTGTCACCTTGCTATGTATTAGGAATATATACACATTTATTTCCCCTCTGAAAAGCAATACATATGAATACATGTGAATCCTGCATTCTTTCAGACCTGCTGTCAGAAACACACTGAAACTACTCTGAGCTTCAAGGTTGAGTTTCTGAGCATCAACAGCAAATTCTTCAAAGGACAGAGTTTGAACAGGCCAGCACTTAAGCCTCAAGACATGCCCACTAAATTGTCTCTCAGTGACAGTCTGCCTGTGCAAACACTTGTGAAATTGCATCCCTTCTGTTCTTAAGGCTGGACAACTTTTTCCTTTTACAGGTCTCCTCAGGAAGGGTGGGGGTGGAGATGTCTGTTCACCCAATGTCGTCTCTTCTACTCAGAATTAGATTACATGAAGCAGGATCTTCTTAATGCTGGTTTCCCTTTTTTTTTTTTTTTTTTCATTTTCAACCCAGAATGAGTGGGTGGTGAAAATTTCTCATACAATTTAGAATTTAGTTTCAATACAGTTCTCAGGAACTTGGTTATGCCTTTTAATCAGTCCCATGCTTTCCTCCTCAGTGGTTATTTGCTGTGTCATTACTCCACTTTGTTCAACTTGTGCTACCTTCTTATATACTGAAATAACTGCAAGATTCTTATTTTGTTTTAAAAAGGATTGTGTGACTACCATTTTACATTATTCCAGACTTTCAGGCTCTGTGTACATAATGTTCCAGCCCTGCTAGAATTCCCTTAGGGAAGCCACTGCCCTTAGAGAGCCACTAAAAAGGGTTCCTTTTTAAATCCTGGGTTACATAGGTTCTATGAGTCAAAATTACTAGTTTGGCATGTGCCACTTGGTATTTAGCAGCAACCCAAATTATCAAGCCTAAGCCTCATCTTACGGATTGGTCACCAAAGATCAAGTCCAGAAATCATTGTTCCTTCACCATGCTACCTGGACTGATGGAAGACCTCTGTGCCCATGATGTCTGACCAATCTTTCGGTATTGTTCTGCCACTGAGCTGGAACAGTTCCAGTTTCAGGGTATCTGTGAAGTCTCAGACAAATTCCTGTAAGTGTTCTGTATCTTCATTAAGTACCAAAGTGCCTCTTTGTATGAGTTCTGAATTAAATTAACTCACCCTCACTTGTCTTACTGTCATAGTGATTTTCATCTTCTCAATGGTGATATGCATGAGATACTGAGGCCCTTCCAATATATGCTCCTACAAAATGCCTTCTATAAAAGGCTTTCCTTCCAAGCTCTTTTGTAATTTCCTTCAAAAGTTTATTTCCATCAAGTGATATAAAAATGCAGCACATAAACAAGGCAGACCTTTCAAATGGTTCTCAAGTTGTTACTGGTAGTTGGCAAACCCAAAATCCAGCCATCTTCCTATGCAGGCTTTGGAAGTTTGCGTCAACCCCAATTCAGAGCTGCCTCAAGGAGTTGTCATCTTTCAATGGAACACATCCCCAAAATGAAGATGCAGAGTTCTCAGAGGCATTTGCCAGATGACAACTCCCTTCCTTTGTCTAGCACCGTGCCACTATGGAAGTATCAAATCGGACATGGCCCTTGCTGCAGTACTACAAACTCAAAGGATTTTTAGCATTCAAACAGTAAGATGAGACAAGCACTGTTCTTGTGCAAAATATGGTTAAAAGTGATACTAAAGACCCTCAGTGGAGAAGGTTTGTGGTTGGAAGGAACTGAAACAGTGTTAGGCATGCTTAATTTTAGTACATGCTGAGTATGAGAGAAGATGTAATGTGTATGCAAGCACCGTGGGTATTGCAGAAGGAGAAGCATACCCAGTCTGGAGTGAGATGCTTTATGTGCATGCACTGTGTGAATGTTCACATGAGTCACCCACCATGATGAACTCCTGTTCTAAGCACAGAACTGCTCCTTTTGTGAGTGGATGCTAAAGAAGTGGATCAGAATGCTTAGACATATTCTAGCAGAGAGAAAATTTGGGACTTGTTCAGGACCATCTTTCAGAATTACTCGTGACTCACAGTTGAGACCTCCAAAAGCATTTCTGGTTTTCTTCCCCATTTTGGCAAAGTCTAATGGGTCAGTTTGAGTTGCTGCTGTGCCAGCTGTTTGTGCCAGGATCATCCCAACTCATCTCCATTCCATGGGAGATTTATGCTGGCAGGTGGCACCTGGTTCTGGAGGGGCAGTTGAACAAGCAGCTCAGTACAGTTTTTAGCTAGTTACTAGCTCCTGCTCAGACAGAGTCAGTGACTCTAACCATGTGAAATGTTTCTAAGTGTGATAACACATCAAATCCAGATTCAAATTTGGCATGATAGAAAGCATGAATGAGCTCGTGTCAGAATTAATTTGCATGAGGATAGACATGCCTTCAGTGTAAGTGAAGCAGTGCTCCCCACAGAACTACCTGAGGGCAACAACGCTGGACTCTGCATGAACCATCTTTCTGTGTTATCTTTTGTTACTTCAGTTACAGCTCGGTTTCTTCTGGTTATTTAAGAGGAATTGTGTACCAACACCCTCTCTGGAAAGTAGAAGCTTGAGTGATACCCATTATGACAAAAATAAATACCTATGGTTCTATTTTTTTCAGCTCCATTTTTTGCACCCTTTTTAGCCAACTACTTTAGTAGTGCATTAGTCAAGCATTCATATACAAGGCATGTGGGATTCCTGTTAAAACATCTGGGCCATCTTAATGCAGACTCGTTTGTGGCTCTGCTGTCCAGCCCCAGGAGATGAGGAAAGCTTTGGTAAAGGGTCATGGCCCTTTGGTTGATTTCTTCTGATACTCTCTCCAGAGCATGATCTGTAACCAGCCATAACAATCAATATAATGATTAAAAGAGGAAAACCAGTGGGGAGTTTTAAATAGTGACCAGTAGCACTTAAGCAAAATTAATATGAACAGCTGCAATGCTGACTTATGAATACCCAGACATGATGTTAAGTCATTTAAATAAATCAGGTAAATGTCTATATGCAATTTTAAGTTCATGCAAGGCCTTAGCATTTCCTGGGTTGAAAAAAAAAATGGAAAATTATTAAGTTGCATTCAAAAATAGATCTCTTTTATTTACATTTACATAAAATTATATTGTTTTTTGCTATTTAGCAGTGAACATTTCTGGAGGGGATGTGGATTCAAGGGAGAGTTCTGTGGGGAGTGTGTGAGAAACAGTGGTATACAGTGAACATTTTGTCAGAATATGGCTCTTGTTAGTTTCCAGCATGTACCAGAGAAATAGAAGGACTTACGCCATTGTCCTTTCCTATAGTTTGATGTAACTGTGGGTATTTTCAGTCAGTTCCACTAAATATGCAGAAAATACTAAGAATGGTATACATAACATTCATCATGTGATACTTGCAGCATGCACAAAGGAGTGGGATACTCCTCTTCTCTGATGCACTATCTGTTCCAAAACTATCTTACATCATTGTTTTGCTAATTTTCTGTATCAGTGAAACAGTTCTGGATTCTTTAGTGTTTTGGTTTTGACATTAAACATCCCAGCTTTCTGTGGACTTGCTCTGCACCTTCAGTATGTGAGAGTGCATGTGGAAATTATCCAAGAACAGTGTATTACATCCTCTGGGGAAGACTGTGTGTGTCGTATGTTACCTGTAAAGATTTTTAGACAGAATGACCTGTAAATTTACCAGATTAAATGCTTCTAAGGACAGCTATCAGACATATTACAACTGCATTGTATGGCCCTTGTTCTTACACTTTTACCTTAATACCCTTTTCCTTCAATTTTGGCCTGATTCAGTACAGGCTTTCTTACATTACTGTCTTGCATTGGCCTTTGTGTTCAAATGTGTATTTCAGCCATCTGTTGCTAAAAAGTGATGGTAATGGACTTTAAACAAACAAGAACAATCCAACTGTTGATATACCATTAGAATAACATAATCTGAAGTTATATGTGAAAATGTCATTAGTGCAAACACTGTATTCCATTCCAGTCTCAAGTTCTTCTTTCATTTCTGTAGGCTATTCATTCTGTTGCTTGGCATCATGAAGGGAAGCAGTTCATGTGTAGTCACTCTGATGGCAGCTTGACCCTATGGAATCTGAAAAGCCCTAACAGACCATTCCAGACCACAATTCCACACGGTAATTCTGATAGTTAAAATGTAACTAAGAATACAGTGTTCTCAATGCTGTTTGCTAATATGTATGTGTATTTAATTTTTCCCTGTAGCCCAGATGTTGCTTCTTGCATAAATATTTTGATCTGCCAAGTAGCTGCAAATTATTGTAAAATCAGTAACTTAGAACAAACTTTTTATTTTAATTTGTGTCATAAATACCTCTTTCTGATTAATATTACTCTAATGTCTTATCCGATTCCTTTTAAGAGTCTACTGCTGCTCTGAGAGACCTGAGGGTCTCAGGCTCTGGGATTTTCACATTTCTTTCTTTAATAGTTTGTACTTACAGGTTTTTATGTGCAATTTTCACAACAAATTAATGCATTTGTGTGGTACTGTGGTGTTTGTCATGAGGATGGTACAAGGCTTCCCAAAGAACTGCAAGGAGGAATTTAAAGTAGCCATAGCAAGGCTGTTATCTTTTATGGGTAGGACTTGATATAAAATTGCTTCCTACAAATTAGGTTAAAAAGTAGCAGCACCATTGTAAGTGCATACATTACTTTACTGAGAAACCTGACTGGGTAGAGAGGAAGGAAGAAGAGGAAGTCAAGATCTAAGTAGCCCCAAAAGGATTTAGCATTTCCTTAATTTACTTCTGTTTTATGATTTTTAATCATAGAATTGTACAATGACAGAAGGGAACTCTTAACCAGTCAGACAATCAGATCAAAACAGGCCTGATTTGATGAGTAAACTCAGGACATTGGGCACTTGAACACTTCCAGCAAAAAATTGCACAACCTCTTTGGGCAATGCCTTTCAGTATTTAATGACCCGTGTGGCACACATTTTTTTGTTAATATCTAGCCAGAATTTTCTGTGCCACAACTTGTGTCCTTTATCTCCCATCATATATCACTGTGCACCTCTGAGAAAAGCCTGGATCCATCTACACTGTATCCTTCAGTCAGGCTGTTGTCAAAAGCAAGCATGACTTTCCAAAGCAACAAACCCCAAATGGCTATTTTTTTTTCTTTTTTTACTTTACAAGTGGCTTTTCTTTGATTGGAAGAAAGTTCTGAGCCATAATTAACGAAGAACTAATGAATTTCAGTTGTATGCTTCAATCAATTTTATCACTCAACTCCAAGGCATGTAATGGCTTAGGAAAAAACTTAAGCTGTTTATGGTCATTATGTGTTCAGAAAAAAAGGTATATAGTTAGTCTGATTCATTGAGTATTAGTTAAGTGTCATTCTGCATGGTTTATAGATGTCTTTGAAGCATGTTCTATGGTTCTTTAGATATATGAGGCAGTAAAAACATAAAGACATAATCAATGTAATTTAGACAAATGCGTATTTTATGGAAATAGGGTCTAATACTCCTTTTGTAGCTTTAAAGTTCCTTTTTTTTGTTGCTTACACTGTTGTTTCAATGCATATGTTTTAGTTTGATCATTCAGTTTCATGTTTTAATAGTTTCCATGTTCTTTCTTTCCTTAGGAAAAGTTCAAAGAGATGGAAAAAAACCTGAATCTTGTAAACCAATTCTTAAAGTAGAGTACAAGACCTGTAAAAACAGGTTTGTTTTTAATTCTGTAATTAACTCAATATTACATGCCTGAGTTAAGTTCTTTTAGAATCATTTCCTGCTTTCTTTGTACAAAGCTATTTATCATTATTTGCAGATACTAAACCTATAATGTAAACTTGTATGTACTATGTAGACTTACACTTGTTATGTTGGTTTTTTTTTTTAATACAGTGAACCATTTGTGATATTTTCTGGTGGATTGTCATATGATAAGCCTTGTCGAAGACCAAGTTTAACAATCATGCATGGGAAAGCAATTACAGTTCTTGAAATGGATCATCCTATAGTTGATTTTTTAACTCTTTGTGAAACCCCATATCCAAATGGTGAGTTTATTGGGAAAAATACAATTATGGAAAATATAAATGAAGTGATCTTTCCCCATACATTAATTCCATCCCAGGGACTTCCATCCTCATATTTGTCGTCATCTCAAGAAAACTGCATAACTGAAAGTACCTGGAACTTGTTTGCATTCTCAATGTAGGAAGCAAGTAGTGAGTGGACAATAAAACATGCATGAATCTCCACTTATAGGATTGAAACCCATGGGCTACTGTGAGAAAACATTGCTATTAATCAAAGATAGGTACTTATATTTCTGAAATGTTTCATGATTTACAGCTAGCTAAATTATGAAAATTAATCTATCACTTACCTGCAAAAAAGGTCTTACACTTAAATAAACTGTTAAAAAGTGTTATGTTTGCTGCATGCTGTGGGTCTGCCAAGTTCTGAAATACATTGTCAGAAATTCCAGAAAATAAATTAAGAAAAGCTGTAAGTCAAAAAGGAGCTAACTTTAGCATTTTAAGCCCTCAAGCAGAAAAGTAAAATGAATCTTATATACATAGCTAAACCAAATACACATTAAAAACACTTAGTAAAGATAAAGTACATATGTCCTTCAATGTCATGCAAGAACTTAATTTTCTGTAATCGGAATTGCTTTGGACCTTCATTTAACTGTGTCAAATACTTCCCAGTATTTTAACCCACTTAGGTTTTGTAGCATCTTCCCCTGCTCACAGATCAATATTTAAACATTTTGGTTTAACTTGTGTTATTCATAGCCTAGTATAAAAACAGGCAATAAATAATGTGCATTCATAGCAGGACTGAAAGGAAGATGAATCACTGCTCTCATTGACTCGTCCTTTTGGCATCACCCATCTGAACACTTTATTCTGAGTTTGCACGTGCTGGAATGATTTGCTACTGTTGAAAAGAAAGTCATAATTTCACATTTATACATTTTTTATAACATCCTATGTAAATGAAGATACTCTATGCATCAAGGGAAGCATTTATTTATCATAATTCTTTAGTTCTGATAAATAAAAAGAGAATTGTATAAAAAACCAAATCATATAATCTCCTAAAGAGTGTGCGGGAGGAAGGGGCATGTTAGTACCTGAATTGAAAACAGCAGACTTACAGGATTCCTAGGGAATATTCTCCTTGAATCACCTCAGAAACGGGGGCACTGTATATCATGCAATGTCCTGCATGATCTGTTTCTGCAGAGCAGTTATACACAGTAGAAGTATTACTTTTGGACACCAAAATACTTTTTCTGTATAACAATTGGATTCAATAATGCAATGATACACACAACTTATTCATATTCTACTTCTTTACTTTTAACATAGCATCATGCTGGCAGGCTGTAATGCTCCAATTCTTCTTCTGCTTTATATGTTTGTCAACAGTGCTATCCAAAAGTAATTTCTTACTTCCTCTCTGGCCCTAGTTTCCAGCTATGTCTGGTTTGTGCATATGTCAAGGGTTTATTCCTCAAAGCTTCTAATATACTGTGAAAGTTTAAAGAACATAAATATTGCTTGCTTGCTTGAAGTGGTTGATAGGAGAACTCCGTGTCTTTTCTACTTGATTCCTTGCTTACAGAATTTCAAGAACCCTATGCTGTAGTTGTGCTTTTGGAAAAAGATCTCATTGTCGTTGACCTGACACAAAGCAAGTAAGTATAAAGTTTTATATGAAGTTATTTGTGTGTTTAACTGTCCAGTAAATTACCATAAAATTCCAAATAATTTAACTATCCAAAATCATTCACTCTTGGAAATAACTCCTACTAAATATTTACTTCCACTCTAAGAGCTAAGTTCATCTAATGAAGAGGAACTTATGATAATTTATTCTTAAATTTTGGAATAAATCTAAATCTGTAGTCCCTTCAGATAGCCCTCTTACATTCATTCAACACCAAATTTAAATAATACTTGAACACATATGTGATTTGGAAAGAAGATTCAACAACTGCTTTTATTCATGTCTAGCCTCAGCATCTTAATAAATAATGGTATTGTTTTACGTGGATCTACAGAATTACTTCATGATCCAGTTGCTGGTTTAAATGAAAAATTGTTCTTTCAGAATATTAGAATTAATGTTCCTATCAAAGAGCAACATCATGTAAAGCATAATCCAATCCTTACTTATTTTGTTCTGCCTCCAACACTACCAGGAATGGACATCCACATTCACACTGGTGTTAACAATGAGCAGATTTTGCTGTCAGTGTATTGAAAAATGTTAAGTGAATCATATTCAGATCTCACTTACTTTAAAGAACAATTCAGATCATCTCAGCGGTGTAAAATGGATGTTACTGAAATCAGAACCCAATTTCCTGTATTTTTCAATTGTGAATACAATTGTTTAATGTGCCAAAAGTGAGCCTCCTTATCAGGCTGTTCAAACCGATGGAAGTGAGAAATAAACTGAGGGCTACTCACCTGTTATTGCAATTTTTCATTGTATAATCAAAAGTCTACAAACCCAATAAGCTAATATGTTCAATATAAAATCCACTGTTGTAAAAGTAGTTTGTAGTTCATAGCATATATCATATCCGTGAACCTGAAACTTCTGGAAAATGTGTCACTTCTGTATAAATAATATTTTGAGATGTCAGAAAAAAATTAGTTCTTATTCATTCATAAAGGTAACCCTATTAGCCTTAGGGACTATTTATGTAAAAAGAGGATTCTTATCAAAGCGGTTGAATTTTTATGTCTTTATTGGGGTAACTACCCATTATTACTGATATTAAAAACAACAAATAAGTTTGACTAAATAAGGGAAAATATATTTAATTAGTAGTGATTTTACTTAGATTCTGTTATATACTTTAATATAAGAATATGTTTTATTCTATGCTCAATATGTCACAGTGCTTCTAATGAATTGTCTTCCTTAACTAGTTTTCCAATCTTTGAAAATCCATATCCCATTGACATTCATGAGTCACCTGTTACCTGCACAGAATATTTTGCGGACTGTCCTCCAGATTTGATCCCTGTACTCTACTCTGTAGGAGCAAAACATAAAAAGCAAGGATACAGCAATAAGGTAAACAAACCAAAGTTCTTTTTAAGCAAAGGACATGGATGTGTAACCTATGTTTTTGTAACATCTTACCAAATTATTTTTGTTTTACTCCTTTAATAATCACTTTAAGCTTAGTCCAACCAGCAGCTTAGCATCCTGATTACAGTCCAGTGTTTGTCCCTCAGAAACATGATCATTTAAGCAGAACCATTAATTACCATTAGGTAGGACTTAATGATTAAGATGCTGGAGTTATTCCAGATCAGATTGTGTTAAAGGAGAGCCATCAGTGTACAATTCAAATTTGTTTGGATAGGTTCTCTCTATCAAGGAAAAAAGTGGAAGCATTTTAATTGAAAGACTTAAGCAGAAGAGGTTCAGTGAGAGTTGAGAATGTCTGTGAGATTTGTTATTAAATAGGGATAATAATAATAATTTTACTGAGCTACCAAGGTCTTACCATAATGCTGTAGAAATAGGACAAGCTGCAGCAAGTAAAAGAACAAATGCAATTAATTTATAAACTTCCAGCTTTAAACTGGTTTGTATTTTAGCTAGAAAGAATACATTTTAATAAATAAAGTAGGGAAAAGTACTGATAAACAAGCCAGACATCATCAATTTTCAAATTAACTGAAGTATTCTCCTTAGAGCTGGCTTGTTTTCCATTAACTCAGAGAGTGAGCCCTCTCTACTTCTTTTGCATCTTGGTTCACAAAAGTACTTTAGAAAATATTTTTATTTCTCCTGTTTGAATCTACCCTTACCTCGTACACTTTGCACACCTACCTGTATCCCCTGCATCTTCCCTTGTCCTCTTCCTTTATGTGTGCATGTACAAATGCACACTCTGAAGGCAGGTAGTCACTCTTGTGCCAGACACCCATTTCTGTACCCACAAGCATCCACTCCATGTATCCACAGAAACAGTTTGTGCTCCCAGTTTTTCTCCACCCACTCATACTCTGCACCCATCCTGACCCACTCTGCACTTACGTCACCCTCTACATCCTGTATCCTCTATCCATACATGGCAGGGCTTTTAGGCACAGGGCAGCATTCTAGACCAAGGGAATGGAAGTCTTGCCATTAGTAAACAAAAGGCAAGGAAGAGATGATGATCTTGTATGTTCTGTAAAAGTTACATTCTCTTATCTCATGACATCATGCTCTAATACTTGTTTCTGGTCCATCTTCTTCAGTGGTTTTTGCATTCAAAATAAATTCTCGGTCCATTCAGTGTTCTGTAGAGTCTCCAAGAGAAAAGCCATCTCAAAAGACCAGCAGAATTTTTTGTTACTCCTCATTCCTATTTTAGGCTGTTGAATGTTAGCTGTGCAGAAATATTTTAAAAGCATAGAACATTAATTGATAATATAAAAGTTATATGTAAGAAATATAAAAAATATATTAAGTTTCCAGAACATTAACTGATGACACAAAGATGTGAATAAACTGTAAAAGCCTTGAACTGTACATATTTTTTTTTTGTTCTTTTACAAGTTGTATTGCTTTTTGGAGGAAGATGTTGTCTACTCCTGAATTTAAAAATTAACCAAGCAAGATTCAGCAGAATAAGTTGTGGTCTCTGTACTTTTGTTTATTTAGGAGTGGCCTATCAGTGGTGGAGCATGGAATCTTGGAGCTCAGACATATCCTGAAATCATTATTACAGGGTGAGAATGAAACTGGGGATTGGTACTTTTAAAGTATTTGTGTCTACTCCTTTTGATTGTGGGTTGGCTGTAGATAAGAGTTGAGACTTCACCAGGTATTATGCATTTCCTGGCTCTTCACTTGAGCAGTGTCACCACAGAAATTCTCTTTTGCTGTAGAAAGCAGAACTTAGTGCCCAGGGAGGAGCTGCCATTAAGAATGACCATTTGAGGCCCCAGTGTTAGATAGCAATGCTTGTGAAGGCAGGGTCTTTGGAAAAAAAAATCTATTGCAAGAGAATATTGTGGCCTTGAAGGTCACAGGGAATAGCTTCAAAAAGGAGAGCAGCTATTGTTCTATGGCTGTTGTCCCTTGGCCTTCTGGGGCTCTCTGCTTGGGACAGTTTGGGAATTCATTTTAATACTCAGCATTAGTGAGGGTGTGGTGCACTGGGATGAATTTCACCTTGTGGGTGGAGAACCAGAGCAAAAAGGTCTAGAAAGGCTCAGATTGCAGGGGGAGCCTCATGAGCAGTGCCTGATGGATTCCCAAGGAATCATACTGTGAAACAGACACTATTCATTCAGCTAAGGTGCACAGTAAGTTTTCCTCTGGTCTAATCATGTATTTGATGAATTGTTACTGTCAATGATACTAAAGACCTGAAAATAAGTTTGTGATGTATGCAATCATGCAAGAAGGCGATGAAGGGATCATCCTCATTGTGAAATGTCTCCTTTTTCCAGCTTTGCTTCAGGGATTTTATGTTAATAAAAGGAACACAGCTGTGAAGTATCAAGCAAAATGAAGTTACCTTCTGTTCTTTTCAAGTTCACTGTACATGCCATTTTTAGAGTACATAGCTTTGATGCTGGCCCACTGCAAAGCCAACAGTTCACTAAAGCCAACAGCTGTAACTTAAACTCATTATTAGTATGGAAAGTAATTTCTTCTTGTTGCGATCTTAAAATTCATTGGGGGCTTATTTCTCTGGAGGAAATGCATAAAAAACTTTGTTAGCCAAATGCAATGAAATAAAATATTTTCTTATAGTCAGTACGTATGTCTTTAATATATTGTCAGTAAGTTATAGAGAGTTACATAAAGTGATTTTTTTCTTTTATTTATTAGTCACGAAAGTAGATAATGTTTTAGAATTGCATCTTGTTTTAACACATTTAATTTTTATATTTTTTTTAAGCCATGCAGATGGATCAGTAAAATTTTGGGATGCTTCTGCCAGTAAGTTTCTAAAGTTCACTTTTACATATTGCTGACAAATCACACAAACACACATTTAGATATAAAACAGGATATTTAACAGGTTGAGTAGTAATAGCTGGGTTGATATAATTAGGACAAAGGGGTGAAATTAAGGAAATGTTTATTAAGTTAAGAGAAAAAATGCTGCTGATGAGATATATTAGGCAGAAAAGGTCCAACATACCAAAATCTATGAAGGATGAAGTGTTGGTAAAAAATCCCTAGGGCACATTCTTCTTGTGTGTATAGAGGAGAAGGCTCAGTTAAATCTAACACTGAGTTCCAGTAGTTCTGTCACTTGTATACTGAGTACAACAAAGTCTTCTTTATAGCTAAATAAAAATAAAATATTAAAATACATTCATATATTTCTAAACATATTTAATCTGGCAAGGATGGAAAAGACCCAGATCTTTTCTTGTCCAGTCTCAATCCCAGGAAGTAATTGGAAACCATTTCCATTCATCCTAGCAGGAAAATTCAGAAAATTCAGAAAAAATGCAAAAAATTCATCCTATTCAGAAAATACTTGTTCCATACAATCTAGCTATAACTGCACATATCAGCATCCAGCATTTTCCCCTGCAGAAAATACATTCCAACAACATATGGTATTTATTTGTAAAATATATTTATTAAGATACGTTTATACTTTGATGGAAATTTAAAATATTCTCCTTCAAATAATTGGCGGTGTTTTACCAAAGTTCCCGTAGAGTTGCCTTGTATTCTTGTCTCCTCAGTGGTACAGGGATGTCTGGGTAATATTTCTCTTTTATGAGGTTTGAGTGTGTTAAAGAAAAGAGAGTGTGAAAGAAAATTCTAAATGAAGTGTTAGGCATAGAGAGAATTGATATGATCCTAATAACCAATTGATATGATCCTAATAACCAGTCTGTGATGAGTGCCAAGATCATAAAGTATGGGATACATAAAACACCTGCTAGTTCCATGTGGTGCCACAGAATTGAAATTATTAGTATTGCTACCATTTCCAGCCAAGTATGGGGAATGTTGACACGTTTTAAATGTCAGCTAAACCTGATGACTTTGTCAGGTACTTGCCTTCTTGCTTAGTACCAAATATTTTCACTCAGGATGGACAAAAAGAAAATGAGGATTTCCAAGCCTCATTTCACAAAATGCATTTCATGTATTAAATAGGCACAGCAAGTGAACATGGCCATGGGTTGGTTTTTTGTTATCTAATTTGTCTATTTGGAAATGGTGGGAAAACAGAAACATGCTCCTCAGAATTTACATCTTCCACTGTTTTCAAGTTATGGTGAACACCAATCATCAAATGAGGTCAACAGTTTATCTGCAAAACCAGAAGTTTTTAATAGCTTTAATATGAACAAAAGTAGGATAAGTGGTTTTATTTAGAGAACTACGATGAGACATTAGACTTCGTCTTGTGAATATTTAGTTTTTAACAAGAATGTGCAAACACAGGCTCTAAAGTTAGGGTGAAACAATACAGGTTGTTGGGAGACCCCCAAGGCACTTAGTGTATTTACTGCACAGGAAGCAGTGTGCTAGTTATTCCCTCTATAACTCTGGCAAGAAATGGGGAAAGATAAAAAAACCTCTCATAGGGAATATGAGCATAACTTAATCAATACATACATGCTGCAGTAGGAATTTTTCTTAACATTAAAAACTTAGATGATCATGAATATTCACAATCTCTTCATCAGTAGTGGTATTTTCAGTGCATCTCTGATGTCCTGGTTCTAGTCCTGCTTTTCAGGGCATGTACTGTGTTACTCGTACTATACTTGGTACTCCTTATTTACCAGGTTTTGATTATTACAAAGTATTTTATTTACAAGTTGTTCAATGGAGTTCAAGGTTCATTTGATTCCCAGCGAACATAATATCCTACCAGTATTTGAAGGCACAAAATACTTTGCTTTTAGACATATTTTAGTTGTGTAATCTTGTGTCTGAGAGCACAGATCTGTGAGAGACAGACAGGCTACTGGAGCTGTTTACCAAATGTATCTTTATTCAAAATAATTTTCTAGGTTTTTATTTACTTGTGCAGATAGTACCCAGCAATTCAGAGCAGCATAGAGAGTCTTGTCTTGTACCCTGTACCCTATGATTCTATAATTCTTCAGAAGTCATAATGTGCGTGGATCCATGATGCCTGATTTGAAGTGCCACTCTAGATTTGCTACTGGCACTAGGAGCAATCTGAATCCTCTTTCTTTGCCACTGAGGGTGGGAAAAATTATGTATTTATTACAGAATCACTTGCTGTAATTTGTGAAAATTCAGAATGCTTTATGTGCTAAAACTTTTTTAAAACATTAAAAATTGTATATGCTAAACCTCCTGGAATATAACTGCACTTCCAAACAAAAATGGGGTTTTGCTGTGTTCATCATCTGGTTACATAACTAAAACACTGTCCTTTCATCTTCCTGTTGCTCTTGTTACACAAGCTGGCCAGGCTGAGCTGCCACAATTACACTGACATAGGCAGCAGTTTTGCCTTTATGGATATGCACACCTTTAAAGGTGCTGGGCCTGACTGACTTTTTCTGGCCTTATGCAGTCACTGATTAATGCCACTGAGAAACCAATGTAAAAGTAGTAAAAACAGGGAAGAATGTAAAACATTGTGAGGTGAATGTCACCCCTCCTTTACCTCTGGAATTTGCTGCAATGGAGTTCTAATCTTGACAAAAGTTTCTGGATATTAGGATTTTATATGCAGGTATAAATATAGATCTACTTATTAATCAAGAGATTCAAAACATTTTTAAACTCCCATTAATTCAGAAGAACTTTGTGTTGACCAGGCCACCAGCATGCCTTCCTCATGTTTTCTCTTGAATTGCCACATAGTCTTTACATTCTATCAAGACCATAACCTCAGACAAATGAAATCTTAGTGTCACATCTCTTTAGGAAAGTATCAATATTATCAGAGCCTCTCTATACCACTGATTATAAGCCTAACTATGGACACAATGATTTACACCTTTGGTGCCCTTCCCTAGAAAGTACTAAGAAATATTTCTCAGAGAAATACCCTTTTGAGAAGTATTAAATACATATCCTACCAGTAATGTGTACCAGAACACTATATATATTGTCCTGGTTTGGACAAATACACATCTTCTCCTCTTAGGCATTCCTAAGATTCCTTGTTATGCCACAGCTGAAAAGAGAGTGGGAACTGAGGAATTTTTTAACTGATTTGCTTCATGTTAGTATTTTTCATATGTTTTAATATATTCCAGTTACTCTACAGATGTTGTACAAACTAAAAACATCAAAGGTCTTTGAAAAACAAAAAGTGGGAGAAGGAAAAGCAACAGCTGAGATTGTGGAAGAAGATCCTTTTGCTGTTCAGATGATGTACTGGTGTCCTGAAAGCCGAATTTTCTGTGTGGCAGGAGTTTCTGCATATGTGATTGTTTACAAGTTCAGCAAACATGAAGTAAATACTGAAATTGCAGTAAGTACTCATTTCACTCTCTAATAAGAGAACATAATTTCTAAATCAAATTGCCTTGCTTCATCTGTGCTCAAGTACTTAAATAAAAATAGCAAGCAGTAGAAATACAGGTTTAGGGATATTCCATTTTAAACCTTTCCAGGGAAATCTTGATCCAAATTCAGTTACTGACAAAAATCCAAGGATTTGGGAACCTACTCTCCACTTGGTTTTTGCTTTAGCAGTAACATACAGTGCAGCTTTCAGACATGGCTTGCTTTTAACACTTTATGATACAGTAAACTCTGTTGTATTTACCTGGTCTAAAATTACTGTCTGCTGTATGTTTTTATCAGTTAATGTACATTGTGTACGTGCAAAATGCTCTTTTTTAACTCAAGTATTTAATTTCTTGAATTTCTGTTCATAAGAAAATGAGACTGAAAATGATCAGTGGGTTTAACAAAACAAAAGGAGTTATCTTTTTCTGGCTTATGCTGACGTTGCTTCCCTAAAGATGGAAACTATATGAAATGCCAGATTATTTGTCACCTTCCCTGATTATAGTTCTTTCCTTTTCACGCTATTTTAATGCACTTTAGAACATTCTACTGTGGCAAAAACCTGTATTATTTTTGGTCTGTAGCCATGTGCCATTCTGTATGGATATTCATTGCCTGTAGTTCTTCTGTTGTTTTCCATCTTTTCTCCCCCCACCCCAGGCAATTATTAAGCTGCCTGAATGTATCATTTCAGGAAAGGTTTAAAACTGATGAACAGTAATTTCACATTACTGACCAGCTCGTGTATAATGCTGCTAAAATTACTCCATTTCAGTATTCTTACATTGTTCCACAGCAAGTGCACCTTATCTTTTATTATCTATAATTTAATGTCTTTTTTCCCTCTCCTTCACTTTTCTGGCTGAATTGCATCATTACTGGTATTTTCCAAAGTTTTATAATATGTGCAAATTGACAGTTTCTCAGGTCTCGTCTGTAATTAATATGCATTTTTCTCTGAAAATTAAATTATGTAATCTTGGTGGCATAGTCACAGAATTCCCCTGGGTTTTGTGCATCTCTGAAATGTGCCTTTTCTTTTGTTTCTGCATTTTTTGCTGCTTACATTCAAGTCTTTGCTCTAAACAATGTGAGGGTTTTATAATCCAAAGTATGGAATTCTTTGTTGAAATCTGCACCTGACTTTAGGCTGTGTGTTTTTGTCTATTTTGAGACTGAGCTGGCCAGCCTCAGGATTTGTTTGCTGCCTGAGGTACAAAGCACTTTGTGTCCTCCCTTCCTTATCAGCCAGACTGAATTTACCTTGAGTTCAATCTACGAATCCCAGCATTTTAAGGCCCCCACACTGGTTTGACTGCCCTGATGTCAGTGTTGTAATGTTTTTGCTGTGGTAAATGGGTAGTGTGGGGGTTACTCAAAGGTTGCTCCGTGTAGCAGGGAAGTCTGCAGCTGAATATGCCTTAGGGGCATAGGCTGTGCCTGGAATTTCCTCAACAGAAATATTATTTGCATCATTTCATATCAGATTCTGGAGGCAAGGAGTATGCATGAGACAAATTCTGCTTCATATCCAACCTCGGAGTCATTGCCATGCAGTTACATAAAACATTTGCTGCTGTTATTTTTGTTTTCTTATCTGAATCCACTCCATCCTCTCTCAAAAGGATCTATTAATTAAACATGATCACTTTCTCAGTGAGCAGTCTTTCCTCAGTGAAGGTCCTCGTCAAAGCTCTTGAGAAGAAACATAGGAAAAAAGTTTTAACTCATTTGAATGTGGAAAGGAGAATCAATAAGCCTAGTGATAAAAATATCTGTACTCTGTATCAAAATAAATTGGTTCAACATTTCTATAACCCTCCTAAGGTCCAGCCAAAGCAGGGACAAAAACATAAGAAAAATTCACAATCACGTTTCTAGCCTGAATTTTTCCTTCTGTCTTCAAATGCACAACAGCTAGAACTTAACAAAATTAATTTTAGTAGAAAAAGGAATACACGCAGAAAAACATTCAAAGAAGAGTGATGCACTTCTAACATGGTAAGCAGAAGAACATACTCTTCAACAGTTACTTCAGTCCTGCATCAAGATTAAACAACATTATAAATTGTTTCAGTCAGCTGCAATTATTTCCAGATTAGATTTTCCTGAACTCAATATTTCACTCATTAGTCTTTGCAGGCAAATGTTGTCTGTAGGTTTCTTTAACTGATTCAGGCACAAAATATCCATGGATTTTGAAAGAATGTGAAATTTTGAGAAAGGACACTCTCTCTCTTGGTTGAACAGAATCACTTCTTTCTCAAATCTTGTGTGTTTTAGCACAAGGGTTGAGAAGCAGGTGACCCTTCAGTACTACTCACCTTTATCTCCCGATTCTCATGAAATTTAGCTATTTTGTTAATCTTCATTCTGCTACAGATGATGTCTCAGTGAAAGATCACTTAAGATGGAGCTTGCAGTGCCTACCTCCTTTCAAAGTAGCAGCACTGAAATTACTGCTCAGCTAGTAGTCCCCAGACCTTGTCTGTTTGAGAGCTGTACCTTGATTTTTATTTTTTTCAAAATGAGGATTTCCTTGGACAAGTCATGAGGTAGAAAGAATTGCTCAGCATTTACTTACCTAGATTTGAACTTCCTGTCCATTTTTTCCCTGAAGTCTTTTAGTTAGTATTTCCTGAATTAGTGGGGAGGATTGTAGGGCAGTTTTGGCCTCTTTTCCCTTTTCTAGAGAGGCCAGAAGTAAAACAAAAAGTAACTGTTACCTTTTGTTTGTAACTGTTTGAATTTTGTTTTCTAGAATCCACCAAAATCATGTTCAATCTAAGGAACACAGAGCTGTAATCTCTGATTTCCTGGCCCCCACCTAAGGACAAATGAAGCTCATGTATCAGTACTATTCACACTGTCAGGCTTATCCATCCTGGCTAAAACTTGTCTGGTAGAGACTCTGTTGTGCAAGTAATCAGGAGGCAGAGTTGGCGATCCTTCTAGTTCCTATCTGATGTTGCTCTGTATAAATAACAAATGACAGTATTCTTTGCCTGCAAATTAAAATGATAAATGGGGCTTATTTTTTTTAAAAGGCATACTGATATTTACTTGAAAGTAACAGCAGCTTTCCTTGTGAAATAATAGCTTAGCTTTTTATTTCTTTAAGTCATTAGAGGTACGACTTCAATGCGAAGTAGAAGACATCATTACTCCTGAACCAGAAACAAATCCTCCATTTCCAGATGCCTCCTCCCAGCTTCCTTCTTTAAAAAGCCTTTCAGGCAGTACCAACACTGTAGCATGTGAAGGAACGATGAAGGACAGTATCCCATGTCTTAGGTAAGTCTATGCCATTGTTTAAACATTGATCTGTCTAAAAAGCATTCTTATCTGTTAGTCAATCCATCAGCTCTTGGGAAAAAGAGATTAATTGTATGTATGTGACACAAAATGAGAATAAACCAGATTGTGGAACAAACAAAATACTTAAGGCAAAATAATCAACAAGGGATTTTAAAAGGATAGAAGTAATTGTGAAGAATGTAAACTGTTACAGTAATGGTTTGACTATAATTTTCCAGTGTGATCTAGGAGTAAATCTTCAAGGAATTTCTGAGGATAGTTCATTAAGAAACTTCCATAAAAGCCAGCATGTGCAAAGCTTTCTCTCCTTGATTATTTAATATAATCAAGGAGTATAATATAACACTATTTTTTTTAATTAAAGAACTGTATGCATTTTATGGTGTGTAAGGTGTGGAAACTGTATTCATACTTATCAAACAATCTTTAAAATATACAATTATGAAACAGTTGCACTGTGTGGAAGTGTATATTTGTTTAATCTTTAGAAAGAAGCAAATTGTTTTCTGCTAGAATACATTATCACTGTTTTGCAGTAGATTAATATGTCCTTATTAATAAGGCAGATAATTATGGATTTGAATTGTTTAGAACAAGAATTCTGAACAAAACTCTGTAAACTGTAATTTTCCGGCAATTAGAGTGTATTGCTGACAACAGTTGCTCTCATTTTGGTGAATTCATTATTATTTTGGTCTAATTATTATTAAATCTTTTAAATGCCTCAATTATTTCAAAAGCAGTTAAAATTAACATTTCCTGATTTTGCAGATACTTTGGGCTACTTGGCTCCTGAAAATGGCATTAGCAATTAAAAGCGACATAGTGATATTGTCCTTGTAAAATTAACAGTATTTTTTGGCATTCTGTTCATTTGTCCACCTTGTTCAGTCAGGCAGTTGAACTCTAGACCTCAGCTTAATCATTAATTTGAACTAGAAAAATCAACAGAAGAGGCAGAGATCAGTTATTTAAAAAATCCAAATGTGGAATCTATTTATGACATTGATATCAGGAAGAATGCAATCATTTTATCATTTCACTGGCTAAGATTTTTGCATAAGAGATTCTTACTTGATATTGTCTGGGAAAGAGAGGAATTGTTGATGTTGGAGTCAGAAAAGTTGTAATGAACCCACAGAGGTTCAACTTGTTAGCTTTTAGAAGTTTTCTTAACTCAAATAATCTCACATTAAGCTGGCCAATACATTTTTGTCAAATTTTACCCAAGGTGACTGCAACCTTATTTTGACTGAGAAGTGATTTTTCAAAGTCAGAGTAGTTATACCACTAAACCTGCTAGCACACTCCAACATTCAGATAAAAGTATACTTACGTATGCTATTGTCCTTCTCAGGAAAGACATAGAAATATTCACACTTTCCCCCCCAAACCTTAGCTGGGTCCACAGGCCTTGTCTGTCTAAGAACTTCTGATCTAAGCAGAATTATGGTGGTAAAATAAAAGTAGTGCTGAAAAAAAACCCAAACAAACAATAAGGACCAGGGTGATGCTATTGACTTTATATGCAAGTCATTCAGGTGGGCAGCCAGACAGAATCTAAAATAGAGCAATATTCACATAAAGCTGCAGCCACCTGCACATGGAGGGTGAGTGCACAACTTGAACTGTATTGATAATGCACATAAAATTTTACACACATACAGAACTGGCTCCATTATGTTTATTTGCATTTCTGCTTTGCAACAGTGTTACAGCAAATGATTGGCACTCCGCACTACATAATTTTTTCTAGCCAGAAGTCAGAATGACTGAATGTGTTTGTGTCTGTGAAGAGCTACTAGGGAGGAAAGTAATTGTAGGGACTGAAGTAATGAAAGCTTGGCACTTTCCTGAAATCAAAAGTAACTGTTACCAAGAGAGGCAGGCAGCAGTATGGAATAAATATTGTTCTTGCTTCTTTCGGAAGATTTTGCAGTGAAATAGGCAGCTGTAATAGCCTAAGAGACCAGTGGGTTTGTGATTATGCAGATAAATACTTTTGATGTAAATGCTGTTATCATGAAGCTGTGCCCAGAATGTCAGTCTTTGTTCCCAGACTTTTAGTATCATCCCAAAATTAGGTCAATCAAGGGTTTTGACAGTAGCTTCAAGTAACTCCAAAGTGATAAGGAACTGTGAATATCTTGTGAAAAAAACCTAAAAATCAAAACTTTGCAACAGTGAAATTCACTGTAGCCTAACAAGAACATGTCAAGGAAATCACTGAAATATCTACATTCCTTCTGCTCATACTCTTGCAGTCTGCTTAGACTTTTATTACAAACACTTCAAATAAAAAGCCATCCAAAACAAGGTGCAGAACTGAATATCTGCATTACTGTTCAAGCAGGATGGTTAGCAAAATAGCTCAAAGATTCTTAAGCAGTAAGATGTCACAGAAACATGGGAATGACAACCTTAATCATGAGATCTGAAATTATTTTACTCCATTATTATAGTCTTTCACTACCTACAGTTTATTCTATGCTTAGAGAAAATCCCTGTGCAATAACATCCATTTTTACCAAAGCAGGTTCTCAAAATTGCAGTGAAAAATATTTAGAGGAAAAGGTATTTGCTTTTCTCCCCTCAGGTGACAGCAATCCAAAAGAAAACTTAGAAGGTACTTCAAGTTGTCTAATTTTTTCAGCATGCCATTAAAAACGCATTGGAAAAGTATTACCACAGTAAAAAACGTGTTTTAGAAGATCAGAATTAATTCTGCAGCCATTGTCCATCTCATGGTAGCTAGTTTAGAAGAGAAGTATAAATGCATTGCTTGGACAGATACTTGGAGCAGTGTGCTTGTCTCTTGTGTTCTCCCACACCATCAGTTATCCATGAGAAAATATGGATGGAAAGCTCAGCTGAAAGGGCATTAGACTAAGTCCTGTTCTATATTTTTCTAACATTTTTAAGGGCAGGAGCTGAAAGCTGAAAATGGGGTACAAGATGGAAAGATCACCACTATTATGCCTCTTAAAGACATTAAAAGATGAAGGGCTCCATCAAAGATAATCTGAAGGACTGTTTGTAAGATATTCAGCTTCTGTTTGCTGTGAAGTTTCTTTGAAAAGAATACATTCTTCACTGTATACAACTCTTGTCTGTAGTTTCAGTTTATCCTGGGCTCAAGCTTAGCAGCTTGAGTTCACAGATGTTCACACCTTTGTTCTCAGCACAAATACTCCTGGGTAAACCAGGGCTTGCTTCATTAAGGTTATGAATAGCATCACTTCAGAAATGCTTGTGGGTATGTATCATATGAACAAAGAACAGGTCAGAAATTGCAGAACTCTGAGCAGAGGTTTGCTGTTGATAGAAAACAACAATACAAAGCTATTGCCAAGTGTAGTGGGTTGTGCACTTGCTGAACTGCACTGTCACATCTTTCCTTCAACAATAGCCATGCCAAGTGCCTGATTACTGCTCCAGACAAATACACATATAAGGTCTGAAGAGTACTACAGGGAAAAGAAGTAGAACAGTGAGTGTGCCAAGCCACTGTTAAGGAAATGCACTTAGAGGATAGATGAGGAATGACTTTCTCATAGACTGCCCTATTTTATGCCTGTGTGCAAAGGAGTGCAATACAAGCAGTCTCACCAGTAACAGGTACAGTGAAAACGCACTCACTAGTGGGTTTTACCTGTAAATTACTACTACAGCTTGAATGTGCTAATAACTAACATGAATACCTCAAAGTATTGCTATTATTGCATCATGTTTTCTTTCAGCATATCCCACATTGTTGTACCACTCAAAAAGCACATAAAGCAGTCATACAGGGCTGTTCAGCTCTTACACTTCCCCTTAAAATGTACACCTTCACTACCTGCTTTGCAAGTCATTGAACTTGTCATGACACAATAGGAACAGCTGTTAGTAGTTATATCAGATTTGGTGTAGGCACCATTCATTCACATGTTAGGGGATTATAGTCCTAGAAATAAAACAGGACTTATTTGCACTACATGGACAAATAGATTTGTCAAGTCCATAAGTTTTTTATATGCTCTGAGGACCACTACAGAAAGGTGTATCTTCTCATCTTCTCTTACCTCTTTGCATTTCTCTGTCATGCTTTACTTCAGAAGAAAAAAAGTTCCAAATACACAGAAATGTCCTTTTTCAAAATCTCAAAAGAAAGTGTTTTAGGTTTTCCCTTCAAGTTGACAATTCATACTGATGCAAAGCAGTTGCTTTGCATGGCCCAATGTTTTTTTTTGTTTGTTCTGATTTTGTACCTCTTCTTCTTCTTAGCGTTAAGGCTCGACCTGTGCGGATGCCTCCTGGCTACCAGGCAGATCTTGTTATCCAGCTGGTGTGGGTGGATGGTGAGCCTCCACAGCAGATTACCAGCCTTGCTGTAAACTCTGCTTATGGACTGTAAGTAACTCAGAATTAAGGTTGCATTGATCTAATGTTTATTGCACTAAATCACATGTTTTCCAACTGTACTTTGAAATTTCCCACAGACACTTGAGGTCAAAGCAAAGTATTCAAAAGATGCTGTAAATCAGCATTTTCTGGGGGAAAAATTATTTGAATTGACATAGAGATTGTAATATGGGATGTTAAACTGCCATTCTTGCCAATATTTTTACTAATCCTATATAAAAGACTGAATCTTTTCACATAATTCTTCCCATCCTTTTAAATAAGATCTAATAGCATTTCAAATCTGTAATTTTCAAAGTTATTTGGAAAGGTTTGCCAAGGTGAAATGCATTTAATGGAAAATGGTGAAGTGATTAACTGTTAAATGCCATTTATCATGACATCATATCTTAGTTGGAAATTGTCTTCTGAGAGCAGCATTTTTATGTCTGTGCTAATGTCTGTTTGCACAAGAATTGGTGACCCGAAATTGAGAATTGAATAAGGAACATTTCAATGCTGTATTCTGGATGGCAGTGCAAATGAATGTGTGTAATTGTTGCCTCGGGTTCAGTTTATTTGCAAATTTTTTTGTTTTCTCTTACTGAAAGTCACCCTGATACATTAAAATGGTTTTCCCTGTAGGTGTTACTTCAGTAAAACTATTGGCTGTAATGGGTCTTAAGTGCTGACTCCTGCTGATTTTCAGTGAGTCACTGAACTCTTTTCAGAGACTGGCAGTTTAATGCAGAGTTTTTACATTTCTGCAAAAATATTGTGTTCTGGAGGCTGTTTCTTCAAGTTTTCAGCCTGAATTTCTAGATTGTTTCCTATTTATGAATTCTAGGAGTTTCTTTTCTTTTCCTCACCTTGATGCATTTGTCACTTGTGCAGATTGTTAGGTTTTGCCTGATTTGTTCCCTTGCAGGTCTCAGACCTCAAGGCACCGTCTGAATAATCACAACATTCTCTCACTTGTAAACTACTGTGATAGGTTGTGGTTTTCCTAATGGTCACAGTGGTTTCCTAAACCACTGATTTGATTCAATCAAGTGCTTTAAATTGTTTCATTTGCTAGGAGCAATAATAGTTTACAGGACAGCCTCCTTTAAAACACCATAAGCTAAGTACAAGATTGTTTCAGAAATAAATGCATGTATGAATGAAGTAGGCTGATAACCTAAATTTAACTTTCCTACAAAATCTACCAAGAAAGGTCTTTTTCCTTACATTTTTTTCTGTAGACTCTCTCCTCTCTTCCTTTCTCTTGTCTCTAAACTTTTTCCTTGGGCCTGTGACAAGGCACAGTCCTTTCTTTCATCAGAATTTTTGTTTACTACTCTGATTGTCACCTGTTACCTATTTTCACAATGTGGAAAAACCTATTTCACTTCAGCATGGAGCCTGAGAGCACATAATTTTTGCCATGCCAGTTGTGAAGTTATTTGGGTCACCTTTTGCCTAACTTTTCTTCCTATACTAATCAGTTTAACTAGGTCAAAAACATAAAATAATGTGTGTTCTGGAGAGTCTGTTTCCAGTATTCTTTTAATTACTATAATTTTTGGAACTGTTTTACTGCAGCCATGAAACAAAGTGAGATGCAAAAAAACTTTTATTCCCAGCAAAGATGACAGATTTCAGACTCCGCAAAATGTTATTTAATGCGTTTGGTTTACTTTTAAGAGTAGCAAGGCTACAATTTAAAAGTATTAACACCTGTTTTATTTACATTGAAATGAATCATCAAAAACTTCTGCCTGTTGTGAAAGTAGAAAAGAAAATTTTACAAATTGCTTCAATTACAACAGAAGGACTAGGTTAACCTTGAGGAACAAGGTTAAATACAAATAATAAATTTGTTTTGAAGTAGGTTCTGTTGTACTGAAAGCAGTCACTGAAAATTTATTACTGGCTCATGGGATAAGTTTTCAGCTAATCTGCATATTAATTGTCAAGAAATGTCTGATGAGGGTTTACCAGCAGAATAGGGCATGACCTATCAACTAATTCTGTTCATTGCTCAAATCTGAGAAATTTATTTTGTATTTGATTTCATAAGGACTTGGTTGTTAGCAATATATATTAAGCCTTGTTTATAGTAATGGCTGTCTAGATTTTTTTACCCATCCTCAGAGGTATTATTAATGAGCAATTTCAGATTCTTTTTTGAACTAATTTGTTTGGGTAGAAGAAATATTAGATGCCTGCTTGTGTGTGAAATTAGAGGAGCTTAGAAAAATACAGACCAGGAAATGATACATTTTGTTAAATTTCTGACCAGGGGTATGAATGATCACTAGCTCTTGTGATTCGTGTTTTCCAAAATTAATAAATCTCAAGTTAATAATTTTCAAAATGCAAATGGCTATTTTTTTCCCTAAAGTATTAATACATGAGATTGACAATTTTTATTTTATTCCTTTTTTTTTTCCTCCACCCAGAATGCAGGAACTTATGAACACATACAATCAACCCTCTTTTAGTCTAAACCCATTACCCCCATTCACATGAGCCCTTTTCTCAAGCTTGTTCAGGTCCTTCTGGGTGGCACCTGTCCCTCAGGCACATCTCATCTTGATGTCTGCAAATTTACTGAGGGTGCCCTTGATTCCATTGTCTCTGTCATGGGCAAAGAGACAGAGAGACCATACTGGGCCCCTGAGGGACACCAATCAGGAAAAGAACAGCAATGGGGAAAAATCAGAGTGCCTCCATAGTATTTCCATAGATGCTCTACTGCAGTCAGTGTTGAGACAAAGGAGGTAAACACGGTGTAGTAACAACCAGTGGAATTCAAGCCACTGTTGTAGATGATGCCTTAATTTGCTAGTTTGACAACTGGGGGGGAAAAAAATTTGTTTTTCTTTATGTATTACTTTTCTTATTTGCTATATGGAACCCTCTTTTTTATAATAGAAGCAGTATAAGAAAGGGTAGGACAGAAGAAAATTTTCTAGCTACCCTGCTTTCCCTCCACCTCATTACTTTTCTTCTGCATTTCTGTTTTTCCACACACAAATTCATTTCAGTTATTTTGGAGATACATTAAGAAGAGTCAAGTGGAGGTGAGAGCACACCTGATTTTTAGTGTGAATCAATTGCTTAAATATTTTGCATGATTTGAACTAACCACCTTAATCACTTCCTACATAAAATGACAGAACCTGATAGCAAGTGATTCTGAATATGATTGAAAATGGTTTGGGTTTTTGAGTTTCTTTGCAGCTGTACCTGCAATCCTTTCTGTCTGGAATTTAAAATTGCAGTCTGATACAGAAGGAGAGAGATCTTGCCCATAAATCAAACTGCCATCAAAATGCATTTGCAGAAGTATTTCAGAAGGGTAGAGACTGTTTTAACAGGAGTCACTGCTGTAGATAAACTGAGAATTGGAAGGAAATTTTATAAATGCATTTCAGATTTGGGTATCTCCACAATACAGCCTAATATATTTCATTTGTCATTTGCATTTAGCTTTAAATGAATTTTTTACATGTGTTTGTATTTCTATTTTAATTTATATTTGTATTTTATATAAATGCATAACCCCTTTTTAAGATCTACATCCCAATTTTTAGGCTTAATTGATATAATTATTATTAAAATTATATTATTCAGTGAAGCAACATTTAGGCATTCCTGCAATGTGTTTGGTACAGAAAGTTGGTAGAAGTTGTGAATCTGCTTTCTGGAAAGTTAATTCAGAAAACAAATTTTAAAATTCAAGATTACGAATCTGTAAGCAATAAAAAATGTACGCTTGAGTAGTTCCTCAAGAAAAAGTTTGCGCACTGTTCATAATAATAATTATTATTGTTTTCAGAGTTTCGTTACGCATTGCTAACACATTTGAGGGACGTTTCTCTTTGCAGAGTGGCTTTTGGGAACTGCAATGGCTTGGCTGTTGTGGATTTCATGCAGAAGACAGTCCTGCTGAGCATGGGCACCCTCGACCTCTATGGATCCAGCGACCCATACCAGCGCCAGCCCCGCTCACCTCGCAAGAGCAGGCAGTTTGCTGCAGGTAGGAAATAAATCCCTGTGGTTATGAGCCTGATATGTTTCTTTGGTTTTTTTGCCTGTGGCTTTTTCTAGTGCTTTTGGAATGCATGACAATTTGCCAGCCAATAGAGTTTCTATAACTTGGCAAAAGAAACTTGACACGCTCTAGGTGCGGGCACTTTCTCCAAAATAAAATGTTTTATGAGGCTTTTTTCCTTTTGGGATGGAGGTCAGCAAGTAATTCCCTTAGCTGAGTCTGTAAAAATCATAATGAGCAGAGCAATAAATTGTTTCTCTAGTAGCTCCTTGAAGTGTAGCTTGTATGTTATTTTCTTTCTGGTTTCAATAAGTTCATACCAATAACTAAGACTTCAATTTAAGCTTAAATGTACCTTTTGCCAGGTGCTATTCATTTCAATAGTCGGTTGTGTTTTGAGATGTGTAACACCTGGGAGGCTTGTTATGTAGGTAACACAAGGAGCTCAAATTAAGCACTTCATTAGTGAACTGAAGTTCTTAACATAAACCTACAACATCCCTTTTAAAATTTGATGCTAAGAGGATCACAGTAAGTCATAACTGTTATATTGTGTTGTGTATTAGAAATATTAATACTTCAATAGAGGTAAATTTTACCATACTTTGTTGGTTCTCTAAACATTTACTTGTATGAGAAAAAGTCAGATCATCTGTTTCAAGTCTTTCCACTTGACATATTCCATGCAAGAGTCAGACACAATTGTGAAATGTGTTTTGCATAGCTGTGAAGTTTTAGAATTAGATTTTAAAATATCTGTGAAAATGTGGAGTTTTAAATCTAACCCTAAAATTTTGAAAGCAACAGATTATAGTGGGTTTATGCCATCAGCATTCTCATCAGCAGACCCTACACTGAATCATCAAATCCTACTTCTCCATAGAGTTATGGGAAATGTTTGTTTTAAATTGGGAATGTGTTTACACTCCAAACAGAAAGGAAAATCTAGAGGAAAATTTATAGAATAAAATACAAGTCTTCAGGCCTGCTTCTGCTCCTGAATGATCATTTATCTCACTTTCTATGCATTTAATCATGGCAAGCTTAGTTCCCATCTGTGCCAAGTGTTAAATAAGTAAATTTGGCACAGCCGAGGAGAGAAGAGACAAGCAGCTTCAAGTTGCCTTCAGCTTCTCTGTCTGGTTTCAGCCAGCCCCACAGCAGCTCCCGGAGAAATGTGAGCAGCTAGCCACAAACAACATGCTGCAGAACTCTGTGCAAAAGGTGGAGGATTGCTCATGTAGAAAAAGCTGTTATCAGCATTGTTTCACAGAGGGTTTTTCTCTGTCAGTGGCAGTCTGGGCCAATCCTTTAAGGCATCATTCCAGCTATCCAGCGCTGCCAGAATGGAGCCCACTAGGGATAAATGACCACTAAGAAGAGCTGCAACATCTAGATTGCTCATAGAAACTATGCATCTAAAAAAAGCCTCAGCTGCTTTCTCACCATCCATCCCCCATCCTTTACTTTTTTGATTATTTTTCTTGTTATATCTCCCAATTGGAAGGTAAGCATCTGCTGAAATTTCTTCACCTTGGCTGTTCTAGATGCTGGTTATGGTATCACTTCCTTTCACTTTAGACTGTTTTTTCTCTCTTTCCTCTGCCTGCTGCTGATGCTGGTGTACTGGCATGTTCCAAAGACAACTTTTGCATGCGTGGCCTGTCTAACTTTTATCCAGATTTAACGAAACGGATCCGTACTTCCTATCAGAGTAAGTTCTATAAAGGTTAGGCAAAAAGCTTTATCATGATTGGACTATGCCTGACTTAAACCCATGTGTTTGTGCTTTGTAATGTGTTTTTTAAACACATTCAGCATGCATGCAAACTTTTATTACATTTTGTGACGTTGACCATGCTTATTTTTGATGATTACCTTTATGATAAAGAAATTCTTTGCTTTAAAAAGGAAGTCAAAGAGAAAACCTCAGTGGTATATGGGACAGATTAGGCCTTAGCAATTATTTTTCAACAATGTCGTGTTCTTGGTGACAGTATCTTCTTGGTTTTATATTTGTTTCCATGTACATTTACTGATATGAAGCATTTCTTGTTTTGCAGTGGCACTATCTGTAGTTACCAATTAATTCTTCCCTTTTTTCGGAAGAACAATGTGGCTTAAAAGAGTACTCATTGGATTGGATGCTGTGAAATTTAAAATTTTAAGTATCTTGGTTTGGTACTTAAATATTTGGCTTTGGGGAACTATCCCATGCCTCTGATCTTTGATGGGGAATGTAAAGTGGGCATAAAAATACATAGATCAAAGAGGGCTATGAAAATTCACGTTTTTAATATCTTTAATTTTTGAGTTATACTGATATGAAATTTAAATATTAGCATTCATCACTGCAGTGAACAAAGCTATAACTAATTTTGCAAAAATGACTGTTCAACAGATGAGCCATTCATATCTTAATTAACTGCAATGCTTATATGTAATTAGGTCTCTAGGATGCCTCTTTTTAAAGCACTTTTCACAGAACAACGGGATAGGCAATTTTATGTTAAATATTCAGTATAGGCAGGATAAAAGAGTGGCAGTTGTTTTATCATCTCTCATAAATATAAAGGTATGTAGCTATTGAAATACATTTGTACACTTGCACGACATTCTGTTCCATCCCTCTAGGCTGATTTCTATGAGTTTATTTCATCACAGTTCATAAAAGGTGGTCTGTTTAGTTAAAAGACTAGTCCAGTAACAAATTCAGCAGTCCATAAAAAGGTTTGATGTATGATATCTTAAAGTCTATTGGTCTGATCTTGCTAATTTCAAGTCTGTAACAGAGAATCTGAGTGACAGACAGCAGTCAAATGTTTGGGGGTTTTTTCCCCCCTCTAAAAAATTAATAAATTGTAAGGGCAAAAATTACCACTGTTTTCTTTCAGAATTACAAACATAGAACATGGTGTCTTTCATAGCTGAAAATATATTATCTTGTTTCTGTCTTCATCCCCATAGTCAGAAAAGTCTGCAAAATCTTCATTAGTTTGAGTTTTAGGCAAGGTCATTAACAGCTTAATTTCTTTCCTCAAAAATGATTTGGTTCTTGCTTTTGTCATTTGATACTTATACAGGAGTATATCTTGTATGATCTGAAAGATGCACCAAGCAGTAAGATCAAGAACAGGACTAGAATCTGTCACAGACTGAAAATATCTTGCAAAGTCATTCTCAAGTTCTGCTTTGTTATATCTCTTATCTGAGAGATGAATTTTAAGAGGGGTATTAAGAGAGGATTCTGGATTTTGCTTACAAGTTTATCTTTTCTCATAAGGGACAATGATGGGAAAAGTAAATTATTTTTGGAAATTGTGCAGTCAAAGCTGATATTATTATGACAAAATTATGACAGTCATGTGATAACAGAAGCATTAGGTCTAAACTTTTAAGGGTTATAGCAGTAAAAATGGGAGTTAATGGGAAGATATAGGAGTAGTTGATTCAATTAAGTAATGAAGCAGGAAGATAATTTCATGTGGATCAGTATGAGAAAGTAAGACTTGTAGGCATTGAAGCCAAAGAAGAGATTATCAATGAGCAAAATACTTAGGGTTTTGTTGGTCATTTTAGAGGTTGTTTTCAGGAAGAGACAATATAATTTAGAGTTAAAGTGTGACGTTCAAAGATGAAACCAATATTATGGATTATTGTGTCAGAGAAGACAGTGATGCTGATAGCTCTGTTGATGTAGTGAAGAGAACACTTCAGCCCAAAAAAATGTATAATTTATCTTGGTGATGTTAAGTTCATATTGGACTCTCCTGAGTAGATTTTAGGAAGATGGGATTACTATTCTTACTTGGATGGAAGAAATCCAAGTTAAAGATGAATCACTAGGGATATATATGTAATGATTGCCATGTTTATACAAAAGAATCTCTTCAAATACTGGGTCAGAGACAGAAAATGTTGATACTTCAGTCTGGGATGTCCTGCAACTGAACAGAGAAAGGGAAGAAAAAGTATGAACAGGTTAGAGGAAAGAAACAGTAAGTTGGAGAGGCTTTCCAGAGGAAAGACATAATCAACAATGTCAAGGACATCCAATATGCAAAGCACAGTGATGGAATAAATGTTTTGAATTTTAGCCAATAAATCTATAGATAGCTTGATAATGGTTACATGTATAAAGCAGACTTTTCAAATGCACACAGAGTGGTCTTAGAGCATTAAGGCAGCACATTCTCTGGTTTGGGAGGTGAAAGTGGGAAAGGGAAGCAAGGAGGGAAGAAATGTAATCAATTCTAGGCATACACAGTGGAAGACACTGGAACATAATTGTCCGATCAGAGAAGTAATTTGAGGAAAATAAGAAGCTAAGATGAGCATAAGTGCAGAGCTGAGGATAACTTTCAGGCGTTGATGACTGGTTCCATTTGCTGTAACATCTGCAGCAACCTCCCTTTGCAGCAAGATTATATGACAAAGTAAATAAAATAAACTCTCTCTGCTGCACTGCAGAATTATGTGGTTGGTTGGTTGGTTGATTATTTGGTTGGTTTTCTTCTTCAATTGAAATCAAGTTGTACCTATTGTTACCCAATTTTGGGTAACATGCGTTCAGATATTAGAACAAGTACATTTATTGCATGTACAGGGATAATGTCTGCAGCAGAATATAAAAATACCAAAATGGTGCAAACAGAATTTGCTTCTCCTACTAGAAATTTATACCATCTGTTGGTAGAACAAGAAAATAGTCTTTATGAAGCATCCACAGTATTGTCAAAGGATACATTGCAAAATAATTTTCATAATGAAGACTTTTCAGTGAGAAGTCCTTGTTCTTCTCTTAGCCCAGTCCCTTGAGACAGGGTGAGCAGAAGTAACCTTGGTCTAACAGGAGGATGTAAAACACTTTGTGCTATGAGTCATTGTATATCAGTAACTGACATTTTAAGACACACCTAAGAAGCTAATATAGGTTAAGTCAACAGCTATATTCTGAACTCACTCATTTAGAAGAATGCATGCATATATATATATATAGGTATATAAACATAAAGGAAACATAGTATGACAATTCAGTGTGAAGATGAGAGATGAAGATAACTCTGAGTTTACTTATTTTATTGGCATGTGAGTATTTATGGTAATTTATTTATAATTCGTTGATTTATAAGCAAAGATATGATGGCTTTGGGTGCTTTAGAGTAAATGATAAGTCTGAATCATTCAAACATACAGATAAAAATTTCAAACATAATTTTAAATAAATTACGCCTTCATTGAAGTTGTTACCTCATACTAGTATGGGTTTTGATACTTGAATATAAAGGAAATGAAAATCACATGAAACTTAGGGGAGTATCCATAGGACATGTCTGTAAAAGTGTTTTAATGCCTTATGTGATATATTTACATCTTGCACTATTTACGCATTTATGATTTGCTCAAATCAAAGCCAATTTCTTGATAATGTCCATGGGTATATCTTCTCTCAGGTGGTTGTTCACACTGCCAGTCTCAGGTTTTTGCCTTTATTTTTACTGCTATATTGCTCTTGCTCTAGGTGGGCTTAAAATTTGCCAAGGTGGTGGTTTCGGGGGGCTAAAAATAGCTAAAATGTCTTGGGGCACAAACTGCCTACAGAATTCAAAATGGAAAGTGAAAATATTTTTTTAATCTAACTTCAGTAGCTGTTATAGTCTCTCAGACATTTGAGGGAAGCTGAGGTTCATGGAAATATTTATACATGGTAAATTATTGAAAATATTTAGTTTGGTTTCCTTGAAAAGGAAATGAGAGTTAAAAATGAGCAGTAGTACAAGGAAAAGCTTGAGCACTCACTTTCTTATCTACAAGGGAAACATTTAGTGGAATCAAAGGTAACACATAAAAATTGACGAATATGTGTTTATCCTTTTCAGTGAATGATGATTGAGCAATTCATTGCCTTACAACATCTTCAGAATTTAGAATTTAGCGAGATTAAGAGAGACTTTGGGTAAATGGGTGTGTAATGAGCAGAACTCATTATACTATTTCAAAGCAAGAAAGATCTCTGGCAGGAGAAAATCTGCAAATGGAAGTGCTTAAGCAAATCTAAGAGAGATTAAGCCAACGCTCTGGTACAGGTCGTTGCATTTCACATGGGGATATGTTGCACCTCTTTAAAGGCATCTGTACGAAGTCATTGCTGGGGGTGGTAGCAGCTTGACAGAAAGTCAAGGTTTGTAGAGAGGTTCATCTGTTCAACATTCTTAAATACCATAACATGAAATGTATCTTTAATGTTTTGTGTTGCAAATTGTGCCAAACACGAAGAAGTCATGGTCTTCTTACTGCAGTTGCTCTTGGGTGGTGCAGTTTGGTGTTTTTCCTGTTGAAGTCTGTAGCACCATAATTTATATTGAGATGGAATATTGTTTTTATGAACGCCATAGTAAAAAAAAAAAAAGAGAAAAAAGACCCCAAAACAACAACAACAACAAACCAAACAAACAAAAAAAAAAACAACCCCTCCCCCAAACTATTTTAAAGCAAAGTCTGACCTGGGGTTTGCTATTGTATCTAACAGGAGAAGTAATTATACAATGTTTAGAACATCTTAGACAACGTGTTAAAACGTATGTATCTCCAATAATGCATTTACGAAAGAAACAGTGTAAGTTTTATTTATCCAAGGCCTCTGATGCTATGCAAATGTGCCAAAATTGCTCTCACTGCACCTTGTGGACAGTTCTGCAGGAAAAATCAGGTCTGTCCCAAATCTCTAGGTACATACAGAAACCTTGGGTTCAAGTGGAAGTAATATCTGCTGTACAAGAGAGGCTTCCTAAATTATTACAGTTTCTGAATATTCTCATAACATCAAAAGTGACTGAACTTGCAATTGATTGAAATACAAACATTTCTCACAGATTCTAAGTGAAATCAAAGACAGATTCAAGTACATTTTTCAAAATTAAAAATCTTTGGTTTTCAACAATAGTGTCTGGTTTGGCAGATCTTGTTTCTTAAGTCAGGACCAAGTATGTTGTTAATACTGGCTTAACAGACTAAATCAATACTGCTGGTTTTCCAAATGGCTCTCAGCTTTATTCTTGCACTCCTGCATCTTCATTACTGGTAGGAGCTTTTTCTGTTCTGCTGGCTGGGGCTCTGGATCCTCTCCAGTTCTTTTAGCAGTTCAAAAACACATTGTAATAAAGTTGTCAGTACCTACTTTAAGATTCCACTGGTTTTAATAATAAGAAAGCAGGACTGGTGACTGAGTGGCAGAAGTTAGAGTGTATATGAATTTTAGTGGTGAGGGTCCTGAGGGTCCAGAAGCAATAAAAATTTAACATGTAATCTTACAGGAGCCATGGTGCCTGGTTAAAGCATACTGAAAGATTCTTGTAGGATGTTTGATTCTCAGGATGCAGCACAAGCAGAGTGTGTGTAAATCCAGTATCAGTATGGCAGCAGTGTACACCTGACTCTGGGCTCTGACCTCAGTGCTGTGGGTCCACCTCGCTGGCAGTGAACGTCTGGGCAGGGCTGCCTGGCAGTCCCACGTAGCCAATGGCATGGGGTGCCAGAGCTGCTATAACAAGGGTGAGCCACAGGGCGTTAGGGATGCCTACAAAGGGTGCATTTGAATAGGTATGGCCATGCCCAGTTCACACACTCAACAGTTTGCCCATGGTAAAGGATAGAGGGAGCTCAGACTTTCCCTCCCTTCCATGCCAAAAGACACGTTTGAACTTGAACGTTCAACCTGTGCCAAGGATAGATCTTAGTTTGCTCACAAAAACAAGCCTGACTTTACTCAGTTTAAACTAGAATTGCTTTCCTTGGTGCTGTCTTCCATGTAGGTGGAGATCCTGACAAATATTTATAAACCATATATAAAGTATTTTATCAAAAAATTTCAGTGTTACACTCAGCCAGCATTATCAGTGCTTCTGTGTCCTTTAAAATGACCTATCTTCTGTGAATTCATGGAAGTTATAGTATTGCAAAGTAGCAGTAATCTATTTTTTTCTTCCCCTCTTTTAAGATGTCCTCCCTGTGCTATGTAGCAGTTGAAAGCATAGGGTTGTTACCACATAAGTTTGACAGGGATGAATGAGTTTGAGTCATATCACAGACTTTCACATTTTAAACTATACTTACTTGTTTTCTTTTGTTAGGTACAGTCACTCTTTTCTATCCCGAGGCACTCGGAAAACAAATCTGAGTTAACAAGAGGTGTGATTTTTTTTATTTTTTTTTTAAACCAAGCCTAAATTGCTGCAGTGACAGCCTGATAACTGCACTTATCTGAAATAGATTATTTCCCTCTCATTTCACATCATTCCTTTCTCCAAATTGACTTTAAAGTGCAGAGTATCATCAACCAAGAAAGTTGAAGTATGCCCTGTTAGATTGTAACTTAACTCTTTAACTCCATTTTTTCAGGCCTGACTGAACTCAGTGACAGTCCAGTTTCCCTGGAGCTTGAGCGTTGCAAGTCTCCCACTTCAGGTAAAGGTGATTGGCTTCTCTTCCTGCAGTCTGTATAAGCCATTCATGTCATGCATCACTGTGTTTCATTAATCCCTAAGAAGTGAAGTGCCTAGTAAAAAATTACTGGAGAAGCACTTTTTACATAGCACAGTAAAATCCTAAGTCTGCTTCCTTAAGGAAAATTTAAATGTACGTGGTGCATCTTGAGGTGAGCAGTGTGAAAACATCTGAAGTAACAGGATCATGCAGGTATATTCCTATAACCTCCTCTAAGAAGCTTGTTTCTCTGTTGTTTTTTAAAGGCTTTCTAAGTTTTTTTTACAGTAGGAGTCCTTGTGATTCTATATGTATATATTATGAATACATGTACATGGAGAAATTATTTGAAATCAGCAGTATGGAGATGGTAAATATTAGCTATTAGAACCCCAGTGCCTGATTTATGTAATTTATGAAGCAGAACCTCAGATAAAAATATTTGCTTATCAGCCAGGGCAGGGAAACTTGGCCACACAAAAATTCATAAATGTTTCCCATTTTACCCATAGTCCTTCAGAAGGTGGAATTCGTCTCATTCCCAGAGACCTTTTCAGCAAGTGCCTAGTCTACACTGATGTCTCTAATGTGAGTTCACAGTCTTAAAGATGGTTGCTAAGAGCTGTTTTCTGGTAGCTGACTTCTAAATGTTATGGAGAATAAGGAGGTGTAGCTGTGATACATTCATTTTGCTCGTGGTATGCATATCACACTTCTTTTCCTTGTAGTTTGGTAAGTATTGATAGATATTTTTTTCCCTCTTAGTTATGGTAACAAATTCCCACAAGTATGCTATTCAAATTCTCTGTTATTGTTTCACATATTTTATGTCATAATAACAGGATACATTAAGTTGAATGAAAGCCACTAATTAGTAATTTATAGGAGGCTGAAACTAATAAAAGTGTTTCCCTGACATACCAAGAGCTTAAACAAAACAACTGCTTTGAAATGTGTATTTCCTTGTACTATTTCCCAATCCTGTAGATACGGAGATATCAAAGTGAAATAGGCTACAATAATATTGGTATAAAACTAGGAGCCCAAACCCTTGAGCAGGGCCTCAGAAACTCATGATGTAGGCTTTAAAATAAAACATTTCCTAGCTCAGTTATAATTAGATTATTTATTGTGTGGCTCACTGGGATTCAACTTTTCACTTTTCAGAAATGAGCTAAAACCTTTCCCTTTATTTCACTGAAAACTAAGAGATGACTGACTTGGTAACCATATGTGCATATTCTTAGTTTTATAATGATGAGTGTCTCCTATAACACTTTACTTTTTCTGCAGTTAACTTCAATTTTTCATTCTGCTAGTGCTCAAAAATAGCTCTCTTAGATAAATCTGAGATAATTTGCTCCAAAATTTATTCTGCTTTTTTCTGTTTTGGAGATATCCAGCAAGGAAAACATAGCATATTTATGGGTGCTTCCTATTTTAGCACTTTCATGTTGTTTTCCAAGCTATATTTATATTTTTAAAATGTGAAATCAGGTGCAGTTTTGTAGGAAGTAACTATTATTAGAACTACTTCTTAAAAGAAGCTTCTTTTACCGTGACTGATATTAATTATTTTTATCTAATTATTGCAAAATTTAATTAAGGTTTCTTCTGCATGCCTGCTGTAAAACAGGACATAATCCAACCTAGTCACCTGGAATAAAGTGACCTCAAAACTACGCCCTCCAAAACTTGAGAGTGGAACTAATCCTGTGCTTACCAGCAGAGCCTCACACCTACACCAGCCTTCTCACTGACTAATGTTTCTTGCTCATAGAGCACAGCTACATACTTATGGATCTGTCAGGCAGGATCCTTCTACTTCCAGCCTTGCCTTTATCTGTTTAAAGTCCAAGGCACACAAGCCCTGCAATGGAAGTGTGCTGTATTCCGTAAGAGGCCCAGGATCTTTGTATTTGTAAAACCACTGACCACATTCCACTGCTGAAAAGAGACCAAGACTTGATCCTTCAGAAATTTAACAAAACCAGAAAGAGCACTTGAACTGCTCTGTGAAGTGGTTCAAGTTGCTGCCCAATGGAGGAGGGGCTGCTGGGTGTGACTTCATAAGGTTGCAAAGACAGATGGAACAGAATTTGATTTGTAGCAGTTCATTCTGGTTGCCAGAGCACATCAACATCAGTTCTCCACCCAGCAAGGAAGTTCATGCCAGGTACTGGCCCTGAGTGTGCTCAATACATACACAAAGTGCAAACTGCTGGAGGGCACGAGCCTAGATGGCAAACACTGCACACACGGTGGGTGGCACGGTGGTGAGCATCTTCATCCTTAGCTCCGTCAGAAGGGCAGTGATTTGAGGAGCAACTTTGCTGTGCTCACGTGTGTACTTTGAAACTCCCAAGACAATGCCTAGGATGAATCCCTAGGGTGTGGTAATTGCCAATGTAGACACGAGTAGTTCTACATCTGGGAGAGCCATGAGTAACTTAGTCAGATTTCCATTCCTGTCAGGCTGTCATTGTTCCTGTAAGAACAATGTTGTTAAAGGCTTCTTGGAGAACTTGAGAAATCTCCTGCCTACTCATTTGTTGGTCTGATGTTGAACATTGGTTAGACTGCCTGAAGTATCTCTGTTTCCATAAAAAATTGATTTTGCCTGTACCATTCTAGTGCTTGGCAATGTGTTAACCTTTGACTAAATTTCTGCAGAGACATCCTAGGTCAACTCACAAATTTGGCTTTGTTGTTTCTCTTCTCCCTGCCTCAAAGCACAATTTGGCATTTGTGTGTTTTGTTGTTGATATGAGTGTTGGAACACTGAGCAAGAAACTCAGGGCTGAAGAGTACTCCTTATTTCACATGCAGGGCTGGTACATAATTCAGTACAAATCCTACTTCTTCATTAAGTAATATTTAACTTGGTTCACAAGACTGTCTTCTCAGATGTTCCTCCTGTGCTCCTTACTAAAACATGACTTTGCAGATGATATAATTGAAAAATCAGATTCCCGTTCTGAACACAGTTCAGAATAGAACATAAAATTAAAACATTTGATTAAAAGTTTTCTGAAATGCACAGTGCCACACCGAGTTTAGCAGCAAGTGAAGAAACAGCAACCTTGCTTTTTAAGAGTGGAAGGCAAAGGAGAGGAATAATCTTCCTTAACCACTGGTATCTTGTTTAATTAAAGTGGTATTTAAATACTATAGTGATGCATTTCCAGCACTATAAAGGAAAAGAAGAAGTTAGTAAAGCCATTTGAAAGATTCTGCTTATTTTTGAATATCTGAGATTGGCAATTTCCACTGTAAATGTGTTCTGGGTGTAGTTAATATGTATTTTTACCAGTGTTAACTGGTAAAAATCGTGTAACTAAAGAACTTTAAAAACCCCCACTCTCTTACCTATATAAAGCATGTTATATGGGGGCAGAAATGCAGCAAGGCATGCCATATCATGGTGTTTGGTGGCTTAAAATCAAAAGCCTCAGAGCATCCTGTTCTTAATCTTGCATGCCTTGTTCTTTCAAACTGCATTTTCATTTTTGTCTGTGATTTGGGGGTCAAAAGGGCTTTGTACTGCTTTCATTCTGCAGTGGCACATGAGAACTCAGTAGCTGTAAAGCACTCGTCATGTAAGTGGTGCTCTATCAAATGCTTGAGTTAATTACTGGGTAATGGATTACAGACCAGTACCCATTCCAGTAAATTTTGCCTGAATTTTTATCATCTCATTAGGTAAACTTATTCAGGGGCTCTTAGGAATATAATGTATAATATATATAATTATGTATGTCCATTACTGCTTTAAACATTCATATGGAGCTTCATTTTTAAGTGTATAGATGCGAATACCCTGTGAGCACAGGAAAGTACAACTTTGATAGGTTGTTTGTTGTGTGAGATGCAATTGGACACTTTAGACCCCTTTCAAACACCAGAAGGAAAGAATTTCTCCAGTCTGCTTATAGGAGAGTGACTTCTCAAATGTTTGTTCTAAAATGAAAATGGATTTGTGTTTTTTCTTAAGAAGCACCTTCACATTGGGGGCTTACATCCAAAATGCTTTTAAAATTTTGAAGTTTAGAGAAGAGCGTGTAAAGATTACCATAACTGATTCCCATGAGCTTTGAGACAGGTCCCTAATGGCAAGATCACAATTTTTTTATACATACTATAATTTCCAAGTGCTGCTGTCCTTATTCATTTCACTGGTTAAATCTGCAGGGATTAGGCCTTTGCCATGCCAAACTCCCACTTTCCTGTGTGAAGTGTTTTTAAAATAGCATTCTTTCCAGAAGAATATTATTAAGTTTCTTAACAATCATTCTCTTTCTTAACTTGTGGGTGACTTCAGTAGCTGAAGAGATTTGACTCCATTTGAAAAGGGCATTCTCCTGGAAAACAAGCTAGAAAGCAAATGTTTCAAAACATTTTGTCTGTCTGTAAAACATAGAATGTAATTTATTTTGAAATGTAGTTACTGATAACACTGCAAAACCATTTCTACTTAGCTATATTAAATTAAAAAGAATGCTAACTAGTCAGAAGACCATAATTAGAGATTAACTTCAGCAATGTGGATACAAGGTGCATTTTATCACTATTTCCCATAAGCAAGGGAGTTTCTGAACAGGTGCTTAGGTTCCTGAGGAGGGACTTGTGTATAGGAATTAGGAAAGAACAGGGAGCAGTGTGAGCTGGGGACCTGGGTTTGGGCCCTTGTGCAGCCCCTGGTGCGTGGCTCAGGGTTCAAGGGGGCTTTAGCAATAACCAGGACTGATATTTCCAAGTATTAGCCAGGCAGAAGATCCTTAGTAGAAAAAATCCTGTATAAAGTCACCTTTATTTTAAATAATATGCAAATCTGTGACCACAATGCTGCTGTAATAGCTGAGGGAAACTCAGCATTGAATGCCAGAGCTGTGAGCTCACGTTTGTTTGCTGGTTGTGCCTTGGTGTTTTTCCTTGAAAGGCTGAGAGGAACCATATGGCTACGGAGCAGGATGTTGTCAGGTCAGAAGACCTGTGTGTTCAGCTTAGCTGGCTGCTAGACTGTACCTAGGAACTCTTCCTCATCCCACAGTTGAATAATTTGACTCCTAACAGTTGAAGCTCTTTTGGGTAGGGCCTGTCTTGCCTTATGCTGTAGCATCACAATTTCTGCTGGCTGCCTCCAGTGTGAATATAAACAAATAATGATAGCAGACAACTCTGCTGGCCTCTTGAACCTTTATACTCCATTCTCAAATAAAACTGGTTTTCAAGAGCTCTTAGTCAACAAGATAGGCTTATGTGCATGATCCTTCTTTATAATAAATGTAAAGGTGTAAAACATGCATGATTTAGGTACTAAAAACAGGTTACATAAACTGATCAGAATGTGGATATTATTAATAGTTAAAATTTAGTTTAAAAACATTAATATAGACAGCTTTAATCACAGTAAAGCAGGAAAATTACCAGCTGCTTCTGTTGTTTTTACCCTCAAATATGGGGTCTATTGATAGTGATCTGTGCCATGTCCCAGTGCATCAATATCCAGCTGTGTGATTGCCACGTGAAGGGTGTGCAATTGTCACGTGGCAGCTCCCAAACCAAGTCTGTGTGAGTTCCTTCCTCTGATTCTTGTTTGGATCAGAAAGTCCAAACTTTGCATGTGCTGCACACAAATAGCTGGGAGCTACCGGGGTTCAGATGTGTGTCACCATTTGGGAACAGCTGTGGCATGCAACCAAGACACATAATTCCTGCTGTACACAGACACCTGTAAGCTAGAAATAGAAGAGGTTAGACTACCAAATTTCAAAGCTCAAAGCTGCATGATGACAAGCACTAATTTAGCTACTCTAAGTCCTAATCTGTTAGTAAAGTGTCCTACAGTTTTTCTTATGAATTGCTTATTCTTTTTCAGATGGCTGGTTAGGCCAGATGTTGTCCTTCCCCTAAAAGGAGATTGTATCACAAGTGATGCTTCTTTATAGCAGAACACTGATTTTCTGGAGCAGTAGCCTCCCATTCACAGTCAAAAAGAGTATTTGACAGCTGCTCAGATAAATGGAATGGGTTTCTAAAGGCTGTTCTGAAAATCAAACTGCCCTTTGTATGAGTGCCTAAAATGGATGTTGGTGCCTAACACTTGGTATCCAAATTAGAGATTTTTTATGTAGTAGTGTTAGGGGTGTGTGTTTTTGATGTCAGGCTGATCTGGAGAGACTTCTTTACCATGTCCTGAATTAAAGTTATGGCTAAAGATGGGTTACTGGGAGGGCTGTGCTGTTTCTACTGGTAGCAAAATACTGCTCAAGAGCCTCATGGGTTCCCTCACTCATCCCTGAAGAGAAGAAGAAAAACATCTAACATAGGTGCTGGCTGATATTTAATTCTGCCACATTGCAAGGTTTGCAAAAGAATACCACAGACTTTTTTTTTAGGGATTTTTCTGACTTAAAAGAGTGAGCATCTGTTCTGGGCATCCTTCTGACCTAAAAGCTTACTAAATACAAATTACAAAGAATTTGTTCCTTATGTTTACATGTTTCTGTCACTGTGGTACTTATCATGTGGGACTTCCTTCAGAAGTATAATAGTAGTAATATAATAGTTAGTTGACAAATTTTTGATTGTTCCTTTATGGTAACAGACAGCATGGGTAAGGGGTAAAAGGCAGAAAACCATGTGAAAAAGTAATGAATACAAAGTGAAATAACCAAATTGGAAATCAAATTTTCTGAATAATTAATAAAAGATTTCTTAAGGCATTTTTCTGATAAATCCAATGCCATTTTGACTGCTACAAGACATGCTTTATTTCAGTTCTCTGGTGTTCATTGTTTGAAAATGTGCTTGTGTGTGAGGAAATGAAAACATTTTTGAACAGAAGCAAAATTACCGGTTTCTCGCATAATTGGAACACAACAAATAATTAAACCTTCACTAAATTGACTACAATATTTTGATGACTAGATAATACCACATTATGTCCTGAAGCTGCTGTATTTCGTTTCTGTGCAATCTGTCTTCCTTTCCATAATATTAAACAGTATGTTCTGTCCCCATAACCTCTGCAATATGCCTTCTTTTTCAAATGTTATCTTGAAGTATGATGTCATCAGATCTCATAATTTCATTGCACCCTCTTATTAAATTGGTTTGCAGATGTTTAAATATTTGTGATATGCTCCATAGCCAGCATTTGCAATATTTGCCTTAATCTCATTTGTGGTTTCTTTTTTTATCATTCCTGTCACCACAAGGTAAGATATTGCAGGCACACAGCCAAAGCTGTGTAAAACATCATTCACTCCTTGACAGCTGGAGTAATTTTTTTTTCCAGTGCTTCTTTGTTCAATTGCATTTATTTTGCTGAATGGTGTAAATGAAAATATTTAAACCATTATTCTGCCTTTATATGCTGATTAAAAGAAGTGTGCTACAAATTTGCAACATGGTTTTAACCAGAAGATGGCATGTTGTTTTCCCTCGCTCCTTTTTCTTTCTTACTTATTAACAACTGCCTTTCTCCTTTTTCTGTTGTTTCAGTTAAAGGATCAAGAAAGTTAAGTCTGCCAACAGATCTTAAGACTGATCTTGGTACGGTAGGCGAAAGCCAACAGCTTTAAACTTCCTTACATTCATTGGCAAAACATTCTACCAACTATCTATCATGAGATAACACAATAACCTCAGAGGCTTTGTCTGAAAAGGCTTTCTAAAAACCACCTATTAACCCATACAGTTCTGTTGGCAGCTCTCAGCATTTTGCTTGTTGAATATTCATTTATTTCATGTAGACATATATTGCCAGTCATTACACACTGTGTGTGTAATACTTTATTCTGAAAAAGCTCCAGAAGCTTTCCAAGCTGGTTGTTGGTGAACTCTGCCTATAATACCCAATGCATGCGCTGGTCTATTTTCTTTATTTGGTGTACGAATTGTGCCACAACAGTGATGAAACAATTGAACATCTGTATTTTATGGTGTCTTTGAATGTCTGAGGAGTCAGATTGGAAATCAGTCTTTTGTCTCAGTCCTCTCCTTGAGACTTTATCTCAGCCAGCTGGTAAATACATTGTTCGCTGTAACCTTTTTTCTCAATTCTGCTTTAATATTTCAGTGGAAGTGTATAGTGAGAGCACAAATTTCACCTCAAAAAACCTAAAATGAAAATTCTGTATCTTGAATAACCTAAAACTGCTTGGAGCAGATCACGCAACACCATATCCACATAAAGGGTATTGCTCCTGGTATTTGGATTGGAATGTGTGGTTCACACAAAAAATTCTTATAATTGTTCTTTAAATATTCTCAGTCTCAAGGAGTTCTTTCTAGTTTTGCTCTCTTGGGAAGTTTCCCTTGTAAGATGACAGAAAAAGCCAAGTAGCCATGCCTCATTACTTAGTGTCCTTTTAGAGATAAAAAATTAAAGTTGGATCATGTTCTTGGATAAGACAGCTGAGCTTCATTTCTGTCACTGGGAATCGTGTGCACCTATTAACCAAGGTAGCACTTGTTCCACAAGGCAAAAATCAGGGGTATAAATATGTCTTTCATAATATAAATGACCGAGGAACCTGGAAAACTGTCAATTGCTCCTGGTAAAGATTAGGTAAATAAATGTTGAAAAAATAATTGGAAAATTCAGTCCAAATTGTGTAGGTTTCAGAGTACAAAGTGATTCAGTTGAAATAAATTTGAGAAAGTAGGAATGGAGGAATAAAATTTGGAGTGGAAAATCGTAATGTTCCTAATACTCCAAAAAGGTGGAAGAAGTAGGCAGCTATAGACCTGTAAAATTAATATTTATCACTAAAATAATGGGCAGCTATTAAGAGGGAAGGTGAATACTTAGAGTAGCAAAATAGCCATAGGATAGGATTTAAGACTAAGCCATATTCTACAGATCAAACTTCTTTTTGTTTGTATTATTAAAAATGCATTGTCTTGAAGGACACATAGCATTAAATAACTTTAAATCCTGAAGCATAAGACAAGCAAAAGATAAACTTAATGGACAAAAGACTGGATTTAGAGGATTTTGAAAAAGGAAGTATACCATTGTCATTAGAATTGGTGAGAGCTTTATTGTGTAATATTAAATGTTGCATATCAGAGAAAAAGCTACCTTATCATCAGCTTTCCTGTAATCATGTTGGGAATGGGACAATATTGTAAGCTTTGTCTAGAATATATTGACAAATTGCAGTCAGCTTTATATTTTTAAAAACCCCAAACAGTCACACAAAAACATCCCAAGAAAACCCCAAGGACTGGGGAGCAGGGTAAAAAGCTCCAGAAGTTAAACAAATTCAACCTGAAAGGGAAGGGAAGCATGATGATCCATTTTAAATATATAGCATATGTAAGGAACTTAGAAGATTAATGGAATGCATAATCCTGCCTGTAGTTTTGATTTCAGGGTAGTCATGTTTCTACCACTCCTTTATTTCCCTGTTTTCATTATTTTTAATTCTATAGCACAAGCTAAGTATAAACTAAAATAAACTAGGCCTAAGAAGGTCTAGTTAAACATCTTGCAAGAGCTAGTGGAATGCCATTTATTCCAAAAGCTTCATAAGCACTGAAAGGTGTGATCAAATTGTCACTAAAGCATCCTGTTTGTTGTTAGTGCTGCAGCAATCAGGTATCCTGTGCTCAGATTACCCAGAAGCTAAGGATGAAGCACATGGAAGCAGCGTTCAATGTCTAAACTGGCAGATACTCATGGACAATCAACAGCAGAGAGAGGTTTAGAAAAGAAAAAGAATATGGACTGAAAAACCCCCAGACTTTCAGCTCTCAGACATGACTGTCTTAGAAAGACAAGATATTCCAGTTAATTATTCTAGCCCTTAAAACTGTGCTGAATTATAGATTGCTTACTTTACAATAGGCTGGGAAGAGCCTCTCTTTCTCAGTATAAGGAGCTACATTTAAATGAGAGTTCCTGGAAAAGGTGACGACTGCATTTCAGTTACTGCTGCTCCAAAACGTCCTGGCCACACTGTCAGAGCTCTTGGAGATTATTTATCCACTGTTGCCTGAGATTGTCCCCACAGTCTGAATATTCAGGGGCTAACAATAGTTTTTGGCCCACACTTCTTGTGAAGATATTCAGGTCAGCACTTTGAAATGATAAAACGTTGTCCATGTATCCCATTGGCTCTGGCTCGTAGCTTTTCAGAGAGTGCTGATACATCGCCCACTCTCAGCAGCGACTGCAGCTAATTGGGGCATACATTAGCATTTGGCAGCTTACAGTTCTGCTCCCTTCTTGTGATCTGCCTCCTGGAATGTCCTTGCTTTCACTTTGCTTTGAATTGTAAATAGTAGAGGTTAAGTAGAAGTTAAATCTATTTCAGGTGGAGGTATTGCCAGTACTGGAAATTGCTTGGGGAGTAGTTTGCTATCATTTAGGGGAATAATGTGTGATCTGATGACTCAAGGTGTTCTTGTTAAACCTCAGCAGGATTTTCATGACCTAAAGGTACTTTGGGACTCCACTTTGACCTTTATATGGCTGATGAAGTTCATCTCAGCTTCTTTTATTTTGATGTGGTGATTATTATCTCTCCTTGCTGAAGCACTTGTCACCTGTGGCTGTTGTATCTCCACACAGAAATGAGTGATGTGGCACATGAAGGGATAGACTGAAACTTCCTGATAGTTTTAGCTACTGCAGGTCACAGCAACCCAATGTTTATTTGAGTTGACCAGAAGGCAGATGTGGCAATGCTGCTGCATAGACTGTACAGCTTCTCTATTACCCTTCAGAGGCAGCTCTGAATGATAGTATCTTTATTTTTAAACTTAATAATGTTTCCCAAAGTCTTCTGAGCAGATCATTTTCATTTTCTTGCAGTGTTTCACAGAAATGAATTATGAGGATAATCCTGATTTCATTTAATCAAGTGAGAGTCTGAGATATATCCAGACACATAGAACTGCTTTGGTATGAGAGGTTTCTAACTTTGCTTCACCAGCCACTTCCAGCATCACCTTGTATTTTTCTTTTAGAAAATATTTCTGCTCCTTTCACTAAAAGCTCTTAAAGGTTCCAGCTGATCACAGGGAGCCAGATGGAAGCCATAGCTAAAGATGGGGGAGAGTCAGTAACTGCTGACTTTTCTAGAATTACTATGAACAGATGGTTTGACTGTAAGGAATTATGCCATCACCTAGACTTTATTAGTGAAAGAACAAAAGGAAATGCAAATATAAATAGACATCTTTTGTTTCCTTCCTACTAAGCTTTGATTGTCAAAATTTTAATATCTTTTCCTATGCTTTCTGCAGATACTTATAAGCAGTGAATGAGTTCTTTGCCAAGTGAAGTTAACGTCTTCCACTTTATACAGCAGTGAAAATCTAGAAAAATTACCAAACAAGCTCATTTTTTTTCAGGGCTTTGAGAAACATATTCTAATGCAGAAGCCCAAAAACTTTAATTCTGAAAGTTGGGCTGAGTTGGACCTGGGGTTATGGTTTTTTACTTTATTTTGTCCATTTTGGATGAGGTTTGTTGAATCTGTTTGATTTATGTATATGGTAATAGAGGTATAATATGAAAATACCCACCATTTGATGCCTTTGTATTTCATTCAGAAGGAAGCATCACTACCTGGATGCTCCCAAGCCTATAAAACAGTGCATGAATAAATGAAACCTCATTTCCATTTTAAGAATGAGCAGTGGGGTTATAGCAATTCTCACTTTAATTTTTCAAAGTATTTACAGCAGACATTAGGCACTCACAAAATTTTGAAGCTTTTAATCTGTTTTTGCTTACTACTGCACTGGACAAACTGGTAGACTCTAGGTGGAGCATTCTGTGTATTGATTTATCTGGATCTGTAGTTCTGTTTACAAAGCTAAAGAACATTTCAAAAATTTTGAAACTGTATGAGTTGCTTTCCTCCTTGATATGACTTTGTAGAAAAGGCAATCCAGACATCCAGCTGTACCAATGGTTTTCTTTAAATGCCTGACAGTAACTGAAAATTATTTGTATTTTTGCATAAGGATTTTAGGGACTGTCCAGTGTATGTCTCCTTCCAGAAGGGTAGAGGAACTTTCTGTCTCCTTCCAGAAGGGTAGAGGAACTTTCTGTCCCCTTCTCAGTCTGAAAGTACCATCTGAGTTGAGGAATCATCTGAACTCTGCCTCTAGGTAGAATCACAGCATAATCAAGGCTGGAGGGGCCCTCTAGAATCCCCAGCTCTAGGTTGTCTGGACCCCCATCCTGCTCAAAGCAGATCAGGCTACACCAGGTAGGTCAGGACCATGTCCAGCCAAGTCTCACAGCACCTGATCTGCAGTCTGGCAAATGCCAAATACAGAGGAAGGATTTCACCCCTAAAGCAGCTTGTTCTGCTCTTGCTGAGTTGGTGGAGGATGACCTTTGCCTTTTCTGTTTCAAGTTTGATCACTATGAAGGGGCAGAACATTATAAGGTGGGCTAAAGTCTTTCATTTTTACAGAAATTGTTTTAAACTCTTTCAGTTATTTCACATTGTGAGGCTTGGATTTTGATATTCTGTATTGAGGACCTTACTAGACAAAAGTCTGTTAATCTTCTGAAGATCAGGTGTATGACAGCACCAGTTCCTTCCTTCCTTAAGTAGGAGAATGTTTATAGTCAGACATTTTTAAAAGAAAACCTATATATCTAATGGATATATTAGCTCTTCTACCAGTCCAAATAACCAGAACTTTAAAAAAGCAACAGGATAATTCAGTTATTATAGCAGAATACACATGTGCTCTGTGGTTACATTTCACAGCAGAAAGGGACTGTATTCTAACTTCTAAAGCTTCCAGGTGAGAATGAAAAAAAAATACAACAAACTGATCTACTTGGGAATTTTACAAGCAAGTAGTTAAAAGGAAAGGTAAGTGCCCTAAACAATACAAAAAATACCCTAACAAAAATGGTTGTAAGCAATACAGTTGAATTTCATCACAAAGGAAAGGCAGTGAAATTTGGCAGCTGGAAAAACAAAACAAGCAGTGAAGATCATCATACATTTACGAGTTGGTAATAACAAAATGACACACAACTGCTAGGCTCCATTGTAACAGGTACTGACTGTTCCCAAGTTCTTTGGCTTTACATATAGAAGAATTCCTTACTGAGGACTTCAAAGGTAAGTCATTTTCCACTCCTTTCAAGCACTGTGAACACATACAGGGTATTCTTCCATTCTGGGGTCTCTGTTCACCTCTCAGATTCTAACTTTTTTATTTTTAAAACCAGAGAATGAATGTCATTTTTGTCCATGGTGAACATGCAGGTGCAATGCTACACCAAGGGGTGCTCAGAACAAGTTGTTGATATCCAGGTGATCTTGTGGTCCATCCACTCTGCTTGCATGTTCCAGTGTTGTCTTGTAGCTCAGGATTTATCATATTTCATGTTTGTGTTTCAGAGTTGAATCAGGTTTTCTGTCTTATGCTTTCCTGTTTATTGCACAAGGCATAGCAACCATTTATGTTGGATTATTCTGTGGAGGCACACTGTTGGAGTGCTGTGTACTTTTTGAGACAGTCCCGTAGTGTGGTGTTATATGATCACTAGAAATTCAGCAGATGAATCTGAGGAGCAGAGTTAGATCCAAGTAGTCCAAAATTTTACCACTATTCTGTGGGAGCAAAGCTAGATTCATGTTTAGGTTTGCACTGCCAGATTTCAGCTTTTCAGGTGTGATAACATAGAGGTGATGTTATGACATACAATAATAAATTCACAAGGTTTTTCATTTGGAGAGCATTTATTTTGTACTTTCATTTCATTTTTTTTTCCTAATTTCAGGCAAAAATAGTAGTTTTAAAAGAGAATCTATCACTGATCTGACAACACACCTAATCTTTTCAGCCACTCCACAGTATTTTGTTTCTCTGACAAATACATCTGTTCATCCTGCTTTCAAAAAAGTGATTTTAGAACCAAGTGTATGATAGGATTTTGTTACCACAGGCAGAATACCATTATATTACAAAAGCAGTAGGAAATATGTTACAATGACAATGTATTATAATGTTAGAGTGGACCTAAATATTCTACCAGCATGTCATTAGGGCAACTCTTCCTTCCTCTTCAAACTGATGAAGACATGATGTTAAATGTATATTATTTTGGCAGTGCATCTGCATTAACCTCTTCTGCCAGGGCTTTCACCTTCTCTCCTGCCTGGCTGACAAAACTGCACCAAGGGAAATTTGTGTTTCTGACTTTTTAAGGAAGTTTGTTTTTAATAAATTCCTTAAGATTCTTAAATTTTATGGTATTGACCCCAAGACTGTTCTTGGGGCCATTTGTACAGTTTTGAGATTGTATTTTTTTCCTAATTCAGATGTGTATCTCTCTGCTGTGTAAAAATAAAGGTCAGTCACCAGCATAACCATTATTCAAAATCTGATTTATTTGATAATACACAAAAATCCCCCTGTGGAAACAGATGGATTTTTCTTCACTTTAACAGTAAAGATTGTATTCTTCAACAGTTGTTGAGAAGATTCTCTGAGACTTATTTTTCAGGTTCTTTCTGCTCCATATTAAAGCATTTCTCTGGTTCTCTTCTGGTTCTCATCTTCTCTTTTATTGATTACTTCCTTACAACTTAAGATGATATTATAATGCTTCTAATTATGGATATTTATATTCCTTTGTCTCAGCCTCTCTCAAATCATTAGTAGGAAGGTTTTCAGCTAGTTTTTCTGTTTGAATTTATCCCTTTGTTAGAACTGAAAGAATTGGTTGCTCATATTCTTTCCTGATTTTTTGTGTCAAGTGTGAAAAATTGCTAGGCACTAACTGCAAATGAGTGCTTCTTTCTTACTGACATTTTCATTACATTTGGCTTTAACAAGTGTTGTTCATCTTTTTACTGGTAAATTGTTGATCTCTTTTGCTTTTTTGCAGGGGTCACCAAGTTGTTTAAAAGTTCTGTTTGTAATCAGGCAGGTTGTGTAGGTTATACATGTTACTGTGTAAACTAAAATCAGCATGTCTATGCAAAATATTTTCCCTGTGCAACATGCCTCAAAGAAATTTGGCTTAATTTGAGGCTGCCCTGCAGGTTTGCTGCTGTCACTTTGCACATCACATCTCTCAGTAGTTTCATCAGGTTCACAGTAACTGATCTTACTTCTTCAGTTTCCTCTTGATCTCATCATCCCACTGGTATTTTGTGTGACACTCTTGCCTTACATCCAGCACAGTTCTCTTAGCTTTTTAAAGAAGTTTGTGGGGTGCACAGGGCACTGAATGGTGTTGGTGTTTGGTAATGGGGGCAGATAAAGCATTTTTCATTCTTGTGGGTAAGCATTTTTAACTCCATGGGCCCAGAAAAAGGCAAACAACACGAACTGCACTGTAGAAGCAGCACATGGAGAACATTACAGAATTTTATGTCATGAACTTTTATATATTTTAATACATCATATATACAGTGATTTACTGCTGATTCATTAAGCCAATACAGTTAAATTAGTTTTAAATGGACTAAAGGGGTAATTGCCTATAATTACTTCCAGTGGTTTGCATGAGCCCTAAATTTTTAAATTATCAGAATAGCTATAAACTGAGCCCAGGCCATTTAGTTCACTATCCACAGGGAGCAGATAAGGCTGCTCCCCTGGCATAGTGGGGTGGCTCTTACACAGTTTGGAGACTGCTTCAAGGATAAGCTCCACTAAACCCTGATGCCCAAATGTATTGCATTAGTGTGGGACTGGCTGAAGGGATCCAGGAGCACTGGAGAGGATAATTCTAATTCCCTGCACCTCATGGGCAGCAGCACCCGTGAGAAGGGGTAGGAGGTGATGGCAAATGTAGTGCTGGAAAAGGGAAGGGGTATTTTGTGCAGTTTTCTTCAGCAACAACTCTTCTTTGCCTCCTCCAGAAGACAAGAGAGTGAGGAGCTGTTGCACTCCTCACTGTTGCTGTTGTGTTGTGTCAATGGCACAGAGCAATCTGTGCATTGCTGCTTAAGTACAACAGTAATGTCCCTGATATCAACTAATGTTCCATATCAATTAATATTTCCAAGCTGAGAAGAGCCCCAGTGACCATGTGACAACAGCAGTATTCCATCGAGGACAAAAGTTAAAATGTTGCTTTTCCTTACAAATCAAACAAAGCTGGAAAAAAGCCATGTTTTTACAAGCCTCCTGTACGTGTTCTTTGGAGTGGTAGGGAGACATCTGTCAAGGCAAAGGAGAATCAGGTGACTCAGGCCTCAGAGGGGTAGTAAATCATTGCAGTCATTCTGAAAGGCTGAGAGCTTGAACATTCTCATTCTCCCTTAGAAGGTACACTGTAGAAAAGTAGAACTTCTGTTTTTCTTGTCACTTTTCTTGCAGGCTTCATCTTTTCTCAGACAGTGCACTAAGGAACCCTTTCTTAAACAGTATATAACCTTTCTTTAGAATTCTTTTGTATCACAGAGCTTATAGCATTAAAAAAAATATGATAAGTTAATTTTTAAATGCACACATAGAATTTTCTCATAGATTTGAGTGGTCTTTATCTGCTGGATTCTTTTCAGTTTCTCCAGAAAAAAAAATTGTAGTCATGTTTCCTATCGTTCTCTTACTTTTTGTATAATGCCTGTGTTTTTACCAGGGCTTGAAGAATTGCACTTTGTCTTGTATATATTTTAAAAAGCTGTATCTAATCAGAAGAATAGAACAGTATTAAAATACAGACAAGTTTGTAGCTGATAAATAAAAATCCCTCTTCTGCTCATTGTTATAGCACCCACTAATATTTCACCAACTTCAGCACTTGAAGGGATATCCCTACAGCTTCTAGGATGAGACCTGATTTTTTTTTTCTTCCCAGGAACTGGCTTTGCTTATTCAAAAAAGCATTGTCAAAACAGCTAAAGGGATTTAGGTGCCTGGATCCTAATGATTATTTAGTGTGGGCCTTTGAAGGTAACTGAGACAAGCCAGCATACTTAAAGAAACATAGCAGCATTTTTCTCAAACTGTGGCATAGTGAACAGGGGTTTGGATGTGTTGTGGCCATTCTGTGCAATGCTCAGGGGAGAGGACTCACAAATGTTGTTAATGTTTCTATAGAATATGATTTTTTTCACTGTTATGTTCCTCACCACTTCCTAGGATTCCCCCTGGAGATAATTAGATATCATGCTGAAACACCTTCCCACTAACTGAATTTTGAAGAAAGGAAGCAGCTGGATGAGGATGTGTCTGTTGCTGAGGTTGAACAGTCAGCCTGTGTCCTTGAACAAAGCCCCCGATCTCAAAGGACTTTCTGCTGAAATAATACAAACAGTTCCAGGAAATTTTGGAAAATTTCCTAACTAAAAATGGAATGAGTCATCCACATCAGTTTTATATCTGCTGTTAGCTCAGTTAATAGCCGGGTATTAAGGAAAAATGACAAGAAGCATGGAAGTTGTGTCTCCTATAGAGCTATTTTGTTATGCAGTACAGATACTAAATTGCTTTCTAATCTATAATTCTGAACATTTTTTTCCACTTTTGTTCATTAAGAATGAACTATTTTCACATGGAAAGGACATGACTGGCACATTCAAAGACTACACATACCATACTATACCCTGTATTCAGTATAGGACTGGAATATTGAGTGAGTATAGAAATAGCTTTTTATAATGTACACTGGTGCTGTCATGGCATGATAACCAAGAAATAAATTTATCTTGGTACAGGAACATTCACTTTTTTCCTTGGATACAATACAAATCAAAAGAGTTGAGTTAAATACAGACTCTTAAAGACTAAGATAGTTCTCAGATATAAATAACACAACTCTTAAAATTAAGGTAGAAACCTTAAGATTGTGGGAATTAACCCTAAATTAAGGCAGAAACCCCTACCTATAGTGTTGAGCTTTTACAGTTTTGAATAAAATATTCAGTGTGCTTGCATGAATCTGAACTTTTGTTTTGCTTATCACCTGCTGTTTACTTAAAATAACCTGCTGACCAAAAACAATTCAGTTATACCTGGGTGTGTATCCTTTCACATGTTGAAGGGAAAATTGTGTTCAGTAATTCTCCTCATCTTGTCTTGCCAGGCATGAGAGGAAGAAAAATATCACATGAATATTTTGTGGTCCAGTCCAATTCTGAACTCTGCTCCAAGCCCACAATGATCAGTGGTTATTGTGGTTTAAAGACCTGTTGACAAAGAACAGATGAATGTAGTAAGAGTTTGAAGCAGGCATATTTTGTTTCCCACCCCATGAGACGGCAACATGCACTGTGCTGATTGACCGTGGCCTCATTTCTATAGAGCTGTAGCAGACAGATCAATTGTTCAGCAGTTTCCTTAGAAGTAAAATAAATCCATGATATATAAAGAATAAAATACTTAGCAATATTATGGCTATTTTTGTAATTATCTCAAATAGTGGCCTGTTTCATGCAGCTTTGAGTCAGGCAGGGAAGATGTCTGGCTCTCAATTCTACCCTGTAGTAAATTGTACTTGCAGTTCTTACGAGAGCAAAAAGGAAAGAAAACATTCAAATTGATTTGGCATCTCTTAGGAGATACAACAGCAGGGTGTCAGTGTTACCTGCAGTACCTTGGTAAATGCCTGTGTGCACAGGTCAGCAAAATGCTGTGGGATCTGCAGCTCTAAGAACACATCCCAGTCCTGTGGCCCTTGGGTTTTTTTAAACTGTACCTTAAAGATACGGTGAGTTATTTTCTACATACATGTGATGGGTTGGTAAAACAAATCAGTAGTTATTCACAGAAGGTTTGCTTTTTACCCATCCTCAAGTATCAGAACATACATCTCTCCTCCATTCTGGATCTTGGGAGCTGACACTTTACCTAGCATTTGTTGCATTCACTTTCCAGATCATGTGAATGGTCACTGTACAAGCCCAACATCCCAGAGCTGCAGTTCAGGCAAACGCCTTTCCAGTGCGGATGTGTCGCGAGCAAACCGCCGAGGGCCCGGCAGGCCCCCCTTCAGGAAAGCCCAGTCTGCAGCCTGCATGGAGATTTCTCTCCCAGTCACCACAGAAGGTGGGTGGCAATGACTCTTTTGCCAGGTGTTTTGTGAATTTCTCACCGGGTGTGAAAGGGAGTAAGTTCAGCAGGATCCTTGTCTGGGTTATTGCCTGGAGCTGACACTTTAAACTGTGATAGGCAATCAGCAACACCATGACCCTGATCCTCTTCTTATGAGGAGCATTTGTGTCTTAGCCTGCCCACCTGCAGGGGTGTCTGCATCACAGTTACAGCTGCAACCCTAATTTCCACACCTGTTAATGAAGACAGAGCAAGGGGAATTATATCACCCAGATTGTCTACCTTTGTATTTTTAAATCCAAATTGTTTCAAATACCTTTGTTGTTAGCGGCACATGGCTAGAAGCATAAAATAGCAAATTTTTTTCCTCCACATTAATGACTGATTGTGAGCATCCCATAACCTTTTTGTATAGCTCTCTATGTGACACACAAACATGGTAAGTAACGCTGTCCCATAACAGCTCCTGATGGAAAATATACCACTGCCACAGTATTTTCTATTGCTGAGTGTTTTTCATCATCCTGTGTAGTACCAAACTCTTCTGGAATTCTTGTATGCAGATACCACTGCAATACCAGCACTACTTGTGCCTGCCAAGGCCACAGTATTACCTAATCCTTTTATGCTGCTTTTCTTCTTCCCTCCCATCCCCCCAGAGTAAATAGGATCACTGGCAGGCAGAACCCACAGCCCCCTAAAGCCCCATTGACTCTTAGGTACCAAACATTTAGTAATCCAGTGATACTTTCAATGGCATGATGTTGCTTTCTGCACACCTGTGTCATGGAAGATTCACTTTATGTTGTTCATGGCTATTGATAATATCTAATAAGTTTAATGTAAAAGTGTATCTCTTTTAGAGATAATCATCCACCTTCCTTTCCGGCTTGAGAAGTAAATTGCATTAGTTGACTTTAAAAATTCCTACTTTAAAGTATCACTTGGATCAGTATTAAAACTTTCAGTAAAGTCAGTGAAATGACTGTTGCAAGAGCAAGCCAGACAATCTCCAGAGTCATTTATATCAGCATGTAATGTGATGGAGCATGGCTGGTGTTTGTCCTTGGGTGTGTGGATTTGTGTTCAAGTCACCTTTCAGCAGGCCTGTTGACTAAAATAATTTTCTGATTATCTGTAGTCTGTCAGTAAAGAAAAGCCTTCTGTCCAGCTTGTCTAAAGTATTTTTCAGTTGGCAGTGTTAGTTTTTTGAGTTCTGGCCCTTCTGCCTGATCTGCCTAGAATGACTGACTTTCCACTGTTCTTCATGTATCTTGAATTTCTAGACACACTGCTTTGTCAAGTGGTTTGATGTATTTCTAAAGGTTTTTCTACTAAATATGGTGGGAGGTGGTATGCTGCTTGAAAGATTCTTTGGGTGAGGGAAAAGGAAGAAGAGAAGTTAAAAGGTTTGAGAAAGAGTGTGCTGAGAATAAGAGTTCTCTCTCTAATGTGAAAGCAGCTTTGATCAAAACCTTCTGATTGAGCTGTTCCAAAAAAGAATGAAAAAAAATCCCCTTTGTGCTAAGAATTTATTGGCTACTTAGGAGCATATGCTGCAACAAACAATAAACGTATTCCAGAGAAATTATTTCCTCATAAGGTCAGTCAAAATACATATTTTATGTCTTTTCTAGAAAGGTAGCATTTCTGGTTAGAATTTGGTAGGATTTTATTATTCTACCAGAGTAGAATTTTGATTAGAGTTTGCTATCTCAGAAGGACTTCTTAGACATTAAAAAAAAAAAAAAAGCCTTTGTGTGGGGGTAAATGGTTCTTACCTTTTTTAAGCCTGTCTCCAAGGCACTGATAATACTTTGAGATTTTTTTTTTTTATAATGCTTCCAGTTCCTGCTCTTTACCACCTCTTCTATATGATTTGATTTAAAAGATAATGCATTTTGGTAAGTAATCATAAGATATATATTAGAATAATAAATTAATCTTCTCCCCTTGCATTGGATTTCAAACTCTGCTTACTTAAATTTGACCTCCTGGTACAATAGGAACTCTATTTCCAGCATTTTCATCAAGTCTATTTTCAACAAACTTTCACACAAGACATTCTTCTGACTTCGTTCCAGTGAGCTGATTGTCAAGATTTTGCTGACTCTCACCTCTTTACTTCTGCAGAAGGATTCCTAATACAGACAAACATTTTTGAAGAATGTCTTTGGAATGATGAATCATAGGAAGGAAATGGGGGGAGGGAAGGGCAGGTTAGTTGTCTTGTTGTCTGCAGGTTGAAATATTGCAAACTGCTCAGGTACATACAGTGCTGATATTTCTCCCACATTCATAGCAGAATAATTCAAAAGCCAAATAGCAGTAGCAGAGGAGTGGTGCATCATTACTGTTACTGCCTAAGCCTATGTTTTTCCCAGTCTCCTCATCATCCTCTTTTATGCTTTTTGAAATGTTGCATGTTGTCTCAGTGTCTTCTGCTTTCATAAATGTACCACTCTCATGGCTGTAGTAAAAAATTCTGTAGTTCCTCGGTATTCTGTATCTTATTTTAGCAAAAAAAAAAACCAGAACCTTGCAAATTCTCAACAGTATATTATTATTTATAAGGAAGAGATTTTTTTTATTTTTTTTTAATGTGGAACACTGGAACAGGTTGCCCACAGAGGTGATGGATGCCCTGGAAACATTCAGGGTCAGATTGGACAGGGCTCTGAGCAACCTGACCTAGTGGAAGCTGTCTCTGTTTGTTGCAGGTGGGTTGGAACCAAATGACCTCTAAAGGTTCCTTCCAGCCCAGACTAGTCTGTGATTCCATGATCACTGATTCGAAACAATCTTGTTTTCACATACTTTTGATTAAGCAGTGTATTTCTTGAGATAACTTAAGAATTTATGGGCATTGTAAATAAACCCACAAATACAGAAAATTCCATTGCTGAGCTTCCAAAGTCTGAACTTCAAGTCCCTTTTGAAAAGAAGTTTTCAAGATTTCAGGAGTTAGTGATTATGTTTCTAAATAAATAAAGCTTTCTTGCACAGAGTAGAAATTACATTTTTTGTTATCAAGTTAACATTGTGCTCTTAAACAGTAATAAAGAATACACATGAATGCAAATTATTCTTACCCAATAAAATCCTTACAGAGATTCTGACCCATGATAACATTCTGTGGAAGGGGAATGTGTTTTGTCTCCAAGCTTAGTGGATTTCTTTGAGGGCTGCAGCCATTTGCACTGCTTATGTTTCAGTCTGTTCCAGCTCTGGGTTCTGACTAGCACCCAATTTTTTCTGCAGGTCTTCACAGAAACACTGAAATAAGGATTAACTTTTTGTTTAGCTTCCTGGGGAAAATGTGTGGCTTGACTGGTTTGCCTTCTGTACTGTGGCACAGACCCAAAATAGTCCATCTCAGCCTAAGAGCTAACATCATAGTTTTTAAACCTGCAGAGAGCCCAACCTGATCAAGAATTGCAGCACAGATGACTAGATCGTAAACATCTGCTTCTTTTCTGCACAGGAAAATATGTATTGTGTTTGAGTTTTTCATTGCAATTTTAGATTAAAGAATGCTCTGAGTTAAAGAAAACAGTGGCATTAAAGAATAAAAATAAAATTGCTGTGGGAGGGAGCTCAGTGTGGTTGCACTTGTGTAGCTGGTGGGTACATGGATGTGTGCACAGATGCACGTGCTGGCACACATTTCTCCTGGCTTTGTGTGTTATGAGAAGTCTTTCAGATTTAAGACTTCTATGTTCTTTTTTTTTTGTTGTTTTCAAACACTGGGGTTTTTTAAGCCATTTTGCATTCTGCAAAGGCTTCTCTTTGGCTTGTGCTGGATGAGGCTGCCATTTTTTTTCTCCTTGTCTACATCCATACAGAAATCTGGGCATTCTGCATACCTGCATGCACCTGTGGTTCCATCATACATCACAGGAAGAAAATACGGAGTAGAGTTTTTCCTTTGAAGTTCCGTGTTTGGAAATTCATTTACTTCCAGCAGCAGTGACAGAAGACTATCTTCCTTTTTTTACTATTTCGGTTCCCCATTATGTAGTTTTTAGTTAGTCCAGCCTAATCACCTTGTTCTAGCAAGTCTATTTACATATTGGTGTTACAGAATTGCCTCTGAACAAGGAATCCTAGCAAGGTTTTGCTGTGCATTGTAATTTTCTAGGAATGCTAAGAACAAAGACTTGTCCTTCAAAACAATTCCATTTCAGCACTTAGGTTTTGGATTAACTCTTTTGATTATAGGTAGTTAAAGTTTGATACAGAGCACTTGAATTGAAATGTCACTGTGAGCTGGCAAAATGAACCACTCAAGTAGGTATTATTTTTAATAACCTTATCAAAATTCTATGGCAAGTACAACACCATTTCCATTTTAACTGATCCAGTATATGTGTACCTGAAGTTTTTCTTTTGTGCCTGTATATGCATAGGATGACTACAGGGATAAGTTGTTCTCTCATCTGCATGGTTTTGTTCAATTTGTTTTGGAAAATACACAGTATTTGGGATATACTGTATAATTTAAACTTTTTTTATTCATCAAAAGTATTTGTGAAAATTACCATTTTAAAAAAGCCTTTTAGGTAGCCTGATGGAAACTTCCAGGCAAGTCCCTTGTGCTGTAGTTGGGATCTTGAAACATGTCACTGAGTAGTTATCTTAGAAAAAAGGCCACTGCCTGAGGAAGCAGACTCACCTGCTGTCATGCTGAGCAGTGCAGTGCAGTGTTTGCTCTGTAACTTATATAAAATTTATATCATTTTTCTCCTGTCAGTTATGGCTGTGCTGTTAAGACGTCTCCAGCAGTGCTGTATCCATAACACATTGGATTTTTTTACACTGGATGAGTAAATTCTGGCCATGAGGTTTCCTTCCCATGTGGCAAGGTGGGGGTAGAAGAGGGAGGTTTCTGTTTTTATCACTGGCTCTTCTTTTTCTTGAGTCTCTTGGGTCTGAAGCCCACGTGTGGATGTGAGGTAGGTAATGATGGCCAAGGGGTCGGTTGGTGTAGTTTTTAAGGCAGTGCTTCCAGGCCTTCAAGGAAACAGAAAAAGAACCTGGTTGCTTGATCTAGAAAAATATTGGGAAAAAAAAAAAAGGCACAAAATTATTCAAATGCATGGCAGGGTACTGCAGAGAGGAAGGGAATAGTCAGCTGTCTGCGTCTCTTGAGAAAAGGACAGGACATAAATTACTAAGGCAGAAGCCTGACTTAAGGAAGACAGTTGGGGATTCATTTTGATCACAAGGGTAGTTAACTGCAGAAATTAATTCTCTGAGGAGGTTATTGCTTCTCTGGCAGGTTTTCAGAGCAGCTCATGTTCTCCAGCACATTCCCTTTGCCAATACTCTCCATGTTGCAGAGTGGATCGTTGCTGGTAAACTTCTTGCCCGAGCAGCCAAGCCCGACTGACGCTTACGTGATCCCCTGGGCATGGCACGGCAGTCCTGGGACCACGCTTCACAAGGCCTCTGAGTGCTGTGGCTTCTCACAGCTGGACTTTCATAGCACATTGGGAAAGCCCTTACATTGATTGATTGATTGACTGATTTCTCAGGGAGAATTTTGATAGCGTGTGAAGTTACTTTGCCATCACTGTAATTGCTAAGACTTGTATAACAGGAAAAAACCTAGAGACACTATGGTAAACCACAGTCCCCACTGACTGTTCTGTTTGTCACCATATTTCTTGTCTGTGCAGAGGAGCAGATGAAAATGTTGCAGAGAAGACTTGTTCTAGATCTAGAAAGTGTGTTTCTTACTTTCCTTGGAGTATGTTTTCTGTTCGGTTCTACTAGTATTGACTTGATTTCTTATGAGAATCTGCAAATTTTCCTTGTTTTTAAAACAACCAACTCAATGAAAATACTATTGCTCCTACAGTCACTGAATGTCTAGTCCGTTTAGTCAGTTTTTATTTAAATAGTGATTTGATTCCAGGTGAAGCTAATTTCACACTGTACTCCTAGGCATATTGAATTTGAGGGTGAGTTATGCCCTGTGCCCACAAATTTAGCTTTTTTTTTCCTTGCTAGCCATCACTTCAGATCAACCCAAAGTGTTTTGCTGTATCCATGGTCACTTCCCTTGGCCTGCCTCTTCCACTCCCAGTGCCCCTGCAGGTTCAGGTTTTGCAGATCTCTGAACTTTCACCCCAGTGACATCCTGGGGATGAGGTGAGGTCCCCAGCACCAAGGGTGGCCCAGGTGAGAAAGGTGTGGAGGCAGAGATGTTGCTGTGACTTCATCATCATGAAGATGACTTCATCATCTTCCGTGATGCCTTTTGTTTCCACTTTAGCCTTGGGTACTTCCATGTACAAAAGTTATTCAAGTTATTCTTTTGTGAACTGTCAGTGGTATGAAAGATGCTTCAGCAGAATGGATAGTTCAGGTTGGAGTTTCAGTTCTAGAGAATTGTGATGTCTTTGATCAAAAAACATATGTCCAAGCTCATAAACTAAGTCCAAACTGAGCTTTTAGTGATAATGTAAAGACAGTTTGCTTGTGTAAGTCAAGGGAAGTGATTCATGCAATTAAATATGGAAGTTTGATAGATTCTTACTGCAAAGATCTTCTGCATTTTTATAGAAATTATTTGTACTTTTTCAACATGAAGAATAACTCTGCCCTGACAGCTCCCTTCTGTTTTTAAGATTTGCTGAACTAAAACATAAGCCTCAACTTCACCATATTCTGGAAATACCAAAGATCCAGGTCTACTTTCTTGAATCTATTTCTCTTTCAAGCCTTTTTTTTTTTTTTTTTTTTTTTTTTTTTTTTTTTTGCCATCCATTCCATCAGTGTTGTATCAGTGGGGATTCCATGAAACCTTTCAGGTTACACTACCTTAATTGTAGCAACTTCAGGGCAATACACCTCAGAACTTTCTCTGGGGAGAGTCGAGCATCCCATCCCACAGTTGTGAGCTCCATGAGAGCACAGGCACCGTGGCTGGAATGCTCTGCAAGCTGCATATCCACAGCATCGTTTTGGGGAAACTTAAATAAGTTGAACTGGTAGGAAATCATTCAGAGTAAAATTCCAGATTATTAACACATTATTTGTGCTTAGGACAACTTCTGCTGCTTTCTAGTGAATTGTGTTATGTGGAATGCAGCTTTAGAGTGTTGTTGTTGAAGTGTTGGTTTTATGGCCAAGCAAATGTGCAGTGTTCCTAAATGTGTGGTACTTCCTGCCCCTTTCTCCTCTGTGTTGCTGAAGCATTGCCATCAATACCATGTTTGGTCTCTGTGTGTCTGTGATGTTACTGTACACAAATTCATGCTGCAAAAATAATTTCTTTACTGTGTATTTCCCTTGACGTTCAGAGCTTTGAATGCTTTCCTGACTACATAATTTTGAAAGTGACAGATTTTTCTTAAAATGTAAGATGATGGTCGTAAACTGGCAAATGCTTTAAATAGTTCCATTGGCCTCTCTTAGTTTTGGTATTTGGGATTAAAACTTTTAGAGTTCTCCGAGTGAGGAGAATATAAACCATTCCACTCTTTTTTTTTCCAGAATATATTGATTTCCATGTCAAAAAGGTCAACTTCTGTATATATTTCATAAACAGATCAATTACTCATTACTGTAACACCAGGAAAGAAGCTATAAATAGCATCCAAGACACTGACAATCAATTACAAAACTCTTCAGTAATGAATGTAAATATTTGCTATGAAAATGTTGATCCTTGTCACTGATAGGCTTGGATTTTTTTCAGTCCTCTTAACAAGTGATACTTCTCTTTTCCTGATTCCTAACTTCATAAAGAAAATCACTTTATGTTAGTCCTAATTTCACTGTTCTATAAAAATCCCAGTAACAATTTCCTGGAAGATATGATGTGTGAGGGTGTGTTCCCCTTACAAAGCTTTTGGTGCTTTTGGTGCAGCTTAGAATAGACAAGTCAGAACATTCCCCTGAGCACGGCATACATGTGGGGGTTTTTTTAATTCCATGGGAAAGTGAGGAAATTCTGGTATTATTTTTGCTACACAAAAGGAAGTTAAAAGAAAAAAAAAATCTCTGCAATCTCAGTTCTGTACAGGTGGCAATTGAAACACATGGAATCATTTACTCAAACAATCTCTTGAATTCTCAGAAAACCCCCAAACCCCAAATTAAATCTTCCCCTAGACAGCAGGGCACTGCAGCAGGACACTGTCAGGCAAGGAAGGGGCTGGGACAACTGCTCAGGGCTGCTTTTGTATAAATGTCACGACGATGTTGGGCTCAGTCGTTCCTGTCCTTTTGCAGTGCATGTGCTTTTATGGCAGTGGGCTGCATTCCCGGTGCTCCAGCCCTTCCATGGAATCAGAACATCAGAGCACTGCACTGCTGGCACACGGATGAGCACAGGGAGGACTCCAAAGCACTGGCTTCCTTTTTAGCCTGCATGTGCATTGAAGTGTCCTGTGTGTTTTTCCGTGAGGTGGGAAGCAGCTTAGAGGAGTTTTGGTTGCTTTTAAGTCGTAAAGCTTCTGTTTGTGGCTCATCACCTGAATTTAACAACCAGCCCAGTGTCACAAAGGAAGTTGGTTCCTGAGTTTCCATCTGCAGCTCACTAACCCAAACCATGCATAGGGTGGGGCTGAATGAAAACATTTTGAAGTAAGCAGGGCTACTCTCAGGACAGCAGTGGTGTTTATTCTGTGTGGCCTTGACCCATGGAGTGCAGCTTTTTGAAATGCACTGACTGCAGGTAGTAATGCTTTAGCTCAGAGCTGTTCATCATCCAACAGCAGCATCTCCCAAATTACAGTCACTGCTTAGCTCTCAGGGACCACTGGATCCCTCTGATGGTGCTCTCTGCTGCCAGCTGCAGAAACAGCCTCGAGATCTATGTAGGAGAAAAGAACAGCCAAGAAATCTGGGTGTGCAAGAGGAAGAGGAAAAACGATGTGGTGGAATGAGGGGCTGTGTGAGACCTAATGGGTCCTGGGAGTTGGATATGTGCCTCTCAGAGAAAAGGGAATACTGGGCTTCCTCAAAGCAGGAAGCAATCTAGAGACAGGAGCACGTTTATGAGACAGTGCCATGTAGCAGGATGTTTTCCAGAGGAGGAGAAGATGGAAACTTCTGAGGAGCTTTTCACAGGCAAATGTCCTGTCCCCTGAAGGCTGAAGCACAGAGTCCAAATCAACTCTGACCTACATTACAAGGAAGTGGTCCTAGTTCAGACTCCTGCAGAAAGATGTAGCCAACATTCTTGCTACACTCATCATGCAGAGTGAGAGAAGGAAAATAGAACAGAAAACATGGAATATGGTGGTTGGGTTAGGGATTGCTACAGACTGGCAAGTCAACTTTGAGAAGACAGGATGTCATTTTGAGACATAGAAATCATACTAGCAAAGGATTTGGCAAATTATTTTTAACTTGCCAAGGAAAGTGCTTTGAGGTTTCTCCAGGATACAGTGGCATGCTTTCTGGGTGAAGAATTTGGGGTAGAGTCTCTTCGAGAAAAGAGTCCTAGGGAACAAGACTTAACTAAATTTTATCCTGAAATCTAGGAAGAGGAGAGATTTCTACCTTGCTTTAGAGCCAGCCAATAAAGTCACGTAGCAGTTGCAGACTTTGCTGTTCAGATATGTTTAATGACATCAAATTTTGGCATATGTCTTGCTGATCTTTGGAATTTCAGTTTGAGTAGTGTATTTAATGGAAGATGGCACAGTATGTTCCCAAAAGTGTCCTAAAGATTATATCTGTTAGTGTCAGTTTTGCAGAGATGTATTAGTTAACTGTACTGCACAGGAGTGAGGAACATTTCTTGTTAATTTAGGGAGGGAGAAAGCTTGATGACACATGCAAATGGCACATCATATATTTTAAGTTCTGTGTATGTCGCCTACACTAACTGCATTTGTCCTTTCAACATCTTTCTTAGCTTGAGCACCACCATATTTGAATTTTATGTGACTGTGATATTAATACACCTGTTAAAGGGAAGATTAATTACATAATAGCATTTTTATTAAGGACCAGGTACCCTTTGGGAGAGAAAAAAAAATAATTATATATATATGTATATATGGAGCCCTGATGATTTCTGCCTTGAAATTCCTGTCTTCCTTTCTTTACCTGGCAGCTGTCAGTGCTCAGGAAGGAGCTGGGCCAACTTATTCCCTGCAGGAGGAATAAAAAGTGCTTGGGGGTATGGGAGACACTAATTCTCAAGGTATTAGCAGCTGTGTCCACAGATGTGCCACCAATCCCAGTTTATACAGCTACATGGACCAGTGCTGAGACAGAGCTAGAGCTGCAACAGTGCCTACATGAAAGTGGAAATGGGGCGAGGGCAGAGCTTGGAAGTTCAAGTAGACATAAGCTTTTCTTCCTTGAGAGTGGAACTGAAGTGCCAGGAGCAGCTGTCCTGTGAAACTTCTCTTCAACAAGTTACAGATGCCCTCAAAGGACAGAAGGTGGCCCAAGGGTGACAGAGTGGCAGGAGAATCTGCCCCAACCCTGTGTGCCAACACTTAAGGCAGAGACACGTGCAGAAGTACTTGGTGTGGTTCCAGCAGTGCTTCACCCTGGTTCTCTCCAGTCTTCCCCAGGGAGCTGCAGTGTAGGGATGACTTTGAACTGGGGCATGTGAGCAGGGGAAAATGCAGTGCTGCAGTTTGCTGTCTGAGGAAGAGGTTCACAGGCAAAGCTGCTGCTCTGGTGGAGCACAGGAATCACGTATACAGTGTGAGGATTAGCTCCGTTTTAAGCTGGAGTACATGAGGAAGTAATTTTCTAATTTTATTCTTCAACTATGAGAGAAACTATTCCTCTTTTTAGACTTCTATTGGCTCTGAACAGGTGACTCTCTTCTGAGCTATAAAAAGGACAATTTTGTACCAGATACAGATCAGCTTCATAACAATAGGTTCAGGAGCAAGACATTTATCACAGGTCCAGTACCTTCAACTATTTCTCCACCTCCAGTTATTATTGTTGCAAAAGAGCTTGTGGGGTTTCCAATGATCTGATCCCATTTTTAACTACAGGTTGGTAAAGAGCAGCACTGGCATAAGTTGTTTCGCCATGCTGTGCAGCAGCCAGCCCTACTCCCATCTTCCCTCTGGCTCCTTGACTCTTCAGGAACTTTTTAGCCCTCTGTGCTTTATAGCCTCTGATGTTCCTGCCAATGCCAGGAGCTCCCTCACACAGCTTCATGCTTCCTGCCTGGCACTAAGCAAAGCAGAGCTCCTTAGCCTGCTCATTGTTACCTCTCTCTGAAAAACTCAGAGAGAGTCTCTGTACCTGGGCACTTGCAGTGGGGAGAGCACAGCTCTCTCTCCAGCTGGCGATCAATGCTGCCTGCTAAAGCTTCAGCAGTGCCAGCTCACTCTGCAGTTGTTGCCAAGGGCACAGAGCAGGTTTCTCACTTCACCCCCTGAAAAGCCAGAGTGGATTTGTACCCTGAGATGTTTTGGAGACTGGGTTCAGTTCAGCAATGGGTGTCTTTTCCCCAGGTAGCAGTTAATAATACCTTCACAATAAATGATGGCTGTGGATGCAGTGCTAGAGTGTCCTAGTGATGCCAACAAGAGCAGAGCAGGGGACACGTGCTGTGAAGCTGGTAATGACATCTCCCTTCATGTCCTGCAGCAATGAGATACATGGATTAATTCTAAATGCATTGGTAACATATGGGTCTAAAATTATTTTGTGCTATTTGGAACAAGTCCTTTGAGCTAAGATTGTTGTAAATTCTAATTAGTCCATGCTAATCTCCATAATAGGCAGCTATTTCTAATGCAGATCTGACTGATGATGTCTGACAGCATTTTCCACACTTATTTATTCCACACTGGCAGCAAGCTGGTATCGTGCTAGGGTCGGAATGTTTGCTCAGGTTAAGAAAACTTTATTTTCTGTACTCTGCAGGGAGTTTGTATTTGCTGCAGGCTTGTGTCTGTTCCCAGAGCAGTAATTTATGCCTGTTTGCTTGTATTTATTTGTGCAGAAAATAGGGAAAACTCCTTCAGCCGTTCCCGAAGCTCCAGCGTGTCCAGTATCGACAGGGACTCAAAGGAGTCAATCACAGCTTTGTACTTCATGGAGTCCTTTGCCCGAAAGAACGACTCTGCTGTTTCCTCCTGTCTCTGGGTCGGAACAGGCCTGGGAATGGTCATCATCCTGTCCCTTAACCTGCCTGCCAGTGACGACTTACGGCAGTCAGAGCCAGTCATGGTGTCACCGAGTGGTGAGAGTGCAGCTCTTTTCCTGCTTTTTATCTGTCTTGGTACAATGGGGCCACAACTGCATGATTTTGTATGGCCTTTTGGGCAGAAATGTCTCAAAAAACCAGCAGTGGTCACTCACTGAGTGGAGGGCACACAGGTAAAGATGCTCATGAGGGACCAACAACTTCATGGACTTGAGACACTTTGGTTGTGTTAGTTCCAAAGGTTGCCTTGTGTAACAGGCAAAGTTACGTGTTTCTTGTGAGAACAGGGAAATCAGCAGAGTTCCTTCATATGTGAAATCACAGCCATGTTTACAATTCTGTCTGGGATTCTGCAAACAGTTTGGCTGTCTTTGTATCAGAAAGCTGCAGAGAAACAGAAGGGAGTTCAGGAAAGGAAACAAAAATGTTGGCAGGTTGCTGTACCAGGAGAGATCCTTGGCTGAGTGAGTGACAGATGGTGTAGCAGAGAGAACAGAGGGCTGAGAGGTCAGGTCTGAAGAGAGGCAGCATGTGCTTAAAAAATGGACAAAAAAATGGAGAATGCACAGAAGCAGAGGTTTCCCACCCTTTGTTTGTTTAGGAAAACAATTCTGGAAGGTCACCAGACTTGGAGCAATTTTACTGCTGGGAAATAAATATTCTACTAGCATAATGTAGAGATAAACAACAGGCCGCCTTCAACAGCATGTTGATGTTACATCCATCATTATAGATATCAGCTGCCTGAGACCTTTCCAGTACTGGCAGGCTGTGTGTTCACCTTCTCGTGTGGTCAGAAGGAACTGAGCAAGCAGGCCATGTCACCTTGGCTGGATCGATGTGTGAGCTGTGTTTACAAAGGCTGGGTGTCAGCTGCGCTGTGCTGACAGCCAGTCTGGTTGTGGTGCCAGTGCCAGTGAGAGGAAGTTCTGTTCTGCAGGCACCGTGCTGACGCTGAAGGGAGCCGTGCTGACCTTCGCCTGCTTGGACTGCATGGGGACATTGACACATCGGCCCTATGAAGTATGGAGGGATCCACACAGCGCTGATGACGGTGACAAAACAAGGAAAAGGAAACTTGTCATGCATTCCCCTTCCTCCTCCCAGGATATGGGTGATCATCAATTTGCAGTCATTTGTTCAGAAAAACAAGCCAAAGTCTTCTCATTGCCTTCCCAAACATGTCTTTATGTCCACAACATCACCGAAACGTCCTTTTTATTGCGAGCAGATGTGGTCACCCTCTGTAACAGCGTCTGTCTGGCGTGCTTTTGTGCTAATGGGCACATCATGACACTGAGGTACTTATCTAACTAATCTTGTGGCAAAACTAAGCTAAGAGGTGGCACAGTGCTGTCGTGTTCCACTTGTGCTTGCTCCAGAGTGCCCGATGCTCTGCATTAACTCCCTGGTGGGTGTGTTTAATTCCCTGCCTTGACACAGCCATACCTGACCCTTGGGCTGTCTCCACGTGGGGAGTTAAGGCAGGCAGGTGCACAGTAAAGCAAGCTCCTGGTTTTTTTGAGTAGTTCCCTACCCGTGACAGATGATGGCTGGTGATTTTTAACTATAATATAAGAAAGCCCTCATAATTTTGCTCAGTTATGGTGGGTCAGGTATAGAGAAGTTTAGAACTCAGCCACAGAAAGGGTTCTGTTTATCCTTTGTGAAGTTCCAAGGCCCACTCTTGGCTCTTCTGAAGATTTCCTGTTCAGAGCACTTGGTTTCCCTTCCTTGTCCCCTGCACTAGCCCTATAGTTGTACCTTCACCCTCTTTCCCTGGCCAGGCCATTTAAATTTGGGAAAGGACTGTCCAAAACAGCAAACCATTGGAAGCTGGAGAACAGCAAAGGCAATGCTGGAACCTTTGTCCACAGGGTGGAAGCAGGGCCCTGCCAGGCCCTTTCCTACAGATGTCCCTGCAGGCCTTGCCCTGCAAATGACCCAGCCATGTGGCACAAACCATCCCGTGCCACATGCACATCCTTTATCCTGACAGTAGCAGAAGCCTTAGGGCCAGGGAGGCAAGGCAGCTGAAACTTCTCCATGCAAGCAAACAAAATATGATGGGAGCACAGCATTGTTATGGCAGAATTTTCCAGCTTAGAGCTGTACTTTAACTGTTGCCGTTACGAAGAGCACGAAGTGAAGTGTTGGTTTGAAATGCAGGCACAGAGCAGGTGTACCATGTGTGGCAGCTGGTGACTAACCTGGGAATCTGCTTCTCCTCAGCTTGCCCAGCCTTCGCCCGCTGCTGGACATCAACTATTTGCCTGTCACAGACATGAGGATAGCACGGACCTTTTGTTTCACTAATGAAGGGCAGGCTTTGTACCTGAGCTCTCCCACGGAGATCCAGCGCCTGACGTACAGCCAGGAGATGTGTGACAGCCTGCAGGTGGGGCTCACACCTCACCCTGGTGCCTGTGTGTGGGAGGGATGGTGGCCTCAACTCCTCAGGGGTAAATTGGCCCTGGTAAGGGCAGTGCTGCAGGGGCGGGACAGATCTGTTCCTCTCCACTTGCCCTGACTGAATGGTGCCAAAGCAACACAGAGAGGTCAGCAGCTCTGCTCTTCTTTGGGCTTTTTAATGCGCTGTCACCTGCACCTGTGCAAGAAGTCTTTGCAATGTTAGAGATGGGCTGGTTTGGTTTGGTTATTTTACAATGAAAATGCAAATGAAAATGTCATTTACTGAAGAGAAAGAGTTGTGAGAGGTTACAGGGAGAAACATGAGTAATAAAAGGGGGAAGAAAAAAAAAAAAGGAGGAGGAATAAGTTCTGGGTTATATAATTAGCAGTGAACCAGAATGGAAGTATAAAAGAAATGGTCCTGCCAGCACTCATTATGCCCTAGGGAATAACATGTGCTGAGCTGCTCAACTCACATCACGGCACTGTCTGTCTCAAGTCTGAAAAGGCACTTTGAGGAGCAAGCATTGCACACCAGCTTCTGTGCAGCAGAGAGGAGATTATTTTGCAAGGAGACAATTTTAAAATAATCTAAAGGTTTGACCGATGCATCTTAGACTATGGACCTACAGCAAGAGGCTGTTACAAGCTAGATATATTTTTTTTTACCAGTCTTAACAGCATCATGCAACTACCAAGCAAAGGGAGACACAGCCCTTGCTTCTCTGTACTGCTGGACTATGGCTGCTTTCATCTTGACTTTTATACAAAGAAAGGTTTGCATGGTCATTATGTGTGTACAGAAAGCAGATGACCCAGTATCACCTGCTACCTGGGAAAACAAAGCTGGGCTGCGTGAGAGCTCCACTTGGGCTCCAAGGGCTGCAGTAATTTTTCTCCCCCAAGCAGGTGACTGTGCAGAGGAGCAGTGGCTGTGAGTCACAGTGCTGTCCTCGCACTCAGCCCCCAGGAGCGAGCACTGTGTGCAGCACAGCAGCTGGATCTGCCTGCTGGGGCTTGGCTGAGCAAACACAGAGCTGAGCAACAGGGCAGAAACTGTTCCCAGTGCACACAGCCCCCTGCTTTCCAACGTTAATGGGACTGCACACTTTTCCCATCCATTTTTTTTTTCCAGAGAGCCAGCTTTTCTTGGTACTGCTGCAAATAAATCTGAGCCTGACATTTGTTTGGAGTGACTGCTCCAAGATGTGGCACCAGAGCAGTGCCTTCAGCAGATGTGCTTTTTTAGCATTGCTGGTGGCACACTAATGGGGTGGGGGAAGGTGGTAGGAAGGTAATGAATTTTGTTTAAAAAGAAAAAAATCAACTAAATGACAAACCACCAAACTCTGAATTGCTGGCAAGCACTGAACTCAGCTGTGCTATAAAAAGAAAGCAGAGTGACTGCCCAGCCTGGCTGGGCAATCACTAAAGCAGAATGCATAATACACAACAAATTGTTTATTCAATTATAGTGCCACCTCTGCTGTTTCTAAGCAAAATGTGACCTTAGCACAGGTATTTTCATTCTGTATTAACTGCAGTTTTTCTCCTCTGGTAACAAAGATGGGACTGGGCAGTGACAAACCAAGTCCCTTTGAAAGCATGAGTGAATAAGGCACTTGTCAGAATACACAAATATTACCTACACCATATGCTTCACACAACAGACTCTCTTAAAACTAGTTGATTAGATCCAGTGCATGTGGCTTGTTAATGAAAATCAAGAAAACACCTAGTGAAGTGTTCCCCTTCCCTCTGCCCCCCGAGGCCAGCTGCTAGCTCAGAATTTAGGGAGGTTTGGGTGAGGGGATCTTCAGGATAGGGAAGTAAATCCAAAAGAGGCTCTTACCTTGAGATATATTCCAAGGTTTATTCCAAGAAGGGATCCCAAGGCCAAAGAGAGAGAACTTGGAGGGATGGGGGGTTTTATCTTTTTCAGGGTTGGGGGTGGGGTTACCTGGCCAAAGGCCATAGGTCAGAGTCAAGGGGCAGGTAGGGTTTCACGGGGGAGACCAATGCCAGAGGGATACAACAACCTAGAGCCGCTTTCACCTCACTAACCTTCTACATGGACTTTTATCTGGCTTTACTAGGACATGCTTGGGGATTTGTTTACTCCTGTGGAAACACCAGAAGCCCAAAACAGAGGCTTTCTCAAAGGACTTTTTGGAGGAAGCGGACAAGCTTTTGACAGAGAGGAGCTTTGTGAGTAAATTATTGTTTGGGGTTTTTTTTGGCAGAAATCAGTTCTTGACATCGCCTGCCCTTGTCATCTAGGAGTGGAGCAGTACACGAGATTTAGATGATTGATGAAAAGAGAAAGTTGACCTAGTGGAGGAAGGGGAGGGTCCTTGTCTGCCATTCCATAACTCCCTCACCTTGGCAGCTCCTTTTGTTCAGCTGAGTGGGGGGCACACGACTGCACTGCAGATGTGACGGTGACAGAGCAAAGCCTTGCACGTGTGCCACCTGCCCCGCGAACGATGTCGCTGCTGCAGGGCTGCAGCTCAAGATTAAGGAGCACTGACAGAGCCAGGCCAGGAGCTCATCCCTGTCTCTCTGTCTGTCCTTTTCTCCTTTGCAGTTGGCGAGGCCACGGCAGGAAAAGCCTCCCGCAGCCTCGCCCAGCACATCCCAGGGTCCGGCGGGATTGAAGGCGTGAGAGGAGCCGCGGGTGGGGTCATTGGGGACCTGACCCGTGCGCGCATTGCCCTGGATGAGAGGGGACAGAAGCTGGGCGAGCTGGATGAAAGGACTGCCAGCATGATGGCCAGCGCAGAGGCATTTTCCAAACATGCACACGAGGTAGGAGCCCTGGCACCCACACCCTGGAACTGGGAACTGCCAACCCTGCCACCCAGCCTTTGCTTCCCTTTGGGAAAGCCAAGCACCCTTCTCTCCCTTCACCCAGTCGTGGTGTTGGAGGTGGGCTCCTGTCAACTGGCACGGCATTTTTCCTGCTCCCAAACTATCAGAATGCCAAAAATAAACTGCCATTGCACACCCCTTCCTTTCACGTTTCCAGAAATGAGCATCCATTGTTAGCCTCTGAATTTAGAATATGGCACTTCTCATCTTGCCTTTCTCACTAATTCGTTATGATTTGGTTTTTTAAGCCACTTAATGCAGCACATCCATGCAGTAGGGCAGAAAGCAGGTAGGTGGATGAGTGTAAAGGAACCTTTATGGATCTTTCTGGGAAAAGGAGAACATTACTAGTACAGCCCTGTGGTACTGTTATGTAGAATAGGCCTTGCCAGGAATAGGAATAGGAATAGCTTCTGTGCTTGGAGCTGGAAATGGAAAGCTTTTCCATCCCACGCTGTTAAGACTGGGAAAACTAAAGTGATTTTTCTTGAAGATAAAACAATATCAAAGCATAGTTCCCAAAATGCACATTTTTCATTTAATGTGCATTGCATCTCTGGACAAGACCTTTACATTTTTATTGGCTTTTGTAAGTGTGAGGCAGAAAGAACGTGCCCTGAAATGCAAGAAGTTTATATAGTCAGGGCATATCTGCTATGCTCCATAGATAAGTGTCTTTTTATTCCTATAGAAAGCAAGTTCCTTTAATTTTTGAAGAAGAAAAGTAGTTAAAGCTCCTCAGGAAAAATCTTCTAAAAACAGCAGCAGCCAGTAACGCTTTTTTAATGTAATAACTATGAAATTAAATATGAGATCTCAGTGGACTCAAGACCTGCTGACATTGTTAGTGAAGCATGGCACTGTTCTGCATTTATTAATTCTGAAGTTTGACACTTAATGGGCCTAGGTCATGTGTGGTCTCTCGAATGCAGGGCGGTGTTTGATTGCCATTTGTTTGGTTTTTTTCTCCATCTCTGTAGGTGATGCTCAAATACAAGGACAAAAAGTGGTACCAGTTTTAGACTTTCAAAGAAGCTGCTTGTGGCTTTATTAAGAACACTGTTCAGGGAAGCAACCTTTATTCCCAAATCTACCAGTCACTGGCCAGAGACAGTTTTTTCTCCTAGAAGATGTTTTCCTGTTACTATTATTGGATTCATCACAGTGGACGTCAAGGAGAAATGTTACAGACCGTGGGACGGAAGCTGGGATCGTGAGGGTCTTTCCAACAGCTGACTCATGGGGTGGCCAATCTTTTCCCAAAAGGAACTCAACCATCACTGTGGCATGTAGTTTTTCAGAAGCTGTAGGTATGAACTGTGGGGAGTGCGTCTGGTTAAAAATATTCTGTACAAACTCGAATGTTAATGCACTTATAAAACTTTGCATGACTAATTGCCAACTTAAAAAAAAAAAAAGAAAAAAAAAAAAAAAAAGAGAAAAAGGAAGCATGTTGTGGCCGAAGAAAAATGGGATTTATTTCTATTCTGAGGAAAAAAAAAGTAAAACCACCTTAAATGACAAAAATCCTTATTTTTTAAAAGTGACATTATAAAAGGCCAGTACATTTCAAGCATGTTTGCTACTGTTCTCCACATAAAATTGAGTTGAGCTGCATTTTCTTATCTGCTATTTATTTCCCTTGAAAAGCCTTGCTCAAAAGCAGTGCTCTTTAACTCCTACCAGAAAAATAAATAAATACAAAATCCTATCCCCCGAATTTAACTATTTTGCAGGTAGCTGGACAGGCATTGTCTAAAAAGGTCATTGAGATGTGCACAGATGGTTTATTTGCAATTCAGAGCACATGACACATTATCCTAATCTATACTTTTTAAAATGTGCTCTAGATTCATCTGTTGTCCTTAAAGGGGGGCCATGGCACTTTTCATCCCCGTGGAGTCTGTATCACTTGGTTGCCTTATTTCCCAGTAGCAGGAATGGAAAATCAGCTTTGGAAAGCATTTCTTCAAGTTAGGAAAGGCAAGATGGGAAACCACAGTCCTGTCAAACGCTGCTCACAGAGGCTGCTTAGCAGCTTGCAGAGTAGCTTAAGTGCTCAGCTGAAATTAGGAGAAGGGACCCTCAAAAGACTTCCCCAAACTTGTGAGAGAGAGAGATTAGAGCCAGGAACACGACACAGTGGGCCAAGGGAGGAGCATGGAAAACCATTGTCAACATACTTATGGAACAGAGATATAAAGTGGCAGCACGGGTGCTTGGCAATTTGTACTCTGCTCACACTGCTACAAGTACTTTGCTTCTGCTTCAAAGTGGCTTGTTTGGTTTTGCAGTGAATGCTGCAGAAAACTCTGCAACCTGCAGCCACAGAAGGGAACAGTAAGCTGAATTTATTGCCTATCCTGGAATGCTGCACCCTATCCTACGAGACTCACTGCCACACAGGTCAACTCTTAGGTTAGAAATTTTTCCAAGATTGGCTTGGAAGCAAGGCATTGAAGGCTTGTTTTCGTGTGTCTGGACGTAGTTTCAAATTAGAAAAAAGAAAGTGAGGAAAAGCTGGAAAAACAGCCTTTAAAATTTTTCTATTAAAGAAGTGTAACATCTTCTGTCCCTTCAAGGAATCCTGGTGGATACTGATGGAGACAGACACCATCCCACTCCCACCCTAGACCTTAACTTCACTGGTGTTTGCATCATCAGAGTGTTCAGCTGATCCCTCTCAAAGATGTCTTTTCCATCTCCTTCCTTTACCTACAATAAAATATAGCCCAGGAAGTCGTACCATCCACAAGTCTGGCCTCACAATTGGCCCACTGCACAAGTTAAAGGGTTGGAAGAGATTTGAGGTGTTAAGTTTTAAATTCAATTGTAGCAGGGCAGAAATTAATGAGTTACAGGATTTTTACATTTTTACACTTTGATGTAGGCAAAATCAAAATGATGACCCTGACAGGTCTAGCTCAGCTGGGAATGAGACTCCACAAGTTCCTCTGGCACAGGAGAAACTGCTCTATATTGTCAGAACTGTAGAAACTTGTGGGGAAAAAGGTCAAAGCCTGAGCAATGCCTGGGTTTCTGCTGAGAGCCAAGGAATTGGAGTTGTCCGTGACCCAAGAGGATTTCTCAGGGTGTTTGTGTGTAAGGATATGCCAAACTTGCCACTCTGATGCCAATAGCAACTGGGTTGGGGAATTCCTTCCAGGGGCTGGGTCACAGAAATAACCACTTGTGCCTGTGAGGGAGCGCTGCCCTAACCAGGCATGGAGAATGAGAAATAAAGGAGACCATTCGAGCAATTTGATCTTCAGTTTAAACCTGTGTTCACTGGGCCTGTGCTCTGCCCTATAATCCAAACCCACTGGTCTCTGGGCAACAAAATCATTTGGGGCAGCATTCAAACTGTCCAGCAGCCAGTGTATTTTCCATTGTGCCCTGCTGTGTGGCAGTCAGAAGCAGCCCCACAGGCTGATTTGAATGGTGGGATCTTTGAAGAAAATCTTAAGAGCAACTTTTAACTGCCAATCACTGCAGCTCACCCAGAGAGAAAAGTGTCCTCAACAAGTCTTTTACACAAGGCTCAACTGACTCTGGCTGCCAACAGTCTCTAGTTTAACACCAGGGTGAAAAAAAAAAAAACACCAAACCTGTCAGTAGATTTGCATTTTTATGCAACAGAGAAATGAGAATTAGCAGCCCTCAAACTTACAATTTTTAATACTAGACTTTTAAGCAATTTTTCTCTAGTATTCCCCATCAGGTCACAGCTTTCCACTCTTACATACTTTACATATTTCCAGACAGTTACCGATTACTATTTCTGTTAAGTTCACCACTTGTGACTATAATTATCAATTTTCTTGTAGTCTGTAGAGATCTAAAAAAAGTTGTATATGTTTGTATATAGAACATTCTATATATATAATATATATATGTAATGTATATGTTGTATAAGTTTGTTAGTGCACACTGTTAAATGCTTTCTATCAAGATTTACCATGTATGTGGAAAAAACCCATCACTTAAAAAGTTCAACGAGGGAGGAAAAACTCTTGCCTGGGTGATTTATTGTGAAATGAGGGGGAGTGTGGGAGTTTTGCAAGGCTTGCCCTGAACGCTGCTCAAGGCTGTCAGTGACAGGCATGAAGCTGCAGCATTCCCAGCAAGGAGCACAGCATCTGACTCTGAGAAAGACTGTAGGACTGTGACTGGCTGGAGGAAAACCAAGGACATTGGCTGTCACTGGATGTTGAAATCTTTCTGTGCTTTCACCTTTCCCACTCAGACAGCACCACCTCAAGCAAAATCCCAAGCTTAGATGTATCTTCAGCCTCGCAATCCTCAGCTACACCAGGCCAGATTGGCTGGAAATAATAGTTCAGTTGAAAATGCTGTTTGTTCATTTAGATACTTTGTTCTCTCACGTTCTTCTCTCCAGGAGCTCTGTCACAATCACATCCAAAACCAGTTACACAGAACTTCCAACAGCACACACACCTTTGGGTTTGACCAGATGTTTGTAATCTTATGTCTAGTGCTGTAGATAGACAGAGAAAATGCATTAAATTAGATTATTTATAAGTCTGCAGAGTTGGCAAGTCTTCAATGAAGTACAAGCTACTTTATTTATTAATAAAAAAATTAAATCCATTCCTAGAGCTTTAACTTCAGTTGCAAATCTTGATTTAAAAGACATGACAATTGAAATTTTGAGAATCAGGTTTTGTTTTCTATAATTACCTGGGGGGGAGGGGCTTTTACAGTTCTATAGTTCAGCTATCTACGTCAGTCATTCCCCACAGTACTAGGATTGTTACAAAAACATGTAACAAAAAATACTCTATTTACTACATGTATTGTATGAAATTATCACATAAGCCCTCCTCTAAAACAGTAAAAGAGTTTATACTCTTTTTCCAGAATCCCTTTCACACTACAGTGCATGCATAATGCAGGTGGGCATAGAAACCTTCTTTTTTTTTTTTCAATAGAAACCACTTCAGAGCTGCATCCAACCTCAGGCCTCCCTCATTTATAAACTGCGTGTGTTGTAGCACAGGCACAGCTTTTGGTTAATTATGCCTCTCAAATAGCCTGGGCTCTGCCCCATCCTCTTATGCCCCTTTCCCACAGCCTAAGGGTGAATTCAAGCACAGCATATTTCAGTCTTGAATGTTTGTTTGCCATGGAAGGGTCTGGTAAGAGCACGCTCTCTCTCATGAAGGAACTGCGCGTGGACATTCGTCGTCAACTCTTCCTCGTGGGTGTATAAGCAATAGTCACGTAAATGAGTGTTTCCATCCATGTGTTTTGTTTTGTGATTAAATCAACGGATCGAACATTGTACTTTTTTAAATAGTGACAAATACTCAGATTCGGTGTCGAGGAAATGTGGGCTGAGTGTGTGTGTGGTTTGTTAACGAGCCATTACCTGTCTCTTAGAATGAAGGCTGATCTGGGGTGAACCACACACTCCTGTGCTAACCCTGTCCTGTTTCCACAGGTATCCTAAATCAGTATCACAAAGCTAAGGCATCTTACAGTGAGGCTGTTTCGAGCCCCCACTAACAACCAAAAAAACCAAAAAAAACAGAGGGAAAGAAAATAAAGGAAAGAATTGATACTAGTTGGTGTAATCTCTTTTTTTTCCCAACTTCTACTCCTAGATTCCTTATAGCATTTCAAAGATGCATGGTTTGTGTAAAGCCTTTGGTTGGAGTTTACACTTCTTGTTCAGGAATACAAAAAATGTAGTCATGGTTGTTGCTGGGGTGGGGATGGTCACCTCCCTTCCTCCAGCAGCTCCTGCCATGTTGCCATGCTCCATTGCAGGGAGCTCACCTGGAGCTCCTAACCGCCATAGCAGCCCCCAGGGAATGTCACCAGCCTTGGACCTGGGCTACCAGCCAGCCAAGAGCCCCTTCCCATCACTCCCACGTCAGGCTGAATGCAGCCACCCACAGGCTGAGCTCTTGGAAGGGCTTTTCCCAACAGCACATCTGAACTGCTGTGCCAGGAGAAGCCCAAAATGTCAGCCAAAGGTGCTGAGCTTCCATCTCCCTCTTGTCAGCTGTGTACAACTGTCTTGATGAACTGCAAGCAGTGTGGGAGAAAGGCAACAGGACCAAAGCAGATCAGATTACCAGTGCCATTATTTGTCAGCTGCCTGTCACTGCTTCCAGTAGCCATGGAGGAAAGGAAAGCTGCAGCAGAAAGACCAAGGCAAAATAAGCTTGTGGTCTGCATGTGAGGAAAAGGACCAAGAGGCTGCAGCAAACACCAGAGGTGTGAGTTCCTGCTACCAAGGCTGGGCAAGTTCTGCCCCGTGCCAGCTGAATGCAAATTTGAGTCATTTTGAGCAGAAACCAGGTGGGAACCAACCAGACCAGGGCTGCTCAGCAGCCCCAGGAGCCAGGCTCTCCCTGTGAGGAGCTGGGTCCTGCTGGTTCCCATCACGTGAAGACAAGGTCACTCCCAGTGACCACAGCTGTTTGCCAGAACTGCATCCCAATTGGATTTCTTTTGGCAGGCAGACACATCCCTGCTGGTGCCAGTCAAGGGCAGTGCAGGGCAGTGCAGGGCTGGGCTGCAGTAGGAATTCTGTGTGCACCAAGGGCCAAGGCTGTCAACAGCTGTAACAAACAGAACTCTTATCCCTTCTGCAGTGTTCATCTGGCCCTGTGCCAGGCTGTGCCAGCTCCCAGGAGGCTGGAATGGGCTGTGAAGACACAAACTCACAAACAAGCTGAGGAACAAACACTACCAGATGCATCCCATCCTGACTGCACAGAGACCCTCACCTGCACTCTGGTTATCAGGTCCTGAATTAATAAAATGGCCTCAGCCCATCAGAGGTGGGGGAAAGGAGCCCACAGGCAAAACCAGGTAAGTAATGTGAGCAGCCAGGCTCCTTCTTACCACCTTCAGAAAACAACATAAACCCTTTTCTGCAGTTCTGGACTGTGTCTCTGCTTACCTGACCTAGCCCTCTTCTGCTTCCACTGCTCAGTCTCGCTAAGAGTTAAAGTCTAATCAGAATTGAGGAATGCAAATAGCAGCAATCAGAAAACAGCTCAGAGCCAGTCCTAGCAACACGACTCAAACGCCACAGTGGCTACCTCTTATCTTCTCATTTGCTCCAAATTACTGCTTAATTAAAATGAACCCATCAAGTTTGTTAGTCAAAATAAGTTTGGGTACACGTTAATCCCCTTACTGATTAGCACCATCCCCTTCTGAGAGCTTGCTGAGAAATACATGTGAGATCCATCCTCTGGAAATTCTGAAGGCAGCGTGTGGGAGGGGAATATTGTAATTTGCCAAAGAACAAGCAGCCCAAATGACAGCAGCCCCAGTGAGGCCTGGAACAGGGCACAGGTGTGTCACTGCAGGACGCCCAGGACAGGAAATCATTAGGCCATGTGAATTGATAATGAGTCCAAGCCAGCATCTTCACGGGGAGAGCACACAAATGGTCAGGCACCAGGGTGCCCAGGCTCGGATCTGTTAGTAACAAAAGCTTTAATAAAGTAAGAAGAAAGACAATGCTGTGGATAAAGAGCTCAGCCATCAGGTGACAGATGTTGTAGGAAGCCATGGCATAGAGCAGGCAGGAAGAAAACAAAAAAATCCCAATGTAAGGTGGAATACAGAACAGGAAAGAAGGCCAAGGCTGTGCTGAGAGGGGCAGTCAAGGCAGCCTCATCTGGGGCTCTGGCTCAGTACCAGGTGTCTGTTTTGCTGCACAAGAGGCAGGTGGAGGATCAGAGCCCGGGCTGCAGCCTTTTGTAAGGAGGAGCCATTAACATCTTTGAACGCTCCCTGTGTTCTCCAGCCCTCGGTGCCGGCTACTTCTGATGTCAGGATAATGGCCCTGCCAAAAGCACCACATTTGAAGTTAACAATCTCGAGCCCCTCTCAGGCTGCTGAAAGCCAAGTGTGCATCCTCTCAGATCAGGCTGAAAAAGCAACTTCAAAAGTACACTGCTTAAAAAGGACCCAGCAGAAGTTCAGAAATGAAAGGATAATTAGGGGCTTGAAAACTTCTCACAGGAGGCAAGAATGGAAAGATGGAGATTGATTACATTAGGGAGGAACTGCAGAAAAAAGACATGATACAATAATTAGAGGCATAAGGAAGATGACGGGAGGCACTTGTCCTCCCTTTCTTGTAAGGTACAAGGGCTAGACGATGAAATGACAGAATTCAAGGTCAGGCATTGTGTGAAGTTAACAAAAGCAGCTGAGCTTGTGTAACCATCACAACTGTCTGGAAGGGAAATGAAAACACGTGATGTGAGATTTAGCCAGAACAGAAGGTATTAGTGGGGAGAGTAATGCCAAATAGTGGCAGATTAATTCCCTGCAAGCTCCTTCCTTGCCCCTTCGTTTGAGGGATCTGATCCCAGCTCAGCTTGACAAGCCCAAACTCCCAGGAAAACTTTCTGCCTGATCATAGGGTCAGAGCCAAAGACACTGAGGCAAAGGGTGGGGGGGATCTGGGCAGGTTTTAGTGGGGCTGCCAACAGGCAGGTGTATGGCATCCTTAGGAGAATGGTCTCTGAATTAAGAGCCACAGGTCACTACCACAGTGACCTCTCTCAAACACACCAGACCTCAAACACCAGCAAGGCTGCCACATCAGCTGGCCAGACTGAGATAGCTTCCTTCTTCACAAAAATACACACTGCCATGAAGTTTTTAACCAATTCATTGAGCTTCATTCTTTAAAATGTTTCTGCTGGAGATTCTGTATTAACTGTAAGAGACTCCAAGCAATATGCCTCTTGAGGCCAGTTTGCAAGGTAGCAGAAGGATGAATTACAGCAGTCACCAAAATGCTTTCTTAAAAGTCAGAGGCCAACCAAGCACAGGTTCCACTCATTGTGAGCACAGCACAGCTGCTCAGTGAGAAATCCAGCCAACTGTAAAGCCACTTCAGCACCTGAGTGTCATCAGCAGAATCCAGTACAAGATAATCCTGGCAGAGGTCTGCAAAATTCTACATCAAGTGCAATCACAATGACTTTTTTTGCCCTAGTCAATTATACGCAGGCACTGCCAAATTATGTTTGCACCTTGTTTTAATAATGTAGTCCAGCTTATTTCATACATAGTAAATTCATTAGGCTTTGGGGGGGGTTGTACAAGATCAAGCACACTTTAACAGAATTCATTTAAATATCCTTCTTTTGACAATTAATAATTTCACAGTTCTGAAAACACACTTCTGAGCTCTGGAGGGTTTGGCTTGGTGAGTTCAGACCAGCTTCCACCACATGTTTCAGAGGGCAGCTTGGTACCCTGCCAGCAGAAACACAGCACAGGAGGATCACACCGCCAGCAGGTGATCACAGGCTCGTCCTGCCCAGTCCATGGTGCCTTCTGCCTCCCCACACATGGGGAAGTCACACAGCCTTGTCACAGCTCCAGGTCCTGCAGGTCTCCCCAGCTGGGGCCAATTTTCACTTTGACGTTCAGTTTCACTGAGAGTTTGATGGCGTTTTCCATCTCATGTTTCACGATCTGAGCAACCTAGGAGAAAGCATCAGGCATCAGGCACACACACAGCTTCAAAGCGCTGGGTTTCTGTCAATAGCTGGGGCAGACAGACACCTGGAATCCCATCCTGCATTTATTTGCACTGACTTACCACCGATGGGAATGCAGCCAAATCCTGATTAGTGCTCATGAATGGAGAAACTGTACAGAGCCAGTGAGATTTTATGCAGCACAGAGCTGTGACTGGTTCTGCAGTGTTTAACACTACTCAAAAAAGGGGCCAAGATGAACTTTCTGTTAAACACCTGAGAGTCCTGAAGAGTCTCATCTTTCACTCAGCTGCATAACTCTTAAGTGTTTCACGGAGTCTGTTCTGAAAATTTCAATGTACTGACAGCAAGACACAAAACAAATTTGCCAGGAGCGAAGAACAGCGGCTCCTCCGTGTTGTGCCAGCTTGAAAAGCACTCTGTGAAACACAAATCATAAACCTCTGGGAAAGCAGCTCACATTCATGTGGGTGCCTCAAGTACTGCCCAGGTTTCCCCTCACTGTTTAGTTAAGTCAACTCCTGCCCTCTAGTAAACAGACGTGGTAACTGTTCTCGGCTCCCCAAAAGTATTCCTAAAAAAACCTCATTGCAATACACAGTTAAGAGACCAGAAATTATTTCTTTCTGCAGCTGTTTGGATTACAAGAGACTGGATTTTTATTTTTTTCCCTGACTGTAAAAACCTGCCCTGGACAAAGATACTCCCTTTCCTCCCCCAAGACCTATGCAGAATCCAGCCTGTCCTGGATTGTTTATTTGAATGAATCTTTCAATCCACACCCATCCCATGAACCTTTCCATGGCAGAGTGAGAAGAGGCTTTGAAATTATGGTGATTCCTCAGCTCAGCTAGAAGGCATCCAGGCAGCAGAGGACCTGTTCAAGCTGTCCAACCCTCCCCTGTGTTTTCATAATTTCCTCACAGGTAGGCACCACAGAAATTCCTCCACAGTTTTTGCTGGGGAAGAGAGGAGGGGATTTGGGGAGATCAGAGCACAAGAGTTTACAACAGCATGAAGAACTAGGGGAAGATTTGTCTTCCAAACCCCTATGCCCTTACATACTGCATTTCAAAATGATCTTGATAACCTAGAAAAATGCTTTGAAATTGGATGTAATTCAGCACAGATGAGTGCAGAGTAGAAAGAAGCAGGGTAGAGAATTAGGACAGAAATAATCTACTGTTCAAAAATAGGATGAAAAATAACTGCCTGGACAGGAAAAAAAATGGGGTTATCAGAGATTAAAAACTGAACAGGGCCTAAGCAAGGCACACTGCTGTAAGAAAACAAGGAAATGAAATTCTGGAACATAGAAAATGTTGCTTGCATGACACACAAATCAATTTTCCACTCTGTTCAAACCGCTCCAGCCTTGATCAAATTTGGAGCCTAGCAGATCAAAAGAAACATGAACCATACAGAAGGAGATTCTCTGAGAATGGTCACAAGTCCAGCACATGGCACCAGCAAAGAAGACCTGATTAGGGCTGCTGCACCTAGAACCGGGGACAGCAGCTGTGCTGCAGGGGAGACAGGAAAACCTGCTGGTTTAAGAAACTGCCCTGAAAAATCTATGGAGAAACATATCTGAAGGAAGTTAGAAAAGCTGGTAATAATTGCTCTTGAAGTTGAGGTAGTTAATGAAATAACTAGAGTACAATAAATAATAAGCAAATCCATTTGCTTGTCTCCAGTTCTCCTGGGAACACCATGATAAACTGGAGTCAGTATCTAAAGATGTTAAAGCCTATACTCAGGGGATTTCAGTCTTCTGCAGGAAGAATATTAGGAGCCTTTTTGTCTCAAAAACAGCCTGCCTAGATTGAAGTAGCAGATGTCTGAACAAAGCTGGCAAAATGAGAAAAAGCTTGAGCTGAGATTCAAGACAAACATATCAAACCTTTTGTTTTTATTTACGAGAATGTATCTATATTATTAATAAATATACTCACTTACATTCTTCGTATTTTTATTAGTATGTATTTATTAATATATACATGCATGCTCAGGCCAGTCAGCACTGCTGAAAGCTCTGTCAGACTGGGAGCTACTGCTAACCATCAGGAGATGACCTTTTGTCAGGACTTGGGAAACACTGAGCTGCCAGCAGCCAGCTCAAACCCTGCCCCTGAGAGCTGGCACACAGACTGCTCCGTGCCCAGGGACAGAGGTGCCTTCAGGGAGGAAGAGCACTCACACAGACACACACAGGCATTAAAAGGGCACTTAAAAACCACAGAGCACATTCCTTGCACCTACCCCGCTGCCAAACCAGCACCACAATGCTCCTAGCAGGCAGAGAAGTGGGTAGGGAATGAGGAAATGAGTGCCAAAAGGATAGAATCCTCCTTTCCCTGCACAGAGCACAAACCACAGCTGTTATAATACGTGTTCTGAGTTAGGCACCAGAGCATAAGCAGGGAGGCACAAATACCTCCAGATGAGGAAACACTTCCCCCTACACCTGTCAACAATACTCAGCCACTGCACTCATCAAGCCTCACAGAGAAGTTGCACAAACTGCTGTTACAAGCAACAAAGCACACATTGAAAATGAACTTCAGCCATGGGGATGGCTCAAATCCAAAAATCAAGGGACCAAGCATGCAAACATGTTTTTTTCATCCAACTGAACTTTGTTTTCACAGACCTTGCAGCACCCAGGGAGGGGGGATCCAGGGAAGAGAATGTGAGCTCCTAGAAGGAAGGCTTGTTTGAAATACAGTAACACAGCAGAGCTGAAAGAGGAACTGCAGGGCTGTACCTGGATGACATCATCCTCTGCAACCTCATAGAGGAGCTCATCGTGCAGCTGGAGGATAAAGAAGCCTCCTCTGATGGGATGCAACATCCCTGTGTTCCTCCTCCTCAACAGCCTTCCTACACAGGTGAAGAGCAGAGTTTGTTAGGCACCATCATACAAAAGTGTGCTTCCTGCACCAAAAACCTTTGCACATTCCTAATGCTGAGAAAAAGAACGTGAGGACCTTGAAAATTAAAAAGCCCATGCCTACAGACAAAACCACAAATCGTGTCTATTCTATAAATATTTGTACAGCTACTGAGGGAAAAAAATGTTAATGAAAAGTATTTTAGATATACACATTTCAGCCTTAAAATATAAAGATATGAATCAGAACAGAAGTAAGAGACAGTTGTGTTTCCTGAGCCATCTGTTTTGAAAGTAAATTTTAAACAAAATCGTGCAAAGTTTGATCAGAAGCTGGTTTACAACATTCTCTCTGGCAATGAATTAGGATTCTGCTTTTCTTCCAGAAACATTTTAATGCCTAATTCAAGAAAGCAGTCAGCCTCCTGCAAAATGCAGTTTCTGAAACTGTAGCTCCTGAGTAGAACTGAGGAAGGAAAAAAAGAGCAGTTGTTGAATAAACAAATAAGCAGCCAACAAAACCAAGATCCTGGTGGGCCTTCCTTGACAAAAAATAAAACAAACCCTTCCATGGTAAAAGCTGTCAGTGCTTTAAAATAAACAAACACAACCTCACACACAGAGACTCAAAAGTTATTTATTTCTCAGGTTAGCTAACAGGAGGACTTCAGTTCACAGAAAGGGTTTCAAGCCATCATCAGTTCCTCACACAAGCCTCACACTGAGGCAGCAATGTTGAAGCAGCCATGTGATGCAGGATGCTCCTCTGATGGCACAGGCATTTCTAACTTGGTGAAAAATAATTCCTTCCAGTTCTTTAAACACTCAGTATTAGAGCAGGGCAAAACTGTCACAAATGCATCTACTCACCCCCCTACAATTACACTGGCCAAAGGTCAGCAGCTTCTGCCCTCAGGAGGGTTGGGAAGCTCTGCCAAGTTCATACTTTCTACTCATAGCTGACCTCTGAATCTGGTCTCTCCAAAATAAACTCCCTGACACATTTTTAGAGGTTTGGCAATTAATTATTTCATTTCCAAATCAGACTCTTCATATTAAGACAGCTTCATGTTTCAATTGAAGCATAAGAACTACCAAAGAAATACAGCTCTCCATTTCTAAAAGACACCTGTTGAAGAAAACACCATCTACATTAAACTAAAAAAAGTCTTTGTGGCATTCCTCTGGGAATGAGCACCCCAGCAGAGCTTTGCTATCTGCAGCCAGAAAAAACTTATGCTGGTAAGTGCTTCATGTAATACTCTTGTGAAGTCTCTGCACCAAACTCCAGCCAACATATTCCAAACCTAATTCTAACCAAAAAATGTATTTTTAGAACCAGAAGTCACCCCACTCAATTTTTTCACTGCCTCTGAAGCCAGAGTGTCCGCTCAGTTCCTCCTTCCCACTTCTGAACAATTCTGTGGTGGCAGCACAGACCATATCACACATGAACTCTCACTGCCAACCCTTGCAAGATCTGCTCTGAGGTCTGGAGTCTCTATTCTGGTCACATTTGCTTTAATTTGTTGAGCAGACATTCTTCCTCCCTCCTGATGACTTTTCTGCCCCTTAAACACAGACTTACCACTGTCAGGATATAAAGTTTGTCCCACCTCTAGACCCAAAGGCACTAACTTTTTTCAGGCTTTTTTTTTAAATTAACTTTAGTAACACTGAAAATCTTGCTCCAATGTGCAAAGAAGAGGCAACCATACCGCTCTTATCTCTTGGGAAGGAGCTCTCCAGATGTCCATGGGACTTGATCACAGAGGAGGAAGCTTCCAGGCGTCTCTGAATATTCACAGTGGCTGTTTTGACAATATCTGCAGCAGATCCCTGAACAGTTGTGTTCACAGCCTGGCGCTCTGCCTGAACAGAGACAGTTGTTCTCAAAACTCACCCCCAAAAAAATCAAATCCAACATGTCACGTGTACTTAATTAAAAGTAATAAATACATGGGCAAATATGCACGGAGTAAAACTTCCAAACAAAGAGTTTGTTCTATCTGCCTGAAAGAAAGACACATTACAGACTAGCTTCAGACACAAAATTTCTACAGGCACTTGAGAAAATTCCACAAATTTAAAATTAATGAATATCAAGGGTAATAACCTGCAAGAGTCACAACCCACAAGGAGAAGCATACACACATGGTAGGAGTTTCAAGGGGAGTGGAAAAATCTCAGTTAATCTAAGCACCACAAGACACTCTGCCTATCTTCAAAGCCATAAGGGATGGACAACTGAAGGCAAGAAACTGGACTTCATGGACTAACAATCTGGTCTGCCACACTAAATCCTGACTGCCAGAGCATTACATCTGTGCAAAATCACACCAGACCACCATTTTTTTTTTCAACACAAGCAGCTTCTCTACTAATCCCCTCCTCAGACAACAAAACTGTATTCAAAGTTTCTTCTTTCTTTGTTTAGAGCTGGAACACATGCAAAGAATTACAAGGATGCTGAAATGAAAGTGAAAATAATTCATTAACTGGCCTTTAGTACAATTTTAAAAGACTAAATCAAACTTGAACAGAAGATGCATTTACAAAACTTCCTGCTGAAGTATTTTTCAGATCGAATTGTCTATTATTTTCAAAAGATTTTTGAAAGCCTCCTTGTTTCCCTGTCAACTATTTGAAGTACAGATTCCCCCACTTCCTCCCTCTTCTACTCTAGTCTTCAATTCCACACAACCTCATCCAGCTTCCTACTGAGAAGCATAATGCTTCCTCCCCACAAAAACACCTCCTTAGGGAGTCAATCTACTCTTACTGAAGTAGAGTCTATGGCAGAAGTGTCCAAAATGACTTTGAAAAAAAAAAATATGCTAACTCAAAGGTGTATACTAAGTAAATATTTATCTAAGAAGTTAAAGCAATTTTCCTTTCAGGGAAAATAAGAAAAGGAACAAATACCCAAAACCACAGGTCTTAAATGCCCTTTCTTGTTCAAGTGCTGACAGCACATAACATACAAAGACTGCTGAGTGGGAGCAACTCAGCCTGAAGAGTTAAAGTGTACTCCTATGTGGAGGCTTTTTAAAATCATGTCCATTGATTTCAATAAATTACTCACTCCAGCTCCAACGTGGGAGTTCTGAAGTGAGGTTAGCACAGTGATGACAGCTGCACACCCAGTCACAGAAGACTTACGTCAAACAGGCCATGACAAAAGCTCTGTTATTCAGAGGATGACTGAGGGAACAATGAACTAAGTAAGAAGTGGAAGGTCAGGACTAAGATGGCTCACAAACCATGTAAAACCGAAGACATGGCTACACAAAGAAATCTGGTATTTTAAAAATAAAACTAAAAGAACAGTTTCAAAAGGCACAGCACTCAACATACATGAGCCTTACTGTAGGGATTTGGATCTTTGATAGCTGGCAGGTATCGCCGTCTCCCCAGGATGGTCTGCACAAACCCATCCCTTCTGCAGCTCTGCACTGTCTCCTTCAAGAATTTCTGAACCCCTGTGAAAGGAGAGAGAAAGTTTCCTGCAATGCAGCTGATGTTCTGTGCTGACTTCTCCGTGGGGTCACTGAAAGCAGTCTGGGGCAGCCAAGCAGCACAGAGGAAACCCTTTAAACTTCCCAGACCCCGTCAGTGGACAAAGGCACACCATCACTCATTCAGCTCGGCCGCAAAACCTGTGCAGAGTTTGGAGGTGGAAGAGAGCGCGCGGTGTCAGGATATCCGGCTGTGCACAAGGAGCTGGCAAGTCCATCCTGCACAGAGGGTCACACGGGTACCACTGATAACAGAGAGGTCAGAACTTGGACCAGCACTGGGAAGACAAGTAGTAGGGAGGGAGTAAATTGAAAGCAGAAGCCAGCCCTTGATGCCTCAGGCTGCCTGACTTCAGGCTGTGTCCTTTCGGATTCTAGGATGAAAGAAAATCACCCACCTGCACTTTGCAAGGGAAGGAGCAAACCCACCAAGAGTGATAAAAAGAAACTTAGGTCAAAGAAAGGTGAGGCAGGGAAGAGTGAACTTGCACTGCAAGTTCAGGTAACAACTGTACTGAAGTGGGAAAAGTTAACTTCAGAGAGCTTCTTTCCATGTTTACAAAATATAAAATGTAAAAGGCGCTATTCAAAGTCAAGACTGACAGTGCAAGTCAGTTCATTAGGTGTGTCATTCAGCAGTCAGCCTGGCAACACACAGCAAGTGAAAATGCATGAGAAGTGAAGTTACAATGTGAGGTACATTGCAGTTTGTATGCACACACATGTACCAAGAGAGAGGAGGCAGGAAGTCGTTCCTAATGCTCATAAAGGAGAGACTGTTCAGAAATTAATGGAGACTAAACAGAATCCTAACAGAAAACAATTTCTCTGCATCTGTCTCCTAAAGAAACAAACCCTACATCTCCAGAACATAATTTTCCAGCTCATTCTCAAGTCCTATGTTTAGCTGCCTCTGCCCCATTTGCCCCTCATTCTTTTTTTGATTGCAGCTCTACTCTCTCTACAGCTTTCTTAAAAAATAACATGCTTCTTGAAAACACAACTATGTCTTTTTACAAAACATGGGAGAGCTACTCTGAGCAGCTGGATAAAAATTAAAGGATAATATGTAAAACAGTTTAAAACTCCATGAAAGCAGAAGACAAAAGCAGAAGAAAGTGATGGGTACATTTAAAAATGATAAGAAGCATGGTCTACAGTTGTCACAGCATATCATTTGATTCTGTGTGTTTTAATAAAGGAAAGCATGTTTCTCATTCAAAAACTTAAGAGTTTTAAAATGACTGCTCAGGGCTTATTAATTAATTAAAATAACAAAAAATATTATTGTAATAAGTAAAGAACAAAGTCTTAAAGGTGAATAAAACCAGAGAGTAAAGTAAAACATTACAGAGCATCAAACTGCTGCATTCATGCACTGGACATTTTCAAAATGAGAAGCATTTTCAAGAGATATGAGCAATGGATTGAGACAAATTTAAGATTTGAAGAGACATGGAGAGAACAAATTAAAAACAACAACCACCACCACCACCCCCCAGCTCCCAAACAGCCATATCCAAACCTGTGTATCTTGATTTGAAAGATTCAATATAACTGGCAGCTTCATTTTCATCAATCCCCATCTGCTCGCCTAAAGATTTTGCTCCTATTCCATAGATGATTCCATAGCAAATCTGCCAGAGGAAAGGGTGAAGAATCACAACCATTTGGTCAGCCATACAGAGAAACCAGAGCCAAAACAAAATGTGATTCACTGGAAGAAAAGTATATGGGAAAAAGGGCAAGTATTCAAGAAGAGAGACCCCCTCTGAGTCCAAGCCATTCGTGCTGCTTTTCTCCACCCTCATCCCCCAAAACCTCAGCAGCTCCAGTTGCAAAGTACAGAGAGTGGGAGATGGACAAAGCAACTACTGAACAACCGTGGCTGAACTCAAACAGAAAAACATACTACAGTGTGTTGAACACTGAACCTTCCTGCCCAGAAAGCTGCTATGGAGTTTTTTTACTAAAATTACCTGCTTAGCTTGTTGCCTGGTCCTGTCTCCAACAGCTTTGGGATCAATCATTTTCCATTCTGCTGCGATGCTCTTAAAGACATCGGTACCACCATTCAGGGCTTGAATGAGGCGACAGTCACCAGACAAATGAGCAAGGATCCTCAGTTCCAGCTGAGAGTAATCAGCAGCCAAGATTAAGCCACCTGAAGTCAAGAAGTTATCAGAAAGCATTATTTCATAAATTACTCCAATATTCCATCCAGCTTTCCAGCAAGCACTGAACGCATCCTTTTTCTTCTGCTCTCAGAGTTTTTCACAGCAATTTCTATCAAGACAAACTCTTGCCTGTTTCCCCAATGGTCAGGCCTGCCTGCTTTACATCTTAGTCACATTTAGAATCCATCAAAACCCTACAAACAAGTATCTGTCCAGGTGTCTAAGACAGAGCAGGCAATATGAGAACTGACGTTTGGATAGAAAGAACACTAGGCAGAGTGCAATTTGTGCATTAAGAACAGCCTTAGCTACCTCTTTAAAAAACAGGTATTCTTAGAGAGGAAACGAAAGCATGAACATGTGAATGATATCATTCAAATACTTTGCCCAGCTGAAACTCTCCCTTTTACAGTCATGTGAATAATTTTGAAGGCATGCTAACTACTGCACTAGTTTTCCAAGTAGGCTGCTCAGACATATATATACTGTTATCAATTCTTAAACCTTCATTATATCTAGGATTTCTTCCTAACTCTATACTTAACAATTCCAGAGCAGGACCTGGGCATTACCTGGGAAAGGAACAAAAGCATGCCTCATGCTAACAGAAAATGGTATTCCTCTTTCTTCAGATCTGTTTGCAGCTTGAACCTTTAGTCCATTAGGCAAAACACTGGAATGCTTTCTGCATCTGTGGAGAAAAAAAAATGACTGCCCTTCACCAATTTCTAAAATAGTAAGAGATGTGTAATCATTTTTACGACAACGAATCAAGGAAAACAAGTGAGACACTGGACTGGCCCCTTTTCCATTTTTCTGGACAATCCATACCCAAATTTGACCATGTGGGAACTGGACAGAGACCTCATAAACACCTGAAAGGGATTTATTGATACCAAAAAGATTTAGGGATAAATCTTCCTAGTACATTCAAGATTCAGTTCAAAAATTGGATAATTCTGCTCTAAGACAGGTAAGATGAATGGCCCCAGATCTGTGATGAGATTATTCCAGAAATGCAACAGTCACAGGAATCCTAAAAATTCAACACTCCACCTCAAGTGCCAAGTCTCTCAACACCATTCTCCTCTGCAGAATGCATACACCAGCTCAGAGGCAGAAAAATTGGCCCCCCAACATCACCCTCATTACTGCACACACACACACATTCACAAGTAAGCCTGTAAAAACAGAGCAGAAGCTGCAGAAGAGGTGCTCATAACACACTGCGCATTTCCTCCCCAAAGACTGATGGAAAAATTGCCCCAAGGCTGCTGGATTTTCTTTTCTGAGAGGCCAAAAGTTTACAGTGTCACCCACGTGCTCTGCATCCTCTCAGGGCTTGCTTAGGTCTCCTGTCCCACCAAGGCATTTGTAGCTGCAGATGGAATTGCATCCATGAGCACATCCACTGAACAGTGCACAGCTCTGATACCATTCACATCACAGTCTCCCATCTACCAGACAGCCCAATGGGCTCTTCACTGGAAGGCAAAAAGCTTTTATAAGCCCTTGATGTCTGGATCAGGATCTGAGCAAATTCTTTATCAAAATGAAAAGGCATCTCTGAGATCAAGACTAGTTTCCGCAAAGAAAAAACGTCATGCTCTCCCTTGTTCACTTCCTCTTCTTAAATATTGGCTTTTCAGGAATGGTAGGGATCAATAAGATGAAAGCACAAAAATCACAGAAATAAATTTGCAAGAGAACTAAAGATGAGGGACAATTGCATGTCTGGCTACTGCAGAAAATCATACTGTTCAGCATAGTTTCTCAGTTTAGTTAAATGTGTAAGGGCTTTCTACCATGACCTAATTTAGCTACACTCCTTTGGTCAGAAGCTTCTTACAACAGGAGGAAAGAGTAGCAATAGTAGTTAGTAAGATAATAGACAGCTTGGACCAAAGCCTGGAAGGCCAATCAGACTTGGCTGGGTGGCAATTTCCCTTGTGCCAGCAGTCATTTCTGTGCCTTTAGGATTGCCCAAATTCCTAACACGTGGCTGCTTAACTAAAGAAAAGTCAGCCTGAGAGACCGACCTCTCAAAGTCTGGCAGGCACTCCAGTCCTTTGATGGGCTCTTCTCTACAGGGAAGATTCTCAGAAACCAGCACGCTCCCCAGCCATCCTGAAAAGCTGCTGCAAGCCTGAGCACTGCCACAGCTTTATCTCAGAATGACATTCCTGCCTCCATGCCTGCTTCTTCTGAGGAGAGATGGACAAGATCCTTCTACTCCTGAGTTCTCTTCCCATCACTTTCCCAAGGCACAAGGCTGTTAAACACATGGCAGAAGAACCAAAAACCTCAAAATTTCTCCTATCTTGCTGTGGGGAAAAAAGCTTAGAAAAGTCACTCAGGTGACACAATTGGGACAAGAACCAGAATGGAAAGAGAAACTGAAAGGGCAGAAAAGCACCAAGTAGGAAGCCTCAAAGCTCACAAGGTAGATGCTAAAAGATTGAGCATGGTGTTTCACTAGACTTCCACACAACTGTTTAGGCATTGGCATGTAATGCTGTCAAAGTAGAATTGCAGAATCGTAGATTTGTAGAAAACAGGGTATTTGGTTAAGAGAAACCAAATTTAGAAATCTTCCTCTGCTACCTGGTAGTCTCTGCAGGTCATGATCAAAAATGAAATTATTAACAGATAATGAAAAATATGTTCACTCCTGTTTCCCTACAAAGGGAACTGCCCAGCATAAAACAAATGAATTTTCTTCTGCTTCTTCCACAATATTCTATCCTTTTTCAGAGTAGTTCTTGGCAAGTCAAACCAGATCCTAACTTCAGTTTAGTTATTTTCACACTCAGGCTTTCCATCCAACAGCTGGGAATGTAACGCTAATCTCACTGAAGGGTTTCAGAAAGAACGTCAAAAAGAAAGCAAATAGCTACATGAAACCACATGCTGTTAGTATTGTTATGTCTTTCATGTATCACTGATTTTTAGGTATTTATTCCCCTGTAAGAGCAACACTGAATAACAAGTCACACTGACACAACAGCAGTCACAGGTGAAGTAAAAAAAATTTGACCACCTGACCACACTAAGATTAGACAGAAGCTCTGTCAAGATCCTCCTACCTGCTCCCCAAAGCAGCACAAGAATTAACATTTCCACGGGCTTGGGAGGGTGGGCTTTCTTCAACCACAGTTGGCATTTCAATCTCAAAATCTCTTGGCACATTCTGGATATTTGGCTCTGTGAAGGTTACTCGACCTGAAAGAAAGACAGGGCAGAACTAAGGAAAGGTCCAAAAGAAAGCTGTCTAACTCAATACAGCTGCACCCCAAAATACACTTCATCTCCAAATACAATGGGCAGGAGAACGAGAGGACATAACCACTGAAAAAAAAATTAAAAAAGAAAAGTAATTTATGTTTAATGGGCTTGTGACACTCCCCCATTTCTGTATCACTAGTAAGAGATTCCCAAATCCAGAACCTGTTCTGGAGTCAGATAAAACTGCTCAATGAACACAAAAGCTATTTTAAACACATCTGTTTTTTTGAGGCAGATATATGTCAAATAGATATACCAGTATCTTTGTTTGGTTGAAGCAGAGCACAGGCTTGATTTCCTATCTTTTCCTCTGGGAAAAGCTGCACATACAAAAAAAAAAAAAAAAAGCCAGGAAGAACTAAAGCATTTGCACACATTTGTTCACCTGTAGCTGTGTGAGTCTGTGAAATTGGATATATCCTTTCCATTCCCAGTGCAGAATTCAGTCGCTTCTCCCTCTGTAGTGGAAACACCACTTTAGTAATGGCATTGTTGATCCTCCTCCATTCCAATATCAGCCCTGGCAATGGGTGAAGCATCTTTAATTTCTCCAAAACATCCTTGTGGGAAGAAAAGGGCACACCTAATCAATGGCCTTTAAAACTTTCTAAATAAAGTTTTTGCAGTTCTGCAGGAAAAAGTGACTCCTTCACCCACAGTGAGCTTCAAGTGTCACTGCCTTAAAATTAAATCGATTTTATTTATACTCTCCATTTCTACCACCTACACCTGGGTAATCAAATCACCACCTGACATAGCTGCAGTTTTATTACCCATGAGAAGACAATCACTTCTCTTTGGACTTCTGCACCCTTGTCATCACTCTTAATCTGTACCAAGCAGTAAGCCACCTGAAATGATGAAATAAAGCATCACTTGCCAGAGGTCCCCTACGTTGTCTCCTCTTGTCCAGCGTTAACACTTCTCCTCCATCTTCTTGCATATTTTGCTCCCTGCTCTCTCCTATCTGTACACTAGGAACACCAAGTGAAGCCCTTGACCACGCTCCTTGAAAGACAAAGCTGATCACTAGCAATCAAATCCTTTCAGTTTAATCAGAAATACGAAGAGACTAACAAGAATTTCAAGACAGTGGCATGCAAACATTTCTCAAAATAACATTTTGTTTTTGTGCATCGCAGGCAGCTGCAGCCTCATCCCTCCACATCACAAAAAGAGGAAATCCTCCCTTTTGCTTCTTGCTCCCTGCTCTGCCACCACCACTGTACCCCATGTCTTCACTGCCACTTGAGTTCCAGAAATCAATACCTGTCTTCCAAGTACAGACTATACTGAACAAGGGGAAACTAAGAAAACAACACAGATTAATGAGTCCTGAAAACAGGAACATATCTCTCTGCTAATTTTACTTGTCTGGCAAGAGCCCCCATAAGCCTGCACCAGTTGGCATTAATGCAGGTCCACAATATTTATCAATTGGCAAGAATGTCAATAGCCTTCACATAATACAAGCTTCTGATATACTAAATTTGATAAGCCATCAGATTAGCCATTCTGAAGAGAAATTTTCTGAAGCAGATTTGATAGTAGCAGGAAGAGAAAATATTGTATTTAGTCAACATGGTATTTAAGTGTCTTTCAAGCTGATGTGGAAAAATTCTTCTGCTATTGGCTTTACAAAATTATTGTGCTATTTTCGTCTCACACGTGATTTGAGAAATCAGATTCTGCCTGGTTTACTCTTATTGAAGCCTGCTATTTATAGGCATGTCCTCACTGCACTCAAGCTTTAAGGCAGTAGGAGTTACTAACTCTGCTAACAGAGAAGGTAGAACCCAGTTTGAATTTCCAGTGGTAACTGGAGGAGCAAAAGGCAATTAAAATTTACTTTCAGACTAAAAACAGATTTTACTGTACCTTAGTTGTACTGAACTGCTTGCTTAGCCTGACCCTGTTTCCTTTAGCAGTTGCTCTTCTGGTGTAACCCAGGGTTTTCTTGTTCCCTTGGACTTTCACATCTCCATTTTGTGGCAACTTCAGCTCTAAGAACAAGACCTGAAAGAGGCCAGCATTTCAAATCAGTTTCAGCATGCTGCACCCAGGGGGAAACAAAAGCAACTGAGCACTTAAACAGCTTGTTCCAGCCAAAGGATAGTACAAATGCTTCAGGTAATTAAAAAGCTGATTAAAGATCCCAGCTAACAAAGTCATTCCTCCTCATTTTAATTAACTACGAAGTGCAATTTAAAATCTCATTTTCTGAAGACTCTACGTTTAAGTTCAGAGGTATGTTTTTAGAAAAGGTAATTAACTCCATCCAATAAGTGAGGTTATTACTGACAGTCAACTGTAATAAAATGTAATGTTCAGATGACTGAAAGTGGGAAGAACATTGGTGAAAAGAAAAAAGTGTTAGCAAGGGAGTAGGCTACAGAACAATACGAATGGCAAAGAAAGAGGTGGTCACAAATACCTTTTAGAGAATAGCTAAAATACTAGTTTTTCTAACAAATTGCCAAAAACCAGAAAATTAAGTATATGCTCATTTGGTGACAGACAGAACACAGCTCTTAATTTTTCACTTTATGTTTCTATGTAGCATTATACACTACTTAGCAGCTATTGTCTTTGATTTCACAGCTGGCAGAAGGAAACAGAATGCTTTTTTCCTGCCCATTTATGTAGCACTGAAGTTTTACTGACACAACACTAGAAGGGTTAAGCTCCATTAACTTATACAAGATAGTTTACATGACTCATAATAAATTTCCACATGAGATACAAGCTTCTGTGGTTCAGAAAGCAGCATTTCAGACAAAACTTTACTTCCCCTTTTCCATGAAGCAGAGTGAAACTGAAGTCGAGCATTATTTCAGGAGTTCTAACTTAGACTACTGTTACTGAGCAAGACTTCAACATTTGCAACAAAGAAGGACTATTTCTGTGGAATTTCTTTTACTGATAGCTGCTTGCAGATTTTGACTACTTGCATATGAAGTACAGCCCCTCAGCGAGAAAATAGTATATGGAGAAAAAGAGAAGAGGGGGAGAAAACCATGCACAGCAATTTTAATCTATTTCAATTATTCCATGTAATGTATATTAAAAAATGTAAGTGAAATTCTTCAGGAATGAAAGCGTTGCTATTTTACATAGAAATCTGTTTCTTAGACTTTAAAAAGTATCAGTTCTTAAAAGGTTCTTAAAAGCAGACAGTAGTTGATTCAAAACTTTTAAAGCAGTTTTTCCTCCCCACTCATGCCTGTACAGGGGCAAGGGTAACAATGCAACTTTTTCAGTCCAACACTTCTTAGACTCGAGACTACATGACACCAAGTCACATCTCGTGTGCAGGACACTGGCATTGCAAAAAAGATTCTCCAGTCCTGTACCACTCATCCAAAATACTCCAAGAGCCATTTAACTGGCAGATCATCTCATGCACCTTGAGAAGCCAAGGTCCTATACAAACTACATGCTTATTTTCACATGGTTTTTATTTCCAACACACATATTTCCTCTTCTACTTTCTTCATCTTTGCTAAAGTTGGCAGAAACCAGAATGATCAGTAAGCAGGAGAGACACAGCCTCTTGCAGGCAGCAAGCTCATAATGAGTGTAAGGATAAATGAACTCTCAGCAGAGTTGGGCTTGCATTTTGTCCTTTCTCCATGCCATCTTCCCATGAAGAATTTTTTTTCTTATTTTAGCCAAAGCCTCCTGATGGTAACTTCTGGGGAAGTTCTCCCCCTCCCATCCCAACCCTCACGTACCTCTGCAATGTCGTCAGGGCTGGTCAAGGAGAAGCTGTGCCCTGCCAGCTGATATGCCTTGGCCTCAAGCTGGCTGAGTTTAGCTTGCATGACCTGTTTCTGGGTTTCATAGGCTGCTGTGCTGAAACCAATGCCATTCAGCTCCAGCAGAGCCAAGCAATAATGGGTGGGCATCTCCACTTTGGAAAATACATCTGTAATAAGTACAAACCCAAGAAAATATTTTATAAAATAGATCAACTGCAGATAAACACATTCATTAAAAAAGGAGAACACTCAGTTTTCAAGAGATTGAAATGCTCTGACACACCAAAATCTTTTACTGTAGAATTCATTTAAATGCTTTTGTTTCTGGAATGAGAAATATTTCATAATAAGAAGTGTTCCAGAACTTCCTATCACAAAAGTATTCAAGAAAGCAGCTTCTGTCAATTTTTTTTTCTAAAAAACTATATCTCTCTGTATATCAACATTTTTTTAAACTGCAAACATGCTTAATGTAAGGCTTTCTAGCTTGATACACTTTAATTCCACCACCCACATCTTTTTAAAATGTTCTAAAGTTCAACTGTAACAATCATTAACGATGTGGTAAACTTGCAATAAAATACTTCAGTGGGATTGGACCATAATCCTTGGCTCTGGATATAGTTTAGGGGAAACTATCATAATGACCACCAATAGGTATATTTTTGGGGGGGTTTTTTGGATGGCTTGTTTTTTAAACAGCACAAGCACTCAGCAATTATTAGTGGAAACATACAGGATCATTTAGTATGGAATCACAAGAGTTTCATGGACACAATGCATACACGAGAAATCATGCTATATGGGCAGGCCAAAGAGCAAGAAGTCTCATTCAGAAAACATTTGAGGATTTTAGGAATCATGCTATATGGGCAGGCCAAAGAGCAAGAAGTCTCATTCAGAAAACATTTGAGGATTTTAGGAATTACTTCTGACAAGGATATCCAAAAACTTTCAAAAGTACTCATGAGAAATCATAGACCCACAAGTCCCTCAGAATGGCCAGGGTACAAATCTGCTTGATTTAGAATAAACTCTGCTACAGCCTTAACCACTGGAACTGGTAGAGATTTGGGATGTAAAAATTATATTTTTTTTTTTTCAGATTATATATGCTTCCAAGGGAATGTCTCTCTTTTCTCTTAACAAATGAACATTTTGACAGAATATATTTAGATAGGAACTTCCAAACCACATCTCTTCTGCACTGATCATTCAGCCCGTGGTAGCACATCTGTATTTATTTGTTATCTGTATCTTTGCCCCCAAGCAGAGGAGGTCTCTTCACCTGTCAGATTTTCCTTCTGTAATTCCTTGTGGAGCTGGTCCATGACATTGAAGATAAGCACAGACTCTATGGCTGCTCTGTACCGCCCAGACTGGTCTCTGCTGGCACTCAGCCCCAGGCTCTGCACCCCTTGGCCAGTGCCCACTCCTTCCAGGAGGGGCAGCTCACTGGGCAGAAAGTTGGTCACCATGCTATGAAGGGTATGTTCCTTGGAGCCAGAATCCAGCAGCCAACATGCAACCTTAAAAAGGGAGACCTCCATGAGACTTTTTTTTTTTTTTAACCTTTTAGTCATAATACAATGCAAATATTTAACCAGGGGTTAATTCAAGGTTATAGTGGATATTATTTTTCTTTGTTTGGCAGGCAAACTGCAACAATTTGTTACATCATTTCAGTAAAAATCTTCAGGAGGGCCTAAGTCACTGAAGAGCTTAATTCTTGAGTGAGAATGAAAATTTTTTCTTTCTAAAAGAAACGTTTTTACTGTACCTTTGAAAACTTTATCCTCTGTCAAATAAACATGTCTTGAAGCGTCTTTTCACTTATTAAAACTTAAAGGGAATAAATATGAAAATCAGGATCAAAACATGTTTAATCTGAAAAATGACTTTGTAGACATCAGAACTTGCTATTGATCTAGAATATTAGCCAAGCTGAGCTCTCCTATCTCCTGTAGAACAGGACTAATGCCAAGAATTCTGCATGGGATATTTTGCTCCTGGTAGAGCTTAAACCCCTGTCATCAAAGAAAATTCATTTATGTGTGTATTTCAATTTCTTGTGTCAGAAGAATGAAGGATGAAGCAGAGATTGTGACATTGCCTCTGCCATGCAAGCAGAAGTCAAGTCCCACATGTACATATATGGGGTTGGAGAGGGTGTATGTATATATTCACTGTATCACTAAAATGAACCAACATGAGTGTATTACATGGAAGAGTGAAGGGAAAGATGCTTTTACTGCTCTTCAATTAAACTACATCTTGGTAAGAAAAAATCTGTTTGTCCTTGTGTTGAAGACCTTAGTTCCTTTCCTGCAGAGCTGACTATTGCCATGAAGCTGTTCAGCCCGTATGCAAAGCAAGCTTTAAAAATCAACAGGACTTTCTGTGCACCTAGAGCTTTTTGTAACGTGGCCAATAAGGTGCTTTTACCTCAAGCTAGTGTTTCATGTGAGTTACAGCTGGTACCCAAACCTTCTGAAATTCCATGTAAACTTTGTTTTGTTTTAAAAAAATAGGGGTAGCAAAGTGGTCTGGATGCATGATGGGTAAATCTTTTGCTTACAAGTCTTCTGCTCTCAGAAGAAATAACTTGACCAGAAGCACTTGAGACATTTCAGTCCCAGGCTTCTTATTGCAACAAAACAGAAGTTAAGTCCTGTCCACTGAGACTGGGGAGAGATTTATCTTCATTTCCCCTGCCAAGTAGGGTATGAAATAATGTGCTGCCTCTGAAACTCTGTTTGTTTCTCTTGCAGGCACCATGAACCTCCACAGCAAAGCAAAGGTCCTTGAAATACTGCTCTTGATTGCCCACAAAAGAAAGAAAATTTCACTAAACCTCCTGACAGATTCATACCTAAATAACAGAAGTACCAGCAGGTACTCCTGTCTTTCCCCTGTTGTGTTTAAACTAGTAGTTTCACCCAAGTGAAATTTCTTAATCCTGCAAACCTTTGGGTCCTCAAAACTTCCTTCCAGGGAGATGCCACAAGCCATCAGCAGAGTTTTGTAGTGCTGAATGAAGTCATACATGATAAGTGAGCGCTCTTTCTTGGGCTTCTTCTGCAGGTACAGCTGCAGATGGTTCAGTCTCTCTGTCACAGATAGGCTTTGGTCCAAAGGTGGTGGTGCCAAACTCAGACTGATTTCTAAGGCAGGAAATACAAGCAAAAATTGTATTTTAACCCATTACATGGTAAAAAAAAGCAAGAGAAAAATCTTGAATGCAAGTACCTAAGGCACAAAAGCTACAGTTAAACTATGAACAAACAGTACGTCTATAGCACTATTATGTATTTATTCAAACCAGACAAAGGTCCCAAAAGCAGTATGCTGTGTCTGTACTAACAAACAAAGGATTGCCAGGAATCAAACCCTAGTCATAAGGTCACTTAGCACAGACTGGGCTATGTTCAGCATTTGAGTGCTAGATTTGTTCTGGAGAGCAAAAATTGGAAGAGATTGAAAGGGAAAAGCAAGTTAGATAAAGAGAACCTGGGAGTGAGCAAATGTTTTAGCCATATGCATGCTCACAGTCCAGTGTCTGAACCAATTACCTGCCTTTATTACACAGTACTATAGATGTATCCACAGCAACCAGTCCAAGGGTGTTTAACATCTAAGACTGCTAAATCCTGTCCTCCACACAGCTGAGGTCAGGGCAATCACAGCAATGCCAAGAACCTTATCTGCTGAACTTTTTTGAGATGCAGCCTCAAATAACCCAACACAGCCTGTCTGCTCACTTACCAGCCTGGTCTTGGATCTGCTGCAGAGAGATATAGTAGGCATCTTTTCCACCCCAACACACAGCCAGTCCAACTACCAAGATATCTTCGCATCCTTGGACAGGAAATCCGTCATCTTTAACTTGCATCCCTTGAGGAGAACTCACTAAAGAAATAATGTTAAGTTACTACTATAAAATGGCTCCATAAACACAGAAGAGTTGGGATCCTGAAAACACAACTACATAGAGTTGAGCCTAAAATTGAATATTATTGAGTCTCAGGAAAGCAAAAGAGCTGAGTGTTAGTAGAGGATGGAGAGTTGATGTCAAGCATTTCCTTGACAGGCCTTTGGTGATAGTAATGAAGAGTTAGCAACTTGTTGGTATGTTAGAGTATCTGAATATTCTTCTGTGACTGCCTCTGAACCAAGGTTACATATTATGAAATATTTTCAAAATGTAAACTTGGTTCAATATAAGCCCATGTGAAATTCAGATAGTCTCTGGGTTCTTGCAATATTGCTTCATATTTTTCCCCACAGAAGTATTCATATGCTGCAGTTTGCTGCTGCTTTATAAACATATTCTTCCTTTAAAATGACAAGATTAAGCAGTTAGATTCTTTGCTGTCACATTGCCATAACAACAACAACAACATCTCTTAACTATCAAAATAGATTTTTGACAGGCAAATGTGAAATGCTTTTTAGACTGGAAGGAAGGAATACACTTCTATCTCAACTCTTAAAGAGGTTGCTAGAAAAGTCCAGAATTTGGAAGGGATGCCTTATGGGTGGTTTAATCTGAAGAGGAGGAAAACCTGATTTACTTTGAGGATGACAGAACACTAGAGCAGATTGCCCAGACAGGTTGTAGGATCTCCTTCCCTAGAGATATTCAAAAGTTGCCTGCACCTGTTGTGCAGAGTTGTGCACCCTGCTCTACGTGAACCAGCTTTAGCAGGGAGGCTGGACTAGACAATCTCCAGAGGATCCTTCAACCCCAAACATTCCATGATTCTGTCATTGATTTTCCTCCTTTTTTGCATATCCTTTCCTTCTCTAGGCCTGCCTTGAGCTGAAGATACCACATGCTGTTCACAAAATAATGCACTGGAACAGGAAACTGACCTTTTCTGAATTTGCCACCAATCGTTGATTTGGGAGACAAAAGGCACTTTGTTCTTTCACATGCCACTGAGATGGAGAATCTGCTTTTCTCCTTCCATTCTCCAACAAAAGTCTGGAAAAGTGCTTTGTCGCTTGCTACATCAATAATAGTGAAACTTTCAGCACTTAGGGGAACAAACGGAAAAACATCCTGAGATAGCTGCAGTGAAAAGCCTTGGTCTATAGTGGAATCATCTTTTATCTCATCTGTCTCAGTTGGGTCTAGACAGCCCAGATTGACCTGGAATGTTTTTACCTGCTGCTCTGCATTGCCCTCACTGTTCCACTGTAGCTGAATCGTCTGCCCTTTATCCTTGCAGGTGACTTGCTCCTTTCTTGCAGATTTCACAGGGAGAGAAACAGAACTTTTTGGAAAAAGCTCTTTGGGAGGTGTTGGAGGAATAAACCCATTATTACTATCTGGTGCAGGACAGGATGTTCTGTTGCTTCCCTTGAGCTGAAGTGTTATGCCATCTGTTTTCTGAAGGTCTGAGTTTTCAGTTTTGTTTTCTTTAACCTTGAAAGAGCTTTTTAAATCCTGGCAAGAGGGCAAAGGCTCTGGCTCACAACAGTCAGGTTCAAAAACAGGATCTGGCTCTTGACTAGCAATAGGAGCAATGAACTCTTCTTTCAAACTGGAACTTGCTGAAACTGGTTCAGTGTCTGAGAGGCTAGGCCATTTGTCCAATACATCCTGCAATCCTGGGCTTAGCTCAAACGAGCATCCAGTCCACACCATTGGATTGGAGTTCTTCTCTGAAGCTTGGTGGCTTCTCTGGAGCTTTTCACCCTGATCTCCTATTAAATCCTTTGGTCTGGAGCCATTATTATGAATGACTAAGTTTCTTAATCCTGACTGACCTTGAAATGTAGAAGGAACATCCTTCAGAAAAGATGGGGAGTTTCCATGATCTAAAACTTCTTCTATTACATCTGAGCATGCTAGAGACACATAGTTACACTGTGCAGGATTCTCATGTTCTTTCTGATTGTCACTGTCATCAAATTTATTCTCAACAGGCCTTGGATTCTGCAAAACACCATCTGGAGGAAGCAAAGCCACAGGGTCCTTTCCATCAACTTCTATGATGTGAACAGCTGAAAGGTCACTGACATTACCGAAGCTATCATCAAACAGCAAGCTATTACTCATATTTAGGCTTGTTTCAGGGACAGGCTGACATTCTACTTGTACAACGTGTTCCCTGCCAAAATGGGAGGTTGTTTTATTCAGGTCTTTAGACACACTCTCCCCTTTCACTGAATTTTGGGACTGGTAATCTTGTAGAAAACTGTGTAGCTGTGAGTCAGTCACTGAGAAATCACTTTCCTTAAGGCAAGGTGCAGGCTCTATTTTCTTCACTACAGGCTGTAAATTAAGGCCTCCAGACTCCAAAACTTTATTACTACAGTGCTGAGTTGTGTTTTTTGTAATGTTATTTGTTGTGATAAGACTTGGGAAGCTCAGTTTCCTAATTGTTGCAGCCAGCCTTTTATCAGTATCATTCTCAGTCCATAAACTGCTTCGTTTTTCTGGTATTTCCTGATGAGCTATTGCTGCCAGCTCTGAACCTTGTATCTCTTGCTGTCCTGTGATTCCAGCTGCTCCCTCCTGTTTTATTATCATCTCAGTTTGAGTATCCAACTGTATGCTGTCTTCAAAGTATCTAGAGTCAGAAAACAGATGAGAGGCTGGATCATTCTGAACATCATCTGCATTGCAAACACCTCTGGATCTTACTAAAGACCCTTTCAGAAAACCTTTAGGATGACTGTTGCCATTCTGCAGTGTTCCAGCTTGTAACAATATTCCATTGGCCTTTTCACTCCCATTTTTGCCAGCATTCTGAATCTGAGTATTGCAGGTTTTCTCCTCACCAGGACAAAAATGCTTATCAATCCTTGCCTCAGCACAACACACATCTGTTTGAGTTTCATACCTTTTATTCTGCTCACCATCAGTTTTGTCAGTTCTCTGTGTCCTAGCATTACCAGGTATTCCCTTACTTCCTACAATACCGTGTGTCTCCACACTGGTGTGTGGAGTACCCTTCAGCATAACAGGTGCCTGAAAACCTGCTCTCCCCTTAGGCATGCCTTCATTAGTGGTGGTAGGCTCTGTAAATAATCCTTCCATTTTATCTCTCTTCCCAATCTTAACTTCCCCGCTCTGTACAGAACTTGAGACTTTATTACAAGTTACAGAATCTGTTTCCATAAATTCCTTATTATTTTGGTTTGAAACAAAATTCTCTGTAGGGATGGCAGAGTGGAAAAGAGGAAGATTTTGTATGTCTATGCTAAGCTTGTTTGAAACTTCAAGAAGTGACCCCTGCAGTTTTGAAGCAGTATTTTTGTTCCTAGTCTGATTTAAATGTGTATCTGTGCTTTTAACCAATCTAGAGGCTGAAGACCCTGTTCTCAGTGTTGGTGTTTTCCCTTGTTCAGTAAGGTGCTCTCGGACTGCTGTTCTGGAATCCTTCTTGGTTTTGACCAGAGAAATTTCTTCTACATTTTCATTTCCTCTGCACACATTTGGCCGTTTTCTAGCACTGTACACAAGATCACCCTTGCCTTCCTCTGCTCGAGCCTGTTTCCTGCCCAGGACTTCACTCTCAAACACAGAGCTTTCTGTGCTACTGCTCAGTCGCCTTTTATATCCCTTTTTAATATTTGATAAGTTTCCAATCTGAGAACCAAGGCCATTACAGCGCTGAACTCTGCACCCTTTTTTGTTTAACACCCTTGAAGACTCAGCAGACTCCTCTCCATCTGATCTGTGCAGTCTGTCTTCCAGTTCTGACTCACTGCTGATCACAGAGGATGTATCAGTCTCGAGAAAAGACTCTGGGTTCCACTGCACCCCCATCAGTGCCAAATCCTGCTGCAAAAGTCTCCTGGCTTCCTCCACAATGACTGAGGCTGCTTCTCTTTCAGTTAAGCCCTTCATTCCAGCCATCCAGATGCTGCGCACGGCCCGACGCTCCTCTGCTGACTCCTCATCCTCATCCACAGCCCTGCGAACGCTGCGGGGAAGGGGACAGACAGGTGTCAACATCCATGCAGAACATGACAAACAGCACAAGGAACTGGCACTATTCTCTTCTGCTCCCATTTCTACTGTCATCACAGCTTCCTTTACACAGAAGCACTCTACCCAAAATATAATGCACTCGATGGGAAATAACTTAATTGGAAATAACTATTTTTAAATATGAATAGATGTTGATGAAAGATATTACTGGCTGCATACCCCAAAAGCATTGCCAGATTTCTGTGTTCAAATGTACCCCAGACAAGTCCCAATTCCCTACTAGGGCAAGATGCAGGTCTCAACGGAGCATCCTCCATGTTTTCCAAGGAAATGAAACTTCAAGAGCATGACCCAGACAAGTATCATGGTCCAACAGGTACCTGATCAAGGAAGCTTGTTATTGCACTAACATATAAACCATAAGAGAATCCAAAAGATAATCAGTAAGAAATCATCTTACTGATGATCAATCAACTACTTAGAACATATGGTGGAGCTGCCTTTTAGAGGCAGCAAAAATCCCCCAGAAAGCACTGATAATTTACTCAGAACTAAACAGTGCATTGAAAAGAGGAATAAGAAGAAAATTGGGGTCTCAAAAACTTATTCTGTAAATACAAGATGCTTCTATTAATTTCAGAATAATCATGGAATGACTGTGATCACTCAGAGAGACCTACAAGTTATTTCTAACTAATATTTGACACAAAGTTCCAAAGGGTTGCCATATCTTATTGCGCTTTTCATCCTCTAACCCTTCACCTTACAAACCCCTTTACTTGACTTCTGGACTTGCTGATTTCTGACCTTTTAAACGGTACTGAGTTCCTCAGAGCAGCTGCCACGTCATCAGGACTGGCTTTAGCAAGATCAGCCACGGTGACAAAGCCAGCGCTGTAAAGTGTCCTGGCACGCTGTGCATTCAGCAGAGACACTCGGACCAGGTCACAGAGCTCCCTCTGCACCCCAAAAGTGAGGCGGCTCTGGAACTGAGACAGCAACAACTCCATGTTGTGCCAGCCCAGTCGATTACAGAAAACTGTTACCATTCCTGGAACACAAAAGTTGCATTAATGTCTGAACTCCAGCTCCAGTTCTGCTAAGCTGGATTCACTCCTCACCCCCTAGTCTGAATCAGCACTCACATTTCTCACCTTTACGTTATTTACATAAAATAACTCATATTTATTACAAGGATGAGTAGGAGCTAGTCTTGCAGAACTCAATCTGCAATTAACTAGTTGATCAGTGAGGCAGAAATTCTGAATGACACTGTTTTTTCAAAGATGCAAATACTGAAAGTTCGAAGCACATGCATATCCTGGAACAGGAGTCCTATGAAACAATCATACTGAAAAAAAAAGGCAAAGGAGAAAGTAGTGATGAGAGTCACTAAGGGAAGCAACAGATCTTTGAGGAAACCCAGCGCTGACATCCATAAAAGCAGACTTTGGCCTGCAGGATTTCAGTTTCTGAGAGCATCATAGGAGGTGGCAAATCCTATGATAAAGGTTACAACTGCAGTCCCCAGTGCATGGGAGAAGGAAAAGAGCACAGAAAAGATAGTTCCTTACTCACAGACTATGAAAACCACCGAAAGACATTGCACCCCTCACTAATTTTACAGTCATTATAGAATACAGCTTTTATCGTATTTCTCTATGTCATATCGATAGTTCGTTTTACTTCCCAGATTACTCCTGTGAAAATTTTTAACACTGGAAATAGAGAATTATGAAACTGCTACAAAGTTATTTATACTAAAAAGTTAAAAAAAAAAAAAAGTTATTTATACTACCAGAACTAAATTAAACTACTCTGCATCAGTTGGCGTGACCTTTTCATTTTGGGGCTTTGACTCATGCTGCAACCCACACAGAGGGTTTCGCAAGTTGAGCTAAAACTGTCTTAAAACTGAAAACCCACTTATGGAGTAATGAAGGATTTAAGCAACAGAAAAAAAAATATCGCAGTCTCATGGTGGGCTGTTACTTCTACTCCCACACAGCCTTCTTAAGGAAGTTAAAGGTAGCAGCTGTCTGACCTCCTATGATCTGGTGCTGAATGACCCAGGAGACACTCTGTTTTGAAAACTGTAACCTTATACTTTCTGGCCAATTAATTTTGCTTTCAGAAAAAAGCCATGTGCCATCTTAGAGGTTCCAAACTTTACCCAATGCTGAAAGGTATTCTTTCCTGATAGAGCAAAGCTTTAGAAGGGACTTGCTCCAATTTCCATACTTAGTATGAAACACACTGCGTTCCTGCCCAGTACACAGCTGATTTCCACAGACCTCAGCATGCTGCACATTGCCTGACCCCCCTCAGCTGGCCCCCCTCCCACTGCACTCTGTGGTTCCACAGCAGGGGACCACAGGTTAAGCTATAAATCCATAAGTGGTTTTACAAGGCTCTTTGCTGTTAGTACCACACTTTGGCTATTTAGCCCCAAATCTGGAAGGACAAAAAAAAAAAAAAACCAAACAGACTATCCTAAGACTCCTGGGGTATTTTGCTCAGACAACTTACCTGCATAAGTGGCAGCAGATTGCTGCAAGGATTGAAGCTGACCACGACTACAGCCGTATTTCTTGGTCATATCTTGTAAAGAAACCTCGCTGATTAAATCCAGAAGGGCAAGGCTGGTGAAAAACCTATTGACAAAGTACATGAAGAAATAAAATTGTCATCTGGGGCACATTACTGTACATGGCAAAATGATACGTGGGACAGAAGGTACTACAAGTATAGCACACAAAGGAAACAGAGAGGATGGCTTCCCAAAACATCAGCACAAACATCGTGTGCCACCAGTGTTCTTGGACTAGAGCAGCCCAGCTCCAGGTTCTCTGACCTATCAGCACACTCAGAAGGAGCCAGTTCCTGAAAACAGACGCAGAGCCTGCACATTACAAATGTTATAGCCTCTGATCTCTGCACATTCACACCCACATTCCGTGGCTACCTTTTGTGGATGGCCATTTGTCTGTGCTGTTTCTGTGTTTTAGCTGTGATTTTGCCCTTTACAGAGCGAGCTAGAAAGCCTTCTTCAATCCCCACCAGCTCAGCCACACGTTTCATTGAGGCAGGCAGCTTCTCCCATAAGCAGAAGAAGTGGTACCAATCAATTGTGGTCCACTCCTCATACACAGGGGTGACCTAAAGAAAATAAGACAGTGCAAAAAACTGTTTCAGAGAAATAAACAGAACTAAACAGAGTTTTGGGTAAACAAAACTACAGCCTAGGGAATGTGGTTAGAGCATCCCACGCAGTACGTAAAGGCACTGAGTCACAGGCGTGCACCATGAAGAAAGTAAAAGCTCTTCTAATCCAGCCTCTTTAGTATTTGTACTGATGAGATCTGACTCATATGGGTATTCCAATGTCAAATTAAACCATTTAGAATCTTTGTCAGATTATTCTTTAAATCCAAGAAACTAAACGATTTTTAAGCTGCATCTTCAATGTCCTTTAAGAAAACAAAACTTTATTCTTTTTTTTTAACGTAATTTACAGATATCTACCAACCTCTTAAAACCACGAGTAGCCACACTAACCATTGCCACAGCATCTGATAAAGGAGGAAGGATACAGATTTTTCCAGTACATGCTGAATCTTTCATTTACCTGGAGTACAAAAAAAATCTCAACTTTTATTAACACTAACAAAATGCCCTCCAGAGCTTTTTTTTAACCTTTTTTTAGACATACAACCAATTCTGTTAATGTTTAGTCAGCACAGAATCAGTTTCTCTATGAGGAGAAAAAATGTCTAGACATCTTTATCAATACAAAGAAAGATTAATTATTTTGAAAGAACTAAGTTGCTTGGCACAAATATTAAATGGCACAAAATAGTAGATGCCAATGTGGTTGTAAGTCATTCATGCCTCTTCATCTGCTGAGAAGAACAAAAGTTATTAAGATGGGGGTTTATCTTTTGTTGTTTATTGTGGTTTGTGGTTTTTTTTCTTTAAAGAAAGCTATTTTCCTAGTCTAGCAAATCCTTATTTGTTTTAATCAACTTCACTAAAATACAAGGGCTTGGAATTCAGTCTCATTCAGTCATATTTGTACAAGTAGAAGATTCAAGCTTAAAAGAGTTAAAAAGCATTTTAGCAGATAAACTCCCTGTAGCCCATAAAGAACACATGAAGAACAATAATTAAAAAACTAAAAAAGCAACAAAATGAAATAAACCTTTGGCCTTGAAAATGAACAGACTTGCAAGTAAGTGTTTTAGAGTAGCTTAACAGAAGAGAATCTCAAGAACATTTTGTTCAACACTGTATGATTTAAAATAACCTTAGACAAGCTGCTGCAATTAAAAAGTACAGCATAAAAAACATAATGCCATCACTGCCTCTACCCCAGAGCAGGAACAAATTTCATCCTTTTCTTTTTCTGCTTTGGAGATGCAAACAGGGAAAAAATTCACTGGTGCATAACACAAAGGAATTCATTTTACCTAGCAGAAATAGAACAAAATATAATGTGGTCCTCTAAAACAGAGATATGAATACATATGGGACAGCAGTAGATCAAAAAAAAATCTATCAGTATTAGCCCATAACTGGGTTATTGAACACAGCAAGCAGAGACATGTACCCTCAGACTCTTGCCTGCCCCTGTCTCCCAGCTCAACAAGCTTTGTAAATGCAAGCACATTCCTCTTGAAGTGAATTTTCTTTTCAGACAAGATTCCCAAATTCTGTCTTTGATTTATCATCCTGGTAAAGAGAATACACCTTACACTTAAAGAAGGCTAAAGCTGACTGTCAGATTTCAGCTGATGGCTTCATGATGGGCCTCTGGCAGCCATGAATCCCAAGTTCAGTGCAACTCCATCTGGTTTCCTCACTGATCTTCACAAGTTCATGGCTTCCTCTCCCAAGGTCTTAAATAGCAGTGCTTACCTTTTCAAGTGTATGTGCTCATAAATCTTGACACACTCTGGGACACTTTTCCCTCATAGGATTTATCACACTCCTTCCTTTAGCCCTGGCAGCATCACCAGGCAAGTAAACTAAATCAGGGATGAATTTCACTGAAAGGAAGAAAGGCCCACCCATAGAAGGAAAGTGGTGTGGCTCTCTGAGGCTTTTTGGGAGCAAAACAGACACTAAACATTCTGGGCACAACATTTTTTTGGGCCTCCAAAAGCAATATGAAATTAGGCCTGCTGATCCCAAACACACTTACAAAAATCAATTTGTTTCATCGACTTCAAGTGCCTCAGAAAAATTACCATTATCTTATGCTCAAAACCTACTAAGTTCTGAAATCCTAGGAAGTCCAGAGTGACAACAATGGGATTAAATGGCATGCAGCACCTGCCTACACAATGGTATGTGTTACACTATGGTAACACACTAATTCTAGAGAACGTTCCATTTAGAAACTTTTCTTCATGAAGGATAAGCTAAGCAAAGCACAGAAAAACCCAAACCTACCTGTGTTCATGGAGCTGTCAAGAACTTTGCATTGTACTGCCTCCCCTTAGTTTTGGTAGTAGAAAATACAAGACACAGAATGAGGAACCTACCAAATAGACAATATGCAGATCATTCTCCAGAACAAAGCTTTTCATAGCGCGCTGCAGGTCAGCAAAGATTTCCATGGCTTCAGTTGGTGAAAGAGAAGAGGAAAGAGTAGCTGAGCCAAGATGTGTTGGGTGATAAACCTTTTCTGTTTTAAAAAAATATATACATTATGTAGAGAAACATTTAAGTGCAAGTTTATAATCATTTTCATCTTGTGCTGCATTTGAGAGATTTCTAACTTTTCACAGCTGCCTTTTCAATAAGAAGTAGTCTCCATTTTGAAGACAGAAAATGGAGACAATAACAGGCTTAGCCTTGCCTATGTCTAAACTAGCCTTTTTCTCTTCTCCAGAAAAACAAAAACCACAGTCTGCAGTTAGTATGCACCAATCTTGTGGATAAAGTTTGCTTTGTTTAAAGATATTTTGGGAATCTGTAGACTAGGACACATCAGTCTTAGAGGTACCATGCAGGTGATGTGCCTTCCAAGAACATGTGCATGCAAAATACATTAAAGCAGGTGTAAAGATACCTTCCAGAATGCTAGAAAATTCTTCATAGACAATTCTTTAAAATAAAATAAAAATGCAGAGGAGTCCTTACTATTAATTTACATTGAACATCTACTAAGTTAGCAAATCAAAACTAACTACAGTCACTGAGAGGAACACCAACTTTACCTTTCACACCATTGCCAGAGTCCACAACCTGGATGAATTCATTTTCCAGCAGCCATGCCACACAAGCCTCGATAGGTCCAGCCTGTGCTTTGTCTTGTGCTTTCCCATTTTCCCACTTGCTTTCTTTCAAGCTGGATGCAAGCAGAGTGCAAGAGGCATAGGTCTGCACATCCTCTGGAGTGTTGGCTACTCCCCCCACTATGATCTGTTGAAGAAAACTACCTGTTGATATTGCCAGAGATGCAGTAGGACAGAAGATCAGATCAGAGAATCAAAGAGAGTGATCCATCATCTCAGTTTTAAAGAGCCATTTTCCCAGAGAGGGGATGTGAGGCAAAGCAACAGCCAACTTTTAAATACTTTCTTGGCAAGAAGTCAGTCATCTTGGGTAGAAGTAAGAGGACTAAGCTATGGAAAAGAATTATTTCCAAAATCTTATTTTGAAAGTGGACATAGCAGTAATTTAGATTTCAGACTAGTCTGAGGCATTTTTCTTAGCCAACATTGTGAAATATTAAAATATGTTAGAACACAACCTGCAATTTTGTGAAAAAGCAAATCATGCAGGTGGAGCTCTTGTAAGGCTATTCAGCATACTGAAGGTTTCTCTTAATAAATATGGATGCTACACCTCACCATTGTTTTCCTGATTGAGAGTGATTTTGTTCACCCTGGATTTTGGTTGCTTTAAAGGAACCCCCTTCTTTTAGATAGCTCTTATATAGAAAAATACATTTAGAAATTCCACTGGTCTGCTAAAAACTCAAAATCATGAAAGTTTTCAAAAGATGGTAAAAGCATAGCAAAGAAAATTCTCTTTAAAGAGTCCTGTATCTAATCTAAGTTCAAGCCCAAAAGCAGCTTTGGAAAAGGACATAAGCTCACTTATGTGGAATAAAATTCTTTTAGTCATCTTTACTCCTATAGGAACCCTACAGAGGAGGGAGCAAATTGGGTACCACCCCCATTTTACTCACCAAAAATGTATCCACAAAATTTCAATCATTTCTCTGCAGAAGAGTAGGTAAGTTTAGGGGGTATATAAGAGACCCTACAAGGTTCCACAAATGTCATTATGGCTCAATTCAGGCTACAAAGCCTCTAGGAACAGTAATTCACAAGCATCCTCCAGCTAAGAATGTCAGGTCACACTTTAAGACTTACACTTAGTTCTGCCTGCTGCTTGAGTGCATCTAAATGCAACAGCAAAGCTTCTTTGAGTGTGCTCCCATCCCAATCTGCAGCAAGCAGAGAAACATCCTAGACAAAATGCTGAATACTGAAGCAAGCTGGTAGACCCAAATAAGATGATTGTGTTGACAAAGGAGGAAACACATGAAAAAGAAGTGCACAGAAAACATTTGATGGTGTCACAGAGGAAACCATCCTACAAGGAGAGTTCTAATCCCTCTCCAAGTGTCCTGTACCTCAAGTATTGCTCTTTTCATGCTAGAAGCAACACCTTCCCCTTCTCTTCTAAGCAAACAGCTGCAAACAGGCTTGAGAGACCCCTGAAGTAGAGCAGCACCTTTTGATCTCTCTGAGGGTTTGCAGACTAAAATGCTCTCACCTATTGGAGAAGAAAAGAAAAACAAGGCAAATACAAAACCAATTATCTTAGTACTGCATCTCAGCACAATAACAGCTGCACACAGTTCACCAAGGACAGATTATTGGAATGGAAAACTAAGTATTTTCAAAAAAGCTGAATAACAAAAGAAGAGAAAAAAATGTGCAACCTTAAACAGTGCATATGAATTGCTATGTAAGAACTGCACAGATGCATAGTACATCAGAACAAAGGCAGGAGCAAGCTTCCAAGTTACATTAGGCTAGTCTGGGTCTTGCCAAGTCATCTAAGGAGATTCCACAGCCTCTCCATGCATCTGCTTTGCTGCTGAAGCACTCTTGCTTCTTGCTCTGGAGTTGACTGGAACTATAATATACAGTGGCATCAATCTGACTTTTTCATTACATTAATAAACTGAAAAAATTCTCAAAAGTAAGAAGGAAACATAAAGCTGCACAGTATTTTGACAGTTTGTATCAAGTCACCCAGCTTTCACTCCAGAAATAATTAATTCAGCAATACAAAACTACTGATCTAAGTAACTATGCATCTTCTGAACTTTCATGTATGCATTTATACACACTTACACATAAGTACCCTGTATGGTTTCCACTGAAAGTACATCTCAATATATCCTACCTTAAAATTCTCTGTCAGACATTTATTAAAGTTAATCTCTAACTACTGAAATTCTGTGGGAGACAAAAAACATCCCAGAGCCATGAAAGAAAAATGAAAAGGGTAAATTCCTTTAATGAGATCACAATACAGCTTAGCCATGGAAAATGCAGTGGTCACATAAAGGATATTTTTTTCTACAAAGCTGTTAGAGAGAAACTGGATCACTGAAAGATCTTAGCTAGTTGCAAGCTTTGCCAAAAAATGATAAATAAATTATGGGTAGGACACGTTTGCCTTTGACTAAGAGGAGAGCATTAGTTTTGGATTAGCTGTACAGTAAATATCATGATAGATTTATGATAACTTTTTAAGATTTAAATGCATGTAATCTGAACACAAGGTAATTTTGGTAGTGGGTATCTTAGTATGATCCTTAGAATGATCCTTAGGATAAAACTGTAGCTGTGGAAATGCTACAGTAATTAGCAAATCCAGAGGTAATGGAAACACAACTGCACTTAAATTTAATCAACAGAATAAATAAATGCAGTGTGGGTGAGTAACAAAATACAGCTTAAACATAATTACGTAAATTAACTGCGTATTTATTTAGGATGAAATGATGGTCAGAGGATGTCTTGGGTTTTTTTTAACCTGCTAGGTGAAATTTTTGATATCTGTTGACCACGTACTTCTGACAGAACTGGGGAGTAGGTAAGATAAACTGCCTGTAAAGCATTGTTCGGTGAAAGAAAAGATTATTTTTACTTTAGCAATAAAGAACACAATAATACATTTTGTATTTGGGCTCTGATGTGACCTGAAATTTCCTCTGAAAACTTCCCTTTGACTCTTTCAGAGCGAGTATCTAAAAGAAAATCTAACAGAAGATGGGTATTCACTTAGATCTACATTATCTGACAGTTTTTCCAAGACTTGGGGGATACTCATTCCCAAGATGTCACTGATAATTTAAAGCTAATAATTGCAATCTAGTAAACAATAAATAAAAAGAAAAGGAATTGAGCTGTTCCAATATCCATTATTGAACATTTCAGATACTAGGGGAGGTCCAGGTTATCATCAGACTAGACAAACACCAGAAGACTTGGGATATCTAGGCATAAAACTTCATTAAAACCAACAGAGACCATACTAAATTCTAGGTTTTGTTCAGCTTTACCTATTTCCCCTTGGGAAAATGGTCGTTTTGAGGAATGCAAAAAAGAAACAAATTTCACTCTCCAAAATTATATTTTTAAATTTCCATCAAATCAAGAAAAATAATTAAAAAATCAAAATGTAACAATCCAAAACCACAATTCTGGGAGAGGAGGAGGAATTCAACCCAACAGCATTTCTCTTCTGTCTGTCAGCTAAATTTCATATCCACATAAGGCATTTTTTCCAGCTGAAGTTGCTGTCCTCCAGTCTCCCTACTCTGACAGAGTAGCAGCTGGCAATATAGCTTTATGTTCTCATCCAAAAGACTCCGTGGAGTGGAAAAAATGGTACATTCATGAAGCTCATCAGCATAAAATCAACTGCTTACTGTGCACAACACAGTCACATCAGAACTGTCAAAAAGGGTACTAATTATTGTAACTTGAAGGAGAAAAAGAAGAAACTTCAAGGAATAATGTGACTTTACACCTGCCAGCTCCAGTCAAATGAGAAAGTCTGGAAAATTTCGAAATCCAGCATGCAGCTGCCCTTTTCTTGAACGCATAGGGAGAGAGCTCGCACAGATATAGGTCGCAAAATGCTCTGTTGCTATGCTACTCAGGCAAAAATAGAAAAGCTAAATGTAAGAACAGTCTGCTTACATAGGGCTCCAGCAAGCACCAATCAAACAATCGGGAGGGCAAGTCCCACTTCCCGCATCTGTTGAACTTCTTATTTTCTTCTGTGTTTATACTTGTATAATGTGGCTTCTTGCAAACTTCATCCACAAAGATAAATTTCCATTGCAAATTAAAATAACAGGCAGGATTATTTTGTTGAACATCAATCAGTGCCACTGTATGCAAGAATTATCTGTGAACTACTGTTCATTTTTCCCTGTCTCTGTCTCATTACTACTCTCAAGACCCATAAAATTGATGGCTAAGTTTAGCAGAAGTTGAATAAATCTAAATCATACAACAGAAGTCTGTTAAATTAGGGCTGTAGACTTTAAATGCATTTCTTGCATTTTAGGCCCATCCAAGCGAGAGTTTACTGCAAATTTTCTCACTGAGACTCTAAACTTTAGTTAACTGACCATGGATCACAGAATTAAGGCAAATGAACAACACAGCCTTAGAAGCTGACAAGCGTTCAAAGGAGAAAATAGCCTGTTCCTGAAGTAACTGACATAAACCCCAAAGTCAGTCTCAGGCAGTGAAAACAATCCCCTGGGAAATTACAACTTTTACTCCATTAATACCAAACAAACGAATACCAAACAAATTCACCTTGATTAACCTAATCATACCGAATATCAAAGGAATTAATCACGATTAGTCCCTAATTGCGGAGTACTGCCCCGGATTTAATCAGTTTAACACCGCTCCCACAGAACGTGAATGAAGACTCTTCTTACCCTCTGTGTCTACCCCTTTCCTGCCAGCCCTCCCAGCCATCTGCCTGTAGGTGAGGATGTCCAGCAGGCTGCCCCCGAAGGTGGGCGTGCGGATGATGACGCGGCGCGCGGGCAGGTTGACCCCCGAGGAGAGCGTGGAGGTGGCTGCCAGGACCCGCACCAGGCCCTGCCGAAAGGCTCCCTCGATGATGTCCCGCTCGTCAAACGTCAGACCTGAGGAGACGTGGCTTTTAGTGACCCTCGTGATGGTGAGGCTGAACTTAAGAGCTAAAAATATTGCTGCCCAGCGAGGGAAGAACAAACTTACTGAGCGTTCGCCGTTCAGTGTCAGGAACACTGAAACTGCCTTAGTTAACTTCTGAACGGTAAGTGAAGCAAAATTTCACCATTACGTTTTTATTATTCTACTGACGGTAATATACGAGCTTTTCTAAGGTGCTTGTACACATTGTAGCAAGATGAACTACTTACTGCGTATTTACAAGCACTGCAAGTAAATACATAAAGAAATAAAATAAAAAAGGAGAAAACAGTACGGAATTAGGATTTACTCATCTGCCATCCTGACCGTGGACTCCTTCATTATTCCCATTACAGGTTTTTATGCACCTGTCTACGTTACCTTCAAGGCTTCAGGCCAATTTTACAAGAAATACAGACTCTATAAGCATTTGGAATTATTCCTCCTACATAATCAATGCCATAGCTACTGTTGTCTCTCCCAGTCAGTCTTTTCTCTCAGTGAATCAACAGGTGACACCCTCTATTACCTACCTAAGTAAGAAATAAAAAATCCAAGCAGAAGTATTCACAACACATGCTCCTTTTATTTTAACTTTTATACTGCCTCTATTTACTCATTTATTTCAATATTAAGCTGAGGAAAATTACTCTGAAATAATCTGGCAGCTTCAGGAGCAGCTTGAAAATGCTGGAGCTGCAAATCTGTTAAGTTTTCAAGCATTTCACAGAAAGACCAGGTAAGTTGTATTCCAGAAGTCACTGTTACCCAACACAACAGAGAGAAGATTTAGCAAAACAATTTGTGAATTAAAGTCTTCAGCCACAAAACAAAAATTTCAAATTTGCCTGTAACTGTGGGATTCTCAAAGCTTAAGACTAAATAAGCTACAAAATGCTTAAAAAAGCAACTGGTACATTGCTGATACCTGCAGTAAAAAGAACCTGTATGACTTCACCAGCACTGGAGTCAAGACCAAGGAATACCTGCATGATGAAATGCCACTCCCCATGGCAAAGTACGCTGGAGCACAGAATCCAGGCCTGAAATGGAACGCTTTAACTGATCCAGGACCTCATCGATCCCTTCTCTGTCCACAACAACTGGGGCAAGGGCTGAGTCTTTTGCAGAACCTGAGAGACAAAGTATTTCTATAGTTCCTACTTAAATTAACTTTCATTGAAGGCACTGTGCACACTGTAGTCTTCAATTAAGTACTTTTATCTTACTCTCAGTTTGTTGCAAACTGTAGAACTCCCTGGCAATGATGTCTGCCAGCTTCTCACACCAGTTCTTGGATGGACAGAAGAGCAGGACTGAATGGCCACCACAAACAGTCTCATAACACAGGCTCACGATATGGTCTTCATCTCCCTGAATTGAGATAAAATATTTTCAGTGCACTCTCAGATTGAATGAGGCTTGCAAATGCTGTCATTCTTCTGTATCCCAGTAGGAATCTTCTACTTCCAGTCAGAAAGAGAAGCAAACAAAGAACATGGAGCACTGCCACCTTAGTTTCTGTCTTGTTTTATGAAGTCCAAGCACTCACTAGTATGACCGTATTCTTGAGGGCAGTTCTACACCTACCCATGAATACATGTAATGTTTTACATCTTGTTTTCAGAAATCTTTTTGGCCTTCATTCAGAAGGCCACACAGCGCATAAATAAATCACTGCAACCTCCACATCATGGCTAACAGCAGTGGGGAAGAACTAGGAAGAGCCCCAAAGGAAAACCCCTTTATTTTAACTAGGGAACATTTTTAACTTGGATGTCTGAACTAAAAGCGTGACATGTAGCAGTCTAAGCATCCCCAACAAGATGCACTCAGCAAGCACTGCTGACCAAAGACTGCAAGTTTTCAGAGCACAGTGGAAGGCTTTTAGGGATACTTATACAGATGTCCATGCAAAACCCTGCTGTTTACAGCTTGCTTTTTAGTTTTTAAGATCCTAAGAGAGTCCCTGTAACTGATCTGTTATGCTTGGCTATGCCACATTCTCTGGTAGCCAGCAGGCCAAAGGAGGAAGAGAAAAATGTAGGCATACAGCAAGAAATAAAAAGCACTAAAATGCAAATGAATACAGGGGAGCAATGGCAGGAACTTCTCTGCAAGGATTCAGCCAAATTCAGCTCAAGTGATGAAGTCATCAAGTTCCCTTTTATTGGTCCAGTCTGAGATACAGAAGCCTGAAAGTCCAGTGATAGATTTCAAGTGCAAGATTCCCCAGTCTTATGAAACAAGCAAACTCCTTTAAAATGTTGAGCCATAAGTCTAGCTTAGTTCTTCCTCTTGCTTAATTTAGTAACTACCCAAAGCAACTCAAAATTATCCAAATTCAACATCGCCTTCTCAGTATGACCACATAAAAGCTAACTTCCAAATGCTCTATTGAAAAACATTTCCTTTTTTTTTCCAGGAATACTTTTTCTTTGCTGTGTCACCATGCTGCTGACAAGAGAATGTCTGTGCCCAGCAAGAATGTGCAAAGCATTCCAAAATATTACTGCCATTCAGCCCACATTGCCCAACCACTACATTAGTGTTACACAGAGCAGTTGAAAGGACTGGAGAGAGAATTCACCTTTCAAAGACTCCACAGAAAAGGACCTACAAGTGGAGAACTCAAATTTCCCACTTCTACCCATTAGGTTCCTTGAAAACAGTATAGTATGTTACCCCTAACTTTCCATATCCTTTTCAAGCATGCAAAAGGACTAACTACTGAAAACAGAGTCAGAAGAATTAGGATGGACATCTGTCTTCTAATCAGTGTCAAAATTATACCATTTAGCAGTTTAACATAAGCAGGTCAATATCAGATTTTAATACAAATACTTTCTCCCAATTATGAATGCAAATTCCTTGGCCTAAGCAGGAAATACTTACCTGCATTTATGAAAGGGAAGTAGATTTCCACCACAAGAGAGAGTGATGGATAAGGGGAGAATCAAACCCCTTCTGAGCAAGGTACTCAGAAATAATGTAACTGCAAAGTCAACTTTGTCTTCAAGTCAGATTCAAGAATCTTCATGAGTGTGTATTTTGAGGTTTTTTAAATCAGTAGAAGACAAAAATACCAATTTTATTCTGTTTGAACATGAATCTATGAAGTAAACAATGAAGTTGTGAATGTCATCTATTTAAAAAAAAATAAAAATCATACCAGGAGCTGTCTTTTTAACTTTAGCACTAGGAAAGGTGTTATCCCAAAGCCACTGCTCAGAGTTTTGTTACCTTCAGTTGCAGCTTGGGCTGGAATTCTCGCACTAAATTCATGGAGGAGTCATATATGTTGCTGCCAATTTTCACCCACTCCTTGAGGGGCACAGGGCGGAAATCTGTACAGTACAGCTCTGCATCTAACCATGAGGCCAGGAGCCCCAGGTTAGGGAGGGTAGCACTCATGCCTACTATCTGTATCCCACCAAAACCAGGACTGGTGCTCTTTGTGTGTCTGGAAGTGGTTAAAAAAAAAAAAAATGAAAGTTAATGACAACACAGGCTACGGTTCTGGAAAACTGAATTCAGAAAAACCAGTTTGATCTACTTCCTTCCAGCCTCTCAAGTGAAAAGCTAATTTTTCAACTTCTTGACAAAGAAAGCCATACTCTACTCTTAGAAAACACATCAGGTTATGCACTGGTAACAAGATAATTAAGCTTTTAATCAAGTTGAATCTAAACCTTTACCTTTTTTTAGGTAGTAAACTAGCTATAAATTGACTGCATATTTAGAGGCACTGAAAACAAATACAAAGATCAACTAGTTTCTTGCCACTAACAAAAACATGGTATAAAGGAATGGCTCAATCTCCACTGGAATCTTTCTAAGCCTAAATACCTTAATTAAAACCCTTGTATTTGTTTCCATTTCAGGACAAATAACATTAGACTAATGCCTTCCTAGATCTGGGAACCAAAGCCCTAAGTACAGCAAAGAAGCAAGTAGCTTCTGTTCCTAAAATGCTGAACAGCAGCTTTCACTAAAGACAGTGAGAAGTAATGGACTCCTAACAAAACTGACAACACAAACTGTTAATTTAGATACTCAAATTAAAATTTTAATTCAGGTTTTACATCAACATAATAGGGGGGTTTTATGCTTCTAAGCTTGTGTTTGAAAAGTACTCATCTGCATTGAACTGAGCTACAAATCGAGACTATTAAAAATAAAAAAGATCTGACAAATCACTGTGAGCTCAGAAATAACCTGAATCTTCTTAAAAGACCCTGGTAATCCTGGCAAAGGCAAGACAGAGAAAACAAGATTGCCCAGAAGCTTCAGTATAAAAGGCCAGTCACTGATGAGACACAAATAAGGAAGCTGGGGAGAGGCAGACTCTCTATTATCCAAGTTCTTTAAACAATTGCTGGTACAGCTTCACCATCAAGGTTACAGATTTTTGTCCCTACAGAAACTTTGGACCTTTTCCTTCCTAAAGCAAGTTTTGACCTCCAAGGATTAAAAAATTTCCAGCTCCACAACACACTATTTGACTAAGGAGGAAAAAAATCTGCTGCAGAATTTTGGCTGAGTCTGGAAAAACCTCGTGGAGAAGCATGGACACCCACACAGGCAGTGGCCATCTGAGAACATTTTCTTGCTGTGAAGACACAGCTTGTACTTCAGTGGGACAGGCACTGATCATTCTGATAACTGGCCAGACTGGACAGTGTTTAAAGACTTTATATAAGCTCATTAAATAACAGAGAGAAAAAAACCCAAAACACAGACTTAGAAGACATTTGAGAAAAAAATGTGGTCTTCAGCTCCAGGAATCCAGTGGATTCCAAAACAAAAATAGCAGCCTTCATGTCAGGAAGTGGTAGAGGGTACCACTGTCACCTTGATCCTGACAGAGAGATGAAGAATCTGGGCCCTAGCATGCCTGCATGATGAAGGCTAAAACTCTGTCTCTTCCCAGAAACATTCCTTGATGCACCTGTACTTTTTTCCCCTGGCAAGTGTTTTCTCCTTCCTGCTTCCCCCCATGCAAGGGAGTACAGCAGAGGCTGGGCCTGCACCTGTGCTGCAGCTACCTGATAAACCAAGAGAAAAAGAGTGGCAAAGTCATTCACACTGCTCCAAAGCGTACTGGCATCCAGGATTTATGGGGAGAATATGAGAAGTCAGATGTGATTAGCCCAAGAACACTGCTGGCTCCTGGAAATCATGATGGGAAATACTGTGTGAAATGTCCAGTGGAGAGACGGTGTAGAAATGGCAGCTTCCCCAGAACTAAATAGATGGTCTCTGCTCAGCCCAGCACTGGTACAACTCACAAGACAAGAAACAGCAGAGAAAACTGGAAAAATCTGGCTTTTGGTGCTAAGGAAACAGTTGGTTTGACTCGTCTCTCAGCACCACCAATGAAGATTAAGAAGGTTACACCGCCTCCTCCATTTCCTTTTTTCTGTGTTTGGGCACTATGGAGCAGCTGGACAGTTTGGTGCTGAGGATCTAGATACCAAATTCTTAAAAGTTTCTAGAGGTCTTCCCAAACATCTTATCTATTCCCCAGTGTCAAGTCAATTGTGCTAAAGGCAAGGAAACATGCAACCACTATCACATATTAAAAGCAAAAGCAGAGCTCACCCTGAGCAGTGCTAACTAAGCAGATTACTGACATATCCTCTAAGCCTTCTGATCAATTCAGCATGCACAAGTTAACAGCATGCCCATTCTTCCACCACACCAGAGCATTCCAGTAGGATAATTACACCATTCCGTGAAGCACTGGAAAATTAGGAACGGCAAATCTGCTAGCAAAACTGTTTTTAAAAAATCCAATGTTTAAAAAAAATATGCTAAAGAAGTAAATGAACGCTTCAGCCTTATTTCTTTTCCTGAGAGGATAAATCCCATGGTAGCACACAAATTGAAAGCCTTGAGGAAAAGAAGGTTGAACTATAATGGCAGGCCCCTCTCACATGATGGGATCTTAATAAACAAAATAGTCCAGGTCACCACTCTCATAAAAACCTTGGAGCTAACCCAAATTTCCATTCACACAGAGAACAAATATTTAGAGTCATCAATTATTTAGCATTAAAAGACAAACATCTCAGTCTACTCACCTTTTTGCTACCTTCTCTGTAACATATCTCACTTTGGTCAGGAGGAGTTCCAGCAGGTATCCTCGATGAGAGTCTCCCAGCATGTGCAATTCATCCACAACCACCACTCCTGATAAAGAAAAGCACTCAGGTCATACCTGACAAACCTCCAAACTAAGAACAAATAGCCTTGATCCTTTCACACTCCACATGATGAACTGAAATTTATATTCATATATTGAATATGATATATAAATATATAATCCACCTATGCTTACCAACCACGATGGTTTTCTTCTGTCACTGAGAGAGACAAATCATGACCAAGGTCACGACATTTCACACCCACCACAACCACACATACACACACAGTCAGCTTTTAAAAAGTAAAAATAAATAGGTTGATTTGTTAGTCTAGACACCACATGAAACTTTTTTCATGTATTTCAGTATTGCAGCTGTAACCTCCTTGCAAGTAAAAACCCTCAAGCTTCAGAGTATCGGGACAGGAAAATTCCAGCACTCAAATGAGCTAGTCAAAAATTTTGTTGACATCACTGTCTTAGTTAAAAACATCACTTTTTACTAATGCAGTAATGTCAGAAAAAAAAATTAAAAAAAAAAGAAAACAAGAGCAGATGTAATTACACTGGCAGAGTCTGCTACCTATTAAATTCCTCTTCATTAACCAAACCTGAATGAGCTCTACTGTTAAGCTTTGGCTTTCTAACGAAAAAAAAAAAAATCCTTATGTGACAGCTTTGTTGCCCTCCTACCTCCTGCAAATGACTTTTTAATCTATTAACCACCTCCATCAAATTTTTAAGGTGTGTAGAAATATCTAAAAGAATCATGTCTAAAAAGGCTTCTCAATATCAGCAGATGGAGACAACAGACCAGACTAGGGTGTTCCCTGAGGAGAAAATACAGAGCCACTACTACTCAGGCACCCAGTGCACCTCCTGCACATCCCAGCAGCAGTATATATCCTTTCTGGCCAGCTGACAGGGTCTCAGGGATATGGAGTAGGATAAAGGAAGGTTAAACAAAAAAAGTAGGGCACAGAGGACACCACGCTTCATTAGCTCTGCTGCTGTGGAATATTTTTTTCTTCTTTGGTGCAGCAATGTAATATCTTTCTGGTATGGCTAAAATAGCAGGAGCTTAAGGGCAAATGTGACCTTACATTATCTGTCTCAATGCTATTTTTCTTTCTCTTTTTTTTCTCTCCTTCCTACATATGTTCCTTCTCTCTCCGTCTGTTTTCTCCCTCCTTCTCTTTCAAGCCACTTAAGTTAGAAAAGAGTGCTGCACTGCTTCATCAGCCTCTTTTACAAGCTCCCACCCATCCAGCTCCTCTGTCTTCCTGTACTTCCTCTATTCTGTGCTTGCTTGTAAAAAATTGCAATTCATTGGTCACCAAATACATATTTGTTCAGCTACCAGAAAAAGCTTCTTCCTGCTTCCCTATACAACAATCTGTCTGAATTCTTCCAGAGCTGAGACAGGACAGTTTAATCAGATACCTACCAAAGTAAAATCCATCCAAGTCACTTCAGATCTTCATCATACTACAGAGGTACTGAAAATGAGGCTAGACTCAGTCTGCTATTTCTGTCTGCAAATTAGGTGTGTCCCTAGAAGACAGCTGAAAAAAACCTACTAAAAAGTACCTGAGAGCTACCAGACATGTTTACTGTAGAATAACTAGGTTGTTTTAATTCCCCATCCTGTTTAAAACTAAAAAGTTCTGAATGACAAGCAGGGAGGACTTGATTTTTTTTTAATATCATTAAAGTAGTAACATTTTAATTTCGAGTTTAAATTAAGAAACAAATATCACAACATAACATTAAAAATCTCTTCCCAGCTGACACACTGAGAAAGCAGCAGATTCTTCTCTAATCATTTTCCTAAAAGTTTCTTTAGCACCAATGTCAAGAGGCTGAACAAGAGGAATATCATCTCCTGTGTACCGGGATATTCTAAAACTGACACATTATATAATAATTAGCAACACAACATTGCTTTTAACTGCTTCATACAGCAAAGAGAGCTCTGGCAGGCAGAGGAGTTGAGTTTCTCTCAACAATTTCCAAAGGCAACGTGAGCTATCAGCATGGGGTTGACATCAACAAAAGGAACAGCTCAAGCTTGAGATGGAACCCAGCCAGGATTGCAGTCATCTCCCAATAACTCATCTCAAAAGATAAAACACCCTTGTTACAAACTGGTCTAAATTTAGAATTAATTAGAAGACAAGGTACAATCTTGCAGTTTCAGACAAGCTTGCTTTGGGTGACAGCTAAACTGGCATTTTCAGTTCATACCAATATTTTACAGCTTTTATGAAAATTTACCTCCAAACAGAAAACTTGTCCATTTCTTACATAAAGATGACTTTTTAAAATCAAATTTAATTTAAAAATTAATGTGAGAGAAGCATATAGAGAAAAAAAAAAAGACATTTTATCCTTATTTCTGTTATATGGCCATACTGGGGCATAAGGGAAATGGAGGTTTGCAGCAAAGGGATTTTCAAATGGTGAAAGAAAAACATGATGCTTTAAGGAGGTATTGATGTTGAGAACACATAGTCAAACTCAAATCTTGTAGTCACTTGGCTGCTTATATTTAAATGACTCTTTTCCAGTACTTTCATCTTCGAAAGTGCATCAACATGTAGGGACGAAATGGAGGTTCCAACCAAAGGGCTTTGGTGTATCTCTAGCTTCTGAAAGATGATATCATTAAACAAAGCATTTTAATATACTGAGTGTGCTTCCAAGACACACAAGCCAACAAGAATTTGCTTATCCTGACCCCATTATCCCCCTTGTGCTGCCAGTACAGCTTGTACAGTGTAGTTACATAGGATCAAATTAACTCTAGTTTAAACAAGCAAAAAACCCAAGTAGACATATTTAAAAAAAAAAAAAATCAAGTAGCCACATACTGAAATAAATAACAGGTTTTCTTCCAAGTGAAGGGATGAAGATATACATTCAAGAATTGAGTTAGACTGCCAGAGCCTTCATTTCAATGAGCTTAAAATGCTGCACAACAGTCACCCACTCATCTTCCAGCCCACTGTCAGTCTCTAAAGCATTCATGGTGATTCAGCCCCTATAGATCCAGGTTTCAATGTGTTATCCCATGATCTCACACCCTGAAAAAACCTGCAAGGTTTTATTTCCCGTTTTCTCTCTAAAAAACTCCTCTGGTACACAATGCAGCAGAATATCATGATACCAGATGCACACAGAACAGCAGTTTCAAAGGTGGAGGTCTCAGAGCTGTTCGATCCTCATCTATTTTTGCAATTTCTATATTCTTAAAATAGCAACCATCTATGTTGCAGGACAGAGTGAAGATGGGAAGGATTACTCTATAAAACATAACTGGATATAGCTTTCTTGAGCAGAGAAAAAAAAGAGAATAACAAACTTCTGATTGGACTAGGAAAGCACATCTCTCTCCAAGTGTACATGGAAACGTTGGGCTTCTTCAGGTTTTATCTCAGACCCAAAACTTAATGAATACTTTCATTATCTAGTGGCCATCAGGGCCACAGTGACCCAGAAGCTAATGTTACAAGGACAGAGGGTTTTTGAGCAAACAAGACAGAAATGAACAGCACAGCCCTCCCAGTCATCATGCCTACCCAGAGGAGCACTATGTATTCATTCTGCTTATCTGGATCCAGATGATCCAGAATGTAATTCCCTCTCTTCCTCAAGCTAAAGGAAGATAGATCTTAGATTCCACAATCTCTGTCTAAAACAAATAAACTTAATACATTCCTGAACTCAAATACAACTCAGAACTTTAATTCAGTTTTATTAATTAGAGAACAGTTCCTAGCTATGGGAATCATTGTTAAATGCAGCTTGCCCTCCATTTCAGACAAACTAAAGCCTGCAGCTTCTACCTACTCATCCCAGTTGCTGAGCTACATGGAACAGTGCTGACTGTTCCATGTAGCTCCTAAATGTTCCATGTTTGCCTCCTAAATCCTAATAGGAGGTTCTCTGGAAGAAGAAAATTGCTGCATATTCCTATATGGTACATCTGCCACATACAGAACTCAGAAAATTCCAAGTATCCCATGATTTCACATGTACTCAGAATATGTAAACCCTACAGAGGTCAAGCTGTAGTATTTTACCCAGTGAGTCCATTCTGTTTTCTTCTATGAGCCTATTGATCAGTCCATTGGCTTTCTCAATGGTGCAGACAGCAACATCCAGAGCAGAGAAACGTCCAGCAGGAGCCATGCTTCCCATGTAGCCTTCAACTCTCACATCCACCTCCTTAAACAGGGCCTGTTTTCCAAGGATACAGAACATCATGCCAAGGCTACAACTCTGAATTTTGACCAATGCCTGCTGGAATCATATAAAAGCCTGCACTCTCCATCTACAGTTTCTAGTACTTTTAATCCCAACTAATCAGATTAAAGCCATATCTCAGCCAGTTAGTGACACTTTCTTTTTCCACTGCTATTTTTTATTTCCAAGCAGAAGCCACAGAGTACACATTGCAAGACAGTGTACATAACTGAGTAAAAGATGAGGACCACTGCTTTGTATAAGAAGATTTAATATTAAAAATGTTAGGGAACACACAGTGCAACAGCTTATACTATCAGTGGCTTATGTACAAAAACACCTTTCCTCTTAAGAAATCCTGGGCAAAAGCCAAGCATGGAACTCCTAACACAGGGATGACACACCTCACACTGAAAGCCAAGAAACAGTTACTTCTTCTCTTCCAGGTCTCCTTTCTGCAGTGCCAAAGCTTTGACAGATTCCACACAGCATTAACAAAAGATACAAATATTTGGACCTCACAGGTAAGTCACCCTTTGAGTTCAAGCATTGCAGCTGTGGCCAAACCTCATGGCAGGAGTAGCAGAACAGAGCACTGACAATCCTACAGTTTTACAAGATTAAAGCAAAAACATGTTTCCATTATCAATCACTACAAAGTAGCTTTTGCACTTGGTTTGTAGGATTTCCTGGCAATTTGTAAAGTTAAGATACTATCTCAGTTAATGAACACCCAAACTGTCTTAACTGCTAGAAACTATAACAAAAATGCCTGCTGGGTTTGGATTTGGTTTTAGTCATTGCCATTACCTAATGACAACAATGTTTGATATGAAAGTCTTTCAAGAAAAAATATTTATGTCTTGAAGAGTGTTCCCGCTGTAATTTCATTTTTTATATAGCTGGGACAAGGGAGCCAAGACATAATCATAGCAAAGTCAAAGTGAAATCAAATGCACAAAATCGTTGTGGAACTCCCCAAGGAAAGCTAAAATACATTTTCATCCTTAAGATAACATTTACCCCTTCCCTTTGTACTTTTCCTAACACGATCTTGCATTAGAAACTTCATTTAAATTTTGTATATTATCAAATCAGTGAATAAATGCAAGTAAATGCTTTAAAAGCCAAAGCTGAAGTAAAACGTTTTAATCAACTCTGTAAAATTTTTCTAAGTTTACCTTTTTGGCTAAAAGTTTCATATTTTTTTATCTCCAAGTTAGAGCAAATTTTCAATTATCTACAACTTCTTTTTTAAAAACAAAACAGCAATTTTTTTTACCCCCAAAATCCATGCTTTTGCATGTCTGTTTAAAAAATATGACCCAACAACTACTACTCATAAATTTTCCCTCCTTGAATGCTACTTACCTGCAGGTAACATTTCTTCTCCTTGGCCACAGAGACAAAGGGAAGGATGAGAAGAGCTTTCTTACGAGTCTCCAGGACTCGCTTCAAAATAAGCAATTCTGCAACAAGAGTCTTTCCAGCACTGGTAGGAGCTTGAAAAAAAAAAAGGGGGGGGGGGGGGGGGGGAGGTTAATTAATTTTTAAATTTTACAAAATAAATCCAAGGAACAAGCACCACAAATCTAGCACAGAAAGCAGTTACTGAAGAACTCAGAGTGGGACTCTTCAGTTGATGTCTCTCACCCACAACCACATTTGCAGTCACCCCTATAAAGAGCCAAGAAGAAGAAAAATCACCTGCCTCTCTTCTAAGTTCTTCACCCTCTCACTGGTGCTCTAGAACCTTTTTCCCATGAAGGGTAGACACCAAATTGTCATTTCCTACAGATTTCTAGTCCACCAGTCCTACTTCTCCTTCTGCACACAACACCCCACACACAATATGTGATGAGAAATGATAAATGGACTAAAAAAAAAAACTAATAGCAAATAATATTCTCAGAAGTATGTATATCTTCAATTGTTGTTATCATTCAGTCCCTAGATGACAGTCTGTCATAAAAAATAGTGACCATTAGCTGACTCCTGATCATCAATTTCTAAAGGAACTTCAACAGAGAAAATGGGGCAAAAAAGTCTCTCTTCACATCTGGAAAGGAGACCATTAAGTCAAGTCTGAGATACAGCAATGGGACAGATCTTAAGATGTCTCCAGAAGAGGATCTTGACCTTTCTAGCTGACAGATCCAAATGTGTCAGCACCAATAAGTCCTTGTAAATGGCAGTGGAAAAGTGAGGAGGGACTGGTTTTGTCAGATGTTCACATACCTGAGTAAACGAGGTTCCTCCCTTCCAGAACTTGTCCAAGCATCAGGCATTCTGCCTGCCATTCAAACATCTGCACTACTCCCAGACTGTGGTATTTCTCCAGAACTGCTTTGGGAAGACCCCAGCTTGCAAGGAGCAACTTGTCTGCTTGGTCTTCAGGAACATTTACCTGCTGATATTGCCCTTTGAAAGGAGAAAATAAAAATCAAATCTAAAAAGTCAAGTATCATCTTTGCATCTGAGGTCACTTAGGTTATACACCTAAATGTCAAACTGCTCTACAAACTCCTGTATTACAAGAAAAGGCAATAAACTATCTGCCCTATATCTTTCAATATTTTGTCTGGATGCACCATTTTTCTTATCTCTTGACATCGTTTTTTCTAATTTTTCCTCCTGTAAGATTTTCCACATGCAATTAATTCCTTCACCAAATTTTGCCCTGGTATTTGCTTTTGAGACAGAACAGCCATTACCAATACACAGCCAAAGACAGCTTCAGTACTGATTAATGCAATAGCATTGCAATGTATTTGCCATCTTGTCCTCACTCACACCATTTCCCTTTTAAGTTACTGCTACTGAGATTTCAGTAATTCTCAATGATGACAGAACTGCCCAGTGTTTTTTGTTTCACAGGTGAATGAAAAACACAACCTAAAGCAAACAAGCAGCTCAAGCTACTCTGTAGAATGCGTCATATTTCAGTTTATTAACAATGATTAGTATCTTCACAACACTGCCAGTTCCTCTAACTCATTTAAGTTCATTGTTGATTATTTCTTGTCTTAGTAACCCTAAAAAATATTGTTAAACAACTTTGTGCTGACTACAGACACTGCCTCCTCCTTCTCCCTTTTTCCAAATCATTATGAAAACTCAAGCCTTTTGTCCCATTCAGGTTTCTGATCCATAGGAATGCCTCCCCTATCACTCATAAATATAGAGTTCCTGTAAAAGCATTTTGTGAAAAACCTTGTCAAACTGAGATGAAAACCAAGTAATCATGTGTACTGCCTCTACTGTACCTGTTCTTCTACTGGTACATTCAAAAAATTCTGAAAGAAATTTCCCACCATTGTTGACAGCATAAGGGCAGGCTAGATTAATAATACCGGCCTGCATAAGCAGCCAGCATTTTTTCTCTCATCACACCAAAAATTTCAACTGCTGCTTTGAGGTTAACCCCAACCTAGGCTGTCACTGCTGCATGATCAGTCTCCTCTACACAGCTTCATTTTGTGTAATCAAATACCATAAGCTACTAAACAAAAATTTATGCTCCACTGAGAGGGAACAGAAATGTGCTACAAAGCAGAACAGACTTCCCAAAGGGAATTCAGAGGAGATCAGAATTGTTTATCCTAAACTGTGACTGTGGTGGGTGGACCCCAGCTGGACATCAGGTGCTATCCAAAGCTACCCGAAGTCATTCCCCTCCTCAACAGGACAGGAGAGACAAAATACAATGAAAGGCTCATGAGTGAAGAAAAGGACAGGGAAAGACCACCCACCAATTACCATCACAAAAACAAAACACTTGACTTGGGGAAAATTAATTTGTTACTAATCAAATCAGAGTAGGATAATGAGAAATAAAGCAAAATTTTAAAAACACCTATGCCTTACTCCCCCCTTCTTTTCAGGCTCAACTGTATTCCAAATTTTTCTCTACTTCCTTCCCCACAGAGCACAAAGGAACAGGGAATGGGAGTTGCAGTCAGTTCATGACATTGTCTCTGTTTCTTGTTCCTCCTCAGAGGAGAGCTCCTCACACTCCTCCCCTGCTCTAGTGTGGGGTCCCTCTCACAGGAGAGTCCTCCATGAACTTCTCCAATGTGAGTCCTTTCCACAGGCCACAGTTCTTCACAAACTGCTCCAGTTCATGTCCCCCACAGGGTTACAAGTCCTGCCAGCACACCTGCTCCAGTACAGGCTCCTCTCTCCACAGGTCCTGCCAGGAGCCTGCTTCAATACAGGCTTCCCACAGGGCCACAGCCTCCTTCAGACAGCCACTCACTCCAGCACGGGATTCTCCACAGGCTGCAGGTGGATCTCTGCTCCATCATGGACCTCCAGAGGCTACAGGTGGATGACAGCCTGCCTCACCAGGGTCTTCACTACAGGCTGCAGGTGAATCTCTGCTCCACCACCTGAAGGACCTCCTCCCACTCCTTCTTCACTGACCTTGGCGTCTGCAGGCTGTTTCCATTACATATTCTCACTCCTCCAGCTGCAGTTGCCATTGCACAGGCTTTTTCCCCCTCTTCTTATGTGTATTGTCCCAGAGGTTCTACTGCCATTGCTGATGGCCTTGGCCAGTGGCAGGTCCCTCTTGGATCTGGCTGGCATTGGCGCTGTCTGACACACGGGAAACTTCTGGTAGCTTCTCTGAAAAGCCACCAGAAGCTTATAGTCCCCTCCTTGCCATGCAAATCAAATACAGTGACTAATATGGCAGAATTAGGATTCAGAAACATAAAAAACCCTACGTGATGGGACCTCAAGCTTTTTCCCTAGTGTTAAAACCAATAAATTTTATGTAAAAGATGGGATGAGTAAAGGATTACGTGATTCGGCTGTTTGAAGATTATCTTTAGATTGGAACTGAACATGTGTTTGGAAACTTATGGCTTAGAGATCTACGTAGAGAAGTATACCTGTGACATTAACCCCTTTTTTATTTACTAAAACAATGCTAAGAAACAGTCAAAATTAGGAAGACACAATTTGTTGGTTAAAAGCTTTAGGTATTAGATTTCTCAGAAAGAAAACTGTTCCAGGGTGTAGGGCCAGGTAAACATAAGAGTGCTGCTCGCTGAATTGTCTTTAGGGAGCTGACTGTGGAAATGTGTACCTTGCCTTGCTCTGTTCCATTTGCAGAAATTGACAAAATTGTATCCTGCAGGGCATAATCACATCAGTGAGAAGATGTGACATGACTGGAGAAGAGACTGAGAGACATAAAAGCTTCAAAAAGTTACAGAAAAATCACAAAAGAGATTAAATTGTAAGATGCTTTGTAAATATCTTGATTTGAGGTGTTGTATACAATCTGGATGCTGTATACGTCTTGATTTCTCTCCTGATTCAAGTGCACAATAAGCTGGTAAAATGCATGTGTGGCATCTAGAAGCATCACTTTAAGTGGCTCTATCTGGCAGCAGGAGCACTTGATATGACACCTTGCCACAAGATGTTTACACCAAATCCTGTATATTGCATACGGAAATACACTGTGCATGCTTCTTCTGTATCCTGTATGTATTCTTTAATCAATTTCACAACGGAGGTAAACAAACCTTGCCCGCTATACCAAAGAGAAGGGAACATACCGATTGTTGGATTATGGCAGCACCTAGAGGCCGAGCCAAGAATAAGGCACCCGTTACCCGACACACAGAATGCCCCCCATCTCAGAACCGCGCACAGAACACACATTCTCTTATTTTCTTCCTCGACTGCACAGCGAGGGGTGCAGGAAACCCCTCGATCGCCACCCAGCTAACACCAGCACGTACCTCGGTGTGGAAGGAGGCGGAAAGGAAGCGGCGAAGCGCGGCCCGAGCCGCCCGCAGCCGCCGAGGCCCCGCGCCGGGAGCGGCTCCGAGGGGCCGCGGCCCCTTCCAGCAGCGCCCGCTGCCCCCCGGGGCGGCCCCGCTCCCCCTCGCCCAGCACGTCCCGACCCACCGCGCTGAACGACCCAGGGGAAGACGGCGAGGGAAGGAAGGGGAATGGGAGAGAAGGGCTGCGCTCTCCCGCGCCGGTACCTGCCGAGCCGCTGCGGCGCAGGGAGAGGTCGAGGCCGGGCGGGGGGCTCAGCACAGCGCGGCGGGGAGCGGCGGGCCCAGGCGGCACAGCCCGCCCCGGCCTGCGGGAGCTGCCGCCGCCGCCGAGCCCCGCGGCCGAGGCTGCGGCGGCCCCGCTCGGGGTGACGATGGTGCCCCCGCCATCTTCCCGCCGCGCCATTCAAACCCAGCCCCGCCCCGGCCGGCGGGAGGGCGGCCCCGGGCCGCGGCCCCGGCGGGAGCAGGGAACGGGCGGGAGCAGGGAACGGGCGCTCCCGCAGCCAAGCGGGCACGCCGGCACCCCCGAGGCGTGCGGCCGCCGCAGGGTAGGGTTGTCTTTGTGAAAACACCCGTCTTTACTTGGGCAGCGCTCCGAGCGTGCGGTGCTCGTGCGGTACCGGTGAAAGGCTGAGGTAATTAATGAAGGGTCTGCTTTAACTACACAAGGCTTACCTTGCAGAGCTGAAGCAGCAGGAGAGGGCACAAACAGCCTAGTTTGCTGTTTCTAACGTCTCTGACGCCAAAATAGCTGGTTCAGATTCTAAAAGACTAGGACTAGCTTTATCTCCTCAGTAACATATGAGAAGCAGTTCTATGAAAATTCTGCAGTACACGAAAGATGCGTGTCTTTGTCCATCACCCACAGAAGTGTTAAGAAGCATTTCTATAAAAAAATAAGGTTTTTCTAAGTTGCTTTTAATTTCGACTGAAGAAAACATACTGATCTTTAGAAAAATAAGGACAGGAAAGGGTGAACACTGAAAGCAGGAGTATGAATACATGCAGTTATTTCCTTCTGGACACCACTGCTTTATTCTGGCTAACATAAACACACACACCCCACTCAGAAAAGCTCTCCATGTTCTGTATCTCTCTTCAGAGAAATGGATCACAGCTTAGAAGGCTGACTTCACATGACACAGAACTGATGCTCATCATCTCAAACACATACATGTAGAAACTTCTGGCCCTTGAAAACGAGCATGTGCTCTCATTCCCATCATTAAACCTTAAAACTAAATGGAAGCAAAATTCTTTGAACGCTGCTGTCATTTAAGACAATTATATCTAAGTAAGTGTAAACGATCATCTAATGGAAGAGTCAATGTATTTTAATCACCTTTAAATCAAGCAGCTCAAAAAGTTTCTTTCATGGTTCAAGTTTACAAAACCAGATGCTAACAGTAGGCTCTTCTGTATTTCAAGGCCCAAGCACCAGACAAATACAATACACACTTTTTTCCTAAAGCAATTATTTTAATGAATTGACATTTGGAGAATGTATCCACACTGCTGCTCTGTTGACCAAAAGTTAGATACACAAAAGGGAAGAGAGGCATACAGAAATCCTCTGCTAAAGACCCCTCACTGCAGACTAACCGTTTCCTGCATAAGTACTGAAAAAATACTGAAGAAAATAACGCAGTAACAATTTCTACTTAGTAACAATATATATTTCTATTTTGCCAGAAAAAGACCAGAATAAGCACTGCCTTTATTTAAAATGCTCACAGCATAAACATGGTTCACTTCAACATGTAGTTTTACAACTGAAGTATGAAATCTATTACTTCCTCATCGCTTCACGTCCTCCTTACAGCTTTGAAAAAGCTACTTAAAATATTAAAGGAGACACATCTATTGTCATTCTACTCTTCTTTTTTTTTAGGGGGAAAAGTCAGGTTTTGCTATCTGAAATATTTAATTTATTAAAAATAGTTTACAAAATTTGAGGACAGACCTACTTTACTGAAGTAGGAAAAAGAACTAACTAGCAACCAGTCGAAGAATTTGGTTCCGTAAGTATGTGCACAGCTGGTTCATCAAGTCTCTGTTCTGTCCTTCAACCCAGTGCATTTCTACTACTACATCATTTCCCTCTTTCTTCACATTCATTAAACACTTGAAGAGAAAACCCCCACTAGTTTCTTTAGGGCCTTGCTCTTTTTCCACTGTCAGATTGCTGGCTTCCTCTGAAGGGCAAGGTTCCTCTTTCGCATCACCAGAACCTTTCCCAAGCGACGTTTCTCCCTGCTTTGCTTCCATCTCCTCCTCCTTCACAGGATCACTGTGTTCTTCTTTGGCAGCAGATTCCTCTGGTTGCTCATCACCTGCCGTCATCTGGACATCCTCATCAGGTGCCACAAACCCCATTTCAGAGTCTTCAGCCTTGGGGTTTTCACAGTCTGAGCTGTTGCTCACGCTCTTCTGGCTGTTCTTTTCCTCCTCCATTGCTTGCAGAACATCTTCAGAAGCTCGGGGAAGTTCTCGTAATTGCCTTATCCTCTCTCGTTTCTTTCTCCTCAAGTGAATCCAGGAGTTTTCAATGGCAGTCACAAAGAGGCTAATTTCATCTTTTCCACATGGAACACGTTTATGCTGAACCTATTGCAGAAAACAGAATTTCATACGATCCTCTCACAGTTGTGCTTTCAATTAGGACGTTGTTTTAGCATCTAATACTTCATACTGTACCTTCAGATCAGTGAGAATCTTCTCTACCCAGGCTCTAACCACAGCAATAGCTTCTACAGCATCCCAGCCCATAGCTGCAGCTTTGATGGATAACTCTTTGACTGTAGAAGCCAAAACCATGAATGTAATTGGTTTTCGTGGTTTTTCTAATTTTCTTCTTTTAGAGGGAGGTGACTAGAAGAAGAAAGAAAGAAAAGAATTACAAGGCTATGCAGTATTAGTGGGGTGACTTTTGTGCTCAGAAGACTGTGACTCCATAAGGCACGAGGATTAAGAGTGTAACGTAAGGCACTAAGCAGTCATTCGTATGGCCCGTGCTCCACTTCACCCCCAGGAGTTTTAGACTCAAACCAGCTAACAGGATCATGCACTTTATGCTAGCCTGATGGACAGAGGGAGTTTATCTTCAGGTATTAGGCAAAAAGCTTCATTGGTTCCTTCAAACTGTGAGCTCTCCATGAGCTGAGAAAGTGTGGCTGCTCTTGGGAATAGAGGCCAACTGCCAATATCCACGTTTTGATCCAAGTGCACTGAAGGTTTACTTGCATCTTCCTTAAGATTGGTTATTGTCTATACCTATATTCAAATATACAAACATCCAGATCCAAAAAAGCAACTGGCTCACATTTCAGGTGAACAAGCTCCACTTACATTCATGTAGGCAAGTCTGAGTTAGACGTGGTCATACCTATTTGGTAACAGAATCCACATGTTAAATTAAAACTGAGTTCTCAGAGGGAAGATTAAATTCAAATCCAGCCCCAAAGTTAGCATATTTGTATTACTACTAAACTGCTATTTGAGGTATGTTGTGAATTATCCTTATTTTCAGTGAAACCCACAGGAAGTTCCTAAAATAGCTTCCTTTTTCCACCCTCAACAAGGGTCACTCATGAATCACAAGTCACAACTGCTAACAGACTGGCAGCCATCTAAGAAATTCCACTGTCCATACAGCCCAGCACATACAATATTCCAGTCTGAAGAAGAACAGTTTGTATCACAGCAGTTATAGCTCATTAGCCCCTTCCTCAAGTAAGAGGCACAGAAAATCACAAGCAAACCAGAATTAAGCTACTTACAGGTACTTGCACATCATCATAGAAACTCCAGGCCAGTGCCCATCTCATGGTGCGTCCCTGGCAGAATTCAGTATGAGTGACTTTAGGAACCTATGCAAAGAAGCAATTTCAGATTAATATTAACATTATTTCAGATTAATAAACAACATTGTTTTACTGCACACATTTTCAAACAAAGCATATTTTTCTCATTGCACAAAGGAGAGTCCTTCTGACATGGCTCAGAGGTATCAGGGCCCTCTCCCATTTCTCTCCCTTTACTAAGACTGAGGTGCAACAGTTCAAGGACAGAGAAGAAAATCAGGTATTTTGTGTATAGCTCAGCATCTGCTTTTGGTAATTCATCTTTCTGGGAATTTATCTCACCATGCATTCTCTTTCCTTCCACTGAATGCAAGGACAGATGTCACAATTATTCTCTTTATATGGGAAATTAGTGAAGAGTATGCCTACTCCAGAAAGCCATCCAAAAGTCCTTTGCCCTCCTACAGCCCTCTTTAATGAGAATAGTAGCACAAGGTTCCATTTTACTTGGTGCCAGAATTGAACACAAACAAAACAATGCTGCCACTAAAATCATGTTGCTATTTCTTTTATCAACCAAATTGCTAGATTTCAAGTGAGCTAAGAGGAAAGAAAGCTAGATTTTTTTTTTTCATTTTTTTTTACTATGGCCTTGTTAAGACTATTTTAAAGCAGAAACCCTGAATCTTCTAGAATGAAGAAATGCTCCAACATGTGCTAAAGACAAAACTTTGGAGACAATACTTCCTACTTACCTGTCAGTTTTGAATCTACAATAGTTAAACCTCAATGGTTTCCCTAACAAGGAATTGCAGTTCCTTTTTGCAGTAAAAACTCCATGAAATAATTCAGCAATAATTACCCACATACACTGAAGCATACACTATTCTGTATACAACACAGGCAGGATATATATGGACTCTATGCAAACTCACCCCCTGGATTCGAAGTTCTTCTTTCAGTGGTGCTAAACTGCACTTCTTCCCCAACATGCAACTGTACCACCTGCAAAGCACACATTAAAAAAAGTGTTTTACAGATAGAGATCAACTGAGAATGGCAGCTATCAATAAGAGCTATGTGAAAGCTGCAAAACCAATATGAGATTAAAAATCAAAACAACAACAAAAAAATCACACTTAAACAGAGTCACTAGGACATTGTACAACAAAATTCAGAACACAAGATCCAAAGACAGACTGGACAGTGAAATCTTTCTGAGCTTTTAAGAAATATGTTAGGAGTATTTTAGACTACACGTGAACAATAAGGAATCCTGTTTCAAAGAGTGACTTCAGTTCTGGGGAAGATGTTACACCTTAGAAGAATTTGTTTCAACTTCTCCACTTCTGGAGAATCAGAACAAAAAGGAATAACCAACTACTGGCAAGTAATTGTGCTCAAAAGCAGTCATACTGACTATCACTTATGCTCACTCATATTTTATCCAGGTTTCCATCATGTAATCCATATTTCACGAGGAAAAAATCAGGAAAAAAAAAGAAAAAGTTATTTTCCCACTTCCAGTGAAGCTTATCCTTCCACCCAGCTCCACATCTTCAGAATCTCCCAAACATTACTTTAGATGAAGCTCTGCTCTTCATCTAAATTATTATTCAAGCTTTATAACCCCATCTTCCACATTTTTGGATGAGTGGATCCAAAAAACTTTATTCATAAATACAATGTACTGAAGTACAAAATGTAAGATTTCTCAGTTATCAAGGAACAGTTTTGTCCAACACTGGGGAGTAAAAGCCTGATAGTCAGAAAACTGAAGACATGCCATCTATTTCAAAATAAGATCAAAAGAACAATTCACTATGTTTTTTATTGCAGCTTATGTTTACCCAAGACAGCACTCAGTACAAGTGTCCTTTAGCAGGCAAGGCTGCAAGTTACCAAAATTCAGCCAGGGAAAGTTAGAAAGTTTTAGGTAACCAAAAAGTAACTTGGCAATGTCATGAAACCTCTTCCATCCCAAAAGTCCCAAAGAATGAACCCTGATTTGTCTCTTATCAGGTACAAGTGCTAATTTTGCTGCAAGCTACAAGTGTTACTTGTACAGGCTTTTTTCATCTTGTGCCTTACAATACCTCCAGCAATAACTTCTAATTGCTGCTCAGGAACAATTGGATGTGTAAGTATCATCAAACAAACTGAGCAGATATCACTGGACCGTAGCTACTAAAAATAACATTTTTGCATGACTTCTGCCAAAGATGAAGATAAAAGGTGTCAGTTTAGGGATTTTTAACTGGAAGAAAACACTCACCGTAACCTCTTTTTAAGCTGGAGACTATCATGAATAATTCTTTTGACAAATTCTAGTTCTCCTCCCTCAGCCATGATTTCTGTGATCCCTCCTGTATTTACAGAGCTGGGAGGGGGACGCCGTGGATTTCGAGAATTAACTCCCTGGATTAAAAACCAAAAACATTTGACATGAACATTTAATGAAATGTTATGCTGCTTTGCACACTGCTTCCTGTCTTAATCTTTAGTGGGTAGCAAGCACCACTACCTCTTATGTTATCTCACTTATCCTCCCCCCCATCAGAACCATGGATAACAGACAAAGATCCATTCAACATAAACACTCCTGAGTGAATTCCCTACAATCTCAAACCCAGGTAAGCTACTTGTCACATCAGGATTCTGCTGATATGAAACATGTGGCTCCAATACGTGTAAGACATGCTAAGTGCATCTATGCATTACAATCTATAGTGTTTAATTAAATCTTAAACCTTCTTTTCTACTGCCCTGCATTATACATTTCTGACTATATTCAATGGGTACTGCAAGACCTGTATGATACTGTCTACATGACTAAGGAAATGAAAAATACAGTTAAGCAGAATTCCAGGAACTAATTCCTCTGTACCACTGTTATGCAGCAGGCACCTGATTTCAGATTTACTAGCTGTTTACTTTCCAAACTCACTTTCTAAAACAGTAAGAACTTGTTAGAGAATGTTACAGTTCATCCTTCACTTTAGGAGAGGTAACAGTTAAGTTTTCAGAGCTCCTTTAGGGGCTTAGGAGATGAGGAGGGAGAAGACTTAAATGTTATTTCATGATGATTTGAGATTTTCCACTCAGCCTTGCCCAAGCCAAGAGGTTAAATTGTTGCTACCATCCCATTGATTACTGAAGTACATACAACATGCAGTTTGCTACCTTACCTTAGCTTCCAACTGGTTAGCAAAAAAGGGGGGGTTGCACATGCAGAAATCATAAATGATCTCAGATTCTTCCTTCAGTGCATCCATTAGAAGAGTCTTCTGTGGTACCTTAACCACTATCAGACAAAGTGAATTTGGTCAGTAAGGACCTTCATATTTTATTTAACATGCAGTATACATTATACATTGTATAAAACCTGTACTCTCTGAACAATGCTTTCTACAAAAGAGATGTAACAAATATCACCATGCAAATAAGGTTTCAGGTCAAGGATTGGCACACAAACAGCCTGTATGTTTATACATAGCAGCAGAACCACATGAATCTGTTTAAAACAAGGACTGCCTGAGTTATACCAAGTTCTCCAACACAAGCACAAATGTGCTCTAAGTCCTTAAAACTACAGGCACTAAAGCTACAGAATGCTACAGCTCATCCTCCACTTCAGGAGAGGTAACAGTTAAGTTTTCAGAACTCCTTTAGGGCCTTATGGGATGAGGAGGGAGAAGACTTAAGTGCATGAGGCCTGTTCCTTTGCCAGCTGCTTTTCCAGTATATTGAAACACCACCACACCACTAAAAACCAGTGGCAGCAGTGACAGAAAACTCTCATTGTTCTCCACGTCAAGCTCTGGATCTTCAAGACTGAGATGGACAACAGACTAAGAAATGTTGTTCAAATAGATGCTTCCAAAAGTTTTTTTTTTCAGAGCTCATAAATGGACCTGATTTTTACTACACTGAGATCCTACAGAAAATCTTCCAAGCTCATTCCCAGACCAAGTCTGACATACTGCCTCTGCTACCACAGGCAGCATCAGGACTTCATTCAAGAAGCAAGGATGAAAAACTCTCTGTACAAGACACACCTTTGTGGCAGTGTCATGCAATTATCCAAGGGGAGCATTCCAGGTCTCCTACCAGCAGAAACAGTCCAAGCACTAAGAAAAACTTCAGTAACAGACAAGGAATACAGAGATAAAAACACCCCAGGGTGAAGTATAACCTTCAGAAGGAAGAGTATTTCTCTATCCACACATCCCATGCCAGACAAGGCAGCTTTTTGGCTTAAGCACACAATGACTTTAGTAAACATTCTGCTCCAGTAAAAATGATTGAGCATGTCTTTGGAAGAATACACATTCTGATATGCCACTGAACATGACAGAAATATGTCACAGGATTCATATACTACTAAATACCTTATTACATTATACCTTTTATAAGATCAGACAAGTTGTTCTGTTCCACATTCTTCTTGGCATAATTGAAGCACATGTCATCCACTTCTGTTGCAAGGAAATACCAGCCATTCAAAGTTGCTCCAAGCAATGGGTATATACAGGATGCCCCTGTCCCTGCAGAAGTGAAGATCCATGAAAAAGGCAAAATAAGTATTGGTGTTACATGCAGGGTGGCTGTTAACCATGTAGTTATTACCCTGAAAAGAAAATGCTGATTATTGATCGTATACTACTCAATTCTTTAGTGAACTTAATTTTTGTAATCTTAAAAAGAGCATTGTCAAATACACACTTCTAATAAAAGAAAGAATTTAATAATCTATAAAAATGTTCTTGTCAACTATCAACTTTGGTTTAAGCTATTTTTCTTCTATATGACAATGGTTAATTTATATAAAGAAAGCCAAATACACTCTGGTTTTACTAAAACAAAAGTCCTACCACAAATAAATTTCTCTTCTGCATTCTTCTATCATCTAGCACAAATAATTTATTTTGATGCCTACAAGAAGCACAAAAAAAAAAATCTGTTCCACCTGTCTTTCTCTAATGTCCAAAACTATCAAAGAAACCTAAGTGTCAACTAAGATATTTAAAAAGAGAGACAGACAGACAAAAACTTGGTAAAAAAGAGAGAGATGTTAGCACAAAATAATTGTGGCATACCTAGTTGATCAAATTACCAATGACAACCAAATTTAGTATTAAAGGGAATGAATACAAGAAAAGGGAAAGATACCCCACCACCACAAAACTAGTTTAGACATGTATTTAGAATCTGTCATACTGACTTACTGGAACATCAATAACTTCATCTGTCAGTACACAACAGCAAGGGATTACTTCTAGCACTTCTGTCAAGTCCCTCTTGGATGACTTACTCTTTTCTGAAGCTGAAACATCAAAGCTCATGCAAACTCAAACTGAAGAATTTGCAATACGTGGAGGACTTAGAGAATCTGTCTCCTACCTCCCAGTCATCTACCATGATGAAGTTCATAGAAATCATTTTCAAAAATGAAAACTAACATCAGTTGACTAGAAGTTGTCCAAAAAATTTCAAAGTTACTAGAAGAAAGCTGCTGTGGACACACCATGTGATGATGTAAACCTGGGATCCAGCTCAACTCCAGACTCGTAAAAATACGAGTCAGTACATTTCAGGAAAACAAAACAATTCCATTACAAAAAAATCATGCTAGCAGATGCCAAGAAAAGTAAAATCTGGCACAGTAACAGAGATTACTGAATCCCAGCTTTGAGGAATTCAGTACTTTAAAGTTTTAATGTCATGCATTAAAGCAGGTTAGAAAGGAAATTCCAACTTCTCTCAACTTCATTGTAAGTTTCTTCAGCACAAAACAGTCTCTGAAAATGTAAAGGAAGATTCTATGGACAAAATAAAAGATGTGAACTAAATTCTAATGTGCGATCACTAGTGCCCTTTAAATAATTCATACAGAATGACCAAAGATTGGGAATCCAAATGCCAATTTTATTATTTGTGTGTGGAAGCTCTTATGGAGCCTGCTTTTTTTATTGTTTCTAATGAAAACCAAATTATGGCCATCAGTGTTAAAATTCACATCTCTGCTGTTTACATTTATCTGCTGCCTAATCCAGGTATCATCCTGATATTACCCAATAATCCAGACTCAAAGTGGACAATATCATCCATCTGCTGATGCTTGGCCCAACTTCAAAAACATTGTGTTTTCAATAATAAACAAGAAATCTTTGACCATCTACAACCAAAACACAGCTTAGCTAGCACTTGCCCTGGTTTCTAATTCAGCCTCTTTTACAATTCAGCTCATATATATAACTGCACTGAAATACATTAAAATAAAAATTGAAATTTATAAAGTATAGATAGATCATTCACCTGTCAAATACACCTCTAACGGGAAAAAAAAGATGTTATTAAGTGGAACACTAAAAAATATTGCTATGCAACTCACAAACTCTCTAGTGCAGACATCCAAAAGCAAAATTAGTAAACTAGCAACAAAACACAATTCGCCAGTTAGAACACCGAAAGAAAGACATTTTAGTTCCTCCAGAATTACATTTTTGCCTGCATTTCCAGAAGCACAGCTTCTGTACACCACACAAAGCTGCACTCAAGTGAGTTCAAGGCCCTGAAAAGCCAGATAATTGCGTGCCATGGCTGTTCCTGTGTTTGTGCAGAGAAACCCTGCCCACCCAGAAGGCACACGAAACACCTGTGGGAGCTCAGCCTGCCTTCCACCACAGCGAGCGTAAATCAGACCTCTTTGTTTCTCAAACTTGGCGTTTTCCTGTGGATGTGCAACAAACTGTAGCTGCTACTGTGTCGCCGACGGGAAAGAAGGATTTAAACGTTTCGCTTTGCCGAGTACCTATGTCAATGCCTCGTCTCAGTGTTTGCTTCTCCGCATCCCGGTGGCCGATGAGATCCTCCACCCAGTGGATGTAGTTCAGCCTCAAAGGGACGGTGGGAATCAGCCTTTCCACGGGGATGTCGATGGTCAGCCCGAAATCCTCCTTCAGGAGGGTGCACGTCAGAGCCCTCACGGCCTCGGGATCCTTGAAGTTCAGGCTGAAAGGCACACGCAGAGCTTTCAGGAGCGCCCGGGGACGGACACACACGGGCAGCCACCCGCCCCATCCCGCCCCGCCCCGGCCGTACCTCACCCTGCCCGCGAGGGTGGTCTGCACGTGCTGCTGGAACTCGGGGTACTTGCCGGCCAGGTAGGCGAAGTCGGGCGGCTTGTCCTTGTAGCGGTTGCGGGCGTGCATGGACTTGTTGAGGGCCATGTCGGGCCGGGCCGGGCCGGGCCGGGATGTGCCGGGAGAGGCGGGAGCCCGGCGCGGGATCACGGCCGCACCCCTGCGCGCCGGCCGGGCCCACTCCCGGCACGCACCGCGGCCCCGCGGGCCGTACCAAAGCGTGCGGGCTGCGGGGGGGGAGCAGCCGCGCGCCGCCCCGCTCGGACCATCGCCCGCCGCCGCGGGGAGGGAGGTGCGATTGCTGAGGCGGAGAAGCGAGCACCGCCGTCCCACAGAATCCTGGAATGTCATGGGTTAGGGGGGACTTTAAAGATTATCTAGACCCAGCCCCGCCGCCAAGGGCAGGGGTACCTCCCACTGGACCGGGTTGCTCAAAGCCCAATCCAGCTCGGCCCTGAAGGTTGCCAGGCCCGCGGCATCCGCAGCCTCCCTGGGCGACGTGTGCCAGTGCCCCACCACCCTCACAGGAAAGAGTTCCTTCCCAATATCCAGCCTAAATTTCCCCCCTTTCACTTTACTTCTTGTCCTGTCATAACAGTGATGAGGAGGCCTTCTCCAGCTTCCCAGTAGCCCCCTTCAGGTGCTGGAAGCTTGCTGGGAGGTTGCCACAGAACCTTCTGGAAGATGAACAGACTGAATTTCCTCAGCCTGTCTTTGTACGGGAGGTGCCGCAGCCCTCTCATCAACCTCGTGCTCTCCTCTGGACTTGCTCCAACTCTTCCATGTCCTCCTCATGCTGGGGGACCAGAGCTGGACCCGGTACAGTTATAATGTAAATGTTCTATATACAGGCATCATCGCTTCAGCGTTAGATGCTCAATGAGTAATGAAGACAAATCAAGGAAATTACATAAACACTTGCATGTTTCTGGGCAGGCTCAGAGGCAGCAGCATGAGGAGCCTCCACTCCCATCTTCACATATATTACCCACCCAAGTCACCTTCGTTACCTTGAAGGAGCCTTCAGCATATTCTGAAACACCTCATAGCAGCGGATTTCTATAAAATTCCTGCATGAAACCGCTGGCAACCAAGCAGTGGCCTGGGGCCTGCTGCTTGTGGCTTACTTTGTGCCACAAGCTTTGCAGCACGTGGATTTTAAATGATGTATTAAACAGTTTGAGATGGGGGAAAAAACCCCAAGGCTTAGACATCATACCTGGAAAAGATTTCTGAGAATTTCCCCACTTCAAGCACTTTCAATATACAGCATTTATTTCTAATAATTATCATGCTGTTGTGTTTGTTGAACATAAATTATGAAAGAAAAAGTGTATTACAGTGAGCTTTGTACTGTCTCTGATTAATACAAACAAATGAACAAAACAAAAAATCATCCTCAATTAAAATAGGATGTAAGCATAGCAAAACGAAGCCTCAAACTGGGAATTAAAACCAACTTCAGTTCCTGGCTTTGTCATTGACTTCCAAGTTTCAAGTAGGAAACTTCCAACTGGAATAGGAGTAGTCAGTCCTTCCTTATTTAAGATGGTGCTTTGGTTCCTCAGACAAAAACATGTAAGATTAACATTAAAGTATAACCTATTATTATTATTATTTTATTTAAAGATATTTTCCTGTTTAAAAAGCCAGATACAGATCTAAATGACTCATTGTATATTGTTTAAAAATTCACTCTAAATGTGCTGGTGTTCATATTCTTGAATATCTGAGAAGACCTGGAACTGGATTTCATTTCAGTTCTACTTCCTGCCCTTAGCTTCTTGTGATGTGAGGTCAGCTAAGTTTTACACAACAAAGTACATAAAATTCGGATTTTTTTAAAAAAAATACATGAGACCACCAAGCCACCCATGCTTGACACTTCTGCAAGTTATTCCCCTTCCTCTGCCCCCAGCCACAGTCACAGAAAAGAAGCTGATATGACCAAAACCAGAACAGAGGTAAAAATATTCACTTTAATTCTGAACATTTAGTGTATTTACAATAGAAAGTTTCTCTCTGGTCGAGGGATTAGAGACTGAAAAAATCCATGTTACAAACATGTGGACAACCTGCACCCGGTGCAGGCTAATTGATTTTTTTTCTACATCTGGTTCACCCAGGGTAATTCCAGTGAGAAAGTGATGGGGAGAGCCTGGAGATGGTACCAAACAGCTCCCACAGCCAAGCAGCAATCACAGAACGCAGTCCAGGAAGTAGTGTGAAGTTACTCAACAGTGGCTAAAACATCTATCCAGACATGTACACAGTCCCATTTGCAGTTAGAATCATCAAATCATTCCATTTGTAGGTAAGCAGGTAGACACAAGGCCACCGACCTGTGTGCAGGCACAGATTTGCAGAGGTGCTCATGCACAGGTACCGCCTCACCCAGGCAGATGCACACACTCCTTGCCACCCTGCACTTGGGCAAACACACAGGCAGGTGTTTTGTTAATGCTAACTTACATGGTTTCTAGATACAGGGAAAAAAGAACTTGAGAAAAAAAAAAAAAAGCACCAACCCTGTCATCTGACTCACTGGCTTGGAATCCTTACTCCTCTGGAACCTGAGGGGAATGGTGTGGAAAGGATAATGTCCTCCTGTTTCCCAGAGAGAGAGAACCAGTTCTGAATCTCCAGGAGTCTTTTGCTACAGCGACACCCGCTAGTTGCTACTGGTTGACACCGAGAGGGGGCAATCCTCTCCTGCTCCCAGGAATAGACACATCCTCCCACCACTTCCTCTGAGTCGGATTTAGCAATCAAAAGGCTGCAATATGAGCCACTTCAACTGGTTGATCTCACAGAAAAACAGATCTGCAAGAAGTGAGTACTTTAACATCTGAACCAAACAGCTTAACCAAAGCACCCTACAAGTTTACCCACCACATGATGTGTGGAGCACCTGTTTCAGCAACAACTTGTCCCTAGAAGCTGATCTATGATCAAGTCACTCAGAGCTCCTATTTGCATCTTGGTCAGAGTCCACACACCACTTCCTTTGTGAGGTGCTTTCCTTCCTTGGGAAAGGCGGTGTTGCAGAGCTCTGCCATGGCTTAAAGGTGTTGAACTACATGGTCATTAAGAAGCAAACCTCAGCCTTCCTCCAGCACAATCTGCTGCTGTCTCCAACAAAACCAGCTGATGAGTGTTACAAAGATGGGAGATACGGGGAAAGAAAGACAGCTATGATCCCCTCTTAATAGTCAAAGGCAGCTAAATAGATTATAGATGGTTGTGGAGGCTGCAAGGCTGAGGAGAGTTCTGGTTTAGCAAAGCTTCTTGAACAGCGTCACTGCAGCCACTGAGCTCCATCTGGTTGAGAACACAGCTGATGTGCTCCACAGTGGCAGCACGGTCCATCTGCAGCTTCCACAGTCTGAGCATTTCATACTGGGCGTCCCGCAGGCGCCGGTGCTCCAGCTCAATCCGCTCCAGGTCGCAGTCACTCAGGCCCAGGCGCCGCACAAACTCCTTCCACCGAGACGGCGGCACGTGATCCACCACAGTGTACAGGATAGCGGGGCCTGTGAAGAGAGAGGGGAAAACTGTGAGAAGCAAGGTTCTTCCACCTCAAGGAGAATGTGAATAATCCAGGGCTGGAGGTTGCCTTGGTATCTTGCATTGCTTCCTCTTGTTGAAGTCTTCTCCCGTTCTCCAGAGTAATCACACAGACTCGTGTGATGCCCAGACTTGCTCTTATCCCTCAAAATGTAATGGGAATGTTTCCATATGCTCTTGTATAAGGTTATGAGCAGAGTCAAGCACATTTGCTTAGGGCTTTGCTGCCGTACATTCTTGAAAAAGAATGAATTATTGAAATTATTCTGGGTCACTACCCCAGAGGCATTAAGACTGACAGCATGTAAACACATATGACAATCCATTTTGCTGGTAGGGAAAAAGGACAACAGAAAGGCCCTGCAGGGATATTTAGCATATACAGACTCACAGGCTCTGGGCAAAAGGCTTCTGCCTTTGTACTGTGCCATGCATGGGTACACATCCAGGTCACAGGCTCTGCATAAGCTCTGTCCAGCATACTCCTAGCTGCATCTGCATAATTAGGTTCTCGTTTGACTGGGGAAGGAGAGGAGGATGGAGGAGTTGCACTTACTGTCTGGAAGTTGTGTCTTCCTGGCAGGTCTGACACAGTCTGGTAACTCATGTGAACTCTGTGGCAGAGGTGCAGATGGTAGGGGTGCATTTACTGGCAATTCTGTTTCCTTCTGGGACTCAGATAGAAGAGTGGAAATTTCATTTCTTTTTTCCTCAACCTGAAAGACACATGACATAGTCCAGAATCACCCACAGCAGCACAATACACCGGTCTCCTGTGAGTAACCACTAGCTTTATATGCTAAAATTTATCCAAGACAGGTAGGGAGTGGGTGTTGAGATTTTAATTCTTCCTACATGCCTTGTTTCAGCAGAAGACACCAAACATTTCTTTCCGGCAGAACCCAAAGGGTTTAATTTTCTTTTGGCACCATAAAACAGTATGGTTCTTGACACAATCAAGTAAGGCTGGCACTCCAAATTACCATCATTCTAGAAGCTCCACATGCCACCTTTCCCATCAGCCTCCTCTGTAAGGCTGTGGAAACCCCACCTCAGCAGCTGCCTGGGCCCTGTTATTTGCAGAGTTACCTTGGACCTGAGAGAATAGTGTGAAGCAGCACTGAGAGACTTGTGGAGTCAAGATCTGACATAAAATTAATTAAATCCTCCAAACTTGGGGTACACAGAGAGAAAAGGGGATTAAGGAGCAACTACCTGAACAAAATGCATCCGGGGGAAAAAAAAAAAAAAAAGCCAGGAGTTTGAAAACCATCCTCTAGAAGAGGGGAAGTAAAGTGTTACTGGCTCCACCCTCTACAGGAAAAGACTTCTGAGTTAAACAGCCCTATTACTCAGCTCACTTGAGAATACAAGGCCTGAAAACAGCCCATGGGGAAAAAATATTACTCAAGATCCTAGGCTAACATATTTGAAAGTGGAAGGTAAGCTCTTATACCCATCATCTTGCTCACCTCTGATACTGGCTCCTTGGTTGTCTGTGGCAAAGAAACTTCAAAGGAAAAAAAAAAGAAAGTAGAAATTATTTTCACTTCCTCTTGTCCCAGAAAAAAAACAGGAAAGCAGCTACTTAACAATCCTGCCCTCAAAAATATTTTATAGCAAAATACACATCCCAGAAATAAGCTCACATGCACTTCCAGTCACAGCTACGGGCCTGGATGCAGAACTGCAACAAGAGCCTTGGCTATTTAGTTCTTGTGCTACTCTGGCCTTGCAGCAGAGCAGAGTAAGGGGATCCCACTCTGTCCCTCACACACATGCACACAAAAACACACAGAAAATGGTGTCTGTCCCAATCAATATCACTGCACATGCCACTGTACTCACCACAGGAGTAGAAAGACGACACTATCCTATTTTTCTGGACCAGCTTCCCTACTCTGTGTGCAACACAGAGGATAGAGATAACTCCAAATACTGCAACAAGGGTGCCAAGTATAAGGTTTCCATCTGGACAAAAGGAGGAGAGCAAGTGCATGAGTGACTAAGAAAGGAGGAGGTAAGTGCTAGAGGAAGAACAGCAAATGAGGATTTGCAAATGGTAGGGAGAAAAAGGATAATGGTTTGACAAAGTGGAATATATAACCCTTTACAAAAGGCATTAACAGAACAACATCCCATAATGAAAGGATTCCACTGCCCTTCAGTCCCCTGATACTCACTCAGCCCAGATGAAGTTGGTGAGGTAGCGACTGGGCTAGGACACAGCAAGCAGTCTTCTCCAGTGCAGCTGAAAGAGCAGACATGGAATGAAACTCTAGCCATTTGCAACCATCCTAATTAACAGACAAGTCAAGATGAGCCTGCAAAGCAGAGCAATGCACTGTGACTAGGGACTTTGGGTTCTTAGTGGGCTGATGCCTACATGGAGGAGACTGGGGATGGCAGAGGTGAAAACCTACGTGCCCCGGAAAGGCAGTTAGAGTATTGTAAAGTTATGTCTAGATAGAAAGAGTGATGAGAAGAATTTCCTCCCCCTGTGGAGCACCTGCTGTCTCTCCTACTCAGTGGTGGGGCATACAGAGTAAAAAAGCTCACCTGCTGCAAGGCTTGCAAACATTACTACGCGACAGGAAGAACTGAGGCTTACACCTGCAAATTGCATCTTTGTTCTTTGAACCTGTAGAGGAAAAAGAAACCCAAACTGTTGCAATAATCTGGACGGAGAAGAAAACAAAATGAAAAAAAATCCACTCCAAGATGGATGAAAGATTATCCTTTTTTAAGCCTGGAAAACTGCTACTGAAGAAGAGATAAAGGATTTGATCTACATATAAAAACAGAGTTGAGGGAGGATAAAAGTAATAAAAATAAGAGCGCCACTGTCCTGAAGGTGGGCACCTCTGTAGAGGCTTGGGAAGGGACTGTAATTACAGAGCAGCTGAAATTAGTGTAATGCACAAAAAGCAGTAAAAGTCACTAAAGTTCAAGCATGACAGGAAGGGGAAACCACATTCACCAAGCCAAGATGAGGAAGAAGTGGTCCCTGAGCAGCTGGGACTGGTGAGGAAGTCAGCTCAGGGCAGGGAGAAATCACTTCAAGTCATGGGACACATAAACACTCTTCTGATGTTGTTGAGTGGAAGGGGTAAGAAATGAAAGAACTATCGCTTCTAAGCAAGTCACGGGAGAGAGCCTGAGCAAAACAGGTGTGGGGAGGAGCAGGCAAGAACAGTGATGGAAGGACATCAAATTGCATGAGAGGAAGGGAAAATGTACTAGAACAAGGAGCAGGCATTCTGTGGCGAGTGAGGGATGGGAATAAAACACCTCTACCTCAGCCAAGAGGGAAGGAAGCTGCTCAGGGACAGCGTGCAATGACCATCCTTGAGGAGAGGCTTAAGTGTGGAAACTGTGACAAAATGATTGAGCACTAGAGGGAACACATTCACCAGTAAAACAGCAAACCTCACACTGGGCAAAGGGATCATAGTTTGCCAAGAAGAGAGGACAGCTTTAAGACAAGGTAGGATGTGGGAGCAGTTGGATTGAAAGCACAGGCCTGCTGGATGATTAAAGAGCAATGATTAAATTAATTATAATTGTGTCTTTTGTACAGATCACGACCAGCTGAATAAGATGTTCAGAGGGGAGTGTGTGTCCTTGGGCTGGAAGACAGCCACTAAGGAATGTATTTATATCCAGACCTGGAAGACCAGTCCGGGTGTGAATGGGCACAGATGTGTGATGTCTTGTTTGGCTGCACAGTCAGATCCACCTGTGCAACCTTATAAAAGAGCTAACCAGGGAAATCGAGTCAGTTAGTGTTGCATCCAATACTGACTCGTGCTTTCTCAGTTATCACATGAAAAGAAGACATTTAAGGGAGATGGAAAGAGCTAGACTACAGACAGCAGTGTTTGTTTAAGATCTCTGATTCCTGACTGGAGATGAGGCACCTTGGGACAGCTAACACGAGTACTTCTCCCAGACATCATCCCAAGGTAATGCCCAGTGCCACTGGGTACAGTTCATCATTACTAGCAGCTCTTTACTTTAGAACACTGCACAGAACACTGTGGTCGTTCAGCAACTGACTGACAAGCAGTTCAGCTGAGCAGAGGTATTTTCATCCATCATACTCAAAGTGCTTCCAGCAGTTGGTAGGGGAAATGCAATGAGCAGCAGGAGAAAGACAAACAAGGAAGGCAAGGGGAAACCTGCTCTAGAACATAAAGACCTTACTTTAGGACAGGCAAGGCAGAGGCACCAAAATTAAGTAGAAAGTAGCTCATCACAACAACCAAAACCAAGAAACTGTTCAAGGACAAAAAGCAGCTATGATAGGAAACAAGGACTGATGCCAGAGCAGACAAAAAATAGCACCCTTTCTGGGAAAGAGGGCAGACAAACCGCAGAGCTGTTCCAAAACTACCATCCTTTCAGTGCAAGGCACTGCAGCATATCAGAAAGTCTACCCTACTAGAGTACATCTGCACTGGAGCCGTTTCCATGCCATACTCACAGCTGGCAATAGTCCCATCGGCACACAAGCTGCAGTTCCTACACCGGAAGAATTCTGACTCTGAATCAGTCTGATACTGATTCTTCTGACAGCCACACACAGTATCTTGCTGTGGGGTGCAGGGGGTCTCTACTACCTGCTGGAGTTCTGAGGAAAGAAAGGAAAAATGATTACTCCAGCCTCTTCCTTCGCCTTCAGCTGAAAGCATTGTTGAGATGATAGGTATTGTTATCCCCTAATTTTCACAGAAAAAGGCCAGAAAGGCCTGCAAACTGTATCTCAGACTGTACTAATTTGGTAACCCTTATTCCTGCTGTACCCAGTCTGTCCCCATACACTGTCTTACCCATTCAATTGCTTACTTTTCCAAGCTCCCTCGCTGATGACCTTGCCCTCCCCTCCAGCCCTCATCCACCATCGTTTTCCTCAGAGCCTGCAGATCTGACAGGTACTCACCTGTACGGCAGCGTGTGCACCGGAAGCATTTAGACATGGTGTTATCAACAGCTGTGAATGTGCCACTGGCACATGGAAGACAGAGAGTTGCCTGGTCAGGCCCATCACAGTCTTTTGCCTTGTAGGTACCTGCAAGAAAATCACTTAACAGAGCTCTGACAGGAAGGCAAATGTGAACCAGGACAGGAGTCACTGGTTCCTTCCTCAAAGAAACCCTGGAGTTGATAGCATAAGGACCAAGTATGCTTCCTCTCACCAGTGTGAATGACACTGACAGCCCGTAAGAGGAGAAAAGGAATAAGAAAAAAAAATAAAAGGAATAAGAATTTACCTGGGTAGGGATAGATACCAGGCAAAGGGAGAGCTGATTAGCCATAGGAGAGAGTTTGAGAGTGCAGGACAGGGAAATGCCTCCAAGGTGAAAATCGCTACTACTGTATTTATTTTGTGTACCTGCATGACACCTCATGCAGCAGTGGGTCCTCCTGGGGTGCAGATATTGTCCCAGCTGACAGGGCATCTTTTTTTCTTTCCTCAAAGCATTAGAGGGGTCTCTTCCATCCAAAGTTACCCGACGGACTTGCAGTCTATATGGCACAGGAGTAATTTCTACAGATTCCTTTGTCAACACACAGACAAAGATTAGAATAACCTGTAACTGGAGAGAGAGAGAGGGAGAGGAGAGAAACAAGGTGAGAAAACATTATATCCTCCTGCAGACTGCACCTCTGACTTCAGCACTTGGAATTAAATCACATAATGAGTTCAGTTTACTTGGTTAATTCTACTAATGGGACCCTCCACTGGCAAATGTGTGTGGGGAGATGATTTACAAAAATAAGCCCCAACAAATCAGTGCCTGCCATTTGTGACATTAATATACCATTCAATGGCCTCTATGGCAAACTGGTTGTATATAAAACAAATATTTTTCATGATGGGCAATTTATACGTGGAATGCCTGGAAAATGCTGCAGCTCACATAAAAGTTACACAAGAGCAAAGAAATGTTTTTATTAAGGAAGGCAGTAAGGCTGTCCATGTAGAAACAGTTCCACAGAGAAGAATGCATCCAGTACTTGTAGTTCCACTGAATAAATACACAAGATGGGAAGTTTGGAATAAGATGGCAAAGGAAGATCTCACGGCCTGCAAAGTACAGGAAATCTTCCAAAACACCTCCTGAGCAAGCCAGACCTAGAAACGTGGGAAAGTTAGGTTTTTGAGATCTCCCCGTGTCAAACGTACATTCTTCCTCCTAAACTGCAGCTGTTAACAATCAGCCTCTACAGTTTGACACAAAAAATGTGCAGTGTCTTCTTTTTTTTAACTCTGTTATGATTTGATTTCTACTTTTCCACTTGAAAGTTACTGTTATCGTGCCAATCTTAACAGAAATATTAAGACTGGCATGACTGCCATACGACTGTAAGAGAGTGTGACTTTGCACACCCACACACACATGAACCAAGAGTTGAAAGCACAGCCTGTACCAATAATGAGGGATGCCATTCCCTGGACACTGTTTTCATGACACTATTCCCAGCACTGAAATTGAGAAATATACTGTTTATGTAATGGCCAAAAGGTCTCCACTCTGGTAAAACCACAGCATAAATGACTCATTAGCAAAAGATCCTGTACCAGAAGGATGGTAACAAGATTGCAGCATATCACAAACACAACCCCTTTGCCTGTTGGCCCAACAGAAAAACAGATCTTGGGTATGCATTCCAAACATTCAGATAAAGAAAAAACATACAACAACAAAAAGGTAAAAAAAAAAGCCAGCAAAACAAAACCAGGTAAAAACTTAGCCCAAGATTTATGAGACCTGAAATCAGCATGTTTCTACAGTAAAGACCCATCCCATACCAACCAGTAACTCCAACCAAAGAGTATGGAAGATTTGTCCATAAACTATTTTATAGTACTATGAAAACGTCCAGCAGCATGATGAGGACAACCTGCATCCCTTGTTGTCCTCTTAGCACACAAGTGATCCTGGCCACACCATCTGGACACCCATGTGTTGATGCTTCTGAGTATGTTACAGATGTACCAATGAACTCTAAGCATCAGATCACATAAATGATGAAAATCAACTAATTATTTTTGGAAATGAACACGGCCCTGCCAATATAATCTCACTCAAAGTTTTATTACACTACCTTTCCTCTAATTGTAATGTTTTCCCAGCTTGGTTTTTTTTGAAAGTGTTTTTTTGAAGATGCCCAGCAGTACAGGCACAGCTTCGGAGTTTTTTGGTTTTGTGTTTGTTTGTTTGCTTGTTTGTTTGTTTGTTTGTTTCAGCTAGGAGAGTTATAGCAAAAGCAAAGTAAAACAATAAGGGCAAACCACATACTGATACCAATTTTGTGGTAAGAAGCTTAACAAAAGATACATAGAAATAGCTGTAACAGCCCTACATTGTCCTGTTTCTCTTTCAGAATTAAAGCGCTGGGGGAGAAAGGTACATACATAAAAGCAACTTAAAACCTCAAGAAGGATGGAGTTTGCAACTCTGACAAAGCTAAAACATCGTTTTTTCCGAGAGCTCTGACATACTCAATAGACCAGATGCTAAAATGGTGAACAGGAAGAAAGAGAACCACATATTTAAATAGATATCGTTTCAGACTTAATGAGCTGGCCACAGAAAAATTGTAAGCACTCCAACAACTCCTCAGTGAAACCAAAAATTGTTTCAGCAGCTGACATTACAAGGTTTATTGCTTGCAGGAAAATGGATAAAAGACTTTTTCACACAGATGGTCTGACACACAGTAACAATAAAAACATCCTGATTCTCTAGCTAGTGACTAATCCCCTGACATGAGAATATAAAGTCAGCCCATAAGTCACACATGCCAGCAACAGAAAGAAGATGAAAGCATCAAAGATTAAGCCAAAAATACAGAGAAAATTGGTCAGATACACCTTCAAAGCCAAGATAGATATCACTGAATGAACAACTTCATCAAATTCAGGTAGTAAATTAAATTAGAATAGTCTGTTCTGTTTCAGTTGGAAGGCACATAACTCATGGTATTTGAACTGTAACAACCCTATCACAACAGGGACTACAGACCTGACCAAAATCCTCAGTGAAACCAACCTAAGAGCATATGAAGGTGACAACATGGCAACCACTTGGAAGTGAAAGAGTGACCCAATGAAGAGTGAGAAGACCTCATACGCAAATACTTTTGATCCAGACTGCCGCTTGAGGCACAGGGAGTTTAGATCCTAAGGGTGTAATTGCCCAGGGATTGAGAGTACCTCTTTTGAGGCACCTGGTTTAAGCTACTATGTAACACTGCTAATTTGTACCAATAAATCTGTCTGATGGAGGTGAGAGCCTGATTTTAAAAAAAATTCTTTAGCAGTTTCCTCCCTCTGGACACATTCAAGGACCTTCAAACCGTTAAACTGTGAGACTCCAAACTGCTGCCAGTGAGAGGCGGCGGCAGCGCTGAGCACAGCGGGTGCTCCCCGCTCTGCCCGGCCCTGCTGCCGTGTTTGGTGCCCCCCAGGACACGGTTTCTGCCCTCTGGGCTGCCCGGGCACACCCTGCTGACTCTCACTGAGCTGCTGCCACCAGCATCCCCAGGGCCCTCCCTGCAGGGCACTCCCCAGACTCCCCTCACGGTTTAGATTTGTGCCCGGCAGTAACTCTGTCCCCAGAGTCAGGATCCAGCATCTGGACTTGTTCAGTTTCATTCCAATAACCCTTGCTCAATGTTCCAATTTGTGTAGAATAAACACACTGAACAGAACTGGCGCTAGAATTGTGCCCTGAGGAGCGCTGCTGGTCATCAGTCGCCAGCCAGATTTAGCTCCCTTTACCAAGCACTGAAGCCTCGAGCCATTGATAAGAGTTTGCCAAGGCAAAGTTTAGAGGTCTCCTGCAAGTGAAATAAGCTCAATTTCCATTGTACAGCACACTCCACTAGCCAGTATAAAAAAAACCAGTACCCACTAAGCAACTTCACAGAGACAATGTGTATTACCTAAGCCAAGTGATAATTCAAACCTCATGTGATGCACACCACTGATTCATACCTACTCACTCATTTCAGTGAGTAGGGACTACCCAGGAAAAACAGAGTCAGCAAAGCCTCTAGGGTTTAGAGTAGAAACTGTTGCAGGAATAACCAAAATATGGCAGAACACTGCTTCCTTAAAACATTCCACCCCTCTGGGTGACAGCTGTGTTCCCTGCACATTCTCCTCACCCATAAGGCAACCCTAGTTCCTCCTTTCCATGCCTCACGTCAGCACTGACTGCCCAGCACTTCACCTACAATGAAAATGGGCACAACACAAGCCCAAAAGCTCCTCTGTGCAAGGTTTTGACAGCTGAGACAGGCATGAGGAGCCTTTCCACAATTTTCACACTCAAATATTCTTGAATTACTGCCACCACTACAATTTACACCCTTGTTCCTGCTTCTGCTTCACCAGGCCATGCATAGAGAACTGCAAGTAAGGTGATACCTCACCAGAGATAAAAGTGAAAGTGCAAGAAAGGCAAAGATAAAAGTGAAGAATGGAGCAAGACGCCAGAAAGATGGGTGAGAGGGTGGAAATAAGGGACATTTGAGAGCAGTGTTCTCAGGACAAGGAGATAATGCACAGTACCTGAAACAGAGGGGTTGCACAGGGAAGTGCAGCATGCCAGGGCTGTCCCATATTGTCACCTTGTGAGGCTGGGAAATAACAAATTACTCAGTATGAATGGCTGCAGCCCTGATGTGACCTGCCAAGCTCCTTGCCTGCAGGGAGAAGGGTGGAGGGAGCAGGTACAGTGACACACAGATCATTTTGTCATCTTTAATACTGTGGCTTCAATATTGCTTGAAAAAACAGTACAACATACTAGTAGTTATAACTATCTATATTGTGCTGTAAATAATTATGAATTAAGTCTTTTAGTCTCAGCATTATCATCATCAATGAGATAAATATTTTATTCATATAAATATATTTGGTTTGTCATCCTTAATCCTCAGGACCAAGTAGCAGGAAGATTCCATTGTAATAACCTAATCAACTGCTTCTCTCAAAAAAGGCTTCCACTCTGCAAATCCCATTTTTAAACAAATTAACTACCTGCAAATAAGAGGCATTATGAGTCATTAGAGTGTCTCAAAATATTTTGTAACAGCAAGTTACCTTGGCTTAAGAATACAGCATGATACATGCCCCATGCACAAGTATTCTGCATATGAATCATCTGTCAGCCTATTTAATGAGTCATAAAAATTAGTCAGCTTGGAGGCTTGGACAAAAACCAGTATCTTACTCCAACTGATGAGCTACCAAAGAAATCAGGGTACAGGATTGAACTCTATGTTCTTTGTCTGCTTCAGCCGTTTCCAAAAGCTCTTTGAGGTTTGCATTTGTTTTAGTTTGCTGTACAACGATGAAAAGGAAACCAGAACTTCTGCTTTACACATTGAGAAATATGCATTAAAGCAACATTTACAGGAAGCTTTTGTCATTGCTCACTAAAATCTGGAAAGGACAAAACAAGGCTACAAGAACTAGTATAAATAATCCTCCATTTTATGAAGATCAGATGAAAGACTGCTGTATTTCAGGCCTTATCCAAAATCAGGAGACTAGTGATAACTTTTGATACAATGAAGAAAGGCCTTAGAAATCTTAACTTAAAAACCAAGAGAAAAGTGTGAGTATCTATAAAGATTGTGGACTTCTTATCATAAAATATCATAAAGTATATAAAGTTAAAAGGTTTTATTTCATATTAGTAGAGATTAAGAAAATAACGGAGAAGTCAGTAGGTGGAAACAACCACAAGAAAATTTCTTTGGAAGCTTTCCCTCCGAGGACACTGTGGTGAACACTGTGTCAGAGTGCCATGTTCACTGACCCTCGACACCCCAGCACTCTGCCTGCCTGTGTTCAGGGCTGAGTTTGACTGTGCTGCTGTATGGCACTGATGGAGCAGGAGCCATGGGAAGGCTCAATGAGGTCCTTACTTTTCCATCCTGAGATGATTTTCAGCTGGGCATGAGCTCTCAGCCCCTGCCCACACTGTGCCACAAACCTGTTCATGCCCCTTGTCAGTGACTCACCAGGTGAATTTTTATGTCAGGTAATTGTCCAATGCTGACTCCTACTGATTGGAACAGATATATTCCTATTTGGTTTAATAGAGAAATGTAGTGGCATTGCTTTGAGATGTGCTTTCCACTGTCAGGTTCCTAAGAGCATAACACAAAGATACATGTTAGCAAAGGAAGCTCTCAGCTATCCAAGGATTACAAAAGAGAACACAAGGCATCTGCACCAAATACAAACTAAGGCTCTTTGTGATGCCTAAAGAAAATGGGTAAGAAAGAGCAAAATGACAACACTGGGTTTACCACAAATTATACTGCTAATGCAGAAAATTGATTACTCAATGAAAAGGGAAAGGTGTCCAAACTGACAGTACTGGTTACTTGTGAGAACAAAAATTGCCATGTAAGTGTACTTAGCACAGACCCTAATATAAATGTTTCATTTGGCTAGAAGTAGTTAGTCCTAAAAATAGAAATTAAAATTAGATTAATAAACAGTAGAAGTTCAATTAATCTGACTGGAGAAAACAACCAGAAATGCAATCAAATGCTATGAATTATTAGAAAAGAATTTGAGAATAAAACCAAGAGTGTCGTTATGACAATATATAAAGGATTGAATCTGGACTGTAGTTCTGGCCCCCAATCTTAAAAATATAAATTAACCCAGATATAATACAAGGAAAAGTAAAAAGGGGCCATCATTGGTACAGACTGACTGCCACAAAGGGAATGATAAAATATATCAGTCTATAGAAGAGAAATCTGAGCCAAAGATACTGTAGCAGGCTCAAGGTCATGGATGCCGAAGAGATGAACTGGGATCAGTGTTCTCTGTCCTCTCCAATAAAAGAACTAAGAGGCATCACATAAGACAAGCAGCAGAGAGGTTCAAAACAAAACACAAGGAAGCACTTTCACAGCCAACAAGTAGCTGCGGTGTGGGCCTCCCGGAGAGAGTGCTGGCTCTGCCAGAAACCTGTCCCGGTTCCAAAATTGATCACCACACCCATCAGCAGATGGAAAAAAAAAAAATAAAACATGTTCAGGGATCCAAAATATGAAGACACCATTTCAGCTTGGAAATTCCTACAGTCCCAGCCCACTGGAAGCCAGGAAAGTATTTTTACTTTTCGTTGCTGTACACTTTCCCTGCTCCAAAACCCTTGGCAGACATCTGTGACTGGTCACTACTGGAAACAGGCTGGTGGCCCAACAGCTCTTCCTTACAATGCACGTGGTGGCCTGGTTTTCAATTTTTATATAACATAGCTTCTAACTTCAAAATGGTGGTTTCTCCCATTATTTTGAAAATAAATCAGTGCCAGAAGTACCCTTATGGGTATTTTGTCTTTTTTTCTTCACAAAACAGAATTTTCTTTAATAAATGAAACTTCCATTATATATATATATATATATATTTTTTTTTTTTTTTTTCTCTTTTAATGAGACAGAAAACACCCTGGCCTCAGTGAAGACAGATGCCATTTTGGCCACTGTGAAAGTTAGGAGCGCATGGGGAAAACACAGAGAACCTGAAAATAAGTTTAAGGACAGGCAGAAAGAGTGAATGCATGCAAACAGGCTACAGGAAATTTTGAAGAATCACAGGAAACATACAAGAATCAGAAGAGTAGAAGGAAGGCATCAGAGGGCCAAGAAAGGCTATGAGAGCAAACAGGATGATGTGCAAAGTAAATGTCAGATGGGAAGGGAAGGCAGCAGAGTGAGACCTGTAATTCTGGGGAAAACAAAAAGAAGAATATGATTTTATTGAAAAGACAAACAGTATCTGTAGGGAGTAGAGTGTTATTGACAACTTGAAATGACACACAAATGGGAAGGGGAAAGCATCTTCAGAAAGAAATCCCACTGAAGGACACTTCCTCCAGTATCTTATTTAACTGAAGATAATATAATGAATTTGGGGAATCCAACAGGTTTATCTGATTTACACCAAAATATGTGCACTTCTATTCTTAAGGCAGAAATACACGTTTCAGGTTTGCTAACTGCTTTGAAATCTGTCCATAAGCCAAGAGTTTATGTATCCTACCCAAGTCTCAAGATGGTTAAGTGATCCACAGCTAGACTCAAGGTATTCCTTCTCCTCAGTTTTAGTTGTGCTGTCCTGCAACTGCAAGCTTTAAGCCTATTACCAGGTTTCCAAACCTTTCAAGCATTAAAAGAAAAACCCCAAACCAAATCCAAACCCTTCTGGAAGGTAATTTTGCACATGTTGCAACTTTCTGACCACAAATTAACAACTAACCCAACATTACAAGTCCAGGGTAGCCAAGTGCAAGTGTGCATTGACTAGGATGCTCAGGTATTTAAGGATAAACAGTTTGACCTTGTAACTTCTACGGCAGAATTTATAGTCGTGTGATGATGCTGAGTGACACCACTCCACCGTCCCAGCTTTACCACACATCTGCCATTCCCGTCTGGCAATCAGGTTATTCATAAAACTCAACGATTTCTTTTACAACTTTTTTGCCCGCAAAATCACAACGGGCAGTTTAAAAGCCTTGCCCTACGAAGCCCGGGAAGGCTAAAGAAGATCTACCGGCAAAGCTGAACCTGCTTTTATACAAATCCCGTGGTTTGGGGCGTAGCTACAACCCCACTGATGTTTGTTAAAACGCCCGCAGAGTGGCATTTCTGTGCGGCCGGCTGCACAGCAAAGCAGGGGCGGCTCGTCCCCGGCCCCCGCACAGCGGCGGCGGGAGCAGAGCGGCTCCGCTCCCGGCCCGGGCGGCTCCGCTCCCGGCTCGGGCGGCTCCGCTCCCGGCCGGGCGGCTCGGTGCCCCGGCGAGCCCGGCGCCCGGACCGCCCCGCGCGTTAACGGCCGCGCCGCGGGCTCCAGGGAATCCACCGCCGTTCCTGTAAGCCCAGAAGCCTTTTCCCTGAGTCAGGGATAATTCCCGGAAACGGCGGCAGACAACTCGGTGGCCGGCGGAGGGCGGGGAGCGGAGGGAGGGAGGGAGGCGGCGAGCACGGCGGTGCCGCTGCCCGGCTGCCCCGCGGGAGCCCGGCGGATGGCGCGGCTCGGCTGCCCGACCCGCTACCGCCGCTCCTGCCGCTCCGGCGCCGGCACCAGCCTCCCCTGCGACGACGACCGCCCGCCTCGCCCTCCCGCACACCCCCCGAGCCCTGCCCCGCTGCCGCCCGCCCCGGCATGGGGCTGCCGAGAGGGGAGCCCCAGCGCCCCGGAGAGGGCGAGCAGAAAGCGGGCTGTCCGCAGATCGGCAGCGATGGGGAGCCCGACGGCGGCCAGGAGGGTCGAAGAGAGCCCGGGCCCGAAAGCTCGACGGCAGACACCGCTGCGCGGACCCGCAGTGGGCTGCAGGTCGGCGGGACCGGCGCTGTCGCCGGGCGAGGCGGTGTCCCGCCGGCGCACGGCCCCGCTCCGTCGGGAGCGGCGAAGTCCCCGCCGTGACTTACCGTCCCCAGCGAGGTGCGGGGCAGCGCCGGGCCGCGCATGGCTCCGCGGCCCGCTACATCCCCGTGGCAGGGTCCCCCCAGGTCCAGAGGAAGCCGCCCCAGCCCTACCCAGCGCCAGCCGGAGCAGCGGCGCGGAGCAGCAGAGTGACTACCCCGTCTCCAACTTCCTGGCAGCGGCAGCAGGAAAGAGAGCGGCGAGCGGGGGGCGGCCCGGAGCCGCGCCGAGCCCCGCCCGCCCTGCGCCGAGCGAGGACCGGCGTCGGCAATATTCCTTAAAAAACCAGATGGACGAGGCGAAGTAAAGCAACGGGTGGTGCATCGAGTGGCTAAGGGCGCTAGAAAACAGACGGGAAAGGAGTCAGAGGAGGTCTGCAGAGATCTTAAAGTTCTTGACGCAGGGGTGTTTCACTCTTCAGGTGTACTTTACACGTGAAAATTAACCATGCACTTGTAAGAAAAAGACTTTTTGCATCTTAACTGCCTTAATTGTAAAGACAGGCATTCTTTCAGCCACGATCAGCATTTTCTGAGTCTATGTGACCATCCTGTAGTTTGTAATGTAAAACACACATATTCTTGTATGCTCCGGTGAACCAGCTGTACAGATAGTGCAAATATAAGCAAAACCAACATGACGTTCTGTGTAAGCCCTGCTTCATTTAATATATCCTCTTAGCATATTTGAAAAACAAAAATGCAGCTAGGAATGAGCAACTAAATGATAAAGAACTCCCCTTCATTTGTTGCCCATTAAGACTTCCCCTTGCTTTCTGGAACTGTCTCTATACTCCGGCGAAAGACAATTAAATCAAGCTACTAAGCATTGTTTTGGAAGAATTTGCCCATTTCGGTACGAAATGGGTACAGTTCACTCCGTGGACTGCCTGAATTAGTGCGGAGAAATGCAAACAGCTCCCCAGACTGTTCCTACGATGGAGTTGATTGGCTGCTGTGTGGAAGCCAACGGCTGCACGTGCACAGGAGAAAACAAGGAGGGCGCTTTTCCTCACTTTGGTTTGGAACGGCTGTGACTTTCCAGCTGCAAGTCCCAGGAGGGAAGGAAATAGCAGAATAACCTGTTAACAGATTGCAGCCGTCTCCGGGGATAGAGGTGGAAAAGATTTTGTCCCGCTCATTTCCTTGCCTCGAATAAGGACAATACAAAATTGGCCCTTAAAGGGAAAATTCTGGCACACATTGTGTGAAGGAGGAAATAATGTTTTTAATGGGCTCTTTCAGGTTTAGCACTTGCTGTCATGTGAGTGGATGAGACACAGCCTTCCACCTCCATGGAGCTTCAGCCCTAAAAAAAAAAACAAAACAAAAAAAAAAAACCAAAAAAACCAGCCTCATTTCTCTAGAACCACATAAATGTCAGGAAAATCCCTGTGAACCTTCACAAATGACTCCTCCCAAGTTCGGGGAGGGACATCTCCCAGCCCACTGCACGTTTGACATTTACACCAATGTCAAATGCATCGATGCACAACCACTTCCCAGCTTTCACCAGAACTCCAGCTCCAGGCCTCCCTCCATCCCTGCCACCTCCCTGCAGCCTGCCAGATCTCCGGCGCTTCCCGAGGTCCTGTGGCTACAGGCTAAGGCACAGAGGGACTGAGCCCACGCTCCTGTCACACAACCAGTGGCTTGCAGCTCGTCTGGCACCCCCACCGCTTCACTCCCAGCCTGCAGAGCTGTACTGGGTTTGCACAACCAGGTTTTGGTAGCAGGGAGACTACAGGGGTGGGCTTCTGTGAGAAACTGCCAGAAACTTCTCACATGTCTGGCAGAGCCACTGCCAGCTGGCTCCAAGATGGGTGCAAGATGAGTCAAGGCTGAGCCCATGAGAAGTGGTGGCAATGCCTCTGTGGTAATATATTTAAGAAGGGGGGGGGGGGGGGGGGGGGGGGGGAAATTGTGCAGATATAATTGCAGCCAGAGAAGAGCAGAATGAGAATATGTGAGAGGAACAACTTCATAGACACCGAGGTCAGTGCAGACGGAGGGGGAGAAGGTGCCTCCCCATGATGAAGACCATGGTGAGACAGGTATCCTCCCTGCAGCCCGTGGCAGTCCATGGAGATGCAGAGATCCACTTGTAACCCATGAAGGAGCCCCATGCTGGAACAGGTGGATGCCTGAAAGAAGGCTTTGATCCCGTGGGGAAGCCTGTGCTGGAGCAGGCTCCAGCCAGGGAGCTGCAGACCTGTGGAGAGAGGAGCCCAGACGGGAGCAGGTTCCCTGGTAGGACTTGTGACCCTGTGGGAGGCTCACGCTGGAGCAGTCTGTTCCTGAAGCACTGCACCCCATGGAAGAGTGGGTCATGTTAGAGCAGCTCTGCAGAACTGTTGTCCGTGGTAAGGCTCACATTGGAGGAGTCCGTGGGAGGGACCTGCTGGAGCAGGGGAAGGATCCCTCTCTCTCCATGAGCAGCGGCAGAAACAACGTGGGATGAACTGACCGTAATCTCCATCCCCTCTCTCCGTGCGCTGCTGTGGGGCGGGAGCGACGGAAGGGGAAAGGTGTTTTTAAGATTTATTTTACTTCTCGTTGCCTTGCTCTGATTTTGTTCGAAGTAAATTCAATTATTATCCCCAAGTTCCGCCTGCTTTGCCGGTGACGGCAACCGATTTGTCATCTCCCCCGGTCCCTGCCTCAACCCGCGAACCTCTGGTTTAATTCTCTCTCCCCTGCCCCTGGGGGAAGGGAGCGGTGCAGCGGCGTCGCTCGGCGCCGGGCACCGGCCCGGGGCCACCCCCCCGCCTCCGCCACACGCTCCCGGGGCCATCCCCACCACACGCCCCCGGGGCCATCCCCCCTCCGCCACACGCTCCCGGGGCCATCCCTCCACACGCCCCCGGGGCCATCCCCCCTCCGCCACACGCTCCCCGGGGCCATCCCCCCACACGCCCCCGGGGCCATCCCCCCCACACGCTCCCCGGGGCCATCCCCCCACACACACTCTCCCGGGGCCATCCCCCCCACACGCTCCCCGGGGCCATCCCCCCACACACACTCTCCCGGGGCCATCCCCCCCCACACGCTCCCCGGGGCCATCCCCCCACACGCTCTCCGGGGCCACCCCTCCACACGCCCCCGGGGCCATCCCCCCACACGCCCCCGGGGCCATCCCCCCCACACGCTCCCCGGGGCCACCCCTCCACACGCTCCCCAGGGCCATCCCCCCACACGCCCCCGGGGCCATCCCCCCCACACGCCCCCGGGGCCATCCCCCCACACGCTCCCGGGGCCATCCCCCCCACACGCCCCCGGGGCCATCCCCCCCACACGCCCCCGGGGCCATCCCCCCACACGCTCCCGGGGCCATCCCCCCCCACACGCCCCCGGGGCCATCCCCCCACACGCCCCCGGGGCCATCCCCCCACACGCTCCCCGGGGCCATCCCCCCCACGCCGCCGGGGCCATCCCCCCCACACGCCCCCGGGGCCATCCCCCCACACGCTCTCCGGGGCCATCCCCCCACACGCCCCCGGGGCCATCCCCCCCACACGCCCCCGGGGCCATCCCCCCACACGCTCCCGGGGCCATCCCCCCCACACGCCCCCGGGGCCATCCCCCCCACACGCCCCCGGGGCCATCCCCCCACACGCTCCCGGGGCCATCCCCCCCACACGCCCCCGGGGCCATCCCCCCACACGCCCCCGGGGCCATCCCCCCACACGCTCCCCGGGGCCATCCCCCCCACGCCGCCGGGGCCATCCCCCCCACACGCCCCCGGGGCCATCCCCCCACACGCTCTCCGGGGCCATCCCCCCACACGCCCCGGGGCCATCCCCCCCACACGCCCCCGGGGCCCGCTCCTGGCCGCCCCGCGCGCAGGGGGCGGGAAGGGCCGGGCGCGGCGCTGATTGGGCGCAGGGCAGGGAGGGGGCGTCGCCGCGGCAACGGCGCGGCCCGCGCGGGCTGTCATGGCGGCGCCCGGCGCGGCGGTGAGTGAGGGGTCCGGGCGCCCCTGCGCCCTCCTCGCCCGGCGCTGAGATCCCGCTTCTCTCCTTTCCCCCCGCAGGAACAGCGCTGGCTACGGGCGGCTCGGGACTTCGTTCGCCGGGCGCTGCCGGGGCCGGACGGGCAGGAGCCGGCAGCGCTGGAGGCGGTGCTGCGGTGCCTGCGGAGCGCGGGCGGCGGGACGCTGCCGCTCGGCTACAGGTGCCAGCGGGCCGGAGAGGAGCGGGCAGGGGCGGGGGGCTCCGGGGCACACGCGCGGCCCTCCCGGGAGCCCGGCGCGGCTCGTTCCTGCGCGATGCCCGCCCCGGATGCCGGCTGTGGGAGGGATCGTGTCGAACAGGGGTAACCGCACGCGTTTCTTTGGCCCCCGGCCGCCCTTGCGGCTGTGATTAAGCACCGTATCCGCCTGTCTGCGGTAGGTAGAGCGGGAAACCAAAGCGGGGCATCGCGCCGAGGCGAGCTGCCGCACTGTACGGCGTTTGCACGGCAGCTTCCCGGCTGGATCCTGCTGGCCCGCACAGGAGCATCTTCCTGAGCGCGGTCTCCGAACCTGTTGGCCAGCTGAGCTCAGCGTTCGAATGTGCACTCGTAAAAAAGGGGAATCTAGGATAACATGGTCCATGTTTTAGTTGATAAAAGGTTTGCTCACCGTCATGAAAAACGTGGAGCTTGTTGAGAGATACCCGTATTGGAAGGTTTGACTTGTCCGGATCTGTTTATTGCTCCAGCTTGTGGAAGAATTAAAATATCTGGCACGGGCAGTTTTGGGAGAAAAGGTCAACTGGAATTGTTTAGGGATTTGTGACCTTTAACTAATAGTTAATAAATGTATGTGGTTGATCTTTCACACCAGCTAAACCTATCTCATTTAGCCATATTTTTCCTGTGTATTTTATGACATTTAAAACAGACTTCAGTTTATATTCTGGAGAATCTATAAAGAAGAGTTGAAGGCATCTGGTATTTATCTTCTGTGAGGCCAGTGGTCTGTTTGTGAGCAGTGTGCTACATGCACAGCTAACCACCAAGCTCTGGAGCACGAGGAGAGAATCTGTTTGCTTCTGCATGTGATAACCATAAGCCAGTGTCCTGCTATAGTTCTGGTTTCTCCCAAAAAGCACTCAGCACATTTGACAAACACACAAGCAGCACTGTGCTTTTGTGGATCACAGGTACCAGTATTATTCCTGGTAGTGCTCTGTCTCTGAAGAATGAACAGTTTCAGTTAATGGAATTTTCAACTAATCCCCTCTTCATTTTCCTGCAAAATGCACAGTATAAGTAACTGCATAAATTTATGTCTTCTGATTAATTTTTGCTATATCTGATTACTGTTTATTGCTGATTCAGACCCATCATTCATCTGGACTAGTTTCTTGTTTTGAACTTTTGGTCCCTGCCTAATCAAGTGAAACTCTTCAAATTCACACCCTTTGAATTTGGTTATGTCCTGCTACTGAGGAAGTGGGTATTGTGAGTAGAGCTCCAGTCTCACAACCTAAAATTGTCAGTGAAGCTCACTGGAAACCAATACTAAAGTCACAGGTTGAAGAACAGTGTGTGTTGGCTCTTTCAGTGTTGATATTAGGGTACTTTGCAAACTGAGTTCTTTATACATCCTGCTATATTCTCACTTTTTTTTTTCTTTTTTTCCAGTTTCATCTCCATCTCTGACCTACAGCATCAGCAGCACATACCGTGCTGCAGCCACCTGAGCTGGAGCACTAATGAATTTAAGGAGTGGTCTCATCAAGGACAAGGTGCTTTACCCATGCAGAGCACCTTGCCAAGGACTTACCTAATCCTGGTTGGCTATTTAGCAGATGGAAGGCAAGAAAACAAAGAAAAGCTGGTAGATGGTTCCCTATACATGAAGGACAATACTGGGATAATTCCATGTGAGGTATGTCCCTGGTCTGAGGGGTTCTGTGATTTATTCCCACATCTGGGACAGTGTCACAAACCACCAGGGGCTTCAGGTGTTCTGCCAGAATCTAGTGAAGGAAATAACACATCTCTGTAACAGGCAGGAAAACAGCAAGCTCACATCCTGGGCAGAGGGTAGAAGGTGTGAAATGTGCCATTGCTAGGAGGAGAAATATTGAATATACTGGCGTGGAAAAAAGAGACAGCCAGTACAGTTCTGTTAAATTCACCACAGTACAAGGTGGCCTGGGAGACCTTCCCACTCTTTGCTGAATTCCAGCTAGTGGAGCAGAAATAACTTTTTGGAGAAAGTTATTATTTACCTACTGCGTGTTCAGTGATGCATTGATGACATACTTTCAGGAAATAATAGCTTGTATGACAGTTGGCTTAAAAGCCTCCTGAAGGAAATTGCAAGTGGAGTCAGATAACAACCACTAGAGTGGTGATGACAGATCACTGAAGTTGTGCTTTCCAAGGAAACAAAGTCTAGGAAAAGGTTGTATTGGTAAGAACTTGTAACTGAAAACACAGGAGCAAAAGAAAGCAGGCAAGAATTTTAGAAAAATAGTCTGAAAATAACTAAGCCTTTCAGTGAATTAATGATCACCTTTCTGTGAGAATATGACTATAACCAGGAAGTGCTAGCTGTAGAGCTCAACAAGCCTGTTCCAGATTTGCACCTGGAAGGACAGAAGTTCTCTGTGCAGGGTAAGAGAGTGGGCAGAAAACACTGCTCCCGTTCAGTGATGAAGCCCTGCAGTAGGACAAGAGTTTGTGATGCACATGCTAGGGTGTATTAGTAATGAACACTGTAAAGTGGTGCTGAGAAAACAAACTGAAACTCATCTCAAGCTTCAATCTCATTGTCTTTTGGTTTAGCTCTTGCACTTCAAACTGGAGTGGCTGGAGTCACTATTAGTCTTCCCAAGCTGGTCATATATACCACAGAGAGACCAGAGTGCAGCAGGGTACTTGGAAATCCTGGTGGACCCAGTGCCAGTAAATGCTCCCAAGGAAGTACTTCACAGCATTCCAGTCACCTCCCCAGTGTCAGCTGAGCCACTGCTAACCTCCAGGTAAACACCTGCTGTGCCCATCTCCATCACTGCACTGTTGCTCTGGCTTGACAGGTAACATGAGGAGCACTTGGCTTAGAAAGAGACAAATGCTATTTCTGCCACATGTGAAAGCATGGCAGTGAGTGGTGGAAGTAAAAGTTGTACAACAAAGCCACTTTTCTTTAATCATCTCTTTCGCAGGAGTTTACTGGGAGTTTTTATTCTCTAATTTGAGAAAACAAGACCAATTTTAAGTATTTCTAGATGTAATTTCAAATTATAGAAAGAATATTAGAACAGCATTGATTCAACTGTCTTTGAGGCTAAAATTCACTCTTTTGATTAGCACAGGAACCAAAAGTATAATTAAAAGTAATCCTTTATTGTATATGTAATGCATCATTGTATTATGATGTTAATATGTGCCCCTGGTCAAGTTCTTATCAGATTACTGAGATAAAAGTGCCAGAGAAATGTCAGCTGGTAGAAGTAACCGTGCTTTAGTTTATAGTATGTGAAAATGAGCCAATTGAATTGCAAATCTTACTGAGTTAATAATTTCAAGTCATGCTAGATCATGTTTTGTGTCCTTGAGTAGAGAATTTTTGGTGTAATTTAATTACAATAAAATGTCACTAATAGTGCTGCTTTAGTTTCTTTTTACTTATCTTTTGGTTTTATTTGGCTTGTCCGTTTCTAAGAAAGTAATTTTAAGCTTAAGTGTTTGATTTAGCTCAAGGGACCTTTCTAAAGAAAACTATTCCCATATTTCAGTATATGTTCTCAGGCTTTTAACATAAAGCTCCTTTGTTATTGACTGATATCTGACCAATTTTCCATGTTACAACAAAAATGTAACAGTGAGGTGCTGGTACTACTGTGTGTCTACTACTGATTGGGTGGTTTTTAGTGTCGTGAAGTTAGCTAGTTGCTTAGATATTTTGGAATCAAGAATGGTTTTGTTCAGAGTAAATGGGATGGTTATATTCAAGTCCAGTAGGAGCTGAAATGAAAATTACAAACATAATTTTTTTTTCAAATTACTCTTTTTTTTTAATCTTTTGAAACATAGGTTTGAAACAACAAACAGGATCGAGTCAAGAAATGTCATCTCTCTCACCTCTCATCTGCTTTCAGTTTTGCTGCTCTTTCACTCTGTGTCAAGTTTGTTAGAAAGACTTCATTGTTGCTTTCAGGCCTCTCGTTTATAGGCTTAGAGCTTCCACAGTGTTGTGTTCCATGGACCTACAAATCCGAGTCCTGTTTTCTGCAGAAGAATTGCTTGTGACTTTTTTCTTCTCCTTCAGACCAACAATTAGTTTCTTGTTTGTGGTAAAGCTTTTTATAACCTGGCTGTTGTCATGGAATGTGTGAATTTGTTTTTCTGTTCCTTCTGTCTCCAAATACTAAAATGTCAAAAGGATTTAGTGTAGAAGAGTTAAAGTACAAATTTTGTAGCCAAATATTGTTTGGAAAACGTCTGTGAGAGACTGACCATATAACTTCGTTGGATCTGTTGTTCCCAGAAAGTACAGGCTGCATATTTTTTTATTTTGCTTTTGGGATACTTTTGAGCTTTCTTTCATCTCTGATTACAGTTACCTCTTCAATTGCTCTCTAGGATTCCATCTAAGAAAAGATCAAAGGTTACTGTAGCAGGGGAATTGACCAGACTTGGGCCTCTCCTTTGTATTCACCACAAGACATTCTTCTTTCTGTTTCTGAAGTGCTTTGCCTCAGCTGTTTGTATCCCTGTGTTGGTGCAAGTAAGTCCTTGGAATTTTGCTCACAAAGTCACCGTCGGGATCTGTGTATGTGCTAGCTGATTAATTCTTTGAAGCTTGCCATTGATTTCCCAGTTTGATTTATTCTTCCTTTTACTAGTGATATCTTTTTAATTGCACCCAGTACAATAGTCTTGGTATGTAAGAAGTCTAGTTCTGTGCCCTGCAGAAATACAGTCCTTCTCCCTCACGCAGCTGCAGTGTCCCTGAATGTCTTGCAGATACAGAGTGTGTATCTTTTTACTAAGAGTGTGGAAAAGGGTTTCTTGGGGGAGATTATTTGGGTTGAGAAGAATTCTTTTTTTCCACTGGAGTTGATGCTGATGTTGTTTTTGGTTCTAGAAACCCAGCCAGATGCTGTGGCATCATGTCGTCCAGCTGGGTCACAGGTACACAATCACAGGCCTGAGTATGTCCAGCCTGAAGAAATCTGGACAAACAATATTTGTCACCAGTGTTTCTTCCTGCCTTCTGCCCTACTGTGCAGAGCAGGTGAGGGAGCAGCCACTGAACAGTGCTTGGCAGGGAGAATCCACTCAGTCTTCTTCCTTTGAGACTGCTGAGCAGCTCAGTTGCTCCTTGCAGCTGGGAGCTGAAGAGGAGAGGCCAAGACCAACCAAAGAGTCCAAGATCATCTCCTATGTGGTAAGGATTCATAGGCTTAGCCTTCACAGCTCCAGGCCTGCAAGGAGCATTATTTTCATCATTTTATTTTCTTACTGCTCAGGCCTGTGAGTCTCTTGTATTTTGGGACTCTCTACAGTTCTCTTCCTTTCTGTTTTCTTTCTGTTTAGGGATTTGTCACTGAAATACTCAATGCCCAAGCTGGTCTCTTTTTACTGGATAACCAAGTCTGCTTGTGCCTTGCTTACCAGCCACTGCTGAACTCTGCACGGGGACTCCGACCGGGAGCCTGTGTGGAGGTAAAACTGAGATTTGCAAGGTCATGAAGTGTTCAGTGGAAAAGGCTCAGGCCCTGGGGATGGCTGGTGAGGGTGTGGGTCAACAGAAGGCTACGGGAACATGGAAATTATTTCAGCAAGTATCTGGAGCAAAACTGGAGATCTTACTGCCTAAACTCAGTCATGGGAGTTGATATGATTATTATCTGATTCCTCCCTAAGCTGTGCTCGGTGCCTCAGGCCTGAGGATACACAATCCAATAGAGTGAGAAAGGATTTAAGGTGGCATAACAGTTCTGGGGAGTGGTGGCAGACTGGCTATCTCTTCTCTTACACTCTGTGTCTGTGTATCCAAGCTCATCGACGTCCACCTCCTGCAGAAGCCTCTGGTGTCCTTCCCTTTCACTGTCCTCGGTGCTTGCCTCAGCAGCATGGTTGTGCTGAAGAGTTTTTCAAGGCTCAGCACCCCCTACCAGCCTGTGGCCTCTTCGAGAAATCTCTGCTTACAGCTGCTCTTCCGCTTCAATCTTGGAATGCCGCTGTACCTCTGGCTGGTGAGCCTCCTGGAGACGTTTGAGGAGAGGTGAGGACAATTCTTCTGAAGTCAGGCTATGTCTAAATGTGCTGTGTAGGTTTCCTGGGTGTCTTCTAGACCAAAGGATCACAAAGTTACTGTGCTTGGATACTACAAGCAGCAATTGTTTCTGGTTTTCTGGCCTAAATAAGCTATTTATCTAGACTTCACCTTGCTTGTTACCTTGCAGTTGCTCTTACGAGAAAAGCCTGTGCATTTTTCAAGTGCAGGTGAGGTAAAGGTCTTGGGAAGACCTTTAATGCTTTGAACCTTTGAAATGCTTCAGAGCATTTACTCACATAATCCTGCCTGGAATGCTTTCTCCTGAAATACAGAAGCACCGTAGGGGTGTCTGCCTGCCAGTGTGGTTTGCTTGGCAGATCAAGGTGGGCACTGAGGCTGAAGCTGGAAAACTGGTGCTACAACTAGAACACAACTGATATAAAGGCTCTTTTATCCTGACTGCGCCCAGAAGCAGCAGTAGCTGCTCAGCATATCACTTTGAGATACTCTGAGTATTGCCAGGAGTGTGATCATTTGTTTGAGAGTCTCTGTCTTGGCAGATTTTCCCACCCATGCTTACCTCCGAGTCTTCCAGATGGCTTCCTGCTCTCCCTGGCACTGCACTCTGTTCACAGCACAGCTGTGGGCCAGTTTCTGGCTTTACTTCTGGCTTCTGTTAGTGAAAATATTTGTGTTTGTTCTGAAGCAGTTATGGCTGATCACTGCCACTGCTGCCTTGGACTTTTAAAGTATATACATTTTACTCTGTCAAGTAGCAGTTTATAGAATGCTCAGTGTTCCTGTGCTTTGCTGGCTCTGTGGAATTTTGACATGCTACCAATAAAACAGCTTCAGTTTTGCCTTGGGAATTATGCTAGTTATAAGTTTCAGGTTTTATTATCTTTTCCACTTTCTTTAAATGTGATTGCTCAGTCCTGGTACCGCTTAAAAATTGCTCCAGTGAGTGCTATCTTTTTTCATTTGAGTTCACTTTCTGTCATATTTTGGCTGGCAATTGATCACTTCCAGCCATTCAAAAGCAGTAAGCTAAACTTATGAAATTAATTCTGCATGAGGGAAATACTGGAATAAGAATAGTCTGTGGTTGTTTCTGACTTGTGATTTTTTTGCATTCTGTGAAAGAAAGCCAAGTGTACCTAACATGAGCAATCTTATCAGGCTGACCAAAAGGCATGGAGATCCATTTGTGTGGCTTAGAGGGAGATTGTCTTCATGTCATTTGTTTTTCTGGCCATTTGAGTTTTGAGATTTTGCCAGTCTGTCCATTTCTGTGGAATTTCCTGTTCCTTATCTGCCCAACATAATTTGCATTGGCCTTAAATGCTCCATTTTTTAATCACTTCATGTTTTTTGTGATCTCTTTAGTTCTTGTCCTATACAGCATATTCACTCAAAACAAGGAGAAAGAGTCCCTGACTTGGATGCAAGACTCACTGAAATGCAAAGACTGCTTGTTCTTTCAAAGGTCATAACTTTTTTTCAGGTTTTCTTGTTTCTTTGGGCACTCTCAGCTGCTTAGCTCTACACACCAAAACCCTGGAGCTGCTGAAAAGTTCCTTGTCCCCCTTCTGCAAGCTATGGTGCCAGACAGAGAAGAAGCAAGAGATATTTATAATGAAATTCTCTCAAAAATACACGAGTGTCCCCTGCAGAAAGTGAGTAAATGTTCTTTGAGCTGTTTCCTGTTTGTCTGATGGGAAGAAACTCAGCTGATTCATTCCTTTCTCTTTTGTTCAAAGTATTTGACTCTGAACCCTCCGTGCCAGGCCCCATCTCTGTCTGCAGTTTGCCGTGTGGCAGAACAGAAGAGCTGGGAAGGCTTCAGCCCATCACAATTGCTTTCCCTCTTGGAGGCACAGCATATGGGCACCCAGGAGCTGAATCGCAGACTGGCCTGGTCCTACTGCACACTCTCAGCAGAAAGTTTCCAGCCCCGACTGGTGAGTGCCTTGCTCTCTTTCCTGTCTGTGCCTTGAGAGCTCCTGGCTCTCACCATGCCTTCCAGCACCCTGTCCAGTGCATGCCTCTTCCTCCTGTTAGGGAATGACGCTGCTTTTCTCACTGGGGCATGTTGGGAACAGATTGAATTTGAGCTGTTGCTACACACAGATTGAATTTATGGCTTTCAAAGATAGGAATCGTTTGATGCTCTTTGCAGCTTCCTTTCTGTTGTAGATACTCCTGGGTGTGCTGAGGGTCTCCTCCAGGAGCAGTTCCCTCCAGCTGCAGGACAAGAGCAGCAAGCTTTCCTGTGTCATCTCCCATAAGGATGGTAGCCCCTTTGCCCAGACTGCTCTTATAGGTATGTCCCACTAAACTGTATTTGACTGCTGGGCTTTTGTTCTTCTGCCTTCCAACTCCAAAACAAGGAAGAAGAGACGTTGTGTGGAGATGCTGAAGTGACACTGCCTGACCTCGTGACTTTAAAATGAGGATATTGACCTTACTGGTTTTGTGTTCTCTTTTTATTTAGCTCAGCTCTTTTCTCTGATGTGTTTGCAGGATCACTCTTGCAGGTGGAAAACTACCAGCTTGTAGTGGAGAGATTCCTTAAGACTGATTTTCCATCCTGGGAACACCTGGAAAATCTGGAGCATGTGAGAAAGAAAAAAACTAGGTGAGTCCCTTTATTCAGTGTGCAGATAAAACCATCACTTTCCCATTCCATGACTATTTTGGACTATGGTAAGCCTTCTTACCACCATAGCATTTCAGTGCCAAAGCAACTGTTCTTTGCTACTTGCATAGCATGAGCTCTTTCTCAGCAGTAAAGCCACCATCTCCCTTTTGTTCGGAGTACATGCAGCCTGGGAACTGCCCTCCACTTCAGTCTTTCCACTGCTCCTGCTGAGTACCTGTGGGGCACTCACCAGATGTGTTTTTCACAGATAATCATTTGTTTTGGACAGCCTCATGTCAGGAAGGGAGAGTGTCAGTGTTACCATCTGTCATTTCAGTGTCTATGTGCAGTTCTACTTTGAGGATGTTCAGATTCTCCATGCTGCTGAAGGACGAATCCAGAAAGGCCTTAGGAGTGGAAATAGCTCCTCTTTGAGGAAGAACAAAGATGGCAGCACAACATCTGAGCTGGAAACCCTGGAGCCAAAAAGGCTGAAATCGGAGGATCCCAAGGCAGATACTGGCAGAGATGAGAACTGTCAGGGGGGCCAGAGCAGCAGCAGCAGCACGAGCTGTGTGTCTCACCTGTTCTTGGTTACCCAGAAGGAGAGTCTCATGCTGCGCAATTACCAGCTGCCCGCAGAAGAAGCTGAGGAAGCACAGGAGCAGCAGCGCAGTTTCCAAGCCACAGTGCTATGGCTGGGCAGGCCACGGCTCTGGAGCCACCCGAGAGACGTTGGCAATCTGTCAGAGCTGGAGGAGATTGGCTGTGATGGAAAAGAGGGTGTGATGCAGCAAGAAGTGAGGCAGCTTTGGGGTGTGGTTTGTTAAGTCTGGGAGCTGGCTCCTCAGGGAGCCTCTGTGGTGCTTTAGTATCAACGGGAAAGTGATTTTTGTGTGGTGTTGGGTGTCTGTGCCAGCAAATTCCTTCTTGCACCCCAAGCAAGTTCCATTTCCCCTCTGTCACTTTCCTGTCACTTTCCTATACTAAAAGTAGAGGAGATTTTTGTTTTACTGTTGTTTGTGCTTAGGCCAACCTTGGAGAGTAGACGTGTGGGAGTTAGGCAGTTTTTTTAAAACAAACTGTGCGCTGTTGTTTTGGGTTTTTTTTGTTTTTAGAATAAGTTTTAAAGGTACAGAACTGAATATACAGTAGAAACAGAGCAGACGATTGGGGATACGAGGGATAAAGTTATTTTACTACATTTTACTTTTTATCCCCATATCGTCAACTTACTACTAAAACTAAAATTTTAACTTTACAGACACATACTTTATACATATATATATATACAGCTATATATAGAAAATGGTAGTAACATTTAGACTGTGAGTAAATGATATTTACTCATAGTCTTTACTTAACAATTAGATTTTTTTGAGGTACATCTGCTTCTCTTACTCCTGGTGGTGCTAACCTTACCTCTCAATCAAGACATCCTCTGGGCTGGGCTTACTCTCTTTTTGCTGTATTTTTAATTCCATACCCAGCAGTTCTTCCCTCCTTTCCCCCCGCAGGCAGTGCTGCTCTTTATGGGAAGGTCTCTGCGATGGTTTCCGTTCCTGCACGTGGATGGGCTGTATCGCTTCGTTGTGCCCTGCTGCTCGGTAAGAGAGAAGCTGTTGTGCTCTTCTCTCTTGGAGGCTTTTGCTGAACTGCATGTGGGAGTTGAGGAGTCAGAGGGTGACTAAGCTGTTTTCAAGGTTTGGAATTTCCTTCTGTCTTTCCAAGAAACTGCTTTTGTTCTGTGTTTGATTAAAATACTCAGAGCTCAGAGTTCAGTGGAAACTTTTTGTTGTTCTCTAAACCGTTGTTCTTTACTTTTTCCCTGTATAATCTCCTTCCTTCTAACAGTCTTCTGTCTTGCCTTATCCCTCTCATCTCAGGACTTGGAAGTGTTTGACAAACTCGATTTTCCAACTGTGCCAGCAACATCCCTGAGCAGGCCGTGCTGCCCGCTGTGCCTGCCTGTCCAAGACAGCTGGCACTTACAGCATGAGACCTGGATCTCCTGTCTGCCTGAGCACCAGGTATGCAGTGCCTTATTGCACAGGGCTTTCACAGGCTGCTTGTAGATCTCTCCAGAGCTAGCTAGAAAATTATCACTGCAGAGTGTCTTGTTGGGTGAGACGGTTCTGCTCTAAGTTCCATCAGAGGCTGCTGCTGGGCTTCATATTTTTTCTGCTTCAGAATTCATCTGGAGAGGAAGCATGAGTTGCTTGACCTAGCTCTGAGCCTGCAGAGCTTGTCTTTTCTGCTCTGGTTGGGGGTGTCTGTAAACTGAACCCATCTGAGGCTGTGTCTCCCTCACTTCTAGCTGACAGCCATGTCAGTGCTGACAGGCATGGACCAGAGAACTGCCTCCATTCCAGAAGTGCTTAGCAGCAGGTATGTTGGTCTGCCCCAAATTGTGAGCAACTGTGTCTTAGGGAATGGCTCAATGGTAATTTTTATTGGGAAGTGCTGTATGAAACTGCGATGAAATATCCACCCTAAGAACATGGTTTGGAAAACCTGTGTGCAGGTAATTCCAACTTCTCCCATTCTGGTATTGAAGGTAAAGGGATTATTGTAGGTGATAAAACTGCAAAATGGTGTCTAGAAAATGGTTCAGCTGCTGCTGCTATGGACTAAGTCCCAAAGGTGTCTGCCAAATTCCTGTCAGAAATGGAAACAAGCACAGCAGAGAAAATCAGACTGTATGTTCGGTTGTTTTTTTGTTTCTTTGTTGTTGTGGTGGTTTTTGGTTTTGGTTTGGTTTGTTTTGCTTTGTTTTAGAATTTTTAGCATGCCTTGCTCAAACAAGTACTAAGAAGCTTTTCTGTTCAAAACATGTTTAATCTGGGGTGATATGCATGTACACTGGATTTTTCACCAGTGCTTTATGAAAAACTGTGTTTTCTTTGCTTGGCTCCTTCCTCTACTTCAGAAAAACAATTAGGAGTTTAGCAGATAGGAAGGCTGTAGTGCCTCATCTTTTGTCTGCACTGCTGAGCCTGAAGCAGCAGAAAGCAAGGTAATGGGGTCTCTTGTGCCTGGGAGGTGTAGGCTGCAGCAAGCTGCCCTCAGTGCAGTAGCTCAGATGCTCAAGGGCAAGTTCCCCAGAAACTGGGCTTAACCAACAGTGCTCTTCTTCGTAGCAATCTTGAAGTCAGGCTTTCTTCCACTCCCTCTCTCTTCAGGCAGGACAAAAATCCTGGTCTGCTCTCAGTTTTACAGGTTCCCTTGTTTCTTTCTGTGGTGAAATCGTGGAGAGGACCTTGTGTGCCTCTCCAAAGAATGAGAAGCCACTTATGGTCACTGGCCTTCCAAAGAAGAAAGGTAAGATTGTGGCAGCCTGTTGAGAAGCAACAGATTGGTTCTTGCTTCTTTCTGTTTCAGAGAGCCAATGCACTTGGCTAGGTGTGCTGCTGTGCCTGGGAATAGTGGAAGTATGCCAGGATGTTGCATCCTGTTGCACATCAAAGGGCTTGGAAACTTGCACACTGTGTATGTGGAGATGGGAATGCAGTACCCAGAAAACCTTGGAGGTGGAACAGGGATAGCCTCATTGTGATGGGGAGGAGAAACCCCTCTATAGCAGGCCCAGCTCAGTGCCAGGCCATGCTGCCTGTGTGAGTGAGCTCATGGTCTGTGTGTTCTGTGCCACCTCAGGGACTCTGCTGTCCAGGGATCACAGCCTAAAACTCAGCATCTCAGCTGCTTCAGGCTCCCCTATTGTCGTGGACGTTTACATTACTGCCACCTACCTGCAGCATCTCCGGGGTTTGCTACCTGGAGCCAAGATCCTCTTCCAGAACTTGGAACGCAAGATCTCAAGGTGCTCCTGTCTTTAGAGCCCTGATCTCTCTTACTGCCTTTAGAACCATCTCTTAATCTGACCTCCCATGTGGACTTCCCTCATCCCTTGTCCAGACCTTTATGTCTCCCAATCCCTTACCATAAATTATTTTCCTACCATGTTACAAATGAAGATCAGCCCAGCCATCTCAAGAAGACTTGAGTGTTTGGTTTCTGTGAGCTCTTTCTGATGTTGGCTCTTTCATATTGCAGATTCCATAATGTCTATTGCACATACATTGCCCCCAGCTGTGTAAGCATCGTATCTCTGCCAGCTTCTCACCTGCCTTTTCCTTCTGGGTAAGTCTGGTCTGTTCTTATGTTACACTGTCCCAAGAAGGACTTCTGTGTTCCAAGCTTATCAAATTCCTATTTCTTCTAGTCCTGCAGGAGAAGCCTCATCCCCCTCACTAGTGTTTCTATCCAATTTGACACCTCAGCTGCAAAACCTGGCCCAGGCCCGGATTTTATGCCACTTGTCCTGTGTACTGACTGTGTGCCTGCAATGGATTTGCTCACTTTGCAGCTGCATCTTCAAAGAGGTATTCAAGCTTCCACAAACATAATTTGCAAGAGGTCTTGCAGATTTTTTATTCTCACACATCCTTTGCTACCGTGTAGAAGAAATGAGAGTTCCTATCTCAACTGCAGACCCTCTTTCCAGTGTCTGAGAAGGACTTGCATATTAGAAAGGGACCAAAGTGATAACTGATTGGAAGTATGTATCTGATGCCAGGCAGGCTGGCAGTTAGGACTGGGGGTGAAGTGAGGACACTGAAGAGGACAGTCCTAGTCTGTTAATGCTCTGCTCTTCCCATGTTCACTGCTATTGGGGATCAGCACCTTGCAGCAGCTGATTTTTTTTCCCACATAAACTTTTCCCAGGACACTCATTGGATATGCAGTGAAATTCTTTACACCTTTGCATACTTAATTAGTTAAGTATGCAAAGTTAAAATAAGCAGTGGCCCTTCCCTTTCTCACTTACAGCACCCATACACAGCTGTAGCTTTGTTTTTCCTTCAGGGGAGGTGCACCCGACACAATCCTCCATGTCCATCACAAACAGGAGTGAGGCAAGCCAGTGCACGGTAAGTGCTGTAGGGATTGGGTGTGGGAAGAGGTGGGGAGGAGGGAACAAATTACACCACAAACAGGAGAGGGAAAACCATATCAAGGATGGGATGTGGACAGAACAGTAAATACGGAGTTATCACATCCTCTGAGATGTGAACAAACTCTCTACTGAGATCTGTTGTCTGGAGTGTGACCCTTGTGAGGGAGCTGGTATTGTCCTGCTCTCCTTCTGATCCCAGCCTCGCTGTTCTTTGCACAGGGTCCTGGTGGAGGATGGAACAGGTGAAGCTGTGGTGCTGTGCAGGAACGAACATGTGGGAGCAGTGCTGGGCCTGAGCCTTCTTGAGTGGGAAGCTGTACAGAACTGTGTGCAGAGCAGGGGCAGTGTGTGCATTCATCATGGGGAAGCTCCTGGAACAGGGGTGAGTGGGTTATTCCAGCAGCAATTGCAGCCTGCTGGGCTCAAGTCCCGGCTGAACAGGATTTCCCTTTGCTCTGGGTGTTCCAGAGCCTCCCTGCCACCCTCTGAACACTCCCTGGCAACACACTCTTTCCTTCCTCAGTGTCTAGAGGAATCCGAGGATCTTGTTGCTTGTTACCTAAGGAGTCTGTGCAGGAGTCCTCTCATATGTCGCCCTATCCTGCTGGATTTCAGCCTAGACAGGAAGCCCTCCAAGATCCTGCAGCCTGGTAAGCAAGTTCTGCTGGCTTTCCTAATATTTAGTGTGGGAAGGAAGGGAGGAGGCATCTCACAAGGCTGGGGAAGGAAAGGTGCCTTCACTGCCCACAAAGCAAGATCTTTGAAGGATTTTCCTGGAATTTTGATTTCTGTAGTGTAGAACTAAGTTGTGCCTTGGTAGATCCATGGCTATAAAAATAGAGAAAAAATATTACGGAAATCACTAAAATAAGATACATTGATTTCTCTACTTCACACAGAAACATAAAACTGTTTTTGGGGAAGATTCCCAGTCCTTGTCTGGGACAGGAATCTGATCAGCCATAGTTACTGTGCAGACCTTTCAAATCACATGGGTTTTGACTTTAGACTTTAGGACAGCATGTAGGGTCAATAGTAGGCCTGGGAATCCTTGCCTGGAAATCAACACTGAAGTGTTTTGAATTCATGAGTGCTGAGGTCCGAGCTCACACTGCCACAGCTGTGCAGTTGCTGTGTTAAGGGGGCATTCTTCACACCAATTCTTCACGCTGTTTGCACACATACCTGGAGCTTAAGCTTGAGTGCAACTGCTGCAGGGGTTGATTTGCTAAGCTCACCAGAGGATGCTCTGCTGCTGAGACTGTTTCTGGCTGTCATGTACACTGTCTGTAAAGGCAGGTTGGTGATACTGACAGAGCATACAAAGCTCAGAGCATCACCTCTGTGAGCACATAGTTCACAGCATTTCACAGTGTGGAATGTCTGTTTCCTCCAGGTTTGGAGGGACACTGACACAGTGCGTTCACCTGCCTATATGCTGGATTCGTTCATCATGTTGTCTTTTGAGGTTTAGCAGATGCCAAGCAGCTGCTGCAAGAGCTTCCCTCCCCCAGCAACTTCTGCAGCTGTGTGCTAGAGCAGAGCCAGAGCCCTGTACCGAGTTGTTACCCGTTGTATCTTTCCCCTGCAGCTCCCCCGCAGCTGCGGAATTTTCACTGTGGTGAAGTGGAGTTCGTGTCACAAGTGGGGCCTCGTCCCAGCCTGCTGTGCCTGAAGGTGGAGGAAGTGGGACAAGATGCCTTACACTACCTGAACAGCCAGAGGATGAGCAGGACATCCAGCTCCTGCTGAGTGGGAGCCACTGCTCCATATCTCTCCCAGTGGGAGAGGAATTATGGAAATACCGACTGGGATCGGGAGCTTTTTAAATCTCCTTTGCAGTGGGAGCATGAGCCTGTGAGCACAGGGTGAAGTGTGCAGTCAAGCAGCTGCTGTGACTTGAGGAATTCCTGAATGGTCAGTCTGGGCCACTGTCAACCAGTGACACTGGGCTACATTTTGGAAGAGATGTTCAATGCTTCCTTATGTGACAACTCTTGCCTTGGGCCTAGGGCACACAGTGTGTGCATTTTGTGTGGTAGTATCTACTAAATAAAGCTATGAAAATATTACTTAAAGAACACTGTATCTGCTTTAGTGTCTATTTTGGTATTTGGGTTTACTTGCTATAGGTCACCATTAACAAAACTACCATTCCCACAGGGTATGGTCTTCTTAACCTAATTGAAATTATTAATATTTATTATTAATACACTTCCAAAGCATCTCCTTCAAGAAGAGAAGGGAAGTGAGTTAGGTGCTGTTTGGAGACTAAATTACAGTCTAAATGACAAGATTATTTGGGTGTTGTTTTGCATTTTTTGAACAGCAGCCTGAACATTAGGTGGGGCTGGTAAGAAGAGGCAGGCACTGAGCTGTGATACAGGCAGTGGGTTTGTTGAGCATGAGTGAAGTATCTTCTCTCTCAAGGCCTGCTGTCCACTTCTGAGACCAAAGTGTGAGTGGCACAAGATCTGACAGATGACACCATTCAGTAAAGTTCTGAGACTTCATCTTAAAAGGTTGCTAAAATAGCTTAAAGCAGAAGTCTCTGCAAATGCTGCTGTGACAGCCTTATTTTCTGTGGGTGCTGTCTGCAAAACAGAGATTTTACTAAAGCTTACTCTCCACCCTCCACAAAGAAAACAAAACAAACAAAAAAAACCCCCATATAAACTATCTCGTCCTGAGGAAAATGTTGACTTAAGTGATAAGACAAAGATCAAATCTGGTTAAAAAGTGCAACTGAAAGTAGTCATGTAATATGAGTGACACAGTAACAGACAGAAATAGAAGAGTGCCAGATGACACTTACTTAAAAAAAAAAAAAAAAAGGAAAATTTGGCTCTATCTGGGTTTAATAACTTCACTTCTGAATTTGAACTTTCCAGTAGTATCTTACTAGTCTCCTTTTCCTCCTCATACTGTATGTTCATTTTCTGTCTGGTGTCTACTTATCTGTTCCTCTTTTATTTCACATTACAAATGCAATCATCACTCCTCATAGAGGACTTTAGATCTGGTTTGTCTGCCAGGATATTCCAAGCCTGCGAGCAGTTTTCTAAGCCATCACTCTTCTGCCATTCACATCTTTTTCAGAAGGGGAGTTTGATTTTAGCATTCCAAGTAGATGGAGGAGATTAACTGGCTCTCTTATTTACAGTTTTATTAGTACAGTCAGAGAATCACAAGCCAAGAGATGGGTGAATCAAATCTGTTTGGGGGAGTTAAAATTTGCTTGTTTTTAGTATTCTGGAGGAGCTGTTCTCAGCTGTATTGCGGGAAACCCTTTTCCTGTTTGTGTCTGAACTTCTGCCCATGATCAGAGTTCTGGTCACTGTGTTAGGTCAGACAAGGGAACATATCTTGTCCTGCAATCAGAACTTTTCCTTTATGCAAATTTCCTTATTGCATTCCTTGTTCTCATTGTGAAGCCAAACAAAATATTCTGTTGATAGTGTGGGAAAGAAATAGTAACACAAGAAAAATCAGTTAATTTCATGTTTGTTCTACTGTGTGCTCTGGAACCAGCAGGAACTCCTGAAGTCCTCAGCCCCAGAGGGAGGAAAGGCTGAAGTGAGTCCTGCCCTCAACAACAGCTGTAATACCCATCCTGTGTGGAAAGTCAGACATGTTCCTTTTCGCTGATTTTCTTTACCTCAACCTTTCACCAGTTCACCTCCACCAGATCCTACCACCCAAAGCCAGCAAACACTGAAGGCAGCTGTCCTGTGCTTTGGCTGTGTAAGCCCTCCTTATTCCAGGTCTGCAGGGGATTGCTCAGGCTGGCAGCTCCCTCAAGCCACGTTCAAGGTGTCTGTAGTATTTACTGGAGACAGCACACTGTACTGTGGAGTTGTGTGTGGGAAGTGGGAGCAAACAAGGCTTGCACTGTAGCAGGTCTTGTGAGCAGGGAGAGAGAGGAAAAAGCCCATGCTGCCTTGCATCCATAAACTGCAGCCCAGGTCCAGAAGGTGCACAGGAAAGAAAATGAGTGGATAAGTAAAAGCTGACAGTTGACGGTGCAAGAGAATGATCTCTGTGGTTGCAGAAAGTGAAGGGAGAAGCCATCAGGGAGTCTGTGGGAGGGACAAGCCATATGTCCCACCTAAAACTGGGGATGGGGAAAGGATGGGCAGAGGGAAAAGACATGTTCTCCCATTCTGGCAGGGTTGAGATAGGTCTGCTGCGCAGCCAAACTCCCTAAGAGGATCTCCGTATATTGTACGTATATAAGTTTCTCTTTCCAACCTTACCTCCAGGTCCAGCAGAGTTTCAGTTGCTTTATAGAGGCTTTATACTGACAGCAGGTACAAGGGAAACAGAAGCATCCAGTGACAGGCTGGAAAGGAGGATGACACTGATTCTGCATTCAGGCTCACCAGCTGCAAGTTAGTCACTTTTGTAATGCTGAAATCTGTAGCAGAAGAATAGTGAAAGGCTACCAGAATAGGAACACAGCAGGGAAAGCAAATAAAGTGTGTGTATTTATTCCTTCCTACTTTTCTGAATATGGATGAAGATAGACCCTGCCTCTTGTACTGGAGACAAATTGCAATGAAGTCCTGGCTGTAGAAGCATTATGGCCCTTCTCATGTAGAACAGGAGAAGATAATCAGGACCTTTGGAAAGTATGATTTTCTTTGAGTAAAATGGCCTTTTAAATCAAGGGATTGGGCTATTGTCATCAATAACTGCAAAAGGGGCCTGTTGGTTTGGTACATAAATGGAATCTAAGCTCAACTGGCTAAAGAAAGTGTCAAAAGATGTGGACTTTGGTTGGCTGGTTTGGTTTTGGTTAACATTCCAAGCAATACAGTCCCTTGAAGTGTGTCCCTGTTTCTGGTTCCCCTGGCAGTTCTGTCCCCATGCCAAGGTGACAATGAATACCCTGAGAAGTGTATGAGATAGCAGGAGCAAACACAGACCCTTTCATTCACCCCAGGAACAGAGAGTAGTGGTTGGATTAGCCATGCTTTCAGTCCCTTCCTCGACTGACACAGCTACTGCAGGAACCCCCTGGTGCACCAGGAACAATGTTGAAACTCTCCTCTCCCCCATGCCTGTGGTCTCTGCGTGGTGTTGAACCCTACCTGTCACTCCAATGTTGACCATAGCCTTGGCAATGCTGTTTTCAATCACACAGGTGTAGGTGGCATTAGCAGTGATGTTGTGCAGGAGGGAAACCACCTTCACAGTGATGTTTTCGGGGTTCAGCTTGTAGCTGGTGTTGGCAGCCTGGGGCAGGTGCTCCCCAGTGTCACCGTAGGCCGTCCAGCGCACGGCAGGGCGAGGGAACCAGCGCGGGGCTTGGCACTGCAGCGTGTCCCCACGGCTGCTGCTCTCCACCTGCACCGTGGGGATGCTGAAGGCTTTGGGAGGGAAAACAGGGAGAGAGGCAAGTGATAGGAACCAGTAATGAAATACCCAACTGCATCTACCAGTCCCAGGTATTTCTAGGCTGCTTACTGCTTAACAGCACAGCACTGCCTGTAGCCAAGCCAAAAACAGGCTCAGGCAGAGCTCGGTACAGCTTGACAGGATCTGCTGAGATTGTGACATAGCTTTAGTGGTTTTTAGTTGTTCTTAATAATGGGGGAAAGATGATTCACCCTCTCCACTCACTGAGAAGGGAGCCTGACCAACACCTATGGCTTCACAGAGTTGCAGAATTGTAAAGGTTGGAAGAGACCTTTAAGATCAAGTCCAGCTGTTAATCCAGCATTAAGTCCACCATTATACCATAACCATAAATGCACTTATTTTAAATCTCTAGGGATAGTAGGTGACTCCACTACTTCCCTGAGCAGCCTATTCCAGGGCTTGATAACTCTTTCCATGAGCAAATTTTTCTTAATATTAAATCTAAACTTCCCGTGGTGCAACTTGAGGCCATTTTCTCTCCTGAGCAATCCCTGCAGACCTGGAATAAGGAGGGCTTACACAGCCAAAGCACAGGACAGCTGCCTTCAGTGTTTGCTGGCTTTGGGTGGTAGGACCTGGAGGTGAACTGGTGAAAGGGTGAGGTAAAGAAAATCAGCTAAAAGGAACGTCTGTCTTTCCATACAGAACAGGTATTACAGCTATGTTGGAAATAAAACCTGTTACAACATTTCACATGTTCTTTCTAATGCCTTTTCTGTGTGGATTACTCAAGCAACAGAAAAGCAGGCAGATCCATAAGGTTTCAAGGAGGGATAGGGGACAAACTCCCCGTGGAACATTTGCAACCCTCAGGCTTGAGACAAAACCCTCTTTCACTGGGGGAGGTCTGAGGGATTTTCCTCACCCAATTTGAATTGTAGGGCAGCAATTCTGGCCACAGGGATGAGAGGGAGGGTGCAAAGACTGCAGTTTGGGGAAACCCTCAAGGGGTTCATCCATCAGTCTCAACATGAGGTGACCACTTGGGGGGTGACTTGTTATTACAGCTAATTTCATCTCACTGGAAGAGGCTGAAGACCTGGTGGTTTCCAGATCTCTCCTGGAGGACCGACTCTTGTAAATATGTAATGTTCCAGATAACTATGATATCAGAGGTTTGTTGCTTTGGTAGGAATTAAAAAAAAACTGAATACTTTAGAAAAACTGAAAAAATATACTAAATACGCTACAATTCTTACTATGCAGCACTTCTGGCTGGAGATACATCCTAATTCTAGAGAGAAAAAGCTACCACGTTACCAAGATTATAATCTTGTCCAGAACTAGGATGTCAAAAGAGGAGGTAAGGCTGTAAATATCCCTGTAAAACCAGAAAAATACCCTACTCAGGGGTGCAGCACCATCATAAGCACGGGTAGGTTCAACCAAGACACACTAGCACGTGTTTTGCAGCAGGATTTTGCTCCTTGTAGCCCTCACCTCCTGTCCTGTACTGCAGCACTGCCGCCCCACTCCCTCTGGCTGTGGTGACAGAGCACTGGTAGGTACCAGCATCAGAGAGCTGCACATCCCTCAGCTCCAGGGAAGCATTCCCACCGATCACCTGGTCCACAAACACGGCCGTGCGGCCCCAAAATGAGGAATCTTGCTCTTGCAGGTGGTCCTTCCCACCCTTAAACTCATGAACTAGCCCAGCTACCCCCTCCTTGGCCCACTGGATTGCTATGCTGTCCATCTGGATGTCGGGCTCAAAAGTGCACCCCAGGATGCTGCGCTGGCCAATGTTCCCTGGAGACGTCAGCGCCGTCACACTGATGGAGTGTTTTCCTGCAAGGAGAGAGCAAGGAAGCTGCAGAAAGGTGAGGCAGCAAGCCTGGAGAAAAGCCAGACTGCCCTGTGGCAGTCATGGACCAAGCCTGAGGCTAAACAGGCACTGGCACACAGCAAGGCCATCAGTGGCAGCTACCAGTGCTGCTAGCAGAGGTCAGCTCCCACGGATTGTATGCCAAGATAAAGCACAGGAGTATTTCTTTAGCAAAAGAGTGCTTAAAAAGTAGCTCTTCTTATTTGTTTGAGAAGAATTCACGTGGTATTTTCTTGTTTACTTATATGTATCAGGGATTTTTCTCTTTGCAGTTGCCAGAAAAGGTTGATTTTTATGTCTTACTCAGGAACTCCCTTCATGCAATATAACTGTGATTGGAAGGCATAATGCTGGCAGAGAAACTGAAGCTCTTTCCCCCTTACTGAAATCCAAATATTTTTCTTTCATTTAAGAAAATTCAGCATCTCAAATCCTAAAATGTGAGCCTGAGAATTCCCAGAGCCAGGTCCTCTTTCCCATGCAGTCCTTCCCTACACATCCTCACTCAGCACATTCCAAAGATGCTGAATTTTGGCCAACACCAAAGCAACACATTTTTGTTGTGTGTGAGTGACCTGGGAAATGTGCCCCATCCTGGCAGACAGTCTCTGATTTCACAATAAATATCATCCCATCATCTCATCCTATCTGGGAGAAGGAGCAGAGCATGTGCAGGACTTTATGTGTAGATTTGGGGCTGCAAGCCCAAGGAAATTTCAGCTGACACACCACTATGCCTCCAGCAGCACAGGCTGCACCACACCTACCCCACCTTTGTTAAAGCTAGGGAGCAGGTGGCACTTCCACACATGATCACACCTCAGCCTGTGCATGGGACGGACACACGGAGGTAGAGGCAGGGCAGAAGTTCATCACACCACCACTAACTGCAAGAAATCTGAGCAGTCACATACCTGAGACACCAAAACCAATGATCAGGACGATCACTGCAGCCAGAATGACAATGACTGTGGTCATGCTGTTGGGGAAAAAGGAAAGGACAACATTAGCACAGAGCCCACCTCCTTCACAGCCCATGCCTGTACCGTCCATCTGCAGAGTTGTCTGCAGGGAGGAGGTGGAGGCAGGTGAGCCACAGACCCAGAATGAGGCAGATGGGTGAAGCACATGACCACAATAGTAATGAACATTCAGGAGAGCAGCACTTGTCATCAGCAGTGGGGGACCATGTGGCAGGAGACTCAGGCTTTGCCTTTGAGAGCAGGCAGCTGGCCCGAGCGCAGGATGCTTCTCTCTGCATTCCCTGGGGCATAAGCAAGTTGGGCAGTCCCTGCTGGCACTTTTGAGAGACCAGGGAGTGAGCAGAGCCCCTGGCCCCAGAAGATACCAGGTACAAAGCAGGAAATGTGCTGGAGGGAAACAGGGAACAGGGCCGTTTTTTTGATCTGATTGGAATTGGGATGCTCCATGTGGAGATGGGTAATGGGCTGTTGAATGAAAGACTGAGGAGGAGAGGACCACAAGCCACACAGGTGGAGCAGCCACACCAGAGGAGAAGAAAGGCAGCATGTCATGCATCAGCACAGCTCCAGCCTTGCCAAGCACCACCTCTCCAGCACAGCCCAGCTTGAACAGACCCAGAAGCATGGCTGCGTATGGACGCCCACCACAGCCAGTGGAGATGTCATGTGGTCACGGGCACATTTTCCTGTGGACTGAGGGGTTGTGGCAGCAAACTCAGCTCCCAACCAGAGCAAGCCCTGAAGCAGCTCCCCACAAAACCCACAGGTACATCCTGGGGCTCATGACCAGCAGTCTCGCAGAGACTCCTCACAGAAGAGAAGCCCGAGAGCTGCAGGCTGTGAGAGATCACAGCTCTTCTGCCCACACAAACCCAGCTGCTCTGCTTCAGCAGCATTGACTGGTTTGCAGCACACACTGCCAACACACTGGGCAGCCTCCTGTAGGAGAGTCCCTCAGTGTCCCTACAACCGTGGACTCCTCCCACCACTGATGTGTGCCTGCATCTGTGACTTGCTCAATTTCCACCAATGCCACGATCACAGGGCTGATAGGGAACTCTAGAGAATCACACCATGGGAACAAACCTCTCCCACAGGGAGCAGCTAGGAAGGGAGAAAGGGAAGGTGGGCTGAAAGAGGGAATAGAGAAAAAGGGAGATGTTGCAGACCTGTTTGCCCTCCCACTGTCTCCCTTGCATCCTCATCCTCAAAGCCAGTGGGAAGTTGTCTGAGGAAGCCCTGTTTGCACATGCTCAGAAGGGATCAGAACTCTGTATTTCACCAAAATATGAGGTGCCTCCAGATAAGAGTTCATACAAACCCATATACCCATTCACATCCATACCAAGCTCTGCCTAGATGCCCTCAGAGCTAGGAGATGTCACGTTTGACTTCTTCACCAGCTTTCAGTCATGGCTGGGATGGACAGCAGTTCTCCACCTAATCCCTCATAGTGGATCACAGCTGACCCTGCTGGGAGAAAAGCCATGGATATCATCCAGCCATGGGCACCAGGCAGGTGGGGACCCAGTCACTGCCTCCCCCGGGACCTGTAGGATGGGGACTTTGATGGCTCCTGTGGATCCTGCAGCATGAGAGCCTCCAGCAAAGCCTTGCCATGTCCCACGGGGCTTGATCCTGAGTCATTCAAGGTCCCAGCCAGGCTCACCATGGGACAGCTTGTTCTGGGGAAGATGCCAAGCGTCTCATATAGGTTGAATAATATCCATCTCCTTGAGGAGCTCTACCAATTTCCACTCTGGGAGCTGATCCCAGAGGGAGATAGTTGCTATAAACTCAGCCAAGGTTGTCATGACAAGCCTCAGCTCTCACGCCTGGGAAGCACAAAGCAAGCAGCAGCCACACAACAGTTGTGACTCACCTTTATCCCCATATTTACAATCCTTCTTCCCAAGGACAGGCAGGAAAGAAATTGCTCAGAGTTGAGGGATGCTGCCAGAGGGTTATATCTAATGCTGGGAGGTAGGGCAAGGAGACAAGCAGCCAGGATGTCCTCCTGTGCAGTCCCTGAATGTTTCAAGTGCCACCACACTTACCTCTAGCCCTTGAAAGTATCCTCTGGCCTGAATGCCATCTCTGCGCTCACACTCTCTTCTGTCCAAAAGCATCCTCAGCTTACTCACAGATAAACATAAACCAGCACAAACAGACCACACCAATGCTTTTGTCCTGTGCTGGTGCCACCTTTCCCCATGGCTGAAAAGTAGTGCTAGCTTTGCACTCAGAGAGTGGCTACCCACCCCTGCTCCAGAGCACCAGCAGGGCTGACTGAAAAAGCTGCTCATTTGTCACAGGGAGAATGGCAATTTTGGGTACACAGATGCTACTGCCCACTTCAACATCCCTTGTGAGGGACAAGGAGAAATTAGTCCCTCTGGAGTTCCCTCCACAGAAACTACAAGATCCATGAATCACAAGATCCTTACAAACATTTGATGTGAGCCCACTGTGCGTAATGAGTAGTTCTGGAGTGCAGAGTGAATGAGGGGAACCTGGCATCCTAGCCACATGCTGGTGGTAGCTGTGGCGTGCAGCAGTCCAGTTCAAGCACTCCAAGCCAAAAAGCAATTTTCTGTGCAGCAGCACCCCTGGTACCTCCAGTGTTTTAAAAGCATAGAAACAGACTGACGTAGCTGGGGCTGCACCAGTCAGAGCCCCGACACCACCCTCAGTTCCCAGTGCCAATTGGGCAGCCTGCTGGATGCTGCTCTGTGCCCCCTATCCTACTTTCCATTGTCTTGTTCCTCATCAGTCAACTTGGAATCAAACAGGAATCAAATTTGGCATTAAATTCTGCTGCAGCAGCCCTCTTGTTAGAGGGTAGAAATGAGCTGAGACACAGATTGCTTGTTCATCACAGCATGAAAAGGGTCCTGGTTTATTTCTCTGTAACTCAGCCATCCTGACTCCAACTATTCACTGACTCTGGCTGCAGCAAGCTCCTACTGTAGGTTTCCCTTGCAGCCTCTGACTGCTGGTTATTTCCTGCTAAACAATGACTGCATGTGTTAGTTTGGAGACTCAGAATACAGGCTTTTACCCAGCTAGACTATGACTGCAGGTGCCAACAACAGGCTCTAACTGCAGACCCAGAATGACCTCACAGCAGTGATTTATTCTCCCCAGGATCCTTCTCCTTCATGATAATTTTCTTCACTAGCTAACCCACTCCCCTTTTATCACACTTATCTTTATTGGCTATACCTGTGACTCATCAAGGGCAAGGCTGTATTGGGTAATTAACACAGTTGTTACTTATCGGGGCGAGGTTACCTGTATTCCTTTCTCCTACAAAATTAACCCGTTCATTCCCTGCCTAAATGCTGCTGGCCACAGCCCGGGGACAGGGAGAGGCTCGCAGCCTGGCTGTGATAGGCAGCAGTCCTAATCCTCCAGATTTCTAGCTCCACTTGGACTAAGCTTTCCCTCAGGAACGGGCTTAGAGGGACAAAAGAACTGGAAGATTAAGACATTGAAGGTCTCTTGCCTTCCTCCTTATATCAAAGTTTAGTGTGGAAAAGAAATGGCAGTGGTAAACCAAAACAACAGGGTTTATATTCCAAAATGCAGCTGATGATTGCAGAACCCAACTTTCTTCAGGGTGTTTTGTTGGTGGCGTTTTTGTTGGGGATGTTTTGGTTTTTTTCCTGAAATCAGAAAGCAGAAATCTTCCACTGCTTCTCAGAAACTTCCTGGAAAATTCACCCCTCTCTCTGGTCTGTTTCTGCATTTCAGGATTAGCCTGAAGAGCAGATGCCCCTGGAGGAAACCTGCTTCTCCCAGTAGCCTGCTGCTGCCTGGCAGGGCAGGCAGAGGCACTGGCAGAGCAGTAGGAAGGTTTTCAGAGCAGCAAGGGACAGATATGTATTTTTTCACACCCATCAGTTATTTCCCTGACAAAGGCTGGCGGGCTGCCTCTTGAGAGTAACAGAGCTGGTTATTGTGGGCATTCCAGACACATGAGGAATACAGTGCCCAGGGAATATTCACACTGACATTGTGTCTACAGGCAAATTCACTTCTGTCAGTGAAAAGGTGCAGATAATACTGCTATTTAGTTCTACCTTGATGCTCCATGTGACAAAGCTGATGTGTGAGGTCTCTTCTGTTCACATGTGGCCTGTCCTTCTCCCCACTGCTGTTCCACTGTGGTGGGACAGATACCGGTAACAGCTGAAATCTTTTTCACAGAATAAATGCCAGCAGGACTGCCTCACACACCACTGCATCCCGCCTGGAAAGTCCACACCTGGGATGGAAAGACACAGCTTGTTGCTGCCTCCGTTCAAGCAGTGAGGGTTGGATGAAAGCTCAGTCCATGTTCACTAGAGGATGAAAATTTTGCCCTTTTATCCATCTGCTGGGGGTTATTTTCAACTAATCAGGACATAAGAATACAAGATAGATATTTTATGACTTCTTCTTCCAACTGTAGTTCACCAGCACTTGGTCAATAGCTCCAAAGGAAGTGGGGTAATTGAAATGAGAGGCACAAAACACTGAGAATGTCTTCCCAGCTCTTACTGCTGCAAGGAAACTTCTGGAGGACATTTTCTTTCTCCCCACAGCAAACTGGTGTGATAGAAACACAAGCAGCTGTCTGAGGACCAGCAGAAGAGGGGTGCCTTCCTCAAGCCATTGAACCCCCAAAATACAACAGCAGGAATACACTCTTCCTCAAGCATCGCTACCCCAACCTACCACAGCATTCAATCCTGGGATAGCAAATTCTAGCAAATGCAGAGTTCTAGGGCATGCATCTTGACTACAGCTGATGGCTTGCACATGGGTGTCTGATACATACATGGCCTTACAAATTGTATAAAACAAGCTGTACTGGTATTTAAGTAGCTTGAGTGAGTGCAGTACAGTCAAGCTGCAAAGAACTGCTGTCTGGAGAGCTCCTGGCAGCAGGGTGATACAACCCAAGAGTCTGAAAAATGCAATTCCCTCCCTCCCTCTGCCAAGGCAAGTGCAGACAGTACCATACCTCCAGGAAATGACCTGGCCTTGCGATGCCATGGTCACAGCATCTACGGAGACAAGTCAAACACCAGGTGCCTGAAGGTCCCACACTGTTCAGCACAGCCCCTGTCTGTTGCATGATGTATCCTCCCAAGCTGTCCTGCTTAAATAACTGAATGCAGCTAAGGAGTGGTGAGCCAAGCACTGAACTCTCAGGAATGAGGAAACACTGAGCACCTCAACTCCCCCCTGCTCAGGGCAGTCATAAGCAGGGAGGCCTGGTTAAACACTGGGGCAACAGGAGAGACTTCCTACACATCCATTTGAGAAACCTGTCTCATTTGAGACAGAAAAATAGCACAGCTTGTGGTTTGGTAACCAGCTAATCCTGGGGTTAGAGTGCCCAAGTGTCCCAGGAGATCTGCAGCTTACCAATCACTGAGGGGCTATGTCATAACCAGGACTAATTCAGGTCTTCCTACAAAAAATCTCCAACCACTTTCCTGGCACTGGGCAGAGAGGTCCCACCTGTGGCACCCACTCCTGCCCCCATTTGCATTGTGGGTCTCCCCTGCCTCTCTGTGCTGTGCTAAGAGGCTCCTATGAGCTCAGCACTGCTCTCAGAGCCACACAAGTTTGGCAGTAGCCCCTTTTCTGACTTCTGTTTAATCCCACTGAACTCATTCAGAACAAACCACCTCTGCCCCCCTAGGCCAGCTCCTGCTGCTCTCAGGTCTGCCAGTGTGGTGCACTTTGGAGCATGTAAAGGAAAGAAACTGGCACCTGCAAGATCCCGCAGGTCTTTCCCTCTGGGCTTGATCTCAGATGAGGCTGAAGGCAGGATGAGCAGCTCTTGGGCATAACAGGTTGAGAAAGGCAGAGAGGTTGTGAAAGAATAGAAAAGGGAAGGCAGCTTGCACCACCATGTTGTTTCCCGAAAGAGAACCTGCATATCCTGACATCTACATCTGGACTGTGTTCCAGGGAGGATGGGAAAAAGGGGATTTTTGACAGTCTGTAGCTATCTCCAGCAATTTTGGATAGTTATGGAAGTGAACAGCTTTCCCATGCAGAGCTGAGGATGCTTAGAGGAACTGGGAACAGTCCAGCACCTAAAAAACCAAACTACTTTCTCTGCAATAACCAGAGATTAAAATCAAGAGCAATCAATACCAGTCAGTGATGATAATCTGGAAAAAAAATCGCTATTATTTTTCAGCATTCTGCTGATTACGAAGCCTCTCATAATTTAGCAGTACAGTACAAGAAGCTAAGAATAGCTCTAGGCCACAGTGGCCTGGTGGGAAATGCACATTAAGAAATATCCTGTTGCCCTTGGTGATACTTGATCACCATTTGGCTGTGGTGACACCTGATTTACAGCTACATCTGCAGTGGGCAGACTTTCTGCTCCAGTTAACTCCAGGTCAGCCACAGCACAGCCCATTGCACAGTAAACAATCAGGTTACTTCCATGCTACAAAACCACGTCTGCTTCTTGGGCACACGCAGCCCCAGCAGGACCAGGGCAAGTCCTGCTCCCCAGGGCAACACCACATTCATTTCTGAGCAGCTCATGCTGGAGCCTACTCCTATCTGTATGCTCATACTGCAAAAAATCCCCCAGAGGTGCTCAGGATACTTCCCAAACAAACCAAGGGTCTGTGACTACACAATCTGCCCAGCTCTCACCAGTCTTGAATTTATTGGCAAATCCAACCAAATGTGACAGCAGGATCTGGTCCCACATGGTCTGTGAGAGCTGGTGAACATCTGGGACATAACAGCTGCCTTCACTGAGAGGCAACAGCAGGAACAAAGTGCTACCAGCTTTGCTGGGCCTAGCAGCTGGTACCCTACAGAAGAGTTCCTCTGCTTATGGGAAGTCTGCATCTTATTTCAGTGCCACTGGAAAGCTGCAGGAGCTATCAGTGAAGGAGATGGAGTTGTGGCAAGCTGACTAGCAGCCAAGTTTGACAGAGCATTCCACAGAGGTGTAGGCAGACAGCAAAATGAAAGAGATGGAAGATTTTCTTGGGGTTTGACCCAAAATGTAGGACATCTTTCCAGCTTTATGATGCCACATCTGTAACAATGATGTCAAGAGGTGCTTGAGAAGCACCACAAATGAGAATGCTAGTGATCAGGAAGGAGGAGAACTTGACATTGCCTTACTGGTAATATCTGTCCTCACCTGCCTGTGAAGGGAAGCTGGAAGCAGCAGCACTCAGAACAAGCCCTCACCTCTCAAAAAAGGGAGGTGCTGAACCACCCTGGGCTGCAAATACACAGTTTGTCCTCCACAAACTGCATGTGGATCTGTCCTGACATGGCATTCCAGCCAGTGCAGCCCTGTGAACCACCTTCTGCTATGGGAAAAAGAAGAAGCCCATCTGAGCCAGCATCTGCTCTCTTCCTGAGATCTTCTGGGACAAAATAGACACTCATGAAACAGAGGCACAAGTGCAGTCGTGTCACCAGCGTGATTTGCCTCTCAAAAGAGAGATAACTTGGCCTGAGTCTGACTCTGGAAACACCTACATTGGAGTATTTCAGGCTCCACGCATCCTTCCAGGTTTTCCAGTCTCTTGTTCTTCATGGTTTCTCTTCCAGCTACATTGCTTTCCCTATTGAGGGAGTAAATCCTCTTCTCTTGATTCCCAAAGCCCCTCCCCATGCTCATTTTTTCCCAAATTTTGGAGACAGGCAATTTTATCAAGAGATTCTGGCCTGGTGAAAAAAAAAAAAAAAACACCAAAACCCACAACCGCTACCCCCCCAACCCCAAAACAAACAAAACAAAAACAAACACAAACAAACAAATCCCCAAACAAAAAAAAAAAGCAAACAGTATCTACCAGTTCAGTTATCTCAGCATTAATGTCTTAAATGTCTTAAAAACACATTTATTATTTCAAGGACCAGCTAGACAGAAATACCATCATATAGTCCAGCAGACTAACTACAATTCCTAATGCACCCCCTGACCCAGCTGTTTACCAACAGAGCACTGGAAGCCTATCTGGGGAATGGTTGTTGGGGTCCAATGTCAGACTCCAGCAGATCAGAAGGATGTATTAATTTGCAAAGTACTCTGAATTATAAAAGACTGAGGGCAAAGGCTACTGGCAAATAATGGGAGCACACTCCGATCTAGCCCCCTCCCCACGAAGTGACTAAGGTAATTAATTATTTTTTATGGCTCTTCAAGATATCCTCATGCACAACAAACACCAAGCACACAGTGGTAGCTGGCCAATACTTCCTGATCCCTGGGACCAACTGGGCCAAGTCTAACAAAAGGAAAAAATCAATACCAGGGCCTGACCCAAGCTGTCCAAAAACTGCTCTGGCCATGTCAAATGGAGAGCTGCAGTTCCCTGAAGGGTTTAAATTTCATTGGTGTAATTCTGACAAACAGATTCTTGGAAAACGTCAGCGACAGGGTGTGTAAGGGATACCTAACATTAAGAGAAAACACATTCCTCTGTCTGAGAGGACTAAGATGTTTTTAGTCAGAAATTATGTGCCTAGGAGGTAGTGCTGTCCTTAAGTGTTCCCTCTGCAAGACAGCATGGAGGCTCTGAGAAAAAACAACACAGGGAGGGGAGCAAGAATTAGAAAGATACAAAAAATTAGGCATTTTGGTTTATATCACATTCTGCACTGAGCATTGACTCTGTACATAGGAAGGATGAGAATGAGTTACTGTTTGTTCCATTAAAGGTTAACTCACACTAAACTTTCACTTTGATATTTCAGACTCAGCAGCTTGGAGATTTAAACTGCCTAGCCTTCCCTGATTGTTTGACAGGGAAGCTTTCTGGATGATTAATGGAAAGCTATAACCAGCGTTTGCATAAAGATATCCATCTCCTTTGCTGGGAAGAAGTTCCAAAACTGGCTTTGTAAGAGGAACAAACTACAAATGAGGGACTTCTAAGGCTGAGCAGGCAAACAGACAGTGCAGGTTTCTACTATTTACAAGCCAGCTGTCATAATGCAGAAAGCAAGGCCCAGTCCTTGCTGTTGACAGTGGAGCAGCATTCCTCTCCCTGAGTGACCAACAGTGGGACCTTTGTGCCCAGCTCCTCAGGCAGAATTAGGAGCCCCTAGCCACACACTCCTACTAGCAAGGTTACCCTCAGGGCAGTGGTGTTCCCAGGCTCAATGACACAAATATGTTTTGTAAAGGAAGGTATTCAGGATGTCTGCTTCACCCAGGCAAGCAGCTGGCAACAGCCAGCAGGGTGACAATTGCCTTTCCAGGGAAATGCCTCTTCTTCCTCATCACAGATGCCATTTCCCCAACTATGGGTTGAGAAGTGCCTTGCCAAGGTTGTACAAGACAGATCCAGGAGTATTGCTGTGTTCCATCCCCTGTGCTCCAGTTCTGGACAGACAACTGCCAACTTGTGTTTGTGATTCCTACTGATGCTCAAACTGCCCCCAGATCTTCCCTTGGTGAGCTGGGCACTCCCTTTGCTCCCACCTCACTCCCAGCAGCACTGTGTCCCACATCATCTCCACGGAGAACACACAGACCAGGTGAATGACACTCGGATTCCTGTGAGGAATTCTTATCAGTGCCATGAGGTTTTCTGGGCCTTCCCACAGGCATGTTACTGACTGACCTTGCCCCTGCTTTGCAGGCAGGGTATACTGAGACTACAGTTTACCTGGAGGAAGGGTAGGAGTTGCAAACAAAGAGCAGCTCCCAGAAGCATGACTGTGCTATGTGCACACATCCAAGGCTGGAATCCAGATGCATATCCAACATGGAGGCAGAAGCCATATTCAGGTTGTCAAGCCCTTCCAAGGCATGACCACAAACCCTTTGGAATGTGCCCCAATGAGTAGCTTTAACCTCATCAAGAAGGACATTAGAGGCTGTTCACCTTGCAGAATAGGACACAGCTTGACCCTCCTTTGAGGTAACTGCTCAGGCTGAGTTTCACCTGAGAGCATGTCCCCACGGGCTACAAGTCCTCAGAAGTGTAGGCAGTAGGACAATTCCCAGAATTTGCTCCTGTTTGAGCACAAAATAACTTTGCATACACACCCCTGGGTGGAACATAAGGCACGGTTTTATTTTCCCTCACCCCCTCAACTCACACCCATCACACTGCTTGCTGGCAGCAAGGCTATGCAGGGATTGATCATATAGAACCTCATGGATCATTTGTGCTCCTGGAGCAGCCAGCAGCAGTGCCCTGGACTCCCAGGAGCTCACCTGGCTGCTCAGAGTGCCACTGTCCTGAGCAAACTCCTCTGTGAGGTGTCACTGGATGGCCCATACAAACACTCTGAGCTCTCCTTCACTTGTCCACAGCACGACCAGTGGAGGCAGCCAGGGTGACCTTTGTGTCCGTGGCCACAGCCTTTGTACCCACCTGCAAGAGAAGAGGCACCAGCAGCTCAGCCCAAAGTGGGCCACAAAATCCCAGTGTGTAATAGGCTTTGGTCCCAGGACTTCTCTAAAATGTACTGATGAGAGCACAGCATATTCAGAGCCAAAATTGCCAGGGCTCCACAAAGAAAGAATAACTCATCTCAATAGCTGGGGAAAGCTGAAGATTTCTGTCCCCTTGCCTGCTGAACAAAGCAATACATGGGCAACCAGAACCCCAGGCCAGCTGCTTGTGGCTATGGCCAAAGATACAGATCAAGCACAGAAAAAGCAAGAGGTCAGTTCTATCCTAAAAACACACTGAAGACACGACACATGCAGCTGAAGGTCAGGGAAGATGGTTGGGATTAAACAAGTAAGGGAGCTGAACTCTTGTCCTAACCATGGAGTGAAGCTTCTCCAGAGCTGGTCACGGTGTGACACAGCCCACAAGCTCCCAATGTGCCAGCACTGGAACAGGAACACTGGAGGAGCAATGCTGCTCAGCCTCACTCAGAAGGGCTGGAAGGCTGAGGTGCCCTGCCACACCTCCTGCACAGCTGGCTCAGGTCTCTGTTTATGGGATGTGCCACAAAGACCCTTTATATGTCCTGCTGCATTTTTCCCTGCTGCAGTCACCTCACCAGAACATGTGTACACACGGTTTACCACATTCCTGGTGCATGTCCAAGGTGAGAGTATCTCCTCACACCTCTATCCACTAGGGAGGAGCTAGTGCAACAAACCCTCCTGATCCCAGCAGCGTGGGGAGAGCTGAGCACCCACCTGGCATGGTCCCACCACAGGCACAGCGAGCGGCCTTCTGGCCTCCGCTGGAGCAGAACGTGCAGCAGTGGAACACCCCCTGGTGCTCACGGAACTTGTGCTTCACCATCACAGTGAAGGGAGAGCCCTGCAGAAGACAAGCAAACAGAGAGGCTGCTGCAGTGGCTGCTGTCAGATGTGTCTGCATTCTCAGACACCATCTGGGTGACCCTGTCAGCCACAGATCAATAAGCCCAGCCTTAAACTGTTACGTGGTAGAAGTAATCCTTAGACAGATTTAAAACAAATCCCTAAGAAAAGAAAAATAGGTAAAGAAGAAGCAGTACAAGAGAAACAAGAAATGCTACCTGCACGTGTTGCCCTTTCACACAGACGCCGACAGCATACAAGCCTGGCTCCTCAGGGATGTAGGAAATACAGTAGGTCCCATCACCATTATCACACACTGTTGGCTTGACTGCACTGTGAACAGTGGAGAGAAATCCAAGAGGTCACTGACTGGCAGAAAATTGCTTTTAATGTAAACCAGAATTTGACCTAGATTGGCCAAGAGTGGCTTCCACACACCCCTGCTACTGGAAGATGCAATTACCATACAAAAGAAGTCTCACAAAGCCAGTTGCACTGCAAGGATTTGTAGCAACCTGCACACCAAAATGGCAGAAGATGACACACAGCACACTTACAAGTCAGATTATCCCATCAGATAAGAACCCACACAAATGGTGTAAATTCACAGCTTCAGCAAGCAGTTACCTCCAAAAAAATCCATTAAAAAGATGGGGTATAACAGGCTAGGTATGAATCACTTTAACCGATGTCCCAGCTGCACTGACCCCAACTCTTCCTTTCAATGCTGAGTAGTTCTAGGTCCCTGCTGGTAAACTCTCCCTTTTCATAGTGAAGCTCACTGTTTTTCACAGGGAACCCTGGTGAACAGAGTGCTAGAAAGAAAGCCTCAGCTGGTTACTCTTGGACAAACTGCCTGCTCCACAGGAAGATGGAAAGCTTTTCCCAATTAGCAGGCAGCTCTGCATAGAGGAAGGTGTTCTTGCTAATCCCCAGTAATTAGTCTCCTGGGCTCCATGACATGACAGTTTATAATCTGTATTCTCCACCCCCAACACTTCACATCAATACAGCTGCCTACATAATTTCCTGCCATGAACTGTGTGGTGATGCTTCATGCTCTTCTGCAGCTGTTGTGCCTCAAAGCAAAGCCAGGCAGCTTTCAGCAACCCGTGTTGCAACTGCATACAGGCAAGAGCAAGAAACTGAGTTAATGTGGCCACAGCGACCTCTAGTCCACCAACAGAAATCCAGACACCCCTCGGGCATGCACCCTCCTACACCATAGGTGCACTCATAGAAGGAAGGGACATCAGAGCAATATTCTTGGACAATGATGCTCTGTGCAGCCAGCACTGCTTCTGTGTGCTTTGTCAACATAGCAAAAGGTTTTAGCATCCTGTCCCTTTTTTTCATCAGGTCATCCCATCATGAGTGTTCCTGGAACAAATGAACACTGGCATCCAGTTCCAGCTACTATAGAACAATAGGTATTTTTCTTAAGAACTAATCCCCAACTGGGTCTGCTTTTGTGCCTGGCTGCTCTTTCGTGACAACTGTGGTCTGGAAACAGCTATAATTTTTTCCAGTTGGTCATTTTCCTTGGGGAAACACGGAAGAGTTCAAGTGCAGCCTTTCCTGCTTTTGCTAGGAAACCTTCAAAGGTGTTAAAGTACTCAATGCTTGCAACTACAGGAAAAAGGACAAAAGCACAACACAGATTCCTTCTCCAGAACATGAAGAAGGCACTTCCATCAGCTGTCAGAGGCTCGTGGGGTTGGTGAACTCTCTGACTGTCATACAGGGGTTGCAATGACTTACTAGGTGTTAACAAAAGCAGGAGCCCAGGTGTCTGCTGGGAGGAGTGAGAAGGAACAACAGCTCCCTCTGACCATGCCTACCAACATGCACAAGGAGTTGAACCCTCTAAGATGCCCAAGTCACTCAAAGACTTAATACAAATCTCATCAATCACTGTCCAGCCAAGCACAAGCAGTGGGAAGCACTGCAGGAAAAAAGAGTGGTGCCCTTTCCTCTACAGGGTCTGACCCACAGGCTGAAGCACATCCTCCTACCCGCCTAAGCAAGCAGGGAGCCAGGACAGGGAAGGCAGAAAGGCTAAGCCAGTGACCAGGGATTTCTTGGGTGAAATACCCACCAGTCCCTCTTGTCCTTGTGGGTGATGGTGACCCGCACAGCCTCTCCTCCCCGCCCCATGCGCTCCCCTGTGGTGTCCTTGCACAGCAGGGTAAAGTCACTCAGCTGGTTCTGACGGGCACTGTGGAGATCTGGGGAAAAAAAAGCCAAACAAACTAAACACCAAACCAGAAGAAAACGGAACTACAAAGGGTTCAAGTCAAGCCATGACTGTGACCTCCCGCCTATTTTGCAGAGTTGCAGCCCCATCAGTGCACAGCCAGGACTTTGCTTCTGGGGTGAACAGCTCCTTCCACTCACAGGGAAAAGTCAACATACAACTGGGTATCAGGAGAGAGTGGAAGCCATAGGTTCTGAGAGATATCTGGCAGGTTTAGCCCAGAGATCTGTACAGACCACGAGGGTCTTTTTGCCTGTCACTCTAAGCCCAGCTGGAACCTTCCCAGAAGGCCTCAGGATGCACCAGGCAACCCAGAGGAAGAAGGAAAAGCACCCCACTGTGCCCCAGAGAATTCAACACCTACAGTTTGGTAAGGAAGGGACAGAACAAACCCTGGGTCTGCCTCATTTGCCCTGCACAGACCATTACTGACCAGAGCTGGCTGTGCTCTGTGGGGTGGTCTGAACATAGTCTGTTTGCTGGCCCAGCTCCAAGTCCTTAGTGAGCAAATATCCATAAAACCATCAAGGTATTGCCAGGTATTCCTATAGCAATCTCAGCAGAAGCTGTGATGGGAAAAACTTACTCAGCCACAAAGGGGATCTGCCTGGGCTCATGCTGCAGAAGAGCTTGGACCACCAGATAATCATCATGTCCTGCTACTGCAGGTGCCATTCCCATCCCTTGAGTGAGCCCTCCTCATGGCCCAGCTCCATGCTGAGAATGGTGATGTTGTGGAGGGCAGTGCCACATGCTCTGCACATCTGGATGAGAAAAGCTGCCTGGCTCCCTGCCCAGCACAGCTCCCACAGGCAGGCAATGCAGCCTCTGCTGGGGCTCTACCTCTGCCCCTGGTCAATGCCTGGATAGCAGGGAGCCAGCTGTGCCAGAAGCTGCACACCATGTGGGTACAGAGAGCAGAGAGGTGACTTCAGGGAGCAGTGAAGCTGCTGTACAGCGCCCCATTACCTTCCCCATGCAGGGTACATCTGGCTGGATCAACCACTTTATTGAGAATGGCCCCAAAAACTTCATAGCCACAACACTGCCCTGCCCTCTCGTGTGGGGAGAACTGGATCCTGTCATCCACACTGGGGTGGGTGCTGTAGGCAACGCTGTTGAGCTTTGTCAGACGGCTGGACACCACCCCTTTGGTGAGGAGGATCTCCACATCTGAGCCACTCGTCAGCAAGTGCTCTGTGAACTCCACGCCTGTCCTCATGTCCATCAGCAGCTGCTCCAGCTGGGCCTTCTGCAAGTGCAGCAGGTTTTCCTTCTGCACCTTCAAGTCCTCCAGCTGCTTCAGCAGCCGGTCCCGGTGCTCTTCAATCGCTTTCACGTAGCCCCTGGCAAACAGGCAGATCTCCGCGGCCACAGCCTCCGTGCGACTGCGGACGGCACCGCCCATCTCGTCCACCTGGCTCAGCACATCCTCCAGGGTGTCCATGTGCTGCTGGCTGCTCTTCAGCAGCTCCCGCAGGGCGTCCCCGTGCCTGTGGATGACATTGCCGGTGAAGTCACAGGGGTGCTGACGGTGTCTGCCCAGAACGCAGTCCCGGCACACGGGCTGGTCACACTGTTCGCAGAACAGCTGGAGCTCCTCTGTGGGATGGGAGGGGCACAGGAGAGGCTTCCCGGCCTGGCTGCAATCCTTGGTGCTCTCCAGCTCTGTCACATCATGGGAGGCCGTTTTCTTCTGTCTCCTAGGCAGGAGCAAACACCAATCACTTCATGCATGTTGGATACAAAATAAAAACTGAGTGCCTTTGCAAATGCCGATTTGCAACAGGCTGCGAGTCACAGTGTGCACTGCTCCTTCCTGTCTCCGCTGAAATTCCCTGAAAGGACTTGTGCTCTCCTGAGAGCTAGGCTCCACACAAAGGAGGAGAAAGCTTCTCCTTTGGGTGGAGCCCCTCCTTAGGGGCTGCTCTCAGGCTCCCCGAGCCTCCCTGACTGCACGGTCAGCACTGATTTCAGACACAAGGCAAGTGAGCTCTAATATCCCTTAGGGGAAAATCTAGTTCAGGCCACTGCCAGAAGACAGTCAAACAGGAAAGCATTTAATATTCCAAAAGTCAAACTTGGCTTCCTTCTGGCTGCCAGGTTAGGTCCTGCTCAGAAGAAACCAAGGATGAGACACCTGTTATAACCCAGACATCTACCATGTCCCAGGGCAGCAGTAGAGTATTTCCATTCTCTGCTATTTTGGATACTGAGTCAGTTGTTGAGAAGGATGTAAAACCCCCCTCTCCTTACTTGTCTCCTGCACTAATGACTTGTGGCAGTTGCAATGGGAGCTTCAAGCCATAAGCAAAGATGAACTCCAAGGACCAAGCTCTGCAGAGTTGCTCTGGTAACACAAAGCAACCTCACCACAGGCTCTTATGCTCCTCCTTTCGCTTCCCATTAACCTCCCTTGGATCCACCACATTTTCAAAGCCTTCCAGTGTTGCGTGATTTCAGCCTAAGATCTCTCTCACTTGTTCCAAGGAGCATAACCATGGCACTCAGAACCATAGACACCTTCCCTACACACCAGGAAATCCCTTCAAAATGGTTTCCCTTAGTCCTTGTTCTGCTCTGACATCACCTAAATCAAGTGAGAGTCTGTAGATGCCAGTGGGATGAAAAAATGCTAGCAGTAAATCGTATAGGAAGTGGGTCACAGGGACAATTTTTCTGCTGCTTTCTCCCTTCTGCAGTTATTCCTGGCAGAGCAGCAGGCTGCTATTCAAGGACTCTTATCACTCTTCAGCAGCTCCATGGGGTAGGAGGCATTAGCTAATCGGAATGGTATGCTGAAAATTACACCCGGAGTGGAAAGGTAACTAAGAGCCTAAACCATTTTCCCTGCAGGCACCAGTATGTGCAAGGGGGGCAGGGCAGGGAGGAATATGTCTCAGTTCCTTCTGGGCAAAGAATTTGCTAATCAAGCAGAAAGGAGCAGCAAACGTGGAGGGAATAGGGTGAGTTGCTTAACCCAGGCTGAGGCTTCCCTGGCTTGTGCTGCTGGGTGTTTTTCTGACCCTGCCTGTCACCTCCTTGCTTCAGAAGGCCGTTCAGGCTTTACATCACTTTTCTTCTACAGTGCTGACTGACCTCTGCCTGGCTCACAGGCCACTGCACCCCTCTCCTCTTCAACTCCTAACTATTGCAGTTACCTCTTCTTTCTGCAATAATTCTACAACACGTACCAGGCAAGCACATGGATTGATCATCAGCACGTAGCAACCACACTAGGGAGGACTTCCACAAATCTCCTTTCACTTTGCCTAAGGGAGCCTTTACACATATACACAGTAAATGGTCCTGGAGGTAGAGAGAGGCAGAGTAGCAGAGTAGCTAGCACCTTCTCCATTTTCCTTTGGGAGATGTGTCTTTTCCAAAGTGGGACAGTACGCATGTGAGGCTCTTGTCCTGCTAGCACCTGCCCATACCCATGCCTGTTGCCCAGTGATACTAAACTGAGATGCAAACCAGCATGTGGACACCACTACAGGCAAAGGGTGGCTTGATTTTGGACTTAATGGCCAATAACATGGCTGATGGACTTACGCCCAGGAAGCTCAAGAAGAGTTTGGACAACACCCACAGGCACATGGGGATTCCTGGGGCTGTCTTGGCCCAGGACTTGGACTTCATGATCCTTGTAGGTCCCTTCCAACTCCAGATATTCTACGATTCTATGCTAGCAGCTTGCTGGTCCCCACCTGAGCACAGAGCATCCTGCGGGCATCCTCCAGGCAGGGGTGGCTAAAACTGGGCGACACGCTCGCCCTGAGTGCTCCCTGCCCGCCGCCCCCCAGCCGCGCTGTCCCGGCCCGGGCCGCCCCTCACCTGTGCGCCCGGCAGCAGAAGCGGCAGAGGCGGACGCCGCAGGTCAGGCACCGCCCGGCCGCCGCCCCGTCGGCGCAGAGGTCGCACCCGGCCGCGGCCCCGGCGCGGCTGCCGGCCAGGCAGTCGGGGGGGAGCTGCCCCACGCCGCCGGGCGGCAGCGACAGCTCGGCGTCGCACACCGGGCACAGGACGGGGCGGGCGGAGCCCGGCGGTCCCTCCGGCGGCCCGAGCCGCAGCAGGCAGGGCTCGCACAGCGAGTGCAGGCAGGGCAGCAGCCGCGGCGACGCGCAGGGCCGGGCGCACTGCGGGCAGCGCGGCCCCGACATGCCGGCAGCCCGCGCGGCCCCTCACGGCCGCTCGGCAGAGCCTCCCCTACGGGAACGCCTCGCGCCGCCCCACGGCACCGGGCCCTGCCCCGCCCCGGCGCCGCCCGCGCCGTCAGGAGCGCGGGAGCCGCGCCGTGAGGGGCGGGGGCTGCCAGGGGACCCCGCAGCTGCCCAGCCCGCCGCTCCTCCTCCGGGGAAGGCGGACGGAGAGGGTCTGGCAGCCGCCTTTGTCCTCGTCCCCCTCAGCGAGGCGCGGAGGGACGGGCCTCTGGCACCTGCGGGGTTGTTCGTCTCCGCCGCTTGTGTGGGAAACGGCCCCTTCATACCCCACCCCCGGCAGATCATGTTTCCACTCCTTCCAGTTCAAAACGTCCAGGTTTACCGCATGACTGGCCTCTTTGTCGGTCTGCTGGATGCCTTCAGGCCTTGGTAGTTTTTCCTTCGGGTCACTGGAGAGAGAACTCGCCGCACAGCTGAGCGAGAGCGGTGGAACTTGAACTGAGACGGTGCAAGGCGGCCGGGCTTCCCTGCAGCTGCCCGCCGGGAGGGGCTGCTGGCTGCCTTCGTTCACTGCACCTGGCAAGCAGCAGTACTGCAAAAGGCAGCCTTGGAAAGACCAACGTCACTGAAGCCCAGCATGATGCCCCTTGGACTTTGATGGCATTTACACGGTACCGCCTTTATCGGTGTGATGTGCAAGCTCTTGAGAGACTGAAACCAATTTTCCTTGTTTTGAAAAAGCTCTTTTCTATCAAGTGTACTCTAGTATACCACCTTCAGCCCTTAATAACTGAACTTTTTACCAGCCTCTCCATCAGTTTTCCCAGGACATTCAATATCTTACCTGTCCCGTCCTGCTGGCCCTTTTGAATATCAATGTAATGTGAAGAGCATTTGAGACTTCTAGAGTTTCAGTTCCCTGAGTCAAAAATCAACAACGAGGAAGATCTCCAGTCAGGGTTTTGTTTTTAGAACCAGAGAGTCCATTTACAGAGCAATAGATAAACACTTAACATCTGTATATAACAGCAGTAAATATTTCCTCTGTAACAGATGTTAATGCCACTCTGATGCCCAATGGCTTAACACAGAAATCATCATCTTCTTCTGATACACTCAGACATTTCTGTGTCTTTTATGTTATAATACAAGATGAAAGTTTTAGGTTATGATGAAATGTTTACAACCTCAAAGCCAATCACAAGAAGAAGTTCCAACAGCCTTCTTCAGATTAGCTATTAGCAAGTGCAGTGGTTGCGGAGGGTAGAGAGGATAAAAGCTGCAGTGATTGAGACAAGATGACTTGATAACAATGTTCCATATTGTCACAAAGAAAGACGGGTTCTTTTCATCATGCTGGAGGAAAGAATAGGAAATGGGCCTGTAAACGTGGGTGTGGGAAGAAAACAGAAGAGTCATAATGTCACCTTCGTGCAGAAAAGGTGAGCTACCTAGAGAACAGCAGCATCTACCATCGCTGCAGAGATGGTGGAACAAGCCATGACTGGCAGTGGCAGAGGAAATCTGAGGATCCAGCCCAGCTGATCTGATTACCTGCCCTGCCACCGATCAGGTTGGAGCATGCTGCTGAGTAATGTGTTTATGAGTTACTAGCACAAAGCAGGAGCATTCTTGGGATGATTAGAGGAAGTTGTAGTGAAATGGGCTGGAGAGAATCATCAAGGAAGCCCTGTGAGAACTGGGGAAAGAAAGGAAAAACAGAAATGCAGGGAAGAAAAACAAACCAACAACCACCAAAAAACTAACCCAGCAACCCACAAAATGGGAGCTGCATTAATACGAACTCCTGATTCAGTTTGGTTACTTTCCCTGTAATATTGCTTTCTTGGGTACTATCAGTCATTGGAGGAAGCCCCTGTGCCACTACATCCTAAATTGTGGAAGGCAACTCAATGGACACATAAACTGGAGCTCTGTGAATATCTTCACTTAAGCACATTGGTCTGCAAAGCCCCGCAAGATCTTGACTGAGAGACCCTCACCCATCTTGGATTATTCAGAGTTTGCTTTGTAACTAATCAAAATTTACAGATTAAAAAAAACCAACAATGTGTTAATTTATATACACTGGAGGGCAATAAAGGAGTATAGTGAACATAGAACATAAATGAGGCAATGAAAATGTCCTTAAAATTAAGCCAATGTTTTCCTTTTGCCACAAGAATTGATGGATGGCTAATTATTCTCATTTGTCCCAAGATTTACTTGACATGAAGTCCTCTTTAAACTTGTTTTCCTGCCCCTATTGTTAATCATGTCTATCAGAGCCTCCCAGTAGTTGCACTGGGTGATCTGTTCTTTCCTCACCTTACTTTCACTGCCAGCTCCTTCCTCTTTTTCCTGTTTATCTGCTTCTCATTTCCTATCATTAAGCACTAGATCATTACACTGAGATATGGAAGATTTGTTTCCTTCTCCCTTCTCATTAAGGACTTCTGACTAATATTTCTATTGTATCTCCTAATTAGCCTCTTCTGGGGAAAGCTTTATGCTGCTTTCCCAGTTATATTTTTCTGAAGGAATATTGACAAAACTTTTTATAGCATGTCCAAAAAAATCTTTAAAGCATAATTTCCTTCCTAGACTTTCTGAGTGGTGTGAGTATTAGCCCATTTATTAAATTTTGAACTGGATGCCTCATGCTTTCCTGTCCCTATTTACTCTGATAATTTCAGGGAGTTGTTTCTGGATATCCTGCCGTAAGAAACAAATAAACTGAAAAAGTGGTGAAATGGAAGTCCTTAGTGAACAGGACTGCAGAAAAGTCTAAGATGACTTGTTGACAGAAACCCAAGAACGTATCTAAGTGCCAGAGCTTAGCTTAACGGCAGCCAGAGAGGTGTGGAAAATTACTTATTTGTGGAACTTACAAAGAAAAGACAAGTAGAACATACTCTTGGCTTGTTTCCTGTTGACCAACAAGCCCAGTTTTGCTGTGAATTTGTCAGCCCTGGGAGCTACCGTGTCTCAGAGACTCCTCTGAACCTGGCAGAGCTGCCAGGCTTAGTCTGGGAGTACCTGATGCATCGTTACTTGTTTCTATGCAAACTGTTTCCAGCTACCCAGCTGACAGCTCTTTCCCTTTACATTAACTTCCTCCAGAAAACCCAACAAAGGATTTACAAACATCTCCCACTTTAGGCAGAATCTCTCCCTCATTCAGCTAAAGATGCATTCGAAATGATGAGGCATTTGACTGGTGAGAGGGGCATTTCTGTAAGGCACAGAAGCTGCTGTCACCCTCAGCCCTCATGTTCTGCATCCAGCCTGATGCCCATGGACTCACCACACTCTGAGTAAATAATTTCTTCCTAACATCTAACCTAAATCTCTCCTTTTTAAAAAGGGATGTTTTAAGGGATGTTTTTTAAAATGGATGTTTCAAAAGCAGGTGCCATTTAACTTTTACTTGTGCCGGGCCTCAAACACACACAAGGAAATTGCCCCAAGCCGAAGCCTCACATGACAAAATTTCTGCAAGCTGATGGCACATGGGGGAATGTGACAGATGCAGCAGGACAACCCTCATCTCCAGCTTGGGAACACCACTTAGGACAGAGAGAAGACTTCTGTCCTAGGATTTCTCACAGATTTTCTACAAAGCATTCCTAGGGGACCTCACTGTTCAGAGAAACACTTCACCTCCCTTTGCACATATACACTCTCTCTTTTAAATCTGCCAGTAGCTTTTTCTCTTCAGGCTTGTGTTGAGCTTTGGAGACAAAACAAAACTGAATCTCAAGCTACCTCATTTAACATAAGCCCATTTGTCTTCATTTTCATGCTGGACTCCAAGGTACATTTCTGTGAGCTGCTGCTGTCACACATCAAACTTGTGCTCCTGCAGGACTTCAGCTACTGCAGTGTGACCTGGGAGAGGTGACAGAGGAAGGCAGCCCAACAGCACACCTGGCAGCCTAAACCTCACTGACTAATGGAAGGTGTACAACCATCACACATGGGCTTGGCTTAACCCTGAAATGGCAAACAGGGAGTGGATAGGGTATGGAGATGTAATAACACTTGAATCATAGAAACCAAGCAGCTAAAGAGATATGTGGATCTCTCTTGTCCTGCAGATTTGAGACAAGAAACACGAAGTTTGAAGTGGCCAAGCATTATCCCTTGCAGTTGGCAGCTCTTTGAAGACCAAAGCAGCTGCAGCCAAACGACCCAGTGGCACAGGCTTTGTGCAGACTTGCCCTCCCTGTGGCTTCTGACCAGACATTCCTGCTTCCCCCTCCTCCCTGCAGCTTTCCAGCCACCTGCTGCCACTTGCAGCTTTCTGCTGCTAAATATATTCTTTTTAATCTCTCCTGAATCCTGCCTGCCTTCTCTGAAGGGAAGATGAAACTGGATTTTTTCCAAGAAGGCAAGTTTTATGATGTCAGGCCATTAATATTTTTTAGCTTCCCTTCAGCCATATTTGAGAGAGGGAAGTGATCTGAAAGGCTGTAAGTTTCTACATGTAAAAGATCATAGAATCATTGAATGCTCAGAGTTGGAAGGAACCTACAAGGACCATTGAATTCCTGCACAGGACAGCCCTAAGAACCACACCATGTACCTGAAAATATTGTCCAATCACTTCTGGAACTCCATCAGGCTTGGTGCTGCGCCCACTTAATACTGATGCTGAGAAGAAAAATTGAGTTGGCTTTTCTTTCTTTCCCTTCACTGCTGGGACCACGAGACAGCAGGATATTACAGTAGGGTATTTCACTGAGATACAGCAAGGAACAAAAACCTGGCCTTGCTGCAGGGCAGCGAGAGCAGGGAATTCACTTAGATGAGACTTGTGGTCAGTATGAGGCCTGACCAAACATACTTTTATGCAGATATGTACACACAAAGAAATATGAAATCTGATTGCCTGCAACAGGTGTGCAGGAAGAATAGCTCCCTGCAGGAGCAGGTATCAATCTAATGAGAGTCAACATTCTGTTTCAGACAGGTACAGGCCAGCCTGCTTATCAGGCAGCAAAGTTTGAGTTGGTGAGTCAAATTCCAGCAACAGCTGCAGTTTGTTTCTTGGTCTAGAACAGACAGACACCCCCCCAAATAACACTCCCTGTACTAGCAGTTTCTCAGACACTGCCTTGAGCTTTACTAGCCTTCAGCATTCCAGCAAACACACTTCCACAACATCCCAGGGGCAGCTCATTTCTGGCCACGGAACACTGCGTGACCCCAGCCTGAACCACAGGAAGTCACAAGCTGTGGAGGAGGTGGTGGGAAATTGCAAACTGTTCTCATTTTCTAGCTCCCCATCATAAATGTTTTTGGGCAAGGTTTACTACAAGATAAGGAACAGATAGCAAAGCATTTCCTCAGTCTTAATTTTTATGTATAATAAAAGTAAAATAATACTACTTCTAAAAGTAGTCATTATACAAAGAAACCCAATATAAGTACCATGGTCATTAGAATATTAGATAAACACACAGCAAACCAGCTTAAAATGTATCAGTTTCCTGTTCTATCAAAGACCACATACTTTACTGCATAGCAAATAAAGATTCTGATTTCAACTTCAAATAGTCACTTTATATTTACTATAAAAGTATTAAATTAAGACTTTTGAAAAGCAATCCTCCAGTCCAGATGCAGTCTCTAACATGTTAACTGCACAGAAAACAGAACTTTGGGGAGCAACTATCAACCACAGAAGGAACAAATTCTTTCTGATGCAAATCCTTATCCACCAGAAACAGACTGGCTTCCTAATCTCTGTGTTCCTTTTCAATGCAGGTCCCTTCCCTCATCTCAGTTCCTCCTGAGATTTTATTCCCGTATCTTTTATTCCCATATCCTGTGCAAATCAACGCTGCAGTAAGTTTCACAGGCAATTTCTAAAACCTCCTGCCTTCAGGGTACCTAACAGAGGTATCAAGGTGCTCACTTGTAAAGCTCCAGCAGCCCGAGTTCCCCACCTAATGAAGGATTTTGTTTTGGTGAGAAGGTGTAAGGTCACAGCAGTGTGTCCAGCTCAGAAACACATTCCCAGAGCTTCCTAGAGTGCTCTGTAGGGCACAAATACAATAAGCACATGGACCTTTCCATACTAATGGCACTGACATGAATACACTTCAGAGTTAAACTGTACATCTGTAGAGAGAGACTGTGATTTATTTGTAGTTCATTAAAAAATATTTTAAAAATACAGGACTTGAGCTCAGCTTCCTTTACATAACATGCATTGACAATGCAAACCATCCTTCTTCTTTTTGCTTTTCTACCTGTAAGAGAAGAAATATTGAGATTCATATACAGTAAATTTACCAAAGACTCGTGTGTTAGGATTGCTGTCTGGCACTGGCACCATGGAGGGAGTCACAGCACCTACTTCAAGCCACATCTACCTTAGTAATTTCAAATTTCTTTCCTAGGGATGTATAGTTTGCTGTCAGGATAGGAAGTCCTGGGCCCTAACTCTGTTCTCTTTATCAGTCCTTGTTTAGGTTATTTTGAACACCAGGAAGTAAGTTATTAATAGGTCCTCATGGTTGCTTTCAAGCCTATAGACAGCTCTTATGACTGGTTTATCAGACTGTACCACTGCAGAGTGAAAGCAGCTCACTGCAGGCTGTTTCTCTGCACATCTTGAGTCAGAAATCTAGACTGGGGCTTTCTCTTTACATTTGGATTTATTCATCCTTCAGCAACTGACTTGTGCAACACCTAGGTAAGAGCTTGCTTGCCTCTTGACTGTGGCTCTACCAGTACATCATAATCAAGGCTTGAGATTCTCTGCAGCCAACAGAAAAGGTCTTCCAAAGGTTTCCAGTTCTAACACAAAGATGCCACAGGATAAAAGGATTGCTTGCTGGTAAACAACAACTCTGTGGCAGAAAATAATGAGACCTAGTTCTCAGGTCTCTTCTTACAAATTGTCTGTAATCCAACCTGTCACAAATTGATTAATAATAGCCTTGGGATATTTAAAACAGGACAGGGCTCTCCTCCCTTCATCCATCTTATGATTATCTTTTCCCTTCTAGGACAACATTAAAATTTTCTGGCTGAAGACATTTCAGTCTCACCTTTGGTCTTTGGCTGACAGAAGTTAATTTGGCACTTTCTGACACGGCACTTAAAGATGAACAAGGTTTGCTGGAGTCTCCTACAGACCTGGAAATATAAAAACAAGATTGAAAAAGTGAAAAATGGAAGTGACTTCTAGAATATTATCTCTGATCCTGAGTTAGGACCTCTCATCAGCCGTCTTCAACAGCACATCATCTGTCTTGTGTCAGACTGCAGATACTTTAAAAACAAGCAAAGGAAGTTGTGAAAAAGCTATTGGACCTTGGTCCCACTTGCAGAATTTAGTGTGAGAAAGTGAGGGAAAATCCACAAAGCTAAAAAAACACAATTTGCAAAAATGGCAATTTGTCCATTGTGTTCAATTTCTGCTGCATGGGTAATTAAGATATTACAAATATGAAATACTAAAGGATGAACTTTTACCTTCTTACACTGGTTGTACTGGCATGGGAAATGCTGTCATCTTTGGAGCTGTCCACAGCCACTGCCACAGGAACAGGCACTTCAACTGTCCTCCTTGCAGTCTCTAGGCAATAAATAATTGCTTGATTCTGATGAGAATACAGCAACATTGCACAACATTCAGTTGTTTTACCATTTTTTCAGAGGCATCACCTCTTCCCAGCTGCACAGAATATACAGACCAGAAATAAAGCATCAGGCAAATATGAACCTCACACCCACTTTCTGAAAGTGACTGACAATGAAAGCAGAGACTCAGGGCAACTACAGACAATGCTCACATATAATGCTTCCACGGTTAAATTTTTTGTGGTTTTTGCCAATTACAGGCTTAGAGACTTCTGATCTCTCACCTTTGTTCCTTTAAGATTTTACTTCCCATGCTGAATTTACATTACAACAGCCAAACAAGCATTGAAAGTGTTGACCCAACCCATGAGTCACCGCATAGGCACTTGCATGCAAATGTACACACACTGCTCCCTCCTCCCCCCTCCTTCCTCTTTCCAAGTCCTTCCCCCTTGATACATCCTCTGTGGTTTCACAAGGGGAAAGGACAGGTGTCTCAAGTAGACCACGTGTGCATGGTCACATGCAGTTCTGCTTGTAATGACAAGGACTCCATGAAAACCTAAAGCAGCCCTGACCTTCCTGCAAAGTAATTTTTTTTTATAGTTACATATGGTAGCTAATCTGAATCTTGAACCAGCAAGTATATTCCCTAAGCTAATTTACCTCTTTACATGACTGGAAGCTCCAGTTATTCCTTTCTATTAGCACAGCCAGTAACTGAGCAAGATAGTCTGACAGAAAGAGTACCCAAAAGACAAAAACTAAAATGTGGTTGAGAAAAGGATGACCACTCTGCCATGAGTTTTAGAAGCCTGATATAAATACTTCAGTCTTTTTCACTCAAGATTCTGCACGATAGAGGACTGATTGAAAAGCCCAGTGTTGCCCACCAGTGACTATCACAGAATCAATTAAGTAGAAAAAGACATCTGAGATCATCAACTCCAACCTCTGAATGCCACCTTGTCAAACAGACCAAGGCATTGTGTGCCACATCCAGTCCTTCCTTAAGCACCACCAGAGATGGTGACTCCACCACCTCCCTGGGCAGTCCATTCCAATACCTGACAGTGCTTTCTGTGAAGAAGTTCCTGCTAATGTCCAAATGTAGAAGCTGTTCTTCAGACAAGAACATAGCAAAGAACAGGTTTAACATGAAGCCCAGTACTTGCAGCAGACTAATCACTAAGAAGATAACTTCAGCAGAGGTTTAGCTGATACATTTTTAGCTCTCTGAAGTAAGAAGCGTTTGCACCACACAGTCATTAACAGCAAGTGTACTGCTGACCACAACCACTGATTGAGTAAGATAAGGATTCTCTCCAAAGGAGAAAAACACAGTCTTAATAGTTTTTGTTTCTCTTGAAGCTGAGTACTTACCAGTGTAATTCAGGGATGGGGTTGGAACAGGAGATAGCTTTGGAGGGACCATGTCAGCAGTAGCTGATTTCTGCTGGTCTATCAAATGCAACAGTTTATCCCGTGCTTCCGTACTCTGGCGATTCAGCTCCGCTATTCTTTCCTCCAAGCTCCTCGAGACCATGAGATGACTCTACTTGGATAATGGGATAATTACTTCCAATGAAAAATTCACAATTTTCACCCTCAAGGAGGGCATACAATATATTTCAAGTACTTCTTTGCATTTAGTTTTTAAACTGAAAGTGAACAGAATTACATAGCACTTCTGTGAAAAATCTGATTTCAGCCTTTTTACTGTTTTTTTACTGTATCTAAGTCCTCAACTGATTAAACATTACAATATTTTATACTGCTCTTCCCTCAAGTAGGAAAAATACGGCTGTTGTCCATATAGTTTGAAAAAAAAACAACCCCAACCATCCCCCCCAAACAAAAAAAAAACCCCTAAACAACAACAACAACCCCCCAAAAAACCCCAACCCACAAAAAAGTCCCCAAAAGCAAACAAACCACCAAACCAAAACCAATAAACACCCAACAATTAATTACAATTCAGAATACACCTAACCAGAGAGACACATGTTCAGGAGGGTGTGGGGAAACAAAAGCAGGTTTTCTAGCAGAAGTGTCCTGGAAATCATCCTTAAGCCAGGTTTTGATTGCTTTGACCTCTTCCCCTCCCTCTCGCTAATTGCTTCCACAAAAAACAACACTTCCTAAGAGTTTGCATCACCTTGTACAACCAAGTAACTAAATATTAAACAACATAACATAATGTGGAAAGTGACAACACTCTCAGCCTGCATCTAAATGAAGAAATTAAAAATCGTCAGGATCCTTAATTTAATAGTAAATCTGCCACTGTGATAGAACACAAGATAAGAGCAAGGGCAGGGATGTTTTTGTGATGTTAACTTCACTCACTGGGATCCTACTGAGTAACTGCTTAGTTGCAGGTTGATTTTTTTCCACTTAAGCTGAAGCCTTCAAGGTATCTCTTTCCCAAAAATCTTTGGGATTTTCACAGAAGATGACTGACAAGACAGATCCAACAAGTACACACACTATGATCAAACATTTGCAAAAGATGTACTTGCACTAACTTGAATCTCATCTGCTTCTGGGTCTGAGTAGCAGAAGAAATGTATGGCATGGCTTGAAATATGCATTTTACAAGCTTGACAAGAAGCTGTGGGCTGGTGCAGTGCTTTCATTGCTAGTAGCATACAAACTACAAGAGCTTGGATCGCATTGCAACACACCCCTTTGTGCAGCATAATCTTACAAATGTGCTGCACACTCTTCAGAGCCCATGTACAACATAGGCCCAATATGAGAAACTACTGCTGATCTGCTTATGGAATAATAATAATAATAAAAAAATCACAAGCCTCCAAGCAAACGAATGGTAACAGACAACATGGAAGATAAAAAAAGCACCAGTAAACTAGGGGAAAGCAGAAAGGAGATCCAGCCTTCCTCTTCTGTTAAATTCTGACCTGTCCTTGTGAAGAGTCTGGACTAGGATCTGCATTTTGTGTCAGGTCTGGCTGATGTAGACAATCGCTTTTGTCTCCAGGGGCACCTCTGAATTTGCTCAGCTGAGCTTTAATTAGAGCATTCTGCCGTGTGAGCTCAGCTATCTGTCCCAGCAGATCACCATTTTGAAGGAACTCTTCAGCTGTGCTCTTTTTTCCAGTGTCACCTGGGCAGGAAAGATTGATTTTCTCATGGGAACTCTCCAAGTCTTTGTCTGCAGGAGGAATTAGTTGCCTTCGAGAGATGGGGCAGTTTTCCTCAGTTGTGCCCTGTGTCCTCAGGGAGGAAGATAAGCTCCTTTCCTTGCATGGCTCTCTTTCAGTAGACTGGGCTGCAAACACTATAACCACCAAAGAGAGGAACAGTAAGGACAGTGACACGTGATCCTCGCTGAGGAAACTCATAGTGACTTTATTGCATCAGGTTACTAAATAATCAAGCAGGAGTCTGAATTGTAACATCTGGCCTGAATGGTGTTATGGTACTGATCAAAACCATGCTATGCAATATCCTACTCTAAGAACTCACCAGGTGAGTATCCCCTATTGCAAACAGTCTTACATTTAAATGATTTAATTAGAGATTCACACAGAAGTCACTAAGAAGATAAATGGTTCTGAATTTCTTAGCTGACAGATCAAATACTACTTCTTAGTTAGTCCTCCATTTCCAAAATTCAGATACCTTACCTGATAAACTAAGTTTTTGTTCAGTTCTGATATTTATGTTGGGTTATTAACAAAACTTTCAGGATAATAAAACGAAGAAATACAAGATTTTTGGCATGATAATAAACTACTTAGCCCCTGAAGAGGAAGCACTGTGGCCAACAAAAGTAGTCAGGTATTTTTTTGTGGTCACCATCAGCGAAGAGATAACACACCACAGAGACATGACTACACTTACAGCACTCTCTGCTGCTACATGCTAACTCCAACTTGACTTTTGTGACCAAAACCAGATTTTCTATGCTTCATACACCAAATAGCCCATTCCTTCACAAGCTTTAGTTTTTGCCTCTTGAGCAGAGATGAACACTTTAAAATTTACACTCAAGTGTGTCTTATGAATCTTTGAGCATAAAGAAACATTCATTAAGTTTAACATTTGTTGGGCCATTTAGCATCAGTCTTAAGAGAGTAACAATATATTTTAGAGAAATCTTGGAACACAGTTTGGCATTGTTGTTTCAAATGACAGAAGACATCTGACAGTTCTCCGTGGGACTGAAACCAGACATTGCTCTTTGTAGAACAAGACCTTTAGCTCATTTCCTCCAGATTGTTTCTGTACCTTCTCACAGCAGCCCACCAAGTGGCTGCATTAGATATAAACTTCCAACTGCCCAGCAAACTCCTTAAAAATCAAAAGGTCTTTTGGTTATTTTTCTGACTTGGAAAATGCTTACAAAACAAAAAAGCTGAAAGGGAAGAAAAATGAGGAAGCCCACAATACTACTTCTGTACCCCCCTTCTTGTCAGCATCCATCAGTCTGGCCATGGATGTAATTATCTGCCTCTCAAGGATGTTATCCAGGGCCCTGGTACATCCAGTGGGATGGATGTGCTTATAGTGACAATTGTAGCAGGAAACAGCTCAGTTTTAGAATCACAGAGTGCTTCCTCCTGCTCACTTCAGTAAGGTTAAATGAGAAACACCTTCCCTGATCACCCTGAAGAACTTTCCCCCTCCCATGAACCAGAAGCTACCTTTAGGTTGAGCTACCAACCTAAAAAACTCGTGAAGCCTATGGATACTGAGACAAGACTGAGCTACCTGGTTATCTGGCACCACATAATTTCACCTGAATTTCCTCAACCATTTCCTGTGTATTAAATGAAACCCAAAGGGAATCTGGCTCCCCCTGCTTCCAAAAGCCTCTTTGCTGGAGAGATTGGCTCAAAGCAGGAGCACACAGCCTACAGACATCCTGGTGTGTCTGCAGCACACACTGCAGAAACAAAGTTCCAGGCTTCAGTGGTTCCACCATTAAAGGTGATGGAGGCTGGATTACACCACCAGCACATAAAAATCTGAAATGATGTGCTGTAGGTCATCGACAAAGAGCTTCAGCAATCACACAGAGATGATAATCAAAACGAGTACAGAATAAAAATGTCAGTCTGGATTGTCACTGCCAGGACTGCTGCCAGGAGATGGAAAACAGGAAGCATAAAGGCTGTCCAGCAACAGGCACAGTAACAAAGGACATGCACATCTGGGTGCAGCAGGAGCATATTCCAGCTGTAGGGCCAATATGTCTAGGCATACAGATTAAAAAATTTCCATGGAAAATACACCTTCAGAGATAGTGTGAGATTGAAACAGTAACACAAAACACAGACTCCTAAGTCTACTGCAGTCAAGAGAGATCTCACCATTCTGGAGGGAAGACAATTCCTGACTGCTCTTCTGCTGTGGTGGTGACAACAGCACAGCTGGCTGGAAGATGTGAACTGGAAAGTTCCTGCTGGGTCTCATATCACCTGAGGCACCCGGCCCTGGGCGAAACATGAAAGGAAGTTCTTCCTGTGGAAACTTCAGCAGATTTTCCCTATTGTCTGCATCAGTCCTGGGCTCACAGTAGATCAAACCAGGTTTTTCTAAAGAAAAAGACAAAGCCAGGAGAAAATTTAAATGAACAAAACAAACAAAAAAAGGAACAAAAATAGTGAAATAGCAATGTAGGAAAAAGATCAGTAACAACTCCCATGTTCAGATACCTGAAAAGACAGACTAGAGCAGAGCATGTTCCACATACACCTTCCTTCTGATGCCCAGGTGCAAAATTCTTTCACTCAAGCAAATTATAAATTTTTACTGGTCCTAAGAGCAAGAAGAACTCTTACACATAGCCTCACAATTTCAGGACAGTAGTTTGAGATCTGTTTGCAGCTCATGCACAAGATTTACAGATATGTGACTTGAACAGGTATTTGAGCTGCATTTGGTAACCTTCTCTTGAGAAAAGCAGACTTATGCACTTGTCCTAGTGCCCCATATTATAAATTTGATGGCAACAATGGTGTAGAAAACAATTTAAAGCTTTTTTTGAGCTCTGCTGATCTTATTATCATTTAATTCAAATGAGACATCTCTTCAGTATTTAAAAGAAGTAGCTATTCCTCTCTATTTAAGTAAGAAAAATAAGAAGATTTGAAAATTCTAGTGCTGCAGAATTGTTGAATGTAAAGTTTTGGGTGTTAGGTTGGGGTTTTTTTGAGGAGTGCTTTTCTGACTGTTTGGATTTTATATTTTGGGGGTGGTTTCCTTTTGTTTGCTTTTACAAGGCCTGGGTCAATCACAAAAAAAAAGAGAAGATCAGATATGTGGCTTCTTCCGAAGAAGAAAATTCTTCCAGAAAGAAATTAGCTACAGAAAGATTTACAAAACCAACATTTAACTATGGAATACAAGTAACTCTGAGAAATCTTGGGATTCACAAGAAGTTATTGACCTTGAGAACAAAAGCAATGCACTTACACAACCGACCAGGAAAGACAGCTGGGAGAAAACTCAGTGGTGAAAGGTGGTTAACAGTCCAAGGTGAATTATGTTTGGTGGCCAGACTAACCAATCTACTGGCTCAGGTTAGCCTGTCTCCATGTCACACATCACTCAGCAGGTCACTCCCCTCTCACACAGAGTCACTAACACCCAGTGACAGACCTCTCTGACTGGCTGGTTCTGGGCCTCAGCTGCTGCTGCTTTGGCCAGCAGCGACCTCCAGTGTCTTACGGAAGAACCAATCTCTGACTGCCAGGCTGCTCAGCAACAGGAAGCTGAGATCCTGATTCTCTTGGGTTTGATTTCTTTGGGTTTCTGGGGGTTTTTTAGGACCCTCAGAATGAAACTGACTTTGGAAACCATCTTAATGGGGGAAAGCTACTCCCCTCCTTTGCTTGTGCTCACAGCAGAACCCATGGCATGTGAACGTACAGAAGCAACATTCATGCTCATGCAAGAGGTACTTGTGCAAGCAGACCTTTATGAAATACCAGATTTTCCACTACAGGGATAAACTAACAGCTCCTCTTCCATCCATCACACATTCCTTGTACACACCTTGGCTATTTTCTGGACCTTTGCTTGCAATTCCAAAATGTTTTGGACTTTGTTCTCTTTCAGGTTCTACCAAAGGGAGGCCTTTAAATGCTTGTGTGAGACACATCAGCTTTTCGTCTGTTGCTGTCATGTACTGCTGAAGCTTCTTCTAAAGGAGGGAAAAAAACAACCGTACACAGATTACAGAAATTTGTGTTCCACCAACATGAATTAGAAAATTATATACAAACAATCCTGAAAAAAAATTGGCCTCTTAATACTACTGCATGATTCTGTAGGATTCCAGTGAGGATTAAATATTATTCTCTCCATGTTTCCTATTTATAAATTATTTGTTTTTCCTTTTCTTACTCATGACATCACTTCCTCTCTACGGTTTCTTAATTGCACCATTCTCAAATGTAGCTATTAATCAAATCTACCTCTGCTGAAAACTAAAAAAAGGGAAATGTAGTATTACATCTACTCATTGCTCCAGTAGTAGTGTTGGTAATAGTGTTAACAGTATAGATGTGTGAAGGAAGATGCCTAAACTTTTAGATTGATAAATAAAGCTCAGTTTCACAGAATCAGCACTTTTTCAGGTTTTGAAGTTAAATAAACAATTTTCCAAACATTTCATACCCATACATGCTACTGTAATTCTCAGGCTCCTCATTCAATTTGATAATTTTCTTTCTGTTTACTGTCAAAATCTCCAGAACATGAGACAATGCATCTCAACCCACACTTGCAACAGAACTCAGAATTCTAACATGTAATCCTGATGGGTAAGAAGCAAGGGGGGGCTCAGTACCTGCATAGTGATGTTTTCTTCCCTTACTTGAAGAACTTCAGCAGTCAGAGCATCAATCAGTTCTCTGTGTTCATTCAACAGCTCCTCCTGCTGCTGCCTCATCATCTCTTTCTCATGCAGCTGCATTTCAGTCTAAAGAGGGAGAAAAAATGAAAACTTACTATAAACCAATACAGACTCATATTTGAAAACAGGAATGAGTCACTATGACATCATAATGTAACAGCTCTCCCCACTATTGCTAAATTTCATTACTTTATGACAAAATCAAATTGTCTGCCCTTACTGTTTGTTCCTTCAGGACATTTTAGGGAATCCTAGACATCCTTATTCTTCTGTCTTAACAGCTTTTACAGGATGTAACTAAAAGCATTTTCTCTCTGAATAGATACATTTTCTTAAGTCACTGAATCTTCATGCAAGAATCAAATAATTCCAGGTGTGCTGATGCTTGTGCTACTTGTGCCTGATCTTTAGTTTCCCTAATTCATTAATGAAGAAAAATTGGACTAAGTAAAGGAGAAAGTCCTTGCTTTCTAATGTTTTCCATCATAGAGAAAAAGTTCTAGAGGGTTTCAAAAATGAAACAGCTCTGACCAAACAGCTCTGCATCCACATGAAATGAATGAATAAATGAATATTCTTGAGACTAACCCACAGATATTGCCACTAGACACAGACAGATACATCCTGTTCTAGCTGGAGAGAACAGGGTTTTTTGTATTGATCCAAGTGAAGCATGCTGGCTCAGAAAATGGATTAAAAAGACTGTACCTGGTCCTCTCTTTTCAGAAATCAAAGACAAAAAAGCACCAAAAACAGCACTGCTACACCTCATAGCAGCGATGAAGCTTCTGATGCCTTAGATCATCTAGATGAGCTACTGTACAGCACTAACCTAGTCTTGGAGGAAAAGCTTCCAAGCAGCTATGTCATACATTTATGCAAAGGGAAAACATGAGGGTTAACATCCATTCCTATCCCCAGACCAGGATTTAGGTCTGGTATACCCTCAAAGAAGTATTTTTATCCCAGCCCACTGCAAGATGTGGCTCTAAACACATGAGCTTTAAAACTGCACCAGAACATGCAGCAGATAGGGAGAACAGAGAAGCACAGATTCAGGGAATATGCCCAAACTCTTTTTATCATGTGGGTCTGGCAAAGAAACAGCTTTCTCAGCAGAATGGGGGTGAGGAGGGAATGGTTAATTCTAACATTTGGAAGGCAATCTGAAAACTAGTTTAGAAACCAAGTCAGATTTATCCATTTCCCTTGAAGAACTTCATGTGGTTCTGCAAACATTTCAGAAGTTTCTTTTCCTCCTTTTCTCCAGCCTCTTCTGTATTCACTACTTCCTTCTTATGGGTGTTGGTTTGTTAATAACTTAATAAAAACACTTCCACAAAAGATTCCTGAACTCAAGTTTCTCTTCCTACTTTTCAGATACAATTTTGAGAATAAATTAGGCAACATACTTCATTGTAATTCTTCTGATTTTCTGCAGCAAAACTGGGTGGAGAGAACGGGAATCTCTCTAAAAGCTTTGAAACCTCATGAAGACTGACTGTCTAACTGATTGTTTAACTAAAATCAGGGGCTTTCTAAATATCCCCTGCAAAGTCGTTTTCTATAAAAGCACTGCCAATTATAATTCAGGCATTGGAATTCTGCTAACTCTGCTGGCTAAGCAAGACAGATGGTGCACACAAGTGCTTGATTTATGTCTGGCATCATAGGGACCAGGTTTTATGAAACACTCAAGAGAAGCTGGGCTTCTTCCCAGCAAATTCTCAAATTTTAATTGCAATTAAACCTCCTGAAAAGGAGAAAAGTCACTTTAGATTATGAATGCAGTATCTACCTCAAGCAAGCCTGAATACAATTAACCACATCATGCAGCTTGAGTGACTTCTTCATATTCCTACTTCAGAATGTAGGTAGAAAATTTATGAGTGTGGGAGACAACCCTGCAAGCAATAATCAGTGTCTGTAAGGATGGAATGGTAAGACAAGAAAAATTATTGGAGTAGCTTTGAAAAAAGTCTGAGGCTCAAGAATAACTCATTTCTGTAAAAAAATTAAAAATAATCTAACTGCAATTACATTTATAACACAATTTAGATGCTATTAAATTGATGTATTCCTAACAAACAGAAAACATTCTACTCAAATTCTAAGATCCTTCCTTATAACTGCAAAAGAACCAAATTTGATTCCCTGCTTTGGTATTACAATTTTAACAAAGACCAAACATAATTAACTTGTTTTAAAACATAAGACTTTCTCAGCTGAAGCCCATCTTTTGATGACAGTTGCCTTTCACTCTTGGATTATTTACTATTTGCTTCCAGGATTCAAAGTAAATTCTTCCATACAGATTAAATACAGAGTAATAGAAACATTAAGTTATTATACATCTGGTAAGAAAAAAAATAGAATTTTAAAACAAGATGGGCTTCCCCCTTTTAATTATTTTACACTCTGAAAAGGAACCGAAATAAGACAGTTCCACATTCATTAGAGATCTATTACCTTTGCTACGAAATAGAGCATGAGCATTTAGATAATATACTCTGCTGCATCTATTTAGAGTGCAGGAACTGTCATAATCTGGTTTAAAATGTCATACAGACCAAATGAATCTGTGAGGCACCGCTGCCTCTTGACAGCTCTGGGATACAGATGAACTAGAACACACTTTCCCCCCGCTTTTTTAAAAAAGCTGTGTGGCACACAACTGGTCTTCTTTATGGAATTCCATTCATTCCCAGCTGTGCACTGTTACAGTGAGCACTTCAGGTCATTCTTGCTTAAAGTTTCTGTTATGGGTAGTAAAAGAGGACTAAGGAATCCCTGAAGGAAAACAGAAGATTTGGGTCCACTGCTCTGGTGACAGACACCAGCATCAACTTTGGGAGGCAAAGGAAGAAAATTAATTTGTAAACAATGCTGTAGTTATTACCCTGCTACGATTCTGAGTATATGTAAATAACAAATTAAAATAATTTCAATTGGTATTTTCTGCTCTTAGAGAGAGAGAGTCTCTGCACTGAGAGACTTTCACTGCAGTCAACTCCTCCATTTTCACTAGGGATACCAATTCCTAACAAACCGGTTCCTGACAAACCAACAGTTTTAACTCCTAACTGCATGCAAGCCTAGCAATAAGCAATGATAATCAGAGAGCAGTGTAAAATGACTGGAAGCCAGAAAAGACCAAAGTTCACATCTGTCAAATAACTTTACACCCTTCCTCATTCAGTCTCCAGGAGCAGTTGTAAGTCTCTCACCTCTTTGAGGTAGCGCATCAAGCGACAGAGAGCGTTCACCAGTGACAGAGTAAACCCAGACAGGCCCTCACTTCTCTCTTTTTTTTGGACCTCACGACCTGTACATCGCTCATATTCCTCCAGTTCATGCTCCACTTCCTGGATCATGCTGTTGAGAACATCTAGGCTGGGTTTGTTGTCCCTCTGAAGGTCAGTCTGGATTAAATTAGTTGGAGAATCACCTCTCCTCTGTCTTGTAGAGCTCTGTGCAGCTTGCTTTCTTTTCACTGAAGGGGAAGAAAAAAAGGGTCATTGGAATTTCAACTTGTATAGAGATCTTTGCAGTACCAATGAAATTGCCTTGTTTATTGCAGTAAATCTAAGGAAATGCTCTCTTGCCATAAGATGAAACAGACCATCAAAGAATGTCCCCCAGTCATTCTAGCTATTTTCAGGTCCTCAAAAACCACATTTTTTGCTGCCACAGTAGCACCTCTCAAGCACAACTGCTTGGTGCTTTTATCTTGGATACACCTGTTTGTACTACTCTCCTTTCCAGTTAAATGCATGGAAATAGTCTGCTAATGAAAAACACCAGCTGCTTTCTCATAGTAAGCAAATCTCCTTTCATGTTACAGCTTGTAACTGATGTCAGTCCCCTCATACAAACATTTAGAACATGGGGACCGAAATGCATCCTTAATCTGTGCAGCACAGAACACAAAGCTGGATCAGAAAAGTCCTGCAGGAGAGAACTCCATGACCAGCAAGGTAATGGGGAGCATCAAAGGGCCTTGTTTATGGTTCCCAGATCCCTGTGGACTTGGCTTTGCCCATGAACATGCAGAACACTGGGGAAATACATTAGACAAGGAGCTGTGGAACATCCAGCCTTAGATATCCTCAAGACTCCCTTATCAAACTTTGGTATTAGCCCTGCAATGACTTCCAAAGATTCCTTCCAACCCACATTTTCTTAAGACATTAAGGACCTTGGACAAAGGGTATTTTATTTTTAAAAGTACTAAACTCTTTGCTGCAATTTGCTTTTGTTTCCTTGAGTTTGGGTTCAGCACTTGTCTCACAGTGTCATTGGAGTCTACAGACTCTTCTTCATCTTCATTCTGAAGTCTTGAACAGGTTCTCTTGATTACACTGGTAGCATTGAGGGCTGATTTAAACACAAACAAACAAAAAAAAAGTACAGTGAAATATTTCAGGCATGTTCTTAATAGCAATATGTTCTAGAGTAATTTTTTGATAAGAGCTGGCTTTTTAGTCTGGAAATACATCTGAGCCAAAGTGGCATACATTTCCATCTCTCACCCCCACCCAGGAAAGGAACTCCATGAACAGCCCAACAACCTTACTTTGATTTGGCAAATCCCACCTGACTGATCCAATGAAGGAGAATCAGCTGTTGGAGTCCAAGGCACATTTGATTTCTGTGATAGGGTGTTTTTTCTCATATTCTTTTCAACCCACAACTGAGAATTCACCAAGGAATTTTCTTCTCTCAACAACCGAAGCAGCCTACATTCAGAGCAGGAATAACAGTGAATTGTAACAGGACAATGGCATGAGTCCAGATTATCTGCCTTGACAGAGCTCCTAAAATTATCTGCCCATTCAACACCCTTTTTAACTCCAGCTGTTTTCCAGTGTCAAGCAAATGGAAACTTGAGTGGATGTACTTGTACTGACCTTTCAGAATTAATGCCAGATTTGAAACCCAAAACATCATGGTGTTCATCTTCTGATAATTCTTCCTCCTCCTCTTCATTAAGAGCCTTTTCAAGAGACAACAAAGAAAACAAAACAGAATTCAGAAGAAGTTAGAGACCAATTTTATGAAATTGTTTCAAGAAAAAAAACCCAAAAATGTTTGTTTTAGTCTTCCCCTACAAAACTTAAAATAAAAGTAACATACAGAAAAAAAACTCCAACCCAAACCCACACCCCTTTGCAGGAAGTTCTGGAGGACTTTAGTACATAAGAAATACTGATACTGACAATTGTCTCTGAAAATAACACAGCAAGTGACCAATTCTATAACCAATATTTTCTTTGTATGATTAAATATGAAACCCCATGCAAACTAGAGGATTAAAAAAGCTGTTAAGGCTGCATTAAAACAGAGATACAGCAGGCAAAAATATGGAAAAGCAACCTGAATCCATAGCATTTGTAAAATTTCAAATCATTTGACATTACATAATGAGACTTCCATAACTTCATAATAAGACCAGCAAAATTACATTCATAGTCTGTGTGTAAAATGCAACCAGAACAAAATACAATCCTATGTCCTACATTCCTAGCTAAATACAAACAACCAAATTTGGAATTCAGGTTCCTCAAACTCCCAGGATTCTGAGCAGGTTTCACCAGATAGCCTTTAACTGTGATTTTCATAAGCACATAAGACCTCACAGAAGCTTGGCAGACAATCAGTACAAGTTTCTTTTAAAATCTTCAGCTTATCCTGCAGCATGCATCCAGTGACACAGCTTACAAAGGTGCTGCAGTTCACTCCTCATATTAAAAAAATGAAAAACAAATGCCACACCAAAATACCTAACACACAAGTACCACAACTCAAATCAAAAAATACTTTTGCAAGAGAGTAGGAAATGGGAGTAGAGACCCATAGGAATATGATACCATCACTTTTGCTCCCAACAGCCTGTTTTTGTCTTCAACAGAGGGAAGTTTTCTGGGAGCATCATATACACCTGTTCTCAAACCCCAGTGAGCATTCCTGGTACAACATGGTATTAAAAGAAAACAGCACAAAGGCAAACTAAATTAAATTTTAAACAATTTAAAAATTGCTTGCAACAAATCTGAATAAATGTAAAATAATGCAAAATATTAAAAGTTAAACTTGCAGTTAAACTCATCATGGTTGTGGAGTGAACTGGGACACAAATGGCTGTGTCCTCATATATGCAGATATAACTGCTAAATCAGAGACATATTCTGAAATGTAGCAATTAGTTAAGGGACACAGAAGTTCTTCTCTTAGACTGTAATCAGGTTGCACTCTTCCTGAGAATTCCAGAATTTAAAAGGGAGGGCATGCTAATGTGAGAGCACTTCTACAAGACACAATGATGTTTGTTTCTCATATCCAAGGATTAGATCAAAAAATCATGATTCCCAGAGTCTCACAAAAGAAACTCACCTCTGTTTAACCTTGTCCTCTATGAATATTATCAACAAAAAACAATTTAGTTCTGCTTGGAACCTCTTATCTTTGAATAGTCTTATTTTGTGCAAACAAAAAAGCCACAGGACATGCATGCATGGAACAAAATATAAATTACCTGAGAATCCATGACAGATTCACTAAGGATGGAAAGCTGACTGGGAGGATGACTTTTTTTTACAATGGGTCCTTGAGATGATTCTAGGTCACAGTTAGGAGCCATTGTTACATTAGGAAAACCTATAGGAATTAAACAACACAGGGAAGAACACAGAGGGCTTGGTCTGTACTTATGTTGCAGCACTTTGTACTGAAAATCAAGCTCCTGTACTTCACCAAAAAAAAGGGTCACAGGGATGTCACTTTAAACAACAACCAAAGCCCAACCACAGGGTTAATTTAATACACTGGGCCACATATCCAGCTTTTGTCCTTCCCACCTGCATAAATACACTTGTGCAGAAGCAGCTTGCAGGATCAGACTAGGAACAAAAGAGCATGGCAGCCTACAGAGAAAAACCCCTAGGTTTAAGATTTCATATACAGACAGCCAACCCTGCCTTCCAGCAGCACAAGGATCCACAAGCCAAATTAAGAAAAGAAACAGCCTCATTCAGGAATTGCTGATAAATCCTCAAGCATATCCAAGAGCAAAGAGCCAGCCCATGCAGCAATGAGAATCAGAACTAGTGCAGCAGCTCAAACTGCTGCTCTGCACAGGCCAGTAGCCTAGCTGTGAAATGGTGAGCATGAGGAGTTTCAGAGCACGTGATGTGAAATTCCACAGTGGACCAATACAGGAATAACCAGCCATCAGTCACTCTCCCCTGCCATGGGAGGTGATAACCTCACCTGTGTTCCATCCAACATGAACAGGATCAATTGTACTGTGTTAGACAATGAGATGAAAGCAGTTAAAAAGAATGCTTTGCAAAGCAAGACTATTCATGGAAAACCAGGAGATAATCTTACATGTGCTACCACATACAGATGAGATGTTCTACCTGTTCGTGTGCGAGGAGCATCCCCAAGCAAGCCTTTTGCCACAGCCATAACCTGACCAGATTGTTCCATTACATCTTGCAAATGGTACTGATCAGACAGTATCTGAAATTACAGTGTATAAGGAAACTTTACACTGAGCACACCAATTATTTCCTTTTTTTTTTCTGGTATTATTCCTAAAAACAGTTACTAAGAGAACAGCCAACAAGAGAACGTTTACAAAGTTGGTATTGTGCAATTAGATCCTAAATAAGATAGATCAGAACACCATGCTTCATTCTGAGTAACTAGAATTCATACTGTTTTTCTGAAAAATTAAACAGTTACCACTTCTGAGGTCCCCATCAGCACTGACTCTCTTCAGAACACATCCTTTCAGTCCCTCTTCTCCTCCCAGCCTCACACAAGAAGCTGGGTATTTATGACATGCTCATCAAAACAAAGACATATCTAGCAATTAAAAAAAAAGCATCCTCAAATCATTTGACCTCAATGTTAAGTCACAGAACACTTACCTTCATCTGACACCCAAAACATGTACTATTTGATAATATTCAAACCAATTCAACAAGACTTGTTTCACTCCGTTTTGCCTCCTGAAAATCCTACCTAAAACTCAAGCCACATAGCACCAAAAGTTCCAGCAGAGGTAAACACAGCTGACTACATCTGGCACCGGAAGACATTTTGGGAATCTCCAGAAGATACAGCTTCTGTATTCAAATTCTCTCTCCCAAAGTCTCTCTCTAGTATTTGAAGCCCATCACAATAGGTGCCTCCTAAGGAAGGATGTCTTGGAGTGCAAATCAAGAGGCATCCAGCTGCCATGAGCCAAATGGAGCTGACTGGGGATGGATGGGGCTTTGTCAGCAGAACACAATTTAAAGCTCCTCACTGACTCCTGGCCTCATTCAAAAGCTGCAAATTGAAAACTAGTAAAATTATATCCCACAACCTGGGGAGAAGGTCTTAAATTCCTGAGAGGAGATATGTCAGTGACCTCCACTTGACCATGGTTCATCAAATTGACCTAGAGACTGTGAGTAGTTTAAAAGACCCCACAGAAAAGGCTCATGTATGCCCTCCTACTCAAAATTTGAAAACTGACTGACAATTTTTGCTCCTCCAGGAATAAGAAACTGTTTTGAAATGGTTTCACAGCACTCTATGCTGTTATCTCCACAGAGTTCTCTTCCATGTCATTGGTAAGTTTGCTGGTTTACATTCAGCCTCATACAAAAAAATTCTAGGCAATGGCATTTCACTTGTTTCTCTCCAGCCCCCTATTTTATTACCTGCTTTGTTATGTCACAAAGTATCCCTCTCTGTCTGAGTTTCCCTGTTTTTCTAGTCTTTTGAGCTTGCATTACACTGCAGGAAATTAGACTTCTCATAATTTAGCAGATCAGTGAATATTCATCTTTCAAGCACTCCACAGATCTCCTTTTCCAGACCACTATGCAATTTTCACATCTGATACAAACTAAATCTCGTACTTTCCATTTAGCCATCTGACACTAAAACAATGCAGGTTTTTAGAAAAAGTTATTATACCAGATAGGTAGAAGAAAAAACAATGAAAAAAAGAAAAAAGTTTATATGGCTCATTTCCTGAAGATAATTAAAATTAGAGTGATGTGTATAATCAGACAAGAATTACCCTGATTACTTTGTTTTTACCCTCCCTACTAGATCTTCTTTGGCATCAGCAGGTTCCTAAGCTCTACCCTCCTGCTGAACATGTTATGAACATTTTTAGAGCATTGCTCCCAAGGTAGATTAGCTCACATTTGCTTGTGATGAGAAGGAAAAAGTGATATCATCTTGTAACCCCTTTAGGCCCATTTACACGCCCTGGACAAATTCACTGACCAGTGTGCTTTGTCCCAGGTGAGTATCACCTACAAATTTCATTTAAAATCACCTTCCCTCCTGTTTCAGATTGTTATCAAAGCAAAATAAACTGGACTCGTCCTAAAATCTCTCCACTACAATAATCCATTTACCTCTACTCTTTGGTACAATGCACTAACATTCTTTTAAAAATAAGCTGTTACAGAACCAATCAGTGTGGTACCTACACATTCACAATCCTAAGTTTCAGAGTGAACTCATTATCTTTTCATTCAGATTTTTAGGCAGACAAATTCCCAAAGTAGTAAAATTTTGCTTATCTGTTTTATATCTTTTCTGCAATCTCTTTCTGTTCAACACACAACTACATGAGAAACAAAACTAAGAGCAGCACCTTCTTAGCTTTTGTCTCTGAGTCTTTTGCAGCTGAGCAGGATTCAAGAGGCTTAGAAAGTTACACTCCCAGCACTAGAAGAAAAAGATCACCAAGGTAACAGAGACAAGGAAACAATTCTCAGTGGTTGTGCTCTACTGGGAGACACAGGGTCTCCACAGTTACTCTGAACAACAGGACCGGGCAATTAACAAGACTGAAGTTAGGGAGAGGTGAAAATGGTAACTCTATTTATTTTGTTTTTCTCTACACTGAAGAAGACACCAGTGATTGAAACAGCAACAGTCAAATCTGTTTCATCTTGCCTGGCATCATTTCCTTTTGTCTTCCTTTTCACTGATTCAGAACTAGACACAGAATAAACTGAGTGAAGCAATCTCTTAACTAGAAAGGGGAAAACCACTCAGGAGGAATTGAGATTTTCATTAGAAACAGCAACAAATATAGAAGACTATTTCCTAAACATGAGTTTCACATCTGCAAAAGAGTTAAGTCACGTAACAGGTAGCCCAGCCAAATCTTAGAAAAGATGGTCTAATCTACCTTTTGGGACACATAACTTAGTTCTGCATGGAAGTATTATTGAAACTAGGCTGCATTAGGGAATGTCATGTCAAGATTCCCAGTGCTTTTTGAATACTCTGCTGAAATATGCTTGGCAGAAAAGCACCAAAGTAACAAAAGTCCAAGTCTGAGGCTTGATTAGCAAAATATCCATAACACAAAAATTCTACTGTGACTGCAGAGAAACAGGGGTCAAGTAGAAAACTGGCTGGTGATCTTCAATTCTAAGTACTTCCATCTGTTTGTCTATGCTTGAATGTTCTCAGAGATCAAAAAGTGACTTCTGAAAAATTGCAAAAAGACAAAACAATGAAGTTTGTGATGGTTAGTCCACTGCATATTTACAGAACTACCAGATCATGTTTATTTTAACTGCTAAGTGAACACTGTTCATCATCATTCTTTACCAGCTTGAACAAATCTCAGTCTGTTTGAGTACAGAGGTCTGAAAGCTAATTTTCAGATTAGTTTTCATAACACATGGCATGAAGTGACCTGCCTTCTGAAAAAGGAGATCCACCACCACTTTTCTCTATGTTAACTAGGCTTGGGTTTACTGTCACAATTCAATATTCAAAAGCAAATTCAATAATATATTTACAGTCAGAGTGCTTTACAATGCTGAGAGAAAAAGTTTTTTCAATTCTCAGATTACAAGCTTCTCAGCCATAGCTAATCAATCTTTGCTGTGCCACTTTTCCTCCCTTAACAACTTCTTGCCTCACCCTTTCAGCCTCCTTCACACTGCATTTTCTCTTTTTAAATAAGCAGTGTCCCTCCCTGATAGACAAACATTCCTATTTGCATCAAAGAAAAATGCTAGACATGAGGAAGAAGAGGCAAACTGGAAATAAGAACCCAAAGAATACACATCCTTTTTACAGCAGTTGAGCTCTGCAAACAGTTCCTGTTCAGATGAAAAGAGGCCTGCAGAATTACAGAGGGCATAGCCAGGCAACCTGGGTCAAATGTCTACGCAACAGCTGGTTTGTCAAACAGTCTACTCCAATCACTGCATGCATGCAGCACACAGAGCATATGCACATATGAAATCAAGTTATCCAGCAAGAGGGGCAATTGTAGCTTCCAGCTGCAAGAGCAGCTTTCCAGCAGTGCTGCAGACCACCTGCAGCAGGCTGCAAGGGCAAATCTAGCTCTCACCTCACGCATCAGAGCCAACTTCCTTTTCTCCAAGGAATCTGCGCCCAGCTGCTTTTGCTTCTTCCATTTTCTGTTCAGTGCTTTCTCTTGGAGTTCCAGATGTGCCAAGGCTTTGTTTTTTGATTTGTGTATCTCACGGCGACGGAGCTACAGGAACATAAAGGAAATAATTTCAAAACTCAACCTTAAGCAAAATTTGCAGAGCAAAGCTAACGAGCTCTTCTTGATTTTATCATTCCCGCACTGAACATTATTTATGTTAACTTCACAGTGGTGCCAATGACAACCTCATAAACATCCACAAGTGTAAAATGCCATCAGTATCAGCCAAATTTAAAGCAGCTCCAAAGGCGAATGGGGAAAGTCTCAATTTCTGTCTGCCCTACACCACTGACTCACCAAGGGTTTTCTCAGCTGTAAAGGGAGGCAAACCCCAAACATTAGCACCTGTAAGGTGCATAAAAAGATAATCATGCATTTTCCTGATTTAATACCATCAGTCACCAGACAGAGCATCTCCCTTCTTCTAAGTTTGATAATATATAATAAATATAGTTTAAATATAAATCAAAGAAATTAAATGTGTAAGATGCTAGCTAAAGTCTCTAGAAGCTATCAAGCCAAACACCTGTAGAATCAAGTCTTTCTCTGCTACTGCCACCATCTGTCCCGATAAACCTGTCAAAACTTATAATAGCTCGTACTGCCTCTTCCATACTGGTAATTAGTGCTAGCAAGAAAATGTAAATACACATTTAAATATGTGTAAACACAATGCAATTAAATAAATGTAAATCTGTTTATTGCCAAGAGATCACATGCTTTGCACTGTACCATGTAGGTACTCTGCAGATACACAGTGCAATATACTTTTCACATACTTTGCAAAGTATTTGACTTCTTGGCAATAAACAGATCATTCAGTATAAAGAAAACGTGTTAAACTGTTTAAATAAAAATTGAGTATTTTCAAACTTAGAGAGGCTTCTCAGATAAAGCACATCTTTCAGTCCTTCCAAGTAGAGATAAGACCTTCCACGAGTCCACTAACCATTCATGTATTTACATTTTCATGCTTTTATGATGGCACGCAATTTATTGAAATAAAAACCTCTCAGTGGGAAGAAGAAACTAAAAAACACAACTGCCAGGCCTGGGGATGCTCAACATCATAAACAAAAAACTAGCACTAAAGAGCCAACATGTTCAGAAGCTTGAAAAAGAGATTAAATATTGGCAGAAAACACCCCCGTAAGTACGGGAAGCACTTTTTATGTCAGACAACCAGCTAAATGCCCTTCCTTGCCACAGGGCCAGAGCAGTGACTGCTATCAAACTTACAATATCCTCAGGAGTTGCACGGTGCACTGTCAAATCATGGACGGTACTCTGCGAACAGGAACCAGGGAACACATCAGAAGTCATAACTGACGGCAAACTCTATATTTTTTTTTAAAGTTTTATTTAAAATAAAACCCATACAACTTTTAAATTGCAGCCTAACACTATGCTGCTGGGCACTTTTATGGCGCTGCAGAGCGTTCCACCCTCAGCCAGGCAGCCACCAGAAACGACACCTCCACCAAACCTGAGCGCGCTCTTTCCCCAGGAGATGCGGGAGGCCTGGCTTCGAGCAGGGCCAAGGAAGGCAGAGGGGCCGCGCTCCCCTCGCACACGGCGTGTCTGCCCGCCCGAACCCACACGCATCCCGGGGCTCTCCACGGCGCAGCCCCTCGGGGGCGGTGGCTCCCCCAGCCGTGCGCACGGAGGCTCCCGGGCTTTTTTTCCCAGCGGAGGCCGCCCGGCAGCGGGGAGCACTTACATCCCAGTCCCGCTTGGCCACCGCCGCCTTTCTGGGGGCCTTCCTGCCGGCGGTGCGGGGCCGCGGCCCGCGGAGCAGCGACATCGCGGCCGCAGGAAGGGGCGGGAGCGACACCACCGCCGGCACCGGTTTTGCTCGGCCCGCCCTGAGGGGAGGGGCGGAGCGCGGCCTCCTCCGCCCGCCTCTTCCTCCTCCTCCTCCTCCTCCTACTCCTCCTCCTACTACTACGTTTCCCGCACGGAATGATAACGGGGCTCCTGCGCCCCTCGGGGTTTCCGTGAGGGAGCAGCCTCTGCCCGCGCCGTCCCCCGGGGCTGCAGGGGACACCCCCCACCGCCTCCCTTCACAGAGCAGTGCCGTGGCCGCCCCAGCCCCGCTCCACGGCAGCGCTGCTCTCCGCCTTGTCACTCGTTTTCCATCGCACCTCGCCTTAATTTTTCTGCTCGTTCTCTTTTCACTGTTATCCCTCCTCGCCGCGAACACCCTCCAAAGATATCTCGCAGTTTCCCTCTGAGGAAGCCTTGGAAATTTCCCCGAGCGGAAATGTATTTCAGATGCTGTTAGAGGTAGTTCAGAGCAGAATATCGCACCAACCATGAAATTAAGATGACACGATATTAAGGAGCGACTCTTGCTTAAATTGAACAAATTGATCTCGTTAGCTGTGCCACCGAGGAAGGGTGTACCTCTGTGGCCACAAGAAATTTCTGGTTTCCGTAAAGCAGCTGGTGGTTCTGAAATGAGTCATTTAGCTTACACATGGGTGCAATGTATTTCCTACAGACTTAAACCCCAAAATGTGCCACATGTAATTACATCATGAAGACATGATGTAATTACTCCAAAAGATTACAGTTAACATTTTGTCTTACGGTGTGAGCATAATATTTTGCCTGTGGGAGCTGGAAAGTGAAGACATAAGGTTTATTAGCTTTTCATTCAAAACTTTTTTCATTTCACCAAGACTTCCTGGTGCTTAGGGTCCCCATCAATGTAATTCTGGCTTTACCAGCATCACTGTAAAATGATTCATGCAGGTGGTAATGGTTAATGTATTGAGGGAAGGAATTGTTTTGCAATACGAAGAGAAGTTGGAAATCACAAGGGGAGAAAAAAGCATTAGAGAAATACTTTCAGCAATTGCCTCTAATGAAGTGCTGCAAAGGTTGGAGGTTGCACCTCCACTTCAGTTTCCATCTAGACACTCTGCATAGATACCGTATGCACCTGAAAGTGATCATCAGAGTTCAGCCTATGGGAAGAGAAATCCATGCAAGGCAATTCATTAATCTGTGTTGGTCTGAAAAGCTGGAAGCCAAAAGTATAAATCAAGAGCACGTCTGGAATCCTCTCTTAACACGGCTTTAAATTTTCTTGAAGGACAAGGCCTACTGAAGAAAAAAGCAACAAAGGTGTAATTGCCTCATTACATGGTCTATTTTGAAACCTCTTAAACCTCTCTGCTATGATAAATTACAACCAAATATAAATGTTAAATACCTAATACAAGCAAATATGATACAAGCCAGAAACAATTCTCATTCAGGCAGTGTATTCTCACTTTGCCCACCTATATGAAGAGACAGAGCAGGTTCTATCAGACATCTTTAGAGCCTGTCTATATTTCACTTCTCGTTATTCTTCACACTGCATTTTCAGCAGTCTGAAAATGTGGCATTATCTCTGCAGAAGCCAGCTGAGCATCTACAGCATCTATTAACTCGCAGAGATGCTTACATAAGACAGAGACTACATATGCAAACAGTAATTTTCAATCATCAGGTTTCCAAACAATTTAGTTTGTTGTATGTTTATACTATTTCATTTTCTAAGTTAGTATGATTTAGGGAATTCCTTTGTAATATCCTCTATCCTGGATTTTTTTGCAGCCATGGTTACCAGAGGAAATGTAGTTTCTTTACTTTTTTTTGTTTTGTTTTGTTTTGTTTTGTTTTTTTTTTTTTGTTTTTTTGTTTTTTTGTTCGCAACAGCAATGAGATTTTCTGCTTTTGTGCTATAGAGAAAAAAAAATTAACAAAAAACCTCAAAACCAGAGTTTTTTGAGCATCTCATCCAGCACAGTTTCTCCTTCCATTGAGACACTCACAACCCTGGGCTTTATTTACACTGGAAAATGGGTCCTTTACAAAGTACATGCCCTCCACACAGCCAGAGACAAGGAGACAAGGGCCCCAAGAGCATCATCCCCTTTTTGGGAGGTTTGGCACCCTGGGCTCATGGGCAGCCTAGAAACAGCACAGCTGAGGGCTGGCCTCTTCCCTCCAGTGACTTTGGCATCAGGGCTGTGGGGAGGCTTCAGCGAGGACTCTCTTCCCCTTCACAAGGCAGCTGCATTTCAGGTGATGCTCAGGTCCTTGGCTCTGCTTGTGGCTGTGTGGCAGCCCTGTCTGTATCCCTTTGGCCCAGACCTGCTGACCAGCTTCCTGGCCAGACCTCAGATCTGCCTCACTGTTGGGGACTTGCCTGCTGCTGATGGGACTGTGTCTGTCCCTGACTGCCATCACCAGACCTGACCTCGGACCTATCCCATTGCTATTGACTTGTCCACCAATCTGGACTCCATTGATTCCATATCTAGGCCCATCCTGCTTCTCTTGCTCAGATCCCATGGGATGGGGCTCTGGCTGGTGAGGTCCCTGCTCTGCCCCTCTTTTCCCTCTCTGTGTTGTGGCACTCAGATCCCGGTCCCTTAGGGAGCATCTGGCCCTTGCTGGCTCCCAATGCCAGAGTATGGTGGCAAATACAAGAAAAGATCCCTTCCACTGACTCAGACCCATGGTGTATATGGATAAGAATACTGTCTCTTAGAGAGATTGGTTCTTTCTTCCAAACTACATGCTGCCCTTCAAGAACAAGATCCAGGTGTAATGAAAAGGGAAAATGGGCTACTCATCTTTATCAAAGAGGTCTAAGTGAAGTGTTATAAATCAGCCAACCTCCATTTGTTATCCAGAAAAGTAATGAAGCAAGCTGTTTGGCAATCAGCGTGCAAGCAACTAAATAACAGTAAAGCGATGAGCAGCAGGCACTCTGCATTTGTCCAGAACAAATCATGTCAAACTAACCTAATTTATTTCTTTGCCAAGATAACTGACTTAGTAAGTGCTGAAAGGAATATGTGAAACGTGCTTTGACTCTGTAGGGCTTTTGACATTGTCTTGAACACCACTCTCATAAAGGCAAATTGGTCTCAGATGGTATTAACATAAGAGGAATGTGTGATTTAAAAGCACTTCCCAAACTGGTGCAGTGGATATTTTCCTGTCAATAGGAAGGTATATCAAATGAAGAGACCTGATCTGTCTGATAGAATTGTTTACTTTCATTAGCAACTTGAATGGTGGAGTTGATCTTTGACTTCAAACTTCTGCAAATAACACCAAGTCAGTCAGTACCACACCTTGGAGGCAAAGATTTCAACAAAGGTTTACCATTGCTAAATCACAGAAAAAGCCTCAAAATAGTGAGATGAAATGAAGATAAGAACAATGTATGACACTTAGAAAACTTGACTTCTCAAATTAAAAATTAGGGAAAATGTGTAGTCTTTGGTAAGATACCATAATGCACATCTCATCAGGAAAAGCACTTTAAGAATGACATAACTTGGCATTGGAAAATGTGGACCGTATGAAGAGCCACTTTTTTGCCACGAAACACAACTAGAGAGGGACAGTGCACTGATATCCCAGTCTGAAAAATGCATGACACCAAATGCATTTATTTAAATAAAAAATTATTTCCAGCTGCCACAGCTACCTTGGTTTGCAGAACACCATCTTTGTGCCATCAGTCACATTGCTCTGAGGAACCACGCATGGCCCTTACCTGCTTTACCTCCTCCTGTTGCTTGAAGTCTCCTCTCTGGGAGAAGATGGGTTTCCTATTGTCCTCCCTCCTGCACATGCTAGAGGGCTGCTGGCCCTGGCAGAGGGACCTGTGCATCTGCAGAGAGCAGTGGGTGAGAAAGGAGCTGTAGGGTTCAGAAGCCTTGGACTGTACAGCGTAGGGAGGGGAAGCCACAAGTGTCCCAGTGCCACCACTGTTTGAAGTCCCCCAGGATGGGTCACACCACGTCCTGCTGAGAGGCAAGACAGAGCCATAAAGTCTCCTGGTCTGCAGAGCATGATATTCCAGGCTGAAAGGCAAAATCTTTGTGTTGGATTCTCCATCTTCCAGCAGATGGCAAGTGATTTATTTTACTCTTAATGATACTTCTTAGGACTCTGACAAAAGGCAGGGTGACTTGAACCCTGCTTCAAGATGAACAGAACTGACTGTTTAGTTTTTTCTCTTGGCAGAAATCACACAAGGGCCCAGGGAACAAAATGGCAGCACAAGGCATGCCGGCTCGTTTTGCTGAGCTTTGCAACTTTTCCTCCAAAGACAACAAGTGATCCCCCAGGAAATCTCTCAGCCTTGAAAACAAAATCCACAACTTGTGGAAAGCTTCTGGAGCCAGAGTCACTGCAGTTGGAGACTGCAGGCTGACTTTATACAACTGTGGCTCCTGAAAGTTTATCCTCAGCCTGAAAAACCCTTCTGATTGCTTTATAAGTAACACTCTATTTCCTCTGATTTAAAAGTGCATCCCTACACCAGGGGATCTGACACATTTCCTAGGTGTGTTGTCAACAGAAGACCATAGCAGGGTTAAGCCGTGAGAGAGAGGTTCCTTGCCTTTTCACAGCCCAACAGTATCGCTCTCATCTTGCTAAAAAGGTCAAGAGCAAGTTCCATGGATGACACAAAGCAGATGCACCAAGCCATTTTCAGATTAATGGCATTACATTTGCTGCTGCCTTTCGCACCTTTAGGCTGAACTAAAGGACGAGAGGATTTATCCCGAAGTTATGAGAAGCCAAAAATAAAGGTTAGGGAGAGCGCCCCATACAGGATTGCAGGTGCGAGCTGCAGCTCCAGCAAGCCGGCAGAATATGGAGCGAGGACGCGGTGGGCAGGGAGTGTGGAAGCCCTGCAGATGCTGATCCCCAGGTGCCGACAGTGACAGCGCGTCCCTGCGCTCACGGCACGGCTCCCCAAGGCCCCTGACAATCAGCTGCTAAGCCGGGCTCACAATTCGGGGCCGGGCACAGAGAGGAGACCCTCCTCCCCTGGGCTGGGCTGGGCAGCCCGGCGGCCGGCCTCCCTTCCCCTCCCGTCCCCGCCCCGCCGGCCGGCGGAGGGTCCTTCCCCGGGGAAAGTTGCTCGGTGTCCGCCGGGCGAGGGGCGGGGGCGTGCGGCGCTGCCCTCGCCGCCTCTCGCCCCTGTGGCCAAGCTGTTTATTTAAATCGCAGAGAAAGCGCCTCGCCGCCCGCCCTGCCGGGGACACAGGGTCCGGGCGCCCCGCGGGGTCGGCAGGAAGGAGCCCATGGCCGGGAGGGCAGCCCCGGCCCCCGGGGCTCTGCTCTGCGCCCTGCTCTGGGCGGCAGCGGCGGCGGCAGCGGGGGGCGGCCCCGGGGACAACCCCGCTCCCGGCGCTTTCGGCCACGTCTACCGGGGCGCCGTGAACATCAGCGCCGAGCGGGTCTACGCCTTCGCCTACCGCAGCGAGCCCGGGCAGGTAGGAGCGAGCCCCGGAGCGCCAGGGTCCCCGCGGCGGGGCGAGCACCGTGTCCCCCTCACCCTCCCGGGTCCGGAGCGTCTGCCAGGGAGGTGCCGGCGCCGCTGCGGCTCCGCCGCTGTGCGGGAGCGGGCCGGGCTCTCCCTCTGTCCTGCCCGCATCCTCCCGCCGCCGCGGTGGTCGGGAGCCGCAGTGCACCTGCGGGCTCCTTCCCACCTTCTCCGGCGCGGACAGGGCTCCCCGGGGCTGCGGAGGGTGCCGGTGTCCCAGGAGCTGCGGGGCGGGCAGGTGGTTTGGTGCCTCTCACTCCCAAAGGGGATATCCAGCAGTTCTAGCAGTAGAATGCGTTTAAAGTCTAGAAGGGAGTTGTGAGGATAATAGGACTACGTTAAAAATAATTCTAAGGAAACGACACAAAAAACGCACAAAAAAAGCCAAACCACACACACACACACACACACACAAAAAAAAAAAAAAAAAAAAAAAAAAAAAAAAAAAAAAGTGTGTGTGCACTTCATAAGCCTTCTTAAACGCCGTTTTCCCCACTGTGCATTTCCTTACGATCAGGGTACTCTCCCTTGGTAGCCCAGGAGGTGAGGCAGGGCTGTGCAGGTGAGGTTTGTCGTGAGGAAGCTGCAGGGCAGCATGGCCGGGGCCATCCATGGCTGTTTGGTGGTGGAAAGAAGCCTGTCATTTATGTATACCCAGTTATTGCGGGTTCCCCCCTCCCCACTTTTTGTCTTGTTTATCTCAAGTAGCTAAGTGGTACCTTGGAAACTCTGCCCCCGTTGTTTGGATTTGGCTTAATTACTGAGTAACATGATCTGATGTACCAAAAGATGGTGAACTGGGCAGATGAATCTTCCCTCCTGTCCTCAGTTGCACAGAACAACAGAAAATGGAAACCGTGGCTTTTCCCCACACTGTGTACTGTGTAATAAAATGCACCTGGTCTTTATGGGCCAGCAGTTGGGTGTCTGGGCTATGATGCAACTGAGCCCAGCCTTACTTAACTGTTGGGTGTCACCAATGATCTCAGGAGGTCAAAAGCACACTTTGGGCTTGAGCCTCCTTTTGGAAGCTGGTCGAGCTGTAAGTTGGTGTTCCTTCAGGTGTTTCAAGTATTGAGTATTATGATAAGGGCGTGTTGGCAGTCCAGATGTTGTCTGTGGCTTGTTAGCAGAGACAGCATGAATACTGACTTCAGTTAAAATTAATCTGGTTCCTTCAATTTCATGTGCTCTTGAAGCCATGTGTTTTTTGCTGGACACCTGAAAAAAAAAGCTTTCTCTCCTGGAGAGCTTCAGTGAAAGCACTGTAGTGGGAGGAGGCAGGAGGAAGCACATGGCTGCTCAGTGTTGTTTGCAGGTACCTAAATGCAACTTCTAGGCTACTTCTAGACACTAGGCTGTTCCTGTGGCTGTGAAGTACAGACTGCTCAGTACTGACTACTGCCTTACTTAAGCAGGGGCTTTAATGGACTAATCTCCATGGTCCTGTATGCTGGAACATGAAGTGTCTGCAGAGAATGGGTCGAGAGCATATCTAAGAAGGGAAAATTCAGGTTTGAGATTTAATATTTTTTTTCAATGCAGAACTCACCAAGCAGTGTCATGAATATGTTTAGAGTGCCATGCAACCACCTTCTGCTAGGAAAAATGTTTGTGAGACAAAAATTCTTTAAATAAAGGTGGACTTTCGTGTGAAGTTTTCTGATGAGGGATGCCTAGAATGGGTTCTGATGGTAGAGAAGGCTCCAGAGAGACTTTATTGTGACCTTTCAGTATAAAAATGCTTAAAAATGACCAAGAAAAGCTTTCTACAGTGTAATGACGGGACATGGGGCAACAGTTTTGAACTGAAAGAGATTTGGGTGGACATAAGGAAGAATTTTTTTTTTATAGTGAGGTACTGGAACATGTTGTCCAGAGAAGTTGTGGATACACATTATTGGGAGTGTTCATAGTCAGGTTGGATGGGGCTTTGAACAACCTGATCTAGTGAAGATATCTCCTTGCCCATGGCAGGGTGTTTGGACTAGATAATCTCTGAAGATGATCTTCCAGTTCTGTGATTCTTCACTGAGCTCTGCAGGTGCCATTTCTGAGATGAAGCAGTGGAAGCTGGCAAGAAGGTGGCTGACCTAGTTGGCATGATTGGCTGTGGCTGTGTGCAGCCCCTTTCCCAGCTGCAGCCCTGCACTCCTAAGAGGCAAACATGACTGGATCTCCTCTTGCTGACATGGTCAAGGGTTGAGCTGTCTTGGTGTTCCCGTGTCTCCCCGTTGTTGAGAGCTGCTCAAGATTTAGAAGCTTGATAGTGGAAATCTTGGCTTTAATCACCAAGTTCTTGTGGGCAGGGTTTTCTTAAGCAAAAGCTGGGAAGATGTTTAGGGACATGCTATCTGCTTGGTCTTGGGGCTTGTGAAGGAATTCAAGTCCTACAAAAACTCAGTGTATTAGTCATTGCTTTTTGCTACAGTCTTAAGCCTTGAACTCCTAGTGAGGGAATACCAGCCAGCCATTTGTGAGCTATCTGCTCTTCCTGGTCTTTTTGTTCTCTTCCTGTCTCTGTGCTGATGGCAGTTTAGCCAGAAGCCTCTGATAACTCAAGGCAGATACCACACGGGCGATTAACCTTAGTTACAGAAAAGTTAATTCGATAAAAAGAGTATTCCTCATATGGAAAGGCTGCAGTGGATGAGTTTAATTGCTTTCCCCTCTGAAACAAAGTCAGGTCTGGAGTGATCTGGCTCTGAAAACAGGAATTTGTTTTCATGATGCTGTAAATTCTACTGTTTTCCCCTCTGCTGCTCTTTCTAATGAGGCCAGGCCTACAAAGCAAGGGAAAATTTGGGGACAAGGACAAAATGTGAGGGCTGGCTTGTGATCCATGAACCCTCTATAAACTGGGCTGCACAGGCACATCTGAAAATGCAGCTGAATAGAGCAGTGCTTGAATGATGGGTGAGAGAAAGGAGGGAACAAGACCTTTTCTCCTGTTTGGTGCTTCAGAGACTTGTTGCTTTCTGAAATGTGTTGTGCTTGCCTGATCTCAGAGGATGTTTTTCATCCACATCATCATCCTTACTCCTTGGGATACAGGAATGAATGCAAGACAGGAGGGAACAAGCAAATCCCATGAGAGTATTCACAAGCAGAGGTGCTTGCGGTATTCACAATACAAGGTGAAGAAACCACAATTCAGGGCTCTGCAGCAGAGCTGCTTTGAGACATGTGGCTTCCTTTCTGTACAACTTGGGGTAAAATGAAAATGATGATATTTATATGTGGACCAAATCACCTAGCTGAAATTTCTGTGTGTAAATACATTGCCAGGTCTCTTCTCTGTGTTTGTGGAGGGTGAAAATCCTTCCGGTGTGCTGGGGAGAAATGCTTGTCTTGAGAGCTGACAGTCTTTTATGTACTAGGATTTAGGCCTTCATTGCTGAGGTGGGACTGTGAAAGTAAAGCTGTGCTGAGGAGAAGCACAGCCACCTCTGCTGCAAAGGTCTTGGAGAGTTGGCCTGTGAACAAAGGCACATGACAAACTCCTTCCTCGTGGTGGAAGTTCTTGATTTGTAGTGGAGTGATCTTGCTGTTTCTTGAATTCCCTTTTTTGCCTTCTAGCTGCTCTTTGAAATCCGCCCTCTGCCCCCAGCTGTCTGTTTTACTTTTAACTCTTGAGTGTAAAAAAAATAGTAATAAACCCAACTGTGTCACTTGTTGCTATGCCCTCATGCTCTAACAGCAAAGGCAGATGTGCACTGTTAGAAGTTTGGTGAACAATCAGTTGGGCAAACATGGTTATTTTATTTTAGGATTATTTACACTGGAGACATCCAGGATGGAGGTAAAAAAACCCCCATGCTCATTCCACATGTTCGACATGTCCCTCCTTGGGAGGGAGACAGGAAGGAGACCTTTGCTGATTTGCTGGAGCTGCATGTGCAGTGTTCCAGCTCAGGAGACTGAAAAAGTGCTGTAGAATGTTTCTACTGGATTTACCACTGAGTGGAGAAGGCTTTATGTGGCAAGTAAGAGAACCTGCTTAGTTCTGTGTTTGCAGTAGTACCAGGGTTTTCAAAGAGAATAGTATGTGTGTGTGAGTACTGATGGAATTCAAAGCGAATGAGACTTTCCACCACTGTAAGATCTGGCAGTTGTTAATGGTTAATTTGCTGAAAACACAAATTACACTAATAATGTGCAGGTTGGTATGTCCTGTACCAAATTGTAAGTGATCCAGGAGAATATCATGAGGAAGAAGATAACAGTTCTTTTTCCTCACTGGAGCTCAGGTCAGCTGAATGTATGATTTGGGAAATACTAGGACTATATTTAGAAAACCAAGTATCTCAGAAGAGAAGAAGTTTCCAACTTTCCATTTGTAGGCAAAGCTGCTGCAATCCAGACACAGTTCTTGGACATTCATGCAGTACATGTTGCTTGCAATGTGCTCCAAAGCTGAGCAGTGGGCTGCACCTATTTTAAGAGAAAGAGTGGGTGCTATTTCCCTCCTCCTCCCTTGCCAGGACTAGGAACAGAGCCCCAGTCTCAGTTCCCATATGGCCCAACTTACCATAAATTGTGATTGACAGTTGATTAAGCTGTGGCTTCTCTGCTGAGCAGTTGTGCAGCGTGAGGATGTGTAGCCCTGGAATGAGTGTCTTGTCTGTGAAGTCTATCTGAGGAGCAATGGGTAAAAAATTACCTTCAGTCTCTGAGAGGCTGTGTGCCACCAGGGAGGGTTGCTATCATCATTACCCTTTGATTTTTCAGAGTTCCAGACAGGAAAAAGCTGACTGTCCTGAAGGAAGAGCAGTATCAATACTAGCAAGAAGATCAGAACTCTTCCAATTACGTGCCTTAAGTTTTGTGACCAAGTGCCTTTTCCAGCCAAAGAGCACGATGCATTCCTCAGTGTTCCTCTGACCTCTAGTGAATGGGTCTCATTTCTTAGGTGTGGATGGTAGTTGCACTTGCTTTCCTTTAGGCAAGCAGCCAGAACAGGAATTCATTCACCCATATATTCCTCTGGAATTGTGTGATGAGTCACTTGCTCAGACCAAAGCCATCTGTCCTAGCTGCAGGGAAACTCCTTGATCTGCTACACGGGGCAACCTGGTTTAATAAGTGGCAGTGATCAAATCTGTGTTTGCTGTTCTCTGCTGTTTGACATGCTAGTGTAGCTCTCACTCCAGCAGCACCCATGTCTATTATAACAACTCTAAGAGCAATTTTTTTCACTCTTGCTTCTGAGATGGCTTTGGGTTTCACATGTAGGACCCTTCAGGCTGGAACTAAACTGCCTCAAAGTATTCCCATGGTGTCCTGCACATGTTCTCCATAATGTTAATCTTGGCTCCAGCCCAGCTTTCAGTCCACAGCTACACCATGCATGCAATAAAACTTCAGTCTGCTGTTTGAAGAAGGCTGAGCCTGAGCTATAGTGGGGACAGCAGGTTAACTTCTGTCTTTCCTTAATGCTGAGCAGAAGCCCACCAGTTTAGCCACAAAGATGCAGGTAAAAATCAAAGAAATTGGGAAATTTACAAATGCTTGCATGAGAAGATCTCCTGATGTCAGTAGAGCTGCTGTTATTGCAGGATCTCCAGGGCCTGAACACTGTTGCTCTTTGGTTGCTGGCTCTAGTCTGTTCACCACAGGACACTGGAAGAGCCTCAGCACACCATTTCTGTAACTTAATAGTAAATGCCTTATGTGACAGGAATGTAGGCACAATGTCAAATCCAAAAAAAAAATCATCAAAGCAAATTATAGTATATGATGTCTGAAACCAAGCAGGGTTCAACAGAATCCCTTTGGAGTAACCTGTGTATATCATTTATGTTTCTTAAAGAAAACAGCCAACCCTGGGAGGTGACAGCGTAGGCAGTGTAGAGCACACAGCACTTGGAATGTGCTTGCTGCTTCTCAGTGGGTTCTCCTGAACTGTCCTTACTCTGCCTAGGGTCACACAAAAAGCTTTTGCTTACAGGGGAAAACAAAAGTAAACTACGAGAGAAGTTGGATGGGGATCTACTAAAAACTCAAACTTGACTGTTGTTTTTTGCATCAGAAAATACAGACTTGAAAACTCTGACAAAAGTGGGATATCTTAGGTGAAAGAATGGTGTGGGATGTGGCTTTGCTTTGGGCTGAGGATAGAAGCCACTGAGATCCCCTCAAACATAAATGATCCTTTATCTTTCTAGGATTTTGCACTTCGTGGGTTTCCCTACCTAGGAGGGAAAAAGAGAGTACATCTTGACAGAGGCTATCAGTTTGCAGGCTTTAGGGAAAAAACCTGAAAGCTGCTCAGCTTTCTTTCAGGGTAGCCCACGGACCTTCAGATGGTGACTGCGGTGCTGGCAAGAATTTTATTTTTATTTCTAATGTGTAAGCTAATGCTGTAAAGCTTGATAACTTGTCCTTGAACTAAAGCATCTCTTTTGAATTTGACTGCTGTTCTAAATCTTAGTCATTCTCTTCTTGTTGGGTTGTCATATTTAAAATCAAAGCTGATCAGGTTTTGTTGTTCCCTTCCCAGCCCCAAGATGTCTAAATTAAAAAAGAAAACAAATTCTGAATAAGAGGAACTTCATCAAAATGCCTCTCCTAAGTTTGAACTCTTTCCAGGAACAGTGCAGCAATTTATTATACATTTGCATTGTAAGTAGAGGCTGAAATGTCCTCAAGTAACTTGTGCAGAAGTTATTGGTAGGGAGGTAAGCTTGTTCTGTATGGATCTCTTCTGCTGTTTCAGGGGATATTTAAGGAATCGAAGAGCAGACTGTAAAAGGTATATTGCAAGGGTGTGCCATCTGCTCAGTTTGAAAATACAGTTTAGTACGTTTGCATAAGCAAACATAATTCAATGCTGTGTATACTTGGAGAACCACAGAGGGTTTCAGAAACAGCCTTCCTTACTTTTTTACACTGATGTTTTTCTTTGAGCATAGAAATAGCTACTTCAGCGTAGTTTAAAATAAATGGAAAATGGTTTAAAAAAAAAGACATCATGCATTACAAGACGTAATTCAATCCACATCCAAAGTGTTACTGAAGTGAAGAACTTGGGAGCCAAGAAAGAACCATGTATCTGTGTTCTGAGAGCAATTGCTGGAGTTACTGCCAGGAGCTTGGAGTTACAATTTGGAAAGGTTATAAACCTTTTTGTTTCAAGGGGTGGCCTGGCCCAGAGTTCCAGCTGCTGTGGTTTAGGAAGATTAAATTATTGCAGAGTAGTTTGTTCCTTCACTGACTGTTCAAAATAGGATTTTTTATTTTTAACGTCTTTCTGAAGTCTGAGGGTGTTCAGAAACAGGTACCTACTTCATCCAGCATGGCAACTCCCAGTTTCTCCTTCTGGCTGTCCTGGAGACTCCCTAGTGACATTGGTTAGAGGACAAAATTTCATAAATGGAAAAAGATAAATATTATCATGTTTTATATTTGTCTTACTTCCATTTATGCTTCACAGATACTGTTGCAAACAAGTGAACTCATGGGAAAGTCCATGGCAGACTGGAAGTCCACACAGCACATTTGCACAGAGTGAAACATTTAAAATGAAAAATACTAATCCTGGAGCAATTATGTTAAGGTGTCCAAGGCTGTTCTTGACATACCCAGAGTCTGTCTCTTCGTTTCTGCTGCTTTGGGTATTTAATACTCCTGGCAGAAATGCTGGAAGAAAACTGTGGGCCAAGGTTATGTGACAGATTGCTTTTGGCAATTAAGACTTATTGACATTGGAACACAGAGACAGAAAAAGGCTGAAAGGGAATGATCCTCTGAGCTCCACTTGTTTTGTTGTCAGCCAGGAGCCGTGCTCACATCTCATGAGATGGCAGAAGAGAGGTTCTCTAAAGCCTGTCACTGTCTCGACTATTGTCCTTCTGGGTCTCAGCTATTGCCTTGTCAGTGGGAAGATCAGCAGAGTTCAGTGCTGATGGGGTATTCATTCACTCCCTCGATTGCTCTAGCCCACCTGCCTCAATCCTGCTTCACCTAACTTCGGGGTTTACATAAAAATGAAGCACCTCTTTCTCTTGCAACAGCCGGCAGCAGCAGTTCAGTGGCTTCTGCACACGTGTGCTGTGCTGAGACCTCTCCTTGCGAGCAGCAGTCTGTGTGCTGTGTGTTTGCCTGCCGGATGTGTTCCTGCCCACGGGCTTGGCCCGGCGCCTTGGCAGGCCCACGACCCAGCGCTGTCGCAACCCGGCCTGGTAATCCCAACAGGCTTGCAAGGAGCGGCTGGCGTGTGGGTGCGGCGGAGAGCCTGCTGGAGCCCTGGTGTGACTCAAAGGCTTTGCTTAGCAAGAGCTTTTGGAAAGGAATCCATGGTAAAGCCCTTGAAAACCTTTGCTTACAGCACAAACTGTTGTTGCAACCTCCTGCCTTGCCCTTAAATTCACATCCCCACCGTCTTAAGATGATGTGTAATCTCTGTGGGAAATGCAGATTTAAATAATCAGTCCAAGGATTCTTTCATGTCAACAAGAGCCTGGTTTATTTTGCTTAACGTTTGCAGCTATGTTGGTTCTGTTCAGCTGTGCGAATTTGGGGCCAGGTCATTCTGCCTGTTCCCATCTAGAGAATGGAATTCAGTTGTACTTTTTTCCTTTCTTTTCTTCCCTCCCCCTATCTCCATGGTGGTGGTGGAACTGAAATACAAATATTTGTCTTTCTTGGTCTAACACGTTTTTATACAGAGCTGAGAGCTCTCTCTTTATTCAGCTGTCTTCTTGCTCTGTCCACCTTGAAACAGAGGAGAAACTTCAAGGTCAGTCATCTGAGAAACAAAACTATCACGAGCATGGCTGGTGAATAGCCCCTGCACACGGCAGAGCCTTGGCTCTGGGAAGGAATGTGAGGAGCAGAAGTCTCTGGAGCAGTCCTGACCCTGCCTCAGCCCCGCAGCACGAAAGGCAGCAGTGGTTATTGCTGACAAATATTTGTGCAGGGCCTGCCTTGTTAAAGGGACACAAGTTTGTTTCCCAGGATGAGGGTTTCAGCTTGGAGGGTGCAGGTGAAGTCTAGCAGTGTATTATAATACCAATATAGCCAGGCTCCTGCTGGGAGTGTACAAGGAAGGGGAGGGTGCAGCTGGTTTTCTGTGGGGCTGGCGACAATCTGCTCCAAAATGAAGTCCCTCAGCAGTGCTGGCAATGCAGGAGTGACAGCAGCCTGGCTGACCCTGTTATTGCCCAGGCAGAACTTCCTCCTCCTCTCACCAGTGCTAAGTGAGTGGGGATGGATGCAGAGAAAGCTCATAGTCTTTGTGATGATTATAATTTTAAATTAAAACGCTGCTTTTTCACTGGAGTTCCTCTTGTCACTACATAAAGTTTTGTGTTGGAAGGGAGAGGTATGTGTGATGGGAGCAGTGGTTCTGTAGCAGGGGAGGTTGAGTTAGAACTGCTTGTTTTTAAAATGAGATAACCTTTGGAAAGGTGTGGAGGGGGAAGCATGTTTGAAGTAAATAAATCACCTTTTTTTTTTTTTCTTCACCTTCTGCTTTTTTTCACTCTTCTAAAAATATTTTGCTGAAGGCAAACACCAAATGCTGACTTTCAAAGGGAAAGATAGGATTACTAGCATTGGCTCAATAGTGAATTCATTAAATCTGTAGCATGGAAATGTATATGTTGTCTATATCAAGGCAAGAGACTCTAGAAGCAAAGCATGGATTAGAAGTTTAACATAGGTCAGATAGAAGGAGGCCTAAAAGAGCATAAACATCCATTCATAAATGTTACATTTTTATCGCTGTCCCTTGTGATGTTCCTGCTAGACAGTTCATCCTGCCAGGGAAAATGTCTTTCTCCAAGACACTAATTAGGGTTCCTTCTAATCTGTAACACTAAATTGGAGAGTGAGTGACAACAGATGAAGAGAAGCCCTGGTTGCAGTTAAATGGTAATTCTTTCTGCACTTTTCCAAGCTCCCTCATAATTGCACTCACATTTTGCTGGACTTAGCCCAAGCTTATTTCCAAGTCTTCAACAATTAATTGGGAGCTTCTTGTGCAGGTTTGGCCAGCAGGCAAATCCCACCTGTTTTATGGCAAGGTTTAGCAGAAATAGCTGTTGTATAAGAAAGATGACCATCAACCAAAGCTGTTGGGAGCTGCTGCTGTATCCCTGAGATCCTATGAGAAGAGAAAAGAGCTGCACCTTGGGATTGGGATCTGGCCCCTCCACTGGAAGTACAGGACCTGCCCACAAGAGGCCCTGTGTTGCTGTGGTGATGGCAGCAGGATAAATAACTAGATGGACTGGAACCTCAATTGCCATCTGTCTAGCTCCTTAATCACCCTGTTTGTTTCCAGGGCTTTATAATAAAGATGTTGATGGGGTTAGGCAGTGTGATGCTCCTGATTGACCTGGGTATGTGTAAATGCAGGAGGAACAGAGGTGTCCATTGCAAGTGAATTGTTGGTATATTGAGGTGAAATTTAAGGTGCACTGGGATCTTCTTAATGAGCTGCTCTGTAACTGTTGCTTCTGACTTTGTGATGTTTCTCTGTGTTTGAGGCACCCTGTTTGAATGCGGGAAGCAGCTTTGCCTCTGTAGAGTGCAGAGAGAAAAGTGAGAGGGGGGAAGAAGTGTAGTGCAACCCCATCTGTGAGCCCATTCTTAGACCACAGGTGGTCCTGCCTTGACGCAGATGGATGTTGCCCCAGATATTATCAGACCAAAAAGAGCTCAAGGCATCTGAAATACGGACTTTCAGGGGAGCAGGGCAAAGGAGCTATAACCTCTTGCTGTTTCACAGAGCAAATACAGAGTGCTGAGCACAGTAAGGATGTAGAGAAGTCATTATGATAGTAATATGGCATATACCAGTTTTCATGTGGGTAGGTGCTTAGATTTAGAAGAGTGTTGAGTCTTGAGAGTCTTAACCTCCCTCTCCTGATAGTCCTATTTCCTACACGTATTACAAGATAATGGAATCAGCAGCAAAGCTGGATAAATGTTGTAGGTGGTGTATAATCTGCTTCGTTTTGTGGAGAGAGGGAAACCAAATGAGGGGTCTGGCTGCTGTATCACAGCAGAGGGAAGGGACTTTCTCCCACTTCTCAGGCTTTTCTCTATCAGAACATCAATCACCAATGCTTTTGTTGCCCTTCCCTTGCCCTTCTCTAGGATAGATGGGAAACTTTCTTTTCTTACTGAGGACGGTCAGTCATCGTAACAGGTCTCCCAGAGAGGTTGTGGGGTCTCCATCCATGGTCAGCTGGCTCTAGGTGATCCTGCTTGTGTCCAGTTCTGGTCTCCCCAGTATAAGAAAGGTATGGACTTACTGGAGTGAGTCCAGTGCAGAGCCACGGAGCCAATGAAGGCACTGGAATATGTCTTCTATAAGGAGAGGCTGAGGGCTGGGAATGCATTGTACTAATTTAATGTACACATACTCATGTACAATTAAGAAAACCTGACTGTCTGCAATATATGCATAACTTATGTCCTGGGTTATGGTCTGTATTTGTGAAGTCAGTGGAGAAGAGAATTTCCCTGTCTCTGGCTTGTATTTTATGGATAGTTGAGGATGCATAAGCCAGTAGTGCTATTTGCTTTGAATTTGATGTGAGCTCCCCATTGCATTGAGCTGATGTGCTGAGCCCTGGAGGGTTCACGTAGCCATGTCCCACCTGAGGCAAGTGAGAATCACTTCCCCTGTGGAGGTGGGCTTGCTTGAACTGTTTCATGGGCAAAAGGCTGCTGGACAGACAGGTAGCTGAAACATGTCCTTTCTGCAGTGATAGTTGTTTTCCCCATGGATGGAGAATTGTTCCGTGTCCTTGCAGGAGACTGGCTTGACCGTTGTGTCCTTGTGCTCCTTTGATTTGTTTTCGTGTCCAGTTCCAGTCGCTTCCTTCGTGTCCTCATTCCCTGTCCCAGCAAACACCAACAAACAAGCAGGAGCTTGTTCAGCCCAGTCCCTGTGTTTCCAAGTTACACCAATGTGTGCTGGCTCGGCTGCCTTGGGGCAGCTGCAGGCACTAAGGAAGCCACCGAGTTACCTTCCATGTGGTGACACCCTTCAGGTGTTCCTTGTGTGTTTTGCTTTGGGGTGCTGATTGTCTTAACTTTGCTTTAGCGCCTAACGGTGAAATGTACTTGGAAACAAAATTGCATATGTAGTTTTTGTGACTGGAAGGAAAAACTGGAAAGCAGGCCAAAAGAGCTTTGCAAAGGTTTAGAAGCCAGGAGGCAATGGGAAAAGAATCTAATTTCTGCCCTTCTGTTTCAAGGGGGTTTAAATTAAATTATTTGGGGTTTTTTTTGTTGAAGACCTAATTTTTTAGGAATTGGTGGCTGTCACCTCTGTATTATGGTGATAATGTCAGGAAAACTGATGATGATTATGGCTTTCAGAAAGGTGTTTTTTTCTACTAGACTCAACTCCCATATGAGCCTAGAATCACCAAATAGGAATAAATAGGAAATTTCCTTTGACTTGGAATTGCAGATACAAGTACTTTCTCTGAAACCAGTGTCCTCAGGGTAAGAATAAACTGCAGTCTCTGATAACTCTCCTTCTTCTACTTTGCTAATTCTGTATGTTCTTTTCAGAAGGTGCTACCTCCTTGTACCTTTACCCTTCTTGGAGGGTATAAAGCCAGGATATCTGTGAGAAGTCTTTTACTGATCTAGTGAGAGTCCATTATAATCTCTCAGGATGTGGCAGGTTTAAAATATGTATACATTTTCTACTTAACATGCTTTCATTATTTCAAGGCCTCTAATCGAGATGGACTGTTTTATCATGAGATGACTTATGCACTCTTGTATTTTGTATTCTTGGTCAGTGTCTGCAGTTCTGGAGAGGGAGCTGAAGGGATGCTGTTTTCAAATGGAAATGGTGACATTTCCATGTGGCGCAGACAAACTTCTTGCTTCTCAAACAGTGAACTGAGGGTATTTTACACCAAGCTGTCCTACCTCTGCAACCATTTGGTGGCCAATGATAATGTAAGGAGAAATTTCAGTTGCTGGTGCAGTGGGCTGCATTAAAACCCTTTCTCACAAGCAGCCTTTCTTGTCCACTTGAGGGCAGTCAGCAGTGTATTTCTGTTCTGTTAGGTGGGATTATGGTTATATTGGAATTGTTTACATGACAGTCAGCTGCTAATATGCTTTTTCATCCTTGGCTATTGATATCATCTTTGTGACTTTCCCACTAACGTTGATTGAGTTGGGTACATAAGAGTCACAGCAAGAAAATTCTTAGTTGTAGCTTTGGGTCTTTGTCTCGTGTGTCCGCATCTGTTTTCATAATTTTTGTAAGATAAGTTATGTAGGTTGCTCCAACAGAAGCTGTGGAGCTCTCTTATGTATTCTGCATTTGTCCACTGTCTCCTGCCTGACAGTGGTCACCTCTGACCTGGGCACAGGGCTGTGGTTCTGGACTGCAGCATCAGCAGAGGGGCACTTCCGTAAATGACTTCTGGATCTGAATAATTAGTCTAGTGATGAACTCTGCTGATCTCCCTGTGCATGTGGTCAGCACCTAGGTCAGACTGAGGAAGGGGGAAAGGCTTCTCCCACCTGGATTTGGAGCTGCCTTGTCCTCTACCTTCAGCTTAAGCTCTCTTTTCCCGCAGGTGGATGCAGTGCGGGTGTACGTGAACAGCAGCTCCGAGAACCTCCAGTACCCCGTCCTGTTTGTCGTTCGCCAGCAGAAGGGAGTGCTGTCATGGCAGGTCCCACTGATTTTTCGAGGCCTGTAAGTACTGGAGTCTCTTCTTTGTGCCACACTCCTCTCTACCAGCTGTATTCATCAGCAGCCTCCCTCATGTGCTACATCTTCTGACCTGTGCAGACTGCAGGGCTTGGTTGCAGAGTGTTCTTGCTCACTGCCAGCTGGGTGTAGGAAGGCCAGGATTTGATAGGTAACCTCTTACTTGGCAGCCTGCTCTTGGCTCTTAGCTTCTCAGATATGTGCACAGAGTACCAGGAGGCTTGTCTGTGGGGGATCTGCCTGTGGCACCAAGTCACTGAATCTACCACACACCACTGCTGGTGTTCCAAAGTTGCCTACCATGTGTGCAGGCAGTTCCTGGACTCTGGCTTTGGGCAGAGTTTAAACAGGCTCTTGAAAAAGCACCATAACTTCTGTGTAACAGTGCATTTGGGGAAAAGGAGTTTGTTTCTCGACTTAGGAACATCTAAGTTTATTCTAGGGGGTGGTTGTTTTGGGGCTGTTTCTTTATGAAAGCAATGCTGCTTTGTACCTTCATTAACCTCAGAGCTTTTTGGGCTGCAAATAGAGAATTTTCATGCACCTTAGACCATTTAAGATGTGAAGCTTCATCCTGTGACCGAATCCTGGTGCCAGCAGCAGACAGCCTGCAGTGTTCTGCCTGATGCAGGCGATGGGTACAGCGGTGGCTGTCAGTGCTCTCTTTGCCTCCACTAAATGGCAGATGCTAGAGATCCACAGCTGTCATGGGCATCCCCCAGGGAAGTGAAATGTTGAAGATGATGACCAGTCCCTTGTGCAGATTTCGAGAGGCAACAGAGGTGGAGCTTGAATGCTGAATAAAAGAGTGAATGCTCCTGGCCTTTCAGATGAGAATTTCAGTTATGCAAGCAGGGGGAAAACGATGCCATTCTTAGTAGTGCTGAAAAACTTTTTAACTGCTCTCTCTCTCTCTCTCTCTCTCCCCCTCTCTCTCTCTTTCCCATCCAACTTTCTCTTCCCTCCTTCCCCTGGCTGTTGCAGCTATCAGAGGACCTACAATTACCAAGAAGTGAGTCGGACCCTCTGTCCCACTGAGCCAACACCTGAAACAAGACCCTCTGACCAGATTATATTTGTGGATGTCGCTTCCATGGCACCATTCAATATTGCATATGAGCTGCTAGTCACCAGGCTGGAGAGCTTCCAACTTGAGTAAGCTGGGATGTGAGAATACAAATGTAATTTCTTCATGTATCACTTGAGCATCACTTAAGGGACTTGGTCCATCTGCCTACTCTTCCCTTATTTTTTCCTTTCCAGGAAAAAAAAAATTTGTTTAATCTGAGGGTACTTTGTGTGTATTCCAGCTCTGAAAGTTTTAGACTTCAACACTCTGGCATTTGTTTTCTAGGACCAACAAAGCCTTTAACTTCACTGCCAGCCCTTCCCAGCCCCAGGTAAGGAGGAATCGTGTGTAGATTGCTTGTGTGTCTTACCACATCCAAGTGATTGATGTGATCTTCTGTTAGAGATAGCAAGTCTTTTATGACTAGGTAGTTTCCCTCTTAGGATGCAGGGAAACTTCCTTACTGTTGAGTTTTCTGTGGGTATAGTGAAGAGGTAACAGTGCTTCAGTCACTCCCAAAACCCATGAGCAGAGGAAATGAGTTGTACTGGCACTTCAGGAAATCCTAGAACTGTTCAGAAGTCCAGAGGCCATTGGACTGCTGCGTGTTTGTGAGGTGATACACATCAGTGATGCATTCCTGCCAGTTCTGGCTTACTTGTCCGAGCTATAACTTGTCAAGATGCAGTCTTTACTGGAAAAAAAAACAAACACAGAAATAAAGAAGCTGTAAAGGTGCAGCAGAACTCAGACTGCTGTTCCTTGCTTGGGGCAGCAGGTCAGGCTGAAAGGTGATAAATGAAATGCCTTGATATTGATGCCTTGAGAGGCTACCTAGAACAGAGACTGGAAAGTGTTAATAAAGTAGGTATTTATTTAAAAGGCCTTTACAGAACACACCTGGGGCAGTACAAGAGCCTGGCTGAGGCTACACCCAAGATGGATGATGGGTCCTGAGTTTTCACACTTTTAGAAGTTCTGGTCCATTTACACATTGGGGTTAATTGTCCAGTTACAGCTTCAGGTTGTGAAGTCCCATCCTCCCAGTTTGCTCTCCTCGGTTGGCTGTTGTGTTTATTCTTCTTTATGCTTCTTGGGCCTGAAGCTGTAATGGTGTCCTTGGTTCTCAGGCTGGAAAAGGATTGTTTTGTCTAACTAAACTGTGAGGAGAACTTGCTAACACTTTAGATGAAGTTCAGAGTTACATACTAGTGCAGTACAGAATGTGGAGAATAGGAAAGCTAAAGCTTAAGGCATCAATATGTCTGTTTGTTCAGAAGGAAGCACATTAGAGCAGCACCTCCAGCTGAACAGCTTTGCTTAGAGCCCTGCAGATACAAATCCTCTCTTGAATGAAAATGCTGTTGGCAGCAACTGTAGAGATACAGGAACTTGTAGAGCTAGGAAGGTGTGTGATTTACCCAGGCTGTCCGGGGACTCTGTTTTTCTTGTTGCTTTCGCTGTTAATAATACCATTTAATTTTAGGTTTTGTATTACCAGGCATCCTAGCTAATCTTTTTTGCTGTCAAGTGTCTTAATCTGGTTTGCAGATTCATGCAGTATTTTATACTCTAGAAGCATAGGGAATAATGGTGACTCTTAATAAGCACTCATTACGTAGGATTTTGTAATTTGAATAAAGAGTGTTTAGGATATGAAATTAACTTCGTGAATGTGATCTGGGGTTGTTTTTTTTTTGTAACAATTAATGAAAAATAATTAATTAACAATAATATGAATCTTATGACTTTTAATTAATAGCCCGGTGTATGGAGTAGAAGACTGCTTCTTAATTGGTATAGTGCTGAGGTTTTTGTAAATCAAAGTATTGAGCAGTCTACAGGGGGAAGAAAAAAAAAATGATTTAAAATCTAGATGGGTGTTGTAAAAAGACATAACTGAAGGAGATGTTGTCTGGAAACCAGCTTGTGCCTGGGGGCAGAAGCAGAAATTGGATATGCTTGTATAAGTGAGAAGTGTTGGCAGGATGTGTTTATAAAACTTGCAGTGTGTGCAGCAGAGAACTGCTGGCCTCAATGCCCTTGTGTTAATTCTGTACCCTGGTGCAAGTGAGTCTTTGAGGAAATTATAGAAGAGTCCTCATGCACCTAAAACTTTCCAAGGGGAAAAAGTGCCCCTGGGAAACCAAGGAGCTCGCTCTGCCCGTGTCCTTGCTTGCTGCAGACAAAACTGGCTCGGTGAGTTTCCACTTTGTAGGGACTTTTGGTTGGAGCCAGCACTCCTTCAGCAGGAAGCTGAAGCTTGGAGAGGGGTGATGGGAATAAATGCTTCAGTAGAAATGGGCAACTTGGAAAAGGTTTGGGTGATGTCCTACTTATCTCTGCCGTCCCACTTGGGGGCCATAATTCCTGGGAATGGCATGGGGGAAGAGAAATAGGAAACAGCTGGCCCTTGCTCAGCACTGAAGTTTATATGCCAGAAAGGGAGCTCTACAGTTGGGAAGGTCTCAGGTGATGGCTTTGGAGCAGGGGTGCTGGTGGCTTCCAGGATGGCAGCAGTGGCTGCCTGGTGACCGTATGGAAGGGAGGAAGGAAGGTGGTTGGGGACACTCCTCAGCCTTGTGTCCCTCTGAGGGGGTATGAGGTGCCCATCAGCCTCTCGTGGTAGCTGTGGCTTGGAGCCTGAGCTCTCAGGGTCTGGCCTCCAGGTGGGATGGTGGGAGCCCTTGCAACAAGCCTGCTGCTGAGGCAGGCATGGGAGCCCCACTTCTGCAACAACTGGCTGGGGTAGTGCATCAAACTTTTCACTGGGAAATATGCAAATAATGATATTGCCTGGGATGTCTTTTGCCCAGATCTAAAAAAACCCCAGCTTTTTCTAACCCCACAAACTGTCCTGTGGGCCTGCTCAAAGAAGGAGATGCCATTCCTTTCCCTCCCACAGGAAAAGTAGGAATATTACCAGATATTAATGTCTCACAAATTTTTTTAGAGTTACAGCTGAATTATTTTCAAAGCTGAAGTGCAAAGAGAACCCCCCATTATGCTTTGCCATCAAAGCAAACAAACAACCCTAAATCCTACAACTAATATTAATCATTTATTTATGAAACTCTTGACAGAGTTTCAGCCATTTGACCTGATACTGTTCATGGTCTGTCTGTGAGACAACCCATTTGAGAAAGCTCTGTGATGTTTTCCATATATAAAAGTACAGCCAGCACTATGGAAACATCTGGAAATTGCACATATCAACATAAAATGGAATGGGGTGTAAAATGAAGTCACTTTAGTTTCATCAGGTGGAAAAAAGCTTGAGGGAGCAGAAGCTATGCTGTATTTTGCATGTTGAAGATGTTTGTATCTAACAGCATACTGTGCAAGGGGGACAGTTGCCTGTATATATTTAATCTGCTCTTCTGTAGTGTAAGGTCTTAATATTTGAAATCTGGTTGGTTTTTTTTTTATGAAAGCCATCCACATCCAACCCCAAAGCCCATTTAGAGCTGTTCAGGTAGCTTAGGAAGGTGTTGAGGATACTGCCAAGGGTGATTTCTGGATCATGATTCTTGTACTCTGCTTTCTCTGCAGTATTTTCTGTACAAATTTCCTCAGGATGTCGATTCAGTCATTATTAATGTGGTGTCTGATGCAGCCTACCCATGCTCAGTTGTCTCTGTCCAGGATATTGTGGTAAGTGAGCAGAGAAGGGTAAGGAGCTGCCTGCTGGAGCTGTGTCCAGCTGTGAGGGGTCTGTGCCCTGGAGAGGGAAGAGCCCTAGGCAGAGCTTTGCCCTGGTGGTGGTGGTGAAGGGAGCCCCTGAAAGAGGAACTAAAATTCTGTGGGAAGGAGGCCAAGACAGAGATGCTGAGTTCAAGCAGCTCATACAGAGACTTTGGTTGTAAAGAGGTGAACAAGCTGTTCCTTTCTATCCACAGGGAACACATTCCACATAGGGAATTTATGTCTCCCTTGTGAGGTTCCCTGCTGCCCTGTGATACGGGTCTGTCTCTCCATGGAGGGTCTGGTGGCTCAGGGGGGGAACAGTGCTGTTCACTTGACTCTCCCCTGGCTCAAGGTAGTTTGGGGAACTTCTGATTTTCAGACATGTCTTTCTTCCTTTCCAGTTTGATTTCCTTTCTATATATTTCATCCCCTTTCCTGGGGTGTTCCCTGTCATGGAGGTTGGCTGTTGCTTGCAGCTGGGAAATAGCCCCATACCTATTCTCTTTTCCCACCTCCCTGAGTGAAGCAGGGTCCTGCAGTGTAGGAGCAGACAGAGTTGCAAGATGTTCTGTTCCCTTGGATACCCCAACTGGGGCCTTTTTTTGCTGCTCTGTGCTGTGGTTTCCAGCTGGCTTCTTTTGAAAATAATTTGGATGTTGTGCCTGGTTTAACCCTTAGTTGTCTGTTTTAGTGCCCAGTGTATGACCTGGACCATAACGTGGAGTTCAATGGAGTTTATCAGTCTATGACAAAGCAGGCAGCCATAACAGTGCAGGTGAGATGCTGATCTGTGTCCCAGTTTTCTGGTGTCTGTGTAGCAATTAAAACCTGATCTTTGGCTTATTGGAGGGGAGAGGCTTTGTGTCTCATGGATTTTCTGTCTGCTTCCATCCTTCTGTGCAGAGAAAAGATTTCCCAGGTGAGCAGTTCTTTGTTGTGTTCGTCATCAAGCCAGAAGATTACGCCTGTGGGGGTTCTGTGCCTTCTTCAATTCATGGTAAGTTGTTCTGGGAGGTGCATTTGATTGCTGCATCTGAGTGATGGAGCAGTGGGTGTCTTTTGGGACCTTCCTGTGGGATGCCACCATGTGATTATGTAGGTCTGTCTTATCCAGGTAGTTGTGAGGGAGAGTGAAGTATCAATTTGATATTGTTGGGCAGGTTAAAAGTCTTGACAAATGCAGGAGGTGGTTGGTTAGTACAGTGCCTGGCATGCTGGGCTTCTGTGCTTTTCAGCAGCCCCACTGGTGCCTTGGGAGACACTGGAGACACCCAGGCAATGCTGCTTACAGCTTTTTGTTTGGTTCTCACCTCTGCTCCCTGCTGCTGTGTTATCCTCTTGGCTCCATGGAGTCTCAGTTCCTGCACAGAGCATCTTCTCCTACTGCTACCTTGGGATCTGTGACAGCTCTAAACTTGGGGGAACAGGAAAAATTGGTAATTTGGGGAGAATAATTTTACAAAAGTCTTGTTCAAGTATCTTTTCCAACCAGAAGACACTGTGTCCACTTGCTGGGCAGTGGTGAAGGCAAAGTCTCCAGTCCTGTAACTGTAACTGGAGTGGGAACATTCCTATTCTCAAAGCCTCAAAGTTTCCTTCCTGTAGAAGAAGCAAGACTGCAGCCAACAGATATACTGGGCTCCCTCAACAGCTTTTTACTACTCCCCTGCCACCTTCTGCTGCAATTTTCCCACAAAAACAGAGCTGTGCCTTCTGGGGTGTCATTCTCTCATCCTAATGCTGTCAGCAGAGCTATACTGGCCAGGTGTGCTAAACCCTGCAGAAACAGAGCCAGTTTCTAGAGTGGCATCCTGCAAAGAAGTGTTTTACTCACAGAGATTTGGCCAAAGACAAAAGTGGACTCCCACTAGCTGTAATGAGAGAATCTCTCCTTTGGGGATTAAATGAATAGGAGATGAGATGCCTTTGGGATTCAGACATCCAGACTTCAGCAATATATGGAAGGCTGAAGCAGGGATTTCTAGTCTGAAAAACAGGTGAACAGGGAGGAAGGGGGAAACATTTAGGAAAGGCTGTATACTGACAGATCAGAGAACAGTTTAAAGCAAAGCCACCCACACACTTTAGTGAAGAGCCAGACCCTGTTGTTTTTGCAAGTTCAGGGAACCAAGATCAGTGCCAGAAATCATTAATGGTGATTGTTTTTATATTTGCTGTGCACTGTGCATCTCACAGGGAATGTCAACCGTACCTGGAACCTGCAGCGGACAAAGAGCCTTCAAGTGACGATTGTGCCCTCCATTAAAAGTCAGTGTCTTTGGGCAGAGCAATGCAGCTGCACAGGGGAACTTGGCACTTCTCAGTAGAGGGGTATGACTGGGCCATCAGCCTCTGAAGGAATGGTGCAGAAAGCACCAGCCAAGGAGACAAAACCACTTAGAGCCTTCTCCCGTCCAGGAAGGGCTGTGTGGCACACCAGCTAGCACTGGGGGTGATGAAATGGGGGAGGATTGTGCTGAACAGGTTCTGTCAATTCCTTTTGAAGAAAGCAAATGGGTTTGGAAGGGCTGTTTGGGGCTGGGCATTTTTACAAGGTGGTATTGGGAAGAACGCTGACTCTAAGAAGTGCTGCTCCTGCTCTATGAGCTGACTGATCCCTTCTCTTTCCTCAGAGTCTGTTTATGTCCAGGCCATGTTCTTCAGCTTCCTGAGTTTCCTCTCCTTTTACCTGGGCTCAGTGATTGTTGCTTTTGTGCACTACATCAGGTGAGTCTAGGGTTTGTGAGAGAACAGCCTTTCTGTTTCCTGTCATCAGGGACACCACACCCTGCAGAAAATTTGGGATGAGTGAGGTGGCAAGCATCTAAGCAGAGCAACTGAAGAAGTCCATGACTACTCAGTGGGCTCCTGTTGACCATCAGCCAGAAAATACTTCTTCCTCTGCTATGGGGACCATGGGAAGGATGAAAATCTAAGGGTCTGCCCTCTAGATCTTGTAGTTCCTCAACCCTGTGTTTTCTTATGTAAGGAGACTGGGCAGCAGGTGGGAATTGTGAAGAGACTAATCAGGGGTATGGAGTGTGAGAGCATGCTGGACTGAATATTGCAATAAGTGGCAGTGACACAAACAGGGCCTTGGAGTCCCAAGAATGCTGGTTTCCTTCCTTACCTGCCTCCCCTGCCCCAAACATTGTGTGGCCAGTGTCTGGGCTTGTGTTGAAGAATGCTGAAGAATGTCTGCATGGGCATAACTTAATTTCCAAGACACATCAATGAAAATACATTTCATTGGAAGAATTCAATGAAATTACTTAAGTGTGTGCTCTTATTTTCTGGTTTTTTTCTGTTATGGGAATATATTGGTGGAGGGGTTTTTGTTTGTTTGTTTTTACCATCTTCTGCTTGACATCTGCATTGACAGAGGTGATATGGGCTTCTTAAACATCATGCTAATGAGTGCCTCTAGATCCTGCTGCCCCTTCAGTAGATTCATACATGCTTGGTCCCCTGAGCAAGGAAGATGGGTTTGAAAAGGGGATGTGAGGGTCCCTCCCAACCTACTGAGCAGTGAAGGATGGAATAAGTCATGGAAATGGTTGTCCTGCCTCCGGTGGATAGCTGAGGGGGCAAAAAACCCCTCTGTTGCTTTGGAAGTTAGAGAGGTGGACAACAAGCAGCCATGGCTGAGTTGTGTCTAATCCAAACAATATTTTTCTTTTTTGTTGTGTGTGTTTGTTTCTTTTGTGCTTCTTTTTGTTGGTTTCATTTGGTTTTTTAGAGCTTGCACCATATTTACCTATTGGTGTCCTAGATAATCCTGCCTTGGCTGGCAGGTGATGAGATCTGTTGGCTGTCTCATGAGTGCTGTCTGTTGCTTTGCAGGGTTCGGAGGAAGGCTTCAGCTGGGAGATTGAGTCCAGAGGATGGTAAGGTCTCTTCTCTGCTGTGTGACAGCTTTGAGTGAACAACACAGGCCCCAGGCCAGGCAAAGGACAGGCTCTCACTTGAGTACTTTCTGCCCTGGAGCTATCTTCCCTGGTAGCTCACATAGTGTCTCTGGTGCTGAGGGAAGATGTTAGAGCTTCCCCTCTGCCCTCATAAACAAGGGCCTTTGAAACCAGCTGCCCTGAACCTGGTCTTGACTCCTACCCATAGGAGCTGCCTTTTAAAGGGGTGGAGGAAGGCCAAACCTTGCCCAGACCTGGCTACAGGCTAATGTTCCTGATTCCAGGTCTGTTGATTTTTAAACAAGGCACTTTTGAGTATGTCAGCTCTTATGCTTTAAGAATTCCTCTGCCTGGTTAAAGCATGGGGTCTTTTAATGTCTTAATTGACTTCAAATGTTAAATTGTTTTTCACTGGAAGCCAGGTGAATGAATGACTAACAGAGTTAGGTAGTGGTGTTTATGATATTTGTGTTGGCATTGGATTCAGTTTACTTTGTGCTGCACCCACATTTCCACAAGCTGCAGCCTTCTGCTTTATAAAAACAGAGCTGCATCTCAGAAGCTACCGGTGAAAGATGAAGTTTTTGTCATGTGGATGGGGGCACTGGGAGTTCTTGCTTTCTGCTGAAGTGTGGGAGTCTTTTCATTTTGATTAAATATTTAGTGCCTGCAAAGCAGCTCACAGTGGTGGTGCTGAGGTCATTTGTACCTCTCTCCTGGAGGAAGGGAGCACATTGCTTTGGCAGCATTGAAAGGTTCTTGATGTTATTCCTTTTTTGATGCCGAGTGTTTAGTCTCTCCGGTCTGCTACATACCATCAGATAAGCATGGTAGTGTAACTGAGCTGTGTTTTAAAGGATCAGCAGTGGAACTTCACTCTGACTGCCATTAATTGGCTAAATATTTCTGCTGGGGACCTGGGAGCCTTTGAATTCTTAGACTTGCTTTGTCAGCCACTAAGATCCACATGTATCCACATGTATTTGGAATACGTGTGAAAGGTTTTGTTTCTTTTAACAGGGGAAGTGTAAAAATGTCCATAAATATATTCTAATTTTATATCATTTGAGATGGATCCTGCTGTAAAACAAGAGCATGTCTTAAGGACTGGAGAAATGGGAAAGGCTGTGTGTTGGGGAGTTTGGGTAAGCTGAAGGGACCTGTCCAAGGCTGTGGGTGCTGCAGCTCCAGGGTACTGACAAGGAATCACTGTCTAAGTAAGACAAGGAGGCACAGTCTCAGCCAGGTGAGACCAGAAGTCCCAGGGAGTGCTGCTGATGCTGCAGCTGAGGTTTAATGTACTGAAGCCAGCTTAGAAGCTGCCTTCTAACCTGCCCTCCTGAGTGGTGGAAGTTAAATTCTGGTCTTCGGAAAGTTCCCAAAGAAGCTGCAGGGCACAGATGCTGGACTTAGTATGGACCTGGAGAGTAGAGAACTGGGTTGCTGAGCAGGGAGGACTGCTGAACAGCATCCCCGTGAAGGGAGGGAGGAGCACAGTTCCTTCATAGTTTACAGCTTTCCTCCTAGAGGCACCTACTGCTTCTGTGACCTGTCCTCTCCCTTGCAATCCATTGCCACTTTCACATACCTGGCACTGCACGTTACAGCCACATCCTTTCCTCTGGGGAGGAATCATGTCCTACCCACACGCTGTTTCTTCATCTATTGTCTCTTCAGGGTGTGTCTGACTGATGCTTATAAAATGGTAATTAGCATCTTCCCTGTCTTCCAGATCAATGGACACACTGGCTTTCTCTGTTTGGTTTTTTTCCCCCTTCCCACCCTTTGGAATTTCTTTTCCTCCCAAGTACCCCTGGATCTTGCCTTCTTCATTACTCCCCATTCCTTTCCCCCACCAAGGAACTGGATGGAACTGCTCAGCAGTGTCTTTGCCATGGGTCTTGGAATGTCCTGCCACTCCATGTGCCTCTTTACTCTTGTTATCCATCTTATTTCTGGCTTCTGTGGTTCACTTTTTTTTTTTTTTTAAATCCCGTGGTACACCTTCCCTTCCACATCCTCACTATCTGGTGGAGGCAATAGCTGGAGGAACCACACCTGGTGTGGTACATTTACTTTGCTGACTCACTCTCACAGTGGGAAGTGGGATGGAAATTAGTGGGTGAGCTGGGTCCCAAGTGGCTGTTAGAGAGAGGGCAGAGTGCCTTTTCTCCTTGGCTTGCCTGCTTTGTCCAGATTTAAATCTTTGGTAGCTTGGGAGAGAAGGTTGACAGGTCACTTGAGAGAATAAAGCCTGGTCTAAAATTAGGAGGGAGTATCCTTGTGGAACAGGACTGACAGGCCTAAGAATTGTGTTTGTGCCTTGCTGCCGTGAACATGGGGAAATGCTTTTGGCCTCTTCCCAGTGATCTGGATTTCCAAATGACTTTTAAAGCAACAGGAAAAGCTTCCATGAAGAGGGAGATTAGATTGGAGGTAATGAGTAGAGGCTGCATCTTTCTCCTGCAGCAGCCTACAGCAACATCCTGCCAATCTCAGTTCAGGACTCAAGGGCTGTTGTTACCTGGGGGCTGCAGTGTGCCAGAGCCCTCCCTCTGGTGCTCACTCCATGCCATGTCCTGGTGCTCCTCTGAGCTGTTTGCTCTCTCTGTTAGAGGGATGGGGCAGAAGTGTAAAGGAGCCAAAATGTGAGACCAAATCTTAGCCCCCAGCCCAACAAGCACAGCAGACGTGCCAAAGAAAAGCAGTAACTGGGACCTGAAATATCTAATACCATTGCTGTATGGGTGCTTCCCTGACTTGGGGTCAGTCAGGGACAAGTTTTAGATCTCTCTACATTTGTGGCTAACGAAAATGGTATGAAAACCTACAGAAGGTGTCAGGGAAATGCCCAGAATTCCCAGCTGGAAAGAGCACTCTGCCTGTGCCTGTCAGTTTGAGACCAGCCAGAGATGCAGCTTGGGAAGCCAGGCCATTGCCAGGCTGCAGTAAGGCTTTCAATAAATACTATGCCACATTCTGCATTGCTCTGCTGCTGACTGCCCACGTGATATCGTGGCAGGGGGGAAGCTTTAAAGCAACTTAACCTGTCTGTTTGTCACTACTGGAAAACATGGTCCTGCTCCTGCTGCCCTTGCTTCCCTCCCTTTCGTGACTGATCTCTCAGTGAAGGGATTCTGCTGGCTTTGTTTCCTGCCATGCAGGTCAGCTGCTGAGCTCCACCACTGGAAGCAAAAAGAGGGAAGGTGGAGACAGGACAGCACTCCTCTTTGCTTCATATATGTGGGCAGGAGGCAGGATGTTCCTAGTCCTCAAAGGCTTGCCCTTCTTGTCATCAGCATGAGATGATTACCACTTTTTGCATAAAGCAGGTTTTTTTTGTTGTTTCTCCTTGATTGGTTAAAGTTATGTATCAGCTGTCCTGCCAAAGTCTGTGACTCTTCCAGGGATAGCTGAAAGTAGCAGTATTTGAATAGAATTGAAGAGTTGTATGAGATGGGGAAAGAGAAGAAGTAGAAATTCAGAAGGCTGTTAAGAAGATCATGAGACTTGCTCTAAAATTTACCAAGTCCTGCAGCCCCACAGGGTGCTGGAGGGGGGTCATGCTGCCAGTCTCACTGGCACCCTATGTGGGGAGGTTGAGGGGAATGGGTTTCCTTCACACTGCAAAACAAGGGTTTCCCTTTTGCACAGTATGCTCTAGAGGGAGGCTGCCATCTGTTTAGAGAAATGTTCCTTTTCCCAAGCCCCATCCAGCTCTTCAAGCTGTTTGGATTCACCTCAGAGATGTTTTGAAGCACTGACACGAAACTAAGTGTCCCTCCTGGGTCTGTTTGCCATTGCAGGATCTGGGATGATGACTTCTTCACACCCCATCTCAGCCAGCACTCCTGAGGGAAGCAGCTATGGTGCTATTGGTACAGTATATTCCAGAACTGGGGCACAGGGAGGCTTCTCCCTGGGGTGGAGGAAGGCACTTCTAGGGTGATTTAACACCAGAGGAGAATAAAGCTGCAAGCTACTTTAGGAGCATCTTGCAACTATTAAAAAAACAAACCCAAACAACCAAATTGCGGTTTGTGAGGTTCAGGTTGCACTTTAGGGAAAAGCATCTACATAATAAAAGTGGCAAATCAGAAAGAGGTGCCCCAAGAGACTGTCTTTGGAAATGTGTCTTACACAAAGCTACAGTCACCTGAGAGCTGTGGGTGACAATGCTGCTTCAGAAAGGACATTTACTAGTGACTGACAAAGGTCCCTTGTAAGCAAGCTTCTAGGAGCCTGTTATTAGCTCACAGCCTGCCTTTAAACCAAAGCATACCTGTCCCTGGGAGGCTGAAGGCTTGTGTGCCATAAAGCAAGACACAACCAGAATTTCTTGCCTCCAGGGGTTTCACTAGGGAAGAAATAATGTCATACTGCCAACAGGCGAGTCATGCCCTGGCAGCAGAGGAGAGAAAAAACTTGCTGAGGGCTTAATGACCACTTTACCCCTCCTCCCTCTTTTTCCAAAGAAATATTTTAAAAGCATTTGGGAGATGAGGAAGAAGCCTGTGTTCTGCTCACATCGATGTGGGCAATGAGCTGGGAGTTGCCCAGCCTGTGGGAAGTGCAGGCAGGTCCTGCTGACCTGTATGAGACCAGTACCAGGGATGCAAAGGGAGCAAAGCTGGTACTCTGCCTGCTTTGAAAAATTGACTTTCTTCTTTGTCTTTTGTTCTACAGTATTTTTAGAAAAGCTTAGATATATATAAAACTTATATATAAAATCTGAAGGTTAACTAGGTGAGTGTGTTTTTGACCCCTAGCAGTCTGCTTCTTTCTCTAAAGGTATTTGTCTTATCTCAGAATTCCAGATTTCAGAGCCCGGGCTTGTAGAGAATACAAAACGTTGAGATGAAAGGTAATAGAATAAAAGCAGAGTGAAAACTAAAATACTGCAGAGAGGGGAAGATAATGGTCCTTCAAACTGCTCTTAGCTGATCACCTAAAACTTTTAGGAAGGTTTTGGGATCACGGAAAATTTTTTTTCCCTGAGCCGGCCATATCAACTTGTCAAAGCATCAAAGCACCTGGGACAGCTTTATTCTTGCTGTGCCCAGAGGGATTTAGCCTTCACCCTGCCTGTCTCCTTCTCCCTGCTCTGGCCCAGACGAGTCCAGCTCCAGCGGTGGGCGGCAGCTGTCCTCCCCGGAGCGCAGGCCCCCGGCTGGTTCGGACACAGACAGCTCCGTGGAGGAGGAGAGTGACTTCGACACCATGCCGGAAATTGAGAGTGATAAGAACATCATCCGCACCAAGGTATGGCTGCTGTGGTGGCTGTGACCCTCATGCTGGGCCATGGGCATGTCTGGGCCATGGCCAGAACTGGTCACTTCAGTGAAATCTCAGCAATCCTGTTCCCTTGCAAGGTGGATTTCACCTAATACAGCCGAGTGTGCTTCTTGGTCTTTTTTCAGTCACTTAAAGTTTTCCCACTATGATGAGTGTGCTGCTGAAGTGATTGCTTTAATATGGAAAATCAAAATGTATTGGGGATTATTGAGAAAGGAGGAAAATGCCCAGAGAGTGTCCCAGAAAGTTCAAGGAGGTGTGAAGATAGGGAGAAAATAATCTGCAACAGCAGGTGGCAATTTAGTACAAGTAGTGTGACTGCAGTGTATGCAGAGGGGCTTTAAGCCAGCAGCTCTCAAACTGCCTCCTTTTCTCATCCTGCACTGCTCTGTGTGGTTGGAGCCATTCCTGGAGGTCAGAGGATTTTGCAGAACTCAGTTCACTGTGTAAAACCAGTCCAAATACCACCAAGCTGCAAATACGTCAAGATCTCCTACTGGCATCTGTAATCTACATTGGTTCTTTTGTGTTTTCTTCCCTCTTTCTCCACCCACTAATGTTTTAGGTGTTCCTCTATCTATCAGACTTGTCCAGGAAAGACCGAAGGATTGTCAGCAAAAAATACAAAATCTATTTCTGGTAAGGAGAAGGCAAACTGGTAAGGCCCAAATTCTGGATTCAGTCTCTGGTTGTGGAGTCTGTCCGTATGCCCTTCTTCTGAACCACTCCTGAACTATCCTGTCACCCATTCTGACCCTATTCCAGTCTGTAACTGCAGATCCCACATACCTCAAGTAAGGATATTTGTGCACCAGAGCACACATGATCCTGGCAACTGATTCTGTTTTGCATCATTGCTTTTAAGCCTGTGTGCTGGAACATAATGGGAAGGGGGAGAAACTGGCACTCAAACACAAGAGCTTGTGGCCAACATCTTGGCTCTTGTTTGCCTCCTGTGTGCATGAGCACATGCGCTCCTCTGCTTCAGGGGGTCACAGTGGAATCATAACCCCCGAGCAGTGAGGTGTGCACATTCCTCCACGAGCACTGTGGGGCTTTCTTCTGGGTGTGCACCCCTGGTTTTGGTGTGTGTCTGACAGCTGCTGCTGTCTCCCCTCTGCAGGAACATCATCACCATCGCGGTGTTCTATGCCCTGCCGGTCATCCAGCTCGTCATCACTTATCAGACGGTGCGTTTGGCTCCGTGGCTGTCCCCTCTTGCTTTAAACTTGCCTGTGCTTGTGTTGTGCAAGGATGACAGTCACAGTGGAACTGGGATCACCCAGGAGTTCTGCTCTGTGTGAGGAGCAGTTTACCTTAGCTGCTCTCATTGCACTGTGTTGATGTTACAGAGAGCTTGGCTCATTGGGCTTTCACTTCTGCTGTTCCTGCTTGGGAAGTGGGAGTGCTGCCGTTTTCCTGCTCAACTGATGTCTCACTTAGGTCCTGTTTCATTTTAGAGACAGGAGGAATTTGATGTTATCTCTAAGAGCAAATAGTGTTTGCTGTGATTTCTCCTCCCTTCTCCCAATGTTTGCTATCCTGCTGTTATGCAGATATCTGCAAGCAGGTCTATTAGTGGCGGGGTTGAGAGCACACCATGTTTCCTCTGAGGGCTGTTAGCAGGTTTGTGGCCCGTGACAACTTCTTGTCCCCCCTAAAAGCTTTGCTTGCAGACGTCAGTACTGCCTCGTGCCAGTGCTAGAGCTGGGCTGCGTCCTGGTACACCCTGTGTTTGTGCCGTGTTTGCATGGGGCAAACCCCCCAGAGCAGGGAGGATTTGCTGATGCCAACTGCTCTCTGTCCAGGTAGTGAATGTGACGGGCAATCAGGACATCTGCTACTACAACTTCCTGTGTGCTCATCCCCTTGGGGTGCTGAGGTGAGTGAGCCCCTTTGTCACTGCGTATTTGTCTCGTGCCTCCTGAGTGTTTGTGCTGTGCCCAGGATTTTATGCTTGCCGGGCTCACAGTAGCAATGTTGGTAAGACCCCTGGGAGTTTAGGACTCTGATCTTTGTGTTTTGCTCAGCAGTGCTGCACTGTTGCAGTGAGAAATGTGCACCCTGGAACTTGTGGCACCTGGGTGCCCCTTGCAAATCATTGGCACAGGAATGAGGTGCTCCCGTGCTCTATTGGACACTTGTATCCAAAGAGCAGCAGCTCTGCAAAGAAGTCCTTCCAGGGTAGCATTTCTGTAAATTAATGTGTGACTGCAAAGAAAGCCCAGAGTTGGGAATCTTGCAGAAGAAGTGTTAAATTAACAGGTGAACTATTCAAACTAAAATTGTTGTCTAGAGAGTAAAATCGCAGTTCTGCAGCTGCTGAGGTGGAAGGTGATGGAGGGAGGGGCAAAATGGATTCGGCTTATCACAACCCAGGGTTCTGCTTCCTGCTGCTGTGCTGCCTTTGTCTTAAACCTTCTTCTTTCCTGCAGTGCCTTCAACAACATCCTCAGTAACGTGGGCCACATGATGCTGGGCTTTCTTTTCCTCCTCATTGTGTTGCGCAGGGACATCCTCCACCGTCGGGCCATGGAGATGAAAGATATCTACACCCTGGTAGGAGGCCTGATTGCCTGGGGCTGAGGGGAGGCAGGGAAGATGGAGTGAACTCAAAAACCAGTGTGATACACAATGGGTTTCCACTGGTCCTCCTCGCTGGAGGGTTGAATCCTCCTCTTTTTTTCCTCCTGTGCAAAAGGGTCTAGGTGGGATGCTTGTGTTCCTGCACACCCCAGTGCTTTACTGCTTACAGTATGTCCATACTGCTGTGGTGGTGACCCAGCTTGGGCCTCTGAAGACAAGGAGATTTACAGAGGAAAGACTCCCATGGCTCTGGCTTTTCCTGCAGCATTTGCTGTGGAGGAGCCAGGACAGCAGGAGTGTCCCAAGATGCTTCTCTTTATAGTGAAGTTTGATTTGTCTTACCCAAGAGCTGCTTATGATAACTCAGAGGAATTTGGCTGCCTCACTCTCTGAGGCAGAATTCCTTGTAGCTAGAGCTTCTGTAGTCTCTTGTGGGAGAGGATGGACAAATCTGCAGCCATGTGGGCAGAGGGTGCTGGTGGTTTCTGGAGACCAACAGCACTGTTCTCATGGGCTTGGTAGCAAGTAAAGGCATTAGCAGTTGTAAGGGTCTGCTGCTTGTGATTTTCAGGTGAAATCTTGGCCGAATTATGATGGAAATGCCTTCTCACATTGGCTGACAAGCTCTGCTCAGGTGTTTCTAAGACCATACTGACCACAAGAGCAATTCTGGTCAGTCCTCTCTGTTTTGGGCAGGGTGTAGCATGGCATGAGGTAGAGGACAGAGATTTGCAGTCTCATGATGTCAGTACCAAGACACTGAGGTCTTCAGATCAGAATTTCCAGCGTGATTAGCTTAGGTTTGCTGCCTGTGGATTCACCTGGCTATGCCACGTGTCTAAATCCAGAGGCTGTGGTTGCACACAGGACACTGTGCTGCACTGGTGACTGGAGGACTTGTCTGGGAGTTAGGAGAGATGAAGTGATGGAGAATGGAAGCTTGCCTGTGATCAGGACACTGAGGGCACTTATTATACAGCTCTGCTCTCTTCCAGGACTATGGGATCCCAAAGCATTTTGGTCTCTTTTATGCTATGGGCATTGCTCTGATGATGGAAGGGGTGCTCAGTGCCTGTTACCACGTCTGCCCTAATTACTCCAATTTCCAGTTTGGTAAGATGAGTTTCCTTTCTCCTTTTGACTTGGAGCTAGGATTTGCTATGTTCTGTCTCTAGCTGAGTTGCTGATGTTTCCCATCTCTCTATCCTTGCAAGTCTCCCTGGAGCCTGCCTGTTTCAAAGCTCAGTCAGGAGGCTGTGATGCCCCACGGGCACTTACTTTCTGATCTCCTTTAGTTTTTGTTGCCCCAGGGCATGGAAGATGTGCTGCTGCAAGGTGGCAAAGCACAAAGTGCTGTACAGTGCGGCAGCACGGCCAAACCCAAGGCTGGCAGGCAGAGATCCCTGGTGCTTTGTGTGCCCTTGGAGCAGCTTTCTGGGGCACTGGCAGTAGCTGTTTACACTGTTCCTGTTGTTGTGTCCCTCCACAGACACCTCCTTCATGTACATGATTGCGGGACTGTGCATGCTCAAGCTCTACCAGACCCGGCACCCAGACATCAATGCCAGCGCCTACTCCGCCTATGCCTCCTTCGCTGTGGTGATCTCCCTGGCTGTCCTTGGAGTGGTATGGCTCCCTCTGGGAAGGAGGTGGCATGGCTGGGAACATGGTTTGGCTGTGAAAAAGACTGGGGAAAGCAGCAGAGTAGGGTTAAGAGTGTGTTAAGCAGCTGTTAGCATTTGAATTCTCAGTTCTGCTGGGCTTTCCTCCTTCCTTCCCCTGAACTTTCAGGTAGGAGAAGAGCAGAACAGTTGCCTCTAGGTGGGCCCTGTTTTTGGGCTTTACCCATCACGTGCCATCCTTCTCAAGAGGAGAAATTCATGCACGCAGATGTACATGTCCAAGCACACAGATGGCCTTCCTGTGGCTTGATTCATGTTGGAGGAAAGAGGGATGAGGCTGGCTGGGCTTTCAAGACAGGTATCTCATACCTAGTTGCTTGTGCCCATTTCTCCCCTTTGGTATATTCCATGTTGTTTGTCACACTCTTGCAGTTGATTTTCCTATCTCTGGAGAGGAGCAGGGCTAGGATAATATCTGGGGGGCTCTCAGGCAAATTCCTGGTGTACCTGCCTGTGGAAGGGCACTAGAGCAGAAGCTACAAGGCTTTGCCTGTTTGCTCGTAGCATCGCAAGTACTGAGCTCACCAGAATCCTCAAACTGGGCTTTACCTTGGGGGTCTCTGCTTCTTTTCTTTTAAAGGACTCATTTTCATTCATCAGTAACCAGGCAAAATCCTTGGAATTCTTGCTCTGAACTAGCAGCTAGATCCCAGTGGGCTATTAGCTCCTCACTACCACATAATGCAGAGGTCTCTGTTTACAAGACTGTCTGTGGGATAGGGCATGCAGGAGGATCTGTGGGATAAGGCATGCAGGAGGAGCTGGTGACCTTGGGACTTCCCAGGAATCTCTTGATAGGTGTGGTAGATCTTGACAAGGTTCAAAACACTGAGACTTTATTATGGATTGCTCTGTCTTCTTTTGTGGGATGCTTTGAGGCTGTTCAGTGGAGCTTGGAAGCAGCATGTCTCCCTTGTTCCATTCACGGAGAGGTGGCTTTTCTGCTTGCTTTCTGGTGTGTGGATTTTTTCTCTGTCCACACAAAGTGAAAATTTCAGGTGAGTGCTATGCCCCAGGGTAGGGAGGTGGTCACAGCCTGATGCAGATCAGAGTTTCTGGACTCCATATTGTATGAATGAGAAATTAGGATTTTAATGTAGTGTTGACCTGTGCTTGCAGGTTACTTCCAGTCCTTAAATAAAATGAAAATGCACAGTAGGAGCAATTGGCTGCTGAGCAGTTCTGTCATTTTTGGTCTACTTCAGTACAGTTGTTAAAGTAATGGTTGGTTCCCTGACTGCCTTTGTAAAAATCCACCTCCTGGCCAGAGAGCTGCTGCCCAGCTCAGCAGAGAGAGCTTGCCTGGCCCTGGAGTCCCTGCATTTCTGCTCCCTGGGCCAGCTGCTGTCCATCCAGTCTTGTCTAAAGGGACATTCAGAAAGAATTGTCTTCTCTCCAGGATACTGAGGTCCTCTTGCTTCTCTGGACTTGGTTTTGAATTTATAGATCTGCTTTCTGGTTGGAAGATTGAGGGTTTTTTTTTTCCTGTGTTTAGTGAGGTTGTGTAATGTCCCATGGTGATACAGGACAGGAAAGGATTGTCCTGCTGAAAGAGGACTCAGTTTACTTTTAAAATGTCTTGCTTTCAGGTGTTTGGGAAAAACGACATGTGGTTCTGGGTTATTTTCTCAATGATCCACGTTGTGGCCTCGCTGGCTCTCAGCACCCAGATCTACTACATGGGTCGCTTCAAGATCGGTGAGTGCTGTGACCGAGCCATCTCCTCACGGGTGCCTCCTGTCCTCACCTGCCTGTGCAGCACAGTCCTGTGGCCCCTCTTCTGGGCTGCCCTGTCCCCTCATCCCTCTGATGCTTTCCTGGCCTCTGAAGTCCTTGTGCTGCTGCTTCCCGGAGCAGTGGCAATCAGCAGGAGCTGTGTGCTCTGTGGTGGCAGGGCTGCTGGGCTCTGGGGGAGCCGCCCTTCAGCTGCAGCTCTCCCTAGGGCTGTGCTCAGAGGGGTGACCTACACCCTCTCATGGGGGCAGGGAGGAGAGGGTCTGCTGGGGAGCCTGGCTCTTGTGCTCTGCTTATAAACCTATTTCTTCTTCCTCTTCTGCCCCTGTCTGCCTCAGACGGCCCTGACTCAGGTAACTGTCCACAGCTTTCCTTTTTCCCTGTTGAACTGATTGTGCTGAGCTGTAGCAGCCAGGGATTGCATGGATGTGTGTGGGGAGGCAGGATCGTGTGCCACCTGGGGTCAGCTCTTGGGAAGTGAAACCAGTCTGCCAGCAGCACTGGCAGTCCCGTTCCTTGAAAGGAAGGGAGTGATCCAGCACAGGAGAGCTCAGATCTTGGTGCAGGAACCTTTTCAAGCTCTGTGTTGTGGTTAAAGGAGAACATTTGGGTTCATGCATGTTTGTCCATCCCCACTGCCACTGATGGCTCTGCAGTGAAGCTTCTGCAATGATTTTGAGAGCAGGAGTGTCTTGAGTGTGCTCTGCCCCTCTAGAACCCTCTAAAGCCTGTGGGACCTGTTTGTGCTGTTTCCCTTCTCTGGCAGCTTTTTCCATGGAAGGTGCTTTTCTCCCTTCCTACATACACACACCTCTCTTCCAGAGATGGGATTGCAAAGCCAGCCTCTTTACACGTACAGGCAGGGGCTGTGTGACTTCTGGCAGTGCTAGTGTAGAGGAGATTTTCAAATTTATTTTTGTCATAACCTGTTGTTCTGGCCAAGTGCCATCCACATCCTGTTGTGGATGCCCTTCTGCTCAGACTGCTTCCAAAGGGCAAGATACGAATCCACTGACACCTTGGGTTCTCCGTTGTCAGCTGGTGGGTGTCAGCCTCTTCCTCACAGGCATTTAGAGCTCACTGTGCTGGCTGTTCTGGCTTTTTATCCTTCCCTTTGACAGATGTGGGCATGTTTCGGCGGGCAGTGATGGTGCTGTACACGGACTGTATCCAGCAGTGCAGCCGACCAATGTACATGGTAGGTGACTTCTCACCCCAGCACCTCTCAGCAGCTCCTCGCTTCTTTGGGCAATGTGCAGAGGAAGGAGGTGGGGCTGTTTGAAAAAGTGGTGGTCCCTGCTTCCCTTGTTCTCATTCCCCCAAAATGGATGGGTTAAGTGTTGGTCTCTGCTGGAGTGGTTTACCCCCGACCTCCAGGCCTCGCCAGATCTCAGCCTTGGTGACTAAAACATCAGGGCAAAGGTGATACAAGCATGACAGTATTTGCTTTTGCACTTGCTCTCTGGGAGCATCCATTCAGAGGAGCAGGCGTGAGGCTCTGTGCAGTGCAGCCTCTCTGGGGAAGGGTGCAGCTATTTTGGGTCTGTGGCTTAAGCAAAAGCAATTGCCATTTCTGCAGCACCTCAGGGCAGATAGCAAAAAGTTAAGAAAAGGTGACTGTTACCTTGTGTCCCACTGATTGCTTTCTCCTTAGTAAAGAGTGCTAATTAGGGCTTGAAACCATATGGAGTTTTTATCCATGAGCACCCTTCTTTATTTTTTATTTATTCTCCCATCTCTGAATAAGCAAACTCGGTCCACTCAGGCATGAAGTAAGCCTGGCCAGCCTGAAACAGTTACATCATGAAAGCAGCTGTAAGCATAAATGCACATGCCCCACAGATATAATCCTTCTGCCTGCTGTTGTTTCAGTACCTCCCCAGCTAATGGTGAGATGGCAAGAAAAAAAAAGGCTCCCTGAATATGTGCAGGATACTGTCCAAAGCTTCCCCTGCTACCTCTTTCAAGCACGTCCTTGCTCTCTGCAGTAATTCTTTTGTAAAACAGTGGGAGGGAAGGAATCTAACTAGAAAAACAGTAGAAGCAGTCAAAGGATTCGCAGAACCTCCTGAGGTTGATCCCTTAAGTGCTGAGCTTGTCCTTTTTTTAGATGTTTGGTCTCCTTGCAACACTGAAATTGAGGGTCAGAACAGTTTCCATCTGATAAAAGCTCCCACAAAGCCAGGTGCATGTGTGTTTGCAGGAACCAGACTCCAGATCCTCACATAATGCTCTCCTGAATTTCTGAGGCAAAGGCCTTTTTGCATACTCTTTTCATTTCATATGATCATCAGTGTCTTTTCTCCAGGACAGGATGGTGCTGCTCATTGTTGGGAACCTGGTCAACTGGTCCTTGTGAGTTACTGGCATGTTGGTGCTTTGTGTATTTGTGCCTGTGGGCAGCAGGATTTGGTACTGGGACACAGGCGCTCTGGAGTGATGGGGAGATGCAGCAGTGTTTGTGCAATAATCCTGTGCCGGGGCCCTTCTGACATGTTTTGGCAGGCAGGCTGATCTCAGGGTGGTAGACAAATCCATGGGATGCAGTGCAGCACTAGAGCTGCAGGGAGCATCCCCTGAGCACTTCAGCTGGGGGCTCGTGTTTGAGGGAGCTTGTGCAGGGTGGCCTGGTCCTGTGCTGCTGTGTTGTGCTTCCCACAGAGCTGGGAGACCTCTGGCACAGCCAAGGTGCAGGAGACCTGGCAGACACTCAGTCACAGAGGCTGGCTGAGCAGTAACTGCATGGGAGGGATCAGCTCTTGGATGAAACCTAAAATCATTGCCCCAGGCTCTTGCTTTTCACTAAAGCTGCTTCTCAGGGACATGCCTTCTTCCAAATGTACAGGTCTAGGGCCAGATCCTACTGAGTGAGATGTGTTTGGCCATGGGCTGGAAGCAATCCAGGGTCCTTGCCTGTCCTCTGGAGTCTCCAGTTGCTTCAGCAGCTGACCATGGCTGTATTTCCTTGGCTGGGAGCAGAGGCAAACAGTGCATTTCCTCCAGGGGACTGGGAAGCTGTGGCACTGGTGCTGTGTCCTGCAGTCCTGGTGGGGGGTAGAACAGTGTGTGGCTGTCAGTTTGGGGAGATGTACCCTGTCCCCAGTGAAAGAAGCTGCCTGATGTCCCTTCTGTCCTCTCTCTCAGCGCTATCTTTGGGCTGGTGTACCGGCCCAGAGACTTTGCCTCCTACATACTGGGAATCTTCATCTGTAACCTGCTGCTGTATCTGGCCTTCTACATCATCATGAAGGTAACGGGAGGCAGCTGTAGCTGTCTTTGTGGCCCCTGTCTCCAAAGGGGAAGGGATGGGCCTTTTTTCTGGCTGCAGTTTGGCTTCCTGTGGTGCTGCAGAGGGGTGGGGAGGGACCTTTGTGGGGCTCTGGGTGTGACAGGGTGTTTGGGGGGGGATGGTGTGTGGCCATTTCAGAGGTGGCTGGGCAGCCCTTCACAGATGCAGATGGTACAGGTTGGTGTGTGAGCCCTGTGCATGGCTCTATCCCCTGGGAAGAACTCAGGGTGTGTCCCTCTGCAGCTCCGCAGCTCTGAGAAGCTCCTGCCCATCCCCATGTTCTGCATTGTGGCCACAGCAGTGGTGTGGGCAGCAGCCCTCTACTTCTTCTTCCAGACCCTCAGCAGCTGGGAGGTAAATTTCCCTTTTACTGTTCTTCTGTCCATCTCTTTCTCATCATCTTTCCTTCCTGGTGTTTGTTTTGCACAAAAAAAAAAAACACAGGAGAAGAGTCTTGGGCTGCTCATGGGGAGCTAAAAGGGTTCAGCTCATTTAGCAGACTTGTGAAGGGGGCATGGGAAGTTGTGTTGAGCCAAAAATGACTGTAGCTGTGTAGAGGCTGTTTATAACCAGGTGATCTGGAGGTGACTGGTCCTTCCTAGGGGACAAAGAAGGAGCTGAGGATCTGGAAGGAAAACTGGGAAAATCCTGACCAGTGCTGTTGAAAAACATCCCTGGAGCAGATGGCCATCTGGGGTCAACCAGGTCAACCTGCCTGGGCTTGTTAGGGCTCTTGGTGACCTGGGAGGCCATTAAATCCTGAGTGCCTTCTGACAGGATGTCACATCCATATCCATGGAAAGGAGGGGCTTGCTGCAGAGTGGTCTGGTGGAGGCTGTGCAACTTGCACTGTGCAAGACCTCAGATGTGGAGACCAGAGGGTTCCCCTTGCACGGGGTTGTGGTCCCAGATCCATTTTGATGTCCAAGTACAATGTTGTGTTTTTTTCTGGCCTGCCCATGCCACATTTCTGGCCTGGATCCTGATTGGAGGGTTAAGACAGGGTGATCCCTGTAGGGTCTAGTGTGGCCAGCAAGGGCCCAGCAGGGGGGGATCTCGGGTTCTGACCCTCTGCCTGCCTTCCTAGGAGACTCCAGCAGAGTCCCGGGAAAAGAACCGGCCGTGCATCCTGCTGGGATTCTTTGATGACCACGATGTCTGGCACTTCCTCTCCGCAGCTGCCTTGTTCTTCTCCTTTCTGGTGAGTCCTGCTGAGCCTTCCATCCACTCTGCTGGATGGCCTCACACTCTCCTTTCACCTTACTCCCCTCTATCCACATGGAGCTGTGACTGCTCCAGAACTCCACAGAAGTGCCCCAGCTCCTCTGCTTGGCTCTATCTCCAGACGTCCTTCACAGTGGGGTGCTCTTTGTCAGTGGGATCAGGGATCATCAGGCTTTCTCCTTCACCTTATTTCTCTCCCAGTGCCTCCTGGCCTCGAATTCCCTCTGGGGCTGTGGGTCACACAGCTGTTTTGGGGAAGCTGAGGGGCTGCAGCTGTGACCAATGACTCATGGATTTGTGAATACTTCCCATAAAGGCAAGGCCTGAAGGTCTGAAAGGAAGACCTCCCTGGCCAGCAAGACCTGAATCTGGCTTGCATTTTCCTCCTCAGGTCCTGCTGACCCTGGATGATGACCTGGATACGGTGCGCAGGGACAAGATCCCAGTGTTCTGAGTCCCCAGGGACAGGGGCACAGAGGTGTCCCAAAGCGCTCGGCCAAAGGCACTGGGCCACTGGTGTCTGTGGAGAATGAGCCTGTTTCCATGGCAACAGCCCAGTGGAGCAGGGGAACCCGCGGCAGGCATGAAGGGTGCTGTGGCAGCTGAGGTGGGACCAGGAGGGAAGGCGACGTTGCTCCTTTCCCACCGCATCCTCTGGGGCAGGCTTGATCCCGAGGCCCAGGCCAGTGCACAGCCCTCTGGCTTGTGGGTGCAGAGGTGCTGGAGCCAGTGAGGGGAGAGGAAACAGGAGGGAGGCACGTTAGAGACCTTTGCTTCCCTTCCTTCCTGCTGATGTGCTCCACTTCCTCTCTGGTGAGCAGGCTTGAGAAGTGCCATGCAAATCTTCCTGCACAGGGAGCTAATGCCTGCACCCTGCAGTCTGCTGCCCTTGGAGAGTCCCTTCAGCAGCACAGGGAGAGCATCTGGTTCCTGCACTGCAGCAGCTGAGGGAGCAAAGGACTCCAAACTGAGGAGGCAGTGGGGGGACTGTGTTTTCTTTTTTCCTCTTTTTGGTGGAGAGACTCCTTCGGTAGCTGGTGGGGAGGCACGGTTACTGAGGCTGCAGCGTTGGTGGGAGGTGGTGAACTAGAGCTGCCTGAGGGCTCTGCCAGGCTCAGAGCCTCCTGCCTTGCTCTCTTGCAGCCTCTCTGTTGCTCCTGTTGAACAGCCAGACCCCCCTGGCAGCTCAGGTGCTGGCACTTGGCAGTGTGCTGGTCTCTGCCACAAGTGCTCTCCTCAAACGACCCTGAGAGAGACCACAGAGCAAAGCCACAGCCTTGTGTGGCAGCCCTTGGCTGCTGCTGTGTGCCCTGCCAAAGGGGCAGGGTGGAACAGGGAGGTTTTCCAGCAGCCTCAGACTTTCTCCTCTCATGAGCTTGCCTTGGACAACCTTGGCAAAGCAGGTTTCCTTATGGGCTGGGAGGGTGAAGGAGATTTTGGGGCAGTTGGTGTTGAGCTCTTTAGCTAAAGATGTGGACCAAATTTTCTCCTCCAACTTGTCTGAATCTGAAATGAGTTTTTAAATGGCTTCTGCATTCTTTCCAGTTTCTTAGTTATTTAAAAAAATAAGGTGTGAATTATTTCAGGCCTTGCATCTTAAGTGGGACCTGTTTTTTCTAATTTGCAATTAAAAAGTGTTCTTTGAGGCCTGCTGTCCTTATTCTTGTCTGCCTGAGCATTTTTACATTGGTGTATGTGAACATAGCTAGTGATGCAAGGGTTTTATTCCACTTCTGCTTAGGAAAGCAGGTGACTCTGGTGATGTTTTACTCGAAGAGTCTGTATCTCCTTGAAGAGTTTTGCAGCAGCTGGTTTTTATTTTTTTCTAAATTGGAGTTTGTCAAGATGGTCAATAAAATGGATGTTCCTGGTTCCCTGCTCTGCAGGCCAGTAAGATCTGAATTCTTCTTGCTCCTGCTCTCAGCAGCAGCAGAGACAGCAGTCAGGGCAGAGGGGTGCCCAGTGGTGTCACACGGCTGCTGGCATCCTTGGGACTGTCACAGGCATTTCCAGAGCATAGGTATGGATGATCTGCTTGTTCTCTTAACCAAATTGCCCTTGTGAGCTGACATAAAGAACAGATACTCTTGTTTGTCACTGTAGTCTCTTGGGCAGGGTGAGGAGAGGGCTGGAGGAGGAATGACACAAGAGGCTGCCAGCGTTTATCTTCCTGAGCACAGCTGTGCTGCTCTGGAGGGTGTTTGGGTAGCTGTGCTAGACAGAGGGAGGACCTCTGTGCCCCCAAATCTGTCCAGTTATGGGGGCACATTTTTATATAAGATACTTTCTCCCTGTGTTTTCATAATCTGTAGTCTCAGACCTTGTTCCAAGCTTGTATTTGTTTCTAGACAGGAAGCTGGTTATCTTCTCTAAATTGAAAAGTCAGGAAAAAATAATGTTGAACAGCAGTTGGAAGGCTCGACGTAGGAGGTAGAACAGCGTATGGGCTCGCTGGGCTGAGCAGAGATGAGCACAGCATGGAATGGTAAGGTGGTAGCAGGGAGGGAGGGGAGAGGGAGGCTGGAGAACAGCACAGAACAAATAGAAAACGATGACAGAATTCAATTACAGACAAGGAAAGGCACCTCAAGCCTGAGAGATGGGAGGGAGGGTTGGACTCGTCTCCCTGCTGCTTCTGTGCTTCCAGCTTGCTGCATCCATTTTTAAAATTTCCTCTTAGCATTGCCTTGCCTGCTGGGCTCTGTTTGTGCTTCAGCTCTCCCACCTAGTGGCTGCCTGACCCCTCCATGGCTGTGGCTGCTGGGGGGGTCTGCCTGGGCACCCTGTGCTGTCCTTGGCACGCTTGGCTCTGCAGCCCTTGCCCCAGAAACACAGCTTGCCTTGAGTGCTGCTGTCCTTCTCCGGGCCCCTGCCCTGGGGCAGGCAGAGCAGCCTGCTGGGGACATGGGAGACCTGATTTGCAGGGGTCATGCTGTTGTTTTCTCTCCTTTCTCTGCTCATGGAGGGAGAGAGATGTGTAGGGGTAAAAGCAGAACGGCACCATGGAATTGTGTTGGGAGGTGAGGGGGCCTTTTTGCTGCCCATGGGCTGGCAGTGGAGTCCCTGCTTCCTCCTGCTGTGCCCATGCCTGGGATAAGCTGTTACCACAATGCCTGAAAGGGAAACAAACAGTGCCACAGGCAGGGACACCTCCTACTAGAACAAGTTGCTCAAACCCTCATCCAACCATGCCTTTCTAAAGATGGTGCATCCACCACCTCTCTGGACAATCTGTTCTAGTGTTTTACCATTCTCATTGTAAAAAACTTCTCCCTTACATTCCATATATTCCATTTTTCTTGGGAAATGTAGGTAAAGTTGTTCTGCCCAGTACAACTGAGAGGAGAAGGAAACAGCTTCTGTACAATACTAATATCCCCTCACAGGGTAGGAGAACTACCAGAGTCATGGGAGCTGTTACAACTCCTCCTTGAGCCTCTGGCCTGGCAGAAGAGCAGCCAAGGCAGGGGCAATGCACTGCAGTGTGAAAGAGGAAGGCAGCTCCCTCGTGTCCTGTTTCCCCTCCCCTCTGCTATGACTGAACTGTACACTGGCTGTCACTGAAGGAACAAAAGCCCCTCTGTCTTCAACTTCAACCTTTTTTTAAATTAAGACCTTTCCTAAAGGCAACTTCTATGCCTGCAAGAATTTTGAGGTTTACAAGCCAGGTTTTCTGGAGCCCCCAAAACGAATTGTTTCCAGTAATTCTGTCAACTTCAGTACTGTGCAATCTCCCAAAAAAGCCTTTACTTACCTTGCAGGGTCTCTGTACTGCTCTCATCCAAACCACATCCTTTAGCTTCAAACTGACAAAACAACTGTCTTAGACAACTTCCAAACCAATGCAAGGGGATGGTGATGAGAAGCATTTTAGAAAATGAAGTTGTGTCTCAACAGTGATTGCCGTCACCAGGGCAGGGACAGCACCTGCCATAAAATTTTTAGATACTACACAATCAGTATTTATTTCTTCTGAATTACATAGTTTTGTATCTCCAACTAATACAGTGCATTACTCTGGTATATGCAGAGAATGTACATCAGTGGAAAACTCTGACTGCAAAGTTTTTATTTTTACCTCTATTTAAGAGTGAATGGCATAGCTTTCTGTGGGGAAAGGAGCTGTACCAACAAGAACACAATATTCAAAAAGTGTTTTTCTCTTTTTTTAATAAAATACTATCATGTTCATATCTATACAAATAATTATTACAACTATTAAACAAAGTATTACATTTAACAATAGAAATCTCAGAACTCTGAACAAGATCATGGTTTAGGATATTTACACCTGAATGCAACACATTTGTAAAAAGATGTCAAAATAAACAGAGCAAGATCTTATTTACAATTGGAAGATGATGTTCCTGTTCATTCATTATAGATTTCTACTGCAGAGTTCCTATTTTCCATTACAAAATAGTAAGGACTTTCCACTGGGACCGTATCCAAGTCATTTACAGCTGTATAAAACAGAAGCACAGCAGAATATTCTGGACTGAATATAAATAATTTACATTGTGGAGGGCAACAGCATCTTTGATTAATCTCCTGTGGCAAAATCCATACTTGCTTCCCTTCTCACAGTGAGCAGGCAGGAACAGGGTGCAACCCCCCACAAGCTCTGTTGTTTCACACTTGTGATTGCCAGAACAGCAGCACATGTTGCAAACTTGGAAACCTTCTCATAAAGATACTTCTGGTGAGGCAGAAAAAAAAGCCTTTTAAAAAAAAATTATCTCAGAAAAACTGGTTTTAGCAAATAATAAATGATGTCTGTGTAACTAAGCAGGTCTTGCTCACAGAGAGTATGAATTTGTATTGTCAGGACCAAAAACCTCTTCTAAAGCTCACCAGTTCACAGAGTAACCATCTCACAGTGGGAATAATGCCTTGGTGCTCTGAGGTTTCAAATTTACAGAGGCAGTAGGAGATTGAAAACACCCTCACACAAACCTGTGTCTGCTACCCATGCTGGATCATGGCAGTGGGAGAAGGGAACAGCAATAGGTGGTAACAAGTCAGGTGCTAGCAAAGAATGGACCCCCTTATAGCACTGTATCAGAAAACAAATATGACTGATCTGGTATAAACAGATTCAATGCTACTCTGTTTAGCCAGGGGAGGTGGGATCATTGTTAAAGTGATGAGCATGAAACTTACTAGGGGAACAGCAAAAGATGACAGCTCTCAGCACACTCAGTCATCCAGAAACAGCTCGGGTCCTTGAGCCAGGACTGCACAAGTACCTCAGAAAAGGTGAAAAGACAACAGGAGACCAGAAATAATTGAATGGCCCCTCTTCTCCAGCCATGCCCTCTGCAAGTTGCCCTGCCACATGACTTGTTTCCTGCAACAGCACTACAGACACCAACCACAGTAGCAGCAGCAGCACAGCTTTAAAGTGCAGTAGGAAATCTGTGCAAAGTTCCAGAGGCTCGGGACTAGCACCGTGCTTTTCTTTTCAGAAAGGTGCTCTCCCAGCTGGGCAGCAGCACAGCACAGACAAGCTGGAAGTATGAGCTGGAAAACCCATTCCAGTAAGGCTCAGCCCCCAGCTCAAATCACTTCAGTTCTCGTTTTCTTTAACTGTTCCTAAATGAGGTTCTTTCTCCGAAGAAAAAGGTATATAAATATCAACACATTACTATTTTATTGCCTGCTTTCAAATTACTCTATCTCTGCTCTTACTCTCCTAGGCTGTTTAAGGGATTCATATGGACTACACTGACATACATACAATCCAGCCCAATATTATTTACTAGTGTTTGTTGAAGTAATTTAGGGTAAGCTGAAACCCACAGCCACACAATGCCTGTCAGCTGTGGCAGCCCCACCCTGGTTAGTGCCCAACCTTTCCCTTCCACTGCTAATTTTTCTAAATTAAGCACTAACTGGGTATTTTCCCTTCCTTCAAAGCCAAAAAACCCCGTGTAAGTAACCTTCAAAAAAAGTAGTATGGAAGAGAAAATGCCATTCTCAGGCTAACAAGCCACAGCTAAACCCACAAAATCTTTTCCAAGTGTATCTTGAAAAACAAAGGAACCGTTAATTGCTGGGTAGTCCTCAGGAGAAAAAGAAAATTGATGCCTTCGATGCTTGCTGAAGAAAATGTATTTGCTTGTCTAATGTTTCTCATAACAAGTAAACCAGAATCATTCCATCTGCAGAAGCTCCTTTTTCAAACTGCCCTCTCCAAGCACAGATCAAGGTAAGGTGAGCCTTATCAACCTGACAGCTAAGTACAACAGGTTCAATGGGAGGGGAAGGGAAAACTGAAGAAAAGAAGGACTCATAAGATGTTGCATTTACTCCTCTTCCTGAGAGCAGAGCCTGAGACCCTGGGGAAGGACTGAGACACTGACGTGTCAGTGCCACAAACTGACCTACAAAACTAAGTGCAAGAAGCCTGGTGGATGTGGAATGGCAGGTGGGATTAGTTTACAGTGACAAGGAAAACACCAAACAATAAATAAAAACTAACAGAAATTTAACATCTAATTTCCTCTCTTTTAATGTGAAATATCCAGTCCCTCACTGTTCCTCCTAAATGCCAAAGAGCATGAACATGAGAAAAGCTGAAACCTACAAGCTGCTCTCAGACCAGAGGACCAGGCCAGGTTCAACGTTCAAAGCCCATCTTGGGCAGTCACTTACACCAAAAGGCTACACAACAGATCCAATTTTTCTTTAATTAAAGTTATCTAGAGGCCAGTCAGCAGTATAAATGTCAGAATTGGGATGAATGTGTTGATACAAGGCCCTCACAGAGAGGTCTGCCTACCTTTCTTGTCACAGCAGTCTCCTGATCCCACACCGATGCCACGGGACCATTTAGAATCACTTACAGCATGTAAAAGAGACTCACATAGAACTTCAACAGAAACTGCCATGTGCAGGGAGGGGAATGAAATGGTATTTCTCCATCTGGTCTCATCAGGTTTCAGAAAGAGGCCTGAGAAGGATGACAAAGGGCCATGTCACAACAAAATATAATCCTCCAGAGAAGACCAAGGGTCACACAGTATGTACTTCTCAGCCACACACTGCAAAATTGTGCAGGTCCTGCAAAATTGTGCATTTCCAGCAAAATCCCAACAATCTTTGTATGGCTGAAATGCCTGTGCTGTGACTCCCTACATTACCTGTGAGCAAGGAGGAGCTGGTTTTGGTTGTCTTTGTAAACAGAAAGGGGGGATGTGAAAGTTACTGACAGTTACTGCCTCTTCAGAAAATGATGTGCAGTATGAAAAAAAAAAAACCCAAATAAAATCACAGCTGACATATTCTACCATGAATACTCAGGACTGCATTAACCTTGAGAAAACAGTAAATATGGAGAAATAAGAAAACAGAACAGGTATTTCAGTTGAAAGAGACCTATAGTGATCATCCACTCCCAGCTGCCTGGAGTGCCTCCATTCACTTCAGGACTGAGCATGTTGCCCAAATGCCTCTCAAACATGCTTGAGGCATCAACCACTTTTCTAGCAAGCCTGTTCCAGTGTCTGACTACCCTCCTGGTAAAGAAATGCTTCCCAATGTCCAGCCTGAATCTCCCTCAGTGCCCCTTTAAGCCATTCCCATGTGTCCTGTCAGTGGATCCCAGGGACAAGAGATCAGCTTCCCTAATCCGGCTGGTTGCTGCTGCAGAGAGCAAGGAGGTTGACTGTCTATCCAGATCCCTCTCCAAAGCATCTGTCAACAGCACCTCCAAGTTTGGTATCATCAGCAAACTTGCAAATGGTGTGCTGAACTCCTGTCTCCAGATCAGTGATAAATTCATTGGATAGAACTGGCCCTGGAACTGAGCCCAAAGCAACACTGCTGGTGACCAGCTGCCAGCCAGACCTAGCCCCATTCATTCCAAGTCCTTTGAGCTCTGCCCTTCAGCCAGTTCTTCACCCAGCACACCATGAACTTGTTAATCCCACAGCTGAACAGCTTGTCCAGATGGAGGCTGTGAGGGACAGTATCAGAAACATTACTAAAATGCAGAAAAATTACATCCACTGCCTTCCCTTCACCAACTAGGTGGGTGACCTTATCACAGAAGAGTATCTAATGACCTAGACAGGACTTTAACTTTGTGAACCCATGTTGCCTGTGTCGGTTGCATTATTCCTTAAACTCCTTTCAACAGTACCCAGTATAATATTCACAATTTTTCCAGGAACCCAGACTCTCACCATAGTCCACAGCTCCCTGTGTTCTTCCCTCATGCCCTTTCTGTAGATTGGAATAGCACTGGCTACCTTCCTGTCAGCAGGCACCTGTCCAGACTCCCAGGTCTTTGGTAGATGATCGAGCGGGGTCCTGCTGTATGTCCTGCTTGCTCCTTCAGTACTCTGGGATGAATCCTATCTGGCCAAGTGGATCTGTGGATATTCAAGCATTGCAACAGCTTTAAATTGACAAGCTCTCTCCAGTTTTCACAGACATCATAAAGCAGCGATCCCAGCAGAGGAAACTAATATGGTTTTCTGTGAATGTCTGGAATGATGAGCAGAATTAGCATCTTTATATAAAGTCCTAGAAGCCAGGGCTTAATTTTTCACTAGTTTGTCTTGAAAGCCAAATCCATTGCCACACATACAATCCCATTTAAAGATAACAAAAATGGGGGTGTTTGCTTCCCTCCTCAAAGACCAGACAAGTGTGTAATGCACAGAGTGGCTGCTGCTTCAATCCTCATCCTTACCATCCAGAACCCATGGAACAGTCACTGTTACAGAACTCACCTCACCACCTGAGGCAAATCCTTTGAGACCAACTGCACTACAGACACCCTTTTGGTCAAGAGTCTCACCAGGGCACACCCAGACCTGCAGCTGGCTTAGTTGGTTTGAGGCTGAGAACTCACTCCTAACCCCACAGGTGGTGACTGCACTGTGGCAGAGAGAAACTGCCTTGCTGTGAACTGAAATACTCAATTTTAAGAAACAGAGAACTGTTGCACCACTTAGATTTAGTGTCTAAGCTCCACCTGAATTAAATCATGATTCCAGGCAGAAAGGGACCTGGGGGTACTGGTTGACAGCTGACTGAACATGAGCCAGCAGTGTGCCCTGGCGACCAAGAAGGCCAATGGCATCCTGGCCTGGATCAGGAATAGTGTGGCCAGCAGGAGCAGGGAGGTCATTCCTCCCCTGTACTGGGCACTGGTGAGGCCACACCTGGAGTGCTGTGTCCAGCTCTGGCCCCTCAGCTCAGGAAGGACGTTGAGATGCTTGAGCGTGTCCAGAGGAAGCAACAAGGCTGGTGAAGGGCTTGGAACACAAACCCTGTGAGGAACGACTGAGGGAGCTGGGGGTGTTTAGCCTGGAGAAAAGGAGACTCAAGGGAAACCTTGTGCCTCTGCAACTTCCTGAAGGGTGGTTGTAGTCAGGTGGGGGCCGGTCTCATCTCCCAGGCAACCACTGACAGAATGAGAGGACACAGTCTTAAGCTGCACCAGGAGAAGTTCAGGTTAGATGCCAGAAAAAAATTATTCACTGAAGGATTGATGGGGCAATGGAATTATTTGCCCAGGGAGGTGGTTGGAGTCACAAAAAAAAGACTGTATGTGAGACTTAGTGCCATGGTTTAGTTGACGAGGAGGTGCTAGGTTAGGTCATAGATTGATAATTTCGAAGGTTTTTTCCAACCTAGCTCATTCTGTGATTCCCAACCAGGATCAGAACTATTTTACTTCACCTGCAGGAAAACACCAGACCACGGTTACAAGACCAAAGACACTGTGAAGACAGACTACAGACACAGCCCAATTATTTTTCATGTTAAAGCCTCCTTACTTTCCTGGATCAGTGTAAAAGGGCTTAGTAAAACCAAAGTCTGGGCACTTAAGCTGTGGAAAACTGTTCTAGGTCCCTCTTTGTGGGTCCTGTTCTTGGAGATGGAGGAATATCTTCCTTTCCCCCTTTCAGAGAAAAAAAAAAAAAAAAAAAAAACCAAAACAAAATAAAAAATCCCAGGGAGCCTGCTCCTGCCCATGCCCTCACCAGAGCTTCTGACAGGTTCCAGGAGCAACAAAATGATGCACTGGTGAGCAACACACAAGCCGAGGATGACTGCATGCCAGGGAACGTAAAGTTATGTTGGTTGGAGAATCAAACCAAGAATGGTACTTCCAAACACATAAAAGACAAGTATATCTGCCCTATTAGAAGAAAAAGGACACTGCAGAGACATTAAATAAATAAAATTTACCTAATTCTTCCCTTTCCTTTAAAAGAATTAGGACCAAAATTTGTGAAAGTACTGGAGACTCAGCCAAGCACACACACATTCACTCCATCTCTCATGCATCTACAAACACATCATCCTTCCTCAAATCCCAATGTCTTCCTGTGTCTTTCACCCATCCATGTTCTTCTATGTTCCTCCTTCAGCCACACTCACACACAGGTTTAGATAAAAGGTGCATTCAAGTGCAGAGTACTGATATTAACTCGGGCTCAATCCTATCAGCAATATCAAGTAAAAACTGTGCATCCAGAAATCTCCACTCATTTTGTGGGATGGGACAGGCTCAGTTCCTCCTCCCAGGTGCTGCCTGGTACAACAAAGAGCTGTCACTCACAGAAAGCAGAAAGCTGGTGTTAGAGCATGGGCCAAAGAAAAGTAGAGAGGGGAAAAAAAGAAGACATTAAGAAGGTGCTAAACAAGGTACAAACCCCACCCTGAGGTAACTTGCAGCAATCAACAATGAAATGGCAACAAACACAGCTGCTGTCTCTGCTGACTGCGCCAGGAGTAGTGAGCTACACTGAAACATTGACTGAGTTCAGCAGTAACTGAAGCCACTGTTGAAACAGATCCAAACAAGATTCTAAGAAACAGAAAGTCATGGGTTAAAGAAATCCATATTTTCTAAAACAGTATTTTTAATTGCTGACCATGGGAGCACACAGTAATTTTCACCAGGTAAAGTCAGCCTTAAGTCAAGTGTATGTGACAAGCTTGAGACAGACAAAAGCTGCACCACAAATGCCTTTTCCAATTAGCACTGGGTTAACACAGGCTTGACTTGTGTTGAAGCTCCTGAAGATATTTTACAAAGGAAAAAGAGAAACCCAAACCATTCCAAGCTCCTATGCAGTTTCAGGTAAACACATCAGGAACAAACTGACACCTGTAGCACTTGTTTCCTATCTCCCATACGAATGCCCTCACTCCATGGATTACAGAGGGCGGCCCTTACCTCGGGACAATCGGACATCAAACTTGATTGTTGGAAAATCAACAACCGATATTTGCACAGCTCTCAATGCTGCATCCTTACCATTTCCTAGTAAGTAAGCATTGCTATAGGCACTGGTGCTTTAGAGTTAGTAAGGTGGGTGGAAATAAGATGTGTATTTAAATATGGAAGGTACCATATACATACATCTAGACAAATAAACGGTGATGCTACGAATGGTCTCTCCAGGGGTGCCACTAAGATCCGCTTCCTTCTTCTTAAATATATAAACAACACATCAGACCAGAAGTCAGTCTGCCAGTTTTCATACAGCTGAGCTGCAGTCATGACCTAAAATATGGCTTATATTGTGGGCAGGGCGGTTTGAGGGCTGCTTGGAAGAATCCGAAGCAGATGTGTTTGCAATGGAAAGCAAAGGTGACATCGCTGAGCCATCTGGAGGAAGAGCTGTGGCTATTTCTGGAAACAAAGAAGTTAAGTTAAAATTGGATAAGTGAGATGTGTTGGTCATGTGCATTGGTGGCATATCTGGAAGCAAAGGAAAACTTGGCTGAGCAAAACCAACAGGCCTGGGAGGAGACAAAATGGATCCAAATCGATTGTTTAAACCTCCACCGCTCGGCTTCTCCGTGCTTGGGTTCGGAAACATTTGATTGGGAAAGTAAGGGATAGAAATGTCATTGGAGAGGGTAGGGTGGGCAGGAGAGTAAGGTGGATAGAAGGATGGCAGCGTATTCTGAGGATCAACTGGGATTAGAGCTGGTGTCCGCGTGGCACTAGGCTGAGTGACTGGTGGGATGAAAGAAGCATTAGCATTTATTGGTGGATTCATGCCACCCTCCGGAATAAAAGGGAATCCAAAATTCTGGGAAAGAGTATGTTGGTCAGGGGCCGCATTATCATTGGACACTTGAGGGCCATCAGCCATAAAGCGGACAATGCTCCCTCTTTTTTCTATTGTGGACTGTTGGCGCCCAAGGATCATGCTGCCACTGGTGGACAGAGGAAGGTGGGGAAGACTAGGGTCAAAGACATTTCCATGTCTCTGATTTCCCGATCGATTCCTTTCGGGCTGACGTATTTTAGAACCTCCATTGTCTTGCAGAGGATGCCTGGAGCGCTGAGTGACCGAAGAATTTGGCTGACGAACAGAAGGCTGCCCTTGCTCGCCATTTCCATGAGAAACTGCAGGGTGAGGGTGAGTCGGCCTCACAACTCCATGCATGTTGCTGGAAACGGGTGTATTCATATGGTTCTTAGTTCCATGACTGTCCGTCATCCTCATGGGGTTGGACTTCTGCACAGAGATGTTTGGGCTTGTATTGCGACCCTGAATGTCTCCTGAGGAAGAAGAACTCGAAAAAGGAATAGTCAATGAAGTGTTCCTTGTGTTAATTGCTCCGATGGACATGTCACAGCTTTCCCTGCTCTGGCCATCACCATCCCTTCGGATGTGGACGCTCTCCCGTGCTGGGGGACAGTTGTACTCGATAGTGGAGGAGGCACCGCACTGCGTGTTCCTTTGATGTTCTGGGATTGATCTTTGGCTTCCACTGACTTGATCTCCAAGGTGAGGGGCGAGCAAACTCTGCATGAAACTTTGGTGGCATGTGTTTTCATTTTCCCTTGATGGCAGGGTATTCCCCGTTGGAATACCCTGTAATGGCTGGTAGGGCAGTCTCTTCTGCCTCTCTATGGACGGCACGGCATTCTGACTGATTCGGAACGCCTGTGACTGCATGCCCCGGAGGGATGAGACAGAATTGCCAATTTCACTGTTTCTTGAAGCCTGTACATCGAAATTACCTGTCGGTTGTTGATTGGGTCCAGAGGGCTTAAACGTTTGGCAATCAGAAAGACGCTGCACATCTGAGCCAACTGTGTGGTCAACTGACAAGCGGCCCTGCATATTATGAATCGCCAACCCTTTACTTCTGGAAACATCAAGATAGCTTCTCATTTCAAGCTGGTCAGAAACCCTAGGGCCTTGAAGAGATATCCCTATTCTCTGCTCTGAGTTAGAGGGCGTCTTCCCAATGAGAGCCTCAGCAGAGTAGCTGGAAACCCTGTTTCTTTCCTGCCTGTGAGGGGTGCATGTCATATCTGATGGTCTGGTTACAATACTGGCCTGGGACACCATTTGCTGGTCTAAGCCCCTCGAGGTCATAAGTCTTTGCATCTGATTGTGCCCTGACACGTGTTCTGAAGTGGAACTTTGCTGCCTGCTGCCAACATCCTGCTGCTGTTGATGCATAATATCCTGATTGATATGGCTCTGAGGGTGGTTATGGTGGTTTCTGCTTGTTGCAGGATTTTCACAGTTCTTTTCAGGCTGGGAAGCTCCAAAGTGCTGCTGCATCTGCTGCTGCATTTGTTGGTGGTGAGGATGGGGCTGACCACCTTTCTGCCGTGTTTGATCACTTCCGTGGTGTTTTTGCTGTAGAGAAAGCTGTGTGGCTTGTGTTCCCTGGATGAGATTTCGTTTCTTTTGCATCTGCACCTCCTGCTGTATCGTTCGCTGTTGGTGAACACCGTGGGGCTGAGAGTGGACCGAGTTTTCCCCGTGAGTGACGTGGTGCTGCAGCTGGTACAAGTGGTGCCTCTCCCTCAACTGCCCAGCCTGCTGCTGCTTTAAGTACGGGTGATTACTGTGAAGGTGAGAGATGCCTTGGGCAGGGATATGTTGAATTGGCTGCAGGTGCTGCCCTGCCTGGCCTGGCTGCTCTGAAAGCGGCGGCTGAGAACCGCACTGAACTTCAGTTTGTCTCAAAGCCGGTGTTACAAAGTTGCTGTTGGGTGGGAATAACCTATTGAGGCCATCAGCATGCCCTTGATTGCTCACTGGTGCCACTGAATTGGATGAATTAGAAGGAATCTGACTAACCAGCATCTGTGTTTGATCAGCAACACCCTCCGGTGTTCGGTTCATCAGCGCCATGCCCTCAAGCCTTATGGGTGCTGTCTGACACTGCTTTTGCCTCTTAGCTGTGGAAAGCAGAAGGTCATCCTGAACGGCCCTCTTGGCAGAGTCTTTGCGACCTTCATGGTTTTGCTGCTTTAAGTGTGATTCCTGCAGCTGGGGAGCCTGCATGGTGCTTGCCCTGATAGCATTCAGTTGTTCCTGAGCATATTCACTCATCAGAGCAGGTCCTGGAGGCGGATTGATGTATGTGCTAGATGGAAGGGAGAGGCTGACAGTTGCAGGGACGCTTGCAGGCTCTGAAGACTGGGATAAACCCGAGCAACTCACCAGGGGATGGACAATGCGGCTCTGGTGTATCAGATTATTCACGCTTAGACTGGTTATGCTGGGTGTCTGGGAAGTGGAAATCTGCAAAGGAGTGTTAGATGTTTCCACACCTCCTACGGAGCAGCTTGGCTTCTCAATCTGCCTGTCGACATTCGTCTGTACTGTTTCACGAGCGCTGAATTTGTTCGGTGCCGCTTCCAGCGGCCCTGCGTTGTTTTCTTTCACTGACTGAGGTTTAAAAGTCTGTTGCTCTCTCTCCAAAGGTGCAACCTCAGACTTAGAGATGACATCCCTTGTGTTAACCTGGATTCCCCCTCCACCTTTCTCAAGGCTTTCCTGGTCAAAAATAGCTCTCGCTGCAAGAGCTACAATGTCAGTCTGTTCGGAAAATGTGCAGCTGTTACAGGTACTGGTTGAGGTGCTGCTTGTGACATCTTCTCTGGTGGTATCTGGCAACATAGATGCAACTGAGAAGCCTCGACTGCTGCCAGAGCTGGTTGACATGGGGGAGTCTGCCTGCCTGCTAGTGATAAGGGAAGCACTGACTACTTCCTGATCAGAGATGCAGGAATGAGGCTGGGAGAGAGTGTCACTTTCCGTGTTCATCAGCAAGAGTTCCTGCTTCTCAGGCAAATCAACATTTGATTCTGCTGATTTAGAGTTTTCCATAGGAAAATTAGAATGCTCCCCCTGAACAGTAAATGAAGCAGTTTTTTCCACAGCTGCTCTTTCTTTTGTGAGATCAGACAGCATTTTGGTTAGACCCTGTCCTTCTAACAAGTCTGCATCTTGCATTACCACTGAGGAATCCTGCGCAACATTGCAGGACTCCGAAATCATTCCTGCCTTGGAAGTATGACCTGCTGTGTTGCTCTGTACTGCTGAAGTCCCATTTACAACCTGCAAATGTGTCACCTGTGCTTCTTTACGAGAGGATGTTAAGGTGTCGGGGGGTTCGCAGGGTTTGGGAGACTCTGACAAGACAGAGGCAGTTGGTGGGTGGCTCTGAGATCCCTGGGGCTGCTGGCGAGGGGCAGCATCTTTGGCCGGCGGTGGAGCGAGCAGCAGCTGCTCTGACACTACAGGCTCCAGCGGTGAGGAAGAAGGCACCTCTGCCGAGCTCGGCTCTGGAGCAGAGGAGGGTTTCACTGCCTGTTCAGAGCTGGCAGTCTCTTTGGAAGGAGAGTCAGAAACGCTGACGCCGCTCGGTGCAGCCGTGCTGCCTGCCTGCGATGTGGTTACAGCCTGTGACGCTGCTGGGGCGTTTTCCGGCGGCCCTTCGCCTTTTGAAGGCTTTGCCACCCTTTCCACAGGAGCACAGTCCACCTTTCCTGCATCTTTGCAAGGAACTGCTGGGCAGGACACTTTATTATTGACTGCTTGGTGTTTCTTTGTGCTTGGCTTTTTGTTTGTCCTTTTTGGTTTTGCACTGGATGGCAAGCCAGCAGCCGCTTTTTGTGGGGAAGCATTTATGGAATTAGATGCACTGGTTAATACTGAAACCTCTGCAGGCACTGAAGATGCCACAGAAGTTGGCAATGACACACAGTTGACTGTGGCAATCTGGTTATTGACAGTTGCAGCATTGGTGGGGTGGCTGAGAGACAAGTGCAAGCAGCTCTGTCCAGCCATTTGCGATATGCTTTGATTGAGGCTAGCTAAAGCACCAAATGTGTTGAGGGCAACATTGGTATTTGGATCTTCGCTCGTGGTGGGCTGAATAATTTGCATAGGGGCTTGGTTTGAAGCTCCAGATGAAGACATCACAGGCTGCAATGCAAAAAGCTGCCCATTTAGTGAGATAGTCTGAGGGTGCTGTTGATTGGACATTGTCACTGAAAATGTCTGTGTAGAGCTAGAAGATGGCAAAGAAGATGGCCTTGGTAATATATGGACAAGGTGTTTCCCTCCAAAAGTCTGTGGAAGAGAGGCATTTTGCATGGAACCACTGGAGTTGGCAACTGCAGTCGGCCCATTTACGGGAACTCTTACAGAAGCAGAAGGCTGAGCAGAGAGGAGAGGAAGAGGATTCTGATTTGCAGCTTGTATAATTACAATTTGCTGACTAACATTTTGGCTGGGAACTTCCGCTCTCACAATGGGCGGGCACGGAGCAGGGTTTGGAGGCTGGAGAATGATGACATTCTGATTAGCTGGTGCTCCTGTCACAGCTGAGGCAACTGGCTGAGCCATCTGAATCACCTGCATAGCTGAGTTTAATGGAAGGATATTTCCTGCAGCCTGAGCTTTAACCTGTGGCTGGCTGATTAAAGGCTGTATAGGTACAGGTGGGCACGAGGGCAAGGTAACTACAATCTGTTCAGCTGCCTGGCCATCCCCAGACAGAGAAGCATGCAAACTGATACTTGTAGTCAAAGGCCTGCTGTGGGCAGAAGACACAGTCCCAGCACCATTGACTGGCTCGTTGAGGAGGGCAGTCATTATCCCAGATGGTGTCTGGCTCAGCGGCTGAACAGTGTTTCCTGCCAGCTGCAAAGTCGTCCACGTGGTCTGTGTGTTCCCAGCTGAAGGCATCCGGGTAAGGCTACTCATGTTTTTCAAGTCTGAAGTGCCAACACCTGAAGAGCCTGAAAAAGACCAGCAGTTCTCCAGGGCACTGGCAGCCAGAGTGCTTATTGCTGTCACAGCCTTAACTCCTTCTGCTGCAGATGTCGCAGGCGCCCCAGCAGTGCTGACCACGTCCGTACTTTTGAGGACATTTGCAGAAGAGCAGCTCTCCGCAGTAGAGAGTCTCACAGCTGGCACACAAGCTGTGTCCGTGGTTGAAACGGCACAGCTCTCCTGGAGGTCACTCCTGGAATTGTGTGTGTTTGAACAAGTTGCATTCACCTGATGCACTTGGGAGGCTTCCACGGAGGCACTGGAAGGAAGGCTGGTTCCTTGTGGGAGTGTTTTCTTTGTTGATTTAGTGCCCTCCTCATCATTTTTACTTTTGGGGGCATTTTGCTCATTCTGTGGTGCATTACTTGAAGAACACTCTAGTTGCTGTTCTGCTGCAGGTTGAGGTGTGCTCTGTGTGCTGGCAGGAGCAGAGGTGGGCACACCTCGCTCGTTCTCTGGGGTGGAGAGCTCAAGAACGTTCCCTGCTGGAGCTGTCTGAGCAGATGCCAGTGGAGAAACCGTAGGTTGTGACCATGGCTTATTTTCTGTGGGATAAATACCAGCAATCGTCACAGGAGTCACTAGGTTGCAAGTTCTCTGAACTGGCACAACATTGGCTGTCTGCTTTTGTAAATTATGACCAACATTAAACGTTATTCCCTGCACAGGTGCTCCCTGGTTATTTCCATTGGGTTGAGTCCCATTTGAATAGACAATGATGTTCTTTTGAACCTGATCACTGGGAATAACAACTGAGACCTTGGCGTTTTTGAGGTTTCCTTTCCAGTGGATTGTAGGGTCATCATACAAGCAAATATCATTTGCTTTCAGTAGCTCGATGTATCTCCCGTTTTCCTTTTGCAGCTCGTCCAACTGTTTCCGGAGTTTTTTTATCTCTTCAGCTACAAAAAGTGAGAGCACTCCATTACATCAGCACCAGAGCAAATAATGAAATAATGTTACCACATGATTTAGAGAGTAAACACTGTGCAGTAATGAAATAATTTGTAGAAATAAATTGAATAAATTGTTAATAATGTATATTCTTTTCAAATGGTTAGCACAACATACGTGCTCTTATCCTGATAAGTCCCTCTACTGAATGGGAAAGTGAATGAATTTCACAGACTATTCCATTACCAATAGCAGGATATATCAAATTACTTAGGAAAAAACATTAGGACTAAGTCAGATGAAACTGAAATAATCAAATTTGTTTAATTCCTGAAGGAAAGCACTTTAATCTTTGTCTTTTCCCTGATCTTTTGCAAACACCAAAACTGTTTTAATTGACAATTTTACAGCTTTCCAGAAGAGTTAAATTTCATTACATCTAAAAATTACAAGCAAAATGAAATAGAAAGCACTCATGTAAAGCCACAAAAACTGGCAGTGCACTTGGGAGATGGCTCACCAAAATGGGAAAATCAAAATAAAACAGAAATAAAAATCACAAACCACAATATTAGCTCTGAGATTATTTCTGTCATACCTCCATCACTGTACTTTTACACATCTATTCAAGTAAATTTTTTATGATGCATTATAGTTTTATAAAATGAGCTGTTATAACTTTTATAGCTTCTCAAGCAAAAAAAAAAGCTTTTTGAATGAAAAAAAATTCATGTATTCAATGAAAAAAAAATTAACTGAAGTTTGTCAGAAATCATTCTGGTCACAACAGTAGAACAAACTGGGGCAGAATTTACCAGATGATGCCACATCACCTATAAATTCTGTAATTAATTTACATCACAATGCAATTGCTTCATTATCTCATAGCTATGTGCCAGGACACTCACTTGGGCATTCTGTTGGTTTTTTGTTTCAAGATATTCTAAGCAGCTGCATTTTTCCTGTATGTGCATCATTTCTTGGGATTCCAGTTTGTGGTTCCAGGCTTTGTTGTTAGTGTCAGTACAGAGACACAGCAGAAGTGAGGGACAGAAACTCCAGAGCCCCCAGCAGCATCTGTACTTACCCTGCTCATTGTTCCCTCCATTTAACAGAAGTTCATCATTCTGTCTTTTCATTTCTGTTATATACTTAAAGGCCTGATCCAGGATCATGTTCTTGCTCTGTAAAAGAAAACATACATACAAAATTAGCAAAAAGGTCTAGAATTTGTAAATCCATTAGTGATGAGGCTGCACTTACTCCAAGAGGTCTTTAAAAATATGCTCTGAATATCACTGGGTAGGGTTTGTTTTCTTTTGGTTTGGGTTGGGTTTTTTGGAGGTTTTTTTTTTTGTTTGGTTGCTTTTGAAAGATGAAACCATAGGTTTTGTCAGTGAAACTGATCCTAAAATGCATGAGATTTTACAGAATAACATTTTCAGTGCTGGAGCTGACACTTTCTGATGCCCAGAGCTAGATAACTAAGGCCACAACCCTGAACAGCCAGCATCTTTTCTTGCTGATCAGCCTAAAATTCATGCTCACTAAAAAACATACACATCACATGAAATTTCCAGGATACTGCCTCATAAATATTTTATTAGAAAGGAAACAAACATGGAACAACTATCCAGGGAGATATATGCATAATTTTGAAAGTAGTATGCTAGGGAATATAGGAAGAGAAAATAACCCATCCACAAGCATCTTTTTATGAAACTATTCTTAGTCTGCCTGCAAATCCTTTGTTCACTTCTTAATTTCTTCTACTGTTCAGTAGGAACAGTCTCTACTGGGGATTCCTCTATCTTGGAAAAGATGCTTCTATGCATCAAATACAGAGCATTTGTCTTGCTTCATCTTTTGCAAGGAGAGTCTCTTAAATTACTATTATTATAATTTCAGTTTCTGAGTTGCTTTCAAGCCATTATAAGAAAGATGACAAAAATAAGCAGCCATATGCAGCACATTCAGATAAAATGCTCAAAATCTGTGTAACTACATTCATGTGACCCCGCACTTCCAAATAGGAATTCTATTAAAAGTAGGTTTTAAAATACTAATAATTAGTGATATTTTCAAGTATTTTAATTCAGACAGTTTTGCCTTCTTGCTAATACAAATAATAAAATAAGTATTTATACTTCTACAGACAAAGAATAATTTGAACATTTAATAGGAAACTTGTATGCACCTCTGGATGGACACTCACCTGCTTAAGTGCTGGAGAGCAGGGAATAAGTTCTCCAATTCTGTTTATCCCAGCATTAATCTTCTTCTTTCGATGTCTCTCCACTAAGCAAAAATAATATGTACTGTGTCATCTGGTTGGGCAAGTCAGCACAACAGTGGCACAACTTGGACAATGTAATGGCTCATAAATACATTATTTCACTACACATTGGAACCTGGAGTAACTTGAGTGAGGAAAAAAGTTCCTCTAAAGTAAACCTCAGCTATCAAATTAACACTCAGTGGTATCAAAGAGCTGTAACATAAATAGCTATATCTTTAAAAGGTGGGGATATTTTGGAGCCCTTCATGAAAAAGTAGAAGTTCCTACAACTCAAAATTCAGGCAGTTTTGAAACTGCTTTCTAACAGAGTTTTATGACACTCTCTTCATAAAACAGATTGATTAAATTTAGGCATACAGAAAGCAAGAGAACAAAGATTATGGAAAGAATCAGTTTCAAATTTGGGATGCAAACCCATGCCTCTTAAATTCTAATGTCAAATTTAGCACCAAAAGAGAAATAATGTAGATTTTTATCAGTCTTCAGGCTTAATTTTAAATTTATATTAACAGAGCAGGCAGCCAACAATGAACATAGCCCTAGGTATATGGACTATCAGTTACTCTTTTCTATGTCCCAAGGTTTAATTGTTCCATAAGGTCTAACTAACTGGGAGTAAAGAAAATACTGAATGGAGAGTAGTTCCAGTGAGTTACCTATCTTGGAGAAGGTCAGAAAACACTTCATTTATAGTTTTCTAGTGACACCATTTACCTTTTCAATAGGTCTGAATATTGGCAGAAAGGATCTACACTGTGAGTCTAGGAGTGTAAATACCTCTGGGCATGTTTTTTACAGACAGTATCTCTTTTCAATCCACCACAGTCAGCCTTTTCAAATACAGTCAACTATCATGTAGCTATTTCTTTTTTTTACTGAAATATTTTCATGTTCTATGCAAACTTAAAACTATTAGGTGTCTTTTTTCAAAAAAAAAGGAAAAAGTTCTGTCATGGCTTTGTCAGGACCCAAACCATTGTGTTGTTCATTCATGGTGCTGAATGAACCTTTTGATTTGTGCAGTTGCTCTACTTTTGGTGGCACACAGAAACAAACCGTGACCTGCAGGTGAGTGTATTTCATTTTGCTCCTTTACAAAAGACTCATTAATTTAATTTAAACAGTCTTATTTCAGCAGCCTGTCACTTCAATTTACCTTTCTCAAACTTTTTTTTTTTTTTTTTTTTTTTTATGTCAGGAGAGACTGCTGGCATTGACATAAACCTGCCTAAATACACTAAATGCAGCAAGACAAAGTTTCATATGCAAGAAATTTATCATATAAATTACAGAACCTCTGTAAAAAATAAAACACAGGACACCTGGGACTTAATCTTTATATATCTTACTAATACATACAGATATCACAGTGTTTGCCAAGTGCTACTCTTTTGTTTTGGTAATATTTGCAACACTCTCCTCAGCTCTTCCAGATATTAATGACTAAGAAAGTAGAGGCTTGGAAGGAGCTGGTCCCCACATGCTGCAGAGTTCAGCCCAGGTGATAAAGATTTTGGAAAGCTATCAACAAGTGAAACAGGAACTGGAAATTCCAATGAGGCCAGCAATCTTAGAAGTAAACTTGATAAGACTGTTTCCTGATTCTTAATTCTTAAGAAATTGGCCACACCCTGAGCGCACTCAACAAGCACAACACTGCACAGGCTTCACATGGAAACTGCTCAGTGATTTTTTCAGCTGACTTTGTGAAGACCACGTGACACTGCTGTTCAGTAAAAAAAGAACTGTAATCAATTTCTTTGGACAAACCAGGCCAAAGCCTGCCAGAGTCATCTTTCTGTTCCTACTTGCAGAAGATGCCATTGGTGCTGGACACTGACTGGGTGCTGCCCAAGGGATGTGACTCCTGCAACACACAGCCAACACTGGCACAGAATTTCTGGGGTGTCAACACCCAACTGGGTGCCTTAGGAATAGGCTAGAGGAATACTTCAATGCAGGGAGCCTCTAAAGCTCTCAGGTAGGACACCTGTCCCTGTTTTGATAGAGGTGGATATCAGTTGCACATGAATGCCTGTGCAGTTGCTTTCCTATGGAATAGAACACAGTTGAAATTGTTTACTTCTTAATTTACTAGCTTTGGAAAGGCAGGGGCACTGTGCTCCTTCATACTTTAACTTTGTACTGTGGAAAAAAACAAACTAGAAACAGTCTGCACAGATATTTTTTTGCAAGGACACAGAAAAGTGCTTGATAGGGTGAGGCTTTTTCAGTGTACTAAACTCCTACGGAGGAACCTTCTCCATGCAAAGTATGTTTTACCACTCCAAAGTATCTGTGCTTATTTCCAGACCAAACAGCAAAGCATGATGTTCTTACCAGCATTATGTGTCTCCCGGTTTTTCTTTCTGTGAAACATAAAGGGAAAAAGATTCATGTGAAACTAAAGGTTAAAGATCCATACAAACAAATATTTCTTTTATTATTTTTGTTACAGCTAAAAATACTAATTATAGCCCACTCTGTGAACTAGAACAGCAGAAGTCACAATCAGATGTTCTTAGACATTGGTATTAAACAGTTTCTAACAAAAATCAGTTCCTGTTCAGACATATCAATTGCAATATAAGAAGGCACAGTGTAATATTCCACTTGATTATTGGTACATGTTTATAGTGGAGAGCTGCATTTTTATGTTCCTGTTACACTATGCAGTGTTCAAAAAGGCCAAAGATTAAAAAAAATAGTTTTGTTTCTGAGGAACAAGACAGAAAAGTCTTGTTAAGTATTTGTCTGAAATGTTACTTTTACATTCACTGGATCACTGAAACAGGAGAAAATTTTAGCATGCAGTTAAAAAACTTTAGCATGCAGGTTGATTTTCCAGCCACATTGCTTTCAAACATCATAGCTTCTGGTGTCAAAGAGGCTTCCTTTGAGAAAGGAACCAGAGAGAAACCAGAAATACTGATCCTCTGCACCTGCTGTTCTTTACTGTCTCAAAATTCTGAACAGGTGTGATTTGGGCATGTGAGGGTTGTTTGGTTTCAGGTGTTCTGGGACTACTGGACTGATGGCAACAATCATTGTGTAATGCCCCAAGCTGCTTTACTGGCAGTCAATAAATTTCAGATATATACACTACATATATAAATAAGATGTACTATACACATGCACTAAGACAAATACTTCCAGGAAGTATAGTAAAGCAAAGCATGTGTTTTCTGGAAAAGGCAAAATTCCAGAAAAAAAAGATTATAAAACTTCTGTCCAGCAGCACACTCTCAGTCTAGATGTCTGCTAGGGTGTGCAAAAAACAGAGTAGCATCTTCTGCTGCCCTTTTCCACTGTTACAGAACAGTCCAGATGTAACAAGGAATCTGAGGTAAGAATGCATGATACATGTGGAAGAGGTGGGATTACTATGAGGCACAGTATATCCTTTATGCTTTGAGGTTATACTTATTTCTTGTAACTCACTAAGGATAGCGTGCACCTAGAGTAACTTAGACAAGTATTAGGAGACAGTAATGTTAATGTTACAGGTCAGACCCAGAGACATCTGCTAAGAAATAATGCTTAAGGATAATCATTAATACTAAATATGCACAAGAATATAAGGACTGGAGAGACCCAGCTGTCCTTTGGTTGACATTACCCTTACAGAACACAAAATACTCCATTAGTCAGGTAAGAAAGAGTCATGAAATCTGCAAAGACTGAAAAACTCTCTGTAGGACAATGTTTTCTCTGTGCTTTTCTTGATCATAAATCATATCCTTCATGGTTACCTAGTATAAGATAAATGCTGCATTTAACTAAGGACTGAGGAACTCCCCTACCAATCAGGTACGAGGTCACCCATGTTAACACAAACAAACAAAACTCTGGAAAAGTTCTAGGCAGTGTGGAGTCCCTTTGTTACAAATTTTGGTCATAGTGCTGCTGTACAACCCCAAGGTGTACTTTGAGTTCCAGCAGAGATTTGAGATGTAAGATCCAGATTCCACTGGGAGTTAAGGAAGAGATCTAAATTACCCCCTGAAAATTACTGTAGTTACCCCCTGACATCTAAAAGGAGCCTCCACAAAAATAGAGGCTGTGCTCTAACCAAGGCAGCACACATCAGAACAGTCAGTGAAGTAATTAAAGATTTTCTTTCGCCTAAGTGACCCTCGTAGATACATCTTTAACAAAGAGTTTGGCATAGACAGGGCAAGAGAGAAACTTTTGGATCAACCCTGATGAACACACAGAACTTCTCGTCCATAGGCTTATTGCCAAACATTTAGCTAGAAACTTCATAACTGCAATATGACCGCAGACCAGGGAACTATGAAATAGACATTTCCCCACAGAAACTCACCGATGTTGCTTCTTAGTAGGTGTCTCATTCTCTGTCATCTCTGGCATGGTTTCGGAGAAGAGTGCCTGAGGAAAAACCATGGAAGGAATTAACAACTCCTGCACTTCTCTGAATTCTTAGCCCACGACATTTCCACGGCTTTGTCTTGGACCGCAAGGACGGGGCCCTGCTACAGTGCAGGCACAAGTCCATCCCCTTGACTCAGAGCAGCTGATTCTGTGACATTAAAAGTTACATTAATAGGCACGTTGCCTATCAGGATGTTTTGCACAACCTGTCTGTAATGAATTGGTTTCCATTTCCTTGATTACTTTAAATATAAAAACTATTACAATCCCGACCACTTTAAGCAAACAAGAAGAGAGGAGTATATGACTGCTTTTCAAATGGGAGGAGGAACAGCTGAATTCTCTCTTACCAGCCCTTCCTCACTGAATCTGCACTCAATTCCCAGTTTGAAATAAAGCATGAATGCTAAGCAAAGAACAAGCTACAATGAGGACATTTCTTTAACTACAAATTTAGAGTGCTCTTAATGCAACAGATTACAAAACTTACTTGCTATTAAATTACTGTACAGATTAAAATGACCCAAAATGACACCCCTATGTTCTCAGATATGTAAAATTCAGTTAAAATTAAAGTTACGAAGTTATACATAACAGCCTAATAAATTGCACCTAACTTGTCCTCATCTTGAACAGATTGGTAGCCTATATTTAGACAAACAAAAAACATTACAAAATACATGAAAGATGAGATTAAGTCAGTGATGGTTGCACACCTACCTACCAGAGAAATGAATTTTAGAGAGCAAGTGAAAAAAGTATACTGTAGATGACAACAGGAAAAGATAGATCTGTTTTTTGATATGTCTGAGCTCCGTTTTTACTTTCACAGTTTTGTTCACTCTCTCACCAACCAGCCTGTTATTGCAACTCTTCCCATGGGCCCTAAGAACTCCTTGTGGCTTCACTTTTCCCTGGCTCCCCCTGGAAGCTCACTGGCTTCTTTGAACAGGCTTCATGTCTTTAGGGTATTGGTCTGTTTGGACTGGAAGGAAGTGAGGGTGGTTTACAATATAACTTTAAACACAGAGCAGTTCTTAATGTAAACTGAGTCTACCACAGCTGGCACTGACATCAAAAACAAACCCCCAAAATAATATCCTTACAAACCAGAAAGCCAGACACCTATGGAGCTGCCAAAGCAGTGAAACATACACTTCACAAAGTGCTCTGTGCACGCACCTGTGTGTGTGTCAGACTAACAGAAATAATCTGTATTGTACCAGAACTGAACTCAGATACTGCTTTTCAGCATTTATACTCTAAAAGTTAATTGAATGTAGTGCATTCAGTAAAAATTGGAGGAGGAGAAACATTAGGGCTGATGCTGTTTACCACTCTAATCTTGAAGTACTTTCTCTGTTCCAGGGAAGACTTTGGGAGATGTTAGCAAACCATAAAATAAAGCAAACAAGAAACAACCTAAGAATAGATCCAACTCAGGGAACTCAAAGTGCCTGAAGATTTCAGGAACATGATTCCACTCCACCTACACAACAGTGTTCACACCATCACAAAACTGGACACAATCCTCTTTGAGATGAGTTACAGCTTTCCATTGCTTCACAGGATGTTATACTCAGCCCTCTCCAGCCCAGCAATGGGAGCACATCACTTTCTGTTTATACCCCTCCACAGACTTGCTTTCTCCATGCTCACTGACCATCCCCTGCATAAATTATGAAAACACCTGACAGAGTTAACAGTCTTCTACTGTGGGAGAAAGCAGTGGTGCAACTTCAGCACTTCCATGCACCCTCTTATAAATCGTGTTATCTCATCCTAAAAACAAGATTTCTTATCCTTTGAATCCAATTAGCTTACCTCACTAACAAATTTATTTGAGTTTTTATGTAGTAAGATTAATCCAGTTGTTATCCCAGCTTGTTCAAGTTAGTAAAAACTCACAACTCTGAAAGCCAGGAAAGCCAGTTTCCCACCCAAGGCATCTACACCTTATCCCTCCTGTGTACAGCTGGTCATGGTCAGTAGTACTTACTCACTGATTCTAGCTGCATTCACTGCACCAGGTGATGCTGAAGGGGTTAGCTGGGAGACTTTAGCAGATGAGCGATTCTGATTATGGAAAAAAAAAAATAAAACCTGGTTAGAGCCCAGCCATCTTGGACGCTGTTGGCAACCAGAGAGATGTTCAGGTGTACACAGAGTGACTGAGGCCAGCACACCTCCTTCCAGCAGAGTTTCCAGTGTGCCAAAGCAGCCTGGCAGAATCTGTATCCATTAAGGCTACCAGCAGAGACAGGAGAAGCAGAGCAGCTGCCTGGTGACACTACACTCACGTATCCATCACTGAAGCAGCACCTGGTGTAGCAGGTGAATTAACGACTCAAGGGGGCAAAGAGGCCATTTAATTTAGTGTACAGTAATTTAGTACAGTACTGTTTCTCTTTAGTGAGGATGTGAGCACATAGGCATAGCTCTGGTGAAGCAAAGCTCTCGAACATGCTTAGTAAAAGGAAGATGCTGGATTGTATCACATGGCAATCACACACCTTGTTTCTTGCTTTCTGCACCACCTATAAAGACAGAGCTGATGTGTCTGTTATTGAGCGTTATGAGACCATAGCAAATATGCTGGAAACCAGAGCAAAAGATAAAAAGACGTCTCAGTTTTGGTGAACTTAGCAATGTATTCACCAAGCAAGCGTATTTTTTAACCTTGCAAATTTACACAGCTTGAGAACCAAAGGACTGTTTCTGTATTGCAGCATATTTAACATAGAAAGCATTAATGTGGATTTAGATGGCCAGCTACCATGCAGGACTACAGATAAAGCACAACTGTGTGAAGGTAAGGGTGTAAAAAAGCACCCACCCAGAAATCCCCCTCCCTGTTCTGACTCCAGCTGCATAGAACAGAACACACTCCCCTGCCCGAAGCCAGAGCACCCACTTCTCCCTCCTGACATGAGTTCTCCATACTCCTAGATTCTGGCCTCTTCTGTGTCCACTCAGCAAAGTTCTTTTTCTTAACAGCAGCCATCCCTATCTCCCAAAGTCATGCTATATATAGTTTTCCAACTGCCTTATTTCTTCATGTTGAGCAAATGCTGAAATAATTCAGCAATTCATTGCATATAGAATTCTGGAAGATAGATAGATAAGACCTTGGGGAAAAATTTGTGCTGTAATTTATTAAAACAGTTTATAACCATTTTTTGATCCTGAAAAAGAATAGGAAGTCTTTATTACATGTCAAAGACCCCACTTCTTTCTTCCTCCTCTGCCCTTTTCTTAAAATTATGTCAGTAAGTTTCTTGTAGGTGATGCTGTTACCTGCATATTTCAAGCCATTTGCTGCCACGCTGAGTGTATAAGCCTCACAAATGTAAAGTCTGTACTTGATATGCTTCAGTTCAACTGGGATCTGCAGCCCATTTCATACAGGAGACATGGCACAGGAATGCTGTGACTGTTGCTCTTATTTCACTTTACTGTGGAATTACTTCAGATGAAGTTTATCAGTTCACCTCTCCACCAATGCCCCCGCTTTCATGGTCCCAATAAGAAAAAGCAAGGCTGTACATTATCTAATTAACTGATTAGTTTATTTTGAGCTGCACTGAAAAGAGGTGGTTAAGTTTGTTAAACAACACTGGTATAAAACTCTGCGCATTCTACTGATAGATTGTACCATGAGAAATATGGTGAACTGAAGTTGTTTTTTCCCGTTCTTATTCTGTCAGGAAGAGAAATCTTTGCATTTTACTTGATACCCCACAAAACAGCTCAAGCTGGCAATATCAGGCAGGAGGTTTTCTTAAGGGCTGCTGAAAAGATGGGCTTTGTGAATTAAAAAGGAAATAAAAATACTGCCCCAGTGGAGATTTCTGAGGGCTGATGAAAGTTTACACTGTCTCCATTTCTCCTCCTGCCCAGCTGTTGTACGACCAGAGCTTTGACAGTGGGTTTCCCTTTACTTCTTCCACATCAGGTATTGTTTATTCGTGGCAAGATTCCTTCACAGATTCTCTAGAGCAGAAGACATGTATTTGCCTCATAAGCTCAGAGACAAATGTATTTTAAGTTCACTCACAAAATATGCTCACTTAACTCAGCTGAATGTCATCTGCAGAGAAACTGTAGCAAAATCCAAATTCTTAAAACAGATGAAGAAGCAGCAACTCATCATTTATATTTATTTAGTACCAAGTTTCCCTCAAGCTTTATGCAGTTAACAGCTTTCACAATGCCAACCTAAAATATTGATTTTGATTTAAATGCAATGTTATCCTCAGAAATTAAAGAATACTTTGTGTTCTGAAGATTTACATTTAACATAATTTAATCTCTTTAACAGTTCTGAAATATAAGGTATAAAAATTAAAACAAATTTATTTAAACATCTTCTTGACTACCACCCATCCTTCCAGGTATTATTCAGCAAATTTTATTAAATATCTTCTTCAAAACGTGCACTCAGCAAATATAAGAAAAAGTTACTTTAGATTATTTTATTTGGCATTATTTCTTCACTTCTATTTAGGAATTGTTTCCAAACTTAATACTTATTTTTAAAAAGAAAATAATTATTCCAGTCTGTTATCTTTGGCTATACAAGACAACTTTCCCCAAATTAGTAAAGCCATTCCATTCTTCTGCATCAGGCAGAAAGAACCTTTTTTATATGCAACAACACATCTTCTGCAAACCCACCAGCAGTGCAAATCTTTCTTCCCCTTAATATCCTTCAGCAAGCTTATGCTGTTACACTGCTGCAGCCTCACAGTTCTTACTGGTTTTGTATACCTCATGTAGTTAGCCTTAATGCAAACCTAAGATCAATTCCAAGGCATAAATAACAACTACTCAAACGCTTTTTTCCTGAGACAGAGTGTCTTCTTCATCCAAGCAACTCCTGGAGCTCACTTCTCCAATCTTCCATGCCTGTTTTAGAATAAGGCTAGCTTTAATCAGGGACTTAATCCAAGCTTTTAATGACAAGCAAGGTGCCCTTGAGATCAAAAGACACAATTTACTGCCTTTTCTTTATCCCCCCTTGGAATGGTTCTACTCTAATTTTGTATTTACCTAAAAAAATGACTGCAGGAAATGTAACCCAAAGCTTACCTTTGTGATTGTTACCTGTGTGTATTAACTGCTGTGGCCAATCAAAGCAACCTGGTAAGACTATCATATAGGAAAATGAAAAAGGCCATTTTTCCCTGACAGGAAGAAAAAATATCTATCAGTTTGGTTTCAGAAGAAATCGAGATTTCCCTTTTACTGTGCCCCTTAATCCACTCCCTCACAACAGCTGGGCCCACTGACTGACCTAACTGCAACCTCTCAAAGAGATGAAGTTCCCAGATGTTTACAAAAAGCTGGGAGTGAGCAGAGAAAGAGTGAGGTCAGCTAAGGGACTGCCATGGCTGATCAGCTGGCTCAGAGTGGGCACTGCCACCTTGTGCTGAGGAAGATATTCCTGATGCAAACCACTTGAGAGTTTCCCAAGCCAACCAAACTGTTCCCAGAGCTTCTGAAAAAGTTAGGAAAGGAAAACCAAAGCCAATAAGCCAAAACTTGTTACACGGGGTGCCTTTTTTTTTTTTAAGGTGCTTGCAAATAACAGATAGAAAGAAAACTTCATCGTGTTTAGATATTTTTACTCTGCCTCTTTTGTTTGTATTATCTAAACTCAAATACATTAGCATTTTACCTCCTGCTGACTTAAAGCAATAAAGTTTTAGTTAGGCTCTTATATAAGAACATGCAAGAGAACTAGAAAGAATTTTTTTGTAGTAGTGGCTTTGGAGGAAGAGAAAGGCTAATTACTCAAGCGATACTCCCTCACATTGACATTACTTTTGTTTTCATTTGTACTTTTCAAAGTATCAATGGCAATGGCACTGACCATTTAGTAACATGCAGTTTCAGGACAGCATAGGTGTAGGGTCATTCTGAGAAATCCTGACCGGATCTGCTTAAAAAAACTTCCTAAGGAAAAACAAAACAAAACAAAAAAAAACCAAACAAAACCAAACAAAACACAAAACAAAACACAAAACAAAAAAACAAAAAAAACCCAACCAAACAAAAAAACCCCACCAAAAACAAAAGAAACAAAAAACAAAAAAAAAAAAAACAAACAAAAAACCCAAAACAAACAAACAAACCCAAGAAAACCCCACAAAAACAAAACCCCAAAAACAACACAAAAAAAACCCCACCACACACCACAAAAAACCAAAAACTTCCCTGTTAATCACCTGAAGAGCCACCTCTCATATTTATTTATTTATTTATTGTCTACTGCTGTTCCCTCCCAAGTCTACCTAAGCACAAAGGCATCATTTCCTTTTACACCTTAGAGGAGGGGCAGACAGAGAGCTCATGTCCACAGAACCATGTCTCTTACCCACTGCAAAATATTTAAGGAGGGGCATCTCTGGATGTTTTGCACCCAGATGAGAGCTGCTGCCACCCTCACACATTGTGCAGATGCAAACAAACCGAAGCACACGCAGTGCAAGTAAAGGAAGATGCCTACGGGAACTATCTCCTGTGATCTGGAGCAATTGTTACAGGGAAGCAGGCATTTGGGAACTAAAGACCTGTAATTATGCAACCAGCGCACAAGACAGAATCACAAAGACCAGAGCTCTCACCTCAAAGCATGTCTTCAGCTACTTCAGATCAAAGTAAGGGGAACATCATTCTTTCCCTTATGAAATAAAAAAGAAATGACCAGGGAAATCCCCCCTGATCCCCTATTCTCCATGTACTGTGCCAAGATTCACCAGTTACCACATACCAATTTCACTAAGGAAGAGAGGAAGTGTGAGAAACGTCTCTATGTTGCAAGACAGTGCTCACCTTCCTGGCTTCCAATGATCCACGCTGCACTTCAAAACAGAAAATGATTTTCAAAGAGAAGACAGACATCTAACTATGCTGCGCTTGACAAAGGAGCCACAAGCCTGTTTTGACGGTGAAAGCTAAGTGGATACAAAGTGAACTGCAGGCAAGTTCCAGCTAACACCTGACAGAGGTCATCACCTCTGTGTGGGTTAAGTTACTTGTATCAGATGGCAAAGATTGCCTGCACCAGGCTGAGGCTGAGAGTGCTCTCCCACTCACCCCTGTGCAAGAGCAGCTGCTGGTGAGCACAGCCTTGCAGCAGCATGTTGCCTAAAGAACAGGTAATTCTTTTTTTGATGACTTTTGAACAAGTCATCATGGCCTCCAAACACTGTGACCAAGATGGTTATTTGTAACTCGGGAATCCATCCATATGTGAAAGCTGTACTGGAAACACTGAAGACTGACTGGACAAATGTAGAAGCTGTAAGTCATAGAATCACAAAATGGTTTGAGTTGGAAGAAACCTTAAAAAGCATCTGGTTCCATCCCCCTGCCATGGGCAGGACACGTCCCACTAGACCAGGTTGCTCAGAACCTCATCCAGCCTGGCCTCGAACACTTCCAGGGATGGGGCATCTGCAGCTTCCCTGGGTAACCTGTTCCAGAGAGAGCCAGTCCAATTCTGCTTTCTCATGTGACCTTATCTACAAATGAGATACCTATCCAAAGAGCAGGGCCTTGTTACAGAGCCTGATAACCAATTCAGAATTACAATATAAAAACATTCATTTTGGCTACAGTGATTTAGCCAGAGCAGTATTCTTTGCTTCACTGCTTTGGTTTTAAGCTGTGCTCTTTTTGTTCTGCAACTACAAAGGATCCTCACATAGCCTGTTTATAAAACCACATACGGTCCCGAGGAGGTATCAAGGCATTTTCTGACACTTGCCAAACTGCTTTGCTGCTCTCTCCTGAGGACTCTAACTAACAAGCAGTGCAAAATATCCTAGAACTGAAATGTTCAGGGCATCCAGAGAGTTTATGTGTCAAATTTTTTAATTCATCTTTGCAGATATGAGTCATTCAGTACAAAGGATTACACAGACAAGTTCTTAAATATTTTATATGCTTGTGGTTTGAGAAATCTGACACAAACTAAGAACTCATCAAGGGTTCATAATATAGGAAGCAATATTCTATGGGCCTGCACTACAAAGTTCCACTACAACATGCAGAAGAGATCAATCCTGAGATTCTATTACAAACACTTCCCTTCCAGAGCTAAGGGATTTCCCTGTGAATCTTAATGGGGCCAAAGGCAAAAATGGCTAAGGTAGAAGGTATCATAAAACAGAATTTCAGTTTTAATGAACAAGCTCATCAAACAAACTCACTAATTACACTTCAATGAGCTTTCAAAAACAAGCACACCCACACTCTGCCCCCAAACCCAAGAAAACCAAACAAAACCTCCACAACTTTGCAGTGTACATTTTACAGGCAGACTACTCACAAAAGGTTTTAGTGGACAGAAGGTGGCTCATTCTCCTTCAAAACCTCAATGCAATTACACTTTTGCTTTTCAGAGGTTTTTTCTTGGACCCATGAAGTGGGTGCACTGGGCAGTTACTTCAGTTCCAGGAATAAAGGACTCCTCTTGCAATTTGGATGTCTGACAGTTTTGAATAATAATGGGGATAAGACTGCACATTCTTTTAATTACATTTAACAGAGAGATGCAAACTGAAGTTATCTGAGCCCACATGACCAGAGAAAGCAAGCACACTTCGTTAACACTTTCAAAGAGGAAATTTAAAATCAGAATCAACGCACATTAGAAAATGCAACTACCAGGTGCAAATCCATAGAGAAACTGAATTCAGTAATTCCACCACTCTAGGAACTACTTATTTAGCTTAGAAAAATCCCTGTACATGAGCTATCCAGGATGAGTAAGTAGTTCTGAAAGCACTAGGAAAAGAAAATAATACTACAGTAGAAATTTAGTGCTGACAATGGAGAAGAAACTAAAACCAGATTTCCAAGTTACTACTTTGCATAGGTCTGAAAGGATTGGATAAAGGAGACTGATACCATGATCCTAAAAGTTTTACTTCATTTAAAAAATCATCCCATAAAATGGAAATGCCTCACCTCTACTCTATCTTCTTCTGTAACTGTGTGAAATCACCTCCCTATTGCCACCTAAGACTGACTTGACAAACAGACCTTTAGGTGACACTAGGAATGGGAAGACTCCATTGACTTCCTTAGCAAGGGATAGCTCACACACTTAATACTTCCACACTAGGAAACACAGGGTCTTCCCATTCCTGCCCAGAGTAAAAGAGAAAAATCACAAAGCAAAGCCTCTTGAGACAATTTACAGGTGGGATTGCCCCTGAGCCTTCTCTTCTCCAGGCTGAACAACCACAGCTCTCTTGGCCTCTCAAGATGAGAGATGCTCTTGTACCTTAATTGTCTTCGTGGCCTTTCAATGGACTCTCTATGGAACATCCATGTCTTTCTCGTACTGGGGAACCTAAAACTCAACACAAGATGCCAGGTGTGGCCCCACCAGTGTCAAGTGGAAGGATCACCTCCCTCAGCTCACTGGCACTCCTGTATCAAATGGAGCCCATTCACTACCTTTGTCACAAGGACACTTTGTTGGTTCATGTTCAACTGGGTGCCCACCAGGTCCTTTTCTGCCAAGGTGCTTTCCAGCTGCATGGCCCCTGCTATGTATTGGTGGACTGATTTGTTCCTCCCCAAGCGCAGGATTTTGCCCTCGTTGAACTGCACGAAATTCTTGTCAGCCCATTTCTCCTAGCAAGGATGGGAAAATCCTTGAGATGGTTATCTTCCCCTACTGTCCCAACTCCTTTAAAATAACAGAGAGATGTAGCCTCTCCCCTGGTTCACTGGCACTCCTCACCCAGGAGGTCAGAAGAGAACGCTACTTCAACTTAAAATTTACTTTGCAAAAGGATCACAGAGAGACCCACATTCCCAAATAAGTAGGCTGAAACAACAAGATTGCTTCTCATGGTGGCAATGCTGGCTTAATATTTGTGAAACTATGACCCAAGATGATGCCAAAGCCAGTTAAGCTTCTCCAATTACCCAAGAAGTCCCAGAATTTCCAGCATGTGAGAGACTTATGTGGAAGAAGGAGGGATTTAAGCTATAGATGCATAATATTTACACATTTCTGAATTAAAGCACCTCTGAATATTAGGGATACTCCAACAGTGAAAAAAAATACATTCCTTGTTGCTGATTTGGAACACCATTTTACTATTGGATTAAATGAGTAAGAAGAGGTGTAGCACAAAGCTTTGTACAAGAACTGCATTCAATTTCTAGCTAACAGCTTCACTGATGCATGAAAGCCAAGCAGAGTCCAGCTTCAAAGGTTGAAGGCTGGCATGAATTAAGTGTCCCTGAAGCCAACCACATTACAGACTACAGATGCAGGCAGACACCCCTAATGGGCAATATTATTTTCACCTAAACTTCAGTTACTTGAAAAATAAACAAATCTTTAAGCTCTCCTCTCCCCATAAAACCCTTACACTGCTATTAAGTGTGTCAGCAGACTAACAGACAACTTTTTCTATAATCTTTTCATGGCACTGCCCACCACACCAAAAGCTGGAAAAATGGATCATAGGTTCTGAGGAACCTGGATTTAGACCTAAAAGTTAAGAGCTCCATACTTGGATCATTCCAGTCTCACTAGAGATGGATCTCAAAGAACCCATTCAGGTATCAGAATACCAGCATGACTGAGATGTGCTTTGAGATAGAGCTGATTTCAAGTCATGGTTTTCACATTGGTCAGTTAACCTGACAGAAGTTCAGGTAACTGAGTGAGAAAAGCACTTGTTGCCAGGAAGCATGAAACATTTTTAGCAGCCTAGTACTTTCTTCTTATCTGACTCACAGTGGCACCCAGCGTGGCTGATGTAAGAGATTGCTATCGTAAGTCGTGGTTGCAGAAGTACCTCATTCACCTTAGAGGACTAAAGCCACAGCTTTTCATACAGGAAACAAACCCAGTTTACACACAATTTGTCAATCTTGTGCACACAGCAGCACCACTTACTCTAAGTGCTTTGTTTTGTCTTTGTACTTTGGTTTGCTACTCTAAGTGTAGTGCTTACTCTAAGCATGACAACAGCACTACACTGGTAAGGTAGCAAACCAAAGCACACTTTGGATGCATTATATCCACACATAAAAACTGGAAATGGATTTTAAACAGCAAGTTAGGTCAGCACTACATAAACTGGGCACTGCACAACATCTCCTAATCAAGGAATTGAACGTTTATATGTTTTACCGTAATCTGAAATAGCTTGAACGCTCCCCCCATTAAAATTGAATACATATCACTGCCCAGAGCTTCAGATGAGACAGTTTTCAATTAAATAACACTACTGAGCCACGTCCCTGATGAAAATGCCAGTGAAGCTGTGCATACAAACCAGGTTTTTAAATGAAAATGGATGTGTAACTGTGTGCACGCATGTCATCTAACAGCTTGAACATTCCTGATCTTCTCACAACAACTCCAGTTATAAATCTCAGGGCTCTGAAGAAGTGTACTTGCCTCCAGCCTGATGTACTGCCAGTCATTCTGTAATTCTTCACCTCAGTTGCGTTTGGGATTCCTTTAATCAAATTAAATCCTTCAGGAACACGTATTCCTATTTCAAAAGGTATCACCATCCTTCAAAGTGGCACAGGCTTTGTGGTATTTTTCACAAGTTCTCACAACACAACTAATCAGGATTCATTGGGAAACCCTGCATATCAAATGCTATGCTTCTTATACCTCCCCCCAGCCAGATGTCACTTACAAAGTTATTTTTAACACCTTAAAAAGCACTATTGTACAAAAATTAAACTAGAGAATGGCTCTTGTCAAATACAGCATGTCCCAGCCCTTGATTTCCTTGCATGTCTATTTCTTTCTACACTCTCAACTCATACATTGTATTGATTCAGATCCAAGTGGGATGTGACTGGTTACAATGTCACACACCTTGTATCAAGGCATTTTGCAAATTAAAAGCATACTGAAATATTTGGAATACACCATCCCCAATCTCTCAGTAGCCTAATTTATTATACTTCAATATGTGGGAGCCAAAGGCATTCTTACAACTTCAGCACACAGGGAGAAACCATCAACAACCAAATGATGCTCAAAAAAGTACCTCTGTAACTCCGCTGCCTAGAAAGAGTCAGGAGCATCTCCTACATTCACCTAAGAAGAGCTGAGGCAAAAAACAGCTGGAGCAGCTCAGCCAGCAGTGCCAGCAGAACATATTCACAGAATCTTTGCCTTCTTGTTCCCAAGAAGTCTTTGACATTTCAGAATAGAGCTAAACTTCAGCTACAAACGGGAGTCCACAATGCACACAGCAGGTGCGGGCCAGGCACATGTCACAGGGCCACTCGAGTGACAATCACTTCAGTCTGTTCCTGGCCAGCTCCTCAGAATACTGCTGGAAACACCAGGAATCAAAGCAGCAAAGCTACTATCAAAAACTTACATCCTAATTATCTCTTTGCAGCTTTGCAGACTCCTCCAGGATCCGCCACCATTTTTCATCTACTCCGTTAAAATCTTCCCGTGTATCCATAACCTAAGGGAATAAGTAAGTCTCTAAGGGAATAAGTAATTTCCAAATACTTCAAAATTTGCAATGTTCTTGTACTGTTTCACATACCTGACATGGTATTTTGAATACAAGCACCTTAAAAATCATGCTCATTACACGATCATTTTTCTAAAGCTTATTTCCCATTCAGTGCCAAACAAATTCTCAGTTGTCAAATGTATTTAACCCAAAATGTACCTATGAGTTATTGTTGGGCACTAATTGAAAATGAAAAATTGGAAGTTCTAAATCCTTATAATAATAAGCATTTACTCATAGGAAGTTTCTTCCTGCCCATTTGTCTGATTGCTGCACACAATTCACGAGCAACAAACAAGGCTCTGCAGTTGGTTAAAGTGCTACACAACACAATCATATCAATAAGAAGGTCCCAATGACTTGCATATTGAAAGTAAAGATAAAATCATGCCTCTAAAACAAGCTCTTACATTACCTGACTTCTGGATGCTTAACTGTGCCACCATTATCTCTGCTAGAAGTACTTAATAATTGGACGTCTAGATGAAGTCTAATAGAAGTCCAAGCTACTATGTGAAAAGCAAAAATACAGTTTTGTGATTTTTGTACTTCATGGACCGAAATTCAACACATCACTATTCCCTTTTTCTTTGCCTTACTTCCAGTATTTCCCTACGGACTTCCCTGGACAATGGGCATCACGTGCCTCAGCTGTATTTAACCATAGCTATGTCAGTGGACTCAGTTCACTTGTGCTGTCACAGGGAGTTGCACTTTGGGTGCCCTGCCCTCAGCGTGAGCAGCAACTGTGAGTTACAAACACTTCTGTGTTTGTCAGTGTTGATTTCCATGAAACTGAAGCCTTGCAACTCTTTAAAGCCTCCGCTGCTGGCACCTTTGACTGAAATTGGCCAGAGAGCTAAAATTAGCAGGCAGAGAAGGAATAGACGGACACATCCACCAGACTTCCTTAGGAGACCAAGCTCATAACCCTCCCAACGAGAAGCGGTAGCTACGAGTGACCGAATTCTAAGTAAAAAAGCTGTCCCTGTACGCACACCACGCTCTGCAGCGGGCTGACTTCCCGCTGGGGTGTCCCTCCACAGGCGCACACCGCCGCGATGCACAGAGGCAGCCCGGACCACGCCGGGAAGGTGCTGCTAGGCTGAGGCGCAGTGCCCACCTCTTGCTGCCTCCCAAGCGAACTCCCTGAACGGCGCCTCACGCTCAATTGTCTCGCAGGACCAAGTCCGCAAAGCGTTCCAAACACGCCGCTCTCCAAACCTTCACCGCTGCTCCCCGCGACTTCAGCTCAGCCCAGCCCTGGCAGGGGCAGCCCCCGCAGCCGCACAGCTCCTGGGGAGCAGAGCCCGGGCACCGCCAGAGCCGCGGCCGCACGGGGCACGCACCGCCAAGGGCCGCCCGCGCTCTGCAGCTGCGCCCCGGCCTGTCCCGGCCCCGCGGGCCCTGCCCGGGCCGGGTCGGGCACACCTGGGCCGGACAAAGGGGCACCGGCCCCACCGGCATAGCGGGGCGAGCGCGGCCCCGGCCCAGAGCGACGCCCCGGCCCCGCTGCCGCGGCCGCTCCGGGTCCCTCTCCTCCCGCTGCCGCTCCCGTCCCCGGTCCCGCCGCCGGCACTTACGGTCGGGCCGGGCGCGCTGCGCGGCGGCCCCAGCGCCGGGACCATCCTCCGCCGGGCGGACACCCCGCGCCAGCCCCGCCGCCGCCTCCGCGCCACTGCCCGCCCGCGCAGCCCACCCTGCTGTTCGCGCCGCAGCCAATCGCCGCGCGCGGGGCGAGCCCTCCTGGCCAATCAACAAGGGCCAAGCCGGAGAGGGCGTCGCTTGCCCTCAACTGGGCGGGGCGGAGCGGGCGCGGACCAATCGCCGCAACAAACATTGGCGGCGCGGGCCAATCAGAGGGGAGGGAGGCAGAGACTGGCGTCAACCAGGTAAGGTGGCCGAAACAGGAACTGGAGGGGAGCGGCGTCCCGGGCGGCCAATGAACGCAGCGGGAAGAGGCGCGCGGAGGGGCGGGCGGCAGCTCTTAAAGGGGCAGCGGCCGCGCTGGGACGGGGAGGGATGTGGCGTTTGGTCGGTTCTGCGCGGCATCATCAGCACGGGTGATGGGGAAAGGAGCGTGTAGGAGAAAGGAGCGTGTGTTATTTTGTGTGTGTTGCTGTCAGGTGAAACAATCCCGTTCTGCCAAGGCGAGAATCACCCGAGCGCTGCCCTTCGCCGACCTCACCCGCGGGGCGTATGAGAGAGCTCGCCAGTGTCAAGCGGCGTTTACGCGCTGAGCTGCTGCCCGGCGTCCTCGGCAGCCAGCGTTCTGGAACGGGACGGAGAGCAAAGATAAAGGCTGGCTAAAGATTTGCCACATGGAGCCGTGCACGAGGAGCCCAACCGCGTCCTGTGGCTGTTCTGTGCTGGACTGATGTTTAATAGACGTTTTTCCTTCACTTTGTCACACGCTCTGCTCACGCTTAGCTCTGGGGAAGAAGGCACCTCATCCATCTTCCTCGTGTGTTAAACAGAGTTTAGGAAAAGTGTTTTATCCACGAAATGAGGGGCTGTGGATCATTAAGAACTCGGCGCTACCTCACTTTTTACTTCCTGCTAACGCCTAATTCAATTGTGATCCATAATAAGGCAGCTTCCCAGTTCCAGCCTCACCTGCTTCCCTGAGGAAGCATCTTGTATCCATATGCCTTCTTACAATATAATAGAGCAGGGACAAGTTTCTGAAGCAGTGTCCAAGAACTCTTCTGCTGCTGAAATGAGTCATCAGATGTTAAATAACCCAAACCGTTTTATTTTGAAAGGCTGCCACTTGCAAAATAACCTCTCAGCTGACATTAAGTGAAAAGCCCATTTGCGAGCTGTGAAGAAAGAAAATTGAGGCCCTAGCTGTTTTTGCATTCTAACATTACTATAAATACCAGCTTGAAAGTGTAAAGTAGGAATGTAAATGCACTTTTTTGGTTTTCATCATCTTTGGTCCTCATATGACACAACCAAACTGGAAGAGAAGCGAAATCTGAAATACCACTGCTCCATCAATTTATTCCAATATAAACTGAGGGAGGAGGTTTCTCTTCTAAAGGGTAGCGTCCTTTTTTTGGTGAAGATTTCCACTAAATAGGCACCCCACCCCCCCCTCCCCCCCCATCCAAAGCAGCAAAACCAAGTTTACTTTCTGACACTCTTGTGCTCTATAGTGCGTTTGACTTCATAAATGGTCAATACCAGTGCAGGGTTAAATATCTGAAACACTGTGGCAAAAATCCAGCAGCAGGCAACAATCCATACACATGTGGAATCACGTACAACAGGAACCTGCTATGTATCAGTAGCCTGCTTCTCTTGGAGAATATAAATTTACAATTATATGGCAAGACGGTTAAAAGAAAACAAACAGCTTTTGTGCAAGTACTTAGAAGAAAAGCTTTACATTGAATAGATAATTTGCTGTTCTTTTGACAAGTGAAGAAGTTTTGCACCTTTATTGCAGATAGCCTTAACCAAGTACTTGAGTGCAATTTTTTTTTTAATTTTTTTTTTTTTTTTTAAATTCTTGGCTGTAGTGTGGGTTTGGGTTCAATAATTCAGTGAATGGTACTGGCCGAAGTCTGTATGATGTGATACAGCAGCTGACAGGCAATCAGAACACAGGTCAGTGCATCTTTCCCAGTGCAGGAGTTTCTTGGACTATGGGTCATGTACATTCAAGGGAGTGAAAGAAAGCTGGCAAGTCAGCAGTTTAGAGAGCTTCAGCTGGTGGTGCCACAATGCCTTCAGGCAGAATGGTAGCAAAGCTGAATGCTTTTACAGTGTAAAAGCACCGTGGAGGAGGAAAGAAGGCAGAATGAAGAGAGAGGGATAGAGTAACCTTTCCATTATCTGTTTGAATTGATGCCTCTTTAGGGCCAAGAGAAAAGAACATAAGGCAAGTCATTTGTCCATTTCAAAGCATCTGGATTAGATGGGCTGAACAGATTTAGGGAGTCCCTATGGAAAGGAAAATAATACTGCCAGAAACAGATCACAATGCTCACCTGACAAGATCAGTTTGGTAGATTGTCAAAAGTACTTCACGTGAGAGCTTTTGGACAGGGATTTTTAAAAAGTAATCTAAGATACTGCAGGATGAGAGGATAATGTCCTCACAGGGGCAGAGAACTGATTAAAAGACAGAGCAATCCCAGTGTTCCACATGAAGTAAATGATTGACCATTCACTCACTAGGTCCTGGTGCGGTAACTGTTCTTTAAGCAGTTGTACCAATAACAAATGAGAGATAACAGCACACCTTGAGTGATTACACTGGTGCCATAAATACCCAAGTTTTGAATGCAGTGAAGGGAATGGGAGTGTCTGTAGAACCAGTGCAGCTTTTAAAGGGCAACATAAATGATCAGGAGTAGCTGCTTGTTTCCCTGCAAAGGACAATTCATTGTCTAGTATTGTACAGGCTGTTCCAGGAGGCAACTGGAATGGGGAAGGAGAAGGAAAGAAACACAAAACAATAAAAGCCAAATGGTTTGGAGAACAGCTGCAGCAGTTTAAGTACAGCAAAGGTTTTCCAGCCTCTGCAGCTGCTGGTGAGGCTGGAGTGATGAAGGCTGCATTTCTGGTAGCAGTTCACTTCCAGCTGTGCCTTCCAGGCCCTCCAGCAGAGGTCAGGGACGACAGCTGGAAGCAGCCACTCAAGACTACAGACAAGTTTCAGAGCCTAAGCTTTGTTTTTGTGCCTTATTCTAATGAATGCAGCAACTCCATCTGTTGATAAAGCAGTTTCCAGAGTAACTTAAATAAGTGATTAGAATACACTATAGACTTTTTAGGGAAACATCTCTTTTCTTCCAGAACCTGGGCCAGAGTGCAACTTCATAAATGGCACTTCAAAGCAGAAGAGCACAGTGAAATTACAGACAAAAATGGCTTTAGCAGAAGAGACTGGAATTGTTAAGAAGAGAGTTGAATTTTACTTAAATACCTTTCTGAGAAAAGTCAGCATAGAGGAGTATGTGCTGCATGTTAACACCAGCCACTTTTACAAGTATGGACCATAGTTTTTCAAAGACTGTGGTCAAGATTTGCAGTAACTAGCAGCTAATTTGAATACTTCAAACTTTTTAACCTATAAAGCCCAAACCAGAGTTCTTGACACCTGGTCTGTTTGCTTCCAGACCTGCTCACTAATCAATGCAAGAATTTTACAGAACAGTTCCTCTTCCTCTCCTCCCTCCTACTCCACAAGACAGAGGATTTCTGAGGAAAGGCTCCTAACTTCATGGAGAACAAACAAACAGACCTCACTCTGCAGTTGTCAGACACCCTTGGCATTCATCACAGCAGCCCAACACACAGTTCATGTTAGAAACCTTCTGAGTTACACAGTTTATGAAACATCTGAGGAATAGTCTATATCTGATTTCAGAAGGAAACAGCTGGACAGCAAAGAAACCGCACGCAAGTTGTAAATGACGTAACTCAAATAGTGCACGTTTATTCTGAACGGTATTTCTAAAGAGTTTGAGAAAAACAAAAACATGCTCCTGATGTACAACAAGGGCAATGATATAGATTAAAAATGGACCATCTTATTGTAAAGAATTTGCTCCCCCTGCAACTTAACTTGTAACATTGAGAATGCATATGTAAACTGCATACAGCATACCTTTCACTGAACCTTAACTCAAGAGACCAGGGGTGGTCTTAGCCAAATTAATCAGGAAGCAGTTGCAGATTCAAAAAAAACCATCCAAGTCAGCAAACACTTTACAAAACACTGACATTGTGCATAGCAGCTGACCCTGGATTACAACATGGGGAAGAATAAAACAATTTGGGGGATCAAATGTTTGCTAGACACAGGGCACCATCAAGATTTAACAGAATACCACGTAAGTTTGTTTCAATTGTAACAGTATGTCATATTTAGTTGGCAGGTTTAACCATTAGCTGCATCATGTAAACTCAGCCTGTATACACTAAATACATTCTCTCCCTTCCCCCTCCCAAAAATGAGGAATCTCTTTTCTGGATGATTCTTTTTCTCCTGTACCATGGTTTCCTCAAGCAGGAGTCTTTTTGTCGGCAATATCTTCGTACTTCAACCGATGTATGACAAAGCCAGTTGCAGAGATTCAGGAATAACTTGTATATACACAATTCACACTCTAAAGCTGTTAGTCACATACATTTTTCTTGCTGGATCTTCATCCAGAACAGGAGGTGCTGGTGGGGTTTTTTTTCCCCCACTGAAACTCTCAACTTTGGAAAAATTTAGTTGTTCACAAGCTGTTATTTTCAAGCTAGAAGGATGTCCTCCTGCAGCAACAATCAAAGTAACTGAAGTTCTCTGCAGTAAGCCCATACTTCACACTATTTCAGTGTCTCTGGGGAACAGCACTAAGATACAGTACTCTTCTCCCTCACTCAACACAACTGACAGACTAATAAAATACAACTGTTTGTCATCCTGAACTACTGAGCTTCACTTGCCCTTATCCATGTACAGGGAACAGTTTTCTTAAGATTCAGATTAAACCTTGTATTCAAGATTCAACAACTGTTTTTCAGGATTAATAGCCTAGGAAAAGGAGTCTTAGATTTATTCTTTCTTCCACCTCCTACAAAAAAATTCATCAGAAGTTACAATGAGGCAGGTCTGCTGTGGAATAGGAGCTTTAAGAATTGTTCTCATGGATACATTCATAGAATGATGGCAGCCCAAAGCAAAAAGAGACAGAAACAAAGGTTAATCCAAGTAAGTTCAGACATCAGACTTGTACTCTTAAACCTGAAGAAAAACTGTCTGTGAAACACACTGATTTGTGGAAGCCTACGACAACAGCAAATCCTAAGAGTTCATATCCCCACACCCATCTACCCAACCCAAACACTTACCACTTAGTTCTAGAATAATGAAGAGCACTTTGCTTGGCACCAGAGGCAGCTATGGTCTGAGTTACAGCTGTGCTGCACAAACATCCTCAAATACAATACTATCTCTCTCTCTCTCCCTCCACATACTTCTCTTGGTTTGGTCTACAGATGGCCAGGGAAACTATGTTGGCATATGACAAGCTAATTGTGCTTCGATACATCCCCTTCTAGAAAGATGCTGGACTGCCAACATAACCACCACGAGCAGGTCCTAGCTGCACTGAAGATAAGCTTTTGTCAAAACTAGGCTGCCTCTGGCCAAGGGAACCGTTTGCATCTTTCTAGCCAGAGCCTGCCACCGAGTGTTGCAAACACAGGTGCTCGGGCCATGCAGACGGGCTGGTGCTGGCCACCCGCCCATCTCCAAGACTCCATTAGTGCAAACTCAGCAAATTAAGTAGCCGTTTTCTAGCGCAGGTCCGTCAAGATGAACTCCCAACAAATGCCACACACCCCCGTCAAAGGAGGAGTAACTGTGTAGCAGCTCCTATAGTCACCCCTGGGGTATCAAAGACCACATAACGTGCAGCGAGGGGTGCCATCCCTTGCCTCACCACAATTCCCGTTTTGGAATCCTTGGTTCCCAAGTCACCCACTAATGACTGGACAGCACCTACTAACCAGATGTATGCTGCAATGCACACTACAGGTTGGAGGCTTTCAGAGCGGAAGAATTCAAGATGCAGATCTAAACTTTAAAAAACAAACAGGAAAAGAATACAGTTCAGCGTCTACACGGGGAATGGGGCAGGTTGGTGTTGTCTCAGCTCAGTGCACTTTCCCAGATGCTTGGAGAAGAGTCCAAGCTCAAGTTGGTATTTATATTGGCATACATAAAATTGCTGGCAACAGTGCCTAGAAAGGAGCACTGGTATTCACGCAAACAAAGCATGAAAGGATGCAAAGCAGAGCTTAGTACAGTTTACTGTAGCCTCAGAGTTACAGTACTAGGAAGAAGCCAGCCAGCCTATTTTCCGAACCCATAAAATGCTCTAATATAACGCTGCTTTCTCCGGTGCTCCATGAGCACCCTCTCGCCAGAGGAGAACTGCATTATTACTACTGAACAGGGGAAGGGAAAAATAATCTTCAAAGGAGCAAAACTGCGCAGTTCTTCACCACCTCCTTCCAAAGGAGCTCATAAACACAGCAAGTCAAGCCAATCCCAAGCAAATCCAGGAGACCCTGCAAAGCTACGTGATTAGGGTCAGATTCACGTCTGCCTTCTTAGCCTTGCTGCCTGGTTTCCTCAACCCTTACATCTGCCACCACAGATTCAGTAGCTGTAACAAAGTTATCTGGAGACAGGTGCTTGCCTTACGTCATCAAAGCTGGTAAGGTGGTCACGGTCACTTTTCCCATCCCAACAACACAGATAAAACTAACTCTCAATGAGCCCTGCAGAATTTCACCCATTTTTAAAGCAAGGGTGTAGTCTCAGGATTTGAATGTTTACAAGGTTATTCTTGCCAACACCAGATCTAGCTCTTACTCTGGCAAAAGTCTGCTGGGAGGTTGGGTAAATGAAAATAAGAGAAAACGAAGACCACTCTAAATCCTCCTCTCAGTCAGTTAAGAAGTGTAGCACCAGCTTGGGTGAGGAGTATTTAAAAAAAAGCATTCAAAAAGATCAGCCCAGGCAGAGTGAAAAGGTATGGTAAAGTAGCCCAACCTTCTCAGCAAAAGATGGAGGAAAAAGCCATACTCAAAAATATTGGGAAGAACTAAATACACTTTTTTGAGGTGGGGGGATTAAGAGGAGGAGTGGGAAGTACTGAAGTAACATTCAAAGGTTGGGGGAGAGTAAAGTACCCTGTAGGTTATAAAAAACACAATAATGTAGGAGTCAAAGGACAAGATATTGCTTTGCCTTTTCCCCCCCATTGGGATTACATTCTGCTTACTGAAAGAATAATTCTGAAGGAAACTTGTCATCAGGATAACCTGCTCAAGCCCTCCACACCTCAAACTTAAAAGAGATCTGCACACCTTTTCCCACCCCAACAGAAAAAACTAAAAAAACATCCCCCTGCCCTCAAAAAAAAAACAAACAAAAACCAACAAAAAAACCCAAAAAACCAAAAAGAAAAAAAAAGAAAAAGAAAAAAAAAAAACCCACAAAACAGAAAGGAGAGCTAAAAAAAAAAAATCCAAAACCAACCAAAACCCAACCCCAAACGTGATTGGACAATCCTTGGAAGAAGCGTTACATTTTGTTGGAGAGAGGTCAAGAGAAAAAATTAAGATGAAGGGATGTAGGAAAAAAAAAAAACAAACCAACAAACCAAACCAAAAAATCAACCAACCAACCAACAAGAAAAAAAAAAAAAAAAAAAAAAAAGAGGCCTCTCTTTCCTTATTTGGCGACAAGCAAGTGCAAGAAAGTGTCCGCTGGGGTTTTGTTCAGTTGTCGGTCTTTTGCACATCTGCGTTCTGGCCAAGACAAGGGGCTTTGAGGTTTTTCTGCAGCACGTGAGCATCTGCGGGCTCTATCCTCTTGTAGTAGTTCTTCTTCGTCTCGATGATCTCAAAGCCAAACTTCCTGTAGAAGTCAATCGCAGATTCGTTGCTGATCTGGACATGCCTGGGACAGAAAAGGGCATAGAGAGGCAGGGGTCAGTATTCTGCCTCCATACTTAGAATGGTCTAAGGCAAGAAAAACAGCTGTCTAGGTAGAGATAGGAACAGCAGTGTAAATCCATGACTGGAAATGTTGGTCCTCCCAATTCAATTCTGGGCTAACACTTGGCTCTTGGATGGCCCATGGTTGTCAGCAGTAGTAAATGCTTCCCCTCAGTAAAACTTTTTCAAGGAACACAAAATAGCAGAGAGATTCTGAAGCATTATTACCTCAGTAATTTCCATTTTTCTTCATCTCAATAAAGCAATATTGCAGATATTTAGTGGAAATCTGTAACAGAGTTTCACTGTAAAGCCAACTTTAATTTCCTGTAGTAACACCTTGCAGGTGACCAGAGGGGTTGTCTCAGCGATGATCCCAATACACTGTAACACACAACTGGCAATGGTGTTTGATATGGTTTTAACACCTTGCTCTAACTACTCCTCTCTCCTCACAAAAAGCTGTATACAAAAAAGTCCTGTGGATTTGCAAAGTCCTTTTCCTTGTATTTACTTCCCCTAGAGTTTTACAGATTTTTATAGTATGTTTCAAGGTCTCCAAAGCAAATAGCCATCACTTTCTTAACCTAAGTGACTAGGACATTTATTTGCACAAGTTTAGTTAAAAAAAAAAAAAAAGAAAAGAAAAAGTAAGAAAGAGAGAAAAGAAAGAAAAATGTTTGGCTCAGCAAAAGGCATTCAATAAACACTCCCACAATTCAGTGGACACTGCACAAGTTCACGAATCACTTTGTCATGACAACACGCTGCATAACCATAGAACCGAAGTAACTGTGGAAGCAACAGCAGAACAAAATGGAAGATCTTAGTGTTAAGCCAAATAAGCACCAAAAAGCTAAAAGGGAACTTTATTATAATGACAAATTTAGGCATTGCTATCAATTTGGTGTTAAACTGCATAAGGCATTCAGACAGAAGATGCACAAGCATTAGACACAGTAATAAAATCAATGGGTCACTAGAAGAACTTCAGCCCAGTTTTGGAGGCTATTTATTATCATGCCAGAATCCTTAGTCTGCGAAGTGTAAAGAAGGATTATGAAGGATTTGGGTTTTTTTTTTTGCATTAGAACCAGCAAACAGTTCCTTCACTGTGCACAGAGTAATGTGCAAAAGTAAAAAGGAAAGCCCCTGTCCCATTAGCAGGCATCTCACAGAGTTCATGACCACTTCTTCTGAGGCAGGAGAGCACGAATAACGAGCCAAAAGCAGTTTTACTCAGACACCTCTTTAAAACACGTTCCTCTTACAGAGATGGCACAAAGCAACAACAGCAGAGGACGTGGAAGAGTCCGCACCTCCATGCTGGAAGTGGACTAAGTTTGAGGAGAAAGTCACTCCGTTCACAGTGATATCAGTGTATGAAACACTCCTCACAAAGCATCTTCCACAGTCCTGGCAAGTATTCAGGGTGTATTTCCGTGGAAGTGTAAGTTCATCCAAGCTGTGCCTGCTGTGGGCCTATCCCTAGCAGTGCATCGAGTTTGCACTGCTGTGATGGCCAAGAAGGACTTGGCTCAGAGAAGCAATCAGGCCAAAAACTGCATCAGCTCACTTGGTAACCACACAGACACCAATGCACAGGAAAAAGCACAAGTGTGAAACCAGAAGCAAAGGAAAAGCATAGTTTTGGCATTTGTGGATTTCAGACTCTATCTCCAGGGGGACTATTGGGGTGACTGTCCTCTACTCCAGTGCTTGCTCTCTTGTCTGCATCACGCCAAGTGCTTATGCAGACATGCAGTTGATTAAAAAAAAAAAAAAAAGTACAAGAAAACCACCCCCAAAACTAAAAAACACACTAAAACTACAAAACAACACCCAGAAACAAAACTGAAAGCAGCTTTCCCAGCTGGGTCAGGGCACTGATCTAGTTTATTGTGTTGCTGCACAAACAGCTGACCTGGCAGTGTGCAAGAATGGGAATAGCAGTTGAGTCTTATTACTGAATGTAAACTTTGAGTGTTTACAACATCTCTGATATTCTAACCCACAGAGTGCTGTCATAAAAGACAGAAAGCAAATGCATCAAAACTTGCAGTATTTTTCATTCTGAAGATGACCTTGTATGATAAAAATAAAATCCTTTCTAAAAAGGTTTGTCTTACAGTGGAATTTTGCTCTAGAACATAATTTTGTAACTTAACTATTTTCAAATTCAGCAAATTTGCAGAATCCTTTCTAAAGCAAGCACACTTTCAGTTTTCTCAGTATTACACAACAAGCCCAGAATATGACCCCGGCTCTCCAGCTAGTACTTACAAGATGTTCCATGCTCCCACTAAAATATACACTAAACCCACACTTAGATCTCCATCCCCTTGCTCCCATATCTACCTCTATCATCTCTCAAAAATGCATGAATGTAACTCATTTACTTACAGATAGATGTTGTCAAAAGTGCCATCTTTTTCACAGATGTTTAAGACATGATTCAACATTTTAGTTCCTGCCAAAAGATAAAGAGATACTTAAGAAAACTAGAAGGGTACAATTAAGTCTGTACTTAGCCAGGTGCTTCCCTGAGGAGAGGCAGGTTAACTGTAGGTTAACTGTATCTAAAATGATAGAGTGTGAAAACTAGGAAAGGCAAATAAAACATGATGTGTAAGTATTTCACCCTCCGACTGCTCATAAACCTTAATTCATTGTTTCTTTGAAGAAGAAATAAAAATCACAACAGCCCAGAAGAATATGTATAAATCAGCTTATTTTAATGTTAGTTTCAAGCTCTCAAATTCAGCTCAAAATACAGCCAAAACATTGCATAAAGCAGTGAGGGCACTGGTAAGCTCTTCTACTAAAGACCTAGCGAAATAATTTAAGATAAAGTTATCTTTTCAATGCAGTCTGTCAAAGCAAACAGGTTACTATAGGTCTTGATTAATCTGTCCTATGGGTTTGCAATGTGGAACAGAGAACTACATGAAGTACAGACAAAAAGCGGGTACTACCCCTGAGCAATAATAATCAGTACTGATAAAGACAAAATAAATAGAAAGTCCCTACATTTAGAAGAGTGAAGGGAGTGAAGGGAGAAGCCAATGCAGGAATGTTGTGTTCTACTTACTGGCTACGTATCTACTAAATTATTTCATCTCTCTCTGCAACAATTTTCACATCCATAGAAGCAGAGTATTTACATCACAGTCTGAGAATATGATTAAGATTAAAGTAATCTCAAATTCTAAATTAAAAATTTCCACAAAAGGTTCATTTCTGAAAGGCAAGGAAGAATGAGGACATGATAAATCATACTCTTTCTCCCAAAAGAGGAAAGAAGAAATCTGTAGCCTCAAGTGCACTAACTTGGTTAAATATCTGAAGGAGCATTTAGAAAGCTGGGCAGCAATCTGGCTTCTTTGATGCCTCAGACAGAAAAGAAGACCTTCCTTACCTATTCCTAGCCTTCGGTAGGGTGCCAGGCATCCAAGTGTCATGATGTACAGTCTCTTCTGGTTCTGGGAGTGATCCACCCTACAGCACACTGCTCCCACTGCAATATCATTGAAATAGGCTGCCAGGGAGGGAAACAAAGGCTCATCAGTAACAACTCTCAAACTACACGTACGGACAGCTCTTCCATTACACCCTCTATCTTCCTTCTTCCCCCCTCCCCTCTTGCTAAGTCTCCTACCCAATGAAATAACATACATTGCAGACCCACATTTGGAATGAAGTCACCAGTGCTGCTTTGACACAGTGGTTGCTCACTACTGTTCACACCAACCAGCAATGACATCAATGAGGCAAACTGGCAATGCACAGCTGTTTTCTTCTGGAACAGAAACATGCCTATTCCCAATGGGATGTCATCTACTTAGAACATTGACACTCTGTGGCTTCTTTGAGGTTCTCAAACAGTTACTTTTCATGATGTAAAACAACTAAATAGAAGGAGCTGCTATTCAAAACCATTATGGATAGCAATGATGACCAATTCTGCCACCACAGCCCACAATTACTGGCAAGAACATTTGTACCTAGTTTGGCAAGTTCGCCAACCTCCAGTACATCCTTGTAGAACTTGTCATTGTAGCTGACAGGAAAAATGACCTGGTTTAGCCTCTTCAGCTGCTTAATGTTGTGTGGCGTCACATCTCCCAGCTCGATCCGGCTACTGGAACAAATCAAAACATGCTTAACATCTGACATACTGCAGCAGAGTTAAAGACACCCAAGATTAATTATTTTGCTTATGTTTTTATGGTTTTACTGGGTGGGAGACAGAAGAACATGGATCTCTGTAGAAGTATTAGCTTTAACATTATCCCACTCATTTCCCCTCTAATCATCAAGATCATAAGAAAAAAAAATGAAAAATCCCAAAGAAAATATAGGAGGAACAGGAAGCTGGAACAGAGACCAAGGAAATGAAGTCCTTATCCATGCTTCAAAGACAGCCTCAATTTTACTGCCTATCAATATAAAGTTTATGCTTAGACAAAGTCATTAATAGACATCTGTCTCTAAAAACAAACAGTACTGCATGCAGCACATCCATATTAAGCCTGTTAATATGCAAGTGTGCCCCTCTCAAGGTGATACCTGCATCTACTTTGATCATCACTGAAATCTTTCTTCCTGCTGAGAGCAGAACCTCAACTTTAAAATACATTGACTTATACTGAGAAGAAACAGACCAAGCTTCTCTCTTTTCTAAGACTAACTTCCTTACAGAAATGCTATACACACAAAAGAAAATAATAAAAAAAAGAAAAATAAATTAAAAAAGGAAGAGATCAGTTACCCTTGGGTGAGTGCAAGCAGTATTAACAAGGATTACAAGACTGAAAAATAAAAAGACCAAGATAATCAAAATCTTTTCCCAAATGGTCACCAGAATATGTGGGCAGGTACAAAGCTAGTGCATGTGGAATTAGAAAAGCACACAATTCCAGGTTCATATCAGCCCTGTTTTACTGAATAGATATGGGCAACCAGATTGTTTTCTGCCCAAACAGCAGTAAAGACACTGTTTGCTCTCCAGATTCCTTTCTTCATGTATGGCCATTTGCACAAGTCCCTTTGAGAATTATATTCCAACACAAAGTAAGTCCCGAGCTAATAAGGCTGATGTTCTCACATTACAGAAGTACTCCCTATGTAAACAAGCATGCAATCGAAGTTATGAGATGGTGGAGAAACTGTAGTACTTGATTTGTGCCCAGCTTGGCACAACTGCTCAGCCTAGCACAGCAGGGCTTCCTCAGGCTCACAGAAGGCAAGTTCTGATCCCAGCCAGCAGTGCTGCTGCCCTTTCCTCACAAAGGGCAAGAGTAAAATGATGGCATGTGGGTTCCTGGATATATTTTGTGCCCGTGAAAGAGTTTTGCTAGAGTAGTGCACCTCAGTAATCTCGTACTAGGAGGGAAGAGAAGACTAAAGAGACCCTTTTGCTGCAGTCTGCAAAGGCAGCAGGTCTCAACTGCCCAGCTAGGTCAGATGATCTGCAGTGCAGGAGATCAGTAAGGGAACAAACGTCACATTCATACTCAGTTACTGAAAGCCCAGACCTCTTCTCCAAATAACACTATATTTATTAACCTTGGTGATACAAAAAAGTATCAGTAGTTCCAAGCTTCAGTAGGTCAGCAATGCTAGCAGGATGAACTCACAACAAAGTTGCCATACACCACGTCTCCTTTTGAGCAAAAATCCTTGACACAGACCATCACCAAGTACTGTTTTCTAATAAGATTAAGATTAATTAGTTACAAATCAAACAAACCAGGCATTAGAAGACATTAACTACGAAATATTTACAATGACAGTGCAACAGGACAAAGGTATACTACCACAGGCAGACAGGACAAGATGGCTAAAAAAGGGAACATGGCCAGAAAATGGGTCTTCACCAAGAAGGTTTCAGAGAACAAAGAAATAAATGCAGAAGCAAAGTCTAAGGCTGGGAGCTGCTGAGCCAAGACATCACCTCTGAGGCTGGCATCAGGCCAGAGAAATGAGCTCTGTTAGTAGATGGCTAAAAGGCACTTGCTGGCACATTTCCTCAAGGCCCTGGACTTCCCCCCCTCTCTCTCTCACCGCCTGCCACATTCACTGCTGCCTCCTGCCATCTCCTGCTGCTTGTCTCCTGTGCTCTGTCACTATCTGGTTTGTCCTTGCAAGAATTGCACCAGGGACAGTATCTTATCCTGGAGAAGAATATGAAAGAAGTTTGAGAAATACTGCAGGAAGCATAAATCAATACACTAAATACATCTCTTTAAATAGTGTATACTCAAACCATAAATTACTTTAATGTACAGCCCTGGCTGATTAAATCAGCACCACATCTATTATGCACAAAACCATTTAATAAGTAAATTAAATAACAACATGGAAAGGAAGACCCACAGAATGAGAATTCATCATTTTGCCTGAGGACAGTGTGGCCAAAGTGCCACTGGGGCCTCGAGTAAAAGCATGGGAAAGCTTTCAGCAGCAGTCTTGCTGTCCCCAAGCCACTCATTTCCATCCTCTTGCTGGCACAAACATTTGTGCAACAATGTGGTGAACTAACACCCATTAAAAGTAACCTGGACAAAAAAAGAAAAGTTTAGTTTTAACCCACAACAGCCCCCTGACTGGGTTCACCACACAAGTCCTCTGCCAGCACAAAGAAGAGAAAAAAGGTTGCCATAGGCAGAACTAATTTGGTTCTTGAGCAGAAGTGCCAGCTCACCTGGGTTTAAACTGGAAGTACTGTTCAAGAGGAGGACAGGGATGTAGATTATCCAGTACATCTGTGAACACAGTCCAGAGCTATTCTGCTACACGTTATCATTCATGTAACAATGTGCACTTTGATCCTAAGGACTTGAAAAAAACTACTCCGAGACAAAGCACCTGTAACAAAGGACTCAAAATTACCACTCCCTTCTTTACACCAGAGTAAAGCAAGCAGCTTTGTGGAGTTTTTTTCTTTGTTGTTATTTGTTTGTTTTTAACAGCTGTTTACAACTAGACCTGCTTCTTCAAATGAAATCTCAGCCAAATCAATAACTTAAGTAAGTTTACTATGTCAGCTAAGGTCTGACTAGGCCAGTGCATTCCAGCTTAGCAGAAGGTGTACCAGAAACACTTACCCTCTGCTGTTGCAAAGAAAAAAAATTAAATTACAGGCTCAAATGAGCATATGAGAGAACATAAAGACATATAAAGAACCTGAAGTGCCCAGAAGGGACATGCCCTTCCATAAAAAATTAATCAACTCTATGATGCCACTAGTACTCCTAAGAAGATCCACACTTACTATTGGCACTCCACAGCTCAAATGGCATTCCATGGAGGATGCAATAGTCAGCTGTCCTCCATCTGAGATGTCAAAGCTTCTGGGACAAACCAGTCACCCCATCCCAAGCAATTGTTTTCAACACAGAGGAATGTGGGACTCCTAGCTTACCAGGTCAGGCCTCTTACTACTACAGTGTTCTACAGATCCATACACTTTCCTCAATGAAATACCAACCACTTAAACATCTTTCATTGTAGGGTATTCCAGAGCTACTGTCATTCCTGTGTACTCAAATGTACCTCTATGCTGTCTGGAGATGATGGGTACCACTGCACAGGCCTTTTCAGAGAGTTAATCATGATCTCTTCATACCTTTCCTCTAATTAAAGCCAAGCTCCTGGTCTATTCCTGTAAGCCTGGCTCTTAATTCCTACTACCATCACACTAGCTCTTCCTTACATTCCTTCTGATTAAAGTTGATTTTCCTTGAACATGGCTAACCAAAACTGCTTACAGCAGCCCAAACTCTATTGTCTTGTCCAATGGCAGTAAGTTGCTCCTGTCACTACTGGAGGCATTTTCCTGACATCTCCTAGGACTATGTGTGCATTTTTCACAACTGTTACATTGCATGACGTGGTCACTGGGAAAAAAAAGCACTTGGAGAATTCACTAGTAAAGGGAATTGGTTCCTAGTGCATAGGCTGCTATCTTCTAAAAGTGCACATCAACACTGCCCAGCGATGTAGGAGCGGAAGTGAAGAGTGATCCACCAAATCTGAACAGAAGTGTGACTTTAGTGAGGTGACAGGCACCACTTCCTGAAACTGGATGCGTGCCCAGAACATTGGCATTAACACTCCTGCTCTTGCATGCCAGTGTCCTAAGATCCTCCAGGCACAGGCTAGAAAAAGCCTCACACATTTTGCAGGACTAAGTGCAATCTAGTTAATCCTGCTGCAGTTGCATTGCTCTGCCTGCAGCTTACAGGGCCATGATTGGAACAGTCTGTTTTATCTACAGAGTCTTACACTGGTACTGGTGGAAGTAACACAGGCTACATGAGATTAGTGTTGCTTATGCTAGAACTGCCTTTCCCTGCTCAACATACACCGAAGGAGACTTGCTATACAGAATGACAGCTCAAGAGGCAGCCAATTTCCAGCTACAGTTCAAGAGGAAACACAAATTCACTCCCTGGGAATACCAAGTGCTGAACACTAGTTTACAACCAACATCAGGGGAAAAAAGGGCAAATTTCAAGTTTCTTAATGCTGTAAGAATCTCAGCCTCATTCAACTTTAAATAGTGCAAGTCTCTCCCCAGAGGGATGTGCCTGACTGAAACAGATCTCCGTGTAACTGATAGCTGGGCTCAGGCTTATTGAAGGCATCTGGCAGGCTAAATATAGCAGAGCTGTATCTGAAACTTGCAAAACTTACTGAGGAGTAAGTCAGGAGAGGCAGCATGGAGAAATGGGCCCTAACAAATTAAGAGGACTTCAGAGAAGGTTTGTCACCTGCTAAGCGGCCAGCTAGCTTTACTGCTTCTATTTTGGCTTCCAAGTCAAAGCAGGAGTCTAGACAGGATAATCCACTCATAAAATAAAACCAAACCAGAACTATGAAGGCTGTAGACCTGAAGGGTGTGGCTCTGCTTAGATACTACTCCAAGGCTAAAAGAGCCTTTCCAGTGTTTCGGGGTCTGGGGTTGTTGGGATTTTGTGGGGTTTTTTGATTGATTTGTTTCTGTTTAGGTTTTGGGTTTGTTTTTTTTCCTTTTAATAAATGAGCTGCCTTGCTACACACACAAGTTAGTCTAGTTCTTGTGGTGAGACCAGAATGTTTTCAATTATCTCAAAGATCTGTGGGCTGCATATCTACTTTGCTTCACTTGTCAGAAAACCAGAAGGATAAGTACAAACCTAGCATGCAAAAAGTCTTACCAATTTGCTCTGAGAGCCCTGATCTTTAGTCCTGCTTACTACTGAAAACATGTATTGCCTGACACCTGATACCCTGCTGGAGATTACCCCCTGTTCTGGCCTGCAGAAGGGCACAGTGATGTACAGAAGAAAACGAAGCAATTTTAGAATCAGAATTAATAAAAGACTTCATTCAAGACCTGCAAGCCTACTGGATCTCACTGTGAATAGGTTTCATGCATCACAATTCCCCAAGACATATATCAGACCCTAGCTGCCTCTTGCTTTATCACAAAAAAAAAGGGAAAAAAAATCACAGCATGTTACAGCCATGTTTCTTCATTAAATCTGGATATCATATAATTTACTCTGCTTCAACCTAGAAAACCTGACCACATACAAAAGACTGTCTAGTCTTCACATGCAAGAAGCAAAGTATGCTATAATAGCCTCACAGTTTTTCCAGCTGAAACATGTCTAGGTCTCAAATCTTCAAGTGAAAAATAAACTTTCCCAAGAAAATTATAAGCTATCCCATTCTGCAGATGGATACAAAGAGCAGGAATCACTACGTCCAGCTGACAGAATTTTCAAACTCTAAAATAGCAAAAATAAATGTAGCTGGTCTAGAACAGAAAAGCAGACACACGTACATCACTTAGCTGTCCACAAAATTCTGCTGCTCCAGAGCACCTCACAAGGTTAAGGCCTAAATATTTCATCAGCCTATCCCAGGTACATCAATATCAGATGAAAGAGGAAACAATTTGTCTGCAATCATACAGCAGATAAAGAGCTGCCAGAAATCCCAACTCTTCGTTGCTGCTCTAACCACTTTTCATTATTGGTCAAGAAAGCTTATAAGAACATTGATTTTGATCCATGATTGCTAGGCAGAAGTACTTCACTATTTTGAAACAGCTTCTCTCAAAATTAGTTTTGTGCCTCCACTAATTATATACTGAGACACCTTATAGATTACTGCTCCTTTCCACAGTCTCAGTGTGCCCAGATCTAACAATTACTTGCCTCCCAGAAGATCATGACCCTTTGCTAATTAGTGTTCATGAACTACCTGATGATCATCAGGTAAGAACAGAGGCTTACCTTCAAATTCAAAATAGAAGATACCTTACAAAGTATGTTATTTACATAAATACAGCTTGAGGGCACTTCTTGTACATACACAGGTAACAAACTACAGAATTGACATATCAGGAGAAAATCATTTTTCTGCTTCACACAAACTATTTCTGTAGGTCACTGAAAATACATTTCTTTACAAATGTCTTTGTCCATTAGAACTGTGGAAAAAAAGTCAGTTCATTGTGGGTTTCCTACTTATACTTTGGATTTCAGTCCCAGAGTTGGGTTTTGCAAGGTGTTCAAATTCCACATTGTATTAATAACATACTTTGCAAAATTAACTGAATGTGCAATCAGTTTTATGTGCCTACCTTAAAAACACTTCTAAGGCAACAATCATTTCCCCTTCCCCGTCCTTTTCCTAATTTTCACTAAGAATGAATTGTTGTCAAATAAAAATTTGTGCCAAAGATCTAAAAACAAATAAATCTCCTTTAACTGCAATTTTCAACCCAATATGTGATCTTTGCTGACAATTCCAAGTGCTGTGTAGAGAAAACTTTCACAAGCCTTCAGCTGCTGCCTGGGTCTCATCACATACTCTCAAGAGAACATAAATGCAATGTTGGAAATCAAAATTTTTTTTAGAGTTATTGATTCTAGTCTGCTAACGGCCAAAAATCACATGGAGCCTGGAAAACAACAGGGAGAGGGAGAAGAAAGGCCAAGTGAGCTCAGGAAGTACTTAATGCATGAAGATCTTACTATCAAGCACAGAATTTTCAATTAATTAAAGAATGAAATACTCTGCCCCCAGGAGAAGTCAAATATCTTAATCTTAGTCAACTAGTGACAGTGTTGTGGAAATGGTTTTGGCTCTATTTTCAATAAAGCCTAAAGTATAATTTCCTTCTCATAATGAATTAATTCACTAGGCTTTGACACAAATACACAGTCACCCCATTTCAGTGCTGTGCTTCTCCACTCTCAGGTCTTCAAGGCCAAGAGCCTCCAGGTATTCTTCTGTGCACAGACTCTCTCTTAGCCCTGGCTTCCCCACCTCAAACTCCATCCTGACAAACTCCTGCTCCTTTACAACTAACTCCCACATGGGTCACTTCTTCCCCTTCTCTTTTCCAGTCAGGAGTAGAAAGGAATCCTGACATTGCCTGCCTCACGTAGAGCAGGAGGGATGCAAGGAAGTACTGCACTTCTCTCTTATCAATTCCCAAACGAATATAAAGATCCAACTTCTTATGTTCCTTCCTCTTCTGGATAAAAATATCTAGCGCCTTCTCAGATTATTGGTCTGAACACTTCTAATGCTTGCCAAATCTTGCAGGCTCTTCAAGTTCTGAATGATTTCCACTTGGATTAAAGTATTTTTCTGGCTGAACCATCACCCATTATTCCCCATTTTAAAAGAGATTTAGTGTGGCAAAGGAGGATGCATCATTTCTTATCCTCAGGAGATGGCAGCAGAGTCTGTGGCATTTGGTGATTAATTAACGTTACTACATTTTTCACAGAAATGTCCCAAACTACCAAGCCACATCTACATGCAGAAAGAACCAAATGGTCAAACAGTAGTCAAAACACAAGACTGGGTTCAGTAAAAAGTAAAAAGTGCTTCAGTAAAATGGCCACAACCCCTCTGCTACCTTCCTACCCTCCCAATCCTTCCTACTTTGTGGAATGTCTTAATCTGGTTATGGAATTAAACTCAAAGTGGTCAGAGTTATAAATCAGGTTAAAGTACCTATAATAAACTGCACTGAGTTTTTTATAAACTCATTTAGAAGCTGTTAAGCCATTTGTAAGCTTGCATATAGGCAAGGTCTAAATTTACCGTCCATGAAAATATATGCAGACTATAGCTCACACTTGGACATTTCTAGCTTCAGAAAAAGCCTAAAAATAAAGTGATTTTCAAGCTCAATTACCTTTTTTGTCCTGCCTCCAATGCATACGACCATTCAGCAGTTTTCTCATAAACTTGGAACTTCCTCCCATATATGTTAAGCTTAGCACTGTGCCGAGCAAACGGAAACAATTCAGCAGCTCGGCACAAGCTCTGTCATACTAACTCAGGAGAGAAAAATCCTTCCCTGTTCTCCTCAGAAACATGATCATCTTCAGGACCTTGAAAGGTTTACTCCTTGAATCTAGGCAAAACAAGCAGAGGTATCAGAGCTTAACCATGACGACTCCCCACATTTCAGAAACAATATAGCTATTTTTCTGCTATGCTCAGTGTCCCCCAGCTGTGATGTCTCTCCTACAAAGGCAGCCAGAGCAGCACAAGCCTGCAAAGTCTCAGGGTTAGGAAGCTCTCTGGGGCAGCAGGTACCTGGATGCAGCCTGTATGACTCTTCCACAGCAAGTCAGGAGGACCCTTAGGGACTATAAAACCTGAGACTTAGCTGCAAACGCAACAAAGTTGAGAGGCAATCTCCTAAGAGTGTCTTACCCAAAAGTAGTGCACACTTCTTTCTAAGGCTGGTTTAACACACAGCACTTACTCCCTGTTTCAATCAATTTTCCACCACGTGGCTCAAGATGTGCTGCCCACGACAATCTCCCGGGTGTTTCCCATCAAAACCGGAGAGGGATTTGGTCATTGTGACAAAATAACACATGCACAGGATCACAGGCACTGAGCCCTCCTTGTGACATGCACCACCAGCTCCAGGTATGTGACAGCCCTGGTCACACAGCAGGTACATGCACGCAGTGGAGCACACAAGTCCTGCAATAGCCTCATGCAATGTGATTTTTAGGGAAGGCCAGAAGGGAAAGGCTGGACGCCTTATTTTCATAGGGTTCACCTGAACTGAAACAAGTCAGAAATGCACCCTTACTTCAAGATATCAATGTCATGGAGAGCAATCAGCAAATGCTCAAGAATCAATGAAAGACTTCCAGTTTTCTCTCTTTAAAACCAGCAGCATAGTAACTGTAGCAAAAACACAAAACCACTGAGCAACAACTGAATTAACACCATGAAAACAGCGAAGTGCAGGAAGTATTATTTACATCTGCTCTATAAAAACAGCCAGATTACTACAGACAGTGGAACCTGAGTCCCTTCCACTGGTATTTTTCTTCATGCAAACACTGTTCTAAAACAGATTTTCAAATTCAAGAACTAACAATAATAATATATAATAAATGAAAAGTTGTTCTCTAGAGAATCACAAGGACCACTAACAGAGCAGTGAATTACCTCAGTTTTTCAAGTCACATTTAAGAAAAGAAGGGAAACATAATGAGACTCTAAATTCCAGTGAGGATAGAATGAACATAAAGCCAAGCCTCACAAAACCAGGTGGAAGCTAATAACAGTTCCCAGTTCAGAAGATGGTGTTTAACTCATCAAATAAGAGATAACCCACAAAATTGTAAGCAACTGAGAAAGCACAAAAATCTTCTGCTATTCCTGAAACCAAAGGTCCTAGGTAGAAGAGGTCACCTAACCTCAAACACCCTGATGACAGAGACACTATAAACTGCTATGCATTATTAACACACACCTATGTGCTATTTCAAATTCAGAGAGCTAAGAAAGAAGGCTGCAAGCAACACACGTTGACTACACAGTCTTTCGGATCTGAAATTTCATGCCAATGAACTGGATAGTTTCTTTTTAAATTCTTTCTCTGCCAAAGTAGACTCTTCATAATGACAGCTGATAAAACATCAGCTGCCCTAAGCACTTCCAAAATCATCTCTGCATTTTGTGGTGCGTGTTACAATGCAGTGCATACATTCCCAGAAAAAAACAGTCAGATGGAGTCAGTTTGTTCAGAGAGACTTGATCACAATTTTGGATTCAATATTGAATTCAAAACAAATCCCTTCAAGCCCATCAGTTTCTTTATGCTGGGAGCTGAGGATCTTTGGATCTATTTTTGGACCCATCTTTTGACACAACTTGTACTTTAGGGATCCTCACCAATCTTCGTAACTTAAAAAACAATCTGGATTTGTTCCAAAGTACTCCTGTGTAACTTACATACTCCTTTTGAACTATTCTCTAGTCCTTTGAGTCTCAATGTATTTAAATGGGGTTATTTTTCAATTTGAGCTCTGTTGGCATATTTGCCTCCATCTGAATTTCTAGAGAACACCTGGATTCAATATGAGATTCTGCACAGGAATATGAATTTATTCTGCACCAGAACTTGCTCTGTGGTGCTAACAGTGTTTTGGCAAGACACGAATATGCTCTTCTTCAAAGAGATGAAAGAGTACCAGAAGAGCAGAAATACCAAGTACAGAACCCAAAGCAGTAAGACCTTAAGTTGAACCAGAAATAAAGCTGCCTGTGAGTAAAAGTAAAGTAACAGAAATGAAGTTTGGTGCTCTGGAAGCAGAAGTGTGGTATGCAGTTTTTTTCTCCATAGCTTTTTATTTTTTTTAAAAAAAGTTACAAGAAGTAAAAAAGTCCATGAAATGAGAACTCCTGATCAGTGCAAGCAAAGCCAGTTCCTTGGGGAGCACTGAGCACGGCAGACAGCTCTGGCCGTGCCCTGCCAGGAGATCCCCACAGCTCCAGCCTTTCCCACTCACCCACCCAGGACCCAGTAGCCCCGTCCCACGACTGACACACAACCAAAGCACGGCTAAGCTGTAGCAAACAGCAGGACGGTCAACAAAGGATAAAAGGAAACCCAGTTCTGTCGGAGCGCCGCACAACGAGGCTCGCACCAACCCCACCTCATCTTGGCTGATCTGTGCTGCTGCTCTTCCCGCAAACTCCGCCGTCCTCATTACGAGGTGACTAACAGTGGGGGTACCCTGTTTTATGTAGGGTGGTGCAGGTGGATAAAGGGTGGTCCAGTACCCCAAACACACCTATTTTCTGTCACCTGAGAGTTTGTTTATTTGCAATCATCCCTGAGCCTCTTTCTACAGACACCTGCCAGCCCCTCACGATGCCTGAAGCTGCTTACATGTTGTAAGAACCAGCTAAGAGTCTGTTATCAAGCAGTCTTGTATGACCTCACCCCTATTGCTAATAAGCTAAACCCCTTACCATTTCTTAGTAAAAGCTTAAGTGATTCAGCTTCCATTCACCCTGCCTTAAGCTGCCAAACTGGAATAATAATACCCATCATTGCATAACACCAGTTCCAAGGGGACTGGTTTAGTGCTCTTTTGAGAAACAGCTGGGGAAAGCTTCCTTTGTGCCTATGAAGAAACTGAGGCACAGAACTGGAACAAGCACATTTTGTGGAGCACAAGTGATGCTGAAACCAATAAACATTAGGTGGTTTAGCCAACATTGAAAAACCTGTCCCAAAGTGACCTGGACAAGGTCAGGCAGGTCATCTGACACCAAAGCACAACTGTGAGTGTAAAGGCCTCCACTCTCCTGTACAAAAAGGGCACTTCATTGCCCCCACTGAGGAGCAAATCAGCGTTTGCAGCCAACCAGATTTGAAATCTCTAGTTTTCAGGAGATAGAGAGAAGCGATGTCAGGCCCAAAGCAGCGGGTTTGCTACAGAAACACGACACAGAACACAGCTCGTTTGTCATCCATCCACGCTGTGCAGCCTCCACGTAGCAATTAAAGACATAAAAAAAAAAACAACAAAAGTGCTAAGAGGACGTTACACACAATAGCACTGCAAAACCACACGCATCCGAGGCTGGCAGATTTTTCGCAGAGAGCGAGCGGCGCTTCTTTGCTCCCGCCAGACAAGGACCAGACAGGGACGACAGCCCGGGCAGCGTCCCCGCCCGCTCTGCAGATCGCCAGACCCCGCAGGGCGGGATTCCCCCGAGCACGAGGAGCCGCCGCGTCCCGCCCGCTCCAGCGCGGGGCTGAGCGCGGAGAATCCTCGCTCCGGCGGCGGCACAATCGTGACGGCGCGGGAGCCCCGCGGGCAGCTCCCGCTCAGCCCAAAAGGCGCCAGCGGCGGCACGGCCGGCTTGTCTCGCTCAGAGGGACTCCCCGGCACCCAGCCGCCCGTCCCAGAGGGCCAGAGGGACGCAGCAACACCCCCCGAGCTCAGAGGCGGCGGCACCGCCCGGCCCTCTCCGCCTCCCGCCCGCCGCGCCGCCTGGGCCCGCCCCGCTCCCCGCTCCCCTGCCGGGCGGCCCCGGCCCGGGCCGAGCCCCGCACTCACCCCTTCATGGTGCGTCCGCGGCCTGCCCGGCGTCCGCACTGCCTGCGTCCAGGGCCCGGCGGTGCGGGTGCGGCTCCGGCCTCCCCGTGCTTAGCGCGGGCGGCTCAGTCTCCTCCTGATCCTGATCCCGATCCTGATCCCGATCTTGATCTTGATCCCACTCCCGCTCCACATGGGCCTCCGCCCGCCCCGCCCCGCCCCGTGACCCCTCACCTCACGCCGCGCGCGCGCCCCCGCCCCGCCCGCCATGACCCGCCCGCCCCGCCCCTCCCGCGCTCCCCTGCCGCGCACGCGCCGCGCCTCGAGGGGCGGGGGAGGATAGGGAGGCCCCGAGAGTCTCCGGGGCGGGGCGCGGATGTTGTCACGTGAGGCAGAACGACCAATCAGCGCGCCCCGCTGCGCCCGGTGCACTCCTGCGCGGAAGCTGCCCGGGCTGGGCGGACGAAGCTCCGCCCAGAGTTGGGCACGTCTCGCGCCCGGCGCTTCCGGTGTGCGGCGCGGCGCATGCGCGCGGGGCCCGGCGTCAGCTGATCCAGCGCCTCCTTTGCCGCCGCCGGAGAGATTCGGGCGGATTCGGGCGCGCCGGGCCGGTCCAGGTGAGACGCTCTGCCCCCTCTCCCCCTGCCTCGCACCGCTGCCTCCGCCTCTCCCGAGCCGCGCCCGGCGTTGCCCTCCTCTGCGGTGAAGGGGGGGGTGGGGGGGGTCGGCTCTCGCCGCTCCCCGCCCCGCTCGGAGCCTGCCCGGGAACGACGCGGTCTCCCCGTGGAGCCGCTCCCAGAGGGAGCGCGGCCCCCGGCTCTGCGGAGCGGGTGTCGCCGGGGCTCTGCGCAGCCGACCTGCACGGAGCCGTGCCCCGGCGGGACAGCCCGCTGCAGGCGGCCATGCGCTTCCTCGCCCCGCTTCGCAGGGAGGAGAGACCTGGAAAGCGAAGCAGCCCCTCAATGAAAAACCTGCTGAGTGCTCGTCGAAGGCGCCCAGTGAGATGCTTTAGGGTTATGCCGGAATTCCTTACAGAAAGGGAATGGGGTGATAAGCGGCTGGGTGCTGGTGCCAGGTCATCCCACCATCTTGAGTGGGTGGATCTGAATCTTTCAGTGCCTTGACCGCAGCCCAGCAGAGAGCGAGCAGCAAGGTTATGGAAGAGGAATGTTGCTGCGGGCTTCTCACTGCGGCCCATCCGTGGCAGAAGAGCCCCCCTGTTGTTTTGCAGTTGAATATCCCGGTGGCACATTAAATGTGCTTCCTATTCCTGTAGCCAGTGACAAAATTCTGCCTTAGATGAGGTGTTCCAATCGTCACCCTTGGCATTCACTTAAAGGCAAGAAGGAAATCTTGCACAACTAGATCCTGGATGTTATTGTTCATGTTAGAGGTAGCTGTGAGATTGGAGTATGTGACACATATGTGCCGAGATCCATCCATTCCATGCAGTTGCCTAAAGTGATTTACTTTCTTAGGAAGAAAGTAAAGTCTTTCTTCCTAAGATTTTACTGTCTTCCCTCAGAGAATTTGCATAAAAGCAATTTGGTGATCGTTTTATTCATTGTAATGCAATACTTCAGCAAAGGACACTGGCTATTTGATCTAGCATAGTATTTCAAATGCTAATTCCGCTTGATGAAGTGAAGAGGGGGTGGAAAAATAGGAAAACCTGCTGACAGACTGCTAGAAGTGATTTATTAGCACAAACATGCCAAATACAAACTGGCATTTGCAGGTAGAAGTTTGAGTAACTGAGGCAGGTCTTCAGTTTGTTGTAAGTTGTGCTGTGTTTGTGCTGACTTCTGCACTGTGCAGGTCTGCACCAGCTGAATGTTTGCCTTCTCTGTGTGGTACTTTCAAAGGCCTGTTCAATGACCAGCAAATACAGATATTTAATAATATCTACATTTTATTATTTTCTGTGTAAGAGTATGTGAAGTGAGATCAGAATCTACAGGCCTTTGAATTACCAAAAATACTGGAGATTATTTTTGCTGTGCCTGTCAGTCTGTAATGCGTAGTCCCCTGGGAAAGCTTTATTCTTTTATATGGGGAAAAAATTAGTCTTAATTTTGTGGTCAGGTGGCAAAGTCTGACATTCAGAAATACTAAATCACCATGGCCATCAGCTTGAGAGAACAGGGAAGGAGAAATGAAGGCAACAGTGGAAAATGGCTGCTGGCATCAGCTGACTGTCCAAAGGGGGGTTGTAGTCTTGTGTTGCAATAGTAACACAAGATCTCTGTTTCCTGTAAATGCTGCCTTGTCATTTTCCAAATCAAGAATTGTTTTCTACAGGTAGTGCTAATACAGGTTGAGCCATAAGTGAGTAGTGTTGCTTCATTTTTATAGAGCATTAGCTTAAATTCAGCTTTTATTTTGGTCCAAGTATATATTAACCATTTTATGCCTCATTGACCTGATTCACAAAGTCTGTGGGCCTTCAGTGACCACCTGTTGCCTGATTTTTTTCCCAGTATGACTTCATGCATTTATCTTCCAGACTTGCATGGGTGCTGGTGTTACATATTGTCATCCAAAGCTGCTAGAGACCAGCAGGTTACCAGATGATTCCCCTGAAGATCCTTTTAGAGGCACTGTGCATTCCCCCTTCTGTTTCAGTGCCATAATGGTGTGTCTTTGGGTTCTCAAGCTCTGAAAGTTCCTGCTGGTGGGTTTCCCTCATGCTTTTAAATTGCATGTTTGTGAGCTATGGCTGTGTTCCTAATTACTCTTCTAGAAAGAGTAAAAGGATTACAGGATAACCTAGTTGGAGTCTTTGGTTACTTTGATGTTGAACATAAAATGTTGAATGCCACTGATGACCAAGTAGTAATCCCTCTTTTTTTTTTTTTTCTCTGTCTTTTAAGAAAACCCTACAAACACAAACCATGCATCAACCCAATGCTACATGGCCTGAAATATATTCTTTTCTCCATGCTTGTTTCATTGGTTAAAAAGGGGGGGATTTCAGACTTGGAAATATTGAGAGGCATTGTTGAACAGTGATATCCACATGATTTTTTTTAAGCTGGAATTTTACCAAGTAAAACAGACCATGTAGTCAACTGGAATATCACGCTCATTCATTCCTACTTGACATCTTAAATCATGTGACTTCTCTAACCTTCCAGCTGGGCAGAGAGAAACAGGGGCCTACTCCAGCAGAAGCAGCAGAATGAATTTAAACTCTTCAGCCTTTTTTTTTCCTTTTTATCCTGTATATCCTTACAGAATAAGCTGATAATCACGTAAATGTCCAATGTGCAAAACCGGTTTTGACTGGATCCTCTGTTTGTCATTGTTGTATTTTCTTTTATGGTATAAAAAGCTCTTTGCTTGTCTTTGATGTGCTCACTCCATTCTTCCCTTTGGGAGTAGACAACTAAGCTTATACCAAGTTCTTGGATTTGGTCATCTCATGGCATTAAGTTCTGCATTCTCCTAAATATTTTTTGGCTGGTTACGTTATTTCATGCAAGCATTTACTTCTCCTGTGTTTGTCAAGATCTCAAGTTCAGCACCCTCATATCTCAGAAACATTGACCATTTCCTGCCATCTTTTTAGATGACCATACATTGTATGGCTTTTCTAACAGACTTTGTCTTCCAAGGCCTGGCTTTACTGAGATGATACACTTACTTTGAATACCAGTAAAATGTATATGGATAGATCCTGAAAGACCTTGTTAACTACCACTTAACCAAATGGCAGATAAAGACCAGTTTTAGCTGCTGAATTTATTTGCTTGCTTCATCAGCTTGACTACTCTTCTTGTGTAATGGTAAAATTCAGTGTCACTGCTCACTCTGTTCAGAAATAATTTGTCTGAGAGTCTGGCCCCTCTTTTAATTTTGTCATAGTTTACAACATTTTGGGGAGTCTGTTATGTTCAAATCACAAGTAATCAGCAAGGACCAAAACTAGTATAGGAAGCTGCCACAGTTAACCAAGACTCATTGTGCTAAACAGGTAAATGAACTAAAAAGCCTGCTGAAAATAGACTCATTGCAGATACAAATGCTTGAGAGAAGTGATGTTCTAGAGGGTCTCTGTAATATGAAAGCTTTATCTTTGTCAGGCCTAATCAATTGAAAAGTGCTGGTGTTGTAAGGATTCTCACAGCCAAGTTGATGTGTTGGTGCCCTGGTGAGTTTCAGCTGACCAGTTTGCCCAGACAGCATCCCCTGAAAAGTGCCAGAATGTGTGCTGTGAAGCTGCTGTGTCCCATCTTAAGGCTACTGTAAGCTGTGCTTGCTTACTGAAGTGGTTTGTGGTGGTTCATGTAAGAGAGGTGGTTTGGGTGTCTGTGATGCTGGTCTGTGTTCTGTGCCCTAAGCAAGAGCAGTCCTGTTGTGGTTGGGATGGTTGGGTGTGAGGAGGTATAGAAAGGATAGGGGAAAAGCCATGAACTGCATAGAGAGAGAGCTGTGCCTTTATGGGAGTAACTTATAGCTGGACAAAAACTTTCAGGTATGCAAGTTTTGTGTGAGAGCCTGAATGATGACTTGATGGTTTTTTAATATCCAAGCAAAGAAACTGCATCTTCGAAGAACTTCAGTTAGCAGGACAAACATTTGGTCCTTGTTCTTGTTACACTGTATCATTACTTTATTTCCACTCTGAAAGTAAGACCTTAAAAAGCAGCCCTTCAGAAAAAACCCTAAGATGTTTTTTTCAGACTAACTGCAGACTATATTGATAAAGATGTCTAAGTAGGCAATTCTATTATGTGAATTGCTTATAGATCCTTGAAATTTTGAGGGTTTTGTTATCATGAGATAAATTTGCATGCACTAGTAGATATTCAGACAACCAACACAACATGTAGTTTAAACAATGTTAAAGTTTAATATGTGGGAAGGCCTCTGGCTGTTCTAAAGAAGCTGTAAATACTTCAGGTAATTGAACATAAAATTTCCAAATGTAGCTTGACTTGCTTTAAAACATAAAGATGAGGTTTTCCATTACAGGAAAAGTTAACTTGAACTTAATTTCCTTTTACTGGAATCCAGTACCAACCAGGTGTTTCATTATACCGAAGGTGCTGTAGGAGAAGCCTTTATCTGCTAGGGATGTTGGATTTATCTCAAAGACTTTCATGCAGACTCGCTCCTGGTTCAGCTCTTCACACTAGCTGTCAAATACCTTGCATAATAAACTGAAATTTCCATAATATCCTAACTTTAAAGGTGATCTGAAACTTAAGTGTGATGATGAAGTGCTTATTCCAAACTCATGCTCAGTATTTTAGCCATTACACTTGGGGAGAAGGGGTTAGGCAGTAGTGAGACAATTTAAAGAGGGGACAATGTACTTTAATGAGCCCAAACACCTTGTGTGATTCTGCATGTAAATCAGTCTGACATAAAAAATCTAGCAGCAGTTTTTTTGTCAAATTGCACACCTTTTGTCTGTTGAGGTAAGATCTTCAGAAGTGGCTGCTGAACTGGACTGAAGTTTGCTGTTACAGTTGCTTACAGTTATGTATTCATTTCATTTTAATGTTTGTCATCTTAAAGGTTAGAGCAACAAAAAGTATTTGAAGTAACAATGCCAAATACATCTGAAAATTGAGTGACTTTTACTTAATAAAAGCTAGGGTTGGTTTTAGTCTGGCAGTAATGTTAGTGATTTTAATGCAAACTGTTCATCTAGAGGAAATGACTGAGCATTGCACTGAGCAGATGGCTGCAGAACCTTTCAGCTCTAGCAGCTAGATGACAGGATCAGGATAAGAAAAGAAGGTCACTGTGGAACACAGAAATGAATTTTGTATTACTGCTCTGTATTATGGTTTGGATTTCAGTTGCATTAGATCTTTCTTTTGTGTGAAAGTCTGTCAAGCCAAAGAATGGGCAGAATGTGTAGCAGGCTGAAAGGAATGTCAAATTTTTCACTGTAATAAAATTGTGAAGCAGTGTAGCAAGTAAGAACTAGGAAGAGACTCGTCAATTTCCTCCTCTGGAGAAGCCTCAGCTGAGAGGAAAGAATTGGTATAGAAAACCTTATTATGGAAAACTGTAGCATATGAGTCAGTTGATGAACATTTTTTCACATGGACAATGTGATTTTCTCTAGTAACAGGAGTATTTTAATGGTTTAGCTAGTATTTTTATCAATTCTAGATACAGCATGATAGCTGTGTTTGATGTTTGAAGGCCGCTTATCTACTGAGCTGATCAGATCTTCAGTGGGTTAAAGCAGTTATGCAATGAAGACCTTGCCAGCCTTTCATCTAGTTTTATTTTTGCTGCTGACTTCTTGGTCATGTTCAAACAGCTTTGTTCTAGTATTGTTCTGGGCTAACTGCAGGAATTTCCCAAGCTGCTGAATAAAAGCTTGGGTGCTTGAGTAACAGCTTGTGATGGTGGTACATCTTGCATGAATAGATTTCACACCCTTGCTTTAGGAATGTATACTTTTTGTAAAGATGTATCAAATATAAATATAGTGTTGTGTCTTTAGCTTGGATGCATGGCATGATGTTTGTTTGAAGTATCTTGGCATGTATGTATGTATTGGCATGCCCACAGGTAAGCTCCCATCTCTTTTTAGGAAGAGGACAGCAGGAGCTTGTGAACTTCATGAATTCCGTGTGACATGGTCCCACTTTGTAGCCATCCTGTGCTGCAATATCAGTGGCAACATAATTCTCTTTCCTGTCTCTTTCCTTGAATACACGTGGCTTTACCTGTACATGTGCTGAGCAAAGCAAGCTTCATGTGAGAGGAAGGGGCTTATAGGAACCCAAGGAACAAGTTATGTGGAAGATAAATGGTCTTGTAGGGTTGCAGATGGGTCCACAGTATGTAGCTGAGCATCATTTAAGCAGATTCTGGATTTATCTAGAGGAGAGGTGGCCTCAAAGTGCCCTGTGACAACTGAAATTCTATGAATAATTAAATGGAAAAATGTCCATATTGTTGAGTTGAGAAATAAACTTTCTAGCTCAGAGCATGTGGCAGGAAGGTCGGTGCCTCACAGTGTTGGTTCGCTTCACAGTGTCTGTGTCATGAGAAGGCTGAGCCCCATGGTTGTGTTGAGCACAGGATGTGACCCCTGCCTGGTTTCATCAGAGTGCAGATGACACGGCTGGAAGGTGTTTGGTATAGCAGAGAGTTGTGCTGCCGTACAGAGGGACCTGGACAGATTGGAAAAATTGGCTGACAGGAATCCCAGGAAGTTCGACAAAGGGAAATGCCAAGTCCTTCACCTGAGGCACAATAACCACGTACCCTGCTGCAGGCTGAGGGCTGACTGAGTGCTGAAAAGAGCTGGGGTCCCCAAGCTGAACATCAGCTGGCAATGTGCCCTTGTGGCAAAGGCAGCCAGCACCATCCTGGGCTGTGTTTGGAAGAATTCCACCAACAGGTTCAGAGAGGTGGTTTTTCACCTTGGTTAAACTTGATGGAAACCACATCTAGAGCACTCTGTCTGTTTTGGGTTCTCTGGTAGAGGAAAGATGTGGTTTAATGGTGTGCATCCAGAAAAAGGCCACAAAGACTGTTAAGCATTTGGAGATAGGAAAAGCAGATGAGAGAGATGGGATTATTTAGCCTCAGGAAGAGAATGCTCTGAGAATCTTATTGTAAAGTATATAAACACCTGATGGGAGGGAGCAAAGAGGACGGAGCCAGGCTCTTCTCAGTGATACCTGCTGAAGTAACGTGACGCAATGGGGACAAACTGAAATACAGGGAATTCCCTTTAAACATAGGAAAACACTTTTTATTGCAAGGGTTTCTGAACACTGGAACAGGTTGCCCGGAGAGTTGTGGTGTCTTCATCCTTGGAGGTGATCAAAATGCATCTGGCTGTGGTCCTGAGCAGCCTACATCAGTTTGTGTGGAGCATGGCATTGGAAGTAGATGATTGCCAGAGGTGCCTTCCAGCCTCAGCGATTCAGTTGTTTAGTGACTGAGAAATCTGGAGTAATTTTCCCTGCTGTGTTATATTAAAATTATAACTGCATAGTAGGAAGGAGCAGGTTTCCTGAGAATACTATTGGGCTTCCTTTCCCAGTGACCTGTGCTAGAGTTCTGGGCATGTTGTTTTTTGTGGGACAATATTCCAAATTCTACATCTGGAAATGCTGCCAAACTTCTGCATTTGTCTAGTAATTCAGGCACTGTATTTTTTTTTTTTTAATTCTTCCTCTTAAAGATATCATCTGGTAGAAGGGGAAGTATAAACTGTCCTTGTTACAGGAAATCTGTGGCAGTGATTATCCTGTTGTTTATGAGGCCCTTGCAACAGATCTTCAGGCAGCTGGACACTGGGATTTATGCACTGTGCCAGAGTCTGCTCAGGTGAACACAGTAAATGTTGGCAGAATCTGAAGCATCACTCGAATGTGACACTAAGCTGATTGTCCAGTGTAGGTGGTGATCTTTACTATCCTGCCATGTCCAGGTTTTTACTAAGAAGAGGAGGAGGTAGTATTTTCTGTGGAAATTTTCCTTCGGCTACATTTTACTGTTCATACCTATTAAGCTTTCCTGGATATCATATGTAAGGGCTTATATTCTGACTCCTTTTTTCTCCCCTTGGAGTTTAAAAACACATCAGTCTGTTTCAGGTATACTAAAATCTGTGACCTTCAGGTCCAAAGTTATTCCGGCAGAATGAATCCTAGCACTGGTGACTTACTGATGTAACGCTGCTGCTTCCAAATTACCGATACAACATTTGAAGTGTTGCTAATCCTAGAACTTGTGAAGATAGGCTTGAGAAGTTGTGAAGACTGCAGGGAACTCTTCAGCTTCATACAGGTTCTTAGGGAGGGATCACAGCACGTGGGGCAGTGCCTGTCGATCTCTGAGAACAGATTCCAGCAGCTGTCACTCAGGGTGGCACAGCTCTCTGCTTTGATGAGGTGCTGGAAGTTGTGCGATTGCATTGGTGCTTCTGCTGGCCAGGGGAAGGGCTTCTGAGCATAAGGAAGCCCCGCAAGACTCCTGGAGGCAATCAATATTGTTCAACGTGCTCAAGCAATTAGTATTGCAGTGTGTTCAGCGCCTCCCTGTGCAGTCTGTTGTTAAACAGTGGTTCTGTTAAGCTGTTCCAGAGCACAGCACACGCTGACATGGCTGTATTACACCGGAGGGCTGGCAGGTGAACGGATTCCAGCAAGAAAACACGCACCTCTTTCAAGGATTTTCGAGTAGTTGTAATGCACCGCTCAGGACATTGGAATTCCCGGCTTTGTGGGAGGCCCTTAATGCCGACGCCGAAGCCTTTTAATTTCTTCTGCTCGGTCCTGTGCAGTAGGGAGGGCGCAGATGGGAGTTCAGCTGGGCTCGAGGTGGCTGGAATTGCTATTGCGGCATTCCTCGGCGCTGGTGGGAGAGAGAGGGAGAGACTGATGACTCATCAAGTCAGGTGGTTGTGCCTCTGCTGTGTGTCAGAAATCTCTTTCCCCTCTGCAGCAGGCTTTCTCGTCTCTCGATGTAGGGGCACTAGAAGGACGATCATTTCGCAAGCAGCGGTGATGCTTCACTGCTGAATTCTAGCTTTTGAATTGGGCCTGTGGGTTTTGGGTGCTCCCTGCTTCTGCAAAATAAGGTAAGGATCTCTGTTTATGTGACAAAATTGTCGTAGATTTTCTTCCTTGCTGCAAGAAAGCTCCTAAAAATCTCGCTGGAGTCTGAATTTCGGAAAGATCTTTGTGTTAAGGCAGTTCATCGTGTGAATTCTGCATCTGATTAAATGTTAGATGCAGAGCCCAGGAGCAGTGAAGGAAAACGGGTTTATCATACATTGAGAGCAGGGCAGTTACATTTTTGGGGCTACTGTGTAACCAGATTACTGTGCTGGGGAGAAACCAAGATAGAAAGCTGAGGTTATGGGCTCTTTCTTGTTTAATTAGACTTTAAAATCAGTGTAATAAATCACCTTTTAGTCAGGGAAGGTTCTGCTACAAGTAATACTTTGATTTCTGGCACTATTAATCAGCATATGACTGCTAGAGCTTAAGAGCATGTTTCAAATCAATTGGTGAACTGTTTTAGTTAAGGAAGATATAAATTGTAAAGGATACAAGATGTATCTTTTTACTTGTAAGGAAATTAAAATTAAGCTAATATCCTATGTAGGTGTGCTAGTGGACTTTTGTAGGAGGGAATTGCATATAGTGCCTAATATCCCATGTTGGCAAGAGGCCTTTCAAAGGCCTCAGGGGCTCTGAAGATTTACAAAATGGTCAGCTACCATGGTTTCTGGGATACATGCTTTAGGGAATTCCTTTAACAGGGTAGGAAGGTAAGGCTGCATTTTGACCCTCAAGGATTTTTCCATATAAATTGAAAATCTATACTGCTAGTACATAAGCACAAGAAAATGATGCAGAGATAAACAGCAGCTTGCTTCCCCCCCCCCCCCCCCCCCCCCAATTTGTATTCAGTGTTAAGAGATGTGTAGCCCCTTAAAAAAGAGGTCAGCCTGGCTGGGTGGGCACTGGCTTTGTGTAGACTGTACTTTGGAAGTGGAGCAGAGGTGAAACAAAGGTGAGAAAGAATTCACACCTTTTACACTTGGAATAGTTAATAGGTAAGTGTTTAAAAGCTGTTGGTGCAGATGCTAAAGATCATGGTAAATACAGGGTTTATTAGTGTGTTGCTAGGTGGTCTAGTGGAGGAATGCCCTGCTCCTTTACTTGGCTCGGCCAGTAATTTAGAAAGGTGGCTGTAGGAAGAGCGAGGGGCAGAGCAGCCACAGGAACAAGAGAGGCAGGTGCTGGTTATTAGGATGTTGCCATTTAAGTGCAGAATGGCTGTTCTGAGATTCTTACTTGCCTCCCTAAAGGATAAACAGTCACTTCAAGCAGGTTTTGATTATGAAGAAAAGTTAATATAAATTGAAACTGGCCCAGTGTTCCTGCTTTTCCTTGCCTTTGAAATTTGACTCTTTCATATGGGACATTGTCTAATTGCCAAGCTGTGTCACTAATTGAGTTATGAGAATGTGGTTTAACTCTCTACGGTGCTTTTAGAGAAGATGTCGGTAGTAGGACACTGGACGTTGTTCTGTATGGTATATTGAAGTAAATGTTTAATTTGGATCTATAATAGCTGCTTCTTTTGGTATGAACAGCAATTGTGCTTGCTTGAGTTTTGCAATGTTTTTAGTTGTTAAAAGCAAAAAAGATGAGATACTTGTGTTAGTCACATCAGAACCAGCTCATACCAGCTGCTCAGGAACTGCAGATTGCTTTGCGAGGACCTCCCCTCTGCCTTTTGTCAGAGGAGACATTTGACAAAAAAGCAGTGAAATTAAAATTGTCTCCTTGGTCTAAACACCGGGGAGTGTGAAAGATAACCTATGGCTATGGAGGGTACAGGGATCTAATGGATATCTGGCTTAGTCTTTGGTCTCAAGACCCATTAGCAGGTCCACTCCAAGCTGGTGGTGACTAAGCTGTGATCCACTGTTGTGGTGGCTGCTGTGGAATAAATCCGTGGCAGCCATGATAGACAGTACAGTCCACAGAGACATGGAGCCTGGGAGAATCTATTCCTTCAGGATGAACAGGGGTTTGGAATTGTGGGAGATCTTTTTCTTACAAGGCAGTGCCACCAATTTAAAACTTACAGATCAGTAAAGAGACCGAGGGGCAGAGGACTTGTATTAAAAAGCTGGAAAACAGCTGCAGGATTTCAAGAATAGCAGAAGTCAGCTACTGCTCCCAAAGAATAGGCAAAAACATATCCTTTAATTGTGCTGGAAAGGGTGGCAATGGAGTTGTTGTCTTGCTTATTGTACGTGGGGCAGGTTTTTAAGCCTGCGTATGCCTTTGTATTTGCTGCCTTGTGGAAGATGCTGAGTTAGATTAGGCTTCTCTCAAAGATTGAGTGCGAGTGTCAACAGGTGCCTCGCAGTTTGTGTCACCAAACCAGGGGCCTTGCTGTTGATTAGCACAGGAGCTCTTTGTGCTGGGGCTGCCACAGTGCACCTTTCACCAGTGCTGTGTCCTAAGTGTGTCTGTACAGGAGAGATGGGAAGAGTGTACAGTTCTCTAACACCCATCAGTTTCCAAGGTAACACACGGCAGGATAAGGGCTCACAGAGCAAAACCATTAAATCCTCTGATCCGCACCCGAAGCAGGAGAGCCCAACTGTCGGCCACAGGACAAACATGGATGGAGAAAGTCTGCTGACAAAACAGCTTTTCCAGTGCCAGTTGTTTAAATTCCTAACACAGTTACTGGCAAGAGATGACAGCCTGTTGTTTAACTGTTGCAAATTGGGGCTTTTGGCCATTATTCAGCACAATTCGTCTGTAATGTTCCGTGGGTTTCACTGAGAGCAAAGACTGTGTAATATGTAGCTGGGAGACACACAGAAAGGACTCACGTGTTCGTGTGCTGGTGCTTCCGAAAATCTGTGCTTCTTCCTCTAAATACTGTGATTCAGCACCTTAAGATAGCAAAAATTGCATTTGCACAATTAATGTTTGTAGTATTGCATTTTAGAGACTGGTGGCAGTAAAGCAGACCCAGAACATTCTCTTGCTTGCTCAGAATCATGGAAAACTCCATATTTTGAAGGAGGGTAATGAGATGTGGAATACGAAAGAGACTTTCTGTGTTTTAAATATCCTATTACCAAGCTCAAAACCAGTGCAACAGTGTTAAGGCATGGTTACACTGCATCATTTTCATTCAGAAGCATTCTGTGAAGCATTTTATGGAGTGATGTTCTACCCCTGTGTTTCTGCAATATGGAATCTCAGATGTTTTATTGGTTTAAATCAGTTTTTCACTTTTTACAGCTTTAAAATCATAGTGGTTAAGGTGCTTCAGATTTGAGTTTAGAATTCTTTTTAACCGGAAATAAAAAGGGAGCAGAGGGAAGAGGAGGAACTTACTTACATGTGTGTGTTCTTCAGGTCTGACTCTTTATTTTTTTCTTTTGTTCAGTTGAGCAGGCAAAATGGATTTCTCCAAACTCCCCAAAATCCGTGATGAGGACAGAGAGGCTTTTGTTGGCTATGTTTATGGAGTTTCAGGACCTGGTAGGTATTACTTTGTAAAGGAAGTAATAAATTTTGTTTTATCTAGGATCTTGTTAATCTTCACTTGAAAGCAGAGAAGTATAAAAGAGCTCTGTGTGGTGGTTTCCATCTTTTTTTTTTTTTTTTTTTTTGGGTGGGGAACTTCAAGAAGGATTACTGACTTATAGTCTGATAAACTATTAAGAAAGCTGCTAACAAGATGTTACTATTAATTAACCTTTTTTAAAAATCTAATGAGCAGAAGCAGGTAATTGGATAAAAACAACAATAATAACAAAAGGTATGCTTTCTGTATGAGATACAGCCCCTTAGTTGGAAATCTGCAAGGCCCAGTGTGCTAAGCTTCTCTAAAAGGGTATGAAATATATATTTCATTCTCACACGAAGTTTCTGAGTGCTTTCTGAGATCCTCAGTCCCTGTCAGTCACTGCACCAGGGGCTGGGGGAGCTCAGCAAGGAGCCACAGGAGTCAAGGGAAGGTGATAAAATGTGGTGGTAGTGCAGCTGGGAGAAAGAGGACTCTTCATCTTCATCAGTTTAGGCTGAAATAGTTTAGGCTCTGCAGTCATGCAGACTACTGGTTTTTCTGCTTCCTCCTGCTTTTTCTTCAAGAGCTGAAGGAAAGGATGGGAATGTAAGAACAGAAGATTAGCAACTATTTTTTGTTAATGCAATGTATTTGATGAATAAAAAATTCCCTACCTAAATAAGCATAAGTTTTTAAACTGCAAATTCTGTAACTGCAGAAGTGGTTCTTAGAAACAATTTTAAACCAACACAGCTTTCTTTCCCAAGAAGCGGAAAATGTATTTTTGTGTAAATGTGAATCCTATGTGCATTACTGTGATCATAATATACAAGACATAATAAATTTTGTTTTAAAGCAGCCAGGACTCCATATATGACCTGCTGAAACCTAACACAAAACAGTGGGAAGTTTCAGGCCCAAAGCATGCTGCACAACAGTCTTCATCTGTTGAAAGATAATTTAAGTGCCCTAAGATAGACCTCATTTTTCTACAAAATAAAGCAAAAATAGTGTTTTCTTAAAAGCTTTCTAGGCATCACAAGGGCATGTAGCAGGTGCCTTGGTTTGATCTGTCCATGTTTGTGTCAGCATCCAGATGCTACCAAGGTAAACAGAAGTGTAAGTGACTTGAAAATGCTGGCCCCCAACCACAAGTTTATGTAACTATTTGCCACGTTCTTGTGTGTTTTAATTTAGTCGGATGAGAATTTGGCCCAGCTCACTGCAAGGCAGAAGTGCTTACAGAACTTGTTTGTCAAAGTTCACAGCATCTCACACCCTCAACGTTTGCAATCTGTCAAGACAGATAAGAGAAATTATGGCCTGAATTGTCCTGTGAATTACTACATCCTCAGTGTCCTCTTTTTCTGGATAAAGGACAGAGTGAAAACCGTAGGAAAACTTACTCTTTTGACTTTTAGACTAGAAACACCAGGAGCTGTGTCATTCTTTTTTGAAGTCAGGAGTGTGTGTCTGATACAGGTGAATACCAGGTTTATGCTGCACAGTTCTGCCTGGCTTGTGATGGTTAAATTTCCTGAGCTGCAGGAAAAACAGCTCACCTCCGTTCCCCTTTTTTTTTTTTGCAGTGGTCACAGCGTGCAACATGGCAGGTGCTGCCATGTACGAGCTGGTCCGAGTAGGACACAGTGAGCTGGTGGGGGAGATCATCCGCCTGGAAGGGGATCTGGCAACTGTCCAGGTGTATGAAGAAACATGTATCCTTTCACTGCTCCCTCTCTGCTGCCAGAGCACTGGGGATTAGGGGAAAGAGGATGGAAGTAAGCCCTGGATACTTTGGGTTCTGGCCGGGTATCTGTTCTGCGTTTTGTAAATGCTGATGGTTTTGAGGTGAAGCTTACCTTGTGTGGCTGTATAGCAAGGAGACTCTTTTTATCTGGAAATCAAAGTGTGCCTTAGAATTCAAGTGCATTTTAATGCCTCTTTGTTAAGGCAGTTGACAAGTGTCAATCATAAATGGCAAAACTAAGCAATATTTGTTGCATCTTTTTCTTTGCTTTTGATAACTGTGCTTGTGTAATGCTCAAATAAGAGATGTGAGGTGGGCAGAATGCCTTCTTCTGGACAGAGTATTTTGCCAAGCATGATAGATTGCACTTTTTCTTCTGCAGTGGGCTTACAGCATCTTGGTCCAGCTATGATCCAGCATATATTCTAAAATCTATGCAACTTAAAATACACATTTTTATTACATATATATGTATATATATGAGAGAATGTCAGAAAAGTTGAAGCCAGGCCTCTTTCCCCTTCCCCAGGGGGCTGTGTCTATCTGCAGAGCCTAGGAAAAAGGCTGTGCTGGCTCCCAAGCCGTGGTTCTGAGGAGCTTGCTGCTGACTAGGTCCTGTCTCTGCCTAATAGTTTATCATTTTAGATGGGATCATTGTTACAGGATTGAGTAGCTTTCCATCAGTGCATGGAACAAGTTTGAGTATAGCTTACTTTTAATTTCCTGTTGAGCAGAAACTCAGTCATAGGCCTCTCTGAAGTCAACTTGTATTTAATCTCTTGAGTTTTGTATAAGTTTTGGAGGTTTCTTTTGTGTTGTAGCAGGCTTTTTTGCCAAGATGCTGTCCCTTTGCAGAGAAAAGTCTATTGTGCATCTTTGGAGCTTAGGTAGTGCATAGACCTGACAACTTGATACAAGATGGGAGAGATGGTCTTAGACAAACTCCTTTTAAAATTAGGCTGCTGTTGAAAAAAGCTGTGCAGGGCTCAAGATGAAAACAGTTGTGTTCTCTAAACAAATTCTGAAGTGAAAAAAAAAAGGTATTTCATAACATTATCTAACTTAAACAGCCTAATCTGTTTTCTAGGTTTGAAGATGTAAGAAATGTGTGATGTTTTGTCATCACTGCCTGGCACTCCAGTGAACTCATCCATATTAGTTGACATTAGTTGCCAACAACAGTTGACTTGAACAAATGATTGTAAAGCAGAATATTTGTCACTACTTTGCCTCTCTAGAGCATGGTGAACTTTGCTGTTCAATCAAATTCAGAATTTAGAATAAAGCCTACATGCTTCTCAAATGGTGATGTGTGACGTAGGAATAGCATTACCTTGAAGTCAGAAAAGGGGGTTGAGAGTATGATGTTGTGAACCTGATGACTTCTGCCTGGTTTCTTTCCCTTGTTTTGGATGAACTTTTCCTCAGCAAGTCTTTAGCTGGTGTCTCTGTAGGAGATCCTGTGCTCCGTACTGGGAAGCCCCTATCAGTGGAACTGGGGCCTGGCATTATGGGAGCTATTTTTGATGGTATCCAGAGACCTCTCTCGGACATCAGCACTCTGACCAAAAGTATCTATATCCCTAGAGGTGTCAATGTGTCGGCTTTGAGCCGAGATGTCAAATGGGACTTCACACCTTCCAAAAATCTGCGGGTAGGTTCTGACAATCCTCTGCTTCCCTCTTGCTCCTCTACCCCCAGAGCTTAGGCCTGGAGCAGTGGTGGGACCTGTGGTTAATGCTGCACTTATTGAAGTTTGCAAAGAGGAGTGCTAGGAGGTGGTAGTGATGTATGAGACTGGATGGGGATCACCAAAACTTACTTCATATGACTTACGGTGTGTTGCTGCTGCATATGAAAAATTTACAGTTTTAATTTATTTATCAAACCATAGAGAAACTTGTGGAATTGCAGTAAGCATTAGCAGGAGCAGGGGTTACCTGAGCAAAAAAGAATGACTGCAGCATACATTTTGCAACTGGTGAAGGTAGCCTTAGAGATGGAAAATGTCATGGCTTTAGCCCTTTGCAGCGTCTTTTTTCCAACCCTGCAGCTTAGCATGTGCTATTCTTTCTCTTCTTAGCACATTAGGTTGAGAGGTGGAAAAGAAACAATGAAAATTTCTTTTGTCTGTCAGTAATTGCTCCTGTCTGAGCTTGAAAGGCACTTGAGCACAGGTAGTGTTGCTAGCCATGCTGTTGGAGTAATGAGTTATGTAAATGAGCTACTGTGCTGAAACAAGGAATTTTTAAAAGGGGTAATCACAGTGCTAGACTTAATAGCTGTAGTATTTTTTACAGTTTGTCAAGATTCTTTTTTAAAAGTTATGACTAATAGACCTGTTCTGATTTTAGGTTGGCAGCCACATCACTGGTGGAGATATTTATGGTGTGGTGAATGAAAACTCCCTGATCAAACACAAAATCATGCTGCCCCCACGGAATAGGGGTACAGTTACATACATTGCTCCTCCAGGAAACTATGACACTTCAGTAAGTCTCCCAAACAGCAGTTGCTGGTATATTCCATGTCTCTTTTATAAGGCTGATGTACTCTTTCTCTTCTGCATGAGCCTAGCTAAAGTGTTTCATGCAACAAGGTGTCTGAGTTACTGATAACTTCTGCTCCCCTGCCTGCAGGGGTTGCATTATTACTTTGTGCAGCTGCTTTCTATGTATATGGCTTCCCAATGGCATTCCACTATACCACGTTTGATGACCTCTGTGGGGATCTACTGTATCTTATGAATATGTAAAATTCAGTTGCTCTTCAAAAGCGTATTTTTCATGTATGCTGTATCTTGCACTGTTTCCCCCCAGTGGCCTTGTAAATATGGGAAAGAGCCTTCCCTTGGGAAGTGATGATTGCATGTTGAGGTTCTAACAGCTCTGTGGTTTTACCAAAGGCCTGTGCAGAGTAGTTAAAATGAGAATTTGTGTGCTGGTCCAGCCTGCAGCTGTTTGCTTACTTGACATGTCTGGTGCTCTCTGTTAGGATGTTGTGTTAGAGCTGGAGTTTGAAGGTGTGAAGGAGAAGTTCACCATGGTGCAGGTGTGGCCTGTACGTCAAGTCCGTCCCGTTACCGAGAAGTTACCAGCCAATCATCCTTTGTTAACTGGCCAACGAGTCCTGGATGCCCTCTTCCCGTAAGTACTTCCTTTATTTTCTACTGTGTAAGAAACCTCTCTCTTAGGGGGGAAGCAGAGGCTGGAGGCCTTAGAGCCTTAGGTTTTTTTAAGGGTAAGCTTTCACCGTGTGTCACAGCGTAATCTTAAAAAATATTTAGCTGAACTTCTCACATTTATTTGGCAGGTGAACCCACTGGTGGAAAAAGGAAGTTTTAACAAAACTGTTCCAGTGCATTAATTTAGAAAAGACTGGAGGTGCATAATCTTAACATAAACATGTCACATCTGCAGAAAGGCTAGAACTTTCAAGCTTGCTGTCTTCATTTGAATGCATAAGTAGGGTATTTTTCCATGGTCTTGAGGATATGTGGTTTCCAATGATTTTGAGGTTGCCACTTAGGAAACATATAGCACTTAACTGTAACACAGATTACTCATTAAAGCAGCTAAGTTTTAAGACACTGAATTCAATTATTTTAGTCCTAAAATGTTGTGCTGTTGTTCTATAATGCACAGCTAAGTACAGTTGTTTTTTTCTTAGCATTTGCATTCCATTGCTGCATCCAGCTGTGAAAACTGCTATGTTTCAAGCCCGAAAGTCATGCTGTTGTGTCAGCATAAGTCACATACTTCAAGGACAGGAGAAAAGGATGGTTTAATCCCTTGATTACTTGATTTAGTGAAATACCTCAGTGTTTCTTACCCAGGACATTGAATGTGACTACTGTCATTCTGCTTTTAATGATGAGTTCTAGTGGAAAATATATTCTAAGATGGGAAAGAGCTGTTCTTTAGTTCCTTGCAAATCAGAGTCCTTTTTCTTTACTCAGGTGTGTACAAGGGGGTACAACAGCGATTCCTGGGGCATTTGGTTGTGGAAAGACTGTGATCTCACAGTCTCTTTCAAAGTACTCCAACAGTGATGTCATCATTTATGTAGGCTGTGGAGAACGAGGAAATGAAATGTCTGAAGTACTGAGAGATTTCCCTGAGGTTAGTATGGAGATTTCATGGAGATTAAACCTTCCTGGGAAAACTTGCTATCATACTGGTGTTGTAACCGAGTAAAATATCATGTTGGTAGAGTGACTTGTAAAGATCATCTTGCCTGCCTTGAAGCTCTGGCAAAAATCCCTTTTGGCTTGTTCAGGAATTATTTCAGTGGCCCCTCAGTAAACATCTACACTAGTTTTTGTATGTACCTCCTAAAGCCAGAATGAATATCAGAGAGGATTTAGCACAGTTTTAAGCATCTTACCTGTCACTGGTCATGTCTCTAACTTGACCATAAATAGAGAATGCAGCATCCATTTACAATTTGCAGGGTAGTGATTACTAGATAGTAATTTGACATATTAAGCTTTGGAATGCCTTCTGAGCAAAGTAGAAAATACCTTGTTAATTAAAACAAAAACAAAAACAAAACCAAAAAAACCCCAAAACCAAAAAACCCCGAACAAACAAAAAACAAAACAACAACAACAACAACCAAGCAACAGATTTACCAATCTTTGTATCTGTTACTATGTTTTGGTGAAGTTGGGTCAGGGTCAGATAGTATGAACTGTCAGATGGAAACTTCACTGTCAGAAGTAAGGGGTAAAAGCTTGTATGCATTGATTGGTGACAAGGTGGGAAAGTCAATCTGAGATGGCTTTGAAGAAGGTAAATGCCAGGGTATTTATAAGTGGAATTCTACACAAATGTCAGAGTGTGCATTCTGTTGTTCAGGCGCTTGTAGGGCTTCACTAAGGTTAAAAATGTGGTTTTATGTCCAGTTGTCAAATACTTACTTGGCTTCTTGTAGATGGGGGGGAAAAAGCTCACCGATTCCTACTGGACATAATGGACTTATGGCAGGAGGCTAAGAATTTTTAGCTCTTTCAGCCTGGAAATCTGAGAGAGGACAGTGTGCTTCCTTGTGCGGTGGGTTTGCCATTACTTATTTGAATGGGATCAACAGGGATTTGGCAGTTGCAGAAGATGAGGTGAGGCTGAAGCATGTGCATTAAAAAGTTAAGCTGTGTGCAGTCTGAAAGACAAGCAAACCTATCCTAAAATTTTGAATCTTATCTCTGCTCTTAGTAGAATAGCTGTGAGGAAAGTATCCTGATACAAGGCAAGTAAAACAGTAAAAAAAAAAACCAAGCAGCAAAAAAATTAACAAAAAACTTGCTAGTGTTACAGTTTGGGTGTTTTTCCTTTTCTTGCATTTTAGTTAACAATGGAAGTTGATGGCAAGGTAGAAAGCATCATGAAGAGAACAGCTCTGGTAGCAAATACTTCCAACATGCCCGTGGCTGCCAGAGAAGCCTCCATCTATACCGGTAAGATTTACAAGAGGATAGAGAAAGTTGTGTGTATAAAGCAAACTGTCATGCTCTAGTATTTTCAGTTCCTGAGATGGCCATATCAAGAAGCCTGTCTAGTTTCAGAAGTAAACCCTTTCAGACCTTGTCTGCACCAAGTCTTAGGATCTTAATTGAATCTGACTTGCTTGCATATAATTGCCATTTCTGAATATTGAGTAAATTTTGTTTATAAGATGAAATTACTGTGCCAGGACTTGTGTAGGTTTTCTGCATGTGTTAATTCTGTAAGCTTTAGGTTTCAATAGCTTTTTGCTGACAAGTACAGCCACTTAATGGACAGGAATAGTATTCTCCAAGTTGGCAGACCAGTCTTTCCTCTGCAACCTCTTAAAGGCTTTTTTAAAGTTCTTTTTTATGAACAGTTGTCAGATAATTCAGATAAAACACAACCTTTTCTCACTCTTGTATACTGGTGGGTTGAAAGAGAAGGAGACATTTTACAGTAAGAAGAGTCTTTGTTCATGGTTTCAGTGAGGGAAAGAGTAGCATCAGTGACATTGCAGTGTCTCTTCAAAGAAATACACATGAATGTAAAATGAGTCTGAGTGGTTCATAACCAAAAATGAGGAGAGTGAGAAGAAATAAACAGCAGCAGCAAAAAAAAAAGACAGCAGGGACATAAGCAGGAAGAAAGTAACTTCCATTGTCTGTTTCCATCAAAATGTAAACTTAAATAATTTGGTTTCTTTGCATCTTTCTGACAACATATAAGCATAGAATTCCTCTCTGAACTGCATCCTGCAGCACGCTGTTGTCTTTGTTACAGGAATCACCCTGTCTGAGTATTTCCGGGATATGGGCTACCACGTCAGTATGATGGCTGACTCTACTTCCCGATGGGCTGAGGCCCTCAGGGAAATCTCAGGGCGACTGGCTGAAATGCCAGCTGGTGAGTGTTCTTTCCTCAGTCCAGTCTTGTCAGCGCAGCCCTTAGACTCGGAGCCTTTGACCGACCCTCTGTGCCTTGGTGTTTGCAGACAGCGGTTATCCAGCCTACCTCGGTGCCCGTCTGGCCTCTTTCTACGAGCGAGCCGGGAGAGTGAAGTGTCTGGGGAATCCCGAGAGGGAAGGCAGCGTCAGCATTGTTGGAGCGTGAGTGTCGCATTGCTTTGCCCCTGCAGTTCTTCCTCGTTGTTTTTTGTATGATGACACAGTGTTGGAGAGGAGGAGGCAGGAGGACCCTGCAGAGATGGTTTATTAGTGAAAGATTCTAAGAGTATGAAACCTACAAAAGAGATGGAATTGAAAGCAAAATTTGAGCTGTAAGGTGCTGGGCAGGAAGAAGGTGATTAGATAGCTGAAAAGACTGGGCTGGGTGATTCAGTGACACCCTTGCCAAGACAAAAGGATGAATAAGGGGTTGGACCTTCTCAGGTATCAGGGAAAAGGTGGTTTTTCAGGTTTTTAGTATGTAGATTAGTATGGTAATATAGTAGTCCCTACAGGCTGTATGTAAATTCTGTAGGTTTTGTGTCTTCAGGTGATTGGTTGATGCTCATTAGAATATTCACAATAGAAAGGGTTAAAATGGAATGTAACAGGTAACTCGGCCTCTTGCTCCCCTGGATCCCTGTCCCTTTAGACCTATGGACTCTTCCCCGGTTAGGCTGCCTTCCCACTACCAATAAACCACGTGTCCCAAAGAGTATCCTGGTCTTCAGATCATCTCTCTCATCGGACACCACCAGCGCGTTTCCAATAACACAGTACCTTTTTTCCAGACAAAAAGGTCTCGTTGCTCTGTGCAGCTGCAGAACTTAGAAATATGGGAATGAGTAGGTAGATACTTAAGTCTCTGTTCACCCAGAGCTGCTGCTAAATTGTGCATGGTGGCAGAAGGAATGAATGTGGACAGGTAGCTCTGTGAGGTGTGGAATCACAGGCACAGCAATCGGATCAAGTGGCTCAGGGAAGAGTGTCATTAGAGCTCTCTGGAAAGTATGTCAAACCAAGCTCAGAGCAGGAAAGAAGGGGCAGTTAGAGCAGCAGCAGTGCACTTGGGGGCATAATGAATCATGACTCTCATGCTCAAATAGAGTAGAATTCCATGGAGCAGCATATCTCAGGCTCTGATGTGCTGTGAAAAGCATTGTTGTCCACAGGCATTCTCCTAGGTGATACTGGTTTGTGTATCATACCCTGGGCAATGTGGGTCCCCTGTGTTTTCAGAAGGGCCTCTGGTATCTGCAAGAACACCCAGAGCTGATTTTTTGCTCTGCTTAGCTCTGCTGTTCACAATGTACATACATAAGGGCTTTCTGCTTTTGAGATTGGAAGACTAATTTTTTTTTTTATCTCTGGGGATGCATGTATTGGAGTGTCAAGCACAAATGAAGTAGTTACTGTATAGGTGAATACCAGAAATAATTTTGAATTGGGATATTGTTTTCTGTAAAATCACTGCACTGTGTGTTCATGATGTTCTGCCAGCATTCTTGCTGAATCTGTTCCAATTGAGACAGGTTTCGTGATCCAGGCTGGAGATACTACCTGGAGCTAACGTGACTGAAATGACACCTTAATACTGTCAATCAGTCACTGATGTAACTATTTTATGTTATGCTTGATATTACCCCTGTGTGGGTAATCAAGCACTTTCTGCAAACATAATCTGTTATTGAAATCATGTTGACTTTTTTGGTTTTTCTGCACTGAGCTGTGCAGTCAGTCACATGTTCAGTACTTCAGTTTGAACTGTGAAAGTAACTCTGATAACCTTTCCCTATCTCTTCCTGGTCAGTGTCTCTCCCCCAGGTGGTGACTTCTCTGATCCTGTCACATCTGCTACCTTGGGCATTGTTCAGGTACGTCCCACAAAATTGCAGCTCTTCTGTCCACTTTGTTAGGCTCCAGATGGCTCACTTCAGCACATTTGTGCCAATGGCTGAGGTGAGAGAGCTTTGACACAGACAGTGTTGTAGGTGTTTTGGGGAATGTTCTAACACTGTAAAAGGTGACCTTGTGAGATGGTCTCAAACTGATGTGTTTGAGATCCCTTTGGAAGAGGGAATGAAGGCAGCAATTCCCTCCAACACTGCCTGCTCATATCGGTGATATCTGTGTGCTTTCTACATGCTGCCCGTTGAGCTGCACTGCAAATGTATCTGTTCCAGCTGAGATGGAAAGCAGACCACTTTAAACAGGTGCATTGAACCCAGATTGAAACCACAAAAAGAGAAGCTGACTGGTAGTGTCTTGCAACTGTTTGCAGTTTTGGGAAAAGCAGTTACATCTATTCAGTCTCTGCTTTACTTAGACTCCAGTATTGACATTGCTATGGCTGACTGCTCCCTCATGAGCAGTCTTAAGCTGAATAAATCTGAACTCAGCTTAAAAGTTGCATCATTTTTTGAGAAGTGTTATTTGTATGTCACTGCTATAGTTAACAGGCTCCCAGGCTTCCATTTGTGAAGCCTTTGCCATGCTGCATTAACTCCAACTTGCTCGACTTGCTCTCTGTATTTTCTTTTATTAGCCTTCAATTGTTTTAGTTCAGTTTTGATTTGGAGAGCTGATTGACCTTTCTGGCTTCTGGCAGGTTTTCTGGGGCCTGGATAAGAAGCTGGCACAGCGCAAGCACTTCCCATCTGTGAACTGGCTGATCAGCTACAGCAAATACACACGAGCCCTGGATGAGTACTATGACAAGCATTTCACAGAATTTGTCCCTCTCAGGACAAAGGCCAAAGAGATCCTACAGGAGGAAGAGGACCTTGCAGAGATTGTGCAGCTTGTGGGGAAGGTGAGTGACCAGATGTGGTGTCATTGAGCCATCCTCCATTTCCTTATGGTTAGTGCAGGCTTTTGACCACGTCTTAGAGCAGACCCGATGGATACTGCATTGCACACAAAAGGTCACTGGGAGATATCAGACTCTCTCACCTCAAACTGTGTTTTATTCCAACTTTCCTACATGTTGTTTGACTTCTGAAAAACTGTTTGTCATTAGATGTGCTAAACCTTGGCTTGGTGCTACTTTTCTCATGTAAACGAGATTTGCAGGACATCTACTGCTTGCTTTTAAGTTCACTTGCTTCAGTGTTCTAGTATTGCTGAAATGCCCTTTGCTGCAACTTAAATACTGTTCCATTGGAAGCAGTCTTTGTAGAGAAATTATGCAAACCCATCTTTACTGTTGAAGTCATCTGAAGGGTTACAGTTACCCTGCTGCCAGCTGCAGGACAGAGGTGTTGGCATTTACAAGTTGGCCTTGCAAAGTGGAAGTGTGCTTTTCAAAAAAAGTGGAAAGAAACAAAGTGGAGTGTGCTTTTCAAAAAACTTGTGATTGTCTGTTTTTTCTTTGGAAACCTGTGACATATGGCTCCATTTTGCAGGCATTCTTTAATTTCCTTTTTTCACTTCAGTGTTTTGAAGAGAAAGCTAAACTTGGACAGGAAAATTTCCATTGAAAGCTCTTAGAAAGGACCCAGTGAAAACTGTGTTTCAGCTTAGCACTGTAAATATGATAATTGGCAGGTTCCTGGCAATTGACAGAAGTTTAATTCCTTGATGTTCAGATGAGCTATTATGATTTTACACAGCTGTAGTAGTATGTAGTAACATGAATTAAATACAGTTACTTGAAGGAAGTTTGCTCACGGTGCTCTGCCTCTTCACTGATGTTCTAGCCCAACCAAGATGAGACCTTTCATCAGGTCTTGCCTGGTAGAGCTGTCTTCTCTTGATGTGTCTTTGAAGAAAAGGAAATGGGGTCATAGGACTTTCTGCGGTTCTCTATTTACAAAATCATCTTCTAAAAGACTGGTTTGCAAAGCAGAGTAGGATTGGCTCCTTGGTGTGGAAGGGATATTGATGAGCCAGTACTTGTGACTAGGCACTGTTCTCATGATAGAAGTACTGGAACAGGTGATTTTTTTTTTCTCAGAGATGTTATCTTTGACAGTTCCTTTCTGTCTGGGCTTGGCTAACAACTGCAACAAACCTTTAGAAAGGGGGAATTGTGGAAGTATAGTCAGTGTATGTTTTTCTTTTTAGCTCTGAATTCTGTTAGTCTCCTCATGAAAGAAGGTCCAAACTTCCTGTGTAGAAATCAAGTTGGGCTACCTAAAGCTCAATCAGGCCCCTTTGGCAAAAGGATGATGAAGGTGGAGAAGAGCAACCTGTGGTGCCAAGAGCAGCAGTGTGCAGCAGGATTGTGGCTGTCCTGTGGAGTATGACAGGCATTGTCATCAACTTTTCTTTTCCTGAATGCCAGGTGGGAAAAGGACATTGGCAATGGTGCTGACTAGTATCAAATCCTTTAGCTTGCTTCTTGATCTAGCATGCTGAGATCTAGTCTTTCTTCCATAAGGATTGAGGAAGGTAAAAATTAATTTCTCTTTAGGTAGGAAGGTGACGTATCTCATAGCAAAGCCATGTGCATTTTCAGTGTCTGGTGGCTTTTCCACGGTCTTAAACAGTGGGAAGGAAGTTCCCTTTATCATCAGATAGACCTAAGGCAGACTTACTGACTGTTTGGCCCATCTTAATCTGGCAATTAGTTAAATTGGCTGTTGTATAGCAGGGAGTGAGAAACACCCAAAAGACAGAGTTCTGCTTGATGCTATCTTAGGAAGGTAGGAAGAAGACAGGTACTGAGAGACAGCTGTTCTTGGCCAGGACATACTGTGTCTTCATGGACTGAAGTACTAAACTAACTGTTTATCTTACTTTTCTAGGCTTCCTTGGCAGAAACAGATAAAATTACCTTGGAGGTTGCCAAGCTGATAAAAGATGATTTCTTGCAGCAGAATGGTTACACGCCTTATGACAGGTGAGATCTGACTGGCCACTCTGCCCTCTTAGTCCTGTGCAGTCTGGATTGATACAGTTATTTTACATGGAAGCTGACCAGTGCAGAAATTAATGTTACTGTCCCTAAAGAAATGGAAGAACTGTGCTTAGGTAGCCCATTCAACAGTGCATTCACGTTGTTTTAGCCAAGGCATGCAGACCCCTTCTGAAAGCAGAACCCTTCAGGCTTCCCAGGTCCTCCTCTATTGTTCTGTTAGCCAATGTTTCTGCAGTAGCATGTCTGAGGAGGAGGACAGGACTGCTTTATTTTCACAGGCAACATCCAAAGTCTTCCTGTTTACTCCATCAATGCACAGGGGACTGCAAGAATCTGCTTTCAGTTACTATTGCATAATTCTTGAGTATGTTTGATCCATCAAAAAAACCCTTACTCTCTCTTTCTCCCTAGTGAACTCCGCTTTTCTTCTTTCCATGCTATCCTTGTGTTTTAACAGCCTGACAAGGGGCCTTTTTGCACTTCATCTCACTTCCCAGCCCAGGTAGATCAGGAAGTCTCAAGTACTTCATCATTAAAAATGCAGACATCCATCATTTTGTAACAGTGTGTGCATTTGATCAGGTTACTAGGGCAGGTAAGTGTGTATGCTATAGGAAGCCAGGAAGTAGCACATAAATAATAATGAGGTACCTTTTATGGCACTCACCTACCCATTAAAAATGGAACTGTATGAAGTGCTCTTGTTATAGAGTAACTCCCTTTCCTGTGAGCAAAGAAACTTGCAGAGCTGTCATCCCAGGCTGTTAGGAGGAAGCCTGCTCCCTTGATGGACAAAACAGGAAAGAGGAATTCTGTTGGCTGCTCATTGTTTTCCTTGTTAGCATTGGCACAGATTGAAATGTGAGACTTGTAAAGCAGCAGTTCCTGTTTGCTCCTGTTTTGCCTGAACGTTTGGGTACTGCTTCAGAAAACTCAACCTCAGTCAGCTTCAGGATGATTGTGTCGGTGTGCAATCTCAGTATTTAAAAATGCAGGACCTATTTGAGGCAGCCCCTCTTCTTTGGCAGTATACAATAAAAATCCCTGGAGTAAAGCAGCCTGGCACTCTTTCTGTCAGGGGAGAATGCTGTTAACTGTTCCAAGATGCCTGACAAGTCATCTTCTATTCAATCAGGTTCTGCCCTTTCTATAAAACAGTGGGAATGCTTTCCAACATGATTGCATTTTATGACATGGCACGCCGTGCTGTTGAAACCACAGCTCAGAGTGACAATAAGATCACGTGGTCCATCATCCGAGAGAACATGAGCGAAATCCTCTACAGACTTACCTCCATGAAGTTCAAGGTATGTTTGTAAGGAGGTGGGTTGTCATGCTTCCTGTGAGCTTCCAGGGCCTCTGAAAGACTGACTCAGTGGTGTTGACCAAAGATCTTGAGCCGAGACTCTTTGCCATCATTTTGAAGACAGTAAAGAATTGGTTTGTGAGCACAGGAATGGTCAATGCAGAAATCTAGTCAGATGATGCTGACTCCACAGCCTTGGCAACCCCACCTTTAGTAGTCTCTTTTGTGTTACATATAGTCATAGTAACAGTACAAGCACATTTTCCTGTTTGCTTTGGGGGTTTTGTGATAAAACTCTGTAAAAATATTGTAACATGTTCTAAGGAGACTATTATCAGAGAGAAGCAGCCTGAAGTCAAACATGGGACACATCATATATTATTAAAGGAGTGTTTCTGTCCTTAACTTATATTTAAAATAGCTCAGTTAACATTTCTATCATTCAGTTTTTCCTGGATTTAAACTTCAGTCTGCTTATACTTGTTTCTAATATAAAAAAGACTGCTGGAAGTAGGGAGAGTAAGGGAGGAGTAACTTTAGCATAGCCTTCAGACAAAACAAGTGGATTGGAGTACCTGCTCTGTAACTTCAGTAGCTGTCATCTCAGGGTACAGCTTCACTAAAACTCATCCAGAGCATGCTGCGTTAGCAGATTACTACTGGTAGGACAGTAGTAATCTGTGATTACTGACTGATATCCTCTATGAAATATAATGCTTACTCTGTTAAAACTCATGTAAGTCAGTACTGCAAATCTTCAGAGAACAAGTAACATTGGATTAAATCTGCTTAGAATTAAATGTTTTGCCATGCCAATGCATTCTGTTCCTGCAGGGTACTGGCTTGTTTCTGCAGTAAGTAGGTTCCTGGTACATATTCTCAAAGCATCAAGAACATAACAAGATGCCCTTGGGGACATGAGCTTCTTTGAGAGCTGGTTATGTAGAGATAGGATAGTTAAAACACTCCCTACAAACCCTGGCCCACCAGCAGGCACCTGCAGTACAGCACAGCAGAGGACAGCATGGCTGAAAAAGGGAATCCAGAGAGTGAATATATGTTAAGTGGAGCTGGACCTCTAATAGTTATGTAAGGAAAATTGTATTTCCAAGATAACAATCTGACAGGTGTTAGGATTCAGATACCCTTCATCCTGCAGTTTGGGTACTTTGGAAAGACAAAAGAGTTGCACTGACCCAGAGGATCTTAGCACTTAGGAGGAGAATGGTGAAAACCTTGAATAGATTTCACAGCCTGACAATTAGTGCTTCTTGCAGAGAAAACCTTGCAGCCTCAGAGCAAAGCTGATAGGTGCATTTTTTGCCTTCGTCTTTCATGAAAAGTATTCTGAGAAAATGAAGCTGTACCAAGATATTTTTGAGATTTTTATGATTACACAATGCATTTTAATTTGAACCAAACAGCCTCTAAGTAATGGCAGAGTAACTCTTCCATTACTTGGTGGAGATGCACTGCATTTGGTGTCGGGATAGCAGCTGGTATTAATCACTGCAGCTCTTAAACCACACAGCATTAACAGCATTAACCAAGACCCTCAGTATTTTTGATTGCTTTCCAAATCAGTTGCTTTTCAGTGCAGTAACCACTGTTCATAAAAAAAAAAATCTCTTTCCAGTACCCATTCTGCCTGCTCACTAATGTGGGAAGAGAGTGAGATTTAAACCCTGTGGCTGTTGGTGAGACAGGATGCAAAGACAGAGCTACAATGCCTGCTCTGCAGTTGGCAAGTGTTACTCCTGAGGTCAAGAGGTTACAGCAGTGGCAAACCAGGGCTGACTTAAGTACCATGGGCTTTTCCTGATGGATCTGTTTATTTGCTGTCTTCTTTCAGGACCCCGTCAAAGATGGGGAAGCAAAAATCAAGGCGGACTATGCTCAGCTGTTTGAGGATATGCAGAATGCATTTCGCAGTCTGGAAGACTAGACTCGACCTCTGTGACCACTCCAGTTTGTCCTCTCAGTTCCTCATCTCAGCTCCTCTGCTTCCCTACCTTACAAGAATGATGCAACAGTACTTGAGTTGATAAATAACCGTATGTTTCCCCTGTTCATACTCAGAGAGTGTCTTTACAAAAAACATTCCTCTTAGTTTGTATCTGGCATTGCTTTGTGCGTCTGAAGTGGTGAGTGATGTGTGAATGGGCCTGGCTGAGTGAGGAAATGCTGTTGTACACTTCTAGGGTGGGAAAAATTTCGCCTTTCCTCTCCCAGCTCTCCTGGTAACCAGTCTTTCACCCCAGGGTGTAACCAGTTGAGCTGCACTGGCAGAGGAGGTGTAGGTCTTCGTGCAGTCATGCGGTACATTGCGAGCTGGCAGTGGGAAGGGCATTTACACCTGGCACTTTGCTAAGTGACTATCAGACGTAGAACTCCCTGTTCTCAAACAGGATTTTTGACCATATTCTGATGACATGTTGATACAACCAAAAATCCTTCACTACTCTGTCATTTCTGAGTCTCTCAGCTGAGTCTTTTGGTATTGAAATGTGGTAGTTCTGGTCTTTTCCAAGAAGGGACTAACTAGAAGATGAGCATATACAAGCGACTGGTATAATTTTGTACACTGGAGAAACACAATTTTATCTTCCTACTTAATACAGATGGGACTGTTGGACTCAGCTAAAATCAGCTAAAATCAAAGCCATAGGTGCTCAGCTCCCAGCAGAATTTTACCTTCTTGGCTCCCATTAATCCCTTAAAATTTCCTGACACTCAGCTGCTTTACTTTGTGAAGCTTGTGACTGCTGCCATGTACTGCCGGGCATGGTTGGCAAGGTACAGTGATGCCACATGTGCTGACCACAGCGTGGTCTTTCCTTGGTGGTGCTCTGCCAGTGCAGTTGCCCCCAGTGCAATGCCCAGGTTATGCCAAGGAAAGGAAAGCATGTGCTTAGCCTTCTTCCTCCACTTGTGCTCACGTGGCCTGTGGTGTGGTGGCTCAGAAGGTCCCCAGTTCTTGTGTAAGAGGAATGTATGATATTCAGCTGGGGGTGGGGGATGAATGGGAGAAGGTTGATGAGTACAAAATGTATTTACTCCTGCCTTGTTGATGATGATGCAAGAGAAACCAGTGGCTCTGGTGTTCTGCTCTGTGCTCTGGAAGCACTCTGTCAAGCAGCTGACACTGCTGTCTCTTGGGCTTTTTTATTGGTAAAACTAGACTGAGGTGAGGAATGAGCAGAGCGCAGCCTTTCTGTCAAACTCCCCGAGACCAGCACTCATCCCATTGCTCCAGAGCACAAGAGAGAGATGCTGGCATCCTCTCCAGTCTCTCCCTCTTGATTGTGACAGGTGGCATCCTGTGCCCAGCTGGGTTCCAGCTGCCATCTACTGCTTTGTTAGTCCTGAGACAGCACCTGTTGTTGGTGACACCGTGCCTACGTGAGCGTTAATTCTGCACTGAAGTTTTTCCACCGGCGCCAGCTTTGAACAGTAGTGATGCAAAGGGATCTTGTGCTACGGACCAAATGCTGCCACTTCCATTATGGTATCAACCCACTGTTTGTCAGGGGAGAGCCCAGCTGAGACTTAGAGGGATTGACTATTTTTGGTTCTCCCGAAAAGAAACTGCTCCTCCAGCTGATATTCTGGTAGTGAACGCTTAAGTTTACAGCTCACTAAACTTTTGGTGTATGCTGCTTATTTTATCAATGAGCATGTGTGAATGAGTAGTCACCATTCAAGCCCTTGCTGGGCTCATCGTTTGTACCCTTCACCACTGTACAATGTAGCATTTCATGCTAGAAACCAGATGTTCTTATCTCTTTAAATAGAGGATGTTATAAACTTTACAGAAGATGTCTAAGATAATGCAGTTCTAATATTTATTGTGCTGTACCTGGCCCTGAAGTGTGACCAGTTCAAAGTTTCATATATATTTTTGTCCTTTTTGTTTTGTGTCTGTTTTCAGTGTTGAGATTCTGATGTTCACTGTGTCCTGCAAGTCTTCCTTCCATAGCTGTGGGAGGAATTACAACATGGGCAGAACCCCACCACCTACTTTATCTTGTATATTTCATAATGTATGTTGCTGGAAATTGTGTAAAAAAAATAAATTAAAAAAATTGTTCAAGTCAATGAAAATAAAATTGATTTAAATTAGGTTTTATCTGTCCTAATTCTCATCTTGTCCAAACCTATGTGGTGTACACAGCAGCCCATCACAAAAGGTCACAGCTTGCTTTAAAAAATTACTTCATCACTTTAGGGATTTCTTTAAAACAGTAATTTGGCATGGACTCTATTGTGGTTCTCCCATTCCATTACAGCTTGCACAATCTCCTCACACATTACGTGAAAGAGTTACACTCTTAGGGCAGCTGTTTTTAGGATTACTTTTAATACAATAAAAGTGCAACTGTAACTTTGCCTTTTGCTGCCATGCATGCAAAACAACTGTAATTGTACCATTTTAGGGCACTTGGCACTTTGGATTAGAAGCTCAGCAGCACTGCTGGCCACAGCAACTCCCTTTGAATAAGGAGTTGAGACCTTCTGTAAACAGCAACACCCAAATGAAGAATACACTAAAAACATCACATTTGGCCCATTTTTTAGATTTGATCACTCTGTAATGCTGCTTTGAAGAATGTGTTCTGATATTTCAGAGAATATGTTAAGAGATACAGCAAGCTGAAGGTGTTCAAGTAATTCTGCCACCTCACAAAGGGCTGGAAGTCAATAGCTCATTTCCTGACAACCAGGGTCTAGTAGTTCTCATTAGATGTTAAGGAATCCATCAAGTGAAGCGATGAGTTCAGGTTTTGGCAGTTTGGAAGTTACCAACTGGCAGTGTCCTCACTTCATCCACTCGACTTTTGTGGATCTGGAAGGCTGGCGTCACCCAGCGGCCACAGGAGCACTGGTCCCCCCTCCAGCTGAAGGAGCCCAGCTTCGACGTGCATTTGGGACACAGAAGCTGCAAGGAAAACCCAGAACTCGGTCTAAGACATGTGTTCATGTGGATCTAGTTAAAAACAGGCCAAAAAGCTAAACTGGAAGGGCTCTTTAGCCCTGGGGTGTAGCAGGCAGCTGTGCTGGCAGAAGGAAGGGTGTGAAAATGCAGCTGCTGGGACCTGGTGGGATTCCAAGACAGTTTTACCAGGGCCCCAAAAGACTTGGTCAGCCTGAGACCACACCAGCCTTCTGAAGTCTCACAGATCTTTCTTTCTAGAAACAGACAGCAGATAAACCCTGTCCAACAAACCGGCTGGTGTTCTCAGCTCAAGCAGAGCACCAGCTCGTTTCCGTGCGAAAGATTATTTTACAAGTAAGAATCTGCCCGTGAGCTGCAAAATTCACTCCAGAAAGGCTGGGAGCACCTTGCGTGGGGGCTTTCCTTTCAGAGAAGAAACACAGTTCTGCCTTTGCAAAAAAATAACAAAAAACAAACCCCCCAAAAAAACCACAAAAAAAAAAAAAAAAACCACAAAAAAACCCAAACCAAACCCAAAAAAACCCAAACAAACAAACAAAAAAAACCCACACCAAAAACACCAAAAAGACCAAAAATGCAAAGAATAAAGCTTCACCTGTCCTTCCATTACTCCAAGCAATGCCGGCTCCATCCACTGCACGGGCTCGATGAAGTAGGAGGTGCACTTTTCCTGGCTGTTCCCAGAGAGGCGTGCAGAGTCTGTTATCCTCTTGTGGGCAAAGGCTGTCGGTCCCATTCCTTCCGTGTGGGACAAAATGCTGGAGCTACGGAACAGAGCGCGTCTGCCCCCCGGGACATGGGAAAAAAAAGTAAAACAGTTTAACTGGGCAAATCTACAGACAATGGGAAACAGGGATATGGGTCTCCTGGCCCTAAATAAAGAGGAGTATAAATTCTACATTTTTTGATTAGTCTGGAAGGTTCACAAGCACCACTCCAGGGAAGAAGAAGCTTTGTATTTTGTACTTTTATTTGATTTTTTGTTTTGCCAACACGGTGTGGAAACTTGGCACCCTGACCTGACAATAATGACACGCCCATTGATTTACACTGGGTATTACTCCCTTGAGTGGATTTCACAATGGTGTTTTAAGGAGAAATATAAAGTATTTTATAAACATGTAAAAATACCTATTTTTTTATATATATAAAGTACCTGCATTTCCTGCATCTGTAGAGAACCTCTGTGTTCACAGTTTGACATGCAGTGGTAGGATCAACTGCAAAGACTTCTCGGGGCAATTCTCGAGGCTCTGCAGAGGGGTCAGGACCATGCTGTGAATCGGATCAGCTGCATTCCTGGGAACGAGACAGGACTGCGCCTCTGCCCCAGCCACAGCCTGCAGGAGCCACCTTCTTTCCTTTCATTTGTTCTCTCACCAATTCCAATAGATTAAGCTAAAAACAAAAGAGCCTCATCCCGCCATGCCTAAGACTGGGATTTGCTTAATGCAAGGAACTGAGGTCTAGACTGTGGCCTCAACCGTGGTAAAATAATGATATTTTGCTTCATGTTCTTACTTCAGCAGAAAGTAAAGGCAGAGGAGGTTTCTGGGCAGTTGTGCCAATGTTTTAGTGCCCAAAATACAGAAAGCCTGCAAATGGGAACTGCTAAGGACAGTGACACATAACAGGCAACAGCACTGTCACATTGAATATGCAACACTGAGATCTTGCAAGAAAAGTTACAGATGATTATTTTATTATAAAATTACACAGATGCACAGATATCTTTTGTGAATTAAAGTATCAAAGTTTACTTCATTGCCTGAATTTCAACTTTATCTCAAGTTTTGCATGTTATTTTTTTCATCACACTGACATATTTTCTGAGGATGCTGTTTGCTTTGCCAGGAATGTAAAAATCACGAAAAGTATCAAATTGACCTTTACCATTTTTTGCACTTTGCTAAAGAGCGCGACTCCTTACAGATCTTATTTCCCACGCATCTTTCAAAGGCACACTTTTTTCCCCCACTGATGAGCTGGGATTCTCCAGGGCTGGTATAACGTGAATGCTTGCCCTGGCCAAGTCCAGGCCCGGCTGCTTTGAGGGCAATACCCGAAGTCAGCAAGTATCAGTCAGCCCCTTGGACGGGGCCTTCTGCGTTCATTCCGGGACAGCCCCTTGCCCTCCTTGGGAGCCTGCCCCGCGCTTCGCCCCGCACACCCGCGATGCTCCCGCTCACCGGAGAACCTCTCGCTGAGCATCTCCAGCCGGTACCGCTTGTAGAGGACGCTGCTGGTGTCCACGGCGCAGCCCATCGCCTCGTAGAGCTTCAGCTGCCGCTGGAAGCCGGGGTTGACCCTGCGGCGGGGGGCGAGAGGACAGCGGGCTCAGGGGGGCGGCGGCGGGCGGGCGCGGCGCGGCGGGCGCGGCCGGGGCACTCACTGCGCGTCCGGCTTGGCGGCCCTCACGGCGGCGAGCGCCTCCTCCCAGCCCAGCCCCTGCGTCTTCATCAGGTAAGCGGCGACCACGGCCACGCTGCGGCTCACCCCGGCGTGGCTGCAAGGCAAAGGGGCGGCCCGTCAGCGGCAGCGCCGCCGCCGAGAGCGCTGGGCCCCGCCACAGCCCCCGGCTCACCAGCGGACGAGCGCGGCCCCGCCGCCCGCCCGGGCCGCGCCCAGGAACGCTGCGCACTCGTCCAGGCGGCTCAGCAGGTCCGCGCCGGGCTCGTCCAGCGCCCGGATGTGCATGGCCCGCAGCCCCGGCACGGCCGGCGGCTCCTCCGCGTCCACCGTCAGCACCGCCACCACCCCCGCCGCCGACAGCGCCTCCGGGGACGAGCAGGACTCGGCGCCGCCCACGTAGAGCCCCGCCAGCACCGGCACCATCCCGCCGGGAGCCGCCATGGCCGCGGCGGGCGGCAGGGAAGCGCCGCCCCCGGCACGGCAGCGCCTTCCGTTTCCCTTGGCAGCGCGGAAGGAAGGGTTTCCGCCGGAGCCCTCACGGCGCGCTCCGTGCCGCTGCCGTTCTCTCCTCGCTGCCTCCACCAGTGTCTGCCTTAACTCGGCTTTTTTTTCTCCTCCTCCCACCCCTCTGTCTCCTTGCAAGTGCTCAGAAAACAAATATCGCAGGATCGGTCAGGTTGGAAGGGTCATTTGGTCCCTCGTCCCTGCTCAAGCAGTACATGGCACAGGATTGTGTCCGGACGGTTCTCCAGTGAGGGAGACTCCTGACGGACAAGGCAGAGAATAGAAATTTCCAGCTCCCCTTGAAGCTGCTAAATAGAGCTTAAATACGAACAGAATAGAGAAAAGAGTATAAAAGTAGATATACAGTACGCTAAATGTAGCTGCAAGCAGTAGATGAACAGATAATGAGGAATATAGTGGCGTTTGTGGAAAAGCCGTGTAACAAGAAGCAGCAGCGCATGCCTTAAGAGAAGTTCAAGCCGAGGTCATCTGCAGCATTGAGGGTGTCAGGAAAATCCACAAACGCCAGAGGTTTACGTCCACATAGGAGACAGAGGAGTCCTGCGACTTGATTCGAATAAAGGGAGAGAGTCTTCTGGGGCACACACCCGTGGAGCTTTCTCTCTCCCGGTTTTGGAGGGCGCAGCCTCCTTTAATCCCAAACTCCCGGCTGCACGTTGCCCTCTTCCTTTCCCCATTGCTGAGGTACAGGGAAGCTTTCCCGAATCACCTACCACATATTCTCCCCTTAAATCTACTATTTACCCCGAAGTTTAGAAGTTCAGGCTTGTGCAGACCCACTTGTTTGTTTCAGGAACCTGTCTGGACTCTGCAACAAATCCAAAGTTAGCAGAGACATTAAGACCCATTTCAAAGACATTAACACCCACAACCTTCACCCATCAAATTGTTTGTGAAGATATTAGCATTCCTCTCAGGGGCACTCAGTGAGTATGACCACCAGAGACTCCTTTAGATGACCCTCTAGGACCATAAAGGACTTCCAGTAGGAGGTGGATGCATGCAAATTATTTCTAGGAAAAGTGATGTTTCTGTATTAACTAGGAAGTACACTGCAATGAATATATATGGGCATGATGGAATTTTGCTCTGGACACACCTAAATTAGAGAAGATATCTTCTGGGTGTCCAGTACACTCATAATAAAGAATCCCTGCTTTCTAATACCTTAAACTGTGTTCAAAGGTTTGTTTGCCAGCTGTTTTCTATCTCACTCCACAACATCTCTGGACAACTTCTTCCAGTGCATGGTCACCCTCGCAGTAAAGTTCTTCCTCGTGTTCAGGAGGAGCTTCCTTTGCATAAGTTTCTGCCCATGTCCTAGTGGCTGGCACCAGTGAGAAGAGCCTGGCTCCATCCTCTTGGTCCCCTCTCCTCCCCCCAGCCCACTTTTTTTTTTTCATGGCAAATTGCCAGAATTCATTGTGAAGACTTGTGCTAAGGCTCTCTCCATGGCTGGGACGCAGAACCTTACCCTGCCTCCACTATATGGGACAGAAGAGCCTAAAGGCCCTAATTACCATCACTGGGGGAATTGTTCTAGTGCTGCTCCCTGTGAGGCAGCTGTAGGCAAAACTGTTGCAAAAACAGGGCCTCTGGGATCCTCGTAGGATGCTGACTAGCCATGAAGGAGGTGAGACTGGCAGTCACCCCAGCCCTGGTGAGGTGAGACTGAAAGCAGATCCGAAGGGAGATGTAATCCCTTTCCTGCAGGAGAGGCAGATGGAGCTGGGATACCGCCGAGCAGCTGTCCTGCTGCAGGAGGGATGGGCCACCACAGAGATGCTGCTGAGGATGCTGCCCACGAGACATTCTCCACCAGTGCCTGCAGACAGCATGCACCAGTTGCCAGTCTTGCTGGGAGATGGGCAGTGGGACAGCATCTTCCAGAGCTGTGGAGTTTCCATGTGCTGCTAGTGGCCCACTGAGCAGACTGAGATGACCCTTCATAGTTGAGATGGGCCCCAAGGTTTCCAAGGGTGCAAGGCCACAGTTTAAAGTTTGCTGCCATCCTGCCTCACCTCCCTTGCTTGCCCTAGTGCCTGTGTGACTGTGTGATTGTGTGATTGTGTGATTGTGTGATTGTGTGATTGTGTGCTTGTGCAGCAGTCCAGCTGGCAAGCTGCCCCAGGGAAAGGTAGATCCCCTCTTTGGATGGATCAGTTCCAAATCGCATAAACGTGACCCAGAGATTGTGCCTGTGTGTCTGAGTATGGGGAGCCTCTGACAACTCTCATTTGGATTATTTTAAGCTACATAAAAGTGCAAAATGTCCTCTTCCATTTGCCATTGCCACCAGTGAGAAATGAAAGGTTTACTGAAAAAGCGTTTAAAAATGCAGACAACTTTCCAGTAACAGCAGGGAAAAAAATGCATACTGAAAACAAAGACAGGTGGAAATTAAAAGCAGATAAAACTGTGTATGGACCTTTACTTGTGAAAACAGATAACAATTGTAGCAAACTACCACGGGGGAAAACCGGATTATTCATTTCTTGAGTGATCTGAAAAAAGTCTGCAGACAACTGCAAGTTGTCTGAAGGGGCTATGAGTTTTACAGCGGGGTTATATTATCCAGGTATTATGTGAATACTAAGGGGTGGTTAATAATCTCTGTTAACCTTCAAATCTGTGAATATGCAGGGGCAAACAGTACTCTCTGCAACCAAAACCAGGCAGGGCTTAATGCAGGATCCCAAGAGGTTGGTCTATTGGTAGTGTTAGCACTACAGTCCTCTACTTTGCTTTCTAAATCCGTGGATAATGAGGGAATGTGAGAAAGATGTGATTTCAAACTGAAAAGCTGTAGTGGGGGTATTCACAAAGTCCTTGGGGCAGAGCCCACTGGCAGCTCAGTACCTAATGGCTTCACACGACCAAAACTGCACTCCCTAAACCCCATTGTTTCTCTGCACCACCCCCTTTGCTGTGTTTGCCACCTGCACCCTGAGGCGATGTGTCCTGAATTTGCTCATGACTCCCAAATTACAGTAAATATTTTTTTTCAGTCTGATTTGCAAACCCTTGTTCTCCCCCCACCTCTGCCTCCCCCATCATTTTCTCCTCTACCACCGAAAATTGTGATGTTCTCCCCCAGGTTCCAGGAAGCCGCGTGACTGATTAAGCAGTTGGGGTGAGCTCAGGTGCAAAGAAAAAGCCAGTTAGATGATGGGCTGCTGTACACTCGCTCCAGCAAGTGCATTCCATCTCTGCGTGTGTCTGCCCTGCTGCTTCCTAAGGGAAAGGAAAATCCCAGGCTTCTCTGGGCTGCCCGCCCTGGATCCTCACAGCACAACCAGATTGGCAAAACCGATTTTCCTGCTGTGGGAGCAAAAGCGCCAGGGCCTGGGCAGAGGCATAACACCTTCTTCCCTCCTAGAAGAATTTGTATCTGTCATCACACAGCAGGGTGGCTCTGTTCCTTCAGGTTTTTGGGTAGTTTGGGGCCTGCACATCAGAGGATTTGTGAGAAGAGCCTGCAGCCCACAGCCCAGGTTACCAGGGGTGGCACACAGCAAAGTAGTGGGGACACCTTCAAAAAGCCATATGTGAGAGAAAGCAGCTCTGGATTTCTGTGTCTTCCTCACATCTAAATGCAGCAGGAACTTTGCACAGGTCCTGCTGGTGAAGGGGCCTGGTACCATTTCTTGCCTCTTGGAGAAAGGGTGTTTTGCTGAGCTCAGAAATATGTGGGAGTTGGGATGTCCTTGGTAGCATCCCATCTTTTAGAGCAGGGACTTTCCAGCATTCACAGTGCTTCTAGCAGCAAATTTAACTTTTGATTTTTGAAAGGCTGCTGTTCCCTGCATAACTACACTCTGTGTGTCTATATTCACATGTTTACCTTTATCCATGTATCAGGAGGAAGAATTGCTTCATCTCCTAGCAGGAAACCTCAGACTTGCAGAGACAACTAAAGAAAAAAAAAACAAAACAGAAAGAGGCTCACTCTTGATACTCTGCAGGAGGATTTCATCATAGCCCTGCGTGGGTGGGATGTTCCTACCTGTCTCCACTCTCTAGGCATCTGCAGACACACAGTTACTCCACATGTCAGACAAAAAAGAAGCGTTTTCCAACTGCAGATCTGATGCTCAATTACAGAATGGAGCCTGACAGTTACTACTACTGGGTATTAATAACTCTGCTTCATTTTATGGCTTTAACAGCTGTAGCAACCAAGATTTATGATGACACATTACGTTCAGCAATGCATCACATAAGGAAACTAATCTGACAGTGCCAGGTCACTGAGCTGACTTACCGGCTTTTAAGTCAGTTTCTTCTGCCAGATTTGCTGCCCTATTTACTGGATAAAAATGAACAACTTGCACTGTTTTAATATAATTCCATACTTGCTGCTGTTTTGGCAGCTCACAGACTGTTCCCTTTGTCACACTGCCTTCCCAGGAGCTAGCTGATCCTTCTTCATTCCCCATCCTCTGTCTGAAAACCCTTTGGAACATGTCCAGTGCTGTGTATCCTGAAGAAGGGTACACCCCAGGAAAGGGGAGGAAGCTGGAGGAAACACTGGAGCAACAGGCAGAGATGAGGGATGGAGCAGCTGTGGGAGAAGGGGGAGATGACAATTGTCCAAGAGCAGAGGGGCACGGTGGCTGCCAGCACTCACTGTCTGGTGGCAGGATTTTATCTGTATCCCAGTTACTCTTGGGGAAAGTATGTCTTGCAAAGATTGGGATCACCCATTACTTCTTCCTAGAACTGGAGCTGGCAATAGCAGAGTCCTAAATAACTGCTAGACATTAAGATTGTACCCTGGAGCTGTGTCTGGGCCTGTGTCAGCCATGTCAGCAGCCACAGCACCTGAGCAGTAGCCCACAGTTTTTAATCTCTTGTCTCAGCAGTGGGCTGTGTATTTCCATGTTTTCTAACCTCATGTCACCACAACCCACTGCACAGGCACAGGTGGATGGGTAGCAGAAGGCAGCTTCTCCTCAGGGGTAAATGGAATGGTTCATTACTCAAAGATGCATTCCTCATTATTCCTGCAATTTATTTAGGAGCCTGGTCCAGCTGGCTTTAATGGCATTTCCAATTCCTATCCCAAGGACCCTTTGTATGGCACCCCTGAAAAACTATTTAAAAGAACAAGTTTATTATCAGGAGGTCTAAGTTCACTGCAGAGAAGTCAGGATAAAGAAAACACTCTAAAATAAAATTGAGATACCTCTTTGTGTTTACAAATGTTTTTGTGAAACAAGAACTTCTAAGCAAATAATGTAAACTATGAACCTTTGATTAATACTTTAACATCTGTAATAGCAGTATGTGCTGCATCTTTGTCTATATTGGTATGTAATAAATATTCCCAGTAGAAAATATTTCTTAATAAGTACTTTAATTGCTTCCCACATGACAACAGAAAATATACTGCCCAAAATTATCAGTTATTGTCAAAAGGCAATATTATTTAAGGCAGAAATTTTGCTGAAGAAATATTCTTAAGAAGTGAGATCATTCACTGTTTTAACTCCAACTGAGACATTTCCTTACAAGTGGTTATGCTTCTCTCATTTGTGCTACTCCTTCTCTTTGAGTTCCCTATTTCTCTTTCTAATTTTAGAAACATAGGGAAAAAGTGTTGAGAGAGATCTGGATCATGTGCACCTCCACACAACCACAGGCAACCATATTACATATTTTCTGTTCTAGCTTCATCTTGAACCTAGTTTTATTCCCTTTCCTCCTGCAAGACTCTGAAATCATGATTCTCTCATTGGACAACAAGATGGTAACTTACCTCAAATCTGATTCTTGTGTTATCCTATAATTTAAATAGGTCATTTTGTTTTCTGTTATTTACCCCAGCGGGGCAATATTGGAGTAAAATAAATAATTTTCTAACTCATCCCTATTCCTGCTCATCTTTGGCTTTGTTGGTGAAACAAGGCAGGTCTGTTGTGTTTGCTAGGCAAAAAGGAGCTTTCCAGTTTCCTCATTCAAGGCCAGCTCTTCTCCATATTTGTGCAGGTTTTAATTCATCTTTCTTGACTGTGTATGGACAAACAGTATAACAGATAGAGTGGTGATTTTTTTTCCCCCAATGCTTTGCAAGTACTTTTTTTACTTCTACTAGGATTATGTCAGCTGGCCTGTCCTAGGTTGTGCTGATTCCACCCCCGCCCCCCCCCCCGCCTTCCTATTGAGCACTGATTATCCTAACAAAAGGCAATACCCCTGCATTTGATGAAATGTTGTGTCCTCAGCAGAAATTGTAACTTTTGCCCCCAGAAAGCACGTTCTCACACCCTGCACTATTAACCACCAGCTGATTTTTATGACACTCCATCTCCAAGTTGATTCCTGTCCAGTTGTTCCATCATCCTTGTCGGTGTGCGCAGAGCCTCCCACAGCCCATCAGACACAGTTTCCAGTAGCACGCTGTTTCAGCACTGCTGTAACATCCTTGAGAGCCCATCCTTGTAAGTTCTGGATGAGAGCCTGTTTGGCTGCTTCCAGTCGAGCACCACAGAGAACTCTGGCAGAATTGGACGTCTGGGATCTCTGCTGACAGCTGCTCTGTCTGGGACAAGGTGCCTTCGGAAAAGCCCTGTAGTGTTTCAGTCAGCTCTTCATCGCTGCCCACAGATTCACAGAATCACAGAACCAGTTAGGTTGGAAAAGACCTTTGAGATCATCGAGTCCAACCTATGACCAAACACCACCATTTCAACTAGACCACAGCACTGAGTGCCACATCCAGTCCCCCTTTAAACAACTCCAGAGATGGTGACTCCGTCATCTCCCTGGGCAGTCCATTCCGATGTCTAATCTCCCTTTCGATGAAGAATTTCTTCCTAATGTCCAACCTGAACCTGCCACAGCTTAAGACTGTGCTGTCTCCTGTCACTTGCTGCCTGGCAGAACAGACCGATCACCACCCGGCTACGTCCTCCTTTCGGGCAGTTGTAGGGAGCGATAAGGTCTCCCCTGAGCCTCCTTTTCTCCAGACTAATCAACCCCGGCTCCTTCAGCCGCTCATCACGGCACTTGTGCTCCAGATCCTTCACCAACTTCGTTGCTCTTCTTTGGAATCTCTCCAGCCCCTCAATGTCCTTCCTGAACGGAGGGGCCCTTTGAAAAATCTGCATTTATAAGCAGGTGGGGGAGCGGGCAGCGGCCGCTGGGCGCTGCCTGTGCAGTTCGCGGGGCGAGCCCCCGAGGCTGCGGGCGAGCGTTCCCGGGCTGGGGCGGCCGCCCCCGCCCGCTCCCCGCCCCGAGCGCCGCGGGGCTCCCCGGGCAGCGCGCCCGGCGGCCGGACCGGCGGCCAGAGCCGCCCCCGCTGCGGCGGGAGGGCCGGGCCGGGCCGGGCGGGGCGGGGCGGCGATGGAGGGGCCATAAAGGGCGGTGGCGGGCAGCAGCGGGGCTGGCGCGGTTGCTCGGGGTGAGCGGCGGGGCTGAGGTGAGCGGCGGGGCCGGGGCTCCTCTCTCCTCTCCGGAGCTGAGCCGGCGGGACGGGCGGGCGGGCTCTCCCGGGAGCAGCGCTGCTGGCGTGGCTGTGGGTGTTCGAGGCGGGGATGAAGGTCCCGCGAAGGGAGCCGGACCTCCCGCCCTCGGCGCCGCTGGGCTCCGCGGGGACAAGCCCGTGGAGCTTTTTGGGTGTCGTGTCAAATTGCGTGTCTTGTAGGAGAAAGTTGCTGCTGCAGGGTAGCGCGCCTCGTCGTGACCAAGGTGTCCTCGCTCTTTTTTTGCCTCTGAGTGTTGTATTCAATGTTTTTTACAATCGATATTAAAGGTAGTGTCCTGCTCCCGCAGTTGTTTTCTTCCCAAGTACTGAGCATCTTCAGGTGTCAGATCTTGTGAAGGGCATGGCTGGCAGTGAAAGAGGCATGTGAGCTGTTAGCATCCCAAATACTCTGGAGTCTGCTGCTAGGAATCTCTTGTCATTAACATAAACCTTGCCGAGTAAGCAAACACAAGTGATTTGCGGGTGGGAAGCTTTAGAGCTTGACAGCCTGAGAATTAAACTCTCCAGTGAACTGGAGATGAAATACTTCATCTTCCTCTCCCCAAGGGCAGCAATGTGCATTGTTCTCCTAGGTGAGGGTCACCAAGCAGAACCAAGTGCGTGTGGTGGGGTTGGAAGCGCTGGTCCAAGCCCCTTCTGGTCACTGGGTGAGTGAGCTGTGTGTTGTCTTGGCTGCAGGAGAGGGCTACAAACGGGAAGGAGGAGATGGAATAGTTTCAGAGGTAGTAGCTGAAAGCACTCGCAGCTTCAGTTAGAAGTCACAGGAAGACTCTTATGTTCTTTAGTGATCTGAAGGATTTAATGGAAATACAGTGAGTTTACAAAGGAAATATACTTTAATGTGCTTGACCTGCCTGAGAGCAACTGCTGGCAGGCTTGATGCGTTTGTGTTTGTGCTGTGTTGGAGCATTAAGGATCGAGTTTGAAGAACCTCTTGATTTGTCCTAGATTAATCGTCTTGCAAATCACAGGTCTGTTTTGTGCCTGCTGGTGCTGATGTGATCCATGGCAGCACAGTTTGTAATGCAGCAGCTCATGCTCAAGGACAGAAACTACTTCCCCAGAAGCATTTTCACCTCACTGTGTACTTGCTCTAGGATTTGGGCCTCTTCATCCGAATAGGTGGCAGGTCAAAGAAGTTGCTTGGAAATGAAAAACTGGAAAAGGAGAGGTCTGAGATGACAGTAGCTGTTCTTTGAAACTTGCTTAAAAATGTTCCATGCACTGTGCTGTTGCACACTAGGAAACTATAGGGTTTGTTTCTTCTTTCTTGGTAGGCAAGAGTTAATTTGCTTAAGTTTGATTAGTCTGACCTTGGCAGCTGCAGTCTTCAGGAGTACTTGGGGCAGAAGAAGGTGAGGCCTCAATTAGTCTGTAGCTGTCAGGAAGCACCTGGCTGCACAGAAACCTGGAACACTTAAAAAAAGAAAAGGGTATTAACATCAGTTTGGGTTGCATGACTGTAGAACATCTGTAAGTATCTACATGCTACAAAAGGCAAGTGACTTAAGAAGTCTTGTCACAGCTAATCAGATCATTCTCTTGTGCTTAAAATGTTCAGATCAGGCAGTGACCAAGTCTGGTTAGTGAGATTCTGGGTGTTAAAAGAGTAACATGAACTTGATAAGCATCATCTGAATTTATCCCAGATCTTACAAGCTGTTTGCCCTTCACAAATGAGCAGAACTTGGAGAAGTATGAATATTTCCAGAAAGGTAGTTTGGTTAGGCAGTGTCACTGAAGAAGGGTAAAGAGTTGCTTACAAAGACTGTAGTGCCCATTGAATGCTGGTACCTGACTGCAGCTGAAATTCTGTCCAGGATGTTGAAGAGCTGCAGCTTTTTGCAGGAGCAAGATATACTTGGCCTTTATCCTGTGAGTGATAGATGTTGGATCATTCAGAAAGGAAAAAGTTCTATGAAAATGAAGAAGTCTTGTGTCTCTGGCATAATTTAAGAGCTATCAGTGGACTGGATGTCTAAGCCCTGAAACTAACACCTGAGGGTCTTCTATGGTTGTGTTAGTTGGAGACACCATTTTGAGCTTTATATACATCATGTAACAACTTCAAAGCCTAACTTTCAGAATTGCTTCACAGCTCATCTCACTTCAGCTGGTGCTGCTGCTGACTTTAGCCTTAGGTAAACCTTGTGTCATCTTTGGTAGTTTCTATTTGACACAAGCCACTTTCCTGAAGTAACTCTACCTCACCAAAAAAAAGAACAATGACAGCTAATCTATCCTTTTTTTTTTGCCTGCACCAATACAAAAGCTATGTCTCATCTCAGGTGAAAGGATTGCTGATAATCATTAATACATAGAGTTATTTCTTTCTAGTTTCTAGTGTCTCTGTGAATGGACAGAAGAACACAGTCTAGGAATAGATCTAGGGAGCACAAACAGAAGATCTGACTTATCTTTTTCTTTTTATATTCTACCTCTGTACAGTTTCTTTGGAGAAGAAAAGCCCTAAGATGGCAGGCAAAGGAAGCAGCAGAGCAGACTCCATGTCCTGCAGTGTACTGAACTGGGAGCAGGTCAGCCGTCTGCACGAGGTTCTTACGGAGGTGGTTCCCATCCATGGGCGGGGGAACTTCCCGACGCTGAAGATGACTCTGAAGGACATTGTCCAGACGGTTCGGAGCCGGCTGAGGGAAGCGGGCATCGTGGTCCACGATGTCCGTCTGAACGGCTCTGCAGCTGGTCACGTCCTGGTCAAGGATAATGGGCTGGGATGCAAAGACCTGGATCTCATTTTCCAAGTTTCTCTTCTAAGTGAGGCAGAGTTTCAGTTAGTTCGAGATGTGGTCTTGCGATCCCTCTTGAATTTCCTGCCGGAAGGGGTAAGCAAGCTGAAAATCAGTCCCATGACACTGAAGGAAGCCTACATCCAGAAGCTGGTCAAAGTGTACACGGAGACTGACCGTTGGAGCTTGATATCGCTTTCCAACAAGCACGGCAAAAACGTGGAGCTTAAGTTTGTAGACTGCATACGGCGGCAGTTTGAGTTCAGTGTGGACTCGTTCCAGATCATTCTGGACTCCCTGCTCTTTTACTATGACTACTCAGAGACCCCCATGTCGGAGCACTTCCATCCAACTGTCATTGGGGAGAGCATGTACGGAGACTTTGAAGCAGCTTTTGATCACCTCCAGAACAAGCTGATAGCTACCAAAAATCCTGAAGAGATCCGAGGTGGTGGGCTACTGAAGTACAGTAACCTCTTAGTTCGAGACTTCAGGCCCATGGATAAGGACGAGATCAAAACTTTGGAGCGCTACATGTGCTCCCGATTCTTCATAGACTTCCCAGACATCCTGGATCAGCAGCGCAAGCTGGAGACCTACCTCCAGAACCACTTCTCCAAAGAAGAGAGGAGCAAGTACGACTACCTCATGATCCTGCGCAGGGTGGTGAATGAGAGCACCGTCTGCCTCATGGGACATGAGCGAAGGCAGACTCTCAACTTGATTTCTCTGCTGGCACTCAAGGTGCTGGCAGAACAGAACGTCATCCCTAATGCCACTAACGTAACCTGTTACTACCAGCCAGCACCTTACGTCAGTGATGCAAACTTCAGCAACTACTACCTGGCAAGTGCCCCTGTGCTGTACAGCCAGTCCTACCCCACTTGGTTGCCTTGCAATTGATCACTTCCCTGGAGTGCTCCGGGGTGGGGGCTACTGGAGGCCAGGATGCTGAGTGTAAATACAAATAATAACTGTCAGTTGGATGTTCTCTAGCTGGAACATGACTGTATCAGACTGTCCATCTCCTGGTGTGCAGCGGGATTATGCAGCCAGGTGACCTGCTATGAACCTTTCAGTGTATCTCTACAAATGCCAAAAAGCCTTATTACCTCTTCCTTGGGAGAAGAGAACCAGCAGCCAAACGTTAAGAGGACCAGTTAAGAAACTTTGTACTAGCTCTGGAAGTGGCTGTTAACATGTGATCTAAGTGGAGCATTCAGTAAACTGGGTTGGTTAATTGACTGTAAAATGCCTTAAGCAGAAGCTGCTCCTGGAGTAGCAGCAAAACTTTGCTTTCTATTCCCTAACCTCATTACTCTTCCTCAGTCCAAGTTCTGGCCAAATTTCTCTTCAACTAATTGTGCCAAGACTGGGCTCCTGTTATGCTTGGGTTGCTTTTACTTTGTGTCTATGTAGAGCTGGTAACAGTATGGATACTGTCTTGTAGAGGACATAAATGATATTTCCTGTAGTGCCTATGGATATGTGGTCCTGCCTTGAGTTCAAGATTAATTTCTTGGAAGTTGAAGATGGTTTAGTAAGTCTATTCATAAAGCATAAGCTGGCTAAATTTTTCTTGACTACAAAAACTTGGAAGGTGGCATTTCTAAAAGCACACCAAAACACAATCTAAAACTTGGTAATGTGAAAAGCCCTTGAAATGAGGAATTGTAGCTTTAAATAGAATTGGAGCCCTAGTTTGAACACTTAACTTGGAAAAATATTCTTGAGTCCAGCATCAAGCTAAAGCCTTTCTGACTATCATTCAAAACAATTTTGGCACAGTTAGGAAGTAGCACAGCTCTTACTTTGGGGTTTGACCAGATTTTTCTTCCACAGCAAAACCAACAAATCCCTAAACAAAAATCCTAAGCCACTATAAATTGCAGCATTATGTGCACTCCTGCCACAGTACGAGTTCTGAAAGTGCCTCCTAAAATGAATTGCTTATTGTACAACTTCAGGCAGGTCCTGAAGGTTTGCCTTTCTGTCACCACTGAAGGGTTGAGCTTACTGGGTAATCACTATCACCTGGTCACTGTATGAGATGGCATTTTGAGTAGTTAGGGTAAAATTCTTCCTTTTTACTGCTCTTAACCCTTGCTTGAAGAGATGTCCGAGCCCTAAGCAGAGCTCTCCACAGAAGCTGTATGTGTTCAAAGTCTGGGCCTGAGTTCAGAATAGTCTCTGGAAGAGTATGCACTCCCTTGGAGGTGCAGGGGGCTGATCTTCCTCAAATGTGTGCTGAACTTGCTGCTTTGAGACTCCTGGGCTTTATAAGGAAGGTTAAAAATTCCTCAGTTATTTATGTAGGGATGTTATTAACCAGATGATTTTCACTGAATTATAATAGTAAAATACATTCAGCAATGACCGTGAGTTCCTTTTGTTTAATGAGAGACATAGACTAGAAAGGCAAATCTTAGAACTAATTTTTATGTGCTGGTGCAATGTTCAGGAATGCTTGGTCACTGAGTCTTTTTTATTACTTCTACAACTATTTATTACTGTTTCTGCAAGCTTGTAAGACCAAAGTGCCTGATCCAACAAATGATTAAAGCTTAGAAGGGAAAGCAGGTGTAATACCAATATTTGGTTGCTGTTCAAGGCGGAAAACAGCAGCAGCAGTGCTGTGCTTAAATGACAGTAAAAATTGCCTGTTCTTCATAAGACCAACAAGTTCTTTCCACTTTTCATAACTACTTCACAAGGACTTCCTCAACAGAGCAGTGAGGCTGCTTCTCTGGTCAGACTTCGTTTAGCTTAGGAAGGCAGGGAGAGATGCAATTTACAAAGTGAACTGTATGTAGCCAAGGAGGCTTTAGCTTAATTTCCTGAGCAGTTTTGATAGTAACTTTGGTAGCAAAAACACAAATAATTTGGTGGATTATACTGTGGGCTTTTTTTATTGAAGGCTTCCTGATTAGTCAGCCAAAGGAGCTAAACTTGAAAGCAAACCTGGCCTTTTTCATTAACTCTGGCTTGAATTTGGTGTGGTTTACAGACAAAGACATCTGTCATCCAAGACTTGGACTTTTTAAAAACTAACATGATGCCAGTGTTGCCGTATGTGTTAAACTTAGTGCAAGCTCACTGCTGGAATGCAATCCCAGGCAAGAATAACTCCTGCATGCAAAGCAATACTTGGTCTAGTATAGAGTGTCACTAGAAAGAAGAGTTAAGAGTTTGTAATTGCTGTCGTCTCTTGCATAGATGTGCTTGATGCCAGCCTATGCTATAGCCACTGCAGAAGTGAGCCATGGCCTGGAGAGGCTTAGACTCAGGTATCTGCCTTCTGTGATGTCATGGCTGATCTTTAGGAACTGTTTTTGTGCATTGGCTCACGTGGAAGAAGTGATGAGATGCTTGGGAGGAGTCCTCCCAAGCTGGAAACACAGACTTGTTCTACTAGTCTTATAATGCCTTGACTGCTGAACATCAGGCCAGGAAAAGGAAATGCTTGGGAAGGAAAAAAGGCTAAATTGGATTCCTAGTGAGATAGAGCTATGGAGAAGTTAAGTTTCCTGCCATAAGTGTTGTGCTTTTGCTGACGTAGCTTGCTGCTGAGGCCTCTGAGGAAGCTGCAGCTGAATTGCTGCTCTCTGAACAGCAGCCTGGGTTTGAGCTTTGCAGGATTCTTGTGCTCCCTCCTGGTTAAAATGCCCTGGCACATGGGAACTACTGATGCTTTGTAACCTGGCTCTTAGATACTAAACTCTCGAGTGGTTCAATTGTATCCTGAAGCTGCACACTACCTGCTGCATTGACCCTGGAGTACCAGGGATTGCTGAGGCACTGCTGGTCCCATTGCCTTTGAAATAATCCTGGTTTGGCAGGTAAAGCTGGTGTACTTGGTAGCTTTTCATCTGTGCTGCAAGCAGCCTACCCTCTTCTGTTCTGGGTTGTCCTGGCAGCTTGATGGTGCAGGTGGCAGTGGCTTAAATTGCTGTGGGTTAGCTGGTTTGAGTTTGGGTTTATGGTGACCCCCATAGCAAGGGGTAATTTGAGAATGAGCACTAGGTAAAAGTGATGACCCTAGGCCAAGTCTAGGATGCCTTCTTGATTCAGTCACCCCTCGGCACTAATAATGCCTCTGCAAGCCTGTTCCAGCCCCTTGTGTGTCATGTGGAGGTTAGAGAGAGACTACTGCACTTCAGACTCTGACCTGATACATTCCCCCTGGCCAGTGGCATTAAAACAAAGCTGCAGTAACACTTGGTGCATCATTCCACAGCATCAAGCTCCTACTAACTGGGCTGTGGTATAAAATAGCTGTTTTCTTTGTGTAGCTTACAACCACTGCTGGACAAAGCCAGTCTGAGGTTAAGCACCTACTGACAATATTTACTGCCAAGTTCCCCTTGACTCGCAGTTTGTTGTTGTGACTTCCTCACTGTAAGATAGGCTTTTTTATTTGATAGAGATGCTACCAAGGAGACCTGGTAGAAGACTGTGTTTTAGTCACTTTGGTAAAATCCCTGTGCTGATCCCTGGTCACTGTGACAAGTTGTAAGCTAAAGCGTAGTTGGTGCTTACTCTGCTCAAGATTTAATTATTGCTGTGTTTGTCCTCAGCTCAGTCAGCCAGTCACTAAGCGGGGGGTTTAAGACTACTGCTTGCTTCTGAGTAACCATTTTTCAAAAGATCCTCATGCTTTCACATTAATCCCCTCCTTCACAAAGCAGTAGGTAGTATTGAAATCTAGTCCGAGTGCCTAAAGCTTTTTATTCAAACTTAAAGATCTGTATTTTGGACTTGAGTTCTGGAGTTAAGTATTTGGTATGTGCCTAGGCTTTGTGGGTTCCTGATTCCTAGAATAACCACTCGTGTTGGTAGTGTTCTCTGCTTGCCACTATATGAGTAGTTGGGAAAAGGCCTCTTAGAAGAGAACCTGGACAAATTGCCTTAATTCTAAACTGTCAGTGTACTGATGGTACTTATTTCCTAGTCCTCTCACTCAGCTGTCAGGATTCTGTAACTGTTAGGCACAGGAATAAGAAGAAAGTTGACCACAGCCACCAGCATCTTGGTCTAATTTGGGCATTGGGAGAGCCAAATGAATAATAAAACTTCTAGCCCTCACATCAAAAACTTACTCAATTGTTTGAATACAGTTAAGTGTATTTTATAAATGTTCTTTATTTTCAGTGAAGCTAGACATAGAGTGGGATGTTGGTCTATAGCAGAGACTTTGGGGGGAATGGTTGGAGCACTCTGGTTTTTCTCACTTAAATGTCTGGATTGGGCTTGTCTCTGAATAAAACTGCACTTCCCATTGAAATTTGGAAAGCCTTTTCCCCTATGTTTATTTTATTATTTTTTACTATTAAAAGAATTCAGCTCTTGGAAAACCTGTCTCTCATCTCTTTGGAAGAAGTGAGCTGTTTGTTTTTGTTTTCTTTTTTTTCTTTCTCTCCCCTCCCTCTTCTTTTAGTTGGCAAAACAGGGTACTAGAAATATCTGAATTTGTGATGAGCCCAAATGTGAGATTGGTCACAGTAAATTTGTCTGCTGTTCTGCACTGTGGTATTCACTTGTCATCATTGGAAATTGGGGTTTGGACCTTAATGATGCTGAAATTCTTGTGCAAATAAACTCATGCTAAACAACCCTTGCCTCGAGTTACTTTTGCATCTAAATAATGCTGACAAAGTATCTGTAGAGCTTATTGACCAATGGGTGTGTGGGGGCACTTGTGAGGTGAGTAGTAGTGTGGGGTACGCAGTAATGCTTGCTTTAGATCTTGTTCAAAGTACATTTTTAGATCTGCCTCAACTTATTGAAGATTAGTCAGTTAAGTGAGACATGATTAATCTTTCACTTTCATTATAGAGACAGCTTCTAGAGACCCATATTTTTTCTCTCTGACCATCATCTGGTCTCAACACAGACTGTTGGGTAGGGTCTGGTCTGAACTAGAGCCTGCCAGTCTGTTCTGTGACACACTCCATTTTATATGCTACTGCAAACTTCAACTCTCACCCAAGGGGGCAAGAAACAAAGTCAGCAGTTGTTCTTCAGGTTATTTACAGGTTGAAAGCCTCTGCTTTCACACTGTCCTAAATGCTGATGCTACTACTAACCAATGGTCAGTGGGAGTTCAGCAGGTCAAAGCCAAGTACAAGCTAGGGCTGTGTGGCAGAGTCCACTTGCTGCCTCTGCTCTAGAATAAATAATAAATGCTCTTAAAAATTGTGTTTCCTTCTAATCCCCTCTAGAGCTCAGACAAACTCTAGCCTCAGTTAAGTATTGCTGGAGAAATTCCAGTCTCCAGGACCTTGTAACACCTGCAGTGGAAACTTCTGTGGAGTTTAGGGGCAGTATGATCCCATGAAAGTAATCATGAACCTTGTGTAGAACCTTCTCCAGATCTAATTGCTTCCCTATGAACTTAAATAGAGAACTGATAAAGCAGCTGGGCAGCACCAACCATCTGCTTGTCACCTGAAACTCTCTTACCTTAACTCCTGTTTGTCACACCATGAAAGCTTCTGAGTTATTTTGGGTACCACCCTTGTGTTTCTAGAGTACCAAGCTCAACTTTGAAGGGTCAGATAGTGAAACAACAAAATATCTGTGCTTAGGCAAGTGGTGCCAGAGTACTCTGTATGTTCTATATAGAGCTTATATAATAGTAAACATTCAGAGGAAATAAAGAAAGATGGTTTTGCTCTATTGCAGCTGTATTGTTAGTGAAAATAAGTCTCCTGTTAGAACTCTGCCTTCTCCATGCTGTGCAAGGTGAGTTCAGTGTTGCCATGGGCTGTGGGGCATTAGACACACGGTACTCTATATTATTGTCATTATTCTGTCAGGTGTTCTTATTTTCTCCTTGCTTCTGTGATGGAATGATTAATATTTTTGAAATCAGGGTATTCAAAGTGCCCTTACAGAGACCGAATAATTGGTCCTATGAGAGAGGAAAAAAATCTGTTTATTCCTGCTTATTTAATATTGCTTTTTAAAAATTAATGTATTTAGTTAATCAATACATTAAGTACCTGCAGTTGCCATTTTCAGCAATAAAATAGCATTTTTATTTATCCAGCACATACCACTTGAATATGGGTATGAAACATAGCAGTCATGTCCTGCTGCAGAAGCTGTGCTGTGATATGTTCTGCTTCATCTCAATGAGTTCCACATCCTATAGGCAAGACTGCCCAGCCAAGGGAATATTTGGCCTGCCAAATCTTAGTGATTTTCCTCCTAGGAAAGGGTTGAGTCATCATGCTGGAAAAAATGAGTCTTGACAAAAGCTGTGCAAAGCAGCTGCTAGAGCCTAAGTTGGTAGTTTGTGTGCACATTGAGGAATCCTATACATTTGTTAGTGTTATCCCATTGACCCTTGGCTAAGTGGTTTAATTAGCCAGCAGGAAGGAGTTGCCTAGGCTGTGCTGTGAAATGCTGGGCTGTTTTTGTCACTGGTAAGTAGATTAGAGGACAGCCCATGTCACCCCACTGCTTGGAGAATGGAGTAATGCAAACTCTGGAAGAAGTCTGATCAAGACAGAGGACTGGCTGGTTTCGTCTGTGTCAACAACCTTTTGTCACTGAGAAACCTCTGTGGGAGCTCCTGCATACTTCAGGAGACTCCCAAGGCTTGATTGCACCTCAAGCAAAGGAAAAATTCTCCCCTCTTTTAAGAGAAGGGTTGAAGTGTGAGGATTCTAATTTAGTCACTGCCTCCATGCAGCAAGGCAAATCTGAGTGTGCCAGATACGTGAAATGTGAATTACACCCACAGCCTGGTCCCTTTGTGGGTGCCCTTCTCACTTCAGAAGTGACTGTCCACCTGCAACAATTCCCTTCCCTACCCCCTCTCTATTGCTTATCTGAAAAACTTACTCTGAAAGCTATATCTGAATGTTCCCCCCTGCAAGTTAGTGCCCTAAGCTTGCCCTGGAGATAGTGGCAATTCCCTGAGTACTGGGAGAACCTGTTCTAATATTTGATTGTGGTCATTACTGAGAATTTCAATTGCATTTTCACATTGAGCTTTGAACTTCAGCCTGTGGATTGCTGTATCCTTATCAGCCAGGCTGAGAGGTCCCAGACAGTCTCCTGCTATCCACTCATCTCTTCAGTGCTTGGATGAACTGCAGAAAATGGGCGCTTGAAGCTTTATGTTGTATACATTGGATTCAGGAGAGGGAAACATTTTCTTCTGTAACTTAGTTATTCCTGTTTCTCCTGACCCAGCACCAGCTGTTAGCCCAAAAACTGGTGCTCAGATTGCTTCTCAACCTCTTGATGTTTGTGTCCACAAACTCTGCCTGCCATTTTTACCATGGCAATATGGCATGCCAAGTTCTTCTGCTGATCAGTTATCCACAGTGATTTCAAATTCCATCTGCTGCTTTCTGAGGCAGCCTCTACCATCTGCTATCAACAACATCTGTGCTCCTGGTTTCCAGATGTTGTACTTTGTACTTGGGGGTATTAGAAAAATATTTTGTCTGAATTCTATGGGCAAATTCTCACAAAGTGGATGGACAGAGTAACTCATCTTCATTGCTTATTACCATGCTGTCTTCAGTGTTGCATGGTTTTCACAGTTTTGCATTGTTCTTGCATACTGAAGGGTACATGACATAGTTGTGGGCACTTTGAAACCTGCAGGTGGTTTAAAACCAGTGTCAGCACAAAGTCCACAGAGGTACTGGATGCAGGTTATTTTGGGAGTTTTTATTTGTTCTGCAAATACAGAGTAGAGACAGCAAAGAAACCTTATATTCTGTCAGTGCTTAACAGCAACTCCTCAGTCCTTTCCTCTGCACCCCCACATCTAAAACTCTGCAGTTACAAGTGTCCTTGGGGCTTACTATCTAAGTACTGGTTTTACTTACTGTTAATAAAGAATAGATGAGTAGTCAAGGAGTCCTTGGTTTGGCACAAGTGAAGAGCTCCATGTTTCTGCTCTTGCCATCACATCTGTAACTCATCACAGTCATCTGCTTGTCATGCTGCTGGTGTGGGGCTCCCCAAATGTTGCACAGCCCTGACTGGTTGCCAGGAGTGATGTAAATCTCTCGACCCCCATGAGTTCCCTTCCACTTTGTCCTCCTGGGCAGCTTTTCTTAGGGCTGGAACAGAGTGAGTTATTTTGGGGCTGAGAGCCTGCCACAGGCACAGTCCAAATTCCCTGTGACACCAGTGGGAGTTTTTCCAGTGCTGTGAGGGATTTGCTAGCAGCCTGGCAGACCTGAGTGACATGGGCTCCTGTGTTACAGCTGTCCTGCTGCCCAGCTGAACTGGACTGTGCTTCTCCAGCCCTGTTTGATCAGTGGGAGCAACATGTGCAGATGGAGCTCAGCCTCTGGCATCAAATTCATGGAGTTACTCCAGAGAAATGCTGCTCACAGGAAAAAATACCCCCAGCATCTGCTTTGGAGCAGAGGATAATTTGAATATGGAGTAACATTCCAGCTAGAGAAGTGCATGCCTCAGATTGGTGGTTAGCCTCCCTCCTTGCAGCACTTCTCTGGTAGAGGGAGGATTCCTATTTAATACTGTTTCCCAGACCATGGGCCTTGAAGAGAGGAAAAAGCACGTTTTGGTAACAGGGGGACCTGCTGGCAGGGCCTGGAGTGGATATTTTGGAAGCCCTGCCTGTTGATGGGGTGGGAAGGGAAAGGGAGTTGGGATGGTATTGGGACATTTGAGAAAACAAATAGAAGGGTTAAGATTTTCAAAAAATCCCACACAGATGAATCAGGAAACTGACGGGGAGACATCCCATCTTACAAGCAGCTCTGACTACAAAGTGCAGCAGCATGCCAGCAGAACTTGCAGTGGGGCTGTGTTATGCCCAAGCTAAGTATCATTTATAACTCTTTGCAATACTCAGTTGCAACATAAACCGTGGTAAGCCTGCTCTTCTGTTATCGTGGGCTACACGTGGCTCTCAGCACTTCTGGTGTGAACTGTGGCCTTCAGAATGCTCAGCCAGATTTTTGTTGACTAGTTAGAAATAAAAAGATTTCTATATGGGTATAATTGCAACTACAGTTATGAGTTTCAGTTGACCAGGACTTGAATTTTTGTTTTAATTGAAGTACCAGGTGAGAACATTTAGTTTTTTTTAAAAAACAAAATTTCTTTCGTGAATAAGAGTTTATTTACTAGCAATGTACACTTGACGAAAGTGTCTTGCTGTAAGACTGCTTGTGAAGTTATGACTTTTAAGTCCAAAACAGCAGCTTTTACGTTGAGGGTGCTTGCTGCCTGATTGCTGGTTTTATTTACTGCTAATAAAGAATAGATGAACAGTGAAAGGGTCTCTAGTTCACCTCAGGGATCATTTGACTGATTTGCAGTATTATAATACCAGATGATCATCAGAGAGTTTATGTCCACTACAGCCAAAAGGTCCAGATCCCAGACCTCATGGAAAAGTACTGTTACAATGCACTATAGTGGTCTAGACTTGAATAAGAGAAAAACTACAGAAAAAAAACAATTTAAACCTGGTTTGGTTTGGTTTGGTTTGGTTTGGTTTGGTTTGGTTTGGTTTGGTTTTTTTACGATGTTTGTTCTTCAGGCTGTTGCAGGCATGCTAGATAGACTACAAGCCATGTTTAAGCTGTGAGAGGGACCATCTCAGAGGAGGAGGTTCATTTCTGTACATGTTGCATTGCAATACATCACAAATAGGCTGCAGTGTAGCAGCACTGGCTCGTGGCACTGCTTGAAACAGCCTGACAGCCTAAGTGGCTGAATTTTACACCCAGTGAAATGACCCTACTTTAAAAATTGCATCAGAGGACTGAGAAACTGCAGAAAGGTGTTTAATGTTCATGTGGCCAGAGCTGTCTGAAAAGCAGTGGTGCCCACACTGCCTCTTGAGGAGGGGATTTCTGTGCATTTCTGTGCATTTTAGAGAGGGCCTGGGGTGTTGCTGAGCACTGAGCAGCAGCACAGGGGCCTTCACTGCCCTGCCACAGTCACTGCACAATGATGTGAAGTAGAGTGTCAATTAAACCTTACCTCCAAATGACATGAATTAAGTGGCAAGTTAAACTTTGCCCCCAAATTTAATCAGGCTCCATAGAAACCTAACATACTTATTTAATTTTTCCAGTGGTTTAATTTCCTTTTTATTTCCGTAGCAATGGATTCTTGAGAATCCAGACATGCCAGAGTGCTGGCAGTTTACCTAGACTTTAACCAAATCTTTATTTTCACAGCATTGAGTGAGCAGAGAACAGAAGCACTGAGTAAACAAAGTGTAACTGCTCTATAAATGTTGTTAACAAATATTTAAAGAGTGGGTTTTAATATACAGAGGACCCTTATTACTTATTTTTTGCTAGGCACTTATTATATCTTTAAAGAACTAAAATCTTACTTTCATTAAATAGTTGCCATTTTCATTTTTCTTCTGGTAGGTGCTGGTTGTAGCCTGGATCCCAGATATCACATGGAGATTCCTGTCACAGGTGATAGGAACAGCAAAATGTAGGTATGACTGTTATTCAGGCTAATGTTTTACTCCTTATGCTCCAAAGTGAAGATAATTTTTAAAAAAACCAAACCTCTTGAAATACTGCACAGGCTGACAACAGTATTTTTCTTTCACAAAAGAGTATTTATATAAATTCTTTTCTTTAAAAAAGACGCATTGAAGCAAGCCCAGGGGTTTATTTTGGCTGAGGGTTCCTGACTTACAGCCACCCAAAATAAGCTGCTTTGGCATTTCACGGAGTGTTGTGTCCCGTGCCGGGGGTTACTCCCAGTCGAGGCAGCCCCTGGTGTCAGTGCCTGGCTGCAAAACCCGTCTGGGGCTTCTCTGCTCCTTGGCACTTTGGCTTCGAGGTATCTGGGACCCGAACTCAGCCTCTGCTTAACCTTTGCAGCATTTCTTCTTATCCCAAACTGCTAGAAATATGACAAGAATACCAGGAATTTTCTCTCAAGCCCAGTGGAGCCATGCCACCCTTTCCTGTGGCGCTGGGATGACAGCGTGGGTCTGTTCTTGCCGGCTGCCCAAGTCCTCTCTGCCCTGTGTCAAGCTGGGTGTTAGCAATTCTTTCAGCCAAAGGTCTGCAGGGGTCAGGGTAGAGACATCTCCTGCAGGGATAAGGAGCCTTTGCATCTTCTGCCTTCTGCTCTCACGTGAAGCTGAGTGACCCACTTGTCCTAGCTTTTGTTTTTTTCTGTGTCTGAATGTGGCAGGAAGTGCTGCTGCCACGGCAGGAGCAGAGGTTCAGGGGAAAAGTCTGACTTAGAGGCCAGAGTTTTATCACAGAACAATTCACATCTTTAAAGCATGTTCAGTCCGTGCTCTTAAGCATTTTTCTCCAGTTTTCTTTGGTTAGATAAAGTTACTGTCAGCCCCATGAACTTCAAGGACTCCCTCATTTCCAAATGGAAATGACTCCAAGCCATCTAGGAGCCAGAATTAGAAAACCAGTCAGTTCAGGTGACCACACACCTGAAACTTGGTCAGCCAGGAGGCATTCAGGGGTCTGGAAGCTGGTTCTGGAGTATCCAAATGAGAACCAAATGAGGATATGAAACAGTATTCCTGCCAGTGGTTTGGTATATTGTGATGTGTCTCTGAAAGTATCTCAACAGGGGGATAATTCTGAGGAAGATGGATAGGAAAAAAAAACTTTGTGGAGAAAAAATACGTTTTAAAATGGGGAAAGTTCTTTAGGAGGAGTATGTAAGATGGACAAAGAGCTGTGTATGCAAGAGAGATGACAGCTTCAGCTAAAAGCCACTGTAATGAGCTCAGTGAGACTGGAAGATGATGAAACCCCTGAACTGGTAGAGAGTGGAGAAAGACACGCATCAAACTCATTTCCTAATGCTAAATTCCAGTTTAGATGTTTGATTTTGTTTTTCCTTGTTGTTTGTTGGCTGGTTGGGGTTTTCCCCTGTCACCCAGCTTCTCCCGAGCGGCAGACGCGCCCCTGCGCGCCCGGTGCCCCGCGGAGCGCTCAGCACCGCGGACAGCGCCCGCACCGCCCGGCACCCCCGGGACACCGGCAGGGCCCCCCCAGGCTGCCGGGGGCACACGGGCGGGTCTGGGGGTGTCTATGTGTCTGTGTGGGATGTCTGGGTGTTGCACGCAACCTGTAATTAAGAGAGTTTATTAACTCTTTTCGGAGCTCCCTCATTTGATGGAGAAATCTCCAAAGAATGAGGCAAAGATGCTGCAGGGGTGGTTAGCCGGAAAGGAGGTGGGGAGGGATGTTCCATGTGATCCCGGTCTGAATGGAAGGCTCTAGAGGGAGAGCCTGTTTTCCAGGAGCTATTTCCACCAGTCTTTCAGAAGTCAGCCTCTTTCTTCAGCTCCATATGGAGCCTCATGCCAAATCTTCTCAGGGCTTTTCTTGTACCCATCACCTGTGCAAGTACTGTGCATCCAGCTACTCAGTGATCCTTGTGACTTCCTACCAACTCAGGATTTTCCATGATGCTATGGCACATGTGTAGCAGTTCCATAGCCACAAATTGTTAATTCCATTTTATGTAATCCTTTCACTCTGAGGGCCTCAAAAGAACCCATTAATTTGCCTTTCAGCACAAGAGGAGAAACTATTTTAAACTGAGTTTTATTTGACAGAGAGCTGAAAAGAGAAGGACGGAGGAGAAAATGGAAATAGTCACACAGGATGTTCCTTTTTTTTTTTTGGATCTTGCTATTCTGTGTCCATTCAGGCTCACCTCTGCATGAACCAGTTTTTCTTGCAGCATGGGCTCCCAAGGGTTTCTTTGCTTCTTCCTCAAAAAGCACAGACAAGCAGTCTCCAGACAAATGGTCTTTAGTACACGGCTGCACAGAAGAGATAACTCAGGTCTAGGATGATAATGGAACAAATGTGAGAAGAGCTTTCCCACCTCAGCTCCCACCTCACACCCAGTGGATGCTGATCAAAACCCATGAGGGATTTGTTTTCCAGCCAGCTGAGAACCTCAAAAGGCAGTGGATGTTGAATTTTGAATTGTTGAGTCACCTGGGTGTTGGTTTTGAACAGTGGATTCCCCCTTCTTCTGTGTTGCAGTGTGAGCTCCCAACCTTGTTTCAGACTGTCTGCTCTGGGGCCTGAGACCACATTATAAATCTTGCAGCACTGTTTGGGTGGTATTTTAACTTGTATCTTCTAATCCCCTCGACATGAGGCAGAAAAGAAATGGGTAGGCCATGCTGTAAGGGTTCCTCTGTAGATGTTTGCATGGAAGAGCGTGATACCAATGTGTGAAAGAAAATACCAGGAGGGGAGTGTGTAACTAAGGAGAGGGAGGTCATGACTGGATCAGCCTGACCAGGGGAACACCAGTGGAAGGAAGGAGCTGCAATACACAGATGACTCTTCTTGGCCTGCCTGTGAAAGCCCTGGCTGGGTATGTGCCCTGCTGTGCTGGTGCCCCCCGTCACAGGGGACTCAGCTGCCTCCTTCCAGGGCAGGCCCTCTGGCTGGGGAGATGAAGGGTGAAGAGTTTTGGGGGTTGGCTTGGAAGCCTGAGTCATTTTGAGTGGTCTTCTCCCAGGAGAATGAAAGGTCCCTTCAACAGTAGAAGAAGAGATGGAGAGGAAAAGCTGCCCTGGGATGGGATTGAAGGGGAGTCCTGTGGTGGAATAGGCTGCATGACCCAGGCCAGCAGCTCTCCTCGAGTGGAAGAATCATGATCATCACTCTTAGGAATAAAAGTTCCCCATCCTCTGCCTCTTTAAAGGCAGACCCCCATGCCTGTGGCAGCTGTCCTGGCTTTTCCAGAGGGAGCTCTGTTCTGCAGGATGGGGGCCAGTATCCACCATCTCTGGGTCAAATCGCAGGCCCACACCCAACCTGGGCTCTCAGCAGCTCCCCTCTGGTTTCCCACGTGCACTGGGATGCTGCTGCTGCTGCAGGAGGCCTGGGGACAGCATTTCCACCCTCCTCAGGAACCCATGTCCCCGTGGTGGAGGGAGGGATGCCCAGCCAGCTGTGAGTGCTCCTTGGCAGCCGGAGGGTGGCACGTTGTGTACGCAAGAGTGTGTGAACTCCGTCAAACTTCACAAACAAGGATAAGAGCAGAGCTGGGACGTAATCAGCGCTCAAATATAGCAACTCAAGGTCTCTCGAGGGTGAAACAAGAGAAACAGCAAGGCAGAACAGGTGTCACAGCCCCTGTGGCTTTCACTTCCCCTTACCTTGGCTTCTCAGCAGTGAAGCTGGTGCTGGCCACAGGGCCAAATTTAGACTTCAGATGGCAAAACAGCCTGTCACAGGCAGCCTTGTTGCTGTGCAGGGCAGGAGCCTCACTGTGCCCTGCGTGGCAGCATGTCCAGTGCCATGCAAGTCTGGCCGAGCCCCCACCTCCTCCCCATCTCCACTGCTGCCTCTGCTGCTGCTGCTGCAAAAGCAGCCAAGCACAATCCCAGCTGGCAGTTTGGAGCAGCCTTGTGGCTGGCTCAAGAGCCAGACGTTGAAGGACTGCACCCCTCTTCTTGGCCTCTCTGAGAGGTCTGGCCACAGCTGTCACACGGTGGAAAGATTGGGTTGGTGAGGCAGGACGTGGGCTAGCATGGCTCCTGTCTCTCCCAGTCCCTGGAAGACGTTATGGGGAAGGTTGCCACTGCCCAGCAGTGTGGGCTTCTTCGCCTCTCCCTGGGGACAAGACCTACACTGTGGCAAAGTGAAGCAGAGAAATACATCCCCTCCCAGGTGGGGTTTGGCTTTCTGAGCTAACATGGGGTTAATAGGGGGGTTATGCTTGTGTTTCCCACTGATACATTATTGCTCCCCTGAGCCCCAGGGAGCTTCTGGAAGAGATGGGCTGGTGCTCCTGGGCTGTCCCAGACATGGCTCTGCATAAGGAGAGCCACCTGTAGCTCTCTGTGGGCTTGGGCATGGCTTGGGATGAGTTACCTGTGTGTCACACATGGCCTGAGAAAACAGAAAGGGAAAACTTCAAACCCAGGGCCAGGCTTAGAGCTCTCCTAGGGCTGGATCTAGGCCAAAGCTGGCTTGTGCTCAAGTAGGGAGCACCAGAACCTCAGCAGCCCCAGGAGAAGACCATTTCTGCTGAAGACATTGCACATGCTTGGCTTCCCCACTGTCACAATAGCAGCGTGGGTGGCAGGTTCCCTGGCCACTGTGGAGGAGAGGTCAGGTTTCCTGGGGAGTTACAGCCACAAGGGAAAGGTTATGGCAAAGCCAGGACACCTGGGCTGTCAGCATCCTGTGAAGCACATCCCTCTCCTGCCCTGCTCCATCATCTGGGCTGGCTGCTTTTGACCCCGGGTGGAGGTGCAGCAGGGCTTGTGGCTGGAAACAGCTGCTCTCTCAGTAGCCTCTTCTGACTGAAAACAGCAGCTTTGTGAGAGGACACAGTGGCTAAAATGGGATGAGGTTGGAGGGCCAGGTGCAGCATGAAAGCTTTCTTAGTGTCACAGGTGCTGATAATGATAATAAAAAAAGAGAGAGAAACCTCCCGCATCCTCCTGCCCATGCACTTGGACTTTCAGCCAAGTGCCTAAAGCAGATTTTCCCTGGGTGTGTGGATGAGTGAGCTCTGTGGATGCCCCCCTTCTGCAAGATGCTTTGGTCCCCATCTTCCCCCTCTTCTCCCCTCATGCCAGTAGACAGCATGGCAACTGAAGCTTCCTCTGTGCACCTGAGGAAAAGAATTTGTCCCTGTGCTTCTTGCAGAGAACCACTCCTGTCCCTGCTTTTGTGCTCTGACCTGGGCACCAGTAGGCAGGTGGAGGCCATGGCCAGCATGGAGTCTGTAGCAGAGGACTCTGCTCCACCTCCATCCATCCCTGTAAGTGTGGTGACCTGCAGGGTTTGACACAGGCATATTGATCCACACTCAGGCAGCCTGCCTAAGCTGGGTGAGGGTCTCTAAGCAGAGGTGTTGTATGATGCCTTCAAACCCCCCAGCTCTTGGGGAAGCTGGGGGGTGTGACTTGCTGTCTTGGGTTGTGGAGTCAGGGGTGTGTATTCTATTTTCATTTGTTAAAAGCAGTTGGAGAGACGTTTTTCTTTATCTCTGGGAGGGAGAGGGGCGGATGCCTTTTGATAATAGGCCAGCTGTTCAAACCAGGTAGGGCATTGTTTCTTATCGCTTTCACCTCCCGGGGAATATTTCCTGCTAATGGACCATTAAGACACCCCTAAAAGCACACATCCCCAAAATAGACTATCCACATTACATCATCCTATTGTGAGATGCTCCACCCAGTGGGGGGAGCCAACCATTCCTACCTGGATAAAACTGAGACACAGGGACACAAAGGCATCTAGCTTCACCCGATTCCTGGGAGGAAGGCTGGACCCTTCTCACCACCACTGGACTCTTGTTCTACAGGATCATCTCTACTCCACCAGAACCACATCTGCCACTCCAGGAGGACTCACTTTTGGACTGCTTCCAACACCCTGACCAACAGGGTGTCAGGTTGTTGCTCTGACTCTGTCAGGGTTTTCCAAAATTGTTTTTTGTTTGCTGGTTTGGTTGGCTGGTTTTGTTTTTTTTTCTACTACATTTGTATTGTTAATATTTTTAGCAAAGAACTGTTATTCCTATTCCCAAATCTTTGCCTGAAAGCCCTTGATTGCAAAATTATAATTTGGCTGGGGTGAGAGGTTTACATTCTCCATTCTAAGGGAAACCCCAGTTTCCCTGGCAGATACCTATCTTTCCAAACCAAGACACTTGCAAGCAAAATGCCACGCACCAAGAAGATCCTGTCTGTGCTGCTGTTTCCCTGGCCAGCCCTGTGATGATGGACCAGGATCCCAGCACCAGCTGAGCACCTGGCACTGGAGTGGTGTCTGCAACGAGGTCTGTGGCTCATGCAGCACCTGCTCCATGCACAGCTCTTCAGTGCTGCTTCCCAGCCCTGAGTCCAGTCCTGTGAGAGCCCAGTGCCACCCGCAGCATGAGCTGCTTGTGCTCATCCCCATCCCATCCTGGGGAGCCTGGGGCTGGTGGGTGTCAGGATGAGGATGTTCCCATCCACCCTGCAGGAGCAATGTGTAGGTGAACCTGGTCACCCGCTTAGGAAGGTTTTGAGCTGCTCATAGTCCACCTCAGTAACCAATCTGAAAAATCAGTGTGTGGTCCCCAGAGATGCTTGCTCCTTTGGGAATGTGGAGTAGCCCAATGTGTCCTACCAAATGATCATACCAAAGCTCCCTGGGATGCCAGGAGGGTTTGTGCCCCCATGTCTGAGTGACACAGCACAAGGGATGGAATGAGTAACTTGTTCCTTGGCCAACACCTGTGTTTTGCAATAGGAAAGGGCTCTTTGAAGGTAAGAGCTTTTCATGGAGTTTGTCAGCTGTGGATGGCAGACGTGGTGCATTTGATGGACTTCATGGTGCTGGCTGAGCCTCTTGACTGCTTTGTCCCATCTTGGGTGCCAGTACCCCAGTGTTCCTGGCTGGACCAGCACTTGGGACACCAGGAGCAGCCTCTCAGCTTTGCAGGGGAGCAGCACTGGTGCTGAGGAGCTGCTGTAACCCTGCTGCTCAGTCACTTTCTGAGAGCTCTGCAGTGCAAAATGCCTGAGAGGCAGCGATCCCTGTGAGCAGCAGCACGCAGGAGACACCACAGTGAGGTCAGACTAAACATCAGCTCTGTGCCAGGTTGTTGACATTTTGTCCTGGAGGAAAAGATCCTGAAAAGGCCTCGAGGAAGCAGTGAGGTGAGACTCCGTGCCAAAATGGGACCCTTTCCCCAGCTACAGCCCTTCTGGAGAGGCCCTGGGTTGGAGCTTCCAGCTGCTTGCAGCGCTTGCTGCCCCCATGTCCATTCCCAGGTTTGTGTGACCTGGACATTTACCCCAGAAAGGGGAAAAGATCCCTAAGGTTGTGCTGTAGCTCCAGAGTCAGGCCATGTCTCGGGATGCTGCAGAAGCTGTGTCCCAGGGAGGCAGTGATGGCACTAACCCCTCTCCCGGGCTCTGGCATCCCGGGCTGTGCCTGCACTTCTCGGGATGGGCGCCTGGCTCTGCCGGTGCCGTCGGGCATTGCTCCCGTGGCAGAGCCTGCTGGGGAGTTTGCTGGGGCAGGTGCTGCTGATCCTGACATTTAGGACCATCAGCTAAAGTGGGCCAAAAATAATAAAGAATGGGGTTTAGTGAAGTGCTGTTTGCTGTTCCCAGGCAGGAAGGGGTTAATCCGGTTGTGAAAGCACGGGAGACTCTGTGCTGTGGAAGAGAAGCTGCATGTGCTGCTTTCAGGGAAGTGTCCCTCCAGCCACGCTCATTGCCAGCCTCAACACAAACCAACCTCATCTTTAGGCTCACTAGTCTCAGTCACTGCCCTGGAAACCTGATCAAATATTCCTGTCCATTTTTACCCCTTTGCCTGGTTTCCATGGCAGAATTTCTCCCCCTTTTACCACAGCAGGCAGGGCTCTGGCCTTCACTCCTTCTTAAACATACAGCACAGGAACCAACAAGTCCATGTGCCCTGGCACTAGCAAGGAGGGTTCTAATATCTCTTTTAATAATCTTTAAGCGAAATACAACGAGGCAGAATGGATAGAAAGAAAAAAAAAAAAAAAACAAACCCAAAAACCTACAAGCCTATAGCCATACACTGTATTTGCAGATTACCTTAGAAAAGACCTTGTTAAAAACCTCCAAAAGTTCATATAATTTTTGGGGTTTTTTTTTAGTCATTTTTTGGCTGACTCAGCTGACCATTCTGTTGAGTTTGTGAGATGATGGCATTTGCTCTGCAGCAGGTGTTCCAGGCTGCAGTCAGCAGTTTTATGAATTTTCTAAATGCATATTTGCTTATCCTTTATTTTTTGCCATTGGAGACTTGCCAGGTAGGGGTTTAAGCCCTATGGTTCCACAGTTCCGTGAGTTGGTGAGCAAGCTTTTGGTAAGTCTCAGCACAAACTGATGGCATAAATTAGCCCATTTTGTTCTGTCTCCAACTTGAAAACTTCTTTTCTCTTGGAAAAGTGGCATTAAATCAGAAAAGAGAGTTGAAGTTCTAGCCCACCATGCGAGAGGAAGGAGGGAGGACAGTTGCTGTGTTTGGGGAATGGTTTTGGTTGGTTGGTTGTTTAGAAGCAGATACAAATACCTGCAACTTTGGCAGCCTTGTGGTTGGTTTTTTTTTTTTTTTTTTTTTTTTTTTTTTTTTTTTTTTTTTTAATGGTATTATATTTAGGAGATTAGATCTTGATTATTCTCCTTTTCCTGGAAGACACTTGACACAATTCAAGCAAGGGGACAAAACAAGAACAACCAAGAGGCTCAAAATTGTTTTAGCCAAACAAACAATTGAAAACATCTATGTTTTATGTTGGTTCCTTTTAGCAGCTGTTTGTCTTCAGATGTCTGGCAAGTGGTCACAAGAAGCACTTTGTGTGAAAATTCAAGGAGTGGTCACTGCTTCAGCTAGCAATGGACAAGGTTTCCATCTCTGTTTATCTTTATCTGACCCTCTTATGCAAGGAGAACCCAAGTCAGGATTAAACAACAAATATATATTTAAAAATCTCTATTAAAAAAAACCCCAAACCCAAGCCCCTTTTTGTCTACCATGAAGGTTTTATAAACCAGAAAGCAAAAACTCTACGACACCTCAAACTCACCAGAGGCACAAACTGCCCGTGACCTTTTGGAAATCCCAAGAGACTGTCACCCCTTGACTTTGTCTGCGCCAGCAATGCTGCAAAAGGCTGACTCACTCCACAGGAAGAGCCCTTTTTCCACCTGGGGAGGGCACTTCAGCTCAGCTGACATGGATTGTCTCTTGGGAAGGATTGAAATTTTCTTTGGAAGACCTTGTGCCTGTTGGATCACTGGCTCTTCCCAGCTGAGGAGCTTTTGCAAAATATGAACGAAGCTTTTGTTGCTAGAACTTTATGGGGAAAAAGGGAGCCAGCTGCATTGCTGCTCTTGGTCTTGGAAAAAAGAGGCAATTTCAATTGCATGTGGTTGCATTTGTGTGCAGCTGGGCTCAGGGCCGTCCCTATAATTTTATTTATAAATAAAAAGTTAATTACTCCTCATGTGGCTTGGAAAGTAGTAAGAGTAGGATGGATGGGAGTTAAATGGATGTGACCTTTCAAAAACTAGTCTGCCAGCAGGAACACAAATCCTAAAAAAAAAAAATAATAACGTTTAAAAAAGGGAAATATTAAAAAAAAAAATGAAGGAAATCCCCATTAGTAACACAGTTTGGGCCATCAAATAATATCCTCAAAGTTTATTCTTTGGTTGAAGACAACCCTGTTCTTTCTGTCTCTTTTTCTGGGCAGTCACAAGATGCCCAGGACCTGTGATATGCCTGGCCACTCCATGTATCTGTCCTGGGGCAATCGGCCTGCATGAACCAGAACTGAGCCCAGGTTAAAAAAACAACAGCTCTTTTGGCCTTGAGAAACAGAGCACCTCATTCCCCTGACCCCCTCCTGCACCTTGCTAAAGGGACTGAGAGACTTCTGTGGGCTGTGCACGTTTTTGCATTGCCTGATCCTTAGGGGAGAGCAGCTCCAACGCTGCCCCCATCCTCCCTGCCAGCCCTCCCCATGTGAGGTTACTCTACTGTGCATATGAAAATAACTCGTACGTCCCAGTTTATTATTTCTCCTGAGCAGATGAGAGGGTTGGAGGCCGATCAGAGCAGAGGAGTCTCCTGGTGAGTTCATTCTTCAAAAGCTTGTGACGGCTGCTTCTCGTTAGGGCTTGCTGTAGTGCCAGGAGAAAAGGATATTTCTCTCTGGATTCATGTGCACGTCCCTTTACTGCTGTCCTGGAGTGGCTGCAGCTGCTCTGCTCTTGGGATTTTTCAGACACAGCAAAGCCTGTGCTGTTTAGACTGCATGGGATGCTGGCAGCTGGAGATGGAGGGCTCGGAGCAGAGCGAGCTGCCAGCTGTGCAGAGCAGCCACGGGCACGGTTCTGACCTCCCCAGCAGTGCCTGGGTGCAGCACACGCTCCAGCCACGGATGCTGGGATGCATCAAAGAATATTGGAGCATCCAGGGGGCTCCTAAACAACTTTGTTCTTCCTCACCCCAAAAACCCCAGCTGAGAGCCCCTCAAGAGGTATCTGGAGTCAGCATGTTTGATTCAGCATAGGTGGTTTAAGACTGCAGTGAGCTGTGGGTGGGGGGACACAGGAGCTGCTTGCTGCTCCTGTCATCCTTGCTGGTTGTTACAGGGCTGTGGTGAATTCCCTCAGGCCGGCTGAGGAGCATTGCAAGGCCAGCCTAAGGAAGCAGCCCTGTATCAGAAAACCTTGCTGCAGTGTTTTCCACAGGTGTAAGGACTATTTCTAGTTGTACAATAAAATAGCTTACATCCATCAGCAAACAGTGACAGGACTTTCCAAATCAGGTGCTGAAAAGGTGTTGCCTTTTGAGCTCCATGGAAACGGGCCACTGGAGGATGGGGCAGGAGGGAGCAAAGGGTTTGGCAGGGGGGCAGCCTCAACACCTATTCTTAGTAACTCACACTGAAAGTTCATTGAATAATTGTGAATTATTTCTGTGCTGTGGCTTCTGTAATGACTGTGTAACCAGTTTTGCTGGCTAATGGTAGCAGTGATGATCACAGTGCACAGTGAGACATTTAAATGTGATGCATTTGCCTAACTGCCCCAGTGGCTCTGAAAAATGTCTAAAAGGGCATCTTTATTTATGGCCACTCCATCTGCAAAAACTCCACCTGCTCCACCATTTTTTTGGGTCTCAGTATGCTCTGATGGGCAAAGCACCCCTTCTCACACCCCTGGGCTCTGCTGTCCTGAGCTGGCACATCAGCAAGTCCCACTGATGGCTGCTACTGCACCAGCCAGGCTGCAGAACATTTCTGCCTTTTCTTCTTCATGGTCGTGAGTTCTTGGGGTTGAACATTTTATTATTATTACTTTCTAAATTCTTGGATCAGCCCCTCAAAAATGTTTTGGTGTATGGCTGTAACAGAATCCAGTTCAAAGAGATGCTCAAGAGCAAACAAAGGCACCACAACAGGACATGGAGCATTTCCCTTCAACGTAACTACTTCACTGGGGTCTGCCAAAAGAAGCTATGCTATCATTACCATAAAATATGTTTGCATTTTTCAGATGCTCTTGTCTGGTCTCATAAAGAGCAGCTCTTCTGCTTAGTGCTCTCTCTCTTATGGCTCTGGCCTTAGGAAAATTCTTGTTCAGTGTTATCATTCAGACCATGATATTGACCATTAGCTGGTCTCTTACCAGGTTCCAATTTCCTACTGACAGTGTGTGCAAGCTGCTGCATGTGTTTTCATAACAAAGCAGAGAGGCTCACTTTACTGAAATGTACTGTTCTGCACCTTTGGAAGAACCCTCTGAAGTCCACTGGGACCAGAAGAGGGGGATTGCTCCTGGCCTGCAATGCAGAGCACTGTCAGGGAGAGCTTCAGCCGTGCCCAGCAGTTTTCTCTCAGTTTTCCCCTTGCTGGCAGACTACAAGGGTTGGATGGGCTGGATTGCTGAGGCTTTACCTACCAACACTGGCAGATTCAAGTGACCTCAGGATTTGCAGTTTCTTACTCCACTCTTCTGTGCTCAGGTAAGCACTTGCCAGGCTGGGTCATGGACTCCCTTTTGGGATCTCCCATTACTAGTTCACCTCTGGGGCCTTGCACCTTGCTGAGAAGGTGGCCCAAAAACTTTTAGGGACTCCTAAATCCACATAGGATGTATACTTCTCTGAGGGCAGTTGTGTTATTCTTCACTCATTATTGCTGCTGGCTGCTACTGAAGGGAACAAGTTCCAAGTGCTGTGGATTCAGCTGCCCCAAACTGCACACTTTGCATCCCATGAAGAGGATGCCAATGGATCAATGAGCCAGAGAACCAGAAGAGACAACGAATCCCAGCCAGGCCTTTCCTGTATTACCACTATTAATTCAGTCAAGGGGCCATTTTTCACCTTCCCTGTTCTTGTGGAGATGTTCATTGGTGTTAGCCTTCAATAGGCAAAGCCCCCTTTGAAATGTCCTTTCTGGGCAGACAGGGTAACCTCTTGCTTGCAAAGAAGTAAACCTGTTCAGATGATGTAAAAGTGGCTTTTCCAGCCAAACCATTAGCAATGCCTGAGTGTGTCCAAGTTGTGATGGCAACCAGATGCTGCTATTAAACCTTTAAACCACAGGAGTTAGGAGCTCCTTGCTGCACAGACGTTCTGGTGAGAATGAGAATCAGGGTTTGCAAACATCTCTTTCACCGAAACAAGCATGATAAATGGATGGAAGACACTGGGCCTGCTCTGTGGGACCAGCACCTACCCCCAGGGCAGGACACTCACACACCAATATTTCTGTCTGCTCCCGAGCAGCACTGCTTTACGGTAGACTTCAGTTTGTGAAGAGTGTCATGCTAGGAACCAAACCTACAAACAAGACTCGGTTGTGAATGCTCCTGTTGATAAAGTAGCTCTGCAGCCACATTAGAAACTTGATCTCCAGCCCTTTCTTCAAGCAGGTGGCCAGATTACAGCCCAGTTGCCCGGACCATGCAGTATCCGTGTGCCAGGCCAGGACTGCAGCTTGGACTGCAGCTCAGGTTTGTGGCAATCATGGAGACCCTCTCACCAAATCATACCCAGAATCCCCTTCCTGAAGGTGCCAGGTGCACAGGAGATTTTTGGGAAAAGACGGACAACACAGGACCCCTACTGCTCTGCGACAGGCCACACAGTTGGACCCAGCAGAGGCGTTGAGTACCTCACTCCAGAGCTTCATTAAAACATTAACAATTAAATATTTTTTCTTATCAACTACTTAAAAATTGCTTTTGCTTTCTGAAAAATAACAATGCAACGAGAGCAAATTGTCATGCTGAGCCTTTCCTCTGTTTGCCATTCATGCCAGTTCTCAGTGAATTATAGGACCTTCCCAATGGACTGAGATGAAGCCCATTACACTTGCCCACAGCTTCCTTGGTGGATGGATCCGAAAATCACACGTGCAGGCAGCAAATGAGCTGCAGGTACCAGGCCGAGATGTGTCAGGATCACAGTGACTGACACAGTGGAGGACTGGTTCTAGTCCAGGAACAGTCTATCCTGAACATTTCTGCAGGACCTGGCTCAGGGTACTCCTGCTGTTACTGGCTACCTGGATACAAAACCAGATCCTGCTCCCAAAACCAGTTCCACTCGGAAGCATCAGTATTAGAGGACATTGAACGGTTTTTGACAACTTCCACAGCACAAGGTTAGGAATTTAACAACCTTCCTTGCTACCCCCCTCAAAAAGAGGAGAGGAATAAACTATGGTAGATGGGAGGAATGAAGAAGAGGCTCTGGTACCTACATCTTCCCTGGAGAAAGGACTTCTCATAACAGCTTGGTGAAAGTGTTGAGCATGCAGTAACCTCTTGAGTTTTGCTGCTCTTGTGCTAACCACACTGTAATGGCAAGCAGTCCTGCCACATCTGGATGAGGAATCTGGTTTTCAAGGGAAGCACAGCTGAGAAAGGCTTCAAACAGGATCTGATTGACCGATTAAAAACAGATGCTATGCTGGCAGACAGGCTGCTGTGGATCATCTGATACAATCCCCTTCCCCTCGTTTCTGTACATAATGTCCTTCCAAGCAAAGCCACCTCCTCCATAGCTATGTCTAAATTACATTAGGAATCTTGGCATTTTTTCAGTTTTACATATTGAGAATGGTTTTGCCATTTAAAATATTACAGGGGGATAGTTGAATCAAGCAGCAGACTGCTTATCAGAAATCCACCTGGTACTCAAAGAGGCAGAGGCCATGGTGCAGAGGGCTCAGGGCTGCAGCATTTTAATCCCTGCAGTCCTTAACCTTTACACAGCACTCTCCCCCCTTCTCCTGGAGGAGGGAGCTGTATCAGCTCTGGAACCAGAGAGGAACACCCTCCCCACCACCTCACACACTGCTTTAATTTCAAGCATATGAGCAAAGAAGACTTTGCATTGCAATGCTGAGGCATGAAACATCTTCCTCTCACTTTACATTGAAAGGAAACAGCACCTTGCAGCAGGTTTGCTTGCCTCTACCTGTTCCAGTATGTCCAGTATGGCTCAGGGCTACTTTAGCTCACCCACATGTCAGTCTCTGTATTCAGTTGTTCATCTCTCTAATTTGGGGATTATTACTTCCCTGGGGAGACTGAAGATAATCCAGTGGGCCAGTAGCCATGGGTATTAGAAGTATTGGTGTTAGTTCTCCCTGGCACTGGAGGATCACAAATTGAATTGTTCCAGGTAGTTTTCTTCTTGCCCTCTTCCCCAAATACAGCTGAAACAATTCCCTTACTCTCCCAAGACTGCACTTGCTAACAGAAGTCACTGGGATCAGTTCCTATTTGGCCAGGATCAACATAGTCAGGAATTCCTGTATTACACTTCGAGGTGCAAACAAGTTTCAGACCAGGACTAGCTGGTCGCTTGGTCACAAATGTAACAGGAGATTTATCCCAGAGAGGCCAAGGAAAGGGGATAACTTCTTTTGCTCTTGTTTTTCAGTTTGACAGGGGAGAAGGGCTGGTATCAGCTTGCTGAATAGCAGAACCATCTAAATTAATTTCACATGGAGTGTCTGTTCTCAGCAGCAGGATGCTAATCCTGCACAGCACTGCAGCCACAGGGGTGCTCAGGGACAGACTGGGGAGAAGGCCTCGTTCACTGCAAAGCTGAGGCAACAGAGGCCTCTGCAGTAGGAAAAACAAGGGTTCAGGCAGCCACTGGGAAAGAGATGTCCACAAAAACTCAGCAACTCTGTTTTCATTAGATTTTGTGAGCAGGAGAGCACAGGAAAAAAACAAAACAAAAACACCACACCAAAACAACAAAACTAAAACAGTTCAGGTTCAAGTGTACATGGCAAACAAGGCACAAAGACAGGCTGTCCAGAGAATCTGTGGATGCCTCACACCTGGAAGTGTTCAAGGCCAGGTTGGATGGGGCTTTGAGCAACATGGTCTAGTGAAAGGTGTCTCTGCCCATGGCAGGGGAGATGGAACTAGATGACCTTTTAGGTCCCTTCCAGCCCAAACTGTTCTGTGACTCTATCAATTCACCCTGGCTCAAAGGCCTGTAGACTTCTGACTTTGTCCACAATTTCTTGCCACTTCCCAAGAGCATCCAGTTGAGAAATCAGCACAACACAAGAGTAGCAGCCACCAGGTAATTTATCACTGCCTTGGCAATTGCTGCAAACTCAGCCTGGGCAAATGAGAACAGGGAAGTCCAGGCACTGTGAGCCACCTGTCCATGGTCAGACTTAAGACATCTAATGGCAGTGCCACTGAGGGAACACAGGATCTGTCAGAACAGGAGTGGCCAAGGAGTGCCTGAGCACCACAGCTCTGTTTTACCAACAACAAATCTGCCACTCTACCACTGTGACACCCTGGGCCGTGCTGGGGTGAATAATGACCCTCATAATTACACTAACACACTTCTCTAAGGAGACTTCCCTTTTTGAGCCTGCAGATGGTGTAGGGTGGCTTTAAGCAACACAATAAACCCTTCATCAGAACTTTTAATTCTGCAGTTGGTCGGGATGATAAAATGCACAGTTCTGACATGCACAGACTGCCTCCCTGGCAACCTTCCAGATGAAAGCATTGTGTCCACCCTTAACTAGGGCAGGCCAGTGTTTATCACTGCCTGAAACAAATGCAGCTCAGCTGCTTTAATGCAGTTTTTTGTGTCTTAGAATTAAGCAAGGAAACATCTTAATAGCAGTGAGCATCCTGAGTATTTCAATGATTTCAGTTTTTTCACTGTCACATTACATTTTCAAATGTCTCCATTAGAAACATAAAACTGGTAAATTGTCACAACTCCAGACTCACTGGAAAATGCAGGATCTGTGCAGAACAATGTAGGTCTCTCTTGCCACTGAGATTTGCAAGGCTCGGGTAAAAAAATAAGATTTAAAGCAAAGTTTTTCAAGGGAAAAATATACACAATAAGATGTACAATGCCAAAATCTTCTTTCTGCTTTGCAAGTGCTCTGGAGGCACATTCACACTTCACTGAGCCAAATGATTTCTGAAAATGACTGCACGTTTGGAAAACGTGCAGACTGAGTCCTAACAAGAACTGTTTAGGTTTTATGACTCTGAGTCATCCTGAGCTAAAGGGACAGGAACTGTCTAAAACCTGTCAAGCTGGGGGTTTGGTTTCCACAATAAGCTCTGAATCACCTTTAATCTGCCCATTAAGTGCAGGCAGGCAATTCTGCAGCAGGCCCACTGGAAATGCCGCGGGTGTGAAAAACAGCAGATGGTTAACGGGGGTGGAAAGCTGCACAAATCGTTAGAGAAGCATGGAAAATTCAGTGCTGGCTATAAAAGTCACTGGACAAGGGCAACTGTAAACAGCCAGGTGAAAAGAGGCGGGAGGGACACGTGGTAGCTGCCCTGTACAAATTGCTGCTGTTTCCTTCTCAAAAGCCATCAGAAAAGTGCTGAATCAATCACATGTGAACAGACCATAAGGTGCAGCGCTCCCACGTATTTTCCATTGCACTGGAGTTTCCAGGTTTTAGCAGCACCTTGGATGTGATTATGGAATCACTTAAGGACCCTGAGGGACGCTCAGAAAGCAAACCCACTTGCATTTTGGGTGTTGAATATACGTGACTGTTACAGCCCAGGCAAGTGGTTACTGTAATCTGTGACTGACATAGCAACAGATATCCCAACATGCTGAGGATACAGCAGGATAAACATGACACTAAGCCAGGAGGCAAAGGTAGGAAAGAAAGGGAATTCAGTTCATGCAATGAAATTTAGGAATTTCTGCAAGTCTGCCTGAAGCTCCCTCATGAGCCTGCAGTTTTTCTGGCTAAAGCTCCCCCAGCAGCTCCTCACCAGGCTTGTCCTCCACATCCTCCCCCAGCTCCTTTGTCCTTCTCTGCACACCCTCCAGTCTCTCCATGGCTTTGTGCTTCCCAGAGGCAAAGCAGCGTTCTCTCTGCAAAACAGAGCTTTGAGTTCCTGACAGCTCGGACATGGAAAAGTAGCAAAGAGCCAGCAACACTTTTCCTCTTGCTGCTGCAGACATGGAAAACTACAACTTCAGCAGAATCTCATCCAGTGCTGGAAAAGGCAGGAAAGTTGGTGCAGGAGCATCTTTGCGTGCTGGGAAAACAGAAAACGAACAGGGCTTGTGCACCAAGCAAAGCAACCAAGCACAAGCACACAAACCCCAAGAGGAGAGTGACTGCCACCTCCTGCAGTGTCTACAGCACTTGGTGGCAGTCAGGGCACACAGGGCAGGGAAACAGCCCTGGTGCTGAGCACTGTCCTGTCATGGACTGGGAATGGACTGGGAGAGAACTGGGAGGGACTGGGAGGGAACTGGAAATCAACTGGGAATGAACTAACTGGGAGGGACTGGGAGTTACTGGGAGTGAACTGGAAGTGAACTGGGAGTTACTGGGAATCAGCTGGGAACAAACTGGGAATGTACTGGGAGGGAAGTGGGAATGAACTAGGAGGGCCTGGGAGCACTGGGAATGAACTAGGCATTTCATGTCTAATTCCTAAATGTCACCGTCCAACCCCGCACTCCAACCTCCCTGACTGCAAACACAAACCATGCCATGCCATTAAATGACCAAGTGGGAATTTTTCCCTGCTTAGCCCAGCAGTGTTCAGTACCTGTAAACAAGAGAGGGCTATAATTCCCAACAGCCACCTCCTAGGATAGCTCACCGTGACTTCTGCTAATGCTTCAATAAGGTAGTGATGGCAAAAGTGGAAAATGGGAAAAACTGACTTTTGGTAAAGAGAGAGCAGCAGATCCAAGTCTGGGCAGGAAGCAGGTAGAATCAAATAATGAAAATCATACCATCATTTTCACATTCAATAGTGTTCTGACATTCTTCCCATGAAGGATTTAATCCTTTTGTACTTGGGCCCACCATCCCTGATTGTTTCACAAGGGAGCCTTCTCCCTCCTCTTTCAGCTCCCTATGGGCAGCCCTGGAACACTTTTCACCTGCAGTTCAAGTAACCTGTGGCTAAGTTCTCTTGCATACATCATGTCTGTCAAAATCAGGGAGTGTCAGTGTAAAAGGAAATCAGAGGGACACTGATATCTCCAAGAAACAATCTCTGCCACCAGAGGTTGGAGCCACCATTTTCCGCTCCCCTCCATGCACAGCTGAGGCAGATGGCACCCACTATACAAACATATCTGGCCACAGCAAAGGAGAACATAAATGAGTACAGTTAGAGAAAAGAAACCACAGATGCTTTTCAGTTTTATTCTTACTGGGAGGGTAGTGGCATCCTGACATGGTCCTTCACATCATCCAATGAAAACTGACAGGGACTTTTTCAAGGCTCCTAGCTCACCTAGCAGTTTTTGGGACTAAATCTTGGAGTAATGTTGGCTTGGCTGTAGTGCTTTGTCAGCCTGCAGACATGGCATTCCCAATTCCAGATAGTTTTGTTGGGTCAAGACTAAAGTAATCAGTACTAACAGAGAGGGAAAGTAACCAGATGTGAAACACAGACCATATGATGAGTGATGTGTCAGGCTGGTACTGCACAGTATTTGTACAGACCAGTCAGAAATGGGTATTACAAACAGAGCTGGAAAATAGTAATAGTTAAAAACACAATCAATTGCTTTTGATGGATTTCCCAGGAAAGAGAAAGTCTCTTCAGAAAAATAATGTAACAGCTTCAAAAAACAACAACAGCAGCAACAACAAAACAAACAAACAAATGCATCTAGTGACCTTTAAATCAGCTTTTCCATTGGATAAATATATTTGAAATAGTTGTACAGTTCACAGTGGCATAAAGTTCTCTGATTGCTTGAGTGCTTGAAAATATCTCATCAGTAAAAAAATACCAGAGCTGGGGGAGGAAAACCCTCTCTCTGAATTCTGTACATGGGTAAATGCACAGGTTTTGGCAGGCATCAGGTCATTGGATCCATGGGAAACTGGCAGCATCACAGGACTGCAGATCACAAGTCAGGGGATGGAGGATAAGAGGAATAGTAAGGCCCATTTTCCTGTAATGAGAACAGAATAAGCAGTTGAACAGAAGTCTTCTCCACCTTGGTGCAATGATAGTGCCACAGAGGCAGAAACAATCAGGTATTCTGGCTTTGTCTCCCATGAGTAAGTACAGTGAGTGCCACCACTCACCCAGGAGAGGACTGTGCTGTAAACAGGCAAACACAGTTCTTGGTTTTGCCTGTGTTTTATGCAGAAGGTGCAAGTTGAACTTTTGCCATTAAGCCAAAGCTGTGCCACCAGGAAGCCATGAATGTTGGCATTGCCAGCGATTCAGACAAAGCTACTAATGCAGACACACAGCTCTGGTTACTACTTTGGAGTTACATCACATAGTCTTTGGAATCATTTTGCCAATGCAAGCCATACTCATGCCACCATTTGGTTAGAGACCTGAGGTGCAGAAAGGAAGAGGAAGAGAGTCCTATACAAAGGGCACCTTTCTACTGTTCCATTTTCCCTGCTGGTTTTCTTTTTTTTGGGTTTTTGGTTGTTTTTTTGGTTTTTTTTTCTGCATGCTTGTTAGTATGTGGGGCAGGGAAGATGAGACACTATTTCTTTTTTCCAGTCAGTATAAGGGATACAGCAGCTAACACAAAATTTATCTTGTCCACAGGCTGTTAGTGTGTTATGTTACAGTTCTTGGCTGAAGAAGGGTAGGCTGCCTTTTATGTACATAGGAGACTGCTCCAATGGGAAAGCAGCCTCCTTCTTAGCCAAGCCCTCTGCTTGGGCTGATGTAGACAAAAAAATTCAGAGAATCATTACTCACAGAACAACACAGACTCTCCAGTAACCTTCCCTCTTCCTTCTCCCCATTCTTAAATGTGGAAGTCAGTCCCCTTAAAGCTCTTGCAGAGCAGAGTGGGAGCAGCACAAGAACTGCTCTTAGGGCAGAGACTCATGGTGGCCACAGGCAGTCACTTACCCTGGCGTCGTACTCGAGGACGAAAGGGGGAAGATCAATCTGTTCTGGGGGTATGGCTGTGAACAACTGCTGAAGGCTTTCCACATAGTGGATTTTGTCCTTTAGCCCTGAGACTGTAAAGGTTGTGAAAAACCATGCTGAGACCTGAAAATAAAACCCCACAAAAAACAATTAACAAGGTGCTGCTTCAAACCTTCAAGTTCAGTGTAATACTCCACAGTGAAACAGGCTTGAGTTGAACTTGAAACACTAAAATCATTGCCATAACACAACAAGGTCAGGAAGTATGCACCTCCAACTGCTAGCAAGCAGTGTCTTGAGAGCTTCAAGCTACTGTTTTCTGACTCCACACTCAGTCCTCCCCAAATGCCAGCTTAAGGTCCCTTTCTACAGTCCAAGAGTGACAGCTATTCTGCTAGTTGTCCTCAAAACCCCATCAGTCTAGTGGCATGTTTTCACTCCAAGTCTAGCCAGTTCAGAAAATTATCTACCTGACTCTGTCAGAAGCATTTTCAACCCTTTACATTCAAGTTTTCACTTGAAAGAAACACCAATTAGAGCGAGAGAAAGGGAGACTTGGCTTTTTAAAGATTGTACTGAGATCTCTACTCTGCTTTGGGTTGTCTGAGTGAGCTTTTGTTTTACCATCTTTTTTATCAAAGCTTTATTAATATAACTCTGCAAGAACAAGATTTTATTTTAAATATTCACACCTCTGTCTGTTTTGGACAACAGGATACAGAATTTTTGTTTTTGAAGACCAGTAAGCAGCAATCTAATCCTGCATAGATTGACTGCACAAGCTTTACCTTTTCAATCCACCCTCTCCAAAATTAAGTACTGTATTTTTTATTGTTTATTTCTTTTCCTGGCAGACTGAAGGAAAAGAAAAAACTGTTCTACAGGTCACAAATGCTCATAGTAGGGGTCAATCACATAGTCCTGAGCAACCACCTCCTGCTGACTCTTCTTCAGCCAGGGGTCAGAGCAGATGACCTCCAGAGTCCTTTTCAACCCTCACCATTCTGTCACTCTGTTTGATCATTTTGCTTTGACTGAGGGAAGTTAACAGAAAAGAAGCAACACTGCAAGAAAAGCCTTGAGGAAAGCAAGAGTTTCAAATACACTTTAAGTCAATAAAAGCGATCTGCCTGAATGCAACATTAAAGGAAAAGTCAATACCTAAAAACTGTCCTGGAATAACTGTGCTGCCTCCTCAAAACAGCTTACTTTAATGAGAAAGGAACAATGAAAAAGAGAAAAGGAGGTAAAGAACACGACAGAACATCTGAAATCAGTTCATTATTTTGAGGGCAGATTTAGAGATTTATGTTAGCAGAAAGCAGGGAGACAGATTTTACTGGCATCCATTATTCATTATATTAGATGACGTTAGGTCATCTAACAAGACCTCTCATGAGTGACAGTTTAATGGGTGAAAAACACCTTCTCAATCTTGCACTAAAGTAGCATGGATTTCAAGGTGTGTTATGAATGACAATCATTAAACATAACTGCTATGGATGTTTAATGTATAAAAGCCTAAGAGGGGATATTTTTGCACCCATCACAAAAACTGCTGTTGGGAAAAGTGTTTTTTTCTTTTTCCCCTTCTTCCTTTCACTATACAAGCCACTGCAGTTTGGCATCTTACCCAGGAACACAGAGAGAAGGGAGGGGGGCAGAAATGTTTCTGGAGAATTTTTCTATTACTTCTATTATTGATAACCACAGGTTATCAAAACAGTAACACGAGAACAGCTATTTTCTTATTGGTAACAGGACACGGAACTTCAAATTAAACCAAATCTCTGTTAATGCACTGAAAGTAGAGCAAGTTATACCAGAGCAGCCAAAGAAAGTTAAAAATCTAGACAGCTGAAGTTTCCCTTCTTGTCCTGATATTCTGAATCTAAATAAAAGGCTGTCAAAGTCACTCTGCCAAGCTATAAACCCACAGTTAAATGTATGAGATGTCTCCCACAATAAAACAGCAACACAGATTAGGTGTGTCACTAATCTCTTTCATTTGGGCATACCTCAAAGAGAAATTTACTAAAATCTGGGAAATTTTATTCCAATTGGAATGATCTTGTGTAGAAAAGAAACCCTAAGGGATTTGCAACAACCTTTCCATTTGCATCTGAAGGAACTGCTTTTAGAGCTGTTATAGAAAAACAAACCAAAAATTGTTCATGATAAATACAAAGAATATGATGATTATGAATATCTAATTTGAGTTTTCGGGTATGTTTCAACTTTGAAACATTCTTGATTCACAGCCAGCTAATGAAAACAGAATTATCCTGGGTGAGACTGTTTCAGATCCAGCCACTTTTAGCTCAGTTCAGAATATAAGCTCTGAAAAAGTTTCTTTGGAGAGCTCTCAGAAAAGGGGAGCTGAGAGGATTCACATAAAAATGCCTCCAAAAGCCCTTTATTTATCTATCAGCATCTTTATCAAAAACAAGCAGGAGGAACTTTGCATGCAAGAGTACAAAGGAACTTGTGATGGCACTTCATGGTACCTTGATCTGAGGCCTGGCAGCAAAGTACTCATGCAGCAAGAGCCACTCCAACCTGCAAAGCTGCTGACACCTACACTATGATTTCATAAAAAGCACAGCTCCATTTCACAGATCACACGAACACTAAAAGCATGAGGAAAGGAAGGAGCACTGTACAAAAATGTGTGCACAGTGGCTCACCCTGCTTCAGTTACTCTGTGCTGAACCCTCCCCCCTGCAGACCAAACTCCATGTATTCTAGGCAGGCAATTCCCCCCAGAAAACACATAGTTTACAGCAGTTTCATACCTAGAAACCGAACAAAGAATCATTGTTGGCACTATAAAATACCTGGAGAACTAGGCTGGTTTTCTAGGGATGTATGATTTTCCAAAAGACATGATGAAAAGCCTCTTGATCCCTTTTAGCCCATAAATAAGCAAAAGCAACTCTAACAGATGGCAGGTTTCAATCCTGCCGTGAAAGGGACAATTTATACCAGACATTTAAGATCTTGTGTACGAGGGTGATGTGTTTGGGAAGTCACATGAATGCACAGGACTCCCTCCTGAATTCGAGGCATGGGATATTTCCTACTACTTCCAGGGAAGGAGGTAAGTGATCCAAATAGGAAGATGAACGAGCCAAACATTTTTAAAGAAACTTGAAGCTTTTGAGCTAGCAATCTTCCATGGGGACAAGAGCCCTTAAAGAGCCAAAAAAAGGAGGGGAAAGAAAAACCATTCCCTCTTAGCAGCCATCTTCTTCACCATGCTTTCTGCTGCATATTAGCCATCATGTTTCATAAGCTGATAGTCCATGCAACAGTCAGAAGCAATCCTGCTTGCCTTCCAGTTATAGAAAAGATTGGCAGAAAGACATGGATACACATTCTCTTTTGCCTCCAGCTGTGCTGCCAGAATAGGATACAAACCAATACTATTTCCAGCAAGTTAGAGAACTCTGTGTCTCTCACCCTCCCTGCTGCCCACCAACCATCTGCTTCGCCTACAGATCTGTTGAGTCCCACTGCAGCTTCCAAAGGGACAGACAAGATGGCAACAGACACCAGTGAGAATGAGTTGTCATTCTCCAACAACAAAAAAAATGTTTCTCAACTAAACAGAAATGTATGGGAAGAGAGGAGGGGGGTGAAACACTGCTGAGAATCTAAAGCACTAGCTTCAGCTAGTACTTCCTAGCTTCAGCTTTTCCACTCAACTTTGTGACCTTAGTAGTGTTCTGTGCCAGCTCCTACATTTTTATGAGCATCAAAGCTGGAAGCTCTAATTCTAGGACACAGACCTCTGATCTGTATTCTGTGGGAGTAACTAATAACCTAAGAGAAACCTAAGAGATGCTGTTGGGAAGCCTCAGTCTTATCTCCATAAAAACAAGGAAGCTCCAAGTCTCATGGTGTCCCAGCTGTGCACAGGCAAAGAAAGGACTCTTTGGAAATTTAGCAGTCAAAGAAATTCTTGCTGAACATGTGCAAACAGATGTGTTTTTCTAGGCATATAATTTTCTCAAATTTGATTAATGTCAGCAAAAAGCAGAATAAACACAGAGGTTAATTTGATGTGAACATGGAGGATCAGATTTCTGTTTTAATTGGACAAACAAAAATTCTAGGAAGGGCTGCTGCTGCCACTTAGTTCATCTGAAGTACTGATACTGCTGCAATAGGAGTAATGGATGTGAAGTCCAGAAGGGAACCAGCTCCATCTTCTGTTGCCTCACACATATCCCAGCCAAGGGTAACAACTTAGTTCAGGTTTTTTGTCTCCTGATGGATTAACAGGATTTTTTCTGCACTCCATCAAAGGCACTCTTCCCATCTTTCTTTGCTGCTCTCCACTCTAGCCCTGACGAATCTCACTGCTGCCTGAGACTGCTTTCTGCCCTGCCCAGGGCTGCAATGAAAGTGACACACGGGACACAGGTGATCCCTCTTGCGGTGAAAGAAAAGGTGAAACATCCAGGAGATGAATTACACAAAAAAGAATTCCCTGAGCGTTTGGTCATGGGGTTCATCACCCTTGCCAGCCAGACAGCAGGAAAAATGACAAGATGTTTCCCCTTGAAAGGAACATGATTCAAAGCTTCCACCTCTCTCTGGTAAGAGCACACAAAAACCAGGGCACAGACAGCGTGCACTGCACTGGGGTTCAGCCAATCACAAAGGTTGGAAGATTGCAGCTAGATCAAAGGTGGCATGAATTTCAAGTTCTGACTGTGGATCCAGAAGATACTGCCTAATTTTGGGAAACTTTTATATGTCTCCACGTTCTTTGTGCTACAGGCTTAGGTGCTACTCCACCAACATGCAAGACACACTTTTCTTTTGTAAGATTTACCTTACCTTTGAACGAAATGTTGGGTGGACAAAATACAATGCCTTCAAGTTCCTCTTGTACCTGGTATAGAGAAAGGAAAAAAAAATATTTAAAAGTGAATTCTAACTAAGGTCACCCTCACAAGCCAACTGTCAGAAGAGACCATTTTTCTTAAGTGCCTGTGATGTAATTTTATAAAGTTAGATCTAATGTAAAGGCAGACACCAAAAAGTAAATGTAAAGGGAAAAGAAAATTAAAAAAAAAGAAAAAGCAGAACAGTTATTTTTCAGTTAAAGACATCACAGCTTTCAGTCTTTCAAGTAGGAAGTGAAAGTAAGTTAAGGACAAATTATGACTGCCACTGTTACCCAAATTTCTCCTTTCACAACAGCAGCACACTTTAACAAAGCCAGGCACCAAAAGCTCCAGCTCTGGATCATGACAGACAAGACAACCAGAAAGCTTCCCTAACAGCTCCAGAGGGAGACTGCAGAGGACAGAACCTCTGGCTAGAAGATGGACTTGAGAAGAAAAGAAAACACCTCCTCCTTCTTCTTGCCTTTGTTAGTTATTTAGCTCTTTGTCCCAGCCAAACTCTCTCAGAAATAAATGGGAAACCCGATACAGGGAGTAACAAATATTTACATAGCACAGAGGAAGACTGGAACGTGTTTTTTTCCTATTGACACTCACTTGGCATCAACAACATCATAGAGTTTCTTCAGGAAGTTAGAGTCCAGCTGATTGTAATCATTTGTGAGCGTATGGAAGTACACCAGGACATATTCCTTCACTGCAATATGATCCATGACGTGGATGAAATACAGAAGAGCCTGAGGCAGAAAGAAGCAAAATTTATATTTGCAAGGAACTCTTTCACAGTTGCATTACATCTTAATGTACTTCCCTTATTTCATCTAAAAACCAGGAATCGTGAGGCTGGATAGCATTACATTTCGGCTACAAAAGCAAGGCCAATATTCCAAGTCTTCAGCCTGACTGTAATAACTTGGAAGTCTTCTGTCTATCTAACCTCACAGATGGAGATACATTCTTGTTGTTCCCCTGAAAAGCTACATTTAAGTCATTACATTTCACGCTTCACATCTTGGCAGTTACAGAAGCAGGGTAACTCTCCATCTTCTTCAGGAGAAAAAGTAGTCCATACTAGCCCTGTATTTTCTAAAAATAGCCTTACTGAAAAGTGTCAGCCCACATGCACACATAGCTCTGTAAGGGTATACATTTTCATCTGCCTATAAAAATATCTTCTAGTTAACATCTTAAATTTTTAAACATTCTACAAAAGACGTTTTTACTATTAACACTGAATTATCCTTATTATCAGACTTTTCCATCCATGACATTCATATATAACCTACACAACTCTAGTTTTACAAAGCCTTACCTTTTCCATGTCTATCAATGTTACAGGGATATTCCTTCCAACCACCACCATCACAGTGCGGCCACAGTTATCCACACCTATAAAAGAAAGAAAGATGCCTCAACTTCTCTCAGTCATGCCAGGTTTTGTAGCTGGGCCCTTTCAAACTGGGGAGAAAGAGCCTCAGCTCAGAACTTCTGCAATGCATCTGGTTTCCAACAGAGGAAATATGTTTAGTTACTGCTCTCACTATACCAGTATCTATTCTGATAAAAAACCCCACATATCGCATCTGAGACACTTAAGGACTGCAATTTTATGTTGCCTGTGTACTCCATATGTACCTAAATATCAAATAATAACATAGGTTTTATTTAAAAAAACCCTTAACTTGCAATTCTACCACCAAAGCAAAATTCTTCCCAGAAACCAGGCTCGGAACTCCAATGCACATATTCCCAGAGCATGCCTCATGGACCTCCTGCAGCTCACAGAGTCTTGGCTTAGGCAAACAAAAGAATTGAAATTTGCAGCTACTGAGCAGAAGGTATCACACAACCTTGGTATTTACACAAAGATCGAGGTAAGCTCTGGATTTTCATGGGGCCAAAGAGATCAGCCAAAGTGCTGAACAGATTTTCTCTCCAGAAACATAGCTATGCTTTCAGCATGACCTACTGTATATGCAAGTCCAAAGAAAAGAGTTTTACTTTAAGACAACATAGATCAATCATCAGTACCCTGAACTTACCTGTCTGGTACAAAGCTTTCAGAGAAGCAATGTCAGAGAGGTCTTCAGCTCTTGCCTGACACAGCCAGCGATTGTAACTAGAAAGTCAAAAACATTGGGTCAGATCTAATTCCCCTTTGGATTAGCAGTATAAGCCTGAAGAGCTATATGGGAAGGCTTCTGACTGAGCCTTCTCTGATGTTGCTGTTTTCTGACCTATGGAGTAACTATGAAGTTTTTAAAGACAGAAGCATAAAAAATAAAAGTTAGTGTCATAGTTACACACCTAATGATTTTCACTCAGGCAATAATACATATTAATACGTATCAACTCATAACTATAGTGGCATTGCAACTGGGCTGAAAAGATCTCAGAGGTTTTTCCATTTAAATATGTCAGTGTTTAAAAGACAGAAAAAAAAAAAAAGAAAATTTCCTTTAAAAGCCTAGATGTCAAGCATAACTATGCACCAAACAGTTTCATGAACAACTGGTGAACAACTTAGTGCCTCATCTGACAAAACAAGCCAACACCGAGCCTCAAGAGGTGTCCAGCACGGAATTACCTTCTAAAGAAGTGATCATGCATGTTAGGGCTACCAGGGCAGGGAGGGGGAGAAAGCCTGAGCCTTCTTTTATTTATCAAATGGAATAAAAGTGTTTTGCTGTCTGCGCAGAGCCTCAGGAACAAGTGGGCAGTATCAAAACCAGGGGATCCCACTACAAAAAGCGGTGACAAAACAGTGACATCTTGTGGCAAACAGGTAAGGCAGCTGGCTGGATGCACTGGGTTTGCTAATGGGTTCATCACAAGCTTCTCTTTTTCTCCTACTGTCCTCTCCCTTCTCCCTTCAGGCCAAAGAGGCTACTACATCGATCCAGGGTGACACCAGGCTTTACCTGTATTTGCTTGCTGTAAGATGAGGCTTTATAGATAAAACCATCCTTCATAGGGGTTGGTCCTAACTAACACAACTATTCACACGAACAAGCAAATTCTCACTTCCTCTGATGCTGTTTCTGCAGTGCTGCCTCTGACAACTGTCCCTGAAGGATGAGGCGCCTCTGCTTATCAACGTCTCCCTCCATGCGGGCAAAAGCATGGGACCCGATGAAGGACAAATCTGCCTCCAGACCCTCTTCATCTGAAGCATCTGCAGCAGAAACAAAGAAGGTATAAAATGTTTGGGCTGTGTACAGGACAGCAATGCTGCTGATGAATTGGTACATTTCCCAGTGAAACAAGGTCATTATGCTACAGAGTAACACAAAACCCCCGGGGTACCACGATGTGGCTCTGATACCTCACCAGTACCACTGGCAGATCACAGCATGTGACTGAGAACCACTGCCTTAAAATGTTGGTTTGCCTGGAAACTAACTGGGAAATCCTATTCATCAACTCAAAACAAAGGATTTAGTCTCCCAAAAAAACAAGTTCTGGAGGGAGTGACTTCAGCTTTACAGTCATCCTACTTGAGCTTTACAGTCATCGTACTTGTCAAAAAGGGGAAAATTAGCACACAGAGGCACAGATGCAGCTTTATTCAATTAGAAGCTGTACTGTAGAAAGGGCTCACTTCTTGTATCACTGACACTTCCTGAACAAATGCTGCAATGATCTGAGTGTAGCTATTTTTATAGCACTGTTTGCAAGACTGGTGGATGAAACAGAAGAGCACAGGCTCACTTGCTGGTGACAATACCAGCTCCACTGAATTGATGTCATTCAGGCACGTTGCTAAGACTTCTAGCACTGCCTCTCTGGGCAATCTGAACAGGAACTGAGTTTTCCCTTTTAGCATGACATGCTATAGTAGAAAAGGAACAAGAGTGCAGGATTCCACTATACTAATCAACTCTTACATATGCAAATCCAGTAATTTCACAAATTGTTAGCTAGTGGTTGAATACCTCACACTGGTCAGCCACGGCAGCAAATATTAAATATTCAGCCTTATACCAGCTGGCTATACAGAAGCAGAAAATTGAAATTAATTCCAAGTTATATGCTTTGGATGGTTTAAGGCTGTATAACTTGCACATTACTGCTGAATACGCAAGGCAGAATGTGCCTGCTGTGTCTCTTAATATATTGTTTTGCTACATGTATCTCACCTCCACTCTGACATCTATCACTGAACTTTGATAGCCACCTCCAAACACTGATCTCTGGGTTCCTCTAGTTATTTTATATCTTTTAGGGAGTTTCTGCTAGTTTTCATTGCCCATCTACTAGCTGGATGCACTGTATCCCTGCTGTATCAATAGAATCTATCTATCTGATAATCTAAATAGACAACATTTGCTAATACATAAACAACACTTTGCTCATACACAAGATAGGCCATTAACCATGATACCTTCTTCAATTAGGGGCTGCACAAGATTCTTCAAAAACACCTTCAAAGATCCTAATCACTTTGGGAAAAAAAATTACAAAGGGAACGAACTACCAACCTCTTCCACCAAGAAAGGAAAAGCCAGAACAGCTCTACTCCAAGTTACTGCTGGGGAACACAAGAAGCCAATGAGGCAGCTTGAGAACTGGAATAATTATAACCTGACTTAGGTGAATTGAGGTCAGAAAACATCTCTCTCCTTCCTCTTCTGTTTTTCCCACTGCCTTTCTCACAGAGAGATCCTTATTCCAAAGTCCAGTTCCAAACTCACCATCTGGAACGCCTGGCTTTTCAGTAATCCTGATCTGCCGCTCTGGTACCACCGGCTCCCCTTCCGCATTGCCAATATCTGCAGGGAGGTAAGGCAAGGACTGGGCCTCTTCTTCCAACGACCTCGGAAAATACAGAGGCAGCAACTTCTGGTAGGTGGCCTATGAACAAGAAAAACACGTGAAGGGTCTGGCACGCCTCCGTGCTCTTCGCTTAAACAGCGTCTGCCTTTGCAGCAGGGAACTTCTCAGCAGTTTAGAGGCAAAGCACTGCCTCCCTCAGTGGTTACTTTGGGCTGTGAGCTGGGAATACTTCATCAAGTAACCTTGATAAAGGTTAACTTCTTGGGATTTTCTGCCACACTGGCAAATGACTTTGAGAGGACTTTGCTAAAACCTGAATGAACTCGGGTAGATTGCAGACACTTTAGCTTTGTAACAAAGTTAAAATACACAGGGACAACAGATTTTAAGTACATGTTGTTTATGTTAAAATGCACCACTGCACAGATTTTAGTGATCTGCCTAGGGAAAAAAAGAAAAAGCACCAACCCAACAAGAAAATCCCTCCCCAGATGAAGGAATATAGTGAAAATCTCTACAGAATATATTACCTGGGTCCTCTCCAACTGATTATCAGTTTTATGACCCCCCCAAAAATCAGTTATTTTCCTTATCCATATGCCACTGAACCTGAACACAGTGTGGGTGTTCTGCACAGGTACAAATTTGATGTACAAGGAAAGTCAATATTCAAACTGCCTGCATCTCTCAGAACACAGATCACTAAATGTCAAGTTTGCTACTCCAGCAAGCAAGCAGGGTTTCAGATTTTTGTAGGTGATCTGTAGGGATGCTGAACTGGCCTTCTTCAGGCACATCCTTGTGTACGGAGGAAACTTTGTGTGAGGAATTTCCCTTCTGGCTAACAGAGAGCATCCAGCACAACTGCATGCTATCACCTCCCCTATTGCTCCTGTCCACAGCTCAGCAACACCAAAGCCAGAAGCAAAAAGATCCTCAAAGTGTCCATAGTGACTGCTAAGAGCATGAACAGTTCTGGAAAAGAGGCTACGCTAAGAAGGAGACAGAAGGATGCTGCAAGACCAAAAGTCTATGTGATCTGAAGGGGAAATCCAAATCCAGCTTTACTGCTGCAGAGAAGATCAATCATGCCCAGGAATTTTGGTGGAATGAATGCCAAGAAGATACCTCTTCAAGCTCAGAAACAGCAAACACCACCTTCTCCAGAGTCTCTCCATGAACCTCCAGAAACCTCCTAACTGTGCCTGCAAGGAAGCAGATTAAATGTAGTTAGCAAAACAGAAGGAGGAATCTACACACACAGCTTCAAGTGAAGAACTCAGAGTGCAGAAGAGAGATACATCTCTCCTCATATTAAATAGCTCCACAGGCTGCATGCAAGTGTGGATTAAGTGGTGATTTAACACACCAAATGGGTTGCTGGGCATATTGGAAGTTCTGTCTCCACTCTCTCCTGATGCTGACTTTAGAGAGAGAGACACATAGGGAATAAATATCTCTGATTTTAGCTTACTAGGCATTCCTTAGACTGTGAAATGTGATTCAGTGGCCCAGAAAAATCCAGCCAAATCCTTCCTTTAGAGAATCCTGTGCAAACTGCTAAAACCAGACATTCTTAGAACAAATCACTGTGCCCTAAGTTATTAGCAAAGCAATATAAGAAAGCTACAGCAGAAGCTGGTTCAAGGCAGGCTCAGCAACACAAAATCTCTGGGGTCAGCTGTGCCGAAGAGGCTTACAAAAAATTTATTTGTACATCATGAAAGAAAGTGTCCAAACAAACTGGTTGGTATGGGAGTATTTTATCAAGCAGCACACAGACCTACAGAGAAACAGAAGACAGCAAAAAAAGAAGTTATCTATAGAAAATACTTCTGTGGGAGTTCAAGAAACAGCAGAGGGGAAAAAGGAGCTATTTTCAAATACTTCCTGTGTACTACTGCACACAAATTGTAATTGTGTTGACCTGTGATATTACTTTACACAACGAATGCAGTTGTGCAGTTCACAGCAAACAGTTCTGAAAGTATGTGAACACGTGAAAAAGCCAAAGGAGATGGGGGAAAGTAGGAACCAGTATATAAATATATATATATACAAGAGTATATAATATTCTTGTTTGAGCATTTTTCTATACTTTATTTTCAGCCTAGGATGCTTTCTGATTTGTTTTCAGTGGTCTTAATTTTTTTTAATATAGTTTCCTCTTGAGCACAAGGAAATTTGAAAATTTTTAGCAATGCTTTTTAGTAAGAATTTCCATAAAACAAATAACAATCATAAGAACCATTTCCCCTTGTTTGTTCTAAACTGGCATGTTTTGATGGTTCTTATTTTGGGAGACAATGAACAGCTGATTCCTTTTCACCATTTCCATGCCACTCATGAGTTTACAGACATCTATCACACTCCCCTCAAGTCTGGTATACTCCAGTCTGAAAAAGTCTTGAGCTCATTTTGCTATTTCTTGCCCTTTTCTATTCTTGTTGACCTCCTCAACTTCTCTGTCTACTATATTCTTTTTGAATGTGTAGCTTTAAAGGGGGAACAAAGCACTGATTTATTGCATAACACTCTTAATTTTGTTGTGTCTTACTCAGCTTGCTGTTTTGAGCTCCTCTGAGCTGTTGTTTTCATGGAACTATTATCATCTCAATGTTTTGCTGCCTATAATCAGCCCATCACTTGCACGCAAAGGCAGAAGCCTGTAGGAGTGGGTCAGTGGGGGAAGGATATCACTTTATGTTTGGATGTACTGATGGCACTAAAACAGCAGATGAAATTCACTGTTGCTCGAGTCTGCCTACAAGTGTTCAACAATAAGGCTTCATCTTGGCTATTCTGAACAAATTTCTATTACCAGCAAACTCTCTCTGTCTTTCAGCATCTTTTCCAGGTTATAAATTAATACACTGAAGAATGCAAGTTCCAGCACAGATTCCTATGGATCTTGACTGATGAGATCCCAGGGATCTTTACTGAGGGAAAGGATAATTTGTTTTTATCTTCCATTTTCTGATCAACCATGGAATGCTTTGCCTTTTTACAGGCTCTAATGAACCACAGACCCCTAAAAAAAAGATTTCCCCATTTCAAGAGTAATCTGACAGAGGTAAGTGACCTGCTGAGTGCTGCCATCCACTTTATGCTGTTTTCCAACACACTTACGCAGGGCTATGTGGGTTGCATCCTCCAAGGGGTAGCATCTCTTCAGAGTGTTAATGACACAAAATCCTACGGAGCACATTGCCTGTTCCCTGGAATCCAGAAAAAGAGAAACAAATGAAGAGACAGCCAGGTGCAAACAGCTGTCTGTCAGGACAGTAGGGAGCACCATTAATTTCTTCTCTGGCTCTTAGCAGCAGCAATCCTCTTTCGGGCTGCTGCAGGAGGCTTCTTCCCTGGCAAGATGCACACACCCTCATTAAGTAGAGAAGGAGAGAACCATTAATTATTCCCCACTGCTTCCTCTGGTGCTTGTTCTCAGATTTATCCTCCTACCTCAGCTATATTGTTCCTACCATTCCTCATATCCTGAATTAAGTTCTTTCCTCAAACTCCCTGCAACCCTTGCTCAAAATACTTTTGTTCCTGTTTAGGACTGACAGTAAGGAGAAGGAGGGAAAAGAAGGTGCTCTTCAAATGCATACATACTCCTGTTTTCTTCACCTGACCAATGATACTGTTTTGTTAGAGGTCTGGACACAGGCCAAGGTGGCTTACTCCATCTTAGGTATGATTAGACAGCCATCAGAATGGAGTGACACATACTTCAAGACCAGTAAGACGCTTCCAGCACCGAGCCACCTTTTCAGAAGAGTAAAGCAGACCTGTTGCCAAATCAAAGGACTTTGAGCAAGCTCAGAGATGGCAGAAAATTTCACAAACATCAAAAGTTACTCTAGAAAACAGATTGACTGAGAGACATTCAGTACACAGAAGTATAAGAATTTTAAAATAGTTTTTAACAAGTTTCAGTCCAGGTCTGAATTTGCTTGTAACTTCTGAGGCAGAACAAAATTGGCACATGCTAAAAACCACAGCTGTAATCTTGAGTATGAAACAGTTACAATTGCACTGTAACATAAAGTCCAACTTTGGAAGAATTGATCTTCCCAACCCTAAAAATTTGTTAGGTATGCTTTCTGACATTGGTCTTGCTCAGATGTATTTTGTGTCTGCTACCACTACAACAGTTGTCACAGGAGAAGAACAGGACACAGAAAAATAGGAAGAAAAACTCCTGTTAGTTAAGAGGAAGTAGAAAATACACAGATGAAAGGGGAAAACCTACAAACCTAGCTACTGCAACTGCAGATTTAGAAGTAACCTTATACCCTGACTCAGAATTTTAGCTGTCTGTCGTACAAGGGCAGAGAAGCCAAACACATGAACTGACACAGCAGTCAGATCTGCCTGTGGCTGTGTCCATACGGCTGCAGACACACATGAAGTTGCTGCTGGAGCAAGCTCATTTAACACTTGTTGCAGCACAGAACCCAAAGCAATTATTAATGTCTCTCCTTTGAGGAAGTGAATGCTGTGCAGCTCTAGCTACCCTGTTTCACTGCTTGAACAAGCCCAGATCTCTCTGTGCATTTCATCTACGCCAGAGCAGAGACAACCAAAGTCATGAAGCGCACCATGAAGCCGCTCCTGTTCTTACGTCCTTAACCAGAGCCAGCACACACAAGAAGACATTCACAGAGGTGAAATCTCTGTGCAGAGCCGAGCTCCCAGGTGTCACCCCCTGTGTGAGGTGAGCTGAGCTGTGCTTACTTGGCGAGCTGCAGCACGTTGCGGTAGCAGCTGTACAGGGAGCTCTCGGCTGCCGTGCGGTACCGGCTCTTGTACTTGGGGCCCACCGTGTGAATGATGAAACGCGCAGCCAGGTTAAAGCCTTTCGTCAGCTTGGCCTCGCCTGTCCTGCAGCCTGGGACAAAAGAAGCACGAGGGTAAGTCTGCGTGTCATGGTGAGAAAAACAGAAGCATTCAAGCCCTTGTCTTCCTCCAGTCAGACAACTCCACTTCATACGCAGAAGTCGGTGCTTTAGACATCAAATATCAAGGGTAGCATCCCATCTCATATGAGCTGCTTTAGCACCTAGTCAGGCTGAGGAGGTGAGCACTGCGCTCATTCCTCTCAATTTTAAAACTATGCATGTAAGGACTAACCAGATATTGCTGCAATTTCTGTCTTAATTACAGTGCTTAACTATGCTACTTAGAGCAAAGGAAGAAATGATTTAATCATGTGCAGACAACAGATGCACAAGTATATATATATATAATATATATAAGGTATATAATATATGTAATATATTATATACATAATATATATAATATACTATATATACACACACTATATATAATATATAATATAATATATATATATATATATATAATAATAATATATAACATATATTTTATATATGCACCATACAGCTAGCAATAAAAAGTCCTTCTGAATTTAACAACTTGGTTTGGGGAGACTGCTTTTCGGATAAAAATGACTACAAGTCTCCTTAATCAAACAAACCAGTCGTTGGCAAAGCTATTAAAACTGAATAGATAATACACTTGTTTAATTTATGCTCCCAGAGTCAGGTAGCTTGCTTTGTTTTGCAAGTTTCTTCATGTCCACAAGGCAGATATTATCCTCATGCAGCTCATACTCTCTGGACAGACTAGTTGTCTGGTCTCAAGGAAAGGAAGTTCAACAATACATTTAATTGCTCCATTCACAGCACCCTCCAGTTACATACTCTAAGAACAGATTCTGTGTTTGAAGTCTGTTTTTCCTTCAGCACATGGAAGAAAAGTCTACTAAACTTCACCTTCTTCACCTAAATCTAGTCCACTCCAGGTCTGGACAGCTAAAGAAGTACTTCTAGTCTCTCTCTTTTCCTACCCTCAAACACAAATATTTTCCAACCTTCTTCCTTCTGCTTGCACAGCTGCACTTCAGCTTTCTGATCTGACAGAAAACCAGTATTTTGATTGGATTAGCTTTCAGCCTCATCTTATAAGTTGCTGGTGCCCACAACAGAGAATGAGACAGGAAGAAGCAGCTGCAGCCACCCTTCAGGCATCAGTGCTGAGGGAGCTTGGCTTAAGCTGCCCACTGAACAGGGATGTTCATCTCTCCCACTCCACTCTTTCTTTGTAGTGCTCAGGCAAGCTAGAAACATGCATGAAAGCATATTTTATGGGAAGAGACACTCCAGGTTGAGAATCTTCCTACCCAAAACTTCAAGCATATCTTTTTAATGGCAACATCAAGATGCCTTGAAGCTAGCATCTTCCAAAGTTTTTGATCCAACAAATCACATCATTAGCTTCTATAGTAGATCTCCACTGTGCTGCTTCTGGATTAATCTGAAGGAAGAAACACCATACTAAAACTAAGCACTCTTCTGAATTCCTGCAAAGCCTCTAAGACAGCTCAAGAGAGTGATTAAATAAGCACAATATGGAAAAAGTACAGCCAAACCCAAAACAAGTATCAAGTTACTTTTCTTCCTTTGCAGTCCCCACGCTTCACCAACAGCAAAGAACAAGCAAAGGCCTTGTAGGAAAAACTTGTGAAAAAAAATGAAGCAAGTTTGATTGAGGTATAGTTGTGAATTCAGTAGGGGAACCAATAAATTCAGGGAAGCAGACGTAGCACTGGTAATCTTTAACTATACTCAGATCATACTTCATACTTCCCAATGCATTCTATCTGGAGATGCCTATATAACTTATAAAACTAAACTGAGCAATAGGTATTACACTTATTTTTATGAAACAAGGTGAGGGGAGCTGCACAAGTCAAGGTCTGCGGCAAAACTGGGAACAAAGTCAAGATCCTATCTCTATCTGATAAGATTTTAGCTATCAGAATAGCTTTTCTCCAAGTTTAAAATGGCAAGTCTGAATCCTCTACATCATATACGTGGGCAGAGAAAAAGCATCACCAGAGCTGGAAGACAACGTTCTATCAGTAGCACCTCATCAGCAAGCCTGCCCCTTGCAGTAGTATTTCTGCATGAATCCAAGCTGATGCTGCTCCCAGGAACATACAAGTTAGCTGAACCTTAAAGAAGGCACAGGCCTTCAAAGGGTCAGCATGTCACATGCTTTCAGATCATAATTTTTCTTGGAATCTATGAAATATGAATATATACAAAGCAGCAGGAATAAAGAAGGGGAGACCTAACTGAAAATGCATTTTATGGCTTCAGAACATAGACAATGCGTCTTCACTTTTTCAGCACAAACATTATCCAATGAAAAAATGTCAAGGCTAAATGGGAAAGAGGGCAAAAAGGAAGCAGAGGTAACAAATGAATCCTAAACTGATTTCTTAACTAAGCTCTCCATCCACTTCTGCTACTGTGACAAATACACTACGGGTGCTCAAATGCCAAATCTGTGACCCAGCCTCTCTTTCCTCCCCCACACAACATGTCAGTAGGGTGTCACAGAAGAACTGATTTCCATAGAGCTCTTGGCACAAGATTAAAGGAGAAGTGTCTTCACAGGGAGTTGTGAACCTGCAGAATGCATTACAGGGAGAAGACATAAGTGTTTTCACTGTGGTAGAAGATGCAAAATTATGCATCAGCAGGGTAAAAGGGAATTTAAAAAGCTGAGCACAACAACTCCCTACAGAGCTGATAGATCTTGGCCTTTAGGACTCCTTGAAACACAGTCCCTTTCTTCCCACCTCTCAGTACACTCAAGAATTCCAAGAGTATTTTACAAGAGTTCTGGCATATATAGTGGGGTCCTAACTATTCTAGAGATACCTATGGTATTTTAATTTCCACCCACAGCACACAGTGAATTTCTGCTCTGTTATAAAATGGTTACTCTTCCTCCTGTTTTATTTCCAGGTTACTCAAAAAAAGCAAGCTGAATCAGCAAAGGACGATTTTATAGAAACAGGATTTCTATTCAATTGTAATTTAAGCTACTGAGAGTTTATATTAGAAATATGGCTCTTCTATATCCATTTTGTTACTATGTAAGGAGACTAAGCTGTTATCCAGAGTGAGCAGTACCACACAGAGACCTCAAAATTCAGTCCAGTACTGTAGCTCCTAGAGATGTGAATTTTTATCTGTAAACCGTGTTAAACTTGTGTATGACCTTGGATGACTATAAACTCTTGTTCGTCACACACAAAATAAGGAAACTCTTATTCCCAGTGCCTGTTAGATGAAAAAATAAAAAGCTGAGTATTCATCACCCATTATCAGCAATAAACTTTGTTAATAAAGGCTCTAGGCAAAACTCATCCACTTCCAGAATAGCCTTGCATTAGGGCTGCTCTTGCAGCTTTCCAATAAAGCCATTTGTTGTACACAAGAGACAAATGAACCAACCAACTTAAGAAATCACAAAGACTTTATTTAGACATTCAGTGTTTTATCAATCCATCTATTATTATCATATCCCTCTGAAAGACTGTGTGTATATTAATATCCTGAAAGAGGATACATAAAGTACCTGACAGAATCCACTTAATTTCTTCAATAGTGAACTTCAGTTTCTGTCTTTCATAACGTATACACACTGAGCAGGATAAAATCTCAAGACGTACAACACTAGTCCCTTGAGCAAAGCTCTGATAAGCTAACTGCTCAAAGTGGCTTCAGATAGCAATGGGAATTATTGTATCACAAAGTAAGGGCTCATCAACTCAAATATCTGCCACAGACTTTCCATTATCTGTAATGTGAACAGACTAGATTGGCAGGTGTTTCCCCCATTTTTTTCACGTCAACACCAGCTGTTGGGCGCTGGGGGAAGCTCTGCCTTTTTCATTTGCACCACAATCCTGATGCTTTGTACTTTGCAAGGACAGGAGATTTCAGTAAGATAAAAATGTTTCTGGCTACTTACCTTTGAGCTTCTGGAGCTCATCCTTCAGGTCAGGCCCAGCATGCATGAATATACTTTCAGATACTGGGTTCTTATCCGTGAGAGTCTCATTGCTGGTGTTCACGATGGCTGTGCAGTTCAGTAGCGCGACATCTCCTTTCCTGAGGAAACAGTTTATTGCAGCCTGAATGTACAGCTGAGCAGGATATTCTCAAATCAGTGCTGACAAGCAAGGAAATGCCAAGTTACAGGAAAAGCATTAACAGGACTCCAGTGCCCACACAGCGCAGCGTACCCTGACATGCTCACCAAGCCGAATCGTGTTTCACCTCTACCTGATGGAGACAGACTGCATGCAAAGCGTCAGCTCCTGAAAGAGTCCCAGCCTCAGCAGTAACTTAGGAATGTTTGTGGAAAAGGCAGTGTTGTAGCTGTATGTAGGGCAGCTCAGGCAGCAAACACACAAAGCAGCTTGTTAAACTAATGGAGTATAACATTTCCAAAAACCCACGTATTTTCTCTTGGGGACAAGAGGACAGTCCTTGTGTTGTATTACTTTCGAAACTTAAACTATTTTTTCAATGTGCTTCTTTATTTTTGCAGACAGACTATCCAGGGCACCTTACAGCTGCTGTTCCTCAGACCACTGTGAGTCTAGACTGATGCTGCAGCTGGACAAGTTTTCTTCTCTTTTGTTCCAAAATTGTGAACCCTCAAGTTGATCATGTTCATTCTGCTGCCCAAAGATCAGACATGCAGAAGACAAACACGGCACAAAGATGCATAAGAGACAATGAAGTAGCAGAACTTTGACCTGCTTTTTGTCACAGCAGCAGCCATGGGGGATTTGGGATCAAAGAGCATAGGAAGGGAAATAAAGATTCCCATGCACAGGCAGAAACTAAACTAACAGCTGAAATTGCACATATTTGCCCAAGCCATAAGAGATGTTTAACCTTTTACTCCTCTTTCTTTACTCTTTGTTTTACTTCTCTTTTTCTTTACTTAATTGATTTCAGGAAAACCATGAACAGTCCCACTAATGCCTGAATCTGCATCCCTGAGAAATCCTTCTCCCTTCACACTGATTAAGTTAAGAGTTATTCATCTAAAGTATCTGAGTTACATTGGTGGAGTAAGTATAGCACGCTATACTGTATCAATAGATTTTGGAAGAAAGTCATGGAGACAAAATACAGAAGGGAGGAAGGAGGGGCAGAAAGAGCCAAAAGCAAGTCACAAGAACCACAGGAAAGAAATACTGATTTAAAACAGAAAAGTGAAAGCAGAATAACACCAGCAAATACAGAAAAAAGCTAGTAGACAGCAAACTTATTTTTTAAAAAATAAAAACCTCATATCCAAGTGCCCAACTAGGTCTTGATACTAAGCATATAGTATCTCAGTAGGAAGTACAGATCCTGTCTGCTGCATGAAGGACTGCCTATGAGCACAACCTATGGATGAGCAAAATCCTAGACTTTCAAAGTTACAGTGAACAAAAAGATTATTTTCTTCCCATATCTGTAATGTTTGAGTCAAGAAAAGAGGATTTAGAAGCTTTATTCTACAGCAGTGATCATTACATGAAGATATGGATCCTGCAGTAAATAGAAGTGATGACTGACACGCGAGAACCACATTGAACTTACCATAAGATTATTTTTTCATTGATCTCTTTCCTGTATGGAAAAGGTGATCTAACATCAACTTGAGCCTTTTCAACAGGACTTTGGTGACAATCCAGTTGCTTAGCCTCATAGGCATCACTCCAGCCTGGCAGACTGTCAACATCCACAAACTGGGAAGGAGCACCCAAGGGATCCATGGAATGGAAACAGCAACTCCCTTCCTCTGCTAACTTGTCACACTCCAATTTTCACTGGAGTCCTCCAGGTGCTTTAAAGGGAAAAAAAAAAATAAAATCAAACCAGGTCACCACCTGCTCACTAAAAGTAATTGTCCCATGGAGCCAGACCTTTCAAAAGACTGCAATGCAATAACAGTCAGCAGACAACAGAAAAACAGATTTCCCACCCAAACACTCTCTCTTTTGTTAACTTTATGCAATAAGGCAATGCAGATACTTGCAGTGAGACAAACTTCTTTCAACAATTCAAGGTGAAAACATCTTCCCTATTAAATTGATCCAACTGACTTGTGATCTGGCATTTTGGAAATAGCAAGAACAAACTTCCAAGTGCAGAGAGGAATTCAGTCTCTCTGAAAACTGTTATTTCTTTATTTAGACAAAAGCCAAATTTGTAGCACGGAATGTATAATCTATTCTTTCAGAGACACTGGTAAATACTTAAATAAAAAAGAAAAAAGAGCTTCCCAAACCACAATGCCCCTAACCTCGCAAACCCCCAAACCTTAGAAATACACCAACAAAAAAACCCTCCCTCTCCCCGAATAATACAGCCCCTTACAGTTCAGTGAATACTGAACTCCTGCAAACAAGGCTTACTGTCACTCAGTTCTTACAGCCATGCACTCAGGCACCCAACCCCTTCACCCAAAGCAGTTTTGCAAGAAAGAGCAAAGCTGTAAATTTGAAAGCTGGCCCAGGGAATTTTAAGACTGAACTCTGCCATCTGACTGATTTTGAGATGACACGGGTTGCTAGATGAAGGCTCAAACGGGCCAATACTCATTTTTCAGCTGCCAGCAGGTAATGCTTTGACTCTTACATTTCCACAGTGACTCCCGAACTATACTAGCGAGTCAAACTAGCACAAACATACCCAGGTAAGTAACTTCAGTTTGCCACATACACACACCCACTACTTAACTCCTTTCACAGCTTCATAATTGATAGTAATTAAAAAACGATCGCACCCACAAGGAGAATAATTGTGAAACGCGACTTATTAAGTACATTCATTAGCCAAGGGAAAACAACACAACACAACAACCAAGCATCCAAGCTCACACTGAGAGGTCACAGAGGCTGACACTAGGACAAAGATAGTCGTAAGAGCATCTAAGTAAGATTTCCGCTGGGAGAAAAGGCAACGAGAGAGAAAGGCAAGGTAAGCGCGGTCCCAGCCAGAAGCTCGTCTACAACAGCATCTTCCCCCTGCTGAAGAGCCAAACCCAGAGGTCTGGCTACGGCAGCAAGAGGCAGGCGAAGCCAGGCGCGCCGATCTCCGGGGCATCTCCCCCACGGTCGCTGCGGGGCCCTCCCGCGGCAGAGGCGGCCCCGAGGGGTTGTCAGGCTCGGAACGGGGCACTGAGCGCTGCTAGCGGGGGCCGAGGCCCCAGTGCCCGGGACGCAGTGCCGTGCCCGTACCGGGAGGAGAACCTGCCTCTGCCGCCTCTCCCGCGCCACGGCTGGCAGCCGCGATTCCGGCACCGCGCTCCGCCCGGCATCCCGCGGCCCCCGCCCGGCTCCCACCGCGCTCGCCCAGCGCAGGCCGGGCTGCGCCCCCGGCACCGCACCGCACCGCACTCACGGGCACAGCCGCAGAGCCGCCGCCAGCCCCGCCCGGACAGAGGGACCCGGTCGGCGCCGGTCTGGCGACATCACCCAGAACAGCTCCGCGTCTGCCGCGCTTCCGCTTCCCTTCCCGGGCGGGGCCTGAGGGCTGCGCTCGCAGCCGGGCCGGCTCTGACGCACTTCCAGCGCGGCAGGCCCGCAGCGCCGCACGTGTGGCGGCCGCGGCTGCCCTGCGCCTTCCTTCCCCGCCACCGCCGCCATGGGCCTGACGCGGCAGTACCTGCGCTACGAGCCCGCCGCGCTCTTCGGCCTGGTGGCCAGCGCCAGGGCCGGCCTGGCCTTCGTGGCGCTGCGCGGCGAGCGGGGCCGCTACGTGGCCGTGCCGGCTTGCGAGCACGTGTTCGTGTGGGACACAAGGAAAGGGGAGAAGGTGGGAGCCGGGATGCGGTGCCGGGGGGCGGTCGGTGGCGGGGCAGGGCTGGGGTGCAGCGTGCGGGGCTTTTAGGCCGCCTGAACCGAAGGGATTTGTGCTGCTGAGCGGTGTTTGGAGGGAAGCGACACCTCCACAGCCTCCCCGCCTTTCGGGAAGGGTGAGCGCGGCGTGAGGTTGGGTTATGGGGTGAGTCTGCAGCTCTGGCTGCCTCCTGGCCCGTCGTGCTGGTGTCTTCCAGTTCTCCAAGCTGGTCAGTGGGCTAAAAGGATTCTGCATCGTGTTACCTTTTGGGTAGTCCAAAATACACTGCACTGTTGGATGCTTACAAGAAAGTCTTGCTAGGTACAAGAAAGTAATTGGTCATTTCTGTGTAAGGGGTTTATAAGGGTTGCATTTGTTGAAATCCAACAGGTAGCACCAGCGCACACGGAACGGGGGAGGCTGTGGATGATTAGCGTAATGGATATCTGGAATGCAGCAACTTTCACCTTTGTTGTCTTTTAGTAGTAACTTGTAGCCATCAGTTGTTACAGGGAGGGGGTGGTGGTCCTGCTGCTCTGTTCTTACTGTGACAATAATTTGCTTTATCTCGACTTGGTCTTAAAGTGGCTGAATCTCACTGTGGGCCCCTTGAGATTTGCCTCAGGACCTCAGTTGTGGAAAAGTAATTGCTGTCACAGTAACTGGAAAGCTGCTCCCGGTTTAGCTGGCTGTGTGAGTGTTCTTTGACAAATCAAGGATGTCAGAGAGTTTGTGATTTGGCTGTGGAACTGGGCATCCCATGTAAAAGTTGTATCCCACAGGGAGGTTTTGAGCTGTAACTTTAAGGACTTTGCCACACACTGTCTCCTGTAAAATTCAGAAGTCACCGTAAGAACTACTGTCCACTACAAACTGAAATCTGGTTTTGTTTCACAGCCTCTGGAGTGCTGACTTGCTGGTATGTTGTTTTGGAGATTTTTTTTTATTGTTCTCAAGTTCTTGTGCAGTGTGTGGAAAAGCCACTGTGTCCTATATCCAAGAAAGGCCGGGCAAGAAAGGATGGAGTCAGGAAGAAACTTTGCAACTTTACTCTAAAACAATATTTCTTGCTCTCTGGCACTTAATATGTGGGGACAGAAACGTCAGGTTCTGAGTTCCACGGCTCGTTCTGCACTGGTTTCCTGTTTGATTGTGAGAAATTGCTTCCCTTCTAGCTGCTGTTTGCCTTGGAAAATGGGGTTAATAATACTGTATTTGGTGCAGGAATTTGAAAAATGAACTTATAAAGTGGCAGAAGTGCTCAGTTGGGAGTTCGGGAGAAGAGTAGACTATATTCTCTCTGCTGTGTAAGTATCTGACCTGTCATTTATCAACACTATAAATGTTTTTTCTTCTAAAAATTGCAGGTTCTTATCCTTAAGGGTCTCAAGCAGCAAGTCAGTTGCCTCTGCCCCTCTCCAGATGGGTTGCACCTTGCTGTTGGGTACGAAGATGGAGCAATCCGTGTCTTCAACCTCCTGAGTGGAGAATCGACTATCACTTTCAATGGGCACAGGGCTGCAGTTACAGCCCTGCAGTACGACCACCTGGGTGGCAGGCTGGTGTCTGGTTCAAAGGTGAGGCTGTGACATCTGGAGCATGGCCCTGTCACAGAGATGGCCCATGGGGAAGGCTGACCTGCTCTGAAATGTTCAGTATTTTAAGTGTGGCCTCTGCCCATAGCCAGAGGATGGCAGTGAGAGGAGCTGGGGAGCCCAGGGCTGGGGGAGCAGCAGGGGCTGCAGGCAGGAGTAGGGCACTGGTAGAGCAGTTAAAGTGAAAAATCTTGTGAGATCAGGAATAGGAAAAGTGTCTCAGGCTGGGATGATGCTGCATTTCTCAGTCTGACTGCACCTTTGGGGATGCAATGTCACTTGCATGAATCATCCTTGTGATTGGGAGTGAGAAATTGTGCTCTCAGATAATCTTTTCAGTCTCATGGCAGAAGTTTTGCAGAGACAAGGGCCAGTCCCATGGAGACACTCTCTCTATTCCAGGATACAGAAGTCATCGTGTGGGATGTAATCAATGAGAGTGGCCTGTACCGGCTGAGGGGACACAAGGATGTCATCACTCAAGTCCTTTTCTTGAAGGAGAAGAACTTGTTGGTCACTTGGTGAGCCAGACTAAGAGTAATTATTGATCAGGAAAGTGGGCATGGTTATACTTGCAATTTAGACATCCTGTGTACTATAGCCATTTGTATTTTCCTTCTTGTCTTGTGATATTTCACACCCATCAGCACCTTTGAATATGATTTTGTCACATCCACATATTTTTAAGTCTGGTGCCTGAATCCAAGTCTTAGAGCAGCTGAAATGGCCATACTGAAAAAAGTGTTTGGAAAAGGGTTTAATTTGTTTGGTAAATCCATCAACTTAAAATTATTGTAACAAAGAGTAGTGATAATGTGTTCATTATGTATGCAACAGTTTTGGGTTGTTATGTTTTTTTATCTTGAAGAATTAAGCAGACTTACCTTCTGTATGCGTAATTCACACAGCAGTGTGACAGAAAAGTTGCTTTCTTGTAAGCTATAAATACACAAAGTAATTAAAAGATGATAGGTTTTTTTAGTTGATTTTTAATTATTCAACTAAATGAGCTACAAGTTGACTGAATTCCTTTAATAATAAATGGTTAACAGGAGATACTCTTGCTGAAATATCAGTCACTAACTTAACTTTAATATGCCATTTAATAGCGTAATAGAAAAGTGCATGCAATCCGTTTAGTTTAAAATAATTACGTCTTTTGCTTTTTTTCAGATGGAAAAAGTAGTATTTTGTTGGTTTGGTAGATGATACCCATTTCTTAATGCAATTTCAGATATTTGCAGGTCAGCTTCAGTGACTTGACAGATCTCTTTTTGCAGCATTGCAGTGCCTTGTTTGGCTTGCAAAGTTCAATGTTTGATGAGCTGCTCTGTTATACATTCTGACATGTTTTAGATTTTTTAGTATTTCTACCACTTAGAAAAACGGTGAGCTCTGGAGTCCTTCCTCATGTCTGAGTTTTTCTTCTTTGTTCCAGTTCCAAAGACACATTGGTGAAATGGTGGGATCTGGACACCCAGCACTGCTTCAAAACTCTGGTTGGACACCGAACTGAGGTAAAAAGGGGATGTGTGGGGGCTGTTGGGCTGGAGGGACTTGGGATGTCATGGCTCACTCTGGGCTTTCCTTGCTTTTAGGGGTTAAAAGCTGGCACCATCGTACATTTTACTTTCGTTAGACTTTAGGAGTGAGCAAATTCCAAGAGGTGTCATCTGATGCAGTGGGTGATAATTCCCATGCACATGTCCTCAGAGGAAGTCCCAGCTAGATCCATTCTCTGTTTGGTTGCTGTTTAAATAAGTCAGTTAAAGATGCTGTGCTTTTTTATGATAGTTAAAGGAGTCAGTTCCTCACATTGTGCCTCTGGACAGGTCTGGGGGATGGCTTTGCTGTCCAAAGAGAAGCGTCTGATCACTGGGAGTGGCGACAGTGAGCTGAGGGTGTGGGATCTCACGTACATCCAGGAGGTAAGACATTCCCTCTGTAGCCCCTCAGCCCCCCTGCCCAGCTGCTTGTCTTTGAACTGAGATGGAGCTGGAACATGGTCAAATCCAATGGATGTTCTGGGAAACAGCCAAAGCAATGTCTTTGCGATCTGAGGGGTCCAGAAGCTGCTCATGGGATGGACTTTGCTGTTTCCTGTGTTTTGAGCTTTCAGGTGAAGCTGTGAGCACTTCCAGAAAGAGATTTCTACAGTGTGTCAGATCTTCCTGCCTTCTGACTTAGAGCTGTGGAAGACAGTCTTGTGGGTGGATGATAATCATGGGAGCACATGGAGTGCTTGGTGCCTACAGGAATGCTGTAGGACATTCTGATGTATGCTAACCAGTTGTATCTCCAGGGATATGAAGTGTGAGCCAGAAACCACAATACTGCAGCTCTTGAGGTTTAAGGTACTCCTTTTGTTCTTTTCTCTGAGCAGGTGAAAGATCCTGATGAACCAGAATCCAAGAAAAGCAAAGAGTCTTCTTCACCTGGAGCAGAAGAAAACGCTGAAGAGGATGAGACCTTAGAGTTGGATGAAAATCCTGAGGAAGTAAGATCAGTTTTCCGTGCTATCTCTGAGCTGATGTATTTAACCCCATTTGCATGGTTTATATCCTGAATGTTATATTTAGCCTGTTTGGGAAAATATGATAATTTTTGTCTTGTTCTATAACAACTTCCTCAGCAGCAGTTGCTGCCTCATCTACCTGCAAAACGTCAGCAGAAGTATGTGTGCCAAAGCAGCCATAGGTTTATTCTCCACTGACAGTTTTTCTCTGCTTTCTATTTGAGAAGGACTAGCAAATGTATAAATTTAAGCAGTGCTAATAGAGCTCTTTCATCAAACAACACAGAAATAAAATAGTTCCTAGCTGGTTGACAGCTGCTGAGTTCATACTGATGCTCAGCTTTGCAGAAACTGAGAGGTCAGAGTTGCACTGTAACGAAATATGGTGTGAGATTGGATTGCAGAAAGCCATTCCCACTTGTGCTGCTGCTGGAGATTTCACTGAATCTGTCTTTCTGGTAGAACTTTCTGGGGCACTGCTCAGGTCTCAGGCTGCTTGTAGTTGTGATAGATACATGACTTTGTTAATTAATTTTCCAGCTTTCTCTCCAGAGGATTTCTCGCCCTTCAATGCTCTGTTTAAGACTCTCTGTTCTCACCTTCTCTCCCTCTTTTAATTGAGCTCTGCTGCCCCTGTAGCATAAAAAGTCAGCTCTGTCTCTTAAATGGCTATGGTTTGCCAATAAAGTTAAGTTATTCTTCCGCTGAGACTGCCAATGATTATTTTCAGCTGAAATGCAACAAAAGACCAGGAGATAAGCTTGTAACTCACATAGATACTTGTTTTGTCCCTTTATTATCCTTACTAGCTGTTCTGCCAGGACCCTGTAGTTCATTTCCTGTGGGTTTGCAAGAAATGTTTTATAAGCTTTAGTTATGAGTATAGTATAGTTTTTTATATTGTAAGTTCAGTGTAGTTTAAATACCTTGAAAGGGCCTCTTGTCCTAGAATGTATTCTTATCATAGTTTGATAAGGGTTTCTAAGACAACTTGAGTCTCTGCCTGGAGACTCTTCTCTATTGGTTCTTTTCTTGTTTCATCCCTGTGTTATGCATAATTTTTCCCTTTGTCCATCATAGAATTTTTATCTTCAAGGTCCAAGAGTTCCAGCTACTGGTTGGCAGGACTCCCTTGAGACCACTCCCAAACCTGTTTAGGATTTGTTAGAGTTTAGGTAATTTAGCTGGCATGTAGTGTTTGGATTGTTTTATTGGTTTGAATAATTTGTACCCACCTCCCAAACTGTCCTGTACAAAAACGCCCTGCAGCCCAAGTTCAGGGTCTCTCTAAGGCACTGGCCTGAGGCTGGGGGATCCCCTGACCCCCTCAAATAAAACCTCTGTTTCCTGAAAGCCTTGGAGAGTCCCCTCTTTTTGCCACAGCCATGACAGTGTGAGTCAAACTGCCTGTAAGCCAAGACCCCACCAACAGGTTTTGTTGTAGCGTATCAGAGCTGCCGGAAGCCCAAGCTGAACACCAAGCTGGGCCAAGAAAAGATACGCAACGCAACAATTTCCCTCTCTCCTTGACTTCCCTTGTCAGCAGGTTTCCTGAGTATGCTTGAAAAGATCCTTTGACCTTTCAGACCCAAGTTTGTTCCTCTTTCCCTGCAGCGCATCGTTAAGTGCAGCAAAGCTGGATCCATCATGCGGGAAGGGAGAGACCGAGTGGTGACTCTTGGCACGGACCGGATGGGCAAGTTTTTGGCCTGCCACGTGAGTAATGGGGGGCTCTGCTACTGAGCTGTACAGGAGCCTGGTAGAGACCTTGGGTACTTTCTGTAAGGGCCAGCCAGGGCTTTGCATACCTTTGAATTTGTTTGCTCCAACTCCAGGGAACAGATGCTGTTCTGGAAGTGTTCTCTGTCCTTTCTGAAGAGGAAATCCAAAAGAAATTGGAAAAGAAAATGAAGAAAGCAAGGAAAAAAGCCAAGTAAGTAATTTCTTTGATGCTGTCTGTGTCCAGAAGGCTCTAGAAAAGCTCTTCAGTAGCATTACACAGTGGTTGAACTCCAAGATTCTGGCCATTCTCCTTGTGCTAGCTGTTGTATTTTGGGGTTGATCTTTCTGTGCATCCTTGGTGCTTGTCTGAGCATCAGTGCTCCCAGAGACAAAGGAAATACCTTTGTTTCTGAGTCTTCCCTCTGGAAAAAAAAAAAAAAAAAAAGCTAAAGTGTGCAAAAATAAAATAAAATGGGTTTTTCAGAGCTGCTCACCTCTACCTGACATTGGTGTTTTTACTGCTTGGTGCATCAAAGTAAGTTCTTAGTAGGCAATGCAGGAGTGAGAGTTTCATCTGAGAAGTCACAGAGAGTCTGGTACTGTTTTACAGCAGGTAGTGATACAGGTGAGAGTTCTCTTAGTGGTTAATCTGTGTTAAGTGTCTCTGTGTATCCTGGCGCTTAACAGGTGCCTCAGAAGAACCCTTAGGGAGGAGTCTGGCTTCAGGGTAGAATCCAAAGCACAGGGCAGATAAATCTGGAAATGCATTTTGGCAATGGCTGAGAGCTTTCTGTGAGTGATAGGAGATGAGCAGAAGCTGATCTTGCTCTCAAACACAGCTTCTCTTGCCTGTTTTGTATCCATCTTTGCAATGGGCTTTGTGTTTTGGCTCCAGAGAAGGTTGCCTTTTTTAGGACAGTTTGTGTCTTTAGTAGTCTGCATACTGGCATGAACTTCACTGTCCACCCTTCATTGTTCCTAATCTTAAATGTGGTTAGCACTGCTGGGTGAGAAGGAAATTGTTTTCAGCAGGCTAAGTGGTTTCCTTATGTTTTCTCTGTCACTGTGTTAGTTTGTGTTGGCTCTGCTGGGTCATTTGACTCTCCTCCCTTATCTCACATTTCCAGACAGAACTCTGAAGAGGAGCCTGAAAGAAGTGTGGAGCTGAGCCTGCAGGAGGAGATTAAAAGGATCACTAATGTCAAAGCTTCTTCTAAAATCAAGTGAGTGGAAAGCTTGTTGTAGAGTCTGATGAGTGGTTATGCAGCTACCTGGGGAGAGCTCTGCATGGCTCAGTGCAGGTGGAGGTGGAAGAAGTTTCCCCCTCAACATAATGTTTAGCTTGGAGCTGGGGAGAGGCCTGCTGTGATCTCCAGTCCATCCACACCTCTGTGGCTCAGTGTGCACTTATTTGTTGGATGTGCTGTGTCTGTATTCTTCTGTCTCAGTTGTTCGTGATAATTGATCCCTCCAACGCTTCGTCTTATTGCCCCTGTGTACAGCTCTGATTTTATCTAATCAAACAGGTCATTTGACTTGATTCTCTCTCCAAAAGGAGAGCTGAAGATGGCACTGCTGCTCCAGAACAATGTCATTGAATTGTACAACCTGGACCTGTCAGCACAAGTGCCTCAGGCTGTCCGTGTGTCCAGGATAACCATTGGAGGCCACCGCAGTGATGTCAGGACGTTGGCTTTTAGCTCTGACAACATTGCCATTCTCTCAGCAGCTGCAGAGTCTGTGAAGATTTGGAACAGGTACGCAGTCTGGTTGTGTCAGTCCCCCAGAACTGAGGGATGCTGTGTCAAGAAAAGCAGTGATAAGAAACAGGGGACAATGGAAAGAGATAAAACAGTGAATGAAGTAAAGGAAGTAAGATAAGTCATTAAAGTAAATAAATAGAACATCATTTTTCTTTTTTTCCTTATTAGAGAAACTGAGGAGCTGTAGATCTAAAATTTCAACAGAAGGTCTAAACACAAAGTTCATACATAGCAGCTGGGTATAAACTGTATTTTGCTATGGGTTTTTCCTGGTTTTTCATTTTTATTAAGAGGTATTAACTGTTATCCTAAACAAGCTACTGCCTGTTCTTTAGGGAACACATGGGCTTCTTGACATCTTATCTGAGTAGGCTATTGTGTTGATCTAGAGTGTTGTGTGTTGCTGTAGAGTGCTGTCTCAGTGTTTCTTGAGTGGTGCTGATTTCAAGCTCAGTTTCCTCTGAGTACACGGTCTTACACTCCGTCCCTTCCTGAGATGCTGTTTAAAATTAGGATCTGTTCTTGTTCACAACAGCAATAGGTCATGATGGTGGGCAACATAGTGGCACGTTTTTATGGGAAACATTGTTAGCAGCAGTGCTGGGTAGTGTTTGGGTCAACAGGATGGTTGTGGCTTGTCTTCTGACCCCAGTTGAAAGAACAGCTGCGGGTAGAGGCCACAGTGGAGCATGTCTCTCTGAGCAGCCCAGATTCTGTGTGTGATGAGAGGTTTTGGGCTCTGTCTTTGTGCACAGGTCGACCTTGCAGTGCATCCGGACAATGGAGTGTGAGTACGCGCTCTGCTCGCTGTTTGTCCCCGGAGATCGGCAGGTCATCATTGGCACCAAGGTGAGGGCTGGCCCTCTGCATCCAGACTGCCCAGGTCGGGGAATGTGTTAGGAAAGTGTCATTAAGGCAGCCTCACAGAAAATGCATTGCCTCTCCTGATCTGGAGCACTGCTGTGTTCCCAGAGTCGTTACAGAGCTCTTGTGGCTTAAGGTGGAAAGCAGAGGAGAGCTTTGGGAAGGCCCTGTTGGAGATCAGGAGTTTGGCCATCTCTGTATAACAGTCTCCTAATGAAGCTGGCTGCTGGGGACATGGGTGGCAGGGAGCTCTTCTGCCCAGAGCTCTCATGAGTTGTGAGCAGAGGCTGATTCTTCCCCTGTGATGTCTTCCTCCCCAGACAGGGAAGCTGCAGCTGTATGACCTGGCTTCTGGCAGTCTGATAGAGACACTTGATGCTCACGAAGGGGCAGTATGGTCCATTGCTCTTTCACCAGACCAGGTAACTCAGCCACCCTTACAAGTGTCATCTGCACATCTTTTCATGTAATTCCTTCCTTCAGTACTGTGTTTGCACCACGGAATTTATTTTGCACCACATGCTTTGTTCCATGGAAGTATGGAACCCCTCGTTCTCAGAGGTGAGGGACGCAGCTGGTAGTGTCTAATAGCTTTCTACTGGAATCAAAACCATAGCAAGAAATAATCTGCCTGATATTTGTCCACCCTGCTGATGAAATCATATGGGATAGATTTTACCCTCCTTAATGTAAAATGTTGGACTGCTCTTCCTTTAGAGGGCTCTGTTGTAGGGTGGTGCTAAGTTTTGTGTTAGCCAGCAACAGTGAGAGTCTCAAGCTGCCCATAAATCAAAAATGTATTGTTACCTGCAGCTGAGATGACTGCTTTCAATCCCAGAGTTTCAGTCCAGGTTTTGTTTTACATTTGGGGTCTTTGTCTTAGACCTCCAAAATAAACTAGAGCTTTTGAAATAATTGTTGTTGCTTAGCCAATGTGTGCTCTAACCAGAGCAAGTGCTCCTGGTGGTGTCCACTTAATCATTAATGGTGTAGGAGTGTGGGACATTTCAAAAACCTCCTCTGTGTGGCAATTCCTTGCTGTAGACTATCTCTGGGTGATAGGAACTAGTTTCACAGCAACTTTCTTGTTTTCCCCTACAGCGTGGCTTTGTGACAGGAGGTGCTGATAAATGTGTCAAGTTCTGGGAGTTTGAGCTTGTGAAGGATGAGAGCAGTGTACAGAAAAGGTGAGAAGATAATCCTGGTGCCATTGTCATTGATGGGTGCTTTGGCTTTTGTTGTGCACTGCAAGAACTGCCCATGACATCTGTGTGGAAGACGTAGAGGAGAGTGTGGGCTCAGTGCTCTTCTGTGAAGACCTGAGCTTAGCTGAAGAGGGGCACTTGTCTCATTCTAATCCCTTTTTGTGTTTGGGATTAGTGTCTAATCAGACTGGGCCTGCAGGTCGTTACTGTAAATGTAGCAGTGAAGTTCATCAGCCATCAGAGCCTGCTTATTTCCAGCCCTGTCATAGTGAGGAATGAGGTGCTGCATGTTAGAATTCACTTTCTTACCCAGGATGCAATGTGGGACTTCTATCCATTTCTCTTCCTGGTTTGTTTGCTTGGGATAACAGTTGATTTTTTCCTCTTGTTGCCAGGCTTTCCATGAAACACCTGCGCATTTTACAGCTGGATGAAGACGTGCTCTGTGTGCGGTACAGCCCCAACCAGAAGCTGCTGGCTGTCTCCTTACTGGATTGTACTGTGAAGGTTTTCTATGTTGACACACTCAAGGTGTGTAACCAGATGGGCTGTGAGGCTTTGCAGGAAGGGATGTAACTGTAGCCTGATCAGGAATCAGGAAGATCAGGAATACAAAGGGAAAGTGTCTGTTTTATGTGGAACATTCATCCTCCTTCAGGGGCCTGTTTTCTGGCAAATCTGACAGAGCCATGGTTGTTCCACACTGGGAACTGGAAGATCCATTTTTCATTTAAAAAGTGTTCTGAGCCTGCAGGTGGCAAGGTTCATTCTAAACCCTGCAGACGTGGTGGTACCCTAGATCTGTCAGGCACTGTAAAGGTGGGGATGAATGTGTCTCACGTGGCTTTAAATAGGGTGTGGCAGAGGCAAAGCCTGCAGGAGGAGAACCTTGTGAGCAGCATGTGAATGTTAGGGAGTGACACAAGACAGACTGGTGCTGATGTGGAGAGAAACAGAAATGAACTCTGTTGACACTGGTGATTGGCACCAGAGTTAGCTAGAGTGCCAACAGAGCTAGTTCAGCTTGCTTGGCTGCTTCCACCTTCTTCTCAGTTCTGCCCTTGTGACCTGCTGCTAACAGTGTTAGCAGGAATGAGAGTGGGGCAGTGCTAGAAAAACAGCTCCTGAGGCAGAGCAGAAGTAGGCTGGAGCTTGAGATTTGCACACCTCTCTACCCAGCATGTTTAACTGAGTCACCTTTCTTCTGCTTCAGTTTTTCCTTTCTCTGTATGGACACAAGCTGCCAGTGCTGTGTATGGACATCTGCTATGTAAGTATTGTTAGGGCTGTGTAACGTGGGACTGGTGATATGGAGGAGTGTGAGAACCTCTGCTGGCATCAAGGCCTCTTGGATAATGCTTGTCACCTCCTTGCTCCTGACTTAGCAGTTTCTGGGTGGGACACAGCAAGCCCCTTCTTACACTGCAGTCTTGTGCTCACTGGAAGGAGTGTCAGAGTTGGGGTCATGACAGAACTGACCCTGGGGGCATTTTGCAAGTGAGTGGAAATCAAAATGCTGTAATGGTCCCTTGCACTCGTTGTAACAGGTACAGCCTGCTTTCTGCTAAAGTTACTGTGTGAGAGGAGTCTAAGTTGTTAGTGGGAGCAGAGGGCAGATGCTGAGAGGGAGCAGCCTCTTCATGCCTGTTCATTCTTGAGCTGTCTTGCTCTGAGGTATCTTTGGAATGAGGTTAATTGAAAGCCAGGAAAAATGTCAGGATGTAACCAAATACCTGCAGAGGGTCAGAGGAGGGCCAGAGTGCTCTCAGTGGCTGTGCCAGTACCAGAGCATGGGCCACTGGGGAGGAGGTGAAGGGGTCAGGAGGCCACATTTCAGGAGCCAGGTGTCTGCCTACTCAGCAGTACTGAATCACTGGGCAGCAGCAGTGGGGCTGCCTGCCAGCTCCCCACACCCTCCTCTCTGTTGCTCTGTAGGATGGGACTCTGATTGCAACCGGCTCTGCTGACAGGAATGTCAAGATTTGGGGCTTGGATTTTGGGGACTGCCACCGTTCTCTCTTTGCCCATGATGACAGGTTAGTCAAATCCTACAGCATCTTTGGACTGTGGACTTGTCTCCAAGGAGTTGTAATCCAGCAATAATCCTTTTGTCCAGCATAGAGCAGGGGGAGTTCTGCAGTGTTCACCACATGGGTAAATTTGAGCTTTTTTCTCTTCCAGTGTGATGTATCTGCAGTTTGTGCCCAAATCCCATCTCTTCTTCACAGCTGGGAAGGACAGTAAGATTAAGCAGTGGGATGCAGATAAATTTGAACATATCCAGACGCTGGAGGTAGGAAGTTTTGGAGTCTGCTGAAAGGAAACATTATCCCTGCGTGAACAGGATTTTCCTCAGGGGTGGAAGTTGGATAATGTCATACCTCTTTTGTCATCTATGCAGGGGCATCACCAGGAGGTTTGGTGTTTGGCACTCAGTCCCAATGGAGACTATGTGGTGTCAGCATCCCATGACAAGTCCCTGCGCCTCTGGGAAAGGACAAGAGAGCCACTGATTTTGGAAGAGGAGAGGGAAATGGTGAGAATTGCATCTTTCCTACCAAAAACAACCTCCATATCTCTTTTTTTTTTTTTTTTTTTTCGTCTTTAGTGGCTTTCTACAGGTCTGTTGCTTACAGTCTTTGACATTCTCTTCTGTGCCTTTCAGCGCAAGTGTGTTTGGGAGCCAGTTCAGCAGGTGGCTGATGTGGAGGGATGGAGGGCACTGCTCCTGTTAAATGCAGTTTGTCCATTTTCCAGCTGTGAGAGGTCCATTCTGTGTCAGTAGCAGGCCCCAGAGCTCAGGGATGCTGGAAGAAGCCCCTTCTGTTCCATTTGAGCATGTATTGGGAGGAATCATAGACTCAGAAGGACTTCGATAGGAGGGAGAGTCTGGAGGTCTCTTACCCAACCCTTGCTCTTGGCAGGATGAGCTGCTTAGAGACTTGCCTTGATACATTGACATCTCCAAGGAAAGAGATTTTCCAGACTCTCTGAACACCTGTTCCAGTACTGAGCCACCATTGGGGTTGTCCGATTTGGTTTTTTTTATGTATCCTATCAGAGATTCCCTTGCAACAATTTGTAACTCTTTATATTTTTGCTGGATCCCTCAGAGAAGTCTGTTTCTGTCACCCCTTAGTAAAGCAGTACTCAAACCAAGGTGGGAGGGGGCAGAAATGCAGAAGCAGGAGTGGATGAGAAACCTGCAATAGATGTTTGGGGTTATTTGTCATCCCAGCCTGTTTGCAAGAGCTGACCCACATGCTGTACCTTGATGGCCCTGTGTTTGGTAAAAGGAGAGACAGAGATAGCTCTTCCAGATTCCAGAAAAGTTTGTCTTGGGTCAAGTTTGAATAACAAGGTGGGCATGAACACATGAGTAGTGAACTATGCATAACATAATTGATGCTCTTTCATGTGAGAGATGGCAGACCAGAGACTCCTTCCTTTTGCAGCCCAGGACAACTCTGGGACTTCTCTAGATTTGTTCCATCTGTGTTGTGTGACTGGTGAAAGGGCGTGGGTGGTGGTGAACTGCAGTGTCTGTCTCAGCTTGGTGGGATCCTGAAGGGCTGTTCCTGCACCCAGAGCAGACCCCTGGATTTCTTTCTCTGTGGGAGATTCTGGAGTTCACTGTGGGGTTGGGATCAGGGACAAATGGGCGTTTTGCCGCTGGCATTGTTGGTCTCTGCTGATTGGTCCTGGTTTTGCAATGGGCTGCATGAAGCCCTCCAGGTTGTCTTGCTCAACCCATCTGGAAGGGACTTGCATCCTTGCCTTGCTCACCACTGTTAATACATTGTGTTCTCATCCTCTGTAGCAACGAGAAGCTGAATATGAAGAGAGTGTGGCAAAGGAAGAGCAGCCAGTGGTAAGTTGCACCATCTGAATGTGTGTCAGTCTGACTTTACCAGCTCGGGGAAAACTGTGTCTCTAAAGAGGCATGGAAAAGGTATCAGGGTGAAAAGGTCATTTTCTTACTTTGAGGCAGCGTGGGGGGGAAGGTGGTGCTGAAGCTGTGGCTGCTCCATGATGCAATTGGCTGTGGAACTGTGGAAGGATGGAACTGCAGGTCTGTATTTTGTATTTTGTAGGTGGCTGGAGAGACACAAGGAGAGACAGGGCTGGCAGGAAAGAAGACCATTGAAACCATCAAAGCGGTAAGGTGCTGTGGCTTTGTGCCTTACCAGTCTCTCAAGGGGGGCTGTCACGGGGTCATAGCATCAGATTGAAGGGTAACCTGTGCTGTCACTTAAGGGGCAGATTGTTCTTGCATGCAGAGGCAGTCTGTCCTGCTCAGAAGCCAGCAGAGAGGGTCACACACCAGGATTTTTTTTCCTCCTGAGAGGAATGAGGTGTGAGGTTCCTGTAGCTGCAGCTGCGTGTCACATGTGGGACAGATGGGGCTGCTCTTGCCTTGTGGGGTTTGCAGCCCAAAGGAGCATGAGGCAGCTGGGATGTTCTCAAGGCATCAGGCCTCTCCCTGAAGGGCTGTGCAGTCCCGTGGGCATCTGTGGAAGGTGGAAGTCTATTGTGGTGCTTGACGTGGGAGATGTACTTGGAAGATGTGGGGGTGGGTAATGCCATGGCTGCAGATTTCAACAGTTTGGTGATTTTCAGAAGAAATCCTTAATCTGAATAGTCAAAATGGCCCGACCCTGGCTCCTGCCTCAAAGGGACTCTGCTTGCTGGGGGTGGTGGTCAAAGCAACAACTGAGCTGCAGGCAGAGAGCACCCAGGGCAGTGGGGGGTGTGGATGGTGTGTGACATCTTCAGGACGTGACCTGTGTGTTCAGGGTAGTGGTGCAGTCTGCAGTAGAGGTTATCAGGGGAAATGGCATGTGGTGCTCTGTGTCAGCACCTCTGCTTCTAGCTGCATTTGTCCAGCTGAGTTTTGCCCTGGCTTGTCTGGTGTCACTGATGTGCTGTTCTCGTGCTGCACAGGCTGAGAGGATCATGGAAGCTATCGAGCTGTACAGAGAAGAGATGGCAAAACTAAAGGAACACAATGCCATATGCAAAGCTGCTGGAAAAGAGGTAAAAGACTGAGGAATGTAAAAAACCCAAGGTGTGTTGGGTGTATCCTTCCAGCTCAAGTGGAAAGGCTTAGCATACAGATAAAGTCAGGACAGCTGAAAACAGCAGACATTTGCTCAAATCTTTTGGAGAAGTAAATGGCAGCATGCTCTGGGGCATAATTAGGGGTGTGTTCTTTCCAATGAGCTTTGTGCCTTAAGTTGTATCAGTATATAAGTTTTGTCCCTGTAAGAGTGTGCTGTTGCAGGTTCATCCTAAAGCTTCATCTCAGCACTCCTTGCTGAATAAGGGACTGTGATACAAGTGGGAAAGGTGACAAGCCAAAGCAAATTCTTCCATGTTTGAGTTAGTCATACATGCCTGAGAATGAGATTGTCTGGTGGCTTCAAATGCAGCCTTAGGCAGCATTCTGGGGAGGGTAGAGGTGTGGGAATTGCAGGAAGATGCTCAATAAAAGCTCTCTTCTACTGTGGGTAAAAGTTTGCTCTGAAATATGCATTTATACACACACACCTGCCTCATTCTAACCCATTCTGTGTCTCCAGGTTCCCTTCCCTGTCAATCCCATCCTCCGTGCCTATGGAAATATCACAGTAAGTGGAATGCCCAGGCCACAGGCTGTAGTCCATTCTCAGCTGGAGTGGGGCTGGTTGATTTGCTAGCTGAGCCAACATGCTGGGTTGCTGTGGGGAAGGACTGCTTAGTTCAACTTTTTTTTTTTTTTAAACTTTTATTTTTTAGTATCATGCATGTGTGTTACAAAAGTTTACCTTCTCAGGGTTAAACAACCCTGATGGTAGCCATGACATTATGATGTTCCTTATCATGAGCCAGGGGTTTACACTCTTCTCCAGGATATAGGAAAGCTACTTCAAACCTTTTCCAGGTTTATTTATGTGGTGTTCCTACACCAGTTACTGATTCTGTTGCTATTCTTTCAGAGTTTACAGTGAGAAAATTCTGAATGGTAGTTCAATGCCCAGGTATTGCAGGCTAGAGCTGGTGCTCTTATTCACTCATGTCATACTACTGCACAACAGTTTTCACTAAATTCTGTGGACTTTTGACATATTACAAAATACACAGACAAAGATGCATGGATTTCATTGATAAATAAAAATCCACTACTCTGAGTAGATTAGTTTTCCTGATTTATTCCAATGTGCACTCTCAGACTGTGTTTTTTAAGTACTCGTAGGAAGAGCCTTGTTTTTTCACTCTCTCATTTTCATGCAATCATACAATGTTTTGGGTTGGATGGGATCTTAGAGATCATCTGGTTCCAGCCCCTCTGCCCTGGGCAGGGACACCTCCCACTAGACCAGGTTGCTCAAAGCTGAATGTCAGTGCCAGATGAAACAGCCTTTGTCTTCCTTCTAATTACCTGTAACCACCTTGCAAGAGCCCTTCTGTCCCTTCCTCTGTGATTATAGGTCTGTTTAATTATAAGTTGGATAGACTGAACAGAAGTGAATGCAATCCTGTGACTTAGTAGTTAGAGGCACTTTTCTTTCCCAATTCCCATCTGCACTCTGCATCTGCCAAATGCTTTCAGCAGATAAACAGGAGTAGTAGGAATTAAGTCTGGGAGATGATTTTGTATAAGGTTTTTTATATATAATTTGTTTTGCCAAGCTTTTTGTCCAAATTGTACAAGATTTATTGTCATGAATTGAGATGACTTAGCTGATTAAATATAAATTAGGTTTTCCACAATATCCTTCACCAGTGTAGACTACCCTGAGACAACTGAGGGAGAGCTTCTCAGAGTGGCAGCTGATTGAAGCTGAAAGGGGTTTCCTCTTTTATATTCAGCTTGATGTGTCTGTCTCACAAGATGTGATGGTGTGTTTTTAACTGTGTGAAGTGGCCCTAAAGGCATGTTTGTCCTGGAATGTTTTTTGTTAAGCAGGGGCTGGTGTCTTTCCTCTGTTTCAGCCTTCTGCGTACGTGCTGGAAGTTTTCAAGAAGGTCAAGTCGAGGTGAGTCCGAAAAGCTTTATTGTTGAACAGATTTGTGAGTGAGTGTTGGTTTTCTAGGCCCAGGACTGGCTGGGGTCCTTGAGTGGTCTCTCATAAAAGGTATGGACAGTGCTAGAGAGTCTGGAGTCAACTCTTCCTGACAGCCTCTCTTGGAACGTTCATGGAACTGGGAAATGGGAAGTGTTCCTTCCCATGGGGAGTGTGGACTGAAGCTTCTGGATGTGAGTTGGCCACTTGGAGATGCACATGAATGTGAAGAGCAGTTTGGGGATGCTGAGGAGGGGGAAGGCTGTGTGCCTGCTCCCTGTGCCACAAAAGGCCTGGGCTGTGCAGATGCAGGACATCTGGTGTAGGTGTGGGCAGTCATGGACCAGCTGTGAGGAGTGCTTAGCACAGCTAAGTACCAGAACCCACCTACGTGGATGTTTCCTGCTCATCTGTAGCAGTGCTGTGGCTGAGATGCTTGTGTCCCTTTGCTTTTTCCCTCAGTGAGCTGGAGGAGTCCCTCCTAGTGCTGCCTTTCTCCTATGTCCCTGACCTGCTCAGACTCTTCAATGAATATATTCAGCTGGGTTCAGATGTTGAGCTTCTGTGCCGAGCTCTCCTCTTCCTGCTCAAGTGAGTCCTGTGTCTGCCCAGACAGTATCTGGGCTTTCTTCTGAGTCTCTGGGCCTGAAACTCTTGGGAAGCATCCTGGAGAATAAATGCATGGTCTCTGCAGGAGATAGGAATCTCTGCGGCCCACAGTGAACGGTGTGTGGGAATGAACTGCTTGGATGCAGAGTGCTGATGTGCCCAGATGGGGTTGCTGGTCCTGGTGGCCCAAGTCTCCCTGGAATGAAAAGATCCCACATCAAGTCTGATGAGGCAACTGTTGGGGACACAGTCACTGTAGAGCCCCTGTCCTCAGAAAGACCTTCCCCTTGAACCAAGGTTAAACTTAAGAAAGCAGGCTTTCCAGATCAATTTGTCCATGCCTGTCCATGTCTAGTGCTGGTCTGAGGAAGACTAATTTACAAAACCCCGTGTGTCCAGAAGCTCAGGAGAGGGTCTTTGTGATGTTTTTAATAACAATGCTGCAATACACTGCCTGCTTTGTTCCCAGGATACATTTTGGGCAGATCACAAGCAACCAGATGCTGGTGACAGTGATAGAAAATCTGAAGAAAACCACCATCTCCAGAGTCAGTGAGGCCCGAGTGAGTGTTGCACCCTCCCCTTTTCCAGGATCTAGAATAATGGGATGAGACAACATTTGTGAACATGAGTTGTCCATGGTGTCCAGTGGGGAAGTTGGTTGGGAGTCTGAGCTCATTTAAACCATGCTCTTTTGCAAATAGGCTGCCTTTTCCTTATGTTCCTCCTCGTGTGAGAATACTCAGTGGTGAGCTTATACTTGTGCTCCCTGCCTCATTTGCACTTGGTTTGCTGATATGTGTGCTTGGATCTTGGCTTGCTAGTTTCTAAATATGTGGGAGGTAGAGTAACTCCCTGCTTCTCTTGGGCTTTTCTGTGGGCTGCTACCTCAATGCAGACTGCATTTTCCCAGAGGAAGCTTCAGGTGCCTGCCAGCAACTTGTCTTGCAGAAAATAATGGTGGATTAGAGCTGCTCTTAAGAAAGGACTCTAGGGAACTGAGTGCAGGACTGACTGTTCTCCTGGTCAGATGAAGTTTAGATTGAAACTAATGTTGCTTTCTGTCTTCTTTTCATCATCTCTTAGTAGAGAGTGGCCAGTGCAGGACTCTCTGCCCCCTAACTAGCTTGGGTTGTGCCTCACAGTGTGGTGCTGGTCTGTCTCTGCAGGATGTGCTGGGATTCAACATGGCAGGGCTCCAGTTCCTGAAGAGGGAGATTGAGGCCAAGGACGAGGTGACATTTTTTGCTGATGCTACTGAACGTTTTGAGGAGAAGAAGAGAAAAAGGAAGAAGAAAGAGAAGATGGTTCTCGCAGTGCTCTAGCATTTGCTGCCCAAGACCCAGAGCACCTTGATGGACTCATGTAACCTCACTGCTGACCATAGAAGTGTTCTTGTGGCTGAACATCTGTGATGATGTCCAGTGACTGAGACGAAGTCTGTCCCCTCCCCGTGTGGTATAACCCAGCACGTAAACCCAACTCAGAACAGTTGTCTCTGAGATGGACTCTCTGTAGTCTGCTGCAGGTGGATGCATTTGGACTCTTTCTGAGGTGGCTGTCAAAGGCACGTGCTCTTCCTCTAGTGGAATGCCTGTTAGAAATGGAGTTGATTTATCCTGAGATCAGCTCATTCTGGCAGCACTGATTCAATGGAACCCAGTACACAGACTGCTGGTGAGATCATGTCCTGTTCAGGGAAGGCAGCTGCCAAGATTTTTCGCTGACACCTGCTGGTGGCTTGTGGCCTGTGGAAAAAGCTCTGTGACTTCTGCTGAAGTGTGAGGACTTGATCTACAGCCACTCTCTCTTTAGTGGGACAGGAAGAAACATGGCTGCAATCTATTAAAGGCATATTTATATTTGCTTTATGAGACAACTTTGTTCATAGTGTTTTGTCCTGGTATTTCTTTTGTAAATCCTCCATTGCCTTGGCCTGTGTGTCAGTGTTCAAAGGATTTTTTACAGAGAATAAAATCAGTGGGAGCAAATGAAAGGGCTGCCATCCCAGATTGTGTTTTTCTGGAGAGTTGGCAGACCAAGCGTGAGAAGCCTGGATTGTTTGCCTTGTACGTGCTCCAGGTTTTAGAAATTGCACTGATTTGTTGCAATGTTATACTTGTGCTTTATCAGATAAAATGATTTATTTTCACAGTGGGGACAGTGAAGCAGAATGGAGTGAACAAGTGTCTGCTGTTGTTTATAGCACATGCTGTGTTTTTTTACCAGTAGTCACTGGTTTGGGGGATGTGGGGGGGGCTGCTTCCTCCACATACTTTGCTGACTGTTGGGCTCACAAGTTCTGACTTGAGTTTCATATGGATTTTTAGTTGTATCCCAGTTGTGCCTGCCTGCTGTCTTTGACTTAGGTTGTCTGTTGCTAGCAATTATGCAAAAGGCCAGCAGTTCAGTTGGTCATTCTCTAGGCAGCACCTCAGGTGTAACAACCACACCTTTGCTGTTCGTGAGTGACTTTGTCAGGGGATGAATGTTCACTTGCCTTCTCAGAGTCTGGGAAATTCACAGGAGCACCTTGTGCTCCATTTTCAGGTGGGTCTCAGAATGTATAGAAATGGGAACTTCCATACAGCTCTGCCAGTTGTTTCCAGGTGCCCCTATAATTTTATATTTGTCCAGATAAGGATGAAACTTATGATCAAACAGCTGCATTCAAACAATGTCTATATCCTGACTTATGCTGTTCTATTTCATTTTATTCTGTTCTTTTCCTTTACTATTGCCACAACAGACCCTCATAAGAGGGATTACTAGGAGGAAGAGGAGGCACTCTAGGATGATACATTTTGTTGGTAAAGTCAGTTGGCATCCATTATCCACATTATCTGCTGCTGAAATGGGCCAGCCTGCTGGAAAAACAAGTGTTGCAGATGGAGAGGTGGCTTGTGACACCACAGTACACTGTCAGCTGAGGTGACTGAGGAGAGAGATGCCAAAACCAGGTATCAAAAAGGGAAGGCTGGTTGCTTCTGTTTACCTTAATGGCAGGGAGATAGGTGTTATGGATGCTGTGTAATGAGCTGTTGTTTGATGATCCCTTGGGAGGCCTGGAAGAAAAAAACATGGCCACGAGCTCAGGAATTCAGGGACTGATGAGAAGGATGTAAATGGTGATATAGAAGAGTAGCTTGGGATGTAAAGTCATCTTACAATGATGAAAGGTATTCTGTGATCTAAGTTGGAAGAGGTGGAACTCCTTCACTTTTGTCTCTATTTGCTGTCACCAGTATTAGGGAAGAATCCTCAGAGAAAAGGTCTTTTAGGGGTTGGAAAGTTGTTCTCTCTCCCTAGCTGCTGACACAGGCTGCCCTCTTGAAGTTTCCCTCTGGTTCTCAGATTTGTATCACTTGTGATGGGTCTGTACTAATGCAGGACTCGCGTGGCTACTGACAGAGCCCAGCATATGCCTTAAATGGAAGAGGTCTGTCTGTGCCAACAGGCCTCTGAAAGGAATTTTAATATCCTTGGGACATCAATTTGCCCTTTCTTTGCTGAAATTCCCTGGATTTACAAACCTGAGCAGGAAAGCACTTACAAGTACAGGGCAATCTATATTGTTAGAATATGTATCTCACCTAACAGTGTGGATGTGAGGGTTCAGAAGTGGCATTCATATTTCACACTGGTGAAAGCTGCTATTAATGCCCAATCATGGGATTCTCAGTTACTGTGAAGTGTTGAGAGAACAAGTCATCTGCATGTGTCAAGGAAAATTCCCCATCTCTCTCTCTCAGCATGTCACATGTTGGAACAAGGATGAAGCATGGGAAAGGACCTTGTGAGAAATGAATTCATAAGTAGGAAGTAGAGCTGCACTTGGACACACAAATATGGTGTCTCAAAAAGAGCCAGTGATCTTTCTTTTAGTCATTGCTGGGTAGGTGGGAACAAGGAGGTGGAAAAGACCATCTCTAAGCGGCTCAGTCTTCCACTATGAAGAGCAGATGAACATTTGAAGGTGCTCATGTGTGACTGACCAAGAGGGTATAAGAATCCCTCTCTTGTCAAGTGTAACTCTGTGTACTCACAACCCCCATCTGGTTATTAAAGGTAGGTGAGCACACAGAAAGTTAAGCCTGTGATTGTGAAAGCAAACAGAAACTTAGGAACTAGAAGACCGGAGCAGGTCAGCAGCTCCTGAAGAATCGCAGTTGACTGCATTGGAACCTGGGGCATTCCCAGTATTTGAAAAAGATTTCAGGTGCCTCAGCACAGGCTATTAGACACCTAATCCCGTTTAAAAACAAACTTAGTGGGAACCATGCAGCACTGCTCTGTAGTAGGGTTGAAATACAGCAGTCTTTCCATTGTTTGCATTTCAGACAGCCATGTCAGGAGATTGTGCAACTTTTGGACCACCTTTCGCATTAACAGGGAGAAGGCAAAATATTTATTCTCATTTAATCTGATTAAATAAATGAAAAAAATTACATTGAATGTTTCCATAAAGTTGGACTAAGATCTAGATATCTCAGTGTTGCTGATCTTCATGTTGATCTTCTAGGGCTCTAACCTGTAGTGGAAGAGGACAGAAAATTAACACTAATGGAAAGAAGAAAAAACAAGAAGACATCAGAAATCCCAGCTCCACCTTTGTACAGTTGTTGAACCAAACCCAGTTATGTCCAGAATCTTTGCAAGTGTTGTGTGAGTGCTGTGATTGCTACAGATTGGCTTCAGATTTGCCTTTTGCTCTTGGAAGGCAACAACAACATGAGACAGTTCTTACACAGGCTTCAAGTAGATTAGGGGTTTGCTTTTATTGCACAAATTGAATGGCATAAAAATCATAACCACACATTCAGGATGGGCAGTCTGCCTAGGAATAGTGGAGACTTTCATGGGCATCTTCCTGTGCAGTATGTAATTCTGAGTATGTTAAGGGAGTATTTTTGAAGTGTTTTAAATATCCATGTCAAATAACTAAGGAAATATAATGAGATAGGACTGAGTTTGGTCAGGTGATGCTTGATCAGTGATTCTTGCTTGTTGGTCTCTGCTAGGAGGTGTAGCAAATTTGTCACCAAGTTTAATATTGCAGGGACGTTTCTAGGTCTCAGTAGAGAGAATCACTGGCTTTGGTGATAACCACCTGGAAAAGGTGATAGAAATGTAGGAAGTTCTCATGGTGCCTCTGCAGTGACTTGACTGTTTTTATTCTGGATGGCTGAACAAGATTATTTAACCAGTTACAGGATTTAACCTAGGAGTGTTGGTGTTCCATGTTTTGTGAGACTAAACCAACCAATCCAGAGTTCCTTGACATGTCTGAGATGGATGTGGCTTTGAGTCCAGGAGACTTTGAGGGGAAGAATATTCAAAGAGGCATTAGGCACAGTTGTTTGGGTAGTATGGGATGGCTGCATCCAGCTTCAATAGGAATTACCAATCAACTCACAAAAGGACACTGTCAGAGGAGAAGGGAGCTTTGGCTGTGGTGACAGCAGCTATGAACAGCTGGATTAGACATGTGGGAGGAGAATACTGTGTAGTTAATTTCCTTTCCTCTGTGCTTGTCATGGAAGGTGACCCTGATCAGCATTTCTTTCGGAATTGGGGGTGTCTCACTAAAATGTGAACTGACTGGGTGAGTATTTCTCTCCCATTTCAACATGAAGTGAGAGAAGTTTGTCCAAACTGCCTTCATGATGAGCTTCAGGTTGTAAAGCCCTGAGGTGGAAGGCATTAAACCGGTTGTTTTCCTAGACTATAGCTGTGCATTCCTCTGGAGGTAAAATTCCACACTGGAAAAGGTAAGAAGAGAATTAAACAGGGAAAAAAAAGCTATACTTGATGTATACTGGGCAGTCCTAGAGCAGATGCTGCAGTCAGAGGCACATGTCTGTGAAGTTTTTGAGAACTGACTGATGTGGTCACTTCTCTTTTTCTCCAGAGGAAAGGAAATGAGATACAGCTGGAATTTCTTTGCTGATTGGTTAGATAACATGGCAGGCTTACAGATGTTTCAGTTGAAAGAAAAAGATGGTGCCAGTGTTACACATATGAAGCAAACAGGGACTGTTCAGCTGAGAGACATCCCTAGGGTTTCTGTTCATGAACTGTCACCATCAATTGCATTGTGGAGTGCCTGAGCTCATGGGGGTGGGGTGAACACCAGCCTAATGTTAAACATGTTGACTGGTGGTTTGTGAGAAATTCCCAATAAGGCTTTCTTCTTGTCAGGGAGGACTTAACCATTCTAAGACATTCTTAGAAAGCATCAAAAGGAGGGCTACAAAGATGGTGAAGCGCCTTGAGGGGAAGCCTTGTGAGGAGTGGCTGAGGTCACTTGGTTTGTTCAGCCTGGAAGAGACTGAGGGGAGACCTCACTGCAGTCTTCAACATCCTCATGAGAGGAAGAGGAGGGCTGACACTGATCTCTCTGTTGACCACTGACAGGACCCAAAGCAATGGCCTGAAATTGTGTCAGGGAAGAGTTACTTAGGGTATCAGGAGAAGATTCTCCACCCAGAGGGTGTTTGGCCACTGGAACAGGCTCCCCAGGGAAGTGGTCCCAGCACCAAGCCTGACAGAGTTCAAGAAGTGTTTGGACAGTGCTGTCAGACACATGGTGTGACTCTTAGGGTGCCCTGTGCAGGGCCAGGAGTTGGCCCTGGTCCTTGTGAGTCCCTTCCAACTCAGGAAAGTTTATAGACTGATTCTGTAGGGCTAGAGAATTGTGCTGTATGAATGTGTGCAGAGGGTTGTGTGTATTTGAACTTGTCACACTGAGGCTGCTCTATCTGTAAGGCTCCTGTCCCTTATTAGACCTGCTGTCAGTGTCAATAGGTCACCAGTAAGTTTTAGAAAGTGAAAAATTTTAAAGAGAGGCTGATTTATTAGGGCTTAATTGTAGTAAATCCAGCTGCCAGGAGGCTCAAGGACTTGTTTAATGTGGAGACAGTAAGTGAAGGATTTGGGACAGGATTGAGGAGGCTGTGCTGTGAGTGCCTCCATTGAGCTGAGCAGTTGTAATAACCTGCAGTTCCCTTGTAGTGAGTGCTTTGGTTAATGCCATCCGGTGTTTCCCTTCCAGGGCAGTGTGATAGGTGCATCATTTCCATGAGCTTTGTTCAGGATGCTGCTGAGGAAGTGAAGAGGGGGTAAAACAACTGTACTTTAATTTCCAGCTGGTGTCACTGCATCCAGTACTTACACTATGTACAAGGCTTCCGTGGGAGTGTAATCCGTAACCATGGCTTGGAGCTTGCAGGGAGTGCCTGGACTGCTGCTGCCACCCCTCCCTGCGGGTACCCTTCTGGGCGGTGCTCGTAAATGTCACTGGATAACACCGGTGGAATGCCACGTTAAGGATCTTAACCACTTCGGTACGTTTCTTTAAGTAAAATAACTTGAAAAAGTCTGGAGGTGGGAATGAATTCTGGAGGTAAGGGTGTGAAACATCTTGAATCTGGACTAGTGGCCTCGACTCAAAGATTAAAGGAACAGGTAAAATATGGGGGAAGGGCATGTTTTGGAGGCTGGTCTGCAACTGTGAGGACTGGGTGAGTGGGAACAGAACAGCAGCTGGGTTTCGCTGCTATGCCATTAGTCCTGTCTAGCTCAGCTCTGCAATTATAGGCATGAAAAGTTTATTTGGGTCAATGCAAAGTACTTGGGCAGTTTCAACATCACATCCAGAGCATATAAAGCCTCAGAGGAGTTGCTGTTAGCTATTACTCTGGTCAGGCTCAGAGTATCCTGAAGTTCTCCTTTCTTTGGTAAGGGTGGTCCTTACTGAATGTTGCTCAGTTTCAGCCAGAAACTGAATGAAGTCTCTGGCATGTTTGGATGTAGCTTGCCTTGCTATTTCTTTTATGGGTTTCCAGAGGACGCCTTCTCCCAGACTTCTAAGTGTAAATTTGATTAAATGTCAAACAGAAATTCCCTTGGAGCACAGGGGAAATAGAAGTAATAGCTATTGACTTGGCTCTTTTCTTTTACTGTACTGCTGTTGTCAGTTAAACAACTGAAAAGCCCGCTGAACCCACACAGGCTCATTTCTGACAGCATTCATGTGCTTCTGTGCTTGCATCTTTGCTGCTGCAGGGATTGTCCCATCTGCCTGTGTAGTGTCAGGATGATACATCACTTTGTTGCTCATGAGTTTGTACCACGAGATGCTACCACAGATTGAAAAACATAATAACATATTTTCATGAGCGGTGGTGGGAAAGAGTTCCTATTATTTTCATTTATTTCTTAAAAGCAACATATTTCTGAGTTGCCATTCTTCCTTTCCCCACTTTTCAAACCACGTTATTCTGGTGTAAAATGCATTTGGCATCAGAATCCCAAACTGTTTATTGGTTGTGCTTTTGAAAACAGCCATTTGTGTATTTCCGAAAAGGACATTTGCCACTGCAACAGCCCTGCACTGGAAACAATGCTTGAGGCTCCCAGCAGGAGGAAGATGATCCTCAGGGTCGATGCTATAAGGTGTGTGTGAGAAATAAGACAACAAAGGATATTTGCCTTCACAGGCAGGAGAAGAGTTTCAGTTTCTGTCAATATTTCAATATCATGGGAAACCTCTTCAAGGCCACCAGTGTCTTTCTCTGCAAGTAGCATGGCAAAAATCTCTATCTCCAGTTCAGCTTGCAAGCCTGCTGCCACCTAGGAGAGACAGAGAGTGACTCACATGTAAGTTGGAAGTTTCATACATGGTCCCCCTCCAGCAGTCCTTGGAGCTGGTGGTTGTTGCCCCACGCCTGTCAGTGTTAGAGGCATTTGGACAGTGTCCTTAATACTAGGCTTTAATTTTTGGCTAGCCCTCAAGTGGTCAGGCAGTTGGACTAGAGGGCCATTGTAAAAACATTCTGTTCTACAATGTTCATTCTGTTCTAGAAAGAACATAAAGGTAGGGAGGTACAAAAGGGGCAGATGTGAGGAGAAAAGAAGAGAATGGAAGTTATTCCAGCCATCTAGATGGATTTCTGTAAGGCCTTTGATACAGTCCCCCACACCATGCTTCTCTCTCAACTGGGGCCCTTAAAGATCCCTTCCAACCCACACTATTCTATGCTTTTAAGTCCTGAGTTGTGGCTAAGGCTCTGGACTAGGAGGTTTGACTTGCATTCTGGCACTGCCTCTCTGCACAAGTCATTTCTTCTTGATTCCATGCATTGGCAAGATATTGCCTGGTATTTCATGGATGCTGTAGGGACAGTGGCCAGCACTATTTATTCAGTGATAACATGCAGGTGAAAAGAGAGACTGAACAAAGGCAAAAAGCATGAAGGTTTCCTACTTAATAGGATAATTTAATGTGCTATGGTGCTTTGCTAGATAAAAAACTTAAGGTGGAGAACAGCTGGAAGCAGGAGAAGAAAGGATTGAGACAATAGTTTACTAGGCTCAAATCCTGAAGGTATCAGGACAGGAAGTGAAGTCTAGGCATAAGACAGAGCAGATACAACAAACACCCTAAGCAGAAGGGAATACTTAGAGGCAGTGGTAAAGTAATCCTGGTAGCTCTGAAAAAGCTCTCTATAACCTCACTGCTTGACTTGCTGCTTTCCACTGAACATTTTTATCCCTCTGCATTCTGGCACAGGCTGAGACTGAAGTGCATGGGGTGCTTAGCTGAAGGTGGCAGAGGAACGGTGGAAGACAGCATCACTTCAAATAACTTTAAACAAAACTCTTTATCCTGGCAGCTCTATTCCCACACAACTGCTGCCCCAGAAAGGTGCCCTAGCTAGCCAGCTGAGTCTAGAAAAAAAGCTCTCCTGTGTAACCTACAGGTCCTGGTGTGTACATCACTCTCAGTCCTGTGTAGGGAGGTGGCTGCTTCACCCGAAACCTGTCAGAAAGAGAAGAGAATCAGTTTGCCAGAAACTGTTTCAGGCAGGAAAAATCACATCTAGGAAGCAGGCTGCCTGCTCTTCCTCTGCTTTTTAAAATGACAGCAGAATTTCTTAGCTCATCCTTTCCATCATAATGTACAAGTTGCACTACAGCAGTATTCCTGGGCTTCTCTCCAAGGCTCAGGTTTCCAACAAAAAACCCCCAAAGGAGCAGATGGATGGGCCAAAGTAAGCCTTCAAAACTGGTTAACACTGCCTGGTCCTTAAAACAGAATGTGAAACAGCAGCATTTTAAACCTGCACATTCAAAGGAAGCTGAAGTACAAACAGCTTCTTGGCAAACAGCTGTGTGTTGCAGACCCAAAAGTCCATAACAATCTTTATTTAATGTCCTTTGATGTGACTCTCTTGCAGAAGGCATGATACTGGTATGAATTTTGTGCAAATAATCTTTAATTAAATGGTACCAACTAAAGCAGAATTTTGCTTCCTTGTTTCTTACTGATTGTTTCACATCTGAGATTCAGTCCTTTTGTGAATGCAACTTTCTGCTGTTCAGATTTCAAAAGATCGTTAGATCAGATATCACCTTTACTTTTGCATTGCTCTGGAACTGATCCTGTGGATTTCATTTCATTCCCCCCTGAAGAACAGTTTACCAGCATGCCCCTGCACCAGAAGCTGTTAAAGGAAAGGCAGTAGAAGAGGCATTTCTAGGATATGGCTCCATCTTATGGAAAGCTCTGGCAGACCTATAAAGCGGCTGTCAGAATTCCTGCGCTTTCTCTGGAGTGGTGGCTCCAGAGAAACTGTACTTGATTTTTGTCAGGATCTATTTGAAGAGACAAAAACCAGGATACTAAGAATTGAGACTAACCTTGAGAAGTTCACACCAACATTCTTCATGATTACCGTGGTTGCATAGGTGCAGCCTTCCTTTAGCACTCCAAATGTCACCCGGGGTGGGATCAGATGGAAGCCGGTAAGATCCTGTCTTGTTGCAACGGAAGATATGCTGACCTTTCCTGAGGCAGGATCTTCTACCTTTGCAAACAAAATATGAGACAAAAAGAAAAACTGAAGCAGCACTTTGAATGCTGTCTGAAAATTTATACTGGTTTGAGTTTTCAGATGTATTAAGCCATTGAGGTGTCTCAGGGAAAATGAGGGAAGCTCTGCTCTTCTGGAAACAGAGCTTTCATGTAGGTGCCTGATGCAGAATGAGGTTTTCCTAGCAGTTGAGAGGAAAGGTACTTTTAGAATTACCAGTAAACATAAATAATTTGCAACAGCCATGTTTCAGTAAATAGATTCAAAATACCTTCCAGTATTCCTCCAGGGTGAAGGTTTTAGGGAAAAGAGATGACTCAGAGGATATGAATATTGACAAGAAAGATGTTATTTTTACCTTTTTATTTGGTATGGTGTTTGGTTTTTTCCATTGAAGGTATGATGGTAATATTACTTTCTCTTTTCTTGTCTGTCCTGTAACATCCACCATCAGACTTGGAACTTTAGGTTGAACGAGTGTCTCTTCTGCTCTTGCTGCCGTGCTTAGGTCTGAAAGGGCAAGATTTCCAAAAGCACGAAAAAGTGACCGTGGATTTAAATTTGTATTGCAAATATGGTGTCAAAAGTTATAAAAAGATACCAAGCAGTTGCAGCTTGGAAGGCAGGTGTACCTGTTGTGCTGGTGCTGGAACCATCATCCTCTGTGAAATGATCCTGCAGCGAAAGCCCAGATGGAAGTGATGAATCACTTGTGGTATCAAGAAATTCAGCTGCTCAAGGGAAAATAATGGAATACTGAGTCAAGTGTTTTTTATGATCACCATCATTTTCATAAACATGTGAAACAAAATCACAGTCTTTGGCGCTTTAATTTAGACAATCTTGGAAAGCCGTCTACATAACCATGAGAGGCTGGGAAAATTCTGCATGTGGCATTTTGCTCTACTGGGCCACAGAGATCTCAAAAATGCCTGTTTATGATTAGTCATTCCTTGTTCTCTGGCTAACTAAACTATAAGCCATAAAGGACTAGAAGACAATCTAGCACAGGTCTTATGGTGATTGAAAATGAGGAAATATGGCAATTAGTGGGGGTCTGATAAAGCCCCACAGACGACTTTTCCTGGTATAAATCTTTGATCTGTATGACTTTTAACCCCACTCTATGATTTCAGTAACTTGTCAGGGCTGCTTTTTAAACAGAACTGAAGTATTCCTCTCAGTTCTGTAAAGCTCAAGCTGAAGATAATGATTCCATCTTTCACTGCTTCCTGTCATAGAGTCACTGCTTTCCTCCTGTATCCTCCAGTCTATCCTTACCCTGCATGTTTCCTGTTCCATATTGCTTTTGCACCAGTTCCTGCTTACCACTAAGTTTCAGAATGAAATCTCCTATATTTTTCCTACAGTTATTTTCAGTTATTTTCTAAACTTGGCCTCCTTGGTTCTTGCTCAGCCACCCCTAACTATTATTTATTCCATTCAAGTTTTTCTTGAGCATTTTGCATCTATCCACTCCTCATTCATAGCCCAATTCCTCAGCTTAGCATCCAAAGCTGATGATTCTTCCACATTCAGTGATATCTGCAAGGGCTTCTTCCTCCTGAAGAAGATACAAAACTGATGCCAGACAGTCAATTACCTCCACCGGGTTCTCTTTTCATCCACAGAGGGCAAGTCAAACTTCCTTCTTTTTGAAGTGGAGGAAGTTCCTTAGACATTGCTTCCAAATCAGGAAACTAGAGAAAAAGGAAGAAAGAGGGCTTAGGTTTCCCAACTAAACACCTAGGAAAACCAGCCAGCAGCAGACACCCTCCTCCCACTGCAAAACAAAAACAAAAACAAAAACAAAAAAACAAAAAAAAAAACCCAAAAAACAACAAACACCCAAACAAACAAACAAACCAACCACAAAAACCAAACAAACAAACAAAAAAAAACAAAACCAAGAAAGAATGCAAAGGAAACAAATAAGCAGAACCAAAATGGTGACAATAAGAGATATAAAAAGTTACATCAGATTACAGCCTACATTTCTGAGTAGGCTTTATGCACTTACAGCATTTACCAGATGAGATTACAGTAGGAAAGCCCCCAAGATCACCTCTACATTAGGAATGTTAGTTTTACTTACTCTCTTTCTAGTTAGCAGAGAGAGGGGTTTGAGGGGTAAGTAAAAAAAAAAACCAAAACCCTGAGGTTGAGCTTTGCTCCGAATCAGGCTCTCTCCAGAGTTTATGTAAGGAATTTTACAGAGTTTCTACTCAGTGAACATATACCATGTTCAAGATACACTTCCTTTACAAGGGCATTAATTCTGCCATGGCTGTCTTTTGTAATGTTGAGATAAACAGAGGCTGAGATATGAAAATTGTCTTTGGGAGTATGGGAGATACCAGCTGGTCTAACAAAACTCATCCCATTTTCAGCTGCATTACCTCTTCCTGGGAAAAGTCCTTGCTGAATTCAGATTCAAAATATGGAGCAAATATTCTGTTTTTTATTGCTGCAAACGTAGTCTTCTGTTCATCCAGTTCTTTCCTAGGGATGTTTTTCACATTGTTGGTAAGGAAAAGAAAGAAAAGAAGCACTACAACTGAGTTTATCCTGTTTTTCAGTATTATACTGAAATTATATTCAGAAATGGAATTGGTAAAGGCGAGTGGCATTTTTTCCCTGGTTCATCGCATGGAGTAACGTTCTTGTAATTGGCAATTTTCTTAGAGGTGAATTGAGAATTGACTGGTCTGATCAGAATACACATGGACAGTGAGTTGCCTGCTTTGAAGAGTTCCTCCTCAGAACATGTTCCATTTCTCTAAACCTCATGGAACGTGTCTGGAACTGCCACTGGTGTCTTTCCCACCTTCCAACAAATACTTCAAGCTAAGAATTTGTATTCCAAATGCATTGCAAAAATTTTGAACACAAAATTAATCTAATTTCCTTATTTTATCCCAGAAAGACTTGAAGGCTCTGTGGATACAAAAGAAGCCGTTCAAACTTCTGAAGGCAAAGCTGACCAGAGTAAAGATTAGTCATGTTGCTAAGTCAGCTTGATTTAGCCCAGTTTTACACTACTGGAGTTTCACTGACTTGCAGGGTCTAACACCAGCTATGAAATGATCCTTTCTAATCATACTGAGAGTTTTAACACTGGTTTTACAGCCAGAATTGCACATGATGTTCTTCGGTGCTGGCTGCTCAGATTTATATATTTAAAGTAATTTTTAAAATAGGATGCAAAACAGTGTGAAATGATACATTAAAATATAACTCTGAAACTCTTACAGGCTTTTTAATCTCATGCAAATCAGAATATAATTAAGAAGCAATGTGGAAAGCCTCATGTGGAGCGCTGTGTCCACTTTTGAGCTGTCTGATGCACAAAAGGGCCACAAAGATGATCAAGGGTTTGGAAGACCTTTCATGTGAGGAGAGGCTGAGAGAGCTGGGACAGTTTTGCCTAGAGAAGCTTTGAAGCACCACGATGTGAGATGTGTCTGGGGTTCTATTTGAAAAAATCAGCTTTTATTTGTGGAATACCTGAATTTTAAGCTAAAGCATCAGCATTTGAAAATATTAATATACAGTATTTTCTACACTAGTGGCAGAACCAGAAATGAAACACAGGGCTTCTGAATTCAGCCTTGTTTTGCCTACTGTAAGTTAACAGTAATTAATTTTTTTCCCCCCAAACCTAACAGCTGTTAGGTTTGGGGGGAAAAAAACCCAAAAAGACTCAAACCATTTATTCAGCATTTCTGTTGAGCAGAAAATACCCCAGTATTTGCAGACAAGTCACTGGACCATCACCCAAGACTTGGTGAAATCAATATCATTCTGTACAAAAGTAGATTAAGCTGGCTCATAAAAGAACTTGATCTTACTACTATTATTACCTGCGCTGTTCTAGTTTGCTTTGCCACTTGGAGGTTTGTGTTACTTCATCTGGACTGAATCACCCAAACAAAAAAAGAGAATAGTGGGAATGAGAAAACCAGTAGTCTTCTATAAATACAAAAATATTTACAAGATAACCCTGGAAAGAAAATACTTTTTATGACAGTATGTTATGTAAAAACTTCATGTGACTCCTGACCTGGACTTGTATGGTTTGCACAAAATTGTTTGCTCATATCTGCATTTTTATTAGATCGTTCAATCCAAGAAACATCCAAAATCCTTTCCCAACAAACTCTGAATTATCTTTCAGATAAGGAAAGAGAGGCATAGAAGGACAAAATAATCACAGGACAAAATAAGCACAGGACAAGGTAGTGAGACACTGCCATATGTATCTAGGGCTCTAGGTCCCAGTCCTTAATGACAGTCAGTAAAGCACAGTGGCAAAGGCTTCCCAAAGGCCCTTCTGTGTTATTTACATTATTATTTTGTGTTATTTATTTCCCTTTGTGTTCTTTACATTTGCAGCAGTCCTCGCTGCTCTATCCTACCTCTGCTGGTCCTCCCTTAGTGGCGTGCTCTTCTTTGTGCGACCCCGGGCAGGAGGAGCCACTGCCTGTTCATACAGCTTGCTCACACGGGCTGCAAGGTGAAGGGCATTACTGAATGGGCATGCTCTGCTAGGCAGTGCCAGGTGTTAGGAAGGAAAAAACATCAAAGGATGTATTTTTAATGCATCTTTCTGCCACTTCATGGAAACCTAACAGAGTCTTTGTTACTGTGAGGGAAAAGGCAGAAAGGACTTCGTTCCAAAATAAAGACCAGAACATTAACAGATAAGAAATTGAATTCAGTACTGAAAGGACAAGAAGCAGATAAGGTTCACACTCCCACCCTGTATTTCCTGACATATCTTTATGATCTTTCAAGATACAAATACCTGTGAATAGGAAAAGTTGCTGACATTCAGCCACTTTCCAACTGGGGTGCTCTGAGGTCTCTATCTACAGCTGAAGAAAATAATGTGGGCTTTCAGGGACCCTTATTACATTTAACTTGCTTAAGCGTGCTTGTGCTTAATTGAGGCTGTGAAGCAGCCATAATCAACATTCTCATGGAAGGAACTACTACTTCAATATGTATAATGGAGAAATGCCAGTCTTTCCACATTTAATATTGTGACCAGCTCTGGGGCTTTATTAAAGAGTTGCCCTGTCCTCTGACATTTTATAAAGTGTGTTGTTTACTTTATACCTTGAAGCTAAATCATGGGTCCAAAGAAATTTTCTTGTCTAAAAACAATTTTCTGTGGCAAAATTTAGGAGATGTATTTGAGAGATATGATTCTATTAGACTACAATAACATCTCTTGGTGTTCTGGGAATTACAGAAGTTCAAAATGTGGTTGTTGTTGTTGTTTTTTTACCATAAAATATGATTTTATTTTTCAGCTTTTTCTATTTTTACCTATTTCAAAGAGCTTTTCTTTTCCACTATCTTCTTCATTAGAAATATTGCATTAAAATTGCAGTGCCATGTAAAAGGAAACTGTTCAGTAGGCATTTGTTGCAGCTGTTTCTGTTTACTTTGCACAGTATCAGGTTTTTTGACATGTAGAAATACTCCTGACAAAGTACGAAGGGCAGAAAAATAACACTTTAAAGATTAGCATCACTATGGGATGGAATGGAATGAGTTTTTCTACAGAAAAAGGCTTCTGGGTTTTTATAAAGAAACAGACAATTTTTATTTGTACATATTGAAAACATTAATAAATGTTAATAAGTATCTTGTGAAAACTTTAACAGAAATTCACGATACATTGCTCTATCTTTTCCCTTAGGTAGGTGAATGTAACCCCAACATGTGATGGTTTGAGATTAGATTTTGAAGTGTAATAAATAACCAGGATTTACTTAGTTGCTTTGAAAAACTTGTCTGAAAAGTTGTTACTTGCATAAAAGTACCCAAGTACTGTCACAGTTCTTATACCTAAGAAAACTCATTGCATGTGGAAATGTGAGTCAAAATGTTAAATACACATGCCTAAAAACAGGAAATATTTTTTAGAGGTACTGGATCATTAATGCTAACAAGTTCTAATCACCTGTGAGAGTCACACAGAAGCATGTACATAGCACTTAGATGAATTCACCTTTATATTCCCTCTTTAAAAATATTACAATACTTTTAATATTACTATGATACTTTAAATTTTAAAAATACAGATATTCAATTTTTATTACCTCTATCACTGAGCTTTTCTTCTGACTTCTCCCAGTCAGGGAAGGACTGCAATGAAGAAGGAATAACTGTGACTATGTGAGAAATGAAATTCACAACAACAGCATCTTGTTCAAAGGATATTGTAAACAAGTGCTGTCTTGTTACCCCCATTCTTGTAGTCACATTGTCAAGTATTTCAGTGTGTTAAAAAACGTAAGCTGGGAAAAAAAGGAAGTACAATCTCCCTGTTCTAAATAGGTATTTGTTTTCTTCTTGATGACCCACTTCACAGATATCTTTGTATCTTACATGGTTACTTTTTATTAGCTCAAATAAGCTAATTCTTTCTGCTAAAAATCTGAACAAGATACACTTGTATTGTATTAAATTACATTCCCAACAAGTCAAATGGGAAATGTGTTCAGGAATTTGCAGGCTTTGTTACTGAGATCTCATGTGGCTGGCTTACAGTAAAGTCAATGAGGGTTAAGAGGCTCTAAACAAAAGTGTTTCCTTTATTCTCATGATGTCTCTGAAGCAATTAACTGGAAACTCTGCCCAGGCAGTCTGGGTTGTAACAGAGCTATTGAAGACTTGGGAGCAATGTGACACTGATTCCTGGGTCACAGCAGGTGCACACTGAGACTGCTGCTTCACAAAAGAATTGTCTAGTGTGAAATCTGTAACTGGAAAGGTAGCCAGGACTATTAGTCACCAGACAAGTTCACTGGATCTGAGCAGCATGTGAGATTCAGCACCTGGGTCTCATTGAAGTAAATAAATGTCCACCTAGAGGACAGATACAGATGGAGTAACTGACAAATCATTTCTTTGTCCCTCTTTCCAGAAAAGCTGTGATCCTCTTCTCCTATTTACCCACCTTTCCCATTACCTATTCTTCTCCTTTTTCTTTTTGTGCGCTAATTATTTCTGAAAATTCACAGATTATATTTAAAAAAGAAAAAAAAAAGGCTGCTCAGCAGTAATAACAATATTCCTCCAGACTGTTTTTGTATTATCCCAAAAGCAGGGTTTAAATTCTTACTATGGAGGTGGCTGTGGTTGAAATAAAAATCTCCCATGTGCAATGACAACAGACTGGAAACATTTTTATCCTGATTTTGGGGGATATTAAAAAAAAGCAAGTTACTGGAAAGTAATTTTGGTCTGTGTGTTTGGGAACATATCATTCAGTAGAGCCAAACTCTTAACTGTTTTGAGGATTGCTTTCCCTAATGGCAGCAGTGCCCAGCTGAATTCAGACTAGCTGAAGGCTGAGCATGGCTCTGCTTTACCATTAATCTACACCAGAACTGGCACTGTGCTACTCTGACATTTGCTGGTTTATTAATGGAGAATGCGTTTGAAGGCTCACGCTTCCAGTGCAACACAAGGCTTTTGTTGAAAAAAGTAATTAAAATTTTGATTTTTCTTACTGTCATGAGTTTAAGGAGACTTGCAGCTTTCTCCTTTTCCTCTTCTGTTCTTGGTTCTTTCACATTTATCTCTTCCAGTTCATTTTCCTGCTTTAAGATGTTGTCTATATATTCCTGGTGAAACAATGAAAAAGAACAAGAAAGATGCAGATGTAGGCTTAAAATAGATATTTACATTGACATAATCATACCAACTGTTACAGAAAAGAACACTTTTCTTTTCCCACATTTCTTTAAATCAGTTGGATGGAAAAAAGGGTTTTAAACACACCACTCTTACAGAAAGCTACAAGCAATACAGAACTTTACTAACAGACATGTTTGCAGAAACAATCTGTTTCCAGTGCCAGTTCTTTTTTCACTTGTTTATATCTCCTTAATCTTACAGGAGATGGAGAAAGGAAGAATAATATTTTCTTTAGATCTTGATTTTGCTCTGACAAAGTGAAGGTGTCGCTAAAGATTTAAGATACTACATTCTGGAAAAAAAATTAATTAAATATTGTGAGCAGTGAGGGTACTTCCATTGCACCTTCATGCAATTATTACAACTGTTTTTTTCAGTGCTAATAAATGCAGTTCTTCCTTCCCAGTGTAACAAACAGCATTCATCTTTCTCTAAAAGTCAGCAATAGATCTGGGCGATGGAGAGACTTGCCTTGCCATTTTGGTGTGGAACTTTTCTTACAGTGCTGCCTTTGAAAGATCAGTATGCAAATTGAAGAATAATTTTTCAACATTTATAGACTGAAAAACTGGTAACATTTCATCCTGATAGACTCGCATATCCCAAACATTTCTGGGCTGGACAGCTGTCAGTGTTTTTCTATTGCAAGCATGTTCTCTTTGAAATGTAATGTGGGGAAAAAATAAATTACATAACTGGCTGCAATATGCTACTACCTTCACAAACTTCACATGCTGTTAACTTTCAAATCCAGTCTGCAATGCCATTATCAAAATAGGTTAAATGAATAAATTACAGGACACATATATTTTGTTATTCTCTATTTCTTAAGTAATTATGGGAGTTTGACTCTTAAAAATCTCTTCTAAGAGCATCTTCACAATGTGAATTAAATAAATGAATATTTTACACCAACACTGAGAAGGGCAAAGCTGCTCACTTTTGGACTCCATCTCAGAACACTGGCAAAGGAGGTCTAGCTTACAGCCTGCTATGAAGTCACTAATGAGGGATGGCCGCAAACTTTGTCAGAAGGCTACACAGCTATTTCCTAGACATGGATAGAGTAACAAAACTCAGACTGGAGCCTGGAAATGTTCTACACTGATTTATGAAAACAAATATATAACCAAGACCAGAGCATATCTCAGTGACCAAGTTAACTGTAGAATTATGGCAAGCTAGAAATTCTTGTTCAGCTTTACAGATTTAAATTCTTATGACTTTTGGAAGGAAAACAAACCCTAAGCAAAATAAAAGTGAAGTAACAGATATCAATGTTGACAGCAAGGGAATTATATGTTAGAGTACTGTCTGTGATGTATACTGGGCTGGATCTCATGTATTTGCTCAGAAAACTAGGTTTCATAAAAGGTAAGTAAAACAATTGAACTTTTTCAGAAAAACACAGCACCTGTCTATATATGAAATAATTGTTCTTCAAGCATAGTAGATTTCTTTTTCTCAGGTATATACTACACATTCATCATACTCAATTTGTCTACTTGTCTGTTCTCTCTTGGTTTCTGGAAGAATGAATAAATGTGGTTGAAATACCTTGAGGGAAAGCTGCAGCTTTTCTCTTAGTTTGTCATGGAGTGGCTTATACTGGAATAGCTGGCGGATTTGCAGTTTTTTGGGACATTTTCGCACAGTGCCTGGCAAAGGTGCTGTTCCAATGTTGAGACCCTTCCAAACACGCTCTCTGACTGGGGCACTTGTGATCACCCCCTGAACAGAGAGAAGCAAACAAAAAGAGCAAGAGGCTACTTATATTACCAAAAAATGCAGCTATTGGCAATGTGTCTCGGATGAAAAGCATGTGCTCTCTTTATAGAATCATAGACCTGGACAATAAAGCCAGTAGATTCCTGGGAACAATTTATCTGTCCTAAAACATCTTTATCTGCTAAGATAAACTCTCCTTAATATTGCTATATCCCCTCACTAAGTGTAAAAGAATGGGACCATACATTCCGTGACACAGCCTTTGCTCTGTCTGCTTAATAAACTGAATCTAACATTCACATTGTTCAGAGCTTCATTTCCCCACAGAGACCAACATCTACTGATTTCAAGTGAAAGACAGTTTTGAAACAATTATACCTCAGGAGCAGAAGATTCTTCCTGAGTCCCCAGCTGAAGATATGGAGGAACAATATTCTCTGGTTCTTTCTTTATTATCCAAGGGGATGCTTCAGCCATAGGGCAGAGGATAGTAATACTTAAAATACCTGGTTTAAAGACACATTTTGCTAAGAATCAGTTCAAATTAAAAAAAAAAAAATTAATGGACAAGTGTCTAAGACCTACAGAAAAAGCCACCTACCTATCTACAAAAAATCTTATTACTAACACATAAAACTCCATGTATCCATGACTACAGATAATATCAGATAATTGAGTTGATTATAGAGTAGTTGTACAAGTTCAGATTACTCAGCCCATTTTTAACAATAAATTGCTTATGCTACTTGCTTTGATTCTTGGTTAACAGCTTGGTTGTATAATGTGGGGAGTAGCCCAAACAAGGAAAAGAAGAGCATTGACCCACGTGTAGTGAATACTAATCTCAGAAGTAGTACAACATATTCAGAACAAGCATAATTCTTCACTGTATTTTATACTTCATACCCTGATCACCTGATGGATTCCATTAGAGATGATTTATTTATATTGTTTGCATAGATTTTAATGTTCTTCAAAATATTTTTTCCAGCCCAACCCAACAATTACTTAATTACCTTAATCTACCCCCCAGGTGACCTTCAAAATGGGTATCACCACTGAGGTACTTTGTCACAATGATATAAAATTGTGAAGCCTTGTTGTCAAGGCAAATAGAACCAGTACTGTGAAAGGTGGAGCAGGAAGTCTGGAAAATCAGATGTGCTACTATTATAAAGGATAGCTGGTTCTAAGTAAAATTTCTTGTCTGGGATTTTGACTGGGTATGTATATTCTCCATCTTTCTGATCTTTTCACCTTCTGCATTTTTCTGGCTCCCTCCATGTCCCTTCTTTTTTTCTTTTTTCCCATGGCAGAATTATTTAATTTGATTTCTGCACTGGGGAATGACTAATTTCTGTGAACAGAAGTACATTTTAAAATGTGCCACACCTTATAAGAGTAGTAAGTGGGAAAGCTGTTTTATGTGATATGCTTATGATATAAATCTATAAGAAATATGTCTTAGGACTTTACGGCCTGAAGCAACCTTCCCTTATCATCCTCTCATGTCCAGGGGAATCATACTTTCCTCTATTTTAAAGATATTTTTTGTTAGCATCCACCTGTTACACCCCAGTGTCTTTTTTATGGAAACACAGTATTTCCAACTAACTTTATAATGACAACCAACAATTCCAGGATGAAACTTCTTGCACTGCTACTACAAGGTGGTTAGTACTATGTAGTGCTGGCTATTCCACTCAGGTCTGTTCAGCTTTTTAATATGTATTCTTTCCAACAGACAGGCTAAGGGTCAACATCAGGGCATCACTGTCCACATTGCTACATCGTTAGTGGAGACTCTGATACATTCAATTTTTTAGATGATAAACACAAAGAATATACATATTTGGTAATCACTTTTATTTGTGTGACTGAGAATGGATAGAGATATGCCATCTGTTTGTTCACTTATCCCTTAACACTGCCCTTCAGTTTATTCTCTGCTTCCCAGAGTTTTCCCCCAAACTCCTTTCTTTCATGCCTAGAAGTGTGGACCCTTATTTACAAGGGTAAAAACATTTCCCGCCCAAATAAGAGTTTTGAAACTTTGCAATTCTTTCTATTAGTAGCCTGTCAGAAAAGAGAAGTTTTCTACCTGGCTGTTCTTGTACAGGTTCCTGCAAGACTGCAGTGCCAGGATCCCTGTAGGCCTCAGCCACGTACTTGTGTACATCCTTTCTTCGCAGGAGCTCCGTTCCAGAACCATCGGCAGAGATGACGAAAAACCTGCACAGCCAAACACAGACGTGGGATTGTATCAAGAAAGCAGAAGTCCAACGTGATGGCATCAAATGTGCAAATACAGAGTACTGAACAAGGGGAGCACCAACTTATGAGCCCTGTACAAATACTGTGTAGTAAAGAAAGGAGTGTTAACCTATGGCTGCAATGCAGTTTACCTGGGGGCATGCTCATTGTAAGTGATAGGTTTGTTAACATCATCTGCTTCTGAATTCCTGCCCTCGTTGCCAACAGAGCCAATGCTGGGAATGCACACATCTGTGCTGCCATCAGCCAGGACCTACAGCAGAAATTATGTGAAATTGCTTGAGTTAAAAGATCCTTTTAAAACAGTGACTTGCTGGTGAACTTTAACATGACCTAGCCCAGTGAAAGAGAGAGAGAAAAAAAAAACATTCCATGCTGAGCAACTGGAAACTCATAGGAAAAAGAAATAAAGAGGAAAACTGAAACAACAGTAAAACCCCCCAAACATTTTTAAAAATACATACTGTATCATAAATACTAATATCACATGCTTATATTTAATAAATGCCAAAGGACTGTTACACAAAAATACTCACTGGTCAAGTCAGGTTACTGTATACTCAAGACAGACATTAATGTAAACCTACTGAGTGGACTTCTACAGTATTTACCTTCTTGAGAATAGTATGTGCTTATTAACTAATGTGACATTAACATATTCAAATGAGATAACTAACAATGACCTAAAAAGGAATAATAATGCCTTTTCCAAGACACAATTTAAATAAGGGTGATTCAAAGGATGGTCCATGAACTGAATCTCACACACCCAGTTTTTAATCCTCACTTACAGAGCTGATTTTTTGCTATAGTACAAATCATGCTAATTAAGGGAAGTTTACAGGTGAGCTGAACTGTAAACCATGTGTTCTGTTTTAGTCTCTATAAAAATATATAAAAAATTATATCCATCACTTGATCAAGAAGATATTAGAGACCTGATTCTGGCTACTTTAAATATTACAAGGTTGCAATTTGACTTTGAGAGAAGTTTATAAGATAAAGTTAGAATGCAGAAACGTATTTTACTTTGAAGGTATTTCCTTCAGGATCTGTCATCTCACAAATAGTGCTGGAAGTGTGTTTCATAATATATCTCCCTGCTTGCTTCTCTTCTTCCTTCCTGTTGAAATCATAAACTTCATGGCTATAAACTGCTGAACAATCTTCATCAAAGAAAAGAAAGCCTCCCGTGCTGGGTGAAACCTATGACAGCAAAAAGGGAAGAGATTCAATCCTCAAAGGTGAAAACTTTAATTTAAAAGTACTCTTGAAAATGAAGAACAGATAAAAACCAAGAGGACAGCTTTTAGACATTCAATACTGAATCACCCAGTTTAGAGGAATAAGAGGGAGAGAAAGAAGGAAGATGAGGTCCAAGAGGTAGGCTGATCTCAGTCTCTGTAATATTGAACTTCAGGAAATTTAAGACTGTGATTTAAATACACTGTACATTTGTGAGTAAGTATCTAAACATTGGCAGAGTATGAAAGAGATGAAATAATAGGATTAATGAAGACTATAGAGAGGGGAGGTAATCAAGGTGCTAATGGCAGGGAATTCGGAACACAAAGATTAAATGTCACTGTCACAAACTAAAAATAACTCCCACCTGATACGTTCCCTGTGGCTTTGCTAGAATAGATGTTCCATCTCCAAGGACAGTACAACAGGTACCATTCTCACAATTTGTTATAACAGTAGCAAACTCAGGATTTTCTACTCGTGTACCTTTGAGCTTCTTTGTGGTGGCTACTGGGGGTTCAGCTAAGAATTAATACAGAACAATGAGACAGGAGCACATGAATCATGGAAATGGAAATGTCTTAGGATTCAATTTGCTTTTTCTCTCATAGTGCTGGATCTTTATCTCCTCAGTGCAAGACCTTCATAAACTTCATAGCATCCTTTATCACATGTTGTGTGTAAACAATACTCAACCTTTGAAGTTCTGGACTGCAAATTCGATATAGGAAAACCCAACAGTAAAAAATATCTGTAACCATCTGTAGCTGGCCAGGAAAATACACTCTAATATATCAAGTATGGTATTAACCATAATGATCTGGATATTTGTAATATACAAGAAATGCTTTGTGCCTGTACTACAAGCTCTAAAATGTGAAGAAATTCCTATTCAGCAACACAAATCTCAGAAAACAAATGGAAGAGGGATGTTAATCTGGTTATTGCCTTTTCATTGAAGAGATAGATCAGTTAAGTGATTTTGATTTTTAAAATCCCACAGGGAGATGTTCCTGAACATTTTCTGCTAACACAATAATGGTCTTTTCCTACACTGTGTTTGAACAGTCCAAACACCCACACAGTAAATGTCCCCTTCATTTTAATTAAGGAGGGCAGGACTTGTCTTGCAAATGAAGCAGTCATACAGAATACAACACCAGCCAGAAGAATCACAGACGACCTTTAGCCCCACTTCTATCAGGCAAATATAAGTTTCACTTTTCTTGCCAGGACATTTTCCACAGCCATATTCAGGTATTTAGTATCTCCAAGGTTGGTGAGTCCATGGCTTCACTGGAGAATATAAGGATGCCTTGGTCCTTACATACCTCTTCAGTTAGACCTTAAAACAGCTTCCTTGTTGTTATTAGGGCAGGTGGAGAGAGGGCAATGAACACACTAAACTCTGGCACTGGTCTCATGGTGAAGGAAGACAATATAAGTATGAAAGAAGGAAATTTAATTATTTGCAACAGTATAATTTTTGCACCAAATATACTGCTGAAAGAAAGCAAACAAACTAAGCCCAGACAGCACTAGTAGATCTCTTATCTAGACTACTGGTAAAAGCCACCTTTAGTATATATTTTGACAACTTTCTGCTTCACAAGACATGTCTAGTGCAAGAAAAGTAAGTGCTCCCCTTTTGATATTTCCACACTACCCTCTCGTTGTTGAGAAAGGTGTCCACATTTTTCATAAAAAGTTGTGATCCTGGTACCATCAGCATGCTCTACTATTCTGTTACCACGTGGCCTCTCAACAATTACCACTTCATCTTCTCGTACAGTCATAACCTGAAAGAGTGAAGGACTCCTCATTAATATTGGCACTGTGATACTTGTGACAGCAGCAACAACAATATAAGGCATCAGGACTTAAGCTCCAAAGAAGCTTGACTACCACATCTTCATCTACTTCAGAGACAGAGGAATCACATTTTCTTCAAAATCTAAAACTACTGCATTTCTAACAGTGCAACAACACAACCTGTAGGATGTTTTCAAAGAACAAATCCTACAACTGATGTGATGGCAGCCCTGTCTCTTAGCTTACAGACAGTGACACAAAAGCTGTAATACCGTTCCATCAGCTGGGTTCGTGGCCTGATACATTAAGAGTGGCTTCAGATCCATTCTTGTTGCACCCTCTGTGCCCACTCGAATTCCTAATGGAGTTGTTGTTATCCAGGTTCCTGCCTTACGTTGTGCAGAATTGGCCTTTCCAAACTCCTCATCCTTGAGTGACTGTAAGAGATTGTTCTTGTCATTGCCTTTTCCTGCAGAGACAAAAATTTCTGTATCAGACCTGATATTCTCTATGGCAAAAGACAAAGCCAGTAAAGTGCAGAGTTGGTGAACACTGCTTTTAACAGAATTGGCAAATGAGCTATTTAACAGGCTAGAAGAAAATTACAGCTCCTTCTACTCAAAGACATGCTCCTGAACCAGCCTTATCTAATGTGCTTCCTTACAGAAAAAGTAAATAGCCTGCTAATGCCATCACTCCTATGGTACATCAGAAGAAAAGGATGAAGATCTCATTATGAAAGGCAATTGGAGAGATCTTACCAAGAATGTTAGAGAGAACTCTTGTCTCCCATACTCAGGAGAAATAAATAAGACTAAGTGTATGCAAAAGACAAGAGCATGGTCCAGAGAGCAGGCTGAAAGACTTAGAGCAAATATCTAGCAAAAAAACACCCCCAAAACCAAAAAGAGATGAAACTCATCACTAGAAAGTTGTCAAGAATAAGCAGAGGAGAAGAAAGGTGGGGAAGGTGAAAAGGGGATCATAAATAAAGGACAAGGAATAAAGGACATACACTGGTTACAGATACTGAGAATTCGTATTAGAATTAGAGTTGTTCTTATCTTTGTAGTTATCTAAAGGAATATGCTAAGAAAAAAGACTGGACTTGACTCAAAACGTCTCTTTTTGAGACACCTTTCTCTTTGGCAGCAATTTTTATTCACCTATTTCCAATAAATTGTATGTCAGTATGACAGCTCAATTATTCTTTATACTAAGTAATACTGACAGTGATCTTGAACTACACTCTGAGGTATGAAGTAAATACTATTTAGTTCTTTCTCAGTCAAACAAAATACAGTAAGAATGGCTACATTACCACCAACCATAAGTCCATACAACCAATTGATAATGACCAATAGTAGGTGCCTTGGAATACACAGTGAGAAACAAAAACATATCCTCTGTGAGAGAAGCATTTCTTAATACAAAAACTGTAAGATAAAAGTAAGGATTTAACGCTACTGTAGTTACAAGGATTTCTTTTAAAAGACTTCATGTTCACTCTGATACCAATGAACCTCTTACACAACTTTTTACCTATTAGAATCCTATCATATCAGGAGAAAGAGAACTTTGGAGTAGGAGAGAGATGATTTGCTACGAAAGTAACATAGCAGTGTGCAGCAGCTGAGTACAGATAAAATTGCATTTTCACACTGTCAGAATTTTCAGACTAAAGAAACATGCTCTTTATTAAGTATCATCAGCCCTAATAATTTGTATCTGTCCAAAACACAAGAAATGTTACCTTTCTTAGTGCTGTTCTCAGATAAGTACTCTGATTCTGGTAAGGGTTGGGTTTCTTGTGGAATTGTAGGTGGTGGTAAGACAGGACCAGAGTCAGGGCTCTTACTCACTGTGCCATCAGCAAACAGAATCTACAGAAATCAAGGGCACACTAGAGGTTAAAATAAAGTCAAACACTGCTAGAAAATCTATAAGAATGTGTCACAAATGTGATAGTTACTAGAATACTGTGAGTGATGGAGAGGAAAAAAGTAAAATTTCAGAATGAATACAAGAAATTAAGAAGCTATCTTAGAGAGAATTAATAGAACTGATTATTTCATTGCAATGATCACCTGGTCCAACCACTTCAGGGCTGATCAAGTTAAAGCATCTTGTCAATTGCATTGACCAAATGCCTCTTAAACTCTGACAGCCTTGGGGCATCAACCGCCTTTCTAGCAAGCCTGTTCCAGTGCCTGAGCACCGTCTCAGTAAAGAAATGCATCCTAATGTCCAGTCTGAACCTCCCTTAGTGCTCCTTTGAGCCATTCCCATGTGTCCTGTCAGCGGATCCCAGGGAGAAGAGATCTCCACCTCACTCTGCACTTCCCCTCCTCAGGGAGCTGCAGGGAGCAAGGAGGATGATCCGCAGCTTCTGTCCCTGCAAAGCAGGCAGGCAGAGTGTCCTCAGCCCCTCCTCCCAGGACACACCTTCCAGCCCTTCCACCAGCTCTGTTTCCCTCCTCTGTACACATCCAGAGACCTTCCCACCCCTGTGAAGTGGCGATGCCCAGCACTGCTCCCGGCGCTGCGGGTGAGGCGGCGGCAGCGCTGAGCACAGCGGGTGCTCCCCGCTCTGCCCGGCCCTGCTGCCGTGTTTGGTGCCCCCCAGGACACGGTTTCTGCCCTCTGGGCTGCCCGGGCACACCCTGCTGACTCTCACTGAGCTGCTGCCACCAGCACCCCCAGGGCCCTCCCTGCAGGGCACTGCCAGACACCCCTGGCACAGTTTGTACTTGTGCCTGGTGTGATAAATAGGTATGATTCGTGCTGATAAAATTGAAACAGTAATCAATACTTTAGAATCATAAAGAAGTAACAAGTACTGCCAAAGAGGGAAGGGAGGGGGTCCCCTCCTTCTCCTGCAGATGTTCATGAAATACAGGAAGAAACCTAGATAAGGGTAGTTAAATTTACTCATAGAAAGGGAAAAGTTGGGGAAGCTCCACGGAACCTGCTAATTATATGAGATTTATGGTGGAAATGTTCAAACTTGGCATTTACTCACATAATACAAGCTTAATACGCATGTGTAACCAAGAAGGTAGCCTAATACGCATGAGCAGTAAAAAAGGTTATTCAAAGGACACGTGATGAAGAGGATGAGCCTTCATTACACGACCCCCTAAAAAGGGGCGAGACCCCCGAAAAGAGATGACGGGGCATGCGTGATAGAGGTGGTGATGAAAACAGTGATGTAAAATTTACATATCGAAAATAGGAGGGGATGGGTGGTGGCACATATTGGCCTACACTATAAAGGGGCCAGCTCGGGGGTATCTCGTTTGTACGTGAGGCGGGATCCCATGGTCCTGCTCCGTACCCCGCGGTTTGTATCTTTGCTTATGCATTATTAACCGAACCAATTATTTACTATTCAATTATTATGTGATTATTATTCAATTTTGTATTCATTAATATACTCAATTAAAATTGCTGTTACACTTAAATTTTGTTTGGGGTTTTTTTGTATCATTGGGCATCATATTTATAACACTGGCATTACTCTGTCCCAGGTGTAGGATCTAACAGTTGGTTCTGTTAAATTTCATCCCGTTAGTCATTGCCAGAAGAAGTGCTATTTGCTGCAGTTCATAGATGTAATTACTGAGGACTCTTCTAATAAGAAAAAGGCATTATAAAAATAAACAGCAAAGATTATTCTTTGACTAAATGGTCATAGGTTAATGACTTTTTTTTTTTTTTGGAAGCAGTGATAATCATCTGTATTGATCATATTGATCTGTACTAAGATATTTCACATGTCTAAAACACTCCTGTTAATTTTTTAGCCATCATGATAGTTAAGAAAAAGAAGTCTTGGTTGTTTATCTAATTATAGCTGGTTTCTGAGATCCATTACACTCAACTCTTGACACGCATGTTCTCTGTGTGTCAGATAAACTCTAGAATTACTCCAACCATCCCTAAATTAATTCATAAATACAGTACAATATAGAAAAGAAATGGATAACTTATAGAAACAACTCTTGAAATTGTTACTGTAAGGAATTAAATATTTCTTCTTTTTTGAATGCTTATCATATGCAACAAATTTCTTATGATACATAGACATTAAGTTAATATTAAGAAGGATGCACTCAATCTTTTTAAACAAAGACTGCTGTAAAATCATGCTAGGCACTTAAGATCTACATATTTCTATCAGGAAGCAGTATGTTGAGAATATACAGACATACAGCAGCTAGTTTCCCTGCATATTTCTGAAATGGATATATTTCTCAGGAATCCTGGCTAAAGTTTTAACATCCAGTGTGATAAATAAATGTAAAGAACTTACACTAGGCATTGTGGTCTACTTAGACAGGAAAAAGGAATCCAGGAAATAAGGAATTATTTTGACAGATTCTGAGTCAAATTAGATGACCCTTCTTTTCATGTGCTTGCTAACTACATGTAGAGTCTTAGAGTTAAAAAAAAAGAAGTTGCTTGTAGATTGATTACAGTATTTGCAAAGATAGCCTTTACCTCCTAAACTCTACCAAAGTTCTAGACAACCTAAATATGTGTAAACAAAGCAGGTACTTAGGAATATACAGACTTTTTTCATGAAAATTTAGGATACCTAAAGGTGTCTGCAGGACTGAAGAACAGGTCTTTTCTGGATCCCATATGAGTGTTAAAACTGAAAAAAATATATGGATGCTTTCATATTGCCAAAAATATTCAAAGCTAAACTAATCCCTGCTTCAGAAGCTTAATCTTAGGAATGTAGTTCTCTGAACCATATTCAGCTATTTCCTAATCACAAAGTTGCCTAAAAAGTTATCATGCCTGAAATTTTCATACTTAAATCTCCCTAAGTTCTGACTCTGAACAAAGCCAAGAGTATTTTAGTCTTGATATGGCAGCATGATTCAGCATTACTTAACTCCTTCATCTACAAACTGGACACTTCTCAATCTCAGTAGATAAAAACAAGTTAAAGGGTAATCTCCTTCCATCACATTGAAATGTACTGAATTGTACTGCTTGCAGTGAATTCTGCTGAATATACCTGGGTAGATCCATCCATCAGGTACTTTATGACAGTTCCTTGACTAGTGATGACTCTTGACACCTCTTGTTCTCTTTGCCTTGACGGAGGTGAATAAAGATGAGAGTTCTTTACCATTTGAGGATAACTCTGTCTAACCATAATGTCCACAGCAGGCTGCTCAGGCAGTTCACTTTTGGTGTCTTCATGCTTTATTTCACCTTCTGTAACCTGATGTTCCTCCTCTCCACTTTGCTCTTTCCTCTCCTTTCCTTCGTCTGCTTTGGCCTCACTTTCCTCTACCATCTCTTTCCCTGCTTCAGTGGCAGTGGCTTCACCTTTCAAATCTGAAAGCAAACTTTGAATTACTTAATTCTGCGTCGCACACAGTCAAACAGTGCTGCACACCCAGCATCATGGTGTGAACAGAAGATACAGAACTTTAGCTGAGTAAGACTAACCCTCCTTGGCTGAGTCTTTAATCCACAGCGTAAAACACAGACTCTGATTTTAGAGCAAAGTTCAAAACAGTTACCTACTCTGCATCCTCTTGTGAACGTAGCTGTCTTTCCAATTGAAAACAAGGGAAATTTGAAGATGGATTTATTATGGATGTCAACCTTTTGGAAGACTAACATCAGATGAAAAAAAAAACAACCAAAACCCAACTGAGTTTCACCAAGTTTGAATTTGTATAGAAACCCAAGTAATATATTCTGTCTCCATGAGCAAGTAAGTTTCTTAGATTACATGATGGCAGTGTTTTGAGTATGCTAAGGGTTATAATTATGATAATTTTATTGAGACACTCCATGTAAGTGTCTGTAATTGCTCTGTTCACCTCAACTAGTCAGCATTTCAACTTATGCTTCTTGCCAAACTTTGTATGTTTGAGAACACTTCTTGCTCTTTACTTCATACCAGATTAATCGGAGTGCATTTACTGGGCTGTACAGATTTATTGCACATAGGTATTAAATGGCATCTGTACATGGCTGTTTTTAAAATTAACTAGATGACAACAAAATGCACATTTGTCTACTTCAAAACCTAACAGCATGACTAAAAAACCTCAAGATCTAAAACAGTTTACAATATGCAAAGATGAATCTAACACTGATTTTCAAAAACACTGGAAAAACATTACCGCAGAATATTTGTTTGGCACAGAAACTTTGAAGTATTTATATACCCCAACAGTCTTCTAAAGGAAACCCAATGATAAGGGCATTGTGAGTGTTTTCTCTGTATGTACTGGATGGCATAAACCAAAGGACTTCTGTGAAATAATTCCTGTTTAAAACTGATTGCACTTTTTAAAAAGCAACAAAAAAATCTGATTGTAAAACATCCAGTAGCAGAGACTCCATCACAGCCTTGATTTGTTGTGTTAATAATTCTTGCTGTTTATGAGTGTAACATTCTTACCAAATGAGTATAACCTAAATCTAATATAAAGTTCTAGTTTTCAGCATCAAGCCCCTCAAAATTGAAATAACTTTGCATACTGTGTTTACAAGCTATCACCAAAATTCTGTTTCCTTGTACTTCCAAGGCTGCCACCAGTCACTCCTTTGACCTTTTCTTTGGTAATTCAGTGGAGTTTTCTGGTGAAATGAGCTCATTATAAGATACATCTTGTGATGCTTTAATCATTCTTGGCATTCTTCCCTGAATCTTCCAAATTACTAAGATTTTGTCTTGGGGACTTAAGTACATATGCTTTTAAAGGAATTGCAGATACAAGTAATTTAATCATCTTCCCACTATCACTCAAGATTCCTCAATATATATGTATTTATTTATTGAATTTGCTTGTTTTTCTTTAGTATTCCAATCTATATGCATATGCATATGATTATCCAACATGACTTCCAAGGGCTTTTTAGGGTTGCTTTTTCCTTGCCCTCAATCTTTTATGTTCAACAACTTGTGATTCTAAATTTTGTATTTGTTTGAATAAAACCATATTATTCATGTTGCAAATACTATTAAATAGACACTATGACAGACATAGCATTCTGACGTGTTAGAAACATTAGAGTTACATCTAAACTCATCAATGAAGAAATAATTTTCTTCTGTAGCCTCAGCTTTTCTTAAATTCCTTACTTTGCCGTGTCTCAGAAAACTAACCTCGAAACCTTTCCCCGCGGAAAGTTAATAAAAGTCCATTTGGACAGGAAACATTCAAACTTGGAAAAGCAGGAGCATCTGACATCTCTTGTGTTTGGGGAACTGGTTCTTCCTTTTCCATCTACAGAATGAAAAATTAATTTTTATTCCAAATTTTAAAATAATAAAGAAAAATCAGCATTCAGATTTAGTCTGTACAGATTCCATTTTAACAATACTTTATTTTTTTAAGTGATGTCTACCACTCATATTTAACATTTTCAGAGTTTAGGGATTCAGAAGTGGAAACATTAGTCATTTTCTTTGATTATGCTATCTTCTTTCATTCACCTTGAAGAATCATCCCCTCAAAAACCTATGTAACAATGGACTACACTATGCCAGTAGCTATAAGATGAAAAAAGTTTTGGGTTGCAGACATAGGTCAGAGAGAGAACTTGTCCTGGTATTATCCCATATTCTTGTTTTTTAAGAATAGAAATAAAGGGGGGGGAATGGCAGATATTTTGCCATCTGTTTTCAGCATAAAAGATGCTGTATATTTTACAGTTAATTTACATAATATTACTGGTAATTAAGGCTACTCTCAATACCCTAAGATTGTAGTCACAGCATCACAAGGTAGAAGTCACAGAATAGGGCAGAAGTAACCCTGAATTGTCATTTAATTCTCCCTGTCTAATGGTAAAAACAATAATCACATATAACTAAACAGTTAGCAAAAAATTCTAATTTAATGTACTCTAAAATTTTCCAGGACTGGAGGTTTCCTGGTAAACTATTCCAGGGCTTTACCTTGATTAACCTTACAGACATTTTCCCATTGATTAACTTGAATCACTAGTGCAGAAAATCAGTTTATTTCTAAATACTTCTGATGATGATTCGACCTCACATAAGAGATGATGGGGTTTTTTAGGTCTTTACAGAAGGCTATTTTGTCTCTCAACTCAAGCTCAAAAAAACCTAAACAAATTCTTTCAAATCTTTCCCACTGTTCAAGTTTTCTAGACCTTTAATCTTTCTTCATGCTTTCCCTAAAATTTTCAGTGTGGCCCATATTTTTCTTGCAGTGCAGTATCCATAACTGGACACAATACTCCAACTGAGACTCTACCAGCCCTAAAAGAAAAATAACTTCACATATTTAGCAGGCTATACTCCTCTGTATTCACACCTCAGTGGTCTTTGCCCTTCTCACAGGAAGATGGCATTGTTGACTTACGGATAGCTTGTGATCCAAGCCAACTCCCAGAGCTTTATACAACTGTCACTGACACAACTGTTATCCATTCTGTAGATATATATTGACTATTTATATGTAATTGTAGAATCTACTTCTTACTCTTACTGAATTGCATCCTATTTTACAGACCATGTCCATGTGGATTTGTCATGTCGAATTTGGATTCTAGTCCTGTTCTCCGAAATACGTGCAGACTCAGACAGGTGCTGCATGCACTAATATGGATACTCTTTATCCAAAGTAATTCCAAACCAAATAGTTAAAAGCCTTTTGGTTTAGAAGTCATCCTGACAGAGTTTTAGTTATATTTTTCTATAAGCTATTTTTCTATAGGGTTAGTTTGTGCCACACAATTCCTGTATGTTTTGTTGAGAGCTGTTTGGCAACTCCCTACACCACTTTCCAAGCCGAAATTAGGTAAGGAGTCTTTTTTGTGGATATGCACAAAATCTGTTTTGCAACAACAGCCATAGTGTTACTTCAACCACAAGGTACTAAAAACTACTTCAGAACAGAAATTCAGTATCTGCTTTCTAAAAATTCATTCATCCTTTCCAAAGATGTGTACTGAAAGTAACTTCCTCAAATTGCTGGTTCCTGGCTCGTTATCAGCTGGAGAGACCAAATTACAGAGCAAGATTCTGCAAAACTGTCTTCACTAATTTGCTGGTTAGTTAGATTATTGAATATGGGTTTTGGGAAGAACAAAAATTTCTACTTGGTTAAACTGAAAATTTAGCAGTTTTTGTAGCTGAGATATTAATAATCATAGAATGGTTCAGGTTGGAAGAGACCTTAAAGATTGTCAAGTTCCAACCCCCTTCCATGGATGGGGACAGTTTCCACTAGACCAGGGTGCTCAAAGCCCCATCCAACCTAGCCTTGAACATTTGCAAGGATGTAACATCCACAGCTTCTCTGGGCATCTGTTCCAGTGCCTCAACTACCTTCACAGTTAAGAGTTTCTCCCTAATATTTAATCTTTCAGTTCAAAGCCATTTCCCTTTGCCTTGTCACTACATGCTCTGGTAAAAAGTCCCACTCCAGCTCTCCTGTAGCCTCACTTTGGTACTGGAAGGTGCACTCTAAGGTCTTTCTGCAGCTTCTCTTCTCCAGGCTGAACAACCCCAACTGTTTCAGTTTGTCTTTGCAGGGAAGGTGCTCCAGCCCCTTGATTCACCTGCAGTGTAACAGCTGTAATTGTAAAGCTAAAATTGACAAAAGTATGTGGGCCATGGGAGATTCACTCCATTACATCATGGAACCATAAAGACTAAGTTCATTAACAGCTGCCAGTACGTACATCTGAGAACAACTGAAAGAGTAAAACATATCCTTAAGAGCACCATAAATTGTTAGGAATTTGTAAAAGCACAGCTCAAACCCCTCTGAGAAGAGTATATGTTTTTTTTACAGAAGTTCATGCATCTGAATTTTTGTTTGTTTCTTTGGATTGGATATTGTCTTTTCTCTCACCTTTTTTTCTTCTTGCTGTACCAGTTCATCAGGTGATGAAGGGGCTAGTTTGCTACGGTTTCCTTTCAAAGAAATTTTGGAAGAAGCTTTTCCTGATTTTCTTCTGTCAGACTTATCTCTTTTCCCTGGAGCTGGCATCAGTGTAATAGGAGAAACTGGAATTACGGTCGGAAGATGAACAGAAGGAATGTTCAGAATTCCTGCTAAGACGAGATCTGTTCCATCATCTAAGGAAGGGAAAAGCAATATTTTCAATGTAATTAAGTTTCATAAATGTAGATGGCCACATTTTATTTTTTAAAAAGATTTTATAGACTAAATTTTGCCCTAGAAATAATAACCTCAGTGGGGGAGTATGTTATTTCAGATAGAGAGACTAAACACATAAGAGTATTTAGAAAATCTTTGCATAGACTGACAACTTATTAGCCTTAAAGGTATCTTGAAACTATTGCTTCCCACAAGTTGTCACTTGGTCATCACCTTGAAAATAAAAAAATACGATTTTAAAATTCTCTTTTACCTCCAGAATACTTAGAAGTGGGGACATTCTGAATCTAGTATCTGCTAAGTGATCACTGTGTTATGTTTTATCATGGGCTGATCCAGCACAGAATGGCTCTAGAAATTTTGTACTACATGGTTTATTTTACTATAATTCTTCAGAAAGATTCTAATGATCAAGACTTGATAAGACTCTTGCAATTCTTGTAGCCAAGGACTAGGACAAACTTCTAGGCATGTCAACAGGAAGTATTCATGTTGTCTTTTAAAATAATTTCTTGAAAACAAAAGAAATACAAACTTATATTTTCTGTAATTATTTCAACAAACTGACACTTCACTTTCATAGAAATTTCACCCATACCTTTATTTTGGTTGCCCCCAAAAATGAGAACGTGGTGTCTGAGGGTAACAATGAAAAAGAGTGGATTGTCAAGACTGAGATGAAGAGCCTTTAGAAATCTTGAGAGAGATGTGAAATTCCAGAGGGCTGTCTGTTAAAGGAAGGTTTCCCTCCCTTTATACGCATATTCACATGTCTAGGACTTGGAATTGTACCTCTCATAATTTTGTCAAGACATAAAGAGCAAGTTCAGAGGTTCTATAGTATCCAGAATCAAAAGCCCTGCACGTGCTCAAGCAGTCCCAGATTCATAAGGAGACAAGATTATTTCTAACAGAAATGATCAGAAGTTAACCTTTGATAATGCTGGAGAAAACAAAGAATAATTCAAAACTTGAAGAAATACTAACATTTCCTCCCCTCAAAAAAAAAAAGTTGTATAAAGCTGAAAAACAACTTGAGGCCTTTTGTCAAATTAGCTTCCCTAAAAGGAAGATGAAATAGATAAAGTGTGAAAAACAGTAAGAAAAATGAGAATTAGGGAGTTTCCAGAAAACTATTTCAGTACTGCAGGGAAAAAGGATAATTTGCACACAATTTAACTGATCAGTGGAGAGAAACTGCAGATTTCATGGTATGCCCATTCTGTATTAGGGATGGATGGCATATGAGAATCATCTAAGAGAGTATTTCTGGTCAGAATTTTTCTGAGTGCTTACAATACAAAGACCCACAGGAATCTGCATAAGCAAATGATCACAGAAAAACTGCAAGCAATCATAGAATGCCAGTTAGAAGTGCTCTGAAGTTCAACATGGCAAGGATTATTCTAATGCAGAGTAGGATGATTATGGTGAATATGAAAAAGTCTAAACATCACAGCTGGCATGTAGGTGTTTAATCAGTCTCTCTTTCACGCCAAAATCCAAGTCTTTGCAGGCCACCACTGTGAATGCTCTCTTGGCCCAAGTCTAAGAAGTCTTTTGTTTAGTAATTAATTTGTAAAATATATTTGAACAATTAAAACTGAGTGTAGAGTTGAATGGTTTACCACAGTCCATACAAAGATGCATTCAATTAAATGTTTTCATATTTTAAGAGCTGAAAAATGCTGGAATTATTTTCTGATCAGAGAAGGGTTTCACTTTTATCCATAAGATGGTTTCAGTGGCCTTTCAAATGTAATGGAAACAAAAAGCTCTTGGTAAAAGCAGACACTGTTTTCACTGTGGTTTTCTGAAGCAATTACTTCCAGTTGGTGAATATGTTTATTGAAGGGCTGAGAGAAATCCCTCATTTATCTGCACAACTGTAACCTAAAGTCCAACTCCTCAAGTAAAATGAAAGTTCCATAATCGCCTATATAAGTTTACAAAAATATTATTTCTTGGAAAACCAAGAAGACTCCTCAGCAAATCACATTTTCTTTGGCTCAAATTAATTGGCTGATTTTGCTGGGCTACTTAATAACAATACTTGCACTGCTCTGTTTTCACAGTAAGCAGAAAAGCTTGGAGACCTCCCTACATTTTGAAAATTGAATCATAGAATATTCTTGACAATGTAATCTCATTTTGAGCCTTGCTGAAAATTCCCTACCATGTAGTAACAGCTGCTGAGAAAGGCAGAATTGTATGCAACAAATTATTGGGTTAAGGGGTGTATGAAGGAAAAAAAAAAAAAAAGGAAAAAAAATCCCCTTATGGTTCTCAAATATCCTATTCTATTTGCTTACTTTACCTGCTGTCTCCCCTGTAGGTCCATAATAGCTCAGGGACAGCTGGATTCCATTTTTCAAGGTGGCTGAAAAAGATCCAAACTTGCTCACAGCTTTCTTTTGATTTTTCAATTCTCCTTAAAAAAAGAAAAAAAAAATTAAAGATAGCAACACATAGCAGAACCACCTGACCTGTAAACCAACAGCTGGTGTGAAAAGTGGAACCTCAGTGAGAATGACTAACCTAAATAGACTAAATAGGGCAGGGAAAACCAATATTCCATTCATAGGGTACTACATAATAGTCAGTTTTGTGCAATACACCTGTGGTTTTTTTTCCAGAAATAGCATTTTAATTACCTAGGTGTGTAAAAACAGGTTTAATAGCAACAACTAGTATAAAGTCTTATGGAATTTAAGCAGCAAAAGAACCTAGTTCTGGAGCTATGGATCCTTGTTTCTTGGCTGACACAAATGTTAAACTGCCCATTTCTATTGCATGTGGCCAATGCACTAATAAAAATCACTGTCCCTCACATGTTGTCACAGGGACAGGAGCTGAACTTGGATTATCCCTGAGGATCCCTTCCAACTGAGAATATTCTGTGATTCTATGTGTGTACTTTGAGGAGAAAGGAAAAGAAAGGACAAAAAGTTGAGAAATTAGATTCAAAGACAGGTCTGGGATTTGTAAAAGTGGATCAGGAGTCAAACTCACATAGAGTTACAGATCAAGGTGTCATGTGATGAGTATGTCATGGTGAAAACCACAGGAACTAGGCAAGATACACCTCCCAGACACTGGGTCCTACTTGCCTCTACTTAAGCTGCTACTGCCTTAAAAAAATGTTCTGCTGGTAAGAGAAAAACTTGGGATTTCCCATATGGAGAACAGCTTCTTAAAATGGTGAGGAGTAGCAGAGAAAACTACAAAAGAAGGTTCCAGCAGGCTGAGCTATCTCCCCAGCTCATCAGCATGGGACCCATCCTGGGGCCTTGTCTGCTCCTATTTCCTGTCTGTCACTGCAATGCTTATTGCTGAATATGACCTGTAGGATACTGTTTTGGAATTTTGACTGCTTTTTGAGTTTACCATCGTACCATCCAGCCACTGTCAAGTATCAGAGGGGATTGATTCTTGTCTTCCCTGCTGCCTTTCTATGAGGTGCTCCTGTTTACCTGGGAGGAAAGCCTGGTACTTGTTCCCAGTGAACACAGCTTGTCTTAGATACTCACAAACTGGTGATTGCCAGTAATGTCTGGCAGACCCCAGAATGATACAAGTCAGCTGTCAGTGCAGACAAAAAAAATCTTGTCTGTGGAAGAGATGAAAATTTTGTATTAAGACAGCCTACAACTACATTGCTGGTAAGCCAAGGGGAGAAGCGAAAGTAGGATGCTTTTTAACACTGATGAAGATGAAAAGAGCTAATATATCTAAGTTATCCTTTTCCAACCCTCTTCAATTTAGTGACAGCAATTCCATAATGCTTTTGGCAAACATATACACAAATTTTTACAAACTGGCTTCTTTCTTGGAAACACTCACCTGGGTTCAGAAGGGATTTGTATTCAATGCTTTCTGAGTATTAACAGTATGTCAACCAACAGTAGAAGCTGCTGGACTGCAGAAAGATCTATTTTCAAAGCAAAAGTCTCGAGGAGGCATAATGCTATGGTCATCTGACCCACAAAAGGAGGTCCACATCAAAAGGGGAAATCTTCTCTTTCAAGGGCAGATATTTACTTTGGTCACAATGGACAGGATTCAGTTTTCAGCTTCTTAGGCTTTCTCAGGCCACTTTAAGATCCAAATGAGTCGTCCACTAAAGAAGAAAACTATTTTCTTAAGGAATGGTGATTTCCTTGCTTTGGTAAAGAGATTGGTTTGCACATGTTGCCCTGCACTGTGCTTCTACATCTTGCTAAAACCTCTCTATACAGTGCTTAAGTCAGCCAACTGGATTTTTACTTTGTTTTATGGAACACCAACTTTTCTTACTCTCTGCCATTAGTAACAATGTATTTTCTGTTAGTTGATAAGTTTTGCATTCAATTATTAAATATGTCAAACTATTAACTCTTTATATCAGTGGCATCAATCCACTGACCTGATCTAATTTGCTGCTCTTCATTTATTTCTTGTTCTTCAGCTTCTTTGAAGTTTTCCGTGGGGTCTGTGATATGAATGAAGAAATTGTGGTTGTCTTTCATGACTCTCACCTTTATCAAAGTTTCTGTAAAGAAATGGAATACTATTATTGCTTCCACCAGGCTTCAGAACTTATTTGCACCCAAATAAACCGTGCACCTGCAACTTTAAAGCACTCAAAAATAAAATTGCTCATAACTGGACTGAATCATGTAGTAGAAAACCAAGGTGACAGAATTAAGGCTGAGTTAGACTAAATATTTTAAAACTTCCTGATAATTAAATCTGAGAGTCTGCAGAAGAATCTGTTGCTTAGATATATTGCATTTGACTGGAAAAATAATTTGAACATTCTGGATATATAATGCATCACTTGCCATTAAACAAATAAATATTAACTGCTTTTTCTGCATTTCTAGTTTTCTGGTACTTCATTTATCTACCAACTGTTAACATATTATAGGTAACTGTAAAGATTAGTAGTGGTAGAGCCTAATATGGAATTTCTTTAACTGAATTTTTACTGCTGAGACATGAAAAAGCATGTATGGATTAAGAAATTATTCCATCAGTTAGCACTGAGTCAAAGCAAAGCATAAAGAAATAAACAATCACTTTTTACAAACTCTATCTTCTCTACTTGAATCTGTCCTCCATCAGATGGGAAAAGATACTGATTGGTTCCTGATACTTGAATGATATCCTCCCCTGTATTGTAGCCGTGAAACTGGAAAAAACATGTTAAAATTTGTAAATAAGAAAGGTAGAACCCATGAAAAGTAAATGAAGGAGATATCATCAGGATCACACTGTACTGCCCAACACCTTTTGCTTAGCTGTTTAACTAATATAATAAAACCTTGAGCAAATATTTAGCTTGCTATTGTCATATCCAAATAATTTCCCAGTTACTAACTGAAGTCACTTGTTACATGTGAAAACCATCATGGCAACTGAAGAGTGGCAAGTAGATCAGTGTGTTAACATACAGTGTGAGAGAAAGAAAAGTTCTGATCAAGTACAAAGAGACAAAGTACAATGCCATGGGATCACATAAAGGGCAAGTAAAGATTCAGCTTTCTACCCTCTAGGTTTTGGAATTCAGATGCTATAAATCTAATTAGATTGCTATGCCTTCCAGAGTGCCACAAGATGGCAAAAATTATGTGACTGTATTCAAGTAAGTTCAAACTGAAATGTCATCTATTTCTTTCATGTTTGAAGTCTGTATTTAAGTAAATTTAGACTGAATTATACTGATGTATGCAAGTTTTGGATGCAAGACAGACTCTGCAAATACAAGGCAGTGCAAACTGCTGAAAAACTGTTTGAACAAAACTAGTGAAGAGCTCCCTCTGTTAGTGCAACAGGCAGAAAAAGGGGAGCTGCTGTCTCCACTGAACTGTCTAGACATGAGTTCCTGGGATTGCCAGGGACATGAAGCACAATTACAGTTTAGACTTCATGTGCTTTAATCTCCAAGGGCGAGCTGAGCTCCACATTTCCTGTTGTGCACATGCCAATGGAGTTACTTTCTGAAATATGGGAAAAATATATATTTTAGATCGAGGCATTTCAAGAACATGAATTTTGAAAGAGGAAATGTAAGAAATGGTGATTTCCAGTATAGACAGTCAAAATTTCAGTTAGGTCTAGTAGTTCCTTGCTATGGAAGATGGGACAAGTTCTTATATACCCCTTTCCTATCCTCTCCCACAAAAATCTCGACATGATCAACTTATGTTTGTGTTCATGTCATATTACACTAAAAAAAAAATTTAAATAATGTGGTGTAGGATAATCTTGAACTTTAAGAACTGTTTTTAAAACTTTTAGAAAAGAATCTGCTGCTAAAACAATGGAGGTAACAAGACCCCGTTAGGCTTGATTTGCCCTGAACTCAAATTTCACAATAGATAATAGCTCTGCTCTAATCTTAACTCATATACAGTTAGTGCTTTTCTAATGTGGCATAATAATTCAACTCCTTACCTTATAAACTTTCTCAGAACATGATTCCGGAATGCTATATTCCTCCTGAAGTTCAGGGGCTTTTGTTGACTCATTTTGAGACTTCTCTTCAGGTTTTTTGTTTGTTTCCTTACTTTCTTTATCTTTTACATCTCTTCCTTTCTTTTTAGTTTGCAATTTTCTTTCCTTTTGTTGTTTTTCTTCCATTTCTTTTCTTTCTTCCTCTCGTAATCGGTCCTGCTCCATCTTCCAAGCCTACACTCAACATTAGGAATTAAACACTGTGTTTAACTTTGTACTACAAGGTATTTCATATGTGCATGCTGAAAAGAGTAGAAGCAAACAAAACCAAAGTAATCAAAGTTCTAAGCTAAGACATGTTTCCAAATGTGTTAAAAAGTCTTACAATATTATGCACCAAATTCTGAATAAAATTACTGATTCATCCAATCTACAACAGCAGCCATTGTTGACCACAGGAGATGAATCGGGTGATTACTCACATCTTACACAATCAGTCACAGGAAAATGATTTTGTTGAATACTTTTCCACAATGTTGAGCACCATGCATCGCTGGTAGTTTATTCCCCAAATGCAACTGTGAGATAAAATGATTTTTTTTTTTTAACAGAAAGAGGAATGAGGTGCCAATGCCAAAATTATCAGCTTGCATCAGGAAGACATTTGAGATTTTCTGGAGTATTTAGGGTTTTGTAGTCTAAACATATGAAAGCAGAAGCATTTCTGGGGAAGAAATGGCAAGCACTGAGAGTTACAAGTCAGGCGTTAGCCTTGATTGAGCTGTGACTGTTAACTTCATTTCCTGTCTACATTTCTATATCAGGACATGAATTGCACAGCATTGCACACTGTGAGGAAGATGAGACATAATATGTCTGTGAGGAGTCAAAAAATGCAGAAGAATACAATGTCAACAAAACTAGATTTGTGCAGATTAATGGATAGTACCAATGCTAAGACCTAAACAACTGTGTGCTTAATCCCTACCTCAGCCAAAAATGTAAACCTGGGCAAGTCAATTAATCTGTAGTGAACAGTCATGGGCTAAATCTATAAAATGACATTCTCTGCCATAAGGGAACTCTGAGGTACCATATTTACATCCCCTAATTTCAAAGAGCTGTAGACAGTGAAAGTTGGGTACACAATTACTTCCATGAATCTGGATTTTCTCTCTTCATACCTTTAAAATCAGAAAACTTCAGTAAACAGTAGGATATTATCCATAACTTTAATTTCCTAGTATTGCAACTATAAACTGCTTTGGAATGCCTAGTCTAACTCCAAACAGTCTTTCCTTAAGAAAACAACAAAACATGACTCACAATCAATAAGGAATAAATTAAAGAAAATAACATATACAAAAAATAACAAATAGCAGAAAAACTAAGATGACTCAGTCAAGCCTATGTAAAGAACAAAGGCTTATCTTCCTAAGAAAGCAGTGCTATCTAGTCCATTTCAGAAACATATATATTTTTGCCTCACCTTTAGAGAATCTTCTCTGATAATGAGACTTTCTTCATTCTTGGATTGAGACTCGGTTACGTTCTCAGGTTTGGGCATGCTGTCTTTAAAAAGTCAAAGGGAGAACAAGTGAGGTTATAAATAATGGAAAACAGGATAATTTTTAAAGATGGGGAAAAACATGTGCAAGTAAATAAAAATGTATATTTCAAAAATAGAGAAAGCATAACAGTACAATAAAGTAACACTTAAATATATTTAGAAATAAAATAGAAAGTCTGTTTTGGTTAGAAGAAACTTGATTCTCATAACCGGGGACCAAATACACTAAATAATGCATTAACAAGACATGTAAAGACTGTCTCTCTGCTTCTTGCTATTGAAGGCTTTGCTCTGGTGGTAAGTTAGTTTGTATTTAACTGAGCCAATATCAGGGTCATAAACATTGCAACCTTTCAGGACAAAAAACCCGAAATAAATGCTATCTTAACCTTCAAACCTTCACTAAAGAAACACTCACTACATCCCTCATTTACTATTATGGTTTTATAGCATCTATGACTTATGAAAAGAGTATCTTCTGTAAGTTTAGCTCTATACTATGCTTGGATACACCATATTTACCATCTAGAAAAGATGAATTTGAGTACACTATCAGAAACTTCTAGTTAAATTGCTTTATATGATAAAGTAGAAATTGCAGGGTCAGTGAAATTGAAAACACCTAAGGACACCATTGCTCATCTGTGTGTTCCAGCTAGAGGTGATTATGCCCTTTCAGCAAGTGACCTACTCTATGAATCATAACTGTCATGAGGCACCACATGGGCAAGATTCAATCTAGCTCCTGTGACAGCTAGATATGTACAAATTATGATTTAGAAGTCATAACTATACTTTCAGTTTCCAAACTATAATCAGAGGTGTTAACTGGGTTGAAGAGTAATGTTTCTATTTTCGTAAATGCTAACTGCTAGTCCAGGGCTCTTTCAAAGTGCATACTCAAAAAAGGTAAAAAAAGCAAAGGTTAAACATAAACAAATCATTGTTAATACCATTTAAATACACAAGTAGACAATTTTGACAGAAATTCATTTTGTCAATAGGGGTTTTCAGATTCTGCTGCATGCTGAACAGTTATTGTATGAACAGCTTACAATTTTCACTACCCAAAATGCTGATTGTAATTCAAGTTTGCTCTGCACTCTTGTCAATTCAAGTTTCCAGTTTTAGCCTCTAGCCCACAGCTTCGGACTTGCAGCTTTTATCCTGCCCTTTAAAAAGGAATTTTCCTGAACCCTGTTGCCAGCTTTAACTACTGCTCACGTCTTCATATGTTCAGTCATCTGAACAGATTCATGTTTGTATGTAATTCTTAATCTCATTAGATAAGCACAGCTATTGATAATGTAAATTGATACTAAAAGTGTCAATTTTCAGAACCGAGAAAAATGTAGAATATATAAATATATAGATTTAATTAATTGCAAAACATATTTATACCTATATAGATGTCAGAACAGGGTCATCCTATGAAAAAACATATGCAATTCTGCTCTGAAAAAAAATGCGTCTCAGCACTTAGAGTGAAAAATTAATTTCCTAGAATGCAATAAAAAGATACCCACTTCTGGCTTTCTTAGTAAAGCCATTTTTTATGACAGCATTGGCAAACAGTCCAAGAGGGCCTTCTGCTGTGGCTTTTCCCAATTTAAAAGGCTCTATTTCCTTACCCATCTTCTCTTTCTGGTATTTAGCTTCTTCCTCTTTCACCCAGTCTTCAATTAAGTTGGCCACCAGCTCAAGATAGTTCCTGAAAAGGAGAATATTTAACACAATATATTTTTCACTAAAATGATTTCAGATCAAACAAGATCACTTGGCTTCCCAGTGTCATATACAAGTATTATTCTATAATCTTTGAGGTAAGACTTGTATTTGACAGGATTTCTCTCAGTTTTTAAAGGAACTGATACTTTTGCCTGGTTGGTATTTGCTTAGTACATGTTCTAGTTGGAATTTTGGTTATCCTTTCTGCAAAGAAATACAAGAAACCTGCCAAAGAACACCTGCTCCTAAAGAAACATCCAGGAAATCAGAAAACTTCAAGGCATTCAGTTCCAAGAGGTTCAGACCCATTTTCATCCTCATCACTGAATAACTTACTTTACCACTGAATAACTTATTTTCTTAGCTGCTCTTGATTGATGTTGATTTTTAGAATACGCTTCCTTTATTTGTTCAGAAACTGAAGTGTTATTGTATGTAATACAATAACACTCTTCTTTATTAGTGTGACAAGAAAGGTGTTTGGAAGCTGTCATCCAAATCCAGATGAGAGAACCAGTGTACCATAACCTGCCATGAATTAGGAATACCCACAAGTAACAATTAAGTTGAAGTGAGAACTGAATGACAAACTGATCCAGAGTTTGCTGCTGGTGTCTGCAGTTGCATTGTCTCATCTTCCAAAGGTGTCTGAAATGACTGCTAAAGTAACTCACTGTGAACAACTGCTTTCAAGAAAGGAGGAAGTCTGGGAATCTTATATGCAACTGCCACTCAAAAACTCATTCAGAGTTTTATCACAACAATTTTTGAAGGTAGAATTCTTCATGTGTGCAAAATTGAAAGGAGCTTCTGAAGAATGCATCAGATTCAGTTGCTGAGTCTTCATATTTTGTATTTACAAGTTCAAGATGATTCAATTGTATTCAAAAACTCTATGTGGAGTAGAGGCTTTTGGGTGTGAACATGTAGGCAATACAATCAATTCTTGTCCTCACATCAGTTTTAAGGTTCTTATTGCAGCAATATGTCCAAGAGAATTAATATGTAGGTCATGTACACAGGCTGGAATACACAGTTCAGGTACAGCTTCAAGATACACAAGTCTCTCTCAGCTTCTGCAATATAGGTGGAGCCTGCTTTGGGAAACTTGCATGGAGAAACTATTGATCATACATATACTCAGTAGGGAGAAGGTTATTCTGTTCATATCTGAAGAAAAGTGTACAAGCTATAAAAACCTATGGTGTTGAAAACAAAAGGCAAAACTAGTCTGGAACATAAAGTTGCCAGTACTGGAATAACTTGAAGATGAATATATGTTATAAATAAAAAAGAGACTATTCGTGTGGAAAATATTTTAGGCCAATGAAACAGTCATTCAAAGTCTAAAATACACATTCTATTAATATGTATTCTGATGTCACATCTGCCAATGTCTGACTCAGAAGCATTTCTTAGAAAGGATTATTCTTTTCCAGTAACTTGTGTAATGTGTTTACTACGAAACTATAAACAAATGTCATTAAGATTAACTTGGAGCAAAATAATGATTTTGATAATGCCTGAATTCATTTGACTTCCTGATAGAGTGGCCACTTATTCTAACCAGAATGAAAATGTTTTATATACACACTTATCATCGCAGGTACAAGTGTCCATGCCTTTGGATTCCCTTACTCAGTGGCATCCATTAGATTTTGCATACAGTCTCCTGCTGCCTACCCTTTAAACAGTTTAATTTCTGAATTTTTGTATGTTCTACGTGAACTGCAGGACCTGATATCCATAAAGAAGAAGGAAGGTAACTGGGATCTCCAGAAGCAAAAGCTGCTGCAATGTCAGAAATTTAATTTCCTCTTTGCATGAGAATTTGCTAACAGGAGTCACTGCAATCAAAATGAAATTATTCCGTTATTCTGTAACCAATGGATTAGCAGATAACAGATTTACATTCCACAAAGCAACTATGAAACAACCCTACAAAGATGGTCTGCAGTCTATAAGCTGTCATAATAAAGTAACAAGTGAACATAGATAAAGAACTCTTAGAGAGACTGTCAAGCGCTGCATCTCTTGTGAATTTGTAACTCTTCTGTGATTAAAACGTGATTCTTAAAGATATACCAAATAAGAATGATAGTAATTTTAATAAAATAAAAATCAATAAATTGTTGCTAAACTCACCAGGAGTCAGTTATTTCATACAAAGGTGTAAACAAGTAATAATACTCTTAATTAATAAGTAGAGTTTGTGCCTGTTTCTGGTGACTCAGCAGGATTTGGAAGGTAACTGCAGGCAATAGCTTGAAGCACTCCAGGTATTTTTTGAGTGTCTTCCACAGAAATGTTATGTTGCTTGGAAACATCCACTAGCAAATGTTTATTATACTTTGTCTGGAAATCTGAAATGATCTTTAGCAATAAGGCTGAATAAGGTCTGAAAATGTGCTGATTATTTTGCAGAGTATAGGCAGGTATCAATGCCACATAACAGAACCAAAAGAGGACTGATAGCTCTTCAAAAATTCTAAGCAGCATGCACAGCAGTGATGTTGAATATGTCCAGTAAACAAGAGCAAAGCCAAACCATCTTGTTAGTGTTCATGCCATTTTCTTTAGGAACGCCTTGCTGCTTTGAAATAGAACCTGGTAAAATGTCACTGGGCAAAGAAGGCAAGCAAAAGTTATCTTTAATGTCTAAGGCTTGTTTCCAGGGGATGTGGAAGAGTAAGAAATAGAAAGCACACAGTTACTTCATCCTCAACTGAATTATAATGCAGATAAGATGCATCATTTCTCCTTTGGATGCAAAATTAGCAGTTCTCTTTTGCAGGTATCAAGAGCATTTCCTGTCTCTCACTTGGTCTTGATCTATTTCAATGAATGCCCTTTCAAGGTGGCCAGCCAACCTGGTTTGTGGTTTTACAACCCCAGAGAAGAACAATGGTTGTGGAGGTTGTTTCAAGGACAAATGCCTCCTGAGGAAGTCTGGTACCTCCCCCTGCTTCTACAGTACCAACATGCTCCTGGGATGAGGCGTTACTCAGCAAACACCAGGTGACATGTTAGATGTTCTGGGGTGTGTGACCTGCTCTCTGGTGTTTGTTCCAAAAGTGTTTGGGTCTCCTATGGGTCTCATGTCACATGTGTCAACTCTGCCCAGAAAACTCAAATACACCAGGCAGCTGAAGTGGCACCAACTGTGTTTATGTTCAGGAAACTTGAATTAGGCATTTAAAGTCCAGTGTCACAAAGAAATGTAAGAATGGCTGGCAGTGTAAAGAGCTCTGGGTGCCAACAGACTTCTGTGTAACAGCCCTTGAGACCCTATGCTTGGGTCTGTCTGAATGCAAGACCCAGCTGTACTTGAACTTCATCACTTATCTTTTGGGGAAGAATTTAGTTACTATATAAAAGCAAAACCACTGACCAGACGTTTAGTGGATCTGCCCAACAAAACACAAAATAGCCAGCATTTTCTCAAAGGACCTTTGAATTTCTGCTGGCAAATATCTTCTGGCTCTGGTCCTACTCACTGCTAATCACAACAGCCTATTTTCATGGCAAAAAAATTAAGTCCAAATGCCTGGAAAGCTGAGATGGATCTACACAGAGTTCCTTGACTGAGAGCAAAGATACACAATGCAATACAAAATACAGCTTTAGGAAGGCACATTTTCCCTATTTAGTATTCAAATCTGTTAAAATATATAGGTGTCAATAAAAGTTTACTATAAAAATTCCCATAATCTGATAAATGAGGCACTACACTTAGAAAAGGATACCTGCAGACAAATGGGGGGGGGGAGGTATTTTTATACTGGATAATTTGTTTGAAATTTTATTTGATAAATCTAATTAATCCATAGAGCTCCAGAGTGACATAGTTAAAGATACCTCAGCTGTCTCTCCATGGCATTTTAAAATTTTTACATAACAGCACATGGACAGTTATTCTATTTTCAATCAATTATTTGGAATAATAGTTGCATCTACATAATCATTTATATCGCTGCTTCAGTGCAAAAATGCATTCCAAAATAAATACCACTAACAAAAGAGCTAATAGTAGACATATCAACCACCTGCACACCTCTAACAGGTGAGCAGATATTGATAAGGAATCAAGAAGAATGTGTTATTCTGTGAAAAAAAAATCTAATATCAACAAAGGGATTTGAACTTTTCTCAAAAAAAAATTTCCCACTGAATCACTCAATTTATGTATACATACTTGAAAAACCTGCTAAGTATATACTTAGACAGAATTACTTTTTTAACATTTTTCACCTGAAATGTCCTCAGTACAATTTTCTTGGTGTGGAACTCCTAATATGATTTTGTATGCATGTGTACATTATTTACAGTTTTATATTTGGGGATAAGGAGCAACACTCTGCATTGTTCACACTCAGAAAAGTTCAACAGAATTCCTTTGATACAGCACTGTTTTGACCTGCATGACTTTCTTTCTCATAAATGTGCTACATAGCCATATCTTAATTTCAAAGCTTTGCCCTAAGTACACCCGTGGAGGCTTTAATTGAAAATGACTGTGAATGAGACAGGGAAGATAAAATCCATTACCTGAATCCAACATCAGAGTGCAGAGCAATTCTCCAAGTCTCTTGGCACAGACGATGTTGATTCATAGGATTGTGAAAAACCATTAGTAAAGAGTTATCTTGGGTATGATAAAAGGAATCAGTACATATATATTCTTGGGATGCTGTATAAAGAACCTGAAAAGGAAAGAAATAAAGGTACATCCTCCCTGCAGACAGCATATGTGCAGAGGCTACACAGCACAGCTTTGAATAACAGCTACTTCAGAACACTCTCCTGTAAGATGTACTCAAAGCATTTGGATTCCAGCAACCTGAATTGGTGGAAATTGAAACTGCATTGCTAGTCATGTTGAGAAGAGATACCAACTATGCTCCACCTTCTGACTGACCATGAATGAAAAAGTTCAGCTACATAAAACCCAAATAAATTAAAATATTCAACAAATACTTAAATGACTTTAAATAATAAAATACTTAAATATATAGTATATAAAACCAGAATTATCATATAGCAGATAAAAAGAAAACTATTTTACTTTTTTAAATCTCAGTTGAGTTTACCTGGTATTCAATTTGCTATACCAAGGCCTGCACGTCTCTGAGCATTGCTGTCATCTACATTATTCCACTCTGCTCTGTACTGCCCCATCATTTTCAATATTTATATTGCCTCAGGTTGAAACTTATTTTATAGCCATAGGTAGAAGAAAATATTCTTGTAAACTATTACTTTTCAGAACTATGCAACTGAAGGTTCTAGAAGGATCTGTTCTATGATCTTCCCAGAAAAAGAGGTGAAGCTGATTAAGTTGGTAGATCCCAAGGTCCTCCTTTCTACCCTTTTTAAAGGTGTGTAAAATATTTCTCTTTATCCAGTCCTCTGGGATTTCACCTAACTGCCATGACTTTTCTTTCAAAGGGTTGTTTTTGGCTGCAATAAAATGCTATTTTTATTTCTTTTATTTTCCATCAGTATCTTTTTACTAGACTCACTAATTATTGATAGTTGAAGTAGTATTAGCTATTTATGTTGCATATGAAGGGATTCCCCATGCACTGAAATGTATGACCAGACTTCAAAACTGTCACACTAAAGCAGTGCTGCAAAAATCCAGGCAGCACTTCCTTCACCCATGTGTAGCATGTGTCAGGCTCAAATAAGAATTACAGCTTATGAAGCCCATGGCAGCACAGGAACTAAAAATTCACTCCTCCCAAGAGGATGCTTCCCAATTCAAGCCATCTGCACTTGAACATATCTTTCAGATTTGTCATTCTGTCTTTCTGCAATATAAGTTTTAGTGTTTAGCTTGCAAGATTTCTATAAATGATGCTTTTAGCCCTTAAAGGGTGAAGTACTGTAACAACAAAATTTTCGATTTGCCCATAAAACATACACTGCATAGGCATTTGCAAAGTGTCTTTTCATATCCACTGCACTGAGTCCCAAAACTGCCACAGAGGATCAACCCCTAGAGAAAGGTGTTTTTTTCTCCACCACACTTTCAGCTAAGAGACTTGTTGCCAAATAGGACAGCTCCAGTTTGACCAAACCAGGAAATAAAAACCCATTACAAACGAAATTTCACACGAAGAACTGAAAAGTAGCCAAAGCGCAATGAGTTTTGGTAAAAATGAAAGACAAAACTGAATAAATTATTGAGCAGAAAAATACCCTGAACTCCACCACTACTAGTTTATATAGAATTCTGAGGGAGGACTGTATACATGAGATTTCAGCTCACAGATACCTGACGAAGAACATGTGGTGGAAAATGCTCTTCCAAACTCCAGTCTGTCAAGCAACGCCTCTGTGTCTTTTTTATTTCTTCTAAACTTGGTCCTAGGCCATAATTTTCCTGACTCACCTCAAAATACAACAAACCAAAATAATGAATATCAACATTTCCGTGTCAGTATTAAATTGACTGTAATCTTGCTGGATTAATAGACAGCACCCCATGTTGCACCACAGTTAACTGCATAATGATGCATATGTGCAGACCCATATGGCACTGTTTAATAAAAAATATAATTACTGCCAAGCAGGTTTGGTCTTGGACTTTTTATGACAAAACAATCTAAATACTTTTATTATTAGCTTATATGTCTTTGAGTTCTGTAAGCAATTATGAGTATTCAAACATGTCCTGTGACATGATTTTAAAATTGCTATGTTTATTATGGGATGTATGGCAGACAGGTGATTCTGAAGATGCCAAACTACACAGTTTACTAGTATGACATAGTTTGACAATTTCTTTTAAACTTTCACGTTTGTATTTGATCCCCGGTATTCAACAAAACCAGCACAGAATTATCATTAACCCATCACCATGGGATTCAAAGAAAGTGATTTCATAGTGCTTAAAAGTTATGTCAGTATTTCCAAACTTCACAAAATTAACATTTGCATGCAGCATTGCAAAGGAATCCCCAGTAACACAGCCTGGCATCAAGCAGTATCTTCTGTTGCCTCATGTAAAGCCTAGTTGACTCTATTTCTCACACTTGCCATATCATGATAAAGAAGATCCAAATCTACGTTCAAAACAGGATCAACCAGATCATCTCCTTTATCTTCGTCACTTATTTCTGTACTCCCTGGAAATTGAAAGCAGAATTATAGAATTGTTCCAGAAATTTCAGCCCTACTAAGGCTGGAATAATGCAATTTCCTTAGTCTCCCTGATGAGATTGACATCAAGTTGAAGCTTCTTTGGTCACACTTATCCTATAAATACACGATCAGCTCTGCTATGCTTCTTTAATAACAGAGCACTTTAAAATCCAGTACCAAGTGCCAGATAATTAAACAAACAGACAAACAAACAAGAAAAATAAAAATACTTTAAAGACTTTATAAAACCCACTGCAATCATCCTTTCTATCTGACCCATGCTGGCCCACTAAAAATACTCTCAGAAGTATCTTCCAGATTCATAAACAAAGGACCATTTTTCTTCATACTTTAAAAAGCAGTTCTTTGCACTGATGACATTAAAATATAAGGCAAGACCAATTGTTTTGGTATTTTCACGCATTTTTGAAAAATGCAAATTTTAAAGTTAAATTAATTTGGTTTATACAGATCCATAAGCTACTGACAGAATATTACTTCTGAGAATCCGATCAGTCATTCCATTGTTGCAATGAACACCTGATATGAACAGCATTACATGAGGACTTTAACTTCTATATTCCCTTAATTAAAAAAAAATAAAATTCTTTTTAATAGAATTCTTTATTCCCTAAGTTAGGGCAGAGGTCACTAATATTTGATCAAAATTCACATGTACAAGAAATTTACTCTTTCTAATGGAAAATACACCACATTTGTTTATTTGTATTGAAAGTATTTGTTGTGTCTTATAACCAGCTCAGCTTCCAGACATACATCCTTAGGCTATGCTTCTCTTGGAAATTACTCCTATTTACTGACTGCCTTTAGAAGATTGAAGAAACCTTCTAGTTTTCTTGAAGAAACCTGAAAGCAAATGTTTTATCTTCCTGGTATTCGCTTTTGTGCTGCAGAAGTGCTGAAATGCTGTTATGCTTGCAAGTGTAAAATTTAATATTGTGACTAGTATAAAAGCAAAATAAAACTAACACCCCAAAATGTTCCCAAGATTCAGAAGAAAAGCAGACAAGCAGGACTCATTTTTGTCTGCTCCAGCCTTCTAAGGAAAGGTTCCCGTCCAAGGTGCTTATTTAGACACCTCTAACAGGAAAGCATGGACAACATCACAAAGTACTGCATCCAGCTCTGGGGTCCTTGGCACAGGAAACACATGGATCTGTTGAAATGGGTCCGGAGTAGGCCCAGTGAAGGTGATTGGAGGGATGGAGAACCTTTCCTGTGAAGACAGGCTCAGAGAATTTAGCCTGGAGAAGAGAAGGCTATGGGGAGCTCTTCTTACTGTGGCCTTGGAAGAGATTTCCTAGTAGGACCTGCAGTCACAGGATAAGGAGTAATGGTTTTAAAGGAAAGGAGCATAGATTCAGACTAGGCATAAGGAAGAATTTTTTGTCATAAGGGTGGTGAAACTCTGGAACAGGTATCCCAGAAAGGTGGTGGATGCTCCATCCCCGGAAGCGCTGGAGGTCAGATTGGACTCTGAGAAACCTGATCTAGTTGAAAATGACTCTGCTTATTGCAGGGGTGTCAGAACAGATGACCTTTAGAGGTCCCTGCCAACCTAAACAATGATTCCATGATTCTGTGATCATGAACCTAAAGGTATAATTGCTTAAGTGGACACTACTTTTCTCACATCCTGAAAAAATAATCACTTGTTTTTAATGTTGCTTTTTGGCCAACACATCTCCTTAACTCAGGGTAACAACTTTATGTTAGAATCTAGAGGAAAAAAATGTAGAACTTAAAAAAATTCATTCTGCATCATCTACAATTGTTAATGCTGTAGTACAAAATAGCTTTTGTCTTTACTCTAGTATTCCTATAGAGTTACTCAATGTACAGGCTATATAATACTAGAAAAATTGTTGACTTGCACAAGGAAGAAAAATCACATCCCTGCAATAGCAAATGATATGGTAAGACAAATAGTGGATTCAAATTCTTCAGGAGTAACATAAACAGAAAGCTTTTTACCTGAGCCTCTTGGAGATTTCTCATTAAGCTTCTTTTCCATAAGGAAGAGTTGTCTCAGCTGTCTTGCAAACATGGCTGGATTATCCCAAGGGATATCAGACACTTCAGAATCACCTCCAACCCTACATCCAGAGCTCTCCAGGAAACCAGAGTCATTCAGCCCAGTCAGCTTCATGCTTTCAAAAGTAAATACTCTGAAGGCTCTTTCTACTTCAGCCCAACTCAGAAGTTCTAAAAAAGAATTACAATCATTAACTGAAAATGTCCTTACAGCTCAGCAGAAAATAAATACAAGACTATTTAAGTGTATTGTTCTTGGCAACTCTGCAAAAGCCAACAGCAATTTCCTTAATGGTACTGGATCAACTTATGTGGGCTACATTTTACACTGCATTCAAAGATGAATGCTTCCAAATTGCAAAATGATATGCCTATGTATTAATCCATCTTAAATGAAGTGGTTCCTACGTCTGAATACCTTCTGGCTCATTGACTTTAAAGAAATGATGTTGATTTTAAAATACTGAGTAGACGTTATCAGGCTAGTTAGCAACTAGCTATTTTCAGCTCATGAAATATTTTCATTATCTGTAACTTCTCAAAAAAGTATCCATTTTTTTCCTCTTCAGACAGAATTTAACACATAATTTAAAGAGAAGTATGCAAGGTGCAAAGGCAATAATAAATCCTATTTATGCTTCTGTGTATCTGTGTCCCTATAACAATGATAATCATGCAAAGGCCTGAAGTTTAAGACAGGTAGTACAATGACCAAATCACATAAAGGATATCTTCAGTTTGAAGTGTTTTCTCTTTAGGGTGGTTAAGCACCTAAGCACGTTGTGTATCTTGAGAGTGTTGGATCTCTCATCCTCTGTTCAAATTAATCATCTCCTTTGATAAAAGCAAAGGCTTTGCCAGCTAAGTTACCAGTTAGGAGAGTTTAGCAGTACAGTATGGCCCAGTGAGGATCATCAAATTCAACACCCATCAGCTGGAAGCCTATAGCAATAGTCTTAGAATACTTTAATAGCTTACTGTCCAAAATGAACATGCCAACAACCAGAAAAAACACAGTGAAGTGTAAATTAATCCAACACTGGGAATTCAGGATGAAAGAGCTGGGAAAGTACCTTCAAATCCTGTGCCTTATATGATGACATGAATGTAACCAAAGGGATTTGGATGTTTACATTTCTTAATAACCTAGAGCAGACTTTTGATATTACCTAAGGGTATTTATGTAGTCTTTGGGATTGTTTCCCAGTGTATGTCATGGTGGCAAGCATACTCCAAGAAAAGGTAACTGCAGAAGTGATTAGGGTTGGAGAAGTGAATGTATTCTTGGTTTGATAAAGGGACTGTTATAAAATAGTTTCATTATTAACACCAACAGCTCACATAGAATACATTCTGAAAACCGTGTATTGTTCCATAAAAATTGTCTACCTAGATACAAATTCTTTACCTCCAAAAATGAGTTGCTAAATAAATACAGTTTACATCAGTATCTCTCAAAATGTATTCTACATTCTAGGATCATAATTGCCATTTTTACAGCTGTTTTTTTCCTCAGAATTAGTAAGTGTTTGTATGTTAACAAATATAAATAGATAAAGTAGTTCCAAGATACTTCCAGCTCTTAGTTATGCAATATTTAACATTCACACACGCCTTCCCATTAAACATGAAACTGAGGTCTGAAGTTATGGTTAACTTCTAAGTAGGCTATAATTATATATAAGCAAGAAGGTGAAAATGTGAAATTCTGCAAAGGTTTTTTTGGCAGCTTAAAAATCTTGTCTCAAAATTCCTGCTATTTAAGAGGATCATCAACTAGAAATAAAAAGAATGGAAATTATATCAATGAAAATCATTTTACCAGTAGCAAAATAATGCATGAGCTCATGAACTCTGGCCAAGCGTTTTGTGTTGTTTTCAGTTGAAGGAGGGGTGAAATGGATAAGTTCTGTAAGAGGCAGTTTATCCATCATTTCACGCTCAATCTTTTCTGGACTGAAATTCTCCTGGACCTGGAACAAAAATTCAAGTACCATAGTTAGAGTAAACTTTCACACTATTGACTTTCCAAAAATTATGTTTGAATAAAGAAGTCTTTCTACAGCAGAAGACATTAGCATGTTCTTAAGTCAGTTGGACATAAACTTAAATTTGAACGTGTGCCCACAGTGGTTTTGAATCATGGTGTCAGACACTGTAGGCAGAAAAACATTAGACACATAAGAGAATGACTGACAGCATAATAACAGACATTTGTTAGAAGTTATTTGCCTGTGCCAGCTAGACTTAAAAATACAGAAATATGTACTGATCTATTCAGGCTAGCAGCAGGTACCTTCCATGTATCTTTCAGCTGCTCTGTGCTACTTTTGGTAGTAATGAAATCTATAAACTTATTGATCAGCCTGTGATGAGAGGCATCCCTCTATATCCATGGGTTTATTTTTTTCAGACGTAGTGGTATCTTTCAGTTTCACTCTTTTTAGTATTATACACTTAGAGTACTCTTTTCTTCAACTGTATATTCCAAATGCTTGTCCTCTACTCTTTCCTCAAACATTGGGCTATATCCTGAATTTTCTTTGCAGCAAGTATATAAAATATATCAAGTGTATGTCTGCTAAGAGTATCTCTTAGGTTGATTACTCAGTCCTTCCTTCTGCTTGAATACATTCAATGTGTCAAACTTGAGTTGCTTCTGAATAGTTTTAATCAATGGTTGTCAAAGTATTCCCCAGATAATTTGTAATCCATTAGCCAGGCAGACACACTTTAGTTATGAAATCTAGAACAGTATCATCCCTTGTATTATCCTCAGTTAATTTTAAAGCTTAATGGTAAAACTACACCTTGCCCTTGGAAAAATTCAAGACATTCACAGCTGATTGTCTATTAGGTGTTGGTTTTTTGATTCAGAAAGTCTGGGAACTGTTACATTGCAATAATCCCAACCTATGCAGTCTCTGAACCTTTCTGCCTTTTGTTACAATTTGGCAGTATCTTGGTTACACACTATGCTACAACTATTTAGCCAACCCGAATACATTTCTTGTGTTCATTAATAACTGCTATGTATTTTCTTCTTCTCAACATTTTAGCATTCAGTCTAGTCTCCATGCTAAATCACCATTAACAAGTTAGCAACTCATTTTCCATAGTATCATCAGTGTTTAACAGCAAATCAACAGTTCTGTAATATCTCTCATCTATGCCAAAGGCTAAACATTCTCGTTAATAATGCAAATAGATCCCTGAAATCAGTATGTTTGTGCTCCATGTTTGTGAGGTCCTCCATCAGTAACTCATTGCTTCTTAAATAAACTAAACACATGTTGGTGGGTCCACCTCAGAAGAAAAAAGTTCTAGGATATGCTGTCCTGCTTTCTAAAAACACCACTCCTCCCCTTGTATTGCATTGAGCATTCATTTTCTGTGAAGTCTGGGAACATTTATATATAAACAGGTTGAACTGTACCTTCAGCAGGTGCAGCCGCTGAGCCAGGGCATCATGGTAGTTAAATAAGAGGGGGTACTGGGGGCTGCCAGTCTCTTGCCCAATGTATTTATGAGAAAAGTAGTCATACAGATTCTGTTTAAAAAGAAAAGGAAGAGGTATTAAACCCCAAAAATGAGACTTGTCATTTTAGGAAATGAATGAAAGACAGTACAAACCTTTTTTTCACTCATAGGAAGTGAAAGAGAAGGGAGCACAGAGATTATATGATCTGAAATGGCACGATGCAGCCCATCTGCCTGAGACTCTGAAGCCACCAGACTTGGTGGTGTAAGGTCCTCTTCACTTGCAATAACCTGGCAAATAGTATATGTTAGCTTCCATCACAGTATGACTGCTGCTTAACTTTACCAGAAATACCAAGCAAATCCTGCTATAAGCTAAGCACACATCCATAAATTCTGTCAGGGAAGACAAACCTAATTTTTTCTACAAGTAGCAAAAGTACAATTTTCCAAGTTAGTTTTTGCACGAAACAAAGATTATGAAAAACAGAATTTAATGTTTTTCCTATTGGTTATTTTTGAAAGGATGAGAAGAAAAATATTTCTGACTTGAAATGTTAAGAATTGTTAAGGAACACAGGTAATTAAAAACTGATTGTCTATTAGGTGTTGGACTCTGAGTATTGTTACCCAAGTTTATTTTCAGACTAAGTTACAAAAAGTAAACCCCCCAATATTATGCCAAAATTCTACTCCTAAAAGAAGGAGGATTTCCAAATCATGTTGTGTGTCTCTTCTAAATCATAGATTGTGCCTGAACTCAACAGAAATCAGATTTGTCTAGCACTAGCATCAATGCCCTTATATTGGGCTTGACCTAAGACCTTTGAACTGAGTAAATCAGCAAAAGTTCAGTATCAATAACATTGCTGTAGGACATGAAAACTTGTTACTGACTTAGATAAGAAACTGCACCTTTCTCCTCATTTGATTATATCTATAGTCTTCAAAAATTAATTATGGAATAACACTACATATATATATATATACAGGGTAAGTGCACAATGCGAAAGAAAAAGTTTGGAGTTTTGTCTCCTTTGTATTGAATCTCCTTGGTCAGTGCCTCAATGCACAGTCTCGTGCTTTAGGTTTAAACAGATGGATTTATTTATCTTTGAAAATTCATTATATTAGGTCTAGGCCGAAATAGCCACAGAAATTAAAAAAAAGAACATTCCCACCTGTTCCAACATGCAGCTCAGCATTAAGGGTACAGAAAAGTACTCCTCAGGAATTTGACTCAGCAAGTCATTGTAATACCTCATGTCCACTGGAAAAAAACAGAATAGAAGTTTCTTCACCTGCTATATTAAGAGATAAAATATTAAGATATGTTTGTTCAGAAATGCCAATTTATATTCCAAGTCAGTTCTGCAAGTTTGCAGATAATACAAAACAGGGAGGAGCTGTTGACTCTCCCAAAGGCAGGGAGGCCCTGCAGAGAGACCTTGACAAATTAGAGGGCTGGGCAATTATCAGCCTTATGAAAAAGCAGAAGTGTTGGATTCTGTGCCTGGGATGAGGCAACCCTGGTTTTTCAGACAGACTGGGGAATAAGACGCTGGAGAGCAGCACCACAGAAAGGGACCCAGGGGTCCTGTTTGATGGGAAATTGAATTTGAGCCAGCCATGCCCTGGCAGCCAGGAGGGCCAAGTGTGTCCTGGGGGGGCATCAGGCACAGCATCACCAGCCAGGCAAGGGAGGGGATTTTCATGCTCTGCTCTGCAGTGGTGCAGCCTCACCTCAAGTCAGGGGAATTTTGGTTTGGGTATTAGAGAAATTTTCACCCAGAGCATGTTTGGGCACTGGAACAGGCTCCCCAGGAAAGTGGTCACAGTACCAAGCCTGAAAGTTCAATAAGCATTTCAAAAACGGTTTCGGGCACATGGTGTGCAGGGCTAAGCTGGGCTCTTGTGGGTCCCTTCCAACTCAGAATATTCTGAGATTCTGTGAACCTACAGACAGTATTTATTAGAAAGAGTCTAAAAAAGTTAGAGATCAAACAAAACTACTGAGATCTTTTAAATAAGACTATGACCAGGAACAGATAGAACACGTGATTTCACAAAGAATGTGATTATCACCAGTGCAGTTTTCACTGCAGACACTTCCACAATGTATTCACCAGGATACACAACATCTTCAGCTAACTGCACAAATACTTTTGAGGATTTGTGCTGTCAGATGAATGAACACTTTGACAGAGTTAACAAATACAGATGGATGCTTTAAATCCTTTAAACATACTCTCTGACAAAACTACTGTTGGCAGAATTTCTTCTCGTTTCCCTTTTTTCTTTGTAGGTGTCATCCGTGGTGCTGGTGCTGGTGGTTCCTAAGTGAACAAAAGTTAACATAAAAAAATTAGAAACCATAAAACAAATGAGTATTGCACAAAGGGGTGGGAGAACTAAATTTCATTTAGCTTTGGTTACTCACCCTAGACTACATGCTAAACTTTTACATGGAAAAAGATAGTAAGAATGTAGTGCATGTTCAATAAGCTACTTTCTTCTGCTCACTGAGGCTTTTGCCTACTATGAGTAAAATAAAGAAATTGATCTTGCATAGAACTAATAATCTTTCTTTTTTTTTTTTTTGGCAGTTCACAGATCTGCAATATTGCATAGTAGCTCTGCGCAGGCATATTGACTTTTCAGACACAAGATTATCACATTAAGAAATTTTTATACCTGTGATACCTTATGTCTGTAAGATCCTCCTAATTTCCTTTTTCTATTTCCCCAATGCTCAGATATTTTCCCCCATTTTTTGGGGGGGTTTTAAATGCTGAAGACAAAAATACGAATTTCCCTCACTGAAAATTACTCACAGTGTGATGCTCCAAGGTGAATTTTTGAGTCAAAATTAAAGACAGCCAATACTACCCTATAATCAGTTATTCTCAACAAGAAAAGGATCTTGCCTCAGCTGCAGATGATTCTGTTGATTCGCTCTCTGGAAACATAGACACATTAAAAAACTTGGTGTTTTCCAAGTAGTTGCAATGCTGTCTTCTCCAGTCCAGGCAGTCATACATCAAACAAGCAATGTGTTCAAACAGCACAGTACCAAATGCAAGCTACAAGAGAAAATCAGATACAAAGGATGAAGTGTGTGTATAAAAGCATCATGTAACTCAGTGACAGGAGTCAGTAGCTCTTTTAACCAGCAGATCTACATCTGTTTATAAATTTTCCAAAAGACTTTTTTCTTCACCAATTCCATATGTTTTATGGAGTTATTCTAAAACCTCCTTCATTTTATTTGCCTTAATACTGCCACAGCAAAGTATGGACTGTATATTGCCTAAACGCTTTAGTTGTTATAAAGTCTAACTTGTCTTAACTGTAACTGTTCAAGGATTGCTGTCTTGCAGATGGAACTTATGGGGTTTTTTGTATGGGAAGGAATGGGAGAAGAAAATGAAAGTATTTTGTAATGTGTGTATGTTTTTACTAGTACCAACCTGCAGCATATGTGCAAGCTCAACCATTTCTCTGCCCTAGAAGGATAAAAAATAAAACCCCAAGCAAATAATTAACAGCATCTCATATTATTTTCTTTCTGTTGCCCTTTAAAAAAAAAGCCTCAAGAATGGCATTCTGAAATCTACAGTTGTGAGTGAAGGAATGTCATCATGCTGCCCAAATGTCCAAAGGGAAAGGAGTGTATCTGCAAAAGTCTGAGAAGGAAAGACTCATGGTTCTTGAGGTCATGTACTGTGGTTTTCACAAAGCTTGGGAGGAATAAAAAGAATAATAGCAACTGCTATTTTAAATATTAAATGTTTTTATACAAATACTAAAACCCTGTTGGAGACCACATGAAACACTCAAGTTTCAGCAGCTTTAACGGATGTATTCTTCCCCTGTACATCCTGGACTTTGTGGAAAGGATAGAATTATTATAACTTTTAGACAATTCCTGTAAAAAGCCCTTCTCTGCGTGATTCTTTTACTTTTGTGAAAGTAGGGCAAGTATCTTGTACTAAGAAGTTTGCCTCTAAGAGGTGGCTAACAACATTGAATGCCTCAATTTTAAGTTTCCTAAAGTAAAACACAGCAAAGAAGCACAACTGACATCAGGCACTAAGAAAAATAACAAACCCTTAAGAAATATTAAGCATCTGCTTCATCAACTCAGTGCCTCTTTATGACACTGGGAAACAGGTAATCCCAAATCACTGATAAGTTATGGAATACTTATCTCCATTTTCATAACGTTTAAAGACTAGAAGAGACACTTGGGAAAGAAATTCTATTTGTGAAAGCAAAATATTCATTAATATTCTTGCACCTTTGTTTTCCCAATTCAATACTCTTCTGAAGAATGGGTTAGTATAACACCTTTTCATCCATATATTTCTTAAGGTATCACTAAAGCCTATAAAAGTTTTATATAAAATACTGGAGTGTTTTCAATGCAGAGTCCTTAAAACAAACCAAGATTTTTTAGAAAGTCATAAGTAACAAAACCCAGGGCTACTCAATGGGATCCAAGCAAAGTTTAGTATAATTACAATTTTGTAATTCAATTTGCCTGGTCTCTCCTCAGGACATAGATGCTTATTAAGTTTTTCAAGTCTAACCATTACTGACTCTTCAACAAAGAAAATATTTTTGAATGTATTTTCCTTTCTAAAGATTTCAAATCTGAGAGCAGAGACTACTTGCAGTATGCAATACTCTGTCATTTTTATATTAATGTCTAACATCTTGTCCCAAGAATTTTCCTCCTGTGTATCTTGCACTTCAGAGATGCAGCAAGCTTGAACTCAGAGATTCTCCAGCAAGTCCATAAGAACTGATTTACTCTATCCACCAATGACTTCAGAACTTCTATGCTTCCCACCTGATTCTTAAAAAACTCACAAAATTTCTTACTTCTGTAGGGCTCATGAAATTATAACTCCAATCTGTAGAAATCTGTTTCAGTGGTTTTTCCTTCATTTTAGCTATAATATAGGTGCTTGCAGGATATTCAAAAGTAGAAACAGTCCCTTGTAACATGTGATTATAGGGAAGATAAAAACTATTTTCCCAAAAGAGGCTTGGCAGAGTTTGATTATATAAAAGAGTATAATGATAAGTAATATTGTAAGTAGCAAGCCTACATGATTTCATGAAGGCATTTTCAGTGAATGCTTTGGAAACCACTGTTTTGTACTGTTTGTATACAGAACCTACAGTACTATAAATAAGGGTTAGAAGAATGCCATTTAACCCTAGAATGCCCTTTAATCCTAATAATACAGACTACAAATACAGTAGGTTAAAATATAGCATATTGCCTTGCCTTATTTTGCTTTAGCAGTTTGTATTTTTTTACTGCTGACACTGTAGATTGAAAAATACTGGACTCTTTTACCTCACTATATGTGAGAATCTAGGATGGAAAAGATTTCTAATGATTCCCTTTCTCCTTCAGTGCCTGGAAATAGTCCTGACTCAGCAGGCTATAATGAGGAATAAGTTAGAGCTATGTTTTGGACAAAACAAAGCAGTACTGAGTAGGATAAAGCTGTATCATAATATCTAAAAAGTATTCTTGCATTCAACCGATTTTTTCTCATGTGACTATTCTGAGGTGCAGTAAGTAGGCCTGATGTTACAAGGACAAAAATATAACTTCTGTCTTATTTCATACACATATATGTCTCTTGAACAAAATGCAAACTGGGTCTATAAAGATGCTGAATAAATATAAAACTATTTTACAACTCTTTTGCTGTGGCTACAATATTAAGAAACTCCAAATCAGCATTTTTATTCAAAGGATTCCTTGTAAACAAACACTGAATAAAGTTGTTGGATACATAGGAAATAATTTTTGTTTAAGATTACAAATATACTAACTACTGTGGTTCTCTTTCAGAGAAGACTTGAGATTACATTCCTAAAGTGTTCTTAAAAGTTACAAACCCTAAGGCATGCCATGAACTGTTAAAACATGTTAAAAAATGTACTGACCAGCATTTTGCTGTCTGACCAATCAGGGGGAAAGTCACTTTCTTTAACTAGGTAATGAAGCCTGGCAATATCAAAGAGACTTGATCCATGCTTTCTACTGTTCAGAACAGGCTCCAGGAATTTCCAAAATGTTTCCAGGTCCTTGTTAGCTTCATCTTCCCTTCTTTTCTCTGCTTCTACATCTAAAATACATAAGTATTTGACAAATCATGGTACAACGTCTCTCTTTAACATAAAGCACAAATCACGTATCAGTCTTCTCTAGGTATTGTTAAAATATTTCTATCCTCAGAGTCTCAGCAAATACCTGACACCCACCTTTGAAATTAAAATATACCCCCACTTATATCTTGCCATCATCTTCTATTTCAAGTACAGTCATTGATCCTGAAAGGGACCTGTGGGGGTCATCTAGTAAAACTCCTTGGCTCAAGCAGGGTTACCAAGAGCAGATTGCCCAGGACCATGTTCAGATGGCTTTTGAGTACCTCTGAGAATGAAGACTCCATGACCTCTCTGGGCAATCTGTGACAGCATTCAGTCACCCTCACAGTAAACAAGTGTTTCTTTGTCTTCAGGTAATACCCCGTGTTTCAGTTTTGCCATTGCCTCTTGTCCTGTCACTGAACACCACTGAAAAGAGCCTGTCTTCCTTTTCTTTGCAGACATTTCAGATATTTATACACACTGATGAGTTCCCTCTAGGATCTTTCTTCTCTGGGGCAAACATTCCCAGTTCTTTCAGCCTCTTCTCATATGAGAGATGCTCCCATCCTTTGAACATACTTGTGGTGATTTGATGGACTCTCTCTGGTAGCTCCGTATCTCTCTCCTGTACTGATGAATCCAGAACTGGACACAGAACTCCAAGTGTGGCCTCATCAGTGCTGAGTGCAAAAGAAAGTTGAACTGAAAAAAGACATTTCAGACTGCAGCTCTGGATACCATTAACCTTGTTTGCTACAAAGGCACAGTGCTGGCTCACGTGCCACCACCCCAAAGTTCTTCTGTGCAGAGCTGCTTCCAGCCAGTCAGCCTTCACCATGAACTAGTGCAGAACTTTGCCCTTGATGAATTTTATGAGGTCTCTGCCAGACCATTTCTCCATCTGGTTGAGGTCCCTCTGAAAAACCACAATTCTACGGTGTTTCAGTCATTCTTCTCAGTTCTGTATCATATCCTGCTTGCTGAGGGAACTATCCTGATCACTAATGGAGATATTCAGCAGGACTCATGCCACCAATCCCTTCTGATACCCTCTAGGCCAGGACATTCATCCAGTTTTCAATTCAACTCAGTGTTTGCTTATCCAGGTTCCTTAGGAGAAGACAGTGCCAAAGGTCTTACTGCATCAGGGCAAACGATATTCACTGCTCCCTCCTCCTCTACCAAGACAGTCATTTTGTCATAGAAGGTTATCAGGTTGGTTAAGAATGACTTCTATTGGCAAATCCATGCCAAACAACCAACTCCTTGCCCTTCATGTGCCTGGAAATATTTCCAGGATTAGCTGTTCTATCATCTTCCCAGAGACTGAGAAGAGTCTGAGTGGCCTTTGGATTCCTGAGTCATTCCTGCCATTTCTGAAGACAGGATTGATGCTTTCCTCCAGTCTTCAGGCATGTTTTCCAATTGCCATGTTTTTTCAAAACTTACTGACAGTGGTCTTGCAGTGACATCACAGCCAGCCCTTCATTATGCCTGAGTGAATCCCATCAGGTTCCATGTACTTATGTGTGTCCAGTTTGTTTAAGTAACCCCTAACCTGGTCCTTTTACACCAAGAGACTTTCTCCAGACTTTCACCCTGTCTCTGGGGCCTAAAAATTCCAAAGGCCATTCACGATGCCTTTGGAACCACTTTTTCTTCTTTCAAGGTCCTTTAGCCAGTTCTTACAGGGAGGCTGTTTGCTGGATTGAATAGAGTTTATTGGTATCTTTCTTATACTGTAGAGTCCGTAATTTCTATTCTCTTGACAGCCAAGTAGCAGGGGATAACCACCTCCCTTGACCTGCTGGCTATGTCACTACAGCTCAGGACAGCCAGCCATCACTGATGATACATATTTAGCTTGCTGCTAACCAGGATCCCAGTTTAATAAAGGTGTTACAGCCGGGGGACAGCTGAGTACAATTACAGGGCATTACTCTGTGGCATACTGTGTGGCTGGGGCCACAGTCCCAAAGCAGCCAACGGTCCACTCTCCTTGAAATCACCAAATGAGCTAAGTTTTCTTACCAGTACACCTCCTAACAATTCACAGAAGTACACATTTGATAAAATGTTGTTCTTCAGTGACTGCTGTGGCTGCAAACTCTGCCTGCTTAGTCAGCCCCTCTTTCTACTGTTCAATTTTTGCACTGTCAAACCATTTGGTTTGGTGGCCAACCAATGGCAATACTACTTTGGCACTGGCAACCAGAGCTGCTCATAGGTAGCATGCACAAACACAAGGCATGGAGAGGGAGAAAAACACAGACAAAACAGTCACTCCCTGGATATAAAATTATCTCCTTTCTACACATTTTTTTTAGTGACCAGATTACCTTCAGGTAACATGGAAGATCGTGCTTGAAGTTTAGTTGCTTCCAAGTATATCTGCAACGGTATGTAATTCTCAGAAGAAATTTGAATTACACTTGAAATGTTAATCCCAAGGTCAGTCAAGACAGGCAACAACTGAAGATCAGGGAAACCCAGAATGATAAAGTAATGATGAGCACCATCATCTGGTTCATCATCTGTTCAAAACACAACAAAACCAGATTAGAGCGAGAACATTGATCAGCTCAACAAAGTAATTTTTTTTACTTGAGTATATGGGGTATATGCAAATGAAGTCAGAGAAACAGTTCTTTTATAATCTCATTGGGAAAATTACATATAAATTCAAAAATTATATGCATAAAACTTAGATCTTCTGCACCAAACCACGTAGAACACAGCAGGAAGAATACAAGTCAGAAGTAATAATTGTTTGGAGAAGGACCAGGAGAAAAACTGCAGAAGCTGATTATAATCAGAATGTTGTAGTAGCATTTCAAAAATTGCTCCTCTCAGAGGAGTTTAGCGTCAGGACGTGCACATGCTCTAATGCTAGTTTAAACTATCCTATTTAATCCTGCATAAAGCTGGACATGGAGCATATATAGTCTTAATTACTGTGTAATTACTGTGTCTTACATGAAAGATTACCCAAGTCGTAATAATTTCAAAGGATTAGCTGCAGCAATCAGCTGACTCACTGCTGACTCCTCCCTACCTGGCTGGATTATGTTCACTAGATGTACTTCTTGGCAAAATCCTCATTAGCTGGTAACACCAGCTCACACTAGGCCTTTGGCTGGGGCATATCCAAATGCATATTAAAGTGCAGATGAGAAGTTTCATTGAGTGCCTGTTCTATTTGGGTTTATCAGTTACGTAGAAATATGTGTAGCAACATTTCAGTACCAAAGTAAAACGTTAAACATGATATAAGGTAGAAATGAACTCTCTAGAAGCTCTAGAGTTGTGTAGTTTCCTCTTATGCCTTATGGAGAAATACAGGTAGTAAGACAGGTATCAGGTGATTTAATTCATCTGTTATTTATCCTAAGTTAACAGAAACTGCCTGCTGAAGGTCCTGTATCTCCCCATCAGCGCTGAAACACATAGAGCTAGCAGACCTGCACTAGAAGCAAACCACAGCTTTATTCTCTATTTAGCATTAAGATTCTTTCTTATGCTAACACATCACATGCCCAAGTGCTTTACTGACTCCTCAGCTTGTGGAACTCATTTATCCAAGGAAGGAAAAAAGGTAGCCTAGCACTGACATCTGTCTGTGCTCAGATATATGGCCAGTGCTGTGCAAATGCTGCTACCACCTGGAGCAGCAGGCCCTCTGTTGCTTGTAATATTAGCTAAACATACTATAACATAGAAATTTAGAGAGAGACTGACTGAGGAAGCAGCCACCACAGTCCAGCATGTGTATTGCATAAAGCAAAAATCAAGAAAACCAGTAGAAAACTAGCTTATTATTTCACTCCCATACTGAAACTGAAGTACAGTAATTTATGTCTCAGTTACTCCAGGAAGAAAAGGTATAAGCACATACTGGACATTAATAATTTTTAAAAAGAAGACAGGTGTCTGCATAGCCACTTACAGAGATCCAAAAATTCCAATGTATACATGCTGAAGACTGCTTGCCATTTGAAAATTATAATACGATTATGCTAATAATCACGACAAGTGGAGAACCATCAGTCAGTTCTAATTATTAGTGACTAGTCCATATGCAAAAGAGGAAAGACGTCAATGCAAGTAATCTCAAGATTACTCAAAAGCAGAAATGTTTAATTTCAGAAAGGTGATAATGTATTAGGGAGGAAAGATAAAATGACTGCTAGCTACCAGAAACAGATACAGATACAGACTGTCTTTGAATTTAAGGCATGGTCTTTTCTTTCTTTCTTTCCTTTCTTTCTTTCTTTCTTTCTTTCTTTCTTTCTTTCTTTCTTTCTTTCTTTCTTTCTTTCTTTCTTTCTTTCTACAGCTATATTAAAACAAATATAAAGAGGGGAAGCTTAGATTGGATGTTAGGAAAGATTTCTTCACTGACAGGGTTGACAACTCTGTCAGCTCTTTTTTAGATTATAGTATAAGGAGAAAGCCACCTTCAGACACTGACACATTTAGTTATTATGAAATCTTTCTGTAGAATAAGTTTTCTGTAGGATTTGTTTAGCTACTTTCTTTTAGTCCCACATATACCTAAACATTCTGATGTTGATATGCCACATATAACTTTATTTTACTTCTTGGACTACACAATCCATCCTAACACTGAGCAGAACACAGTGCCCTCTCCAAATGCAAAGTGGCAAAGGTTTGATGTTGCCAAATAGATCTTGACTTTTCAACATGGAACAAAACAGAGTACTTCAAATGTTTATCAGGAGCATAACATCATATTTTACATACCAATGTATATGTTTTTCACTTCCACTTGTCCTCGTTGTTTCATCTTGGTCTCCTTTTTAACAGAGGGTGTTGTCACTGACTTTTTTCCTTTACTATCTTTTCCAGATGTCTTGCGAGTAGTTTTAGCTTTTTCTTTCTCTTTTTCTTTTTGCTGAAGTTCTGCCTGACAAGACAAATAAACAAAGTTCTCATTATAGCCTTTGTGCAGAATAAAAGTCAGACTGTTGTAAACTTTAGGTGTTCAATTTTTTTATTTTAACACTTTTTCCCCCTCAGCTACTATAATATTCATGTGGTGGATCTGTATTGCACACCCTGCTTTTTTCCTACTGAAACACATCATTCAGTTATTTATACGTTTTTACTCAGTCATAATGCTAAGATTTCACATTAAAAAAGAACTAGACAATATACCCATCAAACTAACAAAATGTATATGGGTAGAAAAATGAGTAAAAAATCCCTGTGCCTTAGTTACTTCCACTACAGCACTTGCAGCAACCAGAAACCTTCCTTGGACTGAGGGGAAATATGGCAAAAATTCAATATCTATTAATATCTTTAACATCTCTGTTAACACTCCTGACTATAGTGTAAAATGTTACCAGCACTATTTTTCTTTGATGTAAATATCTGTCTAACGCAAACTAGAACCAAGAGTTGTGCATTCATTTCACACAGGATATCACTCAGTCATTCTCATTATATCTGAACAAGAACACCTACATAAAGCTCTTCCCAGTAATTTACGAATACAGAATGAAAAAAGATTTTGTAAGTATCTCAAAGCCTCACACTATAAATCCAAAAACCAGAGAATTGGTCTAAAACGAAAACAATCAAAAATATTAAGGTAAAGTAGGTTCTGTGGAGCAAGAATGTCTCCACCTTATTTTTGCCCAGTAAAAATACTACATTTGAACTATGCAAAAATTGCATTTCAGGATTACAAAGCTAAATAAAATAAAAAAAATATTAAATTAACTTACAATCTTGCTGAAGTCACTTTAAAGGCAATTAAAGCAATTAGGAAAGCCCTTCATGCAAATGAGAGAGGGCTGTTAACACTATATAGTTGCTTTCCTTAGATCCAGCTGGAACGATGCCTTAAGTTTTAGCTTTCATATTTTCTAGATTTTGTACTGCATTAGTATATAACTCTGAACTTCTTAGCAAGTTCTCCTCACAGTGTAAAACATAGACAAAACAATCCTTTTCCAGCCTGAGAACCAAGGACACTGCTGCAGCTTCAGGCCCAAAAAGTAAAATCAAGAGCAAATTGAGGAGAGCAAACTGGGAGGATGGGACTTCATAACCTGAAGCTGTAATTGGACAATTAATCCCAATATGTAAATGGCCCAAAACTTCTAAAAGTGTGAAAAATCATGATCCCTCATCCACCTTGAGTGTAGCCCTGGCCAGCCTCTTGTACTGCCCAAGGTGTATCCTTTAAGGCATTTTAATAAATACCTACTTTATTCCGTTAACACTGTCCAGCCTCTGTTTCAGGTGGCCTCTTCAGGCATCAGAAAAGCAGACTTTCCAGCTGTGGAAGTTGTACTTAGTTCAAATTCAAAATCAAAACAGAAAATCTTTTCATGTTTTTCCCTTCCTTCTGAATTTCCTTTCCATAAAATTTAGAAATGTCTTTGACAGATTCTTGAAACTATTTCCACTGTGTAAGGAAGGATTTGGGGGCTTTCATTATTTTCTTTCAAATTTGTTCCACCTTTGACATTTCAAATTAAAAATTTTGACAGTTCTTTGAATTCTAAGCTGATCAAGACACCAAACAGATAATACAATCATGAAGCCACAAAGTTCACAATCAACTTCATCTATTGCATCTGCATCATTTTAAGTAATTCTTAAAAAAGCAGAGACATTTCTGAACTTGCCAAGACTCTTACAAAGAACATTACTTGACCTTAATACTTTAGAAAGTAAAAACCTCTTCTTTCTTGGACTCTTTCCATTCCTTTCAATGTCATATTTCTCCTTCCCTAACAGGTGCAGCTTTTTCTGGAGTTTCTACTACCTCAAACAGTTTTCTAATTCAGAGACACTTCTTCTTTTCTGCATAATATTTAAAATACATACACGTGTCAATTTATGACAAGCTCCTGCTTCTAATGAAATACAAAAATTTCCTAATGTCTTATTTTTGGTTATTTACATGTTATATTAGTTCTGCTGATCCATTATATTAACTAGTATCTATTTAAGAAAAAAAACCCCAAGGACAGATTTGTTTGCTTTCTGAGAACTGATTTGCGAGTAAAATCCTGTTTTCAACACCCAGACTGTTGGCAACAGAACTTGCATTGTACAAGCTAGTTGGAAAGGATTAAAAATTTTATGGCAGCCAATTTAGAGATAGAACTCTAAATTAGAAGTCAGTTTCTGCCTACTCTGTACTCCTCAGAGCATCCTCATATCCAAGAGCCTTCCAATTCTTGACTCTGTCCTTCAACTGCTGCTCTTGTGCTTGTCTGTCACACATTGATATAGATACAATACAAAGGAGGTGACAACTTTTGCAGACAGTTTGGCTAAAACAGAGAAGTAACTGTAAGTGCCAGAGACTCTTCAACCTTCAACATTGACTATCCTCAAATTAACCAGGGAAACAAAATTACAGTTACAAGACTAATTTTGCTAAATCAAAGCTCTAGAGACTCCATTTTAATATTGAAGGGCCATTAAACTTCAAATTTTTTTGATAGTTTACTTACAAGAATTGACTGCTAAGAGAAAAGCCATCTTTTCCTCAATTCACTATTCTATAGCTTCAGCCTCTCAAGTTCTTTTCAGATTGAAAACACATTATTTTTCCCACATTCTTCATATACTTCTCTCATTTAAATTATCATGTCCCAATAAGTTGACTTCTGAGGGAACAGGACACAATTTAATGAATCACCTAGCATTTAATGTTTTTTTGTGATTTATCCACCAACTACTCCCACAAATAAAATTGTTGACAAAGAAATTTACAGACTTTCCACTATATAAAATCCATTAAACTATTTTCTGCTTGCATCTTTTACATGCACAGATTGCTGAGGTCTCCATATCATCACACTCCACAGTATAGTTTTTGATCAATTAACAGGGTAAACTTACTACAGCAATTATATGACTTTCTGATAATTAACTGACTTTCTTCAGTTTCATGAACGTTGGAAAAGGACTATAACAAAACCAACTGTTCAGTAAGTTGTTGAAATGTACCACTGACAACTCCAAAAGATGTTAGAAATAAATTAGAGGTCTGATCTGTGATTCTGTGCAAGCTTGGTGAAATTCCTCCTAGAACACATAAGCAATCTGTTCGAGACAATCTTGGAGCTAGTAGTGACAACCTTGGAGATAAATGGAAGCAAGTTTTGGGAACAATGGAAAATGTGGCACCCAGTTCTGAGAAGCGAACTTCAAAATATGTACTGTTTTGAGAGAGTTCAGGGGAGAGGAACTTGGGTAATAAAAAACAAACAACCATAACACATATTTGGGTTTGTTTAGTTAAATATGTAATAGATTTCTGTAGAATAGAGTGTAGTGTTGTCCCCATACACAGGAAGAACTGAAAGAAGTTTAAATGAGAGTAGGGTTGGTAGGATCAGAAACCTTTTTCAAATGCGTGAGTTGCAGAGATGGTTCAGAAACAATACTGATTGCCATAGAAAAGCAGACACACAGTGCTGGAAAGTTTTAAGAAAAGGTTCAACAACATCTGCCAGGAATAGTTTATGTAAATATTATCCTGCCTTGGTGCTGGAGGATGGAAGAGATAACTTCTCCAAATTCTCTCCAGAGAGGAGACTGATAACAAGAACTCCGTCATAGTCTGCTCTGTGTCTATCCTTGATACCTCCCAAGTAACAACCTCTCCTACCTTTACTTCAGCAGGGATACATTCCACAGAAGCCTCTTCCTAGTGGTCCTAAGACTCAGCTAAGCCATTACTAGCTCTCACTCTAGCAAAGACTTCTTCCAAAATATTTTTCTTTTCTTTTTTTTCCCCATCCTTCTCACTGGCATTTGAGTAATTGAGAACTTCATCCATAAAATCTAATCAACTTAAAATAATAGTTCTAATCACATTTCTCTTTAATTACAGTTCCAGAAAGCCAAATATGAGAAGACAGACGAATTTATGGAAGCAACACCAGAATAGAAGTGTCTTCAAAAATGTAATGCTCCTAGGGCATATAGTACCTTCTTTTCCTCTTCTCTTCTATTCAGGTCCTTCTCTTTGAGACAAAGCAATTGAAATTTCAACAGCTTTCCAGTTAGTGTTACAGGAATTTCTTCATCCCGGTCCAGAAAGGCTTTGGCTAATTCCACCACCTGCAAAGAAAAGAAAATCACAACAAAACTACTCTCTTAGTTTTAATACTGCACTTCACTCATATATATTTGCATGCTGAGATGAGGAATTGCTATCCCACATTCTACCACATGTGGGTCAAAATGGCCACATTTCCAGAAAAAGCAACATATCAGTAAGACACACCATTATTCTTCAGTTCCAAAGACCTCAAATAAAGTTATATCAGCTATAGTATGAGATAAAACTAGAATGGAAAAAACTTCTATGATTTATGAGAAAGTCAACAGACACAGAGTTCTCACAGGAAAATGTAATTTTCTTTAGGTTTTAAACAAAGAAACAACATTAAGCAACTACATATTATAAAGAAATAAATTAAAAAGCACGCAACAGACAGCAAATCAAGGGAAATAGTTTGCAGTACTGTTTACAAAGTGACCAGTGTCTGAGGGACTAGCCCTAAATGAAAGATAAAAAACTTCTTGAAGGGAATTTGAGAGGGTCTGTCTTGGTGAAAACACACCCCCTCCCTGTGTAATTCTGATTCTGTTGGTATGCAGCCTAATTGGGGTGAAATAAGGCTATTGAGTTTTCTTAGGGTGATGACAGCAGCGGGAACATACAGCTGCATTGTCCAGATGTGTGGCATTGACAGGCTGTTTTATGACTATGTTTTTTACAGCTTGTTTCCACTAAATTTCATACAAGTCACTAACATCTGGGCCGTTTTCCTTGGAGCCTCATAACCACTTTATTTACTGCGAAAAAAATAAAATAACATAAAAATACTGTTAAAAAGTTGTTATATGTTTCTTCTCACTTGTGCTGTCTCTGTAATAAAGTTCACCTATGTAGGAAGCACTGTTGAGGAATAATACAACCATAATATTTTCTTACTTTTGTTTTTAAGCAACCATCAGCTTTATTTATAACCATGGGCTGAATTAGGTGTTACTCAAACGCTCTGACATGTTTCTCTTTTCTCCTCATGGAGCAATTACAGTTGGGCACATATGGTGTCAATTTTGCTTGCTAACACTGAGACAATGAAGGTGCACACTGCATCTCACTGAACTGTGTCTTGTCTAAAGCAAACACCACCATCAGCTTTGAGCTTCTATAGATTCTTGCCTAATTTAGAAATTTTCACTTCTCACCTAAACATAGCCACTAAAATGCTTCTCTGAATAAAGCAAAGCCAAATCAGAATCCAGACTATTTTATGCCAAATTATTGTTTCATGCAAATGAAAACAAGGAGCAGAAAAAGAAATGTTTCAAAATTCGTATTTTCTCCAAGTCACATAACAAACCAAAACATATGCATTTAAAAACCCTTCCAAAACAATCTTGCTCCTGCAACACAAATAAGTCTAATGATCTGAACATACACAAAGGAAGATACATCATGATTAAAATGAGTTTTGCTTTGCATGTTTTGTACTCAAAGTAAGACTGGTCACTAGCTCATCAAGCCAATCATAGCAGGCTTCTGGAAAGACCCATTAACATCAGGGCCACAGCAGAAAATCAAGTACAAGTTAAGAACAAGGCTTAAAAATTACCACGGACTGTGGGCATATTAGGAACGACTAGTAATTAAAAAAAAAAAAATGGTCACACAGCACACAGAGCTTGGCACACAAATTAGTGCTGTGAAAGAAAGAAACTTTGGTAGAAATATAGTAATTTCCCTCAGAGAGAAAAATTCTCATAAAGTTGTGTTTTTTGTTTTTGGGTTTTTTTTTCAGAATTGATGTTAACAGCCTATTGAAAATGATGCTTCTTGCTGGCCTAATGTAGATGAGTTGCACATTTCTTGAAACACAATAGAGGGGAAATGGAAGGATTCTGGAAGGATTCCTGAAAAGTGTATATATAGTAACCCAGCTCGATGGCAGTTGCTGATTTATTGTTCATGGAAGAAGAAAAAAGTGCTTAGATTCTTAAATCCCATTCTTCCTGAGAATTTTAAAGTATTTTACCAGCCAAAAGCAATCCATAATAATTATTCCTATTTTGAAGATTATGTAGAATACAGGAATGAATACAGACTTCATGAAGTAGAGCAGGTAGGAAGGACAAATTATCTTATGTTAGCCATGAGAAGTATAACCAAAACTATTTAACAGGAATACATTCCATGATTGTGGAAAGAGGTCACGCAAATAAAACAAAGACAGAATGAGTGCACTACATTTGGCAATACAAAGAAAGTAAATTTCATTTCATGCAGAAATGTAAAATATGCTTTATACAGGAGGAAATTAAAACCAATCTTAAAAACAGAATATAGATCCATGCACAGTAGATAAAAGAAATTAAATTTATTACACATACATATTTACTTCATCTGTGATCCTGTGAATTACACAGGCACCTGGCATAAACAGTTAAAAGTCTACAGAGCCTCAAGTGAAAAAAAAAATACCAAACAAAAACCTCAAGACAAAAACTGGATAGGAATACAGAAGGAAGTTTTTTGGATACTATGAAGTGGATTTGTTACAGATTGGCTATACTTCATCCCACCAGTGATGATCTTTTTCTTATGTGAGAAACCATGGAAACTTGGATGTACAAACTTAGTTAGGTAGGGCCTCTTTTCCTTTAAAGCAAGAGGAAACTGAGCATTCCTCACACAGCAGGGGTCACACTGGTGAAGTGCAGAAAGGCCTTGGCGATGCAGTATTTGATCTCATATGGTGGCAGTATGAACCACGCAGAGATTTAGCTGTCAGGTGCAAAGGGCATGTGTTTCAAGCCACTCAAACCCTCCATGAGTGCTTGTAAGTGACCCTACACTATTGACAGATGTCAGCGCCACTGAGATAGCAGATAGGTCTTAAAAGTTAGGAAAACATTTAAAGCCAGAGTCTTTGTGCTATCTTTCTTTGAAATGCCTCTTTTTCAAGATACTGAACCATTGTGGCTGCCAAATCGTAATCAGAAAACCTTTCAAAAAAGATAAATTAGATTATAAACTTTTACAGCTTTATTATTATCTGGCTTGCTATGAACAGTGGTCAGCCCACTTCACAGTATAGTTCTCCCATACCCAGAGTGAGCTTTCTAAAGCCCTGTCTTCCCTCTTGTTCTTGAAATTGTAAGAAATCCAGACCATCACATATGCCTTAGACTCATATAACACTTCCTAAAAGAAACATAATGGTTCCTAGAAGCGCCAAGTAAGTAAAATCCCTTAGTTGCTGACATAGTTCAAGTTAATTTGAAGCAGGATAGCCATCAGTCAAGAGGCTCTGAGGATTACACAACCAAGTTGGTAATTACTATTCAGATGTATTTTCCTGAGCAAAGTAATAAAAGGAGGGGAAAAAAGTGATCTTGACTTATTACAATCTCTGTCAGTCTTATGAGTCCTTCACAATCAATTTTTAAGACAGACTAGGGGACAAAAGCTGCATGTGTCATACTGAAAATTGTTTTTTCGACAGAAGACTTTTTTACACATACTATTAAATAATTCTGACTCTGCCAATGCCATTTCATTGACTAAAGCATACTACAAGCTATTATTTTGAAAGAAAACCAGGAAGGATCTGAGTTAATGGAAATATCTTTTTTCAGATGACACCTCCAGTGTGCTGAAAGAATTCAGTTTCTCATATTAGACTGACCTTCACTTTAACTCTCAGAACCTCTTCTAACCTATGATGCCAAAAGACCACTTGCTTAATCATTATCTTTCACTAGTGAATTAATGACTCACAGTTGAAAGAGAGCTTAAGGACCCACATAAAAATCAATAAATCTATTGCATATCTGAGCAGAGCTCTATATAATGCTTATGTATCCATAAGGTAGACTGAAACCTAAGATAAGCTAAATGAGTAATCCTTGTTAATCAGTGAAGATATATTTCAGAGAATGAAAATAATTAAAGTTGATTTGATGACTTCTTGTACCCCATGGAGTCCTTTTCAACTAAACCTACTAAAGCAAAGCAATACTGAGCAAATATGAACGTTGTTCATATATCTTCCTTTCTATTGTGAGAACATTTCTCAAAGCAGAAGCAAATGGCTGCTTGTACTCCAGGAAAATAACTTGTCACTCATATGAGTGAGTCTGTTTTTTTGCCAAAACACAACACAGCTTGATCTGGTTAGCTGAAACCTATTAGAATTATCCATTGTAAGAAAGTCTGTTCTCTAAACCTCTCTCTACAGAAAATCTGCAACCTGAGGGGATATTTCAACTGATTTAATCTCAGGGATGCTCTATGAGAATTTACTAACACACATGTACAGCATTATGCCGAGTACTTAATGTTTTAAGAAAAACAGAAATAGTGAATAACCTCATTTAAGTAAAAAAGAGAAAATACATTACATAAAAATAAGGAGGGCTTTATTAGAGAGCTCATACAGGAGCTCTCACCATCTAGGATGTGCTCCTCCTATGGCTCCCTGACCATTAGCTGCTATGAAAACCAAACTGCTTTAAGGGATACAAATATCCTGTGATGGGACAGGTCAGGCATTACACTGCTATCTCAGGAAGGAGTTCTATGCACAGAGAAGGTTTTCTCATGTGACCTTTCATATATCTGTTTTCTTTTAACACTGATTGGGGGGAAATAGTTGAAACAGCATTTAAGTGATTTCAGAAGAACCCCTACAGAACCCAGACCTCTTTAGAAAAGCAGGACAGGCCAGTCTCTTGTGATTTGTGCTCAGATGAAGGGATATATTGCTATGATCAAATACTGAAATGTTTACATTTCAGTGGGATGAATCTGCCCAGCAAATCTTTCCATTATGGCACAGAATATTTTAAGCTTCTGAGAAGTAAATTGTCTCCAGCAATTTCAGCCAACTGAATCCACACAATGAACACCACAAAGCTAAAAGATTTGTCACGCTTCTCTAACATTGCATCTGGCTAGGAAGAGAACCCAATCAGAGGTGGAACAAAAAGATTAAGAAACAAAATTGCCTCATCAAACCTTGTGCTGGCAGAACCCATCCAGCTACATCTTGACAGAGTTTTCCAAGGCTCATCAGAATATTTGTGCCAGGTAGTTCCAATGGCCTTGGCACCACAAAACTGGGCAGGATCTTTCCAAGCTTTGCAATAGGACTTTGAGCTTTTTTTTTTTTTTTTTTTTTTTTTTTTTTTTTTTTTTTTAATTATTATTTTTATTTGGTGACAAAGGATTTTGGGATTAATTCCTGTACTTGAGAAAAATGTCATACACTTTATTGTCCTTAATAAACCTACTACAGTCCCCAAAAAAATTTGAAGACAAAATACCAGAAGACAGCATGGCCTTTGGCTACTTCAGAGAGTCCCTCTAACACTTCAAGGATGTCATCCTCACAGACATAACTGTTCTTTCCTCTAGTTACACAGACATCTCAACTAAACCTGCATAGAAAAAGCAGAACTTTGATACCAATTTGCATGTATGCAGGAACTTTTGTAATCTGTGAAGCATACCCGAAGTCTCACCAGCATTCTAAAGCAAATCTTAAATAAGTAGATGAATTTGAAAACATTATCAATTGTCTTTCCTAGAAAATAAACTGCCAACAATTTGAGTATTACAGATGGCCTCAGGTCAAATAAATACAACTAACAGTAATAAAATAATAATCCATGTTTCTAAAATCCTAGCTTTAGGACTATGAAAAGTCACTATTCTGAAATGAAACTAGAAGATGTGCATGTCAATTGCCTCAAGTAAATAACAGAACCTGAACTCTCAGATTTTAGGAACCAAGATTAGAAAACACAGATCATTTTCCTGCTCAAGCTCAAGACTTTTTTTTTTTTTTTTTCCCTCAATTTTAACATTTAGAAATGCTGGTACTTCTTAAAATGACACCTTGTTCCTGGAAAGGGATACTGAACTGGAGACACTTAAACTGACTGCAAACATCTACAATTTATAGAACTGCCTGGTTCATAGCAACAATTGTTTCCTCTCATGGAATAATTAAATCTGAATGGAAGGCATACAATTTGATAACTTAAAGGACTACACAGGCCACTTTATCATGCAGTGGCATCAGATGCTCTGACAATGGCAAAGGCTGATGCAAAGACATGCTAAACCTAAATTAACCAGTTCTTTCCCTAACATCCTTTTAAGCAGATTGACCTAAATACTGGGAACAAGCAGGCAGAGTAGTTAAATTCTCCTCAGAAGATAAGACACTAAATACCTCAGGTAAAATATCACCTCATTTAGTGGATCATTTATACAACATCCTATATTCTGTACTATAAAGTGGTGAGAGCTTGGTAACAGTTAGAAGAGAGCTGAAAAGGTGAGTAGATAATGCCCACAGCAGGATTTAAAGTCCCTTAACCTTCCCTAAAGCCAGTACCTCCCTAAAAGGCATATTCATTTAACAACAATTCCCAAGAGTACACATTAAACCTCTGTGTATCCACAGAGTGTAAGGGCCAAGTCCTTCTGCAATAAAATTCTCTTCACTTGCATCCACACCATACCACTTGACAAAGGCTGACTGGAGAACTGCTCCATTTTATTATGACATTTAGGAGTGCAGTATAAAATTTATTTTGTACTGGAATGAAAAATAAAGTCTTTCTGTCCTTCTAACCATTCAGCATGGCTGCCAAAGTTGTTTCTCGTGTCAAGCCCTCTCATGAAAACAACGACACCAGATAAGTTTTGGCTCCTGAGCTGTTCCATTTTACACTAACTCCTAAAATTAATTTTGTTCCATTGGAATGAAAACAAAATCTTTCTAACTTGTATTACGAAAAAGATTCTATTGACATGCATATACAGAGTGAGAAGGTTTGATTTTGATAGGGTTATCTTTACTTTAGAGAAAGCCTAATCTTGACCATAACCTTTGTTATGTTGTTTTGTTATAATCTATATACTTATACAAAAACAGGAAAGCTCTCATTATATGTTTCCACAAGAAATAAAAAGGCTTTCTTAAAACCAAAAACCACTCCTGACTAGCATTATGTGTGAAATCTTTTTCTTGAGTGCTCCATATCCTGGCTGCTACTGAGTTTGCTCTTCTCCCAGTGCCAGACAACTCTTCTGAGTTTGTACTTGGTGAAAATATTCCCTCCCATAAGTGTTACATCTCTGACATTAGAAGTCCCCTTTCACATCAAGCAAAACTCAGCTATTTTTGATTTTTCAACTCTGTGAGTTTACTATAATGAACACAAATAAATGCATATTCCATGTCCCTAGTGCTACCTTCTTTTTTTTTTTTATTTTTCTGAAGATATTGTTAGACACAATGATGAGAGTCTAAAAAAGGGACAAAGAAAATAGAACAATATAAGGTAATAGAAAGGTATAAGGTATTTAAGACCTACTGAAGAGAGGATATGAAAATATTGAGATAAATATCTATTCTTAATTTTTTTAAAAATGAAATTCATGCCATTGGGATGAGTAATAGAAGGTAGTTTTAAATAATTATACACATGCATACACATTTAAAAACATATATTTTAAATATATCAATTATCTAACTATAATTACGTATTATAAAATAATATAATTATACATAATACAATATACAAATATATAAAAAATTTCATAATATAGTAGGAGCACCTATCCCAGGAAATACATACCCAGTTCCAATCTAAAGTGGACCTTCTCCCTACATCATAATGGGATCAGTGCTTCAAATAATCTTACAAGCAGCAACTCTTACTTCATAAGTCTAAACTCTACTTAAGTCTAAGGACTGCTCATGCTTTTTAGCAAAGCATAAATTCACAGGAATGCTTGAAAACTGCTTTACATCCACTGCTTCCTGGCTAAATTTATTTCACTATTTTCGACTTGGGCTTGTTAATGTTATGTTTTACTATCCTACAGAAGTCCTTAATATCTTGGTTATATATTTTGTGTTGGAATTGACAGAAGAGGAATGTGTTTCATGTACATCCAGAAAACTCAAAGATTCTTCTGTATCTGCTACAGTCTATTGCCTATTAAGGCAAGAAGTACTGTGAACATTATGCAATTTCCCAAGGATTATGGCATCACAATCTTAGGGGGAAAACCAAAAGTAACAGTAACAACAAACCCAAAGGAAAAAAATCAAAACATGCACAATACAAATAATTTAAAAACAATAAGATTCTATTTCTAACCAATTACTTTTTAGTTCTTTAAATGAGCCAATTAAGATTTAAATGCAAGCACTCAACTGAACTGGATTTTAATGGCAAAACTATGCATATTATGCTTGGCAATAGAAGGATCTAGTTTGGGGATCTCTTTGGTTTGTTTATTGAACCTGCCCAACTAGTGCAGTTGGCGATAAGGGTTGGCTGTTATGTATCTTGACAATAAGCCTGGAGCTTCTCCTGCTTTTACCCATCCAGAGGTTTGAGGTTTCTGAACTGACGCTGCTTCCCTGTTGGCAAGGAGGTAAAATAAAGTGAAGTTTTGTATGAAAACAATCTGCCATGCAGATCTGGAACAGAAGAATCAAACAGGTCCTGTGTTCATCCAGTGATGACAAAATGTAGAATGATTTGTAGTCAAAATTTTGTATTATCTTCTGCTTAAATATTTACAGTTCCAGTACGTGATCTGAAATCTAATGTTTGCTTGCTCATCTGATGTGAATATCAGAGATAATTCACATAAATCAGGTGGGATTACAAGATCTTGGAGAGTGTAATTTAAAAGTCCTCACTATTTCAGATTCAATAAAGAAACGAAAAAAATAAGAGACAACAGGTGCCAGCAAAGATAAGGAAGAGTTTATTTTTTAACTGTTAAAAAAAATCATCAGCATGGCATAGGTTTGGTATTAAGTCAAAACAATAGACGAGTCAATATAGATGCAGGAAAAATAGGGTTAATCAGTGATTATTCTGCTTTATATTCAGAAAAAACCCACAGATAATACGGTTGCCTCATTTAATTAAAAACAATTATTTACAATAGAAAGTTACAAAAAGACAGCTTTTAAAGCTAGGAATACCAAAAATCAGTAGACCTGGACAATATAATCAAAGTATTAAAACCAGGTAGCTGAGGAACTCTTTGGATTACAAGTATTGACTTTAACCAACTCTTAGAGAACAAGGGCAGTTTGACAGCAAATGAAAGAAAATATCGCAACAACACTTAAAAAGGGGAAATTATAATAATGTATATTGGCAATATAATGCTCATCATTGCAGAACAGCAAAGGAGGTGTTATTTCCTTAATGTCTTAAAAGAGGATTCAAAAGACAATAAATAGAAGGAGAGTAAAATAATTATCAATTTTATTTTGTTCTCTTAGAGAAAAAAAAGTAAGGAGGCCTTTTCACAGAAAGAGTAGTTTTCTATGGCAAGGCTGCAATTCTACTTGAAACAGAAAATATGATACAGTGAAATTCAGAATTCCCTAAGCTCTGTGGTCTTGGACAAGAAGGAAAGAAAAAGAGGAGAAAAAGGGCATCATTGTGTTGGCATCATTTAAACTTACACAGTGTATAGGTTAAAAAAAAAAAAAAGAAAAAAAATTATATGCTGGAAACATTCAACTGCACCAGACACTGCCACTACATCTGAGGTCCAAAGCCTAGGTAATCCATTTACCTTTTCTAATATGAATGCCTTCTCCAATCACCTCCTCCTCCTAAAAGTCATGGGAGATATATATACAAAAATTATATATACATATATAAATTATAAATATCCACATTCACACACATACATACATACATACATACATATATATAATTATGCTATGTCCAGGATCTTTTTCAACTTGTATTGACCTATAATTGTCCTCACGGAATCAAAAGTCTAGGAAGGAATACTGGAGTGCACTGCACACTGCTCCTGCTGCCTCCCATCCTGAAAATGCAAGAGATGCCTGTAGAATTAGTTATCAACCTGGTGATTAACTGTTGAGAAAAACTTATTTACAAGTGATTTATGCTGCTCATGGAATTCCAGGATGAGAATGGGACACAATTTGGATTTGGCATTTGATCTGATAATATTTTTCAGTTTGGTAACTATAGCAGAAACTTTGCTGGGAGAAACAATTACTAATATATTAATTCTTGTCTGGTAGTAGAATAAAGATTAGTGGTTTTAATTATACCTTTTCAGCTATACAGGATGACTTGTCCCAGGGATGAGTCAGAGCAGCATAGAAGGATGCTTCTGTTACAAGTTTTTAGTTTTGCTGACTTCTCAAGCACAAGGACATGTTTTGAAGGCAACATTTTGGAATCCACAACCAAACAGAACTGTTCTCACCTCTGCAAGTCGTGCCGTTTTCATCTTTCCATTAAACTTTTTCCCAAGCATCTCAGCTTATCTGACAGAACCACAGAACTCTTCCCCATCTCTCTCCCTCCGATCCCTCTCTCTCTTGTGGCCATGAGCCTTATTCACCTGTTCATTTCCAGCAACACTATCCATCTTCTTCCAGTCATCTCATGTGAAGGGACCTCATGAGGCTCCATCTGCTTTCATAATCATCATGGTACTACCTCACAGCTCCAGATTGTTTCCTTTTTAGTATGGGACATGACTCCTTCTCAGCATTTCCCAAGTAACAAAAAGGTAACTTTCTGTTCCCTGCCCCAGGAAGTCCAACAAAACTGCAAAATAACTCTTACAAGAAAAAGAAAAAAAAAATAATATCCTTTAATCCACATGACTCCTGAACTCAATCTCACCAGAAGTTTCAAGGGGGAAGTAGGGGAAATAAAAAAAAGAAAAAAAAATATCAGCCTCATGAACAATTCTAGTGTGGAAAATTTAGGCTTGAATAGATTTTCAAAATTCAAAGTTTGGAAACTAGAACACTTGTAAGTACTTAAAGAGCGCAGTTGCCTGTCTCAAGCACTGTTAAGGCCACAGAAGTATTTTGCCATGAGATTAGCACAGAAGGGAGCAACAGGATGGTGCTAACTTCAGGCCTGGTGGAGGCAAGATCTGGCTAGCACATCCTGGGTAACATCTGGGTAATATCTGGACAAAAATTCCCAGCATGGCAAACTGTGTAAAGAAGAAACTGCTCATAGATCAAAGATCACCCCAAGGTTTGGGAGAGACAGCATCTGTGGCCACCAATGACCACCAAAGCCCCACCTAAATACTCCTCTGAATACCTGAAACTTGGACTGTAGACAACATAAGATGAAGGTGGTACTATTGTTCAGGTGCTATCTCAGACCTAGTGGGAGGTTAACAAAGCCTAGGGAAAAGAATGTATCACTGATAATGGACACAAATGGGGAATCCATGAGCTTCAAGCCAACCCAGCAACTGTGCTGAAATCAGCTCCAACTGGATCAAAGGTAATTCTGGCAGGGGAAGATTGTGAACACTGATCCCAGAAACTCACTGACTCCAAAGAAGAGAAAGAATGAGCACGCAGACTAACCAGCATTAGAGGTAAGGCAATCATTTAACCAACAGCATAAGAGAACTGTGTAGCCAAAAAGCATTAATTCCTTTGTTTGCTAAAATGTAGAGATAACGAAAAGTTTTGAATGACCTTGAGACTCCTCCCACCAAAAGGTTCAGCAAGTGGAGAAGGACTAACTGGATGCTGCTGGATCCACGGGTGGTGTAATTTTCTGCTTGAGCTCTCCCCTCTCTCTTCTATTTCTAATTCATTGTTAAATAAAATCTGTACCATTGACTTCAGCATATGGTCTTGTTTGCACCTTAATTTGGGCACAGGCATCTCTCAATAATCAGATCTTAACAATTATCATATTTAGTAGTGGCAAAATATCTTGATTACACAGGATGTTATTAACCTTAATAGAAAACTGACCAAAAAAACAGGTGTGTAAACAATAAAAAATACACACCTTGCTGATAAAAACCATACATTTTTAGTTGTAGGTCTTATTAGAAAAATTGTACATGAAAAATTATTAAATCTGTTGATATATTACAGGAAGCATAACATTTTCCCTTTCATATATAAGGGAAAAAATGAATTCCTCAGCATCTTTATGAGAGAATAAGCCTATCATCATTCAACTAAGTGCTGGAATTAGTACAAAATTACCAAGCAGGACTCCTACTCCCATCACCTCTTACTCATGTAAGAGTCAGAAAAGGTGTTAGACACCTCATTCTCCTGGATTTGGAAATCTTTTTGCTACATATTTATAAACCCCGCCCTAAGCCTCTTCACTTTGTACAATAAGAGTGATGTGAGATACAAAACAATAAAATGATAGAAAGCCTGAAGGGGAATAACTTAGAGCAGACAGCAGGAATTATTTTAATATGATACATAATTAGCTTGCAATGTATCATGAGCTGTTTGTTAAAGGTTCTTGACTACTAGGCACTGCAGACTGCTGCACTGAAATTTATGAAAACCCCTGAATTTCAGTGGATGCAAAGTGTAAGACCAACGGCATGGGTAGCAATAGTACTACTAACACCAACAATAACCACATTACCATGCACGTCATCAGTCCCAAATTCACACACATGTGCATGTCATATGTTCAAAGACCATCAAATGTCAGGAATCTCACAATACCTCTAAAAATGAATACAGAAACTCGTGGAAGTGGCAGCATGTTGGATCCTGCCACAGAGAACTGTATGTGGCAATGACAGAAATGCTCCTCTCAGAAGAACTTTTCACAACCCTGTGCTTTGTGCCAACCTTGTATTTGTTTATCTTCACTTGTGGAAGCAGTGAAAGCTTTGACTGCTCAAACTGCACATGGAATGTATGTGAATGTTCAGGAACAAACTCTGCCCAGAGAGGTGGGATCTTAATGCTGTGGCAACATGATCGATCTTTTAATTTGCTACAGCCTGAACGGAAACTGAGTCCAAGCAAAAGGTCAGAACAGGCATTTTATATTCTGTGTTAAAGGAGGGGAGGAAAAAAATGTCTTTGAGGAGTAAAGTAAGTAGCTAATGAGACACAGCACTGACAGCTGGAATTTAATAAGTGTCCACTTCACAAGGAAAATTGCTCTAAGTAATTAAATACAGGTATCATACAAGGCTTCTGCTTAGAGCTAGACTTCAAAATCCTTCTGTCAAGCAGAACTGAAGAAGTTTTACATACTAGGTAATATAAGGGTGAGTTTGCCTGGGAGGCTAGTCCTAAACGAAGAGGGTTAATTGCATAAAATTCACAGTCCTGTCAGTGGTAAATAATTCCAAAGGGACTTGTTCAGATAGTAGCCTGGCATTACTGAAAAACAGACCGCAGCTAAAAAGTACTGTTATAAAGCCCAGCAAAACCCGAGACACATAAAAAGTTTATTAGTCATTGCAGAAATAAAACACAAACAAAGTCTTTTTAGAGGGATCCAAAATTCTTTACGCTCCAGGTCTGTAAGGACCGTAAAACTCTACCTGAGAAAATTTTAAACAATCTTCTAATTAATAGCAGGATTTTATCACCTCTCACAAGCTGTAAGTAAAACATTAACAGGGTAGGAGGAAGTACTCTTTGTACTAAGCATGATTCCAAACCCTGCTGACATAGCCCATTAGATGAATCGGGTTACATCAAACTAAGATTATAATGGGTACTAGCACACAGAATAGTGTTTCATATAGGGGACTGCATACCCATAAATGAAGGTGTAATTTTCTAAATTATTGGGAGCATCTGAGACAGAAGAGTCTGACGGGTTTTCTGTAATTTGAAAATTAATCAAAATATGACCACGTCATATATCCCTCAGTAACAAAACTCATATCCCTGAAAACATGTTTTGATCATCACTTAATCAGCAGTCCAACAGAATATTACTGGTATCACAAAAGCAAAACAGTTTAAGTATCTAGATGGTTGAATGTTTTTACCAGCTTATCCAACAAATTTGCATTTACTCAAGAACGAATAATAAAACCACACGTCTCTACACACTTCACTGTAAAAGAGCACTGGCTCTGCAATACATGTTTTTACCTACCTCATAGTACATAGGCACATTCTTAACCTTTTTTCCCTTTTGAACCCCACATTCTGCAATCTGCAAGGAAACAAAGCATTCTACTGTGAGAAGATTTTATGATTACCCAAAGTACTTTACTCATTATTCCCTTTTGCAAACACTACTCTCATACCCCAAAACAGCGAGGAATCATCTTATGGCAATCCTGAACCTTAGGGAGGGTTTTTTTTTATTTTATTAGCACCTTGAAAAAAAGTCTGTAACAAAACTTTGTTTACAGGGAGCAGAGCAGCTTATTCCATAAGGTTTTCTTTCCATTTTTAATTCCTATTAATTAGAGCAACGAAGATGGTAAAAAGTATAGAGAATAACTCCTATGAGGAGTGGATGAGGGAGCTGGGGCTCTTTAGTCTGGAAATCCATTCCTCAGGGGAGACCTTATCATCCTCTACAACTCCGTGAAAGGAGGTTGTAGCAAGGTGGGGATCAGCCTTGTCTCCCAGGCAACAAATGACAGGACGAGAAGAAACAGCCTCAAGCTGTGCCAGGACAGGTTCATGATGAACATCAGGAAGAACTTTTTTCACAGAAAGGTTTGTCAAGCATTAGAATGGGCTGCCCAGGGAGGTGGCAGAGTCACCATCCCTAGAAGTGTTCAAGAAATGCCTGCATGTGGCACTTAGTGCTGTGGTTTAGTTGATAAAGTGGTGGTCAGAGGCTGGACTTGATGACCCTAAAGGTCTTTTCCAACCTTAATGAACTAGTGTAATTTTTGAAACTTCCACAGAGTAGTTTATCATTACCACAGACCAAAGAAGGCAGGATCTAGAAGTGACATCTACAGTTGGGTTCATTATTAAAAGTTACTTTCTTGGAATACCTGTCTGTAAATGTCTTCACACGTTACCACACTGAAGAGCTTTCGCAGTGGCACCTGCACAGCAAGAGCCAGGGCCTGGGTGTGGATTTCATCTTCAATCTTGGTCCCAACAACGAAAGCGATGCTAGGCTTCCAGTCATCCTACATTCCAAAATAAAATATTTAAGTAAATATTTATATAAAATAAATATTAAAACTCACATCAACAAAAGTTCTTCTCTGCAGTTTCAAAGAGTAGTCTTGCAGAGACGTCTTTATGTCACTTTAAGACATAGTAAACATCACTGTATTAATCTCACTGAAATTGCATGCAACCCGAAAAAGTCCCTACTACTTTGTCCCAATTCTTTCAGCCATCAGGTGGCAGCATTATGCTATGGAAAACATACATGCTTACTAACAGCCTTAAACTCTTTTGCAAGCCAATGATGCATTAGCATCTCACAAAGATGTACTAACTTTTAAATGGTATTTGCAGATTTGAAAGTTCAGGTAGCAAACAAGAAATGAATTTTGAATATATGTATTATTGTGAATATTTGATGTAGAAAAAACCCCAGTTTTCAGCTCCCTCATCCTATGAACTAGATAATGCTCAGATACTATTTTCTGTACATTGTAGCATTATTTTATGGTGTTTTATGAAGGTATATTTATGTATAGTATGACTCTTGCATGGTTTCACTAAATATTCTGAATCAAGAAAAATTACTCACCAATGCCAAGTTGTACACTACAATTTTGATAAGTCAAAAACACTAGCAGTTCTCAAACATTTGCAGTAGCATACGTATTACTGTCATGTAAAAAATATTTTCAGCACTAAAAAAATGCAGAACAAGAGAACCCTGGAACATTTTATTTAGTGATGTACGTCCACAAAAGCTTAAAAATTATGTAATTTAAGCAACTTTTACTGGTTACTCTCTTTCATATTCCTACTGGAATCCCTTTCACAGAGTAAGTCACTATCTCCAGCATATCTACATCTCACTCTAGAGTATTCTTTATCAGCATTAGTGGTGGCTGAACTAGGAACACTTGTAATGGTTGTGATGTACAGCAATCACCAGATTTACTTCTTTTCAATGCACAGCTGCATGTGTACATTGCAAGGTTACCAACACAGCTGCATGGAGGTAAACATGGAAAGGGATTCAGTCAGATCAAGGCATCACAGGACAGTCACATTAATCAGGACCAGGCTAAGCAGAGTCACAGTCCAGGGCACACAGTCCATTGTGCATCATAGCAAGGAAAGATTTTAAGAGATTTAAGATAAGGTGGTAACTTTAGGATATTGACTATTTCCATATATTTATACTATGTACAAAGTCCTTGTGGAATAGGAACAAAGCCTGAGCTGAGTTATGGTAAAGTGAAGGAAAGGACCATTCTAAGACTCAGATGGTAAGAGAGGCATCTTCTTCCAGTTTTACAGTACCCTTCATCATTTGTTCCTTTTCTTAGCTGGTAAAAAGCCTACCTAAATGTCTGCAATTTGAGTAACTGATGGCTTGGGATGGAAGAAAGCCACAGTTGACTTAAGTTTCAAAACAGTGCATGCTTGCATGGCAGGAAAGAGTTTGTCAAATGCTTAAGGTAACAAAAGATAACATCACATGAGTATGCCCCCTTTTTCTAACCCCAGAATATTCAGAAAAAAACCCAAAAAAGATGTAAAGAGCATCTGGCTCATTAAGTGAAACTGCAAGTAGCTACAGATCAGATAACTAATCCAAAAGTGTGCCTACAGCTCCACGTATCATGAACTTCCTTGATGGTTTATTGCAGCACAAAATAAACTTCAAGTTCTTAAAATTATGAAGTGCTGGAGAGATTAAGCATATCACTGATGCTCTAGGAGTGTGCATGGTGGAATTATGAGTATCCTGCTGCACTGGGGCAGCAGACACTGCTCACTGGAGAAGTGGCAGCAGTAGTGAGGACTGCACCAAGCATACTGAATTTCACTTTGCTCTTTTAAGTCTTTCTGCCTAAAGTTGCAAGATAGCTACAATATTGGAATATCCAGAGCTCTTTCACAGTGCTGTGCACTGTGAAAGAACTCTAGGTATTCCAATATTGTCAACATATACAAGAGTTGTAGCTAGTCTGGTTTAAAGCTATCACTGTATACCTGCCAAGAGTTGGACAGTAAAACTTCAGCATTCTTTAAACAGAAGTATTTAGATGCCCATGCTTGTGTGGAAATGCATAATTTTCTAGGCTCTCAGAACTGAGATTGAAATGCATTCATGTGGCAGTATCCTGGTGTTCCCAATGCTGACCAGCAGACACAGAATCTTTAGAATAACCATCTACCTGAGGCATGAGCTAATGGAGCAACTGTTATCACTACACTGTCCACTTCAGTGAAGACCATCAAGAGAGGGAAACAAAGTCCAGTAAGTCTCACAGAGAGATGCTGACAGCTCAAGAGCAGCAAGAATCAGGAATGTCAGGTTCTACTCAGGATCCTACGGTAAGCATAGTCCAGCAGCAATAGAGAGCTTACTCCAACAACTTCTTGAAATTCTTCATATATATAAAAAAAAAAAATCTATCAGAGAGTTCCAAAACCCTGCCTTATGCCTTTAGTTCCTCCTTAAAACATGCTGATAGCTTGCTGCCCACAAATTAAATCTGCTTAGCACTGATTAATATCACTGCAACAATGTCTGGGGAACCTGCCTTCCTTATCATCCTCTCTCTCCTTGACTTGTCCAACCCTTGGTCACAACTGTTCCTAGATAATTTCTCCTTCCTTTTCCACTCTTTGTTCCTCATCTGAGTTGCACCACTTGTCTTAATGTTTCCCTCACCTGTGACTTGCTCCCCAGCTCTTGTCCCCTGTCTCCTTGTTCAGCTAGTCTCCACTTTCATTATCTAATCCCACTTCAGGCTTTCTCCATACTCAGACTCCTTCTCCAAATTCTTATCCTCTAGCCCATATAAAAATTCCCAGGTATTTTCAGAGTTATGGTTGAGCAATGAGACCCTCTTTCACAAAAGTACTATAAGCCTTTTTAAGAGAAGAGAATTTTCCTTGTTTCCACTGTGGTGCCCACCTTCTCAGCAGCCTGTGACAAAACATCAAAGCAAAACATCAGGGTAGGTCCTGCTTGTGCAAAATGAGTGGGGTTTTTTGTTTTTTTTCTTTTAATAGGACTTATGCAAACAAAATTATCCAACTCCAGATTTTTGTTATCCAAGAAGAAGTTATCATCAGTGGGCCACATCTTCTCCCCACTGAAGAATGCTCTGCTTCAAAGAAACAAGGTGATAAAGCTGCTCCATGGAACAGCTACAGAATATTTATACTATAGACAAACCTATATTTGAATAGTTATACTATTGGCTAATACATTAAAATAAAAGACACGGAATGAGTCTCTACAAGATAACTGGTAGTGAAAATTATAACCTTACTTAATTCAACAGAAGTATATGCAGCTTGATACAAGGTATTTTGCACAAAAATTTAATTATTATTAGAGACAGCTTATACCTCCCTAGTACTAAATGAAGAAAAGAAACTGCTTTTCTAAAAAAACTGCAATACCTGGGAACAGGAGCTGGAAGTAGCTAGTAAATATCTGAAGTAGCTACACACATCTTCACAGCAAATAATGATCTAGACTTCCCGGAGTCATTAATAGCATGTCATCTACTTCTAGACTGACTGGTTTTGAAGCCCTTAAAGATCATTTTTCAGAAAAGCTGCACACTAAGAACATGAATTGAAGTCAATAGTCAATGTGCAGCATAAATACTCAGTTTAAGGTGTTTAATTGATTAGACTATTTTCTGAGGTTAAAAATCTAATATTTTTGCAATACAGGGTTTATATTATCGATCCTGTAACAGTATCCTTAATGTTCAAGGCACTGAAAGGACAGAGAAGAAACAGACCCTGTTTCTACATCTCACCACCTAAAATCACAACATAAAAATGTGAAGGAAAAGTAGTAAAATGTATATGGTTACTTTAAAAATATTTTCTCCCTCAATATACAACTGCTCCTCTACTTAGTTTTATTCTTTCAAATGTTATTGTAGTATCAAGGCTTGAGAAAGGATCTGAAAGAGGATAGATTAGTGACCCTAAGGCTACCTCAAATGACGTTCCCAGCTTAATGAACAGGATAGAAAAAACCATAAAAATAACTACTGGAAAATCATAGAAACAGTCTAGGGAGGTTGCCAGTGAGAATTTAACATGAGCACTACACACTGCACAAATAAGACCAGAATGTAGGGAACAGATATCCCACAGAATCAACAATCCTGGTTCAAATGTGAGTTTTTTTTTTAAAAAATTAAAGCTGGAAATGTGGCATTGGCAACTGAATACTGCTTAAGCAACCTGAAACAAACTCCAGTTAAGGGCCGGCCAGATGTCTCTCACTGGAAAACATCCAGTGACCACTACTGTTACAAATGACACTGTCCTGGTTTTAAAACTCCTGGCCACGTCAAGAGATGAAGTGCACCAAAGTCTCTTGGTGTCAGAAATAATCATCTGTGTGTGAAACTACTATGTCCCTTAGTTGGAGGGGCTCCAAATCTGCACGATCAGCCTAATTCTGGAAGCTCCATGTAAGCAGCAAATGGTTGTCCATAATCTTTGCTTTCACAAAACACAGAAGGTGCCTCATCTTCTCACTGTTTTGCTCTCAAAGCTCCATTGTGTTCCTCTGTAAAGTGATTTTTTCCAACTGTTAAAAACCAGTACACACACAGCCTGCATATCTTCATCACAACAGTATTGGAACAGCATAGGTATGTTAAGAAAATCTCTAATTCACATTGAAGAAAAATGCAGATGTAGCACACAATTTTCTTTCTTCCTTTTTATACATATCTTGTTTTCTCTGCTTCATTTCCTAGACACAAAAGGGCAGCTGTTCTGGGGAAGACAGTTGAACAAGTCAGGTATATTGTTTATTTTTTCAGTATCAGTTTCTAGATCTATTTGGCCAAGAAAAGCCTCAAGCAGCCATCTTACCCTCCTCTCATTTCCAGACAATTTGGGTATCTGTCATTTTCTTTTTGTGGTACTTAATGCTGTGGGGTTTACAGTTTTTTGTTTGGTTGCTTTTTTGGTTGTTTGTTTTTGTTTTTTGCAGATTGTATGTTTGTTTTGTTTGATTGTTTGGTTTTTTTCCCTTAAGACAACAACCAGTAAGTTAATTTCATTACAGCATTAGAGAATTTCCAATTTACCTATAAGGGCAGAGAAGAAACATACAAAAACTCAAACTCAAAATATCTGAGCATCAAACGTATCAGTGATCCATGAACAATTATAGCAGCAACTCTAGCACTCTTTACTTTCAACAACGAGGGAGCCTGTACACCAGGAAATACAACTGGCATTACTCAGAAAGGTTGTTTATCAAGAGTTTTGTCCCCTTAAGGTAGCATGTCACTGCTTGGAAATCTGCAGACCCACTTTCATTACCTGCTTGATTGACACACCCACATTTACTACCAGCATTTTTTTAAGAGCCTGAGCTTTTGCTGTACAACATGGGCAGGCGAGAGAGTATCAAAGCTCAACAGAATGTTAATTTTTCTCTGAAGAGAAGGTAGTATGAAAAGCAATCAAAAGTGGAGTCATCCTATTCAGAACATTTTTAGAGATTTCACAAGATTTAAGTTCAATTTTCAGGCCCTAAAATGCCAATTAAATGAGACAAATCATATAGATGGAAAGTCAGCACAGAACATGGCTTCCAGCTGCTATGCTTAGCTATACTAGTTAATAAGAACAAATAATAAATGACAGTTATTTCAATTAAGGGCTGTATTTGCCCAGACTTCACCTTTCACTTAGCAAATACCGCCCTTGAGCTACTTAACACATGCTAAGTTTAAAACTACTTAAGAATCTTAATTTATATTTTGTAATTTAATTCTGCAGTGAACCCAATCAAAATAGACGATAAATATCTGAAGGCAAAAACAGTTTGCAGCTCCATGTTCTTCTGCATAGCACATTACAAACAAGAAAGATATACATAAACTATAATGTGAGGCTCTGGAAAATCCATATTTCCTCTGTATGTGTTCTTAAGTTGTGTGTTTGCCAGTTTTCACAGCGCATTTAGTAGAAGCAATTATTTGCTTAGTAAATACCATTTAAATCATATTTTAGTTAGTATACCCGTTCATAAAAATCTTAACAGCACTGGTAAAATGCTTTTCATAGATTGAACTAATAAAATAGTGCAAGTCATAAACACATTAAAATGCGAAACTTCGCCACTCAGTCTATCTGGTACAATTTAAAACCAGTTCTAGTAAACTCCCTTTGCCTCCAATAAAGGGAAAGAATATTTTTCAAATTGATACAAGTAAAAGATTTAAAAATTCTTTACATATGAATTACGAGGAGAGACACTTATTTACTTGATAGGAGTTCCTGTCCTCTCCCAAATAATTTCAGATCCATATGGTATTTCATATACAATACTGAGGATGAGTGAGAAGTAAGAATTTTGTGCACTGTGTCTGGTGAGATCTAAAATTCAAGCTGCTCAACACTCTCTTTTACAGACTGCTCTCAGTTCCTGAGCTTTATATAATTGAGTTTAAAGTCTGTATGTTATATGATTACTGGGGTAGGGTGGGTGGGGGAAGGGAAAGTGTGGTTAGACTATTTGTAGAACGAGATTTGATTTTTAAAAATCATGTTTATCCCTTAATAAAAACCCCTATGTGATTAAGTAGTTAAGATATTCAATGCCCTCTGTGTTCAAGAGGAAGGAATTAAATTTGGCAGCAGAGCTGTACTTGTGTCAAAGATCTGCTTTTACAGAGCATGTTTATTTACATTATGTACACCCACATCTGGCCACACTTGATGAATCTTGATTCACACATGCTCAGAAGAGATTTGCTGGCATTTGACAGTTTTGCACCGAGTGTGCTCTTGCCCACGACTGGAAGAGCTGAATAAGAACACTCCTGCAGTAAGAAATTTCAGTGGCTGCCCAGCATCTCTGAAGCCTGAGTTCAAGCTGACGGCAGCAAGGGGACAGTTTTCCCCAAGTTCCCAAGGCTCTCTGTCTGTGAACAGCACGGCAGAGAAAGTGAAATTAGCTTAACTGGAACAGAAAGCAGTCAGATGATACCAGAATTACAGAAACAAGGAATCTCAAGTCAGCCCCCATGGGTATAGGCATTAAGATAATCTTTAATTAGGTGATCACATACTTTTTCCTACAGAATTCTTGCCCCATTCAGTGAACATTCAACATTTTTTTCCATCTGCCTCAATGTGTGGTCCAGAATAATACCAACTTTGACATTTCCTAAATTTTGAGCATTTTATTTCCTACCTTTAAAAATACTTCAGTATAATGGTTTGCATTTAAGAAATGTAATAAATTACGTGTAGAGGCAGCAGGGCATACAAAGCACTTTGTTCAGTGAATTCACTGCACAATATCCACAACCACAATAAACACCACCATAAAAAACCATAATCACTAATTGGCACCTTGCTATTAAGCATTGCAGGAAGACCAGGAACAGAGTAAGTGATGGAGATTGAACCTTCACCCCATTCTTATGCTTCAGGGAGTTTTCCCAAGGGTAGGGACAAGATTCACAAGTAAAAAAGGGCTCAAGCACCTTAGGACTCTACTGAAAAACCTGTGTTCTAGGGAAAAATGGGAAACATCAGCATAAGCTATTCAAAAAGTGGTCTTGTTTGGCTAAGCTTGTATTATATGGTTACTACCAAATAAAAGTAAAAGCAAGTACATATTTAAGAGATTTTTGGACATCTGTGGCTTTTTCAGGAAAAGCAATTAGCCAGTTTAAAAGCCTCCTCCTGAATTAAAAGTTCCTCATATTTAACCAGTGCTGCTGGCATAAGAAAAAAATCCCAACAAAACATAAATCCACATCAGATAAAACAAAAAACTGCCTTTTTTTTTTTTTTTTTTTTTTTTTTTTTTTTTTTTTTTTTATGGGGCACAACAGGAATCCAGAAAACAAGGAAGCCACGGAAGCAATTTGTCTCACTTGCAGAAGCCGTGCTAGATAAACACATGTGAGATAAATATTATTGTTTGCTAAACTACCACTCTACTTTGAAACCAAATTCTCTCTTGCAAGTCGAGATTTATGAGAATTACATTGCATACAGAACCTGGAAACCTAAATATGCCTTTAGATCCTCACACTATGTAAAAAAAAAAAAAAAAAAAAAAAAAGAAAAAGAAAAAAAAGTGCCTTTTAGCTGCACACAGGCAGGAAAATTACAGCCTCACATTTTCAACGCTACAGTTAATGCTGTGTCAGCACCTCCATCAAACCTCGTTGTTCAGCAGTTTATAAAAAAGTTCACTCCGAGCCGAAACTTGGCACCCAGAGCCCAGAAAGAAAGTGCCGAGGAGAGGAGGAGCAAAGAAACGCGCAGGGCCGCGCTCGGTGGCGAGGGGCAGAGGGGCAGGGGGGCTCCGCCGCACATCGGGACCATTCACGGCCCTCCCCGGGGCCACCCTGGAGCCCCCGGCAGCCGCGACACCCGGGGCGGGGGAGCGGCCCGAGCCGCCTCCCGCCCGCTCCCCCTTCCCCCGGCTGCCTTCACCTCCTCGAGGGGGGCGGACACCAGCGCGGCCTCCCAGCTCGGCTGGCCGGACACCAGCGAATCCCGGGCGGACCGGGGCCGCTTGGGGCCCATGGCGGTGCGGCGGCGGCAGCGGCAGCGGCAGCCCCGCCGGCCCCACGCGTCGCCCCGGAGACGGCGCCCGCGGGCGGAGCCTGCCCGCCGGGGCAGCGCTGGGCCCGGCCTGCGGCATCGCTCCCACCGGGAACGGCTGGGGGAGCCGGGCCTGCTCGGCCTTGGGAAGGGACGTCATGAGCGTCCGTAAATATCTAAAGGGGCTGTCCGAGCATGGAGCCAGGCTCTGCTCGGTGATGCCAAGCCGCAGGACAAGGGGCAAGGGGCAGAAACTGGTGCACGGGAAGTTGCACCTGAACGTGAGGGCGACCTTTGCTGTGCGGTGACCACACACTGAAACAGATTGTCCGGAGAGATTGTAGAGCCTCACTGGAGATAGGCAGGAACCATTTGGGTGTAACTCTGTGCCATGTGGTTCTAGGAATTTTGCTTAAGCGAGGAGGTTGGACCAGATGACCCACTGTGGTTCCTCCCAACCTGAAGGATTCTGTGCATTCTCTTGGGGCTTTGGGGTACTTTCATCATTATTTTTGAGACAACGAGCTGCCCCCATCACAGCTGCTCGGAGGAGAAGCCTCGCCGAGGCTGCATGGGGAGTGTTGGGGTGGCACACAGACACCGAGTGACACATCTCATCCCCAGGGCACCAAGTGACACATCTTCTCATCCCCAGGGCACCAAGTGACACAGCTCATCCCCAGGGCCACATGGCAGGAGCCGTGGTGGCTCTCGCGTGTCCCTGAGGAGGGTGAAGGAGCGAGCTCCAGGCCCAGCGGCGGGGCAGGGGGTGTGCAGGTGTGGGCAGCCAGGCCTGCTCCCAGGCCCAAGTGGCTCTCCAAATACTACCATATGTTACGGCACTGGGACCAGAAGGGGAGAGGGAGGCACTGTTGGGAGAAAGCAGGAGAGCTGCCAAGATAAAGAATTCATTACAGAGGAGTCATGTCGTGATCTCACACTGGAGACGAGTGAAATATTCTGTGTGATTTAACATTTGGTGAAAATACCCCAAACCACATGCTGCCCTTCCCCCACCCCCTTATTCTGACCGGGGTTGCTCAGAGCCTCCAAATCTTTATTTTATTTTCGTCAGAGCTTAAAACCCTGCTGTGCAGTGTGTTACTGCCTTAGTCAGGACTTCATTCCAGGATGATACTGACCTAGTGTATAAAACACCTTTTATTACACAGCTTTAGTGAAGAAGTACAAATTTAGCTTCATAGGGGATGTAACAGGCAAGTCTCTCATCATTTTAGTTTGCAGAAAGGTATCTTCCCAGTGTTTGTAAATAGTGATGCAGTTGGCGACATGGGAAAGCTGCACAGTAGATTTGCCAACATCCATTAACATTTCTCCCCAGCCGATATCTTGGCTGGAGTCCATTTTTCTCTTTTTGAGTTTTTCTTTTATTGTCCAGAAAAAACAAGAATCACTTGTTCAAAGAAACAGGCTGCATGACGTACCCACCATACCCTTGTCCTTCACTAAAGTCTTGGATACACAGCCTGTGCCAGCTGAGGTGCACTGACAGAGTATGGAAAGGAGAAATGGGGCAGGATCACCAGCTGATGTAGCAGAACAATCTACAGAAATGTAGAGAGGTTTGGGGTCGAATGCACAGATAGTGTTGCTAAATACCCTAACTATGAACAACCCACCAGATTTTTCATGACTCAATTTTCAGGAATAAATACAAATTTTGGGAGGAGTGACAGGAGAAGGTTGTGCGCCCAGATCTTGATGGTGTGGCTGGAATGTGCATTCCCACGACTTTTGGGGGGAGAGGATAACTGTTTAATTATGCTTATACCTGAATCTTTATGCTCAGATCATTGGAAGGTTAAAAACCAGAGAGACTGATGTTAGCCAACCAAAAGCTCTGAGAACACAAACAGTAGTTGTGAGAACCATGAACTGGCCTGTTTATATCTACTGTGGATTTGCTTGATGCATAAGGATTATTTGAAGGAAATGGTTTTGTTCTGCTGCTTACCACCTTAGTAAATGCATCTTGATAACTTGTTTATTGTTGGATGTTGTAGCAGATACCGAGTCCAGCTAAAGTAGGACAGCTATTGCTAGGAGTTTATACCAGTTCATTTAAAATTATTTCCACCACTCTCACAAACAAAGGAGAGGAAGAAATTGTATTTATGCTCTATTACAAAGGATTGCTGTGTATAGTCCTAAAATGGGTTATCCATCACTGAAGTCAGCTGAAGACATCTCCTGTTTGGCTGCTTGTCCCTTGGCCCAATGTCCACAACATTCTGTTGTGCTGCCAAAGATGATTGTAGACCAAGCTGTGAACCAGGAGAAACCACTGAAACCCCCTTGGTTAAATCCTGAAACAGACAGACAAATCAGAAATACTGGGAAACTGCAGCCCTTCTTTCCTCCAAAATGTCTGGACTGCACAACACTCCAGATGCATGTTTTGCAGCTGACTTCAGCTTCCTTCTGATAACTAAAATGTGAAGCTGCTGCTATCTCAAAACTTGTATTAGGAAACCTGAATATAATTCAGCTGTACTGATAAGCCTCTGGTTGGAGGAATAGGCAAATTTCAGATTCAGAGAGACAGTATGGAGTTTGGGGTACCTTCTGCAGAAAACAGGAATGTGCAGATGTAAGCTTGATCTCTCCAAGAAGTGAAATTTGGTCTAGTGCAAGAATTAATGGGACTATCTGTGATGGCTTTATGTGCGACAGGAATATTTATGGTGAGATTTTCAGGGAGAGTGGCAACCTAAATATGCTCAGATCAGCCTTTAATTTTTGGCTGATTAAAAAAACACCACTTGTGAATACATGTGTGGTGTAACCTAAGACATGAATTTACAGTACACTTGCAATTCTGAATAATACTCTGTGTAAATAAAGCATAGTTTACCTTTCCATGGGAGACAGGTTAACAAGCCCATGTATTATGAGTTTATACAGCAGGGTAAGACAGCATGCATGGTTAATTCTGGAGTACTAGTAATGTAGTGTACTGTGTACAGTAGCTAGGCACAGTAACATATCCTGCATGCCCACACTTATAGTAGTAGTATAGAAGGAGTGTTTAAAAATGATGTATACTCGTTACCTCCTTCAGGAAGAGAAGGAACATTGGTTACCTTTTCTTTTAGGGCAACTTAAACAACATTTGCACTTATTTGTTCTTCAGCTGTGGGGAAGTGGAAAGGCATTACTAGTTGCATGTCATTTCTTGTCTTTGATATTTTCTGAAAGACTATGGCTGACTAAAGAACCAGTTAAAGTTTTGATTCTTATTAATTAAAGCTTGATTAACTGAGAGGGGAATTAATTTTAATCCTGCTTGCTTTGTTTTAAAAATGTGCTTATTTTAAATGCTTGAAAATTATTTGGAAAAAATTATCTTTTCAGTAAGAACCATCACCTCAGCTTTAGTTGGGAAGTAAGCAGAGTTTCTTTGCTTGAGTCCTTAAGAGCACACTTAATTACTTTATATTGCTTTCATAAGATTTAAGTGTTGTCGTAACAGGGAGGCTTCCTGAATTATGGCTTCAGAAAGCTGTTTCTGTTTTAGAAGAGTGGCTAGGAAAGTTGTCTAGAACAGCTAACATGGCCTTCAGCACTGCTAAGGAAACAGTCTTTCATCCTCCTTTTATTTCTAAAAGAAGAAGAAAGGTGTTAAGAAAAAAGAGAAAAGCATGCTTCCTCCCCCTTAACCCTCCTGCCCCCCCAAGAGAACACTCTTCAGTCCCTTTTTCCCTCAGAAAGGAATAAGGGGAGGAACATAAAACTCATTTTGCTTTCCTTTCCAGTTTCATAGCACTGCAGCATCTGGGCTGGGAACAGTTTTTGCTTGAAGTTTGCAACCCCCCAGGACACAAGCGTCTCACAAGTTACACAGATTTGACAGCTATAGCATGTGTTACCACAGCCTCCCTGAACTCTCACATGCCAAGTTGGATGTAGGAGGTCTTTGCCTACAGTTGCTGCTCTGGCCACCAAATGATTCTTTATAATTTATTTCTTAGTCTCTAGATTTGTTTATATAATTTGCATAAAGCTTCCCACATGGGCTGAATTGGCCTTGTGGATGTGGAGCAAGTATCTGTTTTGGTTTTAGGATCTAGAAAGCTTATTTCTACATCAGTAAATTGTAAGTGCATGTGCCCTGAAAGGGATAAAGGTTAAGCCAAATGTAAATATATTAACACATTCCTCTTCTGAATATGACATGCTCTTATTTTTCTAGTGCCAAAGGTCAGTAACTTCTTCATTAGACTGAGTTCTGATCACGAGACAATAAAGCAACCTCTCCTTCTCAGACTGTAATGGGCCTTCCTGATAAAATAAGGGTTGGTAGATGCTTGCTGAACTGTGAGAACTTGCAGGGATGGTTAAAGGCAAAGGGAACAGCTCAGCTGGATTGTAAAGACAATGCAATTCAGACAAGACCATCCACCACCTGGCAGGGCCTGCCCTCCAGTGCTGGGCCATGCTATGCATGCTCTGGGCCTAACCTATTTAAGCTGGTCCATCCAATAACATGGCCAGAAGCAAAGCAAGTTGTAAATATTCCCTTCTCCCTCCAGCTCTTGCATTTAGTGGGTGTCTGGCCAGTCAGTGTTTTTTTGTCTTCACTCAAATGTTTCCAGTCAAGCTGACTTGTGTTTGTAGACTCTGTTGTTTATCACAAGTATAATATACAGAACAGATCAAACTTTCTTTATACAAATATGTTTAGATTTAGGAGTGTCCACCAACTTTGTTTTACCAGGAAAAAAACTCAAAACTTGCAAGGCCCTGTATTTAATTTTGGAAAAGATGCTTTCTTAATCTGCTCTCCCACTTGCATGCATGTGCAAGGAGAATGTTTTTTCCTCTCTGTAGCAAATGGCATAAGGATTCCTGGCAAAGCTCAAAATGAAATCCATTATCATCTGTCAGTAAAATTACTTCCAAATTCCAGCTGGATCCTTTGCAACAGTCTCTTTAAAGAGAGACTCCTGCATTTGGTATTGTAGTTCTACTGTAGTTCTCTAGGTAACTGAATTTTGGAAGTAGTTCAGTTCTATTAGCCAGAAAAAAAAAAAAAAAAATCCAAGTTCAGGTATCTCCAGTTTTATTCTTTTCCCCTTTCCAAAACAGATCACAAGTTTTTATATTTCTCCCTAAAGGAAGAAATCCAAAGAAAATGTTCTCCCAGTCTTCCAGAAAGTCAAACCCCTCTTCTCCACTCCATTCTCCTGCATTTTCAAATCCTGCATCATTGCATGCTTTCTTTTGCCACAAAAGGAGTAGTTTCCCTAAGGTTATAAAGTTTTTCATGGAGATATGCTTCTGTAGCAGTCCTTATTCCTACCACCATCCAGAAAGAGTGACTTGCACAGTAGTGCTGAGCACTAACTGCTAATGTTTCTCAACAGCCAAACAAAGCAAAGAATAAATAAGTAGGATTTGAAACATTATGCCATTACTGGTTAAAAAAAAAAAGTTTCTAATCCATGAAAAACAAACATTAACACCATGGAGGGTAAACAGACTTGAGCTGTATGCCAGAGTTTGCAATGAAAATATTGATGAAAAGAGGTGGGAAATCATGGTGTGTTTATTTTTTTAAAAAACAAGAGATTATTTTTAAAAATAAGTGTAGGCTGTACTAGAATTGGAGTAACTAAATGGCTAGGGCCATACTTCTTTGGCCTTGGTAGTCTCATTCATTGAACTTTTAGTTGGGTGGTTTTTGACTGAATTTTCTTAAGGTGATGTTTAATGGCAGAATAACTAAATTGCCATATTATAGACTACACTAAAACTGTTGCTTTGACTTTATTTCCCCCTAATTTCTTTCCAACCCCCTTTCCCCCCCGATAGATCTGGTTCAGTGAGCACATTTTGGAAAGAAGTACATGGAGCAATGACTATTTCCTGCTCTATTTTGGCTCTCAGTCATAGTAGTGCCTGAAATCTACTTTATAGAACAGCCATGATTAAACTTCCCAGTCCTAGGACTGTATCACAAAACACTATCATGCCTTATGGTGTCACCCACTAAATCCCTTACTCTTTCATAAACCTAAAGTGCAGCCACTCTCTCCTTAGCGCAGACTAGAAAAGCATCCTGTGCTGCTCTCTCCCCCACGTGCATCATTCCTACTTCACTAGCTTTTCTCATCCTGCATCTCCAGAATTCAAACTGGACCGCACACTGTGGCACCATAAAGAATCAAATCCAGTGCTGCCCAGCAGGAGCTCATCTTTCACCAGCACCTCTCTCCTGCCAGTCCTTGCTTCTAGACACAGCTGCTCTGTGTGATCTGAGCTACACCTGCCAAGAACCCCATCCTGCGAACTCCATGCACTGTGCTCCAATGAACATATTTATGCAGGTGTGGTCCTCTTCCTCATCAGCTGTGCTGAAATGCCTCCTCTCTTGCTCTTTATTGGACACCCCACTACCACTATTTCCCAGGCAATTATATGAAATAAAAGAAGATGGAAAGGCTGGCTTCTGCGATAGCTGATGAGATGATTTCAAAGCCTAAAATTTGTGAGTCCAGATAATTCCAGAACTTACTTTCTAACGGCATCAGGATCTAGTCCTGAACCTGTATAGTGTCCCCTGCAACTGTGTCCCCTTGTGTCCCCTCCCTTGTTACTAGGAAAAAGATGGTGAAAACCAGGTGATGGAGATGAGCAGGCTATTGGCAATCCCTGCCTACCAGGGCTCATCTTGCACCTTCCTACCAAGACAGTGAGAGCTGGAAAGTGTTATGAGATGTGGCTTACCTTAGTGGAATTATCTGTAAGGGAATAGTGTTCTTTGGCTTCTTTGGAAGGACACTGTGCAGTTATGTGATATAACCACAAAATAAGACTGCCCCACCAAAGTCCATATATGTATCCTTTGTGCAAGATTTTAGCAAGTCTTAACAATATGGGAAGTTGAAATAATTCGTGGTGTCTTTTTTTCTGCAAATACCAGTAAAACAAATGCTCTGTCAGAATGATTTAGTTATCAGAAAACCATTTATTTAAAGATTAAATTAAATAATTTTAGGAAAGATAAATAATATTTTTATCCCTATGAGATGCTAACACTTGCTTTAATGTAAAAGCTCCACTTACAACTGACAGATGTTGTATAATAAATAAAAGTTACAAAGATTTGGTAATGATATATCATCAACATTGGATAGCTTCTGCCATGACTAGCCATTCATATGGATTCAGTAAGCTTTAAGCAAATAAAATGTGGCAAGTTTTTTATATTATATCATTGCAGAGATTGAGTTCAAAAGCATTTCTAATTAGCACTTTTCTTAGCTAACAAACTGTGTTAGCTCTAATTCCCATCAGTCAAATTCCTTAACTCACATTAATATTAGTCAAAATGAAAAAGCAGGCTTTTTTCCATCTCTCTTCATCTCATTACTTCAGACAAAGCAAAACATTTACTGTGGCAGGGCTGCAAGATGTGGAGGGCCACTAATGGAAAAGGTACAGTACATAACTGAAGTCTGGCCAGGCTCCAGATGCATTGACTTGCTTGTGCCAGTGCTTTCAAATCATGCATCCTTAATACTTAGTTTGTATCCAGTGATTTTTAAGAGAGGTGGTTGTCAGCATTTAAAAATAATGTAGAGAGATTCCAGATAAACAGTTGAGCAGTTTGGCCCAATGTACCAGCAATGTACCAGCTATGGTGTCTAATCTCTAATTCTCAATAGCACCCCTTAGGTTTGAAATATGTAAATGTTATAAAGTTGTTGTGACAGTCATTGGGTATGTCAAATTAGGACTGTGAGATAAATGAAAGCAAGCAGATTTCTTACTTTTCTTTAAAATGTAAGTTACATGCCAACAGAAAGCTTTTTTTGGTGAAAACATATTTTTTCACTTGCCTTGAATTATCTTTGCATTTCTGCATCGTCCCACAAAATCCTCTGATGACTAAACAATAATAATTTAAAGAAAACACTGACAAATTAGTTATTTTTACTGCAAACTCTCACCAGTAAATCTTGAGTGCCATTACTACCAGTGTGGAACAATGAACTACAACTTGTCTGGTTTCCATTTAGACAAATAGCTAATATTTACAAGATTTAATTGAACTTCTAATTTTTTTTTTTAGTTTTGTAACAGCAAATATTGTCTTCATAGACAAAAGGTTAATTAACTGAAGTTGAAAGTCTTCTAGTATAATGTTGTTTAGACAACACTAGAAAGCCAGAGCTATGCCACCAAAAAGAGAGTTTGGATGGAATAAAAGACTACTCTGAAAATGAATCATTCCTAAAGTGGTTTTCATTTCAGAGGTGATGGAACTATATTTTGGAAGTCAGAACAGCTTTTGCACAAGAGGTTCAATCAGCGTTTTATGTTCCTTTTTAGAGCAGTACTTGAGATTCCAAGCTGGAGCAAATATATCTCTGTTGGTTGTTTTGTGGCAGTAAGTTAGCTGTGGGAAAAGCTGGTCAGTTCTGAAGAAAGAAAATTATTGGCTTCTAAAGCTCAACACTTACCTCATTCAGACCTTGCCATCAGAGTTCAAGTAACTCTAGATGGTTTGAACAGGAGGCTGAGGCCCAGATCTGTAGGCACTGAGCTCCCCAGACACCTTAAGTGACCTGAGCTTTTGTACCAGCCTTGCTCATCTGCGCCCACACGCCCTGTATCGCTGGAGGTATCCTTGCCTCTGATCAGAGTGCTGTCTGATAGGGAAAGAACAGGGCAGACTGAGGTGGATTATCCTTCTTTTCTGCCCAGAATGAGTGGATTAGCAACATGCAATAGGTACAATTGGCAACCTGTGGTTCTAGTAGATTTTAGGGAAATGTTAGTCAGTTGATTCACTACATGTACTAGGATCCTGTTCAAATCAGGGACTTGGAGATCTTTCCTGCCAAGAACAGTGGAGTGCCCTGTAGAAAACGCTGTTCTTTTTTGCTTTTCAGAACATGGCAAAATGGTGGGAGGCTTCACAGTGCCGTAAACCCTTTTTTCCCCTAAGTGTTCATGATAAAAGACTATTGATGGTACAGTTTGGCCTTTGGGAGGCATTCCTCAAGGCTTAATTTATTCCACCATCGATATTTCATCAACTAGCCAGGAACAGAGTGTTCTGCTGAAAGAATGAGTACATTCCTGGTCCACATTTTATCTATAGAAGTAATGTGAAGGCACAGAGAATACAAAGGAATGACAGAGCTCAGAACCCTGGGAGCCACTGCATTACTTCTCCAACACATGAACAAAGCAGTCTGTACAGCTCGAAGCGTGGTGAAGGGTGAGAATGCACTAAAGGCAGGCATTTGAGGCAGGCATTTGAAGAAAATAATTCCAATTCTCTTAAAGCAAATATGCTACAATGGGGCATGGCAATATTACCGTTTGAGACTATGTTATGTGTTCAATGTCTTTTTAAACAGAGATATCTTGACCTGCCTTAATCCATTCATTTGCCCATCCTCCCATGCTGGTATCTAGATCTGCACTTATGCATTTGAAATTTAAGGAATTGTTGAAAGGAAGAAACACAATGCACACAATTTCATCCATTTGTTTTCCTCAAGTCAGTGGGGAAATAGAATATTTTAATCGGGTTTTGAAAGGCTCCTGACCTAGACGGGAAGCTCTGGAACTCACTTGCATTAGACTTTTTAAAAGAAAAGCCTATCAGCCTGATAAAAATCAAACTGGGGATATTTTGCCCAGCTGCTTTCTGGGTTATCTGTGAGAATCTGATGTGCTGTTTTTGAGTGTTTTTTCTAAGTGCATAAGACACGTGTACAGTAGTAGGTCTGAAACATAAATTTAAGAAAGAAATAACAAGACAAAGCAAAGCTAGTTGTAATGTTAAATTTCCATATTTCCAGTGTGGTTCAGTATGCATTTTAAAGCTGAAGCTGCAAAATTCAGGTGAGATTCTTGATAGCAGTGGAAGAGCAAGACTGTTCTCTAAGCTAGCAGATGCTTAGTACTTTGTATCTATGAAAAGTACAAGCAGAGGAAAGCAAACATCAGTAGGGATTCCACCCTTCAGGAGCAGGTATATGTGTTACAGCATTTCACCTGGTGCAGAAACATCGGGATGTGTGTGCATGCTGAATCATGAAACTATAGTATTTCCTATCTTACCATTTGATTGTTTCAAACTTACATTCATGACCTAGAGCTCTAAAAAATACTCCAAATTGTGAAAATATTCTGACAAATCTGGTCAAAGGTAGACTTGCTACCGGAGATAGAGCTTATGGTAGAGACCTCAATTATTGGCTAGATGGCAGTAGAGTTTATTTATGTTTTGATGTACATGTACACTGTGTACATAGCACTTCAAAATTCAGCTTACTGTACTAGTGGAGAAGTTTCTAATATCACAATACTACTCATCCCTGTGCTAACGCTGCTGTGTTCTGTTACACTGAGCACAAAGCAATTTTCATGAGGACAGTTTACTGTTTGTCTCCATACTTCCTTCATATTTGGGGAATGCAAAACCAAGCACTTGTCCCTTTTCAAGAATAGTCTTCTAATTAATATTATCTTTCAGCTTCTCAGTAGACTCCCAGTTTATGTGCTTCCAATGCTCTCTCTGCTGGGTTTGTACAATAGAGGGTTTGGGCAGGGTATGGGCTTTGGTTTGCTAGTGTAGTGATGTGGGCTTATGATAACTAATCCTCTTCATGATGGGGACAGGAGTAGCTGTGCAAGTACCAGGACTTTTGTGTCCACTTAGGGAATGTCATTCAAGATGGTGATTTAACTCCTCCAGCAGAAGAGGAGCTGTTGGTGTGGGAGTTTCTGTGTCTCCACAGAGTCTCAACAGGCAGGGTGGCTGCAACTGGAAAGATCTGAAGTTTAGGCAACACAGCATGTAGGGGAAGCTCTGGCAGCCAGTCCCTGTGATTCCCAAGAATGCTAGGAAAACCAGCAGTTTGCAGACCTCATAAACTACACTATGGCAGGATCCCTGGAGATTGAACTTGTACAAGCCCTGTGGTACAGTGCCAGTCACCAGCCCACCAGATGCTGGCAGGGCAGGGGAAATGCAGACCAGCCTGGCCCAAATATCTTTCAGAGAATCAAGCAACATGCTGTCATGCCACCATTGAGTCACAGACCACCAGGATGATTTAGGTCTGGTCCCCTAAACAGGTGTTGATGCAGCTTGATGATATTATACAACCAGGAAAGGAAGGGGCAAGGAAACTGCCCTGCAAGGGAACTTTTCACAGTGTCATTGGCCTCACACTGTAGCTGACTGGGACAAATTTCCTGGGGCTATAGGGGATGGACACACTGAGATTCAGGCTTGGATCTGAAAAACCTGAGGCCCAGAGGAACTGTTTTACATCCTCCACCTCCTCTTCTTTGATCCACTGTTCACAGCGTCCTGTGGAGCCCTCTGCTGCAGCTGAAGCGGGTGCCCCTCTGTAGCAGGAACTGCCTTCAGCCCCACTGCTCTGCCTTTGCCTTACCACCTGTTAGTGGACGCGCTCTCCCAGGCAGCCTCAAGCCTGAGGAGATTAGACCCATTCATATCTGAAATGACAGGGGGGTGCAAAATTTTAAAATGGCTTGTTCTCTTTAGTGCTGCTCCCCCATGGACCCCTGTCCCCCTGAGCAGCTGCCCCCTCCCTCCCACCCCCCAAAGCCCCTTGGAGCAGCTGCTGTCCGTCTGGCTGCTTTGGCCTCCTTGTCAGCTGTTTGATGTCACCCATCAATCTTCCATCTTTCCTGCAAATCTCTGATGATCAAGTTACACATATCCAGGACTGGCCGTAAAGCCCCTTTCACTGGTATAATTAGTAATTAGAGGAATAATGTTAGCAAACTCCTCTTGGCATAAACAGACACTCAATCCCCATCTGTCAGGTCAGGAAATTCACATTAGGGTGAAGGCCCAATACAGATTTTTTATCTGAGGTGAATGACCGCACACGCTCCGCACTACTTAATTAAGCTGGCCACATGACATCAAATGGGAGCTATTTATAAGTGACCACTTCAATTATAAACAATTTCCAGTGTTTTGAAAGTCATCGCGTCTTTCCTGCTATGAATCCCCATGGGCTTTGAAAGGAATGGTCTCTCTCAGCAATGCTCTGTAACACTCAGTAAGGAGCTATGGGGGCCAGTGATGACTGGTGTTCAGGTCCATGGGTTTTTTTTGGAGCTGCACTGCTGGGATGACACCATTCAGTGAAGTTATCCTGTCATTCAATGTGACAGGTAAGGCAAACTGAGGACCAAATCTCTTTGCTGTAGACCTGTTCACTGCAGCTAACAAACTCCTGATATTCTGCAGTGGGCAAAAGTCAAGACAGACTGGTTCAGACTGGAAAGGAGGCAGCATGCATTTAATGTGGAACAGGCAAAACTGAATGTTTTATTATCCTGTAGTAGGCACTATAACTCAAAGACAAGATAATTTAAGAAAGCCCTGTGCTCTGTGTTATGCAGGGAACTGGAGCAGATGATCACAGTGGCTTCTTCTGGCCTTATCATCTGTATTGTCTGGCTCCTCATAAGAACTGCTTTTTTTCCTTCTGCTGAGGGGAAGGTTCATATATGACTAAGGATCAAGCTTCTGGTCCTTCCCTAATTATATGAGGGAAAGCCAGAAGTTGTACAGCTGGGCAAAGGCTCAGCAGCGGTTAAGATCAGAAACCTTTTTCTGGGTTTTTTGTTTCATTTATAGGTGTTGGTGCAACCAAAACAAAGATGAACAAGCCAAGCCTGTGGCTGTGTTCCATGCCTGTAGTTGGGCAGACTGTAAATGCAAAACCACAGCACCACAACCAAGGCAATTCATATGTGCCCAAAGGTTTGTGTTGTTCTGTAACCCAGTCCTGCCTGGTCTCTCCAGAAGGAAAGAGATCTCTTTTCAGGTTTCTGACCTAAGTAAGACATAACAGCCTCTGTTGTTTCAGGAATGGGCAGAAAAGCTTGAGTAACACTCAGAAAAGGACCCGTTGCTAAATGGAAATGGGAAAATGTGATCTGATTTTTCAAGCAGTATTTAAAGTACCAAGGCCAATCCTTAGCTTGAAGGGACCTACCTCTAGGAGCTTGAGAGAGGCAGGATGAACCACTGCTGGAGTAGGAAAGGAGGACTTTCTAAAGAAGGAGAGGACCTCTGAAAGTTATGTTTCCTGTCATAATCATTTTCTTTGCAGGGTATGTAGCTGAAGAAGGATGCAGACAATTATTTTTTGTTGGAATCATTTCCAGGTATTTTGAACACTCTGTCTCAGCATACTAAAAATTAAGCTGGAGATTGAGTTCACTGTTAGATACAAAACAGAAATCAATATAGTATGATAGGATAAATGGTATGAAAAACAGGGTTAAATTCATATAGTAGCATAACTTCATACTTTTGACCTGATTCATACCTCACAATGCTGTCCTTATTTTAAACAACTTAAAAGTCTTTGACCTTAACAGCTCAACAGTATTGTCTTAAAATATTTTTCTGAATTATGTTCCTAGGCCTCAAAGAGGAAAGGTGAGATTGAGGAAAAATAAACCAGTTATGTAGGATCACACTGACATCCTTAACAACTGATAACTTAAGGTCACTTTCAGAAGCCCCTGTCATTTGAGCTAACTGAAACAACTGGTAACAGCAGAGGTTTCCTATTTGATGGTGAAGGAGCATGAAAAAGAGATGAGGTCATACAATTTGTACTATCCCATACTATTGGATTTTGGAGAGAATGTGTGGCAGGAGAGGAGTGGTGAGATGCAGACTCTTTTCCTATGGGGACTGTGATCACAGTGGAACCCCTCTGCCGGCTCCAAACAAGCTGTGATCCTTGTGTCCCATCTCTATTCCCTGAACCTTGCTGCAGTTTTTCCTTTTTCCTGTTCATAGACATGTGTTGTAGTTCAATCCCTTCTCCCCCGTGCCCGGCCCAGTTTCTTGGCTCAGGTTCTCTCTGACCCCCTTCTCTGATTTGTATCATTAGCATTAACTAGTTCAGAGGTCAGTGTTTCTCTGCCACACTGAGTTTACAGTCATTTCTCCCTACCTGTGTTTCTCACTGTCTCTGTTGCTCTGTCCCACTGCAGCTTCTCAGAATCTTGAATCAACCTTGGTGTTCACTCTATTTTCTGTCTTCTGTATGCTCTGCTCCCTCTCTAGCCTCAGGCTCTATGTAGACCAGCTTTTGCCTTGCACACAACTCTTACTAGAATTATCTCTCTCCTGCCACACCTCTTCACCTGACAGGTTTCCAAATAGCTTGTGACTCCATCCTTCTCCCCAAGCTGAGTCTTTCAGATGCCTCCTCCTCTGTTCTGCTGAACGTGTTCTTCCCTTTTTCTCAGATTCCTGTCCTGAGCATTCCAGTCAATTTCCTGCTCAGCATCAATTGGTTTTTATTCCTTCCCTCTTCCCTCTCCCCTCCACATCTGCTTCCATTCAGTAGGTCTTCTCCACCATTTTATCTCATTGCCAGTAGCAGATCATCACAGTCCTGAGGGGAGTCTGTCCTACCACTATTAACTACAGGAGCAGTAACTACAAGAAGCAACCTACTTGGCTTCTTATGCATGCAGGGAATGCACAAAATCCTCAGTGACTTCACATGCACAGCTCTGACCTGTGCATATCAAAATGTGACCTTTGAACTTGGCCAAGCTTTGATAGTTTTCACAATGAGAAAATGAGGAACAGTCCTGACTCCAAAGCCATTCTTTCTGATAAGACTACGTTTTCCTTTGAACATTAATACTACTACAACTTCCAAAAAAAACATTAAATCTCAGAATATGATCAATATGAGAAGAAAAAGTCCATAAATTAATTTTTTTTCAGTTGGTTTTTCCAAACAAGTGTCTTACCATGAATATGACCATGACCAAAGAAGGCTAAGAACAGAGATGGAGAGGGTAAGGAAAAATGAGTGGAGACCTGAAAAGGAAAAAAATTATGCCAAAAGGGTCTAATGTCTTCATTTCTTTAGCAGCAATTGCAGCAAGTTTTTAACAGCATATGGTTATTATGGTCCTCTTTTTATTCCTCTGCCTGTCTTGTCTCCTCAGTCTACTTCATGGAATGATTCTGACTATGAAAAAAAAAAAGAAAAAGCCAAGAACAATAGCTATAAGGCCAGATGTCTGGACATCAGCATTCAGTTGTGCTCTTACTTTTGGTCATACGCAAAATGTGCCCAGCTGTTGCACTAAGCCCTTTAAACAATCAACAAATCCCTGCTCTGCCTGCCCTGAATATATTAGTGCATAGAACTCCATCTGGAATTGCTCGTCTTTTCTCAGGTCCTCTTAAACTACCTTATACTTCTGGGTCTGTTTAAAAAAAGGATTTTATAAAGAATATTTTGAGAAAAAAATTAGCAAATCTTGTCAGTTGGAAATGTCTTCAACTGACACTGTTTTCCACTGTGCAAACAGTGTGTGTTTCCCCTTCATTGTTCTCTGTCCTCTGTTTGTCCCTCCATTTCTTCATCTCCATTCCTCCACACATCAGTGCTGTTCTGCAAATTGGCTGGAGAATGTGTCTGGTTTGAAAGCCCCAGGCTGCTTAGTGGTAACACCTGTCCAACCAGTTAGAGAGGGTACAGATCTAGTGGGGACTGTGAAGGGAGGCAGAGGCAGCTCTCTCCATTCAGCATGACACTGAGGGTTAATAGAAGGAAAATATTGATGTTTTATTGAATTACTCCTATAGGTCAGATCATATAACATGCCCAAGATCTAAACAATGATCCTGTTCTGGAGGAATGTGTGGTTCAGACTGATGAGATAAACCGTTTGCTGGAATATCTCTCTGAGTTCACTAAATTGCTTCCCTTATTTAATTACAAATTAATTGAAAACACTCCTTGCCCAGTGGAACAATACTTAAATTCTGATTTGTTGATAGTATCCTAATCCTGTTTCATATTCCTGTAGACTCTCCCACAATTATGTCATCAGTTTTGCACATTTTAAGACTTTGGCAAAACCTTTTATGCAGGACTCATTAACATAAATAAAAGAAAAAGCTGCAGCCCTGTAGTCCCAGCCAGGGTGTTGCTGACATAAATAACAAAGTGGCACACTTGCATATGATGTAAATTTGGTAGCAGAGACACTATCAGAGCTCAGAATGGAAAGATGTAGCTCTGTTAGCAGAACAAGGAGATGAGTATTCTGACAGGAAGCAAATTAAATCTTCCTTGCAAATGAAATCTTGCAGGAAGAGGCTGAGTTATGGAATTAATTGAATTAAAAACATCTAGAGGGTCACATGCCCTCTGCCTGTTGCATTTCTGGTCTTCAACCAGTACAAGATTACTCACCTTGCTGCACTTTGCAGTGCTTAGCACAATCTTTCTCTTGATATTTGAAGGGAGGTAGAATCTGCCTTGAAGCAGACAGCTCCACAGTGTGGTAGAAAAACTTTTCTGTCAAAGAGAAAAATCACAGTTACCTTTCAGTCCACAGGAAGCAGGTTGCTAATTTTTCAGCCAAGTATTGGCCTCTCTGTTTGGGATGATAATCTGTTTGCCTACTGTGAAATACTTTGTAACAACAATAGAAATCTGAATACAGCATTGATAAGGTACTTAGCAATATCAAATTCTTACAAAACATCTGTCACCCAACATCACAAAGTATTCTTACTCAGATAGCCCAACACTATAAATTCAAACCACTGTCCACTTTCCTTCACACAGATAAAAGCTCATTCTTTGCCTTCTATTCTATGGCTGATCCTTTTCCTGAAACACTGATCATATGAACAATTTATATGGTGTATCAAAAAGGCTGACAGATCTGGGAAATTTTGGACACCACAAAGAATTAAAAAAATGGATGATATGATATGATATGATATGATATGATATGATATGATATGGAGATTCTGGGTCTGGATTTGTCAGCCATCCCTAGCTTCAGTGAGGACAGGATCCTGGGAAGAGGGGATGTTTTATGCATATTGGTTCTGGGTCAAAAAGAGAAAGTTGAAGCCTAATAGGCATCTGGTACAAATCCCAGGGCTGTGGATACACATTATCTCAAGAAGATGCTGCTTTAGAAAGCAAGTAATACTTGCTACTCCCATCTTTATGGAATTTACTTCAAGTATCAGCCCCTTTCTGGTACATAACAGTGATCTGCTTATGAAGTAATGAAAGTGTAAATTTAATAGAACAGTGAAAAAGTCCCTGCAAAAGTCACACCCTAATGCAGGTGGAAAGGCTGAGAGTTACTGCCATCATATGAATGCCAAACAGCTACAGAAGACATTTAGTTAGCTCACAGATGGGCATAGTTCAGAGGCTTCTCTGAATTATGCCCATCTGTGTTTTAGATCTGAAAGGATGAGATGGCATGTGCTGAGTTTTCCAGATAATTGGATCTCTTATCATAGAGGAACCAGAAGATATTCCTTGAAGCTTTCTATTTGCTTGGGCTATTTAGCAAGGGTCCTGGGAAAATAAAGTGGTAAATACAGCCTGGAGTGCTGTATAACAAGCAGTTCCCCTTTTAATCAAGTAGGGCTTATTTCAAGCTGGTACTACCCATCCTAGATATACCTGGGTGTTCTGGTAGTGGCTCCAGGAACCATCTGAACGTCTGAATCATCACAAGCAAAAAAGGTACAGGGTTTGTGCTAGTTCCAGGTTTCCTGTGGGATGGGGAGACCACTTTCCTCTCTGATGGGTGTTGGGGGAGATGGATATGTGCAGTCCCTGTGTGATGGGCGCTCTCAGTTACCTCTTCTGTAATTCCCACTATGCAATGTTCCCATCCATTCCCAACATCACATCATCAGTCAGAGAGATTTTGATAGTGCCTTTTCTTGAGGAATACTGTTCAGTGCAAGTATACTCAATTCAGTTCTCCAAAACAACCCTAAAATAAAATTCACAATGTATCCAAGAAGTAGGGATCATGAATCTGGGATTGCCAAAAATTCCCAGGCAGGTTTGGGTAATCAAGTAACAGAAGTATGAATGTATTAATGGATATAGTGAATAAAAGGCAGTATCAATATTTCCAAAAATTTCAGGTTATACAGTTTTGTGCATTTGCAATGTCCCTGGAGTTTTCAAGATAAGGAAAACCTAGCATAGGTTCCAATGAGTACAGGGACAAGTGACTGAGAACTTTTAAAGATCATCTGAACATGCAAAGACTAGGTACCTGTATCCCCATCTGTGTTTTTCTAAAAGCCAATTTACAACTTTCCTAACTTCACTTTTCCTAGGGCTAAAGCAATCCCTGTCTTACTGTTTTGACATGGTTGAAGTCACTTTAACAAAACCCAGGAAGAATAGTTTCCCTTCAATTACAATGAGAAGTGGGGATGGAGGAGATCAAGAGACCCAAAAGTCATGGCCTACTTAGGGCAGAGAGGAAAATGTTCACAAACTGCTGACAAGATTAATATGCAGTTGATGGGAAACGCTTTCACACCAGGGTGCCAACAAATAAACACAATTCAAAAATATCATCCCCGCTGCACAGGATGAGGGTGGATTCCCAGCAACAGAGAGGGAGGGAGAGAGGGAGGGGGAGACATTTAGAGAAGGCGGGAGACCTGTTTGCTCTGTGAAGCTTCGTGCCCAGAATTCCTCTGTTGGAATCTGATAGCGGGGGGCTAGCTGGGCCAAAGGGTTACTGCTTTCTGCATTAAAAAAAAAAAAAAAAAAAAAGATCAGGGAAAGAAGGCTTGGGCAGGGGAGGTTGAGGACTGTGTGTGTGAAAACCTGAAGATCAAGTCTGTGCACAGCTGCTGTGGGGCTGGGAGCTTCCACCTGCTGTGACTTCATGAATGCTGCAGGATTTGCAGAACCTGAAGATGAACAAAAGGGTAGAGTCTTCTCCTTGCTTGGCACATAGGGGAGGCTATGCCTGGTTTAAGTAACACAAACACCTCTTGCTAGTGTGAGCTGTCACAAAACAAAACAAAACAAAACACAAAACAAACATTTGGGGGGAGGTAAGCCGGAAGAGCATGAGGGGAGACACCCTCACAAGCTGAAAAATGTGCTTTGAGACTAACAGTAAAAAAAGGTGATTATTTTCCCTTTCCCTTTGACCTTTTCTGTCTTCATTCCCTGCTTCCTCTGCCTTCTCTCATCTTCCTTACATGCTGCTGTGTTCTACTATTGAGGGAAATGCTGCTATTTCACTACCAATCACCTGTTTAAAAATGCAATTTAGATAATATTTCAGTTAAGCTGGGTTGAAATTGCCAGGCTTGAAAATTGAACAGCACTGGATTATGTGTCTATATATATCAGCAGAGGAGATTTAATGAAATTGTTCACTAATGAAATCTTAGCTTTAAGACTTCACATCCCTTAAGAGAAATGTGTCATTAAGAGCCCTCTGCCTCTATGACAGTCGAGAACTTTTACTGAGATTTTACTCATAAAATTTTACAGTGGATTTACAGTAGTCTACAGTAGATTTTACTGTAAACAAAATAGTAAAAACATAGCTGAAGTCAATGTGAATGCCACTAGTTACTTTAAGAAGGAATTTTCAACCCCTGTGTTCATTTCCTTATGGTAGAAAGCACAGACATCTTAGTCCTGCCCTAAAACTCTTCACTCCTGCAGTCCTAAAGCCTCCATCCCATGCTACTAATTTTCCCCAAGCCTTTCCACTCCTGGCATTCTCCCTGGGCAAATCTGCTTCCCACCCCCTTCCAGCCTTCAGCCATTCAGTGTCTAGTGCAGGCTTTGTACCCAACAAACTACGCAGTGGCTTAGTAATGTGCAAAAATGAGGACTATGGAAGGCAATAAGCAGAGTCCCTGTCCTTGCCTGTTTGAAGGGGAGTGTTTAGGTTTCCAAAGGGAAAGGGTGCTGGAGGAACTCTGTCACACCGCTGCACCTGCACCTCTAAGTCACTATTGGATGAGGAGGGATGGTTTTGCTTTTGGGGCTGATCTAATTGGTCTTGTAACCTTTCGGTTCCCACAGGAGCATGACAGCTCTGTCTGTGTAGCAGCTAATGCCTCGCAGTTGACCTCCAGGGTCAAGGACATTGTGCTGATCTGATGACAGTAATAGTTCTGTTGACAGATGCATTTCAGCAGCTGTACAGCCACTTGGTGGGACTTGAAGTTAACTCTTCCTGTGCCACCTGACACCGATGGCTCAGTTGTAACTTTCATGGGACAGATCATCTACAGTGCCTTTGCCCTCCACGCAGTATAAACCCCTCCAAAATAAATTGCCTCATTTATGGAAGAAGTATGCAGATTCTAAATACCAAGCTCTTCCTACATCCTCTCCTTCTCCTTGTCTTAGTCTGTCCAGCTTTATGCTTCCCCTCTTCTTTATCTGCTTCCTCTCAAATCCCTGCTTGATTGTTGAAATGCTCATTTAGACCTTGTGATCTTTCTATGGTTCTACTCCCTGCCACTGAGACCAGTCTTCTGCTGATGAAAAGACTGACTTAGCTGCTGCACTGAGGATCCTGAGGTGACTGTTGATGAATCTCCTTCTTTCTCTGTCTCCAGTCTCTCTAACTTTTTTTTCTGTCTACCTCTTTCTCCTTCATCAATGCCCAGTCCTTACATTGAACGACATCCCTGGTTGCAGTAGTGATGTTTTGAACTTAGATTTCTTTTTGCTTTCATCCTCTTCACTGCTGGTCCAATACCCTTATGCACCTACTCAGATGCTCTTACAGCACATTTTATGTGACGCACTGCCTTCTTATAGTCTCTATGTTTCTTTTTCTTTATTTCGTTTCTTCCTGACTTCTCTCTCAGCCCTTTTAGTATCTTGGTGGGATCTTCTTCCCTAAAAACACCTCTAGCATCTGTGCTTACACCTACTCTTCTTTGTTTATCTTTGACCCGTTTTTTTTGCCTTGTTTTGCTGTTGACTCCTTTATTGCCCCAAATAGGTGTGTTTTCAGCCCTGTTCTCTGAGCTTCCCTTGGGACTTATGTAGGTGACTTAGGAAAGGAAAGCTTTTCCCAGTTTTCCTCACCTATGGAGCTGCAGCAGCAACTGTTGTACCTGCAGTGACTTAGCTGAGAAGCACCACAAACATTGCAGGATGCTGCATGGAGGCCACAGATCAAGCCCAGCTCCATCATCCCTCACTCAGCTTCTTGGAAGACTCCTGAGGTTTCATGACAACTACACCTGCACCCAGACCTGATTACCCCATATACAACTGATACATGTATGTGGACAACAAGATGAGAGAGCTTCCCATAGGGGCTGCAGCCTTTGGATCTACAAGTCTGACAGTCCAATCTGCAATCCTGTAAGATAGAAGAATGTCCTTTGTGTTTCAGGACCAGCCTATAAAAATCAAAATAGATGGCAATCCTGCATCTGGAGAATAACAGTCTGCTGCTTTCTGGCCTCTCTCACCCCTATACCTTTTTTTTCCTTTCCCCTCTCTCTCCCATATTTTAAAGGCTGGATATTCTGACACAATTGAAAGCTCCTTCTTGGGTAATAAAAGTGGCTTTGAAATCCACTTCTATAAAGGTGAAAAAATAACACAACTGAGAAAAGAGAAAGAAACATAAAATGTGTAAGATTTTTAAGAACATTTACAATACATACAGAATTAGAAAGGTCAAAATGCTTTTTTTTTTTTTCCCTTTTTTTTTTTTTTTTTGCTTCTGCTTTTGACATCATGGTTCTGTTTTAGATACACGTGTTCATTTTTACTTGTTTCCGTTACTGGCCCTTTTTTCCTTATGCTTAATTTTCCACTGACTTTACTGAACTTCTTTGACTGCTTGGGAGCTGTTCTGGAGCAAACTGGCACATCTTTGTCTAGATCCTAGCAAATATAAATTGGTCATGTGCCTAAAATCACCAACACAGCCTCCTTTGGCACACACTACTCTTCCTGTCCTAATCGTAAGAACAATATACAGCTTAATTTCCCAGTGAGACTGCAACATTGCTTAACACCCATTTTGATAGAGTATTTGTGAAGGGTTTGAACTACCAGAATGATATGGATCAGTACAAGCACCCTCCTGCTGCCTCTCAACTTTATTAGATTAAGGAAAATTGATCTACCTCCAAAGTTACTCTCTAGGTTTACTGTTGCATATGACTTTCTCCTGCTCTGGATTTAAAGAAATAGTGCACATCTCTCCATTGACATCTCAGCCACAGTAGTTTTGTCAAGTTTGGAAAAAGAAATAGTCAAAAAGGAATAAGAAATTTTAAGGAGCTTGTACTCCTGTGTTTTACATATATTGGATACATATTTTTTAGTGGACAGCAGTGAAGTGGTAATTTCCACTGATGTGAATCTAAATGTGATAATATATTGTTCTGCTAATAACCATGATGCTTATACATCCCTTGTTATCATGACTGTAGTGTGTAAGTGATAAAAAACTTTCATGCTCTTCCCTTCCTATGGGGAAATGTTAAGTTTGGCTTGTTTTTCTAAATGAATGCACCACAAAAAGTATTTTTACTTAAAAACAGCAACAAAAACAACAACCTCCCCAAACAACCGACAAAACCCAAGCCTTTCAAAATATATAGGTATTATATTTTTTTCTAAAAGTGGCAAGACTGAACATTCACTTGCTTTTCAGCAGTCAGAAAAATTCTGCAGCCTGACCTGGTCCTGGCCAGGCTGCTGCTTCCCATGGTCAGAAGCCTCCCTCTATCGACCAATAATCTCACTGTTCAGGAGGAGGGAGCTTTGGCTAGAAGCAGGAACAGACCTGATCTGCCAGGTATCTGGGACCTCTTGCAAATGGTCTTCAAATTTGCTAACAAAATAAAAAAGTAATAATTTTATCCGCAAAGTTTTGAACAGTTTCTACACTGACTTCTTTGGTTGATTAAATGTATCCCTTTGCTGTTGTATGAGTTGGTCCAGCAGGACTAGGAAAATTAATTCTTTCTGTTGGTACAGAATAAATTTTCTTTCTGCTGTTGTGTCTCTCTTCCTAATGATTGTGAAAAAAGGAAAAACTTTGGTCTACATGTTTCTTACCTGAAGGGCCTTCAAACAAGAGCTGTGGAGAACTGAATCAGGAACTGAATCAAGAACTGGGTCTAGCATTCAGGGATGACTGCACCGCCTTGGCTGTATTTACACGGTTTTCATTTGAAGCCACTCAGAAGAACTAGAAAAAACTTGCTGAACCTGTTCTTTTATACGTGTTTGGGACAAGCATTCAGTATGCGTTGTTAGGAATAAAAAGCTATTTTCCTGGCTCTAGTAATAATTTTTTTTAAAAAAATCCGTTACAGTCAATAAATATATGCTATGGTTGTTGGTGGTTTGTTTTTGTTTTTTTTTTTTTTTTTTTTTTTTTTTTCAAATGAGATTATCATGGGAAAATACAAATTTGCAGAGTTGTACTTGCTAACAAATCCCAGTGTACCAGACAACTGAGAGCCATACTCAGGCAGGCAAATAAGCAGGACCCTTTCTAAAGTGTGCCTTGCCCTGAGTCACGGTGATGATGGAGCAGATGCTCAGGCAGTGTAAACCGATGTGGTGCTGCTAACTTCAGTGGGGCGCTAGTGAAGTACCACTGGATGCCTAAGTTGTCTGGGAGAAACTGGCATGGTTCTGGGCTTTGTTATGCTGATTTGCATGCTGATTTATTATTAAAATTTAGGGGTGCACAGGAGAACTGGACAAGGTAAGCTGTGCCGCTCTTTTGAGTTGTTAGGAAGGCTGCAATGTGCACCCAGAGACTTTAACAGGGTTGCTCAGAAGGTGCAACTGGGGAGCGTGAATTAAGAAAATGTAGAGAGTGAGCAAGCTCAGGGAAAGAGGAGAGTTTGAACATATTTCTAGACTTGCAAGACTACAGCTGGGGGAATAATTTAAAAAGCACACTTTTTTTGGATAATTTATTTTTGAAACTCTGCAAAATTTGTCAAATCGTTTATTTGATGAGCATTATTTGACCAGCTGTACAGAGAGCCACACTGGAGAGCTGTAATGAGTGCTTTGGAATGCAACCAGCGTTAATGTGCCTGTGATAGTTGGATAATTCTTTTACCCTGCTCATTTCTGTGGTTTGCCTGTAACTATGGCCCCACTTGATTGCTGTTATGATGTGAGCTTTGAATTCTCTCTCTCCTTTGGCCTTTTCCTTTTGGCAGTTCCTGCCGAGCTGAGCCCTGATTAGAACCACAGCAGGTCATTTGATCTTCAGATGGCTATAAAAGGTCTGTGCAAGTGACCATCTCGCTCCTGTCCCAAATGGATGATCACGCATAGCGCACATTGCCGCACTCCTGGCAGGACTTCAGCAAAACTGCCAAGTTTTTCCTTCCAGAGCTAAAGCATAACACAAGGTACAAGGAGCAATTCCATTAAATGTCCCTTTAAACTGTCAAATTTAGCAGGACCTTTAAAACAGATCAGACTTTAAAGTGATGAGGGAGAAGTACTGTTCCCCTGCTTGAAACTGCAGCTGGGTTTGTTACCATCAGGTGTGATATGAAGTCAGCGTTTTCCTTGATGACTTTTTCCTTTGCCATTGTTGCAATCTGGCACTGGAGATCAGTGCCTCATTCCAGGTTTTTAAAGGGAACTATAACTTTCCTGAAGGATTTTATTCCTTGTCTCCTTCTAAATGGATTTCGTTATTTTGTAATTTCTCAAAAATGAGTGAGTTTGATAAAATCCAGATATTTGGAATCTAGATGGAGAGTTCAGATAATAACAGTTTTACTGCAGAAAAAATAGAGGTTTAAATACTCATGCTATTAAGTAAAGTTTATAGTAATGTGCTGTTCTCTTTCATGGGGTTCTTCAGAATACTGATGCCTTTTCTTGAGAAACTTGTGCTGCTCAAGTGCTGGTGGCATTTCCAGGTGAAAAAGCATCTAGATTATCTTCCCTTGGTGGGAAACATTCACGAGAGGGATCTCCCTATCTCAGTATCTGCATGTGCCTTGCTTTCTTCAAAGACACATTCCCTGGAGCAGAGGCCTTTGAGTGCTGGACACAATTGTTTCTTTGGGAATCTCAGCCTCTAATGCAATTCACAAAAGACAGTGTTTCAAGAGTTCACTTCAGTCAGACATTGAAACAGAGAGGGGATTTTTCCAGTGCTATCCTTAGACATAGAGGATATCAAAGGCTGAAATTCATAATGCAGAAGATCTTCATATAATTAAAATGCTCCCTTTTTCTGCTAATTGCAAATATTATCTGGGATGCCTGGTGCAGAAACAACACTAATTTTGGTTTCATTATTTGTATTCATTATTTCAATAATATTCAAATGGTGGACTTTCAGAAGACTGAAGATTCAATCCCAGCTCGAAGATCAGCTCATTGACACTTCTTTGGACTCAGCTTGTGGCTGAAGGTCCCAGTAGGAAAGAAACATTATTTTGCTGTTCTGTCAAACTGTCCTTTAAGATCTCTCAATACACTCTACATTAGATCTCACAGATCTGATCTCAGGTTTGAAAATATTAATAGCAAATGGCTTATGAGATTGAAGCAGCCCATTTTAGTTTTTTTCTCCCCAAAAGTTATCCTTATAAATGCTTTTTAAAATTACAATTCTTAAAAAACATAACGGAAAGAAATGATAAAATATACAGCTTCTTGGAACATATGATCTCATTTTTGGTTTTGGTCATTTTGACTGACCAGCTGATATGCGAGTGTCCAAATCAAGGCGTTTTTCTACTTTCTTTGTAAAAAATCACAATAAATATATTGAGAAGAATGATCAGCTAGGGAAAAAAATGTGGTTCACAAGGTGGCCTATAGAAAAGTGATTCAGCACTGAAATAAACTCTGACTGTTCAGTTAATCTTATATGCAGATAATTATCATTATCATTAACAGCAACACTTCAGCATGTCATGATAGCTTGTTAATATAAAAAGGATATTCTTATCATCAGTGACTTAATTAAAAAAATTCAGGTATATTTTAGTTTTATAGTGGAAGTATTCTAGCTCATTCCAAACATTGGTGCAGAAATTAAAAGCTAAATACTGGAATGCCCACACAAACTCAAACCTAAATTCCTCTTTTATTAGTGTTCAATCACACTTCTATTGCACAAAGTTATATCACAGAGTTCTGCCAGATGTCAGGGCAGGCACACACTGCCAGGTGAGGAGAGGGCTAAGAAATCTGTGTTGTAAAACCGAAGGCCAACCACAGAAATATTTTGGCAATAGCTTTCATATGAGGGGATCATTTGTGTCTCCTGGAATGCAAGTCCAGGAGTAGAGCAAGTGCAAGAACTTCATGTGCTGAGATGGCCAAAGATACCACTGTCCCCTGGCATTTCTGCTTCAGTCCTTTCCTGGAGGCATCACCTGTTTTAGCAGAAGTGCAAGGACAGGCAATACATCTGTGCTTAGATGCTGAAGTCCACACAGTGGCATTTCAGCTTGGCCCAAAAGCTTCAAAGCCACTTTGTAATTTCAGAAAAATTCAGCAGAGCTTCTCGGTTGGTTACCAGTGAAGAGTTTCCATCAGAGGGAACTGTAACAGGACACAATTTATTTACATTGCACGACATTCTGAGGAATTCTAATATTTCAACATTCATTTCTGTTCCCAAATCAAAACACAAATCATAGGATCACAGAATATCCTGAGTTGGAAGAGACCACAAGGATCATTAAGTCCAACTCTTGGCCCTGCACAGGACACCCCAAGAGTCACACCATGGTGCCTGAGAACATTGTCCAGATGTGTGTTGAATTCTGTCAGGCTGGTGCTGTGACCACAGTACCTGGGGAGCTTGTTCCAGTGCCCAACCACCCTCTGGGTGAAGAACCTTTCTTAATATCCAACCTAAACCTCCCCTGACACAACTTCAGGCCATTCCCTTGGGCCCTGTCTCTGGTCACAACAGAGGAGAGATCAGTGTCTGTTCCTCGTCTTCCCCTCATGAGGAAGTTGTAACTGCAATGAGCTCTCCCCTCAGTCTCCTCTTCTCCAGGCTGAACAGACCAAGTGACCTCAGCCACTCTTCACATGGATTACCCTCAAGGCCCTTCACCATCTTTGTGGCTGTCCTTTGGATGGTCTCTTAAAAAAAATTAATGACCAAAATATGTCCTTAAAAAAAAAAGTGATTCAGAAATAGTGAATGTTTACATATTTATTTACTATCTTGCCCAAGCTAAACCCCTGAAACTGATGGTGTTGTTTTGAACTGGTATGGTTCATCCTGTGAAACATCAACCCATGATACACTGAATTCACTCCACTAAAGCAAATGCTGTCTGGGGAGTTCCTTGTCTGATGCCCCGCTGTCACATCTCTGAGTGCAGCTTAGTAGCTGCACTGCAGCCTGCAGCTATGATCAGTTTTTGGTTAGAAGGGAAGCACTGTGACATCAAGAGGAAGGTAACTCACAGGGAACTTGACTGGCAGAACAGACTCTTCCAAGAAGCAAACAGAACAGACAATTCAAAGAGTTCAAAGAGTTCAAAGAAGCAATGGTCTGATGGGGAAATACAATTTAGGAATGTACTGAACTGTGGTGCCTAAAGTTGTAGATAACAAAGCCTTGAAGGAACAATCATGCTTGAATCTTCTTCTACTAAAACAGAGGCTCCCAAACATCTCCCATTCCTTATCTAGGAATATGCAAAGTAACAGGAATGGCACAATAGATTTCATTCAGTATATATTACTGTCATCATTGTGCTTATAACCTCAGAGACCTTCGTGATGGGATGAAGATCTCTCCATGCTTAATGTCGTACATAGGACACAAAACAATTCCCTTCCAAATGAGACAAAGAGTCTCAGAAGAAGGATCTTAACTGATGTACATGTGTTGCATGTACTGTCCCCTTTATTGGCATCAGCCATACTACTCACTGTGTATGCAGGTCCTGCACCTTGTTCGGATAGGACCTGTAATTGCCCCCCAAAAACTAAATGAAGATACCATCTCTTCTTACTAGAAGGGATGTGGGTCCAAGGAGGCATACCACAGACAGTACTAGAGAAGGCTCAGAGGAAGCTTGGGGGAAGGAAGTGATCCTGAACAGTGAAGACAGAGGTGGAAGAAGCTGCTGCTGAAAGACAAATGGTTTCTTCAAGGGAGAGGGAACCATTTTATTGTATTTTTTTATTATTGTAAAATGTAGAAAGAATATTCTGCTACATGTCTCTATTAGAGAAGAGTGTATCAAAAAGCATGGTGGGTATCCTGATTCACATTTTGCACATCTTTGGAGTACACACCCAGAGCACAGGGACAATCAGACATCGTGGCTCACCAACCTGTATGGATGAAATGATAGCCTGCTCCCCTCTATATGTAACCAGAACTTCCAATGAGTTAAAGGCTTCTTCATGAAGCCTGTGACCTTGGAATAGTTCAGCCATATGATGATGAAGACAGAAGACACAGACAAGGCACTCTCTGCTAGGACAGCCTCCTAGCTGCCCCTTAGTGGAAAGAAGTGTCACTTGAAACTGTTTTGGAGATAGCTAAAGAGGGAGTGTTCTGCAGGCTGGAATACTTTTTCTGTTAGTTTTTCTTTGCTGTCATCTTTTCCAAAGTCCCCACAGCCCTTCCTTCCATCAAGTGACAAGGAGGGAGAAGAGCACATGACTGAATGTTATTCCCCATTATGCCACTGCATATGTGACCCTCACATGATGTGGGGTGGTGGCATTTTTGGCACGTGGCCTCTGTATGACAGGAATGGAGAAAAGGGAGAGCAGCTCTCCCATATGAGGCTGTGTAGCTGGCCCCATGCTTCCCCCATTTAAAACTTCAGCTTGGTTATGTGATGGGGAATAGAGAGTGGAATTTTGTGAAGCAAGGTAGCAAGGAAGTCTCCTGAAGGAGATGAAACATATCCTAGAAGAAAAAGTCAAGAGCTTGTTTAATTTATTCAGATTTTAGAAACCTACTAACCAATGCTCAAACCTCTAGTATAAATACAGGAAGCACAAACTGGACCCCAGTGAACCTTTTTCAATTTCTTCTTTATTTTTTCTAAAACAGAGCCTCTTGGTTTTCTCAGGAGATGCGTGAGAAAGATGGCAGTCCTGTTATCAGAACCTGACAACAAAATCAATTCCAGTGGTACTTTCAATGTTCTCACTATGAACAGAAAATCTGTTTGATACAGTAGGCCTTACTAAAACTATTTCCACTTCAGTTTACATGAGGCATCATTTTACCAGTCTGCCATCTAAAGAAAGGAACAGTCTTCAGCTCACAGACACCAGATTTCTATTTCAATTATTTGTGTCTCAGGATCTGATTTACTGCTGGACAGAGGCTTGATTGAGATCAGTAGAGATCAGTTTAGCATCATTCTGGAGAACTCCCTCCCTTCCCCCACCCTTATGCAACCCTCCTGGACAAGTGTGACCTGCTCAGCATGACAGTGAATCATCAGGTTGGCTCAAGTTGTCTCCCCATACCTTTGAGATGGATGATTAAGATCCAATTGCAGGCCAATTGAAAACTTAACTAACTTCAGCAGTGCCAGTGGTTAAAGCTGAAATGAATTAATCAGTGAAGCATCCAAGGATTCTATCAGGGGTCATATACAAGTGATCATTGCTGTATCAGTTTTCCACCCGGACACATTTATTTAAGTTGTGACTACCTGTCAGAAGGAAATAGTAGCAATATTTCCTAAGGCATCCTCTGCTAAGGTTTTGGTTATTCTGAAAAAATGTGCCTTTCATCATAGAAGAGCCCTAAATGGAACTATATGCCAGTTTGTCTTTGCAGAAGGCTGGAGTACAATGCTAATGAGAAGGCATCAAGATCCAATGTTCAGAATCAGGAGGTGGGAGCCAGGCTATGGGGCATTTATGCTTTTCTCTAACTCAGTATGAAGGATGTAAAGAAAATGATGTTCCAGAGTTTACCTGTCTATGGAAGAAGCAAATAATGCCTCTTTAGTATGTATTAGTCATGTGCTTGGTAGTCCCCACCCTACCACGCTATGCACATCACTGCTTCATAACATGATGGATGTCCCACTGCAGCCCTCCCTTCTCAGCATGCTCACAAGATAATTCTGATTTCACCTGTGTAACTCTACACAAGAAATGTGAAAATACTGACTTTGTCCTTTTCACAGAGATGTCAGAATTTCTCACTTGAGGTCAAATTTACAGCATGGGATTACAATTAATTGCATTTTTGCTTGAAAAAAATAAAATAGGACTCTCTCCCACTATGTCTGATGAGAATAGAAATATGGAGGAAACATATGAAGATGAAAAGCTAGCAGCATAAAATGATCTTAAGAAAACAGAGGGGTTTTATTCAGGCTCTCATTTGAAGGTTTGGTCATGAGGTGAGGAAAAAAATCTGATATTTTACTGGCCAATCTCCTCAAATTACTATTCTATGGCCTAAAGTTTCATGGTATCTGCAGTTCCAGCTGGGAGACCAGGTATTTGTCATTTGAATAGTGATGTGCAAACACAAACAACTCTCATTTACCATTTGCACATACACTGGTAAGAGACAGCTCTAGGACAGGCAAATGTAACTGTGAGCATCTGGATAAAGCCCAGCTTGGCAATGACAGACCAAGCAGACCTCATATGTCTGGCAGCTTCCTCAGAATTTAACTAAATCTAAACTTAAATTGCAATACAGTGAAGATATTCCTCAAACTTCCTGTGAGGTGAAGGATTTAGACCTGTTATTGAATCAGGGAACTAGCTTTGTGGGTCCAAGAACATCTGAAACACACAAAAGAAAGATCGTAACACTGAGATAGTTCCTGCAGCTGGATGGTGAAACTTGTTTAAATTGCTCTGTGGTATAATGGGGAAGTTTTCTTTGGCCATCACTGATGCTTCAGGAGTTTCTTGAAGGGCTTCTTTATAGGAACATCTGGGTTGACTGCAACAATTTCATCATCGGCTCTCTAGCAATATTTGCAGAGCTGGTTGTCTCCGTGGTTCCAGGATGAGTCATGTAAGAGAGTGCTGAGCTTCCTGTGTCAGAGCCTCCCATGTGTGACTGATCCCCCTCTGCTAGCTTGTACACCAGACTCCATTTCATGGCTTTTCCTCATCTTTCATGGTTTAGTCACATCACAATATTCCTTTACTTGCATGGCAAAAATAACATCTGCAGGAGCTTTCCAGTGTCCTGTGATTGAAACTAAGATACAGCAGGGTTTCTGTGTGGGTCTAACATGCATGTGAGGATAAGAAAAAAGAGTGCCTTCTCACAGCTTTCCCAGCAGGTCATTTTGATTGACATATTTGTAGAGGCTTCAGGGTGGATTGTAGATTCAGCTGGTATGTCAAACCAGATGGGAGAATTCCACCGAATGTACAATGAAATGAGGAGTGCTGTTGTATGGCTTTCTCTGCTTCTAACATATGGATGGGAAAATAAAACAGCTTTTCATAATCTCCTTTTCATTCTGATGGCCACCTCTAGTCCTCTCATCACCTTCCCCTCTTCTCCTTCCCATGTGTTTTTCTTCTCATTTTGTATATCCCTTCAGCTTCTCCTGTCTTTGGGCTTTCCCACATAACCATTATTTTCTCTTTCTTTCCCTTCCCCAAGTGTTCTTTGTTGCTCTTAGTTTTCTATAACCAGAGATGTTCCCAGCAGAGAAAGAGCAGACAGTGCACAAAAATTTGTGCAGCTTCAGGAGGGGTTAGTGAAATTTTTTATCCCAGTGTGGAATGAAAAAGACCAGATCAGATCGGACCAGGGAATGAATGAACCTTGTGGCATTAGAGGTTTGGCAGGATTTTCTTGCTATTTTGGGAGCTCATTGAACTAGATGGAGTCAGTAAGTCTTTTTCTCTTGTAATTTTATTCCCCTTTTCTTTCTTTTCTTTTGGTGATTCAGTTAAGTAACCCAAAGATGTTTTCCTAGCCCAAAGGAATCTTTTGTATATGTTGGGGACAAAAGCAATCCTCCATTTGCTGGGCTGGTACAAGTAGTTACCCTATATTATAGCTTTCAAAACAACAGAAGCTATCATCAAGGTTATGTCTGGACTTTTATTATAATCTCCCATTTCAGTGCGTGGTCTTAGCTGTGGAGGTAAAATGTTTTAGAAAGTTTGACCACAATGTCATTGTATGTTTTTTAGTTATGCTAGTGAAAAAACTTTCCAATCACATGATGTGTTTAGATGCTTTTTAATCAAGGAATACTAAAAAGAAGAGAAAAGAAGAGAAAAGAAGAGAAAAGAAGAGAAAAGAAGAGAAAAGAAGAGAAAATAAGAGAAGAGAAGAGAAAAGAAAAGAAGAGAAGAGAAGAGAAGAGAAGAGAAGAAAAAAGAAAAGAAAAGAAAAGAAAAGAAAAGAAAAGAAAAGAAAAGAAAAGAAAAGAAAAGAAAAGAAAAGAAAAGAAAAGAAAAGAAAAGAAAAGAAAAGAAAAGAAAAGAAAAGAAAAGAAAGGAAAAGAAAGGAAAAGAAAAGAAGTAGTTACAATAAAATAAAGGCACTTTGAAATATGAAGTTAATCCCAAATCACACTAAAACAATTCTCTGCAGCAATTATCATGTTTTAAAACTTAGCTTTCTACCAACTGGATGCTCTTGGGTCCCCCAGATGTTCATAATTGTCTATATAAAGCAGGTAGCTGAACAAAGCAGTAAAAGAGCTGCACAGACTGTCTACAAGAGGCACCTACACTGCTGCAGGGCTGTTGTGTACCCAGCACATTTTGCTTTCAAACTCAGACTCCCGTAAATGTAGCACTGCAGTCCCTCAAGCCATGCTGAGGAGTTTGACCTGTAGAAGTAAGGTTGTGCACAAATACAGGAGAACACACCATCTACCAGCCATTAAAGGCAGCACAAGTGAAACAAAACAAAACAAAACAAAAACCATAAAGGTGTTCAAACAATCCTGATCATCAGGGCCACAGTTGTTCAAAGTAGGGATTTCTTTGGCTACAGACTAAACAGAAGGACCTTGTTTACATTATTTTTGGCAGGGTGGAAAGAGTATGGTATAGCTGACTGCAAACCTCCTGGGAGAAAAGTAATGCAGAGATCTCCTGGAGCCTCTGGAGACTCTCAATGGTCAGCTGTGGATCAGAAAGGATTTAAAGATGGTTTCTTTGGGCTGCTGAAATGTATGTGCTACAGGTCATGAACTCTCCTCAACTGAGCACCCCTTGGGGCTTCCCACGGTCATGTCCTGCCTTACTTCCAGCTGTGGCTATTTCAAAAGCTTCTCCCCTCAGCCACTATCCTGTCCTTTGTGGCCATTCTATGTTTCTGCTCAAAAACTGACCAAGGCCTTCAGTAATGGCTTCTTGCCATGGGGACAGCACGAGTCTCTTGGCAATGCCAGAGGGAGGGGCTTTGGTGTGTGGTGGGCACTGAGTTGTGTGCAGTGTGCTGGAGCAGGATCTGCACACTCATTGAGATACCTGAGAAGCTTTTAAGTGGGAAAACCTGAGCAGTCTCTGAAGCTCAGACTTCATCCAGACCCCAGTTTTCATCCACAGAGTCTTTCATTAGTGCCTGCTTTGCTCTTCATATCTGTTAAGACAGTATTTGTGAATGTCCAAGCAGTTCTTGTAAGCATGAACACGAGGCAGAAGTTCCCCTACAAGCTCCCAGCTGCCCCTGGCCCCACACCTCTTATGACATCAAAAGTGCAAAGAGTGTGAGATCATGCATGTGGTGACAACATCACAGCCATCATTATTTGTTTTGAAATTATTTGATTTAGTGACACACAGCTGCCTCCCTGTAGCTGCCCACTGATGTGGCAACAGCTGAATTTTTTTTTTTCAGGCTAAGAGAGCTAGAGTGAAGCACCACTGACTCAAACTGTCTGCCTGCACCTTTTTAGGGATTTGTCTCCAAAGCTAATGACTGTCCCAAATGTTGTTTAATAGTTTCCACTGCAGAGCAGTCTCAAATTCTGATAGGGCTTTGCAGAGTTCATTAGCTCCACAGGAGGGAGTCTTTACCTATACTTGAATACCATATCTCGTTGTTGAAGGTATTTGCCACCTACAGTGATGATTGGTAAAGGCTGATTTGTGGTTTTTCTGCAAAAGGGTTGTGGATCAAATGAGGTGCACCCTCTTTGGTCAACATGGCCCGTGCCTTGGGATTCAAGTCTGGCAAACTTTGGAAAGTCCATGAAAAATATTTCACATGCACATTGTAGCATCACTGACTGTTTTCCAGAAAAGTGTCAAGCTTGGTTTTCTTTTAGAAATCATAAAGCGATTGCTTTCCCTTTCCCCTGCCATGACTTCATGAGAGTAATTTAACTTTGCCATGTGTTATGTAAAAGGGAGTAAGAAGATCCAAGGTCTGGTAAAAGAGTCCTGGAAATTTAAGCAAAAACAAAAAACCACCAGGGAGATAAAAAGCAAAGCTCCTAAATATAGACAGTCCAGAATATTTTGAAGAAGACAACAGGATAGGAAAACACATAAGCTCATGAGGATAGAAAGCATTTGCTGTTGGCAGCATTGGACAGCATGGCGCTGCCCTGAACTGGGAGGCTGAGTAGTGCCAACCACTTCAGGTATTGCAAGTTCTACATACAGTGACAGACAGCTCTAGTGGAAGGATGGACAGCTTCTTCATCCACCCCATAAGTCAGAGTTTATCAGACAGAATCCCTTCTGATTCATGAATGAGACAATTAAGAGCAGAGTTATGAAGGTGCAAATAAAGCACATAGACTTACTGTGGAAAAAGAGGAGGCAAAAGACACAAGCCTTTAGCTAGAGAAGGGTACTGCAAACAAGGGACATGGAGTGCAGGAACCAGGAATGACAACTGCAGCCTGCAGTGCAGCTTGGGAAGCGAATAAGTGGTAGCTTTGAAGGACTCCTAAGGCACCCAACACAGCCTGAGAACCTCCAGGTAGATTTGGCTGGATAATGGGTACAAAGCCAAAAGGACTTTATGGAACATTCCTGTCTGCCACATTTGAAGTTTCTGGTAGAGAATGCTTTGATATTGCTGCCTTGATACTACTGATTTGAGAAGGGGAATAAACCTACCAGTTTTAAAGGCAAAATTCAAGTCCTGTCATTCTACCTGGGTTTCCTTTGCCTTTACTGAAACAACAGTAATGGCAAACTCATTTGCATGCATGTTCTTGCTGTGAATCAGAGGACAGGAGTGATCTTACTGATTCATAAACTCAGTAAGTTCAAAGGAGGTTTTCCATTTCTACTTCCTCTATGTTTTGGATAAACAAATAGCTTGCTTTCTAGATAATCAGAAACTCCTTTTCTACTTGCAGCTTGGCAATATGTGTGTTAAATAAAAACACTCTCTTCTTATTTTGTGTGCCATAAACAGTGAAATTTTCCATACAGGGAAATTATGGGGGCTTGACAGTACAAAACAGGTTTCTTAGAAGGTTTCTTAGACAAAGCTTGGAACAGAAAAAGACAAGAATCCCAGATGCACAGTCTGGTGGTCCCTGCAAGAATAGCTCCTATCTTATCTGCCTACTCTGACAGCCAAGATTTTTCTTCCTCAGGCATCCTATTGTTTGCTCTGATAACTAAGCAGAACAGAAGTGGCATTTCTCTCCCTAAAAGGCCTCCCCTCCTTCCTGTCTCACTTCTCCACCTGCAGCTACTCTTCTAATAGGCGCTTCTCCTTGAGCAGGGTGCTTTCTATCAGATCAGGTTTTGCTGGATGCCCCTGAGAGCAGTGTAACCCCTGCCCTGTGCTGATGGATTGAATAAAGCCACTAATCATTAAGTGAAAGTCACACCAGACTTTGTATGGAGTGAAAGCAGGGGGCACAGTCTTCAGCCTCTAGGGCTTGGCAGATTTCACAACAAAACAGCTGGCTGTGAGACATGGGTGCTGATGGAATACATTAATTACTGTCGTCAAGGTTTTAGACACACTTGTGTGTTGCTGGTAATACCAGCATGCAGGATTATCAGAGGAATCACTTGTGAAAAAAGAAAAAAAAGTGGAGAAGGGAAGAAAGGAACTCGGAAAGAAGGTTATCTGGCTCAGGTCCACACGGCATTTGCATGGACAAGAAGGCTTGTCCACTTTGACCAGTGCATTCCATGGTTTCCCCAACAGATGCATGGAATTTCTCTGAACACTGTGATGCAACTCAGCCCTGTTATGACCTATAAAGGGTTTCACACACCAGATAGTGGCTGTTTGAGGGACAAATCCTGGACCATTTTAGCCAAGCTCAGTTGCAGTTTGTTCCACAGTGATAGCAGCTCTAGGCTTCCTCCTGCAGTGTGGTAGAATTTTGTATTTCCATCTCATTTCTACTGTGGTCTTGAAGCAATAGAGGAAGGTGTTTTTACTTTCAGTCCACACAGAAGCAAGTGGAGGCATGGCTACATTTGCAAAGCAATTGAATCAGCCCGTGGAAGAATAGGGATGAAATGTCACAGGTTACTAGACAGGATGCCTTATCTTTGAGTTCAGAGCTGAGTGATGAGTCTCACTGCTTTCCAGCACAGAGACAGGCACGTGGTGAGGCTGAAAGGAGCTCTTAGCTTTGTAGTTCAGGGCAGGAGTGCTTCTGCTGCCCTGTGGATTTGTTCATTACTAAGCTGAGCTGCCTCTTTTTAAGCCCCACCTGCCACTTCATGTGCAGTGGGGTAGAGGTCAGGCCACAAAACTCCAACTAGTCATTAAGAGAAGAAGTAATTGACCTTTTTTTTACTTGCATTAACTTTGCTGATCTTCAGCCCTGAAGTGTTTATTTTGCAAAAGATTCCATCACTGCTACTGCAGCGAGGAGACAGAATAATGCCATTAATAATTGTTTGTTTTGGTTGGAGGGAAAACACCCCAACCTCTAACAAATATCCTCTTGTTAGCAATTGGAAACATATAATTAGGACAGACTGTCCTGTTATTTTAACGAGATTTCAGTTCCCCCCCGCCTCTTGCTTTTGCTCCCTTTCCCATTTTTAATGAGATACCAATTTCCTCCCTTCTCATTTGCAGATGCCTTTCCAATAAAACAGGCAGCTTTGATTTTCATCTTAGTATGCATTCTTAGCCTTAATTCATTCGTCTACGTGAGCTGCCCACCACACTCTCCATGTGCTAAACGACTGTTAATAGCTGAAAAATTAACAAGGTGTTTAACACCAAAAAAAAAAAAAAAAAAAAAAAAAAAAAAAAAAAAAAATCCTTTTCTTGTTTGGTGGAAAGACTTGTATTTTTGTCACCTGCCAAAGCTCAACTAATTCTAGGCATGGAGGAAAACACGGGACATCTTTTTTGCAAATCCACCCAATCTCTGTTCTGCTACACTGCTTCTACTCTGTATCAACTGTTCTGTCTTTCCCCAAACCTTGAAGCCAGTCTTCTTTCCTATAAGCAGTAAAGAAATCCTCCACTTTCCTTTTGTAAAATTGACTGGAAGCCAGTGAATTTTAGTTGCAGAAATGCTGTCAGCTTGTGGGCAGCCCAGGAGGTCCTGGAAGATTTGCAGGTGTTGAAGGCATGAAGAGAGGGACCTTTCTCAGTGTAGCTGATTCAGTACAGCCAATTCTTCCCCTGAGATTTGGGGAGATGCAGCCTTGGCAAGTTTGGTCAAAAAACTATTTATTTATGAAAATTTATTTTTATTTCACTTAAATAGCTCTTTAAGATCTGCAGAAATCCTGAAACAGCACGGAGTAGACATCACCTTGCAGCAAAGAATCTGGGCTTTGTTTTAGTCAGCCCAGCTACCAGATGAGATTTTCTGTAGGTCTTATATGTCATTTTAGTTGTCTGATATGTACCATTATAGAATGCTGGCTTATTAATTCTTTCCTCTGTCAAACTGAAGTGTCTCCGTGTTTGGATTTTGTCTCATGTCCGAGGGAGTTGGCAGGTGCTGCAGTCAGTAGCTGGCAGTGTGCTGTACACAGCTCCTGATACTACCTGATTCTGGAGGTGTTGCACTACAGAATATGTTCCTATTGACCCATACTGGAGCATTTTCCCTCTCTTGCTGTTAGAAATGGAAAAGTGGCTTGTGCTCATTGTTTCATCTCAGTTTTACTCAGATATCACACTACTGTAGTATCAGAAAACCTTTTGCTCCCTTTGCAAGTAATCTTTTTTACTAGATCTTTCTTGGCTGGTATGTGTTAGTCAAACCAGAGTCACTGGGTCGCAGTGCCAAAGGGCAGCAAGAACCATACAATGAAATCTAACAAAACCATCTGTAGGAGATGGAGGAGCTCAGAACGACCTCATTGCTTTCTGGTCTGAATTCTGTGATTTTGCATTGCAGTTCCCCTGACTTTATCTTAAAATAGAGGTTGAATCAGCCTAGGAGGTGAGCTACAAGCAATCTCTATACTTTGACCAGTTCCCTTTGTGAACAGTGGATTTATTATGCAAGCCCCTTACTCAGAGACGATTGTCCTGTTGCTTTAGTTAAATGTTGCATCCGGTCCCTCACTTGTATCCATCCTATCCTGTGGAAGATAGGATGCTAATAGCTGGACAGGATGGGTGGAGGAGGTGACTCTGCCACAGCATGGCCATTAATGCACAGTGTGATCCAAGCCAGCACAGACTGCAGGTGACACTTCAGGGAGTCATCTGTGGTGAGTGAATCCTCACCTCTTTCGATTGGTGTAGCTTAGTTCTTCACTAGAGGAGGATAATCTACACCAAGATAAGCATGAAGTGTGACTGTATCAACAGCTGAGGCAATAATTCAAAGGTAAAAATAAAGTCAAGCCTCATTTTATGCTGGACAGAAGTGTATGTCCCACAAGGCCAAATATGTAAACCACAATGAAAGATTATTATTATTTCTATTGTCAAAGTGTTTTGGGGGCTTAGGATAAATTCCCTTCTGTTCTGCATGTGAAAAGCTTTTGGGAGGAATCCTTAAAGCCAGGATCCTATTTATTCAGAGTTTGTGTTAGTCTGAAAAAGGCATATGTAAGTTTCTATAAAAATGATTTAACTTAGTAGTGTTCTGGGGAAAAGGTTGCCCTCTCCTCCTGTCTGAACTGGTGCATAAATTCATCAGACCCTTCCCCTCCAGCTCCCTCTCTTCATGAAAATGAACTCTGCATCTAATCATTCTTCTTAGGACAGATAATTTAGATCTTCTGAATGAAAAGTGTCACAAAAGTAGAATAGAAAAACTGGTAATGATTACTTATTCAAAATTAATTTTCTTTCTTTTGGCCATTTTGATGGAGAGACAGGAGGCTGGAAAGACAGTGGGCTCAAAAACTGATCTCTTAAGGTGATCTTGAGGAGAAGATCCCTGTCAGTCACAAGTGACATTTGCTGAGTAGTTCTGAGTAATCTGGGGATCTCTGTTTCTCTGATGACTGCAACCATAGTCAGACAGCATAAAACTCACAATTGGTATAAGCTAAATGAAAACTAATGTGCTACTCCAGAAGAGTTGAAAATAGAGAATTCTTTAATGGCAGAAGTTTTAACAAGTGTTGGTGACTCAGCGTTCAGGTCACTCAAACTCAGAATTAAAATTGTAACCATAAGAATAATGATCTGTTGTAGCGCTTTATCCAGGGACATCATAAATTCTTCGCCACTTGAAGTCTCTTAATGGGGACTCATTGTCTTTTTAAAAGCTATGCTTTGATTCTGCCAAAAAATTAATGGCTGAGATGGAGCAATTGCTTGACTTTTTTTCCTATGTTATACAGAAGTCAAACTAAATCATCACAGAGTTCCCTTCTAGACTCTATAAATCTATGTGAGCGATCCAGATGTAATTCCAGCATCAAACACCAAAGAGGGTAAAGTATTACGGTTTGACTAATGAGATAAGAATGAAGAAACCTAAACATAGGTGGTCTACTAAGGGAAAAAAAATATCTTCAGTGACATTTATTAGCTGTGGAACTCCATCTACAAGAGATGGTGAAAGCCAGTTCTTGAGTCATTTAAAACAGTGATGCATTTAAAAGCAGTACTGAGTTGCTGAATATAGCAAAAGGAATATTCCTTCTATAATAGTCCAACAGACTAATAAAACAATGGACTTTCCCACTTCTACTCCCATGACAGTGTGAAAATTTTGGAGAATATTAATGAAGAGCTAGGTCAGGGGAAAATTACTGCTGGTGACTGAACATCCAAGGACACGTTCATCTTATGCCTGTAGCGAACATTTGTCAGCAGCATAGAAGTTAATATCACCACTGGTTTATTTTCCTCCCTCATTTCTTTTGCCACAGTAGATCAGTGAATCTGCTGGTTACTTGACTACTGTGGAAAGACAGAGAAACTGGTCTCTCAGTCTCTCAGCAGGTCAGTACCTGAGACTGGCAGGCATAAGCTTTGCAACTGAGGGCCTCACCACATCTAACCATTGCTTGGTATCTAGAAATTAACTGGCTGAATTGAGGCCATCCCTCAAGGCAATGTTAAAAGGGATTTAGATGGTAAACTTCAAGCAACTTCTGGACTTTACAATGTATTTTTCAGGAGATGATAATTTCTAGGTTTGAAAACTCTGCAAGCATGGCTAGTATATTGATGTGGAGAGAGGGGAACAGCAGGGTAGGATAAGAGCGTAATTTGCAATGGTTGGCTAAAATTGTACCTTACATCTCATATTTTGGAGGCTTTTTGGGCACACCAGAATCACTGAAAAGAAGAGAAGCATAATTTTTGAAAAGGTGGCTTCAAGCCTACTTTTTTTCCAAGAGTGATCCTCAACTGGTTGTGTTACTTAAAGTTGCTCTGTGCTAGTATTGGAAAGGCCTAGGCTTTTCTTTAACACTTAATTAAGCCACAGTGGCCCTTCCTTCCCACCAGGGGCTTCCCTCATTTGCAGATTTAGTTAAAGGGGTTCTGTCAAGTTGGTTAGGCTTATAATGTGACTGATTTTACAGCTGCATAGTCCAGCAGGAAATGCCCAGAACACACCCCTAGGGCTCTGTCTGTCTCTCTAAACCTAAAGCCCATCCTTCGAAAAGCAGAGAATTTTTGCAAGTAGCATTTTATAGGCCTGGGTGTGAGTCAGGGTGTGATGGATGCACACAGGCTGCACCCTTGTGCTCTGAGTGCAAGCACTAGCCAGTATTTACACATGTATGACAGGCAGGTAGAGCTTATGCTTGCCTTTCTTATAAAGTACAGAGGAATACTGAGACTTGAAGGGGACAATCTGAAAAGCAATCCTGCAAATGTATGCAGGAGACACAATAGATACAATTTTATTACTAAGTGGCTTTTCAGGCGTGTAGCCACATGCAAGCTTGGTTCAGGCTGGGCTGAGAGGGGCAGAGGTTCAGGAGCTGTGTCACTTGAGTGGGTTATTCACTGTGGCCACAGTTGGAGCTGCAGGCAGAGAGCACATCTCTCCCCTTCTGCTGCTGGTTAATGCCGGCAGGAGAAGGGGCCACATGGCTGCCTCTTCTGTAGAAGTTCCTACTTGATATGCCTCTGTATGCCCAATTGCTTAAAAATATTAAAAGAATAAAAATTCTAAGGAGTTATGTGTACAGAAGTGAAGAAATCATGGGATTTAAGTTGCCTGCCCAAGCTTAGCTCAGCCTTTTTTGGAAGTGTGTTGCAAGGTTAACTTTGTTAACTTAATTGTGAATTTGCTTTTTTTGCTTCATTCAGTGCCCAAAAAAGGGGTGCTTAGGGAGTGCATCAGGGTGAGGTTATTAAGAAGGTACAGCTGCTTGGGCCTCCCTTCTTACAGATGGTGGAAGGTGGACAACAGATTTCAGAGTCATTCCAGGTAGTAGAATGCTGTTGAAAAAGGGAAAGCAGGTGTGGCTGGGCAAGGAAGTGCTGCACTAGTAAAACCAGGTGCTTACCTCAAGGTTTGGGCAAGGATTGACCACTTTGTTGTTATTTGAGTTTCTGATTAGTGGTTTGTGCTTGCTTTCTCCATTGTGCTCATAGAAATTTCTCTTACTTATTCTGTGCATCACAACCAGCACAAATAGGGTTTTTTTTTTAATCAATAGCCAGTATTGTCCCTAAATCTGAGCTCCCTTACAATTTTAAATCATGAGCTGTTTTAAACCATGAACTGTTTCAAACCATGAGCAATTTAAAGTTTGTAATTCATCAGGGCACTCTCTGCCAACACTTTCCACATGACAGAATGGAAGACTGACTGCTGGTGGTTCTCTGAGCACATTATGCATAAGGGGGCTTCCTGGGAAGGCAAAAGTTCATGGACACACACTGCCTTTGGTAACAGCCAGTTGACAATGTCATTCTCCTGTGGCGGTGAAGATAATCACATCCACTGGAATCCACCACACAAGAAGTGCCTTGCAGTCAAATAAGTGAGGCAGTACTGGCTGCCAACAGCACATCCTCCTGCTACTGGGTCAAATCCCCCTGCCATTTTTTAGGCTACCTTCTTGTCACCCCCATGACCTAAGGGTTTGTTTAGTTTGTGTCTTTTGCATTGATCTGCGAGGCCTGATAATTTCTCTAAGCATCACAGAGTTTCAAGCTCAAGTTTGCTACAAATCCATCTGATGTCATCAGTTATCCTAACCCCGAGCAATCTGGGAGCATAGCATGTTGTTTTCCTGGCAGCATGTCAGCAGATTAGCTCAGAATGAACAGAAAAAATATTTAATAACAAAGCAGTGGCCAATATGCAGTTGTGGACATTCCTCTTTTAGTCTATAAATCAAAGAAATGACTTATCAGCCATCCTAGACGTAGGGTTTTTTTTAATTATTGTTATTTTTTTTAACATAGAGGTAGCATGCACATATAGAAAAACTTCTAAGAAGCTTAGCATTGCTCTGATGATTTGTATGAAGTAATGGCTGTAGGACATCTGTGCTATCGTATGACAATGTGACAAGCTTGAAAGAATTTTTCCCCACAATGAAAGAGCATACTTCATACAGCTTATTTCATAAAAAGTCTGTGAATGCAATTTCAAGAGAGAAAAGTTAACTTGCTACAGGCAATACAGTGAGTCACAGAAAAGAAAAAAAACAACCCCCTGCACTGTTCCTCACTTCAGACGTGTTGCAAAGGATAGGGTATTAATATAGAGGGACAATATTCCCATAGAATAGCTGTAGTTTGAGATACAAGTAAGTGTTCTTCCCTCAACTGTAAGAAATCCTGGCCCACGCAGTTCATGAAAAGTGTAGGTGTTTCACTGTAAATGTTAACATTTCACTGTAATAGGAACATCTTGTGTTCACAACTGGTTTCTGCGTGGGACTTTGTCTTAACTGACACCTACCAGAAACCTTCATGTAGATCAGTACCAGTTAGAGCTGAGACCTAGTAACGTCTTGTGATTTTTGTCAGATGTGGTATTAGAAACTCAGAAGGTCATACAAAGCAGAACTAATCCTTAACATCAGGACTCCTGGGCTCACATAATGGAGTTGGATGAAGGCCATCCTTGCAAATGGTAACCTCATACTGGCGTGTGCCTTCTCCTCTTTCTTACCCCAAAGTGCCCTCCTCACCCTCAGAGGGTGACCTGGCCCAGCTGTTTACAAAAACTGGCAAGGACAGACCTTCCTAAAACTGTTTTCTTTAGTGCCAATTGTAGCAAAAAAAATCTTTTTTCTTTTCAGTATGAAAACCATATCCAAGTGATTCAATATTTTGGACTTGAATGTAATTTCCTCTTTTGGGCCAAATGGCTTACCACATCATCAGCATGTTTGTTCTCTGTACAAATGGTATTTCGAGATGGAAGCATATCTAAGGAACTGTTATCTATTAGAAGCTGAATCCCTTTTTTCCTGGCTTGTTCAACAGCCTACTTTTAGGGGATTTAAATTCCTCTCATCCTTATGTTCCTGTCACTGTTAGGAAAAAGATATGTCAGAAATGATGAGTGACAGGTAAGAGTTAGCAAAGAACAGATCTCAAGGCCAGTGGCATCCTTGGAACTGCCTGTTGATTACTACATAGAGTCCTGCATGAATGCTGGGACAACCTGATAGTTTTTGTTCACGGACATTAAAATGAAATAATCAATGATGTAACCATTGGAGCACAGTTCTCCCATGACTTCATCAGTTCATTGACTCTTCAGCAAATTAGTACCATCTAATGATGCACTGGAAGTTCACTTGCAGACTGACGTGACATCTGTATTTTCTCTCCAGGTTTATTAGAATTTATTTTTTTAAACAGAATTATTCTGCTTTGCCTGTGTGTGCACATGTGCTTTCCTGACTGATCTCAATGGTGCTTTTTGAACTGAGACTGTAAGTCAGACGCAGTGAGTGTGTCTCAGTATATACCTTCTCCAAATGATTGTTCTTTAACAATCAGGGTGGTTCCTAAAACACTTTTTTCCTGAATTAGTCTAATTAACAAAAAAGAAATCAGTCAGATTTGTCTATAAAAGTTTCTCTCAAACTTCCTAATTACAGAAACACGTCACTTAAGGGAATGATTGCAGATTTTAATAAGTGCAAATAAGATTTATATATGCTTCTTTTTTTTTAAATATTTGACTGGACAGATTGCCTTATATGAACATGAATGTTACAAATAAGCACCCTGTAGCCTGCCTGAAGAGAGCTGATGTGAGTCTGTAAAAGGATTTTTTTATTCTTGAGGCAAAAAGAGATGAAGTATTCTGAAGTGAAAAGTTTTTTCTTCGTTACTGTTTTATTTTCTCCTCTTTATTCTGGAAAATTTACTGTTTCATGGTATTATATGTTTTTGAGTTTCTTTATGTCAGTGCAAATAGCATTTGACTGTAGCAGAGACTATGCAATGTGCAATCACATAAAACTTCACATTTGTGTCTGCCTGTTTCTTGAATTCGTATTGCACATATGTGATTGCATTCAACCTTTTCTATATATGTTTCTTATTTGCAAAAAGACTTATTCACACTTTTGACAAAGCAACCTCCTGTATTTATTCTAAGCTGTACATCTATGTATCTCTAAAGCAGAATCAATCATTTTTAAATGGGAACAATTTTTCAAAAATCTATGAATTGCAATGTAAGAATGTCTAAGTTCAATATATGTTTGTGTAATCTTCATGTTACCATTAGCTCCATTCCCTTTTAGGATTAATGGTAACATCCTTCCTTTCTTTTTTGTAAGATTACTGACCAATGTTTAATGTTAAATCAAGTTTAGATTAAGGTGTTTTCTTCTAGCAAACATTTTAAGAAACATCATAGATTGAATCCTCTGAGTGACTAACTTTGTGATTTGAAAATTAGTACAGACACTGATTGTTCAAGGGCACTAAAGGCAGGGAGTCAAGAAGAAAAACAAGCAGTTCAAATGATTTTGTTCTGAAGTGGTGGTGAAACCTCTGTGTAGGTTACTCCAAAGGTTACTTCTTCAGTGTTATGCTTGTTTTTGGTGTTGGTTTACAAAATAATGTTGAATATTGAAGAAGGTATAAAAAACAGAAATAAAAAATTTTGGAAAACATGCCTTAAAATGAGAGATTAAAAGAGCTTACTTTTTTAGCCCATAAAAGGGAACATTAATTGGCAAATAAGTTATCATCAGTAGAAGTCTACGAAAGGCAGGGATGTTTGTCATTTTGAGACCCTTTAATCTAGTTGATGGTGCTATAATAAAATGTGGCATCTGGAAACTGAGGTTAGAAAAATGCAAATTTGAATAAAACATACAGCTTCTCAACCTTTAATATAATTAATCAGCTTTTCAATCAAGCTTTCAAAAAGCTAAATTAGTAATGGATTGGAGACTTCAAATTAACAATGAATGTCTATTTTAAAGTTGCTTTCCAGACCAGTCCCAGGCTGCTGGGCAATTCCTTCATGAAAGCCTTCTCAAGGTCATGGAAATGAGAATTTTTCACTCATTTCATTAGAGGATATTACATAAGTAAGGAAACAAATCTTTGAGTGGGGATGTGATTTGCATTACATCAGATTCTGCAGTAATAGTCCTCCAGTGTTAACATCTATGAAGTATCACAATAAACAAATTGACAGATGCATATTTAATTTTGCTCCAGTTTAAGTTTTTCCAGTTCCATTTACGTAACTGTTCAGACGTAACCCTTTGCATAGGGCATATTTTGGAACAAAGCACCAACCATTTTTTAGAGCAAGGAATAAAGAATGTTCCCACTTTTGAATTATTCTTGCAAATTTGTATCATATCTAAAGTACTCACCTGATTCTGAGATATGACGTGAGGGAAATAGCTAATGTGGTTTTCAATGCTACAGTGAAATTCTGTTTAGGCTGGTCCACTGAACCATCTTTGATAGAATTTTGTCATCATGGTAGTGCATCAAATTCAGATGCCATGTGCTGTGTGTGGGTCTGGTCTATCAGCATTTATCTCCAACCCCCCACCAAAGCCAGTGCAAATAGATTTCTGTATTAACTGAGGAGCACTTAATCTTATAGGCTTCCTTCCTGCTGAGTTGCCTTGGCTAATGACATAGGGAAAGGCATGAGGAAGCAAGAATGTTGGACTCAAAGGCTGGTTCTTCTGTTCGTTTATTGCATGAGCAACTACAAGAGAGGTCCCCTGTGTGTGGTTTTGGTTCCTTCAATGGCCGTGCCACTTGTTCAAGATGCTTCTGATTCACAAAAGCTGAGAATGTATTCTCTATTTCCTCGTCCTGCTCTCATGGTCATATACTGTTTTGTAGACAGCATCTACGTCTCTTCACGGGTTTCTTAAAATACAGAAAACATCATTGTAACACAGCTTAAATGTAGTATTAAAAAAAAAAAAAGGGAAAATATTATGTCCCCCCAATTCTAGTTTATGTATAGTTCAGTCTACAATGTTTATAATGTAGTCGTATGCTCAGCTGAAGATGTCTTGCCATAGAGGTTTGGGGGCTTTATTGCTTTATTTTAAACCTTAGGAATATCATACATACCAGTTCTTGTTTTTCATGTTTTCTAAAATTCCTTGCTGGAAATACCCAGGGACTCTGAGTTGATATGAAGATATGTTGAATTTTTTTCTTTGAGCTGATAAAAAAAGAGCACTTCAACAAGGTGGCTGTGGCCAAAATCAAATAAAAAATAATGTTTTATAGCCTGAGTACAAACTACTTGTCCTCTCACCCTTTATGCCCAAGTATTTTATGTGCTGCCTTGGCTTGGCAGCTGTCTTATGTCAAGCCCAACAGCCACTTCATGGGACATGAGGGTCTACTGTCATCCCTTCCGCTGTGCCCCGCTGGCTGTAGGACAAGTAATTGACCCCTTACCCCTAGCTGGAAAGGCCCCTGAACAATGGGCTTACAGCTCCTCATTCTAGCACCAAGCTGTGACACTGGGAGAGTTACAAGACACCTGTGTTGGACGAGCACTCCTGCTGTCCCTAAAGCCCTGTGCAAATGGGGAGGGATCTGCTGCTACCGCTGGTTTTAAGCAGCATGTCAATTAGACTTGTTCCAAGCAGGGTTCAATGACATGGTGCCTGAATTGGCAGTAGCAGCTGGGGACATAGCTATCCCAGGTCTCCACCTCAGCAGTGGAGCAGGACAGATGTTTGCAAGCAGTAGTCCAGCCTAGTGTTCAGGGCACCATTTCTCTCCCTGGTTCCCCTACTGTCACTCTGTCATCAGAAAAAGACTCAAGGCAAATATACATAGTGCTGAAAATGAGCTACTGGTCCAGTTTTTATGGGGTGTGAGGAACCCCACTTTGAGCCCACACCCAGAAACATGGAAGCTAAAGATTCCTGTCCTCACAGAAGCTGTTGTCCCCCCTTTTTGTACCTTGCTCATAGCTTGCAATCACGGTTTGCAGGATATAATTTGTTTTCCTTTGAATCTTTGTTCCTGCCTCAGCAGGAATGATTCTGTTGAAGAGGCTTGTATGCCTTTCTCGACTCAGCACAAGGTGAACATCCTTCCCTATTGCTCTCACAAAGTGTTAATCCTTCCTACTGCTCTGTGCTGACTGATCTGTCAGCTGCTCCTGCGGTGCTGGTGGCCACCTCCAAATCGCTCCTGCTGTCCTTCAGGATTTTTCTCAGAGGTGGATGAGTGACAAGCAGAGTCTTGATGCAACAAGCAAAGGTAGTGCAGGAGAAACTAACAGAAGAGGCTCTCGCCTGTGAGTTTTCTCTCTGCAGCAGTCCTCAAGGGTCAAACCTCACCACTTAAAGCCCATTTCCTTTGTTCCTCACTACTACCTGCTTAAAGCTGCCACCCCCTTGATTAGTAGGACCAATGCATGGATGCAAAAAGGTCAAAAATGGGGTGGCAATTCTCATAATTTCTCACAGGAGGATGCTCTCTGTGGTGAAGGAGGAGGAAACAAATCACCTAATTTTTACCACAACAGGGAACTGCCTGATGGGGCCTGGGAAAAAGAAACCCAGGTAAGCACTTAAAAATAATTTACCTGGTGCTCCCTCATACTCTCATGGCAGCCTTAACCCTTCTGTTTCACCATGGGAACATGCTCAAAACCCTGATGCATCCCATAAAAGCCCAAGTGTCCCTCTGGGATGCCCAGCTCCAGGGCAGGCTGGATGCCTGTGGAGACCCATGATCCAAGGAGTTCTGACTGGTGTGGCCTTTCATTGCACGGATATTTCCCATTTCAAGCAAGTCGAAAACAGCTTTAAATGGGCATTTCCTGGTACCTGCTTTCTCCCAGTTTTTCACCTCTGTTGTCTTTGCTGCAAACCCATGAATCCAAGTCAATCATATTTCTCTATGACACCTTTAATTTATTCATTCTGTTGCCAGAAACGTGCAAGGCCCCTCGCTCTGCTGAAGCTGTGTCTGTCCTCAGCAGAGACATTCAGACAGATCCAGCCCCCTTTCCCCATACTGCACCATACCAGTGCTTATGGAGCACACATTGCAGAAAAATATCCATTTTTTGAGGGAACGAGAATACATAAGTGCTTCCTTCTTTGTCCTTCCTTTTGTCTAACTACCCTCCAGATGTTTCAGATTCTGTGGTTCACACATAGCCAAGTAATGCTCTTGTTTTTGCACAGCAGGAAAGAAAGGGATTTTGAAAATGGACATGTAACAGTTCCTTAGGTCTGCTGCTTATCAAATATTTCCTGGCAACTCTCTGTAATCCCTGATCCCTCTTTTTAGATTTTCTCTCTGAAGCAATTGAAGCCTTCTGTTTTACAATTGGGTCCCCTTCCATTTGATACAGTTCAAAATGGCCTTTAGTGGAAACATTTCACTTGGTAAAACCAGTTCTAGTGTGGCACCCTGCAAAAAAACCTCTAACCCTACAATCAAGCATGTGATGTAAATGAACTATTAAACATCTTGTCCTCATCCGATGTAACTTTTTTTTCCGGTGACAATTTTCAGTGTGCAGTTTTTTTGTTTATGGAAACATCTTACAGGAAAGGCACTATAAGTACATTTATTTTTCAAATGATTACAGGGCCAGATTACCTACTAGACATCTTTATTCCCTGTTGTTCACTTTCTTCAACTATAGCAGCTTTGTACTATTGCAGTCTAAAGCTGAGACCTTGATGAACTGGATAAATTTGTGCTAGTAAGTGTCAACTTTGCCTAGCTACAGATCTGATTTTGCAGATTTTATTCCTTTTGAAACTTTCCAAATGTTTGGTGATAGAACCATACAGATGCTATGGTTTAGATCTTTACGGTTTATAGGACATGGCTCAGAGCTTTGCTGTTTTCTTCCTCATCTTGCTTTCAGCCTGACAACAAAGTATAAACTGATTTTATGTGTGACACACGCCCGAGAAGAATTGTGAGTCCTTGCAATCCCAGGCAAGTTTGAGACCAGTAAAAGTGATAGTTCTAGCATTACAGAACCATAGAGTGGTTTGAGTTGAAAGGAACCTTAAAGAGCATCTAGTCCAGCCCCCAAAGGTCATTGCTCTTCAAAGTCGCATCCACTATCTAGCAGCAGCACACAGACACACTTGATTTTTATAATTTAAACCCCTCAGTTCTTACCACTGAATGATATTGGGGGATGAGTGTTTGTCCAATTACCAAAATATGATTTTATGTTTTCTCTGCATGAAATGCTGGTTTAGAATCCCATTCTCGGATGTTTATTCTTGCAGAAGCCATGTATATTTCAGGCTTTCTTAAATCTCCAATGTCTGCCTTTATCCAGCAACTCCAATGTCATTCTTTGTCCTCTTGAAGTATTTGACTGGCATTATCTACACTTCTGGAATGTGTTTTGATTCAGCACGATATCATGCTAAAATACTGCAATATTTAGGTTTGATTCAGTCACGCCCACATAACACTCAAACACTCAGTATTGTTGTCTAGAATTAGAGTGCAATTTTTATATAAATAGTCCTGCTATAGACTATGTCAGTGCATATTTTTTGTTGGGTTGGTTGATTTTTTCTTTTGTTTTTGTTTTTACTTTTTGGGGATTTTTGTGGAACAATTATTTGGAATAAAATAAAACACGAAGAGGATGATCTGTTCACATGTATAACATGGGGTAATAGCCCCATAAAACCTATTATAGCTCACATGCAGAAGAAAATGTGGCAAAATTTCTCTCATTTTGTACTGACAATTTTTTCTTCTGCTCTTGTTTTGATTGTGTGTTTGAGTTTTATTTGTGCTTCCAGGTAAAAAAACCCATCCACTCTTTATGTTTCTGAACAAAATTTTGTCTGTTTGCCACCTGGAACTTTTTCTTCCCAGAATGAAATTTCTCCCAAGAGAACAGTTTAGTTTGGCCCACTTTTTGTTCAGATATCACACCTCTGGGACATTTATTTTCTCTGGAATAGCTTAGTGAGTAATTTCTGCAACTTTGAAAGAATTTTAGCAATTTTAACAGTGTCCCCATTTGATTTGATGGAGATAATCATTTTCACGGATAATATCTGAAAGAAAACCAAACTATTTTGCTTCTTGGGTATGCCTTGCCTGCTGAAATACCTCTTTGCTTAGTCTCTGATTGCTACTGTTGTAATGTCTGGCAGTCCATTTAGCTGCCAGGAGTCTATATAGCCATTAACAGTAGCAAAGTAGTTTGCATGGATTCCTGTGGGGTGAAAAAATGAAACCAGCAGCACATAGCACATTTCTTCTTTACTGCAGTACTCAGAATGATACTGTGTGTTTCCTTTTTATTTTTTCCTTTTTCCTTTATCCTTTTTTCTTTTTTCCTTTTTCTTCTTTCTTTTTTCCTTTTTTCTTTTTTTTTTTTTTTTCTTTTTTCTGTTATCTTTTTTTCTTTTTTCATGAATTCCATGTTTGTACACTGACCACAGCTCTTCAGCATGTCTCTGGTACTTGTATTCTTATTTGCTCACTGCGTGGCATATGTGACCAACTTGTTTCTGTTCCTGAGTTATGTGTTCCCATCCCAACTGCTGTTTTTCTTTCAAGCACTGTGTGTGTACCTTAAATTTTTAGATGTTGTCATAACACAGTGACCTCTCCTGGAGATCCACGATCACTCTATCATTGCTTCTTTCATTTCTGTGGAGACTTTTCCACTGTCACTGAAGACTGATTTTTCAGCCAGCACAAGGAAATGCTGCATTACATGTGATTCCAGTTTTGTTTAATCTCACTAGATCTTAGTTTTAATAACCTATTAGTAATTTGTCTCACCTTGTTTAGTTGCTGCAATCCCCAATTTGTTGTGTAGGTAAATACCTCAGTATTCTCAAGTCTTTTATTTTAAATGCATGGTAATTGTTGTTATTGGACATTCGGCAACTATAAAGGTTATAGTTAAACCAATTGCCTCCTTAACCGTGTTTAGGGCACTTAATCTGCTCCAGAGAATTTGGGGATTTTCTCAAGTTATCCTAACACCTCTGGCTGGGTGTAAAAACACATTATATGCGAAGTCTGCTGCATTGGGCCCGTGTTGTCTCAGTTCTTCGCAAACTCCCTCCAGATGTTAGAGGAACCTCCTGCTTCATAAAACTAATCAGAATCTGCAGCAAAGCACGTTCCCCCTGCACAGGCTCCAACTGTTGCTTTTTTGTGCTCGAGTGGCCGATCGCCTCCCTCTCCCCTGCCTCTGGTGTGCTGCCTGGCACAGGTAACAAATGCTTCGCCACTGACCCGTACTGGTGTGAAGGCCCCTGGGCTCAATTAAATGGAGCAAAAGGCAGTAAATAAACCACATGGGCCAGGGCATTAAATCACTCAGGGCGGGGAAGAATCAGATGCCGAGGAGGTTTGGGTTGGAGGTGGGCCACGTGCACTTGCACCCACGCTGCAACTTAATACCCCTGCTGCAACTTAATGACAATTGCAATCAGGCAGGGTGATGTCCCCTTTCTTCCTTCCACTCCCGCTCCTTTTACATTCACAGCGCTCTCCCCAATAAATTAAAGCCTTTCTCCCCCTGCCCCTTCTGCCCCCTCCCTCTTTTTCCTATTTTGTTTTACTGCCTTCATGCTGTTCTTCTTTATTTTCAGCATTTTATTTCAAGGAGTGGGTTTGAAGTGCTCTCAGCCCATCTGCTGGTTTGGTTTAGAACAAGGACTGGAATGAGACAAGGGCTTTTGGAAGTCATGAACTATTTATAGCATATTTGTTCTTTCACATTGGCACTAAACTTTGTTTATAGAATCACCTGCAGTAGAACCTGAGCCAGGGGACCACAGCTCACTTGATCTAAAATTGGCTTTATTTCTTGGGTTTCTTAACAGAGACCACATGTGTGTGTCCAGTGCGGGCTAAGGTGTGTTTGATGCTCACAGACATGTCAAAAGCACAAACACAAAGTGCCCAAGAGTGCCTGTGTGTGTGTAAAGGGCTCAGTGTGTCCTTATGAAATATTCCTATGGATCACATGTGTATGTAGCATAAGAACTGAGTCATACATATGCGTTACCACTGTCTGAAAAAAAAAAAAAAGGTTCCCAAGAGAAAACTTGAATGAAAAAGATTTCATTACAATTCCTCCAGTCGGTTTTCATTTTCTCCAAACTGTATTTTTGTCTTGGGTTGGCCTGTTAAAACACAATGCTCATTTTTGCTTTCATTCTGCGTTAAATATTTTTTTTTCAAAACAAAACAACAATTTAAATTGAAACTGAAGCATATCTGTCATTTTAAATTGTTATTTTGACGTAAAAGCATTTCATTTATTTTTCTAGCCAAAAATTGACATTTTAATTTGAACCCAAACAAAATTTTTCATTTACTTTCAAAGTATCAATTACAAATGAAAATATTTTCGTTGCTTCCACTCAGAAAGTCAGACTGTTTTGTGCTTCCAAAATTGCAGGCGTGCGGGCTTGCAGGGTTTGTGTGTGCATAATTGTGGTGGTGAGGCTATTGTGCAGGATGCCTGTTGAGTGTTTGCAGGTGTTACACATACATACTTTTGCAGCGTGTACCCTCCTCCGTGGAGTTTGTACATCTACATTTGCACAGGGGTGGTAAGATATGCACACATACGTTGAGTCCATGCCAGTAATATCTACTTGTATTTATGTTTTTAGGTTTTCCTTGTGAATGTGCTTTTAATGTTCATGGGCTTGTTGCAGTGCTGCCAACAGTGTTAAAAATAACAGAGCAAGACTGAGTAAGTAACTCATAAGTTTTGAGAAACTGATAGATTTCGGTTTCTTTTGACCACTTTCCCCTTTTTTTCTCAGCCTGTCGGATTCATGTTTTCAATCTGATCTTTACAGCTTTGATGACAGAAAAGCAATGTTTTCATTGTAAAAGTAGATTTCTGATTCTGCAGTGATCAGTTTAAGAAGAGGCATGAAGAAGATAAGCAGGACCTGCATTAAATTTTGGGAGCTGGTAGAAAGAATTTCTGTTTCTGTTTGCAGAGTGAATAACTGGGTATGTGCTGGTAATAACAATACCATATACTCATGCTTTGTGCTTGCATGCATCCATAGGTTAGCTGAATGTTTATCTGTTTTTGTCTCGTGCTTGTGTGTATAATGTGTAATTTTAGCCATATTAAAGTTTAGTTTCTAGTCTAAATCAGACATTTAAGTGCTTCCTAAAAAGTAGAGAATAACTATAATAATAAGTACTTCATAATAAGTAGAGATAACCTTTCAAAGCAAAGAAGTCATCCGCTCCTAAGGCTCATCTCCTCTAATGGTGGGGGGCATTTTGGACATGTTTTTTGGGCTGGCCATCTGATTTTTGGCTATGCTGACTGTGTGTGTTCAGGAGGTGTGTTTGCTTGTGATTTGTATTTATGCTGGAGTTTACATGGCAGTTCTGTTTCTATGCACGAAATGCATGTAGACACTTCTGCAGTCTGTGTCCATGCGTTTCTGTGTGAGAAACAGCCAGCAGGAGTTTCTGCAGAGCACACTCTAAGTATGAAATACTTCAGTCATCCTTCATCCTGGATCAGACAATTCTGCTATGCTCTGCTTACCTAAAATATTTCAGAGCGGCTTGGTACAGCATGAGGCTGAATGCCAGTGTTACAACTTAGCTTGATAACCTTTCCCCAGAACTAAGCTCCCAGAAAGTCCCCATTTCACACAGTGCCTTAGAGGTTTCTTGCTGCCCTGTTCCTCCCTGGCCCTGAAGGCATGAGCCAGCTGAGGAGAGGGAGCAGGGCTTCAAAGAGCACTGAGCATGTTCATTAGGCTACCAACCTGCAGTCCCTGCCAGGCAATTTACTGTGATGAGGGAAGGTAGAATCACAGCAGCATCGATCCACAAGGAAGTGCTTCCATTTGGGAAGCAGTGATCTGAAATTTCTGCAGTGAAGAATATGAAAACACAGTGTTCTGTCATTTTGTGTAAAAATGTCATTTTCTCTCTGACAAATGTTAACATTTCAGGTTTTAAGCTCGGATGAAATAAGAAGGTGAGATGTCAGAATATTCTATTGGATAAATATTCTGAATTTTGCTTAGATTTGCTTTTACAGGTAGTCTGTGTATTTGAATAGGTGTATGAATATCTATATTTAATGGGAGTGCTTGTGGTCAACACAGTGAATGCTTTCTGTGAACTGAATAAAAAGTATGAAAGTAGACTGTGTCCAGTTACACACCTAAGCACTTTCTAGTTTGTAAATATTCATGTTAACATTTTAGGGATCAGATCCTAAGGAGATGAGGACGGGTGTACGTTCTCAGGCTTCAGCTGCCTCTTGATTCCTGCCAGGATGGATTGTGGCCTGGAAAACATGCTTACTATGAGAGATTAGAGGGGATCTGTTTGTTTCACTTGTAAAAGAGCTTAAGAAACAATTCAATCATGTTCTATAATTACTTATGTGAAGAGGAGATATCTGATATTACAGGACTCTTCGGTCCAGCAGACAAAGCTATAACAAGATTTGACTGCCAAACCATTCAAAACTAATATAAGGTACAGCTTTTCAATAACGTTTTTTTAAGTGGATGTATTTAGCTTCGGGATAGAGAAGGTGAATTCTACATCCCTCTGAACTTTTAAAATAAGACTGAATGATTCCCTAAAAGATGTGACTCTGAGCTGTTGAAATTGTTGTCAGAAACTGAATTACTGGGCGAAGATTCGTGGTGGTTGCTGAGGACTGAAAGGATCAGGTCACAATTATCAGACATAAAACCCCAGTAAGAGCCAAATGATTCTTAATAATTGGTTAACAATTATCTGATCAGGATTGTTTATTGCATCAAAGGAAGGACTGATTATCTGTTGCACCACGGGAAGAGCTGCCCCTTGCCCCTCTGTGTGTGTGTGCACACAGGGGACATGTCCATCCGAGCTGTTTATTCTGGGCTGTGACGTGTGCTTGGTGTTTGCTGCCGGGAGCCTGGGGCATATTTTTCGGGGTGCTCCCATACACAGAGTGTCAGTGACAGGGAGTGGAGCAGAGATTTATGCAGTGCCTCCAGGGATCCCCAGCGGGGCCCCTCTGGTGAACTTTGGCTCCCCGGCTTGCTGCCAAGCATTAACTACAATACTCACACTTGTTTTTAACAACAGCATGCAGGTTGTATTTCACCAATTGCTATTTTGGTTTGGGAGTTATGGCAGAAATGTCTCTGGGTTCTTGGCTGGTATAAGCAGAGCAGGAGATTTACTCTTATTGTGTAATGTCACCTTTCAGTCAGTGCTTGGGACGAAAATTATGGAGTGTCATTTGCTCTCTTTATTAAATTTCAAGGGCATGCACCTCTTGTGTGGGAGAAATATCTGGGGAGAAACTTAGCCTGATTCTGCCTAGAAGGGTAGCCTCATCTACCGAACACCTTTTAAAATATGAATTAGTCCTTTTTTTCTTTTCTTTTTGTCAGTAAGTTTGGAACAGAGGCAGCAGCAGTTGCCATCTTCCAAACTGCTGCTTGTGATGATAGATGAGTCTGACCCTGGTAGCACAGAGAGATACTGGACTCAGCACAACACAGATGTTGCAATGTGGCCAAATTAAGCTTTAGTGGGAATGTGCAAGTTGGGTCTTAGTCAGAGTATCTCATGCCTGCCTGCTCGCTGAAAAGCAAGAGCGAAATATTAGCAGCTGACCTGGTGGGATATACACTTGCCCAAAATATTCTGTTACTGGCTGCAGATGGACCAGCATCTGATCTGCTGTGTGACTTTCCCCAGGATCTCACAGCTGTGGGGTGGGGAGGCAAAGGAGTCCTCCAAAAGAAATATTGATTTCTTCAACCTTCATTTCCCAGTTCTCCATAAATCACGACACAGGACATAAACGAGAGATATTAGGATGGCAGGTCATGTTTATTTCTGGTTCAGTGTACCACAAGAAACAAATCTGAACATTACACTTTGAAAAATATTCCTGGGAGCTTTTGGGATATAATAGAACCAGGTTGCTTAATTAATTATTAAGATGGAGATTGTAACTGTGGTTATGATATGAATTTCCAGTCTATACAGCTAGAAATATCAACTGAAGTTATTCCTTTAAACCGACACACCAATAAAACTTAACAAGGAAGTGTCTAGAGGCTCTCAGCTATAGATGGCAAAAGCTGTCTCTACGTGAAGGTCCTGTACAACCCTTTCAGCCTAAAAGCAGGAAAGATAAAAAAAACAGGAAATAGGCAAAGAGTTGAGTGTGGATAAAAGGAAAACAGTATGAGTAAAAGAAAAAAAAAATCTCAATAATGGCTTCATGTTGCAGGATGATGAGCATGAAATTTAGTAAAGATGGCAAAAAAGTAAGGATGAAGGGATTAATGTTCTTTAGTTTATTTATTGTATCACACTCTTTATAATCTTGAGATTGTAATCAACATGTTCTTGATCTTAACACGATAGGATAAACCAGAATTAAGGAGTTAATGGAGACAAATATATCTTTCAGTCTTTCTTAGAAATAATTTTAATTTTTATCTAGCTGAAGATAACGAAGAAGGGATATAGAGCCTGAGATTTTCCCCAGTAGAGGAGTCCTGTGTTGGGAGTATCAGTAAGAACTTCCAGATAGGATATAATTGAATTGCAACAGAAGGGCAGAGGGGATCTAAAAATTGCCTGAAAACAAATTCTTCCTTGTGACCAACAAGGGGGACAGACTGTAGACAAATATAGTTTCTGGAGGGTGCAAGTTAAAACCAGATTGGATTGCCAAGTACAAAACTCTGTTAGAGAGTGTGTAAATAAAAAAAAATACAAATGAGAATGTGCTAGCAGATATATATTCTTTTTTTTTTTTTAATATGACCTGTCTGTGATGTGACAACTGAAGGAGATTTAATTCTTATACGCTCCTAACATTATTATGTACATTCCTCTTTTAAAAATACTCTTCTGTTAAAGAAGTGAGCAAGTGTGGAGAGTAGATGTGTTTTCTGTTTGTACAATTAAAAAGCGTATCTGCTATAGGCACCAGGAAGGACAATTTCCACTCCTGCTGGAGAAAATCAGAGTAGTTTTGAATGTATTTTTTTGTTTTGTTTTGGTTTTTTTACTGGAAAACCTTACGCGTGGATTAAAGTCATAACACAAATAACAAAACTATTTCACATAAAAGTCCCAAATACAAAATTGCTTCTCCTTCAGGTGAATAATAGCAGAATGTTTTACAGTTTTTAATGTTTGTACACCTTCTTCTATTTCTCCAAAAGAAATTAGATTTTTTTTTTGCTGTTTTTAATTTAGATCACTGAAAGCAAAAAGCATAGAGAATTTATTTCACTTTTTGGTTTCTAATTTTGATTCATATGAGTTTTTAGGACTATTTAAAATTAGAAAAAACTAGTGTAAGGAAGAAAATAATTGAAACTGAAACTGCTAACATGCAACTTCATCAGTTTTGAAAAAGAGTAGATATATTGTAGATTTTTTTCTTGTAAATTTTGCAGTGCCGTGAAGAATTTGAAAAGAAAGAAATAATGAAGAAAAAATACACATCAAGAAAAGGAGAAAAGCTGAACAACATAAATATCAACCACAATTTAAATAGAATCCATTCTATTGTAACTCATATTCCAAGGGCTTGAAATATTTTGGTTTGAAATATTTTGGTTTGAAATATTTGGTCAGACAGCAGAAAAAAAAAATGCTTTTAAAGAAAATTCTGTTTCTAAAAAAAAGTTATTTTTTATGCAGCACAAACTCTCAATAGAAATTTCTGACTGGCAAGAATTTAGTGTCGTGTTTAAAACAGATAAGGCAGACCCGAAGATGATATACTATTCCAAAATTTGTATTTTAAAGCCAGTACCCACCTAGACTCCAGAAAGGGAATGGAATGCGTGAGAATTGGGTTTGATTACCCTAGCCCAGGTTTTTTTCATGGGCTGATGGGACACCTCTGAGCACACAGCGAGCTGATGCGGTCTGACGCGACGGCGCTCTCGCATTATCCACTCCTGGGGAGCCCACTCCACTGTTTTTCTTCTCTCTCCACTTTCCTCTTTCTCGCTCTCCTGCCAGGTTTTCCCTTTCAGTCTTCCTTCTTGTGAGGTGGGTATGAAAAAGCTTAGTGCACAAAAACCTCACATAATGGTACTCTGAGGGCAAATTATGTCCTTGCTTCCCTAGGCAGCTTGAAGTTGCCTAGAAAATAGGGAAACAGCTATTTTAGGGAAAACAGATTTAGGCTCTAACAGTAATTTTTATCACTGCTATTTAGGAAATGGTTCTGGAGTCTCTATTTGGCAGCTCTCTTTTACATCCATCAGCAATGCAGCATAACCATAGCATCAGCACTAAGTACAAATTCTCACACCCCGCTGGGGACTCAGGACAAGCCTCCCACAAATAACTTCCCATTTCCATCCCGAATTCAGCATTAGCCAATTTAGAGGCAATATATGGCTCTAGGAATAGGCTGTCATGTACAGTAGGCACAGGACAGCTCTCCCCTAATCTCATCTAATTGGCAACAGAAGCGGCTGTCGTTAGGCACAGAGTGTGAGAGGCATTAGAGTCGTTAGTGTTTTTGCAGGCTATAGGGAGGCCAAACATTTGGGGAGATTCAGAACCTTCTCTAGGAAGACTGTTGCACTCCTGAATTACTGCTTCTGCTAAGTGTATTCCTGCAGAGAATTACACACTTGCCCTTGTAAAAATATGAGAAAATAGAGTTTTGGCTCACAGAGGTAATAGCTTTGGGATATGTGAAAAATGCAGTATCTGTTATATTTTTAATGTAGAAATTCAGTAAGACAGGATTCACTCCTCTGCCTCTGAAATATAGATATTCCTGAGAAATAATATGCTAGAAAATGCTAATTTCTGATAGATAAAAGCATTTAATTTCTACATGATCTTTTACAAATATTGGCATATACACTGCAAAGAAAAACATTACAGAAAGTAGATTTAAAGTCACACTCCTAGGCTTCATTCAGGGGAACCTGCTCTTTTGATAGTGTAGGATAGCTATCTCTTCCAGCTTTATCTCTGAAGCAAAACCTCCATGAAATTGCCACAGACTAGAAAAACAATTCCTCTGCAACAAAATTAATTCCCCAATAGCAAAGAGCTCTGCTAGACACCTTCAACAAGTGACAGTACAATTTGAACTGTAGTTCTGGTACCCAGACGGGGATAAAATGCTGACTTGGCTTTTGCGAGAGGCCCCAGGACTGCAGAAAGTAATTTCCAGCAGAGAGTATGGTTTCTGTGTACTTAGTCAGAGAAGGTTTGTGTTTGTTTGGCTGGCAGAACTCCTGCCTGCAGGTTGAGGGCGTTGTCACTGACTTGTCCCGTGGGGCAGCACCAAGGACATGCTCCCACACCCCTGACCAGGGCTTGGGAGGTGTAATAGCCAAATCTGCTCTAGCTTGGGGGGCTGTGGCTCATCTCCCCACCTCCGAGGCACTGAGAGCAGCACTGGCTGTTTGCAGATGTCCCTCCTGCTCCTCTGAGCATCCTGCCCAGCCTGCTTCCCAGGTCACCCCAACCTCCCCATCCTTGCCCCATGAGGCTTCTCTTCACCAGCCCTGCAGAAAACTCCTTGTCGCTTCGGTTCTATTTAAGTGGAGTCTGTCTCACCACAAACACCTCATTTATGCCTTTCCTTTCTCTGGATAATTTAGAATTCATGCAGGGCTGTGGTTCGAGGAAAATCCAAATCCAAGCAGAGTGCTTGGTTAGACTGTGGCTCAGGCAGGCAGTCTTCACTCAGCAGTAGCATTTCATCTTCCAGGCCATGGCGCCTTCACAGAAGCAGAGAAAAATGTGTTTTTCTGGGAACACAGCATTCCTCTGCCATGTTTTTGTTTGCACCAAGCTTTTTCATATTGCAGGCTGTGAACAGAAATGGCCAGGGAGTTCAGTTTCTGCTACCAGTAGAGGTTTGCAGCTGCTTACCCTTCCCCCACCTCCTACTGCCAGAAGTTCCTTTAGGGCTCTGTGCTGTATGGATAAGATGGCAGTAGATGAAAAGTCACTGCAGGTACCAAGTTATTATTGAAGAGGTATAAGCTGTAAAACTTTCCCTGATGATCCAGTTCCCTGGAGCACAAGCAGGTGATGGTGCTAGAGCACATAATGTGGGTTGGAGCCATCATTGGAAATAGCTCTGGTCTTATCAGTGTCACAAAATTAGCCTGCAGATGATAACAACAACATCAACAGCAATTAGTGTTGAGAGAGATCACATCTTGCACACATGTTGTTGTACTGTGGCTGTAGGATGTCACAGCACCTGATTGCAGGCAGAAGCAATGGGAGTGCTAAGAAAACAAAGTGAAAGTACAGTTGGTGTATGTGCAGTGTAAGACATCTGGGACAGGTGAGCAGTGGGGGACTGGCGTTATTCCATATCAACCCTCCCAATGCCATTCCCCTAATATGGAGTTAACAGAGACAACAGAGTCTTCTCTTTCTGAAGTTGTTTTGCAGAACCGACGAAGTCTTAATCTTTTGCTCATGCAACAAAGAAGTCTTTGTGCAGCCCTGAGAAAAAAGTGCTGTTTTTATGCTGATCACACAAGTCTCGTTCGAGACACGATGGCAGAACTAAAGCAGAGACTTGCTCACAGAGAAAAAGAAAGAGAAGCCCAGCAAGAGTGGTTCAAGTCCTTGTTCAGTCACCGTAGCTTGTCACTCTGGTGTCCACGTTGATCGGACCGATCGTGATAATTCTGCTTGTGTTGATTTTTAGGCCTTGTGTACTAAATAAGTTAGTGCAATTTGCTAGAAATCGCTTAGAGCGATTTGACATAATGTTAGTGCAACGTCAGCAGCTTTTTTAAGTGATTAGAGATGTGATAAGTACCTACCAGTTTTAAGAATGTTATGGTTATTTAGTTTGAAGTTAACCAGTTTTGTAGTTGACTAACAATTTCACGATGTAGTCATTTAAGATACTAATTTAAAAGTTTTGCATTTATAAGTTTAGCATGTTTAGTTAATCATAGAGGGGGGGGAAATGTAGCAGTTAGGGACAGGCGTTCTCGGAAGATCTCGGGTGTACGGGTAGGTGATAAGGTTAGGCTTCTCCATTGGTAGGCCTGCTGGGTCAGCCAATCACATATGAAAGATAACACAAGCAGACAGGTGGGGTTTTGGTAGCAAAAGTTATAAAAACTCTGTGCAAGTTTCAATAAACGCCATTTTGCCATCCACCACATTGGTGTTCTGTGAGCAATGGACCGAGCGAGCTGGAGTGTAGCAGCCGTGCCGTTCAATCGCACCGGGCCCCGCTTTGTGCCCTATCGGTAACACCAGCTCCTAGTGAGTTTGCCTCCAAAAATACCTCCCATGAAATCCCCAAACATGGCAGGCAATGATGACTTCAGTATATCAGCTTCTGTCTCTCCCCCCTCCATTCTTTGCCTCTTTTTAGGTGAATTTTTAAATAAATCATGAAGTGCTGCTTGGCCAGCATGTCTGGGCAGTTAGCTAGAACATCAGCTGTAGGTGATGGGGCACTCAGTGCCATACTGAAGATAAAATAGATGCATTTTTTTTCCCCTGATGCTGGCTAACAAAATATTTTCCTGACACTCCTCACTAAAATCTCATATTAAAAATGCTTAAAGAGGCATATTAATGGTGGGGCAAAACAGGCACAAGTAGTGTTCATTGGAAAGGAAGCTATCCAATGATTGGAGTGCCCCTGGAGGCTGGTGGCTGTCCTGGGAGGTGTGAAAGGTGCACATGGCTCTGCTCAGATGTCTTTCAAGCAGGCCTGGGACATGGTTCCTACACTCACTTTGCAAGCAGGCACTGAGCCAGCCCCACTTCATCCCTACACAGCAGGAATTGCCTTGTCCTCTTCCACATACCCCATCAACTATTAGCCCTGATTTCTTTGCCTTGTTGCTAGTGGGGGTGCACAGACACAGAGAGTAGCACAAGGAGGGGTGGGATGGGGAGCAGACTTAGTAGCTGGCAGTGGGGCAGCTATTTTTGCAGCAGTGACAGCCTGTGCCTTTTACCTAAGGGACCAAGAGAGGGTTGATGGTGCCTTTCCAGGTGACAGCTAAACCTAAGACACAGTACTCTTAGGAAAGGTGTTTGTCGGGGTCCTGCTTCCTCCTCCATGCCATAAACATCTTCCCACTTCTGTGCTCCTGCTGTTGTTTTTACACCCCTCTTGACCTAGTTTGATCCCATGGTGTTTTAACACCATAATACTGATGTTACTGCTGGCCTGGTTGTGGGGATCAGCCTCCAGTGGGATCAGGTAAGCACCAAGACAGGAGTAGGTGACATGGTGTTGGGACTGGAGCAGCCAGGAAAGGGAACTAGGACCCAGGAGATAAATGTCTTTCAGTAGCAGCTAGACAGAATGACCTGGTCATTACCTCAAGCTGCCTAAATCTCTGATCTCCTATGTTTTGCTTAGAAAATCCTGCTTTTGAGTAAGGTCTTTCTCCATTCACTGATATGCTGAACACCCTCCAGTGTAGCCTATCTCCAACTCTCTTGGCTGCTGAGGAAAGGAAGGTGGCATTCCTTTTCACTGCTGTGCCTGAAAGAGAGAAAAATAGCTACTGGGGATGATGCAGGTGGAGGGGACCTACTTTGTGAGGCAGGGGAATGGAGAAGATGACCTCTGGAGATCTCTTTTGGGACAATTTTCTGGAATTCTCTGGTTGTGCGGGATAAAATGATGAGCTGAGAATAGAAAACCTTGAGTCTCTCCTGATGTTTGATGTCTATGACATGCAAATAATTTTCATTTGTAGGAAGTGACCTATTGGCAGCAGTGCATTGTATAGTTTAAAGTGTCTGGCAGAAAGAATTTTAACAAAAATCCTACTTCAAGAATTGCTTTAAACAGCCAAGAATGGTATATTCTAATCCCAAAAAGTAATTACAAGTAGATAAAGTAACATATGAGTAGTAAAAACAGTCCTGTTTTTTAAAAAATGTGTCCATTATGAGTTTTTTTTCTTTAAAGGATACACATCATTGTGTTGCACAGTGTACCTTCCCTGTGTCCACAAAGCACTGGACTAGGTGGAGAAGACAGTAAAATCACATCTTGTTAAGAGGTTGCCCAGAGGCTTCAGTGCAGTACAGAGTCTTGCTATCATGCAAGATGAGCAGAGTTGGATCAACTCTCTGTTCCTAATAGCTTGCCATGCAGCTGAAGAGACTGGAGGAAGGAGAATAAAGGGAGCAGGAATGGGACTTTGTGACTATCCAGATCCATTTTGTAACCTGAAAAATGTCCTGAAGAGCAGCAGTTTCCCCTAACTGCCCTGGGGATCTTAGCTGGCCATTTCTGATGGGTGTCAAGGCAGATGTGGAACTGGAGGTGAGATCTTCCTCTGCATCTGGATCAGGGTTTAAGGAAATAGCCAACCCTCTGTTTATGGTTAGGATTTCTAAGAACATGTTTGAATGTGAGGTTGATACTGATTTGATTATTTCAGCACAGTTAAATTGGTGGAGCACTCTACACCTGTGGGTGCAGTGACTCCAGTGTAACTATATCATATGTCATGGTTTATATCACAGTTGTACAGTTTGTCCTTATACAACTTATTATCAGTGGTGTAAGGCATTGATGTAGCTGTCTGCTCTATAGGGACCATATCTCAGCTCTTATAAAATCTGCTTGTTGCAGAAGGACAGAAAAGTGCCAGGAGGCAGGACATTGTACTGGATCTCATTTCTGCTGCTGAAGAAGTTGGCCAGATCATAGGCACAGAGATCATGAGAGCACAGAGCTGGGGAAATGAGAAGGTAACCAAGAAATAGATGTATTGTAGATTACTGAGTCATATTATTCCTGTAGATTCTGCTGGTCCTTGGCAGCTGGTAAATAATGAAGAGTGTTTATCCTGCTGATATAAATCAGAGCAGAAAAGAGCCCCAGGATTCCACCAGAATATGCTGTGCATTCCTATGGGAATCTGTCCCAGCATTGCTTTCATTTGAATCCTCCTTTGTTTATTTTGCAAAACAGAAAAATTATTCTGAAGGACTATTGGCTTCTCCAACTCCTGCCTTGGATATTCCAGCTTCCAATGAAAATCAGACACCCTCTGGCTCCAGACTAGAAACTCCCCACTGTTTTCTCTAACCACTAAGAGGTCTAGCACGTACAATTTTGAACTGAGTATCTAAACACAAAGAAACTTAGAATATTGTGACAGACTACAAGTTTTGGTTTTTTTTAAACACACTTATAATTTTTGTATCCTGTTACTCATTAGATGCGTGGAAACTTCCATTTAGGCTTGAAGAAAAGAGTTAAAAATTGTTAAGTGTAATGGGTCTCTACATAGCATGTAAGACATTTGAACTCTACTGGCAATGAAAAGCAAGATGAAGTACTTTTTAGACTGGTAACTATTGTCATTGTAGGCCAAAAACTGAGGCACTGAATTACCAATGAGAATAAACTTGTGGATCAGCAAAACAGCTCTCCTACTGATCTTCAAAGTGATGTAGATTAAAATGAGATTCCCTTCAACAGGGAATCCTTTGCAGAGGACATCTAATTTTTTTGGTGAGAAGAGTGTTGGGAACTTAGAAAGCAAACTGTGGTCTCCACCGAGATTTCTCAAGTAAACATGTGCCAGCAACCAGAGGAGATGCAACCCTGATTTTCTGATTCACCTGTATGTCTAACACATCCCTGCCTGTCTGGAATCTCTTAGTATTTCCTGCCAGGACTGAATTTTTTTAAAAAAAGAGAAAATCAGAGGAAGAGACTGCAAAAAACAGGGAAAGGCGAGGAGAAACTATAGCCAAGCAGTTTCCTTTTCATCATCTTTCAAGGTATTTTTGGGCCAGTCTCTTTCTACTCAAGGGAAAAAGAGGAGCTGTCAAAGAAGAGGAAATGTCCCAGCCACTTCAGTCTGGTGGTGGTGTTGGCTGACCATTCAGTGCTCTTTTTGACACTCTAGGACAAAGATATCCTGCAGATAATTGAATTCAGAGGTAACTTTTCTTTCCTCTGGCCACAGCCCAGTCAGACTCAAGTTTCCTTATGAGTGTGATCCTTTTTGACACCTCTTTTAATGTAGAAATCCCTCAAAATTCTAGTCAGACGAAAGCTCAAATCCATTGAGTGTCTCCACACAAATCACTCCATGTCAGCAATTTGTGTCACAGCTAGAGAAAAATCACTCTCCCTTCCAATTTAAAATCTCACTTGTGTTAGCTACACTTCTTTATGTACAGTTAATGAATACCTTGAATTCAAGTTGACTAAAACTCGCTTTCCAGTCCTTTGGGAGAGCATCACCATTCTGCTGGTCACTCAGAGTCCATCTGGGTGGAGCCTGGAATTCATGAATCCCGCTCAGACCGCTTACACATTTTGCAGAGTGCGATGGGGATCTGAGCTTCTGTGTGCACAGATAAACTCATCCCAGTTGTCAGTTTGCATTTCTATGTTCACAGACTGCCACTGTGATCATGTCACTATTTGTTTGCAACCTTCCCCTGCTTCTTGTGTACCTCCTACATTAAATCATAGAATCACTAAGGTCGGAAAAGACCTCCAAGATCATCAAGTCCTACTTCTGACCAATCACCACCGTATCAAATAAACCACAGCACTAAGTGCTATGTCCAGTCATTTCTTCAACACTTTCAGGGATGATGATTTCACCACCTCCCTGAGTAGCCTGTTCCAATGCTTTACAACCTTTTCTGTGAAGAAATTCCTCCTCATGTCCAATGTGAACTTCCCCTGGCACAGCTTGAAGCCCTTTCCCCTTGCCCTGTCATTGGTTGCTGGGAGCAGAGACTGACTCCCACCTGGCTGCAACCTCCTTTCAGGGAGTTGTGGAGAGCAAAGAGGTCCCCTCTGAGCCTCTTTGTCTCCAGGCTAAACCCCAACTCCCTCAGCTACTTCACAGGACTTGTGCTCCAGATCTTTCATCATTTTCATTGTCCTTCTCTAGATTCCCTCCAGCCCCTCAATGCTTTTATAGTGAGGGCCCAGAGCTGGACACAGGACTCGAGGTGTGACCTCACCAGTGCCGAGTACAGGGGGACTCTATTGCTGACACAGGCCAGGTGCCCTTGGCCTTCTCAGCCACCTGGCCACAGCTGGCTCATGTTCAGCTGCTGTCACCAGCACCCCCAGGTCCTTTTCCTCTGGGCAGCTTCCCAGCCACTCTGCCCCAACCTGTGGTGCTGCCTGGGGTTGGAACTGGTCTATCCATTCTAGCTGTCTGCAGTCAGCTCTTACCCTACCCATCATCTCTCATTCAATTGGAAGCTATTGGATCTTTGGCCAGACTATGGTGCCACACCATAGTGCCTGTATGTTACATTTTCAGATCTAATGCCCACATTTTCTCCTTTTTTGCCTCTCATTCCTGGAGGCGTTCCCTGTAATAGGAGACAAAATCTGTTCCACCACTCTCTTTCAGGCTTCGCTGGCTGGAAAAACTGTGACGGAAGTGTTTTTGTGGTTGCTGGCATGTGCCAGTTCACTGCAACTGGAAGGTTGTGCAAGTCCCGTGAGGGCCAGCCCGCCAGGAGAACGTCCCCAGCAGGGGCTCCGTGCCCCCTCTCACTCAGCGTTGCAACAGTTCCGGTTTTTGTTCTGGCTGGACTGTCACCAAGTGCTGAGATGCAAATTCCTCTGCAAATAAAATGTCTCTCTTGGCTCAGTTCTCTTTCCAATTGTTTTCCTTCCAGTGATGCTGACGGGTACAATGGTTAGGTTGCAGCCCATCGCACTGACCAGCGCTGTCTCTCTGTGTCTGTGTGCTCATTCATCTGTCTCTAGCTGCCCATTGTGTTCTTGCCTCATGATCACTTTGAAGGGTGGAACTGTGTTTCCTTTTGTCCTCAGACCTATGGGACTTTGGTTGAAAAACAGACATCTTATGCCCTATGGTAACACAAGCAAGAAACAATAAGATTTTTTTTTCAGTAAGAGGACAAATGTTAAGTCCTTACTCAGGCAAACCTCCATTAGCTGTAGTGCAGCTGAATACTCTTTGAGGAGAAACACAGGGAGAAGATAAGGATTTGGTTCAAGAGAAAATAAATTAAAATGCACACTGTCCTCAGCCTTCTGCATACTTGCAATCTCCACACTGGCATAATGAAGAGATCTTTCTTAGCATATTGTAGGTCATGGTCAGACACAGAGGTGGCCTGCTCATGGGGATTAAGTGGAAATAAATTGCATCGTTTCAGTTGTGGTTTGTACAAGGTGTGTACCAGGGCTGTATGTCCTCATGTACCTTCTGCCCAGTCACAAGATGAACCAGGCTGTCAGTCTTCTATGTTCTCAGGAACAGAAAATAAGAGTAAGAGACAATGTCAATCCTTAAAAATAAAGTGAGAGGTGAAGGGGAGTGGTATGCTGTCGCTGTAGGACACGATAAATGAGACACGGACTCACGGTTTAGAAGGCTGAAGCTTTGAAAAGGGGCTGGTTTATTCTCAGAACTTATTTTTATACTTTTTTACAATGTGCCCACCTAAGAGGTGGGATTTCTGGACTCATTGGCTACATTAAGGGTCAACAAGCAAAGTCCCTCCTCAGAAGAGGGAAAAGTGAAAAACAAGATAGTTTACATAGAGTGACTTTGTTTACTGACTCCAATCCCTGAGAAAGAGTTTAAGAAAAATGCAAACATGAGAAACAGTGACTACAGTATGCCTACCACTGCCCAAAATGCCTGTGGGAAATTCTCACTAGCTTGTGCTACCCCTTAGACTGTGCCTTGGCTTTGTCCATGAGGGTCTAGCTGGTTTGGGGAAGCTGTGTCAGTGTGTGTACCAAAAGTTAACATTATATATAGATGATTGTTGACTAACCTTCGAGCCCTAGTTAGTTTATTAGTAGAGATACAGCTTATGTATCACAAATACACAAATAAAAAAAAGGTGAGGATTGAAAAGAAACTGCAAATGCACAGGCAAAAAGTGTGCATAAAAACACAAGCACCACAGATAAAAAAAAATGGATAAAATGGATTAATTAAATAACTGGTTTTGAAATTCATAGCATACCTATGCCCTGTCCAAGACAGGAATGCAGCTCTCTTAGGTGCTTCATAAATCAGTAGTATTGGATGTCCCTTGTATGTGACATCTAACTGTCTGATTACTTTATGTATTTTACAAATGGGATAGGAAGCAAAGGGATAAATGAGCCATTTAAAAGTAAACCCAGTTATGCTCAAATTTGAGTATAACACATTCATGCTTATCTTTTTTGAGAAACTTTTTGAGAATGAATGAGTATCTCATTAGAGGTACTCATTAGAAAATTTGTGTATTCTTTTTTCAAAAGCAGCTAAGATTAAAAGAACTGTGGTGGTACGAATCTAAGGAAGCAATTCTGTAATTTGGGAGTTTGGAACCTATTCATGAGGAGATGTCTCAAATGAAAAAATTTCATGACTTGAGAATGCAGATGATCTCCCTTAAAGTTTTAAAGCTTACTCTGAAAGTGCTTCTATTTCATGTATCCCTGAAAAAGGCAATGGGGTACAAATTCAGTGACTGGCAAGGTTAATACAGGTCAGTATCATTCATCCTTATGTGCTGATAAGTAGCATAGTTACAAAGGAAAGAATTTGCTTTCAGTATTTGCAAGTAGAAAGAAACGTAAAATTAGATTTAATTCAAGTTTACCAGAAGGTGGAGCTGGATAGTAAATCTAAACAATAGCTGGAAGTGAATACATTCCAAGGATTATTCCAGTACAGAAAAATGAGTGTTGTTGATGTATCAGTAGTTTCCATGCACTGCAATTCATATACTGCAACTGGCACCTATTACCTGGACAGAACTCAAATGATCAGAGTAGCCACAAAAGGGTACATTAATGATATAATGGTAATATGAAAAAAGACTGCAGAAGTATGGTTTGAAAATAATGAAAATGAAATGCTAATTTTAACTCCAATTCTCCAAAGTACTGAGGTATGAATATGCAGGTAAAGACCACAAAACCTTAAATTGAGGCTGCAGGGGAAAGTAAACCTCAGGCACTGAAACATATGTGTCAAGATAAATAGCCTTATCAGACTTATCATGGGCTATCTCTTAAAATTATATCCCAGGGTATTTCACATTTCCATACTCCTTTCCCCTGTAGATTGCCATATTTCCGTACAAATATTCCTTTGGGCAGATGAGGCAGACATTTAACTTAATCTTTTTGTCCTGATGCATGAAAAATCTCTTTCAAAGAGCATCCTTCACTATGGATGGCTGGACTGCGTTTGCAGGACCTTCCCAGAGGTAGGCTTATTATGTCTTCTTACAAGCTGTCCTTGCTGCAGGCATTCTGGTAGAGTCTGGAGGTGGAGTTGTGATGACATGAAAGACCTATCCTAGTTTTGAAGTTATCTTTCCCCACTGGAAACTTTTTTGCCCAAGTTACAAATCTTTTGCCAGCCTTTCAGTGTCCAACTTAGCTTGGGAAGTGTTCAGCTGGAGCATTTGCCACAGGTCTGAACCAAATGTATTGGGTTTGTCAGTGAAATATCATTTGAACAGGTTTAAGGGACAGGTGCATGCTCTGGCTTCCTCTTTTTGGAAAGATTTCCTTAACCACGCGCTATTGCATGGTGGTGCTGGACATCAGAGCAGCCCATGATGTGCCCCTTTGTTAGTGATATTTGCAGTGATGGGTATTACTCCCCTTCAAAATCACCAGGTAAACACCAGCATCAATCACAGATGAAGCCCAGAGCTGCAGGTGAGATGACACTGAGGTGTCCTCACAATGGCCCTATGTTCTTTTTTTTCAGTTCATCTGCAGATCATGATGGAAACCAGTTTGGAAAAGGAGATATTTGGAAGATAATGAAGAATTGGCACCAGGCTCAGGGCCCACATTCACTCCATTCTGACTTCAGTCCATCTCAGAATAAAGAACTGTAAAAAACAGGCAAAAGATGTTTGCAGAGATTTTTCAGAAAAGTGATTTTCCACAGGCAGAAAGAATATGGTAAACCTTTTCAGGGGAAGAAATAATAAATACAGAGCTCCATTGTGTTCCATCATAACTGACAAAAGGCTCATATGATTAATGATTAATGCCAGACCAGTAAAGCCCTCCCAAATATGCTTCCCAAAGAAGGAAGAAGGCAGAGGGTTTAGGTCTTCAGCTGAGGTATCGGAATTAATTTAAATATGATTGTATCTCACATGCTTGGTCTTAATTGTCTCCTCCTGAAAATTCAATACCTGCATTCATGCTCCTGGGCTCCAGGGATTCCAGAGCACCACACTGTCCCCACTGAAAGGAAATGAAAAATCGGCTGATGCTAACCAGACCCCTTCAGCAACTTTACCCATTTAAGTGCTGTATCCTGCAGAGTGATTAATGATTTTTTTCCTTCTACATCTAACAGCAAAGAAAGAAGGAAAGAAAGAATGTGTACTGTCGCTCACCTTCTAGCCAATAGACTACAAAGGCATAGCTTGCCAGGATATTCACTTTCCTCCTGGGTGTGATTTATTTTTCATGTGTATCTGATGTTGCCTCTTCCTTGGATGTGGCTGGAATCTGCAGCATCTTATCAGCAAAAGGCTTGGCTCACTCTTGTGTGTGACTAGCACTGTGCTTTCTTTGGGCCTTTTTAAAACTGCAACCTGAACCTGTTCACCAAGCCTTTATTAACATGTGTTTTATGGTACAGGTGTAATAATTAATCCAAATGGTTAGCAGATGTGGCTGTCTATCTCTGGGCATATCAGCTCCTACACACCACCCCTTAATCAAGCAGTGCCCAAGCAATGCCAAAGTAAATGAAAGAAAATAAATTCCACCAAGATATTTATGAGGGCCACCTGGATAGGGAAATACCTTGGCCTTTGCTGGTCCCCTGCTCCAGGTGGCTACAAAAGACTGAAGTCCCTCTCTATATAAGAGTCAAATCAATCTTGCAGGGAGCTGAAAATGAAAAGCTGTGCTTGGCTCCCTAGTTTAACAATAATGAAATTTTGTGCATGTGCTCTAAGGAAGTCTTCCCATTTCACCTTATTTATTTGAAATTTCCCTTCTTTTTACCAACGCCAGCACCTGATGGACTTCACATAATTCAGGTTGCTGGTTCCTGCCTCTGTTTCTGGCAAGCCAAAGCTAAGGATCTTCTTTGTGTTTCAGCTGGACTCCGGGTGTTTCTTTGCAAATCACGAAGGGAGATGCCAGATTTTTACATTCCTGCCATTTCCACTTTTTTTTGGTTTTTTCCCCAATTATTTATAGTCTTCACATGGGTAATTCCTGGCAGGTTTTCATCACATTCAGCTTCTGCTGGGACAAAAGGCTTTGCCTGTGAAGGGGTGGTTGTTCCAGCTGCCTCAGGAGGAGCCCATCCCTGGCGGAAGCTGCAGCCTCAGCCTCTTACAGCATCATGGCAAAATGCACCTTCCACCCCATGGGAAAGTCCCACACATCTGCTGCATCACATCCAGGTGCTACACTCCAACAGCCACCCTGAGAATACCATGGATGAAAACTCAGGTGTCCTGGGCTTCATTGAATGCAGTGTGGCCAGCAGGCTGAGGTGTGTGGTTCTGCCTCTGTGCCTGGCACTTGTGATAATCAGCTGGAGCAGTGCATCCAGCTCTGTGGCTGTCAGCTCAGGAAAGACGTGGACCTGCTGGAGCGAGTCCAGAAGGGAGCCACAAAGATGGGTAGAGGGCTGGTGTCCCTGCCATGACAAGGGGGTTGGAACTAGATGACCTTGAAATCCCCTCCAACCCCAAGCATTGGATGGTTCCATGGGGTGCAGAGATAGGTTGACTCCCGCTGGACATCAGATGCCTCCCCAAAGCCACTATGTCACTCCCTCCTCAGCTGGATGGGGAAGAGAAAATACAATGGAAGGTTCATGTGTTGTAATACAGTACAAAAGAAATGACATTCACGCACTGAGATGTTTAAGGCAGAAAATGGGGTCGTTTATTTACACACTTTGACATTTAAAGAATTTTAACAGTGACTATGGATTGGAAGAAGAAAATTTTCTTCTCTAACTACACTGGTTAACAGTTGATTTTTTTTTTCCTTTCAGAAAGGAATGCAAAATAATCATTATTTACATGGAAAGTGCATGAGAAACTTTATTTTAAAAGTAAAACATCAGAAGGCTGAAAAAACAGGGCGACAGTTCATGGACTGAGATAAGGACAGGGAGAGACCACCCACCAATTACCATGACACAGAAAACATACTTCATTTAGGGCAGTTAGTTTCGTTTACTACTAATCAAATCAGAGTAGGATAACAAGAAATAAACCAAAATCTTAAAAACACCTTATCTCAGCTCTTCCTTCTTCCCAGATTTCATTTTACTTCTGGTTTTCTCCATCTCTTTCCTAAGAGGAGCTCAGGAAAATGTGGAGAAGAGATGGAAGTTATAGCATCATAGAGTGGTGGGAGTTGAAAGGGACCTTTAAGATCATTTAGTTCCAACCCCACTGCCATGGGCTTGGACACCTTCCAGTACACCAGGCTGCTCTGAGCCTCATCCGGCCTGATCCCCAACACTTTGTTGTTGAGATGGGGCAGCCACAACTTCTCATCCAGGGATGGGGAGTTTCTGGCCTCTGTGGGCAGGTCAATCCATCACACATTGTTGTCTGCTGCTCCTTCCTCCTCAGGGGGACAACTCCTCACACTGCCCCTCTGCTCCAGTGTGGGCTTCCTTTCGTGAGAGACAGTCCTCTGCAAACTTCTACAGTGTGAGTCCTTCCTCAAGAAGTGCTCCAGCATGAGTGCTTTCCACAAGGTGCAGTCCCTTCAGACACAGAATGCTCCAGCATGGGTCCCCCTTGGGGTCCAGGTCCTACCAACAAACCTGGTGCAATGGAGGCTTTTCTCTCCATTGAGCTCTCAGGGAATGAGAAGCAGTCAATGCTGGGAAAAAGATGTGCATGTGCCTTGGGTTATGGAACCAAAAGTGTGTATTCTATTTCATTTGTTGAAAGCAGTTGGGGAGATGTTTTTTTCTTTATCTGTTATTCTGGGGGAAGAGGGGCGGATGCCTTCTGACGATGGGCCAACTGTTAAAACCAGGTGGGGCATTGTTCCTTATCTCTTTCACCACCCGTCCTCTCTCTAGGGGAATATTTTCTGCTAATGGGCCATTAAGGCTCACCAATGACAGGACACATTCCATTATCCCATTGTGAGATGCTCCACCCAGTGGGGGGAAGCCAACCATTCCTACCTACCTAGATAAAAACTGAGTAGGAAGACCAGGTAATCTGGTTCCATCAGATTCCTAGAGGAAGACTGGACCCTTCTCACCATCACTGGACCCTTTTCTCTCAAGAACGTCTCTGCTCCAACAGAACCACATCTGCCACTCTAGAAGGACTTTCTGTGGACGGCTTCTAACACCCTGACCAACAGAGTGTCAGGTTGTAGCTCTGACTCTATCAGGGTTTCTAGGATTGTTGTTTGGTTGGTTGGTTGGTTGGTTGGGTGGGTGGTTTTGAATTCTACTACATTTGTATTGTTAATATTCCTAGTAAAGGACTGTTATTCCTATTCCCAGTTCTTTGCCTGAAAGCCCTTAATTGCAAAATTATAATCTGGAGGGGGTGAGGGATTTATATTCTCCATTCCAAGGGAAACTCCAGCTTTCCCTGGCAGATACCTGTCTTTCCAAACCAAGACAGCATGATAGAAGAAATCATCTGACATCCTTATTGGGAGCTGTAAGTCCTTCTTATCCACATAACAAAATAATGAAGTTACCAGTGCAGCTAGCTCCATCACAGGCATTGCTTAGTGCTTAACAACTATGATGCCAGGCTACATAGGCAAAATTGTGTGCCAGATGTAATAGATAATTAAATCAAAGCTGCTAATAGGCATGTACCTTGCACTTTGAACATGTAAGCTCATTTCCTAATCAACATATATAGGAAAAAGTTTCCTTTAGGTTGTTTTTTATCTATTTGGCAAGTTTTGCCTAATAAGTCCGTATATTGACAGCTGCCCTAGACGGAAAGATGAAACAGGTGGATTACTGGAGTGAAGCTTAACACACTGATTATCCTGATGCAGTTTAAGTAGTTATTAAAAAACTTACAGGCAAACACAAAGGGTATTAAAACTTTTTCAGTTTGAACTATTACTGCCTAAATTTCCCCACTATTCAGTCATGCTAGAGAGAAATTACTGAACAAAACCAAGCACATGATTCATGATTAAATCCATGAGACCTACTGGCTATCAGCTTTCCATTAACCAGTCTGAAACTCTATGCCAAGAAGTGTCACAGTCTGCTTAGAACAGCAGTGGGGCCAGGCTCAACCAAATGGCAGCAGCAAAAAACTCCCAAACTATGTGGATTTCGTAACCTATCTCCCCATATTTTCATCCCTGCTATGCAAGGTCTGAATGTTGGAATGAATTGTCTTTGATAACATGGAGGTTAATAGCCCCAGGAGTCTGGAGTCTCCTCTTTTCTTCCCAAAGAGGTTTTGGAATATGGATGTGCACAGAAGTGTGTTAAATGGATTATGCTTCCATTATTTTAACTTGTTTATTTGCAACATGAGAACAGCATGAAGCAAACACCTGGGAAGTTTCAACTGGAAAAGTTCAGATGTTCTTTGGTTATGAAGGCACAAAAATAGCATCCTTTTAGAACAAGCATATAAAAAAAATAAAAAAAAATCAGAAGAGCCATATGTTGTGTAACATGAAAACTGACGTTTTTCTTGTGGCTTCCAAAAATATCCACTTCTGCCCTGAGACTAATGCCTGTTACAGTTTAGCCAAAACAGGGTCAAAGCAGGTGGTTTAAGATTAAAGTCCCATATCAAATTAACTGTGATATTCAAGATCTGGTAAATACTCTCCAGGGCAAGTTGAATAAGAGCCCTCATTATGCACAACAGATTGGAGTAAATAAAAATTGTGAGACAAACAAAACGTCCCCTCTCTGCAATGGAGCATTCCCTCCACCGCCCAGTCCCAAGGGAAGGAAAAGAAAAGGAAGACCAGCGGTCAGATGAAATACTTTATTGTGAAGGAAGCATGTGTCTGGCAGCTTCAGACACGCACATGAAAAGTAGACTGTTGGAACCAAAGGGTTTCTCCATATGTTGAACTCTGAGTCTCCCATTTCTTCCAGAAATGATTAGCTAAGGATATTTTCCACTTTTCAGTCAAAGAGAAAACAAAATACTGCAGGGAGATGTTAGATGTTCCACTGGGAAATGTACATCTTCTTATCTCTCTCTCTGAGTATCCCTTCCAATCTTTCTTTTCCACCTGCCACAGATCCTGGGCTACTAAGCCAAGTTTCATGGGGATTATAGTTTCCTGAGCCTTCCTGTTGATCATTTATAATTACTGGCATGAGATTGCCTTTTTTTTTTTTTTCCTCATTCTTTTTTTTTTTTTTTTTTTTTTTTTTCTGTGCAACGTTCTCAGGAGCCTGAGATTTATTTAAAAGCTATGTCAGTGAATCAGAAAAATCCTTAGCCTATTCTTTTAAAACTCCTGACTGTAGTGGACATTTTTTCTTTGGTACCCTGAGGACAAAGCATTGATGTTGGAGGTAAGACACTTGGCACAAAAGCAATGTGTGCAGCTCAAGGAAGTTCTGTCTATTATCATGTACTCACTGTAGAGTACACACAAGTCACAAAGCTTCATTAAAATTTGTATCTTCCCTCCATTCACAAAGCTGTAATATTGCCTCCCTTGCTCGTTCTTGCACTTCTGAGAAGTGCAAGATGTGGTTGGACACTTTGCTAGTTGCTGTCTTCCCATATTTCTACTTGTTTGTTTTTGGTTTTTTTGTTTGTTTGGGGTGTTTGTTTGTTTGTTTGTTCCCTAGGCCCTGTTTTTGGTGGTTTTGCTCCCTGTTCGTTCATATCTGTGAAATGCACTTTGCACAAGAGAGGAGAGAGGTGGTTGTGTCTCTGGTCACTGCACTCACCAGACATGCTGATCCTTAAGTGCCAATGCAGATGTTCCAGACTGTTGAAGCTTTGTGCTCTGCATGAAAGATGGAAATTATGCAAAAACCCCGCCTTGGCCAAAGGACTGCAGTAAAAAGCCTTAAAGATGAAAGGGAGAATTTTGGACTTTGAAAACAGGGCTGTAAACTCTGGCAATCTTTAAAAATGTAAAATATGTACATATCTGTGTAAAAGCTTTCTGACAACACCGCTTATAAAGGGGAAAGTAGAGTGACTGAAATAAGCAGATGCCTGCCTAAAACTGATTGGTTAAATAGTGGAGGCTGAGACAGAGCTTCTGGAACCAAAAATTAGTATGTTCAAAGTGGATTTCTGTAAAATAGATCTTATCCAAGATCTATTGGATATATAGAGATATATATCCAGATATATATATACAGATATCCAGCCTGGGATACAAGGGAGATGAGGTTCTAAATATAGTGCATAAAGCACTATATCTATATACAGTATACATAGTATCTCAATAAAATAACATTCAGTATGGAATTTCATTTGGTGTCACTATACGTTTTCATTCAGAAACTAGCATAATAAAAAATGGATGCAACTTATGCTAAGTATTTCAAAAATTAAATAATAAATTGGAAATACTATAAATCTGGACTCTTTGTTAAATAACCAAGATATATCTGGAGCCCTGCATGGTTCAGTTTTCAGAATTAAGCTATTTTGTATTAGTATCAATGTCCAAGGGAAAAAAAAATGAGCTAACCACTGACAAAGACTGGATATGACACAAATATTATGGAGTGGGAGAAAGAAAAAAAAAAAAAGGCAGGAAGATAAAACAGTGATGCAGACCAGATTGCCTGGTAAAACAGATGCTAGCAACATATTAGGAAGTAAAGCCAATCTTCTGGAAAAAAAAAAATGAACAAAGCCATATAGACAGAATATACTTAGTGTGTACTCTGGATGGTAGTACAGTGGAGACACAGTCCACTAGAGGTTCCCTGAAGACCTCCAGAAAGGATTCCAGGGGTGAACTAGAAATGAGAAAATAGAATACAGGTATGGTATTTGGTGAAAATGTGACCACAACATCTATATTCCCGAGTGTCCACAATCCAAGCTGGGGGAATTGAATAGCAGAAAAAGTCTCATAGGATAATCTAGAGGATTGTTAAAAGGCTGGAAAACTTGCACTAGAGCAGAAAACTATAAAAGAGCTCAGTTTCTTGAAGAATTTTATAAGGATGACTGTCCATATGTCTCCACAATGAGAACCCTTTTTTGTTCTGTTTGGGTTTTTTAATCTGTTGGATAAAGACCTCAGAGCATCCAATGCCTGGAAATACAAATATGGTAACTTCAGGCCAAAAATAAGACACGCATGTTTTCACCAGAGAGGGACAGATAATCACCAAAGGAATAAATGTGGTGGCTATACAAGGTTCCCTATCACTGGCAATTTGAAAAATAAAGATTGGTTGTTTGTCTTAAAGACATGTGCTTTGCTTCCAAAAGGAAGTAGTTCAGGGAGGTGGTGGTCTGGCCTGTGCTCTCCTAGAGGTCAGGATTGATGTGCAGGCTGCTCCTCTCTGGCTTTATAAACCTTCAATCTGTTCCTTAATTCTTGCACAGGGAGGTCTGTTCTTTTGGGCTTTGCTTTTCCTATTGAATTGAAATTAGACATGATTGCATTTGTAGCATTAATTCTCCCGGACAACCAATAAATCAGACACATATTTTGCTTGGGATGTTTAGTTCACTTCAGCCGCAAAAAACTAAGGAGGAACTTGGACTGCAACATGGGTATTACAAAGGGAGGAAGAGATAGCTTTATGGGCTGTAATGAGATGACCTCATCCAACATTGCCTTCCTTAGATGTCAAAACCCTAATTGTTTGAGATTGTTGTTCTCTATTTGTTGCTTGCTTGTTTTCTTTTAATTGAGGCTAAACTTAAAAACAGAGTGAAAATTCACAATGGAGCCAAACAGAGTGAAAAGTCACAATGGAGCCAAAGCAAGATGAGCATTCTCTTTTCTTTTTTTCCCTGCTGGAATTATCCCAGGATTTTAACTTCAAGTGGGTTTAATCTAAGGGCTCCAACCTCCCTGTAGCCACATGTTGAACCAATTGAAAAGCAACCAACAGGTAAATATCTCTATCACGGCACTGCTAATAATGCACCAGACCTTTAGCAGAAGAGGAAACCCTTTTGACCCCTCTTGTGAAAGCTTTTCTGTGGGCCTCGAGTTTGGTTGATTTTTTTCTTAAACTGTCATTACAAATGTAAGAAGCAGACACCTGCAAGAAGCTGATAACTCTACATACATCAACAAGGAGGGAAAGCAGAGGCAAATAGGTTTTATTTGGCTTTAAGGGAGCACCAGGGAGAAATACACAGAGAGATTGACCGACAAGGGCTTCAGTAGAAACCCATCAGCTCGTAATGTGAGAAAGTGCTTGCAAATGAACAAAGAGCCCGTGGCCCTTTCCAAAAGTAGGACACTTTGCCTAAAATATTCTACTTTTCCCCCATTGTTTCCTACCCTCCTGTGTTGAGGTCTAACCACAGAACAAGGCACCACTGAGCCACACTGCCGTTCCGTGTATCCATCTGGAACATGTCAAGCCTTGGCAGCCTGCCCCTATGCAAAACCCTGAAAAGGGAAGGAGGTAACTGTTACGTATTTTTAAAACAAAAAAATTTCCTGTGAACTACGATCCTATCCGAATTTGCATTCTGTAAAGAGACAGGCTGTGTTCAGCAAGTATCTAGCGAGCTCCCAAGAAACCTTGAATTGTTTGAAGAGTGTCAGAAGAATGTATCAGAAGCTGAGAGGAAAATGTGGTCATCATAAGGCAAAGAATAAATGCATTACAGTTATTGGAGATATCCTCTCTCTATTTAGACATAAAACACATCTCCTGCCTACTTCTGGGCAGAAATTATTCATGAATGATGTCATTTTTTCACATCAGACAATTAAAGAAATTATGAAAAATTTTGTTCCTATTGCTTAAAAGTGTTTAGCCCTAGAAAAAAAAGTGAGGCTGTTGAAGATTTTACAGAGCTATTTGCTAAAATTAAAATATTAACCCCAATTCTCAGACAAATTTTACCCCTGATGCCATCTCATGTTCTGAATTTACTCCTAAAGGACTAGGGATTTTTCACTGTCTTCCTTATGCTGTTTTAAAGGGCTATGTTGTTTCATTAAGTACCACCTAGAATTTCTAACAATAAATGAGCACGTCCTTCAGGAGGTGCAGGTAGTATTTATTTTGTTTAATGAGTATACTGTAATTTTTATTTATATACAGTGTAAAATTTACATTGTGGCTGTTGTATGTATCTTCTGTAAGTCTTCTTCTGCTTAACAGAAGCCTGTAGGTTTTTCTCATGTCCAAAATCATATAGGAAATGACAGTTTCATTGTTTCAGTAATGGGTAAGCTCAGGACTTAAAGGACATATCTCTAAGACAGCAGTTTCTCACGTTTTGTGCCTTGCTTCATCTTAGTAGAGGAAGAAAAAGTGCTTCACATGTGTTTAGATGTTTTTAGTTGCTTGAGTTGCCTTGTTTTCCTTTGCTGCTACAATTCCATTTCTTCATCAGGATTTACTACAATCTTAAAAGTCAGAGATATCTAAGAGGCAATGCATTTACAGAATTTTAACATATAAATTTGAGAAGTGGGGTTCTGTTCTATCAGATAACCTCAGCTGCATAAGAATATCCATTTAACACACATTCAAAATAACTTCTACAATGCTTCTAAGCATCTGTACCCTAGCTCTTTGTTTCCATAGAACATCAGAAGAAATAAGGACTCTGTGAGCTGATCACATTTCACAGGTACTTTCTATCTGGGGGAACTTTTCAGGAAAAAAACCCATCATTTATCATCTTAGCATTTTTATACATAAAAATAAAAGTTTAAAAAGTATAAAAAGATACACAAAAGAAGTTCATTAATTATAAAAGAGGCTGAGGTCATGATTTCAGACATTATTCTATTTTTTATTCCTGTTTTTAGGGGAATTAGAATTACAGCTGTTGAGTCTGTGAGAAGACACTCAGAGTCACAAGACCACAGCAGTCTTTGGACCTTAAATCAATCAATCAATTTCTTTCTTTCTTTCTTTCTTTCTTTCTTTCTTTCTTTCTTTCTTTCTTTCCTTCTTTCCTTCTTTCCTTCTTTCCTTCTTTCCTTCTTTCTTTCTTTCTTTCATTAAAACAAAAATATGTCATAAAGTGTCATTATACTATTGATGACAGTGAAGTTATGGTATTTTTTTACCAGTTGAGGTTTTGCTCCACAGTGGTTTTGGTTATTTACTGCACAGCAAGGGGTATATTGTGCCAGGCTACAGTGACTATTGTTCTGTTTGAAGGAATAAGAGATTTCAGAGCCCCAAAGATTAGGATAAGTATCACCTTCTCTCATGGCTCAATGTCCCTCCAAGGTTCTACCTTCAGTCAAATAAATGGGTGTGTTATGTTGAGCTGCACTCGTTACCCAAATGACACCATTCTCCTCGCTCTCCATCCCATCCCATCCCATCCCATCCCATCCCCTGACCCTTGACCTTTGTTTGAAATCTGTTTTTAAAAGGTGACCTGGTATGTTTTTTGTATTTCCATGAAAGCTGTTGTGGTATTTCCTGTTGCCCAGAGCCCCACTAAGTCATATCAGTAGTAGATAAGGTGAATTGAGAACTGTTACAGTAAAAACTACAGGAGGATACGATGAAACTGTTAGCACAGAGTTTTAAATGGAAAGTACATAAGTTTGTAACACAATGAATGCAAAACTTCTGGCCTGTGTTGCCACAGGAGGTTGCAGTGACAGACAGAATTCTGGATTTAGGCAATTTTGTGGATAGTGAGTCCATAAAATGGACTAACAGGGCTAGTAAGGGATGTACTCACTAGCATCCTTAATTCAATCATGGTGTGTCCTGAGAACCTCAGATAGTGGCTAGGTTTGTGTTGGTCCTCAAAACTGCATATCCTGTTGCCACTGCCAGTAACCAGCTACAAAATCAGCTTTGCTGAGGGATAGATGGACCTCAGCTCTGGCCTCACAGGCCAAGAATTTTCTCCGTCCGGTCTGTGGACTCAGAATTTATGTCATCCAACCTTTAATATGGAAAACTGAAATTTTCTCCTGGATCTTTTTTTTTTTTTTTTGGTGTTCCTGAGTACAGCTCAATACTTTGTTTTCAGCAAAAGGTAAGGGGAGCCTGAGATCTGTCTGCTGTCAGGATGGAGAAGATACAGAGAAGACACAGAGAAGAGCCAGGGCTCCCAAGGATGTCTGCTGACTGTGTAAGTAGTACAGCTAAAAGACCTAACACTATGTCAGGCTGGAACAAGCAGGAAAAGCAAAGGTTTCTCTGCTGCTTGCAAAGGTCTCTGAAACGTTTTGCTGCTCTGTGTCAGCTGTGGCTTACACATCCAGGTCTATGGAAGGAAGGGATATAATGGTTTTGTTTTCAGAATCTCATTCTGAAAGTGATAAAGTTTTCCATTTGTTCGAGTGATTTCTATTCTACTCCTAATCATTTTAAAATTTTCTGTCTGCTGGTTGTTATATCAAAGCTGAGAAGCAGGCCAGAGAGGAAGCTTCACAAATAGCTCCCATAGTGCAAATTCATGTTTGCAAAGACCTTTTTTCTTTTTCACTGTTGGTGTTCTCATAAGTGAAAGGCGAGTCTGAAAGTCTAAAAGACTGGATAATATTACAATGTTCAGATTAATTTCATTTTTATAATTTTTACGGCTTTGCACCATGTTGCTTGTCAGTTAGTAGAAATAGATCAACTTTCTACCAATTCTGAAAGCTAATCATCTCCTTTCCTCTTAGGAAAAAACAAAACAAATTGCATTTTCTTGGATAACCCAGCCAAGTGGCCTTGTCTTCCTATAAGATCCTCCTTGTTTAAGTGTTTATGCCTATTTGTTGTACATGCTTTTGCACAAGTGGCCAAATGTTAGTTCTTTATCACAAGCATAATGCAGTGAGTAAAAATCTGTGATTTTAGAGCTGGGATCTTTTGCATCACTAACAGATTTAAGGAGGGAAAAGGAACATCAAAAGAGCAAGGAACAGGAGCTGCTCTTCTCTGATGACTTCTTCTGCACCCACTTGGAGGAATGGATGTTAGGGCAGGATTTAAAGCAGGCTTTTCTCCTGCACAGCACCTGTGTACAGAGTGCTCATACAGATCTTTTTTTCTGTGTGTCAGAGCTGTATATGCTCAGTTCAGATGCACCTTTTATGATGAGGTTTCATCTTTGCTTCCAAGCAGTGCCGACACAGCCTAGAGAGAAGCTCTTGGAGCTGCCTCCTCCAAAGGCAGCAGTTGAGATCTTTTTGGTGGCACCTCATCTGTCCCAGCTGCTCGTGGCACTGCAGATGTGTCCCTGAGGACACAGCTGCCGAGTGCTCTCAGGCACCCTGGTGAGCAGGGACTGGCAAAGCCTGGACTGCAGCCTTGCAGGGTGCTCTGGAAGGTCAGTGCCATTTTCCTGGTGCTGAGGGGTAGGACCCAGGAGTGACCACAGCTCTGTAGTGCCACAGAGGTGTGCAGCGGTGCAGGATGGAGAAAAGGTTCCTGGGTGTCCCTGCTGCAGGGTGTGTGCTCAGGCTTTGGTCTCCTGTGCTCTGGAAGGGGCTTGGTGACCCTGTGACACCTCAGTGTGTCTCACACCTTCTGCTGGGGGCAGGACCTGGGACAAGGGGAAGCTTTGGGGCCATACAGTACGCTGCTTTGGCAGCCTGTACTTTCTTTTTTAACAATATGAATTAGTAGTTGTTATTAGCATAAAATCACCAGTTAAAACACTCTCAGCTCATTTTTTAACAGTGGAGCTAATTGCCCTTAAGTGCCTGAGCTGCAGCAAAACGAAATGGCACCTTTGTGCAGAAACCCCCAGTGTTTCCCTGGTACATCCATAACGACCTTTAAAATAAGCCGTTACAATTCTGACATGGTACCAGCCTGACACCTTGGGCTGGGATTTAATTTTGAGTTATAGCAGCGTTAGGAAAACATATGATGTGGCCGTTTGTTTGCAGAAAGAAGGGGGAAAAAAATCATAAAACCCTCTTTTTTTATGAGCTGTCGCTTGATTCGTTCCTGGAGCCCCAAGTAGCAAGCGTCTAAATCAATGCACACAGCTGTTCTTGCTTCTTGGAGCCCAGCAGGTGTACTGCCCAATGTGCCTGCCATGTCCCCCCACTCACATAACAAATAATAACGTCTTACACACACCAGCCATCCATCACAGTTATGGCCAGCCCTGGTGAGGCTGCTGTTCTCAGGGTAGCGTGGAGATTATTTTTTTTTTCTCTTTTTTTTTTCTTTTCTTTTTTTTTTTTTTTTTTTTTTTACTGTAGAAATACCCTGCCCGTGGATTATTAGTCACACTTTCTGGAGTCCTTTAATTGAATAACCTTTGGCACTTGTGGCAAAGGAAAAAAAAATAAAGGAAAAACAACAACAACAAAAAAATCAACCCCAAGCCCCCCACACCACAGTGTTTATTTGTGTTAAAAAACAATAGGCATATTGTGACTGGCGAAATCAATTAGTCTTCCTCTGCAGTAAGGGCCCACATCTGGTGTGATTTAAGTTAATGTAAGGGAAGGGCCGCAGAGGCCCGAGGACCCCGAGTTCTCATTTCAACAGGTGACAGAGAAGGCATAAAAGGCTAATATATACTACAAGTGCGGGGGCGAGGCTATAAATACTGGAAGGTTTACTTAGGAGGTAAAACAAAGCTAACCAATAACACAAAAATAAATACCTTCCTGAGACAGGCTGTCACCTGGCATGTGCAGAGGCAGGAGGAGGTGATGGGGGAGGGACAGGAACAGCTTGGGAGGCACAGGGTGCTGGAATGCATGAAGGATCTTGGCTTTCTCTTTGGTTGGGGCATCTTCCCTCCGTGGGGAAGATAACAGCAGGAGAAAGGCAACAGAGTGTTTGTCCAGCTCTGTCATGATTTACCACACTGGGGTCTAAAGGAGCTTGTGAGATCTCCTGGCTCTGCCCCTATCTGCCAGGGACCGGGGTAATTCCTGCTAGCCCAACTCAATTTGATTCTGTCACTTTGTTTTATCTCACCTGTGCTACAGTGACACAGCACCTCACAAGAGAGGTTGTGTGCATACCGAGAGCTGGTGCACATCGCTGAGAGGGAGAGAGTATCCGAACATCAGATAAAGTAGATTTTTAATTTTTTTTTTCAAGCTAACTTAACAGAATTCCAGTTAGATCCATAAGCCATCCAACTCCCCAAGCCTGGATTTCTATGGATTTGTATCCTAGATCCCTAGAGTTCTTCTCTTGTTCTGCTGTTGCCCAAAGCCAGCTCCCTTGGCAGTACCTCCAGTACTCCTGTCTTCTCTTAGACCTTCCCCTGTTCTCTCCATCTGACGACAATATTCCAAACTCCTTCCTATGCCTTTCAATTACTGAAAACACTCATGTGTCCCTTTCTCCATTTTTCTGCTGTCCTTTTACACAAAATTTTAGGGAACTTATCTCAGAGCCACTCAGCTTCCCACAGATTTCCTTGATACTGTCCTTAAGGTTCAGCAGGTCTTGGGGAAGGGACTGACATGTTCAAGAGGATGGATGCTGCAATTATAAATGCTTTTCACTTTGCAAAGTAGACTGAAGGGTGTTCTGCAAACACCACGTGTGGCTTTGTAAATACACATTTCTGCACAATTCGTATGAGGCCAGAACATTCAAACTGATGATTTTGGCCACTTCTCTCCAATACATTCCTGTAATGCTTGGACCATTTGCTGTGTGTCACTGTGCATCCTGGGCCAGTCACCCCAGTAATACTGGCACAGCTGGACATTCAGACTCTTTGAACTGGGAAGCCACCCCTGGGGTGGGTGCATACGAAGAGAGCAGAGCCAGCTAAGGAGTGTCAGGACCCTTGTGTTTGCCTGGCAAGGGAAGAAGGCAGAGTGCTTGTGGAGCACCACCCTCCTCTCTCCAGCCCTGCTGTATCTGTACAATGTACAACAGCACAACAGATTGACTGGATTTGATATATGAGAGGAGATTCCCTTAACAAAAAGATTCTATTATTATAATTATTTTCACTTAGCTTTTGATATCCCCTTATTAACAGACACCTAGGAGGAGGAAATATGTGTATCATATGAGTCTCTGAGAATAAAGACTACTAAGGAAGCACATCCTCAGTCTGAAGAAGTTTTACTTTGTAGTGGGGATGTGTTTTTGTTCGCCAACCCCAGTCACTTGTCCAAGTTGGAAATTCAATGGTATCATTTTAATTTCTTCACAGCAGTGATAAAGTCAGCCTGCAGCCACAGTCTCCATTGCCCTGCTTACAGAGACTATAGGCAGGTACTGGGACTTGAAATAATATCACAATGATAATAAAGGGTTTTGTTGTGTTGGGTTTTTGTTTTTTTTACATCAGTTTCCAACAGCTGGTTGCCAGTTGCCCTCTGACACAGACACATAAAAGGGAAGTAGTGAGTCCTGTACCAGCAGGGATCACTGGAAGAAATGCAGCCCTCATAAATCAAGCCAGCACTGTTACATAGCTTTAGTACAATGAAGTGCACATGTGCAAGGGTGACTGAAGAGGGACCCCACTCACAGGCTGGGAGCAAACAGAGCATGGTCTCAGGGAAAGGGTATTCCTGCCACCATGGCAAGCAGCAGGGAGGATAGACTCGGGATAGGGCAAGGGTCCTGATGGCAGTACTTGGAGGAGAAGGTTCTTAGGGGATTTCCAGTCTTTTGCCAGACCAAGATCAGCAAGACTACAGCAGTGAAGTTCCTACTCTCCCCATGGAGGTGTAGATTGCTCCTTGACACACCTTCACGGCAGGATGGCAAATAATCTTTCATTTGCTTCATTTTATCCCCTTGCTTTTACTCATGGCCACATAGGTCACCTTTAGCAATGATACTTTCTCCCTATAATCTTTGAAGCCTTGGAGGGATTACTAGAGTCATCTTGTCACTGCAGCAGAGTGAAGTCAGACGTGTTTCTTTTTTAAGTCTTCCTTCACTTGATTCATCAGTACCAGTCCTAAACATAACACTGCAAAGCACCAGCCAGAGAAAGTCAGCCCAGACTTCTGCACTGAGCTGTACAACTTCAGCCTCAGCTAGGCCAAAGATACCTATTGTTTTCTGAACAAGGAAATCACAAATATTTTTCCAGGAGTAGGGAGTCATACAGAGATGGGCTGGGCAGGCCTTGTAGGTATGACATTTCCTATAGTTCAGCTGTCCATCTTATGCATCCCTTTCAATGCTCATTGCCTGTTTCTTGGGTTTAAATGGCCCCTAGTAAAGATGCAGACTGGAAACAGACTTCTCAAGAGGAAATCATTCTGGTTTTTTCTCAGGTAACTTCTTCCATGAATACCGTTAGATTCTCCCACAACAACCTCTCAGTGAGACAGAAGTGTGTGTCATGAGGTTCAGGGTGCCCTCTACGTGATGGAGGGATCATTCTGGTGTACTCATCTAGAGTAAGCAGCTGCCACCAGTTTACCCCATACTCAGGAGACAGGACCATCCAAGGCAGTCTCTGAGCAGGTTGAATTGTTCAGGTGCTCCATGGATCACCTCTGATCCATGTCATATGTTTTTGAAAGAAACACAGCAGTAGCCTTAAGACTTTGGGAGCGGAGAGTCTTCTGCATGTTACGCTCATTCCAAAGCTTAAATATTGTATGCTCCCCCTAGCTTAAATTCAAGTTGCATTCACTGGATTTTTCATTCGCTGGGTTAATTAATATCAGACATCTTCTCCCAGATATACACTGTTTGAAGCCCTGGAATGATTAATTCCTCCCTGTCAGGATCAAATTTAACAGGGAAGATTTGAAGTGTATAAATCAGTTATACAAGAAACTCTTCAGTGGTGCAGTCAATGCAATTAAAAGGGATGACAAAATAGAATTTATCAGCACAATGTTACGGAGACCTTGATTTGGGATAAGCATTTAAGGTTTCACACAGCCAGCAATTTCATTTCAATAGCATTTCAAAGCAAGTGCTTGCTATTTATTTTCATGACAAAATATAATCTTCAAATATTTCCATGGATGGACCCCACAGAAGTGACCCCACAATCACCCACTGACATGCAGATATATTGACTGCAGAAGTTGACTCCATTCCATCCAGATGCAGCTCAAATATGAAATTCCATCTTCGAGACATGATCTCTCTGTTTCTCCACCTTGTTCAGGTGGCAGGCAAAGCTGGCACAGTCATTAGGTGGGTGTGAAAGCGTGTGGAAGAACAGAGGCTTCACCCCTGCAAGGACCACTGGTGAAAATGGGTTGAGGATAATTCATTCAATTCCAGCTTCCCTAATTTTAAATATTTTCAAAATTGACAAGAAAGCAGGGAAGAGTGGTAACAATGGTCTGGGCGCCATGGAAACTTCAGCTACGGAAAAAGTGGAGAAACTTGGAGAGTCCATTGCTCTCTTCTGTTGAATAGAGTAGTCAGAGGTGAGTGTGATACACTGGGGAAATATTTCCATGGAAAGAAAACAAACAATAAATTCCCTAGAGGTTGTCCTTTATCATAGGAAGGCTTAATTAGTACTGATGGCAAAAAGATAAAGCCAGACAAATCCAAACTGAAAACAGACACATATTTTTATAATAAATATAGTCACTGGAAATTATCAGGTACAATGCTGGGAGTCTATCTTTTCCTATCTTTAGATATATGTGTTAGTAAAAACACATAGGGTTGAATTTTGAGGTCTCCTACCATGTCTCAAGTAAAAGGATGAGAGAAAATAGCCTTAAGTTGTGACAAGGGCGGTTCAGATTAAATACCAGGAAAAAAAAATCACTAAAAGAGTAGGTCGTCATTGGAATGTGTTGCCCAGGGAGGTGGTGGAATCACCACCTCTGGAAGTGTTTAGGAGGTGTAGGGATAAGGCACTTGGGGATATGGTTTAGAGGTAATTATGGTGGTGCTGGGTTGGATTAGATAGATAACTCTCATGGTCTCTTCCAATCTTGATAATTCTGTGATTCTGTGACTCTGTCTTGTGGTAACCATGAGAACTGATTAGATGTCCAAATGCTCTTTCATTTTCTGGGGCTGAGGGGTCAAATCACCTCTTAACTTTATTTTGATAACTGCACTTACTATAGCTTTCTCCAGTAAGGCATATTGGAATAGACAGATTCCAAGACATTGGAATACCTTAGCTGCGAATTGCTGCTCTCAATTTCTGTAACATTAGTGAGTTCAGACAGATTCATTGTACCAGTACAGATGTCATGTGGATGCTTCTCTGGTTTTACAGGGGTTTTTGGGGACACCAGAAACTTTCCATGCCTCTGTGTAACACACTGGTTTATCATTCCTCATAAAGCCTTGTAGACCACCTCTTGTCCACTAAATGTTACAGATATATTGACTGCTAATTTAAATTTCTCATTAGCTTTATTTTTCTGTCCACTTATAAAGCCTCACTAGGTTTTTGGGTTTGTGCTTTCACCTCAGTGTCACCAAATCTTTCCTAATGAAATAAATGACATTTGTTAAAAGTCAGGATGCCATTCACTGCAAAGCTCTCAAAAAATCCAAACTTAGTGGGCCATACATTTTGTCTTCATGGCTTAAAGCTCCTACAGGTTTCCTCTTTTGTGTTCTGTTAGAGCTCAGGCACATTCATGGATTTGTAGAATATGATATATTTTGTTTGCTTTGTCCATGTTGTCTCCTATTCAAGATGAGCTCTGAGCAAGTACTTTGTGCAAGCCTGTGAAGTGGAGTTTAAATAGGTGCTAAGCACTTTCAAACTAAATCTGTAACAAATGCCTGTGCATGTGCGTGCCCTGGGTTAAGCACTTAAAGAAATGAAAGGTTGCTGTACTACTGGATGACGGAAAATGACTGGAAATGTTCAACAGGCTGTGGGGCTGCATCATAGGAGGGGAAGGGGGGGTGTTGCTGGCATATTTGCAGATGCTTTTTTTCCAGTTCAGCTAGCTGTAACATAAATACTGCTGGAATACGCTTCATGCTGTTCAATAAGGATGTGTGTTGACTCATTTGTCTTAAAGCAATACTTGTGAACAAATACTAAGTAGTTTTGTGTATAGTTTTAAATAAAATATAAAGAAAAGAAACGAACAGAAAAAAAAAATCTCCTGACTCAGTAAAATGAGAAGTCACTGAAGTAAAATTTTACAAATTTGAACAACTTCCTCTTCAAAAACATAGCTAGCAAAGTACATCAATAAAATATCCTTGGGACCTTTACCTTTTGACTTGCCCTGAAATTCTATTACCTTAAAAATTAATTCCAGGAAAATGAATGAGTGGTGACCCCATCCTTTTGTTTGTCAGTGTGTATGAATATAAAGCTGTCCCTATTTCAAGAGCAATCACGCTCTTTCCAGAGGACAGCACGTGGCTTCAAAACCTAATGTAAGTCCGTGCTAGAGTCTAGAATTAGTAGAAGCACCTTTTTTGTTTTTATTTTGATTTAACTTGGGCTATATGCGTGCTTTTACAATTACTGTTCCCTAAGAGAGGCTGACAGTGGTGCTTTGGAAGCTCCCAAGGTAAAACTGCCTCTGCTAGGAGGGCTGAGCTCTGGGTGTGGATGATCACACTGTAACCCCGTGTTCCGTGCAGGTGGCAGGCTGCAGTGTTGCAGACTCTTTATTTAATCCTTCTTCTGCCATGTCTCCTCCAGCAAGGGAGGGTTGTGGGCAGAGCCCTGGCAATGCCTCCTCCCTCCTGCATGCTGTAATTGACAGCTGCACAGAGCTATCAGGTGTGACACTGAGCAGGCTTCTCACCTTCTCCTGTGCTGCTGGCAGCACGTCAGACCATCCCTCACTCCTTACTGGCACAGACTGCCCTAGCAGTGTTTCATCAGTGATGCACGAAGCACAAGGCACTCCGAGGGGTTTGCAGACATTAATCAACTGACTGTGATTTGTAGCACTTAAGATGGAATATGATCATATAGAAGTGCCTCCATTTACTTATCTATAAATTACCTACAGCCATCCCCTGTCTTTCCACATCACGGTGACGGTGTGCAGTTAATTGATTCATGGGGGTAAAGAGCTTTCAGACCACCCGATGAAAGATGTTACAGAAGTCAGTGGTGCTGAGCAGGAGGGGTGTTTTTGGCAGCGTGTTCCATGCCGTGGGGATGGTGTAAATGAGGTATTTGCTTTGCATTCTTGGGCTCCCTTCGTGTGTGGTGCGGGGAAGGCGGTCACCCTCCGTGAAAGTAGGTTTTATGTTGTGTGACATAAACGCTAGGGACCACTCTGTGTGCTGGGACACATGATACAGCTGACTTGCGGGCAAAATAATATAACCCACACCTCTCTGCCACGTCGGGATAAATCCCAGAGTGCACCTCTCAGAACAAGCATATCCTGTCGTGAAATGTCAAGCAATCAACATCAATAAATAATGAGTTGAAAACGGCAAGGTGGCGTAAAACTGCACAGTTGCGCTTGGGAAGGTAGGGAAGCTGATTAAGTGTTATTTCCTGATCTGTAAATCATCAATTCCAAACTTCTTCGTGTGTTGTCTATAAAATATTGGCTGTGGGCCTTTTGTTATAAAAAGGTAACTAATTTTTATAGCAGCCCCGTAAATAGTAATTAACGTGCCACAAACTGAACAACATCCTGCTGTAAAAAAAGTGGGGAAACGCTGTGCCTATTTTTCAAGGGACCTGCATTTGTGCCTGGGTAGGGATGAATACTTGCTTGCCCCTGTTTGAGTAGGTAGGTGCACATGTGCTGCTGTGTTGGAAAACTCAGGTCCCTTGATTCTGTCCTGCCTTAGAGGCAGCCCTGATATGGACTGGGAGGGACCAGGGATCTGAAGTTCACCATCTCTTTTTGGTGTCTGCTGTATCAGAGGAGGCAGAAAGGAGAGATGAAGTAGGTGATTACTGAACACAGCATTTTCTCTTTCCAGCCTCTATCACTTAATGTTTAGCTTATGCCTTGAAACTTGAGAAGGACTTAGATCTTGTCTCAAAGCATTTTTTCCAAGTCTGTCCAATAAAACTGTATATGCTCTCATTATCCATATAAATCCCTAATCCCTTTCTGAACAGCAACAAACTGTTGACCTCAGTGGTACAGCGAATCCCAGAGGTTCAGCATTCCTACTTAAAAAGAAGAAAATCAACCAGCCCCTTACATTTCCCCCTTACTTCCTCAGTTTTAAACTAATGATTTCATGGGTGTAGTCAGTGTGCCTTGTTCCCTAAGGAGTGGGTAGGAGGGCATGTCAAATTTATTGTAGGTTACACACTCTGCACTTGGGCCACGGGAGGATCTGGAGCTGGGGGGATTGGGAGGATTGTGCAGCCCAGACAGACCCATGTTAGGTGACCTGAAGTATGTGCACAGCTCGAGGAGGTGTTAATGGCCTGCAGCAACAATGGCCCTGCTCTTTTTGCCCCCCACTGCCTTCCCTTAGAATATTTGCACCTGGCCACATAAATGCTAAGAGCAGAGACCTTCAGATGCTCCTGGTGGCAGCTACAGCTTCATGTCACAGTGATGGAACTGAGCACAGAGCACCCACCTGGTGCCTTTTCTGCCTTAAGCCTGCCTGCACTGCTTCAAGAGAACAAGGAGGCAGCTGGGCTGCTAAATCATTACCCTGGATTCTGGATCTGACTTTCTGTGAGCCTTTCCTTATGCAACTGCTCCACCTGGTTTATTTAAGGTTCTAATCCTACAAGGGCTCTGATGGGAGGGGCAGACAGGGTCCTCTGATGGGACATGGGCAGTCAGCAGCAGGTGCAAAGCTCTCAGATGCAGTGAGTGTGCATGGCAAAACATTAAAACAAGGAGAAATAGAAGAAAGAAGGGTTTCAGTGAGTGGGGGGAACAACGAGGGTGAGTGACACAGGCAGAGAAGGAGGACTGCTTGTTAGAAGATGCAAGGCCACGATTCTCCTGTGAAAAGGAGCATTGGAACCTTCTGTCCCTCTCTGCGCCACACAGTGTCCCCCCTGTTCACTCTAACTTTCACAAACCTTGTCTTCACTGTGGATTAGGGCCAGATAATGCTATTGACAGACAATGAGCACAATGTGGTCTGATTCCACTCTGCTGGGAATGCTGCACAGCAGCTTGGATCTGCCATTTTCCTGTTACTGTGGTAACTGGTGAAAACAGTTCCACAAGGTACAAGATTTCTGATTCTGCTGAACTTTTGTAGGATCCAAGCTGTGGTACCTCAAATCATTCATCTTTAAAGCCATATTTTTAAGTGGAAAACTGAGGAACATTGTCAATCAAAAATATAGTGGTAAAGGCACGTGGTGATTTCACTAGAAATATTGATGAATAAAAATAGTTTCCTGCCCCCCTAGAGCATGGGGCCACTCCACAACCACTGAATCGCTATTGAAGGTAATAGGCAGCACAAAAATGCAAGAGCAACATCCTAATATGCATAAAAATCTACTTTGGCCACAAAGGCCCAGGGTCCAAAAGCACTTACTAGCCCTCTGCTGTGGACTGCAGTGGGAGTGGTAGTCAGGATTCCCAAGTACCTACCAGGAACTTAGCCCACGTGACAAGATAATGCCTCTTTGTAACTCTCCAGCCTGATTTATCCACTTCTGACAGAGTTCTGCAAGCAAGGTCTGGTTAAGAAATATGAACTTGTTAAACCTTGCTGAAAGGTTTGGGGAAAGGCTGCAATCTCCAGTGAGCAAAGTGCATCTCTCCCAGAACAGGCTGCATGCTGGGGCCATTCATCACAAGCCACCGGGAGGGGTCTGGCAGGGAACAATTGATACGGTTTTGCCATTGAAGAGACAGTTTCCCCTTGGAACATATGGAAGACAGATTACACAGCCCCGTCCTAATGTGAGTGGAGCTCAGATGGGGAGAATACATGAGCGAGAGAGGGACATCAAGGAATCAATATCGTCTGACACCTGTTTTCTGTTTCCAGAATGCAGACCTGCGCCTGGCTGCCTCTGGAAGTGCCTCCCTCTGCTTGAGTTTCAGTTCTCCCTGCAGATACATCAAACTGCGTCCTAAACACCGGGGCCTTTCATCTTGCATTCCCAGTGGCAGAAACTAATGGCAGAGGCTGGCTGTCCCCACCACGCCTCCGTCTTTCTGACTGCCCCGAGCAGGCTGGCCAGGTTTTCAAACCTGGACACAAAATTTGACAAATTTGGACACAAAAATTGTTGGCAGGATGTCAGGGTAACTGCATGACAGTGAAGATGGTGGGAAAATGCTTCTCCAAACACCATACCTTCTTCCACCACGAGCCTGGTTCTTCACCTTTATTTTTTCATTTCCCAACACACAGGAACCAGCCAGAACCAACCCGAACAAAGCACAAAGCCAGTATGGCTTTTTATGAGAAACACATGTGCCATAAACAAGGCAGCTAAGGGAAGTAAGGAGAATCAAAGTTAAAATATGGAATCACCCTTAAATAGGCAAAGCAGCTCACAAAGCAGTATTACAAAACAAATATGCAAATTGCAATGAGCAAATAGAGAAAGAAAAGGAAAGGAAAAAAAAAAGAAAGGAAAAAAGTGATCCATGTTAATAAGTTCCTTAAGAGGAAGACAAAGTGTAAAGTAAATGTCTCTTCAGAACACAGTCTTTCCTGGGGAAAGTTTCATTGTGTTGTGCAAAAGAGAAAAAAATTGATTTATTAAGACTGTATGAAAGTATATATATATATATATATATATATATATATATATATATATATATAAGAAAGTTATGTATAGCAAAATATGCAGAGAGAGAATCCAAGCAAAAACAAATAAACAAAAAAGTTGCTTAGGGTTTCTGCAGCATAAAAGTGATGACAAGGTGCAGTGTTACCTGCCTACTTCTGTGTGGGGTGGTGCCTTGGCCTGCAGCCCATTTGGTGAGAAGTTCAGAGGAAGGATGTGTGTCCTTTTTCAGACAAAGGGTGAGTAGGGATCCCACATGAGTGGGATTGCAGATTGCAGATTGCAGATGAACCTTTCCATAGAAAGGTTGGTCTGTGGTAGGAGTGGAGGTAAGTCAGGGTTAGTCTCTTGCCCCTTAACACTGCAGAAAGGAAGACATGCAGGAGAGAGGGCAGGGAAATTTCTTAGAGAAATCAGTGAGAGAGAAAATGAAACATTCATCTTAATGCAGAACAAGTCCTTATCTGATGAGAGCAGAGACTTGCTTTGCAGCTCAGATATTTCACAATGGTTACACATCAAAACTGAGCTCTGTAGTACACCAGGAAAGAGACACAGAAGATACCAAAAGTTAAGATATCTACAAAACATCAGGTTCATTAAAGCCCCGGAAAACTGAAGAAAGTTGACAGATCTTGTAGGCAAAGGAATAGTTCAGCTTAGATAAGACTTTTTTTAAAAAGAAAAAAAAACCCAACAAAAATTGTACAGAAACGTCCTCTGTTCATGTTGTCTTGGCATGGCAGAGGATCATCTCTCCCCTCCACTGCCAGTATCTGGCTTCCACAAGCCTCTGCTGAGGAGTCCCAAGCCTTTTTCAGTCCAACACAAGAGACACTATACATCACTGTTGTTATTATTATTACTGTGGTTGTGTGTGCTGGTGCTGCAATAATTCATTGATGCTTTGTGTGGGAAGTAAAAAACTGCAGCTCGGGGAATAGAGCTCACTGTTGGGAAGTTCCTCCAGAGACTTCATTTTAAAAGTTATTCACCTTAATTTATCAAGATGTATTTGGTCAGGGTCCTTAATGCACTAATTATAGAATCAAAGAATTTAGGTTTGAAGAGACCTTTGAGACTATCAAGTCCAACCCAGCAGTGCCAAGCCCACCAGTAAGCCATGTCGCCAAGTGCCACATCTACATCTTTCCAATACCTTCAGGGATGGCAACTCAACCACTTCCCTGGACAACCTGTTCCAGTACTTGATAACCCTTTCTATGAAGAAAGTTTTCCTAATATCCAGCCTAAACCTCTCCTGGTGCAACTTGAGGACATTTCTTCTTGTCCTATCACAGGTTACATGGGAGAAGAGAGCAACCCCCACTTTGCTGCAGCAACCTTCTTTCAGGGAGGTGTAGAGAGCAATAAGGTCCCCCTTGATCTTCCTTCTCTCCAGGCTGAACACCCCCAGTTCCCTCATCAGACTTGTGCCCTGTCAGTCCTGGGTGGCGAGGTCACTCCACACACCAACACTTCTTGTGGGCCCTGGGCTCTGTCTCAGCTCAGGAATCTACAGACCTGTGCTGTAGCCTCATATCCAGTCTCATCTCTGTCCCTCTTCTCCAGATGTTCCTCACTGAACTCCCAGCTGGACCCTGGACAGGATCCATCCCTTTGCCTTGCTTGGGGGTCTCAACAGCAGTGGCTATCAGCCCCCTGGCACTGCCCTCCATCTCCACAACCCTGCATGGGCTGGGGTCACCCTTGGGTCTCCACTTGTATGGCAGCCCCAGTCTGGCTTCTTCCTGACAATCTCACTGCTTTGTGTCACCTTGATTTAGTGTAGGGGCAAATGTCTGTGCCCTCTGATGTCACTACATAGTGAGTGCAGGGTAAGACAGGGAGAAGAGGGAAAGGTTTATGACAGATGGAATTGCGCCATTCAAGAAAATGGCCCTGTAAAATTTCAGAAGGGCCTGTTGATATTGCTACTCTCTACCTGCTTCCTGAGACCACATTCACTGAAGAAAGGTTCCTTGAGAGAGAATTTTCACTGGGGTTGTTTTGGTTTTGTATTTCGGGGAATGTTTTTGCCCCTGGGACAAGGGAGTAATGAGTCTCTATCTGACAGAGCTTCTTATGGGGTAATAAACACTGATGAATCTAGAAAAAGATGCTAAGGCCATTTATTTTAAGATTAGCTAAAAAAGTTGCCAAGTCAGAGAAGGAAAGTTTGAGTGCACTTAAGAGGACATCTTGCCTTTTAGGAACTAGCAGGCATTGGAGAAATGTGGGAACATACCAAGGAAGAAGAGGAGTGGGGTCTCTTTTCCCTTGGTGGCCACAGCTTTATAGCAACTACTTCTTGTAACATGCTTCTTGTACTTGACTTTTCTTCTGTCCTCAAAGGTGGGCAAACAGACCCTGAAATTGTTGCCCTATGTTAGGGCTGTGTTACTCCCTCAGCATGGGCATGTTAGAGGGCAGCTGGTGCTGGCTTTTCTTACAGCCAAGAAATAGATGTGGGAGATTTACAGTGTCTGTGAGGGTCACCAGGGATTAAGAATGAGTTACTTGATGTAGTGAGGCTCATGGTTTGGGATTAGCCTGGACATCACATACCCACAGCTGAAATGGAGAACGTTTGGCATGAGTGGGAGGGCCCCTCACAAGATTCAGGCTGCATGTCACTGGTTAGTGGCCAAAACTGTGGACCTGGAACTTATCTTTAGTGACGTTGTTCTTAGCAGGGAGAAGTTTGGGGAGGCTAGACCAGTAAAAAAAGAGACTGCTGTGGTTGCAATTCAAGATGAGGGAGTTTTCTGGTGCAGAGAAAGAATAAAGGCAGGAACTTCTTTCTCTTTCTTTTGCCTCAGATTATTTAGCTGGATGAGCAAAGGACACAAAGTCTGAGAAGAAGCAAAAAGAGTCTGTCTATGCAAGAAGGGAGATAAGGATAGATCTTGTTAATACTTGTTTTTCTTGGGTCTATGTTCCTTATTTCCCTCTTCATCTAGAAATGGGCTTGTTTTCTTCAAACCTTGAGCAAAGGTATTGCTTGCTGTTGCAAATCAATGACCTTACTTGTTAAATGCTTTCTTTTTGTAGGAGCATCTTAACAGAAATTGTCCTAGGTGAAGATGTTATCCACCCTCTTCACTCTAAGTGAGGAGTCAACCTGTGTGAATCAACACAACTTTGGTAAAGGTCTCACTATCATGTCTCCTTTTTTAAAATTCTTGTTCATCTAGAATGCTTCTTTATACAGTGTAACAAGTAATGCCACATGTTGATATCAAACTAATTTTTTGTATTAATCATATCTCATGATCATAGATAATAATGCTGAAAACTTTTGATACATCAATTTCTACTTCACTCCTGGTCTGTACACACATCTTAACCTTCAGCTGGCTCTTGAAGTTAGGCAACTTCGCTACTGCATTTTTTATTTCAGCATCTGGTAGCTACATATATATTGCTGTGGTACTCTGTGCATGTGTGGGGTTGTGTTACAAACCTTATATCATTGAAACAAATGAAAAAATAGTCGCATTTATCTAAATCCTCTGTTAGGATTGCAAAGTTGTTTCCCAACTGAATTCTTTAACTTTATCTCTACTGTTTAGCATGCATTCTGTATTCAGTCATTTCAGTTTTGTATCACAGGTTTAAGATAATGGCTTGGCATAAGAGATGCTCATTCCCCCTGTGAAATGGCCATCAGATAGCAGTTCTGGATGTGCAATGCAGCCTGCCACTCAAGAACTTGCCAATACAATATTATTTGCTGTCACTGGAAACTTCTGTAGTGAAGTGCAGTTCCTAGGGACGTCCATCACTTCAAAAGGGAAGGATCCTTTTTTTCTCCTCTCTTTCATTTGAAAACAAATTTTTATGGTGTCTTTTAATGTAGCATTTAGCTCTAAAATAGTTTTTAAAAAAATCTGCTTTCAGAATCCAGAAGATGTAAAGGCTTCCAATTTTGTTTCATCACAAGGTACTTGATTGTTCCCTCGTGCCTGAAAGTCTCAGTCTGCTGCTTTATTGTACACATTTGCATTTGGGCTCCAGAGCCACAGTGTAAATATGTCAGTGATTGCTTCTGCACAGAGCTTGGGTGTGTTTATGCAATGTGCTCAATCACATAATAAATATTCTAACATTGTTGTTTACATCACTAGCCATCACTCTGCTGGCCTTTAAAAAACATCTTGCTATGTATCAACCTGTTTTTGAGGCTCAGCACCCATAAACCACAGAGTGCTGAAGTCATATTTGCAGTAATGTGGATGAGGAGCATTTCTTTTAAATTTGTTCTCAGAATCTGCATATAATGAAACCATGTATTGTTGTATTCCAAAAGGAACAAGCCTGTGATGAGAAAAAGGCACTGTAATTAATCACCACTGGTGCAGTGCCAGTTTTCTGCTAGGGCCAACATTTTGCCATCAAAAATTTAATTCTTTCCCTGCTTCATCTTCATGCCCTCTCTACTCTATCTTCACCTGGAAATTAATTTTCTTTTCATCCCCCCACCTTCCTATGGGCCACGCACTCCCAAACTCCTTTCCTTCTTGTCTGCTCTCCTCCTCTTTCATCTTCTCCCTCAACAGATCCACCCAGCTGCTCTGTTGCCTTGTTTCAGATCCACCGGTGAAAGATCACTCCCCTTTTTTTCCCTCCTCCAGACTCTGCCCACAACTGCCTTGATCCTCCCTGCACCCCAAATACATTCTTCCTCTTCCATCATTTTCTGTAGAGCAGAAAGGGAGACATGGGAAAAGTGTGAGCAATGTCCAAGGTCTTTGTCTCTTTCTCTCTGGGAGCTGCCTGGGGAGAAGAGGTGGCTCTGGGAAGGTGCATCTTTTGGAGCAGCAGATCAGCCCTTCCAGCTCGGGTTGATACCTGAGGACCTATCCCCAAAAGGCCCCAGGGTTCTGCTGAGTTTGGTCCTTCATGGAGAAACACAAGGTGAGATGTAAAGTGTTGTGCTTCCTGCGCCTGTTTGTAGGTGGCAATGGAGTGATGCACAGTAAATCAGTAAAGGGGCCTGGGAGCAGGAATGAAAAGGTTAATTGTAGTGACATCAAAACCGTTATCTCCAGGTGTTGGAGGGCACCTGTGCATCCAAACTAGAACCAAAATAGCAACTTGGGTTTACCTGTGGATCTTGGTGTGACAATGTTGTGTTTTTACATTCAGAGTGGCCTTTCTCTGTTAAACTGATCTCCATCAGAACTGCACCAGAAACACTGGGACTAACATCAGGGTTTGTCTGTTACCTATTCTGGTCATGACTTACTAACAAAATCAAGTTAGTATGTGGAGGAGCCCCCAAAATATTCATTTACGCACTTTAACTGCAGGTATGATTTATAGGACTGGTCTTTTTTTAGTTCCAGCCTATGTATAGATCAACCCTGAATTAACACCGTGCTGAGATGAATGATATGGTTCATACTTCTTAGAACTGTTGTTCCAGTTGGCCTGAAGATAAAATAACATCTGTTCATGACAGAGCTTGAAAAACTATAAGGGAAAAGGAAGTGTCTTCTCCATACATGAATACTGTCTCTTGATTTTTGGGATGTTTGCTGTGAATGCACTCATATGTATAAATAGGCTATAATAGAAAAAAAAAAAAAAGACAAGTATGAAGAGGCTCAAATTAAAGAATACAAATGCCAATAACAAATGCTGTTAAAAGGCAAATGGCAGAAAGATAAACTTCAACAAACCAGTCCAGAAGTGGAAGTGTTTCGTTATTTCACACTTGGACAAAGGACTAAGAGCTGAAGGACCCAAAAAGAGACCTAACCTGTGGCTGAGGCAGTGGTAACTTTAAGTTTTTTAACAAATACACCAGGCAACAATTCTCACATTTTTAACGAATGTTAAAGCTGATCCTGGGGAAAAAAAAAAAAAAAAAAAAAAAAAAAAAAAAAAAAAAAAAAAAAAAAAAAAAAAAAAGAAGACAACTTTTCCAAGCAGCTATGTAATTATATCACTACCTACAAGCCTCATCTTACCCCTATCAAGTCTCTATTAATTATATCTTTAAAAAAAAAAAAAAGTGTGTTCTCTCCTACGTTCCTGTTTCTTCTGCCTTCTGACACATGGGTATTTTTTTCCTGTAATTTGCATCCCACAGTACTTTGCAGTCCTAACCTGTGGTCCTTTAAGACTGTCTTGAGACCAAAGCAGGGAAATGCAGATGATTTGGGTGTAGATTTATTGAGTGTCTGCTGGGAGATAATTTGCCTGCGTGAAAACTGCTTCGTGGAACAAGCCTCTGATGCTCAATGAGGAGCGTTTCGAGCGAGACCAGAGACTGAGGCAGTGTTGTCAGAGGTAATGCATCTGTGAAAGAGCTGCTTATGAAAATTGCATCTGTACCAAGCCTGCAGCAAAGCACTTAGGACAAAGGAAGAAACCGTGCTTTTAGTGGCCATTAGCTCCTGGTGAATAATTCCTGGCCTGACTTGGGCTCATTCCGATTGGCGCTTCCAGGTACGGAGCGATGCAGAGGAATTTCCTTTGCTGCTCAGCCCTCTCAGCCCGTGGAGAAGGGAACTGCACTTTATTAAAGGATTTTTTTTCCCCCCTCTTTTACAAGGTTGTTTGTTATCTTGGAATGCAGGCCTGTGCTGGAGCGTGTAATTACAACACCATGTCCTGGGTTAGAAAGAACTCAGACACTAAATTGTCCATGTCATCACCTGAATTTGACCATGAAATATAGCACAGAGGGACTGGAAAGGCAGCCTGTAAAGAAGTGAGGACTGAATGGGCATTTTGGTGCGCTGGGCAAATCCAATCTGCTCAATCCATTGCTGCAGTCCCACCGTGGCCATTTAATATTATTACCTGCTTCTTGCCCTTGAAATTGTGCTTCCACCTCTCCTTCCATGAGGTGTGTCTGAGTGAAGGGGGTCAGGGTTAGAGAAGATTGCAATAAAACGTGACTCATTTTACATGGGTGATCAGAGTCCTATTAAGTTGCAAAGAAGTTGATTTTTTAAAGAACATCTTTTTTTCCTCTATCAATTTTTTTTTTGTGTGCAGACACTAGGAAACAGAGGTCAGCTCTACTGTTCAGGGTGTTCAGAGATACCCCCAAAGCTGGAATAAAACCACTTGCACTCCTTTTCGCGGAAATTCTTTAGTTTATTCACTTGAGCATCTTAATGTTGCCACAAATTTTGAGTTTAAGGCCTTTTCTGTGCTTCCACTCTGTGCTGGAGCAAAAAAAAACTGGAAAGTCACAGATCTCCAGGTCCAAGAAACAGCTCTTCTCTTCTCTGACCTCAGAAGAGAAAGGTGTGCGGCAGCTGCATCAGCCTGGTGACTGGTACATGACTGGAGAGGGCAGGTGCTGTACCCAGTATTTTTCTCTACTTTTGCCACTTGTCATAGTGCAAACAGGAAGAAAGGTTTGCAGAAGGGTATGGATCAGAAATGCAAGACTTGCAGGGAAGTGTTAGTGCTTAATCAGGCTTAGGGACACAAATTGATGTATGATGCCAAAAATGATGACAAAAATAAGAGCAGGACAATGGCAAAAACCAGTGGTTACAGAGTGTAAGGACCACTTTTATCTCTCCCTTAGCAGTTATTTTCAATATCTCCACAAAAGAAAATTTTGATATGAACATGTGTGTGTGTGTGTGTGTGTGTCCTGGTTTAGGTTTATGTTAAATAACATCCTGTGACATGTTAACATGTTATTTAACATCCTGTGGATGTTAAATAACATCTTTAATTTTTTTTTTTTTTTTTTTTTTTTTTTTTTGTAAATTCCACTCTTCAACAAGCAATATTTGATGAATTTCAGTTGATTTTGATTGTGCTCCTGGCATGTAATATACCCTGTGACAACATTCTGGCACATGGTGCCCAGGCACCCTCTCCCCTTTGGATTCTCTGCATTATTCACCACACTTGCTTTAAAGGACATTGGTATTAGTCAGTGTTTTTTATTTATATATTTACTTTTTATTTAAAGAATTTTTATTTGAAACAGCTGTGGTACATAGGTATATTTATTTCCTTTATATGCTCCCATGAATAACTTCAGTACTTGGAATAACAAAAGAAAAATAACATCAAAATTTGCATTCTGGATGGATCGCTGATAACAGCATCAAGGTTTTAAAACCCCACAACACTCTCTGAAGTGGCAGTTTTGGTTATGTGACTAAACCTCAATAATTAAGCATTAAACAGCAAGTTAGGAAATGCTAGTGTGGAGGTTGCATCTTTGCTCACTTATTTGACACTGCACAAGGTTTGAAGGCTCGCTGTGTCTCTGGGTATGAATTGGCAGCATCACTAAAGAAACATGGACAGTCTGTAGAGCCTTTAGCAACATCTGTTGAATTCCTATCTGGAGAAGTAAAATAGATGGAAAAGCAGTTGGGAATTGTCTTCTGCAACCTGTGTTTTGAATGTATGTGATGTTGTGAAGATGTTTGTGTTACAGAGATTTTGCTCTTAAAATCCGATTATGGTTTGTTCTTGCCTATGATGCAGAAAAGTTGTGATTTATCCTTGAGGATCATTTTCACTGAAGCACTGCAGCAAGAAACAAGGTGCTGAAAAGGTAATGCTGACATGCCCAGATATCATGGGAATGTTGCAAAAGAAATGTCCTGCTTATTGGAGCTCATCTTTCCCTAAGTAAAGCAAATAAAGGAGGAGTGCTCAGTGTTGTGATACAGACTAGCTTATCTGCTTCTAACGAGAGAAAGTCTTTGTCTCTCTTTAGTACAGAAAGTAAGTCAGTCATCTCCAATTCCCCAGCTCTTTCTTGACCTCTTTCAAAAGCTGAACAAATTACAATAGAAGAAGATTTCTAGGCTCCACAAACAGTTGCTGTACTTCTGCATAACCTCTGTATTCTTAGAAATATATGTGAAATTTTATATTTTCTTTCCTTCTAAACCCTTTGACAAAGCCATCAGCTTGCAGTGATAATAATATATCCAATAAATAATTGGAGTTTTTCATTTTGGTCTGAAACTTCTGCCCTGCAGATTGCACTTTTTGTCTTTAAATTAATTTCCTGTAGAAGGACCTTTGCAATAAGAATTTTCCCATTGTTTTCCATGATAAAAACATGCATAGAACTCATCTTTGCACATTATAGGTCATGCCTTCCCCTGCTCACTTATTCTCCTGGGGCTTATACTCTCACTAGCACCTAGGGAATCACACAAAGAAATAGAAAAGGTAGAAAATTATTACCAACACATCTGTTCTGCTGGGGGGTCTCCCAATCCCTTCCTGGATGTTGTATATAAGAAAGACTGAAAGTATGCTGCTGTCCTCCAGGTGTTCTGCACTTGATGCTGACACACAGCCCTTAACTGTGCTTTTGGATTAACAGAGTGGGAGGTATTACAAGAAAAGGACCATACAACATCCTTGTGGGAAAAGTCTATCTGGAGGAGCTGTAAGACTTTGCTTCCAAACCCTTCCCCTTGCTGTGGCAGTCCAATTTAACAATGACAGAAGTCACAGCAGCACATGCAAATCAAAGTGGTCCATGGTTTTGGTGAACCTGCAATGGGCAAACCTAAATATAATTCCCCTGTAAACATTAAAAAGTCTCACTTGATTTGGAGATAAACTTTACCTTTTAAAAGAGTTTAAAAGTATCACTTGCCCTTTCTGTCTAGCATTCATGGGGCTAGTTGCCTAAATAGGTTTTGCATTCTGGGATCCTCATTGTGTTTGCTTATAATTTTTAAGTTGACTGAGTCCTGAAAATGCATTTCCAATTTCTTCTAAGGAAGGTTTCTTAAGAAATCAGTCTGTGGAAATAGCAGCCTCACTGTTCTCCCTTTTCACAGATAATTACATGGTCTGTGTACATTCCTTCACTTTCCAGTCTGCTTTACCAGAAACATTTTAAAACAGCCAGAACCAAACTTTTATAAGGGTTGAGGAAAATTTCAAAATTATTTTAATTTCATCCATCCTTCATATTGAATAATTATTTGCTTTTCAGAATGGTCACCTAAATATTAATTAGAGTTACAATGCTTTCAGTTTTTCATTTTCCATGTACAAACTGTTTCAAAACTTGCGGATTTTTTCCCTCTAAAAATATCCCAACATGTGGCCATACTGATTAATCAACACTGTCAGCACAAAACCTCTTTTCCTGCCCACACAAAAGTGAAACAGCTAGTGACCACAAAAGAAAAAAAAAAAAAAAAAAAGAAAAAAAAAAAAAGAAAAAAAGGAAAAAAGAAAAGAAAAGAAAAAAACAATGCAGGGAAAATTGAAATAACTGAGGAAAAAACACAGTAATAGAATTTTAATGGATGCAGAAGGGAGGTTGCAGTGGCTGAGATGAAAAACTATTTGAAGAAAAATGAGTACAGTAACCAGAAGCAAACCAAAGAGTTACTCATGTACAGAACACACCACATGTATGTTTGGGATCAGATCTTCTGAGCACTTGCTGTGCCATGTTTTAGTCTTTTACTGGGTTTGCAAGTACAAGGATTAAATTCAAATTCAGGATGAGTAGGAAAACAAAATCTTAGCAAGAAACAAGAAAAGTCATATGACTTTTATTGCAGACTTGGAAGAGAAGACGATGGAGCTGACTGCAGATCAAACCAAGAAAAGAAGGAGTGAGAAATTACTAGGCAAAAAACTTTACAAAAAACAAATATACGAAAATCAAAATGCAAAATCTGGTTATGTCTTTTACTGCATTCTCAAGAATTAAAAAAAAAATTGCAAGGAAACTATTGAGCAGGGAAGCCAGTTCATCTATTGCTTTCATAAATACAGACCTGGAATGTTTTATGCCTGCCAGGTACACCAGTCAAGCATGCCACTAAGCTAAAATGAACTGTAGAGGAAAAAGAAATTAAAGGAAAAAAGAAAGAAAAAGCTGGACTGAAAAATAAATATCCAGTGGAGGAAAACGACTGAAGGACAAAAAATACAAAAAACACGAAAATTAATGTAGTGTAACTTATGTATGGAGGCAATAATTGAACTGAAAAGAATGCTTGTCTGAAGTTGTCAACATCAAAATACCTGGTTTTCCCATTACAGCACCTTTCTTATTTGATGATTTCCATGTTGTGCTTGCTGGTTGCTCCATGTGTTATGTGCTACTTGTCCCGTTGTGCTGCTCTCCCCATTCCATGCAGTTTTCTGTTTAACTCAGTATAATAAACCATTGTAGTTCCAATGGTCAGGAAAGGTGCTTAAAACACTGGTGCCCTGGGGTACAGCAGTACTGTGTTTGACTGCCCCAGGTTTTGCTGACACCATTTTGGAGAGGTAATATGTGATTGTGAGGATGGCTAACTGCTCTACAATTGTGCAGTAATTTTTTTTACAGATTTGACAATATTCCACAGGCAGCAGGCACTGTAGTCCTGTCCTCCCAGCATGAAGTTTTGCCCCGGGATGGAAAATCTGATTTTTACACCTTTCCTACACGTGCTTTGAGAGAATAAAACCTTCCCTACAGAGCATTCCTGACTTTGCTAGTCTACTGCCACGAAAGATTTATCTTGTCTCAGCTGCTCGCAGCCAGGTTGACTTCTGCCTCTCCTGGATGTCAGAAGGAAACACAGTTCAAAACTTTATTGCTGCTCCTGCCAGGACACAATATTTTCAAAGAACTCTTGTAACAAATCCATGGAGTACTTTGAATTCCTCTGGTTTATAATATAAAGAGCCATAAGGAAAAAAAACTACCTCCTCATTCTGCATCTTCCAAGGAGGACATTAAAGTGACAGATTTAAAGGACATTTACAACTCCATTGAGCCAGGAGGACTTGATTGAGTTTTTCCATATAGGAAGGAGGTGTTGGGTATGTGTGTGTTCTGGGATGATATGTGGCTGCTGCTGGCCTTTCCAGATGGCCTCTGATGTCATTGCTAAAAATCCTGAAATCTGCTGCATGAGGAAATTCATTTCATGGCCCTCTGACATGATTTTAAATCGTCCTTGCATAAACTTAAGGGACCAAGGAGATGGGACAGTAAACAGAAAGTGACAGAAAGGAGCAAAGAGGATTCACATCCTTGAATGGGGAAAAATGGTCTGGTTAGATTGCCCATATACCTATTTTGAAAATCTCCTTCTACTGACTGATTAATATTGGTCCAGTTCCACAGGAGGAGTCCCTTCTCTTGAGAATAGCTGTATTTCTTCAGGAAGATGAAACCAAGGCACCTGAAGATGAAGCACATGGGCTGGGACCACGTGGTCTGCACCTGGAGAGTGTCAGGAGTGCACGCACCTCTGGTTCTCAAGGGGAGAAGAAGAGGTCTCAGCAGACCTGTCCCTCTCTGCTCATCATCCTGCCAAGGCAAGCTGAGGATGAAAAGTGGATAGGGCTGGCAAAAGGCACCTGTTCCCAGAAACATTTTGAACAGCTCAGCTGGCAAAGCACAACAGATGGCAAAATGCTCCTGTGCTGCTGCTGCACTGGCTGACCGGATGGGATTTCTGTGAGATGTCCTCATAGGAGAGGGGGAGGGGTGTTTCTGTCTGCCAGAAGCAAGTCTGGTTTGCAGAGCATTGGGAGAAACCTTGGCAGATACTCCTGCATTGTGGATGAACAGAAATCTCCATTCCATGGGGCTCCAAACCTGCCCCATGCAGCTGAATTCACATCACTTTGTGATGCAGAAAGTATACTGGGAAGCAATAAATTATCACCCTGCCCCCTGCTCCTCTCCCTTTGCATCCTCTCAGGCAGTCAGGAGTCTTGGAGGAGAACCTCTGCAGCTTCCATCAGCTTGGGGGCTGCGCCTTTACCTGCAAGAGCACAGAAATGCCAGGGGTCTAGGCCAGAGATCTGGATTACACATTTTAACAGCAGGGTCTCATTTTTGTTCCTTAAAACCATCTAAAAATGAAAATCGTTTGAAATGCAGATACAAGGGACTTTTGTTTTCCAATGAAATGTACCTGCCCAGTATCTGATGAGGACAACATACGGAGCACAGCTAATGAGGCCAGACAGCATGAAATTGAATCCTGAATTGAGCTTTTTGTTTTGTGGGATCCTTGTACCATTTTCAATAGGATTTTTTTTTCCCTTTGTATATTTGGAAGAACAACAGAGGTGCTGAAGAGTGCCAAGAAATTTTTGTTTGCAAATATTCTTAATTGAAAAATAATTCTTATTTTTACTGTCGTTGCGAATGTCTTGTATATCTTCAGTTACATCTAGATCTTGCTCACAGCTGCACAGAAATTGATAGGATCATTGCACCAACTGAAACCTATTGTATCCACCAGAAGAATGCATCTTATGAAAAATTCATTTTTCTCATGAGAATCAAACAGGTGCAGGAAAGCATTAAAGAATATGCCACAGACACGCAGCTCTAGACACGATATCTGAGTCTTTACTGAGAGTATGGGAGTTCAGTTTATAAAATCCCAATGTTATCAACAAAGCTGTTGGACAAGCAAAACTTTCAAGTTTTTACCAAAGAGGGGAATAAGAACCCAAAACAGTGCAAAACACACAAACCTATTCTACAACAGAACTTAAGGAATGCAAAGAAATGGTAGCACATGAAATGGTCCTCAAAAACAGGGAACCAATGCATGATAGAAGCATCTGGGAATGAGATAGTGAGAAGGGAACCAAAGAGGTTATTGCAGTGTTATGTATCAACAGTTGCAAAGGGAGTGACTGCCCAGGAGAAGAAAATGTCTTTGTGCTCAGTCAGAAGAACTGAGTGCCAGTATTAGAAGAAGGGTTTATCCAGCATGTGAAGATGCTGATTCAGAAGAACATGGCCTGCTCCTGTTCCTGCAAAATTCTTCACTCTAGTAAACAACCATGCTCTTCTCACGTGTTGTGTAAATACTTGCTTTTAGAGAGTTCCAGGCTTGAGGATGTTCCATTGGCATCCACAGTAGCCTCCAGCCTATTGAGAAGTTCACAAACCTTATTTTTGTCCTGGGCAGTGAAAATCAGGTCTTGAACTCCAGGCTAACGGTGTGGAATCTGTCATCCCCTAAGCTGAGAACTGAAGCATAAAGGCTTCTTCAACTGTCCAAGGAAGAGGAAAATTATCTAATCTAAAGTAAGTCATAAACAGCACCAGAGCTGATGACAACCAGCCCATGTGGAGGTAAGTGCATTATATGAGTTGGGTGAAGCACAATTCATGCCAGGTTTCTACTGTTAAAGAGACTGAAACAGAACAGAGTGGTACTTCCAAACTAAAACCACACTCTTCTACTGATGCCTGTTCCTCAAATAAAATTTAGGAATGGTGACTTTATCAGGCCTATTTATAGGCAGGGTTGGTTGAATAAGTAGGGGAAGAGATGCACATCTCTGAATAACTACTGAAGTGTCACATATACACCTGTACTCCCATACCTCTGTATTTTATCCTCCTGATCCATTTCTGTGGGTGCTTTAGACAACAGGTTGGGAGCAGCATCTTCTGAGAGGGAAACAGAGTGCAGAGCAGCATAAACTGAGAGAGAAGTTTTTGGTGATGCTTTCTGCTGTGTAGTTTTTCATGACTGTGTCTCTGTTTTCATTGTGACTCTGTGACTTCAGTAGGTCTCACCCTGCTGAGAAATCCTCACTGAGAGCTTTCCCACAGGTGCTGGGACAGGCAATCCTCTGAATTTAAAGGAGCCTCAACAGCAAAACTGTAGATTTAATGAGAGACAGGGAGCCAGCTGACTGCGGGGCACCTTGCCAACAACTTCCAGAACTCAGAAAATCCATCTGACATACCTGCAAGTTCACTGTAATCCTGTTGCCTCACAAGTAAATCTGTTTTGTACATTCTGAATGAAAAAAATGCTTGACTCCCCGTGCCTTTGCTTTCCTCTTGAGACTACATGATATGATCATGCATGAGAAAAGATTCAATAATTGCTTGACCAAGGAATAGAACACATTTAAATCAAATCTTTATGAATGACCCATAAAACCTTACCATGCACCTCTGATAATATCTTTAAAAGTGATCTCACAATGTGACATATTCAGTACATCTTATTCAGGGTAGAAACTTAGGCCTGCACAGTAAAAACTACACCTTAAAGCTACTAAAATTGCACCCATACCTAGATTTTGATAGGGCTTTTTTAACCACATGCAAAGTGAAGGACCAGAGGAGCTGACCTCTCATGCTTCACTGAGCTGTCTCTAACTCTTGAGTACACTGCTAGAAGATAGTGAAGTGTCTGCTGCTGTGGGTGGCTGGAAATGAGGGGGAAGGCAGCATTTTTTCCATGAAAATTCCTGTCTGTGGTGAGATCAGATGCATTTGTTGATAAAGTTCTGGTAAGGAATCAGAATCTGTTCCAAATTAGAAAAACTTCACTCCCCAGAAAGTCCTATGGGAGCAGAGAGGAAGGATTGCATATGGGATCAGTGTGTCCATCCCTGTGTAGATAATGAATGAGAGACTGGCACAGTTGTATGCACAGAAAGAAAAACACTTAAGTCTGTGATGAAAGGCCAGATGAAAAAGGAAAGTGTTATAATTCAACAGAATATAAAAGACAGCAGTGGGCCATCCTTTCTTCTAAGGAGACAGGTTACTATATCACTTTCCTGAAATCACAGCAGGAATGATGGATTAGTTGGAGGGGAAAATTGGTGCCTGAGGCACTTCTGACTTCAGGGTTTCAATTTGTCCATAATCCTTCGTAGCCTTCGCCCAAACATGAAACCCTGTAACATGCACAGGGAGTTACTGAGGGCAAGAAGTGGTCTCCATAGTTATTTCCTGAAACCCCATCTTGACAGAAAGTACCAGGTTTCAGGTGCATGCCAGACCCTTTGTACTCACTGCTCCTTCAAAAAGAGGATGCCTCTGGGCTGGACCCAAGCCCAGATAGAGAGATGATCTTTGCTTTAAACAGCAAATGAGCCTGGTGAAAGTCATCTCTGATGAAGGTTTGCTCCATTCTGAATTAAAAAAAAAATGTTTCACACTTGTTTTACAGTCTCCTTGGTTGAACAAAACTTGAAGGAAGCCTGAATTGACACCTTCTAACCTGCACATGTAGAAGAGGGGCAGCAGAACTGGAGACGAGAAGTATGAATGTTTACCAAGACATGGGAGGACAAGCTGCCACCTGTGATTGAAACCTGCACTGCTTTTGCTGGATACAGCATGGAAAGGGTCAGCCAGCAGAGACCAAAACAAGGTGAGGGAAGGATGCTTTAATGTTTTGCAAGAAACAGATTTCAGCGCACTGCCTCTGTCTTGTTCTGCTCCACACCATGTCAGCTTGTGGAAGGAAATCAAGACTCTTCCATTTGCACAATTGTCAAGAAAACACAGAAGCGGGACTCCATCATATCTGAGTGGGAGATACCCATAGGAGTCAGCAGCCAGCTTGGAAAGGTAAATCACCTCCTTCAGCCCAGCAAAATAATACCTTACATTAAATGTGGGTATTTAAACGTCATGATTGTCAGTGATACCATTATTCATGTGAAGAGAAGATGGAAAGTTGCAGAACTGCACAGTTTACTGAGCCATTAATTGGTGGCTTTTGGGAGGTACTGCATCTTATGTTTCTACCCCTAGTCAAAAAGGAGCCAAGGTCAAGAGCCCCTGGGCATATCCAGTGAAAACTGAGCTGATGGGATCCCAGAGAGCACACGTCATACCCTAAATCTCTATAAAATCTGCTGTGAGCTGCTCTTGTTTAGGTGCATGCTTAGGATTTATTTCAATAGGTGGAGCTTGGAAGGACACCACATCCCCTTCTCCTCTGGTTCCTGGGACACCACTGGGAACAACCTAATGTTGGCTGGAATCTGGCTCCAAGTTACCAAGGCTGAACGTGCCTGAGCATGGCACCCATTGTGCCTCCAGCTTCATGGTCTGGGTGGATTAAAGCATCATAAGAAACTGCAAGCTGGCCTGTCTCAGGCCAAGGACTAAATTAGCAATGAGCCATGGAAGGATATGCTTTCTGGGGCATGTAAATTAAGATCACATGGCAAGAAATTGTGCAAACTATTGCAGTGACTTCTGGAATATATCCCTAAATTTGGCTCTTTATATCCCTTACAAAAGAAAAAGTCCAAGGTTTTAAGTAATTAAACATTAGTCTTCAAATAAATAGCTACAAGAAAAAGGACCAAAAGGAACTATTGAAACAGGAGATAGAGGAGAACATCTTTCCTTTGCAACTTTTATCATCTTCACATTTAAATATAATGGATGTTTCCCTTCTTAGGGCTTCTTACAGGCCCTTTCTTTCTCTCTTTATTCTTGAATACCAGTGCACTTTCAGCAGCAGTAAAGGGGGCTGGCAACAATTCTCAGTTCATTTTTTTATTATAAAAAATTAAATTGGGTATGATGCACTTTTGTAAAGGAAAGCGAGAACTGAAAATATCCAGAAAGTCACAGAGTGCTGCCAGAAAGACATTTGGGAAGGGGTGAGGTTGTTTAAACTTACATTCTTCCCACTCTGGGCCAGCTGTGTTTCTCTTCTTCTCTCACACCCATCTTGTAAGCATATGGAGTATGTTGAAGTGTTAATATAACAGAAAATAAGCCAAGCTAGATTCTTAAAACAGCTCCTAATTTAGAGTAGCTTACCTTAAAACAGCCTGGCTAGTCTCAGTAACTGCTAAGCAACACAGTCAGTCTAGGTGAGGAGAAAACTAATTTGGCTTTTTTCACTTACAGTGGATTTTGGTGGTGATTTCTGCAGATAAAGCTGAAAAAAAAAAAAAAGGGTAGTGAGCCTCTGCACCTGTAGCTTGCATTTTAGATTTAAATACTTGACAATGGAAATTGCATGGAAGATGCACTGGGGGAATAGAAAGATTGAAAAAAACCTCAAACAAACCAGGACCAAAGGAGGTTACCACTTCACTGAGGTTTACTTTGTGCACAAGTCCATTGGTGAGTGTTTTAGTCTCTTTGTCCCATTCCTCACATGGGTATGGACAGAAATAACGAAGAGCTGCTGAGATAAATACTTCTCCCCAAAGACTGGTAAAGCAGCATGGGGTGATGGTGATGTTCTCACTCTGTAGGGTGGGTTAAAAGGATTGCTGTGTTCCAGGACTGGTACACTTTGTGATAGATGTTTGAGATGGTGATAAGTATAAACCTGTCAATGACACCAAAATGGCTTGTTATGCATTCTCAGCAGTGACCTGTGACTATTTCCTGATCCAGGAAGGCAAATTCTCCCCTCTGCTATTCCAAGTGTATTTGCTGCTAGTAACACTGAGGGTTGCACCTAAAGAGTGAAACATCTGCCAGAGGAAAGTAGGGCAAACTCTGTGCAGGATCCTTCATTTTGGCTTTAATTAGACACAGAGTACAGATTCTCTACTCATTCCACTGTAAATCAGAACTCCATTATTAGAAAAAAAACCAAACCCCAAAAACCTCCACAGAAAGAAGTTAGAAGCTTTTCATAGTTGTTGTTAACCCTACCAAAAAATACACTTGAAAATTAGACTCTAAGTTCTTCACAGAACTACTCCGCACCAACCAGATGGGTACTGTGCATTCACGATGCCACTTACAGTGTAAAGCAGCATCTCTGTGCACTAATTGCAGCAAATTGAAAGAAAGCACTTCAAAAGGTGAATATCAATAGCCTCAAAGAGACTGAAACTACTTGTCTGGATGTTCTGCTTTTCTAATTTGTTTTAGGCTGTGGCATCTGAGCATTGGAAATAGGTCCCTGAGATCTCCCTGAATCTATTCTCAAGGGAAAGCTTTCCAGTGCAGTCTGATGCCGTTAGGTCTTCATAATTCTCCATGTACCTTCCAAAAGGTTAACAGATTTCAGTTTGGCCAGTTTGTGGAGGACTGCAAACTCAGTTTTCCGCATTATCTGATTATTTTGAGAACAAAGAACAATGTGGGAACCTTTAAATTGTCCGAATGTTTTCATCTGACTGCAGGAGGGTGGTTTGAAAGGGAAACATCCAAGTGTAACATGTTAAGGCCCCAGGTGTGGTACTTGAGCCGCACAATACCATACAAATGGGAATTAGCTCCTCCATGTGTTATTCCCCAGAGCATGAGGAAGGGCGAGGTGCCAGTGCCTTTTTATCAGAAAATAAAAGCTTTTTTGCCTTCAGATAACAAACTTAGATGCCCAGCTGAAGGGTGAATAGGTTGTGCACTTGAAGAGTGCCACTAGTAAATGAGTTCAAGTTTTTTTCCCGGATATGTCAATAAAGATTTAAACACAAAACTCGAATATTTAAAGTAAATTGTACAGCCAGGATGTATGCAATTTACACAAGCTTTTTAAAAGAAACAGACTAAATGAGAGAGAAAAATAACTGGTGAATATTTGAAATCACTGTGAGAAGCAAAAGTTTTGAACATGCATCTCCAGAGGCAACTTTGGAGACATTAAGACATCAGATTTTCTCTGAAGAGATTGCTTAATTTCAATTTTTTTAAATTACTCTGTAAGAGGAATAAGGACTGTGGAAGATCTCTCTCTCTTTATCTGCAGGCAGATCTGCTTAAGACTGAGAGGCTGCTGTGCTCTTCTGGCCAGGAAGAACAAGTGAAATGCTGGTATGTGGACCACCTCAATACACTCAAAATTCACATCAGTGTAATCAACTCAGGAAGCAAATGAAAAGTTTGAAAAGTAACATCTATTTATTTAATTTACCTGGATTCATCACTGATTGAACTAACTCTATGCAAGGGCTCCTCACATTTAGCTATAAAAACCATGGCTCTAAGCTTCTAAACTCTGACTCTGATTCTGTGTGTCTCTGTGTGAAGAGATGGGTATAAAGAGAGAAGATGGAAGAAGAAAGCATGTAGGTTGCAGGGTCTTTTAAATGTAAAATAGAAAATGAGTGAGGCTTTTTTAATTTTCAGCTTTATGCGCTGTGCAGACAGGAAACTGTGCATTTTATTTATACGATTATATTAATTTTGGTTCAGAAGTTAATAGCATTATTCCCGTTGTGGGACCTGTCATGCATTGAAACTAAATCATCCCCCACGGTGTAATACAAAAAGGGGACTGTGGACTCAGGAGAGCCATTTTCCTGTCATTAGCAAATTTCATCCTTATGTCTGGATACCGAGTACACTGTCCACAGCACAGCTGAGTCTTTTTCCTAGCTGCAGAGAATATTGTTGCCTTTGAAGAGCACATAATTTAGCAATTACAAATTGTTTTCCCTCCTTGGAGAGTACTGTCTGCGAATATTTTCACGGAAATAGCCTCCCTCCTTGTAATCCACTGCACCATAAAAGTACCTGGAAAGATGACACATGGGACTGGATACTGCCAGACCAGCCCCTTGAGCTCAACCCACTAGAATTCATCCCATTGTAATGCCAGTCCCTCAGTCACACCTGGATTTGGAAGCTTTTGCATTAAGAAGTGTGGATACAGCTCATTTTTCTCAGCTGGAGTGCCCTGCACTGTGCACCCTCCATGCTCACCCTGGGGTTCATTGTGACTTGAGAAATGCAGGTTCACTTCCACTTATGCCCAAGGGTAAATGGAAATGAGCAGGGAGCAGCCTCCCTCCCAAAACCCCAGAGTGCCACCCGCTGCCAGCACCTCAGTGGGACTGCCAGGTGTCAGGGTACCTGTTCTGCACTGGCTGGGCAGTTTCAGCCTTGAGCAGCCACAAGAGAAGAGCAGAAGAGGCTACCTGGGTGTTCTTAGTAGGCAATGAATATCCATCTGAGGGGTGGTGGGAGAACACAGGACTAGCAGTGTCCTGGTCAATAAGGAGCACAGGGACTGAAGCCATGATATGGAAAACCCCATGTCAGAGGCAGGATCTGGCAATGGCAGCACCAGGGAATTACAGTATATAGTAAGTAAACTGTTTGGGTATCATAAACTGACAGAGAAAAGTGAGTTTGTGTGTGCATGCACCCATCATGTGCCCATGCCCAAACTGGGAAATAACTCATTCTGGAAATAACAGGAAATTAATTTCCAAAGACATGAACTGAGCACCCACTGCTGCCTGCTGTGTAGCTGGGAGTGGGCATCTGGAAGCCAGGTGATGTGCCACTACCCAGGGCTGTGCTGGCCCCCTCTGTGTCTCAGGTGCCCCTCTGCAAGCTGAGGGCTACAGTGAGAGCTGCATGGGAAGGAGCACCCAAAGTTTGTTCCTCTGTAAACTCTCCCTCCTGTTTCTCTTTCCAGATGGCTGGGCTGGCATTACCAATTAAAAACAAAGAGAACATTAGGGAAATGAAAGAGAGGAAAAGGAAGATATACAGAGCAGCAATTAGAGAATAGACAGCTAAAATAGGTTCATGATGGCAGAGATTCCTTCATGTTTGAGAAATGTGTCTAAGGTGAAATTTTCTACTGTAGAGGCAATTTTCTATTAATAAATGGCTCCCAAAATGCTTTCCTCCTGAAGATAATGTGATGAAACAAACAGACCTGACATAGTTTGAGAACAGCTGAGCAATTACAGATGGATCTGCTGTGAGCAGAAGAAGCAAGAAAAGGTCAGCCTGTTTATGAACCTTGTGTGTTGCTGGTTCACACAGAGTTAAATGCTTGAACTGCTATCTGTGCCTTTGGAATCTCCCACAAAATCTCCCCAGGGACATGCTTGTGAGAAGTTTGCACCAGCTTAGAATAAACTGATTTAAACCAATAATGAATCTAAACTACTATAAATGCTTGTGTGACTATTTTGCAGCTCAACAAAACTGATGGACATAAGGAATTTGATCCAAGGGTCTCTCCATACAGAAAGGCATATGATTTGTCACTGATTCAGCTGAACATGTGGACATTCTTAACATGCTTTCGAAATGAGCTACTCTGATTTACCACCATAAGTTAAATTGATTATAAAAATATTAAAATTGCAGAGTCTGGCACCAAAGAGAAGAAATTCCTCAATTAAGGTGCTGCAGTCTTTTATTGTGAGGTCACATCATCTTCTTTCCACAGATGCCCCTCACTCAGAGCATGGTGTCCAGTTACTGAGAAGTTTTTCAGTGTTTTGTTTCAACCCTCCCCACTGTTCAGTGTGCGGTCCCTGGCCCCGTGCTAGTGATCTCTCCTCAGCCCTGGGTCCAAAGGCAAAGCTATCAGACCACAAGCAGGCTTTTTGTGCAACACACTCCCTGAACGTGCTAGGGGCAAGTTTGAAAGCCTAGTGCTAAATAAATAATGAAATAAATAAGTGACTGCTTTCTTGGCACAGCCTCATCCTCAGAGGGGAGCCCCACTGACTCAGCTCTGCGCTGTGGGCTTGGCCTCCCACCCCTGACACAGAGAGCAGGGAGCAGTGCACACCTACTGACCACCACCCCTGAACCCCAGGTGGAGTGATTTGACAGGCACTGACTTCCCTGGAGCTCTGAGGCAAAGGCAAGGCTGGGCTCCAGCCCACTCAGAATGGCTTTCAGTCGTCTAAGCCATAGCATGGTCCTCTCTCCCTCTCTCATCCTCTCTTTTTTCACTGAGAGTCATGCTTAATTTGAAGGTTCTGTCTTCTTCAGCAGTTGTGCAAAGACGGATAGAAAACAGCTTTTTTCATAGTTCAACCCCCTTTCATGGCCAAGGCATCATCCATTTGCATATTGCATGAGATGGGGATCCTGGAGATAAATGCCTGTGTTCATAATTCATTTTTATAGTGTGTGTGTGCAAGAGGACTGAACTGAAATTTTATGGGTATCTTAATTTTGGTCCCTCCCAAATTTTAAAAGTTTGGTTTTACAATCCTAATGATCTTTTAATGTAATTTTTGAGGAAATTTCCTCAGTTTTTTAAAGACCAAACTTTAAAAAAAAAAAACAGCTTGGGAATTTCTTCACAGGAGGCATTAACTACTCTCACATGGACTATGAGGATGACTGATTCCTTTGCTCATGGCTCTCAGAAATGTAAAAGGACCACAGAGGTCAAGCCAAGTGGTTTCATTCTGGTTTTTGTTTTTCATGTGACATATTACCAATTCTGATTCAAACTAAAACAAGATGTAAATCCACGTGTAAAAATCAAAATTTTTCCTTTTCAAAGGGTTTGAATGAAGCATTTAGATTTTTCGGCATTTTCATAGCAATGAAAATGGTTGAGTAGTATCAACACATGCTGGAGTCAGTGGTGGTAGTTTTTTCTCAGAAAGGCACACGTATCCATAGCCCTCCCTGCCTCCTCCTCTTGAGGGAGCAGCACAAAACCAGCCCAGAAAGTGGTCATTTTTATATATGGACTGAGGGGCAAGGAGGCAAGCAGGCCCAGGAGGGCTGCACCAATTTGCTAACAGCAGATGACCCAGGAACCCTCACCTGAGAAATTTGGGTCCCCGAGTGCTCAGGGTCCCCCTGCCTTGCCCTGAGGTGCCACAGTCACCACTCCCACCTCGAGGACAGTGGAGCAGAGGTGTCCATCCAGCCCCTTGCAGAAGCAGCTGGGAGGTTGGCAGGGCCCAGGACTCTGCATGCAGCAGTGTCTGTGTCTCTACAAGGAAGACCATTTTCCTGGTATGGAAGCACTGGATCAAATGATTGCAAGCACTTAGGTTTTTTTCCCCTTCCAGACTTGCTATGACACTCTAGCCTGGCCTTGTCCTGTTCCATCCTCCCCTATTTCAACTCCTTATCTCCACCTCCTCATCTCAGTTTCCAGCCATCAGCTGCTTAATTTAGTGCCAGCCTCCCCTTCTATCTATTTCTAGTGCCCTCTCCCTCTCCCCCAGGCCTGTATCTACCCCTCCATCTGAGCTCCCACCACGGCTGATTTCTAAGTGTTGGAGCACCAAATTCTTGGTGAAAATCCTGTCGTAAATTCACACCAGGGATGAAATGGTATTTTTCTGCCTATTCAGTTTCCTGGGACAAATGAACCTGAACAGCACCCTCAGGGGGGCAGAAATCTGTTCCAACAACTCCAACAGTGACCCAGGTTCAGCACAGTTCATTAAAAGAGAGAGAAGAAAGGTGTCATAGGAGGATCAGAGCAACATTTGATGTAGGTGTTCTTTCTGGCTCTGGCTGCAATATTCCCATGTAACTTTAGTTTCCCAAGGCAAGGGAAATTATAGAAAAGGCAATGTAGTAGATTATATCTCAGTTTGTGGTGTCCTTTACTAAGGCACAAAGGGCTGTCTGGAGACACATGGTCATGCCCAGGAGTAATCACTAGTCTGTTCACTGTAGAATAAAGATGAGCATAAAAGGGCTTCTTCCATCTCAGTGTGGGACGTCAGAGGTTGCTGCCTTTGAAGCCTGACCAGAAACACACAGTGTAGTCGCTACCCTCCAGCTCCACAAAATTGTTTCCCCTCTCTATTTCTTGTGTACTCCCGTACCTTTCTGTGGATTTTCAAAACCCGTTGAGGGTGCTGCGAGTAAGTCGCCCTCCCCAACACGAGAGGGAAGAAAGGCTTTGATCCCACTCCTCCTGTCCAGTTTGTCACCCACAACGTCAGAGGAAGAGAAGGCTGCGAGGGCTGCCCGCTCTGGGCTGTGCTCGTATATCTCTGTGTGCGCGCAGAGGCAGCTGCGGGTGAATGTGATGGCGCACGCAAGAGTATGTGTGATAACATCATCCAGATGCCACACCACGCTCTTGGATTATGTCAGTCTCACCCAATGAAGCACACTGAGCAAATGCTAATAGTTAAGAGCTAATAAACACTACACTAGAAGGTCAGTGCTGAATCGTTTGGATTGTGCACATGGTTTCTCGGATGCTTTCCCCCAGTAGTTCCCTGTAGCCAAAGGGAGGCTGTGTAGCTGCACAGATCTCCCTGTAGGAGGGATTTTTAAGGCCTTGCACTTTACAGGGCAAGCTGAATATGTTCGGGAAGAAACAGTCCTGATGCAGCTGGGCAGCATTATGGCCAGAAAGAAGATTTCACAGGTTTCAAAAGGATGCTCTCAGTGACGGTTTGCACATTTTTTATATGGTTAGCTCAAAGCAAAAAATGTCATATTATTTTAAAATCTCATATTTACAGAGGTCAGAAATAGAAAAGCACATGATTCTTGGTCTCCCTCTTTTATTTCTCTGTACCCTGTTGCCTTTGCTTTCTTACCAATCCTTGTACATGCTGTAGAATCACAGTAGACTTCAGGCTGTGCTCCTGTCTTGACAGTGCAATCTATATGTAAATCAAGTGAAAATGTCTTGGTTACTTGCCTGATAAAGGCCCTGTTTCACTGTCTGCTATTCTTTTGGTGACCTGTAGCTGTTAATATACTGGAGCCTTTGTTGACCAAATCATGTCCACTTCCTTCCTTCAGCTGACCCTTCTGTGAACTGCCAGGAGTTCTTTTTCAGGCAGTAGATGTAGCTAGAAGGTGGCCACACGGTGCTGGAGACAACTGTGGGAATAATGAGGACATTGAGAGAGTTCAAAAAAAACTTGTTGTACCAGTAAAATAATTTTGCCATTCTCCAGCTACTCATTTAACCTCAGACCTAACCTCTTTCTGCTTTAGGATTATTTAACCTTCTAGCCTTTTTAAATTTGGATGAATGTCAAGAGAAATAGAACACTTCTCTTCAGGATAGCAGCAGATACTGTTAAAGTTCTAGCACCAGTGTTGGACCAAGATCGATGTACCTTCAAATGTGGTCTGTGTTGAGCACTGAGCTCCAACTACTTGTAAGTTAAAGGCAACTTCCTGGCCACAAAGGAAGTTTGGGACCCATGTTTGGAACAAGCTCTTCTGTTTTTCCTGATGGTCCTGTAGAAGGACTGGCCCCTCCCCATGCTGCCGTGATGTGGGGATGGGGTTGGGAGCAAGCATCTTATGAAATCATGGAATCTTAGTTCACAGAATCATAGAATTTTTGGGGTTGGAGAGGACTTTAAAGATTATCTAGTTCAACTGCAGGGACAACTTCCACTGCACCAGGGTGTTCAGAGCTCCATCCACCCTGACCCTGACCACCTCCAGGGATTGGGCATCCACACCTTCTCTGGGCAACCTATTCTACCACTCTCACAGTATAGGATTTTTTCCTATTATCTAGTCTAAGCTTAATCTTTTCTATCTTAAATCCATTCCCCTGTCACTACATGCTCTTGTAAAAAATCTCAATCTTCCTTGTAGGCTCCCTTCAGGTACTGGAAGGCCACAATTTTCTTTTCCAGACTGCACAAACCCAATTCTCTCAGCCTTTCCTCACAGGAGAGGTGCTCCATCCCTGTGACCATCTTGTTGGCCTCCTCTGGACTCACTCCAACAGCTCCATGTCCTTCCTGTGCTGGGGACCCCAGAGCTGGATGCAGGACTCCAGGCTCTCTCACAGAGCAGACCAGAGGGGCAGAATCATGTCCCTCACCCTGCTGGCTGCTTTGGATGCAGCCCAGGGTCCAGTTGGAGATGATTAGTCAGGACTGAGGGGGATGGGAACACCTACTGGAAAGACTCAATTTGAGAGAATCAGAAATTCTTACAAGAGGAATGGTCTCTCAGGAAGATTGGCATGAATTCAAGCCAGGAACTGGGGACTCTAAAGGGAAGAATGAGCAGCTAATGATGGATATTTCTCTGAAATTTTATGGTGAAGTTTTGGTAGGAAGGGTCCACCTCTACCGGTAATCCAAAAGTCAAGACTCTTTCCAACTCTTTCCAAGTGTGTCCCGTTTTCCCAAGCAATACATCCCACAGGACAGCTTTCAGCCTTTCTTTTTGAAGCTTAGATGGCCAGCAGGAATCTGGCAATAGAAGTTATCAAACTATTCCTAGAGTTGAGAAAGCACAGCTCAGAATTAATGCTGACATGTCAGTTGCCATAAATAACATGTGAATGTGCAAACGTGAGTTTTTAACCTACAGAAGTGCCTCACCCCTCAAGACCAGTAAAAGTGCTCTGACTGCCAAATGCAACATGCATTCCTTATGGGTGAATACCCCCACTTAACCTGAACCCTATAGAACAGGGTGCTCACTGCGTTTGGGGGGGTCTGTCCACACCTTGAGAAGTTGTTTCACCCACTAGCAATGTGGTTAAGCACAAGGGCTCTGTTCTCAGGTTAATAATTTCATAGATTGTAAAACCAGAAAGGACTTTAAATGATCATCTGGTCTGGCCTGGCCTCCCACATAACACATGCCAAATAATGCCACCAAGTAAATCCTGCCTTAACTCCAACTACTTGTAGCTGAACAAAAAGCATCTTACAAAAAAAAAAAAAAACCCAAAAAAACCCAAAAAAACCCCCAAAAAACAAAAACAAAAAAAACCCAAAAAAACCCAAAAAACAAAAACAACAACAAAAAAACAAAACCAAACCAAAACAAAACAAAACAAAAAAAACCCAAAACCAAACCAAAACCCAAAACCAAAACCAAATAAAAACAAAACAAAAAGACAACCAAAAACCAAAAACAAACCAAACAAACAACAAAAAGGCAGGTATTTTTGATTTTTAGGACTCAAGTCATGCAGAATTTACCATACCCTATGGTATTTTCTTGCCAAGGTTAATTATTTGCAGGTCTTTAAAGAGGTATGGCATCTCTTACTTGATTTTTTTGGTCTTGATCTTACTTTTCCTGTGTTAACTAGATTCAACAACTCCTCATGCTAGAAGTATAATCAACTCCCCCCTGAATAATTTTTTTACTTTATACCAGATTTATAAACATGGTCTCACTTTAAAGCACTGACATCTGAATACATCTTTTAGGGACACTTAACCCTGCCTGTGTTCCTCCCACGCCAACATGTTCCCATCCCATTCCTGCAGCACAACCATGTCACAATGGAGGGCCAGACTTGGTAGGTCCATCACCAACACCTGAGCTTCCAGTGCTGGACAGTGGCAGGAGGCAGAGCTACTTAGTTATTCTGATTTTATTTGTGATGCCAGTGGCCCCATTCTTTGTCTTGTCTATGAGATGGAGCAGAGGCAGCCTGACCACTGATTGAACCATGCTGTCAGCAAAAGACTGTCTGGCAGACAAAAGACAAAGTCTGGCAAAAGACGGTATTGGCAGAAGTATCTTGAAAGTAACACATAGAATGGACAGACAGAACTGTTGCTGTAGATGTTGACATCTACCTTTCAGCCCCAAAAGAGGCAGAAAAAATACCCACAAGGTATTTTTTGAGAAGCTGAGATATTGTGTGGGACAAAATATTCTGCCACTTCTTTTCCTTTTGAACAAATAAAAATGTGTCATTTTCTTTTGGATTACACTGACCTGCACTTGCAGGCTACCATGGAGCTTCACCTCCTCACTGCTGTCCTCTGCAGCCTGTGCCCCAGAACTGGCAGATTTGGACTTTCCTCAGACTGGGATGTTAGCACTGCAGCCTAGGCCTGAGGCTGCAGAGGCACCTGTTGATCAGGCATCCTGTTTTTGGGGACCATGACACCAGATCTTTAAGCTGCTTGGTGTACCCTCCCTAACGCTGCTGTTTGATCTGTCTGGTCCCCATTAAAAGAGCTGAAAAGCCCATCTGTGCCACACACAACACAAAGAAATTACACCCACACATTGTGATGTTTAAGGCTGAAAAAAAAAAGACAGTTTATTTACAGACTCCAACATTTGTCGAATTCCAGCAGTGACCATGGATTGGAGGAAGAAAACCTTCCCCTTCAACCACACTGGGCAACCCAACAGTCCATCAACAGTCTCCTCCTTATGAGAAGAATGTAAACATGGTTAGATGGTTACCATAACAAGAAAAGTTGTTTATGTAAAATCTTATCTGACTCCATTGTAAAAGGTAAACACAGAAGGCTAAAATAGAACTTTAAAAAAACTTCTTAAAGAGACAGAGGAGAACAGCAAAAACCCAGACAACAATCTGTGACTCACTTTGTGAAATCCACCGTGGTCCTCCTGGAGACTGGAGTTTCTCCTTGTTATATTGGGGTACCACAGGCAGTACAGCTCATACAGGGGTAATTTGGTAAATACTTGGTTATCTAGGTCCCACAATCTCTAATTGTCTAGGGGTTGCAGAAGGGCTTAACCACCAGATTCTGGATTTATCAACCAAAAATCAAGGATTTTCTCCAAGCTGGAGTATTCTGGTGAAAAATGTTTGGTTGTCAGAGGTGATTCTCTGTTCTACCATAAAAAAGAATCACCTCAGCAGAAAGGTCACAGCCATCCATAGATGCACCACAGGTGGTGGCAGGGGGGCAGCATGTTGGGAATGGCCAGACAGCCATTATTTTGCCCCAGACAAATGCCAAGCTAGGCCACTCAGTTTGGTTGAACTACATTCACATCCTGTTTCAAACAGCCACTCTTTGCTACCTCAGCAGTTTCTGTGTTCTGGCACACAGACAATTGACCACTTCTTTCCAGTTTAATCTTCACCACAGGGAACTGACTTTGCATCCTAAGTGCTATCACACATTTCTGTGTGATTCACAAGTGACAGTGTGCTCTCCCTCCCCCTGTGGTAGTATGTGTTTCTAGTCAACTGCAACCAGGAGCCTGAAATAGGAAAAAAAAAAAAAAAAGGGAAAAGGCAAGTCTGTTAATCCACCATGACACATACACCTTGATTTTATTTTATTGGAGGGATTTTATAAGGGCTATTATCTCCTGGTTTACATAATCCAACACTTCCCTTAGGGCAATCAAAATTGAGATTCATATGACTTGGAGTTTACAATCCAATGCAGCTGGCAAAACTGGGATTCAGATTCATGACCGCAAAGGCAACCCTCGTGCACACACACTAAGAAAGACAAAAAAGAGAGAGAGAGAGAGAGACAGTGAATAAGAAAAGCCCCCCTGAAGTGATCTATTATATTGTCTGAGCAGGAGTGTTCGGGAAGCGATATCATTAAATGAGTCGAAACTCCAGCTAATTTGATTCAAAGGTTACATGACCTCTGCTAAGTGAGGGACTCCCTTTCCTTGCTGCCTTTGTCTGTTCTTAATAATTTAGCCAGCAACAAGGTAAGATCCAAGACTGACTTTTTCTGCTACAAACATGACTTCGGTCCAAGTATTTTAGCACCTGAACTCAAGTGAGGATAATAAATGTCAAGGAAATATTTATAGCTCGGTATATGGAGAATTTCCAGTTCCCTATACTGCAATAACACACATCCATCTGCTAACAGCATTAGAGCTGCAGTTTTAAAGCAGATAGTGCCTGAAAATAGAAGGCTGCAATATGCACAGATAGCTGTTGTATTTAAGTGTTTGATACTAAGCTGATAATTAAATTAGAATTTAATTATCCAGCCTTGGGAAGCTGTTTTCTTCCTGGACTCAGGCCCACACAGAAATTCAGACTCAGCTCTGTGCCTCTTCCACTCCTCTGTGCTCATTTTACTGAAATCCCTTCCTGCAATAAGCAGCTGAGGCAAGCAAGCGTACAGGAAAAGAAGGTTTAAGAGGAATAATTGAAATTTAGAAGTGGAAAAAAGATTTCTTATCCTATCCCATACATCCTTCCAGCTAGTATAAGTGAATTATTCTTCAGAACTTTGTCAGGTTTAGTCTTAACTGACTGCAGTGATGGAAGCTCCATCTCTTCCTTTGGGAGAAAGCTGTGCATTTGAACAAAGCTCCCCGCTAGCAAATATTTCCTGATACTAAGCCTGTATTTTCCTCTTTTTTTGAAGTGATCCCTTTAATGCCGGCTTGGTCCAAGATTTTTTCCCAGTGAACTCAGCTCTGTGAGATCTGGAATGCCTGCTGGAACGTATGTCTTTTCATCCCCAGATTATGGTTTGAAATCTGCCCCTAGGGGTCACGGTGGATGGAAGCTGTGGCCACAGCACATGGTCCCACAGGTCTGTGGGAAACAGGTCGAGGTGTGTAGTCCTATCCTGAAGGTATGCCACAAAAGCAAGGACACAAAGCTGCTCCATCATTGTCTATTGCTGAGCCGCGTCCTGGTGGGAGCTAAAAAATCCTTTTGAGACTTGGAGACAGAGTAGGCAGAAGAAAAAAGTGTCTAAGCACAGATGGGTATGGGGGTTTGGGGGTGCTTTTGTTCTTGCTGCATTGGGTGTATCAAAATGCTTTGAGCAACCTGGTCTAGTGTTGTGTCCTGCCAATGGTGTGGGAAGTTGGAACTAGAAGTTCTTTAAGGTCCCTTCCAACAAAATCCATTCTATAACTCTATGACTACCACCCTTCTTTATCCTCCCACACCTCTCACCCAAAGTAAAAATGTAAGGCATAATGATTTTGGCATAACTGGGATTGTTTTTCCACTTAGAAAGGATAGATATCCTTTCTTAGAATGTGGGTTTTTCTTTTGAGGTCCAAGATACATAACTGAATTACTTCCTCACCACTGAAGTGTTTAGCACCTTTGGTTGCAACAGAAATCAGAGGTGGAGAGCCATGTGGGAGGAGGGTTGAAATGAAAGCATGGCTTTATTGGGCTGCTCCTAACCTTTACAGGACACCTGGTGCTCTGCAGGTGGATGAGGAAAATCATGGGCAGTGATAGAGACAAATGGCTTGTACCCTGTGATGGGGTGGAGACCTGGAGCTGTTTAGTCATGGTATCAGTGCTGATCTCCATCAGAGCCCCATGCTGCTCCTCTTGGAACAGCCAGGAAGAAGGGCACTGCTGGGCTTTGTGTGGTCTGAGGTGGACCAGTGTTTCAGAAGCACTAGCTCCAGCCTAATTTTTGGCCAGTTTGGATGGGGCTCGAATGTATCAGGGTCAGTGGTAGTGCCCAAGGGATTGCCTATGTTGAGGGAGCACAGGAGCTCAGTGCAGCTGACCACAGGACTAGGAACCAGCCCCCAGCATCAAACCAGTGTGACATTTGTGAAGACTAGCTCAGTCACAGCATGTGCGACTGCATCATGCCCAAATACTACATTTGATATGCTTCTGGCACATTACAACATTGAAACTGTCAGCACGTGTCTCCACAGGGTGGATGGAAGAAAAATATGACTGCCTTGTTTTCTTCAGGTGGTGGTGGTGGGGCGTTTACCCAACCACCACCTTTCCCCTCAAGGGGAGTGGGGAGAGAGAGAGAGAGGACAAGAGCAAGAGAAGATGGCATCAGGGCAGCACTCCAGGGTTCAAAGCTGCCACTAGCAGGTCCCCAGCGCTGATGTGCCAGTGATGTTCACACAGAGCCCTTGGGGTCAGGCTCAGCATTCCAGACAAGTTAGTTGGGTGACTCTTCTCTCATCACGTGATTTTCATCGTGTTGGAAAGCCTGCATCACCCTTGGAGTGACAGTGGTGGCTCATTCTGGGGAGATGTGTCAGTGTCTTCTCAGAGAGATGAAGGTTTCATTCTCTATTTCTCACTCCACATAGGACCAGGACATACCAGAGGCAGAGGACTCTGTCAGTCTTGTCCCTCATGGTCTGGAAGAGTTGGCAGCACCTCTGCTCTGCTCTTATTCCCTGCTACCTCACCCTCAATACGTGGTTGACTGTACAGATGAAAGCCTCACAATAGTAATGTTAACATCTGCTCTTCTTCCTCCCTCCCTCCCTCCCTCCCTCCGCCAAATCAGCAAAACTTCTGGAACAGCTTTGTTCTGCAGTTCCTGTGGAATGAAAAATGGTGGCTGCTGTCTCTGTCTCAAATGCCAGGAAAACCTCCTGGCCCCTGTTATATATATAAAGAAAGGTGATTCACCCTGAAGACTGGCCAGGTTAGGTCATGCAAATGAGATTTTGCACATAAAGTTACAAATGAGACCTTAGTTGGTGACTTATCCCTGCTTCTTGCTCCATCTCTTGGTCATTTCTTCAACAACTGCAGTCTCCTTGCAAGGTACACCTCATTGAGAATTGTTCTGTCCTTTTCTCAATCCCTCTCTAAGGAATTGTATTCTTATGGATTATTTTACAGTTGAAATATTGTTAGTTAGCTATGCTTGGTTTCATAGTTTATGCTGCACTTCGCTGTATGTTGCACTAATTAGCCTGCCTTCATCAACAGAAGGGCTTGAACAAGCTACTGCAGCTCGGCAAGAGACAGCAGAGAATTCAGATTAGCCTGCTGAACAAAATCTTAAAGCTAAACAAAACAAAACCCCTTTCTCAGTGAGCCAGACAATACCTAAAGCATGATCCTCTAGCAAACGCTGCTTCATGTGAAATTTAGCAGACAAGTGCAGGGTTTCTCTTACTTCTCTGTGATCACAGTCACACAGTGCAACAATTGTAGTGGGTCCTTATTTTAAGAGGTAACATAAGATCCTATAAGCTGAAAAGCTGCAACACCACAGCTCTGGTAATGGGCTTTGGAAGCCTTTGTCTGATTTTTTTAAGTCAAGGCCAGTTTCATATCAGACTGTAAACTCTGGAGACAACTTTAAAATACATCACTGCTGAGTATGTGAGGAAGCAAGTCGAAAATGTGCTTTCTGCAGGAATTTGTGTGGGTAAAATTTGATCACTCTGATGTTCATGGGAAATGAATGAAGAAGCAGTATAAGCATGGCCACAGTGAATTAATTTGGAAAGTTACACAAATTCTAGCCAAAATTATTTTTTCAGCTTTTGCTGAGCTTTGCTGCAAGTCCAGTTGTGTAAAACCATCTGTTCTTTTTCAGAGCAGCCTTATTAAGACCTACTGATAATATTTCATCTCCTTCCTATAGACAATGTTTCAATCTTTATTACAGTCCCTTAAATGTGAGGAGCTGTAATCTTGCCATCCTGTTTGCACTCAGAAAATATGATGAGTAAATCTGTCATCTCTCCTTGAATAAAAACACTCCTTCCTCACACTGTCTCTCCTATTGGAGGTAAATTCCTGCTGTGCTTTTAAACAGTTACTTATTATTGATTGGCATAAATTAATGGCTGTGCTGTGATTTGCAGTGATTTCATGTTAGAGTTATATGTCCAGTAATTGCTCTCATAAAGCATGTTCCTACTGTAGATGTGTGGGTGAAATGTGTCCTGGAGACTGCCTGTTGCCAGCTGTACTTCTCTGGAACATTAGCTCAAAACCCCACTTTATATGGTGAAATTCAGTTTAAAACTTATTCAACATTCCCATACAATTTCTTCTAAACAAAAATTCTAATCAAACCAAAATCGATTACTTTATTTCACTTTGTGCTGAAGTTTTCATTTAAATTTGATTCCTATAGGGAAACACATTTTCGGTTTTGATCCCTGCTCGTTTTCTCTTCCTTTTCCCTATATAGAAAGAAAAGAGAAAAAAATAGGGAAAATGAGAAACACACATACATGAAAAATACAAGAAAGCACCAGAGCAATTTTTCTTGCAATTTTAGTTTTGTCAAAATCAAAAGCAAAAGAAACCTTTTTTCCTTGCATCTGTCTTCCAGGAGAAGAAATAAATATGTCAAAATACTCCACTTTCTCAGGCTTCTGATCTATGAAAAATTCTGGGAAGGGAAGGAGAAAATTAGGAAAGAAAAAGTAAGGAGGAAGTGACAGGCGAACAACCTAATAACTGAGAATTACATAAGAACAGAAACCAAACAAAAATAGGCAGCAAAAATTGCCAGACAGTAAATTCAGGAAGTTGTATGTTAAAGATATATCTGAAAATGAAGATTGTTCTCAGGCAGAGACTTTTTTGACAGAAGTATATTTTTCAGCAGGGAAAAAAGTATACATTTCTGCTCCTTTGATCTGGAAAGAAAGGAATTTGTTTTGGTCTTTTTTTCAGAAAACCGTTTCTCTATTGAGCTTTCTGAATCTTAAAGCAACACCTGCTCTGTTTGATCTGATTATAAATATGTTGTATATTTCTGGAGTGGGTTCCTCTCAGAGGACCATGACAGAGAGCACAGCACATGTATGGAAATATTCTGTAGACCAGGCTGCCATAAAAAAAAGGTCTGTGCAGGGTAACACAGACCTGCACAGAAGAGAGCCTGGAAAAAAACTTAAACCAGAGTAACTGAGGAAAACTTCTGCTCTTACCACTGGCATCATGAGGGCTTTACTTTCTGCTAAGCCCAGCAATGAGCTCAGTCTCTGAGGTCTCATTGAAAAAATCTGCATGCAGTAACCACCTGATAGGCATTTTATCTGTCCGGGATAAACTGCTTAATGGGTTCTGCTGGGATTTGAAACTGGTTCCTTGAAATCTCCCTGCCTCAAGCCAGTTCCTTATGTTGCTAAACCACCCCCAGGAGTCCTGGTGACATCCCCACTTTGTCTGCTTATGGAACATTCCCGACTGAGCGAACAAACAGGAACATCCCTTAGTGAGGGGAGGGATGTCTGTTGTTTGCTGGTGCATTTGAGAGGATTGGGTCATAAGTTTTGCAGCTCCAGCCCATCTTTTCTCCATTGGTCCTGGCAAAAGTGAGGGAGCATTTAGCTGCTTTCCAAACACCAGTGGTATTTTTCCACCGTTGCTGCTCTGCATGCAGTGTGCAGAGGTTCGTTGACTGGAAAGAATCCAGAGGATAGGGGGAAAAGTTTTCCTCTCCCATCCTCCAGGAGCAGGAAATGAGAGAATGCCAAGGGCTTTGCAGGGTGGTGGGTCTGACCCTTGGACAGGTGGGTGGTGTTGGTCTGCTTGAAGCTGGGGAGTTGCTGAATAACAATTCCTAGCTTTTCTCAGCCTGGACCAGATTGCCCTCGTCTTCCGACTGCTCCCCTCACTTCCTCCCATTTCCCATGTTCAGGCAGTCTGTTCAGCTTGGAGACTGTGGTGTGCAGGAGTAGTTAATGCCTGTGCCCCCTGCTCTGACACCTCCCCAGCTTTCCTCTGCAATGACAACAATAACAGAAGATCTCCTTTCTACTTTGGTCAAGGGTGGAAGCTGAGCTCATGTTTGTATATCCTGGCTGTTGAGATGGAAAGTGTGAACTTTACAGAAAACTAAATCTGCAGAGAAGAAGAATGATGGAGGGGGAGGGGGTCACTCTGGAGGAAGAGAGGCCTGCATACGGAGATCCCATTATGTCCAGACCTCACAGTGTCTCCCCACTCATTGATGCCAAGTGCAATGTGGGCTGGGTGTGAGGCAAAAGCCTCCAGGCTTAGCCAAGGAGAGAGGCCCCAGCATGTGTTGCTGTGCTTAGCACTGGAGTCAGTATGGATGCTGGCCAGCTGCCAGTCACACTGGCATGGCTGTTATTAGATACCATTGTGTTAAGCTTAGCACTTTTTGCAGGCCAGATAAATTCCTTTTGTGTTTTCCCATGCTCCTGACACATTTAGAAGAGTTTCAGCTTCAGAGAGAAAAGGCACGAGTAGTATAAACAAACTCCACATGTCCAGTGGGCATGGATAGGGAGAGAAAGTTGGGGCAAGAAGAAATCACCCTTCCTTAACTCAGTGCAGGTTGGGGTTCATTAACTTTTGAGCTTGGGTTGACATTTTATAAATAACTACACAGGGAAAGGCATTCCCTGAATTGCCTTTTGCAGAGGGGACAATTAGATCACTTGAGCAAATTGCAAAAGAGGAGTAGATAATTAGAGAGATGGTGAGCTGCACAGTGGCCATGCCAGCTGGCTTGTGTTGAACCTGTTTGTGACTGGAAAGTCAGTTTGGATAATTTTTTTGTGTTTCTTGATTTTTCTTTCATTAAATAATATTATTTCAAAGCTTAGGAAGAGACAGAAGTTGTGGAAGAAAAGTCCAGTGGTGTACTTTCCATCATTCCTCATGAGGCAACCTGTGCCAGCCCCAAGCTGGATGAGAAAACTCCCCAGGACACTTTCAGCTCACAAAGCAGAAGATGCAGATTCTATAATCTAGGACTTTTTGGTGGCCTTTCTTTTCTCTTAAAGAGAGAAGACTCTCACTGTGGTGAGGTAAATTAAGACATGCTCTCAGTACCACACAATTGCTCATCCCTTGTGGTTCCCTTCCTCTGCTCACCAGGGGAAGCATCAGCAAACTCTTACAATTCCTCCTTTAACTCCTGCCAGAGCTACTCCTCTGGTGATATGTCCACTGGAATTTTAGCTGTGCTTGAGGAAACTACTCTGTGGTTTTCTGCTTTTCTCCACTTGCTGGGGAAGGACATCTTGCCCCTTCTTTGCTCTCTTTGCATAATGCAGTAATCTTCTCTGCTGCCATCCCTGAACCAACACAGGGTTTGGGGAGGGACCTGTTACTCTGTGAGTCCCAACATCACTGACTCAAATGAAAGGATGGGGCTACATCAGCCCAGTAGCTGCAGGAATAGCAGGGTAAGGGAGGGAAGAATTACAGAAGGAAGGAATTTGTATGAAGTCTCAAGAGGAGTACTGGAGATCTGATGGATATAGGTGGGGTTGAGGACACCCCATTAGAGTATTAAATTCCTACATTGGGCAGAAATCCCTCTCTTCTAGATGTGCAAATACAAGATGCAGGAATCATGGCAACCACACTAAAGATGTACCACTGTCTGTGTCAGTGTGCATTAGAGGCTAAGAAAGGAGGCAGGATGAGAAGGCTTAGTATTAAGAGTTGGGGCAAAAAAGCTTGGGAAACCATTCTCAGCAATTCCATTCAAAGCTCTTTTGTTACTTCCCTTTATAGTCCCGAGCAAGTAAGTTTATGCTTTCAGGATCATTCCCCCGCTGCTTTGCAAATTATTCCATGAAGTCCTGTGAAGCTCCTTGAATAATTTTCACAGCTCAGGGTATGGCACATCTCACCCTTTCCAAAGCCGTACTCTTTTACTTCCCCATGAAAATGCTCTGCTGAATACAAACAGTACAGATGGAAGATTTTCATGCCAAATGTCTACCTAATGTCAGCTTGGGGAGCGTGGTTCGACTCTTCCAGCTAAACTGAAACAGTTTACAAACATAAGATTAGAGGGAGAGATATTTCATTAAGAAAATCTGAACTTTGAAGTAAGGATGTGAAATTCAGCATCGGGCTGGGTGCCTTATATATGGTGTGACTTTTTTCTATGTCCCTGTGCAAATTTTTCTAGCTTTGACCAGCATGCTAGTCTCTAAATTAGTCAGTCTGTGCTTCCTGAACAGGGGTTTTTGCAGACATTGCAGTGTTTTCTGGGCATTGCCCTGGCTCCATAGCTCCAGTGTTGCAGAATAGCTGGGACAGTAATTTTTTTCCCCTCCTCCCCACTTTCTCCCCTCTCACCTGCTTCCAGCTTCTTTTCTTGTGTCCCCAGTCACAGGGTACAACAGGGACTAGGCAGCTGCTCAGCATCACAGTTAGGCTGGAGGTGGCCCTGCTGTGCAGAAAGAATAAAGCAGGACACAGCCTGTGGAGTGGGAATGGGGAAAAGAGAGGAACAACTGGGGATATAAGCCCACAGTTCAAATGACAAATTGTGAGCCTGATCATCCCAATCTGGTAGATAAACCAAAATTGTTCTCCTTTTTTTAAAATTCCTACCTTATTTCTTGTAACTTATGAAAATCCACAATGTATAAAGGATTTATTGTTATATTTCTCTCCTTTTTCTTCATGCTTCTCAGCTCTTTTGCAGATGTTGTGAACATCCTTCATAAAAAATTTCTCCTCGTGGCTTACCCTGGACACCTCCTGATGTGGGGCCTTGAGGCTTTCTGAAAGCTGATGGATGTAGGTGCCTCATGGCAAAATGAATTTATAATCACACATTACTATTGCATAAGCAGCTCCCAGTTTTGTGTCCTGGACCTTCAGTACTTGGATACTTTTAATATGGATTTAAAAGCATGACTTTAATAATATTACGATGTAGACTTGTGGTTTTGTGGACTCAATTTTAAACCTCAGCTGTAGCAGCGTTTTGAAATGTACCTGGTGTTTAAACATAGCTGAACAAAGGTACCCAGACCTAGGAGTTCATCGTTCTACTTGATTCCTATGCGCTCAGGCACAAGTACATTTTCAAGCAGAAATAATCTTGTAATTTCCCTAAAAGTTAGAAAAACTCATAATCCTCATTAACAGACTCATTATTATTATCCCATTTCCAAAATTAAGGCTGATTTCCGTGTTAATTTCTCCAGCACCATAGAGAAGACATGCTTCCCTTTCCTCCAAAAACACTACAAGAATTTAAAACTTTCAGTGTGAATCCCACTGAACATAGACGTGCTTTGGCCCACTGAATGAAAATCTCAGAGATTTATGTGAATGTTAGAGGAGCATTATAGTAGAAATTATTTTACAGTTCTGTCTGTCATGTTGCTATTTGCTGTCACCACAAGCCTGTACCAATTTTAAGACTATAATCCTGCTCAGGTGCTCCAAGAACACTGGGGAATTTGAGAGCCAAGGTTTATAAAAAAAGTTTGGAGAAGGTTTCCCATTGTCTCAAAGTGAAATGTGGTCTGATGATGAAATCTGCTGGTAGATTGGAGAAGAAGCTGTGACCAGACTGCAGACATGATATACAGCTCAGTGGAGAATGCTCCCAGCCACCAGGACACAAGGCAGGAATGCTCCACCCATCCTGCATTAGGCTGGGCAGTCTGGGAGGGACAATCAAAGGTAATTCAATTTCTCCATTGGTCCTCAAAAGTTGGAATTTCATGCCTGAGTTTACAGAAATTAGAGGAGTCCCAAATGTTTCTTTGAGCTGTTTCAGGCACCATAAAATTTTACTTAGATCTACTCAGACATGAGTAGTCCCTCATGAAAGTGCACAAATGTCTGTGACATTGCAACACAAAAAAGGGCTGAGAACAAATGACATCAGAGATCTTTACCCATACCTTTGCTACCTGGTAATGATTGGAGAATAATTAGAAATAAGCAGAGCACTGACAAATCCTATTAGAAAGGATTAGAAATCTAAAGACAGGAGCTCAGTTCAGTTTATGTTATGATTATGATTTCAGCTAATTCACATGGATTTGTACACAAGAATAATTTCCAGACACTCAAGTAAATGCTTGCTTCTTAAAAATTATGAAATGCAGTTTAAAAAATTCTGTTGTTCCTGGTTTGGGGGCCATTTTATCTTGTTGTTTTATACCATCTTTAAAACTTTCATGTCTCAATGTAGCCATGAGGCAGATCCAGCATGATATGGTTGAGGTCAGTGATTAACCACTATAAAGTTCAAGCAGATTGCAAATAATCTACTATGTGAACAAAATAAGTTTCTCATTATTCTTCAAGGACAGCCTAAATGAGCAATAGCTCTGTAGCAGCTTTTATCTAAATTACTGAATCACAGTTACTAATCCTGTAGCTGATGTTGTCATGTTAAAAGCTAAATTAAATTTTCCGAATTATTAAGGAAAAAAAACCCAAGTTCCATGGTTTGATATGCTTAACAGTGGCTAATATAATTATGACTGTAATGGATTTCAGTTACAGAAAATGACAGGAAATAAGGAAATACAATGAACACTGCACAAAGGACTATGCATAGTTCAGTCTGGAGCTCCCCAGAGATAAATTACCAAGTCCAGGGAAGATCAACATATCATGAAATTAGTTCCAAAGTGTTTTCTAGAAGCATTTGTGTCTCTGCCTTGAAATTGCTTTGCTATCCTTCCTGGTTGTAAAAAGTTCAGACAACCATTCAGAGATTGGAAATACTCCTGTTAAGTGAGCAAGAAAAAGCTACTGAAAGTGAGACAGCAAAGCAAAGAGTTTTCAGACATGGCAGAGACTTCAACTACACAGGGCGGGGGGGGAACGAGTGGAAAAGGTGTGCATTGTTAAACCAGAGTTGAGTAAAACCAACATATCAAAGGGCACACTGCAATGTTTTTTGAGGCAAAAATAGGAAAGGAACATCTCCTACCCTATGCTAAAGGTTGCATATTCCAACAGAGCATCCACAGTAGTGCTACCGAGATCATGGTTTCATAGGATCAGCGGCTGCTCTTGCGGTAACTCAAGAGGAATGGACTTTCCAACCAATAAATAAGTAATAAATAATGTTTTGTACTGGACACTGACTGTTAAAGATTCCCTCCACATAGGTGATGCTTGAAATGTAGTTATTTTGCCTCCACTGAAAAGTATGTATATGAATTATATTTTTATGTTACAAATCTGAAGTCTTGAAAAGTACAATGGATAAGAGCAGCTCTTATTGAACTAAAGATGGATTGAACCTTCAGTTTCTCAGAAAGCTGCCTCCATTGGAGGAGGAAGAGAGCAAAACCCTGAGGAAGAGTTTGAGAACATCTTCAATATGACAGGGAAGCTGTCAGCACAGTAAAGAATAGGGCTGCAGGTATCCAATGTTACAGGATTCACTGTAATGAGAAAACTCATTATGCCTTAAAACAGAGACTTAGCATAGTTCTGGGATGTGCTAGTCATGCTGAGAATTGTATTGGGGGTGACAAGTAAAATTGTTAGTACTTCTGAGGATCTGTGGTTCCTCAAAAGTACTGAAAATGTAAAAAGGCCAGTTTTCTGATATCTGAAAGGAGAAAAATATTGAGGGATGTAGGTGATGCCAAGTATTTTTTATGCTAGATGCCACAGCAGGACTCTGGTATGAGCACCTCAAAATACAAGGCACATATTTGTGTACATTCAACACATTCTTCAGGAGACACAATTTCTGCAGTCTGTGATGCGGGCTGAGTTTATTATTCCAGGTCCTTCACTAGGAGAGTGAGGTGAATTTGGGATAGCACAGACGTAATTGGTCCTGCGCATCATTTTGACCTGGGGAAAAGCAGCAGAAAAGCACTGTGAAGTCCTCAGGCATCTTAAGAGTCATGTTGCTGGAGTAAAACTGAAAAAAAATTACAAACATAAATTTTTGCCATGTGAAAAAGAGGTGGGGAGAGGTCTGAAAGTGGTAAAATGTGATGACAGGTCTCAGGGTGGTCAGAAGTCCACCAGTTTTTCTGCCCCAAGAGATGAGGAAGTCACAGAGAGTTTTCTTGGACCAGTGTTGTGAGTAGGAAAGTCTGCATCTCCCTCATTTACTTGAGGTAGCACCAGTAGCTGTTGAGCACATAGTGTGACAGATCAAAAATACCTGCAACAGGAGAAGACTCAGAAAAAGTAAAATCTGATGTGCTCATGAAGCTCAGAAAGGGATGCAGGAAGTGCCCACTGAGAGAGGTCTGGAAGACACGAAGTACAAACTTTCAACAGCCTTGGAGGCTGAAGGAGTTCATGGAAGAGCCTAAAGCCCTGGGAGACTGGAACAGTAAATGCCAAAGCAAGTTGTTCACAGATGCCTCTGAGGAGGGTGTCAGCGAGCCTTTCCTATCCCAGTGTGGTCAGAGCTGGAAACCAGTGGCTTGTGTGTCACACACACCAACAAAAACAGAGCGTCAGCATGTTCAAATAGAGAAGGCAGCTTTGGCTCCAGTCCACAGGTGTAAAATTTCACTTCTTTATTTATGGGAGGCCAGTGTTAGCTGAACTGACCATAAAACCTTCCTAACATTGCCAAGAGGGACCTGGTAACTCTCATGTTGTTCAATACATACATGCTTTTCTCTTTTAAGTACAATTTGAGGACAAATCTGGGAAGGATTTGGTGGTTTCAGAGGTCTTTCAGAAGATTAAATAAAAGAACAATGGAGCAGAGCTCAGAACTAGATGGCATGGATGATATTTGGGATAAAATCAAATTAAATCAAACCTAAACCATGGTAGCTCATAGATGAAATATGGACTCTGAGCTAGAGATACTATTCAAACTACTATTTGAGGAGGGTTAGAACAGCCCCTACCTCAGTTTGAGGGCAAGATCTCTTTACAAGGTGAAATTTTGTTTAAATGTGTGAGGGTGTTGAGTCCTAAGATACTACAGGAAAAAAAAAAATCCATGCTGTTAAAATATATAAAAGAGCAGGGAAACGTTTTCCCCCAGCAAAAGAATAATTGTTCCACAGGGAAAAGTAAGCACATGTTTATTTGTGCTATCTGCAAAAACACTGTGTACTTATTCTGCACTCCAATTCTAAACAATACGAGATACCCTCAGTTTATGCTATTGCAGTTCAAGCAGCTGTCAAATCTAATTTTCTCTTACGTGGTATTACTGATGCAGTGAGGTCTGATAAATTAATGCCAAACTGTGATCACGAGTTCAAGCATTTGCAGGGTGAATTTGGGTGTTTGGACATGAAGTACTAATTGCTATTATTCCAAGTATAACAGATGGGTGGGAAATGGTGTAAAAATATCTAAAGAAGAATGCTTAGTCAGACTCTGATCCCTGTTTAGCTCTGTTAAATTGCAGATTGTCAGCATGGCTTGTCACTCTCTGAGGCTTTGCTGAGTAGAAAACCAAAGCCAAGAATGGTCCAAACAATTAGAAACTGATGTCAGAGATATTAACAACCTGTCAAAGTGGAAAAAAACAAATCAAAGGGCAGGGGGAAAGAAAGATAAGATTTGTGGTGCTGGAAACTGCCTCCACTTCTTGAAAATGATGCATTAATCCATGGTGATATGAGGGCATTACCTGTGATGGGCCATGTCTGTGGGAGGACAGAAGTCACCTTATCCAGTTCCCAAAGAGACTGAAATATTGAGCAACAGCAGCAGCAGTCATCCTCAAATGTGAAATCCCAGGAAGAACAGGGTTGGCTGTCTCCTGAGATCAACATCACCGACCTTCTGGTTCAATTTACGGAGTCTACTCGGAGTGCAAGAGACTTTGTAGCCCTAACTGGCCACTGTTAGGCAGCTTAGCCAACAGGTCAAATCACTAAGTTTTTAATTATACATTCTGTTAACGGTGGGCTTTAGGTCTTGCTATCAGCTTATGACTTGGAAGGCAGGATGTGGTATTGAATGACACAAAGGAAAACTGTGCTTTCAAGACAGAGAGCCCAGGCTGTGCACTAAAATAATACCAATCACAGTCATGTCAGTTCTTGGGAATGCACACAGAATAAAGTTCTTGTGTGTGGTTCCCAGGCTAGGCAATGAATCAGGGACTTGGGTGCATAGTCATGCTCAAAGGCTAGCTACATTTTGTGGATAGCTGCTGGCACTGGCACTGCCACAGTGGCCAACCATGTGGGTGGTGCACATGCAGTTTCACCAAGGATTAGGTCCTGGTGGATCCCAAGAAAGTGGTCAGGAGGAAGCCCTTCACTGCAGGATGGCAGCCACTAGGTGACTTTGAAAGGGCCATCCAAGGGAAATGTGACACCCCTAGGATGTGGCTAATTCTGTGGTTTAGTACACTTTAGAAGCATCCAGTGTCACTTTCATCAGGAAACTTTGTGCTCTTGCTTTTTCAGGCACTAAAATGACTTTTAAAGTCTGACACCTTCTGTCAGCTGCAGCCAGAGTCCCCTCCTGTGTTCTCAGCCTCTGTTTTATGGGGAGCTGCAGCGCACTGAGGTTTGGCCTCTTGCTGGTGGGGTGCTTTGCTCAAGGAAGTGCTGCTGACTACCACTGCTGGTGTCTTCTCATGCCTTGCAAGCAGGGTGTTCAGTGGCTGCAAAAAGGCCACAAGAAAGAATCAGAGGCTGGGCCAGGCGCTTCAGAGGCAAAGAGTGGAGTGGGAAGCAGAGCAGAGTTTGACCATGAAAGCTGGGGAGGGAGGAGGTCAAAGTCTAGACGTTTGGGAGCAAAGGTTCACTTTGAATATAAAAGGGGCCCTGGTGGACTTTAAAATTACCATAAATGTCTGTTTACAGGAAGTGGTTGAATGGAACAGATCAAGTTAGGGTACCCGAGGGCCTTTAAAACTTGGAGAAATCCTGTGTTTATGAGGTAGAGGGGAATTGGTCAGAGCTGGGAACATTGGAAAGCTGTTGGTGAATGGACTGCCTTCAGCCAACCACAGCTCTGGGAAAGCAGGGCTCAGCTGACACACATCTCTGCAGATGGCAACCCAGAGCAGTGCCCACGCTGCAGAGCAATGCAATCCATGGTCGTCTCAAGCTGCTCGCAAAATAAGTGGGAAAACCTCCCCACGGGGTTAAAAAACCTTATGTACACTCGTGAGCCTTGTTTGTGTTGCAGTCTGTGCTCCCTCAGCTGCTGAGCTTGTTCTCCTGAGAGCATGAACAGCAATGACCACAAAACACAAAAGGTCTACCCAGTTGTCTGACTCTTCCCACTCTTCAGCTATCATATGGCTGAATGAGATTGGGGAAAAGAAGGGAGTGGGGGAGAAGAGAAGAAAAGCAAAGCAGAAGAAAAATGGGGCTTCCAATTACTGGCATGCACATCTCCATATAGACCAAGCAGCAAGGGCTCACAGTTAGCAAACTGCTCATTAGAGCCAAGGCATTAAGTCATTTCTCCAGGGAAGAATAACACTGAACTCAGAGACCAAACCTCTGCCAGAAAATGTAGGGCAGGGGGAGGGGAGGAGAAATGGTTCAGAGAAAGAAGTGAAAAGGAGGTGTAGGAGAAAACCCCCACCAAGCAGAGAAAACGAATGGATGGTGGGTAAACCAGGAGAACAAAGGGGTTGAGGGGAAGGCAAGGAAACAAAGGCAAGCAGAAATGAGAGCATGTGAGCTGTGGGATAACTACACTGTTGTAACAGTCAGTAATTTCTCAGACTACATTCTTTCTAAGCTTTGGTGTAAACAGTTAAACAGGGAGCAATTTCTGCCCTGATGGAGAAAACAGCAAGTACTTAAGGAGTTTTTGGCTGCAGAGTCTGTCAGCGCCCTGGACCTGGTCTCAGCACTGACTGCTCGCTCAGGCCTCCAAAGCAATGTCTCAGTGCAGTGTAGCAATGAAGAAGTGCACAGCCCTGCCTTGCCCTGGGACACACCACAGGCCTGCCTTTCTGGTAACCCTCTCTCCCCGTGGGAAGCTCAGCAGTGCTCAAAGCAGCCCTACAGCACCAGATTCCCTGCTCTGCTCAGGCTGTCCTTACACCTTCAGCACTTTTTCTGTCCAAAGCACAAAGGGGTAAGTTAGTGGAGATTCAGGCTCACTGGAGTCTTTCACTGGAGCCTCCATCTGGCACCCCCAGAGCATTCCTGAGAGGTGAAACCACCTCGCTGGCTGGCTGTCACGGTGGCTGCCTTGCAGTTGTAGCTGCGCGGATCGGTGACGTGTGCTGCCCACCAACACCTAGCCGTGCACTCCGAACTGGAACAAGGCTTCTCATCCTGCTATTACCAGCTGCAAGAAAAACTCTTGACCTGCAGTGAATGTATGCTTCAAGTGGGACCTGCAAAGCCCATGTGGGTGGTGATGTTAGGTTGTTGTATCTGTGCCCCCCGGGGCATGCCCCCATGCATGGGTTAACAGGAAAGGGATTGTTTTGCAAAGCCAGCAGAATACAGAAGAGGCTATAAATCAGTACATGGATACAGAGGATTTTATTCTTAGGAGCCCGGCAAAGGGGAAATATTCTCTCCAAAGGGGAATGGGTATTTTGTGAAGGAAAAAGTGTCATTTTAGGCTTTTCTAAGATCTCTACCCTTGGAGATTTTCAAAACACAGCTGGATGAGGTTTTGAGCAATCCGATCTACCTTTGTACCCATGCTGCTGTTTATTCTCTACTCCAGAGAGCTGGCTAACCAACTCTTTGGGTCTTTTTGTGAGGACAAATTCAGACTGTTATGGCTCAAGTGACTGGTAAAGGTAATTTTAACTAACCTGCCTGTTTAACATTACATCAAGTTAGATACAGTTAGTGTTAGGCCAGCTGAACTCTGTTAAGATTTTAGTTGAAGGAAACAAAATTGATAATGATGTGTTCAGCTGCTTCAGCTGTGTCCTAGAGATATCTGTCCACTTGGCCAACCAGTGGCTGAGTCACCATCCCTGTAAAAACCTAAAAGGTGTGTAGTTGTGACACTTATGGCCATTGTTTAGTGGTACACTTGGCAGATTCAGGTTTATGGTTGGACTAGATGATCTTAAAGGTCTTTTTCAACCTGAACAACTCTGTGATTCTGTGCCTGACTGAATCTGCTACCTAAAGGAAGTCAAGGAAATTGTAGTGTATTCTGAATGAGGGGCAGTTAATGGGGAAATCACCATTTGGATAAACACAGTTACAAAATTTAAAAATAGTTTTCTATAGATTTCAAAAGATACACTGTATTTTGAATTGTCCTTAACTTCTAATCAGCTCTGACAGAGTCTGGGGTCTGCATTCGTGTAAGGTTTGCACTTTAATTTTATGTTGAAGATGACTCACATTTAGTATGTGTCTGGAAGTACAACAACACATTAAGCTGGTATGGATGTTTTAAATTAATCTTCCTTGGAAAATACTGGTAAACAATGGTAATACTAAAAAAGGATCTGCTATGAGAAATTCCTAACTTAAAGAAGTTATTTAAGTGGTGTAGGATTTTCCATCTTTTGATCAGCCAGTACATGATTTTTGCCTCAGGTTGTTGTCAAGCTAAGCAGCCTATAAATCCCTGCCACATATACTCTGCAAATATTGGCACATCACTCATATTTCCAGTTCTTTGGAGTTTCTTTGTCCTTCCAAGATGCATTAAAAGCTGTGATTGCATCCAACAGTGCTGTTGACCATGTAGTGGAGACCTGATCCCAGCCCTGACTGCGCTTTAGAACTCTGAAGGGTTGTTATTTGCCTGTGCATATTAAAATGTCTGTCAAAACACTGCAACTCAGAACAGAGATACAAACTCTAAAAACAGTGATACCCATTTCATATAATCTCTGAGCTCACTCTTTCAGCCCATGTTGCAACCACTTTATGGGTTTTCCTTTTTTTTATTGTTTTGGTTTTTTTTGGTTTGGTTTTGGGGGGGGGAGGGGGGGTGTTGTGTTTTTTTGTTTGTTTGTTTGTTTGTTTGTGGTTTTTTTTGGTTTGGGGGGGGGTGAGTTTTTTTGTAATATGAGCTCATTACATGCAAGCAGGTTCAAGACAAGCAGCAAGACTCCCTGAAGTCTCCCATTTTCCAAAGGAAAACAGCTGCGATACACAGACCTTGAATTATCCTTATCCTTAAAATGTGGGATCAACAGGATTGTTTCTGGCTCTGGACACCAGAAGAGTCAAATGACATGTGATCAGAAAAGGTTAAAACCTGCCACCTCATTTTAGTTCCAGGTTTAGGAGAGATTTGCAGACCTAGGAAGAAAGAAACTGGCCCTAGTCTCACAGACTCATCTCCTGTAACAAACTAGGGGGGGAAAAAAGCAGAGTAAAAAGAAAAGGCGGTCTGAGAACTTATGTACATTTTTCATTGGCACAAGCCACCCTTGGTTAGCACGGGCCAGGCTGCTGCTGTGGGGACCCTGCTAGGAGCTCAGAGGCTCACGGCACGCATGAGGCAATGGAAAAGCAGCAGGCAGGGACTAGAAATGGCTGAACTTTATTTTTCCAAAGTGAAGATCCTTGGTGGGCTGCAGATTACTTTGGAAATCAGACCCTACACCCCAGGATCCCGCAGCTGTCCCTCTCCCCTCTAATTTTTCTCTGTCAGATTCAGAGCTATAATTAACCACAAGGTCTTAGTGATACTATGTGAAAGTCCGTGTGTGTGTGTGTTTGTCTGTGTGTGTGCACGCCTGGGCTTACTCACCCCAGTGGGCATAATCCTCTGCTGAAGATTGACAGGTTCACATGGAGAGGAACTTTTTAACTAATTCACTCCTACATGCTCCTATTGCTCTCTCTTCCTTTTCCCTCCCTCTTCCCTCCAGGCTGCAAAGGGCGTTGTGATAGTGGAACCACATCTCCACACAGAATCGTCAGCAGTCATCCCAGCACACATCCATGAACTCCTTTGTATCAGCCACAGTGGGATACCCAGCCAAGGGGCTTACTGATGTGCTTCTATCTCTGACTGAGCCAGGTTTCTCGGAGTGGGTCCCTCAGCACTTTCCTGGGATCAAACAGTGTCAGATTAGAGCGTGTTGGAGATGAAGGGCTCTGACTTGGCAGTGGTTTGCCAAGACCTTGAAGTAGGTAAAATGTCTAAAGGCCAAAGCACACTTCTCTCGTTCATGTGAGGAGCCGTGTTTGAGGCAACACACTAATCTTCCATATTCCTTATCTCAGCAATTCCATTAAAGCCACTTGGTATTCAAGCACTGAGAGGGAATGGAGAGCATGATTTGGCACAAAAAAGGAAAACGAACAGGGCTTTTTTAAAAATAAAAGCCCAGGGTACTTCAAATTAAAATGTCCACAAAAATAATAGGAAGATACTCAGCATTTTGTATCAGGAAGGAAGAGGCAGCTTAAACTGTGCTTCCATGGACCCAGCTTTATTGAGGTTGATGTGTGAACTAGTAGGAGAACAGGAAATTCTAGCTCATAAAAGGACTGTCTTAGGGGTTCTGCAGGAAAAGAAAAACTTTGGAAGAATCTGTAAGGAGGAGATCCCTTCATCTCCCAGTGCATGATAACACAGAGCCACAGATTCCTACAGCTCTAACCACAGGTTCCTGCAAACTCCAAGCTGCTAAGCATTGCAGCCCCATTTCAGTTGTGGAAAAATGAGGCACACTGAGTACATCTGTGATACAGCTTGAATTTTCATTGATTTTCATAGTACAGCACTGAGCTATGGCTGCTGCTGCAGCATGGATGATTCTCAGCTGGTTAGTACTGGACCAGGGGTGACTGCTTATCAATGGGCTGGTTGATTTAAATCCCACCTTTGCCTACACCACTGAACAATGCAATACGTCCACCCTGGAACCTGCTGCTGGTTCCTTTTTCTGTCTTTGCTGCTGGTATAAAACAGGTAGTAGACAGAAAGAATTCAGCTCTAGAGACTCTGCTTTGTCAGGTTATACATAAACCTCCCTGACACTGGAAAGCCAGAGAGTTAGAATAGCATGGTGTGTCTGGCAAGGCAAAAAAACACAGGATTTTTTTTTTCTTTTGGTGAAGGTTTAAATTTAAATGAAGCATATGCATGCCTAATCCATTCTAATCTATCTGGGTTCTTATATCCCATTAATCACTGACTTGTATTAGCACCTCACACTGTCATCCCTGCCACTGCAGAAAGCTGCTGAGACCACCATCTCATCACAGGCATTCTGATGACTTGTCACTGGATTTTGTGGGAGCAACAAAACAGCTAAGAAGCCAAAATCACTTCCCATTGCAATGCTTTAGAGGAACGATGCAGGCGAGAATTGATGTAAGCTAATGGCCTCGAGCATGAGGGACAGACACTACAAAAACCATGCTGTAAAGCACTTATTTCTCAGAAGTTTTCACACAATTGCCACCACCTAAAGACAGTGTTGTTTTTCTCAAAACAAGGTGACTTTCAATTAATTGCTCCATTTATTTTTTATTATAAATCTGAAGAGCAAATTCTTTAAAACAGTTTTATCAAAACCCAAATATACAAAAAGCAAGTACTGATATAATCTAGGACACATAGGGAAAGGCCATTCATTTTTTCACAGTTAACTGTCTCCTCACAAATTGACTGGGAACACAACAGGTTTGAACTTCTTAAAAACCAGCTTTTATTAGCTCTAATGTATTTATTAGCTCATCTCAATTGTTTAACTGAAGGATACAGAATATTTTAATAGGGTTAAAATGTTATAAAGTCAGCATTCAGGCCATGGGCCCACCTAGTGGAGGTAGACTGCCTCCAGCCTATCCTGTGGATTTGGTTTGTATTTTTCACATCAGCTAGCTGGGAAATTTAAGCTGTTATTATGAACTATTGCCCAGAGGTGAATACACTTCAGTGGTACACGAAGATCTTGTCTTTTTTTAGCTATGTTTATTTTCCACAAGCTCTAAGATAAGCGTCTTCAGGTTTTGCAGTTGTGTATCTTAGTAGCACATACCTTTTTCAAACCCTTTCCTTCTCTGTCAAGATCTCCAACCCACACACAGACACAAAACTCTCCCAGGTCCAGTAGTGGGAACATGAGATGGTTGGATCAGTCACTGCAGGTCAGTGACAAGGAGTTTATGGTCTGGGGTATGCCTGGACAAAGAATCCATTGAACAAGTTCAGATGAGAACGAAACAAGTGGAAATCCTGACCTGCCTGCAGAAAATTTAGAAATCGAAATAATTTTTTGAATTAATTAGTTTGACTAGCTTCAATTACAAAAAGAGAATGAAGGCATGGATCATGGAGCAGAAAGGCACATAGCACATTAACTTAAAGCATGACTGAGCAATTGGCTAAATTTGTAATCTTGACATAGACATCCCCCAAAAATCTAATTAGGAATAAACAAACACAGGACACACTACTTCCATAAAATTGAAAGCTACTTTCATTAAGTGTAACATCATGTTTCGAGTTGAATTGTTTAAACTGTATTCTTAGTACAGCTGGTGATCAGTTTGAAACAAAAACTGTAGGAGTTCTCTTGGCATTTAAATCCAGCAGTTACAGCTCATTTAGCTAAGCTACCTATCTTGAGCTGTGTTCAGCAGGTAAACTGCAGCTTTGAGTGGGCAGGTCACAGGTGTGACACATACAGTGTCACATACGGTACTGAAGTTCCACACGGAACGCCACTTTGGATGTGACTTTGAAAATTGCTTCCATGAAGGAGAGACATAGCTGGCCCTTTAGAAGCGGCGAGGGGTTAAAAACTGCTCCCTTGAATTTATTTCTGATATTGGTAGAGGGCTCTGGAACGGCCAGCCTGCTGATTGACAGGTTCACATGGGGCGACCTTGGCGTTAGCAACGCGGCTCTGGTTGCCTGGTAAACACAGGCAGATGGATCCAGCCCCGCTGATTTTCAGCAGTGACGGATGGCAAAGGTATTTCTGATCCGCATCACACCCTGCAGATCCCATGAAAATGACTTGGCACAGGGCGGAAGGTATTAGATTCGGGTGACAAATAACTACCTGACATCAGCTGAGGCCTCTTCAGAAAGGTTATGCTGCAAATAACCGGCTTTTACGTAACTCCGTTTTCATGAAGCAACAGAAAGACATGTGGCTTATTTATTTATTTGAGAAAATGTGATGCAGCAACTGTCTGATGAAAACTATTCCTTGGGAATAGAGACCCGGCTATTCCAGCACTGTGTAGGGTTCAGGGTGGTTTCGGAGGGGTTTTGTTTGTTTGTAAGTTTAAAGCATGCATGTTTTAAATAGTTGCTATGGTTGATGTTATATGTGCTTTTTCAATGGGAAGAATTAGCATTCAGACAAGACATTTACTCAGAGCAACTGGGATTTCATGAGTCCTTGCTTTTCCAGCCCTTCTGTTCAAAAGTTCTTGACTTTTATTCCTTTTTCTCTTTTCATGAGTCAGTGGCTTCAGCAGCAAAACCAATATTTCGATTAGGTGTGTGGTCAATAAATACTCATCTGAGCTTCAGACCTTTGTTTTCATGAAGTAGCTTGTTTGTGTTTAAAAATGGCTGGGGTTGGCATGTGTTGAGAGGGCTCCAAATGCTTTATGCCTCTCTTTAGCTGGTAGGTGTCCCTTCCGCAGGATAACATCCTCAAAATGCGTAGTGTGTGAGTGCATGTGTTCCTGCAGTGAGTTAAAATAACTGTTTGCACCTTCTGTGCTGCATGTTACCATTCCTGCCAGGATAATCCGGTGTGGTTGTATCTGATAGGACATCAATAACAAGCCTAGAACTTGGCAAATGTCATCTCCCCAAGATGGAGTGTCTTGTTTCTCTGCCTGTGTTGTGCTGTAAAGCTTCTCTCACTATTTAAACCTTCTCCACTAGAGACAGCAAAATTTCCAGGTGGCCCAGAGTTGTCCCCTTGTCCCTGTGGTGAAGTCATTCTCTTGGTTTTCAATGCAAATGAATACAAATAAATAGAAACAATAACTATAAGGCAAGTTTTTGGGATAGCTGAGGAAAAGTAGAGTCAGCATAACATTGCTAATGAGCAAGGAAAACTTCTTTAATTTTTTTTTTCCTCCCGGAGGGATTTATCTTCTTCCTTAGGCTTTTAATCAGATTTACCTATTTATCCAGAACTCTGCACAAAGAATAAGGTTGCCTATATTTCTGTAATCATGCTTACAGGCTTTCCTCCTTGTACTTAAATTTATTAGTATTTCACCTGTTTTCTGTTCAGTTTTCCTGCATCATTAGTCTCCAGTGTTCATGTCTTTTTTCTCCATCCCGTGCCCCTCCCTCCCTCCCTCCCTCCCTTCCTTCCTCCCTTCCTTCCTTCCTTCCTTCCTTCCTTCCTTCCTTCCTTCCTTCCTTCCTTCCTTCCTTCCTTCCTTCCTTCCTTCCTTCCTTCCTTCCTTCCTTCCTTCCTTCCTTTTATCAACATAGGCTAAAGAGAAGAGTTTTGTTTTGAAGGCGACTCTGTGAATGTGTGAATGTGGGTTCATTCTCATCTTCTACAGAGTCTGTACCTTGCTGTCTGGAGTGTAAGTTGCTTTTGCCTACTTGATCTTGGAGGCAGACAGTGCTGCAGAGATGCAGTAGCAGACTGCAGCTCTCACAGCACGCCCTTTTCAATGGTTTTACAGAATTTCTAAAAAATTAGAGCTGAGGCCCTGAAACTGGCTTAGTTTTCTTTCAGCATAGCATGCTGTTCTCTCGGCACCCTACGTCTCTGGTGTGCTTTGCCCTTTTTGCCTGTGGCACTCCTCTTGCCAGAAAACTTCACTGCAATTGATTTTCAGCCCTTTCCCTCATGTCCACACACTTGTCTCCACCAGGCAGGGATCTAGCTGAATAATGCCAGAGGTAGTTCAGGAAACAAATGCTGTGTAGAGCTCGCTGCAGACAGCAGGCATGTTGGACTGCAGCACACCAGCACCTCCCACACCGGCTTCCCATAGGAGGCACAAGATGGGGAAAGAGCTTCAGCATGAAGCTCCACATGGAGCCTTGCAGATGGGGAAGGGGTGGCTGTGCCACTTGTCCCCACGCAGAGGAGCAGTTGGAGCAATGGTGTGCACTGCCAAGGGTTATGCAGAAGTTCCAAGACAAATGTCCTTTGCAGGAGCTCCCAAAAGAGCCAGGCTGGAGGGTGCCCTTTCTCCAGTTCAGTGCAGGGTGTAGTTTGTTAATCATAGGCAGATGAAGTGTGAGGCAATTTTTTCCTGGTTTTATCTATATAATTGACAATATTTCCTTTAAAATGGCAAGCTGAAGATTGAGACATATTTATTAAGTCCTGTGAACTTGAACAATGAGCTCTTTAATACAGACCCAGGGTATTGTGTGCTCCCAAGAATAAATCCTGATGTTTGGAAAGGGCGTATCAAACATAGATGGTGCCTTTTGAAGCTGGCTTTTGAGAACGAATGATGGCTGTTACCCAGGGCTGTGTGTCAAGGGCACTCTGGTTTCACAAAGCTGCTTCTGGTCCGAGGCACTCAGCTGAGTTTTGTTTAGTGTCCTCTAGTCAGAATAGTCAGAAAAGCAGCGCGCTGCCGAAGGGCAGTCACAACCAAAACGATTCCAGCTGTCAACACAGTGGAGAGACTTTTAATTTTGTGGGCCCTAAACTAAAGACCAGAGCGAGTGGCTGACTCAGTGGTGCATGAAGCTCCCCTGTCTGGGGCTGAAGGAGGGCGTGGTAGCCCTGGAACCCAGTGCTCAGCACCTCAGCAGCAAGCCCAGCACAGTCAGCAAGGTCCATGCCGGTGCTGCATTGCTGAGCGGGAGCAGAGCAGGAGCAGAGCACAGTTATCTCTCAGGGCTGAGTCTGGGGTATCTTGTGCAGCCTGGTGCTGCTCTCCTGATCATAAGACTCCATCCAGCACAGTGCCACATCACCACTGTCCCCAAAAACTTAAACTCAGCTCTAGTTTACTGTCCCATGCAATGCTCTTTCCCATATGATCAGATGAACAGCCAGTGTGCAGCATGTGTGGATTGCTTATCTCCTCTTTCCATAGTGCAAACCATGTGTGTGTGCACGTGAGAGAGTGGCGTGCACTGTCTAGGGAGCCAGCCCAGGCAATCCTGCCCAAACAGGTCTGTTCCACTGCAAAGGGACTGCATCACTTCCAGATGAGAGATGGCACAGAATCAAGTCCATTATATAAATTAATGGCCTGTATAGTGTTACGCTTATGGAGTTGATCCTTACAGGTTTCTTCTGACTCAAGATATTCTGTGATTCTCTGCAGGGCTTAAAATATGGCAGATACCACATATTTAGCAACCAGTAGTGTAAGAACTACAACAGCAAAAAAGTGGGATGTGGAGAAGGTGCTATTAGTTAGATCAGGGTGGACGAAAATGATCTGGTACCACAAGCCAGAATGAACCAATAGTTACATGTTACCATCAAAATCCCCCAGTGAAACGCTGGAGTGAAGCTCAGATGTATGAGTGCCTAGAGACACTCCACAAAACTGTTGGAAGACGAGCTTTTAGTCAATTTTAAGTCTTCTGTAGCTTTTTCATTCTGCTCAAAAGCAAGTGAAATAATTGGAGTCATGGAGCATGGAAAAATCCCTGCCTGTCAAATTCAATATAGATAGATTTTCCTTGCTTTTCCTTCTAGGAAACCTTCTAGGCAAATTCACAGCAGAAATGTGTTACAAATACTATGTGTTGTTGTTACATATATCACTTCATACTGTATGAAATGAAAGAATTTTGGTAAATTCAACCAATTCACAAAAATCTCTTTTGCTCTTTGCAGTGAAAATAAGTTATTTATCTTCATATTTACACCTAAATAGTTTCTAGGCTATGAGTTGCCAGTAACCTCAGGCTGCAGTCCTGCTGGGTCAAGTACTGTTTAGTCACTTGGGGTATTTTAAATACTAGCTGTAGGTTTATTCTGCCTTGTTTTGGCAGAGCATTTGACTGTGCTTTAGTAAGAGCAATTCAAACCATGTTTCCCAGAAGAGTCTGCCCTTTTTTCTTTTCCCTTATTCCATCCATTGTTGCTATATGGAACTTTTATGAAGTTTTTAGCTAGTGAGTGAATTAAGGGCCTGGAACCATCAGCCAGAATCTGTAAGTAGAAGTTGGGCTTTCATGTACTGAAAATGGTCTTGTGCAATAAGTTTGACTTTGCACTCCAGACCTCCTTGCACTTACAGTTTCTGATTTCTTCAGGTTTCAAGGAGTAAATGAGAACCACAAAACACCAAGAACTGTCTCTTTGTGCAAAGGAAGAGGTTTGCTGATTTTGGCAGAAGGCTTTGGATAGTATAAATTTTGAATGTGGGCAAGTATGATGCACTCTCTCCCTTCAGTCACAGCAGGTGGGATGCAGCTGACCAGATGTGGACATCTTCCTCTGAGCTGGATATCTGGATGTGCAGCCTCCCTTCACACAGTGCTAGTTACTTCATGGTTATAATGGTAAATGTCTAAAACAATGAAATGGGTCAGGTCCTAGAAGTATTTATTTCCCTTTCTGACTTGCAAGACGACCCAGAGCAACCCACTGAGTCATAAAATGCTTCCTTGCAGACACCTGAAATTAGACATGTTGAATAATACTCTAACAATTTGATCCAACTGCCTTTGAGGTTAGCCTCAGGCAACATCACTGGGTGTTTTACAGGTCTTTAAAGGGATTTGATGTGGAAGGCAGGGCAGAGGCTGTCAGTCAGATAAGTGCAGGTAAAGGAATACTGTTGAGTTTGACAGATGCCATGAAACATTGCTGCAGCAGGCTGGCGGTGCAGTGCTGTGCACATCTGTGACAGCTGACACAATGAAATGATCTTCCCTAAGCAGGCAGAGGGAGGCTGAGACCTAAGTCATGACCACGCTGGGAATAACATGGGTGCTGCTGGAGATGGAGCAAAAACACAAACTGTTTTTATCACCCTGTCAGATTTATCCAGTGAGCTTCCTTAAAACCACAGTCTCCTTTCAACAACTCTACTTTCCAGCTGGGAGTTACAAATGCCTGAGCTTTTGCGTCTCTCAGGGATTCCCTTGTGCTGTGTTTGGCCTTTTCTTCACTCTTCCCCAAAAGCCATAGCAATGACAGTAGTGGCTGTGCACATGACATGTTTTAGTTCCATTTGCAACCACTTCATGGTACGGTTAGCACTAATCATGGCCTGTGCTGGCCGCAGCAGAGTGGGTGCTTACAAGTCCAAGCGGCAGCCGGACACCCATCTGCTATTCATGACCTTGGGCTGTGTCTGCAAACACAATTAATAGTTATCTGATAGTAGAAGTCTGCAGCAGTTTCCTTCTGTTTTCCATAAGTGAGTATCTCCACTGTCCTTCTGTAGGGTCCAATTAAACAGATGGATTCACCTCTTCTAGCCTGTCATTCTTCCTACCACTACATTGCAGGAAACCCCTAAATGCAGTGTGCCTGGGAAAGGTGTTCTGAGGGACCAGCTGTGCAAACAGAAATGCCACCTTAGCCACTGACATCACATGACCTGCTGCTTCCCTCCATTCCTCCTCACAAGACAGCCTGGCCCTTCTGTTTGGCAGGCTCGTTAGCAGGAGGAGAAATGGAATGTCTGAGGTATGGCATTCTTGCATCTCTTTAAAAGTTTTTATGGCTGTGATGATGAACGCTGCTATTGCCTCCTGTTCATCCCACCACTGAGCCTGAACTGGAAGTGAAAATGAAGGAGGAGGAGGTAGCAGCTGCTCAGTTGCTGGTAGCAGCAGTTAAATTTCACAGACAGCCATGAAAGTTGGGAGTGGCTGAGAGTCTCTAGGAGGCAGCATTTGCACAGTACTATAAGGAGAGGAAGAGGAGAGGTGAACATATTTTCTTATGCCTGGTTCAATATGCCCTGATCTCTGATGACTTCCTTCTCCCTTCAGTGTGTAGAGCAGGAAAGCACATGGAATAAAATTCCCACTGTTGAAAATCTCCAGGAGGAATGACTTTACAGGCTGTAAAATATTACTCTGATAAAAAATTCTAATAAAGCTGAATATTTTTAACAGCTGAAGTCAAATTTGTCTCCAGAATCCTCCCCATCTTAGAAACAGGCTTGAATAAATGATTCCCATCACACCAGAAAAGTGTCTTGCTCATTGGAATTGTTGGGTTCTTCAGTACCCTTCTTTGGAGAGTGGGTGCCTGACAATGAACGGCAGCTCTTGAAACACAACACAGTCTGCTGGCCTAGGGGGGGGCCTTAAAATACAGAAAGGGGGCAGATGTGCATGGCTTAGAGCAGTGCTTCCTGTGACAGTACAGGACACTGACATTTATATTTCACTTACATTCAAAACTTCTTGTGGGCTCCCTTTCCCTGGGTACAGCTGGGGTTTCCTTCATTTATCTTTCAAGTTGCAGTGGGAACATGGGAGCTGTTATGATGGAAAGTGTTTGGAGCTATTGAAGCTCCAGGAACAGGACCCCCAATGGAGATGTGTCATGCAGGACAGCTTTTAATCAGATTTATTGAAGTGGTTTTGCTGTAGGATTCCAGCCCAGATCTGTGTGGATGTGTACAGGGTGGACATGAGATGAAGCCTCCTGAAGGTAACAACAAATTTCTTGCTTCTCTTGTCCATACAGCAGGGACACTGGCTGGCTGCACCTGGGACATTTGCTCAGCTCTTCCTACAGCTGACAATCATTGGACCACATGAGCACCAGCGGCTCCCAAGTCTTACCCTGGGTAGGAAAAAGACAGATCCTCAAACGTTTGGATGTCACAGGCTGTTTTTCCATGGTGTTATAACACTGCATCCTCTTGTGCAGGGAGGCAGAGCTAAAGCATCACTGAGGGAAGCCTGGACACATCCTTGGTGTCTGTCAGGGATGCAAAAAATGCTGGAGAAGTCTTATGTCAGAAGCAATCACAAGCCTTGACCTGATGCATCTAAAGCTCTCTGAATCCTTCACACCTCCTCAAAGCCTTTTCTCTTTCTCAACTGACATTTTTATAAAGTTCCCTGCTACTTAATCTCAGATAACTACATTGCAGTTTAAATCAGTCATCACCAATCTGTTGTGGCCCTCCAGATCAAATACTTCCCTCCCAGCTTAGACTGTTCTTGAAAATTATTGCCACCTCCTATAAATATGGCTGTGAGGTTGCAAAGTGTCAGTTCTCCTTAGAAAGATGATTTATTTAAACAAGTAGAGAAAGAAGATTTGGGCTATTTTTAGGTGTCTTTCTTTGATGCTATACAAAGATTTTCTCACCATGTTTCTCTGTTCAGCTGTGCTGTCTCTGACTTTTCACCCAGTGGAAGAGGTATCCACAACAGTGGTCCCATGTCGCTCTCAGCAAGTGCCTTTCACTGTTCAGTGTTGTTATTACTGATTTACTCTTGTGTTCTGCATCAGAAACCAGGGGCGTCCCCCAAGACTTAGGTTGCCTGAGATCAGTGCAGCACTCAGATGACACTGACAACAAAGAGTTTACAGTGTGTTTCCCATGCACTTTAACTGAAGCATCATTGAAAAGCCCAGAGGCCAGATGAGACTGGCTCAAAGTGAAGTCTGCAAAATGTTGTCTGGAAGAGGGAAGACTATTTGAATAGAATAGCTTATCAGGAAACTACTAATTTAAGTTACTTTTAAGGAAAAATTCTTTATCTGAAAGAAGAAGGATCTTTTCCCCACTAGAATGAGGCTGGGCTGACCTAGAATAGCCAAGAGCTTGGCAGCTAAGGTATTAATGTTTACAGGAGAAGAGTTGGGCTCATGCGTCTGAGTTAGAATTTTGATTTAGTTTTGAGCCCCTCACATGCTGGAGTGAATGACTCTAGCAGGTTGTTACCAGGAATTTCATCTACAATCTCTGTCTTTTTGTGGGCAGTTTTAACAGGTTTTAGGCATACACTAGTGCAAAAGGGTTAAAAGCAAAAAAAAATACGGATAAGGTGGAAACCCCATCTGCATCCCAAATGCTCCTATTATTGACATTTTCCAGGACAGAGATGAAGTACAAAAAGGTTCGATGACTTTCTCTGTATTACTCAAGGAGTCAGCAGCAAACTGATCTGGGACACCTCACTGTTGGAAATTTCCAGATGTCAGAATGATTTACTTCTTCATTTTAGTTTAGATCCCAGAAATCACAAGTCTGAGTTTTGTCCTTCCTAGAAGTCAGCAAGCATTGTGTATGGACTGGACAAAGCTGAGTCACAGGAAACTGTGGGTCACCTTATTCCCTGTCAAGCCTCTCACCTCCCCATGGAGTCAAGGCATCGTACTTCTGCACAAGAGGTTATGGACAAGAAGTTCCTGCAAGCTCCTTTCAGAACTCTAAAAATAAGAGTTCTCATAATATATAGCAGGACTAATTGAGTTTTTGCTATTCCTCCCACAGAGGGTTATCAACATAGTTTACAAAGTGTCATCTTTTAGCAACTGCTCAAGAGTTGGCTGTTTCCTATCTCATCCCCTCTGACACATTTACATGTTCTCTTCATAAAAACACACAGATAAAAAACCCCTCCCTGTTGTGTCTTGAATATTTTCAACCAAAGAAAAAAAAAATCTCTTGCCAAGTTGTTCAGTAGCTGGAAATGACTTGTCACGTCCACAGACCAGAAATTCTTTTTATTTTTATATGACTAACCATGCTATGATTAATGGCTCACATAAATAGGCTCAAAATAAGTCTGGCACAAATATAGGGAAGGAGAAGGGTAAATGGGATAAGGACTGGATGGGTCTGTTGCAGGACATCAGTGGCGTGAATGGCATAGCGGGCACGGAGGAAGGAAAAAATGTTTCATGCTATTTATAGCTCAAAATTACAGCTACAGATGGTGAGGCTGTCATGTAGCAGGGGCTCAGGACATGGAGAAAAGGCAACCTGCACTGCACAGACTTGTCTCTGCCTGAAAGCTGCTGTCTCTCTGACAGGTACACAGGGCCTCATTGCCCCAAGAGTAGGACAATTCCTAAAAGTTTGACTGAAGCTTTATCCATATCCTCTTGAGTTTTTTTGCCCAAGATTTACTGTACAACATATTCAGCTATCCCTCCTCCACATTTTCCAGCTCCTTTTGTCAGCTGTTCCTCTGTTTACATTCAGCTCATAATGTACAGTGAAAATTTTGAGTGGAAATGCCAGACACACAGTCTTAGCAAATGGGGACAAGCATGTCCCTTCAGGGGGCTCTGAGAAGAACAAACAGCTACTTCACAGCTGGTGAAGTTTGTAGGGGAGACAAAGCTGGAGGTGTGGTGAAGGATGGGGACGAGGGGACACTCGTTCAGACTCCTGGTTCAGGCTCCATCACCTGAACAGAACCCTTTGCACAAAACTCAGCTTGAATAAATAGAAATGCCAGGACATGCATCTAGAGGGACAGAATGGGAAGCTCTCTCCAGTGTGGAGAGGCGGGCGCACATCCTGGAAAGCAGAGACTCTGGAAACATCACAAGGATGGGTAACTCCAGGCAGATGGCTGAGGCAGGGGAGCAAGCCAGACACTACAGCTCAATGAGGAAGATGAGGAATGGAAAATGAACAGTCCAGACTTTATCAAGAAGCAGGTCACAGTCAGAAGCTGTTACAGCACAGTCATTTGGCCCCACAGACAGGTGGGATCAGAGAGCAGAGGGCAGCACTGGATGTGGCTCTCCCCGTGCGGACCTGCACAGCCTTGAAGCACCTTTGCTGGGCTGCAATCCCATGGCTCAGCTGCATCCCAGAAATATCCCCTCCTACAGGATTCCTGGTTGCTGCTGGGAGCAGGATGCAGCTGGCAGAGCTGATGTGGCTGTGGGCTCTCCAGAGTCATGGGCCAGGTTAGCACTGTGTTTCTTACAGAAACCCCACTGCAGCTGTGAGTGACAAACTGTGTCACTGTGAGAATACTTACCAGCAATTTCTGAAGTGGCTTTGCCATTATTTTGTGTCTGAAACAGTCTAGAATGACTCATGTTTCTGAAATAAGAATAACAAGAGTGTAATTTTATACTTTTTGCCATAGTGAAACCTCATTAAAAACGATGAGGTGTTTGGATTTGATGCTGTTTGCACCTTTCCACCTCTGATGGCACAGGTTCCTGGGGACAGGACTCTTCTTTGGGGACTAAACAGAACTTTGGTTTCTGGGAAACAAAAATCCTTTTGACAAAAAGTGTGAAATATTTTTCTCTGAGGGCCCAAAATAAGTGAAATCTTTCCCTGTGAGCAGTGGTAACACAGAAGGTGTACGTAGGCCTCTGTCAGCAATACATAAACATTACATTTCTGCCACAATGCAATAGCAGAGTTCTGTCGCAGGGAAGCAGAGTCCCTCTTTTAAAATGGGAAGCCAGAAAACTGTGTGGATGTAATGAGATGTTTCCCAGTTGCTTCCCAGAGTATTACAGGATTGTCATGAAGCAACAGAAGGCCTGCCAGTTCTGTGAATTCATCAAGGCTGAGATGAAATGTGTCACCTTTTCCTCTCAGCTCTCTCCCTGCCAAGAAATGAAAAAAAAAGAGCTTCTAGTGAGCTGAGCTTGCAACTTACAGAGTTATCCATATAGGCATTAGAAATAAATGCTCTATGACTTCCTCTGTCCAGCTTGTATTGGATATTATACAACTCACTGAAATTTAAATATTACCAACTGTATATTAAGCATATTAAGCTATATTTAACCATCCTGCCTTATATATCTTTGTTCGTGCTAAGATATTTGTCCATATATTTTTATGAACATGGATATGGAGTATGTATTATAGAGGGTCAGATATTTCCCATGAATATCTTTTTCTGAATGGAAATTTAGTCTTCAAGAGCTCTGAATTTCCCTATGGCACTTTTGCTGGAGATTTTTACTCCCCACTGGGAAAAATAAAATGCTTTGTTTTGAATTAGCTCAACCTAAATTGAAATACTTTGGTTTGTCAAACTGAATTAAAACATTTCATGAAGGGGCAGTTCAGCTTTAATTTACGTCCACAAGAGTTACTGTGTGCCTTGTGGACATTTTAATTTATAGCCATCATACTCCCATAATGCATCATAATCGTCTCTCTCATTAAATTTTTGCAATGTACTCTGAGAGTCAGATGGCCACAAAACATCACAGGACGGCGGCTGGGAACTGCACCGGCTGAGCAACATGATGTATCACCCTCAGGAGGCACCGCAGCAGCTCCAAGGGACCCACAGCTACATCAAACCAGGCTGGAGCTAAACTTTTTCTGAGAAAGGACACATTTGCTTCTAGTAAAAATATTACTGTTTCAACGTTTCTTCCAGATGTGCACCCAAAATAAATGCTGGTATCAGAACTTTCTGTAGAACAAAACATACAAATGTTGACAACTTCTCTGTCTAATAAATAAGTTCTACCTTCAAGGCTTTGAGCGTTTTCCCCTCTCTGTTACACAGGAGCATGCACTTAGTTTTTGATGTAGCCAAGCATCAGTGACCTGCTATCCAGGTAGATTTATTTGGCTTGGGCAAGGAGTATGAGGGGAATCTGTTGAACTGAAAAAAAAACCAACCTTGAAACTTCCACATCTCCCCATGGGCATGAGAAATGGTAAATCAGAGGCACCAGAGCACAGAAACAGATAAAATGTAAAGGATGTTTCTAACACTAAAAAATAATTATAAACCATGAAAGTTAAGATTTTAATTTCAAAATATTGGGAGATTCAGAGTCACAATTGCCTTGGTGAGTCTATGCCTGCTAGTTGCATTCTGGTAAGGTCTTTAATCACATCAGCACACAACACAGGACATAAAGCTTGGAAAATATTTACATTACAGCTCTGGATTGAATATATTCAGGCATAGAAATGTGACATATCTTGGAGTGATGCTGAAAGAAGACAGAGATTGTTGTGGGACAGGTGCTCAGGTGATGATGGATCATACAGTTTGTTATGAGCTGAGTATCAGGAGTGTGTGTCATAAAGCCTGGACACAGCACAAAGGCTTTTGACTCTAGCTGACTTTGCATGAAATTACAGGAATCCAGTATGCAATTAGGTTGACCTTCAGACAGGACACCATAGCTAAGACCTTTGCTTTTATTAGAGATGATAAGGCAGGTTTAAGGTAAGATTTTCAGGATGACTTCTGCCGTGGCTGGCACTCCAAGGGGGAAAAGGCAAGAGCAGTCATCACTGCCAGTATCACTTAGGATATGAGGTAGGGACAGTGTTTGCAGAGGCTGTATTGAATCACAATGAAAAACCAGAACAGTGATTTTGTCTGGGTTTAGGATTAAGGGACTTTCCACTTACATGGCTTTCGCTTTTCATTAGGCTGTCAAGGGACAGGATGGTTGTGTCACTGAAATGTGGAGATCCAGGCTTCAGACGACACCAGATGTAGGATTATGCACAACACCTGACTGCCCTTTCCAGAGCAAAGTGTTGACATCCCTGTCTGAGAATACCTTGGTCAAGTGTCTGATTTTCTCTGTCCTTGAGGGAACTATCCTGGTTAGATAAGCTAACTATGTGTAACTGAGAATTGTGTCAGATCTAATGCCCCTTTAAGGTCTCCCTGAGGACTGCTGTGAGGCAGCAGGCCTATGTTTAGAAGACCTCATAGGAGACTTGTTTTGCCAGCAGAAGTGATGAGGTTTGCTGTATCAAAATTAGTGTGAGCTCTGGGTGCTGCCTTCTGCTGGCCCAGAGACAGAGTCCTATATACTTGCTGCTTGTGACCTTCACATAAAATACCAGCTGTCTTCCCCTTCTCTTTGACTCTTCAAGGTCATGAGAACATGAGATTCAAGCCAGTTGAAGAAATTTGGTGCCGTTCCCACTTTCTCTGGTGATGCTCTCTGCAGAGCACCCCAAAGGTGCATGCCACACAGACCCTCTCACCCAATCCTTTGTCTTCCATCTCAAAGCCTTTGCTGGTCTGTGTCTGTGTCTGTGTCTGTGTCTTTTACTTAAAAGACTGTTCTGGTGTTGGCATTGATGCCCAAAGCGTGTCTATGAGGAATGCTGGAAAACTTCCCTGTACATATTCCTAAAACTCTATCACTGAAGAAGAGGATCATGGAACATGCTAGCACAGAGACCCAGTAAGTCAGTGTCTTGGTTTGGAAAGACAGGTATCTGCCAGGCAAAGCTGGAATTTCCCTTAGAATGGAGAATGTAAACCCCTCACCCCCACCAAATTATAATTTTGCAATTAAGGGCTTTCAGGCAAAGATTTGGGAATAGGAATAACAGTTCTTTACCAGGAATACTAACAATACAAATGTAGTAGAAAGACAAAACCACTCAACCAAACCAAGGAAACAAACAACAATTTTGGAGTACCCTGACAGAGTCAGAGCTACAACCTGACACCCTGTTGGTCAGGATGTTGGAAGCAGTCCAAAAGTGAGTCCTCCTGGAGTGCCAGATGTGGTTCTGGTGAAGTAGAGATGATCCTGTAGGACAGGGGTCCAGTGATGGTGAGAAGGGGTCCAGTCTTCCTCTGGGAATCAGGTGAAGCTGGATACTTTCTGTTCCTGTGTCTCAGTTTTATCCAGGTAGGAATGGTTGGCTCCCCCCACTGGGTGGAGCATCTCACAATGGGATGATGGAACGTGGATGTTCTACTTTGGGGATGTGTGCTTTTAGGGGTGTCTTAACTGTCCATTAGCAGAAAATATCCCCCTGGAGGGAGGACTGGCAGTGAAAGAGATAAGAAACACTGCCCCACCTGGTTTGAACAGCTGGCCCATTATCAGAAGGCATCTGCCCCCCTCCTCTCAGAGTTACAAGAGATAAAGAAAAAAAACATCTCCCCAACTGCTTTCAACAAATGAAATAGAATACACATTTTTAGTTCCACAACCCAAGACAGTCAGGTGTGCATTCCTAGACTGAGGGGACACCAGTTCTTTGCATTTTGTACCACATAATTCCAAAACAAATAGGGAGGATCAGCAGTTCTGGAATCAGAAATGTGTACAGGGAAAACCCCCTTCTCCTTCTCAGCTTGGTACAAGCCTGTAGCAGTCATGGAATGAAATAGGTCTGGATTTTGCATTTTAATAGTAATTTTGTGTTTTACAGACCTGGACATGTCAAAAGAAGGGCATCTTCTAGAGAGATCCCTTTTTATGTGCCATAGTTTGTTCCTCAACTCGCACCAACTGGCTCCATGTGTTGCTCTGTCTGGCATCTCCCCGGAGGAGGAGGAGGAGGAATCCCCCTCAGGTCCTCTCCCAGGAACTGACCTCCATTCTTGAGAAAGGCAGGGACCAGCTGAGCCAGCAGAGCATGTCCATAATGCAGCTGGGGAGCACGGGAAGTGCTGCATGGCTTCAGCAGAGTCCTGTCACACAGCACTGACCACTGTGGGAAGAAAGGAAGAGCCTGGAGAGCACAAGAGGGGCTGGAGCACACCAGGCAGTGCCATGCCTGGTGAACACCACCTTCCTGGTTAAAATTAGTATTTTAAATTAAAGGAAGGGAATTATCATTATTTTTAGATTGATTGGTGTGCAGAATTGGTACCCTAGGCTTATGAAGAGTGTCTTAGTACTGGAAATAAGGTGAAGGTGAAGGAAAATGAGAAAGTTGAATTGGTTGTGATGATAATACAGGCATAATTTATTGATGTGATATATAGTTTACGTAGATGCCCATGCACGTGCAGTAGCACATACAGAAGATACACATACAGATCCTGGATTTTATGCAAAATAGGAAAGATTTCAGTTAGCCAAGTCGTTTTGATGGATCTAAGATATCCAGTGCAGTTTGACTTGCTCAGTATTTGTGCTTGCAAATACCAAAAGCCCATAGGCTGTCACCTGACTGTAAGCAAAACTGTAATAAAAATAAAGCACAGAAATTGAAATAAAATTACCTTTGGTTAGCAAAAGATGAGATATAGGTCACACCCTGATGTTGCTGCTAAAGTTGTGTGTCTCAGAATGTGGAATTTTCTTGGAGAATGCTTGGGCTTGTAGCTGTGATTTGTGCACAAAACCAACCATCATGAGAAGGATCTTGGTCAAAGTGGTCATAACAATCATACCAGGCACCATAATATGAAGACATCCCAAAACTAAAAACAATACCTTCCTCTAAAAGCAAGCCAAGAGCCTGTGCAGTTCCTAGAGAACAAAATTTGGAAAGTAGCCAAAAATAAAAATCTATTGCTTTGGTGTAGTGTACTGGTACGTGGGGCACATAGTTACTCAAACTATGTTCATGTAACTATGAAAGCCTAAATATCTCAAAATTAAATTACCTGACTACTTTGCAGTCAAGGTTTTTTTGGAGAGAATCAGGGAGCTTTCTGAATACTGGATTTAATTTCTCAAGTTTTGAGGAACTGGAAGGATTCCAATGAAATATTAAGAAGCCAGTCTGCTGACATTTTAAAAAGATAAATGGCCTAACAGGGGAAGTTATAGGTCAGTTAGGGTGATACTGATGCTGGGAAAAAATAGCAGTGGGACACAATCAAAAAACAGTTAAAGTAAGGGAATTCAGTGAGTGTTAGTCAGTGAGGTTGCATGGAAAAGGGATTCTACTAAAATAAATTCACTTTGTTCATTGAAAAGATTGTGGCTGTGGCTGACAAAGTGAATTCTGTTAAGGCAGGGTTCAACTCCTTCCAAATGTGACTTTGAAATATCTTGAATTCTGTCTAAAAACTAGTAAACCTGCCAATGCACTATTCCACATATTAAGGAAATCAGAAATGAGTGAAGTGACTGAAAACTGTATTTTCTAGTGGGGAAATCTTCAGTAAAGGTGTGTGTGTTTCTAATGTGGTCCCACAGATGTCTGGGTTTGGCCTATCACTGTTGAATATTTTTGCTGATAGTCCCAAAGTAAGTATAAAAAGAATAAAAAGGTAGCTAATTGCACAGGATTTATGGCATAGTAAATAAGAATGAAAGCTTCTGATGGATGCAAAGAAAACTGGGTAACTTGTTGGTCTGAAAACAGCTTAAGATACATGAGTATATCCAAATACATACACAGCAACAAAAGAAAAGTGTCTGTGATGACACAGTTTGGGTTAGTGCCACTGTGAATCCCAAGAAGAATACCCGTGGTGGGGGCTGGGAAGTGCTCTCAGAGCAGCTGTAGTGGGACTATTTCAGGGAGTGTTTTGGAATTACACCTCTGGGGAAACTGCTAAGCTGGGAAAGTTCCTGTGTTGCACAAGGTCACACAGAAATCTTATGTCCCCGAAATCAGATGTTCAGTTTGCCTACTGAGAGCCTCCTGGCAGGCAGGCAAAGGCTCTGCTCAGGTTAGTTGGAGAGGAAGCTGTGAGAATGTCTTCCTTGAGACAGCAGAAGCAGTGTGATAACATTGGCAGACAATTTCTACCTTCTTTAGGAGAAAAGTGGCCTTTGGATGTAGCTCAGGTTCTTAGGGGGAAAGACTGGAAATTCTAGAGGAAGGAAAGGCCAGCATGAGTTGAGCAGGAATAATGGTCGGGTTGAAAGACTAGAAAGACCTAATTTGTACCTCATAGAGCATCAGCATGAAAAAGATCTTTGTTGGACTTAGACTAAATATATATTTTTGTATTATGTTCTCTAGGAAGCTGTGGAGTAGGGAGGTGAAAGTTCATTGCTTCAGCCATTAGCCACCTTTCTCATCCTGGTGGTAACCACTAAAAGGCCAAAAAGAAACAGGCAGATAGGCTATGGGGAAAGACATGTGTGCAACTGTTTTCCTGTGCGTGAAGCTGTCTCCTCACCTAGAGCAAAGCTGTTGAAGGTCCTTGGACCTGGCGTTAGATTTGTGTCCCAGCAGGCACCAGATTCTCGAAACAGAAAGGTTCTGTGCTGGCAAAGGCAAGGTGATTCCATTTCTGATGGAAGCCTGTGTTGTCATGAGCTCTTAGGAAGAAAAATATTATCTTTGGCTGAAAGCCTTACATGAAGAGCCACATTTTAAAAGTGACCTTGACCTGCCCTTGAAACTTGCACCTGCTGTTCTGCAAGCATGGAGTTGCTGGGCAGAGATTTACTCTCTTCCATTTCTATAATTTGATTTTGCAGGCAGAGATACAGCCAGGCCCTTCATGCAAGGCATTAAAAAGTTCACGAGCACACAGACTATGCTGCTTGTCTGCACACAATCGTACTGTGTTTGAATTTCATGGCACTTCGGCTTTTGATTTCAAAATAATATATACCCCATACTTGCACATGGCTCACGTGGGCATGTGAAAATTCACAAGTTATTTTTGAAATGTCTTCCAATGTTTGCATTTCGTTCTGTCAAATGAGAATTTGCTGGTAAATTGAATTCTGGTGGCATGCTTTGGTGTGCCTACTGTTAGACTGCTCGGTGACCACATGGGTGGAACTATCCAGGTGAAAAGCAGCTCTGGTTAATTGCTGGGGAAGCGTTTGTGTCAGATGACAAAAACAGTTGTAAGCAAAACAGACTTCCAGATGAATGAAGAAACCAAATCTGTTCAGTTTAGAAAGGGGAGATGGAGTAGGTGAAATGATAACAAGAGCAAAGGGCATCCCTGAATTTGAACATCAGCTTCAGATTTGAAGATTAGCCCAAGGAGATCTTTTTGCCATGTAGTTCTTAACAAATCTGTAGTGGTCACAAAAACCATCTGAGACTCTGCAAATACTTAAATGAAATTCAAGAGTGGGCGTGCTGAAGGACAATACTCCCAGACACATGCTGTGATTCTTGGGGATGGTTTGATGCAGGGCCAGGGGCTGGACTAGAGGATCCTTGTGGGTCCCCTCCAAATGAACATATTCTGTGATTCTGTGAAGTTATGGTGAAAAATAATGTTTTTAAAAGCAATAGTATGAACTCCTTTTCTACTGGTAGAAAGTAGAAAGGAGCTTTTCCCATTATTGCATTTCACAGGCCTGCCTACAGAAAGGACACCAGGGCACGTGTCATTCCCATTTGGTCAGGCATGAAAGTTGCCATGTGCCTCCAGGAGCAACTAGAGAAGCAAGAATCTTAACATTCAATAGCCAAGCATCATTTTATGGGTCCTCAAGATACTTCTGTCTGAAGTACCCACTTGCAAACAAGCAGAATTCTTGCTGCTTCTGCTTTAGTTGTATTGTCATATGGCAGTCTTATCCAAAACTTTTAAAAATCAAATGTGATCAAAATAGTATTTTTATTTTTTTTTTGTCTTTCCATATTAAACCTTACAACCTTCTTCCCTTTTGGAGCATTTTTGTGGCATAGCTGCAGATGTTAATATGGCTGCCTAAATTCTTCAGGCCTTCCCTTGGGATGGAGCTCTTGTTTTTCCAAAACAGGCAGAGTGCACACAACACCTCATCAAGTAGTCAGCTACGCCTTTGATTTTATAGCAAATAACAAAGCTTTTACTGGAGAGCAGGCTCATCATATAAACAGTAGCTAAAAATGTATGTAACTATCCAAATGCTTCAGAATTGTTTATTAAAGTAGACTTCTAGTTGCTGAAAGAGCAATACATAGAAATCCTGAGTGTGAAAATTAAACCTCTGGTGTGATTTAAACCCATTGCATGATACATACCAGTGCAATGTCTACTTAATACTGTGGCCTTATCAAGTCTGTTGACCATTCACATTCTCTGGAAGCCTGGGATGATGTCAAAACATATGGGGGCATCCTTTCTGAGTGGCCTGCCAGATTAAAATGTTGCCACTACTGATACACACGTGTGCTATGTGGAAGTTCAGAAAAGATCTTTGAGCAAACTGTCAGAGGTGTCACATCAGGCCTGCAATGATGGGTGTCTCTAAAGCAGATGATCTGGTAAGTTATGGCACTGTAGACTCACAGACCCTGCAGAGTGATATGTCTGAAAAGGGAGGAATCAACATCATCAGGGCTGCTAACAGAGTGGTGTAACAAAATTTACAAAAATAGCCCAACCGTCCATGGGGTGACAGATCACACCGTTGCACAATAGGTTGTGGCCAGCAAAGTTATTATCCCAGAGTTGAGCATCTTCATATTTGGAAAGTTAAAATAAGTTATGACAAACTTATTTCTATTATTATAAACAAATGAATAATGCAAGTGCAAACATGTAGCAGTGACATTTAGCACAATGTATTTTACGTAGTACAGTGTATAACTAGATTTACACTACCTTATATAAATATATAAAATGAGATTTAGAAAAATTCTTGTACATAATGCTATTGGATATCAAAAAGGGAAAGGAAACATGGTAAAGAGTTGTGAGATGGAGTAAGTCAGAAAGTCGCCTGAAAATGCTCAGAGGGCATAAAGCAACAGGCTGTGGAACAGAGAGGAAAAGTAGTGTAAAAGTAGGAAGAAAATGGCTCATTGCAAGGTAGAAAGGAAACAATTGTACATAACAGCCAAATGTGGAAACAATTTTGAAAGAGTTTCAGAAGAAGAGTGAAAGACATTTATGACAAACGTTTATCTAGAGTGCCTGTTGCTTGTCTCAAATCTGTTTAGGTATCACACATTGGAGGTAACATTCTGTGGATGTTAAAAATTGGAGTAGAAAATAAATGGGAAGAACTGGTACCTTCTGATGACCAAGAAAATAGCCACGAAGACTACATCCACATGAACCAAAAGGCAGGCACTTGCATCTGTTTCTGAGAAGATCTGTACTCTGGCTGCACAGTTTGTCACACCACACACCATGAGGGACAGAGGAGCTCCTCATGTTCAGTTTCACTCCTGTAAACTTCTGCTCAGGATTGGGTAAGTGTGTTGCCACTTGGGTTTGTGTGCATACCAATCTCTCTAGATGTCTTGTGGACCTGGATAACTTTTGCTGTTGTTGCTGTTCCTAGTATGGCAGCTTGGTGTCACTTGTAATGTTTGACCACTTGTACCTGTAGGGTTAGGGACACACATGACTTCTGGAAGAGAGGGGAACAGTGGTATTCCTTGGTAATTAAACTAGAGCAGGAAAGAGGTTTCCCCCAAGAAGGGAGAAGGGGCTACACAGCACAGCTGCAGCAAGCCTTGAGCAATCTGATTTGTTCTCACAAATGCCTCTGTTCAAGCAGAGGCTTGGGCTGAAACTTTAAAGTTGTCAGGATTCTGTGATTATAGGTCATGGCCACATCTTTGTCAAGGGACATCAATTTACAACTTTCCAGGTTCCAGCTCCTGGGCACACTCCAATTATGACCTGATTGCTTGTCTAGATGACAGCTGGTATTCACCAATCCCTGTCCAAACCTGATTTCTTTAGGACAAGGGGCATAATGCAGGGGATTTAGGACACAGGAGACTTTTACAGGGAGAAGCACCCAGAGGTGCTCAGCACCTCAAAAGCTGTTCAGAAAGGCCTCCCAAACACTGTTAACTTCAACACTGACTCAAGTAAGGGTCAGTAACATTTACTGAGGCTGAAAGTGTCACTCTCATACTCACCAGGTCCACTGGCAGTTCTGCCTGCAAAGGGCCCAAGAAGAAACCTGTATTGGTTCACCAGAGACATTGCTACCTCTGAGTGCTGGTGAAGATGAGGAAGCCAAGTGGGAACAGACAATACTCTGTCTTTGGCTCCAAAGGACCCTCTCAAGCATCTGAATCTTATATCTAGCCCATTTTCTTCCTCCCCTGAGCCCCCCACCCTGACTACCTCCCATCCTCTGGCTGCTGAGCTCCACTGCTCCTGTGCAAAGCTGCAGCCCATTTAAATCAATTCTGACACCTAACACCTCTCTGTTTTCTCAGCCTGCCTGCCCCAAATATTTCCCTCCAGCCTTGACAGAACGAGTATTCACAGGGCAGCTCCAGAATAACAAGTTTCCATTTTTTGAGATGGTTGTATGGGGAGCTTTGTGGTGTGGCACCTGGCCAACGGGTGATCATTTAGCTGGGGTAGCTCACTATTGGGTAGTTAATTTGACATGCTGAACAGCATGGCTGGGCTCTCTCTGAAGCCCAGTCAGACACTTCTGGGCTGCCAGTATTAAATTATGCCTGATGTGCAAGGCCAAAATATCTTGTACTTGTGTGCAAACCTGGACTTCAGGGATGTTCATCATCCCAGCAGTGGCTCATTTGCTCTGACACAATCAATTCTCTCTAGCAGTTGCTGGGACCATTACCTGTTTTACAGAGAGATGTGAGTTGCATTAGGCTGTCCACAACCTCTGCATCACTAAGCCCGGGAAAATAAAAAGGTGAAGACGTAGTGGCGACAAACAGTGGTGATGAACCCATAAATATAAGGCTGGGAGGAGCAGGTCCTTTCTCAGTGGTAACAGCCCAGGACTCTGGATTGACTCCTTTCCCAGGAAATCTATCAAGTGTAGAAATGAGAGCATGGCTGCAGAGATGGATTCCCACTTTGCACATGCTTTTTCTCCATCTCGTTTAGGGCTTGGACTGAATAATCGTTATCACCACATGGTAGCTATCAGGGACTAGCTGACACGTTATAAAAACCTAATGTAGCCAATGCACACTGGAGTCTTTGCCAGCACCTGAATTGTTTGCCAGAACACTTTTGAGATAGACTGTTCTTGTGGTATTTGTATCACTGGCAAGGACCAGAAACAGAGGAAATCTGGAAAACATTTCTCAGGCAAAGAAAAAATAAAACCAACTCTGAAGTGCTGTGGAGTCCAAGATGGTACTGGAACTCTGGTTCCTTATTCAAATGGCTGTAGAGCTTGTGAGCCTTTGGGGGCCTCAGAACAGTATTTCTCACTTTCTGATTGTGTTAGAAATTACAATCTCTTGGTCTTGGTAATTTATTTCCCCTGCAAGTTTTGGACCATTCCTCTCGCAAAGCATGTGCTTCAGCATTGCTGTCCTTCTAACTGAGGAAAACAGGAGATTTGTGCCTACTGAACTCAGCTGCTTGGAAACCAGGGGGAAAATACTCAGACTGTTAATAAAAAATGTATTCTTCTATGTCATGTGGCACTGGCCTATCCTGTCTTAGTGCTGTCCCCGAATTGCATGCAACATCCTGGGGTCTCCAGGGAGCATTTGCTATCCGATTAGGCAGTTGCATATTAGGATGACAACTGGAACATAAACCAAAATAGCCATAAAGGAAACAGAACCGTCCCTCTGGAATAGATTTCCACTGCTATTCATATCCATCTCTCACACAGAGCTAGTTGTGCAAAGTGCTGTAACAGGACTACTAGAGCCCTGCAATGGCAAACAGAGAAAAAACTGTCTCTCAATAAACTCAGTTGGGCTCTGTAGCACCCATTCACCAGGAAAGTCTGATATTTGAAAATAATTTTCATGCTGTTGAATGGATACAGCAACAACATGAGAAATACAGTTTGCCACTGCACCAGAAGTATTGAGATGTCCTGACTGACTTCTGCCTGACACTTCTTACTGAGATGAATGTTTTTCCTCAGATCAAAACTGTAGCTGTTTGATGAAAAAAAAAAAAAAAAAAACAACACAAAAAACAAACAAACAAACAAAAACCCCTGAACTGAAATGTTTCCATAGGAAGGGCCAGTTCATCTTTTTTTTTGCAAGGCCTCAAGAGCTGTGGCAGACCTCTTGGGACCCTCTGTGTCCCCTGCATCATTTGTGGGCAAGGAGATCTGAGTTGAATTTCCTCTTGCCATTGCTCTACTATGACTCTCCCAGGCACTTTCATTTTGGTGAAAAAATACTTGATTGATTTGAATTGCTTCTCTTACTTTTGGGAATATTTATATTTTCTCCCCTGCCTGGGCAAAGAATGTTGCCAAACATCTCAAGCAGATTTTGTGGGAATGCTAATGTAAGATCCCTTCAAACAAAGTTGTGTAGAAATGGATGGATCTACCCTGTAAAACCCTGTGGTCAGATAACTTTCAATGAGAAATTTGAGCCTGGCATTCCTTTGAGTTGTGCTTGATAGAGTTAAATTTTTGTTTCTTTAGCTTTTACTCACTTCATTAAAAATTTACAGTAGAAAATGACATCTTTCATAAGAATCTAATGGACCACTGGAGAGTTAGTAAGACTCTGCCTTCAAAAGCATGCAAAGAACTGGGAATGGAAGGAATGTCTAATGAGACTGCTACTAATGCCATGTGGCAGAATATAAGGAGGAAAGAGGGAGGAAAATGTGCAGGACTCAAGAGCAGGAGGTTTCCAAGCAAGAATGGTGGTGCATCCAAATAGAAAATACATTATTTTGCTAGAGGAGTGTCAAATTCCATGCTGAGAATTCCTGTCTCTTGATCCCATGGAGCACAAGCATTTTGGCCACAGGGTACCCAGAACTTTAGGATGTTTTTCTGTCATCTCCACAAAAAGTTTCCATCCTCTGGCCTAGGGCTATGCAGCCATATTTATAGCAGAGTTCATGAGAATTACTGGAGCAGACCCTCATTCCTTTATGTGGGGGTGTACCTGTGGCTCCTTGTACCCATTTTAGGACTTTATCATAATTATGTGATCACAACTGCATTAGCCTGAGGCCAGTGTTTCTCACCCTTGCAGGGAGGCTGCTCCACAGCCAGTCCTTTCTTCTTTTTTCAGATATTTGAATGGTCTCCTTCAGCTTCCTCTCTTCACTTCCACAACGATATCCCACCCCTTCGGATCTTCCAGCTGCTAGGAAGCCTCAACGGGACTGGGTTTTTCCAGCAGGAAAAAGTCAATGCCTCTGGCTGGCAACAGAGCTGTACCTGCAAGGAAAGCATAGAGTGAGAAGGTGATGATTGGAGGAAGCAACCTTCCTTTGGGAGGGAGCTGAGAGAGTCATCAGAATGGACCTGCCTTGCTCTCCTTTTCCTGTAACATCTTCCTTTAAGATATGAATTAAATGGTGGTGGAGGTAGGAGTTGGGCGATTGGCTTCCAGGAGAGCTGTTTGTGCTTCTGTCTTACCAGGCCTGGGGAAAAGGGAAAAAAAAAAAAAAAAAATTTAGTGCTCAGAGAACCCAGAAGGAAAACAGAAACTACCTGTTTCGTTAATGACTGACTGCAATTGCCACGTGGGTCCCCTGCTGGGTGCTAAGTGACCATGGAAATGCACACCATGGTCACACCGAGTGGGAGCTGAGAAGCTGAGGAGTGCTGTGCTGACATGGCCCTTCCCCTGTGTGGCTGGAGGCATTTGACACCTAATCGTTTCTGATCCAAGCAGATGACCTTTCTGGGGAGTTGCTTTGTCACGGGCAAACACGAGGCCATATGGTACCAAGGTGTCTGGCAGGCTGTGGACTGTGGAGGTGAATGGAAGAGCTGGTGCTCAGATGGAGGTGGAAGAGCTGCCTCTTTTCAGTTGAAGTGCTCTTAATGTGAGGTTTTTGGAGCTCGCTCTTCAGTGTCTCCTGTCACTTCGTGACCTATCACTTCCTTTATCCTCAGGATTAATTTAATTTGAACATCAGGGTTTGCACCTTAACCTCCCAGTCTGCAGGGAGTGGGGAGAGGACCTGCATCTCAGTAAAATGCTAGCAGTGTCTGATACCATAAATCAGAGGATTTTAGAATCTGATGACAAACCGAATTCTTGTCAGAAAAGAGCAGAGCTGACCCCTCCCAACTGTCATCGAAGCTGGGTCATAAAAATCACAGCTGTCACCAAAGCATGCCGGGCCTCTGGGGGACATGCCATCCTGGGGACTCATCTGCTGCTTCCATGGCCAAATTCCAAGCCCTCAGGCACATTCCACTTGACATTTTGTCACATCTCTTGCTGGTGCATCTGTTCGGGGGTATTAACTCTTCCTAAATCACTTTATCCCTTTTTTTTTTTTCTCAGAAAAAACAAGACTATGGGAGATCCTGAGGTCTGAGCAGTGGTCTGTGGCACAAAACAGAGTCCAAATGTTTAAAACTTGGCAGCATCTGGAGTAACTAATACTGTAGTAACTGTAGGCAATGTTTCTACAGCAACAACATCAGAAATACAACCTGTATTCACATAAACTTCAAAAAACAACTCTAGCTCACATTTGTATGCACAAATCTTCCCAGTTGTGTCTCTTTGAGCTTTGTCCACAGACGTATCTCTGTCTCCAAAGGAGATGGGTGAGCATCAAGTCAGGCCATGGTGACTGTGGACTGTACGCTCTGCAGTGGTGAAGTGCAAGAGCAGAGACATTGAGGCACCTTTCTCCAACCCTTTGGTGGGGCCCAGGCTCTGAGATGCCTCTGTGTGTGTGAATCAAAGTTTCTCTATCCCTCATGATCACGATAAGCAAGCACAGTAAGCAAAATTCACAGCCACCACTTGTCCAGCAGGGATGGCAGCGGAGAGCCTGTGTCTCCAGGCATCAGAGGGGCTGTAATGTGCCCAAGGGTCGGTGTTCCAGAATCACAAAATTTGAATGTGTGTGGGATAAAGGTCAGCTGGTTTTGCTAAGGATGGGGGAATGACAGCCATCTGGCCTAGGAGAATGTGGAGGGTATTTGCTGGACTTCTCATGTTACTAGTGACAAAACTTCTAAGAGTTTCTAAAAATAGTATGTGCTAATTTCTTTACATGCAGTGTCCTGCATCCGGGATGAGACTGTTCAGTACCTACTCTTGTGCTGGACAAGAGCTAATGAATAACCTAAAGGTCAATGTTAACACATAAATATAGCAATAATAGTAACAACAATAATAACAATGACAATAACAACAATTGAATAATAAAAGCTAATTAATAAAGCAATACCCAATACTCCCCCCACAAAGCCTTGCTTGAATATGGGTCTCTTTAACAGCAAAACTGTAAGGTCCAAAGTGTTCAGTGCACATTGTATTCCTGCTATACAGACAAAATAATGTATGATACTATGGATGGAGTAAAAAGTTTGCAGTTTGTAGCAAAGGAAGGCATGAGACAAAAGCTACTTAAGTTAAACAACAAAGTTTTTTGAACTTCCTGAATCATGCTCTTCACAAATCATGTGAATCTGGGAAAATTTGGAAGTTTTGGAGGATTCATTTGCTTGTGGAGTTAGGAAAGGATAGAGCCATGGGAAAATGTTGAAACTTGCAAATGCCTATTTAGTTTTCAGGATGAGAGTCCACAGTTTGTAAATCAAGGGCTCAGAGAAAGTCACGCTGAACTTCTCAGTAGAAACCTTACCTCCCTTTGCCCTCAGCACGGTGCAAATGCCCTCTGTTCTGTATAACTCTCTAAATGAGCAAGAGCTGAAAGCAGATTCTGCTCATCCGGATTTTGCCGGTTCCCTGCAGGTATCAGAAGGGTTTCTCTTTGGTGTTCTGGTGACCAGACATGTTCTAGTGTGCTTTCAGGCTTTTAGGGTAAGAAGTAACATTAGTTTTCTTGCTTTGCTTTTCCTTGAGGGCTGAGAAACCACAGAAAATAAAAGGCAGCTCTTTGAGCGGGAGCTGGTCTGTGCTCCAAAGCACTTCTGCTGCAGGTGGCTGGGGGTGATCCCTGTGCCCCTTTGTTCAGGGTCACAGTCCCTGGCTCACTCGAGGTGCAAATGGGGTCACAAGCTCACACTGGCACATTTCACCTTCTGCAGTACAGGGAACACTTTGTTTGCAGGGAGACTTCCCTACTCCTGTTGGGATGTGGGCACAGGGCTTGTCAGAAGACTCTGCCGTGCCCTGCCCTTGGCTTTGTTCAGGCTTGGCCTTGGAACTGAATGTGAAATGGTGTAGACAACATGTGTACCACAGGTCAGTGATGCACAGAAGGTCTCAGCAGACCGCCTGGTGGGCCCTTCTTCCCTGCAATCTGTGAAAATACTCCCAAGAGTGACTTGAGAAGGTTCTGAACAATTACTAAAATTAAACATACTGAGGTCCACAGACCAGGTACATTTTACTGAAGAGTTTAAAAAATACCTGCTGAAGAGAGTTCTAAGCTATTCCTCTTGCTATTTCATGGGTCCTGGAAGAGTGAGACAGTTCCAGATAACTGGGAAAAAAGCTCATTGTTGTTCCTGTGTTCACGGGGATAAATGGGATTGCTCAAGCATACACAGGCACATTAACCTGGCATCAGTCCCAGGGAAAATTATACAAAGACACAGGAGACATGGCTGGTAAGGAATTAAAGGATACTGATACAATTAAATACCACTGGTATCATAATAGGGAGAGCAAATCCTGTTGGAAAAAATTAACATCTCTTTTTAGAGAGTGATTATGAAGTGACTGATAAAAGTATGCTTGCTGGCCAAGGCACTTGATTTTGTGTGATAACTTTCTGATGTAAGCTTCAACTCCTACAAATGTTGAAAATTGTTGGTAAAGAATCTTCCTCTGAAACTGTGGAGATTTCTTTCTCTCTGTCTTTGTCTCTCTCTTTCTTTAATGGGAGCTTGTTTTGTATAGGATTTTTCCCATTTGAAGAATCAAAACCATATGTTTTAGTTTTGGTGTATATTGAAATCTTTCAGTTTCCTAAAGGTAGGCAAAGCCTAACCATAGCTGTGTCTGAACTCCCATTCTTTCTGAGGAAAATCATGAGGACTCTCAGTGCTTACCTGAGCAACTTTGAGTTTATCAGTCTGCAACTAAATCAGTCAGACAGTGGATTTCCTCAGCAGGCCTCTGGAGTTAGAACAGCAAATCTAAAGAAGGAATCAATAGCTTTGAAAGCTCCAGGCCTCTGAAGCTGGAGCCTAAACCAATCTATACCAAATGGAAAGGGGAAAGAGAGCTTACCAGGCACTTTCCCAGTAGCACCTTATCTGCTAAGCCTTCTACTGCAAAACTCTCCTTTGAAAACAGCTGTTTCAGGCAACCATTGCAAGCACGAGACTAGTTGCAGTAGTGCTCTGACTTCTGAGAGCAGTGTGCAATGCTGCTGAGGATTCATAAGACCCTCTTTGGTGGCACCACAGCTCGGTGCTGCCACAGGCAGCCTCCACCCTGCATTGTCACAGAGGTCTCACCTCTGGCAGCACATGCTGTGAGGTGGGTGGGTTAGAGTACTGCAGCCCAACACAGCACAGTGGAAGGACATCAGTGCTGTTACCCACCCACATTAGCTTGAAGTTTGGTCTTTAGGTTCTGTAAGTTTTCCATAAGTTGCTTTCAAGGGGGAAAATGAGAGCGTAAAGGTCCTTGTTCCTCTTCATCCCCGTTCCCTCTCACCCCCATTGTCTCCTCATTACCTCTGAGGCTTTCTCACTTTTCTCCCTATCCTCAGAAACCCTGAGTGGTTCTTCCCTCCCCATTCCCTAAGATTCTTCCTTCCCAAACTGCCTTTACCCTTTTTTCTCTTCTGTTCGTCCCTTTCATTTTCCTTCCTGGCCACCCACTGTCCTCATCTTTTCCACCTCTGAGATTCCCAACTGTGGCAGGTTTCCACGTTCCTCATCCTTGCTCCTGCTAGCTGCTGTTTTAACCTCTTGAAAACAATCTCTTACTCTCCCATATCCTTTAACCTGTTGCATCTGGAAGCTGGTGGTGTCACAGCTGCAGTGGAGAAGGGGCCTCCAGCGAGCTGCCCACTCCGAGGGCTGCCACTGCAGCCTCGCCAGCTCTCACTCTGCTCCTCAGCTGCCAGGTCGAAGGGTGGGCTTCTTTTTCCTTCTTGGGGATAGCTGTGAGGCTATTTTGAATATTGCATCAATTGCCATTCATTGGTTACTCCTGAGCTGCTCTGATCCAAAAGGAGAGGAAATCAAATGCAACTGTGTTGATCCCGGGTTTGCTGCTTTTATCCTTCAAAAGGCGTTTAAGAAGTCACGCGCATATGGCAGTGAAGAACCATCACAGAACAGGATCGCATGTTGCATAGTAAATATTGACAGATATGCAGCAGATTTCTGTCCCACTCCTTTCTTTTGCTCTCTCTCTTCCTCTCTTCATTCTTCTATCTCAACAGCCAGCCCTGTTTCTGCTTTCTTCCATCTGGCAGCTCTCACAATAATCTCACCCACCTGTTAAATGAGAGAACGTCAAGTTAAATTTACAACAGGGCCTGGAAACAGGATGCTACAGAAAAGTATTTTAATTAAAATCCTCTAATTGAATGCATGCTTCCTTGTGAAAAGGGAGCTGCCAAGAAGAGCTTGATGTCACCACCTCTACCCCCATTTGCCACAAAAGGAGAGCAATTGAAACCAGCTCTCAAGGTGGAAAGAGGAAAGGGCACTTCCAGGGAGTTTTCCAGGGTCACCCTTGCAAAACTGTTGGATGGCTCATGGGAAGCTTTTGCCCTTTCACCAGAATCAGAGGTGAGGATGGTACAACAGCTGCACTGCTTCTGTCAGGCACTTTGCAGAGTAAGAAGCTATCACGTGTGTGTAAGGATGGGGGCAATATATGTGTGAAACCTGAACTCTGGATAGAAATATGACAAATATAATTCCTGTCTAATGCAGAGATCACCATTGCACACACTCTTCTGGGAACACTGTGCTGTGCTTTGCTAGACAATTAAGTGGGATTTGAGGACCTGGTTTGCTGCAGTTGCTGGAATAGACAAAAGAATGGAGAGCAAAAGGTTGATATGGAAAGGAAGGTGGCAAGGCACATCAAGAGACAAATGTCTGGGTTTCCCATCCAGAGAGTCTGGATGACCATACCTGGTGCAGCTGTTTGGTAACTCCAGACACAGCCCAGAGAGAGAGAAATAACAGGGTGAGTCGGTCCAAAGAGGCAAAGGTGGGAGGCAGGAGGAAGTATTTAGGGAGAAGAGGGAATTAGCAAGTGCTGTAGAACTGCGTCACTGCCATGTAACTCTAGCTCTTCTAAATACTATGCAAATCCATCAACACCATATACTTCCTGTAGGCATGAAACCTCTGACTTCTCTTTCCTTGTTAGACAGTGGTGAACTGTTACGAAAAGCCAGTTACAGAGGGTAAAATGCACAGCACATGCCTCTCTCTACCCAAAGGCACAGTGACACCAATAACAATTAGCGACATTCTGCAATATTTACAGGTTTTTCCATTAAGCTGCCCACAACACGTGGAGGGGAAGTTTGGCACCACCTCATTCCTGTGCCTCCAGGCTGGTAAAGGTCATTTCCCGCAGGCCTCAGGTCACAGAGCAGAGAAGTTCCCGGCACCCTCAGGTGTTAGCCAGCCCTCCTTCCCTGACAACAGAGAATCCTTTCATAAAACACATTTATTTTACATTTTGATATTTTAATGCTTCATTGGCCTATTTAGAAATTGGAAAATCTTACATCCCCTCTTGAGAAATCTGGCAGGCACGTTTGGCTCATGCTGGGAAAGCAAAACCACTGGCAAACCCTCCAGCCTTTGCTGAAATTTAAAAAGGACAGTCCAAGTGTTAAAGGCATTTTGAAAAGGCATTCCTTTTGGGAGTGCTGGGGACTCAAAGAATGAAGGAATGAAGTCCTAGAGAAGAGTAATTTTATATATATATATATATATATATATATATATATATATATATATTTTTTTTTTTTTTTTTTTTTTTTTTTTACACACAGGAAACTCTGGGTTGCAAGGATGACTTCCAAGACAAAAAATACAACTCCCCAAAATGGTACACAGGTCAGGGGTTTAGGGTAATGGAGAACAGAAAAGCCAGTGGGTAGGCTAAGGGTAGGGACAGTGGCTGGAGAGAAGATCTTCAGATGGATTGGAAAGGAACTACTGGCAATAGAGATGACTCTGCCAGGCAGAGCTCAAAATGGGTATTTTTATACACATATCTTCTGCAACCCATGATAATGGCAATGTCCTACAGATGCTTAACATGTGTTTTAAAGAACACCTAGTGAAAAGGTTCACTGGCTGAAGGACAATTCTAGTCTTAAACTACCACATGAAAATAGAAAAATTCCCTTGAGAACTGAACAATTTTTTGTAAAAACATTACTTTATATCTGTATGAACCACAGTGTGCTACAAAAGGTATTAAATGAGCTTGGAAGCAGGGTTCAGATCCTCAGCTGATGAAACATTTCTGTAGTTTGAAAAACTTGCATTTTGCTTCCTAGGAAATCTCAGGAGTTTGCAGGCGTATGATGAAATGGTAAAATTCTGCCTTAAATCCTTTAAGTAACCTACAGCATCAGGAGTGTTCAGCCATTCACCTAATTTAGACCACATGAACCTCGTAAGCAATTTTCAAGCAGTCAGAAGGCAACAGCTCAGCAGCAAGAGACAGCAAAACAGAGCTGGTGCCACACTACCAGCCTTGCACAGTGTGCTCAGAGTGCCAGGAATATTCTTTCCTGCACAGTTGTTATCAGGCTGTTAAGCTGATATATAAAAGAGTGAGAAGTGTTGTCACTTGCAGCTGGGATCAACAAGGCTGATTGAGCTCCAGAGCAGTGGCTATAAGTAGGAGAGTCAGTGTCATTGTCAAGGAAGTTTTAAAAGTGAAATAAAAGAAATGAAAGAAATAAATGGGGATTCAGAGAGCGCAAGACTGAAAGGAAATTCCCTGCAATCATTTAGGAATTCCCTGATGCTTATGATGGAGAAAGGGTAAATGTGAGCAGTCTCAGAGACTGTGTAAGACCCTATTGCTGTTCCAATGAAGGAAACACTCACCTGGATTCAAGTAGTGCCCAGCTGAGGAGCTGTTTGCAAGGGGAGGTGAGACGGGTCGATGGGTGGTTGTTTTGGATCTCCTGGTAAAGCCCAGCCCTGTGCTGCAGCTGACCTAGAGAACTGGGGGCTTCTCTAGGTGCTCATAAGAGGCAACCCTGCCAGCATGCATGGAGGGCATCTGGTTGCCTTCTTGTGGCTTTTGGCAGCCTCAGTAATTGCAGACAGCATCTGAGAAAGAAGTGGCAACTGAGCTCGCTGCTCACTTCTCAGAGCTGTCACTCCGAGTTGGATGTGATGCCCAGCTGTGTGGCCAGAGCCCTGCGTGGGTGTGAGAAGCTGGCCCTGTCTTTGTCAGCCTGCATCTGCTCTCTGGGGACCCAGCTCCAGTTTCTAATGCTGCCAGGCTGGTGTTCCTCGCTGCTCCACTGACTGCTTCTAAGGAAAATGTTAATCACGGGGATTAGTTACAAAGAAAAGACTGTGAAGCCCAAACCACTCAGGTTTGTAGCATTGCTACTGGCACACTCCCGCGCTTGAAGCATGTCTGAGTCACTACCATCAGATAAATGAGCATAATGTTTCTGTTGAGGGAGCACTGAATTCTGCAAATATTAAGGTTTTAATGGAAGAACTCATCTAATGTGGGTGCATCTCTGGGGATACCACATTGTCAAACATGGAGTGGGAGCCAGAGATAAGGGTGCTCTAGAAGACCCTGGAGAGGCCCTGGAAGTCACCCACGTTGTGACACTATCAAAGGGCTCATTTGAATGAAGATAGAAATCTCTGGATTGCATACAGCTGCAGATGGATCTGTGCCCACTACTAGAACGTATCAAAGTGCTTGAACACTTTGGGGTGTTTGAGGTCTGGAGAGGGCATGAGCACTTCCCATTGCTTAGCACTTGCTTATTCTTCTCCCAGGAAGTGGGTGCAAGCTCCAGAGGAGTGGGCTGGACCCATCATCCCTAACCTGCAGCTGTAAGCACCCATCCCTCTGCCTGCCAAGGACCATATGCTGCAGGGATTAGTGTTGGATAATGTAAGGAAGAATCCCAGGTGTTGTTCAGAAAAAAGGTTTGACTCTTTCCCTAGCAAGAGGTTGTATTGGAATTTTTCTCACACAGTCTAAGTTCACAGCTTATTTTGGTGACCAGCTGCCTAGAGCCAAGCTGTGTTGCTGGGTTCTGGGAACATCTTCAATTTTTCTTGTGCTTTTGAAAGGTGATGAAGAACTGTGCACTCCCAATCCCATCAATGCCCTCAGTGACACTTTTTCTGAGTTGATTGTGTGCTCTGTCAAGTTCCTTGCTCCTTGACAATGGTGACAAAGAGCAGGGAAGCAGCCCCAACCCCTCCAAGGCTCTTCCCCCTCCTCTCTCACAATTTTCCTCAATGATGTGCACCCCTCATCTCCTCTGCAGCTCTTTGCCATTCACATCCTCATTCTGGACCATCCTCTTCCTGCATCATCCTTCTCTATGCTCCATCCAACTCACCCATGTCACTGGACTGGTTTTGGCCTCTTCCCTCCTGCACTCTGGACCCTCTTGTGTGCCTCCAAGCTGTGAACTTAGCTAAACACAGCTCCCCATGTTGCCCTCTCTCCCTGCCCTACTCCTCAGGCTTCCCCTAATCCCCTGTCCGGATTTTAAAGAAGCTGCCCCTTCCCTCTGCCTTTTGAGGCTCATTCTCCTCCAGTTCTAAGTGACCTGCTGCCTCTTAGAGGCTTTCATTTCCACGAGCATCCAGTCAGTGGAAGACAACTTGGCCGAGGATGGCCTCAGTCCAAAGTTACTGGGAAAAACTGCTGTTTGTCAAGAGTCTGATAGCAAATATTGGAAGATGGAGCTGTTTCAGTTACTGTCAGCTTGTGTCAGCCGATCCTGAGGGAAAAGCATTAATATTGGATAATTCAAGACTCATCAGACATAGTCTTCTCTCTTGTTCTTTGCTTGGGCTCCCTGCTTTCTCCTGAAGGTTGCTCAGCCTTTCCTCTCTTCTCAATGGCTTTTGCTTTTCTTTTTCCTTACCACTATTTTCTCCCTGGTGTTCAGATTATAATGAGGAGTAAATGATCTAAATTGAAAACAAAAGAAAAATAATGAGTCTCAAAAAACACCCTCAAGAAAATGTCCATTTACAATTAGAGAAAAAGATGATCGTGAGCTGAACGAATCTTGGAGAAAGACTCAAAAACAAACTGCATATGAAACTGCAAACAGGGTGGAGGGGGAAGAAAAAGGAAAATGCATGACAAATCCACATGAAGTGTCCCAGACAGCTTTTGTCTGCACAGAAATGGTTTTATGGGATTCTCTGCAGAAAAAGGAACAAAAAAAAATTAAGGAGTTGGGTTCAAAAGATCAAGTTGCATTTTCATTGATCTCAGACTTGTAAGAGCTGCCTCATCAATCACAGTTGCTTAAAAATTCCTATTAATGGCCTCAAGTGCTGGGGCTGCCCATATGGTTCATCTTTGTAGCATTTGAGCAACTCCCTGGGAGCAGTATGAGATCTGTCAGTGTCAGAGCCAGGCACTCTGTGCTCATCCCTGCATTCCTGCAAGTGGTGTAAGGAGAACAACTATCACCACAAGCCTGAGGAGCTCCATATGATCCAGGACACAAGTAGCAAGAGAGGATGAGAAAAGAATAAACCCCAAATTATTTGGCTTTCAGAGATACTGGAGAACTGCAGACCTGGGTGAAAGTCCCAGTCTGCAGTCCAGGGGGTGTAGGGGACAGCCTCAAGCCAAGGTGCTGCGTGGCATTGCACAGGAGTGAATACCCTTTCCTTCTTCTCAAGGAGCTGAGAAGAACATGGTTGGTGGAGGCATTCAGACTGGACAGGAAAATTCAGAGGGCGTTCCCCCAGCATTGTTCTGAATGATGTGGATTAACTCTGGGGTAGGCTGGAAGTCTTGTCAGGTACAGCTGGAGCTTGTCTTGTTCTGAGCAGCAAAGTGAGCGTGGTGCTCAGACAGAGCTCTGCAGTGTCCAGGCAGGAGCTGTGCCCCTCCCTGCTGCCTCATGCCCTTGGGCACCTCATGTGCTTGGATGTTGGCTGCTTCCTTTGCCATTGGACATCCATAGTAGTATGGGTAGAATACTGGGAATGCTCTTGATGAGCACATTTCCCCTATTCCAGAGGACTAAGCCATCCAGCCAAACTGACTTCATGCCCTCAATGATGTCAGTTTTCCTTGGAGACAATTCAGATCCAAAATTCAACAGATCTGTCTCTCTAGTGGGCACAATCTTTTCTTTGTAGTAAGTTCTCCTTTCTTGCACTGGAGAATTGTCATGAGGACACAGTTTTGAACTGGATCTTCAACTCAAGTCCACATTGGATTTAAGTAACAACAAAACAATGTACAGAACAGTACACTGAAGATATCTGTGCCTGTTTTTGGTAGGAGTTAAAGCATTCACTTTGCCACTGTTGTTCCAGAAGCTGAGATGTGTTTTCAGAGGCATGGAACAACTCTCCTGTGAGGAAAGGTTGAGGGGGTTGGAGCTGTTTATCCCAGAGAAGTGAAGGCCCTAGGAAGACCTTAGAGCAGCCTTCAAGCTCCTAAAAGGGGCCCACAAGAAAGGTGGGGACAGACATTTTAGTAGGGTCTGTTGTGATATGAAAAGGGGTAATGGTTTTAAACTAAAAGAGGGTAGATATGGACTAGATATATGGCAGATCTGTTGTTTGGGTTTTTTTACAGTGAGGGTGATGAAACACAAGAAGAGGTTGCTCAGAGAAGTGGTGGATGCCCCATGCCTGGAAATATTCAAGGTCAGGTCTGGCGGGTTTCTGAGCACCCTGGTAAAGTTAAAGATGTTCCTGCTTATTACAGAGGGTTGGACTAGATGACTTTTAAAGGTCCCTTCCAACTCAAACCACTCTATGATTCTATGACAGGTATAGTTGAACAGTTTTTTGGAATCTGAAGTAAACATCAGGGACCAGCAGATTGCTGCTTTCATGGAGAAGTTTTAATGTGAGCCATGAATGTTGACATATTTTTTCACCACTCTACCCTTATTGGAATGGAATAAAGCTGCATCAGGTGGAATTCAGCTTGGATGTCAGGAAAAAGTTCTTCAGTGAGAAGGTGAAGTTCCTCAGTCACAAGAAGAGGCTCCCCAGGGAAGTGATCACAGCACCAAGCCTCTAGAAAGAACATCTGTATGAAGCTCTCAGTAGTGTTGTTTAGTTTTAGTCATTTCTGGGAGGAGCTGGGTGTTGGAATTGATGATCTTTATGAGTCTCTTCCAAGTTGAGATATTCTACAGCTCTGAGTTGTGGCAGAGCAAGTAGGAGCCATCAATACTGCCAGGAGATCCTTTGAATTTGCAGGGTCTTGCTGCAGAGAAATCTGCAAGGGGAGAGGAACATTCACAATCCCTACTCCCCCCATGCTCTTGGTTTATCCCCCAAAGGCATCACAGTTTATTAAAAAAGGTAAATGCATGTAGCTGAATGAGGCCAGTAGAGGGTCAGAGAGTGATCACTTCTTCTTCATGTGGGCTAAGAGTTACACAGGATGCAAAGCTTGGCTCCTGCTCATGCCATGCCAGGGCTGAGTGAGGAAGCACCTCCTCAGGTCTGAGCACAGATGCCATGAGAAAAGTCACTTGCCCCAGAAGCAGCTGAGCTGACATCAGCAGCATCAACCCCTGCTCTTCAGAGAGCCAGCCTGCCACAGAGAGGTGCTTCCAAGCAGGATTAAACCTGTTGGACTGGGGTCTGCCACATCTCAGGGACATGCACACTCATTCTTTGTATGCCCCCTGCACACATGGACACAGCACAGCTCCTTCAGCTCCTTTACAGTCGAGCTGTTTGCAATGCTCAATTTCAGTGCACATCCACTATTTCACACATTTTCACCTAACCTCAAATGCTTACGCAACAAATTTTTGAGGGACAAAAGAGGTTGCCTGCCTTTTCTGGATATCTTTTTCTTGCTAGTTCTATGAAGTTTCTCTCTTTGTAGCTTCAAATAAGCCATGCTGATTATTTTTGCTTGGCCAGTTTGATCCTGCATTGTACTCACAGGAGCAAGAATATTTTTTTCTGGTGGCTGCCTCAGGATCCCGGCAAGATGCCATAGTCTGTGCGATGAGAAATAGTGACCTCATGGATAGGGGAAGGAAAAGAGGAGGCAAGACTGAATTTTTGGTTTTCTGCATTTAAATCCCATCAGGCTTTGTGTTTTCATTTCAAATTCTTTCCAAAATACTGTATCTATTTTCTTCCAGGATACTATGACTGAAATGACTTTATGCTTTTCCTCCAATGATTATTTTTTTAAACCAAAAGAAATTATTTGTTTTCTGAAGGATTTAAAACTTATCCAATAAAAAGAAAATCCAAAAATAAAGAAGAAAAGAAAGGGTAATAATTGAGTGCTGTAGAAATCAGCAGGTCACAAAAGAGTTAAGGTTCCTTACACATGGCCAAGTTAAATAAGACCTGGATGGACACATGGTTCTCCCCCCAGCAGCCCCTGAACTCCGGGGTGTGGGCTTGTGAAATGCCTGGGAGGCAAAGTTGGCCCCCATTGTGTCTTGTTTAATTTGGCTGCTTGAAGTACTCACTTTTTTTTTTTTTTTTTTTTTGTAATTTGGCTCTTCCTGCAGCTCTCACACCTTCCTTTGACATAAATGTCCTTGACATTTTCAACGTGCCTTTCACAAGCCCCCCCGTTCCATATTGCTGGAGCAACTGCCTCGTTTTCTCTGTGCACCTACAGGTGGCTGCTGGCCCAGGGCCGTGTTTATCCCCACACATTGGAGGGAGGATCCAAACCAAGCTGCAGCACCGTCGGCACAAGCGCTGTGCTTCCAAGGGTGCACTCCTCAGCTCCACAGTCTCGTCAGGAGCCAGGGGCTGTGTCCAGGAGATTTCTGCTGGCCAGCAGCAGGACTGCTCTGGAGCAGCAGTGATGAAGTTTTCCTGCCTGTGCACTGCAGCCTCAGCTGGAAATTCTTCCCTCACCACCTTGCCATGGGTGGGTGATAAAATACCAAGCTTGGTCCAACTGAGCCTGCCTGTCTGGGTTGTGTTGCAACAGCAAGGGGAGAAACACTGCTCAGGCTTGAGACCTGTGCTTGGTGGTGTCAGCCATCACACAGCACGCTCCTCCCCCCATCTGACTTAAATATTAAAGCATAAATCTAGCTACATTACCTTTGTACAGTGCCAAATTGGCAAAGATGGGGACCTTGTCATCTCTTCTGCCAGTGATAACAGTTTTGTGATAATGCAGCAGCTATTGTTGGCACACCTGGCCAAGCTCAAGCTCCTTTTTACAGTTTACTATCTGTAAAATGGGGATACCATGCTTGGACCAGCAAGGGAGCTACAGGGATTTCACAGTTATTCTCTAGCTGCTTTGGCCATGGAAAGCTGAAGATAAATTTTGAAGTACTATCACAAAGAGGAGGTTAGAGGGGTTTTTTACTCTGACTATACTGAGCAAAAAAAGAAGTGTTTAAAATTTAATCAACATAAAATAGAATTTAATAAAAATTTTGAGATTTTATTTTGTTGTTATACACAAGTCTGTATTTAGACATATATGCCCAACGAATTTGCTGAAAAGCAGCCAACTCATTCTGACACTGAAGGAGGTGAGTTTCCACTTGCTGCATTAGAAATGTGTTCACTCTAAAGTATGCACATGTCTGAAAAGGCAAAGCCCCAAGTGGGTGAAGGAAATGCAGGAATAGGAGACATTCCAGCTGCTGAGACCTGACACCTTGGGAGCACATCCACGCATGTCACTGCAGATTCTCTCTCAGGAGCTGCTGGGTCAAGGACACCTCATCCATGTCTCAGGACAATGTCGAGGACAGAACTTCCATTTTACTCTGTACACTACCAAAATATTCCTGGGAAAAAGGCTCCATCTTCAATGACTCTTTGGGATTGAACAACAGCAGACAATAACATTTTTCTTTCCATTATTGCTGTGAAAATAAAAAAAGGTCCAGAAGGAAATCTGAAAAAGTGCAGTGAGAAACCAGTGAAACCAGGAAATGGAAATGGATGGCTGGACACTTTGGGATTGCTACAGGCAGCTCTGGTTCAGTGAGATTTGCTGGGTTGCTGCTATGCTGGCCTGGGAGATACATTAGAAGATGATATTTATAAATCATAAATAATCTTGTTATATTGCAGCTGCCAGCGTTCTGGGAAACATGGATAAAAGTGGAGGAGAAATGAGTTAAGGAACCCCCCAGTGGCACAACTGTGGCAACAGATGAAGGGAGAAAAACCCATAGATATTATGCATGGATGAACACAGAGAATTTTTAGGTTTGGATTCAAGCTCAATTGAAATTGAGCTTGCCTGTTTGCCTTGTAAGGGCAACCCATGGATGCTGTCACTCCTTCTGTTGTAGAACTGTTTGGCTTAGAAATGGAAAATAGCACTAGCACTGAGCATCCAGTCCACCCAGGTCCACAGCCCACCCAGGACTCACTGACCCCATAGACTTCCCCAAGGTTTACAGCCGCACCTCTGTTCCACAGCTAAATTCAGCTTGAAAAGCCACTTCATTTATTATTCCCCTTGAATTTCCCTTCTATTGTTCAATCTTCTCTTCACAACTTGTATTAGATGAAAAGTAAATCACTGCTGAAAGGGAGTGTCAAGGGATGCCCTAAACATGGGTCACACGGATTTGTATGAGGCTGTGATTGCATTTCTTATTTCTTGGGGCCAATACAATGAACGTGGAATAGTCAACCAGCTAAGACCTGAAAGAGATGGACAGCAAAGGATCCCTTCACATCAGGTATCAGGGCACACTCAGACACTCACAGGGTGAATATGGCCTGGATATTAGAAAGAAGAAGCCAAAGCACTGAGGCCATATGACAGCTCAGCCTTGCTCCAGCTCTCTGCCTCTTTCACTTTGTGCTATTTATAAGCCTGAGTTGACAGCTTGGACTATGGTCGTGTTAGGCAGATATTTCCAGCCTTACACTTTTATTATGGCATTACAGGACCTCCCCACCATCTCCTGTGTGGTGGAAAACACAGGTTCCAGAATTACTTAGTTCCCCAGTTTGGATTTTTGCATGAGTAGACCTGTGACAGGAGTCAGGGCCTTCCTTTTTTGACAGAAACCAAGCATGATAAATCAAGAATGACTATGAAATAGATTTTTATCTCCACAAGTTCTTTGGATCAGATTGTTTCCTTCCCAGATCATGGCAGTGATGGAAAAAATCTTTCCAAGTTACAGGGGCTGACAGCTGAGATAACACCTAACATTTCATAGTGTTTTTGTTACCCTAAATGCCTAAAACCATTTATGTTGGTATATAGGCAATGTAACCAGTTTTATGTGCTTTCAATTGTGTTTAATGATAAACAGTGCCTGAAACAATGTATACAGTGTAAACAACAAATTTAATACAGCACATTTCACATTGAAGAAGTGAATGTGTTTCCTTTCAAAGGTTCATTTTTCTGTTAATATGATTTTTTTCTGTGTGGTCAGAAGCTAGAGCATCTCAGGCTTTGGATAAGTTCAAATTATCCATTCAAGAAGGAAAGCAGCTTATTATTCATTTTCTAAAAGTAACTGAGCTGTTCACAGAATCTCTTTTCAGACTCTGCTGTTCCTTTTGCTATGTGACCATAGCCAATTCCCTCTTGTTTTGGATGCATGCACTTTATATTTCTCTTTTTTATATAGGTTTCTTCATGTTAGATCAACCTTTTTTTACATAAATTTTAGAATTTTTTTCTTTCCTCAGTTCACCAAACTTTTGTGTTGATTTTCTCTGTTCTTCTGTAAAACTTGACTACGTAATGTTTACAGAGTTAGGAGTTGGAGTATTTTATGGATAACACTACAGCTGTAGGAGCTCAGGTAAAAAAATGCAATACTGTATAGAAGTAGAAGTGATTTTGGTTTAGTTTTCTAAACAAATATGACAGTGCCAACACACACATGGAACCCACAAGCTCCAAAATGTATGTCTCCAAGCATTCTGGAGTGATTGCCATTGAAACTTCTTCATCTTCTGGCTTTCTTTCCACTGGTGATAATGCATTGGCATTTGGACAGATCTTGTGCATATTTCAGGAGTTACAGCTATTGAGCTTTTGCCATTGAATTTTGGTTAATTATCCACTGTAAATCTTGGGTGACATTGCTGCACTTGTCCTCCCCTTCCCCATTTTGGCTAGCTTGCTAGCAAATCTAGACTTCTTGTTGGAGTTACAGCAAGGGAAATGCCACAGCAGTGCACTGCAGTTTCACTGCCACTCTCCCATTGCTGCCTGCAGAGGGTTTCTGCTGGTGAGTCACCTGTGCTGTGATTTTGGTGAAAGCAACACCTTCCTCAGAGCTTACCAGTTTCACTGCCATTGATCATGTCCCTGGCTGTCACTACAGGCCATTCTCTGCACCCTTGCTCTCTTGTTCCTCTAGTGCTTTCACACACCCCTCTGCATTCACCCTTCTTTTTAACTAATCTTCATATTTCTGTGCACAGATTTTTGTGTGGCAACGTAACATAAACCACGGAGTACAGTGCTGGCCCTGGCTTGGATGGCTGGCAGGATAAATCCATTTTATGCAGGGTTAATTGTACTGCAACTTGTTCCAGCTTTACTGAGAGAGACAGATGCAGGTGATTACATCATGTCTCCAATCACTAAACCACATCACCTATTTAATATAGCTCAGTGACTGCAGTTTTCCTTTGTGACTGTTCCTGGGTTGGCTACACCAACTTAATGCAACTGTATTCACATTCAATTACCTGACTGCACATGAAGGGAAATGTTATTAACCAGCTCAGCTAGGAAAAGAACCCAAGGCCACATCGACCTCCCTGCAAGTCACTAGGAACCCCTAATTCTTACAAAGGAAACATGGAAAGACTGTGGGGGCTGCAGAATGTCCCCAGGGACAGTGTAGTCTCGAGGGAAAAGTCCCAGCCACAGGCCCCTTCACTGAGAATAACTACACAAGTAAAGCTCCAAGTCTACTAACAGCTGACCCAGCCTCTTGGCTGAAGCAGCACCACCCTCTCCAACATCCTAAGAAGGGCCACGGTCTCTGCTGGCAGTGCCACTTGGGCCAGCTCTGTGCCTCTGCAGTACTGCTGGAAAACAGTGCCCTGAGCTTTGCACAGTGCTGGATGCCCAAGAGCAGACCCAGCTAAACAGAGCCCAGGTCTGCTCTTGAAGTGTCTGAGGTTAGCCCACAGAAGTCACTCTATCTCAGCAGAGAAGGGCATTATCCAGTTCAGTGTCAGAGCTTCCAAAATGCTCAACAAACTCAGAACATTGCTGGAATAAGGACAGCATCTGTAGGAACTTCAACCAGTGTAAAATTACATGCTTCTAATCCTTCTCCTCCACAGCACGCAATAAGTTCCACATTGAGTCAGAAAAGAAACAAGCTCAGTGCTCCAGAGATGGGTCATTGCACAACTATCCCCACTATGGAGGTTTATCACTCCTCCCAAAATCAGCTGGTGCTGACCACTGTCCAGCACAGAAGCCAGGCTCCCCAATGTGCTGTTGGAAGACAACAGTGTGCAGCCATGGGAACTGCTCTTTCCCAGCCTCATCCTCTGCTCAGACAGGCTAGAATTGTTGGAGGTCTTTATAGCAGAAAGGAGCTGATATCCGAAGGGCTGTACACTGCTCCTGTAATTTGTGGCCATGTTACACCTCTGGGGTGATAGGCAACAGTGAGTGATGTGGCAAGTAACCCTTGAAATGAGTTACATGGATTTTTGTTGTATTCTGTATGGTTTCCTTGATAGCAATTACACACAAACTATAAGAAGCAGTCAGAAAGCTGACTGAGCCACTTTTCCAGCAGAAGTTTTGTGGGTCAGCATCAGGTAACAGAAACCCCTCCCAGCTGCCCTACAGAGAAGCTCTCAGAAATTATCCCATCTGTGGATTCAAAATGCTGGGCTACAGACTTGGCAAAAAAAACCTGCCCCTGCACTCTGCCTCTCTATAGAAGAAAAAGTGCTGAAGGAGTCAGATGTTCCCTGGACAGGAACTGGCTTATTTATAGCAAACTGTCCCTTGGCCCCACCACCACCCTCCTCATGAAGTCCTGTCATTGCTTTTATAGCTGCATTTCTACTTCATCTGTAAATGGGCAGGCTCAGGCATTGCTCTGCCCAGCTGCATTTTCATGTTGTTGCTTCATTTAGAACGATGCCCAACAAGCAACATCCAGCAAAACCAATCTGCTAGTGTTGACCTCACTTGGGATGTGTGCTTAAGGTCAATGCACCTATTCAAATTGGGGAAAAAATAATCTGAAGACTTACATTTTTTTTAATGTCAAATGCCATCTGTCAGCCCTCACCCACCTCAGTAAAGCTTCACCCAGTATGCAATAAATGAGGTACTCTAGCAGATCATCTTCTGCAATTTTTGCTGTAGTGTATTGTAAGGCCCCCAAAATATAAAACACTTCCCAAAGCATCAACTTGCCCCATTCAACTCAGCAAACTCTAAGCCTGTTCAATTGTAAATTACTCAAAATTACAACAAGAGGCAATTAGAAGAAGAAAGAAAGATGGAAAAGACACAGAAAAGGACAAATATAGCCACCACTCCTGGTTCCTGCAGTGTTCAGCCGATAGAAATTACAAGAGGAAGTAGGGTCAAGACATGTCTTTGCTACATGCCCTTTGGCTTTCCTGGGCCCATGTGGGACTTCTGGTTATTTTAGGAGCTGGATTAGGGGCTCCAGAGATGAATGCATTGCCTCTGGTGTGCCAGGGATTGGCAGCCACTGCCAGGCTGGGATACAGGCTCTAGGAATAGGGTGTGCAGGGCAGGGCACCCCCTTGCTAGGGCAAGGCCTGACCTGCCCTTTCCCTCGCACACACACACAGAATGTTTCAAACCAGCAATGCTTCCAGCCTATCACGTACTTCAGAGAATGTCACAGCCTGTGCAACTTAATTTGTATGTAAGTTTGTGACCTGAATATTTTGCTTTAGCACATAGTGCTTACATTACCTCTGGGAACACTATGTTGCACTGATTGCTGAGCCACACTGACCGTGGTAATATTTATGTCCTGTGCCTGTCAGTGTGCTAAGGAATGAAGCTAAATAAATTCTGCAGAGCTTGCAAACCCACCCTGATTATTTTTGTGCCATTCTTTTCATTTCTGTAACAAGTTGTCAGGTTTGCACTTGGAACAGGCCTGTACTGTAAGATGAGGGATCTCCTGTCATTGAGATTTCCACTACTCTTTATATGATTTGGATTAGCCTTTTAAAAAGGGATACTTCTTCAAAGGGGTACATGATATTTGACCTTTTAAATTTGCAACATCGAACTGGGAGATGCTTCCCTTCTTTTCTCCTAGACTGGAAACCAGAAGCCTGCATGGGCTAAGGCCAAATGGGCCAGCCCAGGAGAGGTGGAGTTGAGACTCCCTGGCTTCTGCAGCTCTGGGTAGATCCTCTGGTGTTTAATAACATCCATATGCCAGATGAAACTTGTGGCTGGGGGCTTGCATGCAGGACACCTCTTCCTTGTGTGGCTTCTTTGAATGAGATTTTACACTGTGCCCTTCCCTGCATTTTCCCTGGGAAAATTAATAAGATCCCTGCCCTCCTCCACTGTCTCTTCTAAAGAAACATGTGAGAACTTCCATCCCAAAGCTGCTTACAGCGGGACAAAGCATTCAAATGTTCGTGATGAAGCAGGGAAGGAAGGAAGGGGACAGGAACCACAGCCCTGCTGCCTCTGCCACCCACGCACACATGCTTTGCAAATGAGCAATCAAAGGGCTCCTGGGTCGGAGCAGGACTATGCCAGGAGGGCTCTCAAGCCCTGTGGTTAGGGCAGTCACACAAGGAAAGGGAATCTGCCTGGGGTGGCCCCTGGGTGTTCTGCAACCCAGGCTGCCCGCCAGGCCAGCTGGACCCTGGTTGCTCTCCCGCTGATGCCAGTGCATCTCTCCCATTGTCCTTTGCTATCACCTCTCTCTGGGAAGCCCCAGTAAAAAGTGGCAAATGGCTCAGGGCCTTGTGTCCCTACGTGGGTGGCAGGGGGAGAAGAGCCACTGCTGTACAGGAGATTCCTGTCACACCTGGGTCTGCTTCAAATACAATGTTCACCTCGTCTTTCTGGGGTGGTGTCAAGGCCTTAAGCAGGTTACCTGCTCAGGGGAGTGTTACCCTTGTGCACCTAAACGAGCACTAAATAAATAATTTCAACAAGTTTGCCCTGTTATTTCTGATATTGCCCTCCAAACACTGCTCTGCTTTCACTTTGCACAGTGACTGCCAAGGAAAAAGTGTAGTATTTTTTTCCCATTTCAGTATTAGCTTATTTTTAATCCTCATGAACTGTCAGTGTAACTTTCACACCAAGTTTCACATCTGTGTACTTACAACTTTACATCTTGGAACAGAGAATCCTCCCCCAGGTTATTTTCCTATTTTTTTCACTTTTGATGCTGACTATTCTGACCCTGCAGCAACAAAACTAAGAAATAACTACTATCTAGCTAACTAAGCTCTCTCATTTTATAGATGTGCCCCATAAGAGTAAATAAATATGTCTTTAATATAGTCCATGAATGCTCACCTTGGGGTCAATATGCTTCATACCAAAAGCAACTTCAATTCCTACTGAGCCAGTAAGATTTTTCTGAAGAATATGGTTGGATCAGGGAAAAAGTACTCAATAACATGAAGGATCACACTGCTGAAGAGTCTAGGTGACCATTCCAAAGTTCTTACTCAAGGATTACTACTAAAAAGCATGGCAACCAGGAAGCAGTTCTTCACATGAATGTTGAAGTTGTGACCTGCATATGTGTTTTGGTTTTTTGAGCTCTTGTTCCAGTGATAATTTTTTATTCTTTGTTTGCTTAATCCAGATTAGACACGGGTTTTGATGTAGGCAATGATTTTGATTTTGTTGAGTCTTTCCTTCTAGCTGAAATACAGACCAACTCGCAAAGAATTAAATTGGCAAAATAAGAAAGAGCAATGTAATACAAAGAGCCCGCAGAAAGAAATACTGGTTCACACAGCATACTATTAACCTGTAGAAATTCTTGCCATAAAATGGAATTAAACCCAAAAGCAAACATTAAAGCACAGGTTGAAGGGCATTTCTGGAAGATTCTGAAAGAATTTTAGAAAGGCTCTAAAACTCTCTGGTCAAGATTAAATCAAAAATTCATTATTAGGGGTAAACAAAAGACAACAAGTTGATGGACAGATTGTCCCCATCCATAATCTCCCCTACCCTCTTCAGCAGCATCCAAGGCTAGCTAGACACAGTAAAAGCCAGAATACACCCAGACAGACTAGGCACAGAACTGGGAATAGCATTGGTATATTTATCTTCCCTTGTAAAAACAAAAATAAAGAAATGCTTGCAGAATTGATCTTTAAAGGTCTTTCTACCTTTCTGGTGCTTTCTCAGTTCAGGGGAAACAAGAGTTTATTGACACAAGGAAAGCTGTAAACTCTGCAGCCATAATTTACAGCCAGGTTTGAGGGGGCTACAGCTTCCTCACAGCTTTCGGTGTTAATGTCTCAATCTCATATTAGAAATATAGTGCAAATAAAAAACGGACACATACCCTCAAATTACATTTAAAAATTATTTTTACATTATAAATAAATTATATTGCTATTTTAAAGTATCATTGACAGTACTGTGAAAATTTGTTCTGAAGAGCTTCTTCAATATTCAAAATAACAGCTCTAGCTGTTTTTAATATACACTTCCTGTGAAGAAGGCAAGTTACAAATTCCAAGGACTCAATTTTTAAAATTTCTTGAGAAGACAATTTTTTTTTTTAAATTTTTATTGCAATATTGCCTGGACTTCACAATCTAGCACCATATCTTCACGCCCTCTGTCGTGCAAACACACGTGACAGTATTTTAAAAATGTCTGTCTCTATAAAACCACTGAGGAAGCCTCACAGACAGAGAAGAACACAGAGGGAACAATTGCAAAGATTTATTTAGCGCTTTCTGTGCTTGGCACTTAGAAACAGAGTTCCGTGCATAGGGCAAATCTTTATACAGCTTTTTCTTCATACATATTTTACATACCATTTTTATTGCCCTCTTTTATATTCATAATATTGAATACCCCACTAGGCATATAAATACATTTATCTACAACACCTCACAACAACTCTCAATAATATCTGTATTCTGTTACTTGGTATTTGCATTTTCACACAACTTAAATGCATAGCTTGCACCAAGCTACAATTGTTTTCTTATTTTTAAAGGATTTGAAGAGAGAAAAGAAAAAAAATAACAAGGAAAAAAAACCAGAAAAGAAACATTTTAAAAGGCAATGATCTATTTGGTTAAACAGAGGCCATGTGGCAGGTGGAAGGTTGGCAAATACTCAACCTCACTGTTTCTGAAATGCTAATGGTTTTCTACGGCAACTCTCGCATGCAAGGTCAGCTGCACTCCTGGAGAGCTCTCTTTTCTCATCGCTCTTCCCCATGAGCTCAGTCTGGACAGTTTCTTCCCACTGGGATGAGTGCTGTGGGAGAAACACATTCCCCACAAAGGCTGTCATCCATTCGGTTTCGCTGCATTACTTCCAGTCAAGTCAACAGGAGCTGAGCCCCCTCCCCCCATTCATCTTTCCAAAGTTCCATCCCCACTTCTGTCTGAGGCTCACTTGTGAGCTAAGACTTTTCTCTCTCCTCTCTCTCCCATCTCCATCTGCAGGCTGGGTGCTGGTGAGCTTGACCTTCATAAAGAAACAGCTGGTTGGGCAGAGCCATGGTGAAAATGAGAAACCTCTTCAGAGGAAGCTCCAGCCCAGCAGCACCATTCCTGTGCTACGGTGGAAGAAGGACCCACAGGCCTTGCTGGTTTCAGAAATGGGCTGAGCCACTCTGACAGCGAGGAACTCTGGCAGTCTGGGAAGGGGGAGGTCTTTGGAGCCATGGGCAGTGCAGCTTCAGAGGATGAAGCCCTGGGAGACTGCCCTTCTTCAACACTCGGAGGAGACAGCACAGGGAATGGGTCCCTCCACGCTGAAAGCTCACACTGCTTAAAGCTAATGCATAAACAGTAAATTCAGCTGCTTCTCTCCAGCTTCTCATTAAAGTCATGCCCTCTTCTCTGCAATGTCCAGAAAAAGCAGATGCTCCGTGCCGATCTGGAGGCCCTGGGCTACAACAAGCTGTGATGGCTGTCAGTCGAGGCTCTCCAGAAGGTTCTGGGGCGCACACCTAGACGGCTTATGTTCTTGTTTATCATTACAATACTAGTTCCACTATAAGTTTGACGGCAAAAGGGTACTGGGATGGGTTCACCCCTGGGAACGATGAAGGTCCGGCTGCCTTCCATGCCAAGGAGAGGCATGGCTGGTTAGACCATGTGCACAGACATCTGTGAGGAGGAGCCCTGCACCGCTCCGTACTGCCTGTTGTCACAGGCGGCGGCCGTCTGCTGGTTGCTGGAGGGAGGGCTGATCATGTGCATCCCGTGATCCATCCCCGTGGAAAGGTATTGCCTCTCTCCAAAGGCTCCGCTGGACGGGGAAGAGCAGAGTAAAGTGCTTTGGGAGGTGGTGAGTTTCTCTGGGCTCGCCGCCAGCCTGGGGGAAGCAGGGAAATTGTATCCATAGAGGTTGTAGGGATTGTGCAGGGAGAAGGCATTGTAGGAGCTCTGCTGCATGTGGCCACCACCAAACATGTGTGAAGAGGAGGAGGTGGAGGCAGGGTTGCCTGCTTGCATGACATACTGAAACTGGGAGCTGGGGAAGGATCCCAGCTGGCCACTGTACGCCTCCATCTTGCTGTTGCTGGGCAGGGAGGAAGGAGCCGGCATTCCTGAGATCAAGGAGGGAGTCCTCTGAGGCATGAAGGTTTCGGAGGGCTGCGAGGCAGAAGCGGAGCTGCTCTGCAGCCGGTTGTAGCCGCCGTCGCTCAGCCCTGGGTAGCTCTGCAGCGCTGCCATGTTGCTTCTGGCACACGGAGGATAATCAGACAGGTTGAGGTTGCAAAGCTGACTCTCCCGGCAGCCAACATTGAAAGTGTTGGGGGCCAGATGGAAGGCTGGAGGAGAGCAGGATGGAGACAGAAGGTGAGAAGAAGCGGATGGTGACGGTGTCCCTGTGCTGGAGGTGGTTGGGGACGTTCCTGTGCTGCCTCCTGCAAAACAAAACACATGGGAGGATGTTCAGCACTCAGAACCACATCTGCAAAATGAGACGGCCCCATTGAAAACCAGCTTAGTTCAATAAAGAAGCAAGGGTGGTAAAATGGCCACTGGAAAACTCAGCCTTTCTTGGCAAGGGTCCTCACTTTATTAGTAGCATCCCTTGGTCTTTCCTTCTGCTTTTTTGTAACGACTTTGATTTTTCAACAGATGTTTTACTCCCTTTTAAAATGGAAGAGGGAAGCAAGCCTGCCACAGAGTAACCCAAGGCACAGGGAAAAGCTGCAAGGAAAGACAGCTCCATCAGTCAAGAGATCTCCCAGGCAGATCTGCCATTTTCAGGCATGTTTATCTAGTTTTTCATAGGAAAAAAGAAAAAAAAAAGGTAATTTCTAAGACCACCAGTCAGTGAACTGTATGGCCCCACTGCAAATGCTCTTTATCATCTGCTCAGGGGCTTGTGGTGGGAAGTGGCTGAAAGTGTGTTGGACTTCTGCACCATTCAGCATTTTTGTCAGCTGGCTCATGGTGCAGCAGCGCTGATTCAAGCCAGAAGTAACACTAAAATGAAGGGACACAGTTTCAAGCTATATCCTGCCCCACAGAGCGCAGAAAGGGGATGTGTCAGGATTTTCAATCATGTGCTTCAAATTTAAAAGGGATTCCATATGTTGTACCACTGATGTTAACAAAATATTGATATATATGCATGTCAGTAGTATCAGCGCATTATACAGTATTTATGCTGTGAATGATGGAATTGACCATCCTGCACTGCAGGGATGCTCACATGCTCTGACCTGGGAAAATAATACTGGGTAATACTACCAAGAATTATAGCAAACTGAAAGTAAGTGCTATTAAAAAGATGATGGCACAATTTTGACCTTAAGAAGAGATTTTTTTTTTATAGGCAACATTCCAAATTGGAGGAAGCTTCCTTGAACAACCAGGAAAAGCTGTGCTTAAAAGAATTCAGTTTTCTGATGTGAAACCTTTTATTTTCATTTGATTATTCTCTTTGTATGAGATTCCCTTTCTGCATTAGGGCAACCAACACCATCCCATTAGGGACCAAAGAAGTGCTGGTGAAAAAATTTGACCAGGGAATAAACAGACCCAGAGGACTGGGAGGCAGCATTTCCAACAAGGTAGAAGATTACAGATGAGAGGCAAAGGGACTTGAAAAGATGGTGTTTGAATGGGGAGACAAAATTTCACCAAGGCAGAGATTGCACACTGAGGATTAAAAATAAGGGACAACTTCTTCTTGCATCACCTTACAGGAAAAAATCCAGCAGGATTTTGAGACCACTCTAGGTCTTCTTAAAAAAAAAAAAAAAAAAAAGGAAGAACTTAATGCAGTGTTGCTCCATGAAAAGAGAATAGGTGATGCTAGTGGTTAAGAGATGCACTTAGAAAGATGTGTCAGTAGTATGTCTCAGTATATGATGGTGAGAATGAAAGTGAGATTATATCTGACTCTTTCTGACACACCTAGAGTGAAACAGAATGGGGAGTGAAAATGTAACCTTGAGACATTATTAATATTTGTGATTTTTTAATTTAATTTTTTTTAACCCATATTCAGAAGAAAAAGAAGAAAAACAGCACCGGGTAAGCACAGCCTGGAGTGATTACTGTTGACCTAGGCAACACTAACAAAAGGCAAATTTCTGTGCTGCTAAGTCAAAGCAGTCATTCCCATTAGCAGCCGTGGGGAAGAATGCTTACCAGTTATTGCTGAGCCAGGGACTCCTTTTGTCATTCACTCAGAAGCATAAAAGAGAAGAATTGCATCAAATCTCCATTAAAGTAAATGAGAGAAATTGAATTTTCAAATGCCACCATGGACTCTGCATTCACTTCTTGACAAGACTGGAATACTTAAGCTTGCTCACGTATTTTAGCTCCAGAGTTCAAAGGCTTGTTGTGCAAGTTCCTAATTTAGCATGTATTTTAAAGGCTACACTTCCCTTGTTCATTTAATGCCTCTGTCAGACAACTTGGGGCTATTTTGGCTGTGGTAAGTAAGGATGGTACCACCTCCAGCCTTTCTCCCTGTCTCTCTGTTACAGGTTGTCAATACTGCAGCAGGATCAGCGGAAGGGAAGGTTGGCCTCTACACAAGTAGTTCCACTGGAGTCTGTTTTAGCTGTAAATGCTGATAAAAGTGAGATTGAACAAAACTACAGACATCATTTTTTTGTTAGCTCTGCTCTAAAGAGCACAACCTCTAACAGGGAGAACAGACAGACAGCTGAATCAATGTATCATCTTCTAGTTATCCAAGCCCAAAATACACAGGTCAAATAATCACAAAACAAATACAGCACAAAGTGAGATGTATTTAACCCACAGTTATCCTGCTTTTGACTCTTTACACCATTTATTTCATGAACAAACTGCATAAAGTGACTCTCCTGCTGACAGTGTCTGGAGAATAAGTAAAAATGCATATGTATATATGTATGAGTATTTAATGATCTGTTTGAAATAAAATACATAGACTAAATTATTACATACAATGCCTTAGTTTCAGTCTTACTTTTCCCCAGAGCTAAACTGTATCAACTCAGTAGAAGAAAAGTGCATACACCAGTTACCTCAAGCATTAGACTTTATTTATCTGCTGAGAAGCTACAATCCAGTCATACCCATAACTGAGGCTTTGGCTACACAGGGTAAGTTTTGCTTGTTAGCAGTTTCAAGGATTGCATAATGGTTTCCAAAGCTGAGAATTGCATGTTTCAGGCCACCTCCAAAGAGGGACTGAGAGATTCTGCTTTGAATAATCCCTATTTGCAGGCCAACAGGAAAGCCCTGAAGTGACAACATGACAGTCAGGAAACAGAGTAAAAAAAATTTTTTCTTTTTCTCTGTAACTTCAAAATGATGGGGAGGTAAGACATCCATCAATGGGAGAAAATACCAAACCTCACAACTCTCTTTCAAGAACTCTTTGCTACCAATGCCAGCCACAAGCACAGGACACACCACACTTCTGCTGCAACAGAGCATAATGCAGAAGCAGGAAATTCCTGATCATGTGTAGAGCAATTTTTACACCTTTAAGTGGAACAGGAAATAATACAAAGCAAGGCCTGTCTCAGCTCGTTCTCTCGTTCTCTTTGCACCAGCTCTGCTCTGCTCTGAAGGACATTTCTTAGCCATCTTTGCTGGCAGCCCTACGTACAGGCCATACACAACCTGGGCTTTTGTGAAGTTATAACTTGTCTGTAGTTGTTACAAAGTCAGCCAAATCCTCCTAGAGATGGCAGCAAGCCCAACAAATATATCCACACCATACCACAGTCTTGGATACACAGATGTGTGTGTCATTTTAATGGAAGGCATGGATACAAACCAATCTAGTTAAACTGACACACAGAACTATGTTAGGTCTGGCTTAAGTCAACTGAAACCACATTTAAGCAAGAATAAAATGAATCTCTCAATAATTATCCTCTTTTCCTCTTCTCTACCCACCATTTCCCTGGAAATAGCTGCCAACACCACAATCATTTACCAGCAATGTCACAGTATCTCTCACCTCCACACTTACCATGACTGACTCTAGAGTGATTAATCACTATTTTTAGCAGCCCCCAGAAGATAATTTTTTGGCTCTGCAGACATTGGTCCCACATATGTGTGGTTATTGAGTCACATTTATATAAAAATAGAAGGTTCAGATTTTCAAAGGGCCCTCCTTTGTATCTGAACTCTGCCACACATGGCAGGTGAAAGTGTCTGGCCTCACAGTGTCCTGCTATTCTGTCCAGGGCTTAGCCAAAGCAGTGCTGTCATCCTGAAAGGAGCTTGTTCTCTGGGCATACAAGTGATAACTAAGTTGACCTTATCAAAAGGACAGAAGCATTTTCAATGAGGGGAACTGGAGAACGATTCAAGAGAATCAAGAGAAGTTAAAATTTGCCAGCTGGGACCTAGAAGTAGGGAAAAAGAATAATGAAATCATGGTGGAAGACAGGGAGACCATGTGGAAAGGGTGGGATGGAAAGGCAAACCTTCCCCTTCTTGTCAGCATTTCCTCTTGTGACACCAAATAGAAATGCTGTCTGTGCACCAGCATCAGATACATGCCCACAAGGCTTAGGGAAGAAATTACAGCTTTTCCTCTGGGTATCAACAAGAAGTGTTATTAAAATATCATCTCAAGTAGCTTATGACTGGTATTTACTTCCTGTCACATGCATCCATCTAAGCCTCAGTAATGGCACTGTCTTCCTGTATGTTCCAAATAAACCCTTGCTTTTGCTTTTACGTGGACTGAGCTTGTGTTAAGGACAATTTCAGGGCAGACTGCGGCCCAAACATACATAGTCCACAGGTACAATGTACCTTAAAATGAGGGGCTGGAGTATTCTGGAAACATTCAGTGTGCCAGGGCATCTGAAATGCTACAGGGGCCCCTTCTGCAGAAGGCAGGTCACGTAGAGAACTTCTAACACTGCAGTGTAGATGGAAAAATGCATCTGCCAGCAGCCAGCATTAGCCAAAGGAGCTTTCTGGCAACAGCAAGATAGTGGGGAGAGCATCAGTGCCAAGGGAGTCTGAAGCAATTGTGCATGGAAAATTTTCTGGGATCTCTCTTATGAATGACACCATACTACTCACTGGACCCACAACTTATCCCAACCTCCTTTATCTGAAAGGTGCACATAAATCAAACTTTGGACTCCACTGCAGCCTTTTTTCCTTGCTAAAGTTTCCAGGCATTGGATGCTACCATCACCTGCAGTGCCTCCATACAAACCTCTTGGTCCTTGGAGCCCTTGCTCAGAGCAGAGCGGCCGTCAGCACAGCGTGCCCGGACATGAACACCATACTCTGTGCAATGGCAGAGTCTCACCAGACAGACAAGAGCTTTAGAGAAGTTTGAGCAACTTGGTCACAGCCTGCAGTTCTCAGCATGGCTGGTCTCTCACACAGGGGTGACCTGGTACTGTCACATTGCAAACAGATGTGGCTGCAAGTCCTCAGAGTTTGTGCCTCACTTTTTAACAAAAGGATGGTTTAAGATTTTACATTTTGATGGGTCGGGGAGCACAAAGTTATTCTCTGAGTGCAAGTGCTTCTCAGAGAGCTTAGCCCACTCCCACCTACAAGCTATCTTAGCTGGTGGCCAGACACAAACCTCAGGGTCAGCATGGCCAGCCCATGGCCTGCAGGCTGTGCAAGCCCACAGGACAGGGTGCAGCCCACAGCCTCAGCCAGGCCATCTCCTTCCACCTCCATATGTGAGCAGGATCTGATGCTTGGATTGATAGGTGCACAACCTCACCTATCCATCTTCTGGTGGAGCCACAGCCCCTCTTCTGACACCTGCCCAAGAAGCTGGCATTTTCATCATGTGATAGGCATGTGTCCAAGCACCTGGTGGTGCAGGAAAAAGGGACTGGGCCAGTAGTCATTCACCTGGCTCACAACTCTCCTCCTGGCACTTAACTTGAGTAAATAAGCCCTCCTGAGAGATAGTTTATATTCACTTGGGCACAGAGCCATGATAGTGCAACTCTCCAGCTTTCCAAATGGGGTTGGCCAGGAGCTGGCATGTGTCTGGCCAGCAAGGAGCAAGAGGAGCCTGTCCATGCAGATGTACTCCATTTCTGAAAGTCATTTCTGAAAGGTCTGGACTCTACTGCCTTGGACACATAGGTACAGGGTCTTTCTAGAGCACAGGAAAGAGCAGCTCTTACCAGTGTTTTGCAGTGTTCTGTCCTCGGACACAACAGTAAATAAATGTAATGGCATGCATGCAGGAAAACAAATTTGAACAAAAAAAGGTAAAACATACTCCCATTCTGTGCACTTGTACACACAGGCACATTTAAGTACGGCATATGAAATTTACTCTCTGCCTTCCAAGTTACTTCACCTTTGGTCACAGAACAAAAATTAAATTTGTTAATTGCCCAAGGATGGGAATCTGAGGGAGTAATGAGGTCAGGAGGGAGGGTTTGTGCAGATTGCCAGGTGGTCTGACTGATAGATTACGAGGCCAGAGTGTGCCACTGTAACTATCTGATCTCATGTCTTTCTGGAGCCAGGCATAACACAAACCTGGATCCATTTCTGCTTCAAGCAGCACATGCCTCAGTCCTGCTTGATGTCTTCAGACATCTAAATGCCACAATATCAGCTGTCACTCCTGCTCTCACCTATCATGGCAACTTTTTCCTTGCAAGTACAACTGGCAGCCCAAGGTCTCTGCTCCCATTCTTAGCTTTCCAAAATTCAAACCTAAAACATTCAGAAGGACTGAAAGATTCTTCATCACCATTACTACCCCTCTGAGTTCCCTCTTCACCTCCTTGGAAAACTAAATGGCTTTGATGCTTTTTCCTTCTCATTAAGAAAGGGCAGGGTCACCTGGTCAGTGACATGCTGGACACTCCTTCCCTATATTTAGGAATGAAAACTTCCCACTTTCATGGGAATGAGAGCCATTTCTCTCTTCACAGAGTGTAGCTGCCTTTTTTCTCTCTAGAGCGCTTGGCCAATTATCAAATTATGAATCCGCTGGTAAAATCTTTAAAAGGCCCAAATGAGACTCAAAACCTACTGCATGCCAAGTTGCTGGGTTGTAGAGGAAATATAAAGAGTGCTTTGTAGTTCCTTGGGATACAGCTCACAGAGCACATTAAAAAAAAAAAAAAAAAAAAAAAAAAAAAAAAAAAAAAAAAAAGATAATTACAGCAATAGATTTAAGGGGGAAAGTATGTACTATACGGCACAAAAGTGAGGAATGAAAAGAAATTTTGGTTAAGGTTAGCAAATTATAGAGAAGGACCTTTTAAACAAGTTTGCCTCAAATTACAAGAATCATTGGAATTAATGGTATATCTAGAGCAACTCAGAAGAATACTTTACTTCCCTTTACATCTTACAAATTTCTGCAAGGCAAGCTGAGTAGTCAGCAAGTTAGAGATAAAACTTGCCTCAGTCGTCCTGCAAGATAAAATATTTTCAAGATCTAATGGTAAAAACCAACCTTTTTTTCTAAGGTAGACAAGGATTATGATTCAGGACATGTGATTTCCATTCCCATCCATACCCAGAACACTAAGACAGCTGAGGAGAAACTTCGAAGTACTGGGGCAAGTTCAAGGGATATGTAATTTTCTATTCATAAGAAAATTATGTGCTACTCTTAGGAAACTGTGAAAATTTTCAAAGTATCATTGCCCACCTGTAGTCATTCATGTGAAATCTGATCACCACTCTTCAGATAACAGAGACACGGGCTTCAGCCACTGGAACTCAGGGTAAACCCTTCTCTGGAGTAACAGAGCACTTCAGGCTCCTTTCAGGACATCAGGAAGTGGCACAGACTTTGACTTCCAGCTTCTTGTGTCACATCTGGGAGGGTAAATCTTAATTTTCCAGTGAAGCACCAAAAATGTCCCTTCTCTAAAGGAAAACTATCTGCAGCTCAGCCTAGAAGAAGTTGGCACAGTTTGTTCCCTGGTGCTTTGTTTAAATGAGGCAATCTACGAGCCATTTGAAGTATGTAGCAGAAACCCACACTTGATCCCAATAACTCTGGCAAGAATCGCTCTGTTTCCAATCTCCTCTTCAAGGTCAAAAGAATCAAGCAGATAATTGAGTCCACACCCAGCTATCTGACCTCTGCCAATAGCCTAGACTGTTTACGATTGATTTCCAAAGGGAAGCAGCATCCAGATTATCCTGGTGGCACTGCTGACAGAACTGATGGCCGCCTCTGGAAGGCAAGAGGCCAATCAGATGAATTTGTAAAGGTGGTTCAACCTCCCTTGGCGTGAGCAGCTCCACTCTTTTGGGAGACGCTATTTTTGGGATCTAGGATCTCAGATAAAGCCAAAAGGATCTTAACAGTTATTTACTTCTTTCTGCCTCCAGGCGCCTGTGATGCCTTCAGATGAAGTTCTGGAGGGCTCAGTCTCCTTTCCACTCGACACCAGTACACATTTGTGTATTCAGGATTTTGTTTTCATATGGGCGCAATCAGGGCAGCTCTCTGAGCACCACCCCCATGAGGGAATAGTATTATACTGAATAAGTCACAGGCAGTACAGACAAACTTTGGCAAGACAGAGGTGGTGCCTGCCCAGGAAGGGAAGACAGAGAGAGAAGGTGGAAAAGCCACAACCCCTCAGCTGGGGGTATCTGTCTCTCTTCTGCTGATAGCCCCTGCAGAATTAGGCTCTATCTGGAAACATCATTACTACAAGAAAACATTGTTCCTTTCCAGCAGTAAATGACACCTTTGAATCTCTTCCACACGGAGGAGAGGGAGCCTTTTGTGCCTTTTGTGTGTTATCCTTGTTGACACAAGACTGCAGGGTTAAGACATTCCCCCCTTGGAACGAGCGAGCAGGACCTGTACTCAATCCGTTTGTCCATTCATGCTGCTCTAGAGATAGCACTAGCTGTCTTACCAGCAAGGAACACACTCCTCTTTCCCTCCAGTACCCTTGTAGACAATTTTCAATGCTAATCTCAAGAACTATTAATGCCAATTTTGCAAACCCTCTAAAAGGAGGACTCTCTACTCTCTATCTCCAGTCCAAGATCAATGCAGATGCTCAAGCTGATGGAGAAGGAGTTGCATCTGCAGCATCTACCCTTTGGTGGAGTTCCTGGCAAAAGAACTTATTCAAGAAAAGGGCCCATTTGAAAGGAAAGCTGCCTTGAGAGCTGACCAGTCAAGTTCAAGATGTTTGAGCTCTTGTGGATTTGGTATGCATGTGTCAGAACAGCAATTTAATGACAAAGTGAATTTTTATGTGCTGCAAGCCTAGTGATAGATCATATCATGTGACTCTCAGATTGGTCCTGAAATTCTGCTTAGGAGATACTTCTTTTTACCAGCTGCCAGGGTACCTTTGATTTCATTTCTTGATAAGTCATCAGCTTTTGTAGGAAGGATTAGATACTGATCATTTGTCTAATATTGCCCCAGTGCCTTTTTAGTCTCTATGTCTTCGCAAAATGTGCAGTCACTGATAGTGATCTGCTCATCACAATATCCTGTGGGAAACTGGATATCACAAATGAGCCAGCAATAGCACTTTTTAGTCCTAGTGACATAATGCAGAGTTACTGGAACTCTGATTTTCATTTTTCCTCTCCCTCTTTTTTTTTCTTTAATGTTCCCTTTTAAAATCAAGAAACTGAGCCACAAATTTTTAATAATGAGAATCTGGATGAGGTTCAATCTAAATTTTGAAAATATATTCCACTTAAAGGCTTTAATAGGTTCTTGGCTTTCTGCACGTCTCACTACCATATGCATTCAATAACCCCAAGCCCCCTTTCTCACAAGCAGAGTAGAGTGCAGTGTGGGTGATACCACTCCCCAGAAGGTCAGCTGCTCCTGCACTGCCATTTTCGGAGCATTTCGTGCAAAGGTTTTTCTCAGAAGGGAGACTTCTTTCTTTCAAAACTGGCTGCAGATCTGCTGTGATTGTGTCCAGCGTGGTGCTCACTCTTGCGAAGCTGCGGATACTTTTGGATTATGCACTCCAAAAGAGAGGTTTTGTTCTCAAGCCAGGGCATTTCACTAACAGAAGCATCATGTTCTTTCCCTTGGTAGGACAACACGATGGGCACTCAGGTCACAGACCTGCAGGGACTTGCTGATGTGCTGTACTTCAATGGGAACACATGCAACTAAAGCTCATGGACCACAAGATTCAGCTGCACCAGTCATCTGCACCTTGGTGCAACATCCAACTCTCCAGTTTGTGTGGCAGCTGAAATCTATCATTGTGCAGATTAGAAAGTTATTCAATCCCTGCATGAAACAGCTGCATCCAGCACACCAAGTATCGATTTTGGTGTGTCGGTGTAGCCCTTGCTCCACATAAAACTTGGGCCAAACAAATGAGCAAAGCACTAGGAAGGAGGTCGAATGGCAGAAAGGATAATGTGGAAAAAATTGTAGTATCTTTAGATAATTGTATCACATGGATGTGTCTGGAATACTCTGTGCAGACTTGTGTTTAAAGAAATGATTAAGAACCTGGAAAAGTTCCCACTAAAAAAGAAATTAAACGATTGGTGCTATTCACTTTGAGAGGCACAGAAGGGGGAGATAAAAACCTGCAAACCAAATAAATGTATGGAGAAAGGTGGATGAGGGGAAATTTGTCCTTAGCTCTTAACACCCCACAAAAAGGGATAAACATTTAGTTAGAGCAGAAAACTTAAAGTCTTGAATGCAGCATGTTTGCACGCTTTCAGGTTATCAAGCAATCTCTATTGCCCTTGCTACCCTTTGTTCCCATTGCTGCTGACCACTTTGCAGTATTTTTGGGGGATTACCTCTTAGGAACTGCACTAATTCATTTAGCTCTGGATAAGTTAGTGCTGGAACCAGACTCTGCAGAGTAATACTGGGATTGTCCTTACTGGAGGGCATATTTGTAGTTATTAGCTTTGGGATCAGTCAGGTCTTCATTTCAGAATACACACTAACTTTTCCAAACTGGCACATGTGGCAGTAAATTAAACACTCTCCAAAAAAATCATCACATCTATACAGTTATTTTTATCAGTCAGATCTCTAACCCGGCCAAGCGATTCAGTTGGATTTGTTGGACAAAAGCATTCATTTCATAAAAAAATTACCAAGTGACAAAAGAAAATTGTCAGTAAAAATCTGTAGAAATCCATAGAACAGAAAAATTTAGCTTGAAAGCAAGGAAGAGACTATATTTATGCTGCTGATGCCCCACGCTTTTGCCCCAGAAAATGTAATTTTTCCTATTACAGTAGGATGGATCTGTCTCAGAAAATCAAAACTGAATTCCACAGTTCCTACAGGGAAACTCTTACAGCACATCCTTAAACTTCATTTATCTATGGAACCTACTGTACTATGGAACCTACCTATCTATGGAACCACAGATATACCTTATCTTATTTTAGTACTACTATCTATTCTCTCTCTCCTTACAGGCTGGACAACCATGGCTTGTTCCTCATCAGTCCTAGGCATGTAGTCACTCTTGCTGCCCTCATCATCTGCAGTAAGAACTCACTCCTCTTTAGCTGCAGTGGACACATCTACTCCCAAAGGTTTCCTGCAGCCCCCACGCAATTTCCCAACAAACATTTCAGAGGATAAAAGGAAAGGTTGCTTTTCCTCAAATGTTTATTCAGAAGTGTCACATATCCACTCAGCTTTGATGAAACCAGCAGGATCTAGAATTAAAGTATCATTTTATTTTAAAAAAACCCTGAAAGTTTCTAATTCATAAATATAGAAAGGTATGAGATGACACCATGCAGCTCAGAGCAATGAAGTTCCAGATGGGGGAGAGGATGAAACTCTGGGGAAAGTCACATCCATGTAAAGTCTTGGAGGATCTGAGGTTCAATAGCTTATGCTGATGTCAGCTCTTGAACAGTAGTGATTTACTCACCTGTCACCCAGTTCATGTGCTTGAAAACAAGGAGACAAAGAGGTCTGGGCACGATGTATCCTGGTTGTCTTATTGGAGGGAGGAATCACATGTAGCTTAAATCCACCTCAGCATTTTTTGCTCTTTCTGCCAGCAATTCCAAGGACTCCATACCAGCATGTTTGTACTCACCTTTGGGGCCTGTCCCAGCAGCCAGAAATTAAAATAGAGCATGTTTGTACCTTAGCTTTGCACCTATTTTGGAGACCAGGGGTCAGCTTGTTACAGCAATTACTGGAGAGATGAGCACTATGAGGGTTGGAATATTTCTGATTTATTATTTCACATGGGTAAATGCAAAGCTCAAAACCCCTTTTGTAATGAGTTGATAGGTTTTGAGATCAACCTGTGAGCACAGCTTCAGTTAAGGGCTACCCTAGGCTTTGTTGTCTCTGGTGCAGTGGTGGTGGTCTGCACAGGGCCTGCTGGTTACAGGGCACTGGCTTGCTCCCTGGTTTTCCAGCTGCCAAACTATATTATAACAAGCTAAAAATACATTAAATATTTTCCTTTCCTAATATTACCTCACCACGTAAGCAATAGTTGGGCTTGCCACTAGGATGTTATCTGATAACTGAAGGGAGGGAGGCAGGCGAGCCCGAATAGGGGGTGAGACACTGGAGAGAGGCTGCTTCAGTGACTGTGACCAGGAGGAGAGGCTGTTATGTTTCTATTTAGGTGGGTGATGAAAACATTGCTAAATCCCTGCTTTAACCTATCTCTGACCACCTGCCCCACCACAAGTGCTCCTCAACACAAGCCCTTGAGCTTGTGCAAAATCTCTCCTGTGCCATGCCGTGCTCGTCAAGAAGAGCTGGGTGGTCAGGTGAAGACCATGCATGGGGAGTCCAACAGAGCTGACTGGAGTGTGCTCTGTCCTACTCCTGTGCTGTGCCATCAGAAAAGTTATTTAGCAAGTGACCTGAGCCCTGGGGTGTTGCATGTGGAACTGGCATGGGGGACAGGCAGCAGCAAGAAGAGATTCCTCTGCTGGACACCCTTCTGATTCTGCCTTGATGTTGGGCAGCCCCAACAGCCACCGCTGCTTCCCTGCATCTGGAGGAGAACACACCATCCCCAGGTGGATTCACTATCTGGAGGGATCTGGAGGATGTGATATCAAGCTTGAATGTGAGAGGCTGGACAATCTGCTACACAGGGCAGGCATTTGTTTTTGATAGTTTAACTTCGCTGGTGTCACATTTGAACACCATTTTGAATTGTTTCTTTTCTTCTGTGTACATTAGAAGGAATAGCTGCACTAAAGTGAATGGGAAAGACTTACCCCTGCAAAAAGCAAAATAACAACACGTCCTGAAACTAGAGATGAAAGCCCTGCTTAACAAATGAGATACGTAAAGGGCGGAAGCTATGAAAAGACACAGCATGAACGCTTGGCCTATCCAATAATTCCTCCCAGATTCTTACTAGCAGAAAATGTCTCCAGCAAGGCCACTGTGTTTTGAAATCAAGGTAGCATGATCCCAAAGGGACACGCATCCTTGGTCTCCTAAAGCTTCCTGAGGGCAACAACCCTCCCTTCCCCTTGTGTCTGCATACAAATGGCAAAAGTGAACTGTAAATGGAGAACAAGGTGTCTGACATGGTTGAGCATTTCCTCAGTCTTTCTGTGCCCTCTTCACATTTAACTCATGCTGTGTTCTTGGGCTGGTTTGCCCAACCCTAAAATCCTTCCTGCTCCTCCTTCTAGCTCTTAGGACTCTAGGTCTAGTGAGACCAGGGAACCCAAGCAGTTCCATTGCACCTCATAAGGCACGGCCTGTCCACTGTTTCCATCCCCCTCTCTGCTCTGTGTCCTCTCACTTCAGCCAGGAGCTCAGCAGTGTGTGTGACATCCCCATTCCAGTCGCTGGACACACAGCAAAATGCATTGCTGCTTTTCTGCCCCCTCTTTTCCTGCTCTTGCTACAGGTCTTTGCAATCTTTGTTAGCTCACCTTGCTGCTTCTGCATGGTGGTGAAATCTTCAAAGGTGAGAGTGCGCACAGGGGGCCTCCAGAAGGCGTAGGTCTCCATGATGGCCTCCAGCCCCGTCCTGTGCAAAGGAAAGAAAACAAGGAGTGAACAAGAAGGTCAATCAGCTGGGGATACAAGCACTGAGGACAGAAGGCTGTGACCTTGCTTGGCAGACTGCGAGCGGCCACTGAAAGTTCACCTTGACATCTGTGAATTCCTCAAGTGAGTCTTCCTGCACAGGTGCCGACCACGAGAGTAAAATGAAATTTCTCCAGCCCAGGATTTCAAAAGCTCCTCACAGTCTCTCAATGCCTTTTTCCTTTCTAGCAAGAATGTCAAGCCTTCTGTCTGCTTTCCAGGGGACATATGACTGTCAGCTCCTCAAGGCATACTCAATTTATCATTGAGTGGCTCTCCACACTGTTTAGATGTAAGCTGTCATGCAAATAGAGGAGGCCTGGGATTCAGACTATGGAATCAGAGAGATTTTGTGAATTGCCTTTCCCTGCCACTTCACAGTTCTGGACACTGTTCTGAAGTGCTACGAGAAGCCATCAAAAAGGGAATCTTCTTGGTTTTGGACTTCAACTAGAAATGCAGAAGATGCTCTTTCTAGAAGACCAGCACTGTATCTGCTTTGGGTCCCTAGCTCATCACAAAGACATACCAAAGGGAAAAAGCCACAAACTGAGCAAGAATTTTTCTTCTTGAAGGGCTGGGGTGTCAGATTTGTTCTTGTTGTCACCACAAACTACTAGCTCTGCTGGAAGTCTCTTAGTGCCACAGGCTTAGTGAGGACATAGGTGTCTTATCAAACCCGCTGGAGTTTCTTCCCAGGAAAAGTTCTCCTCAGTGGAAGCTGCACACCACTCTGTTCCCCATTCCTCACCTTCCCCTGCCTGTTTTCCCACAGTAGGTTACAGCCCTTGCACTGACTGAATACCAGTAGGGATTCTTCATCAAATGCGAGAACATATCCCCTTTCAATGCAAAAGGCACCACATCCCCAGAGCCTCTCATCAGATGTTGAGCTGACACTGGAGCTGCCTTTTGCATCTGAAAATGTCTTTCTGCACGTGCCTCCACTCACTCAGTTAACTTTCCAAAGTCTCCCCGGAAGCTTGGATGCTTTAAATACATTGGAGTTGGCAAACCAAACTCTGTATTTTAAGAGGAGGTTTAGAAGAGAGGTTGCTGCATGGTGTTTATTAGCTGCTAAGCTGTTAGAAGTAGAAACAGAAGACATCTCTGCATAGCAGTCTCACACTAGTGCTGAGCACATTACAACAAAACTATTTGGTTAATACAGTGGCCTCTGCCAGCTCATGGAGCTCAGAGGCAACAAGGCAGGGCAGAATTTGAACCCGCCAGCTAAGCTGGGCTCTGTGTGCAAAAGCTGCCCTTTGACTACCAGTACCACTCCCAGGATTTCCTCTGCTCCCTCTGTGTGAAAGCCACACATGTTGAGACTCCATCTACTCGCAACACACACAGCCAGGGAGAGAACAGTACCTTTTTTGCAGCCTCGTGAAACGATTCCCAGCCCAAACACTGAGGGAAAACTTTCTGGTACTGTATATTCAGGGGGCATAAAATGCCCTGAGCAAGTTGCAATGCAAGCAGACTTGTTGTTGAAAGGACCTGCCTTGATGATTAGAACCACGTAATACATCAGAAATGCAGACTGAAAGTTCCAGCTGTGCTACTCCAGCTGCTCTGTGTCTGCCACAGGATTGTGTGGGGAAGCAGGGAGGCCAACTTACTGAAAGCAGTGGACACACAGTCTGGCTCAGTCATTAGATCCCCAGGTACACAACCCCACTCTGCACCAGCACTGGGCTTCTAGCTCTGGTCTCACAACTCCCTTCCAGTAAAATCCAGTCACTAATGGGAGGTGGCTCATGGAGACACTAAAAGCAGATTAAAGATATTACCCCTGCCTCTCCCTGGAGCCTACATCATTATCAGCTCAGCAATTGACTCACAATTCAAAGTTTCTAGTTCTCCATCTAACTTTCCCCTGTATCAATACAGTTCTCACAGGCACCATGTAATTTCTAATTCTAAAAGAAAACTAAGAAAAGACAACAGCCAGGACACAATAAAAAGAGGAAATAAAACAGTAAATTGGGAATAATATACTATCTTCAAGGGTTGGACTTGACTGTGTCTGTGAGCTGATAGAGGGGTAAATCACAGCACTGAGAGTGCCAGAGCAGCTTGTAAAGCTGCTCTATTCCAGCCCTGTATGTCAGGGAAAGGAAAGATGCCAACACCAACAGGGACCTACCTCCTCCTGCTCCAGGGGAGCAGTTCTACAACAGCTCCTTGCTGTGAACACAGCTCCTGTCACCCTTCCTTTTCCACACTGTGACTGCTGGCAGCAACAGTGTGGCCTTGCCCTGCAGTGCTGAGGGCAGCATGGTGTCACAGGTACCTGAAGAGTGAATGTCAAACTCCACAGCTGGCTCTTCCTACCTCAAATGTGAGTCCCTTACTCCCCACAAGTTTGCATATGTTGAACATGTGTATAAAACATCCTCTCTGAGCATATGGGTGACAGAGCTCAAACTTATGTCCACTTCTCCTACACACAAATTTAAGCCTCTATATACTAGACCAATCTTTTTTCCCCATTAGTTTGTGGGTCCCTTTTTTTTTCCTTTATCTTTGTTTTCTGGTTTTGGGCTCTTTTTCTCCATGCAGAAGAAAATGTTGTGGGCATTTTTGAAACAGCTTCTAAGCAGAACACATCCCTACTAAATTTTCACATCCTTCCAGGCATCAGACAAGATCCATGAGACAGCAGCTTCGTGTGCTAACCTGCTAGAGACCTACCACGGTACGTATGGAGTCTTGCAGAGGGAAAACATGCAGTCATGATAAAAATAGCTCTGGGTGAGAAGGCACAGCACCTTTGTGTACTGATTTCACAACCCTATCCCCAGCCTTTCTCTGTCTGCGATGTATTCCTGTTTTTAAAAGGAAATGTTGAGGTGATGAAGTGGGAATCAAGAAATTTAATCCCTCTAACAACTGTCTCTCCCATAGCAGTTTGACATTGGTCTACTCTCCTAGCCAGCAGAAATACTGGAGTGCTATTCTCTGTGTGTGTTCCACCCCCTGACAAGGAAAAGAATCCCCACCTGGCCAATGAAGAGACATTTTGGGACAATAATAAATGCTGACAAAAAAAAATTGTTTTCAGCATTTCTGAAATGTCAGGAAATTTGGAAGGCCTTTGCTGAAGGTTGCTGACACCAAGTGTGCTGAACATTATCCATGTGGCATCTACTTTCTCTTCCAAAGATCTGCACTGAAAAATTAACTTCAAACTATCTATCAGGCCATAAACCCTTCCCTCTCACACCATCTTTATGAAGGAAGTTAAAAAAAAAAAAAAGTATCAGAAGAGGTCTCACTGCCAGTATTTTTTAATAAGGTCAGTCCTTTAAGAGGTATCCAAAATTTGCTCTCTCTTTTTCATTCATTCTTTTATTTTTAGTGCTATAAAATTTTAATAATAGGCAATAAATGAAACAGTTCCATTGTCTGAAAAATGAAACGAGCTATCTGTGCACCCCCATAATCCATCCCATATGGCTGATCTTGCCATTCCCACTGCACATAGGATTCAGGACATCATTTCATTGTTTGCTGAGGAAGCCAAACTATTGGCCCCAAGTCCCCTCCTGGCTCTCTTATCCTAGACAAAGCTTAAAGAGCATTTCCAACACAAACAACTTTTATTCACCTCAGCTGCCCACATCTGAAAGGAAAGCGCTGGTTTTCCTTCAGCCTAGGGGTTTTTTCTTCCATCACCCTGTTGAGTTTCCTGACTGTTTTTCTCTTCTGGCTTCCTCCTGGATAAGGAGCTCCTACAAGCATCCCACTGTCAGATGAACTTTACCCAGTCTCTAAAAATAATCTCTGTGGCATTAAACCTGCACCCTTACTACCCAAACTTTTGGCTAGCTGAGTTCCATATGTCAAAAACTGGTTTCTCATTCTCTTGAAGTTCAGGAAAGCAACCAAGTAACCTGCCTCATTCATATATTATGTGGGTATCCTTTCACCACCAGGAAACTTCTCTTTCAACCTCAGGAACTTCTCTTGTTGCACTTCTACAGGTACTTTATGTGCTTTTGCAAAAAGCAAAGAAGGCCCAAAAATCAGGTAGTGGGAATCTCTGATAAACAGGAACTAAGACTTGGCCTTCAAACACAGGCTACCTCTGCAATCCAACAAGGCTGGTGCTTAGATTGCTGAACACCATTACTTAACAGGGTTTGAGTGCTCAAAGACTGCAAAACACTGTCCAGCTGCTGACCTGTTTCCATCCTCCCCTCTGAACCACCTCACTGCTCCCAGCTGCCTTGAGGGTCTGGAGAGAGACATTCATGAAAATAGCTAAAAGAGATCCAAGAAGGGATCTGGGAAAAGATTGCTCCCCCATATGGATACAGTCAGTCACGTCATGATGGGGTGTCCCCAGAGCAGCAGGGTTTTAGCAGTCTCTTGCACTGATGAAGGGAGACCACAGTCATAAGGAAATAAAGGAGGAGGCTGCAAGCTGATGGAAGTGAAAGATCTAAAATGGAAGTTAGTTTTAAAAACACATTCACCTCCATAATTTCTGCAGCAGGAGACAACAGTGAAACAATAACAATAAATAAGTGGAGGAAAAAATATCCATCTCCATTTAATGGAAGAGCCTCAACATAAAGCAGAAAGGAAATGTCCTGGGAAATAAGTGGTTTAAGAGTTCCTTTTCTTCTACCATTGCTCTGCTTTTTCACTGGAGTTCCTTCCTCCATGATTTGCTGGCAAACTCTAACCATGGCTCTGCCGCAGTCGCTGAAATAGGATGCCCTGGAGCTGCCTCAGAATTTTGTCACTCTTGCTGCTGCCACACCTTTATTTTTTCTTTTAAGACCTTACACATAAAACCTCTTGAACATATACTACTCACTTGCCCGATTCACAAACAGCCCTTCTTCAAATTACCCTATTTCTTTTGCAAAGGAGACCCACATTTCAGTGGGACCTTCTCCAGCCACAGTCTGATGCACTGCAGTTGACTACAGCTGCGGGAAGGACGTGGGAAGTTCCAGAGTATCACAATTGTTTTTTGACCAGTGATCCTAATAAGATTACAAATTACACAAGGGAGAGAAAAGCCATCCAGCACAGGAAAGTCCTTTCCACACACGGCTTGTACTTTAATGCTCTCCTCCCTCCTATGGGAATATCTGAGTGCGTGTCCTCTGGGAAGGAGGCAGCTGAGCATTCGTGTCCTCCCTTAGCTGACAACAGCAGTGCAAATGCAGCCAGACCCCTGCTTGTGAGGCAGGCGCCTGACTGCTATATATGCTTGCAAATACCTTTGCCTGTTTTTTTCTTCCTAAAGCCTCAGGCTGCTCCCTTTGATGTGTAATACCTTAAAGATTTTAATTCCTCTTTACATCAGCAGAGAGCCTTACTGAGCCCTCCCCACAGCTGCAGCCGTGTAGCAATTTCCTGCCCTTTCTTAAATCAATGAGCTACAAAGATCAGTAATTCCCAACCTTTTCAGGAAACTGTCCAAATTCACTGAGCTAGGACCTTATTAATGCCTTCCACATTACTATAGCCCACCATGTACCTGGAACTGCATCAATCCCTCTCCCAAACCCAGCCCCCAGTGCAGCTGTATCTGTGCGCACGGGGAAGATCTCGTACCCAGGACACACGCTGCTTTCCCCACACAGGAGAGGAGAGCAGGATAAAAGTCACATATGCCTCAAGGAGAACTGATGATCACAGCAGGGATTAAATGAGAGTGGCAACATCTTTATGCATAACTTCAGTAAGATGAGAGCTAGGAGGTCTCTAGGTCAGTTAAATGTCTTCTTTGTGATCATGGAGAGTGTAGCACTAAAAAGAGTGGTGGAAAACAAAGGGCAGTTGCCCATTCATGAACACTGACCTTACCAAAGCTCCTTGGGAAGGAGACAGCAGTCCTGGTAAACACACACAACGGGAGCATGCAAGTAAAACTGAATTACAGTGCCCATGGGGACAGCAAATGAGGGCTATGCACACAACTTTTACTCTGGTCCGCACACCCAGAGCTTTGCTTTACAACCCTAGGCTTCTTGTAATGTAGTCAGATATGTCTAATTGTATAATTAAGGTTTAAAGACTTTGTTACACTGATTTAAGGGATACCTACGTCACTTGGATCTGAAATATTTAGATCTGCTGCAGGATTCAGGAATGGCAGAAAAAGTTGAAACTTTTTTTGGATTTTTTTACTCTTTTTTGATAACTCTCTAATGTCTTTTACTAATACAATGGGAGGATTAATTAAAGCTCCATTTTAACTACTGTGCTGTTAAAATACAATTTCTTCTAAATGATATTTAGGGGGTTCTACCTAATTTTTCCATTAAAATTATGACAAAATTAAACAACACAGTCAAAGTGAAACAATTGGAAATTGCTAGAGAAAAACTGAAATTATTTGAAACTAGAATATTTTTGCACTTTTATCCAGCACACCGATGAGAAACTAATTTTTTCTTCTAACATAAAGCAAGCATTTGCACTCTGAGTTTTGGCATTTCCCATGAAAATTAAAATTTAAAAATGCACTTCAGCCAGCCCTACATGTAATGAAGAATAATTATTTTACACGGTATTAGACTGTGACCTATTTGTGTGTTTTACAATCTGCAATCCCCCATTTTTCTATCTCTGTTCTTTGTTTTAATAATAAAAAAAAAAATTGCCTTTCTCAAACTTAGACATGCCCTGTGCACTCGTCAGGGAAAGGAGGGAAGAGATCAGTGAGGAAACACAAACAAGCTTCTGTTACCTGTTTCTCCCAGAATCTCTGAAACCTTTGGCAAAGGGGTTTCTGTCAATTTTTAATCTGGTGATCTAAAAGGAAGAAAAAGAGAATTAGTTGATATCGTCAATTTTTTTCCTTTCAACAAATGAACACTATGGATGATTACCATTCTTGCCCAAGCTGTCTGTACAATGATTTTTCATACTCTTTTTCCCAGACCTCTGTTAAATTTGCCCTTCCATTATCCATGAACAGATCATCTGCTTATCAAAAAATGGCACCGGAGACAGAAGACATGGTAGCATCAGGAAACCTGGCACAGTGCTGAGGCTGGGAAGTTGCTCCTGAAGTAGAAGCACACCAGGTGCAAAACCCCAGGAGCTGTAAATTATTCAGTGGCCTTGTGGTTTGGGTATCAGGCACACTGCTTGAGTTTGACTGCTATCTGAGTTATCTCAGCCTCAACACTTCAGATATCCAGCAGCTGGATGCAACTCATGGACCTTCAAACAATGCTGAAAAGAAAAGGCCAAGCAAAGCACAGGCTACAGCCCCCAAAAATGTCAGGTGGTCACACAGTCACATGTAAATTTGCTGTTGTTCTGGTCAGCATCTTGGTAGCCCTTGAGAGTTTTCTGGTCTGGAAATATTTTTTTTCCTTTTTGTTTTTTTCTCCTCTAAGTAAAGGAGGTAGCAGCCAGACTGAGTGCTTTCAGGGAATCTTCCTCCCTGCTTTATTTTTAAGCACGAATTCCATGTTGTCAATATGGAATATAACACTAGGATTCTGACCTTGCAGCCTGTGGTATTATACTCCCTGTTGGCTATTCCACAACCTGGTGTAGCAAAAGAGCTTCCCTCTGCCAGCCTCAGCTTGTCCTAGAGATACTATCTTTGGAATAAAAGGAGAGTGTGAACTCCAGATCCTACCAAATTTGAGGTGGTTTTGCTGAAACTGCTCAAAAGGGACTAGTTTAATACAGCCTGATCTGAAGGGGATTTGCAGGTGTTTTGCTTCTGTCAGAACCAAGCCCTTACTCTGGATATTAACCTCAGATCTGGAATGCAGCTCCTATTTTTGCAGAAGCTTAATTTGTGAACTTAATTTCCGCTAGCCTGACTTTGCAGCTGTCCTGGGACTTGTGTGTACAGAGACAGATATGTTCTGTGGAGGATGGAATTACAGCAGAGGGAATCCCTGTGGTGGATTTGCTAACATTTTACAATTGTTTCCAGAGACACTTCCCCCAGTAAGGCAAAGCTCTGCAGCCACTGGAGGGCATGCAGGCAGATTCAGGGGATTTAAATTTGGTTTTAATGAAAAGGTTTCTCCAGCCCACCAGAATCTCCTTACTGGTATTATAAAAATGTGACTGTGTCCCCCAGGTTTTTTTAACAAAATCCCCAAACATTTGGAATTTAGAGAGACAGAAATGTCAGTGTTTCTTTACAGTGAGGCAGCTTATGGTACCAGTCCCTGACAGGGATCCCTCCCTTAGCATCTCCCTCCCAGTGTAATTATGTCTTCTAAGTCTGGTCATTAAGGAAGAATGACAGGCTAATTTCCTGTCATTTCTTCTCCTTTCCCTCTTTCCTTGTCTGATCTCCAGTTAAGATTTGTGGAGTATCTGCATTTGGGCGAGGAGGGGCAGGAAATTTCCCATACTGCAATGATAGCAAATCCACCAGTGTATTGCAATATTTTTGATCCATTTTGGATCCTTATTCAAGTCAGTTCAAGGGGACCAGACTGAGGAAAAAAAGTCATGGGAAGAAAAAGAAGCAGTCATGGGAGCACTGTCTGCACGTGGGCTCTCTTACACATTGCAAAATAAAAAAACTCTGTAACTCAGTAAATTGTTAGAATTCAAAATTTTTAAAAACTGGTTAAATATTGCAATCTGCCTTAAGCTGATTTAATATGGGTCTGTCCTTCAGTCCATAAATGCTAAATAAGTCTAATTGAAGAAAAGTGTAGATCACTAACAAAATCACGGTTCCTAGAGAAAGAATCCTGCTGCAGCAGCACATTTTCCTTATGGTATCTAAAGTCAATACTAAGTCTCATTACTGGGAACTATGCAAGACCTGAATCAAACATAAATTATCATAAAATCACAGAATGCTTTGGGTTGGAAGGGACCATAAAGATCATCTCATTCAAACCCCCCTGCCATGAGCAGGGACACCTTCTACTAGATAAGGTAGCTCAAAGTCCTATCCAACCCGGCCTTGAACATTTCCAGGGATGGGGCATCCACAGCCTCTCTGGGCAATCTGTGCCAGTGCCCCACCATCATCACAGTAAAGGATTCCTTCATAATATCTAGTCTAAACCTACTTTCTTCCAGTTTGAAGCCATTCCTCCTTATCCTGTCACTATGTGCCCTTGTAAAAGGTGTCTCCATCTTTCTTGTAGGCTCCCTTCTGGTACTGGGAGGCTGCAATTAGGTCACCCCAAAGCCTTCTCTTCTGATCCTTTCTTACAGTGGGAAGCATTTTGCTTTCCCAGTCCCCATCCTGTTGCCCATCCTCTGAAGAGGTATGAGAAGAGATGACTCATTCATTCGAAGACTAAGGCAAAAAAGTAGTTAAGTACCTCAGCCCTCTCATCAGTTGTTACAAGTTTTCTAGCATTGCTTATGAGGGGTTGCTTCCTCAACCTTCCTTTCCTGGTTAACTTAACTGTAGAAGCCCTTCTTGTTATTCTTTGCATTCCTTACCAGGTCTAGTTCCAGCTTTGCTATGGCCTTCCTCACCCAATCCCTACACAGGTTAGCTGTCTTTGTTTCCACTGCCTGTGCATTTCTTTCTTTCCTTCTGGTTTTTCCAGCAGGTCCCTACTCAGCCATGCTGGTCCCTTGACTTCCTTGCCTGATTTCTGGCTCCTGGGGGTTGCTGGCTCTTGGCCTGTAGAGAAGACTTCCTTAAAGACCAGCCAGATCTGTTCCATGCTTTGTTCCTAAGGGTAGGCTCCCAGGAGATCCTATTGACCACCTCCTTGCACAGCTGGAAGTTTACTTTCCTAAATTTCAGGTGCATAAGTTGACTCCTTACCTGACCCCTATCCCTCAGGACATTAATGCATGAGAATTTCAGTTTACATGCAAAATATTCATTCAAAGGCTTATTTTGTCAACAAACTGATGAGATTGGGCTTCTTCAAAACTTTTTCCTTCACTGCTATAAAAAACCCAACTGCTTTGTCTCTGAGATAGCTAATGTGGAGTAGCTGTACTGCCTTAAAATTATAGTGAGGACAGGATACTCCAGTTTTGTACCATGAGGTAGCAAGGAAATTTGAACACAACACACCTCGTCACACCTGACCTTAGTTACTTATTTTACAGTAAAAGCAACAGCCATCTTATCTTCAAGGTGGTTTCCTGGCTAGACACTTCATGTCTTCACAATACCCCACAGCAAGCATTTTCTTTTCCAACCTTTAAAATGTAACTCTTCTATATTTCTCCAACCTTTAACTTTTCTGTATTTCTCAGAGAAGTTAGTGTCTCAGTCACCAAGAGCATACTGATATTTTTATGAAGGCACAACCTAAAAGGGGCATGAAGGATTTACCTGCTGATTTTGGTAGGCTGTCACTGTGGTGAAAACAGTCTCAGGGAAGTTGAAGGTTTTCACCCCATCTCCTGAAGGAACTGGCTTTGTAGGAGAAAGATCACTGCTGAAATCCTTGCGGATGACATGAACTCGAGGCTGATACTTATGCATCGAATGTAAGATTATCTGAAGAGAAAACAAAAGGAAAAGTACTTTTTTTTCCCCCCCAAGATATTTTTCACAACATCCAGATGTACAAGAAAGCAGGGATGGAGTAAGAGCTAAAATGGAGAAAATTATTCTTTTCTTACAAGCGTGTATGGGACAAGGTTTGTGCTGTGAGCAAAGAGAAAAATGCTTTATAGAGTCAGGCAACATTTTGAGGAAAAGCACCAAAATAGCAAAAGAAGCTCCATAAATCTGGAAGCAACCACAGACACGTGTGCCTAACAGGACACAGGAGCATCAAAGCAGCAGCAACACCCTTTCAAGTCTGAGAGAAGCAAAGCTATAACAACAGGCATCAGGATTAACTTCTAACTTACATGGCCTTGATCATCAAGCTCGTTGTTGGTCAGCTTGAGCTTGTCAAAACTGACCACCTGCCTCATCCAGGTGTCTCCAGAAGCCAGGGAGTCAGGGTGGATGTAAACCCTCGGGGGCACTGGGGAGTCAGCATTGCCAGCCACCATCCACTTGGAGCTGTGATACACATACCTGGAAGAGGAAGGGTAGGTGGCTAAGAGAGATTGGTACTCACTCGCTGCAGGAACATGTCCAGGGCTCCCCCTTCCCTGCCACCCTCATGCACCCCAAGCTCTCATTTGCAGTCAAGGGAGAATGTGCTTTATTGCAACCTCCTACCTTCTAAATGAAAGCCAGATTACCCCTGAGCCACTTGTTCAGACTTGATCCCTTATTAAAACCACCTTGCAGTTATTTTCCCTGTAAAACTCTGCCACATGTGCCTTCTCAACTCCTTAACCCTCTCTGAGCCAGAGTAAGAGGCTGGGAAATATGGGTAAACAAAGTCTTCTCTGAAAATATTAATAAAAACCCTGCAATTTCTGGAAATCTGCACTTTATCTCATACCAGACTTTGGAAAACACATGTGGCTTCACCCAGAAAGGGCAATATCCAATGGATACCAGTAAAACAATTGATAAAACAGAATTTCTGGTTTGAAATGTTGCAAAACAGGAAATTCCATATAGTATTACATACATTGGGATTAGAGGAAAAAATTATTTTTGTGTTCCTGGTTTTTTGTGATCTTCTGTGTTCCTGATCTAGCCATCCTATATATGCCATAAATTTCTCTACCACAGCTTTGCCTAGACACCTTTTTTCCTGTCCTGCAGCTCCTTCCCTCTGAGACATTTCACAAAGAGTTCCACTGACACCTCTGAGTTCTGTCCTGTGCTCCCCCATCACTGCATCTCTATCTACTCAGCTCTGCTAAGATGTTCCAGTTTTTACCTACAAACAGTGACTAATTTCCTGAATTTTTACAAGAAACGGGAAAAAAAGAAGAAAAAAAGAGGAGCTTTTTCCTTTCCTGCTACTTTTCTCTATGAGGCTGCACAAGCTAACAAGGACAGAAAGGGTAAGAAAATAAATGTATTTTCCATGTCAGTGTTGTTAGAACCACACTCTTCGAAAGAGGAAAAACATCCAGCTGAGTATCAAGAACTGTCTTGCTGTTCCCCAGGAAAAGCATTTTCCTGATAAAACTCTGTACAATTTGGGAGCAAAAATGAAGTATTTAGCATTTGAAGCAGAGGTTCAAATCTGAACCCTTGAAATGTGTTTCAGTCAAGACTATTTGGAGAAAAGACTTGCTCTCAGGGGTCTTTTAATAAGAATACATAAATCACATCTGAGAGTTTTCTGGGATGCAGAGGATCATGAGTTTTCCAGAGTATTTTTTAAACATCAGAAGTCCATTAATAACAGAAAAATCTCTTCTTCCTGTCTTTAGCTCAGCGGTGGAAACTTTCTCAGTGACTCCATACTGTAGGTCAGGGACCAATATTCATTGAGGCTGCTGTGTTGGACAGTGAGCACTTTTGAAACAGAAATCCAGTTCAGGCCAGACCTGAGTGCCCTGGCTTAGTTCAGCTGCTCCTTGCCCATTCCTTTCTTGCAGAAGAAGTTTTAGGGACTGCAGACCCCGCCATTGATAACTCCAGTTATTGGTTCCCTCGGACAGTCACTGCTAATCGTACCAGGAAATGCACGATGGAGATCTCCTCCATTTAAAACTGCTACTTGAAAAGAGAAAGATTTCATTCCAAAATTGAAAGAGACTGTATTAAAACTCTGGGTTTGTGTCTAAAAATTCTGGTCAAATCAACTCTGTTGGTGTAAATCAGCAGTGTCTCCTCCAGCACACCTTTGCAATGGTGTTTAATGGCAGGGGTCTTTCCTAGGCTGTCACTGACAGAAAGCTCTTACAAGATTCCCACCTCTGCCCCTGAAAAGCTTACCTGTATCTCTTGTTATCCACAGGGACAATGTCCATGGCAATATAATACTGCTGGTGGGGATCCAAGCCTGTAATCTTCACCCTCATGGCTGGAAACATTCTCCTAGGAAAAAAAGAGTAGAAAAAAGGAAGAAAATGGTGAATAAGGAAACTGAGGAGGCTCCTTGTATCTCTCTCTCTGGCACCAGAAGCATGCTACTTTACACAGCCCAGTCCTTGGCATGACTCCTCTGGGCTTGGTGTGGGTAGAAAAGACTGTGCTGGCAGCAGTTTGAACCTTCAATTTTTTCCCACTTAGAAAATGGGGTAACAGGATAACAACCTGTAAGTAATGATAAAATACTCACAGTCAAGCACTCTATTCCCAGTTCCTAGCAGACAGTTCTGCTATGCTTCACACAAATTGTCTGCTCTAAGGCATTTCTAGGACGGGCAGTGTGCCTTACATTGTTTTTTTTTCCCACTGGCCATCCACCTTCTCTCATATTCCATTAAATTCAGGATCACTTTAGTTTTTTGTTTTGTTTTGGTTTGGTTTGGTTTGGGTTTTTTGGTTTGGTTTCGTTTGGTTTTTTTGGAGTTTTTTTTGAGTATCGCATTTCAGTATAGAGTTTGACAGTACTGAAGTAATATTTGAAGGAAATACATCATCCTGAAAGATTCTCTCACTCATGTTTATAGTTATTTAAGAAAAAATATCCTTCAAATCAATCTGCTTATTAGGAATGTATTTCATATTCAACAGAAACACCAGCATAATTGTCATGGTTTCCTTGAAGTCCTGGTACTGTTTTGTGCAATCTTAATAGGTGCTGTATTTCTATGCCATATGATCCATCTAAGATATGTCTATCTTAAGCATTTTCTCCTGACAGACAATGTATGGAACTCTACACCAACATGAAACGGTTCCAGCCTTTTTCTTCTTGTCTGAGCACAAGTTAAGCCCTGCTAAACACAGTCACTCTTGTGGAAGGGTTTGTAGCTAGGCAATTATTTCAGAAGAGAACAGATCAGAACAATTTGAACCTTAAAGCACAGGTTTAAGTGTTAAAGCCAGTGTTAGTGTGGCTATGGCATAATTCCTCCTTCTTAAAAATTTTATGGTGGCCAGTAGACCAATTTCTATTCTACACCTCCCTCAAAGAGCATGCTGAGGGAATTACTTATGCCCTATTATATTTGTAACTAATGTGGTATTTTTACACCTTCATAAAATCTGAGGAGCTGAACTGAATGAGGTGCAGAAGGAATTAAGCAACGCTGAAATCAGAGCAGAGCACTGAAAGAAATCCTGCATTGTTTCACTGACTGTTAACTCAGACCTGGGCTCTACCTGAGTGGCTTCTCAGCCTTTATCTGAGAAAAACTGAAGCTGAGGTCCTATAGGATGGTGTTACTCAACTGAACGACATCTGCCTAGAAAATACAGAGCTTTGGTAGGAGAAACCCCAGAAGTAGTGGATGCTTGTACAAAATCATATTCTGCTTCTCTGATAATTAAACATATCCTTGTGGGATGGAAGTATGTGGATGGAGGGAGGCTATTAGAGGGCAATGTAAAATCATAATGCCAAAAGAGTAGGGAAGTGTACAAGAAATGTTTCTAGGAGCCATCCTAGACAAACCATCATGACACTTCCATTTAGTGAGAAGCAGTGAAATGTCAGAGAAGAAGGTTTAGTTCTCCTTTCAACATTTCTGTTTCTCACAGTATTGCTAGTGAACACAGCCTGGAGGAGCAAGAAAACAGGAAAGGTTGTGTCAACATCTCCAGACATGTCTCTCAAACTTTGCATGACAGGGATGTGATCATGAGAACGAACCTATTTCGTTCTTTCCCAGCCAAGCCACATATAGCCACTTGCAGAAGAGGGTGGGAAGGAGGAGGTTGATGCTCAGCCTTTGCCCTACCCACAGCTCTTTCATTTCAGGCCACACTGAGAAGATAAGACCTGACCTATTAGTAACTGTATCTGCTTTGGAAAAGGGCATATTTATCGTGGGGGGTGGGGAGAGCACCACCCCACAGCTGCCACAGCACAGCTAACCCGAGCTATGAGAGACGTAAAACTGTCAGAAAAATCGTCTGCAGAAACCCTTCAAGGAGAGCAATTTGTGCAACTGATGGTGTGAGTTTGCAAGTAGAATGACTTGGGGGTGGGGAGGTGGGGAAGGAATAATGGATTAGTCTTCAGTGGCTTGAGGGCATTACCTTGTTTCTGCCACAATGGCTCATTAAATCTGCCAAGCCAAATGGGTACAGGATGTGGCATTTTACAGTCCAGCTCTCTTTAATTAGAGAGAGGTGGCTTGGGAGCAGCTAAAGTAGGTCATATTTCAGGGGGTTGATGAGAAACCCAGGATTAAATCAAAGTCTCTTTGGGTCTAAGTCTGCACACTGTGTTGGGAAAACTGAATACGCTGTGTGTCCCAAGAAGCTCTCTCCAAATCTACTGCCCTGTGTAAAGTTGCAGTATAGCCTGTGGGGTTGTTTGTTTATGAAATACCTTGTAAAAGATTACCACAGACCATTCAGTAGGCTTAGAGGCTAATCTCTAAAATGACTGGAGTGAGCTTGGCTGATCCCACTACTTTCTCTAAGGTTTAAGTGTACTTTTAAAGTTTTGTAAATTATTACTGTTTTCCTCTTTCTGTGGGTATAAAAGTAACTTGGGTTTCTTTGCCATGAAGATGTGGCCTGGAACTGTCACAGCAGGTCTCCAGCAGCACTGCTGTGTGGAAGGAGGGAAATGGAAAAGGCAGAGGCTAACAGTGGAGATTTAGGGATGTGCTTTGTGTGTAATCCTGGTAACGTCCCTGTTCTCTGCATTTCCTCTTGGCTGAATCTTGGTTGCCCAGAGGCACTAGCTTTATAGAAAACAAGAGGCTCAAAGGTTTGGAAGGAATTCAGGCAATTTGGATATGGCTGTATTAATAAAAAGTCAAGAATCTTTTATCTAGAAAGGTATCAGCTTCATAGTCAACAGCTACAGACACGAAGGCTGTCTGTTTTCATAGGGAACATGTGATGACATTTGATATATTTTAGGAGGAGGTTTTATATCAGCAGCAGTTTGGGATGATCAAGTTATTTATATGTTAGCTTTGCCACTCAGTAGAAAAACAGTCTTCCTAAACTTAGACTGTGAACTTGCACACAGTACCCTTTTAGGGAAAATATGATGTGATATGAAATAAGTTATAAGTGACTTAAAAGCATTTTAGTAATAACAATGTGCCTCAGTCTACTCAATTTCTGTTTTCCTCCATAATGAGGTTGAAGTTTATAAACATTAAACATGAAGAAAACTAATGATAGATAAATATATCTAGAATTTAATTAAAATAGTATTTGCCAGTACAGGAGTGTACTCATATTAAGAACCATGTTTGGGAACTTTCAACAAAAAAAGAAGTATTTGGGATGTGGCAGCTAGCAGTATATTTTTTGGTAATGGTGGTGGTTAAGATTTTCTTTTAAAATATAGTTTCATTTTACTTTGTGAAAACTGGTCAAAGGAGGAGAATCACAGGTACATCCCCAAACTGGAATTTTTACCCCAATAGAATAAAGCTTCAGTTTCTTACCCTTAAGTTAGGAACTTAGATAAATCTGAGTAGACTTGCTTAAAGGTGACATCTAATAAATGCAAAGCCTAAAATGAAGGGATGTGCTCTTCAACAATAACAAAAGAAATAGAATAGTCATTTCCAATGCATAAAATAATCCAATTTAGAAACTCTGCAAAATAATCTGATTTAGATGTGCAGATTAAGTGTGCATAGTGTTTACAATGTGTGTGAATTAACAGAGCAACTTGAAGTTATCCTTATTAATTCATATCTCATATTTCCTTGCATTTAAGACTGATGCCAAATGTATATTTCTTTAGGGAAACAAATGTGTAAGGAGTGAAGGAAAGGAAGGCAAGGCAAGTCAAGGAAAGGTAAGGAAAGGCAATGGAGGAATGCCCTTCTGTTTCCCTCTGCAGTATGGGATCATGTAGAGATGTGTTTTGAGAGGAAAAGCTGAGGGCAGGGCTTGGTAGCAAATGGATTTATTGTTTATGAAGGAGAGGGAGACCAACAGATCTTCTCTGTTGCTCCCAATGGGCACGTTCTTCTGGAAGCTGGAGCAAGTTTACCTGGCCCATGGGGCCAAGAACTCTAAAAATCAGTTTGGTAGCTGTGGCCTGCCAGCCCTTGCTCTGAGAAGTCCTCTCCATGGGCCCCTTCAGCATCAACAAGGCTTGATTACAAAATCTCTGCTGTTCTCTCTCACTGAGGAGCACTTTGGAACCCACCCTTCTTTCCACTGGAAAGAAAAAATAACACCTGGTAATGTAAATAGCCCCAAGTACATGCTACAAACAACTCAGACTCATGATTTCAGGGAGACAAAGAGACTGCAGGCAAAGTACCACTTAGCCTATCAGGAGGCACAGGAATTCAGGAGAGGACAAGGTCACCTGTTTCACTCACTCATGGCTTTTTCCAGTCTTACTACAGATCCTGGCCATCAGCATTTTGGGTTGAGCCATCCTGCAGCACAGATATGATAACTGTGATATGACAGATGAGGCAATTTCCCCCATTGCTGAGAGGAGATCCCGGCTCTGTTACAGGTAGAACCTGTGTTCCCAGATCAATACCTCTTGGATGTGCTGGTATGCATGGTAGCACTCATAAAACCACCTCCATAAACAGTGGGCAGCCCTTCCCTTCCAGAAGAGGACTCCAAGCACTCTCTATAGTGTATTCCCCCAGGAATAAGTGAACATTTTTCCCCAATTTGGGCAGCATTTCTATGCACAGTTAACAGTTACCCCCGCAGCTCTGTTGATCATGGACATTAGATAGGGATTGTAGGGATGTGGGAAAAGTTTCAAATTCCTCCACTGATGCTGCCATTGTGATCACTGTTAGTAAAGGAGAGTAGAGAAAAAGAGTTAAAAATTATTTTAGAACTAGGTCTTCAAATCAGTATGACCTGGGGCTTAAGATGAACTTATTTTATTTTGTACTGAGTAAAAGGCTGCCTTTCAAACATAAAGGAGATAAAGGTAAATTGCAGATTTGAATGACTGCAGCTGACAGCCATTTGCATCTTTTACACAAGGAACAAAAGTCTTTTTATAAGCATCTGATTAAAATCTAAATAACGATGTTTTGATGGAAAGGAAAAAGGAAGAGTTATAAGAGGACTGGAATAAGTTAATGGAAACAGACAAAAAAAGAGACACCTATAAATACAGCATCAAGAAAAGAAAAACAACAAAGCAGAATTAGAAGTGAGTGAGAGTAGGAGTCTGAAAGTCAAAAAGTGTAGTGTGCCTGACATAGGCAGGATATAGCCCCAGAAATATGTTTGAAATGAGAACGTAGGTTAGAAATTAGCATTACACAGCAAGAGCAGGGAGACATTGTGGAGACAGGGAGGAACCAGGAAGTTCTTTACAAATCATAGAAAATTAAGGAGCAGCTGTACTTATAGGCATCTGAGTCTGTAATTATAATGGCTTTCAAAACAAGAAGGCCTTATGGGACTCGAGGTTTCCAAAGAGAAAGCAACAAGAGCAAAATCTTCTGTGGAGAAGGAAGAAGATGTAAATCACACTGTGTGTCTCAAACTATTTGAATGAGTAGTAGGAAATCTTCAGGTAATAACCAGTTCTGTATTTAGGCCAGAAATAATAAAATCTAATCTCTGGAATTCATCAGGTATCATGCATCCCATATGGAGAAACAGGACTGCTAGACCCAGCTCTCACCCATCACAGACACATCTTCTCTGAGAGAAAACTGTTTAAACTGTTAAACTGTTTAACCATTTAATTTGCAAATTCTATCACACCTGTAAGGACCATCCTCAATAAACAGGTGTATTACATAAAGAAGCTGCCCAGCTCTTCATTATGCTTTGCAATGATTAACCTACAAATGTAGTCAACAGAAAAATAAAAACAGCAGCCCTCCAATATTGTTCACATCACTTCTGGAGAAGAACTTCATCAAGCAGAAAAAACTACATCTACTTAGTAGTTACATCCATTTTCTGTGGGCAGTAATGTGAGAGTTGGCCATCAGTACTCAAATAATTACAAGCATTTCAAGGAGAAAGAATATTATTTCTGATTAGAATGAAGATATGATTTGCACAGGAAGTTACGACTATTTTCATACATGATCTTCTGTAAGTGAAAGAATTATCCACACTGGAGCTTGTAAGATGTCAGAAAGGTTAGCTACTTTATTCAGAAATGTGTGAGTTGCCAAGATCCTCTTTATACCACTATGTTCTAGCCATTATTGTCTGAACTGGTGGGCATAGAGATATTTATGCTGCTTTTAGGTGTGTCTACTACACATATCATCAGAGAATTAATTACAGTTAATCTAACAGGTAATAATGTGTTATTTTAAGTTTCTGAAACAGCATGGTCCAGGCAGCAGGACAATAAACCCAGAATGAAGGAAGTTGGTTCTTTGAGTGCCATATTTAATAATGCTGAACAGATTATTTAGTCTTTTTAGGTCTCAGTGTCACCACCTGTGAAAAGAGGATAATAATGATTTTCTCTGTGTCTGGTTTAACATCTCCAGAGAAGAGGTGTTGCACAATAGCAAGTGATATCATTCCTGTTACTTTGCCTCTTCCATTTGAGGCAGAAGGGCAAAACCAGCAGCTTACTCTGTACTGATGAAAAATGCTTCCTTTGCCACTGAAATCTAAAACTGAGAGCTACTCTGGCTCTGATAATCTTTTCCAGGGATCTTCTGGGTTAATTGTCCAGCGTAACTTTCCTTAATTATCTGGATTTTCTGGGGCTAGAGAGCAATAGCCCTCACTTCACGAGAATGTAAAACAACAAGTCGAACTGTTCTGGCAAATTTTGGGAGCTCAGATATGAAACAACGCAGTGATCAATAGAGCACCGTGGTTTTTTCCCCAAAACCTGGGTAAAATTCCCCTGCTGGATCTCTGCGGCGCAGTCGGGACAGCTCCCGGGTCCCTCCCGGTGTTTGCTCGCCTTGGCGGGCTCTGTCCGTGGTGCTGACGCCCGCCTTCTCCGCATCAATCAGAATTAAAACCTCATTAGGTGGAGGTAAGAAACGGCCTGAAAATGCAAACGTGCCTAAAAATCCTAATTTGGGATATCTAGAAATGTACAACTACCTCTAGGTCGTGTTTTGGCAACTGTATGACAACTGTTTTGGCAACTGCTAGCCATTTTTAAATAGTCAGCAGTGAAGATCTTCCCCTTGGCTAACTTGTCATGGTGAGGTTTTCCTTTTTAAAAAATCTGGCTAATTAGTGGCTCTTTCTAGCCTCAGCTGTCATGGTATCACTGCAATAGCAAAGGAAAACATTAGGTTTGCACAGTTTTTATACCAGAAGTCATTAGCACTGCATCTAATTAGAGCTGCAGAAAGACATTTTTTGGTTCAAAGGTGAGTTTGAATTTCACTACATTTGAGATTAAATCAATAAGCTTATGAAGTGCTATGGAAACTTGAAAGGAAACTCAAATGGCTCACCCCCAAATTCATAGCTCATTTTAAATTCAGTACAGCCAACAGTACAATTGTTTCCTGATTTATTTGCTCAAAGGAGCAACTATCCTCAATGGTTTCCTGCAGCTGCCAGCTCTCCTTTGGAACCACTTATTCAAACAGTCGTATGGAACAACTTTGCTTGTCTTAAGAAAGCTAATAGGAGATACAGCTGAGAAACTCAGACTGCCATTTAATTTTTCACACATATTTATCCCTTTGGATTATCAAGAAGAAAAAAAAATTCTTTCTTAACAAACAAATGAAATAAAAATTGGTTTGTTTGGTTGTGATTTCTTTTTTGACTAGACAGAAAGCCAGAGATGTCTTACCTGCCTGCTTTCGTGATGATCATCTCTGTCCCAATGTCATGAAATCTTTTCCAGAGGTCTGCACACTGCAGCTCTACCTGGATCTCTTCCATGGATGAAGGTGGAGGAGGCTGAGGGCCTGAGCCACCAGATGTAAGGTCAGAATGGGAGCCAAATGAGCAAGATGTCCTTTCTGCCAGCACCTCTGTGTCTGACCCAGTGCTCTGTTCCGAGTCTGCAAAGTAAAGAAGCCAGGTAAGACCCTTCAGTTCTACTTACTGTGAGGGGTAAGAGGAGGGAAGAGGAGGAAGGTCAACACAGGAAGTCCTTTAGAATTGTACAGTGGCATTTTATATGGCATATATATGTATGGGGTTTTGTGATTTAAAGCCTGATTTGGGGCTTTGAGTTTCCAACATGATATCTAGCTTCTTTTGTAAAATTTTAGAAACTGCTGGAAAAAGACCCTCAACATAAAATATAAATAGTAGCAAGTAATGGCAGGAGTACAAAATGTAGATGAAAAACAGAAATTAAAAAAAATTAATTCAACCTGTTGTTTCAAGCTAAGATAAGATGTACTTACTGGAAAACTACATTCCACTGAATTGAATATTCTCCTGCAATACTATTAAAGAGTTGGTTATTTTTAAACAACACAGGTTTTTTTTAATATCTTTGTCATCAAAAACAACGAACATTTTTTTTTATTTTGCTTTTGGCAGCACTATTCTGGAAATGTGTTTTATTTGCTCCTATAAAACTTTTTTTGAACAACGATATTTCCTGGAAAGATAGCCATTAAGCTTTTGGTGAGGAAAGTGCTCTAGGCTACTAAAGGACAAAAAAAAGGTGATAGTAAACATATGGAATATGCTACCAAGGAAACAACTGAAGCAAACTGCAGAAAAGATCTCATGATACAACCACCTGTATGGGGGAGAAGAAGGAGGTTTGCTAAAAAAAAAAAAACAAACAAAAAAGTGAGGTTCAACTAGTTTAAAAGTCCGGGCTGGCATGTTGAGTCAGGTGGTAATTTCTTTGCAAAAATATTTCATGTATTTATTAGGCAGATATGCTGTGTATATTCAGTCCTCATTTTCATACAGAGGGCTAAGATGAAATTTTGCAAATAGCAGTGTTGCACACCCACATTGCATCAAAATCATTCACAATACATTCTGCAAAGCAATGTGCAGAATGTATTGTGAATTACACAAGCCTTATTTTTAATAAATTTGCACAAGTATTATATAGATGATTAGGAAAATAAAATTACATTAAACACTCCATCAAATGGCTCAAGAAGAGCTCTGTGGATTTCAAAGAATATACAAAACAAATATTTTAGAGTGTCCTCATTGATCACACCAGTAAAAGCATCCCAGTCAATAAACAAAACAGCCATTTACATGTATTCTCTGCACTTGAAGAAAAAGAGAGATATCTCTGTCTGTGAAGGAAACCTAATGCAACAAAAAATAACAATCTGTGCTAAAAATGTGATTAAATCATGGCATGTAAAATTCCTTCCACACCAAGAAAATGCCAGAAACTCTTTAATAACCCTGAGGTCATGGAGGCTGAGTCTGAGGTTTACAGCTTGCACATCAGTGCAGAGAGCTATGGATAAGAAGCAGGCAGTGAAAATACCACCCACAGAACACCTTCCTCACCTCCTGCCACATGGAAACATGTCTGGAAAATCCATTTTGCTGTGGTATGGACATAAACTGTTTGACTGATGGTTTATGAGAAACTTCCAGTCCCAAGTGTTATCAGGAACCATTTCTCTTTTATGAGAGCCCTAGGTGATGTCACTGGACAGTGGACATTTTGTATGAGGGGGGGTGTTTTAAGTAAGCTTTGTCAGTTATTTGGACAATCTGCCAGTACAATGTAGAAGTTCTGCAGGACACAAGAAAGGTTCAGTACTTATTGCTCCCAATCCATTTTGAAAACGGAGTTTTTTATGTCTCCCATGGATTCCCAAGTTAGGCTGAAGTGATAATAAGGTCCATGGGTCTAAAAGAGAGGCAAAAACTTATGCATAGAGGATTTTTACATGGAGACCAGTCCTACATGCAAAATTAATATCCTACACACAAGGTGATTCAAGATAATATGGAATAATCTTCTGGGATTATGTGGCCACAGGACAGATAATCAATCTGAGAGTACAGAGGGGCTGAGACATTTGCTCCCTGCATCACTACCCCAGTGACACAGAAGCAAATCTTCTTCCTCAAATTATTCCACCTCAAAGCATTGGAGAAGTAAGCATGAGTAGGGGTCACTATACTTAGGTCTCCCTAGGAATGGTTAATCAATTTGTCCTTCAACAAAAAGAGAGCAGATACTTCACAAATCACAGTAAGATCTGCTTGTATACCTGCTCATGTCCTAAACCATTGACCAGGTGTCTTACATCTTCTCTGAGATCACAGAATCACAGAATTAATCAGACTGGAAAAGACCTCTGAGATCATCAAATCCAACCTATCATTGACCACCATAAGATATGGTGGCAACCAGATGGCAACCAGACCATGGCACTAAGTTCCACATCCAGTCTTTCCTTAAACAGAGACAGTGACTCCATCACCTCCCTGGACAGCCCAATCCAATGTCTAATCACCTTTTCTGTGAAGAAATTCTTCCTAATGTCCAACTTAAACTACACTGGGAGTCTGAGGGACTGATCTAGGGAAAAGCAGAGCCTTCCTTCTGAAATGAGGTACTAAACTGTAGGTCTGAATCTAAAGAGGCAGGTTCAGACCACATCAGCTGTGCTTGGTTCAGGCATTCAGGCGCTCTCCTCTGAGGCACTATGGTAAACGGCCAACAGATGGCACTTGGCTAGGTGCTGTCCCCACCTCTTTCCAGCATTTCCTGGACAGTCTTCCAAACTGGGCATGTGACTGGAGCTTTGGGAATCCCTGAGAATTAACTGGAATGGCATGCTGCAAAAAATTAAGTATCAGAGGCTTAAGTCCCCTCCCACTGATTTATACTCACATCATCCCACTGACTTTACAGATTTCAGGAGGGGCCTTTCTTTAATTATGGAAGTTGAAGGAGAGCCATAACCTTGGATATAATTTTCCATGCTGGCAAAATTCAAAAATTGCAAAAGGAGTTCACTAATTTCTGATAAGCCAGTATCTACCCAAACACGTGGTACCACACAAAGGAGACTAGAACTCTTTTTTTCCCCAAGGATACTACTTTGGGCTCTGAGTTATGAACTATTATTACCCCCAAGTTAGTGCACAGAACAGTAACTACCTCTCCTTCTTCTGATTTTGGAAATGGAGAGTCACTAGTGTTGTTGCTCTTAGTTCAGACTCAATAGGAACTGATACATGTTTTGTGTTTTCTTCAGCCTTTCCTGAGCTAAGCTCTCCTGAGTGTTGTCATCCAGTTGGAAACACTTAGTCCAGACCCAGAGAATTCAGGAGAGGTTAAGTGCATCTGACATACAAAATTCAACCCTAGTGTCAGCCAGGTCTATAGGACTCTGTGACTTTTGAGTTCTCTCCATGTGCTAGAATTTTGAATTAATCAAGAGACAGGTGTGAACATCTGTAAGTGAGCAATCTTTAGAGGGGTGCAGGGTGAACCAGTCTCCATGTGTAGTAATCAATTGTGCCAGCTGGCAGCTAGCACAACTCAAGCCACTCTGTGCACATACTTGCTGAAATGAAACAATCAGGAAGAAGATCTGAACATTCTTCTGGCCTTCAAACTGGGAACTTGATTTCTTCACACACCAGCTTCAGTGAGGTACAACTTCTCTAAGCTTAAATAAATTAATTTTACTTCCCATTGGCGTGAGCAGAGCGAAAGTTCCTGAAGCACCAACATGATTTATAAAGCTGTGAGCACCCAGAGATGCAGACTGGGGCTGCTACTATATATTGTGTATGACTCAGGAACAAACAAAAGGATTTCTGAGGAAGATAAGCTACCTCTAGTTTCTTCTAGCTCCAAAGTGACAAGATATTTGTCTCTCCTTTAAGAGATGCCTTATACAAAAGCCCACATTCTCAACTCAAGGTCCTGTCAGAGGGAAATGCAGGTCCCCCATGACATGGTTTCCTTTCAGAGTTAGGAGACCTTTTTAGAATACTGCCCCAGGAATTCTGACTCTCTTGCACTATGTTAGGCTGCAACCCTACTGTGTCTGGATGTGGCACTTAGGGATATGGTCCAGGGGTGATTATGGTGATGTTAGTTTGACTGTTGTAGAAGATTTTGAAGGCCTCTTTCAACCCTGATCAATCTGTAATTTGTGCCACTTAAGGCATAAGTTAAGCAAGCAGCAAATAAAGTTGTTTTATGATTTTCTCTTGCTAGGTTACAGTCCTTGAGAAATAAAACTTCACAACCAGCTCATCCATCACTGACCACTAACAAAAGTGGGAGTAGATGCAACTGAGATTTCTAAACCTACAGTATTTCACTGGAGTTTCAGTTGGGAATGTCTCAGGTCAAAATGATCCTTATTGATTTTACAGGAACCCATGACCTTTCTGATCTTAACTGATTTTCTTTACAAGGTCATTCCTCTCACCTGTCTGCTTGAAGCAGAGCCCTTCCTGCTGTACCACAGCTATGGAGGAGAACATCTCCAAAGCTACTGCTGACTGCACAGTTAGTATCAGTCTGCCCCCTTCATTTCCCCATTCTTTCAAATCTCTTCTAAAACTTTCCATTTCCATTCTTGCTCATTCTTTATGTTCCTTTTTTCTGATGTTTTCACCAATTTTTTTCTGCTGTTCTACAGAGTGATATGTAGCCAGAAGAAAACACAAACACTTTGGTATTTTTGGAGACAGACATGGTGACCACAGGGAAATGCCAGTGCTTAACTCTTCCAGACTAATAGGTTTTTCTCCACAGATAATACGGAGGAAGTACTAAAGCATTGTCCCTTGTTATAGGCAACTTGCTGGACAAACAGCAAGTATGTCTGACCAAGTGTTTTTGACCATGGGACCTGGACTGATCTGTCAAAGCCAGACAGGCTATTGCATTTCAAGGGGGTTGAAACTATCCAATGGGAAAATACTGTAAATTTCATGGAAAAGGCCCCTGGGTTCAATATGTTAAAAAAATTTCTAAGGCCTTTAGTATAACTCTCTTTCACTGTCACTGTGCAAAAAGACAGTTCCTTTTTCTACTGCCCTGTTGGATGGCTTCCAGCCATCCCTTCTTACCACACTGACCATGCATCCTGCTACTTACTGCAGTTTAACAGAATTGGAGGAGAGGAAATTCCTCAGCACTTTTAGCAACCTTTGAGTAGAATCAGACCAGAAGGTCACTTTCAAAGCTTCCAGGGATACCTTTGGCCATTTCTGAGCTTGTAGAAGAAAATTAAAGTAGTTCAGATTTTTTCTTCCTTAATCCCTTTCACATTTCTACTATCTCAGTATCACCCTGAAGATCCTTAACTTGTATTTTTTTCTGATCCACAAATCCCTAGGCTTCTTGTTGGCAGATAGGAAGGAAAACACCATTCTGACAAGCATGGTGACTCTGAGGTCAGCATTTGCACTGACTGCCCCAAGATGATAGAAAATAACCCCAGCCAGTTTCCAGCACCAGTGTCCTGGGATCAGAGCTGTCCCACAAAAATCAGAGAGGTGCTACTGCCTGACTTCTGTCTATGACTCAACTGACTGGTATTCTTCATGTAAATTTCCTGGGTTTCCATCGGTTTGGTACAAGAGGCAAACTGGTATGTGAGATATTAAAAGACTATTTTCTACGCATCTTCATAGATGAATCTTCAGCAGAATTTTTGCTGCAGCTGGAGCACAGCAGGGATACTGCTCCCCTTACTTAACCAGTTAAAGAAATAGAGCTCAGTTTAGTCCTTGGCTGTATCATGCAGTTTTACTTCAAACTATCAAAAATGTTTTACTTCAAACTATCAAAAATGTAAACTACAGGAGTGGGAACAGTGACAAAAGACTTACATACATAAAACATCACCTACTCAGTGGAGCCCAACAGACTTTTTCTCTTGCGATTTTTTTCTTCTTTTTTTTTTTTTTTTTTAAAGTTTTTTTTCCCATATGTGTAGATACCTAATGTAGATCCTGTCAGATTCCATTAGCATAAAGATTTCTCTTGGGTGGAATGTGGCAGCTGTTACAAGCTGTTAAGGGTTTGGTCTTTTACTGTTTATTTTTGTTTGCAGGGTTTGTGAATATTTAGTGCAACAGGTGGTCTTTCCCTCTTCCCTGCAGTTGATTTGCTGGCCATTAGGACCTCCAGACTACAAAGAAGATACAAAATCTGGGACATGTATGAACAAAGAAAATTTAGGCAACTTTATTTTTTTGATTTTTACTTTTTTTCCTATGAACTTAGTCGAAATTAGCAGAGTGGACACCTTGCTTTTGCTGCTGGTTCCAGAGACATCTCATGGTTCTTTTTAGATTTATGATTTTCAAACTGGTTACTGCCACCCCACATAATCAGCAGCCTAAGAACCATACATAAAGCAGTGTGACATTACTGGAATTTAGAAACAAAATGTCAAAACCCCATAAAAGTGAAAGAACAGAAACTCACCAAGTCCAAACCAAGTTAGTAAGAGTGGAAATTTATCCGACTGTGGTGGGGTGGCTGCTGGTGCAACTACTTCAGGTACACAACTGTTTTCCCTGATAACAAATACTTGGGGAGAAGCTAAACCAAGGACCTCAGTAACTTCAAAAACACAAAAGAAGTCTGGCTGTGGCAAAAGCAGCAGGAGCAGCAGAGGTGAAGGAGTCTGGAGTTCAACAGTGCCGTTCAAATTAGCACGGTGTATTTTGCACAGCTGATCCAGCAATTGCTCTTGCTGTAGGCAAAGGTTTCTAAACACTTGGTGATTGTAACCATATGGACATACTGCACACAACAAATAACACAAAGATAGTTCTGCAGGTGTTCTTATAGATTATCTTATCCCCCTGAACTTTTCCATTCACTCACAGGCCCTACTACATTAATCATCCCTTCTTCCAGCATTAGCCCACAATTGACCGCATACAGCTAGAATTTATAACCTGTTTATTACTGATAACAGAGTCATAGAAGGTTTTTTTTGCTCGAAGGAACATTTTAAAGTTCATCTAGTGTCTCTCTCAGTAATACTTATTATTATTCCATTTGTGACTGCAAGTTGCAACCAACATCAGGATTTACTGATCTGGAGACAGTACAAACCTGTCCAAACCAAGAACTTCATCTATACTCATGCTGCACTGCAATCTCAGGCAGCCAAATGAAGCATTCAAGTAATTCATTTCTAGCCTAAGACCATGAAACCATGGCAGGACAAAATGGCATTCATATCAGCAAGGCTCAAAAAGACAAAACTGGAAGATGTTGTAGAGATGGAGAAATGTGTCCCACACAAATGGAATGACCTGACACCACCACAGGTGGTACCAATAGAGACAAGTTGATTCTGAAGTGAAGAATTCTGCTGGCACCTTAACCTCAAAATCTTCTTTCTCCTCCTGATATATAGTGCTGTAAGGTGTTTTTGTAGGATGATTTGGGCCAACAAAACCTGCAAAACCCACTCAAAAAACGCTGCACTTACCAAAGCTAAGTTTAAGGCCAGTACAGTTATCACACATCTATATGGCATTCCCCATGGCAAACACAACTAGTAGAAAAATATAAAAACAAACAGAAAGACACAAAACCCCCACAGTGGCTTTGGCTCTAAATGCAAGTCTTGCATCAGTTTGAGTGTGCACTGCCAAGAGCTGACTACCTCCGCCTTGTCTTATTCCATGTCAGACTGAACAAAGAGACACAAGACTCAGCAAAGAAAAAATCACCCTGATTCAGGGGTATGTTACAGCTGCTCTGCTCCACTCCAGCAATGCAAAACAGCTGTAAACCTGGTTTAACCAGAAAGTTAAATTGGGTTTATGACTTTGCAGTATTGGCAAAGAAGTACAAAGCAGCTGGAGTTTACTAGTATCCTCAGCCCTGGGGGTTTTCCCTTAAAAGTTAACTTTTGCTCCAGCCAGAAGAAAGAATATCAGCCACAGTTAAACTTTAAAGTGGGTTTTTATCTCACAATCTATTGTAATTTTTCAAAGAATGCTGAGAAAAAGAAAACTTACACGCCTCACCAACATTCAATTTAGGACCAGATATGCAAGACACCAGCTCCAGTTTTGAACTGCATCAGCTGAAGATGGAGATGCTGACTGCTGGGCTCTGAACTCATCCTTGGCAAGTACAAATTCTCATTACAGAAGTGTAAGCTAGGTGACCAAGATTGTTCTGAGTAGTATCACAGCATAGGCTTTCTTTGTAGACTTCATACCAAATTCCACTGTATTCTTTGAGTAAAACTGCCTGCAATTCATCAATCCATGCTTTAGACTATCTATCACAACTAAAAATGTCTCATCAAATAGATGTCCACCAGAAACCTGTTCTATAAACTCTCCCATCTGTAGATGGTGGTATCTTATCTGTTTAAAAGAATTTTATAGGCTTAATTTTACCCAGTAGAGGCTTCTGGCAATCATATTTCAGGAGAACAAAATCCTCTGAAGCAGCAAAAGTTGGACTTGGGATTTGATGTTGTATTATTGTCTTCTGGAAATCAAGAATAACTTGGGCCTTCACTATGTCAGACTAGCTTTGAGGAAAACACAATTTGAAATTTCAGTATAGAAGAAACCAAGAGATTCCTAAAATTCCCTGAGGAGACCCTCTGCAGCTGTCATTCAGATTGGACTTAGGGCAAGGAATCACCAGTACAGCCTCACAAAAAAACACTGCTGAGTTGTGAATGTTTATAAAGACCAGATTTTAAATAATACAGGGCTTGTATTAGCCTGCTATGTATTAGCCTTAAAAGACTATGCAGAAAAGTAAGATTCAGTTAAATCAGAAAAAAAAAAGAATAAAACATTGAAGAAAATACAGAAGAATGCAGAGAATGGCAACCTTTAAAAACATGAGAGGTACAAGGGAGAAAAGTGGGATGTTATTAAAAGAAGAGAGAGGTGAAATTGATGACAACTTTAATCTGGCCAAGATCCTGAACTGTACAGACTACAAAGAATTTGTCTGGCCAATGTCCAAGAGTTAGTGTAAAATTAAAGAGTGGAAATGCACTTGAAAGTTAGGGCAAGCTAAAAAAAATAAGAGACCAGACATTAGATACATTATATACTGTAGCCTGTAAACATAGAGTCATTATTCTTATAAATAAAACCATACAACAAATATTTAGAGACCAACTCAAACCAAAATGTTGGCTCTAAATAGCCACAAATTGTGCAGGAGTTTGAAACTAGATCCCAGCTCTGTGGCAGGCCCTTCCCTGGTGGAAAGGGGCACCAACTCTGGGACAGTCAGTCCGTTTCTGGATTCCATGGCTTGGACTACTCTCTGCCAGACAGGAAAAGAAAAATTCTTCATAAAAAAAGGAAAACATGACACAAGATTGAGGCTGCAGAGGTATCCATTCTCCCTGAGACCAACATGAAATCGCTGGGAAATTTAAAATGACTGTGAAGTCCAAAAAATATTAACGTTTTTTGGGAGCATAAACACAGCTCAAACAGAAGAAGCTTAACATTTTAGATATTTGCAAGCTGATACTTGGTACTTGGTGGCCTACAAACCACAGGGAAAGAGACATTATATATGTTTCCCTATACCATGGTGTTTATGATGACAGTAGTATCAGGAGCCAGATGGTATCTTAATAACAAGAAAGGTTCTATATTTCCCTTAGTCCTTTTGAACTCTTGGCACTGCTGTCACACAGCAGTGACTCCCACCATGTAACTGCATACATAAGAAGAGAAACAGTACTTTTTATTTGCCTTTATAGTATGACTGTCCATTTTCTGCAGTGCTGTAATAAGATATATGCCACTCTATGTATTTCCTTTCTAAATGTGACTATTTCAAAAGGAAATCATTAGGAAATTTCCATGGGAATGGTTTCACAAGAAAAGTGCAGCTCCATTAGGCTGAAGTTTCAAGTTTGAGTTGTTCATTTCATTCACAATCTACAATTTTCTTTTGGGAAAACAGTAATTATCAGGCTAGTCCTGTTGAAACCCTGATGTTTGGGTTTGTAATAGTTCAACAAATCATTAAAGAGCATTTTTTTCCTCTACATGCTACATTAGCCAAGCTGTCTTTCAGACCTCCCACATCCCTTTCTGAGCCAAACTTTGGAAGACTATCTGCCCTTGTACAATTTAGATTGCCCTCTATCTAAACTTCTTGACTGTAATCCAAGTCCTTTCAGATTTCATTCATGACAAAGCAGCTCCTTGACTCTAAACACTCCAATTGCTCGCTTGCTCAATCTGTCCTATTTTTATTACATACATGGGTGCACACACACACACACCCACACCCACACACAATACATAAATATATGTATGGGATTGAGCTCCTAAAAATGTATTTGGGGTTTAAATCAGTGATCTGCCATTGGCTCACACAGCAGAAATTACAGTATTTTTAACGGTACTTTCCATTGGGAAGTTTCTTGCAATCTAATGTTCTGTTTGCTGTTTTGATCACCTCTGCAGAGTCACCAGATGTTTTTCCTAAGCAATGATTCTGGGGAATTTTCACAAATGATGAACATATTCTTCCTGTTATTTCCTTCACATACAACTGACTTGCATCCAAACCAGCCAGTTTTCCACCTCTGACTGTGTAGCCACACAGGTGGGATTGAGAGAAAAAATTCTCCAGAAGAGCCTGAGCAACAGTTCTGGTTTTATTAGCTTCTAGTGTTTCAAGACCAAGCTAGGAACAAAACAAATTATTTTTAAAGGTAACAACATGGGGGATGGAGTTGGTATGAGTTCGTGGGGGACAGAACCACAAGTGACTGAATAGGTCACAGGGCTGTATTACAACAGTATGGTGCATGGACCTTGAAAAGATGTGTTAGGAACTTCAATCAAGCCTGTGCTATGAAAAGCAACTGTGTCATATAAACACAACTTAATTTGAAGTCTGAAATATCACATACACATGCCAAGGCATAAATTGAATTTCCCCTCAGAATTTTTCTAAAATCCCACAGCTCCCATGTACTTCCACGGAGGAAAAGCAGCACAAAACCGGTGACTTAGCCTGAGGGATCAGCCTCAGTGAATGCATTCTCTACTTTTCCCTTAACATTTGTGCTCCTTAGATATGTATTTGTGGCTTGGCTTTTTCTCTTTTCTTTTAGCAACTGTCTTCAGCTGAAGCTCCCCAAGTCACATCCTGACACACTCTGCCAACCGCAATCCCACAAGTCCAAGGCCCCACATGCCATCACTCAGGCTGATTCCAGGAAGCGCATGCTGCTGGATTTTGTTCCTTCCACTGAGCCACCCTGATTTACGCCTGCTGAAGCCGTGGTCCCAAGTGTCATAACACCTACACTGCACAGTTGTCCCACATGTGTATATCCTATTATCCAAACAACAGATGCACCAGCATGCATTCACACACATACTCCAACATCTGGTGATCACAAGCTCACTGTAAAAACTCTGTGGACTTCATTCATCTTTGCAGAACTCACAAACACTTCATCTGTACAACTGAAGAGGTGCGTAACCCTTTTCACTTCACTGAAATAAGTATGGGCTTTTAATGTGGCATTTACAGGCACACACAGGGAAACACAACCAATCACTTACACTTACTCTAAAAGCACTTAGTTAGTCCTTCTGAAAACAGGGCATGAATGGCTCTGACATAAACACTTCACAGGTGCTGCACACAACAACTTTATATATACACCTTTCTATTTCTTAGTCATACCTGTGCCTTACATGCCTTACCTACTGTGAGGTTCACTTTTCCACTTTCTGGTTAGAAGCTGTGCCAGAATAAAACCGATAAAAGGAAATGGAGAATCATATCCAGATAGCTATTAAATTAGGAACATCCGCCTGCTTAAGAATAAAATTGATGATTGCATAATTCAGCATTTCTGGATGTTGGAAATTTCCAGTCTGTTTTCCTTTGTTTCTCTCATCCACATCTAATATAAAAGATATATTCAAGGAGAATGTTGGCAAAACCTTCTGATAGTTTGGCATTTTATGAAAAATAATTCAGAATGCTCCTGCCTGCCTGACTCTCAGTTCAGCAAACTAGAAACAATAGGATGCCCCACTGTGATGTCCTCTGGGAAGCGCATGGTCTGGAAGCACTGAAGTCACAAAGGTCTCAGGTTTGCCTGATTCCCCAACAAGTGATGCCAAAGCATCAGTGGTGACCTCAGAAAGCAGCTGGTTTCTGTGACCTCAGATAGCACCCTTTAGGGATGTCAAAAACAGGGCTAGTAATTTTCTGTGTATGAATACCCACACATTTTCAACCATGCAGAACTAAACTATTTCATAACCCATTCTTTTAAAACCTTTAAAAACTTGTACTACACTTGGAAAATTATATGCATATTTTGAGCTTGCTGAGGGTTCTTTCCAACCATCTTTTCACTAAAAAAGTTGGCCTTTTGGCAGTGGAAAAAATGGCTTGCTATATCTTACTGAAGATGAGAAGAAATATGAAGCATTCTAATGAATTACTTCATTCAGAAAACAAGGATGAACATTTTCTTGTGGAAAGAGAATCTACAAAATTCTCAAAATCTGCAATCTCCATTACAACTAAAAATGCAAATACTCCATATATTTTTGAAGCAGAAAACGAGAATTTACATCACCATTAACTTCTACTTTAGCCTTCATGATACAAGTTTAAAATACCATCAACAGATATGAAGATAGCACACTGAATTTGCAGTCTCCACATGTCTCCCAAAAAGCCCTGTTCAACCTCACTCTAGCATCCAGCTTTAGAGTTAGCACACTGAGACACTCCTCTCTCACTTAGGGGTTTCTATCACAAACAACTGTAGCACAGAGAAAGCTGAAGGTGTACTACAACAGAAAATGCAGAGAAGTCAAAATCACTCAAACTAAAGCCCAGAGATGGAAAGACCCTGATGGACACCAGCACACCAAGGATTCAGTGCCTGTCAGTCCCACTAGTACTCATTACCATTTAGCATATACCCCAGAAAAAGTGTAAATGAAAAAGTGTGTGACTTCTCTGACATACAGATGATTCTTCACATCCTTTCCAGATGCTGCTGCAGATTTATCTTACTGCTCAGTTCAAGAAGAACACAGAGAAAAAGCAGAGTTTAATTTGTCATTGGGGTTTCATTAGGAGTGGGGCATAATTGCACAACAGCCAGATAGCACATTCCTTATTGGGTTTCTAAACAAATTATTTCATCACCTAATTTATTATCTCTGGTGCTGTTGTGCATCCTCCCATGCCCTCTTTATTGCTGAAATGCTGCCATCTGTGGCTCAAAACTTCTTTTCACCCCTTCCCATAATACAGCATGAAGTGGTTGTAGAGAAGCACTGAACTAGTACGGGATCCACCAGTTCCAGTGGAAAAAAAGGAGAAGAAAAAGATTTTCTAAGAAGAACATATTTCCACCCCACTCTCTCCAACTTTCCTTCAATCATACTTCTGTCACCTTCTTCTTGTGTGGTAAAATTTGATGTGAAAAGCAGCCTGGGCTTGTCTCTGATGCTGCTGAGTTTGACCATGTGGCCACGGGAGGAGGCAGCAATTTCCTCTTCCAGTACAGTTTGGAAGCCCCCCAGGGATGCTTCAAAGTCAAACTCTGACCCATCCCTTCCAGCCTGGAGCCCAGCAGGGTCTGAGATGCAGCTGGGCTGCTCTTCAGTGAGATGCACCATGGAAGATGGAGAGGGAGAGGGAGGGGAAGGACAAGGCTAAAACAGAAGTACAACAAATGTAGAGAGTAAGAAAGGAGAAGGAAGAGGCTGGGGGTTAGGACAGTTTATTGGGTGGAATTGGCTTCTTGGCACCAAACGCTGTAAAGAGAGCACAGTCTAGCAGGCATTACAACCTTCTCACAAAATTCCCCAGCAGAAGGAATGGCAGTGAGCCAGGCTAATATTCTCAATGCCACACCATTCTTTCCCTCCCTTTCCACAGCTCATGTCAGTCTGGCTTTGTACTGCTGGCTGCAGGTCTGATTTGCTCAAGCAGATCAGCTCATTTCCTCCTGTGTGCATCAGCTAAGGAGGGACCTCTTAACCATCTCAGCAGCTTTCTTGCCCACATCCATTTCATGATGGAGAAAAACATGAATGCAATAGGAAAATGTGGGGTTGCTTCAACAGAACTCTCTTTGTTGCATAAAGCACCCAGAATCCTGACTGGCATTCTGTTTTTGACTCCTGAGAGTCTGTTTTTTACATAAATTTTATGGCCTTTAGGGGTAAAGAAACTAGTACTAAAATGCTTTCACACATTTGCACAGAGCAGTTGCAGGCAATTTCCACTGAGGGTAGAGATTAAAAAAAAAAAAAAAAAAAAAAAAAAAAAAAAAAAAAGTAGAAGAAAAGAAAATAAAGAAAATAAAAGTAGCTGGCGGAAATTAAATGGCTATTTCCGTGGCTGAATTTCAAGATGTCTTTGCAAAATGCCAGTTTTGCAGCCACAGTTACCTTTCTGCTGCTAAAACAGGTCAGGATATTTACAGAAAGGTAAACTAATGAAATTTGTTGGCCTCACTTGAAAATAGGAGCAATGGGTTTTCCCCAGAAGGCAGCAAAGCAAATCTAGCATTGCATCTATTACATCCCCTGCCTCTCCATACCTTTCTCAGCAACCAGGGCAAGACAAGCTCATTACATTAAGTACTTCACAGAAAAACAGCTAACTTATGAATTTTACTCTAAAAAAGTGTTCCTTTCTTGAAAGGAAGGCACAGCTAGAGAACAACCAATTCCTCTGTTTACTGAGTGGGAGGAACTGAGAAGGTCACATCCACGGGACATGCTTTGTGTAAGAACTGTGGTGTTTCTAAATCCAGGAAGGCATCTCCGTGTCAGCTTATAGGGTTACTCAACAAGCACCACTTCGTGTTATTTTTCCTGAATAAAGAATTCCTTACGCTGATTGCCAATCAAAAAAAAGACTGTAAGAACAAAAGAAGTTCAGTAAGAACCTCCTGTGCAGAGAAGCCCTCGGAGCACAGGGCGAGTGTCCTGTGCTGGATATTGCTGGGATAACCTCTAGTATCCCACTGCCTTCACCACACTCGCCCAGCCTCACACCCCCAGAACTTGTTCTTCTCGGGTCCCTTGTGTTTCAGGCAGCTAGAGGCCAGGCAGCCAGCCTGGGGGGACAGGTGCCAGAGCGTGCCCCATTCCACAGCACAACCAGGAGGCACGTGCTGTCCCCCGCATTGAAACCCGAGCCACAGCAGCCCCCTCCTCCTGGAAAGGCTGTGACAAAGAGCTTCCCTCATCCCAGGGAACACCACGGACCTCTCCTGCATGTAGCACAGGGTACATGGGCCAGCGCATGCCTCCTGCAACCAGCTGGTTTTGCTGCATCGTTGCTGTTGTCCTGCTACCCTGCACATAACCCCTCACACAACAGCAGGAGCTCCCTGCTGTACAGAGGCACAGGGAGATGGGAATTGGGGTTATGATCAGCTCATCACATGTTGTTTCTGCTTCCTCCTCAGGGATGAAGCCCTTTCCTTGCTCTAACATGAAGTCTCTTCCACAAGAGACAGTTCCCCACAAACTTCTCCAGCATGAGTCCTTCCCACAGGCTGCAGTTCTCCTCGAACTGCTCCAGTGGGGGTCCCTTTCCACAGCAACAGACTGCTCCTGCATGGGCCTCCTGCAGGGTCACAAGTCCTGCCAGTAAACCTGCTCCAGCATAGGCTCCACTCTCCATGGGTCCACGGGTCCTGCCAGGACTTCCTACAGCATCACAGCCTTCTTCCAGGTACCCACTCACTCTGACATGGGGTTCTGCATTTGCTATAAGTGGGTCTCTGCTCCCCTGGGTACCTCTGAATCTCAGCTCTGGCACCTCTAGCATCTCTTCCCCTTCTTCTTCACCGACCCTAGTGTCTGCATAATTGTCTCTCTCACATATTCTCACTTCTCTCTTCTCTGGCCACAATTACTTCTGCACAATAATTTTTTCTCCTTCTTAAATATATCACACACAGTACTAATGGCTACTAGGCAAGAAGATAATTGAACAATTTCATGCAATATGAACAAGTCCTGTGACCTTTTTTTTTTATGATAGAGGGGTAAGATTCACCACCACCAGTGATGAATGTAGGATTTGTCAATATTGCTATGCTGTTTGCTGCAAAATATTTTTTTTCCTGGAATCTAGCACAATCTTGCCACAGTTACATTTGTGAACATTTGCAAGGATAAGCTTGGGGTTCCCCCACTCTTGCTGTAAGCAGGACTGGGCAGAGCAGCTTGTGAGCTGGCAGGGAACTAAGCAGGAACTCCAAAAATTGCAAAAATCTACATGCAGGGAGTACTGCTTCTGTCCCATCCCCACACACTGACCCACTAAGTGAGTTCTGCAGACTGTTGGTGTAAGGGCTGTGTGCTGTTCTTTCACCCAGAGAAAGAGGGGCACAGCACCCAGCTTCACAGGAGCTAGAGTGTGTGTACTTCCAGCTATAAAATGTTTACTTAACTGCTATACTGAGCTGCTGGAGCAAAGAAAAGCAGCCTTCATGCTGCTTAGCACCTGACCCACTGATTTTTCTGATTTTATTCTATCTATTATTTTACAGTCTCATTGCTATGTCACACTTTATTTCTTTCACAGTCCTGAAACAGTCTATGCACTCCTGGTGATTTACTGCATGTGATTTCCTCCCATTTATTTGCTCCTCAGCTTTTTATTTCAAAGGTTTGAAAAGCACTCAAAAGAATCTGCCAGAAATGTACAGCTTTTGAGTAAAAAGTGTATTACAGTTCATACAAATCATTCACACAGGCCAGCACAGTCTGTCTAAGAAAGTAGAGCTTTTAAACTTTATAAGGCAGCATTGTTGCCTTAACAGTACAAAACATCAGAAAGCAAAAACCTCTGTGGTACTAAAACATACTGTTTTAGTACAGATCCCAATATCCCAATAAATGCTTTGTTTTTCATATACAATTTAAAGCGATTTTATGCAGAATTTCTAACAGAAAACTGTTATATTCCTGCTTCTTCAATGAGCTCAAGCAATTTCCTACTTATTTTAGACCAAGCTTGTTTTGAGGGGGTTTACATAAGGGTTACACATGTGCAAGAGCAGAGACACAGATCTACTTACATACAATGTCCTCAACCTCCTGCCAAGAATATTTTCCTGTGCCTGTGCTCAGATGTGCCAAAAGCATCCTGGGGAGGACCAGGCTGAATCACACTTATGACAATTGCTCAAACCTGAGCCATTCCCTCATAGGGGCCATGATTAATTAATTCATGGTTGCTATCTCAAAGCAGCAGCAATGTGTTAACATTCACCACTGGCCAGGCTGCCTTCCTGCACAAACACAAAACCCTCACCCAGAAGCTGGGCTCACTGACAGTGTCTGAGGACTGGCAGCTACAGACAAGAGGAGCTGGTCAGCAAATCCTTTCTCCCAGACTGTATCCCTTCACAGTCTTCCATTTTTCCTTGCCATAGGCAATGGCAAGTGGCAGCCACTGGTGCTCTCTAAGACTGGACTCAGTACCTGAGTGCTTAGCAAAGAAGACACCTCAAGCAGTTCCCTTTCTCTGCTCCCAAAGTCAGAGCATCCAACAGAGGACATTACAGGAGAAACATGGGTGAATTTTGGGTTCAATTCAGTTACTGTCTCAGGAAAGGTAATCTTCTGACCTCCTAAGGCAAGTACTCCAAGTTTTAATTTTTAATATCATAAAAGCCTGTTTCTTTAGAGGCATAGTGCTCTCTGCTCTCACAGAGATTGCAGATTAAGATGGAGCAGATAAAATTTGTTAGGGACAATAAGAGCAAGAAGAATCCAAGGAGAAAAAGAGTACAAGAAGCGAGAAGAAATGGACCTGGAAGGACACAGAGATGCAAAGAGATAATGTGGTGAGGTTATGGGGAGAGAAATTATTTATGGAAGAGGAAAAGAAAATAAAAACAATAGGCCAAAGACTTAATGAAATAAAGGAATAGTGGAAAAATAAAGCAAAAATAAAATCTGCCCGTGCATACTCAAAATAATTCAGTGTCTGCAGACTTAGTAACCAAGAAATTAAATCACTGAAAACATTCTCAAGAATTTCCTATGTGGCTTGGTAGCTAATGCAAACATTCAGGAGCCAGCTCTCCAGTCCCAGGGAAGGCTACAATTCTTTTTATTTACTAAAATTAAGGCTTTGACTGTAAGTTTCCCTAAAAGATACGTTGACTCATATCCACCCATGAAACTCTTCAGACCATCCTGAGTTCAAATGTCTTCAGAGGAAACAGGTAAAGAAACTCTGTAGATTACAGTAGTAACATAGGGGAGAAAGCACAGGAGAAGGAGAATGGGAAAAAGCTAAAGAAGTCAGTGGGAGAAAAGATTAGGAGATGAAAAGACAGTAAATCTGCACAACAGCACTGCTTTAAAAAAGCATAGTGCAAGTAATACAGCAAAATAAACATAAAGACATTAAAAGGACATTAGAAAGACATAAAAACTTGAAAGAAAAATATGAAGAGGAAAGAGATTATGGAAAATGCAAGTCAAGCTGAAATTCAGAAATTATTCTGACCTTCTAAAGAGTTTGAACACCTCAGCAGTGCTCCCCAGGCATAACTTTTATCCCTCTGTGAGATGCCCACATTGCATGAAACAGACAACCACATGCAGGTGGGCACAAAGCCACATAAACTGGACTACAGAGGAGATCTGTGAAAAAACCCCTCTAATACTGAATTTTAACCCACTACTGTATTTCTCTGTGTGCTTTTAATTCAATACAAATGCATCCCAGCTCTCACCTCAATCACAACAGTTACATTATCTACCTCAATGGCATTTTTCCTCATTTCCAGCGATATTAGAGACTTTTAATTGTTCTCTATTGTGCTCTTTCTCTGCACAGATATAGCTCAGACAGCAAAATGAAGGAGAACAAGTTCTGCACTGAATATACCAGAGAAAACACTCCTGCACCTCCATCTCAAATTAGAGTGCTCTTGCTGAGAACCTTGGAATGGACTTACAGACAGCCAAAGTCAGGGCTTTCCACACCACCCTGTGGAAGCTCAGATAGAAGCAATTATGAAATGATTGGGAAAATGTGCAAGGATTATGTGCAAGACAACAGATGACATCCCATAGCCACTATTATATCATTTGGCCCCAAACTGAGGTATGAATTTGCTTTTCTCTACCAACAGAGGCCTCTGAAATCAGAAAGTACACACAGGAACCCAGGGATTAAAACTGCTGAGCTGGTCCAGTTTTTGCAGCTGTTAATCCAGCAGAGGAGCAGGAGAAAACATTTTGCACAACCTTCAAAATTCCCCTGATAGTAGAGAGAGGGCAGGTCCAGATGCCTTACACAAAATGAGTATTAACAACAGAATTTACTGCCTTTATATCTGTGTTGTTTTTCCCATTTCCTCCTCCACCAATACCTCTTGATCAAAGGAGGCTGAATGGCTGCCAGCAGAAGGCTTAGCTGGGTCCCATGGTAAGATCAGTTTCTTGAGGAGAAGCTTATAATTGTGGTGTCTTACCAGGATACAGGGCAACCATGACCCCTCCAAGAATGCCTTCTTCTTGCACCATATGGGGACTCTCAGCAGCAGAAATATTTGGGAGCCTTTGTAAAACTCAGATTGTGACTGAAACATCCAGGATGCCTAAAATGATCTTAATATACCCATGCAGGCTCAGCATCGTGCTGAACCATGGACCTGAGGACCACAACGATCCTGCTCACTCCACATAGCCACCAAAACCCACAGTACCAAAGTAACCCTGGAAGTCCTGCTGTGGCCCCAAGGGGAAAATGTGGGATGAATACCTGACATGCTATTTCTTCTTTGGTTTTTTGCTCAGCCTGGGGAAGAACACTGCAAGGGCCAAGCAGTGTTCCTCCTGCAGTTCTCTTTGGCCTGCCCAGGAGTGCACAGAGCAGAAAGTGGACGAGAGCACATGGACCAAGCTCTCATCATCAAACAATACCTAGAGCAGACTGGCTTTAGCCTCAGGATGTGTGAGTATGTGTGTATTTGTATCTGCAGCTTAAGGATCCGCCAAGGGGAGGAGGGTAGCAAGGGGGCTGGACATTCATAAACACTAATTAAGTAATACACAAGATACCAGCTTTTTTTTTTTTTTTTTTTTTCCTTTTTTTTTTTTTTTTTTTTTTTTTTTTATTCTTTGTTGTTCTGCTCTACCTGAGAAAATGAAACTATGAAGCTGGTCAAAACCTGTCGATGAGATAGCTTTCCTTTAGAAAACACTATTTTGTGAAAGTAGAAGTGTATCCAAGAGGCAGTAATATTGTTTCATATCTGAAACTATGCCTAATTCTCTGTTTCATTTTGATTAGATTTCTCTTTACACATTTCCAAAAATTGACATTTGCAAAAACGTCAACATTAAAATTTCCATATCTAATTTTCTGAAATATCTTGCATATTCCCACTTACTAAAATATTTTACCCTCTACTGTGGGCAGTGATGCAGGAAACAGAAAAATAACACAGATACTGGGCATCTGTAAGAACAGATGGTGGAATGATCCAGCTGATGGAAGGAAAGGTGAGCAGCTCTTGTTCCCTTTCCACAATTCAATTCTGCAGGTGCCCTGCTCTGCTGCAGGCCCTTGTGGTATGGGAAGACTGCACAACCCCACTCCTGTTACAGTGTAAAATGTCCAGACAAAGCACAACTGCTCCAAAAAACTAAAGGGGCAGCAAGGACACCTTGTGTTGCCCACTCTTCAATCGTCTCTAGGTCAAATCCATTCAATGTCTCAAATGTTTTTTGGAGAAGTCTAACCGTGCAAGCTGGCCTGGCATGTGAAACCTAAGCTGAGTACTTCCAAGACATTCCCTTCCACTGAAAAAGACGTTATTCTTTCAATTCCAGTAACACCTTTCTTAATGGAAAGTAATCTCATTTCCCTCTAAGAGCAGCCCTCCATAAAATAGAGGTATTTGCACACGGTGCTCCAAAGACTATAAGAGGTTTTTAATTTTAGGACAGGTTTTTGTTTATTTGTTTATTTATTTGTGGAGGTGGATTTTATAAGTAGCAGTTTTGCTCTCTGACTAAGATTCACTCTTAAATGTCAGGACATAACCACAGAAGAAAACAATGTTTTAGAAAGTACTAACTCAATTCCTCTAAAAACCAGTTCAGCATTATCTTAAGACAGAGAGTAAGTATACCCTAATGTAATCCAAAGTCTAAAAAAAGCAGTTTCTTTGCCATTAAGGGTGAAAAACAACATTTCAGTGTCATTCACGGTTGTTTTTTCAAGATTCCCTAAGTGTTGAATCCAGCTCCTTAAAACTCCTCCTATGGAGCAGGCAGGCATGAGCCAGCTGAAAGTCATCTGAAGCAATCTTCTGTCCCGCTGCCTTATTTTTGTTCAAGTTTCGTGAGGCTGGGTTTTTTTTAGCATGAGATTTCAACGGAACTGAAAATATCTCGTAGCACAAACTCTGCAGCATGCTGTGAGTAATTTACAGCTGCCAAAACCATCTAAATCAAATCCCATGAGGGATTCTTCTTTCTTCAACCCATGCACGTTAGAAAACAAAAATGGCCAGCAGCCATTCTCCTTCTCCTCCTCCTCTTTCACTGAGCAGATTCCTGCAGCTGGAGCAGTGTCATTAGAAGCTGCACTTATGTACTACAGGGCAGAAGAGAAACATGGTGCAGTTTACAGCAAGCAGTTCAATTAATAACAACAGCCTCACCTCTTTTTTTTCTTTTTCTTTTTCTTTTTTTTTTTTTTTTTCTCTCTCCTTTTTTTGTTTTTGGTTTTGGTTTTTTTTGTATGTGTGTGAAGTGAAGTGAGAGAATTTCAGAGGCAAACACCGTGGTCTGGATTCTGAGCATTGCACAGTGTGCTGGCCATACAATTATTTGTAATTGCAGTTCATCTAATTGCATCCAAAGGCAGTCAGACATAAAGGAGGATTTGGTATCTAACTAGTGTTCTGCCTGTATAGCATTTGAGATTGCATTTTTTAAGGCAAACACTGAGAATTCTATAAAACACTGGTGCAAAGCAAATACACACAGTGCAATTCAGGTTTTCCTCCAAAAACACCACAGGAAGTTTTGAAAAATGTGTGCCATGATTTATTCATGGAGGAAGTTGGTTTTGAAGATGGTTTTCCCCCTCATTTTTATATTTTCAACCTCTGAAGAGAAACTTCAGGGCTATGCATGAGGGCTAGAGCATACAAGGTGGGGAGTTCGCCTTTCATAAAACACTGGAGAGCACCGGGATGAAAACCAGCAAAAGACACAAAGTATTGGATTAAGTCCTTGGACATACAGAAGACAGAGAAAGCAACTGTTAGCCAGGCTGACAAAACACTGCTTGAGGTATGTTATCAAACAGATAGAGCAAATCAGAGTGGGAAATGAGCAAAAAGTAACAATATCACGAGAGGTATTCAGAAAGAAAAATCTGGTTGTAAAGGGGCTTGGTGAATTGTAAATGTCATGTTTCATTCCTGGTGGCCAAAGATCTCCACCCAATATCATCACTGGCCTTGCTGAGTGCAAAGGAGCCAAAGGGAAACATGCACAACACAGAACTGTGTGGGGCCCTGTGGAAATGCAGATGGAGGGGGCAAAGAGGATAAACAGAGATATTGCTGCCCACAGGGCCTGCTCAGATGTTGTTTGGTACAAAAGAGACTGTGGGACCTGTGTGGAGACGATTCAAAGTAGTTCCCAGGGTTTCCCTCCCTTCACTCCTCTCAGCGCACTTCCCTGCCTACTGCCTGACCCGACTGCTCAGACCAGGAACTGAAGTCTGGGTTTAACTGCACATTTAGTTACTATACAGTGGTTATTCCAGATAGCTTTTGCTCCTGCTAAATGCCAGTTATAGCTCTTGAGCGAACACTGGCAAAAATTGTTGTGTTCTGAAAATCTGCATGGGCAATATGCTGCACAGCCTGGTTACAAACCCCTAGTTTCCAATTTTTCCCAGTGTCACAGTGTGTTCGCTAGATCTAATGCAGTAGGCAGGCTCCCCTTTGATTTTTTTCCTCTTCTAGAATACAGAGGGGTTCTAGTGTTTCACTTTGTCTTGGAAAGCTGAAGGAGTGAAGCTCTCTTCTTCTTGTAGAGCAGTGTGTGATAGTCCATTCACTTAACACTTCTTGTCCCCCACCAAAGCCTCAGAAAATACGGGCTCATCTTTCGCTGCACAATGCAAATCTGTTAACATGAGATGCTGGCTGGGTTTCTGTGTGGGATGATTCCCATAACCAGGTCCTATGGTCTGCTCCACAACAAAATGCAAACTAGATTGGTTTGGGTTTTTTTAAAGAAACTCCTCATTGTCTTTTGTGTCCCGCAGGCCAAAAGCAATTTTCTCCAACATTCTTTGTACCACCGCCTGCACAGTTTGTGGTAGAAGTTCATATATTTGTAAGGTCCTATTCAGAGATATTTTCAGCACAACAGAAAATGAAAAACACTTTAAGAGATGAGGAAAAAATTAGCAACATATTAGCTAAAACTGACTTCCAATTTAGAGCCATCAGAATCCACTGCTATAGTTAGTACAGAAAACATTTCCAGTTCAGGTTTGAGTTTGCTCAGTAATTCATTTCTACAAAGTCACCATGACCTGAACTATGCCTTCCTGATGCTTCCTTTATGCAGAAGAACTTTTGCTCTTCAATCTTCCCACCCCCAGGTTTCCACTATTTTTATGATGACATCATTTTTCTTTCCCTGATGACCTTTTTTTTCATTGTGAAAACTTCCGTACAGTGGTTTTCAGGCCTCCTTTATCAGGACAGTTAATTGCCAAGTGCATTCTGCAGAATGTCTCATTTAACCTGCTCCCTCCAGCTCCATGCAGCCTGAGTAGATTCCCATCTTGCTTATATTAGCCCCTATTTTATCACCAGAAGCTTGCCTGGGTGTTGTCTGTGTTTGAAGAACTCCTTCTTTGACTTTAGATAGATTCTATTAGAAAGAATTATTTAAGCAATATTGCTAAGCAAGCCAGCACTAAACCTTACTGTGACCACTTCAAGCTAGGTAAAGAGTAAATTATTTCTCTTTACCTTAAGTAATCTTATTTTTTAAGACAATCTTAAGAAAACTGAAAAAATATCCATGCTGCTTTAAAATTTCTACCTTTACAGGAATTCTTCAAGCCACTATCTAAACAGAGATATTCAGGAAAACTATACTAAACCAATGAAGGTGGTAATTTAAAATGGATTTTCTAAAAGGCTACAAGTTACTTAGGAGAAAATCCCTACTGAGAATTAAGATGATGCTGACCTGATTTCTTTTACTTCATTTCTGATTTTCACACAAATCAGCTAATGCTTTTTCAGGAAACAATCTCAGAAAATCCACTCGTTTCCCTATATTTCACTGTTATGTGCAAATGCAAATGTATGTATATTCATATGCCCTGACACATATCCAGTTCAAACCAAAAAATGCAAGAGCAGCTCTGCTACCACCCATTTTTTCTCATTCTCCAGTTATCTCCTTCTCCTAGAAAAAAGGGGAATGCTGCTGCATCTTCCCAGGTACCTTCCCATGCCACAGTAAAGGAATTGTAGGGCTGGAGTCTGCCCACCAAAGCAGTGAGTTCATGGGACAAGCCTAGAGAAACCTTAAATGAACATGAGTTGGTGTTAATCTGTACCAAATCCGAGTGGAATGGGAGCATCTCTCTGCAAAATGTCCAGCTCTTGTTCTAACCTACAGGCTTGCAGGAAAAGAAGGAGATTTCGGTTTTAAGATTAGAGATAATGGTGCTACCTATTTATTTATACATGATATTTCACACAGTCACGTGCCAACATTTTGAACCACAACTCCGTTCTGTGTTTTAAGCATGTTTTGATCTTTTTACAGCAGACATACCTGGAACCCTCACTTCACTTGTGATCTCTGCTACATGCACCAGGCATTTTGCTCTTAAATTTGTCTCCCTGGTATTGTACTGCAAGAACCAAAAATTCACCTTTGGTCTCCTATTCATTTGTTGGTATTTATCTTTTCTCTCTACATTGAGAAGTTGTAATTTTTCAGTCTCCCAGCCTTTAGAGCCTCATATGTCAAAAATAATTTAGGATGGCCATTTTTTTTTTTCCTGGAGAGGGGGCTGAGAAGAAATTAACATGAGTCCCTCAGGTGGTTGTTGGTTGTAAGTGAATGTTCCCCCTATTTCTTCCTTTCCCCTATTATTTTCTTCTTACACTGACCTGGAGAAAAATTTTTTCCCTCCCATAACAGTTTAAGTGTATGCAATTGCATGAGTACCCTGATTCCCAGTTGTGGGTGGGAAGAGCAGGCTGAAGAAGAATTCCAACATGTGGAAATGATGTTTTGTTCATCAAAACATCAGGATCTCCTCCAGAGATCGAAGATGGAGGCAGCACCCTGAAATACGACAGCAGTGGCCTGGTTGCCACCAACCCAGGTGACGGGAGCAAATAGTGAAAGCCCTGTGTCTGCATGAATGACAGCAGGGCCGAGAACGCCCCGTCCCGAAGCAGCTGCAATTCTAATGTTACACAAACTATTAGCACGCACCAAGGCTTCCTGAGAGCAGGTGGGAGTGCTTCCATCGAGATAATCGCTTTCGTAAAAATAGTTTGCTTGGTGGGGGCAGGAGATTAACACTTTTTGTGGTTAACAGTTTAAGGGTCAAACTGCGTTCTCAAGCCTGACCCGAAAGCTGGGTAAAAGTCCACGGGTATTTGTATTCCGAAACAACCCATTTCAATGTCCCAACACAATTTTGGAGTAAGGGTCCATAGGAGCACAAATATGCAGGAAGCAATGGGCAAAGGAGACAAATTTGACAGAGTTTTAAATTATCCGAATCAGTTAAGCCAAAACCAGCAAGAAAGTCTACATCAGTGAGTGCTAAAATGGGATTTATCATTGGGAGTATCAGGGATTTACAGGCATAACACTCTTCAACAGAAAACAGCAATAAATATTTGCTTGTAGCCTATAAAACTAAGAATGCAGAATTATTAAGATCAATGCACTCAGATACATTAATATAAATACAAAATAACAATTACTCATGTCTAGGTCTCAGAAGTAAGACAGCAACATGTAAGCAAGCTGAAGAACATTTATATTTATTAGTAACAGAGGAGGATGCTACATAAATTCAGATCAGCCCCCTAGGATTAAGCATATTCAACTTGGCAGGCCAAGGCCGCTTGTGCATAACAATTCTGAGAGACTTGGCTGAAGAGATCTCTGACCTGCTGTGATGGTCTTGAACGTTTGCTGGAAGTGCAGGGGAACACTGAAAGACTAGAGCAGTGTCAGTGTTAAGTGAATGGGATGAACAGAGGGGCTCTGCTGACAAGTCTTGGTATTTCTTCTGGGCAAGAAAAACGCAAAAGTCGGGAAGGGATCCCATTCATAAAAAAAGCCAAAGAATAAAGATATAAATAAAGTCATACCATATATTTCAATGGAACATAAATCTTGTTAAACAGGGCATGCTAAAGCAGGCAAATGCGAAGTTGTGCACTTAGGAACAAAGACTGGGAGCCAAACCAACAAACTGAGGCTTGTGTTTTGAACAGTGGTGTGCCTGAAAAGGGATAAGGTGTCACAGTGACAAGAACACCATATGAACTTCCAGTTTAATGCTCTGGAAAAAAACCCAAGTAACTGTGTTTAAACTGGGAAGTATTGAGTGGGACTTGAGGTAGTTGAAATCTAGATTTTCAAAGCTTTTAAGGAAGAGGTGCTTCTACTGGACTACTGTATATAGTCATGTGCACATACTTTCCAAAGGATTGTTAGAAGTTCAATAAGATAGAGAAAAGAAACAGCAAAATTACTTCTGATTTTGAGAAAAATATGTTTCAGAGGAAGATGCAAGGAGCTGTGCCAGCTTCGTATACCAAAGGAAGATAGGATGAGTTTATTACAATGCAGAAATATGCTTACAGTTTAAAACATAAAATATAAGACAATTCTTTAATTTCCTGGAGGAAGGCTTGACAAGAACCAATACAGGAAGCTGAATCTCCTTTCTGAGGGGAAGAAGACACATGTTCCTAGCAGTGGGGTATCTCCTGCTGCAGGTGGTGCTGAATTCTGCTTCTGAACCTTTCATAGGAAACCTAAGTGTTTTTCTAGAAGATATTCTTTAGCCAAATAATAAGTTGACTGAATAAGATGCTGCAGTCTCTGGCATATGGAAAGGTAATGAGGCAATTTAAGAGTCTCCTTGGTCCTTAAACTCCATATGTCTAAGCTGCTCTTCCTTATCACAATTAGAAGATTGGCAGGTTTCCATAGATTTTCATCAAAGTAAGCAAAAATATTGTTATGCCAAAGAGTATTCCTTACCCCCCACCAGGATACATAAATCTACAGGTATCTCAGGTAATCTCACCAAGAAGTAATTCTTTTAGTCCTTGTGTTGATTGAACTTTAAGGCCTCTGTATTAAAGCACTGAACAAGGAAAAAGCTTTGTCTTTGGATAATGATGATGCTGATGATGACTTCAAGGAGGTTTCACAGCCCCTTTTCTGTGTGACCCTCTTAATATTGAAATAAATAAATAGAAGCCCAATATGTGTCTTTTCCCTATCATATGATAGCAAATACAAAAACAGTGAACACCACTTTACATTGTAAACCAAAATACAAGCTGCTAGTGTTATTTATTGGTAGAAAATTGTACACTACAGCTCATCAGTGTAACATGAAGAAAATCCTACAAAGGCAACTAGGACACCTCAGAAGATATTCAGTCTATGCTCCTTGTGGTTTACAGCATATTCCTACTGCTAGTGGAAAAGGTGATCTGCAGTGTTAAAGTAAAAATATTTATATTTTTACTTACAAAAAAAAAAAAAAAGGTACTATTGGGAAAAAATAGTTATCAAAGCTAGAAAGCCAAAAGCACTCACTAAGCTTCGCTACAAAGAGGATGCAGACATCACAGGAGGGATCAGTAAATTGCCCTACTCAGCTCCTCTGAGCTTCAAAAGCAGAGGCAATTTGAATCAGAAGTAAAGCTAAAAAAAAAAAAAAAAAAAAAAAAAAAAAAAAAAAAAAAAAGAGAGAAATAAAGCAACTTCCTTTTTCTCCATTGCAGATGGGCCAAATTCCATAACGCTGAATTCCATAATTCCCTTCGCTTTCCCTGCCAGAGGCAGGAATTCAGAGGATCTCTGTTGAGGGGAGGAGGTATTATCAGGAGTACCATCTGCACCCACTTCCACACTAAACAGCTCTCGAATAGCTGCATATGACAGTAAATTTGCAGCAAAGCTTGTGAGAGTAATCTAATGTTTGCATTAGGTTCTGAATTAGGTTTCTTTGCTATTTCCTTTTGCATCCTAGATTGTTAACTGTTCTAGCCTATCCTGTGCTCTCCTCTGTAGGCTCAAAAGGAAAGAACAGGCAGAGGTATTTCTGTTTGCACATTTGTCATGCTTTACATCTTGCAATGTTTATGGCTTTGATGTGACTTTTTAAGGAAAAGCTTAAACTGGGCTTTGTGGGGGCAAATTTGCCACATTCTCCCACTTCATGATTTCAACCAAACTTACTCCAGAAGTTCTGGTTTTAATATCCTAGTGCATTTTTTCAGTTCAGAATCACAGAAAAATCAATACACAGGAAAGCAACACCCTCAGACTATACAGAGTTCCCCTGTTAAATTACCGTTTTCAAGACCTCTTGATCAGGTCTGATTTCCTCTTTAAAGCCCTTTAAAATCTCTTATGAGCCCTGGATATCACTGTAGAGCATATCCTGCTTTCAAACATGCTTTCACAACTGCTCCCAGTTTCAAGAGACTTAATAACAAGCAGCACTTCCCCCGTCTGGGCAGCAGAAATCTCTCCAGCGAGGCAGGGTGCCTTCCTTGCCTTGACTTTCAAAGAGAGCAAAAGCTTTGGGGACACCCAAAGACTTTTGTGCTGCCAAGTTACCCTTGATGGTGAGGCCCCCTCCATATGTAAGAAATAAAACCCCTGGTGGACACCATTGTCTTGGCAGTGGGTGCATGACATGCATGACACCTTCTTGAACAGAACCATCTTGAAAATTGCCACTTGGGTCCAGGCAGTGCTTTAAACCTTGTCCTTCATTTGATTTCAATGGCTTGCACAGATTGGCAGGCAAACAGCTGCTTTTTGTGTAGGCTGGCAGGGATTATAGTAATTAACCCCCTGGCCAGGCCAGCAGAGTTTTTAAAATAATGATGTCCTCCCTTCCCTGCTCTCCCAGCATCTCTCTGATGCAAATGCCTCCCACTTTAGTGGTCAGTACCTTATGTTAACAAGTTATTTCTGGTCACTTGAAGTTGCATTTGTGCTCCAAAGGGCACAGGACACAGCAGTCTTTGGAGACCCAGAAGGCTAGCAGTAAGTTATTTAAGATACGAGAAATTCAGAGTGACTAAAGTTAATGAATGTTAGGGCAGTGCTATAGTATAAAGCACATAGCAAGAAAGTAAAGTGAGGGTATCATGAGGCCTGAAAAGTTACCTGAAATTTTGTCATCTCCTCTATTAATAAAAGGGGATATACTGACTTTTGCAACAGGCAGCACTGAACTGTTTATGAAAGTATCGGTTAAAAAGACTAGAATAAAATCTTGTATGTTTTACTGCTGGAAAAACAGCTGGAAAGCCAACAGGGCAGAAGAACAAATTCAAATGATGTCTACAACTGCTAAATTATTGACCAGCTTAGGTCAACAAGTTTTACAAGCAATTAAAACAATTTTAAAAATTAATAACGCAACTTGCAATTACAAGAAGCTCCTTTGCAGACCAACAATGAAAACTTCCTGGGCTGCAATTTGAGAATATACACCATACTGCTTCTCAGGCCACCAGGAGAAGGGGTGGCAGTTTTATTAGTCAAATATCTCCTTTTCATCCTAAAAGTTTGGTGTTTGAAGATGGCAGATATATTCTGATCAAAGACTTCTACAATGGTAACTTGAAAGAGTACGTACTGTTCCACACAGGAACGAGCTTCTTTCATATCACTTCTCTTTTTAAAAAAAAAATTAATAAAATTTAGGACAGAAGAGAAAATTGTGGTCGGTTCATGAATCCAGCCCTTGATAGAGGAAAGTGATCAGGATCTGCAGATCAGTAGGTAATTTAAAGCTAATCACCTTGTTAGATGATGGTAATGTTCAAGAGGTGGTAAGGTCTTAACTCGGGGAATGCTCTTCCTGTTATCAACAATTCACAGAATTCACGGGCAGAATTTACTCACAAATTCAGGCACTGATGTGTCTCCTATCAGAGTTATCTAAAAAAAACCCAGTAAACTCATTGGGATAAGAAACCTCTGCAGGTTGCTTGAAAGGTGAGGATAAATGGCAAAGGTACTGGCAAAGCTTTCCATCTTAAAAAATCAAGAATCAGTGAAGAAAAGGCCTGGTGAAACCCTTTCAGTCTGAGACATACAGAAAGGTTTTGTTAAAATATGCTTAAACACGAAGGGATTGGAGAAGTGGATTTCCTGCAAGTCTGTTAAACAGAATCAACCCAAAAATGCACAAACCAAAGCATTAGGTAAGGGAAAGATGGTAGGCAGGCTTTTGAAGAAGTGGGTAATATGGCAGTTTCTTCAAAAGGGACAGCAAAGGACATATGGTAACATGCTGAGATGAGATGTTGGGTGATTTGAGACCAAAAGCTTTTATTTATTGCTCAACCCTCCAAAAGCCAACAACTTTTAAACTCCTTTAAGGGGTTCTTTCCCACAGAACCACAACATAAAAATAAATATATATATATATATGTATACATGGAGAATTCTTGGATAACACATTTCAAAGGAGGAAGTGAGTGCTATCATAGAAAGTCTGAATGTAAATAAGTCAGCAGGAACAGATGGGTTTATGACCATATATAGTGTTCTTAGACTTATTTATAAAGATCATGATCAATAAAATTGCATTTTCTCTTTGAAAAGTAAAATATGTAAAATTTTAAAACCCAGGAAATTTCAAAGCTTGAAAATTGTATGGATTGGACTTCTTGTCTCTGGATGTAGAAATAATTAAGCAACAGGACTTCATAGTCATGGCAGAAACTATGTGATTTTGAAGAAACGTTGGACTGGCACTTATGCTCTATAAAGGTCTACAGCTCATCTGTCTGTGGATTGTTGGATTGAATGTCTTCAAGGGGAAGACAGTTGATGAGGCCCTGCTGACAGCTGACAGCTGTTCTATTTTGGCCATGAGAAATTAAGGAGAATTCTCAAAATTGAGCAAGTGAGAGACAGATCAGAGGCAGGACTTGCAATAACTCTCTGGGAAACATTGAGCACAGGATGCCTCATACTGCTCAGCTTCCACACCAAAAATTGTTAGATAGGAGAAAAGGAAGGTGTTGGATTTCCGCATTAAAAAAACAACCAAAACCAAACAAACAAACAAAACCCCCCAAACAAAACAAACTCAGAAACTACTGTGGATTAAAGATTCAATGAAATACCTGCATGTCTCAAGTCCTCAGAAATTTCAAGAAATGAAGTAAGAACAGAGGTTTCTCAGATGGGCTAAAAAATTGTGAAAAAGAAAATACTCCCTCACATTCTTTTCCCATTTCACCACGTACTTGTGTGTGTACCAGACAGCACTTTAAAGACTTGAAAAGCTGTTGTCATTAATTTCATCTGGCAATAGACAGAGCCAAAACCAAACAGTTCCATACTATTAAGGCCTCCCACAATGGGAAATCTTACAGGGTTGAAAGGGTAGCACATTGTTACAGAGCTCAGCTGAAACAAAAAACTCAACTGAAGGATGCTTTATATTGAAGACAAAGCCATATTTGTAGACTAATAGAGAATGAGAATGGTGTGAGAAAATTTCTGAGATGAGTACTGCATAAGAAAGGGATTAAGAAAGAAAAAAAAAATAAAATTAAAGCCACTTCTTTATTTGGCCTTCCTTGAGTAAATAGGAAAATACTCTTTTCCCTTCATCTTTCTCTCTTTACCATCTGGGTTAAAAATAAAGGGTTGTTCACTCAATCCAACGAATATTTCTCTTTGCATTATGACAGCTGTCATCCATTTAGGTTAACCCTTTTGGAGGTAGATATCAAATACTATTTTAAAAATTGTGATAATAAATCAAGAAGCCCTCTGTTCTATCAGCAATAGCAACCAGCAGTAATCATATACAAGCTCTCATCTGACCTTTTTGCACTTTAGAGCAACTGATGTGGATGAACTCAAGGAGAAATGGAATAATTTCTAAAACACATGTAATTTTAAAGAGAAATAGATACCTCAGCATAGGGAATGAGAGAGCACATATGATACTCATATTCCAGGTGTAATTTGGTCAAAACCAGCTTTAATAAAATAATTTTTCTATCGACATATCTGCCCCTGTAGCAATTCAGTGTATATTCTGTGTGGTGACTTTTCTTCCTGGAGAACCTCTTGAGATGCAAGCTGCTTTCCTGTCATCCTGGTTGCACCAGGGACCTGGTATGAGAGAAAGGTTCTGAGTGGACTTGACCATAGATCTTCTTGGATCTGCTGGGCTGTCCACTGCCTGCCCCTCTCGTGGAGTTCACTTGGGGCAGAAGGAAGAGAGGAAATCCCTCTTGCTGTGAGACCCTATGTGTGGAATGATCAAATGGAAGATATTAAGTCCCATCATTGAACTGCCCTCTCCTTTCCTCCTTAAAGCTTGCTAATTCTGGGACACCATTCTGATGGACAAGCCCATCAGTTCACATTTCTAGAAATTAGTCAGAGGATGAAAAAGTGTCTTTAAATCCAAGTTCTATTCTTTACTCACAAAGAAGGCAGAAATTCAGCAGGGACTAAGCCCAAATTCCTAGTCATGATATTTTTATCAGTAATATTGATTATTTACATATTGCACATACACTATTCACATACTACTTCTCTTTAAATTTGTTAACAAGCATCATACCTCCATAAAGTTAAATGTATCATGTTAATGCTCTTATGAATCTTTAATACTTTGTTTTGCAATTTTTACATGTTCTAGCTTTGTTTGGACTGGAGGTTTTTAGTTGTCTAAATAGAAAAATCATCTTCCATTTTGGTTTGGGGTTTTTTCCTTATTTATTTAATGGAAGGTAAATAGCTTAGGAAGTGCCTGGCATCATAATCATGTGTCAGACAACATCTGGGGTGAATTATCAGCAGTAATGTTCCTGTAGACAAGATAGTCTAAGAGAATGAGCATGGTGAGTTTTCAAGGGAAAAGCAAAGAAACAGGATTCTGAAACAAAAGGGAGAAGCTGGAGACTTGGAGAAGAGATAGCAAAATATCAACTGAACGGAAAGTAGCTGAAAGCAGCCAGGAATAAACAAGAAGGAGCAGGGTTGATGTACCCAAATAAACCCTTATTTCTTCCTACTCGGGCAGATACATCCCTGACAGAAAAGGTGTCTCTAGCCAGAGACTTTCCTCTGTGCTTTCCATCCCAGTTTGCTTCTCTGCAAAACCTGGAGTGACCAGGAGAAATCCTGCAGTGTCTTAAAAGACCAAGGAAGTAAAAGGCTACAGATGAAATCCAAGCCTTGAGCCCATGCCTCAAGCTCTTGTAGATTACTGATAGGCAGTCACTGGCACACCGCAAAGGTGCAGACCAGCCTGACCTCTGTATGGTTTGCACTTTGCAGTTCTTAACTTTATTGAACAAAAATAAAATGAATTTATCTCAGATTGCACAGATAATGCTTTTCTCACTGGAGTTCTCCCCAACTGGCTACTGTAGTCATACTTCTGTCTAGCTGGGTCAGCCTCACAGGGTATCAACAAGGGAAAATTCACTCAGGCCACTGGAACTGATTTATATCCACAAGAATGTGGACTTTGACTTTTTTTCCCCCCCTTTATGCTACTTCCCCTTTACAGTAATTTTTAAAGGTTTTGTCCTGTAACGTTCCAGGGCTTCATGTGCCTGATACTGCAAAGGCAGATACAGCTAACTTCAAAGGCCAGTCCAACTACAGTCGTGGCTTGCATGGTGTGGGTTTGGCCTGCTGAGCTCATGAAAGCAAAGTTTCATCTGTTTTGTGGATTGGGCTCTTGACCTGCCATAAAAATAAATGCTATCTTCTCCTGTTATTAAATGGTAAGCTGTTTCTTGTTACTACTGTGGTATACGTGTCTCTTCCATATGCCTGCCATTAAAAATAATAAATTGGGTTCCCTTATCTCAGGGAGATCTCTTATTTTGCTCTCCTGTTTTGGTCTCCTGTTCATTTCCACACAGTCTTGCCGACAGACTCACACAGTTTAGATTAAAACAAAATGCAGCAGCCTTTTCCCCCCGACACAGAGACACAGGCAGTTTACACCTTCACCTGATGTTCCATTTAACCAACAGCACTCTCTGAATGCACAAGGGAAGCAAGACAAAAAATAAAATCTTACACAGTAGAAGAGGAAATTAAATTGTGTACAAAGATTGTATTCCCGCTATACTTCAACATTGTTGAAACATTAACTGATAGTTTATCCTGCTGCCATTTTGTGTTAGTCTTTGCTAATTAATTCTGTGTGTATTTTTCCTATGCCATGAAACTGCAAGTGTCTATTTGTACCCTGCAATAGCTGACCAAGACCTTAAGTATTTCAGAGATCAAACACATTAGAGATCAAACACTTTACTTTTAACAATGTTGCTGTTCTGATGGGTTACCAATTATCATTAATATGCTCAGCACAGTCACCTCACTGACATACTGCTGACACTTCATAACAGTCATGGTCCTCCAGACTGCAGCCCTCATGCTTCCTCCAGTGGATGATACACTTCTCAGCGATGGCACCACAAAACACAGAATTATTTTTCTGTCTAGTTATTCAGCAGGTAATTGCATCAAAATCAGCAAACCTCCTTCTATATGTAAATTAACTACTGTAATTTTGTTTAGTGAAGGATGAGAATTCACAGGCTTTGTTGCACTAGATGCACTTTGTCCTATCCCACTCCAAGCATCTAAGACACCCCACTGACTCTACACTGTTAACATCCATTGCAAATGGTACTTACATACTTTTTTCTGGATAAGAAATCATCCAAAAGGATTTTCTGTCTTGAGGATTTGCCCTTTTTCTGTCCTTTCGTTATGGTTAGCTTTATTTGTTAGTCCTAAATTATGCTTTCTGTTGAAAAAGATAATTTTTAAAGCCCTTAGTGTCTCTCTGTTAGAAAAAGCTCATTATGTTACATTTCAGACTACTTTTTTTATATGAATATATAAAAATATGAAAAATAAAGCCTCTCAAGATATACTACTGATCACTGTGATCATCTTTTTTTTTTCATACTAGCCACCACAATTACTGTTTTCTTGTCAGGAATTACATTGTGTCTGAAGTTCTGCTAGTATAACACATGAAGATGGGCTGAGAAGTTGTGCTGATGAACATGATGTGAGTTCATTACACGTGTGTGTCTTCTGAGATGCTCTCCAGGAATATTTCTCAACCATACCACGGCCACTTAGACTCTTTAAAAAAGAAGAACAACTCATGGGCCAAAGCAGATGATGCTGCTCACTGGTTTTCCCTTACAAACAATTAAAAATTTGCCAGATAGCAAAGCTAACATTTATTCACTGCTTCATTTTCACACATTGTTTTCTTGCTCACACACTTGTGTGTGTTTTCAGGGTGTTTCACACATGACCCCTAAGTTCAGTCCCACTGCAATCCAGTAAAAGTGCTGCTCCTGTTAATTGTAGTCCTGCTGCCATTAACTGTAAAATGCATAGAAGCTGGCCTAGTCACAATTACATGGAGAGTCATTTGGAAAATGTATAAATTAACTTTATCAGTGGTTTTTGCTATGTTTATATTGAATTCATCTGCTCAGCATCTCTTTACATTCCCTCCATGGCATTTCCATGCATTGTTCCAATCTCTCCCCAGTGTTCAACTAGAAGGACAATGGGAGAAAGTAGTTCCACATTTCCATCTATCTGTACACGAACGGGCTCAGCCTGTGCATTCTTTCTTTTCTTATTTTTACCCCCCAAAAGAGCTCCCAGGGCAGGAAAGGAATGCTGGATCAGGCCTGTCCATAGTTGTGTGTTCCCCAGCATCCCACAGAGGGATGTTGTTGCTATTATTTTAACAGCAGATCTCTGCTGTTGTTTCTATTTTAATGGCAGATTTTAAAGCTTCCGCTGACATTGGTACAGACCCTGAAGCTCAGCTAGAGAATCAGAGGTGGTGAGCAGATGGTGATACAAAGGAGGAATGTTGTATCTATAAATATTCTGATGAAATTCTTACCCAGTGTTCCACACGAGAGCCAGCCAACTATACTGAACTCTTGATACGGGGTTTTAATTAGTCTTTGTGGTAAATGGGCTCTTAATCTGAGTTCCCTAACAGGCAAATCTTTATTCAGAGGGTGTAACTATTTATGTCAAACCATTGAAAAAATTATGAAATTTTAATTGTGTATTAATTGTCATTTTAAAATGTTACATTTACCAAATAAGGGGTGACATTTCCTTCTGAGTTGTCAGGGCTTCTAAATCAGACCAAGAAAAGGGGCAGTAGCTGAGGCACAGAAATGAAATGCTCCTGGAGAATTTGCCATAATCAGAATAAAAGTAATGTTACAGTACAGGGAGTTGAATGTGCAGCAACTCAAATCTCCTTCTGGAAAAATGAAGTGCAACATCCTTTAAACTAAGGTACCAAAAACTACAAACCACCTTATGGATGTCTGTGCAAATCTCCAGTCTCTAAACCAGCAGTTTGTGATGTGCTGCTTATACCTTCAGGTTGTAATTAGTTTGCTAATGGTGATACACTTTTTGTTAGCTACCTCCTTTTATGTGTTTTGGGAAAGGAGAGGAAATGTTGTTTAAAAGACTTATGTCAGGAACTAAGGGGCACAGAGAATCAGCATCTCTTAACAGTGTATGTATAAGCTTCATGTAGTTGGGTTTGTTTCCTGAAGTGGCATTCAGATCTCAAAGCTGAAGAATGAAGCTATACAAATGACAAAATGTGTGAAAGTGTGGAAAACTATTTTTTCATCATCTTTTCATAAGCACATAAAATAACTGTAGCCTAAAGCATCTCTTCTGAGCCTTGGGTTGTAAAATAAGCAGACAGATTGCGTGTCTACATATCAAACATTTTAGCTGTATTTCTTAGGGATTTAAGCTCACAGAAGGCCATCAGTTGGTAAATTTTCCTTTTCCCCTTAATATTCTCACCCACTGATCCAAACTGACTCACTGGCCAGCTTCTAACAACTTTGACAGAAGGAGCAGTGTAATTCAAATGAATTACAATTCTACACATTTTGTGAAAATCAAAAACAAATTAGCACCTTCACTGAAGAGGCTCTCTTAACTACTTGCTCTATGTGCTGAGCCCAGGAGAGCATCCTCAGACAGGAGCCAGATGGAGAAAACATTCACCTGCACCTGGGCTGCTGTGAGATATTCAGGGAAATGTATGGGGAGCTGAAAATGTTGGTAAACAACAGAATACAGTCATTGGGGAAGGAAGAACTAACATTTCTGGTGACATCAGAACATGATGCAAATCAGCTGTCCAGCTGCTTGCAAGAGGCTTGTTTCTTTCACAGAAATACCCTTTTAAAGTCTTCAAGAGTTCAGGGCCCAGAGGAAGAGCAAAGTAGGCTTTTGGGGTGGAAAATGCTTATAAAGTGTTCCTGAAGTGCTGGTATGTATTTGTTCAGATTTTATTTTACAAGATGTAAATAATGCCATCTTGCCTGTGCTCTGCAAAGAACTTTCAGTAAAACATCTGCACCGCTGTGCAAGACAGGAGAAATAAAGATTACCTCTCTTCTACATAACTTTCCTGAAGTCCAAACACTGAGTAATAGCAAAATATCTTGGCCCAACTTTTACCACAGGTTGTTCTCCAGAAAAGAAAGAAAGATAATTTCTCACCTAACAGGTCAGTCAGTGCTCTATCATTGCCATTCTTCCTGTTGGGTCCAACAGCTGTTGGTGCAGTGACTTTATCAAGCTCTGCAAGAGGCCAGCAGGTTTGCAGTCTATCTCAGCCGCCTCGAGCACAAGGTAAAGGTAGCCTGTTATGGCTAGGCTGGATTTTTCAGTTATGGTCATGCATGCCAATACCATACTTTAATACCATACCAATATACCTTTGAAGGCATGTAAATAATTTAAGCACACTTTTTTTTTTTTTCTTTTTTTTTTCTTTTTTTTTTCTTTTTTTTTTTTTTTTTTTCCCCACGGGTTTTCAAATGCAGTTTAGACTCTTAGGTTCAAGTAAATGCCTAAATTGCATCTGATATCTTTTGCAGCTCCCAGTGACTTCAGTGAGATTATTTTTCTGAATAAGGGCATATAAGAGGTTACAATTTAATTTTGTTCAACATTCTGTCTTCTGTTGACACCATACGAGGTGGTTTAATAAATACTGCAATTTCTGAATGGACTTACCTAAAGTTCCAACATCAGAACTGCTAAATGTGCAAAACAAGATCATGCATGAGGGAAATAAAATCAAATTCCCATTGGAGTTCCATGGCAAGCAACAAAAGGACTTGACAGTTTTGCATTGAAATGAAAATAGAGGATGAAAATAAAGAATTTGATTCCTCACCTCACAAGTGAAGTAATTTCAATATATACTATTTTAATAGATATTTCTGCTTAAAACTATATACTTACAAGATTAAATATTACATTTCTCTCTGAAGGGACTGTCCCTTACTAAAGTTACACATCACATCTAGCACGCCTATAATTGAAGTCTTAAAGAAATATACTTTACTCCACAGTCTCTATTGTTTATTTTGTGCCACAGACAAAACTCTGTGCAGTTTCCATTTCCCCTACAATTAGGCGCTGCTCCTACAAACACATAAATGTGAGCTCACCTTTCCTGCTGGGAGGGATTTGGATGGGAGACCCACTGCAATAAAGGACATGAATACATTTTGGCAGGATCAGGGCCTCAGATAGCAAGGAGGAAACGGGCTAACAGAAACCACCTTTGCAAACATAAAAAAAGGGAAGGATCCCATGGACAGAAATTAAAGTTTTATACACTTTTAAGTGCCAGACAGAGTATTTAAAAGGAGAAGAAACTGGAGGACATCAGAACTGATCTTTTTTTTAAAATCCAAATAGAGTGTCCCTTTAAGGATTTATGACATGGCACAGCCCAGGGTTTGCTTCGTTTGGCATTGACTAAACTAATGTTTTCTTTTGCCAAGACATTCAGTGACTGAAAGTGCAGCTTTTTCTTCCTCACAGCTGTTTGCTCGCCCATTATCAAATATTTTCCCTCCAGCTTTTGCCTCTGCCTTGCTCACGGGGATGTAAATGATGCAGGAATTTCAGCTGCACTGCTTCAGTTTAGCAGAGTGATAATCTTAAGCAAACGCTTGCAATCTGTCTTTCATTAAAAGAGTTTTTTGCACTTCTGTTTAACACAGGGAATTTTTTTGAATTGCCCTTTAAAAGAAGATTTCACATCCACTTTTGCCTGGAGGGAAACCCGTGCTGCCACAAATATATCTGCTGGAAAAGGGGGAAATGCTCTTGTTGAATGATCATCACCAAAGACAGGAGGCAGGTCTACCTTCAAGTCCCAAACCTCACCGACTTGCTTCAAACTTAATTGGACCAATCTATAATTAAAGCAATGCTTCTCCCATTAAAAAGCAAGGCCTTTTTTTGCTGCTCTATGCAAAAATGTGTGAAAATTCCACTGTAAAATGAAAGTAGCTTTCACTGCCAAATGCATGAAACCTCTCTCACAAAGCACAAATCTCTGATTTTTAGCCATCAAATGTAACACTAATATCTAACACTTGCTGTTAAAAAAAAAAACAAAATGCAAAATGGGAATGGAGAAGAATGATATTTCTAAAATACCTAAGATATGTTAAATGCTTAAATGCAGTGTTTTAGTGTCCCTAGAAAAAGATTATACTACATTCCTACTACAAAAACCATATCAAAAATACTAGTATTATATGGAATATATATATAAACAATAATTTAAATCATATATTATATATACATGTACATATTATGTATCTCTCTAGAGAGGGAGAGACTTATACATGCACATGATGTGGAGAAAGTATATACCTAGTAAAATGGGATTCAAACTCTGTCCAATATTAAACAGCCACTTTTTCTGAGTTGGTAAGAGTAGCAGGAATGTCTTCACTGAAGAAAAAATCCTAGAACAAAAGCAAAAAAAAAAAAAAAAAGAGAGGAAGAACTATATTCACTAAAACTGGGGAAATATCAAAGTATAAGTCATCATCACTGTTATGCTTTTGTTTAAATGTAGGAAATGGATGATGGATGGGCTAGAGTTCTCAGTTGCTTGCTGAATTTCGCCCCAAATAAGTATCTAAAGACTCTTCTGAACAAAAACAAACAAACATTTTATAATAATTTTTGAAATTCATGTTCTCACAAAAAAAACCAACCTGTTTATCAGGGTAGTCAAAATGTAATTGAAGAAAATGAAAATGTTAGATCTCCAGTTTGGCAAATCCTTTATGCAAGGAACTTATTCCTCTTCTTTCCTTATTAAACCAGGATGCATTTTGAGCCAACAGTTTGAACTGGAAATCTTGATATGTTTAATTGCTCTACAAAAGCTGCAAACTAGGTCTCCAGCTTCAGATTCCTCTGCCCTCACAAAGGAGAAATTACTGCTTTCTATTCTCTTGTTTATTGTTAAGATATACAAGAATAAACGGGGTTTTTCACAATATCTTAGGCAAAGAGGAAACATAGTTCAGGAATTTCTGGGGTTTTTTCCACAAAATACGCCTTTATAAATGGATATCTCACCTATAATTCATTGTGCACTGAAAAAAAAAAACACCAAAAAAACCCTCAAGACCTCTGTTCTATTTCAGAAAACTCTACTTTTGTTATTTCTTCATTCTTCATTTAGAGTTTCCCCTGTACTGAGATCTGATTTCCTACTCAAATACCATCGACCGTTCTTTTGAATTTATTATAAATTATTAAATTATATCAAACTCAGAGCACAAGAAAAATAATGATAAATCCTGATTGAAGTCCCCTTATGACAGAAATATCAGGGGAGAGTTAAGAGCATTTGACCTGCTGTGCTCAAAGAGGCAATTCTGGCACATGCAAAGAAGATCACATCTTAGTGAATACATGGGAAAAATTTGAGCCAACCACAGTGTAAAGAGTTGGTGTGAATGTTGCCTTATTAAAGGAGAGTGACAGACCAGCAACACCTTCAAAATATTACTCTTTTTACAGCTGCAGTGTCCTAAGGCTCTGGATGTGACTTGCTGCTCTGCTGTGCTGTTAAATGTGAGCAAAGGACAGCACTGGGCTGTCACCAGGAGTCTCCAGTCAAAGTACGTGCAACGGCCCAAGTGCTAACAATGAATCACCTCTTGCTTTAGAAACAGAGTTGGATAAACACCCTGACTTACAGGAGAAAACTCATGACTCAGGTCAAAAATAATACAACTGTGAATGCGGAATAAAGAAAAGAAAAAGGAAGCAAATTGGCAGTGGGAGGGGAAGAAGGCTAAAAAAGAAATGCTTAATTTTCAGGGAAAAAATGCAAAATAAATATTATTCACTTCATTAGATGACCATAATAATAAGCTTTCTCTTCTCATTTGTCTGCACAGCAAACATCATTGTAAATGGTACAGCAAATAGCAACTACCTGAGGCATAATTATTTCGATTTTAATTCATGACTGTCAAGCATCCTCATGGATACTCAGTAATTCTTTGAATATTCACAAATAAAATGATTGAGGGTCAGTTCACAAACACATATTCTCATTCAACTGCAAGTAATTGCAACAAGAAACAATTACTACTATTTATAATTCCTCATTTAAGTTCGGGGGTCCTGGCCAGGATGGCATTTAAAAAAACTTCCGTTGCTGCGCAGAAAAGCTGGTCCCGCTTCCTTCCAGCCATGCCCCCAGGAAAAACATGCAAATAAACAACATGACAAGTACAAATTTTGAGTAGAGGGAGAAGACTAAATTATCTGAAGTGCTTGATTATTATAAATTGAGTTTAATTATCACCTTAACAATTAGAAATGCGCTATGTGTTATTTAATTGGCAATTAGAAATTACCTCTAGGTATACCTGTAGAATAAATAACTACAATCACTTCAATAATGTCTAATATAGTCTCTCTGGCACATAAAAAACGTCTATATGTGATAATTTAAATACTAATACTATAGAGCACTGAAATATGTGATGTTAATATCCAATGAAAATCCATAATGTTCAGCCAATGCAACTGCACAATAAAATAGACTGAACTCCATGTATAACAGCTGTTGATTATAAAAAGACCAAAGACCTGAATAAAGTAGCAAAAGTTTCAAACAGGATTTTAAATATTATTCTAAAAAATCTTGTGGAGCTGACTATAAGAGAAAATATTTCCCCTAGAAGACTCTTCTTAATTTTTTCTGAAATTCCTAACTTTTTTGCATTAAACCATGGAGAGCAAAGACCACAGGAGGAAACCCTGCTCTTTTTCGTGAAAGCTGCTAAATTGAGAGGTCTTCCCTTTCCTCTCTCTTACATATCTAAACTACACCAAATTATTACATTTACTCATAAAATGTCCTAAGTTGTCTATAGAAACCAGCTTGAGTAGTATATTTCATGTATAGGAACCATGCTATTCATTATTCTGGAAAAAAATAAAAACAGGAAGGTGCCCAGATGGAGGGAGAAAGTCTGAAAATAGTTTCTAATTTCTTCTCATGCTGAGAGCAGCTGGTGGGTAGGAAATGAAGCCCTGAACCGCTCCCTTTCCCACCTCATTCTCCTCTTCCTTCCCAACAGTGATCTCTCTCTCTGGTTTTCTATCAGTTTTCTGGTTTTCTACTCCTTTGCCACCATTAACTCATCTCTTCCTGATTTCACCATCATTTCATTCCCAGGAGGATAATGTACACCTGTGACTCAACATGAACACAGTGGTGACTCGGTTCGTTCCCTGGTGCATTGCATCCCTCCTCCCAGCCAAGTGAGCCCCTCAGAAGGATTCAGGACACCCAGTCTTCATCCAGCTAAGCTACAGCACTATTATTCTTGATTGGCTATTTTTCTATCATTTCTCAGCCCAAGGACAAGTCAGCACCTACAGAAGCCTATTCCAGTCCTGTGAGTGTCTTTGAGCACAGCCAGGAGCAGGGCATCTGACACTGTGACAGAGCAAGGGCAAAAAATGCCCCAGACATTTTCCATTCCCCTTTGGGGCTGAACTGCTTTTCTGTGGAAGGCTGTAACCATACTGGATTACTTTCTTATGTGCCCTCTGTGTACTCAGTCCAAGCTCTTTTCATTTTTTTTCTAAATCAATTATTCCAGCATTACCCTGGATAAATGATGCTCAGCACCTTAATATAACTTGAGCAAACAGTCTTGAAATGCTCTTAATAACCAGACAATCCACAATCGAATCTTTCATTCTGAGCTGCAGACTGAGGTGGCTTTTTTTATTCCTGAAGTTGCATTATATGGCTGTTTTTTCACAAAAGCTATTAATTATTGTCCGTTTCTGGCTAGGCACCGCTAGGCACTCCCACAGCTGCCCTCCCTTGCCCCAGCTCAGGCACAATTTCCTGAGTTATGGAGTAAACAGAATTACAGTGTACAGAATAATCCAAGGAGTCTCTAATGGGGCAGTGTGGGCCTTCTGCTGCTCCGTCAGCATTGCAGGGACCTGCACAGCAGCACTGTGATGTTACAGTTTATGGGGCTAACACTCCCAAACATTGAGGTGAATAATGTGCCTGCCTTGCCATGAGGCACATGGAGACTTTGTTTGATGGTAAATGAACACTATTTTTTTTTATTTGCTCCAAGGAGCTTGGCACAGGAAACCCCCAAATCCTACAGTAATAAATCTTCTATTTATCTTTTAAAATCCAGAGCAAAATAAAAACCATTAAGCACCCAAAGTCATGGGCTGAATTCCTCATTTTCATAGCTTGCTACAATCTTCTGGCATAAAAAGATTAAGCTTTATGAAGCAAAAAAAAAAATAACTTCCCAGTGTAAAAATAACAGCCTCATTGCCTTCTATGGAGCACTGTATTATTGTATGACACAATTAAATGGCAGGAGCACTTAGAAATTGCAAAGACAGGCACAATCCAGAAACCTGCATCTGATCCAATCTGATTCTTTTCACACTATCAGGCATTTGCACTAAATCTGAAGAGGAAACGTGGTCCAGCTATAGCATAAAATGATCACCCAGGTAATAACCTCACTGTCATGATTATTTAACTCTACAGACTGACACAGTATTCAAGCAGAAGAAAAAGGAATCCTCCCAGAATTATTCCAATCCCAATTGTTATGCTGAGGAGGAGCCAACTTTCTGGCTATCACCGCCTGTTTAGGGTATCTCAGAGCAGAAATCAAGGGAGAGGTTAAGATCTCCATGGTAATTACACATTCTTAACACCACTTAAAATAAGGTCACAGAAGTTGCACCCTTGAAAATCAGCACTATATAGTCCTTTGAAGTGCAGATACTTGGCATGTCAAAGAATCAGGCCCTCCTTTAGCAGTGCTTCCACACAGCCTTCACGCGAGGATACATCAACTAAAAAATTTAGTGTTGCCCGTCCCAATCTTTGCATGGTACTTAATTACAAGCTAAGGCAGCAGCAGAGTCCAGCACAACCTGAAGGCTGAAGTTTGCTTAAAAAAAAAAAAGCAGTGGGAGTGTTTTCATTAAGTCTGAGAAGGTATCAGGAAATACTCAACAGGTCTTCCTCCAAGATTTTTTCACCCTGATGAGAAAGACTGCTTAAAGCTCAATTAAAATTGATTTGCATTTTTTCTGTGCAAAGTGCAAAGCTGAAAGTGGGTGCTGACAGGGCACAATCAGGATAATTACTTCATCAGAGAAAGTGATTCTTGTAAAAGTCATTAAATGTGTCTACAATAACACCTATGAACATTTAATAATTGACCTTTCAGTAGGATCCTCAGAGCAGGATTGAGAAAAATCCAGTGTGGCAATTAGGTAAAAAATAAAAAAATCTCTCTGTGAATCTCCATCTATTCCCAAGTTTCCTTCTTCCTCACTAAACTCAGACTTACAGAACTGATCTACAGGCATTTCAGGGGAAAACCAAGCAGAACCTATTTTTAAAGCCTCCCTAACCCTACACATCATATGCACCATACATTTCTAAATGTTATAACGTGCTCTCATTGGAATTATGTTCTCTGCATAGGCATCCACTCAGATGCTGGTATCATAAGAAAGCAGCTCTTCTGATATCTTGTTTAGGGATATTGCTATTACTAGTGCAGCTTCTTAAGAAGCCTGTGATGCACAGTTCTTCACTCTTACTAAAAGCAAAGACACTTCGATGTCTTCAATTTTCTCCTTGGTTTTGGGGGAGATTTCTGATCAGGGAGTTCTCTATTTCCTGCAGCTCCTAAAAGCTGAAGCTTGGGTTTGTTAATTCATTGGTCATGGAAAAATGTCAGTGTTAGCCAAGAGTGCATCCAGCCCCTGAGTGAAGTCAAAGAACTGTAAGTCATTCATAACTATTCTGTGTGCCCTGGCCTACTGATTTTAAAACAATTTTTGCTGTGGCTGCATTCATATAAATGTGCTGATTATTAATATGATTTGTGTCAGCTTTTAACCAGTTGGTTAAGTACTCTTTAGAAACTCTAAATTGGTTCTTTCAAAGGTGGTTTGCAATAATTTCTTCCCAAGCTCCTTTCCAAGAGCTATACATGTGGGCATAGCTGGAAATGTCCATTTAACAATACTGGAAGATTTCTTTCCCAAAAAGCAAAAGCCTTGAGAAGAATGAACAGGTGCAGTGGCAGTGAAGTGAAGCCATCCACTATGACAGGACTAAACAAGAGTTTAGCTGAACTTATTTTTTAATTATATATATACTTATAGAACCAACCAGGAAAATCCAGCTAGAAGAAATGAAAACTTCATTAAATCCTGCAGAATTTTCCAAGTAGCTTTGACTTTTAGAAAAAGAAAAAATGGGAAGCAATTTTGAGTGTCCAAATTCTTGATTTGAGCAGTATATAAATAAAAATGCCTTATTCTTTATTTGCTAATTGATTTTATGATCTATTTAAAAACTAATTTCCAATTAATTGAAACAAGAAGGCTTGAGATCTGCTTCTAAAATTATTGCACAACTAAAAAACATTGATGATGTTTTGATGATACAAAAATAAATACTTAAAGACTGGCCAAACCCTAAGTTTTCCTGATTCTCCATAAAATTTAAAAAAAAAAAAAAAAAAAAAAAAAAAAAAAAAAAAAAAAAAAAAAAGCTTTTACTGAGCTAAATCTGAGTGAATCCTCACTGTCTTCATTTTTTTTTTCTGCTGGGTTTCCAAAATGAAACTCCACCTCGGACTTCCTGCATTGCTGTGAATCAGTATGTGCTGGCCTGAGCCACTTGCTAGGTGAATCCTTCCCTCTAACAGCTGGGAGGCTGCATTTGCAAACACACAGCAAAGAGTGGACAGCTCACTGTCACAGGGCTCTGACTCAGACAATCCTCTCAACATCTTCACAATACTCTCAGATCAATAGCTCAGTTAAGCAAAGGGTATATGAAAATATTATTGTAAATATTATTGTAACAAGTGCTTTTATCACTTCTGGGATTGATTTACTGATTCATTGTTTTCTGACCTTGAAGAATATGCAATTAAAAGATGCCCCCAGGATGCAAATGGCTACTAGAATTTCAATTGGCACTCATTTCTCCTCAGTTTCAAAAATCCTCAATCTTCTTTCGAAGACATTTCATTTTAATTTTACCATACCACTATGTAATCTCCCTAGAACTTCTCACCAGAGCACACTACAGCTTTTAACACAGGAAATGCAATGGGGTTGTATTTTGAAACAACAGATGTTTCGCAGGTGTAAAGATTGCAATAGTAACCTATTTTCAACAATATTGGAAATAAGCTGTAGAAAGCTACATCTTTGAGGGTTTTTTTCCCCTCTGGAAAAAATAATGTCTCAGCATTGCTGCACGGCACTCTCTATTTGAGGAAACTGTAATTCCAATAAAAAGTTATAGAAGCAAAATCTTTCAATGTCCTGCTATGCAGAGCTGCTCTGCACAGGATTAGGAACTGGAGAACTGGGAAGACCCCACTTGCCTACATTTTCCCTATACCCAGGTGCCCACTGCTGCTCTTCCCAAAGGAGCCACGCAGCTCCCAGGCTGAGAGACATGGCCCATATCTGTGTATACCCACGATGCCTTTTCTGTCAGGATCTAAACAGAAGGTGCCATCCTGTTACTGTCAAGTAATTGCACTCTTTAAGAGGATGTCAGAGAACTAAGAGCTGGCACAAAATCCTATAACTCCACCAACGGGCACTAGCACCCCCAGGAAACTGTCAATCTCTGGAAACATTGTCGGGTTTAGAAAATTTAAGTTCCTTTGACTGAATTTGATTTTACGTCACCAGTGTAAGCTACAGATCTCAATATGGACACCTGGAGTGATTTAAATCACACCTAAACAGATTTTACTGATTTTACAAGGAGGACAATGTAAACGCCATCTGATCCTGTCTCAGTATACTCAGGAATTTTTTCAATACTCTCAGACTGGTTTTGGTGCATTATTGAAACTATTGTAAACTTATTAATCTAGATCATAAGGCAGGAAAAAGAAATGTTGAGAAAAAAAAAATTTAGTCTTTGAATACCTAAAACTGCAAGCAAAGGTTCATTCAGGAATCCAACAGATTACAATAGGAACAGTGATCTGTGTGAATAGAAGTGACTCAAATGCCACCGACTGTGTCGTAAAACAATGTAAATGCTCTTCCCTGAATGCAGCGCTCTTGGAAGGCATCTTTCAACTTTTCCATCTGAAAAAAGCATCAGTTTTCCTTAAAGACAGATACGGATAAAGCAGGACACTTCTGCCTGAGGAGAGGCTAGCTGGGCTGATATTCGATATAAGCGCTCAGTCCCAAACGGGAGGAGGGAGAAGTGATTGATGGTTTGTAAGGAATTACTTGACTTTTGCTTGTAACAGAAGCTTTTTGGATTCTCCCAAAGTTCTTGTTGAAGACAAGAAACAGCTTTTGAAACAGCAGTTTTCCCCTTACCAGCAGATGGAATAAACCTGTGTAAAAAATGCCGCAGATTTAAAATACATATAAAAGAAAGGAAGATATTATTTGACACACTGTCCTTTTTCTAATGCTCTGCTGTTCTTTAAGGTTTGCCTCTATTTTTCTATTACCTGCCCTCTTAATACAGTGTGAGTAATTCACCTCTCTGCAGGAGGAGTTTCACAAACCCAGTATCAGGAGTTCCCCAATTCGGTAAGATGCATATTACCACAGGAACAACTCCTTCTCGCTCTGTGTCTCCTGGGGCTCCAAGGTCAGAGTTGCATGAACTTGACTACGACAACCCTTTCCCGAGCCGCCACAGGGCTCGACTCTCTTGGCCCTCATCTGGACAACTCCATCTGCCTCCTGCAATTGTCTCCTCTGGGAAAGACGGGAGCTTAGCTCTGCTGCTGGGGTGTTCGAGGAACAGAGGTATTAGGAGGGGCAGATTTTCGCGTTTCCTTCCATCACGTACACAAGGGAGCAACGGACCTGAGCTCTGTATCCCGCCCTAAAGAGGCAAACTGATGATCCAACAGGTGGAATAAATTCATACAATTCCAGTCACACACAAATTCGGTAGGAAGACTTCTCCTCAATAATGCCCAGTCCCAAGGCAAAGGCACAGCTGACACTCTCTGTCTTACGTCTCGTTGTCACAGAGCATTGCTCATCTACGAGCCTCATGCAAAGCACGACGCAAAGGACGATGCACGCCAATGTGCTCTACCGCGGGAGAGAGACGACAAAAATTGCTCTGCCAGCTCCTGAAATCCTAGCCCCATCCACCGAGCACTCAAACAAAAACTGAAGAGAGAGAAACCGAATTAAGTCACTCCCTCTTCACGGGTTTAACAGCCACTGCTCAAAGAACAGACTCCATCAATGCAAGCATTCAGAAGCAAGAGCATTAAAAAAAAAAAAAAAAAAAAAAAAAGGAACTAGAAGGGTCAATCGCATATTCTCCTGCTCTTAAAATCTCTTTACCTCTCCGGAGGGTGGGCGGGCTGCGTGGCTCCCGCAGCCCCGCCGGCGGAGGGGGTTTGCCCGTGGGCAAGGAGGAGCAGGAGCATCGATGCAACCTCCCGGGAGACACAGGAGAACAACGCGCCGCGCCAAAAGAGCTGAACGTTTTACTCTTGTCAGCCACTGAAGGCTTCGTCAGACTCTCGGGTCTTAATCTTAGGGATAAGCATATGTTATAGATACATTGTGGGTCTTGAATTGTGTGCCGTGTTTTTTTCTCTCTTCGCAGATGTTCGCCGGTTTAGATTCAGATAAACACAAGGAGCGAATAATTAAACTCTAAAAAATGCCTTGTTTCCTTTTGTTTAATTTGTTGTTTGGGGATTGTTTGTTTGTTTGGGTGGTTTCGGGGTTTTTTTAACCGGTAGGTCCACTTTTAATAGATGCAACCAAAAATACCGATGGGATGGACGTGTGATACGAAGACTGCACTGGCAGCAAAGTGGGTTTACAAAATCGCTTGTATGTTTCTTCGCGAGGAGAAGGACTGTGCTAAAGCCGAAAAAAGCCTATCTATTCAGCGGCCGCACCGTTTTGTTTTGCCTCTGAAGCGCCTGCGCTCGTCTCGCCGTGAGGAGACCCCGACCGCCTGCAGGAGCAGCCCAATTTTTGTGAAGGCAAACGCGTCCACGGAGAATTGTTCCACCCACCCTCTCTAAAAATTAAAAAAAAAAAAAAAAAATTCTTAAACTTTTGACAAGGAAAGGAGCGCGCTCGGGTCTGCCTCGGTCTGTCCCAGCGCCCTTGGGGTGGCGAAGGGACGGGCGGACGAATGCCACCGCCGTAAACGACGGTAAACAATATATACATCAAGGGAGGCAACGCCTGGGGCCCCCGTGACCTTTCCGCTGCTCAGGTTAAATCTATAAATACCCAAAAGACATCCGAGCCCATTGTTTTGCTGCCCTCTGAAACCGAACCTGCCAAGGGGACGGAGGGCCGTCCCGCCACCCTCCTCCTCCTCCTCCTTTGGCCTGTCGGCGGCGAGAACGGAGTGCCGGGGGAGGATGCGGGAGCGGGGGAGCGGGGGAGGCTTTCCCCGGAGCCTCTGGACGAGCTCTGCCTCCCCCGGCCCGAGTGCACGGGGCGGGGGACAGAAGGCGAGAGATCCCGAATTCCTTTTCACAACTTCGTGGTTGAACCCGCACATGATTAAAATTCAGATTTATCCCCCTTTTAAATGAGTCTCGTAAAAAAAAAAAAAAAAAAAAAAAAAAAAAAAAAGCACGTTAACTCTGGCGACAAAATTCATGGCTGAGACATAAGTAACTCGGATGCTCGGGAGATGTTTTTTTACAAACCTTGGGGGATTTGTCCGCTTGCTTTTCTCACCTTTGCCCACGCTACAGCCCGACCCGGCACCTCCCAGCCTGCCACCTCGCTTCTCCCAGGAAGATGCGGCCCCGGAGGGAGGGGAGGTCTCTCGGGGAGACTCCGTCTCGCCAATATCGTCACCGAAGAGTTTGGGCACGGCTCTAAGATGGCACGTAAGGGGTCAGGGATTCCTCCAAAACGGGGAAACACGTAGCGCTGCTCCCCAGGCACTCCCGAAGGCTGCAGTTCGTACACGTCCAGCACAGATCCGCCCCGACGCGGGGAGTGAAGCGGGGCCGCTCCGCCGCCTCCTCCCCTCACCCCAGCCGGGGGCCGTGTCCCGCGCTTGGGAGAGAAATCCCCATTCCCGCCTGCCCGCAAAAGGTCTGGGAAAAGGAGAGCCAAGCCTTACTCTACTCGTGGCCGCGTTTAGCTCCCCGCGCTGAATGGTTTTCAGACCCTCCCGCGCTGAAACGCAGGCAATTCAGGCGAAAAAAACGATAAATGGGGCTAGACTGATTTAGGCTACCCCACGAATATTCAAGACATCATTTCCCAGCGCGTAGTGTACGACTTGCGGCCCCTCCGCAAGCACCCCCGTACCAGCAATACCGCCAGCAGAAGAAACGGCCCGTCGCTACTCGGGGGCAGAGGTTTGGAGTGTTGAACCTTTGGGACGCTATAAAAATTCCCTCTTCTCATTTTTTTTTCTTCTATATCGCTGGAGATTTGGCAAGTTTAAAATACGTTAGGTGTAAAGTTTGTTCTTAATTAGGTCTTGTAAAGATGGAATTTGGTGGTCATTATAGAGCCGCTAATCAATTTTCACCCAGCAGCAAAAGTGCACCGCGGAGGAATTAGGTTTAATGAAGTGACTGTGCAAATTACAGTCGCGGACTTTATTTAAAGTCTATCAACCTCCTAAAAATGATTTCTCAAACTGTTCTTGATTTCCTTTGCTTTATGAAAAACATCACGTTTACTTTCTGAGGTTTCAGGCTCTAGCAGCCATTCTCTCCCGCTCTCCAATCTGGCGCATGGAGAGTTTTCCAATTTTCCAATTCGAATTCATGGAGAAATAGGCAAATTAAACTTTTAGAGCGTAGAAAAATATATCCCACTGAGGCTAAAAAAAATTATGAGAAACGGTTCTTTAAAAAGAAAAAAGAAAAAAGAAAAAAAAGAAAACTTATGCAGAGATACGCTCTGTTATTAGAAAGCGGATATTTGTCTTTGGTCCTGTATTTATTCTTTTGAACAGGGAAGCCTCTGAAACCGTGGGCTATTTTTTGACTGGTTGATCGCTGCTGTCCCCTCACTTTTATGTCCCTCCGCTGAGAGAGACGACCCTGGCAGCAGATTTTACCTACTTCTCCTTAGGATCCGCACCGGGAAAGGCTGCTGCTGTTAAAAGGAAATTGAAATACGGTTCCTTGAGGGCATAGAGAGGCAAGGTCTTCATGGTCTCTAGCTCCCTTCAAAAACCCCTTAAATATATAATTTTTTGCAGAAAATATTTTTGAGACCTCGATCTAGAATTCTTTCTCTTTTCCCCGCTCCTTTTGTTTTTGTTTTGTTTTGTTGGTTTGGGGTTTTTTACTCTGAGTTTTGGGCAGCTTATTCTAATTGCTAGCTCAGGGAACGCCACGCAAAATAAATAAAAACAAATTTTAAAAGGTGTTTACTGTTCCAAGTGCAGCGGAATGGGCTTGGCAGGAGTGGAGGATATTTCTGCCCTTTTTCTTACGGGCTGCGCAAAGAAATCGTTTGACCTTTTTGCCCCGTCCGAACATTAAAAAGCAAAGAGAAATCACCCCAAATTCGTTTTCCCCCCACACTACAACTGTGAGAGCGGGGCCGCTCGCTCTGTCCCTTGTGAAGGCCCTGGGGAGCGGGGCGTGGGGACGGCGAGAAGGGCGCGGGGACAGCTCGGGGAGCGGGGCCCAGCGCGTTTTCACCCTCGGGATCGTCGCGGATCCGCGGCGGCGTTTGCGGAGCCCTCGTTTTAGGCCGGAGAGAAACGGCCCAGGGGGACAAGAGGAGACCGAGGGTTTGGCTTGAGCCAAAGGAATAGCTGCGGGCTACTGGATCCCTTTTAAATTAAAAAAAAAAAAAATAAACAAACGAGAGTTTAAAATTAAAAGTACAGACACCGGGAGGGAACTGCTGTGCTCCCTCTCCCCTAACCCCGTCCCGCCGGCCTTGGGGCCGCGGGCCCGTCGCTGCTCCATACGCCGCGGCTCCCGGGAGGAGCCAGGCTCGGGAGCGGGGCTGGACCCCTCGCAGTGCCCCTGACCCGCTGAAGGTCCTTTTCCCTGCCGGGAGCGTTTAACCTCCGGAGAGGGTAGGTTCCCCTCCGCGTCCCCCACACCTCCGCCGCGGCTCGGCCGCGCCGCCCGGACCCCAGCGGGTCCGATCCCGGGAGAAGGATCCCGAGCTGCGGGGGTACACCGCGGGTCCCCATCGCTCCGAGGAGCCGGCGACCCTCGCCCCGGAGATCCTGGATGCCCATATCCTCCTCCTACGCCAAAGCCTCCGCTTAGGGAGGCACTGTCTCCGCGGGGAGGGCACGGGGGTGACCGGTGACTCGGAAAAGAGGAGAGGGGTGCGTCTGGCACCCCACTCCTTCGCCTCCGAGCCACTCGGCAACTTCACGATCGGGGCTTGGGAAACTCTGGGGCAAAACGAAACGCGAGTCCCGAGACACCCGGGAAGGACTATCGCGATCGACAGGCAAGGAGGGAGGAATAAAAAGGAAGCAGAGGGGACATGCCGTCCCTCGCGGGAGACCACGGAGCTGTGTGGGGGGGGGAAGAGACACAGCGAGTAAGAGAAAGTGCCCGTAAAATTAAAGAAAAAAAAAAACACAACAAAACAAAGGACAAAAAAAACAACAAAAAAGAAATCGCTGCAAAATTCCCGCTTCTTTTTTTCTGTACTCCCAGTCCCGTATGTTTTCCGGGACGCGCTGCCCGGCGGGCAGCTCCCGGCAGGACTCAGGGAGAGGCTGGGAGGGAGCGGAGCGGGGCGGGGGAGTCCCGAAGAGAAAGGAGTCACACTAACCGGGGTTGAGGTCCAGGCACTGAGTCGGGTCTTCATTGTCCCCCAGCTGGCCATTGGGGCTGAGGCTTTCCATGGACAAATCCAGCCCCTTGTCCTCCCAGTCTCGCAGTTTCCTCTTTTTATTTGTCCCGATCAAGGCTTCTACTGAGAAAGCGTGCGCTCGGGAGCTGAGGGCCACCGCCGATCTTCGCCTCTCACTCATCTTATCCCCCAGCCCAGACCCTTGGGCAGAGGAGCGACCGGTGGCTGGGAGCACAGAGCTCGGGGGCCAGAGGCACAGCCTCTTGCCTCTTTCTCCCCCCCCCACCCCTCCCCAGCTGCACCCCCAGAAGAACCAGCCCTCAGTCTCCTGAAGGCTCTACATGAGGCTGCAGATACTCCGCAGGCAGAGCCAGGAGGGTGTGCTCAGCCCAGGTCCCAGCACTTGCTCAGAGGGGCTGCAGGCTGGATTACTTTTTTTTTTTTTTTTTTCTTCTCCCCTTTCCTTCTGTCTCTCTCTGATTGATCCAAACTTCTGGGATTTTTTTTTTTTTTCTCTCCAAGAGTTAGGCAGGCTGCGTGCGCCTGTCAAGGAAAAAAAAAAAAAAAAAAAAAAAAAAAAGGAAAAAAAATGTCCCCGGCCAATAGGAGGGAGAGCTCGGGAGAGACCCAAAAGCTGCGACCCAATAGGGAGGAGAAGGAGACTCGGGCTTGAGGGAGAGGAATTTTGGCCATCTGAGTCCTGGAACACCGGCCGGGAGAATTAACTGTTTGAAGAACGGGGAGCCAGTAGGAAACCCATAACTCTAAACACAGAGAGGTAACAACTCCCGCACTTCTCTCCGCCGCACCCAGGTTTCCCGAACGCTGCTGCTGACTAATCCCCACCCAAAAGTGGGCACCCGAGAGGTGCTTTACCACCCCGCGGTGCCGGATGACGGGGTGTTTTTAAAACTTCATTTATGCCATGTATTACTTGCCCTTGCCGGCGGAATCGGTGTTTGGCAGAAGCAGAAGCAACGTCTCGAGGGGGTTGAAATTTCGCTTCAAAACGATGCGTGTCCGTGGAGCGGCGGGGCTGAGCGGGCGGCGTGGGCTGGCTGGGAGACCCAGATACCCTCGGGCATGGGCAGCGCCTTCTCTTTGGGAAGGGTTTTTTATCTAAATAAAAACTTTTTTTTTCCCCTTTCCCCCTTCTTTCTGTCACTCCAGCTACAGCGAAAACAAAGCCGCTAGGTACATATCCCGGCTGGTCGCCTGGATAATATTCAGCATTTTATTTCTGCTCTCTTGTGCACTCTGACCTGACATCCTCCCGGCCGAGGCGGGTCCGCAGCTGCTCCCACGCCCCTCGGTCACGCGTGGCCCGGGGGGGGCCTGCAGTGAAAAGCAGCAAGGGCTGCTTTTGAGAAGGTGACACAAGTGTGTGTTGGTCTGGTGGGACCCCGGGAAAATAGGTGAAGTCATTGTACACGGAAAATACAGCGGGGAAAGCCGCGCGCGGGGGAGGGGGGTAAATACGATGCAAGTACAAAATAAAATGTAAATAATTATCAAGCACGAGAGGGGATTAGCCTGGACCGAGCCGCAGTGGAAAAGCGGGCAAGGAGACACACAAATTTTCAAGAAGGGATTATTTTTCCTGTTCGCTCTTTCTCGGCTGCTCTCCGAAGGTGCAGAGCCGCTTAGGACAGGTTTTTCATAGACGATTTTTTTTTTTCTGTGTGGTTGGAAACAAATGAAAGGGGCACGTGTGGGAGTGTAGGGGGAAGAGACACTTCCTTTTGCTCCCAGAGTGAATCCATGGTGCCCAGGTCAGCGTGGTACGGCGGAGCCCTTCAGCCCTCTCTCCCTGGCCTAAAGCGCAGACTGGCAACAGCCCGGGATTCACACGCACGGAAACGGATTTCAGACGAAAAGCGGGAAAGAAGCCGTTTCTTCGGCAAATCCCGGAAAAGCTAAACCCTGTTTTCTAGGCCGAGGAGCAGGTTTTGTACGTCTCCATCACCCGCCCTACACCCCTCATCCCCCTCCCCGTCGCTCCTTTCCCCTCCCCTCCAGTACACCTCCTTGACAGGTCACTCTCCGCGGGCACAGCGGCGCTGCCGCACGGGATGTCGCGTATTCCCCACCCCGGCCCTGCCCGCTCGCCGGCTCCGCGGGGAGCCCTGCCGGGCAGGAGTAGCAGCAAGAAGGGAGCGACCGAGGCAGGGGCTTGGAGGAAGCCGACAGCGGGAGCGGGGACTCGGAGGAGGGCACATGTGTTTCCAGCGGGTCCCCCGGCTGTGTGTCTTTTCCCAGGCGAAGGAATGTCTTGGGGGAAAAAAAAAAAAAAATAAAACAAACCCAACCCCAAAACCCCACCAAAACAATTCTTTCCCCTCTTTCCGAAAGCCTCGGAAACACTTGTCTGGGAGGCAGACACCGAGGAAGGCTTTTAAGGAAGCTGGAGAGAGATTTTAGCAAAAGAGCCCAAGAAAACAGTGGATTATTTATAGCGTTTTAGTGAAAAGAAACGGTGCTGGAAAGGCAGGGAGGTTTAAGCGAATTTTGGGAACTGATGTAAGAACTCAGAAATACGTTTTTCAGAGCACTAAGTGTGGTTTTACTGGTGGACAGTTTAAAGCAGCCCCGACCCCTTTTGGGTCTCTTACCTTGGGGCTCTCTCCTGTGCCACCCGAGGTCTGCGAGCTGTGTCCGAGCACTCCGCGCCCGGCTCTGGCAGCCGAGCACAGCCTCTGCAGCAACGACAAGAAACACAACTCAGTTTCCAAGCCAATACGGCCCCTAATTGTCAAACCCCAGGGAGCAGACCCTTTTTGCCAGGGCCGGGAGAGCAGCTCCCTTCGGTCCCGGACACCGCTCCCGGGACCGCGGGGATCCACGGCCCCGACGACTGCTTCTTTCCCTCCTCGCTGGCCCTATCCTGGTGCCCGAGAGGCTTAGGGCAGCTCGCCCTCGCAGTGCCCGTCCGCGCCGGGCGGTGCAGAAGCGGTAAACACAAAGGCATTGCTGCTCCGCCGTGCGCGCCGAGAGAGAGGGCAGACCCTGCAGCGACCTTGCGGCCCCACTGGATGTGCCGGGGGAAAGGGGAGGGATGAGGGGGGCGGGGGGCTCCGAGAGCCAACGCTGCCCTTCGCAGGGTTCGCTGCTCCCTGCGCTGAGCAAGCTCACCCGGAGAAAACCCCCTCTCCCCGAGCCGGGGGATGAGATTTCGGTCGAGCTTTTGCACCGAAGTCTGACTGAGCAAAACGCATCGGCGCTGCGCCGCCGACACCCGCACCCCGGGGCTCCTCTCCGCCGCGGCGGCACCGAGGCCGGGGTCCCCTCTCCCCGCGGCGAGCGGTGTAAATCTCGAGGCTACCGGAGGCCTGGCCTTAATCTGGATTCAGATCCGACTCCGACCCCCGGCCGCCAGAGATGAATGCGTCCCTTTGCCTGGTCTTTATTCCAGACTCTTACTCGCAGGGGTAGCTCCCATTAAATCCAGGAAACTGCTCCCTGGAATAAAGTGGCAGGAGCAAGGGTCGCAGGGCCAGGCCTCGGGGTTTATAAAGAAATCATTCACTTCTGCTTTCCAGTTGTCGCAGAGCGAGCCTGAAAAATATTTGTTTATATATGGAAATATTTGGGGGGAAAAGAGAAATAAGGGGAGCCGGCTGCTGGGCGGGAGTGCTGTCCAGATGTGCTGTTTGCAGGGGCTGGGCCAGTTTCAAACCCTGCTCCACCGCAAGAAAAACCTTTCCGAAGGTCCTTCATCCAGAGCTAGCCCGTGGATTTTTTTTTAATTTTATTTTTTTTTTTTAAGTTAGTGTTTGAAAACAACGTTAAAACCAGTCAGCGAGTGCGGGCTGAAGGCTGTCTGATAACGTGAGCGGGTGATTGACTGGGCTTTAACACAGCGCCGATTATCTTTTAGCGGATCGGAGGATTTCCAGGCTGGCTCTCTAGTAAGAGGCAAGTTTAAAGCAAGCACAAGTCGCCGCTTGGAAACACGAGCGAGGTGATGTTCCCGTGCTGCGCGGGGTCAGTTATTGTGACTGGGGGAAAAAAAGTACGCCTGCAATTTATTTTTATGGTCTGCACAAACGGTATTGTTGCTTATATTAACTAATTCATAATTATACCCCTATTATGCTGTCGATTCGTTTCCCCTCCCCTTCCCCCGGTTTTCTCAGGCTTTGAGAATTGAACCACCGCAAAATATTTACAGTCTCAAGTGTTTTTAAATGGGCTTTGTTTGTGTTTTACAAAATAAAAATCTCTATTAGTGTTTAAACAAACACCATGCCAGTCTCTTAAGCCTTCCAGATGTTTGCAATAAAATGTCAGGTTTTGCCTTTGGGACTCGAAATAAAATTTAACTACCTTCACCCTGTAATTATTCTCTTAGCTCTCCCTTCCTAAATTTATCTGCTTTCTATCAGGACAGAAAAAAAAAATCCGATTATACACTCGGACTATAAAAAACAGCCACTACTTTCCCTCCATTTTACCAGGACTTTTCCCCTGTTTGTTTCGGCGCGTATATTATTTTTGTCTCTCCTGTTTTCGGAGCGGCAGAAGCAGGTCAGGCAGAGCAGAAACGCGTCGGAACGTTTCCTGGGCTTAAGGCAACGAAATGCCCCTTGTCCCCGGGCCTCTCCCCCCATTCAGCTCCATCCCGACCCCGGTGTTGCTGGTGGGGAGGAGAATCGGGAATTTAAAACTCTCCCTGAACTTCCACCAGCTCCGGGCGTCACTTTTCTCCAGGCACGAGTCAGACCTGACTGCATTTCGGAGCCTCCCCGCGGAGCTGTTTGGAAATAGGCAATTATGGTGAATAATTCACACAAAGCAGGTTCCCCTCGCAAACAAAGAGCAAAGTCCCAGCTAGAGACCTTTCTGCCTTCTCAGCTACTGATTTGGAACAACACAGGCAGGATTAAAAGCCATGCATTTTGTATTTACCACGCCAACTTCAGAACAACCCGGAACGATAAGCGGGGGACTAGATGATCTCTCTCTTCATTTGCAGACTACAGACCCTCTTTGCCTGCTTGTCAGCAGGCTCGCGGAGTTTCTGCAGCTTTCAGGTCCCGCTGCTTGCGTGAAACCCGCAGCTACACCCGGGCGGGCTGCTCTGCTCCACGCTCCCTGTGCGCTGCAGCCCTCGGGCACAGCCTGGGGGCGCGCCCGCCCGGGACACTCGGCTTCACACCCACGGGCACCCCGAACCCAATCCCGGCTGCTCCTGCCGCCTGCTTTTTTTTTATAAGATATTTATTTTTCCTCCCTCTTCTGCAGATTTTCTCCCTGCCTTGTGCTGAGGTCTCTGCTGACAGGTGAATCCTCGTGGCTGCAGCTCTCGGATGGCGAGCGGCAGGAGGCGGCCCCAAGGAGGGCAGAGGCTGGCGAGACCACCAGAAAGCAGGGCTGAGACACTCCACCTCCCCCCTCAGAACCCCCCTCAGAACAAACAAACAAACAAACAAATAAACAACCACCCACAAAAACTGTGCACAGCTCGGCTCCGAGAGTGAGGGACAGAGGTGTCCAATCAATCAGCCGTGCCACCCGCCACATTACCTTCCTGACAACCTAGTCTGTGCACACACACACACACACGCACACACACACACACACACACACACACACTCACACCCCTGAGAAGAGGGGGCAAAGCAAGCCGAAGTCGCTCACACAGGGTGGTGGTGGTGCCGAGGAGAAGGTGCAGCTGGGCTCCTGGGCTCCGCTGCCCCCCTGCGCGCTCCCCCGGCCTCATCTGCACTGGCTCGCTGAGGTTTCCCCGGGGCCTCCTCTTTCCTGCCCCTGTTTGCAGGTGGACTCTGGAGTGGTGTTAGCCGGCAACACGGGACAGAGAGATTTCAAGGCTGTTCATAGGTCTGGGTCGGGTTATTTTTGTTGTTTGTTGGCTGGTTTGGGTTTTTTTTTTCTCCTAATACATAATTCCCTTAAGGGATTTCGGAGTTCTACAGGGTTAGGAGACCTCGGGAGGAGCGGGGGAAAGCCGGCAGCGGGGCTGTATCTAGACAAACGCCAGGACAAGAACTTTAACCAGATCCACTGTCAGAGTCAGGGCACGGGTCCCGAGAAAGTCGCCGGCCAAGCAGCTCCCGGAGGCCGAGGGGCTCAGCTCTGCCGTGGCTCAGCACTCCCCAGATCGGGAGGCGCATGCCTCCCTTATCACCGCACGAGGAGCACCGGGAGAGCCGGGCCAGGATCAGGCGTGGGGTGGCCCACGCGCGAGTCCCGGCAGGGAGACTTTAGTCTGAAAGGTGACTGCTCTCTGCAGGGAGCCTGACTGCTTTTCCATCGGGAAAGTAAAAGAAATCAGTTTAATGCTGGTAGCAAACAGCATTTATACGGCGGCGCGTTGAAGAGCTGCTTCCTCTCAGATAATTGCTGCTATTATAATTTGGGATAGTTTGAGGGAGTTGACGTTTGGGGATTTGTTTCCTTTTTTTTTTTTTTTTTTTTTTTTTTTTGATTATTTTTCCAGCCCAAATGCAACCTTCGGCTCCCAGACCCACAGGACTGAGTGCGGTCGGTGGAGAGATCTGGAGACACGGGGCCTATGGTACCTTGCAGCGCTCTCAGCCCGAGCTGCCGCCGGGCGGGAGAAAAGGGAGAAGCCAAGTGTGCTTTAACCTCGCCCGGGTCTGGGCAGGACCCACCCGGCAGCCACGCTGCCCCTTGTCCCGCTCATGTCCTCAAGCCTCACAGATGTCGAAAAAGTGGCGTTCCTCGCTGTGGGTCTTGCGCACAATGGTTCTCATATGGGGCGCTGCAGGCGGACAACCGGCCCCTTGTTACCGAGACGGGATCCAAAGCCCGCTTTTCCAGGGAGGAAAGCAGGAATGCGCACAGCATTTCAGTGTGTGTTAGGTCAAAAAAATAAATATAAGGGGAGTTTTTTTTTCTCTTCAAGGCACGGGTCTTTGAACCAAGAGACGTCTCCGCGCTCTCCTACCTCATACATGATGTGTTATACTGTAAACAATCCCGTTTAGGGCCGAACCTAAAACGAAGCCGACTTTAATGGGACTATTCAAAAGATCTGTAGCCGCCGGATGTAATCCTCCCACTATGTAAAACAGAAGTTTATCCCCCCTGTGCTATCAACGCTAGGCACAACTACAGAAGCAGGAGAGTGGTCCCCGGCCTCCTCACGAGATACGCTCGTGTCACACCCCGGGAACTTCAAACACGGCTCACTTTGACCCACGTGAAACATGACTGATGTGTAAGGCAAGCACGCCAGGCATGCGGCTCTTAGCCCCTCGAAAATGGTCATGACCCATCGGACCCTGTCTTTCTACATCTCAAACCTCGTCCGCTCTTGCTCTGCGCCCAGAATATACCCATATTTATTTTTAAGCAAGCTTTTATTAGCTTCTAATACTGTTTTTATTAGTTTATAGTAACCAGAAAGCTGCCGGGGAACGGGCTCTCTCAGGACGAAATTCTGGGCTCGCAGAAGGAGTTTCTCCTGGTGTCTGTGATCCTTTTTTTTTTTTTTTTTTTTTTTTCCTCTTTTCTTTTCTTTTCTTTTTTCTTTTTTTCATGCGACCTGCACTCCTCTCAGGGATTTCTCCTGCCTGGAAGACAGAAACCTTAGAATCGAACGGAGGGCGACGAGCGATTACGCCGTGGGATACCCCCTGATCCAGCTGAACCTTTATCCCTCCCTCAGCGCAGCTTTCTCGGCTCCCCACAGCCCATCCCGCTAATTCCCCGGAAAGCCACGGAAGCCTACAGGTATCCCCCCGCTCCCGTCTCCGGTGCGGCCGCATTCCTGCCGGCGTCACGTTCTACCACGATTCTAGAAGTGAAATTATCTCCTCTCTCCATCCCCTGGGGGAACACGAACACAGAGAGAGCCCGGCAGCGTGTGCGGTGCTTCCCCCGCCGCAAGGCCTCTCCCCCCGCCCTGTGCTCGGCCCCAGGCGCCCCTGTCGCGGTGGGCACGGAGTCGCCCCGGGTCAAGGAGCGGCGTGTGGCAGGCTCGGAGGAGGAGCCCGAGGGCCGCAATGCCGCCTTTCAGGCTCCCGCAGAACAATATTTTGAGGCGGGCGGTGAGCAGCAGCCAGCTGCTGTCCGCAGGGGCCGAACCGCAGGGACATCTCCGCAGCAGGGGAGAGAGGAGCCCCCCGGCCGGCCGGACCTAGGGCAGGCAGCCCCGGCAGCACTTCCCGAGGCTGCCCGGCGTGGGCGCAGCAACCGGGAGGTTCCGTGTGGAACCAGCACGGGAAAATCGGCCGCGAAGGGCTCCGGCTCAGGGAAAGACAGCGCCGGCAGCAGGCGACGGCTCTCGCCTGGCACGGCCGGCCAGCGGGTGAGCTGGGAGAGACAAATTCAGAGGGGACAGCAGCTCGCCCACGGAGGGAGGCAACGAAGCAAACTGAGAGCGGGATCAGACTGCTCAGCACAGATCGGGGCTTTCTCCTCGGGAACGAGCAGTGAGCGAGGGGGGAAGACTCGCTGCAGGGCAGAGGGGTGTTCAGCCGCCTGCATCCAGCCGCTCTCTCGTGCGTGGGTGGCAGGAGGCTAAATAGGTACTCCTGGCTTTGGGCTGCAGTCAGGCGGGGCCAGCATGACGAGAGCGGCCGCACAGCAACCAGACAAAGCCAGCCTGTGCCACACTGCAGCCGCGCTCGGGGAATAGGAGCTCTGCCTTTGGAAAACAAAAACACAATAGCAATTAAGCGCTCATCTGAGTGTGACTGCTTGTTTGGCAGAGACTGACCGGAACCCGGAGGCTTTCCCCTTGCCAGCACACACATTCGCCCCCGTTTTCCTTCTTCACCATCCGTGCGAGAGGCGTCCCGCCCAGAAAAGCTCTCCAACTATCGGGGCAAAACTCAGGCTGTGTGTGCCCCTGTATCGCCCGGGGAATGGGGGCGCAAGGGGGACAAGTATGGCCTCTTCTAAAATAGCGGAGTCGAGCAATAGCCTCTGAACCAAAAGTGCCTCCGCAGCAATCCTGACTGGAAGTTTTCTTCTTTACAGATGTTTTGTGGCATATTGGTCTATTTTTAAGATCCCCCTGTGCCTTGGTAATCCTGCCCTGCCGCATTTTACTCACTTTGCGTTGATGTGGTTTCTCCTCTTGCCTTTCAGGATTATAAAAATCTCTCCCTCTCCCTTCCTCTCTTTTCCCTCTATAGTCGGGTTTCAGAGAAATGTTGGTTAAACCTCATCTGCTGCTTTCTTTCTCTTGTGATGGCAAATTCGGCGTCATCTGTGGACTTGCCCAATGCAAACATTGCATTAAGAAGTATTTCAAGGCATTTTATTGTTGCTCTGCAGCGCTTTGATGTGGTCTATAGGCACCGATTGTTGATGTCTCCCTGCGACTCCTCACAGTGTCAGCATCTCATTTCTGTCGCTTCTTCCTCCTCCCCCCGCATCCCTTCCCTTTTAAAAATAAGGAGTTTGAACGGCCGCGACAGATCCCACCACCTCACCGAGGTGTCACTTCGGTCCCATTTCCCAGGGGAGGGCCACTTCTGGCAGTAGGGGGCTGCCCCCAACCTGGAACCACACATTTCCCTGACCGCAGGCTGCAGTGGGGGCGGCCGTGTGCCTGGCCACCAGCCGGCAGGTCTCCTGTCCCCCACGGGCACCTCGCCTTCCCGCTGCTCTCCCCGCACCCCTCCCCACAGCGGGGGAGGCAGCGAGCGGCCCTCAGCACGCAGGGGAGCGGGGACTGCGGCAGCACCGGAGCCCCCACCCCCGGGGCAGCCCCCACGGGGAGCCGCCCTGCCGGACGGGTCTCGCCCGCTGCCTGGGCCCTCTCGCCGGCCACCGGCGGCTGCAGCCGTCTCGCCCCTTGGCAGCAGCGGGATCAGAGCCAGTCTTCTGTTGCCAGTGGCTCGCGTGGGTCCAGGAAGCCTCACAACGAAATGCTGCCGGCGTGCGGCTGCTGCGGAGCCGTTCCCAGCCGCGCTGGGGGAGAAGGGCGCAGCCCCCGCGCAATCCGACCCGGGCTCCGCCAGGCGCGGCAGAAGCAGAGCCCGGGTCGAGCTCTCTCCAGCGCGGGCACCCGAGGAGCTTTGCAAATATCCCCACGGGCTTCCGAGAGAGCCACTTCACACTTTGCGTGGTCTGTAGGGTCAGCAGCCTAATCCGGGTCGGTATCTCTGGAATGGAAAAGCCAGGCAGCAGCGGCAGTGATGGCCCAGCAAGAAAATCATCAGCGGCCGGCGCCGCTGATTCAACACGGGCCTGTGTTTTCAGTGGGAGAGTGACGGGGTCAGCGTCTCTCGGGCCCATCACACAAACACGCTCCCCTTACCCTTCCTCCCATTTGATTTTCCTTAGCAAAATAAACTCCTGACCTCCGCACGGGTGGGTCTCTCCCGGGAGTCAGGCCATTAGGCAGGTGGCTGTGGCTCGGTCAGGGAGGGGGAGGCCCGAGGGAGGCAGCTGTCAGCCTGCCGCTTCCGTCCGCTCGGATCCTAGCGCTGTCCCTGCCACCACCACGGCCCGGCGGCGGCCGAGACCCTGGGGACAGGGAGGGCGCTGCAGGCTTCTCCGGGCAAGGAGGGAGCAGAAGAGAGAGGGCCTCCCCGGTGGGCTCAGGCAACGGGTGGGGCTGCCTTTGGTAATTCCAGCCTATGCATCGCATCCCTGAGCTGGGAGCGTTGCAATAGACGCGAGGGTCCTGGTGTTATATGGGGCGACTAATTTTTGAGGAACGCTCAAACAGGGTTGGTCATGCACCAGTGAAAGCAGAGGGCTCTCATACGTCGCAGAGGCAGACACTGATCTCTTCTCTGTGGTGACCAGTGACAGGACCCGAGGGAACGGCGTGAAGCTGTGTCAGGGTATGTTTCAGCTGGATATCAGGAAAAAGTTCTTCACCCAGTGGGCGGTTGGGAACTGCCCGGAACGGTCTACCCAGAGAAATGGTCACAGCACCAAGCCTGACGGAGCTCAAGATGCATTTGGACAGCCTTCTCAGGCTCAGGGTGTGATTCATGGGGCTGCCGTGTGCAGGGCCAGGAATTGGACTTGGATGATCCTTGAGGGTCCCTTCTAGCTCAGTATATTATATGGTTCCATGATTTCCCTCCTGCTCTGACGAAACTGGGTCGGGACCATTTGCCAAGCCGTGTCCTGGCCCTCGCCACGGCTCCAGCCGCGGTTTTTAATTGCTCCTGGGCTATTGCAGCTCGACGTGTGCGCGCCTCTCTCAGCCAGCCCAGGGCAAGCGGATAAAAGGGAGGGTCCCACCGCACGCTCAGTCAGCCCCTTGTGCACTGGCGGGCTTCTCCCTTGTGAACGAGCGGGGATGTAAGATAAGCCCTAGAGCAGATGTTCCGGCAACCAGGCTCGCCCGGAGAGAAAGCCCCGTCTTTCCCCGCCGCCCCATTCCTGCGCTCCCGGCGCTCGCTCGCTCCCGCCTCCCGGGCCTCCCCGCGCGGCCCGATGACCTCATCCCCGGCATGTTTGCCATTACGCTTTGAGTCACCCAACCATCTTTTTAAAAAATTAAAAAATATAAATTGCTGCTTTGTGAGATCAAAGTAACGATTTCGAGTGCATCTGGAAACTGGAGAAAAAAAAATTGGAGCAGCAACAGTTGCACAACTTCAAAGTGTTTTTTTAACAATGATTTTTCTTCTTCCTCTCCTCCCCAATCTTTCAAGCATCAGATAAAGACAATGGGCTCCATGGCTGTTTTCCAAGGAAATAACCTGCCTAAAGTGCCGCACAAAATCTCAAGTAGACAGGAAACACCTTACACGGCTTTATTCTTTCGATCAAATGGAAATAGTGGGAGACTCGTCTTTCTACAAGCCCAAATCCCGTCGCTTCTAAACGGCGTCTGCGGAGTGTGTTGTAACGTGTAGGTAAACGAGCTTCAGGCGCGGGCTGCCACTAAGTCTTTCTTCTTTTATAGAGGTTTCTAACAACCCTGCACATGCCCCGTATAACACAGCAGCCGAGTGTAACCCAATAACTTGCAGGGAAGGAGTAGAGGGCAGCGGCGGGGGAAGATTTCACCAGCAGACACCCTCGGGCTGACAGGGAATGTAGTGGACGGAGAGAAGCAGGTACCGGGAGCGGCAGAGAAATTATTATTTTGTTTATTAGCAGGATATGCCTACCCCTGTACCCCAGTGAGCGTGGATCCCAAGAAGGCAGCAGAGTGGGTGGGAAAACCACGCTCTCCTCAAGCCCCGCTCTCCGTCGGGGTCACTCCTTTGGGCTCGGTGGCCCTCAGTGCCATCTCTTTAGTGTTTCCAAAGAGAAGCACCAGGATATTTCCCTTCCCCAGCTGGTATCCCTCAAGGTCCTCGGTCCTCTGCGTGGGGACGGTGCCCGCAGCGAAATGCTGAGGCCGTAAAGGGCAAGCCCGCAGAGGCGGAGGCTCTAATGGCTTCGACCCTGCGCTCCTGACCCGGTGCCTCCCCCACAGTTGTCCTTTTTGCCCCCTTAACTACTTCAGGACTGTGCCTTTGAACTTGGAGCAGAGAAGAAACCCCCTTTGGCAGGGCGGTTTCCTGCAAAAGGGAAAAAGCCGACCTCGACTCTTGGGTGTCAGGAGACGTATCTGGAGCCCCGGGAACAGAAACCTTCGCCAGGTTTTTCAAGTTAATGGACAAGCCTAAGAAAGCAAAGAAGAAGGAACATCTTTGGGTGCAAAGAGCCGCTGAAGGAAAATCGCAGCTCTTTGTAATCTGCTCGGAAAAGCAAGAGAAGCCAGGCTTCTCTTGCTAAAAAGGCCGAGCTGGGTCAGCAGAAGCCGAAAGCAGAGCACGGCCGGGGCAGGGGCTCTGGGCCTTTAGCTGCAGGTCTGCGGGCGATCCTTCCCCTCGCAGTGGCTGCTGCAGCCGCGGTGGAGCCGAGCGAGTCTCAGCTCCGCTGCGCGGCCGCGGCCTCGCCCGCCGCCTCCCCTGCCCGGGGGACCCCGGCGAAGGCCCCGCCGACAGATGTGACACCTCGGGGTCACACCTTCCTCCTCCGCCCTAACACCGGGCATGCGGGTCGGCCTGTGCAGCGCAGGCTTTACTGACCCGTTTTTTATTGTAGCTGCATCTTCTCTGGTTTTCGCATCGGGTTTTTACTCCCTCTTTTGATTTTTCAACTCACGGCTCGGGCGGACGCCGTCTAGCCGGTGTTATGCGATTAATTCTCTTTGTGGCTGCAAAGACTTGCAGGCTCCCCATTCCCTCTTTAGGTTTCACGACTGATCCCCGGCGAATTGGTTTCCAGGTCTGCACGGCGCGGCTTAAAAGCGACGCTTCAAAGGCCGCCTTTTCGTTTTAACGTCAGCATTGGAAAACAAATTTAGCAAACCCTCCCCTCTCCCCGAGAGACCGTCACAGCGCACAAGCCCCAAAACCTCGCTGGAGAGAAGACACCTCGGCGGCACCACACGAAGCGTGAAAATCTAGTGTGTCACCAGCTCTTGGGAGCTTTACAGCGCCGTCCCTTACGGTTTGCGGCCGTAAACCCGTGCGGAACTGCAATAAGAGCTCAACCCCTCCAGTCTTCACGCACTCCCTATAAATAACCACTGTAAAGAGCCACAGAGCGAACTTTTCGGGGTCGGGATCTCCGCAGTTGTAGTTTCCCTCCTACACCGTTTCCCGGCTAAACGCCGAGAGGCTCGTCCTGTCGGAGAGCACCTTTTCGTCAGCGTCTCGCCGTATTCCAAAACATGTGTGTCTAGAAACAGAACTAGGTTGGCGACATTAATTCTTCTGGTCCTCTAACCCTGATCCCAGATTTAGAAATTGCTCATCTCCCGTTTGCAATGTCAGATACATCACAGAATAGGGGGAAACTCGGGGACGGGGGGGACGACGGGGGGGGGGGGTGGGGGTGGGGAACGGGACGATTTCAGAAATCAGTTTATGTTTATTTCCGGAGAAAAAGATCTCAAAACAACAAACCAACCAACAATAAACCGGTAACCTATTTCAAATATGTCTAGGAGATCAATGTTACCTCTTTCCACATAATCGGGGTTGACACCTCGTTTACACGCTGGCGCAGCTCGAAAGCTTTTTATGGGTGTGTTCGCGTAAATAAATACAAATATATTTTCTTGAGAGAAACCCTCTGAATTTTGAGCACTGTGATTGGGTTTTGGTTTGGGGGCCCTAGGTGCTCAGGAGGGTGATAAGACTGTCCTTTTCTAAATAAGAACGAATTCGCGGGAGAGGGAGGGTTGAGGGCAAAATCACTCCGAACAAACTGGACAGGACTGGACACATACTTGCCAATCCGACCTGGGTTGCCTCTCCCAGAAAGGTCAACGCCAAAGGAAGATAGACGGACAGATAGCTGGACAGACTGTCAGACAGGGACACGAATAGATTTTGCAAGTTAGAAAAGGAGCTTGAGTTCAGCCTGGAAAGGCGTGGCACAGTTCTGAGTGGAGTTCACTAGGATTTCTTTGTTTGGATGGAAGTATACATCTCTTTCGCAGGCACTGCTTTGATCGAAACAAAACTACACCTACACTTCCCTGTCAGGTTCAGAGGAAGAAGGAGAACGCGGAGTAAACTGTTCTTTTTCAGCTGACGATAAAGATCACACTGCAGACTAGACGGCCTGGCAGCTCAGACACAGCAGAAAGAGGGGTCACAACCAGGGGCTCATACTCACCCCCTCTGCTTTGCCAGTGGGTCCTGTGGACACTAGAGACACCACTTCTAGATGCCTTCAAACAGAAAGCGGGCACAGACCCGGCAGCCCAGCGCTTCCACACACACACACAGAGGACGCTCCCACACCCACCCACCCACCCCCACAGCGACACACGGCGAGAGAGGCAGGCGAGCCCCTGGGTGCAGGCTCCAAGCTGGGATAAGCTTTTCGGGAGCGGTGCGGGCAGCCCAGGCAGCCCCGCTGCTCTCCCGGGGCCGGGAAAGAGGGGAACGTTGCAGGGACCCGGAGGCGCCAATTTGTGTCGGCCGCAGGGTTCCCAAAAACGCCTCCCCAGGCGGGGAGCCGCCGGCTCCACCAGGGCTCCGAGGAGGCCGTACCTGGGGGTGGCTGTGGGCAGGCGGCCAGACAATTCCCCCCCCTCACTTGCCCTCTGCCTTCACCCCTGCAGGGTACGCGCTGCACGCCAGACCCACGCCCACAGCACTCCTGGCTCTGCACGCATCCTCCTGTGTAAGAGGCTTTACACGGACCTTCCTTCTATCTTTTAATTATTTTTTTTTGTATACACACATATATATGTGTGTATATATATATGTGTATATATATTCGCACACGTGATGTTAGCTCTTATTCTCGATCCGTTCGCCATGGCAATTGATCGCTCCGTGTTTAGCCTATTTTCAGCAACAGCAATAAAAATGTCCAGGGCATTTGAGCTCTGTTTTAAGGACAGAGTTCTTCGGAATCGACTTTAACAGTGCATTTGCCCAGATTTAGTTTAATCTCTCTGCCCAAACATACCTCCCGAACCATCCTGTACCGTTTCAATGTGCAAGGAGTCAAATATGTGTAAATACGCCGTTCCCGGCTGAAAGCTGCCCAGCTCGCAAGAATCAGGGGGGGGAAAAACTAAACCATATGTGTACAACCTCACATTCTGCATTGCACTGTAAGATAAAGAGCTTTGCCGCATCGATTCAATGGAAGTCATTAAAAAGAAAGCCAGTGAAGATTATATCCGTATTTGGAAGGCAAATGCTTGCTTAGAAAATCTATTTGGGATACAACAACGCCAGGTGAGAGTTTGGAGGCATTAGGAGAATCGGTGATGCATGAGCCCCAGTCGCCTGGAATAAAAGGGGTTGAAAAGATACTCGGCGGGGCTGATCCCTGGGACCTGGGGAGACGACGGGAGCGGAGACTCCCCGCTCGGAGTGAGCACCATGGGGGCAGGGAGAGAGACCCGCTGCTGCAGACGCGGGAGTGATGCGCTACCCGACCTCGGCACTGCCACGGCCACAGCACACGGAGCCTGCGAAGAAAACGCGAGGGATCGGCGGGACTCGTCAGGCTTTGCCGAGACAAGAATGAAAATGAGCAGCGGGATTTATCTACGGCAGCCAGCTCTGCACCCTTCACGGAACGGTGCCGAACGCGCAAGGCTTCATTTCTCGATACGTACCAACTCACTCACTAATTGTTTCTATTCTCTTTCCCCTCCTAACATGGTTTTCGTTATATGGAAATTGCTGCAATTTCCCCCGCGGAGACGCTTGAAAAGAGCGAGCACCGCAGCCTGCCACTGTTGCTTCCCCCGCTTGCCCCACGCATGTTGTCTCCGAGGCACTTCCAAGTGAACCTGGAGTTTTGCCTCTAATTAACCCCAAAGTGCTCAAACTGTGGGCAATAATACATGACGGGCTGCTGGGGAACTCAGAGAGTTATTCCCTGTCTCAGCAAAACACGCTCGCTTTGCCCGTAACAGGATGAAGGCAATCATTGCCTTGCTTTAAGCCCTCCCCGAAAGCCCGGGGATGGGAACAGAGGCGTAATCCTGCCCAGCCACGGGCTTGGAGCCCAAGGAGGACAGCGGGGATGCGAGGGGCTCCGGATTCGCCCCTCTTGTCCATCACCTCTCTTGCCTCGCCGGAGTTTTGAGACTTGCGGAGGGGAGGCGATGCAGGGCCAACGAGAGCTTGTACACCGCACTGCAAGTCTGAGAGAGGCTCAAGGTTGGGGTACACGGCCAGGATCAGAAGCGGCTTTCCAAACCCCACGTCTCCGCTTTTCTTTCGGAGATAGCCCCAGCAGAGGTAGCGGGGAACGAATAAAGGAAAGGAAGAGGAAAAGGTCGGGTGTCGGAGCTCGTACTGCAACAAAAGACGGCGGGCAGACCTTTTTATCTGCCGGTGCGTTCATTCCGTTCTCTCTCCAGCTAGCAGCATCAGGTGTATTTTGCCCTGTCGTTCCTATTGCAGACTCCCGAAAACAACAAACGTTTTCCCGGGAATGGTTAGCACGCTTCTCCCTCTTTCCCCACGTTACGGAGGTGACGGCTCGGGCCAGCCGTCAGCTGGTCTCGTATTTTCCGCGTTACGGGAAGCGGGGAACGCTTAGTAAATAACCCCCGATGAGCAGATCTGATCGCCCCCGCACAGTCCCCTCACATATCCTTCTAAACCGCTCGGCCACGGAAATCATCCCGACTTACGGCTCGCATGAGGGAAAGCGCTGGGGAATTATCATCGGGAAAGGGACGGACCGAGTCAGCCTCCTTTTACCTGCAGGGTTTCACTACCCCGAAACTGGAGCAGGACTGCCCCTGCTTCTCCTCTAAAATTTGAGGGAAAAAGTCCTCCGGGATGCAGAGATGTCAGGATAGCCTCCAGTGCTGAGGCTGCGTTCCGTGCAGTACGCAAGCACCCAGAGCGAGGGAGAGAGAGGCTAAGGAGCTCAGAGAGGCCCCTGATGCGCCTCCTGCTCGCTTTTAACCTTTGGGAGGATGCGGTGAGTGCCCAGAGTCTTACGAGGGGACACAGCCCAGCCCCTGTGCAAAGCCGCGCAGTGTCCCGGCACAGGGCTCATGCGATACTCCCGCACTCACCCCGCAATATGGGCTGAGCTGTGTCCCCTTCCCGGGAGGACTAGTTTGGAAGTCTCCTTGAACCTGCGGAGCTCGGAGTCCGCTCCCTCGTCCCGGTCAGGGCAGCGGGACACAGGCAAAACAGTTTCCCGCTCCGTGCCATGAGGAAGCGGGGCTCTGTACGAGGTCGGGGAGCCTCAGGGCTGGGATGGGGAGTGCAAGACACCGGGCCGGGATGGGAAGCGCAGGGCACCGGGCCGGGATGGGGAGCGCAGGGCACGGGGCGGGATGGGGAGCGCGGGGCACGGGGCGGGATGGGGAGCGCAGGGCACGGGGCGGGATGGAGCGCAGGGCACGGGGCGGGATGGGGAGCGCAGGGCACGGGGCGGGATGGAGCGCAGGGCACGGGGCGGGATGGAGCGCAGGGCACCGGGCCGGGATGGAGCGCAGGGCACCGGGCGGGATGGGGAGCGCAGGGCACGGGGCGGGATGGGGAGCGCAGGGCACGGGCCGGGATGGGGAGCGCAGGGCACGGGGCGGGATGGGGAGCGCAGGGCACGGGCCGGGATGGAGCGCAGGGCACGGGGCGGGATGGGGAGCGCAGGGCACGGGGCGGGATGGGGAGCGCAGGGCACGGGCCGGGATGGGGAGCGCAGGGCACCGGGCCGGGATGGGGAGCGCAGGGCACGGGGCCGGCCCCGGAGCGGGGTTTGAGGCGGGGCGGGCGCCCCCCGGGCCGCCGCTGCCCCCTGGCGGCCGCCGCCGCGCAGTGCGCCCCCGCCCGCAGGGACCCCGCGGCTCCCCCCGCGCTGGGGAAGCTCCTTCCCGCACACCGAGCCCGGGCAACGCTCCCCACCCCCGCCTGACTCCTGCGGCACCTTCCCAGCTCTCTCCACTGGCCGCTAAGTTTCCAGGTGGGGAGAGGGGAGAGGCCCACAACAACAGCAGGTAGGGATGTGCCTTACTCGAGATATCCACTAGCAGTGAGATGGCCAGGAACGGAGGGACCATCTTCCCAAAAAAACCCCAAATGCCAGCCCAAACTGTTTCCTATTTCCTTTGCGGAGATGTAGCAATTATTCCCCCCCCCCCACCTCCCCCTCCCTGTAGTAGAATTACCTGTATTTTGATATTAGATCCTTGGAGAGGCCCTTGCATTCACACTGCAAGGAGGAGACAAAGATTAAGAGATATTGTCGAGTATTTTGCAGCAAAACAAAGAGTATCAAGGTAGAAATCAACAGCCTACAGGTTTCTGTGAAGCACACAACTTGGATGCTTTCACTAAATGCATCATTTATTACTCTATACTGAACTCTCTGCCCTTCAGCATTTTTCACTGTTTACAGTGCTTACACCGCAAGCATCACCAAAAGAGCACTTCAGGAAGAAACACTGTAACTCAGTGCCAAGTGAGGACCTCTTGAACCAGAAGGCTCAAAATGTTTGGTAAATATTAGTTTAGCCTCCCAATATACATGTAATGAAGTCTACTATGCCTCATTTATAGTGAGGAAACTGAGGCAAAGTATCTTGCTCAAAGTTAAACATAGTGCTCAAATGCAACAAAGAAATAAAAAGTAAAACATGGTTTTAGATTTTTTTTGCTTAACCAAAGAGCAAAACTCACGTGCAGAGAAGGTAGTAAAGGAACAGAAAACTGCAAGGCAGACAACAAAGGCTCAAATCAGATTAAAAACAATACACCAAAATGGCCTTGATGAGGCACATTTTGTGTTTTCTATGAAGCTGTAGCAAAACATTCATTGAATCCAATAGGGAATATTCAATATTCTCTATTTATTAAATTGTCACTTGCAACTCCATTACTTTCTTTTTTTTTTTTTTTTTTTTTTTTACTGAAGAGAGGTAAAACATCTTCCCCAAAACCTTGCAGTATCCATTAAATCTTCTCAGGCTACTCAGAGATCTCCCTTGACAAACCACTCTACTGAAATATCCTCATAAGCCATAAAGACAACATTCACATTCAAGCTAATCCCCCTCCTCAAAGGCAAGCAGAAAGTAGAGTGAAGCCCTTTGGGTCAGAATATGGTCGGCTAGAAGAAGGAAAGAAGTGGACTTTCTGCTCCTGCCAGGGTGTGATGCTGGTAAGCAAAGTGGATCAAAACAGCAGCAAAGCTCATCACTTCAATTCTGTTGTTATGCTACACAGATATTTTGGAACTCTGAAGTTTATTTTAACATTATCTCTGTAGGAATTAGGCCCATTAGATATAAGTCATCCAAAAAAAAGCACATTTCATCTTCAGGAGAGCCAGAACAACTCACACATAGATCATCAACACATCTGAATTTACAGAATCACAGAAGGGGTCAGGTTGGTAGGGGCCAGAGTGGATCAGCTCCTCCGACCAGCAGGGTCCTCCCAGAGCACACGGCACAGGACTGTGTCCCGATGGCTCTGGAATATCTCCAGTGACACGGATTCTACTACATCTCTGGGCAATCTGTTCCAGTGCACTTGCACAGTAAAGAAGTTCTTTCTTGTGTTCAGGTGGAATTTCTGTGCATCAGTTTCTGTTCATTGCCTCTTGTTCCAGTGCTTGGTACCACCAAGAATGGTGTGACTGGATGCCTGGCTCCATCCTCTTGACAGCCTCCCTGCAGATACTTAGAGACACTGATGAGCCTCCTCAGATGTCTCTTCTCAAGGCTGAACTATCTCAGCCTTTCCTCATAAGAAATTCATTTGAGATCTTCAGAATCCCAGCATACCCTTGGGCCATTTTGGCAATGGTTATTAAATGCCAAAATGATACTTCCCCAACAGGTCACACCAACACTACAGAACCTGCAGCACTTATGCAGGATACATAATAAATTCATCTACTTCACAACTTCCTTCTAGGGGGGGCTCATGTTGGTGAACTTAAGGTGGGAGTGTCACAGCTTGGAACAGTTGTCTCAATGGTGACAGCAGTAATCCTCTCCCAAGCAGCAAGGCCCTTCTTCCTCGTGTGCCAATGTGCATGCATAGCAAAGATACTAGCTCTGAGACAGAAATGGGTTTACATTTACATCCAGTGCTTTTTCCCCCTGAGTATTCACACAATTTCAACTTTGGGGGTGTGCAAACAGTTATATCACTAAGATAAAGTTAATGAGGACTGTCTGAAAATAATGCCATTGCCACACTGCCACTCACAGTTTACATTTGGCCAACAACCTTAAGAAGGAAATTTTTCTTTTTCCCATTCTTGCTGTAGGAACATCTGCCAGACAGGCCATGAAGGAGTAAGTGTGGGCAAAGCAAGCCCTAACCTACTCACAGATATTTCTTGGCTTAAATACTCAAGAGGCACTTATTGAAATCTTTGTTATTCATTCAGCAAACACCACAAAGAGACTCTTCAAATATATTTGATGAACTGTTTCCAGTCACAATAAAAAGTCAGTCTCACAACATTCAACCTACAGGTTTTACTTTACTCAGAGAGTAAGCCCTAAGTGGCTTAGGGGAGGAAGAATGAAGGTAAACAGGGAGAATGAAGCCAGAAACCACCCACACCAGAAACTCTGGATAATGCCAGAGAGTAGCCTTGTTTTGGTAAGTTTCTTCTTATTTGGCTTGACAATTTCTTTCTATAAATTCTGGAGCATCAGGAAAGAACTTTCCACCAAAGATAGTAGAGGACATACATCCAGTGTTTCAAACCAAAGTTCCATTAATTTTATCAGCATGTGACCATCGTTTCACATTGATGGATGACAATAGAGTCACCCCAAACTGAAACTGGAGGAATTGCAGAGTCACAGATACAACAGCACGTGGGACAAGTTGACACTGTCAATGCAGCACCTTCTCTGTGGTTTGTGTCCCCACCTGAACTGTGAGCATCTGGTTTCAGAATGGTTTAGGACACAAGAGAGATGTGGTACTACCTTGCTTTACCATAAGCTATTATTTCCCACCTGTGAGGGTTAATCCAGTAACCCCTCAAATTAGACTCATACTGTCTTTACATTATTGTACTGAGGAAGCAGATGGCTTACCTTATGCCACCATCACACTCAGCTGTATGAGTGAGGCTAAGACCATGCTATCACAGGCTTTATAAGCCAAGCTTTACAAGTGTGCTGTTACTTCCAAACATTTAATAACTTTTAAGGATTTTTGCTCTGCAACTCTTGTCTTGACATTTCATCTTGCAGATACAGCAAATGCAGCACATCTGGAACTGATCGAGCCTTCTGGTGTGACACAGATTTGCTCTGTTCCCATCTCAGCCACTTGGAATGCTGAGAGCACGACAGCACAACAGACACTAAGCTCAGTGCTTAACTTTATGTCCACAGGCAGCACGAGACCACTCCTGTAGGGGATAATCCCATCTTCAGTCACGGTGTTCTGTGACAGCAATTTACACCAGTGGCAGAATATCTTCCCAGGTGTAAAACTGTTTATTTTACCTGTGCAGGAGGTTGGCAGTTGGTTTTATATGAAATAACTGTGACACCAAGGCTGCTGCATACAAGTGAAATGATTGGTGAATCTTCCATTTCCATAACAGTATGGGACTGTTGGAGGTAAAATGATTTCTTATTGATACAGAATAAATGCTTACCTGTCAAACCTTCCACAATAAGACCACTAGCACAACAAACAGAATAACAGAAAAGACAGTAAGAACCAGAGCAGAATCTTCTATGATAATAAAAAGAAGTTTTCATTACTTCAGATGTCATCTGGACAGGACCATGTGATAAAAAACTTCGTTGGGAATTCAGTATTTAACAAGTCTTCTTTCACAGCCTAGTGAGCTAAAAAACCCCAAACCACAACAAAAGCTTTAAGCAGATAAATTAATGTCACATATGACTACAGTTTTGCTGCAGCATTTTTCCCAAAACTGGCTGATGCTAACAGTAAAGTCCCACTATGTGAAAGACTAGAAAAGATGAGAGATGTTTGGGTCCTTCCAAGGCTTTTGACTACACAACACATTGACATTTTTCTTGCAGCTACTGTCAAAGTTACCTAGAAAGAATGAACAGATCAAATAATTTAAAGGAAATTAGACTGCCCAATACAGCAGAAAGAGGGGTTTTGTTTTCCTGTCAAGAACAGATAATACATTTCCTGAATAAAAACCCTTTCCCACTAGACTTCCTACACCAGCTTGCTAGATTATTTCTCTCTGTGCAGCAGTCCATCAGTCATAAAAAAAAAAAACCAGGTAGGCAGCATCCAGGAGCTTAAATGCACAGATAAAAACAGTGAAAGATCCATCTGTTGTACTGAACGTAAATCTAACCAAGCTGGACTGCTGAAAGTCTGCTTTCTGAAGACTGCTTTCATCAGCAGTATTTACTGGAACACTGTTGTCAGGACCATGATGGAACTAACCAAGGATAAGAAAACACTTGCTTTGATAACCTATGGTTCCTAAAACATTTAGATGCAAGTCAGTCCCCAAGGATCTCATCTCACCATCCTTCCTTAAACTTTCAGCTCACGTTTATGAATTCCCTAATGGGAATTTAATGGATGCAGCCATAATCCTGCAAAGGAGCTTTGGTTGAATTGGTTATAGATAAACATACAGTGAATCAGAACTATGCAGAAAGCCTTCTGGGGAATCTGAGAAGCCAGGTTATGGTGTTTGAAAACTAGCTATACTTCAACCACATCTTTAAGAGGTTAACTACAACTAAATTCCAGTATAATGTAAAATATCCATGCACTCCAGCTATTTGAGGCAGGGATGTATTCTGGGGCAGTTCCAGAGTTAATTTAGAGGACCAACCATCATTTGGAACCTCTGCTGCACAAAACACTGTTCCTGAATTTAAAATTCTCAGTAAAACCTGCTCTGAACTGAAAGCACAGAGCTGAGACTCACTATGTGATATCATGACTTCCTAGGAACAACTAACTGGAAAAATAAATATCTCAAGTATATAAATGTATAAATATTTCAAGTGTATAAATGTATAAAACATAAATGTTTTTGCTAGATTTTTTCAAGTAATTCACTGTGGAGTTGATGTTTTATCTCTAAAGGTGAGTGAGTCCTACCAGGAGATGCTATGTCCGATACATGCATAGTGTTTGGGATCTACAGCAGGCCAGGTGTGCTAACATACAGGAATGGCAGAAGAGGAGATTTTGAGTCTAAGGCACAAATTACTGACACATTCTAAATAAAGGATCACTGTTTCTGCTTCCTTTTCTTCAGTGAGCAACACAGCAAGGGGTAAGGGTACCCCTCACCTTTTGACTCTTCTCACTTCAATTTGGAAAGACATATTTGGACCTTTTTCCCACCCTGTCCTGGAAGAAAACCTTACAGTGACTTCCACAATACCACATGGCATGTCTACACCACACTGCAGCTGGGATGAGGAGTGTGCTTCTGCAGAAACTCCCCACCAACTGCATTTCAGTTGACACCACAGAGAAGTCTTAGAGAATGAGATTTGGATAAAAACAAACATGAAAATGCATTTCAGGAGTGCACCCACTTTGTTACAAACCAATATTAAATGCCCAGCACCAGAGTTGATGTGAAACAAATAATTATGAAACACAAAGCATCAAGACTTCTGCAACAATTGTTCTCTAAACAGCTGTTCTAACTCAACTGCACTACTTAGTAAACATTGCCACAGAATCCTATATAGAATGGGTGCTTATAAAACATTCCCAAGAGAAAGCAGGGAGGTAGAAGAGGAGAGAGCAGCTTGGAAGCAACTCATTGCTTCAAGCTCAGCCAAACCACCTGAATGCCAAGACGGTTAACTTTGGAGAAAAAACATGCTCTAAGAAAACTGAAATAAGCAATGGATACCTGCAAATACCTACATTTGTTGTCTCCTCTCAAGGGATTCTAAAGATCATGATTGTTCAGGATTACTTCACTGGGCAAACACGTTACTTTGAGAATTCCTCCACAGGAGCAAATAAAATGAAAGGCTAACTCAACAATCAGAAGGTTAATATACTCATTTTACAGAAGTTTAACTTTTCTGAGGATGAAAAAACATGTGTATTTCCTTACTTGAAGGAAATAGGTCAGGCAAACAAGACTTGTTTGGCTGATGGGGAAGGGAAGGGAAAACCCCCAACGTATCATTGAATTAAAAGAAGAAAATCAGTGAATTTGATTGAAACACAGCTAAATATGTAATGCCTTAAACCCCCACCCCAAAGAAAAGGCTCTTCCGAAGTCTTTTTTCCTGCTTTACTTACATGATTTTCTGAAAAAGAACAGTTTTGGAAAGATTGCTCAGAACAGTTTAAGTAACAAACCAAAATTATCTGTTGCTGTCAACCCCTCCCATGAATGCTCCTATTTTCCTTCCACTGCAGAGAAGGTGTGCTCAGTGGCAACTCTATGTATTAGGTGATTTGAGTATCAGAAGTGTAAACAGACCTTGAAACTCTGATGTGTCTTTTGAATATATGCTTCTATCTTTGCTAGTGAAAAAGAGGTATGGGTAGAAACTAGATGCACTAGTATTAAAGATTTTCAGAGTCCTCATGAGGACAGTGTTAGCTTCTCTCAAGGTACATACTGTGGGACCTCTGCAGAAATCAACCTATATTAAAAAGTGCCACATGAAACATTTTATGCCAAGTCAGGAAGCAGCAATAATTGTGTGCCTCAATTTTTCATCTTAGTGCCCTAATGCAGCTGTTAAACACCAAAAAAAGTTTTGTAGAACTATGTAAATATGTACAATTATAATGTATCCTTTCCCTATCCACTGTAGCTTATTTAAAACGAGGGATAATTTTTGAATATACTTATTCTTTCCAGAGGACGTTACCTTAGGCTTGTCTATACTGAGTTTGGTTCCAATCAGTCTGTCTCCATCCACTCTGCTTCTCTAATCTTGACTAATTTTAAAAAATCTGTCATCATCAAGTTCTCGCATGGCAGTTCTCTTCTTCAGATCCCTAACAAATAAATACAGGTCTCAGCATAGATCTGGAGACACTCAGTCCTTAGCTTTATATTTTGGAAAATTAAATATTTCTTTCTGAATCAACTCACTATAATTAACTAAATTCTGCTTTTTAGAAAAACCCCAAAACAACCAACCAACCAACTGCACTATGTAGAATCACTGCATGCTCCGCCCCCCCATGTTTTACTAACTCAGTCATGTAAGACTGCAATCCTTCATGACAAATGCCACAGGCACAGAGTGGTTAAGAGCTGCCAGAGTACAGGATTAACTCAATTTACATTACAGTACAGCAATTTCAAACACGGTACCATGAAGTGTAACGACACAGTTAAATATGCTGGCACAGGACCAGTAAGGCTTTCCTTACCTTTTAACATGTACTACTACCCCTCTTCAGAACACGTCTCCTTTTGGCAATTTCCCTTTGCCACACATTCCCCAACAAGTGCCACAATCCATGGGTCCAATGTGTTGGTTTAGCATGAAACCACTACATCCAAGTCTGTGGATCTTGTGAGGCCCAAGATCAGGGCAGGCTAACACTGTTCTCCCATTACTACACTTTCTCAAGGCTCAATAGTGAATACTCCATAAAGATCTATCTCACTCAATTCTGGCTCTGACCTTGGCACCATTTTCTAGAGAAGCAATTTTGTAAACTTTACAGAAAGTTCTCTGACTCTCAACCCAAGATTTCTTTGATTCAGGATTATGTCTTCTCTTCTACACCTTTTTAAAAGCAATCCTAGACTTGATGCTGAACTGAAAATCCTGGAGATCTGTGCTAAACAGAACAGCAGGTGAAATAGAAGCAGCTGAAGTACATGTCATTTCTCACTGAAGTACCTTAGACGTGACCAGCAGGATGGCACAAATGGCAGAAGTGAAATACACTTCACACAAACTACACAGATACAAAAAAAAAAAATTCACACTGAATTTGAAGACACTATAGGGAGAAGCACAAAGTTCTCTCTTCATCACCCTGAGCATTTATTTTTAAGTCTCTGCTTTTATTCTGGTTATCCAAGAACATGTTCAATCACCATACCAAAGCTGAATAACCTCCAATAGGATAAATTGTCCATCTGTAACAAGATCATATACGCAGCTATGTTCTTGAGAGGACTACAAATCTTTCTGCAAAATTCTGATCACCTTGCCTACACTTCAGCTTCTTGCAGTGGTGAATGGAAAAATCCAAAAACCCACACAGGCAACCTCATAATATCCTTTTGCACAATTTTTTTGTGAATTTTGATTGCCTCTGTCCTCCCTCTTTGACTATCCAGGCAATCTTAATGCTGGTCCCACTGGAAATACCTGGCTTTGTGCACATTTTTTAATGCAATCACCTTCAACGTTCTCCTTGGATCGTCCAGGGGAAAAACGTGGGTTTTTTTTCAAACCAAAATGATTAATAATTAATAAATGATTTTGTTACAAATAACAAAATCTCTGTCCCATGATACAAAAGTCCTTGCAACTACTCAGCAGCTTCTATTGAAATCCCACCAGTCTCCTTATTTCTTGATAGATAGGAGCAGCCAGTTCTTTGGCTTTCTCCGCTCCATCCTCTAAAACCTTTATCAGATGGGACTTGTCTTCCTGGAGTTTCTTGATCTCATGCCTGATAGGTGCAAATTTTTGGATAACTGACTCTGCTACCACCATTTTGTAGTGAGCAGTGTCGAGGCCAGTGGCTTGGTGCAGCACTTCCTTGATGCTAAGCCCCGTTACTGCGGCGTGAATGGACACCAGATTGGAGACACCGGGGCGAGCGGCGGGGTCGTAGGTCACCTCCGAGGTAAAGTCAGTCACAGCTTTGCGAAATTTCAGCACTATCTCATCAGGGCTGTCTGCTATGTGAACAGTGGCTAACTTCTGCGGGTCTGACTTGGACATCTTCACTGACGGATCTCTGAGGGATTTTATCTTCTTCGTTGTACCTTTAAAAAAAGAAAGGTTATGAGCACGGACAATGGTTTCTTATGCCAATTGCTAAGAACAATGTGCAGCTATACGGTGAAGCTGTTTATCCTTGCTCAAAAATGAACTGCGAGCATAATCATGTTAGTCCTTGTACCCTTCCTGTCCTTCTCAGAAGCCACCTTTCTCCTCTCATAAACTGAATGAAGCCTGTTCCATCTCTCCCATCCTCACTAAGCAGGAACTTCTGCTGGGGCTACTCCTAATATTTTATGTGGCTTACATGCTGATTTATCCCTGCCAAATTTCCCCTCCCTTCTATTACTGCACGTTACTGAAAGGTTCTGAGCAATGGAGAAACAGGTTAAGTCCACCAGTAAAAAAAAACCAAAAACAACAACGAAAAACAAAAAAACAACCCCCCCCCGTAACAGTTAATCTTCTTATTTCGGGAAACTTCCACTCTAAATCTCCTGGCAATTCTCCCAAATCTCAGTAAAAACAGTTCTTAAAATTCTCTAACTCAACACTGACCAGCTCTATTAGATGCAAAGCACTGTTTAGATAAGAAGGGTGTGGGTATTGTACGAACTGCTAAGATACATGTATGTACATGAAATAGATTGGTAGCATTAGAAGAATATTACAAAGTACTTTGACAGCATCAACCCACACTGTTGCAGGTTTTCACCAAGAAATATAATTCATGGAGTACATAAAGTATCACTTACCTACAGACTACTCACCAATTGTTTTTAGACAATTTAGTACCAATTGTTTTTAGACACCTAATACAGCCAACTAAATTACCTGCATACTGCTCAGAGATGGCCTATGTACTCAGTGAAAGGATAAGGGTTCTTCCAGCATACAATTCAGAAAGTGCTTTGTTCTGAAATCACCTTTTGGAAGAGTCTGTCCCTTTTCTGCAAATTTGAAAGAGTCCAGGTAATTCCATTGTCTACAGCTACTGAGTCTTAATAGATTCCTACCTTCTCCATTCATCTAGGCTGTTTTGTTGGTTTGCATATACTTGTGAACTTAAGAAGGAATGCTTTTTGGGAGAAAATGAAATATTCTTTTCTTTTTTTTTTAATTGAGCTTTTTATTTCTTGGTAAACAGTCTCACCTGCATCATAGGCTACACCCAGCTCCTCTTTATTGTGCTTAGTACTCAATTAGAAACTGCAGAGTTTGCAATCCCTGTTATTTTCAAAACTCCACTCTAGGTCTAACACCATTTTTATCACCGAGGCTTGAAAACTGAGAAAGGTTTATTACTGCCTGTCTTTTCTAAGGTGAGAGCTCCTTGCCCTTTTGGGGGCGAAGGTCTCTGCTGTGCATTCCTCTACATTACTTACAACAAAGATGCAATGCTTCATCCTTGCCCAATTCTTCACGTTTCTTAACAAACATGCCATTTGCGCCATCTGACTCCTCCTCACCCCCCGGCCTATGACCTTACTGCTCAAAAATGGCTGAGAAGATTTTCCTTATAAGTCTTCCCGAGTCTAAGATCAAAAAAGTAAAGTCTTAAGCTCTGTGACAGACGCATATTGAAATATTCAAGCATATATTAAACACCCTTAAAAAGAATTGGAGCACTGTACATATAAACCAACAGGCTGTTCAGCATACTTAAAGTAAATATCTCCCACTCAGATACTGAAGAATTCTGCTTGGGGTAGAGGTCTCTTGCCTTGTTGCTTACATGTCTCTTGAATAAGCACCATGGAATAGAGACCCTACTCTTAAAAAGTCCTTAAAGTACTTAAAGAGCAAGGCTGACTGGCAGCAGTAGAGAGCATCTGGCCCCCTGGACTAGAATACCAGACGTCACGTACATTCCTCGACCATGGATTTCTAAAGCCTTGTATCTATTTTGGGAGTTCATTTTCACAGCCTCTAGTCTCTCATTGCCAGTTTTTAAGTTTCCACTCTCATAATATCAGTTTGTCCCCTTTTCTTGGTCCCCGAAACTATTTCCACAATATTCAAATCCATCTTCAACTTTGAAATGCAGTTAAGGGAAAAAAAAATAACCAAGACCAGCTCACTTAAAATGGCTTTGGGCACAGGAAAGAATTCTCCATATTTCTTGTTGAAATGTTGTGCTATATCTTGGGCTAGTTCCAGGTGCAGGACTTGATCTTCTCCAACAGGAACACGTGTTGACCTTTTAATAAAACACAGATACAGGAAACTCAGCAAAGCTCTCTGGTTCTGTTGAAATGTTACTCAAGACTGTCACAGCTTCTGCCATGACTGAGGGCCAGATTGAGCCAAACACTCAGTCCCAGCTAGATTTAGGTGCTGTGGGAACAAGATCCCAAACTGAACATATTCAAGGATGACTCTGCTTTTTGTGCTGAACTAAAGCACATAACCAAGGGCAAAAATAGCCCTTTGTGAAGATATATATGGCAAAGATACCTGCAAGAGCAACTCATTAAACTCAGCTCAAAGAAAGTTTTCTGTAGTATCTCCTGCTGCCTCTTTAGAGATCAAAGAGCACATGTTATAGTGTGCAAGCAAAGTTAAGAAAGATCTGCAAGGCATAAAGTGCAAACACCTTGTCATGTCAAGTCTCAGGAAAACTGTTGTTGAGGAGTTAGTACTGAGGATGTATCAAGGGAAGGAAAGAAGAGAGTGTTTCTTCCTCACCACAATTGTATAAATCATGTGGTCCAGTGTCTCTATTGTCACAAGTGCTATTAGAGGATTAGAACTGCTAGATTCAAAGGATAATTTGATCTTCTGTATTGAACTCAATGGCCTGAATATACTTCTGGAGGGAAACACAATCTGCATCAGAGGACATGAGGAGGTGAAGAATCCATTACTCCCCTGGTGATTCTTTCCCACAGTTAATCATACTTGCTAAAAATGTATGATTCTTTTAGATGAGGCAGACTTGAAATCTTGCCAGCTTTTGATTACTCTCCCATCCCCCAGCAGATTTTTTTTCCTAAGGCTTATGGGGTATTCAGCTACGAATACTGGACATGTTCCAAAGTCAGGAAGTTCACTATGCATCTTTTAAGTTCCCAGAAAATTTCAGATCAACACGGTACTCTTTCCTTCCGATTCTGAATTACTGGGCTGACATCCAGGAATCAATTTGTCCACCTTTATTCCCAACCAGTCAGGAAGGCAACCTAAAAAGAGTTACAGTAGTCAATAGGAAATCACAGCGCCCTATAACTGAGAGAAAATCAGTTACCATAATCAATACACTTAAAGCAGGTTGAAAGAAATGTTCCCATATGCCAAAATGGTTCCATATTCACAAAGCTTGCCACTAAACAAAAAACATATTATCTCTATAAAAGTCTCTGCATGACACCTTGCCTTTTTCCTTGCTGGCTTTTTTTTTTTAATATTTGTATTCTGGTGCTATTTTTACTCCTTTCTGTCATGTATTTACCTTCTGTCCATTTTCCTGTCTCTTTGATCTTTGGTTCATCTGAGCTAGGACTGTTTCTCCCCCTGCTCCAGCTCTAAATTCTACTTCAAGACTGCTGTTCCCTTCCTGCGTTTCCGTTTCTCACCAATTCTTGTTCCTCATATCATTTTGTTTACAGTAAAACATTTCTTATTAAGGATATTAAGTCAAATTCTTCAAAGAGAGATTGTTTCTCTTCCACTTCCTTGTTTTGTGCTCTCTGTGGATAGCCTGCTGTTAATACAGATAGTAGCCAACAAACCACTGGCTTTACTAAGGAAAGATGAAACACCTGATCTTTTTAGAGATGGAAGGGACAGAAATGGTTGAGTTCAAGCAAAACAAAGTGATTTCTGATAAAGTTTTCTAAATTTCACCCTTAAATACTTGACACTCAAATCAGTCAAGTATTTGACAATCAAATGGGACTGACTTCAAATAGAATCATTATAATATTCAAATTAATTCTGGCTTTTGCTTGCTTCCTGTTATTTTTAGTTAAAATTTAGGTAAATTAGAAATACCATCTCTTGATCTTCTAACAGTCCTGTTTTCCCTACTATGATCAATTAACATGAAATTTCTCTGGATACATTTTTCTGAATTCACATCTGGTTAATCTTGGTTAGTCTGACCTGACATCCTTGTCCTCAGCCCTGTGTTACTTCTCTGTCCCAACCAATACCCACAGCTCCCTTCAGAACAGTGCCACAAAGTACACATGCTCTGAAGATAAAAATAATTCATAGATGGTGCACTGTCTTTAACATTTACTTACTGAGACAGTTTAAATCATATTATGAAATACAACCAGTCATGACAATGCACTACAAATTCTATCAGTCAGGCTCCAGACTTAGGTATGCTGAGTCCCCAGTCCCTCACTAGGGGCTATTTCCACTGCAGCACACACTACAACACTGAGGAAACTGAACCAGCCCAGGTACTACAAGCTGCAGTCAATAACTTACTCTTTTTCATCAGTATGAACTGGCCTACACAGAATCCCCCACTAATATTGGTACCCTCCATACAGACAGTTTAAGCACCTCAACAGCACAATGCATAAAATAAAGTATAACTACTTTAAAAAAGCTTATCTGTGTGAATGTGTAATACGTATAATTAAACATCAGTCTTATAATTCCCAAAGAATTATTCTCATGTGACCAGCTTTTGCTCTTCACTGCTGTGTCAGAAGCAGTGACAGGCTAGATTTCAACCAGCCACTTGAGAGTCTGTCAGACATTCCCAATCTTCTGATCTAATCACACCCAACTCCCCTGCTCAACAAGTTAGCATGTTGACCTGACAAGAACTCATTCCAATGTAGCTGAACAGACATTGCCCATGGGCTCACACTCTGCCTCTTACTTGTATAGCAAAATGTCTGCTGCTTGAAGCACAGGGTAAGTCAACAAACCAACAGATCCTTCGCTATTCTGGCTGGCACGCTTCATCTGTTTGGAAAAGAAAAACAGAGAAGAATCACACTTTTGACTAATGGTATCAAAGTCCATGATTTTAATTAATTAGGATTCTGAATAATTGAGTAATTTTTAATGTAGCTCTACAGAAGATAGTGTCATGTAAAATCCAGTCCTTATGAATATATTCTGGTATACACTTCCATATTACACATAAATACTACTTTTTAAATAGTGTCTTCAGCAATAAATTTTTGAAACACCTCACAATGGAGATACAAAAAGGTATTAATACCTGTGTTAGAGATCAAGACACAGTGATCACACGCAGTCACCAGGACAGCCAGTGACAGCTGGAAGAACCCAGAACTACAGAGGCAGAGTTCAGTGTTGTCTCCATTAGTTCACACAATCCACCTAATGCATTCAAGTCCTCTACTGCTCCCTGATATGGATCACCTAGATCAAGACAGTCAGGCTACAAACACTAATTCTGTTCTAGCACTGGCATATCTATGTTTTACTTTCAGCAACAGTTAAATATACTAACCCCCTTGAAATCTGAATTATTTCATTAAGACTGTTCAAATATATTTAGACCTGTCTCACACTTTCCAACAGATCCTGTATTCTGTCCACATCTCTAAGTGCCTAGGGTTCAGGGAATGTAATTTGCAAAGCCTAGCACCTGTAACACCTATCTTAGGTCTGGAAAATCAATCCAGTCAAAGTAGGATTTAAGAGCTTAACTTTAGAACCTCAGGTTTGAAAAGGTTTGCTTTAATCTATGCCATGCATTAACACTGGTTGCTGTATTTAAGTTTTACTGGTTTTATTTAATTAAGAAGGAAAACAGGAAAAAAGAAAACATCTGGAGGTATTTAAGACTGCTCTGAACTCTGCAAGCCAAACTGCTCTTAAGCTGTTGGGGCTTTTTTTCCTCTTTTTCAGATACTTCTCTCTCCTGTCTTTTTCTTTTTCTTTTTCTGCTTACTAAATGTCAAAATAAAATACAAGGAAATTAAATGCAAGAACTCTGTTGATGTAGTCACACTGATGGAACACCAAGATTAAGATGAACATTTGAAACTTGGAAAGGCAAACATTTAAGATACAATATCACTCATCATATTTTTAATATTTATAATTTCTATACTCCTCTTCAAATATATGCCTCTTTTGAACACTCTTTCATAAAATTTACAGAGCAGCCACACTTTATAGTGGAAAAGGAAAAGCTGTTTATGGAACTCCTTAATCAACAAGCCCCAAGATTTCCACTGCAATATCTTGCACTACTTTTGCATTATTAAATAAGCATTGAAATAACACTGAATGTTCTAGCAAATCAGTTACACAACAGTAAACAAACCTCTTATTTAGTATAGTTTTTCTGCAAGTCTCTGCCAAAACCAAAATTCTGTAGCTTCCAGCAGGAAACTGTTTACTAAGAGGAACAAACCTGGAGAGATATGTTTCCCTCTTCCATCACAAGACTACAGAATTGCTTAAACCTAAAGCAAGAATAACCAAGGCACAGTTGGTACTTCATAGATGACAAGTATTTCCAGGACAACATTTCTACTCAATTCCCATAAATTTCTTTTAAATTTAGCAAACTGTCCAGACCTTCCACTGGGGCAAACGTAGCAGACGTGGCACATTAGTCAAGCATCCAAGAATCCAGGCAAGTTCTGCATGCTCAGGAACCTGAAAGTAGGAAGTCAGAATCTATTAAAATCTTCTTCATTTATATGCATATTTTCTCAAAGTCAATAAGAATAAATTGCATCAAAGACCAGAAAGCCATTTATTTCTGTACATTACTTTTTCAGTAAGGTCAAGTGACAAGCTAATGGAAAGTTTTGGATGCTGCCAGGATTGAATGCTCTACATTAAAATAGTATACCAAGGTTCTTGATCCTATCCAGTCATATTCTAAACAAGAAAGAAAATGCTTTAGCAATAGCAGAGTTGAACACACATGTAAACTCCTTTGCTTGCATACTTGATTCACTCTTTGCAATATTGGCAGGTTTGAATGTTTAAGAGCATGCTAACTGTCTCAAAGATGTTCAAAGCTTCATGCCTGCAACATGATATAACAACACAGACAGAAGGCAGCTAAAAAGTGTTTGTTAACAAGTAAGAATTACTAGGATTGTTAATTGCAATTCCTTTGTTGTCACATTTTAAATACAGCAATTTCCTCGCTCACAGTCATTGGGCTACTTTGGTCACCAATGTGTAACAGCAACCAACATCCAGACCACAGTGGTTAGAAATATTTCAGGTTGATTCTTTCCCTTCTTTCTGCCTTTCCCACAGATTCAGCGTTTTTATTAATTCCCTCATGCTTATTTGACCTGCAATCTTCCGTGCACAAGACAAAGTGCAACAAAATACCAGAGTAAAATGAACTTCATGGAAAATACTGAGCACAAGACTCCTATTTCATCTAGAAGGAATCACCATCTGGTTCAAAGTGGTTTCTCATTTCTTTCTTCTAGTCACGGACAGAGAGGAGATGGTGCTCTGTTGCACTTGTGTTGACAAGAAGCCTCTTTAAAAGCCATGCAGTCATTGATTCAGCTCTGTCAGACGTTGCTTTCACAGCCAAGACTACACGTGTGTTTCACTGGATCAGTGGATTTGACATTACATCAGTTACCAAAACACCAAATGATCTAAACAGCATTTGTTGGGTTGAATAAACAGTTCTGGGACCTACCAAGCTAAGCTCATTTCCCATCTTCAAACACATAGCCCCTTCCTAAGCAAGACTGAAGTGCTGAATACGCTGAAGAAAAAGCCTGATAAAATGGGGATTAAATACATAAAAGTACACCAAAGGCTAGGTATTTCAGTTGGAATAAAATTCAGTACTGGAGGCTAATGAGTCATCATCCAAATTGCAGTAACTGCCTGTATATTGGTGTGTGAAGCAGAAGGTTCTAGGCTGAAACCACAAATCATTTGTCAGACTAAATCACAGTTTAAGCTACTGTGTTTTACTCGGCAAGAGGGGCCGGTAATTGCTGCCTTCGGCTGGTCATGGTGCATCTGCTCAAGTGCTACTCATTTAGCTACAGTATTCCATCACACTGATTGCATCACTTTGATACAAAGAAACTGGAAGACCTGATGATGCATATGACACTAGCAGAATAAAGGCTCAGTCTACTCTTTCTTTCACTGAGCAATATCCATGGATCACAACCAGGAAAAGCCATTCTCCCAGACAAACTCCATCAGCTTCTTGCTGCAGGTCCATTTAGAACTGCAAGCAAATGTCTTCATTAAACAACCAAAGCACAAGAATGTAAGAAATAACACTGTACTGGATCACAACAAAGGCAATGCAGCCTTGTGCTCTCGTTTCCAGGAGTATCACTTGGGGCAAACACATGAGCCTACTGCTTCCTACAGTATCTTCCCCTCATACTTCTTCAGCATCCAGAACTGTTGCACTAGGGAATATCAAAAGGTATTATCCCCAGCCCAGTCCTGATAATGTATCCAGATTCCCCAGGAATGTGTCTAATCCCTTTTTGAAGCAACTGATACTGCCATTTCATAACCCCATGGAGCAGCAAGCTCCAAAGGTTTAAACCTGATGTGTAAAGAAATAATTTACCCACTAATGTATCCATGTTTGTTTACTGGTTTTGAATACCACGTTTCTCATATTGCACAATTTGGTGAACAGTTCCACATCCAGCTTATTCAGTGTTTTTCTGATTTTGTAAACTTTGATTGCATATATGCATCAGCCTTCTCTTCAAACTGAAGCGACCCTGACTTCTGATTTTTTCATTCCTAAGGCCTATCCCCTGCTGCATGAATTCCACTTCTTTGTATCATATCCAGTTCATTAGTTAATTCTGACGATGTAGACACTAAAATTTCACCCAATATTCAAAAAATGGACACACTAAGGTTTTGTATGGTGACCAAACACCATCTCTGTCTATTCGTAACACCCTTTCTGGTGATGTGCTGATGACAACGTATCACTAGCTTTTCTGAATATCCTTCTGCTGAGCCAATGATTTCAGAGAACTGACTATGATGACTCCAGGACTTTCTTTCCTGCATTGTGTGAAGAAGGTTTAGAGTACTCTTACCCAGATGTTTTAAAGTATTTAAAGCTCTTCTACCCCTTAGTTGCCTGTCCACTCTGTTTTATGAGATTTTTTGGAATTCCTTTCCTTGGCATAGCATTTGGCTACCCATAAGGACTTGGCATTGCCCATGAACTTCCTTCTGCCTTCTCCACTACCTTCTTCAGGTCATGAAAGAATATGTTGACCAGAACTGCTCCCAGCAAAAATTCCTGAGGAACACGACTGCTGATTGTGCCATCAAAAAAAAAAAAAAAAAAAAAAAAAAAAAAAAAAGAGCGTTACAGCCTATGTGGCTTTCAACCGTGAAATGAGACAGAGAAGAGACATCTCATATTTGCATAAATCTAAAAAACAATTTTCAGTTGATTCCTATTGTGTTAGGTAGTGTTTATTGTGCCACCAGAAGGAAAACCTTTGTTAAAGAAGCATCACTTTTCACACTGTTTTCATTAAAAAGAGTAGGACTGTTAAAGAGGTGTTCTGCTTGCTTTTTAAATTTATTTTTTAAGGAAATTACCCAATAATCTAACTAGGATTTCAAGAAATAAAAGCATAAAGAGTTCCAATTAATTCTGGCTATTCTATGTATACTTTAACCAGTGCAGAACTCAATTTCTTTTGTATTTAAAATCTGACAACAAACTACTGTCCAGAGCTGCCATGTACTTCAGAAATTACCCATTTTTTCAAAGGAGAACAGATAATAATAAACTTAACTCTTTTCCAATGAAGACATCATTTTCTCAGCATGCCCTCTGTCCCAAATATGTCAGAATAAAAATAACACAAATGGTAGAAAACCAGAATTACATCTCCAACTAACAAAACTCACAACCAGTGACAGTTCCTGAACTGTATGTCAAACCAAACTCCAGGAATGTCACAATGATCATTAGTAACTCTGAAAATCATCTATCTAATCAATTAAATCCTTCAGGCCATCTTCAGCTGCTTTTGTGTCCTGAAAAAAATATAAGAGCCTGTTTTCAGTATAAACATTATTTTCTTGGGAAATATTTCTTGCAGTCTTGCTGAAAATATTTCCAGGAATAACAGTCTTTTAAGTGCTCTATTTATTGTTTCCCTTTACAAAGTCAAGTATTTCCCATTAAAAATTTTCCAAAAAATCTTAACCAGATCCATACAGCAATCCCCCCTTTTCAGACAGCCCAAATCCTACCCTTTGATCTTCTCAGTAAATACAAGTTTCTCTCATTTTTCCTGCTCTGTGCTCTTGCTGATTTTAACAGTTTTCTTTCCTAATTTCATACAAGTCTGTAAAAACCATCAACATTTCTCAAAGGGTTGTGATGGTCATCTCTATGCTATTAGCAGGGACACATTTCTTCCTTCAATCTCCATTGCATTAAGCATCCTCCACAACCTGGTTTACTAATCAGTAATCAAAGAGTTATTTCCAGAGCAAACTACTTATATTCCTTTCTTGTGGCCTGACAAGACCAAGGCTGCATAGTCAGATTCCTTTTCTTTTTTAAAGCACACGTATTTAACAGAGGTGACCAATTCCAAATGATAATGAGCAGTTACCTAAAAGGCACAAACATTTCTGTTTCTTCACCTGAGTGCCCTGCTCCTCCCTTTTTAAAGACAAATAGCTTCTTCATTATTTACTTGTGCAGCCATTTGAAGTTATTAAACTCAGGTCACAATTTATACTTGGATCATCTCTGGAGTTTTATATACTAAAGTACAATCTCAGGGCTTCTTCCTGCAGATCTATTTTTTTGTCCTTGATCCTAGCTATTCCTTGCCAAATTATTGCTGATCTTCCCTGGCCACAGCCAATGACATATAGATGGAAAACCAGTAGCTACTTTCAGTCCAAATAATTCTAGAGGACTTTTTATGATAAGACATACAGCTGAGGAAGACAACAAGCCATGAGATTCAAGAACAGTGGGAGAGGCATGAACACTGGAGAGAGATCTGAATGCAGGCAAATCAGCAACACTGGGCTTCAGCTTTCTGAGGTTATAACACAAAGTTGTGTGTTGGCAGCTGAGGCGGCTTTCTGCAAAAAGAGATGCAGTGTTCTATATTTTCAAGATGGACTTCCTCAAGTTGCAACCTATAGCTCTTCTCTGTAAGGCATGGCAAATGTGCTACATATCTATCATGTGGAAACAGCTTTCCCTCAGCAATGTAACCTCATTAAGGGCTACATTTTAAAGGGGCAGTAAATTCAAAAGATTTAACTTTGATAGAGTACAAACATTTAGTGTCAGGAGGTAATCTGGATAGCTGTGTACTAAAAGAAATTGGAACAGAGAAGAGAAAGAGCCCTACATTTAAAAAGAAATTAACCTTTTTTTTAGAATTTTTGTCTCTTCTAGAAGTACCAATAAGAGCTTCTGCAAAATTCAAGAGGCCCTTTTAAAAAGCAAATGATTCTCACATTCTTTCTTGAATAAGAGGTAAGGTTTTATTAATGCCTAAGGTTGCAGGCAATACATTCAAGGTACTTAGCAGTGTGTCTCTATATTATACAGCTAAAGAAAAAAAGGCCATAAACAAGACAAAAAATAAGACTACGCTTGAACCAAATGCACACCAAGTGTGGGTATTCTTGTGAGAGAAAATTTGCCACAGTATCCCAAATTCCTGGGATAAGAAATAATTGACTGTGTAGAATAAGTTTATGGCTACAAAGGCATATCAGATTTAAAGAACATGTTAAGCAATGTATTGAATTGGGGGGTGGTTATCTAGTTATTTTCAGTAAATGTGTCAATATCTACAGCTTTCACCTTTACCTTGGAACAATTTGGTCACCTAACCTTATTTATATTTGGCTGAAACATAGAGAAATAAGATCTGTCTCTCCTTTCTGAAGAACTTGACCAAGAATATTCCTACTGGAATCAAGCTTTACCGGTTATAAACCCCGACAGACCACAGTAATTTGGTGAAGCACCCTTTCCTGTCCTTTACTCATTAAGAAATTAACTTATTTTCAGAAACATTCTCCTAATATAACCCACAATACTGTTTGAATAATTAGTTTGGTGTGTCCAGAAGACTGGTGAAGAGAGGAAAATATAACAGCTACATAATAGTATGAGATGAAGAAGGTAAATTAAGGCAGAAAAGAAGAAAAAAAGAGAAATCCTAGTGAACCATGACTTTCCTTCCCACTGAGCTCTAGCTATGTCTAGTCCAGTCCATAAGAGAGAAAACAGAGGAATGAGAGAAGCAGAATAGTTTTCTAAATTAAACAGTCACATACTTCCTCTTATGACAGGAAGTTTTCAATGGACCGTGCTAAATTAATGTACTTTAATGAATTTATAAGCTATGATGCAATGGAAGCTTTTCAGCCCCTCTGAAAATTGGACAAGGGGTAGCATGAATCTATTCAAGCTCTGCCCACAAAACAAAGCAGATGGATACTTCTGGAAAATAACAGCAGTGAAACAGTACACACATTTATATTGTTGTATTTTGGCTTTTGGACTTAAGGCTAAGACAAATTTGCAAATTCCCACCTCCCAGAGTTACTGCTTCAATTTGCTTGCCCACTGCAAGAATACTGCAGCTGATTATACTCAGAAAATAAATCACCCTATCCAGAAGGATGAAAACTGCAATTTTCCGCCCAGAAACTGAACATTATGTTGTCCAGAAACTCGCAGGACTCCTCAGAGAAGTGCTCATGCAGCGTATCAAGCACCGCCTGCTGAATCAACTCTGATGGAATTTCAGTTTCTCTTGGGACATTCAGCATGTGTCTACTACAATAGATAGGTGGACAGGAAGAACAGCCTTAGACCACATAAAAGCAAAATCAGTTTCTAATATTGTTTTGACTGTGAAGCAGATGAGATACAAGATGGTTATGGGTAAGAACTGAAATGTGTAGTGTACCCACCACGAGTCAGAGAAAATGGGTTATATCATGTAAGTTTACCATGTGTGCAGATTGCATACCGTCTTCCTTATTTACCCTCTCATAGTCCTTTTTGGTTTTAATAAAAGATCTAAGTTTTATGAAAGATGACTGTTAAAGCTTTTATCAGTTATGGTACAATTTAAGGAATATATTTTCTGTTTCTTCTAATACTCTCACAATATGTTGTATAAGTCATCATTCCATAAGTTCTTTTTTATGCCTGGTAGGCAAAGGTAGCCAATCTTGACACTACTTTCTCTAAGAGGGTTTCATACATCTTGCAGCTGTACTCCAAATAAAAATTCACTATTTTGAAATATTCATTTATTTTTAATTTTATTAAAAATTGTCACTTTTCTATAACTTCCTACTTGAAAAAATATAATTAAACAAGCTGTAATGAAAGAGCTTCTCTCACTGGGAGGCCATTTTACTGTCCAACATACACCACAATTGTTTTTCTACATATTCTGATTAAATGTGCTTGTTTATAACCCTTCACAGACAATGTGGTTCCAAACACTACCCTAATTATTCATCGCCATCCTTCTTGCTTCTAAATATTTTCAAGTTATCATCACTTGTTCTTTGTAGCCACTACTTCCCTAGGCTGGAATTCAAGTTTTTATATGGCAATGTAAGTGTGGGAGGTATTTGTTGAACTGCAATGTATTAAGATCAAATATACAGCCAGCCATTAACTTACTGTTTGTACATGTTTTAAAACAATATAATTGATAAATGGTAAATTCCAAAGCATACAAAACTAATTTTCATCCAAGTACCACTTTCCATTTATACGTAACTTAGCTCTATATCCAATACATAAGAACATAAGCCATATGCTCTCTAAACAATACAATAAAAATTTGCCTATGCAAAACTTCTGCCACTTTTATTTAATTTTAGTTGAAAGGTGAAGACATCACTGAAATCTCTTCTGGGATTTCAAGTCAACTTCACCTGAATCCTTATCATAATAGCACCTTTTGGATCTAGTATAAACATGAGAGATTATCTGCTCTCACCACACTTTCTCTCAGAAGTCAGTCTGTGATTCATATTGTTCAGCCTTTTGTCTCTTGCTTGTATTGAAAAGGATGATAAAGTGTGTGAAAAGTCTGGAGGCAGGTATTCCAGGTACCTCTGGATTAGAAATTTGAAAAAAGGTCTAAGTAAAATAAGTGAAACCCTTACCAAAAGGCACAGGCCTTTTCAGAAACCAAGGAGCATTATTTTTTGTCACATGTGGCAAACATACTCCAGAGAAGCAACATAAGCAGCAAAATACAGAAAGACTAAGCCAAACAAATAAATAAAGAACAAAAAAGACCCAACAAAGCCCTTTTCAGCAATTCTAGACCACTCTTGCCCAGTATAATCCAGAGAAAGTGAGAGGACACAACAGCATTTATAGGAATGATTGCATGAGCAATTCCCTTAATGGGGCTTACCACTACTAGCACACTTCAGCAGTGCAAGAATTTCATTCTGCCTTTATTGCTACAGAACTAGGGTACAGATTAAAACTAAAAGTTCATAAACAATAATTTTGTTGCATGTTGTTTGCTTAAAAAAAATAAACAGAAATATTACAGGAGTAATTAAAGAAACATTTCTGTGATCTACAGATTTGGTAACTTTCTAGATAGAACTCAAAATGCAACAATAATTACAGCATGCTATGCTACTGAGAATTCTCTCATTTAGCAGTTTGATCTGCTATTAAAAAAACCTACTCCGTCCACAACTAAATACCTAACCCAGTTCTCTATTCGTGGCTGGATTTTCACTGCTTTACTGCTGACCTCTGGAAGTACACACCCAATTTCAGTACACAATCAGTTTTGGTCACTTTGCTTTACACCTCAGCCAAATGTTTGTAAACAAAAGTGGGGCTTTTTTAGACCACCCTTGGAGACTGCGACAGTGCTACAGTGGCTGAAAAGGAGGCCAGCTCTTTTTTTTTTTTTTTTTTTTTTTTTGAAATCTGAGAAATTTCCAATCAAAATCAAGCAATAAACTTTCTTGATTAGCAATAGCTGCAATCCATCTTACACCTTCACTTTCAGGAACAATCATCTCGATATTATGACATTCCACAACGTACTATTTCATTATCATACTAAAACAATAATCACATTAGCAAGGTTCCTGTCTCCTTTCCTCACATCAAGAGCTACGCGCAGATACTCCTTTTAATTGCTTCCAGAGAAACATCTGGTGCTGCCTGTGTAAATGTAACAGATCATAGTGCATCTCTGGGTATACCTGATCACTTCATACAGCTTGTACAGACTCGGTTTGGGGAAGCTGACCAACCACTTCAGCCTGAACCAGTGCTGAAACAGTCCTTATTCACAAATAACTGTAATAGTCCTTCTGATTGCAATGTAACAATCTCTTCTGATTCTGTAACAATGAGCTTTCAAAAATATGCTAGAATCAGCCACTTCTAAAAGTTGCATGGATACCTGTGTGGTAAGGATTGGTAAGAATAATATTCAAGACATCAGACACACCTCAAATATTTAATCTAATGGTTTAGATTTAATAAGAACAATGCCCATTAGATTTGGACAGATAAAGACACAGAAAAATTAAGGTAAAAAGGCAGTCTATTTAACTGAGGCCAGCCTAATCACCATAAGGAAAAACAGAATCGTATTTGGTGGGAACATTTGTTTGATAAAGCTGAACATGTTCAAGTTTAGCTGTCTCAGGTTTTCATAGGTTTTTGACTGTATTGGTACTGTAGAAGCATCACACAAAGAGCTGTCATTTCCTGAGTCTGACACTTTCTCTTTGGGGGTTCAAAGATTCAATCTCCACATTATTATATTGTGAAAGATACAAAATACTTTCTGTGGCTGAGTGCAACATAAGATCTTCACTGATAGTCTGCTGGCTTCAAGGGAAGCCTGAGTGTTGGTTTTAGCAAGACCTGGAATAGCACTAGTTTAGCTTTTAGACCAGTAGGAACATAAGAAAAGCAACACTGGAGCAGATCAAATATCCATCTCTGACAGCAACCAACGAAAAAAAAAGAATGTAAATACAGAAAAGCATGGATACTCTCCCATCCGTGGTTTCACCACTTCCTGTAAAGGTGACTGCTCAGATATGCAACAGTCCCAAAGCAATTTTTCAGATTAATTTGTCAAGTCCCTTTCTGAATTCATATAAATTTCAGCATGCACTGTATCCTGTGTCAAGGGGTTTTGTAGCCCAACTGTGGATTTGGTGAAATGCACATTGTTATGCTTGTGTTGAATCTTCCAGGTGTTAACTTGTTTTGATATTTGTCAGTTCACATTCTTCAGTGGATAAAATAATTTCTCCATATCACTTGCTGTTTTATAAGCCTTCACTTTATTCCCCTCTAACCATAACCTGCAAAGCATTTATCCTTCATGCTGAAGAGTCCTGTGTGTCTAGTCACTGATCCTGTGTTGTAACTAATTGAATTGTTCAGTTGCTTGAAAACAAGAGAAAAACCCCTCCAGACTGGGTTTTACTGCATCATTGGCTGTAACTCACCTTGTGATTATTCCAGCTAATGACTTCATCATTTTGAGGCTGACAAGTCGGAATAGAGGAAAATTAAAACCCAAGCTGGTAACATATTTAAAATTATAAACAGATTTGAAAAAAAAAAAATGAGGTAAATTTATTTAAACATATTTCCACTAGAATTCTGAGCTCATCTATTTAGACTGGGTTTTTAATACAGAGGAAAAGTGAAGCAGGAAGTATATCTGTCTTCATCAATTCATTATTCACCAGGGATATAGAGCTATGATTGCCATTTGCAGTTTAACAACCCCAGGAAACTCTGCCTATAAAGAATCATGTTGAAAGGAGAATGCAACACCATTTCAGCTTGTAACAATAAAATTCAGATTCTATGTGCACATCACCTTTGCAGTTCTGTTGCAAGGTGGACACCTGCTTACGGGTGTCTTCACAAGAGCAGAAGCTATGACAAATCTGTGGCTGTGGAAATTACAGAAGTTTGCCAGTTTAGGGTCAATAATAGCAAGATAATTGAGAAACTAAGCTGTGTTCCAGGAAAATACAGCTATTGATAGCTATTGCCAAGTGGGAAGGTAAGCCCAGTACCCCTTGGGGTAGTCAAGAGAAGCACATGGTTTACATACAAACTACCAGATCAGATGGAAAGGTGTGCACATGAAAAGGAGGTTATAGCAAACAAGAGAAAATAAGTCCCAGAGATGTTACCACCCCTGTTGGAGAGGATGAAGTAGCAAGGCCCTACAGAGATAGTTTACTGGTGAAAGATTCTAAGAGTGTAAGACCTGCAAAAGAGATAAAAGCAAGATTTCAACTGTAGAATGCTATGCAGGAAGATAGTGATTAATAGCTGAAAGACAGGGCTGGGTGATTGAGCAACACCCCCTCCCAAGACAAAGGGATGAATAAGGGGTTGGGCCCTGCTAGTTAGCAGGGAAAAAGGGTGGTTTCCCAGATTTTTGGTATGTAGAGTAGTATTGTAATGTTGTAGTTCTCATAGGCTATATGTAGATTTTGTAGGTTTTGTACCCTGTGCTGGTTGGTTGATGCTGACCAGAATATTCAGCAGGGAAAAGGGTAAAAGGGAATGTAACAAAAAACTCGGTCTCTTGGACACCTTCTCTCTCTTGGATACCCTCTCTCTCTTGGACTCTCTCTCTCTGGGCTGCTCCCTGCCTCAGCTTGCCTACGCCCACGACCAATAAACACGTGTCCTAAGAGCACCCCAGTCTCCCAAAGTCTTTCATCGGCCACCACCGCAGCGCGTTTCCTACACACCCTCACCACGATCCCACAGTGAAAGTGATACAAAGCTTACCATATTAATTACCTGTTGCTTTGTGATTAGTAATCTGCCAGACTGCAGCCAGCAGAAAAGTGATAAGGGCTGATACAAAAGCATAGAAACATGTCTTTCTTACCTTTATGGTTACCCAGGCCACGTTTATGCATTTATGAATTAACCTTTCGTGATTAAAGTAAGACTTACAGAGACAAATTAGTGGTCTTCCAAGAAGAGGTCTTTGAAGTATTTTACTCATAACCTGCCCAAACTCCTAGCTCTGCTTCAGAAATTTACAATGTACTTATCCCTAAATGGGCTTCTCAGTCATGGTTGCAGCCTTCAAAATTTCAGAACTGCAGCAAGGGATAACATTTTCTAGGACCAGCAACACAAACATGATAAAGGAGTTCAGCAATGCTACACTCATTCATTAGGATGTGTGGAAGGCCACTTAATCAGATCCAAATCCAGCACAACAGGAGCACTCACCAGTGACTGCCGGAACAGGAAACACTTTTTTGGGTCAATCCCACAGGCAAGGATGGCAGCAGTGGTGTCCAGGATGTTCTGGCGCAGGACAGCTGGCTCCTTGGGCATGGTGAGAGAGTGCATGTCCATAATGCTATAGAGCACTGAGCTGCACTTTTCCTGCAGATTCACCCAGTTCTGAATGGCTCCAAGGTAGTTACCCAGATGAGGAGTCCCAGTTGGCTGGATACCAGAGAAAATCCGATCCACGACCACATTCTGTGACAAAGCATTGGCAATATTAACACATGCTGATTTTTTTGGTTTTTTGTGGTTTTTTTTGACAGATTCTTTTATATTTTAAAGTCATTTAAAAAACCTCATTTATGCCTGTCTCTTCTCCCCTCCTGTCAGTGTATTAGTGTATAAATGACCACAGAACCGATAACTGCAATAAGTAACTTACAGCAGAGCATCTGACAACTACCATAATTTTAGCTGTCAGACTTTGCACATGCAAAAAAAAAAAAAAAAAAAAAAAAAATACAGCTATAAACAAGATCCGCAAAAAGGTGGTCTCAGAAACCAAGTCGTAGATTCTTTCATCTTTTGCACCAAAGCCGTATGTTCCTCTTTAGTTTCTATATCTACACTTCAGTTTCTATATCCACTCTGATATAGAAACTTAGGGTCACAGTTTAGAGAAATTCAAATATTTTTGTTGTAAACTCATGCAATGTCCCAGTAGATTGCCATCTTAACTCCCATGAACATTGAAGTCTTATTTTTCTAGCTGCAAAGAACATTTTGAGTAGTTCCTGAAAGAAACCTACTTCTTGACCCAAAGGTCAAAAAATAATGAAAGAGATCGTCAAAGTTCTGAAATTCCCCATTTTGGCAGCAATAGAATTTCTAGAAGAGCTCTATAAAGAAATACAGCTATAGCTCAAGATCACACCTGGAATACTGTTCGTGCATCAGGACCAGTAAAATGTCAACATCAGAAAAGAGTTCACAGAGAAACAGCAAAAACAAAAAAAGACTAAGAAGCTGAGGTTGTGAGCAAAGATTAAAAAGCTTGAAACATGTATAGCTTGGCTAAGTGACAGCTACCATCTTAGAAAGTTTGTTTTCCTGCATCCCAGCCCTCCATCTGACCATTTTCTCAGAGCCCCGAGCTGTCAGCATATGATCAATTACCTCCCTGAGCTTCCCAAAGAATTCCACCATATTCAGAAGTAGCTCAGCAATGTTTTATGTGAAAAGGCTTGTTACATGCCAAGTTGTAAGAGCGTGCAAGACCACTCAACTTATAAATGAGGGTCCCCCCACCACAGCAAGCTGTACAATACAAATTCTCAGACTCAGTTGTGTGGCAGGATCATCAAATTCATTATGCCTGTGGCTGCACGATTTTTCTCCTGCTAACTTTTATGAGCAATGTCTATAACTTAGCAGGAAGAATTTATTTACTGATGTAGTCTGTTTTCTTTTCTGTGAATCTCTTACAAATGTGTGTGGGAGAAAAAAAAGTCATACAACTATTAAACCACACAAAATGGCAGTAAAAGTCAAGGCCAAGAACCATTATTTTTAACTATTAAAAAAAGGACTTCAAATTGACTTAATTCATTTTGACTCAGACTTGAGAAAAATTATTGAGAAAGTGTTTCTAAGTGGAATAGGCCTTTTTTTTTTTTGTGGGTTTTTTTTTTGTTTTGTTTTGTTTTGTTTTTTGTTTTTTTTTAAGCATGATCTATAGTCCAGAAAGGCCTAGACTATTTCTTTCTAAATTTACTGAAAAAATCTCTTTTCTTTTAAAGTAAGTTTGTTTTTCAGATCAAGCCGATTTTCTTACCCAACATTTAAGTATTTGTGCTGACAGACAAGAACAGCTTTGGGCTAGCTGCCATGCTAATTTCTCCTGCTCACATAAATGCCTACACATTTAAGTCTTGATGGCAACCCCTTCACCCCACCCCAAATATCTTCTTGACTTCTAGGATATTCTTGAATCAGTTTCTAAGTGCTCTTGGAGAACCTCCAGCACAGGGCTTCAAGGTAGCCACTTGAAGCAATGAAAAGCATACCACTTCTTCCAACAGCAATCTCAGCTTCCAGTCCCTGTGCTCCAGTCCTCGACCACCCATGTGTCTCTTTTCTTCATTACACAAAAATGGAGCTATGATACTCAATCTCTCACTCAGCATTTGATTCCTTGTTTTCCTAGGAACCTACATCAGAGCATTTCTCACCACTCACAGAATCCACTCACCTCCCACTAAGCTACTACCTGGCCCAGGACTGCAGCCAGCTTCCTGTTAACACTGAGAAGGGCCAGGTTCTCTCCTACAGAAGGAGGCATTCAGCATTCCAATGTGTATAAATTAGATGAAGTCTTATAGAAACTTGGGATTCACTAGTCGTCACAGCTGTACTTCTACAGGCCTAGAGCAGCTGCTAGGCAATGCGACAGGTATTCTACAGGCGTAACATTTGTCTTTTGCTTCCTGTGTTTCTTGACCAAGACAATAAGAATTCAGGAAAGAAATAGCTGACCACTAACGTGGTGTTCTACCCTTACTGGGATCCCAAAGAGTTGGTTGTCAGAGCACATAACCTTTCTTCATGTCCATGTCTCCCCTCACTAAGTTCAAATCCTGATGCTCCTTCCCACAATTACTTCTCCCCACAGTACTGCTTGCTTTCTGGTGCCCATCTATATGCCTTTTAACACCACTCTTCTCCACAGACCATACTTCTCATAGCCCTACTCTCCATTTTCTTAACAGACAATTTCATTCCTCCTGCATGCTTTTCTTCCTCCACTTGTGCTTTACACCCCTTGCTTCCCCAAAGAGCTCTTACATACAGCTCTTGATATACAGCTCTTACTGTGTATCAAGACAGTAAGAAGGCACAGAGAATACAATGTTAAGATTGTTACTATTATTACTAATTAAGCTATTACTGCCTTGACTCCAGTGACTTTATATAAAACGTTTTTTACCTGCACAGTTATAAAAGCTAAGAAATTTTATCATGTGCCAGAAATCCACTACAGATCAACATCAATTAAAATATGTTAGGCTGACCAAGTCAAAGCATAGTGCAGAAACTTACACTTCTTCCAATTTCAGTCTAATAAAAGACAACATTACCTGACATGTCTCCTGATGTTACTGCTTCTTTTCCCCAGGACCCTGAAGCTGCTGCTACTTCAGTGCAGGAGCAGCTCTACCCCTTGGAGTACCTGTGTGTTATACCAGGGCACAGGAATTTCTGAGCAGTCTGCATAGATCCACTCATGTGCCAATACCTTGACCCAAAAATTGCTGACACCCTGAGTCTGTGGAGAATGGTTCTGTCTAGAAACCTTCTTGATCCCCAAGTGAGGCAGACTCCATTCCCTTGCAGCTGCAGTCATTGCTTCGTACGTTTCCCATAACATGTTCACTATCTGCCCTTTCAACTTCTCGGATCACTATCCAGTCTGTAGATAATGTTACTATGAACGTATTGGATGTATCAGCAAAACTCTGCCCCTTAATGTGAGTACAATACACTCAATACATAAAAATGCAATAGTGACATTTAAATAGGCAGATTGAGAATGTCTTTCACCCAGAAAATACAAGACATCAGTGTCTCAGCATAAACTGTATGTTCAAATACTGTACTAACTCCAAATATGCAAAGGCTAACAATGAGCTAATGAAAGGCAGGTTTGTTGTAACACTAAGTAAGTTAGCATCTGGTGACACACTACATGTTGAAAAGAAAACACACCATGTACAATGTCAAATGGACACTGTTTCATATAAAGAAAGAACCAAGTTCTCTATCCATTAAAGAGGATACCTGTGAAGGGAGGCATGACATCTTTAATGGTGCTTTGTATGTTCAAATGGTAAACAAATACTTACAAAAGGTTTGTTCAGCGTAAGGGCAATAAATAGCAAGTGAAACATTAGAAACAAACAGTAGCAGTATTATATTCAGTCTAGGCTCAGCAATTACTTAACCTGAAGTAAAGAATTCACAGAAATAAGTAAATCCAATAATGAAAACTGAGCTAGGCTGAACCTGAGTAAAGCATTAACAAATCCATTACAAAGAACAAACCCATACTGGCTCCCAGCTGAGGGACCAGTTGACTAGAAGTCTTTCATCTTTAACTCCTTTGATTCCATTTAACAACATAAAGCACGAGAAGTTACAGCAAACAGGGTGGCATGAAATATTCCATTGTGCTAGCAGAAGTCTATATTAAAAAAAAAGCCCACACAAAACACCCTCAAATGAATCTTGGATTTCTTGCACTAAAAATATACAGAGAACATTGCTCCTTTGGAGAGAGTTTATGTTCCCTGTTTGTTCACTCCGTGAGAAGCAGCGGGCAGCATAGCAGCGTGGCAGGGAACTTCTGCCTGGTACCATGAAATCATGGGGCTGGAATGCACTTCAATGGAGCTGCTAGGTCAGGGGATGGGAGCTGTGTGCTCCAAAGTACTGGAGCTGGAAAAGGATGAAAACAAAAGGAGTGAAGACTTCCCAATGGGGCAGAGTGAAAGCCACAAGACATGCAGCTCCAGCCCACAGGCACTCACTCATTCAGACATCTGTAGTAAGCACAGTGTGAGCCTGCTGTTCGCATGTTTAACTCTGTGTGGTGTGTGCACCTACACCAGTAGTGCTGCACGTTAATCCTCACGCCTGCTAAGAGAGCAGTATCTGACAGATGACTTAGCATCCACTATTTGTTTTCTCTCTACAAGACCTCTGCATGGCAATTCTAAACACCACAAGTGCATTTCTCAGCCGCGTTACTGAACAAAGCTTGGCCCCAAACCCATTAATGTTCAGGTGTTCCCTCACCCAACCTCTCTTTCGTCATGAGATAAACAACTGCCACTCCTTATACTGAAAAAATATCAACATCCAAATGCCCTCAAATAATCAGGAATAAGCATTACATCCTTATCCCAGAGGAGGATGGCTGAAGTCTGGTCCTGTTATCCTGTAGCATGGCCATATCTATTTTCAATGTAAATCAGGATAGATGACAGCTTCCAAAAATTCAATTCTGCTCTCTTAGACCAAAGCAGACTTTTCTCTGTATGGAGGGAGAGCTACAACTGTGAAGGCCTTAATTCAGCAGTCAAAACCACAATCATTCCCTCTCAAGAGACAGATGTGCCAAAACTGGAAGTCACACCAAAACTGATAAAGTAGAAGATCCATGCACATCCAAGCATCCCATGTTACAGCCAATTCTTGGTATCCTGGCTATACAATTCATGTTTAGCTTTATGAATTCTGTGGCTGCTGAACACAAGAATTTATTTACCTGTTCAATACACGTCTTTGCCTGGTACAGTCAAGAAAAAACATCTCGAATATGTAGTAAAATCGGTCATAAAACAGTTCCCCTTTTATAAAGAGTTACAGAAATAAAATCAAGTGAAAGCATTCACAAGACTTAAGTTTTCAAAATCTCTTTTCTTTCCAACTCCATATAAATATTGCCATCATACACCTGAAATGACAGCAGACAAGCTACAATTACAAGGTAACTTTATGCCTATGCTTTCATCTCTTTCAGGTTTTAAAAACAGAGAAATGCAGCACCCTTCAAGGAGGTAGGAGAGAGCTGCCAGTAGACAAACAATACTCAGACTGTTTTCTCCTTTTATTTTGGCATAGGGATGTTATAAAATTACATAAAAGTATACATAAAAATGTGGCTGGTTAGGGTCCAGTTAAGACCTATTGTTTAACACAACAAACCATTAAATGATCACATTAATCCTGCCCTAGAAGTACAGAGGCGGTGCCTGTCAGCTTCTCAATCTACCCAGTCATGGCAGAGGCTGACACATCTTCAAAATCAAATTCCAAGGAGCCTTTTGCTAATTATATCCTTGGAGTGACTGAAGGTAAGGACAGAGCTAGTTTCTTTGGACTTTGTTCATGACTTTATCCCAGCAGCCTAACAGATGAAAGATAGGCTTATGCCTCCATCTATAATGTATCTTATAAATATTTTAATTTCTAAATAATAAAAGGATTGACTCATAATCTCACCCTGGGCTGAAACAAAAGCAAGAGATTTTAGACCCAAACCCCACAAAAAATTATGACAGTATTACAAGAGCAGCTGCAACAGAAATCACCCCCCAAGCCACAGCGGTGGTCACATTCACATGCTACAGCATTTAGCTGCTCTGCTTTATTTTAACAGCCATTTACTCGGGGCAGAACAGGTGAAGAGCCAAGTGAGATCCACAGCATCAGAGCTAATTCTAAACACAGGTGGTGGGCACGACAGAGAGAGCAGGAAGTCGACAGGAGAATCACTGCTGACATGCAGGACAGGGAAGATTGATGGCTTCCCTCTCTAGTTTTCCCCACTGTGTAGGCACGCAGGGGGTGGGGGAAAGGGACGGAGAAGCTGCTGTGCTGGCGACATAACACACCACAAGCCTCCACAGCACCAGCGCTGATTAATGACGCTGGAACGACTCAGGAAACAGCAAAGGATCATTCACAGACTTTGCTCTTCTTGTTATAATTTTATTCGTGGGGATTCATTTTGCCCCAGCTGTCCCAAGCTGAAGCAAGTTCAAATTTGCCAGACGAAAAGAAAATGTGGAAGTCAAAGGGAAGAAAGAACAGCATAAGCAAACACAGACACGCATAAAACACAAAAACTGGAAAACTGGAAATTTCAAACATGAAGATCCTCTCAACAGGGATCAAAAAGGGAAGAAAAATAAAATCAAAACAACACAACCAAAACTTGCTCCAACCTCAGAGACAAAAGAAATTCTTTGGCTGACAAAAGTCACTAACTACTGCATCTTTTGCATCTGTCCACAATTTTTTTTATTTCCCTTATTAATACTTAGCCACTTCAAAGCTCTGGTTGCTAAAATAATATGCTCATCTGTTAACACTGGCTTAACAAAACCTGTCTTGAGACAGTTATTAAGCAGCAAAATGAAGGGAAGCCAGACTAGTCAGATTTTACTAGCTAAAGCATAAATTTTAAAGCCTAATTGGGACAATTTAAGTATTAATGTTGTTACAGAAGGAAAAAAATGAAGCAAAAGGGAAACACAGGAGCAGCGTATGTATTACACACTTTGTTTCATTTATTGTTTTTAATGCAATTACTTACTGTAGAAACTTTTAAACGTGTTTATTTTGATCTGATAATTCAATATGTCTAATTCATGTGGTACAAATGCTGTTTCAACATGCTTAATTCTTAAAATGAGAGACTAAAGATCTAACACTAAATTAGAAAGAAACATATTTGTACCAGAGCAAGCTTTCAGATAAATAGCTTCTGAGAAAAAATTAACCCATTGCCCAGACGCTGAACTAAATTAAGATTTAAACAGCACTGCCTAGTATCCCTTTCTTGAATGCAAATGCACTCAAACTTCAGTAGGACTTTAATATTTATATTTCAAATGAGAAACACATTTAAAGGAGGAACATTTACAGCACATACTAACCCCACCCTATAAATTTAACTCTGCCCTCTAGGGCTTGCAAGAGAACTCAGTGTTACTGCGGCTGGGTTAGGCTGCCCTCTCACGCTGCCTTGCTACAGATGACTCAGCAAAGGGCTCCTTTCATGTGGCTCGCTGCATCCCGCAAGTGGATTCTCTCATTTGCTTTATGAGCCCCACGTGCCACTCGGGCTGCTAATGACAGCTGCACTGACAGAGCCGAGCATCATCGGCAGCGGGCTGCCGCAGCTCCTGCCGCCGCACACCACGAGGTTCCTCTGGACCGGAGGCAGTCACGGGCCCTTCCCTCCCGTGTGCAGTGGAACGGGGGATACAACCTCTGCTGAGGGGCGTGGAGGCAGCCAGCAGTGGCAGCCAGCAGTGGCAGCCTCAGAAAAGCTGGCTCCGGTTCTCTGCAGGGGCCTAGGACAAGAACCTGTGCTAACATTTGTGCAGAGCTGATGAAGGAACCAAGCACTGGGTCTGCACGCAGCCAACAGTGATCTCCAATCCTACCCTAAAGTACAGTGCCTTCCTTAGCAAGCACACAGCCCGGTGGTTTTTATTTTTAGTGCTGTGCTCCTTACAGCTCTCCTCATCAACTTGAAGGACAGCATGTCAGAGCTGCTGTTCAGAGCTGAGCCACAACCCAGCTACAGAGCAGGTCTGAGGCACACTGAAACACGCACTACTTCTGCACCTCCTGGGTTTCAGAGGTGTGCGCAGAACTGCAATTAATGCACTCAGATGATGCCTGATGCAACCTTAACCCTCATTAACGATTCTCAAACCATTTACTTGCCTTTTTAAAGCTAGAGCAATAAGGTTTCTCCAGTCAAACTATCTAACCATAGACATTAATTGCAGGTCCTTTCAGTTTGTTTCACCCAGGGTAGGAGAAAGGCTAAAGGACTCTATGACAGTATTTTTCAAGAAGTACCACGTGAGGAAGGTAATTAGTGCCTCACTGACAGGAAGCTGCAGCAGGAGCTAAGCCCAAACTATCAGCAGGAACACTCTGGCCAGACAGGCAAGGCAGGAAGGCAAGGTCAGATCGGTACACGCTGCTTCCAATACCATCAGATGATGCACTCAATGCCCAAAAGCTGAAAATTTAACAGTTCCAGTACTGCAGGCGTTGCTTGGAAGAGGTGGCAACAGGGAAAAGGAGAGGGAGCAGCAGGACAACCTTTGTTACACTGTGAAGAGCATCCCTAAGATACAAATCCATATAAAAAGTAGTTTACTGTCCACTGAACAATGTGGTTGAACCACCAATAACTAAAGTTTTCAAGCACAGGTGCCTCCTGGAAACACCTCCCCAAAGCACCCATCAGTTCTGGCTTCTTTCTGATCCATATGCAGCCCCACAAAGCACACTGGCATGGAAGCACTGGGCCAGGGAGCTCACAGAGAACCTCCTGTTCCACTCTGTGACCTCACAGAGTTACCCTGTATCAGTCACCTCAACTTCAGTTCCTGGAAAAATACAGGAACAAGTAAGGCACTTTGAAGAAATTACAGAAATAACAGAAGACAGCAGTATTTCTCAAGAACTAGTGCCTCTCAAAAACTCTGTGTGCCTCCAGCACACGAGATGCTAGAATGGAGAAGAAATACTAAAGGTTATATCCTGATTTTCATTAAGTTCCAATACCATCTCAGTTTCCAACAAGCTAGAGAAATAACACCTCAAATACAGTATTATACGCTGGGGGTGAAATTGGAGAGAAAAAAGGATCCTTACAACAGCACTTATTGATGGCTTACAGTGGTTGGGGAAAGATATATCAAATACAGTTTTTCAGGTTTTGTGCTGGGTCCAATATTATTTGATATTTTCATATCTCCAAGTACGAAATCTAGGTGATGCAATGGAGTATTCATTAAATCTCTTGACAAAACAAAGTTGGAAGGACGATAAGGCCTCAAAATAATCTTGACAAAGAAATGGTCTGAAAAAACAGAATGCTATTTACCTGGCAGTACACAGATTCATACAGAAAAGTCTACTCAACCACACAAAAACAGGAAGGAGAACACCTGTCCAGGCAACAATTACAGAACAGGGGGGGTTGTAATATTTTAAAAGGTGAGCACGGACCAATATCATGCAGCTGCAAAACCACCACATTTATGAACTACACCAAAAATTGCACAGGGATATATGAATAGGATGAAAATCCAGTAGATAGGAAATAACTTGCTCATTTTGCTCAGGATGAGGATGGCCTCAAGCCACAGAAGCTGGATAGTTTTAGGTCCTGTATTTCAAAACAGTGGTAGCAAGAGGCCATAGTCCAATGAGTAACCTGAATAAAAAAGACTACAGAGGAAAGCCCAAAGTGTTTTTAGTCTAGTGGAAGGAAGACTGCGAAAGTAAAAGGTGTTAAACAATGAGCTTAAGATGAAGTAAGAAAGATTCAGATCAGCTGTAAAGAAAAGTTTACAAGAGTAAGAAAAATAAAGCATTTCAGAAGATTGCTTAGAGAGGTTTTCATTATAAACAAACAAACAATGTGTTCATAAAGATGTAAGGGCACTTAATTTTTATTTTGGGCCAGAGGAAATACCAGATCACCCCAAACAGGGTCTGTTCTAGTCCTCTGAGCCCATAACAGTATACAGGCATGATTAAAGTCAAAGTGAGATGACCAAAGAGAATGGAAAAGGAATCATAATTCTGTTTAGATAGATTAGATCTCATGGTATTTCAAGATACAAATTTTTCCACCCACATTCAACAAAAATGTAAGAATTGAGGCCTTTTCACTGATAGCAGCTGAGCACTGACAAGCTTTGAAAAACCATTCCATAAGAAATACAAGTTAACATTTAACACTTGTAAACTGGTACATGCCCAATTTTAGAAATGTACATTGCTCAACAGAATAAATGTAATAGCAAGTGAACAATTAGCATTTGTTTTGCCACAAGATACATGTGGAATTGTCAAAATGCAGTGAAAAGTGTAATAAATACCAAAACCTTAACAATCTTGAAGCACAACAAAACAGAAGGCTAAAGAATACCTCCACAACTAAATACTTCCCTCGCAGAGAAATTAGAGAAGTTTTATGCTTTTGATCACAGTAGTGATCCAAATCTCTTAAAACCATCTGATCGCTCTTGCTCTTTCTCTGACCTCTAGCTGAAAGAGATTTTCTTGTATTATTTTATATATTTTCTTCAAGTGAGGAGTCAGCTTGCTACTAAGATTGCCCTATGGGATATAAACAAAGAATATCAACTTACATCCAGAGGGATGTTTTTTAAAAAATACTTTTTGTTTGGAATTACTATGTTTCTTCAGAATATTGTCCTAGAAACTCAAAGAGTAGTTCATTTCCTCTCCATTATTTTATTTGGCAATTTCCTGTAGCAAGGAAAAGTTGGCTTCATTTCACATGGAGCCAAAATTAACACAGCTGTTGAAAAACTTTCACCTTGTGGTCACAGCATGAAATTCATCTCAGGTGAATAGAAAAGTTTTAAAACAACCTGATGGATGTTGAGAGGCCTTAGAATGTGGAAATCCCAGTAAATTCCCTAATGATGCACACATGTACAAAGAAAATGCTACAGCTGGTCCTCCTTGTCTATGCTGGAGAGAATTATATGAATTTAAGAATTTTAGACATAATAATCACACTTGTATAAGGGACTTCTAGAGAATTTAAAAAACTTTTTCTGGAGCTAGACGATACTTACAGACTACATTTAAACTGTTGTTATCAGTGCAGGCTGGTCCTGAAATCACCAGGCTGAGCTGCTTCCACAGAAAGGACAAACAACAGATGAGCAATGGATGAGGGGGACAAACACAAGTGTTCATTTGTGCTCAGGTCAAGAGGATGTAGCCAAGTGAGATGAGAATGGTAACAGCAAACTATGACTTGCTTATTAGATAGCTTGAGCCCAGAAACATCAAATGAAAAGTTCTCCAGTTTGTGTGTGACACTTACTGCTTTGCTTGTCCTAAAGAGGAGATGCTCCTTGCTAACTTACCTGTATTATTCAAACTGGCCCACAGAAAGCCAGGCAAATCACCAGCTCTCAGTTTGGATGCACCCTGTGGAGTATATCAGTGTAAAAAAAGCCGTGTTTTTACTGTTAGTATCCCAGAGACGTACAATACTCCATTTTCTTTGGGTACTGGCAAGTATTCTGAATACTGGAGACTTACAATGTTGTATGGTCAGCTGTGAAAACGTCCCTCTGGAGGGAGTGACAGCACCTCTGGCTGTTGTGACTCAGCTTAATGCTTGATGAAAGTGCCAGAGCTTTAACTTTGCAAAGATCCAAACTGTAGATATGGTAAAAAAAATACCCAACAAAACACTCCAGTGGAAGTGCATGAAGAGCAGAATGTGAACCCGACTGCAGAAATGACATGGGCTAGTTTGTTGCCAGCAGAGATGCAAAATGAGAATCGGTCAGGAATTCAGAGGGCTGGACCCCTCATTCCCTTTACATAAGCAACAAAGAGGCTTTGAAATGTTTGAAACTGTTTCGTTCCTCCATGCAAACGGAAAGCACCCTATGGATGCCTATTAAGTAAAGTCTTTCCACATCTTGGCAAGTATGTGATTTCAAGAAAAATATTTTCAAATGGATAACCCAATTCAAGAAGAAGTCAAAGACCACCTTTGAAAGCAACTTTGATGTGGCTATAAAAAGATTATATTTAGGAAGGCTAGCATAACGTGGTTCTGTTGTTAAAAGTTTGTACCTCCCCATATTTCTTTGCTGTTTTTCATGTAAAAAGCAATGCTGGTAAGCAGAGAAGTGAATGCTCATGAGATGCAGAATTAAGGCAAAATCCTTGAAAATAACTGCTCCTGACTGTTGGATAGAGACAAAACAAGCCATTTAGCAATCTCACTGCCAAAGGACAGGGGTATTGGAGCATCCACAAGTGTGAAAGCAAATGACAAAAATAGTTGCAATGTGAATCGTAGGTGAGATCATCAGGAAGCCTGGAGTCTTTTATTAACATGGAAACGCTGCTATATCTTTCCCAATGTACAGCTATCACATACAGATTTCACAGTCTATGCACCTGGCAAAAGGAAACCATGATGGTGAGACTAGAAGCTGTGAAGACATTTGCAATTCACTTTTTTAATGCTGTCCAACAACCTTCAAATGAGATTAACAGGTCAGCCAGACTCAGAGGATGACACTATGCAGACCAATATACAATAATTGATTGTCACTGAGTGTATGTGATCAGGAACAACAGTGATGGGATTCAGAACAACACATATTCCATCTGTCAGAATGGAGAATGTATATAATTTCATCTCCTTTCAGCTTCTGAATACTTCTGGGAATTGGAATCATCTTAGAGAAGCTCTGAGCTTCAAAAATGGAAATACAGCACTATCCAACTCTAGGATCTTTCTGCACAGGAAAGTAAATATTGACACCCACCTACACAAGTGAATGAGATGGGCTCACCACACTTTGAAATACCGATAAGAAGCATTTAATTCACCTTCTAATCTGTACTGTAAGGCTCCATTCCTAGTCTGAACAGTTATGGAAGTCTCATCTAAATACAAATAAAGCACAAAAGAAGGGTTTTATCTGCTTGTTACAAAGAAAACATCCTTGCAGTAGTTTATAACATGAACTACATGCAACACCATGAAAACTGAGGAAATTAAACTTCACACAACACTTATTCTTCGTTCAGTTATTATGCAGACATCACTGAAGCAACAGGGTCAACTTCACCACTCTATTCTTTGGCCAGCTCCAAGGAGCAGATGCATGCCCTAGCGTAACTCAAAGAACCTGAAGCTAAAAGTAAAAGCAGATATTTTATTTCTGGTAGCAATCATCACATTTCAGCACAAGAATGAGGGAAATGAAAAAGTAAATATATAGCTTTCATTGTCTATTTTTATCTGCATACATGTATACAAATATGTATCTATTTCCTCTCCCATGCAGCAAGAACTTCAGTGCACTCTCAAGGTGCATATCTATCTCAGGAGGCAAAAATATATTTAATCCTGTCCAGTGGATACATAGATTTGCCTGATACAGCAGAAAATTATAAAATCTGCTATGTGATTTGTCTGAGTTGGGGACTCCAAGAACAATACTGTTAGTCAAAGGCTCAAATAATCAAAGGGAAAACAATTTCAATTCACTGATTACAAACACAGCAAAACTCAAAAATATCTATGATCTAAGGTGACTTAACTGACTTGGGGTTTTCCTTCACTTTAACTTCTGATCCCACTGCAATGTGAGTCAATTCCACAGAATGTTTGTTCATCTAACCCTAGAGTCGCATCATAAACCACAGCTTGTGTCATGGAAAAAGCAATTGTCAAGTGTCTAGAATAGCACTTGCTGTATTAGTAAATGGAAATTGTATCTGCCAATGAACCAGCATTATAATGGCATCCTAGTCTGGTGCCTAGAGACAGAGGTGATCTGCTACAGACTGACTCAGACTGAACAATGCTTGTTCAGCATATGCACTGGAGAAATTCACACAAAACTTCAACATGCACTACGGCCAGAGTAGCATCTTTCATTAAACTCACTGTGCAAGAACACGTTAATAAAAACAGAAGTCCCTCAAGAGAAAAAAACAGGCTTAGTCAAGACACTGAAAGCAAGGGCCAGAGGGGGAAAGAATGGTGGGACTCTACCCAAGCCCTGCCAAGATGCCAGAATAAAGGGCTGTTTCCTGCTAAAACAATCTATGTTTGCCAGATGTTATTGTTAGAACTCCATTATGGAAATGAATAGGACCCGTTCACGCCTCAAAGATCCTTCATTTCTGTCTACAGTGGGGGCTCTCTCTCTGCAGCTGCAACAGTGGTCAAAATCCACTAGGGACAAGGCACTAAGCAAGGCAGATTGCAAGAAGCCTCTCTACAACTGGAAGCCTAACAAATCTGTGTGGAAACCTGAGATCTCTCAAATCCAGTGAAAACCCAAGAACTGTGTATTTTCACTGTATACTAATTTGCCTTCTGCTCTGAAAATGATACAAAAGCTAATGATTTCGTTCTTGCATAAAGAACTATTCCACGGCTTTATCAGAAAGATAAGCCAGTTTCCCTTGAGGATTAAATACATTTTTTAGTTATTATTTACCTATTTATTTCTTTAGCTGTTTAGTGATTAGAATAAAAACAAGTGACTGATTAGGAAAAACTTCCATTCCAACCTGAAGAAAGACACCAGAGGTTTAATCCAAAGGCTGGAATATATTTCTAAATCTAGTTGATAAGGATCTGGGTAACTAAATTACTTCCAGTATCTGTGCCAAATAACAATAGTGAAAATGTTAAAATAGGAAAATAGGAAATAAAAAAAAAAAAGGCACCAGTTTCTACATATGAATCCACATAGAGGCTATCTTAATTGGATGAATTTCTCAAATCTCTTTTATCTATCCTAAAGGTCCTGTATATCACAATATACTGAACCAGCCCATACTGGTCACCAGGAAACATTGGGATCTTAGCTCCCTAACAGGCATTTGCATTTCCAGCCTTTTTTCCTCAGTCAAAAGCACTTTGCTACTTCCAACCTTTACGCTCTCTAGAAGAAAGAGATGCAACACAGGGGACTGTCACAATCATAAATCCAGGGTAAGCACTTAAAAATCTGCCTGTTCATCCATCAATTTCAGCACACAAGTGTCTGGACAGGCATTCTGAAGTTGACCTGCTGCAGTAACCTGTGTATGTGTGCAGCTTGTTACATGCACCTGGGGACTCATTTCATTAATGGTTAACAAAGTGACCCCTATGTGACAGCAACAAATTCAAGATGGGAACATGGATGCTTTTAAATCGTTTGCATTTCATTCATAACACATCTGAATGATACTGAAAATTGAGCTCTCTCTCCCACTGTAGTTTTAACTACAATCTTTGAAATCCTTAAGGATTAGGGTCTAGTAATTTCAGTTGCTTCCTTTCTCTGGAGCCCATATGGTAACTATAGCTAAAAATTTTGAAGATTTTATTTGCAATCTGGGAAAAAAGCATTTTAATGGTCTTCTCCAAAACAACCCTTCAATTTTTACCTAACTGCCTTTTTCACAGCCATCTTTGTTAAAAATTATGAAATATGACCAGTCATTAACATGACTAGCACAATAACAATAGTGATCAGGTGGCCTGAATACAGAAGGAACAATACTTCCTCAGAAAAAGTAAATCAAATTTCACCCAAACAATCTGAAGACCTCCTCTTAAAGTACTAACAATACTGGCCAGAATCGCTGAGGTTCACAAAGGCCCAGCAAAGTATCAGAAGACCAAAAAAGGAAAAATGGCATTCCCATCTTCAAAAATAAAGGAAAAGAGGAGCAGGCTGGGAGGTAGTCTGCTTAGCATCAATACTCAATGAACAAAACCCATCTTTTGCAATTCTCTAGAAGATAACTAGAGGAAAACAACAGCAAATGTGGATTTGTTAAGAGCAAGGCATGCCAGATTAGTCTAACTGGCCTTGAGACTCATTAGGCTGCCACAGTAGGGGAAGATGCAGTAAATGCCTCTTGATTTTAGCACCACCTTTGGTCACGAACTGTAGAGCACACCAGAGAAACCACATTCAGGGATCTATACTGTGGGGTTTTTTAAAAGATATTGACTCAGGTAAAGAAACAGACATATTCCTAAATGAGCTGCTGAGATTATCATTGCATTGGCTAAAATTCCTTGGATTTGAAGATCCTGTACTTGCAGTGGTCCTGACTAAACATTCACCAGAGATATTTTCTGTTCAACACTCACCAAAAGGTAGAAAAAAACATCCTTGGAACAGTGGGACTTGAACCAATTTTCTTTTTGTATGACCTGAACATCATGCACTAGAGTCAGTGGAACATCATGCACTAGAGTCAGTGGCCTGAGTTTCATTACAGCAAATCTAACTTGGAGTGCCAGGGAAAAAAAAAAAAAAAAAAAAAAAAAAAAAAAAAAAAAAAAAAAAAAAAGCAACTAAATTCTAGCACTAAAGAGGAAAGGATTTTGTGTTAAAAAAAACATCAACCCTTATGGCTGGAAAATGCAGTTCTGTAACACATAAAGTTAAAAGAGAATCCACTTTCTGATGCATCACTACCATGAAAGTTGACAAGACATGAAGGTTGCAGGACACCAAAATGTACAGCTTAGCAACAATAAGACAGCCACTGTAATAGATCATGTGTGAAGGCCAGGCAAGGCTTTCCTACCAAAAAGGTAGTCTAGGAGAAAAGGCAGCAAAATGAGGAGTTCTTGTTTTCTTTAAAAGATATGTCCAGGAAGAAAAGTAATACAGGTCTTAGAGTATCCTTATAGTAACTGTAATAGTGATAGCTACCTTGATACTAAAAAAGAAAAATGATGCCAAAGATTCCTGGCTTCTTGAAGGCAAATAACATCTAAATGTATTCTCCCAGATGAGTGTCTGGAAAGCCATCTAGTGATGCATGAGACCACTAAAAGCAAGACCTTGCCATTCTTCTACTTCCCCTTTGCAGCCAGGACTAAACCTAATCCATGTTTTATCAGGACATACACCAACAGCTGATTAAATTTTCCTACTGACAGGCTATGCCACAGTTGGATTTCTCATGATTTTATCATTAATTCCCTGGAGTACCTGTAGCTGCCATTTTTAAGAGTGTCTCATCAAAGAAACAGACTTGATGAAATGACTTTCTATAACCCTAGCTTAGAGAGCACTGAAGAACAGTAAATCAGGGAATTTTAAAATAAGCTCTTAAAAGCCAAGATATCCCAAATGTAATGAATCTCTCCAACAAACCATTACTTTCTTCTTAACCACATTTATTATGCCTACAAATTTTACTTGTGTGCTAGAAATACGTACAACGAAATGCACAGAGCAACTTTTCCACAGCATGGTAAATCCAGCCTAGCCTTGAACTGTGCACTACAGTGAAACAAAGCTGAAACCACGTGAATTATGTCTTCTCGTGGCCATGCATTATTGAACACTTAAACATCAAAACAATCAGGGTGCCAGTAGACACACTGCTCAAGCTTGAAGGCAAACACTTTTCCAGCTTGAAATTTGAATGTTCCTCATCGGCAGGCAGCAAATACATGATCTGTTCCAAACTGTCTACAGTAGTAGCTGAACCATTCCCAAGTCCAGTCTGGCAACAGAAACGGCATAAATAAGAAAGTCACTTTTTTTTCCCTCAATTCTTTTGAAGATGCAGTGTAAGTACCACTCCAATTCCAGTGCAATTCTTTCCAGATAGACATAAGAGGGTAAAGTGAGAGAGAAAGGTGACAAAATCCCACAACATACTGGACTCACAAATTTAAAACCAGAGGAACACCTTAAATTACTGCTGCTACTTGAGGGTGGGTGATCTGAAGCTACACAATGTTGGTCAGAGCACGGTGCTAATAACACCAGGGTTGTGAGTTCAATCCAGGGGCTTTTACTTTAGAGTTGAGCTGGATGAGCCTTATTGGTCCCTTCCAACTCAGAATATCCTGTGAATCTGTGAACCAACACTAACTTCCTGTTTCTTTTTGTTTCTTTTTGGGTTTTTTTTTTTGTGGTTTTTTGGGTTTTTTTTTTTTTGAAAACATTGTATAACAGGAAGAAAGCACATTCTCAGACCTATCACACCTTTAAGACATCATGGCAACAGCAACCAGGTAAGTAACCTTGACCTGGCAGGTGACTCAGAAGTGGCAAAGAAATGCACATCAGGGTAAATATTAAAATACACCATGAGCAATGTTCACTCACAGCAGATTTCTTTACTATGCAAGACAAACCAGATTTCTTTGCTGAAGGAATGAAAGCAGGGGAGGGCATCTGCTGTGATACTGAACAGAGCCAAAAGAGCCACCATGTGCATCAGGAAAGATAAGCACATCATATTCAAATCCTTTCAATATTTTTCAAGGAACTTTTGAGTGCTAAAAATAATGAATGGTTTGAGGTATTTTTGCAAGACCTGCTTTGGCAACCTATTACAGGGACAGCGTAACTGTTCAGATTTTAATTGTTAGAAACCTAGGAAGATTTAGGCACATGTAAATGAAATTAAATCAAAGCATCTCAAGACATGGAAACATCCAACAAGTTTATTGAGTATGCCATACTGTGATTCTTTAGCTCTTCTACGTTGTTACAATTCAACACAGTCTTATACATAAATGAATAAATGAAACAAAAATATAAGCAGAAATCTTACTTCTGCCTCACACTAACAACTAGTAGGAAGAACACAGTTACTAAGTAAAATACCAGTTATCAAAGCTTCATATGGCATAACAGGTTCTTCCTCTTTTGCTTTCACTTTATCTCCTCAACAGAAAGGGCAGAATCAAGGTCATCAGCATGGTATTAGCTGTTTTAGGATGTAGTGAAATATGCCTTGGCTTTGTAATTTTAAGAATCCTGGTTCTGAAATAGTCCTGCAGTGTGTAGTTTACCCAGATTCACCCCCATATACACCATTTGTCACTAATGCGTGTTACAGCTTGATGTGCTCAAAATATCAACTCCATGGCTGAGGGTAACAGAACTCACTGCAAAATCACAGACAATACAGATTACACCAGGAAACTGAAAGGAACCTTTAATCTTCTTCTCTACCCTATTTCCTCTCACAAGTAACATGAGACATATCTACCCTGGCAACCATTCTGAATAATGCGCTCCATTACTGAAACAGAGCATATCATCCAGGATGTGGATGAGATGCAAAAACCAAGATTTTAATGAAAAAAACGATTGTCCAACTAGGGGAAAGATCCTCTAAAATGATGCAATGTCACTGTCATCAAATTCTACCACTCATTTTAAAAACAAGGCTCCAAGTTCTATGGCAAGCCATTCATGGACAAAAAAAAAATTTTACAAAGGAGACTGCCCAAAAACACAAAGTCACTGAATATATGCCTACCTGACTTGGCTGATTGCTTAGGGCTATCTTCCAAAATACAATCAAAGCAATCAGTTGTTCCTTTATTTCAATTTTCTAATAGAATGGGGGGCGGGGCGGGGGGGAGAAATGAGAGGAGGGAAGGCTCCTGATGGTTACAATGAAAATTCCAAATGTATTAAAGTAATTTAAACACTACACCCCAATGAGGTCGTGTAAGTACCAAGGGGAGGAGCTGACACACACCCATCCAGACACTTAGGAGGTTTGCTTTTTTCCTTCCTGCTGGAGAAGACGGGAATTTGTAGCAAGTAGGTCCAATTAAAATCGAAAGAGAAGAAGCAACGACCAACGCTGAAACCTCGCACAACCTCAGCGGTACCTCAGCGCTTGAACGGCCGCCACGACGCCGGCGCTTGCCGGCTCAGGCCTCCCTCTCTCCCGCTGCCCGAGCGCCCCGCGGAGCCAAAGCCCCTGCGGCTGAGCGGAGGCGGCAAGAAGCAGCCGGGAGGCGGGAGGGCTGAGCCGGGAAGCGGGAAGGACGGGCGGAGCAGAGGGAAGGACGGGCGGAGCAGAGGGAAGGACGGGCTGGCAGCGCCGCTCCCTGAGGGGCGGCAGGAGCCGGCCCGGCCCCGCCCCGCGCCCCCAGCCCCGCGCATGCGCGGAGCCGGCCCGCGGCACGGGGCGCGATGGCGGCCGCGCCGGCCGCGGCCGGAGCGCGGGGCCCGTCCCAGACCGGGCACACCGGGAAGCAACGCGGGAGATGCGCCAGGCCGGTTACCTGGCCGATGGTCCCGCGGTGTAGGGCCCGGATCAGGCCACTCGGTGTCGCCATGGCAAAGGCGGGAAGGAAGAGGCGGGGGGCAGGGAAGCAGGGCAGGAGCCCGGCAGGGTCCGCGCATGTCCCGCAGGCGCGGTGCCGGAGCGGCCGCTGGTGGGGCGCGGCTACCGGGAAGGGGCGGCGCTGGCTTCGGCATTGGCGCGGGCCCTTGTCGGGGTGGAGGGGTTCCGTTCGCTTTTCGCCTGGGTCACCTGCGAGGCGGCATGCCCTTGGAACGGCGCCTTTCAGCAGCGCGTCCCATCCGAGGCCTCCTCCATCCTTCAGGGCCGCCTGGCCTTGCCCACGGCAGCTCTTCCACGAAGAGATTTGCAGCTTGGCCGCTGCTGGAAAACGCGCACGTCTGCCCGTCCTGTCAAACTAACTAAAGTCAGCCCCCGCAGAAACCCCCAAAAAGCTGCTTTCTGCCCTCAGTCTGCTCTGTTCTGCCCGAAGGCTGAGGCAGAAGCAGCTGTCGTTGTCCAGCCCCTCAGACACACTGTGTCCCCAAATCCGGCCCATGTCTCTTCCATTGCACCAGGTAACAGAACCAAAGCAAGAAACACCGAAGTTACTAATAAGGTTTAACAAGCCCCTGAGGAAGTTATACATCAACCCCTCCTGTAAGCTCCTGTGCAAAAGGTGCCTGGTTTCTCCCCAGTTCGTTTCTCCCTGGGCTGGGAAGGCACGGAACGCTTGTTAGCAGTATTCAGTGATGGGAACCCAAGCTCATCTTGCAGGTCTGGAAACATCTGGGGCAGTGACCATGGGAACCTGTTATCGTAGGCTCCAGCAAAACAAACCAGCCGTCAGGGAAGGAGGTGCACTTGCAGGTCTGTTACCAGTGGCACTGTGCATTGGACCAGTGATTATTTCCAGTAGCCCGCTCCAGGGCTGTCAGGATATTACTATGGAATGTTCCCAACTCTAAAATCTGGGCTTAGTAGTTAAACCCGCTGTAAATTTACGTAATTGTTTCTTTATTTTCACTTTGACGCATTGGTTAGTGACAATTTTTATATTTTTAAACCATGTATGAAAAGTGCTTAGTACGTGAGAGTGTAACCTTAATATACTTTCCCAGGCACTGCTCTGATACAAATTGTAGAAAATTGATTTTTTAAGAACTTTAATTTGAACCCAGAAATCATACATACATTTTTTTTTCCATCATTTGCATCATCACTATAAATATTTTTTTGTAATTCAAGCTGAAAACGTCTATGAGTGATGTTCATCTTTGATGTTTTTATTCAGTTTTTGCTGAAAAGCAAAAGTGTGTCAGCCATTTTTGAGAACATAACTAGGGAAGAAATTATGTGAAGCTTGATGTGGGAGACATCAGGGAAGAAGCTGAAAAATTGAATATGTTTTGAGATTTTGCAGTTCTAAGACCAAAAAATGATTGGACAAAAGCCTGTGGCTGCTCCACTAATGTGAGACTAAAGATATGATCTGAGTGGAGCATCAGGCAATACCCCTGATGGTGGGAGGGATGGGCAGCTGCCCTTACCCCTGCCTCCCAACTAGAACTGCTCCCTTTTGGAGACTAAATGGAGCAGGTAGAGCTGTCTTAAGCTAATGCCATGAAGAGTGGGATGCTGGAGACAAATGGAATATAAACTTTCCTTCAAAAAAGTTGTGAAGAAGATTTATGTAATGTGATAAGACAACGTTACGACAATTTTTCAGTTGCAAATAATTTAAACCAAAAAATCTTTTCCGGTTTGTTTACCAGGGAGAAAGTTTTCAGCATCTAATAAATAACAATATTATAATGTGGTTATCAATCAGTAAGTTAAACATTGGTTTGAATCAAAATGATGAAGAAAAAAGCTATGTAGAATTCAGCAACAAAAAACTAAAAAATTAAGATGAAGTTAATATCCCTGAAAAAACATTAGTGCTCATTTTCAAGGTTATTAGCATTTAAGTTAATAAACGGGACAGTAAAATGTGATACTTTTTAGACTTTTGTAATGCCTTTGACTAAGTATCACAGAGAATTCTGATAAACATACATGCAATGGCTAAGGGCTGATCAGATGACAGGTCTTCAAAAGTTCCTGTTACAGTAGAATTTTATGGTGGTTTGTACTTTTTCCTGCTCAATACTGCTGCTGGTAATCTGGAAACAGGTTCTGAATAATTTATATTGAAATGTGCTGTTGACACAAATATTAACAGACTTGTAAATAACACGAAAAACATCACAATCATACAGATAATAGGAATCTATTAAAGCAAAGTGTGTTTTAAAATCAAATTGAAACTGAAGTAAAAAGTTGAATTAAAGTTGGATTTTTTTTTCTTTAAGCAGAACTGAGCCTGTGTTATTACTTTTAAGTCTTTATTTAACCCAAATTTAAGCTGAACAAAAAAAAAAACAATACAGCAACAATACAATGTTTACAACATCTCTTTAACACGAGAAGAGCCCACTGCTATGGCAGAAATCTAGCAGGGGCAGAAGAATAAGCGTGGGATGTTCTTGGTGCAGGCAGAGAGGGAGCCTGGTGTGAACGTGTAAGGCAGGTGAGTTGAGGAGGAGGCTGTCTTGAGAATCCCAAAGAGGATGACACGGCTTGCATCCTCAGAGATGGCCAAGTTAGGAGAGGAGATGGATTCACTGCTAATATTTATTGTCCTCTGAAATCTCCCGCTGCTGCCGAAACACCTTCGACCTCTCTCATGTATTGTTCCTAGGCACTTTCCCCCAACCCTTACTATTCCAATGCACGTTATGAAACCATTCACGACTGCTGAGATGTGAGGAATTTGCTACAGAGCCCAAATTAGGAAAATTTGATCAACCAGAACTCAGTCCAAATATCACCAGTGCAATTTGCTGGTTTTAATTCCACCAAACTGACTGTGGACGTAGAAACAAGAGTTCTAAACCAAATCTTTCAGATCAGCATGTGTCCCGTGGGACACGGTGATTTTGCAAGAGATCTAGAGGTTGTGTTGGACAAGTAAATCTATATGCTAGTGCTGTCCTATAGCTCATATGGTCAAGTTTTTCGTGCTGGGGTACCAGTCAGAAATTGCTAAGTCCACTTTGGGTTTCCATGCTTAAAAACAGATATTGCAAAATCAGGGAAATAACTACACACAATATCTGTAAAATTATTTAAGAAAATATTAGGCACATGCACAGTTAAGTAATTAGTGAAGATGCAGGAAGTCCTAGAGGGAGAACAGAAAGCCTGTGGTTCTTTTTTTCCAGGTAGGAAGACCTCTGTACTGGGCTACAGCCAACAAAACTTTTATTTTCATGAAGCCTTCGAGAGACAGTGCTTTACATAGGAGCATTCTATGACGTGAACAAGGGTCTGGGGATCAGTTAGGGATGTGTAAAAAGTTTTTATGCACAGTCTTCTTGTCTAACCTAACACAGAAATTACAAGTTTGGGTTTTGGTAGCAGAGTGTAAAACAGAAGAATTGTTCAAGAAGCTGAATAAATTTTAAAAACCTGGCTTTATTCCTTGCCACTGTGAAAAATCATGTGCACTAAAATATTTTTTGTTCCTCACCTGAAAAAATATCAGAAATTCTGTGCACTCCTAGCTAAAAGCTATTTGTTTTGTTACTGTGTTTCTAATGTACTATATGCTAAAAACATGAACGGTCTAAAATATTAGAACCTGTCTGTTATTTTAACATGTAAGATTTATATTTTATGCTTAATCTATTTGCACTCTATCTCCCATCTTTAAGACAGAGTAACAGCTATTCAAGTCAGCATTGTCAAAATAATTGCACTAATACTCTTGAATAATTCTCATCCTCTGATAAAAGTAGCAAAAAAAAACTGTAGAAGGAAATTAGTAACTTTCTACTCAATGAAGGGATTATGACAGGAAATCCTATGGTAAGAAAGATTTGGACACTATTTTGGATAAAAAAGGTATTTTAAAAAAATCAACAATGCTCCATGAAGCAAGACCTTTGCAGAAAAAGTAGTATACTATGATATAGCTAGAGACAGTATCATTATATTTTTACAGAAGAAAAGAGGGAAATTAATTAAATCACATCACAGGGTTGATGCTGTCATTTCTCAATTTCTGGGTGATCATGTATTTTAATGTAGTTTGTGGGAGGGGTAATTATAATTGTTTTTATTGTTTGCTACAGCATTGCTCAGATACTGTCTAAAATAGAATGCCTTTGTGCTGTGCATTACTCAAGCACGCACCGGATGACAGCTCCTGCTCCAAATAGCTCAGAGTCAAAAAAAAAAGTGAACACAGATCAAAGAATGCATGAGACACAGGGTGGTAAATGGATTTGCAGAAATCAATATCAAATAATGTTTTTTCAAGTGAAGGTTGTCATTAGCAAGATACTAATTGAATGAAAGAGCAAGGAAAAGGGATTTAGGCAAACTGGAGAAGGCAGAGAAGGGAGACCAGGAAGGTTGTGATGTGAAGAAGAGTGAGAGGAGAAGTTTGAACAGGCAACCAAACAGCACAGGAAAGAGCCCAATCAAACTTTTCACACTGTCATACATAAGGAACTTCACTTGAGATGTGTAGGTTGGTGTAGTTTAAAAAGCACATCTTCAAAATTCTTGAGAGCCTAGAGGTTAGCAGCAAGACTGTCTGAAGAGGGTGAATCAATTACTCTTCTTACCTGTTTCATTTTGTGTTTTACACATGCTATGGAAGAATCTTTTGGCCATTTTTATACATCTGTCTGTTCAGTGAAGCTTTAGCAGGGTAGTCACTTGGAAGCGCTGAAGATATGGCAGAGAGCAGGAAGAAGAGTTGTACTCTTCTTGTCTCTTGTATGCTGAAACTGTTGGTGGTATCAAAGCATTGTTGAGAGCTATATCCTCTGAAGTTACTGGAAAAACACTGTGTTGGTAGCCACTGAGAAATAAAAACACCTAGAATCCTCTGAAATCTGTAAACCTTTTCTCCCTGTAATATGTTGGGAAAAAGAAATCTTTCCTACGTGTTCTTTTGTATTATCATCAGTTACGGTGACTGTGTTCTTTACATTCATTTTGAATCTGTGTTTCCTGTCATGAGCAGATTAAAAACAGAAGAGAGTGGAGTGAAAGTTTTCTATTGCAAACATCTGTTTCTGAAAAAGGATTGTATTTCCATGTCCTGGAACATCAAGGGGAAAAGCTTGCCCTCCCCAGACACACACCTTTGGTTTGCAGCAATAAGGAGTTTATAGACAAGGTTGCTTTACTGCAGTGAATAGAAAACCCATTTTTGCTATTATTTCCGGTGAGTAATACAGCCTGGATGTCTGAGGAGACCTTCAATTGTTCCCAGCAGAGAGCTATCTTATTCTGTATCTTTAAAATGCTTAACAAATTTTTGAGCATAACGTAAGCAGTGCTTTAAATAACTCCTGTCTTTTGTATCTGAAACTGCATTTTATATGCAAATATTGCTGTCCAGATAACTGTTCTTAGGGAGTGTCATTAGAAATGGCGAATGGACATGCTTATCCCATGTAAGTCAAATGAAATTCACAGAAAAAACCCCAAAACTACAGTGTCAACAGACTTCGCAAAGAAAAAAATTATCCTGATGTATCATCCTTATCTGTCTCCTTTTAAATAACATAAGGCTGGAAAAGGAGAGAAAAGATGTAAGAACCACTTGGGACCAGATATACAGTACTTTCTCATACTTTTTGGTATTCTTACAAGAATTTAGCTATTGAAAGGATGAAATGTATTTGTTTGGAAGCTGCCCTGAGACCATCCTATCTCCTACATAAATGCCCTCTCTTAAAACTTCAATACACTATTATGCATCAGTGCAAATATCACCCAAAATATATTGCACTGGATTCATGTACTCCCTCACCCCATTGAACCCAGAGAGCTGTTGCTTGCAAAACTGGAACAAATTTGGGAAACAGTTTGATGGAATCATCATCTGGGCTGGTTCTTCATTTGTAATTGTCTCGGGCACTGAGGAGGCTTTTGCTGGAAGGCAGCAGTGATTTTTTCCTTTCCAAACTGGAAGCACATCTTCAAGTAACAGTTTTACTTTGGGCAACATTCTTAGTGAGGATGGTCTTCTGACTCCTAATAATTTCCTTCATCTCCCAAATCTCTTTCATGTATACACAACTCATGTTGATGTTTCCATATCTGTGAACATACTAAAAACTCAAGGCTTCAAATATAAATACTAGAATTAATAGAAAGGATGAAGAAAACATAAAGCTTTAAAATTTCAAAACAAGCTTGGCAAAATTAAGAACTTGCTTGTTAGAAAATTCTTGTAAGCAAACAGGTTTGGAAAATTCAGTAATAGGTGGGAATTCAGAGTCTGAATCTGTGTTCTGTAACTCTGGTTGTTCAGTTTAGTAAGGGAACTCACAGTTGGCTGTTTACAGTGGCAATTAATATGACATCTCTCTCACTTTCTCTAGAGGATATACTACAGTGTGAACATCTGCCTGTGACTTACATGACTATCCAAGATACTCAGAAGACAATCTAGAAAGAATAAAGAAGTGATTCCTTCATCCTGTTTGTTGGAATAAGGATCCTGAAGATGTGAAATTAGGGTACAGAGAGATCTGCTTATCTAATTTTCATTTAAATTGGGGGTCATTAGGCACCAGACACTTATGTAAAGACATTGATTTAAACTCCATTATTTATTTTCATAAATAGTTCCCATTTCTATTAGGTATACCCTATTTCCAATATAAATTAGTCTAATTTTACTTTCCAGTTTTAGATTGTGTAACCTCATTGCCTTTTAAGCTAAAGCACATTTGAGTTTTAGCAATCTTCTCCCCTTATAATCAAAGAATGGTTTTATTTTTGTTTCTTAAAGAAACAGCATGGACTTTTTTTCTCCCAACACTGTTGTAAAATAGGCTTTACACATTTTAAGTTACAATTGTGACTCTTTAATCTTTTCAGCTTTTCAAGCTGTTCTGTTTAGGGCAAGCACCAAAATGTGCTGCAATACTATTGCTATTCTCATTATCATTCATCTGCTTCTACTCAACCGTTTGCTAAAAAAACCCAAAAAGAATAGAAACTTTACTGAGAAAGTTTGCAGATGATGCACAGATTGATAGAACAATAAACAGCATTTATGTATTTGAGAATAGGGTTAGCTGCTACACCAAACTGAGCTCAAATTTTTTTATCTAATCTCTATCAATTTCACTGTCAGTGTTTTCCAGAGTCCCAGAATTTGTAAGGGTGACAGGTATTTTAGTTTCCAGGTGTGACCTTGCCCATTTTTGTGTGTTCAGACTCATTGCTTGAATGAGTTTCCCTTCCTACCAAACAACCCAGCTGTGTATAACTAGCTCAATGCAGTGTATCATTCCACTATGCTGTGTATCATCTGCAAACTTTATTAGCAGCACTTTCCTATTTTCTTCCTTGTAGTTAATAAAAATGCTAGTTGCTAAAATGAGATCGGGGCATAACACTTGTTGAACTGGTAATGATTTAACATCCAGTTAATGTACAGTTGAATATACACTTTACTGATTATTTTATGTTAATCTAAAAATAAGACTATCATGAAGTACCAAAATAAACTCTTTTCAAAAAAATGTAGCTATGGTACAGCCAAGTGTATTTCTAGAAAGAATGAAGTACGTAAAATGCAGAGTTGTTATAATTATCTCTAAAAAGATCACTCGCACATGATCATTTAATAACATTCCTAGACAAAGTTTTTCAAAGTTGTTTTGTTTTTTATTTACCTTTTATATGCACTTTCATGGCTGTTCTCTGACTATTGTGTTCCCATCTGAGGAACGCAAACCACCTATGGTTTTTGGGACACTTTGGGTATGCAGCTGCTTTGTTTCATCAGAGCAATGAAAGGCTGCTGAACCAGATTCTAGCACCCTTTGCTTTCTGCACTCCAAATTCCTCCTGATTTGTCACCCCCCACCATCAATTATTCTTCATACCCCCTTGTTTGCATTCCCTTATCTTGGCTTTATCCTGCAAATATGAGGAATTCCCCTGGCTCACACGATTCTTCTCCCCTTGTATGCCAAACTGGTGCTTAACTCTGGTGGAGTGACCAGCTGCTGAGGACACCAGGTTTGTTGGGGATGACAGCAAAACCTCCCTGCTCTGCCACCTTCTTGTCTTGTGCCCTAGACTCAGAGAGTGCACATGTCCACTTTCCTCTTCATCACTGCTCCAGGGAGAGGCCTCCAGGTTTCCCCATTGGTGCAGAAGACAAGCATGGTGCCTCCCGCCTTCCTCTCAGTGTGCCTGAAAAGAGGGCCTGGCACAATAGGTGTTTTCCTCCCAGAGGCTTCATATGAATGACCATACTTGCTGTTGGTTTTTGTAACTAAAAGTTGGGTTTTTGTTGTTGTTTTGGGGGTTTTTTTCTTGGCGTTTTTTTTTCCCCTCTCATGCAGAGTTGTTCCCTTTTGGACTGGCCACCATCATCCATTGTTCTCCATGAAACAGAAACTGCCATTGCCCTCGGGGGAGACAGTGGCTGCCTATACTGTGAGGCATCATAAAACACAGACCCCGTTGGGAACAATGGGGAGAAGCCTTCTCAACGTGGCCTCCAGCTGGGGCCCACACCGAGCACTGGGGCGCAGCAGCCACGCTGAGGGGAGGCCGTGGTCCACCAAGGAGCCTCTTGGCTCTGCCTGAGGGAAAACGAGATCACATGCAACAGGAAAAATATCCAAACCAAACCAGCTTAATTACAAGAAGCCAGTGAAATAAAGCCTTTGTGCAAGGTTACAGTGTTCTACTTCTGTGTGAGCTAGCAGAGCTCTTAGCCAGTTTTGTAGGGGAGGTTGAAGTTCTTTTTGCCGCTTTCTCTTTTGGTTGCCTTGACTCCCCCTTAAAAACTTAAGTGATCAAATTTCTTTATCGGCAACAATTTTTGTCACAGAATAATAAGCATTTTGTCTATGAAAATATGATGGTTTTCCACCTTCCCTCCCTTTTTACTGGGTAGCCTTCTTCCTCATAAACTCTTGGCTCTATGGAGAACATATTATTCTTTAACAAGATCAGAGATAAAGAAAGGTCTCAATGAGTGGTTCCTTTTCAATCTCTAAGTAGAGCAATATATTCAAATATGTCTTTCAAGTAAAACTCGTAACCAAACCAGATGCATTGTACTGCTAAGGAGAGTACACTGTATTTTTTTCATGGAGAGTAAGGAATCAACAAAGCATGTCTGAGTCTGAAAATTCTACCTAATTCTAGGCTCTTTTATTGCCTCTGAAATATGTATTTTAAAAGATAAATATTTTAAAAGATAAAAAATTTGAGGACGAACATCATCAACAAGTCTGCACAAGCCATACTGTAGGAATGTTGAAAAGAAGCATTGTGAGTCAGGGAAATAAATTGGCAAGACCTCTCTTAACAGGAATTCAAACTCTTCAGGTAATTAAAATCACAGTTAGCATACTCAACCAAGTCAAACTGTAATCTATTAAAATCTCTTGTACATAAGCCTCCAGATCTCCATTCTTGTACATTTCCAGTTCCATAGGATGAACAGTGATTTGCTGGTCACCTTCCACACTAAGAGTGTGTTTAGGAATAGCTTAAACAATGGAGTCCACTGCCCCAACATAAGCATTGGATGTAGGGTTGGAGGATCGATTAGAGCGATTGAAACAATGGAAAGCAGGAGGAAGCAGGAAGGGAGCAAACCCAAAAGTCATGATACAAGAAATGAATACACAATAGTCTTGAAAGAAAGCCAAGGAAAGGAGTTTTTTGAGCAAAGACCTGACGGCAAGCAGATCTGGGATCATGAGCAAAGCAACACATTCTTGTTCAATCTTACTGTTATTTCAAGAAGTGGGACTTTTTTTGTAGTAAAACAAGATTACTTCAAAGAAATACCTAGCTCTTGTAACCAATTTCTCATTCTAATGGAAACAGCCTGCGATATCGTGCATACAGGCTAACTGCTCAGGCCTTGGTGGAGTTAGACACTAAAACCAGAGAGGGCAAACAATGAAGAATAACAGGGAAAGAGACAGAGGGAGATTTCAGAAAAAGACGTGGCAAAGTGGGCAAGAAACGAAAACTTGCAGGAAATTAACCTGAGGCACAGAGATATAAAAGAATGTAGTCAAGATGTAATCTTCAGCATAATACTCAGTCAAGCAAGAGATGCTTATGTCTGGGGGAAACAGTAAAGGGAAGAGTAAACCCTGAAGAGTACCATGTTCAAATTTCTGATTAAAAAGGGCCTGTCCCTCCCACCCCTTTGCCATTTCAGAAAAGCAGCCCTCTCTGACAGGCAGCCAGGCATCATGATGGAGGGCTAAAACACATGAAGCTGCTGCCCATTTGGAACACACTCTGTCTCCTTTCACATCTGCAGAGCATTTAGCTGCTTGCATCTGGTTGTGTTTGCGCAAATATAATTCCATATTCACTAATAATTCCCGAGGCTAAAGGCCCCTCTCCTGTAACCTTGTTAATATTCTCACAAGGCCTGGTGTGAACGCCTCACAGCATTTGGATTAGAATTCAGTCTGGTGGGTTTTCCCCCCCCCCGTCTCTTTCTCTCGCTCGTACTTCTCTGGCCTCCAGTTTCCTGGCCACCCACATGACGAGACACTCTCCCTCCCGCTCTCTCCCCATTCTCAGTTTCAAGGAATTTCCTTTTGTCAAAGGCGAAGTGTGATTGACATATTTTCCCCCTCTTAAGTGCAGTCTTCTTAATACTTGATTTAACTATGTCCTTATGGGGCTCGTATAATCATTACCTAGGTGAGAAAGAGACCCCCTGCTCCCTCACTAGCATCCAATCTTGGCCTTCTAGCGCCAGACAACTGGCTACTTAGCGCTTTTTACATGGTTCTTATTCACTTTTTAAAGACATTTTTATTAATTTGGTGGTGATGAGGTGTTCCAGATTGACAGCATTGGAAACTGAAGTAATTTGTTTGTCCACAAAACAGGTACCACCGAAGCAGCAGAACTGCTGGGTCCCCTACTAGTGTTCATGGGGATCCCCTTTCAAAGCACCTCACCAAAACCAGAAGATTTGCCGCCTTCTCTGGCCTTTATGGAAAGAAGGCAATTCAATTTTCTAATCAGTACTCAACCCTGATGCTAAGACTGATAAAAAAACTGAGCTGGAGCTCACCCTTAGCATAGTGTCACAGGAATGAGAGATGTAAGCATTTTGCTGGTCCGCTTCTGGTTTCTGCGCTCTTTAGCACGAGAAATGGTTTTCTGTGGTTCTCCAGACTCTTTGCCATGTGACCTTCGTAGCATGGGCCATGAACAAAAGTCCACCCCAAGCAGAGTCCAAGGTGTGTTAGGGTGGGGACAAAGGGTTGAAGGAGAATGGCTGTGGGATGGGATTTAGGAATGTAGATGGGCTGCTGGCAGAAAAAGAGGAAGGTGAGTCCCCAGGCTGGTAGTCTGGAGTCCTTAATGATTCCCTGATTAATATGTGTTGGGCACCCTGCTGCAATGCTCTCTTTTCATCCATGTCTTGTATACAGGAAAGTAAAACTCTGCATTATGATGTCTGTGGGTTGCTGTGGGAATGGAATTGAAGAGATTGCTCAGACTGAACCAAAAATTTTCAATACAATGTAGGAAGGGTTACTAATGAGTTTTTGAATTCAGATTTTCAAGATCTTAGCACACCTTTTCATCCATCTGAGAACCAATCAGAGTTTTGTATTGAATTTAACAGTAATAGTCCTGAAAATTGATTGTTATAACCATCATAAAAGGAAATGTTTATAATATTGTATGTTTAAAATTTATGTCATATCATTGTAACACCTCATTTTCAGTTTTGTATGGACGTTGCTATATTTGAAATGATTGAAATTTCCCATATCAGGGATTAATCTCTGTATCTTGCATCCTTCTTTTCACCCTTCTGTGAAAAATGAAGAAAAAATAAATAATTGAGTTTTCAGAAAAGGTTTTGGGAGACTATGCTCACATATGCTAAAAAAAACCTGAAAGGGAGAAAGGGATGCCAGTAACAATTAATAATCCCTACCTAATTTGGATGAAAGTGTTGTCTTTTGATTAGCAGATGGTGTGGAAGGTCCCTTTGATGTCAGGAATGTGTTCTTGCCCATTTCCACAAAATTTTTCCCACACTTAGTCAAGTTGTGAGCCTCAGGAAGTCCCACTTCACACAAAGACATTAGAAATGCATGTTCTCTGAAGGATTTCTGCCCATTTTCAACCCCAGAGGTGGATGGCAATCTTCTCTCCCAGCGGAGCAGCGGGGTACGTGTTGTGCCCACGCTGTCTCAAGGCAGGGGAGATGAACAGTGCTGCTCCCTCCACTGTGGTTTCAGTGTTTGTCTGACAGACCATGGGAGAGGAGAAGGAACCTTTCTGACAAGACTGCAAAAGGTAGGGACCTGGGACTGAAGTACTGTGAGTGAAGGCATTGGGACAAAAAGCTGCTGAGCTCAATATCTTGATGTTTTGAGAAAAGGATGGGGGGCTTACAGGCAGGACTGCAAACATGATGGGGGAGAGGCAAGGACCTCAGATGCTTGTCTCCAGAAACAGAACAGGAATTTCCACACATTGGAATATAAGAGAAAAAAAAAACCGCCCCAAACTAGAACTAGAAAAGTAATGGTTCAGGCTTCAGAGCAGTTTTTGGATGATATGCAGTGTAAGACATGAGGCACCTATTGAACAGTGAGTATAAAAGAAGACCTTGAATACACAGAATCTTCAACAGAGATCCCATGGAAAATTGTTGTGTGATTATGTAATCGAACATGGTAAGGAAATTCATAGATAGACCTGAAATAAGGTCAGGCTTATTACTGATGATCCTTGACATCTGAGTGCTTGACTTTGCAACACTAAAAGTTTTTCAACATGTTATTATTCATACAGTACATTGACCTGGTATAGCCTATAGGCGAGGAACTCACAGCTGCAAAGTGAGTTAGGTTCTTTATCTCGTTAACAGCTTAAATTAAATTAATTAACAACCATTTACCTTTGCTCTGGCTTCAAGCCATAGGGATTCAAAAGAATGCATCCTTTGCAAAGCCAGATTCTGTATTTTCTGCAATAGGATGGGACCAAATGGTAATGATATAAAAAAATCCTTTCATTCTTGTCTTCCTTTCTTCACACAAACATGTGCAGCTGTGGCCCATATCTGCTGAAAATAGTCATCACCACAATATGGCAATGAATATTTTCAACCATTCTTTTAAGAAAGCTTTTATCTTTTCTTGGCCTCACAATGTCTCCAGGCAATCTATCTCCATTGTCAGGGCCTTGTTTTGTGAAGTATTGTTTCCAAGAAGCATAGCCCAGGACTCTTTTTTTTTTTTTTTTTCCTGGTATGTGTCTGGGAAGGAGTTAATTTGTAGATGGCTTAGGCAGTGTATCAGATCACAGTCCTCAGCCTTGCTGCTGCCATGTGCCAACTGCTTCCCTTGCCACAAGGACCTGTGACCTGTTTTGCCCTGGCTTTGCATGTATTTGGTTTGCAAACTGGCCAAAAACTCATGTTGGGTACCTGACTACAGATATTGGTAAAATACTGTGTTTATGAGTTAGGAGAGTGTGCCAGATTCCATTGCTGTGGAATAAATGTGTCAATGCTTCCAGAAGGTGATGTGAGAACTGTTGTTTCCAGCTCCAAGGCAGCTCTGGAATGCTGCAATGGTTTCCCCCTGGTTCAGGTTCTCACAGTTATTTACATAACAGCAATAGTCAGAAGTGTTTTTAAAATCAAAGCTACAATTTCTAGAGCATGGTTTACAGTAAGTGAGTTGTCCATGGGCTGCAGAGCTTGGGAAGCAGTCCCTGAGTGTGCAGCAGAGCAGGCTGTGCCCCCAGACCAGCTCACACCACACAGGATTGCTGTTCTGCCTTTTCTCCTGAGACATTTCTGTTGAACACCATGTGCCACACATTGTGCATGCCACCTGTGAGATGAATTCTCCACCCTTGTGTCCTGTTGGGCCACTCTGTTGTCTAACATTAGGGGAAGCATGGCTCACCTTCCTACCCACTCAGCCTCAAGGCTGTGGTGTGGTGTTTGGAGGGGTTCTCAGGCTTACAGGATTGCCTTGTTAACAACACTGTTCTAGGTGAAAAAACCTAGTTTGCAAAAAGCAACTTCTGCAAACTGTCAGCTTTGGCTTTCAGAATGACCCAATAACTCAGGAGACAAGTGACCTGAAACCTGATAGGATATTTACATATTCCAGTTTTGCTGAAGAATATCCCCTCTGTTCTCTCTTGTCAAAAATTAACAACAATAATATCTCTTCTTTTTAATTCTAGGTAACAAATAATCCTGCATATTCCTTGCCAGATTAAAATATTTTTAAATATTTTTCTTTTCTGACTGTTTGAATTGCTGATGGAGTGTTTTGATGTGTCAAGTGTTTTCCAGGTATATGTACAATAGTATATGTTACAGCTGTATGTAAAATAGTGCTCTTCCAGTGTCAAAGAAAGGGTACAGAAATTCTGGAACTGGAAATTGGGAATGGGAGGAGGCTAGTAGCAAGTAGTATCATGGTCCTGGAGAATAGGCCTGGAGGGACCTATCAGCACCAGGGTTCAGTTTGGAGTATGGGGAAGATAATGCAGAAAGCATTTGAATCACCCCATTGTCATCAGGTAACTGTGGAGTCCACAGGTGAAGTACACTCTCTTCCTTTAATGGCCAGGCCAAATATGAAATGGCAGGATGCTGCTTCTGCTTTGCAAATTGAGAAACACAGATGTTTCTGTCCCATCATTCCTCCTCAAACAAGGAGAAGACATCCCAGAGGGATGCTGGGCCTTCTGTTTTTGAGTCAGTAGTTTGACAACTACACTGTGAACACTGACTAATAGCAAGGACAATTAAGATGTGGAATAAGAGAGCAAGAGAATCCCAAACTCAGGATATCCCCTGGGAAGAGGGAAAACTGGGATATGGCAACTGTGTTTCTGTTGAGACATGAGTGATCAGGAGCTCCCTTCTGCAGCTGATTTTGAGCTGCCTGCAGACATGTAAGGTGCTGCTGTGGGCTGAGGTGTGAGACAGCATGCCTCCTTTGGGCTTTCCAGAGGCAGCCTCGATCCCCGCGGATGTTTTGGACAGTGAATGGCATTGTTCTGGGGGGCTGCAGCTTGCTTCGAAAGGATTTACACAACATGTCAAATCCCTCCTGCCTTGACCCCTCCTGACTCCTGGACATCTGCAAGGGAACACCCCTGAGAGGGTATCTGCAAAGAACTGTTTATTTTGCAGTGAAGGGTAATCTCATAATAACCAGGGAGTTCCTCCAAGTTCCTGGGAGTACCAAGTGAACCTTGCCCAGTGTTGCTGGCTGAAATGCTGCAAACACAAGTACAATGGAGGCTCTGAAGAAAACAGAGGGGCTCAGCACCCAGAGCCCATGTTTATTTTCTCCAGAGATGAAGGGAGGACTGCAGGTCAGCCAGACTTGTGCATTCTGACTGGTATTTATTGACTCAGAAGTCCTTGCTGACAGACAGACAGACAGACAGGCAGGCAGGGAAGGGTTCCATTACAGTGACGTCGTTTCTTTCCCTCTTCTCCCCCGAGGCTCCCACTGCTGGCACTCTTTACACATCGCTGTGGCTTCTCCAGCTGGTGCTGGGACGAATGGCAGCTGCCTTTCACCTCGCTGCTGCTGAAAGCCTGGCTGCCCCCAGGGGACATGACTGCCGGGCTCTCAGTGACACCCGGCAGCACATCTCTCAGGGAGGTGACAATAGCACAGAGATTGGTGCTCAGCCCTCCCTCTGAGACCTGGGTGAAGGCTGGAGGTCTGGCCCAGATGCTGAAGGTGATCCCTGGGTGGCTACAGGGCGTCAGTGTATAGAGTCTGGCTGGAAGAGAAATATATCCCCGAGCTGTGTTCAGCCCTGCTGCCATCCTCCATTCCCTGATGCCGTCACTGCTAATTAGGTCTCTGATTGCCCATCTCTAATAGTGTGCTTTAGGAGAGATTTGAGTCCTTTCTGCAAGTGACAGCAAGGCAGATCTACTGACAGCTATATGCAGGGATGCTGTGACACTGAGCAGCCTCTGTTCCTGCCAAGGGTCATGGCTTTAAAACTTTTGATTCCTGGTATGGATCCTCTAGTGTGTCCCCTTGGATTTAAGACTGTGCTGGAGACTCGTATCTATTGCAAGCAGTACAGTTACCTATGCTTCTAGCCACCAAGGGCAACTTTTTTTGATGAGTCCTCACTGGAAGTGTAAAATACTGTATTCTTCATCCTTTGTCAGAATTGAGAGGCAAAATGTGCATGTTTAAATTGCATTGTTTCTTTTGTCCCCACACTCTTAAGGTTTTGTTTTTGTTTTGTTTTTGTTTTTTATTTTTGTTTTTGTTTTTGTTTTTAGATGAGTTATCTCATTTTGAGTCCATTAAACCAAAGGGTGCAGCAGGCTGGGACAGGAATGGTTTGGATTGGAAGGGACCTTTAAGGTCATGTAATTTCAAACCCCCTGCCATGGGCAGGGACACTTCCCATTAGACCAGGTTTCTCAGAGCCCCATCCAGCCTTGAACACTTCCAGGAATGGAATACTCACAGCTTCCCTTGGCAACCTGTTCCAGTGTTTCATCAACCTCACAGTACAATTTTTTTTTTTTTTTTTGCAGTGTCTAATCTAAATCAATTCTCTTGCAGTTTGAAGGTGTTTCCCCTTGTCCTGTCACTCTATGCCTTTCTAAAAAGTCCTTCTTCAGCTCTCTCATAGCCCCTTCAAGTACTGGAAAGTGCTATGAAATCTCCCTCGAGCCTTCTCTTCTCCAGGCTGAATGACACCAACTCCATCAGGAGTGTTTGCAGCAAAGCTGTGCCAGATAGATCTGGTCAGAAGTCTTTTATTTGCTTCACAAACATCATATCAGCAGCATGGACAAATGAATCACACTGCTGTCTTAGTGAAACTTACATTAAGGATGCCATGAAGTGACAATCAGGGTGCCTGCCCTTTCAGATTCAATCTCTGTGAATATGCTGTGTCTGCAAATACAGATGCATATTAATGAGAACCCAAGCATCAGATAATTTAGTCCACTTTTTGATTGCCAATGCAAAATTATATGCAATAGTACAAGTTTTGTTTTAGCAAAAGCTTTTAGTTATGAAGTATCTTTTGTGTTTGGATTCTGGCTGTTTTTCCTGTAATTTGATTCATACAGTGAGGCATGGTTGCAACACTTTCTGTTCTGTGACAGACTGCTTCTTACATCACCTAACATATATGGAATTCTTTTCAGGCTCTGCCTCATTAAAACCCGATGCTTAGATCTCCTGCCTCTCTAATGTACAGGGGCAGATCTAGGCATATTTTCACTTTGAAAAGATTTCCTCTCCTTTTCATTAATGACAGCTGTACAGCTGTCTAAAGACTGTGGAGATTTCCCTCTACACTGCTGTGTTTGCTGTCTTTCTAATCTGTTTTGGAGAGCCACATGCTTTTGTTGCCCCAGTAAAGCTCCTTTAAGTAGAACCTGTTTTCCCTAGTGTGGCCTTCCCTAATGTGGCCCTCCCAGTAAAAAGGAATAAAGAGGGTGAGGGGTTCAATATGTGTGTGGTGGATGCCAATGATAGGATGGTGCTGCAAGGAAAAGTCTTTCCTGGCTATGTCCTTAGCTGCTGAGAGTGTCTCTCGTCAAGGGGCTGAAAAAATGCCTCTCTTTGTGAGGGTGCATATGGAGCACCTTCAGGGTGCTTATAGGTGCACACCAACCTACAGGGCTAAGTATAGGAAGAAAAGCCAGTCCCCAAGCATTTTATCATCTCATCTTGCTGAGCTTTATGTCTAGCAGAGCAAAATATATTACAAGTACTTGGGTTGTCAGCACTCTAAGGGCCTTCCGTGCCTGAAGAGGGAGTAGCTTGACCACAGAGTTTCACCTGTGGGCTGACTTACATAGCTGGGATATCCCAAGCTAATTCCTGCTTGAATAAGAGCACATACATAGAAACAAAGCTTGATTTAAAAGCAAACTAGATGATTACCAATCTATTACAGGACTATCACAATGCAACTTTTTTATTTTCTCTTTCTTTAATCCATTGCTTTTGCCAACTTTCCTCATGAGATGTTTATGACAGTGGCTTTCAATTTGTGACCACCGAATTCTGAAAATCACGGGGCTGCTTCTAAGGGGTGTGAGAAATAAAAGCAGTGTACATGTGATATGCTGTAATTTATGTGTGTGAAATATGTACAGTAGATATCTCTGTGCCCATTGGGATGGTCAGGAAAGTAAGATGAAAGGTTTTTCTCCTGGGAAGAAGCAATTTGAATCCCAAGTTTATGGCAGTTTTGTAATCTTTAGATTTCTTTAGTTCTGCTTTGTTTTAAGAGAGGCATGGTGCTTTGCACTTTGTATTTGGTACTTTGTAGATGGCACCTCCCAGGAGTGTCCTGGTCATGCAGAAAGAAAGGATACACAGTGCAGGGGGTGTGCACATGTGCTAGGAATAGGTTCCTTGCTGCAGGGGTATACTGTATCTGGCTCAAAATTCTGTATGAGGAAATCTTGGACATGACATCCATGCACAGTGAAGATGCTGACATCAAAGGGTGAAAGTAATCTCTTTAATAAATGTAGGCACAAATGCAAACCTGTCCTGGACTTGGAGGTAAAATTTTTTTGATCCTGTGCAAATGACTCTAAGTCAGGATGTTTGATCTCTAATTCCAATCCTATTTAATCCCTTTCAAGGACACTCCCTTCTGTTCTACTCCATTTCTTCTGCCCTTGCTGGAAGTACTACCATGGCCCGTTTGGCCACCATGTTAACTTTTGATCCTGGTTTTGCTCAGGGCCTCGGAGCCCCTTTTCTTCAGAGTCTGTGGTTGCATCTGTTTGTGTCAGCTCTACTCTAGGAACAGACTTTTTGCTGTTTATGTTTTCCCTCCAAAGCAGGTGACAGTCAGGGACCATGAATGCAGCAAAAGCTTGCATCCATTGTTACTTGTAGTTAGCCCTTCACTTTTCCTTGCAAACCTCAGTCAGCTCCACTTAGCTGAGTTGTCTTTGTCACTGCAGAAGGGGAAACAGACTTTGCTGTTTTGCCTTCTACTAGTGAACCCTCAGCAAAGAATGGTACTTACAATATAGAAAATCTACCCACATAGTGCAGATCTGCAGTCTTACTGTCATTGATCCATGGCTTAGGCCTAGGAAAAATTAATTTTGGCAGTGTGGCTAGAGGCAGATTAAAGCATTTTTTTTAAATAGCAGATGTCTGAGTTCTTTGACAGATCTCCTTTTGATTTTGTTTCTTTCCCAAAACATCTTGTGTTTTCCTGCAGACAAACAGAAGGATATGAGGTATTATGTATACCTAATTTATATGTAATTTCTATACGATGAAGTGCACATAGCTGATTCTCCACAGAAGTATATACTTACAATTCTGCAGGCTTATAAGTTTAGATACCTTATCCTTAGATGCTGGATGTCCACAGGTGCTGAATGTTGTGTATGCACATGATGGAAACTGTGCATTTTGAATGAAATTTTGTTGAATATTAGGACATTTTGACATATATGAGGATAGAGGAAAAATGCTTAATTAAGTATTATATTGTCTAAAATAAGCAAGGGTGCACTTATGTATCCTGGGTAGAAATGAAATTTTTGTCACTGGCTCTTGAACATACATATTTAAATTGGAAGACTTTAGCTTTTGGGTTCTGTTTATGCAGCACAGATCAGTTGTATTATGAACTGGGAGTTATGAAATATTAAGTGGGAAAAGGTGCTTTTCTTTAAAGGCTTGACTGCTTCCACTTTTTTCATGTTTTTGTTCTATGTTTATGCTATGTCCCTCTACTTTATTTCCATGTCTCTCAACTGCACCTGGAATGCCTGTTACTAACATGTACTGTTAATACTGCAAACTTAATTTTCAGAAGCGCAGCATGAAGCCAAAAGCAGTTGCCTTTGGCCTCAGCTGGAATCCAGCACCTCTGAAAATCAGACACTCCTGTTTTTCAGTTGGAAGAACTGATTCTCATCTCTAAAATGCTTTGATTTTACAATTTAAAGAACTTCGAATCTACGTAGGTTTTAAAACACTGTGTACATGCTATGTTTGTACAGGAATCTGGCAGCCATTTCTAGGGAGCATTAAGCAACAAGATCTTGTAGTGAACAGCAGAAATATTTTTTATTTAGAGATTACATAACTCTGACAAAATGGAAACCAGCCCCCGTGCTTCACTGTAGACCAGAACTTTCTCTTCCCAGATGGAGGGTGACCTTTAATTGTGTCAGTTCCACCCCACATCCTCAGAAAACAAGGACAGCTGCTTCACACATGAAGGGAAGCAGAGACTGAAGCAACCATGTTGGTCAAGGATAGATCAAGACTGAGGTAACCTTACAATAGCTACACAAATCCGACTTCATCCATCAGTTTGGTCTCCAAGAGCATCCTGGTAAAAATAATTGGTCTTAAATGTCTCAGAATGAAGTAGCTCCCACCTACCTGTGTCCCTTTAGCAGCAGTGCTCTGGCAGTACTGATGCAGCCAGCAAAGCTGCCTGTCACTGCTAATCTGTGTGGGATGGATCAAGCAGTGTTTGATGCTAGCAGTACAAAGAGTGACACTGAGCTGGAGTGGGAGGACTGGGCAGACAGGGAGCTGATGGTGCCCTCGGGCTCAGTCTGCTGGAGGAGGAGTTCCCATGTGGACTTCATGGGACTCATAGCAAAGAGACAGAAACTAGAAACACACTGAGTATTCTGTCCTGAGTTAATCAATCAGTACTCTTATACTCCTTATAAATAATTGTCCTAAAAATCCACCACCAGCTATGCTCCCCTATCTTTCACTCATTTTGTTCTAGACACTCTCCTAAACATTCAGGGTTTTGATTCTTTTTCCCTGTTCCTTTAATGTCTTCATGCTGCGGAGGGGGTGGGTAGGCAGGAGGTGCTAGGACCCCTTCTGTGGAACAGCTGTGGTTGCTTCCCAAGAATATGGGAGAGATGGGAAAGATTGTAGGTATGAGTTTTTACTGTACGCTGAAAGGCTTTCTCCATCACCCTGAAGAAGGACCTGAGGAGTGGTGAAAAGGTATAGAGTTATAGAGTTGTCAGCCCTGTAACAAAAGCATTTGCACAGTTGGGAAGTAACTGGACAGTGTCTGTGTCCTCTGATGAGCTGAGATAATTCCATTAGCCACAACTTGCCATAAATCAGCAAGTTTCCCTCTCTGAAATAGGCATCCAGTGTGCTCTCTGCTATTCCTTAAAGTTCGGAGCTCTTGGCCAGAGAAATGACCAGCACTGTGGTGGCATGGAGTCACAGCAGTAAAGACTTTATCATTTCTTTTGACAAAGTTGCCACAGAAGGCAGTCACTTGCTAAAATACAATTCTAAAATAGGAATTCACTCTGACTCTGTTTATGTTAACTTTCTGTGAACAGTCAAGCAATTTACTTTTATTGACAAGAAAATCTGTAAAAAGTCAATGTCAAAGATACATATGTGTGCATTTAAGTAAACTAGTTTAAAGTTCTCATGCATAAGCATTCAGTTTTGAAGTGCTTACACATTCCCTGAGCCAAAGGAATGGAAACAATACAATGTGATTTATCTGACCAATCAAACCCAACCCAGACAGCTGCAGCACAGGCTCTCCTGCTGGCTGCTATTTTCATGCCGGCAGAAGAAGAGGGTAGATGCCTCACATGATTGTGTTTTTGTTGTGATTTTGGCACTCTGCTCTTCTTGCCGATGACTCAGAAGCTAGAAAAAGGACAACCTGCCTCGAAGGGTCAGATGGGAAAAGCCCAGGAAACCTGGTGCTCACCAAGCATGCCTACTCATGGCCTTCACTCCGTTTCACCTTTCATTTCTGCCTTTGAATATGGATATGTTGATAGGGAGCAGTTTTCAAGCTGTGCTGGATATGAAATCTCTCCCCCCATAACTGATCCAAAATCACTGAAGGAGCTGTGGACAAATTCGATGCACCACATGGCATATTTGGACAAAATAGTCTGACATTTTGTGTCACAGTATTGTTCTCATGTAACACGGGGGATGCATGAGATCATCACTAAAGTAACAACTTCAAGATATACCTTGCATCACTCCTGTGTGTATATCCCTGTGAACAACTCAGAAACAAAATACAAAGGCCTCACTAAAAACAAACAAACAAAACAAAAACAAAAACAAAAACAAAAACAAAACCCCCCCAACCACTAGCACCAAGAACCAACATCTAGATTGCTCAGGGACATGCCAAAACACCGACAAAGCTGCTGCCAAACCTGAAGATGTCTAAATTCCTTGCAGGGCCATTACACAGCCAGCAAAGCTCCTTGTAATCCTGCAAGTGCTGCTGAGCATTAAAGTCTTTACTGCATTAGGTAGCACAGCATGTAACCCGCAAGATCTCAAGAAGAAAACCAGAGAGGTGTGAGCAGGATTTCCCTGCACACCCCTCAGGTCTCTGTGACACCACAGAAATCCATGCCTGGGATTCAGGCAGGTTGTGTGCATGTTTGTGATATGCTGGTGATCCCCACCCAGCAGCATGGATTATTTCATAGCTCCCTGTCCATGCCAGTTCTTGGCATCTCTCTTACTTGTCTTTCGTCCACCTTAATCCATTACAGAGAGTAATTACAGTTAATTACAAATTAACTGAATTATATTTCTTTACAAAGAACTTGGAAGAAAAGGTAATGTGAGGACAGGTCTGTATTTTCAAGTGGCACATTTTCACCAGGGTGTGCACTTGGAATGAAATGACTCCCAGAGTGCAGTGCTTCTCAAATCAAATACTTAACTAGCTGTAGTAGCATGACCTGCTTGCTGTCAAAAGCCAATTGTTAAGCAGGAATCTCTTTATAAAAACATTATTTTGAAATCAGAAAAAAATTGAGTGTTTTTCCCTTTTCAAACCAGAAGTGAAAGATGGATGGATATATAATGTGTGAATGCTACCATTTTTGGTTTGCAGCTGATCCCTCCCATGCTTTCAGGCAAAACCCCTGTGGTTTCCAAGGTGTCTATGGCTGTGAAAGGACCATTTCCCGAGGTCTGGGGAGGCTCCCAGTGAGAGCTTTTGGTGGCCTCCACAAAGGCAGGAGCAGCAGACATCTGCTGCACACGTTTTACGTAGCTCTTGTTCGCAGCAGCCGCGTGGGCAGCGCGGTGCATCTCACACGTTTTCTCAATCTGTATCCCAACCAGGTAGGATTGACAGCTGGAGAAAACCATATATTCTGGGTGCTAAATAGGTTATCCACCATCCAAAAGAAAGAAAAGCAGCGAGCTTTGCAGCCATGCCTCCCAGCCCTGCCCTTGGTTGTGACTTTGCCACTGGCAAGGCTGAGTGCCTGACCCCTGCTAACGTGCGGTGCCTTTAATAAGGAGAAGGAGGGAAGTAATTTTATACTCAGCATGCGAGTGATTCATGTTCTCAAAGGGGATAAAAATGTTATTAGAAAATTCTCTTGCCAAATGTGTGGCAAATGAAACCAATTTATTAATGCTGTGAAGCCAACGTGTGAAATTGGGATAAAAGGTGAGCTGCGGTCTCACCCCTGTGCTTACTGTGGCAGAATGTGTGCAAGACAAAGGGCTCTTGTCCTTGGAAAGGGGATGCTGCTGGTGTCACCACACGCTCTAGCTGCAAACAAGCACAGCAAGTTTTCTTCAGCACAGATGCACTTCAAAGTGTGGGGGTGAGAGATGCTGAGATATAAGGAGCAGACCTTGATCATGGGTGATCAAGCTGCTGTTTGAAACCTGTAAAACATTGTCAGGACACCTTTGGAAATGCTTTTATTCATTTGGTAGTTCAGGGCTTCCCATTCATTTAGGGTTATTATTCATTTTATTATGTGTTAAGCAGCCTCAGTGTTCTCTGTGTCTCCAAAGACACAAAACAAAATCAGTCCCAGGCCCCAAAATACTCCTGACCTGAAATTAAGTCCACACAAGCAAGGCATGGGTTTGGAGCCAAGAGGCTCCAGACATGGCCCATGCTTTCATTACTATGTGCTTTGCATGGGATGATGATGAAGGAGTTCATATATTCATGAGGTACCTATAAAGCAGGTGCTGTACTATTGACAAAAGCAAGGTGAAAGAAGTTCATAAAGTGACCCTTAAGAGGTCAAGAATCCTCTGCCTTGGTGCCCTTAAGATGAAAATGTCTGTGACTCTTCCTGCATCCCCGTAGTTTTTGCTCTCTCTCTGTGAACACCATGCTTGATGTGACTGAACAAGACTAAACCAGTATGGATGGAGCTAGAAGCAGGATGAGCAAGCCTTAGCTCACTTCTTTTTACCTCATATGCAGATAGTATAATTTACCTGTTTTCAGTGCCTGGAAAACATCAGCATCTGGACAAAGAACAGTCAGCCAGAGCCTGTCAGGACAAAAGAAATCTGTGGAGGAATTTCTGCCTTGGAAAGCTTATCTTCTCCAGAACAGAATCTGACTTCAAATTATCATATAAGTAGTCATACATAGTTCTTCTGGATTCCTTTCTCTTCCTGAGCAGCCACAAAAGCACAGATTCTGGTAACTCCATTTTTCAGCAGCAGGTATCTAAAAATCTGGACCTTGCTTAATCAAATTCTGATTTCACTGGAGCAATCGTCATTTCCAAGGTGGTTTGTTGCATGATTTCCTAGTCAGAAACAAGGCTGAGGATTGTTCTGATCAATTTCTAGAGAGCTTTAACCCAGGCATCAGCTCACTTAGCCCGTCCAAGACCAATCTTTCTGCTCCGATTTCATTCAAGAAAGCACTTTGCCATATTTTCCCCACACTCTGTCAGTGGGACAGAAGGGTCAAGCTTTGAACAAAGCAGTGAAATGGATTCTGAATGTTCCTGGACAAGAAATGTGAAATCTTCCTGTTGTTCTTTTATTCTTAAAAGGAACATTTAGGAATTTGCTGTAAAACTATATGGCATAAAATTTAGCTCCTCTAGTCAAGCACATATCGAGTATGAGTTGCTGCTTATCTTTTTGTCATTTACTTTATGGATTTGACCTAAAAATAAAGTTGTGCAGATTTAACTATTCCCCAAACGTTAATGTTTGTTTTATTTCCCGCCTCTCCCCCACCAATCTAGCTTCTATTAATGAATCTTGTACTAGTAAATTTATTCTGATATGGGATTTCTTCAAACTTCTCTCAGCTTCCATTGTATACTTTTCTGCCTGCCATCAAACCAGCAAACTCATTCCACAAGATCTTAACATTAATTGTATTTTGTCTAAAAAAGGGATAAATCAATTAGTTTCTGGCATAATATTAACATTTTATTAGCATAAGTCACAAAGCCGAGTGATCCAGAATCCAAATTAATTGTTGGGATTAGTATAAAGTACCCACAGTCATCTGTCAGGTAAGTGTCTACGTTTGTCTGTGTTTATGGCTGGATATTAAAGGTGAAGTTCACAGACTCAGTAGCTCAGTCCCTCATCTTCATATCATCAGCTAACAGCACTCAGCTTTCTTGCCACCAGACAAGAGTCCTTCCAAGAGTGAGGTAAGCACAGCTGATGCTCAGGACACAGTATTCTCAAGTGGAGTCCAAGGTCTCTAAGACGTAAAAAGCCATAAATAAATAAAACCTACCACTGATTGGCAGAAAAAAAAAATAATTCAAGCTCCATATATGCTTCAGAGTTCCCAGATTCATGAGAGGGTCCAGTGCCACACTCCTAGTCCAAGCCCCACAGTGTTTTCACCTTCACAAGCTGCACATTGTTGTTGCAAGTTCCTAGTTCTTGCATCTCTTAACTTTATGAGTGAGCTTCTACATACTCCACTTTTTAAGAACATCTTTGAGACTCAAAGCTTAATTCCAGCGTTGGTCCACCCTCTTTATGGAAGTGACCTCAGAAATACCTGGCTGTGGGCTCGCTCAGTTGTTGAAGCCAAGGAAAATCTTACGCGTTTATTACACTTTGAAATAAATTCAAGTGTGCACTTGCCCGGAGTATGGATGTACTTAGTATGTTCTGACTGATGAGCTGATTCCATATGTTCTTTGGGCTCTTCAACAACACTGAAAACACACTACATTCAGCTCAGGAACTTTCCTAGAAGAACCTCCAGGGCAGGTAGAACCTGTAGACCACTTAGGCAGAGGATACTGGTGCCTAGATTAAGGCAAGAGGAACACTTGAAGCTGCATCTCAGAAGGTGAAGCCTGAGATGAATAGGCTGTTCAAACCGTTCTCCAATGATCTGCTAATTGTATTTCCACCTTTTTTTTCACCCCTTCTCTCTCATTAAGATGAAAATATTACTACAATCCCTTCAACTGCCAAGAAAGCCAGGAAATTTTCCCTCCCTGAAGAAATCTCTATGGGATCCCTGGAGACCAGTGTGCTGCATTTCAGGAGACCTAAAGAGTTTACAGTCTGGTGCTAATTCTGGAAATGCATTCCCTACATAAAGACTATTATTTGTGCAGTTCTAGTTTGCAGACCTGTTAACTGAATTGGCTAATCCCCTGCTAAAATCTATAATGGATCAGTGATTATGGAAGAATATAGTCTGATATCACTAAGCAAAACAGAAGCCAAATAACTCAATTAATTGTGGAACTAAGGGAACATGGATGACAACTTGTGGTATTCATGTGTCATCCACCAAAATTCAGATATCTACTAATGACGATCAAGAAACTGAACCTCTTTCTCTAATTGCCTTCAAGAGCATCTTCCTGAATGGATTCTCTGGCATCAGTGAAGAGCTAGTCTTGCCTTGCCACCTCCCTATTAGCAGGGAAGTACTTATAAGGACTTTCCTCTTCAGGTAGTGACTGTCATGTTGACTATCTGGAGTCAATATCTGTGAAATATTGTTACTTGTGTCAGATGTAGTTGAAACTGGCTAACCTGCTCAAACAATATTGTGAGAAGAGAGAGAATAGAAAGGAAATTCTAAGCAAATAAACATCCCAGTCTTCCATCTTCCCCTTTGACAGCCCACATGTCTTTATAAGCCTTGCTTCCTCAGGAAGCATTTTAATTTACTCTCTGAGCAGCAAAAGCACCCAACAGACTTTTCTGCCACAGTTTGATAATTTTGTGTCCTGAAGAGAGACTTAACAGTCAAAATGATGGAAAGGACAATTAACCAGTTTCTGACATCTGTGCTGGTGTGTCTGTCCTGTGGAGCTCTGTTGAAGTCACTGGGATTACTCTGTATTTCCACTGATGTGAGCAGATTAAAGCGTAGCCTCATTTGTGCTGTAACTAACTTTTTTAGGGAAGCATAGGATTTTCCATTTTGTATTACAATACTTAATTGGGAGTTGTTTGTTATTGTAGCATTATTGTCATGTGGCCTAAGCGTTAGTGGACAGAGTCATTTGTCAATGTAATTTTGTATTTCCTGAAATCCCAGATCCTTGGATGTCTCAGACTCAGTGCTCCAGCCAGTAGCAGCATGGATGTGACTGAGCTGTAAGAAGCTCTTGGTATAGCCTTGCCACATAAACTGTGATTTATAGCTGTGTATCTCATTGTTTGTATTTGTTGTTGTTTGCAGCTATATGGCAGCAGTGCTCCTCACAGTGTGCCAGAACTCTATGTGCTCTTGGATGTCAACATTTCCACAGCAGGACTGTGTGATTTTGGCTGGGCCTAGTTAGCATTCATACGTGTATGGATATATTCACATACACATGTGAATGTGTATGTGAATATATCCATACACATATGAATAGATATATTCATATCTGGTGCCTGCTGGACTGTTCTATGAGCCCGTTTGATGCTGGTCTTAGAATCATAGAATAGTTTGGGTTGGAAGGGACCTCTGAAGGTCGTCTAGTGCCAACCTCCCCTCAAAGAGCAGGGACACCTCCCACTGGATCAGGTTGCTGTCCAACTTGATCTTGAATGTTTCCAGGGATGGGGCACCCACCACCATTCTGGGCAATCATTTCCAGTGTTTCATCACCTTCATTCTAAATATTTTCTTTATTATAGCTCGTCTAAATTGAATCTCCTTCAGCTTAAAACCATTATCCCTTGTCCTAATCTACAGGGCCTACTAAAAAAAATCAGCCCTGTCTTTCTTATAAACTCTGTGTTCTGGAAGGTGCTATGAGGTCACACAGAGCCTTCTCTTCTTGAGCTGAACAACCCTAACTCTCTCAGCCTTTCTCCATAGCAGAGATGTTCCAACTTTTTGACTGTCTTTGTGGTCCTCCTTTGGACCTGCTACAAGGTCTGATGTATTTAATATTTACGTGTTACAGTGTTTATCACCACAAAGAGCTCCTGACAAAGAGCTACACTGGCATTTCCCATCACTTAGACTGCAAGACCCTGACTGAGAGATGAAGGTCGAGGTGGGACATGTAGTAAATGTATGCTTTTACAATGAAGGGTCTTTCAACAGTCTGTGTAGTCACAGTTGGATTAATTTACCTAAAAATTGGAAAACACATTCTTGAAGTGTTCTCTTCTTAGTAGCTAAGGGTTGTCAGGGGACAGTGAGGGCATGCTGGTTTTGGCTGGGGTAGGGTTAATTTCCTTCACAGTGACTGGTATGGGGCTGTGTTTTGGTTTTGTGCTGAACAAAGGGTTGATAACATAGAAACGTTTTTGTTATTGCTGAGCAGGGCTTGCACAGTACCAAGGCGCCTTCTGCTTTCCATACTGCCACACTGGCAAGGAGGTTGGGGGTGCATGGCAAATTGAGGAAACAGCCAGGGCAGGTGACCTCAGCTGCCCAAAGGGATATTCCAGACCATATGACATCATGCTCAGTATGTAAAGTAGGGGGAGGAAGGAGAAAGGGGGGATGTTTGGAGTGACGATGTTTGTCTTCCCAAGTCACCATTATGTGTGATGGCCCCTGCTCTCCTGGAGATGGCTGAACACCTGCCTGCCCATGGGGAACAGTGAATCAATTCTGTGTTTTGTTCTGTTTGTGTGTGCAGCTTTTGCTTTCTCTGTTTAACTGTGTTTATCTCAACCTGTGGGTTTTCTCACTTTTTACCTTTCTGATTCTCTCCCAAGTCCTGCTGGTGGGGGAGTGAGCAAGCAGCTGTGTGAGGCTTGGCTCCTGGTTGGAGTTAAACCATCACAGAGGGCCAGCTGCTCCCTAAGGGCTGGGAACCTGGAAGCCAACAACAGTAACATGCCTGGCAGGGCAGCAGGTTTACCAAGCTGCTGCCTAGCTTGGCAAACCTCTCTGGTCCAAGCTAGATTTACTTTCACCACGCCTAAATGATATGAGCAGAGTAGACCAGGGTCAGCTGCAACCAAGAGTCCAGATCATCAGGCAAACTTGTGATGATGAAGCAAGTGGAAGGTCAAAACAGGGAGTCAATACATGGGACAGAGTTCAGTGATTGTGGGGAAGGTCTGTAGTGACAAGACAGGTCCACGAACAACACCCCAAACGTGGGGTTCAAGATCAGGCACAGGCAAGGCTGTGGCTTCTCTGGAGACCAGTAGCCCTACAACAAAGGTCAAGCAAGGGCTGTAGTTAGCTCAGGGCTGAACTTATAGAAACCTCCTGGGCCCATGGTCAGAGTGCATGGGAGAGTTCCAGGTGTAAGGCTGGTCAGATAAACTAAAGCTGGTTAGTGCAGTCAGGACACTGACAGCTTTAAAGTGAAAATACTGTAGAAATAGTTAGAAATATGGCCCATTATTTAGATAAAATTTTCCTCAATACAAAATGCTCTGTAAGTATCCTTTCCATGTGCCTGGATTCTGCTTGAACTATCCCATATGAAAAAAACATTTTCTATCTAAATTGATTATGATCTAGAGCTAATGTGAACTCTAGAGCTTGCAGGAGCTCACAGAGGAGCTTTAAGATTCAATGCATTTCCAGGAAAATACGGTTAGTGTGTGTTCATTGAGCTTTTTCTTAGTCTATTAGTCTCATTTTGTGTGAAAGGGAGTCAAGGGCATGATCTCTTAATGGAAAACAGATGCTATGCTTTCAGTTTGCAACAGAAATACTCAGCTGAGAACCGGTCTTCAAAACAGACTTGTTCTGCAAAGGAGAGAACTGTATCTTCAACTTCTCCAAAAGACCTGTATGCCAAGTGATTTAGCTGCATTGTGGGAAGTTGCCTAAAGTCCCCACAGTACTGGATCCACACTTGCAGTCCTTATCTCATGTATTCCTAGTAAGAACTTAGTCCAAAGATCTGTTGAGTCTTTTCTGGAAATCCAGCAGTTCCTCTGGCAAGTGCCACTTTTTATGGGGCCTTAAATCTTGTTTTCACCTGCACTGGACAAGTGCCATATCTGCTAAATGTGCAGAACCAGCCACTTGGAGCCACTAGGAATAATGTTGACTTGCATTTTGGCCAACCAAATGTCTGATTGTTTGTCTGAAGTGAAATCCTGTCAATAGGAGAAATCAAAATGAAGAGAGCTCATCTCAAGTTGTTGGCCATTACATAGGTAAAACTGAAATCCACAGTTCTGGTCAGGAAAATGTGCCTGCAGCAGAGAGTCCTACTATAAAATAGATACAATTGCAACTCTTAGTGATTGCCATCTTTCCTAGCACTGGAATACATGGTGTTGGAATCGATACTCCACAGCTGAGTGGAAGGAAAGAATGTAAGATAATAAGAATAACATGTTTCTGTCTTGATAGGATGCTGAGCACTGTAAATCAGTGTGGACTTCAGCCAAAAAGAGTCTTCAGCTCCTGCTGAGAATGTCAGCAGCAGAGAGTTCCCCAAGTTTATATCCCTTTGCACAAAATTTGTGCAAATTTGAGCTCCTTCTCTCTGGTCCAATAAATTCTGAAATAGATCTTCATTCTCCTTTCCTGGAACTTGTGATTTCAGTCTCTAGGGATTTGGCTTTTCTGTGTATTCCCCCTTAAAATATCTCTTGTTGAACGAAATAAAGTTGTTTTTTAATACAGTGCATTGGCAGAAGTAATAGAACATCAGTCACAGAATGCCAATATATTTTCAGCCAGTGGCTGAAGGCCTGTTCAGATATGCTGAGAGTGGACAGTCAAACCCAATGCTGGCTTTAACCAGCTTAATTAGCTAGTAGCACATTGTGTTCAGATGAATTGCATCACCTTACCCTAAGGTTAAATAGGGTATTTGGAGGGCAGTCTCTTTATGCTTTTGCTCTTGTTTTGACAGAGCATGCCCTTTGTGGTGAGCTCTTTGAGTGAAATTCCACAGTCCCCAGCTGGAATGTAAATACGAGTGGAAATCCTTAGGTGGTGAAAAGTGTTGTATCTCTAGTTGGCCAAAAGTCAGGTGAATAAATACAATTTCCATGGCAAACATAGCCCATAGTAAATGAACAGCATGGCTGAGTGGTATGGGGTCAATTTGTTTTTCTCTGCGTGTAGCTGAGCTCTCAACTGGGATTCTGTACCTAGAAATAACTCACACTGGGATCCCTCCTAGTGTCCTCATAGTTAGGTTTCTTCCTTTTAGTTTCATGTCCTATTTCCCTCCCTCTCAGGATGTAAATGGTGCATCCTGAAGAATCATTGTTCACACAGAGGATATTCCTTAGATAGCAGGAAATGCAACTCAGATAGATGGTTTGAAAAGGAACTGGTTGCCTCTGTTGCATCCCACAGTTAGTGCTGTGCTGCAGGGGTGAGTTGTCTTGCTGTGAAATTCTGTGTGAGGCTGGCACAGAGTGCCCCACCCTGCTGGAAGAAAGTAAATTTTTTTCCTGCCTTTTTGAAGTGAATGGACTGCTATACACTATCAGGAAAAAGGGAGTAGGTATTGCTGCTGCTGAAGCCTATCAGCTGGGAGGCAGTAACTCTGAAAGTCCAGCTTGTGGCAAATGACTGGGTGTGACCTTTTGGTGCAGGGCTATGGCTGAGTGAGCCCAGTGAGTGATGGCTGGGTAATCACTGGGTGTATAAACAGACAGCACTGAATAAAGGGATCAGATGTCCTCTGCAAACAGCACTGGTCATATGTATCTGGCACGAGATCTGTGCCTGGTTCTGCTGTCCACACTTCAAAAAGGTGATGAAAAAATAATGAGAGTTGAGAAACTACTGCAGATATGACCTGCAAAGGGAGTCTTAGCAAGGAGAAAGCACCTCAAGGATGGCCTGTAGGTAACTATACAGACAGATTTTGATTGAACAGTTTGGGAAAGGCAGAAATTGCCAGGACTCTGCAAGTTTACATATTGTGAGATAGACAAAATCAAACAGAAAATCAAGTTTGGACACATGGGGAGGCCCAAGCGTGGCTGGAAAAGAACCATCAGCAAATGCAGTGTATTCCTCTTTCCTTGAAACTAAGTAAATTTACATTTTGGCTGGCAGTTTGCCTGTGAGATGTCCTCCAGCTCAGAGTTTTATATAGGATTTCTGTGCCTTGTATTTCACTGGAAGTGCAAATAACTTCCTATTTTCCTCCTTTAGCTGTAAAATCTATGTCTACCTTCTCACCTGCTTCTTTGACCTGTGGGATTGCTTATTCTCCTTTATGGTGGGCTTTGAGGCAATTCTGAAAGCTGAGATAGTTTATATTCCTAATCCACAGGAAGGGTGGATTAAATTCACTGGGATCATTTTTCAAATTCTCATCATAAACAAAGAAGCTTGCCTATGCTTATTTCAGTTGTGTTATTGTATGAAAATGTCACGTTTAGCAAATAACTGGGATCTTGCTGCTGCTGCTGCTGCTTGTGTCTTCACCTCACTCCTCAGCTTCTTTGGGCCAACTGCAGCTGTTGTGTTGGTGCTGAGTGGCTAGGAAAATAATGATCTGGAACTCAGCAGCATATTGTGTGCAAGCAATGGATTTATTGCCAAGAGTACGTATAAAATAAATTACTGCCACAATCCTTTTAGAAATCCTCACTTTCCTTAGCTCTATGGCATCTCCTTGGAAAGTGCTGCTGGGCTGGAGCTCTGGCAGGGACTGTGTGTACCTGGGCAGGAGGTTGTGAATTGGCATGTGGCAGTGGGAGGGTGGGAGAGGGAATCAGAAGGAGCTGGTGGAAAGGCTGAGGCTAAGTTTTGCTCCTTTATGCTGTGGGACCAAGGTAATTTTTCTGTGACAGGCAGCTGGGTGAGGAGAGGAGGACGAAAGGTGAGAAAGAAGCAGGACAGAGACACATAGTAGGGTCAGTTAAAAGGACCACATTGGGAGGGAAAAAAAGGGCCATCATTCCTTTCCAGGCTCTGGATGGAAAACTGAGAATCATTAATTTTGGGGGTTTTAATTCATTTACCTATGAACAATACTCTGAGGGGGCTTAATCTTTATAGGTAAGATTAAAGAGGTTTACAACCAAATATTTCTCTCTGTTTGATGAAACAACATAGATTTGTGTTATTGGAGAAAATTCTGTTCTGTTGTCTGCCATACATTGCCACTAGTGTGTCATATTTTTGTGTTTCTGATTTTTCAGGAAGCCTTTAAAGAAAATGTATCATATTGTTGTGTACTTCAGGGTTGAACCACAGTGTGCATCCACAGGAGAGCCTCATTAATGTAGGCAATGTAAAACCCAAGCATATTAGATTATTTCTGATTTGAGATTTTCTGTCTTTGCAATGGCTAGCAGTCTTTTCATAATTTCGCTTTCTGTTTATTGAATCATATGCTTCAACCCATTAGGGAGCTCTCTAATCTAGTAGGCACTGACTGCTTTTTGCAAGACTCATGCTTGTGCACGATGGTGTTACAACCCAGCCTCTGCTGAAATCCCTGGTCTGCCTTCATTTTCTCATACTCTTATCTTTCCATTTCTACGGCTTCTCTGAGTCCCAGCTGTCCAAACCAGCACATACCAAATTCTGCTGCCCATCTGTTCATCTACACAGAGAAGCATGACCACATCCCCACAGCCTCAACCAATTTTATTCACTTCCTGCTGTCTTTGGATTCCAGATAAAGCTCTTTTTTTAAAAGAAACCTTCCCCTAATCTGTCCACTGACTGATGTTAGTGTGCATGCTTTCATTTAGAAGGAGGCTTTATCATAATGGTGGCATTGCTTTCCTAACAGTGCCTGCCTAAGCAGGTTTGTGAGCTGAGACCATGGGAAGAGCAGGCATTTCTTTGTTTTTATTCCCATTAGGCATTCAGTGCTGGGTGGCTCCACATTTCAACTATCACCTGGTTTCCATAGGAAGTTCTTGTATCAAAAGTTTGCATTTATCCATTGCTGTGTAAAAGCCCCAGCCACTAACATGGCCCTGCCATGTTTGGTGTTATATGAACACATGAAAATACAGCCTCTTCCCCCAGTTGCTTTCGATGTGCTAGCACCACACAACACGTATCCCCGCAGCAAGCACTTCTCATGTTATTCCCCGGTATGGATGCCTGCAAAATGAACTTCATCTGGAAGCAATGGATCATTTTACCTAGGCCACCAAACATGTGTTTGTTGCTAATAACTTTGGTTCACTATTCAAGTGTGCTCAAGCAAAATGAATGACCTGGATTCAGAAGCCTTTGTATCCCACCTCTGCTTTCCCCCACACATGATTCTGTAAGTCCCTGATCCATGGACGTTTGTTTTATAGCCCTGTGTAAAGCACCATGTGTTTTACAGAACAGAACAATAGGGACAGCCACATTTTCAGTCAACGTGGTTTGGGATTTGGATGTCTTTCCTCTGCCTCTCTGGCTGCTTTGGGTCACTGTGTTATTTTCAGAACTGGCATATCTCAGCAATCAGCAAGTTACATATGACTGGGCCCTGCTTCACCTGGGGCCTTCTGGAGTCCTGTGAGGTTCTGAGCCGTGAAGTTTGTCCCAAATTTAAACGTGCAGTTTCTAGAAAAGATAATCCCAGCAAAGTGGCAATATTTAGCTTCTTTTTTTTCCAGCCATGACATCCAAGCAATGAGTAAGCTCACCAGAATACCTGTCTGGCAGCGCTCACGCCTGTTTGCCGGTCTGTAAGCCAAAGCATTTCAAGTGATGACCAGTGAAAGCAGGACACCATTGCCTGGGAAACCAAATAAATAGAAGCACACAGCCATCCATCACTGCCATCTGGAAAAGATTGGGCTGAACGTCTTCCTGTCAGGATCTGCTACAGTATTTATTTGTGTAGCTGAGCTTTGACTTTGGGGATTTCAGCAAAATACTCCTTTCAGCAATGACTCAAAGAGAAGATTCAAGTCTGATTGTCAGGCCGGTGCTAATCCCTCCGTTCAGTTTTGCAAAATTACAACTGCAACCAATGGTTGTGTTTCTTATTTTTTTCACAGGTAGGGACTTCACATGTATGGAAACAACACGTAAGAGGTGATCTCAATTTGATATTGTGTACATGTGTTACCAAAGTAGTGTGAATGACCATGAGCTGGTGACAAGTACAGGTGTAAATGATTCATGATGGATGAATTTGCTCCTCCAGTGCCTGATAAGATGAACAAGATTTTGCTTAACACAAATAGTCTCGTGGGTTCTCCTAAGCTGAAAGATGGACTTATTTAAAACATTAAAAATAAAAACATCTGAATTTACCTAGTGTACCAAGGAGCCTGTGGGTCAGGTAAATGATTCAGAGGATGAGGTGGTACTAAGGAATGTATGTTGCAATGCAGTAAAACAAATCTTGAAATGTACTAAAACCATACTTAATACTGGAATGACAGCATGAGGTGTACAAGCTATACAGAACAGAAGAGGGTAAGGAGGATGTTGTACTGATTCATCCCTTTAGGACACAAGGAAAGGAAATAAACAAATTTAAATGGCCATTTTTTTTCTTCTAACCACAACCCAGAAGGAGAATATGAACAAAATCTTCTCAAACCAGAATATTGTAGAGTCAGAGAATCAAAAAATCTTTAAGGTCAGAAAAGACCTCCAAGATCACTGAATCCAACCTTTGACCAATTACCACTTTGTCAACTAAACCATAGCACTGAGTGCCATGCCCAGTCTTTTCTGGAATACTGCCAGGGATGGTGCCAAGTACAGGAGGACAGTCACTGCCCTGGTCCTGCTGGCCACACTATTCCTGACACAGGCCAGCTGCCCTTGGCCTTCTCGGCCACCTGGGCACAGCTGGCTCATGCTCAGCTGCTGTCACCAGCACCCCCAGCTCCTTTGCCCTGGGCAGCTTCCCAGCCACTCTGCCCCAGCCTGTGGTGCTGCCTGGGGTTGTTCTGAATGAAAGGCACTTGGCCTTACTGAACCTCACACAACTGACCTCAGCCCATGGATCCAGCCTGTCCAGATCCCTCTGCAGAGCCCTCCTGCCCTCCAGCACACCAACGCTCCCAGCCAGCTTGGTGTCTCCTGCAAACTGCCTGAGAGTGCCCTCAATCCCCTCAGCCAGATCAATGATAAGCTTCTGAAACAGGACTGAGCCCTGGGGAGCCCCAGTGGTGACCAGGTGGATGTAACTCCCCCCCTGGTGACCAGGTGGGTGTAACTCCCCCCTGGTGACCAAGTGGATGTAACTCCCCCCTGGTGACCAGGTGGGTGTAACTCCCCCCTGGTGACCAGGTGAATGTAACTCCCTCCCTGATGATCAGGTGAATGTAACTCCCTCCCTGATGATCAGGTGAATGTAACTCCCCCCTTGGTGACCAGGAGGATGTAACTCCTCCACTGGTGACCAGGTGGGTGTAACTCCCCCCTGGTGACCAGGAGGATGTAACTCCCCCCTGGTGACCAGGTGGATGTAACTCCCCCTTGGTGACCAGGTGGGTGTAACTCCGCCAGCACCACTCTCCAGGCCCGGTCACACAGCTGGAATTTAACCCAGCAGAGAATGCCCTGCTCAGGCCATGGGCTGCCAGCTTCTCCAGGAGAATGCCGTGGGGAGGGATGCCAAGGGCTTTACTGAAGTCCAGGTAGACAACATGCACAGCCTTTCCCTCACCCACTACTAGGGTCACCTAATCATAAAGAAAGGTCAATTTGGACAAGCAGAATACCACAAAATGTCAAGTTTAAGGAGAAGCATAAGCTTTAGGTATGCTGACACCAGCCAAAAATTCTCTTTAGTCAAAGAAAGGCAAAATAATTTCCTAAATTGAATAGAAAAAAATAATGTTGTTGTTCAGAAGAGAGGGAGTGTAGTCAGGGAAGGCACTATGTGGTATCTGCTTTGCCATCTGAGAGGGCTGGAGAGCATGTGAAAGGCACAGAATAGTCTGGCACCAGAACTCAGGGTTCTGCCAACAGAGGACATGGACTGAATTACTGAATTCATAAATACAGTGAAGAAGTAGAAGAAAGAAAAGGAAAAAGTTAATTAAAAATAGACAAAAGAAGAGGGAATTGCATGGACTTATGCTGTGGGAAAACAGGCAGACTTTTAATTAACACATTCAGAGAAAGATCAAATTGTCAAGAAAACTCTAATAGTCAAGGTTAGTAGTCAAGAACAGAATGCTTCCGTTGGAGTCCAACACTGTTCTGCAAAGCTGAAGTGAAAGAATCTGAGAGTAAGAGCTACTGTTAAGGGAGAGATTATGGTGCAGAAAATTTTGGTCTGACCAAAACCAAGTGTTGCTGAGTTGCAGGAAATTTATTCAGAATAGTTTTGGTCCAGAGAAACCAAACCTCATAGCAGACAAGGATCTTCCTTACCTTTCAGCTCTTTTCATGAATTGCTGTTCTTCCCTACTTTGCCAAATGGTTTGCAGGAGCAGTAATACATAGATGAAGAAATAAGCACTAAGCAAAGGTGAAATTATCTGCTTTCAGGGATTGAGCAATATGGTGTGTAGTTTCTGTACTATTTTACAGGAAGTCTTAGGAAACTGTCAGACTTGAAAACAATGGCCTGAGAGCAAAAGAGGAAAATTTCTCAGTGACTGGCTTGCTTTCCAGTAGAGATGAGACTTTCACATTCTGTAAATAAAATGTATAAACTCCTGTGTTCAGTGAAGTTTATATCAGCACCACCACCACCAACAACAAATAGGAGGGTGGAAAATGAGGAGAAGAAACAAAATCAAAAATCTCCTCAGGTGCTGTACTGTGGCTTTATGTTGTTGGAACAGTAACTCTGGGACTTCTATGTATGATGGTGATGTAAGTTCTACCAGTGCTTAGATGCTGAGATGGACAGACCCTGCAGAGATGCTTCAATAATCACACTTGCTTTCTATGTCCAGCTTGTTGCTTACTTAGCACTCATTCTAGAGGTGTCAAACAGCATTGCTGCTGTGCCCCTTGCATCTGCTCCCTTGGAAGAGCAGTGGTTTTACTTCCTGCCTCTCTCTCTGGAGGAGTCATGACGCAGGGTTCTGTGGGGATGGCTGCACCGTGAGCGGTCCCCAGTGAGCTCAGCTCGCCTCCCCCCTGCAGTGATGCCTTCCTTGGCTGCCTCACTGGCGTGTGGCAGCGAGCTCACAGTGTCCTGCCAGCATGGAAAGCGTGATCAAGTATTCCGAGAGCAGATGTCTTTTTGTTTTTGATACCTTATATTCTGTAACAGAACTTGGAAAAAAAGGGAGCATTGGTGTTTTCCTAAAATGGGAATGAACTTCCACTGTGCCTTTTCATCTTGTTTCATGCTGCTAATTCACACTATTTACCTGTGTGTCCTGTGACAGGCAATATTCTGGTTTGTTTCTTTTGCTGAAGGGGTCGTGTGTCTCATCCTTTGTCCATTATATATAAAAATAGCCTATTTGTATATTAAGAGAGCCAAATGTGAAGACTGAAAATATAGAAAGACATAACAATTTATTATTTTTAAATATATTTAATTACTCTAAAGTAAGCCTGACTATCTTCTTGCATTTGAGTCATGGTTTCTGAACTCTCTGATGGGCAACGCAGTAGCCTGAAGCTAAAGGGGCATTTTTTTTTCTGTTGGCCTTTTTAGGTGCAGAACTATACCACTATGTGCTGCTGCTAATAAATTAAATTTTATTTTGTTTATATAAGCTGCCTCCAAATATGCTGTGTGCACTGGGCTGATGAAGGAGGGATTTATGTCCTTTTAAAAAAGGGAAGGAAGGAAGGAAGGAAGGAAGGAAGGAAGGAAGGAAGGAAGGAAGGAAGGAAGGAAGGAAGGAAGGAAGGAAGGAAGGAAGGAAAAATTGCCTGCTTGAGGCTAGATTTTGCTTTGATGAAGCTGCAAAGAATGTGAGCACATATGAAGAATGTCTTATGAAAGCTTTTAGAACCCAAATAAGACATTCTTCACTTCTCAAAGCACTGCCATAGAGCAATCCCTCCTGTCCCATTAAGTACATCAGCCAGAGTGCATCGAGCACCTTCAATTTATCGCTCCGGCATCTCTCAAGTACCTTTTGTTCAATCCCCTCCTTCAGCCTAGGCAGTTGTCTTTATTCTAGTACATCTTTTCTAGTACATCTGCAGGAAGACTAGGAAGACTAGGAAGACTAGAAAGGCAGAAAGAGGACAAAAAACACTGCAGCTTATATCATGCTACTGACAATTATTTTAAAGTGATAGAAAATGAAGGACGAAGCAGGAGACTGAGTGAAAGCAAATGTAGAGCCCGTCATCAAAAAAAAGGAGCAAGATTGATGCTTGTGAATGCTGTGGCTGTCTCAGATGGCATGCAGGCTACCAGCTGGACTGTTAGCTGTGATATAAATACTTTGTTGAAGTTTTTTTTTTAAATATTCATGGTAACTTTTTGAAAACATTTTTCACATTTCTGGAGTCACACTCTATGAACTGTGAAGTCACAGTAATGTGCTCGTAGGCCAGGAATTGTTTAGAGTCAGGAGTAGAGCTGGTAGATATTTTTCACTTGAAAACAATTTTTGATGAAAAATGGCCTCTTCTGTGAAACCTTCTGTATTTAATGAAAAACAGAAAGCAAATATGTTCTTTGACTCTAAGTTAAGAGTAAATATCATCCCAAGGCAGTGTGAGCTCCACATGAAGGGGGAAATCAAAGAGTGGGAAAGTGCACACACTCCCTAGAGCTTCTTTCACTCAGAACCTGTCATTTCCTCCATAGGGGTGCTTAATTGAAACTGGTACAGGATACAAATGCTGAATATAGGGGAAAATAGCAGTTGCAGGAGGAGGACTGCAGCTGTATGCCTTATCAGAAAGTATCAGCTAAGGGCTGATATTGTTGTCCTCAGATTCAGAGTCCATGGTCTACCTGTTTGAAAGATTTGCCCATGCAATGATACTTTCTGGTCACTTTCCATCTTGGTGTTATTCAGTCTTCCAGTGATTCTGGAATATTTATGGTCTTATGTGGGTTCACAGAGTGAGCCACGGCTGAGGCATTTTTCACTCTAAACATAATTACCTTCAAGTTGTCATCATTTCCTAATGTGCTTAGTGTCTGTTCAGAGCTAGTAATGAGCTGGATTCATCTCCATCATTTAAGTAGTAAACAGTTTTGGAGTCATATGTCATTGAACATCTCTGTACTTAAACATATGTGAGGTCTCAAGCACTAAATTTAGTCCCTGGGCTCTTGCTTTGCAGGGAATGTCAGCCTTGTGTGATACAAGGGAGCTCATTTACTGATTAACTTGGTGCTTCATTCCTTAAGCACATGGCAAAGACAGACTGATGCTGTGACTGGCTGCATTTCAGTGATGTACTTCTACAAGCTGATGTCTTAATTACATTTCTTGTCCAGGTGAAGGGTTACAGACAGTCCCCAGAGGCAGATACTTTGAACAGGACCTCTGTGACTTGGACATTTCTTATGGGAAGCTTATCCCAGATAAAGGTCCCTCTTTGGAGGAACAATGAACAGGGGCCATGGATCACCTAGGAATTCAGCTGGCAGCTCTGACAGCTGTGAAATTGTCCTATCAGCATTGTCATTGAAGAGAGAGCCACACAGATCTTAAAACAGAACTAAATGACTGGGGAATCCCCCTGTTGATTTCCTCAGGGTCCTTCACATTGGAACAAACTTCACACTTTCCCCTTAAACCTGACGTGGTCAGAGAGCACTGAGAACCCTCTGTGTGAAGAAGTGAACATAGGGAGGTTGTGTCCCTTAAGGGCCATTCTGTGCCCACTGCAGAAGGTCCCCACTGCTGTGCAGGATTGTGTCCCACTGGAAAGCAAGGAACCCGACACACCGTGTCTGGGAAGGGAAGCATTCCTTGGTAAGCAGTATTCACAGCTCGTGGGCAAGCAAAAATCCTGGAAAAGAGGTAGCTACCTGCCATTGTCTTAATGTTCTTCTTGATTCCTAGATTAGTAGCACTTTTGATGTCCCAGGTTGTTTCTTCTGCACCAAGGTGTGTGTTGGATAGCCAGGGGAGCCACAGGGCCTTATGACAGATGTGCTATTACACATCTGTGCTGGTGCTCCATGATGATTTTAGTTCAACTTGGCTTGAGGGTCACATTATTTATTTTTTAATTCCTTTTATTTATGCTGATATTTAAAGGTAAAAAAGCATGTTGTTTACTTCTAAAGAAGGAACAGTTGCAAATAAATGACAAAGCTTATCAAATTCCCCAAAGTGGGAATGATTGATGAAGCTGAGCATGCAGATTTTATTTTAGTTCAAAGGCTCTCTTTAATTTGCTCATGACCATCTGTAATTTTCACCTATGAGACTCACATTTTCAAGTCTCAGCACTCATCACATTTTTTTAAAAAAAGTGTGAGAAAAAGTGATTTAGCAATTCCTAGGTATGAGGCAAAGTGTAAACACCACGCTTTCTAAGTAAAAAGGGATGAAAATGTTCTTATGATAATATAGCTGCAGACAAAAAATTCAAAATAGGCAAAAAAATGTGTCTTCACTGAAGACAGAAGCTTGTGGATGTCCTGCTGAAAACTGATTTGCTTTTGCCTGAGTAACAAGCACTCAGGGATCGCACTCAGCCTAGGCTCAGTTTGTTTTAAAGTGCTCTTGTGGTACCTCTAACAACAAATACCCACTGGAGCCTTTACTGTGTCCATTGCGTTTCCTGTATATAAATTATTTTTGTGAACTGTTTGGCACATGCAGTAATGCAGGGCATTGTGCATGTGTATTTGAAGTAGAGAAAATGGTATGGCAGAAGTAGGCAGATTTCCTTGGTGCTGTAGCATTACGACCGCTGCTTTAATAATTGCCTTGGCATTCTGAAGGATCAAAATGCTACAGAAATACAAGTTATGATAGTAGTTACATAAAATTAGAGCGGCAGTAAAAATGGGAGTGGGCTAGAGCCAGGAGAGGATAGAATGAGAAAACAGTTCCTAAAGTGAGACATGGATTAAAGGTTCATTTAAACAGGTTGCTGTGTAGCTCTGGACTGACCACAAGCATGTTAAGGCAGCATTCAGCTCCTCTGTAAAACATTTGCTGGTCCACAGGAAGAGTTTGTTGCATTAAGTAATTTATGGGGTGCTAAGAAGTTCCTTAAGCTATTATTAAAAACATACAAAATCTTCCCTGGTTAGGACTCTAGTAACTCAAACTTCTAACTAAGCAGAACTGATAGGGCAGGCCTTTTGATGTTTAATGAGTTCTGAAGCAGATGTGAGATGTGATAGACAGGGGAGCCGGGATGATTTAGTGCTCGTGGAACAAAATGATGAGATCCCCTCCTGAAAAAGAAAATGTAGCTAAAAAGGACAGGTTTTCTGGTTTTTTGGTTTTTTTTCTTCTTCCCCCCTTCTTCCTTCTTGGTGCATGTGTTTTTGATTTCCTCACCCCGTGCCTCTCAGTGCTGGCTTGTTTCCATTCAAACACACACAGAACACTGAAAACTAATTAGCCCTGGATGCAGCCACAGGAAGTTAGCCTGCCAAGTCCCCTTTCCCCCACAATTCCTCAACTTTCTCAGCTTGCCTCAGGCCAAGGGCCTTGCACTGGGCCTCTCTGTGTAGGTTGCCAGGTCTAATTTTACAATTTCCCTTCACCTTATCAAGTGTGCCCCAGGCCCAACAAGGGGGAAAGGATCAGAGCCAATGTTGTGTTGTGGGCCTTTCTCCCCCACACCCAGTCCCCACCCACCTCCCTTCTTTTCTGCATCAGTTTTGGGAGTCTTGGTCGTATCTAGTTTCGGTGTTGACTTGTTAATCTGACCTTTGCTAATGCTTTTTAAAGGAACTAAAGAGAACTTCACCATCTTGTAAAACTTGAAAGTCCCTCCTCTCCAAGAACTTTTCTTGGAGGTTAACAAATTTTCCCGAGAGCCAGAGGAGTACAGGTGTCAACCATTTTCAGGCATCTCATTTCAAAGCAGAGCCCACCACAATCCCAATGCGAGAAGCCAGAGTCTGATTAGAGGAAGGCAGCAGGCTGGATGCCAGCCTACAGTGGGCAGAGTCATGACATGTGCAACTCAACTAGAAGTGATCAGCGTGGCTGCAAACTTATCACAGGCTGCAAGCGTATCGGGGTTCTCTTCTTGATTCTTACGCTTTGTCGCTGTGGGACATTTAGCAAAAGTCACATCAGCAATCTTGGCATCTCTTTCTAAGCTGGTTGTACAGGACATAACCCCTACAGTGATTACTTCGAGCTTTGTGGATGAAAGGCACTGAAATACAACATCTAATGTTGTATTGGCAGGGGAAAGAGTTGGAAGAAGGAAGGACATCAGGCAGCTGAAGCCCCCCTTTCTTCTTCTGTGGTACAGAGGAGTGCAAACTCCCGGCCCTGTTGGACTGTTGCCTGTCCAGTCCAGTGTCCAGAACCCAAAAGTGTTCAGAGGAAGATTTCAGTATCCTGTGGTATGACAGCTGAGGAGAGAGAAGAGGATAGTTTGACCTTGTGTCCCTGTGCCATTCAGATCTCCAGTAGTAAGGAAGTGGCAGAAGCCCTCAAGTACAAAATGTTTGCTGTTGTTGCCTGTGGCAGCTGTGGATGTTCTTGGTCCTTTTTAATTGTTGTAAGGTTTTGAGCTGTTCCAGTTTTCCGAGGCAATGGGTTCCACAGTGTAATTGTGTGTTGTGTTAACATCCTCTTTCCATTGATGGGCTCTGTGAATATATAGAGAAGCTCATGCAGCGTCTGCTGGTGCTGCACCTGCTCTGTAGACAGAGAACTCCAGCAGGCGTGGCTGAGAGAGAGGGGTCATCTGGGAACCAGCTCTGAATCAACTCAGAGTTTAAAAATAACCCGAAGAAAAATGTTAAGTACAGTGCTAGGAACGGCTGCTGTAGGAAAGGAAGAATATCCTATTCTTGTTTCATTCTTCCCTGGTGCAAGACTTGAGAAGAGTTTTGTAGTTTGGTTACATTTTAAACACATTTACCCTCTTGCCTTTGATTTCCATGAATGTTCTTCCTGTAGAGCAGGTGGTGGCATCTGACGTGGAGCAATGTGTGGGGAAACATGCCTGCTGCCAGTCTCTTTTCACAGCCTGCAAAATGCCTGTTATGCTGGTTTATTTAACATTTCATACATTTTGTAAGTGTTAGAGACAACCCAGTTACAGAGAAGTGGCTTCACTGCACTGACACACTGCTTTGGAGTGGAGACCAAGCAGGAGCACAAAAATGTGATGTTCTAGAGTCCAGTTTGGAGCATTCTTAAATGTGTGGTGTGTAACATGTGAGTAGACCTTTAAAATGAAAAGAACTACTCTGGTGACTGCTGTAATGCTAAGTTCAAATAGCTTACTGAGCTCAGGCAACCTAGATAATTTTTAAGGGGAAAAACAGCTGTCTTCTTTGGGTACAGACAATCCTGCTCATCTGATGTCAGAGACAGCAGGGTAGCATAAGTTCTGTTGGGGAGGGTTTTTTTCCTCTGCATCTGGACCTGACACAAGTGACTCCCAGTGTGTTTGGCCTGTCCCTGCTACAACACTGACAAATCTAAATTTGGCAGGGTAGTAGAACTAGCAGCTCACTAGCTGACCTATATGCTCTCCCTCTGGCTCCAAGTTTTAGCACTTCTTGCAAGAAAACAGCCTCTTAGTTTTTTGATCTCTGCCTGAGTGTCAGGACTCTTGGCCAAGATTATCACATCACTATTGGTTGCTCTGAAGGAATCTCTAAACCCCAGTGAGAACTAAACAGCAGGACCACGTGTGTCTTAAAAGAACACAACAAAGACCAAAGCAGTTTTTATGCAAACATCCTTATTTCTTTTAGCAGGAGCAGAGCAGTGCAGAAATGGAGCACTTGATAAAGATTATTTCTGATTCTTGCTTTGAAGTTTTCTGAGAGGTATTGCTGGTTATAATGACCTACCATCCTGGAACCACAGCACACCTGTGTTGTGTCTATTTTCTGAGACTGGCTGCCTCTAGTTCAGCTCCCTTTTCAGAGTTCTTCAGTTTTCCTGAAGAGCAAAAGGAGGAAAACAGAAGTCCAGTATGAGAAGTTTTTCTTCCTTTCATATCTGTGACTTCAAAGAAGAGCTTATATTTTACCAGAGTCCTACCAAAATGAGCCCATCTGGCTGGCCCTAGAGCTATGATATTTACCTGATTGCAAGTAGAACAAGCTAAAAAAATTCTATCCAAATTTCATTTTGTAAAACTAAAAAATAGTTTTCTACTGAAAAAGGAAGATTACTCAAAATAATTCTTATTTCTTTAAGTGGTTCACTTATTCTTCTTAAAACCTAAACAAAAAATTTCAGAGGACCATTTCTGAGTACTTTGTGACTAGGATTTATAACCTTTTGTCAGTTGTTAAAAAATGTGTGTCTTGCCTTGCCTTCCCTCTCTAGTTTGTCTTTTTTCTCAGTGATAGGCTTTTAAAAAGTAAATGTTTAAATTCTCCTGTCAAGTTTCTCCTTCAGAAATCTTCACATTTCTAAAGGTATAATTGCAAAAGTTGCAGTCTCTCCACTTCTCATAATTCTGTAAAGGAGAAATACAAGTGTAGCCATTGGTGATGCCTGAGCGTGGTGAACAGCTTCAACTGAGTGCACGTGGTTGGGTTTGAGGAGGTGAAATTTCCAGATCTGAATGTCATAACACAAGAATCAAAATTTCAAATGTGTGAGAAGCTGATCTCTCACCTCTGAATTTGTGATCAACGATAGTCTCTCTCCAGTTAAGTAAGCCTGAATATACAAGATCCCAATTATCTTTCTGTCTGGTCTTGCAAATCAGTCCAGGTTCCTTCAAGATTTCTCTTACCTATTACAGAAGGTGTTGATCTCTGAAGCCCTTTTTCTGGAAACTGCATTTGTGAGTGTTTACAGAGACTCACCAGAATAAAATTTCTGCTACATTTTGCCATTAAAATCAGTGTGTAGGAATGGTCTAGATCAGGACTCCAAACCTGATGAACACCCTCACCTACTTCTATTGTGTCTTGGAAGATAAAAGGGACAGGAGGAAATACAGACAAGTTTGCTATCCTCTGTGCTCTCCCTGTCACCTTTGGTGATGTCTCCAGGCTGGAGTTTAGTTTCTGGGTGTTTGAGCATTAAAAACTAGCAGCCTTCTCAATTTCTCTACTTTCTTTATCTTGTTCCTATCCTCCACTCCATTTCTGTTCCATCTTTCCTTCATGTGTCCTCAGGCTTTGATCCCCATGTCCCTTATACACCCTGCTGTTTAACACAGGGAAGGACAAAATTCATATTCCCCAAACTTACCAAGCCACTCCCCTCAAAATCAAGAAAATTAGATAATAATGAGCATAAACTACTTTCAAATTGCTGTACTTGGATGTAATTTCTTTTTTCTCACCCTTTCATTTTGGTTGTGTACTAGAGCTGGTTGAGTGTTGAATTCTATTTGATTTGGGCTTTTCCCAAGGAACTTGGATTCTTTCAGTAAAAAAATCAACATGTGCACAGAAAATAAGACTTGAAATGCAAAAGTACTGTTTTACATAGTTTTCTTGATGCCTCTCTTCTCCCTAATTTTCAGATTTTTTTTTTTCTCTTACAGCATCTGTCTCACCACCAGCCCTTTCCTTGGTGCATGATTGTGCCAGAGCTTTAAGAAGTTATCTAGGACTCTACACTTGAGAGGTGCAGGGGCCTGAGTGACCCAACAGAGGTGAAAGCCAATATTGGCTGATAGAACTGTCATTAATGGTGATTCTGATATCTAATATCCCATGGGTATTTTACACAGATGAATACATTGTATTTCTGGTAATTAATCAGTCACAAAAGAACAATTGCATGGTGTACAATGTGGCAGACAGGAACTAATGAGAGAAAAATATTTAAACTGGTACATGAAAAGCAAATAAATGAAAATAACATTTCTCAAGAAAGTGAAACAAAAAGATTAATTACTACTACTCTTTCAGTGGAAAACAGAGACTTCTTGAGTGCAGCTGACATCCTTAGAAAGTCTTTGATGTCACTGTCATCTTGGGTTCCCATTTCTGAGAAGCTATCTGTCTCACTCTCAAATATATCCATGCATATAAACATGGCTTTTTATTGTTGAATCACATGAAATAATTTTGTATAAACTAGAAAATAACTTCCAAATGCCCTTTTTTTGCCTGCACTCTTCTGAGAACACATGGGGAAGATAGTACCTACTTTTCTTACAATGAAAATGAAAATGTCATTGTTTTCCCCAAATGAATTTGAAAAATCAATTTTGAAAAAATGTATCTTTGGGATCAACCCCTCCCATATCAATACATCAGAGGAGTAACCAGTCACCTCTGCAGAAACATTTATTAGTTTCCATCATGTTGCATTGTTTAAAGATGAGACAGCACACTTTGCAGAGGGCAGAACTTCCTCTCCTCTCCACTTTAATTGCATTTCTGTTCTCAGTATTACATAACTTTTAAGGCATGTTATAAATATTGCTCTGCGTCATAGATCATGTCTATAATTCATACAGCAGTTTCATGTAGAGATAGTCTCCTAAAGGACAAGTTAAACATGGGAAATTAAAATAAAAGAGGCCAATGTGCCCATTTGAAAGACATGTGGTGCTTCTTTTTCCCCCGGAAGCTAATTTGATGTATTTTGCATTGCATGGTAATTGTTCAAAGTCACATTAGAAAGGTTTGATAATTTTGTTGGAGTCAGATAAAGATTTTTAGTGGAATTCCCCCCCACATACACACCCACCCTGTGTCCATAATTTCACATAATGATTTTTGTTGTGTTATTTTAAATTCAAGATGAAATCATGTCTGATTCCTATCCACAGTGAGGTAACCAGATTAACAATAGTGGGGAACACCACACTAAAAACAAGGCAGATGTGTGAGAACAACCAACCTCAGTCCTCTAGTTTTACGTAGTAGAGCAAGAAAGAGGGATGCTACAGGTACAGACATTTGCTCTTTTCACAGTTTGCTCCAGCAAGGTAAAAGTTAAACTCCTATGGCAGAGAATAAGGTCATAATCCAAAAACATCTTACTCCTTATTACAAATTCTGCTCATTGACAACCTTGCAATTCAGCCTACATTTTCCCATTTGTTTATGAAATTATAGCTATGCAAACTGTCACTTTTATGATTCAGTGTATGAATATATTACCATTTGTCTTCCAGTTGAATCTTTTTAAGTCCACTGTGGATGATTCACTGTAATTTTGAACTTCAGTGAAGAATGGAAATCTACATTTAAGTAACAAATTTTTTTTTTCTAAAAATAGCCTTATCATTAGCATATCAAATGCTCAGACCATCCACTTTCCTGCAGAGTGGAAGTTCTGAAAAAGTTTATCCAGGGGATAATTTTTTTTACATCTTCATTTCTATAAAACATTGCAATATCGCTGAATTATGTTTTCTTTGGTTTTGGATGTGTTTGTTTGTTTGTTTTTGTTATTGTTTTTGTTGTTTTAAGCCATGTTTCATTAATACAATAAGTTTGTGTACTGCATTACAAGCTATGGAGTTCCCTGGCTGGACAACACCTCTCCATGATGTGCTCAAAATCCAGTGATTCCCAGGACAAAGTTTCTGAGGAAAGGAGGAGAAGGGGAGGTGCACATGGAGATGGAATGGATCTCATCTAATGGTTTCAGTAATGTACAAAGCATGAGAAAGCAATGATGGCTTTGTTGATGGCACAGACCTGGGGACACCACGAGCACAAAAAGGCTTGTGTTTTACACAGGAAAAAGCAAAAGGCTGTAAATACTGGTGCATGGAAAGGGGAGGGCAAGGTTGTTTCAGAGCCAGATAAAAACAGGGTTAACTTGATTGCAGGTTGGCTGTGAGTTGCCAGTGGGATATGAATGTGGAGAAAACATATGTCATCCTATAGTGTACTGAAGCATTTCTACCAGATGTTGACTTTTAATATCAGGATACAAGAGTTCAGTGAGAACACAGTTGATGCCTGGAAAAGCCTCAACTGGGAGTGAAATTGCAGAGGATGCCTTGCTGGCATGGCTGTGAGTAGAAAGCCTGTCTTATGTGTGGACACCAAGATAATTTGTCTTTTTTAACTGAGTTTTCAGAAGACCAGGAAGAAAATACTAATATTCTCTGTGCATAATCCAAGGCTGAGCAGCCAGGGTACAGATGAGCCATACGAGCAGAATGACCATCCTGGCACAAGAACAAATGGCTCTGAGCAAACATGTGCTGTGAATTGGAAGAGTGAGGAAAAGCATCAGTAGGAATAATGGAAACTGGAAGCTGAACAAACTCTAAGATGGAGCTGGTAGATATTTTGAAAGGATTACATGATGTGATTGCCTGCTTTGGTGACTGGGGAGGTTCATTATGGTTCTGCTCTCTGCTTCCTTTCAGCCAGTGTAGCCCTTTCCTGGACACCAGCCCTTGGAAACAAAGGCTGAGAGAGGGTCATGGGGTAAGATGTCTGCCCACATATCAATCTCATGGGCTGTGCCAGAGGTTCCTTTGCACATCTCAAAGGATGGAGACCATCCTGTGGTGTCTCAATGGACTACTTGAGGCAGTCATGCAGCATCCCCCACAGGTTTGCCAGGAGCTGGGTAGAAAACTTCCATTTCGTGTTCTCCATATGGCTGCTGTCTAGCAGATGACATCACCTAAATGCCCATAGTCCTGGCTCTCCCCTTGAAAGGCAGAGTGATTAGGGAAAAAAATAAACCAAACCTCCTCCCTAATCCCCCTCATCCCTAAAAAAGTGCAAAAGTCAAAAGTCTTAATGAGTTTTGTCAACGGAGGAGCAGCAACCCATCCTCAGGCCTCATAATTTGTTACGGATACTTAATTGCAGGGTTGGTTTTCTGTGTTTTTGTTTGGGTGGGAAGCCTGCAATTCCTCTTAAGGCTCTGTAATGTACTTTGTGACATGTGGTAACGCTGGGGAGAAGAAAGACCAGGAAACATATGTGGCTAGACAGGCAGGGCCAGTCATTCTCCTCCTGCCAAAGTAGGCTGCCTTCATATGTGTTTCTGGCAGGGAGCTGCATGACACCTCTGGTTCCCTCCCATGTCTGTCCAAGAGTAACAGAGATTTTCTTCTTTGCTAAGGAAAAATGAAATCATGACAAAAAGTAATAAAAGCCATCGTCCCAAGGCACTCAGAGGAGTTTCAGACAAGTTGGTGCGTTTCTAGCACAGAATTATTTCTTTGCAGATTATTACTGGTTGTTACTTTATCATTTTGTGTTTTATTTTGAAGTGTTTCATTTCTTTAAGGTGGTGACCTTCAGCATGCTGAAAGCATGAGTGGGTGATCTTAGCCTGTTTTGCATTGTCCCATCACCCTTACGCATGTTTCAAACACTATAAGGTATTTTGACACCATTGTTTACTAATTAAGTTTTTGACTAATTAAATGCTGGCTTTTCCCTTTAGCAGTGCTTGCCTGGGTGCACTCAGAGGAGCAATGGTAGTTTCCCTGCAGTGCAGAAGGAGCTGGCAGCAAGGTGAGTGGTGGTGTACTGGAGCTTTCCTGCAGTACAAATCCTGGGAAGATGGGTGTCCCAAGCCCTCCAAAGTGATTAGTCCATTCACTTTTAAATATTTTGGAATGTATGATTCTTGCAAAGGCATAAACTGTCTTTCCCCTCACTCTGTTTTGTGATGTCTCTAGTCATTAAATCCTCCCTGAGAAAATTACTTTTTATTTCTTTCTGTTTTCTCAGGAGGGTCTTCACCTCCCCAGCCTCTCAACATCTCTTTGTTCTTTCTCTTCTGACCTTTACAGTCCCCTATGGTCCTTAAAATCCTACTACACCACAGTGCCCCCTGAGATCCCTGTCAGCCCTTCCTTGCACACAGCATGCACACAAGTTTTTGTAACTACTTCCTCTTTATTCTCTGCAGTCTCCCCACACATCCCTATTTTCCTTATGTCTCATCCTCCTCCTACATGTTTCATGATCTCTTTGCCAGTGCAAAGTAGTCCCAAATAATATATTTACTACTCTTTTAATAATTTCTAATGATTAAAGTGTCATGAGAGGCAGGACTTGCCTAAGTAAGTGATAATTCAAAGATGAGACCCTAATTCTCTCTTTAAAAGTACAATCCAATTTGTCTTCCTCCCCAGCTTTGCCAAAACTACAAACCACTCTGTCTTACATTTCATATATATGATCTCATGTCAGAGCAGAAGTTTTCTGGAAAATTTGAGACCAATTGGATGAGGCATTTTTGGACTTGTACAGAAACTGAAGCATTCTTTCAAACAGATTTTTTTTTTTTTTTTTTTTACAATATTTTTTTGGCATGTCATGACTCAAAAGCACATGGGCTGGAAAATTCCAGATCTGCCAAAATCATGGGTTTTCTCCCCACAGTCTGGGTGTTCAGGTTCTTCTTAGGGCCCTGAGAGTAAAATCAATCACAGGGAGAGCCCTTTTTGGTTGTTTGTCTTTCTCCCTTCCCTGACTGAGCTGTGGTGTGTACCAAGGAACAGCCTTCCACGTAATTACCCATCACCTCTCAATTCCAGAAACTGAGGGGTAGGGAAAGACCTGGGCCAAGCTGAGCCAAGCCCAGGGGTGTTCAATGTCAGCCTTTTTTATGGTTACTGAGTGCTGGTTTTTGAATGCTTTATCAATAGGTGGTTTTTCAGCTTGAATTCTGAGTCAATAGCACTGAAACAATTTTTTTTATTATTATTACAATTTTTTCTCCCAGAAAAAGAAAACATTTTTTCAAAATGCCTTACTTTGTTCTTCAATACTAAAGTAGAGAATTAATTTAAATTTTGTGAATTGTTTTTTAGTCTTAAGACTATTACCTGTAGGCAAATTTCAAAACAAAAATATTTTGTGGAAAAATCAAAATGTTTATCAAGAAAATATCAAAATCGTTATTTTCCTGTCCCCTCCCCCCTCCCTCCCCACTACAAAAATTCTGTAGACTTGCTAAATTCAGTGTGGATTTATGAATAGTTTTGATTAACCCCAAATGATATTTTGGGGGGCAAATTCGTTAATTATTTGCAACAATGTATTTTGTAGCTCCACTTTACAATCTTTTTCTCTGATGATCTCCTCACGGACTGTTGCCTGTGACTAGTTTGGTTAAAGTTTGAAGTTGAAATAAACCTATGGGTGCCTTTAGCAACTTTGCTTGCTGATTTTTATGAGCCTGAAGAAGCCCACCCGAGCCAGCTGTGACATATTTAATTTTTTTTTTTTTTTTTTTTTTTTTTTTTTTTTTTGTAACTTCCCTTTTTGGATACAGCATAGGCTGAATTTTCAGTGGATATGGGGGAATTTACCCTAGCAGTTTTAAATACAGATAAGGTGACTGGGATCTCTGTATTTCCTTCATGATAGTGCCATCAATCCGAAGATTGAGAGAGCTTTGTCTGCTGTAGTTGAGGATCTCAGGTGCTCTCTCCCTGTGCAAGCAGTCAGTTATTAGTATGGTTTTTATTCTTGCCAGGATCAGTTCCTATCAGAAGAGCAGGAAATGTTGCATGGAATGCTAAAAAAAACCCCATGAAATACTATAAAATACTATAATTGTTTTAACTTGGGAGTGACAACAGTTGAGAGGAAACTCCCCGTCTTTTCTTTCTCCCTTTTTTCTCTCCGTCTCTTGTACGAACCCTGGGATAACTCATGAGTGGTGTGGGTATGATCTGCCCTGAGGGTCAGAGCTTTGTGAGGAGTAAAGCTGGAAGCAAGGCTTGCATGAATTTTTTATTGCACACAAGCTGACGGTGGTGGGCAGCGTTGGTGGTGCAGTGCTGCCAGGAGAACAGTCTGACTGCCAGGGCAGAACATGATCACAGCTGCCAACACAGATTTCATCTCCTACCCTGGTGTACAAATCAGGCCTTGCACTGGCCTTCTGCATAAGATTAGTTTTATTCTAGAAAGGAGTGACGTTTCTTCCATGGAAAAATGAGCGCTCCAACAGCCTAAATTAAATTAAAACTAAGAAAATACCATTCATGTCTGAAGAATGAAAAATAATGGCGAAAGACTAGAATTGAAAGTAAGTAGGCTTAATGGAAATTCAGTGAGGTAAGGTACAAATCTAAAACCTCAGCAAGTTCAAGGTCTCAACAATCTGTAGGCTGTTTTCCTCTTGTTGCATGTCTTCCATTTGCAGTAATGAAAACAACCCACACAGACCTGCAATCCCTGTGTACATTGACAAGATGAGCCATCAATGTGCATTGTATGTGATTTAAGAACTCTTAAGCACACACCCAGGACATGTGGACATCTACACAACCAGAAACTCTCTTCCAACTCTTGTATCTATGGCAAAATCTTGACCTTTACAGCTCACAAAAGGAACAAAGATTCCCAGAGTCCCATTTAAATTCTCCCTTCCATGTACTGAAAATATTAAAACAATTTAATCTCCTTACAATTCCCAGTAGTGCCCTTTAAATCAGCTTTTCATTGGGAATTGAATACATACTTTCTGTAACATAAACTGAAGTCTGGGAATTGTAAGCTGCCAGCAAAATATGAAGGTATGCTACATTTGCTCAGATATATAAGATATGACAATATTTAATATGTATTAAATTTAACAGGTGCTATGATCTCCTGCGTAGATACACAATATTCAAAGGTGTACTCCAGAGAACTCTACATTCCCTGCTGGTTCTGCATTTCTGTCCTTTCCAGCATATTCTTATCTCTAATCTTCCCTCCCATTTCTTACAATCCAGATTAATTTTATTTAAGCAACATTATCCATATTTTTATCAAGTTCCTAAATTACAGGCAACATATGCAACCTTAGCTCTGGCTTCCCAGAGGTGTTAGTTGGGGTAATTGCAGACTGTTTAGCTAAGCTTTGAGAGAGAGAGAACGAAACTTGGATGTCACATTTCTCACCCGGTCAGAAAATCTGTTTCTCTCATATGCTTACTGGTTGAAACTTATGTGGAGAAATTACTAGGTTGTTGGGGAGGATGAAGTAGCTAGGCCCTGCAGAGATGATTTAATAGTAAAAGATTCTAAAAGTATGAAATCCACAAGAGGAATAGAATTAAAAGCAAAGTTTGAACTGTAAGTTGCTGGACAGGAAGAAGGTGATTAGACAGCTGAAAAGGACTTGGCTGAGTGAATCAGTGACACCCCTGCCAAGACAAAAGGATGAATAAAAGGTTGGACCTTCTCAGGTATCAGGGATAAGGTGGGTTTCACAGGTTTTGGTATGTAGAATAGTATTGTAATGTAGTTCCCATAGGCTGTATGTAGATTCTGTAGGTTTTGTATCTTGAGGTGATTGGTTAATGCTCATTAGAATATTCACGATAGAAAGGGTTAAAATGGAATGTAATAGAGAGTTCCCCCTCTTTGCCTGCCTTCCCTTGGACCCTCTTGGACTTTGCACTGGATCCCTGGACCCTTCCCCAGTTAGGCTGCCTCCCCACGACCAATAAAGCACGTGTTCCAAAGAGTATCCTGATCTTCAGATCATCTCTCTCGCCGGACAACCAGCGTGCTTTCTAATACTAGGTAAAAGGTGGATGGGAAGAAAGGATATTTTTATTTTTGCGAAAACCCCTTAGACTCTTAGAAGAGTCATCCACTGCTGCCTCAGTCAGGGATGTGAAGCATGTCAATGTGTCTACATTCTAAAATTTACACAACCTAAAAATCCCAGGTCTTTCTGGGAAGACTTGCTTCTTGATTGCCAATTACGGCACCCGCACGTTGATTTCACTGGTGCTGCAGGATCTGTGTTCCAAACAGTCACCTCTGGTTTGTTTAACATCTCACCCACCCAGGCATTAATAGAGACACCATCCCCACCTGCACACACACAAAAATTCCATGTTTTCCGAACGTACGATGCACACACCCTCATTCCCTCAGCACTCCCACATCCAACAGTCCTTCTGCAGCTCAAGGAAGTCACACTGAGCTTTCCAGGCCAGCTTTCAGTGGTGATCTGCCAGCTGGTGAGAAGCAGGTTCTCTGAAAGTTTGTTTTCTCTTTTCTGTCAAAGGAGGATGTTGAAACATCACTTACTGGGAAAGCTGTGTGAGAGGAAAATGTCATCATCTCAGTGAGCTGAAAAGAACCATATTTTGCTCTCTGCCTCGTTCAGTATTTTTTAAAAGGAGGAAAATTTTCCATTGATGATGCACTCTACACAGAAGGAAGGAGGCTGCTCAACACAAAAACAGAGACACTTTTAGATATAAAGAAGCTGCATGAGGTTAAAAGCTAAAAATCAGCCTATTTAAAACAGAAAAGGTAAAATAAAAACTAGACCCCTGTAAACATGGGACAGTGATGATGTTCCCAGAGATCTTAAAGCCCAGAATAACTGCTACAATATTGGTAGTATAGGCTTCTCCATAAGATAGGCCAAAGAATTGTACTTGGTGGTTCCATCAACAGAATGGTATCTTCTGCTTTATCTCTAAATTAGCTGTTAGAAGTGCATTTCGTTTTTTATTTGAAAGTGTCAGCTGATGAAGTGTTGCTTAAGTAAATGGCTTCAATGGCTGTTTTCATGGACAAGAACATAATCTAATTTATACTCTGAGATGATCTTCCTTTGGTTTCCAGTCACTCGATTTCCTTTTGCTTTTGTCTGTCTTTCACTGAGTATTTTTGCCCACCAACATACTTCCAAGAATTGCATGACACTTAACTTCCACTTGTATAAACTAACCAGGATGGTGTGTTCTTGCTTCAGAGAAGACCACGTCACCAAAATTCGTACGAAATATTACGGAAATCATTGAGTTTCCTTCCCAAACCAAACTTCCTCCAATTCTGTGGTGAGCAGTAATTGAGCTGAAATCTTTCTATCAAGATGCAGTCTCCTTCTAAAACATTGAAGTGTCTTTGTAGGATGTATCTTGAACACCAGAGAGAAGCTGTTTTTAAACCTACAAGCAAACAGGAATTTAGCACTTTTGAAGTGTGTTAGATCATGCTCCATGGTCAGAATGACACCTCAAAAAGAGTTCCTCCCATCCCACGTAGTTGTCCAGCAGGGGGCCTGGGTACAGATATCGCTAGTTGCCTTGAGAGGAGAAAAATGTTGATCTGAAAATACACATTGTATGAGGAGTGTGGAGGTGTATAAATTCTGTATGTTGGATGCATGAGTTGCATCCTTTGTGCAGGAATCGGGCGCTTCTGTGGATTTCATTGGTTTATGGATAATGTGAACAGGTGAGTCCAGTTACTGCTGCAACGGGCTGGTTTCTGGCCTCTGCACCTCTGCTGGGAAAGGTGTCACATATATTAGCTACCAAAAAATCCCCCAACCCAACCACAAAACACAAAACAAACAAACAAACAAAACAACAAAAACCCAAAACAAACAAACAAAACCAACAAAAGAGGTTCAAGATTCCTTCATTCTGGATCCAGCCAAGATAATTTCAGAATCAGCAACAATATTGCCAGCCATCTATGGAATACATAGAGGTGCACAAATTTATGAAGCTTTCTTCTAGAAATATGAGTGTTCCATAAAAATTTCTTTTAGCAGTTTGCAATAAGGCATCGACCTCCATATATTTGGCAGAGGTGCTAAACCTTCCAAGGGATTAGCTTAAGTTGAGCCACAGTGATACCATTTAGATTTCAAAAATCAATAGGGAGGGTATTTTAAGGAATGCATGTTGTTTGCAGCTCTGGCACGATCAGCCTGGTGTTTGAAAGCCAAATCATGTCTAACTGAGATTGGGTATCAAGCATGTGCATGGCTGTGGAGTCAGTTAACCACTGAAGCAACTTATTTAGGCATATGGTGGATTTTCCAGTAGTTGGAGACTTTATATCAAGCCTTTGAGCACATGGAAAGGTTGACTAACAGGACTGGTGTAGAGAGAAATGTTTTAGATAATTCGTTTTGTCTTTTCTAGTAAAACCTACAAGGGAAAAGGATGACAGGAAATCAAGCTAGCCTCATTTGTTGGGAAAACACAGTTCACCCAGAATGAATAAACATCCTGTGGTTATGAAGTGGAAGAAGGAGAGAGACTAAAGATAAAATATGGAGCAAAATCTTGCTTTTTCTTTTATTATTTTGTAGGGTATGCCTAGGCAACATAGGGTGCCTACTGTATAAAACAAATAAAATTACAGAAAACATGGTATAAACAGCTGTGACCAGTGTGGTGGATATCCCTGCAGTGTGGAGAAATGAAATTTGTATTCTGTGATCTAACTTCTGTCAGGTGGGTGCACTGGTTTTGGAGCTTGAGGAGATGTGTGGACAAAGCACCCACAGCCCTGATGCCTGACAATTCCCTGTGGGCTCTCACAGACCTCCCACCTGGGTGTTACTTTGTGGCAGGAATATCCAGCCATTGTCAGTACCCCTCTGAATGGTGTATTTACACCTCCCAGCCCATCACTCACACACTGCAGATGTGTGATGGTTCCATCATGGACAGCCAGAAGACAAAATGGGAACACAACAGGATGCAATCATCTGTAACACCCTCAGTGCTATTTTCTGTTGTAAAACACTGATAATCAGAAGAGCAAAACACAGACAATCACTGACTAAACCAGAAGGAATATACAGGCTGTATATGGTTAGCCCTGAAATCTGATTCTCACTGTCAAGGCATATCCACGTTGTGATGCTGCCCTGTCAAATGTCTTGTTTCTAAATTCTACACACATTTTTCCAAAGTGATTTTTTATGCTACAAATTCTGCGTCTTTCCATCCCTCAACTTGTTAGTTAATTGCAAAACACTTAGAATACCATGGAGCTACACAGAAAATGGTAGCGAAGTGGAGGGAGAAGCTCAGATTACTGGAAAAATGAATATGTATGAATTGAAAGCCTTCCTGAAACCCAAAGTGAATATATTACTTGTCATGTTGAATGACATTTGGCTCTTCAAGACCTACCAGTAATTGCCTGAACAAAGTATGGGAATGCTACATGCAAGGAAAACTGAAGAACATGGTCAGAGTGCTGGGGGAAAGACAGGTATTATGCTAAAGTGAGCACTTCAGGAAAACCTTCCTAAGGCAGAAGAAAATGTTGCATGAGAGGCTTATTAATTAAGCAATTGGATGTATCCAGAACAAGAAATGTAATGGAAACAAGTACACCACTTCTTAATTAAAAGTAAACTAACAAATACATCTACAAGAAACTTGTATGAGGAGAAAGTTTTGTGGTTGGTATTGTTACATCTATCAGGACCCACAGAAGACATAGATGTAGTAAGTCACAATGTAAATCTAGAGACAAATTCCCTGTTTGAGGAGTGTGGGTATCCAATTAAGAAACTTTACTGGCTGATTTCTGGACTCACTTTCAAGAGGGATATGCAGAAGAAACGTTTGTTAGCCAGTATTTTCGGTGTTCCCATTGTCTACCTGACAACATATGTTAAAGTAGGAATAAAAATTACAGAATCATCTTTGGTTGATCTTTAATATTACCTTGAATATTACAGAGACTGCCAACAAGCTAAGAGGTTATTGGCAGAGTTACAAAAAACTGTAGGCCTCTACAGGATTTAAGATCAAAGTTTTAAACCTAAAGGGTTTAGAATTTTTTTTTCAGTGACTTTAGTAGCTTGTGGTTGAGTTATAGCGTATTCGTTACAAATCTTTTCAGTTTTGATGTAAGGCATTTTTGTAACAGAAAATCCCTCATGTCTCCTAGTAGGTGATTTCATTGTTTCATTAGAAATCCTTTCCAATCCAGATTTGTAACTCTCATAGTCTTTTTTCTTGCTAAACTAAAGAGCTCTTTCTTATCTGATGCCTCTTCCCCACGTACATATTTGTAGGTATAGTTCAAATCTCATCTCAAAACATCTATTGGATAAGGTAGGTGTGCATTTCTTCCTTTCTCACTACACAGCAGATATTCCTGACCTCATATGAGTCATTAAATTAGTTTCTGGAATTTTTTTGAATCCATTCCAATTTTGACCTTTCTGTCATGGGCATGGACACCAGAACTCGAACCATTGCTCTAATCACAATACTTCAGCTGTGGGTATAAACTGTTTGGCTGACCATTTCTGTGCAGAAATTAGAAAGATGAGAGACACACAGTTGTGTAGGCAGCTCCAGGAAGCAGTGCAGAAGTGCCTAATCTCCAGTCCTCCAAGGTGCCTTTGTGAAAAGTCATCCTCTTGTCAAAGGAGGTAGAGGGAGCCTAGCAAGACCAGCTTCCCTAAGCTGAGGTTAGCCTTAGTAAGAAGCCTCGGAGCTAAAAATTGCTTTGCCCATATTGTCACTACCTGATTATCTAGCAGTGTGTAGACAGATTTTCTCAGGCAGCTGCTTCAGACAGAACCAGATTTACTCTTTGGCCATGGACCAGGTTCCTGGTTCAAGAACTTTCCTGACAGTTTTCCATGTGGGATGTTATTCTGATTCATGTTTGGTCTGCAGCAATAATTCAGTCCCTCCATACGGTAATTTTATGCTTTTCTAGCTTGTTTTCTTGGAAGATCTCAAAAATGCTATAAATATGCATTGATTTACATTCAGGATGATACAAGGAAGAAAGTAAATATCAGTGCCTTAATAAGATTATTCTGAGCCTTTTTTTAATGTTACATGTGAGGTCAGTTTCCGAGAGGGAAATAGAGCCAGTTTCTCATGCAAACTACTGAATCCATCATATCTCTCCATTTGGTATTAGAATTATTGTGCTCTGCACCAAAAATTATCTCCTCCTTTTTAAGTAGCCAACCCTATTGCTATAGTACACAAATACAGTATATACAAATACTGTATTTGTATGGTACACAAATATATATACTTGGCTATATGCTGGAAAGGAACCTCCAAGTAGAGACAGAATGAAAGTATTCTCCAAGCAGAATGTGGGTCCTTTATTTTTCAACAGCAGGGTTTTTTCCTCTCAGCATTCAAAAGAAGAGGGAAATATGGAAATAACTTCCCCAAAAGCCTAATGGAATATTCCTGGTTCATACATTTCTCCTTTTGGACCACACCCCCTTGGCTTGCCGAGGAAAAAGTTCAAAAAGAGAGGGTAGGGAGATCTTTTTCAGTATGTTTGTCTAAGCAGGGTATGAGAAACCTCTCAAGCAGCTTCAGCAAGAATCTTCTTTCTGGTCCCTTCCACATCCTCTTTATTCCTAGTCCTCCTCCCCCTCCTCACTTTCTTTCATGTGGATCAAGGCCTGGAAAATGACAAGTCTCTTGATTAATAGATACAGAAAGTCTTCTTATGTAATTTATTTGCTTTCTGCACCTGACTAGAATCACTAGGTTTATCTGGAAAGGAAAATATATCGTCCTTCCTGACTCCGAGTGGCAGCAGAGAGAGCTGAGCATGTGATATCAAGCTGAGCATGGAAAGCAAACAAAACGCCATTTCTGTATTTTGTAAGCATCTCAGGTCATAAAAGTGTCAGCACGCTATATTTCTTGCTGGGATCCTCTCTGTTTTATTATCTGAGCCCTTTCCATTGTGTTGAATGTGCAAGGAGAGTCTCCAAAGCAGGCAACATCTGTTTCCCTGCCGTGTTTTTGATTATCAGCTCCATATTCCTTGCAAGTCTCTCGCTCACATATTCCAATCAAACTCAATGGGGGCTTCAACAGTGAGGACACTTCCTTATCTCCCTTCCCCCAGACTCTCCATCCATCATTCTCACATGCTGGCTCACTAAATGCTGATGCAAGAGGCCTGTTCTTACACTTAGGTAACATACTCATGACCTCTCCAATTTGTTTTGTTTGCTTAAGTCTAATTGCTGTAGGGATGCCTGCCTCTTGGTCCTTGATGGAGGAGAGGTCAGAGGAAGGAGGCAGGTGGGATATCTGACTGATTTTTGCTTTGGTACCTGTGGAGAACAGTTTTATAATGCAGTTTTAGATGTGTTTCCCAGTTTTCTTCCCTCAAGAGGAAGTCTCTTCCCCTGTTTCTCAGTTCCCAATTGCTAAATCAATCTCTCTGTCCTTTGCCAAGAGATCTGTTTTACCATTTATGCAGGAATTTCAGTCTGTAGATGGGGAGTCTGACAATAAGAATCAATTAAATCAATTGGTTTTTTTCCTGTGGTATTGCACTTACAGGATATCTGGCACACTGAGATTTGGGAATGCAGAAATGTAAGTTACATTGAACTATGGGTTGTTTCTCCAGTGATGTTTTGCATTCATTTTCACAGAACCTGTTTGTGTCCTTGTGCAGAACAGCACTGAACAGTCACGGGGTGATGCAAGCACACAGAAGTGGCTTTCTGTACAAGAGAATTGCATTTATTTATTTAAACTGTAGATTTCTACTGCCACAGTTAACCCACACACCCATCCATCCATCCATCCATCCATCCATCCATCCATCCATCCATCCATCCATCCATCACAAAGCCATGTTGTGAACCCACATGGGCAAAACATCCCAAAATATCTCCTAGATCTGGAGGAGAATGGGCTTCATCCTTGCCTTGATTTTTGACAGTTCCTCTTGCAGCTTGATTAATAGGTGTGTGAAAGAGATCAAGGGATCAGCAGGTCAGTAACAGCACCAAACTGATTCCACGATGAAAGGTGACAAGGACTGAATAAAGAAGAAAAACAAAAGAAAGTGGCTCCTTGCAGAGTACCTGTCACTAAAGATGACTGCAGGAAACAAAAGATAAGGGTGAGGAAAAGTGGGGAGAAGAGATGGATGGACACAGCTCAGGTTGAAGCCAGACATGGATGACCCCAGTCTTTGTTGGTGGGCCCACAGAGCAGGCTGTGAGTGCAAAGGCAGACTGTTGTGAGAAACTGCAGGGCTCAGGCAGCTGCAAAACAGGAGTGTCCTAGAAAAGGGAGTGGGAATTCCTGAGGAAATAGAAGGTGGGGGAGAAGAAAGGGAGCTGCAGTAAGGTGGGCTACTGAGAGAGTCAGAAGGTGCAGGGTAGGAATAGCCTGAATGGGAATCATGGGCAGGAACAGAGAAGTAAAAACAAGTGATCAGGAAGAGAAGGGGGTGAAAACAGAAAATTGTGGTGGAGGAAATTCACAGAGTGTTGTGTAGGAAAAAGAGATAGGACAGGTGAGGAAAGAAAAGAGTGTGAGTGAACATGGGAGTGCCCATAAAAGGCAGAAAGAGGAGGAGGAGCAGAGATCACAAACAGCAGAAACTTCCTGTCAGGGATCCAGAAACAGAACACACAATACCACAGCTGAGGTTACTCATCCACAGCCTTTGCTTACATTTCATACACCCTTTATTTATTAGACTTTTTTTTTGTTAATATGAATGCTACCTTCCCTACCTTCATGATCAGAAATGTGTTTACATAATGTATTATTTCCTGTTTTTCTAAACACCACATAGAAATTTTTGTGTTATTTTAGTATCTACTGCATACTTATGTGTGATTGGAGCTAGCTAAAATTATTTCCTAGGCTGGCTTCTTAATTCCAATTCCACTACATAAAAGTGTGAAAGGCCTCATTAGTTTTATTGGTATAATTTGCCATAATGTTTTTAATAAGTTCATTGGGAAATTTCTAGTGTTAGATGGTTCTATTTAATACAGTATTTTTAAAAAGGCATAATAATTAGCTTTACCCTTTAATAAAATAAATCAAATACTTCAGCTTGAAAGTGAATCGTCACCTAGAGAAAGTGCCTAAAGAAAGCATTTAAATTATCCTGAATTAGAATTTGAGAGGGGTGGTGGGGAAAGGGAATGTCCTGCCCTGCCCTGTTCTTTTAAAATCACAGGATAGGAAAAACAGCATGAAAAACCTTGGACTGGATATCTGGGCACCAAAAAGCATTTGGGAGGACACTGCACTTCTGAAATGGGAGATGGGAGAGAAGGTGGCTGAGTGTGGTACTTTCAAAAGGCTGTTCGAGCTGAACATTCAACAAGGGGCCCTTGAGCATGAATTGGTTAAATTTGTGAAGGCATTTATTCTCATTGTGGAAGAAACCACATATCTAGGCAGTATCAGGAACTGAGTGAGATTACAGGGAAATGTGGATCCTGTTACTGCGAATTAGTGACTTCAGTTTTTGTTTGTGGATATTTCAGATGTGCTCGCCAGGAAACACAATCCAATAAAAGGCAATGTACTGTGCAGTGCTACAAGGAGAGTTGATTGCAGGACAGATTGACTCAGGGCTTAGCTCTGCAATGGGTGTAAAAGCAAGAGCTGAGGAGCATTGAAATTCCAGGTGCAGTTTGGCCTCAGCTTGCTATGTGGTCCCTTACACAATATAAAGGTGCAGCAAGGCTTTGCCCTGTCTTGATCTCACGTGCTTGACCTTCCCAGATATTTCCCCCATGCTTTGACAATTCTTCTGCCCTTTCTGCTGCATTTGGGAACCTCTATCTTGCCCCTGCTTTCCACACAGTTCTCTTGCAATGCTCCTCCCCACCCAGGAAGTTTCAACCTTCATGTACGCTTCGTTGTCCCTTCATCTTTTCATCCTTTATGGGTTTCTACATCAAGTTTGCACCAAGGGGCAGTTGCAGTGCATTAACTGGGAGATGTGAGATCACCAGTGCTACTGTCTGGGCCTGGCTGTTGATTAATATTCAGGGTAGATTCAGGTTTTTTGCAGGCAAGTTCCCATTCCATTTGAAAATAAAGTTTTTTATTGAGTATGCATGATTGATAACAGCAGAAACAAATCTGGAAAATCTGAAAAAAAGCAATCATAATGTTGTTAAAAACAAAGGAAGCGTTCTTTGTGCCTAATTTCTATTCTGTTTAAAAATATTTGCTCATAAGTCCTGTTTGCTGGTCATTTGTGACACAGCATCACAACATCTGCAATTTTATAGTCCAGACAAACCAATTCAGACTGGGAGAAAAGCTCTGGGGCCATGTTTTGCAGTTGGGAGTGTGCCACCTTATGACCTGTGCCACTTCATGACGAGCTCCTGGCAAACTTTCTGTGCTTCTGATCTTGCCTTCTGCTGCAGCTGCTTCCCCACAGCATATACATCATCTGACTGCCTAAATCCAGTGCTGTCTTTGAGCCTTGATGCTGTGCATCTGATCTCACCTGTCAAAGGATAAGTAGCAAGATCTACAGTATGGAAGCATGAAGAGAAAGTAGACTTTGTCAGACAGAAGCTTTTAAAACAGATTTCAGTAGTGTGTGAGATGAATGTGAAGAAGGAGAGCAGTAGGTGGAGCAAATATGACATGAGAACTTTAACACAGAGCCAGCTTCAAATGTGCCTTACATGACCCTCTGAGTACCCCCTGGTCCTGACCTGCACTTCAGGAATCCAATCACACTGCCTCCTATTTTGTCCCTTCTCCAGGTCACCAGTGCAAGCATGTCACCTTCACATTCTTCCTGTGCTCACCCCGTCTGGCTTCCACCTGCCTGAGGCCAGTGAGAAATATCAGAGCAGCCTTCAGCCAGTTTTAGCTTTTAGAGGCACACAGGCAGCCAGACTGTGAAGTGCTGAGAGTGCTTTGCTGCTAAGGTTCCACAGTGCTAAGCTGCTTTGTCCTGTCTCTTTTTTAGGATTGTGTCAGTCATGCTGTAACTCCAGACTCAGGCCTCTGGTTTTAGTAGCACAATTTAAAATGCTTTGTCAGTAACAGGCAATCTGAAAACTGCCTGAAAACTGGCTTGCAATCTATAGCTCCCAGAATTTTGCAGAACACATTGCACACTGAACAATAATGTTTATATTTTCTAGATCATTCGGGCAAGAGGGTGAGGCTCAACTTTCTCATGTCTGCAGCATGGGGGTACTACCCCAGGGAGATGGGAATAGAGAAAAGCCCGAGAATCAAAGAGTAGGTCACTGGGTGACAAAATGAAATTCTCCTTGGGAAAAGATAAAAACCAGTACATATGGGGAAAATTATCTAAAACACATTATTCACCAAGGGAGCCATGGAAATATGTAGGCTAAGAAAAAGACCTAAGTTTCAGAGCAGTCCGTAAATTAGACATGAGTTTCCAATGTGTCAGCAACAGAGTTTGGGATGCATACACAAAGGCACCACATGAGAGAACATGACAGTAAACCCCCTCTCTACATGCCTGGTGTGCCCACACCTGAAAGTTTCAGGGACTTTGAAGTCAGTGGAGTTGTGCCAATGAACACCAGCTGAGTGTCTGCCTGTTGGGTTTGGTTATAGCGGCGTCATTAGAGATCATTATGGACAAATTGGGTGAATCCAGTCAAAAAGAACAAAAGTTACGACTCAGATGGCAAGGCCCACCCCTGTAAATGTGTGTATATATATATATGAGATATCTATGATATATATGTGTGAGATATAGAGATATATGTGTGTATAAATGATTAAGTAAACTCTATATGGTAAATGTTCAAATGTTAGGGAGGTGTCATTTACTCAAACTCCAAACAGCTGGCTGGTTTGGCTGCAGCTATGATACACTCTAGGATACATTCCCTAAGGATGTTTGGGAATTGGTTGGTCTTTGCATAGATTTGCATAAGAACAAAAGTCTGTGAGCAAATATGGGTATGGGAGCAGTGTTGGGGCAGTGCCCTTGGCATGCCTTTTGTAGTTGCAGCCTCGAGCTCTGGGCTTTGTGGTTTTTCCAAGCCTAACCCTAAGCAGAGGAGTAAAAACAGCCTTTTGCTGAGGTGCCCAGCACATGGGTTGTGCCAAAAAGAAAGGTGTGGAGGGAACAATCTTTGGGAAGTGGGGTGTTCTTTTTTTGCAGTGAAATGGACCAAATCTTGCCAAAATGATCCTCACTGAAACCCCAAAATCGGGCAATGAAGTAAAACAAAGAGACTGGAGAAGAATCTGATGAAATGAAATGCTAAAAAAAAAAAAAAATTAAAAAAAACCAAAGTGAAAACAATAAAAAGGAATGGGATGGCATGAAGTGCAGGGAAATGGGCTGAACCGTGATGAATTGATCCTCATTGAAATCACAATATTTCATTTCCTTTCACAAAATAAAGAATTTTGTTTTGTGAAAGGAAATGAAATCTCAAAGTCAGAGGAAAAAAAAATGAAACAAACTGACGGTGATGGACTTACAATGCATGGAAATTCAATGGAGAGAAATACAAAAAGTTCTGAAGTGATTGTAATCAAATGTAAGGAGATGACATGAAGTGCTCCCATTTGGATGCCTTCTGTAATTGCAACGTCCATGGAGCTCTAGGCTTCGTGCTTTTCTCAAGCCTAAGCCTGAGCTTAAGCCTAACCCCAAGCAGAGCAGTAAAAGCAGCCTTTGGTAAGGGTGAGGTGCGGAGCACATGGGTGGTGGTAAATAGAAAGGAGAGGAGAAGGAAGGAGCAATGATGGGGCAGTGCCATGCTCCACTTTGTATGCCTTTTTCTAGTTGCAGTGTCCCTGGAATTCTTGGCATTTTAGTTTTCTAAATCCTATCACTAAGCATTACCTAACCCTAGGTGGAGCAGTGACACCAGGCTTTTGGTGAGGGTGAGGCACCAAGCATGTGGGTGGTGCCAAAGAGAAAGTTATGGAAGGAGGGGGACAGGTTGGGGCAGTGCTGTGCTCCCCTTGGCATATCTTTTGTAGTTGCAGTGTCCCTGGCCCTCTAGGCTTTTTGCATTTCTCAAGCCTAACCCTATAAGCTTGTTTTCTCTCTATAACTATCTTAGTTATATAGAAGTTTAGCTTAGATGTATACATCCCAGTAGAGGTGTCTAGATTTTTGTTGCTTAGTGTATGACAGGTGAACTTGCCATGAAGTTTCAAACATTTTCCATTTCATTTTTAAAGATACACTGGCCTTTACAGCTAGTCAAGGCCATTTAATGCCATGTCCCTTGAAATGAAATCCTGAAGATGAAAGTTCCCTGTCATTCTGTATAAGACTATCCAGGACCTGATTCAGAGCTCCGGAATTCAGTGAAAAACTTTCCATTGACTTCAAAGTATTTTCAATCATTCCTAGATAATAGCACAAATGTCACTTCTTTCTTTCTTTCCAACTGGGTTGTCTAAATCTGCACAGTGTATGATTGAATCCCTATGTCCCTCGCATGTCTTGCATGCCAGCTCCCTTTAACACCTTCTGTGAAGCCCGTGGTATTAAATGACACACTCAGTTGCTGTAGGCATCTTCCTTCCAATCTGGACCCCAGCTGCTTGAGGTCTAACAGATTGTTCTCGAAGGACAATGTGAAAGCAACTTTTGATGTATCTACTCAGTTTAGCTAAACACCTCTAAACAGATGACTATCAAAGTTGGAGAGTTAATCTAGTTTCAGGCACAGAAGCTTCAGCAGCAGACAACTGATTACAAACTTACCTATTCGTTAAGCTTGATAAAGGTAGATATTTTTCTTGTTTCTAGTGATTATAATACAGAAGAGTCATGATGCTGAAGTGCCTGCAGAGAATTTAACCACTTGGCTGTCAGAGACCCAGATGACCCACATCATATACACAGATGAATGTGAATACATGACCAGTTCTGCAGGGAGGTTTTTACTCAAAGAAAATGACAAAAGTTATGCAGTCTGCACTCAAAAAAAAAAAAAACCATGCTAGAGACAGATAAGCTTCATATGGTGAAAACTCTTTGAGTTTCTGTCATGTTTTGTTGCCTCCAGATGATGCCAGAGGTCAATATAGGGTTATTCATCTTTGTATGTGAGATGGGAAATAAAAATCCTGGAACTACCTCTCTGATGTCCCTGAAGCTGTTCAGTCTCTCCACCACCTGACTGATGCCAACATCCTCCAGATAGTTTTTAGCTACTATTTAGATCCTATTGTTAGTTCTGAAAACACAACATCTGCTAGTTTCATTAACATTTGGTATCCTTATAACAAAAACTTGAAGGAAGTGGAATTATCTATCACAAATAAATTATGTCAGTCTTTTTTCAGGGGATTCAGTCCCATCCCTGAAGCTGGTCTAGCCTGTGAATAGTTCTCCTAAATTCACAGACACTGTTTCTCTCTAACAGTGTACAATCTACCTGTGCCATCAGCCTCCTCACTTGGACATTTCTATTACATGTGACAGTGCAAAAAGACATCGCTAACTAACATTGATGTCTAATGAATGCAAAGTGCTAAAATGGAAAAAACACATAGAAGAGGAGGCAAGACTGTTTGCCCTTGGCATGCCAGCTGACTGGGGATTAGAAAAGGAACAGAGCTGAGCAAGGCAGATATGAGGTCAGTGTACTCCCCATCACAGGGGCAAAATAGCAGCATGCCTTACTAATAAAACCTGCAAAGAAACAAATAAGAAAGCCTTCATATGTAGAGACACACTCCAAATACCACAAGCACTGACAGAGAGGAAATGAGACGGTGGGCAGGTGGAAGGGCGTCAAACAAGTCTCTGTGTCACCCAGACATGAATTTCAGACTCCAGCCTGCAGTTTGGACACTCTCAGAAGCCTCTCTGACCATGCCAGACACTGCTTTTGTGCTTTCATATCAGTCCCAGACACATGTAGGCAGGTGGAGTACTTACTCTGTCACAGCTTCACACTCTCTTTCTTGAACTAATCCACATCTCCCAGAGAAGTGCTTGATCCCTGCTGTGACATAATTTTCACTGTCTTTGTGAAACTGAGTGCCCAGCCTTCCAATGTGAAATCCTCTCTCCAAGGTAACAGGCATTATGAAATAATTATGGACTATGGCCTGTGGTGAGCCAGGAACACTTTCCATGGCTGAGGGCTTGGAGGTGGACATCAGGCAAAATTATGTATAATCTTTTGCAGAGCAGAGCAGAGGAGAAGAGAACAGACAGCAGTGGAATGCACTTAAGAGAAATAGATACACACATGAAAGAAAAAGGCCTTGATATTTAAAATATTTATTGTCTTAAAAGGCATGAAAACTGATACTAGCCATTAACTAATAGACGTTCTGCCTTTGTGATGCAGCTTACATCCCTAACTAAAACCACATCTCTCTTCTAACTTTGTCTGAAGCCAGGTGCACAGATGATTAAATTTTGGTCCAGCTGTAAGGAGAGTGTCTCCATCCTGTCCTCTCTAAGCACACACCATCTGCATAGTGCTTATTCATCTCCTTTTGCTGGGCTGACATACTGAGGCCATATTCTTCCAGCATCAGTCGTCCTCGTATGGTCAAGCTGTGCAAAAGGAAGGGATCTAAGCCCAAGGGGGTAACAGGCTCTGGGAGTAGCCTTCTGCTGTATTAACTGCTCTGCTTTAACCTTGATCTTGTTCATATGTGTTTTCACAAAAGAGGTTTGGGGCTCTCACTATCCACTGTTGCCAGCATGACTCAGACATCTGTAGTCACTGTATTGAAATGCTGTGTTGCTGTGAGTGCCCTCCGTGTGAATCAGGAAAGGGAAGAGGTTGGCTTTGTATCTCCAAGCATATGGATTCCTTGTAATGAGCAGAGGATAGATGGCTTAAAGCATTTTTATTTTATTTTCCGAACATAATTTTTGAGCCCCTGTTCCTGTGTCATAGGCCTGCTTGTAGCAGGAAATGATAAACCCAAACCCTGCCTCTTTGAGGAAAGGATAGGTGAAGAAAAGGACTTCAAATACATGTATGTTTTTCATAAAAAGATAAGACAGCTACTTTAAGTGTGCTGAACATACCAGAGAATAGAAACAGACTCCATTTATTTATATACATATATATATATATTTACTTTTGTTTGGTTCTTGCTCTGGTCTAAGCCATGGAGCCTAAACCAGATCAAATATATGCAATACACTTGACCGACATGCAGATGCTATTCAGACCTGGATCCAGTTCTATCCCCCAGGTTTTCCACTCTAGCAGATGTTGAACCACACAAGATGCATTTAAACTTCCATTTCAAGAAGTTCCTCCAAAACATGTCACTGTTGACTGACCTTACCCTCTATTCTCTCTTCATTGCCTCTAAAACGCAAAAAGGCATTTTCTTCCTCATTTTTCACAAGGTATTAGGAATTTGATTTCTGTTGAGGATGGTGCCTTCCGATGTGATTCTGCCCTGTACTTCCCAGGATCATTTCAGGGATGATGGGCTCAGGCTCTACAAGGCACAGCCATCAGGACTGAGACCTTGAATGCATAAACTTTGAGAAGAGCAGGTAGAGAGCAGAGATGGATTCCACAGATAAAGAGGCTGATGGTGGAGATTCAACACTGCTTGTTGAATATGTCTTGCCAGGAAGCAGCATCATCCTTTATCCCTCATCACTCACAACTGGTGTCTCGCCAAGGTAACAGAACAATCCTCCAGAACTCAGAAGGATGAGGATAGATCTGTGCTGCTCTCTCTGCTTTACCAGTGGATCACCCACCAGTGCTGCATCAGTTTCAATCTTTGTCTGATTAGAATCTAGGGTGTGATAGGCCTAGGCCAGGCCAGACGGACATGCCAAAATTTCTAGAGATGAGGAGAAAAAAGATTAAAGTGTTGACAAGAAGGTGACTACTAGCCAACAGCATCCTGTCAAGTGTCCTACACCATTATTTGGATGCCATAAATAGCATATTCTGCAGGACATTGTCCTTCAATAAAAATAGAAGCCCCAAGTGGAAAGAACATCCAGAGAAGTGAATTGCTAAAGGTGAGATAGAGGAGAGCATAGAAATGACAAGCTATGCTTTGCAGCCACTTCCTAGCCACTACCCCCTTGCTTTCCTCAGCCACCTAAGAAAGCTCGTAGGGAAAAACTGTAGTTCAAGTACAACTACAAACACACATAAAATATAATAAATAAATAAATATTTAGGGAGTAGTCCATTTGATTAGTGTGTTAGCCGACAGATATAGGTGTAAAGGAGAAGTAGATCATAGAAAGGCTTCTTCTAGAAGCACCAAGTCCCATACTAAGAAAGCTTTTAGTGAGCTCTTACAGTAAATAGGACAAGAAATATTCTGCATAATGAATAATTCACATGTAAATGTAACAAACATACTCAGTGTTTTGTTTTGTTTTCTTTTCTTTTGTTCAGTAACAGTGAATAAATTGTTGAAGTTGGTATAAGCTTGTTAATTTTTCAGTCTGTCACATGTAAAGCGTAGTCCAAACATGGGACATTAGAGATAAAAATAGATCTTAGACTTATTTAAAATTTACCTTAGGGTCATTCTTGGAGTCTAACCTTAGTTCTGCTCTGAGAAAGGCTGTATAGGCTCTTCTCCCCTGCATGGAGCTTGGTGAAAAATGTGAAACCATTGCAAATTAATTAAGAATAAGGAGACATAAAAACTTTATGGTGACATTATTAGTGAGATGATTTACTGTACTTGAGATTATAATGTTTTCACCAGGGAAAGAATTGGCTTTGCTGGAGAAAAAGTAAGCAGGAGAGCAATGCAGTAGCCAACAAGTAAGCAACTTTTCTCACCAACATCCAAACTAAGAGGGCAATGGCCAAATTTCAGGCTTCAAAAACAGCACAGCTGGAAAATCCATTGAACATTTAAAAAGCCCTCAGGACAGAGGAGGAGAGAGAAGATGGATGTACAGGACTGTCAGTGGGTTCTCTTTGCAAGCAGATATGTTGCTCTGCTTCCCTAGAACCTGTATACTCTGTAAGAAATAGTCCTTTTCATCAGGGCAGACTTGATTGGAGGATAGGACTGCCCTTGCTTCTGGAAGGAGCAGAGCAGATGTGCTGCAGGGAATCAAGGCACAGCAAAGAAGTTCTGGTGTCCTTCAGGCCAGCCTGAGGAATCCTTTCACAGGCACTGACACCTGCCCCTCGCACAAGCCTTGCCAAGGCTCTGGACCCCCATGAAAAGGCATTGAAAGGGGCTGCTTTTAAAGCTTCTACCACAGACCCTTCTGGCTAATAGGAGCCACTTATATGAGTGAAATCTGTGTAAATGGTGAAAGAATAGAATGCTACATTTGAAAAATAATCATTCAGCTTCGTTGTAAGTATTCTGTCTAAAGGAGATTTGTTTCAATAGGCTGAGAAGACTGATAAGAAATTGACTCCTAGAGCAACCACATATATTATTTTCTGCATATAGTTCTCTTTGTTACAGAAATTCAATACAGAAAAAGCAAGCAGAATACAAAGCTTATTCCCTTTGCTATACCTCAGTTAGCATAGTACTGCATCTTCCCCTGCTGCAGTAAAATAAAAGATAAGACCAGCACTAAAGAGCTGGAAAAAGAGCTGGAAATTTAATTCACAGACAAATTAGCTGCATTGCATTTAATATTCCCAGTGAGGAAATGAAGAGAAATTTATTCTGTTCCTGCTCTCCACAAATTCACCAGAGGGAATGATAACCCTTAATTAAAGAAGACTGATTGCTTCCCCCCCCACCCCAGCTTTCGTTTGCCCTAAAATAAAATGATGAGAAATAAATGGTGCATATAAAAAATAAAAAACCTCACTGGAAATGCTGCAGTCATTCAAATTTCTCATTGGAGCAGATACTAAATTCTAAAGAGTTCTTTAATAATCTAGCAGGAGAGGAGCTCAAATTGGACAAATCCATGCCCAGTTTCAGTGGAGCAAATCCGTTCAAGAAAACAAACAAAACCCATGGAATTCTTTCTGTTCCTTCAGGGCTCATAATTTTGGATAGTTTGCAAGTATACAGCCATTTTTTTTTCATAAACGCTATTTAAATATGAAGAAAACAGGAAGATCTGGATGAAGAAGGAGATGGGTGGTAAAGTAGAAAGGAGCCTAGGAACTAGAGCTATATTGATGACACCTTGGCATGGTCAGATAAAATTGAATGGGAAATGCAGGCTGAACTGCAGGGCTGATCCTAATGCAAGCTTAACAAAGAAGTGTGGTTGTGCCTAGAGAGCTGCAAACTGTTAAAATATTTGTCAATATTTAAAAAATCAGATGTGAACTAAAACCTTTATTTGCAGCTCATGATTATAAAGAATGTTCATCTTTCCATTTATTTAAAAAGGCAAAATAGAGGAGTTGGAAAGTCTAGTCAGAGAGAAGGCATCTCTGTACCTTCTACTGCACACTTAGACCAAGAAGGAGCTCTGAAGAGTCTGATGGCAAGGGGGCCTTTGATAATGGATAGGTGGGGTAGAGGATGACTCTTGCACAAACTTGTTTCTCCTGGCCTGAATGTAGCTATGGTGCTACCTTAGACTGGTCACTTAAAGGGCAAACAACACAGGATTGACAGTCTTTGACACATTTCCTACAGCATTCTGCTGCAGGAACTGTTACAGATCTTTTCCAACCCAAACATACGTAAGAAAGAAGTATATGAAAACTGTTCTGTTTTGATCAAGGATACTCTTAGCTCCAGCACAGATCCTTGTGCAGCTTCTCCGAAGACATCTGTTCTGAAAAATATTTATTGCTACTCTCTATTTCCTTTATTTCAATTAATTCTTTTCCATGAACTTCCTTCTTATACATTGGCTATTTAGTGTACTTAGCAGGCTTTGGTGAGGGACATATCAAGGCAGATTCTGTCTACAGGGCTGTCTTCAACAATCTGCAGCTGATCCCTGCAGAGATTTCCAAGGAAAACTCTCAGAGAAGACTTCTCTTTACACAAAGATTTTGACTCACTTGAAATATATTCTATTTCTTCACATACGAAGAATGAATTCTCTACTGAATGCTAATGATTTGTCAACAGCAGAAATTGCCCTTTGACACAAGCACACTCTGATCTTCTGGAGCTGTGCTGTTCACATTTCTAGGCTTAAAAAGTACTATGAAGCATAAGAACTGTGTTTCCCTGGATGTCCCCCAAAACCTGTTTTAAAGGTTGGCTTCATAAATGTCACCTTCCAGTCTTCAGGTTCCGAAGAGGTTCCAAATGGAAGGCTGCACATGGTGAATAGTAGTTCAGGGTTTCCATTCTTGATTTCTGCTAGGTATCTGGCTCCAGCAGTATACAATAGTTCACTTTGTCTATTTAAAACAAAATCTCATCCATGATTACTTTGACTTCAGACATATCTTCTGCATTTTCCCCCATACAAAAAACTTCCCCCTTTTCTTCCCAGTGAAAAGCACTGCAGAATGGCTTAATTGTCTCTGATTTTTGCCTAATCTCTAGCTGGCCATGCAGAGCCCCTAGCAAGATTTTTCTCCAGACATTTTTGATGAAGCACTAGTTTTGATTTCTTTAGCTAGTTCTCCTCGAACTCTTCTAGGATTTTTGCTTTTAATCTGCCTGACAACACTATTCTTTTCATTTTATTGGTTTGCATACAATAGACATCTTTTTGGAAATTGCCTTTTTACTGCTAATAAACTTGCTTACTTGGCTGCTCATATGTGCTGGCCTCCTTCAATCCATTCTCCGGCCTTTCTCAATAGGTCATACGCAGCGGTGTTATGCTTCCAGTCTGGTGTTCTTCAGAAGTTTCCATGCTGTTTGCTAGGGTTTCTCTTTGCTGACCTTTCTAGGCTCTATTTAACAAGCTCCCTCAGTCCTACATAGCTTTTCTTGAAGCAGAGGACAATGGCACTGGCGCATTTGGCCTGCAGTGCTCCTCTAGAGCTGGTGAAGCTGAGCCCTCTGTGGTCACTGTCACAGAGTGGAGCTTCCAATGGAAGGGCTAGAGCCACAAAGCTGGGGACTGCCTTTGCTCCTGTGGGCTCAGACCAGATGCTCCATGGAATAACTGCTGACAGAGCCCAAAAATGTCATCTCTCTTTGATCTGCTGGTATGACATTTGTCAATCTACAGGAGGGCTCTTGATGTTTCCCATTGCTACTGCTTTTCCTGCTCCTCTGATTTCTTACAGTGTATTGAATTCAAGGCATTTTGCTATCCTGGATCAGTAGCATCATCTTTCATAACAATAATCTTCCATTTTAGGCCTGGAATTTCCACCAGTACAGACTTCATGTAACTTGAGATGGTGAACTTGTAAATTTGTTTTGATGATGAACCTTCAATGAGGTGGAGCAATGCTTTGCCTCCTGCACAGTTTATCTCTGTATTTTATAACCTGTGTTTAGTGTCCCTTTGATAGTCTTCTTTGCTCTGGGTTTCCAATATGTATAGTCGATCAGTGTCTGAATTTTGTATCAAACATTCTGCTTCCCTATCTCTTTTTTGAGATTTCAAATATTATGTAGAAGTGAGTGCACCACTACTTTGGTTCTTTTGTTGGCACTTTGTATAGAATTCATTATGTTTGTTTTCCTTTGCCTGCTGGATTACTTGCATCTTCTGGATTTTCATTTTCATTTTCTTGAGGATTTCCCATTTTTTATTTCATAAGGGTACTCATGTTGAGCCTGGCCTTCTCCACACCTATCAGCTTGCCCCAGCTACCTGGGTTTTCCAGCCTGTTGGGGAATATTTTAATTTCGAAATTGCTGCCTGGGGCCTTCATTTTGCTAAGAATGTCTGAGAATGTTTTCAATTTGCTGCAAGACCAAGCAATATCATGAAAGAGACTCGGATATGTTGGATGTTTTCAAATCAGCTGGACTTGATGAAATTCCTGCTAGGATACTGGGAAGATTGTCTGAAGCAATGCCAGCACTAATAGCTGCTATCTTTGAGGAACTGTGAGATACAGAGATAAATGTGTTGCCTCTTACATTTTTTTTTAAATAATGAGGGGGCAGGGGGAGCAATAGTTGAGCCTCCAGAAGTCAACTACAAGGTGAGTGGCAACCAGGGTGAATTTATTAAGAACAAATCATACCAAACCAATCTAATATGTTCCTGTGATGGGACTTGTGGCTAGGGAAGAACAGCAGAAAGATTATTTTAACTTCAGTGATGCTTGGAACCTTGTCTCATGAGAGCTTCTAAGAAGCAAGCTGAGGAGATATTGTCTGTGTACAATTTTCAGCAATAGAGAAAAATACTGACTGAGTAGTCCTTGATATTCAGACTTAACTTGGTGATTGAGATCTCTATTGCTAACTTTTTAATTAATCAAATAACACAGAAAAAACATAACACAGAATATATTTGAAGGGCTTGAAATGCCTTTAAATGATCTTGACGACCTGGAGAAATAATCTGGAAAACCTAGCATGCAGTTTTGTGAGGAAAGCAACATCTTCTGCCTGTAGTTTTCAATCACCAACTCCAGGTGATTTCAATTCCAGGCATAAAATGGAAGATTATTGTTATGATAGATAATGTTACTGACCCAGGATAGCAAAATGCCTTGAATTCAGTACACTGTAAGAAATCAGAGGAGCAGGAAAAACAGTAGCCATGGGAGACATCAACAGCCCTCCTGTAGATTGACAAATGAGCTGGACAGCAGCATTGCAGGGAGGAATCTGGAGATTGCAGTGTGTCCCAAGCTGAAAGCTTCATGCAAAACTGCTGCAAAACAAGGAACCCCTCAGTGGAACACTACCACAGATCAGTGGGCAAACAGGGTCACACTGCCTCAACTCAGGTGCTTACCCACTCTCAGTGTCAGCCAGAAGAATGTCTCTGTAGTGGGCTGGTGGGGACTGGGGCAGCCTCCGATCCCATATTGTGGCCTCTTGAGAACAAAATCTCTACCTTCAAGAGAAGCTGAAGCTCTGCTGGGAGTCTAGACACTAGCAATAGTAGACAAGCCAACTTCCAGTACACCAGTGGAGGTTTGCTTTCCTGAAGGCATCAGTTCTGGTGTTTCAGAGCCCTAGGCTCAGCTTAATCTCTAATTCAGTCTCAAGGGTAAAAGCAGCCTCTCACTTGTACTTCGGAGTCCACAGTCTCATTAACACTGAGACTGATGAAAATCTCCTTTATTTTCTGCCCTTCCACCACCACAAAATCTCAAGGCTGAGGTGGATCTTTCACAACAGAGATTCTTCTTGACACTGTTGCTCAAAGGCCTCCTTTACACCACGTCAGTTTTCTCTGTCTATTTTTCTCTGAGGTGACTCCCTGGATGCACTAGGGTTTCTCTGTCATGCATTTGGGATGTAAGTCTTTCTACATCATCTGCCACCTCTCAACATTTTTAGCAAAAAAATTTAGAGTTCTTTTCTTGGTGGTTGATCTCTGAGATTTGAGACTTCTCTTATCCCTAGCGTGACTCTTATCTGAGTTGAAGAAGAGATGAGACAACTTCTCTGTTTGGAAGAGATGAACAAAAGTGTTTGTCTCCTTTCTTTATCTCAGGATGGAATGGCACATCTGAAGAAATAAGTAAGGAACATACTGCTGAGTAATGAACACAAAAATGCTATCTATCATCACAGCTGAATAAACAGTAGTATTGGCAAAATCTGTCTCCTTTGTTCCATATGAGGACCAGGAGAGGACTCAGCTGGAAAATCACATCCAGTTCCTGGTGCTTTAATTAAGGGGGGATGTTGAACAGCTGGAGAGTCAGGGGACAGAACTTGGGATGACCAGGAGTCTAGAAAATATGGCTCATGACGAAAAGCCAAAGTTATTTGCATAACATGGTTTAGCAAAGAGAAAATAGAGGGGGTGGCCCATCAATGAACTTTAAATATTTTTAAAATAGACATAAAGAGAAAGGGATTGAATCTTTTTTGTGCCCATTCTGGGTGGAAAATAACTGAAATTACAGGAAGGGAGATCCGGATGAAACATCTGTAAATTTTCCTTGTATCATCAATCGATGAAACTGGTGTTCTTTGGAGCAAGTCACATCTCCATGGGTGGAGACAGGCATGGGTGTAGCTTGTTCTGAATTCAGGAACAGGAGTGGACTAGATGGCTTCTCCTCTCCAGCCTACTTTTCTATTCTTCTTTGAATGTTATCCAGTGGCTAATGAAGACTTAGTCCTCAGTGAGCCCCAAATGATGCTGGTCTTAGCAGGATCACTCCCACTGCAAGTAGAAGCTACCAGGACTTTTTCCAGCTGATAAAATGGAAGGGAGACATCAAGAGCAGAGTGCTCTTCAACTCAGATAGGGGCAAGTACCTCTTGTTTCTGTTTTTAGTGTCCTCTGTAGATTTGAGCAAGCTACTACTTTCACTGCCAGCTCCACAGAACTTTAAAAGCAAGGCTAGCAAGGAAGGCCACAGCTACAGAACCCCAGCTGGCCCAGCAGGCCAGGTAAGGCTACGGACAAAATAATCCATAGCTAAACCTACATAAGGGTATATCATGATTAATGTCATATCCAGCTGCCTCTGACTCCCTGGCTTCAAGAGGGACAGATGTCCATGGAAATCAAGGGGAAAACCCCAAGCTGAGTCATATCTGGGCTCCTCTGCTGCTCCACCCTGTGTGAGCTCAATGTCTTTGGAGACAGCTTTGGCAGCAGCTGGTGAGAACCAAAGGGTGTTTGGGGTAACAGCTTCTGTAAACCTTCCTCCCCAACTCTGTTCTTGCTCACCTCACACTTCACCCCTATTTTTCATAAATGCTGTAAGTTTGTACTTATTTGTGGAATTCTTTGCCTGATAGTAGTCTTTGATATGTAGCTGAGGGGTGCTGTATGTATTCATACTGAGAATACACAGTCACCATCCTCCCTCCTTCAGCATTTCTCAGCAATAGTTCAATGACTCTGCATCTGCTCTTTGAAATTCAGGTTTTTTAATGTTTTGTTATGGTGTGCTCAGCTTGTGACTCTGTTTGCACACACCCTCCCTGCTACCTGCAGGTCATCACTCCTCACATGACCCAGTTGGGTTTCCTACATTAAACACTGATGTGATCTTTCCTCCCAGCCTATTGGACTTATCCAAGCACTGCTGGTGTCAGAATTTACAGCTCCAGGTCTTTTATGAAGAGGAGTAACCAGGGGAAAAGACTCTCTCTCTTCAATGCCACAAAGCACTCCAGATCTTCCCCATCTGAAGAAATACAATGGAACAGACTTCCACAGTAGGACACAGAAGCATGCTCCTGAATTCTTCTGGGGTTTTTGTGCGGGGAGGGAAAGGAGGAATGAAAAAAGAAATTGTAAGAATGAGATGAAAGAAATGATACCACAAAAATTCAGAAGAATGCTGAGCATAAATCAAGTTCTCTTCTGGCTTTTGGAGGCAGAGGTTTTTGCAGAAAAAGCAGCCAAATACTTGGTAGTCCCCTAGAACCCTAAAAAAATGTGTCATAAGCTGTCCCCTTCTGCCTCTTTCCCAAATTTGTCTCCTTCTCTCAATCCTTCTACCCCCCTGAAACTTTACCATCCCAGGGTATCCCTGCCTGTTTTTCTCCCACCTGCTCTGTCCCTGACCTTGTTGCCTCTGCCTATCCCTGCGTGTCCCTGGATGCTGCCCTGTAGGTCCTTTTTTTGAGCCATTATTTTTCTCCTCCTCCTGCCCTTCAGTGCTGTTTAAGGCTGCATCCAGCTCTGGGTGGCACAGGGTGAGGGGGAGTGGGGCACAGCCATCTCTCTTCCCTCTCCTCATATTTGGGTCTGAGCTCCTATGGCTGCTGAAGAATGCTCTGTACTAGGCAAGTCTTCAACAAAGATAACATCTGGACCAGCTCTGCAGACCATGTGCAAGTGGAAAGCAGTGATTTACAGCTAGGTCAGATCTGACAGGATTTTCATATGGCCACCAAGTACAGGCTGATGTCTCCAGGGATCAACCCCTGCTTATTTCAAGCCCCTGCATGAAGCACTGAACTGCAGTGAAACCTCTGTAAGACATTTTCAGCATGGGCCAGCCATATTTGTCACTGACCTCATTCTTGGAAGTTGATGACCAACTTTCAGTGAAATGTTCCCAAAATAAATCTCATCCCAACACAGAGAACAAGGATGGAAAATCTCACCCTAGAATGATTGAAGTATGAAAAAATTAAAAGCAACCACAAAGCAGATCTACAATTAAAAACTCTTAGGCAATGTTAAATATAAGATTTGTTTCCCTCTCCTCTTCACCTGTAACAGAGGGATGGCTATTTAAGTATTCCATTTGGGAAAAACCTTTCTTGCATGACTGACATGCAAGGAGAAAGATTTTTCCTTCCTAACCTGAGGCATGTGCCCAAGAAAGGCATCTGATAAGAAGAAACAGTGGTGACCATATGCAATCTGTTGTGTGATCTGAATTATTTACGTTGCTTGAAGTTCACCAGATTCTTCACCAAAGTGTTTTAAAGTCCCAGACTGTGCACTAATGGATGCATCAGGGAGAGAGATGTCAGCTTGACCCATGGTGATTTGCCATCTGTGAAAAGCAAACAAATACAACCAACTGGAGGAAGGAGCATTGTGACTGCAATAGGAACTGGAGCACAGATTTACAGAGGATCTTTGTGTTTGGACTCACGAGCTTTTGACTATGTTAGCATTGAAAAGTAAGCAGCTGCAAAAGCCCAGCTACACAGATCTGCATAAAAATCAAGGTTAGGCTGTTGACTGTTTGACATTCTACCTGCAGTGATGGACCAGATGTGTAATTATTTCCTATGCTGTTTTCTTTAGTTTTCCAAAGAAAACATCTAGGTTTCCAGCAAAGTTTTTAGAGAGTTTTTTCAAGGTTTTTTTACTGTACTCCAATAAAACGGCTCCAGGATTTTAAAACTTGTCCACTTTTTTCAAGTATATATAGGGGTTATAATAAAAGGTATTATCTCTGTGGCAAATTTTGATTTCCTCAGATTACAGCTTCACAGCTAAATCAGGAGTATTACTGGTATCAGAGAAAATACCACTTTTGGAACAAGAAGTCGCTGCTATTTTGAATTGAGTCCATTTCTGAAAGAGGAAAATATATCTAGATGCAAAGTACAGCCTCCTAAAAGCCACAGCATAAACACAGAGATTTTTCCCCTCTCCTGATCCAAAATACAGTAGTCACAGACTATTTTTAATTCATGTAAAATTATGATAATCATGAAAGCATAAACTTTATGGTTTGCTGAATTGGCTGCAATGTGCATCCCTCAAGTAGGGAAGTACTGAGATCAGCATAATGAGAAATATGACAGAGGACCCTGCAGGCAACTTGTAGGCTGAAACAGAGATCAGGCCAGACCAGATGTAGTTACATTTATTGCTGTGCTGTGCACCGGAAAATGTTAAAAATAAAGCAGAGGGAGTGAAGATTTCCAAACATATTGGCAGTACTCTGGTGATGTGACCATGGCTGTTTTAAGGCCATAGTGCCTTGAAGGCCAGCAAGTACTGGGTTCTTTTTATTGCTTTTACCAGCATAGATTGATATATATGACCCAAACCTGACATCTAGTGGAGGAAGAACGAGGGCAGGATTTTCCATGCCTTCCCAGGGATGCACTGGGCTATGAGCACACAGAGAGGGCACTTTGCTCTTCTCTTCAGAAGTGACCTGAAGGCTGTCAGCTGCACGGCTCGTCCTGGCCAGGGGAGCAAACCAAGCAGCTTGTGGGCACTCCAGCTAATTGTGCACACATTGTCTAGTTCATGACACTTGTATCCACAGCTATCCATGCCAGAAGCCGGTTCCACAGTGCTGTCAGCAGATAATGAGCTCTGAAGGCTGAATTTAAAGAAGTTTCAAAAGACAGTAGTAGAGATGACCACGTCTGGTTGTATTTGGGCAGGGTCCTGTGAATGCATCTAACAGAAAGAATGGGTGCTCACTACAGCTGCACAGATGGCGTCAGTGACCTACAATTTCTGCTGTCACAAACGCCAGGTCTGCACTCCTGGACCAGACCAGCCAGCTCAATGCCAGGTCATGAGGCTGCAGCTCTGAAGTTCTTAGCTTCCAGCTTTCTCCCAGCACAGTATTTCATTCACTGCCCCACCTGGACTCCTTGAGCTTGTAGGACAACAATAGTTTGGGAAAGTTTGAACAAGTTTCTGCCTCATCCTCTGCACCTGCCACAGTAATATCTCATTTCTCAGTTTGCAAAAATCAAAACTTCAGGCTCTCATACTTGCATGGAAATGTTGAAGGCATGAACCCTAAAGACTAAAAGAAGCCAAAGGCAAAATAAAACTGTCTAGTGTTTATTTTTTATATCTTGCAAATTTAAATCAATATCATACATTTGTTCATACCTTAGTCCCATGAGGGCACTCACAGGCCATTAAAAATGGCAGAAGACGAAGGGTATTTTAGTTGTTTATACACTGAAGGAAGCAAAGAACATCTCCCATGTGCTAATAAAGAATCCAGGCTTTGTAGCTGGGAGTTGTAACTACTCACACTGTCTGTGAGGCACCATTTTGAGAGGATGAAGCAGCAAGTTACCAACAGTTTAGAGGTTCATGGAAACCCCTGAAATACTGTTGCTTGCCTAAGAGAATGCACAGCTATCAGCCACTGCCAAAGAGCTCAGCTGCAGGGCTCTGTCCACAGCAATTGCAATGCTGATGAGGTGATGCATGTTTTTAGAAGGGATTTTTAATCTCCTGATAGCAAAACAAAGTTAGTGTTCTACAAACAGTACAAAGTTTACCACAGGACTGAGCTTTACTCTCTGGTGGTTGCTTATTGACTGCAGAGGAAACAGAAGCTACTCAGTGAAAAGGCTTCCTCAAAATCCTGTTTGCAGGCAAGCTTGAAGGAGAGGCTCTCACCCCCTGCAGCTTTCCCTGAAATCCCAAAGTAAGTCTGAACTGAGGTCTGAATTGGAAGACAGAACCGGGTCTGGGATGTTTAAAATTCCTGTTTATTCTGCCATGACAGGACTTGGTTTATCTTATTGTGCTTGATGATTTTGACCTTTCTAAGTTAGAAAAGCAGAAGTTGTTATAGATGGTTTAATGAATGTCTCAGTATATATTTGAAGACTTGTGCTATCAGCACAGTTCTTGAAGTCAGAGAAAGTAGGCTTGGAATACTTGCACCCCCTGCTACCTAATGCCTGTCAGAGCAGACAGAACAATACTGAAGGAATCAGATGCATTTCTTCTTCCTCTTCCAACAAGTTCCTCATCTTGGGCTCTTTACTAGCAGATCATTGTGAGTCTTAATTCTCAAATGCAAACACAGGTACTTCCATCAGTGAGAAGCAGGGTGCCTGCAGTTTGACAGGTTGTTTCTGTGTACATAACCTGAGTGTTTATCTTTGCCAAAAGTGATCAACACGGGACACATGGGGCTGATTTTGGTGAAGCTTGCAACCCTCGCTAATCTGCGGTGGGAGGTTAATCTTGAAAATTGGGATATTTACTTCTTCCTGTACATTTTTTAGAGAAGTCAGACCGAGCCACAGCTGTTTTAAAATTTCATGTTTCCACATACCTCGGTAAATACCTATTTTAATCAGGACTGCAGAAGTAATTGCAACAAACAATTTAGAAAATTGACTTTGTCTGTGTTTTGTACATGTTTCTGTACACATGGGCACGGTTTGCCAAAACATTAATTTGCATAGCTTTCAGTTCTTGCTACTTCAAAAGTATGTAAGTGCAGGCATTTTCTGGGCAGCATTTATGTTGGTTTGATTAGACATCTGGGTCACACAACTTCACTTCCATTCCCTGAAAGGCTGAGGTTAGTTCTGAGAAACATGTTTCATATTGTGGAATTTGTTCTTCGCCAGTGTTTTCTCATGGTTTGTTCAAATTCTATATGTTTCTTTTATATATATATATATATATATATATAAATATCAGTGCTCCAGCATATAATGCAAACACCCAGAAGACATTTGTTACAGAAGAGAAAGGAAGATCTGTAGAAAATGCTTTGTTTTTTCCATAGCACTGGCCTTGACAGTGACTTGCTCTCAAGGTCTGGACATAGTTTTACAGTGTGTTCATGCTTGAGCAGGTTAGATGTAGACTCTATATTTACTTGTTTCCAGATTCCATGATCTTGAATTCCATCACTGGGCTCCATAACTAATTGTTCAGTCACAGAGCCATCCTTAGGGGTAATCTAACAAATGATGTTCTGGGACAACCTTTGAGCAGAATTAGTGGAACAAATAACGCAGCTTGTTTTAAGATGGAACTTATGACAGAATTACACAACTGAAATAACAGAGGACCTAAAATGTCCTCTTCAGGCTCCTGTTTAAAACGCAATGAAGAGATGCACAGAAATGAAAGCTTCCTCCTACTCTCACGGCTGCTTCTGCAAGTTTTCCTCATACTGGGGTACGGGATTCATAGACTGAGGTGCAAGATAGACTGAGACAACTCTCAGCAGCTCTTTTATGAAACAGATGGCTCCAAGTTTTACATTCAGTGACATTAGAGCCCCTGGAAGAGAGAATGACAGTTCAGGGATCTAATTTCTGCTCTGTGTTATTCTTTTCTTCAAGGTTCCCTACACCTCTCTCAACAATGGCTATGGTGTGTCTCTCCGACTTTGAAGCTTATGCTAAGAAGTATCTACCCAAGATTGCTTGGGATTATTTTGCAGCTGGAGCAGATGACTGTACCACAAGAGATGAAAACATCCTGGCATATAAAAGGTAACATGAGAAGGAAATGAAGGAGGTTGTGCTGGGACCCTTTAAACTGTTTTTGTGCAAGTGTTTGTACTCGACAAGCAAAGACACCTAAAACCTTGTCCTTTCTGGGGGATCCCCAAGCTAAATGCAAAACCTGAGCCACATGCACTGTATGCCAGACTGAGTATGGCACAGGTTGTGTGAGGCTTTGGGGATGCTGAGGATACAGGCAGATGCTAGGGTAGGCATTACAGGAAAGGGCATGAGTAGCTCTGATAGAATGAGATGCAACAGGGAGCTCCTGGTGAACAGCAGGAAGCCTATGTGCAAGTAGGGTGGGATGTGGGGAACATGCTGTGAAGCCTGGGGGCAGGCACACTGTACAGTGAGGACAGACCCATGAATGGTGAAGTGGAAGGACCCAGCCTGGCTGCAAGTAGAAGGAACCTGGGGGAGGTCAGGGAGAAAACAGGATATGGTGAGCTGAGGTGGGAGATGCAGAAATTATGTACTGTGGCCAGCAAAGCAGGATTAATGCAAAGTGGAAGTGACTGAACTGCTGGCTGAATTGACCTCTAAAAGCAAACAGAAAGGACAAAGAGCCTTTGTTATATTTTCTTTTATTATAATTTTATTATTTGCTGTTTTCTTCATTGGTTCAGATTCCTGCTTTGCAATTGGTGAACGAAGATGTGGTTTCCATGAAACTTCAGAAAACTCACTGAACTTCTACTATGCTGAGGGGAATTTTTTTGCCTTACAGAATTCGTTTCCGGCCACGTATGCTGCGGGACGTATCTGTCATGGACATTAGGACTAAAATCCTGGGTTCTGAAATCAGCTTTCCAGTAGGAATTGCCCCTACAGGCTTCCACCAGCTAGCTTGGCCTGATGGAGAGAAAAGCACAGCCAGAGGTATTATTCTGCTCTGGTGCCATGTACCAAAAAGGGGGTTGTAGAAAAGCCTCAAGAAGCTGTTAGGATGACTTGAAGTGTGACTGAGAATAATTTTCAGGCTTGAGGGGGCAAACTTCATTCCCACTTTCTGGCACCCTGCATAGGAAGCTGTATAGACATTGCTCTTCTTCTCAGCTACCACTGTACAAAATCAGCCCCATGGAGTCTGCTGCAAAGTGAAGACAAGGGCAGTGGACACATTTCTGACTCACACCAAAAACCACATAAGGTTTCCAGTTCTAGGGGCTCTAGATGGGTGTAAAAGTGGTGGATGGGACTCAGACTGTGAATTCCTTGTAACTGGTTAAGAAATGTCTCCCTTGGAGAAAAAGATATCCCCTTTTCACAGATCCTGTGGTGAGTCTGGAGACCTGACCCCTAGAAATGCTTTTTCTTCTGTGTACATTGAGTAGATTTAGCAGTACATTCCTGAGAGGACTCAGTCATAAGGATAAAACTCATGCTTTTTTCTAAAAATGTAGATGCAAAACGAAAGCACAGCTTGGTTAATTACCTCTCCCTTTTCTGCTTTCTTAACCATGGACTAACTAGTGTGTATGGTAGACACAGTAATTGTTAATCTCGGGGTGTAGCTGCCCTGTGCTTTGTGGGATACACATGAAATCAGGAGTTGGGGTGGTCTCTGCAAACCACCAGTGCATGGTTTGTATCTGAAGTCTGGCAAGACCCTCCCAATGCCTTTGTTTCTGATTCCCTCCCAATGCCTCCCAAGCGGCCAGAGCAATGAACACCTGCTACATTGCCAGCACCTACTCCACCTGCACGCTGGAGGAGATCTCCGCGGCCGCGCCCGGCGGCCTCCGCTGGTTCCAGCTCTACATCCACCGCAACAGGGCAGCTTCCCAGCAGCTGGTCCGACGGGCGGAGGCCTTGGGCTTCCGCGGGCTGGTCCTCACCGCCGACCTGCCCTACACGGGCAAGAGACGCGACGATGTCCGCAACGGCTTCCGCCTTCCTCCCCACATGAAAGTGAAGAACTTGGAAGGAGCCTTTGAGGTTTGTAAAATGAGCCCGTGCTTTCACTCACTGCGCTGGCGTGTACCACATGAGACAGAAACCACTGGGTAACTGCTGCCTTGGCGTTTGCTGTACCGGGGTGGATCTTCTCCCCTGCTGGTTCTGCAGCATCCTGGCTTGACCTCCTGCCAGACTGGGTTCTGTCTTCAAAATCCCCATCCAGCTGCCTTCGAGACACTGATCTCCACGCCCATTGTAATTATTCTCCTCCAGAGACATGTGATGTTTCTGGAGCTGATGAACATGTCTGTTGGCAAGTTTGATTCATCTCTTCTAGGGCAAGGAAAGACACCAAGGGACCTGTGCATTGTTGCAGCTTGGATGAGTTTTCCTTTTGCTGTTTCGTTTTGGCTGCAGGGAGACGACTGGTCTGAGTACGGACTGCCACCCAACAGCTTGGATCCTTCGGTCACCTGGAATGACATCTACTGGCTGCGGAGCCTGACACGCCTGCCCATCATCATCAAAGGCATCCTGACAAGAGAAGATGCAGAGCTGGCAGTGAGACATGGAGTTCAGGGCATTATTGTGTCCAATCATGGTGGAAGGCAACTGGATGAAGGACCTGCCACTGTAAGTGAGAAAATGGATGTCCCACATTTTCCCTGTTTACAGCCTGCACATTTGCATTAACCTGGGTATCTCTGTGCCCGGGTTTGTGTGTACACTTCTGGTCAATTTGAGTTTGTCCAGTGGCCATGGATGTGGGCAGATATACTTTAGGCTTAAACTGGTGTGATCCATGCCTTGGCATGGGGGCTGCCCACTGAAGTATTTCCTCAGCTTCTTGGGAGGGTTCTGTAAGTACCACAGAACCCAAAAAAGTGCAGATAAACTACTGGCCTAAGTCAGGAGAAGTTCCTTCCTGTGTCTCCATTAGCTGGTGCAGCACACTCAAACCCTTTGCGCACTGCAGCAAAAAGAAAACAAAGCTCTGGAACCAAAATTGTACAAATGAGAGCATAATGTATTCTCATTTGTTCACATCTGTCAAAACATGCAAAACAATGCAGCTAGATTTGGTGAGAGGTCTGCTTGCGTATTTACAGGCTCAAGTCTAAGTGGGAATTTATTGACTTACATGAGCCAGAAAAAGGATAACTTATCTGGAGAAAAAATTCCCCTGCTTTTTAATTTGTACAAAGAAATCATGCATTGTTTGGACATGTGTGTATTTCACTGGCTTAATTTGGCTTCTGTCAGTTTTTCCAACTGCTCTTATTTTACAGTTCTGCATTGCACAGCATCTTATGAACTTTCTTTTCTCGGTTTTCTTTTGTTAAATAAAAATAGGTACCAGGGAATTCTCTTCTATTCTACGTCAAGGCTGACAATAATGAATAAAAAAGAACTAATAAACTCAATGCTAAAGGCATAATAACAGGAATGGCATCCACATTAAACTGTTCTTCTACCCTAGAAGTTATTTTATATACACAGACATGGCAGTAGATCCCTCACTGGGCTCTGCTATTCTTCTGGTGCCAAGCTTGGCTCTTGTTGGGCTAGTCCTAGAAAATTTCAGCCTGAAGGCTTTCAGTTCAAAATTAAAGGGGAAAAAATTAAAAGGCAAAAAGGTATAAGACACTTCAGAAAAGAGCCTTTTGGTTTTGCTCTGAAGGAGAGTTAATTATGTCCAGTGCAATGTCCTGCCCCTGGTTTTACTGCCTTTGGGGCCAGAGCCAGCATCTCTGTGTGGTGTTGCCCTGCAATAACATCCAAGGCTCTACTCCATGCTGAACTCTACAGAAAAGACCTTAGGGAATCAGGAGACTTAACCTGGAGGAAATGACTGACTGTACTACACAACAAATGAAACCCTTTACAGATGCTTTAGAGGGAGGCACTCAACAAGTGGTCACCAGGATTAAGTTGAAATGTAAGGTTAGGTAGTTTGAGCAGTAGAGGTTTGACATCAGCCTTTTTTTGCAAACAGCTGTATTATTCATCATTGTCTCAAATGAAAGTAAAATACTGACGACAGTTATTCCCATTGAAATTTATATTTAAAATCTTTCATAAAACTAGCAAAAAAGTTACTTTTTCACTAATCAAAAGTGATAGCCAAGAATATCAGTATAAGCAAAGCACTGGAGAATGGCTTTAAATGTCTGGAAACAGAACAGGGAGCTGCACGTTGCTCTGCAGCTCCTGGTGCTGAGCTATTTGTGATGCATTGTCACGTTTCGTTTCGAGAAGGCATCCCACTAAAGCACTGCATCCCTGACCATCTCTTTGGAATATATCCTCCTTCTCTTGGAATCAAAAGCTGCCCTCAAGGTGAGACCGGCTTCTTCTTTGCAGATTGATGCTCTGGTTGAGGTTGTGGAGGCAGTACGAGGCAGAGTCGAAGTTTATGTAGATGGGGGAGTGCGAAAAGGAAGCGACGTGTTAAAAGCGCTGGCACTGGGAGCAAAATGTGTCTTTATTGGAAGGCCAGCTTTGTGGGGCCTGGCTTACAAGGTGAGTAAGGAGCTCTGAGTTCATCTGCCCGATTCTCACTCTCTCCAGCAGTCCTGCAACTGAAGTTACAGAGTTTTCACTGCTGGAGAATATATTTTTAAATTTTATTTTGCTGAATTTGAAGTGGAATCACCCCAAATTGAATGAACCCCTGATATTTCCTCTGATTTAAAAATACCATTGAATTTCACAATTTCCTAGGATTTTGAACAATGGGATTTTGATTTGTGGGATTGTTTTGTGGCACCTGATTTCTTGTTGCAGTTTGGTGCTAAAATACTTTAGGACTCAGGACCATCAGTGCTTTTGAAAACTGGAGCTGAGCCTATTTGCCAGAAAGATGAGTCTGTCAATTTTATTTGCTTTCAGCAAATGCTTGGGAACAATACATGGTTTTGGTAGAACAATTTCACAGCAGTGCTATGAATTCTTTGGAAATACATATAGAACTCCATCCCATGGATGGCTGAAACCTTTTGGACAAGGCTGAGCACAACTGTGTCCTGGAGGTGCCTGGGCTTTCCACAGCTATTTCAGTTCCAGCTTTGCTGCTTCTCAACTCCAGGCATATTTCTATGATCCAGAGTGCCTCTGATGCAGGAGATAAACATAATATAATTAAAATTAAAATATTTTTACACCTGTTGGGGTTTTTTGCTAATTTTTTGTTTTTTATATTCTGAATGGAATTTTTCAAAACTTTTCTCTAGAAGAAAAGATACTTTTTTTAATGGTCTAGACACATTTCCTTTCCTTGCTACTCCAGTAATAAGGCTTTGAGCAAGAAATCACCTGAATCTCCTGAAAAACCTGTAAGAGTCAGAAGTACTGTTTCTTTTGCCAGTAAACATCAAAAAAGGGCCTAAGATGAAAAATGTGTTCCTGTGAGTTGCCTGCACTTTTTCCACAATAGAAACAGAAGGAAGATGGGATCTGGGGGGGGTTCAGTTGTACTTTGGTATTATACTCCACAGAGTATACCTGAAGGTGTATCTCAGTGGCATTACCAAAGCATACAATACAGGAAGGGCAAAAACAAGGGCTAACACCATCTACACCCAAAGCATTCATTACTGCAAGACATAAAAATAAAATTTAAGAGGAAAAAAAATTATATCCTCCAGTATTTTATAGTAAGATCAAAATCTTCTGTATATTTTATTGGCTTTTGAGTTTCTTGGTGTCACACAGAGAAAAACACTTAGCCTATTATTTTTAAAGATTCAGTCCAGTATTTGAGTAAAGTGCAGTTTCTGGAGTGGTAACATATATAAAACTCTCATTACTTCATTAAACCTGTCAGCATTGTAAGGCTTGACATTTTAAACAGCAAGCCCATTGGTGGGGGGAAAACTGAAAGCTAAAAAAAAGAACCTGTTACAAAATGTCAGAAGTGAAAAACAGCTTTGTTTTCTTTCCCTGTTCAGATGTATCCCAAAAGGAAAAGCATCTAAATTAATCTGTGATGAGCTGAGCACATCCATCATATCATTTTAATCATTCGTCTGCATGAGAGACTGGAATTGGCACGGACTTAAGGGACTGTCCCAGCTGTCAGGGTGCAGGCATCCTGCAGCACTGCTCTGTGCCAGTGCTGCTCTTACCCTGACTGCTTTCTCTGTTGGTGCAGGGTGAAGAAGGCCTTCAGGACGTCTTGAGAATTCTGCAGGATGAGTTTCGCTTGTCTATGGCCTTAGCTGGTAAGTATTTTGTTTGCAATGGGCGTTACAGCTGTTTCTGCCTGCAAGCCCTGTAAGATCAGGAGTGTGATGGATGGGTCACAAAAAGGGAATCCACAGGAGCTGTGGTAGTTCTCGCTGCTACACTTGAGATTCTCTGCTTCCTGTGAAACCACTTGGCATTCCAGGTGTCACAGCAATGAAGTTTGCACAGAGGGAGTAGGTTAGAGCAGCTCCGTGACCCAGCCAAGCAAAACTTGGAATCTCCTGGGAATGGCAGCATATGTTTTCCAGTATTTAATTAGTGTTTATCAAGGTAAAATGTAACTGATGCTTTTTTTTTTTTTTTTTTTTTGGCATGAAGAGTTCATTAAAAATGGATGCAGAATTTTTCTCTCTGCATTAGAGAATACAGTCTATAGGTGATTTCACATTTTAAAAGCCTTTGTGTCTCCAGCCAGCTTTCATTCTCACTCTGCATTTCTCACTCCTGCTGCCCTGTCTAACCCCCTCACCAAGCAGCAAATCTGCAGAGCCCAGTGCAACCTCCAGTTTTACTCTGGAACAAGAGGGTTGTGGGCACTGGAACAGGCTCCCCAGGGCAGCAGTCAGAGCACCAAGCCTGACAGAGTCCCAGAAGCATTTGGACAATGTTCTCAGGCACATGGTGTGATTCTTGGGGTGTCCTGTGCAGGGTCAGGAGTTGGAATTGATGATCCTTGTGTGTTCCTTCCAATGCAGGATATTCTATATATTATGACATGTAGAACTCAAGTGGATAGCAACAGTGACTGGGAGATTGGAGCTGAAATCCTGCTGGCCATAGTGTGGTTTTATGGGTTAATTTTTCAACCTGTAGAAATTCCTGGGTTTTTTCCCCAGCAGACTTTTACAGTTCTTTGCATGCAAAAGAGCATGGGACTCAGCAAGAGTAGCAGGTTGGGATCCCTTTGCTGAAGGTGTGAAATTTGGTGAATCAGACAATCTTTTAAGTTGGAAAAGACCTTTAAGATCATCAAGTCCAACTGTTAACTCAGCACTGCCAATTCCACCATGAAACCATGTCCCTTAGTGCCATATCTACGTGTCTTTTAAGCACATTTAGAGCTGGTGACCCAACCACTTCCTTGGCAGCCTGTTCCAGTGCTTGATAACAATTCCTGTGAAGAAATTTTTCCTAATATCCAATCTAAACCTCGCCTGAGCAGAGGTTTCAAGGTGCAGCCTCACCAGTGCCCAGTACAGGGGGACAATCAATCCCTGCCTGGTCCTGCAGCCCACAGCACTGCTGACACAGGCCAGGATGCCTGTACCACACCTGGCTGGCTCATGTTCAGCCAGCTGTCCAGCAGCAACCCTGTTCCACCCATATTTGTCCAAAGGAAATGGCAGTGCAAATCTTCACCTCCGGCCATTTGGCACACTGCAACCCCCATGTTTTTCTGCTTACTTGACTGGATCAGATTGCACCCTGCTCAGCTGATTATAAAAATAATTTTTTTCATGTTTCTAACTCTTCTTGTGTGGGGCCTCTGGTGCTGAACCTCAAGGCCAAAGATGCCAATGAGTGGAGATACTGAAGTACCAACCTTTTCCAACCTGGCACGTACAAGACTGTGATTCAGAGCAGCAGGGCTTCCAAGCTTCATCCACAGACCTTTCTCCCTCACCAAAATTTCATTTATTGCAGGCTGTGCCAGCGTCTCAGAGATTGGCCAACACCTGGTTCAGTCCTCAAAGCTGTGATCAGCCTCCTGCCATGCCCACCAAACAGAGACAGGTGAAGCTAAGGTCCCAACTAGACTGAAGATAAAAAAGGAGGTGCAATAAGTACCTGATAATGCCTTCTGAAAACTTCTGAAGAGATTAGGAAAGACTCTGTGTTAGCAAAGGCTGTGCTCTGCTTTTATTGAAACCAGTGAATTCCTTAATAGTTTGGGTAATTGTTGCCTGCTTAAATACATTTGTTTTAAACTGGCTGTTCCATGGCTTTACCTATGTTGGGTCTTCCTGCAAGGTTCTGCTACTCTGGACAGCCAGACATGGAAAACTCTGTGCCTTGCTTTTTCCAGTTCTCCTGCCAAGTCTCAATGCAACCCAATCCACACACCTCTCCTGCTCTGGGGACAGTAAGTGTTGTGGCTGCTGTCTTCCAGAGATTTGGTTTTTCCTGGATGCATCCATAACAGGTATAGAAACAAGATGATTCACCTACCAGACACCCCAGCTACCCTTTGAAGGTGGGGGCAGTTCTTGCCCCCTGCTTCTAAAGGCAAAGCAGAGGAGGAGTGGAGCAGAGCTGTGGGGCAAGGAGCCAGCTCGCAGTGGTGCAAACCCCCAGCCTCACCCTGCCTTGGAGTGGGCAGATACCCCAATACCCACTTCCCTGGCATGGGCAGGGGGAGCCACTCTACCAAAAGGTGACCTTTTGCATAAAGCCTACTTTAAATTGGCCCGGAGAAGGCAGGAGGAAGAAACTAACCCTGTTAACTCACCCTGTTTAGGCTCTAATTTCTCCCAGAGATAACAGTGTCTGCAGTGATCTTCCAGAGGCCTTCACAGGGAGGCCTTCCTCTCTGTTCCAGTGACAACAAACCTTGTCAGCAGATTGACAGCCCGGCAGATAAGGCTTGGGAATTGCACCACATCACACACATTGATGGATTTCAAGGATGTACAAGAAGAGAATGAGACAACGAGGAGTGCTCAGTCCTGCCAAGGCTAAAGGCAGGGGGAGGGGGGGTCACATCACTGCCTTTTGCTGCTCATTTGGAGAGGATCCAGGCCAGCTTCTCAGATGTGTGCAGTAAAAGGGTGAAAGGCAATGGACAGGAGTTGCAATGTGGAAAATTCCAAGTAGAAATCAGTGGGGGGGAAAATCACCATGAGGGCAGTCAGACACCACAACACAGGGTTTGTGAAACCTCCACTGTTAGAGATATTCAGAGCTTGCCTGGGCAAGGTCCAGAGCAACCCCTCTGACACTGCTGCGAGAAGAGGCTGGCACGGAGATCTCCAGAGGCTGCTTTTATTCTGAACTGTAGGAGGATATCACAGAATCGTGAAACAAAGAGCTGCACATGGGATCTGTGCCCTGCCACACCACTGTGCTGCCATGGCCAACTGCATGGAGCTGCAGAGGCAGCACGTGCCTCTGTGAAAGGCTGCAAGAAAGCATTTCCTGAGTGAAAAACAAAGATATTTGGTGAGTGAATTGAAAGTGAAAGGTCACAGAGTTCAATCAGGATGAGAGTCTGTTCAACAAGCCCAGTTTTTCCAAGACATTGAAAGTTTTTTATGATCTGGATGAGGCCTGAGCCAATGCCTACCGAAGTTTCATGCCCCATTGTCTGCACCCAGTTCTCTGTATGTACTTGTTTGTTGTATCTCTGATACACATCCAAGCAAGGTTAAATCTCACAAAAAAACTGTCCTCAAAGATTGCAAACATGTAGGTTAAGGATTAATCAAACCCTGCTGCTTCCCAGCATCACTGGAGGATGGGACAAAGACTCAAAGACTCAAAGGGTAGTTTATCTACAAAATGGATCCAAACATAAACATTTTTCATTGGCATGTGATGCAAATCTCTCCAGCCTTTAAATATACGAGTCACTCATCAATTTCAGCTGAGGAAATAAGAATTCCTCCTAAAACTGAAGGGAAAAAGAGTCTAAATGTTTGTTTCTAGTTAAATGCTGAAATCATGTGCTGTCTAATATAGCAAAGCCTACTGCAAGAAGGCCTTTTGGATCTTGCAGATAATGTTAGAAATGTTTACAATCACCATTCTACGGGAGGAATTTCGGTATTACTGAAATAGGAGATATTGCCTTTGTCAGGTTTGAAGACACAGAAATACTGAGGCCTCCTAAGATGATTTTCTTCAGACTTTGATTGAAATGATTGAAGTGTCTGACAACTCTTCTCCGCTAAGAGAAGGTGTATTTATTCAGAGTCTGATACAGGACACTTGTCCAGAAGTTAATTATTTAATTTTTTTTTTCCCCTCTTGTCAATATATAACTAGAAGAGAGGGAAGTGTTTTCAGGAGGGAACAGTGCCTCCCACCCTGATGGGCAGAAGTTTTTCTGGAGTAAATGTACATCTCAAAGTCCAGCCTCTCTCCCAGAGCTGCCAGCATGTAGGCAGAAACACATTAATGTTTCTCATGAGAAGAAACACAGAATTTTGTGTGTGTGTGTCTTTTTGGTCACAATTACTCTATATTTAGAAATCAAAAGGTCCAGCTAAATAATGAGTATGCTTTGCTTTTCCCTGCTGCAATTCTCATAGGTCTAGGAAATAAGCCAGACTTCAGAAACTCCTTTCCTGAATTAAAATTCTTTCTGGACAAATAGATCTGTTCTTCCTTTCTTAATTCTGGATACCCTGGTTGACAGCAAAATCAGTTTACCTGATTCCACAATTAAACAGCATTGCCTTGTCTAAAAGTACATTTTATCCTATAAAACTTCCAAGCCCTGCAATGTTATTGCCTATAATCATTCCAGTACCATGGTACAGCTCCTCTTAATGTTGCTGGGAATTTTCCCTTCACTATTCCTCTTTCTGTCTTCTCATCTCCACTACACTCCCTCCCAATCCATTTATCCCCTTGTGCCAAGGCTAAGGAAATACATCCTGCAGTCATTGCCCCAAAGTATCTGTCCCAGTAAGCACCAGTAAAATCAAGGGAGCAACTGTTCCTGGGCCAGCAAATCAGGGATGTGGCTGGAATGGGATATGGTGCATTGCACATATCCTAAGCTATACTTAGTCCATGTATAGCATTTCTCCAACACTCATGAAAATGTACAAGCTCTGACTTTCTAAAGCAGTGCTCTTAGTCATGCAGTCCATTCTACAGCAAAACACCAGATTGTGGTGGGTTCATTTTACAATGAATCAAAGAGAAGGAAGACATCAACACAGTTAAAAAATGTCTATGCCTCGACACAGAATGCACAGTTGGTAAATTTCAAACACTGCTCAGTTATGTTCTAGTCTGCAAGTCCCCTGCCTGTGCAGTAGCTCTCAATTTCATCAAGTTGCTCCTGGTGGTCAGGGGGGTCTGGTGGACTTTGGCCTCGTTGCTGATGGGCACCATTCTGGGGTGTACTGCCCATTCCAGCCTCTGCCTCCACCTCCTCTGGGGAGCACCAGGGCTGGTCTTGTCTGCACAGGAGGAGCTGTCACGCCGCTCAGCAACCCCAGCAGCAATGTCAACGAGAAACAAGAGGTGAAAACGCTGTCTCTAAGTGAGGCTGCAGGAAGCACCAGTAGGGCTGAGCTGGAATTGAGCAAATTGCTGCTGTCTGACCACTGACATTCACACACAGCAGTTCAGATGAAGGCTGCTATGCAGTGATGTATAAAATTCCCTCAAACTCAGCCAAGCATTTGTCCGAGTAGTACCTAAGAGGACAAAGCACAGCAGCAGAAAATCTCCCTGCAGTCCCCTAGGAAGCACTCATGTTCTCTTATCAGCACTACCCCTGCTAAGCTTGGTCATTCTGATAGGCAAGCTTGATGTATAAGAGTGTTTTCTATCCTGAGAGGCCATGTGGTGTTGTCTGGTTTTATAATACCTCTTAAAAACATTTTATTTCCTATTTGAAAGCAAAAAGGAAGCCCTGTTACAGAGAATGCCACTTGGAGCAGGAGGATTTGGCCAGTTATTTTTCCTTGCAAAGTGAACAAAATTAATTTGCAGGAGCTTCTGATAAGAATATACAATGTCAAGGTCCTGACTGTGAAAAGCCAAGGAAAGAAGCGCTGATAACAATTTTTTTAAAGCTTTGTTGGGGTAAGGAACAGATTTTCAAGGACGCTGGGATTGAAACAGTTGCCAAAACTTTGTCATCTGTGTCAGCCAGAAACCTTTCTCCTCCAACAGAAATGGTTTTGCCTTCCTCCTGTCACTTGCAAGCCCAGTTTTGCTCTAAAAAACTAACAGTGTGGGGATGATTCTTCTACAGCTTTTCTCCAGGGCTCTCTTTAATGAGTGAGCAAAACCCATAATAGAGTAAAAAAGGAGCTTAGCAGTTAGTGGCACGAATGGAAACAAAACATTTTTAGAGATCCATTCCAGCTATGCCCCAAATCAGGGGTCCCTTTTCCAATGATTTCAGTGAATTAATTGTGTTGCAAGGCTTTGTAACTTCCTTGTTGCTCAAGGCAGCTCCTTATTTATCATCCTGCTTCAGCAGGGATGTCAGCCTATCCTTGTGTGTGTGAGAGAGAGAAAATACAGCTTCAGCCAGCGTGTCCTGACAGACCCAGGAGGGCAGTGCTGGCACCAGGAGGTTCAGGCTAATCCCCTGCCCTGGTCTCAGAGTACAAAAGAGTTTTGCTAGAACTGGAGTGAAACCCCAGGGAGAAGCACCTGGGCATTTTCCCTGCGTGTTGGGGATGTAAAGCAGTAATGACACAGAGCCCTGCAGAGGCACAGCCAGCCTTACTTTAAATAGGTACTCTTGCACAAGACATTTCCAGAGGTGAATCTTCCCCTCCTGCAGCTTGAATTTAACTTTGATGGTACATTAAACAATTTCATCACTTCAAATGCCTGGAATATACTGAACAAATACAAAATCCCCAGGGTTAGTTTCTGAGCTTGCACAGAGAGACTGAGAAACCCACATAATGGGGGAGCCCAGTGTCCAGAAAATATACAGCAGTGGAGTTCATTCCTCAAACAACTCTAAATAGCTTGTCCTGCTATTTACACTTAATTTAAATGCTCCCTACCCTGAATATTGGCACAATATTGGCACTCTATTACACAAGCAAGTGCAGTTACAGAGAATTATGAACATGAGGGTTTATTCACTGGGAATTTAGGGATGCAGGACCACATCTAGTCTCAGACCTCACTGCATCCAGAGCCTTCCTCTTCAGTAGGAGTGGTGTGGAAACATCACATTCCTTTGCAGCAAAGGAGGCACCCAAGAGGAGGGGAGCAAAAGGACCGAGGTGGTGCCCTGCAGGATATAAATACAGGCAAATCTCCCCCCCAGTCTTCTCAGTTCCAGAGAGGTGGAACCAAGACTGAAGGCTGACTTCTGTGGGGTTTGTTTGGCACTGAATTTGATTTTGAGCATTTTCAGATTTGTTGATTGAATTGGCTTGTAATGATTTGTGAGAGCGTTTTCTTTGCATGGAAAAAAAATATGTGGACTACTTTTGAATAGGAATAGCTGGCAAAAGCAAGACATGCTTAAAAAAATTGCTCAGCGTAGGGATTAAAGTTTGTTTTCCAGTAGTCTCTCCTTCTGGTAACACCCTTTGATTTGTAAAGTCTCCTGAGGCTGATGCTGTATGTTCTTTCTCTCAGGCAGGAGGAAAACCAAGCTCAAGAGAGGCCGAGGAGCAGCCAGAGCCATGTCCCTGGCAGGGGTGAGCTGCCTGGTGACGGGGGCAGGAGGGTTTCTGGGCCAGAGGATTGTGCGCCTGCTGCTGGAGGAGGAGGAGGCGCTGGCCCAGGTGCGGCTGCTGGACAAAGCCTTCAGCGAGGAGGTGCTCGGGAGGCTGGAAAGTGAGTGCCCTTCTGTGGGGTCTGAGTGCCCTTCCATGGGGTCTGAGTGCCCTTCCATGGGGACTGAGTGCCCTTCCATGGGGACTGAGTGCCCTTCTGTGGGGTCTTGAGTGCCCTTCTGTGGGGTCTGAGTGCCCTTCCATGGGGACTGAGTGCCCTTCTGTGGGGTCTTGAGTGCCCTTCTGTGGGGTCTTGAGTGCCCTTCTGTGGGGTCTGAGTGCCCTTCCATGGGGACTGAGTGCCCTTCCATGGGGACTGAGTGCCCTTCCATGGGGACTGAGTGCCCTTCTGTGGGGTCTTGAGTGCCCTTCTGTGGGGTCTGAGTGCCCTTCCATGGGGTCTGAGTGCCCTTCCATGGGGTCTGAGTGCCCTTCCATGGGGTCTGACTGCTCTTTCATGGGGTCTGAGTGCCCCTTCATGGGGTCTGAGTGCCCTTCCATGGGATCTGAGTGCCCTTCCATGGGGTCTGAGTGCCCCTTCATGGGGTCTCAGTGCCCTTCCATGGGGTCTGAGTGCCCTTCCATGGGGTCTGAGTGCCCTTCCGTGGGGTCTGGGTGCCCTTCCATGGGGTCTGAGTGCCCCTTCATGGGGTCTGAGTGCCCTTCCATGAGGTCTGAGTGCTCTTCCATGGGGTCTGAGTGGTCTTTCGTGGGGACTGAGTGCCCTTCCATGGGGTCTGACTGCTCTTTCAGGGGGTCTGAGTGCCCTTCCATGGGGTCTGAGTGCCCTTCCGTGGGGTCTGGGTGCCCTTCCATGGGGTCTGAGTGCCCTTCCATGGGATCTGAGTGCCCTTCCATGGGGTCTCAGTGCCCCTTCATGGGGTCTCAGTGCCCTTCCATGGGGTCTGAGTGCCCTTCCATGGGGACTGAGTGCCCTTCCATGGGGTCTGAGTGCCCTTCCATGGGGACTGAGTGCCTTTCATGGGGACTGAGTGCTCTTTCATGGGGTCTGAGTGCCCTTCCATGGGATCTGAGTGCCCTTCCATGGGGTCTGGGTGCCCTTCCATGGGGTCTGAGTGCCCTTCCATGGGATCTGAGTGCCCTTCCATGGGGTCTCAGTGCCCCTTCATGGGGTCTCAGTGCCCTTCCATGGGGTCTGAGTGCCCTTCCATGGGGTCTGAGTGCCCTTCCGTGGGGACTGAGTGCCCTTCCATGGGGTCTGAGTGCCCTTCCATGGGGACTGAGTGCCCTTCCATGGGGTCTGAGTGCCCTTCCATGGGGACTGAGTGCCTTTCATGGGGACTGAGTGCCCTTCCATGGGATCTGAGTGCCCTTCCATGGGGTCTGAGTGCCCTTCCGTGGGGACTGAGTGCCCTTCCATGGGGACTGAGTGCCCTTCCGTGGGGTCTGGGTGCCCTTCCATGGGGACTGAGTGCCTTCCATGGGGACTGAGTGCCCTTCCATGGGGTCTGAGTGTCTTTCATGGTGTCTGAGTGCTCTTTCATGGGGTCTGGGTGCCCTTCCATGGGGTCTGAGTGCCCTTCCATGGGGACTGAGTGCCCCTTCATGGGGACTGAGTGCCCTTCCATGGGGTCTGAGTGCTCTTCCATGGGGTCTGAGTGCCCTTTAATGGGGACTGAGTGCCCTTTCATGGGGACTGAGTGCCTTTCATGGGGTCTGAGTGGTCTTTCGTGGGGACTGAGTGCCCTTCCATGGGGTCTGAGTGCCTTTCATGGGGTCTGAGTGCCCCTTCCATGGGGTCTGAGTGCCCTTCCATGGGGTCTTCGTGCTCTTTCATGGGGACTGAGTGCCCTTCCATGGGGTCTGAGTGCCCTTCCGTGGGGACTGAGTGCTCTTTCATGGGGTCTGGGTGCCCTTCCATGGGGTCTGAGTGCCCCTTCATGGGATCTGAGTGCCCTTCCATGGGATCTGAGTGCCCTTCCATGGGGTCTCAGTGCCCTTTCATGTGTTGGAGCTGTGGGTGCTGCTGTCCTGCATGGGTAGCTTGGAAGCCTTTGCCTCTCACTCAAACCAGCTTTGCAGATAGAGGTTTTATCTCAAGGAAGCCTTGCTTTATCCCTCCCTCTCCCCCCAGCACAGAAATCAGATGTAAAATGTGAAAACAAGAGGGGGTTTTTTTGTCAGGCCCTGAGGCTTCTATATACTGTTCATGCAGTAAACAGGCTGTCTGCAACCTGACTTCTCTTACAGCAAAACCCACAGATCAAAATTAGTGCAAAAATGCCACAGCTCTTCTTGGGGGAAAGGAAAATTCAAGCACTGCTGTGCTGGGTGGGAGGGCAGAGATATCCAGAGCATGCTGTGCTGGGCTCTGGTGTGCCAGGCAGCAAAGGCAGTGACAAAGTTGTGGGTGCAAATTCTAATGGTTTTCTTCAACCTGTGATTAATTTGATTAATAGTGACCTTCTGGCTGAGAAATGTGGTGAAGTATTTTTTAAACTGCTTTTGTTAATAACATTATTGCAGTTTCCTGTTTAAGCAAATGCTAAACAGAGGAGACAGAACCCATTTGCAAATTGCAAGGCAGAACTCTGGCTTCTTGAATGGATTGGAGACAGCACAAGTTAGTGATGTGCCCAGTGTCAGAAACAGTCTGTGGCAGGGAAAGCAGCACAGAGTGTTTCACTTTAAATGTCCTATTTATTGAGATACTGAGCACATCTATAAAAAGGCAGGTTCCTAAGTCCTCACCTTGTATTTACTTAACAATAACCTCTCCCATCACATCTTCACTGCAAGACTCCCCTTCCTCTATGCAGAAAACTTTATGAGAACCCTTAAGGAATATCTCCATATGATTTGCTGAAGAGCCTCAATCACTTTATAGAGCATTAAAGTGGCATCAAGGAATAGCAGCAGTGCACAATAAACCTGGTACAAATTGCACAAGCCATTATCGTGGTTTTACACAACTCAAACTTCTTCTCCATTAAATCTGGCTCAGCATTTTACTGAGGATTTCTGCATGCCCCTGAGCCTTGCAGCAGCCCTTGCTGCTCTGGTTTCCAGAGAGTCTCCACAGAAACAAGCCCAAAACCTGCAGCTACAGTAGAGGCTGAAGCAGCAGGAGAGTGTGTGGTTTAGCACTGATGCAGCAGTGCAGAGGCATCTACACTACTTTGGGCCAGGAGAGCTTTGTAGGGATAATGGAGCATCCTGGGGAGTGAAAACAATTGTTTGTGTGGGCACAATCTTGGCTGAACTGCAGCAAAGATTTTGATGTTTTATTTTTTTGTTAATAGGCAAGTTCTTATGCCCTCTTTCCTTATCCTCCCTTCTTCCTCCCTGGAGCACTGCCCACTCTCCTGTTCTATTAACATTCCTTCTACCTGAGGAGCACAGGAGGTAGGGAAAAAGCAGTTACCAAAGCCTTTTCTTCCCCATAATCAGGTAGCAAGGACCACAGGCTGACATTCCAGATGCCTTTAAACAGATTTGAACCCCTCCTCTGTCTGTACCAGCCCTTGTGGTAGCTCTCTTGTAGAGTGCTGCCAGTCCCTGTGCTCAGGACCACCCAAAATATTTCCCTGCCGTTCCCTTTCAAGCCCTTCTCTATCACAGTGACTCCTATTACAAGTGCGGGGCTGCTACAAGACCTGTGGGTGGGGCTGGAGCCTTCTGACCTGCATTATTTTTACTACAGGGACTTTTACTTGCTAGCAGATGTTAACTGGATTTCTGGAACAGCCAGGAGCAGAGCTGAGTGGGTTTTTTCCTCACTAATCTCTTCAGCACCTTGCACTTGCAATATCTTTGTAGAGTCAGGGCTGTGGCTACTAAGACAGAAAAGGATGTGTAAGTCACAGATTTTTGTGCCAGCAGGCTCTCAGGGGCACTCCTCTTTTGTCCAAACAACTTTCCTGCTGAGAGCTTGACCATCACACTCAGTCTGCATAAGACAGTGGCATTTGTGGTCTTCCACAGCCCCAGGGAGTCCAGGATGATCCAGTCAATGAGTGCTGTGAGCTGGAGTCTGCCCAGTTACATGGTGTGGTTGAGAATGGACTTCACGTTGAACTCTGGTGCCCTGGGCTTCTTACCTCCCATCTCCATGCCAGATTTATCTCTCTGCCTTTCCTGTGATTCCACTTACACAACTGTGCTTTTGTTGTTGTTCACCATTGCATTGGCACTTCTGGAGAAATCAAAACTCCTGTGCTGTTCTCAAGTTTAGGGCAAATAGTCTGACTGTACTGCTGAGTCAAAAAACTGCTCACAACAGGACACTGAATTTTGTTGAGAAATCATTATATTTTCAAGCAAAAACTACCCCATAGCAAGCAGGGAGTTTACTTACAACTCAGAGGACACAGAAACCACTGGTGAAGAAGAGCAAGCTTTCCCAGAGAGTAGGTATTTTCTCATAATCCCTTTATGCAAAAATGGAGAGCTGACTTGAATTTGTTCTGTTCCTCCCCCTCTGACTTACTCACATGTGTTCTTTTGATGCCTGGGCAATGGTTTGTGTAGATGGAAATCAAGTTTCTCTCTGCTGGCCACCTCAGAGTGAAACCAGTGTCTGTCAGTCATTTCTTTCCTCTCCTTTCTTCCAAGCTCACCTGTAGTTTTCTCTTCACCCAGAGCAAAACAAGATCAATCTGCTGACTCCTGACATGCAGCTGATGCTGCTAAAGTGAGCAAGGCCCATATTGCACTTCCCATGGCAACTTCTGCTGGCTAAAGTGGAATAGAGGAGCAGATTTCCTGACTCATATCACACACACACAAACTGCCAGCCCAAACAAGGCATAAAACACCTGGACAGCAGATTTCTTGTGATCAGCTTTAAAAGGGACAGGCTTCTTCTGCACTTTTCCTGAAAGCTTTGATTTGCAGGTGTAAATCTTCCATTTTCCTAACCCCTTCCTGGGCACTGTGATCACTTTGAAGGGGTCACATGTCAGAATTTATGTTGTGAAAACTTTTTCTGTCTGTTCTTGGAATTATTACAATCCCACAGAGCCTGATTCATGGAGAACATCAACCTAAGGGCAGTACAAAGAATAATATTTATTAGAGCAGCTCTAACTACCGGGTGCTTAACAAAAAGCCCAGCCCTAATCTGACACTTTTGCATCCATGCAAGGAGAGGTCAGAGTGAAGCTTCTGGAGATGGAGCCCTAGGAAATGAATGCAGTCTGTAAAAGAAAAGAGCAGAAGAGAGCATGTGGCAATGAGTGTACTGGGAGGGCAGCAGCTCTAGATTTAGTAACAGTTTTGCAAATGTTTCACAAATCTTAAATCTCAGACCAACTGTCTGTGGTGGGAAAAAAAAAAAGGCAGCAAAAAAGCCCCTTAAGCCTGTTGCATCAGAATGATTGTTAAATTGATACAGGATTTCATTCTTAGCATGCTATAGAGAAAATGAGATAAAACCATTTTAAAATATATCCCCACTCAGTTCCAGATCCAACAGCTGTCTCTCTCTGTGTTTGATATTAAAGACATGGGATGAAATACTGCCTGCTGTGGAGCTGATGACAAAGCACTAGGATGCACAAGATTTCAGTCACAGCTGAAGCTGAAAGCTGGACAAATTAATCAGGTTCTTCTCTTATCTAGAAGGGACAATTGATGATGCTGGATGAAGAGAGAGGCTCTGCCTGTGCTGCAGTCCCTGCCCGGTAGCTGTGCCTGGGGAGCCCTCTAGTGCAGCCACAGCAGAGGCTCCCAGAGGATGCTGCCACGGCACCACCTCCTCACAAGTTGTGGGTCGTGCTGAGAAAGTCCCCTCCTCTGGCATTGCTGATTTCCCTGGAGAGCAGCATTGCCTTGGACTGTAGGTTTTTCCAAGGGATCGTCTGGTGCTGGCTCGTGTTTGTGCAGCCCTGGGCTGCAGAGAGGATCCTTCTGCCCAGCACAGCTTAGGGAAGGAGGGTTGTGAGACCTAGAGCTCCTCTGGGGTCACACAGTGCAGCTGCTGTGGAGGGAGAGAGCTTAAAAAGCAGGATTTAATCAAGTGAGGCTGAGGTATCTCAGGGGAGCAGTCTTGAGGGTTCAGATATGAACCAGAAAGATGTGCAGGCTAAAAATGACCCCACAGCACAGACACTGAAATGGAGCCAGAGCTGGAGTTGGAAGAGGCACTGTAAGTCCTGGCCAAGGTATAAGAAAAAGATGTCAGAATTGTATGTAATTTGTTAGAAGAGCTGCAGTACAGGCAAGGTAAAGGGGCAGAAGGTAGGTGTGAACACATCCCTGTGCTCACATGCTCTGGGGGGAGAGAGATCATACATCAGCTTGAAGACAGGAACAGGCAGTGCCTGTTCAGTACACTTGGGTTAACACAGCTATGGGCAGCCAGTCACCAGAACATGCACAGCTAAAGCTGCTCCTCTGTGAACTTTAACACAGTCACCACTTGAAGAAGCTTGCTAGCAGTGGAAAAGATTTCTCTTTAAAAAATACAATAGAAAGAAACATGTTGAATGTTGGCTCCAGATCTATGGTAGATGATGCAAAATAAACCTCTGTAGTGCTGTAGTTAGCATTTAGAGTCCTGGGGAAATGCCTTCTGTTTCACAGTCTTAAAATATTCCTGCTGTTCCTGGACAGTCAGCACCTGCCAGGCAGGGTCAGCCCTTCACCACTCCTTCCACTGCTCTTCTTAGGGTGCCCGTAAGGTCTTGTGCTCTGTTCTCTGCTTCCCCTGCAGAGTTCAAGGGTAAGACTGAGGTGAAAATCCTGGAAGGGGACATCCGAGATGTGACATTCCTGCACCGTGCCTGCCAGGGGGTGTCCCTGGTCATCCACACGGCTTCCCTCATTGACACCCTGGGCCTCATCGAGAAGAAGCTGCTCTGGGAAGTCAACGTGACAGGTGAGCAGGTGGAGCACCTTTCTCAAACCCACATCTCTGTCCTGACCACCGTCTGCTCAGGCAAGGGAGCACCTGCCCCCTGTTTGTTTTGAGCCAGGTTAACTGGGTTGTTCTGCACCTTGCACAGACATACCCAGGGGTGCAAATCCCGTGTCTGTGCAGCCCCAGGAAGTTCTGGGCCTCTCCACACCTGGTGTTCCACTTCAGGGCAGTGCAGGATCTTTCATTCTTGTCAACACTTACATATGCCCATGCTGAGATCTGCACAGGCTCTGCCTTCAGTGGTGACAGTCATAAACCCATGCTCAGTGGAACTTTCCCCTCTGAAATCCCAATGCTCACTTCAGAAATTTGTCCTTATTCTCCAACCCCACATGGCATCCCTGCTGTGTACATATTTCAAATTTTACAAGTACTGCAGGCTTTGGCTGCAGTTACAGAAATATTGCATTGATAAAATCTCAGAGCCTGTGGCTCTCTCCTTGCTGTTCTTTTTCTTCTTTTTCTCCTTTTCCTTCCTTTGCCATTAAGTTTGTGTGTGCAAGAAGGCAATAGAGAGGAGCAAATGCTCTCCCACCTTGAGCTTATAATTTAAAATTCCCCAACAAACTCAGAGCCATGGGAGGGAAGGGTTTCAGTGACTCAGTGATGGGATTTCCCCTTCCACTAAGAAACCCCCATTCTTCATGAAAGATCAGATGAAGGAAGAAGGTTTAGACTTAGGAATGGCCCTGTAGCATCACCTACCAGGAAGTTTAAATGTATTTCCTAAAAGAACAACTTCACCCCCTGTCTGTGATGCCAAACCCCTCAGTGCCATTCAGAGAACTGGTACTGCCTAACCTGCATGCACCCTGGCCTCTCTGGCTGTGTTGCTTCAACAGCTTGGGGGAGATTTGGGGAAGATGTTCTTATTTACATGAACAGCTTTCCCAGTTCTTTGTTCCTCTCTGCCACAGACACAGGGCTTCTTCACAGAAAAAGAAGGAACATACCTGCACAGGCATCGCTTTCACAAATATTGGCTGCTCACCAGCGTTCAGAGGCAGAGAGAACTCTTGGCAGTCGAGTTGTTTCTCACATGTACCTTAGAAACAGTGGGATTGCATTTTAGTTATTTTGGTGTGGCTCATTGCCTGTACCATTAGCTTCCAGACCCTTTCATTTCTGCTCAATCAAAGCCACAAATTGTCAGTGATCAAAACATTGAGCCCAGTGGGCAGCCTCTTAGGCCCCTTTCAGGAGGGAGGATCAGAAAGGCAAGTTCCTGGAAACCTGTGCATTGGGTAATATGAAAATATACATGGTTGGTGGTTCAGAAAGGGAATTTGTAAAGCTCTGTCTTTATGACCATATTCCTGCCACAATCTGGTTTTTCACAACAGAATGTGCTGCTTAAACACCCTTTTCCATGGGGAAAAATAAAAAATGACAATTACAAAAAAAAACCAAAAAAACCCAAACCACCCCCCCCCCAAAAAAAATTTTAAAAAAATTTAAAAACCCCGAGCTACTATTAAAATGTCCCAAACCCAGAAAGCTCTTTAGCTCTGACTTCTCAGTACTCACTCCCTTGCCAAGAGTGTCTGCCCATGGGTGAAAAAAGCCCACTGGGCCAGTGAGGATTAGCTGACAATGTTTGCTAGAATGAAATACCATCCACAGTTCTGCTCCCAGAGCCAACTGGCCGTGAGGTCAGTCAGTGGATACTGCTGTCCTCTGTTCCCTGTTTCCTTCCATTTCCATGCTGATGCTCTTCTGGTTTTCTGACCAGTTCTGCTATCTACTTCACAGGCTTGCAGGATGAAAGTTTTGTTTCTCCAAGAAAATAGAACTTGTTTAATATGAATGTTTCAAGAGTCAGATGTGGATGTTCATGAACCAGTTAAACTTGCCTTGATGCAGGGCTTTCCTCCATTGCCACACAATATCTCAGAGCAAAAATATCCCTTTTTAGGAAGGAAGGGAAGCAAATGTTTAAAAGGAAGGGAACTGAGAAAATAATTAATTATAATCTAAACAGAATACCTTCTATGAGCCAGATTCTCAGCCAGAAGGGCAAGAAAATCATGGGGACCCACTCACTGAATAAAGCATGTAATACAGTAATAATTTACATTATTACACACTATATGAAAGATATTTTGAGATCCATGGTAGGAATCTTTAAACTTTTACATACTATTCTGATTTGCAAATAAACCACATTTTATTTGGGTGAAATTCGTCTTGAACAGATACCAACTGTCAAGATAATTTTATATTTCCTTTTTTCTAAAACTTGCTATCTCACTTGATTTCATCAAGACCTTCTGCATTTGATTACTTTCCCTCATTTTCTAAACAGTATTGTCAGAAGGAATGAAGCTATTATTTTTAAAATAATATGATAAAATATTTTTTTTCCAGATGACCCTGGCTTGTATGTCATCTAAACAGGGTGACTTGCATGAACTAATTTTTCACATCAATTTATTCCTGTCTGTGTAATGCTTTCTCAGTGCACTTCCTTAATTTTTCTGAAAGCTTCGTCCAGATTTGTTTTCCATTTGTTTCAATTTCTTTCTTTTTCTTGTTCAAGCTTGAAAAGAGGAATTTTGGTGTCCTAACAATATTCAGCTCAATAATTCCTTCTATTTTACACTCATTAACAAGTCCATATTTTCCTGCCAATATTCCTGGCTCTTCTGAACCTCTTTAATTCGTTATATGGTGTTGCAGTCACACTAGTCTGGTCTGCATTGTGCTGCCTTTAGTTGTTGCTGTAGCAGACTGAGCAGACTTGGAAGATCTTCTATGTGCCTCACTGCTGGTGTTTGATTTTATCCCCTGGATTTTAGGCTACACTCTTCTGGTATCATATCAGTATTTTTAGTTTAATGTTCCTTTGCCAAAGATGTTTCCAAATGTCTTTGAGCTGTGTCTTCCCCTTCAAAGTCACTGGCCTTTTTACATTTAATTTCTCTCATTACACCATGCACAAAAAAATAGGGCAACTTCTGCCTCAAATCTGGGTAGAAAAAGAAGATTCTAATTGCAACTATAACAACACAACTTATTAAAGTATTTATTTCCCTCTTCAGTGTGCTTTCCTCGTTTAACCTTCTTGGCTATTTAAAAGACTTTGAACAGCTGACCTCCGCTGCCCCCGATGAAAGCATTAAAGGATTTTAAATGTAAGAAACCCTGTACTGCTGCAAGGAAAAGCCAGGATATGACAGAAAAGGAGGCACACATACACAAACCTCTCTTTTCTCATTGCACTTTATGATCTTTGACTACATTTTATTGTGCCTTGCTTCACCGTGTTTCTCTGCAAACCCTTTCCTTTAGTCAATTGAATACTGGATAGATCTGCACTGGGTGTGAGTGCACTGATTTTGAAGCAAACTTTCAGGTCCCACGCCAATTCTGTCCCTTCTTAGCAAACCACCCAAGAGCATCCTCAAGCCTGAAAAACATGGGCTTCACCATAGAGCAGGGAGGATACCTAAGGAGAGGGGCAGCCTCTGAAGGTTCTCTGCCTTCAGCCAACTCCATCCGACCAAGAGGCACAAGTCCCTGAATCTGTGGTCAGGGCCCCTGCTAAGTTAAGGAGGGGCAAAAACTTGATTCTTGGCATAAACATACCCCCACAACATGCAATTAGGACCAAATATTCACCCTTGTTTAACTCTGGAAGGTGCACTGATACTACTTAATTACAGATTCAGAGCAGGTTCAGTGTCGTTGAACATACTGCCCTGTTCAGGACAGGATTCTTCCAGCTGCAAGGAGGGAGATCTGGCTAAGCTCTGGCCAGAGATGCTGTTTCTGATCTGAAACCCCCACTTTTTCCTGGTTAGGGGGCCCTAGACTGCCTTTCCTGTTTGTTTTCTGAAGGTACCCAGCTGCTGCTGGAGGCGTGTGTCCGCTGTAACGTCCAGCACTTCATATACACCAGCACCATCGAAGTGACAGGCCCAAACTGCAGAGGCGACCCCATTTTCAACGGTGACGAAGATACAGCTTACGAGAGCACATCCAAATTTCCTTATGCCCAAAGCAAGAGACTGGCAGAGGACTCCGTGCTGAAAGCAGACGGCCAGGTGCTGAAGGACGGTGGCACGCTGATGACCTGTGCCCTGAGATCCATGTACATTTTTGGGGAGGGCTGCCCGTTTCTCCAAGGCCACCTGGATAAGTGCCTGCTGAACAAGAACGTCTACCTGCGCTTCTCCAGGAAGGAGGCCCTGGTGAACCCTGTCTACGTGGGCAACATCGCCTGGGCTCACCTGCAGGCAGCCAAAGCCCTCCGAGCCCCGCAGAAAGCCAAGGTGGTCAGGGGCAAGTTCTACTACATCTCAGATGACACTCCTCACATGAGCTACGCTGACCTGAATTACGAGCTGACCAAGGAGCTGGGCTTTGGCATTGAGCCCCAGCTCCCCATGCCTCTGACAGTGCTCTATTACTTCTCGCTGCTGCTGGAGGTGGTGAGCTTCCTGCTGAGGCCCTTTGTCAGGTACATCCCCTCCACCAACCGGCACCTGGTCACGCTGCTGAACACCCCCTTCACCTTCTCCTACAGAAAAGCACAGCAGGACCTCGGCTACGTGCCCCGCTACACCTGGGAAGAGGCCAAGCAGGGCACCGGGGAGTGGATTGCCTCCGTGATCCCCCAGAGAAGGCTGCTCTTGCAAAGCAGCACTGCCTAAGCCTGAAGAGGAGCTGAAGCCCAGCTAAGCAAGTAGGGCCTTGAGCCAGAGGAGAGCTGGGTGAGCAGCAGCAGCAGCAAACCAGAAAGCATTTAAGGGAATACTTTGTGTAAGAGCCCACTTGAAACCCCTCACCCCTAACCCCTAACCTAAGAATAAATAAAAGTGAAATGTTCATTTGTTTGTTGAGTACAGGCTATGAGGATAACTGTACTGCACAGTGCACACCCACTTCTACATCTCTGCAGCACAAAGACTTATTTTAGTAAGACTCCACACAATCCATGGTGTGAACACTCCAGCCCTTCTTTCATTCCATGCCACCTCCAAGGCTTTTGTAAAACACAACTTGTCCTAGAAGTATGATTACACTTCACAAATGGACACCACTCGGCTACACCCTACTAACTCAGTGTTTGCCAACCTCACCAAACAGGCAGCAGGCAGAAGCCACCTGATGGCAAAAGCTGTAACAAATCTTGTTCACTTTTTCAAGGGTGTTGTGCATTTCATGGTGACCTGACTGTCAAACTTTGAGCACTGTAGGCATCATGAGATCAGAAGTAAGTGCAATGCAGTTTTAGTTAGGACAGTGTGTGGAGGGAGAGAAGAGACAGATTTGGTCAGGTGAATACTTCTTTATGCAGCCTCATTTTCCAACAAATCTGGTGGGTGTCCAGCAGAATGACTTCAAGAAAATGAAAGGGAGAAAAATATTGCAGGAGGGCCTTGGTCACTGAGGGCTTCCCACTGCAGAGTCAATGCATTTGTGAGCACTGAGGAAAAATAAAGAGTGCTGAAAAAAATCCTGTTCTTACCACGTTTCAGCTGGGAATAAAGGCCAGCTTTAGCTGAAAGGTACACATGTGCTACCCCTGTGCTTCTCTGATGGCCACAGGAGCTTCTGCAGAATGTATAACTTGACTTGTGGGCATCAATACAGATCTTGTCTGAACAAACAGATGTGATCCAGTGTTTGTTTCTAAAACATACATCTCACTAGCTGAAAACAACTTCAAAAGATGGGAATTTCTCTGTTCTGTTTTGGATGGCATGAACAGAAACATTTTACCTGACTCAGTACTAATGTAAATAAATCACATTTCCAGGGATGCTGACAGCTTGAAGTCTGTGCTGAGTTTAATTATTCAGTGCTGTAGACATTGGATAGTCCCAGTGCAAACATTACTATGTGCTTTAGTAACACCTTTGGTTAACTCTGTAGGATCTGAAGTAGTAGAATAGCAGACACCAGAACTGCCAGTCATATTCTGGGGACACAGACCCTCCACAAGGGTATGGGCTTTGGGTTCCATCTGTTTGTCCCTCCCTCCCTTCAGATGTGTGATGATTCACCTTTTCTGCCATGGTGACATTATCAAACATCCTGAAGGAACCCAGGGTGACTTCCAGGAGAGGTCTGGGGAGAGAAAGAAGGGCCACAACCATTTGGGGTGCAGCTGCTTTAGGCCCTGGCAGAGCATCAGCTGGTCCTGTCAGGCCTCACCTCTCCCTGCAGCAGGGACACTGCACTTAGATCCCTGTGCCTTCTTCTTCTCCATCCCCTTCCATGGCCACTGTTCCTCTTCCCCCTCCCCATGCACACTCTTGTTTTATTTATTCCGCTCTCTGCACGCCCTTAGAAAAGCAAAAATGTGTTTAACAAAACAGCACCCATAGCTTTTCTAGGCTAATGATATTTCATCCTGATGCTCAGTGAGTGCCAAGCAATGGGAGCAGCCATGGCTGCTCTGTCACTGAAATAGGACTGGGAAGGGCATTCCAGGCACAGGGAATCAGAGCAGGAAAGGAAGAGGGAGAACAGCAGCAAAGCCGCTATTTAACAGGGGGAGACACTTCACACATCAAAGGGCTGGGGCATTAAAACACATACCAGAAAACTGGGACATCTTTCCACAGGTTTAACAGAGGTCCTAAAATATCCACAGATGCTGCCAGAGAGAATAAAGGACAATTTTTCTTCCACAGTTCAGTGACTTGTTTCCCAAGTACAAGCTCCCATTGCCGGAGCTTTCCTTGCCATTTTTGCCTTCACAGGAAGACAGTGGGATCTTTTCATCTCTCCAAGAGCCTTTCTCCCAATAGTCAGATTTCTAAGCGTTAAATTCCTCCTTTGTTGAACTTCCTCACATGTCTTGCTACCACATCCCTTCCTTCAATCCCCATGACAAGCCATTCCTGCTTTCAGGAAGCTTATTCCCCACTTCTGTCCCTCCCTGAGCATCCTTGTGTTGGCATCTGTGTTGTCTTTTGCTTCAGGTGGCTGCCCAAAATAGTGGAGTGCCTGGAACAAAACACCCTGGAAGCCCAAAGGAGGGGCTGTCTGTAAAAAACATTTATCCTGCTGCTGAGAGGCACTGGAGCTGTTGTGTGCTGTTACCCAGTAACAAACACAGGCCAATAAGGATATTCCAAGGATACCAAGAGGGAGCACAGGCAGACTCTTACCACAGAGGGTTGATTTTCTGCAAGTTTGCACTCCAGTCTAGTTTGCAGCAGCTTGTTTCTATACTCTTACTCTTGGCAGGTGAGCAAAATGGCTACAAAATGTACTTGGCCAGGATGAGCCTTATTGTTTTTACATCAGCTGACCAAGACCATTCTTCTGATTTAATTAGTTTGTCTGGCAGTCAATAAAGCAAACTATTGGTTATCAATGAAGCTCCACTGTCAACAGGATCACAGTCAGTGAGAAGAACTTTACTTCTTTATAAACAATGGAAAAGAAAAAAAACAAACCCAAAGCATTAAGGCTGCTTTGCTGGAAAGGTGCTTATTTACCCTTGAGACATGCAGAAAAGTAAGAAATAGCAAATGCATATCAGTAATACTTACATGCTACAGGCAAACTAATGACTTCTGGCTCCAGCAGGTACAAAACCCTATCTTTATAAACACCACCATTTGCTGTTAAATATTTTGTCATTGGAGAGGAGCAGAGTTTTGCTTGCTAAAAGTGACCAGGAACTATAATAATGCACATTTTGAACAGATTTAGGAATAAGGAAGATGCTCCAAAGAACAGAAGCAAAAGTGGCAAACATGTCAATACCAGAAATCCATGCCTGGAATTGGTATCATTGATATAGGTCACAGTCAGTGGAGAACTCTTGGGTAGTTAATGCCAATGAGCATGTTTTTTTGTGAAAAATCCATTTCATCAGACAAGCATGACACTGGTATTCTGAGTGTGTTGCAGACTTCAAATAACTGTAACATTTTTTACATTATGAAGTTAAATGAATTAATACAGACTAAATGATAAAAATCACAAAATTAATGTTAACTTTCTCAATTATGATCTTTAAAATGGCATTTATTTATTTTTTAAAGCTTTGGTTCAATTTATAGGCTTTGTGCAGAATAATGATGTGAAAAGTTATGTGCAACCCCTTTTAAGTAGGAGACCAGAAGTTACAATTGTTTCTTGACCTGAAAAATTTATCACTGAGATTAAGTGATAGATGTAGATATAATAGATTATAGTGACTGTAAAGCTTATTTGGGAAGTGGGAGTACAGGAAGTGGGAGTTCCAGAAGAACAATTTCCTTGTCATGACCCCTGTAGTCCCATGTAACAATACTCTTGTTCCTCCTGAAAGCTCTCCAGCTGCATCTCCATCTCAGTTCAAAAACCACTGGATAACTGGAATTCACATATGGCTCTGCAAAGGATTTCTTACTCAGACCAGTGAATGCTATTTCTAGTCATTCCTCATTCGCATAACTAAACCTGTCTCATTTCTTAAATAAGATGTGTCTCTCCAGTGCTGGCAGCAAGCACTGAATGTTAAGTAGTTAAGGACTAATCTGCAAAAGGGAAAAGAACATTAATCAAAAATAAAGATTTATTAAATCTCCAGCTTTATCCTATAACAGGTGCCACTCAAAATGCTTAACATGCATTGTGGAAGATTATCAAGACAGAGAAAGATTGGGATTTTTTTGCTGCCTAAAATGTGGGGAGATGACTTAGAAAGTTTAAAAAAAACCAAAATACAAGCGGGCAAAAGTTGCTTTGAAGGTACTTATATACCTGGTAATCATCTCATCCTTTTTTTTTCCTTTTTTTCTTTTTTCCTTTTTTCCAGAAAGAAAATAAATTACAGTAATGAATCATCTTCAGCTTCTCTATTTTCTTTTTCAAACATTCTCGCACCTCAAAATTTTCAGTGTGGTGATTTCATCAGAAGCTAGATATATACATATTCTGATAATCCCACATGCAATTTCACTTATACATTTAGGTTTAATTTATCTAGACCAAAAGCATACCGGTTTTTTTACATGCACTTGGGCTTTCTACATGCTTTATTTGCAAGTGCTGTTGACACAGGGAATGCTGCACCCTCACCACTAAGTCCAAGAAAGCTCACTTTAAAGGGGGGGTTTCTTTTGGTCCATCTTAGAATTGATGTCTCTTGTCTACAGGGCTCTTGAAAGAATAAACTGTGGCACACAGGTATTGCTGCAGCAATGGTCTCTGTGGCCGGCCACGAGGAACAACCAAGAGATGAACACTGTTTGACCCCGATGGTGGCACGGTAGGTTCTGCCTGTACCAAGCGGCTGAGGCAGCTGTTCTGCAGCGTTCAGCTTTTCCTGCTTCTCTAGGAACCTTCCCTCGGCCCCCATAAATGAACCGGCTCTGTATTTACAGAGAGGAGGTAGTTGCTTTTACAGTGGTCTCGTTTAATTTGAACTGGCTGCTCCTGGCATTGCTACAAGCGAGGGGAAGGAACCAGGACGGCTTCACAGCAGGAGCTGGATCATCTCTTGCAACAAGCGCTGTGATTAACTGCAAACTGACCGGGTCCTCCTGCAGGAGACAGATCCCAGCTGGAATTTCCTGCCTGTCAGTGCCTCTGTGCCTCCTCTTGGGCTGTGGGAGCAGCCGGGAGCTCTGGAAGCCGAGCTGGGCATCAGGGTGCTGGCGGCAGAGCACAAAGCTCCCTGATGGACTGGCAAGGCGGGAGGGCGGGAGGTGGCCACGGACACGTCGGGGACAGGTCCCAGGGTAAGGACCAGATCCGCGCTCAGATCTCGCCATCCTTTACAGGGAAAGGGGTTTTTGGGCAAGGGATGTCCCGGAGCGGCCGCTGGGTGGGGTGAGTGCAGTGCGAATCTGGGACTTCCCTCTGCGTCCCCTCCCCGCGGCTCCTGGGCGAGGACACAGCGGCATCGGAGCCCAGGAGCAGCACTTGCTCCTCGGTGGCATCCTTTTCTTGCAAAGGGAGGAGTGTCCGATCAGCTGCTCGGTAGCACCGATGCTTTGCTTCACACGGTTTAGGTCCGCTGGCTGTGCTGGCCTGTGCCTCTCACAGCCACAAGATGGTACCTTCAGCGATGGTTTCCCCTCACTCGCTCTGCAAAGCCCAACTTAGTATTCCGACTGCGGAGTTTCTGTCCTCACGGAGTCTGCACTTTTATCACAAAAAACACAGCGCAAGGTTGCTGGTGCGAGCTGCCTGCTGCTGGGTACGGGGGATCCAGAGAAACAGAGACAAATGATCAACTCTGATACTCACAGAAGTAAGGGTTCATCCCACCTCCTCTCCTGCTAACATTCTTGGGTGTTTTGCAACCCAGGACAACTCCTCTTACAAGTCAAAATTTCACAATGTCACTTTAAGGGAATGACTTGATACACATACTTCAAGAAAAGGTCTCAGGTTCATCCTCTGAACACTGCTCCAGTGGGAGTGATGCCACGCTAAGAACTACAGCACAGCTGAGATAGTGTCTGGGAGAAGCTCCCAAGGCTGGAGTGTCACTGTCTAGCTTTTCGTTCCTGTCTGAGAACGTATTGGTTAAAACACTGGAAGTCTGCTGGGCCTCTCTGTACAAGCAGACAGGTAGTACAGGATTTAAAAAAATCCCTCGAGTTTCACCCTTGCTTCCTCCCTCTAGCACTCCTGCAGCAAGGGATGGAAGAGCTACAGGTGATAGAGTCAAGGTCAAATGTATGAATCCCATTCATTATTCACTTTGGTTTGGAAAAACTGTTCTGTCCCTATAAAGTACAGTGCAAGAATCCAAAAGTAACTGTGGGGCTCACATTTATATCACAGGGACATTTTACTTGGATGTCCTATTTTCGAGTGTTATGTTTTGTACTCGGTTACTGTGAGCCATCTCACTAAAACCAGGATGTTGCCAACTGTTTGAACCAGAGCAATCAAGAGGATAAATTGCATAGTATGTCTATGGAACAAAGATCCACGTCTGCTTCACATTTAAGTTGTAAAAAATTGTATTTTCTGAAAAGCAAGTTGACCTTAATGTGCAGCAGTCCCCACTCTTGATCATTTAATGATGCTGGAACTTCTTCCAGACTGGAAGATAAGCCAAGTTTTACATTTCTTTTATTTTTAAGGGTGATTCTCACCATTCTGAAAAAAAAAAAAAAAAAAAAAAAAGGCTGGGGCTTGGAAATATTAAACTATGAGTGACACAAAAGCTCATTATTTAGAAGCAGTCTCATAATTCTTGCAGACTGACTCATCAGTTTTTGAAAAATCAGGCTTGTCAAGCAGCTGAAGTACAGCGTTTTCTCAACAGGAGCCTATTTAAATCTCATGGTGCCCACAGAGGCTGCAGACCCTCCACATCAGGCGACTTTTTTCCCTCCAGGAAGAAGGCTCCTCACAGTCACAGTTCATGTCCCACATCACAAATGCATTTTCGTCCTTTGTATTGATTTTCTGATCTGTCCAGGGCAGACTGCTGTGCCCCCTGTGCCTGGCTGGCTCCGCTCAGCCTCAAACCAGGAGCTCTGCACATCCTGGTGAGTTACACACACAGACTTGGGCAAAGGTTGTTCAGCATTTGGGAGACACTGCGAGTGTCTGACATTTGAACCTTAATGTTCAAATGTCACCATTCTGGAAGTCAGTCTGACACTATTATTGAAAATAAATCATGACTCCCAGATTCTGAGCTGACCAGCACCAGAGCACACCCAGCCACATCCTTGCCCTTTCCCAAAGGCTTGAGCTGGCAAGCAATTTCTACTGCAGGGGTAAAAAAAAAGGATGTGGGCAGAGCATCTTCCTGATGCAGCTAACCAGCATCTGGTGCTGAACATAACCTGTCCAGAGGGAACATGTCCAGGGCTACACACTGTGTTCTGTGAAGGGCTGGATATGCTTTACCCACAGACTTCTATTAAGAAATAGCATGAACAGGATCTGGAGGAAATCTGATGCAGTATATTGAATGGTTTTCTTAGGAGACACACTTGAAAAAGCAGCATTTGTGTATTATTTAAGCTAATAAAAAATCAATGTAACGATGTCACCTGGATGTGGCAGCGAATTTTTCATTGTCACTGAACTCATCAAAGCCTGCTTCACAGTGAAGCAATTAATTCCACAAGTTGATGGCTGGTGTGCATTCAAAGACTTGGAGGATTCTTTTCCTGTGGAAAATTTCCACTTCAGTTGCAAAATATCTAATGAGAACCTGAAAACCTAACCTTGCTGTGATACAAATAGAAATGCAGTGTGGGAGCTTGGCATAAGGTTTAGCACACTTGTAGTACTGGTCTGACATAAATGGTTGCTCAGGTTACACTGGTTTTAAGATTTGAGCACACTAACAGCAGGAATCTATGGATTCTTTGAAATTATGTGCCTGGCTAAAGTGCACAAAATGTGTGACCACGCATCAGCACAGAGCTAAGAGAACACTTGCAAAAATGCCAGAGAACTGTCAGGGAAATCCCTTGATGTGAACATTAGTGTAGAAATAGCCCACAGGCATAAAGCACCACAAGTAATAACGGGATGTGTTCCCAAACAAAGGACAGGATGAGCCATCTAGAACTGGGGACAAAAAGAATTCAAATGCATCCAACAGAGAGTGTCTTCAGAGATTCTCTCTTGAGGGTACTGATGATCTTCACTTATTTTGCTGTGTAACAATCACTGCACAACGGACTCTATTTGCAGACTGTACCACTCCTTTGTTTTAATATAATATTCTCAGTTACTTTGGGTTTGTTCAGTAAAAATCTTGAGATTAAAAGAGATTGGTGTCCCTATGTTGTTAACACTGTGCTCCAACACGCTGCAATCTGATTTCTCCAAAGCAAATCCAGCGGTGAAAGGTCATTGGATAACCATGTTGGAAAACTTAGTGGGAAGTATTTTGGTGAATTTCTATTCATCATTACTCAAACAGAATAGCAAATGTGAATGAGTAACTCCCATCCATGAAGTTATGAAAGGGTTTTTACTTTCTGATTCAGTGGCATTTTATTGACCTGCCCTAGAAAAGATAACACAGCAAAGGAAAGAACTTTTGTAAATTCAACCCTAGACTTAGAGATCCCACAGGAGCTCTGGAATGCAGAACAGGAAAGGACCTCCTACATCCTTGATTCAGATACATGAAACTGCAGGTGAGCACAAAACATCACCCCTTTATGCAGCGGATAAACATGTTTTCTACTCCTAGGACCTCACTGTCAGAAATGATTAAGGCATTGCAGGTATAAGTTTGTGTGGGGCTTTTGTGCAAGGTTTCTCCTCCAGGAAAAGCAGCTTCTTTCTCTCCCAGGCTGACCGACCACTTGATGTGCTGTGGACAGCCCTTATCCCCTCTGTCAACCTTCCACTTTGCCAGGCTGAACTCCTCCATCCTCTCCATTCCCTGACAAGCCTCAATACTCCTGTCTCCGCTGAGACAAGCCCTCCTGAACACAGGTGACCAGAACCACACAGAACCACATCTCCATCTCAGAGGTGTTCACCCATCTCTGCACAGCACTGACAGGCTTTTTGTTTCCTTGGGAACACCCTCTCAGTGCACGGACACCTTGCCAGCACCGTGAGGCTCTTTGGCAGAGCTCGCTCTGCTCCCTGACAGCTGCTATTGATTCAATAAGTGACTGGACTAATGCCAAAGAACAGCCCCCTGTCTGTGGATGTCAAGGCCTATTAAATACCAAGATAACCACCTATGGCTCAGGAAGCTGCAGATCACTTCAGGGTACATTTGTGAAGTATCAAAACTCACTTTCCTGCTCTTCTGTTGGAATTTGCTCTTGATCAGAATTGAGTCAAGATACGAGGTCAGACAGACCTTAGTTTTGACTCAGCACAAGCATTTTTATTTTCACTTGCTTTTTTCACCCTGCATTGGTGATCTGTGTATTATGGCTGACTGTATGTTCCATTTCTCTGTTATTGATTTCAGATTGACAACATCCCCGATTATAGTGAAAGGTTTTGCTCCTCGTTCCAGGAGGAACAACTTTGCATTTTGACTTTTTTGAATTTGTCTTCTGCTGTTCCAGGCCTCAGCATTCTCTATATTGACAATTCTTTCTAGGTTTTTCTACAAACAAATTCTTCTTGCCATTACAGACAGACACCATACCTGTCACCTGTGACTACCTGTACAACAGAAACCATCAAAGAAAGCAAACAGTGACACTGTTAGTACACAGGAACACACAGTGCTTCTTCCTTCCTCCCCAAATTCTTCCCTGACTTTTTACCTGCAAGTTTGGCTGTATGAGTGACTGCTCTTTCTCAAACTATTTCTCATGGGAGTTGGCTCAGCCTGAAATATTGTCAAAAAGACTCTTGCTCTTCATATGAAAAAAAAAAAAAAAGCACACCATCACCAGCCTTCACACATCCCACACGTGAACCAGCACAGAGAGAGTTATGCTTCCTTTCCAAAGGAAGCCTATGACTTTGCACCAAGAGAAGCCAGCTCCCAGAGCTACAAGAGAAAGGCTAAAAATAACCCATTAAAGGATTAATTTCAGGATTTTTAAATACAGCTAATTAATATGCATAGGAAAGGCACATGGTCTCCGGGAAGGAGCACACACAGTCAGAGTCTGCAAGGGAAGGGAGGGGGGGGCGGGTGACATGCAGGCAGAGTGCCAACGGAGAGACAGAAGAGGATATTCCCTCTATATATCCCTTGGGCAGGGAACATGCAAAAAAATGTCTGTTTCAGACAAGGTGGAAGCAGAGGGGTGAAGCACTTCACTGTTGAAGAGGCAGAGACAATTCAGTGCAACCACAAAGGACAGGACACACCTTGTTACACCAAGAGAATTCCAGGGAGGTGGCCCAGGGGCTGAGGACACCACAGGGAGATCAATGGATGCAAAAGCTGCTGCTTCAGAAGAGACGCTGCAGTAGGAAGCTGGGTGCAGTGTGAATGTGCCCATGCAAAAAACTACAGAGCAACAGCTGGATGAAAAACTGCATCTCAAGGTGAACAGCATGGCAGTACAGCAGGGGCCATGTGTGGCACTCAGTTATGGCACTTTGGAGGCAATTTCCTCTTATGATCATTACATCCTGAGGTTGAAACACCCTGGGATGTTTGGGCATTGGATATAAAGTGGGACACAAGGGCTGGCAGTCATGGCACATCATGAAAACAAGGCACCACGTATGAGCAACATGAGTGACGTCAGACAGAAAGGATTATCTACAGTTAATGTGAATTAGGAAGCAAATCTGGTTATTCACAGGCTGTACTGCAAAAACTAGAGCTATAGCAGCAGTTCCAGGGGATTTCATGGTGCCTGGGGAAAACAAGCTCAGTTGAAGCCATTTCCTCATACCACTTTCCCTGTGAATAACACTTAAAACAATTGGAAACTTCTTCCATTTCACAGACAGCAGAGGAATGGACAGACTGACTTTACTGCCCAACTCACTGTCTACTTTAAGCCTCAAGAAAAGCTGGGGGTTTAAGCTGGTGGTTTAATTATTTAGTACCATTGCTTGTCTGCCTGTCCCTTTACCCTCATATCTAAAAGGATTTTCAAACCTTTTAGCCACGTTCACACAATTTGACAAACGGGGAGAAATTTCAAACTTTTGTGAGGTTTGGTGGCTTTGACAATGGCACCCAGGAACAGCCTCCAAGTGTTGTGCATGAAGCTGCATCTTGAGAGCCATCTAAGCACTACAGGGACCTGTTAGAAGCAAATACGGGGTACAGGGGTTTAGTTTTGCAGAAGGGGGTCTTGATACATGTGTAAGTTGACAAAGTCCTTAATAGAGCTGCAGGGGAAAGAAAAGTTGCAGCACCACCAAGCCTTTGGAATAGGGTCAGCTTCACAGTCCAGTGCTACAGGATGCTGCTTTTGGAGGCAAAGGACAAACACCACACCCTTTTCACTTAAAGACATTCTTTATTCAATCTTTTTTATATACAATATTATTTTTTTAATCTGTAAAAAGTACATATGCAGGATTCCAGGTCAGAGGCAGAAGGTTTCCACATCAGAAGATAGACTTTTGCCCTTTTATTATTTTGGAGGAAAAAATAATCTGTCAGTTTTAGACAAAGCAAGAATAAAGGCAGAATGCAAACCCAACTTCCACCAAGCGATTAGGATTAAAGGCAACAATTCACTGTAACAGGTCAGGCTGTCTCCTCTGACTTTGGTGGTTCCCAACTTTCCTGGGCAATTACAGAGCAGTTTGTTAGAAGGCGCTGACAGCTGAAGCAGCTCGTGCTCATCATCTCTGCTACAGTTGTATGCACACAACTTGCAACAGAGCCTGGGTTTCCTTTTTGTATGGCAACTCAAACTCTTGAGTCAGAAAACTGTTTTCTCAAAATTCAAGGAGTGAAAGAGGCGTGTCTTACTCAGGGTGAACTGATCTCCCAACTACAGTATGGATCTGGCACCAAGAAGCCTGTTTCCTCATTTGTCCCCTTATAAACGAGGGCTAGGTTTAGTAGTGTAAATACCAACAGGGCTTTGCTTAGGGGGTGCACTTCTAACCTTAAAGGATGGCATTACAGGGAGTCTGTAATCATTGTCACCTTTCAGAACCCAGGCAACATTCAAATCTTGTGAAATACTATGTGGAAAAATATCAGTGTTTGGGAGCTAGAACATGGTGATCCACAAATTTGGAACAGGGAGCTGAAGGAACCATCATCAAGGTTTTTTAAAGCAAAGGTGTGACTGGCACATGGAACTACTTGCTATTCCTTCTGCTCCAGGGCACTTGCTATTTTCCATACTTTCCTTGAACATTCAGTTTGAAGGACTATATTGTGCAGCGAAACTAACACTCAGAATATCATTCAAGGGTTTTGTTTTTATTTAGAGGACAAAGCGAAGAAGTTGACTTCTTGACTGCAGGGCATGCACAGCTCCAGGGTTTTTAATGGAAGCTGCAGAAATTTGGCCTCTTTGAAAAGTCAAGCTCTAACTGTTAGAAAAAAAAAATACTGCTGGGAGATCCTGACCAACAAGGCAAGTTTGAGGCTTGGATTAGGAAAAGAACCATACAACCTTGTTTTGACTGCATGCAATCAGGAAATAAGACAATTCTGGGATTTCCAGGCTCTTGCCCAAATCCAGTGTGCCAAAAATGCACATGATTTTCTGCTTTATATTTCATTCTGTAAGGGGAGAGGGTATTGTAGAAATTGTAAAATGGGACAGCTACCTAGAGAAAATGAGGATTGTTTTGTTAGAGAGTACAGTGCAAGACTCAGAAACAGCTAGGACTAAAAAGTCATTTTTGTGCTTAAATTTACACTCTTATCTTCAAGAAAGTAAGACAGCAGCAACAGAATGAAAATGGCAACATTCTACTGTACCTTATGTACCCAGAGGGAAAACGGTCTGAACTTTGGGTTGCGCATAATGACCTTTTGCAGATCAGAAACAACTTTTCTGTGAAGGACTCAGAAGGAGGACACATCACTTCAGTTAGAAGTTTCAGTATCAGTGGTGCTTGGTAATTAAGCACATACCTCACCCAGAACCCATTACCTCCAAACTCTGCTTGATCTAGGAAATCTCAGGATGAAATTTATGAAAGACACAGCAATTAGTCCTTAATATGGATTATTTTTGATAGACTCTGCACATCATTAGCTTCTGGAGGAAAAGGACAGTTGGTATTTTAAAGAGTGATGGAGTATTAACTGACTGTTGTTGGGGTAACTGCAAAACAAGATACGAATGTCCTTTATTTGGTACCTGCCCCTTATCTACACAGAGAAGAAATAGCAGTACTGTACATCTGCTTTGAGAAAACACCATCCCATAGCATGAAATGGCTTAGTCCTCAATTCAGGCATTCTTGTGGCAGTGAGTTAACCCACTGGGGTTCATGGAGAAGTTAAATTTGAAGGGTTCCTCTGCAATTCACAAGAGGGGAGGGAGGAGGAGAAGCAATGATAAGAAGTTTGCTGTTTCTGGGATTCCAGAATTCTGTCCTTGACCTTTCTCTGAACAGACTGGCAGCCATTCTATACCTGGATTTATCAGGAGGAGTACAGGGATTGGTCTGTGGGGCAGAAAGTGCTTTTATTTTTATTTTTTTTTTAAACAGAAGGGTCTGCTTTTCCTCTTTCTCCTGTATACCGAGACACACAGGAGAACAAGGCAATGGAGTGCAGTTTAAACTAATAACAGTTCTCACAGGATCAGAAAAACAATTTGAAAACACAGCATATCTGAACTTGGGAAAATGAAAAATTACTAGTTCTTCAGTAAGTCACTGAATAATAATTAGAAAAATAAATTAACATGGGGCCAGTAAGAAGAACCCATTTATTAAGCTACTTCTAATTTTAAATAAACAATTACTGAAATCAGTATTATTTATTATATAAATTACTTTATATGTTCTCAAATTATTTTTAGGATGCTGCTGCAAATTACAGTAACAAAGTAACTGGTACTAAGGTATGAACATTGAGACTGAAATTTTTCCCAAGCTCCATGTTTCCTTCCTCTTACTAAAGTAACCATATGGAAAAAAGCATCTGATAGCATTTTTACTTAGATGATATGATGATTTCTAAGTTAGTGACACAGACAAATAAGAATAATTTCGGGGGGGAACTCTACAGTCAGATATTATAGTAAGATAAGGAGAAAAAGTTTTTTTATGTAAAACTTCATATAAAAACATTTTTGAGGAGGGAAAAAAGCACTCACTCCCTTTAAATCTGATGCTGTACCGCTGTAGCTCACTGAAGAGTTCTTCCACTTGCTTCACTACAAAAACATCATCAAGGTTTTTTAAAGACTCAACCTGGGCACTAATTAGAAGGGAAACCAGCACCTAAAGGCTGTTTTTCAGCAAAGGGGCCAGTCACCATGGCAAAAAGATTTGAGAACTATATAGGGGAGTAAAAATAATTTGAGATCTAAGGGTTCTGAACAACAGTAAAAGAAGATTGAGAAAGACAAAACTGAAAAGATGAAAAATCTGGAAAGATGAAACTTTTTTTAGCAAATAAATGAAGACTGAAAAAGACTCAATTCAAGTGACACTATCCAACTCAGCCATGAAGTACTTGAAAAAACCCCATGCAGGTAGCAGCATCATAAATTAATGAAGGAAGAGGCTCTTCAGTTTTTTTTTCCAATCACATGTGAGAGATGTTAGGCTGTTTCCAAAGATCATGCTGGATTTGTACTGGAGCACCCAGAAGAAAAGCAAGTTTTGTAAAGTAAATCAAAGGCAGTTTTAGGCTTCTGTCAGACACATATATACCTGCAAAGAAGGTTCAGTGAATAGAACCCAAAGAATGAAATGTAACAGATTGTGTACAAAAATACAGAGATGCAAACTCTCACTGCTTAGCTCAAGGGGAGCTCCTTTTAGTTCCATATACTGTATCCTCCTATATAAATCACAGAACAATTATGCCCATGTTGTCATGTCTGTTTATTTAGCTAAAAGAACCAGGACTAAGAAAAGAATTTTTTTTTTCATGTGACATAATTTGTGAAGAAGGGAAACTTAGGCTCCTTCCTACTCCTGTGATATGCTCCAGACTCTGACTGAGCTTGCCAAATGAAGTAAGCCCACTATGCTGACAGTGAACAACAAACCAAATGCTTACTATTTTTTTTTTTCTTTTTGGATATAAGCATTATTTTGAAAAGGGAAAATGAAGAGGCAATACTTTTTGTACTTTAGAGTTTAGCTCTAACAGATTAGAGGCTCTGAGAATGGCTGCCAGTCTGGACAAATAGATGCACCTTAGAAAATTCAGACAGGTACAGAAAGAAATTCAAATCCTGATGCTGCTGGTGCAGTGGTGTTGCTTTTTGTTGTTGCTTTGTTCATGCCATCATAAAATTAAAAAAAAAAAAAAAGAAAGAAAGAAAAAGAAAACCTAGGTATTTGGAACCCACCAATCTGAAGAGGTGACTGTGTGTTGTTCCTTGCAGCAGCAAGCAGCAAGTTCCTCTCCCAGGATGGGAAAGCCTCTTCTTCCTCGTGCTGCTGCATTAATATTATCTGTAGATTCCATGTCTTGCCAGGGTTCAAAGCGTGTGAAGTCTCTGTCCTGCAAAAATCACCCTCGCGTGTTTTGGTCGTGTATAAAACAGAACTTTTAACTTATTTATATGTTGAAGAGCTTCGTTTCCCATGCCAATACTTGCTTGACTCGGGGGTCTAGGTTTACCAAGTGTCTGTCTGTCTCCCCTCCTGCTAAAGTCTCAAGTGGTCCATGTAAACAAAACAGAGCTGAAAACAGTCTCTCTTCTTCTTCATAGAGCTGTTTTTATCGATATGCAGGATTTCCTGACAGTGTGGTGTTGGCTAAATGTAAAACAGGCAGAGGATGAGCTTCTGTGTTAAAAACCCAGTTGTCTAATGGTAGAAGATCATCATTGGAGAAAAGCAGATACAAATACCTGGATACCAAGACAGAGATGAAAAACATGGGTATTAAACAGAGCACAGGCAGGCAGGAGCAACAGAACAGCTTCAGCCCCCACAGTTCAGCAGCTACAGCTATAAACAAATTACTTGCTTTCAATCTTTGCACAGCACACACTCAACCTTCCATATTATGATTATCTGAAGTAATTTTTATTATGATCAAGCCCTTCAATGAAAAGTTGTTATGAAGACAGCATTTTAATCTTTCCAAGAAACTTTTGTTTTCCGAGTCTCCCTTCAAAGACTTGCAGTGTAAACAAACAATCAATCAAACAAACATACATACATTAAGACACAAACCACAAGTATTTGGGGGACAGGAGAGCAGAGAAGTGGTCAAAAAGCTTTTCTTAATGGAGTAAACCCACTTGGAAATGACCAATCCTCTTTAATCCAAAGATTTCATGGCAGCACAAGAGAAGCTACAAAACCATGGATGGTATCTGCTTTGTCATTACCATTCTGGAAGCTGGTTCAGCTTCTGGTGAGAAGGACAACAGATTGTGCAGAGGGTTTTCACAGATATTGTACATTATAATACAATGCAGAAGATATGAAGCATGTAACAAAATAAGCAGGAAAAAAGTATCTGTTGTTCCTTTTTTCTTAATGCCCACTTTTGAATGTGGCTGTGCTGTAACTCTGTAGGATATACTGGTAGTAGGGATCCATCAGAGTTTCCTAACACAACTGCTACAACTCGAAAGACATTTCCCTTGCTACAGAAAACCTGGCGGTGCGAGTGCAAGCACAACAGTGTGGGTGCACAGGATCTCTCAGCTCCTTCTTGCTTTTCTGCCATCCAGAAAAAGACAGGATGTCTTGCTGCACTTGACAAGGGTGTCATTCCCATTAGCGGACTCTGCCACATGCAGAATGTGCACACTTGTTCTGCTGTTCCCTCGCTCTCTCTCCATCAGAGACTGGGAGTCTTTGCTGCTTTCAGCCGTGTGTCACTGCCTGATCAATTCTTCTGCTGCCTTTTCTTGCCAGTTCTTCCACAACCCAGTCAGTGGAGCCCTACTTTTTCTTTCCTTCCTCATCTATTTACTGTTTACAGATAAAAATTTCTTGGAGAGATGATTCAGTTTTGTCACACATATCTCATCTCCTTCTCCACACTCTTCATTTGTCTTTAAAGCATCAGGCCCTTCCTTTCCTCAATACTTCTGCCTCGATCTCTCCTGCTGCAGCTCTCCAAGCTCTTTCTCACTACAGCAGCAATATTTAATCTTACTCAAACTCACTTTCCTCATTTGATTCACACTTTTCCTTTGAATAACTTAAGCAACCTACTTCTCCATCTCGGTCCTTCCCACTCAACAGGTACCCTCATGCCAGGTACTGCTCAAAACTCTCAAATTTGCTGTGTGTCTCCTATGAATTCAGGTATCCAAGCAGCAACAAAGCATATTTGGGACACTTACCAAATTTGAATTTGAGAGGAATGAATATGCAGAAGTAATCATCAATAGCAGAAAAGATTACAGTAGGTATTGCTTAAGACATATTTTATGGCCCTCTTCTGAGGAACATCTTCATTTTCCTCATGACATCACACCCAACCTTTCTGTCTTTATTTTCATTTGGGGTATCTTGTTTGACCTTATGTTCTCTGCTTATCTCAATGTGAAACCAATTTCTGGCTTGGGCTATGCCAATTGCATCAATGTCAAAAACATCTAATATCCAGCTCTTCAATAAACCTTTGTTTTGTTCCACAAGCAGGAAATGCTCCAAACCAAAAGTCAGTAAAAATTTCAGAGTTCTTTCCTAGAACTGCCACTGTCTGCAATGCTTGCACTATAGTATATCCAGTTACTAGATGATGTATTGGTGAATTTTCAGATCTCTTTGTGATTATTTAAGATGCAGACAGGATTCTGGTGATACATCAAAAGTCAGCCTTGCCACCACAGAAGTCCCTTGGGAGCTGATTTCATTCTCTCATTTGGTTTTTATAGGCAGATCAATCGTGTACCATCAGCTCCTGGAGAGGTACTGTTTCTCTGACCTGACCCATTTGAAACTGCTGCCTCTCTCTTTGGGACCACTGCTTTTAGTCTCCAGAAAATGAACTTGAAGGAATAAGTGAAACAAAATTAAAGAAGACAACAGAGGAGGTAGCAGTGGCTGACTTTCTTTTTATAAGGGTAACATGAGGCAACAAAGTATTGTGATTACATAGAGGAATTTGGTAATGAGCCAGCAGGATAGAATACCCACACTATCCCCTTACACATGATGAACTTGGAGCCCCTTTTCCCCAGTGAAACATGCTGTGATGCCTAAATTAGAGCACAAGAACTGCCATTTTCAGGACCTGCTTTCTCCTTGTTCCATTTTGTGCTCCTAATTCTTAAAATCACTCTTTGTCTCCATTAGCTACCTGTGGAGCCACTACCCTCTAGAATTTAGATGTGAGCTTTTACAGAAAGATGCAGGAGTGAAAAGGACTTACTTCAAAGTTTCAGCAAGGAAAAAGCTCTGCTGTACATCATCATATGTAGGAGATGAGGAATAGACGTCCTTGACACCAGAAAAGCCACCACTAACTCGGCAATACTTGTCAATTGCCTGCAAAAAAAAAAGAAAGGGAAAAGACACAGAGAATTTAACGGTAGAACAAAATTTGGAAACTTTAAAGCATCAAGCCTGATCAACAAAGAGGGTGGTTCTTTTTGTGCTGCATTTTTCTGCTGTGAATCTCTGTTGAAGGATGCTATGAACATTAACAGTTTATGCTGAAAAAAAAGAAAAAAGAGTGTACACATACAGAAGTAGCATCCTTCCAGGGTTATTAATGACACCACATTTGGCAAACTGCTACATGCTAAGAAAGTATTCTGGGGAAGAACACTTTCTTTCCTGGGTATTTACTGTTGGCTGATATTGATGACATGACAAGGACTCCGTAGACTTTTTCTCTGAGCTCATGCAGTTCCTCATCGGTGACACACAGTAGAACATCCATCAGTCAAATCAATGCAGTAAGTGCTGTGATGTGCACAGGAAGGTAACAAACATCCCTGGATTTTGGAGCTGAAAGAGTCTGAAGAGTTATAGGAATTCTTTGACTGCTGGCTAGTCATGGAGACTTACTGACAGTAGAAATAAAATACTGTACTTTATGGACTTGATTTCATCCTGTAAACTCTTCCAGCTGCTGCTTTCTCCCCTCATCTCCCTCTTCTACATATGCTATTCTCTGTTTCCCCTTTATACAACTGAAACTCAAGTCAGCTTGTGTGCTGGACTGCAGCAGAGCTCTTTACCTTTAAAGCATGGAATTTAGATCCATACACATTCCATGAAGGAAGGGGCCAATGGATTCCACACCCCCCAGCTCCAACACCATACTGTGAAAAGCACAATGGAAGAGGAGGAGACTGGAAAGAAAGCGTTAGTAGCTTGGAGCACCTCTCGCCTACACTTTCATTATTCCACTCGCACACACGACCTTACAGCACACAAGGATATCAGCCATTAAAACTGGCTCCGAAGAAACGACTCTGAAATGATTCACAGGTTATTTGTGCTTCCCTGCTGCTTTGACTGCGCTTCCTCAGCAGACACCAGCTCTTTTAATAGATTCATGCAGGGACAGAAAAGAAGCAGGGATGAAGGAAAATGTTTGTCTCGGGATGTCTGTCATTACCAATGACTGAACGTAGCTACCTGTAGCTCAGTAATCTATGATTCAGCCCGATAGCCTTGTGTGAAGCTCCTCTCCACATGGTGCTTTAGGCCCACATTTTTGTTAATTCTGATTTTTGCTAGTCATGCTCAGCAGAAGCTGATGGGAGTCAAGGCAGGGGAGCAAATAGGTTTTGAATGATACCCTTTTTATGCAGAGAAAACAGATTCAATCAAAACTAACTCTTCAAGGACCATAGCATGGCCTTTGCATACTAGAAATACTGGGAGACAAAGAGGAATTTTCCACTGGACAAATGCACGAAGAATGTCAGCAGATGCTGTCAATGAAATCATGAGGAAAAGCAAGAAGCTGAGCAGGATACCCAGGACAGTAAGTCACAGCACAGCAGGTACCACAGCTGACCTCCCCCTAGAATACATTCGTACCCTGTGGAAATCTGAGACTGTTCATGGACCAAAGATTAATCTAGACAAAGTAATAATCCAGTACATAGTACTTTCAAATTTCCAAAAAGCAAGGTTTTTAGAAAAGCAAGTGGAGAGACTGGCAAAAGGATGTTATTGGAATGGCTGTGGCTCTAAAGCCTGAACTTATGCCAAGAAAGGTACAGTCTTTCTTGGCAAAATTTAACACTTGCTGTAATTCCTTATCTCAAGCACAGCTTTCTCCAAGTTTGGATGGAAACGCTCCATTTTTTGTTGTGACTTGAGTATAAAAGGAGAAAGTGTCTGCATGAATTCTTTTCAGATTTGGTTACTGGTGCAGCCTAGGGCTACACTGAGACTACTCACATGCTAAGATCTGGATTCATCAGGTTTTCTCTACAGTGAAGAGAAAAGTGTATGTGACACATCTAACCCAATGGCACCAAATGGATGACAATCTCTTTGTCTGCACACTCTTGCACAACAAAAGTGATGCTAGCTACTACATAGCAGCCAAAAAACATCAACAAAACAACAACCCCAACACCACTCTCTCCACACAAAATCAAACCAGACCGATCAACCAACAAAAAGGAAAGAAAAAACATTAATTGCTTAGCTTCTGAAGAAATAATGCATATGCTGTTCACAGAACAATTTGCCTATCCCAACCCAGAACTCCTGCAGCCCCCAGGCAGGTGTTATATGAATAAACAAGAGCCAAAGCACTTTTGCCTCACAGGCAGAAAATGAAGTGCCTGCTCTTGCCACTATCCCCTTTTAAAATACTGCAGAACATGACCTTGTGTCTGCTCTGAAGCATGGCAAGATGAAGGAGGACACAAATAACCAGTGGTTACAACGCCTGCCAGAATTCCCAGCAAACAGTCTGATCAGGACAGAGTTTCTCTGGTTAACCAGTCAGTGACCCTCACGCTGTGTGCCACAGCCTGTACAGGAGAAACCTGCTAGTGACCGTGGCAAAATGAAAACAAGGAATACATGGTACCACTGAAGGATACCATCTCCTTCCTCCAGAACAACCAAATCCCCAAGCCAGTGTAAGAGACAAAATTTGCTTATTTTGGAAACTGTAGCTAATAGATAGCACTGAGATCCTGCTCTGTGCTGTAGAGGTCTCATACTTGGGTGACTAAGTGCAACACTGGTGAGGCCAGCAGGCCTACAAGCTTGGAGAAAAAAGGTGTATAATCTCTATATATATTTTTTTTCTTTACGGTTACCAAGTAACCTCGTATCTTCAGAAATTTCTCCTCAGGAAGGCAGATTTGTGTCCAGAATAGGCAAAGGATTTACCCTAGCTGATCAGAGTTCTACATAATACAAGTAATGAACTGTACAGGAAAAAAAGCCTCTGAAAGATTGCTTTACAGCTATTCATCCAAATAGAAAATTTTAAAATATGAACAAATAATTTGTCCTTGAGTCACAGCTGTACAGAACTTCAGGACACTGGCTGAAAAGCTTGGTGCCACAGACAAGCTGCTTAAATGCCACTTGAAATTTTCAGCATTCTGTCTGCACACAGATGTCAGAGTACTTGGTGTGGTGGCATCTGATCTGCCACCCAGATACACTTTCACTCCAGAGGTGAAGACCAGTCTCCCTGATAAAAAAAATGTTAAATTTATTGCACCCCAGAATAGAGGGAAGCTCCAAGATTACTGGAAGGGTATTAAGGTAATATTGATACCATTACAGGGCATTGGCAGACTGAATAATTTTAGGATGGCATACCTGATGTTAGCTCAGATCAATTACAGAAACACATGAATATATATATATATAAGAATTAGAGGATAATTGACACCAATCAGCACGTTTTTATAGAAAACTATCTTGGTCACAAGCTTGATTTCATTCTTTGAGAGCTACAGATTTAATATAAAGGTAACTGCAGAGCTGTAATAAATGTAAAAGCTTCTAAGGCAATTGACATGGTATTTAAGATGTTATGGAAAGACAAGGCAGCACTATACCATATCAATATAATTCAATTTAAAACTGACTGACAGTGCTCTAAGAAAGAACTGGCAATTCAAAATGACCACAGAATAGAGCTGCTTCTGACAGAGATCCACAAGGAGCAGTCTGAAGTTTTATCAATCACTGCACCACTGCTGCTGGCTAAAATGACACAGGTAAATAACAGCAGACAGCGTAATCTGCTGGTAACTGGGTGCCAAACAAAATGAGTTTCATAAAAGCAGGCACATAATCCTAAATCTAGTCATCAAGACTGTGTAACTGCAGACCCAGGCTAGCCTGGAAGGTGGAAACAACCTATGGAATGCAGAGACACTTCAAAGACTTCCATGGCCATGTAAGACAATTCAGTCTGAGTTCCTGCTAGGACATTGTGCAGATACACACAGGGACAGTAAACAGGGAGACAGCAGCAGGGACCTGGTTTTAGATTCACAGAGGCTAAATTTTTTTTTTTTTGGCTGAAGTCAAAACCGAGTATGCAATTCTAAAATTAATTTTTACAGAAGGGTGATGAACTAATGGTGCAGGCATTTGGAGAAAACGTTTTACAGTGAGAGACAATGTAATTTGTTTAGCATCTTCAGTAAGAGTCAGCACAAAGCTTACTATAATCTATGAAAATCTTCAGAAAGAAAACATGGGGGAAAGGACATTTTAAAATGGCACAGGAAGTCATAGGAAAACCCAGTGACTGAGAGCTGAAACTAGGCAAATTCAAATGGGAAATAAAATATGAGGTTTTTTATTAAGAATAAACAAATAATGGAACAAACTACCAGAAGTAGTGGATATTCTAGTCTCCTTTATTCAAACACAGAATAAAACAGGAGAATATTCAACAGTATACTCCTGCCAAATACACGTCTCCACTTGAAAGTGACACCAAGTGAAATTTCAGTGCCTGTAACATACAGGGAGGTCAACATGAACCTAAGTTCTTTGGAAGTAAAATTTGATGTGCCTCTAGATTGGACCCCAGCTCCCTCAGTTTCTCTGAGGGTGTTTTTTGTGGCATATGTGACTTTTCTTGACTGTGCCAACAACATGCCCATAAAAACTGTGCCAGTTTCGTCACCAGCTGTCGCACTCACAGCTTCTAACCCATGAAACTGTGAAACCATATTTCTTTTACCTCCAACCTATGTCTGGCTCTTTTCTGTCTACTCTTCTTCACTAAGAACAACCACAGAATGGCTTGGGTTGGAAAGGATCTCAAAGATCTAATTCCAACCTCACTGACATGGGTAGGGATGCCACTGAACAGGATGCTCAGGGCTCCATCCAACCTGACCTTGAATGCTTACATCCACAGCTTCTCTGGGCAACCTGTTCCAGTGCCTCACACCACCTTCTCAGTAAAGAATTACTTTCTAGCATCTAATATAAATCTGTCCTCTTACATTAAACCCATTGCCTTTTGTCCTGTCACTATCTGCCCATATAAAAACACAATCTTGCTTCTTTAAAAGCCCCCTTTAGGTACTGGAAGGCTGCAATGAGGTCTCCCTGGAGCCATCCCTTCCTCAGGCTGAACAACCCCAGCTCTCTCAGCCTGTCTTTGTAGGAGAGGTGCTCCTACCCTTGGATCATATATGTGTCCCTTCCTGGAACCTGCTATAACAGGTCCATGTCTTTCTGTGCTGAGGACCCCAGATCTGGGTGCAGCTGAGGTCTCATGAGGCCTATAGGTCTTTCCACTCTGTCTTACTATCAATCCTCAACTTGCCTGAAGTTAGCCCAAGCTTCAAGTCTTGTCTATTTATTTTCACTGTTAGCAGAAGCTCTGACGAACTCAGCAGCCTCTGTGGTGCAATCCTACTTAGTGAGATACACAAGTCCATAACTCTTAATTGAACCCTTCATTCACACAGCTTAGATTAGTAATTGGCTTTACATGCCTATTGTGAAGTGGTGGCTCTTACTGCTTTCAAATAATTAGCCTGAAAAGGATTTTAGTCATTTTATGTATTTACCCTGAGTATCTTGCATGCATATTTCTGTAATACTTCAGCCAGCCCCCCAGCACACCATCATCCAATTTGACTGGCCCAATACAATTGAGATGAATGTTGTCTCTAGTGCTAAGTACAGTATTAGGGAGAATTAGCCTTATTTTCATCAGGAAAGAGACAGAGACCCTGTCACAGGGGTTTATGATCACTGAGGGAATGTAAGATTCAACTTCCTGTTTTTTCCCCCACAGACACTGAATTTGGAGAGATATAACGAAACAGGCCTTGGACAAAGCACAGGATTTGCACTAAAGTGCATCAGTTTTGTCAAAAAATATAGATAAATCCAAGTATGCTTCAGAGATTGGAAGGCAAAAGGAAGACAAATTCAGACAGTGTTGTACAATAGCAGTAAGCCAACTGCTCTGCGTGTCACACCAGATTCTTCTCTATTTATAAATGATGGAATAAACACAGCCAGAGCTGTGTGTGATAGGGAAGAAGAAAAAGTAGTGAGTAGGTGTGAAGAATAAACACAAGAACTTATTATCTATATGCAATGAACAGAAAATCCTGGGGGAAAAAAGCTTCAGTGTTCTGTGTCAGTAGGATGCTGGGGCAAGAAAATTCCTGATTGTGGGAAGGAGGGGTTTGCAAAACCACTTATGAAGAGGTCAAAAGTATTTTATGGCACTGTTAGATAGAAACATCTTCTATCAAGGAAACAAGCAGAAGAGGCAGTCTGTAAGGACAGAGGCAATTAAGCACATTGGCTGCTTGATTTACAACTTCGATGGAGGTTGACAGAAGGATAAAATAAAATCCTACCCCACACACAGAGAAAATTGGAGGCAGAGGAGGAGGAAGGGAGGGTTTGTTTTGAAAACATTAATGGGGACCAAGATAATGAAAGTAAATGGAGAAAACCAAACAAAATGCCATTAAAAGATATGCTTTGCAGTGTGCTTAAGAGACTGATCCTGGCCTAAAAATCTTTACATTTGTAAATTCTTTAACGTATTACAAAGGACCCCACCTCAGCTTGGAGCATCCAGCCATAACTTCTGAAAGGGACTGGTGTTAGATCAGCAAGAATTTGTAGTATCTACACAGGCAAGGAGCAGGTTCTCTAGCTTTGTAATATTAGAAATATGCATAGCTTAGGCAGCAGGGATGATGAGACTCAACATTTGATGTTTTGAAGACAGCAGCAATGCACTCTGGAATACAAATGCTACAAATGTGTAACCTGTCTCCAGAATAACATAATTCTGGTTAGAACAAAACAGACTAAAAGGCAAAATCACAGTAAGAAACAACTGTAAAATACCTGGCCTCTTCTATGTGCAGCTGTGCTGAGGAATGGATAGTAATGAGCTTGGCTAAATATTCTGAATACAGACATCTCAACAGATCTCTTCCCACCTTTTCTTGATTTCTTGCTTCTGCTGCAAAACTGGGTTTTTAGCCAGAACAAACTCATCCAGTGTCCTGGTTTGTCCCCTCCTTTGCTTTTCCCTCATCTCCTTTGGCTGTAGTCAAAATATTTCATTACTGTCTTGTTACCTTTAATGCTTATTCTCATCTCTGAAACTGGCTTTGAGCTGTTTCCAAAGACTGCTGGAGCAATAGCAGAAAGTAGAGAAACTCTCGGGGGCTGTGCACTACTGACAACAGTAGGAGTCATGACTAGGGGGTTCTATTTCCACACCTGAAACAAATGAGCTGCAGAATGCTGAATGCACCTCTCACCTGAGCATCTGACTCAGCAGATGCAGAACAGCAATAACTGTGCACCCCCACAATGTACTCCTGTTTACAGGAACCTGTGCAAATCGATTACCGCTCGAAGTGTTTCAGTACCATGAGACTGAAGTGGCTTCAAAACACAAAATTAAATTACTGCCAGACCATTAATAGTTACCTGTGTTGCCTCCCAGCCCCACTGCCTGTACTTGGGATCGTGGGTGAATCTCCACATGTACCAGTAGGTCTCGATCACCTCTGGCCTTAGGATGTAGTACTTCTCGTTCTGCCGTACTGCCACCGCCTCCACGCCACCGTCAAATTTGAATGCTTCTGGGCCCAGCTTTAGTGCTGCAGAGCAAACAACCAACCAAAGGGAAAAAAAAAAAAAAGTCAAAGTAAGAAAAAAAACTGTTCCATACCAATCTTTGCAGGAAGGATGGGTAGGAGACTGCTATATCACAAGCTTGTGAAAAAAAACCAGAACCTAGCTGGTCTTTAAGTAGTCTCATAAATATTTCCTACTGTTGAGGCCTGTAATTTTTCTTATGAATAATTTATCCAATTCCTGTGAGAAAACTACCTATTTTGACAGGACTACAGTAATCCTCTTGAAAACTAATGAAACACTAAGGAGATAAACACACTAACACATTCAATTATAGGATAAAATTGAAGTGACCGACATCAGCTCTTTACCAGAAAAAGAAAAAAAGGATCAACACAGGTTTTGACGTCCTTTGATCTCACCTAGCACAGCAGGAAAAGATCTTGGAATCAAACCAAATAGCATCATGCCAAATAAACTGTATCTTTATCCAAACTGTTGGTTTAAGGACGTGCTGTCAGGCCACTGTAACTGATATGCTGTGATCGTCAAGTAAAGGGTTTACAACTGGGCAATGAAGCCTTAAGTACACCTGAAAATAAATCTCTGAACTAAGAGCCCTTAAAGGAACCTGTAAAGGCCCCGTGCCAGCACCTGGAAGACATGTAAGAACAACACATCTGTAGAAAAACAGTCAATAATATGAAGTTGCAATTACACATATTTTGTATTAGACAGTTGCACACTGGTCCTCAAATTTAACATTAATAATGTTAAATATTAATTTAACTTATCTACAGCTGCACCTCACCATTTGTTTTGGCAGAGAATTTTTAAGGCACTGAACTCCGAAGCTGCACTTGAGCTTTAAAAATTATCGAAGCAATCAATCATTTAATTCCTATGGGCTAGAGGTTCAAACTAACCATGATTTCACGGGTCTAAAAGGGGAACCTTAGAACACTATAATGAAAAATATAAGCAACTCTCAGTGCATGACCTAGCAGAAGATCTCCAAAAGATATTCCTTAATCTTTTTTGTTTCAAGGGACTATGATTCTGGATGCCAAAAGTAAAAGCATCACTTCGCTTCAGCCACACAAATGGTAAGGAAAACTCCACCAAGAAATGTTTATTGAACTGCTTTCAAAATGGGCCACTTTATCAGTTTCTCTTAAAAAATTAGATAAATCTCACTACAAAATGGAGAAGACACAGAGTTACAGAGTTCTACCTATCCAAAATTCTGAATATAAGAATGGTCATACTGGACCAGATGGAATTCTGTCTGCTCCAGCATCACATCTCCAACAATAGCCAAAATCAGACATCGATGGGGAAGAGGAAGCACCCATCAAGAATACGAGATACCTTTTTCCATCTTTTCTACCAGCCTCTACTGTGTTTGACCTCAAGACTTCTCCCAAACTAAACATACTTTTTTTAGGTGGTCAGCAATTCTTAACAGATTTATTTCCCAAGTATTTATCTGGTGCTTCCTTAATCTGTGTAAGCCTTGAGCATCCAAAACAACCTTGACTAAGGTACTCAGGTATCAACTATCTCTGATACCTATTTGATGCAGAACAACTCTCCAATCCCTATGTGATTTTGGCAAATCTGCTGATTCCTACCTAGAAGATCCCTTTTCCACCCTGAATAACACTATCCAATTCAGTAGTGCCTTAAATGGAAACTTCCATATCTTTGGTTAATCTTCTTGCCCTTCTCTGCAACTCTTCCAATTCCACTACAGCATTTGTAAAATGAGAGAGTACCAACAAATACAGCAAAAAGAAGTGCAGATAGGATTAATACAGTCACATAATGACATTTTCTATTTTGCTTTTTCTCATTTTGTTTTTCCTGAGTGCTACTGAGTTGACATTTTCATAATCTCAAAAGCAATTTCCTGAATTGCAATGGTCAGTTAACACTCATCATTTAATATGTGTGGTTAGAAATAATTTTTTCATAGGTGCATCACTTTACATTTAACTACACCGGATTTAATTTAGCAATTTATTATGCAGTTACTCAACCTCATAAGGTCCTTGTGTAGAGCTTTTTTTGCTATTATCAGCACTTACCTTACTGCTCCTGCCCTTTTCTGATCCATTCATATATGCGTATGCTTTATTTATATATAATACATACTAAAATATGAAATGTAAATATACTATACACTTATAATGTGTATTAATACAGTATACATTTTATACACCTATACACATATGTGTAAATATATATCAAATATATCAGAGTACTGCTGGTTAACCAGCATTCATCCACTGCAAGAGTGGACTATTGGCCTCTATCCTGTTTTCTATATTATGCCCATTTTCCTCCTCCATGCAGGAGAGATTGTACAGGAGAGTACTTGCTGCTTAGATTGTAACTGTTTAATGTCCCTAATGGGCCTTAGTAAAACACTTGTTAAAAAGCCTTTTGGAAATCAGGGAAACATGACTGCTGTGTCAGTCTTATCCACCAAAGAAGCTGGATTTCAGGCAGTTCTGGTGATCCACCACCTATAGAAACTGTGATGTCTTCTCTTGCTTCGGAGCCTGCTTGTGCATTAAATCTGTAATTATTTACTCACATCTACTAATGCTAATGGGAACTACAAGAAATTAAACTACCCAAGGATGGGTGACCTCTGCATACTGTGATGATTTCACTAAATTCTTATCTGAAACCAAGGATGTAAAATTAATTACAGCACTTCTGCTAATAGCTGACTAAAGAAAAGAAGCTATTATGGGCACAGTACCTTTCAGTGGCCATTCTTCTATGCCAAGAACCATCTAAGGCCATTTTACAATGCTATAGTGGTCACAGAATAATCCAAATATTTTCATATTAATAGCGCTGGTAGACTGTAGTCTAGGCAGGGAGAGCAGATGGGAAACAATTTCATACCAGTGCAAAACTGCGAAGCTGAATAAGCACCATTTTAAAAGATTTTAACTGACATAAACTTGACTTCAATGAGAGCTGTATTTAGCACTGCCAAAAAAAAAAAAAAAGGGCAAATCCTTATACTTTTAGATAAATACATTTCTAATTTTAGAAATACTTTTGAAAATATTGTTGCACGTTCCTTTAAGACTACAATCAATCTAGCAATAAATTTCCTGAAAGTAAGAAAGGATTCATAATTATAATAATACTTTCTAGGCTCTAACTCATACAAAATTGGAGGAAGTGAGCATCCAAGATACTTCTGTTTGAGACTCTGAACTATTCCATCAACACACATTGCTATTTTATACATCTCACAAAAACATGTAATTATTCTCATTTCTTCAGCCTTGCCTGTTTAGCTGCTTACTGAGAGTCTTGGGACAGACACAGCATCTACTCATACCCTTGCATATGTCTCAACTGAAATCTTAGTCATCTGGCTTATTCTGCACTAGAATTGTCACACATAAAAACCAGCAAAAGCTGTACTGCGATTCTGAGGACAGCTCTTGTCAAGAAACTTTAAAGAAGTGCAAAAAATTTCATCCAAAAATAAGCTCTCTGTAGTCAGTCAATACTTTACACACTATCAGCTAATGGCTAGGAAAATTCTTATGCATAATGTACTAAAAATACTGTGTGCTACAGATCAGCACACAATGCCAGATATACAGATCATTTTGCTTATTTATCTAACCTCTAAAATACCTACGAAAGCTGATTATTCAGATTGATTTGTTAGTGATCTATCATTTCAATTTCATTTGACTTCTTTTTTGTTGCCATCTACAGATTTCACACTGCCAATTATTTTATGCCTATGCCATGTTTCTCAGTGCTGCATATTAAGCTGAAAAACAAAGAACTAATCCCCAGAAACTGGAATGTTTCAAGATGTGCAGTACTCACATAAACTTAAATATCAAGAAACCTTGCACCATGAGCACATGAAGCTGTATTTTTGTAGCCTTACCAGTGTCCACTGACAGCATTGTGATTTCTTGTGCTGGTAAATGGGCATACAGATCAGAACATGCCTCCTCTATCTTTGTTTTTTTCAATCTTCTCTCCGAACTGAGAGCACACTGGACTACAGAAAAATCCTGAAATCTCTTGTCATAGGATAGGAGATTCAGGACAGCTGCAGCATTAATCTATTGACAGTTTAAGGTACAAAAAATAGCAGGGTAGGTAGGAAGCAGAGGCACGTGTAGATTACACATGGTAAGACTATTCTGATTACAGTTAAGTTTTCTCACTGACCATCAATCAGCCTTTTCAAACCCTCGATGTTTCTAAGGGGTGCCACATGCATTCACAGTCTCCTGAAGAGGGAAAGAGCCTTGGAGGGGGCTCTCATGCTGCCATGTTCAATAGAAACACAAATCCCTTGCTCAGAGGCAGACCAGAACCATGACTACACCCCCTGCCTCCACTTTCCAAAGACCACCAGCTTCCTCTAGCTGCTGAATTAGAAAGGCATTCTTTGAGGAGTGATGCTACAGACTGATCCTCAGCTCAAGTAGAATCTAACAAGGATTTTCACAGAGCCATGGAAAGGGCCCAAACTTCTCCCAACATATACCTAGTCACTTCTCCAGCCCCTGACTCTGGAGTCTAAGGTCTTCTCTCAGATATTCATGGGGAACACTGATGGGTGACTCAGATTATCAGTGAGACTACATCTCTGCAAAAACTTCTCTATATACATGGCAGCGATGCCAGCTCCCACTGGGACATAGTCCCCAAGAAAATACATCAGGAATAGTTTTGAGGACTTTCCAGCTTCTCTGTACTAGTCAGCACTAAAATAACCAGCTCTCTGAAATACTGAATAATTTTTTTAACAGGCTTTCAAACCTGCAATATGTGCAACAGGTTAATGACAGTTGGAAATATAATGCCCTCATTTTTCAGACACGCTTTTATTCTGTGAAATTCTGTTTCAATTCTGCTGACACTCAAGCTCAGCTGTGGAAATTTAGGCTGCTTCATAAAGTAGTGTTTTCATATTAAACTATTACATCACCAGGTACATACTGTAGTTTATTACGAGCAGCTGTAGGATGACACAGGAAAGGACAGCTCTGCTGGTTTATCTGAAGAAAGAGCTGCCTATCCCCTGACACAGTCTCTGCATCCTTCTCTCTCCCCTGGGAATGTCAAATGGGGCAAGTTCTCCCAAGTCCATAGGAGAGAGAAACCAGGCAATCCCCTTTGCCTGCTGAAGCACAAACCTGATAGCTGAACCAGGATAACTGACTGCCCTCTTAAGAATACTTTTTCTGCCATCAGCCAGTTCTGCCATTAAAGGGTACAATTATGCCTTAAATCCTGCTGTTAAAACGTAATGAAGAAGTTGACATTCTGCACATATAAGTTTTTAATTTTCTTTGAAAAATCAGTCCAGAAAATTAAAACCAAAACATCCAAACACAAACAATCCACATTCCTAGGACTGCATGACTAAACAAAAGAAAACAAGGACATTGCAAATTTATAGCTGTCTGTACAGCTTTCAGTCTTTCTTGCTCATGTGTTCTTATACAGTCATTAAATATGTAATCAAAACTTTTATCTCTCCCATCTTTTGACTTATTTAGGGTACAGAATAAACATCTGAAGGAATAAAATTAGGCCTGCTCAAACAACTGTAAATTTAACATTGCTTATTTTTAAATGTCAAATTAAACATTTAAATATAATTTTTCAGAATGCAACCATAGCTGCTATGTCCTACCTTTTTTTCTTAAGCATACTCACATTTTTTTCCTTTTCCTTTTTTTAGCTGTTGCCATCCAAATAAAATTATCACTTGCGTGACTGAATTATTTAAAAAGACAGGCAACTATACAAGGATACAATGTAATCCTGTGAATAAATACATGAATTCTCATCTTAAAACTGCTTAAGTTTTAGTTACCATTATTTCCACTGGGAAGGTATTTCAGAAGCTCAGTTCTCTGATAGCTATGCAAAACCATTTCCAATTTCCAACCTACATTTATTCACAGTGAGCTCAAAAATCTTGCTCTTGTTACAACTGTGTTCTTTTATATCTTAAAATAACCATTTCTCTTCAGTGTTTACCCCTTGAGATAGCAATAAATTTGTTCCTTTCTTCAGTATTTTTTTTTCTAGCCTGAGCAGGCCAATCTCTCATATTTTCCCCACAGTAGGATAAAAGCTCTGTCCCTCTATTCATTCTCTTGGTCCTTCTCTGCATTTGTTCTGCTTGAAATTCAGATTTATACAGAGTATTCTGGGTGACAAATTACACATGTCTTCTAAGGCAGTCTTAATATTATCTAATCTCTGCTGAGAATTCTTCATCTGATAAAGACCAGGACATTTTTCAACTCCCAGTTCAGACAAAGAGCTCCTGACTTTTTCTAGTGAACTTCTTATTTCTGATAGTCCAGTTTTCAAGACTTCCCTGCTTACTATTCTGAGACTCTTCCATTTTAATTATGTCTTACAACTATATGGCCACCCTAAGCATAATGAGTACACTTGAAGCACCAAGGTCACTGCTAAAGATGTAAAATAAACCTGGTCCAAAAGACCGACCTTGGGAGACTTCCAGCCCAACAATGAAGTCTGATGCTGCCTCCTCAGTAGTCAGGCCTTTGGCCTTCTCACAGTCTGCACAGTAGTCTTCATCTTCTCTTGTTTAATTGTACTTACTCAGAATGCACTATTACTAAAACCAGTAAAAATCTATTTACAAACTTTTCCCTCTAAACTGTAAGAACAGTATACATGAAATAAAAAACTTCCCTATATATCTGTGAGGACAAGAGTTCACACAAATTCCTTCCTCCCCATACCCATCTATCTTAGCTGACTGATCAAAAACTGAGGATAAACATGTATGAAGGAACCATAAAGTCTGGGTTTGTATTTACTCACCATGATGCAGAGCAGAAGTAAATACATGGATGTTAAAAATTCATACTGGTATAAAACCAGTGCATGTTAGACAAGGTCCATAACAAATCCTAAAAATAATTACAACAGTTGCTGAATTCCAACAATTGAAATAATTAAAAATAGGTCTTACTTGTCCTGTCATATGACTCATGACATGTATGTGCAATTTCAGCTCCGAGCTGCAAATAATGTCCAGCTTTATCATCTCTGGAACCATCTGCTCCAAGGGCAAACATTCCACCTGCAAAACAGGTCAAATGGCCCATCTTTCTTTCAAGATGCCCGTTCTTCCACTCCCCAATGAAGGTCAGTCCTCCATTGGACTTTCTGATGAGATGTTTTTCTATGGCCTACAAAGAGATTAAGAGAACTTTCAAATGCCGTTTCACATGCAAGTTCTACTTATTAACATTCCTTTATCAAGCAAAGTCCAGTTTTAAAACCAAAAATAATTTCCTTTTTTCAAATTCACTTCTGAGCACTACAGGAACAGACAGCTATAAAAATATAATTTCAAAGCACAAAAAAACCCCCCCCAAACCCTAACTGCTAAAAATGCTAATGACTACTAACATAGGAAAATCTCAACATAGACAACACTGTACTTCTACTTGGCAATTCAGCACTAACTTTATGGCCCAAACAGTATTTGTCTAACCATTAACTCTGGGAAGTACCTATTTGTTGCTCTGTGCATTCTGTGAGTACTCAGAAAATCCATGTTGGAAAGTTTTGGTCAGCAACATATGCAAACCTCTACCCTCAGTTAGTCTTTAATAGGAAGTTACAGGAATGCTCCAGCCACCTTCTAGCTTCTCTATAGCAGCTTTCTGACTGCACATTCTCAAATGATGAGTGTCAGAGCAGCTGTTCACAAAAAAAAACTTTATTATTTTATACATGAGGCAACTGCTGGTTTCAATATGCACATTTGTACCAATATATGTCGTTGCTTGTGACTTATGAATGGTATCCTTCTCTTAGAAGAACAGCTGACCTAAGTTCCCAAAGTTTGGAAACTAGATGGAATAGCATTTGCTTTAAGCCTCTTTCACAGAGGATCACAATTCCCACCAACCTACTGCAGTATTTACTAAGTCTAGCATTAGACAGTGAGAAAGTAATGAAAGAGAAGTTCTGCTCTCCACTCCTGTTGGGCTAATTCCTTCACTAATACCATTGACAGATCTGAGGTTTGTGCTCATGGCAGGATCCAGAGAGAAGAAGGCAGAAATAAATGACAGAGCAGAAACCAGTAAGTCTCTGACAGCTGCCATCATGCAAATTGGCATTGATGACTGCCTTGTGCTGCTAAGGAGCCTGATGTGGTTAACTGCACAAGCCTCATTTGGTCTGAAAGTACTAGTCCAGGAAATACTGGATCTGCTGAAAACTGCCACTGGAAAGGATATTAAGATCTGCAGCATTAACTCTCTTGATTCCATTATTCAAGACTGCGACAAAACTGACATTTTGCCACCATATGGTTCATAAAGTTGAGATCTCTTTGAAGGAAAGCCACTTTAACTCTGAAGACCAGGAAGGCACTAAAGCATATGGATTATTTATTTCCTTGAGGAAAGCATTTTTTTCCAAATGTTAACTGACATTTCCTTTCAAATTGTATCTTCCCACAATTTCATAACTGTTGAGGAGTAAATGGTTGCAGAAGCATTTCCAGTGGGACAAAGTTGGTGTGGTTAGCACCAGGAAAGCCAACAAAGGGTGAATTTGTATACTTCCCCATGACCTACTCCTCTACTCCAGACTTGCTTTCATGGTTTGACTGAAGAGTATGTTCTAGGTGCAACATGCTCTTCTTCTGAGCAGAAAACACATCTTCTAGGCTTGAAAATAGCTGCCTGGTAGAAGGAGTAGTTGTTGAAATGTGAAAATCAGGTTCTATCAGCTACTTAATAACTAGGTTAGATCCTGAGTCACAAAGGAAGCATCTCAAGAACATATCTGCAACTCTCTCAAAATACTTTATTGTTCAACAGCCTGCTGCCTGCCAGCTGCAGAAAAATGTCAATTACTATTTACAGTAATTAACAAGGGACAGCTGGGCATTGCTGGCAGCACTGCCTAGAGCGTAAGAAAAGTTTGTGCAGGTTGGGATAGATGTGGCATTTGTATCCTGGACTGGATGGCTGAGGCCACAGAGCACTCCAACAGGAATTTCAAAGCAATGACATCCAGCCAGACTACAAGAAGTATACACAAACCAGAGCGGATACCCCAACTCCCAAAGACAAGATTTAGTTTACCTCAGCTAAGAGATTAGCTAATGGAAGGAGCTCCCTTTGTCTGTGAAATTCCTCAATAATAGGGGTGGTTAAGGTCACTTCTCTAGGTCACAGCCTAGAGAAGAGACTGAGGGGAGACATCATTGCAATCTTCAACATCCTCAGGAGGGGCAGCACAGGGAAAGGCACTGACCTCTTCACTCTCGAGATCAGTGACAGGACCCATGGGAATGGCCTGAAGCCATGTCAGGGGAGGTTTAGGTTGGATATTAGAAGAAGGTTTTTCACCCAGAGGGTGGCTGGGCACTAGAACAGGCTCCCCAGGGCAGTGGTCACAGCACCAAGCCTGACAGAGTTCAAGAAGTGTTTGGACAATGCTGCCAGACACTGGGTGTGACTCTTGGGGTGTCCTGTGCAGGGCCAGGAGCTGGACTCAATGATTCCTGAGGGTCCCTTGCTATTCAAGATATTCTGTGATTCTATGCAAAACCTGAATGTTCTCTGAAGTTCATGTGCTTTCTACGACTACAAAAAATAGCATTTTCTGAGCTGTCTTGCAGCAGTACTTGCTATGTTGTGACAGTCAAGCACACTGCTGAATCCTTCTTTTAGCTCCCTAATGCTGTGCAGTAAGAAAGAGTGAAGATCAAATTTATGAGCCTAACAGATTAGACTACTCAAGGCAGCAGATCAAAAGGAAGCTTACCTATCCTCCAACTGATGTGAGAAGGAAAGAAAGACACTTGAAACCAGACTAGATGGAAGGCCCACTTGATGTTGAAAGCAAAGTTAAGAGGCCCATTCTCAATTTTTATCACCACAAAATACTCCCAACAGGTTTCACAATTTCAGCTTTTATCATAGCTGTGAATTTCCATACTAGGACATGGCAATGAAGTGTCCTTTACAGTGGAAGACTGCACCCATGTTATATACAGAGGAGTTATGAATTTACAACTTGTCTGTATTCATGTTAGGATGCATGTGGTGACCTGGGTAAGACTTCATATGCCATGGATCGGAAACCATGACATGTGAAGAACAGGTGCTGCATTTTTCTTCCCCATGATAGCTCAAGGAATGAGATATCACTGTCTACTGCAAGACTCAGGAGTAACATTATGTTGTCCATCTTCCACTCACCCTGCTGTAATAACACAAGGGAGTGAAGTGTGGCTGGACAGAGACATTCTTTTAGACTGGTGGGTGCTGAGAACATTTCCAGCTCTGTGCTGTGAGTGGGAGGAATGCATGCTACACCTTTCCCCTTCTGCTTGCACAAATGATGCAAAGAGCTTCTGCTCCACATTTTGAAAAACAAAGAATAAGAAGTGCTAGCTACAGAGGAAGACCTATATTATAGGCAAGAACAAAAGAATGGTAAGGGAATGGTCTCTTAGAAAATTTTGAAATAAAAATTAGAATTGCAGTTATGCAAAGCAAATCCTACTTAATGACTCTCTCTGCGTTTTTCAGTGCCAAGAGGGACCTGGGAGAGACACAAATTCTGAAACAGAGTGTGTTCCACAGCACATAAATCAGTACAGTTCATGAAGACTCAAATGTACAGGGCAGGTTTAGCTGAGAAAAAGCTGAAGTGCTCTGATGCTTGGACTGCAGGTCATATCACACATGATGCAGGAGCAGCTTGGCTTTCCTCCCTCCTATCCACAGAGTGTTTTCACCTGGTCCCAAATTTGCCTTGCTCTGTCTCCATTCAGAGATGTGCCAATACAAAGTGTTTGCGTGATGGTTTACAGTGAAGAGGATGAACAGGAGAGCTTATTTCCTCTAATTTTGATGTGTTCATAGGTTAAGAATCAGAGTAAAATATTTCAACAGTAACCACAATGGAAGCTAGATATCAACTGCTAAACATCTTTAAACCCACAGAACCCCATAAACTGTATTTTAACCTATTAAAAATACACAACTAATGTTTTGAACTAGTAATGTAGAATTTAACAAACCCTGTAAAGCTAAGGAAGTTCAAAAGGACTGGGAAACACTTTATCAGTAGCTTAAGAAGTTAATAAAACAATGATATAAAGTGAATGATGTGGTTTCAAAAACAAATGTTTGATTGATATGTGTACGCTGATACTAGGAATATTAGGGATTTCGAGAATTTCTTGGTATTTTACAAAATATTAGTCCTAAGCAAATTCAAGGCAGCACATATGAAGTGGATTAAAAGCTGGCTTGCTAAAACAGTTCAAAGTTAAAAAAAAAAAAAAAAAAGTGAAAAAATCAAAAAATCCTTATCCCATGAAGGTTCTGCATAGATACTTTATTCAACACTGGGCAGTATTTCTAACAATGATTTCCAAGAAAAATGCTAGAAAGAAATTGCAGATGACACAAAAATTGATGGAACTATAGATAACGATCAAGAAAAAGTCAGTTCTGTAAAACCACTGAGAGCAGGTGACAAAACGGGTTTTGCCTGAACAATGTGTTGCAATAGAGATAAGTGTAAGGTCAAACACTGAGGAATTGGGAATGTAAATCACAGTGGTAGGAAAGTAGTAAATCAAAAAGATTATAACCAGCTTCAGAATAAAGCAACTGGAAAGTGGATGATGGTTTGAGGCAAAGGTTAAGAGTGCAAACAGAGCTCCTGGATGGATGAAGAGGATAAAACCAAGAAGGAATCAGTTAGAAGAATCACATTAGAAGAACTGTTACATTGGTGTCTCCATACTGAAGGCACTAGAAAATAAATAGAAAAAAGCTTAAGAAATAATTCAAAATCTGTTTTATATTGTGAGACAAAAAAATAATAATGCATTTTTCCTTCAGGAGAGAATGTCTATTATACATTTGATAGTAACCAGCTATATGGTACAGATAACCCTTTAAAACAATGTAGAGAAGGAACAAGTCAAAGCAGCTGGAAGACAAATGTAATCAAATTCAGGTCAGGAATAAGAGATATTACAGCTTCAAAGCAATTTTGTACTAGAACTTTCACTATATATCTTCTAAAGTGTGAATTTTGAGAACTCTGAGAATAGGTGTTTTGCTTTAGAAGACTGACCACACTAAAACTAAGCTATAAAAATTTATGTTGAAAGCAACAGGGCATGCACAGATCCTGGAGCACATCAGGCACCAACCACAACCGCATATCAGCACTGGAACAAGACTACACAGTCCCTGCTGCTGCTGGTACCACAGCTCACGTGGCTCACACCACCTCAGTTACTCTCTGTGTGTCTGAACTGTAGCAGAGGAATGGTAGCACAGGGGGCACCACTACGAGAGGCTGCTGAGAGAAGATGGGGAGACTGGGAAAGTAAGAGCTGGGCAGCAAGAAGCTCAGAGCCACCACAGAAAGGCCCCCACCCTAAATCCCACTGAACCATCCTGCAGTACTGCTCTGCTCGGGCAAGCATGTCTTAGTCTGTGACAAGCAGTAAGTCCATAGCACGAAAGAACCATAGAAACAGAAATAGATATGAACTACATTTTACAAGGTAAATATGGAATATAACATGTCAATGCCTTAGAAAATAATGCAAAGAATAAAACAATCTGGGACTTCAGGTCCTAGAATGGTGAATTCTCAACACTGGAAAAAAGTGATTTGGTTGTTCTGCACACAATTCAAGGTTGCTAGATCTCCTATTAATAAATTAGAGCTTTGGCTTTTACATTGTATCATTTGGGACAATTGTACCATTTTTAGCACAATAATCTGCATCACATGTATTCCACAATAATATTTTTTAAACTACTCAGAGTGAAAGCTAGTATTATTCATCACTTGATTTCTTAAAACTTACATAATCAAAACAACTCCTGCGGTTGGTGGTGGTTTTTCCCCCTAGGTTGTTTTTTTTTTTAATTTTAATTTAATTTCCTTAAAATCATTAAAGATGGTTCCACTGTATTGGAAAACTCAATGAATTATAATCACCTCAATTGCATCGTCGTACATTTTCCTTGCCTCCATGTCCGTCTTGTCTGACATAAGCCAGGCTTTCAATAAATATTCATAAAAACTGTCTCCCAGCCCGCCCACAGATGTGTGATCTGTAGAAGAGAAAGAGGAAAGAAAACAAACAAAAAAAAAGGTTGAAGTTGTTATGTAATAGCACCTTAAATTTATTCAAAACATAAACTTATGTTTTTAAGGCCTACTGCTGTGGAATTATAAACATTTCTACCCTGTTTAGCAGGACAAAGCTGCATGGCACTCGTTCTCCTTCAAACTTACATCACAGGCATAGAACCTTCTGTATGTGTTCTCTATTTGTCATTCTGTGAAGGCTATCCCTCATATCAAAAATGTACTTTAACCAGTGTTTTCACTTTATTCCAAAGAACCTAATTGTTTTGCTGCTAGGGTTTGGGGGGTTTCGTTTTTGGTTTTTTAAGGTATATGTGAAAATAGGATGTAGAAAACCTCCTAAGACCTCTGCATCCAGGATGTAACCAGGTGACGTGGCTGGCTACAAACTGCCATCCATGAATTACAAGAATCCAATCTTTCCAGCAGATTTTTACTTCTAAACAAGGTAGTTACTTGACAGACTCATGAATTTCTCAAACTAAATGTTGTTATTGAAATTATTTTAGTCAAAAGGGAAGCAAGCTGCCTTTGCAGTGTACAACACAAGCCCTGCTCTGTTCTGCTGTGCCTGAGCAGCTACGCAGAGTTGTGCCACGTGCCGCAGGGTAAGGCTGCTTCACTATTAGAATCCACCAGCATATAAACTGAACCTCCTAACACAGAGATTTCTTTTTTGTCCCCCTTTTTTCTTTTTTTTTCTTTCCCTTGCAGGGGTTGCCTTTCACAAATAGTGTCACTGCTACTCTGTGCTGACAGACCGCTTGAGATCTATGTTTCTCTGTGGCTGAACTATCACACTTCCCCACAAAAAGCCTACTGATGGTCTGGCAGACTCAGAGCTCCTGTTCCAACCAGGGTAAACACTCACTCGATACACCCTTCATTCAAAAAGCAGCACTCTGTGGATTTAATAAGTGACTCTAACCAGAACACATATAACCTTCTCTTTCCTAATGTTACAGCCCTCAAAACAGTGGCACCAGAACAGTCTTAGACTCCTGAAGCTAGGAGAGGGGAATGTTTAACACCAATAGTTGTCACAATGCCAGAAATTCACTGCCCTAAGCATGGCTGGTTGAGTCATGCAAGTACCCTTTCACTGGGTAAAGAAAAGATATGACATTTCCTTTTACAAAATACCTCAAAAAAGCGGTATTATTCACAGTTTTTCTGGGATAAAGGTGCAAAAGAGAAGTTGAACTCTCCTTCTGTTCTTTTTTCCTCCAAGCACCACCCTACCACAGCATGTCTGCTTGTCTCTGAAGATGTGAGTAGGAGGTTAGAGCTGGTTGATGCTGCCATCCTAACTCTTCTAGCTGCCTCTTGGCTCCTTTGCTACTTAAAAAATGGATGGAGCAAGTAAGAGAGCCTGTAGCATTCCCATTTAGTTTCAAGTTGTGAATTTGAAGCAAATTACTTCATGCCCTTCTCTTACACCTCAGAACCTCCTTGACTGCCTTTTCACACCCAGTTACTCAGTGATTATGAGTTTTCATAAGCTTTCTCACCCTGAGCTGTAAGAGGACATTCAGGTCATGAGTCACTTTCTTACACAAACACAAGGGCTAGAAATTACTCCTTCAATTTACAATTACATTCTTAAGTAGGCACAAGAAAGAAGGGTCTGTGGTTTTCAGGAAAAAAAAATTTAAAAACCATAAACTATCCCAAGACTTCAAAGCTACAACTCATGCCAGCACTGCTCAGAGACTGACCTCACAACAGACAGTGTAAAACTACTTCTGTTAAGCTGCTGCCTCATCCCCAACTGAGCTCTGTCACTAAAGTCAGGGATGATCCTCAGCCAGATTTCCTTGACAGATGCACTCAGGTTCCAACAAGTTGAACCCACAGCAGCGTTCTTGTAGTAGCTCCAGCTGGGTTTGGGATAGGAAAAAGCAGGAAGATGAGTGGAAAATGTTTATTTCCTAAACAGAGAAATCCACATTCCAAGTGTGTTTCAAAAGTCAATTATCAGCAATATGTCCCATTTCATGTCTACTTCTCCAGGCAGTCATTTGAGAACTGTCCTTCTCTTCTGTCAGCAACTCTTCTTCACATTGCTTCTCATCTTAGACAAGAGTATAGGGATCACAGGCACCAGAAGCATTGGGGGACACAGGATTCAGAGCCATCCTCTAGACAGCCTTTTTCACACCTTCTTCATGCAGAGAACACAGCTGCTCAAGCCTCTGAGATTCAGATCCTCCTCCCATTCAGCAAGTAGAGAAGGACACGGCAAGGAACTAAAAAAGCCTTTCAAGGGCCTTGCAACTCCTCCCAGCAGCAGCATTTTCCTTGCTCCTTTATGCATACCTCACTCCAGCTCTGAACAGCCCAGAGTTTTCAAGGCTCCTCTCTCATTCAGCAGTGAGTTACTCCACTCCCCAGCTGATGCCTTTCACAGCTGGACCAGAGGGAAGACCTGTCAAAAAAGGCAAACGGATCCTGTTCCTTCGCTTCAGCAGCAGGAGAGAGACATACGAAATATTTCTGGTGGGAACATATGATGGTATTTCAGGGGAGCTGGCTGCATCAAGATGCAGCTGTCTTTATGTCCCTGTCCCCTCCCCATCCACAAAAATAGCCAAAAGAGGATGGAAGTGAAAAGGAGGCCAATGCAGCAGCTGTACTGAGGTTTAAACACAGTGAGTTTTCCAATTTCTGCAGCTGCATTAACTGCATGCTGGCAAGGTCTTCCTCAGGTTTTCTGCTAGCGTCTGACGGTGTTGCTAAAGCAGAATTTGCTGCATTTTATAAGAACTATAAGTAGAAATTACTTAAAACACAGTTTGTGACAGATTGTGGGTCTTTGACAATTTGCTCTCACCTAGAGTGGAAATGCTAAAAAAATATTTTCCAAGGTTCCTTAGCAAATAAATAACTAAAAAAACCTGTAGATTTGGGTCATCGCATATCATTCTCTCCTAAAAACAAACCTCCCTATCCAAACTTATCAGAAGATCCACAGTGGTTACTGCTTTCTCCTGCTATTTGAGCTATAGCTCAGATGGATTCAAAGATTTAAGTCAGCTCAACTCAGAATGTTTTACCCAGAAAAATACTTTTCACATAAAATTTACTGGCTTTTCACACTGGCCCTAACCTTTCATGGCAATCCAGAGTACCAAAAAGGACTAACTTGTGATTTGAACAACTGAGCTTACAATAGCATTTTGACACTCCTCAGTAAACAACTGAGAAGATAAAACATTAAGTACAAGTATTTTGAAAATTTTAAAATGGACTCTCTCTTTCACATATTTGATCTACAAGAATAATTTAATTAGCTCTTTGTCATGTAAAGGTTTTTATTTTGAAGAGCCGTTTTACAGTGAAATCCTGAAGTAGAATTCATTCCGGATTAAGACAAATATAGCAGAAAGAACAGAAGTACAACAGCACACCAAATGTGGCTGAAGCCACATGTTCTGTTCAATGTATACATTTTTAGAACATTCATTCCTTCAAATCAAGACAAATTTGGGTAATTTCTTCATTCTGCATTTTTTCAAACGCAGGCCCAGATGACTGGGCAAACACAAAAGGATTCCAGTCAAGGATTGCTTTGGAATTCGTTTCGACTGAAAGACTCAGTAGCTGCAGTTGGAAAGAATACCTTCAACTTTTGCAATCAAGAGCAATTACAAGAAACCCTGTATTTTTTCTGATTTGTCCCACTTGAAAGCATATTGTGTGCAAACCTGTACAGTTAGTCTGTTTGTAAGGATTTTTCTTGTCAAAAAGAGACAAATAAAACCTTAATAGAAAGACAATGATATTTCAAGTTCATAGCAACATTTTTGCTCAGCTACTACTAAGGATTTACATCCTGTTAAATATTGGCATTTTTCTTCTTAATAAACAGCACTCAACTGCAAACAAAAAGCCCTCAATGAACAACAAGCCCATCAATCTCAGAGCAATACTTTAATGAGTTTTTAATGTATTGATAAAAGATCTATACTTAGTAACATACTGTGTTTCAGCTAATATGCCAAAAACCAGATCTGCCTCTTTCCCATAGACTGAGAGGGGGGCCTTCTTTTAAAACCTCACACCATCATTATCTAATATTCCTAAAGATAGTTTCCCTCCAAATGATCTTATTGCTATCAGTAATCCATGATCTCACTGCTGACACAGTCTCTCCAGACAAGAAGCAGGACAGCTCTAAACCACAGCACCAGGCAAGAGGTCAGACAGGGAGCACACAGTCTCGCTGAAATGCCACTGGATCTCAGCCCCAGACAGGAGGGAGGGTCTGCAGAGCTCTGGTGATTTGTTCTCTCTAAGTGAAATTGTTTCTTTACAAATCTGTGGGAGACAAATCAACCTTTTTTTCCGCAAACAGCTCTCCAAGGCATAGACAACAAGGTTCCCTTCCTCAATGACAGGTGAGGCACTGAGATGGATCTGTCCTTTCTCTTCAGGACTAATTTTTGGGGACGGTTGTAGATAATAGGGATACTATGCATTCACACAGCTCATTCCCCTTTGTCATACCCAGACCTACCTAATATCTGTAAATAACTTCCTCCACAGCAAGCTAATTTCCACATGAACAGCAGTGGTTCCCAAGAATACAGTTATGGATACAGACTGCAAGTTACCAACACTTCCTTTTGTTTACAGGAGAAGTTCAGTTCAGTGAGCAATACCATGTTTCCCACAACAACTGACAGCCCCCTAAAGATAACATTAATAATGAAGCCTCTTCTAATGAAGGTCTACCTGCTCTCTAGAGCAAACTTAAGATGTGCAAATTATTTTTAAGCAGATGGCTTTAAGTAGTTAACAGCAGCTTAATGAGGCAAATTTAAAACAGTTCATGATTTGCTAAACCCTCTCTGCTTTGTGCCTTAATTGTTCAATTGTCATTTCTTGGCAAGGAGCAAGAACAAAGAAAGAAGCCAGGCATTGTATTAAAGGCAGCAGGCCGTGCCAGAACTGATGCTGTAGTCCCAACACCTGAGGGTGAGGCTTCCTGCTAGCCAGGAGCAAACGGGGAGGGAGCCACTGCCCCTCCCTGACCCCAGGGCACCTCTGCCCTGGGCAGAAAGCTTCTGCATCGCTTACTGCACACAGAATAACAAAGATGAAATACAATACCGAGCAGAGGCATGCTTAGCATGCACAGGCTGCCCTGCTGGAAAGCAAGACGGTGAGATAACATTGGAGCAGTGCAGAAGCACAAGCAGGTGAAGATGAGGACTATGCCCACAGTATTTTTAATGCACCAATTGTAACTACAACACCGATTCAGTATTTTAAACTAGAGACAGAGAGAGAACAACCAAGCAAAAAATCACTAACGTGGCTATTTGTAAACTCAAATCTAGGAACTGTAATCGTTATTTTTGACTTTAAAATAAAGTAAAACTCACTAAAACCTGTGCTATACTCAGTAGACTGGAAATGCCGAGATAAACAAACCACTGATTCACTTTAACCACGAGTAGTAGTACGGAACTGCTTTGCAACAAAAGAAGGAAGCAATAAAAAGGGAGGCTGATCTTCCTCAAGGATCACCAACCAACAAAGTGCTATTGTAGTATGTCAGACAAGGAGTTCAAGAGTGGAAAAGTTAAGTGACCAGGTGGGGGTAGCAAAGTGATTAAGCTAATACTGACTTTCATTAAGAAACCCACATACCACATCACCATTAGTTGTTCTGGCCTGCACCGACTGGCCTTACACTGCAGGAGCCCTTTTTCTCTGTGCAGGAAACTTTCAAAGAATTGTTTTTCTGTTTGTCTTCAGGCTGCCTCTGATTAAATTTCAGTTCGATCTTTACTTCATGTAGTTGGACTTACTGCTCCTCAGCTGCTCTAAATAGGTGCAAGCTCCCCTTCTAATCCTTTAATCCAGAAAGCTGAGGCCCTGGAAATTGCAGCTGCTGCAATTCACAGCAGAAATTCAACCTAAGGATGTCATAAGCCATAGTGGTTGGCTTAAAAGTGCAAACACTTGTAAATTAACTGCAGCAGAGGCAGCCCTGATAAAAGGAGGTGAAGGTGCAATTTTTAGTCTAATATAAACTATGTATCACTAAGGAACACATTACCAGCATGAGAATTTTTCTGAAAACATGCAGGGTCTCATACAACAGAACCCCATTGGAAGAATGTAAGTCAAGCATTGATCAGTTGGGAGGCAGCTGAACAGACACTCCTTCCCTTCTACTGCCTGGTGCCACAACAGAACCCAACAACATGAAACACCTCGCTCAGCTCCTCCCAACCTGGGGGTGCAGGATCACACCTGCTCAGCGCTCACAGCTCTGGAGAATGAAGCAGCTGAACTCTAAATATTCCAGATGGAGAAACTAGGTGTGAATATTTTAACAAGGCTCAGAAAAATATGGATGGTTCTTGAGTTTCCTTAACTGTACTCTTTGAAAAAACAAACTTCAATCCGAGTAGAATCACGTTCCATTTCCAGTTTCATTTAGAGATGGATAAAGTGTTTTTGTCAAAGTTGTTTAAAGAAACCCCAACAGAACAGCTTGAGGCAGACAGAATATTCCAGTTAGAAGAACCAAAGTCTGGCAGCTACAAGAAACTGAAAACACAATCACTTAAGGGAAAGTATTAAGCAATCTTAATTATAAGTGCTACCAGTTTCTCATATAATAAAATTACGCAAAATTACTTCCTAGAACTGTAGGACTATAAAACCAAAGATTAAAAATGGTTAAACTTGCACAATTCAAGTGTGTCCAAAGACAATAGAAATACTTTGAAACAGACCAACAAGTATAACTAGCCAACTAATACACATTTTTAGGTAACTAATGTTCTTAGAATCAAAACACTTCTTCAGACTGAATGCAATTTATGATTCCATAATGTCAAAGGAGTATCCTAATTTGGTGTCTTACAACAGACTGTACTTTCACTCTCAGGAATTCACAGATGGAACTGTTTTCTTTTTTTTTTTTTTTTTGTATTCAAACTTTCCTGAAACATCAAAACATTCTTCCAGCTATTATTTATAATTCTGGAAAGATTTAGGTCATCTCTCAGAAGACATGTTCAGGAATTAAACACCAATCAACTAAATACATCAAGTCCACATGCTAAAATTAGAAACATATTAAATCCTTATGTCGGTGTGTTTACTGAGAAGTGGCCTTTTAATCACCTGAAGTTGTCTTTTCAAGGTTATTACATTCACCCACAGAGCCACCCAAATGAAGCACACCTGCCCCTCAGCCAAGTTTGGAGTCACTGTAAATCCCAATGTGTCGGCAACTTTAATGAAGCCACTGGGATTTCCAGTGGATTGATGGGAAGTCACGTGCATGTTTGTCTCTGATGACTTCTTTTTTACTTGAAAAGGTGGCTGTGAAATGCAGCTGAAAGGGTAACATCACCTGCTGCAAACAATACTGCTGTAGGTAGGTGCCTAAAACCCAAAGAGTCCTTTGTGAATGAGAGTTCATATATAGGGGGACTGACAAGCTTTTAAGGTCATTACACGCTTTAGTTTATTCACCTTAATCTTCCTTAAAGACCTCAATTCTACTCTTGAAGATTATAAACAAGAACATGGGAGAAGGAAATCTTTATTAGATTAAATCTAGTCCAACACTTATCTGTACCAAATCAGCTGGCAAAACCATTGTCAAAAACGTTACCCTTCAAGTTGTATCAAGACATAGCAGTTTTTATGTACTTTTGGATTACACCACATGCAATATAAATCCAGGCTATTCTGTTTCTTTCTCCTAAACTTCAGTCTATGTAGCTCCTACTTTTCTTCTCATGACAGATGCCTGAAATAGCACACACAGTCACCTGAAGTCTTGATCACACTGTAAGTGCTGGGAAATTGGGCTGATTGTAAGACTTGTTCAGTCCATGCTCTGTGACTGAGACTGAGCTACCACACCATATGTGGACTGCATTCAACACCACCCTCCCTTGCTTGACCATATATGTCATATGGGACCATATCTGCGAGATCACACAATCCTCAAGTTGAGACGGTATTTTAGCTTGCTGCTATAAGCACAGTACAACTCCCAGTGGAACTTCAGGATTAAAAGAAGCCATAGGTAAGATACATTCAATATTCACTGAACAGAACTACAGACCCTCTCTTCTCAATGTCACCAAACTGAAAATATTTCTCATGGCCACCAGCAGGTACATCTCCACATAAAATTCAGAATATGAAGTCTCACATACTGAAGACAGAATAAAAAGAAATAGATGAAATCCAAATTTACAAATCATCTAGAGAGCATTGACAGAAACACTTAAGGGCACAGCCTCCAGCATGTTACAGAGAAGGAACAAATAAAACCAAGGAAGTTTAATAAAGCTGTAACAAGTTTGTAAATGGACTTTGATAGGCTTCCCTTTTGTAAGAAACTAGTAGGTCAAGAATGGTTCAAATTGCAGCTTTAGGCATAAAATTATCAAAGAAATCATGAGATTCCACAGGAAACCAAACTCTAAAAACTCAGAGTTTGTGTCAAAGGATAACTTTTTGACACTCTTTGTGTCAAAGAGTATGTGTCAAAGGATAACTTTTTACTCCCCAATCATTTTAAGTTAATGTCTTCAAAACCATCAGTGTAAATTCTCAAATATATCAGGCAGTACCCTAAACATGTCAGACTTCATTAACACAGATGAATTTACTGAATTCACAGTGAGAAAGATAAATGGAAAAGCTGCTGTGGGACAAATCACAAATTCTAGATATTGATGCACTCCCCACCGAGATCATGCTCTAAAAGTATAGCTTGGTGGTACAACAAAATGAAATATTCATCTGTTTGCCTAGCAATGTATGCAAGCATTCTCATAACCCAAAGTTATACCATACCCAAATCCTTTCTTTAGGAATTATTTATAGGCACTCCTTTTCAAATGCATAATTCGTACACATGTCTAACCTTCCAATAACACCATGAGCTTTAACACACAGAACAAAGCTTTTATTTGCGCACCTTTTTCAGCATCCTGCTCAGCAGACCAACAAAACATCTTAACCTTGTAGTCTTATAAAAGCATATTCACTGGAATGCACAATTCTGTTATATTTCATAAAAACAAAGTTTTAACAGATTATCTTGCTCTTGGCTTCTAATGAATAAACAAATTTGAATGCAGCTTTTTCTTGGAACACAGCTAATTACATTTGTACATTTGTAAAGGAAAAGTGCAAGGGGAATTCCCCAGCAGAGATTACACAGATTATTTTCTATTCAAAACACACGCATGTTCCTAAGGACAGAACACCACAAAATAAATGGGAGAGTAAAATTAAGGACACCTGCCAAAATAGCAAAAAAAATTAAACTGCAAAGAACCACCCCCACCTCCTCATATAAAACAGCATGCCTACTGCTGGAAGTCTAGAAATAATGCTGTAATTTTATTTGTTCATAATGTAATAAACTGAAAGCAGATTTCAAATTTAAAAATCCTACATAAATAAATGCTAACACCAATGTCCAAACTATCACATAGACCACATATCTCCAGTTCTATAAATAATGTTCCAACCACGAATTTAAAAACAAATTCACTTGCTAAGTCAAATAAATGTGCAAAAATGCAGGTTGGGAACTACTCTACAAGCACTTTTACAATATGTAATTATTTTAATCCTGCACCATTTCTATTTAAGCATGAGAAAATCTTTTCCTTATGCTGAAGGAGAAAAATAATCATCTGCAAGTTAATGTATTAGAAATTATTATTCACAAGTCCAAATAGAAAGTAGCCATCTGATGAGTTTTGGAAAATACTTTGGAATATACAGGCTTACTTGACCCAATTCCCTTTGCTTCCTTTTAGGTTATGGATGTTTTGCCAGAACCTGACACTACATTTCACAGTTTTATTTTTCCTGACTCATGGCATTGCTTGTTTCTTTAAAGAAGGTACAGGTATTAATAGACATAATTTAAGATACTCCTTGTGCTAAGCGAGGCATATAGTAAACAATGAAGGATAGGAGAGAAAATGTATCATATCTTCATAGTTAAAAGTGATTATGAGCAGCTTCAGCTGGCAAAGACAGGTTTTCCAATACTAGCATCTTTTCACCATCTCTAATGACAGTATCAACCTGTTAATTTATGCTGCAACTGTATTTTTTATCTGAAATATGTATCTGCAGTATTTCTTTAATCTTATGAAAGACTACTTCATTCTTCAGTATTATTCACTTCACCTTGCTGTCTGCAAGGATTTTCATCTCCCAGAGGCAGGTGTAAAGACTGAAAGGGTTTCTTGCTTAATTTTAAAAATGAAAGGCCCAATAACTGATAAATAAATCAGGATCTGGATTTCCATCTCTGTAGCACCCTTGAAGGCTTGCATTCAAAAGAGCCACTCTCTCTATGGATCAGAGAGAGCTCACACTATCAGGGCAATACCCTTCAGCTGACATGCTGGTTTTTTCTCAGTGTTCGCATTCTCACAAGGGGATACACAGAGTGTGACAGCACCTTCTTCATCCAAAAGGCTCTGCAGATCATAGGGGCTGGGAGAGCTGGGTGGCAGAGCTCAGAGGCTGATGGTGGGTCACAGGGCCCAAATTTACGTGCCAGCAACTGAAAAGACCTGCTTGTGTTTGTTTTTCCCAGTGAATTGAATTCTGAGCAGGTGTGTAGCTCATTAGCAAACTCCCAGCTGGACAGCAGGAGACCTGCATCTGGGAAGACCCAAACTCTGTGCTGATGGCTGCACAGGTCTGGGGTGCAAGCACAGGTATTGGACTGAGAGCCTCTGCTAATATTTGAAGGGTCCATGAGCATGAGGACACTTGTGAAGGGTGCAAGCCCCTGCATCTATTTGATAGTGAACATAAGGAGGAGGATCAAAACCTGGCTCCCTGTGGGGACGTTGCAGGTGAGTTGTGGCAGGACTACATGGGGGTGCTGCAAAGGCAGGGCTGTTGGTGGCTCTCTGTGTCGGCAGCTGCGTCAGTGTCCTCTTAATGCATGTGTGCACCTCTGGAATATGTCCTGACTGCAAATGGGAACTTCAGCAGTCACATCCATCAGACAGGAATGGAGACACTTGGACCTGGCTGGACTTCAAGAGCAGGGAAGGAGGAATCCCCAGGTCTTGGAGTCTACTGAATGCAGCAGTTTTCTTACCATCTTTAACCATGTTATATACATTTACATCAAATTTATTTTCACTGTTCCTTTAAATTCTGAAAAATAAATATAGACAGATGGTGTTACGTATTTGATACAATATCGTACCACAAAAGAAAATAGATAGGATGCATTGCTCAAGGTTTGTCTATTACCTGCAAGAGTTTAAATGAAGCAGTCTGGTTAATTACCTGGCTCAGCCCAAGAGCATTAGCCTCAAACCAGCTGTACAGGCAGGCATAAAAAACCTGGAATATTTGCCCAGTATTTCCATTGACTTAATGAAAGCAATTTAACTTTTTTTTCCCAGTGTTTGAAAATAGCACCACTTTAAAATAAGTGTAAATCTAACACAAATAAATTAAATCCACAGATGCCTTTCTCCAAGTAGCATTTTAAAATTAAAAGTGCTTGGTTTGATTTAAGCGGTTATTGTTGAAAATTAAAGACCACCTGAAGAAAAGGCAAGATGCATATCCATAAAGACACTTGCTTAAGTTTATTTAAAGGCCAGTCTACAGCACAACCAGCTGGGAAATAGAGGATGTAAGCTTCTCCCATTCAGCCACCCGGGTTGTGCCTTTACCTGCTCTGTAGTAACAGGTGCAGGAAGCTGCAAGAAAGAGAGAACACAGAAGGGCTAAGGTAGTGTAACAGGATAAATACCTCTGTGAATCTTCTTATTGTCTTTAAAGGATAGATATCACTTTGACATGGAAGACATCCTTTAAATTTAGTTCATTGAATACTCTTATCACATGTGACCAATATCACACTGTCAGTGAGTTCTTAGAAAGATGGTGACAGAGTGACCCCCACTGGGCTTTTAACTTGGACTACTTGCAAATCTGAGTAAGGGGCTTGTTTTCTGTAAGGAGACATAAATAAAGCAGCAGAGAACAGACTGCAGGCTGAATGTTCATCACATCAGCACTTGGTGGTGCCAAATTTGGTGTCTGCTGAAACATTCCTAAAAGGAATGCTCAGCTCATGCACTGTAAATTCACATGCTGGCTTACTTCACAGCAACTTGCTAATGTGCCCACATATCACTAAGGTGTAATAAACATGTAATGTAACATGTAAACATGTAAAATGTAACACAGAATGACATTTCTCCTTATTTTCTTGCATATGGAAGCCATATTTGGCCTAAACCCCAATTTTAGTTAAACTGACAACTCTATTAGTAACCAATCCAGGTAACTCCATAGATGCAGGAAATGAGATTTGAAGTTAATAGTAATTAGAGTTCCCCTTCAATAACATTATTAGTTGCAAGAGATATTGGAACCAGAAGAAATTAAATAGTTTCTTTTCAGTATTGGAAAGCAAAAAAAGAAGAACGTCCAATTTACAGAAATGTGCAAACGTGACGAGTGTGCCCTGACTTTGCAATAACATGCAGATTTGGCATTTCTTTTGTTATTGGTCTTCTAGTTGCTGTTCTCATCTAACACGCTTGCAAATGCAAATTCAATTTTTTCAACGCATTTTAATTTTTTAAGAAATCACTTCTCTTCAGTACAAATCAATGTCCATAATTTTGAAATCCCTGTTTTTTAATCAACTTTCAGTTATATCTGCTTAGGAGGCTTTTCTAGAAAGCACTGTTACTGCTTTTTGCAAATAATCTACATTCTAAGTACTGATGCTCACACCAATTCAACCACTCACCATGTGTAAAGGAAAAGTTAACAAAGTCAACTGAAGGTTAATGTGAGAGGTTAGAAAATCCTTCCTACCAGCTATTTTCCCTTCAGTCTTACAGAAACTGAAACCCCAAAGCAGAAGTATTGTAAATAACTTGTTCCTACTGCACCATCACCTTAGCCCATAAGTAAAAATGGAATCTGTCAACATTCCTGTAGGCATTATAGCTGTGCCTTCTAGCAAATGCCCCAGTGAGCTGACAAATCCTGAGCTGAACCCATTCAAAAGCTGTCTGTCATGACTCCCATTGCTGTAATAATAACTGCACATTATAAGCTTAAAGCCAAATATTTAGTCATCATTTTCCTCCTTCTAGGTATAATGAACCCCCCTGCTGCTACACAGCATTAAGTGTCCAGTTGTATCACAAAGCATTTGCATTGGAAAGGACAGGGATTTAGCAATGACCACTAAGCCATTCACCCAGCAGTTTTTAGGATTGGAGTTTACAGCACTCAAGTGGAAAGAAATGATGGGATGAAGCAGTAGTCCTTGCTCAGTCCTGCCTGCTGTGGCTTCAGACCCTGGCTGCTGCTGCTTCATTGGGGCAGGCAGAAAAAGAAAGAAGTAATCTGTCACCAGAACCCCTCTTCAAGGGCTATGTCAAGTGCATTAAATGCAAATGAAAATTTATATTAATTGAATTGTAATCACTTCAAAGACATGGCTATAGATTAATGCCACACTGACATAATGATTTGACTCATCTCTAGAACTTCTTAAGAACCTGGAAGCAGTGGTCACATCGTCTTGATGAAATACTATTACTAATTGACTGGTAAGTAACTTCACTGATTATAACTTTTCAGGCATTTCTAACAGAAACATTGACTGGTTTGAATGAAAGTGCATGCCTTTGGAAGCTCCAGCAGACGAACAAGTGAAAAAGATGATCTGCACATCTCAGGGCAGTGTCCCCAGCACATCACTCCCAGCAGTGAAACTGCAGAACATGCTATTTATACTGAGATCAAAAGGCCTGCACTCTGATAAATCAAACCCCAACAGAAATAACTCACTGGACCCTGCACCCTCACATCAGAAGGATGTCAACAAGCTTGCAGCGTATCACATACACTACCCTCCTTCTCCTAACCCAAAAAGAGCACAGACCACATTTTGAGCATACATTTAAATGAGGCAAACTAGACAAGACACAGCAACATGGCCTAAGAGCTATGGTGGCTAAGACAGAAGTACTCTGAAGCACAGAAAAGCCCCATAACAATCGCTGATCCTCAAAAGGCCTGAAAAATCTAGCTCATCACCATTCAAGAACCCTGGATATGGAAAGAGGACTGAGGGGCCAATGTACCTTCGGTTAAAAGCCACAAAATTAGGGTGTGCCCAGGCTCCTAGTGTAAACAGCTCTGAGAAGGTATCAAAATACTCTATCAAGCATCAAGGTAAAAGGTATCAAGAATTTTCCACAAGGTTCTTCTTGCAAGTAGAGATGGATCCAGTTTACAGCCCTATGGGGCCACACCAAAGCCACAGAAAATGATGCTTCCTTTTCTTCCACAATCTTGCAACAGGAATTTCCTTTAAATGTTCAAGTTTACCTATCAGCTCATTGGAACAAAATTAAACAAAACAGTGATATTTCTTGAAGGCTACAACTTTTCTTCTATTCAAATGGTATATATTTTTCTTTAATAAAAAAGGCAAAGACAAAATATAATTGCTTAGAAAACATGACCTAAATTAATTTTTCCACTATATATTTTGTCTAATACTAAGAATCAACTGGTAGTAATAGCATTAATCAGTCTGACTGCTAAGTTCACATCACCACTGATGTCAAATAAAGGTACTCACCACTAGAATAAAGGGTACTGAAATAGATAATAAATCCACCATTAGAAAGATGTTATATTGCAGCTATATACCATTGTTCTTCAGCAGTGGATTTAGGAATGTATTTATGCCGATTTATTTTATCTGTTTCACTCTGTTCATGACTTAGTTGGAATACTGTACAGATTAACAAAAAAACTAAATAGAATTGAGCCAAAATAGTGTAAGCAGAAAAAAAAAGGGAAAGGGAAAGGGAAAGGGAAAGGGAAAGGGAAAGGGAAAGGGAAAGGGAAAGGGAAAGGGAAAGGGAAAGGGAAAGGGAAAGGGAAAGGGAAAGGGAAGACTAGAAAGGTCAGAGTGAAGAGTTACTTGTATCTAGGCAAATAAAGTGTTCCAAAATAATTCTCAGAAACCATCTGCAGAAAGTATTTTCTACAAGGTAAGATGCATCAAAGTAAAGGTCACAGCAAAGATGAAAAGGGCAGCTTTCCCAAAAGCTGGAAAAAGAAAAGTTATGCTTTGATATCCTTTCCATTGTCTCAGTCTTTCCAGTACAAAGGCATACAAGCCAAATAAAATGCTCTTTGAAATTACCTTCTGAGGGGAACATAAAAGCCTTGCCTGCCCTAATACCAACCACGGGACTCAAGCCAGTAATAGTGTAGGGGACTTAGACACGAGTCCTCTAGTGAAATGGAATGTTGTGTGTGAAGGCATCATCCTTACTCGACTCACTTATGTGTAAGCAGGACACAACCTCTGCAAGGGAGAAAGCAATTCCTCCTAAGCCTCAGCTACTCCATCTCATCTGTCCAGTGTTTCAGATCACGTGCTCCTTTACTGTAGCTTCCTAAATTTTTGCAAGTAGATGCCCTGAAGAATGATCTACCAGGGATATAACAGAGACATTTTCTCATCATTCCTTCCATGTCTGCAAAAGGTAATGCATAATTATGGATTCTTGCTATCTAGTCTCCACAAAATCAGTATTAGGTTTACAAATGCTGTTTGCCCTAGTTTCAGCCTGAACAGCATTAATTTTTTACATTAGCTGGGAGGGGGCATGGCCAGACCCTAATGTTACTCAATACCATCTCAGGTCATTGCCAGAGGTAGGGAAAATGACTCCTCTCAGGAGAAGGGCATCCTTTCTGGTCAGGAAGAAGAAAGTAGCTAGAAAGAATATGTTTTCTATGTAAATCCTTTCTTTGTATTATACCTTTTGTTATTAATATTGTTGAAGTTACTGTTCATTTTCTTATTTCACTGCTGTTTCCAGTAAATTGTTCTTACTCAGCCAGTGATCTTTGCCTTTTGTGCTTCCAACAGGAGGCAGGCAGAGGGCGAAAGAGCAGCGACTGTGGTTTTAGCAGAACTACTAAATTGGAGACTATCATCCTAAATCATGACATTGCACTGGGAAAATCCTAGAAATATTACCAGAACATCTGAATGTGCATTTGGAACCTTATCTGCTCAAAAAAAAACCCAACCCCGAAATTCCAGAAAATGAATTTATGACTCATGATCAGCATAGAAAAATTAAAGGCTCTACAAATTTGTATTTCTTTTTATCCTCAGAACTTAAGTCTCCATTTGTAATCCTAAATGTATTTGAGTCCCAAATGTATTATCTTGCAAAACAGCATGTTTGAGCTACACCAAACTTCTGCAAAGTTAAACTTTTCACTGTATGTTTATTTTCGGTGATGAGAGTATTTTATTCCCAAGAGACACTAATTCTGTGCATTGTTATTACAAGAAAGCTGGAGAGGGACTTTTTACAAAGGCATGTGGTGAGATGGATTCAAACTGAAAGAGAGTAGGTTTAAATTAGATATTAGAAAGAAATTCTTCACTGTGGGGGTGAGTGAGGCACTGGAACAGGTTGCCCAGAGAAGCTGAGTATGCCCAATCCTTGGAAGTGTTCAAGGCCGGGTTAGAGGTTTTGAGCAACCCGATCCAGTGGAAGGTGTCCCTGCCCATAGCAGGGGGGTTGGAACCAGATGATCTTTACTGCCCCTTCCAACCCAAGCCATTCCATGACCATGATTCTATGAAACTGCCTCTAAAGAATCTTGGTGATACATCACATTAGACTACTTTTGATAAAACCAGCACAAGCAGATGGTTAGGAATAAAAAAAAAAAAAAAAAAATTGTTTCAAAGCAACAACATAAAACTGTCTTTTGAATAAATAAGCTTGAGTATTTGTATTTGCATATTTTCTTATTTCTGAATGTGTTGTTGAACTTAAATTTAACAGAAGAATTTGTCCCATCAATCCATTTGCCCATCTCAAATGGTGTCATGATTCACTCAAAGATAAAAGATGCTTTGGAGAGAATTTTGGCTTTAAAGATGGGATTAGACAAGTATTTCACAGTGACTACAGTGACAGCTGTATTCATCTCCCTCACATACCAAATTCAAAGTCAGAAGCAGATTCTCAGTTTGCAAGCCAGAACATGTTCTGCTGGATATTTACAGCCAACCACTGAAATCCCCAAAACCTATCACTGATGTCAAACAGCACAGAAATAGACCATCTTGCTTGGTTTTCCTAAATAGACCTGCATTTATAAAAGAAATAGAAATAGAAATCTTGAAGAAAAAAAATTCGCTTTTATCACCGACACTATCAAAGCACAAAACCACTCAACATTTTTTGAAAGAACCACTTCAAGAAAGGAATCATGTTTGTGTCTCTCTCTTGGTGTTTCATCTCTCCTCTTACATTGTCAGTGACAATACCTGCTGCTTCTTTTCATTCCAAAGCTTTTTTATTTTTTTACATCTATAAGGAGGTTCATCATGCCATTTCACATGCCACTAAGTAGATGAATCATGTTTGTAGATGTCAGTGCCTAACACAATTTAACCACCACAAACATGCATTAATGCACGTCACCTTACAATAATCCACTTACCAGATGGTTTGCAGAACAAAACCAGGAACAGAATCAAAATGAGGAAATACTTTCAGCCTTATTCTTTATTACTGAAGATTTTATTGACTGATATACATAAGGATAGGCATCAGGTTAAGTAGGAAGCTGTTTTCAGAAAGCACCCTAAAAAGTGAGCTCTGTGACTTCAGACAGCAACAGGCAAAGACTCCTTTCAGGAGATCTCAAGTGCAAGCAATCTTTCTATGTTTTATGTTTTCAAGCAATGCTGTTTGTGCCCTACAGAATAAACTTTCTGATCTCCAACTCAGCAACAAAGTAAGAAGCAGACTTCTAATTAGGAATTAATAAAATAAGAATACTTACGCTGACCCCACCGGCCTGTTCTTGGATTCAAATAATTTGGATAAAGTCCATTAGGACGATCCATTTTTTGAAGTAACTTCCGAATGTGCATGACCTAAATTAAATCAAGAATCAGGTTCACCGCTAACAACGTTACTCTGCCCTCTGCACATAGTTAAATCTAATCTTTTTTATTTTTCTTTCATTTTTAGTAGCAAATTTTATTAATCTGAACCACAAGCTTTCTTGAGGGCTTTCTTCAGATTTGTACGTTTTTGGATTTAAAGGACAGGTCACATAAACATGCTTAAAAATCATGATTTTTAAATGTATTCTGAAACAAATAAGAAAACCTGTGTTGTCATACATTTCTACTTGAAAAAGACATGTATTTGGTAACAGAGATACAAGCATGAAAATATTTACCTGCTACCAAGAATGGAAGTAGAATTCAATACAGAAAGTACTTCCCCTTTAATGCAATTTATGATAAGAAGTATGATAAAAATATTGATTTTTGAGACTCACCTTGTTGTAATATACAGGGTCCCCTGTCAAATAGCTGAGATGGACAAATTCCATGTGCAGAGTACCAAACTCAGCAAGGATGCTGCTGCCAGCAGAAGCCCAGCCCCAGTTTCGACCAACACCGCTGAATTCCAACAAATATGCATAAGGAAAGGGAGAAAACAACAGAAAATTCATAGTTACTGTGCACAGCACAACTACCACAGCCAATTAAACAAGCAACAACAACATTTTAACCCACACTTAAGATTACAGGTGTTGTGATTTGATTGAGCAGTTGGTTCACTGGTTGGGTCTTTTTGGAATAAAGATACCATAACCTCATCAACAAAATGTCCCATGATTAAATAATATAATACCAGGATGTCACACAAATATGATGACTTAACACTGGGCTCAATCGCAGTTGTTCTTTATTCACTGCATGTTCCTAAGAACAATAATCAAGATAAGACAAGTTCTGAAGGTGGCAGCATTTGCTGCCTTGTCCTGCTGATCTGCTGTGTTCCCTTTACTAGTGTGGGATGTGCTTCCCTATCTTGTGTCTACATAGGAATACAGGATGTTTATTGCTGGCACAATACATGAGTTCCTCAGGCTCACCTAAAGAATCAGCAGAAAGTGTCACCTCCTACCTTTTGCACTCCAAGTGACACCATTTTGCCAAGTCCTAACTCCTAAGTCAACCTCTGGCTTAATCTAATGTGGGAGTTTTCATCACCTTTCAGGACTGTGTCTTTTAATTTCTGTAGTTAACTACTTATTTCTGAAGATTACTTCTACTTCCTCTCATAAAATATTTCAGTTATGAATAAACATGCACACAATCTAGATATACATGTCATTTCAGCTACTGTTTAAGGATGTAGTGAAAATGTAAAGAATGCCTCAAAGCATCAAAAATGCTGTCTCCAAATCTGAGGGAAATCCTAGCACTAAGCAAGCAATACAACATAAACTAGCCAAGGCAGTTGTCTTCCATGAGGCAATGCAGACCATTTAAGTTCAGGCTGATCTGAACAGTCACCTAAAGGAGCCTCTCCATCTGCACAGACCACAGCTGACTTCAGCATGCCAGACTTTATACCCAAGCTAAAATGTAAAATGAAATAACCACTTCAGGTTCCCATCATATTCTTAAATGCTAGGAATCTTCTAAAGGCAGCATACAGCTCACACAGTACAGAAAAGCCAGTAAGTTCAATCATGTCCTGCAAACAATTCTGGGGTTTTTTTAATATATTTTGTAATGCAATTATTAAGCTCTAGAGCAACACACAGAATAATACGCTCAGTGTGGCCCAATAGCAAATTGAATGCTTACCGCAGAATCATAAAAAAAAAACAGGATCAAAATTTATTGCAGTTAATAAGTTAGAATGTGCTGAACTCTATCAAAATTATTCTAACGTGCCAAGAATGACAATTTGTCTGCATCTTCTACAGTTCTACTACTAAGAAAAACCGATGTATGCCTTTATGCCTTTATTAATTTTAAGTTGGAGGGAGGGGGAGGAACACACTTCACAAAAGAAAACTCATTACCTTTTCAGATTCACCATGGCCCATGGTATACCCGTAGGTGTGTTGAAGGCTGGAAGAAGTTTTCCTGCCAGTTGCACTGCTTTGATCTTGAAAACCTAAGATAGTAGGATCAATTGCAAATAGTTACAAAGTCTGATTTATCTCCAAGAACTGTAAAGACTGAAATTTCCTTGCCCCACCTACCTCTTTGTATTAAAAAAGCTTTACGTTGTAAAAAACATATTAACTTGTAATTTTTTACCACTTGTTCCCTTTATAACTTTCGGTTAGATTTGAACATGAAAAGCAAACTTGTCAATTTGATTTCTTTCCTTCCAAGTTCTCCAGCAACAGTTCTTAGATTCCTATTACAGAAGAATATCAGGTCTCCTCCCACCTTCCTCCACTGGTATTAGGAATTTCAAGTGCTTTTTAAAACAGTCTTTAAATCACACCTTGTATTTTTTAGTTAAAAACCAAGACACAACTCTCCTACCCAAGTCTTTTAACTTTTACAAACTTCCAATCTCTTTTTAATGAGATTAGTGTAGCCTGAGTTCCTATTCTTTTATGAATATTGTCTATGCAAAACCAGATACACCATTTCCTCTGGTTTTTCCTTCATCGATAATGCATATGAAAAGTAATTCAGGGCTAACCTTCCCTCTCTAGTCTGATCCCTCGCAGAAATTACTGACAGGACAAAATCTTCGTCATTTTCAGTGTTATTTCTATTTACTTTTAGAACATAAAACTGTAAAAGCCTTACTCAGAGCTGAATGTTTATTAGACAGACAAACAACTGGGAGAAAGTTCCTTCTAAGCTTACCTGCAGCATGTTTCCCAAAGACATATTTGGTATATCCCCATGGTATGACTCTGCTTTTACCAGTTAGTTGCTAGCATACACTTTAATTAATGCACTCTCAGTATTCGCTACATTCCCGGACAGGTATCTCCTTAATCTGGAGAGAACATTATTTATCATTTGATACACCATACAAACTAGTTACAAAAAGAGCTACCAGATCCCAGAATACCTTATGCAACACAGATGTAGTCTAGAAACATCGTCTCTTTGCTGACCAGCAATAAGACACTAAGAAATCTAATGAAGATGCATAATGGCAATTTCAGATAGGGAAAATGTTCTTCACTAAGAGACTGGTCAAGGCACCAAGCCTATCAGAGCTCAAGGAACGTGTGGATGATGCTCTTAGTCATATGGTTCAGTTTTAGCTAGTCCTGACAGAAGCAGGGAGTTGGATTCCCCAATCCTTAAAGGTCCTTCTACCTTGAGAAATTCTACAAATTCTATTGTCAACTACCTGACCAATAATCTGTAATCAAAATGAATAAAATCTTTAAGAAGGATTGCAGCAGTTGATTTGTAAAGTCTGTGGGAAGAAGCTGAAGAGATGCTCACTAGAGAAGCAAGCTGAAAAAGAGGCAATCAAGAATACCCTTATTTTTCATATGAAGGTGGGAAAAAATCAATATCTTAATGTTTGAGGAGATGACTAGTGAGATATGAAATAAACCAGAAGAAAATATTAAAGATGACATCTAATTGTATTTGATGCAGTGGAGTATGGCGAGACGGAGGTGAATCTGAAAGCAATGAGCCAGGATAAAGAACTTTTGGAGAGGTTCTCCATATGAAATGTAAGATAAGATATGTCTAAACTGAAAAAGGATATACCTGAGAATATGATTCGATAGAACTGTGAAGCAACAGAGGCAATACAGCTTGAATGATTTTTAGCAAAGAAACTGACAAGAGACAGTCTTTGAGAAAACGTGCAGAAATTTAGCAGTAAAATTCCTATTTTACTGCTGACTGCTTTTGTCAGTGAATTTGACTGCTGAGATTTTAACACTCTGACCTTGAATAAAGGACCTATTCAGAATAGGAAGGCATAGTATAAGGAAGAGGTATAATACAGGTGGAATCTATGGTAATTGGGAAAAAAGAAACCCTTAAGAGAACTAAAACCTCAGTCTGGGCCCAGTTGCATAAGAACTATCTCATTTGCATCTATAAATAAGCGTCAAAAATTCATGTTGAACTTTTAGAATTTTAAGTAGTAGATGGGTCAAGACCAGACAGAACTATCTACTGAGAGTCATCTGGAGGGACTCCCTCTACAGTGCAGGCAACCTTCAACACCTAATTAAGGTGTTGATGACTTCCAGTGAAATAGTAAATAGGTTGGAAAGACTTTTGTAACATGAATTTGTTTATCTTCAGTTTTCATCTCTTGCACCCTCTGAAAGTGCTATGCACTATCATATTGTTCATTAATAAAAGATACTGAAACATTAGAGTAAGAATATTCAATGGAAGAACATCCTTAGAAACATCCTTGCTCAAGAATACTCTTAATGCCTATTTACATTGCTATCCAGCTTTTAATCAGTTTGAAATGTATGGTATCTGAGGAAGGAGTTTTTAGCTAGAGTGTAGGAAGTAAAGGTTGAGCTGATTTAAATGTGCACAAATCTGCACAAGACAGTTAAAGCAAGGCAATCACTGAGCCATTTCAGCATCAGAGCATCAGCACAAACTGCTAATTCAGACAACCAGGTTGTTAGCAGTACCTGCCCAAACTGTCTGTAATTAAAGGCACTTTCCTGTCACCTCCATTGGGCTGAGGACTCTTGAGCTCCACTGATCTAGCATCAGAAGGGTACAACACTCCCTCTCTATATGCCTCTCACCCAAAACTGAATGTACAGAAAGAAAAAATTGGTTGAAGGCATGCCTTTACTTTCTATTACTGCCATCTCAGTCGGATCTCACTGCTACTTCTGCATAAAAAACCACTGAGTGCTTGGCACAGTGTTTACCTATGCAAGCTGGAGTAAGAACTGGGAGACAGCTCCATAGGATTTTATCAGAGCCAAGTGACCACAAGAGCATTTTTGGAGAGAGGGAAGGGAAGGAAAAGAAATACAGCAAGCAGTGGTGAGTGAGGTGCCATTTATGGGAAACTGTAGATGTGTCCAGAGAATTCTGTTGAGCTCATTGAAGTGCCTTCTTTAGCAAGTTTCAAACTTACTGTAAGAACAGTAAAAGCCTAGGGCTCTAGTTTATGATGTGCTGGTATCAGACAACACAGTTACTTATCATGTAATACTTTTACTTATATTTTTTTTAATGGGTTGAACTCATAGATTCTATTTCAGCCCTGGCAGTTCCCTGTTGACAGGCAATGCATTTCAAAAAATACATAGGCAAGAAGAACAGAAAAGAACAAAAAATGAATAGTTGCCTTAAAAATAGAGCTCATTAGGAAACAGTAGAAGAATTGGGGTTATTTAGTCTAGACAAAAGATGTTCCAGAGAGAACAAGATAATGACTTTTCAGTATATAAAAGGCTAACACAGGTAAAAGGAAATAATTTTTTTTCCATAGACATGGAGAATAGAAAATAACACCAAAACGGACCAAAGAAAAGTTAGCTATTAGGAGGAACTTGGTGATAAGAATAACTACTAAAGCAGCACAACTGTGATTGCTGCGAAGTCATGACTACAGCTTTTAAAAATGCTCTGTAGAACATACAAAGACTTAACTTAGATGATTTAACTTTGCCAAAGAACAGAAGAATAACTGAGAATTACTCAGCTGCCTTACCATTCTTCCAGCCATGTTGCTGAGGTTTTTTTGCACGGCAAGGTTTTGGTAGTGTAGGGGCCACAAGGATGGCTTCTGTGAAAAGCTGCCAGAAGCTTCCCCATGTCTGGCTGAGCCAATGCCAGTTGGCTCTAAGACAGACCGACCATGGGTCAAGGCTGAGCCCATCAGTGATGGTGGTAAAGCCTCTGGGAAACATAGTCAAGAATGAGGTAAAAAGAACAACCACAGAACAGCAGCTATGGCCAGAGGAGTGAGAATATGTCATAGAATCAACCATGCAGACACCAAGGTCAGTGCAGGAGGGATAGGAGGTGCTCCAGACATCAGAGAAAAGATTTCCCTGCAGACCATGGAGGTCCATGGGGGAGCACAGATCCACCTGCAGCCCATGGAGCAGCCCCAAATCAGAGCAGGTAGATCCCCAAAGGAGGCTGTGACACTGTAGGAAGCCTACACTGGAGCAGGGTCCTGGCAGACTTGTGGCCCTGTGGAGAGAGGAGCCCATGCTGGAGCAGGTTTGCTGGTAGGACTGACAACTCCGTGGGGAACACCCACTGGAGCAGTTTGTGAAAAACTGTGGCTTGTGGGAAGAACTCATGTTGGAGAAGTTCATGGAGGGCTCTCTCCTGTGGGAGGGAACCTATGCTGGAGCAGAGGAGAGTGTGAGGAGCCCTCCCCCTGAAGAGGAAGGAGGGGCAGAAATAACACGTGATGCAACCCCATTTCCTGACCCTCTGTGTTGCTGTGGGGGAAGAGGCAGACAAACAGTTAGTGAAATTGAGGCTGTGAAGAAGGGAGGGGTGGGGGGAAGGTGTTTTAAGATTTAATTTTTATTTCTCATTATCAATTAATTACCCCTAGTCAAGTCTGTTTTGCCTGTGACAGTACTTGGTAAGTGATCTTTCCCTGCCCTTACCTTGACCCATGAGTCTTTCATTGCATTTTTTTTTGTCTCTGCCCTGTCCAGCTGAGAAAGGGAGTGGCAGACAGTTTTGGTGAGCACCTCACATCCAGCCAGGGTCAACTCACCACAGTTCCCAAGTATGAGAAGGCTTGTGCACATTCTGTACATGTAAGAGGAAAACAGCTTGCCTCTCAGGTATGATATCTACTCTGCAGACACACACAGCACCTTTCATGAATAATGGAGATCATCTATCCCCAAGCTTCTTTCTAGCACAAAGCTACAAATATAGAACTGATCAGAATCTTCTTAAAGACACCATAACAGCAGTAGCAAGACATCCTGCTTTGAAGATGCAAAAATACTGTTCTAATTAAATGGGTATTAATCCCAAGGTAGCTGATTTGTCAATGCTCAAAATATGGGCATTCTTCAGAAAAGTTTTAGAAGCCACTGTAGACTTGGAAAAGTGTTTCCATTTTGCATGGCAAAATCTAACACATTAAAGCCATCAATTTACATGGCCTTTACTAGGATAACGCTTCTTTCTGCAAATACTGTAAAGCAATGGAGGAATTTTTCCCCTTTTCAAAAACAAATCAAGCTGTTTACAGCTAGGAGAAAGTGAAAATTGGCAGAAAAAGCAAAATCTAAACCCCAAATCAGATAAGTGGATCCCTCATTAAGATGAAAACAGCAATCAGTATTTACAAACTAGTATGTACAGCAGACCAGCTGTGAGGGCCTGAATAAATTTCATCCATTAAATTGATGCTTAACATACCAAACCTGCCACCCACCCCACAAATATGAAAGCTTGCTCCTGAGCCTATTAATACAAGCAAGGCCTTTAAAACATTCAGCAGAAAAGGCCTTAAAGATTCCAACGATTCTTCAAAAGCCTTATTGATGTATCCAGTGACTGCCTAGATGCATGGCTGCAGCTCTCAGAAGACTGTATTATGCTAATACTGCTGTTAGGTGTTCCCTTCCAGCACTGTGAATGGCAAACAGCACCGAATGGCCTCTGTTCCTAACTCCGAGAGTGATGATAGATGTTTTCTACAAATAAGGAATCTCTTTCACTTCTGTGCATAGAGCAGCCTTTGAATCATTCTTATTAAAAAGTAATAAATGCCAGTCTTCTCTCTAATCTGATGGTTATTAACTAGTGAGAATCTATGGCCATGCAATGTGGCTGGATCTGTAGGCTTGATAGCCCTGGATCACTGAAAAAAACATCAGACAAAACAGACATACTTCACAAGTTCACAGAAATGCAGTATTTGGTTCACCATCAGTACTACTATTGGTGTCAAATCCTGAACACTTTTCCTTTGAACACTAAGGATGAAGATGATGGGGGAGACCTATCTAATCACTAAATGTAGATTGAAAAACCAGAGCCCTTGACAGCAATACCAGACTCAGATCCTTGAGGAAACTATGTGGTATTCCTTGGCCCAATCAGGAATACTTATCTTTATACCTTCAGAGTTCTATCTGCAGCCATCAGCTCCTCACTGCCTTTTGGTGGCTAAACACTCATATAAAGGCTAACTTCTTAGAGAGGACTCTCTGCATGAGTAGAGATAAAGGCCCATGGTGAAAATCAAGCAGCATTATCACCAAAAAAAACCCCAACAAAAAACACCAAAACAAACCACAAAAAACAAACAAACAAAAAACCAAACAACAACCCTCCCCCCCCCAAAAAAAAACCACCCAAAACCCCCCCCCAAAAACCCCAAAACAACAACAAAAAAACACAACAACAAAAAAAACACAACAACAAAAAAACCCCACCAGAAGTAGCTTAATAAGCATTGCGGGTTTGATGACTGCTTATACATAAGTCTTACTGCATTGGAAAAAGGTGCCTGCATGCCAGATGAAAAGCTCTAAATTCCTAGATGAATAGATCTTAACTTCCAACCCACTTTGCTGCTGTAAAGTTTGGGGGCTCCTGGGTTTTACACTGTTCCTAGGGCATTCTCCCCTGCAAGTGGGGACTATCTTGCTACCAAAAAATGGAAAAACAGATCCCTCTTTACACATCTGCTTCTAGTAATTTTCATGGATGTAATTACAAAGTCATCTTGTGAGATGAGGAAGATGAAATAAGATTCTGGTAACATTTCAGCTATCATAGTATCAAATGAGAGTAGGAGAACACTTGAGGTATATTTCATAGATGTTTGTTGGTGATGATTGAAGAGGTATGCCACATCTAGAATTGGTCCCGGAGAATGTAAATCATGTTCATATGAGATTTAGCAAGGCAGTTACAAACTATACTACCTATAGAGGTGAAATGATGTAGAAATACATAAATTCAACAGCATCTCATCAGCACTGTATGTTTCTTGAGGTGTAGCAGATGTTCAAAGAGGGAAAATTTGCAGATACTGTAAAGACAATGCCATAGCTGAGGTACTATTGCTGTCCTTGGTGAGCTGCAATGATTACCAAAGTACTTGATGAACAACACTTAGCATTTCCAAAAGACTGAAACTCTTTAAACAAGAGAAGACTTATTGTGCAAAGGGAATGCTCTATGAATTTATATTACCTTCTGACAGAAAAAAATCAATATGGAAAGGAAAAATCTAAACCCATCCCAAGCAGTCTAAGATCAGAGTTAAAAAACCAAGAATCAACTTGAATCTGGACTACGGTGACAACTTAAAATGGCTATGGTGACAATTTACTTTCTTTACTTCCTCCCTTCAGATATTTGCACACAGTAATGAGGTCTCTCCTGAGCCTTTTTTTTTTCCTCCAGGCTGAACAGTCCCAGCTTTTTCAGCATTCTCTCAAATGAGAGATAATCCAGTCCCTTAACTATCTCTGTCAGTCCTTTGCTGGACTATCCCCAGTATGTTCATGTTGCTTGTACTATGGAGCCTAGAACAGGATACAACAAAGGGTAAGAACTACTTTGACTCGCTGGCCAATTTCCTAATGCAGGCCAGGATACCATTCACTTTCTTTACTGCAAGGGCACATTGCTGCACAAGGTCATCTTGGTGTCCATCACTTTTCTGCAGTGCTGGGTGGTCCTCAAATATAACAGGTGCATGGGTTTGTTCCTCCCCAGGTGCAGGACTTGGCCCTTGCCCTCACTGAATTAGATGACACTCCTGTCAAGCTCGTTTCTCCATCCTACCGAGGTTCCTCTGTGTATCAGTTGCTCTTCTTGATTTGGTGTTGTCAGCAAATTTGCTGAGAGTGCCACCTGCCTCATCACCCAGATCATTTGTGAAAACATTGAACAGGATTGGATCTGGGGTGCACCACTAGTTACTGTCCTCAAACTACATTTTGCATGGCTGACTATCACCCCCTGAACTTGTCTATTAAGACAGTTTTCAACCCACCTCACTATCTGCTCATGCAGTCCATACACCACCAGCTTCTTTATGATCTTATGAAATACAGTCAGTTCATTGTAGGTCATCAGGTTTGGTTGAACATGAGTTCCCCAATCACCTTGTTGCTCATGGGCTGGGGAATAGTTTTCTAAATTAGTTGCTCCATCATCTTTCCAGGGATAGAGGTAATACTGGCCAGGCTGTGGTTCCCTGGACCCTCCTGCTTGCCCTTTGAAAGGCAGGAATGATCGAGGGGCAATGCCATCACGCTCATCTTGTGCATTCGCTTTGGTGCCAAACCATACTCACTTAAACCTTTGCCTGCAAAGTTACTACCCCTCTGCAAGGCATTCAGCTCTTACATGCAGTTTACAAACAGTAAGGCAGAGGGAAAGAAACTCTGCTTAATTCTAACAGTCTCCAAAATTTTAGAACACTGCTAAATTCACCCTTATGGAAGTCTGGGACTAGTTACATCTGCTGCTGCAAAGTACTCCTGTGCTATGAGAATTCTGGTCTCTCAAGAGCAACAGGATAAAGCAGATAGTACTTAAGCCATAAATATTGCATAACTTGATGATTTTCTCATTTCACAAGGCAATAAATGCTTCATGGAATGTTCCTTCTTTGTGGAAAAAATAAACTCCCTTAGTTTTGAAAATATGTAGATGAGGTTGACATTTTCTTTAACCAGTAAAATCATGCACAAGACTTCTACAAACACTTTTATTAAGAAGATCACACTGGATTCCTCCCTGAAAGAGACACTTTTGCTGCCAATTTTAAAGAACAGTAGGAAGGCAAGGAAGGCTGTCCAGTCTCAGATGACACATGGAATTAAGTGACATAACACCTAACCTAAACTTCATGGCCACACAAGCTTGGCTCTCCGTAGTTTCTCTGCTTAAGGATTCAGAGATCCAGCTTGTAAAATTTTTCTAATGCAGTGTATCACAATTATCACAACTTCCAAGGTAGAAGCTGCAACTGTGCTCTGCAGTCTACTTCTGAAACCAAAAGCTCAGTAAAGCCCACAGGACTGGACAGGTCCATTCCTACATCCAAGCTGCTTCCCTCCTAGATGAAAATTCTTCCTAGATTGTTTTGAGATGAAAATACAGGTCATGATTTTTTGGAATAATGAATATAGGGACAAAAACTATCAAAAGAGATGGGAAGAAGCTATCCCATCATAACAATCTAGGAGAAGTATCCTAGTGGTGGTTCCTAAGTTAAGAGTTGTACTGACAAGCATTAAAATGCCTATCTGATCATATTGTTCAACTACAGCCTACAAACGAGCTAAAAAATAAACACACAAAAATACTTCAACTCCATCAGTTAATTGCAGATAAGACAGATACTGTCTGGTTAACTACAACTTCCCCTATTTACGTTTTACAAATTAGCAATTATATATTCAAATGCTGCTTCTTAGATAAAAGATAAATACTCTGGTGATTCTCTACCATCAGCAGGGAAAGATTTGCAAACAGAATTCTTAAGTGATACTATCTTTATTTTCTTCAAAAGTTTTCCAAAGCTGATTTCCTGGACAAGAGACATGAGGAATCCAGTTACTGTTGATTGAGGCATCTCAGGATGTAATGAAATATTCATTGGTTTCACACTACTGATATTTTTGAAAAACTCAAATGAGAAAGTCTGTGCATATATTAGCTTATTAGAAATATTCAACATTTTTGCTTTAGAAGATCTGAACATAAAAATTTGGCATGCACTGGACAACCAGCTAATCATATTTGAACTACCTGGCACTGGCTAATAATATTTCAATTAAACTGCATAATTTCAATTTACTTCAATAGCTGTATTAGCTTCCTTGGCACAGGTTTCATGCATTTCTAAGTAGAAATGTTTCATGTTCTCAGTTTTTAAAGGGCCTTCGAATCCAAGGCACTTTACACCAGTCAGTCAACATCACAGATGACTTAAAATTCAGAATAAATGTGATGAAAATCTGGCATATAAATGCCTCCTCAATCTGATAATTCCAGAAGATGTAGCACACTGCTTCACATCCCGTCTAACCGAGCCAAAACCCACGGCAGTCTTGAGTTAATTTTCTCTTCTGCTATTATTATTAGAGTAGCGGGCAATTTTTGTGCTTCATCTTTCCTGCTTTTCATATCTCTGGCTTCTTCACTCTAAGTTTACCTGCACAAGCAGTATTAACCTGCCAGTTTAGTTATCGTTGTAAAAAAAATGGTCCCTGGACTAAAAGCAACAATCTTGAATTTGCACAACGCACCAACCGCAATCACTCATGCCTAAGCATAATCTCTTCTTTCTGTGGGAGCTACTACAGTACCAGAGGGAACCAGATGTGAGAGCATGGACAATATCTGGCTTCTGGCTTAAATGTTCCCCCACTAGTAGCTGGCACAGAGAAAGACTGATTTAAATAGTGGAAAAAGGGAATGGAGAAAGAGAAAGGAGAAAAATTAATCTGAAAGGCCATCAGGAAATTGAAGAAGAGAGCCATCAAGGGACAGAAGAGCAGCATGGAGCTGTGCCAGTGGGGAAGCAGAAGTGGTAAAGGACAGGGCTTCCAGTCCCCTACCTCCTTCAAGGTGAAGTGTCAGGGAGAACTTGGTAAAAGAAGGGAGCATAAATAGGCAGTGGAGGGAAGAATCAAAGGCATCAAGAGGAAGACAGGGAACAAATGGATTTCTAAAGACATAAAACGGATGGACTGCCAAGAGTACAGCTGTAAGTAACAGGATTATGAGAAACATCTTGGGGAATCTGACAGAGGAAAAACATTTCTCATCTCCAAAACATATTCCTAGGAAGTAGAATTGACTCTAATATATCAGTCTTTCAACATGCCTTTGTAGCCAAACACATCCAGGCAAAGCAAATGGTATCAGTGAATCTTGGGAATGTTGTTTTTTGGTTTTTATTCTATTAATCAATGATCTTTGGTACTTTGGTACTACCAGCTGTTCTACTGAGTTGAGTTACAGACTGCTTTATGTGCCTGAAGTTCACAACCCAACTGATGATCCAGTCACTCTGTGGTTTTAAAGAAGAAAAATCTGTGTCAGAAACACTAAGAAATGGTTCCGAAGTCAAATAATTAAGCTGTTTGTACTAAGCTAACAAGGGTTATCAGAATCATTTTTGTGCAATAGAAGTTACCTACTTCCTATGATTATTAATCTCCCTTGACATTGGTATTCTTTTTGGTAACACTTTTTCCTAGCACCTTCTCCATTCATGACAAGCATCCCCTTTATTTCTCATATACTTTTCTATGCCATGAAATATATTTCCCACATATTTTTCTTTTTTGTCTTTCAGCTCTGTGCTTAGATTGTCTCAATTTCGACTTTCTTTCTCAGTTATTCCTCTGTCTCCCATTTCTCTTGAATGTGCTGCCAAGCTTTCCATTTTAAATTTCATCTTGATTTCCCCTTCAGTCTTTGCCAGAAATGACTCAGTCCCTTTTAGACTGCATTTGCCTTTACAAAGAAAAGTTAAACAGAGATTAAATTACATATTGTGTTTTACATTATGTGCAGTCATTGTACACACAGCCTCCCCTCTCCCACTGGTACAATGTGACAGATTACAATGCAAAAATCAAAGTCCAGAGAAAAAAAAAAAAAAAAAAGGAAAAATCACATAGTTTTTACATCTTCAAAAACATATCCCTGACACAATGACAGATGCAAAGCACATTACATTACACCTGACTAAGTAAATAGTGTTTGGTTGGATTTTTTTGTTTGTTTGTTTCGGGTTTTTTTTATGAAGTGGCTTGTTTTCCCCAATCAACAGATATGTAGCTTATCTACAGTTTATATATATATATATATATATAGACTAAGTTCTGAAAGAAAATTAGTTGGCAAACAAAACCTATGAGCAATAAATTAGTAAGCACTAAATCTCCAGAGCTGCATAAATTCTGCAAGGCACTTGAAAAATCAGACATTTGTTTTGATAAAATGGTGAGATAAATATCCAGATTCCTGCAGCATAATTTACAGATCTCAGGACCAGAACTATAAGATAAGTGTTGTTCTTTTATGCCACGCAAACTAAAATAAAAAAGGTGCAACAATCTGATCATCTGCATAAAATAAGAAGTGTCAAGATACCTTTATAGTTACATCAATAAGCAGTACTTAAGTGAAAGATTCCATTCAGAGAGATATCTGGACTGTGTCCTGTACCACATCCTGACTATTCATGTGTCCAGATGGAACAACTAACAGTCCTCTAACTTTTCACAACTTTCTACTGCTTCCACAAATCCTTCTAAGAATATGATTACCAAGAAGCTTGCAGAATACCAACAGCAGTCTTATAAGTCTTATTAATGACTTCAACAGAAATAAATTCCTCCTCATATTTGAAGTTCCCATTTATAAACCCAACTGCTCACAGATCTTTTGGCACAGGATTTCATACCAGAGGTTCAAGCTGAGCAGCTTGCCTTTTTTGAGTTTCACATACTCGTCCAAAGCCACGATCCCTTATTCTGTCTCCATGCTGGTCTGTTCAACATGGGTTGTTCACTTTTCTTGTAACTTCCAGTCTGCACCTACACCTCTGGCAACATTAAAATGGATTTAATTTACACAAGCCTAGTTCAATATTCAATTAAATTTCTCAGGAGTTTTCTACTTATTTGCTATCTCAACAAGAGCAAGCCTACAGTCACACATAAATTCTTAAGACTTTTATTGTCAAGTCACTACTGTACTGATGATCTCTTATTTTCCATTATGTAAATTTCTGGGATAGGCAGAAGAAGTGAAATCAGACTATCTGGCTCACAATTACCTAGGGCACCTTAAAAGACCTTTTCTTAAAATGCAAAATGCACATAGTTACGTTATTTTAATATAGGCACTTCAATCTTTTGTGTTGAATTGAAAAAAAAAGATCACAGCATATGCTGAGTTGGAAGGCTAAAGATCTTCTTGGTCATTCCTTTAAAAATTGGTTTCTTGATTATCCAATTCATAAATGGTAACAGAATGCAGACACCACCCTCTTAATTCCTAACAGATAAGAAGAGTTTGCCACCTTTATCATGTGGTAGGTGCACACATCATTAGAGACAACTTTTTTTTTTTGTTAATATTTTTCCTAGATTCAAGTGGGTTTGCTTAGCAGTTATTGTAGCATTCCTGGCATTTATTTTTCTCTCATCATATCTGTTTTCAGCTAGCATGCAAATTCCTTTTCCAAACAAAAATGTAAGAGTTAGTACTGAATGAGAACAAGTTCCAAAAGGCAAAGTCAGCCAAAGATGCTGGCTCAATTTTAAAGCAGTATCATGTCCAGAGCTCTATTTTAGCTCTGTTTCAAAGTGAAAAAAATCTTGCTGGAAGAACTGTGTTTTCAGTTGACAAAAGACAATGCCATACTTCCTTTCTGGATCACATAAAGTGTGAAAACTCTCAGGAGGAAAGAACAGGAAAACTCCATGGTAGAAATTAAAGTGTTACTGAGTCAAGAGTAATGCAAATAAATGAATGTCTGGAAAAACAACAGGAAGGATACAATCCTGCTTGCTGTCACTGGTGCCTATCAGCATCAATATGTTTCTTAAACTACTGAAGAGGGACAGAAAAACTAACAGACCTGGTCAAGAGGAGATACATGACACATGAAGAATAGTTACCACTTACGTATTCCTTCTTAGTTTTTACAGCCCTCCACAGGAACATGACCAAAGAACGAGTTTTAAGAGTAGCTATCACTGCAGAGCTATTGGATTTTCTATTGCTAAAACAGACTGTCCTTTATTTCCACACGTTTAAAGTATATTATACTAACGAGAAAAACCTATTTCCAATCAGAGAGAAGAAACAAATTCACAATGAAATCAGTTTTCTCCACTTCAGGTGTCGTGCAGCAATAAACTGGGCTAAGTGTCCTTTGCCAGTCAAGAAAATGTTTACTACAAGCCTGGTAAACAGAATCTGCACAAGCATTGCAATCTGCACTGCAGTGAGCAGTGGCAACGCCCAATATGAGACAATGCTTTAAAAGTCAAAGAAAAATAGAGGGTTTTTTCAGGCTGTATCCTGTTAAGAGACCAGTGAGCTGTCACAACTACTTATGAATAAGCAGCTCATCTCCTGGCAACAAGCTCAAATCTCATCTTCATTGAACAGGACATACACAATGCTGTTAACTCTTCTGAGATTTTCACTCTTTGAAAACTTAATTTAGATAAGCCTTAAAGTATTAATTTAGGTATTTTCATCAGTACATCTAAGAATTCTGTGAAACCAGTACACACAGTATTATCTTACTCATTAAAGACCCATATTTTATATATTTAGGTTTGTTGTTGGGGGTATCCATTGACACATATAACATAATTTGACCAATGAGTATTGCTGAGCAGAGGAGATGCTCCCTGTCAGATTCCTGGAAAGGATTAGTTTGATTAGCTGTTAATAGAGTATCAGGTACTTAACATCCCTCGTGCTCCACTTTAAATAAGATTTGAGGCTGGATTTATCCACACAAATGATATTACTATTTTGCCCAGAAAGATATGTCATTTTGATAGTGTTTAAAAAGATGAAAAAGACAGTCATGTAAATGAACTGCTTTATATCTAAAGCTGGCAAAGGTAAACACAGTAAACTATTAATCTTTTTTTTTTTTTTAATATTGCAAATACCGTAAATAACTTTGCTCAACAAAAATAAAACAGTAAGCTACCCTTTTTTATTGTATTAATAAATCAGCAGCAGACAAGAACACTCTGTCATAATGGTGTAAGTGTCCTCCTGCTGCTATCACACAAGAGACATTAGAATAATATTCACTTTGTTTTCCTTACTTGACACTGTTCCTCAAGCAGAGCCCTGTACACTGTGCAACAAGCGCAGCGACCCTCTATCCATCTCCGGCGCTTTTGTCATTCCACGCAGCACTTCTAGCAGGAATATTTTATTTCCAACCGCCAGTCATGCCACAAGTTTTAATGATTTGTGAAGCTTCACTTCATGAAAAAAAAGCAAGCAGTCAATGGGTCATTTGTGCACTCTCTCCTCAGACAAATGCTGTTCATACCAGAGAATGCTTAGTTACTCTAAAGGCAAGATGGGGTCACTCCTGCATACCCTACAAAGTCTCTTATGGACTGCTAACAAAGGAGCTCTAGGCAGAGCATGTAAGTATCACTTACTTAGCCCAATTCTCAGTCCCTTTTCCTATAAACCAGAACACATGCAAGAAGTGGAAACAACCTTCAAATTCTGCTGCAGATGAACTTTTGTGGGGAACAATTCTGAAGCCATGGGCTCAACATTTGCTTTTGTTACAGACTTTCTACCAGATACTAGACAGAAGACTTAAATCCAAGTTTTAAGAGATCACTGTGGCATTCCTTTCTCTGGTTCTTGCTTCAGAAAATGTGCTGAATTGTCAGAAGCTTTAAGGACTCCAATCTGTGAGGGCCACAGACACTCAGAGTGCTAACTGCTGCAAAAAGGCAATGTCATACTTCAGATCACTGAAGAACTCCAAATCCAGTCACTATCTTCAGTATTTTTATCCTCATGTCTATGCCCTCTGCAATTACTAATGCCTGAAATGAGCATGACAACACACTGTAAACCCTCATGAGCATTAAGGGGACATTATGTCTAATACAATTCCACAGAAAAGATGGAGAACAGGAAGATCATCCTGGGTGCTCATAAGGACATGAGTTACACACACACCTGCAACTCTCCTGCACAGCATGTATGGGCAATAACTCACTAGATTTTCCTCTGTGATCACCCCTCTGGTTGAGGTTGCATTTCATGTATTTGCAGGACAGAGCACAACTTCCCAAGCACCCTGGAATGTAGTGACCATCACAGACATGGAACAGAGGAGTGCTGGTAGCACTCAATATACTGCAGTCAGCACACACTGACTATAGCAGTACTATACACTGCTTTGGGGGAAGTCCTAGCTCAAAACAACCAGCTTGGCAGATGCATTCTAGAGTCTGTGATACAATTTTTAAAAAAATCACGAAGTACATCAAAACAAGCAATGATTTCTTAAGGATCAGAAAATAAAACAGGCTTACTCGCTGAAACAACCATTAAAGAATTTTGTTTGTCTGTACAGATGTGGGCTTTATTTGCATGTTTTTGTACTATTTTTTCTTTAATGTTCAGAAAGACTGGGGAAATCCACACATTTAAAGGATCCATCTTAATTTGGATAAAATCTAGGTATCTGAAAGAAAGTCTACAGTGAAACAAAATAGATCCATGTAACATCATGTTCCTCTGACTCTCTTAGTCTCAGTTAAGTACACCTCCTCAGCCTCCTGATGATGACATGCATTTTGCATCCTGCAAAATCCTGAGACATAGCCCCAGCAAGTGCCTGCATATGTTTAACGCTCCAGGTACTTTTTCTCAGTGTTAGAGGATTTTATTTCCTGCTCTCCATGTAAACAGTATCTCATTTAACACATATCCTAACACATATTATGAGAAAACAGAAAATAATGCATGCTGGGAACACACAGTCCCTAACCCAGGCTGAAACTGCTATTTGAGGGAGTTTACCAACTCCCACAGGTGATGCCAAGCCCCAGAAGGAGTCCATGGTCATGAGGGCTTACCACCACAGCTAGCCACTACTTAGCCATGCAATGTCACAGACCTGCGCTGGGCTGTAGCCATGGGGGAGGGGCAGACTTGATATACAGAAGGTAGAAAACTCCTTCCCCTCTCGGGGAGATGCTGGTAACTCTGTGAGTATCAGTGGATGGAGCCCTTTTCTGCTTGGCTAGGGCTTGCTGTGTAAGAAATAAGTATGCCAAGCCCCTCTGGAAAGACAAACTTTTTTAAAGCAAGTAGTGGTCCCACAGCATGGAGAAGAAATAGTACTCAAGGATTATCAGCCTTTAGGGAAGATGTCATAGTATCCAGAGACAGCAGACATGCCTGTGACTGGGATCACTGTGAACAGATTACTACTCTTGTAGATTTGCTCAAAAAATTGGACTTTATCTATCTATTTTTCAAGAAGTTGGACAGACATTTGGCAAGCAATCACATTCATTCTAGCAGTGGGTATCATCAATGCTGGAGGCTATTGGGCAGGAGCCACAGAGAAGCAGTGACAGCAATTTGTCAAATACAACTGTAAAAAAATTGGATTTTGAACACAGAGCAATAACCTCTGGTACAAGATTGTTCTTTATCTTACTTAGGCTTTATTGCTCCAATGATCATTCCCTGTGTTTAATTACAGGATGATTCTGCATGTATGCAATACTTGGGCTCTGCAGATGTCTGTCCCTCCCTCCTTGAACAAATTCCCATTTGGAGAGCAGGAAGTTCATTTACAGTGTGTTCACAAAGACTTGGAAGTGAAAATACTGCTCATAGCAGGGTTCGGTATCTTCTCTGCTGTCTTTTGGAAGGGTTTCAGAAATGAGGAACAATGGATCCTGCAAGATGCTCTAGGAATCTCCATCTGCCTTTATGAGCTCAAAGAAGCTCATACACCCAATATGAAGGATCAAAGCTGGTTTCTTCTGGCACTGTCATCTGTGAAGTCTTCCTCATAATGATTGTTCCTTCACTAGCCAGGTCTGGGGATGGCATGGCAGAAATTACATCTCTTGGACCACTTGATACAGCACACCACACCACACCACAAGAAAATCCAGCTTCTGTTGAAATTCCAGTGTGATAATGCTGCATCAGGTTGCAACAGACCTTTTACTGTTTTAGTCCTTGAGGACACTGTAACTCTTGGTCTCCTGGTAGCCTACTCTCACAAATTCTACATTCAGACACAATCATCATAAACTTATTTTGTAAATTCTCCAGCAGCTTATTGCTGTGGCCTGTTGGCAAGCTTTGTTCTTTCAGCATTAACACAGACATCAGCCAAGTCACTTCTGCTTTGTGCCATACATTCTTACTGCTTGCCTGCTTGTTGCTCTTTTGCACCAGTAGTTGAAAGTATTGTGAACAGGCAGTGATTTTACAAAGCAGTGCTCCTATCTTCCCTTAGAAATCAATATCAGATACCCTGATGCCCAAAAAGACCAAGATCCACAGATGTGACTGAAAGAAGTGGAAGAACATGTAATCACTCATATACCGAATAAAGAACAATTAATTTGTGTTGAAAAAAAGATTTATCAATACCAACATCCATACTGAAGAGAAAAACCCCATGTTACCTAGAGAAAAACCAAGCACCAAACGTGACTGATCTTAAATAAAATCTTGAACTGCAGAACTAGACAGACACCACAGGATATCAAAGAATTTCAGAGGCACATCCCCAGAAACCAGCCATACACTATGGGTTCATTTCCAGGTAACCTCCTTTTAGAAGACTGTACGAACAGATAAATCCAATCTAATAAGAGTAGACCTTGCAATAGCATCTTTTTCTTTTTTTTTTTTTTTTTTTTTTTTTTTTTTTTTTTGTGAAATACAAGTAGCCTTATCTTGCTGTAATCTTCTTGTATACATGATACTCTTTCATTAAGCATTTCTTTCCTGATGCTATTACCCACACTACAATGTCATCAAGATATTTTATTTTACTAGTGCAGGATACTAAGTTAAAGAAAATCACAAAGAACACAAAATATTCTTATACAGTAAGTCTAGGGAATTAACTTGGAATAAACAAAGAAGCTACTGTTCTGAGGAAAATGCTAAACAATGCCTTGCTAGACACCACTGAAAACTATAAAAAGCAACATGGATTCATAACTAAACACAAAAATTTTATTTGTTCCAGTATGATGCACAAAAGAAATAAAATACCTTAATGCAGCTACATTAAAAAAAAAAAGTTGCCTTTTTGTTGTTTTGTTTTGGGATTTTATTGATGGTTTTTGTTTGTTTTTTAAATCATGTAAGGCTGGTTTTCACCCTAAGCTGCCATACTCAATGTTTACTCCAAACTAGCACATGGAACATTTAATTTCTACTTATTTCTGTTATCAGCTGTATCATAGTGTTGTCCCCCACCCCACAAGCATAATGAAGACTGTATGTAGTTCTTACAGAAATTAAAGGATTGTTGCAGGGATTACTGAGAAACAGTCTGGCTCAATTTAGGTAAGAAGTCATTATGTATTTTACCATCAATATGTTATTTTGGACAGATGCAAGAGAGGAAGCACAGTGGTGCCTCTGAACTCAGAAGACGGAAAACTTGCAGTTCACATACTTTAACTACAATCCTGTTTGATCAAAATGTAAAATATAAACATTCTATCACAACCTGGGGTAGAAAATAGGAGTGCCTAGTTTTCACAGTACGTCTCCCAGTCACTCACAATTCTTCTAAGCAACTCTAATAAACTCAATACCTCAAAAATATTTAATTAGTGGCTCCATCTTGAATATAGGCAGAAAGAATTTTGCATTTCTTATTTAGCTATTTAGATACTTAGACATTATACCTATTAGCATACAATTTAATAAAGAATAACAGTAAGTGAAGACTTTGCATTGGTTGCTTACTGGAACTGGGAAGAAATCTGTGTCATACAGCAAAATATAAGAGAGTCTGCCTGGAGAGGCTGAACTTTATTGTCAAGGTCTTTTCCAACCTAGATGACCCTATTATTTTATGCCACACAGCACTCTCAGGAGAGATGCTTTTTTCCTTCATTTTTTTATCTGAATCAGTCAGATTGGAAGGGACTACAGGGGTTTATCTGGTCCAACCTCCTCTTTCTTTAGTTTGGCAGTGTAATTTCAAAAGAAATACACTAAACCCCCTACTTATACTGTTTGCAGCTCTGGAGTCCCAATAAAAGAAGAATGTGGACCTGTTGGAATGGGTCCAGAGGATGGTCATAAAAATCATCTGAGGGCTGAAGCACATCTCCTTTGAAGGCAGACTAAGAGAGTTGAGGTTGTTCAGCCTGGAGAAGAGAAGGCTCCAGAGGGACCTTCCAGCACCTTAAGGGTGTCTGGCTTCCAAGAAAGATGAAGATTTTTTACTACAGCCTCTAATGACAGAAGGGACAACTGTTTTAAAACTGAAAGAGGTAGGTTTAGAGTGGATAGTATAAAAACCTGTTAAAGTTGGAAGAGACTCTTAAAGATCATCTAGTTCCAACCCCCGCCACGGGCAGGGACACCTTCCACCAGATCAGGCTGCTCAAGACCCTCTTAGGGCCCTATTAGGAAGGCATTTGTTACAATGAGGGTAATGAGACTGTACTGACTGAGGAAGCTGTGGATACACCATTCCTGGCAGTGTTCAAGGCCAGGTCAAAGAGGGCTCTGAGGAACGTGTCTGTTGAAACTTGTCCCTGCCTATAGCAGAGGGGTTGTACTAGATTATCTTTAAAAGGTCCTTTCCAACCCAAACCATTCTATGATTCTATATTCCACAGTTTTAGCATACATTCATTATATATTTCAATAATGTACCCTGGAGAAAAGTCACTGCCTCAAAGAATCTCAAAATCAATGACAGATTGAGACCTCATTTCTCTGTGGGAACTGAGACAAAGAAGAGACACTCTTATATCTGAAAACATACACCTAGCCAGACACCAGATGGCCTGTCCACAATCAGCCAGGAAAAATACGCTGCAGAGGATTTAAGCCCACAGACTGCAGACCTATGACCCCTGCCACCAGAGAGATACCAGATTCTGAAGTTGTTTCAACTTCAGAAGACTGAAACAGAATGCATGGGCAAATTTTCCACTGTGTCAAGGTTTTCAGTTGTATCTTGATTATCTTCTATTCAAAAGGCATGCCGAGATGGAAAAATGAAGAAAGATGGTGATCCTTCACACATCAGGAGGACTGCCTGTTAGACAGGGAAATATTTTGTCTCCCTACTTTAGCAGAAAGGTACCATGAGGCAACACAACCACGACATTTGCACCAAGATGCATCCTTCTCAAGCTTTAGCTTTACATGTTCATCACTCGTGAAAGTCCTGCAGAAATTCCCATATGTAAAAGGCTGAGCTGTTAAAAAATTTACATGTGTCATGTTTCACAAAGAAAGGACTGTGACTCAACACTGGACAGGACAAGCCCTTCAGCATTTTCAGCCAAGCTGTCAGCTGCTAAAAACAGCAACTTTATTTTTGGTTGTATGGGAGATATATTTCATTATATTCACCCATTCACTGTAGTAAGAGGGAACCCTTACTGATAAAAAAACAGCAACACTCGCAATCTTAACACAAAAGGCTTAAAATTCTACCAGTAACTATAAATCAGCATTATTAAAACCATGATGTCAGTTGATGCTCCTCTAAGTAATAGCACTAACATGACACTTTAAATACAGCATGGAAGCCACAGTCATGCCACTAGACATGCTAAACAAACTTGAAAAACTAGCATGTTTTCAATAAAAGCATTAAAAAGGACTATTTAATCTAAATTAATAATCTGCTGTACTTGAAAACTATGGTCAATAGCTACCACTATGAATCAATCAGATAAAATCCTAAAAAGCACAGTTACCCTCTCCCTACAAAGAACATTATAGATAAACCAAGATGACTATAAAATTCTCAAGACATGGCCATTTACAAATGGGTAAGGTTCTGCAGCTGATGTTGAGTCTTGGACAGTGTTTTATGGTTGTTCCTACAACACCTTTATCAACACTAAGTGATAGGAGTCAAAATGAACTAAGAACAGCTTTTTTAACCATCACCAATCCTGCAGCTCCTGTTGCAGACCCAAGCAGAATTTTTACTTATTAAAAGGAGAAAAATGGAATTAATTCAAAGCAGCAGCTCACTGTACTGGGCCTTACTTTAAATACATCAAACAAGACATGCAAAAGTATGGAAAATCAGTATGAAAACCTCCTAAAACCAATCTAGCAACAGTCTTGCAGAAGTAGAGGCTTGGAGGTAGGAAGATGGCAACTGGAACATCAACAAGGCGTGGTAAGTGAATATCATCAAGTAAATGATGGCTTGATGAACAAAGAAAGGATACCTACCAGGAGATAGAGCCTGCCTTAAAGTGTCAGCCCACATGCCTGTTCACAACCTGATCAGGCAGAACACCCAAATGACTGGGAACAGGCCTTGTCTGTCTTAGCAGTGCTAGAAAGTGTCTATTCACATGTCTGAATGCAGTGAATAAAGAAATCAAGCATGCCCCTATCCTGAGCTAAGGAATATGTTCCCTTTTTGGGGAAGAAAGAGGACCAGATTGGAAATCACATCTCAAGCAACCTGTTTCCAACTCCAAGGAGTTCCCAGATGCAGGTGTCTCTCCTGGGCTCAGCTGCTGAAGAGCCTCAGAATTCCTTGCTTGTCATATCCACAACGACAAATTGCAGAGAAACCCCATCCAACTTGGCAAATGAAGCAGTCTCTCAGACACCCAAAGTAATCCTAGCTGCCACACTATTTTGAAAGAGCACTTTTTTTAGCAGTTCTTTAAGAAAATAAAGATGATACATATGGACACTTGACAGGAATAATCCGGTATCACAAGTCATGAAGCATTTGAAGTCTGTTGGAGAGAATGAAGCCATAAAAATCTTAAAAACAAAAGATTCAGCCCAGCCAACATTCAGGAAAGAACTTTAGATGCTTTCTAAGAAGGAAAGAAATTAAAGCTGTTTAAGCAAAGGAGCTTGTTCTGACTCTACCAAGAGGTTAGAAGCAAATTTAAGAAGGAATACTCTGCTTTACAAATGCAGGCAAAGCATGTATTTTGGCAGTGCTTGGCTGCACCCATCTGCATACTAGGGCAAAAAAAAATTCTTTTTAAGGGGTTTGTGCACAAGTGCAGTATCAATCTATACAAATAATCCAGCTGTGAATGTGTGATCCTTGCTTTTTCCTCTGACATTTTTCACATTCACAGTAGATGCCTCCAAGGAGCATGTTCCAGCTTGAAGAAGGTGAAGCAGGAGCACTAGATGAAAAATAAACTACCCATTTCTTTCAAGATGTACAAAGGATTTTTGCTTTGCCACTGAGCTCTTCTTCCTATGAGAAGACACTCAGAAAAGAAAAATTCACAGATCCCACTCAGAATGATGCCAAAGACTTAAAGAGACAACAATCTATGAGTTCTCTCTTGGTTACTTTTACAGCTGCAGTTTTAAAATCCCTGAGAACTTGTTGATATGTATGTGGTGCTCCCCTAAGCAAAGGAATAAGATACCTAAGAATACCTTAAGCCATGAAATATGTCTGATAGTGGACTACAGAAGTGTCATGAAAAATAAAGGACAAAATCAAAGAATCAAAGACGCAGGCAACAGGTAAAAGACAGGTAGCTCCTAAGACATGGGAAGAGCTGAGGGTCAAGCTCTGGTCTAGTTAACGTATGTGAACTAAGAGGTCACAGCACTGTAACTGCTGGACTAAGGAAGTCCATTCTTGCAAGTCTTTGGGGACATGCATCCTATCAATCTAAGCATGCCTCTACATCTATTTTAACAGAAGTTTCAGGAGTTGTATAAAATTGGCTTGCAATTTCTCAGTCACCGAGAAAATGGTAATAAGATTGAGTAGCACTTTGATGAAGCAAACCTACAGCCTTGCAGGACAAGTGACAAAGCTATAATTTCTACCTTCATGGAGCTACAGAATATCAAAACAAGTTATTGTTGGCATGAGAAGGCTGACATTTCACTTGACATTTCAAGCTGATGCTTATTTGAGTGGATATCTTCTGAAAACAACTTGATAAAAAAAGCATTTCAAAACTATAACCAAATGTCCTAAATGGCATGAAACCTACTCAGAAAGAAACTTTAAAGATTCCATACTCTAAGAACTTGGTTACTTTGGACAACTGACTGCTGTGAAATTAGTTTGCAAGCTACTGAGAAATCAAGATGCTATAAAAGTCTCCACATGCCACATTTGCTAGAACACATTGAATTTCAGACGCCTTCCAATCTCCTTACCTCTTGTCCTGAAAGGTAGTATGCCGCTAGAAGACCGCCAATGAAGCGGATATTGACCTCAAAAACAGACACTTCAGAATTCTAGAACAGAAAGAAAGCATTAATAAATAATTAACCAACTCTTTAATCCAGGAAGAAAAAAAAAGCAGAAGAAAGTACATATCCTAAGGCAATCCTCACGCAAGGGTCTGTACTACTGCAGTCTCTAGATCCAAACTGAAATTCTCGTGCACATCTTTGTGACACCAAGTGACAATTCTAGTTACAGCTTCAACAAATTTTATTAAAATCAAATTAGTTTTTCTCCTGCCCTCTAACCATTTTATCACCACAAAGTGCAATTACAGTAATTTGGGGCTGGTGGGAAAGAAGAAAAGGACTGCACATTTCTATAATTCAGCATCTTCTTCCTTACGCTTCAGCATAACACCAAACCTTCTAGGTTTAAAAGATAAAGCAAAATAATAATTAGAGAATTCCCATAATGCACTTTTTTAACCTGAATTACTAAGCTCGAATTCAGAACTCTATTTTAACATAATCTTTGTCTCGGAATAGCCTTTATGTTATGACAAGTAGTTCTGCAGGGCCACTGAGAAACTCAAGAGAATAAACCATTTTATTGCCTTTTTCCACATTATTATCCTTAGGTTAAATTCAACAGTATCTTTTGACTCATTTAACCCACAAAAAATTAAGAGGAACCAGAGAGTTTTAACAACTGACTCCCTCTGTGCCCCATTCACTTAATTTTCCACATACACTCCATCTGTCTCCCCCATAAACTTCTTTTCAACCTATTAGACACAGAAGCTTAGTTTTATTAAGAGATTTTGAGATAGGCAAGAACTTTTCCTTTTATCCAGAAAAGTCACTACAACGTGCACTGAAGCAGCTGACTCACCAACCTGCACACAGCTGAAGTGACATTTACAGGTACATCTTTCCTTTCATGCTATTTCGGTGACACCTGCAGCGCTTGGATCAAAACTAAATGCATTTTGCACATATTACATATTTCAGAAAGATTACATGAATAAAGATTTTTTTCAAACAGCACTTATTAAAAGTTGGAAGTTTGAAACACTCCTAAATGTTTTTAGTAAAAGGCTTTCTCTTTTCACATGGAGGTGATACAAGAAAAATAACACCAATGCAGCATGATTCCACTTAATACCTATTAAAGTCATGAATCACACATGCAGTGGGACAGTGTAAATCGAAACCAATTATTTCCATTTCCCAGTAGAAGAATCCAAGAGGATCAAATTTATGTATTTATTTATAAACTCTGAACCATATAAGGAAATTACTCTGGTTTGGTGTATACACAAGACAACTCATTAACCTTCAAAAATGGTTTTTGATACATAGGAAGATGTAATTGAACCCCAGAGGGTCATGTAAATTTCTTCCATCCAAATCCTAGATTAATATTGCAAATTTATATCGAAATTGCTTTAGATCAGACAAAAGTTATGGAAGCAATTTAGTTCACCCTCATAATGGTATCATTATGTCTGCACTGTCTCTGATATATTTAGGATCTTCAGTTTTAGACTGAATAATTATCTGGCACTAACTGAAAAAGCAGAGTAAAATTTCTTTGATGTTTGCCAGACAGTCAAGGTATAAATCAAAAGGAAAAAGCCCAAACAAATAATTTTTGAAAAGTTGGCTAAAATACAAAAACAACAGTAAACATTTGCTGAACTCTGAGTACAACTATATTTCATTATGTACATTTACTGAATGAAAAATTATTTTTGGAACCATGGGGCAATTCCAAGGATTGAAATACAAATTCCATCACAGAATCTGTGACAGTCCCAAAATTAGTACTAAGAACACTAATCAATGAGACTAAAATAGAGCCATTTCTTCCATTTAATGCTTTCAAACTCTCAAGAATGTCAGATGCTGTATGACCAACTGAGAAATTCTTGTGATAGATTAAGAGCCTATAGGAAAACTCAAGAGGCATATTTTATGTTAAAACTCTCAAGAAATGGAAGAAGAGACAAGACTGTAGTCTTCAGTAATTTATACACTGTAGTTTGAGGGAAAGTTTTGTTTCATAGCTCAGTTATTTGCAATGACTATCAGCCAGTAAAGCCTCATCTTTCTGTCTTCATTTCTAAGGCCTGATTGTTCTCACAAAACACTTCCCCTTACTTCCATTATCCAATCATAATTTGCACTTTCAAAATACAATCTATAGATGTATCTTAACTTGCAGTCATAAATGTGAAAGGGTTGGGGTATGGTTTTTTTTCTAAAGCTAAGTTAGATACACAGAGAATGTCACTAAAGTTTACATCTGACATTTTGATCAGCAAGTTTTATTAAGCTTCACCTGAAAGACCTCTTCTGTCTTCCCCCAAGATGACCACCATGAAGTGGACTAAGGAAACATTAGGGCAGGCTCTACTCACCACACTGAAATCAAGATTTTTGTCAATCCATTCTTGTCCTTCTCGGAATTCATCATGAAGGCCCATGATATAAAGAGTATCCAATGCATCTACTATGGTAGCACCCATTTGTGAGTTTCCTACATGCAAAAAAGAAGGGTTTCTATTACAAGTGACTATTTCACTACTTTTCTTAAACATCATAAACATGAGAAATAACCCAAGCAGTAGCAAAGCAAAGTTACTACAAAGATGTCAGCACACAGAACAATCAAAATGAGCAAGGAATTATCAGGTATATAAGAGGATTCCCACTTCTCTTTCAAAGTATCAATCCTCTGGCACAGTTTGGCTTCTGGGGAAAAAAGAACACTAAAGTTAGAAAAGAGAGTCCTTCTCATCTGCTTTCCTTACTTTCCTTAGTTGAACTTGAGCAACTGTACTTTGACGCACACACGAAAAAAAAGAAAAGAAAAGAAAAAAAAAAAAAAAAAAAAAAAGAAAGAAAAAAAAAAAACCAAACCACAAAAAACCAAAGGACAGAAAGACATTCAGCTTCAAAACGCTACTAGGAATTCTAGGACAGAAGCATTATGAAAAAAAAAAAGGCATAGACAAAGGCACACACAAGATAAAGCAATCAGTACTTGCAGTAATGCCTTGCATTTCCCAACATTTACTTCTGAAATATTCAAAGTTTTGCAATTATGGCTGCTACCTAATGATTGAAAAGCACGGGCTGATGAGCAGGGAAGCACTGGCCTGGCGTGACTGCCAAAGCCGCAGTCCCAAGATGTTCCCTCAGCGTCTGCAGGGACCCACGCTCTGAGCTGCTAATGGATTTCTCAACTGTCACCACTTCAAGTGGAGCATTGAAAGCCAAATAAAAATCAATGGTGCTTTAAGCTAAAATGCCATTCACTTGAAACAGCAGCAATTTAGAGCTGATTGATGAGTGACTCATCGGTCTGTGCAAGAGATGACTAGGGGGTGAGCCATGGCCCATGACAGCCCTGGTCTCCCTAGGCCATCCCAAGTGGCCTCAGTAGGCACAGATCTTGGTTTCCAGAAGAAAGCAAAAATTAACGTGAGTTATCTGTTTTCATGGAGTGTACAAAGCTTCCTGTGCACCAACAAAGTAGCCAAGTTACCCTGTTCATACCTGTGATCTATAAACCAGTGCAATAACTCTGAATAGCAATTTAATGACACTAGTGTCCTAACAAGTCAATTTTAGGGTTCTTTTAATGTTCTTTCCACCCATAATGGGACTCTCTACAGCAAAGTGTTCCTGCTTGGTAGTTTTTATTCATCCATTTCTGACTCACATGGCTAGAGCTATATTTTTTTCCCCTCAAACATAATAGTAACTGAATGAAGCCATCACCCCCACTATGTTTCTTTCACACACCTAAATGACTGACATGTAAGCTCAATTCCATTTTCAGGGACTTCTTTCCCCCAATAATAAAAATTAAACACAACAGTATCCATGACAAAGTAACCACCAACTAATTTTTGAAGAATAGCCATGCATCAGTTTTAATTAATTTCAATTAGATTTGGAAAGCCTAAAGTTGGTGGTGTTTGTTAAGAAAATTCAAGTACAGATTGGGACACGCTACCTTTTGCAAGATTAATTAAAAAACAAACCCTTTGACAAATTGTCCACCAGCCATACCTATAACTCTCAGGAAATGAATTCACTCTGGTGCTTAAGTACCGTAAGGTTTAACACCTTCAGCCAAATGAGAAATTCCACTGCCTGTGCTAAAGTGGAGGTTGCTTTGAGCAGAGCCACAGCACTGCACTTCATTTCACACCTTCTCAAAAGCATAATGTGACAGTTATCTAATTTATCACTTCAAAAATATACAAATAAGACCATGACACAAGGACTACCTTCAGTCCCAGCTAACAAAGTATTTTTTGACATAAGGTTGGAACGTGCTATACTGCTTCCATGACACACTCAAAGTAGTTTCTTTATTTAAACTACATTGACAAAATTTTCAAGTACACAAAGTGATTGAACAAATAGGGATACATAAGTCTTGGGAAATCCTGGAAGTTCCTCTTGCAATAGTTTCAAAAAGTACTCAAACACAGTGGTAATCACATCAGTAAGCTCTTGTATTCTTCAACTGGCATGGGATGCAATGAACACATTGCAGGGAAAGGGACTGGTGTGTCATTGTCCGCCACCCTACCAACCCACACCCACTCCAAAGAACTTCAGACACCATGGTACAATCTTTCACAGTTTTCTAGATCTCAGAACTACATTCCAGTGCCCACAATATGGGAGAGCAGTATGTTGGGGCTAAGAATATCTACTTGCCAGACCTCAAGAAACTATCTTCAAAAGCACAAATTTTAACAACCTTTTTCATGGAGTTCTCTCTGCACAGAACCATGAAAGAAGGGTCATAGAACTGAAAAAGCACATAACTTTTTCATTCTCACAAATCCAATATATGAATTCAGAGAGAACAGAACAGAGCTCTGTCCAGAGCTGATCAGAAGTGTTCATAGTCTCCCCAGTGCATCCCATAATGGTTGAACAATATGACTTTGCCAAATACAGACAAGAAATTTGCTTCCACTATCACTGTTAAAAGCGTTAGAAGTGAGCCCTCAACCCCATATACAGAGATCTCAACTAAACCAGTGGTCCCTAAAAGGGATTACCTACAACCCGTTTCACATTGGATCTTTCGGTGTTGTTTGCAGCCACAGAAGCAAATGCAGCCCAGTAAAACCGGCTTGCTCAGCACTTTTTGTGCCTAAGAGTCAATTAAAGGCTCACCTCTGAGATTTTTGTCTGAGCTGTACCCTAATACTTTGTTCAAGCCCTCCCTCTGGTTCATTTACATTCCTTTGTTCCACATTTTATGTTTATCTTTCCTAGAACCATGAATGTCCAACAAAACACTACTGAGAAAAGGCCCTTCTCTCATGTGCCTCTTCGCTAAGCAGTGATGAGCACCTGTCTCTGAGGCACAGATCAATATGGTAATAGTTTCCAGACTCCATGTGAGAGCCCAGCTATTTTTTATCTCAATCTCCTAAGGATAGCATATACATCCCAACATATAATAAATTATTAGTTTTTCTTTTTTCATAGAAGCAAGCTATTTCAACTAAATTTGAGTTATTCTCTTTTTTCTACATGAGTACTTCTTCCTTGAGGAAGACTAGGAGGAACAATCTTTGCATTTTCAAATCCTTTTGGCTGAACACATTTCCAAAAGGTCAAGAGATAACAAGTCAAAATTTTGCAACAGATTTGTCTGCCCAGTCTTCTTCCTTTAGTGTCAATCAGGCAGCAGGAAGCAAGCTAATTCCTTCCTCATGAGCACTGAGGTGGAAAAGTTCAAAATGCAGAATTCAAAATCACAAGAAGTCTCGTGCCTACAAGAACAGAGAACAGAACTGAACACAATGCAACACTGAGGACAATACACATATGACACCTTGGCCGCTCCATACTGCAAGGTAGGTGCAACTTAAAACCATTTATGCTTGGTCAGAGAGTCAATTTAATTAATTGCTCTCAGCTTCTTTCTTCAAGGACTATGTAGAAAGAATGTAATTTTTAATTTGTTCTTAGGCAAGAGCTTCCACTGATTTCTTCTGTATCTACAGCTTGACCAAAACAAATAGTGACATTGTAATAGCTGTCTTCATCATAAAATGTACTGCACTACCAGCAAGGCATTGACTGAAAACTAAAGAAGGAAGAAACAGCAAGTGTTCCAATCACTAACCTGTATTAGGGTCACGTGTGCTGCTATAGGTGAAGCAGAAATGGATGGGCAATAGTACATCCCTGTACTGATGCTGATAGAAACCATTCAACTAAAGTCACAAAGTGAAATAATTTTCCATTCCTAATAGAGAATGTTCTTTTTTTTTCCTTTCACAGCCATGCCAAGATCCATAAATTTGCCTTAAAGGACAAGGGGATAAACTTCCTGGAATTAAACTACAGCAGGTATCATTTGAAGCACCATAAAGTAACCCTAAATAATGAGATAAGTTTCAAGTATACACTTCTTGCTACCACCTCAAGCAGTCTATTATTACTCCACATATAGAGGGAGCAGATGTCTCATTGTGGTGAAAAAAGGCTATAAAAATTAAACTATAATAGAAAATAACACTTCTGCTAGCTGAAGGCACTCCTCCCAGCGTCTGCCTCTGTTCAATACAAAGGCTCAGCTAGTCATGTTGCATAAGATAATAACCAATTCCAAAAAGGCTCGGTTTTACAAACGTCAGATTAGGAAGTTTCCTCTCCATATAATTATAGTTCTAGTTGATTGAGCTCCAAATTTAATGAAGTTTGCCTAATGAATGCAATGCTCATTCTTCTAAATAAAACAGAACATCCATCACGAGCTAATGGAAAGAATTTAGCAGTGAAATAGCTGAACTATTAAGAAAATCATGCACACTCTCATTAAGCAAGAGGATTATTCCAAAGGACTGCAAAATGGTAATTCAAATTTGTAGTTAGGTAGACTTCACTTTCCTGAGATAGGCCAAGTAATTCCTTCACTTGATACCACATAAATCTACAGTTTGAAATTTCCAGCAAATCATATGACTAAGAGTAAATATCAGGGCCTCTAAAAGAAAAATGGTCTTCTTATCTAGAATTCTTTCAGTATGCCAAAGCACTAGATGAAGAACTGGCTTATTAGTACCATTTGAAAGTCTCACAAGAGACTATCAAAGTACAAGGGAGACAGATTGTTGTCAAGTGTTCAACAACAAAAGGAATACAAAGAAAATAAATAGCCCGTTTCCATTATACCATAAGAAAAAGTGTCGAGATTTAGAACATCTGATATCAGCTCAGGGTTGCTTACTGTATTTATTATGTGGAAGCACAAGAGACTATAAGCAGTGAGGTACTAAAAAAATATTTGAATAGATCAACTATGCATAGACCAATTATGAACAGAAAAGACTAAAGATATGAGACATGGAAAAGTTAAATAAGGAGCAAGATGACAAATTAAAACTCTGCACCAGCAAACTGAATTCATGCACTAAGCTGAAAGGTAATCGTCAAATAGGTGCTTCACAGAAACTCTGATTATTTAACATCTCACCCATACCTCCTCCTTACTTCAACATGTATACACCACACACAAATCTCATTACCTCTCCTGAAGAACACTTCCATAGGGGCTTTCATTGGCCCAAGTGGAGGGTTGAGCAGGGATACTGAGTCTGCATGGGAGTTAGTTCTCCTCACAGCAGCTTGTATGGTGATGTGGCATTTGGATGTGATTAAACCAGTGCTGAAAACACATCAGAATTTTGACTATTGCTGAGCAGTGCTTGCACAGCATCAAGGCTTTCTCTTTCCCACTGCCCTGCACCCCCACAGGTGAATAAGACAGGGGAAGGCAAAAGATTGGAGAGAGAACTTCCTTCTTCCCCTTTCTCCCTCTGCCTGTGCTCCAACACCTCTGTGCCACAAGTGTGTGTCTTACAACACACTTGGCATTTACCCAGAGACTTGCCAGAGGAGTAAAAAACCTGAAGGAAGTCCAGCCTGGTCAAACGGATCTCTAACCACCAAAACTGCTGCTGCTGCTGCTGCTATGAGGTCAAGGAAACCAGCCTAAGGGGAAAACTACTGAGGCCACTCTTCTTCCAAGGGAGTCACATAAATAGGCCTAATAGGTGCATGTAACTCTTCTAGCTCAAGCAGTGACTGAGAAGGAAGCATTTCATTTTTCCTCAGAAAAGACAGCAGATGACATGACCAAAAGCAGGATGCTCATCAGTCCATTTACAATCAAGACAGGGTTTTCATATTTCCTAAACCAGTGACAAAATCACATAGGAATCTATTAAAGACTCTTATTCTCCTTTGGAAGAACAGCCTGCAGACATCATCAGCACCTACATTTTGAAGAAAGCTAAGGGAATTGGCAAGACTGAGGAAGAACAAGAAGTTGGATACAGTAAAACATTTGGGCTATTACCAAAGACAACTGTCTCTACACCACACAAGCAGCAAGCATCTCTGTGTTACGATATTCCTGCAATCAAAATAAGTTATTTTATTTTCTAGAAAGGAGATTTATCTTCCTAAGCAATAAAAAGCTGGAACCCATAGTTAGTTACGTGCAAAGACTAGAGATCAAGATGCAAGAAAATAGCTTTCACTCTCAAAACAGCCTCCCATGGCCAATGGGATGATCACATTGATTGACAGAACCATAAGATACAAACAGAAGTAGTGCCAGAAATAGTATTGCTCTCAGCCTGTCTCATATCCAGTTCTTTTTTTTGCAGGGCCCGGGATAGACATCACTTAGTGGAAGCGGAACCTACTCCTACTGGTGCAGAACATGCTTGATTACTGGTGTAGCTACTTGGGGATGGAGGCAGGATCAGCTTGAAAAAGAAATGTGAGAGGACCAAAGCCTCAAGGAATAATTTACCATAATTTCTAAGGTAAATTTCCACTAAAGCAGGCAACCTCAGCTTCAGACCGGTCCAGCACTACTGACAGAGCGACCCAACCACAAGCATAGAGGGGATCCTCCCTTTTCCACAACAGTGATTCCAGAAACAAAAGAGGAGATGTAAAGCCTCCCCAAAGAGGAATATATACTCTCTCACACTCTAAAGCTAAAAGTTTAGTCATTTCTCATATAGTTTCACATATAATTCCTAGCAACTGAGTGAAAATGCTTCCTTGATAAACTCAGCCTGACATTAAATACAGAGTTATTACAATCTTAAAGAAAATAAATACCCTTGTTATTGATATTCCTGTCTGCCCAGGTTCATAATGGCTGAAAAATACATACTGGGCAAGACTGCACTATATATTAGAAAATATATCAATTTCTACTCCAAAAGATTTAAATAATTCAACTTTTCAGAGTGTAGCAATAGGATTTCTTGATGCGACAGACAATTTGAGACGTGGTATGAAAATATGTAACATTAAAATTAAAAGCAAACAATTATCAACAGTTTTCTGTATCTCTAATGAGGGTCTGGCAATAAATCTGCCAGTACTGAAGCATACCACTTGCAAAATATCTTAATGACTCACGAGGAACAAAATAACATTTAAGAAAATTAATTAAACTTTTGAACGAGAGAGTTTAATTTCACTGAGAAAACAAGTGCTTCAAAATTAGTCAATGAAACTATACATTTCATACAAAAGTGCAGTATATGATTTCAGCTCAGTCATAAAATGCAATGAATAAGCCTGTAAGTATCCATGAAGAAACCAATTGCCTTTAACATTTTAGACTAATTAAAAAAGCAGAACAAAAAACTAAGCATGTTGATTGCTTAGTTCTGTTAAATTGCTGATAACAGACAAGATGAAAAGGAGGTCTTAATGTTTTGTACCAGACAATAGAGTACACTTTAGCATATAAATAACATTAAATGATCAATTGTAATGCTTTCCTCAATTTCATAACTGAGGAATGAGAGTAGAACACTGAATTGTATGCTAGACTTTGAACCTATTAAAAACTGGACCTGCTGGTAATTTGTTAACAATCAACAAACTGTTGCTTAAATATCTATTCTTTTAAGACCCAAATTTTAACTTTGTCCAAGAATCTGTACTGCAATAAACCTTCCTCTTGACTGCTCTTCACCTGATTGCTTTACTTTACCCCCCACCTAAATCTTACATGGCCCTTCAAATTAATTCAAAATCCATGCAAGCAAGAGCTGAACGCAGTTCCCCTAGTACAAAGCTTGACTATCCTCAGATCATTTCAATTTTCTACATTTCTATCCAATTTCCTCCATATTTTTTGTTCTTTTATTTTTAAGCACAAAAACCAAACTGAATTACTGTACACAGGAGGAGGACTGTGCACAGACCATAATAAAGATTGATGCTGGAACTATGATCTGAGTTAGTGGAAGGTTAAGACCTGGTGATAACTGAAAAGCCACAATGTCAGGACAGAAAGGTTAGGATGAATTTCAGAGCAGGAAAGGCAGGAGGCCGAGAAGATGGCATTGAGTACAAAGAAGGCCATGGAAGCGTCTCGGAAAGAAAGCAAGAAAAGTGAATGGTGATGGCAAATCTGCTGCACACACAAAGCAGTCAATCCAAACTAACCAAAAATACAGATCTGAAGTAAGTCAATTTTGAGAAAACAGGAAGTGCAAGACTGAAGAGAAAAGTATCTGTGAATGATGGCCTGGAAGTATGAAGAACCTAAGCACTGGCAGCAATCAGTTAAACAGCAGCAAGCAAAGCAAGATTAATATTTGAGAGTAAATAAGAGAACAAGATGTTATCTAGACTTGAGTATAGTTATGTGACCTGACGTACGAAGCAAGCTAAGTACAGATCTTCCAAGACAAGATACAATCTCTCACAGATAACTGTAAGCCAAATTACTTTGTCAGCTAGGCAGCAGGAAAAGCATATCAAAAGAACCCCACCTAAGCACCATCATGGCACACAAGCTCTTCTATCTTTGTATTTGGGCCACTTCTGCACATTTTGTTCCAAACCACATTCCAAATTTTCTTTGGGACAGCATAAGAGGAGAGATTTTCAGTGGGATAGCTGTAGAACTTCACCAGAAGGGTGCAAAACTTGAGTACACAGATCAGTGTATTAGGCACAAGCACAGTGCTCCACTCACGTGGTTGAACGGTTCCTGAATTCCAGCTGCCTCATACATCTGCTGGCTTCAGATGACAGCAAATGGTACCCACACCTGACCCCCTTGTTGTACACATGCCCATGGGGTTGTCCTCAGCAGATTTAGTTTTAGAGCTCAGAATGCTAATTCTCACTCATCTGCCATGACTGTTCATATTTTAACACAGTCCAAAACAAGACTGCATAGCCTTTACTTCATTTCCTTATTATACCCCCTCTGCTCTTGATTCCAAAGGATAGGAAAAAAATTTAAATTCATGAACAGCATTCCCACAACCTAAATAAATCACAAATTAAAATAAATCTTAGGTCCAAAGATTTCCAACAGGAAACATTTTTTTTTTCCTCAGAGCAAACCATCTGGTTTATGTGAGAAGAACACGACAGAATGCCATTGGGAAGAATCAAAATTCTTAGTCTGAGCCTCAGCCCTGAACTCTAGTATGACCTAATTTTTTCATTACCATTTCATGCAGATGTTTACCTCACTATTCTGCAAGGCAGGTTACAGAAATGAGGTGTATTTAAATAATTCCACTTTTCATTTTTTGTTTGTTTTGTGGGATTTTTCTGGTTAAAGCAGAATTTTTAATCTTCTGAATAGGATTTAACATAATTGCTTCAGACACTTAAAAAAGTCACTGAGTACAACTGCCCTAAATGTGTTGTACATGAACTAATACAAACTGTGTGAGAAGAATTCAGTAGGAATATTGTATTATTAAAAGGAACAAGACAACAGCTGCTCATGGTGAAGTTTCCTGATATGCATAGGCACATTTGTGACAGTTTGATGAAGTATCAGTGACATTCAAAAAACATTCTTAGCTAAGCAGTTGTTTTTATCTACAGCACCAGAACTGTAAAACACTTAAGAGGGAACACACAGACAGATTGTATCCTGTCTGCACAAATTTGCAAGTTTCAGAGAACAACTATATTCTGAATAAGCACAATATGCATTGCAGTGAAGCAAAACAGTGTTAACAAATCACTATTTGCCCAATTGGCAGCATCATTCAGATGACAGCTTTAAATGAGATAAACAAAGAAGTCAGAAATTTTGTAGAGGGAAGTCTTATCTTAGCATCAATATTAAGGTCTTTTTAATAAGTGAACTTGCATATGGACAGAGAACATACACAGAAGGAATGTGAGACCACCCCTTAACAAAAGCTCTTGAGAAAACTGACCTGCCACAGGGTAAAAGAGAATTGTTCTCACACAGATGAATAATTGTTTAAAAGACAGGAAATGGGATAACTGTAAACAACCAACGGTGTGAGGTAAAATCACCAGTGGGATCCTATTGAGATGATTGCTCAGGCAAAGGCTTAAATATGAAATAACTGAAAATATTTATAACATTAGGTTTATAAAATATATCATTGGATACAGCAGATGAAGATTTCCAAAAGGAATGCTACTGCACAAAACCTACCCTGTACTGTGTTTGTAGACTCAACAAGGAACTTAAAGGACAGAGACCACAAGTATTAGGAAAGGAACAGCAAACAAAAGATACAATGGAACAAGGTTTTAGTCTTCCTCTCAAAGACCAAGAAAGACCCCAAAACCACCACCTTGAAAATAACAAAGAAAGAAGATAACATATCAGATATAAAAAATGTAAATAAAAGAAATGAGTTTACAGGCCAAGACCCTCCATACAGAACAGGGGCACTATGAGGGCACATGCAATTCCACAAACTCATGAACGGCAAGCAAGAGATGAATAATAGATTTTTTTTTTTCTAACATCAAAACTAGTAATCCAGGACAGTGAGCAGACTTCAAAACTACAAAGTTTTCTAGACAATATCAAATCAAACTATGGAACCACTCGTAATGGACTATCTTGCTCTTAAGGTTGCCCAGACCCCAATGCAGTTTGGACAAAATCAAGGGAAAATAAACTACAAGTGATTAAATAAAACTTGCTGCCTTCTGACCACAGAAGCACTAACACTGCACAAACTTCTGTAAGGCTGTGGAGTACTCTGAGACAAGCTACTATGAGCTTTTCCTGCTCTCACATGTCTTCCCTAGGTACCTGCTGTGAGCAATTTTTGAAGACTGAGTAACGATCATGTTTGATTGAACATCTGACCTGAAAGAACTTTTCTTGTGATATTAGAACACTGCTTTAGTTTTAAATAAAGCTAGCAACTCAAGAGTTATGCTCTTTCTCAAAATTTTATCTTTCCAAATTTTGTGTTACTGGTCAAAAAAAATACACATTCAATGTGCATATAATATTCAATATTATCTTGCTGAAGTCACTCATTACTGAATTTGCAGAGGACACAGATGCATAGGCCTGTCTTAAGGCCATTTCCATTTATTTCAAAATTGACTTGAACCTGAAATACAGAGATTAGGCTGAAATTTGCATTGTGAAATTACCTCTTCCCTAGTTACTACGAATGGATTTTCTTTCCCTTCTATTTGCCACAGAAAAAGGCAATAATGAGTAGATTACTTGTGCATGTAAAGTTAAAAGATAAGAACTACTGCTCACCAAGGAGGGTTTTTTTTTATCAAGATAACATATAGTCAAGAACATTTTTGTTTACATATACACCTCATATTCCCTTTTTGTGCTCATTTATCCTCTACATGGATTCAGAGGCTGAACATATGCACGGAAAAAGGATGTTGAGCAGAAGCTGTGTTTTCCATCTGTCTTTTCGTTAGGATTTTACAATGAGAAGACACCAGAAGATTTCCATCATATCTTCAAAATGCCATTCCACAATCTTTAAAGTGTATCATCTATTTTCTTTTCAGTAAAAGTGTTTGTCTCCATACTGTTTATAAACAGGTATTTTGCCAGCTAAAAACAAACCAACCAAACAAACCAGAAAATACAAAATCAAACACCCTTGACACTCAATTAATGTGAACTTCAAAAGTAAATTACAACTAATCAGGTGACAGCAGATGATCGTGTCAGAGCAGCTCAGGCAGCCCACTAACTGCTGCAAGGATAGATAACAAAAATGTCTTCTAAACTAACAAATATTTCCAAGGGTAAATAATAACAAAACATCTGTTACACTGTTCTCTTGTAGTGCTTACAAGAAATATTCCACCTCTCACTTCAGGAACCATAAAGTGGACAAAGAAATCGCGCTGCTCTTCCAAGCTATACTGTACTTGTCAAAGGTACTGGAAAAGCAGGCTCCTGTGCCGGACTCAGCTCCTCCTTGCAACAGCCTCCCATCCTTGCAGTCTGACAGATGCATTTTCTTTGGGAGTTTTGCTGCTCCTGCTCCCAGGGAGAAATGCACTGCCAGACCTCCATTGCTTAGCAACACCAGGGGCTGCCGCAGGAGCTTCCTACCCTGCTGCAGCACTGGGCAGTCACCTCAGCAACTTTGTCCCACGTCACGAGGGTCCATCGGTGGCACTGACAGCAAAAAGCTGAGGCTGGCTGTGTGCAAGCTAGCCAACAGGACACAACCAGTGATGTGGTACAAACCAAGCAGTCCACTGGCATATTGGAGAATATTCAGTACACAAGCTGCCCCACCTGCATCCTTGAGTTATTCCTTTGGGACACCAATGACAGTTAAAATGCCAGACAAAAATTCTTCATAAAAGAGAGGACAGATTTATTTGGTCAAGTTTAAAGAAAGAGATAAGGCACTGCGTTGCAGCCTTGGGGTTCTACCAGGTACCACAATGTGACCTCACTGGCAATTCTCTCTTCCCCCCTAGGAGACAGGACCCTGAGAGAGAGCTGGCAGGCAGCTCAGGTTATATTGACTGTTTGCATGGCATGTGAGATGAGAGAACAGGAGAGGCATGAAAGCACTATAAATGCATGAGACAGCTCCAGTGTGACAAAATACAAAATAATGACTTTATTAAATCTTTGTGCACGAGAATGGTTATGTCTGTGGTATGCAAGGGTAAACAACTTTAAAACTTTGTATCATTATTAAGATCTTTCCACACCCCTCAAAACATATAACTATTTATGGATTATGTACATTACCAGATCATTTTCATATAAAGCAGCTCATCTCTAGACAGAATACATCCAAATGCAAGGTTTAGAAATGCACTGCTAGTAATATGGGAAGTTTACAATTTTGCAAGAGTTGTATCAGTACTTTGTCATGTACTTACTACTTGACAAACTGCACATCTTCACTTTACTTTTTAGATAAGTAAACTTAGCAAAACAAACCAAGAAACAACCCCAAAACAACATAATAAAATACACCACAAATGTCAAAACTCTCATTTCAGAAAGCATCAGGTTAGATGACAGCCCACAATTTTTAGTTTTGCTGAGGACAGTGTTCCAAATTGCCCAAGCATTGTCTATTTTCTGGATATTTTTCTGTAAAGTAGTTCAGGTTCTCAAACATATTTTAGAAAAACAGAGATTGAAGACTTATGCAAACTAACTAGTACTAACTACTCAATTTAACTCACAATTAAGTATCCTTACGGCTTATGCTATGGTAATTAGCTCATACGATACTGGAGTAGAAGATAACCACAAACACATACAGTTTAAAACTGAAACGTATCTGGACTGAATAATTTTAATTGTGCTTTCAGAAGATGTTCACCTACAGGTCATCAAACAAGTGCAGAGATAAATCATCTTCAAACAGCATGTTTCAGGTGGTTATGCTCATCCTCAAAAGCAAATCCAGTTAGGTTTCATTACAGGAAGAGAATCTGACAATACCATCAACTACTCCAGTTTGTGCTAAATTCAGAAACCCTCCAGAAGCAAGCTCAGTGTTTGTTGTGCTTGACTCTTATCTTACATGCATCATTTTCCATCAGCCTTTTCTCTTCACCCTTCGTGTTCTAATGAGAACTTGACTGAGATCCCACACAAACTCCCTCTGCAACAACGCCCAGCAACTGCCATCAAATTTTTCACCAATTTAAGCAGTCCAACAAAAAAGGTCAATTTTTTTTTTTTAGCTTAGCTGCAACAACCTTCAGCAGAGCTGCAAATAAAAATTTAAACTGGAAAGAAAATTTACACCTCTCTGCTGCACTTTCTCCTTGAGTTTTATAATTCATTTTACAGGGTAGGAATAAATGCCAGACTTTTCAAAAGCAGTTATCACCCCATTTCACCAACAGAGAACCTATTAAGGCTTGTTTCATATATCATCTAAATGTAAATATCTTTAAAAGCTCACCCACTCCCAGTCATACTTTCCCAAAGCAGTACCATACTACTAATGCTGTGACCCAGCTGTTGAAGAGGTGCTATTCAAGATAACAACTACTGCCCAACTACACCGTTGGAAAGACAGTATTTTTAGCAGACTCTCCTTTACAATTTACAGTCAGACATCTCAAAAAGACTGGCAAGAGTTTCTTGCTGCAGGCCAACTAAAGCAAACCTAGCATGTTTTCTCATAAAAGTCAAACTAATAATTGAGGAAACCCATAAACATTCTTGCTGGCATGCTTCAGTGAGGCATAGAGCATCTTGCTTTAAAGTTTATCCTTCCTTACATTTTTAATTACTCAAAACCAAGATTTTTTAAGAGCAGAGCAGATCAGGCCACCCCCTCTCCCCTTCTCTGACCCCAGAATGAAACCTGCTAGATCTTGCAATGTTAGAAACACTGGTGTTCTCCTTGGCAGAGATATAGATATACCCAGCTTTAGACAAAAGTGGAGTCCAACGGGGAAGACTAATGACTTATTTGTCTTCTAAATTGAATCGTGTTTAACCTCACTTGGGAGTTATCAGCAAACCTGATTTCTCAAAGATTCATGCAAAGGGCTGCCGTTCAACCAGCGATACCATCTCCTTGCAGGATCTCACAGACGTGCCAGGAATTGAAATGGAAGCACAGTAGATTGCAGTAATGGCTGAAAATAGTTTGGATCAAATCATCTTTGAGATGAATAATAAAAACAGATTTTGCCAAGCATCTTTCTATTAAAACTAGCATGAGGTTTCAAAAAAAATTAAGCAAGCCTTCTATAAAGGCAAATACTGCTGGGAGTCATGTCAATAGGGGTAACAGAGATTGGTAAAGAGCTAGGAATGCAGCCTAGACAGTCCTTGGTACAAAGACCAATTCCTACACACACACATCCCCCCACTTCAACCATCCACCAAGTGAACAATAGCAGATTCTATTTTAGACTCGATATATGCTGAAGATTATGTGTTTCAGAAAAGTTTTTCATATGAAATAGCCTTGAATAGGGCAATCACGACATGATTTGGCTAAAAACTAAATGGCACAAAATAGCATCTGGATTTTAAAAGGACAAACATGTAGGGCATTGGCTGCTAGAGTTAGCTGGAACAAGAGGAGCAGAAACTTTAACATTGATAAGGCCTGCAATTTCTTTCAGAAAGCAATGCCAAAATTTCAAAAAATGAGCACTCCAAAGAGTAATCATTCCAAGCATAAAAAGCAGAAATCCTCCAGACTCATTAGCAGACATGTTAGAAGTAAGCAGAGGAGGAATGGAAAGACAAGACAACAGTGAAATTGTAGTTCCTAACTGTTTCAAAATATCATGTCAGTCACATGAAAAACAAATCTCATAAAAATGTCTTCCTACCACACGAAGGAAAAAAAACTTACTTCATAGAGTCTGGGTACAAACCAAGGCTAACCTAAAATTACACATGGCAAATTAGCCAACAAAATTGCAAGTAGCAAAGACTACATGATCATAGAGGTGAACACTTAAGATTTTTCCCTGTTGAATCCAATTTCATCAGTTGGAAAAAAATATAAAGGAAAACCATCAATTAATCATAACATAAAACTGAATCACAGTAAGGTTCAAAAGAGATTTTCTCAGCAAAACCTAAGGCAGTGCCTATGTTCAAGACCACAAAGTATCTAAGAATACTACATCTGGCAGTGTTTAACACTGGGCTGGATGAGGCTCTGAGCAATCTGGTCTTATGGAAGGTGTCCCAGCCCATGGCAGGGGGGTTAGACTAGATAATTTTCAAAAGGTTCCCTCCTACTCACTGTTCCATGACTCTCATGAAATTAAACACAAAGATCTAGACAATATGAGGTGGGTTAAACAAAACAAAACAAAACAAAACAAACAAGAAAACCACACTTCTATTCATTGCATCTCAAAATATAACCAAAAAATAACCATCATTGCATCAGGACTGTCATTTATATACACACACACAAAGCATCAGTGCACAGAGACGCAGCTTAGCCTCTGCAACCATAAGAACATACTACTCCCAATAAGATAGGTTTATAAAGTAATTCAATGAAATATCACTGAAATAATACATTTCTGTCACTCACACTTCAAAAGATTTTTTTTATTAAAACAGAGTTTGCTAGAAAGTTTGGGTAGACTTTCAAAGAAGATACATGGACAGAAATATTAAAAAAAACCCCACAAACAAACCAGAAAATATAGCCTACCAAATATGTTGGTGGAATGTCCTTTCCGGGCAATCGGTTTGAGCTCATTATGTCCCCATCCATATTGCCTATAATTGTCCCAGGCATGCTTCATCATCTAAGAAACAGAAAAAAAAAAATAGGATTTGATTACATTATAAAACTACTCTCTATGAATACAATATTTTATTCCTTATTTGAGACTTCATCTTTCACAGGCATCCCAACATACTGTCTAATTATTTTGTCACTGCTTCTATCTGCTACAGAAATCAGATTTTACAGCGTGAATAAATTTGGAAAAAAATTCAAGTCTGTTTGACTTGAGCTATGGAGCCTAATGCTCTGCGTTATGTCGTTTTCTTGTTTTTCTTTTCCTTTAATATATCCAGAGACATTTAAGAATGTAAGCATAAGGAATGCATTTAAGTGTAAGGAATTGCTGTAAAACACTGGCTAATGTCTTTAAGATGCTAACTAAAAGAAAAATATATCTACTGATACCTGAAGCATAAAAAGGATTTATTTACACTGGTACATCCAAGTAGGACTCAACAATTTTGCAAAAGGCATAGCAGATTTCTCATTAGCAACACCTACTTGACAAAGACGTATTGTCATATGGCCTCTACTAAAAGAAAAAGCCAAAAGCTTTGCTTTTTAGAAAGCATAATGAATGAAGCAGTATAATGTTATTAATATTTACTATACAAAACGTTTAGCTTTTTAATAGATATTTCCCCCACCTAGTAAGAAAATGACATCTAAAAACCCAAAAGGTCTTGCTGACTAGTTGTGCACATCAGCCACTAAGCAATGCTTTTATGGATTTGCTAAAATTCTTACTTGCTGGAAATTCAGCAGCCACCAAATTGCAAAACGAATGCAGTTTTAAGTAAATAAATATTATTAGTACCTAAACAGATGAAAGTAATAGGAAGAAATTAGATATCAAAAGACAGTGACTGCACCAGACACAAGAATAGTATGGAAAAATCTTTAGAACAACAGCCATGTGCTTGTATCCATAACATTATACACATTTTATTTTTGTATTTCATTTTTAAAATGGTATTAAAATAGTGTTAATATGAACAAGATCCCCAAGAAAATGTAGAGGCCTTAAAATCATGATTTCCACAAGTTGATAAATGCTTTCTAAGAGGAGAAACTGTGTGAATGTAACTAACAGAACAACACTACCCTTTAAGAAACTGAGGCAAGACAATCTGTTTTCACTATGATTTACATGATTGTAATTTTCTTATTTTAATCAGAGAGTCATTGTACACACAGAAAATGTGAGAGAACAAGCAGATGCTGGCTAAAAAATGAGGTGCAGCCAGCTGCCTTACCAGCACTACCTCACGTCTCTTACTACCTCTCAGATCCCTCCTCCTACCAAATTCAAGATTTAGTGGAAGTCAGCATCCGAGAATCCCAGCTCTTTCAAACTGCATCTAAACTGCCTTCTGAGACATGGCAAACAAAGTCTCTGTTCTCCCTACAACCATCAAGAGATCCCTTTCCAAACTACAAAGCCATAATTCCTTAAATGTAAACTCCCTCCAAATTTCCCATGGCTCAGTTAACTTGTGCCTAGACAATAGATGTGAACCCCACAGACAGGCCCAAGAAGCTGGGGAGCACTTCTGTGTTAAACTGGCATCAACCTAAGCACAGCTGCCCCTCTCAAGATGCCAAAGTCCCACTCCTACCACTTGCCATTCAAAGTCAGCTCACAGGTTGCTTTTAGTATTTGCACTAATTTTGACACCTGATTAGGTCATAATGCTCTAGGATTTCTTTTAGTGTCACGAACTAGTAGTGTAAGAAAAAGTGGACGCAAATATCTTAAAGAGGAGAGAAAAGCCATTTCCCTAGTATTCACAAAGTCCTTAGTGTTTACACAGCACTTGTCAAACTGGCCAATTCATAGCTATTGGAACATCAAGATGAGTTAGGTAAAGGGATCCTCTTTTGACAGGTAAGAAAACAGCAGCATCCTGGTCACAGGCAGTAAGCACAGAAGTTCCTCTGAGAGCTCTCGCTAATGTTGTCCAGAACAAACCTACAAATTTCCATATAAAATTGTTCATTAACTTAATATCATAAAATCATCACTCATAGCATCATTCAGATGGGAAGGAAGCTCAGGAGGCCTCTCCTGTTCAACGCATCATCACTTATGGGATCAGACTAGGCTACTTAAGGCTTCTTCCAGTCAGGGTAGACTTAAGGACTGGGGACAGTCAAGGCTTCTGTGAAGGGTCCTGCTCTGACCTGCAGCCTACCAGTCCTAAAAACTCTACTTGGGAAAACGGACTTAAAGGTTTAGAAAGAACTAGAGGATGAAGCTAAAGACTGACCAGTGCACTCTCTTTGTTTGAAAACAAATAGATGACTAAACAATAATGTGACCATGACGTGGCAGATCCAACCAAGTGTCTCACACATAAGGGAAACTGGGCTTCTCAGATCTTTGGATGCCCCAAATAAATATTTCATGAAGGAGAATCAAATAGCCATTGACATTCTAGCTTTGCAAAAATCTGACGGTACAGGCAAATACCAGAACAGATCAAAACTAGCTAAGTCCAGAAGAAGAACTTGTTTTCTCACAGCAGAATGTTAATTGTGGAATATTTCGCTGTCCTAATTTGCTGTGCTTCTGGGGGGAAAGTACATATTTTATTACAGAATATTTAGTTCTAAAGAAACCCCAAAAAAGTATGCAAATTGCAAAGGGCTAAAACAGAATATACAACACAAGATGTTCCTATATATATAATTTATCCTAAGAAAATTGTATTAAGATAGAAACTGCAAAGGATTACATTTCAATGGATGCATGAATTAATGCCTCAGTAACTTAAGAATACACTAGCGAGACCTGAAAGTCTCTTGAACACAAGAGACTAAGACACAGTTGACTGCATCAACTAAGACTGAGATAAGAAATCATATTTTGAGGAGACTAAGCTAGTTTGACAACCACAAACACGTCTGTTCTGCCCCTCTGCCTACCCCAAACATTAAGAATATGGTGATTTAAGTCCTTGAGAATCATTTGTTACACTAAGTAGCCAACTGATTTTTTCCAGATGAACGCTGACCATTACTCTGGCACACATCTCGCTGCTTTCCTCCACCACAAAGCAAGCAGACATCATGACACCATGTTAGCAGAGAACGACATGTTACATGCAAGTGAGAAGCCCCACAGCTCTTGCATACAATATTAAGTTCTGTAAGGATGATATGCCAAGAGATCTTGTAACAACACGGAGATTTCTGTTACTGCCAGAACAGGTAGCATGCTATACTATAGACAGAACATCTATACTTTTGGGAGCAGTTGTGCACACAAAGCTTTGGAGAGACACGAGAAGACGGATGCCTCTGACAGCTGCAAAATGTAACCGAGGATGGCATTTTGGCTCAGGAAGTATAAACAACATGAACTCCTGATTGGAAAAACAAAATGATTTCTACAGGTACAGTAGATAGTGTTTGCCTAGTGAAAGTTGGAAATGCTGAAGAATAGCTGCAAGGATAGATAAGCTTTTCCTAAAAACAAAGCTTTGTCTTTAAGAGGAGAGGAAAATCTCACAACTGCCTGGAACATCAGCACTACAGATAATAGCAAGAAGGTGAAACTATTTGCAAAAAAAACATACCCAGCCCTTAAAGAACTCAGGAGAGGCACCTTAGGCTCAGTAGAATGAAAACGACAAGCATGGATCAATAACTGTGAAAAACGCAAGGCACACATTTCCATAGCTGAAGTCTCCATGCCTGATACAGTTTGTCACAGGAAAGGATTGGATCTTGGGCATATCATATATATAGATCTCACAATCTGTCCACCAGAAAGCAAGCAGCTTTGGCAATGGACTTTTCACTGACACCATTAATGACAAATCTTGCTCTTGAAAGCAAAATCATTCATTGGGTATTTTTCTGTTGCATACTAATCTTGAAAATGTTTATTATGGGATGCAATGGAAATAACCCAGCAAGATGTTGCTGCAAACACAACTTGGTAATTCTACAAAAAGACTAATTTGGACTCTGCTGCAAGACAGACAGAAAGGCAAGAAGAACGACATGCCAAATGAAACTGCCTTTGTAGGTACACCCTTACCTAGATTGTTTTACTCACTTTAGAACACGTTCATGGGATTTAATCCTCTACAGGCACTGGGAAATCAGGTTTTTGTAAAGAATTTTTATAAAGACAGAGTGGCAACAATGTCTTTTGACAAACAATAAAAGGAGGTTACAATTATTGGAAAGGAATTTGTAAGGAAGTTCTACCACTACAGCAGCATGTCAGAAACAGTAATTCAAGCTAAGGATTGGTTTCAAAACCCCTTTCCAGTCTTAAAAACGGGGCAGGCAACCGGCAAACAGAAAGTAGGAGTCCTGAAAAACAAGCAAAAGAACCAATTTTCTGGCAAATTGCTGTATTTACTGGTTCCTGCCATTCCATCATGAACATGCATAACAGACAGCAAATAGGTTTTGCTTTCAAAGCAATGTATTCTGCTTAAGGGTACAATTTTGGGAGATTTATATAAACCACCTTCAAACTCTGTTTTAAAATTAACCAAGGACTTGCTAGACAAAATTACTGCTCAATTGACAGATTAAAAATTAATAACCATTTACCTACTGTCTGCAAAGAACCCTTTTCAGACAATTTAAAAAAAGTAACTTTTCCTTGTATACTCAGATTTTGGATGAAACTTAGAAAATGCACTTTTTAAATTTTTCTGGGAGCTCTATCTCAAGAGAAATTATTTCAGGCATCTGTTCGTGCCTTTGTCATGCATTTTTGAACATTGTCACTGAAGAAGTCTGTTTGGAATATGTTCCTAACACACGCAGAACACTGGGTTTTCTTTTACTGTCAAATCCTGTAAGAAATCCATTACTAAAACAAAAACACTTATCAAATGCATGCAAAGTGGGAAAGTCTTTTTACTGGTATTAAATACTTGAAGCCTTAGATGCCTGATGAAATTACATAGGAAAATCCTTCAGATTGATGAGAACTGGAACAGTAGATGTAGCCTAAATTTGGAGAGCTTGAAGCAGTGAACGTTGCTCAAAAATGCTCAAGAAAGCCAAATATTTTTAATCCAAGGTGATGCAGGTATTTTTGACCTTGTGCATCATGATTTCAAGAGAATATGCTATTCACAAGACTGACTGGTGCTGTGTTGTTTGGAAAAGTAGAGCCTCTAGGATCATCTTTGTAAACAACCATAATTGCACATCAGCCAGGAGAGAGAAGTTCCTATAGTTCCTTTCTTCCAGTCTTGTCCTTTTAGGCATCACCCTAAGCATGTCCATCAGCTTAGCCCTGCACCTCTGCCAGTTTTACCCTATCCTTTTTGAAGCCGAAATACTAGAACTACATGAAGCTGACAGGATGCAGGGGCATCTGAGCTTCACAGGCTACCGTAAGAACCTCATGTTTTCTTCTCCTTCTCTGAAATACTGACTATCTGCTCACTGTCTGCTGTTGAGCACTACAGTGACATTTCCAAGGAACTATAAAAAACATAATTTCTCATTCTCAAGTGCACTAAGTCACCTCACAGCTTTTCATACTTAGCATGAAGTTGGAATCTCTCCATCTCCAGCCCCAATATGCATCATTTTACATTTAGCTGAGAAATAAAAAAGGAGATTATCACTCAGTCCCATAAGGTTTTTCTGCAATTCTTCATGTTGGCAGCAAAGTTGTCATACCACTACTCATCCCTTTTCAAACTCTAAATAATTCATCTGTATAATTTAGAGCACAGATCCCCAGCACATGTCGTCTGTGGCCTCCAGCACTATTTATCTACACTCTTCATTTCCTGCCCTCTAATCAATTTCTCCAGACAAACATACAAACTTATCCTCCATCCCATGGCTGCTTAGTTCAACATCTATTAGCAGTGAACCTTGCCAAATATTTTTTGAAAAACCATGTATCCAACCATCTCTCCCTTGTTTACATGTTTGTTGACTCTTTTGGGGATCTTCTACGGCTTTGGACACCATGGCATCAATAAAAACAAAGCATGACATCTTACATATCTGTATGGTCAATGACTCTACTCCCTGTTCTGGTTTCTGGTCATCTCCAGTTCATTCAGCAGGCACAGGGTTCTTCAGTGCCTTGGTTTCCCCTTGAATCCCTTTCAAAAACTGATGCCTTGTTAGCCACTATTCCTCTGGTAACAAATCAGAAAATAAGAATAGATGCCAGGGATGCAAATCAGGAATCCAAATCTCAGAGCAAACTCATTAGAGTGAACTGCAGAGAATTTCAGGTAGTTCAGTATTGTATGCAGATGGTCTCTGTCTTAAAGGAATGCACTGTAAGAGGTTACTGATCAATTACCAGTAGCTCACACTGTGTAGCAATGACATCATTACTATCAATACTTGAGAGCTTAATATCATCAGGAAAACTGTATGCTAACAGCACATTGGCATATATTCTATGACACATTGGCATCTATTCCATGGAGCTGCTCCAGCAAACGCAGAGGGGACTACAGGAGAAATTATGTAAAGATGACTAACAAGAACTTAACAGGATGCTCTGGCTTTCAAATCAAAGTCCCATAGCTGAAAACACACCTATGGTCACTTGGATAATACATCATGTGTAATTTAAAATAGAGATCTCTTCGATCTAGCTGTAATTCATGATTTTTGTTACCAGCATTTCTGTTTTACAGGAATAAATGGCATATAAAATACAAAATTAAAAAAAAATAGCAGTAAGGTTCAACCAGATTTCATGCAGCCTTTTGATTTACCCAGTTCTGAACATAAGAAATTCACCTGTAGTTTTGCTCATTTTTGTTTGGCTGATAATATAGGTAAGTGAAATATTTCTGTATTTCTTTGATTTTAATTTGCATTTATGAGTTTTAAATACTGCAAGTGTGCTAATTCATTGTTGAAAGACAAGTTCTTCTCACAATGGTCTGGAAAAAAGACATCTTTAATAATGAACACCTTCCTGAATTTTTAACATGCTTCTAATACTGCATGACTGCTGGAGAATTCTGTAATTTCTACAACTTGACTAAATTGATTCATTTTTAAAATACCCTCAAACAAAAGCTTGCATTCCTCATGAGTAGCACATTTTAAGTTACGAATCAAATCAGCATATCCAGGATGTGCAGCTGAAATATTGCAAATGAAGCTTCCATTCTTCTGTTCCAGTAAAATAAACACACTGAGCTGCAAAGCTTCTCACAGACATAAATGATTGATTTAACAAATGTAAAACGAGTTCTTCATAAAATCATTCTAACAAGCTGGGGCACAACTTGGTTCAGGGCCACTCCTAACATGCCCGTACTGGCCAAAGTGCCATCTGAACAATATTCATTCTAATATATAAATGGAAACTAGTTTACCAACAGGCTCGATCAAAAAGATTTTATCCTTAATTTACAGGAAAATTAAGATAAGCTTTAAGAGAGTGTAGCAAAACTAACTGAAAGCCAACTTACCTGTTCTCAACTTGTCAAATTACATTAGAAAACCCAGAACACAAAGAATCCAAGTAGTGTGCAAACAAAACCAACTAATAAACAACGTGTGTATACACGTATATAGATACAAAGAGATTTTTATATGCACACACTTACATATAAAATGTGTGTGTGTGTGTATTTTATATAAACATCCACATTGCAGGGAGTGTTACTCTAAACACTGAAAAAGTTGGGTCATGATACTTATCTCCTTCAGTTTCAGGAAGCAACTGAAGGAATACCAGTCAGGAGCAGTGAGCTACAAAATACAATGCAAAACCCTTATGGGGCACGGATTATCACAAACTGAATACTTCAACTGATACTGCAACCAACTGGAAGTCCAAGTAAATTTGACCACAGAAACAAAAACTGTTAAGTGTCAGCAATAATGAAATTGTTCTAAATTGGTTTTAGATATTGAAAAAAGGTCCCCCAGTCACAGAAGGCAGCTATTTGGCTAGATCAGAAATACTGCAATTAGAAACAATAAATGAGATTAGCATTGAAAGTTGTATGAATAGTAACTATGAAAAGAGGACTTAGGCAGCATGAAAAGATCTCTGGATGATTAAGTAATTCTTTCTTCTATACAGCTCTTTTCTCAACAAGCACACAAAATAGAACTTGGGTAAAGGGATACTTACTATTTTTAGCCCAATTTCTTAAAAGAATGAAGCTTATGCAATCTTGCTGTCTGTACATCCATCATTTGACACATACATTAACAGTAGCCTTTTAATCCATTTTCTAATTTCACACTTGATTTTAGAGAGCTGGAGGAACCAGATACTCTACTTCTTGTGTTGAGGAAAAGAAAAAATATCTGTGGCTCAATACAGCAAACAGGCACAAATTGGTGCCCTGACTGAGACAAAGGCAGTTATAATTCAACCCTTTATTCATTCAGGAGGGCAGCTTTTAGCACACCAGTAGCTCTAAAGAAGGCATAGAACACACTGCAACTCATGCAGTCAAACAGGAAGGTACGAGGATATTCACAGCAACAAATGCATGATGAGCAGAGGGTGGTATAAGGGGGTGTAGGTCAAAAATCCACAGGAAACTGTTAGTTTTACTGCTTATAAAATAGCCTGTTACTTCTCAACAGTATTAGCAGCCTCTTGAGTATTATCCAGAGACCATGATGAAAATATCTTTTAATTACTTTGCTTCTTGGCACATATCTGTAAGTACTTCTGACATTGCCTCCACTAATATCAAATAAATTAACTTCCTACCTTCCCTTCAGATAGGCAATATAATACAACTCTAATTTTAAAAGAGGATAAATGGAAAGTTTTGCTGAGGAAAGTTCACTGGCAAAAGAATTCAAGTCAGAACATCCCCAGCTTCCCAGACAGACTTGTTCCTCACTTGTGCAAAGCATCCAAAGTTAACTCTTTCTACAGATGTCGTATGTCACAATTGAACTTCAGGTTGGACTAGATGATCTTTAAAGGTCCCTTCCAACCCAAACTATTCTATTATTCAATGACCTTTAACTCTGGTGCCTCTACTTCCTGGATGTCCATTTTACAACAACTTTTGCTTAAATGTCTTCTCCACTTTTTTTTTTTTTTTTTTTTTTTTTTTTCCTCACCAGAAGACTGTGTCATGCAGGAACAGAACCAGAACTTTGCTGTGTTGAGAACAGCTTATCAGAAAGATATCACCTTGCCATCCCATGCATTAAACATAAGAGCTTTTAAACTGCACAAGGAAGAATGAAGCCTTGAGAAGGCTGACCTGGAACAGAGACTAGGCAGAGCTAGAGAATAAAGCAGGTATTTATTAAAAGGCCTTAAAGGGTACACCTTGGGGTAGTATGAGAGCCTAGCCAGGGCTACTCCCAAGATGGACCCAAAATGATCACAAAATGACGACTGGTCACCAAGTTTCACACTTATAAGTTTGGGTCTATTGAGACACTAATTGCATATTGGGGTTAATTGCCCAATTATAGCTTCAAGTCAAGAAGTTCCATCCTCCTTGTTCTCTCCCCTCAGCCCTCCGTTGTTTATGCTTTTTTGGGTCTGAAACTTGTAATGGCTGTCTTTGGTCTCCAGCAGGAAAAGGATTTGTTTTGTTCTACCTACCCTGTGAAGAGAGCTTACTAACACTTAATATGAGGCTCAGAGCTACACACCTAGGCAGCAGAGAATCTGAAAAATACAAAAGCTAAAACTTAAGGCATCAGTCACTTCATAACTCTACCCTACCTCTGTGGACACCACACCTCCTCTGAACTCAATTTTAAAAAAGCGTATTTACAATTAGCACTGTGTAATTACACAACTACATATCACAACAAATACAGAACAAGTAATAGAACAGAAGCTCCAGAGAACTCAGATTTCCCAATCTATCTGAAACCTACAGCATTATTATTTAGCTGTTAAGTTTACCATGTGCACTCGTGTAACATTCTGGAGAAGCTGTCTTCCAGCTGACAGGCTTAGTCAACAATCATCCTGCCTCAGAATAGGTGAGGTTGGAAGGGACCTCTGGAGGGTATCTGGTCCCACCTCCCTGCTCAAGCAGGGTAACTTGAAACAAGATGTCCATGTCCATTCCCAGTCATTTTATGAGTATTTCCAAGGGGGGAGAATCCACAATCTCTGTAGGCAACCAGCTCCAGTGCTTGGTTACCCTCACAATAAACAGCGTTTTATGATGTTCAGATGGAGCTTCCCGTGTTTCAGTTTGTACCCACTGCCTTTGTGCCTACCACTGGGAATCACTGAAAAGAGCCTGGCTCTGTCTGCCTTGCATCCTCCCTCCAGGTATTTTGTAAGATTCCTTCTTTTTCCAGCCCAGCTGCCTCATTCTTTGCTCAGATGAGAGACGCTCCAGTCCCTTAAGCATCTTTGTGGTCTCTCACCAGACCCTCTCCAGTATGCTCATGTCTCTTTCCTACTGGGGAGTCCAAAACTGAATTAAGGACTCCAGGTGTGGCCTCACCAGTCCTGAGCAGAGAGGAGGGACCACCTGCATAGGATTAGGACCATTATTGGATAAAATACACTATTTTAACAAGTATCCTAAATGAGTGCTGGCAGTAAGATAATACTGTGACATCTTAGGCTGAAATTAAAGAAAACATGAACCCTGAATAGAGTGAAAAGAATTACAAAATTTTCCTTATTTGACAGGGTAAAATTCACCTTCCCAGGGAAATACAACTCACCATAGACCACAGAGCACTATGTAATGATTACATTTAAACTGAAAGGTAAAAAATACTCTTTTTTTTAACACTTTTAAAGAACATAGTAATGGAAATTAAGTGCCAAAATTCCAAGTGCTCAACAATTTATAGCAAATTTAACTTGAAAAGGAAGCTAATGACTTCCAAAAGACAGGATTTGTTCTTCATTTCTCTGCATTAATCACAATGAAAAGTCACATCTTAAAGCCTTGCTATAAAATTATACAAGTTGCACTCACGATCTTAAAAATCCAAAGATCTCCTATCTTCAATGTTTTTATTTTACATAGTACAAAAAGCCAAAATATGAATACAAAGCTAAAGTGTAGCAGCAAGAAGAATTTTCAATGTTTTTGTCCTTAAAGTAGCAGATAATTAAACACCACAGCATCTTTCAAAAGCCTGAACAGCAAGCTAATATGCCAGAGAAGTGCTATAAAGCATGTACGGTAAGCAAGTGGAAAATCTTTACTTCTCAGAGTTGTCACTGTGAATCTAAAATAATCAGCCAACTCATAAACACTCCTTATTGAAATAATTAGTAGTTTCTTAGAAGAAAACAGAGAGATGATACAATTTTGTAAATTAAACTTGAGAATACAATGTAACACTAAATATAATTACCAGAACCAAATGACACACAAAAACAAAACCAGTAAGACGCAGATTCTGCTCCCAGTTGTATTCCATGACCTTAAGAAGCCTCCCTCTCTGTGCTCAGGAAACATTCCTATTATATAAAGCTTTCAAATAATTTGCAAAGCACTCTTAAGAGCATTACACAAATTCTTTTTTACTTTTATATGCACTTTTTTCTAAATTCAAAATACGCCTTTTTAAAATACTAAACAATTGCCAGACCACTTCTTATACAGACATGACAAAAAAACATCTTTCATCGAGTTGCTATTTGGAAAGAAAAATTGGTAATATATTTTCTGCAAAAATAATAGAAACTGGATCCTCATTTGAAAATTTTCCAGCCTTTCTCCCAAATGTAGAGACTCATGTGTGTTACAAACAGCCCCCATAATTCCACCCAATTCTATACAGGTTTTTCACCATTTGATAGGAGGTGAAATAAGCTGTATAACAACACTCGTTTAGTGAATTTGAACAGCATAAAGATGTCCTTTGAGAGTGAAGTTCCTCAAGTATGTATCAGGACAATTCACAGTAAACCAAAGCAGGTCAAATGCTTTCTTAAGACCACCAGAAATTCTGAAGCTAGGTATGTAGCCTCCAAAGAGCCAGTAGCTCCCCTGGGCTGTTTTTCAGGCCTCAATCCAGGCAATCATAATGTCTTACATGTCAAAAATTTACTTGTTCTTTTTTTCTGCTAAGTCTCTATCTACAAAGACTATTTGTATTAGTTTACACTGGTTACATGAAACAGTGAGGAAGGACCTCAGTGATGAACGTATTTCACAATGCTCTTCACATCTCTGAAATTGCTGCAAATGTCTCTAAGACATCTGACGCTGCCAAAAACATTTTGTTTCAGACAAAATATTATTCATTTGACACTATTAATACATGTTTTATCTCAGCCACATTTTTTCCATCAATGGCTCCTCAGCATTACCACTTGTCCATTCTCCCTAGCAGACCTCCCACTCCAGTGTTCTATGCCTTCATACATCTAGCTGTAAGAGTGACAATCTTCTGCCTTGCATGAAACAAAAATTATAAATTCTGGGGATCACCTGGAAGCTACAGTACTAACACAACTGAGTCAATGAAGGTAATTCATATAACAAAGAATTGTCAGTCATGCTCCCGTGATCCTGGGCTGTTGCAAGCACAGTGGGCGCACAAGTGAAACCTGCTCAAGACAAAAGCATTATTATCCTAACTGAAGGACTTACCCACTTAAAACATAGTCCCACAAAAACCTATGGTCTGGTAATGAAAAGCTAAACTTCAGAAACCGTAATACTAGTCATCAACAAGTTATGCAATAGAAAAACAGCTTGTCAGCGTGACTCACATGTAGGCTGATCATAAAAAAAAAGGAGTAAGCCTTTCACAGCACAAGGTGTGTGGCAACTGCAGCTAAGGATCACCACCTGGTGATTCTTACTCAAAAAGAATGCCTGAATTCCTTACAATTTGCTATACCTTCAGGTTTAGATCAGCAAGAATGGTTCAAATTTTACTACTTTTTCATGAGACCAAGAAAATTGCCATTCTATACTAACCTAGAGCTTACCATCTCTCAGTGTACATTCTGACCAAACAACCTCAGAAATGCAAATAATAATTTTAAACGCCCCCCCCCCCCCCCCCAGTTCCAGATTTGGTCTATAAGAAAACTTTGGTTGATTATTTCTTCCAGCTAGTTCTTCACTGTTAGCTTGTGCTCAGTAATTTTGGTAAACTCAATTTTATTCTATGCATTAAATCCATCTCAAAAGTATTTTGCTACAGTAATCTGTAGTAAAAATTAAGAAGTGTTGACAACCATGGCATTCAATATTCACCCTACAAAAATATTTAAAAAAACAAAATGCTCTGTATATTGTCACTCAAAATGTTTGCAGACAAATCAGAAGAGCCTTTTCAAATCCACAATTCAATGCTGTCCTTTGGGAAGCAGCCCTAACCAAGCAGGGTCAAGGAGGTCCAATATTCCAGTCACGACTTCCTAGGCGAAAGTAGTTTTGCAGTAATCACTAACAGGCACATCTTCCAGGGAAGGATTTGCCATTTCAGATACCCAGATTGTGACAGGGCTCTATATGGAGTAACTACTACAAATAGTGATACAGCTCCATACTGCATCATTCATGTATAATAAGTAGTTGCTCATTACTTGATAAGAGGGGATTCCATCTAGCCATCATTAATATTCAAAGTAAAATTCCAGCTTGGGTGAAGAATCACAGAATGACTAGGCTGGAAGAGACCTCCGAGATCATTGAGTCCAACCCATGCCTTAACACCTGAATTAAACCATTGCACCAAGTGCCAAATCCAGTCTTTTTTGAAACACATCCAGGGATGGTGACTCCATCACCTGCCCAGGCAGATCATTCCAGTACTTTATTATTCTTTCCATGAAAAATCTTTTCCTAATACCCAACCTATATTTCCCTTGGTGCAGCTTGAGACTACATCTTCCTTTTCTGTCAGTTGCTGCCTGGAGAAAGAGACCGACCCCCACCTGGCTACAGCCACCTTTCGGAAGTTGTAGAGAGGGATGAGGTCACCACTGAGTCTCTTTTTCTCCAGGCTAAACTACCCCAGCTCCCTCAGTCATTCTTCACAGGGTTTGTGTTCCAGGCCCCTCACCAGCCTCATTGCCTCCTCTGGATGTGCTCAAGCATCTCAAGGTCCTTCCTGAGCTGACGGGCCAGAACTGGACACAACACCTGAGGTGTGGCCTCACCAGTGCCCAGTACAGGGGGAGAATGACCTCCCTGCTCCTGCTGGCCACACCATTCCTGATCCAGGCCAGGATGCCATTGGCCTTCTTGGCCACCAGGGCACACTGCTGGCTCCAGTTCAGTTGCTGTCACCAGAACCCCCAGGACCCTTTTTGCCTGGGCACTGTCCAGCCACACCGTCCCCAGCCTGTAACGTTGCAGGGGGTTATTGTGGCCAAAATGAAGGACTTGGATGATTTACCCACAGAATGGCATGTTACTCAGCTACAACTCCTTCCTATGACAAGGACAGGTGTATGACTGATTTCTTTTTGGTTTTATAAGCTAACTAAACTCAAATTAACTGAATTAACTAAACTACAACTTAGAAGTAGATTTATCTGATGTCAATACTAAGTGCGATCATCCTGGATGTTCCTTAGTAACAGAGTCCGTGCTTGTCTGCATCTGGCCTGAACCATTCCTTCTTTGCTAAACTGATTTTTTGGCATAAAATTAATCAGAGTGCAGGAAAGGAAAAAACAAGTAAGACTGTACAAGGTTTCTGCCATACTCGTTAGAAGTACAGACTCAGAGAAATGTCTGGCAATAATAATGGGACATTGGCATTGCCAGGACAAAAAGGGACAACGAATCTCACAGTAGTGGAGAGGATAAGACCACACAGCAATTCCCATAGCATAAGTTATCACAGAACCAAAAACTTAAGCAAATATCTTAGTTTGCCTCATTTACCTGTAAAACCTTCAACCCACTTAAATTTACTCAATTTTTTAGACCTATTTAAAATGCATTTTGAAAAATATGTGATAATTTGGTAATTTTCAAACATTAGTGGCAGGTCTTCTTTTTCCTTATCTTTTTGATCTAATGTTTTAACATCTAAAAATATCCTGTGACACAGTAACATATCTAGTTCTTTGAAAGGAAACTCAGAAAGTCATGGTCTACTTTAAAGATGCTCTTGTTACTGTTCCATGGGTTAATGACAAACACACTTTAAATCCATATCACTAAGCTGAAGAAATTCCTTAATATAATTTTTAAGTTGTTATCTGGTGAAATATTAACACTCCAACACCAGAAAAAAAACCCCATGCAATTATGCTGATGCTCATTATAAATGACTTGTAGATCTGGTTTTCTTTTTTAATATAAATCATAGCAACTAAATGCCATACAAATAAGTGCTGTCAGACACAAGAACAGGTAAGACCACATCATCATCATCAATCATCTTTACCTCTTTAACTTTGTTCCTCTTCTCTCGGATATCCGGGTCTGCTGGTTCTCCGCTGTTTATCCCGATCAGGTTTGGTAAAGGAACAGGGGGCAGTGGCTTGCTGTCTTTCTTTTTCAATTCTTGCACTACTTTGTTCTTTTCTGTCTGAATCTCAGCTTGAATCTCATCCCGTGATTTCTTCAACTTCTCTTTAGCCTCTTCCAGAGCCTTTTCATGATCTGCTCGGATCTTATTTCTCAGACGTTCCTCTTCTTCTCTAGAGACACAAATGCTAGTCAGCATCTCATTACCAAAACCATATTGCTTACAAACAAACTGCTGCTTCAACAGAAGCCACATCCTAACGTGGTTTTCTCTAAGCAATTCTAATGATTCAAACAAGTTTATTGATTTATGTTAGTGCACAATCCTACATTATTTTTGCCAGGAACCCCAAAAGAACACCACACACGTCCACAACACTATTGTGGAAAAATTTATCATAGGAATTTTTTAGATTGTCATAGCACCTTTGCTTGTCCACTCAAGAAGTTAGAGAGTTGTACTTCAACTGCAGGATGTGTGTAGAGGCACATCTAGCAATAATTCAATAATATTTCTTTTAAGAAATCAGAAGGGCTCTTTTTCACTTTCTCCACAATAAATAAATCATACACAACTTGACAAGATCTGAAGTAACAACTACAAAAAAAAAAAAAATCACAGTCACTTCATTTATTAACAATTCCCAACACAGCATGTTTTCCCTTCAATTCACAACTCACTGTTCCAATCAGTACAGTCCTTAAATCATAAATCCTAAAAGCAGAATTAATTATAAGCCATTTAGGAGCATAAGAGTTTTTGGTAAAACATGATTTTGAAATTCACTGTCAACAAGACCAACATCTTGGTTTTAAGTAGTATCTCAGTATCTCACAGTGTAATCTTTAATGATCAGTTAAGCTTTTAAGATTTGCACATAGATTAAAGAGTACTGTTCTAAAGCTTGGTTTAAACAAGAAGTTATTCTAACAATAGACAAAAATGGCCCATTTCAGTCCTAAAATATTTCAAGGCGTCAGAAAGACACACATCAGACTCTTAATAAAGCACCACCTTTTCAAGCTTCTTTAAAAAACAGAGTTGCTCAATGACTAATGTAAGCCAAAAAAAGTTGTAGGCATTTAAAACAAGCATTAGATTTAAAAAAAATGCATTATTACACAAAGAGCACTTTATTAGCCCTTACGCTTTTCCAAAGTGCTATTAGGTTTGCATTTAAAATAAATTATAGCAGCATTATTACCTTCAATATATCAGTACTAGGAATACAAAACAACATTTTAATAGATGCACTGATGGAAATGCTTTCAAACTGAAGTTCTTCAGCCACTTTTCTCAATATGATTCTCACCACATCCATATTTCTCCCAAACAATAAAAAAACAAAGGATTGAGCTCCTCAATTTGACTGTCAAATCCAACAACATTAATACTGTCTAACAGTATCAGTGCCTCTCTCCCTTAAATGAGAAGCAAAGAAAAAAACTTTCAAAGCAGCAAAACACTATTCTAAAAGGAGAAAACAAGTAATACACCGTTTAAGAGAACTTATACTATGACCCACTTGTATTCCTGTACAAGCTACTCACACTCTATTGTGGCAGCAATATTGTGCTCAAATATCAATAATAAAAGCTCAAATATCAATAATAAAAGCAGACAAAACTTTCTGCTACCTGGAAGATTTGAAGCTTTGGAAAGCTTTCCCAAGGTTAGCAGAGGGCTCTGCATAAGATGCAACTGAAGAGAATGAGAATGAGGTCGCCAGAACAAGACACCGCTCCCACAGTCATGTTCTCCCCAAGAGACAGCAAGATGTAAAGGAGCCAAAGAGGTGCTTGACAGAGAATGAGAAATCTGAAATGTTACTGAATGGTTGAGAATCAAAATAGTTCAGTGTGGGAATAATATATTTTGCCAGTACATTTCTCATATTCAAAACTCAGTATCTGGAGGCAAGTGACAGTTTTTACTTTCTGACTAAATCCACTAACATTTTGCTGATAGATATTGAAATTCTTTTTGCAAAGTATCAACCATCCTTGAAATAACTATATTTTTATGAGGGAAAAGGTAACAGTATCTCAGACCTTAATAAAAAGCTTAATAAAATGGTCAAGGTATATTTACATTAACCTAATTGCTTTATTGATAAATAGAAATATGTTTGGTAAAACACATGGTTAACTTGCAAGTCCCCAAATATAATCCTCCTGTGTGAAAAAGAATTATGAAGTTTGAGTAGTTACACTGAGTCTGATTCACTGACATGAGTCACTGCTGAAGGTGCTTTGTGCACCTTCACAACTGCACCATCAGTATCAAGTGCCAGGAAGATTTTGCTTTTACCTTTTCTTTAAGTTTTCCGTTCCAGGTGCTGCATGCAACAACCATAATATAAGCTCCATCACTCTACAAACTTCATCTGTTTCTAGATTTGAACTGCATGAAACAGCGATAAATTGGAAAACAAGTTCTGAACTCACATCTGTCTACACTGCAGGAACCACTGTATAAACATACAAAAGCTGTTGACCTCTAGAGCACTACAATCCAATTAGAGTCATTAAGAAAGTTTCAATGGCACGGTCTGCTTTCCTTCAGTCACTCAGAAGAAAATACACAGACTCAATAGAGATGAAAAATCACAATGCTAACTGTATGATCAGCTCAAAGCCTTTCTTCTAGGAACTGACATTTTGAGATAAACATAAGAAAACAGTAAGATGAAGAGAAAGGTCAACAGGTATTTGAGGGAGTTTACAGGAGATAGTACAAGAGCTTCTTTTGCAGACACATATTCTCTGTGCAATTACTAATGATGGACAGCATGAGCTACATGATATGTCATATTTACATGCCAGCTGAAGACGTATTTTACCAAACATAATCAAGTATAAGACCCTGATAGAAGAAAAATCACACCCCTAAATAACAATACCACATTTCTTCTGAGATCTTAAGCAACAAGAATTAAGTGAAAATACAGAATAAAGTTAAAAGAATGAGAAGCGTGATTCTGTGTGAGCAGCTGACACCCCCTCAAGTCACCAAGAAGCTCCCTGGCCAGCAGAGGAAAGACTAAGCAATAACTTAATACATGCAGAGAGCACTATATTAAAATACTCATAATTAGAGACCTCAGAAGGATCAATCTAAAAATACAAGATTGGAGAGAATCCCAGCATAAACACGTATACCAAAACCTGTCAAACTGTTTCCTTATCCCACCCCCGCCTCCAAGCAACATAAGTAAACTCTTAAAATTTGAAGTACTTTGAGTAAATCTTCAAAACCTTACCTAACAGAAAGCTACTTTCTTCCAGTCATCCCAAAAGCTTATCCAAGTCTGAAGAGAGCTTCAAGTACCATGAAACTACAGCAGTAGCTACTTTAAAACAAGCAAAGTTATTAAAATAACGTGTGATTAGACTGGGTTTGCCAAGAAGAACCATAAATAGATCTAATAATTAGAATCTGAAACTAGAAACAGGTGCAAGTTTTTTAAACAATCTCTGCAATGAGCTATTGCAGCTGCCTATGCAGGAACACTGCACACTCTCAAAGTGTCCATGAGCTGCCTAAATATCATTCAGAGAAGACCACAAATTATAACACTTGACACCCAAATCACCAACTGGAACTTAATGTGCTTTAATTATGCACACAGTGGCGAGTCTTCTGAACAGCTACCAAGCCTCACTTGTCAAGACAATGACTTTTAACAAAAGTCTTTAATATCTGCTGTGACACAACAGGCTCTTTAGAAAGCAAACTGCAAAAAAACCCTCTACAAATTCTTTCAAATTTCTTTGTGAGATTCAAGATCAAAAAAACAGAAATAAAAATTAGAATAGAGTCAAGAAAAGCAAGCAAGCCACCAGCAACTGTTCTTGCCATTAAAAAGTAGGCCACTGGCTAACTATACCAAAAGGACACACAGTTTATTATCATTTGGATTTTCAGCAGATGGATAGACAACTGTTAGAGGACACAAATATTTATGTAAGCTTATCATTGAGAAATAACCTCCTGTGTGGAAAACGTGAACTTTTACCCTTTGGTCAAACTTGTTCTTCAAGTAGAAGCTACTTTCAGAGACAGTGAAACAAAAAAAAAAAAAAAAAAAACAGGCACTAAGTAAAAAAAAAAAAAAAAAAAAAAAAAACAAAAAAAACCACCAAAAAAACACCAAAAAAAACCCACGAATTTTGAGCATGCCTGAAGAACATTTTACACATTAACTGCAATACTTTCATCCAGTCTTTCAGCAGACACGGTTTTATAATATCCCCACACATCACAACCCCATGACGTTCTCTCAGTATACAGTGAGTATACATTCATGGCATACAAGAGGCATGGAGATACATATACTGCTCCTCTCATGATTGGAGTCTGAAGGAGGAAGAACTGGAAGAACTGTAAGAACAGAGCAGTTGTTCTGGGTTTTGTTCTTGCTGGACCACCTTTCCTGTATGGATGGCTACATTACTCTTTGCTGTCAAGCATGTACAGAAAAAGAGGCTTGATTATTTTTTCCTAATGTTTGGTTTTCATCATGATCATCCTGCAAGTTACCACTTTGTCCCAATTTGCTGGGCTGCTCTGAGATATCAGATGTATGCTCATGAAGGAGTACCAGAGCTGTATGTGTCTGTGACAGCTGAAGAGAGAAGCTCCACCATTAACAAGGAGGCTGTTACTTAGCCTTCTTCCCCAAGGGAGTCAGTAACAGTTCGTTATGACATCAGAAGAGAACATATCTAATACACTTTGAAAAAATTATTGTTAAATAACTTTTCCATATACAGAAAACCTGTGGAAAGGAATATGGGAATCCTGGTCATTGGTAAGTTGAATCTGAGTCAGCAGTGCCCTGGCAGCCAGGAGGGCCATCATTGTCCTGGGAAGCATCAGGCTCAACATCACCAGCAGGACAAGGGAAGGGATTGTCCTGCTCTGCTCTGCAGTGGTGCAGCCTCACCACAAGGTGCTACAATATAAGAAAGACATTGAGCTATTTATTAGAGAGTGTCCAAAGGAGAGCCATCCTCTGATGGTGAACCATCCTCTGGAGAGGAAGCCATATGAATGGCTGAGGTCACTTGGTCTGTTCAGCCTAGAGAAGAGGAGACTGAGGGGAGACCTCACTGCAGTCTGCAATTTCCTTGTGAGGGGAAGAGGAGGAGCAGGCACTGACCTCTTCTCTGTGGTGACCAGTGACAGGACCTGAGGACATGGCCTGAAGCTGTATCAGGGGAGGTTGAGGTTGGGTATCAGGAAAGGTTCTTCACCCAGAGGCTGTTTGGGCACTGGAACAGACTCCATGGGGCAGTGGTCACAGTACCAAGCCTGACAGCTCAAGAAGCATTTGGACAACACTCTCAGGCACACAGTGTGACTCTTGGGAAGTGGACTCAATGATCCTTGAGGATATTTTCCAACTCAAGATACTCTCTGATTCTGTGACTTATAGCCCAGAAAATTACCCCCAAAACCAGATTCCTTGAGTGGTTTCTTTTCGACAAAGATGACAATAGAATTTATTTCTAGCAAGTGGCTAGATTTGCATATGACATGAGCACTGTTACTCAAACAGAAGGAACGTGAGAAAGAATCCTTATTCAACTCCTATCACACTCCATCTAGTTTTAGCTCTTTTTCCTCTTGCTGTGACACTCCATCTTCCTACCTTCCTTTACTATTATTTGCACCAACTTAGGCTTCACTAGCTTGCTTCCTTGGTCTTCAGCAAGGGCATAGCCACCACTCCAGACGCCAGTCCTCCTCGCTGTAATCATTCAACTTATTTGGACAATGCTAAGGAAAAGGGAGAATTCACTCCCTTGGCACTCACCTTGAATCCTAATACTCCTGCAAAGTCTACACAGACCTTCTCCAAATAAAATTTCCTTCCATTCCTCTGCAAGAAATGATACCCCTAATTGATCTTGTTTGCAGCCAAATCACAGACCAAGACTCTGGGCTTTCAGCCACCTTCATCACTGCCCTCAAGACTTCTCATCTCCATGACAGAAGCTCACAGATCCTGTTTCACATCTGGTCTCTAGTTTAAACCAAAACCTTAGCCCCTGACATTTCTTTGTAGATAGCTGGGTGTCACCTTCAAGGCAAATAAACTGTAACTTAACTTTTAATCTTCCTTCCATGTCTTTTGTTTAGCAGTGGAAACTTCTCCATTGTCCAGATTGCCAGTGTCTGGGCATTCTTCCCATTTTCTAGAACCTGACTATACGTAATTTATCTGCTTCGTTTTCAAGTATTTTAAATTCAGTCTTTCTTAAGCCATACCATTAGAAGCCCTCAGAACTTGATTGTGCCCTTTCATCCAACAATTCTATCAGGAAGACAAGCCATGTAACTATTGACATCCTTAGAATGCCTTCCTGTATTTTTTCCCCTGCAACTGTAATTCATAATGTGCATTTTTTTAGAAACACTCAAAAAACATATCTACTTCCATATCTAAGTCCAGTATGTTAAATTCACAGATTTCTATGCTGGCCATTAGAGGCCACTTCTGCTTGTTTCCTTAACACTCTCTTACTGTCTCTACCTAATTGTTTTCCTTTGTCTTGTAATTTAGGTATGTGCCTTGGAAACAGCTCTAGAATGAGGACAAGCAAAATCCTGGGGGAAATATATTTAGAGAGAATTTCAAAAACACAGATTGAATGGGCACACAGAACTTGCAGAAGGGAGTGCAGAATTGAAGAACATGCCTTATGCATGAAGTCCTGTACAAAACGAAAAGACACTGAGTATTCCTTGGTATCCTGTATAGTATTTTGGAACATAGCCAGAACCTTCATGAATCTTTATAAACTAATAATTTATTAATAAAGAATGTTAACATAAAAGATAACTCATCGAGTTTCTTTACAACCATAATAAAAAGAACAAAATGTACTTTCCAGTTAAGAACAAAACAGTACAGCTAACACTATCAAATGTGGAACACATATAGCCTTTGAAAGAAGGAGGGAAAAAAGACATGTGCGAGTAAGGTGTCATCCTTTGGGAATTATTTGCTTCCTATGTTATAAATATTTACATGAACAGAATTGGTAAAACTTATTTTGAGAATCTGTCAAGTGGTGTGACCTTTAGCAAAGGCATTTCTTCCTCACCTCTGTCTACTGCAGCCATATAATTCCAAAAACCTACTTAAAAAAGGACGAGGGTGCCAAGCTCAGGAAGCACTGCTATAGCTGGTACAGTCAGCTCAAGCTTTACCAGGGAAGAAAAGTAGTTGTTTTCTACAAACACTCCTATACTTGCACTTACACGAGCAGCCAGGCATTTGTCAATGCTAAGAAGGGACACTAGAGACTGTGTAGGCATTTTAAGCTTACATGAAACTTCTTTGTTTTGTAGTTACAGTATCAGCTGAAACAGATTTTCAGAAGAATCAGATCTACTATTTCAGGAAGAAAAAGAATACTTTTTAAGACTACAACAGCAATGAATGCAACTTTCACTAGTGGTGAGGAAACAAAATTACACATTTTCAACTAGATATAAGCAAACTCATTCAGTTTTCAGTATCTTAATGTCATTCAGGTACAAAAGCATGTAATTAGAAAAAGCAATAGTTGCACAAAAGTTCAACAATGTAGAGTTTTCAATCACTACAGCTCTATCAAACACATCTCTTTTGTACCTCTTCTGCTCCTCCAGTGTAAAAGAATACAACTACATTTGCCTCAAGGCACTAACACAATAAAAAAAAAGCATTATTTCAGATTTTTGATGATTAAAGGACCTTGAGTTAACATCTGCAGCTAATTACTTCTGTGCAGAATATTAAGCCTCTGCAGAACAAGGTCTTAAATCTGTCAAGGCACTTACAATGCTAATATAGAGTGGAAAAAATATCTTTTAGGAATCAATCTTATGTCTAAAAAAGGACTCTGGAAAGTCTACTAAAAGTTCAGGAAATTTAGGATCTCTTCCTGTTCCCCTAAAAAAGCTGAATGAAAAGAATGGTGGTACCTTGCCCTGTGTAAAACTATTTTAAATAGCTTCCTGTATCCTAGCACCATACTGACTGGAGCATCAGATCCTGCTTTCCAACTAGTACCCGAATCAGACAGACTTCATTTTTTTAAAGTAATAAAGATGAAAGAACTTTAAAAGAAATGGGAGCAAAAAAATACATATAGACTACAGGAATAAGAAACAGAAAAACGAATCAATACTGAACAAGAGAATTAGGTAGGATAAAAAGTTCACAATTCTCCATTTGGAATGTAAGGTTTATTTAGATGTGGGTTTCAATCCACTAAAAACCTGTAAGATTATTTTAATTTAGGATTAATTTTACAAGCCCATTACAATTAACAATGTCAAACCACAGTATTTTCTACTACAAATCACTCTAAGTCACTGGAAACACTGCTGCTATACAAATTTAAACGTGTATATAGCAATGTATTTACACTGTACTCACTACAGTCAAGTCTAAGACAGCATGGACCAACATCTTGTATACTATATTATTTATCGACACAAAGAACAGTTTGATGAAAGCAGAATAATACACAGCTGGTCCTGTGACACTGAGAAAGTAATGAACTGAGTTCTCCTGCAAGATCAATGCATCATCTCTGCTTCCTATTAAAGAAGGAATTTTTATAAATAAGTACATTTACATATAGGACAAGGCAGCCCCATTGATGTTGATGGCACAGATCAGACACTGAAGCATATGCTCAAGCAGAACTAAAAGGAACCAGAGTACTCCCACATACAGCATTAAGCTCTTAAATATTATTTCTAGTCTACTACTATTGCCCAAAACTAAGTTTCCAATCGGAAAAAAACCCCAAAGATTTAAACCCATCAACACAAGCCATAAAGGAAAATAAGAGTGGTACATTCTATGAATTGGCATGCATCACAAAAGTTGCTGCAGAGTCTGAAGCATTACTGCATTTTCCAGATCACTCAAAACTCATCTTTCGCAGAGGTCACCATGCTACAATCTTCACAAGCATAACTTATTTTACTTTATTCTATACAAAACTGAGTATTTGTAAACTCAAGTTTTTCACTATGATAAACAAAGCTGCTTTGATAGAAGTTTTTCTGGGAAGAAGTTGCTAACGTTTTCAGCATTAAACATTAAACAGAATTTTAAAATTAGCTAGACTTAGTTAATTTTAGATTTAAAAAATATAGATTCAAACACCTAAAACCCAAGAATATCACTGGTTTCTGCTACACCTTAATTTTCAACGTTTCAAGCACATGCAGACCCACAAGTTGCACGTGCAACTACTATTCTATAGAACACTTTAATATTTTTTGGAGTGAGAATATTTTGGTTTTTCAGAAACATAATTCTTAATTATTTTTTTTTTACCTAAGGAAAATGGACCATGGGTTCCATTTTGTACACCACCAGCAACTGCTTCAGTGTATGCTCTACAGAAGCTTGATTACATGTTCAGCACTACAGTACTGACTTGCTACTCCTTCACCCTCTGTACCACTCACATGGCCAAAGAGTTGTGCCAAGAGAGGATGCTGGGTTCAAAACCTCAGATTTGTACAGGAATTTTGAGAGGATATGGGGACAAACACAAGAACAAAGTGACAACAAAAGAACGGCAATCCTACATGTGCGTTATACACAGTGCCTTGCTCTCCCCCCTTTTCTGATCTTCCCAGAATTATGGATCTCTCTTTTTACACATGATACTACCAGTGGAAAAGAAAAAGTTTCTGGAAGCATGGCAGAAAATCTCCAGGAGTAAAGGAAAGGACCCAAATAATAGCCTCCAGAAACTGAAGTTCTGAGTAAGAGCTTTAGTCAGTTGAAAAAATTTCTTTTGTTCCTGCATATGCACATGTTAAAGCAAAGGAATTTTTAGCACATCTATTGATGTGCATATGGCCTTGTTCAGGTTGTTCAGCCCAATAAGAGAATGATATTTGTTTGCCTAATAATCTACAAAGAGTTTTCAAACATTTCACCTAACATACAGAAACACCAATACATGAAAATCTTCAAGCAAAAGAGAAACAGGATTTTGCCTGTTACCTTCACAAGGTTATAGCTTGAAAACTTCCATTACGCAAGTATCAAAAGCTTGCTGCAATCACTGTGTAAGATTATCACAGTGAAAGTTGCATTAATTCCTGGCAATGAAAAGTGCTTAATACAAATGCTTTAAATACTTAACAGGACAGCCTCATTCTCCACATGTGGTAGGACAGATGCTTCTGTGACATTCTACAGACATAAGCTTGTTCTAAAATGAAAGAACAAGAGGGGACATGCTTGAAAAGCATTTGTCCAAAAAAACTCACATTAAATGTGTGATTTCAGAATGAACAGCAGCAGAAAGAAGAAAACCCCTGGTCTACTCAGGTTTTGGATAAAAGACCAAGCAAACCATAACACAGACCAAGAAAACTTTTCAAGCAACACAGTTAACAAGCAAACACCTCTATCAACCCCCTTTTTCAATTTTATTTTGTTAAGAACAGGGTTTGAAAACTTTATTTAGCTTCAAATAACCAGAAAAAGTTAGACATCAACTGTGAGCAGCAATATCTTACTGACTTCTAGAAGCATCAAGTAAGCAACCTTAAGAACAGAACCTGAGACAACAGAAAATAGGCTGCCAAAAGACGTTTGTCCTATAGAATTGGTTATAGAAACCCATATTCCCATACGGTGGGAGTAAGGGAATGTTTTTTAAGAAAATTAAGAAGCAGCAGTAATTAAAAATTATGACAATCATTTCAGTATTCTTGTGTTTCAAAACAGAAATCCTGCAGCTTTTCATCACTAAGAGAATGTACCATTTGAACTAGTAGCAGGAGGCTGTCATCCTCTATCTTTGTAAACAGAGCAAGAGAAAATACCTTGACAGGGTTTCATACATATCAGATCACAGCAAAAAAATAAGAGACTCCAGTTACAGTTGCACATTATATTTAAGCTCATTAATACCTAGCTACTGACAAGTGGAAGGTCCCAACAGGAATAAGGCAAGAATCTGCTGGAAACTGAGGACTTTTGGATAAAAATACGGTGAGATAAATGACAATTGGACAACCAGAACACCACCTAGAGCACAGATCACTGCATGCACAAGCCCTGGCAGCTTAAGCTTTGGGAAGCTCTTCCCTGACAAACTCAGAGGGGACCCATCTGCAGACCCAAGTCCCAGCTGGAGAAGTGACAACACTGCCTTCTCTGCATACCTGAGACTGAGAAGTGAACCTGTTTGGTAAGAAGATATCCCTGGGTAAGTAAGAGTTGCAGACCATCAGCATGGGTCCCCTCTGCTGATCAGGAGCCAGAAAAAGCCCAGAACACAGCTTCCCTGGCATTGTCACAGCCAGTCACCTACGGCTACAAAACCAGCACTTCTGTAGAAACAAGTCAACTGGCACATAAGAATGCTTGGATGTCCACACATGCTGCTGATTTAGTAGGTTAAAGACTGACTGTGTACGACTACAGCATTACCAGAATGACCAACTGTAACAGCTGAAATACTGGTTTACAGATAAAGGATGTTATAACCCTATATTCCTTATATTGGTCACCATCTCTGTGCAAATCATTCTTTTCTCGGGGCTTTAGTGGCCCTGTAAAAGCAAGCTCACTTACTCCTTATGCTGGTACTCAGGAGACTGGGCAACAAGCCATTCAGCCAGTGGTGAGCTGAGCCAGCTGAAAAATTATGGATCATTTCAGGCCAGATCAGGTCTCCTAACTGGCTGACTGCCCAAACACTGATGTTGGGGCTAGAATATAGTCAAGATTAAATGTCTGAGGACACGGCAGAACAGGAAATGTGCTTCAAAGAGTTTTAGACCTGCATGTTCAGGAGTGTTAAACTAAACCCCAAGGTACAAGTAGCATGTTTTCTGCACACAAATGCACATGGCAAATAATCACTACTATCCATGGCCAGTCCCTACTATCACTTCTATCTAGTCAGCCACACAGTTTCCTCTTCTCTAGTTTACCCCACTGATACTCACTTCTTCCATCAGCATCCTAAATTTTATTTATGCCTTCCCGACTATCAACTTCCTCCAAATGTCTTCTCTCACCAGAGACTAATCAGAGGCCTTGGGATCTCAACCACCTATTGCCTGCCTCTTTACACCTGAGACAACAATAAGGGAAAAAGGAAAGGAAACCAAAAAGCACTGTTTCAGAGTCATCCTACCCTCATCTATTTTGCTCCAAGTGCAGTTTCCATCTCCAGCTTTCAAAGAAATAAACTGCTGCTCCTCACCACCACTAAGATCCTCTGCTAGCCCTGGCTCAATCTCACCCCTCCCCCTCCAGGTTCCCATTCCTAATCAGTTACCTCCTTCCCTTTTCCCATCCCCTACACTGGGAAAATGAGAACTATATTAACTGAAAGAATATCTTCTTCCTGATGTCTGTGTTCAAAAGGGATATCAAATAAGATAGTTCCCTCCTTTTACACTCTGAGTCTCCTTGGCAGCCTGATCTCCAGCAGTAAGCACCAAAACGCCCACCAAGAGAAGAAAAACAGCTGGGGAAAGTTAGCACTTTACAGCATCAGCAATATTAGTATGGTGTTAGTCTGAAAGTTCTTCATTGTTCAAATACCAAATAAGTTGACAGCAAAAAAACAAAGTGAGAATGGCTGTTACAAAGTAGAAGTAGCAAGTGGCATATAATGCAGACTCGAGAGATGGCAAACTTTCAGGTAAGCAGATGGCACCAGGCTTCTCTGCATGGGAAACCCTCTGGCAGGTCCTACAGAGCTCTAAGGAAGTGACTACCCTCACACAGATGTTCTGTCGACTCAAGCTACCATATTTCCATAATGCTATTTTAATCACCCAGCTGAAGCTGCCTGGCACATCCCAGAAGCAACACTGCTTTAAATATCTGATTGAAAGTTCACACACATTGCTCAGATTTATCTTCCTCCTGTACCAATAATTGTTACCCTATGTCTATATGGTAAATTGACACCTGTCTCTCAATATGCTTAAAATCAGAATAGTACTCAACATGCATGCTGCCATAATAAGCCCTGCACTGAAATGTTGTATGGCAGAGCTTGAAGAGAAAGAAGAGGAGGTCTAACCTGGGATTTCTCATTGGAAAGTGAGACAAGCTCTTTGTTATGGGGAATCAACACTGCTAGGGGTGTGCAGCTCTGTCCAAACACAGGCCCAGAACAATTTCTCCTGACTTGTTCCTCTCACCACCAGGACACCACTATGCACAACCCTCCTGGCTCACACGGCACCAGTGCTACTCGATTCGCCTCGCTGAGGCACAGCAGCAGCACTGGATTTGCCTGAAAGACACGGGTCCTTGCAGTGCAAGATTACTCCCTTCCTTCTACGTGGCAGCAGTTTAATGTGTAGTCCTGCTCTGCAGAAACCGGACGAATTACGGGGCAACAACAGTAACAACAAAAAAAATTAGTTCCAACTCAGTCTCTGAATATCAATAGTTTCCAGAAGGTATTACGTGACATGTCGTGAGAAAAGCTCTGGCAGGACAGGAGCTGCGGGCAATGTTCTGCTGTTAAACACAGTTGTCCTTGTTTCAGGGGGGAAATATATACCCACACATACATACACATAGCACATGTGCTGTGATTTAAAAGGTTTTCATATAAAATGGCACAGATTGCAATGTGGATATACTTAACAGTAATGCTGCATTAATTAAAACAGAAATTTAAGTTCTTCTCCCATTCAGCACTGCTGGGACTAGTCAGAAGTAAAAAACACCAAAGCTTTATACCTCTCCACTTAGCAAATCAACCAAAACTAAAGATAGAGCAACAAAATACCTGGAAATCATGACGTACAGTCTAATCTGCACAGAGCAAAACTCTGTCTCATTACTCCCAAAGTTCTTTAATCTTGTCAGTAAAGCAGAGGATTAGAGACAACTACATGACAAATTATTTAGCCTTCCAGGTGCTTTTAATAAGTTTCCACATGACAATAATCCCCACTGCTAATAAAATACACAATTTTGATTCAGGAGACAGATAACTGGATGTTGGGTTTTTTTCCTTTCCAAAAAGGCCAGAAAAATAACACTAGATTAGTAACTTCCCATCCAAAAAAACCCCTAACAACGCAAGCCTCAGACTACTCAGTACATCTATGAATATGGAAAGCAGATATTTGCATGTCAGATGAGAACACAGTCCTCAGCACAGAATGACAGAAAGGTTGGGGGGAAGGGGTTCTCTGGAGGTCATGTGATCCAAGCCCACTGCTCAAGCAGGGTCACCTAGAGCTGGTTACCCAGGATCATGTCCAGATTGCTTCCAAATGTCTGCAAGAACATAGATATTGCCACAAATTGTGCAGGAGTTTCCTCAGTTGCTCCATTCCATATGCAAACTGCACAAAATACAAATGATAAGCTTCACTCTGCAAAAGGTACCTTCCCAATTGAAATGTCTTCCCAACTGAGCAAACAACACTGTTGACAGCCATCTCAGTTAGCAAAACCCCGGATGTAGTCTATAAGGAATCACTGATCCATAAACAAGGTAAGGATGTCAGCATCATGACAGTAAACATAAGAGAAAGCAAAAAGAAAAAGTATGAGAGAAGAAACCATGATGTGTAAACTACTCTTAACACATTACAAATAATTCAGCCAAAGATGACTTGGCATTCTTTGGGAACTGCTGAGCAAATCTTTGCTCATGTGTATCTGCAACCCAAATATTGTCAGGACAGAAGAATTGAAACAAAATATAGAAAATGAGCAATGTTTCAGCAGTATGTACATTCAGAAGTACCACGTGTGCTTTTCACAAGCCTATCATAATATTAACAGATTAAGCTAATGCAATGAAATGCTGATTTAAAGCTATCAGCGCTATTTCCAGTATCAGTGAAATACTTTAATGCTAACATGTTTTACAAGCTACATATACGGGCTTTAGACGTATGCAGCAGCAGATGGGCTGGACACAAACTACTCTTGACATGACCAAAACAGAAAACACACAGAAGTACCACAGCTCAAAACATGAATCTAAAACAACGGGAGAGCTGGGGGTATAAAATGTCTCAGCAATTTGATCTTTGAATTGTCTTCATCGATAGAATCTCTGGCTTTTCAGAGTGCTTTATAGTACACAGCGTTGTCTTCCTCTGTCCATCTGCAGAATAACATAACATATGCATCCAGCATGTAAAGTCTAATTTCTTCCTTCTCTACCACCACCAGATACAACTTCCTGAATTCCCAACAAGAAAATGCAGCTCATGGATAGTCGTAGTAACATGTTTGATTCCTCAAAGGTTAAATTAAAATCTGTTTCATTACTTTAAATTATTATGGCAACATTCTTACCTCTCATGAAAAAAGAGTTCATTTCACTAACAAATACATCCACACTACAACAGCACATAATTAAGAAAGAAATGACTCAAGCAAGATAACACTGTCAATTTGACTAATAAAAGTTTTGGAAATGGAAAAAGACCCACAACTCCTTCCTCCACTTCACTGGCTGTAGGCAACCAAGTCAAGTTTATTTTGAGCTCAGATCTAATAGTTTCAAATACACTGGTCCAGAGTAAACAAGCACACAGTCCCAAGATCACCAAACCAAGAATTCTACTCTTTTACAACCCAAAAATCCAGTGTGAGCTTGGGCTGAGCTCCTCGAAAAAAAAAAAAAAACGGTACCTTATAAGAGGATTCTCTCATCACTGTAAGCCACAAAAGGTATGAAAAAGGGTGTAATTGATGAGACACTAATTTAATTCAAGAGAAAAATATTGACTCAAAGAGGCATAAAAGCTGAGAAAAAAAAGTGGAGCTGGAATATGTTGACTCAGCAAGATCAAGAATCAACCCACTCAAAGATCAAAGGAGGCTGATATTTTCCTACCTTATACCTTCCAGGCCAGCAGGGACTCCTTGAGCTGGTAAGCACATTAATCCACAGTAAATTGCCTAACTGGCTAGGCTCTCTGCATGAGCCAGTAAATAATTGCTGAGTATCTCCTGCCTGAAGAACCTCTGTGCGTGGTAGAAGATACTGAACACTCACCCATAGCAATTTTAAAGACAGACTCCATTTCTCAAGACCAATGGTGTGGCAAAAGGTCATATCCTTGAAGCCAATGTCCTGCATGGATGATAATACTAGCTGGAAGTTCTTTCCAACCCAAAAGTAAAGGTACTGCAAAATTAAGAACTCAGACTGGGAAATGGAAGTTTTATTCCCTCCCCTATAAGTATTATGTCACCATCAGTCATTACCATTTTGGATTCCAGAAATAAGGTATGGGGCAAAACAAATAACACAGAACAGCATTTAAGATGGCTGCCAAAGCCTGATGTAACTTACTTTCTTGAGGATTTTTTTAGTTTTATGGAGGCTTTTACTCATTCCTTCTTCTCAGGGGTTAAGGTTCACCTTAAGTCACTATCAACAGGTTAAAATAAGAGGCAGTATTACCCATCCATCACCATAACACATTTCACGACCACACCTAGCCTTTGTAGGAAAAAGGCTGGGGCAAAGGCTGTGATGTGAAAAACAGCATGGTTGTCCTGGCTTAGGGCAAATTTAGAGAGGAAATCTCCAAAGGGGTCCCTCTAAAAAGCAAATTCAAGAGGCCCCTCCCCTATCTGGTTTGGGAGACAAAATCTCCTTTGAGAAAAGTGGAAAAAACCTGTTTACTTAACAAGCAAAGTACTCACAAACATGGAAAAATGAGTAATATTAAACAATGGAACCTCTCGTTGCTCTGAAGAGATGGCAAATTCAGAAAGTCCCTGTCGTGGGGTGTAGCTTGGCTTGATCAGTCTCTTTATCAGTCCTTCTCACACTGGAAGATGCAGCATCTCGGGCCCCGGTGAGCCACAGGCGTGTTCTTCTGGGGTTTGAGTCCAAAGCAAGGCTGATCAGTCCCAGGAAGAAGAAAAGCCACAGTCTGGGGAACTCTCTGCCTCAGCTAGCAAAGCAAAGGAGAACTCTCTCCCACTGTCCATGCTGCAGACAATACCATCCATGAGAGAGAGCTGAAGCTCTTATCTCTGTGTTTTTGAATACAGCTGCCTCAGACATTCCAGTGCTTCTCTTTCTCCCTGCTTTCACTCTCAGATCTAGTTTTAGAGGTGCAAAACTCATTTCTAGGCTAAACAGACAAATGGGGATACAATTCAGCATCATAAAGTCATCCCAGGACATTGGCATAAAGGAATACAAGAAAAATTTTTGAGTTACACTTCCATCCAACTCTTCCTATCCTTTCCCCCCTCCCCAGCTTTTCCATCTCTAGAGAGCACAGATGTTGCTGCTGTTTCAGGAGTTCGGGACTAGAGAGCCATTGCATAGCCCTTACCACTTCACTGCCCTGTTTTACTTCAACTGTTGAGCACTGAACTGAAAGCAGTGGGGTCAAATCACTAAAAAATGTGAATAATTCTATTAAATGGAAAGGTAGAGCAGAAACTGAAAATAAAATACAAAACCAAAAACCATCTGCCACAAACGTGTTTGAAAAATTTGATGTAAATAAAAGAGTTTTTAAATCTCAAAAGACATTCTATTTTAAGCATTACTGAATACACTTTAAAGCTGGAAGGAGAAAGGTTATGGCTGATGGAGTTTAAAGCAATTTTTTCAAGACAGCTTGGAAGAACTCTACTTACAGTCTGTACAGGCTCCAGGATTTTTTCTTCTTAAAAGAATTCAAATATAGAAAAATGAATTTGTTAAGTATCATATTTAAGGAGTACTTAAATTTTTTCTGCTTTCATATATTTTCTAGTTACCAAAACACTAGCCAATATTGCTTTTTTTTCTAAAAATTCCACAGTATGAATTCGTGAAGGTTCAAAACAAATTTGCTAGAGAACCAAAGAAGAGCAAATAATTACAACTGTCTCAAAAATTACACATACTGCTTTGGAGTTTGGGCTAGTTGCTAGTTGGTTTACTTGTTAATGTAAGAAAGGAAGCTCCATAGATGTTTCCTTGGTTTTTTGGGTTTTTTTCTTTTAAACTCAAAGGGCACTTTAAATTTTCCCAGGATCACTACCACCACCAAATTCTAGAGATTGAAAAAAAAATTTAACTAAATTAAATCTCTTAATGGACTAAACCCCAATCTTTTGATGGGTATTGATCAGGTGGCTTGTGTCAGCATCTGAACCTCCTAGCACAAGTAAGGGTGGCATTTTCTTTGCACTGCCTCAAGCTTCTCCTGCAAGTGTTCCTGCAGGTTACATTACCACTTGAAATGTCACATATTTCATCGAGCATAATGATTCAGGCATCTTGCCAAATTGACACAAATATGTCAAGCCTCATTTTTCTTTGTAATAGCAGTAGATTGGATGATCTAGTCCCACTGTAGTGTGATGGCCAGATGCTATTCCGAGAAAATTACGTCTGAAGAGGGGAGACAGGGTGTCAAGCAAATGACGATGCATAACTGCAATAGCAAATCCATCTGAATAAAATTAGTGCTCAAGTGATTTGTGGAAATCAAAACAAACATATCAAAAGACCACAGATGTATAAAACCCAGACCAAACCAAGCACCTGGGGTTCACATGGAGTGTTTATAACACAATCACAAAAATTCCATTGTTTCACCAACACACACAAGAACAAAGTCACCACGAGGTATTTGGCTTAGTGAGTCAATAAACTGTTCCCATTGCCCTGTCTGGCCAGCAAGCAGCTGTCAAACACTGCAATGCCAACATGGGGCTAAGTAAAGGCCAGTCAGAAAGAACAACAAAAAGACTGCTGGAAGAGAACCTGGAATCTTTTTCACATTAAGGAATACCAGGAATGATGGAGTGATGGCAGGGCTTACTGTTTGGTTTTGGGTAGGGATTTGAGTGGATTTTGGTCTTGTTTTCACAAAAGAATTTCCTTCAGTTATTAATACAACTCTGAATTATTTCTGATCATCATGTTTATCAATGTCACTTCAAGAAAATACTGAACCAAGTTCATACAGAAGTTATTCATAAAAACTGCCAGTACAGTATCAGTAATCTCCTTAGCCATTGGCTTTCAAGTTCAACATTTAAGTACTTAAATGATGGCAGTGACAACTGGTTATCCACCTCACTGGACAGTTTACAGATTTCACATACACAGACACCTTGGTATCCTTCCATGGGTATCAGACCCTCAAAATGACAAAGCTCCCAGACATGATACAAAACTAAAAAAAAATTCTTAGTTATCAGTGTGGCAGCTACTGAAGAGCAGTTCAGTTCCCTTTCAGCACCCGGGATTTGAAAACTCATTTCATGTAAAAACAGGTGTAACGGTGAAACTCTTTGAACTCTTCACTGCATGGATCTGGAGCAATTTAACAAGTGTAACAATTAGCAGATCCAGCTTGACTATTTTTAAGTATCTAAATCAGAACACTTCACAGTAAGAACCAGTTAAAATAACGTGCAAAACAGAGACAAAACTGAAGTTAAAATTTTGTTTAATTGCTTGCATTATTTCACATTTGTTCTGATTTTTCTATTTATTGGAAAATGGCTGTATTACAGACCCACTAATATTTTAATTGTCACAGATTCCACTGTCTGTAGAAGGTGGAATTATTCACAAATTAGAAATCTGAATTTCCATTATACTCCTTATAACATCAGAACTCCACGATGCAAGCAGCCTCTTACACCTCTGCAATATTTTCTTCTCCAGAAGACTGCACATTGCAATTCAGAATTCACTACATGTGTTACTTAATCACTTGGAGAACACTTTCCACTCAAATAGAAGCCAGCGACAACAGAACAGATGCCTTTAGGAAATGAAGGATGTGCGATTACAGTACTGGAAAAAAAGACACATGCTTGCATCATCTGCAATTATTAAGTTTAGAATTAAATAGTCATCAGTGTTTCCAAGATAAAACTGATTAAGAGATTTAAAAGGTCACTAGAAACATGGTTCTGAGTCAAGCTAGTTCAAGCTATCATTTTTACAAGACAAAATTTTTCCTTCTGTGAGAAAAAAAAAATAAAAGGAGGGCAGAGAAATTTTGTATCTTAACCAAGAAAATAACTTTCCTTCTTCTCTTAGCATCTTTCCCACTACTGCCATCTCAAACAAGCCAAGAGAGTGGCAGGTCTTTTTTCACATTTTGTTTCTAAAGCCTACAGCAAATTTTATTACATAAAAGTAATGAAAACAAACAGCAAATTTGTGGTCCATAAAGTCAGCTCTGGATTATGATTCTCTAAACATAGTGCAGAAAGGATGCAAGTATTCCAGAGCAAAAGCAGATCCTCTAACTTGCATTAAAAACAAGTTAGAAAACAGCAAATAGCCCTCAAAATGCAATACATTGGTAAAGATAGCAACACACCCAGAAAAATCTGCTGAGGAAACAGCACATGGCTATAAGCTACTCTTACTAGCCAATAAACCCAAACTAGGAATAGAATCCAATATATTTACCACAAGTTTGTTTATCCAGCAGAACAGTCAAAGCAAGATGTGATCTTCCCGTTCCCACTGAAGGATTTAAGGGATATGCTGCTCCCAGAAACAATGTTTTCTTCACCCTTTGTAAGTACATTCAGGCTGAGCCAATAAAACGTAAATTGGATTAGTTTGATTTACCACTGATGGTCACCTGCTCTTAAGTGGCCTGATGGTACACTTCAGCCTTAAAACATGTCAGCAGGTCACAGAGATATGATAACAAATTACTGAGAAAATATTTATGCAGCTTGTCTGTGCAAGCTTCAAATGCCTTGCTGGCCTGCAAACAGTGCTGAAACTCAGCTGAGATGAATGTCATGCAAAAGACTTCCAACCAGGTACTAGCATACAAAAAAAGCTGGAGCACCTCTTTATGAAGATAGCCTGAGAGAGTTGAGGTTGATTCAGCCTGGAGAGAGCTCCATGGACACCTTCCACCAGCCTTCCAGTACCAAAAGGGGTCCTACAAAAAAGCTGGAAAGGGACTTTTTACAAGGGAAGGTAGTGATAGAATAAGGGAGAATGGCCTTAAACCGAAAAAGGTTTAGATCAGATGTTAGGAAGAAATTCTTTACTGTGAGGGTGACAAGGCACTGGAACGAGTTGTCCAGAAAACCTGTGGATGCCTCATCCCTGCAAGTGTTCAGGGCCAGGCTGTATGGGGCTTTGAGCAACCTGGTCTAGTGGAAGGTGTCCCTGTTATTGGCAGGGCAGTTAATAATTGATGTTCTTTCAGATACCTTCCAACCCAAACCCTTCCAGGATTCTGTGAAAATTGACAGTTCTGCATGCTGGTGTTAACAGACACAAAGTAATCTTATTGAGGAGCTCTTAGAGCTTTATATAGCAAGAAAATACTTTCATCACATGCACTCCCTTAAAACTGTAATTTTGCTCATGCCATACTGATCAGATTACATAATGTTAAGCCTAGTGAAAACCTGAAACTTGCTCTCTCAAATAGAATCACAGAAAATAGCTAGCTGGCCACTGGAAGTTGCAATGACAGTGCTACTGCAAGGAGCTGGGGAAGCACTTCCAAAATTCTCTGGTGGATTAATAGTTAACTAATAAGTAACAGAGGACATCAAACGTTAATGAAACTGATGAATACAATATGCAAGGTAATCCAGTTCATAGGTGTGCATCATAAGAATATTTAAAAGAACAAAGGCAGAAGACAGAATGGCAAATATGATTCAGCATTTGGGCAAATAAATCCTCTGAGAAGCAGAACTAACACGGCACTGTATTTCAAACATGAATGGCCTTTAGCTTGCTGTCCCAATGTTTTCTACTACTTTAGTAAACACCCCTCATTGCTATTGCTAACCCACAAAACCCAGGTGTTCCTTACCACAGCATTCCTTTCCAACCACCCCTGTCTAACAGTCAGTGAGGAACAGAAAACTCGTGCTGTGGCTGCCTCAAAATTACATTTGTGCAGACTGACTAGCAGCAGCAGAACTATCACAAACCAGTCCTGGGGTCTGTGATCCTTCCTTCAGCATTGCTCCCAATTAAGGTCTGTCCCTCAGCACAAGGAAGCACCCAAGATACAGAAACGTACTTACTCGTCACCCTTTGCTACTGATTGACCAGGGAAAAGGAGGAAACGGAGAACAGCAAAGAATCAGTGAGAGCTACAATGTGTCAATTGCATGTCTACAAAAACTTTGCTGGCTTTGGAGACAAGGCCAAAAAGACCTTTCAAGAGCAGTCTCTAGATAACACAAGAATATTACAGGTTACTTATTAACGTATCATCACTATTTTTTTTTTCTCTTTTTTCTTTTTAAATTTTAGAAATGCCAGCATAGCTGGTTAGATACTCAAAAAACCAAGAATGGAAGGAATGGAAGTTACCACGGAAAGTTATCTCCCTTCCTATTTATCATTTAGTATTTGCACAGCTCAAAAAAAACCACAGTGTCTCCACATCCTTGAGTGAACGGATGAAGTTACATAATTTACTCTACACAAGGCACTAGATTAGACAACATAAAGACAAAAGGAATCAAAAGCCTAAAGATTTTACGAGCAAACATATGACAAGAACTTAGCTAGCAAAACTTTTCCCAATCTTCCCCCCCACCATGAATACATGCATTCACTCTAAATAAAACAGTTACAGGCATACAGGACATTTGCAGCACTCAGATTTTTTTATTTCAAAGTTTAAGGTGGCAGGAAAAAGGCATTTATTTTTTCCCTTTCTTGCCCCTTACTGGCTTATTGGCCTGTTGATCACCCATCTCCCCACAGTTTACTTGCAACAGAACTCTAAATTTCAGTAAAAAACTGATAATCTAGTTAACGAATTAAGACAGATGACAGAACTCACTTGAGCCTGCTTCTGAAAATGAAGAGAAAAGAACAAATCCCACAAGCTATACCCAAACATGTGTCCCCAAGTTCCTACTCTGTTAGCCTGAATAAGTACTGTGAGAAACAGCTGCCTACCCATGAGACCAGACTTTTCTCAACATAGAGAGCTGCAATAATTAAAAGTGAAGGATGGTAGAATAAAAGCACTGACCTTGTTTAGAATTTCACAGGCTTCCTAGGGATGGACATAAGAAAAAAAAACATAAAGTTTCTCCTCTTTGCCCATATTCAGCCTCAGTTCAATTGCTATGATAACATGTGCACATACCACACATGTATGTAAAACTAATTATAAGTTTGGTAATATTTGTTTTAAGGAAGAAAAAACTCAGAACTAGCCCAGTAGGATCTAGATGTTTGTATTTACTACAGGAAACCGAAAGAATCAGAAGATGGAGGAACTCTTGTAGTGCAGTATGCCCACAACTGGCCATACTGCTTACTATTGCCTGCACTGCTGCCATCATCAAGCAACCCACATTTATGTTAAAGTTCTTTGGAGATTTTAATCTACAAAACTCCAAATGAACCAAATTGCTACTGCCTCCCACCCACTAGCTGGCCTAAATCCAGCCAGCAGGCTTTCTGCAGTTTTCCCACGCCTGATTGTTTTCCAGCATGTAGACAAAGTGTAGACCATGCAGAAAACCAGCAAGTTCAAGCTTTTTTTTTACTGGAAAGGGTAAGAACTGGAGAACACCAGCAGTCAACTCCTCTCTTTCATAATACAGAAAATACTTTGACTAACTGAAATACAGCAAGAGAACGTGAAGAAAGCAGCACTCCACATATGATGTAGGCTGCTCAGCAGATGGGGGGGGAGAGGGAGGACATCTAAACAGATGGTCTAGAATATGCATTTTGTATTTCAAAGTTGAAAGCACTTCTCAGCCTACAACATAAAGCACTAATTTCAGCAGAACCTTAGAAATAGTCCAAGAGGGCACCTCTCCCACTGTCCAGTGCAATTTCAGGAAAAATCCCAATTAAGTTTAAGGTTATAAAGTGGGCACTCTAGAAGACATCAAACTCCCACAATTCTTCAAGTACCAGCATCATCTCTCAAGTCTCTTCTCAACACAGGCTCCAGAGAAAATGATAACATGTGGCTACTAAAAACTCCAGCTGAGAAAAGTCTTCAAATAAAGAGGATCAGTGCTCTTGCAAAAGCATCAGCAGCTGAAGACTGACACCAGGCAGTTACACCTCACTTTCATCCCAGACATATGATTCTGAAGCCTGACTTGGAATGCACTATCCTGCCCTCACTGGCTCCAGAGGTCTCACCATGAGGACTTGCATTTCCTCAGTGTGGCACTCCAGAAAATCGTGCTTCTAGATCAAGCATCTCAGCTTAAAATCAGTGCCCACATTTCAGAGAGACTGTGACAAGTCCATTCTGAAGACAGGCTCAAGCTCATGCACTGAAAAACTGAATGGAGTAGGAACAGGGGTGCAGTCACTAGAGTGGTTCCTGATTTTTCAGGGGGAAAAAAAACAGGTTCCCTGAATCACAATAGCAAACACTCTTAATTTCATTAATGAACTGTGCCTCAAATAAAGTTGGAAAAGAAGAGCAAAGAGTTTTATGCACTTTTATACTCAATGGCATGGCAGAGGATGACAGAAGACACTGATCCCACTGAGTAATAGAAGCTAAATTATCTCCTCTGCCCACGTTTACTATAGCTAATTAAGTCAGATAGATGAGAGAAGATAAAGGGATTCAAAAGAAGCATATTAAGCTTTTCATGTTTCTTAAAAAAATTGCAGAAATTAGAAGAAGAAATTAAGACCAAAAGCACCTCAGAATAATTTTTGTTACTTTCACCTCCTAAATATAGAGACAGCCACTGCTACTACCAAAGAGACAACCACATACTGAGCAACAGAAGAAAGAACACTTTCAGACTATTGCCATACAGCTGCTGACCCACAACTCATCATATCAGACTGCAGAGCTTCCATCTTTGCATAACACAGCTGTCAGCATTCCTCAGCATTCCAGGAGGAGAGTCAAAAGCATGATTTAAACTGATCTATACCCAATGCCACACAGAGGCCAAGGCCATTGAGGTGGGCAGCAGCTGCTGTCAACCTGATCACTTGAGGGTTGCTGAGGTTTTTTTTTAAACACAGACAGAAACTGTGACTTGAAGTGATACACAGGAATTCAGCAGCTGAAGATACATCTTCACAAGTTTTGAAGGGTTTAACTGTTTGCCCAACAGCAGTCCAAGTGCTGCTACAAAGCAGCTATAAGCTCATAAAATTACATTATTCGTTGCCTCTAAGATTAATGTACTTTCACCACAGAAATGGCCTTAGCTTTTGTGAAGTAATACAGCAAGCTGCTGCTTTGACACATCATTAAAGAAACAAGTCTTCTCAATTTTCATATTGCAGATAATCTTATTTTTAAAAAATCTGAGAAATCAAGGAGATTACAGGGCATTTGCATTCTCACTCATTTGCATCAGATGCAAAGAAGCTATAAGAATGTTTTGGTTTACTTCCAGAGCTATCTTTTAGATCTGGTATACTAAAGAATGAAATACCCCAGATACTTGAAAAGTACCTGGGTAGTAAGAAACACCTTAAGTATATTTGTGTGGCAAGAGACGCAGAAGCTTGGGGAAAATTACAGTAATCTAAAATCATATAACAAATTTTGGGTGCTACCCAAGTTTGTTCGGCAAGATGTGTCTTCAAAACCATGCTGCTCTCATTCCAGAATCTCTGCAATATCCTATTTGAAATGGAAAGAAAGTCATCTTCAGGAAATGAAACTGACTTTTTAAAACTGTATGTATGCATGTATCTTCCTGGACTAAGCCTTTGCACTCTCCCTCCTCCCAAAGGCAAAAATTTGTGGCACACCTTCCCAACATTACTCACTCATTCCCCATGCACTACCCTGCAAAGAGCTTACAGATGAAATGAACAGCTGAAAGTGAGTATTACCTTGCAATACAGCCCGTCCATTTCCCAAACACTAACTGCAGTTTCACTCCAGATTTTAACCATCTTCTTAGAAGAAATGTGTTTTTCTCTGGAGATAGGCAAGAACATTGTAACTCTTGAATAAATATTTAAGACCATCAGGAAGGGAGGAGGGCTTCCCCCCCCTCCCAACCCCCCACCCCCCCCCCCCACATTTTTCTGCCTGGAAGGGGAAAACAAAAGAGGGACAGGAGCAGTAAGGAAAACAATTTAATGGAAGATGTAAAGTTAATGTCAGCAAGGGGTGACCACTGTAACAATAAAAATAAAAGCACTCAAGAATGTTAAGGGTGCCCAGGGGAAGAGGTGGGAAAGCAATCCATGGAATACAGAGTCCAGTGGGAACCATTGTTTGCACACCCACCACTAAAGCGTGGTTGTTACGATGATTTTCTACCTACACCAATGCTGGATTTTTCTAGAGGATAGAAACACAAATGTTTTCCAGTAGCCTACAAAACTAAAGATGTATGTAAGGCAAAATTAGCATTAAAATATTATAGCCTATATACCAAGGGAGCAGTATAATAAGATGTGTGTTTTATCATTTGACAGACATCAATGCCAGATTCACAGAAGAAACATTTTTCTTTTTAGTGACGAAACTAAAACATCTGTTATTTCATAATCAAGTGTACACTTCATATGAATGACCTTTGATCCAATTAGTTCTGAAGCCCCTGGATTTCTGGAAATGCAGCTTGTCAATCCATCCTCACACTTCACTGCATCCTCCTTCATAGTAGGATTAGGTTAATTTCTCTTGACCTTTTGTACCCTAACTCCTCTGCCTCACCCAAAAAACAATACTTGAAAGTAGCTGATGCTTAACTTTGTCCCTTGATAGTAAGCAGAACCATTTTTTTCCATCCCAAACTGAGAGAGTAAGTAATCTAGAGCTCACCACTGAAGATCTACACTTTCTCAAAATACCATCTGTCAATGTCCCCACAGTCCAGGAGCAAGATCTTCTCAAGGAAAATGGCAGCATGTGTCTTTCATTATGGTAAACAACCACATCAGCCCCAAGCTGATGGCAAATAGCCCGTTGATAAAACTCTGGTAATCAGCCAAAGAAGTTGCTTCCAAAGTAAAGCACATAACCTTGCTTCACAATGCATATTGTGACATTCACATGGGGGTCTTACAAGCAGGTTAAGCAGGCAGACCTTTTAAGTAGCTAAGATATGCCTGGTTTGCAAAACTAAAACAACCGGAATAATAACTATTCTTGCTCAAATAACTCAAAAAATGAACATGACAGGGAAATTTTGGATGGAGGGCAGGTGGGAGGTACACACAGTCATAGCAGTACAGGAACCATAGAACAGTTAAGTGATGTCAGGATAACCACTTTGTTTAAGAACAGATCCCAAAGAACAAAACTGCATTTAGCTCTGATAGTTGTAAGCTACTGCTTATCTACATGTGACACCCAAAAAAGTATGTACTTCGTTCCTAAAGCTGTGGCCTCAGTAACTAAAAGAGGGAACCTGGAAAGGATTCATATGAACTATCAACAGACTCCTTTTTTCTAGAGCCCATCTACTGGGCAACACAAGGTACAACAGCCACAGCTGGAGTTCTGAACATTTCTGAACTCTTCTTTTTATTTCCTCTGTCCTATATTTTAGAAACTGATTTTGACTGCCTGTGCCACAGGGACTGGGGAAGCTAAGAAATAAGATGACACACACACACACACACACAAAAAAAAAAAACCCCACACAGTGAAAGACAAGAACTTCAAAGGCATATTAGAGGCTGTCTAAACCTATGTTTAATGCAGCGTTTAACCACACCAGCAATTAACATCATAGACAAAATAAGTCCTTGTTAAATATTAAGTACCCATGCCCTTTCAGATAGGGAGAAAGGGCTCATGTTAAGTGCCCCAAGACATTCAACAGTGAAGATGCCTTAAGGAAAAATACCATAGTATTCACGTATTCTTTATAACTCGTAACAGATTAATAAAAAGAACTAAATTAAGCCCTCTCCTTTTAATCTCATACAAATAACCTTTACATAATTCTTATGCCAGTAAGATGCATTTTAAGCTGTTCTCAAAGGAACACTATCAGCATAAGTAACCTTCCTTTAAAATTCCCCGAATTACTAATTTGAGTGTGGAAAAGCAGGTATTTTATCACCATCATCATACTTTAACACATCTTTGACAGTGAAGAGAGATCTGTCAGCCTCATTAAGATCCAGGCAGCAAGGTAGAATTTAGGCAACTGAAGTATGTTAGAAGCAAATATATTGTGTAATCATCATTTAAGGTTTTTTTTACCTCCGTTTTGAATGCTTAACTTCACAGGATCCAGTCCTGAACATTTAGAGGCTTGCACCACAGAGAGCTTTAGGTGGCCCCAAAAAGCTGTTGATACAGCATATCTACCCTTGATACTATTACTTCATCTGTGATTTCTTTATGCTGGCAAATACAATTAAGGAAACTCAGCTACCGGCACCTTCAATCGTCTGGATTAACATTAGAGCAAGTGATTTTAAGGGGCAGAAAAAGGCAACTGTGCCATCTGCACTAGTTCTGTGCCCTGCACGTCACAGGCTGACAGTCTCTGGATCACAGCATGAAGTCTTTTCCAGATCAAAGTTCTTGTGCACTATTCAGCAACAAGCAGCTGTTTTGAGAAAGCACATAATAGCTATAGAAGAGATGCGGCAGTTTTTCAGTCACTTATACTGTCTCCACAAATACCATAACTTAACCCCCTTCTTTCCACGGCTGATGCATGGAATTGGCTAGAGTGAGAAAATAAATCACTCGCTGGAGGACACCTCGTACCTGCCCTCCCAGCTCTCACTCGCCAGAAGGCTAAATTCACACTGGGGAAGGCAACATGGAGCCACAGCTACCCATGGCAGCTGGAGGACACAAGGCTAGCGCTCAGAAGTTGATACACGCCGGGGAGACACGAGGGTGTCGGTGAGAGGAGGGACAGCAGTAGGGGAAGCAGCTATTTTAAGGGACCCCTCTGTCACCCAGTCCCGCTCCCTTCCCGGCGAGCGAGGCACCCACCTGTGCCGGTGCTCGTCGTGCCCTTGCCCGTGGATAAGGAAGCCGCCGAGGTTCTTGCCCCCTTTGCTGGTGTCCACGTGGGGAATGAGCACATCCTCCAAGCCCAGGTCAAAGCGCTTGTGCTTCGAGGAGTCGGGGAGGAAGAAGAACGCCCCGAAGCACAGGGTGATGAAGGCACTAAGAATAAGGAGCAGGATAAATTTTTCGGAGAGTCTCAAGGTAGCCCTGTGGTGCGGGAAGGCGGAGGCCCCCAGGTTCAGCGGGGGCAGCCTCCGCCCGGAGAGCGGCAGCAGGGCGGGAGTGGTCATCCTTCCGCTAGCGACCCCCCAGCGGGGCACGGCTCATCCCCTCAGCCCCTGCGGAGGGCGGCCCCGGCCCGGCTCGGGGGCTGCGGGCGGCTGCACCATCACCATCCTCTCCGCGGGCGCCGGGGGAAGGGAGGGCAGGGGGGGAGGCCGGGCCGCCCCGACGGCCCCCGCCCCCACGGGGGCTCGGGCCGGGGCGCGGTCGCCCCGCTACCTGCGCGCCCCCTTCCCTCCCTCCCTCGCCGCGGGGCCAGCCGGGCCCGAGCGAGCGACTCCGGTCAGCGGCGCTCCCCGAGCTCCGCGGCCGCGGGGCTGCGGGACGAACGGCAGCGGGCAGCCGGGGGCCCGGCCTGGCGCGCGGCGTCGCTCCACCCGCGTCCCCTTGTCCGGGCCGGGCGGAGGCGCATCCCCCTGGCCGCGCCGGGGCCCCGCTGCGAACGACGCCGGGAGCGGCCGCCGCGCCGGTCCCGCTCCGGACCCTCTGCCCGCCCCCACGGCGCCTGCGCGGCGGCGGCGGGCGGCGCACGCGCGCGGGGCGCGGGCGGGGCCGGGGGCGGGGCGGGGGCGGCGCCGGCGCGGCCCCCGCGGGGAGCGCAGCGGGAGCGGGAGCGGCGGCGGCGGCAGCGGGGCCGGGCCGGGCCGAGCCGAGCCGAGCCGAGCCGAGCCGAGCCGAGCCGAGCCGAGCCGAGCCGAGCCGAGGAGCAGCGCTCGGACAAGCGGCTGCGGGAGAGGGCCCGGGGGCCGCCACAAAGGTGCTGAGGGGGCTGGAGCATCTCTCTTACGAGGGAGCTGCGGGAGCTGGGCCTGTTTTGTCGAGAGAAGGCTGAGGGGATCTCATATTAAAGCACATAAATATCTCAAGAGTAGGTGCTAAGAGAATGGTGCCAGGCTCTTCCCTCTGGTGCCCGGCGACAGGACAAGGAGCAGTGGCCATAAACTAAAACACAAGAAGTTTCACCAAAACAGGAGGAAGAACTTCTTTACGCTGAGGGTGGCAGAGCACTGGAACAGGCTGTCCACAGAGATCCATGGAGTTTCCCTCTCTGGAGACACTGAAAGCCCACCTGGAGGTATCCCTGCTCCCTTACTTGCACCTAGTAACCTGCTGCTCCAGGTGACCCTGCCTTGGCAGGGGGGTTGGACTAGAGGATCTCCATGAAGTCATCCTGGGCACCCCATAACACAGGGCCTCATGTACAGGGTTTCATGCCAAAGCAAAAGGAAAGGGCTGGTCAGGGAAGCTGCAGAACCAGATTCAGTGGAGGTCACAGAAAATAAGTAGTTCTGTACGTTTGGGAGACAAGTTGCACCTGCAGCTTTTTCCAGAGTAAGGTGTTTTCTATGTTTTAAAGGGTTAACAACAACACTGGAGACTCAGGTACTCCCAGATTATGGAGACCAGAGTCTGTTTGGTGAACCTGGCAGCCAAACTTGAATCACAGCCAAGGAAGTATAAAGGCCAGAGAGAGAACAGGTCAGCTCAGCCTGCTGAAGTAAAGTGAACTGGGCTGGAGAGGAGTTCCCAGGTGCAAGGCGGCAACCCCAGGTTCGGGTAGGAGAGACAAGATGAGAACTGAACTGAAGCAGCAGGCAGCAGCTCCCTGCAGGAAAGCTTCCCGCTGAGACAAGCTCCAGAAGGAAGAGGAATCCCATTTAGAGGTGTAAATACACAAAAGAAAGTGAGAGAGAAAGCATCGAGACACGTGTCCTGCAGGTAGACAAAGCAGACACACAGCCAAGAGTGGTTTCCAGTACCACAAATGCTGCTGATGCCCCTGAGAGGGATGCTCTTGATCCCGTCCCAGCAGCTGGAATCTGAGCAATGCAGGTTTGATAACAGCAAGCCCAGGCATCTAGGTTTGTTATCTGGCTTATAATTTGCTTTACATGTTTTGAATTTGTGAAATTATGCTGGCCTGTGGAAAAAGAAGTCCAAGTCCAACTGGACGTTCTGAATTAATGAAGGTTAGTCCTCAGCTTCTTGTCTGAGTGTGGTTTACTATGAAAATTAGGCCCTCAAGAAAGGTTACTTTGGGAGGTTTCCAGGGAAGGAAAGCAGCTGAGCTAACAAAAAATACTCTGTCAGTCAATATAGTGACACAGGTGTGGGTGCATCAAGAAAATCCAGACTAATGAACACTTAGGGCCAATCAAGTTTGTTGAAGTTAACTGGTCAAGGTAAAGGAGACCTCAACAAGATTAGCTTCTGTGCTTATGTCCTCACAACCAAGCTATGAATCCCACCTTGCTGGATCTTACTGCAAACCATATCAGAGATCTTGGCCTTTCCCATCCCTCCGCTGAGCTAAACTCTTCCATTAACTTATTTTGCTTCCTCTGTTTTCTACAGAGGACCCGTGACAGTGCCATGCAGCAGACAGCTGGGCCCTGCTCAGTAATCTTGCACTAGTGAAAAGCAGAATAAAGTGAGAAACTGCCATGTGATGATAAAACCTATAAAGTGTGGAACAGAGGTAGCAAAGAGAGGACATTGAAAAAGAGCTGGGTTATCAATGATACTACAATGCACTCCAGTCAGTATACACCTAAACCCAACATTTAATGTTGTTAGAACAGGATCAACTTGCTTCAACTGGTCTGCTGGCCATTTCAACTTTCTTCTAGTTTTGATCTGGTAAAGTAAATTATCTTCAAGTATGTTCATGTCTTCACTTGTTAAACTGCTTTTATACACAGTCTGGAAAACAAAGATCAGTCCATGAAGACTTTTGTTCTTCAGTGTTTTTGCTCTTTGCTTCACTCTTCTCTGCCAACTGCTAGTTTTTCCTTTGCTTTAAAAGAACTGAGAAGAAGCTTCCAATTTCTCTATAAAATGTTTCTTTGTGTTTAGCTTATTGGAAGAAAGTGACATTTCTGTAGGTTTTTTAGTTTATGATGACCTTTCCAAATTCTAAAGCATCTGTGTCTAAACCATGATGAAGTTTTGTATTTCTACAATTTTGTGCTTGTTTTGACTTCCTGACTTTTTACCAAAGTCTAATAGTAATTTTTCATCCTTTGGTTCTGTCATACTGGGTAATATGCATATCCCTGTAAGTTTGCCAGTGATTTTCCACGCTGCAGTGGTGTTACTCTGTAGCTGAACGACATTAAATATAGACAACTACATTGAATTGGGTTTTGTGAGCCTGTGCTACACTATATAGATTTTGCATCTATTAGTGTTTTATCACAGATGCCCAGAACATTCTCAGAAGTGTCCTGAGCTAAAACCTAGAGGTTTTCACAAGAACCAGGAATTTCCTGTACTCACTGCCTTGACTTTGATCAATTGCTAATGTAACTGGGAACTTGAGGTCCAAAAGTGCTTGATCATCAGTCCTAAAGTCACTGTATTTCCACAAGCCAACATTTCTGGAAAGCTATTAGGGCAGTTCACATTTTTCAAAGGTACACAAAGTAAGTCTTGTAGAAGTACAGATCCATATCAGTGTTCTATTTATTTCTTCTTGAAACTGCAGTGATCCTTTCTAGCATCACAATTTGGGCACACAGTCTGGATTTGTTATTTGCGAAGCCTGTTCTTCATGTTTTTCTCCAAAAGTGTCCAGTCTTTCCAGGTTCCATGGAAAATCCGATATACCTCAAAATAACATTTGTATTCTCTTGGACTCAATGGTGACTGGGGTCCCAAGTGCACATTCTTTATGAAATCTAGTCTCTAGACTCACTAGTGGCTCCTCTGACTGTCTTTATGTTTTTGCCCCTATCCTCCAGTCACAGCTTCTCTGAAAGACTTCACCCTCAGCCAAGCTTTGCCACAAACCTTTGGTCTTTAGCCCATTGCCCTGCTCTCTGTATGCTCCTCCCTGTGTTGCTGGATGTATGTAAACATACATTTTACTATTATTTCTATGAAAATAGTCATCACAAATCAGCCTTTGCAATTCAGATCCCGTTTTGTTCCAAGCGACCCTTACCCTGTAACTTTATGAGGAAGATTAGCCTTGTTCATCCTTAATGTGGCTATAGCAGGATGATTAATGCTGTCCTAATCTCATTCTCCTCCTTCCATTTTCTGTCGAGAACAGTCTCTTCTCCTAATTCAGATCTACATCCCGTGCAAGGTCTTCTGCTCTGAATTCTCCTTATGTCCTCACATCCAAGTTCTGACTCACACCTTGCTGATTTTTTTCTGTGTAGTATATCAAAGTTATGAACTTCCTGATCCATCACCCCAGCCAAACTATTCCACCTAGGTATTGTCATGCTTCCTTGTCTCTGGTTCTGAAAAAGGCAGTATTGCACTTTTCATGTCCATTCAGAATGCTTCTGGAAAGGCACTTTCTTTGTGAGGGATTGTCCTTGCTGTGTCAGTTCAAGCTTTGCATCTTCCCAATCTTTCCTGACATGCCTTCTCCCTCTCCTAGCATTTCTGATTCATCACTAAGACACCAGCTCCTCCTACACCCAGTTGGCCCATAATATCAGCCTCCAGCACCTATTTATTAATGTTTCAAGTACTTCCATGCTTTCTTCTGTGCTTCCCTAAGGCATGAAAGGACTTGCACATCAAAAAGAAATTTGGGAACCATGAAAGTGTATTAGACTACACCAGAAAATTTGCAGCTAGGAAAACTAAACTTACTCATGGCAACTTCTCTACAGAGACACAAAGTGGGCATAAATATCAGATTGTAAAGGAAGATGTGATATCTATGAGTGTATATTGGAATCAGCAGAAGTAATGCCATTCTTTGCCTTAAAAGTGAAAATAAGTTTTCCAGGAATGGTGAGGAAAAAAGAGCCAAGAGCTGCACAGCTTCCAGACCTTGAAAACAAATAGTTGCCTGTAGCGTGCACTGGGAAGACCATCCCTGAATTATTGCAGTTTATTAAATGCATGGAAGAGATTGTGTAACAAGTTAGGTAGTGGTCTGGGTTTGCATATGGTGGGACTTGATGGCTGAGGTTGTCCCTGGAAATAAAAACCAAGCTGATCATTCAGATGGACACAAATCTCACACGTTTGATGTTCGACACCCTAGCACAATCTGCTTTAAAAGAAAAACAGGATTTATGCCCCATTTGTGCAATCCTAAAAATAGAACTGCTAAGACATCTTTACGATAATAGAGATGAGAAATTTCTAAGTAAACACATTATAGCTTCCCATTGCCAAAAGTTTATTACAGAAATGAGTCAAGATAAAGATTTTCAACATTATAAAAAACAAGTCAGAGTCTTCTTTGAAGCATAATTAGAAAAACCTGTCACCCATTGCCACAGGCATACTGAGATGGACAACATTTAACAGTGGCTGATCAATCAATGTTTGAAAGGGTCATGTTTTGCTTAAAATTCCATCTCTAGTCTGGTGAGCACTACAGGAGAGCGTGAGAATCAAGTTCATATTTCATAGTGAAGCGTTCTTCCATTCTGGAGAGGGCAGATTAAAATTTGGCTGGAAAAGAGAGAGATTCGCTCCCTTGCAGCTGTGTTTTGGAATATCTGCATGTCCCCTGTTCCTCTATGCAGATCTTCATGCCTGTCTCAATGAGCCTCCCTGCAGGCATATGGGCCCAACTGCACTGATTACTTTGCAGAACTGGGGGTTAGAAATTACAAAGCCACATGCTTTATAATTGCAAAGTCACTAACTTATCCCAGTCTCGTTCAACGATCTTCTCCTTCCCAGCAGGGCCCATCTGTCACCATTTCACTAACTCCATGTTTTAATGAGATCCAATTTCACTCTTTGCTTTCAAGTGTTTTTATTCTATATCTGTACATTGAAAGAAAAAAATTGTTTTCTATTAAAAGAAGGTCAGTCATAAATATATGGAAAATTGAAGGGCCCCTGCATATAATGCCATTTAACGTTTTTTCATTGTGTTATTGATGGTTTTGCGTTATCTTCATTCAATGCTGAAAGAACAATTGAAAGATGTTTCACTTTAGGAAGAGAAAAAAACATGAAGGAAAAGTGGACATTCAAGAATAAACTGCCTTAGAACTACAACAGGTGCTTTGGCAAGCCTGATCTTTGGGTAAAATATTCTCATTCAGCTCATGCTACTGAATGAGCCTTGGATGATGAACAGTCAGTGAAGAATTCTGCTGTTACAGGAGAGTATACCACTTGATGTAAAAACAGCAGCATCAGCTCTCACATTGTTACCTCCCTTCTTTAGCCCAGCCACAGATCTGGAGGGAAGAAAGGTTCTACATAAATTGCAGCTCTTCAAGGCTTTACCTGTATTACCTTTATACCTGTGATCTCCTAGGCTGACTCAAGCCTGAGGGTGGAGCTGAAGGCATCAAGACAAATTGACCAGATGCAGTTGCTGTCAGTTCACAGGATACACCGTGAAGTTCATGTATCCATGCTCCTTTGTTCCAAATGAATCCAAAAAAGCCAAATCAAGAGCACCATCATCAGCTACAGTGGGCAAGTACATGACTTTGTTGCATGATGCAATGCTCAGCCAACAAGTGTCTGTCAGACTGTTGTCTGTCTTGCATTTATCCAGCTAGCTGCAGAGTGATGTGCAGCTGGGAAAGCTGCTGTGATGTGTCCCAAGCTTTGTGCTCATCCTTGCTACCCTGTGATGCCATCAGAGTGTCTATCAGGACTGGTAACACTAAGGGATTTTTTCCATCTGCCTCTGTGCAGGTTGAAAGTCAAGTCAGTGGAAATGGAAGATTTACTCATCCAAACACAAGGCTTCCTCTTGATTTGTTAGTCTGCCCATTACACTTTTCAGTAATCCTGCCTTCATTTATCTAATACTTTCTCCCTCTCTCTCATCATTCCCTCCAAGTCATCTAAAGCCACCCAGCCCTCCGGTGGCCACTGCTCTTCCCACCCACCATCTTTTAGCTGAGCTTGTGCGTGGGTCTGTAATTACACATACCCAAACATCAGACTAGCACTGCAGGGCTTCCCTGAAGAAGCTGCAAATGAAATGTATCCAGCAAAGGCCCTACACTGCATCTCTAAAGTGCCTCTAGTTAGGAGCTTCTAGTACCCTCCCCCCTTCCACTGCATGAGGCTTTCTAGCCACAAATCCCAAATCCCATGGGATCCCTGCCTGTACTCCAGCTGTTCCATGTGAGACTGAGTGGACTCCCACTGCTGGTCTGGGATTTCCCAGATGAACGCAGGTGTGGGTGTGTAGTAAGCCTGACCTTTTTGATCATGCTGCATTTATTAAGGTATGAATCAAAGTCATATACACACAAGAAGCCCAGAATTTGCTTAAAATGCTATTCAGGCTCCACTGGCTGAGTAGCAGACAGAAAGTAATTCAGTCCAGTGCATCCTTATGGCATGAGCTCTACTTGACAGGTATGCAGCAACTGTGTGAGGTGTGTGTTTGAAACCACTCTGACTTCCAGATACACAGCCCCCCCAGCTGGAACAACGATGCAGGAGACTTGCAGATACTTGGATCTACCAGATACACTTTGAAATTCTCCTGTTCCAGCGAGTTTGGAATTCTGGATGCTGAAACAGAGCTTCTCTGGTGAAAATCTAGGCATGGGACAATGGGTGAAAAAAAAAAGGTGCTTCTGTGCCTGCTCCTGCTGGTTGTGATGACCACTGTTGCTGCTGTTGATGGAAATGCCTGGAGAGAGGAGACTGGGAACTTCTGCTCTACTGTATCTGTGATTATATACCTTCACCATCATTATTATACATTCTCTTCCTTCCCCTTTCAGAAATACCCACATGTGAGCACACGCTCTGGAAACTAAGAATACAGAGCTGTCTCCCTCAGGAAGAACGAAGTCAACTTCATCCCTTCTCTCAAGCGTGAATAAAAATCTGCTGATCTTACCTGAACGTCTTCAGAGCTTTACATTTAGTCCTTTCATGCCTCAGAGAGCCTATCCAGCCTCCCTATAAAAGCTGCAATGGAAGTTTATGTTCCGTCCAATAGTTAAATAACTGCTGACAGGTTATTGTGTTGTATCATTGCTAGATATTCACATACTCCTTCAGGGACAGTCGCCAAGACAAAAGCTAGAATAAAAGATAGCAGCATGAATGCTGTGCTTACTGTTTGTGGTTTTGTTACCTAAAATTTATATACAATAGGACTTCAATGCATTAGAGTCCTTAAAATGGAAATCACAAGTCCCAGTAAATATAGAAAAAAGATCAAGGTAGTGGAAGATGTTGCCAGATCCTGCACTTGAGTCATAACAACCCCATGCAACACTACAGTCTTGGGAAAGAGTGGCTGGAAAGCTGCCTGGCAGAGAAGGATCTGGAAGTTCTGGTTGACTGAACATGAGCCAGCTGTGCCCAGGTAGCCAAGAAGGCCAATGGCACCTGGCCTGTATCAGCAATGGTGTGGCCAGCAGGACCACAGTGACCCCACTGGTGGGGCCAAACCTCGAGTGCTGTGTCCAGTGCTGGGCACTCACTGCAAGACAGGCACTGAGGTGCTGGAGTGAATCCAGAGAAGGGCGACAGAGGTGGTGAAGGGTCTGGAGCACAAGTCTGATGAGAAACATCTGAGGGAGCTGGGGGTGTTTAGCCCAGAGAAAAGGAGGGTCGGGGGGATCACTCTCAACAGCACTATGAAAGGAGGCTGCAGCCAGATGGAAGTCAGTCTCATCTCCCAGGTAACAAGCAACAGGACAAGAGAATATGGCCTTAAGTTGTTGGGGAGATTTAGACCGAACATTAGGTAAGATCTCTTTCATGGAAAGGGTGATCAGGTATTGGAAGAGACTGCCCAGGGAAGAGGCTGAGTCACTGTCCCTGGAAGTATTTAAAAGACATACAGATGTGGCACTTAGGGACATAGTTTAATGCTGGACTTTATGGTGTCAGGTTTATGGTTGGACTTGATGATTTTTAGAGTCTTTCCCAACCTAAATGATTTTATAACTCTAAGATGTTAGATGAAAATCCACTAACCTTGGTACAGAAAAATCACAATATAAGCAGAGTTTCAACCTCTCTGGGGTGGTACTGTGTAAATAACATGTCAGCTTAAAAATTATGAGATGCTGATGAAATCTTGAAAAAGATCAGATTCAACCAGCATTTTCTGTTGTACATGAAAATCATTTAGACTAGTAAAAGAAATTACCATTAAAGATATGCCACTGGTTTGGGGAGTATTGGTTGCCTTTTGTATAGGGAGATAAAATAAAACATTGATTTGAAATGCCAAATTTCGAATTAATATCCATTTTCCCTGAGAGAGTTCAGAATAAAAAGAGGAAGTAAGATTTTCCCTCCCACCCTGATGAGATTTTTTTTGTGGGGTGTAGGGGTTTTTGGGTTTTGGGTTTTTTGTTTAGTTGGTTTAATCAGAACTATTCATTAATGATCAGAAACTTGTGATTCACTGAAAAAGAAATATCTGAGTGGCAACTGAATCAAAATCCCAAAAGTATTTAAAAGATTACATGATACTAAACAACCCATTTAAAACTCTTTCAGTAAAGACTAGAGTAAACAAAAGGCAAAATAAATAAACATGCCAAACAATGTCAGCAAAACAGCAACTGACATTGTTGGAGTGTATATAACAGAAAATGTTAAAATACCAGCAGTTGTAGTGAGAAGCCCAACTAGTTCACAAAGATGCACATACAAGGCAAGAAAATATTTGGGTTAAAGATGGAATAACTGGGAGTAAGGTTCTTGTAAGCAGGATAAAGGGGAGATACGCATTTTTTGAGAGTACCTAATAAAACCAGGCACAAAAAATTCATATTCTAACATTCAGAACAGACAGAACACCATCAAGGAGAGTGAAAGCAGAAATAGAGATGACTGAAACAAAATTGTTATAGACATGGAACAAGCTTGAAATGTCAAAGAGTAAAATGCCATGCTGGAGGAGAGATTCCAAGAACCGAGTATCTGGGCCGCATCGATTCAGAGAAAAGGCAGAGCAGTGAGATAAGGGCACAGGGGTACACCCAGGCAAGCAGTGAGTTTCCATCAGAATCTCAGGGGGAGCACATGTGTTTGGCCTTAACAAGGTGTATGTAAGTACAGAAAATCAGCTTCCTTAACAAACCTGACCCAGATCTGAGCGAGCCAGTTGCATCACACCGAGTCGTATTCACAGGAAAGAGATGTCTCTCAGAGACAAAAGAATATTTATAGAAGGCCTTGGAGGTCACTGTAACTTGCAGATTTTTTACAATACTAAAGACTTGTTCTTCTCATGTGTTTGGGAGACACTGCCTCACAAAACTCTTTCACAGCGTGCTCTGCAGCAAGGACCTGACTGGACATTGCCAGGCCTGCAATGCTCCTACTGCTTGCTCCTACTCTGCCTGCTTTTGCATAGAGGAGCAATTCTGGCAGAAATCCTGTGGCTAAACTGACATGCTCCCCAGCCCATCATTCTCCTATCATCAGGTCTATCAGCTTCTCAATTCATCAGCTGCATTTCTATGAGTTTATGACATACCATACCCACATTTTCTGCCTCCTTTGTGCTATATTTGACTCAACCTCTGTTGTACCTGTATTTCAGCGTGCAAGGATGTTCCAGAAATTCATTCTTCAGTGATTAAAATCTAGCATGTGTTTTAAATTTGCTTGGACTAATTTATAGTCATTCATTTCTGCTCAAATGCTACTGTTAAAGTACCAGCATTCAGGTTTTATGATTCTTTTTCTTATGTAGAGCTTGAAATTTAGTTTTGGCTGAATTTTTCTCATGGCAGAGATTCAGAGATTGTTCATGGATATCCCATAATAAATAATGCAAACGTCTGTAACATTTAGTGTATATCTGTGCCTGGAATGGTTCTGTTTACGCTATTTCACTTTTTTTTCAGGTCTATTTACCTACTTACCAACAGGCAGAGGAAATGTTCTGTTTACATTAGACAGAAGGCTTTTAAGTACGTCTTATAGCACTAAACTTCATGTACAGCTAATGACAGCACATAAATCTTGGATGTTCTCTGTCATCAGCTATACTTCATATCCCTCACAGACATTATTTAACAATTGAAATGTACTGGGAAACTAATTTGAAGCACTTTAAAAATAATTTTAAGGTACGCAAATACAAAATAGTCTTGGCACGAACCCTGGGAAGCAGAGTGAAAAGCAAACAACCCACTTCCACCTTCCACACCTCTCCCAAAGGCATGTGCATTGTGCAAATTACCTTCTGAATCAGCAGCTCAGGTTTCCATCTGCATTTGCCTGGGGATCCCCTTTACCTGGGACACCAGCACGGTCCGTCCACATGATACCAAACAGCCACACAGCCAGGCACAGGCAATTCTTTAGTCCCACTGCCCTTTTTGTCAGCTTTCCTTAGAAATGTGCTGGCACTGCTGCATTCTTTCCTCCCTGACACGAGGTATGATTAATGACAGTTCTTAAAAACTACAAATTCCCTTTTTGTCAGCATGGCCAACAACTGGAGTTTCACATGCTAGCAGCTTCATCAGTCTTCAAGCAGGAAACAAATTATGACACATTCCCCACAGGTTAGAATAAATGTTCCGCTGTGGTACTTCTTTATCATTACTGAAAGAGAAATGCACCTAAGGAGAAAGCACCCAAGATTCATTCTAAAAAATCCTTCCAAAATTCCCTTTAGTCTGCCTCTGCTCAGTGCTCGTGGACTGAGATTGTGGGAAGCAAAGAAATACGTGCCTACACTGAGCCCCTTTTTAGGAAAAAGAGACTAGTTGAAAAATTGAGGCTAAACAAAAGATACATCATCTAAAATGTAGTTTTATTGAATCAGTAATGCTCATTTTGGTTAGAATGAATAGAGTTTAAATTCAACTCTCTTGTTTACAATTGCCCATACTTACCTTCTGACAAAAATTTCCCATGCCTGGTTTATCCAGTTGCTGAATTTTCTTCTGTTAAGTTTAAGGAAAAGAAATTTCAGCAGTTCTCATCAGGAAAGCAGGGGGAACTCCTGTTGTTTTACAATCGTATCTCCAAACTGTTTCCAACTTGAACAATGAATTGAAAAAGAAAAGTTCTGACTAAATTAGGTAAGGAGACTTTGAAAATATCTTTCTGGGGCATTCCTGCCACAGTCAGGGAGGAATCAAGTTGGCTTTCCTGCCCAAGAAGAGCCAATCCATGGCTATCAGAGCCTCTGACCTGATTTGCACCAAGTTTCTCTGAGCTATTTGTCCACTGACTATCAATCAGAGTCTTCCACTCTTTTGCTGAGATAGTGGGTATTTTCTTTCAAAACCATCCGGGGAAGAAGCTGTGGTCTGTTTCCCTATGGTTTTGTGCTGGACTCACCACCATGAGAGTCCTTGGGCTCCTCACAGTTGCTCCCATGGCCCAGGGATCTGCCCCAGAGCAGGGCCCTGCTGAGCAGAGCCCCAGCCCCAGCGTGGCTGCCCAGCAGCAGTTTCAGAGGAACCCACAGCACGCAGCACCGACGAGCCCACTGCCAGCTGGTGCTCGCTTCCGAGGAGCAAAGCTCAATTGCTCAGCCACGACTTCTGCTTTGCAAATAGGTGCTGGGAACCCTCATTTAGCCAGTGATTAACCCAGTTGGTGCAGGCTCCCTTCTCGCTGCACTCTGCAAAGTTGTGATCAGAGTAATGAGGTACTGAATCCAGCGCCTCATGGACATCTGTATATTGTGTATCAACGGGGTTGCCTTTATTGGTGTATCTTGCTGTCTTCCCAGCACAACTGTTTGATCTGACTCATTTGCCTAAAAACATGCTAACTGACATTAATTATAATCTCACCCCTCAGGTCTTTCTCAGCTAATCCCTTAACCGCTTTTCCCTTATTTTACCATGACTGAATCAGGCTAAGTAAGTTATAATTAGCAGTATCATTCTCATTCTCTGAATATTGACACAGTACTATCACTAAAACATGATTTTCTGGTTTTTTCCATCGTTCCCATATTTGTTAAAATTATCAAAGATGCAGAAGTCAAGTTGGCCAATACTTTTATAACTCATAGGAGCAGATAAGCTGGGCCTCCAGATTTATCGATGTTAGCATCTGCTACTTAACAGGCCAATAATTAGTGGGTCAGAATGCAGTTCATTTGATACATGTGTCACACTGCTTTCTTCCAGATATAATAAGGAAATTATTATTTTTTTCTTTTCTTCACCATTAAAAGCAATTTTACCAGCTCTATCCAGCGATGGCCAAACATTTCTGGGGCTTGAGGGCAGGGTTTATTGGGGTTTTTTGTTTATAGTTATGCTCTCAACTTTATATCCCTTTGGACTTTCCAGCCAGAGACCTTCTTCTTTGGCAACTTTATCTTCCCATATCAAGTTCCCAAGATCTGTGGCTCCTCATTTAGGACATTCTTCTGGCCTGTACCCAATTTTTTCATTTGCTAGAAATTGCTTCTTTATTTCTAATCATGACTTTCCCTTGACAACTGAAAACAATACCAATGTTCTCTTTTTTTGACAGTGACTTTTGGACAGCTAATAAATGCTACTCAAGAGCCATCATCTTCCACGTACATTGTTCTGCCCAGATATATTACCCAAACAGATTCTCCTTATAACTTTCCTGAGATTTCATAAATTAAAGCTTTTGAAGCTGTGCTTCTTGTGATTGGCCACGCTAAATATAATCAGGCCTTGAACACTGGTCTCTTGGTAACCACCAGCTTCCAATTCAGCAACTTTCATCTTTATTCCTTGTAGTGAAGTCCAAAATATTTATCTTATGATGGTAAGGCTTTTAAGTTATGTAAGTGACATTTTACCAACTTTTTGGAAGAAGTGGTTAGGTCACCATCCCTTTGAATGCAGAAGACAAGATTAGATCTTTTTTTAAAAGACATTCTTTGATCTAATTCTGAAAAAACTTCGTCCTGCCTCTGCATGGGGAGGGTCAGCCTAGGTGAGCAGGGAGGTCCCTTCTGTCCAGAGAGTCTGAAACTCTTTGAACAAAAATGAAACTCTATTGATGTTTAATTGGTAACTGCAAACCTTTCCGTTTCTAATTTCTCCATAGCAGTGCCGATTTGAATTCTGTCCATTACAGAAACTTGGTTAGGTGTAACTCATCAATGTAATCGCAGGTTTTCTAACCCTTCTAAGAGGTCGGCCTTTTTCATATTTCTCTTATTCTCTCCTTCCACCCTGCTGCCTCATTGTATTTTCCAGTGTTAGTTGGCACACTGGTCTACAGACATTCAGGAATCTTCACTTCTAGTTCATCTCTTGCTGCAGCTACGCAGCAATAACGTTAGAGGCAAAAGACACAAGTTAAAATATGAAAAATTTCAATTATAGATAATTTTTTGTTTGATTTGGTCAAATCTTGAGATTACTTTGAGAGTGGTCAGATACTGGAAGAGGTTGCCTAGAGAGATTACAGGATCCTCTTCCCAAGAGGTGTTCAAAACTCAACTAGAAATGGTCCAGAGCAACCTGATTTAATTATACTTCATTTGAGCAGGGAGGTTCCCCAGATGACCCCCAGAGGTCACTTCCCACCTAAATAATTCATGGCTCTATGAGCTATAGACCTGAACCAAGGTAATTGTATCTTCACTGTACAGTCCTAGCTCTGAAACTCTTTTTTCCTCTCTATCTGTCTTAATCACATCATAACCAGAGGTGTTAACATTCACATCATTAACATCTCAGCAGGTCAGTGTAATTGATAATGTCAATGAAATTAAAATGTCTTTTTATTAAAGCTGTACCATTTCCTCAGGTCTTTTCCTCACCCGACTGGAATCCAGCCTTTTTGCTTCATAAAAACAAGATCCTTGATAAAATGTCTTATTTCAAGTGTTAGTATGCCAGCATAGTGAGGTACTCCAATGCTGCTCCCAACTTTTTGTAGGATATAAATAGTAAGTAACAGGAATAGTGCATTGAAGGAGGTGTTTGAATGGTACTACACATAAGCAGGTACTTCTGCCTCAATTAGTGAGGTTCTGACAATGCCATTCTTGCACAATACTGGTTTTGGTAAATTGATTCCTTCAAGCCTCCATGAATGAATGCACTGGGCAGGGCAGGTGGAGTGTTATAATACATGGAGGAATTACTGAGTTTTGAAGAGCCTGCCTCTGCAACAAAAATGTAAATCTTGAATGTAAATCTAAAAAACATCTTTGTCAATTACATAATTTTTTTTTTCTTCTTCTGATGGACTAAATATCTATAGCATTGCTAGTAAACTCCACAGCTTTTCACTTGTGTTTGGCAGATCTGTGATGAGGTACCAGAAGCACATTAAATCACCTTGTAGAATATTTCAAGATCCACTGGCTGTTATACATAATGCAAATTCAAGGTGAAGTACTTCAAGTTCTAGAAGTTACAGTAGTAAAAAAAGTAGAGTCTAATGATGACAGATGACAAAATGCAGTGGGAACTGCAGTGTAGACCAAATAGATTTTTAGGAGACCATAATTGCACAAACAGTCCATTAAACCTTCTGAAGTTATATTTAATTAGAAATAGCTAGATTTTAAAAAAATATTTATTCATACCCCGTTAATGTAGTACTCGCTGACACACAGGTATATGTAGGCATGTAATATAAGAGTCCTAAAATCTAAGGTAGGCAAGTGTCTTACACAGAAGTGTATAATATACTGTGAAGAACACAGGTACACATCAAGAGATAGGGATAAATATTTACCAGCAGAATTACTATAGCTTTTATAACCTTTACTGCATTTCTGAAAGGAAAAAACACTGTGCCTGAGAGTCTTTTACAAGGGTGATTACCTATTAATAAACTAAGAAGCCTAAACCCAATATTACCCATTAAGCTAAATAAAATAAAGCAAGATAGATCTCAAATTAAATGACAACTGCAATAAAGTGAATTAATATACTTTTAACATACAGTATGAAGTCAACAAGTGCACTTTATATGAGCACAAGTGGGATTCAGATTGTGAAATTACCTTTCTGAGACTTAAGAATGCATGATAATGGCAGTATAACAAACATAACCTTCTTCCAGCCTCTCTGAGGCAGCTGCTAGGCTTATCAGAATTGCTTTTTATTGAGCAACTTATGCAATTTTCCATTATTTAACCTAATTGCCCTTGTTCCATTCAAAATGGCTTAAAATCCTCTCTTCTCTATTTTGGCAAGCTAATACACTACAAACACAGTTTCCAACCCTTGCAATGCAACATGATTTAAGACAGCAATTTCTACATATTTGGATGTGTACAAGTTGTCATGCAGACACACTTAATCACGGTTTCTAAAGGTTACAAATATTACTCACCAGTAGGGAAACTATCTGTAGGCAAGTTTGCAGAGCCTTGAGCTGATATCTGCTTTGGACTAGCCCCAGGAGAGCAGTAATCTGCATCTTCTTGGTCCAAGAGGAAACTTCCTGTGCTGCTTACCCTTATGGATGGGATCCTCCTTCCTCTTCAACTGCTCAGATGTATTGAGGGATGTCACATCATGCATCTCTGAAATATGCTGTTTCCTCTCCTTTTTCTATCCACCTTAGCTTCGGGGGATTATCTTCAATTTAGCCCCATGTCAAACCCTGTAAATTGAACTCTCCTGCTAGCAGTTTGCATGTTGTCAACCTCTTTTAAAGCCATAATAGAAGGGTCTCAAAATAGGAAGGTTTCAGGATAAGCAGATTAGTGCTCTTTTATCAAATCCCACATAGGATAAGAGGTGAATTGATGATGCTGTCAGTTCCTCTCACTGTTTAGTTTCCTCTGGCTGTTTAGTTTCATTGATGATCTAATTCACCAATATTTTCTCTGACTTCATTGATACTCCCATTGCACCTGCCAATATTTTGTACTCTCTCAATGATTTTTCAATCATTTTTAGTCCCATTAGCAGCAAAGGGTCAGGAAAATTAAGTCATTTTATTCACCCTAGCCAAAGGAAGGTCACTCTTGGCGAAAGAATTTTTTGCAGGTAAATTAATAAGAAATTTAGTTAAGCAAGTAAAACCAGCATTCACAGAGCATTAGATAGGAGAGTATGGAAAGACACCTTTAAATACATAAGCTTTGTCCAAAGGAGTTTATTACTTTACTGCTGTCTCCAAGCAATGGCTTCAAACTAGTCATTCTCAGTATTTATTTTTAAAAAATGCACAGAAGTGACTGAGAGATTATAAGTTGTCAACTTATGTGATTATTTCAATTTTTTCAGCAATGAGTTTAATTTATTTTAAGGTATATATAAAAAGCCCTCAAAAACATTTAAGGGTAAAATTTTATATTCCACCTTTGATAATATTTCCACACAGAGGACTTGCACTGCAGAAGAGGCTGCAGTAATTTTCTTCCATTTTCAGTCATCTTTTTTTATTTTTTATTGGGAGGGCTGCCAGATTGTCTTATGCTTAGGGAGGACTTGAATTGAAAAGGATATTCTCTCTGCTGTGGTCTCAAATGTCATAATTCTTCCAGCTGGCATAACATATAAAAACATATATATAGGATGCATGGGACAGGAGCACTTCAGTACATCAGCATATATACAGGGTTAAGTATTTGTAAACTCCTTCCCTGTATTTAAATTTCATGTCTTTTATTCCTTTGCATGTTAGCATCACTTCCACATCAAAGAATTGCATTTTGTTTAAACAAGTTGTGAAACCAGATGCCATGAGAATGAAATCCTCTCCAAATGTACTGGATGCTTTAATCTCCATCTCTCAAAATGCAGGCATTATATATTAAATAAACTTTGTTCCCAGTTTAACTAGAACATCCTGTAAGATCCAGTCCATTAAATAAAGACTGAAGTTTAAATGTAGTTCCCCTGCCTTGTAATGGCAACTCCTTCTTTCTCTGAATCAAAACTAAGCAGGGTGTGCCTGAGAGTTCTTATTCCTGGACAGCTGTTAGGACTTGCCAAAATGGGCCCTGGGACCAGCAGAATTTTAAATCTCAGTCTTTTCTGAAGGGTAGAGGGTTTTCCCAGGAACTGATGGCCATGGCTCCTAGGAACTGTAGTAGGTACCTTCTATGAGATTTCCTTTAATCTCCAGAATTTTTTTCCATGCTATGAGTTGAGAAGGTGTGGGATGTAATTTTCAGCAGACATTGGTACTCACCAGTGATCAAAGACATAACAAAAAGCAGTGCAGGGGCTGCCCCTGGCCATGAAAGGAGAGAAAAAGTCTGTCCAGTTAGGACAAATCCACTGAAATCTCTCAGCACTTAGGGTGGTTTCTGGGCTGGATTTAGGGCATCCAGAGACTGACAAAGATAAAAGCCCTTTTTCAGCTGTTATTTAGCCTAAATTCTTTAGGCCTCCAGGATTTCAGGTTTACAGGTGACAAAACCTGAGATGCTTAGAGACAGCTTACTAACTCAGGCCCTACTAAGAGCCAGTTCCAGCCTTTCCTCTCATTGTCTTTGTTTGATGGACTTTATGTAGTTGGTTGTCTCAGTACATATTTATTGAATGAGTCTCTGCACAAAATTGGATTGCAGGTGCTTATTCCTTTGGAAATATGGTTAGAGGAATGATGTCTCTCTCTGCCCATTGGATTGGGACTATTTTTACAGTTGCTTAGTGGTTAGAGTTCTCATTCAGAGGTAAGGAGGGTGCAGGCCAATTCCCAGTCCTGCCTGTCAGATTCTGGTATGCTTCCAACTCTCACATTATGGAAAAGCACTGTAGACAGCTATTCCCTGGTAGATGGCAATTCCCAACCTCTCCTGAACCTGTGAATTAGAGAAGGGGAATATTGCTTTGCATGATGCAAGCAGTCTCAAAGACGAGGTCATTCCTGGTCCTTTTTTCACAGCCCCAACCACTGCCTGTGCCTTTGGCATAGTAATACTTAAAACAAAACTCTTAATTCAGTCCTGGGAGCAGCAACATGAATCCAGAGCTCCCACATCCCACTTGAAGCACTGGTAAATGGAGGTCATTATACTCCTTCTTTTCTGATCAAGAGATTTCATAACTCTTCTGTGCAAAGTGGAGCTGGTTCAGACACGTTTTGGTCCTACTGCAGGACTGCCTTTAGCCTGGTACACAAAGTAGTCCTGCAGTGTGAAAAAATAAGTCAGAATCTCCTGATGAACCTGAGCCTCCTAAGGAAGGGAAAAGGGATTTGCCTGTGTCCTTGTGACGGAGTGGTGCATCCTTCTTTTTAGAGGAGATTATGAAAGTGCCTATTAGCAGAACGAGCCTTTAGACTGGGAATCCTGAGGGAAATCAGGTACCTATTAGCATAGAATGAGAAAGCCATGTCCTAGAAAGTGATCAGATTGAAGACATGTTTTTGCAGGCTTCTCCCATAGACTCATGTAGGTGACTCCCTCCTCAGTGTGCTAATTGCCAGAATTTCCATTTGGAAGCATTGCACTCTCCCCATGAACTATGTTTAGCATTTCTTGTTTTCTGGATGTGGGCATTCAAAGCCTCAATTATAATAGTAGTCTTGATGTAGCCAGGATAGTCTAAATGAAGCAGGATTTGTAGAGAGATCAGGTTTCCTATTAGAGCAACTCATACAACAGGAAAAAGAAAGCAGGCTATCAGGCATTTTTAAAGCCTTTTGAAGCTCCTCCTGTTTTTTTCTGCCCATATTTGGATTATATAAAAGATACTTCTCTGTCCACAAAACTTGCCTCCTCAATTCATGGCAAAAAATGCGTCACCACCTTCCCTAGATTTTAAGATTTGTCCAGTAAAACATTTTGGTAATATTCCATGCTTTTCATTTCTGAGTGAGCTGCAACTGTGGGAGCAGAAACAAGACAGCTTGGTTTCTCAATCTTTTTTGTGCTTTGTACCCTCAAGCCACTTAGCAGAGGTTTTGTCCTTGGTGGTACCCAGGGACTCTACGGGAATTTTGCCAAAACAATCTCCAGAGTCAAGATACCTCCTAACAATACCTCGGGTGCTTCCCTGTTTACTGTATCACACCTTTGTATGGAACTAATCTTGCTTTTTAATCGTTCAGGCATCATTTCTGCATCAGCATTCAATACTCTGGGGATAATGAAGAATATTTTGCCACCCCTTATTCCTTTAACAGAGAACTCAGATCCTACATATGGCTAAAGGTGCTCTGTCACTGTAAAATGGGTGGTTCTCTTTGCCACTGTTGCCATCACCACAGTTTTGGGCTCCTCATGATTTTTCACCTGCCTTCCTGGTGGCTACTTCAGCCTTAGGCACTGGATCACACAGTTCCTCTGGAAGCTTTCTGGGGCTCCCAAGGTAGGCAGCAATTACTTTCAAGCCACACCATTTCCTAGGGCACTAAGACCCATTCCTTCAGGATGTCCTTTACCTCCTTTCCAGTACAACCCAATACCAGCTTTATAAACAAAACCTCTCCAAATCCTCACATGGCTCAGTACACCAGACCTGCTTGCCTTTGATCATTTTATCCCATGCTTTTCCCACTCTGATAAGTACCTACAAAACATCTGCCTGCTGTAAGTAAAGTCTTTCTAACAGTAACTGGTGAGTAGCACCTGTGTGTACAATATTTAAGACTTCAGGTGTCCTCACTGTGGCCCTCTTGGGGTGTCTGCTGAGTGCCTGGGCTGCTCACAGGATTCACACCCGTGCTGTGGTGGCAGGCTTATGTCCCCATGTGTCCCCATATGCTTCAATCAATCTTTTGCACCTACAATCCTATCATAATGTAAGAGTATTGCAATATCACAAGCCGCTCCAGATTGCCAATTGTGCAGCCCTGACGCACGATTGTAAATTTCATGGCATCTTGTCCTTGCTGCTACATATCTCCAAAGGAAACCTTTTCAGAGCTGGAATCTAGGCTACAAGGAAACATCTTTCCAAATACCTGTCAGCTTTTAGAGTTGTGCTGTATTAGTCATACACACAATGTTTTGTGTGACCAAGTTTCAACAAAAAACATATTTTCTCTTTCTCTACATGCCAACTTGTAGATCTGTTTTCAAGCTTTACTATGTTATCTTTGTTATTTCTTCAATTTCAACTTCAAGGTCTTTCTTTTAGCAACAGATAAAGAAGTGGATGAAATTGTGATGAAAATTGACTCTTAAGCCTGGGCTTTCAAGTTCAGTCTGTCTTTCTGAATTATCGCTTATGTTTTACTTATGATCTACCATGACATATGGTTTTCCCCCTAAGACTATTAGAATGTTCTCACTGACCTCTTCTTAAAAACCTTCTTATCACCTGCTAACTCCTGATTCTATTCTGCAAAATCCCTGCCTCTCTATGATCTTCTCATGTAGTTTTTATGTGTCTCAATTAAAGCCTGATCTAGCTTCTCTTTCCTTGACTACACACTCTCTCCGTCTTTCTTCAAACTTTTTATATTCTCTTCTGATTTAGACACGTCGATTTCCTATTTCAGATGTCACCCAACAAGTTTTTAAGAGATCATCGCAAGCAATACATTGCCAACACAGCTATCCCCATTAAATACATATTTTTATCAATAAAAGTATAGGTAAAGCTAATTTTGAATGCATAGCAAAACTTCCATCATTAACTAGGAACCACATCCCATCTCATCAAAAGTTTCCCAGGCTCATACGAAGAGCACCACCTTCTAATCCAACTGCAACCAGCCTGGCTGGTGAGGGATTTGACTCAGATGAAAACTGACCTCAATAAATTTATATGACACTCAGTATAAATGGTGAGACTTTGTAGGCAGAAAGACAAAGAATATTTAACATTTCCAATTTGATTTCTTCCAGTGCAATATTTAGATCTCATCCATCATTACTTTTAGTGACATCTTAGAGTGGGAGGAGGATACTCCATCATCTCTGAAAATCCTATGCAATTCTCTTGTTTTTCTTATTAACTGCCAGATTAAGTTGCATGCAAGGAAAAAATCTAAAGGCTGTAAATGCTTCTAGGTTTTAGATTTTTGCTGAATATGTTTGGGAAACACTTAAATTAGGTCCAATTAGTCTTCAATCAATCTAGTTGAAGAAATTATTCTTTTGGCTGCATTCACAGGAAACTGTTAAAAGTAAATTATGGTTCTCTGATTGCTGAAGACTGGAGAAAAAACTTCCCTTCTTCACTTCTAACAGCCTACTTCTCTATTTTTAATCAGAGCTGTTGAGTAGTTTGTCCTGGGCAAAGAAAAACGTGCATACAGAAACTGATTTGGAATTAATTTCTAATAATAGGCAATAGATACTGATATTTAATAGGCAAAGGATACAAGATGGATTTTTTTTTCTCCCCAGGCAGCCCCTTTTTGAATGCCATGTATAAAATTTGATTCAGACAAAAGAGACTCAGGTGTGAATATTGTTTGATCTACAGCTGGCAAGAACAACTGCACTCATTAAGCTGGGCTTTCATGAGGCTCACTGCATGCTCATAAGCCAACTTGAAACAAATCTAAATGGATGATAAAATTAAAAAAAGTTTTACTAAGCTGGCAGAATCAAAATGAGGTTACAGGAGAAATCAAATTCCATGTAGATAAATTGGCAGTACAAGAAAATGAAGTTATCAATTTATCAAAGAATTATACATATACATAGTCAAACACATAATCACAACTTCTTTACTCAGCCATGAAGAAAATCCAATGAGAATATGGCAAGAAGGGCAGCTGTGGCATAGATATGGCCGTAAATTTCTTCAATTTCCCATAAAAATTATGGAATAAGTACTGATATCACTGTTCTTACATAACAATCCATTCAGATGTGTTTTTACTGTGTCATCAGTTCTTAAATTAACTTGGTGACTTTCAGCAGTGGAGTACTGGGGAAGGACAGGCTGCTTTTTTTTATCTCATTGTAGTAACTTCAGTCTTTGCCAAAAAACTGTATTTTATATTCAGAGACATATTTAAGCAAAGAAAAGTGAATGGTATTTGCCAGCCATAAGAATTTAGTCTTCTTCAAAAAGGGTTATTTCCTTCAGGCAAAATCCAAGCAAAGGTTTTCATGAAGGTTGGGGCTACACAGCAGCTCAGGGACACTGTGAATAACACTGACACTTGTGAGAGAATTAAATGTGCCTTGAAAGGGGAATTTCAGCTTAAAAAGAGGAAGCTTCTTTTGCACAGAGAGTACTTGCTATAAGTAGCACAAACGTATTTGTGATAGGAAAGGGAGGATTTTCTGTGATCTGAACTTTTTTGCACATGGTGGAAAACAGACACTGAGGACAGAGGAAAGGATGAATATTTCTGTTATCAAGCAAGATCCATACTGGAGTATTTTGCTGCCTCTGAGACAGGAACACTGGAGAAAGAAATAAAGCATTTCCCAGTATTGTAATAATCCTTTTGACTGAATGCTTTAGCCTTTTTTCTTTATCTGATAATGATTTGGACAGTTACAGACAAAAACATTTGTAATGCTCCTTTAAACAAGTAGGAGCACACCTTCATAAAAACATAATTGCTATTAGTGAAGTGACTCCACAGCTGCTCTCTGTTTCATTTGAGCCACAGCTGCTATCACAGCAGCTTCACACACATCCCTTACTTCCTAGAGCAAGCTGACCAGGCTATAGCATAATCAGCCAGAGCCCATCCTACAGTGGCATCAGCACACTCATTTCCTGAATTCCTGGGGCAGGATATTTATAATCAGGACCTGGGTGAAAGGACCAAAGTGGACTCCAGGGTGTTGTCTGATCATACACATTATAAGGAGGCTGGTCCTAATTGACACCAGTAAGTACAGGGATCAGGTCCTTTCTTCATAGCTCAGTTCTGGTGGTTGAAGGGAGAAACCAAAACTGAAAGGCAGAATCTTCTGCTTTACCTTTGCAAAGTTAATGTGCCATAAGAAGCACTGTGAGAAAATCAGTATGTGTCCCCAGAGTGATTTCTGCACCAGAACAGAGGCTTGGCTCATTTCACTGAGCTACTGAATATCACATCTTCATTTAATAATTGAGATTAATTTATTGCAAGAAAAGTAGCACCTGATCAGTGCTACTTCTGTTTGAAGAGCAGTATGAGGTCCATGTCACATGCCCAGCTGATTTTGAAAGAGTCCTACTGAAAATAAAGAATTTAACACCTGAGGACTAAGCATAGAATATATTGCATGGTGGCTAATCCTTGTTAGCTGTGTTTGTATAGTTAGGAATCAAATACAGATTCATCTTTCTGTATTTAGCACACACCTTGACACCAGAGGTGCCCTGCAAACTGCTATTTGAAGTTATGCCTGTACTGAATTGTGTAGCTGTGAGGCCATTTCCATTCAAAGTGTCCTGTGCAGAAACAGGGGGCTTGGAAGAGGGATAGCCTGGGAATGGGCATTTACATTCCCTCTTCTGTACAAAGACTCTTGAAGAGTCTCAGCAACTGACTGGTCTGTGAATCAGCTGTCACCTCTAAATTGTGACCTGTGTGGGAACAGGGCTGTGCTCCCTTTCTGTTTCACTGCAAAGTCAAACAGGCTGCTATGGTTTGGTGAGATGTGAACGCAGCAATTGCTACTTCCCAGCAGATAAGTTCACTTTACTAGCCTTGATGCAAGTGCAAGAGCTGGGAAAAGAGGACAGAAGTCACTTGTTGTACCTGTGATGCAGAAGGGGTTCAACCAACCTGCCAACTCTGTGGCCAGGTGTGGCTTAAAGTGTGGAAAAAATATGTACACCTGACCTGTCCGTTAGGTGGAACTCAAGCACCACAGCTAATCTAAACAAATGTCTAATTTTGCTTTGATGACGTTCTTCCCCTCTGAATTTCCCCCACAGTTTCACTTGCAGGGAGAGCATTGTGTCCTATGTTTTGTGCAGTGGGACCAGTGGGACTCTGTGTCGTTAGGCAGCCACTGTGCTCTCTTTCAGAGATACCTGCCCCAAGCTGTGGATGAAGGATTCTTCTTGCAGAGGCACTGGAATGCTCCATGATCTCTGGACCAAAGGTATTTAAACAGTTGGTGGGTTTTAGTTGTTATTAAAAGGGAGTTTCTAGATGTTAGAGCCAAGTGATCCCAGAATCATAGCGAAAGTTATGGTTCTCCTGGAGATCTTAGATACAATAAAAGGATATTGCTGAATGGGAAGGGATACAAAATGCATTCAGAAATTAAACATTAGGAAGACAGAGAGTCGGGTTTTCTTCATGAAATAAAAAAAATAATTAAACAACAAACTCAGAATTTTTAAATGTAATTTGGAATTAAAGACAGTTATAAAAGAATGAGCAATAGAAAAAGTTTTGGAATTGATTAAAACAGTGATATTTTTCTGACTGGGCAAGCACATAGGAAACACAAGTTGCCTGAGTAACATATGTTTTTAAAATATGTCCCTTGTTGGATAATTGTATGGTTGTATGGCTTAGCATTAGGGTGGAGGACATCAGCGAATCCTCTGACCTTGCCATGTTATGGAAATTTTCTTAAGATGTGATTTTCTTTGATAAGACTTGTACAAATCCACCTGTATTTACAACATGGGTGAAGGCTGGTAAATGTATTTTAGGATAATTTAATTTACAATCCCCTGGGATAGCTTCCAAGTGAGTAGTAGAAAGTCTTTGCCATTGATGTCCTGCCTCCAGAAGGCTCACAACACTGCTCATGGAGCTGCTGAGTGTTGAATGGGGTGGAAATTTTAGAAAAATTCCCCATGCTAGAAAAATAAAGAGTAATTTACTCATTCAGTGTTTAGTTTTATTTTGAGCTCAACATGGGGCAGGAGAGTCTTCCCATAGAATAAGTGTACCTGTTGCAAGAAAACAAGGTAATTACCAGTGGAAATATGCAAGAAAGGAACATTTTGGAAGGAACTTAAGGGTAATGAAGAAACCTAAGAGTCAAAGAGCACAGATGTAACTGTGTCTTTCAAAAGATAATGACTACATCCAAAACTGAAAACAGCAATAAAGAGAGCAAATGAAAACCCAGGCAAGTGTACCTGATACAAAGCTCTTGTTTACTCTAAGACCTTAATGCTTCACTGTGCCTATTCGGGTTTTACATGCTGGTTTCATGCTGGATTGGGAGGAACAGGAGAGAGAAAGCCAATCTCAAAATAAGTCACAGAGGGCTTTCTGGAAATTGCCCTCAAAGGTAAAGGTTGCTCTTTTCCCCAAACATTGATGTCAGAGTTTTTGCCGTCCAGAGGGACCTTGGCATGCTTGAGAGGTGGGTCAATGCAAACATCATGAAGTTCAACAAAGCAAAGTGCAAGACCCTACACCTTGTGTAGGGTTGTGGCAATGCTAGGGACACCAGCAGGTTGGTGAAGTGATTGAGAGTAGCAGAATGTCCCAACCCTGAAAGTGTTCAAAGCCAGGTTAGATGAGCTTGGAACAACAACCTGGTCTAATGGGAGATGTCCCTGCCCATGGCAGGGGGCATTGGAACTAGATGATCTCTAAGGTTTCTTCCAACTCCTAACATTCTGTGATTTTATGATTCAGGACAGGAATCCCCCTGTACTGCTCTGCCTCATGTGTTTTCTCAGACCAGTTTGGACCAAACCAAAGCCCTTATGAATCAGGCCTGTAAAGTACATGTGCTCATGTGGTTTCTCCTTTCAGATTGCATTGCAGAGATAGTAAATAAAGTGTTGAGTGTGACTCCTGACTGCATACTGACATAATTTCAATTAACATACTTGCATCCACATGTTATTTGTAATTGTGAGTCATGGAGACACCTCCAGGAATTGCTGAAAAATCTTCAAAAGGAAAGAAAGATACACAATGTATGCTATCTTTATTTGGCAGGAGCAAATGTTTACCTCCCCATGGACTGACCTCACATTATTCAGGATGTCAGAGATAATTTTAAAGCCCTGGGTCTTCAAACCACTCCCATCTCATCAGTTATCACTGGCACCATGAAATAAGTGCCACATCCACTTCCATGGATGCCTTCAGCCTGTGAAAAGCAAAACTGCATATTGACTCACAGACCCACAATGTCTATCTTTCCTCTTACCTGGCCCCCTTTGACTGCTGGTCAGTTCTGGGACACAACAAGACTTCCAATGGCCTGCAGATATAAGAGAGAATTGAGCACAGACTTTGCACTGAATGTGCCAAAGGAATGGTGTAAGCAGCCCACAGTGATACTGTGTAATTCCCCTTCCTCCCTTCAGTCTTCCGGACACCAGCTCCAAGGATTTGCGTTTGTTAGTTAAAGGCATTTTATTAAAAAGGAGAAGAAAAGCTACTTGTAGCACTGAAGTTGTAGCAGCCCAATTAATGATTCAGCAATTCTCTATAAAGCAGCTCCCATGAGAGAAGCAGCTTGTCACACTCACATTCAGTGACAAGCAATCCCCCTCCGCAGGGAAGGTGGGTGTACACCCCTCTGCAGACTCACGGGAGCCTTCTTCATGCCAGCACCCCCAGAAATGTGCCTTCTGGAAGACAGCAGCCAGGAAAACATGTAGGAATTTTGAGACTTCTGTCTTCACAGCTCCAAATCCAAACCATAAAGAAAGGCATGCAGTGCTATTTGGTATATTTGCCTGGGCTTTTTCTCTCTCACTCTCATTTTCAGTTCTGATTTTGGTCTTTGCTTCTGTGAGACAGTCATTGCAAAACATGCAGTACACTCTCTCCACTTACGCCAGTAGTTGCTGAATTGCTTTAATGTCTCCTCTCACACACCTGCACTGAATCCAAAAAAATAGAGCTATCCTTTATTTTTCACTTGTCTGAAAGTCAAAATTCTTATTTATAGAATGTAAATATGAAGTCTGCAAAGCAGTTTCTGTCCTTTTCAGTGGCTTGGCACAGGCATTTTTACTTAAGCAGTCAGTTGTCTGGTTTACTTCAGTGGAGCCCAGCCTGGGAGGGGAAAACCCCTTGATAAAAGTTTACCATGCAGTTGGGTGGCTTGAGCAGAAAAAGAATGACCTCTGTCTATGACAATGGATTCTGCATGAGCCCTCCCTCCTCTCCCACCTCTTCTGCTATGACAGGTGGATCAAAAGAAAATTATCTATATCCTCCGAGCCACATGGACTTCTTTCTCCCCTTCCCTAAGAAAAGTCAGGATGAAGTTGGAAAAAATACCATTGTCAGTCCTGTACATTACAATACACTCACAAAACACATGTCAGTGAACTGAGTGGAATTCTGTATTAAACAGAAAAAGACACCAGAGACCAGGAGTAAAGGTAAAGACCCAAGTGTACCAGCCTAAAATAAAACATGACAAAAAAACGGGAAACCATCCATCAGGAAAGTGAGAACAGCAGACAGCAATTTCACTGCTTTTAGGTAGTATGAGAGCTGGAGAGTTTTGTGCCTGCTCCTGCAAAAGAGGTTTCTTTGGAGCTGTTTGAAGGAGGAGAGTGAAGGTCTTTGGCAAGGGTGGTATGGAGGCTTCTCCCAAATATATGGAAAAGGCACACAAAAACCACAAAGGTACTGCTAAAATGAAAAGTAGCAAACACAGTCCAGATGCAGGTGCCATTCTCAGGGTTCATGGGAATGACATTTGGCTTTTACCAGGACTACGTGCCCTTACACCACATGAACCCAAGCAGCCAGAGAGGTGTTTTGCTTAGGAGACAAGACACAGGGGTTTTTTCTTGTTTTCTAAAGAGAAACTATTTTTTTTTCTTTACTGCAAACTATGTGCTGTTTATCATCAGTTCTCTGTATCATATATCATAGGATTTCTCTATGTTATCCTTTACTGTTGTTAAGGATAGGTTCCTGTCACAAAACTGAAGATCACACACTTCTTCACTTCTGGTAGCTGACATCACCAAGATGTCTCCCCCACATCTTCCCTCTTCGTCACACTCTCCTCCCCCTCTACTTTCAATTCCCCATCTTCTTCCCCACACTGCCAGGCCAAGCATGCTCCCCACTCCTCTTTCCTCCGCTCCAGGTGTTTTGGGTATTTGTCCTGCCCTTCGGACCTCAGGGAGTCTGTGTTCCTCCCATGGCATACACAGTCTGCAGTAATCTTGCACCACATCACCTTCTCTGTAAACCAGAGACCTGCCATGGCATGCTAGTTATGGTTGCTAAAGGCTGGAAAACATAGTAAGCCCTTGCACCAGTCTATGGAAAAAGGTGAGATTGACTTTCTCAATACTCTCTCTCTTGCTAAAACTTGTTTTGTCACTTCTTTGGGAGTACTGGAGTGTTTTCAACCTCTAACGTATTTCTTTCTTTCCTTCTTCTTACAGTGCCATGGAGGTCTGCATATTCTTCCTTTGTACTATGATCCTTCTCCCAGGTAAAGGCACATTTTTAATTGTTAAAACTGTTTTGATTGTTTGCATCCTGCTATGTGATACTTTCTCATCCACTGAGAAGCTCATTCCTTAGTAGTATTAATTACTTCCATTGCTCAATCAAGGTCATATAGCCTATGTGATGTATTTAAATTGTGTTCAGGGACTCTATAAAATACATATAGTAAGTACTTTCTCTCTTCAACTTTATACCTTTACATTACACTTATTTTATGTTGCTCTTAAATTCTCAATTTAAATCTGTCTTTAAAATGTGTGTGTATCACCTGTGTGCATTATAGAGAAGAGCAGTACTAAACTGAAAACTGGCAGTTTGATAGGGACAACCGGAGTTGGAGGCTGCCACAGAGATCATTTTGCAGTCTGGTGCTCTGGAAGAACAGTCAAAACTTTGCATCAGGAGAGAAACTGTAAATCTTCTCCTCCTTTTGAACACAGCAGAGATGTTTGTATCTTCTGGGAGAGAGGGCTGCATTTCTTATTCCAAGAAAACACAGTCCTCCCAGACCACCACTCATAATAATGGACACATGCACAGAGGAAAGCAGGAGAAAAATCATCTCTTGTGTAGTGCAATTCATCCTTTCTTTGCATGAAGGCATAATTGTGTTTATTGACCATTTCTGTTAACAAGATCAGCAACAGAACAGTTAAATCTGACATTTACTCTGTCATTAAATTCTAAATTAATTAGAGAACAGTTATATCTGACATTTAATTTGTCATTAAACTTTGGATTAATTCTTCATTGAGACTGAAGGTGTTCACCTGCTTCTGACCTTCTGGTCATGCATTCCCTAGGCACTCACATTTACTACACAGTGTGTAATTCACAGCTTCTTCAAAGATCTAATGCTGCATTATTTTCTTAGGAGAATTAGCTCTTTAAACAGAAATTGTGCAACTATCTTCTTTGTGGCAGAATCTCGTTGCACTCATAATGCTGCAAGCAAGAATTGTTTGGATCTTTGGCCCTCAGATAAGTCTTCTAAAATATAGATGCTCACAATCTCTGTGTGGTAGGCCTTCTTTGGAAAGTAAAATATAGGAAGAAAAATAAGAAACAGTTTTATCACCTGAACTCCATAATACTAAATGAGTCAGTTTGAACAACTACGTGTCCTGTCATACCTAGTGGGAGAATTTGTGTCTAAATTTTGGAATTTAGCAGCTGGCATTTTAATCACCATTGTTATTAAGTGTTGGGCCTCTGAGTGCAACTTGATACTCTTTTGTAGCTGGTGGAAATCTTAATTTTTCTCTCTCTCTGTCTAAGGTATTGCTGCCAGTGTGCATCCGGTGAAAGCATTTCTCCATCACACAGTACACCTCTCCTGCCATTTTCCAAACTCTCAGAAAATTGACACAAAGAATTTAATAACTTTTTGGCAAAAAGACACTAATAAAGTGGTGCACGAAGTATATTATGGCCAAGAAAAACATGAGAACCTTAGTCCTGAATATATAAATCGCACCAAGGTGGACATGGGCAAATGGACCCTGCAGTTGTTAAATGCAGGAGTGGAGGACGAGGGACGCTATCAGTGTATCGTCATGCAAAAAATAACTGAACGATCAACAGAGGTCATACACAAATCTGAGTGCTCACTGCACATCATTGGTAAGTCATTTCTTCCAATTGCCATCTGGTCTGTGGGATTCTCTGTGATTTTGTTCAGTCCAGAAATATGGGTCCTGTCTCCAAGCCCCTGAACACATGCCTGCTCTGGAGAGAATTTCTAAAGGTGGAGAAGAGACTTGCTTCCTGCAAGTTTTATGGCTTTTAGGACTCTGGAAAATAAACTTGTTTATTTGCGTCTGACAAACTACCTTCTATTAAAAGTAGCAGTAGTTAGCAACATTGGTGGCAAATTAGAATTGAAACATAGCAAGATTTCTGCAAACACACAGCTATTTTATGATCATGTAAATCACAGGGAAAATAAAGAAAAGAACAGCTCACATGGAGGAGTAGAAATTCTTATGTTCAGTTAAAGGAAGGCAGAAAATATCTCTGAAGAAAAAATGGGTACATACATGGATGAGATTCAACCTGATTTTTTGCATCAGAGAATTTTTTGTAATCAGAGGAAAAGGCAGTAAACCTTTTAAAAGGGAAATAGAACTGAGGTACCAATATTTTCTTCACATTTTTTTAAATTCCTAATATATAATCCTAATGTTTCTCTATTTTAAACTATTCTGTTAGTAACCTTTATCTGTATGCCCATGTTCTGTCTTCCACTGTGGTAGTGCTAGTCATTAATAAAACAGCTTCTAACTTGCACTGGTGTTTTCAGGCTTGAGCATACTGCTTTAAAAGAGAACAGGCCAAGTGTAACAGCAGCCAAAAACAGAGTACCAGGACAACTGACCCTATCTAGCTTTGTGCTACTAGCACTTGTTCCCTTGGTCCACAGCCAGAAAATGTAGATTGCTAATTTTGATTCCCCCAGGATGTACTGGAGAAGCATTTTCAGTCAAGTTTTGGAACTCAGAAGCCCACAAAGTGCACTCAGTATCAAGGCCCCCAATTTATGAAGATGTAGATCATCAACTGCTTAGTCAATTCAAACAGTTGAATCAGTTACAAACTTAGCCAACATCAGAGCAACATGTTACTGATTTCTCACACTTAGGACTAGATCTCCTACACCTTTTAAGGTTTAGCTTAGGAAGACAATTTTAACTATGTGCTCTTGTCTTCCTTCCAAATTACTCTCTGTTCAATAAATTCCCAAAGGAAGGAGCAGTATAAAACCATATTTTAAAAAAACTCAAGCCCTTCAAAACAATTAGATGAAAAATACAAATATTGAAATGTACCTTTGCTTACGAGCTGCTTTTTAATTAGAATCTCACATGGAGGGATTTTTGCAGTTTGGCATGTCACACTTAAAATGGGCATAAGAAAAACTGAGGGCTGTACAAGAGTGACAGGGCAGTCACACAAATCTATCTAGATCACTTGATGACAAAGCGTTCAGAAATACTGCAGCACCTTGGAATACAATTTAAATGTTATTTTTTAATGTATTACATTAGTACAATGTATAGATAGCATAAAACTGTGTCAGGGGAGGTTCAGGCTGGATATCAGGAAACAGTTCCTCACCCAGGGGGCGGGAGGACAAGCACTGACAGCTTCCCCAGTGCAGTGGTCACAGCGCAGCACCAAGCCTTACAGAGCTCAAGAGCAGTTTGGACAACACTCTCAGGCACATGTTTGTGACTCTTGGGTGTCCTGTGTGGGGTCAGGGGTGGGGCTTGATGATATTTGTGGGTCCCTTCCAACTCAAGAGATTCTAGGATTCTATAGGTATGTATAGATGTAATTAGATGTTTAGATGTACTTCATACAGCCACAATTACTTACATAACAGCGGACACAGATCCTTCTCCAGTCAAAAAAGGGAAGGCTTCACAGTGGAAAACTTTGGCTCTTAAAAATGCAAGGTAGGGACCATGGTGACAAGCAGCTTAACTGAGAAATCTGCTGTTGTGGCATGTCTGCAGTGCTTCCTCTGGATAGATCAATAAGGGAAGTAGGTGAGACTAGGGAAGCTGTTTCAAAATATGCACTACTCAAAGTGTTGGGGCTGAAATTATGTCACAAGAGAGACTTACAGTTGCTCGTTTAGAAGGGATGTTGAAAAACTGAAAAGTGTGAAAAAAGCTCTAGTAGCATTATCTGAAGGCTGGAAAAAGCATGGTCCAACTAGAAACATTAAAACAACAATCTGATTACCTTATAACAGAATAATGTGAAGAGTTTTTTTCCAGAATGTGGGAACATGAAACAGATGTAAAATACTGGATATAAAAAAAAAAAAAAAAAGCTAAAGGCTAATTAATTATTAATTCAGTGACAGTCGGTGTCTGGAAGGAAGTAAGGCAGATGGTCACTTAGGAAAATAGAACAAAAGCAAAGTGATTAAGCCATTGAGAAAAATATTAAGGGCTTGATAGACTGCTGTTTCTTGAGGTATTTAATCTAATCCCAGAGCTTTTTTGGAAGACACTATCTTTAAATACAAAAGACTTCCTGAAATGTGCTTTTCTGTTAACAAACAAAACCCATATACATAGCAGGGTGTGCTCTGCGTGTAGCCAGCATCACTTTTCAGTAAATTGAGGTTCCAGAAGCTATAAAAGAGAAGTGCAGGATCTGTTCCACTATTTCCACTTGCTTACTGTCAATAAGATTGAAGCCCTTAAATCACTTGGATGTTGTGGCAAGTTTCATAGCCATGGATTATGTTCCTGCTATCCCTACAAAATACCAAGGAGAGAATAAATACTCCAGACCAAAAGTCTGACAGTGGTCAGCTAAGCAAGTCAGACCTTGAGCTTTCCTGAGGGGCAACTTAATTAAATTTTGGGGTATAAAAAAGGGGGGCATTTTCCATTTTGAGTTCATATCCATCAACTCTCTTGAGGAGGTTTAAGCGACTAAGCTAAATCCTATGCATTGTGTACTAGGACAGAGAAAATAAAAGCAACATCATGTTTCTTCATTCATGCATATTAAGAATTCTCTAGGGCAAGGATTAGATCCTTGTTCCAACACATTGAGTGTGTGTGCAGAAGAGTGAGACCATCTTCCGACCCACATTTTTCTAAGAACCCTTTTTCCCTTCTCCAATATTTCTCCATATTGTCTCTAGTCCTATTGGCCCTAAAATAATGAAGCATTTTCAATTAAATCTTGAGTCTATTGCTCAGGATTTGTTTCTGATTTTTTGGGCGGTTGTTGGTTTTTGGTTTTTTTTAACTTGCTATATGCCAACTTGTGGTCAGTATTATGTTAACAATCCCTCCTTCTCCTTTTCCATTACAGTCTACTATTTTTATTACAAACCTGTAACCAAACAAATCCTGGTTGAGAATATCTAGATTAATTAAGGAAGAGTATTGATTAAAAGCTTCCATTTATCATTCATATTTTATGTTTAGTTCTTCCCAATCCTGCTGCACTATTTCTTGCATGGGAAACTTGGCTTTTTAAAGCAACAGGTGTGTCTTTCATTGATTGTGATGGGTATTCAATTCAAAATAAAAAACCCTTATGCTATAGTCATTTCCATCAGACAAGCTAAGGGAACCCTACCCCGAAGTGATGATGAATTAAATGCTGCAAAATATTTACCTACAATACTGACAGACACCATGGATATTTCTACTTAAGACAGCACTGCACTTTGAACTTACCCCACCTGAATTCTCTCAGATGATTCCTTTCTTTACATTTCCCAATTAGAAATTTGTGGGTTTGCCCTTACCCACTCAGGAGGTCAAAGGTAGGGAGCGTTGTGGTCCCTTCTCATTTTCTGCTTAAGCCCTTATGTGTAAACAGGCCAGGTTTCATTATTCTGAGGTATTAATGTGTCTGAAAGTGGTGGAAGAGATCCATTGTCTGGCTGATCAGACTTGCATCCTTGAAACACCCTGAGAACAAGAAGCAGCAAGTCTACATACACACCAAAAAATGCCATGCAAATCCCTCCTTGGAATGCCCATTGTCTTCCTGAAGAAAACTGTTTAGACTTGTTTCTGCCTGAAGATCTTAAATAACTGCCAGGGACTGGCACAAATATGATGTGGCTGCCTCATGATCCTCTGTCTTCGGTCTATTTCAGCCAACTATAGTCAACCTGAGATAGCAGAGCTGCACTCCGGGCCACTAAAGCCCAATGGATACTTGAATCTTTCCTGTTCTTCCAGTGGAGGTTATCCAGAGCCCAAGGAGATGACTTGGCTAATTTCACATGAGAACACAACACACAGCAGTACAGCTCACATGGATGTCTCACAGGACGCTGTGACAAAGCTGTACAACGTTACCAGCAAGCTGAATATCCTGGTTCCTTCCAAGAGCCACACTAATATCAGCTGCTTGCTTCACCTTAGGGAGCAGCTGGGAAGCCTTGTCTCAGTCCCACTGGGCATAGGTGAGTCTCCGTTTACCCATTCCCATTTCTGCATGGGTAGGAGCAGGCAGTACTGCAGCATGGTCAAGGCAGGGAATAAACTTTAAGAAGGAGTATAAGTTGGTTAAAAGGGTTGTATGTTCTCCATCTTGTTCACCACTGGACTTCCTCTCTCATTTTCCACATGGGAAATCTTATTGCAGCAAGGAGAGGGCACAGAGAAGGAGGTGGTACACAATCCAGAACACAGCCTCATCAATCCCCTCCCTGGAAGATGCTGCAGTAGCAACAAAGCAACCCAGGAGTCTGGATCAGGCAGCAACCAGTCTCTGGAGGTGACAGCTATTGGGAGAGGTTGTCACTTCACAGAATCAGAGAACTGGTGAGGCTGGAAGAGGCACCTGGAGATGATCTAGTTCAACCACTCTGCTCAAAGTAGGGTCAATAGGTAGCACAGCACTTTATCCAGTTGAATCTTAAACACCTCCCAGGATAAAGACTCCACAACCCCTCTCAGCAAACTGTTCCAGGGTTTGACTACCCTGATAGTAAAAAAAGGGTCTTTTCCTGGTTTAAAGTGCTTGAGCTGCTATTCTTAATCATTCCTTAAAAAAAGGCAAAAGGCTAAACAGAAGAGTCCCATGGACTCTTAATTTAGCTCACAAACTGCCAAATAGACTGTGCTGAGTTTAAGTGTAAAGACCATGAAACTTGGACTAATATAAGAAGTATTCCTGGTGGTTTTCATAACATTTGGCAGAATGAAGTGCACATTCCAAAATGACTATTTGGGGATTTTTCTTCTCGGAGATTCTGTCTTTTTTCAGACATCTCTTGCAAGAAGAAGCAGGGGACCTGAGTTCCATTATGACTTTACTGCCAGATTATCTCAGGGTTCCACATGGCTGATCCTTTCTTTAAACTAAAGCGGTATTTTATTTATCTTCTGAACCAGGAAAACTTCTTTTCACATGTTTTCATTTGTAAGCTATGGCACAAGAACATAAAAATAAAGACAATTCCCACTTTGGTCATAAGCTCATTTGGCTTGCACCAAATATCTTTTAGACAATGCTGAAGATGGAGAGCTGTGCTTCAATTAACAGGAACAGGGAGCCAAGAGGGAGTGGTAGCATTGCAGGAAAGCCTACCAGAAACATGCACCTCACTACTGCAGATGTAAAAGAAATTTGCCACTTGTTCTAAAAATGTTCCACAGTGCAGTTTCCTTAATATAAATTTAGCTAAAAGATTGAGTTATTAACACCAGATATGGCAAACTGCCTCTGATGTCTTTGCATTCTAGGACTTTTAAATACTATTAAAATACAATCCAGAAGTCTTCTAATGTTTGTTCAGCTCTACATGTTGCTCATGAGTTTTGAAATGGTTACATTAGCTATAATGCTAAATCTTCCTCTTCCCTCTTCAATTCTTCTCTCCTCTCTGGCTTTATGAAAATAGATACCTGACAAGCAGTGATGGTGGGTAAGAAACCAGGAACTCCACAGAAACATAAGTTTTGTTTGGCAATAACAGAAACTCTATCAGCTGCTAACCCTGCCAACCAAAACCTCAAAAACACAAAAACCAGAAATAGAGGGAAAGTCCTTTGAATTCCCAGCTACTTTCACATCCCTTACAGCATTTCATTAGGCTTTGACCATCATTTCTAGCAGACACCAAGTAGTAACATGTTCTTCCAACTTGCAGAGTAGCACAGAGCAGCACTGGCACAGTAGCTGCCTCATAGGCTCTTGTATGAATTGAGTTGCTGATCTTTCACATTACCCAAACCTCAGAAAGAGTGCTTTGCTTTACTGGTGTTGAAGTGACCAGTGAGACCAGGTAGTTTCACTAGTTACTGGAAAGGGAAATAAAACAATGTGGATAGTGTTTTATTGACACTATTAAAGCAAAAAGGATGCCAAGGACCTCCACATAAACTTCTATTTCATGCAACTTTGGGATAGAGTGTTTAAAGTAATTGTCACCAAATTAAATCTTTGCTGTGTGTATCTTCTCTGTTTTCTTATTCAGAGATACGAGAGAAAGAAATGGAGCAAGCAAAGATAAATTTCTTTGGCCCACTTATATCTGTGGTTGTACTGATCACTTCTGCACTTCTTCTGGGTTTTGTGATATTAAAGAAGAATGGAAATATCTTGTCTACCAACCAGAGTAAGTTACTACTTGTCATTTAGCTCTACCATCCCTCAACTCACAGGCTTTATTTACCCTTTGTAATCAACCCTTTACCTACTTTCAAGCTGCTGACAGAAAGTTAGGTTTCATGTTGGACTTAGGCTAAAGTTCCTAGGACAATTAAGTTCTTGTGACAACTTAGTCCATCCTGCAGCAAGTCAAAGCTGATCACAAAATCATCTTTCTCCTGTTTCCTGAAATCCTGGAATCCACTTCTCCCTCTTTTTTGTGATTTGTGAGACAGGCACGGCACCAGCTTACCACCATTTCCTGTAGTTTCATCCTTCTTTTTTTCTGGGTTTGGGGTAGATTTGGCTCTTAAAATCATTGAACTATATAAATCTTCCTTGCCTATCACCACTTATAAGAGAGGTGGATCTGGGGCAGGGACGAGATGAACTTACATGAAGTGTACAGAAGGAACTCTGTCATAACAGAGTTGAACAGAGCATCAAGGCATTGCTCCACCACAAGCTGCCCACACACCGGGCTGAAAGAATCATCTTGTACTGGGAACAGGATTTGATCTTGGCATTTCATTCTCTATTTTGTTCCGAGACTAGTTCTCAGCAGTCCAGGGTTTATTCGGCACTGAATCATGCTGACATCAGAATCTGTTTTCCTTGTAGCAAGAGGGAAATGCATTTCTCAGTCAGTCATGTTTCCCTATACAGCAAAGCATCCTGAGCCCCACCTCGTTCTCTTCTCAAATTCTAAGATAACTGGACATTTATTATCAACTCTTTTACAGCTCCTATTTTTCACATTTCTGTAAATCGCATATTGGTCTATTCTAGGTGTCAGTCTAGCAGTCTAGAAGCTATCCAGCTTGAAACTGAGGCCATCAGCCAGACTGCTGACTGAGAACCACCTCTGCACACAGCAAAGCATGAGGTCCCACGTTTTTAGAGGTTCTGCCAGAACACAAATCCTCCCCAGGAGCCCTACAGAACAACATGCAACATTTTTGTGTGATGGCTGAAACCTACTGCCCAGTGTTCTCCGCTTTTTTTTTGCTCCAGAATGGTAGTAAATATGATGCTCTGCCTGTCTGCATGACTACCTTTTTGTTGTATCTTTTATTATGCACTGTGAAAATGTAAAATCCTGAGAGTCAATGGAGAAAAGCAGAGCTGCATGGGTCACAGAATGTCTCAGAAGTAGAAGGAGTTAAGCTACAATCTGTGAATCATAACCATCACTGCAAACACGATCAGAGGTAGGCTAATACCCATAGAATCACAGAATCATAGAACCATGGAATCATAGAATGACTTGGGTTGGAAGGGACCTTGAAGGTCATCTAGTTTCAAACGTCCTGCTTAACCATGAGCCATAAATACTTTTGGTAGAGCCACTGAGGCTTTGTACCAGTAACCTTCTTGTAAAGCTTCACATCAGAAAGAGGAACTTCGGGGCACTTCTCTGCCTTCTGAGAAAAGCCATGGAATTCCTATCAAGCATTTGAAACTAGAAATTTCTAAAGGAAATACTTGCTTTAAACATAATTTGTGATTAACTTCATTTTTTTTAATATCATCCAAGCTTAATATACCCAGACAGTTAGTACCCCCACAGGTTGTTCCTCTGTATTCTGACTGAGAGCTGTAACAGTAGATGCAGGGATAGTAAATGATAGCATGAGGTATCATATATGTGTATAGCTAACCATACAAAATTAAGCTGAGCAGAAAATGAAAAAATATTACAAAAGTCATGTTCCTTTTTTGGTTGACTACGTTTTCCCTTCTCTTAATTTTACTTCAGACCTTGGTGATTGAGCAGTTCATGCACTGTGGTATGTTCAGCCACAGGAAGGAGTTTTATCTTTCAGAAAAGATCCTTTGTTTCGCTCAAAATGTGTCAGTTCTCCAATCTTGAATGATCTCTGCACTTTATACTCTTCAACAGCACTGACATCTTTCAGGACGAAGAATGCAGCAGAACAGACAAAATTCTTCTGAGATCTTGATTGTGTTTGTAGGTCTGACACTTTCAGAAAGAGCAGGGACATTAGCATCATATTCTCAAGACAAATTTCAGCTCAGAGTTGCAGTCTGGGGACATAAATACAGTTGTTGTGTAGAAATATTCTTTTCTGTTAAATGATGTATGTTGCTAGATTCCACCTCAATTTTTACTCCATTTTCAGTTGTGTTAGAGAAATGCATGTCCTTTTGAGTTTGTTAAACTATTTGAGAGTCGGTTTATTAAGCTATTACACTAACATTCCAAATATTTTCATTCAGATTAATATCATTCAAATGTTATTAGAAGGTAAATGGTAGTTTAATTTTTAATTTTAATTTTTTTAATTTTTTGTGAAAGTTTATACTTTCTAGCAAACTTATTTAATGACGGATTAAAACATATGTCTTTTACTGTGTTGCTGTTTTTATTCTCCTTCCATTAAAGCATGGTGTTAGGGAATGCCAACATTTGGTATTCTCAGGGAGGAAACATTTCCAGAATTACTTCTTGGAAGCAAATGAATAAAAAAGGTATTGCTGCAATGACACTGAGAATGACACAATTGGAGGTTTCATGTGTTCATTCATACATATGTACATACGATACGTACATCAGCAGCTGTAACTAGTGGAAAAGGCAACATGGTGGGTTAGGTTTATCCTTTGACAATTCCCTTCCATCCTTAATTTATTCCTAATTGGTGAAGTTGATTGTTTTCTCCCTTGCCGTCCCTCTACTTTAGGCTGCCAACCTCCTTCTATTGACTGCTCAATTTCTCTACCTCCTCTATTTTTTCCCTTAAATCAAGTCTAATTCCTCCCTGCAGGTAAAGATTTAAGGGGAAAAAAAGCAGATGGGCTTCAGGGAAAACCTTACTTTGTCTCTGTGTGTTGAAACACATTAATCCTCTGCACTAGCAGGTGTAATGAGCACAGTAGCAAGGCACAGAAAAAGCATGGCTGATGTGTTGGTGGTTTCGTCCTCCATACAAATGCATTTAGATTTCCAGGCTATCACCTCACACACTTCATTTCTTTCTTTGGCAGCTTTCAGTCAGTTAGTGACTTCCATCAATGTGGCAAGCACATGAAAGAGTGTACACCCACTACATGTTCCATGCCACAGCATGGAACAGCTTCACTCAAAACAACCATTCCTTTATTTTTAGGCAGAACATTATGAATTTCAGAAAATGTTAACAAAGAAATGGCAAAGGTGTGTCAAACTCACATTCAACGCCCTAAAGTGAAAATCTGTTATCAGAGTCGGAGTTGTGATAGATTGCTTCAGGTTCACTGATTAACCAGCACTGACTCACCAAGTATCTGAGACTGGAATGAATCTAGGGAGATTGTCCAGCTCTACCCTCCCACTCAAGCAGGGTCATCTGGAGCAAGTTGCCCAGGTCTATGTCCAGACAGTTTGTGAATATGTCCAAGGAGGGAGACTCCACAGCATATCTGGGCAACCTGGTGCAGGGCTCAGTCACCCCTCACAGTAAAAAGGATTTCCTGGTGTTCAGAGAGAGCCTCCTGTGTTTTAGTTTGTGCCTATTGCCTTTGGGCCTGGGCACCACTGAAAAGACTCTGGCCCAGTCTCTTTTGCACCCTCCCTTCCAGCATTTATACACACTCATGAGATCTCTCTGAAACTTCTCCAGGCTGAGCAGCCCCTCACCCTGTGTACTCAGGCTGTGCTCCAGGTGAGAGGTGCTCCAGTCTTTTAATCATTTGTGTAGTCCTTCACTGGGCTTCCCGGTACGTCCAAGTCTCTCACATACTGGGAAGCCCAGAACTGGGCACAGGCCAGATGGTGCCTCACCAGTGCTGATTAGAGGGGCCGGACCACGTGCCTCAGCCTGCTGGCAACGCTTTCCCCGATGCAGCCCAGACACTGTTGGCTGCCTTTGCCACGAGGGCGCACTGCTGCCTCATCTTCAGCTTGTCCACTAGGCCACCCTGTGCTTTTCCATCCAGCTGCTTTCCGGATGGATTGCCCCAGGCTGTACCTGTGCATGGGGCTATTTCTCCCGAGGTGCAGGGCTTTAGATTTCCTTAAATTTTTTCAGAGGTTCCTCTCTGCTCATTTCTCCAGCCTCTTGAGACCCCTCTGGATGGCCGCACAACTGTCTGGGGTCCACTCCTCCAAGCCTTTTATCATCTTTAAATTTGCTGAGTGTACACTTGCTCCCAGCATGCAGGTCATTAGTGAAGAGGAAAGGCAGTTAGTTTTACTGAAAACTCCTTAATGCCATTCAGTGCTACTGCAACAAGCAATTTTTCCCTATGGTTAACAAGTGATGGAACTTTGTTGTATTTCCAGATGGACTGTTGTATTTCCAGAATATTCTACAGTTACTTCTGAGGAGATTGTTATTAACAAAGCATGGCAAGTATGCCTTAGGGTACTTCTTCCTCTTTCAGGTGAATTATTTGCTACTGGAGTTTACACTCAACCTTGAAAATATAGTCATTCTATTAAAGGAATCTATCTATCTATGTTTTGGTTTCAAATTCTCTTTCTTCCTCCTTTGCAAACTCAGAAGGCAAAAAGCAAAAGTATTTTGTTGCACTGAGTAAACAAATTGTATATGTATGTGTGAAATACATCTCTACACTGGAATGCCAGGCTGTCCTAATTCATAACTGATCTTTCCTTGGTTTTCAATCTTCTGCACTAGGAGGACCATAATCCTGGGACAGGGAAGGATTTAAGCAAGACATGTTTTCTGATCTCAGGATGGACTGCCAGAAGGTTTTCAAGAGAAAAACTACAATTAGACAGGAGAGCTGGTGAAAGTTGAGAAAGATGGGAAATGGATGAGGACTGAGAAAGTGTAAGGAGATGAGAGATACACCAGGCTAGCTTGCAGCAGGAAGTGTAAGTGCACCAGATGCAGAGCTGCTTCACAGAGTCCAGAAAGCTGGGCAAGGCTTGCCACTAGCAAGGAAAGATTCTGCACAGAGAAATTCAGAATATTCTTACAGACATTGACTTGTCATACCTCCTCACATACTTGTGAAATTTATTATAGATATGCAAGCTCAAATTATCCTGCACTTGGTGTATTCTTGATATTGAGACCAACATATCTTTTGTCCATTGCTTTTGTTATTCTCTTAAAACAAAATCAAAAAAATCTCATGACAATAATAAAAATTATGGCCAACCATGTGTTTCTAATAAGCAATGCTTATTATTTCAGAAGGGCACAGACCTAGGAAAAAATGGAAAGATGAGTTGAGAGTAGCTCAGATTGCAGTTACATAGCTACATGCACAGCTGGTGCACCATGTATATTGCCTGCCCTCTTCTGAAACATGCTTCTGATTTAACTTGTACAGGTGGGAAAATGGGACTATGGCACAGAAGCAATGGAGAGGTCTTACTTCTTTACCTTGCACTGTTAAATACGCTGCCATACCCAGTTACATAACAAAGGTCATATTTTTTAAAAAGTGAAAATATTAGAATTGGAGAAGAAGTGAAAAAAAGGTGATTAAGTCTCTGGAAAGCATGTTTACAATGGGGAGTTTATGGAGTTCAGCCTATGCAGGTGATGAAGAAAATGGAGAAAGTATCTGATGAATCTGTCCAATACTCCAACACTTGAAATGATTGATTCAACAAGGAAGCTGTGAAAGATCCTTCCTACTAAGTGACTACTTACTGGAGAGTCCAGAACTGGACACAGTACTACAGGTGTGGCCTCATCCAGGGCTGAGTGGGGAAAGAACACCCCCTCCAAATCCAGTCCAAGGTACCATTAGCTTTCTTTGTCACTTACCTTCAGCTTGGTGTCCACCAGGACTATTTCTGCAAAGCTGCTTTCCAGCTTGTCATCTCCCAGATGTGCTGTTGCATGGAAAGGAGACAAAGAAGTTGAGTTGAAATAGTCAGAATAATCAGGTTTCTTTAATGTACATGAAAGATCCAGCATATAATGCATTTGTACTGTGGAATAGAAAGGAACTCATTTAACAAAATATGAGGGGCAAAACAAATTATGACACCTAGCAAGAGATTCTGTGTGGAAAGAAAAGCCAAGACAAAGCCAAGGAAAGAAAAAAAGATGCTCGGTATCCTATTCCTTTATCACTAGATAGTTTCTTGAAAGAATTATGGGTAGCCACAGCTTCTATTTCTCAAGTTGCCTATGGCAACAGAGCATATTGTGAACGAGCTAGAAGCCTTTCCTAGTAGATCAGACATCCAGAAGCAGAGGATCTTAAAACTGTGAGATCTTCTTTTTTCAGAGATTTTTCTTTCTGTGCCTGAACTACCGTGAATCCACTGTTCAATTACTGTTTGGAGAGTGACACAGCTGAGGTTGGATTGGATTGGATTGGATTGGATTGGATTGGATTGGATTGGATTGGCTGAAACAGGCAGAATTATGCTGAGGGATAACAACAGGACATATGGCCAGTTATCTTTGTCCAGCTGTATTGGAAAAGATAATTTAAATTAATGAACCCCTCAGTAACAACTTATTCCTTCTTCCGCTTTAATTCGATCACAGTTAGAGCTTATAATTAAAAGGTAAAGGTATTGCTTAGGAACTTTGAAATCATGGGAAAGCAGGCTTTCAGGAGTGAAAACTATTTTGCAGACCTAAGCTTTTATAGAAATCCAATTAGACTTTAAAGGTAGGGGGTGTTTGTTTGTTTTTGGTGGGGGTTTTGGTTTTGTTTGTTTGTTTGTTTTTTGTGTTTTGGTTTTTTGTGGTTTTTTTGTGTGGGGGGGTTTTGGTTGGTTGGTTAGTTGGTTGATTTGTTGTCGGGGGAGGGGGGTGTTGTTTTTTGGGTTTTTTTAATTGGGTCAGTGGTTAAGTCCCTTAGTATTATGTATGCACCCAGAGCAGAAAGTGTATAACAACTCAGTACAGGAACATAGAAGGTTTATCAATGAAAATACAAAAACGCTTGATCAGCATAACACACTGAAACATCAAACCCCAGCTTCCCTTAAAGTGATGCAAAGCAGCCGTTTGATCCCAGAACACACAGTGAGGAACCATGGCACATACTTGTTTTCTCATATCAGTTTTACCACTCCTAAGCTTCCTCCCACTGGCAAAAAGTGAGTGGAAGTCTGGATTCAAGGATATCACATCGCAGACACCCATCAACAGAGGAGTTTCAGGGTGCTGACTGTATCTGCCCACTGTCAAGGCCAGCACAAAACACCTGCAGTAGCTGTACACCGCAGGGGGAAAACATAGTTTTGCCTTATGATGACGGTCCCCAGTCAGGCCATTGGGCTTGGGACTTTATTTAATCTTTCTCCTCCTTTTTCCTTCCAGCAGCCCCCACAGACAACGAGCAGGCCTGGCGCCTCCCCCCATCGCCCCCCAGACTTCCTGAGGCAGAGAGCACGGCTTGAGCTGACATCCCGGGACCCTCTGGGCTGCGTATCTATTGCGCTCGAATATCCACATTAATTCTTCTACTTAAAAGCCGAGGCTGCGGCGCCGGCACCGCGGGCTGACTCGCGAGGTCCCCCTGCCGGCTCGGGAGGCCGCTCCTCGGCCCGGCGGCTCCGAGGCCGTGCGGAGGCAGTGAGGGGAATATGAGGGGCTGTGAGAGGCTGTGAGGGGCTGTGAGAGGCTGTGAGGGGCTATGAGGGGCTGTGAGAGGCTGTGAGGGGCTGTGAGGGGCTGTGAGGGGCTGTGAGGGGCTTTGAGAGGCTGTGAGGGGCTATGAGGGGCTGTGAGAGGCTGTGAGGGGCTGTGAGGGGCTGTGAGGGACTGTGAGGGGCTGTGAGAGGCTGTGAGGGGCTGTGAGGGGCTTTGAGAGGCTGTGAAGGGCCCTGCGGGGGCTGTGAGGGGAACGTGAGAGGTTGTAGAGGGGCTGTGAGGGGCTGTGCGGAGCTATGCGGGGCTGTGAGGGGCTGTGAGAAGCTGGGCGGGGGGGGGGTGTTGCTGCCGTCAGGGCGTGCTGAGGGAGAGCTGTGGGGGCACAGTGCCAAGGGCTGGAAGCGGCGCCAGGAGAGCTCCAGTTCCCCCTCACACTTCCAGCGAGGTCAGCGCTGAGGCCGGACTGGGCTGCCCAGGGTCATGTCCTGCCAGGTCCTGTAAACAGAATCTTGGAATCACAGAATCAATAAGATTGGAAAGGACTTCTGGGATCACCAAGTCCAACCTTTGACCAAACATCACCACATCAACCAGACCGGAGCACTGTGTGCCATATATCCAATCTGTCCTTAAACACCCCTAGGGACAGTGACTCCATCACCTCATTGGGCAGCCCAATTCAATGTTTAAAACTCCATATCTGGGAAGAAATTCCTCCTGATATCCAACCTAAACTGCTTCCACTACAGATTGAGACTACATCCTCTCCTGTCACTAGTTACCTGGGAGAAGAGGCCAACACTGCATCTGGCTACAACCTCCTCTAAAGTAGTTGTAGAGAGCAGTAAGGTCTCCCCTGAGACCCCTTTTTTGCAGGCTAAACACCCTCAGGTCCCTTAGCCACTCCTCATAGGACTTACTCACCTGATCCTTCCACACTTTGCCCTTCTCTGGACTCAAGGATGGAAATGGCACACCCTTCCAGGAGTACTTGTGCTACTTGAGTGTCCTCCGAGAGAAAAATTTTTGACTCACACCAAGCCTGAGCTGCTCTTCTTTCAAATTCTGGCTGCCATCTCTGATCCTCTCACCATGCACCAATGTGAACAGTGTGGTTCCATCTTCTCAATAACCTCCTTCTGCTTGTTGGAAAGATGCAATTTGATATCTCTTCTCCAGGCCAGAGGGAGCTTCAGTGGCCTCTCCTCCCAGTGCAAGTGCTCCAGTCCCATCCCCACCAAACTTGCACTAATTTATCTATGTCTTTTTTTGCATTGAGGAACCCAGGAGTGGACACGCTGTTCTAGAGGTGGTCTAAGAAGTGCTGAGCAAAAAGCAGTAAGTGTCACCCCCCTCACACGATCTGCCAGCAATGCTGCAGTGTTGTAGTACAGCCCTAGCTGCCATCAGCCTTGTTTGCTGCCACTCTTCTGTCATGAGCTACATGGACAGAAGTCATCTCACCAGCATCTTCCTCTTTCCACCTTTCCCCCAGAGCAGCTACAGCACTTTGGACATGAGGTACAGAGAGCCTACACATTCGTTCTGCTGGTCTTTAATGTTGCACTGTAGTTTTCTTATCACATCTCCCCCTCCACTCAGGCCAGCCTCATGAGCAATCCCACAAGTCTAGCCCACTCTCAACAAATTCTTTGAAGTTTGCTCCATTCTCATTCTGGGAAATTTTCATGTAAATCTAGAAGAAAATACAGGGATAAGGAGAATTATTCACGTGAAGAAAACTCTGAGACAGTCAAGGCAAAGATGGTGTGAGACAAGAAGACTGAGGTTCAAAAAGAGAGGAAATTAATTATACGGTGTGTTTGAAAGTCTAAAGCTATTCAGAAAACTGAATGCAACAGGAAGAATTGAATTCATCCAATAAATGAGAATATGGATGATAGCACATCAGAGACAGGGACAGAGACTCTCTAAGGGGAGAAATTCCTATTTAATGAAACTTACAAACCATGCAGGTGAAAATTGCAGCTGGTAGAAGTTTTCCTCTCAGAGAAATCATTAAGAATTTAAAGTATACTCTTAAAAGGGAAATTACATAAACAAGTATTAGTAAAACCTCGAAAAAATCTAGCCAAAATCATTTCAATAATGACAGTACAGTACAATCCAAACAAAATTGGGAACAGAATGAGAACAGATAAAATATCAAAACATTCCTTTTACGTTTTTAATTATTTGCCCCCCCACCCCCAACTTCCAAAGACAGCCTTTGCAAATTGTTTTCAACATTTCCAAGAAAAATTTAAAAATCTGTTGGAAGTTTCTTTTCTAATATCGGAGGCTTCCCTGCACTGAATTTTCTTTATGGGCTGATTTCAGCTGACCTAGAGAGAAGCACTGGGAGACTGATGTACCAGTGAATAACGAGACCTGATAATTTTGGTTACCAAACACAGGTCATTAGACATGTATCAATGTAAGTATATGGTGGGTTTTAAGCTCCGTAGTACTGTACAACTCCATTGTGTATACTCTTCTCCATCAGCTGTTTCCTAAATGTATTATTGGTGTGAATAAGTACAATTTCAGAAACAAGTAACAATATGAAAAGAAAGTAATACCACTAAAAGAGGGAATGTAAGGCAATAAAAGACGATGTCAGACAAAAAAAATTCTCCATCTCATAGTTTCTCCTTGAAGTGCAAGAAACCAAGAGGAGCAGTGCCAAGCCTTTCCATTTACATTTACACTTCGTACTTCTGAGACATGGAAATCCATTCTTTTACATGCCCCCGGCAATTCCCAAGCATTTGAGCGAGCTGAAAATGAGCCCTAAGGGGAAGGCTCCAGCATCACAGTTATTACACACCCACAGTGACTCCTCCTATCAAATGTGGAGTGGTGCTGACAGAACTGTTAAGCTGGGTAGGGCTGTCACAATGACATTTTGCAAAGCATTCTTTGCTGCATTTCTTGGTGAGTTTAACACCTTAAGGTGTAAGATAGTGTTATCATGTCCTCACATGATAAGGCAACGTTACAGTGCACAAGCGAAGGAGATGAAGGAAGGAGTCTGTCATTGTGGATTTTTAGCAGCCAATTTTTAGCTTGCCCTGGGCATTTTTGGAGGTAAGCTGTGGAGCACGAGACTTAAGGAATTGGAAACATCATCATAATTATTTATTGGCTTTATATAAAAATGTTACTTATCTGTTACTGATCTTCTCTGAACCACTCTGTGTATATTCCTGCTCTGTCTATACAAGCAATACTAACAGAAGTTAGTTGCCTTGATAAGGCTTGAAAAACACTTAGAACCCCTACTCCTTTTACGTCTCTCCCTCTCACATGTGCAGGAAAGAGGAAAGAAAAAAAAAATGTCCCACCCATCTAGTCGTGGCAGCAGCTCTGCATGTTCCAAGAATGCACAATATTCTGGAAGAAAGCCATCGTTATCACTTGGGTTGTTGCAGTTGATACCTTGATTGTAGTAGGAGCATGTTTTTTCTAATTTTCACTATAAATATCTGAATAATTTGAAGTAAAATAACAATCTCTGTGCCGATCTTGCCAGCTCTTAGATCTCTTGAGCTCAGAAACAAGTCACTGGGCCCTTTGTGGATGGAGAAGACATTACCTGAAAGGCAAATTGCACAAGAAGCTCAAAAATACATGCAGGAAAATCATGCAGAGAAGTACTACTCCTGATTCAAGTGAACTCCTTAAAAAGCCTCTAATAAGTCTGTCAACAAATACTGTGTATTGGACAGCAGGCAACTGCAATGGGTCTTTGCCTTTCTTTCTCTTCCAGGTATTGTAAATAGAACCAAAATGTTCATGTGAAAAGATGAAGAAGACAGCAGATCACGACAGGCTTCTGAGCATTGATTAGGTAAACCTAGATTTTGGTGCGTTAGGACCTTCAAAGTAGTGCAGTGAGAAACAAAGCAGAAAAATATTCTTTTGTGTACAATGGCAATACTTCTTCTCAGCATTCAATGGGAAGATGCACTGCTTTTATTTTAAGCAAGTAGTCCAATATAGCTGGTAGAAATGCAGTTTCAGGAAGAAGTGAGATAGATTTTACACATAATAGAGAACACAGATTGTTCTGACCTGTGTGCCCAGTGGTGGCTTCCCAGTGGTTAAAAAGGCCCGTTATGAAGAGGAACAAGCTTACTCTATTTCTCTTTCTGAGAGCAGGGAGCAGCTGATGTGATTAAGTAGGTGAGTGATAGAACCACTCTTGACTGATCTGAAGAAGTTCTGTGAGAAGAGGTAAAATTGTGGAGCTTTGAACTAGAAAATACAACAGGCCCTGGAAACAATCCTGCATGAACAATGCTGGCTGGGCATTAGAAGAAACATCACAGGCTTATCTTTCTGGTAAGTACACATAGACCAGTAAAAGGAGGCAAAGTTACCTGGGTCTATTGGCGTATTTGGAAATGTGGGTGTTCTGTGCTTTTTCACACGTGAAAGCATAAAGATGTTCAAAGCTTCATTCTGTTCAGCAATTTCTACAGCAGAGTGCTTGATGTACAATTGATTTCAGCAAAAGAAAGGTGGTTGTCCTGTTAGTCATCCAGCCTGATGTAAAATTAAACAGGAGGGAATTCTTTTTAAACTCAGTAAAATATCTTGATTTGTAAACTAAAGGAGGAATCTGCCACTTTAAGTCACAGGAAAAAGAATTGCAGGCTCATCCTCTACAATGTTCCTGATGAGAGTGAAAACCAAGTCACTGGTGTGGACCTCTGCTACAGTAACACATTCCAAGAATGAGCTACAATGGAGTCTCAGACACAAGGCAATGCATCTGGGAGATTGTTACCTTCAGTGAGGGAGCCATGTCAAGGCTCTAGTTCTCTGTGTGTCACATTTATTCCATGTAGGACTAACTCACTACTGAAGTGTCTGAGGACCACAGCCATTTTTTAACATTGCCTACAGGGAAATGGTTCAAACAAAATTAGAAGGATGGCTGACTAGTTGAAAATTCCAAGAAGCTTATTTTCTGCATTTGAAAGTAGATAGGAAAAAATGAAATGGCTGTTTTCATTAGCTATAACCTGATTTATAATCTGGCATAAATGAAACATTTCAGCAATAAAGAAAGTCTGGAATTGAAACAATAGAGCTAAATGGTTCCAAAGAAAAGATGAGAAAACACTAACTTTGAAACACTGAAACCGAGAAAAAGCTAACTGAGAGAGGGCATCTGTGAATGTCCTGGTATCTTTGTAGCACTGAGGTTTATGTCAGGGCAGATACAGAAACTGGCACTGGAGTTATCTAGGTATTTAGGTGCTTTATTTGTCAGTATCACTATAATGTACAAGCATTTCCCAAGAGAAGTAGACATGTACTGCCACACTGCAAGATAACTAAAGCACAGAGTTAAGCAATTTGACCAAAGTTGTGGTCAGGAACAGGAAAGTTGTGGAAAAGCAAGGTACAGAATCTGATCTCCTGAGAATCACTCCACTGTCTGATTCACAAGGCCATTCTTCCTTGTTGAGCCAACAGCACAACAGCTGATCTCAGACACTGCAGACCACTTTTCCAACAGGAAATCACCATTCTGGGCTTTGCTTGAACTGGGTTTAAAAAGGATGTGCTTGTTTCTGAGTGGCAATTGGATAATAAGCATACTTAGAACCTGGGCAGACTTTGATCTGCAAGGGAAAAAGAGAACAGTGGAGGAAACAAGTCAAGTCAGAGGCTTGCAAGTAGCAGTTTGACAAACATGGACTAAAGGAAGCATTGGTATATTAGTTTAATTACCCCATATTCTTGTCAGAAAATGCTTTGCTCTCTAAAGCAAATATCCCTGCTTGTCATTCATCCAAGTGAATACACTTAATCTTTTATTAATTACTTTGTTTCTCAAACCAGCCATTGGCATTTCCATGGCTCCTGAATCCTAAAATATTGTACATGTGCAATCAGTACACAGCAGTGTTAATAGATTTTCCATAATAATCTTTTTATAGTTGCTCACTTCCCAGATACCCAAGGAAATACATCACATCTGCAATACAGTGCAGAGACAGCTAGTGGGCAGTACCAGGAAGCTGGCAGCAGGCAGTAGGGACCAACATCCAAACCTGATCAGGAATTTTTGAGTTTTACCATGCTGTGGACCATATAGCAATAGACACATTTCTTTGCAAATTATTTCATGTCTCATTTGCAGGCCACAGAGAAAAAACTTTCTTGTGTGCTTATCCATGTGACTTATTGATATCTCCAGTAATTCTAGCCTCTGTTAAAAAAAAAAAAAAAAAAAAAAAAAAAAAAAAAAAAAAAAAAAAGAAACAAAAAAAAAGCCCTCATATTATCATCCCCTCATCTTACTTGGTCATGCCTCATACTCAGAATACCTGCATCAGCACCTTTTTTTCTGTGCTGGTCTTGCTGACCAGTATGTTTTGACAGCTATTGATAAAAAAGCTGGTTACCACCAGGTGATGATATGTTTGTTACTGACAAGCAGCATGGGCTCCCAGGCCCCCACAAGAGGAGTTTTGTATTGCCTTTGAACACAGTGCCTCTTAAAAGTGGTAATGGCTTTTCTGAAGTAACACTGTTTATTAGGAAGTGCCAGTTCTTTGAAATCAGCCCTGCTGGTGAGAATTAATTGATTGAGTAAATATTAATTATTTCAGTAAAATCTGGGGAAGAAATTATGTGGTTATGCTATCTGAATTTAATATTTTCAAAATTAGGCATTCTTTTTCTACTGGAATACCTTTTGGTTTCCAACATTTATGTTTTGAAAGGTTTAAAATATTCAGAAGTTCAGATGGAAAAAGTGGTTTTCAAAATCGATGTAACAACATTTCAAATCTCCCCTGTTATTTTTCCCTCACAGAATTTTCATTCACTATTTTTGGTAAGCTTAGGATCTTTGTGACACTTCAGGAGGAAGAGGTACTTCAAAATCAGACCTTCACAGAATCCAAAACTGCTTCAGACTTCTTCTGGGTAAACTGTCTACCCAGATACTGCAAATCAGGCACTCTTCTGAAGTGGTCCTTACTGGAACCTTTGCAAACGACTTTGCCTATTTTCTGAACATCTGCTTGTGTTTAGTGTGGTTCATTTAAAATCACAGACATCTGGCAACATGAATATATTCCATCATGCCCTTTCCTCTAGGCCACTTTGGTACTCTAGGTGTTATTCAGGCTGTCTAGATCAAAGAAACAACCACTTCATATTTCAATTCCAGGGTCTATAGTACTGTAAGAAAAACCTGGTCTGTCTGTTCAGTACTGTGCTATTTCTAGTTTCATTCTTGGTTGATGAGGGCAAGTGAAGAGAAATGTAATCACTTGAAATCATAAATCAAATCTGAACTTGGAGCACTGATGTTTAGTAGAAACATGAACAAAACATGCCTAACATTGCTGTTGTCAAGCTCTTTATCCAGAAAATAATTTCTTTGATACTGATGTCATCAGTACCCCAATGTGCGGTGTCCCAGGTGGAGAGTTGATGCTTAGGGATCAGGGACAAAATCAGAGCCTGCAGGATGGCTAAGATTCCAGCAACAGTGCTGCTGCTTTGTCTAAAGGTGTGTGTTTCAGTATGTGTGCTCTTACAAAGGTGAGCAGAGTAGAGGTAGAAATATCTTTTCATCCATTAGAACACAAGACTGAGTGTGGAGTACCTCACCTTTAAAATGGGAATAATAGTAATATTTCATTACCTGCGTAGGCATCAGTCTTCCCTTTGGTAAATCACAATACAAAGTAGCCTTCTGGCTATAGGAATGGTTAGCCTGGTAATAAACACACCACTAAAAAATTATTTGGCCCTTTTAAAAATTAAATCCTTGATGTTTTAAAAGCAAGGTCCACAGAGAATGGCACAGCCTCTGCTTTTGCCAGCCCTTACTTTCTGATTACGTGACTTGACTTTGCACCTCAGCTCCCTGTACATTAGTGTCCCTGATTGTTAGATAAGGTAATGGTCCCCAGAGTTACAAAAACGCTTTAGCATCCCGAGACAAAAGGAGAGGTACTGTGGAAGCACAAAGAACTGTTTACATGAGTTAAAAAATAACTTCTAACCTTTGATCCTGAAGATCTATTTCATGTGTGCACCATATGCTCAAAGGCCTGACAGCTTCAGCTTCACCTTTTTTCTGTGGATGCACTCTTTGACTTCACAGCCCTTATGCTTTTAGCTTGATGGCATCCAAGATGTTTCTTAGCAATCATATTTTGCCAGCAACACACATTCTTTACTTCTCAGGATCTGGGAAATTTGTTGCATTCCTCTCTTTTCCACACTGCTCCTTGGAGAAGTTAACCTCTGAAGAAACCTCAGCAAACAAACAGAAATCCCACAAGCATAAGGGATTTGCAGCATGTTGAAAATGCATAGGGGTGGAAAAACAACTCTGTAGCTGTCAGCTGAACCTGATCCAAACAAGCTGATCAAAGATGATAACTCCACTTTGTTTTGTGCAAAAAGATCTTTGTTTATACATCGGGTGCACAACAAGGGGAAAACATTAGCAACATTGAAGCAGCTGGCCTGAAATGAAAAATGTGATGGCTAGAAGAGAGGAGCAGCAGCCTGCAGAAGAAATCAAATTTTCAGGGCTTCTGGTGACAAAGGAAATGTTATGGAATGTTTAAGGTTTATTTCAGGGCAGATATTTTTTAACTGATACCTTGCCTCTAATATTTAATTTAGGGAATGTTGTGTGGCGTGAAAGGAGCAGGAATAGAAACAGGCATGGCCATGAACACCTTACTTATATCATGACTATGCTAAAAGAGTTTTTTTTTTAAAAGAAACTGCTTGCCCAAGCCAAATGGTCACAAAGAGAATGTTAGCATGGGAAAGGTAGGAAACAAGACAGCAGCCTTGCAGTGAAAGTTGTCAGCTAAGCCACTTGAAAGTGCAAGAGCAGGAAAGGAAAAGGCAGATTCTCTCCCTGCTCTCCTAATATCTGCCTTTCCTGCGCAGCAGTCAACTAGCAATCACAACACTCAGTACTGTTTCACTGATGACTTGATCTCACAGCCTAATGCACCCAGGCCTCTTCTCCACCTCTCCTTCCCTGGTTCCAGGCTGCCTATGCAGGTGAGAACAGCCACCTTCAGTTGTACTAAAGGTCCACTTAAGAAGGCAGCATTACTGCCCCTGTAGACTGTGACACGTGCTGAGGGAGGGAGTGAATGAACAGTCCAAATGTAGTTCAACTGTCTCCCAGGTTCTAAAATCCACCAGTTCTAGTCCTCCCTGAAAGTCAAAACAGTCCTGAGGGAGGCATTGAAATGGCAGATTTATCTTATGCTTTTTCCAAAACATTCATGATTTTTCAGACCTCTACCATAACATACCTCAGCTGCCTCATTTCCAAGCTGAACAGCATATTTAATCTCTGCCTGTATGTAAGTTATTCCAGTTCACTGATAATCCTTATTCTTTCATACTTCTTCTAGTTCCAGTATATCCTGTTTTCAGTGGGAAAGACCAGAGCTGAGGACAGCATTCAGGATGTGGACATGACAGGTTTTTAATCTTCACATGGCATCTCCTAGCCTGCCACAGTCAACAAGAAGCTGAAAGGTAAACAGCTGGTAGCTGAGATGCAAGCAGTTATAATCACTGTAAGTCCTCTTGGACTGCATAAGTACTTCTAAAAACAAAAAGTAAAATAAATAAGCCAACTACCATTAAAATAAAAAGAAGAAAAAAGCCAATGCAAATTACAAAATTTTTGCCATCGCCCAAAACAAACCAGCAATAGAAAAAAAAGTTTGAAGAATGTTACTAACACCAAGCTACAATGCCAAATGTTGTCTCCTGTCTTACAAGATGATGGATGATGGGTTTGTTTCAAACTCCAAGCAAAATAAATTGGATTCTGGGAAAAGTTAAAAAATTAATAACTACAATATTTTCTGAGGGCTGAAAGTGCTACTAGAAAAGCAAACAACTCAAAGCAAGTGTAAAGACTAAAAGAGAAGGAAAACAGTGAAAGCAGTAAGTGTGACAACTACTCATGGAGGACTATGCAATAATCAACATAAAGAAAAAGACAGAATACTAATATTTTGACTCCAGAACACTTAGAATAGTTTCAGGAAACCTCAAGGAACAGAGGGATACTTTCAGGCCACTTTTTATAGCTATTTCTCCTGGTTCTGGCAGATTCCCTTTCCCTCCTATCCAGCCTCTTTAGTCATGGTGATGTTTGTGAATCTGTATAGGAGACAGGACCAAATTAAAAGCATACATACTTTTCATTTTGACTCTTTAAACAGATCTATTCCCCAACTTCCTGTCCACCTTCACAATCAACCACACATAACAAAGAAGGGTAGAAAAGTGTTTGGATTTGAGGGAGGCAAATAGGAATCCCCTAACCCTGTGGCTCTGCTAAGAGGATTTGCTTGGAGCCATAGCTTCAGATTCAACCAGGTGATAAATTATATTCATCTAAGTATCTTGTATCTCTTTCTTTTTGATAAAAATCCAGAAGTATTGGGGTCAGGTCCCTTTGTTTTATTTCAGCAGTGACTTAGTTATTGAGTTGGCCATCAGAGAGAGGAGTGGCTGTGCCTGTGGAATCAGTCAGGTAAACTGGCCAGTCGCTGACAGATAATGAGGTAAACAAGATTGTATCAAGATTTGTTACAGACAATTAGACCAAGTCACAGCTGGTAAGGTGGAAAGGTTTACAAATACCTGGCACTAAAAGCCTATGGAATAAATCAATGCCCAGCAGGACAGGGACTGTTTGTTTGCAGAGTTCCTCATTCTTGTAACTATCTGCAACTTATCTCTGCAATAATGCATGAGGATATTAGTTCAAGTGAGTTTATTCCTATGTACAAATGAGAGGCAATACATAAACAAGTGTGGTTTTGGAGCAAAGATCTTTCCAGGAAGCAAAATACTTCCTTAGCTGAGGCATCTTGTCATGGAAACTATTTAGACTGACATAGAAAAAAAAATGTAGTAGGACATATAGCTCAACATGATTACCTCTTTTTCCCTTGCTCTTCAAACACAATGTCAATATTGACCAAAACATGAGTATTTAAAAGCCAGCCAGAAATTTCTCATCGTCTATAAAATCTTGAAGACTCACTCTACCCAAGAAGCACATTCTAAAGCATGATAAGTGTGGGAAAGGGTATGACAAAAAGTAGGTACAATACAATAGCAACATTTTAAATTACATTTTATGCTTTAAAAAAGAAACACAATGTACTTTCTAATCTACATTTTAGTTGTCATATCATCCCATTAGCAACTGTGACACAGAAGACAAGAGGAGATTAATTATTTCCTTTCTTTAATGAGTAGATTTATTCAGTAATGGCAGAATAGTGCGTGTGACCATTTCACAGGAAAGCAGAGGTGGTTAATGAGAGCTTCATTAAGACTGATGATGAAACAATACTGTAATGAAAGCATAAATTCAGGGGCTGGGATATTATAAAGACAGAAGCATTGTGAACATATAGTTTGACTTCCTCTGTAATAGAGACTTTGAGTAGGATTTGGTATAAATGTCCTAACTACTAAAAAAATCCCAGTTTTTAGTAGAAAGCATTTTGCATGAGTAATTGTTGGTAATTGTTCTGACAACTATTTGTCAGCAATATTACCAAATTTACTTGATTTCAAGTCTGAATTTGAGTAAATTCAGATTCCAATAAGTGTGTCTTGCTGGACTAGGTGTCTGGGTGTAAATGTAGGCAAATGCATGTCTCTCCATACCTGAGGAGTTGAGAGCTTACCCATCTCGTTCTCCCTAGCTTGGAAGACCAAACAGGAAAGGTTATTTACTTTTTTCCTTCTAGTACCAGAATACTGACTTTGACTTTGAAACTGAACTCTATTTACCACTTTGCCCACCACCATGTTGGTGCTGAATGGCTGTGATAAACTCACACCTCCATCTTCCTCTTCATAAACCAAACAAATCTGTCTCTTTCAAATTTTCACTGAGGCTTTTTTCCCAAATCTTTCATCATGCTTATGTCCTTTTTCTTGCTCATCTCCAGTTTTAAGGCCATCTGTCTTAAAGTAAGAATACTTGCACTTGATACAACATTCCATCTGTTGCCACAGTAGTGCAAATCAGAGGCAGAAGATCCCCAGTTTACAAATTAACACTTTTCTGGGATGCATTGTTTGGGTGAACCTGATGTTCATCTACATGTCCATTGAGATGTCCAAATGCTTTCATGGCAGTTGAGGCCTAAACCTTAGTGAATACATACACAAATGTCAGTATGTGTGAATTTCTTATTATCTCATTTCTCACTCAACATCAGCTAAAGCAGTTAGATTGTTGTGAATGAGTAGAAGTGCAGAGGGAGTACTGATGGCATTTTGTGTGAATCTAAAGAGATATGGAGAACTACATTCATCTTGTTTTTAAGATTCTTATTCATTCAAATTTTAAGGTCCTGGCTGAAGTTTAGGAGCAAATATTACTACATGCTGAGTCTTTACTGCATAGAGAACCTTCAGAGAACTGTTCATATCTTTTGATGGGGCCTTATACTTTGAGTCAACTCCTGTTATCTGTTATACAGTAAGTATCCTAAAGGATCTGTTTTATATCACTGCTCACTCCACCAGTTCTTCATTATTAGATAACAATAGGAGACAGTAACTAATTTGTAGAAAGGCAGATCCCTGTGATTTATGTAGAACAGTGCACTAGCATTCAGTCTTTAATAGAGTAAAAACTTTGACTTACAAAGATTGTAGAGAAAAACAGCTATTAATTTTCATCATCATCAAGAATAATTAGCCACGGCAGCAGCTGAACTTAAGATTCATCTCAGTTAATGTTTGTCAAGGCACATAATACCTGATCTGACCAAAATGAAACACAAAACCCACACCCAGCCAATCTGTCAAAATCTGCTCACATCTGCAATCACATGAAATAGCACTGACTGTTTGAATAAATCACATTTTAAGATTATATTTAGTGTGTGAGCTAATTAAGGTTCTGTTCTTAGAAGGCTGTTTATTATTGAAAGTGCAAATTCTCTGGGAATGCTACAATTTTGGGGCAGATAGTACGTGCAACTCAAAAATGGAATAGAAATTACAAGAGAAAGGAGCTGGGAGAGTAACCCAAAAAAGCAAGCATATGTACATATGACTACATATCTGGCTGAAATGCAGCACTTCTGTGATTCATTCTCTTGAAAGAAGAGCAGCAGAATAGGAAGGATGGGAGCTAAGGAGCTGTGGGAAACATGAGAGAAGATCAAGAGGATTCCCAAGATTAAATGAGCACTTACGGTTCAGTTTTCACCTTGAAAATTTTCAGCGTGTACATATAGGTGTGCCAAAGGCCCTTCTAAATATATGAGGGGAAACATTCCTGAAACGTCAAAAAATCTTCTGGTTTCAATGTATTTCTGTGTTTGTTTTTAGTCCTATAATATAACTTTTGCTTGGGTTGTCTGTGCTGAAGAGATGTTTGGAAACCCCCTCTGAGGTCAGCTTTGATGGTTTTCCATCCCAACATTTCACTAACTGCAGACTAACACAAAGGGAATAACATTTACAGACCTGCAGACTTAATAATCACTATTTCCTCAGGCTGATGTGCTGCTTCTGTGCTTCAGCCTAAGGTAAAAAGGACAGGGCAATGTGTGCAAGTTTTTTCTGTAGCTGACCTGAACCAAATGATGGAAATACAGAGAAGAAATAAAGATGTGAAAATGAAGGAAGAAGTGAGAGAACTAACATCAGAAGAAAAAAAAAAAAAAAAGAAAAAAAAAAAAAAAAAGAAAAAAAATTGACCAAAGAAAGATCAGAGAATACAGGAGGAGTGTGATTGAGAAGAGCAGATAGCAGACACTACCAAATTTTGCCTTCAGTTCAGTTATTGTGCTCATGCTGGAAAGCTTCATCCTCAGTAGCCTGTTTTTTCACATTAGTTGTCTCTTAAGTTATGATCAAACAGATACATTGTTAGCCACAGTGATTCTTAAATAGTTGTTAAAAGGCTCTGGAGCTGAAATGAGGAGAGCATGTTCTACCTCTTGGACTATTTTTTGAAGTTAGCAGCTTTCTGGTGCAGATATCACCACATACATTTTGTCTGGCTCACATCTGGAAAGTTTTCTTTGCAGTCATAAAATGTGGACATGAAACTGTTATTTTATCCATGGCTAGCTCCTGAAGCACAAGATGACTGTCATGAGGGAAAACAGCCAGCTCACTAAGCTGCCCCAAGTAGGCCAAATGTGACCTGTAGATCAAACCAAAACAGGGACTGGGCAATAAAGAAAGGAACTGCAATAGTTATAAATAATATCTTTAGCAGAAAATTCCTTGCAGAAGAATTATAACAGAACGGGTTTTAAGAAGAGTGTGCTTGGCTGTGTTTAATAGAGGGCCAATGTTCTCTGTGTGCTTCTGCTTTGATATTCAGCAAATACCTTGGAGATTTTGTTTTGGTTTTTCATACTCCCCAGGACAGGATATTCCAGGGTAGGGTTGCTCAACAAATAACTGCTCAAATGATATTGCTTGGGCTGCTTGCATCTGCCAGAGTAACCCTGCCCAACTGCGCAGATCCTTTTAAAAAATCCGAGGAGAAAGAAGAAACATTTAAGGATAACCAAATAAGAAGTTCCTGTGCCCAAAAAAGGAATATAAGAACAAAGAAGATGAAGAGGGAAAGGAATAAAGAAAATGTGAGAATAAAGAAGATGAAGGGGGAAAGGAGTGAAGGATATATGAGAATGGCATCACCAGCTACGTCCAGATCTGTACATGAGGAGCACAGACCCTCGCCAAGAAAGTAGAACGTTTCAAAATTAGTTTGGAGGTGGTCCTGGAAAATGTACATGCAGAACAATTCTGCAGCAGCAGCAGGGGGGATGGACTGGATGTGAACTTATTGGGTCTCTTCCATCTCCAGTTTCTATGAAAACAGTCACCATTCTTTAGCAATATGATAAATATTTAAAAAAATCATAGATACAAACTAAATAAAACATATTAAATAACAAGTGCAGCCAATTTAATCATGACTTTTCAACTTTTTAAACCAAGACAGCAGGGAGGAAGAAGGAACAGGCTCGAGATTTTTAGTCCTCTTTGTTTAAGGCTAATTCACATAGGACACACCTTCATGAGACTTGTTCAATAACATTTGTGGAGCTGGGCTGGAGTTGTTGTTGGATTGTTCTCAGTCCACAGGGCTGCTGATTTTATCCAATGCACACTGGGTGCTGTCTCTCTCTAGCAGCTTTTAATTCAGATTTTGCCTTGTTTATGCTTCACTCCTAGCTGGACCAGTAGATTTCATTTTGGGTAGTGCAATACCAGTCTAATCCTTAAGCATTTCGTAACCAAAGCTGATTCCTTTCTTCATTCTTGCACTGACCCAAACAATATAAACTGTCCTTCAAGAGCAAATCTCCTCCTCTGTAAGGGATCCATGTGTTGAAGATACACAAACTTCATGTTCCTCAGCAGGGAGAGAAAAAAAATTGGCTTAAAAAACATTGAACTCATTATTTGAGCACGTGGTGTATCCACAAAGTCTAGCTGCAGCAAGGGGACTTGTGTTCCATGGGACAGCCACTAGACAGTGATATAGCCACATCTACACAGCCAAAGCACACCCCTCTAACAGTCTCAGTCTCTCTCCAGCATTTCCTTTACAACCTAGCAGCTCAAATTTTCTCTGAATCCCTATAAAATCTTGCATGTTTCTTCTGAGTACTCACGTCTCAGCACAGAGGAAGGCTTTAATAAAGCCTCTTCTCCAGTACAAGCTGAAGCTGAGGAACATTCAAAGGTAGAGGAAGACAGGGATATGCCTTGCCTATGGTGCTCAGCTTGTACAAGGGAAAGAAGACTTCAGCCTTCTGGGCTGTTAGTCTTCAAACTATTAGTCTAGCTTATTTTATTTGAAATAAAAGTAGTTTAAGAAGTTGAGGCAGACATCCTCATCCTCGTGGTCGCATACTTCCCTGAACTTACGTTCCAGAACGAAACGGTGGAGAGCCTGGTTTAGGCCTCTTTGTATAATTCTCTTCAGCATGCCAGATCTTGGGAAAAAGACTCAGCCATGACTAATTTGGCTCAGATTTGGGCTTCAGCTTCCCAGCAACTGGCTCAAGGTACTTATATCCACATCCATTGTATGAAGTATACCTCTGACAAACAGCGGCTGCATCCTCAGGAAGCTTTGTCAGAAGGAACATTAAACTTTCCAGTTACCCATTTGACTTTGCACCTTGGCATCTAGCCTTTATATCTCCTTCCTGACTCTTTCTTCTTCCCCAGCCACATGCACACCCTGGATAAGGGACACAGGTGAACTGGAAGAGGCTAACTTACAAGAACAGGAGGCCTGTCCTAGCACCAGTTCATACTCCTGGCAAGGACTAGGTGAATCAAGCAGCTTTCCAAGCCCTTTTGGAGTGCTGCCTGACTTGAGAGACTTGACCTGAGAGCTGCAAGAGTTCTGTTTGGGAGATGGCCTAGGTGGCCTACATTTTTGTCCAGATGATGGGAAGAGTTGCCCCTCTGAAGAGTATCTGCAGGAAAATGCCTCTGTGGGATTCGTTCGTCCTTCACAGCTAGAGACAATCGACGAACAAAATGCCTGTATGCAATGAGGAGCCGTCAGTACTCTGTCTTAGAAGCTGTCACCTGCCCTGCTCACATCAACACAGGACCTTGCCACTTCCGTCACCTTTGTGAGATCCCATCACCTCATGGCATCTGCACATTTCCTACTAGGAAATTCCTACTACTCACTAGGAAATTAACTTGGAATAGAGAAAACAATTCACAGAGCCGTGTAAGATGGCTGTGCAATGCCATCCAACAGAGCCATTATTCCTGACCAGGAATCATCAGAGACATCATCAAAAGAATCATCTTGCAGCATAACTTGCCAAACAGTGCCCTAAAAGACAGACCAGGAGACCCTATCTGCCTTAGTTCTGCTCAATATATACATAAATCCTTGTTAGGTCCAGCTGACTGCAGATGCCACTGCAATCAATGATCTCTTCCAAGAGTCCTTTGCAGAAGTTGCTATCTTCTCTCCCAATCTGCTTTGGACTGAGTTGCTACTGCACCTGGGCATCTGATGAGATGCAGCTGAAAACCACAGCAGCCTTTCAATCAAACAAAACTCTTATCTGGGGGGGCTGACAGTGGGTCTGTGAGCCAAATGACCCAGTTAGCAGAAGAAGAAGTTGGTAAGATTCATGTACACCCATGAAAGGAAGAAGAGAAGGTCATCAGTATTGGAACCAATAAAACAGAAAAAATTAAAAGGATATTTGCAGTTTTGCAGTTTTGTAGTTAAAGAAACAGAAATTAATACGTGCCTTTAGATTTTTTATGAATGCTTGCCAAATATATTGACGTTAATTGCTTTGTACCAATGAACACAATGAGCTGTTTTAATTAACCAATGACTTAAGTACACGCTTTGTTTAGAAATGTATAAAAAGGCAACACACAGGAAATAAATGAAAAGCTTCTGCTATGTTACACTGTGTGTCGTGTCTGTCTCTACAGCAACACTCTTACAAGAGGAAAGGAGCTGTTTCTGAGCATCCTTCTGTCTTTCTGAACTCTCTCCCTGTTCTGTGAGACTCCCTTGGTAGCTCCCTGAAGAATCTGCCCACTGTCACTGCAGGTGTCTTTCCATCACAAGGGACCTGCTACAACTTGGAAGACTGGCCTGACAATGCAGCCTTTGATCCTTTGAGATCAAACCCTGAAGGCCACAGTGCGGTAGAGGTGACCACACTATCATGGAAGCCAAAGAAATCCCTTGCCACCTCAGCTTTTGTCTCCTTTATCCTTAGGTCTGATATTCCATGTTGGCCCTTCCCAGCTTTTCCTTCTTTAAAGGCTTCTGGTATTTCCAGGAAATATTCAAAGGTAGACTTGACTTGTATTTTCAGAGGAACTAAAGTTCAGTAGTACTGTGTATTCCTTTTCCTTTTGCTCTGTGCCTTTGAAGTAGAAGTGATTCTCAGTATTTGTTGGTTTCCTCCTTTTACAGGCATTGTATCACTGAGCTACTGGTGCTGTTTAGTATTGCAACAGAGAAGGAAATAGATTTTTTAAAAAAGGTATTTGGATTTTATTTGTTATTTTTTATGCTGTATTTTACATATTTGTTGTATATGGCAAAGGCAGAGAGAAGCTGAGATGTAAAAGGATTTCCAAATCAGGTCACTACTGAAACTGGCTTGGGTCCAGAGTCTCTATTAAAAATGCCAGCTTCATCTGAAAAGGGAATAAAGTCAAACCCACAATTACTGTCATTAGCACAGGACTCAAAATGTTAGTATTTCCCTGGTGTAATTAGCTTACTCTTTCCTCCCACTTAATTCAAAATAAAATAAAGCCAAGTGAATCAAAATGAAGGATAACATGTGTTTGAAAAGGGCAGCATAGGTAATTCTTCCTCTGGAATGCTCTTTGGTCAGCTGGTTAGGCTATTTCCTTGCTAAGTGAGAGATGTGGGTTCAAATCTACTTAGAAATGGAAAGAACTGAGCTTTCTACATCCTGGCTGGGCTCCGCAAAACACTGGGATCTGAGAGTGCCCTGATAAAGTGCATTCTGGTGCGATCTGCTTGAACTCTCTAGGTGAGAAAGTGGAAGAATGCCTGCCATGCTGCATAGGCTTAAATTCAAGGGCCCTGAATGGATGACATCCTACTACCTTGGCTAGTGTTGCTGAATTCTAGAAGCCAAAGAGCTGTCCAGCAAGATCAAAGACTGTCCCAGTGGGCTTGTCCTGCTTGTCGGATTTTTATTGCTGGAAACAGTTTTTGTTCCGTTGCTACTGTCATGGTGGAAGAAGTCATCACAATGTGATGATGTTGCAGATAATGGGGAGCTACAATTAATCTTGAGAGAAAATTAAAAATACAAGTTTCTGTTACATTGTTTTCTATTTGATAAAGCCATACATGAAGTACTGGACCACAAAAACCCCACAACTACCTGATTATTTGAAATAACCAACTTCCCGTTCTCCTCAAGTTTCTTCACAACAAGAGAACAGCCTTAAAAAAAAAAAAAAAAGTTTCATTTCATTGCCATGCTACAGCATAGCCCCAAAGAGCCTGAGTCCAAACACTTGGTGTACAAAGAGATTTGTACTGTTTCTTCAAACAAGATTTTATTTTGATTTAGGATTTGAAACATTAAGACTTTTGACTGCTGCAGGGAAGTGTTAAGTTTTCTTGGGGCTGTAAATCAAAGTTTAATATAACATTAGGAGGAAATTCTCTGAATTTGTAGACCTTGTTAAGCATGATTAAGAATTAAGAAAGTAATTTTTTCACCTTTGGAACAGTAATTTTTTAATTTTTTTTTTTTTTAATCTGGAAAGTATTTGCTGGCATTTTATTATGGTTGTGCAATTATACTGTATTAACTATCAAAAGGATGATGATCTATTTCTTGAAAAATTAATGTACTGCAGTAGAAGTAGGAAAGAAAAACCAATTATTTAGCAAAATTAGCTGTATCCTAATACATGAAATGTTATTTGAGTATGTAAGTGACTTCAGGTCTGTGGGTGATTTTGCAATAATACACAGACTATACCACATTTACTGAAGTTAGGTCTCATGGATCTCTGTCAGAAGTAAAGGTCTCTATCACCTCTTCAAGGTAAGAAGAATGCATTTTAATGCATTCTAAGTGTCACTCTCACCAGTATATTGCAACTCTAACAACATTTTTGTTGTTATTATTTGGCAAAGGAAAACTCTATTCTCAGGACAGATCCAAACCTCTAAGGCTGGGCTGTAGAATGGCACCAAAGTCTGTGTATAGGGTGACATGCTACTTTTCATTTAAAAAAGCATTTTATGAGTTCAAGAGTTTTCAAATACAAACTGCATAATGATCTCAAAAGACTGTTGCTCTCAAAGAGTGTTGAAAGATTTTTGGACTTGGAAAACAGTGTAATAATGTAAGTGCTACCATATAATAATGAAAACATTTTGTTCTCTGCATTTCAGTTCTTAAGATCCAAATCAACCGGTGGGTATAGCAGATCTGTAGCTATAAAAATCTGCATAAACACACCATTTAACTGTACGGAGCAAGATCAGGATTTTCATCTTCAAGAAATACAGGTTCCTGGTGTCTACTGTGTGAGCTTCAGGTACCAGGGAGCAGCATAAACCGGGAGGTGAGACTTTTTCATCGTGAGCTCGAAGAAGACCCCAGTCTTGAAAAGAAGACTGAGCAAGCAATGATTTTTTTATTATTATTTTTTTTTTTTCTTCCCCCACAGTAGCGTCCTGCTGCAGGGTTAAGGACCCCAGTGCCAACCTGTCGAGAGCCGCTGTCGAGTGCACGGGGAACCGCAAGCCCTGCTGCGGGGAGGCTCATGGAGAGGTACCCGAGTTCCCTGCGCCTCCGGGGCGGTACGCGCGGTGCCCGCCCGGCGCCGCCGCTACCTGCGGGGCAGCGCGGGGCGGCGCGGAGCGAGGAGCGCCCGGGCGGGTCCCCGCGGTCGCCGCCGCCGCCCGCCCCGCCTTGCGTGGCCCGTGGGAGCGGGCCCGGGTGCCGGAGGCGGCGGGGAGGGCTGGGACGGGGCCCTGGCCAGGGGTTTCTCTCTCCCCCCACCCCCTCCTCCCCTCGCCGCCGGTTCCCGTGAGGCTGCAAGTGCCGCCGCAGCAGCTGGGGGGCCGGCGGGGGATGCTGCTGCCGCCGCCCTGCCCAGCGCCGGAGTGAGGGCAGGAGCTGGTGGCGGCAGGAGCAGCCCCGGCGGCGGGACGAGGTGAGCGGGGCGCGGGCCCGCGGGGCAGGTGGGTGCGCGCCCGGGATGGGAGCGGGGCCGGGGCGGGCAGCGCTCCCGCCGGGACCAGCCCGCCCGCGCTGGGGGCACACGGGGGAGCGACGGACGGGGCGCAGCCCGCGGCGTCTGACGGGCGGGGAGCGCTGCGCAGCGCCGGGTCTGGCTTTGGGGTGCAGAGATCTGGAGAAGCAGAGCCCCTGGCCGGGCGGGGTGCAGAGCGAGCCGAGGGCGACAGGGAGCCGGGGGCACTTCAGGCTGAGCCCGGCCGGCCATGCCAGATGCAGACGTAATTCCACGGAGGGACCCCTCCGCCTCCCCTCCCCAAATCTTGGGCAGAGTGGTTTCTGATACATGTAGGGTCAGGCGAAAGGAGAAATTTCCAAAGAGCTCTGAGGTGTTTTCTCTGGCTCAAGTTATCTAGAAATAATATTGAGGGGAAGAAGAACAGTAATTCATAACAAAACTTTAAAGAGCAACAAGTTGTTTTACTGAAATCACACGCGCTGGGAAAAAAAATCGCCTCGCTGATCCTGATAGAAAGTGGCTAATAGCAGGACCTTGAAAACCAATTTATATCACAATTATGAGTTTCTGAAGCCTCAGCACTATTCAAAACAAATTTCACCATATGTCTGAAGAGAGTTTTTGAGAAGTCCTGAATCTGCCCTTAAAATCCTCATTTTTACTTGTGTAGATATAGGATATGATACTTAAAATTATTTTCATATTTATTTGAAGTGTTCCCCTTTTTACTGATTTTTTTTTCCCTACTTGAAACAGGTGGTCCATTTTTCACTGCCTCCTGCTCCCTCTCAGGCTTTGCCCCCCAAAAACCACCTCTGTGTGCCTTTCTTTGCAGTCATGGTGCAAATTAGAATAACTTTGTTGAACACTCTGGGCTGGATTCAGAGGAGCAGAGGAGGGGGCTAGTAGCCCTACATCTCCCAGCCGTGGCCAGTACAGTTCTCCTGTTTGGTCATGTATCATGGAGGAGAGTGACTTTGCAGGCTTTTCCCGATTCCCCCTTTTGAGTAGAGTCTCTATCACAGTTGGGACTTTTTTGCCTCCTACTCGAGTTTCACCACCCAGCTTAAACGCAGAGAGGATGTGCTGGGAGGGGCAAGGTCAGAGGAGTATCAATGAGGCGTTGCTAAGGCTATTTCCCAGGCACTGTAGTGCCCCTGAAAGTCCTTATGCTAATTGTGGAAATTAGAGACCTTAACTCCTGTTCTTGATTTAGTCTGAGGCTGGGCAGTTGTGCACTTTTTTCACTTAGTGTTCTATGCTTCTCCCCTCACCACACTGCAGGACTAAGCTCTCTTTGCAATGAGAAATAGAAGTTTCAGCCCCAAGAACCAAATCTCTTTCTGTGCTCTGTGCATTCACTGGGGTCTGGCCATCGGTCCCTCTTGTGAGGACCGAATTCTTACATCTTTTCTAGCAGTAAGAGTGGAAAAATTATTTGGATGATTACTGGGAATATTTTTAACTGAGTAGTGGTGATGGCTGTTCAGATGAAATACTATTCCAAAATCTAGTTTGCATTTAATTGATGTAATTGAAGTTGTTGTAATGTCATTATTTTTAAAGAGGATTGATTATGGCAAGTTAGTGACTAGAAACCTTACGAAGCATCTCAAAGTAATTTCTATTGTTCTAGGACATGACAAGGCTGATGTTTGGAGACATCTATAAAATTATTAGGGTGATCTTAACTCTGTGCCCAAGTGTGTGCCAAATCTCACTACAGTATTTGACACCAGACTGTCCTACACTTAACTTCTTAGAAAGGCTAGTGATGGAGTGGATGACATGCAGGCAAAATTTCGACATCATTCCCAACACATCAATACACCAATACTATTTCCTTTGTTAAACCTTATGGCTCAGTGGACAAATTCACATCCCAGGACTGTCAGCCTGACATCCTTTCTACCATTCTCAAACCTCAATATTTTCTTGGTATTTGATAAGATTATTAGGATTATCTTCTGAAATATGAGAGGAAATGTTGAGTGAGACAAGGGGACCTTTTCAGTTCATTCTCATTCCATCTGCATGTTGGTTGCAAGCTGTTGCATCTATTGTTGGTTGCAAACAACCTCTTCTGCATAAATTGACAGCCTTTCTCAGTCACTTATTAACTGCAAGAGTGCAGAATTATTTACCTGCACTGATTTGTACCAATGATTTTGAGAACATTATTGACACCAAGTAGGCTGAGGGAGGACATTGACAGAGAGATGATAGCTTTAGTACCAAAATATCTCCTCTGCTGTTTCAAGGCTAATTCCATGTAAGCTTTTGCTTCTCTCTCTCTTTTTTTTTTTTTTTTTTTTTTTTTTTTTTTTTTTTTTTTTTTTTTTTGTTCAGCTGAGACAGTTTGGTGACATGCTCACAAAAGTTTGCCCAGCTCACAAAACATGAAAGATTATAATCTCTTCATGCCTACATGAAATGATGGTGAAGGCAACACGATCTAGTGACTTGGTTGTAAAGACTATTCCAGAATTTGTTCTGGTCTTGGACACTGACCTCAGACAAACTATTTTCTGTCTGATTTCAAAAAAGTGAGGATAAGAACTGGACCTCTCAGGGTCTTGTTAGAAATATACCTTGGTTAGAAACAGGGGTTTGTAAAGCACACTGGAATTTCCTTGCAAAAAACTTTGCATTGTTTTATGGTATGGCTGACATATGAGAACAGGCAAAGCAGAGAGGTTCAAACATATCTGATCACTTTTCCCTCCATTTTCAGAACAATTCAGCTGACTATTGTGGTGCATAGGGTTGGTTGACCACTTCTCTGATCTGCAGCCTTCATGTGGTCCTTATAACTGGAACCCGGGTGTCTGAAACCAGCTTTACTGATCTAGATCCATTTTGGAGTTGGAGGGAAAACTTTGTGCTGCTGTACTTTTAACTTTTATTTTTTAATAGTTAATTTGAGGCACTTGGAGGTGGCATATTAAGCTGCCTCTGTCTTCATTGTCTGGAATAGAGACTATTTGGTGTTGAATACTGTGGTGGATGAGATACAGAGCACCTGGGTGAGTGTCTGATATGGGTAGAACAGTTAGTAAGTGCCTGGGTCATGATTTTTGATTCTTGAAAAATACTGGGGGAAAGGAAATGTTAAACCCAGCTGTGACATTGCAGATATAAATATGCAATAATCTCTTGAGCAGAAAGTGAAGGCCTTTGTGCTGTGTCCTCAGTTTGGAGACAGATTTGAGGCAGTGCTCCTCTGGAACTGTCAGAAGGAAAGTACTTGTGGTTAATGGTGGCACTGCCCGTGTTACAGTGACCATTCCAACATGGTGCACAGGGAGTGGGACTCTGCAATGACACATGCTAAAAGAAGAAAGGAAGACAGAGAAAAGAAAGGATGGGGAAGGGAAAAGAGACAAGAGGCAAGGGTGGCAATGATCCTAGCAAAGGGAACATTTTCCAGTAAGCAGTTCTGAATGTGATGTAAAAAATAACAACTGAAAGTTTTATTTTACTACAGAGAGCCCAAATTCTTCCTTTGATCTCTGAACAAGCTTCCTTTTGGCATCTGTGGGAGATCAGTGGAGAGTGAGGAGTCTTGAATTTATGATGCAGCCTGTAGCCAGTCATGAAATGGAATTTAGTCCTCTCAAAAAATGATTACATAGCTGTGAGTCAGACAGAAGGTACACGCATGGTTCTGAAATAAATTATAAAAGTCAGTCAACACAAAGACAGCTCATAACCAAAATAGTAGGTAAGTTATGTGAATACTCTGATCATTGCAGCTAAGCTGTTGGCATCTGTTTAAAAAAGTTACCTTGGTGTCCATGCTAGCACCTACAGGAATTCCTTGATGGACTTCTTCTGTAATAGTTTGCACCAATACACTGTTTTTGAGATTTGTGACAGTATTCAGCATCTAAAGCCAGATATTTCAACTTGGTAAGTTAGAAACACATTAAGTGACCTCTAATGAGTAGCAATAAATTCTCTACCACACTTTCTTAAATTATGGAATCTGTTTAGTAATTTTTCCTAATTAAACTTTCTACTTGAAAATAGCAATTGGGAGCTTTAAAAGATAGATAACACCAACCTGTCAGAGCAAACCAAATACATAAGAAATCATTAAACTTAAGACAGTTGAATTCAGATTTTTTTTTTCAGATGATTAACATGAATAATCAACATATGTATAGCTCTGCTAATCTACAGAAAGATCACTTTTACTTGAAAGAATTTGACCTTTGGTGCTTCTCTTTGCCTGTTGGGCTGCTGATATTCTTGGACACTTGTTATCTTGACTTAAAATATTGGGAAACTAGGGGTTTGGGAGTTCTTTGTATAATACTATGAGAAGCAGAACATTTAGGAGCTACCCAAAGTAAAATCTGATACTGAAGTGTTGCTAGAAATCATTCCTGCAACAAGCAGTGCCACTGACTTTCTGCTTTCAGTCAGCAAGGCCTTCCAGCACCACTGCATTGTTGAGAGTCTGCTGGGTTTTGCAAGCAGTGGGGCTCCTGACCTGATACTTGCCTTCACTTAGGAGAGCATGTTATTAACCAGAATAGTGGTCTACAGTATGCTCTGCAAACAGAAAAGAGAACTGGTCCCTGCTACAGAGTGCTGAAGTTGTCTTAGGCAGTTTAGATTTAAGGAGATGAAAGACTCATCTTTCAATTTCATGTAATCTCCTCAAGACAGAGCTTAACAGATGCTGTCCTTTCCTCCAAGAAGTACTATCTAACTTCTATTTTCTGCTTTCTGTCCTCTGTGCTTTCTTTTTACCTTGTAGCCCTAATCTTCCTGAAAAGGAAGACATTCATTCCCCATTCCTGTTTTTCTATCCTCCTGCTCACCCATGGCCTGGCACCATTAATTAAGCTTTACTTGTGTAGTTTGTGAAGTTTAAGAACTGCCTGTCTAAAGGAACATCTCTAAAGACTGTTGAATTAATGTAATACTGTGGGGGGATTTCCTCTGGCCCCATTATTCCTGGCTCCTCTAGTACCAGCTAGGCATGGAAGCTCTAAGAGTTGGGAGCAGACTGATTGTTCCAGTGAATGCAACAGATACGTGTCTCTCATACTCGCTGTTAGTGTCAAAGTGTCCACCAAACTCAGGAGCTCCATGGAACCATCTACTCATGGCTGTGTTCACATGGGCCATTGCACAAAACTCCACGGTGACAAGGGAAAAGGGAGGTTGAGGTGGTGGTGGTGGTGGTGATGGAGTTCATCAGTGAATTTACAGATTAAGGGACCTGGGTGTCACACAGTTTTGTTTGCACCCTTTCATCTTCCCAGAAAGATTCAGGTACCTTTTTTCAGTGAGTACCATTTCAGGTGCACTGAGTAGATCTTTTGCAGGTCCTGTGTTGCCTCTGCCAGATGCTGCAGTTATCTCTGATATTCTAGCAAGGCACAGTGCAGGCAAATTTAAATGTCTGGACTGGTACCTCAACAGTAGGTTGTGTGGCAGGGATTTTTTCCTTATTCCCATCTTCTTCCACCTTTCACCTCACTGCTGTCTTTGCTCCACACAATGCACATTTCTGCTCAGTTCTTTGACACTGCTTGAAACTCTTTTGTGGGAAGCCATGACTGGATGGGTCCACATGTACCGCACTCAGTCTGCTGTGGTAGTTGCTTCCAAGATGACCAATTTCGCTCTATGTATTTTTAAATATTTTGAACGTATCATAATTGCTACTCACCAGGACCTTTTGACAAACCCTGGGCAAGCCAGCTGTCCAAGCCCTGTAACAAAGATCCAGTTTTCAGATCTCTCTGAGAACATGTTCTACATTTAGCCTTTGAGAAGAAATGTCTAAGCTATACCTAGACAACACCAGGCAGTACACTCTACACCAGATGCAATTCTTTCTGTATGAGCATCCTGTAAGTATTTTGAATTGTGGAGGTAGTCCCTTACAGGAACTTTGTGTTGGAAAGACAACAATCTGTTCAAAGGACAACTAATCTATGCCACATATAAATCCCACAGATATTTTATGCCTTCTGCATAGCCATATATTTTGTAAGACTGTCATATTCTTGCACAAATTATAAAATGTCATACCCCGCTGATGAATTTCCTCCATTTAGTGGCCTTCAGTATGGGAAAAACACATAGATTTATAAACCAAGCTGTAATACTAAATCTTCTGCTGCCCTTGTTTATTATTTCAGGGAACCTGCCTATATTCCTTATCTCACCTTAGGGAGGCAACTGTAATTCTCCTGGTTTATGTATTAGAGATTGAAGGGGCTGGATCCAGTTAGTGAGTGACAAACTGAGTATAAAAGTCTGGTTCCTAAACAACAGAAATGGGTTCCACTTTTTGTGCCACGATGTCTTTTCAGTACATTACTTCATATGATATCCTTGTCTAAAGCATTGTAATAAGGTTGCAAACATATCATCAGTGATGTGTGAATGTATATATGCATGTATAAACATGAATTCTTCATATCATTTAGACTTCTGTCTTTAATAAACACATTGATACCATACTGTGCTTCTTTTACTTCCCAGGATAGTCCTGGGTTGAGTAATTTCAGCAGCTAGCTAGGGTGCAATTGCTGCAGGTTTCATTTCTTAAGAAGCAGTGTTTACACAGTTAATGGTCTCTGATATGTCGTGTCCATTTTCATACCAAAGCCTTCGAAAGCACCAGTCAATCAGAAAGCTGAGCTTAATCTTAAACAGGCCTTTACCCTCCCTCCTCCACAGTTAGATCACATACTTTGAATACTCTGCCTGGGAGCTTTCAGCTGAGAGATTTGAGCAGTGTCTGTCCACGACCTGGTGCAGGATGAACAGTGTCACTGTACTGGCTTGCAGAGATGAGATCCCAAACCTCCAGACTTAAGTAGCAGCTGGATGACTCTTCTGGGGTGGAAAATTCTTAATGCCTAAGGAGGGTGATGAGTATCTCAAGAATGTTTGAGGACCTGAGCTTTAGCTCTGCAGTGTTAGTAACTGCAACCTCTTCCTCTTCCTCTTCTGGAGCTTCTGCAACACTTGCTCGATTTGTTTTACTCTATTTAAGCACTGAAGTTTTGGTTCACAGCCATGAAAGGTGGAGGTGTTTAGTTGAAATTGAAAAATGATGTTCAAATGAAACCACATGGTGTCTGTTCACCAAAGTCACAGGTACATTATTGCTAAGATTGTGCTCTGACCATGACCATCAGGAACTCTGTGGCTGGAATCTGACACAGGCATGATCAGTCACCATATATTGGAAATAGCCAGAATGAAGTAGGTTAAGTATTTGGTGGTTGGTTTGCTACTATATTTTAGTTATTTTCATTGCTTTCACAGAGTCTATTTCAGCTTTCATTTGGTAAACTGAGGCATTTTATGAAGGACAAGAAAAATTGGACACTCTTAATGGAAAGGAACTCAGTACAATCAGAAATATACATAGGTTCTGGTCGTTGTGGTAGATGAACAATATGGAAAAAGTGCAGTGGTTCTTTGTGCTGTTGGGGTTCCTGTGTGCAGTGATAGAGCTGAAGGTATGAATGTAGGAGCATGGATCCAGCCATTTTCCCCTGCTTGTCAAACTGGAATTGCTCTGGCTGAAGTAGGACATGTCTGATGTTTTATCATCAGCACCACAGTTGGCAGCACAGTGCAATGAGAGATGCTGCAGGGTTAGCACTGAAACAACAGCAGTGAGAGGGTCTGGAGGACATGGGGAGACCTGACAAGAGGCAGCAGTGGGGTAGGAATTGAAGCAGACAGAGAGCTGGCACTGTCTGCTGTCTTGCAGACCTGCCTAAGGGAAATGTGGGAAGATCATGTTGGAGTGAACAGGGTCAACAAGGTGAAACAAGGGACTGTGAGGCTGAGCGCTCCCTGTTTGTTGTTTGTATGAGGTTGAGATGCTTTCCCTATATAATGCCTATTTTCTTTCTCCCCTAATAACTTATTTCTTGCATTGTACATCAAAATGCATTTGTAGAAATAGACTTACTGCCTGCTACTGACACTGAGGCATAGCACTTAATTTTCCTTGATTCTAGGTAAGACTATTGCTACTTATAGCTGCAGATGGTAATATTTCTAAGAACCTTTAGGTTGGTGACAGTGCCTGGCAGATGACAGTGAAAATGCCAATGACATCCTGTGACAAGAGACCATTGACAAAGATTGTTATAAAGGAACAGATTATTTTTATGCCACTATATGAAAAGAGTGTAAATTACTTACTGTGAAAATACTTACGTTTCCTGAAACTTTTAGAGTTTTGCAAACATGTCTTTCCTACAAGCAATGCCATGACATTGTAATATTTGTGGTTTTTAAAGTGAAAATCTTATTCTGGGAGGGGATTTGTAGCGGTCTCATTTTCTTACTCAATATGTCTTTTGTGATGTTTATCAGGGCAATAGCTGCAATTACTGAAGTCTAAAACAAATCTTGGTGCTGTAATTTCTATTAACATTGCAATACAGGCAGAGCTATGCAACGATTTGTATCCTCTCTCTTTGTGTACCTGACCCAAAGAGTTACTGACGTGTGACTGAGAATCATTGACAGTTGTGCCAACAACCTGGGGCATGCAGAGGACTGTAGGTGACACTGAGGGTGCAGTTTGTCCTCACAATTTCCTGTTGCTGTTAGTAATTTGCAAACTGGCAGGTAGGTTTGGAGGGATGTCCATTAAAAACAATAACATCTTGTAAATTATAAGGAGTACACTTGCATGCAACACATGTGGACTATTAAGATTTTGTTATTATAGGCAGTGTTTGAAACAACCCTACATTATATGGCCTTGTTTGAAAGGTCTTTTGTAATAAATCAAACCAGATTGAAATAGCTGTCTCAGAAATACGAAAGGTTGATTTGATAGAGTTTTAAACATACAATTCCAGACAGGAAAAATGTTGACAACAGCTTGGCATTGAGATACTGTGTTTCATCCAAAGATCTGAAAGAGCTTTTAAAAATGTCTAATTGCAGTGTAATGAGTTCCCATTTTGTATCAAGGATTATTAAAGTAGAAAAAAATGCACAACTATAATTTTCAGGTTTGGATTTCTGTTGTTGGATACTTACACTCATATTCATGTCCTTGATCTAAATATAGGTTTAGATGGCAACTTACATTCAATTTTGAAAAATTATCTGATTTCCAGGCCCAGAGATTGAAAGGAGGAATTTTTGATAAGCATATGAAACATGTAAAAGCCTAAATATTTTGTTCCTCAGTGGGATTCATCCTTTTTTCTTCTTTTCTTTTGAGGGTTTGTCTCTGGCTTTAGACAGTAATTGCCAGTTAATGTATCTCTGTGATGCTCACACTAATATTACATCCCTTCTTCAGAAGCAAAGCTCTAAAAATTATTCAGGTATCTAATAATCTTACAACTAGGAAGGAAAGAGAGTTCATTATTCTTAGATAAGCATGTAATGCAGCAGTGCTGCTGTGTACCTAACAATGCACATGTCCTTCCTAGGTTAAGTATTTTAGATGAGCAAGATCTCACATCCTGTTGGGGAAAGGGATTATGAGACCTATACCTCTTAATTAAGGGAACACAATTTCACTAAAAGAGCTGGTAGTAGTGTTAGATCACTCATGGCTCTCATCTTTTCCTTTCAATGCTGCGGGCTGATAGAAATCAAACACCGTGACTTGTGGGATCATAGAATTGTTTGGGTTGGAGGAAGGCTTAAAGATCATTCCATTCCAACCTCCCTGCCATGGACAGGGACACCTTCCGTCAGACCAGGTTTCTCAGAGTCCCATCCAGCCTGGCTTCAAATACTTCCAGTGATGGGGCATCCAGAGCTTTTCTGGGAACTCTGTTCCAATGTCTCACCACTCTCACAGGGCAGAATTTTCCCTAATATCTAATCTAAACCTCTTTCAGTTTAAGGCCATCACCTCTCATATGGTCACTACATCCCCTTGTAAAAAGTTCCTCTCGGCTCCCTTGTAGCCTTTTTTTTGCTGGAAGGCTGTCATATGATGTCCCTCAAACTTCTCTTTTCCAGGCTTATGTCAGAGGCCCCAGAACTGGATGCAGCACTCCAGGTGGGGTTTCATGACAGTGGAGTAGAGAATCACCTCCCTTGACCTGGTGGCCAGCAAGGATGTGATTGGTTTTATGGGATGGAAGTGCACATTGCTGGGTTATGTCAGTATTTCCATCCACCAACACTCCAAGGCCTCCTTGAGCTGCTCTCAGTTGCCTTGCCTGAGCTCTCTGCCTGTCTTGCCTGTATACTTAATCCAGTTTAAATTAAAGTGCTCTATGTTAATATTATGGCATTGTTTCATCCAAAAAGTTCACAGAAGAGAGTTTTTCAGTTGAGCTGTTTCTGAAATCCAGAGACCCGTTGCCTTGGTACCACCAGCCAGCTCACCTAATGTTTCCTGTGCCTTGGGAAAACACCTGTGAGAATTAAAGTTCGCCTCTTCCCGTGGTCCTCAGTTATCAAATACCCTGCTGGAACCACAGCAAGTGGGTGATAGAGAGAGCAGTCCTGTAGCTACACTGTGGCATGCAGGGCTGGGGCTGGCCTCTCTGTGTGTTACTAGATTTGGGCAACTGCAAGGAAGACATAAAGCTATTTTTATTTCACCTTTGCTGGTCTTATGCCAAGAACAGTTGGAGAACCTTGGTGTGACTTGTACAGCAACGTTTACTTCTGTGTAATTGTTTGCTGCAGCACAAAGTCTCTTCTCAGTCAACTGTTTAAACTATGGGTGGTAACAGATGATTAGATTCATTGCTTTCTGCTATCTTTAATTTTTATTAATAAAGCAATAAAATCCTTATCTGCACTGATTGTGTAACTTGTAAAGAGGCAAAAAATAAACCTCTCTCCCACAGTTTATTTCATTTGTAAAGCCCTCTGCAGGCCTGACATCTGTTTAACATGGTGTATGTTTACAGTACAACTTAAATGGTTAAGAGTAATAATCATATTTAAAAAACTCAGATGTCCTCATTCTGAACAAAATTCATAACTATATCAGATTGCAAACCTTATCCCAATTCTTACTCCCTATTTCTATATTTTTTCTAAATGCCTAAAGAAAGAGGGTCTTGTGGTTCCTCTGCAGATTGATAACTGAGCTGTCCTTCTTACACTATCTTCTTGGACCCTTTCCTCAGAAATATTCTGCATGCTCCAAGACTCTACATCAATACACATAAAACTACAGTAACAGCTGCTTGACATGATATTATTCTAGGAATACTCTATGACTGTGTAAACACAGATTGTGTGATAAAGTGAATCTCAATTGAAAAATCAAAAGGTCATTCTCGTTCATTCTGTACTGAGATGAAAAATGAAAAAAATGGATGAACAGAGCAGTACAGACTTGAGCTCATGTTGTGAAGCTGAGCTAGTTATTTCTTCAGCTCTGTCCTAGGTTGTGTGTTTCCACGACAGAAGTTATTTCAACGCATTTATATAAAATAGCAAAATAATCATTCGGGTTCAATTGTATTTTGAGGAAAAACTCGAAATCCTGGCTACACTGTGATTTAATCATGCATAAGTAATCAGGTCATTACAAAAGAAATATAGGTAAAATTGAAAGCAGGTTCTGAAATTTTAATTAGCTTTACATAGATTTTAATATTTGTTTAGAAATTTGTATTGGGAATCAATTTAGTTTGCTGTTCTTCAAGTAATATTTCCTATCCCATGGTCTCAAATTGTTATTAGTTTGGAAATCAGAAAGCATGTTGGATGACTGTTGGATCCTTTTAAGATCATACAATATCAAGAGAAAGGAAGCTCGTCAAGTGTTGTTTGTCTGGACATCTCTTTTGCACTCAAAAATTAGAGCAGTTTGAACCTTTGTTCAAAGCTCTGTCCTCTTTTAATCCAGTTCATGGCTTCTGGGGCTGTGCAATTTCCCCACATTTCCTATTGTCATACCTTCCCACACTGCAAGTTTGATTTGATCCTCTTGCTGCGTGGTCTGACCATTGGCAAAGCATGTTTTGAGGTCCATGCTCTGCAGGTGAGATATGTGTTCTTCAGCCCAGGTTAAAACACCAGTTTTTGAGACCTGAGCCAGGCATCTGAGCAGACTGGCAGCATGTTCACAAACAAAACAGCAGATGCATGTGGTTCTCTTGTGAATAGGGAAGAGGAGACTGAGGATGTTGTGGATTATACTGCTCCAAAGAAGAAGGGAGGGAAGGATTTGACAGAGATACTGAAATTATGTAAATCACGTCATGGAAGCATATAAAAGTTTTATAGAGAAATTCTTACTTTCGGGTAAGTTCTTAATTTCCTATTATCAATCATTGCAGCTAGGTTTATTCAGCGATGTGTTTTGCTGGAGCTCTACTGGAAATAGATCTATATTTAAAGGTCTACATATTTATAGGTCTATATAAGACACTCTGGCTTAGGGAAAGCTGATCTAACTGCAATAATTGATCGACTTCAACATGTGTCAAATGCATTAACAGTAAATTGTACTTAAACAGAAACCTGTCTCAAGGCCTGAACCTCTTAAGGTGATGGACCTATGTAACCATACTGGTTTGGAATCTCTGCCCTTGCAAATGAGACACTGGGGTTTTTTTCCATAAAAACAGTGTTGTTTTAAAGCTGCAAGTTTTGCCAGGCTGCCATGATGCAAACTTTGTTTAAATACATGAAATATCTGAATATAAACATATGTTATAAATTCAGAAATATTAATCACCCAAATACAAAAATATGAACAATGGTGGTGTCTGATTCATAGTTCTCAATAGAAGGTATCATGACAAACACCCATGGTAAGGAGAGTTGGCTGGAAAATTGCTCACCTTTGAAAAAGAGAATTGAACTTGGATCCCTGGATCTCAGCAGAGCAGTCCTCATTTTTTGTCTCCCAAGCACAGTTTGAGCTTTGACTCCTCCTGATGGTATTAACATGTGCACAGTAATATGGTTGGGAAACTTACCCAGCTGCATCCTTCAGTCAGGACAGACTGAGGACAGAAAATCAGTGTGGGTTTTTAAAAATACCCTTGATATATTTCAGTAAGCATGTCAGAAAATCTAAACACCAGTGAAAATTTACCGACCCAAGAATACAGCAGGCTTGCAAAAAAGGGTTTTTAAAAGGTGATGATGTAAGAATATGTGTAAGTCTTAGCAGTAAGAATATTCACTGCCAGTGATGACACTGATAGTAACATGAAGTCCTTTTGCCTTAGTGCTTAAAGAACTTAAAATTGTTGGAGATGATGGTAGGACTTGAGGTGGGAGATTAACTATCCCAGCTCATTGTGTCCTGTTCTGAAATGAGCAGTGATGATTTCTGCTGAAGAGAGAACCTGGGCAAATTATAGATAGGTGAGAATACATTCTTTTTTTTCTGTGTCTACACGTAAATTTTGGTGTACACTGTAATACTGAGATGCTACTAATAAAAGTAATACGTTCTTGTAGTTGTCACCTTTTAATAATCTCTCTCTAAAATAAATAATGGAATTTTTCTTTCTGTCTCTCCAAAAAGCTCTTTATGCTGTTTTCCTCTAAACTCTGAAGACAAGATCCCTTGATACTGATGTTCCAGACAGAGCTATTATATCTGAGCCTCCAGACAGAGAAATTGAATTTACAGGCTTGATGTTGTAAGGCTTCAAAGAGCTGAAGGGGTGGAGAGAGACTGGCATGAAATAGTATACTTTTCTCAGTTTCACTTTTGGGAAATTAAATAAACATTTACAAATAAAATCATGAAAGCATTTCTTTAAATTAGATGTGTAAGCATTAGCTGTTCATTACATTCTCCCACTTGCAAACAAATTGTAGCAAAGTATCATTTGTCTTCCAAGAGTGTGGTGGCAAGGATTAATTTAATGTTTGTTAGGAAGTCCTAGATCCATGGAGAGAAGCTATGAGAGGTGCACACAGATCATTATCATAATTTTATATATAATAATACTGTGTTCTTTCATTTTGATGAGGAACAGTTATTCAGTCTCAACATCCTCCATCCTCCACAAAAGTGGTCACAGCTAATTGTTATCTATTTATTGGCTAGGGAAGCAGAGATTTCTTTTGCTGCATTAAGTGTCACACAAGAAATAAATGATTGAGCAAGAAATGAAGCTGGCAAGAAATTAGGCATATGCAGTGAACACTTGAAATCTTGCTGATTTTGTTGTTTACTGAAGTGCCTCCTATTACTTTTTCTTAGCAGTGTTTCTGTAGCTAATGGGTTTAGCTCAGAAAGAGGTTACAAATGCTAATAGCGGTTTTGTGCTCTCCTTGATTCCTTGCAGAAGGACCCAGAGGGGGATGCTTTTGTTTTGTTTGAAATTGTTGCCTTCAGCTTTGTAGATAGAGATGAAAGGGGGGAATATGCTGTCTTCTGAAATTTTAGGAGCAGCCTGCCTTGACCCTTTGTAATTTGGAAAGGTGATATCATGGAGTCTCTAGCAAGACTCTTTAATAATATTGTCTGACATAATCAAGGTAAGCAACAGCAAAAGGGTTGAATGATTTGATTAAAATTTGCTATTCCCAGTCACTTTGTAATGTTTGTTGCCTTGACTGTTGTGGTGGTGCTTTTTTTACTGCCAGTGTGCTGTTTTAATAGAGTTTTCTAGTTTACAGGAATCCAGATTTGCTGAAGTGCATTCCTGTGGTACACCTTAGGTCTGTCTTTTCAATAGTGAGAAGGGAGATCCATTAATAGGTTAATTTTAAGAGTATTCCCTTTCACCTTGTAACATATTGCTCTTTAGATGGCTACAGATCTGGTAGGTTTGGTCTTAGCAAGGGCACATTTTGAGTATTGAATCTGTACAGTTAAAAGCAAGAGAAAGTCAGACATCACTTTAGTGAGGGTTTGAGAATGCATTTCCAGGTTCAGGGGTTGCTTTTCACTTTGTAAGTGTGGGCAGCTCTTTAAAAAGTGAGGTATCAATGAAATAACCTCTTGCTCTTCTGTATTTATTCTCCTTTTGAGGCCTTGTCTTTGCTGTCTTCAGTGTGTAAGTCAAAACAAGGCATCACACCATTGCTAACACTGCAGGTTTAGCTTGCTATCTGAACATCAAGCCAGGCTTGTTCTGCTTCACTACAGTAGCGCCCACAGGAAAAGGGCTCTAGATCTGGAACTTATCAGGGTTTTTTGTTTATGCTTGAGACAAGTATACATGTGACCTAGACTTCAACTTTTACTGTGCTGACACTATAGGAAACACTTTCCTTGTCAGTAAGCTGATCTGTCAACACCAGAAGTTGTTCAAACCAGTGACTACTTTTTAGCCAGTTTTCTGGTCATTTTGGTTTGATGAACTCTAGGAGGATTGCCCTAAACAGCTGAGACATTCAGGTGGAGGAATTCCTCAATAACCAAAGTTTAGATGAGCTGCAGCAGAATTCAGTATCACATTGTTCTCATTTTATGACAGTGGCACATCTACAGCACTGTCTATACACACTGTCTCTCCTTATGCCCTGAGGCTCGTGTTGTGTCCTGAAGAGCTCTCAATACAACTGTTGTGAGACATACAATATCATATATATCCTTCCCTTACCAAAACACTATGTGTGCCTTCTGCCCCACATTGACTCAAGCCTCTGAGTCATGCAGTGATTGCATCCCTAGAAAAAATATGTCCCTTTTTTATTTTAAGATCTTGTAAGTCTATTAAATCTCTGGGTTTAAATTTGTTACTTGCATCTCCCTGTACAAGGCTAGGGAGATAAGAAGAGAAAACAGTGGGTTGGTTGCACTTGGGATTCTCGCCAGTCTTTGTGGGATGGAAAATTCCTTCCTAATTCCATATCTGACTTTAAATTTGACCCTCAGCGTGTGAGCAAGTTAGACCAACACACGCACTTAAGAAAAAATAGATCCTTTGTGTCCTAGCAGGACACTGGTGCAACTTTTTCAGGGTCTCAGTCTAGCTGCTGCCAATCAGTGAAGCTTTGTCTTCCTTCAAGCATCCTAGAGCGTGCGGGTAAATTGGGCATCAGAAAAAAGAGCAGTCCTCTCCCTCCTGCAGGCTGTCCACAGAAGCCTTGAAACATGAGATTGAGTTATGGAGTTATTTCTATGCAGAGCCACAAGGAAGATGAGTATGTTGAGCACAGCACAGAAAATCACTGGTGCCCAGGGGGGAGTTTAGTTTTGTACATGCCAACATTAGAGATCAACCATACATTAAAACTGTCTTCTTCACTGCTAGCTTTTTTGCTCAAATCAGCTTTTAACAAACTTGGCTTCATTTTACAATCTGGAGGACTGAATAAAAAATATGGAATAAGTTCAGAATGAGATTGATCTCTGAGTGGTGTCTTTAGAAAATACTCCTTTCATTGATACCATCTCTTAAACAAAACCTTTAAGAGCTATCCATATACTAGTTTTTAGAATCTGTTAATTGCAACTTTTAATCTGGTCAATCATATGCCGTGTCCGTGTTGTACTCTATTTAGTTGTCTTTATCTAGTTCATTAATTTCATAAAAAGAACAGTGGAGGTTTTTAAAAATATGGTTCAAATTAATAATATTTTATCCTCTTTGATTTTTAGAAAGATTGCTGGCTTAACTAATTTCATTCTTGTACCCAGACTGATATTGGGGTATGATGCCTATAATTTCCTGGGCCTTCCTTCTTTAGTAGTTATTTAATAAGTGCATACACTTGCAGTTCTCTGACCCTTTGAAATTTTCCCATTTTTTCCATGAGTTGTTCAGTATCAACACTAGTGATTCGGAGAACTCCTTATTTAGTTTATGTTAGACTCCAGGCCTGTTGATTTGAAAACATTTAATTTTAGCAGATCTCGTCTCACATCTCCTTTTATTACCTACGGTGAATTTTGTTGGGCTGACGTAATATGGGATGATACTTTCTACAGCTTCATTCCAAGGACAAAACAATGTGCGAAGGACAAAATGTTTATTCGATATTTCCGCCTTTTTTGGATTGTCATTTACAGTTTTATCACCCGCATCTAGGCAATGGGCTCATAGCCAGTCTCAGGCACATTTTATATTTATAAAAATATCACTTTTGCTTCTTTACCTCTGTTAACTATTTAGTGCTTCCTTGATCTTATAAACCTCCTTCATAAATTCCCTGCATATGTAGATTCGTAGCATTTATTAATGAATTTTACATTCCCCTTTCTTCAATGCTACAAATAAGTGGGTTTTAGTATTTTTATTGCCAGCTTTTTTTTCAGACAGCTTCTGCTTTAGTGTGAATATTTTTGTGCCTGGAAGTGCATTTTTGGTCCATGATTGGATAAGCTTAACACTTTAATTGACATTTCCCATTTGATTTTACACTACCGGTGAGTGGGAATGATGATTGTTAAAGTTTGTCCTGTTTAAAGCTCCAAGCCTGGTTGAAACCAGCCCCCTCTTACTGGCTGATACCACATTCTGCTTGAATATTGTAATTGCAACCACATCACCAGTATTGGTAGACAGGCAATTACCAGATGAAGGCAAGAACTAAAAATTTCTAGTCCATCAAAAACAATTCTGTGGCTGAGCTGATTGAGCTCCCACAGGGAAAATTTTATGTTACCGCTAGAGCACTGAGAAACTTAAAAATCATCTTGTTGCTGGCCACTTGATGGGTTCAGAAATTCCTCCTCAACGCATTTTTTTCAAGCTAGCAAGGAAATTGTAATAAGAAGAAGGCAGGAATGTGAGTAAAATGTTATTAGGAGCGATTCCAGTGAGTTTCCCAAAGGAAGCATGAGAGGTTGCCTGAAAATCCTTGAGTTACTTTTCCTCCCACTGGCTGCTCGTGCTTGCTCTGTGCTGTTTGCTGCACCTGCTGTTGTGCTGATGGAAATGTTTATAGGGCTGTGCTGTAAATAACAGCACCAATGCCCAATCAGATTTTTAAAGTGCTACCAGAGAGGATGTGTTCTGATTTACAGCAGGATCCTCTAGAACTTTTATCAGGCAAATACTATTTTTGGAAGTTTTAATACAATACATGAATAAAACACAGGATATTTTGTACCAGTCCCCAGGGCAGAGAACTAAAACAGATATAAGTTATCCTTTACATGGTGGCAAGTATAGAGCACTTCTGTATCTTCAATGCTGGATAAGCAATTTTGGCTCCAGCTTAAGACTGTACTCGGAGATAACAGAGAAATCTCACTCAGGAAAGGGAGGAAACAAAGTCAGGTAAATAGCTGGGATCTTGTTGGGAATGATGAGAGCTCATAAAAAATAAAAAAGACCATCCAAAGGGAAGGCTGTCCTTTCCACTGTGAAGTAGATTCTTTTGGTTTATAACTTTAGGTGAAGTGGGAATCTGGTCATCCCTTTGGCTTGCTCTCTTCTTGTTGCTGAAGAACAGATTCCTAAAGGAAGAAGTTCCTCATCATTTGAAACTTATAAAAGAGCCTATGTTTCTCTCTTTTTCTGAGATTTTCTGAGGCAAGGGGTAGCATTTCATTCTTTGAGCGGTTTATGGGATGCCAGGAAAAAAAATTGGAATAACTCAAAAGAGGATAGGATGGTTTTCTTTGAGTAGGTATCAAGATTCCTCCTAGGAGAAGAGAAAGTATGGCTGAGAAATGGTGAATGGACATTTGGCTAGTGGTATGAGCTTCTTCCTTTGCTGTTCCTGAAATAGTTACTCTTGGCACCTGCCTTTCCTCTCACCTTTTCTCACTTTTCCCCTCCCACTTAGATAATGAGAGCACACATTATCTCAGCCTTTACTAAGAACTAAGTGGGGATGTAGTGAAGCCCTATTGGTAGGGGTCCAACTACTTTAGAAAATTACTGGAAGTGGAAATGCTTATCCAGATCTGGTACTCCTTCATTTGACACATCAATCCTGCCACCAGCAGAACTAGTCAGCATAAGGCTCCATTATAAATAAAACTACACACATAAATATCTAGTCAAGGTAGAAAATACGGGTTTGGTGGGTTTGCCTTTTACTTTGCCTCTTCTCTTCTCTTCTCTTCTCTTCTCTTCTCTTCTCTTCTCTTCTCTTCTCTTCTCTTCTCTTCTCTTCTCTTCTCTTCTCTTCTCTTTCTTTCCACCTGCTGAAATTAGCACAGCAGAGCTGTTTCTTTATCATGCTCCTGCTCCTGCATTTTTCCAGCCCAATTAGGCCATTACCAGGGCTAAATGAGGCATAGAGCCTCCAAAAGTCACACCGTCGTCCCGGAGATGAAGCGCGTAGAGCTGCAGAGCTGGCAGGCAGGCAAGGTGGCTGGGGCTCACCAGAGTGTGACCCCAGGTGTTTTTCTGCTCCAGAAAGATCACCTTCAAAAAGGAGTGCGGGGGAAGTTAATAAAAGAATATTATTTTTTAAAGTGCTGTGTTAACAAGAAGTGGCCACATTGTGGTCAATCACCACAGTTGTGTTTCTCAGGGATGCACAGAGGAAGTAGGTGGGCATGGTGTTTTCTGATTTCTGAACTGTGTTGCAGAATGGGCCTTGAAGACCATGAAAGCTTTCATGTATCGTCCAGTAGCACTGGTATTAGTTTTTTGCTTGCTGGTCAAGAACTCCCTCCCTGCCCTTAGGTCTGTAGTGGGCAATTCCACTCTCCTGACAGACAGCTGGTATTCCAGCATCCAGGCTCCCTATCCAGCTGAGAGCCTTCAATAATTCGTATCATGCCGATTTGTGCAATAAAGCAGGGTGCTCTTCCATTCTTTCTGTGACACAAACCCTGCATTTGCTTCTATTCCCAAATTGCTGGGAACTCTGGATTGGATACAGAAATGATGCAGAGAAGGAGGTTGTCTCTCCTGCCCTGAAGCTCTGGTATTCCTCACCAATCACACTTCAATTATGAACTGGAAAAAAATATGTTGTAATAGCTAACACAGTGGGAAAAGGTCCTATTTAGAAAGGCAGAGGACACAAAGCCAAGAAATTCAATTCATTAAAGCCTGGAATCCCCTGCCTTATTTTAGAGAGGAGCTTTGCCAGAAAATATGATTATTTTCCATCATATGCTGTTTCAAGAACATAAGATGTTGTGTGCAGAAAGAAAAATAACACATGCACTCTTACGAATTTTATTTTTTGTACAATGGATTAACTCCTTTGCTGTGAATACAGATTGTTTTGGAAGCTCAATAGCTTTGCTTGTCCCTACCTTCAGTTGAGTTCTGCTGTCTTTACTCTCACTGCGAATACCTTAGTTACCAGCTAAACCATATGAAAATTCCTGAAGAATGTGGTAGTAGCAATACTAATTTCACCAACTAAATAAATCTAGAAGTGAGAAAGATACAATTCCTAGCTTTTTTCCTGGTTTAAAAGCATGATAGTGGACTTGCTGAGATAGATGTAGTCAAAAGAAGTCCACACTTGAGCATTATTAGACATGTTCCTTTGGATTTAGTTATTTGAGGTACTAGTCTAAAAAGAGTGTGCTCTTCACCTGGGCAGTCTCCCCAGCAAGTGCCCTGCTCGTGGTCTTCCTCAGTGCCAAATCCAGCTGATTTGGTTAACTAAGTCATCACAGCAGATTAACCTAAACTGCCAGAATTTGCAGGAAAACGCTAAGGTGAGTGTTCAAGATCTATTTTGATGACTCTTTGGAGCTCCTGATGACCTCCAATAGTGATGCAATAAAAAAACACAGTAACATTGGGGTACCTTTGGTGATTGGTATCAGCTGAGGAAAGTGAAAGGGAAATTCCAATAGGGAAATATCTTGTTCATGGGAGTGTTTGAATTTTTTCTTCCTTTTATAAAATTAAGGCCTTTTTTGATAAAACTTTGTTCTATTTGCTTAGGACATTAATCAGCTGCTAGCTAGTGGAGCTAGACATGTCCTTTATTAGACACTAGCCCTATGATTTATTAGACAGTAGCCCAACATTTTTGAAGCAGGCATCACTGGATACTGCTGGAGGCTGGTTCTTATACCAAATGGACTGTGATTTGAGTCTAGATGGCAATTTCCAGAATTCTCTTATATTGTAGGGCAGATAACATGCATCTCTAGGGTTCAAGATAAATTCTGTGATAAATTTATCTTCTGTGAATTTTGTGCAATAAAGCAGGGTGCTCTTCAATTCTTTCCGTGGCACAAATCCTGTATTTGCTTCTATTCTCAAGCTGCTGGGAACTCTGGATTGGATATGGAAATGATGCAGAGGAGGAGGTTGTCTCTCCTGTCATGAAGCTGTGGTATTCCTCACCAATCACACTTCAATTATGAACTGGAAAAAATTATGTTGTAATAGCTAACATAGTGGGATAAGTTGAGAAAAGTGTTTACACCCGTCCACTCCATCTTTTACAAATCACTGTGGGTAGTTTGCTTCCTACAAACTTGTAAATAATATGATGTATCCCTGAAGAGGGCAGGTGGTGCAATAGGGGAGAGCAATGCTGGCTGCTTGCATTGGTGTTGCTACTTGCCAGCACTGGCTGTGTGTCATGGGTCTGTGGTATCACCTTACTGACATCTGCAGCCACACAGTGCAGCCCCACAGGCCCAGCCAGCATTTCTTGGGCGGATAAAGTAAATAATCATTACTGAGAAACAAGTTCTTGTGTATCACATTGATCTTCCAGTACACTGCATAGGCAGGTGAGGGTCACTGTTTCTGTTCCAGGGGTCAGTGTACAGCATACAGTATTAGATTCCTCCCTGTGCCCCATTCCATGGGACATGCTGGCACAAGCCAGCTCTGCAAAGAAAACTCAGCAGAACTTGCCTTCTCTCACTGTAAGATTAGAGTGGGACATGTGCCTGTCTGTGCCCATAACTTACCTCCCCTCACTCTTGCAGTTCTACTCTTGAATTTCTTCTCTGCCTTTCACTGATCTATTTTAATGATTTTATGGGTTTAGCAGAATTTCTGTCCTTGCTAGAGTTCGTATTTCTGATGACCTTTCCAAGACTCCCTTTACATTGAATCTGGTTTCTTCTTCTGGGGACCCTATTCACTCCTGCCTTCTCTAACGAGAGGTTACATGTCATGCACAGGCAGAAGAAATACAAAAATAGAAAAAAATGTTTTGGTATTGGAATGAAAGGAAGAGAGAGAAGAAAACTGGAGAAGGAACAATAATTATTCCATTCAGAAAATCTTAATGAAGGGAAAATAAGCAATGGGGAAAATGTTCTAAAAAAAATAAAAATTAAAAAGAAAAGTGGAGAACTAGAAATATAAGAGAAAGGATTAGGAAAAAAAAGGCCACAAAAATCCATAAGAATTTATTAATAAATCATGCTGGACTCAGTATAAAAAGAAATTATCTAACACAGAGGAACTGTTTATTTGTTTTTAATAATAGTATAAATGAGAAAGGATCAACCAGCCAGAGGCTACTTTAGTCTCTGATTCAGCAAACCACTAAAATACAAGCTAAGCTTTTAGAATCTACTAAATTTCATTAAAGACAAATCTCACTAATGTTGTGCACATAGTTAAGTGTTTTTTCTGAACTGGATTTATGTTGAGACTGGCTCAGAATTACATTTGTCCTTATTGTTTGGTTCACTGAGGATACTGCAGGGAAAAAATGTGATCAAATAAAGCATTTTACTTCAAGTGCAGATGTTTTTTAAAAATAAAATCAAGTAAAATTAAAAGAAATTACTAAGCAAAATATGTTTTCCCCCTTGTAAGCAATTTGACAAAGCTGGATTTGAAAAAGTGTTCAGCTCTCAGATCTGTATTTTATTTTTTTGCTAGAGAAAAGCCTGAATCAGCCTTGAATCAGCTGATACTCAGTTTGACATCTGTTGACACGGACAAAGCATAGTTGCAGTACAATTCTGAAATTATTTCCAGACACTATTACAAGTTGGGAGGCAAAGTCTCAGACAAAGTAATTGACATGTGGCTGCCCAGCCAGGCAGGATGAAGAAGCAGGTACCATGCCAAGGGTCCTTCCCCACACCAGCTGTGAGAGAACACTACTTCCAACAAACCCATACCAAATTGTAATCAGAAACATTTTATCCCAGTTTATTTAAAAGCTGCACTTAACAGACAGATTGACTTTTCCAGGGGCTTGCACCTAATCCTGATGGATCATAGTGGAAGTAAGGATTTTGCTGATACAAATCGGATTCTTCTCATGTTTATTTACATGATCTGAGCTTATTTGCTCTTGCTGTTTTGTAGAGGAATGATCAAAAATTGGTTGATTATCAGAGAGAATTACAGAAAGATAATTATGCATTGCCTTATTTGAGTATTCTTTTTCTGTTATTTCATTTTCCCTGACCTTTTGGTTTTCTAACCAGCAGACCTAATGCTGGCCAATCAAAAAGTGTGACATCTCTTTTGAATTACACTCCACTAAACTGTGTAATTTTAATTCTAACTACTCACAGTTGACTAACTACTTTGGCACCTCTCTAACCCCTCCTTTGTTTTTTTTTCTGCCTCACAATGTAGAATAGCAAAAAAAAAGGTAGTTCAAGATGTCTTATTCTGGTGACCAGTCCTTCTAACCTATCATTTTCTAAAGAGAAAAAAGAGAAAGAAGAGAGACAAAAATTGGAGAGAAATGTAATTTCTGATAGTTCTTCCTTATTCTTTCCAGACAGACTACAGCAACACAGTTTCATAAACTGGCATTTTTTTTTATACTAAAGAACTGAGCTGAAGACTCTTCTAATTTTCTTGTAGAAAAGCTCATCTTAAAAAAAGTGGGTTTCTGCAAAGAGCATAACACATTCATGTTGTTTTATGGGCATGCTGAGCAAGGAAAAAGGACTTTGCTAGAGGGATTCAGTCCTTTTGTCAGCCCCAGAGATGTTTCTTATAAGAGAGGAAGAAGACAGATTAGAAGCTGGGAAAGATGAAGAAACTTCCCAGTTACCCATCCAGGGTCATTTCACAGCAGTGGACTTCACTTCTGTGGGCTGTGAACACAGCACCTGTAAGCACTTCTCTGCATCCTAAGGCCAGACACACAGAAAAGATAAATTTTGGAAATCAGGAAGTAAGAGCAATTTGGTTGGGTGACACTTGCTGGCAAAGCTCCTGCCTTGGATGTCCAGGAAAGACTCGACTGAGATGCAGGAATGTACATAAGATATGCAGGAATGTAAGGTGCCCTGTAAGGCACACAGGGTGAGTTCGTGGCTGTTTCACCTGTAGGCAAAAGTCTGAACAACTCAAATTTCACAAACCACATCCCAGTGTCACATGCACCATGCCACAAGGATGTAGATTGTCTTCGTTCTCCAGAGTATCCCCCAGGCATTCTTTCTCCATCTGTTCAGGAGGATCTAGTCACATCCCAAAAATATAGGATGGGGTAAGGTATCTCTGACTGAAATGCACACTCATTAGCATGATTAGCATGGTTGAGACTTTCTTTAGGAGCCAGGAAAGTCAGAGAAATCAATTTAATAAAAAATGTTACCTTAGCAAAGTATTTCACTATCTATTTTATTGCAGCCTTTACGGGTCTCCCTTAATCTCCTCCATATATAAAGACAAAAATCATTCAAACTACCAAGAAGCTTTTAGATTGGTATTCTATCAAAGGCATCTTTTCATCCATCTTAAACAATTAACAAAATGATGGAGGTTTTAACAGGTAACGGGTAGTAACAGTTTTAACAGGTAGGAAACACCCATTTAGCAAACCATGGCACAGCAGCAGAAGGTCGGAATCCGGAACACAGAGAGGCAAAACAGGACACCTTTAAGATGTAGGCAAGAAGGATTCCCTGGTACCTGTAGTCTCTAAATCTGAGATTGCTCAAGAGTCCAATGCAGCTCCCTGCATAAATTAAAGTAATCAATAACTGGTGGGTTTATGACAATTCCCCAAAAGGCTGCAGATGGGCTGCTGTTGCTTTGGAACTCCCTAGGACTTGGCATTCCCTCCAAGCCCACCTGTTCTACATGGATCCTCTTTAGTGCTGTAGCTCTTTAGCATGTGTTAGCAGTTCTAATGAATTTGTCACAGGTTGTTTCTTGTTCAAGATGCCTTGATAAACTTCTGCATTCCAATGTTCCCTTGGATGTGTACACACATGCACTTTTCACACTTGTACTGAAGAGGGCACAGGAAAGATGAGGTGTTGTAGAATTGTCTTATTCCCTTCCAGTATTTGTTTCAGAGGTTTGTGATATGGCTTTGAGAAATGAGCCCTAGTTCTTGTTGCAGAAAACACTTAAACCCTTCAAAGGATCAAAAACAGTCACACCTGTGAGGTCCCTGGAGCTGCTTCTCAGCCTGACTTACAGCCACACCTGTGAAGAAATTACTTCAAAGACATTAGTCACCCTCCACATGGATTTTCACCAAACACTCACCACTCAAAAACCACTTACAGCTCTGTGTTTGCTAATGGTGTTCACTGAGTGCATCCAATGAGTCTCTAAGGTATTTTCTATTGCCACTTCTGGTTTTTTTTGCTTCCTGCCATCAGCAAACACAGAATTATTTCCACAAAGTGATATCACACTGATCAGGGATATTGAACATGATACTGATGCAAGTTACTTGAGAAATGTTATGGGAACCCCAAAGCCAGGTACAGTCCTGATGGAAAGGTGGTTGTTACAGCTACATGGCTTGGCATTGGATTGTGTGCACTTCACGAGCCTGTGCTGAAGTGGGAGGGAGATCAGAGGCCTTGTAATTCCACATTAAATCCACACACAGTAAATGCTGCCTGTGGTCAGCTTTGGATTTTTACCTGGTTATACAACAGTCAGGAGCTGATGCTCTTTTGACTGCTGCTGCTGCCATCAGATTTGTTTGAGACTCCATGAAACAAAGTGTTCTGCTTATTCCTGGTTTCATTTTCCATATCTGCAGTTCCCAAGAGTCTGGGACATCAGCCTCTAATATTTTAGGCTACCTTGATCTCAAGTTTCTGTGTTGAGCAGAGTATCAGCAGTGATATCCTGGGCATATTTCTGTCGCTCTGGTATTTTGTAGTGCTAAACAGATCAGGGTGGGACTCCACACTTTCATAGCAGGCTCTTTAGTATTTGGACAACAGTATATGACCTTAAGAGTAAAGGAAAGCTAAAGATCTGGTAGCAGCCACAGAAATAGTGTTATAGATACGAAAACTCTGCAAACCTAAATGGTAACTCTCAAACAAATTTGACAATGTTAGGTATATCAGACATAGCAGAATTAAATGTTACAATTGCCTGGCTTGCTGTGTTGTTTTTCATGTTTAGTTTATCCTGGAGAATTGAGAATGTTACTCTAGAACAAGTGGTCAGCTTTTTCATGACCAGACTAGGTTCTCAGACCTACATTTCTTCCTGCAGTCTCCTCCTCCCAGTGCTAAGTATATGGCTTTCTTAATTTGAACTGACCAAGTCTTGTCATGTATGAGCTTCAGCAGCTTCTTCAGTACTGTGGTGGATTTGCATGCTGTGGTTTTGGCCACCTCTTAGCTTTTGCAATGCCAGGTGAGACTGTAATATATCATTTTTAACATACACTTGCTGTAATGTAATACTATATTACCATCTTGATTTCTGCCAGAAAAATACCATCTGTAACAGATAACATGCCCTTAAGCTAATAGAAGGGCATAGAAATACTGTCCTGGTGACCCTGATGGTCTTGATGATTTTGTAAAATCTTTTTATTGGTTAAAGCTCTTGAATTCATGCTTTCTATTTAGCTCAAAACCAAGGGTGTGGAGAGTGTTTTTAGAACAGAATCATTATTCTAGATCTGATTTTTTCTCTACACTCATCTGAAATCTCCAAATTTTTCCAAGGCTGAGATTCCATCTTTCAATCATGCTACTTGTCCAGATAAAAAGTCTTCTTATTTTAGGCAGTGTGTTGTGTAAGAATTGTCTTCTTCTGCATAGGCAAAAAGTCCTTTGTAGTAAATTTTCAGTTGACATTTGCCTTGTTTAAAGATGGAGCAATATAATTCCACAAAATGCAAGCAGAGCTCCTCCATTTGAGCATCCCCAAAGCTCAATTGCATCTTTGATGCACTTGCTGCTCATTTTGTCCAAAGAAGTGCAGAAATATCAAGTTAGTGCTTGCTCTGGTGACAAATGTGAACAATTTACTTTTTCTCATGTTGTCATGGTTCCTAAGCACCAGAAGTCTGGTCCTAGAAGTATGAAGACTTAGATTCTGTGTCCATTGCCCACTGAAGTGTCATTCTTTAGCCTCCTTGGGACATCCAGGCCTCCCAGAAGCAGAACAAACCTGTCATTTGGGAGGCAAGGGTCTTCTTGGACACCCCTTTTTCCATGGCTGCAAGCAGGAATCTTCCTCAGCTCTCTGCTGTGAAAAGGTCCTGAAAGCCCAGGAGACTTAGTTGAGCTTGTCCATGCTGGCTCCCTATTGGTGTCCAGGATGATCATGTGAATTAGCAGGTTCTACCTTTGAACTGAATGTGAGGGAAAAGCTTTTGGAAAATGATAATTTCTTGTGAGGTTTCATGGCCTTGTGAATATAAACATGCTGAACTTTGCTCTGTGTTTAGCTGATAAGTTACCATAAGTTAACAATATCATGCTGTTCCAAAAAAGACAGACACCATGCTGAGATGTACAAACAAGGCTGTAGCCTGCAAGACACACAAAGTAATTCTACTACTTTGCTCAATGCTTGTAAGGGCCAAACAAGGACACTGTGTCCATTTCTGGGCACTGGTCTGCACTAAATGTGGAGACATGCTGGAGGGAGGCCACAGGAATGGAACAAGAATAATCTGAGCTCAGGAAAGCATCTCTATGAAAAAAAAAAAGTTAACTTAATTTGCTTGGTCTAAAAAGAAGTGTAAAAGGGGTGGTGAATCAAATCCCACATAAGGTGATTATGAGCAGGGAGGCACTGGCCTTCATGTGGTAGATGGGAGAAGAAGACAGGCTTAAGTTGTAACGAAAAACACTGAAGTTAAATGTGAGAAAACATTTTCTTTGGTAAGAGCAGAGAAGCATTGAAGGAGGCTGCTGCCCTGAGTGTCTGATTGGTTTTCTTCCTGACAAGGTTGTAGAGAAAATATGCCAGGAACTGCACTACTATTGCTGAGCCTTTCTTGGGCTAAGAGGCAGCTTCACGGTCCCTTGAGATCCTTCCCATGCCAGCTCTTAGATGTACCTTAGCTGCTGCTGTTGAGAATTGTGGTTAGTTACTGTTTGATTAATAATTACTTCATAAGTAATGCATGCCAGGAGTGTGCCATTCAGCTTCCTTTCAGCCAAAAATCCAAAGATTTATTGAACATGTCTGGCTTTTCTGCCTGATTTAGTCTGGCAACTAAAACTTTCATTCAACTGGCAAAATGGTACAAATTGCTGCAAATACCCACAGCTTTTCAAATAATCCACTGCTGTACCTGGGTACCATCCCTCACCACCTTAGCTACTGTTCCTGCCATGGCAGTAGTTGCCTGATAGTTCCATCCTGTTCCTGAAACCACTTCAAATTCCTCCATGGAAGCTTAGAAGCTTTCTTCCAAGTTCAGAATCAAAATGTCTGATAGTCAATGAAACAAAGTGGAAAAACTATTGGGGATTATTTTTAAAAGGGAAGGGGGATTAAAAATCAGGCTGAGTGAAAAAAAAAAAAAAAGAGAGAGACTAATGAGATTCATTTTTTATATTTTTCTTGCAAAAGTAATCTTGTAAAATCCTATTGGCTGAATATATGTACAGGGAAAAAGTGTTCTGCATTGAAGAGCTCATGATCAAAGAATTTATGTGCTAATACTAAATAGTGTTTTACATGTGAAAACATTTGCAAGGGGAAAAAATAGCAATGGCTTCCATCCTAATTCAGTTGCTTGTTAATTTAATCCTTTTTTATTTATTAGCTGATAACTGCAGGACCACAGTAATTTGTTCTATTAGTAGTACAATTTCCACCTATGGTATGCTACGTTTTATGTCTGGAAGCATACATCAGCAGGTAATTCAATCACTGGCTGTGTAATGCTTTCTTTTAATAAGGAAGAGGCTCATAATCTAATTAACGAAAAGAGAACTGAAGGAAAATTTGCTACAACAGAAGTTGATACTAGAGGATATTATCTGGGGCACTGGCAGCAAGCTCACAACTGTTCCTTGTGAAGTTGGAATCCTCAAATAATTTCATCTTCGGGTATGCAGGGCACATGAAAGCAGTGGGTCCTCTGTCTCCCATTAAATGAGTTTGGTTTTCCAGCTACAGCTGAAATCTAGGTATGGAGACTTGTAAATTTGGACACTGAGATTTATGAGGAGCTGAGCATACACTTAGTTTTGCTTTTCTCTGCCAGTGCATCTTTGGACATTTATCCTTCAGCTTGCTGCCTCAGGGGTGTGCTTTATATATACACAGCCCATCTTGTTCCCAGACATCACCTCTGATGTAACTTTAGTTCTGTGTCCTGTCCCTGAGAACTACTAGTTCAATTATTCAGGGGGATACCAACTAATGCCCCATACCATGAATGAATAATTTTGTTTTCATTGTCTATTCCATTGTCATGCTCCTGAATGACAACTTGGACTACTAAGTGCTGCAAATGCTATTTTAAAAATTACTGTATTTTACCAGTTTTGATGTTTTGACTTCGTCTGCTGTGAGAAAAGAGAAATGTGAGAAAGAATGTGAATTTTACTTTTTCTACATTTCATACTTCAGCCATGTACTGTATTGTTGTGAAGAGTTCCTAAATATTCCATGGCATCAGCCCAAACCCCTCCACAGCAACCCAGCAAACTAAATTATATTGTCTGTCTGCTGCTGATGGAAACAGTTTCCTTTTTCATAAGTGAATAACCCCAAAGGCAAAAGAAAGCTTTATTAAAGTAAAAGCAGAAAAATTGAGTAGTAAATCAGCAAGCTGTGGTCTTCCCACAGCAGATGGGGAAGTCACTGACCCCATCCCACCTTGGTTGCATCCCACGCATGGTTCCTTGCCCAGACTCCGGGGACACCATCCCGGCACCTGTTGGAGCAGGCAGTCCCCCAGGTCCCTGCCATCCCAGAGGGAGCTGGGGGAGGGGATGAGCTGAGATAAAGAGCATTAGTCAGACCATCCCATGTCTTTGCAGTGTCTCTTCAGAAATTACTCACCCTGTTTCAAATGTCTCACCTCTGAGTGCTGGCCCTACTTGTGCTGGTCCTCACCTCAGGACACTGTATCAGCCCTTCACTAGTGTTTGCATCTTTCCTGAAACCACAGGTGATGGGAGGAAGATGACATTTCTCTAACTGAAATATGGAAAAGTGTTTTGTTCATTATTCTGTTGGGCACTCAAGAAGCCAAAACCACCATCCATCTGCCAGAAAAGATCAAACCCCAAACACTTCATGGCACTCACTCCTTGCATTGCTCTCTCCCCTCCTAATCCTGGTTCTGGTTAAAATTCTATCATCCATCTGTCAAAGGGCCACACACCAATGCCGAGACATATTTTGATACCTAGCCAAAGATTTGATTGCCCTTGCCAATAAAAATGCACTTGTTCAAGCCAGGGCCAAAGAATAGTTTAGAGTGGACCCGCCACAGAGAATTGCAGTGTCTGCCCAGCTAAGTGCAGTGACCACAGAGTCATGATAACAGGAGCTTTGTCTCTCCTCTCTTATTGACTGCTGTATCCAAACCTTCATTGTAATGAAAATGTATGAAATAGTTCCACATGCTTGGTGGTCATACAGCATGCATGATCATCCAAACTGGCTACCAAAAGAAGCCTCATGATCACAGTTTTTCCCTGCAGCAGCTCTTTATTTGACCTAGGTGAAGATCAAATCCATATAGCTGCATTTAGTGGTAATAAGTCAGCCTCATAAAAAGGTTCTCAGCACTTAAAAACTCCTGATGACTTGCTTCAGAAATTAATTGTCCTCAGGATTAGCAATGTATGCCTACTTCTACTCTAAATTTGACTAACTTCTTACTACTAGCTTTTAGGCCTGTTTCAAACAGCCTGAAGAGCTGTTCTTTGTGAATTTGCTATGCTATCTCCTCTCCTGTAGCCATTTTTATATGCCATAATTAAGTTAGTTCTTCATTTGAGAGGCCTGTAGACTTGCTGCAGGGAAAATGTATTGAGCATGGAGAAGCTGCAGTATTTTTCATCCCCAGGAAACAGGCTTCAAAGGCTGCTGTAGCTAAGCCTTCAATGGCCTGATTGCCAAACCTTTCAAGCCTTCATGATTCATTATGGAGAAGTACCTTGGTTTCAAATGCTTCCCTGGAATTCATTCTTCCTGTCAACGCAATAGAACTCTTTCTGGTGACCTGGTTTTATTTTTAGCAAGGATAAGTTCAAATATAGAGGTTATTATGGTTATTTGCTTAAGAGAAGGGCTTGATTCTTACTGCATTTGATGCTTCCTTATTCCCCACTTACCCACCCAGGTCTCACAGTGTGCTCTGTTCAGGGACACCAGTCAGATCACAGGTTTTACAGCATCTGCTATGACCAGAGTCACACCATAGGGAGATTAAGCAACCCATACCTTAGGGATGTGGCAGAGAATCAGGTATCTGACATTATTTGAGGAGGTGTGGCTGTGTCACCAGGGTGCCTGGACGATTTTGCCAAGGTTGTGATATGTCCCAGGTGGGTTGTTGAGTGGGGGCAGCTTCAGGGGCATATTGGGGGCTTGTCTTGGCAAAGCAGAACCATCACGGCAATGTGGGTTCCTGGTGTATAGCTGGAATCACTTTTCAATTCTCTTGCAGTTCTCAGAGATGGGCTCTCCATAATGCTTCAGTCATGAAGGAAGAAGGGCGGCTGAATTGCTTTTTTGCAATGGAGAAGACAGTGGGAGGAACACCAGCATTGTGGCTCCCACCTTGTTGCTTATCTCCCTGCCAACATGTGCCCCAAATCCTCTCTGTGCTGTATTAAGGAAAGGAAAAGCTTTGACATCTGCTTTCTTACGTCATCTTTTCCAATTTTGCATCCTATAACCCCCTGGTGAAAAGAGGAACAATGACTTCATATAGCTGCTGCTTGATTCTTTTGCTGTTTACCTGGAACACTTCTGCCTATGGGCCAAACCAACGGGCACAGAAGAAGGGAGACATTATTCTTGGAGGATTGTTCCCCATTCATTTTGGAGTGGCTGCTAAAGACCAGGATCTAAAATCAAGGCCAGAATCAGTGGAGTGTATAAGGTAAGCTGGTAAAAGGGAAAATAAAAAGTTTTGGTGGGGAAGTTTTCACTTTTTTTGACTTTAAATTGTGTAAATATGGTCTGTAATCTGATGCTTGCAATTGGAAGGTGTGATGTAAATAATGGATAAAACAAATGTGTATGTTGAACAGAAATGTAAATACTATTTGGACACTAAAAATCTTTGTACTACCTGAAGCTGCCAAAACATCAATTTACTGATCTATCTGGCCATTCACAGGGAACATTTGAATAGTATCTGAAAATCAGCTTCCCTAGCAGGACAGAAAATTACCAATAGTGCCCTTAGTTCACTTGATTAAAGTAGTGCATGGCCAAATAATCTAGAAATCAATTTTTTTGTCCAGTTCTCCCTGTCATCTTCTAAGACTTTACAAACTGTTAAGTTGCCTAAACAAGTGAATCGGTGAAGGTGAGATAGGTCACAGCTTTTGAAATATCCCAGTGAATGACACATAAATGTCTCTTTAGGACTTTGTAAAAGTCCCAAACTTGAGCTCAGGCTTTCCTCCCTGAGAGTTCTCTTTTGTGTAAACAACACATCTGTGTTTTGTCATAAGTGTTTGGGAGTTAACCTTGGAGTGAGAAATGCACATGAAAACAATTTCTCTTGTTATTAAAGTGTAAGCATTTTTCTGATGAAACATGACGAATTTTTAACATTACAAGCCTGCACATAATACACAGAACAAGTGGAAAATGTTACAGAAACTGATGGCAACTGTAACATCATATAAACAAAATATAAGAAAATCATGTGGGTTTCTGTCATGACAATGCATGGGAAAACACTTCAGTGTTATGGGACTTCTTCTGTTATCATATGTGAAGAACTGTGTCTCTGGAATTGTTTGGACCTCTCGTCCTAGGCTGGGGATCTAGTACAGTTTTGTTGCAAATGGCAATGGATAGCCAAGAGCATTCCTGTTACACTCACAGATTTCAGATGTGGTTTCCCACTGAGACACTGAGCAAGACATGTCCATATAGGTTATGAGATCATCCCCAGAGCCCGTCATAGGGACCATACACAAGTGTCAATAAGCAGGGATTATTTTGGCATCTGTGTGTGCACAGAAAAGTTGTGAACTAAATGTACGTGCAATGTCTATTTCATGGAGCAAGAATCTGTGCTAGCTTTTCAGCATGTTTTTTTTTCTCTCCCAAATGCATAATTTTAAAAATGGAAAGCAGTGGATGTTTTCAGCTCTATTGTCTTCTCCTGCTCCAGTTGGCAGGCAGGACAATGCAGATATTTGCAAACTAAACAGCTTTCATTTCTGTCGACTCTGGGTCAGCCTCAGTGGCTGTCTTGACATGGTCACATTATTGGAAGAGTTAGCTGGAAAATGTTCCACCACAAGTACTACAAGTGTGTGGTTGCCAAAAGGCATGTTAATGAGGTAGCACTGCCAACAACAGGCAAATCCTGAAAAGCCAGACTAGCTGTTTTAAGGACACAATGGGAGATCCTTCTGGGTGATATTCAATCTGCTAAAAGGCATCCTCTGGCTGAAATTCGCCTGGATAAAATCCCTGTTCTTCCTACCCTTGCCCAAGAAGATATAGGTGCAAAAGAAAAAAAATATGTTTGCAGAGGCAGGCATTTGTGGCATGTATCCTTCAGGGAGTTGGATTTTATTATACTATCAACTCACTAAATTGTGAGTTGATAGTATAATACAACCGGAGAAAGAATGAAGGTCAGAAATCCAGTTGCAGAGGTAGTAGAAACTACAAAAAGAGCAAGGCCATGGTTGGACCAGAAATAACTGGAAGTTGCTTCATTGCACGCATCTTTACCAGAAAATGTCCATTTGCAGGAAATGTTTAATTTGAAAGAGGTTGGATTGAGAAGACTTTTTGAGATAGGTCATCATGCTTTAATGACAGAGGTAATAAATACATGGGAATGTTTGTATGTACTCCTTGTTATTGGTACACATCAGATTTAGAGCAGATATTTTTCCTGAAAAGATTTTCTATTATAAGCAGTACTGAAGTCAGAAAATTTCTCCTGCTGGAGTTGTACAGAAATCTCTGAGCACAACCATGGTGGTCTTTTTTGGTTTTGGACCTTGTGATCAGGCATTAGCCTGTGTCAGGGTTGTACATGCTGACTCTAGAAATCCAATACATTCTTCAAGTTGTTTGCTAAAATCTTCCATTATCACTTGTGAGTTTCCTGACTGGTCTGGAATTATCAAACTTATATTTTTGGGAGCAGAAAAAAAAATATATAGGTTCTAGTTTCTTCACAAAGTAAATCTCCCCGATCTTGTAGTGTCAAAAACTTCTGTAGGGTGGGAAATCCATAGATTAGCAAATTAGATAGAAGCCCATAGGGAAGCACAACTGTGACTCTACATGGTCAAACCAAAGGTGCTAAATCTGTCCCATACCTTTACCTGCCCTTGCTGCCCTTCTCTGAGCCTTGTCCAGCACTGCTGTATCTTTTCAAAGCTGAGGCTAGTAAGTTTTATACCTGGCCTCTTTTCAGATGCCTGCATACAGTTTTTAATCTCTTTACTACATAGAAAAATGTGTCTCATATCACATAAGAAAATTAGACCCAGGTCACTCTGGGATAATGAGTATCTTCTCTCTCCTCATGTTCTCTTGCAGCAGCAAGTCATCAGACCATATAAAAAGCTCCATGACAAGACATTAGGGTCCCACTGAAACCCTGTGGGTGTCTTTTTTAGAGTTCAGAATCAAACAACTTAAGACAATGTGGTTTTCCTCTCTTTTGAGGACTATTCAACCTGATTAGTGCTGTTTGGACATCTAACTGTGTTCAGTGCCATACCTATGCTCCCAAACTGGGCTTCCCAATGCATAGGACAGCTGGGGCTTCTCAAAATGGACAGTTTTCTCTCGACTTTCTCAGTTTTTATGTTCTTCATGCTCTTGTTGCCCAGCAGCTTTCTCCCCAGCTCAGCAAACATACTGGCTTGAACCTACCTGGCACATGATTATTTAGAAACAATATACATAATTCAGCAGTGAAAGGAAAAGGGAACAGTAACAATGTGTTAGCCATTCTTTTTGTGCTGTTGTACTGAAAATGCATCCTTGTGCACTAAACACTGAATTGTAGAGTCCGAAGTGAAAATGTACCCATGATTTTGCCACACCAAATGTCAGATAGGAATACACACAGTGAGAACAGTTTTGTTTCCTGTTTGTTGTTTCAGCATTCAAGGGTCCTGCATTTGATATAAATACACCTCCTGTCTTTGTATGCCTCAGGTGCTGCTGCAGCAACTCTTTCTATAACATTTGCTGATGCATATCTGATGTGTGCAGTGGAGGCAGAGACTGAGCACAGCACAAGCAAGCCCTGACCCCCATTCCACTCCCTGTCAGCACCCCCAGAGGCCTATTCATAACCTGATTTTTCTGCCCCTTCTTGATTTCAGGGAGAGTAGCAGTTTTCCTGTATTCTGATCATCAGTCTAGCCGAGGTCCCACCCTGTGACACAAAGCTTTCAAGCTGTGAAACTGTGGTGAGACGTGGTCCCCCCATCATAGTGCAAGACTTCAGAGAGCATGGCTCCAGGACTCTTTAGCTCGCTGAGTTTCTCTGTCCATCTGGGAGAACAGAATTTTAATTCCAGCCCTTGCAGATGTATTTGCTAATCCCATTGCAGGCCTGAATGTATAACAAGATATTTGGAATTTCTTCCCTAAGATGTAATTATATAATTTTCTCTTTCTTCCATTCACCTTCTGAATTGTAATTTTTTTTAATTTTTGATTTTCTTTGTTCTGTGTAATTCCCCTCACCCACAGTCCTTAGCTGTAAGAGTGGTAAGCAACTCATTATACCTATGACTGCAGGAATCCAACAAATGACTGAAGGTCTCCCCCTTGCATAGCTTAGAAATAACAGTGGTAGTAGCAGCAATAACACACAATTAATGTACTGGAAGTCTGGAGAGGACAGAGAAATTACTATGTCTAGGTAACCACCAGAGAAAGAGAAGTGCTGGCGTGATCAAAGGGTGTATGCAGGCTTTGCCACCATTTCTGAATATAAGTACCTGTCAGATATGGGAGGGTAAATGAAAGCTGTATTTGGAACTTTCACATCACTTTCTCCTTTTTTTTGCTTCTTATTCCTTTGCTTAGTACCTTTGCAAGTGTGATAAATGAAGGTCATGAATACACATGAGGCTGTGAATTATTTCTTTATGGAGACTAGCAAGGATCAGGACCAATTTCCCTGCTGGATCCAGACAGTAAGAGCAGTAAAAACCAAACCATACAAACAAACAGGGCATGGAGCTATGGGGAGCTTAAACCATGCAGCCAGCTTGTGTCCCTTAATTTGCATAGCCTTGCTTTGAAACTGGGACATTTAAGCCATCCTGAGCACTGTTTGACAGACAGGTTGAGTTTCTAGCAAACTGGTCTGCTGCACAGCTGTCCTCTGCAGAGGTGACAGTGACAGTGAGGTATTGTTTCCGATTTCTCTCTCCCAGTTTGTGCTACTCCTTGGGAATAGAAAGATCAATGGGTTGAATGCTCCGAGAGGTGGGAGAACAAGTACCAGAAAGGAAACGCTTAAGGAAGGAGTGTAAATAAAAATTCCCCTCTACACCTGCAGGCTCTGAATTATTTACATTAAACTCTCATTTAGAGCTTAATGGCCACTTTGCATAGCACTGCATCTCACAAAATGCAAGACAGAGTGAACATACCTGTAAAGTAATATGGCAGAAAACGAGCTTTGGAGGCTGCTTCTTTTCAATCAAGAAAATACCAGTGGCTATTTAAATATTCTGAAAATCTAATGAAAGCTTGCTTTTGGTAGCAAATACTGTACGGTTCTTTATGGAAATTACCAGTCAAATTTCTGCATGGTCAACAGAGCATTCCAGTGACTGATCATATTAATCACAGCAGCAGCATAGCACAGGAGGTCAGCTGCATCAGTGGGACCTACTGCCAGGTTCAAAGGCTGCTCTTAGCAATCCCTCATGTACACACCAAGGGAAGAGGAACCTATCTGCAGCCCCTTGCTGGGATCTTACTGTACAGTGGGAGAGAAATTGTCCACAAAATATCCATTCATAGAAATTGGAAGGATCTTGCTTCCTTTAGAGCAGTTTAGCAGCACTGCCTTTGTCTGACCATACCTGTGGTACGGAACTGATACAACAGTGTCTCAGATGACAAAATGACAGCTTGCCTGAAGATCTATCAGGTGTTAGAGAAGAGAGAGTGAGGAGAGCTGTTTTCATCCTATCTGACCCTCTCCTCCTTAGCTACTGATGCTGCTGTCAGCAGAGGTGCAAGTGAAGAGAACTGCAAGTGCCTTGACTAGGTTAGTTTAAGATAAATTATTGAAAGCATTTCAAAGATATTTTGGAGTCTGGGTCCCAGAAAACAGCCCCTACTCTCCTTTCCCTCCAAAGTAAAATTATTCCAAATGCAAGTACCTGAACTAGAGGCCTTATACTGTAAATATACACTGATCAGGGGCATATGTCAGAAAGGAAAACAAAAGCAACTGTGTATCATGGGCCTTAGTCTGCATTTACTGAATTAAATGCCAAATAATTCTTTAAAGTGAAAGGCAAGAAGATCCAATTCACTGCTTTCAAATATACCATCTAAAGATACCACCTTGTGGCATTTTAAAGAAATAAAGCCAATTGCCTTTCAAGCAAGCAAAATAATTTTGTGTCATACTTCACCTGTATAATTTAAAGTGAGCAGGCTTAAATTTGCTTTTACATATACTCAAATGTGTGAAACTTTTCCCAGTAGTATAGTGGTACCTTTGAACTTCCCAGGTTCTCAGTAGCTTTCCCTTTAAATATAGAAAAAATAATCAGATTTTTCTCTTTTACATAAGGAGACTGAATATTGCTCCTTGCTTCAAATCATATTCATATGAAAAATACCTGTAAACACGTGTAGCTGTTTAAAAAGAAGTGCCACAAAACTCTTCCTTGTTTCCATTTATCCCTTCATTGTATCCATTTATTTTCCCATTGCATTACTGACCACATGAGACAACATGGTGTGCCCAACAAGTCTTCTTCCTGTACACAGCACTCACTGACTCCATCCCTCCGAGCCTTGCCCTTTTATTTCAGAGCTCTCTCATTGCATCTCATTCCTTAATGGTTTGGAACTAGAGCAAAAAGTATTCTAAATTACCAAATTACTTCCATCAGTAACCCACACTCCCATGCTTCTGAAGACTAATCTTAATAAAGCTAACCATCCCTTTGATAATAAGTTATGACTAAGGACTCAAACTTTTTGACCTGAAGAGATCTGTACTGAAATTTTGCTGTCTGAGCTTTGAGGTATAACCTCAGAGCTGAACCTCATTTGGAATTTGGCCAAAGATGTCTGGAGAGGTGAAGTCAAGTTGAATTAATGAAGTTTTTAAGACTTAAAGATAAACCTTAGATGTGATATCTTTAGAAATTCTGACCCCACATGAATCAGATAAAGCTTCTGGAATGGAAGTAATGTGGCTTTGTTCATTCAGCTTTGAAAAAGTCAGACATAACTAACATCAACTTTGGAAGCAATTAATTTAATCCAGCAATTAAAAATGTTCAGGTCATATATCTCAGAGATTGAAAGGTTGTGATTTCATGAAGCTTGTCTTTAGAAATCTTCACCTCAGTAATGGAAACATTTCTCTAAGCATTTCAAAATGTAACTCATGTGAAACCTAGAATTTACCATTTCACATAGAATCTGTTCTTGGGCAGGCTGTTTCCCCAGGCTTTTCCTGTTTTGGGTCCTGTCACTTTTCACAGTGGATCTCAAGCATAACAGCATTGACACTTTCTTTTTTTCACCTGCAACTCAGCACAAAACTGCAAACTAACTGGTATCCTGACCCATAGTGCATTCCAAGGAAGGGCAGGTTTGAGCTGATGAAAGATTCTGCCATTCCGGCTGCATTGCCCTAAAACGCGGCAGCCTCACAGGCACACAGCTGGTTGTCAGGGTGACTTTATAGGAGAAAACACAGTAAAACTTCAGAATAATATGTATCAAAGGTACTTTCTTGCTGCTGCTTTGCATTAAGAAGTTTCTCTCCTTTTTGGATAAGCGATCATCCTGCTTCAGCTTCTTCCACTGCCAGGCTACTGATGGTGTAAACAGGGACTCCCAGCTCCTGCAGGACAGTTGCCACCGATCTGCAGCTCCATGCACTGGTGCAAGACAATGAGGAAACTCAGCTTTTCCATCCTAGAGAAGAGGCTTCAAAAAACAGTTTCAGTTTCACAGGCCAGATCTGAGGGTATCTTGTGAGTTCATGTCTAAAGCAAATGTATGAGAGAACCATAATAATGAGATAAGTTACTCCTTCAGTGACAGCACTGAAGTATGTAATTAACAAGTTATCAGTTTGCACTAGGACTTCTATTTATAGCATGTCTCAGTTCTCTGGTATTAACAGTCTGACTGTGCTCTCTCTCACAAAGTGAAGGGTGTCATGTGAGGCAAAATTTCCCAGAGCAGAGCTCCTGGGCACCTCTGCATCCAGCAGCATGCCAGTGCTATGGCTCAGCCTGCTCTGCTTACCCAAAGCCAGGAGGAACTGACACACTCCAGGAGTACCCCTGAGCCTAAGTCAGCATCAGCACAGGCTTAGCAGACACTGCCATCTGCATTCAGAAACATGTCAGAGGAGCCTGGAAGGAAACCTGCTAGGTGTAGCTTTCAGTCAGAGGATCACAACATCCATTTCCTCAGGGATCATGAGATCAAATCTAGGGTCCTCAGCACAAGGGGCAGGCCAGAGTCATCACTCCAGACATGCTGTCTTTCAACTTTTGCAGTTTTAGGGGGCTTAGAAAAGTTTGCCTCTGGAGTGAGCACCCAAACTGAAAAGTTGAAAGCCAGAACTAACCCTTGTAGCACAAACACGACTTTCTGTAACCAGTAGAGACAAAAGCAAAACTTTCCAAATTTAGTAGCATGTAAGAAATAGTGTGAGTTGCTTTTGCCTTTTGTATCTGGAATTTTTCACTCTGTCGTTGCCTCATTCCTGATCTCCTCTCTTGTGTTTTCCTCCTTCTCACTCTATTTTGTTTTTATTTTTGCTTCCCCAGGTATAATTTCCGAGGCTTCCGCTGGCTCCAGGCTATGATCTTTGCCATAGAAGAAATAAACAGTAGCCCAACTCTCCTTCCCAACATGACCCTGGGATACAGGATATTTGACACTTGCAATACAGTCTCGAAAGCCCTGGAGGCCACACTGAGTTTTGTGGCCCAGAACAAGATAGACTCCTTGAACCTGGACGAATTCTGTAACTGCTCAGAACATATCCCTTCCACCATTGCAGTCGTGGGAGCAACTGGCTCTGGCATCTCCACTGCTGTGGCAAATCTGCTGGGACTCTTTTACATACCTCAGGTATGCTTCCACCTTATTTGTTTAGGTTACTGAAGTGGCCTGCTTCTCTACTCTGCAGAGATTAAGCAGACATTGCTTAATCTTTGCCATTTCCAATAGAACTTTAAGGAGAGAAACAATAAAATGGGGGGTGGGAGGGGGATGGGTGTCATTGTTATGAAAGAAATGTGTCTTGCTAGCACTTTGCAGTCCCCAAAAACAAAGGTTACTGAGCAGCCGTAATGTTTGGCCAACAGCAGCCTAGTCTGGGAGGACTGGAGTCCTCTGGAGTGATTTAGTCTATGAACACAGGTATGTTAGGTCAGTCAATGACAGTTGCCAGCCCTGACACCTTAGTTGTGTCATTACCTCACAGTAGTGACTCTCTGGTCCAGTCCAGGTCCCACAGAGCCCACTGAAGGCAGAGCTTCATCATTGCCAGTTCCTCTTTAGGTCTCTCAGCATCTCTGATCATTCAAGTAGGTGACCTGTAAAGTTGTTGCTTATGCTGATCAGATGGAGGTTTCTTCTGAGCTGACCTGCCTTTCTTTTGCCCTAGGGCATCCAAAACAACGTTTGTGAAATCACATAGATATGCCTCTTGTGCCGTGATCATCTGTGTGGTGATGTGGTTGTGCCAGTTCCTGTGTCACAGCATCCTTCAGGCTGCATTCTCACTCTGCTGGAGCCAGTGCCAGCATCCATGGTCCCGTCCTTTTGTTTAAGAGGCTTGTTGATCTGCCAAAACCCTAAGCAAAGTACAAGGCTGGCTTAATGTTGTTGTTGTTGATTTAGATTTCTGCACTGAAGTCAGCTTTGGAAAAAGTGCTTCATCTCACCCATTTAAGTGTTACCTTGTCTAGCCTAACACTTCCAATCCCTCTCCCAAAATTAATAGATGTGCCAGAGCTCACAAGAGCCCTTATAACAAGATTGTGTCAGAATGTGCTCTCAGTCTGTCCTGAGAAATGTATCTTTGCTTCAGCCATGGCTCCAATTCCCATCTGCACCACGAATGAAGAAGGAAGGATTCTTGATTGCCCTATGCACAGTAATATATCTTGTCTGTTAAGTCTTACCAGTCTGACTCCTTCGCAGGAGTTGAAAAACTGGACACTTGGTCTCTGAGCAGGGCAAGAATAACCTTTCATAAGGTGTGCTATCTGGGTATTGCCCAGAGTGGCATTGGTAGCTGGCATGTAACGAACACACCGATGACATCTTATGGGGCATTGCTGATTTACACACCACACTGCCAGGTGAACGAGGACAGCCAAGAAGGGTTGGTGAGTTCAACTGAACATAAGAGATGTTTGCAGTTCTCAGAGTTTCTCTTTAAACAGAGAATGACATTTGTCCTATGAGGCAGTAGCCTTATCTAGAGAAAGGGTAGATGCAGAAAAGGGTAGATGTCAGGAGGTTCAGTTCTGGAACGAAGTCTCAGCCAGGTGGTTGAAGCATGACAACTGAAGGCAGGCTTTTAGACTGGCAGATGTTGGGTAGAAATGTCACAGCCATTTATAGCAAGGCCATTAGCAAATCTAGGCTTATTAGGCTCTGCATTTTGGTAGGAGCTGGAGGTGTATTTTACAATTAATGCACGGCTCATTGCTCATTCTGTTGACGTAGACACTGAAAATGTTACAACTTCTGTTCTGTTTCTCAGTACCTCACCTCAGTGTCCCCTTACGGCACATGTGGCAGTGGGACACATTGCCTGTACCTCCTGGCAAAAGGTTGATGGGGGTGAGAGTAGCACTGGGCAAGAGCCTGTCCAGGGGAGAGTACAGCTCTGTGAAAGGAGGATTTACTCCTGTGGCCCTTGAACCTGCACTATGAGACCTTCTTTTCTTTCTTCTTCCAGAAACATTAAATAACAGAGTTTAAGGAGAATATTTTCTGTAAATTTCCACTTTGTACAAAATAAACTGTTTATAGAAGACTTTTTCAAATGAGAGTCAGTCCTAAAGAATTCAGATACCGATCTCAAAATGTGTTTTAGAAGTTCTCCAGATCTTTAAACTGTTATTATCTGGGGTTTATGGGTTTATTCCTACTTGCAGATAATTCAAATGATATCTTAAGAGAATGTGGCACTTGTTCTGATTGGAAAAATGAAGTATTTCTTGATAGTTCTAGAAAAGGAAATAAAATCCAATTTTAACCATAAAACATGGTGGCTTACAAAGCATGGACTGCCCACTGGCTTCTTTGCTGATTCTGGCCAGCAATCAGGAAAACACTTCCACTTACCATAACACTCTGCAGGATCAAGGAGGCTGATATACATTACATTCTTCTTATGTCAACTGACAGGGATTGTATATAAAAGGCACATGGTGTCTGATAGAGCCTGTTTAAGGATGGGGATGGATGTCAAAGGCAAGGAGAGAAAGACAGAGTAGCTTTGGGGTGGCAATACCATATTGCTGTCTCACGTATGATTCAGGAGAGAGAAAGCCTGTGTTTTGTCTTAATTTGGTGCATTGCCCTCATTTATCTAGGTGGCACAGTCTTTTTATTTATGGATTTGACAGAAATCTTTGCCATTCCTCCAATCTAGTGTCCATTTCTCTCTCCCTCGCATCCTTGACCTTGCAGGTGGGCACAAGCTGGCTCCAGCCTCTCAGGTGCGAGCAGCTGCTCCTGTATGAGTGCCTCTGAGTGCTATCTGTAGGATAGGCACAGCTAGTAGAACGTGCAGGCCCTCAGAGTGGATCACCTGCAAACAAAGGCTAAGAAAATGTGGTTTCCAGGCTGACAGTGATGCTGGGTAAATGCAGGCAATTTATTTCAGGCATTTCACTTTATGGTGTGTTTTGCTTGTTTGCTGTGCTCTGACAGGTCAGTTATGCCTCATCCAGTCGTCTCCTGAGCAATAAGAACCAGTTCAAGTCCTTCCTGCGCACAATCCCCAATGATGAGCATCAGGCCACAGCCATGGCAGACATCATTGAGTACTTCCGCTGGAACTGGGTGGGAACAATCGCAGCTGATGATGACTATGGCCGGCCAGGGATTGAAAAATTTCGGGAAGAGGCAGAGGAGAGAGATATCTGCATTGATTTTAGTGAGCTCATCTCCCAGTACTCAGATGAAGAGGAGATCCAGCAGGTGGTCGAGGTCATCCAGAACTCCACAGCAAGAGTGATTGTTGTTTTTTCCAGTGGCCCAGATCTGGAGCCTCTCATCAAAGAGATTGTCAGGAGAAACATCACTGGCAAGATCTGGCTGGCAAGTGAGGCCTGGGCCAGCTCTTCCCTAATAGCCATGCCTGAGTTCTTCCGTGTCATCGGCAGCACCATTGGGTTTGCACTGAAAGCAGGACAGATCCCAGGCTTTCGTGAGTTCCTGCAGAAGGTGCATCCCAAGAAGTCCACCAACAATGGCTTTGCCAAGGAGTTTTGGGAGGAGACATTTAACTGCTATCTCCCTGATGGGTCCAAAAATTCTCCTGCTTCAACTTCATTTCACAAGGGCCATGAAGAAGGGCTGGGAGCTGGAAATGGAACGTCCGCCTTCCGACCTCCGTGCACCGGGGATGAGAACATCACTAGCGTGGAGACACCGTACATGGACTACACACACTTGCGGATATCCTATAACGTGTACTTGGCAGTGTATTCCATCGCCCATGCCTTGCAGGATATTTATACCTGTACCCCTGGGAAGGGACTCTTCACCAATGGCTCCTGTGCAGACATAAAGAAGGTGGAGGCATGGCAGGTAAGCCCTTCATTTGTGTGCCCATGCAACATACCTGCAGAAGGAAGGACAAGCTGTCCCAAATGCCCTTTAGGGTGCCTTTCATAATCCTGGGTCTCAGACGCAGCGTAAGGCTCCTGAGATACCATGTTTGCCTGTGTCTGAGATAGGTGCATGCTCCCACCCCACAGGGAATGTAAGTTAAGTTGGGCTAGGTCTGCAGTGAAAGGGGCTTAAACCAGGTTAAATTTTCTTGCATTTGCTGCGGGCCCAAAGTGCATACACAGACAATTACCACAGCCTGGCTGACGCAAGGTAACTTGATCATATATTGAGCCTTACATAAACAAGAGGGCCTGGGTAGAACACATAAACAAAGAAAACAGTTTTTAGAGTTCATTTTCTTTGGCAAGCTTTATATCTTTTGCAATCCCACGGCAATTTTCCATACAGGCTGTGTTTCTTTTTTCAGTTTTAAGCTTATATAGGATCAAACAAAAGATTGAGTAATGAAGGAAAATAATGTGTGGCTCTTGGGCAGAAAATAGATAGCTGCTTTGATTTGGCAGTGGTATTTGTGAACTGATGAAATTATAGTAATGACTTAGTCCCATTTACCCATTCATTCAATGCATTCTGCCCACTGGCACATGGATCACATTCTGGCATTTTGTCTTCTCATCCTTTATGAATACTCTCTACCTTACTATATGTTTGATCATGCTATCCAATGTAGTATTCCCTTTGTGGTTTTAATATCTACTGCATTCTTAACACAATTAGCATGGACTATCAAATGATGATATGTAGCAAATTCTGTCTCACTCATTCTGGTTGTCACAAAACGCTTGAGCCCAAACATGCCTGAAATCAGAACAACACAGGTGAATAAATGTATGATCACCTCCTCATTTGCATGGGTGTTTTCCTCTCTTTGGGATAGTCTAACCAAAACAAAGGCTGTCCTTCCCACAAACTGCAGATGTCAGGTCACATTCACATATGAGAACTGCAGTTTGGTTCCTGTCTAGTCGCAGTTAACCCAAAAACATCAGTCAGACCAAAGTAAAAGTCTTTGTCTTGGCATATGTGGGAAACTTGCACTGCTCTAGGTGCCTGAAGAGGTTTATCAAAACCACTTTACTCGGAGTTGATGAGTGCAAGGTTTGACTCTGATTTAGAGGAATCCTGGCGATTGCTGCCTGTCTCCAAAGTTTCTGTCTTTCAAAGCTGTTCCACTCTTCAGGAAAATACTAGCAGAAATGGGCAAGTTGCAGACAGATTTAGCTTTCACTGTTGTCAGAAAAATGATCCAGAATAAATGTAGTTTAATTCATTCCTTTATGCCTTGTTAGCTTGGAAAGTAAAGCTGGATATTCATGCCATTGCTAAGTAAAAGAATGTGTTTGTTGAAGATTCCATGGTTGGGAAGAATGACCTCTCATTTCTGTGTTGCTTGTCGGGTGCTGAAGGATATACACATCAAAATGTAAAGCATCCTGCTGATCTATGCATTTGGATATACATACCTGCCTAAGAGGAGGGAATTAGCATCAAGAAGGAGTGTGTAGAGAATAACCCCACTGGGCAGGAACAGAGAGTGCTACCAAGGAACAGGCTATACTCATAATCACCACCATCATATGGTGGCTTTCAAACCTACTTGTGTGATTTTTTCACTTTGTTTCAAAATCAAACACATGCATAGCAGGTAAATGTCAAATTTGTGTGCACACCTACTTCATACCAGGAATTGCAGCTCATTGCCTTCAGGAAGCTTTCTTCAGCCCTGGGAGTAATGAGTTCACCTCACAAATGTGCAGCCTCCAGCATTTCCAGAGTGGTTTTCTGACAACCACGCAGAAGAAAATCTTTCTAGTAAAGTCAATCTCATTCTGCCAGTATTCACTGCCTGCTCCCTTTCAGGTCAGTGTTTTCTTGATGGGAAGAGACCTGAGAGGGCAAGGACAGTGTTGGGAGGCCCCCATACCTGTGACTGGAGGGCAGCTGCTCATGGTGTGTGCAATTACTGGCCAGGTGCTGTGTGGTACAGATAAGGTGAACCTGCTGAACTTATGGCTCCATTAGCCTGAGCTCCTGTCTGGAGCAGCCCTTGCCAGCAGGGCTGATGACTGGAGAGCAAAAGCAATACATTCCACAATTTAATTATGTACCATTTAATTTTGTTGTCTTTCAATGGCATCCTATTAACGTGTACAAGTTTTTACTGTTGTTTGCTAATTGCTAATTTTATGTACTTATAACACAAATCTTTTGGGGGATGTGTTCTGTGTCATTTGTGGAGGGTGCTTGTGCAGGTTTGTATATAAACCCAGGATTTTTAGCTCAGTGATCAGTTTATTTGAAATGGACAACCTAGCACAAATCACTGTGAGTTGGTTAAACAGAGCAAAGTTCTCCTATTAACAATATACCATCTATAGTTTAAGAAGGCTCTAGGTGTGTTTCAGCATGGGGAGCACAGGATTTTTGTCTCCTAAGGTGAAATATCAAATACTACTAACTTTCATGTTTAGTCATTTATAGCTACTTGTTTAAGAATTAAACGTTTGCTCATTTTCTCCATCTGGGTCAGTCGTCTATGACAGATCCTGTCCATAAACCCAGTCTTGCTTCCTTTTGTTTTACCAATACCTCTGAAGTTGGATATGGGCACTCCCAGTGGAGATGGGACTGGCCAGCCCAAGCTGTCCATCTGCCCAGCATGTGCAGAGATGCAGGCACAGTCAGAGCTGGTGAGCAGGCAGGACAGCTTCCAGGCTGTGCCCAGAGGAACCTGTGCCATTCATTCCACATACAGAGCTGGCCAGGGAATTCAGAATCCTTTATCTGAAAATGGGGCAGCTGGCACTGCAGAAAACTGGAGATTTTATTAGGATGTCTATGCTGCCCTTATTCTGAGTGATCTGAGCTGTCTTGTTCTAGGAATCTAAGCTGCTGCAAGGCAGAAGATAATCGAGGTGCACATCTTTGCAAGATGCCTACAAAGGGCAGAGAGTGTTGTCTGCATGTGCCATTGTTGTGTCCTGCACAATACTGAACAAGATCAGATCAATTACTTCTTTTTGCACTGTTTTGCTCAGGTAACAAAAAGGTGCAGGGCAAACCCAAACATAGTGTATAAATTCTGTCACTTTGGGGCAAGGCAAAATTTTACAAAAAGTGCTAAGAATTAAAGTGCATGGGTGCAAATAGTACAACAGAAAAAATCCTCCTAAAGGCTTCCAATACCTCTGGCTGTCGGAAGACCACTCTCCTCTGCAGGGGGTTGTGACTTTTTAGGCGACCGTATCAAGTAGAGCTAATTCTGAGTATTGCTCTGGTTCGTGACTTGCCTACCCCAAACACAGACTCTCCCTGTAAGCTACAGAATGAAAGTGGGAAGTTATGGCAAGAGGTGGGATATAGGCTGAGAACTGCTGTACCAATGCTTTGTCAAAATTCCCTGTATTTTTGGCCTGTTTCTCCATAACTGCTTTAACTGTCTGGTTTTGAATCCCTTTTTTCTTAATATCTTCCCTGATAAGATTTCACAAGTCCCTCAAGTTCCTTCATTTTCTTAGTCAAATAACTCATGGGGCTATTTCTGTGATCACTTCTAGGAAAAAGTCTATCTGTTCCCTTTTCAGATCCCCTCTGAGCATTTACAGGAGCCTCTCTCACTAAAAACACTGTGTGGTCCTGCAAAAAAATAGGTAGAAAACTAATAAGGAATCCTAATCCATCCGTCAGAGCAAATATTTCCTGCTTCATATTATTTCTGTGTGAGAAGATGAAAGACCTGTCTTTTCTTCAGACTGAGGTCACCCAGTTTCTGCCCATTCATTTGGATTCTTGATGAGCAGCTGCTGGACCTCTCTTTGTGGCTTGCAGTAAAAGCATTGTGATTAAATGGGGAAGACAGGCTCCCAAGGATCTGAGAAGGCAAAGGTGTGCAGTGACAGGGTCACTGAGCAGAGCATCTTTGGGCTGACTCCCAGACAATTTGCAGGTTGCTGTTACACTGGAGGCTTTGAACTTTGGCATGAGTGAAGAATAAGAGGTCTTCTAGGCACCAAGGCAAAGCAGTGCAAGGGCTGAAAAATGTGTTGTGCTAATGATTTGCAGGTTAGAGACATGCTTCTGTGTACTATTCTATGCCTGAAAATCTGACTGACTTCAGACTCAGTGAAAAGCTGCCATATGCTCTTCCACAAAATAAAAACAAATACAAATTGGCTTCACCTAGCAACACCTAAAATCTTTTATTACACTGGTGCACCTCCCAGTCAACAGTTCCTTCCTCAGTGCCGGTGATGAGCGTTGTGAAGAGGTAAAAATGGATTGGTGCCTTCTCCAGCTCTACATTTCAGCTTGTCTGTCTCGCTGGAAATTGATAGTGCAAGGCTTTAAAGAAGTAAATAATGCCTTAGATGACATTGACCTTTGAGCTTAATGGCGTATCTAATCAATTTTTGGGTCTGTTAAACTAGAGGGCTGTCTGAACAATTCAAGACCAGCTGATTTGTGGTGTACAGAATTAAACGGTATCAGAACAGCCATTAGCTGTGGCTGGTGGGAAAATTAGTCATTTGGGAAGAATCACAAGGAAAACAGAGGAAGCTGTTGAATGTCAGGCAACTGCAAAACCTTGCCTACTCTGCATTACAAATGCACTGGAGATGTGTTTGTTGTGAGCAGAAGGCAAGAGGTGTGCCATTGTTGTGGGAGACAGAATTGAGAGGGACACAACCTGAGCCACACACAGAAATACGGGGTCAATAGAGCAAACACAGCTATTTCCCCACCAGGGCAATAACAGACAATTGCCTATGCAGTTTGAAGGTAACAACTTGCCATCAGCTGAGAGCATCAACTAAGCAGACAATAGATGGAGTATTATTTAGAGGTCTCTACAGCTAAAAGGAGAAAGACTTAACTGTCTTAGCAGTCACCGATAGAAAATGTGCTGGGAAAGGATTGCCCTGACGTGGCTCCTAGAAGAAGGGTGAATGAACTGCATGCAGCAAATACAACAAAGGAGTTATAGTTATTAATTACTAAGTAAAGAATGGCTGAAATTCTTCTGAATTGGGGTAGTACACACTGCCTCACGACCAAACCCACAGTATTCTTGTCTGCCCCCAAACACGTGGACTTTTTCATAAAAGTCACTCTTTATACAGTCACTTATGCGCTGCTTTACAACAAAAGCTGTATTTGAAAAGAACTTTTTTATATTTATGAAGCTCATTTATGAAGTACTTCTGTCAGTTGGGGAAAAGTCAGTTTTTCAGCCTATAGTGAAATATAGTGAATTTTAGGGAAGGCTCCATTAAATGCTCATACAATGTCTCGCTTTAGCAACTTCAGATAACAATTATCCCTTGAATTACCAAGATGTCAGACACCAGTATCTGTTACAAAGACACAGCATGTCTTTACTGCACAAAAGGATGTAAAATTTCTTCCAGGACTGACCTTTCCTGGTACTACTCACAACTGGAGCTGGTGACAAAGGGCATCTTGAGAGCTTCCTAAAGGCACTCACAAAGTGGGATGAGGAAACAAGTGGATATATAAAAAATTTCCATTTATCCCAAGGTAGGGATGAAGCTAACTTCAAAGGCATGATAATCATAGCATAGTTTATTATTTCATTTCTTTCTGGGTAGTCAGCTATCTTCACAAACGCTTTACTAACCAATCACAGAGTTTTATCCCCAAAATGAACTTTCATGAACTGTGAAGGACTGGTGTTGTTCCACATGAAGTTAGGAGGAATGAGAAAAAAATTAATTTTTATGGTGATCCTTTTGCTTATAGAATTATAAGAGTGATCTTCCAACTGGACTAGAAGTAATACTTTGCTCTGAAAGGACTTTTACCAGTGTCTCTAGGGAGAATGAAAGAATGAAGAAATCAAAGTCTTGACATGAGATTTCTTTGTAGGCTTACATCGATAGGAAATGGAAAAAACAGATTTAACAGTAGCCAAGTGGAACATGTGCCCAGACACAGTAACTGAATCCCCTGGAACATTAGTTGACCATTGATGGAACTTAGGACAGTGCTTGCCCATTCTGAATGTCTGAAACACTTGCATGAGTTCAGTTAACTCACTGTGAGTACAGGAAGCTTTGGGACTTTTTTTTTTTTTTTTCCCATGGGTAGTACTGCTTGAATAGGTTATAAATAAGCATTGAACTCAGGCTTCATGAATTACCAAGGTTTTGTTAAAAGAAATGACACCTAGAGTGCAGAATTGGTTGGTTCTCATTCTAACAACGAACTTACCCAAGCATTGAAGTAATTCATCCTGTAGCTCCAAATAGGAACAAATTTACAGTCAAAAGCTATGACTTCCTCCTGGCCTAGAGAGCAGCACAGTTCTTCAAAGCAGTATCAGCAGTGCTCTGTGCAGGATGCAGTTTCAGACCTCGTTGTGGCTTTGAAGAGATTGATCCATAACGAGCTGTTCGAAGAAAGCGACAGCGAAGGGCTGTAAAGGGACACATCTACACAATTGTTCTCTGCACAGCTGGGTAGGGATGGCATTAAACACCTCCCAGAAAAAAACATTTCAATCAGACTTTTTTTACACAAGACAACATATGTGAATTATACTACTTGAAAACATTGAGCACTTGAACCTTTGGATCCTCTCGTAGCTTTAATAATAGGACAGTTTTTAATGTATTATTTAATATTAAACTTAAATTAATAAAAAGAGCCCTATCCTAAGTTGTTAGATGGTTCACCATAACAGTCACTGTGCAGTGTGTGATGTCTCAAGGGCATTAAAGCATCATTTATGCAGTTAGGACTCCTGCCAGTAGATCCTTCACCCTTAGTACACAGCAACCTGGGCTATTGTACCCAGTGGATTTCTCCATATTATATTTGCTGCAAGTGAAAACCAAAGCAATTATGGCAATAAATCTACACTATGTGGCTCTGGTTTTTCTTCACGCCATGACTGTAGGTAAAGACAGGAGCATACAGCACTAAATACCATCTAGCAGCACTGGCAATTAGGTTTCATTGTACCTGTACAATGGCCTTTTTCTGTCCAGAGACCATCTCTCTCCACAAAACCTCAGCAGAAACCTAAAACATATTCAAGTGGAGTCACTTTCCAAATGATCGTGCAGCCTGAAATCCTTTAATCCGTAATTAATTATGTAAATTTATGCCACATTCAGGAAAGTAAGTAATCTTGATCCGGCTAAAGGCTGCTTCACATCGGATATAAAACCTAGGTATTTCACTTCTGAAGGGCTGTCTTTGACAGCCAAACTTGTGTTTAGCAAGATTTATTTTCCCCAAAGACATGCTGACAAGTAGACCTTTTTTTTTAATTAGTATGATCCGTGGCAGGCCACGTCTCTTGTCACAGATCATGTCTGATTTCCAGCTGGGATTTACTGACCTTTAGTTTCATTGGTCCTTACTTGGGCTTGCTTTATTAGATTTAAAAGTCGAGATGAGGTATGCATCGTTTTTCTCCATATAATATTTATGCACATTGATCAAATTATTCCTCAGTCTTATCTTGATAATTTAGAGTGGACTTTTACTTATAAGGTATGTTTTCTGCTTTAGTTCTGTACCTCGTCCATTCGCCCATCCCTCTTTTTGGCATTCCTTCAGTATTCCTTCAACAGACTCAGCACAGCCAGACAGTGAAAAAACCCCCACATTTGCATACTCCTACTACTTCCTCATTTGTAGGAGCACTGAGCCTTCTGTGCCACCATGTGCAATGGAAAGGTCACATTATTTCCCAGTAATACTTTGCAGCAGGTGGTACCCTTCCTGTGCCTGGTGTGAATTCCTTCTGCCTTGATGCACAAGCCTGAATTTCACTGTATTAAACACAGATGTTTGAAAGCAATCTGAGGGGAAATGCTTTTTCTTGAATATTATTTACTATTACCTTAATCCATGAATTTTCTGAACATTTTCCCAGCAGTGCTTTTGTAGCTGCTGCCAGGGCACTGATGAACACATTGGGAAACAGTGAGTTGTTTACTGAGGCTGGAGGAATTCCCCATGAACTGATGATCTGCCTCTGTTGATATCTGTTGGGCAATTCTTGATCCACATTACATGAACTATAAAGCTCAGTTATTTCACTTCTGAAGGGATGTGTCTGTCAACCCACCTTGAATTTAAGGAGATCTGCATTCCTCAAATGTTGCTAGGTGGCAGCAATTATGTTTTAGTCCTATTGTTTTGTATTAATTGCTCCTCAGCCCTAAACTCTTGTTTTCCATTGTTTTTCCTCTGATTCATGTCAGGAGCCAGCCTTTGGCTTCAGAGGACCTCTCTCTGCCCTTTACAGTCTTGTTTTTTCTTGGCAGCTGTTGCAGCCCACCAGAGGCTGACACTGAGCAGAACTTTGGACACAGTGTTGGGAATGCATTACACTTGCAGGTGTAGCAGAAAGGTGGATTGGGGTTGCTGTGGAATAAGATTAGATAGCATATTGACTTTGTCATTCAAAGCCAGTGGCATTTTTATGTGTATATCATAAACCTACTGGATTAGTGCTCTCTTTATTGCTCATGGACTGCTGTGATGAACTGCCTGGTTCTGTCAGTCTTTTAGATCCAATTTAAATTGCTCAGGCTGCCCTCTAATCTCTCTTTAAGGACTTTCTACCTCAGTTAATGTCACATTATGGCTCCAAAACAAGTGCCCTTGAGATAAGAATGTCTGTGGGTTTTTTTCTGATAGCAAGGGTACTAACACGTCATTCATTTAGCTTTCCTACTCCTCCTCAGCTCTCTTTCTGTCAATACAACACCTGTGTTTTTCAGTCTTATTTGGATGTTCTGTGTTGGATTAGTGCTTTTAGAGCCCACCATAATAAATACTGCTATTCGAGCTCTATTTGTATGATGAGGATGGCAACATATCATTACTCTCTAATTAATAAGCTTTTATTTTAATGAGCACAGGCAAAATTCTGAATTGAGGATGGGTTTATCATGCATGCGGTACAGTCAGTCAGTCCTTTCCTCTAGCTTATCCCTGGATATTTTCCATTCTGTGGGGCTCAGAGGCATCCATCATCACTGTCCTGTGCTTGTACATCACCAGAGCAGAGACTAGTCAGAAGCCTCCTTGGTTTTATATAGCATTATATCCTGCATCTAGGCGTTTTCCACAGACATTATTTTTCATTTTGCTACCATAATTTTTGTCCTGATTCCTAGGAGCTGAATTAATGCTCACAGAATTTAAGGAGGGGAGAGGTGCTTCAGTTATTTCTCCCCAGAAGAAGCCTACTGCAGTCAGTAGATCAGATTAAGTCTATTTGGTATGGCACTGAACTGGGACTGAGGCTCCTCCAGATGCCCTAAATCCTGAAGCTGCTTGTAAAAAGGATTTTTTTGGACTGTAGGGAACTAATACTACACTGTCATGCTTTGGACCATACAAATATGTTGGAGTACCATCATACAGCTGGATCTTAATTTAAAAGAGAAAAAGGGAAACTGTTAGAGGTAAAAGAGTATTTTGTCATCTCTTTTCTACTCTAGAGCTAGTCAAATTCACTAATTGCAGTTAATGGAAATATCAGTGTCCAAATATCAGCATTTTGACAGACTCAAAATAAATTGTTTCTGCTTTTTTCCACTAAAAAAAAAAGGTAATTACAGTTTTAAAAAGAACTGTCACTTGAAGGTCACACTTTTGAGTTTGACTTTAAAAATATGTTTGTACTGAATTTCATTTGACAGTATTTCACATGTTTCTCTATGTAAATCTTTGGTCACACTGGGCAAAATCATTATTATTTACCATAGCACACCTATGTGAAGTTTTGCTTACTACCAGCTAGGCATTACACAGTACAGGCTCAGGACTGGTGTTTTATAGACAATTGCATTTAAAGCTGTAGGTGTGCACAGGGCCAGCAGGAGTTGTGGAGGACCTTGGGGAAACAAAATATCCTAGTTGCAGGCTTGTGTCCTACAAGCTCCCAGCTGATGGTTAAATTAGTCTGGAAAAGCAGCCATGCAATGCCAAAATGTTGCAAGGTCATTTCTTGATTCCTTTGGGAACCCCTGGGACTCATCAGACAGGTCTTTCAGAGGCATTTCAGACTCAGGTTTGCAATGGAATTGAGGCATCTGGGTTTTTCTGAAGTATCACAGTTGGGCCTGACTTGTGCAGCCTCTGTTATGAAATCCACTAGGCTTGGGCTTTTGATTTCTCTCTGGACATCCTTGTAAATACAGTACTATAGTAAATCTGATGCTAAATCAGATTAGTCCCATTTTATATCAAGTCCCATTTAGAAATGCTTGCCTTTGACATTTCTGGGTTAAGTTACTTGCTTCTACTGCTGTAGTAGTAACTATTAATTTGTTCATTTTGTCACCTTTCATAGGTAAGAAAGCACCAAAGCTGCTGCAGTTTTTAAGCAGCAGAGCAGGGTCACTTGTTTGCTGGTGAGAACACCCCATAAGCTGACCATCAAGCCATTACAGGCAGTAAAACTGGTCCTTGTCTTAGGAAACTCTAGGCTTCAGCAGCTTCCAAGCAGACTAAGCACTCACAACATAGAATGAGACACAGGAAGAACCAAGCACGCTCCTCTGAGCAGCAAGTCAGGGTATTTCCAATGCAGTTCACGAGTTCCTTCCTCTCCCAATTTCTTCAAGTTTCTATTGGAGATCCTGCTTCCCTCTCACAAAGAAAGGACATAATGTATGCATGGGTCCCCATGCCAGCACCAGTGCTGCCCCTCCTCAAGGACAGGGCACTGGTCAATGGAAGAGGCAGAGAGAGATCCAGCCCTCATCTGCCTAGGGATCATATCCTTGACAGAAGCAGAACAGAACCAATTATCAGTTACAGTATGATAATCAGCACATCTCATCATGTCAGCTGGATGTCCTGTATTTATCTGGAGACCTAAATAAGGTCAGTTGCCTTAGCAGGGATGGGGGTCTCTGCTTCTGTGAGAATACATCACCTCTTTCCCACAAATCACTACGTGTGTCATAAACAATTAAATAATTCCGTGCTTTCATTTCTCTTGAAATGGAAGACTGACTGTCCAAGAGCAATCATCACCACCTGTGGACCTCTCTTATCTTCATTTAATTTAACTCTTCTTTTCTGATCAAATGACTAGAACTAACAGCTTTTTCCAGAGGAGACATGTACTACTGATGCTTTATTTTCAGTATAATTTTTTCTTACTTTCATATCCTAATATTTTGTTTGCTCTTCCCGCTGCATAAGGCACAGAGTGTTTGTACTGAGCTGCCTACAGTAATGAACACGTCTTTGTCTTGAGCGGTTAGTTAATTTTCTTCCATAAAGATTATGAATAGCTTAAATTATTACTTCTAACATATGGCACATTGTTTTTGTCATACACATTTAATTGTGTTATCCAATGACCTTCCCAGCTTTACAAGGAAATCGTTCGGTTCTTATCAAAGCATAACAACACTGAATGTTCTTGAGTTATTCTCAGGCTTCACACAGCTATCCTTGAGTATTGAATGAACTCTTGCTTTCATTCTGTTTTTCAATTCAGTGCAAATCTAGCATTTTGCCAGAGCTGGGATGTCCATCCCATCTCACCAAATTTCCCTTGGAGTATTGTCTGTGTATCTCTGGCTGACCATCAATTCCTCTCTCTTTGACACCAGCCCCTCTTCCAGAGTCTCTCTCCTTGTGTTCATCTGCCCTGTAACCAACCTGACAGTTTCAATCCTGGAGTACAGCCCAGGCCTTGCACAGTAGATGCTGACTGGTTTTCCTTATTTTGGCATGAAGTGTTCAGTATCCCAACTACACACCAGGCACTCCTTGTGCATGAAGCTGGATGTGTGTAACAGGGAGACATCCAATCTTTTTGTGAGGTATTTACAGTGAGAATCACAGCTCTGTTCCTGGGTACCTTCCAGTTTCTCCACCTAAGCTACCTTTATAGTGATAAAAAGTATTAACAGACACTTCTTCAGAGCAGTAAACCAACAGAAACCAGGCAGCTTAGGTGGAATCTGGTCACCAGAGATAGGGCCTAAGGGAATGGCCTGAAGCTGTGTCAGGGGAGGTTTAGATTAGATATTAAGAAAAGGTTCTTCACCCAGAGGCTGTTTGGGCACTGGAACAGGCTCCACAAGGCAGTGGTCACAGCACCAAGCCTGACAGAGTTCAAGAACCATTTGAACAATGCTCTCAGGCACATGGCGTGATTCTTGAGCTGTCTCCTGGCAGGGCCAGGAGTTGGACTTGATGATCCTTGTGGGTCCCTTCCAACACAGAATATTCTATGATTCTGTGAATGTAGCAAGTCGTGTGAGGCAATGAACTACATCCTTCACTGGCTGAAGAATCCCATTATCTTCTGGACAGCCTTTGGAAAAAGGTGAGATTAATGGTGTTGGCATATTCTGACATCTTGCTTTTAAATACAACATCAGCACTACATGCTGCCCTCTTGGTGTACAAAGGGCAGCAGGGAAGGAGGAGAGGTTATAGAGGAGTAGGAAAGTTCAGCTCCTGCTGGGAAGAAGAATGCTTTGGACAGAAGGGTGAAATTCATCTTGCCCTGCTTCAGGCTTCTGGAAACAGGAATTACTGACACAAGGGACCAGGGCCAGCACCTTCCTGCCTGCCTGGTTCCTGTGTGTCAGAACTGGTTGATGCTGTGGTAACAGCACTGCCTTTCAGAAAACCCAGGAGTTGGCCCTACATAAAAAATGGGCAGAACAAGATATTGCAAATTAGAGAATGCAACAGGAATTAAGGATTTGATACAGAAAGTAAAAACTTGAGTTTTCTAGCCTGTAAACAAAGATTGGCACATGGGTATTTGAAAGTGAAAGGAAGAAAGAGAAAAGCATCAAAAAACTATTGCTTCAGACAACATTTCCCTTAAAGTGTTTTATGAGTGGCTCTTTCAGAACTGGCCTGGGCATATTTCCTTGTGATACTTGACCACTGGCAAAACCCAGGTCCTGTGCACCATGACCCCCCACCTAATGCAATAGCTGATCTCTCAAGTCCTTACTCCTGTTACAGCATTATGAAGGCATCTTCTCCATGTGCTTGATGAGAGATCCAAAACAAGAGAGGGATTGGGCCCTCTGCAATTCAAAGTGAAAGTCAGGATTTGCCATCTTGAGGACAGTTGCCAGCTTTTCATCTTCATTCACACTGAGCCATAACGTGGTATTGTTGGCTGCTCTCAGCATGGGCACTCCACCAAACCAAAGAGAAAAACATTTGGTACCTATCAGTCCAGAACTGTTTTACAGCCTTGAAGAGAGATAGGTAGACAGAAATTAAAACTTAAGCATGGGAAAACGCACATTAATTGTCAAGACAGGGTTGCTTGCAACTATGTGTTAGGAGAGGTAATTGTTTGTCTTTTACGGTGACAGACGCCTATAATGTGCCCAGGTTCTCTCCCATTGCAGGACCATTTGACCTAGGGAGGAAACACATCAGAAAGAAATTGCAGAAAGAAGCCAAGGACTTTAAACCTTTGTATATGGAGACTAGTTAAGGACCTGTCATAGTTGAGACAGAGTAAAGGAGAAGCCATAGCACACACGGCTACTGACGTTTATTTACATTTATTTAAGAATTAACCTTTATTTAAGAACTAACAAGACTACAGCTTTTAACTGCTTGGTATCTCACACACTCTTGCTTTCCCCACAGTGTTACATCACTAGGTCTCACCTTCCCTTCCTGGTAGGGACATGGTGGAGGTCTGTCAAGGTGGAATTTCTCAGTTTATTCTGTGCAGGTCCTCTCAGTTGCCTTTCTCAAGCATTACTGGCCAAGGTTACTGAGCATCCCCCAGTATTTGTCTCCACACATCTCCTTCATCTCCAGGATCTTGCCCTACTTGCAGTGTTTTTCATCCAAAACATGAACTTCACTTTCTTGTCTCTAGCCCTGAGCCCTAAGTTTTGGTTGCAATCAGCCTCCTAACTGGTGGATCTGTTTCCTATCTTGTTACTAATTGGAGCATGCCACTATTGTTTAGTCCAGCTGCTATCAAAATGTACAGCTAGTTTGTGGCTTGTGCTTCAGAGGACAGCTCAAAGTTCAGCTTTGGGCATGCATGCACACACAAAATTCTCTTCTATCTGACAGCATCAAAAATTTAAAATGGGTGGTTTTGCCTGCCACTGGCTTCAATACTAGTGACAGAACATGAGTGTATACTGCAGATCAAGAAAAGGGGCAGGAGAAAGCTGGCAAGGCAAAACAAAGGTATTGGGTGGTGTTTGTTAAAAGTTAGACAGCATCTTTCAAATAACTGAATTATATCCAGGGAGTAAAATTAGAAGATTCATAAATTCCGGCAGATTAAATGTAAAAATAAAATAAGGCAGGCCAGAAAAACGAATAAGCAACATCCTGAAATGGGGTAAAAGTTCATAAATCCTATTTCAAATATTTCAGGAGTAGGATTATCTGTTGAGCCATAGATTATTACTGCAAAAGACAAGGTAAGGCCATGACAGAAGAGAAGTGTGCTCCTCATGGACAAATTTAAGAAGGTTTAGTTATTTATGGGGGACTTTTAGAGGATCTGTCTAATTCACCTGACAATAGAAGAAATGATGGAACACAAAGTGAACCTTGATACTTCAGGGCAAGTGAACAATATTCACCCAAGGGATCTGCCAGAGCTCACAGATGAAGTAGCTGGAGAGCTGGCCGTGGTGTCCATCTCCTCACTTGAAAGATCTTAGGCCCTGAGGCCTAGAAAGCTGACAGATGAGACATTGATTTTTCTGAAAGGTTTCTGGAGGAGATCCAAGGAACTAGCAGAGCATTATTAGAAATTGGGGTTTTAAAAAATTAGGAAGGAAAAATAAAATCTACTGAGGAAGAGTGACCATGACTTCTCTAAAGAGAAGCCCTACCTCACCTCCTGAAGTACTTTGAAGGCTTTGGGATGTGTATAGATAAGGGAACTTCTATTCATAGAATACGCTCAGGCTCCTTGAAGGCATCTTTTGGTAGTCTGTCAGTAAATTCAGAATTTATGTGTGTGTTTGTTGAAAGATAGTGTAGCAGAGGATAAAAATAAATCATTAGACCTGACTTACCACAAATGAAGTTGATCTAGCCTATGGGTGACTCCTCAGGTCTGTCTGAACAGTAGTCAAAAAAAGCAAATGCACTTTTAAGACCAGTCATACTGGAAAAGAGACAGAGAGGTAAACAGAGTGTCCTGGGGCCGCTTTCTCAACCCCTTGGTGCACCTCACTCCAGTATCATGTGCAAGACTCGGAACTGATGAAGAAGACCAGGAATATTTGGAGAAGGGTCAGTGAAACACCTTCTGTACAAGATGTAGCAACATCAGATAGGGCTCAGCAGCCTGAGAAAGAGGTGTCTGAAGAGAGGTGATTGTAAAGTCCTGAGAGGCATGGAAAAGATGTCTTGCAAATGACAGTTCTTTGCCAATATAAGCATGAAGATCATCAAAAGAGATTCCTAGCTGCTCTGTTGCAAGAGGGCTGAGAGGTGCTTGTCTCATAAAATGTAGGTCTTTGTGCTGTAGAAGGCTGTGGATGTGAAAAGTTGGCACAGGTGCAGAACAACAACGTGCAATGTCATGGAAGAAAAATCCCCCCAAAGGTTATCGGGTACAAAACCTCTGGCCCAGGAAGTCACTGAGCTGCAAAATGGGTGAGAGTTTTCAGGGGAAGTATCACAGCCCTGTGCTCCAGTTGTAGGTATTTGCTGTTGGCCACATCCCGAAACAGGTCCTGGGCAGTGAGCTGCCAGCCTGGTCTAATACAACTGCATTTATGTTACAGCTTTATGATCCTCCCATAAAAGCGGAAACCACATGACCCAGAATATCCAGCCTGGATAAAGTATGGGATGCTGCATGGCTGGGAATGGCCTTACCAGGAACAATGGGAGGGTGAACTAGAGGTCAGCTTGCAAGTCCTTTCCGATAATAGGTGTTTTAATTAAAAGACACTGCAATTCAACATGAAGTCTGTGACAGAGAGAAAAGAAGGAAAAATTACAGAAAAAATATCAGAAGACAGCAGCTTGCACAATGCTCTCCCCACAGGCTTCCACCAGCTGCTGACAGTGTATCGAAGCCACCAGGCCAGCACCTCTTTCATAAACTCTTGGTTCCAGGGTATGATACTCCTACCCCTGACACATGCTGTTAGCCTGGCTGAAGCAGGGTCTTTTAGGTCTTTGTGGATTGAGTCCTGGTTATGTATGTTTCTATCTTCAGTTACAAAACATAGTGACACATTTTTAACTGTAAAGCCTTTAGCTAATCATTGATAGACTGATGACTTTAAAATAGTGCTGTGGTTATTCAGAGTCTACAACTTCCTCTTTCAAAGTGCTTACATATTCCTTGTCTGTTTAAACTGTATTTTCACCCTATGAAGAGCAGAACTTGTGAGATACAGACATATGATCCTGGGACTTTCTTGCTCTCTAAAAAAAAGAACATGTTCTGGTAGTTCATTTTACAAGCTACCCCTCAGAAATTCAGATTTGAAGAAAAACTTCTTCTTTTTTTTTTCTGGAAAGGAAAAAACAGGCTTTGTTATTTCTGTTGTTCCTGTTGCCTCTCCATTTGGAATTTTAATCAGGTCATGTACCTTTCGTGCATGAACTGATACATATTTTGTACCCACTAGCTACGGTTGCAGAGCTGAAGCTGTCACACTCTGCCTAGGGATAGACATTAATTGCAGATCAGCACTTTTATGTGAATTAATAGTCAGACAGACATATCAGGTCATACAAGAAATAATTTATAAACTGAATCCTCAGGTTTAGTGTGTGTGTGACCAAGGGAAAGATCCTGTGAAACTAATCCTACAAAACCCCTCTAAAAGCCAGGAGTATGTATTACTTTTTTAGAAACCTAATGACAGGAGGGAAGGCAAAGGAACAAACTAGTTGATATGAATGTTATGAAATTAAAGAAACCAAAAATTGCATTCAGGAAATCCAGAAGTTTCTCCACCATTAATCTTGCTGACCCTAAGACCAGTGAGCTGCTGCTGCAGCTGACCAGGAGAGGCAGGATTTGAATTTAAGAATCTTCAGTATGGTTCTTGCAAGACTGTCTTGTAGTGTGTGTAGCAACTGCAATCCAAAAAAGGGCAAGGTCTCCTGTCTATGCAGGTAACAGTCAACCCAGCAGTGATTCTCAGTCAGGATATCCTGGTGTTGTTCAGAACGATGCAGTAGTGCTGCATAAGAGTATCATACTGAGTTGGAGTGAGGAGAAGCACAGCATAAGGACAAACCTGATCTGGACATCTGGTGCAGCTGTTACCCTGTGGTAGGTGCCAGAGCCTTCAGAGTAATGTGAACTGCCCTGCTGAGCACCTGCACTGCTGACGGACAAAGTTTCTGGTCACAACCAGACCAAGGTTGAAGCCCCTGTGCAGATGAGGCCAAAGTGAGGGGAGGCAGTAGAACACATCACTGTGGATCTGCAGACCCTGTCACCTGTTCTAACCTCAGGGCTGCATCTGCTCTGTTCTCACTGTCCCCTGATGGAGTCGGGCAAGTAGCATATTCCTGGGTACCCCTCAGGAATGTGGGGATGAGAGGGAAGCAGTCTCCTATTTCCTTACCCACAGCAGGCAATGCCCCAGCTCTCCAAAGCAAAGTGCCAGCACAGAGCACCTTCTTTTGCTGTGTCCAACAGAGGGTGAGATCTTCCAGGGCCAGGCCCTGGCTCTTTGGTGAGATCATTCCAGCTGCACATCCTGTGGGTGAGCTGGTCTCGAGAGGAGGCGCAACAGGGATGAGAAAGACAGAAAAAAATCCTGCCTTCTCTGTCTCACCCATTAATCAAAGACTGAATGCTGTGGCAATATTTTTATATCCTTCCATCAACATCACACAAGCTGAAAAGGTATTGTTGGCCACATCCTTTGTAATACTACAATGATTTTTCCAGACTCTCTCAGGCTGGCACTGAAACAGGCAGTGGGAGAAGGGTATCTGTGGCTCTGAGGATTTTAGCTTGAGATAGGAGGATCCCAAAAGGAAACAGCGAAAAATGAGACAATTTAGCAAAACTGACAGGAATTAATGAAGTGATTCTGTTTCCCTGTCCCTGTGTTTCCAGGTGAAAAGGATTCATCAAAACAATATTGTATGCTCTGTCTGTGGGGTGAAGAGGTCTCTGCCTGCCCAGACAAATTGATTTAGTTTTGGTTTCTCTTACATTTTACCATCCAGGGTTGTATGTTTGGGCACTCACAGGTGAGAGACTGGGCTTGCAAGCTGTCACAGGCAGTAGAACCACAGCAGCAACTATGCTGCTGGGGTCTAGGGGCAGCTGACAGCCAGGTGCCCTCAGAGTCACCTTATCTTTCCATAGATGAGCTTGGGGAGAAATCTGATAAGTGCATAAACCAGCAATTGTTTTTTTGAACAGACATACGATGTGGATGAATTGTATCATAGTTGCCAGTACAGACTTGCTTTCATGCTGCAGTTTCTTAGGTCTACTTGTCAGGCTATCTAGATCATGAACTTCACAACCACAGTTGTCCCTAGGATTAGGGACATGCAGCATACTGGTTGAGAGTCAGCTGAACATGAGCCAGCAGTGCCCAGGTGGCCAGGAAGGCCAAGGGCACCTGGCCTGTACCAGCAATGGTGTGGCCAGCAGGAGCAGGGCAGTGACTGTCCCCCCATATATGGCTGAGGCCACACCTCCAGTGCTGTGTCCAGTTCCAGGCCCTTCACTGCAGGAAGGACATTGAGGTGCTGGAGCACATCCAGAGAAGGGAAATAGAGCAGGTAGAGAGTCTGGAAAGTAAGTCTGATGACGAGCGGCTGAGGGAAGGAGGGACCTGTTCAGCTGGAGAAAAGGAGGCCTAGGGGGGCCTTATCACTCTCTGTAACTCTCTAAAAGGAAGTTGTGGCAAGGGGGAGGTTGATCTGTTCTCATAGTTAACTTAATGAGAGGAAATGGCCTTAGGTTGTGCCAGAGAAGGCGTAGATTGAATAATGGGAAAAATTTGTTCACTGAAAGGGTGGTCAGGCATTGGAATAGGCTGCCAAGGAAAGTGGTGAAATCACCGTTCCTGGAACTGTTCAAAAAATGTGTGGTATTGGCACCTGGGGGCATGGTTTAATGGTGAATAGAGCAGTGCTGGGTTAATGGTTGGACTTGATGATCTTGGAGGTATTTTTCAGCCTTAATGATTTTATGATTCTATATGACACTTTAAGGCATGAGGTGAAAATTACAGGGAAGAACTGATAGCAGGCAGAATGTGATTGCTTTCAACTATGCAACCATGAGACAGAAGCCAAAAAAAAGTGGTAAGAATTCTCCAGGTCTGCCATATGGCAAATGAGTTTGATTTGCTGGGGTTTTCTTACTGAAGTGCATTGGGCTTGGGTTTTTTCAGTCCAGAATGAAGTCTGAGTTGTTTCTCAAGCACTCCTGTTTCTGTGTGATCGTGCAGTGGTTGCAAGAGCAGGGTGAGAGTGATGCGTGGGTGACTGAAACACATGAGAAGCTGCTGCCACTTCCCTGGCCCTAATAAAGAGCTCTGGGCTTGCAGAGGTGACTTAGAGGACCAAATAGGAATGCTAAATGGATGATGGGATAGCATCAGTAAGTGTTTCAGATGGGTTGCCAACCACCCAGAGGGCTACAATACCTTGTGTTGCCTACAAGGTTTTTACAGGCTCTGTATGTTCATGTGATACAAAACCTCCTACTGCTGCAATTAAAAGATTGGAAGAGATAAGGTTTGTAGTAAAGTGATTCTTCCCAGTTCTGTCCCCCTAGCAGATGTTGTGGCAGGGTTGTAACACACAGGCATTCATAGTTTCTTTCTGTCTCTCTCTAGGTTCTCAAGCATCTGCGACACTTAAATTTCACCAACAACATGGGAGAGCAAGTGGATTTTGATGAGTTTGGGGACCTGGTAGGAAATTACTCAATAATCAATTGGCATCTCTCTCCGGAGGATGGCTCAGTCGTCTTTGAAGAGGTTGGGCACTACAACGTTTATGCCAAGAAAGGAGAGAGGCTTTTTATCAATGAAAACAAGATCCTGTGGGGTGGATTCTCTAAGGAGGTAAGTGCTTAAATCCTCACAGCAGTGTTTCCCAGAGCCACAAGCTGAAATCTGAACTAGGCCTGCACAATCCTCATGTTATGGCTCCACGTCTCATTAAAGGATCCACTTATCTTACTGTATACACAGTCTCCACCATAGTCTTTCATACCCTTCTTATACACTGAAATAACAGACAATGTCTCTTCCCCTTCTGTACATTTGACAGTTGACCCTGGGTATTAATGTTTTATACGATGTCTTTTTTTCCTGGCCCAAGCAGATAGAGTAGAATTTTATAGCAGTCTTTCAAAAGGGATGAGAAATTCATTACCCAGGTCTGGTTGTTGACTAAAACAATTTTTCCTGAGCTCAGTAGTTTCATTGCTGAAAAGAGCCATCTCTTTCACTCCCATTATCTCTGTATCAAGAAGTGTCCCTTCTTGCTCTTAGTTATATTTACAGCTCTTTCTGCTGCCTTACCCACCAAGTCCTAGAACCTTCCTCACACCCTTGCCTTACAAACAGAACAAGCACTGTCAGTCTGCCTGGGTTAATTTGAACATGGTGCTTGGTTAACTTGAACAGTGGAAGATGCCAGCACGTGCTACCTTTTTTTGTATTCTCCTTGAGGATGCTTCTGCAGCCTCAGAAGTAGTGATCTCAAGATGTATCAATTGAATTCAGTCAGGCCTAAGTCCTTCTCCACTGTCTTGCATATGTTAAATCTTTTCAGCATAACTATTGTCACTAGCAGCCAGGCTGTGTCTGACCCACATGATGGAAACATGGTGCAGACACCTTCAGACCACAGCCAGATGAACTGCTGTCATAGCTGGCACCAGCCAGCTAGGCAGAAACTCTGACTCCCAGAGGGAATACTGAGTGGGCATATGGTTTGTGGTCTGGGGATTGACACAGGGAGTAGAGTATTAGCTCAGAAATGTCACTGCCATGCCCTGCTGTGATGTTTCAATGTGTTAAACCAGTACTGATTAATGAACAAGGCAATTCACTTCCAGCTGATTATTCACATTGGGATGGCAGATCAGGTAATTCCTCTGCCTTAGCTACTTGTCCAAAACAGTTACAGCATGAGTTCAGCCTTTCCTTTACTCCAAATTCCCTTCTGGTTCAAGTCCAGAGCACTCTGAAGGAGGCATGAATTGAACAGAGCATACTACCCCCAAAATACTGAGCTCAGAGCTCTTCTAAGCCCAGCTAGAGTCTCTATGCACAAACTACAAGTGGAACTTAAAAAACCCTGATATTATAACCCCTCCTTCTGATTATTGCAATTGCATCTTGCCATTTTTCCAACAGTTAGGATTTATTGTTTTTTACTTAAACTGAGTAATTGTGTTCTCTTGGTCTGAATTTCTCCAGCAATGGAATATTTAACTTCATTCTCTATCCTAAACTGTTAAAAACGTGACAGAAAGTTGCAGAGTGTAATGCCAGGGCATGTAAATTTTGTGCAGTGGAGGGGTTTGCAATCTCTGTGTCTGCTGCACCTTTTTTTTTTTTTTTTCAGTTTATAGACTCCTAATTTCTTTCAGATAAAAGGCTCTGTTGAAAAAGAGTAGCCAGTACTTCACTCACTGTGCCTCTTGTCATCCTCAACAAAAGTTTAAATGTAGGTGATTTTAACATTCAGGAACTTCAGCATTGGGCAGACTTGCAAAAGAATGAGTTAAAGAGCAGGTAAGATAGATAGATTCATTTTGGCAGAACTTGATGAAATTCCCCACAGAATAGTTAAGAATTCAGCCAAGGCAATCACAAAAGTACTAGCAATTCATCTTTGAGAAATGTGGAGGATGCATGATGTCTCAAAGGATCAGAGAGCAATTGTAATGCCTGTTTTTAAAGCAGTTATAGGAGAACCAAGGGAATTACACACAACTGAGTTGAGCTTCAGTAACCTAAAAGACTTGATAAAATAAAATTAAACTGCCTATAAACACTTGGAGGATAATAAACTGATAAGAACAAGCCAACATGTATTTTTCAAGATAAAATCATGCCAAACCAATTTAATTTTCCTCCTTGGAAGCTCAATCAACTTAGAAGATAATGGGGAAGCAGTGTGTGACTTCAGCCAGGCCTTTGATTCTGCTCTGTTCAAAATCACTGGTGGCAGCCTAGGGAAAGGCATCCTAGACTGATGAAGTCCTCTTGATGGATGCACTGCCTGTTCAAAGACTGTCCCAAGGAATAAGAGCACCGTGTTTGTAGCAATAGGCATTAACAGCAAAGAGTGCTTCAAGCTGGGAGCTGCAGGGATTTGCCCTGTGTATGTCTGTCCCATCAATGACATAATCCTGATGAACAGCTTAGGAACAGCATTCCCAAACTGTACTGCAGCTGCACTTCAGAGTGATAGGGAACAGACTGCCCTCACCTGAGCCACAGAGTGGTCATCTCTGCATAGCAATTGTCATTAGTGAGGGCTTTGCTTTCCCTGTGGCGAAGGTTGATACCTGCACATAGGCAACTTCCAAACCATAGGTAGGACTCAGTGCGTAAGTGCATCAACACAGGTGGTTCCTGTGGCTGCACTAGGGTAAATTAGCATCAAACTTCCAAAAAAGGTGAATGGAGGCTTCTAAACAGAACAGCCATTAACTATGTATGGATCATGGTGCTTTGCTAGCTGTGGAAATTGTAGGTTTAACTCTCCTGAGCTGAGAAAGCCATGTTCTGTGTCAACCCTCTCTCCCTGATTTAGCTGGGAAAAGGTGAGCTCAACCTCGGGTCATGACTGTGTGTGATAAAGGCCCAGGCTTCCATTTATCATGCTGAAGTCTTCGTGTCAGTGTACTTCAGGCATGCAGTGAGCATGCCCATACAACCTCTTGCTGCCAGGACACAACAGCTCAGGTGGGCCCAGGCACAGTAGAAGTGCACAGCCAGCAGATTATATGACTTACAGCAGCAGAGGTCTGGAAACCGTCAGATCTGTAGAGTGCTACTGATTTGCATCTTTAGATATTCAATGTTCTTAAAGAAGAAGTGAGTTTCAGAGAACCATTTTGATTCCCATAAATTAGCAGACAATATGCAATATATCAGACTGGGGACCAATCGTCAGGGCCCATCAGCTCCAAGGCTGACTCAAATTCCTGCCAGTAGAGATTGATTGCCTTTTAGTCTAACCATCTAATGCCTGTTTTGGGGTATGTATGTCATGGTCACATGGCAATTTGCAATGCCCACAACACAGTAGAGATTACAAAGATCTGCTGATCTTCCTTACTATCCCTTGAGTGTCCCTTCAAAGAAATCTCACTGCACCGGGCTGGGGAAGGACTATTGTGCAAAATGTGTCTGTTCTGTGGGAGGAAGAGGTGAGCATTTGAAGCTCTTCATCCAGCATGCCACCCAAGCAATAATACCCTTGGAAGAAGCCAAGGTCTTGCCATAGTAAGGCATTGGCACCATTTAACCTGCTCGGGCTCTTTTCTTGCAGGTGCCTTTCTCCAACTGCAGCAGGGACTGCCTGCCGGGCACGAGGAAGGGCATCATTGAGGGGGAGCCCACCTGCTGCTTCGAGTGTGTGGACTGCCCCGACGGGGAGTACAGCGACGAGACAGGTAACGCCCACAGAGCTGCTCCGGGCCTCGACCGGGCGGTGCCCTCGCGGGCATTGCCCGTAGTTGTGCTGAAATCGCTGCCCTGCAGTGCCTGGCTGGTGCCTGCCTTGCCAGGAGCCTTCACAGAAAGTCTGAGGGACTTCTAGAAAGCTTACAGGAGTTGAGTCCTGTGGTCCTCAGCTCCTGACTGCTGCTAAGCCTGCTTATCCCTTCTGCTCTGCATTAGGAAAATTAAGGCAGAGAACTTGAAAAACAACTTGCATTAGAAAGCCTCTCAGGCAGCCACAAGCAACTCTATTGCACTGTAGCAGCAGCTTTTCTTCCTCCAAAAACCTGGAGGAGGGAGAGATTCCCCATGCTAAATTCTGTAGTTATCTGTCTGCCTCTATCTTTTCCTCAAACTGTCAGGGTTTTATTTCATGCTTTACAAAGAAATAAAATCCATTACATCCCAGATTTCCCAAGCAGAGAGGAATATTTCCCTTTATGTACTCACCAACCACTGCAAAAGATCAGAATCTGTGGATCCTACCGAGCACCCATGGACAAGTTTTTTGTCTGTTTCATTGGGAGCTTGGATCAAGCCACTTGGGTTCTGGAGGAGACGGAAAAGGTAAACTCAGGTTTAGAAATGCTTGAAAAATTTTGAATTTCCAACACCACTAGTGCTCCCTCAGTGTTGGGCATCTCCAGAGTAACAAAGGCAGGTTAATTCTTTGAGGATATCAGTCCTCTCCACACTGTAAGGCATTTGGGACCTCCTCACACACTCTCCAGTGCACTGGTCCCAGCAAACACTGCAGACCTTGCCAGAGATGAGCAATTCAGCAAACTGCTTGCAAAACTGAACAAGCATTCTTTGGGAGAATCTGTGTCCTGTTAGACAGGAATGATATTTTTTTAGCATGACCATATAGTACTACAGGATGCTTGGAAGCAGCATTTTCAGACTGAAAAGAAACAATTCTGGTCATGTGTAATAGGGGTCTTCTGGTGTTTTTCACAAACTTTTGGGAGCTAGCTCTGATGTGGAGGTAACATTTACAGGGCTGAGGTGGCAACTGTTTTCTGACTCTACAGTTTCCTGCTGCAATTTCAGTAATAGTCAGTAATAGTCTTTATTTCCTGTGCTTGCCAGTTTTATAGGCATAGAGAACAGTTTTACAACCAGTTTCATCCAACTGAGACAGTGATGCTATCGAAGGAAACAATCTGTCCTGTCCCTCCTTGTCTGGGAGCAGTGCTGGTACTTGTGTGACCATGGAGCGAGTTGGATCAGGTCTTTGGTCTTCCTGAAAACAAGCTCTTGGGAGGCTGAGTTTCCAACTAGAATGAGAAGCTGCGTGCCCTCTAGTGCTAACAACACAAAGGAGGGGGAAAGAATGAGCAGCCTTGCAGGAGGAGGGAGACTTGGTTTACTCCCTTCAGTAGCAGCACGGTCTCTAAGCCACCACAAGACAGCAGTGAAAGTGTGTCTTTAGGGTGCAGTGCTAAAAAGCTGCCCCTGTCTCTGGCAGAGGCTGCTGGATTCCCTGCTACATGAAATTAGCTTTGCTTTGTCTGCAGCTTGCAGTTTGTAATGAGGTTCCAGGTAAAAGCCACAAGAAAAGTAAGAATTATTGGTTGAATGGATGTAAATGAAATGACCTGGTGATGACAGCTTCTAAGTGAGTTTTCACATCTAGTGCCAGATTTTCAAATAAACACCTTAGAGGTGAGGCAAAAAGTCTTTAGGAAGGCAGTGTCACATCAAGTCATGGATGGTCTCTCCAACCACACCTCAAAAACAAGAGAGCTTGAAAACCTTTGGCCTTGTTAGCTCAGCATTCCTGACTTTCTCATTAGTATCAGTCTCTGCCCTGGAAGCTATGGTCAGAGTCTGGGTCTGTGCACAGGTGCAAAACTCAGAGGGTGCTTGCTGTTAAAGGAGTTTGTAGACTCACTGCAGCCCCTTGCTATCCTGCTGGGATGCCAAAAGTAGAGGTAAGTTGAGACCCCCAGCTCTCTGCTCTCAACCCCTTTCTACTGCCATCCAAAGAGTCGTGACCCTCCCTGCAAGAGCACAAGTCCAATCTGAGTCAAAGCAGAAGAGCAGGAGCAGCAGGTCCTTCCTTTTTGATGATGCAAGCCATTGGCATGACCATGCCATCACAGCAGGCACAATTACTTTCATGAAGGAGATGGAGGCACCAGTTTTCCCTTTGCAAGTATTAGTGGGACATTTGCTGGGTGTAGGGAGAGTGATATCATTAAGACACATCTTTCCCTGGCATTCCAACATGAAATGAGAATGTGCTGGGAGTCAAGGGCATTGCCTGCCTTCAGGGAAGAGCAATTTAAACACTAAGACTTGCTTCCATGGAATATGAAATAGGCTCTCAAAGCATTTAAGGAGACAAGCACGTTTTTAATTTTCTCTGTAATAGAAAAAGGCAGGATATCCAAATGATGATAAAAGTCCAAGGGGTATGAAGACAGAAGAAGATAAAAGTGAAGGAACAAGGAAGAGGGAAAAACAGAGCCTGTGTAAGAGCTGATAGCAATCACAGTTTGCAAAGTTTTGCCAAGATATGGATTACAAAAAACATGAGTGCAGAGGCAGGACTGCTTTTAAGCCGGAAACAGGCATGCTTTGGGTTTTGCTATATAGCCCATGGGAGGTCGGTTGCTTCAGTGTAAGAAACTCGGAGACATCCATATATGACTCTGGGGATCTGCACACAGGAGCAGAACACTCCATGTGTTCAAGATCAAGGCTGGTGTGTAGCTGCCGTATATGTCATCCCACATTTCAGCCTCTCATTCTAACAAACCCTCCCTCTCTTTATCACTTCTTTTTCAGATGCAAGTGCCTGTGACAAGTGCCCTGAGGATTACTGGTCCAATGAGAACCACACGTCTTGCATCCCCAAGCAGATAGAGTTTCTGGCCTGGACTGAGCCCTTTGGGATTGCTCTGACTCTCTTTGCTGTGCTTGGAATTTTCCTGACTTCTTTTGTTCTGGGAGTCTTCACCAAATTTCGCAACACACCCATCGTCAAGGCTACAAACCGGGAGCTGTCCTACCTTCTCCTCTTTTCCTTGCTATGCTGCTTCTCCAGCTCATTGTTCTTCATTGGTGAGCCCCAGAATTGGACTTGCCGTCTGCGGCAGCCAGCTTTTGGCATCAGCTTTGTCCTCTGCATCTCCTGCATCCTGGTGAAAACCAACCGTGTCCTTCTTGTCTTTGAGGCAAAGATCCCCACGAGTCTCCACCGCAAGTGGTGGGGCCTCAACCTTCAGTTCCTCCTGGTCTTCTTGTGCACGTTTGTGCAGATTGTCATCTGTGTGATTTGGCTCTATACGGCCCCACCATCCAGTTACCGAAACCATGAACTGGAGGATGAGATCATCTTCATCACCTGCCATGAAGGCTCCCTGATGGCTCTTGGCTTCCTCATTGGCTACACCTGCCTACTGGCGGCCATCTGTTTCTTCTTCGCCTTCAAGTCTCGAAAGCTGCCTGAGAATTTTAATGAGGCCAAGTTCATCACCTTCAGCATGCTGATATTCTTCATCGTGTGGATCTCCTTCATCCCTGCTTACGCCAGCACGTATGGCAAGTTCGTGTCTGCTGTGGAGGTGATTGCAATACTGGCTGCCAGCTTTGGGCTTCTGGCCTGCATCTTCTTCAACAAAGTCTACATCATCCTCTTCAAGCCCTCCCGCAACACAATCGAGGAGGTGCGCTGCAGCACAGCTGCTCACGCTTTCAAAGTGGCTGCCAGGGCCACACTGAGACGGAGCAACGTGTCCCGCAAGCGCTCCAACAGCCTGGGGGGCTCCACCGGCTCCACCCCTTCCTCCTCCATCAGCAGCAAGAGCAACCACGAGGACCCTTTTCCTCTACCAGCCTGCGCCGAGCGGCAGCGCCAGCAGCAGCGCGGGTGCAAGCAGAAAGTCAGCTTTGGGAGTGGAGCGGTGACCCTGTCGCTGAGCTTCGAGGAGCCGCAGAAGAACGCCATGGCCAACAGGAACGCCAAGCGCCGGAACTCGCTGGAGGCCCAGAACAGTGACGACAGCCTGATGCGGCACCGGGCCCTGCTTCCCCTGCAGATCAATGAGCCCCTCGGGGCTGAGCCCAGCTTCCAGGCAGCTTCCAGCCCGGAGACCAGCTCGCAGGAGTCGGTGGTGGGAGACAACAAAGAAGAGGTACCAAGCCCTGAGGCGGAGCCTTCCCTGCCATCGGTTAACTCCCGAAATTTTATAGGCACTGGAGGTGGCTCTGTCACAGAGAACACGGTACATTCCTAACGAAAGAAGATTGTGAAAAGTACACCAGCCCCCAAGAGGAACTTGCTCACCTCTTGCTTCTGAACGGGAAAGGCAACAAAGACACACCGCTGTGACACAGCCCCACCGCATGTTAATGTTAGCGCCGGCAGGGTAACACGTGTGCCTCCAGAGGAAGGACTGTGTCTGGGGAGCCTTGGATTGAATTTGCATTTGCTTTATTGAAACCAGGACATCTCAGTAGGACAAGTGAAGATCGCCTCTGGTGGGGCTTAAGCAGAAGTCTGCATGCTGCCTTGCCTCCGTAAGCTTTTCCTGCCAGACTGCAACTCAGCTGACTATGGGAGGCACTAGGCAATTCCACTATACCCTGCTTTTACATTTATGTATAATATTCCTCTTTCCCACTATGTATAATATTCCCTCTTTATCCAGTATATGTGATCTGTAACCATGTGCATCAGGACCCTCAGCTCTACAAAAGCAAGGTACACGGTTTCACTTCAGGAAAGCACAGTCATGGGGAAAATAAAAAAGCCCCCAACGTCCTGCATGCTGTGTACAGCCAAGGGTGTGAACATGTAAAGTATTTAATGTGACTGAGCGCCCTGCTATTTATATTTAGTAATGTCCCAGTCTCTCCTTTCTGCCCAACAGGAAATAGTGGACAATACTCTCCGTAGACTCCATTGCACTAGACCAAGCTACTTAGGTTCCTACTGGTTTCCTCCAGCTCTGGAATAGCTTTACCTCCAGCCTGCCTGCTTTGGTGGAGGGGGAGAACAGCTTGTAAATCCCTCCCGGAGAACACTGCAAAAGCACAATGAGATGTATCCCTGATTGATTTTGTCGCTAGTAGTTGTATGCTTAACCCAGTGTTGCTGCTGTACTATCCCACAAGGCATACATGGCTAACCCTTTCACACCATAGTCAGTGTTGTGCTTTGCCATATTAACCTGCCTCACACCTGCACGGAGCATTGTGCCAGTCCTGGCGGTGCTGGTGGGCCTGACACAGCAAATGAAACAAGGAGCAAAGGAGGAGTTAGGGATGGAGGAGGAGGAGCCCCCAGCTGTGGTAATAGGATCACCGGAGCGGGGGAATATCTGAAGTGTGCGTGCTGGTAGATGACTGGGTGAGAACGACATTCAGGCCTGGGTTTTCTTGGACACAGGTAGAGACAAATGGATGAACTGGATACAGTTTTGCTCCTAAAGGCCACCTACTAGGTTATTTCCCATTTTGAAGAGAGGGCATCTAGCACAAGAATGGTGGACTGTACCTAAGGAAAAATAGTAAAGACTTCAGCAGAGAACATGGCAGAACTTGATTACTCTTGTCCCACTCTTCCTAAAGCAGACATAAGTGCTCCTGGTTTTTCAAGCCATGCCTGGTTCTTTGTGATTCTTACTGGAAAAGTTGAAGCGAGTCATTAGCAGAGAGATTTGGTGCAGCCTGATGAAAGAAAAAAATACCCCGGGACAGCCTGGTGGGAGGGGCTAGGGCTACATAGCAGAATTTAATTCCCTCTTCTCAGATTCCCCATGGAAGAACAAGCATCTGTCAGGAAGATGTCAGTACCCTCTCTCATTAAGCATGAAGGTAGTCTAGACCTCCTGTAGAAAGGTAGATGGGCCTGCAGCTCAGTGTGAGCAGAGACAAAAGGACTGTGTTCGAATGCTTTGGGGAAAACACCACAATTCTCTTGTTACTGTTTTTGCTTGGTTGTTCTTCTGCCAGGGCAGGCAAATAAAACTTACAGGTGACATTACTGTATAAAAACTTTGTTTTGCCACCTCCGCTTGTTGACAAGGAAGAGGAGTTTTGACTTACAGGAACAAAGTGGAAGTCCAGAACCCTGAGAAGCAGGCTATTCAGATAAATTATTTTAATCCTTTTGCTGATCTGTAACATCCCCCTTGGAGTGGGCTCAAATTTTAACTACACCACATAAGAATCAACCCAACTATAATTGTAAGGCTTGCAAATGACATTATTTGGTTAAAACTATGGCTCAGATGATTGGAGGAGGGGGGAAAAAAAAAAGAAAAAGTGAGTTTGAAAACACAAATTCTTCTAGCCCAAATTTTGGAAACCATATTCCACCCCTGGACCAAATAAGAGCTGCTTACTGCTTCTGAAACCCAGGTCCCTTCCCCGGGCTGCTGACTGTGGCCCGTGGCCTCAGTTCAGGGTACGGAATTGAGCCCGGGGTCTCCTGAGTCTAACTGCAAGAACAGGGATGAGCACTAGATGGCAGAAAGGGCTAAAAAAAAGCATTTTGGTTATGGCCTACCCTTCCAAAAATTCCAACAGCAGAGTAGTTTTAGTGCTAGTGAATCATTCCAATTAGAGCAAACCCAGCTCAGTAGCCCCTGAAGTGAAGCTGACAGCATTGAAACATGTAAGAGTTCAGTGAGTGAAATGAAAACGGCCCAATCTACAAGCCAAAGACTGTGTACAAACACAGGCAATGTAAGGAACAGAAAGTCACCATCAGCTACCTTGTTTGGGGAGCAATATTCACTAGCTATGTATACAGTAGATGATATTCACATTTGGGTGCTTTTCATTCCTTGGGTGTTTTTCATTCCTTACATTTACTTAAAAGGAATTTGTATCCTGGCACACAGTGCATGTCCAAGAGCTGCAATCATTTTTTTTTAGCATGGCCAACTGTGCTGTATTTGCTGGGGAAGCCCCTTCCACCCTCCCTGCTCTCATATGTGGAGCCCTAAGCCTCCAGCTCCAATGCTGGGTGAGAGCTGCTGCTGCAGCTGAGAGCAGTGTCACACACGCTGGACACAAGGGAAGTTCAGTAGAAAAGGACCCCTTTGGGAAGGTGCTTTGTAACCAAACCCCTTTCCCCATGCACGGAGAGGGGGCTATGTTCTCATCCTGTCAAGTCCAGGAGAGGAGAAGGCTTGGTCAGGCACCTGTCCAAAAGCCTGTCGGTGTATCACACATGGCAGCACTGATGAAGACACACTGGAGAACATTCTTCTGTTGAAAGCATGAGCCTGAGAACCTCCTCTGACATTTCCTGCCCCAAGATCCCCATGTGAATGGCTGCCTCATCCCACCCACCGTGGCTCAAAAATGCACTGGGAAGCTTGCCCCAGTGTGGGGTTTCCTGATTTGTCCAGTGGTGAAGCAACAACACTGTTATCAGCTCTGGTGGGATTTCCACTGGAAAACTTGGGGACTATCCCAGTGAAAAGCCCAACCCTTCATCCCCAGTCACCTCACAAACCTGGCAGAACTCTGCCTACCCAAAGTCCCGGCAGAGAATTTATTTATAGATGATACCAGAGGAAAGAAAACATTCCACATCACGCTTCTCACCATGCCCTCCTTGTCGGTCCATGAGCTCTGTTCAGTTTGCAGTACCTGCTGTTGTTAAATTCTGATTTATATTGACCAACTTGACCAAGGGGTGCTGCAAAACGGGAGGAGGAAGGTAGGTGTTTGTTGTTGGTTCTGCAAGAGTCTGAATGTTTAAATTGTGGGGAAATTTAGGTAAAGACCTAAACATTCAGACTGAAATCTCCCCAGGGACTTCCCAGAGGCTGGATAATTCACCACCGCCGTCGGCTTGCTGGCTGAGGAGCGGCAAAATCAGTCTGGGAGAGGGAAAGATGAACGTGGTGAACGAAGGAAGTCTGGAGATGGAGCTTTCCATGCGGCTAAAGCGAGCACGCCGCTGCTGGGAAAGGTGACACAGGGGAAGGGAACACGCAGCGGCTGAGGGCAGCCCTGTCCTCACGCCGGGCTGCCACGGCGGAGCGGCTGCAGCCCTTCTGTCCAGGGCGCAGAATCAATTCCGCCGGCAGCTTTCACTGCAAGCCCCGCTTTGGGCTGTTTTTGTCTTCAATCCGCTGTCGGGCCGCGGTGCCCGCGCTCCCGCTGGGCCGCGCTGAGGCCCCCCCGGCCGGGCCCGGCCGCTCCCGCCCGCGGCTCCCAGCCCCGGGCCCGGCACCGCCCCCGACACCGCCCCGGCACCGCCCGAGAGGCAGGATCGGCCCGCAGCGGAGCGCTGAGGACCGGAGAGGTGCTACCATGTTGTGCGGGGGTGCCTCGGCGGCCCGGCCCGCCACCGACGAGACGCAGCGGATCGCGGAGCAGGTGAGGGCCGGGGCGCGCCCCGGGAGGGCCCCGCAGGCGGGGAAAGGCCGTGCAGGGCCCGTCCGGGGCCCGGCCTGTGCTCGGCCATGGCTCTGCGCGGCCCAGCGCCGAGACACCGCCCCCCGGTGTAAAAGGTGGAGGGAATGGGGAATGCACGGAGCAGTCGCCGGCTCCCGGAGCTCTCCTTCCCCGTGCCCCCCTGGCGTGGCCCTGTGGACTCCAGAGGGAACCGTGGGCAGCGCTGGGTGCGCGGGGAAACCCGACAGAGCCATTGCCTTGAGCTCCAGTGCTTCTTACAAAAGCTAAACCTTGTGCATACGTTTGAGGTTTTGGTTTTTTGTTTGTTGTGGGGGTTTTGTTTTGGGTTTTTTGTTTGTTTGTTTTGGGGTTTTTTTGGGTTTTTTGTTTGTTTGTGTTTTTGCGTGGGAAGCAGGGGGATTGCTTTGGGGTTTTTTTGAGGGGGTGAAACGTGGAATAAGCAAGAAAGCTTCTTCGCTGCTTCTGCTTTTCCCCGAGACAGAATTCAGCTCCAACCACTGCCAGCTCCAAATCCTGATACTACTTACAGTACCTTAGATTACCGCTCATGTTATTGAAACACATGCTTTTACTCTCTAAAAATGCCCGCGTGCAACTAAGTTTTTTTCAAAGCACATGTTCTTCTTTTTGTCATGGAAACTCAAGTTCCTTCTGCTTTTTGGCTTTTCGGCTAGGATGTGGTAAGCCAGAGAGCAAAGATGAAGGATGCACTTCAGCTTCTGACACTCTTTGTCATTGCCTGGGCCTGTTCCCCAGGCATGAGCAGCACCCAAAGGCACAGCAGGCACTGAAATTATCATTTAGCTTGTTCAGTCTGAGGATGCTGTGTTTTAGGAAAAGGGAGGGATACATATCTCCTAAGCACCAGCCTGAGTTTTCAGTAATGAGCACATGACTGAGAATTGCTGAGAGTCGTAATTACTGGTTTGACCTGAAAGGGCCTACATGTCATGTTAAGGGTAATGCAGATCTGCAATTAACATGGGCTTAAAACTAAGTTTGAAATCCTGATTTTCTGTTCTGTAGCAGACTGCAGTGGTTCAGTAATGCAAAAACAAAACCCTGTTGGATTCAGAAGTGAACAGCATTAACCAAAAATCTCATGTTTTCATTTAAATCACTTAAATACTTTAAGGTTTATCCAGCTTGTTTTGACTGCCAGTTTAAATAACTTTCTTTAATGAAATACAGGTGAGAAAACCCAAACTTGAAACTTACCCATGCCCTCATATCCTCGTCTGGACACTGCTAGAGAAAACATTTGTTTTGTTGAATTGAGGTAGCCTTCTCAAAGTTTTGTTTGCCTAAACTCAGGTCTTTGTGGAAATTTATTAGAGCCTGCCAGTTTGCTTGCCATAAACATATTCCCTGTTCCTGCCTTTCCAGTTTGTGCCTTCATTTTTACAGTTTCGTAAGAATCCTTCTGATGGCTGAATGTTGTTCAGTTTTGTGACCCAGAGCAGGTGTACTGTCACACAGGGCAGGAAGGCTTCCTTTGGCAGTGTCTGGCTTAGGAATCCCATAGGAACAGCCTCCTCTCTGCAAGGATTTCCACCCAGGCCTGTTCAGCTTTGGCTTCTCACTGGTACCTGTGCAGAGCTTATTCAGGGTGATTCTGAACCATCTGCTTTTTAGTTAACTGCTCTGGGAGTGCAGGGCAGAGCCTTCAGGGCATGATCATTTCCAGCCTGTGACTGAATGATGGATTGTTTGGGTGGGAAGGGACTGCACCTCCTGCCTGAGCACAGGGTCAGCATCCTCAGGCTGCTCAGAGCTTTGTCCTGTCAGGTCCTGAAAACTTCCCAGGATGGAAACTGCACAGCTTCTCTGAACGCTCCTGCTGTACTGCAGGAATGTCCTCAGGGGAAATGTTTCTCTTTATATCCAGTCTGAACCTCCAGTTTCAGTTTATGACCATTGTGTCTCATTCTTCTGCCATCTGGAAAGCTTTATCCCTGGAAAGAGCCTGGCTTCTTGTAGGTATTGGAAAGTTTTCTTCAAAGCCTTCTCTTCCCTGGGCTGAGTAAGCTCATTTTCTTCCTTTCCTCACAGCACAAGTGCTCCAGCCATCCTGGTGTGCTCATGGAATGCTCCCAGCGACCCTTCACTGAGCTCACTACAGTTCATTGGTGTCTGGCTTCTACTGGGGGCCCAGAACTGGGCACAGGGTTCCACATTTTCTAACAAGGGCCGAGTAAAGAGCAATAATCACTCATTTGTCTTCTGGCTAGGCTCCTGCTGATGCAGCCCAGTATGCCATTAACTTTGGTACCACAAGGACTCCCAGATCCAGACTGAAATCAAGAACCAGGTCTTTGGGAGAGTGTTTCTGTCTGGGATCTCCCTCTCCACACTGACTCAGGATACTCGTTTGTCACATGCTGTGGTGACTCACTGCCACAAGTGATAACGCCCTGACAGGCTTGCAGCTGCAGGACTCTGAGCTGTCTGCACCCAGGGCCCAGTGTTCAGCTTGCTGGTGGAAATACAAAATGTGCTGAGCCGGGGTGATTTAGTGACCTCAGAAACCAAAGTTGCACAGTGCTTAGGATTGCTAAAGGAGCACAGAACAGGGATAGGGTCAGTGGGAGACTTATGTCTGCCCTGCCACTTAAAATTTGTAAAAGTATCTCTAGTGATGACAACAAACTACTTGCTCCAGCCTCTGACTCAGGAGAAGGGGAGGAGGCAGGACTGAATCATTGGGCTTTCTGGGGTTGGGCCCTTCTGTACGTCTTAGAATGCAGCTTTGATTTCCGTATGGCAAAAAACCAAGGAAAAGTACCAGGAAAGTATCCAAACATTATTACCTTGCTTGTGACATACTGATCATAGCCTGGAGGAAGTGTAGAGGTATGGCCTCTGAGAGAAGATAAAAAGCAGGGACAGAATGGTTACTGAAAAGGCACCAGAGTTCTAGGAGTTGGAGAGATGGGAGAACATACAGTCCTGAACATTGCCTGTTCAGGAATTGTTTCTGTTCCTGCTTCACCTACAGCACCTGAGCAATGGCAAGTTGGCACTTGTTTTTCCCCAGGGAAGCATGTGGGATTTTGGCAGGAGTGCAGAAGTATCTATTTTCCTTGAATTTAGGAAGAAGGAGAAGTACACCATATAGCTGGTGGATCTACTCATTGCTGGTACTGCTGCCCTGGGAGTGAAGGGAGGGCTAATGCAATGATGCAGTGCAGGAAGTGCAGCCTGCAGCAGGCAAGGACTTGCAAGCAAGGACTCCAAGACTAATTCATCTTGCCCTGCAATACAAAGGCTGAAATCTTCTGCTTTCCTGACCAAGAATTTTCCATATAGCCACAGTATGCTAGAGTGCCTAGTGCAGGAGAGAAGAGCTGCAGCTCAGGAGTTCATGGCTCCCTCTAGGGTACTGGACAGGTTATTTTGACTTCTTGAGCACTGTTTTGCAGTTTGGAAACACAGATTCCAGCAGACATGCAGAAAGAACTGTCAAGTGTTATCCAGACTTGGTGTCAGCCTGTAGTGACTGACTCCCACCTCAGTCTCAGCTTTGCCACTTCCCTGGATTCCTGGTCCTGCTTTCACACAAAACTTAACATGATACATTTTGATCTTTTAATGTCTTGGAAAAGCAGGAACTCTGTGTCTGGGAATTCAGCAGCAGTGAACTGTAAGCTTTAAGTCCTAAATACTTGAATGTTGCATCAGTCTTAAAGAATCTATTATTTCCTTAAGGTAAAAGCTCAGCTAGAAGAAAAAGAAGGGAAAACCTTTGATGTCTTCACTGCAGTGGAGTTTAAAACTCAGCTGGTTGCTGGAACAAACTACTTCATCAAGGTAGAGGATGCTGGATTGTTTCTCTTGTATTAATGTGTATAATCTTTGGAATGGTGGGGGTTTTTTTTCCTTCTTAACTAGAGGAGAATGCTTACGATTTGTCCTTAAAAAGAAAAAAAATTGTGCATTAAAAAACCACAAATACCCACCTCCAAACCCTCTCCCTATCTGTTAAATAGAGAGAGCCTCTTTTCTCTATTTTCATGGGAAGATGAGGTGGTATTTCTGCAAAGTCAGAGCTCCTAGGATGGTTTAAAACAAGCCAATGGTTTTTCTTACTGCTTGTCTGCTGCTCCATCCTCCTCCAAACCAGCCCAGCCTCTGCCACTCCTCCTGCTGCAGGGGTCTCACTGGCTTTCGTGCTTTGCAGGTCCACGTTGGGAATGAGGAGTTCCTGCACCTGCGGGTGTTCAAGAGCCTCCCCCACGAGAATGAGCAGCTGAGCCTCCACAGTTACCAGGGCAGCAAGACAAAACACGATGAACTGGCTTATTTCTAGCAACCTTCTCTGCTGTGTTTCCCCAGCTGGTTCTTATGTGCATTTTCTACAGGCTGCAGAACTTTGCTTCCTGTGCCAACAAAGGCAGAGAAAAGTGTCTTTTTTTTAACATCATGGTGTAAAAAATCAGTTTCTTTTATGCCATTCCTTTCCTGTGCAATCTCCAAATCTGAGAGTCACAGGGCTCTCCTATTACCTGCACTAATGTAAACCCAACTTTTATTGCAACTTAACTTAGGCTTTAGTGCAACTTAACCAGAATACTGTGGCTCAGTCCTGTTTGTGGACTTCTTTGGTCTGGAAAGCTGAAGGGGAATGACACCAGCACTCATATATTTGCAGCAAGGAACAAGAAGAAAGCCTGAATCTTTTCTGGGCTGTTTTGCAGCTGTGAATATATGTGTAGATTTAAATGGTACTTTGTATTTTATGGGCAAAGACCTGATGAGAGACTCGAGCTGAAGCGATTTTGCAAGGAACAGGAAGAGGCTTAGAGTGGTTTGAAACAAACATTCCCTTGGTAATCATGCTTCGTCCTCTTGCAGCGGTAGCATGTCATGTCCCCTAGAGGGTGTGTGAGTTTAAAATACCAAACCAGCTTGCTTATGTTCTCAGTCCTATGGAAAAGTCCTGGAAAGAAATTTAAGCTGGACAAGCATTTCTGCATTTATAACAATAAACATTTCTTTTGACTTGAGCTGGCATCTTTGACTGGTGCTTTACTGTTCTCTTCACTGGTTTTTACTACTGATTATTATCTTGCTCAGCCTTTTTTCCTTAAGTGTTTTTTATATTCCAGATGGCCTTATGTTTATTCTATGTCTTAATTAGAAATACTTTATTTAATCTTGTGACAGACGTGAAAGATAAAAAAGACCTCTGCAGGTATATCAGCAGCAAAAGGAAAATATGGACAATAGCTTTGCAAACTTATTTTATTTACTGTCATCCATAGGATTTGGGAAGGTGAGGCACTTCACATCATCCTGTTTTAGAAGTAGGTCAGAGGGTCATCTCTGGTTTTGCCAGTCTGAAAATTAGCAAGGCTGGGACCTTGGTTCTCATAAGGAAGACTCTGAAACACCTTTAAATGGACATATTCATCATCGGAAACTTGGACCTAGAAACCAAAAGAGCAGGGAAGTGAGGATCGTGGGCTCAAAGCAGGTTCAAACAAAAGGGTGTTCTTTACATCCTTAAAGAGTATCTTTGCTCAGGATCTTAATTTTAGATGTACCTTCATTTTTACTTCAACAGCTCTTATCCAAATCTGGATAGTAACTGGTGGCAGAACCTGTCTACACCTGTAGAAAACTGTAGTAAAAACCCTCAGACTCAGGTGAAGGGAAAATGAGCAGAACTGCTTGGGTGTGGAAGCACCAGAAGATGCAACCGGAGAAAGGTTTTGATGGTGTCCTATTTCAGTCACCAAGATGCCAGCACATTTGCACACAGCTTCCCAGCACACTGGTAGGAGAGAAGAGACAATGAGGAAACCTCCATGACTTGGGGGTGGGACACGGTGCAAACACCGTGTCAGCTCCCAAAGGGTACAGAAAGATCTAACACAGAGAGACCAGCACATGGTCCTGAGAAGTAATGACAACCTAAATGCCAGGATCCCTGGTTTGCAGAGTTACTCCAAACACATCAGTGCCTGAGCAGGGAGCCTCACACATCCTGGTGCTTTTGGGAGTGCATGGAATAAGTACTCTTCCTAAGAAATTCACCTTCCTCCCTAGAAAGTCCTCACATAAAGACTTGGTAGGAAGCTGTAAAATTTCATTCTTACAGAGCCAAGCACAACAGGTGTCAAACTCCCCCTTGGTGAGGGACATGGAAACTTTAATGCCTTAGGCTCCAAGAGGTTTTTACATCCTTTCTGGTGGCTGCCATGTGGCACTGTGCTTGGTCTGGATTGCATCTCAGCTGCAAGTCTGCTGGTAAAACATCAGTGAGGTGGAAGATACAGAAATATAAAAGAATTTATCTTGTGGCAGAGTTTGTTCCAGTTAATGCTAAAATGAGGAACTGTTTTCCATCACTGGTAAAATCAGGAAAGAAGAGACAAATAATTCATTTCCAGTGTTAAAAACTGATTTCTTCCAAGTTCAGTAATACATCAATCTTCATTTCTGAGTTGAGAGTTCTTTTAAGGAAGCACCTGGGAAAGAAGAAGGTTTGGCAGCATTCTGTCCTTCCTGGGATCAGCTAAGTATGAGAAGTATGGAGCTAATGCTCACAGTGTCTCTCTGCAGAATTACTCTCCCCCAAACATTACAGGCCAATTACTCTAATAAAAAAACTCTTCCAATTCCCTTGTCAATGGAGCATACCCTGCCAGGCACGTGTCCACACACACATGGGGTTTCAGCAGTCCCAGGCCATGCCTGCTCTGCTCCAGAAGGCCAGCCTGCTGCTCAGCAGTGCTTGCTGGCCTTCAGATGAAAAATACACCCAACTATTTCTTCTGTGCTACTTCACAGGAAGCTGCTCACAGCCATTGGTCAGGGTTTCCAGCAGATGAGGAATGGTGCTATCAGAGGGCTCCAAATAAGCATTACCCATTTTTCCTCTGCAGCAGAGAGGGGGTTTTGAAAATACAGAAAGAACCAGCAGGCAGGCTGTACCTCTGCAGCACCTGACACAGAACCAAAACATCAACACACCTGCTTGCATGCGAAACTAGTCACCAGACATGTGTGCACTGCATTACAAGATTGACTGTCTCTCCATTAGTTCCCCAAGCTGACTTCAATTTCATGCCAACAAACACAACTGAAGGACTCAGACATTATTTTTCGTTGAAAGAAAACAGGAGACCAGTTATGACTTGTTGAAATAATTTGAGTTGGGAAGGCAGTCTACAGTCATTGAGGGGGATGATCCCAAGAAGCTTACTAGTCACATCTGAATAAGCACAGGGCATGTTTTATAATATTTATATTCCTGCTTATAGTAGTGCCAAACAGAGGAATTTCATAAGCATTTGGAGGTAGTCCCCACTTCTGTTACTCACATCAGATAGTTTCCTATGATGTTTGCTTCTCTTTCTAGCTGTAGGCCACTCTGCAAGCCACCTGTATCATTTAATTCTAAAACACTCCCACAATATATACAAACCTTAATAAAGTACATTGTCCCAGCAACCACTTGAGTCTTATATACTATGGCTGTGAAGACACGACAGTTCATGTTTGCCCGGCTTTCAAACTGTGGCTTCACCTGTAAAAAGAAAGGGAAGAATGATTGGCAGGTTGGCACTTAGGGATTTCTTTCACACACACCACTCCAATTTTCATACTTTCAAACATACTCCCTTAAAGAAACTCCACAAAGTGACTGAGGGCGCCCTAAAACTCCTCATCCAAGTCATCACTAAAGACATTAAAGAGGACTGGCCCCAGCGCTGAACCCTGGGTGCACCACCTCTGACTACCAGCTGTAATTCCATTCATCACCTCTCCCTGGGCCCAGCCATCCAGCCAGTTTTTTCACCCAGTGAGCAGTGCTTCAATAGAATACTGCAGGAATTGGTGTCAGAGGCCTTACTAAGGTCCAGGGAGACAACATCCACAGCCTTTCCCTCTTCCACTAGGCAGGTCTTGGAAAGAGATCAGGTTGGTCAAGCAGAACCCGCCTTGCATGAACCCATCCTGGCTGGGCTTGAACCCCTGGTTGCCCTGCACACGCTGTGTGATGGCACTCAGGATGAGCTGTTCCATGACCTTCCCAGGCACTGAGCTCAGCCTGACAGGTCTGTAGCTCCCTGAATCCTCCTTCTTGCCATTCTTGTAGATGTTCTTTTAGAGGGCCATCAAATTAGCCAAACTCCAGTTGTGTGAGACCTCCCTGCTTCACCAGGACCACTGGTAAATCATGGACAGTGGCTCGGAGAGCTCTTCCATGAGCTCCCTCAGTACCCTCAGGTGGATTCCATCCAGCCCCATAGATTTACATGTTTAAGTGGAGAAGCAGGTCACTGTTTCCTGCTGGACTGTGGGAGCTTCATTGTGTTCCTTGTCTCTGTCTTCCAGCTCAGGGAGCTGGTACCCTTAGGACAACTGGTCTATTAATGACTGAGGTTAAGAAGGCTTTAAGTACCTCAGCCTTTTTTTTTATTTTTGTGGCAATGCTTTCCCCAACATTGAGCAAATGATGGGGATTCTCCTTAGCCCTCTTTTTGTTGCTGATGTATTCATAAGAACACTTTTTGTCACCGCTTTTGCAGTGATCAGAGTTAGTTCTAATAGGGGTCTTGCCTTTCTGACTTTCTGCATAACCTCCCAACACCTTTGTAATCCTCCTGAGTTGCCTGCTCCATCTTCCAAAGCTTATAAACTTGATTTTTTACCCTGGGTTCCAGCCAAAATCCTCTGTTCAGCCAGTCCAGTCAGATTCCCCACCAGCTTGTCTTTTGGCACAGGGGGACACCCTGCTCTTGCACCTTTAGGATTTCCTTCTTGAAGAATGCCCAGCCTTCCTGGATCTCTTTGCCCTTCAGGAATGCCTCCCAAGGGATTCTTTAAACCAGTCTGCCAAACAGGCCAAACCCTGCAGTGGTTTTGCCATTGCCCTTCCTTGCTTGTCCAAGAATTAAGAACTCTCCCATTTCATGATCACTGCATGACCACCACACAGAAAGCAGAGACAATCTTTCCTAGGCTGGGTGCTGTGGTGGCCCTCTGCACAACACCCACGCTGATGACCGGATGCATTACTGAGTTTGGGCAGAGGAGCAGTGGCAGTGTCAGCCTGCTCAGGCTGCCCTGGGTGAGGCCAGCAGCACCTCAGCATTTCTCACCACCCACCTGTTTCACAGGTACTCACTGAATTAATTTACTTCCCAGCACAAGCACCTACAGCTGGCTGCCACTCCCATGACATTCCCTCCTAGCAGGAAGGCCACAGAAAGCACCCAAGGAACACCCAGATCATTTCCAGAGAGCCAAAAATTATCATCCTATTCAACTTCCTCATGGTCTCTCACTCTGCTCTTCTGCTGAGCAGCTTCCACAGGGTTTCTATCCCCAGGAACTGACAACTATAATTTCAGCTGAGGAGCTGCTAACTCTGGCAATCCAGGGAGATTTTAATTCCCAACACCCTCCCAGCTGACTGGGGCAGGAGCCTACTAGAATGCTCCTAAGTGGCAACTTTTGGTGCATCATAGTCCTCTCTCAGAACAAAACCTCTCTCCAGTTTTGCTCTCTCCTCTGGCCACTATGTCCCCCATTTGTTATTTACAGATGGAGCCTTCAGTAAAATCAAGCAGGCAAACAGCTCCTTAATCCTCAGGTGAAAAAATATAACATTCCTAAGCTCTTCTCTAACAGCATCCTAAACCCAAAACATTCCTCAGATTTTGGGCAACAGCTGTAAAACAAGGAGAACAAATAAATAACACTCCTCAGCTCACTAATGATCTAGAGACAAGGCACAGGTGTAAGTAAATAATTGTGCAATCCCACAAGCAGACAGACCTTGTGCATCCCAAGCTCTGCGGATGCTCTTCACAACCTCACTGAAATCACAGGAATTGCTTCTCTGCTCAGCAGAGCATAAAAGCCCAGAGAATTGCTTCATGAAAGGGTGACACTTATGCTGGAAGGATAGCAGGATTTTGCCAGTGTAAGGTTTCCACAGGAATATTTTCCTTAGACAATAGCAAAGCCTCTGCAAGGGAGGAAAGGACCAGGAAGCATTCTCTCTCCTGCTTTCAGCACAGGGCAGAAATTTCACCTTGCAGAAAATAAAGAGCAAAAAACAATCTGTTTGCTCATAGACACCCAAGTGCTTCACCTCCAATACACATTGCAAGACTTCTGATGACCCATAAATAAGACAGCCTAGCGTTGAAAACAAAGCTCAGTATCTGGCATGGTGCTTGAGCCATTTCACAGACTCATTAATTAAATTTCACAGCCCTCAGCTGGCCCCATCTTAAACACCAGATACACAAAGGTGCTACAAGTCCCTTGCTAGGGTCTCCCATCCATAGGCAAAGGGGAATTTCTGATCTCGGCAAGTGCTGCTCCTTCAAACATTCCTGCCAGCATAGAAGGAACAGTGATGCTGCTCCCAGGTAATTCTGTCAGTGCCCCTCAAATAATGGCAAATAATCCATTTCTCTTTCTGCTCTGCAGTAAATCATCTCTGACTAACCCTTTACCTCAAACTCCAGCCCTCCCATGTACATGTCCCCAGCTCTGGTAACCCCAGCTGTGACTGACCAGTAAAGCCCTACAGTGGAAGAAGGCTCAGAGGAGCTGGGGAGGGTGACATGCCATCCATGAAACTCAGGGAATAATGCAGGGTGTGACTGACCACGGCTTTTGCAAATAAGCTGACTTTATCTCAAGACAAAGGTTGACCACAGGGTGTTTTTGATAAATAGCTCAGTCAATGGAGGGGATGATGTGGTGGTGTAACTCCACTATGTAACTTTCAATAAAAGAAAGTGAACACACCCCTGAGTTCCAGACCAGCATGGGTGGAGTGAACACATGGCTCTGCCCAATCCTGAGTATAAAAACTAAATGAAAACAAAAGAATTTTGAAGAAAACCACTGGCTAGAGCTGACTTCAACCCACATCCCCTTCCCAGTCACTGAGGATGCCCAGTGTGGTGACACAGAGCATGTTGTACAGATCAGGAGTGCAGAACACGCTGGTATTCTGAGGGAAATGGGATTGCAGTTGCTACATTTTGCTAAGAGTAACTTAGACCTGTATCAAGTTACAGTATATTTGTATCACTCTGCTAAATCAGACACCCAGTGTAACAATGGAGTATCTTCTAATCAGTAAACTGGATGTTAAATGTTATCCCTCCACCTGTAGACTAAGGAAAAGAGCCCTGTCCCAGTACTGGGCTGCCTGGTCTCAGCTTGCAGGATCACAGAAGATGTGGAAGGATGCTGGTGCAAACTGTGTCCTTGGTGGCACAGCAAAGGAGAGAGCTGGGAGCCCTGCACATCAGGTAGAGCAAGTGTGCAGCAGTATTGGCCAGTGCATTCAGCCCTGCTACTTCCTATTTTTGTTTCCTCAAAGAGTGCCTGAGTGCAATTGCCAAAGGGAGAAGAGCTCATCTTTCAGAGCCAGAAGGGTGAAGACAATTGGGTGGGTGGGAACATAAGATGGGAGTTTTCCCATGACTTGTTGTTCCCCTTTCATTCCTCAGAATGCAATTTCTACTTTCTTTAAAAAGAGCTGCTGCACTGCAGGGCATTAGAGGATCTGCAGAGGTGCTGCTCACACAGCTGCCCCAGGACAGGACCACTGCCTGCAACCAACAACCTGGCTACTGGCCTGCCTTGTGCCAAGCTCACCTTGCCCCACCAGCAGCCCCTGTATCACAGCTGTGACTCTAAAAAACACTTAATGCCAGCAGGGAACACACAATTTAAAAACAGCTTTGTCCTGCATATATAATTCTTTACTGCAGACTAGCATGTGGTTTGTCCTATGGAGTCCTTCACTGAGGAATGAATTCTACAAGGGACAACCTTTTCCCTTCCAATATGCCACCTCTCATTTAAACAAGTGACCTCACTACTGGCATAGCAGAGCTGGGCTTGGAACTTCACACGGACATCAGCTGAAGGTAGCCAGTACCATACCTGGCCATGGACAAAGAGGAGACAGAGAAGTGGTTTCTGTCAGTCTTACCAAGGCACCTCCTACATAGAATGCTGAGAAAACACTGCCAGTCAAGGGGATCCCCACTTTCAGCATGAACTTCTTCAGTTTTAAACCTGGCTCAGTCTCCCAGGCTTTACACAAAGCTTCAGGAATGGCCTCTTTGCACACAAGTAACTTAATCTAGAGACAGGGTGCAACTCACCTGGTTAACAAGCTGCTGAATTTCTGGAGTAGCTGGCTTGGTATCAGATAAGCCCCCAGGCATCATGATGGCAGGTGACTTCTCTGAAATGCCGAGCAGCTCTGAAGAGGGATGTTCAGTGCAGTCTGAGCAGAGTCCCCAGGCATCTCACATATATACACACAGACACACGTCATGGAATCATGTGACCTGCAACACACAGAGCCTACCATTACTGACCTGGAGAAGGAGACAAACAGGGGAAAGATAGGGAAAAGCACCAGCAGTATTATTAATAAATGTACAAAGCACTTAAAGAAGTGTTTATGCACATCAAAAAGAAAAGCAAACATCAGCCTCCAGTCACCCACATCTTAAAGAAAGTTGGTTTGGGCTGCAGCTGAAACCTCTTCCCTCTTCACCCATGTGCAGATGACTAGGCTGAGCTCTTGGGAAACAGATCAGAGACATACCCAGTATTTCCCAACACCTTTCCTGATCAGAGGAAAGGATGCAGCACTTTCCTTAGCATATGTCCCATTCAACTTGAAATTTTATTCTCTCAATATCCTTCTAAGTGGGGAAATGGGAGCAGATGGCATCTTACATCTGGCATTCAGTAACTTGGCTTTCCTCTGCCTGACCAAAAAGGTGCCAAGGAAAACACCAGCACCAAAACTAGAAAATAATTCAATCCCAGATTCAGGTAATTATTGCAAATAAGGAATTTCTGTTTCTATCCCATAAAACTGAGAGCTGCAATCAGGCAATCTTAACAGCAACTGAATGTGCAATAAAATCTACTTTTTAACTCTAGTGCCAACTTCCTGGAAGACAAAGTTCAATCAAAAAACACAAATGCTGTCCTAATTTCAACGTATGCTGCTGAAACACATAACATGAGACCATTCAGTCAGAAGTATTCATTCTGCAGTTACCATCACATGGCACAGTCACACTGATGAACACAAATGTACAAAGCTTAAAACCTACTGGGGGGAGGCTAACAATTGCTAGCAGCCCTCCCTGGTAAGGGAGAACTAACACTTCAAGACCACAGAAAAAATTACTCCCTGTCAATATTCCTGCCATCCCCCTCACCAGCAAATAAGAGGAATGTTGTTCCAGAGTGAGGGCCAGAGAAGCAGCAACAGACCAGACACTGTTCAGGCTGTAGGTGCATGGGAGCAGGTGAAAAGTGAGTATGTGCTGCACTCAGGCAATGGGCATTTCTGCAGGGATCAGCATTAGGGAATTTGCTAGGAAGAGGTGGGTTTATGGCCATAGCAACAAAGTTATCTGTGTCCTACCCATCCTACTGACCCTCCTCCTCACAGATAACAAGTGATGCAAGACACTGTAAAAAAGTACTTCATATCTGACTTCAAGGCCTGGTTTTGGTACAAAGCCCCTGAGACTGAGAAATCGGGGCTGTAGGGGCCCTGCACTCAACAGTATTGGTGAGTATTACAGCATGTTACTGAAAAAGATATTGCAGGATTTTCCAAACTTGACCAGCAGTGCTATGGAAGTGGACAAAAAGCATTTGAGGAAAAATCGCTGTCCTGAGACAACATTTTTGTGAAGAGAGAAAAAAAACCTTCCAGTTCTCAGGAATAAAGGAAGTGGCAGCTGTTAAAAAATCCTTCCAGTTCTCAGGAATAAAGGAGTGGCAGCTGTTAAAAAATCCTTCCAGTTCTTAGGAATAAAGGAAGTGGCAGCTGTTAAAACTGGAATTCTGCTACTCTCATTAACTTCTCCTCTCCAGATAAGAAGTTCCCTATTCATGAGGCTGATGAAGGCTCAAACCTTCTTTTGCGTAAGACCCTGCTGATTCACTCAAATGCTGACCATGTTTCACCACCTGTGCCTTAACCACACAGCAGGGCAGATAAGGAACTGGAAGAGCCAGCTCACTTTACTGAGGCCAGAAATCACAGAATGTGTCCAACAACTGCACAGCACCAGTGCTAGAACAGGACACTTTATAAACCTGTCCACTCACCAGGATACAGATCCTGCTAACTTCCTTGGGAAGGGATGTTAAGGTCCCCAGGGCTGCAGTACACTCCTGGAGAACTCTTGATTCTGTCTAGCAACAAATACACTGAGCACCAAGTATAGGAGGGTTCATTTATAATCTTGGAAAGACTCTAGGTGTGAAACTAAAGATATTAATGTTGTGTGGAAATCATTCACTGGACTCCATATTTCTGGGTTTGCTGGTTTTTGATTTTAAAGCATAACAACTTTTTTTTTTTTCTTCCCTGGAATGCATAGTTGTGCAGAAGGAAAAAAAAAAAAAAAAAAAACAACAAACAAAAACTAATTGTCAGCAAGTTGATGCTGAAGCTTACAGAGGCAAATCAGACTGTTTCCTTTCCACAGCAGTGCTAATGGCTGTCCCAAATAGTGATATTTCTAAGACTGGGATGCAGTACTCATCCTGCACAAGTATTTCATTAAACTCTGAAGTGCTGACGTTTCACAGACCTGTGATTAAAGATGATAAGAGGCAATTGATCAGCCTTATCTTGGGCAAGCCCCACCTCCCCCCACCCCTCTCGACACTACATTTTGGATGTAATGAACCAGGATTTGGAACACTGCCATGAAAAGAACAGCTGCCCCCAGCCCATCTCTTGCACAACAAGGTGAGTGTGCCCCCTGTAGTGTTTGAGACATGGCTGGTATCACATACCAGGCCAGCCTACACTCTGCATCAGCACAGCTGGCAGCTTCCCTCATGTCACTGTGCTGCTGTTATATTGGAGAATCTCTGCTGGGACACCACCACTGGTATTCTGTACAACTTTGAAGCTGAGTAACATCTTGCACCATGTACTATTTCAACATAGAAGAAACAGATCTTTATCACTTGCAGGCCACTACTCCCTGGCCCTGTTTAGGCAATTTTAAGAGGCACAAGCTATTGTTGATCAAAACACCAGTACTAAACAAAGCAAACAAAATAAAATATATAAAAACCTCCACCAAAATCCAAAGCCCAGGGTTATGTATTTACTAGTCATTTTTAAACCAGAAATGAAGTCAGCTCTGTAGAAATGATTGTGAAAGCCAAGTCAGTAAGGTCAGTCTCCTGGTTTCACAGTGACAAGACACGTAATTGTGACTGGATACGACACACAGTCTGAATGTCTTCTAGGGAAAAGCAGCCCTCCATGTACCAGCTGAAGATATATTTTCATTGTCACAGGAACATCAGCCTCAATTTTCAACATGCTGGTCTGCAAAAAAGGTTTCCCCTCCTGCTACCCATCCTGATTTTGAAAGATCTCTGACATCATACAAGGACAAGGATCAACAGAAACCCGACATTCAGCAGCACAAAGTTCTCGTAGCCCAGCCTATGCTGAGCCTCTTCCTCTCAGTCTGCTTCAAGAGAACTGAAATCTACGGTTAAAAGTACTCTACAAAGAAATTACCTGTTTCATCAGTCTTTCATGCCTACAGGCTGCAGAAGACAACAGCACTGAGTGGTAGAAAAAGAACACCTCTGTTTCACAGAAGGAAAGGTGTACAAGCTTTGAGAGGACTTTCCAAGCAAGCAGGATCTGCCCACCTCTATTCACCACTTGCAAGCAATGGGAAAGCCCCAGTAGAGGAGGCAAGGCACCCAAAGGACTGGACACAGCCATCAGCTGTGCTCAAATGCCTTTACTTGCAGAAATAGAAGTTAAAACCAGATAAAGGATGAAATCCTGCTGTTTGTAGGGTCCACTATTTGACCCCCATATGACCGCAAACAGCCCAGTAATGTTGAAGCAAGGGTCAATCCCTGACTAAACAGGATCCTGGAATCCTCAGGCATCCCTAGACACAGAATTCACCTGCCTGTGCAGGTTCAGTGGGCACACAGCTCACACCAATCCCACTCCACACGCAGCTCTGAGGCACTGAGGAAAGGGCAGAGCCGCCTTCTCCTGCCCCGCCCCCAAAGCGCGGCATGCAATTCCATGTACTCACCTTCGTGCTCCACGGAGCTCAACAGCAAACAGCCTCTGAGCCACCTGAACTGCCGTGCACTACTGTAAGAAACAGCCCTCTGTGCTCAGAGCAAACCAAATAAAGCATTTCCACGTCTCAGTGCAACCCTCTGTATGCAAAGCTGCAAGCACCCCAAGAAGGGATGCTGGGGATTTAGGAGTCTTCTCACAGTATCAGTTTTTCATGCTCAGGTTTGTACAGGACTACTTGCTTGGCCTTATATTCAAACCAAAAATACCTCTATGTTGGGCTGATTTTTTGGGGTTGTGAGTTTTGGGGGTTTTTAACATTGTTTCCTCATAACAAATGCAGGAAAAAAAAAATCTGTGTATCACATCCATTTCACAGGTCATTTATCACAGCATCTGCTTAAGTGAAGAAGCTTTCCACAACAGGTGAGCAAACATCTGGATGGATAAAGGAAGACAATGATTAATTCTCATTACAGTCTTTAGTTTATACAGAAATAAAAAATTATATTTCAAGACTATTGATCCAAGTCTATAAACACTTGTAGAAGTTTCTATGTACAACTGGCTTAAAAGGAGAATTCGACCTTGCAGTTGATCCAAGCCCTGGAGAGAACAAGTATTTCAGACACCTATACTAGAGGTCAGTATTAAAGTACCAACTTTGAAATCAAAACTTACTGTTCTCAACATCTCATTAATTGACCATCATCTCCTGTTGAAATTTCATTAGTGCCAGTTCAGCCCAGAGTTATGAGCAGCATTTGATTTACACTTCGATGATAAACAATTATAAGAATTTAATAACTGAAGAACAAACACATTTTCTGCTTTCAGAGTTGCAGAAAAACAATAAGAAATCTTCAAGAATGAGTGCTCCAACTCAAAGTTCTGCATAAAGCAGTTGCAGTACCTTGAGAAAAAAAGGAAAAAAAAAAAAAAAGAAGTTTGAACATTAGGATTTACATCCTCAAAGAGTTAAAATATATTTCTACCTCATTCTCAGAAAAAGGTGAGATGAAGTGACCCTGGTCCCTAAAAATAAAAGGCCTCCAAGCAGTTTGAGTCCCTACTGCCCAGACAACTATAAAACAGTTGCTGCTGAACAGATCTTTGTCAGCTCTCAGTAACACAGGTAGATTCCTTCATTTATTTCCCACTCCCCAAAGCTTTAGGGATGTGAGAGTATGTCCAGTAATTTCACTGCTTTGCTGAATTCCAAAGTGTTTGCAAGACAGGGCCTGTGTTTTTAGGGCTCTGTTTAAGTTCAGTGGTTCTAAAGATCGTATCAGCCGGCAACCACACAGACCTTGTCACTCTCAGCCTGAGATAAATACAAAATAAAAGGCAAAAATTAAAATATACAGGTGTAATTGCAGCAATTCAGCTTTCCTCCTACTCATCTGCCTTTAAATGCTGTGTTACTGCAGGGCTGCTGCATTAAAGCTTTCAAACACAACACCATGGCCAGGGCCCACAGGATCAGGTGTGCGCAGCTGTTTCCTCAGCACAAACACAATCCACCTTTAGAACTAATCCTAAAGGTTCAGAAAGAGGGACAGAAAAGGGTCCCTGGACAGTCTCATTCCCAAATGGCCAGAGACACATCTTCAGCTCCAATCCAAAGTGGTTTTAATCGACACCACATGCCCTACATAAAGGAAAACTCCAAAACACAGACCAAAGGCAGTAAGCAACAGATTCTGCTTGTCAGCAATGGCTAACTCTACCCACACATAACTCTGAGCCACTGCTGCTCGTGTTGAGCAGTTCAGAACAAGGCTGGTAACTTCTTACTTTCAGAGATGCTGAACCTACTACATTTGCTGATCAGTCTGCAATTTTTATTTCCTTTCAGACTTCAGCATATTTCCATAAAAAGACCATGTTCACTGATATTTTAGCAGACACCAGCTCAGGGAGAACCTTGTCCTCCCTGCTCAGGATGGGTTTTACTGTTTCTTCCCCTCTGGGATCACTGAAGCTGTGGAAGTTCAAGAAAGATGCCAGTTTTGCATTCTGTTTGAAAATTGGTTTAATACTATAAAACTCATTTGTTCACATATTTTGTACAAAAGATGAGTTGTTTTCTCTTAATTACAGGAGAATCATTTCAAGCTTGAGAATTCAGCTAAGTAGGTCCAAAACAAAACAAGACTGGGTTCTACTGGTTCTGGAGGGTCCCAATTCAGCTCACCCAAGGTCTCTTTCCAGTTTGGCTCTCACAGTTATGGACCACCTGGATGGAAAATACCCCACATCGTCATTGACTCTTCGGAGGCTTGTAGTGAATTCGGCACCGCTCATTGAATACCTGAGACACCAAAACAGAAGAGCAGAAGTGAATCAGCCCCACCCAGGAAATGAGCAGAACTTCACAGTTCAGGCAACAACCTCCTTCATGTAGCACCCATCTTAAGCTTCCCAGCTCTGAGGTAACAATAAATGGCACTTGCCAAGACATCTTCATTCACCTTCTCTCCTGGCTTTAGTAAATCCAAAGTTTGGATGATGGGAGACTGCATAGCACTAAATGTTCTCCTTCAGATAATGCAGACTTTTAATCCTGGCAGGCTGTTATCAAAAATGCTGATGCCTTTTTAAAAGGGAGGGAAATAATCATTGGAAGGTTCCTGAATGGTTGTGTTCTGTTATGTTCACTCTGGCATTCAAATTTGGGTGCTGTATTCCTGTCTTTCCTGAGCAGGCAAATTTTACATTGGTATGACAGGAGGAGGAAGAAGAGGAGCAAGGGCTCCTGGAAGCCAGGTGCACACTTCCAGTGATCTGCCTGCCTGTGCCAGTGCTGCCAGCACTCCCTGCAAAGGGCACCACTGCCTCACTCACCTCTGACACCTCTCTGGGTAAAATTTAGCCTCCAGAACTGGATCCTGAGGATCATGTATATTTAGCTTGAGCTGCTGCCAGCCTGCCCTAAGGAGGGCCAAGAAATGTGACTAATTAAAACAAGGGAGTCTGAATCCAAACCAAAACACACAGGCTCCCACCACGGTTGCAGGTGCTCTTCACAAGCCATTTAGTTATTTATTGGTTTTTATCCAAACTTGTTCAGCACAAGTCCTGAAAGTGACACAAGCACCACCTGACACCAAGCTGAGGCACTGGGACATGTTGGATGTCCCACTAGCATTCCCATAAGAACATATTTTCCCAAGCTGTCCAAGGATTTGGCAGACCCAGGTGCCTGTGATCATCAGGCTATGAAGTTTCATGAACTCTCCCATTGGCTTTATGTGCAAAGTGAGTGATCTTGTAATTTTGGGGAAGTTATCCAACACTTTATATAAATACATTGTTTCAAGCTCTATCTTCCTAAAATCTTCTACAATTGATATTCACAGTTCAGAACCTATGGCAACTTCAGCAAAAGTGAAGCCTGGGGTACATGGCAGTTACAGCACTGCTTCTCAACAATTTTGGAGTCATTTTCAACTACCTATCAAATTTATTTTAAGAAATAGACATGTATTACAAATTGTTTCATACTGCAGAAAACAAAAGCTGTGATAGTTTCTTTCACAGATAGAAGTGTGCAGCCATTATGTTACCACATGGAATAGATACCTCTGGAAGAGTTCAGACAAGGTGAAGGTTTGAGATCAGTGATAGGAGGAAACTGTAGGAATTAAGAGCAACAGCAGGTCCAATTCAGAAACATTTTTCTACTAAACAAATCGCACCATTTGTTGTCCATTGTCTGTTAATGACATTTTAATGCCATATATGCCTAAAAGGGTGCTGGAAATACTCTCTAAAGCACTGCAAGGGTCTCTAGTATCAAGCAACACACCAGCTTGCTTGCTATCATGCTAACTTTTAAAGTATCTTCAACAGTAACTCCGCAGCCTGTGGCAAGAAGATCAACACTGCAGCCTTACTAACACTGCCTCCTACTTTTGGGCTCATTGGCTCACAGATCTCAGTGTGTTACTCAGGCCACTTAACTCCACTGGTCTACCTGTGAAGTGCTGTTCTCATTTTTCAGACGTTTTTCAGGAAAAGCAATGGCTGAGAAGCCTTAAGATTCACCTTACTACACAAAAGTTTGATTTTTCTGGCTTTTACATATTTGTATAAATCACTCCAACAATAAACTCCAATGTGGAGGTGCTGGACAGAGACTAAGGCAAGTGGCTCGTTTGAAAGTCAGTTCCTTGTTTGGTATCATCCAAATTCCACTGCATGCATTTCTCTAAAGTAGCATCCTTCTTTATGCCACTATTTCTACAGTCAGCCAGTGTTTAGAAAACTGTTTCCTAACCAGATTTTTCCAATCAGTTTTCAGTTTTTTAGGATTAATGGAAATAGACAAGTGTACCTCCCAACCCGAAGTCTGTAACAGTAAAACAGCAGCATGCACACCAATAATCACCTCCATGTAACAAATTGCATTCGGTCTGCAACCACGACTGGCTCTAATTCCATCAGAGACATTTTTATGGGCAGTTAAAGGAGGCATTTGTCTGTATGCTCAGAGCTGAAGATACACCCCAGAAATATTTATCTCTTCAAGCCCCACTCTGAACACTGGCTGAGGAATACACTAGCAGGCTAAAGTATCCCTGCACCATGCATACCTCACTGCTTATAAACTCTCCATCTTCAGAAAAAATTAGACAGTTCTGTCACCAGTAAAAGCTTATAAGTCTCTGGGATCATTACTAAATTTATGCTTCAGAATGAAGATAAGGGTGGGGGCTGTTCCCCTATAGCAGAGTCATCATGAAATATTTGCCCCTGGTGACCTGCAGCATGTTGTTGTTAAGGCTGTGGCATTGTTTAGTCAGATCTGAGCAGGTTTAAAATTAAACTGAAGTGCATGCCTAGCTTTTTGGGACAGTACAGTGGTGTACTGATGGCAAAGCATACACAGAAAAATGTGTAAATGCTCATTTCATCAGTCTGCACTGAGATTACTGACGAACACCCAAGACTTACAGCTGTGTTGGTATTACACTGGTGCAATCTAGGGGACTAAAATCATGAAGCAGAGATTAAAAAGGAAGGTACAGCTAGTACCAGCTATTTGCAAAAATCCTTTTTGCATTTAGAGAGGGAAAGAGGTTCTCTCTGCTGTATTGAAAGCTCTGGAAAGCTACACCAAACCAGAAAAGGATGCCAGATGTGAAATGCTGCAGTGACACAATACAGCCACCTCTGAATTTTTGCTCAGTATTAAAATCACCAGACAGACTTCGGGGCCATCAATCCAGAGGGTGACCTGCACCCTCTGCTGACACAGGAGAGGAACAGCAAAGCTGCCCTTTGCACCAGGGAGTGTCCCTTCAGGCATGAACAAACTCCATCAGGAAAAGGTTCAGCTTCCATAGCCTCACCCTCCCGTGGGCTCTGCTCAGAGCTGTGATCAGCACCAGATACAGGCAAATGTGAAAGACCCATCTCTCTGACATTGTTAGAGGCCCTGCAAAGCTTTTCAGAGAAGTCACCACAGAAAAGCCTACAAAGTGTTTAGTTGCTGGCAATGGGGAGAAAGAGACACAGGGAATAACCCACAGTCCTTCCTTCCCACTAAATCAGATGTTTTTCTCCCTTGGCCATGCAACTGAAAAGCTTTGATCTCTGCATCCAGAACTGGGGAATGACTGACTGGAAGCATTTCCCCCAGCACTGTCCTCATCTATTTCTAGTTAACCTGGCTTCATAAGGTACCAGTCCCACACCTCCAGTGCAGGGCTGTCTGTTGGGACAGAACATCATCACTGTTAAATGACTGAGTACCTTCCAGCTTCTGTCGTTTACCACTTCTTCAACATTGAGCTCCGACTGCATCAATTTCAACTGCAGAAAATAGCAGACAAAAAGGTTATTGTCAAACAGGTCTCCCTGCAGCCTTCAGTATTTACCACCAATGCAACTTTCCAGCTCTCAACCCCAGCACCAGGTGCACACCTCCTCTGATAGTGCAAACCGAAGGGCACGATGTGTAATCACCCTGGGAGCCTGGCCCTTCCAGTCAGCCAGTGCTCAGGGCACACACAGGGCTGCAAGGGCACAGTGAAGGCAGACTCACAAAGCAAGCCTGGCAGTAGATCCTGATTACTCATTTTTTTTTCCTAAGTAAGGCCCATCAAGATTTGCTAGCAATTAACTGAGTAACACTGATGGCTTCACGGGCACAAATAACTGCACCTAATTCAAGCCCTCAGCACAGGGAATGCCAGGGCTGGGGTTTGCTCTGCAGCCTTGAGTTGTCACTCTTGCATTATTAGAGTCATATATGAAGCTGGCAGCAAAGCTAGGAATCCAGCTAGGATTCTGGAATTAAAACTAAAATTATGAACAGACCTTCTCTGCTTCATTTGCCATCTACTCAGTGCACTGACCAAAAAGGGTCTGCAGTCTGATCACATGTTGTTCGTGCTATCTGAGCTGCTGTCTGTCAGTTAATGTTTTATGGGGAGAGAAAGGAAGTCAGGACAAATCAGCTCTTCACAGATGCAAAAGCTCTGGCAGGAAGTACCCCCAAATACACAGTTCTTGAGCACACACTTGACCCATGAGCAGGGTAAGAATCTCTTTGTTTCACACCTATTAGAAACCCCAAGGGGCAGGTGTGACAGCTGTGTTTGGGTAATTTGGTCCTGAAGCGACAGTAGGAGATTTAGGAACCATCTGCCATTTCTGCCCAAATTTAGGATGCATTCTTGCTGGAGTCTTTAACACAACAAAGAACCATTTTCAACCCATGGTTCCAATTAGAGGCCTGGTGAACAGGTCCAAGCCAAGACAGCAATCCCACTAAAAACCTTCCAAGTAAGATATCCAGGGGACACAGAGTTGCTACAGTTGTTGGATGCACTTTCCCCAACTCAACAGGACTTCAATCTCTTTGAAATAACAATCCAGCATCCAAAGTGACTGGACAACCAGGATAAGTCTCTACAAAATAAACTCAGAGAAACTTCAGCAGTTCACAGAAACTACTACTCCAAGTTCTCTCATTCAGTGATTCTGAAGTAATAATTTTGCATGATGTCCTCCAAGTTGTACAACTAGCAAGATGAGAGAAACACACATAACAAGGGAAAAGAGATTTGTATTGCAACCAAGTGAATAGATATTTGAAATTCCCACTCTTAAAACTAGGATGGGTTCTGTCAAGATAGCTTTTCTGACTTGTAGAAAAAACACAGCTCTCTGTGTTTTGGAGAGAAAAAAAAAAAAAAAAAAGGCAAGGGGATGACATCTCATAAGGTCCAAATACAAATCTGAGGTGATCTTATAAAAAAAATTCTGAGTTGTTTCTAAATCATAGATTGCTTTTAACATTTGAAGCCACCTCTAATCATTAAACACTATCATTTTGATCCTCCCAGTGTTTTCAGTGAGAGATTTTGGGCTCAGTAGCTAAATAATTTAAAGAATTGGCTCTGCTAACAAAATTTGTAGAGAATACTAAGCCACCACTCTAGTTTTCCAAACTAATATCCATGCTTGTTAGCAGTTCAGTAAGTGAGGCTTTAAGAATAAAACTGCTCATCTGCCATATGGCTCTCTCAGTATCCTTTTCCTTACAAAAGGGGCCCTGGAAGTGGGGTGAGAACTTCAGTGGGGTTCCTTTCTCCACTTCTGATACTCAATCCCCTTCGGTCACCTCTGGTACAGTACACATTCCAGCCACAGGCCAGAGGGTTGAGAGGGCATTTGCACATTAGAATTCCATATGCAAACCCAGAAGGTCTCTCTCACACCATCACAAGGTACTCTGGATATTAATCCAAGAAATACCAAACAGCAAACAGTGTAAGTGGAATTCAAGGTTGCCTGGGAGCATCTCGTAGAGAAAAGTTAAGCTGTGCCTCAGTGGTGTCAGTCACTGAAGGTTAGAATCCATCATGGGAAGGAATGTGTGTTTTTCTACAGCATTTGTGGGGAAGAATCTCAGGAAATGCTCCACTTGCAGGAAAAAAGCATCTCTCTGCCTTGAGGCCTTGGGAAAATAATTCTCAAAGACCCAACAGGAGCCAACAAGAACCTTGGAAAAGACTGCTTGACTCAGGATCCACTTCAGGTTCCCTCCATCACAGTGGTCTTTCCATTTGGGAAAGACACCCACTTCTTCCTCTATAAATCATCTCTAGAAGGCTCCACCACTCACCTTTGTCTGCTCTTTCCTGAGTTGCTTTAATAATGCTGCATCTTCAGGGGCCTTTTCCCTCTCCTCTTTGAGAGTTTTCACTACAGCAGAAGTCTGAGAGATGCAGTTTTTGATGATTCTTTCTCTACTGGTGTGAGCATTCATCAACTAAGTGGGGAGAGAAAGGAAGTCACAGTGACTCATCAGAGAATAAAAACCTCCTAGTTGTAACTTTAAAGAGACACTTTCTGAAGACATGGTATTGCTGTGCTATAGAAATCCCTCTGAATTCATCATCCACATGTGGGAAACAACACTGCTTTGAGCAGCAGCTATTCTCAACTCAGACTATCCTCTCCTTCTTGCTCTTACCAAGCTGATCAGAAGTACAAGGTAAACATAAAGAGGAGTCTTGCAGAGCAGCAGGAAAAGCAAGCACCCTTCTTAAAAGATCCTCAAAGGATCAGTATTGCAGAACAAAGAACTTCCCTGCATGGTTTTAAACTGAGGCACTGTGTGGAGATGTTGAGCAGGACAGTTAGGAACACACAAAGCAGGATCTACCAAGGCAGTGTTTTCCTCAGACACTGGGGATGCTTTACTGGCCACTGCACAAGACAAAGCAGCAGGAAGGGGGCTGAAATTGGAAGGCGTGCACACTCACAGACTCGTACAGCTCTTTACACGTCTGGCCAGGATCAACCTTCCCCACAAAGGAAGCTGTTGGAATCGTAGTGTTTAATTCATGAACAATTCTATCATCGATTGTCCTCATCACCCTGAGCAGCTCCTGTATTAAAAGAGAGAGAGAGAGAGAGATCCTTGGTTAGATCTCTCAGAAAAGCCTACTACAAAAAAAAAAAAAATTTGCATAATTAAGCGTTTTAATAGAAACTAAATAGGATTCCTTACGAAGAGTTAGAAGCACATCAAAGAAACAATCCCACATGCAGGAGTACGTGCTGTAAACCACGGAGTTTCCTTGGCAGCAAAGGCCAGAGCAGAGGTGAGTAACTGATGGCCCCTGAAGGCCCCTGGCCCTGCAGGCAGCATGGAGAGGCTGAAGAGCCCAAGCGTCAGTCCCCGCTTCCACACAGGAGACTGGGCACAACCTGCACCAAAACGGCAAACTTGGAGTAAAACCCCCCGCCATTCCGGGGGAGGTTTAGGTCGGATCTCAGGAAAAAGTTTTTTCACACAGAGAGTGGCTGGGCACTGGAACAGGCTCCTCAGGGAAGCGGTCGCAGCACCAAGCCCGACAGAGTTCCCGAAGTGTTCGGAGGCCGCTCTCAGGCACACGGTGTGACCCTTGCGGTGTCCTGCGCAGGGCCAGCAGCTGGACTCGGTGATTCCTAAGGGTCCCTAGCTACTCAGGCTATTCTGGGATTCCGTGTTGGAGAACAGGCCGGTTCCCCCGGCCCTGCCGGCCTGGGCCCTGCCCGCACGGCCGAAGACAGGGGTGCTCCTCACGCTCCCTTTAAACGCCGCGGAGGCGCCCGCGGAGCTCCCGCGCCGCGAGCGCTCCGTCCCGGGAAAGGGACCCGCGGGGACGGGGATGTGCCCGGCCCGGCTGCTGCCGGAGGGACGAGGGAAGGGGACGGGAAGGCCGGACCCCGCTCCCTTCCCGCCGCATCCCGCCGGCCGCCAGGAGCGGGGTGACCTCGCGCGCGGGGTGCGCGCTCCCGCGGGGCCGCTCGCCGGGAGGCGGCGGGAGCGCGCGGGGCGCGGGCGCGGGAGGCGGCGGCGGCAGCGCCCGGCCCGGCCCGGCCCGGCCCAGCCCGGCCCGTCCGCCCCGCGCGGGTTACCTGGAACTCGGCGAAGTCCTCGCAGCTCGCGGCTCCGCTGGGCGCCGCCATCCTGGATCGGCCGAGGGAGCGGCGGCGCCCAATCCGGCGGGGAGCCGGGATGACGCGCGGGGCGGAGCGGGGCGGGACCCGCCGGAGCGCGGCCCCCGGCGCAGCGGCCCCCGGCCGGGCATCTCCGCCGGCAGCGGCCTCGCGGCCCCTTCGCCTCCCTCAGCCGCTGCGAGAGTTCCGGCCGCCCCACCGGAGGCGGTGCCGGCCCCCGCGGCCCCGAGAGTCCCGCGGCGCGGCTCCCTCCAATCGCGGCCCCGGGGCGGGGCCCAGCGGTGACATTGAGCAGCGCCCAGCAGGCCCAGCAGCGCCATGTGGGGCCGCGCCGGTGAGTGCGGGGGGCAGGGAGCGGCCGGGCCGCGCCGGGGCTGCCCCCGGTTCGCCTCCTCGCCGGGACAGCGAGGGGCCGCGCCCGGAGCGCGGAGCGGGGCGGCCCCGGCCCTGCGGCGGGAGCGAAGCCAAGCGGGAGAGGCCGGGTCTGATGGAGCGGCGTTCAAAACAGCGGCAGGAGAGGGGCTGGGTCTGTGCCTCGGTTTCTGTTAACAGCTCGGGAAGGGTCCGGTTTCGTTAGGGGTGTCCCCGGTAAATGTAAATCGCTCTTTTTTCAGAGCGAGAGTGTATTATACCTCGAAAGTAAAGGCCCCTAGGAGAGACACCTCCAGACAATAAAACGAAGGAAAAAAATAAGTCATTTTGTATTCTTAAAAGTGCCCTTTTTGCTTTTCTGAGTGAGTTTGGTTGGTTGGGGATTTTTTCCAGAACTTTTTCATTATATTAATCATTAAAGCACTTTCTTTAAAGTATGTGTTCGTATATAAGGTGCCCTGCCCTTTTCTAATGCACTACAACGTAGTTACCTCTCAGTGCTAAAGATTCTGCTTTTTTGACTTGACTCTGTCGATGCCTTTGGGATGTGACAAGAGTGGTAGAATGCTGGTGTGCAGTCCTTGAAATAGCACCATCCAAAGTGTATCTGAAGCATATGTATAGATGAGTTCCTGGAAACTGTGATATGTAATGTGTTTTAGAAATTGCTGGTAGGACGTTATCTTGCGTTTGTTTGTTTGTTTGTTTTCCTAAATTAATTTGCTTGCATTCACATTTTTCTACATCAGATTACTGAGCAAGCTCAAGGCATATCTTATAAACAAGTTTTAATTTCTTTGGTAGGCTATTATAACTAAATCTGGTACTTCTTGCCTTCATTTGTCCCTATTGGTTTTCTTTCTTTTTTTCTCCTGTGTTAAAAAAACCCACCCAAATGCTTCCATCGAAAAGTTGGTTCCCACTTTCTACTGCTGTGAGTTAAATTTGGCCTCTTTGCTTCCTCTGCTTTCTCATCCAGATAGGGCTGTTAGATTGCTGGGAAGAAATATTCCCTCAGTCCTGAGGATGTCTGAGGGAGTGGACCCGAAGATAAGCAGAAGGCTGTGCATGAAACCCCAGCAAGACCTTAAGTCAAAGGGTAAGAGTCTTTAATAAGGTCATGGAATATTTCATGCCATGGAATACTCATATATCCATGCTGCAACCATCTGAACAGGGATTTTTGCCTGACACAGATGCTCATAACCCTGATTTTGTGAGAGTTCTGGTCTCTGGACTGAAAAATGGAGCATTAAGTTTGGTGAAGTCTTGTTTTCTAACAAAAAGTCAGGGGTCAATATTTTGACTTGTGATGGTCACACAGTGTTCACTTTGTAGCAGATCCCCAGCACCTTATCTTATCTTACTGCAGTGCACACTCCTACACTGAGGCTCCTCTGCTCTGCTCTGCTCTGCTCTGCCTGTTCAGCCCCACTGTAAACTATCCATGTTTAGGAATGTTTTGTGAGCTGAAAGACTTTTGCAGTTTTTCAGAGTGCAGCCAGCTCCAGCTGTTCCAAAAACTGAACGTGCCCTGCAGGGCAGAGTCTGAGTTGTTCACGTTTAAGGGTGGAGCTGGTCAGGGAAAGCTCAGGCCATGAAATATTTTGTCACTATATATGGGACAGTTCCTGTGCTCCCTGTATCACAGGTTCCTTATGGCCCACCCTTGCAGGAGCAAAGGAGCACACAGATGTGAAGTATTTGGCATGAGTATGTGTTAAAAACATGAATCAGCTCTGCTGGGTAGGACTAAAAGTCTTCTTAAAAGTGTGATGTCTCCGGCAGGGGCCAGTGAAGGAAGTCCCTTATATTTTTGTGAAATGGGAATGGTAACCTACAGCAAGAACCTAAGGAAGAGGGTTCCTTTGTACCACTGCCCCAGAGGTGGCATCTTGCCACTTCTCTTTAATAGTCCTCACTGGACTTTCTCCTTCCCCTACAAATTTTCCCAGTTTCTTGAAACCCGATGTATTTTTAGCATCCACATTCTCTAAGAATGTGGATGCTAAAATTCCCTCAGAATTTCCTCTCTAAGAATAAATTCCTCAGCTACAGTTCTGTGCTTGATTTTTAACCCGATGTGCACTTTTCTATAATCTCATTTTTCTTTATTCAGTATCCCTTCCAAGCCAAGACCTCACTGTAACTCTCACTCCCAATGTCTCTTACGTGCTCTGCTGGGCTGAAGAGAGCTTCAGTCACTGCTTTTCCAGGCCGAAGGGTCTGTGACACTGTTCCTTACGTGGTGACCATTCCATACCTGTGGCTGTCCTTGCCAGTGTTCTCTGTGCCTGTTTCTATTTCAGCTCCCTCTAGGTATTTCCTGTGCTTTTCAAGAAGCTGGAGTCATAGTTTTACACAGAGGCACAGTAATGCTCTTGTGTTTGTCTGAGCTCTGTTTTCCTTTCCCTCACTGAACATCTTGCCAAAACCACTGTGAAACCCCAAGGCTTTGCTCAGGCCTAGGTAATGATTAATAAGCGAGGGCAGAGTCTGGTAATTGTGTGTGAACTGGAATTGCTTCCTGTTTATGGGCAAGGGAGTTCCCAGGCCAATTCATTGACTCTGGGTTCTGAAGCCCACAGCATTTTGGGCTCAGCCCTCTCATGTTTTTGAACAACCTGCTGTTGTCAGCAAACTGTATCCACCCCAACTCCTAGATAATTCATGAATCCATGAGGGAGAACACGGCCAGACAGGGTACTGCCTGTTGTTTATAAGAAGAAAAAGCTGTCTATCTTTGCACTTTGTTTCTTAGATTGTAATGGTATGTTATATATGAAAAGCTTCCCCTGTTACATTAAGAATATTTTGTATATGGAGTTTGAAAGACTCACCTGAAAATTATGTGTCCAGTCTTTGCCTATGGCCAGCTGTTTATTTACACCTTCAGATAAGATAAAACCCTACACTGCCCAAAAAAGTTAACATTCTGTGATGTTATAATGGCTTTTGTTGTTACTGTGCAGCATGTTGGCTTTTCTATAGCTGTTCCATTTGATTTTTTTTTAACTATTTAAATGAAATGGAAAAACAGCACCTAAAGAAGCATAGATGGTGGAGCAGCTTCTGCATATTTAGACCTGCACATACAAAGGTTTTGGGAAGGATTTGGCTTTCCTTACATGGCTTCAGTTTAATCCATATTTACACGTTTGTTAATCTGTGATACACTTTTGATTCTCTGGCCACCTCTAGCAAATCGTATTTAGCATTGCTCACCCTAACTGGTTCTGTTACAGCCCTGACCAGCCAGCCTGTCTGACTGTTGTTTGTGGTGTTTTGTCTTTGTGCGTTTGTTGGGGTTTTTTTTAGGTCGATCTGCTTCGGGGGTGCCTGGATACAAGCCTACAGAGTGGGAGAGAAGGTTTTTGTTGTGGGCAGGCCATTTCAAAAAGCCAGAGGATATACCAGAGACAGTCTCGTAAGTGTCGCTTTTGAAGCTGTAAGTGACTTTGTCTATACAGAAATAACTCCAGAGTAACTTTTCTAAAAAGAAATGGGTTTGCACAGATGAAAAACCTTACCCTGCTGTGTTTGGTATCACACGTGCAGATGAAATGACCTGAGTAATTCTCTTGTGCTAAGATAATGTATCCCTCTTGATTTTTTTTTTTTTTTTTGCAAAGGGTTGACCAGCAATTCTCAGTTGTTTCATTAGAAAACCATGTCAGATCAGTCCATTTTTAATCTTCTCTCACAATTAGAGAACTTTTTTCAAACGTCAGCATGAGCTTTTTCTAGTGTTGTTCAGTATCAGTCTCTTGCTGTGGGAAACTTTCATATGCAGCTGTAAAATAACTGAAACTCATGTAAAGTATTTATTAATGAATACCTAAAGGGCACAGGCCAACTTCCTTTACTGTTGGAATTTAAACTAACAAACAGTGTCAAGGCTCCCTAACTATATATAGTCAAAATTTCCCTGTTGCTGCTGGGTCCAAATGTCAAAGCTGTGTCCAGTGTGAAAAGTAGAAAATAAAAACGAGATGTTCTGGTTTGCACACCAAAAATAAAGATCAAACTTACCAACAATAGACAACTATTAGTTTAAGAAATGCTCCTAGCAGAAGTGGAGTTACTTTTTAAAACATGCTCATAATGCTTTTAAATACGTGTATTTATGTAAATTAAAAAGAAACAGTAAATCTTGCACTGCTTGAGTAGGAAAATGATGTAGCTGCCCTCTTGAATATTTTCTGTTTGTTTGGATGCACTGCCTGGGAATTGAAAATCCACCCTGTATTTAAATGGAGCACAATGAATGTTGTTAAAAGTGGAATCCTTCCATTTTGTACTGAATCATTTTTCTTAAAACTACATTTAAATACATACAGGAGTAAATTATTAAAACTTACTATCACTTCATATATTTTTGCACACCAAACACTTGTTATGAGTGTTTTTAAGAAAACAGAGTTAGCAGAGTGATTGATTTCAGTAGTTTATTGAAAGGACAAACCAACTTCTGATAAAAGCTGACCATTTTTGCAAGTGCATAGGGAATTCTTTTTATTTAGACAAATAATTCAGCCAAATCTGAGAAGACAATTGAGAACTATAAAAGCACAAAAACTTGTTTTCCTGTTCTGAGATTAATTAATTAATCTGAGATTAATTGTAAGGGCTTGTGATAGAACTCAGTAATCTTGTAAAATGTGGTGAAGCAACCTATTTATTAAACAGAAGTTAAACTGAGCCACTGAACTGATTTAAAATGCAAGTTGTGTTCAGATATCTACCTTTTGCTCTTGTAAATTCTTAACACATCTAAGGTATTTCCAAAATTAACTAGCAAACTTTTTAAAATCCTACTACTGTGCATTTCAGCTTAATTGCAGCCTGCACTCAAGGCTTTCACTGCAGATTATCAGCAGAAGCAAATAACCTGGATGCTAAAATTAACCATTAGTTTCATTGTAGATGGATGTGTTTGTTCCCTATGATCAGAAATCTTGTACTCAAATTAATACTCTGACAAAAACAAGAACAAAACTTCCCAGCTCTCAGGTCCTGTGTGATTTACCACGCTGAACTACCATGGATCCTTAAGTATCTTTTTTTTTTCTTCCAAATGTAAGGGTCAAACTGTAGTAACAGATTTCATATTCACTCACGTTTATGTACAGTAATAATTTCCCAGTTCCATTAAATCCATTCTCCATGTTAATTTGGGGGTATAATAAACCTAGTTTGATGCATTTATTCTTTTCATCCCACAGCATTGCTGCTTTTCCAGTCTTCTGGAATTTTACCATGTGCCAAATATAATCAGTGAGAGTATCAGCCCTCCTTAAAAATGGAGTTATTTGCCCTAAATTCTGCAAGGAGAGCTAAATATACAGGGTGTAGGTCTTTGGTTATTATGGAAAGCACTTCTAAAAAGCATTAATGCTTTACTGGCCCTTCTTGCACTGTTCTCTCTAACACAGAGAGAAACCTGCTGTAACCAAGATGTCTTTGGGGTAGAATGATCTTCAGAGTTTAACTCAAAACAAATGATCTTTTGTTTTTACTCTTCACATGTACAGCTGGAAGGTGTTAATAACTGCTACTCTTCTGTGGGAAGACTTCTGGTTTTTAAAAGATAATGGCAGAGTAGGCAACAGGTTTCCCAAAAGGGTGGTATAGCTATGGGTGTGGTTAGCTAAGGCCCCTGGAACTAAAAAAAAAAAATAATAATTTAAAGAGTTCCTCTGTCCAAAGCTGATGTTGGAAAGCTTACGATCCTCCATGCCTCTTTAGTTTCTCAGGGAAGCAGATCACTTTAAGACTGTTTACTCCAGCAGGAGTGGGGACCACTGGTCTTTTACCAGGTCCTATTCAGAATGTCTGAGTGTTGCATTCAGCAGCCTGTGTGTCACTTACTGCACTTGCAAGTCCGGTAGCAAACACCTTGCTGGGAGATAAGACTGCATCATAAAGAAAACTGTTTTAAAGTTCAGGGAGAAGAAATTGCAAAGCTGTGCCAATGCTTCCCTCTGCCCAAGAAACTCTCAACTGTTAAAACACCATATTTTGGATTTTATCAGACTTCTGCTATTGAGAAAAAAAATGCATATTTTACCATGTTAAATACAACACTATTATAATGTGGATGACTTCTCCCTGACTTTGCAGATATTGGAACGTGGTAGTGAGTACGTGGGAGCTGACAGTAAGAGAAGTATTGTATTAGGAGAAACATCCCTCATACACACTTAGATACTGCAGCCTTCCTCCTTTGCATTGCAATCAAGTGGTCTGCAAAGGCAGTATTTTAACAACTGAGTAACCAAGTTTAAAAAGTTGGGTTTGCTTCCAGCTTTGAGAGGAATGCCTCTGTCACCAAGTATCTCCCAAGGTACTTAGGGATCAGCCTTTCCTGTTCTTGTAAAACTTTTTTGTGCAAAGAGCTAAGTGCTGTTAGCATTACACAAAACTACCAAGACAGCATGCCAGGAGAAATTAAATAATTAGCCAAGTGAATTTTTTGGGTCTCTGATAATGAGTCTGTTCTTTGCTTCTTTCTTGAGGCTTGACACAGTGAGAGCAGCAAAGACCACCCTGCGTGTGAAGTTCAGCTACGTCATGATTGCCTTGACAATAGTGGGATGCATTGGCATGGTGGTCAGCGGGAAGGAGGTGAGCACAGATTTTGGCAAATAAATCTTCATTTAAACTTTCTAGTTCCTCTATAGATTTTTAGTACTGTCTTGCTTTGAGGGTTTGGTGTTTTCGTTTGTTTGGGGGCTTTTTGTCATTTTATCACTGAATAAAAAATTTTAACAAGTCCTCCTGGTTCCCCAGAAGTGACCCTCATTGATTAATTCCCATCAGAAAAGGATGATGTCACCATTAAGACATTTCCTTTAAAAAATAAATGAACAAAATACCCTGAGCTTAAAGCAGCTGCATGGCAGAACCTTATTTGTTCCTCTGCCTTTCTTCTGATGACAATGTTCAGGTCTGGTTTCTGTGGACTTCTGTGTTCTAGAGAAACCTTAAAAGTAGTGACAGTCTTAACCCCAGCACAATGAGCTACTGAGTGTCACCTGACATTTCTGTCAGGATTTGTCTATTAAATGTAAAGGATGCAGCACTCTGAATGAAACAGAGGAAGGATTTTTCCTGGTTTTAACAGCAGAGATCAAACACTGATGATGCCCAGAGCATTTTCCTCTGTACTGGAGTAGTATGAATGCAAATACCAGGAAGAGAGGACAGCTACTTTGGAATCCTTGTTTTCAGAGCAGCTGGAATTATTTGTTTCCTGTGATGAGGTCACTTGGCCAGAGAATGGTACTAATAATGCCAAGGTTGCAAGTTTGATCCCCCCAGTGGGCCATTCACTGAAGAGTTGGAATTGATGATCCATGTGGTCCCTTCCACCTCAAAATATTCTGTGAGTCTATGATTATGTTTAACCTTTGTTTCTAGTACCTCTGCCTCATGAAAATCAGATCACTATTAAATATTGACCAGAAGCACAGAATGGATCTGCTAGTGCCTAAAAAAGAGTTTCATTTATTCCCAGAGAAGTAGTTACTTTGAGCCAAAATAATCTCAGTAGTTTATTTTAACCCTCTTGGCTTCCTGGCATTAAAGCTGACAGAACTGTGCCTTGGTAAGGGTAGGTCAGGTATTTTCTAAATTATTGATTCAAGTTTCAACTCCGTGGTCCTTCAGGTGATAACTGATGATCTTATTACATTGTAGGCAATGAAAAGACACGAATCTCTCACGAGCATAAACTTGGAGAAGAAAGCCCAGTGGAGAGCGGAAGGTGCATCTGCTAAACCGTAGAGGAGGAAATGAAGAGATCAAGGACTGGGGTGGAAAAGCAAAGTGCCTTTCGGCACTGAGAGGATATCATCACAGCTTCCCTGTATGTTAGTTCTGTACACTCATGTTCAAGAAAGAATGAATATGTTGTCCTGTAGTCCTGTAATCAATAAAACCAGAAATAGCTGTTTTCTTTGCCTAATAACTGCCCCTTTCTTCCAAACTCTTTCCTTCATGGTTAGTGGGACAGGCTACATGAGCACAGTGGATAAGCAATGTAATTGTTTCCCATGTGCTGTGCACCAGACTGAGCATCTTCTAAAGTACTGCAGGACCTGTACCTGCATTCTTGGTACCAGTCCTCTGCAGGAAGTCTCATGTTCTTACTTAGCACTGACACGAAGGTAACTGTACCACAAAAGGACAGTCCATTTGGTTAGTACAAACAAAATACTTTCACTAGCCAGTCATCCACTATCACTGACTATTTCAGGTTTCCTCAGCAAGAATGGAACTGTATTTACTCTGTATCGGTACTGGCTACTTCAAATAATCCACGTTCCTCTTTGTGCAAGACAGAACCATTATTAAGGGAGCCCTTGAGCCAAAAGTTACTGTTACCTGCATTAAGATCAGCAAAATGATTCTAAGTGAATAGAAAGCCTAATTCCCTGGTCCAGGTCCTGTTATTTGCATTTAAGTGAGGGATAACTTCTGTGAAGAACTGCCTGCCTTCAAGAAAACAAGGAAGGAGATGAAGAGTGAAATAGCATTCCAGAGAACCACGGTGTTGCAGCTGACACCTAAGAGTGGTCCCAGCAGAGCTGGCCATGAGATGAGAGAGCATCCAAGCTGAGGGAACAGAGATGAGTATTTTGAGGGACACTGAGCAACAGCTTCAACCTGTACTGTCAGATTTACTGTTTAGAGGCACATGAGGATGAGAAAGTCAATTAGGCATTCCTGCTCTCTGCTACTAAGCTCTTTCTTTATGAATCTTACTTAGATTTATACATCTTTTGTTCTTTAAAATTGTTGTCTGTGCTTTCATTATGCCAGGCCCACCTAGAGATCACCTGCCTCAAGAGTGCTATTTCTGGCACTGAGCCCAGTCATACACTATTCATGTTGAAGAGCCTTCAGCAACCAGGGGAAGTGTTTTTCTTCCTCCTTTCAGTTCATTTGGAAGGAAATGTAGATTGGAAGTGTCAGGACTGCTCAAAACGATATTACTGCCCAGCACTGCCCTGCTAACTGGCCCTGGGGACTCTAAAACCACAAGAGACATATCGGCTTAACAAAATCAGTTTGTGAACTTTCTCAAGAAAGAGGGAGATTATTTTTGTTGTACCCAAAATTAGCAGTATTGCTGAATAATCAAAAGCCCTACAAAAATGCAGGGCAAATCTTCACTAGCTGCTGCAGTTCATCTATGTATTGCATTCCTGGGTACCACAGTGAGATGTAACCCATCAGACAAGCTGTGCAGTCAATTCCACCACAGAAGTCACAACCTTCAGGTGATACAATGATCTGCTATCAGATTCTCTGGATGGACATTATCATAAGTACACCATCAAGCAGAGCAGGATTGCACAGATTTGTCCTCTTAATCAGCATTGAATGCAAGCCCTGTTTCATTTCACTTGCAGGTATGTGAACAGATTTTCCATGACAATTCTGGTTCTTTGCCACTGCAGCAGGCACACAGGTGGGAACCAAAACAAAATCCTGCCCGATTACATGCCTGTGGTCATGTATGTACTAAATGACGCCAAAAAAGAGAATGTGCATTTCAGACGGCATTTCAGGTTTCTGTGAAGAAAAACTTGTGATTTATGCTTGGTGATGGCAAAGCTTGAAACTGCATCTCAAAAATATCACCCTTTCAATACACACCTCTGAGGGCACTGTGAACAGAACTGACAGCTACCTCTCCTAGTTTTGGAAATAAAACTATTTGGACTAATCCAGCTGGTAAAGTACTTCAAATAAAAATACGCACAACACCACTCCGAAAGCAACACTTTAGAGCAGCAACAGTCACTAGCTTTTCATTTTACCTAAATTTCTATAAGCTTTATGCCATTTACTCAAAAGCTGAAGTCTGGTCCAGTGGTTTGACAAAGCTCCACCTATCCTTCTGTCACCCTGGTATCTCCACCATTTCAGAATCTGCCATGAAGACTCTGCATCACTGCCCCAGCTTTATGTTTTCTTTCAGCCTCTGCACAGGCTTAAGTCTCAAACCAAAGCCCAATGGGCTTTGTGTGGTCTCCAGCTTGCTTCCAACCACTGTAGTTTTCTTTGCAAGTAGCTGGGTACTATAAAATGATGTAAATCTTTCTCAGCGAGGCAGTGAAAGATACCATCTCTTTCCTGGTGTGATGGCTTCCAAGAAGCACTTCTGAACACGGACAGTGGTTACAAAAACAGCACATGTTTCTGGCCAAAGCAGCCAGTCCAGCTGACAAGAGAACTTAACACCCCTCAGATCACTGAGAGCTCACAGCTTTGGCCCAAAGCCTTTCAACAGCGCATGATGGAAGGAACATACTAAGCCTTAAATGGTACCTCAATTTCTTTGGCTTGGTCTGTAATACCATTCCCATTTATCCAGAACAGTCCAGTTTATCAATCCTATACCATGTGCTTTATTGCTGGTCCAGAGGGAACTGAAACTTCCTAATGCAGCAATCACCTGACAACTCCAACACTGCCTCAGTGCAACGTGGAGGACCATAGCAGGACGCAGCCATAGCACTACACAAAGGGTTTTGCTTACTTTTCTACTAAGACTCAGGCACCTGAAGAAAGACCTTCAAGTCTAAAATTGGCATGGGAGAGAACCAATGGTGTGTTGTGCTGATTTCCAGAAGCAAAAAAATCATACTGGAAGATAGGGATTTACTTTAAACTGGCATAAGAGATCAAAGTGCACAGAGGTAAGAGCTGTTCTGGAAGTCCCCAGAGAAGCAGAGAAGTGTATTGCCAGGAGCACTGTCCCATGTAGGACCACGTGGTGCAATCTAGTCCTTCAACAGTCCTCGGTGCTGACAGTAAAAAAAAAAAGCAGGTCCAAGAAGATGCAGGTCCAGGGTCATTGCCTTCCTCCCTTCTTTTACCATAGGCAAAGGGTGTTCAACCACCTGTATTTGGCTGGCATCAAGGAACTAACACAGGAACTTAGGAACAGGCTGAAGTCTCTAGGCAGAAGTTCCTTCAAATGAATGTGTGATACTCTCCCAGAACCCCAAGTGCTTGGCCTGGCTTAGTTACTGAGCTTTCAATAAAAAAAGCTCCATCATCCTTTGCATCCTCCTGAATCCGAGATACTGACCTTGCCTGCCATGTTCCACTGTAAATCTTACCAACAGAAAGAATGATGGCTCCTGTTTGCTGCCCAAACAAAACCACAACTTCAATGGCATTACAGATCAGTGTGCTGGACTGCTAGATAGCAATTCCAGGCAGTCCTGCATCTTCCTTTCTCTAACACCCAGTTTAAAACAGACATTGTTAATATCTCAGTGCAGCGCTTCCACCTCATTCCTGATGTTTCAAAAAGAATTCAATAAATTCTCATTAGCAGCCTGTGGGGCTTTTAGAAGATGCTTAGATCAGATCTCCACAAGCAGACAGAAACCAATTTTGAAGAAAATACGAGACACTCTTCTAGCATTACATGCTGCCTGACAGAGCTAAGAGAAGAACTCAAGCACTCCAACAGCTCCCTCACCTACCCTCTACATGAGACCATGCTGCCTCTTCTTAGACACAAACCAACAGCAGATCATTCAAAACACAGCGTGACCTTCACAAAAATGGCAGCTAGAGTTGTTCTCTGAGATGGCCCCTGTCTGAGCACATCCTTCAAGAGAGCAGAGAATACTGGTTTCAGTGCTTCTAGCAGGGGACACAGCCACACAGAACTGTGTTAGGAAGCAGTGTTCAAGCAATATGATATGATGATCCTCATACTTTCACTGGCACTTTTCCTCCAAAACAGAGTCTTTCATCTGTGGCCTGAGTGTTGTTTATTAGATGGGTAACCTTACACTACATGTTTGGCTCTGTTAAAATTCAAGCAGTTTACTTGCCCTTGACTTACCAATTCTGACCAGTCTGTATTAGTGAGCTTTTACTTTTATAATTCACAAGTTTGATCTCCCTTCTGTACTCATTTAATTTGCAGCCTTTGTTAGAAGTAGATTTTGTTTCTTTTCAACCTATTAATAAGGCTAAATAAAGCAATGCCAAGAACTGGTTGCTGGAAGATCCTGATAGAAATACACTCAATTAAGCACCATTTAAAATTACATTGAGACCTATGAGTTAGCCACATTTCAATCCATTTAATGTGTGCCATGTTGGTTCTTGTATTGGTGTGGTTTTCACTCAAAATACTATGCAGTACCAGTCAAATGCCTTACACAGTCTAAGTATTTAGGACAACAATATCACCTGCATCAACCAGGCCTGTCACTTCAAACAAACATACCAAGTTTAAAGATTTATACTTATCTGCTCTGAATTCACATATTCACGGCAAAAGTAACAAATACTGGCCAGGCTCCTTACACAGGAAGGCACACCAGTCAGCTTAAATGGACTCTTTTTTTAATTCACTCATTTAGAGGCAATTGTCATTACTTTCTTGGGGGGCAGGGGAGGGAAACGCCAATGCACCACATTGTTTTCACTAGCCTGGAAGAGAAAACACTTATATATATAGATATATAGGTATGTCTATATATACACACACTTTATGCATGTGTGTATATATATATGTGTGTGTGTATATATGTATATATACACGCTAGTGTATATATACACAGAATATACATATATGAATATACAGAATATATGCACACACACTTTGCTCAGATTTGTTTACAAAATATGTAGCATTTTTATACCATCCAATAAGAGGTACATGGTTTTAAACAAATCTTATAGAAATGACATGTTATTGGAAATTTACACGTAAAAAAATCCAGCACAAAAAAATCCAAAAGCTAAAACAAGATTTTGCTACTAATCAGTGCTTCTATCACCCTTCAAGAAAAGAGAAACACAGTTATTTATATGTGATGTAAAGGCAACATTGAGGGGTTTTTTTGCTTTTTTTAAATTAACCACCAAATTTAACCCCCTAAAATTACAAAGAATTGAAGTCCATTTACAGATCAAGTGCAGTAAACTAAATGTTCCTTCAGCACAAAGCAGCACTAGAGAAAATAACTGGGAGAGGGAAAGTGGAGGCCAACTGGCTTAGCTAGGGAGGCAGCAGGTGGCTTCTGCAGTGGCCACACAGGTCAGAGTCTCCATCCTGAAGCAAAGACAGAAGACTTTATTTAAATAATGGTCACACAGAGCTGATGTTCAGGCCTTTGCCTAGCTTCTTTCAGCAGTATGACAAGTGACTTAAGTGTTTTTATAACTCTGTATCCAATGGGCTGGTTTTGCTTTTGCAGTGGCTTATCACTGAGAGGAGTCATGAGGATCTTGAAGACAGTTCTGCCACAAACATTTACCACAGGCACATGACACTGCAGTTGCCAGTGGCGATTTTGAAATGTTTACACTGGACAAATGTGTGTTCCAAGCATCCAAAGTGGCTTGAAAGAACATAGCCCGATGCAGGGGGGAGCGGACGGCCTAGGGAATCCATTGCATTCTCCAGAATGGAACTGCCAACTTTCAATCGGGCGGCATCTCCCCAGCTGTGTGAAGAGTTTGGTGTCAATGTCAGCTGAACTCAGTGAGGAGTGGCTGGCCTTCACATCAGAGGTCTGTGATCCAAGCAGGTTGCAGAGCCAAGAACATGCTGCTAGCAGAAGGGCAGTCTCCAGCTGCGTGCAGCAGCTGCCATGCAGTCAACGATGCCTTACAGATGTCACCTGGAGGAACCATGCGTTCCATGCTAATTCACCTGAAGTCTCATAAACAGTGAAAGGGAAAAGTGAAATGAGAGGGCCAGGTGGATCCAGATGTAATAGTACTATCCTGCAAATGTAGTGTCATTTTAGTTAAATAAGGACCTTGACCAGAAGGACTGTATTCCATCAGGTGAGCTGGAGAGGAAGCTCTTGTCTCGTGAAAATGAAAAGGAGATCTAACACTCCTTGTGCCAAGTTTTATCAATTAAGATTTCTGTTTTTGGAAGTTAACTTTTCAGAAGACAAATCTGTTCAAGTCACGCTGTGTAAAAATGTAAAGAGGCAGACAGGAACTTTTCAGCCACAACTAGAATACCAGGGACCAGACTCTGGAGCATGGAGCCAGAAAGGGCTGGACTTTTAAGGAAGGCCCAGCTGGATCATACTGTGCTGGCAAGCAGAAGTGGGGGCAGTTTCCCCATTCTAGAAGCTGTTTTGGAAAGTCATTTCAGGGGAGGTGTTAAGAGTGACCTGTTCACAGGTTCTTTTTTTTATGGATGGAGAGGAAAAACTGGGAAGGTATACAAATCTCCACAGTGGTCTGCAATCCAACGTGGGAGCTCAGTGTTGAGACGGGATGGGGCCAGATGTGTTCAGTATTCCTAAGAACCACAAAACATGTCCATTGCAGCCTGTTGTTGCAGGGGATAGAGAACTTACTCCATTGTTTGTAAGATGTTCCTCATGCCAATAACCCCAGCTGGCACATACAGCAAGGTAGATAGATCGTGTGTGAAGGTTTAATGCATCTCTCACAGCTGTCCAAAGAGGCATCCAGGGGAGAACATGAGGGATGAATTCAGCTACGTTCTCAGAAAGGCTGAATGTCTCCCTGGACTGCAGGCACACTCTGCAGCAAATACAAGAGAAAGGCAGCCTTCTCTCGGATGCCAGGAATGGGGGGCCAAGTGGAGGAGGGATTACTTTCCTGCAATAGGAACAGGGAATATCTCAAAGTGTAGAAAGGTGCCTCAACTCCACGAAGATGACAGTGGAGAGATTCAGAATCTAGAGGAGAAGGGTGATTCTGGTGACCCCTTGCCAAGGAGGGGGCATCCTGCCACGGAGAGCCAAAAGTTTTCCAGACGTATGTAAGAGCATGTGCACAAGGCAAGCGAATGAGCGCAAACAGGGTTATGGAAAACATTGAGAGAATCACTCCACGGGTGGCTTGTGGCTCGACAACAGGATTGGCTAGGTAGAGGAGCACACAGCACAGGGGCACCTCAAAGCTGGAAGCCTTCCATGGGAGCCTCACACTGCTGGAAGATGTACTGTTGCTGGTTGATATCAACTTGTGGGGCAATGCTGCTGTCTTCATCCTCTGTTCCAAAGTAGTGCTCAATCAGATCAAAGGCCTTCTGATAAATCTCTTGATTCTCATGGCTCTGCAGGAATTCAATCTTGTCCAGGCCTGCAGAGAAAAGCAGTACATAGAAGTTACAACTCAATCAAAGGATATGACCACGATAATTTTCAGTCTGTTCCATGATTCTCTCCCACCTTCACAAAGAACAGGCTCCTCTGTGGAGACCTGTATCGCCTTATCCAGCTTGTACTCTCCAGAACCAAGGGAAGCCAGTTTGAACTAGAGATCTCTGTGTTATGTGTTTCGTACTTTCTGTCGGCCTTTACCCTTTCACTCAAAAATTAAATCAACAAGCTTGAATGGATAAAGAACAAGGCCTCAAACTCAAAGACTTTTCCTGAAGAGAATTTTAGGACCGTGTTTCCAGAAAGTGTATTCACAGTGCTTTCTTCATAAAGACTGTGACTACAGAATCAACCATGTAGGCTGAAATAGACTTCTATAATCATCTAGTCCAACCTGCAGCCCATCCCAGCAGTACTAACCAACACCAGATTAGATCTGATGTGTCTGGACAAGTATTCCAAACTTTCAAGGATGGAGACTCCATTTCCTAACCTGTATAATATATGTGTATACAATGCAGTTAAACTCAGGCAACCAGTTTTTGGGCAGGCATTAAGCACAAGGGCAAACTCAAGCCTTGAAGTCAGATACAAAGAAAAATAATACACCAAGGAATGATGCTGTAATGAAATCCAAGTGTTAGCCATTCCAGTGTATCTCTACTACTGGGAATTGCAGTGGTTTTCTTGTTAACACCTTTTACTCTGTATGAATCAAGAAAAAAAGATCTACACGTTCTGTCTCCAATCTATACACAGACAAAGACAATGTAGAAGTAGAGTACTCTGGAGACTTATCAAAGAACATGTTATTTTCAGTAGCAGTGATGAGGTAATTAAGAGAACTGGGCCTGCTGAGCCCCCAGTGGGTTTGTGACCATTTCTGATTTCCCCAGGTGTTTTGCTCATACCATACGCTTCCTCAATAAGAGCGCAGTACGGATTAATGCCAGTGCCGCTGCGTTTGGACTCCTGCTCTCCAAGCCTCAGGATGTTCTCCAGCCCATTCAGTGCTACCTGCACAATCTTGGAGTCCATTACTGTAAGGAGGTCGCAGAGTGGTTTGATGCATCCCAGCTCTACTAAATATCTGAAAGACATCACATGGAACCCAGTAAATTGCCTGCAAAATTATAGTTGGTGTAGCCATTTAAGCACTTAGTATGAAGGTCAAACAAATCAAAACAATCAGATAAAGTATCGACTTGGCTGGAAAAATTAGAAAAATTACAGACATCTATTTATATCTAGTCAATTCTGCTGAAATAATAAAAATAACTTTAAAATCCTTCCTGTCTTGCTCTCTCTATACAGCTATGAAATAATAATTTATTTTTTGTACCATAATCTATGTTTCTACAATGGTAACTTATAAATATTTTCTATAAAGCACAATTATATTAATTTAACATGCTTGCAAAGTCTTTTTTTTTTATTTTATACAAAACTGCATATAAGCATAAGGTACTGGTATAAGCCAAACAAGAGAAACAATGCCATTGTCTGAGGGGCTGAGCTATTCCTCTCCAGACTGTTACTGCACTCTGCTATACTCTGCACCCCTCAGAAGTTAGTTTAAAAGCTGCATTTAAATTTTTTTCACATAGGATAAATGGTTCAATTACGTAAATAAGTATTACAGCTGAAATACTTTTATGATTTCTCCATGAAGGAGTGAAAGGCTCATTCATAACAAGGACATGGTCTCTCTGGATACAGCCCTGAAAGCACACTGAAAGCTTTTTCAGTTTCTAGGCTGATAGTTTGTTTTCTTGCATGAACACTAACTCAGTCTATTGCATTGAAAGATTTAATTTAATTTAATTTTGTACTTGATCTGTTCAGCAGAGCCTCCCGATGTCGCATTTGTGATTGCCCAAGCAGCTTCCTTCCTTGTCCGAAACTCCGCCGTTTGCAAAATATTTATAAGAGCTGGGAAGATATGGGCATCTATGACTGTCTGCAAAAACAAATGACATGCCAGGGTCATAATAGAAACTAGAAATAACTTCTTTGTGCCGAGTTAGTTAATGTTTTTGGTTAATGACCAGTATAACACATTAAGCAATGAAATGTCACTTTATCAAACATCAAAACTGATAAATCAGTTTTCAGCTTTACATTCAAAGCCTTAGTTATTGCTGTGGTCTGTTCTTATTCTAAATGAATTCAAAACACATTCAGACTCAAGTGACTGCCATATCTAATGAGCTACTTAATCATACCCTGACAGCAAAAGAATGCCATACTTCCCTTATTTTTCCAGGCAGTAAAGCTCTTAGCTATTAATTAGTAAACCATTAAGTCATTAAGTTACCCTAAACTTCCTAGGCCTGTGTGCCATATTACATTTCAGTGGGCGAGACAATGGAGGATAGTTGTTCACATAAGAACTGCTCAAAACAAGCAACCACCTGGTGAAAAGACTGATGCATTGGATGGTTTGGCAGTAGGGTTCTCTGCTCAGCTCAACAAAGTGATAGAAGCCAATGAGCATTTGGCTCATTTTGACAATTTTAAGTTTCTGGTAACTCCTTCTGAAAACAGCCTTTTGCAATACGACAAATATTAAACCAGTTTTGTTACACACCTATGACAAGGATTTGAAACACTTCGATAAAGATAATTCGAAGAGGAAAGACCTTAGGATTAGTTTTTTAATCTACTGCTTTACAAGTATAAATCATCACAAAACTAACAAAGGGAAACACAAAGAAATCCAAGAAGATCCTTTTCACAGAGCTCTGTAGAAGAAAACAGATTACATACAGCAAGAAGCTACAGTCAATTCAGTGTGAACAGCTAACCTGGTAAAAATAAAACAATTGTTTGATATTTCTTTAATCCTTCCTGTTTGTCTGGGCATCCACACTGCCTCTGCTTTGTAAATCCATACAGTCTATTGGTTGTACCAACAGGCCCATGAACACTGTCTCCTCTGCCAAAGAATCCACACTTCTGATACAGCAATCTGGGGTCCTCAGGAAAAACTATTATTTCCATCATGCCATGTTGTATTACATTTGTACATTGCCAAGAATATTTGAAAAAGTATCCTTAACTGCAATCTTAGAACATAAGTGCTGAAAGTAATAGGTCATGAACAGGAGCCAGCTATTCGAAAAAAAACAGAAAAGAGATAAAAGAAAGCATCTTAAAAAGAGATGCATTTTACGCCCTCACATATTTTACTGCTAAAAAACCCGATTAGTTTGTGAAATTATCACTGTAAGGGTATGTGGAATATGAGAGCATCTGCTTCATTAAGGTTATCAGATCAAGGACCTTTCCAGCTCAAAGGCAGATACAAATAACAGGAAAGTAATAAATAAAACACACTGTGACACAAACCTGATAGACAAGGGATAAGGAAACAATCACAAAGAAGAAAAGGTGCTAGTCACTAATTAATAGGTCATTAAGAAACTAGAGGCAGAGAGCCAGCCTGGACTTTGTAACTGATGACAGGGACAAGTGCAATTGTGCAAAACTTAGTAACACATCTTTCTTAACTATTTTACCATGTAACCGCTCTCTCTATCCCACCTGAGCACTGTAAGGATTAGCTGCTAGCAAGCAAGCTCAACTCACTGAGGGTCAGGAAGTGGACCAGACCCCAGGAGAGCCCCTTGTGTCTGTGGGGCTGACACCTAGAGTGGGTGGGCGGGTGTGTTGCAGCAGCTCAAAGGGCCATGAAATCAGGTCCCATAAAATGTGAATTTGGGGTCAGCAACTGGTGTCAGGCCTCGGATGAAAGGGCCCCTGCAAACGGAGCAGGTGAAGGTGTCAGCATCAACCACTGGGGCAGAATCACAGCCCACAGGGCCCATATCCCTGGATGCCAGCTACTAGGGGGATTGGAGCAAAGTTTAATGAAGATCCCAGCACCTCAGCTGCAATGGGACTGCAGGTCACAGGACCCATTTGCCTGGGCACCTGCTGTGCGTGGTGGGGGAATTTATGTTATCCCCAAAAGCAGTGGTGGGTGTGGAAGATCACAGTGTACTTAGACTGCTGGCAAACTGACTGGGCAGCAACTGGGAGGTCCAGGATCCAAGAATGGACAGAAGTTTTGTGCTGGTATTTAATGGATCTGTAAGCATGGAGGTGCCCAAGACAAACGTGTGCATCTGTTTGCCAGTGAGAACCAAGCTGAACCAGCCAGTGAGTAGAACCCAAGCACAGGGAGTTAAGAGAGCTTCATGGATGCAGCCACGGACAGCAGCTGAGCAGACAGCCCACACTGGTACTTGGGGTATCTAGGACTCTGCACCTAGAGAGTGAGAACACAGTGTTTCACTGGCGTTTTCACCAGTGAACTTCAGTCCTCATCAGATGGAGAGGAGAAAGGGACTTGTCAGCCTACAATTTGCTCTATGTGAGTCTAGAGAATTCTATATAAGTGTGTCATTGAGGCAGAAGCCCTCAAAAGAACAGTGTGTTACAGGATGTCAAGCATTGCCTATTGAAAGATCTTGATATGGATCTAGAATAGGGATACTTCAGGGCATCAGGATTTTACTATTGTGGCAAAAAGCAAATAAAAAAAAACCTCATTATCACTTCTTAAATCCTCTCCCCAAAATAATTTTTTTTTACAGGAGATTCATTTCCTTAGAAATTGTCTTCTTAAAACCAACTTCTATAATAAGTACTGAAATCAGAGTATGTTACATGATAATGTGCAACTAAACCAGCACACCTCATCTAACACACAGTAACTAACACTTAAGTCTTCTTACTGCCAAAAAAACCCATTACCTTAAAATGTTTCAACTTAAAACTTGAAAAATAGTAAACCAATTCCAGAATAAAGAGAACTAGCAACATGAGGATTATTAAGTGGGACAAACACAAGAGATTGTTACTTTTTTTCTTCCGGCTCAATCAATTTTGAACTCTTTGCTTCAGAGCTCGGATGCTTCAGTTCAGTGGGTAAAATTATCCTTTGCAAGAGTGGAGAAATATGCATTTGAACCTTCTCAGAAAGAACTGAATCCAGATCTCACATCTCTTGGCTGAGTGCTCTTACTTCTATTTCTATTGTATAAAAGGCTATAGGGACCTTGCTTCGTTTCTGCTCCACAATGAAGCTGGCTATCTTAACTCAAACAGAACAGTTAAGCACCACAATGAATCACAGCCTCTCATAAGACACTTCTCTGAAAGAGACTGACTCAAGAGAAATGATTACCAGTCAGTGTATTTTTATGTTTTCAATTGTGTGACAGTCAACATGAGTGTTGCCACCTCACCCTAGCATGAGTCTTCGTGAAAGGCTCTCAACTGTCCCTCTGTAATACAGCCAAGCTTTTCCACTAGCATTCTCTCAACAGCTGAAATTCTCAGAGCTCAGGTTTAAGAAAAAAGAAAAACAAACATTAAATAGGTCAGAAAATGGTCTGCTTTCACCTTAATATCTTCACTAGATTTCAAAAATCTAGTTAACCTCAGCAAGGGCAGAAACAATAAAGTACCAATATAGAGTTGGTGCCAGACAGCATCTATTATTTATACCCACTGACTTGTATCCTGCCCACAGCAGTTACTCTTGAAAGCACACTAGAATGCCTAAGGATTCCCACCTCTATGATATTTTATGTGGGAACAACAGTTACTGTGGAAACAGGTCATGTTTCCCTTTCAGGTGAACTTCTCTTAAGTGATAAAGTAGTAAATGCTAAAACAGAATTTGATTTTGTACTTTTTTTGAAGAAGAAGAAAAGCAAACATCAGGCAGAGCAAAACCCTAAAGAACTGTGGCAGGATGAGGCATTTAAAACTTCTAAGGATTTAGACGGGCTTTATTCAAATTACTTTACTTTTTTAGCATTCCTATACTGTGCGTGCCTGATGTGGAAGTGCGTTGAAGACTAAAGAAGTGTAGTGCATAGAAAATGCTCAAGATAAGCACAGCTTTCAAACAAAAGGAACAGAGTTAAGGGATTTCAGTTCAACAAGAAAAGCATGAAAGAAATAAAGAGGTTTTAGGCTGCTACTACTAGGCACTGAAGTGCTATCTACAAAATAAATCGGAAGTCTCTTTCTTGCACAATAGGTAACCCGAAGCCCATCCTTTAACACATTAAACAAACACTGAAGTTTTTGCCCAAATGCATCCATGGGTATTTGTTGCAACTGAACCCCATCTTGAGTTGTGACTACAAGTCTTTCGGAAAACCAAAACTGAATTTTAACTGAATCTGAATTTTAATTGGAATATGAACTTTCAAATTTAATTTTTAATGCTCAGTACTCCAGCAAACCTGGCCCTCACTTCTAAAGTGTCAACTTTTCTGTGTTTGCTTTGGGGTGTGTATGCTATTTTGGTTTGGGGTGGTTTTTCTAATAGTTGGTATCCCTGTGGTATAGTCCTCTAGGAGGGCTGCCTGTTTCTTGGAAACACTCTGCCTGTCTTATCTTGATCAAGCTTCTTCACTTCACAGTACTGGATTTTTAGAGAGTGAAGCTAGATTACAAAAATGAATTTTCTAAGTATGATTACACTTGCATGGATGTTTAATCTCAATACGCTGTAGTCGTTGTTAAGGAGGTCTTCAGCCATAGTATATTAAATTTGTATTTTGAACTAGTCAATACCCTGTGAGAATTTGCTTCACCCCCTTTGGGTTCCCACACCTAAATCACTTGTGATATGTAAACACACACACACATTTAGTGCTGGCATTGCATGTCTACACATTATTCACCACATAAATGTGAAAGCCTTAGACTGTGATTTTTTCCCTGCTCCTGCAAGCTCTCTTATTACCTTTAACAAATCTACCTTTAACAAATCAAAATTACAGTCACCATATAATTGGCAGCTGCAAATAAAACCCTAATGCTATGATCACCCCTCCTGGCTGGAAATTTTAGTTCATAGAGGCTCCTCGGTGACTTCTTTTCCAGTTACCTTGTTTATTTATTCCATTTACAACCACTTTATAAATAACATAGCAAATATTTGTAAGCTGAAACTACTTCACACTGTGTCACGGGTCCAAAGAACACCGCCTTTCTAGAGTCAGAGAGGAAGCACTTCAGATCTCAGTTCTAATGAACCTTTATGATGTTGACACAGAATCTAAGCCTATATCCTCCAAACTGTGTATAAAGCAAACTTCTAGACAGTTTATACAGGGCTGCTATTGCCAGCAGGAAGAACCTGCAGTATAACGAGCAACACCTTGTTGAGCTCTCTCCTGCTTTTAGGGTCGGTCAGTCCTAAAAAAACCAAAACAAATTAAGAAAAAACCAAACCAAACAGACCAACCAACCTCCCAAAGGCAGTAACACACCACTGACTGCTGTGGTTTTCAGCCAGAATAAAGAAATTTAAAGGTATTCTAGCTCTGCTGCCCTCAATGTGGTATAAGGTATGCAGAAGCCTGAAAACGGATTTTGTACTTAACCACAAAGTAAAACCCGAAAGAGATTAATATTTGACTGTCACTAGTCTGCAAACTAATATGACCTTCGCAGCAATGCTATATTTTGCTCTTAATGGATATACTTCTTCAAGTTCTACTACCACAAACAGCATGTTAAGACTCCTAGGTTACTTATGCAAACCATGACATAAACTAAACACACTTTATATTTAAGGTAACTTGATGCCTGTATGAACCACAGCTCTGTGTGAATCTTGTAATTCCTTTTCCATGTCCCCAGCACTACTTTTGGAGTGGTCCCCAGTGGTCCTTTTGGAGAAGAGCCTGCGATAACTCTGAGCTCGTAACATTTTGTAAAAATGCATTTCATTCCAGAGTTCTTAAAACTGACACGCAGTATATAATTTGCTACATTTGCCCACGTCACACCTCCTCAAGGTTAAGCACTCTAGAGAAGGAAGAATATAGCAGAGATCCTGTTGCTACCATGCCTACCCATACTCAGACTTCCAGATGTTCTTGTGAAAATTTAAGGTACGTTAGAAAAGAAGTGAGAAGATTCTTAACCTGTCAAGAGCAGAGAACTCCTATGATGTCTTCACTGTCAGACATGGAAGATTGTGTCTGAGGCACTGCCCTCCATAGCTTTTCAACGGGTTGCGAAGTTAAGACACAGAACATTTTCTGAGGTGTGTGATAGCCTTTCATACCCTTCAGAAGGGTCGACAGTCAGGGTTAAGCTTCAGTTGTGCAGTTCTCCTTCTGACTCCCAGGAAGATGTAGTTCCCCTTCTCCCTGACTGGGGAAGCTATCCACTGAAGTACAGCAAAGCTGTATACAAACTAGGAAATTAACAAACAAAAACTATACTTAGTGACAATCACGACTGCATCAGGATATACACATCCACCCCAAACCTCAAAAGCACAGAAATAAAGAGGGAAAGACTGCTGTATTCCACCACACTTTTCTGTTGCCTAGGCACTGTTGATAACACACTCTGAAAGGCTTTCTCTTCCACCTTTGGTGGGGAAAAAACCCCAAACCTCCCGTGCTTTAGTAAGAGCCACCAAAGAAAGTTCAGCACGCACTTTCACACATTTCATGCATGTTAATTTACATTGCCTTAATGCTGAAAAGTTTTTACTTGATTGTGTTGGAGTGCAAATCTAACTGTGATAGGCTGCTGCCTTATCTTTTAGAAATGGCAGTGAAAGCCTTTGGAGTGTGCTACCAAACAGCATCGTAGGCAGTATGAAAGTGGAGATGAATATAAAAGTCCTTCCCTCTGACTTTATATTTCTATACTTTACAGTGGGTGGATGGAGGGAGTGTAACCCAATGCAATCTTAGACAACACTAAATATAGTTCTGTCTGTTAACACTGGTTAGGTAAAATACCTATTAGATTCATCAAAATATTTTAATGTCTTCTTGGTGTGCAGAAGGGATTGCTAGATTATGGCTTGAGCACTACCCAAGGTTCCATAGAATTTTATCATCCCAACTGTCCTGAGGCAACAATCCACTAGTTAGATCAGCTAGTAACTTGCAAAAATGTGGGTTACTATGCCAGGCAGATGCAAAAAAAAATATCATATGCTGAAATCATTCTTGTCTGATTTCTGGCTAAAGATTGTGCATGTTCAAAATCTGGTAAACATCACAGAGAGTGGAACAGATCTGCTCCACTTTATGACCTCTAGTAGCAACTATTGAGCAATTTAGAGGGACTGGGAAGAAAGGAAAATAAATAATTTAATTTAGAGCTGCATCTAGTATCTTAGAATTCCTTTTGTAAGGAAGACCAGTTCTCAAGAAGTAATGTTTTAATTCATCACAATGTGAAATAAATGTAGAGAAAGAAAAAAAAAACAAACAAAAAACAATGAACTCAACTGACAGACAAAACAGAACTTAAATCAAGTATTCATCCCAGATGGGAATTATCCTTTGTCATTCACAGTGATTAAAAAAAGACTACACTTTTATTTTCCATTTTAGTATATGACCATCTTCAAGAAACATTTTACCAAACAGCATTTTCAACTTCAGAAATCCTTTTTTTTAAGTGCTTTTCAGCTCAAATGTTTACAATGATTTTGCCACTAAATAGGAGTTGTCTGAAGTAATACCTCAAAGGCATTTTCTAAGAAATGCAGATTATCAACTCTGAAGCTGAAAGGAGGTTTCATCACACCTTGTATCTCACACAACATTCTCTAGGTTGAGACTAGAAACTAAAGAATCAAGAGTCTTTCTGGAACTTGTTACACGTCTGTGATGAGACTTTCCCTTCAACACAAGGTAATCACTGCAATCACACCTGCAACTGCCAATTTTACTTCCAAGAAACACTTGAGTCTGAGCTCTCCAATCAAGCATGCTGTGAGCATTTTCCACTGGGCTTTACTTCAGAACTTTCTCTAATGAACCATTTTCTGCAGTTCCAAAAATCAAGGCCTCATGATGGACACGATTTGCAATATGTCATCATTACCAGGACAGCTATATCCTGCTCACAATCAGAAACATAGGGTTTTAACTTCCTTTTTGTAACTGTCAGTATAGATTAAATTGGGTATGCACTTAAGGCAGTCATTTTTTCACTATAAAGCAAGTGTGTGCTTGGAGTTTGAAGACAGATCAATTACTCTGAATGGGGCCTGAGGGACTCTTAAATGAAATACAGCTTTCACTTTTGAGAAGATGCTTCTTTCATTCTTTTTCCCCGGACTTGCAAAATGCATCAACACTTCCAACCTCGTCTGTGACATAACCTAAGGCAGCTGCTTTTAAGCTTGAGGCTTTTAAATCCACATGTATTCTGGTGATTTGTTTGACACTGTTTTCTTCTTGATACAAGACTCCTGAGAAAGAGAGCGTCTATACACATAATCACAAGTATTTTTCTATGCAGAGTTTAAGGGCTTTTTTTGCACTTTTTAAGAGTCACTGCCAGAAGTGAAGATGCAATACTAATGGCTCATAGCATTAATTTCCTTCTCCCTTCTGAGCTCACCTTTTCAAGTCACCATGCAATTCTAATCTGTTCTCAATAGAAAGGCAGCTGATCTGTGATAAAACACCCCAAAACATTTAAAAACTGCTAAACAAACACACATGCATAGACTAATGATTTTGTTCAGGTAGATTAGGCAAAGTCTGTTTCAACAAAGGAGAAGTTATTTTATCCTTACTCATTTTCAAATAAAGATGTGATAACAGTTTAGAAGACCAAGGATTACCAGGAATACAGATAAGACTCTTCAGTTAAAGCCTCACTCATGCCTGAGTAATGAATACAAGATGTAAGAGTACTGTGCAAACAAGGACAAGCACCTACTACTTCATTTGAAAACAGGACAATGTGGTAAAGTGAATACTTACAAAGAAATTGCAGAAGTGAATACACTACTGAAATAGCTTTAGGTGCACTAGAATTCAAGTTACCTCTAGGACTCCTCATAACTGTATCTTCAGTAGATCAAGAATATGAAAATAGAGATCCCAAAGTTTTGAAAAAATGCTCTAACAACAAACTACTTTCCATTGTCACTTCTGGTATGTCTTTTTGGAATGACTTATATAGGTATCTGGCTTTCTAACGCTCCTCTTAAGTTTGGAACATCCCTATATAATTACACACATCCTGAAGCAACCCTCCGACAGACTTGAGAAAAAACACAAACTTGAGACTCTGTATTTGGTTGGACTGTTCCTCAGAAAATACTTTTAGACTTTCCAGAAAAAGAAGAAATACCCTTCTAGAGAGAATGTACTGTGTTTCGAAGGTGGTTGTTGAAGGGACAAAGAGCAAAAAGAGACTTTACTGCAAGAAACATAAAGGCAAAAACATTTTTACCTTGGTACAAGCAGCAGTAACTACCTTCTCTGCACTGCTACTTGGACAGCAATTACAATTGCTGATGTGGGAAGAAAAACAGTGGTACAGTTGCTGATTTTACACAGCACTTTTTGTTAGAAATCCAACTAATCCACAGATTAACATACAAACCACAATAAAGGCAGAATCGAAATTCTTGGAGCTCTACCAAGGTTAGATTGAGTACCCACATCGTTCTCTGTATCTGACAAAAAAACATGACCTCCAGTGGTAAAAACAAAATGCTGACCGAGAAAGCCAGAGCAAATACAACTGCAGGGGGTTCCTTTCCTCAGAGCCCCACTTCCATCTCAGTCACATCTTTACATCAAACAAGAAGGACCTACAGAGCTTTCCATCTTCCTAAGTTTTTGGGTTTTGCCTACTCATTTCCTAACATAAGGATCTCTGAATGTTAGATGAGCACTCGCTCTCATTTTCAGGAATTCCAGGTATCTTAGCAAAGACTGAAGTATCTTTCACAAAGGTATTAACCTTACTTCCTGCACTTTCTATGTTGAAGTCCTCGCTGAAGGTGTTAAAGCTTTATGCTGCCCCTTCAGCGGCTGAATGCTTTTTGTAAGGGCAAATGTAAACCAAAAAGATCCCAAGTGTCACCTGTACAACAGGGTGCGACACACTTATTCCTCAGGAAAAATATGCAGCCTTTTCATAGTCTTGTGCAAGTTTTCTGCAAAAAGAGAAGTAATTCCACCCCATAGATGAGGAGGGTTAACCACTTCATGCTAATTCTGATCATACAGAATGAGTAATCCAGAGTCATCATTATAAGAGCAGCAATCAGGCTGCCTGCCAAGGAAAACAGAGGCAACAAGTACGCCTTTGCTACTATTGCCAATATATTAAGAGGATTGGTTTACTTTCTGTGTAAACATTGTTTCTTTCAGGTTACTAATAAGAAATACAAATATTTCAAGAGTCTAACATTTCTGACATTTATTGCTATTCCTCAAAGAATAAATGTCTCCAGCCAGACTTTGACGTATCCTCTGCAATCTCTGAAAATACTTTATGTATAGTGAGGGAGAAAAGAATTGAAAAACATAACCTCAAAACTAAATTGGATTTACGTAAAAATATGATTCAACTCCCTTGATAGAAACACTTGTATTTATCAGATAAAGGCTGGTTTCAGGGCCAGGCTGGATGGGGCCATGGGCAACCAGATCTAGTGAATGGCATCCCTGCCCATGGCTAGATGAACTAGGCCATGAACTTTAAGGTCCCTTCCAAAGCAAGCCTTCATGATTTTATCATTCACTACAGTCTTTTTTGCCAACACTTCTGCAAAAGAGAAGGAAAGAGGCAATGTTCTTTGTACTGGGTTTGCATGGCAAGGTTTGGGCAGCAGTGGGGGGAGCTACAGGACTGGCTTCTGTGAGAAGCTGCCAGAAGCTTCCCCTGTGTCTGACTGAGCCAATGCCAGCTGGCTCCAAGATGGTCCTGCAACTGGCCAAGACTGAGCTCACCAGTGATGGTGACAGCAGCTCTGTGGTAACTCATTTAAGGGGAAAACATTATTAGACAAAAGTAATTGCAGTCTGGGAGAGGAGTGAGAATATGTGAGAGAATCAGCCCTGCAGACAGCAAGGTCAGTGCAGAAGGAAGGGCAGGACGTGCTCCAGGTGCCAGAGCAAAGATTCCCCTGCAGCCCATGGTGCAGACTATGGTGAGGCAGGATACCCCCCTGCAGCCCATGGAGGTCCGTGGGGGACCAGAGATCCACCTGCAGCCCATGGAGGACCCCAGAGCAGGTGGATGTCTGATGGAGTCTGTGAGCCCATGGGAAGCCCACGCTGCACCAGGGTCCTGGTAGGACTTGTGGCCCCGTGGAGAGAGAAGCCCACACTGGAGCAGGTTTGCTGGTGGGACTGGTAACCCCAGAGGGAACCCATGCTGGAGCAGCCTGTTTCTGAAGGACTGCTCTCACGGGAGGGACCCCATGCTGGAGCAGGTGGAGGACTTCCCTCCCTGAGGAGAAAGCAGCAGCAGAAACATCCTGTGATGATCTGATTGTATTCTGCACTGCCAAGGAGAGGAGGAAAAGAATCAGGGGTAAAGTTAAGTCCAGAGAGGAGGAAGGGGTGGGGGAAAGGTGCTTTTAAGATTAGTTTTACTTCTCATTCGCCAGTCTGATTTTAATTGGTAATAAATTCTAGTAATTTCTCAAGTTGAGTCTGGTTTTGCCTGTGACAGTAATCAGTGAGTGACCGCTCTTTGTCCTTAACCTCAGCTCATGAAACTTCCCTTGTATTTTCTCTCCCCTGACCAGCTGAGAAGAAGAGTCATAGAGCAGCTCTGGGGGACACCTGACATCCCATCAGGTCAAACCACATCCTTGAAAGATAAGCAAAAAATTCCCTATTACAGCTGTTCTTGAAAAAAAACTCCATATTCAGGGAAAAAAATATATTGAGCTGCTTCTTCTTCATCTAGCCAAAGACTTTTCTCTGAGGAAAAGACATTCCATCTCTCTCATGTATACCACCTGGAGACAAGCCCTGGGAATTCTTCCTGATGGCTGTCACTCAGTCCAGATGCAAAACAACAATTTGATCTTTTGGAGCCTAACTGACATACATAAGGGAGTGGGACTCATTTGCTTCTATGTGCTATCACTTAATATGAAGGGATTATAACATTTAGTGTAATCAGAAATGGCAAATCCTAGGACAACATGTTAGATAGCCATTTATGGAAATTACAGAAGGAATTATAAGAAAATATAAACAGAAATAAAGTACTTTCAAATGTATGTCTGTGTCTGATGGTGAAATCAAGAAATACGTGAAATTATTTGATTCTCAATGTTTGTAGCCTATTCTTTTCATACTTGAGAATTTCTGTATCTTAGTGATTGTTAAAAGCACAAAGCAAATTATTTAAGACAAAATTTTCTTGAGCTTAGCCATATTTTGGCATTTTCTACCATGACTGTCTTCCCCCTTTATACTGGGTAGAGGATTAGAAAATTACATTATTTTAGTTTGGAGATGACTGGGCCATTGAAATATTCTAATTACACACAGTAATATGCCTCTTGTATGTAATTATATATCTGTGACAGTGCATACACACACATATGCACCTTATGCACAAAAAATCACCTGTGTTCCTTCTAGTCTGCAAGACAAAGATTACTGATTATAGCTGAAAAGGTTACCTGGATCTGGGCTTTGTTTCCAGCTGTTATATTAGATATTGTCCAGCATGCTTCTTTTTTGATAGATTCTTTTGGGCTGCTTAACAAGTGCAGCAAACTCTGCAGGGCTGAACAATTCAGAATTACCTGAACACAACAGGAAAAAAAACAAAACACACCTTAGAAGAAATATAGGATAAAGAATTACAGGAGCAAGGAGTACAATGTCTTGAAAATATAAAAAGCATACCCCATTAGATGATCACAGAGATTTTTTTTTTTAAACCACTAAATATACACAAAAAAATCCCAGCAAGAATTAAGAAATAAATGTTTGCAGAAAAACTAAAGAAAAAAACTGCCAAGTCTTTCAGGTAAGAGATCACACCTTCATAATGATTTCAGTATGGTCTGAAAAAAAGAAGATACTAAGCACATTATGATCAAATTTTAAAAAAAAAGGTATTTTGCTTTACTTTTGTACAATTGTACAAAAGTACAGGGAAAAAAAGTGCCAACTACTTCTGTTTTCCACATCTGCTGGCACCGTGGTGCAGAGTGTAACCAGTTTGTATCCAGCAACATTATGACTGAACAATTCTTATTTAAAAAATTACAAAAATCTTGCAATTCTACAGTGCAGCAAAATTTCCATTTCCTAAAAGACAGACAGAAAATGCCCCAAAACTTGGATGTTACAAGACAGCACCCTTGATTATGTCAGGTGTGATAGTGAAAGACTTTTTGACCCTCTAAAAGGGCACAACAAGATTCAAAAAAATGAAAAATGAACTATCTTTTTATTTTAATTCAATTCTAACTTCTAACAATGAAGCCAAAAATTGGGAGAGCACATCAAGAAGCACAGTAGTTTTGCCTTGTGTGGCAGAAGCAGACACCTTGGAAAGAACAGTGAGGTACAGAATTTCATGGGAAATACTGCAATACTGCTGAATCATGGGCATGACTTCTGATCATGGAATCTGAGGACTTGATTCCCTTGCTAGCATCCCTCTGCTCCATATTCTTAAAATCTTTGTACTCCCCACTAAATTTAAAAAGGCAAAGATTATGGTTCAGGATTTTACAGGTATCTACTGGAACAATTGTTTTTTTTCTATGATTTTAGCCACATTCAAGCACTGGCAATTGTTAATAGCTGAAAATGAGGGAAGAAGTAAAAGCAACTTTGTGCCCCAAGGTTTTACAGTGAAGTTCTTAAGGAACTGTCTTGTACGTTGCATTCATATTCAGAATGCATCTCTCAAAGATGGGCTTTTCCTTCTGGTTACTGATTTTTACATGCATTCTGTATCACTTTTTAGCATACAGAACAATCTGCAGGCAGGACTATCTAACTATCCTACCTATACAATTCTCTAGAATTTTTGGAAAGCTCATGGTATGCTCCTCAGAAAAAAAAAATCATTCACAACAAAAAAAGCTTTCACTATTTTTTAACTAAAATCTAACATTTATGCAGTATTTAATAACCTACAGTGGATGCAAATTAGTGATCCCTTATGATTTTTTCTTTCACAATATTATGAAATCACACCTCAGTCATTCTTTATGACTGATCTGCAAAACAAATGCCACTGAGAAAAATACAACAATAATTGCCTCTGCAATTCAGCTACACAAAATATATTGTAACAATCAAAAAATCATGTTATCTTCCTCCTAGGAATAAGATATTGGAACAGTGCCCTGGTGCTGCTAACTCATCTTTAACTGTGGTCTCAGAGTCACAGAACTACAGAAGCATCCTAGTGCCTCTGAAGCATCAGGTTTCCTGCTTTCCAGTTTAATTCCAATACAGTGGTGGGAGTCACTGCATCCTACCAATGCTTCTCCAAACAAATGCCCAGACACAGCCACACACCACCCACAATAAGCCCACCCCCTAGTTTTCCATCATAAATTTGACATCTTCTCATCATAATATGATACATTCATCACAGATTAGCAACAGCACTGACTGTGACAGGCCTTTGATGACACCACCAGGGTACATCACTCAGCATAAAATTCAGCCTAAGAGACAGACTTGCTTTAAATAAACCAAAAACATCCCACCCTGGGGGGTATTGCACAGCTGCCCACAACTCCCAGACACAGCTACCTACGAACTGAACAGAAAAGCTGAAAACCACCACCTTTTGAAGCAATTAGTGTCACCTACCTTCACTTTCAAACTTCAAAAGGAACAAGAGGAGGTGCTTGTGAACAGATTATCACAATTAACAGAAAGATGAACTGCAGGACAGCACAAGAGAAAGTTAATTCATACCTGGGTCTGGATATCATCTCCCGTAACGATGTTTCCCACAGCTCGTAAGGCAGGAGATACAACCTTGTAGTCATTGTGCCTAAAATTGACAAAGAAAGATACAAATTTTAACCCTCCCAAAGCATTTCCAGCTTCACATTCTCAAGGAAGGAACATCTCTCAGCAAGGGGAAAACTTCCCTGATAAATCTGACTTCCACTGTCTAAATAAACACTTTGATTTTAAACTAATGGTAAGCCTTTCCAGGGTTTCTAAATATTTAGACCTTTAGATGTCATTCAGCAGCACAAAACTAAAAGAATAGAAGTACTTCAGAGTACTTCCAAGCATCCTTGGGAGGAAAAAGTAATTTTCTTTAACCACAAAATGCACTTAATGTAGCACACACAAAGGCTGAGAACGAGACAGAAGAACAGGGATATAAGTTGTGTGTTTAACCCATCAATCCCTGTTTGATTATCTTCTGTCATCACATGCATCCCTCCATCATCATTGTTAAATCAGGACTGGAATAGGAACACTTCTTTATATAAAGCTACTTAGAGCCAATATGTTCTATTCATTAATCCACCATCAATCACATCTGCACGTGTTAGAGGCCTTAATAATCTTTGTATTTTCATCACTGAAAACCATTATTCCTTGTTCTTAGGCCACTGAATGGTCCATGTCCTGACCTTGGATCTGAAGCAATGGCTCTGAACAAGGCCAGTCTCTGTGACCCCCAACTCTCACAACACTAAAGCTACACTTTACTGACCAAAGTGTGCATGCACTCCTCTACAGTAAGGGTTGAGGAAATTACTTATATTTCAAGTCCCTGGTACTGTCAATTCTAGTAAATTGACCTATTTCTTACATTTTTATCTTTGATATCCTTTCGGTAATTTCCTAGTTAGGTAACTATAATATGGACTTCAGTGACACAAGGAAAATTTCAATGTCTATTATGGATTTTACAAAAATGTAGCTCTTAGGTGCAGGAAAAAAATCTCATAAGAAACAGCAAAATTAGTGCAAGAAAAGTTCCATTGCTTCTGTTGCTCATGACAAACAGAGAACACTGAACAGACAGGTAAAATTAAAAATCAAATCTTGCTCTCTGGAAATTACAGCATTTCAAGACCTATTTAATTAAAGTCCTTATTGTTATAATCTTAATGTCAGGGAAAAGAGTGACGCTTGTTTGCAACAGATTTCTTACATCAGCAGTTCCACAAGTCTTCTGCAGACTCCTGCATCAATCACAGCCTGGATTTTATCATTGGGGCCATCAGACAAATAGGACAAAGCCCAGCAGGCATCAGCTAATACATCTGTATCATTGACAAAGAGCAGCCAGGAAAGCACACTAAGACAAGGTGAAACCTGTAAGACATTAAGAGGAGATACATACAATTAAAAGGGCCAGAAGATCTATTACTATGTCAGCTAATTTTGTATGTCACTACTGGATTAGGCATTGGCATCTTAAGATTCAATACTCAGAAAATTTCAGACCAAGCTAGCACTTCTGTGCAGGACAAGCATGGAGAAGCATCTCTCCAGAAAAGCACCACAGCAACTCCTCAGCCTCTGCAGAACATCTGCCAATGAAACTCAAGACTTGTCCACTAAGATGTGCCATGTGCTGCTCTACAGCAGCCAAGATGTGCAGAGTTTTGTTCTGCTAGGGGACAGTTGTCTCCAGTACAAACAGTAATAAAAAGTTATGAGGGAGCTGTGTTAAAACAGTGGTTTTGAGTGTCTGCACAAAGGACTAAACAAAAAGCTCCAAGAAACTTCATCAGTAAGAAGCCCATCAGATATTTCAGAATTTCTCTGAAACATTCCTTCTTGTTTAGTTTAAGTTTCACCACCTTAAACTAATAATTAGCTATCACCACTTCACAGAACATTTTCTTTCAAGCATCTCTTACCTTGGCAAAATCAGGAGGAGGATTTTTCCCTCTGCAGAGGTTGGACAGAGCCCATACAGCATTTCGGGTCATAGTGAGACGATTCTGTTTTGAAAGCAATCTAAAACAAACCAACAAAAATTCCAACCCTTGCTTTTAAAAAATTAAAGCCAGGTAACCCCATTAACTGTGTGAACCATTAAATCAAACTCTTTTTAATATACACCAGGGCAAAATATGATAGGGTTTTTTCTATAAAAATGTATCCTAAAGAAGATCATCCTTGATGACTACTAACACATGCTAAATGCAGGAATCCAGCATCCCAACAAGAACAGTAAACATTACACTAAATTTCATTCAAATGCTTGTACATTGACATGGCAGATTAACAGTCAAAAAGGTGCAGGAATTGTAACAAAATTACTCTAAGGAGGAGGACACGCAGGTCCTTTTGAAGAGCACTCTCATAGCCAAACTGCATTTTTATGTCAGTCTCAGCCTATGAGTCCCACTTTGGCCTAGGAACACACAGAAAGGCAAGACTTAATTTTCCTACAAGTGTAACAATTCAGTTTCTTTTTCTCATAGCCATCTCCCACTGTACCGATGTCTTTATGAGAGCACAGGAGAATTCCCCTGCTGCAGAGTCTGCAAAGGACAGAGACTGAGTAATTTGGACATGACAACACAAGATGGTGTCATTGTTTCAGCAATAATATGCTCCTTAAGCAGAGGACCATCAAGATAATTAGCAGGCTAGAGAAATGACATGCAATGGGACGTCAGTGACCTGGATTTGTTCAGCCTTAGAAGGAGATGGTGTGAGCAGAGATAAAACTGCTGCCAATAACACTCTAACAGGTGGATATAGAAATCAGGAAGCCAGATCCTTGTCAAAGGTGCACAGTGACAGGACAAGAGTCACCATGAGGAGGTAAAACTCAGAAAATTCTGATCAGGAATCAGAACACCGTGTTTCACCACACCATGGTCAAATACTGCAACAGGTTACCCCAGGTAGTTACGGAATCTACTTTTGATGTTCCAAATTTGACTGGTTAAGTAGTTGAGCAATCTAATCTGATCTCACCTGCTATGAAGAAAGGCTTTGACTAGATGACCTCCAAAGGTACCTTTCAAGTTAAATTATTCTGTGACTCTAAAATAAGCCCAGACACCCACCCACACTAGAGAATAAAACAGTTCCAGCTTAGCTGCTTCTAAAACATGTTTCCATTTTAGCTCCATTAAAAAAGGAGTTCAGGACTCCTCTTTAAAAACTCTGATTAGTCCACAATAAAAGAAAACAGTATCATTATTCTTCAATGCAAAATCCAAATTTCAGTCTTAGCTGGCTCAAGCAAAATTCTGGAAAACATATTAAAACACACTTACTGCAATAAAGGGGGCAAGATATTACAGTCCAAAACATAGTCTCTGCACATAGTGCTGTCTCCAGCAATGTTACCAAGAGCCCACACTGCCTGCAATGAAAAACAAAATAAAAACTGCTTTTATTCTCAAAATTCCACCAGTTTAACGTATGTATTAGAGCTGGGAGATAATCTGTTCTCACTGTTAGGTCCTGGACAACGTACAGAAGGGGAATGCATTTTACATGTATACACTCAAGCTCGTTATATGATTCAGGAATATTTAGGGAGATCTAAGAAGAACACCATAACAGCAAACATGTATGTCTCCAGAGACTGTGCAGGCAGACATACCCTTGCTCTGTCCACAAGGTAAGAGATGAGCTCGCCTCCACAGCCTTAGGAACATTCTAATTCTACACTCCTTGTTCACAGCTAATTTAAAACCAGATGTTTGTAGCACAGGTCAAGCAAGTCTGTATCTACCCAAAAATGTTTGTGTGGAACAGCCCATATTAGTATTTACTATGAAGCCATAAAAGCATGCATTGTTTACACAGTCAGAGATAAAAATGAGAAACTATGTTCAAGATAAGTCAGTATTCAGAATCAAAGAGTTCAGATGGGCTGGACATATATTCTTTAAAATAAAACTATATGAGACAGAACCAGTGTTCCTGATTAAGTCATATGCATGGCAAAATGTAAGGGCTTGGACATCAGTACTACCCCTAACTTCATTTTGAGAAGATCAAAAATACCAGAATTAAAGCAGCATGAAATCTATCTTCTCTAATATGATGAGAATAAAAGATTTAATTGGTTTAGATTTATACATTTGGGCCAAGTGGTTTTTTTATATCACTGTCCACTAGTATGAGAGCTATAACTTGAAAAAATAGAAATAGTCTATGTCAAGTATAAAAGCAATTGTATGAATTCCATGCAAATTACAATATTCTGTCACACAAGAAAGCTTATGAAGTTCACATCTGCTACTTACTTCAAGTTAGCAGAAGACTAAATGTTCTATCAAATAGATACATATATCTGCTTATTTGGTTAGCTTATTTGGCTTTTGGTTTTACAGACATCATCTACACAAACTGGAAGCACTTCCAATTCTGCAACAGAGGACAAAAGTAATCCTATTTGTCATGGATAGCAGCTGAATGTCCTCCCCAAATTTCTCTTCAGTTGAAGGCTATGTACTTAGCTGCAGTAAAATGAGTTATAGTGCATAACCACCTCTCCAACTGAACAAAGCAAGTTGCTCCCACAAACATGTTCTTCTCTATATATATATCTATGTGAAATAAAATGCTCCTCTAAAAAAACTGACAGAACTGCTGAATTTTTTACTTAAAGGAAATTTTTGGATAATCTGAAATAAACGTATTTATTCATTTTCAATATGGTGTCAATTCATTTAATGCATTAGGTTTCTCCTGTAACATGTTTTTAAACGGTGGCAAAAAGATGCTACTTTGAAAAACAAGACTCCAACCACTCTGGAGGCCCAAATCCACTAGCAAACCCTGCAAAATGAATACAGCTAAAACCAGAAGTACATACAGAATGCAGATACAGACTTCAGCTTGCTGGATACAAAATAAAAAGGCTCCTGTACCAGTACTACCAACAACAGCACAGGATCGGAGCCATTAAACTGCAAGTTGTGAAGAGAGTAGGCGACTGTTCTGGGGAAGGATTAGTTTGTTTTGTTTTCTACTGTTTTCCAGGCTTCTGCTGTCAGCCACAGTCAGAGGCAGGGCACGAGACTACACTGATCTGTGCTATGAAACAGCACAGCCATTATTACTATGCAATGTTTTCCCAAAACTGATCTTCATCGTGATTTTTCACTCTAATTCTTATTCTTTTTACAACTGTTGTGACAACAGTTTGTCTAGAAAGCGTAACTTTGAGTCTAGCAGCCTCTCGGACTCAAGGCACAAAAGACAGCTACCAGAAGAATTTAGCTTAAGAGAGAGAACACATGCCACCTCCTGCACAATGTCACTCGTGTTAGAACTTTAAGAAGCCACACCTGTTGCTCACTCCAATATTTGCCTTTCTACAGCAAGGAGAAGATTGAGGAATGAACCAAAGATTTCAGACAGTTCTAAATAAATTTGTGAATCTTCTGAAAACACTTTGAGGGGGAAAAAAGTTAGAATTTGGAAAAATTCTCTTTCACTGAAGATTGAGTAATTCTGTATGAAGACACAGTCTCCTTGCCTGGACACCCTTACACAGGTGAAAAACAAGGAAGCCCTATTTCATTCATCTGTAGTCTTTGTTTCTGCCATTATAGCAATATCTATTTTTAAGGTTGACAAGAGTGATAATCACTTAATCCAAGAATCCATTCTGACCCTGAATGACTGACTGGATTTGCGAAAGCAAATCTCACATCAAAAGGTCTGACCAGAGAAGTCAAATAGCACCTCTGCTTTCCCATTCTCTATTTTTTTTATTTTTTTTTTTTTAAGGCAAGGAAAGTCTGGCTGAGTAGTCTGGTATCACAGGACCTGGTGAGAGAAGATGTTGCAAGAAATCCTTGCAACACTAATGACTGATAGGACACAGGGTGCCAACTAATTGAAATAACTTTAGAAAAATATGCAATGTTTCATTCAATAAGGAAGATATTTTTCCTTAGGGAATTACTTCAGCTCTTCAGATAAGTAAGGAATGCAAGTCAAGTTCATTTAAACTCACAGCAAAGCTGTGTCATGGTTTCCACAAACATATGAACAATGACAAGTTTATTCAGGGTTTGTTTATCTGAATAATGCTCAATGATTTCCATTTCTGCTTTTGTGCACTCCTCAAGATGCAAATACTCGCCACAACATTTTGGCTTTTGTTCATTTGTAGAATGAATTGCACAGAACTCAAATGTTTCCATACTCATTCCCGGATAGCTGCAGAAGTAAAAGCATATTAAATTCCACTAAATTTTACAGCTTATTCAATAAAAAAAGTATTTGACTAAAAAATTCCATTTCAGTACCTTCTACGACCTAAATCCCAACTCAAAGATGACATTAATTTTAAGATTTGTAGCCTGATTTTTTAACCCACATCTTAGGTAGAAAGCCGTGAGAAAACTGAAAGTGCAAATGTTGCCTTGTTAATTGACAGCACCTATTTTTATACATTTGTATAAATTTCCATTTATTGCTAACAGTGGAGTAGGGTTTGTTGCAAATCTTTGATTTATTTTACTCATCACTGAACTCCAGTGTTTTTTCCTGCAGCTCTGGACAACTTCAGTAATTAGTAAAAGTGAAGTGCAAGTCTTGTAGAGAGTACTGTTGAACCATATGGTACCTTCTGTGAATAATCCATGTGCTTTTTGACAACTCTCCACTTTCCCCTGGACTGTGAAGATTCTCAGCCATTATTTCTTTGAATTTTTAAACTAAGGGCTTAAGGCAATCACCAACAGTGTGCAGAGTTTGCCTCTCAGGGGAGAAGAAATATTACAAAGAGCCAACACTTTCTGAACACTTGGATGCTGGCTTGGGAAAAGGATCCAATCCTGAGATGAAGATGGTGAAGACCAGCCTGCATACAAGTGAGACTGGCTAAGTGAATACAAGGAAGGATACCAGAAGGACACATTCCGAGGAAATGACTGCTGCTATGCCCTAACATAGAAAACATCTTTCTTTCAGTGGCTGAGATGGTTATAGCTCCTTCTTCACACATCTCATCTGACAAACAGGGAAAATAGCTCATCCTCAAACCTGGACTGTTTGCCCTGATTTTGATTGCCAAGAGCTCGTTAATAAGACTGCTGATGTAAAAACCAAACAGAGCCTGGACAGCAGGGCCCACAGGTCAGCTCTGCCAAGCAAGTGATGGTTACCAAAAGGAACAGGAATACAACTAGAAATGGAAAAATACTGAGGGAGAAAAATACTGGTTGCCTCAGCTGAAAACGCAAACTTTCCCAAAGAGGAACAGGGCAGCTGGGGATGCTCATGCCAGCAGCTGTCCAGCAGAGCACAATGACACGTATCTGTCACTGTCAGACAATCTCCATCCACCTCAACAGGCAGCACAGTGCCTTGCACGGGTTTTGAAGGAAATTCAGTGTTCATCAAGGAAAGCCAAGCTGACATCTGGGTTTCAAGTAGTGCAGCAGGGAAAGTCAGGAAAGAACTGCAGCTAAGACACTGTTGAAACCACATCAACCTTAAGCATGTCTAAAGGGCTTTGATGGAGTCTTTAATTTCAGGCAGATAAAAATTTCTAGATTCTTTTGAAAGAAAAAAACCATGGCAAGTGGAAAAGGACTAGGACATATGCCACTGGACTAAACCTAAAAATCAGCACACCAAAAAAGGAAATGGGGAGAGCAGGGAGATGTAACCAAAGTGTTTTCCATAAATAATGCAGATGTGGATTCTGTGATAAACTCTATTTCTCTGATGGGAAAAATGTAAGCTAAATGGTTTGACCACTGACCACAGAAAGACTGACTGAAAGACTAATGCAAGTAATGAAAGAGTTAAAGGATGGTAGGGTAATTGAATGAGGCCTGCATAGCTTAATGGGAAACAGATCTTGTAAAAAGATGTAAGGTATTTCATCAACATATGTGTTGCTTATTAAACATAGCTATAAAGATTCTCTCGCAGACTTCTACAAAACAGCTGATTTAGAATTTTCACTAGACTCAGAAACCAGCATATGCAAAGGAAAAAAGTGTAAAATTAAAACTGGCTTATAAATATGAAAAACACATGTTGGGAACATTGCGATCACAAGATAAGGTACACTGATATCTGTTCCCAAGCCACTGCTAAGGGAAATTAGAAATATAAGACAAAGTAAACTTGTAGATCTTTAAAACTGATTTACTATAAAACAAAAACAGTGGATAATGACTAGCCAATAAATAAGGTATTATACTATCTTTTGTTTACAGTATGCTACATACCCAAAATAATGTTAACACCTAACATTTCCTTCTATAGAATTACTATCCCAATTAGAACAAAGAATGACTTCCTAAACACAGCCTTCAATACTTCTTTCTCTCTTCATCTTTTACTAAATGATTACAGGGTTAGCTTCTGGCCCCTCTGCCCTGAACAGGTCGTTATATTTTCTGTATTTTCCTGTATTTTTATAATTTGTTGCAAATGCAGCTGCTTGCAAATAATAATCTTCACAGTATTACTGTGAGTCCTAATCAGGGTGATCATTTTAGAAGAAAATTGTTTCAAAAATCCAGCTTGAGAACTCCAGGATCAAACCTGCTCAAAACATGGGCCTAACTATAAAAATCACTGAGTTGTCCTCAAATATAAAATGAGAAAGAAATATTTTACCTTGAGCATTTAAAAACCCCAGAATAAGTATCCACTTACTGAAAACTGAGAGAAGGAAATCATCCGGCATCAGACACTAAGCAATAGAAATATTTTTCTCACAAACCTACACTCAGCTCAGAATTGTAAGAATTTCTTCCCTATTCTCCTCCATGTGCTGTAATTTGTTCCAACTTTAACAAACAGGGTCACAGTGTGACAAATAAAAGCCTCCCTTACTACCCACTCATCTGTTACCAGGGCAACAATCTGTGCATATACTGAATGAGACAAGAGTCATCTGGAAAAATACTATGCAATTGTGTACTACTGCTATCCTGTAATACTGAACTACAAGAGCTAACTTCTCAGTGCTTATATGCTTCTAATTTTTGTTTCAGATGATACTATGGTAAAGTGCTTGGGGCTTTTTAAAGTTGCTGCGGAAAAAAGGCAGAATTCCTCTTTTGGTGGCCAGCAATTAAACCCCAAATCAGTTGTGAGCAAGGCTGCAATCTCCGGAGCTGCAGCACAGAAACCCACTATGAAACAGTGTAAGTAACACTTTGCCATGGTACATTTTCTTTCTTCAGCAGGGTTTACTAGGGAGCAATTTGTAACTGGTACTTTGAGATTACCAGTAAGGGAGAGATTGTGAACTTGGCAGCACCTGAACTGCATGGAAGAATATTTCCCAGTAATGACAAGCATGCCACTCTGCCTGCCTGCAATCTGAATTTTAATACGCCAGCAGTTTATTAGGAGGCAGGGAGGGGGGAAGGAGCCAGATAAACTACTTAACTGTGGCCCCTAAGCCCTTCCGTTAATTCACCCATCTTACCACTGAAAGCCGCACAACTTAATCTGAAGAGCAGGTTTGCTCTTCCCACCTGCTCTCTGAACATCAGCAGCCATGATAACGACCTGACAAAACAGGCAAGTCACCTCTTGCACAGATCAATCACTAGGAGAAAAAGAAGTAAGAGCAGCCTTTACTATATACAGAGCACCAATCATTCTGTAGAACAGCACCCTTCAAGTCATGGCTGAATTTGGAAAGCAATGCTACCAAGCTCAACCCCCAAAATACAAAATCTGAAAGGCTCCATATAGGTAGGTCTGGATGGATTTTCACAGATAACACAGCATTTAGCTGCCATTTTGGCAAGTTCTTTATCACATTTCTAATTTCTGCAACAGCAGACTCAACTCCTCAAAGCTAAAGTAATGCACAAAAAATACCTCTTGTTTTGTTTAGTATTTCCTCAAATCAAGCGTCTTTTCTAATACTCAAACACCTGAATTCTATTCCTCTTTAAAAGCCTTCTCAACAATAACTCAATCTGAGACAGAACACTGAAAAGGAAAGATACAAAGTGGAGTCACTTGAAAGCTACAAGTAACTAAGAAAAAAATCCGTCTTGTGGAAAATGTTAGGCAACCTTAAGTACAGGTGGTACATTCTGAGCCAACTACAAGAAAAAAAGGCAAGTTACACAAAGCAGTCCAATGTTTATGAGTTGGGACTCCTCCAATCATGCATCTCAATACAGCCAAATGCAAGGTCAGACATCTAGGAACACAGAATAGAGGTCACGCTTACAGGATGGAGAACTGAACCCTGGAAGTCAGTGACTCTGAAAAGAACAATGGATCACATTGGGTAATCAGCTTAACCTGAGCTCACAGCCAGCTTCTGTGGCAAGGAGTCCACAAAGGCACTGGATATTTACACACCAAAGGATTGAGCAGAAGTGAACGTGAGCTACTACCTCTGTGAACAACGATGCTGAAAGAGTGCTACCGGAATAGCCAGTGCTTGTCATTTCACCACCACAAAGAGATACTGGAACTAAGAAATGTTCAGTAAAAGGTCACCAAAAAAAAACAAACTAACTACCACAGAAATGTTCTCAAAATGAGAATTCAGTGCTTAATTTCATTTAGTCAGGCAAAGCCTAAGCTATGGTCTGGAAGTAGCTATAGGAAAAAAAACAGAGAATTTACTAATGGAGTACAGAATGTAACAAAAGCAATACCTGGACCCAAAGCTAGTCAAATTTGTATAGTAAAGGTACATACTTTCAAGTTAGGATTAAGATTGGCTGAAACTAAATTTGTTAACATCATGAATGTTTCATCACCCTAAGTCTTCAAAGCAAGATTACATGTCTGAAGTTCACCTTTGTTCAAATACAATTTACAGACCTCAAATGGAAACTACTGAATCAAATGTTTGGTCTGTGCTTTATACTGATCCCTGTGGGCCTTGAAGAATATTCATCTGTGCTGTAAGGAGCTTGGAGAACAAACTATAATTTCTATTCATGCTTTATCTTCAGCAGAAACAGACATGAACTTCTCATATCTAAAGCAATTATTCAAAACAAGGCTCCCTGAATTCCTCAACAGACATAAATATACTAACCTGTTAAAGAACAAAATCAATTACCCCATTAGCTATGGTTAAATATATAATTTCCAGAAAGAGAAAAATACAATACTTGCTCAGGTAGCTTAACACACACTAAACAAAAAGCAACTGTTGTGCGAAATTGCCATATACTGCATTTTCTCTAAAGGTTTTCTTACAGGATAGCCTTGTTCCTTTCCAGAGAAGGGAGAAAAAAAAAACCAACAAAACACCAAACAAACAAAACAAAAAGTCAAACAAAAAAGCCTCCAATTCCACAAATTAACACACACACAACACTCAACACTGTCCTCAATCTTTACCTGTTCCTGTACATCTTCAAACTCTGAACTAAGCAGCTCTATGAAGATGGGGACAGCTCCTGCTTGGATCACTATTCGAGTTTGAAGGGAGTTTCCCGAGGCAATATTTGTCAGCACCCACGCAGCTTCAAACTGGAAAACAAAACACAAGTCAGTTTACTAGGGGCTTTCTATGCCACACCAAATGTGGCAGAGTAAATGTCTTTTAAAACCAGAGAGATCTGGCAGATTTGGCACAGGAAAAATATGAGATGTTACTAATTAGCGGACAATCTGCAAAGAATCAGAATCATGTATTTAAGAGTTACCACTATGACTTGAAACAAAAATTTGCAGCAGTTCCTTATGAGAACATTGGGTTTGCTGTGCATTTATGTGACCTTTGCCTTTCTTACTGGCTAAGAACCTGTACAAAAACAATGTGCTTTCCCACGACATGACACCTGCACTCCCTGAATCACCAGTGATCCTCCTAAAGATGCAGAAGACAGTGTTTGACAAAACACTATGGATATGAAGCAAATAAAAGATCTAAAAGAGGTTTTTAAAAACAAACAAAAACAGATTTTTAAAAAACTCAAAGCACTTCTCTCCAACTCTAGTGATCAGTACTGATGCCAAATGTTATTAGTGTGTGACGTTTTTATTCACGACTTGAAGCACAAGTGAGATCCTAAACTAAAACTTACCATCTTTTAATTGTTTTTGTCATTTATTATTTTAATCTCAACTTTCCAAAGCATTAACTTTTTTAAAGAAAATGCAGATTTTAACCCTACCTGAGACCTCAGGCCTCAGAAAACACAGATTCTAGAAACCCACATTTGAGAATGTTTCTGCATGCTTTCAGCCCAAAGATTATTACACTACACTAGCAAATTTACGTCTTATCAGCTACATTCAGAATCTACAGAATTAAAAGACTGCTAGAAGTTAAATAAAAACCAACAACAGTAAAAATGGAAAGTTGTAAGCTATAAATGACCAATATTGACACTACCAAAAGGTGCTGATCCAGCATTATTCCAGTGGAAATACTGACATACCTTCAAAAACAATCTGCCTCTGTCTGAATAGCAGCAAGGACTTCTATTTAGGGTTTAATCACAAAAACAACTCCTGCTAAGGAGTTGCACCAAATCCTGAAATGTGCCTGAAATAAGAACTCAAGAATTAAGCCTAGACTTCTAAGGCTTTTCATTTGCATTATTAAAGACTTTGATTTTGAAAATACAATTAATACAATACAATTAATCCTGCCCTTCTGATCAACTGAACATTCTAGTAAGATGTGATCAGAATAAACAATTCCAAAATACATCACAGCAATACACAAGGAGTATGGGCTGCAAAATAAAGTAGAAACACACAAAGTCAAAACTGCGAGACTCATCATTAATGAACAAGAAGCAAAACAGTGTGACCAGAGCCTAAGACCAACATAAAATGTTGCTTTCCTGTAATTCTGCTTTCTCTGAAGTTGAGTATCCAGTGCTCTGAGGTTGGTTTATAACATAACTATTACTCATCTTTCAACCACAGTGATTTCTTATCCATATTTTAAAGTTTGTCCTCCAGCTTCCTACTGGTACCACCAGCTTGAACAATTCACAGCTTGGAGACCTACACTGTCTCCAGTGTAAGCCACAGAAAGGTTAGAGAGTGACAGTTTCTCTCCTCCTTCTCTGTGGACACCTGATGCTCCAGGATGTATAAACTAAGGAACAGTCAGTCACGTGTTAATGGCAAAGACATCTGTGTGGTGCTCCTCTTTTTTAAGATTCCTCTCTTCACGTGAGACAAATGTACTTGTTCATCTATGCCTAAAGTGACCCTGGAGAACAGAGAAGGTTTTTAAGTCTTCCATTCACCTTGAGTAAAAACAAGATAGAGGAATTCCCAACAGGTTAGGCTTTCTTATCACTGATCTCAGAGGCCTAGTTTTTACAGGATATTCCATTGACAAAACAGAAGAAAAACAGACCATAAATTCTCATAAAGTTCCAAGTTCATTAACATGGAAGTTGCCACATTCAATCCACCCTACAAGCAGCTATAAATTATACTTCACCGTCTCAGAATGAGTTGAAAATCCTTTCCTTCTACAGCTAGGCCTACAGTTAGAAATGCCTAAAATGCCAAGCCCAAAGGTATATTTTTGGAAACAATGACAGAGCAAATACGAATATTAAAAAGTGAGGTCCACAGAACTTCCCAACTGATCACAGAAAAACATTCTACCAGTAGACCCTAAACTGCCAAGCAGGCAGAGAGATTTGGCAAGATGGGGGAAAATTACCCAGGTGGAATGGAATATCAAGAGCAACATACTCAAGCTTGTACTTTCACTGCTTTCCTACTAACTCTTTAGGACAAGTTTCCACATTTCCACTGTGACTGACTTTTCCTACTTCCATGTAAAAATCAATACACGTTACACAAGTAAGGCCACAAGAATCGCTTCCATTTATCTGCCTATCTTAGGTTTCTATGCTAGATTCCTATAAATAATATAAGACATTACATTTATTTTTTTACATCAGATAGCTTACAACTTTCCATTGGAGCTGCAAACCCACCAGCTTAAATCTGATACATATTCTTAGTTACTGTCCCCAGACTCCTCAAAGGAAGCTAACAGACCTCTGGCATTCTGTGGATAACAATTTGAAAAGTATTTTGAAACAATTTGAAAAATTTGAAAGACTTGTAAATGCTTCCTCTAATGTGTAAAAAAACCTGTGGTTTTTTGCATATTTCCAGTCAACAAAATTTGGATTTCACATGGCACTCATAAACCTGTTGCCATACACATTTTGAAAGGACACTGATTCTAATCTAAGAGTTGTATTTAATGGTTACATGTTAACATATTTTTTCCTTAACCAGATAACTTGTTTTCTTTCACTTTCTATTAGCCAAGAAAGACGGACCAGAAAAATGGACAGCTGGAAATAAGACAAAGGTCAAGAAAAATTAACCACCATTGTAGCACACATAATTCAGTTTTTTCAAACCACAGTAAGGTTTCCAGCTTTCTATGCTTATCATTAGAGACTCTATTTCTAATTCTAAACATTTTTTACTTTAATCAAAAATTAAATCCTAATTTCAAAGACTTAAAACTGCCTTCAATTAGCACAAAGACAAACATGAAAAGTTTAGTTTAATAGCTTTTCATCTCTTGAGTTCCAAATTTCAAGCCCTGCTTTTGCTGAATCTGAAGATCCCATCCTATCAATCACTCAATGCACGTCAGACATCTCTCTCTCTCTCTCTCCTGTCCTGTGACCCAGAGGTCTTGCCAGAAATTCTGGAGATAAAATAGCTTTTTTTAACATAGCAAAGAAAGAGAGGAAGTATAGCTGAACAATCACTCATTTTTTCCTATATAATTTGCATCACCGAATGCCTTCCTAAACTAGGAAGAGATACATTTATATTTTTGTACCTGTAATGTACAGTTTTCTTTTCGCTTCAGGAACTCCACAAACCTGGCCACCACTCCTTGCGTGCTTATGACTTCATCTATTGGAGGATTTGGTTCTGTTTAAAATAAGAAGTTACATTCATTTCTTTGTAAGGAAATTCTCAATTACTGCATCAAAACAATATCCAGTAACATACTGACTGAGCTTTTTTCTTGGAGTGTATTCTTTTTCTACAATACTTCACTGAAAGGCAAGAGATTCCTATCTGTCAACATAAGAAAACTCTGGAGTTTTGAGGTAATAAGATAACATGATTCAATGCACTGATGCACTCAGTAGTTTAGGCAGACTGATTTCAGAGCAGCAGCTCTGTGCAGTCACTCTGGCAAGCACACGTGCAAGAGGAACTTTGGTGTATCAGCATGTTTGGGCCACAGAGACACTGCCTACCATATTTAAACTTACATCCAAGAGGAGATATCACATCTGCAACACTCAGTACAGATTTCAAGAAAAGAAGTGACTATTACATACACCAAGCTGACATTGTATCAAGCAGAGGTTAACCCAGAAATTTCAGTGTGAATCTCAATTTTTATTGCTGTCAAAGTAAAACCACATGCTAGGGAGGCTTCTGCACTTTTCTCTAAGTAATTTCAGCCCTTACCTTTAGAAAGCAGCTTTCGGAACTTCTGGGTAGCTGAGAGCTGCTGTTCTGGACTATTGGAGAAGATCATCTCAATCATATCAGCAGTGATGACTGCACTCTAGGATTTAGTGGGGAAACAGAATGGGGGTGGATAGAGAGCAAAAGGAGAAAAAATCTGGAATTAGTGACAAATGGGTTTAAAATCACTATGGACAACAAAGGAATCATTATATATGTACATCTTCATAAGGCAGCGTCATTCTAAAGTGCAACTCTCCTTTACTGAAAGACAAAATTCAAATCTTCCTCAAGATATGGCAAGAAAATTACTCTTCAGAATTTTTCACTGCTATTCTCTCCCTCCCTCTAAAATAAATGTAAAATTGTCAGCTTTAACAGAAAGTAATTATGTTAGCATTTAGATTTCCCTAACATGTACACTTTGACTTACTCTTTCACACCAAAATGCATAAGACCTGTCATTTCTAGAAGAGCTGATGAACCTAAGGCTTGTTATCAACATCAAGTAGAGGTATTAAATTTTCCATAATACTGATGGTTTCCAATAATATGACTAAATTAAATCAGCAACCTTTCTTATGCTAGGTAAAATCTGACATTCTGTTCAACCGCACATGTACCCATGTAAACGAGCATAAGAAAAGTCAGATTTTTTTCTTCCATTTCTGATCTAAATCTTCAGATACATCTGATCCCAACCCTTAGACAGACAGGGAGACAGATGACAGTGCTGAAAATACTTAAGCGTTGTCTGTAACAGCCAACAGCTCCAACTGTTAAGAGCCTGAAATTAATGGCATTTAACACAGCAAACTGTGTAATGACACTATCTATCAATTAGGCAAAATCCTTTCCTTACTTTTTACTCTCTATTTGTTTAATATAAGCTTCCACACAAATGATTAATGGTATTTAGGACTTGCCTGATACTATCTTGAAGAGTAAAACCATATATTCTATTACTGATCTACCATGCTGTTTATAAGCATTTCTCTGTTTCACAGTAATTTTCAAGGCTCATATAACCACCAACAGCTCAGCCTGATTTCTATGGAAACATCACTTGCATACTCTGAACACACTGTGAAGATCAGGGACACTTTTAAGTAAGAACTGCACTTTCCTTAAACTTTTCAGTTATAGAACTGAAACCCTTACCATTTTTCTTTCCAGGGAGAAAGTAAAAAAAGTCTAATTACCACAAGAATTCTTTTTCTTCTTTCCAGCATGGAAAGGAGTTCAAGGCCTCATGCAGACAGTTAAGCTAGGTCTAACAGTGCTTCCAACACTTTGGTTAAAAATGGCCCAACTTGAAAGTCTGCTAAGAAAGATTTCCACTGAGCCCCTTTTTAACTTTGTAAATTGCAATAACACACTGCCTGATTTGTATTTTCAGGCTTCAAGCAGTATGAATTTTGCATTAAAAAAACACCAGGCAACAGTTGATAGAATCACCCATAACAGTGAACACCAATTACTGCATCAAAACAATATCCAGCCTACCAGGACAATGACATTGTATTTCTTTTTCTTAAGCACATATCCTCTGCAAAACCACTTGCTATATATCCCTAGCATTTTTCTCTCAAGTAATCTGTTTCTGGGTGGTTCCCTAAGACAGGTGTTTCAGAGTTGTCCATCTCTGAATGCATTCTTTTCTCTGAATTTCATTCCCATCAGGTCACTGCACAACAGACTTGCCCAGTTTCAACCAACACTGTACTCATTTCTCATCACTTACAGAAGTCATCTCCATGTTGTTCATCTGAGCCTCATGGAAGCCCCCATCTGACATCACTTCCTCCTCCGCTTCTTCCTCAGCCGTTGCAACATTTCGGCGTTTGAACAACTAAAGACAGAACGTATTTAACATATATATATATATATATACACACACACACACACACACACACATTTAATATATATTACATAGCCAGTATATACACAGCATGTTGTGTTAGGCTGCTCTAAAAACTACATATGCTATCACCCGAGAGAAGGCTATCTCCTGGCTACAGGACTTCAACTGACAGCAAGTGCAGAAAGCTCAGGCATGGAGTAAATGAAAACAGAAATGTGCTAAAATATTGGTTCCTAATATCTCTGGAAAACGTTCACTGATGTATCCTTCTCTTCTTCACCATCTGCCTCCACTACAAGCTGTCTAGCTTCCACACCATTGCTTTCTTGCAGAGGATGCTGGGGTTGAAAGACCTGATAAATTCCTGTGTATTACACATCTTTATAGAACACCTGCAGGGGTTCTGACAGTCAAGTTACAGTGGCAGAGAGGGTTTTGGAGGATGATTATACAGAGGTTATTATACTGGCATGAGCAGAATTTGGTTGCTATGACTTAGAGAAGGTATCCAGTTTAAGATGTCATGAGAAGAGCGGGAGAGGCTACAGCTACTGGTCAGACAGCTTTGTTCAAACCCTCAAGCTGCTCTGGCCAATGTCACCCTTGAGTGAATGAAGAGCACTCACTCTATGTCTTGCAGAGCCTGCAGAGGAGACAGTGAAGTGTGCAAGTGATTCTGATTTCACACTGACTGTATGAATTTGGAGGGCAGGAACAACTAAGAAAGGGCTTGGGAGAAGCAGAGAGGCAGAGACTCTGCAAGACAGGACTGTTTAAGGAGTGGTCACAGATATCTCAAGTGCCGTGCGTTACCTGCTCCTCTCTCTTTTGCTTCCGTAGCTGAAGCCCCTCTTCCTCCCGCCTGCGACGCATCTCGTCGGGGTTTAGAGATTTGTTCTTGTAGCTCTTCAGCCGGAAATTCTCTTTTCCTGAGGTCGTCATGATTCCTTCACAATGTAATTAAAAAAAAGAAGACACAATTACTCCTCAACAACACATCATTTTATATTCTGTGTCCACTCCTTAAACTCTGTAGCCATGAACTTCCAGTCATTGCCCCCCTATACTCCATCACCTAACTTCCAATCATATTTAGAAGGTGGAAAGTAAAATTTCACAGAGTAGTCATTTCGGTGTGTCAGTTCTTCACATCAGACCAACAAATTTTTATTTTATTTTTTGAGGCGTCAGAGAGTAAGTATTTTATTAAGAACTAGGATCTATAAGGCAGGGTACATAGCCTGGGCTAAAAAGAAAACTGCACTAAAAAAATTAACATTTCTCCACAGAGAATTAGCCAAATTAAAGAATGATGTCTTTACTCAGAAGTGAAGGCGTCTTAGCTGCTTTTTAGTTTAATTCACTTTGCATGTCAGTACAGGGGCTTTTTTTCTGCACCTCATATCCAATGTTTTAAGTTAATTCATAACCCTGTTGAAGAAACTTAAAGAAACCCTGTCTTCTTTCTAACCAGACAAGGCCTACAAGGAAGTTGAAATGGAAAGAAGAATTTTAGGTGAAGATGGTTTAACCATAGAAAATGCTCAGTCCTGCAAAGAAAGCAGTGCTATTGTTCCTCTCCTCCCCACCCCCAGTCCCTAATCCTGCCACTGTTTATGCAGAGGGGCCTTTTTTCAGTCTGTGATTCCCATCTGTTTTACGTAACTCAGAGGGTCAGCATTTATAGCTGCCCATGATGATTTGCACATGTACAACACCACACTTTGGAATCACTTAGCATACAGCAGTAGGTGGAGAACTGTGTGGAAAGAACTCATCCCTGTGAGAGCAGGGTGTATGGATCAGGTCTCTGCTCTTAGTACTCCATTCTGCTGCTACTTCTCCCCTTACATCATCCCTTTAAATCCAAAAGAGGTTGGGCATCAAATTCTCAACATGTCAGTGTTTCCATACATCTTCACAGAGATGCAGAGTCTCCAACATATTGTAAATCCTGTAACACAGAATTTTGGAAGCTGCACTATATAAAAAGTTACTATACAGGACTTTTAAAGGTCTCTTTAAAATGCTCTAAGGCGTTGTATTAAATAAGCTACTACCTCAAATTCCATAAGCACAGAATCACCATATGATAAATGATCTCCTGTGCACTTTTTACTTTAAAATGGAGCAACATGAGTCTATAGAGATTCTCAACAGCTTAGGTTTCCTCTTTAAAACACATCAAATGTATATCAAGCCTACTCTAACTACTATTCTTTCAGTTAGCCCAAAGAGCTGTAAGAGAATAAAGAAAAAGATACTCAAATACGCTTTTTGTTAGAACCTCTTTTTAAGTTGCTGCTATCTGACAACCATTTTTAAGGATTCTGACCATCAGAACTGTCTTTCACAGAAAACATTTTGGACATCACTTCAAATGTTACTGTATTCTGACGACTGAGATTTAAAAAACTGTTCAGGGACACAGAATTACTACTTTGATTGTCAGTCAGCCAAAGACTGCACCGAATGCAACATAACAACCTGAGCGTATCGGTAAGCAATTCAGCAGCCTTATTTTGCTGAAATGGCTCTCCTGAAATGGCCTTTTTTATAATAATGTACAACAAAAAGATAAATCAGAGTGCCAGAAGTTCCCTACATCTTTCTTAACAGCTTTGAGACCCTTTCTTCCTGCGTTTACATATTTGAGCTTCAAATGTTCGTGTTTCTTACAGTATGCTTGTCAATTATATGTCCTTCACATTTTTAGTTTAAGTGACTACTACCTGTGTATTAAACACATACACTATTTGAATAAGCCTGGCATTTTAACTGTAGTTAAAAGAAGTTCAGTCAACAACCACTCAGAATTTCTTTCATTCCTAAACTATTTTGAACAAAGTATTTTATATATTTCATGTATTTAGAATAAGCAAGTTGAACTCAAACACCAGGTGGACAGCCATGAGCTAGAAGGACATTCCTAACAGGAAAACGGCTTTGCAAACACTCTGATCGCTCTGTCCCTGACCATGAATAAACACAGGCATACATTGCAGCCCAGATAACATCAGGCCTTCCACAGAGTTATTAACAATTCTCCATTTTGGTCTGAAGTCTGTCTTCTCCCATTCATAAGACTGTATTTGCCTTTATTTGGGATTTCAGGACTTTGACAACTCCTGATAAACTCCTGTGGTCATTTTACACCTTCACTTTCAATACCTTCACGTTCTTAATTTAACTGGATTCTTGACAGGGAACATCTTCATCCCTTAACAATTAATTTCATCTAATTTCTATTATGTAGCCTCTATATAATGTTCCAATATTTCTAAATATCAATGACACAACAAACTTCATCATAAGTTTGCTTAAGAGTATTCTTCCTTTCTGTACTTACTAACCTAGTTTCACCCCCCCAACTCCCAATTTGCATACTGATTTTCTTTCAATTTATTTTGCTTCTGCCTTTAAGGTAATAATTTCCATTTTCCTTTCAGAACTCTCTTAGCCCCTCCTGTTGTATCTTGAGTCATTGTTTCACTTACTGAAAATACAGGTACAGGATTTACTTGAATTCTTTCTCTGGTATTACCACAAGCCCTCTACCCAACAGCTTCTCAAGTGTTACCTTTCTTACACCCTCTACAAGCTGTAGCTGCAGGTTTTGGCTATGCTCATTTCTGACTTTCCAGACAGCTCACTTGGCTGACTAACCCCTTCTTCTATTTCATGAGTAAACAGTACACTTTAAATCCTTTCAAAATAATATACTGCTTTTTTCCTGGGAGTACAAACACCTACCAATAAATGACTGGGAAGAGAGTTTCTTTCATTAAAGGTGAAAAGATTAAACTCCCTTAATCACTGAGAAGTTACCAATCCAATTAGAGGTGGGTTCAATAACTTATTTTATAGTAGGCCGTCAATGGTAGTAAATAAACAAAATCCCAGCACATGGCCACATACCTATTTTATACATCTGTCTGTCTAACCTCCATAACTATTAAACCCACAGTTATTTCTTGAAAGTAAAAGCTCAGTTCTTACGTCCTGAACAGATCTTAAAATCAATTCTTTCCTTACCATTCTTTTACTGGTTTCCTGACTACTAGTGAAAAATTCAACAAGTGCATCAAGGATTCCATCCAGCCCACACACACTGACAGCATCTTTGGAGCTATTCAAATGTGTGAGCACACAATGGCTTTTTAGGACTAAAAATGTAACAACTCTATGTTAGTTGTTACAGTCATCCAAGGATTGTTTGCTATAAATCTCCTCTATTTTCGAGGATGTAACTCTTTCCCCAGACTAAACCACAGAAGCAAAACAAATTGCCTCACTGGTCTTCAGCAGCTTTGGTTTGACTTAGCTGAAAATCTTTCAGTGGTCACTTTAAGTTCACCCTTGCAGCAAACAGCAAACCCTGGATCTTCTCTGCATTGTCAAAATTAACGCTACTTCTGGAGAAATCTGTGGTGGTTGTCATGGAAATGTTCTACCCATCTTTTCTTTCCTAAAGATAGCACGGTATTGTCCACATTTTTGATACTCCTGGCTACAGATAAAACCTCTGGAGACCTGGTAAGGAATTTTCATGGTGTATTTCTTGGGCTTTTGTGCAAGCCCCATATGACACTTTCTCCTTCTCAGTTTGTCCGCCACAAAAACAAATTTTACCAAAATTAAACCCACTAACTATACCCGAATGTCTGCATTTCCATAAGGAAGACATGATCCCAAATTTCTCTGCTGATTAAGACAAGAACCCTACCAAATGTGGATGTGTTCTAAACACATGTTTCTAGGGGAAATAAGGAAGTATTGCATTTCTCCTTGCTCATCAAGTCAAAGAAACTCTGAAGCACTGGGAAATACAGAGTCACTTACTGCCATGACCTACCTTGTCCCAAGCAATCATCTAAATAGGAACAAAAATGAACTCCCTGCCTTCTTAAATCAGCTATCACTGTCACTAGACTTAAGGGCTTTGCCAGAAGGAATACCATGTGACTAATACTCTTGGATATTCCACACGTCAGAGGTACTGAGATGTAAAAATAAAGCCCTTACAAATCAAGAGCGGCATAATTTTATATATATCTCAACTCTGTATTTTTTTATACATGTGAGATACATGAACATATATGTACCATGTATACATAATGAAAATAAGATTACCAAATACACTCCTGATATTAAAGACTACTAGAGACAGACTTTCCTTCTTTGGAAATAGGGGCAAGAATAAGGAAAAAATGCGTTTCGGAAGTGTAGATCTTTACATGGCATTCTACTTCACAATGGGAATAGGTCAGAAGGTGAAAACTTGAAAATTAAGGCAGAATAGGAGTTTGAAGAGAAACAGTGTGATAAAAAATTACCAAAATACCCACTATTTGCTATATACATATATTTGATATATATATATATACTATGAGAGTACATTTCCTAACTGAGCAGTTGTCAGAAGGAAAGAAGTCACTGGAGGCAGACTTGGGAGCTCTGCTGTGCTGTCACACTGCTGTCTCTCCTTTAGATTGCTGCCAGAGAGACACAGAAAAGATACAAGAGGCACCGTCAGCCCTGAAAGGACAACTCGTGTTGGAAACGGCACTGTCAAGACAGAACTCCAAGCAGTGAGAGAAGCTGGAACTATTCAAGGGAAGAAATGCACAAAACCTTTACTTCCAAGGAGATTTTAGTTTGTTCACCGGCTCTGCCATGAGATTCTGGATGTCCTAGAGAAGAAGTTCCCTAACCATCACACTTCTTGACATCAAGCCAAATACGTACAGCATAGCCTGGACAGATGTTTGAGCAACTCCCTGAGCTCTGATTACAGGACACATCACCTTCTGACACACTTCAGTGTGAGACTAGAAAACCTATTCAATTTAAAAAGCCAACCTGAAAGCAGCACTTGGTCATTCATTGCTCTCATCACCATACTCTCAAAAAAAAAAAAAAAAAAAACCAACATTTTGGCCACAAATGTGTCTGGTTTTTTTCCCCTATGAAGTGCAGATTTTGTAAAGCCCTGATCTGCTTTTTGACAATTCACAGGAAACAAGTCAGGATGCTAACTGAAGTATTTAAATCTCATGGAAGTAAATGGTCAGCTTTTTTGGAGAGGACAGACAATGAAAACCCTTAATAATAAAACCATTAAAAATACAGGGCATAGAATGATAAAAATATCACCTGGGATTAATGCTATTTCCCATTAAATACTTCTTCAATGTTTTCCAAAGTTTTAAGGGAAAACTTCTAGAGCAAAATCCTACATTTGGCATCATCCTACAGAGATGAAAACACGTCCACCAAGTCTCTACACTGTTGACAGTGTTATCTGAGAGAAAAAGGAAAATAAAGGAAATCAGCAGATTGACTTCTCTCTTCACTGCTGTCTCCTGTTGTTTCAAAAACCAGCTCAGCCAGATAAACACTTTGATGAGGTTGTGCCAACTTCTTTTGCAAAATTATTTGACAAACCATACTGGCTTATAGGGGTGTGTGGGAATGCCCATTAGCAGAAGCACCCATATCACCTGAGGGACATGGGTGTTACTTTCTCTCTGTCCTCAGATTCTTGTAAGGCTCAGGACATCTTCAGGAAAGGATATTTATTCATCTCAACTACAAAAAGCTACTGTTCTAGCGAAGCACAGCCAATTTCCAAGACTTCTGCTTACCTTTCTCTAGCTGTAAAAGAAGATTGGGAAACATGTCTCACAGTCACTATAAAATTAGCAGTTACATTGGTAAAGACCTGTAAACTAAGTTTTGCTGATGATGTATCAAACCCTAGCGCTAACAAGGAAACAAAGCAACCCTGTGAATTTCATTTTCTGTGGTTTATGAAAGCTGCAACAGCCGAAGAGCATGGATCCACACTCCTAGGGCAACCAGCATGCAAGAACAACGGAGAAGAAATGGAACCGCCACCCTCTGCTACCCAAAAGGCCAGAAGATTAAAGGAGCTTCAAATGTAACCCAAGAATTGTAGCCAAACATGAATAGAACATATAGCCTTGAAACACGGTTCAGACTTAAAGAGACTTTCTGTTAAAAACTGGTACTAAGAAGTGAATTTCTTCATGGAACTGGTGCCCGTCTCCATATCTTTCAAATCTGCTTTATTTTGCAGGCTTCCTTATCCTCATAGGATTTTTCCCTGCCCAGTGGTAAGCCTTAATTCACAAATGTTTCCGTTCTAGCACTTCTATAACCCTGTGAAATAGCAAAAGTGCTAACCCACCTAATCTGTGGCTAATTTGGCATGTTCAAACTCTAGACTACTTGGCAAGCTGGACTGGTTCTTGCTTAAAAATAAGAATAATCTTAAAATAATTAATACAAGACCTAAAAGCCAAACAACATTGCACAACATGGAATGTGATTATTACAGACAAATTACAAACTTTAATATAGACTATTGCTCTAAGGCAAAAAAAAAAAGGGGGGGGGGGGGAATACATTGTGTACTATCTGAACAATGTTGAGACATCTCAGTCAAATCTGCAGGGATGTCACATTGTCACATTTCAACACCTCGTCCGGATTTTCCCATCCACAAACAAAAAAAAGAGCTGAAAAGTTGGCTAAAGTAAAGACAAACAACTACCATATCAAAGGTATTTCTGCAAAACTACTGATCTTGAAGGGTACATTGATTTTATCTCCAGGTAACATTCAGAAAGATCTTCTGTCTTTACAAAAAAAAGGTACCTATTTTTAAGAGATGTACATAAAACCAAGCCAACACCAGCTTGCTAGGCTCCTGATCTTCTTTATACTAAAAAGACAACCAAACAAACAAAAAACACCTCCAAACCATAGGAAAAAAAATCAAGTATATTTCATGTTGCTTAAAAAAACCCAACCACTAACAGAAACAGAATTATCTGACACTTGGTGCTATCTCAGAAACTGATCTGGCACATCATCCTGTATTACTAGTTAAACCCACTGACAGCCATAGAGCTGGACACTTAATTTTTAAAAGTCTGAGGATTGTGTGCTCTTTTTTGCCCTTTTTCGAAGAAACACTGCTGAACAGATTAAGAAGTAATGCATTTACAAGGTTTTTTGGAAAACAGTTTTAGCAAGGGCACAGGCACAATAAAAGACTATATACACTGTACCTAGCACTTCACTATACATTTACTACCATGAAGATATTTACAAGATGCTTTGAGTTCCATTTTTTAAAGGCCCATTTTGACTTAACAAGGCAGCAGATACAGTTTTCAAAGTTTCAGAAAGCTTTTAGGTAAGTGAGAAGGCAAAAAAAACTGACTGTCAAAGCCAGGTCAATTTAAAATGAAAACGCCTTCAGATTTGTTAACTGAGATTTTTTAACTTGAGCTGAAAACACAAAATTTCTTTACCACGTTCAAAGATGCTGCAGTGCAATAAATCTGTTTAAATTTAAAAAAACCTCACCTTCATTTCTATAATCCCACAGGTCCACAATCAACTTGAAACCAAAAGGTCCCACAAGTCATAACACAAAGCAGCAAGTGATGGGGAATTAAACTATTCAGCCACACAGGATTATACTGACATTAAAAAATAACCTCACGTTAATGTGCTCATCCACATGAAACAACAAAAGTCATTATTCCTGTGTGCCAAATGAAAATGCAATCTGTTTTTCTTTTAAAGAGGAGATACATTTGTATTTTGACCAAGATTCCAGCACATCCTCCCTGCATTCACAGAATGGGCTGGCCAACTATGTATTTGCTATAAGGTCATATCTAAAAGAGGGACTGCTTGAAAAACTACATTTGACAGTCATCTGCCAGAAAAAAGCCCACCCTAACATTTCCAAAATCCTAACTTGCCTAAACATTCTTTATGAGTGAACAAGAGTGCACCTTCCAGAATTTCATACCATGAAAAAATCTCTGACAGTTTAAAACAAATTAAGTTAAAAATAAACTAAATTATTAATTAAGTTGACTTTGTAGATTCAAGCAGCTTTTGTTCAGGGTTGGGAATGTCAGAAGGCAGTGAAACCAAAGCTACCCCATGCTTCCCATGATGACAAATCTGCCTGCCACAATTGTATTATTTGCTGTGACTCAGCACTACGGAAGATACGCGTGCAAACCCACAAAATAACACTAAGTCAAAATTCTACTGATTCCATCCTAGCTTTGGACACCAGCAAGGAAAGAGTCACACAGCACTGAGGTGTCAGCCATATCAAGCCAAAACCCACTGGCACTTCAAAGCTTGGTTATGCTCATTCTGCCTCCCTCATCCCATTTACACCTGATAGCCCTCCTACCAAAAGCTCCTGAATCCAACCAACAGCACATTCACAAAGACACCTCTTCTCTTTTCTGACCATTTATCAATACCAAAAAAATGGTAGAATAAAAACACGGAGGCAGTGTAAGAAAGGATCATGTGGAAGCTCTACAAGGAATCCCTGTGTCTTTTAAGAGGCAATCTCATCCTACTTCAGACAAAAACCACAACAACCTAATGTTAATCACAACATTATTATCAGACTTTACTTGCAGATACTTATAGTTTGTGATCCACTAATAGGTGGCTTGTTTGACAAAATGACATTTTCATAATTCAGGAGGTGTTACCTTAGCACTAAATTTGGTAGGCTTACAAAGCCTTGTTTGGAGATACGTTCAGGATGTTTAGCCACAGGGTATTTATTTTATGGTTTTAGAATCAGTACATCACTTACATATAATCTCAATAAATAAAAAAATAAAAATAATTTTAAAAAAATAAAATAAAGATCTGTGTGTGTCAAACCAGTTGGTATCTCACAGAACATGCGAATCCTCCCGCCGAGCCAGACAAGCACTCTGAACTACCAAATAAAAACAGAAAAAATAAATACTCTGGGTTACAAGGAAGCTGTCAGCAGCAGGTGACTGGCTAAATCTTATGTCACACTCTGAAAGCTCAGAGTCCATAACTCTCCACATACATCTAGGAACAGTAGTACTTCTTTCTGTTTCAATGTGTTTTAGCATCTGTCTCCTCGTGACACTAAGCAATAATTACGTTTCAAGGAAGTGTTCACATTATTCCAAATCAAATTTCTTCTGTCACTGAACTCCATTTATTCCTGTCTAACATGAACAGATCAGTAGAAGTGACCCTGTGATGTCCAGTCTACTATTACTTTCTAGCACTTTTTCACACCTTCCTGCTACAAACACCCTTTATAAATCAATTCTGGTGAAAGGAAATTTACTGTCACCTGTCTTAGACTACCTCCACTTTGCTCTTCAAATTAATTATTACGTCTGTATAACGTTTAATGCAATTCAAGACATTCAGGAGGCGGCATAATATAATTTCCAGTCCTATGGGTCTGCAGATTTTATATTCAGTAGAGGTTTTCAGAGTGTTTAGCTTAAAATTACCTCTTCTGTTTTTCCAGAGTCCCTTTACCTTGTCCACAATAACTTAAAACTGCTGATACTTCTACAGGCCCTGCATTCTACTGCTGTCATTTTGCATCTTGAAAACTCCACATTCGTTCTTGGAGCAGTTTAATCCACTTACATGTTTAACACACTTCAAACACTGTAACAGACAAGGATTTTTTTCTTCAGAGCAGAAAAAAAAATTTTGCTATCATAATGCTGCCTCTATTCTCTGTAATTTACATCAGCATTTCTTTATTAGTATTATTATATTATTTAAATAAATACATCCACTATGCTTTAGCTCCTTAGTGTAAAGCTGAATAATCTTTCTATCATTTCAGCTTCCACTTGTTCTCTGAAAAAGAGGTGATCTGGTCTTTCTAACTTGTTTGTCCATTACATCATTCCAGAACCTCCTGTGCAGATATTTCAGCCACTCAGAATATTTCATCAAGTGTGTAATTCCTTTAATGTCTTTTATTTTTCTTGACTTGCTCACAGCCTACTAGGCTTGCTCACTATTCCCTTTGGCCTTCCAAAGTATTTAAACAAATACAATAAATCTAGCTATTTGCTGCTGCTCTTCTATTTCTCTTATGTTTCAAATTAACATTAAAGCCCCTAGCCCTAAATCACATCACTTTTTTATCTGCTACATGCTATTTTGGAAAATTTTGATTTCAGTTTTTCAGAGAGGCAGTCTTTTAAATCCATTAACCTCTTCCCATAAAAGCTACATTTTGCAATTTAAGAACTTGTTTAGTTGCCTTTAAAAGTACACTTTTATTTTGTGTTCTTAAAGATAGAAGGTAATCCCCCTCAAGAAGTTGTAAAACACTCCAGAAAAAAAAAATTCAGACCCTGTGAAGGGACAAACAGAAAGATTTTAAAGCAAGCCTGCAGAAACAGGACCATGAAAGAGAATGTACCATTCCATTACCATTAGCTTATTCAACAGAAAGGGAGGAGAGAGAAGAGAAGAGAAGAGAAGAGAAGAGAAGAGAAGAGAAGAGAAGAGAAGAGAAGAGAAGAGAAGAGAAGAGAAGAGAAGAGAAGAGAAGAGAAGAGAAGAGAAGAGAAGAGAAGAGAAGAGAAGAGAAGAGGTATAGAAACACCCAAGCTGAAATAAGACTATCAAATAGCCTGCTTAAATAAACGTTTACACTTAGAAGTTTCTATAAAGAACCTTTCAGAAACTGCTACAACTGACTGTAGGACTTTTTAGTTCTCATTTTAGTGACTTGGGCCAGTGCTGCTGCCATGGGCTATTGCTGCCTTTCCCTTTCCAAAGGGACTAAACTGGGACTTCTCCAGGAGCCAGCACTCAGCTGAATATCCAGGACCACACGAGCATGCCAGCTCTGAAGTCATCAACACAGAGAACATTACATTGGAAAAAATCAACACATAGCACACTGACAGCAAAAGGTGAACACCCTGGTACAGCATCAGAATGAGAGATGGGATGTAACAAAGACTCTGTTTTGAAGTTGGGGGGCTGTGGGACGATGCCAAGCCCCCAAAACAGTCACACCTTTCAGAAGTGAAGCATCACTGAATCTGTTTGAAAGGCTGTGACAAGCAAATCCAAGCTGAGAAAAACCTCTACCTCATGTGTCATCTTAAGTTACCGTGCCTCAAGCTACGATTCATTTCCCCTGTGCCTATGGGTATGTCTAAAGGGTAATTAAAAGGTGCAACCACAGTTCAGTAGAAACTTCAAAACTTATTTTGAATGAGCTAGTTCACATGTCAATGCAGGTGGTAACACTGAAAGGAGAACACAATGAAGTTACAATAAAAACAAGGCCAAATACACAAAAGATCAGCTTGATACAACCTATTAATTTACACAGTGCTTCATTAACTATTCTACTCTAGCTACTAATTGCCAGAGGTATATACAACATAGCTTTCAAATAAAGAGCTTCTAAGGATAAAGTTGCAATCCCATTTCCTGAGAGCTCATAGACATATCCCAACTCTGTTAAGTCTTTCATTAACATCAAGCAGCCGGACCAGAAAATACGCCAGCAAACAAAAAAATCCAGAGGAACAGCAGCTTGAATAAAGGATAAAGGGACCATTAAACACCACCACTCAGCACCATTTGGGAATTCTGCAGAAACAGCAGCCCGGTATTTTCACAGCTCATGACGTATCTTTCCAGCTCGGAATTTCATTTTCATGAAACGCCCTCAAGAGGCAAAGCTTAAAATCATTGTTGCATGGATCTCGCTACGGCCAAGACAGATTTAGAGACTATGAATGGGACACATTTCTTCTACATATAAAGTCCCTGGAACAGGAAAACTGGAAACGGCTACCAAGCACAAACCTGTCATCGTACACAGGCAAAGAAATGACGTTGTAAGTCAGATAATGCGAGGCTACAGGGTGATATTTGCAGAGAGAAGGCAGAGCTTTTTTAAGATCAGAAAGATCCAGGAGAAAGTTTCTCTTCCCCTCCACGGAATCAATTAGGTTGGAAAGGACCTCTCAGATCACCGAGTCCAACTATGACCCAACACCATCGTGTCAAACAGACCATGGCACTGAGTGCCACGTCCAGTGTTTCCTCAAAGACTTCCAGGGACGGTCTCCTTGGGCACCGTCTCCTTGGGCAGCCCATTCCAATGCTTAACCACGCTTCTCGTGAAGAAATTCCTCCTGATGTCCAAGCTAAACCTCCCCTGGCTCAGCTAACGACGATGTCCTCTCGTCCAGCTGACGCCCTGCCTCTGCTCGCAGCCCGTCCCGCCGCAGGAGCAGCATCACCGGGCCAGCCCGCCCCGCGGCACGGAGTTGTCCGACTCCGCGCAGCCAACCACGGCGATTTCCAAAGCCGGCGCGCGGCCCCGCCACCGGCACAAGCCAATAGAGTTCCTCCAACCACGAGGAGCCTCTCCCTGGGCAGGGCAGGGCAGGACCGGCCCGCCTCTCCCCAGTTCCCCCACGAGGTGCGAGTCCCCGTCCCGGTCCCGATCCCGGCCCACGCGCGCGCCGCTCCCGCCGCGCCGGTCCCGGCCCCGCCCCGCCCCGCGCGCGGCCCCCGCGCGCCTGTTGCGCGCGCGCGCGCGCGCCCGGGCCGGGGGTTCGCGAGAGGGCTCCCGCCGCGCGCGGCACCCCCCGGCCCGGGCCTCCCCTCCCCCGCCCCCCACCACAACCCGAGGCGCCGGCAGCCGATCCCCGCCTGGTCCCTCCTCCCGCGGGGACGCGGCCCCGCGCACCCCCCGGCTGCCGTCACGCTCGCTCCGCCGGAGCCGAGCTAACGGGGCTCTCCCCCGGCCCCCGTACCTGCTGCCGGCCCGGCGCGGCCCCGCGCTGTCTCCTCTCGGGCCCGAGGCGCGCGAGCGCCGCTCCCTCCCTGCCTCACTCCTTCCCTCCCTGCCTGCCCGGCGCTGGCTGGCGGCGGCACTGCGCACGCGCGCGGCGCGCCGCGGCGCCCTCTGGGAGGAGAGCCCTTCCGGCGAGACCGGCCGGCGGCGGCGGCGCCCTCCTCAGGACGGCACGGCCCAGAAGGAAAGACTACGACTCCCGGCAAACAGCGCGCGCCCCCGCGCGGGCGTGCCTCTCCCGCCCCGGGGCACGCCGGGAGTTGTAGTGCGACGGGCGGCGGCGCCGCGCCCGGGAGGGTTTGGGGAGCAGAGAGGAGGTGCCGCGTCCCTTCCCCGCCTGAGGGGCGGCGGCAGCCGGCCGCGGGGGTCGCGTGCTCGGACACGGAGGCGGTGGTGGCGATGGCGCAGCAGCCACCAATGTCACGGCAGTGTTAGGCCCCAGCGCGCCGCCCGCCAGCGCCGCCGCCTGGGAGCCCCGTGCCGGGAAGTGCTGAAAGGGGTGGGGATGCTCCCGGGGCCGTTACGGGCCAGGATAGCGCAGCGGGCTGATAGTTCCACTTTAATGAACGCAGGTCTCTTAGCAGTGGCCTCGGTGTCACCGCATGCGGCGTCACTGCGGGTGCGGCAGGCAGCGGAGCCATTTCGCCACGGACAGAGCGGCGGCCGCGGGCTGGACGGTCAGCTCGGAAAGCCACCACAGCTGCTGGACAGCCACGGTGTGTGATGCGGCAGACACGTCCATCAGATTGTGGGGCACAAGCTGGCCTGCAGACCCACAGAGGAGTACAGGGTGGTGACAGCAGGAGGGGGAGCCCCAGCAGCCCCCACCAGGCTGTTTCCAGACCCACCCCAGGAGCCATCAGCCCACTAAAGGCCCAGTTCGAGGGGCACAGGGGCAGGAGAAAACCCAAATTAAGGACTCAGAGAAAGGAACATCTGTCCAGCCCCAGCCCAGGGGAGCCTCAGCCCCAGAGCACCTTGAGGATTGGGGTCAGAGCCGTGGTCAGAGGTGTGGGACACAGGATGGGATGCAGGGGAAGAGCATTTAGGGATTGCACAGAACTCATTAGGGAGTGATTAGTGCAGGAACCAGGGGTGATCTAGGGGACATAGGGAAGCAAATACAGCATACAGGAATAAAAAGGGCCAGTCACATGTAAATGATTTGTGATGGTTTGTCCATGTCCTGCACCTGATCAGTGCAGCCTGCTGGGTCTTCTCATTAAACTCCTTTTGCACTTTGCCCTGGGTGAGGAACCTGTGGCCAGAACACCACAGGGAGTTGGCTGCTGGGGGCTGGAGAGGTTGGGATTGAGGGGCAGCTGCTGGGCACTGCCTGAGCCCTGATGCTGGAAGGAGACACACTGTACATGTGTGTAAATACTTCTGTAAATACACAGATGCTCACTAGTGCACCTCCATCCAGCTCAGCTGGAGCAGGGCGTGGGATGAGGCTGCCAGTGCTGGGTGGGAGTGCTCTGTGTGGATGGATGTGTAATCTGTGTCCATGTGTATTTGCTGAATTGGTGCATATGTGAATTTGTGCATGTGCCTCTTGGGAATACAAATTCTGTCTGGCTTTTGCTTGGACATGGGCATGGGGCTGCAGCAGCCTCACCTCTCTCAGACTACCACAACTCAGACAATTCTGCCACATCAATAGATACATATATTTGTGTACATATTGGTATATTTCATAGGGCTTTATATAGAAGCACAGCATTTCTACCCATTGAATTGAGATGATAGATTAAAGCAGACAGGCAACAGCTTTCTCCCAAAGCATTCGCACCAATAAATAAATAAATAACAGTTCTGCTTTTCTTTCAGGGATTTCACGTTTCTTGCATCCTACCTAAGCACATCTGTAATGCAGCAGGAGGTCTGGTTACAGTATTGGTTGGCAATCCTGATATACCTTGAATCAAATTAGCACAGTTATGGGTGGCAGCAGAGATCTTCACGTTCTCCTGGTTTTGATAAAAGTCTGGTTTCAGGTGCAGCTGAGCTAATGCAATGCAGGTACAAGGATGAATTCCTGCTTCCTGCTCCCTTCTCTCCATCAAGTACATGTTTAAAGACATGGTGAAATATGTTCATTCTGCATGTCTTGTGATAACTGCCCTTAACAGCCACCACAGATGACACCTTTTTGGATTACAGTCATCACCTGCAGGCAAGGATTTGCAAAACTTGGGGCCTTGTGTGGGGTGAGGCTGTGAGGCAGCATACCAGAGAGAGAGAGGGAGAGGCAGGTCCAGGCTGTCTGGGTCTGGTCATGGAGCAAGGCATGGAAACAGCAAAAAGTACCACCAGAGTTCCAGCTGCATGAAACCAGAGATAACTGAGACCAGACTGACATCAGGTGCTGGTAAAATTAAGACAGAAGGCAGCTTCATTTCTGACAACAACTTCTGAAGCCCTGAGTGTTTTTGTAATCTCAGTTAATTCAGCTGGAGGGAATTTACTCTTAAACCAATACACAATTTTGAGAAGAATTTTTCTTCATGCAAAAATTGAGGCACACCCTCAGCCTGTTTTTAAACACAGCCTGAAAAGAGGACAACAACACTGAAGGCTGACGAATGACCCTGAGCTGGGGGAGGAAGAATGGAAGTGGACAGAGTAAACAGATCAGCCATCACACTCTGATTGGGTTTAATTCGAGTTTAGGCATAATACCCCTGGCTCTTGCTTTCCCCAGTGCAATGGGATGCCAGAAAATGGTATCACGATAATACAGCCCTTTCTAAAAAAGGCCACGGAGCCAGACTGCTGACCATATTTAGCTCTACTAAATTGCAATTGGCACCAGCAAGCCTTGGTTGTCACCCACTGACATTTTGTTCAGCCCTAAAAATGAAAACAGTTGCCTGCACTGTTTCAAGCCATAAGAATCACTGGGCACTCACAGATAGGGAAAGAGAAAGATAAGGCAAAGTAACAAGTTCATCATGATTTAGGATCTCAAAGCCACCACAGCCAAAAGGGTTGTTCTCTGTTTCTGAGGCAGTGAGAGGTGGAAGGAAATGGCAGCAGGGTCACAAGGGATCTGTGCAGGCAGATGGGCTGAGCACCCACCAGGGAGAAGCAGTGCCTGCCCCATCTGCAGCTCTGAACCTCACTGGCATGGACAGCCTCACCATCAGTGTGAAGTGCTCACCATGAAAGTCACCGTGAAATCTTTTAATGAGTCCATGCCTGCAGTAAAACTTGACTGCTCTCCTTTGCTTCCCCAGGTTTGGCTGGGGAAGGGTGGTGCTGGGAGCTGTACCCTCAGGCTTACTCTTGATGGCTGATGAGACCTTTTCACTGTGCAGTGGAGGGAATGAAGTTTGGGAGTCTCTCGGGGGTCCCCAGGAGGAGGGCAGGCACCTTTGCCCAGCTGCTCAAGTCTGGGCCATTCGCACTCTCCTCTCCTTATGTCCACCCTGCCTGGACAGATCAGAAAGCTGGTATTGCTGTCTCTGCCAGCTGCTGCATCCAGTGACAATGGGAACTGGGTGACAATCCCAACTGCAGAAACCACAAACTGCTGTGGGCACCAAGGCGAGTGAAGCTGTAAAGGGCAAACCACCGTCAGAGAGCAGCAGGGAGCTGACACAGGACTGGGGAAGGGGTTTGATCTTTTCCTCTCATGCTGGGGGCACAAGGGTACTCTTGGTTCTGCCTCTCCACTTGTCTGCTAAGTATCACTCCAGGAGTGACAGAGTTAACAAATACAGTGGAAGAGACAGCTCTGTAAGCTGAGCTACATGGTCACATGCACAGGTTTTATTTTTAACATCCCAAAACTACTTCATGTTTCTGCCTGGGCTTGCTCCGTGTCCTTCTGTTCTCTTCTCTTTCTTTGCTTGCAGTTCTCCCTCACCCACCTCACTTCAGCCCAGCTGAGCACAACCAGGAGAGAAGTGTTTGGTACGTGCACAGGGACTCTATGATCAAGGTAAGGCTTTGTAAATAGAGTTGGAGTCTTTTTTGGACAAACCTTGATGCAATGTGATGGTTACTGTAGCAAGCTATGAAAATCAAGACATCTTCAAAGCAGCCTTAGTAATTAAGATGAAATAGAATAATCATGAGATGTCTTAAATGACACTGTAAAACAGAGGCAGCTGGTAACTGTGAGCACTTCTGTGACATACTACTCTAAAAAAAACCCCTCCGTAATATATTCAGTGAATTAGCTGTAGTTTGCAGCACTGTATGCAGGATTTTGAAAAACTGAGATGCTGATTGTAAGATGGGAGCTACAGCAGCAGATCAGATGATAAATCAAAAATTCAGTTTCTGTTATTTTCAGGAAACTCAGAGAAGACAAGGAGATACAGTAAGAGTCAGAGGAGAGGCAAGAGCATGGCAGAAGTGCTTATTTTTAAATTAAATGAGTTTTGTAGATCGAGACTGCAAACTATGTTGGCAATCTAGACTGAATGAATGATGAAGTAAGAATTACAGGAGTTAAAGGTACTATTGTACCATTTAGTCTTGTGACTGCTTAGCAATTTTTATTCATTAATATATTTTATTTTTATTTTATGACTTAGATCTTAACCAATAGCTCTGAGATTCTTTACACTGGGCACCTTTCAGAAAAGTATGTTAATGAGATTGTTACCAGAGCATAAAATAGAACCTGAGCCCAAAGAGAAAAAAAACCATGGTTTGGACCATTACCCCCTCTTTATTTTTTTCCCTCAAACTGCAACGAAACTGGACCTATTATTTTAAAGCACTTGTTGAACTCAAACCAAGACCAAACCCATTTCCTAGTTAAAAGTGAAAATTTGCTTGACTGTGTGTACCAAGGACAGCACAGAGACCTCTGACATGTCTGAGGAGCAGCAGAGCAGCTCCATGTCACAGCCTGCTGATCTGCCTGTCTCCCACAGGACTCTCCAAAATGCCCAGCACAAGATGCTGATGCTGAGCTATCCTGAACAATCTCACCAGCCCATTTCAGCACCTGGAATTTTTGGGTTTCTCTCAGATGAGCTATGGCTACATTGCACCAAGTAGAGAGGAGCAAGAACCATTGCTGATCCGGGTCTTTTAGTGGGGAGTGCAGCACAGGTTTCCCACCAGCAGTGTCCTGTGTTACCTGTGTCTCACTACTCTGAAGTCTCCCTGCTCCTCCTGTAGCAGCTTTAATGCATTTCACCTGACATAAATTGCACAAGCAAATTTTGGTGCCACTTTACTGCCTGTGTGCAGCACAGATTTTCCAGGCAAGGGGGAGGCCTGATGGTGCAACAGCTTCTCTTGATCTCCATGGCCCTGCATGTCAGGTGTAGGGAGCTGAGGAGAAGCTGATGTGCTGTTCTGAGAACCTGAGCAACAGGCATGCTCAGAAGAAAGGCAAGGAGCACGGATTGGAGTTCTTGCCCAACTGATGCCCTAATACTGTGGATTTATTCTTTTCAGCATAAAGCAACTCCAACCTGTTCAGTAACTCTGAAATAGTGGTTATTGCCATGAAACACCACAGCCTCATCCAGATGATCCCCCAGGTAGGAAATACAGTCAGTAGCTTCCTAATGGTCACAGTTACATCTTTCCGTTGTTGGGCTTATCCAACAAGTCAGTGGTTTCATAGAAAATCTTACTTCTCCTCATGTCTTATACTAAGGATTTGAAGTTTACCAGGATTGCCCTGGAATCAAAGTGCCCCTGTAAAATCCATGTGAACTTGTTCAAGGTCACCTCAAAAGTAGGTGTTGCTTATGCTCACTATTAGAGTTATTGATGAAGATTTCATCTACACTTTTAATTCTCCCTTTCTGCCTGCCCTGAGCTGTACCATACTCACTGCTCTCCTCATTTAAAGCTTGGCTGGCAACTTGTCTGTACAAGGTCAGCCCAAATGGCAACTGCAGAGCAGGAGTGCCATGAAGGACAGTGACCCACTGTGCCGAGTGCCAAGGGGGTCACTCAAGCTGTAGCTGACCCTGCTGTGGAGGTTGAGGTGTAGAGTCTGACTTATTCAGAGGTCCCCATGATTCTAGGTGGTGGCATTCTTGGATTTGCTTTTTATTTTGTATCTAAGGAGAGGACTTAAGAAAACTTTGGCTCATGAGATTCATATACAAATGCAGTACAGTATGGTTTCTCGTGGCATAGTGATTTTGTCCTCACCTCCACGAAATAAAATTATCTGTTTAGCAAAAGGAGACCCAAGCCTGATTTCTTGACAAGGTTGTTAAGCAATCAGTGATGGAGGAAGAACAGTGCATGAAAGGAAAAGAAACTCACTAGTTTAAGAAGACTTCCTTGTTGTCCTAGAAAATGTCATTCTACAGCTGGATCTGCCAGGGTTTTTGTGAAGGAGGCATGCAACTGCAAGTGAAACACAAGAACCTGAGCCTCTCTCTATGCTAGGTATTTTTTGCTTGGCATTTACATATTTGGATAAAATACCATATTTAATTCCATATATTTTCATCTTTCTAAACATTAATTCTACATCTGCCAAGGACAAGCAATAGTATTTTTCAACCTCAAGTGCTCCTCTAGTACTGCAAAGATAAATTCATTACTGTGAACACAATCAGATCTAAGATAGTAAATATACTGACATGAAAATTCTTATATTGTAAGAAAATTAATAACTGTATTCCCCTCAAGATTTCAGTATGATAAAGATGAGATAAACATGATATACTAGGTAACAAGGATTAAAATAAGTAGGGGACATTGCCTATCTGCCCTATGCACTTCACCAAAAGTATTCACATTCCTTCTGTTGTAACATTATATATAACTTCAGCATTCTTGGCTCCAGCATTTGGATGTGAACTTTCATGAGATTTTTTTTTAGGAGCTTGTTATCATATTGTAAAATTTAGAAAGATTGTGTTATGCTCATTTGCAATCTCATCTCAGAGGCACTCTTTAGGGTCATTATCTGGGTTTCTGGTGGCCCTCTTTGATGTTTCATCAAACTGGGAGGTATTCCTTGATTCTGTGCAAAGAGCTCAGGTACAATGTATGACCTTAGTATGTCAAATGGTCAGTCACATGCCAAATGAGAAAACATTTGTATAATTTTGGCTCGTTGACTGCAAATTAATTAAATATATGTCTCCTGAAAATGAATTTTAATTGTTTTATAAACTGTAAGTTATTATCACTGAAGAGGTCCACTCCAGACACAGACATAGTTAAAATAGCAGCTGTATATTTTTAAACCTTACTTGATTTGCAGTCATCATGGTCTAAAAATAAAGATTTACCAAAGTGGACAGACTGTGGACTGTAATGTGAATTCTTTCTTTACACAGTAGCTTGAAAATGATTGAAGTAATCATTTCTGGTTAGGTTTTTTGGGGTTGTTTGTTTGTTTGTTTGTTTCCTAACCCAGACCTTGAGAAACTTTGCAAATTGCAGGGAATTGAGAAGCTATGAGTTTAGAGAAATGTCTTGTCACCTGACTTATCTGTGTCACCTGCCTCTGGATGTTATGTATCAAACCTACTGAGGCAAAATTTGTAAACTTTCTGCTGAGTGTTTTCAGTCTGTAGTTTGTGTACTTGCAATAATACCATTACAAACCACAGGGCCGACTAAATTATCAATTAAAATACAGAGCTCCTCATTACTGGCATGTCAGAATAGAAGAAGCATTCAAACCCTGATAAATATCAGAAAGAAACTCTCTGTCCCTTCTTCCTGTCCTCTATGTTCACAGATTTGACAATGAGAAGAGAGGAATAGATATCTTTTGTCTAAAAAGAACAGCATATACAAGTTAGAGATGAGGTAAACTAAACTAAAAATGCCTGAATAATGAGAAAGACTGATTCTGCATCTGGATGCTGTGATATGGTCACTTTTCATAAACAAAGAATGTTTTTTCTTTTTCTACACATGATTTGGATGGGGTTTATTAGAGCATACAACAGTGTGAAAGCAGGCTTCTCTCCAAAAACTTTGCCATCTGTCCTTTCTGTGTTTTAGAGAACAATAAGGCCTATGCCTCTAATGTAGGGGTTTTTTTATCAACTATTCCTCCCCAAGAGTTACTTTGCAGTGGAAAGTATTGTTCACAGAGTCCTGTTTTTATTGCAGTGTAATGTACCCAGCCTTCCTCTGACCTTATGCAAGTCATGGCTGGGGCTATTTTTAGAGATTATATTTGCAGCAAAATGCTACAAGAATGAGAGCAGCAAGGATGCCGCCAATGTGAAATAAATCCATCTGTATCTCCTGCTTCTCTGAGCTGCATAAAAGTATTTGTAACTGACCAGCTTAAAGCAGGACAGGTGCCACCCCAAACCACATGTATTTAAGGGCTTGGTGTGGCTGAGGCCGCCCTGGCCAGCACCCTGGTGTCACCTCTGTGCAGAAGCCAGTGCTTCCCAAGGCAAGGCAGGGATGTTATAATGGGAAATCACAAAGTTTTATTCTCTGCATTGCTGTCTTGAGCTCTTTCCCTGCAAAGGTGAAGGCACCTGAGCCTTATACTTGAGAGTGTAAGTTTGTGTCTCAGTAAAGGGACTACGAAAGGTGTGTCCTTACTCTGCAGGGCCAAGAGGGAATGGGGTTGATTCATTAGGAGGTGTAAGCAGGTATTGATCAGCATTGGAAATTGCAAAAGATGGAACAAAGTTGTGTTGAGCAATTAATGCACATCAAATTTTCAAATGTGAGTGTTGGTATTTATTGCAGGGATGCACAAGCATTGCCTTTCCCAGACATCTTTCCTTCTCCAGTGTCGTTCATGGCTTCCACTGCCAGGGTGTAAAGGTGTTAAGGACACAAAGTTAAGAGAACACCTTCGAGAAGGAGAGAGGAAGTTCTTCACATAGAATCCCAGAGCCTGAGCCTGCTTCCTCTGCAGCACACCTCTCCTCAGGGCTAGGTCACTTAACCCTGAGTTTGCAAAAGAAAACATATTTAGGTAAACACTACTGTGGTTTTTTAATCCTAGGAAAAATAAATTCTAAACTATTTTACCAATATCTGTCTTTTCTCAGGGCCAAGTGAGAGTCTATTTGGCCTGTGGTGGTTCCTACTGCATGAAGTGTGTGGGAGGAAGATTGGTCAAATTTTTTTTTTCCTATTTTCACATAAAAAAGAAAAGCACCCTGGCTCCTCTTTGAAACCAAAACTTGAGTTCCTACTTATCGTTAACTTTTCTCTTTTCACAAAGATTCACAGTGATTCCAGAACCAGGCTGGAATGCAGCTCCTATAGTAAGGAACAAGAAGTCAAAAGCTGGGAGGTTTCTGCTTGCAGCAGAAGTAGAACTTGGCCCTTCTATGGGCCAAGTTACTGATAGCAGTTGAAGATATCCAGGGAAGTCGTGACCAAGCAGCCTCTAGTTCTGTAAGCCAACAATGGGAGTGTAAGGGTAAATTAGGAAAGCAGAGTAAAGGAGGCCAAGGAAATTAGCTCTTACCCAGGCTGTTTTCCACACTGGCAACAGGGATCCTGAAGATAATCCTCACTCTTGAGCTTGCTGGTGTAGAGCAAAGGGAGGTTCTTTTGTGCAACAATCATGTCCTTTTGGGGAGATGAGAAGAGGCCTAGGCCAAATCTAGAGAGGAAAAAGGAATGTCACTTTTCCTACTCAGTGTTGAGGAAGTGGGATGCTCCTTCACTGTGCCCCTAGCAGTCTTGATTTCAGCACCCTGGTGAAATATTGGGACAGAAGACAGCTCATACCCTGGCTGCCTAAACTAAGGAGAAAAGACCTTATCTGTATCAGTGCTGCTACCAGGCCATGCTGTACCATGGGGATCAGAGGTGACTGTATGGAGCTGGCAGTCACTTTCTCACAGCCCCATTCCCACTAGGAGTGCATGTGAGCACCTCCTGCCTGGAAACCAAGTATGGGCAGGGTCTGTGGCCATCCTTGTTCCTTCAGACAATAACTCTTGTCTTCTCTTTGCCACACACAGCACCGGGCCCAGAAAGCTCCCCCTGGGCAACACAGGCACTGTGAGCGATGTTTCAGCCGGCACTGCCGCGCGCCCATTGAGATCTCCGTGTCCTGCATGGTGATCACCTGCCGCCTCCACTGCGGGGCCACCTTCCACATGTGCAAGGAGGAGGAGCACAAGTTACTCTGCCCCTTGGAGCAGGTGTCCTGCCTCAACTCAGCCTATGGCTGCCCTTTCTCCATGGCCCGCTTCAAGCTGGGGAAGCACCTGCAGGTCTGTCCAGCCAGTGTTGTCTGCTGCTCCATGGAGTGGAACCGCTGGCCAAACGTGGATTCAGACACAACCCTGCACAGGAATATTATGAAAGAGACCTTGAACGAAGAGTGCCTGGACACAGCTTTGGCACTCAGAGACCAGAAGATACTTTTCAGGACTTTGAAAATGGCTGAATTATTTCCAGAGTGGAGAAAAAAGGATGAACTGGAAGAGCTAATGGATCAAGCCATGGGTGGGGAAGCAGGTGCTGTGGGAGGGGCTGCCTGTGGTTCCCAAGAGGGCAATGACCAGTCTGAGCTCAGCCAACGTGAGCGGGAAGATTTGGCAAAGGACAAAGAGGGAATGGATCTGGGGAGTTACAAAACCTGGGAGAACATTTTCAGCAAAGAACTTCTGGCTTGTCAGGTAACGGGCTCAGCAGCCAGCACAGGACAAAAGACAGAGGAGGCTTCCAAGAAAACAGCATCGGCCTCTCATGCTGCCAGCTCCACAGAGAAGGCAAAGGGAGGACCTGATGGTGCAGAAGAGGGAAAGGGCCAAAAGTCTGAACAGGTAACACCGAGTAGAGAACTGAATGGACTGGCTCCATGGCAAGAAGGGGTCCTGGAGAGGCTGAAGAAGGAAGTCGGTGTAGCTGACTACAACATGTATCTGGTACATCACGGGGGAATGCTCATCCGCTTTGGCCAGATGGCTGCTTGCACTCCCAGAGAGAAAGACTTTGTCTATGGGAACTTGGAAGCCCAGGAGGTGAAGACTGTCTACACCTTCAAAGTGCCTGTTAGTTACTGTGGCAAAAGAGCACGACTAGGAGATGCGCTGGGCCACAAGATGCCAACTTCAGATAAGTCAGTGGATACCTCAGAACTGGGAATAAAGGTAGAAGAACTACCTAAGACAAACGTAGTTGAAGCCACACTGCTGTGTGCTCTGGAAAAAGAGCTGAAAGGCCATGAGATCTCTGAAGCAAGAGGTATCGATGGACTCTTTGTGGATTTTGCAACACAGACATACAGCTTTCCTTTGGAGCCCTTCTCCTCCAGAGCAGCTCTAGCAGATATTCTGGATGAAAACAGCCAACCAGAACTGCACATGGAGCTCTACACAGAATGTGTAACCAGAAGACACAACAAAAGCAGTTCAGCTTTCACGTTCACTTGCAGTCATTTCTTTAGGAGGGATGAGTTCCCATCCCACTTCAAGAACGTGCACGCTGATATCCAGTCATGCCTGGATGGATGGTTCCAGCATCGCTGCCCACTGGCTTACTTGGGATGTCCTTTTGTCCAAAATCCCTTCCGCCCCGAGGGACTTAAGGCCAAGGTTATTTACAGCAAGCCTCTCAAGACATTTGCTATTAAGCCGGAGGTGGACACCATTCTTGCTGAACCGGGCAAGTGCAATTATTCCACAGTGGATAGTCGAGGGAGGAACAAGGACTTGCTGAGCAGCCTCCCAGTGGAAGTGCTCAAGTACATTGCAGGATTCCTGGACAGCTTCAGTTTATCTCAGCTATCACAAGTGTCAGTGCTCATGAGGGACATCTGTGCCACTCTTCTTCAAGAGAGGGGAATGGTCCTGCTGGTCTGGGAGAAAAAAAGATATTCCCATGGTGGTACCTCTTGGAAAGCTCGCAAAAAGGCAAGTGACTGTGACACTGGGAAAAAGAGTCATTAATTCTCTTCAGATAAAACATGGGAATGACAAGAAAAGCTGCATATAAATGTGCAGATGTGGGGAAGGTTCATGAGGTTGTGAATTTGCACAGGGATTTGTTACCAGGGGCCAGGGCTGTAGAGTGCAGTACATCCAGCAAAAGGATGAAGGTGTACCTAGACATTTTCTGACTAGCTGAAAGTCCCCACCCAAGCTCATCTTGGGTAACCCTTTTGCATGTGCACCATTTCTAGGCACTGAGAACTAAGAATTCCTGATATTTAAGTATTGCCTTTCCCATTAAAAATGGCAGATGATAACTCAAGCAGCAAAACCAGCAAGTACGAGGTACATAACAATACAGACCCCATTTTCACTTGCTATGCCAGCCCTGCACAATCAGACATTCATTAGAGTGTCCAAAGTGAGCAATGCACACCCACTGTAAGCGCAGACAGGTGTTTAAAAATCCTCGTTTTCTCTCCCCAACTGCTGTTCCCTCTCTTGCATTAGATCTGGCAGTTCAGCAGCCTGTTCTCCAGAGTTCACAACTGGCAGCGCAGCGACGTCCCGAGCATGTCGGAGCACCTGAGGAATTGTCCCTTCTACCAGGCGGAGCGCAGGACGGAGCCCGTGCTGCTGACGGGCATGAGCGAATCTCGGGAGCAGACTCGAAAGACTTTGGTCTCTACTTTCAAGCACAGAGTCTGAACAACTCGCTTCCCTTCTGCCATGCTTCCTTCAGGGCTCTTGAGACGAAGATTTGGGGATTCAGGTGTAAAGATTGTGGCTTCCAACTCTCCTCTGGACGTACAAAATTGGCCTCTCCCCAGCTGCGTTTGAACCTCTGCGTTTTTCTTTTTCCTGCATTAATTTGTTAAAACTTCAACCACTGCTTACTAACATCACATGCTTTCTGTTTATGTTTCTGTTCCTGGTTTAATACGGCATCTTGAAGAAAGCAATGAGGATCTTATTTGAAAACAGCGTTTTTACTTCCTTGAAGGTAGGCTGCTGCCCCTGTACCATGTGCCTGAGGGAAGTAAGAGCAGTTAATGAACTTAGCTCAAATAGACCTGAAACACCTTAGTTTTGTCTGGAAAACCAAGTTCTTGGAGCACAAGTAGATGCCCTCCTGCCTGGCAGACCTAGGGACTGCTAACCTGCTCTGAGACGTGGGCAAAAGAGAAGGACACCCCAAAATTACATGAATTAATTAGAACTCCAGTGAGAACTTGGGAATTCACTGCACAGCCACAGACCATCATTTAGGACCCTGACTAGGGCAAGCACACCTAGTTGAGTGCAAGTCTAAAGCTGAGCTCATGGGAGCATTCAAACCAAACCAAAGCAAACAAATTTGCTCTTTGTTAGAAGTAACCGAGTAGCAAACAATTTTAGAGACTCAATTGACTTTTTATATTTTAAGCTAACACCTTTTGTGTTTTATCTGAATATTCATTAAAGCCATTAAAGAATATTTGAAGTCATCTTTAAAATGCCTTACCAACTCAGTTTTGCAGTTGTAAATTGCAAATTCTAACTGTAAGCAACTGAAAACAGGATGTCAAAGAAATAATAATCTTTTCCATAAAAGAAAAGTAATTCAGTAACCCATTCTGTAACAGTATATGCTTGCTTCAGTTAAATGGGCTGGAGCATAGACTCTTTTTTTACAGAGCAGAAAAGTGATTAGGATTTGGTTTATCTTTTAATAAATACACAACTTAAACCAGAACGGGCTTGCTGAGGCAATAGATGAGAGAAAACAGGCATGTTACCAGCAGTGTCTGTCTCTATTTGAACCCATTTCCGTGGTGCTAGTCAGAAATGCCATGGATGTGGTGGTGGGTGAGATTCCTCTGGAACAGCCATAAATGTATTTGTCAGCTTAGGACAGCTTCCAGCCACAGGGTGCTCACTCACCCCCTTTCTTTTTTAAGCTTGTAGCCAGAAGTGTGAGCTCAGGACTGAGGTCTGGCTTTCATCTCTCTGTCTCGGGCAGGAGAACCTTGCTGGGAGCTGGGATACTTGCTGGCCTGGGCCACTGCTCTCCTCACCAGGGCCAGCAGGTGCAAACTGCCTCAGGCAGGGGGATAAGTGCCACACTTGCCATCCTCGACCTCGGTGCAGATCTGGGATGAGGTGGCCATGCAAGAAGGAGCCCTCTCTCACCCACAGAGGTTGCTGATGAACCTGAGCTGGGTGCTTGGTAATCAAAGGCATGAATTGCCTGGTGATCCAAACCACCCTGAGTGCAGCTTAGCCTTGTCTACACTTGCAGCTTAAGTGGTCCTTGTGAGATTTGTAACCATATGAGGGTGTTTTTCATCTCCAGACACACCCTCAGGAGCATACAGTCTGAGCTGTGAGGACAGTGGAATGGTCCTGGGAACAGGAAAAGCAGCACTTTTTATTTTCCCTTTTTTTTTCCTTTTTTTTTTTAATGCTACTCTATTTTCTGCCCCTAGAGATCTTTTCTGTGAAATCTCACAGTGCTTTAGACATGAAAATTAACTTCTCTGCACAGGTATCCTGCAGAAAACACAAGCAACACCTCAGGTTTATGGGAAGTGAAGGAAATGAGCACAGGGAACCTAAGCTGGGCCAGGAGCAGTTAGAACCAGACACTTGGATCCTTCATCCTGAGGCTTAAGCCACTGCACAAAACCAAACTGTCCATACTTTAAAGCTGCTTACAAAACTGCACCTGTCCTTAAAACATTCCATACACAATGAGCTGCCCAATATTATCTCCTTGTTTTACCCAGCAAAGTTGACAGATGTGAAAACATACAGCCAGAATTCCTAGGTCTCCAGGAATTCCTGAGAGATCTAGAATCCTAGGTCTCTACATCAGGGCCTCATTCTTCATTTATCATGTATCTGATTTTGAAAGATGCTGAGCACCCAGCTGTAGCTAGCTGCAGACCACAGCATCTGCAAATGCATGTCCAAAAATTGGGTGCCAGAATCTGTGCTGGGTGCTTGACATCAGAGCCACTTACTTTTATGGATAATTTGGGGAGGGTGGAAAAAAATGTTGCTTAAATAATAAGGTTTCAGAGTAGCTAGCGTTCAAGGCTGGCAGGAGACCATGAAAAATTTCAGTCTGTGAACAATCTCTCACATGATCAGCCACTTAGCTGCTGTAAAGTGCTGTGGGTACCCTGAAATTTTGGCCTGTGTTAGGTGTGAATTTGGCTCATTTTACCTTTAGTGTCAGTGTCACCAGCACCACTGCTATTCTGCTCCTGGCTGCCTTCTGTCAGTTCCAGAGGACTTTGTTCTTGTCACTCCCTGCTCCTGGAGACAGCATGACTTCAGTTCCAGCCCTATTACAATGGATCCTGCTTGTCCCTCCACAGGAGGCACCTCAGTCAGGCTTCAGGGGATGCAGCCTTTGGAAATACGATGGTTGGTGGTGCAGGTCAGAGTTAGGAATATTGCAACCTCTCCCTCGTGGGATCAGCCAGGGTGTGCATAAAACATCCAGGAGACTGGATCATTTCCCTGCTGGTATTCCTGCAGGGCATGCTGGAGAGACACAGAGTGTTCATTCATAGAGAGACATATTAGCTCCTGTGAATATATAGGTGTATTTCTGTAAACTGTAGATTTGATCAAGTAACATCCAGCACATCCAGTGAAAGCTGAAGATCCACAGCCAAAATCTTCAGGTTAGTCTGGTTAACCAGATCTGGGAGAGGCAAACCTGTACAGGGACGGGGAGATCACCCTTCCATTTCTGCATACCCACCTGGCCAATGTCAGCAGGGAGCTGCCTCTCACTTCATCCCAGCCTTACCAAGAGTGGAGAGCTGTGGGCTGGTGTCAGATGCAGTTCTATTAATCTAAGGGTCATGCCAAGCTAGCTCAGTATTGATGGTCCTGCCCATTAGCAGAGTCAGCAGGTTTAGGAGCTGGAAGGAACTGAATTTTCCTGCACTATGTATCTTGGTGAGCACAAGGCTGGCTTATTTAAAAGGTGGGAGGCTTCAGTTTGGGTTCAGCAAGTTCTTAGCTCCTGGTTTGTAATTTGGCCAAGAAAACTTTGGCTAAATTTCATCCTGAGGAATTTGATTAGAAGAAACTGAGCATTTGGTGTTTTTCAAAATAGTCTATTGTTTTGGCAGGGTTTGAACTGGAAAAGGAGATCGAATTCCAGCAGAGCTTTGAGGTTGCTCTCAGTCCAGCCCCTACACTCTGGATCTTCATGACTTTGATCTTGTTTGTGCTGTCCACAAGTCCCGTGAAGTGCAAGAGCAATACTCCACACACTCCAGGCTGAAGTGTCTTGCAGTGTTTCCTCTCACTGGAAAAGTGGAAGTGAAATGAAGGCATCGTGGAAATCAGAAAGGTCAGAGCAGGGCAAAAAACCTCATGATGAGAGAAGACAGAAAACAGAAAAGGTAATGGGTTTGGGTAGAGACCTGCCTCTTTGTAGGTGGTGTGAGGAGAGGCGAGAGGAGACAGGTAAAAGGGCACAGGAATGAAAGGAGTTGGGGTGTGCTGCCAAAACCAGAGGTTTTCTGGATAAAAGCATTTCCTTGAGAAAGACTCTGGAAATTCCCAGTTAGTGAGTGCTACACCGTAACATGGGGCAGATGGTGATTTTTAAGGGGTGAAAGGGCAAGTGACCTACTGACATGTATCCTAAGTCTGGGTTGAAGGAAGGAATTTTTTGATGGACCTCCAAGTCCCAAAACTGGGTGAGCACAAATAAGGTGAAGTTTATCTGAGCAGTGCCTGTTATTTTGTGAAACTCTGTAACTCCTTGTTGCCTTCTTAAGAATAAAAATTATTATGGCATAAAAAATCCATTCAAATTCAGGTCTTAGCTTGTTTTCTTGACTTCATCACATTAATGTATGTTTCGCCTTCACATCAGGTGTGGCAGTTCGTGTACCCTCATATTTATTATGCTCCTGTCCTCTGCTCTGCTCTTCACTATCTTTTTCCTGGTTGAAGGCTTTTATTTATACATGGTTTATATTTATTTAATTTTAACCAATATTTTTAGGTTTGATCCCATCTTCTTTGCACAGCCACTTTCTCCTTCCTGGTTCAGTTTCATTTTTTCATTTACTTAAATTAAAAACTACCTCTTCTTTTAAAAATCCATTTTCCAGATTGATGCTACATTGTCTCTACAAACATATGAAGAGAAGTTTTCTCCTTAGCCTTCACTTTGTGGCTGTTCATCCAGGTAGCTACAGAGGGGCTTTTGCTTCTTTGTTTTGCATGTTCCAGAGACACTGCACATCTCTGTCAGAAGTTTTGAGCATCTTTCACATACAGTTTCCTTACCACTGCAGTCCACACTAAAGAGGCTCAAGTTCCTTGGGGTTTAATTTCTTTCGAAACAAAACATGCATATGCAGTGCAGGCTTATTCTTATTTATCTTCCACTGAACTTATATGTAAGGAAATTATGATCATGCGCTCCAAATTTATTTTTGATGGCCACCTGCTCTATGACTTAATTGCTATTTATGACTAACAAACCTTTTGTAGGTTCAGTGATGGTTTGGTGAAGGAATTTGTCATGTCATGCTGAGAATTATAGGCCTGAGGCCCATTATGATGAGAGATGATTCACTGGTCCATAACTCAAGTTATTTTCCCCATGGCAGCAGAGTTCTTACTGGGGTTTATCTCTTTTAATATTTGCTCTCTCCCTACATATCCAGGTATGAACTCAAGCAGTTCATGGCTGGCACTGAGCTGCACCTGAGAAAAGCCTCTTTTAGCTTTCTGAGTTCCATCTAGACAATCTGTAACATCATACATGTGATACTAATGAACTGTTTTTATTTTCCTTTCAGCCAGTCCTGAAGAGCGGAATTTTTAACCCTGGGGATGACTCTTATGCTGCCATGCTCCTGGTACTTGCCTGATAATCTAGTTTACTCCCTGTATTGTTTCCTACCAATATCTAGAAGGTGGTTACAAGGATAATGGAGCCAAGGTCTTCTCAGTAGTAGCAGGTGATGTAACAAGGGGCAGTGGCAACAAGCTGAGACTTGGTAGGTTCAGGCTGAACTTCAGGAATGACTTTTTTACCAGAAGGGTAAAAAAGCAGCACTGGAACAGCACCCCAGAAAGGTCGCAGTATCTCCACTCTTGGAGCATTTCCAGATTTGGCTGGACAAAATTATGGTAACCTGGCTGAGTCAGAGGTTAGACCAGAGACTTCTGGAGGTCTCCTCCCAGTATCATTTCTCTGATTCCACAGCATCACTTGAGATTCCCTGCAGTGCACCGGCATCTGCCACTCTGGCCTCACCTGCCTCCCTGAGCTGAACTAGATGGTCCTTTGGCTACTGCTATTGCCTGCTGCTGCTTCTCTCACCACAATGAGTGTATTCTTTCCCCCTGGTGTCTAGGCCTCTGCTCATTGATACCTCCTTATCTGTCATCACATAGTGATTTAGCAGGTTTTCATCTCCTCAGTAGGAAAACAGATACACAGTGCTCTGCCAGCAGCTGTAGCACCACTGAATGGCTCTGTTGAACTCGATGCCTTCATTGGAAAACTGTGCTTTGTTGGAACATGTGGGTGCCCTCTGAGAGCACGGCTAATAACCTGTAGGGCCAGGGGAGCACAGGTGAGTGCATCTCAGACTGCCAGGGACTCACAGGCTGTGCTGGTAGGTGTGTGATCTTACCCTGGAGAGGTAGTGGGAGCCCCAGGCAGAGCAGCTGGCCACATCTGACAGCTCATGGCTCCTAAGCATAGCTTCTGCAGGAAGAGTTACTGTTCCTTGTGAGGCTTTTCCAAGCACTGAACTGGTGAGTGAGGATAGGACTGGGATGCAAAGGGTAAGTCAGTATCCAGACCCCTGAGCTGTGGCTGGGGATATCATGGTTTCTTGCAGGTGTGTATCCTTGATTTTAGCTGGCCACAGCAAGGGTGAGTCCTGTTACTGAGAGGAAAAAGACCATCAGAGAAGCAGCCAACTTCTCTCCATGTGTGTGAAGGACAGAGAAAAGGCAGTAGTTAAACACCATCGGAGCTCATCCATTTCCTTTCTTGAAGCTTGTTTTATCCCTGGTGACGTTTCTTCCTGCAAAGCCAGGGCTGAATTGGCAGCTGCTGGTGGCACTACATCCCCACTGGGCTAAAGGAGAGCTGGAGCTGGCTCATGCCACTGCAGAGCAATTGTTTTCTTTCCAGTTGAAAAAGGTTTTGCAGGGAAAAGAAAAAAAAGAAAGAAAAAAAAAACCAAACACACACACACAAAAAACCTGCTTCCGCCTCCAAGTCTTTCACAAAGATAAAGTAGCCTAAAAAGCAAATATGCAGAGAGGTGACTGCTTTCAGACACTGCAGGCTGGGAAGGGCTCCTCGACTCCAGTGGTTGTGCCTCATTTCCCTGCTGCCTCCAGACTCCCAAGCTTGGTGCAGGAAGAGTTAATAGGTTTAAATGTAGGGGTTTTCCCCCGCTGTAGCTTTGTCAGAGTGAAAGTGAAGCAGCTCTGGTAGCCAGTGTGGGGCTTCTGCTGTACCCTCACCCCTGCAGTGAAGATGAGCCAGTGAAAACAGGGTCCTCCTAAAGGTGAATGCTCTTCCAGAGAGGAAAATGGAACAGGATGAGAGGGATCAACTGACAGTCAATATCCACCCCTCACAGAGAATCCCTGCTGTGTATGGTCTAGGATGGGGAGTGGTGGACTCTGAGATGCCCACACACAGCTTCCAGCAGGCTGGTGAGGGCCCTGCCTTACGTCCTGGCTCATGGTCACTCTGTGGCTCTCCAGCAGGGTCAGCATTGCCCTGCTGCTCAGAAAAACCCACTGCAGCAGTCAAGGAGGGAACACTGCTGGCTGCAGGTGACCAGGTGGCCAAAAGTCCGTGTGGATGTATCCAAGCTGCTGGGAATGGGGACCCATCACTCAGCTGCAAGGACTGAGCCAGGGAGACAAGAGATGTAGCATTTGTTTGTGCATCCAGCCCACAGCACCAGGCCCAGCAAGCACCCAGCTGTGTTTGGCCAGTGAGGAAGGGAAGTGCCTGCAGGCAACAAGAGTCCCCTCTCCTCAGGCACTGAAACTGCCCTGCACCCTCATACCACCACTCCCAACACCCATTGTCACAGGCTGCTCATCTTCTTTCCCTTGTGGGCAGACTTTTGTACTGTGCTATCAATACATCAATTCCCTGGTTACCTCCTCCAGAATTTCCAAGAGTTCATGTCATTCCAGCAGTGGCATCATTTGAGAGAGAGATGGTGACTAGTTTGACCTGCCACAACACAGAAATTCCTCTCCCAAACACACATTTCTCCAGCCACTGGCAAAGCTGAGATGGCACTTGCAGCATCACCTCCTGCCTCAGCATCAGCTTAGTCCCAGTCAGGCACCAGCCACCTACAGCTGCCCTGGCAGAGCCCATCTCTGTGAGTGCCCATCTCAAGGCACCAGGTGGGTGCCAGGGGCAGAGGGACAAGTTCTTCATCCTGCCCAGACCTCCTCACACCTCATCTACCCACCATGGGGATCAAAACCTCTGAGTCACACCACTTCTTCCTGGTTCCCCATGCTTTCTTTCTGGTGTCCTCTCATACCCATTTTCTCTGTCCTTCTCTACCCTTTCACTTCTTCAGCTTTTATTTGACTCCCTGAGGTTCTGAGGGAGCAAACATCTAATTTCCTTCAGGGGAAAAGAGATTCTATGACCGAAGCAACAGAACAAAGGTCTGTAGCAAGTGGGCTGGGCCCCAGTGGACAGACACAAGAAAACAGCCATGCCCCAAGGGGTTAGACACACAGCTGGACCCGATGTTCAGCTGGAGGCTGGTGGCACTAGAGAACTACAGCAAAAAATGCTTCCCCCTGTTGGAGCTGTTGGGGTTCGCACTCTCCTTGCTGATGTCAGATTGCTCCTGTGTCTCCTTCTGACCCAGCAGAGAAAAGCAAGCCATGCCTGCAGACTAACGAGTTATGACACATCAGTGCAGCCAGTACAACTGGCCCTGGGTCTGTGTGGCTTTGGCCGACTTGTTTCCTGTCACATGCGTGTGCCTGACAAGAGCACGCACAGGGCCAGCTGCTGGGGAGCGCGGCCGTTCAGCTGGGACAGCTCGCTGCCTGCTCCGCTGCCCCGGGCAACACAGCATCACTGACCCTTCCCTTCCTCTGCAGAGCAAGGGAGATCCCAAGGGCAGGAGGGGGATGTTGTTGCTGCTGTCATCTTCGTCACTGACCTCTTCACTGTGCTCAGGAGAAGAGCAGCTGGGAGTTTAAAATGCTGAGCCTCTTCCCTCGTGGTCGAGATGCAGAGAAGAGCGTCTGCCTCCCCCCTGTACCGCCTTAAGAGAGATGGAGGTCAGGATATCCCAGGATCCTGCAGGGAGAGGCACGGAGTGAATGAGCTGGAGACTCATTTCTGGTGGAAGGCAGCATGAGGTGATGTTTTGCACTGCTTTGGTCTCACTGCATTTTATTTCTTTTTTTTGTTTGTTTGTTTGTTTCTCTCTCCTTTTCAAATAAACCAAAGCCTTGGCAGCTTCAAAGGGCTTCAGAATAGAGGACACCTTTGCGCCACTCACCTGCAGTCCTTTGCCTCCTGTCCCTCGACACATCCTGCTCAGAAAAGCCAGCCCTGTCCAAATATTAACAGAGCACTTGGTTGGTATAGGAGGGGGAGGGCTGCCCTTGCTGGAGGAGCTGAGTGACCATTCAGGGATGGACTCACAGGAAAACACATCTTCATCCAGGGAGGGCAGCCAGGACAGACTCAGCTCCGTGCTGCACTGCTGTGTTCCAGGCAACAGGCAGACACTTCTAGAAATGCCTCTTCTCTGGTTTCAGAGAAAATGACATTGCATCTAGGTGTGTTTGTATGACTGCATATATCACGTGGAAATACAGGCACATGCATGTATGCATCCATGTTGTAAGTAGATGTACAACATGTATGTAGATGTGCACCTGTAGATGTATATAAGTACACTTGGTCAATGCCTGCAAGGCATTAACCAACACCTTTATGTATTTATGCATTTTATGTGTGAAGCTGAGCATGTATGTAGGCAAAAACTGGTACTTCAAAATGGTAAATCCTCAAGCAGGGCAAGCTATGGGTTAAACTGATGGCAAATCAAGCAATCAGGAAAACAGGACTTCCCAGGAGAAAGCTGCAATAAAAATTTTATTAATAGACATTTCACTGCTGGGAGTTTACAAGATGAAGATCTGTGTCTCTGTAGTTGTAAAAAAAAAAAAAAAAAAAGGACACATTTCAACACTTTTCTGGCCTAAGAGGGAATTTGAAGATTAACACTTAGAAATCTTGTATAAAACCAACAGGGGAAGAAAAAAAAAGGCAGAAGGAAGGGTATGGAAAGGAGGTATATGGCACACAATAAAAGTGAGAATTTATGAAGCATACAAGGTGATAAGGAGTGTTCAAAATAATCTGGAAAAACTGGATTGCTGCAAGTGCTAACGGCACTTGGAAGCAGTTTTTTTTTCAAAATACATTGAAAACTAAGAAATGGCAGTGAGAGCCTAGGCTCTTACTGTGTGGATAGAGGTAAAACTGTTGATAGTGAAGACTTTTGATGGAGGCTTCTTGTTGTTTGCATACAGAAAAAAACAGATTTGTGTACTCACACTACGGGGGTAGTAAAAAACTTTTTCAACTTTCTGCCAACTAAGGAAAGTTTCAACAGCATCTATTAAGCATAAGTATTTTCATATCAGTAGCCAGGCAAATCTGCATCTCAGAATCATAAAAGAAAATTGACTGAGGAGGCACCTGGTCCAATGAAGTTAGGTATTTAAAAATCCTGGTGTACTAGAGAAATCCCAAGGTCTTGGAAAAACATGTGCCAGTGTCCAGAGAGAGAAAGCAAGATGACTGTTAGATGGTTCTGTAGTAATAATCATAGGTGAGAGAGTGTGAAGTTAGTTAACAGATGTTCCAACAATTAATATAATTTTCATAATTTAGTGTTAAAAAAAGAGTTGTGAGAAACAAACCTGATGTCATTCTTTGACAAAATAGTGCATTTGGTTCATGAAAGCACTGGTGCAAACAAATCAAGAAACTTGTAAACTCTGAAGAAAAAAGAATAGCATCTGTATACATCACAATTCGGGTTACATGGATTAATTAGCAGCTAAGAGGCAAAACTTCATTGTCCAAAAAGAATCAGTGATCACTGCTGAAAATGTGTGTCTCTCTGCAAGAACTGTGCTGTTTAATAATCACACCAGGAGATACAACTGTAAAAAACACTGTTGATAAAATTTGCAAATGTCAAGGTCAGCAGCTAAAGGAGAGGGAGTCCTTTGGATGAGCACGGGTCACCTGGCCAGGTGAACATCCTCAGCCAAGGCAGGGTGCTCAGTGGTGGTAGTGGAGTCTCTTCAGGTCCTGGACCACCATGCTCCCTCAGTGCTGTTGATCCTTGAATCCCTCTGGGTTGTCTGACCCGTGGGAACACCTAAGTGTGACCAGGGGCAGAGTGTAACTGCTGGTGGAAGCAGTTTTGGCTTATGTCCTTTCCCCTTCACTTTTGCTGCTGCTGCTCTGTCTCAGGACTCAAGTAAGCTTTGTGGACAGCCTGCTGGAACTGGGCACCCCTGGACAACTCCAGGTGGGAGTGTGACCACCGGCTCCTGTGCAGACAGTGAGGAAGGACAAGCTGCCAGGAGCAGGAGCCTCACTGGCAGCCACTGGAGATGTCACCCTCATCTGTGACTGACAGTGCAGCGCTGAAAGCCCAGCAAAGCCTGAAGCTGCAGCACCACCCCCTGAGCAGCCGCCCACACGGCTCTTTATTAGCCTGAAAGCCTGGAGAGGGTCCAGAGCAAAAGGACGGGAGCAATTAGGAAGGTCAGACAATGCCTGAGCCATTACTCTGGTCTGGCTAAACCAGAATCTCTCGGCCACAACACAGAAAATACAGAGCACTTGGTGGCACCATCACCTGCAGAGAAAGGCACGGTGAAAAAACTACCACTGCAAGTTACATTGAGGCACACACAGAGCCGAGTAAGACATCACATCCTCAGCAGTGAGGATGACTGTCATAGCTATCAGTCAACAAAAGGGGTAGACTGTCTTTCAAGGTATTCAAATAAAGGTCAGGTTCGTTTTTTCAAGATGTCCTTTCATAATGATTTTAAAAAATTAAAATTAATTACATCAGTGAAAAGAGACACTGGGTAAAATTCCAAGGCCTGTGTTCCACTGGAAATGAGAGCTGGCAGTTTGTCTGCCTTTTTGGCCCATAAACTGAACTTGGAAGGAAGTAAAAATAATGGAGATATGGAAGAAATGCCTTTGGAGTGGCCATATTCCTTATAAGGGGAAATATACCATGGCATTTGATTTTGACTGCCCACTCTCTGATATTCCCCACTGTGCAATATGCAATTACTGTGTTCCTGAAGGTCTCAAGCTGGATTTAAACCACAAAAACAAGTGAAGCAGATACTCTGAAGCAGAAAAAAGTGATACTCAGTGATAAACAAGGTGACCTTGTGCTTAAGAGCAATATTCATTCCATTTTAAATATAAAACACTTATTACAGAAAATGTCACTGAGACTAAGAGTGCATCAAATCTAAACTTGATTGCATTAAGAAGACAGGGATAAATAATATTAGTCATTCTGCTTCTCTGGGAGACAGCCACGCTGCCTTCCAAGGTCGAATGGGCCATGGCCAAGTGCCACATGGCATCACTGCCTGGCCACGTGGATGGAGGAGCAGGGATCTGGTCATCATCTGATTAGCTGCTGGGCACCCCAGCCCATTGCAAGGAACACTGTCTCAGTGCAAATAAATATTAAATTTAGCTGTTTAAAACTAACTCTTTAGGAGAATTGTTGGATATAGGAGACAAAGTTTTATACATGTTTTGTCAACCTGCAAAACAAAAGATTAAGTTCTTTGCACTTGAGCCAACAAAGATTACTTGGAGGCTGTGGCTGCATTGTTTTGTGGATATGGACAAGCCAGAACGTCTAAGGTGGTATTAAAAGAGCAGATATTTTTCAAAGAATAAAGCAAAGCTCAAGATTATATTTTCCCCATAGATTCCACTTGTTTGACTATGCTTCTGCTCATTCAATTTAAGTTAGCAAAACAGACTCAGCAGTTTAACTACATTGGTTTAAAAGCACTTTATGAGCAGACCTGAAGCTCAGCTGCCTCCAAGAAAACACACACTGACCAGAGGTAAATCATTTAAATAAACTGTGTTTCCTTCAACCTGACATTGTATCACAATCACACATCCTGCAGTGCTTCCAGAACAACTGTGGGCATTGTTTCTCCAGCACAGGTACAGAGCACAGGCACCCTGTTCAGCCAAAGCCCCTTTCTGGGACATGGCAGACACAAGAACAGGAGAGGCCACTCCCAACCCTCCAGGTCAGTGTGCCAGCCCCCCCCAGCCAGGCACCTGCCACCTCTGTGACACTGGGATTCAGCATAGGTGCACCACAGGAAGGACACAGCTTACCAAGGATTGCTTTTTGAGTCATAGAGATGTCACTCTAGAAACATGTGAGAATGCTGGATGGAGCTCTGAGCAACCTGCTCCAGTGAAAGGTATCCCTGCCCAATGGGTTGGAACTAGGGGATCTTTAAGGTCCCTGACAACCCAAACCATCCTCTGATTCTACGGCATCTCTGAAAATGTCAGAAGCCTTGAGAGTTGTGCTCACCCTCACATGTAATTGCCAAGTTCATCACAGATCAGACAGCAAAGAACCCTTTATAGGGCCTGAAGGCTTACAAGGATATAACGCCCTGAAGAGTACAAATTGCTGACCAAAGACATGTCCTCACTGGTGCTGCATGTTTGCTTCTCCTAGAGACACCAGCCTTCTGCATTGAACACTTTCTCTGATGTGTCCTTCACCTGGGCTTCAGTAACATGAGCACTGATAAACTACAATAGACAACAAACTGCCTGAAACATTCCCTATTTCTCTGCCTCTCAAAAAACCCACGAACAAACAGAAACCACACGCACACATACAAAAACAAACAAACAAAACCAAAACAAAACAAAAAACCAAAAACAAAAACACCATCACAAAAGGAGAAAGAAGAAAGCGGAAAAGGATTGGCCTTTTCTCAAGGCCTCCAGCTCTGTTACAGTCACCCCTGAGTTGTGAGACAAAAAATGGGACTCATGCTTCCCTCCAGAGCATGATGTGTAACATTAAGTCAGTCCAGCTCCCACCCACTGCAAAAACATGCTCCTCCTCCCAGGTCAGTTGAAAATTCCACTTCTCCCAGGACACCCAGGTGGGTTCCCATGCATTTCCTTCAATGAGTGATAAGCAGGTGCTGAAAAATGGCAGATATTCTCTCCAGATGAAAAATTAACTGAGAAGTTCAACAAGCCCATCTGGAGTGGAGAGGGCTGATTTCAGGCTCCAGGACCAGCAGCAGTTGGCAGCAGCCCCTGGTGGGGAGAGACAGCAGAGGAGCAAGGACCATCCCACCATCCCAACCAGGTTGATTGCAGCAGTGGGAGCTCCTTGTCCTGAATCAGGAAAAGAGAAAGGAGAGGGTCAGTAGCAGCAGTGAAGCTGTTTGTGACACAAACACACCCCTCTGTCACTGCTGCTGTCCCCTTCACCAGGAGCTGCATCAAAGCACCTGGACCTCCACATCCCTTATGTCCTGCAGCTAGAGCCAACCACTCCACAAGTCCTGGCTGGCTCCAGCACCACAGGCAGCATTCATCCAAGCATGCATCCAAACCTTCAGGAGGTGGACCAGAGCACACACACTCACACACTGTCAGATTGGCAGAGTATGGATGTCCTGCTGGGGACATTAGCACCATGGAGTGGTGTGCCAGGCTGCTCCAGACCCTCCTAGTCTCTAACTTACTAATCTCTCGTCTTATAATTCACGTTATCTCCATCTGAAGCTCAAACAAGTCCCAGAAGCTCTTCCACCACCTGCCCCCGGCCAAACTGGGGCATCACATTCAGCCCTCTCCCCTCCTCGGGTACCACGCCGGGGGTAGACACCGGGTTACACACTTCTCAGGGCAGTTTCAGCTGCTTTACTCCGGAGATCCTGTAAGACTCTTGGACAGATGCCATTGCTCCCAGCAAGTTGTTACTGTTTGCTTTGTCAGTGTGCTGAACAGCCTTCTCCGCAGCTACTTCAGTTTCAGACAGGTTCGCTGGCAAACCCCACCCTGCTGAAGCATGGGTTCTGCCACCCTGACCTCATCACTCAACGCTTCACACAGGCTGCAGAGGTGTCTGTGATGGCCTTATCTCTGCCGTGCACTCCCTGCATAGCCTGATCACTGCTTTGCCCTTCAGAACATCTGGCAGGTGCCTGATGCATCTCAAGAGAGATCTGTTAGCTTTGATTCCTTTTGCTAGTTGTTCCTTGTTTAGCCTGATGTGCTGCCTTTCTATACGCAACATTACAAAGTTTCTCTAATTTTCCAGTTGTAGACAGCTCCAGATGCTTTTTGGAACCTCCCTTACCCCACAGGACAATTGTTTCTGTAGCCCACAAGGAAGGTGTTCATGCCATTTTTCATCCCAAGAGCATGCCCAGTTACTAAGGACAGTGTGACAGGAGTGAATTCAGGTGATGAAGATGTGAAAGGGGTAACACTTCTGGACACACAGCAGAAAACAGTTGTGGCAGATGCTGTTACAGGCCATCAGTGCTGGGCACTGGAATGTCACAGAGAGAGGGTGAGGGAGGAGGAAGAGGGAACAGCAACACTGCTCCAGCAGGTACAGCCATGTGGTGACAAGAGGAGGCAAAAGGGGTTAGGGACAAATGAAGGGTAGTGGCAGAGGGTTGTACGGGGTGGTAACACTGACTTCCCACCATATCCAGGTGCAGCTTGCAGAGAAGGAGGGCACAAGTTTCTTCTCTTTTTGAGTCCATTCACTACTGTTCTTTCCATTCAGCTTCCTCTCCTTCCCTTGTTTCCAACCCTACTTTTTATAATTTTCTTTTCCCTCTTTTTAAAACAATTCTGAAGTCCTGTGTTTGTTTAGTATTGGTTTCTTTACAAATTGCTGGTTTTCCCTTCTTTTATATTACTGTACATACCTAAATCATCCTCACAGACCTGTCCTCCCATGAAATACCATCAACATCTTACTAAGTCCTTAGCATGAAAGATCAATTGCCTCAGCTGATAAATATGCACATCCTCATACCACGAGAAAATACTTTGAGATTCTTTACTGACAGGGGATAAGAAAGACAAAAGGCCCAAGACCCCTTGAAGTGGACCATTTTTCAAGGTACAGAGGAAGATTCTTTCTCTAAAAAAACAACCTATTTGTCTCACTTGATGAAAACCCCTTCCCCACTTCAAAATCCACCCAGGAGTACAAACTTCTTGGTACGTGAGATGTACCTGAAGCAGCTGAAATCTTGATATAAAGTCAAAAGAAGAAATTACAGAATGGGACAGTGACTATAATGAAGAAATGTCACTCTTCTCAGTATCACTAGAAGTAGCCACATGGCTTGACTAAGACTCATGTTTTGTTGGTCAACCTTTTCTGCTTAAAAGAAATGATGAAATTAAAAAAAAAAATGAATCCAGATATTCTGAGTCCTACAGAGAACAAACCTCAGATTACTTCATTGTAAAAACAAAGACAACACCAAAGAGTATCTTGTTACCTAATGCTTTGCCTGAATTTATCAAGCTACACCTTGAACAAAATTTAGGTTCTTTGCCTCCTGGACCGTTCCAGAGCTTTCAGACCGTTTCCAGACTATTGCGTCACTGCTAGCCTGAGATCTTGTGAGGGAAGGCATAAAACCTCTCAAGCAGAAGAATGAATTGAACACATTGGAACAAATACAAGGGAGGCTGGAAAGTGGAGGTGATGCCTTCTGCTCCTCCTTTTGAGAAGGGTGTGGTGGGAGGTGTTCCCTTGGGCCATTTGGCTATGAAATCTGGCTTTGCCCATAAAAGAGTTGGGATTTATAGATTAACTTTTCTTCTTAAGGGCTTAAGGGCCCTTTGGATCCCCTTTTCAAGGGTATGGGTTTGGGCTTGTATTCCAGAGGAGGAGAGATCACCATCAGCAGAGCCGAGAAGCAGAAGCAACGTGAAACCACTGGGGTGGGAGTGCCTGGGTTGGGGCATTTGGAGAATCACATGAGGCAGTGTCAAAAATCAAGCTAAACATAAGCAAGGCTGTCCTGTCACCAGCTCTGGGCAGGCAGCAGGGAGCACCTGTGTCCACCAGGCTGTGCTGAGCTGGGCGCTGCCTTGGGCTCGCAGGGGACCAGCCCCAGCCCTGTCATCTCTGTTGGCTGGGGAGCAGCAGCTGCCGGATGAAAAACTGGTCTGAGGTGGCTGCTTCTGCCTCCGATTTCCAAGGAACAGGCAGGGGAGATCAGGAAAGGGGTGGGGACAGAGAGCCAGGGAGTCAGGTGGCTGTGATAATGGTTATATTGTTAGGGCTGGAATGAGGAAATTGAAGATTTCACCTGGGGAGGGCAGGGGAGGGTGGGGGGACGTCAAAGAGGCTCCATCTTGATTGCCCACTTATTAATTGCCCCTCGGGACAAAGCAGATGCAGAACCAGTCCTATAGGTTTGCTGGCTGCTGTTCCAGCCTGGACTGTCCACCCAGCTTCCAGATGTGTGCTGGCTTAGCTGTGCCAGTGGGTGGGAATTTTCATCTGGCCTTTTCCACACTTGGTCCCATAGCAGCAGGACTGGAATAAGATCAGTGTCTGTGGAGCTGTGGATCTGGCTAAGCGTGGATTTCCATGAGGGAATCTGCAGCAGAGGTAGAGCTCTGATTCTCTCATTCAGGACAAGAGGGTCATAAGTAATGAGGATGGCAGCTGGCTCGGACACAAAGTAGTGTGGCTAAAGGGTCTGGGTCACTGGGCTTCTTCAGCACCTTGTCTGATACACCATTGCCAGGAAGCAACATCCCTTTTCCTGAAATACGGATGACAGATGGGAGTCAGCTCCATTTTTCAGAAGCTAATTCAAGTTTGCCAGATGCGTCTTCTGGGGTCTACTCAACTCGACTTCGTTCTCCTAAGAAGAGAGCCTGGGTTCTCTCCACCCAGTCTCCAGCAGGACTTTCTCAGTCCTACAATATTTTATTTTCATGATTCTACCCAGTAATCTCCCATCTTTCATGCAGATAACAATTCAATTTTCCCCCAGGGCTCCCTCCTGCTTCACCAGAGTGGCTCTCTGCAGCCACTCTGCTCCTACAAGGTACAAATGAAGACATGCATTGGAAATCAGCCTCCTGGGGACACAAGGAAGGGGAAGTGTGTACATGGACATGCTCTTGCTGCTGTGGTATCACTGGTGATTTGGGACAGACACCACTGCTGCCTGGCAAGTTACATCAGTAGCATGGGAGAAGACAACCAACAGCCCAGTAGATTGGTTTGCAAATCCCTGATGGCTTTTTAATGATGACCCTCTTTGGAGATCACCACCTCTGCCTCAAGGAAGTCCCTGCACCCTGGGGAAACACCTCCCTGCTGAAGACAGCAGCCATTCAATGTGTGGCCTCACATCCACCCATCTTTGCCACCTACTGTGCTGGGGCTTCTTTGGCCAAACAAACTTACAGCAACACCCATGGTGCTGTTCCTTGACTGTTCAGGTCACGAGTTTTAATGCAGAAAAATATAAGCAGCTGCAGGTAACCCATAAATAATCCCAAAATAATCACTGGCTTTTGCTTTGTAGCAGAAGGAAAGTACAATTGCCTTTACAGATATATAAAAGAATTAAATGGATCAAAGGTCTTACAAGTAGTTCAAAAACATGTATAATTTGTTACACTTGGAATCCATATCAGTCAGGGAGAGATTTTTCTTTTTCTTTTTCTTTTTTTTTTTTTCCCATGACAGTAGGGACAGTAGCAATGTGTAGAAAAGAAGTTTGTTCTATTTTAAAATGTTGTGTGTACTACAGATCATTATCAAATTCCTACCTGGGCAGATAATCGACGTAGCTGGTAAGGAAACATTTCAAATTTGATGCCATAAAGAGTGATTCATGTTTACTCAAAGGCTGTTCAGTGGCAATAAAAAGCAATTGTGCATTCAGAGCTTGTGAAGATGTAATATACAGAAGCACTGCCCAGAACAACAGGGCACTTCCCATTTCACAAGAGAAGGAACTAGTGACAAGGATCTTCTCAGCACAAAGCTCCTTGGGTTTAAAATGTTGTTAGAGGTGGAGTAAATATGATGAACCAAAACTTCCAAAGAAGATTTGTAGTGCCTGATGGAAGATCTTTCACTCTATTGCAAGACTTGGGATTTCAGAAGACAAATTATCCCGTAATTGCTGAGCCTGAATGGCAGCGAGGGTAATAAACATCAGTGTCAAAACCAGTTCCATCAGGTGTGACTCACCTTGATAGGTCAATACCTCTGGATGGAAATATCCAGAAAGCTGTGGATGGGCAAAATGCTCAGAAGACTCTAGTGTGAGGAAAGCTTGAGAGAGGAGTGAACCTAGTCACCTAAACAATCAAGAGGAGTTGCTTTTGCAAACTGCACCAGTAACTCCTCACCACTGCCTTCTGTTACAGTGCAGTAACACAAGGAGGCCTGAGGAAATGGTACCATTTATGACTGACAGTCTGGGTCAGAAAATGGTCACTTCAGTGATCTACTTCATGTACACACTAGGAAAAAAAAAAATAAAAACAAAAACTAGCACAAAACCTGGGAAGATGTAAGTAATAATTTAAAAAACCCAACCCTGAAGAGTTAGCAAATTCTGATCTTCTTCTGATGGAGATTGAGACTGGCAGCTGAGCTGGCAACAGGAAACTTGTTGCTTGCATTGTCTCTAGAGCACTTGAAGAATCAAGTGGCAATTGTGTTTGTAGCAATGTTAAAAATAAATTTTTGGTTCCTTTGTGCACTGGCAGTCGATCTGCAGCACACCTGTGTGACCATGGGGACACAGGCACTTTTACAGAGCCACGGCCAAAGGTGATATTCGCATGACTGAAGCAGCTGGAAGTCATCTCGGGGCTGATACGTGCTCCAAGGTGTGCCACAGCAGCAGATAACGCACGGCAGCCCCAGAGCACACTGCGGGGAGAAAGAGGGAAAGGGGAATTGCTCAGAGAACAGCTGTCACGGCCACTGGAAAAGGTCAAATGGCCAGTAAATGGCTTTTTAATTCTTAAAAAAAACCCCAAACAACACATGGATAAAGTCTTCTGAAAAATAAATTTAGATGTGTATGTGTATAGAGAGATAGATACATGTGTATTATCATTATCTGATATTCTTGTCCAAACTTGGTCAAAGGCCAAAAGTTCTCCCAAACAACGTGGTGGTGGAAATTGTCAGCTATGACAAAATGCTGAGAAAATTGCTAAAGACTGTAATTTGGATACAGCGAATCAGTCCAGATGTTTGAGGTTTTAATTAATAGTCAAGTCAAAAGAAAACAAAAAAATATAAATTACCTTTGTCTCACACCAACAAAGAGGACCATGTTTGTGAATTCATTTGCAAGGATCAGCTGAAGGCAATTTAAAGTCCTTTTACATACTGTGGAAATCAGAGAATGCCTACATGTTACCAAATTTGGCTGTAGTTGCTTAGTGGGTGCTGTTAACTTAAATGAGTATAAAAGGGGCATTTTCAGGGGCAAAATAACTTCTGTCCCCAGTAAGATAGAGTCACAATTCCAGTTAAGAGAGAGGTGGGACTGGAGGATTAGTCCATTAGTGTAACAGTAATTTCAGGAATTTGTGATTATGTAAGTCACACAAGTTTCTCCCTGTGAAGAGACTGGATTAGAGCTCCACAGGTTCCATTGGTAATTGTAAGCACCAATGCTGCATAATTTCCAGTCTCCAGGTCTATCTAAGTGCACGAAACTTGCAAGTGGCACAAGTCACAGAGCTCACATTTCTCCACTAAATGACATTTCCTACTGGCACTGCCCAGGGTGGGGTACGGAGCTGCACGGGCTGTCTGCCCAACCCAGGATACTTCTAATCATGGAATGGCTTGGGTTGGAAGGGACCTTAAAGGTCACCCAGTTCCAACCCCCCCTGCCAGGCAGGGACACCTTCCACTAGATCAGGTTGCTCAAGGCCCCATCCAACCCGGCCTTGAACACTTCCAGGGATGTGGCATCTACAGTTTCTCCAGGAAACCTGCTCTGGCACCTCACCAATCTCAGTGAAAAAATTCTCCCTAATATCTAATCTAAACCTTCCCTCCTTCAGTCTGAAGCCATTTCACCTTGTCCTGTCAGTACATGTCCTGATGAACAGTCCCTTCCCAGGTCTCCTGCAGCCCTGTTAGATACTGGAAGGCAGCAATAAGGTTTCCCTGCGGGCCTCACTTCTCCAAAGCTGAACTATCCCAACTCTCTCCTCACAGCCTGCCTTCACAGGAGAGGTGCTCCAGCCCTCTGATCATCTTCATGGCCTCCTCTGGACTCTATCCAAAAGGACCACGTCCTTCCTGAGTTGGGGGCCGCAGAAGTGGACGCAGTAATGCTCTGAGGAAGCTGCGTTTTAATAAGCACTTGATACAGTATTAGTCCATTCACCTCATGCCACCCACTTTTTGCAACTCTCATCTTTGATGGAAGTTCACAAATAATTTACTGGAGACACCATTAAGTTCAGGACTGCAGGGGAAACGCTGCTTTTGCTTTGCATTGCTGTTGTGTCAGGGGCTGGAGCTAGCGGGACGCTCCAGGTTGTGGCTGTAGGTTTGCAACAAGCACCTGTCACAAGGCTGTTCCTGGCACGCTGACACTTCACTGCTGGCCTCAGAAGTGTACGGCTTGCCATTTTCGAGCATGGGATTTTGCAATACGAAGAGGTGAAAGTGGCTGAGTATTTTGAGTCACTAACCAAACCACAGCTAACTCAATAAGGATCAAAATTCAGTAACCAAAGACTCCGAACAAGGAGTAACCAAAGGTAACCAGAAAGGGAAGAAATAAGCAAAAACTTCAGAGGGAGCTAGTTTGAAAGAAAATCATTGGGAGAAAAGATTTGTAAAGGAAGCAGTTATAATGACGGGGGAGTGTTTGGGACTTTCGGTCAGGTTTTGCTAAGGGCGCTCATTTCCGTGGTCCAAGGAAACACTGGAAAGCTTTGGGTAATGCCGGGAGGCCTTGATTTCCCAGGCACAGATCAGCGAAACAAGTTCCCACTCATGGTTGGGCCAGGCAGCTACGGACACAAAAGATTTCTTTAGTTAAGGCACCAGCAAAGGCGATGCGGTAGCTGAGGTCTATCACGGACTCGCCCCCAAGCCTTCTCGGTCCCCTCTCCCTCAGACCTCACCCGAAACTCGCGGCTTTGCCCTTGGAAAGCACAGTGTGGCGATGAAATCCAGGCCCTCACCGCCGGTGGGTGGCAGGGCAAGGCCCCGGGGGGGACGGACCGTGGGGATTCCCGGCCGGCCGGCGCTGCCTCGGGGACCAGCGCTGCCAACTTTCTTTCTGCATCGCCTGGGCTCGCTGGGACGCCGCGTCCCCGCCGGAGGGGGTGGGAGGAGTAGGTTCAGGCTGCTCGGCGGCCGTACCTGGCCGGGGCCGGGCTCCCCTCGGGGGGCCGGGGGGCCCCGCTGCCCCGGGAGCGCCTTGACCCCGCTGGCACCGCCAAGGTCACCGCCCCGACGTGTTCCCGGTCCCCCAGCCCCGCCGCCGACACTTGAGAGTTTAAAGAGGCTTTTCTTCCCCGGGAGCGGCGCCTGTGGGAAGGGGAAGGGGCAGGGGCAGGAGGGGGCAGGCAGGAGGGACAGGCGGGAGGGGCGGGGAGAGGCTGGCAGGGCAGGAGCCGGGCGGGGTGCTGGCTCCAACTGGAAAGGAACCGGTCCCAGCCCAGCCGGGGAGGCTGCGGGAAAGCCGGCAGCGCTGGGCAGAGCACACCGGCCCCGGCCCCGGCCCCGGCCCCGGCCCCGGCCCCGGCCCCGGCCCCGGCCCCGGCCCCGGCCCCGGCCCGAGCAGCCGCCGCCCGCCATGGGCACCGCGCTCCCCGTCAGTGCCGCGGCCCCGGCGGGGCGGGCGGGGGGCGCAGCCGCGGGGGGACGGGGGCTCCGCGGGGGGAGGATCCACCCCGTGTCGCATGTGGGACGGGAGCACTCGGAGGGGGACCTGCAGCCTGGGTGGGGGTCAGGGAGGAGAGGGTGAAAGCAGCGGGGCTTGGGGAGGATGGTGATGCAGAGCCGGTTTGTGCGGCGGGCATGGCTTCTCGGAGCCACAGCCGTGCTGCGGGACCCACTAATTCTGAGTTTGTGCTGTAGAGTGGGTCTGTGAAGGCAGGGAAGATGCCAGAAGGGGAGAAAATGAGACAATGTAAGCAAGAAGAGGAGCAGCAGCAGAAAGAAGAGGAGCGGGAGGGTCTCATCGAGTTCTACAGTTCCTACCAGGAGCTATTCCAGTTCTTCTGCAGCAACACAACCATCCATGGGGCTATCCGCCTGGTGTGCTCCAAAAAGAATAAGATGAAGACAGCCTTCTGGTCCGTTCTCTTCTTTCTCACCTTCGGCTTAATGTACTGGCAGTTCGGGATCCTCTACAGGGAGTACTTCAGCTACCCCGTCAACCTCAACCTCAACCTGAACTCCGACAGGCTGACTTTCCCCGCCGTGACGCTGTGCACCCTCAATCCGTACAGGTAAGAAGCAGACTTGCAGAGATGCTGACTGCCTTGATTTGGATGGGTGCAGGATGAAGGCACATCTGGTTCTCCCCGTGGTCCTCGACTGCCCACTGCTGTAGCAGTGCCGGTGGAAAGGACACTTTCCAGAGGCCTCTGCTGCTGCAGGGCACTCACAGGAAGGCTTGTGAGCTTAGGCAGCTCTGCTTGGCAGTGTATTTAGCTGGCTGCAATGTAAATTGCCACAGGGCTAGGGCAGATTTACTTCTCTCCTGCAAGAAAGCCTCCAGCAAGGGGTTAGATTTACAACTGGTGGCAGGAATACCCAGAATCACCCCAGCAAACTTTGCTGCCTGTCTTATTCCGAGCTGTTTGTGTGCATCCAGCCCCAAAACTGCTGGTCTTCTCTCCCCCCTGTACAGATACAGCGCCATCCGAAAGCAGCTGGATAATCTGGACCAAATCACCCACCAGACACTGCTAGACCTCTATGACTACAACATGTCTCTGCCACAGAGAGACTGGTCCACATCGTCCACACAAAGGCGTAGCTCAAGGAGCCTGCTCCATCATGTCCAGCGCCATCCTCTGCGGAGGCAGAAGCGGGATAACTTAGTCAACTTGCCAGAGAACAGTCCCTCAGTGGACAAGAATGACTGGAAAATTGGCTTTGTTCTGGTGAGATCCCTAGATATCCCATGCCCTACCCACTCCAGTCTCTGCCTGGCTACTTTTGTCTTGTTAGAGTCTTCCCTTCCCCTTCCTTTGGCCATGCCTTTCCTTACATAGAAGTCTGGTTAATCTCCACTGGCTTTTGCTAGTGACAGATGAATTCACAGAGGTGAATCCTTTGCTTCATACAATCCTGCTCCCCAAATTCTCTCCATGTTTATGCAGGCCCCAGGGGAACATGTCCATGTCAGTGTACATCTCTTCCCAAGAGCAGAAAACCTTGTCCTTCCTGAGGGTACATCAGCCTTGCAGTCGCTTTTGAGAGCAGTTTATCAGCATCAGCTGCTGCATTGCCCAATAATAGCAAAGGAGAAAGTATTTGATGGTCCTGGGCCACCTGAAATGTGATCATGGTGACAATTATTCCTAGGTGGCAGCTTCCTCGCCCTAGGGTATTTGTCTTAGCATTTAAAAAGGCACTGAAGGACTGAAGCTAATCGCTCAGCAGTTAACTGAAGTTCCCAGAGGATCACAAACGTTTTTCTGGACACACCCTGAAGGAAGGGCTCCCCACGCAAGAATTTAAAGCTCCTGGTTTTATACCAGGTAGAATTTATGTGCAGGTTACCCTGCACACCTTGCCGCCTCCTGGGTTTTACTCAGCCTCGCTTATTCACCTGGCGTTGCCCTCCCACCGAGGACCTGCCCTGGGTTTTTTCCATCTCCTGCTGATCACCTGCTGGTCACACACAGGAGTGCTGTGAAACTCTTCACATCCTCGGTCATCTGCCTGTGCTGAGGGAGCACAGCTTACCCACGGGCAGAGCCCTGTCTCCTGGACAAGAAGACTTCTCTGACACGGCTTGTCTCCTTCCTAACAGTGCAATGAAAACAACGACTGTTTCCATCAGGCCTACTCCTCGGGGGTGGATGCCGTGCGGGAATGGTACAGCTTTCACTACATCAATATCCTGGCACAGGTGCCTGATGCAAAAGCCCTGGACGAGTCTGACTTTGAGAATTTCATCTACGCCTGCCGCTTCAATGAGGCAACGTGTGACAAGGCGTAAGTAGTAGGGGAAACACCCCTGAAAACACTCATTTTGTGCTTGGGTTCAAGGGGAACCAAGGAACCCACATTAGAGAACCTCTTTTCCAAGGCTGGACTGTTCCTTGTTCAGTTCTCTTTTGGAAGACGAAGTGATCTTTCTTGAGTCTTTCCTGTGGGTTTTGCGTATCAGGGCCACAGGTTCTGTGACCTGGAACTGTGAACCTCGAAGGATGATTTTGCCTTTTTCTGGGTTTCACACAACTGAAATAATTATTCTGGTACAAAGACCAGAGCGGGCACAGATGTGCAGCATAGAAGTATTTTTATTCTACCCTCCACAGTGGTAAAGTGATACACATCAGCCCACATAAAGGAAGAAGAGAAGAGAGAGTTGATACAAAAAGACAGTAAAAACATATCCCACTTCTCTCCTGCCATTATTGGTCAAAAAGCCCCAAGGAGGTAGTGGAATGAAAACGATCTGCAAGGGAGGAAAAGCTAAGAGTTTTCCTCAGTATTAGTAAGATAATACAGTAATTGCTAGCACTGCTAAAACCCATTTGGGCTCTGAAAAGCAGCATGAAAAACCTCGTGTAAAAACCTGTCCAGCTCCAGGACGTTTTTTACAGCACATTTAATTGCCTTTCCCTGTTCATGTGAGTTTACATAACAAATACTGCCCATCTGCTGTAAGCCCCTCTACCTGCTGGTGGAAAACAGAGCTGTTTCTTTCAGAATGCCCTTCCCCTTGGTTTCACAGCCCTTCTCACTCTGCCTGAATGTTTCTGTTCCCCTCTCAGGAACTATACCCACTTCCACCACCCCTTGTATGGGAACTGCTATACCTTTAATGACAACAGCAGCAGCCTGTGGACATCCTCACTGCCTGGGATCAATAATGGTGGGTGAGAGGCACTCTTTGGTGAGTAAGAACAGCTTAGCTCTGTTTTCCCTAGGCGTTATGGGCATCCTGCTGTGCTTAGTGCTGGTGGGGGCAGATTGCAGCTCTGCTCTGTCTCTGCCCAAGCTGTTTTAACCCACCTGGAGACAGCTGTCTCATGGACATGGCTGTCCCTCGCTGCTGCCCACTGAACTCTCTCTCCCTCATCAGTGCCTGATCCTCATGCTCTTTGCTTCCTCTGGAATTGTGCTGGCCCTTCCTGAAGTCCTCTGCTGAGCCATAGTGCTTGTGCTCTTGGTGTTCACCTTCTCCCTCCCCATTCTCCTCTTTCAAGAAACTGACCTCTTTGTGTTCCTAAACCCCCTGAAACCTCTCCAGACCAAATTTTCAGGCTTTTCTTCCATCTGGCTCCAAGTTTCTCCATGAAATCTCTCTCAGTACCTAACTCTGTTTTTTCTAAGACACAGTGATGAAATCCAGTTTTCTCTGGCCTCTTCAGGACCATCCAGCTTTTTCTCTGGCCTCCCTCCAGCCACCCTCTATTACTGCCAAGCTCTGGTGCAGCCCTGGTTGATGTCTGTCTTTTCCTTTATCTCTTTCAGAGTCCTTTCCAACCATCCTGCTCTCCCTTCTCAGCTGCACCACGGCCGGCCATGACCTCCCTCGCTCTCTGGTATTCCCTCAGGTCTCTCTCTGGTGGTGCGCACCGAGCAGAACGATTTCATCCCCCTGCTGTCCACGGTGACAGGAGCCAGGGTCATGGTCCACGACCAGAACGAGCCAGCCTTCATGGATGATGGGGGTTTCAACGTTCGTCCTGGTATCGAGACCTCCATCAGCATGAGAAAGGTGAGCAAGCAGAAGGGGTGAGAGCTGTGGATGGGAGCTTTAACCTGGGGGACCTACAGTGTGTGTTTAAGGCAGGGGACTGATCACATGGAGTGAAGGGAGAGGAAGATGAACAGCTTGCTGAGGTAGATGAGAAGCATTTGGCAACAGTTGGTCAGTGAACAATGAAACAGAGGCAAGCAGGAGGCATCCCGAGGAAAGCGTAGAGAGCAGACACTGATGGATGAGCAGTGTGTGGCGTGGGAGTGGGAAGAGGACGTGAAATGGAGTTGTTCTGTGCAGTGATAGTTTGCTGTTGCAGGAGATAGTGAAGTGGAGTTGTTCTGTGCAGTGATAGTTTGCTGTTGCAGGAGATAGTGGAGTTGTTCTGTGCAGTGACAGTTTGCTGTTGCAGGAGATGACCGTGCGCCTTGGGGGCAGTTACAGCGATTGCACAGAGGATGGCAGTGACGTGCCAGTGCAGAACCTGTACTCCTCCCGCTACACCGAGCAGGTAACTCACCCTCGCCCCTCCCGGGCAGCCGTGTTCCTCCACTTTCCTGACGTGCTTCAGCCCCCTAACGGCCAGGCCTTTCCTTGGGCTCTGCTAACAGTGTGATGTGGTACAGGCAGCAGTGGGTTTGGTTCCCTTGATCAGCCTTTTCCACCTGATGTGCCCCCCAGGTCTGCATTCGCTCCTGCTTTCAGCTGAACATGGTAGAACGCTGTGGCTGTGCCTATTACTTCTATCCCTTGCCCGACGGAGCAGAGTACTGTGACTACACGAAGCACACAGCCTGGGGTAAGTGGGCAGCAGGGACAGCAGAGCTCATGCCCACCTGAACCTGTTTGGTCAGCCCATGTCCCAGCACCTCTCATTGTCTTCAGTGAGCTTCCTGGTGTGAGACATCCAAAAGACACACCTTGCCTTGGATGATGAGCCCCTTGTGGAAGGAAATCTCTTCTGGGTTCCCCTCGCTGTCACACACCACCTTTTGTCTAAAGATACTGTGACCTTACCTGGACTTACTTTCTTTGCTGTTCAGGCTACTGCTATTACAAACTCCTGGCTGAATTCAAAGCTGATGTGCTGGGCTGTTTCCACAAATGTCGGAAACCTTGCAAGTAAGTTGATCATCAGTTGGGCAGGAAGATTGGAAAGTATTCCTAGGAGTGTTGGGAAGCACTCACTGACTGGGCAAAAGCTTGAGTCAATAGCTGAGCCCCAACCTGAAATGGTGCTGCTCCCATCAGGAAGCCAAAATGGCTGAGGAGCGGCAGGGTTGGCTTAGGGGTGAGCTCCTAAGGACTGTGCCTTCCACATGGTGGGAAGTGGGTGAACTTCAGCGTGGGAGGGAATCTCCAGGTGTGCCTGGGGATGCCCAGACCTGGCCCTGTGGCTCCTACAGCTAACACAGCCTCCTCTTGCCTTGCAGAATGACAGAATACCAGCTGTCAGCTGGATACTCCCGCTGGCCTTCTGCTGTCTCAGAGGTAAGGAGAGGGTGTCCTGGCTTCCCAGCACTGCTCCCACCTCCCACTTGGTCCTTCCTCAACTGGTGCTAAACCTGCAGGATCACATAACACAATTTATTGCACTTTCATTTCAGGACTGGGTTTTCTACATGCTTTCACAACAGAACAAATATAATATCACATCCAAGAGGTGAGAGCCCCTAAACAGAGACTGTGTCCAAACCAGAAGCCATCCCAGTGGAATGCGTGTGTAGAAAATATCAGAGTTAAGATTAAATCACTGATGGGAGGAGATTAGGGCCATGGATTTGAGTCAGAGTAGATATATACAGAGACTTCAGCAAGGACTGGGGACCCAAGTAAAAGATTTTGAAAGAGGTCAGATGCTGATATGAAAATAGTAAGCCTCAGCACTTGCTGTGTGTTCTGGAGTCACAGTAAGTGCTTGTGAAATAGTGGGAAGGAGAGCTGTGCAGGAGCTTTTGCCACAAACATTGGGGTTTGCAGTACAGCGTCAGAAGGGCACTGTAAGTACCAAGGACTGTATTTAGTGCAGAATGAGGAGCTGCAGAGATGGGATGGTACGTGTGGGAGAGTGATGGGGGGCAGAAGGGGACAGAGACAATTAGGTTTGGTGAGGAAATGCAGGGTTTGAGGAGTTCGGGTTACTGAGCATCATCTTTCATTCACAGGAACGGAGTTGCCAAAGTGAATATCTTTTTTGAGGAGTGGAACTACAAGACCAACGGGGAGTCTCCAGCCTTCACGGTACACACTTTACTACTGTGTCTCCTCTGGCCACCCGTTCCCCCACAATGTCCCTCTACTGTGGCAAGATTTTGTTCCAGCAGCATTGCTGGATATTGGATCTCTTTCCTTTGGGCAGGGTGAGGGAAACACCCCCCCCACCCCGGTCACCACAGGGCAGAGAGAACAGGCAGGGAGGCAAAGTCCAGATGAGGGCTGCTGTCACTGCTCTTTCTCCATCTCCTGCAGGTAGTGACTCTGCTGTCCCAGCTTGGGAACCAGTGGAGTCTCTGGTTTGGATCCTCTGTCCTGTCTGTGATGGAGCTTGCAGAGCTGGTTCTGGATTTCATTGCCATCACCTTTATCCTGGCCTTCCGCTGGTTCCGCTCTCGGCAGAAGCTGTCTCCACCGGGACCCTCTCTGAACAGTCAGGATAACGCTGCTTTCCAAGATGAGGCACCAGCTCCCAGTGCTCCACATCGCTTCACCGTGGAGGCTGTAGTGACCACGCTGCCATCCTACAACAGCCTGGAACCCCGTGGGGCGAGCAGGGACGCCGAGGTGGGACACGAGTGAGGCAACAGCTTCTTCCACTGTTCAGATGGGTGGCAGCTGGAGCAAAGGCTGCACACTTTGTCTGCATTTCCTTCTTTCTGGGGTGCTGCACATGGACCATAGCAAAAGACTGTTCCATGGTGGGCCTGGGCTCATTGCTTTCACTTCTATAGGCGAATTCTTCAGTCTCATTAAATACTGTTGCTGTGGGATCACCAGGGATGAGAGTTGATCTACTACTGTGTGTATGGGGGAGATGTCCTCTCGATTTCCTTATGCTCTGTGCATGTGCACACCTACATGTGCATGCATGCTTTCTTTTCCCTCCAACAAGGATGCTGCCACAGTTCTGGTCTGTCATTAATTAAAGAGGTTTGGCAGGTGTGACTGGCCTCCTCTGTGATATGACAACAGGAATGGAGTCTCACCTGGGGTATAAATCTCTCAACAGGTTGAGCTTTGTTAAGCTTTCCCTAAACTGGTTGCTCTTTCCTCATTCTTCATGCCCAGCTCTGATCCCAAGGCTGTGTCACCTACCCTCTCCTCCCCCTGAGGGGAGGCTACTTGAAACAAGAGCCACTGGCACGATCTCAATCTGCATTACGCACAGTGCTCTGGAGAGGTGCTCGAAGCTTGCTGCCACTCCCAGGTCTGGGACAAAACACCCTTGGCATAGTAAAGGCTCCCTTTTCAAGCTGCCTTTGTGGCATTGGTAGATCTTGGGTGTCCCCCCTTTCTTGGGATACACCATACATGTGTACACCCAGCTGTTACGTTTGCCAACAGCTCTGGGACACATCGATCTCTACATTTGCTTGACCCTCCCTGCTTTCTCCCTGAGGGAAACAGAGTTTGGCAGGATTATGCACATCCTCCAAAAAGGGTACCTCTGCTGCCATGGGATTCTTCAGGAGAGGATCAGAGCAGCGTGGGTCATGCAGTGCCTGTTCTGCTCCTCCCAGCCCTTGTCTGGTCCACCCACAGAAACCCTGCTGAGCCTCTTCTTCCTCAGGGAAGCACAGGAAAGTACTGCAGGCTTTAATCAAAAGTGCTTCCAAGGAAAGCCTTAGCCTATTTGACTGGACCACCTGGGCACAAATGGTCCTCTTCTCAGGAGCTAACTTGGGGACCTTGGTATAACAGAACACATTTCTTGCAGTGAGCTTGCCACACTCTTTTCTTACAAATACTCAGACTTCTGCTGCAATGGTGTTTGCACTGAACTTTATGGGGTATCAAGAGAGCAAGGGTGATGTCCTTAAAAAACAGGATTATCCATTTCACAGGACAAACAGAGATACCAGAATTTAAGCAGTTTAGGCAAAGAGCTGTGGAACCCTGTAACCAATCACACTGCAAACAGCCACTTTTGAATTTAAAAACTAGTTAATCGTAACTAGTAATCCGTAAAGAAAAACGGAACTCATTTTAAAAATTAAGGTAGATGCACTGCCCTTGGGAAGTTGGAGGAGTTTACTGCAGTATCTAAACTGTTGCCTAATTTTTCCCTTTTTAGATGCTAAACACATGCTGGTTGTACTGCTCTTGCCTTGATTACTTAAATGCACTTTTCAATTCCCAGCAGAGTGTGATTTTATTCTTCTCCATACACACACACACAAATGCTATCTTCTTTACCGCACAAATATTCCTGGTTTTACAAATTTTATCCCAGTGCTCAGCTGATAACTCTTGTTTGAAAGTGAAGATAATATCTCTCTGCTAGGAATAGAAGCAAGTTAATTTGGGGGGTGTCCTTCAGCAAGGGTGGCAGCCCAGCAGGAGGGAGAGGCCTGCAATAAGCACTTAAAGGTGTGGGAACATGTATTCCTCCTTGGAGACCCCCACTAGAAAAAAAAAAAAAAATCAGAGCTTCTGCAAACATGGAAAAATCCATTTTCTGTGTCTGATTTTAAATGAAGTAAAAAAGAGTAATGAATGAAATCTCAAACCTGCCTCTGTGAAGGTACTGTCATGTTCTGTAAAAACACTGCCCAAGAGGCAGAGCTAAAAGCTAGGTTTAGTCACTGAAAGTAACTTTGGCCACAATTAAAATACAAAAGGCAGGCAGACAGAGGAGCTGGGATGCTGCACCCAGTTCTTGGTCACGAATTCAGCTGCTGCCTTGGGTGTTTTCTAGCACATGAATGAGCAAAAACCTGACACTGGACACAAAGCTGTTTGGTTCACAAAGCCACCTTCAAACCAAGAAAGGAGAAAGAGCAGGTGCAACACCTAAAACAGTCTTTTGTATACCATAAACATACGGTGATTCATATGGTAAGCATGATCCTTCCTCAATATCCAAAGAGTAAGACACGATTCTTCACATCACAGAACCATAAATAACCTCGTAATAACCATAAAATTGATGAGCTCTGCATCACACATAGTTAAGTGGGTGATTAAAGCAAGATTAATCAGAGGCATAACTACTTGAAACAGAAAGTTCTCTTCATCATAAAGAAATACAGCTGCTGAAGGGGGTGATGTATTCCCTGGGGGAAGCTTGAACCATATTCTATCTCTTCCATAAAAGTGTTAAAATATTAAAAAAAAAAAAAAGGGCTTTGACTGATGAACTCAAAGTAATGGCACCATTCAGGATGGCTGTAAATCCAGAGTTAAGAGCCTGTACAAATGTGAGGAAGCAGTTATACAAGTTGGTAAACAGATTAGCCCTACCTGTCCTGTGAATCAGTGCAAAAATTGCCACCTTGGGAGAGATCAGGTGCTTGTTCAGAAATAATCCTGACATTTCTTGTAGGCTGGCAAGACCACAAAGGAGCTCAGCAGATGTATAGTGAGCTGAAAACGAGAGGCAAGGCCAGGAGTGCTGGAGTAAGAGCCCAAGAAATGGGAGTGTTTCACTGAGGATGTGAAAAATTGGAGAAAAGGGAAGAAAGCGTGCATGTGTGGGGATCTGCAGGTCAGCAAAAGGCAAATTAAAGTTCTGAGCTGAGGTGAATTTGTACAAGAGGAGAAAGTTGAGGGGATGTAAATGCCCAATAGTCATAGGTGTGTTAGAGGCATAGCAGACTTATTTTGAGGACATGGAAAACATGGATTGTTTTGGACAGGGAACAGATCTCAAAACTATTATTTTTCCATAAGAATTAAGGTAATAGAGGAAAGGCATGGAAGTACAACGTAAGTGTCTAGGGAAGCTAGGAAAAATATGAGAGAACCATCACTTTGGAAAACAAACAATATACTTAGAAGAACTAAACCCTGCTTGCTGAAGGGCTTAAGAGAAGCTGGACAAATAAGTCAAGGTTTGTCTGCACAGACGGAGGTCAAACCAAAAAGAATTTGAAGAAAGGGTTACCAAGCTCTTGGGACAGGTTCAATAAAATCTACAGGGTTACAGGCTCCATGAAGAAATGAAAAGGGCAGTAGTGCTGCTGGTGAGAGGACACAGGGGAACCACAGAGATCAGGAACATAGCAGGGGCACAGCCACATTCAGTCAGTTCTTTGTACTTAACAATATGCAATATTTAAAGGGGGCTTCTAAGCACAAGAGGGGAAAGTGTCTTCAGCTTCCAAGTACATGCTTAAAAGCAATGAACTAAAAAGCTTACAATCTTTATTAAATTTTTAATATATTTATGGCAAATTTAATTTTAAAAAATAGTACAAAGGCTCCTGGAAAAGAAGCCTCTGAGGAAAAAATATAAGAAGTGTCAGTTTGTCCTCTTCTGAAATCATTTAATGGGTCTGTGCACTGAAGGAAAGGATGTTATGGGGCTGTACTTGGGGACCAAGTAAGGGTGTTCTGAGTAAGTGTTGCACTCTATCTCAGGCCAAAAATAGGTCAAAGATTATCTGGAGTATGGAGACTTAGGCATCCAACAGACATGGCTGAGTTGCCTATTTGTAATACCTGTATCTTTACCTGTTACATCTCTCAGAGCAATTATTTGTTTAGAGGTCAGAACAAAGATAAAACCTCCCCCTTATTACCTCTCTTCACCAAGTTATGGCTTCCAACCCCAGTGGATGCATCAGAGCAGGGACCTCTGTCACTTCCCAAGGACGCCAGGTTCATTAAAAAACTGTTGATGCTTCATTCCAGCTCTGAAGAAAAATCTGTCTTCCCCACCATCATTTGGTTACTCTCTCTGAGACAACAAACTCCAGCACTGATGAGAGCCTGCACCCAGCTTTGACCAGCACAGAGACACCTCAGGAAAGGCCAGAGCAATGCCTCAGGCATCTAGAAATATCAAGGTTTAGGGTATATCCATTGAGGAGCAGTACAGTTGAGGCTTTTCTGAATGATGAAGACATCAGGATGAAGCAGTTGATATGGGAGCTGCATGTGGCACAGGATGGTTTGGGTTGGAAGGGACCTTAAAGATGGTCTTAGCTCCAACTCCCTGCCACAGACAGGGACACCTTGCACTAGACCAGGTTGCTCGAAGCCCCATGCAACCCAGCTTTGAACACCTCCAGAGAGATGGGGCATCCACAGCTCCTCTGGGCAATCTGTTCCAGTTCAAAGGCATGTTAAGCATGTTCTGTGTTAAAAGGCAGAGCTTGAATTTTTAGTTAGACATACAAAGAACTGTTCTCTCAAAGCTTTGGCCTTGCTTTTGGAGCACATTTAAAACCCTGTTTTGTCTGGGATAACAGAGCGCAGGAGCAGCAGAAATGCTGATGGAGTAAAGGATGGCACCTCAGAAGAGCTTCCAGTAGAACATCATATTTTCAATGCCTACCAGAGGATTTATGGCTAGACATGCAAGTCTTTGCAAACATCCACAACGTGACTCATGAACTGAGTTCAACCCTGGGGCAACTTTCAGCAGTATGATCAGCCCCAGCTCTATGCTCCAGAGCAGTTGCCAGTTTTGGAAAATGACCATTCAATCCCCAGCTTTGTCTAGGGACTTGGACACTGCATCATCAACAATCTAAAAATGAATCTGTCCTAAGAACACATCTTCCCTATCCGCCTACATGAATGAGGCTGAGAAGTGACAGGAACACAACACAAAACTTGGCAGGAATTGCAGCACGACTCGTTTGTTCAGGTTGTGCAGGCCTGAACTGTGTGGAACTTTAGACTGCACATGCTGCTTCAATCCACCAGCCAGTCCAGACACCCTCCTTTCCCAGGGAGGCTTCCATCTTTGAAGAATTGGTCTAGCTGCCTTGCTCCAAATTCATCATTGAGAGTTGTTCTGGTGTGTTCATTGTTCTGGTGTGATGATGATGATGTTTAAGACTGGACAATGACTGATCATAAGGGAACCAGAAGCCACAGGGCAGACTGTTTTACAACCTAGCTTTTGTAGCAGCAAGGGCAGATAAGGGCACAAGTACCTAATTTTAAAAGAAGTCTGCACTGGACAAAGCTCTGTCATTTCCTTTTAATGAGTTTCAAATGTACAGTGATGCAAAACAAAGGGACACTTACCTTTATTCCAGTCATGCTCCAAGATACGTTGTGAACAGCATCCTGCTCTTGGAGGTCTTCATTTGGGTCCCAACCTTATATTCCAACACCAGTGGATAATTGTTTTCTGGCTTTAAGGATCTGAGGTTATTGAAGTCTAAAGGCAACACAGCCTGAGAGCCAGAGCTGCCACTAGCCCACTAAGGCACAGAAGGCAGTCCCCTGAACAGGACAGTGGCTGGACATTTGGTGGCTGAAAGCAGACTTGGCTTGGGCAGCCTCTTCCCCCAGAGCTGCTGGTTCTCACATCTTGTTACAGACTTACCAGAGGCAATCCAGCACAACAGGAACTGCCATCATTTTACAATGGAAAACCAGCCACTGCTTTGAGGGACAGGACTTCGGGTATGTGTATGCCATGGAAGTCACCAAAATAAAAAAAAAAAACCAATCCAGAAGTTTGGCATCCCAACCCCTTCCCACTCACTGACAGACCAGACAGACTCAGTAAGGTGGTGGATTGTGTTTCTTAGAGACCATTAAAAGTACATGAGCTGATTTCTAGAACATGCCAGAGGAGATTACAGTTGTGTTTATAGAGGAAGTAAATAAACTGCACGTGCATGAGTGGCTGTGATGCCGTGGGCAGCAGAGTCCCTTGCTTTTACTAAGAGGGCCTTGGTGATTTGTTTTGCCCATGCACAGAGACACAAAGGAAGGGAAAGGGAGCAGAGGAGGAGGCAACATACAACATCTAAGAGAAAGAAATGAAAGAGACAGCCTAGGGGGACCTCAGCTCCCAGAGAGACAGGAGGAATGGGGCACCAAAAGCTTGTTTAGAAGAGTTTGAGAGAATTGCTGGTCTGGGGGCCTCAAGCTTGTAAGCCTACCCCCTAAAATGAGAGCAGTAAGTAGCACAAGCAGGCCCTGGCTCCTCTTCAGTAGATGCACTTCTGACCGTCCATCCCATCTCAGTTCCACAGGGAATTAGGGAAGTGCTCAGGGGACGAGGGCTGCTTCACTCCAGATCTTCATCTCTGCCCTCCCCCGAGGCGGAGAGGAACGGAATTGCAGGGAGATGAACTCAAATGAAAATGCTGGGGCATGGAAGTGAGCATGCAAAACCTAGCCCCCTTGCCAGGTGCCCTGGGAGGTGGAAAGGGGCTCCCCCAACTCATCCAATGAAATAAAAAGCATCTGCTCCTCCCATCTTTTGTACCTGGCTCCTATCTGGGAGGACATCACTGGATGTCCTCCCAGCCTCCTCTTCAGCCTAAAGAGATCCCAGTGCATCCTAGAACAGAGGCAGAGCTTTCTAAATTAGAGGAGTACCCTCCTTCCAGTCTAGATTACAGGCTACAGCCCAGCTTGTTAAAGAAAGTTAAAAGACAAGATACACATTCCTCAGAAGACTCTACAGAAACAGGGCAGCTCATTTAACCCATGTCTGACAACACATTCAAATAACTCACAGCTCTTGTTACTTTTGATGGAGAAGAACAAGGGAATCACTCACAGAAAGCCACAGCCACAAGTTTCCTTCCATCAGAGACCACCCTAGACCTAAATTCAAGAGAACCCATAGCAAGTAGGAGGATTCAGTTTGATCAGCAAGACCTCTAGAGACATAAGTTGCCAAACTGGGACATCTGATGCCACTTTGCAATATCCATGCCCAGAGCACCATTTCCCTTTGAATCCCCAGCTAACAACTTCAAGTGTTTTCTAACTCCTGCTGAAAGCAAGGGCTTTGTGGCAGCAGAAACAGAGCAGATAATCAGAAAGCTGTGCAGCCCATTCAGTCTCATCAGGAACACCTCCAGCCCCCTTCACCTCTATCTGCTACGGCAGTGAGCTTCCCTGACGTTCAACCCAACAAAAGCAAAACACCAATTCCCATCCTGCCACTACTCCAAAGTCTTCCTTCTGGAAAGCTACAAACAGTAGGAAGCTACAGGGTCCTGGCTTGTGTGTGCATAGATGAAAGGCATATTTGACACTCCCCACCAGACTACTTGCTGTTCATTGGTTGCTTGTGGAGAGAGACTTTACTCCCACACACACCTTTTAGATAGTAGCAATGCTCCTCTCACTTAAATGTGTTTAGCCTGTTGCACTTGACTGAGGTAATCATGTAGGCCCTCCTTTATAAAAACTGAGATGGCCATGTTCAGGCAGCAAGTCATCTGGAAATAAGGACAGGCAGAATAAATCATTCCTTCACGTGCTCACCTCTCCCTGGCTAGAGAAATCTACATCACTACGTGTAGCTTAGATGGCTCACAGCCACTGGCCAACACAAACTAGCTTTTATTTCAGAAGCTCAATGAAAAGCTCAAGTCATGCTGCCACTCTTTTCAGGCAGAACACTAAAGACTCTCACATGCTGAAGTCCTTCATCCCAAAAGGCACTGTGTTAAGGCATTCTTATTTTGCTAGAGTTCACACAGGCACTATTGGACAAGCTTACACCCAAAAATAAGCACAAAAAGTTCCCTGCAGAAGAGCAGGAGCAAATAGCTACCTGCTCTCCCTCAACTTCCCTTTCCTCTGAACTTAGAGGACCCCCCCTAAAGCTGCAGCAGCTATTGAAAAGTCTACCTATGTTTAGTAAGCGGCTCAGAGCCCTATACAGAAGATAAATTAAAACCAATAAAGAAATCAATGAAGAAGCTAGGTGAAAGGGAAGGAAGGGAAAAATTCAGAGGCAAGAAGAGACAGGCAAGGTAATAGGGGACAGGAGGTTGCAGACTGAAGGAGCTACATTTAAGTAAAAAAGTAGACTGGAGACAAAGCAATAAAAAAAAAAAAAAAAAAAAAGAAAGAAAAAAAGGAAAGAACAAAAGGGCAAGTTACACCAAAGGTCCCTCAGAGAACTCCAAACCACCCACCAGGGAAGGAACTTGCCAACCCACCCACTCCAGAATAAATGACCCTCATACTTACAGGTTTGCTTATCTGACCCGGCAGGCAGAATTTCCCATTTCTACAATGATGGCATCCCCCATTCCTCATATTACTAGGTAAAAAGATACCATTTTGACACTAAGTGAGGGAGTTCCAGCACTTCTACCTCCCTTTGCCAAAGACTGGAGTTAACACTTACGCAAGTAAGACCCTCAAGGTCTCAAAACAAAAGGGAAAAGTTTAAAGTACTGTACAGCTGGTGTTTCCTCACCTCTGAGCCTGAGATTTTTGGTACTTACTTCCAATCACCACCACCACAAGGGCACCAATCACTCCCATCATGATCATCATCTAAAGAAAAAAGATTGTCCAAGAGCAATATTCAGAACAGATTAATAAGTTCCCATCCTTCCTGACAGCCAGGGAATTTAAGCCAGGCCCTGAAGGCATGACAGCCAAGACCTCAAAGACTTCCCACAGCCAAAGAATCTTAAGCATTTGAAATTGTTCATAAGCCCCAGCTGTACTTGCAAAGCCCTGCAGGAGAGGAGTAGCCCAGTTCCCTCCTGAGGAAGGAGATCATGGCACTAGGAAACTCACCTTGCAGTTCTTCCACCAGTACTTCCTTTTGAGTTTTGCTGCGCTACTTTCGAACACCGAGGCGCCGGCCTGAAGTGCATCTGCCCGGTCATCCAGCTCTGACAGCTTCTCATCTCGCTGCAGCACCTTGTCCACGTTCACACACATTATATCAACCACCTGCAGAGGGAAGGATTTAAACAGTTACATTGGGAAAAGCAGTTTAAAAAGTAAGAGGAGTAACTTCGCCAATTACTGATGTTGCAATACTAATGAACAAAAAACATAAACAAGGCGGGGGGAAAGATCAGGGTAGGAAAGAAGTCGTCTCAAGTCACTGCCTACTTTGAAATTTAAAAAAAAAAAAAAAAAAAAAAAAAATCCGAGAGTCACTGTTAAAACATCAGTTCAAGTACACTTCAACCAGGTTCTCAGCCTCACATTCTCATCTGCTTATAAGAGCGCTCCGTTCCAGCAGCAAGCCAAAGCCACCCTCCTTATGAGAGGAGTCATGTGCTCACTCCCCGAGAGCTGCAAAATTACCTTATCAGCTTCACGTTGCTGCCCCGGCGAGGCACAAAGGCGCTACTGCGCGGCAGCAGCCAAGCCGCTGACATTGATCCCGGGAAGCCAGGCAAGGGTTCCCCCACATCACTGCACACAGCGTTCCCTTGAAGCGGCCCGCAGGGATTAAGAGCTGTCCTGGATGCTGTACAGCTTTATTTCCATAAGAGATGCACGATAACGAGGTACCAAAAGAAATCTAGCAAGCCTGGCCCTTGGAAGTCACAGCTAGAATTAAGTGGCTTCTAAACATAAAGCAATCTCTCCTCCAGCCTCTTTAATAGGTTTGCCACCTATTTTTGAGTACTGAGCATTAATTAATTTTTGGCATGACAAAAGGAACCATCCCTTCAGCAACAGACGCCAGCCAAGAACATCACTGCCGGAGAAGAGTCCAGGCATCCGTCAGGGCTGGCAGAGCTACTGACCTCCTGCACTTGGGCCTGCGTCTGCTGCAGGCGGCGATTGCTGGTCAGATTGGGGGGAGCCCCGGGGGGACCCCCACCGGGGGCCGCCCCTTCGGGAGCTCCTCCTTCCGGAGCGCCTCCTTCGGGAGCCCCAGGAGCAGGCTGCTGAGCTGGGTCAGACCTAAGGGAACACACACATATGAGCGAAAACTCTGAAACTCGAGAGAGAGCCCCCCCCCAAATCCACACGAAGGCCAGCGTTCCCAGGCTGCGGTAGTGCCGGCAGCAGCCTCGCTGGATCCCGCCGGATCGGGAACAGGCGGGCTCGTGGGAGAGACTAAAGCAGGGGCAAGTCCAGGGGGGCAGCGGGAATGGAACCGGCCCCTCCTCAAACGAGCTGCCGGGTGCGGTCGCTCCGAGCACTACGGCCCCCCGGGGGGAACGGCGACCTGAGCGCATGGACGTGACCAGGAGAAGGGGAAGGAAGGTGGGGGAAGAGGGACAGGGAGGCAGCGCGGGGGCACGCCGGGGGGACCAGGCGGCCACCGGGATGGGCGCAGTGGTGGCCGCCAGCCAGGTTGGCTCCAGCTGGGGCCCCGCACATCACCACTGGGGCACGGCCCACGCACCCACTCACCCACGCAGCCGGCGGGGGAGCAGGACCGCCCGGGGGCGGTGCGGGCAGCCCTGCCTGCGGCTGCTGCAATGCGCCACCCGACCCCACCGCCGCCGGCCAGGACGCGGGATCTGCACTGACCCCCCTCCCTCATGCTCCAGCCACCACCCCCGCGCCGCGCCCACTGCAGCTCGCCCACGGCCGGTCGGGCGGACACTCACATGGCCGAGCCGGACAGAGCCGCAAGGTACCGGGCACGACGCTTGGCACCAAGAGCCCCCAACCACCGGGACCCCGCAGTTATAACAGCCGGGGCCCCGCCCACAGAGCCAGCAGCCAATCAAAAGTTGCTTCGCCGGGAGGGGCAGCTCGGCACCGCCCCTGGGCTCCTCCTCAGCCAATCAGCGCCCGGCGCCCTGCGGGGAAACGGCCATAATATTAGCCCCGCCCCTAGATGGCCCTGAGACCAGCCCCGCCCCGCCCCTCGGCTGGCCAATGGGAGCAGCGCGCTGCGCCCCGCCCCCGCCCTGGCCCCGCCCCCTGCGGAGGTCCCGGGGTGCCCGGGCCGGGGGTGCCCGGCGCTCCCTCCGCCCCACCGAGCCAGGGGCTCGCACGGCCGCGATCCACGGCCCTGCCGCTGCACCCGCCGCCTCCGGCAGCCCTGAGCGGGTCCGCCGCGCTCCCTGTAGGTCACGCAGGCTCTGATCGCCGTTACCTGCCCCATTCAATTTTCCTCTTGGAGCCCAGCCCGGCCCTTGTGGTGGGGGCTGCGGAGCGCTCCCGAAATCCCACCTCCGCAGTGTGTCTGTTGGCTCTGGTTAAGCCGCTGTCCTTGCAATTAAGAGATGGTGTCGCTGGCCCACTTCCACCATACAGCACGTCATGAAAGCGAAGCTGAACGAGTCCCGGTCGAGCTTCTGGAGCCTGCTGGGAGAAATGAGGCTCCCACAGCAGCCCCAAGAACAGCAATGTGTTTGGGGTTCTTCCGTCTAAATATCTGGCAAAGCCTGCTGCATCAGGAGGGGAGATTCTCCAGTTCAGGACAAAAAAAGGGAGCAGGAGTGTACTGGAACAAGAAGATTCTTCATATAGAATTTTGTGTGGTGAGTAGAGAGTGACAAGCATGGTCTCTCACCTACACTATCTTATCCTTGCATAAGGTGATGCAGGACATTCATGTAAGTTTTTAGCGTCAGATCTCACAGATTTTTAGGTACACAGATTACAGCATGGTAACTAGAAGATCATGCTTACAAGGTGAAGAGCAATGCAGCATTGTGACTACAGACAGATGATTTGCAGATAGGAGCAGACTAACACTGACCTCAGAACTCCAGGATTTTACATTCTGCCTTCAGAGGGAAGGGATGAGAAAGAAGCTTCTGTAGCCTGGCAGCCTTTCCACTGCAGTCTGAGGACCATTCCAATAACCATTGCAAATAAGTTTGAGCTTATGGAATTAGTGGCCACAGAGCCCTTGCCAGGATGGTGCTTAGGGATTAAGAGAAAGGGTACAAGATACTTTCTCTGATACTTTTCCAGTTTCCGATGTATTTTCAGTCAAGGATTTGCTATACCTGCTCAGTCTCCACTTGGATCTGTGCAAGCTTCCTGAATCCACACCACCTTTTGGCAAATCCCACAGGTCTGTCACCCTGCTCCTGAGAATACAGACTTCAGCTGTTTAAACAGAGTTTGCCTTCCTCAGGCTTATGCCTAAATGAAGTTCTTTCCATTCATCCTCTGCCACTTCCAACCAAATGCTTTTGGAGACAGAGCACCATTGCTCTGTAGCAAGATACATCAAGTCAGCAGATAACTCCCCAATTACTTAGCAGCTAAATTAACGACCAGAGAAGGCAGAATTGGTACACAAATGCCTGCTCATCTAATGGATTTTTCCCAAATGTACAGTGGTGTGAGGCTGAACTAGAGAGATGCCAGCTGTGACTCACCCTAACTTCTCCTCTAAAGGAACTGGCAACAGTTACAGGAAACTAGACGCTAGAATTTTAAAAAACATTTAAATACCTGAATTACTTTTGCAAATCTTGCCTAAATTATAAATAAAGGCCATTTGGTCATTAAGTGTCATTAGCAGGGGATCAAGTCATCGCGAGTGTCAAATGACACAAATCCCATTCTTAAGCCAAGTTTTGATGCATTTCAATAAAGATTTGGATTGCTCATACTTAACCACAGACAAATGGAGGGCAAGGGGGAAAGCTGTGAGCAGGAAGATATATTAGCAGGACCTCGTGGCACTAACTTGAAAAATTTGGCTATGAGGAAAAATCTAAGCTGGAGAATACTGGAATTGTCATTTTAGACATGTGAACTTGGGGCTCAGAGACAGAAAGGATGCTCAAAGCCTGGCCAAAAAAACAGACCAGACAGTCAAGTTCAGGGATGCAGGTTGGAACAGATGCCTTCAAGAAGTATGTCAGAAATAGTCGACTGAGGGGGCACAGAGGAGCTCAGGCCTGGAGCTGCAGCAGGACCTTGGGACCAGGGCAGAGATTTGCAGCAAAGGTTCTAGAAAGCACAGGGAACTCAACAGTGTGAAAGCTGGCTTTATTCTGACTGCAATGCCGCAAAACCATGCTCCACACACTGAAGCCACTGCTGTTCCCTAGCGGTGCTTTCCAGTGCGATTGAAGCGCTTGTACAAGTACCGGATCCTCTTGTTGAGTTTGTGATAGTCCTCGGCAAACATCCGGTCGCCCACCATCTGCTTCTTGCGGATGCACCTCTGCAGCTCGTTCCCCCGCCAGCCGCGCAGCCAGGTGGGCCCCATGATGAGATTCTTCGGGTGGATCTGGAAGCCACCTGAGAAGAGGAGAGCAGATGAAGCCAGGCACAGGAGAAGGCTGTTCCCAGGACGGCCGGCCCAAGTGCTCCCCGCCCTGTCGCTGCTGGCAGAGGCGCCAGCCCGCAGGTGAGCCCCGGCCCCCGCCCCTCCTGCCCCGGGGCCACAGCGCTGGGGAGGTGCGGGCGGCGTGTGTGTCTTACCCAGGATCCCCACGTTATCGTACACCCCGAACAAGGCCCGCTTCTTCGTCCACCGATCCACCGGCTTGCGCTTGGGCGGCTCCTTGATGCGGATGGGCCGGGAGAGCCCCGCCAGGGGCGAGGACAGCGGTACGGGGAGGCCGGGCCGCACGGGAGCGCAGCGCGCCCCGCCGCAGTCGCTGATGCCCCGCTCGGCTCGGGGCAGGGGAGCGGCACGGCCCAGCAGGGCCCGGCCCGCCGCTCGCAGCAGCAGCGCTGCCGTTGCCGCCGCCGCCGCCATGGGGATGACCCCCGGTGCCCCGGGGACGGGAAGAGCGGCGGCGCCCTCGGGCCGCCCCTTCCGCCGCGGAGCGCAGGGGCGCGCGGGTGACGTTGCGCCAACGGTCGGGAGGGCAGGGGAGCCGGCGATTGGGCGAGCGGCCGGCGCGCGGCGCAGCGGCCGGGCGCTGATAGGCCCGTGGCGGGAAGGGGCGGGGTGGGCGCGGTCCGCGCGCGCTGTTTCGAGCGCCCGGGCCCGTGCGGGGCTGTGGCGGCCATGGCGGCGGCCCCGGAGTTCCACCTGCCCCTCGCTCCCGCCGATCTGCTGCGGAGTGGCGGCCCCGGGCGCTACGTGGTGCAGGAGGTGCTGCTCGCCCGCGAGCTGCCGCCCGCACTCGCAGGTAAGGTGTCCCCGCACCCCCTTCCCGGTGGGGCCCGAGCCCGGTCCTGTCGCCGGCTCACGGCCGTCTCCCCCGCCTCTCTCCGCGTTTTCCCGCAGCGTTCCGGGCCGCCTTCCGTGCGCGGGGCGCGCTGGCCGTGCTGCAGCACTTCGACTGCGTCTACAGCGTGCTGCAGTGAGTACGGGGCAGGGACGGGGCGGGCGCTGGCCCCTCTGGCAGGCGCGCTTTGCTCGCCGCGCTTACGCCCTGTGTTTGTCCCGCAGCCACTTCCGAACCGTGGGCACGGCTGTCAAGGAGGACGCCCTGGAGCTGATGATGCACGGTGGGTACTCGCTGTTTCCGGCCGAAGCAGGACTAACGGAGAGGTTGTTTTCCCTTGGCAGCTCAATGATGATATAAAGGCTAATGTGACTCGGCCAGCTGGGCTGCGCCCTCAGCTCACTCCTGTCATACGGGTCTGTAATCTTGGTGGACGATGCTGAGTTGTGCATGTTCGCTGTAAGGGCAGACCGACAGAAAATCCTCTTGCCCGTGTCCCTGGAAAATACATCTGTGGGATGTATCAGCTCAGAGCAAGTGTTTCTCTGAGCTGAGGGAGGGCTGTGGGGATAGGACAAGTCAGGGTGCCCAAGGTCTGGGTTGCAGGGGGCAGCCCATGTTACAGCTGGTGAGATGTGAGCACACATCTTTGGTAATCTGATGACTGCTCTAAGCCTCCCAAAGGGAGGATGGCTGAGGGACCTGGCAAGGAGTGCTCATGACTTTCTGCTTCTCCTTAGTGGTGTCCAATTATTCCAGTGAACTTCCTGCTATCTTGAGCGACTCTGAGCTGAGCCATGCAGACCGTGCTGCTCACCTCAACGCTCTTAAGATGAACTGCTACTTGCTGACTGGCCTGATGGATGCCTTTGAAATGGAAACCTGCAAGAACAGTTGTTTGGAGGCAGATCCTGGTAGGAAGGTAGGTGAGGGGACTGGGGGAAAGATGATAAAAGTCAGAATAAAATTTTAAGCTTGTTGAACTCTGTAGTATCTGTCAGATTTTATAGCTGAGTTTATATAAACACGATGCCAGCAAGAGCAGTGCATCATGTGGAGCATTGGTGCTTCTGTGAAACTGTGCATGGAAAACAGCCAAAGGGACAATCATGTGTCTAAACATCAGCAGGGACTTGGATGCCCATTTAATTCTTCAGTTTCTGGCTGGAACTTAGTGTGCCAGTATTTTCTCAAGATTTCCTTTCTTGGTGGCAGTGGATACAGGTATAATTCTTAAACCACATGAGGCACTGATGCTGGCCTGAGCTGAGAGAGAGGAACTGAGGGGGAAAAGCCCTTGTGATCTCACACATCTCACTGTGTGTCTCTTAATGCTGTAGAATTTAACAGATTTCTTATATTTTGAGGGAAGCAGGGTAGAGATGAGGTTTTGCCTGTTGTGAAGCTGCTGATGTATCTTACCATGTAATCTCCTTTCTAGAACAGGAAGAACAATGCCAAGGCTTCTGGATCTTTGTGGGAAGACGAGAGGGAGCCACTTTTACGGCTGCTTACGCAGCTGCTGCAGCTGGATCTCCGTCAGCTTTGGGGTGGTTTAACAGTGGAAGAAGAGTTTGTCAGGTATGAGTTGGAGCAGGTGTATTTGTGGAATGAGTGACTGGTTCTGAGGGATAAAAGGTTAAATGATAGACCTACCAATGAGATGGTATTACAGCCCTCTGTGGGGTGCAGGCCATTGGGAAACTGAGGAAACAGCTCGAGGCAAAAGCAATGTGTATAGGAACCACTTCCTCTCCTCATGTAGGCCACAGAAATTCAGATGTTTTGCTGATTTTTAGAGGGTGCTGGAGAATCTCTCCAACAGAAGCGTGTGGTGTGCTAGAATGATGTTTGTGCAAGTTGTGATAGTGAGGTTTGCTGTCTGTCTTCCGTGAATTTAGCTTAATGACGGGAAGCTGCTACCGCATCCTGGAGAATCCAAGTATCGGCCTTCAGAGGTACCGGCTCACGAGGGAGGCTGTGACACACCTGCTTGCTGCAGCTCTGGTTCACTGCGACCACATGTTGAGTGAGTTCCTGCTCTTCTGCCTTCTTCCTGAAGCCATTCCCAGTTATTTTCCCTGACCTCTTTCGTCCTTCTCACATGTGAAAGGTGCCACTCTGAAGATCACACAGATGCTGCAGCACTTCGAGCATGTAGCCTCAGTGTTTGCACAGGCTGTGAGCCTCTGGGCTAAAGAGTATGGTCTGAAAAGCCTGGTGGGTGAATTGCTAAGGTGAGAGAAATACCTGGAGCCTTGCCCTTCTATCCCTAGCAACTTGAGGCACCCCATTCCTTGTTTCAACTTTCTGTTCAGGGAAATTGGACAGAAATGTCTCCAGGATGTGGCTCGTGAGGCTTCTGGAGTCAAGGGTTATGCTACTTTTATAAGTGAACTGGCTGAACAGATTCCAGCTCTGGTGCTCGCCAACATGAGTGTTCTCCTGCCTCACTTGGATGGGGAGGTACGTTTCTGCAAAGTCACCTGTCCAGAAAAGTCAAATGGTAGAGATGCTGCTATCCAGTTTTTCTCTCTGGAAACAAAACCTCTTTCACAGAGCTCAAGTATCCAAAACCTGCTCTATTGGAAAAGGTTCTGCCCTTACCTAAAAGATGCAAAGGGAACAGAAACCGTGACATCTCCTGTCTGGTTGTCACTATCAGATGTCAGAGAATAGGAGACTGCCTACTTGTCTGATGTCCCTGCTGTTGTCCCTTGTTCTTTAGAACTTATGAGTTTGTCACTGTGTTGTTACCTTTTCTTTACCTGCTGTAAATGTTTCTCATGTCAGTTCTTGGCTTCTATGAACTTACCTGGATAGCAGGGTTTGGGTTGGAAGGGACCTTAACACCTCTGCCATGGCTAGGGACACCCTTGAATAGACCAGGTTGCTCAAAACCCCATCCAACCTGGCCTTGAACAGTTGTAGGGATGGAGCATACACAGCTCTGGGCAACCTGTTCAAGTGTCTCATCACACTCTCAGTAAAGAATTTTTTCCTAATATCTAATCTAAACCTAGCTTCACTTTGAGGCCATCCTCGCTTGCCCTGTCACTGAATGCCCTGGTAAAAAGTCCCTCTCCAGCTCTCTCATAGCTCCCTTTAGGTACTGGAAGGTTCCTCCCCAGAGCCTTCTCTTCTGCAGGCTGAACAAGACTGACTCTCAGCCTGTCTTCATAGCAGACATTAATCTGTCTTGCAGGCACACCTGTGCTCACCCAAGCTTCATACAATATCCAGACTGAAAAATTCACTTAGAGCTGGAGCCTGGGATTTGGCAGGCCCAAACTCTGGGCATATGGAATCATGCCTTTTGGTCTGTTCTTAGTTCAGCACCTCCTGTCTTGGCAGAGTTACATGATGCGGAATGCCATTCTGACAGCCATGGCCGAAGTGCTGGTGCAGGTGCTGAACGGTGACCAGCTGGAGAAAGCTGCCCGTGGTACCCGGGACAAGTTCCTGGAGATGCTGCAGGCCCACGCCTGCGACGTCCACAGCTTTGTGCGCAGCCGCGTGCTGCAGCTCTTCACCCGCGTCGTTCAGCACAAGGCAAGTCTCTGCTGGGCAGGGGGTGGTGCCTCAGTCATCTCTTCCTATCTTGTGTGTCCTGAGGGAACTTCTGCCAGCCTGCTCTTTGTTTGCAGAGATTGAAGTTTTGACAGAGAAAGGTGCTGTCCCTGTGGTGTCTGCAGTTTCTTCCAAGAGACCAAAGATCCCAGGGGTGGGAGAACTGGGGGTTGGAAATTTAATGCTGCTCGTTCTTACCAGGACAAACTAGAAGAAGGAGTATAGCATACAGCCTCTTTTCATACACTGGTATGGGAAAACATCACAATTACCAGATATACTAGGGCTCAACAGGATCCTGGATAACCTAAATCCTTGCTTTCAGTAGAGGCTGGACCAGAATATATCCAGAGGTCTTTTGAGCCATGGACTTTTCTGTAAATCTATAATCTGTGCTTTTTAGTACATAAATGTGTCTGCAGTAAACTTTTCCTAAGTCTCTGAGCCTTCTTGATAACTTTATCTGTGCTCTTGTTGTGCTCTAGGCCCTGCCTTTGACCCAGTTTCAGTCTGTGGTGTCGCTGGCTGTCGGGCGGCTCAAAGACAAATCTGTCATAGTGGTTAAAAATGCAATCCAGCTCCTGGCTGCATTTTTGTCCAACAATCCCTTCTCCAGCAAGGTAATTCTGATTAATCTGGTGGGTATGTTACAGGTCTGTTTGCTGGCTGAATATCTGCAGTGTGCCATAGCCAGGGCAGTAGTGTTTCTGTGTCTTGTGGGAGGAACAATGTAGCCTTTGACTCTGAAGGTGGCAGCTTTCCGGTCTTCCCAGGTTCAGATCTTGCCTTCTTGGGCTGGTCCCTCTCTTGGTAAAATTCATAGCTATGCTGAAGGCCAGGAGGGACATGGTTGAGGTAAAAAGCTGCAGCAGTTTGGAGTCCGCTGTGAGGTTTCTGTCCTTAGGATCAAAATTACTTTTTTAGACTATTTTTTCTGGATCTGCAGCTCTTTGTGTTTAGCTGCACCTTCTTCTGAGTTTCTGAGCCTTAGACTGGTACCTTAGAGCAGTTCTCATTCTAGGATCAGGGCCAGAGTGTACTATTCCAGTGTCCCAAAACAGGGAATCATATCTGTATAATATAATATGATATGATATAATATATAATACGATATAATATAGATATAATATAATATAATATAATATAATATAATATAATATAATATAATATAATATAATATAATATAATATAATATAATATAATATAGATATACTATAATATAGATATACTATAATATAGATATAATATCTATAGGGATTCACAGCCAAAGCAGGGAGTGGAAGAGAGAATTCTGGCATTTCTGGAAAAGGAGGATAACTAACATATTTCTTCTTCTCTTCCTGACATCTTCAGCTAAGCTGTACTGACTTGGATAAGCCACTGAAGCAAGAAGTGCAGAAACTGAAAGAAATGAGGGATCGTAGCAGACCCACAACAGGTAATTTCCTTTCTTCTTCTTTCCATTTTCTAGGACAGTGCAGAATTTACTTTTCTTCATATTAAATTTGCTCCCAGGTTGTGACAGCTTTTGTCTGTGTGAGATGGTGTGAGATGGTGAGACCAGATAACTGGGATTAAACTCATAGCAGTTTTCCTTATGGTTCTATTCTAAAAGGATCATTTTAATATCCATGTCAAATCAACAGTCCTCATAGCTATATATCCTATTTTCAGGGTGAGAACTGAAAATGTCTATGAAGACCCTTCCAGGTTTCTCTTTTCTACCACTCAAGGACTGCTTCAGTCATGATTTTGGTCAGATATTATTTAAACTTGATTTGTAGGCAGCACTGAAGTCCAAGGCTAAACAAATGATGGTTCTTTTCCTTGTCTTTTTTCTCTACCTTCAGTGGTTTTTTTGTGGTGCTTGTTGGTTTTTTTGGTTGTGGGGGGCGGGGTTTGGTATGTCAGAGGTCTTGTCTTATTCTTACTGCAGTCTAGGTGGGATCAGCAATGGGAATAGTGCCTGCCTGAGGAGGAGGTGGGGGAAGTTGAATTTCTGAGTTCCAGATGAGTTTTTCCTTCCCATTAAAGGTGTCACCTGAGTCTGTGTTCTTCATTCCCTCTGATTTTTAAGTAACTCCAGTGATCGCCCTAGAGGAAGAGTGGGAAGCGATGCTGCCAGAAATTAAGGCTGCCACACAGCAGCTCTTTCAACCCCTGCAGAAAGGGGAAGAGGACGTGCTGGAAGTTGAAGAAACAGTGGAGAGGACAGTGGAGCAAATCACTGGGTTGTTGAAGAAGCTGAATTACAAGTAAGAAAGCTCTGCAATTTGACTGTTTATCTCAAGGGATGGTTCCCAATAACATTACTCTGTAGGAAAAGATTGACGTGGGCACCTAGCCCAAGATGCTGGTAGGAGCAGCTTTCTCAGGTGTTCAGGGCAAAGTTGGATGTTTTCCTTTATGTTCTGCTCTGATGTGTTGCTGATACTCTCTTGGGCAATGTCATTGTCCAGGAGTGCAGCCTGCCTTACACAGAAGGCCCTGTGTCGCTTCCAGGGAAAGGAACCTTTTGTTGACTCTGGGGAGGAAAATGAGGAGGCAACAATCCTGGGTGTTCTGAAGAGACTTTACACAGGTAACTATGTCACTCTGTTCCCTAAGTCCAAGATAATGCCAGAGTCAGACTAAAACCCTCTGGAATGCTCTGTTCCTCCTTCTGACCTGTGGGGCTCAGTCTGTGTGTACTTGACAGCTTCCCAGAGCTGCAGGATCTCTGCATCATTTGTTCATCTAGTACCTTGGCATTTTAGCTGGATCATATTGATCTTAATTTCTGGTTGGAACAGTTCCATGGTCCCAGTAAAAGTGCATTTCTGTGCTTTAACTCACGTAATACCTGAGGGGAGGGAAGCCAGTGTTGCCACTCCCACCCTTCTGCCCTGTCTGAATTTGTCAGGAGCTCTGCTTTCTGAACAGGTGGTAGCACATAATGCTTACCCTTGGCAGCCTTGACCAAGTATCTGGTTCAAGCAGAGTCTTGGTTGTCTGGGGCCTGAGCCTCTTGGATGTATTGTCAAGACTTCACATACTTCATGTTTGGTGTTTGTTGCAGCATAAGGTTGCTTAGCCAATCACATTGAGCATGTTTCTGTTGGAAGTCTGTTGTCTAAAAATATTAACTTTGTCAGCTCTTCACACTTGCACAAATCTTGCTAGGGAGTGGTAGTGTTTGCCTTCTCCCTGGTTCCCTTTTAGGGCCCTCATCTATCTTTGGGGAATTATCAAGTTCAGATCAACCCCATCAGCATTTTAATGGAGTTTACCCCAACTGGACCATGCCATTCTATACCTGCATACCAAGCTGGCATATCTCTGGAGCATCACACTGCAGTACTGGAACTTGCTCCACAGCATGCTGAGATTTTGTAGCTAGGTCTGATGACAGAATCTGGACTTTTGTATCCTGGCTCTCAGAAGGTGTCACTGTGGGATGAGGAGAAGAGGGTTAAAATGCCCTGAAACATGCCTGTTTCTCTTGTATCTTCAGTACTACTCACAAACAAGTGTGCTATGTAGGTTCACGCCCAGGTGAGAACAGTGAGGATCCTCCACATGACAACAGCAGTGATAAGACTGAAGAGGTTATACAGGAAGAGCAGCCTCAAACAGAGCTGGTCAAACAGGAGATGTTGGTGCAGTACCTGCAAGATGCTTACAACTTCTCAGTGAAAATCACAGAAGCTCTGAACCTGATCAGCAAGATGATGTATGAAAACTCTGTCTCAGGTATGTGAAATAATCATGGGGCCCTTTTATTCCCATTCAGCATTTTGAGATCTTTCATTGCTTGAGAGAAGCTGTTGGAGTGGTAGAGCTCCAGGAGAAGGAGAAAAGGTTGAAGGAGATGCTCTTCATTGAGCAGATATCATAGACACTTCCCAGGTACTGGAGAAGCAAGCACCATCTAAATGAGCATCATGAAGGGGTTGAATAGGGTATGAACAGGCTTCTTAAGAATCCATTTTTTTAAAATACCAAGGTTGAAAAAGTTAGTTTTTTATATTTTTAAAAGTTGTTTCTAAAAACATATGAAATAAAATGTGTTTGAACTTTTTGAAATTAAAAAAACCAGCCAGGTGACCAAAGGGAGTTAGTTCACTTGTGGAAGCTTCCCTGCCTCCTGTGAGAAGGGATGGATGTTCATCGTCTCAGCTGAGGTTTTCCCAAAGTAAGCCTGGCCACTGAAGCTGGGTTTGGTTATGTGCTCAGTGCCCTGACACAGTTCCAGCTGTTATGCTGGCCACAAGAGGGGAACTAAGCAGCTGCTCTCATCTAACTCACCTTTCCTCAAACTTTGTTATCTGGTTAAACATGAGCCTGACCAACAGGTTCTGTGGCCTGGTCCTCTTCAGTGCTGTAGAGAAAAGTGGTGATCAGAAGGCCTTTGAGTTAATTCAGCTGTTCATGTTTGATGTTAGAACTACTGAAATCACTTAGACTTTTTTGTAGTGTTTATCAGAAGTTGGCATTTCTAAGGGATGAGGGGCACAACTCCCGCTCCCATCCTCTCCAGCACATCCACTTGCACAGATGTGGGGTTTGGATAGGTGTGGGCACTGCAGTGCCCCAGACTTCATGCAACCACTTCTGAGGCTTCATCTCTGTTGAGGGCTCATGTTACTTGTGATAAGCTTGTGGGCTTCCTCAGCAAGGTTTGGTGTCATTAGCTATTTGCACACACGAAAATGAACTCCTGGGTTGTGTCTTTACAGGTCCTTTGAAGTTCAAGGCTAAGAAATTGCCCTACCTGGTACTTAAACACCTGATGTTTGATTATGGGGGTGTTTTTTTAATGAATGCACAAATTTTAATAACTTTTCATCTCCCTGTTGTCCTGTGCTGTAGTATGAGGAGGGCAAATTCAGTGTCTCAACAGTGGAGGTGTTTTGAGACATTGTCTCCATTTGGAGAGAGTATATTCCTGGGTAAGGGTCTGGTGCTAAGGGATGTGTGTGCTCAGATTTAGCCTTTTTTAATTAAAGATTTAATATTTGAAGATTCAAATATTTTTTTCTGTTGCAAGTTTATGTATTCTGGTGTGACTGGGGGCAAGCAAAGCATACCTGCTCGCCTGTCAGATGTTCTTAATTCTGATTTGTGAGGGCTTACACTGGTAAAAGCTCTTACTTAACCAGAGGTCAGACTCTGTGAACTGTTGGTTGTACAGCTCCTCTGAACATTGCTGTGGATGTCTTGTGATGCTGTCTAACTTAATGTTTGGGGTTTTTTTGTCTTATGAGAAAACTGGGCAGTTTATTTCAGGTGTAGTCAAGCTGGATGCAAGCACAGTATTCCTTACCCCATTTGTACATCAAATAGCTTAGTTCCTCTGGTTATACCATTGCACTGGGGCTTATATTCAGCTGTCTGCTGTGACTATGAGATCTTTTTTCCCAAAGCTACTGTTTCCCAGAAGAGAATTTTGTTCTTTCTCAAGGATAGTCTCTGTGCTCTTTCCCTAACCATATCACATTGGATTAAGCTGTAATATTGTTGTGTCTCTATTCTGGGACATCTACATCTTTGTGCTAGTGATCCCATTTTGACTCCAGCCCTCTGCAGACAGTAGTAGTGATCTCCAGATGCTCGTAGAGCTTGCTGTGAAACCAGTACTCCTATGAATTTGTTTTGGTGGCCTCACTAATGGTAACTGGGGAAGAACTGCACTATCACAACTGTTCTCTCTGCAGTGGTGCAGGAAGCCATCGAGTTCTTCGTGACAGTCTCACAGTTTGGTGTGCCCCAGGCACTGCTTGGAGTCCGCAGGATGCTGCCCCTCATATGGTCAAAGGAGCCTGGAATTAAGGAGGCTGTGCTGAATGCCTACAGACAGCTCTACCTAAGCCCCAGTGAGGATTCAGAGAGGTATGGATCTTCCTAATCAGATGTAGTTTTTTTTCCTTTCCCTCCTCCCATCCACTTTCTGCTGTTGGGAATGGGGTCTGGACAGGATGGGAGAGTTGCCATGCATCATGCTGAGCTGAAATGTAAGGTTATTATCTGAGTATCCCAATCTTCCTGCAGGACCTACTGCTGAGCTTCTGTTCTTGGTTTGTCACAGAGCTCATGTGTGGGAAATTCATGCAGGAAAAGTCTGTGAGATCTTGCAAAGCAGATGCTGAGAATTACTTGAAGTTAAACTGTTGTCAGGCACAATAATATTTATTGTTCGTATAAATTTCACTTTATTCACTTTCAAAGCATTGCCTAAATAGCCTGGGTAGGGTCCCTATCTGATAGGGAACAAGAAGTGTTAATTACGAATGTTTCTCTTGCCAGCAGGGTTCTTGATTGGCAACAATGAATTTCAGCCTGTTAGGAGTCAACTGTTGATATGGAGTCATCCCATGTCCAGGAATCTTATATACTTCACTCTCTGTGGGCAAAGTTGTCATGGGCAATGGCAGCTGACCCATTTTGAGTTTCTTAGAACTGTAGTTGTTCATCCTGCTGGGGTAATAAGAGGAACAGTGCGGTCTGAAGTTGAAACTGTATTTCTGTTACCAACGCTCAGGTTTTTTTGCTGACAAGTCATAGATGCTGTGGCCTTGGTCATGTTTAGGCATTCTACTTCTGATGTACACAACACATTCCCCATTTCTTTATCCTTCACACTATACAAGGTTAGTTCTTATTTGGGTGCTGTCACATGTATTTCTATTTGTATTTCAGTCAGACCAATCTTAAATCTTTTTCTAACAGTTTCTCCATGCCTTAGATGGGAGGATGTTAAAGGGTCTTTGTTGCTTACCCTTCTTGAGGATTTGGTGGTGGGAGCTGGCTACCAGTTGCAAGTTTGCTTCTTCCATACTAGAGAAGAGCTGTGTCTCCTCTCTGCTGTGGCACTTGCCCTTTTTTAGTGCTTACCCACTTGTAAATCCTGTTGGATACTCGTGCCATAAGTGATCCCTGGTGAGATGCACCATAACTCACCCTCATTTGCACCATTAGGGCCATAAAGAGCACCTGCTGCTTCTTATTTCTTCCTGATAATATTGCCTGGAGACAGCACTCCTACAATTTGTGCTCCATCCTCATTTGTGCATAGATAGATTTTCAGTTCGTAGGGAATTGTACTTTGATTTGTGGTTGAGAATAAACGGGGAAGTGGCTGCTTGGTGCCTCTGATTGGATCTTTGAGCACCAGTATGCAAGGCAATGGACTTTTAAGCCCACATCATGGTCATTGGCACTTGAGTTGACTTGAGTGACTCCAAGAACTCAGGCTTGTTGTGGGAGTTCTCCTGATCCTGTGGATCATTTCTGTTATCCAGCAGATGTTTTCAGCTCTTTCAGTAGGGCAGTAATTGTGATAGTTGCTTTTTCTTTACCTTTTACTTTTTTTATTGTTATTTTTCCCCTTTCAAAGGGCCAAGGCACAGGCCCTGGTGCATTCTCTCTCTCTCATCATGGTGGATGCATCACTGGGAACGATACAGTGCTTAGAGGAAATAGTGAGTATTTGCTTTGCCTGGGTTTGGATTGTGGATCTGTTTTATTACAATGGTAGTCATTGCAGATTACGTCTTGACTTGGAAGTTCATTCTTCCTTACCTGTCTCTAATTTTTTTTATTGCATTCCTTTTGCAGATCTCAGAGTTTGTGCAGAAAGACGAAATAAAGCCTGCAGTGACCCAGCTGCTCTGGGAGCGATTCACGGAAAAATCTCCCTGCTCGCCGCTGGAGCGCCGCGCAGCAGTGAGGCTGCTGGGCATGATGGCACGGTGAGCCTGGGGCCAGGTCGGAGCCTGGGAGTGGAAGGATGTACAGGGAGTCGATTTTTATTGAAGAACTGTGGGCGCTGCATCAGCTGACTCTTTGGCTCTAGCTTCAAAAATAGCAACCCTCTCATGGGGTAATGAAGCCTGGAACTAAACATAGCTGTGCTGGATCCCACCAGCACGGCCTCTGCATGATTATGATGAGATTATTTTCCTTGTGCGAATGCCCATCCCTTCCCAGAGTTTACAGTGTCACAACTCTGCAATTTTGTCTGTGTTTGGATAAGAACAGTGAGAAGCTGCTGAGTAGAGATGTCTGAAGCCTTTAGCATGAAGAAAAATGAATCTGTTTCACTTTCTGGGGGCAAAAAAATATATCTGCACTAAAAGGTTTTCACTTCAGTTTCCCAGCCCAGTAACCCTTTGGCATTCAACCTACTGCTCTTCCTGCTGTTCTTACTTCAGTCCTTCCTTAGTCAGAAACAGGCCTGCTTAATGATGATCCTAAAGTTCTTTCACAGGCAGAAAGGGGAACTGGTGGGTGTGGATTTGGGATTGGCTTTTTTTGGATAATGTTGGGTTGGTTTGTTTTGTTTCCCACAGTACAGGAAGGAATACATCACAAGTCCTGAGCTCCTGGACTCTTTCCTACTTTCCAACATTTTTGTTTTTCTTACCCCTGCAAGTTTTTGTCCTTTCTGATAGGAAAGAAGAGTCAAGAATCTTCTTTCTTTACAAAAAGGCTGTGCCCACTGTTGATCACTTTGGAGAAACTCATCTCCTAGTGGAGAGTAGATTACACTGGCTTCTGTGGAATATTGCTTGCTGCTCCTCTAGCTGTATGTTGAGTCATTTGGATGGCTTTTATTTTTTCCCCTCTTATTCAAACCACTCCCTTTCCATAAGGCACAAGGAGTATTTCTCTTGGTTAGCCATACTTCTGTAAACTTTCAGCAGCACCTCATGTGGTATCCCCATCCCTTCCATTCCACAGAGGAAAGCCAGAGATCATTGGTAGCAACCTGGACATCTTGGTGACAATGGGGCTCTCTGAGAAGGCATGTGAAGACTATAGGCTGCCTCAAGAAGTATGCAATGTTATATCCAAGCTTGCCAGTAACCCTAAGGTAAGGCTCTGGGTTTGTTCTTGAGGTCATCCAGAAACAAAGAAAGGGGGGAAATTGTTTGTATGGAATAAGAGAGAGGGGTGATTAAATTTTTACAGATTTTGAAATTAAGTAGGTTAAGACCATTCAGCAGCACTGTCTGGAAAGCTTAGCACACATCAGTGAACATGTAATAAAAGAATTTTCATTAGGCAACAGGCTGAATTCAATTAGTAAAGAGTTCAGTGCACAAGAAAATATGTTTTCCTTTCAATTCTCTTCTTCAGACTCCCACTTCTAAACTGATTTGTGTTTTCTCAACCATGAAGCCCTTTACTGATGTTTTCTGGTGGTGTGATTCTTTTGCCCTCCCCATTAATTGATATTCAGGAGTTGTCAGCTGTACAGCAGAATATAAAACATGAAAGGTTTTCAAACCTGTCCATGTTGTACTTAGAACAACACGATGGTTGATGGCTTCTTTCCCTGGGAAACAACTTATACTTTTTTTTTCTAATGTGCTTGGAAAAAAAAATCTGGCTTTTGGACTCAGTTATTTGGAGCATTTTGGTTCAAGAGTTCTATCACAAAAGCAGTCCTCCTTCACAGAGCAGCATCATTCTGTGACAGTCCCTTCCACTGGGGATGTTGCTGCAGGAACTTCATGAGTTAATGTGTATCACAACATTGTTAAATGTTCTAAAGATGGCTGTAATTCAATTTTTGGTTGATTTAAGTCTGCAGTTAAGCTTGTATGTGAAAAAGGACTGAACTGAAAATGTTTGACTGACTAACTGACTGGCAGTAGCTCTTCTCCCCTCACCCATCCTCCCACCAGAAATTCAGTACAGAGGAGAGGCTTGTGGTGAATCAGGAGTTCTTGTTTCAAGCTACTGAAAGCTGATAAATCCTCAAGTAAATTCTGTTCTGTTGAAGTGTATATTCATCAGGCAGACATAGGGACACCTCAGGTATTGTCATACTTGATATAGTAGTTCTCTAGGTTATCTTATTCCCAACCTAAAAGGTGGTGTGACTGATACAGAATACATGGAACAACCTAAGTGTGAGGTGGTCTTGGATCCAGACTGATCCTGTTACTTCCATTGATGGTATTTTGCTTTTAAACAAACCCATGTGGTTATGGAGTATCCCAAGGCAAGTTGACTTACTGTTGATGACTCTTAAGACGCTTCAGAGGTTTCCCTCTTCATACATTGCAGAGAGTAAATAATACCGGATTTTAAATTAATCCTTTTGACATTTCAAAAGAGTTATTTTGATAAAAGGTGAGATGGTGGAACTGTCTGGGTTGGCCTGGGATCATCATTTGGCCCAGCTTTAAATCCACCCAGTGTAGTCACCATGCTGTCACAAATGACAATAATGTCCCTGCTGCATGTTTAGCTGCAGAGCAGTACTGGCTGTCCCTGGCATGGGTTGGATTAACGCTGTGCACACAGGAAGGTTAAGCACTGGGAAGGGCATGGGGGGATCTCATGTGCTGCTCCCATGGGTGTAACCCACCTGTTGTCTCTTCAGCCAGCACTGGGGAAGAACAGTGCCCCTTTTCGACTGCCACAGAACCACATGCTCTTTGGTTGCCTGAGTGAGACTCTGAGTAAAGGTGAGGCCAGGTCAGCAGGAGGTTTGGAGGAGATGGGGTTGGGCTGCGGGCCCGCCTGTGTTACCGTTGGTATGTGTGAGTACATTGCTCCCTCTTCTCCTCAGGCTTTGCCCAGCCAAGCAGTCACTGGATCCCCTTCATGGAATCAGCTGTAACACTCATCTACCACCTGGCAGAAGGGCCAGAGGAGATCTGTGCTGACATCCTGCATGAGTGCAGTCAGCAAGCTCTGGAGAAGCTGCAGGAGGCTGATGAGCAGAAAGCTGGTGAGGAAACAAGCTGAAGGAAATCTCTACCTATAGTTTCCAGGGCTGCTTTGGGTGGCCTTGAGTAACTGCAGAATAGAGCGGAGGGGCTGGTGGAAGTGTTGGCATGAGAGGGCACGAGTGCTGTGAAGGAGTCTGTGGAGCCTGGAGATGGGTTATACAGTGAGACTTGGCACTAATGGGGAGGAGGTCGAGATCAACACTGAACTGTGGTCATTTTTCTCCTTTAGGTGCAGGGGATTCTCCACACAGAGTCTCTGATGATGCTAGCAGTCTCTCCACATTCCTGCTGCTGCACCTGGTGTCCCTTGTGGGACAGGTGGCACTGCAGCAGGTAGCATATTTGGAAGTGTCCGTGAGTGCAGAGCTACGCAGACGCCGCATCCTCAAAGAGGAGAAGACCAAGAAGAAATCTGACACCAGCACAAGGAAGCAGAGAGCCCAGGTGAGAACCAAGGGGATTTTTCCTATGGGCAGCTCTTCTAATGTCCCAGCTACAGCAAACTTGTGGAGAAATGCAGTCCTGAGGTTGCATGAGGTACAGGGCAATGTGTGCTTCAGGAATAGAAATGGACACCAACAGATATTGGTCAGGATTGACATGGAGAGCTGAGGTCCTTGAATGACCCTGTTCACTGAAACTCCCCCACTGGTCTTGAGTTTTGAAGAGACAAAAGGGAGGGAGTAAAGGATGATGTCATGGCCATGCTTATCCTCCTGCTTCAGGCAAACATTTCCCTTTCACTCGTCACCTTCTTACCAGTGCAGTCTTTTCCAACTGATGCAGTCATGGTGAAGAACCTCCATTTGTTCCCTGCATTCTGGGAAAAGGCTTCCTAGAACCCCAGTCCAGAAGATTTGAGAATCCTATCCCCTGTTAGGTAGTAATGATGAAGCTTTAACAGTAGTCTTTTCTAATGTGGTTGGGATGCTACAAATGCCCTGTTTGATTAGGTCTACCTTGGAAAAACGTTTTCCAGAGTGTAATGAGGCTGACTTTCCTGGGTAAGAAGAGAGAAAAACATTGTGTCTATCTAGTTATCCAGTCTCTATTGGATGCTGATACTGCTAAGTCTGCAGAGAACTTTGTGGTTCATTTCCTCATCTACCTGCTTATCAGTGTCACTACCATTTTCCACACAGGAGGAGGTTATGAGATTTTCAAAAACTCAGTTGGATACAGATTTGGTCCCCAGTGCAATGCCCGTATCTGCTTTGTTCTCTTGTGTTGCTTTTTATTTGCTATAAGGTTTCCCATAATCTTGCTCACAAAACCAGCAATTCAAAGGCTGCTTTGAGCTTTAGTATTTGAATGTCCATAAGTTATGCAGGACTCACTGATGCTGGATGTCCCCTTGGTCTGTTTTATCTTAGTAGTGTCAGAAGTTTAAGCTTTCTTTACATTTTGGGCTCCTCATTACATGAGAGACATGGAGCTCCTGGAGCAGGTCCAGTGGAGGGCAATAAAGATGATTAGGGGACTGGAGTATCTCTCTCAGAAGGAAAGGCTGACTGGGCCTCTTATAAGCCTCAAGAATGAGAGGGGACCTCATCAATGTCTGTAAATATTTGAAGAGGGGGTGCCAAGAGGATGGAGCCAGACTGTTTTTGGTGGTGCCAAGCACTAGGATGAGGCAGTGGGCAGAAACTGATGCACAGGAAATTCCACCTGAATATGAGGATGAACTTCTTTACTGTGGGGGTGACCACATACTAGAACAGGTTGCCCAGAGAGGTTTTGGAGTCTCCCTCACTTGAGATACTCAAGAACCATCTGGACACAACCCTGTGCAATGTGTTCTAGGAAGACCCTGCTGGAGCAGGAAGGCTGGACCTGATGACCCACTGTGGTCCATTCCAACCTAACTATGTGATCCTGTAATTGGTGTTGTGTAGCACGTGGATGGAAAATCCCAGACTACCCTTCACAGCTTCATTCAGTTCTTGGGGGAAAGTGGGTTATTGCACTTTGTGTCAGTCTGTTCTCCACTCCAGTTGTGCAGCTGGTTACAGGCATATACCTCACACCTGAGAGAAGAGAGCCCTGTGGAGAAAGAGGTTATTGTTGCCTGACATCTTTCTTATGCTCTCTTCTCTGCACAGAGCACAGGGAATGAGACCACTATGGAGGAGGAGCTGGGCCTTGTGGGAGCCACAGCTGATGACACCGAGGCTGAGCTCATCCGCAGTATTTGTGAGATAGAACTTCTAGATGGTAAGTGTGGCTGGACTGCCTGGATGGAAGAGCAGGTACAGTGGGTAACAGGTCCTGAAGGAGGAAGGCTGTTTCCTTTGGAAGGAAGCACTGTCATTTTCCATGGTGTCAGTTTCCATGTAGGCTGTCTGTTTCTTGGCTCTGCCCGTTCTGGAGGTGGTTGTTCAGTGGTAAAAGTGAGTCAACCACTTTGCAGACTAACCATAGCTTGCAGCAGCTCTGGGATAAATGGAGATTGTTCTTAAAGCAGGATGCACGAACAGCGCTCTCATGCTCACTGTCATTATCCCCACTCTCTAGGGAAGCACCTGTTCTCTGCCTTTGTTCCACTGGTGCTGAGGATCTGCAACAACCCTGGACTCTACAGTGACTCGGCGCTGTCAGCTGCCGCAGCCCTCACTCTTGGCAAACTCTGCATGGTCAGGTACTGCTCAGCCATGCCAGAGTTCTTTTCCCAGCCTTCCTAGTACTAAAGCACAAGCAAATGTTGCAATTCCTTTCCCAAGGAAAGAACAGACACAGAAGAGTGTTCATAGATTGCTTTTCTTTTTAACTGTTTTTTTTTCTCTGCTCTCTGAGAGGTGGAATTTTGCTGTCAATCCCTTCTTTTCTGTACCCTCTTTTGTTAGCTCTGAGTTCTGTGACTCCCACTTGCGTCTGCTGTTCACAATGATGGAGAAGTCCACCCTGCCTGATGTGAGATCCAACCTCATTATTGCAGCAGGAGATCTAGCCATCCGCTTCCCTAACCTGGTGGAGCCTTGGACATCACATCTCTATGCCAGGTAATGCTACACTCATTGTTGGGAGAGGACATGTGATGCAAACCCTGTGGAAGGGTGACACCGGGCCTCCAGAAGGTGAGAGTGACCCAAGAAAGCAAATTTGAAGATACTGGTGCAGAGAGACAGAGCTTTGGCCTGTCAAGAGCACCAGTAACTCAGAGACACTCCCTTGCTGCTTTCTGCAGTAACTGTTTGCTCCTGTCAGGTTGCGGGACCCCTGCCCGAGTGTGAGGCAGATGGCTGGGCTGGTGATGACTCACCTCATCCTCAAAGACATGGTAAAGGTGAAGGGCCAAGTGAGTGAAATGGCAGCTCTGCTCATAGACCCAGAGGAGGAAATCGTGGGAGTGGCTCAGAACTTCTTCGGTGAACTCGCCAACAAGGCAAGTGGATGCTCAGGGACCTTATTTCACAAGAGCAGGGAAGGGCTGTTGGAGGCTGGATCAGTTACATAGGTCAATGGTGTAGAGCCATTGGTCTCTGTCTCTCTGTGAACTAAATAAGGGTAGTTATAAGAAATTTTGCAATACAGGTTTTGCTTCATCCTTGCCTGATGTTGCTGAATTTGTCCTCATCTGTTCACACCGGAAGGCAGGCTCCAAACCACTGCCCTTTCCCTTTGCTTTCTTGTGTATGCCCAGCACAGGGTTAGGAGCAGTTTTCTGCAGCTCACCTTTAGGCCTTACAGCAGAGTTCCCTGACCTTATGGCTCAGGCAATGCACCTTCTCTGAAACCTTTCCAAGTTGTTCTTGGCTGTGGGATGCTGAGGTACTTAAATTGTAGCAGTTTCTGCCCAAGCAGGTAAGAACAGGAGCAGCATTACCCCCAGAACACTGTTCATTCCATGTGCAGCCTCACATGGGCCCTTCAGAGTTTGAGATTTACTGCCTGGGAGGCTGCAGTGACACTGAGGCTTTTCTTAGTTTGCTTTGTTAAAGCAGGGCTGGCCACCTGACTGCACTGGCTTCCTATCTCTGCAGCGTGTATGACAAAGCTATGTAAAACCAGTGGGAAAGAGAATATGGATTGGACCTTCTCAGCAAGATGGGAAGCAGTTCCATGAGCTGTTCAGTCCATGAAACATGACTGTTTCCTTTATCAGGAAGGTTTTTTGATTGGGTTGTGACAAAGTTGGAAGGCAAAGAAACTGCATCTAAGTCTGCCAAAGAGCAGAGCTGGGGGTGCAGTGTTTAGCTTGGTAGTTGGCTGGGTTTTTTCCCCCCAGCCAAATAGTCCTGGATAGGTTTGGCTGGCTGTGTACAGCTTGTTTCAAAAAGCTGATGCTTTCAGTCAGTAGATTTGGGGTGGAGAGAAAGGAGGTCGTTTTAAGTGGGCAGCTTGTTTGGTTTGACTCAAATTATCCTTTATAATTCTGTATCTCATGTAGAAATTTGTGTTCTGCACAGGGTAATGCTGTTTATAACCTGCTTCCAGACATCATCAGTCATCTCTCAGATCCTAACAGTGGCATAGAGGAGGAATCCTTCCACACTATTATGAGGTATTCTGAGGTTAAATAAATCTCTTATTGCCAGGACTATGTTTAGGCAAAGAGGGTGCCATATGAAGGGAAGAAAAATTACACTGCCATGTACAAAATGCTTTTTCAGTTGTTCTCTTTGGTCTGACTTTTTCAGTCTGTACTGGAAATGGAGTTATGCTGAGGGGAATTGATTTTTAAAGCCACACAGTTGGGGATGAGGAGAGACTCTACAAAGATTAACCACTAACTCCAAATTACTTTCCCTCTAGAAAAGGAAAACAGTTGATTTTACATATCAGGACATTGATATGCAACACTAGGAAGACACAACAGGTTTTAAAAGCTGCTGCCTTTTTTGTTTTGGTGGCTATTGGAGTTTTGTAAGCAGTTTTAGTAAAGATGTAGTTACAGTAACAGGTTTGGGTCTGGGGTGGCTTTCTAGTGGTTCATTTTGTGGGGGTTTTTTGTTGTTGTCGTTTTTCTTGGAGGGAGGTGTTTTTGGGTTGGTTTGGTTTTTTTTATTATTTGTTTGTTTTTCCAAGAAAGCCTGATTCTGGAGTATAGAGGTATTGGATTATTTCAGTCTGAGGTTATTGATTGCTCATAGACAGCACTAACAATGTCTTTATTGGTAAAATACAGACATTTTCCTCTCATTTCTGATATTTAACCACATGAGGGTTTTTCTGAGTCATTTAAATCCCTATGGATTATAGAGGGGGGTGTTAGACAAAAGTATTGCTGTTGCTGAAGAGAAGATCAATAAAATCTCCTGTGATTTTTCAGCTGGTTTTCCTATGAGAATCCAGTGCATTTAGGAAGAGGGATGGGATTTTGGATAGGTAGGAATTGCAATACACAGAAAAGGTCTATTAATGAAGGTGTAATTGAGACTAAAGTTAATTTATGGTGGCAAAAGTAGATGGATATTTTACTTCAGCTTTAATTAAGGAGGGTAATGTGAAATACTGGGAATTATAGCTTGTGGTTCCTGACAGCACACATAGAAGTGGAAGTTAATGTCTGAAGTGAAGCAAACCATCACAGGGAGACAAGAGGCAGCATGTAGAAAAATTCCAAATAATTTTGGCATTTTCAGTACTATTTTTAACTAATATCAAACTGGAGGTGTTACCACACACACAGAGCATACTAAGTGTAGCAATTGCATTAAAGTGTGATTGGTGGGGTTAAAACAGGTGTAAGATGGACTTTGGACTTTTGACTTTTTGACAACATACATGGAGAGAACTGGAGGTGTCTGGCAAATCTGAGAAGAGGCAGTATTGATTTAACAATGTAGGCAGGTATCAAATTAGCATAAGGATAATCAGTTTTAAAGACATGATCATCAGTTAACACACCATGTATCCTTTAAACAGGAAAAGAAGGGAATTAGTAGTTGAAACTGAACTATTTCCCATGCAGCATTATATGAAATGCTTACATTGTGGAGAGGATCAGGTTTGACTTGGAAACCATGGTGGATAGGCTAGGAATGAAGCAGTGCCTTATGCTCCAGGGATACTTAGCAAACTGGAGAGTAGGGAGGTGTAAAAAAGCTAGGGTAGTGCAGGGACCATCACTGTCAAAGGACTAACTTTGGAGAGTGAGAGAGTTACAGTAATAAAAACTGAGATGAAAACTAGTAGAACAAAGTATAAGGGTTGAATGTTTAGAAGTTGGTTAACCTCTTCTGTAAAGGTATGGCTAAAGTTAGAGGTGCTTTCCACTTCCTGCTTTAGCAGCCCATTTTTTTCTGGTAGAGGGAAGCATTGGCAGTGCTGGTGAGACCTCACCTGGAGTGCTGCCACAGTTCTGGTCACTTAAGTTAAAGATGAATTGATGCTAGAACAAATGCAAAGGGAGGACTCTTGAGATGGCTGTCTCTGTTATATATCTTTGAAAAGCAGCACAAGGAAGTGCTTTAGAACAATTATATCAAGGCCAGTGGCAACCTGACTGAGCTAAAGTTAATAGAAATATTGGTACAAGAAAAAGGGAGAGCAGTTGGACCTTCTTAATAAATAGAATTAAGAGTTAGAATTATTAAATTGAATTAATTATTAATAAGAATTATTCAGTAATTTCTAAGAGGACATAGTGCAAAATGCACAAGTACTTAACTGTGCTAAAGTCCAGGTGTCTCTATTCCTGAATAAGCTAAGGAAAAAATGATTAGGGTAGCATTTAAGTTCTGTTAGGCTTTGTTCCCATTTTAGTGCAAAGTAGTGCTCACTTTTGCATTGAGCCAAAATGCAACAACACACTTTCAGCAACTAAGTAGTGAAGTGAGGAGATTGTTGGAGGTGCTGCGTGCTCAGAAAACTGGATGGAAGGAGCAGATAAGAAGTCAGCACTGCTGCCTTTTCAGCATGCCTCCTACCTGAAATGGGGATTCCTCTGTGGGCTCTAATCTTTTGCTTTTTTTATCCCTTGCAGACATCTGTTCTCATATATTACAAAAGACAAACAAACAGAGAGCTTGGTGGAGAAACTTTGTCAGAGATTCAGGACTGCCAGGTGGGTTGTAATTTTCATTATCCTGCCAAGTGCTTCTGCTTCTCAGGATTTTTCAGAAGAAATGAGCTTGTATGTGGTGGTGTAAAAGGTTCCCATTATGTTCTTCACGTGGCAGTGATAAATGCAACATAACTTGATTTAGGTCTCCTTTTTTTTCTTTTTAACTACCTTCTCCTAAAAATACATGAATACTTACAAATTAAGGTTTCTGGTTTTATTATGCAGTGACTGATCCCCTCTTCCTTCCTTTTTTAAGGAAAAAGTTTTGTGACAGTCTAGATCTGCATTATAGCTGAGCAAGGAGACATCCCACATGTGGATTTTCCATACCTTTGTGATCCTTCTCCATGGGCTACTCCCTTGCAGCTCAGCTAGGAAATTAGTGTTCAGCTGAGAAGCTGGGATCTCTCCAGCAGTTCTGATCTCAGCCATCAAGCTGATGTAGGCCTGTCCTTGTTCTGTGTGCGTGGGCTGCCCAGTACCAAGTCTACGCCTGGAACTCTGTTTTGGTTTTTTATTATTTTACCTATGGGCTTGTGCCAGCTTACACTTTGGCTTTTGCTCTGCTCCACCTCCAAGATGTGCCTGCCTTGCTTGTGCATAGCTGATTACAGAGTATAGAGAGCAAGACCCCTGCTGTGAATCTCGGATATCATTTTGCTTTCTGGGTTTGGGGCGGTTTTTTTGCTGCTTTCCCCACACTCCCCCAGCTGTAACTTCACTGACCCAGGCATACACTTTTTGTTTCCTTCCAAGAAGAATAACAACAGAAATTTATCTTCTTCCCTGCCATGTTCTTCCAGTAAGATATCTTCATTTTAACTTCCACTAGCTTTGGTGTACCCAGCTCTCTTCCATTCCTGTGGTTTTCCTTCTCCATTGTTGTGGCTTTGCCCTTGAGATTTAAGCTGTCTGCTTATCTTGGCCATTTGTGCACAGTGCCTGGGCATGTGACCTGCTCAGCTGCCTCAGGGAGTTGCATATTTCCCAAAATATTTGGATTTTGCTTCCTGAGCAAGAGTGGAGAGTGGTCCCTCTCTCAGCAGTTGCCTCCCAGGAGCACTGGTGAGCTCTTCACACCACTTTTGTAAATAACCATCTGTGTGTAAGTTGTATCTCACCTTTAGAAGAATGTCCTGATATTTCTGTACCACAAAGGTGATCAGCTCAGTGCACACTAGTGGTACTGCTAGAGCAAGACTCTCATTCTAGACCAAAACAGGAGCTTATCAGAAGAGATTTTGCAGCCACCATCATCCTCCTCAGCATTTCTGGAGTTCTAAACATAACAACTTGCCAGGTGTCCTTCAGACTGTAAAGGTGGAAACATCTGGAAGCTGTAGCTTTGTTCTCCATCTGTCTGGGTTTGAGCAGAGTATCCTGAGACAGCATGTGCTGGACAGACTTGAGGCCCTCACTTTGTGTATGTTAAAAATAGGGGTTGGGGCCTTGCTTTTCCTCTCCCATTCCATCACAGTGATCTACATTAGGAATGTTAGTTTGTGCTTTTGCTTTTCTTTCCCTTTGGTTTTATTCCAGTAGCTTTTGCTGGAATTTGAATGTAGTCTTTCTCTGATACAGCATTTGTTATTTGTTGACTTTATAACTTAATGAATATGACCTTCTTTATGTAACTAACCAGGAAAGGGAGAGAGAACATCAAATACAGCTTCTGCTTGAGATCATCTCAAACATGCAAAAATGAACAGCCCGGGGGGTTTGTTATGTGGTTGAAATAAGGCCCTTCAAGAGGAGTTCTGACCTCACTGAGGCTTTTCCTCCTGGTCAGCAATAACTTCTGACACTTTTCAAACAAGTGACTGTGTTCTTTAGCAGTGGAGCCTTCATGTTTTTCCAACAGGCACTAAGTCAGTGTCATGGAATACAGTGGTGGTTATGGCACAGCACCCTGTCACTGACCTGTAACAGAACAACCTGAATCCCGTGTTCAGCAGGGCAGAAGCAGCTGCAGGAAATGCTGCTAGTTCTGAGTGGGATGTGCTCATCCTCACACACCCCTTTTTGTAGGAGCTAATGGTGATCTTTGTCCTTCCCAGGACCGAGCGTCAATATCGGGATCTGTCCCACTGCCTTGCTCTGCTTCCAGTCTCGGAACGGGGCCTTCACAAGCTGCAGGACAACTATGACTGCTTTGCAGACAAGCTCCAAGATCCAGCTGTCTACAATTGTTTCCAAACTCTGCTGGCTCGATTCCGCAGAGCAGGCGTCAAACCTGAGACTAAAGTAAGGGTGTGGGACAAGGGTCCAGGCCAGAAAAACAATTGCTTTTTACATATAGTGACTGGAAAGCCCTGCAGTTTTTCATTTTAAGCAGACTATTCCTCACCCCTAGCAATTTATCCATTTCTTTATTTAACTTGATAGCAATTCTACTATGGATGTAATGATGCATGTGTAGTCATGTATAAGGATGTATGTATGTAGAGAGATACTTCTCTCCCCTCACCTTCTCTTTTTTTTTCCCTCCACTGCTGTTTTACATCTCCATCAGGCTCTAGCTGAAGAGCTGGAGCAGAAGCTGTCTGCCTCCCATAAACGAGGACTGGATTCAACAGAGACGTGCCAGGATGGTAGTCAGACTCCAGTGCCAGTGCCAGCCAAGCGCAAACCAATAGGAAGTATGTTCCTTGTTGTAAGATTCCAGCCTTCCCATAGTCTTGCAGTCCAGCAGAAACACCTAAGGACTTTTCCTCACCCTTACAAACAGAAGTTTGCTGCCTTTCTCTATTTTTTTTTTTTCTCTTGACAGGTTCACGCCGGCAGCCCCTGAGCCCAGCCAACACGGATGAGGATTTTGTCACACCCCCGTCCCGCGCTCTCCGAAGTCATAAGCGTGCCCAAAAGCGCCCTCCGCGCAGAAAAGCCATCCTTACCTTCTCCAGTGACGAGGAGAACAACTCTGAGGAGGGTAAGGCACTGCACACGTGGGCTCTGAGCAGGGAAGGACCACACATTCGGCCCAACAACCATGTCCCTTTGGTCATGGGCTTCAGGCCACTGTGGAGGGTGCCTGGATATTTCTCTGCTCGAGGCAGTGGAATGCTCATTACTGACACGTTTTACTCTCTTTAGAGCTCTCGGCAGAATTAAGAGAGGAAGAAGCTCCCACCAAAACAACTCCCATCACCAGATCTTCAGCCCGACGGCTGCGCTGAGGGAACCATCTGCCACTGTCATAAACTAAAAATAAAACTCCTTTTATGCAACAGTCGCCTTCTCTTGTCTGAACTACCCCATACTACAACAGTGCTTTAAATGAGGACAAAATGGAAGTTAACACCAGGCTAAAGCAATTCCAACCCTTTCTCCTGATTTCTCCACAAAGAAAGGCAGTTATAATGAACATAGCTGCCACTTGGACTGATTTTGCCCTGGCTTTGCAGATGAGAAAAAGCTGCTCTTATTAAAATAATTTTTAAAAAATCTTTGGAAGAAAGTCTTTCTAAGAAGAGCCACTGGATTCAACAGTGGTGTTTTGTACCCATAGAGTACAAAATGCTCATTCCTTTCTCATTTTGTGGGTACTTTGTACTACACTATTCAGCTTTTAACACAGGACCAATGTGATTGTGCTGGGTTTAGGCCCTTTCATATTTCATCCTTTTTGAAGCTCTTGTCCTGTAAAGCCAAGCAGGGTTTTGAGGAGAAGGTACCTCCATCTTTTTCTTGTGCATATCTCATCAAAGAAGTGTTCAGGGAATGGGGTGTGAGGAGAGAGAGAGAAAGGCTAACTTAGACTAGAGTACTTCAATAAACAACAGGTAAAGTCCATAGGAAAAAATACATCTTTTAAAAGCTAAAAAAACAAAACCAATCCAACACTAAAACTTTAGAAGTAACCTGTAATAATGCTAGTTTGATAAATTACTAAGTATATTGATAGCCTTCATTGTCTTACTGCTTTCTGGAATGTATTTGCTGCAAATCCATTTATGTTTCAAGTAAAATTGGCAGGTTTTTTTCCTTTCACAAATGCCACATCAGTTTTCAAGTCAGTCCTGGCACTCCTTAAAAGTGCCCTGTGAACATGGAGTGCCCTAAATTAGATTTTGTGTTAATCACATATATAACCTTTAACCTTCTGTCTAGAAGCAAGTTGGCATTTGTCCCAGAGCTCTTAACTACAGAATTATTTCCTCTTACCTTGTCAGCTGCCTAGAAAGCAGACTGGTCACTAGCTGGCAGTAATGGGAAAGGGTGGTCCTCCTCTGCACTCTCTGAGCTCCTACCACCTTCCTGCAGTCGTGGTCACCCTGGGTTCACCCAGCACGTAGAGCGTGCTGCTGAGTTCCCTTCTGCTCTGGCTGCAGAAGTAGCTGCTGTGGCTTATTTTGATCCCTATTTTAAAAAAACCCAGTCATTAGGAAGTGCATAGCTTTGCACTAACCTGAGCATATGGCTTTTCATGCCAATACCTGAATGGACATAATCATGTTAAATGCTTCCAGAAACAAGTAGAGGTGGAATGATGGGGTGACAGGTATATTTATAAACACCCCACCTGAGTCCCATGATTCAGTGAAAACACCTGCCCACTTACCACCAGCCTAATAGCCAAATACCAGTACAGATATGCTCCAACTGCAGACCATGCCAGTAGCCACAGGACAATCACATGAAATCACAAAGATCAGAAAGCTACAGCAATATTGTCCTTGTCCCCTCCTTCCTGATAAAATATTCAGTGAAGGCTCCAGGAGGCAAAGGTAACAGCTACAGCACTGACAGTAAATACAACACAGAGTCATGCACACCATACGTGATGCCCTCACCACCCACAGGATATGACATTCACATACAGGAATAAGAAAAGAAAGGAACAGCATATATGGATTTCTGCCCAGCCTCAAGGTTTTACAAGCAATAAGTCTTGTGTAGATGTGAGATAATATGTTGCCAGTGCTGCAGTGGAGGAGATATGAATGGGTGGATAGAGGAAGTGAGGTGGCCATAAAACTCTTAAGCATTGGCTCAGCTTCAGGCCATACATTTCCACTACAAGTAGTTGAACTTTTTCCTTCAGGAGATCCACACAGTCACCTTTCTGGAAGGAGGGTTTGACAATCAGTGACCAGACTGGCATGCTGGCTCCACTGCTTTGCAGTCTGCCCTTTGCTCAGTCCTAGACACTGTGCTGCCTGGGCAAGTGAGAGTGAAGTCAGTGAGAGCTCTCAGATTGGTCTCTTTCTGCAGGTTCTTCAGGTGGACCATCCTCCTCAATGTCCTCTCCTGAGAGAACAACTAGCAGTCCTGTGCCATGGACAAAGGAAGTCCTGAAGGAAGATGAAGCAAAACCCAAGAGGGGTTTGGGCAGCTACACAGTGGCTATAGACTTAAGTAGATATTTGCTGCTCCTCTGTTCCTCACAAATATATATTTTGGTGACTGCCACAATGACCATAAATCACTGCTAAAGGAGTAATCCCATTCCCTTGTTCCTTAGGCAGTGGGATTACTCAGTGCCAAGATCAGTGGTGTTTCCATTCCCTAGGAACTCCTGATCATGGTCTCTCTGAACTCCTACCAATGGTACCAGTGGAATAATGAGAATATTGTACACTTCTAGAGCCTGGAGCAGCCATCATCCCTTTCTATCACCTTGGGCCAAGGGATGTTCCCTCAGGGTACCTCGCTCAGTTCCCAGATCTCCCAGTCTCCCGTTGCCCTGCTCCTTCCCTATATAAGCAAGAGTTTATAGAAGGGTGATTGTGATTCAGCACGAGACCACTTTCTTGGTCTTGCAAACTCTAGAGTCAGTGCCCCAGCATCCAAGGAGGAAGGGTTTTTACAAAGGAAACTTGTTAGCATCAGAGAGAAAAGGACAATAACCTATTTGAGTCTGAGAAAACTGGGGCAATCGAGGACTTGTCTGCCAAAGCCTTTTCACTTCACAGTCATTGCCAGGACATGTTAGAGTAACTATTCAGTTCTACTGCAGTCCCCGCAAGGATCTGGGACACGGAGCAGCTGCAACATCACAGAACCTGAGTCACCGAGCACCTGCACTTTATCCAGGCTTTTCTGGATTTGCAAGAACTTACAAGAACCTGCAAGAAAATTTGCAAATTTTCTGCAGTCTCTTAAGTTTCTTGCTTGATATGGGAGAGTGGTGACTCTTTCCCTCCTGCCAGCCCCAGCTTTCGCTGAATCCAAGGCACTTGTTATTTGAGTTCCCAGAGCCTGTCCACCCCTGCAGGGCTCAGTCTTTGTGCAAGTGGACTGGAATTTTGGAGCAGTTGCAAACACATTTTTGGCATTCTTGCAGTATGGGGGCCACCCCATTCAAGGGATGCCAGATCAAACTGCTGCTACATTTTGTATCAAAACCAAAGCGTTGTTGCTTTTGCACTTACCTCTCACTCAGGAAAGGACTGACTCATGTAACCAGCGCCTTTCAGCGGAGCTGCTCCTGCCGGCAGCAGGAGTGCTCGAGCACACTGACTCAGCTCTTTCTGGACGGCCACATGTGACAGGGAAGTACAGAACAGCATCCTCTGGGACACCTTGCATGCATCATGAACATGTGCCTACCTCCTGTCCTTCCTTTCTTTTCTATCCTTCCGAAACTTTCACACCACACAGCTCCTTACACTACTGCATCCAGCACAAGGAGGGGCTGGCTGTGTGTACACACCCTGTACCCTGTTTGTGCCCAGGCACCCCAACAGAATGCCCACGTGGGATGCACGTCCCAGCAGTCCCCTGTGATATGCAGATTCAAAGACTGGCATGAAAGTAATCCTGTTTCCCACAAAATGCCTCAGTGGGGCCTCAGGAATCCCTCCATGTGCTGGCCCAGGTGTCAGGGTGACAGGAATGCCAGACAGGATCACTAGAGCATCACATTGCTCTGGACAAAGCACCAGCAGTGGGTTGCAGCCATCAGCTGGAGCTAACAAAATTGGATGTCCACAGCTGTGCAAAGCACTGCTTCCAGCATCAGTGCTCCAGACTGAAGGCCCATACTCACTTCTCATGGACTGGATGCAAAAGGTTCGTAAAACTTTGTCTCCTTGGGCAGAGAAGAAATGGACACACAAACCTGCATCTGCAAGTGCAAAATGCCCAGAAGGAAGAAAGGGAGCGAAGGGGGGAAAGAGAGACAGAACAAATACCTGAACTGTGACTTTTGTTATCTCTGAAGAAGACTTTTTTCTAATTTTCCTCTTTCTTTGAAAAAAAGCAAACAAAAGCAGGCAGCAGAACACTCCTGTCAAGTTCTGACCCAACTGTTTTGTACAACAGTACTGAACAAAGGGAAGTTCGAGGTGTTGTTAAATTCTCCCAACACACCCACTGGGGTACAGTCCCTCCATTCCTCTCCCCTGACAAACTTTGCTGATTAATTTCTGTCATCACATCCAGGCTGACTTCTGCACCCTGATCTCCAAACAGTGACCTCATTGCCTTGTTCAGCTGGTGAGAAACTACAGTAAAATGGAAGAGGTAAACAAAGTGGGGGGAACTAATGGCCAGAAGATTTAGGAGATAGGAATCTGCTCCTTGCTATCCTGCTCCCATTGTGTGCTTGAGCTTGAGAAAGTGCAAGCTGAGTCTCGACAAGCTCTCTTCTGTGACGGTTCCTCTGGAAACTCAGCCCAGATGGTGACTTGGGACAGACAGCCTGCAAATTATATGCCCAATAGTACTAGACCCATGCTCCTGTCACTGCAACAAATTCTGTATAGTACTGGAATTCACCCACCTTCTGCAGCAGGAGCTCTTCATTCCCAGCCCAACTGTCTCACCAAGATATAAATATTAAAAACAAAAGCCTATGTTGTCACGGAGCTGAATTTGTGTCCGCCCTGTGCAGCCAGCAGTGTGCCTACCTCTAACTGAGCTGCAGTTCATGCTCACACTGATTAGGGAAACAGCATTAACAGCACTCTGCCTATAAGGAGTATGTTCAATACTCCTACACAATGCAGCCTTCAATATCCTCCTTTTGGGACGTGTTTCAAAATGTCACCCTGTCCCTGACCCTGACAGACACCTCCAGGTCCTGGCCAGCAGCAGCTCAACTCACATATATCTTCCCAGACACTCAGTAAACACCTTTGTGTCCTTTTTCTTTAGAGGAAGGGGTCTTGCTGAGCTCACCCTGAAATATATCACCCTGGACAAAAGGGCTGAAAGGTTAAGGAGCTCCAGGGGGTGGTTCAGCAGGGAGCTGGGGCCAGTCGCCTGCCAGAACCAAAACTATAAAGGCAGAGAAGGGCTGGGGACCACATCCGACACGGATGCTGCGAGTCCTGCCCTGCTCCCCACCAGCCCTGGGCTAAGAAGATGATGCTGGGGCTTCAGTCGTGGCCTTGCTCGCTTTTCTTCTTCTCGGTTCTGCTCTCTGCCAGCGTTCAGACAGTGTCCTTACCAGGACAGAGGCTACAGGTAGGAGGGAGTGGGAGAGAGCTGAGGTTGATTTCAGGAGGGGAGGCGGAGGGGAGGTTGTATTTGAACCTCGAATGAGAGGTGGTCCCAAATTCCAACTACAAGGAGGCTGCTGTCTATTCTTGTTGCACTCTACCCTTCTGCAGCCTCAGCTCTAGGGTGACTTTATCTTTATAACCCAGGCACTAAGGAGACAGCATTTCAAGACAGGAAACACACAAAAGATTTTTAGAGCTCTGCAAAAGCTTTTAACAGTGAACAGCCTGGTCCTTTCTAAGCCCACTCTGTGTCAGCAGCCACCAGATATTACAGTCATGTCTCTCATCAAGTTCAGTGCCTGGTTCTGATGTTTCAGAGGGAAGATGCATCCTGTTAGGCCAGGAGTTTTGCTCCTAAGCTCAGTACTACCCCTCTTAAAGACCCTCTTTAAGGCCAAGAGCCCTGTCAGGATGCCTTTTTTGTTTTTTAGGGCCTCTTTGTTTGAGTAAATCTTTTATCCTCAGAAAATACAGCAACAATATTTTTGGCTTTCTAATCTAGCCAGCTCCCTGTTACCCAAACCCTAACCTGAGCCTCAGCACCTTGCCTTTACATCACCCTGGGAAAGCCACAGGGAAATAGTCAGGACATGAACTACAATCACAAGACTGATCCTGCTATGACTCACCACTTTCACTCCTCGATGAGGATGCCTGTGTCCGCTTCAGTTAACTTGCTACCACAAAGAGCTGCACAAAGGCATCCTCAGCCCTAGCTCAGCATCCATGTGAGAGACAGATGTGGAACGTCTCCCACAGGCTGCTTCTCTGGACAGCAATGCCATGACTCCACTGCACCCAACACACCCCCCAACCTTTGTCTCCCAGCAGTGCTGCAGGTTTACATTCAGCACAGCTAACCTAGAGGATTTCCAGCAGATGGGGAGACCCCCTTCCTCACACCTCCTCCGCTCCTGCCTCTCCCTCATCTTTATCAGCAGGTATTTGAAGCAGGACCATCCTTCCCAGCAGCCCTCTGGAAAAAATGAAATGGCACACAGCAGCCTAAGCACACAGAGGTGCTCAGCATCCACAAAAGGAGCAAAGACTGAAGACAGTTACCTTCCAAATCTGGGGCAGGGCAGGATGTGCATATGGTTTTACAAGAGCAGGGCAATCTGCCCTGCAGCTGTCTGCCTGCTGTTTTGGACGGCAAAGTCATTTCAGACAGTGGGAGCTGCTAGTCAAGCCCTTCCCTGTGTCTGGATGCAATGTCACAGGCACAGTGCAGTGAACAGGCATCATTTAATGTCCTGCCTGAGGACATTACCCCTCAGGAGGGGGCAGTGGGGTACCAGGGGGTAGGAGGCTTATCACCAGAAGCACAGACATCACCCTCCTCTCCTCTGCTTATCCCAGATGCTCCTTTCACGATTACTGCCCCTGGAGCCCGAGTCCACGCTGACCGAAGAGGACACGAAGGAAGGGTCCAGCTTTGGTCCTCAGCTGATCTCCTCCACTCTCCCCTTCCTCCCATCTGGGGCTAGAGCTGCCCGTCCATCCCTCTGGCGTAAGAACCTCGCCAGTCGCAAGTGGGCACTGCCTGGAGACTGGGCCTGGAAGGCCATGCCCAGGGGTTGCTTCGGGCTGAAACTGGACCGCATCGGGACCTTCAGTGGTTTGGGGTGTTAGCTTTAGAGGGCCTCCGAGGTGAGAGGGCCAAGAGTGCGGGCTCGAGCAAGCGGGCAGGGAAGAAGTTCAGGGCATAGCTGAACGCACGGACAGCGAGGGGATGAGGCAGTGGGGCAGGCTGTGGGGCCAGCACCTGCCAGCCGCCGGGTCAGAGGCCGGGACTGGGGACTCCCCGTGCTGCCGGCCCAGGCGGGGCGAGAGCAGGCGGATGGGACACCGCTGGGCGGCTCACCAGGCCCGCTTCTCCGCAGCCGGAGGAGACCCAGCTTCGGGAATCTGCACGGCTCGGGAACCAGCACCGGCTCGAGAGCCAGCACGGCGCGCCGCTGCGCGAAGCCCTGAAGCTCCCGTCCCGAGAAAGGGCGGCTGCGGCAGCGAGGAAGCGGCGCGGCGGTACGAGGAGGAGCTGCCCGGCTCCGCAGCTGCCCCCGACGGCCGCTGAACCCCCGCTCCGCCGGCAGCCCCCTCCCTGCTCCCCGTGCCTGAGGACTCGCTCATTAAACAAGCTGTACTAATTAGCCGCGTCTGCGCTCGGCGGTGGCTGCCCCCGGCCGGGGCGGGCGGGAGGCGGCGGCGGAGCCCGCCCGGCGCCCCCGGCCCCACGCGCGGGGCCGTGCCCGGCCCTGCCGCCGCCATTCCGCGTGGGGCGTGCGGCACGCGCGGCTGCGGCGCGGTGCGGCCGGGGGGGCGGACACGGGTGAGGTATCGACCGGGCGCGGGGCACAAGGGCCGCGCTGGCTCACCCCGGCCGCCCTCTGCCCCCGCCCGAGCAAACACTGGGGCCTCCTGTTTGCGCGGAAGCTTCTCTCCCCTCCCCTCCCCGAGAGCCTCCCTCGGTGGGCTGCGGCTGGGGCACCACCGGCCCCGGCACGAGTTCGTAGCCCTGCTGCTGTGCCCCGCGAGCCATCACCATGTCCTGGCCTTTAAGAAAAGGTTGTAACCTCAGCTGGGTCTAAACTTAGCCACCAGCCCCTCAGCAGCACCGGGAATAGCAGTGGTATAAGGAGAGTAGGGTTACGTTTAAACTGCATGACCCCTCTCTTGTCCCCCACCCCACTACCTGCGTGGTTCCCCCAGCCTGCCCACCCCCTCCCTTATCCTCAAAGCCCCGCTCAGCCGAGCAGCCAGAGGGGCATTCCACCACCCCCACCCGCTCTGTCAGTCCAGATTTGCATCCCCACTGTCCCCCCACCTTCCTCCGGGATGGGAGATTTGGGATTTGCGCGTGTTCTGGGCGTTGTACCTAAGGCGAGTTTGCCCCGCCGCACCTGCCCCGTACGGAGCTGGGGATGGAGGCGGCAGGGCTCGCTGAGGGAGCCCAGCATGGGGGGCGGGGAGTCGGGCAGCGGCCATGCCAGGAGCGCTTCCTCCTCGCAGGCAGCCAGGGAAGGCGGGCCAAGGCGGCAGACGAGCAGGATTTCCGCCGTCACGTCCCGCGGGCAGCGGCAGCAGTGCCGCAGTGCCTCATTAAGATGGTGCTCACGCTGCCGCCCGTGGCCTGCCGGGGCAGCGCCCGGCCAGGGGCCCCGTCCAGAGCACGCCTGGATAAATCCACCCAGAGGGGGGGGTCCCTGCCTGGAGGAAGGAGGACTTCCAGCCAGTACCCTCCCGTGTCGGGGGGAACGGGGGGCGCCTACTCCCTCGGGGGTGACCCCAGCATCCCTGCAATGCCTTTGCCCTTGCACCCATAGAATCATGGAATGTTAAGGGGTTGGAATGGACCTTAAAGATTATCCAGTTCCAACCCCCCTCCCCGTGCCACCTGCACGGACACCTCCCACTAGAGCAGGTTGCTCAAGGCCTTATCCAGCCTGGCTTCGAACGCTGCCATGGTTGGGGCATCCACAGCCTCCCTGGGCAACGTGTTACAGTGGCTCATTACCCTCACAGTAAAGAACTTCTTCCTAATAGCCATCCTAAATTTCCCCCCTTTCAATTTGTACCCATTACTCCTTGTCCCACCACTGCAACTCCTGACGAAGAGTCCCTCTCCGGCTTCCCTATAGGTCCCTTCGGATACTGGATCCTACTGCATCCAAGGGGGCACAGGCTGCAGCCGGGGCGGGTGGCTATCTGCCCTTTGTTACCGGGTGAAAGCAGCGCACACCATTCTCCGGAGCGGCAGCGAGCCCGGCGGGACCAGCCCCCGACCGGCAATCACCCGTGGGTCCCTCCCCGCCTCCTCGGGCAGGGGCGCAGCCGCCCATCCCCGCCCTGGGGACAACTCCCCGCAAAGACCGGTGCATCTTTCACCACCGCCTCCAGCACCACCAACCCCCTTGGGGTGGCTCGACGGGAGGTTAATCGCTACGGACCCTCCGTTCCCGGCGCAGGGCCTTTGTTAACGGGGGGCGGCGGGGCGGGGGAAACAGGGGGGGTCTTCGGCATCCGCACCCGCAGCACGGGCGCACGTAGCCCAGTCCGGCCCCCGCGATGCCATTCGACAGTGTCGCGGCGGGGCGGGCCCGCGCCCTACCCTCACGCGGCTATAAAGGGCGGCGGAGAGGCGTTGCGCCACCTCCTCACTGCGCGCCGGGCGGTTCGGAGGCAGCAGGTAACGGCGGGGCGGGGGAGATGCGCGGGGGGAGAGCGAGGCGGCGGGGGGTGGGCGTGCGAGAGCCCTCTCCCCACACGCGCACACCGCCCACCGGCAGGGGGTGCGGCAGCCCCCGGGCGCAGCGGGGCCGCGTGGCGGCGGGGCCCACGGGCACAAAGGCGGCGCGGCGCAAAATGGCGGGGGCGGCGTGAGGGGGGCGGTGAGGCGAGGAGGGATAGGGGTGTGAGGGGGGAATGGTCGCCGGAGGGGGAGGATGGGGCGGATAGTTGCCGTGGTGGGGGGGGAGGCGGGTTAATCGCCCGAGGCGGGGGAGTGATCGCCCGAGGGGGGTGGGGCTAGCTCTGAGCCCGGGTCCCCCTCTCCCCCCCACCCCCACCCCCCCGCGTCCGCCCGCCGCTCGCCCCTCCGTGCGGGCGAGACGTTAACGGCGCCGGGTGCGGGCGCGGCTGCCGGGGGCGGTCGTTGCCGGTTCCCCTCATGCCCCTACTGGTGATTTCTGCCCGCAGGAACATCCCGAAGCGGTAAAGATGGTGAAAGTCGGAGTCAATGGGTGAGTGCCGGGGCCGGCGGGACCAGCAGGGATTTCGGGGGCGGGAGGGGGGGGGCAAGGACGCCTCAAGGGCGCGGGGGGGAAGATCTGGGGGGAGGGAGAGGTTGAATCCCGCCGGTCCCGCTCTGCCGGCGCCCCTTGGGGCAGAGCGGTGCTGCTGACTCATTTCTCTTCGGATTCGGGGTGACTCACTCCGGAAGGGACTGCCGGTCCCCGGCTGCCCCAGTTTCCCTTCCCATTCCCGGGGATCCCTGCAGCCCCCCATCAGAAGGTCTCCCGGTGGATCGTGTGTCGGGGGCGGCCCCGGGGATGTGACCTTCTCGTGCCGGGCCGAGGAGTAACCGGATCCCCGGGGCTCTCAGTAAATTTAGCGATTGACCTTTCCGGGGCGGGGGTCGCTCTTAATCTTTAACCGGGGTGCCTTGGCCTTTGGACGAGCTGCAGGGCTCCCTCCCGCCCTACCGGGCAGGGAGCAGCAGATGATCCCGAGGGAAGGCTGCCAAGGACTGCCTCCCGTACCCAGCTGGGCTGGTTCCCTGTTGCGCCTCCTCACGCATGGCTTTGTCTCTCCAGATTTGGCCGCATCGGCCGCCTGGTCACCCGGGCTGCCGTCCTCTCTGGCAAAGTCCAAGTGGTGGCCATCAACGATCCCTTCATTGATCTGAACTACATGGTGAGTTGCTTTGCAGTGCCCCCTCTGGGCCTTTCTGAGTAGGGCTCCTCTGGATCTGTTCTAGTAACTTCCCCAGGGTGTTAGAGGATGATGGCAGCCTGGGTCCCTGACCTTCTACTCCTCTCTTGATTAGGTTTACATGTTCAAATATGACTCTACTCATGGCCACTTCCGGGGCACTGTCAAGGCTGAGAATGGGAAACTTGTGATCAATGGGAATGCTATCACCATCTTCCAGGAGTAAGTATCTTTTTCCCCATTGGAGAAATGCCCCTCTGGAGATTGGAAGCAGGTGTCTCATGGAGCAGCTCTTAAAATTTTATCCTTCCTTAGGCGTGACCCCAGCAACATCAAGTGGGCAGATGCTGGTGCTGAATATGTTGTGGAGTCCACCGGTGTCTTCACCACCATGGAGAAGGCTGGGGTGAGTATATTACAGAGGCAAAGGAGAGAAGTGATAGTGCTGCTTCTGCCTGTGGGGCACTTCATCTTGTACAGAGGTGCTCAAGATGGGCTTGTGAAGGAGAAGAGATCTGAAGAAGCAATCTCAGAAGGATCCTGAATTATGTAATCTCTTATCTCTCTCTCCAGGCTCACCTGAAGGGTGGTGCCAAGCGTGTGATCATCTCTGCCCCCTCTGCTGATGCTCCCATGTTCGTGATGGGCGTCAACCATGAGAAGTATGACAAGTCTCTGAAAATTGTCAGGTAAGGAGAGAGGAACACGTTTTCTGGCCTGGAGCTCTCACCAGCTGCCAGGGGTCTCACTTCACCCCAGTGGAAGTGTTGCCTCTGGCTGATGTGCCTTTATCTCTACCGCAGCAATGCTTCCTGCACTACTAACTGCTTGGCGCCCTTGGCCAAGGTCATCCATGACAACTTCGGCATCGTGGAGGGTCTCATGGTAGGTCTGCAGCTTGGTGCTGAGGAGGATGACCTGCTATAGATCCCCTTGTGTGAGGGGGAAAGCATGTGTACTCCCTGTGTCACCTGGGATGCTCTTTCTGGAGAGTATTGGCTGTGTTCTTATTCCCGTGCTCTTTCTTCAGACCACTGTCCATGCTATCACAGCCACACAGAAGACAGTGGATGGGCCCTCTGGGAAGCTCTGGAGGGATGGCAGAGGTGCTGCTCAGAACATTATCCCAGCGTCTACTGGAGCTGCTAAGGCTGTGGGAAAAGTCATTCCTGAGCTCAATGGGTGAGTGTCATCCCTTCTCAGAGGTGTCAGGAGGAGGCAGAACATTCCTAGGCTGGCAGAGGAGCGCCAGATGCTGTTCCTTGCTGACTCATGTCTCTCACAGGAAACTTACTGGAATGGCTTTCCGTGTGCCAACCCCTAATGTCTCTGTTGTGGACCTGACCTGCCGTCTGGAAAAACCAGTAAGTGTTATGGATGAGGTCCTGACAACTTCCAGATGTGCCCCTGCTTCCTCTAAGCTCTGTGTTGCACCTGGAATTGCCCTCTCTGCATCCCTCTTGTCCTTAAGATGTGATCCTTGTGAAAAGAGCACCTGCTGGGGTGTTCCCATGTGTGTCTCCTCCGTCCCCTGTCCCCGGTGGACATTTTGTGTGAGTTGGGATCTGAGCATCTTGGATCTGTCTCTCCTCAGGCCAAGTACGATGACATCAAGAGGGTAGTGAAGGCTGCTGCTGATGGGCCCCTGAAGGGCATCCTGGCATACACAGAGGACCAGGTAAGGAACGCCTGCTCACTCAGCCTGTGGTTATTGGCGCTTGCCTCATTTTTCTAAAAGCCTGTTGGTAGCAGCTTTGCCAGGAGCCTGGTTTGGGCACTTGGAGTACAGACTGTGGGCGACCATATGTGTCACAATTTGTTGTGTTTCAGGTTGTCTCCTGTGACTTCAATGGTGACAGCCATTCCTCCACCTTTGATGCGGGTGCTGGCATTGCACTGAACGACCATTTTGTCAAGCTGGTTTCCTGGTAGGTGCAGCCCTGGGGGACGTGGGGGTGGCACAGACAGGTTACAGACTTGGGACTTGGTTACTGCTGGTGATCCAGGTGGATACACAGACCTCCATCCTTACTGCGGAGTGGGATTGCTTCTTACCTGAAATTACTAGAGCTGCCTCCTTCCCCCCTAGATGGGAGTTCAGTTGTGTGGGATGGGGCAGAGGAGCAGGAAGAATGGAAGAAGGGGTGCAAGAAATGGGTCAGCCCTGACAGCACTTGTTTTCTGTCCCCAGGTATGATAATGAATATGGATACAGCAACCGTGTTGTGGACTTGATGGTCCACATGGCATCCAAGGAGTAAGCTGAGCACACAGCCCCCCCTGCTGCCTAGGGAAGCAGGACTCTCCTTTGTTGGAGCCCCTGCCCTTGTTTCACCACCGCTTAGCTCTGCATCCTGCAGTGAGAGGCCAGTTCTGTTCCCTTGTCTCCCCCACTCCTCCAACTTCTCCCCGAGCCTGGGGGAGGTGGAGAGGCTGATAGAAACTGATCTGTTTGTGTACCACCTTACATCAATAAAAGTGATCACCATCTGAAAAGCCTTGTCTGTCTGTCTGTAAGGGGGAGATGGGAGGAGAGGGGTGTGTGTGTAATGAGCAGCTGCAGGTGCCTGCATGCCACAGGCCCTGCAAGCCGCAGTGAGGAGCCAGGGAGTGCAGCCTGCTGAGCTGCTTGTTCCACATGGCAGAGCCCAGACTCCAGCCCATGAGCCAGGACAAGGTGTGGTGCAGGGCTGTGCCCCACAGCAGGACTCCTGTGTGGTAGGATGGAAAGCAGCTCTGTGGCTCCATCCACCTCGCTCTGCGTTTGCTTGTCTGATGGGCATATGCAGAATAAAAGTGATGAGCAGATGATTCTTGCATTTGGTTTGGTAAAGGGGCACAAGAAGCAAATTACTCTCCTTCCCCTGCCTCAGTGAGGGACAAGGAAGATATTTCCTGGTGTTACAAGGAAGGTATTTCACTTGCTTTTACCTTTTAAAATGAATTGGCTTTGCCCCAGAGGAAATGGCTGCCTAGGGACGTGTGGGAGGCCATCATCGGCATGGTGGTGGCCAGTCTTAATTCTGGCTTAATTCTCTGCGTAAGGAGGGGCAGTTGCAGTTAAGCTGCTGAGCAGCAAATCTCTGCAAGGTGAGTGTCAGCCCTCTGCCTCCCTGCATTAGTTCTGGAAGCATGAATGCTGCTGGGCAGGGATGGAGCCTTCCATGACCTGTGAGCACTAGGACAGATAAGCAATGCACTGCACAGAATCACGTGGCCCTCCATTTTTAGCAGCTTAATTTAGCATCTCAGGGCTGATGTGTTCTCTCCCTGGCAGGCACGGTTGGAGCTGTTGTCCGGACCCCAACTGCTTTAGACCCTGATCTGGGTGCTGCAAGGACGTAAGCTGCAGGACTTAAACTCTCAGGATCAAGGTATGCTGGACGTGGTTTCCGAGAGCCGCTTATCTCCAGCAGCTGGGCTGCGTAAGAATTAAATGTTTGCTGGGCTAGAGGGCGATGACTCAAAGTTGTATTGCGAAGAGAGGAAGGTTGAATAACCTGCCTCTGGATAGGAACTGGGATTCTGAGATTCTGAGCGGCTTGTTAGCCCTGGGACAGCAGAAATACTTGGATTACACCACAGATGGCCCTGTCTTTGGAGCTTTAGGTAACTCTGGCATCAAGTGGGAGCTGCCTGGTGCTGGCTGGAGGCAGCCCTCCCACAGAGCTGGATTTCTGCTGGGGGGGCTGTGTAGCCTGGAGGCCCGTCAAGATTACAAATGAGTCTTGGGTTGGTCCCATCCTGTACTTGATTACTGTGCCTGGGTGCTTTGAATGGCTCTGTGTGCTGCTGCCTGCATATTTGTGTGCCTGCCAGTCAGTGCCTCACTTGATAATCTGGAAGTGCAGAGAGGCTACTGAAACACCTCAAGGGGGAAGGGATGAATGCCCTGTTTTTTCCCATGTAAAACATAATTTTGAACTGGGTTAAAGCTGGAACATTTCTACGAGTCAACTTTTTCTCCTAAAAAGCCTTATGTTTCCTAAGCAAGATAAGGCTACCTGAAAATCAGTAGAGCAAAGAGAATTCTTGTTATTCAACAAGTGTGAGCACTATCCAACCTGTGATCAAATTGCTCTGGGAATGAGCAAAGTCATACAGCCTCGGGGTGGAGGAGGAGTACATGCTCTCAGACCAACAGCTGCTGGGAATATTCTGAATAAAGGTCCACTTTGTTTTAAAATACTATTTCAACTGGTTTACTATCTCATCTCTCCTAGAAAAAGTAAATGGTATTGAGGTGAGGAAAGCCAGGAATCACAGCCTTTAAAACATGGTTGGTCCTGTATGGAAACAGGGAGAGTGAGTGTGGCAAACTAGTCATGCAGCTTTTGGACTGCCTGGAGGGCTTGGTTTCCTCTCTCTAATATAACCTCCCTAAAATGCACAGCTCTTCCAAATCCTTATTTTGCATCCAGACGCTGTGCCTGCAGATGGCACCACAGCAAGGCCCCTCTGGACAGATGGAAAAAACTAGCTCAGTGGCCAGCCTGTCTGAGAACTGCAACCCTGACCTAAAAAAACCCCGTGTAATTTTTTTCACATCAGTTTGCAAAATTGGCATATATGACTCTGGATGGCATTGAGATAAAGATGGGAGTTCTGCTGTGGCAGCTGCTTCTGTCTCTGGAGAAGTTTTCCCCCTAGCAGGGGAGCTCTAGGTTTGTTCTGACAGCGTTTCTAAGGAAAGCAAATAGAAATGCTTGGTCAGGCAAGGCAGGTGCTCAGGCAGACATAAAGAGGCTCTCATTCAGCAAGGGAGTAAAAAGCGATTGTGCCACTTTGCTGGGACAAACCAACTCCAAGAGCAGCTGCCACAAGCCAGACTCCATCCTGGTTTTGTGAGCACCTTGCAAGGGGAAGGTACGGAAAGACACCCATCCTGGATAAAGGGTTGACTCTGCCTTCCTTGGCTGGCCAGGCACCAGGGCTCACTGCACAGAGCCATGGCAGGAGAGGGATGCACCTGGGAAAGCTCTCTGGCTGACCCAGGAGACAGCTTCTCTGATGGGCAGTCAACCATTTCTAGGGGTGGTAAGCTCTACGTTTTATTCTCCTTTTTTTAAGCTAAGGGTAATTAGCAGTGATGTTACAGCAAAATTTAGTTTTATGGTAACTTTGAACATTTAGAGAAATTATTTTATATGTCCTTGACATTTGCACAGACTACTACACATGCATTGCTTCCCCAAGAAAGGTCCTCAGACCACCTTAATGTTGAGATGTCAGCATGAAACTTCAGCATTAATGATGATGCCACGTAGTGAAAACCAGCTTGAGCAGATGTAGAAAATAATTAAGTTCACTTGAAAAAGCACTCCAACACATAGCAAAATGGTGACTGTGTAAGCACAGTGAAAAAAAGGTCTTGGACATTTAAAACATCCTATATCCACTTCTGAAGTAAATCAGTCTTTGAGCAAAGCCATTGATAAGACCAGGGCAAGGAAGAGATACACGTCTCTGAAAGACTTAGGACACAGTTACGAAAGACAAACATCTTAAAGGACAATGTTTCAACCTCCTTCATAACTGATGCCATTCACAAAATGCAGGTTCATGACTTAGGGTATGCAAATACCCCTGGAGGCTCCAACAGTACTGACATTTCATCAAAACCAAGCTGCCTACCTTTGGGCAATCACAGTGTGCACATGCTGCAAAAACAAGTCATTTCTTACTTACTCTTCTGAGCTGAATGTAATCTCTTACTCTAGGACAGCTGACTTACCTCCATGTATTACCTTACTACAGAAGTATCCTCTTCTTGAGGGAGTTAATTAAGTGTTCCCTAGAAGGAACAGTAGTGCTGGGTTATACTTCACAGTGTAAGATTTGAAAAGGCAGCTGTCAAAAAGCAGAAGCTGTAGTCAAATGAAAATAAAAGAAAAACTCATAAATACTAGGAAAGGAAATCTGGTAACCTAAAAAAAAAAAAAAAAAAAAAGAGATTCTGTGACAAATAGAAAAGGAAGGCTGAAAACCTCTTTCAAATGCATCTTGGAGATCACAAAGCTGCCAGAGAGCCATAAGATGATGTGGGAGTGATTAGGGAAGCTTAAGTCCGTGAATGAAAAGTAAAGTTGATGTTTTGCCATCAGAAGAGCTTTGGGGTGTTGCCAGACAGGAGATTTTCCTCAGCGGCAATGAGATGAAGGCACCACTGAAAACTGAAGCATCAGGACTTGAGAACATGTCTGTGACACATAGGGCAGCAAACCACATGCCAGACTCAGGTGGTCTCCAGCATGCAATGGATGAACAGGTAACTGTGCAGCAAGTAATTCACCACTCACCTCAAACCACACTCCCCGCCCAGCGCGGTGAAAAGCAATGGAATTTAGGAAAAAACAGGCTGGCAAAACCTTTCAGAGAACTGCCTGAGAACAGGGAACACCACCCTCTCCAGGCTGAAAACTTGTGGCAAGGCTGGTGGCAACTGAGAGATGTGAGTGGCCAGCATCTGAGGCCATCCACCCCACCAATCAACACCTTCAGAACAATTGGGAGCACGGGGTGCCAAGGTGTGTTGATTATGCAAAATGACCCAAAACATTCAGCCCTGAATGAGCCTGTGGAAAGGTGCAGAAGGATCTTGTGACCGAGTGACTGGGTTATTAAAATGCTGGATGAAATTCAAAGTTGCTAAGTAGGAAATGCTACACATAGTGGGGCATACAGCTCTGACATTGCAGGCCTCAAAGCCCTCTTTTGACATTGCCCAAACCTCCAACAAACAAGTGAGAAACTTTTGTTGACCTTGGTCTGAGTCCTGTGACAGAAGGGGAAAAAAAAAAGGTGGCTTGTAATCTCTGCAATCTCCAGTTTTTTAGTTGCCAAGTTGGATACTGGTTTAGGTGCTGGACACCAAGTACCAAACCTCACACGGCCTTCAGCTTCCCCATCTCCTCAGAATCATTGTAAGCTTTTATCAGCCTGACAAAATTGCCATCTAGAACAACATAATGAAGTGACTTTGGGCACTGCACAAAAATGCTCACTTGTCTTTCTTTTTAGGAGCAAAGTAACTAAACTTTTCACTTTCAAGACAATTTTTTCCAGCCTGGAATCATGGTTAGAAGTCTTTGGTCCACCTATTCCAATTCCTGATGCAAAGCAGGACAAAGGACACCAACGTCACATGTGGATAAAAGATGTTTAAAGACATCTTCAGTGTCTGGTTGAGAACTTGCACATGATTGCAAGCTCCCTTCTGTTTCCTTTCCATTCCTTCCGTTCTCCCAGGCAAGGTCAGTCACTATTTCATGCCTTTGGATGCATCTGTGCATGGCTGTATATATGTGTGGCAACAGAACCTCTCTTTCGACCCTATTCAGAAACGTTCTGTAATGCCTCTTGGCACTTTTGACTGAGATATTTAGCCCTTTTGAGAGTCTGTATCATTTCTACATATCAAAAATGGTGTCAGTTTTGTCTGCCAGTTCCTTGTCCTTCTATAAATATGACTTAAACTGCAGATTTTTTTTTTTTCCATTCCTTCATGATTTCTCTCCTCCTCCCCCCTCCACTGGTCTCTCATTGGCTTTTGTCCATGCCCTGTCAGACTAAGCACTGACGTCATTTGCTTGCCCATCCACCCAGGCTGTTCTTTAAATGTTTTCCCTGATGCTTTTAAAAACTGACCTCGGCAAACCATGGATTTCAGCAGCCAGTGCTTTTCTCTCCCTGTGGAGGTTACTGTGCCTTGCAGAACACCGTTTGCAGGAACGCAGCCACCGCGCCGTGCTTCACTTTCAGCATTGCTCACTCCAGCTCCCCAGGAAGCCTCAGGCTTTGTGTGGGAGCTTGTCCCTCCCTACAGCACCCCATGCACCCCACACATTAATGTGCTCCAGGTCATCTGTGCCTTGGGACTGCAACAGTGCTCAGCTGGAGATCCTGTCGAGGATCCTCCTTACTGCTAACTGCCTGGAAAGTGCTTCATCATTCCCTTCTGACCACATTCTGCATTTTCCATATGCAGAACAGACTCGTCTGGTGAGTGCTTCTCTTTTTTCGCCTTGTTTTGATTATTTTCCCAATTTCAGCCAATAAAAAGAAAATATTACTGCTAGGATTGATTTTTCTTTAAATATAACTAAAACAGCATGTTAGTTCCTCAGACATTCAAGTATTGTTTTCTCTGAGGTGATATAAGTAGCTGATGACCTTTTTTTATACAGCTGAATTATTCTGTTGTCCCTCTATTCCTTTTCTCCTAACCACAGTTGCCATAGTTGTTACAAGGATTGTTTTTGTTACTGTAGGTCAAGCTTTATTGTTATTTCTATTAGTTATTCTTATTTCTAAGTACTTTTGTCACATGGCCACTTACTCAAGGAAGCTCACTCACTGAAAGTTATCTTATGTTACTAAATCACAGCTTTTTGAAAAACTGGAAAAACACTGCAAGTTCACTTATTTCACTCTAACGAAAAACTAGAGAACACCACACAGCTCTCAGCTGTGATGTTTTGTCCTGGCTGATGTCTCAATTTGTTTATTGGTTGATCCCTTGTCCTTAGGCAACCATCAATCTTAAGCCAATCTTCATCTGTCTTAAGGACATCTAAAATCATTGCCTTACTTGGGCATGCCATCACTTGTAAATGGATGAGAAATTCCCCCTGGCACAGCATATTCTTTGGTATCCCAAGCCAAAGTCTCCCATTGACAACACAATTTTCCTTGTCAAGCAAAGCAAGGAGGCACTTACAGAATAAATCAATGCGATTTTGGGGGGATTCAGGAGTATATAAAAGACCCTTCAACACCTTGATGAAACGGTGTGTCAGAGCATGTTTGGCTATCAGCTCTAGAGTGAATATTACTTTTAACACAGCTTGTAAACCAAATTCATAATGGCTCTTGCCTATTTGCTTATCCAACAGGTTAGACTGACCTAGCAGTTCTACCATATGGCTGTGATCCTTGAAAATATCAGGTAACTAAATTTCTTCCTACCCTGATGATTTCTATTTCCTCTTGCACTTTGCCCAGATGCAGTCTGCCCTTGAAGCTGAAAATGCTGCCTCTTCCCATCTGTTGTGACATTTGTCCAGCTTGATCATGATGGCTTTACCATCACTCCTAGCATTAATCACCATGTGAGGCGGCTTGCCAGATGTTTTCAGAGCCTGTCCATGCATCATCCAGGTGCACTTCCAATGAGATAGCACTCCACCGTGTTCTGCACTAATTCTGACCTCTCCTCTTGAAAGGAGGTTTCTTCCCCGTAGCCAGAGTACTTGACCTTGACAACCAAGGACTTGACGTTGACTTGATCATCACATGCAAGTTCTGGGACACCCTGTCTCACAGGTACCTGAGACACAACAACCATAAACGTATAAAGAGTATGGCCAAAGTTGAAAGGCTCACCTTTTACCCAACAACTTTCTGTGCAGCTTTGTCCTCTCCTAACTCTTGTCTAAGAAACGTGATAAATAAAATAATAAAACAGGCTAGCAGGAATCCAGAGGTGTTCCAGTGAAGACTGTCAGCATAGCATTTAGGTCCATCCAAGGAATCCTGATATGGGGAAAGCTAACTCACACAACGGCAAGTCACGCGGGATGAGTGACAAAGTGCCTCCAGCAGAAGGGTGCTGGGTGGAAAATACAGGACCTTGACTGACTTGACAGACAAGTCAGGCTCTTTCAGTGATATGATCTAAGAGATCTAGGAATGAGTGAAAGGAGGGTGCAGGTTCACTTAACACAAGGAAGATGTGGGCTACTTAGTGGTTAGGTTTCCTGAACCCTCTGAAGCAAGTAAGCAGCATTCCACATTCATGTGGTCAGGTGCAAGGAAAGTGATGATCCCCACCCTCTCTGTGGGAATACCTGCTAGTATTCATCAAGAAAGTCAGTGGGCCTGGTCAGAATCCCTGAATGGGTAAGGTTGGAAGGGACTACCAGTGGAGTAATCCGATCTCAACCCGTCTCCTCAAGAAGGGTCATCCCAGAGCACATGGCACAGGATAGCTTCCAGATGGTACTGGAGTATCTGCAGTGAGGGACACTCTACTTCTCTGGGCAACCTGCTCCAGTGCTCAGACACCTGCACAGTACAGATGTTCTTCCTTTGTTCAGGTGGAACTTCCTGTGTTCCAGTTTCTGTCCACTGTCTCATGTCTTCTTGGCATCACCAAGAAGAGGAGCCAGGCTCCTTCCTCTGACACCGAGCCTGCAGATACTTCTAGACATTGATGAGGTCCCCTCTCAGACATGTCTTCTCAAGGCTGAACAGCCCCAGCTCCCTCAGCCTTTCCTCATGAGGCGCTTCCTCACCTAATGATCTTCATTCTCCTTTGCTAGACCTGCTCCACGAGTTCCATGTCTCTCTTGCACTGAAGAGCCCAGAACAGGACACTGCACTCCAGATGTGCCTCACCAGGGCTGAGTGGAGCCTCAGTTCCCTTGTCCTGCTGGCAGTGCTCTTCCTAATGCTCCCCAGGACACTGTTGGCTCCTTGGCCACCAGGACACGCTGCTGGTTCATGGGGACCTTTTCGTTCATGGGGACCTCCAGGTCCTTCTCTGAACAGCTGCTTCCCAGCAGGTCAGCTCCCAGCCTGTGCTGCTGCATGGGCTTATTCCTCCCCAGGTGCATTTGCCTTGGCTGAATTTCAGAAGGTTCCTCTCTGCCCATCTCTCCAACCCATCCCTCTGAAGGGCTGCAGAGCACTGTGAGGTACTGACCACTCCTCCCAGCTTGGTGTCATCAACAATCTTGATGAGGAAGCATCTACCCTTCATCCAAGTCATTGATGAGTAAGTTAAACAAGGATGGGCCTGGTACTGAACCTTGTGGGACACCACTAGTGACAGGCCTTCAGCTGGACCCTGTGCCACTGACTATGACCCTCTGGGATCTGCTGTTCAGCCAGTTCTCAATCCACCTCACTGTCCACTCATCCAGTCCACACTTCCTAAGTTTATCTATGAGGCTCTTGTGAGAGACAATATTGAAAACCTTGCTGAAGTCGAGGTAGACAATACCCACTGCTCTGCCCTCATCCATCCAGGTAGCTGTCTTGTGGTAGAAGGCAATTATGTTGGTCAAGCATAACTCGCCTTTAGTGAATTCAAGCCGATTCTGCTCGCCTTCTTGGACTCCACATGCTTAGAGAGAACCTCCAGAATGAGGTGCTCCATCACCTTGTCAGGATTGAGGCGAGGCAGGCTGGCTTCCTGGTCCTCCTTGTCCTCTTTGAAGAGTGGGGTGACATTTGCTTTCTTCCAGGCCTCTGGACCCTCTCCTGATTTCCAGACCTTTCAAAGATGACTGCTAGCTATGATGCTCACCAGAACCTCAGCACTTGTGGATGTATCCCAATAGGGACCATGGATTTGTGGATATCCCCTTTCCCTCGGTGATCTCTAACCCAATTCTCCCTGCCTAAGGGAGAATCTTCCTTCCAACACTCCTTTTCCCTGATCTCCTGGGTCAGAGATGCTTGAGGGCTTATCTTGCCCCTGAAGACCGATACAAAGGAGGCCTTCAGTATGTCTGCCTTTTTGTGTCCTCTGTCACAAGGGTTCCAGCTCTATTTAGTAGCAGGCCCACATTTACCTTAGTTTTCCTTCTGTTTTCATACAGTTGAAAAAGCTCTTCTTGCCGTCCTTGACATCTCCTTGGCCAGACTGAATTCCAGATGGGCCTTACTCTGACAAAATCCCTGTATTTTTTCCAGGTAGCCTGGATTCTACCTCCTGTGTATCTCCTGCTTGTGTTTGACAGTTCCTTGTTGATCCACAGAGTTCTCCGTGATCCATGGAGCTCTCCTGCCCCCTCTGCTTGATTTCTTGCTCATTGGGATGCACCATTCTTGAGCCTGGAAGAAGTGGTGCTTGAATACTGACAAGCTCTCTTGGAATCCTCTTGCCTGCAGGGCCTGTTCCCAAGGGATTATTCCAAGGAGGTTCCTGAAGAGGTTAGCTCAAAGCCACCTTGAAGACAGGGTCTCCGAGGATGAGAGCTCATCTTTGAGATGAATCCTAGGGAACATCACCAGGGAAGGGGTAGAAGAGGTGACTGCATGCCACAGGATCAGAAATGCCTTCAGCGGGGAGCCAGGACTCACTCCTGGAGCATGCCTGGCACTGCCTGCTGAAGTCCTTTGCCAGGAGGCTGATCTCAGCACGGGGAGCACGGAGTGCAGAGTGAGACCTGCGTGTCTCACCCCAACTCAAAGGCTTGACCATGTCTCTCAGTCTCATGGAGCACCTCATGCTCTCAAGTTGGGTCTATCCCAACCCAGGGACAGCTCTTGCCTCAAGGGAGGGATTTTGTGACACTCCTGTGGCTGACAGTAAAAGTTGTGCCTGCCCTCATCTGGGCACAACAGCCCAAATGCTGAGGAGGGGGAGAAGGCAGAGCAATCACCAGCACCTTTCCAGACTGCCCAAGTCTCTGCTAGCATGAACTTCTGAGGGGTAAGAACCAGTCTGCCTAAATATTCAATGGGAAGGCCTTATTGCCAGTCCAGAGATACAATCCTAAAAGGATGGTCTTGGACAAAATGTTCAAGAGGTCAGCACTCAACAGCCAGTCCTGAGCTGAATGCTGACAGAGGGACTGCCCAGATGCATCCTGCCATGGAACCCCATTCAGTCTGTGCCTGGACTGTTCTTGGGCATTAAACATTCACATTAATGCACTGACACTGCGACAGACAGGACTTGATATTGCTTCCTGAGCAGGCACTGCCAGAGAGGTGTCCTGGAAAAGAGGTGACATTAGGGACTCGAAGAAGCAACACAGCACTGAGCAGTTCCCCAACATCACAGTTCCCAGCAGGGTGCAGGGTGGAGAGAAGCAGTCTCAGTACTCCCCAAAGAATGAAAAGGAGCCCACAGAGAAGAAGCCAATAGACAGAGGGACCACATCTCATTTCAGCATCAAAGATGTGGGGTCATTACTGCTGGACATGTAAGTGGCCCAGCTAACACTGGAGGCCTTGGGCTGTGCTTCCCACACTGAGAAATTGCTGAGGCAAAGGATCCATGTCGCATATCCTGCCAGAGAGATCTTGGAGGCTGTCAGACTGGTGGGGAGACAGACCCTCTTGCTGGTGACAGAATTCACCAGGGAACAGCATCTTGCACACGTGGGTGGTGGAGATTTTGGTTTGACGGCAAAATGGAGTCCTGGCAGGCCGTGTGGGACCGGGGTCACCACCTGTCCTGGGACATGGGTGTCTAACAGCATCTGCTGCTCCTCTGGGCCATGACTGCTCGAGGCAGAGATGTCAGTCCTTCTGTGCTTCACGCCTGAAATCTCTCAGGGTACGTACTCTGCAGTCTCGTGGGTTCCTTAAGCAGTACCAAGGCAAAGGTATGCACATCCTGGATTATGCACAGGGGAAGCCAGAATTTGTCAGCCACTCACAGATCTCTCCACAGGAGAGAAAGAGCCGAAAACACTGCAAAGACACCTCCAGGAAAGGTGATCTGCATAAAAATGAAGAGCCTCCAGGCAGGATAGGAAGTGATCCCTGATCTACTGTGTGTGAGGCATCATCACTTGAAAGTAGAAAACTGAAATAGTAAAATATTTCCTCTGGCTTTTAGGTAGAAAAATAAAGAGGCAAGAGGGAAAGAAATGGAAACAATTGAACAAGGTGGCATGCAGGTGATGGCCATGGCAGGCACTGAGGCACGCACCTCCCCATCTATCCACACATCCACAGACAGCCAGGGCTTCTGCTGCTTCCCAGCACCCTGCTGCTCCCGTGAAACACTTTCCCACTTTCCTGCAAGAAGCGAAGACGGCAGTCAGGAGACACAGCCCAGCCACAGCAGACCACAGGCCAAGGAACCTCCCCAGCACCAGCAGTGTTCCACCTGCACCCTGATTTCCTGTTTCCTGCTCAATTCTTCTGCCATTTAGAGACTCACCCCCCTGCCAGCTCTAACCAGCCAGTTCAGCCCCTGCTGAAATGCCAACACAGGCCTTAACACGTTGTGCAGGCACAGGCAGAGCACCTCACCCTGCCCAAACACGGATGCTGTGCAGGGGTGCATGGATGCCACAGCGCTCCCAGCTCAAGCACCCAGCAGCATCACCACCCAGGCCACATCTACGGATGGAAACTCTTGCATCCCTCAGCCCCTATTTTAGCTTCCATACCTAGCCTTAGCAATGATCCCAAAACTGATCGACTGCCATGTCCTTTCTCTTCCCTTCAGTACCTTTAGTGGGAAGCATTTTTTTTTCTCCAGAGCTTCACCTGCCTTGGCTGTGTCCACTTCTCCGTGATCACACTGCCTTTGTGGACCACACTGCCTCTCAGGAGGCTGCTCGCTCCCTCCTGACACCCTGCCAGGCCCCAGCCCCCATCACCACCAGAGGAGCAGCTGCTGCAGCCAGCCAGGAAAATGCTACAGGAGATGGTGGGACAGGGGATCCCCCACTGCGGTTACACTGAGGTGGGATATGGGACTGAGGGCAGGCAGGAAGGTGCTCTGGGATGCCCTGGTGTGGCAGAGGAGGCCAGGAAGCAGGAAGAGGAAGGTTCACAAGTCACAAGCCAGGATCAGTTTCGTTTTCCATCCCTCAGCCTCTGCACTGATGATGCTCCAGATTAAAAACAAGGCAGCCCATACAGCACCCAGTGCCTGTTGAGGGCCAGTGGCTCTCAGAACAGGGATCTCACCACTGTCCCACCAGCCAGTCCCACCTGGCACGCCCAAGGGATGGGACTGTCCCATGGGGAGACCCACTGACGTGGGCTTGGGGTCTGACGGACGACAGCCCTGCCTCAAACCCCGCGGCAGCAGAGGGAGAGCCCACACCCAGCCGAGCTGTAGAAAAGGCAATTGTCCCATTTAATGACCTCGCCCCCGTAACACAGAGGTGAGCGCATCGCCGCCGGGCGGCCAAGCAAAGTGCACAGTGAGCGGGACTCGGCCCCGCCCTGCAGAAGGCGCGGCAGGGCTCGGCGTGCCCGGCCAGCAGCAAGGACAGGGAGAGCCCCGGGCTCGGTCCAGTTGGCACCAGTGTCAGGTCCAGTTTGCAGGGAGGTACGGCTCTCGTTGGGCTCCGTGCAGCACAGGGAGGGCAGGGGCAGGTCGGGTGTACCAGGACGGAGGCCAGAGGAGGTGGGTCTGGGGGCGCCTGGGAACGCGTCCCGCAGAACGCCACCGCGGCAGGTTTGGAGCCTCCCTGCCCGAACCACGGCTTAACCAAAGCAGGGAAAGGGAATAGAGAAGGGGCTGAAGGCAGAGCAGCCCCGGCAAGGGCCCTCAGGTCTATCTAGCTATTCCCATTTGCAAGGTATCCGGTGAGGGGGTGTGTGGGATCCGCCAAGCACCCCAAAACGGGAGTGAGCCTGGGTGACAGACGTTTACCAGCAGTTCCACGTCCCTGACAGTCTCTCCCAGGTGTGACTCAGGCAACCCCGTGCCAGGAAGGGGGTCCGAGGGAGCCGGGCCTCCCCTCATTATCTGATGGAAGCATCGCTGGGGGGATCACGGTCGGATTCCTCGCTCTCCTCGTTCGGGGCTGACTCGCTGTTGGAGGTTGGGGTGAAGGCAGGAGACTTTCTGCAGAGAACAGTAAAGGGCAGCAGTCAAGTCATAGCATCGCCCAGGGGGAGGGAAAGGACGCAGTTTGGTGTGGGCAGGGGTCACCAGAGCAAGGAGAAGCTACAGTGCCCCTTTGGGCATGTGTGGGTCTGCAGGAATCCCTGGGTGCTGGGAGGGTGTTCCAGAGGACACCAATCAAGAGCATGAAGCAGAGCTGGGGGAGATGCTGGAGGGGCCTGCCCAGATCAGGACCCTGACAAGGTATGTAAGGCTGGGGGTCTGTGAAAGTCCACCACAGGGGTCCCCAGCCTGGAGCCACACTGGCTCCGCAGGCTTTTGGGGGACTTACAACCTGTCCTGCACAATGGCAGCTCCTCTCTCCATCAGGGGGGTCTGGCTCCATGTGTCAAAAGTGACTCCTGTGTGTCTCCTACCTTCTGCAGAGGTGGCACCATGACCTGTGTGGAGGCCAGCCAGGAGTCCAACAGCCTCTGGGAGCTGCTCTCTCTCCACACCACATGAGGGCAGGGCAGGAGTGCCACCCAGTCCCTCAGCTCCCTCTCACCACCACCCTGGCTTCAGACCCAGAGCACGGGTGTCCCGGCTCTGCTGCTGACCCTCACCTGTCCCCAGACTGGGTGATGAGCCGCCGGCAAGTCTCCATCTGCACATCCAGGCCTCGCTTCATGCTGCACATTTCCATGTACTCGTGCAGGTGCCGGTTCATGTCGTTCTTGGCTGTGGCCAGTTCCAGCTGCTCAAGGGAAATGGTGCAGAGGTGATCCCAGGGCACGCGGTGCAGGGCAGTGGGCATGGCCAGACCAAGGGCTGCCACCCACGTCACCAGTGACCTGCTCCAGCATTGTGTCTCCCTCCCCCAGGGACCCACTCCCCCATTTCACAGCCTTCTGTGCCATGGCCCCTCCATTTCCTCCTTCTCCCACCTCTATTTGGTCGATGGTTTCCTGGTACTCCTTCTCACGGCTCTTGAACAGCGACTCCGTGTCCTTGATCACCTTCTCCAGGCTGTCATCCTGCTGCTGAGGAGAGCAGACAGCAGGTTTAGAGGCAGGCAAGCGTCCAACATGAGGAACCAAAGGCAAGAGAGAGACAAATCAGAGAAAGAACTGGCAGCACTGGGAAAAGAGGAAGAAATATATAGTGTGGTACAAATAAGACAGGAGTCTGTCCTGCCAACACGGTCCTGAGTCCAGAGAGTCAGGACTCACCACATTGGGCAGTGACCACATCAACCCAAACAAGCCCAGCATTACACTGAAGATTTGGAGAGAACAGGCCATTCCTGAGCACGATACATCCCCAGGGGACTGCCAAGAGCCAATATTTGGGATGACAAGGACTTTGGCCAGACACCAAGGCCTCTGTTTGGGCAGCTTTGCTGCAGAGTGGGTAGGTGGGCTGGAGAACATGAGCAAGGATCACCAGACACCAGTCCAGCCAGAGAAGTCTTCTCTTCTGGATGGGCTGTGGCTCTTCCCACGTGTGTGCACCCTGCCCTCAGCACACCCCTCTGGCTACAGGTCCCTGGCCTGTCTCTTAAAAGGAGACCTTAACAGGAATGCTGTAATGTATTCATGCAGAAAAGGCAGGAAAGCATCTGTACAGGCCTGCAAAGGGAAAGGGGCTGAAATCTGGTCTTTGAGAGAGCATCTTCCCAGGCTCAGGCAGGATTGAGTGTCCCAACCCAGCAAGACCTCAGGGCCCTGACACCACGGTTACCTCCCCCTGCACCTCTGCGGCTGCAATGGCGTATCCGGAGAAGTCCTCCCAGAGGAGCAGCGTTTCTTCTGTCTCCTCCCACGTGAGGCTGTCACAGTCATCCTCAAAGTCATATTCCCTCCTGGGCACAAGGGAACAGCACGTCAGCACCCAGCAGGAGAGCCACAGCAGGCAGTGGGCTGTGTCAGTGCCAAAGCCTTGCACCCGCTCACGGGCAGGGCTGCAGCTCTTGGGGGTCTGGCCAGGGTGAACTCAGGTGTGCCTGAACCCAACAGCTGATGGGCACGGGGCTGGCTTTACGGTCAGGAGCCCCAGCAAGTTCAGGCACAGATTCCCAAAAGGTGGGAAGGGGGGCAAGAGGAGGGGAGCTGGAGCAGCTCCCACTCTCAGCACAGGTGGGCTCAGCTCTCCCAGGGGGTCAGTCCCTCTGTGCCACAGAGCACAGGGTGAATGAAGATTCCCCACAGCAGCATCTCTCATCTTGCCCTCACCTGGGAAGGGAAGCCACAGACCACCCCTGCCCTCCCCATCCCGGGAGCAGCAGGGAGCCTGCTGCCGGAGCCTGGCTCGGCACAGAGGTGGGCAGAGGTGCACGGCAGCCGCACTCACAGCTGGTTCAGCATCCTCTGCATCTCCTCATTGATACTCATGGCCGTGGTCTCGTCCTCCTCCTCCTCGTCAGGCTTCCGGGAGGCATCGCTCTCTGACAGCGAGGTGTCCTCATCGCTGACCTGCTTGCGCTCCCGCTTCCGCCCCACCGAGGCTGGGACCTTAACGGGAGACAAGTGCAGAGACTACAGAAACGAGGCCGGGTCCGAGGTCAGGAGCAGGTAGTTGGGAGGAGATGGAGGGAAAAGGAATGGAGCAGGGACAGAGAGGAAGGGAAAGAGAGAAAGACAGAAAGAAAAGAAGGAAGAAGAGAGAGAGAGAGAGAGAGAGAGAGATGGGCTCGTTATGATCAGGTTAAAGATGGGTGCAATGGATAAAAAAATGGTTTTAGCATTTTCTAAAATTAAAACTAAGCAACTAAAGATGGAATCTGTGAATCTGATGAGAAAAAACAATGTGGTTTTACTGCAGAAAAACTCAAATCACCCACCACCCCAGTCCAGAGACAGGGAAACACAGTGACAGAAACAGGAAAAAAGAGACAGTCTGAAAAAGGTGAAATATGTCAATATTTAGAGTCCAACCTTTTTAAAAGAAAGTTTAAAATTTGTGAAATTTCTCAACTGAATGAAACTAACCAGTTGCTTCTGTAGGGACAAAGAGCGAGACAGAAGGGCAGCAACATCCAGAAAGAGAAAAGAGACAGAGACAGAGAAGAGAGACAGAGAGAAGATGACGGAGAAGGGAAGGGAAAGGAGAGAGATGGAGTTAGAGACAGACACTCAAGTAACTTGTCTCCCTCCTGCAGCTGTTCCCCTAGCCCTGTGGGGTCCCCGGGCCCAACACAACAGGTCTGTAAGAGGCTGAGGGGACTCTTGATGTCCAAAGCAACATCTGGAGCTTTTCCACCTCCACTCTGTGCCCTTTTGCCTGGTCCTCCTGAGAGAGACAGAAGGCGAGGGACTGCAAGGAGCAAGGGCGAGGGTGACCAAGCGTCTCCCCTAGCAGGGGGCTGGTGTTGTCTCTTCTACCTCCTTTGGGATCTCTCCTCCCCAGAGCTGGTGGCTGAGTCTGGAGCAGCAGCGGGCGCTTCTCACCTGAAACATCTTGATCATGTCCTCGCAGTTGCGCTGCTGTGCCACATCACACAGCTTGGCAGTGATGTCGATGCGACGGCAGATGTCCATGTCCACCTTCATGGCCTTCTCCTGGATCTTGGTGTCCAGCTCCGTGATGTTCTGAACCCACGGCACCACAGGAAGGGGACAAAGGAGGAATATTAGGCCAGACAGATGGCAATCGGTGTCCCCACTTTCCCCCTCAGGCAGGACTGCTCCCACATCTCTGCTCTGCTCACTGCACCCTGGACCAACCCTGCCAGTGCTGGATGGGCCCCACCAAGGAACTGCTTTTCTACACAGCCACACCACTTGGAGAGGACACTGCTGTGGGGTTGGAGAGGGATTAGGGACTCACGTTGCTCATCAATCCTTTGAAGACAACAAGCTCTGCCTTGAGCTGCTCCACCTTCATGGCCAGCTCCTCCTGGCAAGCTTCAGCCTCCTGGGCTTCCTGCGCCAGGGAGAGAGAGATGTGCAAATCAGCACCAGTGTGGGGCAGCTGGGCTGCAGGGGAAGGGGGAACAGCAATGCTCACCTCCTGCAGCTCAGTCACCCTGTCCTGAAGCTGGACACGCACCGTGTACTCCTCTTCCCATCTAGGGAGACAAACGCCGGTCAGATCCCATCGGCCTCGCCTCGCTGGCTGCCAAAGGGAGAGGACGGAGCGGCAGCTGCTCAGCCCAAAGCCACCCGAGAGGGGGGACAACAGCACCAGGCCGGGAAGGAGAACGTGCCCAGGAATGCATGGCCTCTTGTTTGCAGGCGATGGCAGCTGCCAAGCCCACCGGCCCCCCTGGCCACCAACCCGCCCTGCCATGGGGGGAGCTGGGGACACCGACCGCAGGCTCTGCACGGAGCTGGGCTGCACGCCCTGCCACACTGGGGCTGGCCCGTGGCCCCTCACAGCCCACCGGCCTCTCCATCTGCCCCTGAGCCCCACAGCCCTGGGCACAGCAGCTCCAACACTCAACAACAGGTCTGCAGATGTATTGCAGAGCTGCCCCCATCTGCATCCTTTTTGCGACCACGTTTGTGTGCCTGCAGCGTTGCGGTTCAGGCTGCCCAGAAGCACAAACCCTGCTCCTGACAGCAAACCAGCTCACAGTGTGAGTGACCACGATGTGCATGAAGGGCTGCTCTTCTGCCTGTCCCAGTGCCAGGGCAGGGGCACAGGACTCCTTGGCCCTACTGCTGCGTAACAGGTCGGATTAAAGAACGCTGTTTCATCCCACAAGGAAGCGGGATGGATCGTGCCACTTTATGCCAGGCTGTCCGGTGGGTATCGGGCTCTGCAGCTCTGCAAAAAAGTGGAGCTGCAAGGCGCCCAGCCTTGCTGTGCAGAGACACATCCCCTAGCAATTATTATATTATATTTCACTGCATGAGATCAACCTCCTGGGTCACGCTGCAGCGTTGGCCCGGCCCACGGTCTGCTGGGAGGCCATCAAGCCGTACTGCTCTTGGCTAAACGACGATCCCATGGAGCAGGGGGCTTGGCACGTGCTGCGGTGCGGCATGGGGCAGGGCTGCCGCATTCTTACCCAGCTCCTGGCTCTTCTGGGAGAGCCAAATTTTTCTGGGAAAGTGAGATCGCCCTGGGATAGCAACCAGAGCTGGGCCCTTCCTGGTGCTGTGAGGTCTGGTTTCTATTTAATGCATGCAAGTGCCAACACAGACACTGCGACTCTGCACAAGGATGTGAAAAATCTCTCCTCTCACTTACCCACACCAAGTTTGAACAATAAATCCTAAGGTCTAGGAGGCCAGAAAGCATATGAAAAGCCCTCACATTTGTTATCTCGGGGTATCTAGATGATCTGACAACGTGGGAGAGCCCTGGCTTGTGAATTTCTAAGCTCGTAAAGCTAGCAACACTGCTCCTTACTCAAACAAGGACAAAAGTGTGCACTCCTCGTGTTGGTGTTGGATCCATACCACAGCTCCAGAAGGGGAATCAAAGAGTGTTCCCATCCCTTTGGAGAAGGAGAGATGAAGGGAAAAGAAAGGAGAAAGTTAAAAGGTAGAATTGCCCTTATATGGGAACTGCTCAAACAAAGCCTCCCTCCCCAGGGACAAAAAACGCCTTCCACCATAAGAAAAAAAAATTCAGCATCTTCTCAGTGTGGCACTGCCTCTTTTTTGGTCCCCGCCTCCCTCTGGGTGTCTATATAGCCCAGACTCACTGGGGACATAAAGCATAGCTGCAAATCCTGGTAAGAGTTCATTCCACACCAGTGCTACGGAAGACGAGCGCAGGTCGCACGGGCACCGGCTTCAAAGGCAGGAGAAAAGAGCGATTCACCCCTCTGGGGACAAACCCGTGCTCCCAGCCACGGTGAACCTTTCTCCCGCTCCTCTCCTGCCTGGCTCCTTCTCCCCTGCTCCCTCCTGCAATGCACCACTCCTAATAATAACCTGCCTGCAGCACTGCGCCCGCAGCCCCGCACGGCCGCGGCCAGGGCGCTGCCAGCTGCAAGCAAGGCTGCCCCACACAACCCCATGGCCACCGGTGTGCACCAGGGGGAGAGGGGAGGCTCCTCCTGCACTGCTGCAAAGCAACAACCTGCCCAAAGGCAGGCAGCGAGGGCAGGAGGGTCCCAGCTGCACACAGACCTGACCAGCTCCTTGCCAGCTCTCCCTAAGCCAGGGTCACGAAAAGATGCAGTGCTGTGCCTGCCAGGCGTGTCCCTTCAACAAGTTCGCTTGTTAAAATCAACAATTCCCCCATCTTTAAAAATCCTGCTCACTGCAACAGGCTCTGGGGTGCTTTACCTCATCCTGCAGGGTCAGTGCACACCGGGGCTTTGAAGCTCCATTTATCCTCTCTTGCCACATCTAAACTGTATTTGAGCTCCCCTTAATGGGGATGGCCCTGCAGCCTGGCACAGCTCCTCGGAGGGCAACTACAACATAAGACCTTCTTGAAGCATTTTAATAAACAAGGGGGCTTATAAGAATGATGGAGAGACTTTGTACCAGACCTTCTGCCTGCAGTGACGAGAGGCAAAGGTTTTAAACTGAAAGAAGGTAGGTTTAGATTGGACATAAGGAACAATTTTTTATGATGGTGGCGAGACACTGGAGCAGGCTGCCCAGAGAAGCTGTGGATGGCCTACCCCTGGAAATGTTCAAGGTCAGCACTTTGAGCAACCTGATCTAGTGAAACCTCACAGCAGGGAGGTTGGACTAGGTAAACCATAAAGGTCTTCTCCAACCCAAACCATTCTGTGACTCCAACACACTCACTCCACACCTCCAGTGTGTCCTTGCAACATCCAAGGTAAGAACTACTTGTGAACACAGGGAGTAAGGTGTAGCAGACAGCACAAACCTGATGGGGCTCCCAGATCCCCAGCACTTAGCAGGTCTGTATGATACTCACAGGCACCCTTTGTTCCCATCCAGGCCACCTAATTTCAGGCTGCTCCTCCCAAGTGCAGCTCCTGTGAGCCTCTCTCCTGCTGCTGCAACTATTCTCATCCCTCCCTACAGCCCCTACAGCCCTCCTGGATCCCTGACTTGAATTCCAGGCCATGTGTATCCAGAGAGAAGCTCCTGCTGCACTCCTCCAAGTGCTGTGGCGCACACAGCAACAACATTTGTCCTGAAAAGAGCACAGGCTCCAGCACCCGAGCCATGGGTAAGAGAACTGGGAAGTCCTGTGTTAATATGGCCTCTTCCATCTGTCTCCAGGCAGGTGGCAAAGGCATGACACCAGCTGCACTGTCCCCATGGCAGATCACAGCCCACCGTGGCAGGGAACTCTCAGCTCCCAAGGGATGTTGGTGCCACCCCCCAGCATGGGGAAGGGTGTGGAAATGGGATCCTTCTGTCCCATTCCCCTGTTTGGGACCTGGCTTTACCCGTCACAAAGTTCCCAGTGCTGGATAGGGTCTGGGGGTGGGGTCTGCTTTCCCCCAGCTCCTGGTAACACACTCCAAAAATAGATCCCACCAATAACACTGGCTCATAGCAGCTTGTGGTGCCCCCCCATCTCACCCTCAGCAGTCCCCCTGTCACCCCCTCTGCAGCTTTCCCTGAAGCTCACTTGCCAGAGCAGGACAACCCTGAAAAGCTCTCCATTCTCCCAAAGTTTCAGCAGCACCAACAAACCCAACTTGGTCCTCTCTGGCTGACCCACTTTGAGGCTGGAGCTTTCCTGGCCAAAAAAACTGGCTCCAGCTTCCCACTCTCTGATCTGAAAATGCAATGCAAGGAGCGCTGCTCCCCTCTGGAGAAGGAGCCTGACCACTGGCTTAATAATAAAAGGCCTTAGGTACATGCAGCAGTTGGTGGGCAAGAGGAGATGCCAACTCTCCACGTGCCTTGCTCAGTGCCTTCGGAGCATCTGAGGGGCAGGTTTGCTCAGCCTAAGCCTTATAAAGCCAAAAGCATAAGGTGTCATCTGGGACCCCAGCCTTGAGCTCGGCCCTGGAGCCCGTGGCTGTGCAGAACCGGCCGAGGGCACAGCTCCCGTGGGGAGGTGGGTGTGGAATCACAAACTTTCTAACTCCTTCTAAGGTGACTCGTGGAAAAGCCCAAACCCAGCGGCTGGGGTGGTGTCAGTCACCAGTGAGGCCCTGGCCCGGCCCGGCCCGGCCTGATCTCATCCTACGTGCGGCTCCGGGAGCGGGCAGCCTCGGAACCCGGCCTGGCACAAAAGCACGGCTCGCAAGAGGCGAGAGCAGCCGCCACCCTGCACGGGAAAGAAGAACCGGCCAAGAGATTAGCTCTGCATTCTGCTTCGCCCTTCTCCAAGGCACATGCCAAGCCACAGCTATTTTGGGTCGGGAGGAAAGCCCCCGAGGAGTGGGGCGTCCTGCCTCGGCTCTCTGCTGCTGAGGGGCCAGCTCAGCTGGAGAGCACTGCCGAGGGAACGGGCCTAGGAGAGGCCGGCCACCCTGCTGAGGGGCTTCCCGACACCTTCCAGCACATCCAGAGAACTCTTCTCTTCCCAGCAGCCTTCTCCAATCCAAACCCGCTCGCTGCTGCATGCCCACCTTCCTCACCTACTTTCAGGCTGCTCCTCCTTCCTCAGTATTTGCAGATAGATCCCTTCGGCTTTAAAACACAGCTCCTGGAGCCATTCCTGGAATTATTCCTTTCCCTGCTTGGAAATGCATTTCTAGTCCCTCGTGCCAGGTTGGTAAGATGGAAAAAGGCTCAAGGAACATCCCGAGAGGGTTCACACACACCAGGTGGCAAGGGAGGAGACCCACGCACAAACAAATGCTTTCAGGGATACACATTTTTCCCCATGCTGCCGGCATCCCGAGAAATCCGGCCAGGACTGTCGCCTTCCCCCCCTGCTTCTCCCGCACAGCGCCCACCGGGCAGAGCCCTGCGGCCTCCCCGGCCACAGTTTCGGTCCCCTGGGCAGGACCGGGTGGCCCCGGTGCCCCTCGCTCCCGCCGCCCCTCCTCACCTGCGCTTGTACTCGTCGCGCTCCCTCTTCACCTTGGCCAGCACGTTGTAGAGGGCTCGGATCTCGGGGGTGATGGTGTCGATCTGCACACCCACCCCGTCGGGGTGGACCCAGGAGACGCCCGGTCCCTGCACCAGGGTGGTCTCGGGCCCCGGGCCGAGCCGCCGGGCTTGCGAGAAGGACCAGATGGTGCCGGGCATGAAGCGGGAGCCGGCGGAGAAGGCGGAGGGCTGGCCGGGACCACCGGGGCGGGAGCCGGGGGACCCCAGCGCCCGGGCCGACCCCAGCCCCAGCCCCGGCCCCAGCCCCAGCCCCAGGGTGCGGATGGGACCCACGAAGCCGGTCTGCACCGCCTGGTCCCGGCGCGGGGGTCCGCGGCCGCGGCCGCCCGCCCCCTCCTCCAGCGCCTGCTGCAGCTGCTTCTCCAGCTGCCGGTTGCGCCGCTCCAGCTCGTGGACCTTGGCCAGGAAGCAGCGGAACCGCAGGTTCAGCGTCTTGAGGACGCTGATGTTGGAGCCCAGGTCGTTGCGGAGGGCCATGGCGGCGGGCGGCGCGGGGAAGGGGCCGGCGGGCGGCTCCCCGGCCAGGGGCTCGGCGGCGGGCGGCGGCGGCAGCTCGGGGCCCGCCAGCCCCTGCTGCTCCTGCGGCAGGAGGAAGAGGTTGGGGCCGAAGAGCGGGTTCATGGCGGCGGCGGGACGGGGCGGGGAGCGCCGGGCGGGGGGATGCGCCCGGCCGGCCCCGGCGGCGGGGGCGCGGCTTCCGCTGCGGCGGGGATGCGGCGGCGGCGGCGGGCTCCGAGAGCCGCCCCCGCTCCCCCCCGCTGCCCGCCGCCGGCCCCGGGCGGAGCGAGCAGAAGAGGGGACGCGGCAGAACCTCCCTTTCCTCTGCCGGCCCCCCGGCTCTCTCCCTGCCGAGGGTTTCGGGGCGCCCCGGGGCGAAGGGACGCGGCCCGGTCCAGCAGGATTCCCCGGAGGGAAGTCCCTCTCCGGCACCGCTAGCCGAAGCCCCGCCTGGTACCGATTTCCGTAACTAGCTCAGCCGCAACACAGCGTGCCTTGCCTCCTTTTTAATATTTTATTCCTATTTGCATAGAATGTAGAGCTTTCCCAGAGCTGCCCCCCTTAAAGAGGGCATAACTTCGCCTCTGCGCCCCAAACCTTCTGTCGAGCCCCCCCAAGACAGCCCTGCCCTTGCTGTGCCAGCAGCGCCCACGGGGAGCTGCCGCTGGACAATGGCGAGCCGGCGGGCAGAGGAGGCTGTGCGGAGGCAGCCTCTCGGATGTCATGCTGGGCTTGCAACCGCCTTCCTCCTTCCTTGTCCACAAAGCAGCCTCGGGTCGTGTTTCATGTCCTTTATTTTAGCCTACCTTAGGTCATCCCCTGGTCATTCCCTCTTACCCCCTGACCCCGACCCCAGGTGAATTTTGCAGAAAGCGCCGGAGTCGCCCCTCACCGCATTATCCGGTGGGAGGAGACTCTGCACAAATCGATCACTACAAAAATATTTTATGGATGTGGACACCTGTGTTCCATTGCTGTCTATGTGCTCCTGGACCATTCCCCCAGGACTTCCACTGAGGAGCTGAGCCGAGTGTGGTGCTTGTGCAAAGCAGCCTCTTCTGATGTCTCAGCTGAGCCATCAGCAAGGGGTGAGTGAGCAGTGGGTTTGAATTCAAAGAGGTGCCCAGCACCACACTACACCGAGCTCTGTGGAAGGAGCTGGGCGTGCTTCAGTGGGGCAGCGTGTGCTACAGCCCTTCCCGTGGCACCAAAGGCATGGCTCAATCCACACTGCCAGGAAATTCCCGGCTCCACTGAGGATGGCCAGCTTTGTGAGTCTTGATTGAGAACCTGCTTATTGCATGTTCCCTGCTGCTTCTCCTCCAGGGCTACAGGTCTCCTCCACCCCTCCATTACTCTTCTGCCATCCTGGCCTGGGAGCAGGCCAAACCAAATTTGTTCCCCTCTCCTGCCTTGCTGTGTCCACCATCAGTTAAATCCTGTGGCCGATCTCTCCTGTCCTGTCCACAGCTCAAGGCTCCACACAGCAGCCCCCAACTGCATTTATAATACTGCCTCTCCCAATAGTAACCCTCTGCATCCTCCCTGGCACACCCATGACCACTGGAATCCAACTGGATTTCAGTCCCTCCAAGATGGGCTTAGGTTGGGAAAGAAGTGACCTTTTCTCTTCCGTCACCTCCTTTTTAATTCTTTTCCTCTTCTCAAGCAGGTGTTCCTTTGCTCTGCCTCTGACTGGAGAGGCTGAGTGGTGGCAAGCAGTGCTTTTATCCAGGGATAGGGGGACAGGAAGGCTTTCCTCATGGACAGGCAGAAGAGACCCCCATCTTCCAAAAACCAGCGCTGCAATGGCAGCTGGTAGGGAGCAATGTGCCTGGCAGCAATGCTACCAAATAAACAGCCAGGGAGAAGAGAAGGACAGATGGACAAGAGGGATCCTGGTCACAAAGCTTGTTTTGAAGCAGCAGTGACAGCTCCAGCTCGGAAACCTCCCAGCATGTGACCTTTAGCCACTGCTGACTCCCTCCTTCCTGCTGCCCCGTCCTGTCACCCGCCCCCCACACGGGCTGCCACAGCCTGCCTGCGTGCCTGGCAGCCCGTGCTTTCTGCCAGCATCCTCCCCCCACCCACATACTCCTGGTTTTACCCCTCCACACCCTTGCACCTGGGCAAGCAGGGTCAGGCAGGGGGGGTCTGCTGCTGTGTGCAGCCAGCGAGGAGCACAGGCAAGAGCAACGCCACAAACTGTGCAGCAAGTGCTTCCCCGAGCTCTGCCTGGCCTGCTCCTGGCCAGCTGGGGAAACACGGCAAGTGGAGCTGATTAATGAAATGCCAGTGGAGGAAGGCATTGCCATCCATCAGGAAAAGCTTTTTTTTTTTTTTTTTTTTACCAGGAGGCCAGCACAGCACTGGAGCAGGTGGTGGAATCTCCATCCGTGGTGGTTCTCAGGGCTCAGCTATGCAAATCCAGTGATGTGACCCAGTGCTGGGACAGCCCTGCTTACAGCAGGAACTGGGCTACAGTCCTCCAGCACCTCTTCCCACCAACACTCCTGCTGTCTCCTGGACAGGAGGCAGTATGGAGCCTCCTTTTTCCTCTAACTTCCCTTGCTTAGGATACTTGCTGGAGTAAAGGATTCTTACTGGTGCAGAAGATGACTGGGGCAAAGGGCCAGCCTATTCTAGTTACTCCTGCAGGAGCCCAGAAACTAGAGACAGTCCTGCTATCCAGGGGACCACAGCACTCCTCCTCTGGGCTTCAGCCTCACTGCAGCACAACAGCTCCTTTTCCTTATCTTCTCCTCTTGGTTCACCTGGCACTTCTCCAGACCTGACAGCTCCCACCTGACAGCTCTGACCCAGAGTTGATCAGCTCAGGGTCAGCAGTGGCACTGCTGGACCATAGCTGCTGACATGCAGAGCTGCTCATTACAGCTCTTAAAATCATACCTGTAGCCAATGTGAAAAAAGACACTTGTTCACAAACATGGTGGTATTTGTCTTACTTCCACAGATTTTAAGGCCAAGAAAGAAGGACTGCATTTTCTGACCCAGTGCAAAAGAGACAGTGCAAATTCCTGTAGTCCAGATCAGGTACTTGTGTGGGACTCTGTCTCTGATTGCTGACAGCACAGTAAAAAGAGATTAGGCCTTTATCACTATCCTCCGTGGGCAAATCAAGGTAGGTTCTCCAGTGGCAACCCCCTATAAAAATCACCTGTCTCCTTTGCATTTGCCCAGCTGTAACATCCATTATCAGGCTGAGATGCTCCTCCTCTCCCAGCTCTCAGAAGCTCCTGGTAGCTAACACATCCTCCTTGCAAGGGTACTTTGTAGGTGAAACCTGTCCAAATCAGCTCCAAAGCTTTCACAGAGGCTCTTTTTGTGAGGGATAGGTCTCCTTGGTGTGTCTGTACCCCATCTCCCTGCTCCCCAAGTACCTCAGTGGTACCTTCTCCCTTGCACAACACTGCTGAAATATTTCTGTGTAAAACTCTCCAAGTCTTCCAACTTCCAAGATTCTTCACTAAAACTGACCCATAAAAATGCTTCTATCCACAACCAGAGGGAGGGGTTGCAATCAGCAAAGTCATCAGCCCAGCCAGCTGCCTGGATTTGGGTGCAAATGTGGAGAAATTGGTGCAGAGGAGCAGCTGCCACCAGCAGCTGGGTGATAACGCACTTAATACACAGGAATGTTCCTGTCTAACAGCAAAGGAGGGAATGGAATTTATTCTAAAAATACACAAACACCAGTCCAGGAAGGAGTTTTGGAGCCAGGTCTTCATGAGAAGGCAGTACTAGAGACTGGGACCTAACTGACCTTACCTTCTCAGCAGTTCCTGACTGACTCCATCAGGTAGGTAAGACTTGCAGACATCCTCCTCAGGAGCTCTCCACATCCTCCCTAGCAGGGTGGACAGCCTGGGAGAACAAGACCCACTGATGGGACCGTGGCCATTTGTAGGATTCAGCCCCTACAGAAGTGTCCACATCTGGGTGCTATGTGCATTGCAGTGTGTGCACGAAGACCCAAATTTCATACCCAAGTCCCTGAAGTGTGCAGTGCAGGGTTTCAGCTCCTTCCTCAGGATACAGCCAGACATGAGACAATGCAACCAGAGGCAGCACACCGGGCCAGAACAGACGTTACAGCACATGACATCACTGGAGCCAGTGACCGACCCCCGTCGGTCTCTTCTCTTTCCATTACACACTCCTGTCCCCAGAAGTCTTTGTTTTCCTTCCTGCACCACCCCAAGGGTGCAGCAGTGCAGGGCCTGCCTGTCTCCCGGCGTGCAGAGGGGGGCTGGCAGCACTTTGCAGCCTGCAAGGCAGGAGCTGCCAGCTGGCTGTCTTCATTGTGCCCTGATAAGGCTTCTCCAACAGCCTCCCAGTCTGGGGAGAAGGACTGCACGCAGCAGCACACTGCAAGGGATATCACGACTTCTCTCAACGAGCTTTTAATCTGTGACAGCGTTCTTACCCCTCAGATCTGCTTTCAATCCTTGCTCTGCCTCACTTCTTGCTTTGCTCTGTCTCAGCTCTCACAAGCCGCGTTATCAGCAGCTTTCAGATATTAAAACACATTAAAGGAAGGTACTGAAAGATGATCCAGCAGTCACATTTTCCAGAAATCTCAGCTTGCAGGTAACAAAAGATTCCCAGAGTAAGAAGGCAGCTGCAAGCACAAGCCTAATGTGACCACAGCCTTGTACCAGAATGCAGAGGAAACCACCAAGCTTTGTCCCCAGCTGCTGCATCCCCAGTACTGCCTCTGAAGCTCAGTGGTGGCATTTCAATGTCTCACTCAACATTCTCTCTCTGAGCAGCAATAACTGCAATGGCTGAAATCAAGAGCAGGAAGATCAAACCACCAAAGAAAGACGAAAAATTCTCCCATCTCTTCACAGCTATAACAAAAGGTTTGCAGGCAGGCCAAGTGATTGGAAGAATGCTCAGCAAGAGAGAAGTTTTATTGACACAGTTAAAGCAGCATTTCTGCATTTCATAAAGCATAGTCCTGCATTTCAGGACTATGCAAATCCATCATAATTTGGACATTGCTGGAAACCAGACAGTTACCTTGGGATCCCAACCAGGAAAACTCTATCCCTGCTGCTGGGGTTATCAGGATAAAATGGTTCTCAGGCTGAGGCTGCACACTCCCATGGTTACCTCAGCAGGCAGCAGCAACAACAGTTCAGCATCACTCCTGAAAGGACAGGCCCAGGGCTTAAAGGGGCTCTTGCTGCTTCTCTCACCAAAACTTAGGATGTATTTGTCCTCTCTGAACATCTCCCAGTTTTACAGTCTTTATGCAGATGGGGGTACTAGAAATGCCGTATTGAAGCAGTAATTCCTTCCCTTGGGTGCTATTGCACCTAGCATTTATTTTAATTATTCTGAAAGACACCAAAAATCTTCCCTTGGGTCTTCTGTATCCAACAATCCAGACCTCATCACACTGGCCCAAAGTGAGACACTTGCATTCAGAGGCTCCTCCCTGAACTAATTCACTGGGGAAACATGGGGAAAAAGTTAATTTTCAACTATGAAGATATTTGTTTAATGGCTATTCAACAGAAAATGATAAAGTCAGCCCCCCCTGCCCTTCCCCACTCCAAACAGGGTTATAGTAAATAAAACACACAGATAGATAAGCCCTAAAAAGCAGAAGATAACAAGGTCTGTAACAAAGACCAGGACTCCCAAGACACTGACAGACTGAACCATTACAGGAACCACTCAAGTGTAACCTTAAAGAGCTTCAGCCAGAAACTTCACAACTGAGAAAAAAGCAGCATTATCATGGGCTTTGTGGGAAGGAGCAGGTCTGTGATGGGATGTTTGAAGCTAACTGTGGGACCATGTAAAGTTTATCATGCAGTGTTTCCAGGAAGCAAATGGGAGCAAAACTTACTATGGGATGTTGAGGGGAGGGACCGAAAGAGGTGAAAGGGAGGCATCAACCTAAATCAGGAAGAATTGAGCACGAGAAATGGAGAGAGGAATAAATAGGAGCCAGTCACATGGAGACTGGCTGCTGGTCAGTGTGCCTGTGTGGCTGAGCCCTGCTCCCAAGTACCACCATCTGTCCTGGCCTGGCATTAAGCTAATCCCAGCCGTTTTCCCTGCAGGCACACACGCTCCAGGTCCCTTAGCTAACGGCAAGCTGGGCTAGCCTGCAAGCAGGAAAGCAGGTCTGAGAGCCAGGCAGCAGAGAGACCACAAGCCTGAGGACCAGCTGCCAGTGACCCACCAAAGTGTGGGCAGACAACCCACCAGCATAGTCCAGCTTGGATGGGCCAGGGAGCAAGACCAGGATTAGGCCTTTTTGGTTGTTTGTTTTTTAAGTGCTGTTTTGTGTTTCCCTGGGCACCCATCACAGCAGGTTCCCTCAGTTTCTGCTGATCTGTGCCTGGTGGCATCAGCATTGAGTGGGAAAGCTGCAGCCTCACATGTAGCAGACCAGGAAATTTAAATAGAAACAGCCCAGACCACTGATTGCTATGTCTTAAGGAGAAGCAGCTGCATCTGGGTGAACACAAAGGCAAAAAGAACTTCACTGTACAGCTCCACAAACCAAAAGCAATCCCTGCTCAAGTCTGGGAGGCCAAGAACTGAGACACTGCTGGGGATCAGAAAAATGGTGAAATGGGGACAGTCACAAGAGTGAATTAAATGACAACAGGGAACCAGGGAGCCACTGGGCTAGAGCCTTGTCCAGACAAAGCACTCAGCTGACAGCTCCACACAATACAGCCTTCATGCAGGCAGCAAGGATTTCAGCTCCCACTGCTTCTTCACAAACATCCCCGTTGTAGGGAATAAGGACAGACACCAGAAATGCCAGAGCATCAGCTGGGAGTAAAAGGAGTTTCTGCTGCAAAGGAATAAGAGGACACAGCAGAATTCTGCATTTTGTGTTCCAAGGAAAAAGAACAAGGCTTGAGCAAGAGTATAAAACTTTTAATGGGTCAATGCATCAGTCCTTGATGCAAAGGGAAAGGAGCAAAGGGAAAGGAGCAAAGGGGGCTATCATTGTCCCAGACGGTCAGAGCTGCAGAGATGATCTGCACAGGGCAGCAAAGTGGGGGTTCACACAGAGCTGCAGCAGCCTTTGCTCTCCAAGGAAGGGACCAACACCTGGAAAAGCAGTTCCTCTCACTGTCCATTCGCTTTCACTCTATGCTTCTTCTTCCTGCTATGGACTTTAGGCTGCATCATTCTGGGAGAAGGCCGGACAGCCTTCAAGGGTCTCCTCTGTGCTTGCAATGAACGTTTCTTCTTTAAAGCAGGTTGGGGCAGCTTCTGCTCTTCTTTAGCTTTTGATCCCTCGAGTTTCTTCTTTTTTGACGGAGGCTCCGCGATGACGGCATCGGGGACTGCGGAGGGAGCTGCCGCTTCCACGGCAGGCCCTTCATCTGAAAGGAGAGAAAGGAGAAGGGTGAGAGCAACTCGTGTGCCTCCTGCAGGGGAAGCAGCCTGGGAGGGCAGGCCCAGCCAGCTGAGCTGAGCTCCAGCACTGTGTTACCTTTCTGTGCCTGCGGGATGGCGTTGGAGAACTTCTTGAACTTGGCGATGAAGAAGCCGTCCATATTGTGCGTGTGGGGGTAGAAACGCCGCGTAGACTTGAGGGACGGGTGGAAGCGACGGTCCTTGAACCTGGAGGAGGAAGTGGGGTGAGGAGCAATAGAGCACCTCTGCTCAAACCTGGCCCCCCAGGAGCAGTCACGTGTGCAGCTTGTGACCTGGCACGCACCTGGTGAAGCCCTCCTTGCCAAAGTCCAGGCCTGTGGCCACCAAACGGACATTGCGCTTCTTCAGGGCATAATCCACAACCCACTCGTTCTCCTCCACCTGCCAGAGGCTAAGCATTAGGATCCAAAACTCGCCCTCTCCTGAGGAGGAGGTGACCACAGCAGAACACAGTAGAAGGCGCTTACCATGATGGAGCAAGTGCAGTAGACAATGTAGCCCCCTGTCTCCGAGGCAGCGTTGACTGAATCTATGGCACTAAGAATCAGCTCCTTCTGCAGGTGGGCACAACGCAGGATATCTGTCTCATCCTGAGAGGGAAAGAAAGGTTAGGATGCCACAGGCACAGGGAAGCACCCCAGGCCTCTGCTATGGATGAGGGAATGACAGAGAGCAAAGCACATGTAATATACAAGAGTTTGGAGTCTTCTGCAGAAGTAATCTCAAAAAACTAGCCCTGGTACAACGCACAGAACAGGAAAGGAAAAATGTACTGTAGGTGTCTCTCAAGAACAAAGCTGCCCCGAAGGCCTTCCTCTTGTGACTCATACTTGAGTCTGCACTGGTCACCCACCTTGTTGGTTTTGACAGCAGGATCTTTGGAAATGACGCCTGTTCCACTACAAGGAGCATCAAGCAAGACACGGTCAAACCCTCCAAGAACCTACAGGCAGATGCAGATTTGGAATTACACTCACAGGTGGGGACTCAAAACAAGGCCAAGAATAGAAGGGGAACCAGAAGACTGGGAAGGCAAGAAAGACTCCTCCTGCCTTCCTGCCTCTGTATCCAGTAACACTCCCCAGCAGCTCTGCTCATCCTCCTGGGACAGGTGACTTTGGAGGGCACTGTTTCACTAAAGGGACAGCAGAGCAGCTCTGGGGAAGTGCTGTGAACAGGAACATACCTTGGGGAACTGGCGTCCATCGCAGTTACTCACAACAGCGTTGGTGACTCCCAGCCGGTGCAAGTTCCCTACCACGCTGCGCAGCCGCTCGGCACTGCTGTCATTGGCCAGGATCATCCCTGTGTTCTTCATCAACTGAGCTGCCAGAGGACAAAACACACCAGCAAGGGGCTGAAAAAACCTCTTGTGCCTTTGTCTCCAGTGACAGCCACCCCCTCCTTTCCTCCAGTTCAGTCCCCCTCCATTCCCCCTTTCTGTGGAAACTCCTCACTTGACAGAGCATCCCTCCCAAGGCTCCAGGGTGGTACCTATGTAGCTGGTCTTGCCTCCTGGGGCACAGCACATATCCAGGATGCGCTCATTCTCCTGGGGAGCCAGCGCCATCACAGGGAGAAGGCTGGAGGCTCCTTGCAGCATGTAGTGTCCAGCCAGATACTCTGGGGTGGCACCTGGGCAGGGAAGGCAAAACACATGATGATGACACGTGCAGGAAAGGGAAGCAGGAACGGGTGAGCTCAGCCCTGTACAGCAAATGTGATCTCACCGATGGGCACAGTGGAGTCATAAATAACAAGTCCCGTCTTCGACCACTTCCCCAAGGGGTCCAGATTCACGCCACGGTTGATTAGAGCCTGCAAGGCAAGGAGAAGGGACTGAGGCGCTGCTCCCTGGCACAGGCAGCTCAGGACACAGCCACTGGCTCCTGCTCACCTGTGCCAGGTCCCGCCGCCGCGTCTTCAGTGTGTTGGTGCGAATGGTGACAGGGCGGGGAACCTCGTTGGCCTCCAGGAAGTTCACCAGCTGGATGGAAGGAGGGACAGAGAAGAGAGATAAAAATGAACTCTCAGGGAGGCAGCCAAACCCCTGCTGGTCAGCACAGCCACGGGCAGGGCAGGAACCCACCTCAGGGAGCGGGAAGATGTCCATGAGCTTGGCGAGCAGGAAGTCGCTGTAGGAGTAGTAGGCGGCCATGTCCCGGCGCAGCAGCGCCAGGTATTCCTGCCGGGAGCGGCCCTCCTCCCGCTTCACCCCAAAGTCCTGCAGCACCTCCATGTTGCCCTGGATGCGCTGGTGGATGACGTGCAGGTCGGGAGGCTCAGCAGGTGGGAGCGCCGTCAAGGAATCACCAACAGCCACGGAAGGGGCACAGGGGCTCTTTACAAGCAGGATCAGCCGCGCTGGGCTCGCGCCCCGCAGCAGCGCCCGCGCCAGAAGGGCTCTGCTGGAACACTGCCTCCATCAGAGCTCAGCAGGGGCAGGGTTCAAGGGATGAAACCAGACAAAAAAGTTCACGAGGCAGAACTAGAGGGTGTTTAAAAGAATTGCTCTAGATAAACAGGGAAAAATAGAAAACAAAAAAAACCAAAACCCCAACAAAAGAAGTGTTTTAATACTGAAAGCATTACCTGCAGCAGAAAAGAGGCTAAAGCTCCCCAAGAGCAACCAAGGGGTACAGAAGAGAGTAAGAAGGGAGGCAGGAAATTAAAATCATCAAAGTCCAGCAGCAAGCACTTTGGATGCTAGAACTGCTGTCATCAGAAACTCTGGGAATGGGTCACACAAACACCCACCAGGAAAACCAGAGAGGCACAAACCACGTAATAGAACATTGATATGTATTTAGGCCTAGAAAGGAAATTAGGGCAGGTTCCAAGCCCCACACAGGGCATCACAGATTTCCTAACTGTGCTATACAGAAGCACAGCATTATACAGTATCTATTAGGACAGCTCAGCTAAAAATACCTTGTCATGCACAGACACTTTTGCTAAGCAATATGCATGATAAAGTCCAAGTGAAACTCTCTGGTTGCAATCTGGGCCCCGTGCTGCATCACGCACATGGCTTATGGATGTCACAGATAAAAAGGATATCCTCCTTCTCCATCTCTTCACTAGTTGGCAGTTTAAATGGTTCATCTATATCCAGGTTGAGCTGCAGATCAGGGCCCTCTTCTTCCTTCTGTCCCATTTTCTGCTTGCTTGCCTCCTCTGCTTCCTCTTCCTCCTCCTCCTCCTCCTCTTCACTGTCATCTTCACTGAGGCCTTCCCTAAGGACAAAGAACAGGATCAAACAGACACTTCTCAGCTACCATTTCTTAGATGGCAGGAAAGGCAGAAGAATAACAACACAGGCTTCTCATCTATCCAGGAAAGGTTCTAGACACTCACCTGTCAGGCTTCTGCTTCAGGGCAGCTTTTTCAATAGGCAGCAGCTAAACAGAGACAAAAGATCAATCAAAAAAACATCCACAGTCTCCCCTTATTTCCCACCACCTGTGAAATTTACTTGCTGTTTGACAACAAACAAAAGCACTGAATGTTATGCTGGAATCAGCTACTAAACTTAAAATCATTCTTGTGAAGGAAAGAAGGGGAAAGTTCACCACCACCTCACCATCCCCTGCCACTAAAGCCACCCCCCTTTCCCCCCAAGCCCAAGGAGTCCTTTCAGCCAACACTCCAAGTATTTCTCGTGTAATTAAGGGCAGGAAGTCCCTACCTCTTCTTCCTCTGATGATGAGGCACCATAATCGTCCACCATTTCCTCGCTGCTCCCATCCTCCTCCTCCATCTCCCAGCTTCCCTCTTCCACCTCACCATCACTGGATAATTCCACATGGTTTCCTTTAGGTTGGGTTTTCTTGGCTTTGGCTGGAGCCAGCCACCTGGAATTGCCATCACTGAAGCCAGACTGGCCACGGGCAGTTTGTCCTGCTGCCTTTACAGCACGTTTCTTCTTCTGTGGAGACAGCTGCTCTTCAACTAGAGGCAGAAAAAATGATTAGAAGTTAGGCATTATTTCCAAAATCAGCTGTTCTGCTTTTTCAGCTATTACACAAAGAGGCCTCAGTCCAAGTCCTGAGCTGCCTGTCCAGAGAGAGGGACTGCTTGCTCTCTACACCTCATAAATTACTGGGCATAGTCTCACCTCTCCCCCAGTGAACCTTTCAGGAGATTTAACTGGAATTACCAAACTAAAACACTGCCATAAAATTCTTATGGTATTTGCTCTGACATATTACGATACCCTCTGTCCCAAATCTTTGTCTACCCTTCCTTCTTTCTATTTCAAGAGTTTCCTGGGCTACGCAAGACGTAACACAAAGATTTAAAAGCCTCAGCTATAAAAGCAGCCTGCAACAGCCTTGCTGTGAATGGAGGATAAGTAAAAAATGGATTTAACATACAGGGGAGAGACCTTTGACTAGTCCTACAGACAAAACTGCCTCCTGCATGGCAGCCACCAGCAATCAGATAGAATTCATTGTTATTATCTGTTAGAGGGAACCCAAAAGAGGGCCAAGATGAAGGGTCTGGAGGAGAAGCCTTGAGAGGAGCAGCTGAGGTCACTTGGTCTGTTCAGCCTGGAGAAGAGGAGACTGAGGGGAGAGCTCACTGCAGGCTACAACTTCCTCAGGAGGGGAAGAGAAGGGGCAGGCACAGATCTCTTCTCTGTGATGACCAGTGACAGGGTCTGAGGGAATGGCAATCAAAGTTGTGTCTGGCGATACTTAGGTTGCATATCAGAAAGATTCTTCACACAGAGGGTGGCTGGGCACTGAAACAAGTTCCCAAGGAAAGTGATCACAGCCCCAAGCCCGCCTGAGTTCAAGAAGTGTTTGGACAACACTTTCAGGAATATGCTGCGGCTCTTGAGGTGATCCTGTGCAGGGCCTGGAGCTGGACTCAGTTACCTTTGTGGGTCCCTTCCAGCTCAGGATACTCTAGGATTCCGTGATTTAAAACAATCAAATTCCACATGTCCCTTGCCTCGAAAACGACGCCAGACAAGGCCGGTGGCGGCAGCGCCCGGGGGTTAGCAGGACGGGGGCTGGCCGGCCCGGTTCGGACCCGCTCCCAACACTCACTCACTCACCTGCCGGCTCCTGCTGTTCTCCTCCTGCTCCCAGCCGCCTCCTCCCCGCCGCTCCCAGCCGCCTCTTCGCAGCCCTGCATCGGGGAGGGAAGCGGCGATCAGCCCCGGCCCGGCCCGGCCCGCACACCCCGGCCCGCCGAGCCGCGCCCCTCACCTCCTTCTGCCGTGACTGGAGAGCTTCTTCCTGCCGGCCTCCGGCTCTGCGGGAAGACACGCGGCGGTCAGAGGGCCGCGGGCGCCGCGGGGCGGCCGCGGGCCGGTGCAGGCCGCACTTACCTGGCGGCAGGAAGCGGGCGAGCTCCACCTCGGCCCCGCGCTGCTTGCGGGCCTTGCGCCCGGGGCCGCGCTTCTCCTTCTTGGTGGGGTCGAGCTTCCGCCCCATGGCCGCCCTCCGCCACACGTGCCGCGCTCCCCGCCGCCCCGCGCACGCGCCCGCCGCCGGCCCGCCCCCGCGCCGCCGATCCTGACCGCTGATTGGCCCTGCCCGCAACGTCATCGGCGCGGGGCCCCGCCCCCGGGGCGCGTGGGGCCGCGGGCCCGCCCCGCCGCGGCAGCCCCGGGAGCGGGAATCCTGCCGCAGGCACTCACGGGCGGCCCCCCAGCCGCGGCAGGGGCTCAACAGCCCGAGGCAGGCAGCAGAGAAAGGCGGGGGGCAGAGGCAAGGGAAAGGAGTTATAGAAGCAGAGACTGTTAAGGTGGAGGCGAAGAGGTTAAGATCATCTGGCCCAACACCCACGCCATGGTTAGGGACACCACTCCTGAGACCTCAAAGCCTGATCGAACCTGGCCTTAAACACTGCCAGGGTTGGGACATCTACTGCCCTTCTCAGAGGTGCAGGATACCTCAAAAGCTGCTCTGATACAGCAGAAAGACACGACTTCTTTCACTGCTGAGACCACATACTTACCCACAGTACACTCATGATAACACAGACAACAAAATAAAATACAAGGAAACTTTATTTTTCAGTTTTATCAACGTTTTGCTCTGTTTTTTGTTGGTTTTTCATTGTTGTTTTCTTTTGTCTTCAAGCTGCTTATTAGTTGACAAGTCCGGTCAGTTTTTTGTATTAAAAAGGATTTTGATGGAGGTAGCTTTGTCTCTGTCCTGGCTTTTGCTTGGTCTTGCCTGCGCACTTGTCTCAGTAAACAAACTCAAAATAAAATTAAGAACGAAAACTGGAATTCCAGGCGGAGGCAGCGAGCAATGCAGCCAGGTTCTCCATGTAACAGACATGGCGCTGGGGCCTCCAGTCACTATATACAGAGTCCATCATACATCCATCCCCCTGTCTCCTAAACACACTCCTTGCTCCAACGGGCTGGCTGCAGAGGAAGGAGTTGCTTCTCCTTCCAGAGACCTGAGCAGCAGCTTCCATGGAGGGAAACAGCACCCAGTCAGGAATGTCAGGCAGAGGGGTAGAGTGTGAAGGGGTGGGCTAGGGGGGTCACTTCAGCTTGGCCGAAAGGTCAACAGCACTGGGCCAGGAACTCACTGCTGCTGGGCGACCTGTGGGACGAGAGAGGACCTGAGACTCAGGGGCTGGTCACCAGAACCCAGCCAGGCCCAGGGAGGCCCCCTCCCTCCCCCCGTAGCTCCCTTACTGACCAGAGAAGGTACGTACTTGTTGGGGAGGGGGCGGCGGCGGGGGCTCACTGCTGCGGTTGGCCAGGCGGCTGAGGATGTTGCGCTCCGACATCTGGAGGCGCACTGCCACAGGTGGGATGCGGGCAATGGTGGCAGGCAGGCGAGTCACATCTGCCTTCATGTCACTCAAAAGCTCCTCCAGCTGCTTCAGAACTACAAGAGAAAGGGACATCTGTTCGGAGGGGAAAGGGACACCCCAGAGGGGACAACACTGCTGAACACCTATCCCACCCTTGTTTAACACACCGCATTACCTTTGTGCAGCACAGCATTGGCTGGTTTATTCCCAGCCATTGACTCCTTGGATAGATGCTGGTGGCTCTCAGCCAGGCATTCCACCTCTGCAAAACGTGTGTTCAGAGCCATGGATGGGTGAGATGGGTCCTCGGACATGTTCAGATAGGCAGCTCGCCGCAACTGCTCCTCGATCACCAGCGCCTGCTCCAGGAGCTGCAAGGTGGGGCAGGAATGAGTCTTTCAGCAGATGCCTGAGAAGGAGCCTTGTTTGCACCCTCAGTCTCTCCTAATCCAACTCCCCACCATTTCATAAGGTGAGATTGTGTCACTGAATCTCCTTTCAGCATCTGGTTTTACTGAGTAGCCCAAAACAATAAGGGCTTTATGAAGCAAAGTCAGATACGCAAGAAAACCAGGGTACATTGGGCTTAATACGCTACAACTTCTCTAGTATTTTCATTCCTCCTCTGATTCTTTTTACACATTCTTTATGAAGCAAATGGGATGGAGATCACTCTATAAACCCAAGGGAAAAGTATTCCATCCTATTTATAGAGTCTAAAATCTTGTAAGCACTTGGAGAAATCAACTGGAATCCTGTCAGTGCAGAACTGATCATTCAGTCTATAAGTCAATCAATGTTTTGACCCAAGACTGAGACCTACGTGGCTTTTACTTGATCTTAAATCACTCCCACAACTAAGCTATGTTCACTCCTATAGAGGATGAAGTAGAGACTGAATGCAGCCCTTCCAGCAACCCAGAGTTCTGTTCAGGCACATGGAGTGGGTTGTAGCAGACCGAGCAGGAGCTGTGACAAACACGGCCACTTGAACCTTAAGCCTCTTGCTTACCAGTTGTTCAATAAACATTTGGATAGAGAGCACTGAACCAAGCTCCCCAACATCATTTCCAGAAAAAAGGGAGCTCCTACCATGGAGCAACTGCACGATCCTGAGATATATTGCTTTTTTTATTACCCCTACAACAAAAGGCACTGCATAAATCTTTCACTTTCTCGGTGCAAACTGAGAACTGCAAGAACTTCTTCCTAGAGATCCAGGCAGTTATCAACTAAAGAGAAATCCTTACCTTAAATCTCCTTGCCAAGAACTTATTCTTTATTTCCAGGAAGTTACCCCTGTTCATCTCACCCTTGAAGGGTTCATTGAGGATGGCGTAACGCGGATCATTCTGAATATCCTGCCAACGGGCATAGCCATGACTGAGATGGGATGAGCTCAGGCAAACAAAAGCAGTGAAAACAAGGGAATACACAGCCCAGGCAGTACTGTTCTCCAGAGGGAGTGGGGAAAGGGGGTACAGGAAGGGGACAAACAGGAGCCAAGGAAAAGGAATGAGATCCGTGACCTGCTAAGTCTTAACTATGCTTGCAGGAAGCTCCCCCTCCCACCATCACTTTTGCTCCTGTGAAGAAGATAAAGCATTCTCTCACTTAACCTACTCCAGTCAGATCCAGAAAGGTCACTCTCAACGTGACAAATTATGTACAAGGTGGGAGAATGTGTCTCTCATGGCAAGGATACTTGATAATCCCAGCTAGGAGCCAGTAGTCGTGACGCCGATGCCAGATCTCATAGGTCTTCTTGGTGACAGTTGCAGCCCGCTCTTCGTTCTGCCAGAGGGAGTGTAGTTCTGGAAAGGCAAGAGACACCAGAACGGTTGGAATTTATTTTACAAACATAAGTAGGAGCTTATAAACAAGTTCAAGCAGATAAAGATCTCATACCAGTGAAACCACCATCTGCTATGTTGAACATAAAGCGCTGCTTTACTGCCTTCTTGTGCCTTTCATCTACTGACTCCTTCAGCATCTCTCCGTTCTGCAGCATCACCACATCTCTCTTATCATCATCCTTTTTCTCATCTGTACACACAGGAAGTTATTACAACATGGCAGATACCACAGCAAGTTGGATCCACAAGGAATCCTTGCAGAAGAAGGGTTAAGGAAGAGAAAGGAGTCGTCATCCCTCACCTTTCTCATCCAGAGTGATTATAGGAGGGTCAGGGGGATTTTCAGTAGCTGCTCTATCTTCCACTTTCTCCACATCAGCTGCATGAAAGAAGGGGAACATGAGATGCACAGGACCATAGCAAGTCCACAGTTTTGTTCTTCAACCAGTGAAACCCAATGTTACTCTGTAGCTTCCCACTGATTTTCTACATTCAAGCCTATTTCTTTAGGATGAAGTGCTTTGTACCTTTGCTTTCTACTTCCATTGGTTCATCTGGTCTTTCCTTCACTTCCGTTTCCTCTACTTTTTTTTCATCTGCTTCTGTGGAGTTCACTGGGGATTTTGCTTCCTGGGGTGGTGTCTCCACAGGCTGAGCACACTGCAGAGGACAGTGATCAGTGAGACACCAAGTATAGCAGCACATGACAACAGAACACAATCACAGTTGTTTGAAAAGCAAAGACACACAAAACGTAACCGTGAGGCCAATTCTGAGGACCAGAGTCCTTTAAGTATTGTTTTAAAAGCTCATCTCTGCCTCAGCTGAAATGAAGAGGGGGCAGAAGTAGAGAAATTCTCAAGAGAAATTACAAGGCAAAAAAGCCAAAACTCACCTCCATAGGAGCCTCTGTTTCAGCAGCAGAGGCACTGAGCTCCTTCTCTGGTTCAGCTGGTTCTCCTTGCTCCTTAGCACTAGCTCCTTCTTCTACTTTTACTGCATCTTCTGCGTATTCCCCACACCAGAGCAGCACAGCAGACAAAAGGGAAGCAAATCAGTAAGGTCTTTGCTGCTACAAAGCCCCCTTCTCCATTGCTCCCATCAAAATGGAACCAACATGACCCCCCTTTTCCTGCCCACTACGAATGCTGAGCTTCTCGCTGGTGTCAGCTCATCCCAGGAAAGCCAGTGTCCTCTCTTGCCTTTAAGGGCTTGCACATGTCTTTGGCAGCCCTCCTAACATGAGAGTAAGCTGATCTGCGTCCACCCCCAGACCCCACCACCACAGTTCTGGTGAGGGGAACAGCCAGGGTAAGGTCAGGACGCAGGGCTGAGCAAGAGGGGAGCCCTCACCGGGTGGGGGAACAGGGGCAGGTGTATTCGGCTGCGTATCCCCTGGTGTCGAAGGAGTTGGAGTTTTGGGAGAAGGTGAGCTGGGCTGTGAAAGTTTCTTGTTCTCCTCTATCTCTGCCAGTTCTGGCATACTCCAGCGGCCATTCACGTGCTCAAATTCCTGCACCTGCACAAGAGGGAGAGAAAGACATATCACTGGAGGAGTTGTACAAAGCTCATCCTTACACACCTGTAGAAGCAGACCACTGAGCACACAACAGAAGCAGGTGTGAAAGGAGAGGTAACTCTCCAACTTAAGACCCCAGTGACTACAGCTGTATGGCCAGCAAAGGCCACATTTGCTCTGCTAGACACCTACCTTTTTGCGTATCAGTGACATGACCCCAATGCGAGTAAGGACATGCTGTCGAGAAAGACCTTCCCGTGGAACCCCATCTGCAAAGGTCTCTGCCCCATCAGCTCCAGGTTCACACAAATGGCGCATGAACAGCGAGACATAGGCCCTGCAGCCATCGAGAGACAAGCAATTAGTCCACAAATTGCATTATCTGGAGACATGCACTGTCAGACCCCTTCCAGCACATAAGGGAAATTACCCTGGGACTCTTAACCCAAAGTAACGACTGCTGGGGCTCCAGGCTCTTTCAAGGGAGAACTTCCTAACAGAATCACTACATACATAGAGGACACACAGCTAACTCAGGAGTCTTGAGCCAGAAACAATCATAAACCCAAGGAAGACTCTGGGACATTATTCATTACATGCTTGTAGAGCTTATACGCTACTCCTATAAAAGGATTTGCTTTTGGTGACTGAAGAGTCAGGCCCAAGTAAGGGAATTAGCACCAATCCCAGCGTATACTTCATTCTCCCCCAAAGAGTCAATGAATACATTAAGGAAATGCGGTCTCCAAGAAAAGGCCCAAATCCCATTCTCCCCCAAAAGGACTAGTTGCTTTCAGTCTTCTATTCCTGCCTAAGGCAGACTCACTTGAACTCCTTCTCTGACTTGCCACGGAGGTCCCGAACAAGCCATTGAGTGGTGAAGGCATCCTGAGGTGGCATTCCATAGCGCATGATAGCATTGAGGAAGGCTTTCCGCTGGCGAGCGTTGAAACCCAACACCTAGAATGAGGGAGCAGACAGACAGATATGGCAAGAGGAATACAGGAGCAGCTGGGATGCAAATGCCTTCCCTGGTACAACTTACCTCGATGTTCCCTCCCACACGGGCCAGTAAGGGAGGCAGAGGCTTATCCTTATCATTTCTCAGGCCCTTGCGGCTAGGCCGACGAGCTGCTGAAGAGAGAAATGCAGCTAAGTAAAGAGACAAGACACAGCCTACTGCTGTGTGAATACTGCCCCAGCAGGAGAGCACCACAAAACGTATAAATCGCCCAAATCAAGTCCCAACTGTTTCCACACTCAAAGCAACCCAGGAACTCTGGCTCCAGTAGAACTTACCTTCAGACCTCTCATCAAAGTCCTCGTCTCCTTCTTCTGAAGCAACTGAATAGTCTGACTGATTATCTGACTGGTCATCCTGCCAGTCTGAAAGAAAAACAGCACGTGAGCCTGAGACGCTACTCCGTTACTTCCCAGCAACATATACTTTACACCCTTTTTTCCCCCAGGGTCCTGTGGATTTGTACCTCTGTCCTCCTGCGAGCCATCGTTGTAGTTCACTTGCTTGCGAATACGTTTGCCCTTGCCCAGATTCCTGGCCAGATCCTCCTGCTGCTGCTCATAATGGTGACGGAGAAGTTTCTCCCAGTAATCAGGATCCACCGATTCCTCCTGCTTAATAATTTCCCGTTCGACCTCCTCTTCCTCCTGCCAGAGAGGTAACAAATTTCAGGCCCTGTGCTCCAAGTCCCAGCCTGTCACAGCAGATATATGCCTGCTTGCTTGGCCTTAAAAGCTTCAGAGCTCAATTAACTTAATTGATCCTCCATCACTCAGGAGAACATATTAGCTGACATCCACCTCATACTCACCCCCATCTCCTCCTCACGAACCACATACTGGGCCACCTTGAAGGAGCTGAGATATTCATTCATGCCCTGAAGTTCTGTATCTTCTGTTTCATCCTGGTTCCGATCCAACAGACGCTCAATTGCTTTGTCATCATAGTGGATGACACTACTGTCCTCACCTTCTTTGTTATCCCCTGAAGGAAGAGTACAGGCAGCATTGCTGTATGGATCTCAATGGACTATGAAAGGGAATGCCATCCTAGACCCTCTTTGTAGAGGTATAATCAGCACTGTATCTACAGTATCTCAGTAAGTAAGGAGCCAGACCTCCCCACCCCCTTCAGTTCTACTCCCAGGCACTCACCCCCCTCAGTAGCCTCATCCTTGAAGAGCTCTTCAGTGCCAAATTTGAGAATGTCATCAAGTTCCTGTTTGGACATGGAGCCTGTCTTGGAGCCCAGCCCTGGTCTCACTACCAGATGAGTTAGCATCATCTTCTTCTTGGCCACCTGAGTGATACGCTCCTCCACTGAGGCCCTTGTCACAAAGCGGTATATCATCACTTTCTTGTTCTGTCCAATTCTGTGTGCACGGCTGAAGGCCTAGAAAAGAGATGTGATGAGAACAATCTAGAGCTGCACAAGCAGTAATCTGATATACCCCACCTACCTTCACGTCAGCTCTTAGCATTAGTGAAAGCTGTGCCCTAGAAGATCCCTCCACTATTTTGCTTCCCATCCCTACCCATCCTCATTGCTCTAATTTTGCTTATTTCTAGAGGGGAAGCCTCACACTCCTTCACTCTTTCTGATGATTTAATTTCTCCTCTCCCTCAGGGATTACTACACAGTGAGCGATCTCCTTCAGACTCACCTGGATATCATTGTGGGGGTTCCAGTCCGAATCGTAGATAATCACAGTATCTGCTGTGGCCAAGTTAATACCAAGACCTCCAGCTCGAGTTGAAAGTAGAAAGCAGAACTGCTGAGCTCCAGGAGCTTAGATTTAAAAAAAGAGAACAAAAGTAATCAAGGGAGTGCACAGTACTCAAAGAAGGATTTGTAACTGACCCACATCACCTGACCGGGAAGTGCTACTAATTTAAGATTCCAGGAAAGGAATAGAAGACTTAGGGCACAACAATCCCATGATGAGCATTAAGCACATACAAGGCAAGCTTTCAATTTACAGAAGAAGTAGGAGACTCTATACCATTGAAGCGATCAATAGCCTCCTGACGCATGTTCCCTGTGATGCCTCCATCAATCCGCTCATATTTGTACCCTTCGTGTTCCAAAAAATCTTCTAGAAGGTCCAACATTTTAGTCATCTGCACATCAGAAAAACACCACCACAGAAGAGTGAGGGACAAGTGGATACCAGATCAACAGACTTCTTTCTCAGAAAAAGTATTGCAGGCCTAAAGGTTTTTCTCCATATACCTGAGAGAATATGAGCACTCTGTGACCTCCTTCCTTCAAGTTCTTTAACATCTTCTGGAGCAGCAACAGCTTTCCAGAGGCTCGAATGAGTGCACTACCATCATACATGCCATTTGGCATTTTTGGAGCTTCCTAAAAGGAAGAAGAGAAAGAGATAGTAAGAAGCAAGGGACAAAAACAGCTTGAAGGGATGTAACTCAGTCATAGTCCCCAGCTGATGCTGGCTCACCCCATGTCACTCAGCTTGGCACAGCCACAAGGCATAGAGCACTGCCTGTATGGAACACCAGTGCCTGTTCTCCTGCAATTTGACTCCTACATACCCTCCTCTTTTCTTATCTAGTCCATACTCTTACAGTCTTCACTATCTCACGTGAGTCAAAAGATAGCTCCTACGTGTCATATAAAAGTGCTGGAAAAGAAATGGCTTTCTAGCATATTGGGTCTAAATAAAAACAGGATGAAAAGAACACACAGAAGCAAAAAGAGAGAAATGGGAACCCCCCCATGCCTCATCACCTAGGGAGCTAACTGGCTTCCTGGTAACAGCCAGCAGGGAATTTGCTTATACAGAATAAGTGACTGGACCTACCATAGCAGCCACAGGAAAGAGGTAGGGGTGGTTACAGCACTTCTTCAGGTCCATAACAACATTGAGCAATGAGACTTGGTTACCACCACCCCGTGCATTCAGTGCCTCAAAGTTTCTTGTCAAAATATATTTATAATATTTCCTGAAAACAAAAAAGAAAATAAAACCTCAAACAGTTGTCACAGAATGACTAACCTACTCTTCCCTTGCTAAACTCTGCACAGCTTCTGGCATTACCTGCCAGCTACCTAGGCTCTGCCAGTGGCACTCACTATCTCTTTATCCCTTACACCAGAGCACAGGATTAGTCCTTCCTCAGCTCTAGTGGCAGCCCACTGTGCAGAAACCCCTGCAGAATAAGGAAAAGGCTGTTGCAGCACCCTCTTTGAAACTGCAGAGCAGAGAAACAGTAGCTCAACAGCAGGTGCTCTCTTCATCCCCACACTCACTTCTGCATGGGACTCAGCTCCACTCTGACAATGAGTTCAGTCTTAGATGGCATATTCTTGAAAACATCAGCCTTGAGACGCCTCAGCATATGTGGGCCCAGCATGTCGTGCAGCTTCTTGATCTGATCTTCCTTGGCAATATCCGCAAACTCTTCTAGGAAGCCCTCCAAGTTACTGCAGGGAAACAGACACTCAGCAAACGGCACCAAGGAAAAAGAGCAAAAGAGTAAGTGAGGGGAAAGGAATGGCTAGACAGACAGGCAGGCTGACTTGCACTGCAAGACATACTGGAATCTCTCGGGTGTCAGGAAGTTCAGCAGGTGGAACAGTTCCTCCAGGTTGTTCTGCAGGGGAGTTCCTGTAAGCAGCAGCTTGTGCTGGAGGGAGTAACCATTCAGCACACGGAAGAACTGGAAAAGAGAGAGCAGGGAAGAAAGTGGGAAAATAAACCAAAACACACACAAATATATCAAAGGCTTATTAAGTCATAGGCTTACAAAAAAAAAAATTCTAGAAAGAAAGTTGACACCAATCTAGGGTTCAATTTAGATCACATCAGCTGTTTGGACAAGAGTTCCAAGTAGTTCACATTCCAGTCAGGGTTACTAGACTGATCTTATTTGGATCATTGTTCTGCATAGCTAAACCATGACTGCAGCAAATCCTCTGAGCCATCAGGTGCTAGTAGGCTTCTTTTGCTCTTACAAAGTTACAATCTCTTTCAGACCACAAATCATTTCTAGACTGCTGTACTATGTATTTTTTCTTGCTAGATTAGTGTTCCACATTCCTACAACTACTCTGCCTTGAGAATTCTAGAAATAACTAAGTCACTCTTCCTATTCATATCACTCCTGGCAGTGTTCCAGAGCTCTGAACAAGCAGAGGAGAAAAAGAGCTAAGGGTTTGCCAATGTGTCTTGAAGGTAATTTGCACTGCTTTTCACAACAATGAAGTAATTCCCGACAGATGTAGCGAGCAGTTGAAGTATTGCACTGAAAAGCACAAGTGTACCATGCTCACCTGCACAAACTGACAGTAAAGCAGTAATTTATTTATGAGCTTGGCCATTTCTTTGCTTATCCTACACTTAGCATGATACAAGGTCAAACTTAATGAAAGCAGCTGTACTACATGGCAAACAAAAAGCAAATCACTTATGTTTTGGTTATTACACCAGAAGAGTACTTCTAGTGGCCTCCACAGGGATTTATCTTTCTATGTAGTTATAGTTAAAAATATTCTTATTTTGGAATCAAATGTGAAAGTTACTAATTATATCTGCAAAACTTTAGGAGATAACCCAAACTTCTCAAGAAGCATCTGACCTATCTATCTTGCAGCCAAACACATATAAGCTGCTCTTACAGGACTGGAAACTGCTGTAGAAAGAGATTTAATGGTTCTGCATAGTATCACAGAATAACCTTGAGCATTTACATCCTCTTTCAATTAATGAATATGAATAGTAAGCATTCATTCCTGTTTCCAATGGTTTCAATGCTAAGCACAGAACGGCACCCAGTCTTAGTGCCTACAACAAAATAAGATCTAGAAACTGAACTGCAAGCACAGCTGTGATGTATCAGGAAGATGCCTCATGCCAAGATCCAAAACACTAAAGCCATTTGAACAAAACAAACAAAAAAAGAAATCAAGCAGCATTTTTGTCTTACAGTCTCCAAGAACCTCTAAAACCAACTTTCCAATAATAATTGGTTTTGGCAGACTGAGCACTCGAATCCAGCTGAAGACAGACAAATCAATACCAGAATTAAGGTGCAAGGCCTAGGGAGGGGCTGGCTTAAGAAGGTACAGTCAAGTCTACTCAATTCAAACAAGCTTAGTTAAGGTGCAGCCTCATACTAAAGCAGCTACATGGCTTTCAGCACCTACCTAGGCATTTCTGAACACCTCTGCCCACCTTCAATTTCTGTAACACCTAATTAGCTCTGCTTCAAAGCCAGATGAACACAGAGAGCAAGCTTACTCTGGAAGCAGGGTAATTCTGCTCATGGAGCATGTTTTATGCTCAGCATGGCAAGCCTTTTCAGAACAGAGGTGCTGTAGGTATGTGATCTGCTTTCAGAGAAGTCATTTTGTATTTGAGAGCAACAACCACATAGAGGTTTTTCTGTTTTTCAGTCTACACCAATTTCCACAATTCATGTGGAAAGAAAGCTATTTTAACCAGTGATCTGTATAAGTCAACTTGTTGCCAATGATGACTGATCTCCAAATGAAGGCTGTTGGTTTTTCTTTTTAATAACGCATCAAATTTACACTGAACAAATGACTAAGAGCTGTCTCTCTCCCCTGCAACATATGCCATGCCTGTGAACCACCTATGCTTCTCTGTACCTTAGACTGATTGTTCTTCAGCCTGTGAGCTTCATCCACAATGAGACAGGCCCAGTCAATAGAGCCTAGAATGGCCATATCAATTGTGATCAATTCATAGGAGGTGAGAAGCACATGGAACTTGACAGCAGCCTCCTTCTGCAAAGGAAAAGAGTGAACATGTAATGGGATAGAGGATGCAGTGTTCCTCCACCAAGTTATCCTGATGAGCCCTGGTCAACAGCACATCAAGAACTTTCATAGCCCCTGTCTCTTGTCACAAGAGTCAAAATGCTGCCCAAACCATTTTAGCCTTTTAATTCCTTACTGCTCTCAACACATGTAAGCCTCCTCGACACCCTCAGTACCTGCTACTTTTGGACAGATGCCAAATACTCTAACAGAGATGTTTAGCAAGTAGTGAGCAGAATCATGTTAAGAGAATGGAGATTTGGAGAAGAGTGGCTCATCAGAAAGCTAAAACTTCAAAATATAAATAGTATACCATGGAATTTTAAATTACTATAAATACTTAAGGCTGTTCAATTTCAAAAGGAAGGAAATGAGTCTATCAGCCTCTGCCACTGAAAATGCTTTAGCTTCCATCTTGGTTTTACTAGGAAGACTTAAGTTCTACAAAAAGTAGCCACCTAGGTCAGACTCTTCCTTCCTGTCTGGGCACAAAATGCAGTATCTCATATGTCTGCGCATGGCCTGTCAGCCAACTCCTCAGGATGAAAAAGTTCATACTTTTTTTGTGTATTTTTTGCACACAGTGGCAATTCTGATATCAACTTGTATCTGTAGAAAAGATACAACTTCACAGGTTAAGTAAGGAAGACAGAGGGACGTGCCCAGGGTCAGTATTACCTCAGTCAGCTATCTTTCTCCAGTACTGAATCAGTTCAGACTAGCAGGAGTGTTTAAACAGTCTACAGCAAGAGTCTAAACGCCTACTTGTCATCAATTTGCAGTTATTTCCCCTTGGAAACTACAAGCATAATCATTTCCCAGGGACAGCAGAGTGTTTGAATCTCAACTGCTGAAAGTCAGCGGAGTGCATCTCAATTCAGGCTTGTGTTACAGCAGAGTTCTGTACCTTCATTCTGGATGCTTTTTTGCCTCCACGTATGGCATTATCCTCGAAAGTGAACTCATTCTCACGGATGATGGCCCGGCTGTCTTTGTCCCCAACATAGGTCACTACATACATATCTGGGGCCCACATCTCAAATTCTCGTTCCCAGTTGATGATTGTGGACAGTGGTGCACTCACCAAGAAGGGACCTTTTGAGTGGCCCTACAAATAGAGTCAGTAAGAGCATTAGATGACTGCAATCACTAACACAGGCAGAATCTCCCTGGGCAGTGACCTCCCAGCTCTCACCTCTTTGTATAAGGAATACAGGAACACTGCTGTCTGCACAGTCTTTCCCAGACCCATTTCATCAGCCAAGATTGTATCTGTGCCCTGGGCCCACGAGAAGCGCAGCCAATTCAGCCCTTCCAGTTGGTAGGGATGCAAGGTGCCCCCTGTTACATCGAGGTACTCCGGTTGCCGGTCATATTTCACTGTTGGCTACAGAGGAAAGAAGGAAGAGTTGGAATCCTTTTACTCACATAACTAACAAGAGTCCTTTCTTAGCCACCATTATATTCACTAGTACAGATGAGGCTTCACAGATGACAACCAGACTAGCACCAAACCCAATTTCCAAATGGCCAAAGGCATCCAACAAGAAGCCATTTTTTTTGTAAAACCCTTTCACTGAGAGCTAGGGAGTCTGACCCAACGGACACAGTGGACCTTTGTCTGGAGGCTCCCTAATGCCATTTATTCTTTGGGCTACGAAGGGAGCTCTAAACCATATGCTATTCACTCTTTGGTTTCCTATTAACCTGCAGGCACCTCAAAATAAGCAGCTCTTATCTGACGGCTCCAAAGCAAGCAAAAAACAGTAACTTACATCTACTGTGGGAGTCTCAGGGGGTCTTTCCAGTTTCCGCATCTTCACTTTCTTTAACTTCTTACCAGGCCTGCCCTCTTCACCTCGCATCAGCTCCCTATGCAGTCCCAAGTACATGTAAGTTTAATGGCTTGTTATTAACAGATCGAAAGAAAACTGTTGCATGAGAACTGTTGCAGAATCCCCCAACTCAAACAGGCTCAAGAGAACAGGGCTGGGACCTTCCTGAACTGGTCAAGAGGCACAAGGTCCCTACCCAAAGGCATAAGGAGTCAGCAACAAGAAGATGCCTCTTGCCCATTTCCATCTATTAATCCAGCCAGTGCTAGAGGCTGACATAGTCCAGTACTTTCTCTTGAGGGAAGGGAAAGGAAAACAATCTCTAGATACTTTTCCTACCTGTGATTCCAGTAGGCTTGCTTGTAGAGGTCATAATCTTGAATATCCACATCTTCGCTTTCCCAGGATGCCTGGTCATACGGTAGGTCTCTCCATTTAATCAAATAGTGGACATTCCCCTTCTTATCCACACTGCAGAAGAAACCAGTATGTCTCAAGCACAGTGAGATGGCAGTATTCCCCCAATCCATTCAAATGGAAGGGACGGACTCAGCGAAGCAGCAGAAACAGAACAACAATGTATGTCATACCAACAAAGAACTCCCACTGTTTCTCCCAGTCATACTGCAGTTTAGCTCATCCCCTCTCCCTTAGCCTTGCTTAAGGTCTTTGCTGAAAATCCTCTTTGTTACACCCCCTACCTATGATTAAGGATCCTGTGGATCATCATCCACTCTGGCTTGATGCCATATCGATAGAAACGTTCCTCCATCTCAGCATATTTGGGGTCCTTGTTTTTTCTCTTTCGGCTTTTCTCCTCTTCCCCGCCAAAGTCTCCCGAGGGTGGCTCATCCATATCATTTTTGCGTTGGTAGTTACGAAACATGACCTGGCAGTGCAACTCCAACTGCAGTCAGGATAGAAGCAGTCAGTAGGTGTTTTAGCCTCAACTGTCCACCCTTATGCCATCGTTAGGTTCCCCCACTCACCTGCAGCTCTGACACCCAGGAGCAGTGCCAGTAGGACATGCCCTGCCATTTGACAAAGAACTGCCTTTCAGGCCGACCCTCCAGAGGCTTCGGGGGTGGAGCATTAGGGTCTGCATCAGGTGGACGTGGTGGTGCAGGGCCAACTGGGGGCTGACCCCATTTCCAGATCAAGATCTTCTGCACCTTTCCTTTCAAAGCTGGGCACTGGGAAGTTAAACAGAGCTTGATGTATCACAGTGTATATACTCTAACACGGAAGCACTGAGGAGCAGAAACAGTCACTTTTAAGCTTTCACTACACCGATAGAATTTGCTAGGCTTGATGAGCCCAGTAGCCTGCCCAACTACAACTTTATTGAAAGTTTGTGCAAAAAATACTTTGCTGCAGAACTACGGGTTCAACCTAAGCCGCATTTTTTTTTCATCACCTTTAGGTTTTTATCACCAAATGAAAGCAATTAATACCATTTATACTACCTATTTCAAGAACTTTCTGGAAAAGCATCCTAACCATCTGCTAAGAAAGGTCTTAGCATTACAAAGCTTACAACAGTGCAAAACCAGTGTGTCTCAGCATCAGTTTAAATTACTTTAAGCACTGAATTTGCTTGCACTTGTTCTCCCTGCTTCTATACACCTACAGGAGCCTCAAAAAAATGATCCCTGGCATGCTGGACCAAAAACTGTCCAACTACCCTGCATGTGAACAAATCTCATGAGACCCAAAGGCTGTAGCCTGGTTCTTCCCACTGTCTGGAGAAAGCAATCAATCAAGGCACAATACCGCTACAGAAACTCAGGCCTTTAAGCTTTGTGATAAAAGTGTATGAGGGGACAGAGTCTTCAAAGGACCATGTATTCCCATAGAAATATGATGATCCAAAGGGATTAGATCAATCACTCTTGTAGCAATAGGAGAATGGTACTAGCAGGAACTCACAGTGCAGCGAGGACACAGCCATTCTCCATTGGGAATCTCAGGCAGTGGGGGATTCAGACAGTGGATGTGATAGGATGAAGGACAGGCATCACAGCACAGCAGCTCCCCTCCATCCTTGCAGACTCTACAGAACTCCATATGGTGGTCATCCTCTTCCTCAGCATCTCCCACTACATCCTCCAGGATTTCCTCACCTTCAGAGTTATCCTCCTTCGCTTCCCACTGAATGCCCTCTTTTTCCTATGGGAGAGGGAAATCAGAAAAACAAAGTGATTATTTCATTACCACAGAAACAGCCCCAAGTCACCTGCCATCCCCCTCATACATCATCTCTTGCACCACTTGGGGAATGCAATACTCACACAGTGTGGGCAGCTCCATTTGCCCTCTGGAGCTTTCTCCATATCTGGGTCCAGGCAAACCATGTGGTAGGCACGAGGGCAGGTATCACACAATATAATTTCTCCTCCCTGCTGGCACACCTCACAGTAGTCCTGGTGATCAGTCTCATAGCCATCCACAGCCACTGCAGAGTCCTCCTCACCTGCAGAGGGTGATGAGGAGTTACCGTAGAACAAGCCACAGGTACAAATTTCCTATAGCCAGGGAGGGTATTCTCCCAACAGCCTACATGGCCATCTAGAGATCCAGAAGACAAAATTCATTCTCTATACAAGTAAAAAGGCTGAGAAGGAAGACCAGGAAACAGGAGCAAAATAAGTCTCTTTGTGCCTCCTTCAACCCATGAAATAGAAGGTACAGTTAAGGCCAGGAAAACTCAGCACTGCATCTGTTTCCCTAACAAAAAATTCCTGAAAGAACTTCTGAAAATCTTTTCCTTATTCAAAACAATATCAGATTCTTCCTTCACAATCAAATCTCCCTTAAGTATGCTGTTAAACATCAAAACTCCACACAGACATCCCTCTAATCTTTCTACACACTATGCTTGTCTCCAACTCTTGGCAAGTATCTATACCTTTCTTTTTCTTCTTCCCAGCCTTGAGTTTTTTGCGACTGCGGCTACTACGGCTTGTAGATCCATCTGAAACAGAGTAGCTGTTGATGCTGGCATCATCAAAGTCTGACTCGACATCCAGATCATCATCTTCACTCTGAGGCAGGAAAGAGAAAAAGCTTTGTTACACATGCTGAGGGGCAGCAATCAGACACACACCCCAACATCACTATCACATCGTGACCTCCCCCTCGCAAGGTCAAGAAAGAAGCATCACTTACTGATGATCTTTTACGCTTGGAACCAAATCCTCCCAGTTTGATTTTCAGTGGTGCCACCTTCTTTGTTTTAGGTTTCTTGATATCAGGAATACGAGGACTGGCCTTCGGCTTCCGCCGGGCATTGGGTCCTGGGAACACAGGAGGCAGAGTCAGAAGGGCTACTGCCTTGACACCACTCACATTCTATCCTCCTGCCAGACCCCTCATCTCACCTTTGCCCTCCTTTGTCTTGGCTTTCCTGAGTGGCACATCTACAGGGGGCTGCGGCAGGACAGCATCCACGTTTGTCACCATACTCTCAACGACTGCAACAGCTGCAGCTGCAGCAGCTGCCACAGATGCACCTGAACTTCCCTTGAAGGGGTTGTTTGTGCTAAACTCCCTCCATTTGGCTCCCAGTACCATCATCATCTTCGACACTGCTATTTTAGGGTTCTTGGCTGCGATAAGTGGCCTGTGTACAGTTAAGGAAGGAAGGAAAGGTTACTGAACCACCCTGAAATCTAGATTACTCCTCCCCACTGCCATCCCCATCAGCACATTTGTCTCAAACTAAATTTCTTTCTAATATCTGATCTCAACAGCCAATCATTCTCCCTACTCTCATCCTTCGCTCTATGAGAAAGATGGAAATGTTCAGGGGCTTGGAAAAAAGAAATGGAATTTAGCATAGTAGGGAAGAAAGGGGACTGGAAGAACCTACATCATCTCAATGACGGAAAACAAAAAAAGCTGGGGATCAATTATTTTACTATTGCTTCAGTTTGCACTCTAGGTACTACACTAGCATGCACTGAGGTTCCAAAATAAAGGAATCTTAGTTTTTGTCCCATCTCTTTTTTTTGTTCCCAAGTAATTTCAAGTGTAGGCTTGTAGCTCACCTGACAAACTGGCTGAAAGCTTTGTAGTTGGTGAGTGTGCGGTAATCCTCCTCTGTGAAGATGTGATCAATATCCTCCATGCCCCAATCTTCCAGGAGCTGAGCAGATGACTTCGGCTCCTATGAAAAGAGAATCATGGCAACTCTGAGCAGAATTTCCACACATCTTCCACATTCCACGGATGACCCAGGGAATTTTTTTTCCCCCCACATCTGCTTATCGCTACCACAGGACACAGCCGCAATAGTGGATCAGTGGAAACAGGAAAAGTATTTGGATTCAATATAAATTCCATGTGTGCTTAAAGCAGTAGAGAGGAAAGAATGCAAGGTGGGTAAAAGGTCAAGTCAAGAGGGTCCAGTGAAAAAAGAGACTACACAGTCCCAACTCCCTGTGCAATCACAAAGGGAGAGCACAATGCTCCCCCAAATCAGATACATGGAATGAGAAGCAAGCAGTCAGCAGGGTAGCTTGTTACCTTTGAGTCATCATCCTCTTCCTCCTCTTCCTCCTCCTCCTTGCGCTTGGCTTTGTTTTTCTTTTCCTTCTTGGGTCCTAATTTCTTCTTTTTCTTCTTCCCAGGAGTATAATCACTGCCCTCACTGTCAGAGCGCAGAACCTCCTCTTCTTCCTCCACAAACTCATTCCCCTCACCAGAGCTGTCCCCTAGCTGGGGAGGGAGGGAGAGATCAGGCATGAGAAAATATCCTGGGAGGAACACTAAACACTGCTCTCTCCCCAAGCTCTACAGGATTCATTCAAAAGATTGCTCCTATTGGCCAACAACAACAATAAGCACCCTCACCCTATATATCCGAGTGTGACCTTAGGCATCCTTTCTCTTACCTCCTTCTTCTGACGCTTGCTGAGCTTGGGCACTTTGGGTTCCTTCAGTTTCTTGGGCTTCTTCTTCTTCTTGATTTTGGGAGTGTCAGCCTCTGACAGAAGCTCTTCTTCGGGCTCCTCTTCAGGTTCTGGATGTGAAGAGGTGACAAGTCTCATTCAACCCCCATCTGCGCAATACAGTATAGCCCCCTTTCACAGAGATCAAGGTGTCTGCTCCTGGCTACACACTTACAGAGGTGGCTACAACTCTTACTGTTCACAACAGATACTCAAAGATTGTATCCTACTGTACCATCTAACATGGTTTCCCCCCTCCCAACACCACCTATTTCCACTATCTTGCTTCTCTAGGCAGAGCTGCACTCAGAAGTCAGGGATAAGAAGTTTGCCATAACCCAACAAGAAGAAAGAGCATAAAACGGATGGCCACATCTAAAGGGGGCAAAACAGAGAATGCATTTGAGAACGTGAGTTTCAGTCCATGGATCTCCAGAAAAGAAACCACCTAGCCTCTTCATCAGTACAGAACATTCTACAGCTGCATGCAAAATACAGGCCAGTAAGCCACTACTTTTCCTCCTTCATAGGGAAGTTGTTACTCAGCAACTCTATTCTGGTCCAAATTAGAACCTTCCCCCAGCCCCAGCAGCTAGCAAGCTGGCTGCCTGGCCAGAACACATGCCAGTTCCCCAGCACCAGCGCGCACTTCCATCTGTGTGCCCCCGTTCCCTGGCTGCCCTTGGCCCGAGGGGCAGGGGCAGCCAGACAGCCCTTCCTTCTCTTTGTGGCAGGCTGCGGGAGCAGCGCGGCCACCCGCCCTCCCCTGCCGCCCCGCCCACTGCACACAGCCAGAGTCACTCCTTCTCCCTCCAAGGGAAAATGGCCTCCTGACCACCCGAGCTGGGCAGGATGGAGGAAGCCACAGGTCAGAGGAGGTACCGCAGCCAGGGTTGAAACAGCAGAGACAGAGGTCTCAGAACCTTGAGTCCTGTGCCTGGCCCCTGCCATATTCCCAAACCAATGGATGTCTCTTTGCTCCCATGGTGCTGCAACACCAGATCCTTCAAGGATCATGCATCTTCTCCCCCAAGTTCTGATTTAGAGCCTCTAATGACCCATCCTTTCCAAGGTATCACCTAAACCTTTCCGGTTTGCAGTGATTTTAGGTTTTTTTCATAAAGATTTTCGTTACTGATGGTCCCATTCTGCCCAAGATCTCAGAGGCACCAGAAAACTCCAGAGACAAGGTTTAAGAAAAAAAGGCCAAACAAACAAAAATCCAGAACCCTGTAACACCATGTTCCCTTCTCCAGTTACACTTCTTTTATATGACACTACAACACTCCAGCATGAGTTAGTAGGAAATCCCACACTTGTCCTGCGATTGACTATATATATCACTCCTTTCTCACAAGGAAGTGAAGAATCCAGATGCTTGTCCACAGAGCAGGTCATCAACAGCAGCAACAACAACAACAACAAAAAAAAGCAAACCAGAAGAATTCCCAGGGCTCTAACTCAAGCCTCATGTTGATGATGAGGATGCAAACACAAGGGAAAAAGCAAGATACAAGGACTAAAAAAAAAAGCAAAGGTGAGCAAGCAGCACGGAGCAAGAACCACAAGAAACCTCAATAATTGGGTGTGGTGATGAAGGAAAGTGGGTCACGCAACAGCCCAGGGCAGTTTTCTCTGGACGTCAGCCGGTCTGAGCTCCCAGATGAAAGCAAGCCAGGCAACCTGCCCTTTCACATACTACCCCCTCTCCCACCTCCCCATTCATGAAAATTGAAACTCGCAAACATCTCGGTACCCCGTCAGAATTGGATGCTCTGCCTCCACCCGCTACACCTCCTCCAAGCACAGGCCCTGACAACCTGCAATGGCTTGGAACAAAGTCAGCTCCACCTGACACAAAGCCGCAAGCCTCTCACTTCGAAGTAACCCTGGGACTCGGATATCAAAAACATACGCACGATTTGCAGCCAAAAAAAAAAAAAAATTACAATCCCCAGCACATCACGCATTTCACATATTCAGCTTGAGATCAACATTATCCCCACTCCACATGCAATGCCCTGCAGACTCGGCATACCTGGATGCTGGGGGATAGCGTTGTTCAACAGGATCTCCATATCATCATCATCACTGCCCCCTGAGCATGGCGATGGAGATCCGATGCCCGAAGCCATGTCCTCCACACCGGGGGAGGCCTGGGCTTACACAGGTTGTCGTCTTCTTGCCAGTATGGCCAGTACTTCATTGAAAAGAAAAAGAGAAAGTTACAGCGAACCTGAACTCCGTTCTCCTAAGCAATAGTGCTACTAAGAGGATCTGCGAGAAAGCTTAGACAGCAACTTTACTGGCTTTGGAGCCTATGGATAATAGAAACACTGGCAGCAAGTATCAGTTTAGAGTTGTGATAAAGCAGGCTTTGAAGACACCAGATATTAAACTGAGTCAGCAACTCATCTCTGGCGAGGAAGCCAAAACAGCTGTCCTAAAGAAAAACTCTCCCGTCCTCTGCAGCCGAGTGCCCTCGGTTATTTCTGCCTTCTCCATGCCGGGAGAAGGCAGCGGGGCAAGCAAGGCAGCCGGGCTTCCAAGGGAGCCCTGGGGCCAGCGGGGCGGCTGTCAGCGCGGTGCCCTGGCCAGCAGCCCCAACCCGCCCCGGGCTGGCACTGCAGCGCTGGCCCTGCCCCTGCCCGGCCGCCGGCCGCACACAAAAGGCCGGGCGGGCTCGACAGCCCCGCTCCGCCGCCCCCGCCCGGAGCGGGGCTGCGCGGCGCAGGGCGGGGGCGGGGGGCACCGTCTCCCGGGCGGGGGCGCGGGGCGGGGCCGGGCAAGTCCGGCGGGCGTGTGGCGAGGGGCCGCCGCTCCCCGGGGACCGACGCAGGCCTGGGCTGCGGGCACCGGCGAGGCGGTTGCGGGGCGGGGGAGGAGGGGCCGAACCCGTCCTGCGGCCGCCCGGGCAGGGGGACGCCGCGTCCCCGGAGGAGCTGCGGCTGGAGCCGACGGGACGTCCGGCAGAGAGACGCGTCTGCTGGCCTGGACGCCCCGGGAGGCCGCAGATGGCCTTGCCCACCCTCCTTCCCTCCCGGCTCCTCACCCGGCTCCGGACCCCAGCTCCTCTCTCGCCGCTGCCGCCGCTGAAGGGAAAATGGCTCCGGCCGCGGCACCGCCTCTTAAAGGGGAAAAAAACCCGGCTAGGCTCCGCCCCCTCCCGCCTACATCCCATAATATGCCCCGGGACCCCGGCAACAGGCCCCGCCCCCGTCTCCCCGGCAAATACACACCCCCTTCCCCCCCCCCCCCCCCCCCGACATCCCATAATACTCACCCTCCCCTCAGAACTTCCCACTCACTGCCCGGCCCGGCATCCCATAATAATAACCTCCCCTCCCGCCGGTAACATCCCATAATACTGTCCGTTCCCCCCCCCGCCCCGCACCTTCACCCCGAGAAACATCCCATAATACTCCCCCACGCTCGCACCCCTTCGCTCCGGCATCCCATAATACTGACCCCCACCACCAAACATCCCATAGTACTGTCCCCGCGCGGGACCCCGCGCGCCGGGGCAGGGCGCCCCCCCCTTGCACCTCCCGGGGCTGCCATCCCATAATAGGCACGTCCCCCTCCCGCGGGGAGAGCGCGGTGGGGGGGGGGGGAGGGCGCACTGTGAGGACCCCCCCCCCGGAACATCCCATAATAGTCACACCCCGAGCGCGCACATCCCATAATAGTCACACCTCCCCCCACCCCGCGCGCCCAGGCAGGCATCCCATAATAGTCGCCGGGAGCCACCGTCCAGCCCGGCATCCCATAATACTCGCGGCCGCCCGCCCCGCACCCGCACCCGCGGGGCTCCGCCGCCGCCCCCCGCCCGCCCTGCCCGGAGGCGCGGGGCCCGCTCCGGCCCAGCCCCCGCTCCGGCCCGGGGCACGGGGCCGACCCCTGGCACCGCGCGGCCTCCGCGCACCTTCCGCCCTCCTGCGCGCTGGCACCGGCCCCGGGCACAGGCTCCGGGCACCGCCCTCCCACCGCCGACCGCCCCCGACCTCGGGGCTGAGCGCCCCGCTCTCCCTGCCCCGTCCTGCCGTGCCCCGTCCCGCACGCTCCGCCCGCGGGGCCGCAGGACCCCTCCAGGGCTATCCGTGCCCGGCGCGGCCACTGCCACCGCCAGCCTGTGTGTGGGGAGCCTGCAGTGACTTTGGTGCTTCCCCTGCACCTCGAGGCTTCCTGGCTGCTGGTACCTGCAGAACTACCGACCCCAGGGATACGCATTCTCCCGGGCAACTAGCGACAGGATGAGAGCATGTCGTTTCAAGCGGTGCCAGGGGAGGCTTAGGCTGGACATCAGGAGGAATTTCTTCATGGAAAGGGTGATCAGACACTGGAATGGACCACCAGAGAAATGGTGGAGTCACCATCCCCAGAGTTCAGGAAAGGCTGGATGTGGCATTTAGCGCCATGGTCTAGTTGCCATAGTGGTGTTCGGTCAAAGGTTGGACTTGATGATCTCAGAGGTCTTTTCCAGCCTAACTGAATCTGTGATAGACGGTGTGTCCACGTACTCCATTCCTGCCTGTTACCCGGCACCCTGCTCCCTGCGGCAGCCTCCGCCAGGAAGCTCAGCACTGATTTACACAGACGGGAACGGTCCGTACGTATAAGTATACTCCAATTATGCACATACAACTGTATCATTAATTTCCCATTAAACAAAATCACGTCCCATAATGCCGCCTTATCCTCTGTTGAGCATTTTCATAACACTATTAATCTCAACAAAGAGGCGCAGTCCTGTCCGTCAGTCAATGCGTGGGTGTCAACAACTGCACTCGCTGCCTGCGCTGTCCCACGCCCGCTGGTGCGTGTGCACGTTTCGTCCCGCCACAGTGAAACGCGCCGCAGCACAAGGGGAGGATTGGCTGTTTACAGACGGCAACAAGTCGTTTACAGATCCCGTAACACAAGCCGGGCTTTGTCTGCTGAAGCTCACTCAAAATACATCCACGCACACAGCAGCGTGCAGGTGTTCCACAGCTCCATCCCATGCCATCACCTCGGCAATGTGCCGAAGTGACTCTGGCTATTGGCTCTCCCTTACCTGTGCACGCAGGCTCCAACCACCTCCTCGCACCGGCAACTCTGCTGAGATACCACCAGGCTCCACCACCCCATCCGTGTGCCCGTCTCCACTGCGTGTTCCCGCAGAGTTCCACGATGTACGACACGCGTGCGGCCGTGCCGCAGCACAAGTTGCGCCTCCCATGCCCTCGTTCTCACCTTGCCAGCCAAGACTAGACCGATACATCCCAACAGGCTGCTGTAATCCACGTTCCTGCACGTATAAAAATCCCACCGACCTCTCCAGCCATCAGCAACACGCACCCTGTACTTGTCCCTGTACGTACCTTTGCCCACATGATGATGATGCTCTCATTTATCTCAGCTCCATGGAGGAAAAGTGGTAGGAAAGAGCACACTAGTCTTCCACAGATGCTATCCATTCTCTGCATAGATCAAGCAGACCCATCCAGGGCTACAGAAACATGTTGTGATGACACCACCACCAAACTCACATGGACCTCTGCAGGACTTCTCATTCCCTCTTTTGTGTGCTGACAGCCGTAATCCCCTCTTAAGAGGAGCCAGGCAGACAGCCACACCAAAATCCCGAGCTGAGCAGCCCAGCCCCAACCAGTGTGCACCAACTCCACGTTTGCCTCTTTCCACCAGTGGCTTGGGCACAAGGGGAGAGGCGTGATGCAGATGAAGGTCCTGCAAAGGGAGTTCGGTGCTGGGGCTCTCTCTGCAGGTGATTCCCAGTGCTCCTGCCAGCACAGTTATGGTCTGAAGAAGGCTGTTTGCTGTAGGTTAGGCAATGCGTGCCCCAGTGCCTCCGATGCTAAAGCATGAGGCTTCCCAATGAGCCACCACCTCCCTGAAATCTTTCTCTGCATGACAAATGAACACATTTTTGTCATTGATGTGCCCAAGGCTCCTCACCTCAGCTCCAACTGCTTTTTCTCTTTGTAAATTGAAGTTTCTTAGCAGAAATCTTAATTTTCCCTCAAAACAAAAACTCCATATGAGATATACGTGATTATGATTAAGGCGTTTTTACTGTTTGTGAGGGCCAAGTAAATTAAATGGATTTTTAAAAAATAGATTTCTAAACATTTTCCTTTGATGAGGAAAGGATAGATTTCCATGAGATAGATTTCCCAGTCATTTGGCTGCTTTAAACTTGGAAGTTGCTGTACCTTACTGTGGTTCAATTACTTACCCAGTTTAATTGAATCTTTCGAGTTTATAGCACTTGGCTTGGAAACAATTACAGCAAGATCTGTGTAATAGAATCTTCCCTACCTGTGTTGATGGGTGTCGACACCCTGAACAACCCCACAGCACACTTCCCATGGGGAAAATGCCTGCAACATCTTGCTTTGGTGCTGAGCCCTTGCTGGGAAATCCAAACTGGCCAGAGGACCTTCCACACACCCCTGCCCAGCTCTGCTTCCAAGAACAACTGGGTGAAGTGGGCTCTGTAGTCCCACAGCAACAAGCTGGGGTGACCTATAAATAATTTCTGTAGTTTCGTGCATGGCTTAAGTCAGTCAGGGCTCAGGAGAGTCCTGCCCCATCTTCCACCACCTCGTGGGCAGCTGTCCCTGTCCAAGCTTTTATCAGGCCCACAGCCCTTCCTGACTTTCACTTTTAATTTATGTTCACTTTTAAACATATTTCCCCAAGGTAACAAGAAGAACAAAGCTTTTGACATTGTTTCACCCTGGAACTCGGAGTTGTAGGCTGGAAACCTTCATCCTGTGTGTTTCAGAGCTGCCCAGTGTGGGAGGCAAGGGTGGGAGGAAGGAACTCCAGAGCATTTTGGAAAGAAGGGAGACTCTCCAGCCTAGCATGAACCGTTCATATGTGGGACACAGATAACAGACTACAAGCTTGACATGCTGGTGCTGCAGACAATGTGATCTGAAAGATCGGTTTATGGTCTTTCAGGCTATTTTTTGTCAGCTCTTGCATTCCATAACAATGCAGAGGGGCTGATGGGTTTAGACGCTGGCCACTGCAATGCTGCCACTATATTGCTTCATCTGTGTTCTGGGACACAGCCATACTTCTGTTCTCCTCATTTTTGCTGCTTCCTGGAGTGAGGCTTGATCCAGCCAGTCTCTACTATCTGCTTTGTCAGGTTACATACAACCAGTAACATGAAAAATATATTTCAGTATCTGCGCAAAACTGGCAGTCCCTGATGTACCCATGAATGTGATGCTGTTCTGCAACGGCTGCAGCTACGTTTCACCTCTTCTTTTAACCTAGCTTTGACCATTTGTAACTAATGTGGATGGACTTACTCCTCGTGTTTGTCACTCAGCAGCCCTGTAGGCTCTCTAGATCATGCTGATGCTTGCCATGACTGAACTAAGGTTTTACCACTTCTGCCAAGGAACCCTGAAGATCCCAGGATTTCTGAGAAGCCCTGCCCTTTTGTTTTTTTGTTTTTTTTCTTTGGTAAAGCAAGGAATTTTGCCCTAGATCATTTGTTGAGCAGAGAGAGGGTATCAAACTCTGAGATAGGTAATTTTTTTTACTTTGAAATTAGCAAGAAAATGGTTCATACTTTCACTCAGTATCTGGTTGTTGTCCCAGAGTGTGTGTCTCTTCAACACCCAAGTCCCCTTGCCCCCATTTTAAACGATCTTGTGAGAATCCTGTGTACCCAGCACTAGCCAAAGTAACTGTTCTGAATTCTGCAAGTCTCCCCAACACTAAAAGCTTCTCCACTCCCAGCTTTCTACATGACAAGCTAAGGAAATCTAAATGACCAATTTTCATTGTTGTTTTCTTCATCATGCACCCCCTCCTTCTATTTTTATTCCTCATTTAGTTTGAGTGGGGTTTTTTTTCAAAGGAAAGCATGAGCTTATTTGTTTAGCCCAATGGAAGTATCTGTACTTCGGTGTTAGACATAGCAGAAAATGACACAGGAAAGTCTCCTCATCTTGTGGAGAAAAGACAAGAGCCCTTTCTGTCATGTCCAAGGAGCTGCTCCGGCAGCAAACAAATGTCACTGGAACAAGAGGCAGACAGAGACTTGCGCACAGAGGATTCTGGAGCGCACAACCAGAATAAGATCAAGAATCACTCAAGAGACCACGTGTGCTTCTTTTTTGAGAACATTCTACTGTCAATGGAGGATCGAGTCTCTCTCTAACAGCCACCTAGGTGAGGGCTGCCCATATGCCAGCGTGACTCTGCATCTACTTCCCGTTAGGGGAAGAGCATTTCAGACTTCGCTCAGCACTCGTCATGAGCCTCGTCTCCTGTTTTGCCAGAAGGAGGGGGCAGGGAGAGCGGCGTGGCCGCGCAGCCGGAGCCGCACCGTGTCAGCCAGACGTGCACGGTGCAGGAGGCAGTGCTGGCGGCACAGAACTGAGGCGGGGGAGAGATGGAGGAGATTGGGGGTTGCTCAGCCCCCTGGAAATCAGAACGGCTGATCTCTATCTCTCTGTGCTTCGCTGGTTTGTTTGCTTTAAAAAACATCACATACTTGATACTGACACCTATAGCTAAGGTTACTCGATATTTTCCATCACAAGTCTGTTTTCAGTTACTCAGAAGTTTGCCAGACATCAGATAGTCAGATTCGAATTTTCCATGTTTATTTTCACTTTTTTTGTTTTCCTGAAGATGGAAGCACTTAGTAAGGCGTAAAAAACAAATGCTATTTTGCAATTATAAAAATTTGACTTTGACACCAGTCTTTCAACATAGAATAATGTATATGATGAATAACAAAAGCTGCAAGTAATACACAAAAATTAAGAGTGCTTATTAGTTACCATTTTTTTAGGTTTCCATTTCTGTGAAGTGCCATAGAGATGCCCTGATCCCCTCCCCTCTTCATGAAACAAATAGTTGGATCCAGCCAGGGACAGAGCCAGTGGTCTTAGAGGGGCTGCAACAGCAACACACTGGTTTGAGCTGCCTGGACTGCAGTTCTGCCATACCTATTTTTACCTCCTGTATCAAAGCTGGTGCATGCTGGCAAAAAAATCACTAACACCGACACACATCTCTTGAACTCATTTAGCAGAAATACTGAAAAAACAGGCTGGGACAGAACTCTCCTTCATCTCCTACCTCCAGCTGGATCTGGGAGAGGTGTTTCCAGTGCTGCACCCAGCAACAACTGTGCTCCAGGGAACAGTGCTAATTAGCCTGGAGGTTGCATTCCTCATTTGGCTGGGTGAGAACACCACTGCTGCTGAGCAGAGCTGATGGCCTCGGGTTGGCTGGAGAGGAGGAGAATCACATCTCGATGGTGATACCTACTAAGTCACCATGGGCTCCAAACCGGGCGGGGGTTTGCAGAGCTTCCACAGCCACACAGGTCTGGAGGAGGTTTTCTCTCATCTCGGGCAAGAACCAGACCAGGTACTTTGGGCTTGTGTCCCCGGTGCATAAAGCAAGGATCACGTATCAGGCTCTGCTCTGGGATGCACCGTGCAGGGATATGTCTTGCTTTGCGCCATCGTTGTGCACGTTTCTTGAACTTAGAGCTTTGTGACACTTGGACTTAGACGGCAAGTTTCATCCTAAAAACGATACACTTGGGACTAAGGTAAAGGTGAGATGCTCAGATGCTTCACAGCCCCAGGTTGAATGGCTGTGGGCTTTCTCCCTTCCTACGTCGGGGTCAGAATTTGCTTGCCGGGGCAGGCGGGAGCCCGCAGCCTCGCCATGCTGGGGACCCGGCCGAGGGCTCCTGTGGAGCCCACGTGCAGTTGGCAGCCAGGAGCCCGCCCCGCCTTGTGCCCCATGCCCGGCGCATCCCCGCCTTCCCATCCTCCCGCCGCGCTGCCCCGGGGGGCGGCGGGGCCCGCTCGGCCCCACCCCGCATCCCATAATAGTTCACAAAGGCGACTCCATCCCATAATAGCCACCCACGGGAAACACACCATGGCAACCACCCCCCCACCCCACCCCCGCGCCATCCCATAATACCCTGCCGGCTTTATTGGTCCCGACCGAGGAGGGCAGGGGGGGCCGGGGCCGGACGGGGGCACCGCGGGGAGGTCCCGGCGGGCACCGCCAGGAAGCCTGGCTGGGGCTGCAGCCTCCCCTCGGCATCCCGCAGCACTCCCCCCCCTCCTCCTTCCTGCTGCATCCCATAATACTTCCCAGGGAGGCAGCCCCGCTGTAAGGTAGAGCCATCCCATAATAGTGGCCCGGTCACACCGCGCTGGGAATGGTGCCATCCCATAATACTCTCGCCCCACGCCGGCTGCGGCGGGCCCTGCCATCCCATAATAGCCGCCCGCTCTCCCCCGCCCCCCCCGCTCCTTGTGGGGCATCCTCCTCATCCCATAATACTCCGCCCGGCGGCACGAGCGCCCGCCATCCCATAATATGCCCTGCCACCCACCTGCCCCCCTCCGGTCGCGGGAGGCCTCGCCATCCCATAATAGTCGCGGCTCGCCCTTCCCCCCCCCCGCAGAAGGGCTCGCCATCCCATAATACTCGCCGCTTGCCATCCCTTAAAGCCGCGGCTGAGGCCTGACCCCGTGGGCCGCGCTCGCCTGCCCGGCCCGGCCCGGCCCGGCCCCCCCGCACCCCTGCACCTCCGCTCTGCCGCCTGCCCCGCTGCCGCCACCGCGCTGCCTCGCCCCGGCCTCGCCGTGCTGCTCTGCCCTGGCTTCCCCCTCACCTGGCAGCCCAGCTGCCGCTGCCGCCCCAGCTGCAGCCTTGGCCGTGCGCCTTCCCAGAGCCTTCTCCTGGGTGCCCCCGGCCCGTGCTGGGCCCCTCGCTGTGGTGCCTTCCCCACTCAGCCCTGGGTGTCCACCCCCAGCCCAGGCACTGTCCGCTAGCCCAGCCACCATCGAGTCAGCAGAAAAGCACAAAGCTGGAGCGAGCGCCATGTCATGACACCCGTGACACCGTGGGTGCGTGTCTGGTTTGGACGGAGCCCCTGCTGCCAGGGGGCCCGGGGCTGCGCTGGCATGGCCTTTGTGACCACTGAGCCCTGACCTAGTTTGCCAGGTGCTGTGCTGCCGTTGGGAAGGCCTCCCGCTCCTTGCCCGAGGCCACCGTGTGCCGCGTTTGGGGTCGGCTCGCTATCCACTCACATCCACGTTATCACGTGTCTGGTATGGAAGATAACTCCACGTCTTGCCATTCGCTCATATTGAGCGTATTTATTTTACTTCTGAAAGCAGTTTTTACCGCTGTGTTGGGGTTTTGCTTTCAGCCCCATCCCTGCTTTTGTGCCCCAGCTGGATGGAGTGTTAGGGGCTGCAGGGAGTGTTTCTGAGCTGCTCCATTGTTTCCCTGGGTTCTTTCACTGTTACCTGCCCTTACAAGTACAGCTCGGCACTTGGAACGTGTACTTCTTGTGAAAAGCCAGCAAATGTGTCCTGATAGCTAAGAGAAGAATGGGAAGTGTAAGCCCCAGAAGCTGAAATAATGACGTGTAAAAGGCTGATATGCAGAAAAGAACCAAAAAACTGTAATTCCCCATACTCTGAACGGAAGCTACAAAATTATAGACTTAGTGGATTAAAGGGTGGGCTGGGAAATAGTAATGCACAGTGACAAGAGAGAGGTGTTTCCTTGTTGGATGGCACGCAGTAAAGATGCCTGCATCCATTCAGTCAGATCCTGGCAGAACGTTCAAAGGGATGAGGTTTTAGAGCAGCAGCAGCAAGTTCGGATGCTGCTGCAAGGAAAGGCGAGAAGCATTCTCTTTTTCCCGTCACAGACCCACAGCTGCTGCTGCTTCCAGTGGGGAAGGCTCTCCATGGGGCCTCACCCCGGTGAAACCAGAGAAGGGGTCTGCTTCCTTCGGCTGCGTGCCCACCGGCAGCCCCAGCGGTGGCCACCGGCACCGGCACTTACTGGTGAGGTGTGGTCCCTTTGTCTCTTGGCTTTCCCGCAGCAAATGCAGGAGCCCCCTTTGCAAACTCCGTGTTTTACAGGGAGTCCCCCTGTGGCAGATCTGTTTTACAGGGAAAGCGTCTGCAGGGGAGCACGAGGCGGTCGAGGATGGAGTCTGCAAATTGCTGCCTGTTCCATTCTGCCTGTCATACGTTTTGTTTGCAGATGATCCTCTGGCATCGGTGAGAAACAAGTGAGCAAACACACGCAGCACTCCACTGTCGTGGAGAGGGAGCTCTGGACTCGGAGAATGGAAGCCCTGAGTCCTTTTGACAATTCTTCCCACTTGCTTTTTTTAAGGTTTCCGTGCACTTGGGCACCTCCTAAGTCGGGATCTAGCCTGCCTCCTTGGGAAGATACCTGTCTTTTCCTTCTTTTATCTAAAGAGTAGCTGAAGGGCGAAGCGAGGCTGTGCCAATTTGAGCTAACAGAGCTCTAGTTTGCAGTGTATGGTCTGTACCAAACCATGCCATGCCATACCATGCCATACCATGCCATGCCATACCATACCATACCATACCATACCATACCATACCATACCATACCATACCATACCATACCATACCATACCATACCATACCATACCATACCATACCATACCATACCATACCATACCATATGCATGTGATATGTTTAAAGCAACTTTACATCTGTTTAATAAAACCATCAAGAATGCCTAATGCAGAGGATGAACTTAAACTGCTCCAAGCCTGGCTTTTATTGGATAAGTCTGTGGTTTGGGCACGCACTCGTTTAGTGGAAATCCGAGTTTGGGTGCTCCTGTCCCCTGGCTGTTCACTCTTGACCTCCTGCAGCAGATGTTGCTCCTGTCTTGGCTCTGGCAACCGAGCAGATGTGCCTGCTCAGTGCCTGCTCCAGTGGGAAGTCCAGCTTTTCATGGCACGACAGCTGCAGGAGGAGGGCTGAGCTAAGGGAGCTGTTCTGACCGCAGTGGCCGCGTACAGACCCTGCTGGAGCATCCCACTTGTCAGGGCCTGCCTGCCCTGCCAGCAGCCATTTCCTCCTCTCCTCCTGTTCTCCTCAGCTGCCATGTCAGGTCCTGTACCGTGCAGCCTTTCTCGTCTTGCACCTCTCACAGGCAGGCAGGGCGAGTGCTGCAGCCGGGCTGCTGCCCCAGGGAGCAGAGCCGTATTTCTGCAGGAGCCAGAGTTGCCACCCAGCGTCTGTGAGCTGCAAGCGGGCACAGGAACAGCATTAGCGTCCTGGGCAGCGAGCCATGCCAGCCTGCAGGCTCTCGGTTTGATTGCACTCTGTGAACAGGTGCCTCATCCTTTAAGAATACACCAGATTTAATTATACCACTTCAAAATGTTCTGTCTTAGGTGAGGCTTTGAACGTGTCCACATTAGCCGTTTATGGAGGTGTGACAAGACTGTTTTTAAGTGGATTGATTTACACTGGTGACATTGCTAACAGACCAACCATGTTATGAAAAGCTCCAGCTTTTGAGTTTGACCTTCTCTTTTTCCACAGAAATATTGTAGGCTTTGTGTGTGAATTTATTTCCAGCTATCAGGCCTCATTTCCCCATCTGCCTCACAATTCAGACAATGCTTCTGAGAAGCCCTGATCTATGGCAAAGCAAGTCCTGTATTCCTGCTGTATTCTGAAGCTGCTAGGGACAGCAATGTGATTGATCCCAGAGTGGAAAGTTCAAACTGCAGGTTTTTGCAACAAGAAATTTACCAGCAGAGATGGAATTAGACTGACTGGGCATTCCCACTGTAAATTATTCAGTTGCTTGTAATTTTCATGATTGGAGCTAAAATTTTCCATTCTGGCTGTCTGCCTACATCTGATTTTTTTTTATAATTTTTGTTTTCTTTTTAAATATGGCTTCAGCCTGTACATGAAATCTACTCAGGGGAAAAAAAAAAAGGCAGAGCAAAACATTTTGGTTTTGAGTGTAAAGTGTATGTTAAAAAGAACAGTCTTTTGCCCAACTGCTTTGGAGGAGGAAGCTGAAGCCTATGAAGGAGAGCTGTCCTTGCGTCAGAGCTACACTACTCACTATCCCCATAAAAATCCATGCCAAATTTTGATAAATGATAAGCCTTTTAAAAAAAAATCTGTTTCACACATGCTCTGTAGGGACATTTGAGATTTTCCCTGTGTAGTTCTTCCAAGATCTGCTGTCAGCAGTGTCTCACAAAGGTGGGATAAGGTTGTGTGGATGCCAGCCGTCTTCTGCAAGGACCCAACTGCTGGTGACTGCCCTGGGCCAGGCAGAGGGAAGGAGGAGCAGCTGAGTGAAAGGAGAACAGCAAATCCCTTGGGAAGGGAAACATGGAGAATAGATGAGGGCCAGGAGCTTTATGATACTGAGTCTGTTGTGAGGATAAAGACAAGGAGTTACTGGAAAACAAAAGGATGGAATTGGGAGAAAAGACCCTTGACTGGCTGAATAATTTGACTCAATGGAAAATCAGAGTACATGGGATTATAAAAGCCAAGAGTGATCGCTGTAGCAGAAGCAGGGCCTAGAGAGAGGGAAGACTATTTGAAAAAGCAAGCAGCTAGTCTTGGGAGCTGAGGAGAGAGAAGCAGTATTGGAGCCAGTGAAACAAGGAGAAAAAGAGGAGCTAAAAGTGGTAGGAGGGGTGTAACAGCACTGGATGTGGAGATAGAAAAGAACAAGCTGTGCTAGACTCACTAAGGAACCAAAGAGCAGGAAGAGCATTCAGATAACTGAGCAAGGAGACTTGAGGCTGGGGGGTGGGCAAGGAGCTGGCCAAGCAAGCACCAATGTCCATCTTGTTCTAGGGGCACAAGCAAGCCTTTAGGTTCCTCCATCTCATCATTGCTGGGTCATGATTCAGGAATCCTGGGGCTGGCAGTACTTCTATCCTGAAATGTTAAAAGACAGAAAGAAAAAGAATAAAAAGTAAGACAGAGGAGATTCTACAACAGCTTCTGAGCTGTCATTCTCCATATGAAAAAACCCCACAAAAAGACCTGATTCCTTCACCTGCTCATACATGACATCCTGAGACCATCTTAGGGGCAAAAGAGCATCCCTCCTGGTCCCCACCTCCTCATTTGCTCCCTTTCCAGACTCCTGGGTAATGTCACAGAGACTGGACCAAAGGAATGAGGACTGTCTGTTTTAAAGTCTGTGGCTAACAAATCCTGTCTTTTTTTTTTTTTTTTTTTTTTTTTTTTTTTTTTTTTTTTTTTTTTTTTTTTTTTCTGGGGTGGGGGGGTGGGGAGGGGTTGAGTAAACAGACCTGATAGGAAGCTCTTTATATAGAAAAAGGATAAGAAGCTCCCAGTGTCTGTGCTCTGCCTCTTCCTAATTCCTATGTGCTCTGCTCACTTCCACTTAAAGTTTCCATACCTGCCCTTCACACTTGCTTGCTGCCCAAGCTGTAGGGGGTTTCACCAGAGTTGCTGATGGGCAGGAGACAGGCATGCCAGATCTGGATGTGGTCCATCCAAAATTTGTTGAAGGCTGTGTGATTCATCTCCTTTTCCCATCTTTCTCAAAATCTATGAAGCCACAGAGGCTGAAGGGGGACAGGCTGAGAGTGACTGAGTTGTGCCATTCCCAGACGTTTGCCTGGCTCTACAACACCTGGTATGTTTGCTGGCAGATGCAGTCACCTACACTTGAAGCAGAAACAAGAATGACATTAAGAAACTTTGCAGAGCAGCACACAGAGACAATGTCAGATGTTAAAGTTGGTCTTCAAGTCTTGTGTTACCATATTTTTGAAACAATTCTTTAGTTAACAGCCAAATACATTCCACCAGATACCCAAAACAAGGACATTGCACCTTACCAACAAAGTTTCCTGTTCATCCTGCCCTAGTTGCATGTACAGGCAAGTGGAATCTCTCTTTTTGTAATTTGACCCCTTTTATGGATGCTCAAGCTTTTTCTTCCTCTTTCCCTTTCCCTGCCCCTCCCCTCCTCGCCCTCCTCTCCCCCTGGAGAAGCTGTGGAAGGAACAAAATACAAGAAAGAGATGCTGACTTTCCTTCATCAGCTTTCTCTTCAAAATGATACCCTGGAAATAATTCCCTAATCTCTCTGGGAAAGGAACTTGAGATGGATTTGATGCAGGCTTGGTGCAGGACAAGGACTATCCACTGCACTCAGGAGCTACATGAGATCAGCAAGCTGTAAGCTCCAAATGGCTGCAGGTTCAGGCACAGGCAAGGCCTCATCAGCTTCCAAAAGCATCCATCACGGTGGCATGAGTCCAAGGAGATGAGACAAAAGGCCATTCTGGACATTTTCCCTGGCATCCCAGCACAGAGCCTGTGCTATGAAGATCCTGTGTTCTCGGTAGGGTCACTGTGCTGATGATTTCTCAAAATACTCCTGTGGTAAAGAGCACAAGCGTCTTCTCCAAAAGGTCTCAGAGCCTTTCCTATTTCTTTCAGGCTTTGTTGCAGGCTGATACCTCATAGGCAGCCTTGGCAATTTGAAACAAAAAGCAGGACAACTACCCTCTGCAGCACTCTGCTGCTTCCAGGAGCTTGGCGTGGGGAAGAGACTCGGAGATCCACACCCACTACCTGACAGGCAGGAAAAGCAGTACAAAGCTAAGACAGCTCAAACCATCAGTGCTGAGGAGGTTATTTCTCAGGATCACTAATACCACCCCTGTGCTAAACATCAGTCAGTAGGAATTATTTTATAATTAAATTATTTTTTTATTTTCTTAACTTGGTGAAGGCTACCCCCTATAGAGGGCTACGGAAGTCAACCCAAGGACAGAAATAAATGTGGTAAGAAAGGCAGGCACAGTCAGCTTCATCCTGTGTTTTGGTGTCCTTGGGAAATTGCTCTCCCAGCTGAATTACATTTTTGCTGCAGAGTCCCTCAGGTTTTTGCAAGAGCAGTTTTTCTTAGTACCTTCAGATTGCATGTCCAGAAAATGGCATGAGGAAGGACAGCATGGAGGGAACAGAGAGCACAGGGTCAGGTTGGAAGAAAGTGAAACAGAGAATTGTATCTATGACAGGGCCCTCCAAAGCTTCAAAAATAGCTCAAGTGATGAGCCTGACCATTTCCCTTTGAAGCATTGATGTCACCCTGCCTGTGGCAATGATCCACTTACCAGACTGACGATATATTGCTACTGGCAGTTACTCTGAAACTAAAGTCAATAAATACCATTTCTAAATTAAGTAGCCAGAGAATTTTCCTATTGCTTCTCCTATATTTAATTCTTCCTTGTCCAGTAAGTCACAGTGTCTCACTCATTGCCATAACTTTCCTTCACCATTAGAAAGTACAAAGTGCAAAATGACAGAATGGCCTATGTCACTTTTTGTCTGTCTTACCCTTTTACTTCCTAAATTTCTCATTCATATTACCTCTGACTAAAAAGGCATTTCCCCCTTGATTACAGCTGTGGGCTCTTCAACTAGGTAATAAACTTCATGTAACCAACCACTAGAGGCACTGATGTTTTTCTCTCACTGTGTTTCTTCCTGAATAATTCCCCACATCACTTCCCTCTTCTGGAAGTAGGTCCTTTTGGAGCACCAAGTGTGCTCCTTGGTGGTTCAGGTTACATTCTAGATGTGCAAATAAGGTGACCTGGTCAAGAAGACAACCTCCAGTTCCCAGGCCAACAACAAATGCCTTGCCACCCTTTGCAACCTGACCCCAAACAAGCTGGCTTGTGGCAGCACAAGTCCTTTCCCCGCCTACAGATGGTCACCAATAATTTTGGCAAATGCTAATGAGGCATCATTACTGCAAAATCTCTCTCACACATTTCCCAGTTGCAGGTCTCCCATAGCATGTGTGCCACTCCCTGGCTCTGTATCCTGGGCACACGATGATGCTTTCAGCAGCTGTACTGCAGGGACTGCTGTCCCTCAGCTGTAGCAGCATGTTTCCCCAACACTTCTCTCTCTCTTTTTCTTTTTTTCTTTTTTTTTTTTTTTTTTTTTTTTTAACCTCCCTGTCCCCTCTGAATAGGCTGTAACTGGGGACTTAAGCACGCTGAAATTATGCAAATCGTCCCACCGGGTTTTTTGTAATGCTAATTATATCAAATGCATGCTCATCAATGAGAACGTCTAATTCCCCTTGCTCATTATCTAGATGTCACACACTGATATAGAAGCATCTGAAAAAATTAATCTCCTCATAACACAGTGTTTGTGAGCCCCTTGCCACCACCTTCACAGCTCCTGCCTCTGCCCCAGGACCCCCAGGTGATACTGGGCACAAGCACATGCACCAAAATTTCCCCCAAAACCACCGCTCCTTTGCTCCTTCCTACAGAGAAGCCTTATCATGAGGCTTTGGTGTTTGATTCACAGAATTGCTTAGGTCTTGTATTTGTGACTTCAATCAACAGGAGTGACACGATGGATATGTGCTATATAGTACTCCAGAAAGTGGCATCCGAAGTAGTTCAGGACATACATCTTAGCTACTAAGTTTTCTGCCTATAAAATAGTAATAATACCTTATCAGTTAATGGGCCTCCTGGGAATGACGTTAATTCGAATTTATGAAGCCATTGGATGAGGGGATGGTAAATGTTACAGAAAAGAGGGAGAAGATTGGGAGCCCTGTTTGCAGAATGGGGTGCACGTATGTGTAGTAGATAGCTGATGGATTTGTATACAGCATAGAAAAAACAAAAAAAGGGGGGGGAAAAAAAACACCTTTTTTTTTTTTTTCCCCCCCTCTGTGATCCATGCTCATCCTACATGGTGAACAAAGAAGGGACTTCGAGGGGACTTCTGGCATTGCGTAACGAAGGACAACCGTGGCACCTATGCACGAGAAAACCAAGTGGCATTTCCCGACTCAAAGCGCAGGGCAGCGACACCTTCTGAGGGGACGTGCTTTCATTTATCGAAGCGCTCCCTAAAAGTGTGAGTTCAACTGTTTGCCAGGTTCTGATCAGGTAAAACCCTCAGGGAGACCCTGACCCGTGCCACGGGCTAGATTGCTTACAGATGCTTTTTGTCATTCTGTTCTTTACGCCTTACGGGGATGTTGCCATCCTGACAACAAAATTAACTCCTTTTCTCCCCTTGCTCCCAGCCCAGAGGCACTCACACATTTACTTACTTCAGTTTCACAGCTTCTCGCCCTCATTAACATTTTTTTTTTCCTTTACAAATTGCTTTTCTTCCAAAAGCTGAGAGGAGCCGCTTTTCCCCGGTGCATCTGGGAGGGGGGCGGTGCAGAGGGAGCGGAGGTGCCGGGGGCCGTGTGCCCGGAGCCCCTTCGCTTCGGGGGTCCCGCCGGTGCGGCCCGAGGCGCCGCCGGGGGCCGCTGTTGGCCGCGGAGAGCGCGGGGCGGGCGGGGAGCGGGGCGGGAGCGGAGCCTCCTCCGGCCGGCTGAGCACCGCCTCTCCTCCCCTTCTCCCCTCCCCCCAACTTCTTTTTTTTTTTTTTTTTTTTTTTTTTTTTTTTTTTTTTTTTTTTTTTTTAGCATGGTGTTGGAAAACCGCTTTTATCATCACCTCGAGGTGAAAAGTTTGATCCTCTCCCTCCACCCCTTGCCTTCCTTGGGAGAAAAGTTCTTCCCTGTTCCTTTGTATTTCAGGGGCTCAAGCGGAGGGGTTTCAGGGGCCAGCGTATGCAGTGCGGGGAGGTTTTACAGCTACCATGGAAGCCTTGTCGCTGCCACTCTGAAACAGGTAAAAGCAGTGATAGCTATGCCTGACTTTAGTATATGCAGACTCCCAGATAACCTCAAACAAAATCACCAGCATAGCAGGTTCTTCAGTGATGTTACACTATTTCTTCTTATTTTGCTTGGGAACCCTCACTGATTGCTATCTCGCTGCTCAAGAAGCTGTGCAAACCAACCAACGAAACAAAAACAAAACAAAAAAAAACAAACCCCAAAACGATCCATGCCCTAAGATCTCTCCGAGTGTAAGAGCAGAGACAATGGAAATGTGAGAAACAATAAGGAAACCCTGAGCCGGTTTTGGTCAGCAGGATGTGCAGCAGCATCAGAGCAGCGGCAGCCTGGCCTCTGCCGAGATGCTGTTAGCACTGCAGAATACACGGGTTTGCAGGAAAGGCTTCAAAAGCAACACACAAAATGTGAAGCTTTCGCTGCACTCAGCCACAGGATCAAGGGCTCTGCAGCTGAAAGGCAAGCAGGGTATGCAAAGTGTAATCCGTGCAAGAACAACTCTGGGAGGGAAAGATAATGAAAAAATGCCTGGGATGACAGATCAGCATCTAAAACACAAGGTCAGGGAACCACACAATTATTTAGGTTGGAAGGACCTCTGGAGGACATCCGTTTCAACTCCCAGCAATAAGGGAGGGGGAGTGGAAGGCAGGGGGTACCTCCTCAAGCTCAAAGCAGGCACAGCTGAAGTTGCTCGGGGCATTTGTAATACAAAATACATCTTTTGTTGTAGGGATACATCTAGTGGTGGGAGGCACACAGCCAGTACGCAGTGGAAGGAATAAAAACAGTAATAAAAGCAATCTGAAGATAAGGTCTGGCTTGTTCTGGGACTTCTGAAACATCTTTTCAAGCTGACTTACAGAACTCAGAGTATCAGAGGGTTTCTAAAAAGTATAAAGTGCATTTTAATATTAATAGTCATGATTAATAGGCATAACAATACTTTTGTAAGGAACCATTTCCAGAAGCACAGGACATATCCATTCTGGATAAGTCAAAGGCCTTGAAATCTGAATGTATTTGTACATGTTTGCAGATACTGTCTGATCCATACAGAGTAAGTGTTCTGTGCACCTTTGCCATCTCTCTGACCTTTCACTTGTTTAGTCTTACTTGATGAGGAGACATTTGTTTAATGTTGACATCTGCAAATGACACGAAGTCAGGAAGCAGTGAATGGCACCTTTTACCTCTGACACACATAACAAGATTACTAATTCAAGAATTATCACAGTAGGATGTAGAGGGCCACCTGTACAGGTTGGAAAGATTTTGCTAAGCTTCTATTCCCATTTAACTTTCCCTTCTTGAATACCATTGCTTCATGTAGCTCCTGTTGTTCTAAACACAACCTTTTAAGTGGTTCTGTTTTGTATTGTTGGACACCACCATACCCTAGAACTTTCAGATTTGGCTGGCTGGCTTTTTTTAATACGCTGATTAGGAAAAAAAAAAAAAAAAAGAAGCAGCCATAAAGCAAGATAAGGGTGAATGACTCATTTCACTAAAAGACAGCACATACATGTGCTGTTCCTTATCACCATGTGATGGAATAAAAAACTCCTGAAGCTTACAAAGCAAAACTGCGGAAGCAGAAGCTTAGTTAACACCAATTCTCTCTGTCAAACATGAAAAATATCCCAAATCCCCTCTAGAATCCACAGCAGTTACATTTGACTAGAATCCTCAAAAACAAAACAAAACAAAACTAATGCAAGCTAAAAATACCCAAAGGACAAAACACAACAGCCTACAGTGGGCCCACCACTGTCTATATGTAACAATTAAGCAAAGCCTTCAGAAACCCAAAGTCAGGAACTTTTCTGCTGTGTGTAACATGACCACCAACCCTCTTTATTGTTAAACTGGTTGATAGGATTCATTAAGAGATCAGCTTTGCAGTTATTTATAATTTAGTCAAAATATTTGAGCTAAAATTTCCTCTGCTGGAGGTGGAATATTTATGAAATGTTCCAGGTAAAAATAGTTCCACTATTTTCAGGAATGAAATTACAAGGAAAGATCATGTTTTCTGATGTGCTTTTTGAGAAGTTTTGTGTTGTGGAGGGTACTGTAACTTCAGCAGGGGAGCAGCCTCTTCTGAAGGAGCGGCATCTGCCAGCTGACATTTCATTCATACTTGGCAAGCTTGCCGAGAGAAGGCAGAGCCAGACTCTGCTCTCAGTGGCCCTGAGAAAGCACAACAGCCATGACTTGCAACAATCCTGGTGAGCATTAGGAAAAGCCTCTCCCCAGGGCACCTTTCAGCACTGGTGTGGGCACCTCAGGAAGCTGAGGAATCGCCATCCTTGGAGGTGCTCAGAAGATACCTGGACAAGGCTCTGAGAAACCTGAACTGCCTCGGAGTCCCAAGTACACCCACTCCACTCCTGGGGCTTTTGCTGTACGAGCTTGGGGACAGGCCAGAGGCAGTGGAGCTGAGGGCAGCCTCTGCCACCTGATGACTTTGGGGAGAGTTTCCAGAAAGCTCTGCTGGAGCCTTGGCCAGAACTGAACCCCTGCCCCAGGAGATGCTTTTAGGCTGGTGCTCTTGCCCTTGGCTCCTGTCTGAGGAGTCTGGCCTGCAGCTGTCCGTGCAATCTGTGGATCTAGACCCACGGATAGATTCCTGGCTTGACCCAAGACCTGCCTTGTCATGATGGACTTGTCAGGCAATCTCTGGACTGTGTCTCACCCTGGTTCAAGCCTCCGGACCTGATCCTGATGCTGACGTGACTTCTTACTTTGACCTTGGACCTGCCTCATCACCACAAGCTTGTCTGATGATCTGGATTCTCAGCTGAACCGGGCTGTCTGCCTATACCTGCCTTTGTCCCCTTGCTCAGATGTTTTCCCTTGCTGGCTAAGCCTCTTCCTCTGCCTGCCTTGTTACATGCCTGGATCTCAGCTCTCATATTCCTTTAGGGAGCTGCCAGCCCTCTCTGCCCCTGGCAACCTGCTGTGAGCAGACAGTCTTGGTGGAGACCCCCAGAGGTCCCCACCTGAATATTTCTGTGAACCTAAGACAGCACTCTAGCCATGTTAAAAGGAAAGAAAAAAGGTAATTTCTCTGGGCGGGGAAGAAAACACAGCTGTGAAGGCATTGTGTTGATGCTTAGGTACATTAGATTAGGGAAAGGAGAAAGGACCAGAAGGACAGGGACAAGGAAGGGGGTCTAGGAAGGAGGAAGGCGGTGGAAGGTTTGAAAATGGACAGGAGTGCATCTGCTGTAATATCACTCCATTATCCCATAAATCCCGGTACAAAAGGGTAGCAGAAGAGATGCACACTGCCCTGTTTCCTCTCCAGCTGCACTATGTCACAAAGGATTCATGGCAGTCCTGAGTTTTTAAAATAGAAATATCTACAGCCCTACAGCCCTCTTCCACCTCTCTCCCTGCATCTCTTGGGCACCATTAAATGTTCTTCATCTGCAAATGGATTTCAAGGCTGCTCTGCTGGTGATGCATGGGCTGAGCAAGGGGACAGAGCTGGCTCACCTAGGGCGTATGTCTCACAGGCAGGCGGTGACACAAGGATGTCTCTGTGGAGAGGCTCATCATCTTCTACAGGTCTTCTTGAAGACCTGCTCCTGCAGTCATCTCTCATAAAACAGATTATAAAAGGGTCTTCAAGGGAGACTGGAAAAATGGATTTAAAACACAGTATCTCTTAACACAAACCTGTGATATATTCCAATACATTTATTCCCACAGCAGTCGTGAGGTAGAAACTTGAAATCAGATTTATTGCTTATTGAGAAGTCTAAAAACTATAAACCCTAGCACTTTGGACTGCATTTCTTGTCACTTTCCCTGACCTTTCCTTTAACATTAAAAAAAACAAAACCACTATAATGGATCCACTCCAGAATAGCCTGAGACCCGCTGGAAGCCACAGAGGGGCTGTTTTGAAGTGCAATTGGAAAGGCAACCTTTGGCCATCAGCAGGAGTGAAAAACTGGGGCTTCTGGCACTGCCTGTGTACAGTTGGATCTCACTTCTGGGGAGATTTATAGGGCTTTCACATACAGTGCAGCCTGAAAAAGCATGTACAAACAGTGCAAGCAAATACATTTCACCCCAGCCTCATTCTGTGACATCATTTCTTTTCAACAGTGCAAATCACTCAGACCTGAAATCAATCATCCTGTATAGGGGCCAGCAGCAAGAGAGTGCAAAGCACTAACGTCAGCATGAGCTTCTGACACGATGACAATATTGGTATCCTCTCTTTTTTTCTGGGGCCATTGGGAATGTAGTTTTTTTAAGTATGCTAGTGTTTCCCCAAGCCATTTTGCTTTAGGTAAATGTATAGCCATTGTGCCTCGTGTGTGTGTGCTTGAGTGTGTACAGCTGCACATTTGATATACCTCCTGAAGATTGTTTTGCTAAGGTCTGTGATTTTCTGTACAATTAGGAACCTGTTTTCTGCAAGATTACTGAAAACTCAGCTGTTCTCCTTGACCTCAACAAAGCTTGCTAAATGCTTCAGTTCTTTTGGAAAATTAAGGTACTCATTTAGGTGTCCTGAGCTGGACCTATGACTCAAATTGAAACATCTGGTCAAAGGCTTTCCTCAGCCACTGCTAGTAAATTCACTTTGTCAGCAGTGAGTACCGAATCCGTGTTCTGATGATCCCCAGAACTGCCTCAGGCTACAGTGCAGCCAGGAGCTACTCAGAGAAGATGGACTTGCTGTAGGAATTCATGCTGGCCAGACCTAGACACACTAAGTTGGTTTGAAATCCTTGCTCCCCACTGTTTCCCGTACCAAAAGAGTCAGGTATGACCATGTCACGAAGGCACCTTTGTTTATTCAAAGCAACCTTTCATCCTTCAGCTTTGCATCATCACGTTCACCCACAGACAGTCTGCTGTGCTCCCTCAAACAGTTTGCTGTATCCCACAGGTTTGCTGTAGTCAGTGCATACGTGACTCTGCAATGGTGTGGTTTGCCCAGGCTTAAATCTCCGAGTCCTCGATAGGGCCATTCAGAAATACTGCAGTGGGAAGTGACGGAGAGGACTCATTGGGACGGATGAAGTTTGCAGATGGGAACAGTTTTACTTTGGACGCAGCATGGTCTCGGACTGACTTACTCTCCACGATCTGATGCTTAAGTGTTCCCATCTCTGAGTCCCAGGCTTGTCCCCGCCGCAGTTTCTTGAAGGTGTTACGGAAGCCCTCAGTGCTAAAGTAGTAGATCAAGGGGTCCAGTGTGCAGTTCATGCTGGCCAACATCATCGTTATAATTAACGCTTGGCGCACGGACGCCCGGGTTTCTTCCTCAACCTTCATCACCCGGGCCTTTATCATCCCGTAAACGGCCAGGGTAGTGTTGTAGGGCACGAAGCAGATGATGAAGATGACCAGATTGACCAAGAGGAGACGGACAGTCTTCCGCTGTCGCAGGGTCTTCGTCTGGCTGGGCTGGCAGAGCTCCTGAAAGATCCGAATGGAGCAGTACATCACAGAGCTGAGAGGCAGGAGAAACCCCAAGATTTCAGCCAGGATTACCAGGGGGAAGAGGTTATTTTGCCACATGTTGTCGCTAAAGCTTTCAAAGCACAGATAAATGGTCTGGTTTTTTATTTTACAGTGGTTTTGCTTGTGGACTATGGCTGTGGGGATGGAGCCCATGAAGATGACAACCCAGACGATGAAGCAGAGGAGCTTGGCCACCTTGGGGCGCCGCAGATGCCGCCAGCGAAGCGGGTGAACAATGGCAACGTAGCGATCCAGGTTGATGCACATGAGGAAGAGGCAGCTACCGTACATGTTGATCTGGAAGACTGAGCCAGAGACCTGGCACAGGATGCTACCAAAGGGCCAGTGGTGATTGGAATAGTAGTAGAGCCGCAGGGGCAGGGAAAGTGTGAAGCTGAGGTCGCTTATGGCCAGGTTCAACATGTAGATCATCACTACAGACTTCAGGCGCAGGTATCGGATGAATATCCACAGGGCTACCACATTGAGTATCAGACCTGTGATGAGTATCAGAGCGTAGCCAGGCATGAGGAGGTGGTGGTTGAAGGTGTAATCCTTGCATGTCTGAGATGTATTGGATATATTGGATGTATTGGATGCTGACATGCCCAGCATGGATTGAGGGATGGTCTCGCTGAGATGGCTGAGCCGGTTGATGGGCTAAGGAGGCACAGAGAAGAGCACTGAGGAAAGTCGTTCCCCTCCGAGAAGCCACGGGCAGGTCATTCCTGTCATCTGCAGCTGGGAGGTAGATGGGCAATATCTCTCTTGTCTGGCACTGCTTTGGATTGCTGGTCTGTGGTCATCTGGCAGGGATGGTAATGTGGAGTCTGCTTCTGCCCCTAGTTCAGCAATTCTTTCCAGTGGTTATGAGGTGATAAGGTGATGGAGGATCATTGCCAGCTGTTAGTACAATTCCTGATCAAAGTGGAAGACCAAAACAGAAGAGTTTAAGGTAAAGGAGGGAATCTCTTGAAATGTTAAAATCCCACCATGGTGGCTTCTGCAGCAAGAACTCACAAAGAAACCAAAAGACGAGGGAAAATGGAGACTAGAAAAGTGAGTAATTACTCACTGGCAGAAGACAGAGCACAGAGAAGGTGGTTGTTCTACAGAATCATTTATCACTCAGAAAATGCACTTTGCTTTGATCACTGCTGAGAGCACATGAATATAAGAAAGGGACACCACAAGCACACAGGGAAAGTAGTTGAGGCAGATCCAGAGAAAGAAAAAGAAAAAGAAGAGAGCAGTGTTTTGAAGGAAAAATGCTGACTGGAAGGAACTTAAAATAAAAACGGCATAGTACTGTTTTATATCAGAGAAAAAGGACTTTGTACATCCATTTCAGATAAAATAAAATTACAGTACAGTTAGACCTGACTCCACCCAAGCTCTTTTTCTTACGTAAAACAACACACACGAACCTCAGTTCCAGTGCCTTCGAGTTCCTTATGTTTCTTACATTCACACAGCTCCTTTGGTGTCTTTACTTGCATGGGACCAGTGGTGCTTATTTGGATATTATGTCCTCCCTCTGCTGCTTATAACACCCTAAAGCTTGAAGTAGCCCATGTCCCAGAAACGCAGAGCAGCACAGCCATGGAGGGGAGCACAATAAAAAAGGAAGTGCTGTGGGATTCATGTGGACAAACATGACTTCAAAGCAGTGTGAGGCTGGTAACCACCCTAGGTACTAACTGGCAGCACTGTCCAAACACTGATCAGCTGGAGTGAGCCCAGTGGAAGACCACCAAAATGGTCTGGGGGCTGGAGTACTTGTGCCATGAGGAGATGCTGAGGGAACCGGTCTTGTTCAGCTGGACAAGAGAAGGCTCCAGGTGATATAATAGTGGCACTGGGGTTTGCATGGCAAGCTTTTGGTAGATGGGAGGGCTATATGTATGGTTCTATGAGAGTGTGCCAGAAATTTGTGTCTGATACAGCCAAATCCAGGAGAGACTTGCCACTGGCCAAGGCTGAGCCCATCAGTGATGGTGGTAGCACCTCTGGGATAATGAAAGGGAAAAAGTTACTGTGAGACAGCAACTGCAGGCAGAGAAGGGAAGTGAGAATACGTGATAGAAACAGCCCTGCAGAAGCCAAGGTCAGTGAAGAAGGAAGGGAATGAGGTGCTCCAGGCACTGGAGCAAAGATTCCCCTGTTGCCCCTGGAGAAGACCACGGTGAACCCGTGTTGGAGCACTCTGTTCCTGAAGGACAGAACCCTGTGGAAGGGACTCACACTGGAGCAGGGATTGGTGTGACACAGTTCCCCACAGTTGCTTGCCGGGGTCAAACAGGGACTCCCTCATAAAAGTCCATGTAGATTGTGATTTACTTCAAAAGGAAAGTAGAATTTTCTGTCTAGAGAATATCTTTACACGAGGTTGATATTACTCAGCAACTTGACAGGCATGTCAAGCGTGTCAGACCTTCTGGATGGCATCGGGTGGCAGTGCACAGATCCAGAGAGAATCTGCTGCAGACAGAAGCGTGTGCTGACCTCACAGAGAGGAAGAGAATCATCCTGGTAACAACATGTTAAACAGTGGAAGTAGAAACCTAATACAAGAGTGTAGACAGCTACCGACTTGCCCATCCTTTTGTGTTGCTGCGCAGGTCTATCACCAAAACAGGTTTCTTAGGGAAACCTCTACTGGTTTATCAAACTATATCTGAGTGGATTCTACCCCTCCTGGTGGATGAATACTTTGCATGAAGTCTCATGCAAGTTTGGAGTATAAGATAAGCTGACAAGGCAGAAGTGCAAGAATGTTGTTGGTTTCAAGTGAAGTGTTTCATGTTTCAAAAAATGTCAAGGGGAAATGGTCAAAGGAGGTGATTGTCCTGCTCACTTTGCAGTGGTGCAGCCTCACCTTGAGTCCTGTGTGCAGTTTTGGGCAATATAAAAAAAGACATTGAGCTATTAGAGAGTGTGCAAAGGAGAGCCATGAGGGTGGTGAAGGACCTTGAGGGGAAACTGTGTGAGGAGCGGCTGCGGTCACTTGGTCTGTTCAGCCTGGAGAGGAGGAGACTGAGGGGAGAGCTCATTGTGGTCTACAGCTTCCTTGTGAGGGGGAGAGGGGGGCAGACACTGATCTCTTCTCTGTGTTGACCTCAAGGAATGGCCTGAAGCTGTATCAGGGGAGGTTTAGGTTGGATATCAGAAAAGGTTCTTCACCCAGAGGGGGGTTGGGCACTGGAACAGGCTCCACAGGGCAGTGGTCACAACACCAAGCCTGACAGAATTCAAGAAATGTTTGGACAGTGCTCTTGGGCACAGGGCATGATTCTTGGGATGTCCTGTGCAGGGCCAGCAGTTGGACTTGATGATCCTGATGGGTCCCTTCCAACTCAGTACATTCTGTGATTCCATGATTCTAGGAGAACATGACAGCTTTTGCTAGAGCCAAAACCCTGCAATGAATTGCAGACTGAACAGACTGGTCCGACCTTTATCTTGGTGGAAACAAAGTTATTGAGACTGTGTCTTAGTGAGTGACCATGACCTGCTGTAACACATGTACTCAGACCAGCCAGATGTCAGGTGAAAAGGATTTATCTCTATGGACAGTGTGTTTTTTCAAGCTTTCCAGAGGTACTCAATTAACAGATCTACAGAATATAATATGTAAGCACAGTCCATGCTGTGTCAGGCTTTCTACCACTAATATCCCATCTCCAGCTGTGGGTGGTGAAGGGATTATGTTAAGAACAGTACAATCATGTAGTTACACTGCCTCAAGTTGTCTTCCTGCTTCCTGCATAAATTGTAGCCCAGGAATTTCTTGAGCCACAGGTGACCTAGTTGTATTCAGTAGTCCTCAGGGAAGGTTTATTTCATTGGGGTTTTTCAGTCATTTTTTGAGCTGATGTAAAATTTACCATCTACATTATCCAGTGCCAGGAGTGCCAAGGGGTTCCACAGCTTACTTGTGCCTCAGGTGAAGAATCACTTCCATATACCCATCTCTCATTCATCATCTGCTAGATTCAATTCTTAGCTTTAGTGCTAGAACAGACAGGGCAAAACCCACCCCTATTCACCTTCATTTCCTGGCTGAAAATACTATAAACATCTACCATATTCACACTCAGCAACTTTTTTTTTTTTTTTTTTTTTCAGGCTAAAGGGTCCTTGTCTTCATAGTTTTCCCTTGTAGAGAAGCTGTTCTGTACTTTTGAACATCCTTGTTGCCTTTCTCAGCACCTTTCCACTTCTGCTGCAGTCTTTGTGAGCCCTGTGCTGGGGTGCTGGAAACAGGCAGTGCTGATGATGTGGATGCACTTGAGCTGCGTAGGTGTAGATCTCATTTGCAAGTGGTAATGGTCAGTTCAGTTTGCTTTTCCCCATCACTTCACTAGATAAAATTTCAGCTGTTACTTTAAGTCCAGTCAATCACACTTCTCTTAAGCTCTGCAGTTCTTTGCAGCCAAACCTCATCTTTTTAAACTTGAATAATTTTATGTCTCCAACAGATTTGTTATTTTATTATTCATCCCTCATGAATAAGTCAAACAGTCCAAGCCCCAGCACAGGTGTCTGACAACTCCCCTGAGAAAAACAACCATCTACCTTCATTCTCTGTCCCTTCTTTCAGGCACTTTTTATCCAGGTAGGAACATTTTCTTTAATTTTTTTTTAAGTGAGACCGCCTTTGAAAACCTTCTGGAAATCCACATGGGCCTCTGTTCACATGCTTACTGAGCCCTTTAAGGAAGAACTGTGGGAACAGCGTCCCTTTATAAAAGCCATGATGACTTTTCCCCAGTAATTAAATGTGACCACATGCCAATTGATTTTTGCCTTTATTATAGCTTCTACTAATTTGTTCAGCAAAACCATCAAGCTGCCTGGTCTGAAACCCCCCAAGAGCCTTTTCTTAAATTGAGTCTGCCTTTAAGAGCTGTTTTAAGCAAAGGTTTCTATAGCACAATTAGTCAGGTCTTCCACCCTTCAGTTATTTTCAGACCTCTGGGGTAGGAGCCGTGTGGTTTTAGACACTGTTTAGTTCATCTTGCTGCTCTGTGGTTGATCCTACAACTGTTTTGACCAGAGACAGTCCTTTCATGAACTTCCCATAAAGAGAGATTCTGCTGTGGAAATCTCCAAGGCTTTCATGACATGAATACCAGTGAAAGAAACCCGTTCAGTTTTTTGCCCACCATCACATTTTCTTTCTTTTCTGAGTGGTCTTGCCTCTACATTCTCTAGCCTTTCAGCCTTCAGGACACTGAACAGCACAGTTCTAAACTGGCAGCAAAGATCAACGAGAGCAGAAAATAGATTGGGGTTTTTGAGGGGATTTTTTTCTCGTGGGTAGATGGAAACACAGAAGAAAGAGTCTGCTATGGTGTTGGTATGAAGCTAAGCTGATAGTCTCAGACTTGCCATAACAGATACTGTCACCAAGACCTGAAATGGGATGTATGCAGACACAGTCATTGGAAAGATGAAGTTGTGGTTGTGGAGAGTTTCTCCAGTGAGCTTTGGAGGTCCTGCTTTGACTGTGCCTCTCTAAAAAGGAAAGCTATGGGTAGGTAAAGCAGGCTGGCAACAGGGAGACTGATTATCCTTGCTGGTTAATGTCTGAGAGCCAAAAGGCATGTTCCCTGTGGCTGCCTTTAAAAGAACCCTAAGTACTCATTGCTCTGCACAAAAGCTGCCAAGAGATCTCAAGCCACCAGCTGTGTCAGGAGGCAGTGGTACCACAGCTGAATAATCCCCCTCCTCACAACAAGATGCTCTCTTTAAATCTTAGAGAAACTTTCTGTTTGGTGACTGACCTTCTGTGTCCCAGGAGGTGGAGGAAGCATTATTTTTCCTCTTCAATTTAAGCCCCTGAATACCATCAGCTGCCAAGACTGTGACTTGTAAAATCCTTAGGATTTTGAATTTTTTTCTTGGGGGTGGGGGGGTGGGGTGAGAAGCCCTAAATGTACTTGCATACAGGGTGCAGAACAGGCAGGCATGCCCTGAGATGGGATGTGTGCCTGGTGTCTTGCTGCCTGGTCCTGGGAATCCTCTCTCTCCTGGCACTGTCTTAGTATGAGTCACTGCCTCCAAGCACTACAAAAATGATGAAGAATCTGAGTATGGGGCTGAGAAATGAGGTGGAAAAAGAAAGCTGGAAAAATACTGATGAGCATGCTGCAGGGTCAGTGCTTCTGTTTGTGGCTTGTCACTAAAACCATGAGGAGTTTGGGGGCTACTGTGAGAATGCAGAGAGCAAATGTGGCATTGGGGTGCAGAACTTAAAACACAAACTGCATGAGCTCGCTTACTTAATTTGAAACCAAAGAGGAAAGAACAAAAATGTGTCAAACCTCAGAAAACGCATCCAACTTTACTCTAGAAATCAGAGATATATTTTTTAAATAAATGTGGGTGCTTTTTACCTGCTGTTGGTGATAGTCAAGCCCCACTTTTCATCTTTATTTTTCTACTTAAGAAATTGGATTTTTGCGATGATTAGAACTTTGAAGACACTCAAGACTTAGGACAGCTTGTTTTTAATGAGAGACACATGATATAAAAGCTGAGACCTCAGTATTTAACCCAAGAGGTTTGATCACACTGCTGTCGCCTCCTCCTAAAGATGCTACCCCTCTTCATCTCCTGAGAGTCCCGTGGAAAAGGGCTCCCACGGTGGGCACCCTGGCAAGTAAGCTCTGCAGGCTGCCTGTGCTTTTAGTATCACAGGATCCCAAAGAAAGCCTCTGTTTGAATAAGTACAGAGATGTGCCTTGCACCTCTATCTCCACGGGGCAGCTGAGGAGGGGCAGATGTCCCCCAGTGCCCCGTGGTCAGGCCGGGCAGCACGTGCACAGCAGCTCACGGGGACTGGTGCCCAAGGTGCCAGACCATCCGGCTCTCCAGATGTTCCCGTCTGCCTTACCTCACTGCTGGAGAAGGGCCAAGTGTGGATGCCAGCTCGCTGCTTGGTGACTGCTCCCACTGCAGAGGTCTCGATCCGGGCACCAAACCCACAAAGCAGCTTGGATCAAAGCAGAACCAGGCAGGCTCTTCATCCAAATCACAGCTGTCCCCTACCGCGCTTCGGCTGATTCTACATCTGGCACACTGCAGTTTGACTCTTCTCCTCTCTCACTTCCTGATGCACTTCTGTCTGGCTGCAAAGCATGAACTTTGTTATCAAAAGCTGATAAGCGAAACCACATCCTACAAGAGCAAATGCAATCATGAAAGACGCAGTACCCAGGTGTCCTTGCAACTGAGGAGACCTGCCCTGGGTCATAGTGCCAAATACTTGCTTGTCTTGCTAACTCAGCCACCCCCAGAAATGGCAGAGGGAAAATAAAACATCCCTCTCCCCAAAATATTGCTAAACAGGAGGTAGAAGTGAAATATGGGAAGTGAGAGCAAAGTTGATTTAATTGTTAGCCCGCACAAAGACTTGGAGTCCTGTCACTCCCGTGGGCTAGGGGGCTTTGGGATTGAACTCCTGCCTGGGTGCCCAGCTGTGCACTGCCAGCATGTGGCAGGGTCCAAAAAGAACTCCAAAGAGGTGTCATTGTCTGTGGCAAGCAAAGGCGTGTTTGCCACGACCCTCGGTCCCTGGCATTCAAGGCTACAGGAGGCACAGAGCTATGAAAGTACAAGGGCTGATTTACCAGGGCGTCTGTGACCTGGCACTGCCACGTGTAGCTGGGAAGGGAGCTGACCTTGTGCAGAGCCCATCTGGCACTCTGTTGCTTCGGGTCCTATTTCTGCTTTGCCAGTCTCAGCACACCTGGAAGAAGACACGAGTCACTCCTAATCCCACTGTCCCCCTGCCCCAAGAACAGCTGCCCTGGGAAGTTGCTGTGGGCTCCCTTTCTCTGCAGCCCTTGCCTGCTGGTGTTTGATTTTCTCACTCCGTGCCTCTCCCTTGCTCTGCTGTTACTGACTCCTCATTCAGGGAATGACACACCAAGGGATATATGTTCCTGCTGCTCATAAATCCTTGGAGGGCACAATAGCACTCGAACCACCGAGCTCACCCTGCTTCTTTTCAGTGCCTCTCTTTTTTAACCAGACCCCTTTTCTCACTCGCTAGTTGCTGGGATCTTTGTTCTCACGGCTTTGTGTCTCTTCAGTTCCCGTCAAGGCGTTGCTACTGATAAAAGGCTGCAGATATGCCACGGGGGGTGTCCTTTGCCTAAGGAGTGTCTGACACATCCTGCAGGAACTTCCCCCTCCCCTGCAGCCCTCACCCCTCACACACATGAGCACACACCTGGCTGATCCCGGCATTCCTGGCTTTTCCATGTGTGAGAAGACAAGGACACAGTGGCACCCAGCCCAGCCCGTGAGCCCCACGGCATCCTCACCCAGCCATGTTCACTCACCTCCCCGGATCTCGGTGCATCAGCCCACCAGCTCTGTGTCCCCTGACCCGGGCGGGCTCACACGCCTGCCCCTCGCTGTCTCTTGGGGGCTCAGCTCGTGGGGAAGAGCAGCTCAACCCCCGGCGTTTCCTCACCGCCGTCTGAGTGAGCAGCAGGTAAGACCAGATTACTGGGGTGTGTGTCGGAGGCTACACCCTGATGCTGCAGATCCCAACATGCCTGCCACCCCGGAGTGCTGGCTCCAGAAAGCAGGAGCAAGGACCCAACAGGAGGAGGGATGCAGGGAGCTGGGAAGGCAAGGAGAGAGGTGAAATGCACACTGTAAGAGAGAGAGGCTGCTCAGGTCTGAAAGGATGACTGATAAACCACAGTGCTCTTCAGACCCCTTGGTGTGGCAAAATGTGGGAGAGCCGAGCAAAGGGGCGAATCCCTTCATGGAAGAAGCACAGCAGGGCCAGAACAGCCCTGCTTCACTTTCTGAATGATTCAGACAGGAAAAGCAGAAACCTGTGGCTGCGGAGGAGTTTTACCTCCCAAGGCAGTGGGAAGAGCTGAGGGAATGGCAGTCTCTTGTCCCGGGACATTTCAGCTCCCTGGTCACACAGCCCACATTTTCCTGGGCTCCCAGGGGCCCTTAGGAAAGAGGTACCCAATGAGAAGGGGGACAGCCACCCCATTACACCTCCTAGGAGAAGGGCAAGGACTGATCTTGGGGAAGGACAGTCCATGGGGAAGAAAATGAGGAAGATGAAGGGAGACCTGCCAGGGAAAGAGTTAAGAGAGCCAGGGAGCAGCTGGGCTGTGTCTGTTTGTTGTAGCTATGTGGGCTGCAGGGTAGAAAAGAAGAATCTCCAGCCTGAAGGAGGCAGATGAGGGAGTGTCTTCAAGAACAGTGGATGTGGGTGAGGGAGGCAGCAGGTCTTCCCCTCTTTGCTTCCATGAGCTGTCACTGCAGGGAAACTCTGTCTCCACAAAGGGCTTGGTGACAAAGCAGTGACAAGCTGGTGGGTCTGGCAACAGCTGCTTGGTGCTGCTGTGTTCTCCTTGTGTGGAAGGCTCTGTCTGCTGCTGAGGGGGTCTTGGGCTGCTTCCTGCTGAAGACAATCCCTGGACTGTGGAGGAAGACAACCACATCATCTGCCGACAGGATGGCACAGGCCACGGGTGTGACACAGATGCTGTCCCCATCCACGTGAGCTCCCTGTGATGGATGCCCACCCCAGAGCCCTAGCTCAGAGCTCTCTCACCGTGCTGCCCAAGCTGTAGCACTGGTGTTGACAACCTCTCAGGGCCAGCCCAGCATGATTCTGCAGGCTACAGGGTCTCCAATGCTGGCAGGCACACCTGGGCAGCCCACAGTCACTGCCCAGGGCTGGGGCTAACCCTGCTTTGCAGTGCTGGGCTGGAGCTGCTGTGAAAGCCACTGTTGGGCAGAGGCTGTGGGAAACCACAGGAAGGGATTCAGGTGGCTGCTGTGCTGGGGTTGAAGGTGGTGAAATTTTGCCCCAGACAGGATGGAGCTGGTGTGGCTGTACATGATGCTGATCCATGTGCAGCATGTCGCTGCCGTGACCTGGCTGTAAGTATGTTTTGTGCTTGTACTGTCTGGGTTGGAAAGCCACCTAGGGAGGTGCTGTCTCCAAAGAAAACAGAGTGAGAACAGGGTGGAAAAAGGAATCTGGGCAACCAAAAAACAGAAGGGGCATGTCTGGGAACATGGAGGGAGAGGGATGGTAAGGCTGAAGAGATGCAGACCAGAATGGGCAGCAAGAATGTCCAGTTCACAGACAACATGGCCACAGCCCCTTCCCTGCCCCATTTCTGCTCTGAGATACGGCTAGAGAGGGTTAGTCCTGCAGAGGGAAGGCCCTGGCTCCAGGTCATCTGCAACTGAACCTCTCCCCTGCCCCACAGGCCAAGCAGGCAGTCCTCTGGCACCCCCAGGGGCTGTGATGGCCTGACAGGGCTGGTGGAAGAGCAGGTGGCAGCCATGGAGGCAGTGAGGTGAGGTGTGGAGCTGGCTGTCCTCAAGTGCCAGCACCAGCTCCACTCTCGCTGCTGGAACTGCTCCACCCTGCAGGGGCTGCAGGTCTTCAGCAGGGCCACCATCCAAGGTCAGTGGTGGCATGGGCAGGCTTGGCATGGTGTCCCTCCAATATGTCCCCCTGACGTGTCAGCCTTTCCTGGGCTAGTGTGCAAGGGTCACACTGGACCCATCCCCAGAGTGGCCGGTGCCCTCTTCCACATGCTACCATGTCTGTCAGCACAGAGCAAACCAAACCAAATGCCCTCACATATATTAGCATTCAGGAGAGGCTTTTCCCATTTAGCCAGGTTTGGCATTTTGATCCCATTGGCCCACCCTGGCTCTGCAGACTGGTAAATTTTCTCTCTGAGCCTGCCACCCACCCTGCCACAGAGCCATGTCACTTACTGACCCCCAGCCTGGGGAACAGCTGCACTGGTGAACATCCTGACATACATTTCTCCCGAGCAGTCTCCATCTGAAGGCATCCTTCCTGCATGCAGTGACAGCCTCTTTTCCCACACTGTGTCCCATAAGTGCCTTTGCCCTCTGCAGACTGGTGCCCTTTCTTGTCTCGCTGCTGTGTCTGCTTTCATCCACACCATCTCCTCTGCCAGCATTGCCTTTGCTGTGACCCAGCATTGTCTTTGCTGTGACCCAGCATTGTCTTTGCTGTGACCCAGCACTGCCTTTGCTGTGACCCAGCATTGTCTTTGCTGTGACCCAGCATTGTCTTTGCTGTGACCCAGCACTGCCTTTGCTGTGACCCATGCCTGTAGCCGCAGGGAGCTGCACAAGTGTGGCTGCAAGATCCGAGGAGTCAGCCCTGAAGGTGAAGGAAGAAGCGGGTGGAGGGAGCAAGTGGCAGAGGGGAAGGTCCATGGGGGAGACAGACCAGAAAAGGAGACACCTTCACTCTCCACAGGTCTTTGGAAGATCCTCTCAGGGCTTCTCTTTCCTTGTCTCAAGACTTTCCCTCTGCAGGTTTTCAGGCCTTTGTGGACAGCCCTGAGAGGAGCCGTGGTGTCTCCTCCAGTCGAGCACTGATGAACCTGCGCAGCAATGAGGCTGGGAGGAAGGTGAGGGCAGGACCTAGGGCTGGGAGCAAGCCTGGCTGCAGGGGCTTCTCCCTGGCTCGGCAGAGCTCAGTCCAGCCCCCACACCCCAACAGGCACTCCAGGGCAGCCAGGTGCTCCTGGAGGAGTCTGCATCCTGCTGCCTTTCCTAGCACAGCACTGTGCTGATTACCCTGAGCTGGTTCCTGCCTGTGTGGAGGGGCATCCCAGCCTCCCCTACACACTTCTGTGCAGTCTCCTTTGCCCTGCAGACCCCACCTATGATTTAGGAAACAATTCACTCTGTTCTGCTCTGAAGGGCTTCCTTGCCCCCCAGCCCCTCTTCGATGAAGACATCTGCAGGGGCCGCAGTCAGACCTGCTCCCTTGAACATCCTCCACCTCTGGCCAGATCTGTTCCCCTCCCCACAGCCCCGCAGGTCAGATCAGCTCCCCATCCCTCTCGCTGCCTCAGGGATTTATCTTACAGACCCAAACCATCATGTTTCCCACAGAGTGGATCTTCTGTTCATATTGGCCTGGCTTAAAAAGACACTTCTGCCCCTTCCCTTCCCTTCCTCTCCAGCCCCATGGGCGGAGCGCTGGGGGAGCAGCAGCACATGGGAGGTGTTGGGAAGGGTGTCCGTGCTCAGGCTGGCAGCCTCCTGCTGCCCGGCAGGCTCTCTGGCCCACATGGGGGTGGAGGGCAAGTGTCGGGCTCCTGCTGGAAGGTCCCGCCTCCCTTCCGCCGGGTGGGCGACGTCCTCAGGGAATCGTCTGAGGGGGTCACAGAGGTTTACCCGAAGCGGGTCGCTTCCCGCAAGCTCCTGGTGCCCAAGAGCTCTCACTTCAAGCCCCACACGGCTCACGACCCGGTCTACCTGCAGGCCAGCCCGGATTTGTGCCCCCGGGGCCCTGGGCACGGGCGGTGCCCCCGGGCCTCGCTGGCCGCGGAGGGCTGCGAGCCGCGCTGCTGGGCCGGGGCTCCCACACGGCCCGGCCGAGGTGGTGGGGCCCCGAGTGCCGCCGGGGCTGCCCCATCGACTGCAGCAGTGCCGGCACTTCTGTGGAGGTGCCGCTGAGGGGACTGCAGAGCCGCGGGGCAGATGCCCAGGGGTGCCATCAGCTCCTGTGTGCTCCCCACGCAGCACCCTCCCGCCAGCCGCCGTGGGCTGTTGTGGTTTGGATTGTTTCTCCGGATGGAGGGTTGGAGGACACAAGCCGAACAAACCACTAAAGCTGAGAAGGAAAAAAAAAAAAAACAAAAAAACAAACAAAACAACAAACAAACACAAACACACAAACAAACAAACAAACACCCCCAGCTGCAGTGGAAAGCAAAGTGCCCACAAAAGCTTCTTGCTCACATGCTGCGTTTGGGACCTGGAGGGTCCCCGTCTCCGGTCCCTCCCCTGTCTCTGGACATGCAAGAAGTGCCTTCTCCAGTGCTCAGCTGCTCCTTTGGTTGGATAAATGTTTCCAAGAGGAGTTCCAGCAGCTGCCACAGTGAGGCTCCCCTCATTCAGTCTGATCTCAGTGCCAGGGAACATTATGGAACAAATCATCCCAAGTGCAATCACACAGCACAATCAGGGAATCTGCCCTCTCCAGGATGGGTTCATAGAAGGCAGGTCCTGCTTGACCAACCTGGTCTCCAGGTAACCTGCCTAGGGATGAGGGAAAGGCTGTGCATGTTGTCTGCCTGGACTTCAGTAAAGCCCTTGGCATCCCTCCCCACGGCATTCTCCTGGAGAAGCTGGCAGCCCATGGCCTGAGCAGGGCATTCTCTGCTGGGTTAAATTCCAGCTGTGTGACCGGGCCTGGAGAGTGGTGCTGGCGGAGTTACACCCACCTGGTCACCAGGGGGGAGTTACATTCACCTGGTCACCAGTGGGGGAGTTACACCCACCTGGTCACCGGGGGAGGAGTTACATCCACCTGGGCACCAGGGGGTGAGTTACATCCTCCTGGTCACCAAGGGGGAGTTACATCCACCTGGTCACCGGGGGAGGAGTTACACCCACCTGGTCACCAGTGGGGGAGTTACATCCACTTGGTCACCAGGGGGGAGTTACATCCACCTGGTCACCAAGGGGGGAGTTACATCCACCTGGTCACCAGTGGAGGAGTTACATCCACCTGGTCACCACTGGGGCTCCCCAGGGCTCAGTCCTGTTTCAGAACCTTATCATTGATCTGGGTGAGGGGATCGAGGGCACCCTCAGGCAGTTTGCAGGAGACACCAAGCTGGCTGGGAGCGTTGGTCTGCTGGAGGGCAGGAGGGCTCTGCAGAGGGATCTGGACAGGCTGGATCCATGGGCTGAGGTCAGTTGTGTGAGGTTCAGTAAGGCCAAGTGCCTTTCATTCAGAACAACCCCAGGCAGCACCACAGGCTGGGCCAGAGTGGCTGGGAAGCTGCCCAGGGGAAAGGAGCTGGGGGTGCTGGTGACAGCAGCTGAGCATGAGCCAGCTGAGCCCAGGTGGCCGAGAAGGCCAATGGCAGCTGGCCTGTGTCAGGAATAGTGTGGCCAGCGGGACCAGGGCAGAGATTGTCCTCTTGTATTCTGCACTGGTGGGGCCACAACCTCGAGTGCTGTGTCCAGTTCTGGGCCCTCATTGCAAGAAAGACACCGAGGGGCTGGAGTGTGTCCAGAGAAGAGCAACAAAGCCTGTGAAGGCTCTGGGGTGGCTAAAGGAGCTGGGGTTGTTTAGCCTGGAGAAAAGGAGGCTCAGGGGAGCCCTGATGATCACTGTCTACAACTCCCTGAAAGGAGGCTGCAGCCAGGTGGGAGTTGGTCTCTTCTCCCAGGCAACCAGCGACAGAACAAGAGGAAATGGCTCCAAGTTGTGCCAGGGGAGGTTCAGGCGGGTATTAGGAAAAAAATTCTTCACTGAAAGTGTGGTCAGGCATTGGAAGAGGCTCCCCAGGGAAGTGGTGGAATCACCACCCCTAGAAGTGTTCAAAAAACAAGCAGACGTGGCACTTTGTGGTACGGTTTAGGGGGCGTGGTGGTATTTGGTCAAAGGCCTTGACTGTCTTGAAGGTCTTTACAAACTTTATTCATTTTTTGATTGCTGCTTGGTGAGGCTGAGGAACTTCTCTTGCCACAGCTGCACCTCCTTGTCTCCCTCCTTGGCACTCAGCACCTGGTAGGTCTTGTTTTGATTGCATTTCACACGAGTCACCTGCAAGGGCAGCCTGGGTTGGCAGGAGCCGTACCACTGCCCATCCTTCCCCAAGGAAAGAGACCTCCACCATATGGGAGCTGGGATGATGGGAGCACCAGGGGGAAGAGGGGAGGACCAGCTGAACTGACAGCTAAACTGTGTGTTTGCTAGGATACAGCCCAGTCCTCTGTCCTGCTCTGGTGATTTGGGGTATTGTTACTGCCTAGGAAGCTCCCAGCAGATGGGGGAGATCCTGCCCTTCAGGGATATACAGGGATATCACCCCTTTACAACATCTGTGCAAATCCCACACACCAATGACACCCCAGTGGTGCTGGGGCCACTATTTGTCCCCCCACCTCCCCCAAACACACCCAATTCTGTCCTCCTAGAAGGTAAAGCAGTGGGCCAGTGAGTCCAGCAGGGACCTGGGGCTGGCTGTGGAGGGGCCAGCCATGGAAGAGCAGGCTGTGCAAAAGGCAACGTAGCTGCTTCTCACCCTCTCGTTGTAGATGCTCTTCAGGAGGCACTGGTAGCTCTTGAACATGCAATAGTTGGGATGCTGAACTCCGCTCGAGTCACAGATCTGGTGAGAGGGGAATGAAGGTCAGAGAAAGAAGAGGAGAAGGAGGAATGGGAACATCCACTGATGGTCACCCACCTTTCCCGAGCCATCCCCATCTTCGAAGGTGTCATAGTCTGCCTTCAGCCAGAAGGATACAGCAGGGTCCTTACAGCCATAGACGGCCATCTGGCTGCACCAGTACTCCAGCCTCATCCCTCTCAAAAAGTCCGTGTCATAGTCCTCCAGGGTCTCTGAGGACTTGGACTGCAAAGGGGTGGGGTAAAGTGAGCCATGCTTCTTCCTGCCCTTCCCCAGCTGCCAGTCCAGGCTCCTCCTGAGAGAGCAGCAGGACATACAGCTCGCTCGGTACCTTGCCCTCTTCATCCTCGTGCTGGGCTGAGATCTGAGGGTTGATGTAGGTGGAGAAGCCGTCCGAGTCGCAGTGGACGCGGTTCAGGGTCTCAATGTTCTGGCACTGCTCCCTCTTCAGCGAGCAGAAAGCACAGTCAGGGCACAGGTCCTCGTGGTGCCGCCCAAGGTTGTCACACACCTGGATCCAGTGGGGAGTCAGGGGGGAAAAGGAGACTGAGAACCTCCCAAAAGAGGAGGCCGAGGAGTTCCCATATTCCTGGCTTGGAGCCTGCCTCCCCGGTCACCCAGGTCAGCTTCTCTCAGGAGGTGGCCTGCACACAGTGGGGGCCAGAGGTGGGCATTGGTGTCTTTACCGTGTCTCCAAACCCAAAGACTCTTTTTTCCATCTCCTTCCAGGCCATGGTGAGCATCGACGAGAGGCAGTTTCCCTCCAGCACTGCGTAGCACAGGACCAGCACTGCCTCATCGTTCTGCAGGGCGAGAAGGCTGACAGAGAAAGGGAAGGAGAGCATCATCTCAGTCCTTGTCACAAGCTGAAGAGGTGCATCTTTAGTTAGAAACTGAAAACAACCCCAGAACAAAGCAAAACATCCCTTCCCAAAGAAACCTTGGACACTTGGCTAAACTGCGCAGAGTAATGGGGCTCCCTGCAGGGTCTGTACTTGCCTGTGTGACACAGAGGCTACAGGGGGGTTGCTGTGCATTTGGGGGCATCTGAGAGGGACTGGATGAGGAGCACAGCTTGGAGAGCTTTCCCAGGGCCCCTGCAGCAGCTGCTGCCTAATTTCATCCATCCGAGTGCACAGTGAGGAGGTGTTTGTTGGATGTCTGCTGAGTGCTGAATGTCGGGCAGCCCCGTTTGGGTCACATATCAGGCCTCCCTCCCAAGTATTTGACAGAAACAGGCAATAACTTGTTGACCATGAATTAACTGTTCATCTAAACTGACACGGGTAGCTAAAAGTACAAAATTTAAAGACAATGGGATCAGAGCAATGAGAATATTTGGCATCTCTAAGGAGCAATGGAATTTGTAAACATGGTACAGAACTGTTAGCAGACAGGGATGGTTGGTTTCAATCGTTGTCAATGATGCAGAAGAGGTAAACATGCTCATTAGATATTTGCCTCTTGTATCTGGAAACAAAGCCAGTGATAAATAAACAAACTTTGATCTGACAGAGAGTAAAGAAGAGCAGCAACTGCTTATATTAAAATGCTCTTAAAATCCATGCATGGGCTAACATGTATGGACAAGCTTTCCTGAGAATAGCTGAAACTTCTTGGAGACATTCAGATTAACATTTAAAGCAAAAAAATAAAGAAGAGGTGGAGAACCTGAAGGAAGGTCATGAAGATGAGATTTCCTAAGGCCTGGAAAACTTTCACCTAGAGGTAGAAGTTAAAAAAGCATCACTCAGCTGAGCAAAGACGTCAGTGGGTACCCACTCAGTCACTCAGCCCTTTTTTACCAAGGAGGCCTTCAGCTGGAAAGCTCTCCTCGTCAGCAGGTGAAAGAGTAATGAGTTTTGGTGACTGGAATTTGGGGCAAGGTCCATCCAAATCAGAAGCAAACTGCATCTTCCTGACACCAAGGGCATTGAGCATGGGGACAGCTGATGGGTGCTTCCTCCACAGTTCAGAGACTTCAAAAAGATATCCCAGACTTCTGTGAGTAGAGGAGTCTGTGGCTCAACCACATAGCACTGTTGTTTTCTTTGGGGCTCAGCAGACATGACCTCATGTCCTGTGCTGAGCAGGAAGGTCAGGGTGCAGGATCAGGGCAATTCCTAGAGCTGAATGTTAAAAGAGATGAGCTTCACAGAAAACTGAGTTGTACCACCGGCCCGAGTTTACCAAGAAATTCTGCTGTGCTCTCTGTCATATCCTTTTCCTCCTCTATCTCTGCTCTCCATCTCTGCTGTGAGGTTTTCTGGCCTCACAGTTGCAAATTTATGAGCTGATTTACCACCTCTGGGTGAGTATAACAGCACTGCTGCTGGTTCTCTCCACTTGCTGACATGCTGCTGAGCTGTTTGTGGATGCACAGAGGCTTCACCATGCTTCAGGGAAAGGGATGGGTCTATCTAAAGCGATTTCCTAATGTAAATCCCTCCCCAGCTTAGAAGCTCTGCATGTTATTGTCCTAACCACTGCCCTGGAAAAAGCCCAACAGCTTCTGCGAGGCAAAGATGCAAAGGGAATGTGAAAAAAAAAACAACCCAGGATTAAGAAGAATCTGTGGGCTGAGATCAGTAATTGACCCAAGGCCAAGGAGGGGACTTCAGGTAACAGCTTATCATACTTTAGCATCTCAGGAAGGACACACAGAGCCTGATTTAGAGGTATCTCTGAAGAGTGCTGGTGAGCAGCATCCGCCTCTCCTGCCATGTAATGACAAGGATTTGGGCCATTAGCTTTCAGCTGCTGAACCTTCCTGATACTGGCTGGCTGAGGTGCCGTGAGCACCTGAGGCGAGCAGAAAAGAAGATAAGGAGCAAACAGCAGCTTTCCAGCCCTTGGTAACTTCTGATTTAGGGGGGGTTGCTGCAGGAAATGAAAACCAGTTATGAAAAAACTACTCTTAACAGCTTCAGAAAGAGAAGAAAAAGATCTTTGACTGCATGCCAGGGTTGGTTATGGGTGATGATAATTCAAAAAAGAGGTGGTTTTTTTCTGGAGATGGTACTTTTAATGAAGGGTCTTTTAAAATGAAAGCCTCTGGGGTTGAAGTAGATAATCACCACAAGGACTGTTTGGAGGGGTAAAGCAGGAGGAGGAGGGGGAGCCACCAGGAGTGTATGTATCTCTCACTGCACATAAATATCTCAAGGGTGGGTGCCAAGAGGATGGTGCCAGACTCTTTTCAGTGGTGCCTGGCCACAGGATGAAGAGCAGTGGCCATAAATCAAAACACAAAAAGTTCTACCTCAACATCAGGAAGAACATCTTTACATTGAGGGTGGCAGAACACTGGAATAGGCTGCCCAGAGAGGTCATGGAGTCTCCCTCTCAAGACAATCAAAACCCACCTGGACAGGTTGCTGTGTCAGCTGCTGTATGTGACCCTTCCTTGGCAGGGGATTGGACAGAATGATCTCCAACCCTAACAGTTCTGGGATTCTGAGAGGGCTTGGAGCAGCCTTGCTGGGGAAGCTGGGTTCACATGAGCCACAGGTGAGCATCCATGTGCAAGTACCAACAGAATCTGGATCCCAACAGAAGGAGATCTGGATCCAGGATGGCGTGATGCTGAAAGAGGTGTAGGGGTTGTAGCTGACAAATGACACAACAGTGGGAAGCTCTGGGAAAAAGATTCTTTGTGCAAACAGAAAAGCAGGGAAGGGAGGCTGATGTCCTTCCATGTACCCAAATGCTGAATGCCATCACTGGGTAGTGCAAACAGAGCTGGAACCTGGGGGTGTTTTAAAGGGACTCCTAAAGTTGCTGCAGAAAATGAGAGTTGCAAGGGCTTTATCAGGTAAGGGCTATAGAGTTCTCTTTAGCTTATTGCAAGAGTGAATAATGGTTTAGAGGTTAACTCTGAGGAGAGGAAATACAGGGAAATAAGGCAGAGAGCACAATAAGGACTAAAAATAGAAAAGAGGTGCAATAATTGTCATTTCCCCCTCCCGCCCAATGATTCACTGCTACCAGAAAGTCCACAGGAAAGTGTTGCAGATCCTTCTTGTATTACTACCCTTGCCCTGTCTCCCTCTAAAGATCATAGCTGGCCTCATCAGGCACTATGAAAGCTGCAATAGCTGCCAGAGCAGCTGCCACAAGCCACAAGGGATGAATAAGAAGGATGGATGTCCTGCTGGACGGAAGGCCCTAGGGAAGACACGCAGCTCTGGGATCTGTGCCCATCACAGCCCTGCCCACCTTGTGTTAAACCAGATGCTGAATGGCACCTGTGCACAACGACCAGTCCCACCCAGCACTGCTCCTCTTGCTGGAACAAAAATGCCTCCAGGCGTTTTGCCCCTTTTTTAGGTCACGCTTTTGAAGTCCCTCTGAGAGGAGGCGGGATGTGGCAAAGCCGACAGGCGCGGTCTATCTCACCTCTTTATCCTCGGTGGGGTTTAAGCTTTGCTTAGCATGATTGATGGGGCCTGGCTGCCAGTTACAGACACACAGTCAGCATTAGTGTCTTGGAGAAACTCTGCAGAATAGCGAGTGTCATCTGCAATCACAGCAGTCCCCCAGTAATCCCAATAGAACTCAATCACAGCAAGGCTCAGTCTCAGAGGCAGGGAAAACGAAATCCTCAATGAAACACAGTTTTGCCTGAGAGCACATACACCAGGAAAACTTCAGGCAGTGAAAGCCTTCTACAATATTAGGAAGGAGGATGACATATGTTAGAGGCTTGCAAGAAGACAGTTGTGGCTTTAACAACATGATGCAATTCATCTCTACATGCAGAAGTGGAATCTGCGCTGTGGCAGTGGTATGCAGCGTGTTCAAGAGAAACCACAGATGTGCAATCAGGCACAAAATCTGTGTGCTTACAGGAACGTCACTGGCCAAAAAGAGAGTGAAACCAAAATGACTTCTCCATGAAAACCACATCTAGACACCAATTTTTTTTTTTTTCCTCATGGTAAGTAAAATAATATTTTCATGTCAGTCAAAGCAAATGGTCCTCAGCCACAAGGCATTAAAGGATCAAAAAGTAAATTTGAGTGAAAGCATAATATGCTTTTGCAGGTCTTTTCTCTGTCACCACCACCACTGAGGACAGAGGCAAACAGATCCTGGCAGACCAGCTGAGAAGAGCCCAACATGCCCCACAAGCTCCTAATGCATCCCTAGGCCAGAGGAACTGAGGAGGGTGTGGGAAAGGGTTGCAGCAAGCTGGCCTGGTGCAGGGCCCTGAACTGCAGCTGAACTGCTGTGATGCTGCCTCCAAACCCAGAATGGGGAACCAGAAACACCCTAGGAAGAGCTGTGCACACACGCAGAGGGCAGAGGGGTGCACATGCTCGAGGAGAAGTGGTGGCCCTGCACAGCTTTGTGCTCCCAGCTGTCTCTTAGCCCAGGGCTGCTGTTGCTCCCCTTGGGTGAGGACAGAGCACTCCTGGGAGTGTTGCTCACACTCAGGTCAGGCTGCTTTCAGAAACCTCTATTGTATCTTGCACACTGAGAGGCAAGGAGCACAGCGAGACACATCCCAAGGACCTGGGTTGGCAAGGACACCCTTTCTGGACATCACCCAGACTCGTGGGACGTGTGTTTGGAGGAGGAGGAGTGCAGAGGTGATTGCACAGTGCAGATGGCCACAGTGTGGGCAAGCACAGGCATGGGACAAAGCCCTGCCTGCAGCTCAGGCCCAGACTAAACTCACTTTGCTCAGGATGCAAGTACAGTGCTGTTTTCAGGCACTAACAGTGCTGGATCGTCCTTTCCCTGCTCACTTTGTGCTGCAGCGAGGGGTGCCTGGGGCTCCCCAGGTACATTCCTGCTCTGGATGGGGCAGCTTGCTCCACAACACCTGCCCACACTCACCACCTGCTCCAAGCAGGGACATGGGTGCCCTGGGGCTGCCCTCCAGTGTGCACAGGGACAGCCCTGCACGGTGGTGTGTGGCACCCAGAAAGAGCAGACTCCTCCTCACCTGCCTCGGGGGGGAATTTCCTGCTGGAATGTGACTTCTGGGCCCAAGCTGGTGAAGTTCCAAGAGGAGTCCTTGGTGTCCAGGGATGCATCCAAAGAGAGGGCCGAATGGATCAGATGCCAGATGCTTTTCCTCAGGCTTTGGTCATCAGGGGATTCCACCCTGGAAGGTGAGGTGGTGGCCCAGAGAGCCGGTGGGTGCGAAGTCCTGCTCTTCTGCCAGGGTGTGGGCACCTTTGGCGTGGCTGTGGGGTGTTTGGTCGGCCGTGGCTTCTGACCTAGCAGTGCATGAGAGAACTTGAGGAGGTCTCCCACACTGTCCTGCAGCAGGGCATCAGCAGCAGGTGACAGAAAAGCCTGCTTCTGAGTGGTGAGACACAGGGATGGGGCGGCCAAGGGCGGTTTTTGGAGGCCAGACAGAAAGCTGCAGGGGTGGAGAGCAGCTACAGCAGACCAGCAGGTGAGCAGGGGTGTCCAGCACAGCTCAGTGCAGCCATACCTTGTGTGATAGGGGAGCCTCTGCCCTCTCCCAAGAATTTTGGGGTGCTGGATGGCTCCACTGGGAAAGGGCCTGCCAGAGACGAACTCAAACATGGGACTCGCTGCGTGGAGGAGAGAGGGAGAAACATGACTCTATGTTATCTTCCCTTCCTCCTCACCCTTCCATTTCCCAAGAGCTACTCCCCCCACCCATCCCAGATCCCACTCCTTACCTTGACAAAGAACTGCTGCTTGAGGCAGCGATACTGGGCGAACTGGCAGAAGGTCTGGAACTGCGTCACCTCTGAAAATTCAGAGCAGACCGGCCCTAGAGATAGAGATGTGGGGTGGAGGCAGGCCTGGGTGCACCAAGAGATGGGGACCCTCTGGAGTGGCAGCTTGTGGATGTGGGGAAAGGCCAAACTGTGTGCCCCTAGGTGGAGATCACAGCCTTGGGCTGCTAGAGCTCCCAATTCCAGGCACCACATCCCTTTTCCCTCCAGCCCCCGAGGGTTTCACTTTGTCCTTCTGCCCTTTTTCACACAGTTACCTTCCCTATGACAGAGACACAAACCTCCTGTTTTCAGGATCTGATGCTTCTGTTATTAGTTCTTGCTGGGTTTAAAAAAGAGGAAAAAAAGCAATTTGTGATGTAATATATTAAAAAGATGACCAGACCAGGCCTGGGAGCACCAGAGAATCAGAGAATGGTTTGGTTTGGAAGGGTCTTTATAGATCATCAAGTTCCAAGTCCCCTGCAATGGGCAGGGACTCTTTTCACTGCACCAGGTTGTTCAAAGACCCATCCAGCCTGGTCGTGTTGGGTCAGAGATGGGGCTGCCACAGCTTCTCCAGGCAGATGGCTCCAGAGGGGACAAATTCTTCAGGGCAATAAAATTTGACATTGATTCCAGCCTTGCAGGGGGTGGAGGAGGGTCCATAGGGCCAGGATGCTGTTGGCAAAGCCTGTGCCTGTACACACATACACTGCAGCCTTGACCAGAACTGCCAACACTGCAGCTCTTGCAGCGATTGCAGGAAAGCCAAGGACGTGCAGGAGGGCAGAACACCCTGAAGAATTGGGTGATCTTGTGCTCCCTCTGCTCTAGGAGTGCATGGCCTGGCTGGCACAGCTAGCCCTGTGAGAGCAGGGGCAGTGCTGGCTGAGAGGGAGGGCACTAGCAGTGAGATTGCACTGCTCTCCTGATACTGCTCATGCACCATCTTTTACCCTGCACTCACTTCTTGTGCTGAGCAAACAGCTGCGCCATCAAAAGTGGAATTTCAGATATCCACCAGGATGCCAGCCCAGAAAAACACCCAGCTTCCAGGAAAAACTCCAGAACCCCACCCCATCTCTTGTTCAAAGCACAAGGTGTTGTAGGGTGCACTCCAGATCCTCACACTGTCCTTTGTTGAAAGCACAAGGTGACTGCCTTCCTCAGCACCACAGCTGAATGGGCACAATTAATGCTCATGGATATCTGGATGTAGACAGCACTGCCATAGCTCTGTGAGGACAGCAGAGGCTAAACATGAGAAGATACACTCTCTGCCACATCTGTTCCACCTCTCACCCTGGCTGAAATGTGCCAGAATAGCCCCCAGACTGGAAAAAAGGTAACACAAAGGGGAGTAAATTCTGCTGGATAGGTGTGTTAGGCTCAGGGATGGGAGAAAAGAAGGTAAAGAGGGCAGCCTGCAGAACTGTCCCATCTTCTGGCATTTCCAGATGCTTCTGGTCTTGACAACTGAGTCTCTGAAGGCAGCAGAAGTGGGAGTGTGGCTGGACATGACAAAGAGCAGGGCTGGGGAATTGGGCACCACAAAGAGAGAAAGCAGGGACACAAAGCACCATGGCATGGTGGATTGCAGGTGCCCAAAAGTGAGTGAGCAACACAGGACCCATCCCTGAGTCTGGTGATGTGGGGTGGGACTCATCCCTCTAACACAGCTGCAGAAACCAGCAAGAAATAGTTGCCCTCATGCTGCAGTCCAAATAAGCACAGTTGGCTGATCATTCAGCTCATTGACGTTCATATCTAAATATAAAGACATATTTTTTTTATGAGAAAATTGCTCCTATTTTTTTTTCCTCTGAAGAAAAATACAACAGAAGTAGTCCCAAGTTTTTCAGCTGCACAGATATAATTATACCACTTAAATTCTCTGATGCAGGGGTGCAGGGAAAATATGACTGCAGAGATCTGAAGGGTGCTGTTGCTATGGTGCTTTCTGAACTGGGATGTTTCTTGGCTCCTGAAATGTTAAACATTTAAAAAGGCAGCTTATCATCTCAAGTTTTCTTAAAGAACTACGAGAGCCCATGAGCCAAGATTCTGCATTAACCCTCAGGTGAAGCTGGAAGGAGCTGGTAAGAGATGAGGAGCTACACCGAGCTTGAGAAAGCTGTGGCCAGTTCTTCCTCCAGCCACCCCACCAACAGAGATGTGGAGAAGGGAAGGGCCACTGAAGTGGCTGTGGCTTCCAGCCCCATGACCTGTCAGGAGAGGCTGGGACAGCTGTCCTTGCACAGCTGGGTGAAGAGGAGGAGTCCCAGCAGCCCACCAGGGTTTGAAAGAAACCTACCAGAGGACAAACCCTTTTTGGTGGTGGCAGACAGCACACGGAGCGGGGGGAAAACCATGCAAATTCCTGCTTAGGAGGTTAGGGCCGGCCTTTGGGAAAAGGTGGGGTTTTTCTCCAGGAAAGTGGTGCAGCACTGAAAGGGATGCTCAGGGAGGCCACAAAAGGTGGTGCACTCTACTTCTGCCAGTGTCTGCTCCAAGCTGCTCCTTGGGCTATAGGGCCCATCCCATCCCATCCCATCCCATCCCATCCCATCCCATCCCATCCCATCCCATCCCATCCCATCCCATCCCATCCCATCCCATCCCATCCCATCCCATCCCATCCCATCCCCATTCCCACAGTCCTGTGCCATTTTGGGGCAGAGAAACAGCCACCCCACTCCGGCTGGGTCCAGGTGCTCCTCTCAGCCTGGCGGTGGGCGATGCCCTTACCTTCGGGGATTTCTCCGTGGTTCTCGTCCTGGTCCAGCTGCAGGACGCTGGGGTTGAGGCAGCCGTAGGCCTGGCGCAGCAGGCAGAACATGTTGGCCTGCCAGGGCGGGTGCAGCCGGGCAAAGAAGTGCTGGTACTCCCGGTCCGACAGCGGGCTGCCCGGCACGGACGGCACCGGCGGAGCCACCGCGGCCGCCGGCAGGGTCAGCACACCTACGGGACAAAGAGCTGGGCTGGGCTGGGCTGGGCTGGGCTGGGCTGGGCCGGGCCGGGCTGGGCTGGGCTGGGCTGGGCTGGGCTGGGCCGGGCTGGGCCCGGCAGGGACAGGCGGCGGGGAAGGAAGGAGCGGCCGGCAGGTTGGCCTGCTCCCCTCTGCTGGTGCTGGGACAAGCACTTCGGATGCTGGCCTGAAGTCTCCTTCCATCCCCCCTGCCTGCAGGGAGCTGGGGTTAACCAGGGAAAAGGGGAGGGGAAAGAATGCAAAGAAGGGGAAAAAAAAACCCCAAAAAAGTTTAAAAGTCAGATTTTATTGTGAGCTTGGTCTGGATTGGGTGGAAATGTTTTGATTTTGGTTTTGTTGTTTCCTTTTTATATGTGTGTGTGTGTGTGTGTTTGTGGGGGGAGGTTGAGGTTTTTTGTGGTGGTTTTTTTTTTTGTTTGTTTTGTTTTGTTTTGTTTTGTTTTGGGTTTTTTGGGTTGTTTTTTTTTTTTTTTTGGGGGGGTTTTGGTTTTGGTTTTGGTTTTTTTGGAGGGTTTGGGGGCGGAGCAGTATTGATGTGGGTTTTGTTTGTTTTTCCCCTCAAAAGCTTCAGCCTCCAGAGGCACCCACAATGGTGGTGACTCCCCTGCACCATGCTGTGGGCACACCCGTGTCCGGGGGGACATCCCTGCATCTCCTCCCTCCCCTCTTTGCCTCTCCTGCTGCCTCTGCACCATCCTCTGTCCCCCAGCCTGGGTCCCCTGCAAGAGCCTGCAGCTGCCCCGGGGTGAGCAGAGCTGAGGGCTGGCACGGCCTGTGGGCCGAGCGGGTGCTCCTGTGAATGAAGTCCAGCAGGGGCTCCAGCCCCTGGCTGTGAGGTGGCCCTGCGGGGGCTGTCACTTACTCAGTAGCCAGAGGAGCCACGATGTGTCTGCCACAGGCTTCAGCATCGCGGAGCTGCTCGGTGGCCGGCTGGGAGGCACTCAGGCACCGAGGCGGGCAGACGCAGCAGGCCGGAGCCCTCGGGCTCTGCCCTTGGCAACGGTGGAACCACCCCCCGGCCATGGCAGCGCCCGCAGAACCCGACAGTGGTGTCACCCTGGGGCTGGGGAGGGGCCCAGGGGACACGCCGGGCTCATGGGGACGAGGAGGAGCGGGAGCCAAACCGGGAGTTTCTCCCTCTGGTGGGAGGGACGACCCACAACAGCATCTGAGGCCTGGCCAGGCTAACCTGAGGCTGAGGGGACCCCAAACGTGGTACCCACGGGGTGTCTTAAACCCCAAACTGTGTCATGGAGGGGGAAAGGAGGCGACATCCGTCCCATCTGCAGGGGTTTCAGGAGCACCCCGTGCCCTGCCAGGAATGTCCCGGCAGCAGCTTGCTTCGGGATGTGCTGGGAAGCCGGCTGGATCTCTCCCAGGCAGACACGCCACTATCTGAACTCCCGGGGAGCCAGGAGAGCACCGGCTGGTCCTCCCCTGCTTCTGGCACAGGTGAGCACCTCTCTGGGCACAGTAAAGCCTTCCCAGGAAAAAGCAGGAGGACTGCTGCCGGCAAAAAGGGTTTAGGGGCCACCGGAGCAGAAGTGCCCAGAGCCCTAAGGACTGATTCTGAAGGAGACCCACAGCCGTGCCCATTTCTTAATGCTGACCCCCCTGAAGTGCAGGGACACGTTGACCCTCGGGTGCTCCCCGTGGATCGCAGCTGCCTCCCGCAGCCGGGCACCTTCTGATGCGGGAGGGAAAGGCACGGCCACAAACGGCAGGGGAGAGCAGCTGGCAGGCAGGAAAAGGCCTGGCACAGCAGCCCCGGGAAGTGCAGGCGTGAGCAGGGCTCCGGCTGGCACAGCAGCCCCCGCCTGGCACCCCTGGCTCTGCGGAGCCCGGCGGAAGCAGGGAGGAGCTGCGGGCCGGGCGGGCCAGCAGGGTGCTGCTCCTGCCGCAAATCCTGCGGGATCCCGGCGGCTCTGCTGCCTGGAGCAGCTGCAGAGCGCGCTGCGGATGCTGCGGCTGCGAGGCTGGCACATCGCCTGCCGGTGCCCCGTGGCCATTCAGCCTCTCCAGGTGAAAGCTCAAATCGCTCCAGTCTGTTCAAAATGTGCCCGGTAACAGCACAAAGCGCTGCGGGGCCCGGCAGGAGACCAGCCAGCTTGCTCTGAGATGGCTTGTTGGAAAGCAGCTTTTCTGAGAAAGCCTGACCATTTAAAAACAGCGCTGAATTCTGAATGTTTTTGCAGCTCTTTAGAAAAAACAATGATCAGGAGAGGTGTTTTGTTTTTTTTTTCCAGCTAGCTCTTGCTACTCATATTAAAACAGGCAACCCTGCTGGAGGTTGCGTATTTTGGGCAGTTCTCGTCTTCCATTACTTAGCTTGAGGCATACTGCTTATTAGCGGATTTTAGACAATTGCAGGGCCTTCAGCTCCCTGGCTCTGTTAATCACCTCCACTCCTCTGCAACAAAGGAGCCGAGGCTGAGCTCTGTCACCCTGATTGAGCAGCTTCCCGGAGAGGTTCAGTGCAGACCTCGATGGCTGATGGCAGTGTGGGACTAAGGAAAGCACACTGATGTGGCGTGTCACAGAAGCATAGAACCAGAGAATCACAGACTCAGAGAATGGTTTGGGGTGGAAGGGACCTTAAAGATCATCCAATTCCAACCCCCCTGCCACGGACAGGGACACTTTCTACTAGACCAGGTTACTCAGGGCCCCATCCAACCTGGCCTTGAACGAGGGATGGGGCAGGCACAGCTTCTCTGGGCTGTGCCACACAGTGTTACTGATATTTGGCAGGTGCTGGTCACACGGCCTGTGTCTTCATGTGCCAGCAAGAGATTTATGGCAAATGAGAAGAGGAAACAAGGAGGAATGCAAAAAAAGGGGGACCTGTCAAAGGAGCCCCCCTTGGTTGCTGCTCTGGTAGCAGTGCCTGTGGGGAGCTATTTTTTTATTTGGAAAGGATATGAGGACATGTTGGCTGGCTGGCACTTCTCATGCACTGTGGCACATCCTGGACTTGGTTCAGGTTGTCAGAATCCTTCAGAAAAGTCACAGTCCACAAGTGGACTCTCTGGAAGCCAGCGAGTCTCTGGCATGCACCCAGCAGGGTTGGGAGGCTGCGAGAGCAGGAGGCAGTGCTGTGCTGTTTGATGAGGTGTGTGCCAGCTGGCTGTGGGGCACCTGCATTTCAAGTCTCTGCAAAACAGAAGTCATCTCTGGGGGAGGGAAGAGGAGGGGAGGAACAGTGACTTGTACACGATGCATCAGTGCTGCAGGCTGGGGGAAGTCTACTCCCTACTGCTGCATCAAGCAATTATCCTTGTCAGCAATGCGGAGCACGGGGGTGATGTTAATTCTGTATTTTCTGATTTCTGAGGGCTCGCTCGGCACCTTCAAGGCTCTGCCCTCCATGGTGCATTACGAGCCCTGTCGTTTGTGCAGTGAAGCAGATTTGCACCCTTGTTTTCAGGGCTGCCACAAAGCAGAGTTTCCTGCAGCCAGCGTTCCTGTGCCAGCTGAGGGACACAGCTGTAACCCCTACAGAGCTACAGAGTGCCCGAGCCAGCAGCAGGGAGCTGTAACAGCGGGACAGGAACTCACTGGAGTGCTGTTTTCCATCCAATTGCATGTCAACCCTGAGCTTTGTAAGAGCCTGTCTGGTTTGGGAGGGACCACCCTTCAGCAGATGAGCTCCTCTTCCTTGTTGTTGTCTCAGATACTTCAGCTATTTCTCAGCATTTTCCGTGCTGCATGTTCCACCACAAACAGCAGCAGCAGCAATGACTGAAAACCTCTTGGAAACTCAAAGACCGTGGCTCACAGGCCCTGTGTCAGCACAGTGAGTTAAACTGGGGGGTTTGGGGTAGGGAGAGGATGTCTGGTCAGCTCAAAACCCCATAAAGATGGAGGCCACAAAGATTAGGTGTGAATTTCAGGGACTTGTTAAGCAGCATCCCCAGGAAGTACATGTCTTAAATAATTTGAAATGTAAGCAGAGATGATAGAAAAATGCTTCCAAACCCACGTGTATGTGTGTTGCTAGAAATTAAACAGCAGGCTGCTTAGGGAGGAGGCCACGAGCAGTTCTGCTTGTGAGGATGTTGGGGTGGTCTCAGGAAGGGCTCGACAGAGCCCCCAAGACTCGCCAGGTTGTGCATTCCTTGGAGAGCCCCAAAGGAAGGTGTGACACCTCCATTTAGTAAAACACACCCCTAAAGGAGCAGGTAGGGAAGGGGGACACTCGCTCCAGTCACACAGAGTTGGACAGTCCAGAGGAGCCCCTCAGCAGAGGGGACAGCCCAGAGCCATCAGACAGCAGGCAAGCAAATATCCCCTTCCAGTTCAGCACTAACTCTTCCGAAGACTCCTCCAAGATCCCAGTGCTGACCCCCATGGGAAGGGCTGTAGGTACCAGCCCATGCAGAGCAGGGCACAGATGCCCATCTCCACAGACAAAAGCACCTGGGAGTGTTGTGATTCGAACCAAAATTCTCTGAATTGCTGACTTTATTCACAGGTTAAATCATCTTCATTCTGCATTTTTATTTTATTTCAGTGGGTTTACTGTCATTGGCTTGAGAGCTATGCGAATATGCTGATAAATATAGACTTTACATTAAAATTGGCACTCTTTTTAACCTGGTACATATGTTAATCTATTCACATTTGTACAAGCACCGCACAGTTATAACGTGAATTAATTCAAATACTTAATTTACATTTTATTTTGTTAGGAAATTGTGAATGAAGCATTTTTTTACTTGACATTTAGAAAATGGAATATTTAATTGATTGCAAAAACAGCATTTAAAAATGGTTTCTTGAATTATTAATGCAAACTAAAATGGAGTGGATACATAAAAGCCCGCTTGAACAAACTGCTGTAGTCTTTTTAGGCAGGTTTGTTTCATGCAAGAACAACCTGACCCAACCACAATTTTTTCCCTAATGCGAGCAGGGGCTTGGAGTACAAAGCTCCAGAGAAGTTTCTTCCCTCCTCAATCTTTCTGTGGTGAGTAAATGGGTTCTTCCAATGACTGCATCATTCAGGTTTTTGGAGCGAGGAAATCTCAGGGTCTCACACTTCTTTTCCTTACTTGTTGTCAATGTGTAAAAGATAATTCCTTTCCTACTCCCAGATGGGGTTTCAGTTTTGAATGAGTTGCTTCTTCAACGGCAGCAACCCAGCCCACTGAGATTAAATTGCACACCTGCAAAAACAGACCGGAGTGGACACCTTGCTGAACATTTCTTTCACACCAAGATGTAGGAGCTTAGTGTTTGTCACAGCTTTGCCTGTCCTTTAGCCTTGGGCACAAATGTGCTTTTTTTAAAACTAACACTCCTAGCTTCTTTTATGTATTCAGAAAAAATAAACATAAATTAGCATAAATTAATCAAGATGTTTGACTATTTTTATAGAGGAAATTCATTTTATTGGATAAAAACAGCTATATTTCTTCTGATACTGTAACTAATAGGAAGCAGAGTTGGAGAAACTTCCTTCAGTTGTCTTTGCAAAGAAAGGTAGGACATTTCATTTCCTTCTATAAGTCTTTAACTCTTTCAGTGCTGCAGTCTCCCTTGCCTACTGCCAGCTCTTCAGAGCAGATGTTGCCACTCAGGCTTTCAATGTCTTCACACTGGCAGGGAGAAAGTAGAGCTGTGGCTGATTATAAAAAGCGGAACAACTCAGAAATTTTCAACCCAGCCAGGTCTGGGAGGAGATGGGCTTGTGTTCAGTCTGTATGGGCAAGCTGTCTCTTGGGAATGTCTTCCACTGCCAGCTTGAGACCTCTGGCCCGATCTGGGCAACATTTGAATTGAATGTACATGGTGGTGGGAGAGTGTCCACCACACATCTCTGAGTGGTGGTTAGGTAAGTAGCACCTGAAGAGTGCTTCAGGAAAGGCTGGGTGTGGCTGAGCTGTGGGGTGAATTCATTCAAAAGCAGGAGAGGAAGGAGGTCCCACTGGTGGAAGGGGACAGTTGTGGCCGGGATGGTTTCCATGCACATGGTGCACGTCTGCTCGTGGGGAAGGGGAATACTTTGCTGAACATCCTCGTCAGCACATTTGCCCAGCTACTCTCAGGAATGATGCCCACAGATGGGGCAATTAAAGTGGGAAAGATAAATTGGTCCTTTGTGTGCATGACCAATTATTATTAATAAATGGGCTTAACAAGGCTGCAAAATTCTTCCCTCTTGTCACGCTCTGTGGCTCCAGCCTCCTGAAACTCAGACTTGACTTCACTCATCAACTAGGATATTTCCAATCACTCTAAAAGGGCAATTTCTCCAGCACCATTTTAGAAAGTGTTTATGTTGCACTGACAGCTGTTCCAGGAAATCTGCAAGCTAGCCAGTTCTGTAAGGGAGTTCATGATTACTTTAACTGAGAATATCCCTGCTTTAAGCACTTCGATTCTAGGAGAAGTAAACTTCTCAGATCTCATTACCACTACAGTGACCCAGGTAGCTATTAACAAGGATCTTAAAAAAATTTTTTTTTCAAGTAATTTTTGACAGATTTTTTTGGCTACTTCCCATCAAACTGATTTTATTTTGTTGACCTGGATTTCTTGCTTGTTTTAGAGAGAAGAAATTTATTTCCCTGCTGTTCCAGTTTTTCACATCTGGACTGTTGTGGCAGCTTTCTTGACATCATTAAGGACCAGAACAGAGCTGGCTCTTTTCCAGCCTTGTAGGTTTTCCCAAACAGTCCAGAGTCTGACAGAGATCAACCCACAGATGCCTCTGGGTGGCTTTCACAGGACGACAAACACCATTTATTGAGGACCAATGATCAAAAAAGTCTTTGCCCCAAGAGGTGCCATTTAAAACCTTCCTTACTGTTTGCCTAGGAAGTACACCATCCCCATATGACACCAGCACCAACACAGAATAAATATTTACAGAACACTTCCCCTCCTCTCATTACAAACAATTCTGCTATCTGCAGTCAGTAATGGACAAGTGCCATGTTCAATTATGTCAAAAACAAAAGGCATTCTAAAAAAAGCTGCTCATGTTTCCAGCCTTGTCACTTACAGGCTTTGTTCCCACTGGCTTCATTTTTGTACTTTGTATTTTCTAGCTCCTACTGGTTCTTTTCCTCCTCTGGAGATTAAATATTGCACAGCTATTGCCCTTATTCCCTCTCTTCCAAGGTTAGCTTTTAATGTGCTTTCGTTTGCATTTATACTTGCAAGCCACTTAAAAATGCCCAGGTTTTATCCAAATTTTGGTCTAAATTGTCTCACTATGCAAGCCAGAGCATTTCCTCAGTGGCAGCAGAAGTCCCTGGAATGCTCCTTGCTGCTGCTAGTGCTTCAAACACCTCTCTGGCCCACAGTTCCTGTAGAGCTTGCTGCTAATGCTGGCCATTAAATCCTGTATCTTATCCATCAAAACCAAGCTACTTGGAGCAGTTTCCATCCTTCATTACCCCTGCACTCTGCCCAAAGCCCATCTTCCACTTCAGACCACATCCACCCTTTCTTCTGTCAGCTGAGCACCAGTTGATGTCTGAGTAACCCCCAGTTGAGGAGATCAGTTCTCCTGCCACAGCCTGTTCACCCACTGGATTGTGGCAGAGTCTTTGTTACTAAAACCATACCAGAGACACAGCCAACACCTTCCAGAACTTGCGTCACCTCTGTTTAGGAAAGGAAGCCCCAGGAAGTGGTGTAATACAATCTGGGCATCAAGATTCAGACTGTGGCAGGGGTACCACAAACCATATAAGCCACAGCCTGGGCAAGAACTCATCCTTTTTTCTGTGCAGAATGAACAGAAAAACAGAATGAGCATCCCTCCTTGGGGCAAAAGCAAAGACTGACTCAGTGCTAACTCACTTGAACAGAAAACACCACCAGCTTCTGAGCTGATGGCTGCCAGGGTCGCCATGGAATGACAAGGCAGGAGTAGCACTGATCTTAACCCACACTGTCCTCTGAAGCCAAGCAGAGCTTTGGCTTCATAACTAAATGAGCAAAATCCTCCATGGGTCCTCACACAAGTTATCTGGGTGAGGAAAGCATTCCATGTTTCAGGTGGAAGGCTTAAACCTTCCTGAGGAGCAGACCACAAGGAGGAAGACTTGGTTTGTCAGTCTCCAGGCTGTGCCAATGGAATTGATAAAGAGGAACTTCAGTACAGGCCACCTCCTCGGAGTTACCTGCAGACACTGCAGACCTTCAGGAATTGTTTTGGAGCCTAACGTTATGTTAGTCACAGCAGCTGGAGCTCCTGGCAACAAGGTGATTGTGACCTACTAGGAAGCAAGCTATCAAGGTGTTTGGAAAACCTACCCAGCTTCTTGGAGACAAGTGGTTTGTCCTGATGGCTTATTCTCTCAGCTGTGCTGCACAACAGACAGCGAGGGTTGGCCTCTGCCCCCTCCACTCCCCCTCATTTAAGAGAAGGCAACTGATGAAGTAAATGATCAAACAACAGTGGGAATAAGTGTTCCCCTTTTGTGAGGGCACGACTGCAGGGGCAGGTATTTTTCACAGCCACCAGAAAGCTCAGTAGCTTTCTGCAAGTACATTAGGTACATTTTCAAGCCTGCCTCATGCAGAATGTCCCTTTTTAGTCACAGGATTGCTACATGAAAAAGCTGTACCACATTCACCATTTACAATAAAAGCAGAGCTAAGAGCAAAAGAAAAACTAGAGAGACAATTGCCGCAGTTTATTTTGGAGGTGACATCAAGGCAAACAGAGTGTTTGTTTCAATGAATTTTATTTTAATTCTGTATTATACAAATGGGATCTGAATCCCAAACTTCCCACCATCAACATAACGGAGGAGCACCACTACACAAGAGGAAGCAGAATTTTGAAGCCGGAAGACAGACTGGACCAAGCCGTTTCTCCCCACGTGGTCAGAAACTCTTCCTCCTTCACACAGTGTGCTTCCCAGACCAGCAGGTTTACCCCAGGAATAAGAGACAAAGCTAGCTCTAAACACTCCCTCTGCCTCCTCCTCTCCCCAACAAAAGAGGCTGCTCAATGCCAGCAGTGGAATGGTTAAAGACAGGGAGCACATCAGGTTTTCAGTCTCTCAACCAGCCCACTAGATTAAGAAGTAGCTTGGTTACTCCCTCTCTCCTGAAAAAGATCCAGGAAAATGAATGACCTAAAATGCTGAAGACTTACCTCCTTTCCTTCCCCCATCCCATAGCCTTGTTCTCTAAGCAGAGAATAGGCAATGAACTCTGAGGAGGCTGAAGGAAAGCCAAGGAAAATCAGGGGCTACCTGAATCCCTGGGAATCTGGTGGCTACCCTGGTGCCCTCATTCATTCCCTTTGAGGTTCAGAGACCTGTTTGGAATAGTACACAGAGAGGGCCTCCCTTAAGGACTCAGAAGCAACCAGGGATACAGAACACACAGGAACCACCGTGAGGGTACACACCATTCCAGGGATGGCCCAAACCACAAACAGGGCAAGACTTCCCTTCAGCCAAGGCCCCGAGGGCTGGGGGAACTGGGACGAGGCCCTGGCAGGGGGAAGAGAGCTCCTGCAGCAGCACTGAGGTCTCATGTGAATTTACTTCTTCTTCCTCTCCTGGGAACAGCGAGGGCAGAACCTGTTAGAAAGGGAAGTGCAAAGCCAACATGTAGGGCATGACATGAGCCTCAAGTGCATGGTCCCAAAAGACCTTTTCCAAGGTCCCTGACAAAGCCTTAATTCAAGTTTTCCTTTTAATGGTATCTTCTAAGTGTGTATATATAATACTTTTCCCCCTGCCACCTAGGACCTCCCCTTTCCAAAGGCCAGTGGGCCCCCCAGGTTGCTTCACTCACCATTTTCCCCTTGGTTTTGTTGTCAGACCCACACAGGCAAAGTGAAACCATTCAATGGAACACTGTTGGGATGAAGAGCAGCCAGTTAAAGAGAGGTTTCCTTTTGAAGTTGTTGCTTTTGGGCTACCAGAGTTTCCCAGCATCTAATCACAAACTCCTAAATCCCTAGCAGTGATCAAGGACTGAATACTCACACCCAACCTACACACTGTCAGCAAGGAGAACTCCCCTTCTCCCTTGCTAAGTTTAGGGACAGGAAAACCTTTCAAGGAAAACCCTGAAGAAAGAGGCCCTTCAGAGGTCATTGCCAGCCACACCTCTGCCCATCCCACCTACCTGAGTCCTTGTCACTGCTTGCTGTCTCAGGCCCCACCCAAGGGGGACCAGACTTTCCATGCAAGACTCCTCCCCACTCTGTTCCCCCCCTTTCCACCAGGTGCAGGCTCTTACATCTGGGTTGTCACAGCCAATCATCTCCCCATAGGAGACCTGGTGGCAGAGGCAGTAGGTGGGCTCATTGGGGTCCACGGGCATATCCAGTACATCCGAGGGGTGCACGTTTCCAAAGGTGACTGAAGGCATCCCATACTCTGTGCTACTGCAGGACAAGAATACAGAAAGTCAGCAAAGTAACTGGCTTTGAACTGGCTTTGTGTGTCCCAAGACAGTGCCCTTGTTTGCCAGAGACAGATATTTCTCTTGTTTACGTACATACAACCAAAGGGACCTGCTTTCCCCTTCAACCCACACCCCCCTGAAAGAATAAAAAAGTTTCTCTCCTCTTGCTCCCCAAGAAGGGACAGAGGACACACAGTTCCAGTCTGGGGATCTCAGGGAAGCCTGGCTAGGCCTGCCTTGGTCTGATTTCTAGTGCTGCTTCTCGTTCCCTCAAGTCCCTTAAACACTTACGTGCGGACGAGCTTCAATTTCTTTTGGGCAGTTTTTGGTGCTTCCTCATCAGAGTTCTTCCCTTTAGAGCGAGCACGGGCAGCTTTTTTCTCTTTCTGGGCTCGGCCCTCTGGTAAGAAGAGGAAAAGGTGTTGCATCTGTCACCCCAGCAAAGCAGACACCTGACAGTGACAACCTCTGCAGCACTAAATACACTCCAGCTTTGGAATGTATATTGGCTTTGGGCCGTGCACCCCATCTCAATTTATCTAGTGGCCTTGAATGTGCTCACACAAGAGCCCAGGTCACCATCTTTTTACCTGTCCTTCAGACTCCAGCGCAACAGTCTTTGATCTGCACCACTCCAGTGCCTGCCTTCATCCCCACCACTTCCATAGTCACTTGGCTGCCTCCTGAATCAATCTGCAGCCCAGTGGTGGTACTCACTCTTCTTGCCCTTGCTGGAAGAACTGTCATAGTCACTCGACTCTATCTGCTTCTCCTTCAGGTCTGCTTCAAAGCGAGCGAGGTCGGTGTCCAGCCGCCGGATGTGCTTATCCACCTGCAAAGACAGCAGTGACCGGGGGTCACCACAGGACAGAGCCCAAAGAGAGGACAAAGAGGGGACAAAGGGGCAGGGGGCTTGCACTAAAGAGCTGAGGAGCAAGAGTGGGCATGGCCTAAAAATGAAAGATCGGGGCCTTTCTGAGATGGGCGGCTTTAGTTTGGGCCTTCACACGATAAGCACCAGACACTTCCCTTCATACCATCTCGTAGGTCTGCATAGCCAGCTGAACCTTGTCGTCCCCAAACTCCTTGCACTTCCCATAGGCATCCTGGATTTGCTTGAGAAGCCCCAGTTTTTCCTCTGAAGACAAAGTCCGTGCATTGCTGATATATTCCGTGGCCAGCTTATCGATCTCTGACTTGAGGTCTGAAACAAGTGAAGCATTAAATACACAAACACCACAAACACGACAGTGCCCTCCATGAGGAGAGACTGAATGACTGGAGCAGCTCTAGGCCTCCTCCCCTGCCTGGAGATCCCCATGACAAAGGCAAAGCAAAGCAGAGCTGGTCAAGCTACATACTCCTTGTCTTGGCAACAAAAGCATCTCTAATCCTCACCTTCTGTCCTCTGATCCAGATCTCGCATGAGCTGGAAGTTTCTCTGTAATTCAAAGGGCAGGTTCTCAATACCTGCAGAGAAAGGAGAATACATGGAGAAATCAGATTCCTGTCCACGATGCTAAGGCAGGAACAAAGCTAACCAGTAACAACACACACACCCCTCTGGTGCACATCAGCCTGCTTACATTTGTTGCTGGCCCCAAAGGAGACAGACTATAAAAATGTGATGTATTTAATGCAGAAGCATAGTTCTAGAGTACATACTAGATAGGAGAAAACTGCTGCCATGCAGAAAGGTTCACACCAAGAAAGCAGAAACCCAAAATCTGTAATGAGTGTCAGTCATTATAATGCATCTTCATCCAAAAACTCCACTCAGTAATGAAAAAAACCAGCACAACAGCTGGTAAATAAAGCCATTTAGTTATTTCTACCCAAGGATGTAAAAATTGAAGTTGATCAAATGCTAATTTGCTGAAAAGTGAGTGTGTTTAATGCATTCATTTAACATACTGGGGACAGTAGACACTTTGGGCAGAGCAAAGATCAAGTGTGAGATGGGATGTGGAACACAGAGCAGTCTTAACCCCTCGTGACTTGTAACTTCTGCACTGTCATCTGAGTGTGGTCTGTCCAACACCTGGAAGGATGCCACGCATTGTGAATAATAAACGTTTGTAGGGCTCTGAATGAGCAATGTGAAGTTGATAGTCAATTAATTTTCAATGCACTATGCTACTCGCCCCCCAGGCATCACCAGATGCTCAACTGGCAAAGCTGATAAAAACAATTCTCATTTTTCCATGCCTGTCTAATCAAAATGAGATCTAGTGTCACTGCATTAACCTGAAGTCTAGGCTTGATTACCGTCACCTTTATAACTAATAAAAATCATAAATCTCTCTTGAAGGTTTAAAAAACACAGGTGTTGGGGAAAACTCTTCACAAACACAACAGAAGCATGTCTGGGCTTCCTGAACTCGCTCTCCAGCTCACAGGGAGTGCAGCTGAAGGTGTGTCTGGCCATCACCAAAGCTGTCCAACACATCAGTCTGGGCAGCAATCTCTATTTTCACTGCACATATTTCTACAGCAATGAATGCTTCTCCACTTCCCTGAAGAGCAAGCAGTTGACAGGGAAGGTTCTGTATGCAAGAGGAAGGTTTTAACAGGTTTCAACAAGTACTATGTAACGGGACCAGAAATTAATTCCTATAAGAGGTTATAATCAACTGTGGGCCTTGCTGAGCACAGAAGTTGTTCCTTTCACTTAGATTTTTGCCCAAACAGCAGAGTAAGAAGTTACACACAGAATCCTTAGGAGCAATCCAGCTGCTGCTTCAACAGATTTCTGTTACCGTTTCTGATTTGGTTACCTGAGAAATGCTCAGATAGTAGGTGTCCTTAAGTACCCAGATACATAATCCACAGCACATCACCTCTCTGCATTCAAGGACAGTTAACAGTGCAAAATCAAATTCTGAAAAATTACAAAGTGGCCAAATTGTGTTGGCACATCCTGAATTTGATACTTCCATGTTTGTTCAGCATGACAGACTTCACACAAGGTTTAAGCAGCTGCCTACCGGATTACATCCCTACGGTTCGAAAAAGCATCTCAGAACACGATGGGGACACAATGCCGAAAATTATTATTGCTTATAGAGGGAGCTTATGCCAGGGATGAAATCCAGCTTGGGAATCTAGAGACCATGCCTTTTTCCTTCCTGCAATCCCCAGCCTCATCAACTGTAAACCTTTCAATTTATACAGCAAATGAAACTTGGGTCATACTGCAGCACGCTGCTTTTCATTCCTCTCCAAAGCATCCGCTGCAGAAGACAAGACAGGTATCCTCTAGAGGAAAACAGAAGCTGTTCCTGCACTGCACACAATATGTCAAATTTATATTGAGTTTATTAATCCTGGAAGATCACAGCTTCTAAATTCTGGACTTTGTGGTTTTTAGAAAAGATTAATGTAATTTCTTTTTCTCTTCTGAAAAGGACAGATGGTAAAAGCACAAATTCCACCAGGTACTGTCAGCTCTCCCTCAGCAGGGCTAGAAACCCTTAGATAGAGCAAGCACCTGAGCCAGCACAAAAACCAGCAGGATGCTACTCTGCGGGCAGAACAACCCCTCACGAGGTTACGGTCACATTTCACAGAGATGTTCTTGCACCAGGAGAAACTCAAGCAGGAGTTTGATTCTGCTACACAACCTGAAAGGAACTGTGCTCTAGTTTTTACAGCCATCACCGTGAAAACCTGCCGCTAACACTGATGCCAGCACATGCTCTTGCCGGGACAGCATCTGCCTGTCTTTCTTTTGCCTCTGCGTGCCCGGCCTCGTCTGTTCAGCCCGTGCCCCCCGACCCTTGAGAGCCCCTCTCTCCCCTCAGTGCCGGCCCCTCGGCAGGCCGGGGGCTCCCCTGCCTCGTTCCCTGCTCCTTCCCTGCCTCCAGGTGTGCAGAGCCCCCTGCTCCCGGCGGCTCTGGCAGTGTGGGGGGAGCTGTCACCCGCTCTGGCTGAGCAAACGCTCAGCACAGGCACCACGGGCGGATCACTGAAGCACGTCTGAGCCATGATCTTCCAGAGGCTCATTAGCTGGGCAGGCTTCCACCAGGGCTGACGAGACAAACCCCTGTCAGCTGGATTCCTTCCCTGCGAAAACCAGCAACATGATTTCCTAAAACCACAGCAAAATATTTCACTCTGAAAATCTATTATTGGACAAATGTTCTGCCACTGCTTCGTCAATAAACAGAGGAAATGAAATGAGTGACAGTACAGTGACTTTATAATCAGAACTGCTACAAAGATACTTTATCCGTTCAACTGAAGGTGGAAGGAAGCTGAGCAGACCATTACAAATGATGATCCAAAGAGAGTCTGGCAATAACAAAAAGCATAACAAGATAAAGCTGCAGATAAGCAAGTTATAACTGAGCAACAAATTATTTGTATGGTACATAACTTAATCTAGCTGTGGGATGTTTTCTACTATCTGCAGCTTAACTCCAAAGCTCTTGCATAGCCTTAAACAGAAGTGATTCTCTGCATCACAGAATTTATCACAGGCACCAGAACACTTGCTGAAATTGCTTGACCTGTGCTGTGCTGGCTATCAGACATTATCACTCCCTAAGTCCCATTAAAAAAAAATAATCTAGATTTGAGTCTCCATTTCCTCATTCCTACCACCACACTTTCCCTCACTCTTTCTAAAAACATTCACATTATTTATATAATTTCATTTCCTTCTGCTTTTCTCCTTTTTTTCCTCTGCAGTTAATTTTGCTCTTTCATCTTAGTAAGATTCACCTAAAATTACCATGACTAAATACAATCTATCATAAAATACCCACGTAACTCTCAGATTATGAAACTGATAATTGTAAAGAAAGAACACCCTAGAGACATCTTTGATCACTGGAGAAGAGTGATGATATGCAACAACAGACAGAAAAATAAGGCAAAGCAAGGGCCTCTTTCCACACAAATGGCACAGCAGCAAGAGAGGATGGTGAAAATGTACAGGGCAGGAAGTGCCAGCAAGGCCAGCAGCTTGGCCCAAAGCATGGGCTGGCATTAACACAGCTGTGCCACAGGATCACAGAATGGGTGAGCCTGGAAGGGACCACAGTGGTCAAGCAGTCCTATCTCCCTGCTTAAGCAGGGTCACCCCAGAGCACATGGCACAGGAGGATTACCTCCTGTTCTGGAATATGTCCAGAGAAGGAGACACCACAACCTTAGTGGGGAATCTCTTCTAGTGCTTGGTCACCCACTGAGTAAAGAAGTTCTTCCTCATGTTCAGGTGGAACTCCCTGTGCAGCAGTTTCCACCTGTTGCCTTGTGTCCTAGTGCTTCTAGGCACCTCTGAGAAGAGCCTGGATCCACCCTTGGCACCCTCCCTGCAGATACTTACAGACACTGCTGAGCCCCCTCTCAGACATCTCTTCTGGAGGCTGAACAGGCCCAGCTCCCTCAGCCTTTCCTCACAAGAGAGAAGCTCCAGTCACCAAATCATCCTCATTCCCCTCTGCTGGACACACCCCAGGAGCTCCATGTCTCTCCTTAATAAGGAGCCCAGAACTGAACACTGCACTCCACATGCACCTCACCAGGGCTGAGTAGATGGGCAGGATCCTGCCCTCGACCTGCTGGCAATGCTTTTCCTAATGGACTCATTGCACAGATCCATACAGAAGCCTTGGGCAGCCCTATTATTCCTCTCGTGGTATGATTATCCTAAAAATCACTGGTGCAGGTCTCTCCGTGGAATTTTTTCACCCCTTTACCCCTTATTTGTCTCTCTACCTACCTTTGTCTTTCCTCTCCTCAAATGTTAGCCCTTCAGTAAGCCCATTCTTTTGTCTCTTTTATTCTCCTTTCCTTGTCATTCTTTCCCCCATTCATTCTTCCACAGGCATCCATAACCATGCTGTCTTCTCTCTTAAGAACCACGCACTCTCTCCAAAAGTCAGAATACAACACCACTTATTTTCCTCTCCAGTAATTATTTTATTTACTTCTTTTTAGAAACACATGTGGGGTGTCAGGTGCAGGCAACTGATGTTTAAACTTCAGCTACTTGACTCAGATGTTGACTGTGACACACAAATGCAGAGCGCAAGCCCACACAGCCTGATAACCTCAGTTGTGCTTCAGTCCTCTGCAGCACGTCTGTGCTGTGCCAAACAATGGATTTGTGCTGCCCTAAGTCCTAAAAACAGATCAACAGCACCAAGCACCATCCAAACACACAGTGCCTTTCCCAAGACGTCTGTTCATCCACCGTGTTTAGATGCATGTTTGAATTTTATTAAAAAACTGAAAAATACATGTTGAAACATAACCACAGTTGCTTTATTGAACAGCTCAGATTTCAGCAAACATTTTGGACATCACATTGCTGAAGGCAATTAAAAAAATTCCTGTTTGTGCCAGGGACTGCCACAATGAGAGGGGAAGTTCTTTGCCCTCCAAGACTGCAAACTGGCTGGGATCTTGCTGGGGAAGCACATCGACTTTTCGGTACTCCAGGATTCTCGTAATTTTGTAGCACTTGAACTACACTGCAGGACCACTGGCTTGCAGCAATCTTCAGGAGCTTCCTTGCTCCCTCATTAGGGGGCAGGGTGTCTTTTACATCCTTCCTTTCAGAGTGTATCACCCTTTTAAACTACTGCTTCTACTCTGTCCTGCCTTCTCAAGCAATCAATCACCTTCCTATGCAGTTTACTGAAAATGGTGCTTGAGCACAATGTATCCCCTTCCCTCTCTTCAGAGATGGCTCAGCCCTGCTGCAATAAAAAGTCCTAACCTGTACCTGTCCTCACAACACCTTGGTAAGGGATAACCCTAACCTACAACTGCAGGTTGTAGGAAGAGGGTACAAAGAGCGTGCTCAGGTGCATGGCAGACTGATTTAGCCACAGCCACCCAGGAATTCTGTGGCCATATCACATATCCCAAGCCTTGGGCCAATGCACTGCACACCAGTCCACCCAAGCACACCTACTTCAGGCACTGTCCAAAGACATGGGCACCAGTCAGCAGTGACAGCCAACATCAGCAACAGCCAGCCATGGAAACCCAGTACTGCCCCAAAGTGTGGGCCTATCTCTCAGGAAGGGAGGGTTCTTTTTTTTGACTGATTACAGTAGCTCAATGCTACAGCATCCACAGCCAAGACAGCAGGTGATGTTGTTAAGTCTCAGAAAAGGAATCTTTATTGTTAAAGATCAACCTTGAACTGCAAAGCTGGGAGGGCTTGGAAGACTGACACAACAACACTCCTGGCATTTCCCGCCTGCCACAGGGCTCCAAAGGCAGGGACAACCACCAAAGAGATCACAGGGCTGTTTGCCAAAACAATGACATCAGATTTGCAGTTGGTAAGTGAAGAACTACAGAGAAAACACAGCACGCTCTGCCATGTAAAGCCATCTTGTATCAGCTCCAATAAAAATATCAGCCAACAACAAAATCAATTCTAAATGAATTGGTCATTAAATGTATCAGCTCAGTGTGGGCTGTGCCAGTAGCTTTCACACAGAAACAAATGATGCCTATGAATCACCAAATTCTCTCCCCTGCATGAAATCTTTTGTAATTTTCCGCAGATCATGTGTGGTGCATCACAGGTGTAAGTAATCCAAAGTCTCAGTAAGGTGAAAGGCATCTTTCACTCCACTAAAACAGTGACAAGTAGAGAAATGACTCATTAAGAGACTCACATTTCTGAAGAATGAAGTGAGAGACCATAGAGGCAGGAACAGGGAGTATGGCTACATGCTGCTCTGGGAGGGGGTAAGAGTAACGAAGGTAGGAAATGCAAGAGATAGAAGAACTGCTGGGGAAACTGGAGCACAGCCAGGTCTGGGAAGGAATCAAGGGCTCACCTACAGCAATTCCCGACATCACGCCCATGTCCTCGAAGAGCTTTAAGATAACGAGACTCATCACGCCCTTGTTTGATGGATCCATACAGAGGAAAATCCATGCAGATGCAGCTACTCCCAAAGAATAATCCCATTTCACTAGGTTAGCTAATGTTACCAAGGAACGACAGGACATTCCCGTGTCAGTTGTAGGAGAAAGAAGAGGACTCCCATTGGGACATGTGCTGCTCTGTGCTTATGCTGGCTTAAGTTTTCTAGCAGTGACAAGTCCTCAACTGGTGCATCTCTATGTCCCTACTGACAAATGCAAACAGGAGCAAAGGAAACTCGATGCTTCCCTAACCAGCGTAAAAAAGGAGAAACCCAAGGTAAATTACTACACAGTACCATGTTAACTCATCAGCTGAGGTCTCATCCAAGCCTGTTGTCTCCATCACCCTCTGCATGGAGGCAGATATGTCCTAGTGCCTGCTCCTGGAACAGGTCCTGACTGGTGGCCTCTGAGGCACCAGAATTAACGTAACACAGCCACCTGAGCAGCCCAGCCTGTGACATCCTTCTGCCTCTCCAGCTCACCAAGGTTACCTGCTACTCCTGATGCCCATGACTCTCCCAGATGTTTAGGTCTAATTTAGATGAAATGCTGGCTTTAGTTCCTCAGGGAGGACAGAAACAGTTCTTGTTGTTGAGAAGTAACACGCCTTGGCATGCTGCCATAAAAGATTATTCATGTGTTGTCACTAAGTACACATACTTTACTCTGGCACCCACTCTGGTGGGTAAACAGGAGGTGGCACAGCAGCTCCCTCTGCTATAAAGACAATCCCTGCACTCATGGCACACTCACATATAAACGGAGCCTTGATTCAGGACTGTTTTCTGAGTATGTGTGCTTCAATGGTGTCTTTCACAAAGGAGCTCTACAATCCTCTTGAAACTCCCAAACATGAAGAGAACTCAGGGTTTGCATCTCACCTTCTGGAAAACCTGTATTAATCACATTATCCCTCTCTGCCCCTCGAAGCCTCTACAGCTGTATAACCCCGTGTAAGGGCCAACACTGAGCCAAGCAAAGCTCGAGCAAGCAAAAACTTCTCTTGAGTCTCTGTGCACATTCCATCTTTTAATCACAAAACACTCTTTTCTTCCTTCTTCCTCCATTCCCTTCTGTATCTCTAAATCCTTTGCACCCATAGGTTTTCCCTTACCAAAGCTGCACTGTGTTACTGCTTAAGGGAAAGCATTTTTTATCTTGCTTTCTCCCCTCGAAATCAGGCATAAAATGGTTTAGAAACCAGAAGGAGGTCAATATTTGAAGAGATGGAAATCTTTGTATGTTTAAATTCAGCCAGGAGAAAAACACTCAGGAAGGAAAATGGAACAAGACATATTCCTCTTCTGCCATTCCCTGAATCCCTTGGCTCAGTAAGTAGGATGAAGGAATGAAGGTGATCAGAGTAGACAAGATATGGAGTTTCCCTGTCACGATGCTCAGCACAGAAGGAATGAACGTGTTTTTCTGCTGCAAAAACATCTGCCAGGAGCATAACACACTTCAGATAGATCTGCTTTGTAATTAACAGCCTAAAGCCAAGGAAAGAGCATTCCTAATCCTAGGTCTAAACCCAATTTCAAATTACAGCAAGGACTTGAAAGCTGCTGAAATACCGGACCTAAGAAGCTTCTAGACACCTTTTACTAAAGGACCCCTCCTTAACTTGGCTGTTACACAAAAAATCATGGAAAAGAACTTCAGATGTCTAAAGTAGAGGGCTTAAAATATATGAACTGAAGCAACTGGGGCTGTATGCCTAGCTTTCAGACTGCTCATGCATTTTAACGTACAGTTTTTAATTACTTATTTACATGATGTTTCATACAAGGTGTTTCTCATTCCCAGTGACTGAGCACTGACTCAAAGTTTTATTTTGTTCTCTTTGCTCAATACAGAGTCACATGCTCAGATCCAGAGCTCAGTCTGAAAAGTGACTTTGCAATCAGCTTTTCAAGGTGCTCACTATTGTGACACTAAAGTGTTTTCACAATGCTGCAGTGGAGTGGCCCATTTCCCTCAGCACCAAGATTTACTGAGGACGAGAGATTAAAGCCAAGAAGGCCAGCTAATTACAAACTCCCCTCTTGAAATGTGCAAAAATGCTTCATAGCTTGTCTTTTCAGAGTTATCTGTTCAAGGCAGACTCCAGCTGCAGCTATGAGCATTCTGCACATCTGCTCCTCTGACTAAAAATTTCCACTCATAATCTGAGGGAAGCACAATCCAAGCAAGGAAAACCTGTATAAAGTGGGACTCATGACATAAATAAAAACATCAAACTCACTTTGTCAGAGTGATATTCAGTTGCTTCAAACAGGAGGGCGCCTTTTTTTTTTCCCTACAATTTTCACTTTATTCCTTAGACACCTTCCTTTATTCAAAGATAAAGAATAAAGGGGGTCCTAGGAATAAATGCCCTTTCATCACACATTACTAATTCATTCCCTGAGCAGATCCAGACAGAAAACCATATAAAAATAAAAGAGAATCCCTGTGGGAGGAAAAGAGACGTTCAATTGAAAAGTGGGTTTGCAAGAGCACTATACTACTGAAAGAATCCCATTCCAAGACACAGATGCAAATTAAGAATTAGACAGTTTTTATAAGAGATGACCAAAAGTTCTGCACTATTTATTTCTATCAAATTTCAGGAAGCTTTAGGATATTAGTGAACTATCTTAAAATGGAACTGAATGTTTTTAAAACACTGAAATCATGTGGGGGAAAAGGGGGAGCAGCAAGGAGGAAACTGAATGCTATCAATCAGCATCAAGAAGACTCGTGTCTACAATACTGCCTGCATTTGCACAGAGTCTGCAGCAGAGGAGAGCAGGCTTAGAGAAGAACAATATGGGTAATTAGAAATAGATGCCATTACCTATCAGCAGCCTGACTTACTGAAGACTGTGATGGGTGCTCTTTGACTCTTAGAATTCATATATGCTTTCCTGAAAGAAATCTAGAATAAGCACAGCAAGTGCCTTATGATTAGCTAATAACAGCAAGTAATACTGCACCAGACAAAGATGAAAAAGGCCTTAGAGATCTAAGAGCAAGCAAAAAAGGCTAAACCATCACAGCAAGAATGTTTTGCTCTTCCTAAAATCTTTGTAACCAGGTCCTTTTAAGGACCTTTAGATTGTGCACATCACTTTCATTATTTTTTAAGCAAGACACCTCAACAACAACAGTGACTCTACTGTATTAATATCCACCTTCAACAGGATGAGAACCTCTAATCCAGTCACAGCACCACAAATCTCAGCTGAGAGAGAAGAGTTTGGCATTTCCTCTGCATGCCTGTACTAGAGAGGAAGAGGAGTTCCCAGGTTGGCTGATCTTAATTGACTGTGATGACATGATCCAGAGGTGTTTGACTTTGGCAGGAGCATTCTCCAGCCACCAACCTTCCCTCCTTTCCAGCTGGGCACCTGCCGTACCTCTCCGCACTCAGTGCTGCATCCTGCCCGTCTCTGCTTCCAGCTGCAGATCCCAGGCTTTTGCTCCTTTACCTTTGCTCTGCAGCTCTTACCCAAAATTCACTTCTGCCCCCCAAGTAGGAAAACCCTGCATCCTCCCTATGCACTTACTCCTTGTCCATCTGCTTCCTTCTCCTCTCTCCTGGCCCTTGTCCTCCCAGCTGAGGAGCCTCAGTCAACTGCAGCTTCCTACGAGGGAGCAAGAACTGCACCTTGGCTCCTCTCCAACCTGCCTCCTCATTCAACTCTTCTTCCTGGCTTGTGCATCCTCCTTCCTTCAAGCACTTAGATCCTTGCCTGTTCATCTGCAGCTTCTTTTCAGCTTTCACCGAAATTTATTACGGTTCTTGATCATTCTTAGAGACATTCCCTTTCCTAATGCCAAAAGGAGCACTGAAGACACGAGGAACGAGACTCCCCAGCCTTAAACACGCCACCCCGTGAACATCCTCCTCGTCTCTGGTGCCAACATCAGACCAGCAGGCAAACGTGAGAACAGCATTCCTCAAAGAACAGGTTATTCAATCTTAACCCATTAGCCCATTCACTGAGAAACAACTCCCCTGATGGATCTGCTCGGCTACTTTAAGAACGCGTGGATAAAACATGCACTGAAAGTCTCGTCCCCAAAGGGCAGAGTCTGAGGAAGTTTTAAGCACCTTAAGGCAGGATGATAAAATGGGAGGTACCATAGGAGGGCTCTGACAACGTTACCAACTCCATTAGCATTTACAGAGCTCCTCTTCGGCCAGAAAAGCAGGGCTGCATGTAAACTGACAGCGAAGGAAACTACCATAACCACCGCTCTACAGATCCGAAAGTTCTCTCTGGCTCGATGTCTATCCCGGGAAACCACTAACAGCCAAGCTCCCGCTCCCGAGAGGCGGCTGGAGCAACACCGGGCTCCTTTCTCACGGGACAAACTAATCGCGGGGCCGCGGTGTCAGGGCTCCCGCAGCAGCTGCAGCCGAACCTCGCCCCACGGACGGGGCCTCTCCGCACGGCCCGGGGACCTGGCGCCCGACAGCGGGGCCGGGCTGCGCCCGAGGGGCCGGGAGAGCTCGCAGGCGCCCTGCACAGCGCTCGGCCCCCGCGGGGCCCTGCCCCTCGGCCCGTCCGTGCCCCCCGGGCCGGCTCAGCCGCGGCCTCGGCCCCGCCCCGGCGGCTCTTACTGTCCAGGTAGTGCTCCAGGTACATCCCGGCCGCCATCTTGGGCCCCACACAGCGGCGCTTCCGGCGGGAAGCGGACGCGCGCGCCCCCCGGAAGCGGCGCTGCCCGCCGGCGAAGCCGCTTCCGCCCGCCTGCCCCGGCACTTCCGCCCCGCTCCCGCCGCCATTTCGGGCTCTGCGGGGCTGCCCCGGGCGGGCCCCGCGCAGGGAAGCGAGGGTGACCGCGGGGTCGCTCCTACGGGGAAAGGCTGAGCGAGCTGAGCCTCTTCAGCCCGAGAGGCTCAGATGAGTGAGAGGGGACCCCATCCATGTCTATAAGTATCTGAAAGGAGAACGTGAGACTCCACTCGGTGGTGCCAAGCACTAGGACAAGAGGCAACGGACAGAAACTGATGGAGAGGAAGTTCCACCTGAACATGAGGAAGAACTTCCTTACTGTGCAGGTGTCTGAGCACTGGAGCAGATTGCCCAGAGAGGTTGTGGAGTCTCTCTCACTGCAGATATTCCAGAACGATCTGGATGCAGTCCTGTGGCATGTGCTCTGGGGTGACCCTGCCTGAGCAGGGAGTTTGGAGCACTGACCCACTGTGGTCCCTTCCAGCCTGGCCCATTCTGTCATCTGGGTGAGGAAGTGCTGTTGACTTCTTCCTATGGTTTTCATTCACCTCATAATCCACCAGTGCCGAGCAGCTGCTGCTGTGTCTTAAACGGAGATGGATGATCTCTGCTGCAGCAGGACTGGTACAACCTAACACTCCTAGCAGACTAACAAAGGAAATTAAGTTAAACATGTGACCGTGCTCTCTTTCTCTTCATCATGCCAGAACCACTTTCGTGACCATACACCACGAGCCACTTGAAGTTTTAGAGCCCCCTGTGCTGTGGAGTGGAGGAGCCCTTCCCCAGCCGTCCTTTTTACACGCAGGGTGTGGTGTTGTGAAGTCACATGGGATTATGGAGGAACTGAGACAAAATTATCTTACTTCTGTTGATCCTTAGGTTCCAAGATACGCAGGATTGTTTTTCAAGAGGTCAGTGTTCATTTAGCATCCTGTACAGTTTAGGAGGCACTGTGTTTGGTAAACACTGCATTTCATCCACCTTTCTCCTGCCCACTCACCTACACCATCCCGTTTTTTCCTGACAGTCTGTATAATGACAGCCATTGCTCAGGACTGAATGCTCCCAGATTCTGGCCACAAAAAGTGATTACATTTCTTTTTCTCTCTTTTTCTCCCAAAGATCTTCCAAGACACCATGCCTTTATATATATGGATATACTAGGATTAAGTCTTTGAGCAGCCTGCACTGCAAGACTAAGGAGCTGTTATATAAAGGAACTGCAGCTGTTTGAACTATGAACCATCTTGCTGTTAAACTGCTTGGTTAATTCAGAGATCCTCTGTGTTCTGATGATGGAGTTTTCCATTCCTCTTCCTACAGTCATTTAAGTTATTTATGACATATTTTTAATTATTCAAAACACATTTCTTAGTCTTTTCAGTTCCCATGTGGAGCAGCTGGCTTCAGTTAGCTGAACATTATTGTTAAGCCTCTTTAAAGTACTTCAAAATTCTTGTATAAATTGCCTTACACTCTTAATTAAGGGGAAGGATGTGGCTGTTACATAAAAAAAAAAAAAGAAAAAAAAAAAAAAAAAAAAGCTCCCTATACCATGTCACAGTCCTAAACCAGAATCTCCCAAACACATCCTGCTTGGGGCTACCAAGCTGAATGGAGCTGATGTTAAAAATCAGACATTCTTAGACATCACTAATTTGCTTAAGAGACCACCTGGGAACCCCATCTTATCCTCCAAGCTAAGGCTAGGAAGATGTCAGAATTCTAGACCACTGAAATGGAGAAACAATCTCCCTCTGGACTTCTTGCCACTGCAGATACAAATGATAGGGCAAAGGAGAGGCACTTGCCTAAAATGTAAATGGCAAATCTCAGTAAAGTGTACAAATGTGTCTCTAACTGCGTGAACTGCCACTGTGAATTTGCAAAATAAAGGGAAGAGGCAGTTTTGTGTGCCTGTGTGGTCTCACAGCAGTAGAAAAACTCTTACCATTCCAGCAAAAACTAGTTCCTGAGCTCTGAGTCTGGGAAAGCTTGTTATTTTTGCTTTCTTTACAAAGCCAGAGGGTTTGCATCATCGCTCAGGGCTCCAGAAGCATCCTCACCCACAGAGGAAGTGTCACCACGGTAGTTATTTGTCGAGAGGTGGAACATTTTTTGAACACTTCTGCACGTTGAAGTCCGAGCAGGGGCGCAGGTGATTGTGCAGGAAGGTGCTTTCCCAGCTGAAACAAGCTCCGGAGCGCCAGGGCCATCCATGGCTGATCCTCACCCAGCCTCACACGCCGATCCTGCGGCAAGTGCTGTAGTGACAAAGCCTCACACGCTAACTCCTGTGCTTATCACACTCCTCCCCCTCAGCCCAGTTTGCTACTACAGCTCCATCCTGCGGGTTAATCCTGTGGGTAGCTCCTGGTTCCACAGAGGGCCTGCCCAGGCCTCGGCACCTCCCACAGGGAAGCTGCAGGGCCTACAGAAGCAGTCTGCAGGAGCGGTTCTCAACCTTTATTGATCTACAGATGCCTGTGTGTTTTTTCCCCTTGGAAAGGTAAACACTGCATACCAAATTCAAGCCTCCAGATTTTAGTTACCTTGTAGACTTCTTAAATGTTTTCCAAGGACTGTGGGGTGAAGGCCAGCGCTTGAGGGGGATCCTCATGCAGAACCCAGCAGGACAGCTGTAACTTCAGACTCTTGTTCAGTTACCTTTTTGCTGTTGAGGTACTCAACTCTTCCCACTCTTTAACATTCTCCCTGAACTTTCCATTTCCCGTCTTCAGGAAACGTGAGAGGTACCCACACTTTGCTCTCACAAATGGCAGATGATTGATCTGCAGCACTTGGCCCCAAGGGAGTTCATTAGCTTTACAAATGAAAATACAAATTATAGCTGTGTCCATGTTTTGAAAACGTATCCTACTTCAGTAGCAAAACTAGGCATAGACTCTAGTTCTTTGGTGTCAGGATTTCTTTTCTTGCAGTTTTTTTCCATTCATTACACAGACACTACATGAAATCGAAATGTTTGTTGGACCAAGTTACTACATCTCTCTAGTACTTTGGTGTTCTACTATACAGAAACAAGAAACCATGCACACAAATTTAATCTGTTGTACCTGAAAGGACGATTGAACAGGTACCTATCTTGTAGTTAAGGAAGTGTACAGAGCAATTTCATTCTATGTTCTGAAACTGCACTAGTAAACTTGGGCAGCTTTCAGGTACATTACCTGCAAAATATCAGAAGAAAATCCTAAACATGATATATATCCTTTAGTTGATATAAAGATGATAAAATAATCAATAAAAATATAGAAGACAGACAGAATCTCATAATTATATTCTATATTAGGAAGAAAGTTGGATGATGTAGACACATCTGTGAGGTAATGAAATATTACCTATTGCCAATGAGATTTAGGAAGATGTTTAGTTTTACCCATTAAATAAAACACCCTAGAAGTTGCATAGCTAGAAACTGACAATCAGTAATTTGAAAAGAATTATCTGGCAAGCAGATGGAAGCAATGGGCTTTCTTTTCCAAACAACTTTGAAGTTCTGAATGTGTTCCAGAAGACTAGTAAATACTTTTACTTAAAAAGTATCTGCAAAGCAAGTGGGCTCATCCAGGTTGCTGTAAGGCAGTAAACCTAACACTGATGTGGCAAAATCACAGTGGCATTGACAAGGGTTGCACTCAGCTAAGGAAAGAAACATATTGCTGTTTGTTTTAATTTGAAGAAGAAGACCTAATTAAAAGAACTGGATATCCTTGTATGGCAGTCTAAGTTTGGTGGCTCAAGATAGCCATCTAGGCCTAATGTAGCAAGACTTTAACTGAACAGTACACAGCCAGGTCACTGAAAGGTGAAAGAAAGGCAACAGAAAATAACTACATGATGGAGCCAAGCCTTATTGTGAGACACCTAAACCAGCTCAATTTAATTCAGCTGTTCGGAAAGATGAATAGAGTGACTTGATCGTGGTCTGTAATTCATTACACAGGAAGAAAAACTTCTTATAGCAGAAGACTTTAATGTACTCAACAAAGGCATAGCAAGACCCTATGGATTAAAATAAAAAAAAAACACCCCCAAAACAGTAGTAATATAGAGTGGCAGTTTCAATGGCAGTGATAACTCACAAAAGAACTGTAATAAGGGACATGGTTGATTAACCATAAGGCTTTAAATTATAAAAGTCTTAAATCTTTCTTGAAGATTTAACTGAATTATAGACCAGCACTACTATCATTAGTCACGGCTGAGATTCTGTTACTGTTTGTGGGTGACTTTTCTAAATTATTTCCAGCCTACATGATGTTTCCTTTTAAAGCAATGATGATTTGTAAAATTCAACTAAGAACACAAAATCAGCTTGGAAAAGGACAAGAAGAAGTGCTATTGCCTTTCAGGAAAGATACAAGATGCAACCTAACACAGAATTCCAGAGTCATTGTCAAGTCTTCTTGGGTACAAACATATAGAAAGGAATGGATCCGCAGCACAATGAAAATGCAGGGTCAAAGAATTCAGGGAGCTGAAGAAGAAGGACCATGGGATCTTGTTAAGAGAATATCCCACTCGTGTGAGTGGGAGGTAAATAATTGAACCGTCGTTGGCTTGAGTGCACAAAGCTGCAGACTGCAGAACTTCAGGCTTCATTTAAAGAGGGAAGAGTTTTGTATAAGTCATTACATTTTGTGTCTTGCAGGTAGTTACTGTACTTTTTAAACCATCTGGAGCACTTTGAGTATGTTAAACAACCTTGGGAATCCAAAGAAGAAGACCTAATCCAAACTCAAATAAGTGACAAAGATAATGAGGGTAAGGTATCTTCAATTATTTCCACATCAGTAACAGGACTGGGTAAACAGAGGAATTCTCATTGATAAGAAAGAAAAGAAGGCCTGGAATAAAGTGGCATTTCTGAAGCTCAATGGGAATGTCCTTTAGTAAGAAATAATTAGTTTCTTCCTGGGCAACAGTAAAAGCTATAGGCTCAGCAGCAAACTGCACAAACACGAATAGTAACACGTTTGAAATGACTGGTAACAAGAACTGTACAGCCTTAAATACACATGGATGCCCATGCTGGGTAGCAGATTCCAAGAAGGGAAAGGGTAGCAGACATCAGAAAACGTTTTTAACATATAAAACGAAAAATCATTGCAAAGAATTTTAACTTGTGAGCCATTCCCCAGGGAATTCAACCAGTCAGCAAAGCATTGTTCTGACTTTTAAAGCTTCCCCAGCTTAATTCAAGACACTGCACCCAAACCAAGTAATTTTTCGGACTTCAAGATGATGCATTCAAGATGAGAGAACAACCTGAGTGAAGCTGGAAGTTTTGTCCTGTCCATGTGGAACACAGACATGCAGAGGAGAGCCACTGTGCTGAGTCTGGCAAATTCCAAGGAGAGCAAAACTATAAACTGAGTTGTCCATGGGAAAAAAAAAAAAAGAAAGAAGGCAGAGGAATAGGAATTAAACTCTCCTGTAAGGAGAAACGTAACAAGATGAAAAAGGTGAGGCCAGACAGCAACCAACATAAATTAGATGCTATAAAAATAGAGAAAACTCTTAAGAAAAGCTTTGTGACTAGCAAAACTAGTGGTAAAAGGAGTATTTTCTCTTTCATTCCTTTCACAAAATAAACAAAGAAACCTTACTAATAGTACTGATCCATGCTAGATAAAAATGGTGAAAATGATAGTGAAACAAAACAGGAGAAACCAGTCAACAAATACTTCCAATTCCATCTAAAGAAAGGAACAGAATGTAGTAGTCATATGAAAATAGCAACTTCTATCTAGTACCATAGTATCAAAGTAGGAGATGAGACAACACCTATTAGGGATGTATATCTTGAAATCAACAAAGAAACAGGAGTCCTGAAAGAGTTCTGTAACCAGCTCTCTAGCCCAGTGATTCTGATTTTAATTAAACTTGGGATATTAGAGAAATACCTTAAGACACTCATGACAAAAGGCAAATGAAATGACTCAATGCCAAAATTATGGAAAAACTGTAGAGATGAAGAATTAGTGAACAAAAAAAAATAAAACCTGTAACACTAAGGTTTTATAAAATACAGACTCTGTAGTACAAAAAAAAAAGAGAGAGAGAGAGAAAACCCAAACCCTAATTTCATTCTTAGATGATACCATTACACATTTGATTTAACAAAGGGGACTGCATAGGTGCAACATACTTAAATTTTTATAAGGCATTGACCTAGCACCATAAGTCAGAAAGATAAACTGTACATAATCAAATACTAAGAGGATTAAGAAATGCCCAGCCTGCAAGTTTCAAAAAGAAGCTAATGAGAAGTTGCACTCAATGATGCTTTTCAAGTCAGCGTAGGTTAGATGCAATATTGCATTTCAACCTGGATCTGAAAGTAAAAATAACAACTGATACAGTTTGCAGGTGACAGAACTATGAAAGCTGTGAGTAACCTGGTCCATCAGTCAGCCAGGTCCATTCAAACACGCTGGACTTGGACACAGCCTCATGTGAAGCATCCAGGAAACAAGAACCCAGAGCATGCCTGTAGGGAAGGGAAAACACTATCATGGAAACCCAAGACTTTGGATGGTCAGACTTTTCTAGACAAGCAGCCACTGTGAGCTCCTGTGTAATGCTGTGAGAAGAGGGAAAACACAATCCTCTGCAGACGTAAGGCAAAGAGCCAGGGGGACCTCATCCATGGCACTGGGGCTTCAACACTCAATTTCAAAATGAACGCTTATAAGATACTGAAAAAATTGACAGGATGTAGAAAGAAAAGACAAGAATAATTCATGGGCTGGAAGAAATCCCTTACAATGGAAGATTTACAGAGTTCTGTCTGTTTACCTTGTCATAAAGTGGATTGAGAAGGGACATTAGAGTGTTTAAATACAAGTCTAGGGGCGAAAGGTCCCATTCAGGCTCTCTGAATCAGAGGGATGAATGTTTCCAGAACTAGTAACCAGAAGCCAAAATAAGGAGAAATCTGGCTTAAATATTTAAACAGTGAAAACATGAAGCCCTTGCAGCAAGCTACCAATGGATTTTGTGTCCCAGTGCCTCAAAATCAAGCCAATGAATTTTGTCAACACAGTTCAAATACACATTAGTTCTTGGTGCTCAATACAGCCGAAATGGATTGAAATGTCACCTGTGAAATGCAGGAGTCAAACCAGACAGCTCTTTCTAGCCTAAACTATGCACCTACCAAACACTCCACCCATTTGCAGCCAACCCTGGTGACTGAAAGCAGAGAAAAAGGTTTCTGCCACAGGCTCTCCAGGTGCAGAGCTCCTCGCTTTCCTTGTGCAAACCGCAAAGTGCCCGAGGCAGGGATGTGCCGCCCTCGCGCCTGCCCGCACGGCTCCCTCGGGCAGCCAGAGGCTCCTGCAGGGGTCAGCTGCAGGGGGAAGGAACACACGTCACAGGGGCAGGGTGCTCACAGCAGCACCTTCCAGGAGCCTTTTACACCAATTTATTTCTATACAGGGTGGTTAAAAAAAATAAAATAGAAGCCCCTATTGGTTGTTCATACAGAAGTCTGGGATTCTATAGGCTTTGGGTGGGTGACTGATTTTAAAACCCAACAACACATGCTTTTTCCCTTGCCTTCTCATTCTCTTCCAAGTCAGCCTCCATGATCCAAAGAAACTAACAAGTAACACACAAGACTAGCAGTCATGTGGACCAATTAAAAAAAAAAGAGGAAGGAGAATTGAAGACGAAGAGAAAGGGAAAAACAAACGAAGATTGAAAATAAAAATTCGCCAGGATAATGCGTTTTATAAACACAGAGATAGAAACAGTTACAGCAAGGACAGAGCGGGCCAGGGGTGGGGAATAGATATTTATATATATATATATATAAATTCAAGGGGCCTTCAGTTTATTCTTGTTGGCTCCCCCTTCTCATTAGATTGGTCTCTCTGTGGGGATCTTCATCCCCTTCTCTCCACTGTCCACCTTTTGGGGATTCTCTCCCATTACCAGGGTCCAGAAGAGGCCACCACTGCCATGTGAGTCCAGCCCGTCTTGGCAAGAGGGAGCCTGGGAGAGCACTCTGGCAGGAGATGAGCAGGAGAAGCTAGCCTTTCCCTGCCTCCTGCCAGCTCCTTGAAAAGACTGGTCTATTCCTCCTCCTCCTCCTCCTCCGCCTCCTCCTCTTTCCCATTGGGAAACTGGGGCAGGACAGGTATGTGAGCGTCAGAACTGCTGTCATTCCACCTTTCAGGAAAGGAGTAGAGAGAAGGGTGAAGATTATTTTGGCAGTCTCTTACCCTCCCTCCAGCTGCTTTTTGGTTTGTTGTTGATGCCTGCAGGCTTTTCTGAGGAGGTGGGGGGAAAAGCAGGAGGGAGAGGAGGAGGAGTACAAGCTGCTAGGATATCATCCACAACAGGCAGGAAGAGCAATGAGCAGGAACCCACATTCCTACGGGGCCATCGTGCTGCTCAGACAGCTGGGAGAGCCAGTTCAGACAGACTCCTCTCTATTGCTCTCCACAAGGGGAGGAGAAAGAATGCAATACTCCACAGCCCTTAGGCAGTCTAGGCACCTGTCCACCTCAAAGAACATGCCTCACCTCTCCCCCCTCCACTGGTCTCACCTTCCACTGGGGAGAAGGTTTCTCCCATCCAGTCCTTGGGGCAGGACGAGTGACCCCTCCTCCCTTTCACAAGCAGGAGGGACAGGAATGGATATTTCTCTCTTAGACACTCAAAGCAATCCTCAAAGAACCCCATCCCGCTGTCAACCCTGCCACATTCTTCTGTGGCCTGCTAAAAACACGTGTCCAAGCCCCTGTATATACAAGGGCCGTCTCTCCATCCCATCCACCATGCGTGTCTCGACACGCAACCCCGCTTCGTACGCATCCTACAGTGAGAGAGAAGGCAGAACAGGGGCCTTTCTTTGGGTTTCAAAGGAGGGGCTCTTGCATGAGGAAGTGATCCCAGCACAGGAAAGGGGCTCTTGCACAAGGAAGCATCCTCCTACCAGGCAGGCTGTTGCACAGAAGGAGCACCCCCTTGAGACAGGCTGTTGTTCAAGGGGCTGCCATGAACAGGGTTAAACGGCCAGAAGAGGCTGTTGCAGGAGGAGAGGCCGGAAACTGTTGCACGAGGAGGGCCGCTGCACAAGCGGTGCCCCTGGCACAGGCTATGCACAAGAGGCATTCTGCTCCCTGGGTTGAGGTCTCTCTAGGAGCTGGAGAGGTGCTCCACTTGGATGGCGCTGGTGCTGACCGTGAGGCAGATGTCCTTGTGATGCTCTGAAGTCTTGTAAGGAGTCAGGTCAAAGGAGCACTGGGGGGGAGGGTTGGGTTGGTTAGTGTCTCCAGAAGGGCCCCCTGCTGCCCCCCCGCCCTGCGGCTGGAAGTGCTGCTGCTGCTGCGAGGCCTGGGCTTGTGCCTGAACCACCTGCTGCTGTGGGTCAGGGATGTTGTGTTTCCGCATGTGCTTCATCAGGTACGTCTCCTGCAACAGGAAGAACCGTGTGAGAGGGGGGAAGGACGCTCGCAAAAGCCAAAGCCAACAGGGAGGGACACGGCAACTCAGGGGACAGCTCCTCAGCTGGACCTAGAGGAGCTGCTCCGTGGGAAGTCTGAGCAGTTCTGCTACCCCCCAGGGCAGCAAGCACTCACCGAGGTGTATGCCCGGCTGCAGATGGAGCAGGAGTAGACCTTGGCGTGTTTCACCGTGTGTGTAGCCAGGTGTACCTCCAACGAGGCAGCATCTGTGTACGCACGGTGGCAGTTGTGGCACTTGAAAGGTTTGTCTTTGTTGTGCTGCCGTCTGTGGGACTGGGGGGCGGCAGCAGCAGGGAGGAAAGAGAAAGCAAGCGTGAGGGAGGAAGCAAGTATTAGGAGACAGCTTTACCTCAAACACCCCCTTCCAGCCAGGCCCCAAGCTCCTGCTGCTGAGAAGGTATGCCTGGCTCCTAGCACAGGGACAGAACTTCTCCCTCCAGCCCACCACACCTTCCCCACACATGCCCTTTCCTCTCGCGCACACCAGGCATTTGAAGAGCAGAGACTCTTAATGCTCCGCAACCCCCATCTTCTCAGTTTCCATGCAACTCTCGGTCTTTTCCTGGTTTCTCCTTTTCTGCCCCCCTATACATCTGGTCCCTGCATCTAATACCTTCAGGGCAGGATTTGCTTTAACTGCTTGCAGGTGTTTACAGCTCTTTGCTCTTTGGCACACTCTACAGTCCCCATCCTCCAGGGTACTGCAAACAGAACACACTACCTCTGCTTCCCTATATCCCCTACCCTTATGCCCTCCATTTCACTGTAAAACAAACAAAAAATCCACCCAGATACCCAGACTTTACTGGGTGTAACATTTTGCAAAAGTCTTGCCCCAGCTAAGTTAGAAAACTGCAGAACAGATGGGAGGAGCTTCACTAAGGTCTCACCACTTTCAAGTTAACAATTCTACAGGATGCGACTGTTTATGCGACTTTTTTGGGCCACTAGTGCCACAAGTCAGGAATCTCTTCCCTGCCCAGGGCTTCAGTAGCTTTCTCTATATTCTCCTCCCAGCTGCCCCACTTCTTCCACCTCCTCTACCACAGACACCCCTGCCAAGCCCTGCTGGCGAGCAGGACACACACAGCCCCTTACCTGCAAGTTGGAAAGCTGGGTGAAAGCCTTTTCACACCCAGGGTGAGCGCATTTGTAGGGTCGGTCCCCGGTGTGGATACTGTTGAGGAGGAAGAACACAAATGGGAAGCAGTGAGCAGGCAGACAGGGCAGACTGCCAGGGCCTGCTGCTGTGTGAAAGGAATGATGTTGCCTCCAGATGTTGCTCTAGCTGGACAAAGAGAGCTCTGCCCAGCTCCTGTGTCCAGTTAGAAGCCGGAGAAGACAGGCAGTCAAGCAGATTTCAGAGTGACTAGGATTGAGGAGCAAGAGCTTACGAATGCCTGGACAGTTCAGCATGTGAGCTACCTAAAAATGTATTGGGAAGGGGTCCGGAGGTCCAGGCTCCCTGCTCCAGGCTCAAATGACCAAGAGGAATCTGTTCTCTTGCTTCCACAGTACCAAGAAAGCAGCTCTGTTCCCTCCAGGACAGACATACCGACACTTTTCCTTTTAAGTAACCGGCTGAGTTTACCTACAGTGTTAATCTGTCCCTGTCCCCCTGCAATGCCAGGAGCAGCTTCCACACACTCAGCCCAACCCCCGTGGTGCCAGGCTGGGATCCCCTACAGCCAATGCCTCTCTCTATCGCTCTCTCTCTCTGTGCCGCCCGCGGTGCAAGACCAAGGATCCCCAGGGACAGCACGTGCCCACCTCAGCCCTGACGTGGTCAGTGTCTCCTGCGCAGCCTCCACTCCGTCCACTCAGGTGGGTCACCTCCTCCTGGGGGTGCAGCCGGCCGCATTCCCCGCCCGCCCCCCGCATGCTTGGCGCGCGTGCTCCAGAGGTGCATGCCGGCAGCGCGGGGGGACCAGGGCCAGGCCCCCAGCCTCCTCTGGCCCTTACCGTGTGTGCTGCTGCAGGTGGGAGAGCTGGCGGAAGGCCTTCTGGCAGTAGCGGCAGGTGTAGGGCTTGGCCCCCGAGTGGATGCGGAGGTGCTGGGCCAGGTAGGATGTGTTGGCGAAGCTCTTGGAGCAGTGAGGACACTTGTGCGGCTTGACAATCGCCGTGTGGAGCTTGGAGTGGATCCTGCCGGAGAGGAGGAGGAGCAGCAGCAGTTGGACATGACCGCCATCTGGCTAGTGCTGATGGAATGAGGGCACAAAGGGGGTGGGACAGCACCACGCTATCTGCTACATGAAGGAACTCCAAACACAGCATGAGCTCTCTTGGTCTCGGCTGTGCTCCCCATGGATTCAAGAGACCGTGGTCTGTCCGCACCGGGGGAGGATCCAGAGAGAGGAACTATAGAGCTTGGACTGAGGGGCATTGGCAGAGCTGTGTGTGGGAAGCCTACGGCTGAAATAGCAGGGGAGCTGCAAGCCTGGACTTGAGATGTCTGGCAGAACTACGCTGGGGTGACAGGAACAGTCCTCCTATGCCCACTCTGCTCTGACACTGACACAACCAGCCCTACCTCCTGTCAGAAAGCCTCACTCCGCTGCCGACGCCCCTCCGGCGGAGCAGCGCTAACCTGAGCGCACCCAGCCCCTCAGAGCCAGGGACCGGTCTCACGTGTCCGATACCGATACCGCCGCTCTGACGTGCGCAGGACCTGAGCAGCCTGTGACAACCAGCCAGGTCTCCCCAGGCAGTCGCCCACTGAGGTGCTCACAGCATGCTGGGATGACGGCAACATGCAGTGCGGAGGGCCCCAGCCTCCTCTGGCCCTTACCGTGTGTGCTGCTGCAGGTGGGAGAGCTGGCGGAAGGCCTTCTGGCAGTAGCTGCACGTGTAGGGCTTGGCCCCTGAGTGGATACGAATGTGCTGGGCCAAGTAGGAGCTGTTGGCGAAGCTCTTGGAGCAGTGAGGACACTTGTGTGGCTTTGTCTCCGTATGGGACTTGGAGTGGATCTGCATCTCCGACTTGGAGTAGAAGGTCAGCGAACACATCCGGCACCTGGGACCGGGGCGAGGGGAAGAGACAGTGTCACAGGGGGGTAAGCCCCAACATGGATCAACTCTAACTGGATGGGATCTTCCACACTGAGTGAAGAAGGAGCATTTTCCCACTATGTGGTATTGGGGAGGTTTCACCTGGGACACTGCTTGGCTGTGAGTGCTCCAGTCCCAGGGGGACAAATTTAAGCTGGGAACTGGTGTAACAGACCAGACAATACTTCACAGCCAGACAAGTAAAGGTGCTTGAAGAAACCAACTGGATTGCAAGAGAGAAAGGGCAGCACTTTGGAAATTTTCCAACAGCAATCCTAAGGGGATAAGAATAATTCCCGACAAAACCCCCACTTTGTTAATCTGATTTATTTCAGTCAAAAAAACCTTGGAAAAATCTGGAAATCCCAGGTTATAGTTTGTATTAGAAGTTAATTCCATGCACTGTAGTCTGTGAGAGCAGTAATGGCCAAATCCACTTAACTCTGCTCCCATTTTTGGAGAAGACATTCAAATATTTAGGATACAAAATGCTGAGAATAACAGCAGTACTGCTTTCCTAGTGGGTCTCACAAAGATACTCTGGATATCAAATGTGCTATTTCATTGGTCTAGTGGGCTTTCATCATTTCAGTCTTACTGATGTGATGCAAAATGTTTTGTCTGGGCGTTTGGATCCATCTGTTCCCGTAATGATCAGAAATATATTTGTTAACACACAGACTCTGAACAAGAAGAAGCAGTTGGCATCGCTCTGCTAGGGATGCTGCTGTTAAAAACTGTTCCTCCACCACGACACCAGGCTGTTAAGAGAAGCTCGTACTGTTTTACAATTCAAGATGGGAAAAGCTTTTGTGGTTGATAATTTGACAGAGAGATAGAAGCTGCAGCCAAGTTACTCATTTCTTCCCCACCCCCCGCAATGTGTTTCAAACAAGGGGCAGAGTTAAGGCTTATCTGAATTTAGATTTTTCATTTACATTAAAGACAAAATAGAATCTCCACATGTAACTTCCAGGGTCACATCTGAGAGAGGAAATGCCATCCAGAGGAAGTCTGGTTAACATGAATTCAACGTTCACAGTGGTTTTGTCTGGGAATTTCCTTGAGTTTTATAGTGTTTACGAATCTGCTCAGCAACAAAAGTCTCTGTAGGTATTACAAGCCACAGAGAGCTGATCCTGCTCTTCCCCATATCCATCTCCTCTCAGGAGGATACTTCATTACATCTACTGTTGTGACTCTGTTGGAGCCAGAAGCTTTGTGACGTGTGCAGTCTGATTAGTGTATGGCATGTAAGCAGTATTTATCCAGCACCTACCTTAACTTCCACAGGCCCTTCTGAGCCACAGCTTGATTCCAAGCCATTTAGCTGGAAGCCATGCCTCCCTAGCAAGCACTCTAACACACACCCGTCGTAACATTTCCCTCCTCTCCACTTTTGCTCTTTTACATTCATTATCATCTCTAACAGTTGTTCCCACGTGTCCCACCTTCATCCTTCTCTTAATCCATTTTAATTGCAAGCCCTAACAGAACATGCAAACTAAGTACATCCGCACATAAATCCCTCCTCACACACACACACCCCTCCAATCCCTTCTGGAATCAACAAACAGAAGCAATTTGGCTGTTTATCCCTACATCTATTGAAGATATAAGGAGTAAAAAGTAACATCAGCATCATCTTTTTTTAAAAAGTGGCTTTTGGTTTATAAACTGAACTATCTCAAGTCACACAGTTTGTTCCAAACTTCCTGAAATGCTAGACTTGAATAGAAGCATATGTATTTTGCAGTAATCAAGTAATACTTACAGAATGAGGACTGTGTATCCTTGAAAGCACCAACGTTAGAAATAACTTTGAGGTGAACACTGAACTGAAAAATACCTTTGAGTCACTATGTCCTGTTCTCTGCTAATGCAAGCAATTACAGCATAATCCCATGCTTGACTTTTAGCAAGCTCCTTCTCAGCAGATGCTGACTTCCATTACTCTCAATTGAACCCTGTTCCACAGCACTGGCCCTCTGATAAGGAACCATTCAACTGAGAACAAGCTCCCAGTGTGATGCTGTGCTAATATGGCTCACCAAAACAAAGGGAAATAGCAGGTATCCTTTTTGTATACAGGAGGGGAGGGACTGTTCTTGCCAACAGCATGTCTAATTCTGAAGTCCACGTCCTCAACAATTACTGAAAAACTCACACAGGCTCAGCAAACTTAAAGAATGATGGCATGTGGAAAATTGGCTTTGCAGGAAAGATTCACTGACTCCAGTCGACCTAGGTTTGGAGTAAAGCTTAAAAGATAGCTTGGTCAATATCCAAATAAATCTACAAAGGGAGAAAAATATCAATTACTAGGGGCTTATTTTATGAACCAGTAAGATATAATGAGGAACAACAACTGACAGTAGAAGTGAAAAAAAGAGGAAAGAGGCCTTTTCCAATCGTGAGAATAATGCATCTTTGGAACAAGGCTCAGAGGCTACAACATGGTCTCAATCACTTGGCCTCCACAATCAGTATCCTGAGAATCCAGGTACCTTTCTAAGAGAAATACCCTTCTTAGGGTTTTGCTCTAGTTTAAAGAGAATGCTGGGCACTAATCTCTTCTGTGCTGTACACAGGACTCTACATTTTAAATAGTCTATTCTGTTCTGAAAAATTAATGAACTTTACCATGCCATCAAGTCTAAGTAATCCCATGCATTAAATCTATAGTGCCATAAAGCCATCAACTTTATCTTCCATAACTTCTGTGCACCGTTTACTTATTTGCTTTACTTTGTATCTGCCTTCAGGTCAGAAATTGTCTAAAATAAACTTTAATGGAGAGAAACAGACTGCATATCCTTTTCTAATTTCAAAATAAAATTATAAATAAGTTGTTTCAAAACCTCACTGGCACTGACATGACAATGATAAACCTGATTACTAGCAAAAATAGGCTTCAACAATAACAACAAAACCCCCCCAAACCCTAACCTCCCCAAAATCCCCAAAATCAAAACAAACCCCTCAAATGAACAAACCAACCAACCAACCCCTGTTGTCTGAATTTAGCAGCTACAGACATTCTGATATTGTTTTTCAAACAACATTTAGAATGAAAATCCTGCAAGAACTCATTTTCTAATCATCTAATTAGCATCAACCCTGAGAGAGCAAGAATGTTATGCAGCATTAACAAATTCATGAGCCTTATGAGTTAAAAAAAGCCCTGGAATATAACAGAAAGCTGCATTTCAGAATTTTATATTGTGTGTGGTATCAGGCTTTTCAAGGGAACAAATGATCCATTTAATTAAGGGCTTCGCATTCTGCCTCAGACAACATCAAATATTAAAGGGGAAGATGCAATCAGCCCTCTAGTGGGCAAATATGGATTCAAAAAATGTTAAATCTATATGGATAATGAGAATATCCCATCTGACACTAGCAGTGTTTCAGTATTCTACTTCAGTGAAATTCTGGCTGGGGAGAGGAAAAATAGGGAGTGCTCCTTGCTAAGCATGAATGAAACACTATATGAAATAATTGATTTCTACCCCCCCTCTGTTTAATATCCATTTTTAATAGTCTCCCCACTGTGCTTCTAAACTACCCCTCCTTTGGCTGCGTTCTTTCTGACAGCAAGGAACAGAAATGACTGCAGCATTCCCATTGATGGTGTGACACAACATCCCCTGCAGCTGCTTGTTATGGCTCGGCAAATTCAGACAGCCTTGGAGAAAATATCCTTAATAACACAGAGGTTCATATCAACAGTTAAATTAGCATTCAGCCATATGCCAGAGATCAAAAGTAACCCCTTCCAATGTTTACAATGCTTTCTTTTTTATAGGAAATAAAGACATTTGGAAAATGCTCATGTTAGACAGAGACGCTCTCAAAAATCATGAAATGCCAGTAAAAGGTGGATCTACAATTCTAATTCTACTCCCATATGAAAGTCATCACAATGAGTCATAAACAAAATTATGCTTATAGCAACTAGACTACAACTCTGTGGCACGCCGTGTTTTTTTCCACTTTTCATGGAATGTTCCGCCTCATTCATCAGATGCTGTTAGGAGATAAAATACCATCTGAAACACCAGCTCATAGTAAAATTTGCCTAACATGGATTAACTGCCTTTTTCAATCAAGTGCTTAATTAATCAGTATTACAGTTGTGAAAACTATGTAAGCTTGTATATGGGTCTGAGAATTCAAATTCCTAGTATCTACTGAGAGTAGTCTTACAAGTTAATTGAGTTCTTGCTCCTTCTGTTAGGCTGCAAATACAAGTGAGACCATCAGTTATAATACAAATCGAAACAGGAAAGTCTGGAATTAGACTAGATGATATGAGTAAGTTTAGGCTGCCAGAGTCAGCAGCTCATTTAGCAGGGAAGGAAACGTCCTGCCTTTCCAATGCAGAGTTAAAGTAGTAATAATGCAAGTATAGCATAATAATGGATGCATAGTTCATGATAAATGCTAACTTGACCCTCATTCCCCCCTTTTTTTTAAGATGAAGTTAAACATTTTCTTGTTAATATTTTGTAAGAGGCAGGGAAAGGAGACAAAACTAACATCCAAGATAGACAGGTGCACTTGGGCAACACCAAATAAAGCCAGCGAGTATGAAGATGCCAAATGAAGGCACAGGAATTGTACCTCTGCTTCCACACTGGCACACCCTGCATCAGCTCCTATTCAAAAGCCAATGCTGTGCTTCCACTGAACAGTTACACTACTGCTGTGTGTAACAAATCTATCAGCTATGCTCAGAGGTCTTGGTCAACTTACTTCTACCATCCTTCAGTCACCTGGTGGTTTGGTAAGGCTGCAGAAAAGCATGCCTTCATATTGGCAAGGGAGAGAGCAGTTTAAAATGCTCTCACCATATGGCACTTTCCCAGTTCTCAGATTTGAGGACATTCCTGCATTTTGTCTATTTTTCCAAATGACCTTAAAAATACCTGACTCAGAATTCTGTAGTACTTCAGCATACATTACAAGTTGCCTGTCTTCTTTTAATGACTCTATCATTTATGCTTTCAACAGCTGCACCTTTAACCTTTTCTGTCACAGTCTCGCACTGGGAGCTTTCATGATGTCACCTAATTCCTAAAAGTCTTTTTCACAGTCATTGCTTTTCAGGATACTGTTCCTCCATATTCCTTATCTTTCAATCAGAGACATTCAATAGTCCAACATTCAACAAGAAGCTTCTGTCTGATAATGATTTCCATTGTATCCAAACATCTGGACCTCAATCCCTGGCTGCTGGAGATGTCATGCTGTCCCAAAAGGCTAAGCCTTCCATGAGGACTGTATTAAAATATATTTTGTCTGAACAATTAACAACCACATAAGGATCCCTTTTTTTTATACAGCTATCCACCAGCACTGCTTTTATCTTTAGGTTATTAGCCATGACTTTCTGTTGACCTCCCAATCACTGAACATCAGGCCTAAGACACTGCCCGCCAAATTCTGAAATCAGTCACTATTAGCATAAAAGACCAACAAAACAATAAAACACAGTAATGTGCTTCCTAGCATTGTGATAACATGCAAGAGCTAACATTAGAAGAATACAAAAGGCTGGTGAGAAAGCACTAGGAAATTTGGAAACACCAGGATTAGGGTCATCCATGTCACCATAATTTGGCTCCACAATGCAGGTGCGTTCTGACACAGCCTTATCAACTGTGTCCACAGAACTGCACTCTTACTATGTTGCACAGACAGATATTTAACAAGTAAGTGCTCAGATTTTTTATATCACCACTCTGGACAGCCTTAAGCCTTGTCGACCACATGCAATCCCAACCTCGTGAAGCAGATCACTCATCTCCTCCACAGAAATATCAGTGCTCCATAAGCACTCATCTATCCCCACAATGTCCCTGTTTTATTTTTTGTAAGGGAAGGGAATCATGGAAGACACAGTGAAACACAGTAGGAGAGACATACCCACTAATTCCAAGTGGCCAAACTGGATATCTGACCCTTTTTTCCTTTAAAGGAAAATTCCCATTACATATGTTCTTATCACTGCTCCTATAGATTTCTATGCTACTCCTATGAGATGCAACACTCCTGCAAAGCAGAACAGGGTCTGACCTGTAACAGAGGAGTGTCCCACGATACTTGAGATTATGGTTTTAGGAGCACCAAATGTTAATTATTTCAGGATAACTCTCTGTGATTGTTTGTAGCCTGAGCCAAATGCAAATCCAGGGAAGATTGGACCTAACTCATACTTGCACACACTTCAAGGCAAGATTATGTATAGGGCTGTAGGATACCACGGCAATCTGTGGCAGAGGCAAGAGTAATCAACAGTTCCTCATACTAGCAAATGTCTTCCCCAGATCATCCTCCTCAATTCCACAATCCCATGTCAATGCATTTTATTTTCTTTTAACAGAACATTCCTTTTAGGTTGAGCAAACATGCAGGGCTCTGACAGGCTATCATGCACCAATAATCAAGGATGGTATCAAAGTGTATTGACTCAAAAAGGCCAAATTAAGGTGTAGTAAGATAAGAGGCATAAAATACAGTTTTGAAGTTCCCTCTCTCCCAAGCTGAAACTGTGACTGTCCTCCTTATTCCCTTGCACACACTCATTCCATTGACAAGTAACATGCCAAAATTAGAACTTGTGACTACAGAACTTCTCCTGTCAATTCCGTTTGGCACTAGGAGGAACTGCCAAGGGAAAGCACGTGCCTACGTGCACACACACATACAGTTACAATATCTCAGCAGAAGGGAGAGAACTTACCATAACACAAGGCTTTACCTCATTATAGCCTCAGGCATGTGGCCAGTCAAATTGTAATTTCCTAAGCTCCAAGCACTGCATTTCTATACAAAGCAAGGATTATGTGTGCAAACTGCATGTGTATATATAAATGGGCATGTGCAACAGTCTTCCTTAGAGTTCTGATATCATAAGCCAATTCCAAACAATCTGGAAAAGGGGTAAGGATCTTAAAAGTCAACAAAAGTCTCAAATATATGCAGCTGAGGAAAGAAGAGAGACTCTCTTGGAGTCCTCTGCTGAGGGAAAGGCTAATAAGCTCACCCTTGATTAGACATCAGAGAATCCACACAGGAGAGAGCCGCTGGAAACCAGGCATCATTAGTTCCGCTGCCCACGGAACTACTTGTTAAAAAAAGCAAACAGAAATTCCAACGTGTGGCATCATACTGACACCCACGTTGGTCATCAGCAATCTTAAAATCCATTGCACAGACCTCTGCCACTGCAGCTAAGATCATAAAGCACAGCAACAATACTTTGCCACCTTTTTCTAGCCTAAGAAGGAGATGAGGTTCTTTGCCAGAGGAGGTCACATTCTTATGCTGACATCAAAGACATGGCAAAATTTAGAAACACTGGGTTTAATATTTCTAGGCTTTGGAGGGAATGTGGTCAAACTTTCTGCCTAACACTTCAAACTAAATTCCCCCTTCACCTTTAGCCTTCTAGCCCAGAGCAATACCCTCTCCTGCACCAAAGCCCAGACCCAAACTCTTTACCCACATGCCTCAGCCTCTTGATCCTCTACTGCAGGGGCTCCTCGCTATTTCATTCCCTCAATTACCTAGCACTTACCTCCTCTTCCTCATGCTTCTGTTTGTCTGTCCACATCCCATGCTCTTGTCCCACTCTGTTCTGCCAGTTCCAGGTATCTCATTTTCCAGCACCTAGCAGGTCTGATTCCCTCCTCCACCCCTCAGCCTTGGCTGTGATAACTCTCCCATCTCTCCCTTGCAAAGAGGCTCCCCATCACATCTTCTTTTTCATTCCCAAATTTGTAGGCTCTTGTCTTTTCTCTCCTCCTTTCTGATTCCCATCTCTACCAAGTTTCCAGATTTCCTCAATACAAACAGCTCCAGTCCCTGCCCATACTTTGTTCTCATCTCTACGTCTGAACCAAGCAGTGTCTTCTCACACGTAGCCTTTGTGCCCTTCAGAGGGGGAGATTACTGTCCACACTGGGCACTAAAGATTCCTTCTGAAGCAGAAGGAAGAGCTGCTGTACCTGAAGGAAAAATATGTTTGGCCCTTCAGTGCAACTCCAGAAGATGCTTAGAGCTGCAGAAAGAGTAGATATATAGTCCAGCCTTACACAGAAACTGAGAGAAGTTAGGCTGTATTTGTCTCCTCTGTGGAGATGGACTGTCTGCTGCGTGCCTGGAGTTGTGCAAGCCTCAAGAAACACCAAAGAGAATACAACCTTCACGTATTTCAAGCACCAAACTATAAATCATCTCAGAGCATGCTTAACGGATTTTTTCCAAGCTTAAAACTGGCCAAATTCAATAACACTGTCACAGACATATGTGGCTTACAAAATCCATAGCCACATTACAAATTGATTCAAAACTATGGGAAGTTCACTGAACAGTAATGCTAAATCCAGTACAGGAAAGAAAAAAAACAGGCTTAAAACAAGACATGTCTGAGAAGATGCCCACCTGCTGTATTCAAACCACTGGCTCTCCTTGTGTACATAATTTGCTCCCTAATGAGGGTCTCCATCCTGCTTCCTAACCTTCTACAGGTCAGTTTACTAAAGCTTCTGTACACTTTTGCACCTTGGACTTGTCTCAGAAGTTTCCTATATCCTTCAGCTGCTTATTGTCTCCCAACCTCCTTTCTGTTCCCCAGTGAAAGTAAGGAAAACTCAAAACTAGAAGTGGAGAAATCAGAGCTTGTTGATTACACTACAACGAGGCCCTTCTCAAGCCAACAACCTTTCTGTTGGTATCTGAGGCTCTGGAGCACAGCTTGCAAAACCATTCCAGACTATAAACTGATATTCATCCTAGATTTTACTTCATGCCAGAGCCTAGCAATGCCTATGCAGAGCTCTCTTCCTCTTACAAAGAAACTACTTAGAGAACTGTCAAGGGAAAGAGAATTGATGATCTGGCCCAGAGCGGCTGAACCGCTTCATCATCAGCCTTGTCCACTGATCACATCACACCACAGAGTTCTAAAAGTGCACAGGTACAGGCACCACACCAGGACTATAAAACAATCCTACTGTGTCCAGGACCTGTTTACTACCTTTTCCTCAGTACCTTCTAAAGCACGGGGAAGAAGCCATGTGCTTTACAGTGCCAGCATCTTTCTAGAAAGACTCTTGATGCTTATCTCATTTTCCAAAGAAAAAGTAAATTCTACAAAGATGTCAGGGAAGATTAACAAAGAGCTGACGATGCATCCAGACAAGACTAAAGTGACATTACTCATGAAGGAAAATGCTTCAAAGGACTTCCCCTGCAAGTGCAAGCATTCTTCCAGTAGCACAAGGTAAATCACTAAGGACTCTGCCAGACTAATCCTAGGGACAGACATCAAAGATCTGCAAGTATTGCCACCGTTGGCAAAAGCCTCCCACCTTTTCTTACAAAGAAACTCCTAGTCATAAGATTCTTGAACCACTTTCACAGCAGCCTACTAATTCACTTCTAAAGATGATACAACAGTAAAACTGCTGCCATTTGCTGGAGCAAGCATCTCTACATTTAATAGAGAATGGGATTAGCTGCAGTATATGTATCAAGGTTTATGCTCCAACACCTTCCACATCTGCCTGGCTGTGCTGCTCCTTCAAGGTCTTACTCTGTCTTTATCACCACACTGAGTCAGGAATTACAAATATCAGCCACCTGCCCAGACACTCACGACAAGAGAGCTCACAGAGCTCCAAAACAAAGCTTAAAAAAATAATTAAATTTGACAAAATAATCCAAGGCTTTAGGAAATGGGTATTAAAAAAAAAAAATCACATTGATCAATGTAGTACAACTCCTTCCAGGAATCTGAGTACATTATTCTCAGTGTCTCATCATGGGAATCAGTGAAATCATACAAACGTAGTCATATGAATGCCAAAACCAACTCCTCCTCCAGCCTGAGAAAGAAGCAGGAGTAGATGAACCTCACCCACAGTCTTAATTTAGCTAGCATATGTCTGCATACTGTAGTGACGGGAAGTACTGAAATCATCCTCTAGAATACAGAAGGATCCCAGTATTCCTCAAAGTTTTAATTTGTGAATCTATTCATATGCATATCAGAGAAAAACGATTTTACTGTGTTTCATCAAGGTTTTCTCTCCCACAGCTCCAAGAGAAGATAGTGCTTTCCTTTATTTTTCCAACAATCATTTTTAGTTCCAAACTTGCACATGGAATGCATCATCTAAAGAGCAGATCTCAAGGAGGACAGAAGTACTCCTTTGTGGTCTTCAATAAATCTCAATTTAGCTCTCTCACACCTAAGCACTGCTCGGAGGTGGGGGCAGGTGGAAGAGGTACCACACTCAGACTAAACATAGAGAAATCTCAAACATAAAGAAATTACACGTTCCCACATACATACTCATCTGTTTTTTCCCTGCAAAGCCTTTTTCATGAGCTGTTACACAGACGATGCATGTTCGTAGAGTTTCTGCTGAGTCACTCCACCTGGTCTTGGGCATTTTTTTTTTCAAACTTACAAGTAAACAAGGAGCTATAATTAAAACCCTGGTTCAGCTTTAATTCTAGTGTTCACTGCCAATTGTGTCCCCTGTAAATACATATTTAACAACCTAATTAGCAACCCGGACTGTAAGCAGCTTGAGTAGTGTGGAACTGTGGCTATGGCCCAAAATAAATGGTGGGATTACAAATAGCAAGCTACCTAACACTCCCACCCCTCCTCACCATACGCTGATTACATTTTCAAAGTGAAGAACTGGGACATTGGCTAAGATAAAAAGGCTGATCCAAGCTCTAGTTTTGTATCCATTTAACTATGTTGATTTAAAAATGTAAACATTAAAAAAATGTTGCAGTTAAAAGTGAAAAAATGCCTGAGGTGGGCACAGATTCTGTGTAGATGTCTTCATATTCCTATGGCTTAAATCCAGAAAGATAACTAAATCTGTACCAAAACCAAGAGCATCTAGGATGATAAAAAGAAAACTGTTTGAGATGGGATCCTGGGCACATTGTAGGGAAGTGAGAAGACCTAGGGACCATCTCCTATTTCTGTTTCAATTTGGCTACTACTTTGCCTCTTATTTATCTTAACCACCCGTCAGAAACACCTATTGCTGGATCACCCAGAAGTGCTCCTGCTTCCCACCTAAGACAGACATTTACTCCCTACCACTTTCTGCTCTATCTGGTTTCCACCTTTTCTAAAACACCCACACTGCTTATCCTCTGGTTCAAGTATTCCCTCCACCTTCTCTCTCCCCTCCCCATCACTCCTAAACTCAAGCCACATCCCTCCAAGCTCAGAAACCAAACCTCAGGGCTCAGAACTCTCGTCTCTCTTACCTGACACACTTAGGGTTCAGAAGCACCCTTACGTTTAATTCAGAAATAGGGTTTTTTTCCTTGTTTTCTTTGGAGTGCTGAGATAGGAGGAGATCACAGGGGCAATACACACAGGAGCAGGCACTATGTCACCACAATTCACTTCCTGCTCTGTGTGTCTCCAGTTTGTAGTCTTTACACTGGACAGACTGGAGCCCTAACTGAGGAGCACCCAGGTGTACTAGGGCTCTCAGCTACACCAGAAGTACTCCAGCCAGCTGCACCAGCCTGCACTGCGCTCTGCAGTACACCAGCCATACTACCTGGCTGTGATATCAAGGATATAGTTTAGCCTCCATAAAATCCTGGTCATTAACTAACCTAGGAACATTAACAACTATATATTCAGGAAATCAAGACTGTCCACTTAGTGGAAATCCTCAGTTTTGGGTCAACCCATCAGCTTGTAAATATTCCTGACCAGAAAGAAAACTCAACTCTTTCTGCAGCTCAAAGATTCTCTGCTCAGAGACTCTCTAGGTACAAGGCAGAGATCTCTTCATCCCCATGCAACCCTCTGAAGGGTTAAATATGTCCCCATCCCCATGCAATGTTACAGTCAAGGTTTCATCCCACTCCCCACCTGTATGTCTTGCCATCCTTGTGCTGGTCCTCATCATCCTCGTTTGTCAGCACAAAGGGGTCGCTCATCTCTGGCAGCCCTGACTCCTGCAATCGTTTCTTCTTCCGGCCCCGGGGTGGTTTGGGGGCAACTCCCCCAGCCCCACCACCCTCAGTGAGGGTGGTTGTCCCTTTCTTGGACAGGTCTGGAACCACCTGCAGGGCTGCCTGGGAGCCAGGGGGTAGCGCAGAGACAATCATGGGAGCTGAGATGGGAAAGGTTTGGGCAGAGGCGGCTGTGGTCACCAGAGAACCTGACGGGGAAGTTATCACCAGACCAGGACCTGCACACAAAGGAAGGTGGAGGAAGTCAGTTATTACATCTCCAATTATGCCCAACCTCCTTATCCCACAGAAGCAGCTACTTTTGACTACAAGACAAACAGAAGGGTAGCTTCCCCTCCCAAAGCATTCCCGGTCTCCACTGCTGGAAGTCAAATTTCTCTAAAGAGGGTGGATGCACAGAGTGCCTAGAGATTCCCAGTGAAACCACACCAAGGCAGTTCACACCATCAGTAAGGCTAGGACCAATCTACAGGCCAATAAGGATTCTTCAGGACCTCATGTTTGCCCATCTCAGAGTCTCCCTCGTACGCTGCCAAAGCCTTTGGAGCATCCTACCTGCTGTCATGAGCCCAGCAGACTGCACTGGTACCACGGTGATGTTCTGAGTCACAGGGGCTTGGCTGTGTGGTGTCAGCTGCTCTGGCTTGGTGTCCGAGTCCATGGCGATACCAGTGGGCAGGGCCACAGAGGTGGGGACTGTCAGCAAGGCAGGGTAGTGGGGGGGAGCCAGGCTGCAGCCCTTCTCTGTGGGCAAGAGCTGCTCCTTCATCTTGTTAATGAACATGGTGTTCTCAATCTAAACAGGGAGAAGCACAGGTTTTAGCAAACCCTGGCACAGCTTTGCCCAGCATTTGGCTGAGCAAGAGGTGCACCAGAAACACTCATCATGCATAAACTTCAAACAGGAAGCAAGACCAACATAACAGGCTGGAGGATCTTACCTGTCCCGAGACAGTGGGCACTGCTGGCCAGAAGTACGGGGAGGAGTTGAAATGAGATTCTTCCATCCTAGCTGGGCACAGGGGGCAGGAAGAAGGGGGAAGGGAAGAGGAATGGAGGATAAGGAAGACAGACAGACACACAAACACAAAAAACCCATTAAACTCAAAGAGACTCCAACATGGAACTGACTCAGTCTAATGCTGTGACAGTTCCTTTATCTTCCCTGTCTTTCTTGAGCAACTTGTTCCCCCTTCTGAGCTATCTGCCCAAACAAAAAAAATATTTACAGGGAAAAAAGGTGCCTGTTATTCCCATGGGCTTGGGTCCATCTGAAATGCCCCTTGCCCGGTAGTCCTCCATGCAAAAAACAGGACTGACTAGAAACCCAGAACACATCCAAATTTCCCCAATTATCATCCACCCAAGTACATGGCATAAATGAAGTCTATGCATCTGCAACCCGGCAAATACAGATGAAAATGTTTTTCACCATCACAGACAGCCTGACCCCACAGGCAGTGAAAATTTTGGACCATGCCTGTCCCTCCAGCCCAGCTCAACACTAAGGACCCAAATGCAGCAAAGGGACATTAGCATTATGTTACACAGGAAGAAAGACAGGCAGAGAGAGGGAAACAGACTTGCCCAAGATAACAGACAGCCACAGCAGACCAAGAAGTCAAACTCAGGGCTCCTAACTTCCTGCTGCCCACCCCAGCCCCACTCTTGAAAGAAACACAGAAATACCATTTAATGTTCCTGCTCTCCTCCAATGAGACTAAGCAGTAGGAAAATAACCTGATTCCCCTGCTCCTGAGATACCCTATTTCCAAGCGAGATCATGTCATGGCTCTCCACTGCCCATTTCCTTCCCATCTTTGGGACAAGATTCTCCAGGACTCTGTCTCCAGCCAAGTGCCCACTGCTCCATCTCAACTCTCCCTGCATTCAGAGGACCAGTTAGAAACCAAAAGAGTCTCCTGAACACATAGGTATGATCTCTTTGGGAACACTTGACTGAAGGAACACTTTCATTTCTAATCCTTACATTCCTCTGTGTAATCCCATTAATTGACAGAGTTTGTTACACTTGCAAAAACACTATTCAAAACCTAAAGACATTAACGAAACAGTAATTTCTGAAGCAGAAGATACATCTATTCCTAAACAAATATGGCCAAAGTGGTAGGTAAAACCTATGTTCAGAATTCGTCTGGCAGAGAGCACAACCAGCTGTAGGGTTTTCATGCAGATACCTGCAAACTGTCCCACTTGTATTTCTGTTATGGTCTGTCAGTGGTCTAATAATGAAACAATATTGTTTCTGAAGAGATGATCTCAATCATCAGGGGAGCTCAGAGGCATGCCCCCAGTAGCATGAAACACTTACATTACAGAAGTATTATCAGGACAGAATAAATACATATGGAATTGCTGTGTTTGAGCCAAAATGCAAAGATAATTTTCCTCTATGTGGAGAAGCAGTATTTAAATGAACCAAATTATCCAATAATTTTTTTTATGAATTGCTCATGCACCAGCAAGGCCAAGTACTCCTGCCTCACTCACTCACTGCAAATCAACCAATAAACACACTTAAGGATAAATTATTTACCTTACGTTGGTGGCATGCAGTCAGACTGCTCGCTGCCTGACTGAATTACTCTGGATTTACACTGCTGTGATTCAATCAGAGGCTGATGGGGCAAGACTCTTACCTTCCTTCCTCTGCTTTCTTTTCTGAGCCAAATTAATTATTAAGTACACTGCCCACAGCACAGCCCTATGCATGTAACACCTAATTACATGACTTTTTTCTTCCACAGGATGGGCACACATGAGGAGATAACACATCCTCGGCAAGTGAGCACCATCTGAATCAAGAGGGGTATTTTGTTTGGAATTTCCTAGTTTGGGGTTTTTTGCTTACGTTTAGTTTTATTTGTAAAGCAAATAATTTGCTATTATTGATTACTTGCTTAGCTTCCACATCAAAAACACCAAAGTGAATCTGACTCCCCAAAAACAAAGCCTCATGTAATAATCAGATGCATTTTCCAAAGAAACTTTGTAGTTGTTCAAAACTCCCTTGGATGCAACTGCAAACTTCAGGAGCTAGAGGAAGATGCCAATTTAAGCAAAAAAAAACCCTCACAAGAGCTTTCTTATTTAAAAATGAATGAAAGGCAAGTCCATTTCCAGACTGCAAAACCCAGACTAGCAGAGGCCAGGGCACTCAGTGGCTGCTTGTCTCCATCTGGTCTTCTACCAGAACTTCACAGAAAATCTAACTTTTGTTTCCTCAGTTTACAAAGTGTGCAAGTCACATACGGCTCTTACTGATTCTTCAAAGGACAGCTACACTGATGTCATTAGCCTCCCTTAGAATCCACCTCCCCATCCAAAAATCTTCACTCTTGAGCATATTATGTATCAGGCCTCAAACTTCTGGCTTGAAAGGCTGAAGTGTGATGGAGTTATAAGAACGTGGAGGAAGAGGAGAAATGGTGTAAAAGTTGAAGCTTTCATGCAATTTCACTAGCAAGCCAGTCTTCCAAAGGCAGAAAACAAAGGTAAGATTCCTCCACCAACCTACTGTCCTAGTAGCCAGAGCTGTCCCCCTCCCCTACCCCATTTTTAGGCTAAAAGAGTATTTTGAAAACATGCACCCCTATTGGCAGCCCCCACTCAGACGCTGCTCGCACTTACTTTACCAGAACTCTGCTCGTAACCCTTCCAATTGCTCTATAACTACCAGACATGGGCTGGAGCTTCAACCCTGTACCACAGCACGTTCCCACTGCAGGGCCTTCATCATCCCAGCTTCCACAAACAGGCCAGAGATGGGACCTTCTTCCTATTCACCAGTCTAGTATCAGACAGATGTCAACGTACCCTCCTGATATAAACCAAAAACACTTTCTATGTACAGACCACAAATGTACATACACCAAATAAACAACCGAGTGAACCAGAGAACTCACAAGGGACAAGGGATCTGGAGTTTAGAGCTCACAGAGTATTTTACAGGATCGCATACTTAACGTGCTGGATTTATACTTCTTGGCAGGTCATCACTTTAATCATAAACAGACAGATAAAAGCACGTGCAAGTATACGGTGAGGTAGAGGCTGTGTTTCTGGAAGGCACAATCAAGGTTGGATATGCAGGTATTTATTCAGAGGTTGACTTTTAACACGGGTTTCTTTATTCTCCAGATGCCTGGCTTTTAGCTCCTATTCGGCACGGAGTTTTCAGTCAACAAAAGGCCCCGAGTGCAATGCTCGGGAACAATTTAGACTGTCATTTTACGTCAGCCCAAGATCTTTGTTCAACGACAAGGAGCTTTTAAGCTTAATTGCTTCAAAATACTAGGGATGCTGAAAGCCACACGGGCTGTTAGATCAAAAGCAAAAATGCTTCCACAGAAATCATAAGCACCAAAAAGTTCAAACGCTGCTACACCTTTAGAACAAGCGCATTTGAACGCACACCAGGAATATCCCAAGTGTACCGGACAAAGCTCTGGATTCCAAACCCGCACACTAGAGACAGAACTTTGGTGCCGTTCCCCAACACTTGTGTAGCCTCCACCCCGACCGGGCGAGCCTCTGTCGGAACAGGTGCCTGGCAGAAGGCATACCCTGCGCCTCAGCTCCTTCCAGGCGGTCAATCCCTTCTCCCGCACCCCGGAGCTCCAATGCCTTCACGCCCCCAACTCCGGGACCCGCGGCCCATCCCAGCTCCTCCCACCCCACGGCAGCCCCCGGGGCCGGGGCGGGGGTCACTCACGCAGCTCCGAGAGCTCCTTACCCCTCTCACTCTCCCTCCTCTTGCATTTCTCCTCCTTCCAGGGCCGGCTCTGCAAATAAACCGCCTGGGTTACCGGGGCGCCCGGGGCCCCGCATGGCATCGGGCGGCGCTCGGCGGGGCCCGCGGGCCGGGGCACCCCGGCCATATGCGGGGCAGGCGCTCCCCGTGGGGCCCGGACCCACCTCCCCCCGCGGCGGCCGAGGGCGGGGCCGGCCCGGAGCGCGGCTCCCCGGTGGTGGAGCCCCCGACACCGGGACAGACGGGCGGGCGGACAGACAGACAGACAGCCCGCCCTCCTCCATTTCCGCTTCCGGATCGCCCCGGCCCCGGAAGTCCCGCTGCCCGGCCCCCCGCCTGCGGTCCCGCCGCCCCGCACATTACCGGGCTCCCCCCCAGCGGCGGCCCCGGCCCGGCTCCGGCGGCGGCGGCCTCCTCACCGGAAAGACAGCGGGGAGGAGCTTCCGGGTCAGGGGGCGGGGCGCGCCTCGGCGCTTCCGGGTCGCCAAGAGGAGCGGAACGGCGTCATCAGCGCTTTCGCTTGAAAACGGGGCGGCGGAACGGCGGCGGCGTCGGCTCGGGGGAGGCTCCCCAGGGCGGGGGCACCGGCGAGGCGGCCGCGGCCGGAGGTCGGGGCGGGGGTCGGGCGCGCGCGCGCGCGCGCTTACCGGAAGCGCGGAGGGCGCCGGCGCGCGGGGAAGCCCGGGCTGGCGGAAGGGCGGAAGTGGCTGTGGCGGGCGGGGGGCGGGCGGGCGCGCGGCGTCCCCGAGCCCGGCCGGCAGGGCCGCTTCCGGCCTCGCGGCGTCACGTGATGCGGGCGGGCGGGGGGGCGCCCCTCATGAATATTCATGAGCCACCGTGAATAGTAATAGTAATCCTGTGGGTCCGCGCGGCATGGCGCCGGCCCAGAGGAGCTTTCCCGAACGCTGTGCCTGCCAGCGCCTCGGACGGTCCCGGCCCGCCGCGATGATCCAGAGGAGTTGTCCCAAAGTTTGGGATGGTCCCAGCCCGCGCTGCCTCAAGCGTCTCCTGGCACGCTGTTGAACGTGTTTGTCCTGCTAAGCCAACAGAAGGGACTTCCCGCGAGCTGGTTTTGTGCCAGAATGGGCAAACTGGACCATCTCATTCCCCATCGAGAACAGGAGAGCAAGGCCGGGCGTGGAGGGGAACAGGGCAACCCCGTTCCGGCAGCCGGAGGCTCCGTGCAGCCTCACCCCAACGCCAGTTGTTTTTGTATTTGTAACCGTGCACAGCCTGACCCCGGAGGGGGCTGCCACTCGCCCTCGTTCCCTCACTGAGCACTCCGTCTCACAGGCTCAGCCCACCCAAGTTCGGTCTGGCAGTTTCCCGCTGGCTGCCGTGCGCTGGCGCTGCCGGGCGCTGAGGCTGCCGTGCAGCGGGAGGAGCGGCGGGCACCGCTGCCCCGGGCTGCTCCGCAGGAGACATCGGCCGGGGCTCCACCGCACCGCTGAGCCCCGCTGGCTGGGCAGCCCCGCACCGAGCTGCAGACACCCCGCAGCCTCACCGAGCCGCGCTGGCTGTCGCAGCTCTGCTCTGCCTTAGACGCTTCGGGATAAGACACGCTTCCTTCCGCCACTCGTAGCAGGGTTAACTTTGGCGCTGGGCCCACCTCCCAGGTCAGGCTAGGTTACCTTCCTCACCTGTGGTGTTACGTGCGTTTGGCTGAGCTGTTTCAGCGCTCTGACTTGAGAGAAACCTCTTTTGTTAATTGTTGCGTGAGTTTTCTGCCAGCTTGGCGTGCTGGAACAGCTTTTCCGAGCCAGCATGAGTAAGAGGGTGGGACCGGGCAGAGCACGGGCACAGCAGCCAGCGGTTAGATCGGCTCGGGCCATCGTGAAACCGCAGCATCCGGAGCAGTGGGCAGAGGGAAATCTCCCTGCGGCTCCAGCCACAGCGCCTGCCTCTGCCCAGAACGTGCCTGGGGTATTGGTCCTCGCAGGCGGCACCAAACTTCCCCCTGGGAGGAGTCAGGATTAGCTCTGCGTTCTTCAGCAGGAGTCACGTGAAGGCAATTGTTGATTTATTTAAATAAAAGGAGTTGGCAGCCTAATCAGTTTGGAAATTAATTTCCTTGTTAATTTGGGGGCTTTGACTCGCTCATGAATATTCACAAATGCTCATCTTGTTGTGTTTTTTTTCTTTCTCTCCTCTATGTAATTTATTTTTGTGATTGTCAGATCACCTCTGAAGGTGACATTTCTCTCCTCCTTCTGCAACGCAGCAAATGTATTCAATCTTATGCCTTGGAAGAGGAACTCCAGCCTGGCACTGACATCTCTTTTACTTCTCTCTTTTTTGCCAGGGAGTCCTTTATAGCCTTCTTTCTCCCTGCATGCTGCCTAGGAAGAAAAGGGACCGAGTCTCCAAGAAGAGGGCTGGCCTGGACTTGATAAGTGGGAGTGCTTGTCAGAATGCCCTATACCTGGCAAGGGAAATTGTCACTTCAGGATTGGGACAAAGTGGTTAATTTTTCTTAGGGTGCCTGGAGTTGTCTGCTCCCGCTCCCAGCCCGCACTGCCGAGCACCCTTCAGCAGCACGTGAGGCAGCGTGACTAACATCTGCCACAGACACTTGATTTGTCTTATCTCCTTTCCTTCGGAGGAGGCAAAGTCAGAGAAACACGGGTGTGTGTCTCTGGAGAGTACAGCTGATCTCTGTACCTTCTTTCCCAGCTCTCTTTACTTGCCTCCCTTTACTTATCCTGGCAGCCTTTGCTCCTTTCCACACCAGAAAAGAGCATCCTGGTTGCCACTGCGGGTTTCTCCCTGCTAAGACATGCCCGTGTCCCATGTGTCTGTGTGTTTAGGGCTTCTAGGATTTCATAACACTGACCGGCTGGGCTCAGCTAAGGAGTGTGGTGAATAAAAACCTGTGTAAAACCACTGGTGCTGGGGGCAGGAGGAGCAGTGTGGGGTGAAGAGGTGCCCTCCTTACGCCGTGCTCGTGCACAGAGACAGGCTTGGCTGAGAGCTGGCCCCACAGCAAGGAACATGATGTGTGTAGTGGAGACCCCCAGGCCCAGTCCAGTCTCCAGACCAGCTCATTTTTTTAGAAAGGCCGGCTTTGGTACAGCCTCCATCTATCCAACTTGCTTGGAGCTGGGTGAGGAGGGGTGGCCAGGCTGCACCAGCCGTGGCGTTCACCCAGCAGCACTGCCAGCCCAGGCTGGGAGCTGGGAGGGGGTGACAGAGAGGTTCACAACTCTGCAGCAAGGAAATAAGCCAGCAGCAATGCAAAGTGACTGCAGGAGGTAACGGAGCCCTGGAGCAGGCGGTAGGTGGAGGTTAGTGGGGCCTCTCTCCTGGGAACAGAATCATGTGAGTAACACAGCCGGGTTCCCACCTCCTGCTGAGGGCACCAGCTCCTGACAAGCTCAGAAAAGAAAATGTGTGGAGAAAGCCAGCCGGTTACCACGACAGTTGCTCTCTCACAACCTTTGGAACAACTTCTGCTGTGCAGCTTTGGCCCAGGAGGGTGGCAAACACACACCTCCACGCTGGCTGCCTGTTCCATCTCCCATCCTTGTTGCCTCCTCCACAATCACATCTGACTGTCACGTTCCCACCTCAGCGCTTTCCTTCTTTATCTACTCTCCTGATTTCTCCATTTCTCTCTTTCTTCACCACCCCAACGCAAAGCACCCACCCCTGGCCCTTCAGTTATGACTACAGACCATCCTCCCATGGTGTCACTGTACTCTGTGCACTTGAACACCTTTTGTTTGCTGTCTGTGTGTAAATTGCACTGCTCATGGTGGCTGTGCCAGTAATATAGGTGGTATTTTGTGTCATAGGATCCTGCTCAGCTGGCTTCTAGGGCTGATAAACCTGAACCTGACGTGTTCATTAAGCTGGCTCAAGTGGTACCTGAATTTGTTGGGGGTACTGACCAGTAGGCAGAGATGGACAGATAGACTTGGAAGGTGTGATGAGGTAGTGACACACATTCTAAGGATGGCGGCTGTTCATTCTCACCCAAATTTTTAGCTGCTTGTAGGAAAATATTTGGTTTATCCTGCAGCTGGCATTTTAATCTTGAGAGTACATTTCTCAGCAAGGCGTGTTGTCCTCACTCTTTTCAGGGAACTGACATCTCTTTGGCAATCGGCTGATTAAATCCCCTGGCAGCACACAGCAGAGAGCATTTCAGCACGTCATTCTTATTTGGTTTCTCTTTTTTTTTTTTTTTTTTTTTTTTTTTTTTTTTTTTTTTTTTTTTGCTTGGGTTGGTGGTTTGTTGTGGGGTTTTTTGTTTGTTTGTTTTTTGTTTGTTTGTTTGTTGTGGGGGTTTTTTTTGGTTTTTTTTTTTGTGCTACATGGAAATAGATTGCATTTTTTGCTGCTTGGTAACTTTTCTGCTTAGTGTTGTTCAAGCTTTTAGAAATACACAGTAATGGAGAGTTACAGATGCGTGTTATCCTGCACATGCTTGGTTGCCTGAATCATTTCATTATAGTGGCATCTTGCTCTCTTGAGGGCAAGGAGCAGAAACCACACCTGGGATACGCTCTGGAATTTAAAGCATATGCAGCAACAGCCCAATCCGTTTTTTCAGTGAAAGAAGTAGGTTTCTCTGGGACCGGGCACATGGAGGCAGGTCCCTGTTGGGTAGGAATGTAACAACCTGTGATTGGATCAGCCTTGGCTCCAGGCTGAGTTCATTTGGCCACTGTAGTGCAGTCAGGGCAGTGAGTTACCGAAACGTCTGGCCGATGTGCCATGAATACAAATCTCCGAATTTCGAAGGAGGGAAAAGTATCACCCACTGGATGTGTCAGGACAGCAAGAGTGGCTGAGGACCTTCAGCAGAGAGCAGAAATCACAGTTACATCAGAAGTGCCTGAGAGGGTCTCTCTTGAGTGGGCACGGCCAAAGTGCACCACACGTGCACAGGCAACGCCTGCTCCAGGAGGGGATAAGCTCTCTGTGGCAATAACCCCTGTGTTTTAGTAGATCCCCACAAAAGTTACCAAGGAGCATGTTAAACATGACTCAGCAGCGAGCCCTTCAAGCAATGAAGGTTCCCTGAAGCCTAGGCTGCATTAGCAAAGGTGTAGTCAGCAGATCGAGGGAAATTATTATTCCCATCCACCTGAGCGGTGTGAGGCCCCACCTGGAAGATTACACCCAGGACTGGCTCCTGAGTACAAGATGGATGTTGGCAAATTGCAGCATGGCCAGGAAAAGGCCCCCACGGTGGAGGGCTGGAGCACACAGTGCTCAAGGAGAAGGCTGGGGGAGCTGGGTTTGTTAAACAGAGAAGACTGAGGTGGTGTCTAGTTGCTGTCTGCTCCTACCTAAAGGAACACTGTAGAGAAGAGGAAGCCAGACTCTGAGGAGGCAGAAAACAAGGGTCAAGAAACAAGGGACAAATGCTGAAACAAAGAAATTCTAAAGAAGTATAAGAAAAAAATTCTTCCCCTTGAGAGGAGTTCAGTAGGGGAAGTGATGCCTAAAAAGATTGGGATATCTCCATCCTTGGAGATGTTCAGAAGCTGTGGGAGCAAGGCCCTAAGCATGTTGGTCTGGCTTTGAAGTTACCCTGCTGTAAGCAGGGAATTGGACTAGAGGCTTTTAGAAATCCCTTCCCACCTGACTTTTTGTGTGGGTCAGTGTTTTTGTGCTGCTGATCTGCCATGAGCCAATGTTCAGTGTCTTCACAAGGCCGGGAGCCAGAAGGGCAGTGTGCTTGTTCGGCCCTGTGGAAATGCATCTGTGCTGACAGCAGCATTAGCATCTGTAAAGCCTTTCTGCACGAATGTCTCTTCTCCAGCTGGCTCACCACCCTCTGTAGCACAACTTGTCCCATTTTATACTACAGATGAATCTCCTAACTGCAAGATCTGGTTGGTTTGGGGGTGACTCCTTAAGCTGTGACGCCTGTGTTTTTCTCAAGAGCAGCAATCACTGAAATGTCACTTAAAACTATATTGCAGTATAACAGTTCCCTCCCTACACAAAACCTTCACCCTCTTCAGAAGCAGAGAGACTTTAATAACTCCTTTAAATTCTTGGTTTAGGTGTCTGCATGTTTCTTTGTAGTCAGAGAATCTGTGATGAGTTTCAGGGGATCTCTGTTCCCTTTCAGAAGTTAAACAGTCACTTCCCAGCCCCCCTCTTTTTGAGAAACATGCCTCTGTGATAACCTAAGCTTTCAGCTCACCAGGAGAGCAGAGAGGTGGGTGCTTGACTGATGCACTGTTCATACCACCTTCAGTGCTCACCACAGGGCTCCTGAAACACCTCTGGGTCTTTACAGCTGCCTCGTGTCATTTCTCAAGAAGAAGGATGATGCTGGAAAAGGTGGGAGAAGAGGATAGAAGGCAGGGTGTAGAACAGTAACTTGATGTATTAAGGCAAAAGCAAACCTTGTAGAAGCAAGGCTGGAGCTTACCGCCTTACCTTGATATTTGTGGGGTATTTTTTTCAAAGCTGTCTGAGGAAGCAGCGGTTTTGGGAGCAAAGATTTGCAGCATATCCATCAACTTCAGAGTAAGCATGTCAGGGCTGGGAAGAAGGAGCTATATTTCAGGAAGAGAGAAAACAAAGTACTCTGGGCAGCTGCAAACCCATTAGTCTAGTCTCAACAGAGTATAAGGTTAAGAACAAATTACAGAAGGAAAAGAGAATTAAAGCTACAGCAGTAAGTGGAAAATGGAATCAAATACAAAATGGGTTTATCAACAAAAGCATTGTGTGCCCTTAACTTGATCCTTTTCTTTACCTCCTTTCCCTTACCTGGGTGAAAAAAGAAATTGGTAAATCTAATCTAGTTGGATTTCAGTAGGGCACTTGATGCAGTGAGGGCTGGAAGGCAGCTAGATAAGCTGAAGTGAAAGGAATTAGTAAGAGAATTTTAGGTGGGTAAAATGCCGGGGAGAGGCAGATGATGTGTGGAGTCAAAAGTGAACTGCCACCATGGAGGAATGTCACTGGCCTTGGGAATAATTCTGCTTGCAGTAATGGCTCTAGCTCAGCAAAAAGCAGCATGAAAAGGAAGTTTGCTGATTAAATGCATTTAGGAGAATTACTCACAGTCTGAAGCAGAGAAGTGCGAGGTCCTTCTTCTTTGCTCCTGCTAACAGGAATGTCTTTTACACACAGAGATTCACTGGCTAGAAATGACAGAAGAAGAGACAGATCTGGGTGCATTCATCATTCACGAGGTGATTATGAAGCCCCGATGTGACGTGATCACAAAGACAACAGCCTTAAAGAGATCATTACGTTAATCTTATTTAGGATGCTATATACAATTTGTCACTCATATTCAGAAGTGGGCTCGGGGTTGGCAGCAGCGTGGGGGAGCTGGAATAACAGAGTCTGTCTCTGTGCCTACCCCTGCTCTCCATATGAGCGGACATGGAGCCTTCCTTAGCTTAGGAAAAGGCTGGAATGGATGAACTTCTCTCTTAAAAATCCTTTTTAAACACAGGGATGTGCGCAGCGAAATGAGCCATTACAGAAGGGAAGGAGCCCAGCCATGATTTAGTTGGGCAGTCCCTTTCTCATCTGAGTTTGGCTCTTTTTAAGGCTGCACAGATTTACCTCTCCCTGCAATTTGCTGTGCTTCCTTGGCAGGCAGAGCAGGTTAGCACGACAAGCACAGCATTATAAGAAAAGATGGGCTGAACACAGGCCCACAAGCCCACATTTTTCTGCTCCATCCCCCAAAGAGTTTTTCCTTCAAGGGTAAGAGATCAGTCCGAAGTCTTGTGCTCTTGGTGCAAGTGACTTGATGGTGTTTCTCCCACACAATGCCTGCTCCCATAAGCTCTCTCAGAAGGGAAGTTTTAAACCCAGCATCTCAGAAAAGGCTCGGTTCTTTGGAGAAACACACAAAAGCCAGTCTGAACTAAATGTGCCACATGCTTATGCTGCAGGACTGAAAGGGTTTCATCGTGCTGGTTTTCATGGTGGGGAGAGAGTGGTGGGTCTTGAACCTAGTTTACACCTAGATGGGATTAGTACTGATCTAACACTTGACTGAGGGTGGCGGGGCGGGAGGGGCTGCAGTAAGTATAGCTTGCTGCAGCTTGCTTCTGACAATGATTTCTGAGGTTTATTTAATTTAATTGGGGGAAATGAAATTGGGACGAGACCTCAGGCAATCATGTAATTCAGCCTCCTGACCCGACGACAAGATTAAGTAAGCACAACTCATTTCTGACAGATATTTGTTGAACCTGTTCTCAACAGCCTACAGTGACAAGGCTCCCTGGCCAATCTAGTCCAGCGTTTTATTGCTTGATAGTTAAAAAGCTTTTTCTACCACACAGCTGAAGCTCTTAGTGATGAAAATGAATCTACCTATTTTCACAGCCCCGTTGAAAAGTGCCTTTCCACCCTGACAGTGCAATTTCCCCAAACCAGCTGTATATACTTTTTGGCAATTGTCTGCATCTTTTGGCAATTCCAACGGTGGTTTGATATTTTTTTTTCCCACTGCTTGTGCCTTTCACTCTATCAAAAGCTTTGGAGTCAAGATGTATCACATCTAGTACACCCCCCCATTCTGCTAGCGCAGTTACCCTGTCAGACAGCGAGGTTAGATGGGCTTAATGTGATCTTCCTGATGAATTGAAGTTGGAGGGCTTTTTCAGGTTTGAAGTGCACATTGGAGGGGAAGCTAATTCATACGTGCAGCTGCTGCCTGACAGGGATGAGAAAGAGGCTGGGGGAGAGGGGCTTGGGGCTGTGGCCAGCTGAAGGGGAAGGAGGCAAATTCAGCCAGGATAAAATGCAATGCTGGACAAGCAGTCGGCTGTTTGGGTTCTAGGGATAACAGAGTCTGCCAGGAGCCCCGCGGGTAAGCACCGCGAAGTGTGGAAGGACGGTCTGCTACAAGTGTTTTAACAGTGTGTAACATCAGAGATGCATCAAGTCTGTGCACCGTGAACCCCTCTGGAATTCATTATGGACTCGAACATGCTGAGAGGTTTTCAGAGTTAACAGGCTTGGGCTGCATCACTCTGGGTGGCTTTTCAGATTTCAGCAGCGCTTGCGCCTTTGTTGTATCCCAGAGTTTTCACAGCATCTGGAGCAGATCCCTCTGGGCAAGGCTCCCAAGTTTCAGGTAAACATCACGTTCAGGGAAGTACTTTTTTAGACGTGTTTACAACATCAGCAGGGAGAACTCACCAGCTGCCTTGCTTCCTCTCACTGTACTGCAGACAGCTTATCTCCCAGGGTTACTTCATCGTCCTCCTTGTGCTGTAGTTCGCAAAGAGCTAAACTCAGCAGCAGTAGTCTTAGCTAGTCCCAGCACATCTTGCAAGCTTGCCACTGTTTCTCCCCCATATCATATACCTGGACACTCCTTTTTCCCCAGTAGGCAAGGCACATAGCCATATGGCAGGAGGGAACAGAGAGATGAGAAGCAGAGCAAGTTGCAGACAGTTCCCCTGTCCATCATGACCTTTTCTCCCATACCAGCTTCATCCTTCCCTCATGCCACCTCTTCCTGGGATGCAGAAGTCATCCTGTCCTTATTGGAGGCTACGCCTGCCATCTCCTGAAGCCATGACTGTATTTATGCCAGACTGCTCAGCCCTGGGACACAGGGCAGACTGGGGACCTGCAGTCACCTGTGCTGTCAGACGGCTGCTGTAGTTTTAGCCCAATTCAGCTATTGCTGTCTGAGACAAAGCCCAGGCACACCTTGGGGTGGCACTCAACAGAGACTATTCCCAGTAAGTGGTTTCACAGAATCAGAGTGGCTGAGGTTGGAAGGGAGCTCTGGAGGTCATCTGGTCCAGCTTGCCCCTGCTGAGGAATCACCCAGAGGGCCTCTATCAGCCAGGAGTCAATGCTGGGTACTGGCCTCCTGCCAGACTTTGTGCCACTGCTCACCACCCCCTGTGCCCAGCCATTCCACCAGGTTTCAGCCACCTCACTGTCTGCTCATCAGCAACTTGTCTGAGAGGGTTTTGTGGGAGACAGTATCAAAGACCCTGTTGAAGGTGAGGCATTTTATCACAGAAGGTTCACTTCCCTTGGGTGAATCCATGCTGACTATTCCTGATGATTTTCTTGTCACCCATGTGCCTGGAAATGATTTCCAGGATTACCTGTTCCATCATCTTCTCACGGATCAAAGTGAAGCTGACTGAATCCAGGATCCAGCTGACCCTGGATCCTCCTTCTTGCCCTTCTTGAAGACAGGAGAGGTGTTTGCTTTCCCCAGGTCTTCGGGTGCTTTGCCCAGGTGCCATGACCAATCAAGAATTATCAAGAGTGGCCTCTCAATGACTTCTGCTGGCTCACTCAGCACTTGTGGGTGCATCCCATCAGGATTTGATGTATTTCTTCTGTTTCAGAGGCAAGCAGATCCAACTGCCTGTATCCATAAGCGTGTTCTGCCTGTTTGACAGAGCACTGTCCTTTTCTCATTTCGCACTCTCCATCCTTATGTTCCTCACACTCCACAGTGCTGTCTGCTTTCTGGGTAGTTTTCCACTATTCAAGCTGAGTGCACAAGAGTTGCAAACTTGTTCCCTCTTACTAGACCCAAAAGCTCACAGATTATTTATTGATTCTCTACATGGAAGCTTCTCTAAACACAGCTTAAGGGAATCCAGCTGTGGCCAGCTGTTCTGCCTGGAGGAATGTGGCACCCAAGGGCACATGTTCCCTGCCCAGTGCCTCACTGGAAGCAGCAAGTCCTTGGATCAGGGCAAGTGAGTCCAGAGATGCAGCAAGTAGCGTTCTTCAGGTTCAAGTTCTTCCTTTCCACTCAGCTGGATGAGCTCCTCCTCCCAGACAGGCTGGCATAATGTTCTCCACATCCTCAGGGCAATTCTCAGCCTCAACTAGATACTCAAGAGTTCCTAGAAAATCTTTTGCATCATTGCCGGGCCTCGTTTTAGCAAGGATGCTTGTGTTTTCCAGGAACTCCCTCAGCACCACGGTCACCTGGGGCTTCATTTCCTCCAGCCTTGCAGGCAGACTCAGCATCTGTCGCAGACGCCTTGGCTCTGTCTGAGAAGCAGCTGCCACCTGAGAATTCACTCTTTGCTCATTCCCTGTCTCCTTTTTCTGGAGTGGAGCCCTCCAGGCCTGCCAGCTGACAGCCTTTCACTTCCCCCAGATCAGCTCCCACCATCTGAACATCCTTGCTATGGCAAGTATGGCCAGCTGCCCTTTTGGGTCAGCAGGAGGGCAGGTACTGCATACACTACACATGCAAAAAACTACAAAAAGTAGAGAATAAATTTGAGAAATGCTACTTGCTCCCCTAAACTTCTGGAGATCAAGAGCCCAGCATAAAGCCTGGCTGGACAGAAGAATGCTGAGCAACCTGTCTAGGTCAGGATCAGTCGCTGTCCTTCATATTGAACTTCCTATAAGTCACTCTTTAGAAAATATGTACCCAGCAGCAAAGACTGTAAGGAAATTTGTTTTAAACATTTGCAGTTTCTAAAGTGCTAATGTTTTAATGCAGTGAGAAAGGTGAGCTGGAAATGGCAGCAGCAGGGGTAACAGGGCAGTGGTGTACAGAGGGAGTGCCTCTGGCCATTCTTTGCTTCTGTGCTTGAAAATTCTATTACCATGTATTAAAATTTCCAAAATTTTCAGCCCTGGCTCTTGTGCACTGTGCATCTCTGTAGCCATGCTGGCAATCCTGCTCTGAATTCCCTTAATGTGGAGCCTGGGATGGGGCTGAAGCTCATGGCAGCCTCTTAGCATCCTTCACCTTAGACACAGCAGCCTCTGTGGCAGAAACAAGCATGACTGCAACTGCACAAAAGGGCAAACAGCCTGATGCTGCCAAAAACCGCAGGAGTCCTCCCCAGCTGTGGTTGTGCCAAACCTGCTGGGCTAGCTAAACTTGCTGCTGGAGGTGGCTTTCCCCCACCCCAGAGACTCTGCAGTGCAGTGGGTCAGCACCTGCTCTCTCGGTGAGCACTGTGTGCTCCTCCCAAAGCACTGATGCCACCCGGCTGCGTTTTTACGAGCTGACGCTTGCCGGAGAGTTGTTGCCTTCGGTGTTGTTGCAGAGTGGAGTGCCTGGTGAAATCTTTACCCCAGGACGTCCTAATCACATGTAATCTCCTTCTGTCCTTGAGAGTGGTGCACTGAAAGAACCTGGGCATCCCAGGGGCAGAAACACTTTGCCTTTCATCCCAGAGCTGGCAGCCAGAACCCCCCCTCGCCTGCCCCCACGGGGCTGGCTCTCCCCTCCTTACTCACCCCCTCTGGTCCCAGGTAAAGCTCCCAGTGATCATCACAGAACGCTTTATACTTGGTGCAGTGAATGCAGACAGAGAGCTGACAGTCCCTCTGGCAGCTGCCAGCTCAGAAGGTGCACAAGGAAGGTTGCCTGGGCATGTACTTTAGCTCTAAATGCCCTGTTTTTCCACAAGTTTGCGTTTTGATGAACATAATGTTCTGGGAATGAATGAGCTATCACCAAGCAACATTAACTCTGTGTTAACAAAGGGTTTTGACATTGAATTTAAGCCTGAGGACAGTGCTGGCACAAGAATGAGTTATCACAGGCTGGGCCATGGGTACACTGAGGATGGAAATTAGAAGAAGCTTCCCACCTGCCAGTGCAAGGATCTGGAACAGCTTTTCAACAGCGGCAGTGAGGCCAGGAGACAACTTGTTGTGGGACTGGAAGTCTCTGAGCAAGAGGATGCAATGGAGCTGCCTGTCACAGGCCAGGAGACCTCTGCCACTCCTCTCCTCTTATGCAATTGCAGGACATTTTCATAATGGCTTTGCCCTTAAAGCAGCTCAAACCGAGCTGGGTGCCTGGGGCTCGCCTGGAAGTGGGGCTGTATGGGGCTGTGGGGTGGTGTCCTGGGCATACTGCAGAGTGCTGTAGGGCTGTAATTACCCAGGCAGTGCAGGATGTTCATCCTCCTGCCTCCAGCATGCAGAGAGCTAAGCACAGAAATTGGAGGGGACAGTATGTGACAGGGAGGCCCCAAACCAATTGCTTCAGGTGATGGCTGGGTGTCTTGGAGATCTGAGGGGATTTCTGATGAGCAGAAGAGGGCTCCTCCACGCTGCAGCCCAGGGGAGAGTGAGCTGGGCACTCAGGGGCTTTGAGGCCAGCTCCCCCGCTGGCTTAGTGCCCAGCCAGGATACTGGTTCATGGCCAGGGTTCCATCCATCACCCCTTTCCCAGAGTATGCAGTCAGTTGAATGAGACCCCCTTGGCACAGGATGGCAAAAGGGGACGAGAGAAGGGGATGCCCCAGGAGCATCTGTCAAGGGGAAAGATGACAGCAGCTCTCCCAGGGCAGCTGCAGGCTGGGTGCTACAGTGAACCAGCTGCACCTGCCTGCGAGCACTGCTCCTTTCTGCTGCCAGCCCTGGACACCAGCAGCCCTGGACAGCAGCAGCCCTGGGATGTGGCCCCCAGCTCCAGCCACCCCTGCCTCCCGGCACCCACCTGTGCTCAGCTGCCCAAGGCAGAAATCCTCGAGTGAAACACTTCACTGCCAGATTACAGTGGATTATAGGAGCCGGGGATAAAACGGGAGCTACAACAAAATCGGTGCTTGACTGTCTCTTTTCTGTTCTTTAACAGATGATTAAGGCCCTGCCAGAGTGACGTCTACATCGTTCCTCAGTGATGAAGGTTAGGGGTTTCAAGCCTAGCTGCTGACTCATAATCAAGAAGCAGAGAAAAGGGAATATAAGCGTGAAGAATGTTGCTGAAATGGCTTGAATGTGTTCAGAGATTAGCGTAGACAATATATTGCTGCCTGTGTTATGGCTGGTGTGTTTAGAAGATGTTGTTAATGGAATCTGATATTTTTAAAAACATGGAACACCTGTGTGTCAAGCATTTGCCTTATATCTGCAGATCCACTGCCAGAAAGGGCAGATTGTTAACAAGCTTCTCCAGAAAGCATCTTTAATTCCCAATGTAATAACACCAGTGCTTTTTTCTAAGCCTAGATGCCTTTGGATATCTTGGTGAGCTGTTGAACCACTGGGTGGCATGTCCTTGTCCAGAGTCTAGCCTGGCTCTACAGGGATTAAGATTTGCTCCCTGTGAGTGCATGTCTGCAGACCCTTCTGGGACATGAGGCTGGTGCTCCAGCTTCCCCATTAAATACTCAGTTTCTGGCTGCACTAACTGGCAAACTCAGCAGAGGCCTGGAACATGACCTTCATCTAAGCTAAGTCACCTCCAGTGCATGTTGCTCCTGGATCAAGGCTGAGGCAGGCGGGGGAGGCTCAGGCTGCTGCTCCTGAGATAACTGGAAGGATCAGGGGAGCTGGGTGAGTGCTCAGTCTAAACAATGGCTTCAGAGTCAGGGCTGTGATCATACTCAAATTAATTTCAAATATGCACAGTAACACAAGGAGCAATTTGCATAAGACGTCACATGGAGTTGCATACAATTTGGCATATTTAAACAAAGTACAATAAAGCACAGCTCGGGCGGGTGTGTGAAATCATTTGTGCAGTGAACCGTGCAGAGAAACGACGTACAATTATCACCAAAGAAGAAAACAAATGGCAGCAACCACCCAGGATGCAAAGTGAGCTCAGAAGCTGTGGAACACCAGCTTCTTCCTTCATCCTGATAGATGCTTGGAGTCAGGTTATCATGCACTTCCTTTCCAGCAGGCCCTTCTGGTGCAGAGGATGGTGCTCGCTGTTTCATACCACTACTCACTCCTTCCTTCACATTTGCATCCTTGGCTTCAACTTTGCTAAGCACTTTCTTCATGCATCATTCTTTCTGGGCTTCCCAGTTCATAGATTTCCAGGTCTGAGGGACTCCTCCCTCACCAGGCACTGCTCCAGTACCTGCTCCAGGTGGTACTGTCCTTGCCCTTTAGTGGTAAAGGCTAGAGGCCAAAAGACTGGCTCTGGGAGCACAAGGGCAGACTCTGACAGCCTCATTTTTTGGTGGTCTCAGTGCTGTGCATGTTCAGAGCACGATCCCTATGGCTCAGTTCTTGGTACCTCTGTAGGTCACATGGAGTGGATTCCATCTCAGCTCCTGGAAAATGGTGGCTGGACAACTAACACAGATAAGGAAGGAAGAAAAGGGAACAACATCCCTTAAGTGGGAATGTATCATCCTTTAGAGCAAACATCAGAGGGCTGAGACCTTTAAACCTGTGAAAGGGACTTTCAGCCCCTGACCTACATTTTATGACAGTCCTGCATCTCTCACACATGGGTTGGGTCAGAACTGCAGCAGTGAGGGTGAGCTCTGAGGGCTGACCCGTGAGCATGTGCTTTCCTTTCCCTCCCCAGGAGGCAGGCAGGCAGGAGAGGATTCAACTGCTGCTCCTGAAACAGCTGGAAGGATGAGGAAAGCTGGGAAAGTGCTCTGGCTAAACTGGGGCTTCACTTTTGGCAGCACCCTGGTCCCCATGAGCTCCCAAAGCCATGCTTCACCCTCCTTGTCTTCATTTACCCAGCACTTTTAATGCCCCCTAGCTCTAAATTTCTATTCTCATCCCTGCCTTTGATCCTACTTCTCCTTCCAGCCCCATCATTTAATCCTAGCCACAATTTCTGGTTCTGCCCACTCTCTCCTCACCCTGCCTTTTCCTGTTCTGTTTCATACTCCTGCTCCCTCATACCTCTCTTTAGGCCTTTGCCTGACAGCCTCAGCTCCTTATATTTTAGTTAGACCATTTGTTTCTCTCTGCAAGACTGCCTGAGCATCAACAAAGACCTGTCACCAAAACCCTGGAAGAGGCAATGTTATGCTTAGTCACCCTTTTGTCCCAGCCCTCTTCTAACTTGCAGGTACAAGGGGAAAATCTGTCTCTTCCCCATATCCTGCACTCAGAATTACTGTGCTGCGTATGGAGCTACAAGTAAGCTGCCCAATGTGAGTAGAAACAAGAAACCCACATTTATCCAGGACAGTATTTTTGGTTTTCAGTTTTGTCATGGAGGCCCTGATGCTTGGTATAAGAGAAATCTCATTATAAAGGAACCTCTTAGGGTTCCTGCTGTGTATCCAGCCAACGCAGGGTACACAGAGCGTCGGATCTCGTTTGTGTGATGTTTGTGTGATTTGTGTAATATGCCACCTAAGAAAGAATTGGAAAAGCAGAAAAATACATGGGAGAGGAACCACTTCAGGCTTAGATAACTCATCCTGGTATTACCAAATGTGTCTGAATCAACACTATAATCTGGGCAGAAACCTCCACTGTAGGTGTATTTAACCACTGTGTTCATGTTTTCATTAATGAACTCATTCAGGCAAAACTGTGTCCTAATCTGGCTAGATTGACTCCCCTGATACTAGCAGAGGACACCCACCACTGATGCCCCTTGGATTGGGAAGAGCTCAGAAAGCTTCTGAAGCCTGTGTCACTTTACCAAGGCTTAGAGAGAGGATCACGATGCCTGTGATTCTGGTGCATCCTTTCACAGGCAAACTAACAAGGAAACCAACTGGCTCCTCAGCCAGGCCAGGCTGTAACTCAGATTTGACCAGTGCATGCTGTAGGCATCACACCATGTTCCTCTGATAGAAAACAAGTCACCCCAGGCTTGTTTGCTTGCTTGTTTGTTGAACCCTTGTGGTATGTCCAGCTGTCGACAAAGTCTGAGCTTCAAACTAGACTGGCTGCCCTAGAGCATCTGCTCTCCTGCCACGGGAGCGCTAACTAGGAGCCACAGAGAGGCAGGACAGGGCCCTGGAGCAGAGACTGGCATTTGCATCCCCGCCAGATCCCTTGTGAGGATTGATCTGAGGCTGAAGATGGTTTTGCTTGTATTCTGGTCACTCTCAGAGAAAGCTGGGCTTTGGATCAATGTGGAATGCGTCACTGAATGGCCTATTATTCACTGAGTGCAATGTGCACTCGGAGACACAGCAGCCCTCAATAAAGATTCAATTCTGCCTCCAAGGATCAAAGCAGGAATGAACCAAGGGAACTACTCAACTCTTTTACATGATGCTGAAATGAGAGGTTGCTTGTTTCAGGGCGACTCTTTATGGCAGTTTCAAGTTGTGCATTTCTCCTAATTAAATGGTTGTCCACACAGCCAGGTCCCTTTAGTAGAGTGCAGAGCTACCTGTGATTGAAGCTCTCCATTCCCCCTGCACAAAGGCTCACACTTGGAGTTAGCAAAGGCTAACTCTTGAGTTAGCACAGCTTGTCCACGCTGCCATGCCCGCTCCACACCCTCCTCCAGGAGCACAGGGATGCCCACAGCTCCACAGGTGTTTTCCCACCACTTCCCTCATGCCCATGGTGTCAGGATGGCTCTCTCAGCACAGGCCCGGGGAGGAGGGCAGAGCCAGAGAGAATGGAGTCCTAACTTCCAGTCACAACTCTGGAGAAGGTCCTTGAGCAGGGGAGGTAAGCAAGTGTTGTTGGTGGCTGCCACATCCCTGCAATACAGACTCTTCCAGCTGACAGTTGCATGATTTTTTTTCCTGTAATGGGGTAATTTATAGCAGGTTATAGAAGGCATTCAGCTGGAGGGAATCCCAGATTTTGGAGATGTTTTCAAAATGTTTTTCTGAGCTACTCTCTTTCCCAGGAAATCACAGTGGTCAGCAACACTTCATGCTTGTTTTTTGAGCACTCATTTGGGTGATTTTTATGTGTCTTGAAGTCATTGTACAGGTCTTATGTTCTTCTCTGATTTAAGTGATTGCATTCATTCCTCTCATCTCTGCCATCCTCATTCAGAATGCAACTCCCAGTGCTAGGTCCCTGCTGGAGAATAGGATGTGGGGGAGATGCTAGGGAAGGAGGCAAGGCTGCAGGCTGGAAAGGAATGGAGATGCTGGAATAGGAGTCAGGGCTGGGACCAGACTGGAAGGGTGGGAAGTCAACATGGACAGGTGAGCAGGAGTGATGTAGTGGGGAGTGGTGATGGGATATAGGTGGATCCGGGAGTCAGTGTTTCGGGAAGCCAGAAGAACAAGGGGCAGCTTGTGGAGCTTCTCCTGTGAGTCAGAGAGAGCCCTGGTGGAAAAGGGTATGTCTGGCTGAGTGCCTGCACCCCCAGCCTGTGCAGAGAGGGCACCAGAGGAAAAGCATCTGATGACAGAGAGAAGTCAGCAGGAAGGGCTGAAGCTCTGGCTGGAAGCAGATGAGGTTTGTGCAAAACATCTCACTGCACCAGTGAGTACATGAGAGTAATTTCAGCACAATGAGAACCTATCGCCACCTCTCTCAAGTCTCTCTGGCTTGCCCAGCCCCAAAGCTGTTGACTGGAGAGGATCTTCCACCTAAAGTACCAGGGGTGAAAGTCTCTGCCCTTCCACACTCAGCACAGGGGCAGAAGAGGTGCTGTTCAGGTGCTGTTCTTGTGTGTCTGTACCCCAGGACAGCCACTGCAGGAGTGTGTCTGCTCTCTGATGGGCCTGGGGCCACCACCAATCCACAGAGGTCCTCAGGGTGCCATGTGGAGGGGCCTGGCCCTGCAGCAGGAAGGGTCCTTCCAGTGGGCAGAAACCCCAGAGTCCGAGGCCAGGTCTGGTCTGTGAAGCCTGCTCCTTCCTCCAACAGTAAATCAGCGGATCAGGGACGCCTCCAGTGCCCAAAGGACTCAGACAGGACAGAGGGAGCAGGGGTGGGAACCATCCCCATCCCCAGCAGTCTTCCAACCATTGCCAGGGAGCAGCCCTTTGGAGTGGCCATCAAGCCTGGTGCGCCCCCAGCCCCGATTGCCGCTGGGCTTGCGAAGTGGAGGAGTTGCAGGAGACAAGGATGCTTAATTACAGAGCAGCCCTGGAAACCAGCAACAGCAGCAGCACTGTGGCCAGGAGGGGAGGCAGCAGGGCTGTAAATAGAAATTGCGGAGGCAGCCGCGGGGAACAGAGTGAGGGAAGCTTCTGCGCCTGCTGCGCTGCATGTCCCTCCCTTCCCCTCGACTTCTGTCACCTCTCCCGGACACCCTGGCCCCCAGCGTGACAAGCAGCCCCAGGGCGTGCCTGGGGGACGGCAGCTCCAGAGGCAGGACAGCGGGTTTGGGTGGGGAAGCGGGTGAAGGAGGGCTCGTCCTCCACCAGGCGCCACCTCCCGTGGAAATGCATGAGGGTGGTCAAAGGGCTCCTTTAGTCGGCAAAGAGACCAAGATGGACACGGGGCCAAATTGCCCCCTCTACTCCCAAAAAGAGAACGTGGGATGCCAGCAGTCTGAGCCCCCATCCCGATGGGGTCTGCCCAGGGTGCAGTCCCTCTCATCCCACCCTGACTTTCCCAGTGTGGGACCTGCCACAGAAGCAAGAGGTCCGCTTTCAGTATTTTGCAAAGTTTTATTTAAAAATGTTGAAACTAACATCCCACAAGATTTGAATATTTCACCACAAGGAGAAGAGAAATCCTACAAAAATATATATCACAGCGCACAAGGGCAGGGGAGGGGGAAGAGCGAGACTGAGCAGAGGAGCAGGAGGGAGGCTGGAGGGGAGGATGGAAGCCGTGGCAGAACGAGACCGAGTGGCAAAGGGAGAACAAGAGAGGAGTAGGGAGAGCGAAACAGTAGGAGGGGAGAGAGAACCAGGAGGGAGACCATGGTACAGGACAAGAGTGGGAAGAGGGAAAACAGTGGGAGAGGGAAGACAACAGGAAAAGAGGAGTAGAGAGCCAGCAGCTGGTGAAGGAAGGGGACCTCTCTCTATGGTGCTGCCAAGGTAGGGCCAGGACTGCAGTGGGACATTAGCAGGGATGCAGCTGGGGGGCTGGAGTTTGACTCAGGATTTTTGTGCTGCAGGTCTCAGCTCTAAGGCTGTGCCACAGATGTGGTGTGTCAGTGTGAATAAACGAAACCGCAGTTTAATTCAGAACAGTCTCAAGGTGGTCCTGTTTGAGAACTTGCAGGGAATGAACAAACCACTCCTTTCCAAGCATTTTTCTTCATCGGGAAGTGGAGTGGGAAGTGAAGGGACCAGATTTGCAAGGGCACTTGGGTGCCATTGAGGAAGAGGTAGATAGCCCTCTCTGAATTTTGGGATGCCTGGCTAGATGTGAGTCCCTGGAAACTGGACTGGAGGAGAGGTGTGGAAGCACACACTGGAGGCCTGCTCCCTGCCTACCAGTTGCAACCAACCAGATGGGAAAGCCCAAGCAAGATTTGGCCTTGTGGTCATACCACTCTCTTGGGTAAAGACAAGGAGACTCCAGTTCCTGCTTCAAAGCAGGAACTTCCCTCCCTTCCACTGTGCTCACAGAGAGACCACCCTTGTGTTCAAAAAGCCAGGGCTCTCCAGGAGCTCAGCAGAGACACAGTTACTTCATCTCACTCCGCTCACCTGGATGTTCCCTTTTAATAGCATAGAAATGTTGGGCAGAATTAGCCCAAGATTATAAACACTTCCAGTTGGTTTCCCTCCACACTTTTCTCTCTAATGGAAAGAAAAAGCTTTCCATTTTTAATGGAAAGAAAAAAAAAAAAAAGAAACCTTTCCCCTCCATTCATCTAGAAGACAGGGAAACCTGATGGGCTGTGACTAAGAAGGTGCTGTCCTCTGCCCTGGCTTGGTACTCAGTGCTGTCAACCCATCCATGTGCACATCCTACAAAATATTACCCTGGGCCAGGGTAGAGACATCAGGCATGCTCTGGCTCCAGTCTGTGTAGGGGAAGATGGTTTATAAGGCTCCAGTCATGGAGAAAACAGATCCAGTGAGATTATTTATTGACTGGAAGAAGCTTGTGTGTCCACATGTGTTCTGAGGGTTTTGTTCCAGGGACAAAGCATAGCAGTGAATGTTTGGGCAGGACAATGAAGCTGTTTCCCTGTATCTAACCTGTTTTGTGTGAAAGATTGAATGACTATCATAAAAACGTATTTGGCTAGGAAAATTGTTATTAGAAAAGATGTTCATTATACCCAAGCCTCTGTTGTTGTAAGAGTTTTCTCTATACAGCCTCACCAGCTTCCCCCTTACCACAGTATCCATGAAAGTTTCACTCCCTGGAGATTCTTTTACCAAAACCAGAGACATGTAAAAGGGGGAGGAAAAAAACCCCAAACCATCAAAATCTGATTTGTTTCCAGAATTTACAAGAGTCTTCCCAGGAGAGTGCAGGGCTTCCCCACATCAAGTGTTGGAAAGTGTTTTCACTATGCCTTCTGTGGTCCCCTGGCACTCTCTTACAGACCTTCTCTCCATGCAGCACGTGGAAAGAGAAAGTCCAAGGACAGCCCTTGAAGTGGAAGAGTCTAAACTCTGGCCTTGTTTCAACAAATTCTGTTGATCAAAGAACAATCTAATTAATCTGGTCTGGAAGATTACTTCAACCAGTTCAAGGTATGGTAAATTGCCAGCAATCAGCAGTGCAGCCTCCTGCAGATGTCCTTCCCCAGCAGGGACGTGCCAGGGAGAGGGGGAACAGGGGCAGCAATGAATGGGGCAGCGAGCAGGAACTGCCACCTGGTCCTTCCCTGCTCATCTGCAGCTTAAATGTCCACCAAAGCCTTGCATGGATCCTGAAAAATAACAGGCTCAGTAACAGATTGATCCATGGTAAAGCACTAATATCCCCTGCTGTAAGCACAGACTCAACCTGTGCTTAGACTAGAGATCTCCAGAGCCCTTTTCCACCTACATCTTTCAGCCACTCTGTGCTTTTAATAAGCCAGTAATTTTATTTGACCTGTCATTTTCTCCAAATCTCTACTGTTTTTGGGAAGCTTATTGTAATTTACACTCTGATTTAAATGCCCTTCACAGTGAGTCAGATGGGACCCGAGAACACCTAATGGTTCAGCTGGGTAAACGGGCAGAAGCAGCCCTCTTATGAAATTCCCTGTGCTTTGTCCTATAAAGAACAGGCTTTTAATGCAGAGATAAAGGAGGAAAGGCTGCTTCCCTCTCTCCAAGATGACTTTTGTCAGAGACCTTGTATGGTGCATTAGGACCTTCAAATTGTGGGTGATTTTCCTGCCTCTGGCCACATCAGCCCAGCAGCTGAAGAGTTTTGTACACTGTAGGGGCAACCTTATCTAAATGAGCATCTTTTCACCTCAGGGTGGGGTTTTAATTAATTTGAAGTTGTCCATAAAGGCTAAGAGGAACTATTGTCACTAAGCTGAAATTTGCCATCTTGCATGTCCTCAAAGTGACACCCATGGGTCCTTGCCTAGGAGATGCACGGATCTTGCTCACACAAATAAGTGACAGTGTGGCTGCCAGCCCCACAGACCACCACAGCCCCGAAGGACCTGCGCAGGCAACCAGTTTGGACAGATACCTGTGCCGTTGCTCTCAGTTTCTGACCAGCTGGGGAACTGAATGAAGCTTCACCTGGGAGCCCAGATATCCCTCTCTCAGGCCCTTGGTGAGCACTGCCGTGTGGGCTTCCAGTCACCTTGCACTCCAGGAGAGACCTACTAGCAGTACATAGCAACCCTTCCAACGTTCCCAAGATCAACGCTAAACTGCTCTTGGCCATCCCAGGTGCAGAGTCCCGTCTGCTGCCTTGTTGCCTGTACCAGGAGTGTCTGAAAGCAAATCTCTTCCTGAGCCCAGCAAAATTCAAGTTCCTCATGCCCAGCAATGTCTGCATTCCACTCTTTAGCTGTGTACAGGACACTTGCTAAATAACATGGTGAGCAGAGGGCTTCACCTCGGATTTTCTGGGAAGCATCGCTATAGACTGGTGTTATTCAGAAAAACCTTGCTGAAGGAGGCTGAAGAGGTGGAGAGGGACAGCAAGGAGGCTTTCAACAGATATCAAAGCATTTGGAAAGCTAAAGGAATCTTTTCCGACTTTAACTGGCAAGAGAATTAGCACGGGGGTGGGAACTGAGGGGAAAAAACTGTGGACAGAGAGAGGAAGAAAGATACAAGCTGAAGAGGAAAAAACCCAAAGGAGTGTTAGGCAGAAAGAAACTGGAAAGATGTGAATATCTTCCATCCAAAGGGAAGATAATGTTTCCTTCAAGGAAATGGGTTGTTGAGAGGGCCCAGGTGCTCTGTGAGCCTCTTCTGCCCAAGCTTCACCCACCCTTGGGACTCTCAGGAGGGCCAAGGTCTCAGGAACAGACGAAGTTGCCACCATCCGAGTCACCTGGCGGGCAATCCTGCAGCCACTGAGCTCCAGACGTTCACTGCAAAGCACACGACATGGGAAGGGACACACGGAGGGTGAGGGCCCACGGGGACAGGGGTACGCCTTTCCGCCTCGCCTACCCCCGATGTCAGGCATGCACTGGTGAGAGAGTCATGGAGATCCAAGTGTGCCTGCGCACACACGCTAGAAGAGGGGCTGGGGAGGTCAAGATTTCACACCACCAGCAGCTGTCTTCCCTCCCACCGTTCTGCTCTCTCGTCACCCTGTCCTGCGTGGGCAGGGCGGGTGCCCAGCCTTCCCCCAGCAGGAGGCTAAGGAGGCCCAGCTCGTCCATTTGCCCAGGCACACCCCGGTGCGGTTAGTTAATGGTGATGGTGGTGGTGGGCCGTGGCACAAGGAGGTGGGTTGTTTTTTCCCGGGGTGGCAGAGGCGGGGAGAGTCCGCGCTCGCCAGCTGTGACAGGAGGGTGGGGGAGCCAGCTCAGCCTCTCCCGGGAGCTTCACAGGTTCACCAGTGGGATTCTGGGGGAAAGAAGGAATTGGAAATCAGTTAGTGATTGCACTGCCCCGACCTCCCACTCCCGCTAGCCAACGTCACCTTTGCCCTATCTCAGTGTGCCCATCCCCCTGTCCCCTGCCAGCCCCTCCTGTCCCAGCTTACTGGCCACTCACCGGTTGAGCTGGAAGGCTGCATTCTTCCCGTGGCCACCCAGTTTCTCTGCACCCTCCTGGCCCTTCCTGGACTCCTCTGCCTCAGGTGTGCGGGTCAGGGGGTCGCCGTAGGGCCCCAGGATGCTGACGGTGGTGGGGGAGAGGTCTGTGAGGGGCTGCTGGCTCTCCTGCTGCCTCCCACTGCTCTGCTGCCCCGAGTGCCGCCGGCGTTTCTGATTTCGGTCCCAGCTGTGGAGAGAGCAAGGTGTGAGGTAAAGAGACCAGCCCCAGCCCTTGGTGACAGAGAGGTTTGTGGGATGGGCCCCGCTACACTCAGCATTAGAGCCCAGCGTGGCTGAGTGCCAAACCTTGCGAGGGATTGCAGCACCAGATCTGCACCCCTGGGACAAATGGGTCCTAAGCCCACAGTCCTCCTGTAGCCCTGTGAGAGCCTCCGTTGGCCCAAAGCCCACTCACCAGAACTTGAATATGATTCCAGTGGCAACCAGGACAATGATTATGGAGATGGTGATGGTGACATACAGCTGGGGGTCCACACCTGCGAGACAGAGGAGTAGGGGTTGTGATGGTCACTCCCTCCAGTCCCCAGAGAGCAGCAGGGCAAGGGGAGGTTCCTGACGAGTTTTGCAGAAGGAGCTGCTCCTGCAGGGGACCGGGGGTGAGAGAAGCAACGGGCAGATTTACCTTCCCCCCGGGGCCCGAAGAGGAAGGGCCGCAGGGTGGCTGGGGTCTCGCGCAGGTTGAGCCCCGCGTTGTGCAGGAGCGAGTGGGAGTTGGGCTGCGCCGTGGCCATGCCGTGCGGCGAGACAAAGGTGTATCCCAGCGGTGGGAAGCCTGGGTTGGCTGAGTTTGTGTCCCCTCCGTCCTCATCCGACACCGTGGGACCCCACACGATGGCCCAGGGGTACTGGGAGGAGGGCATGCCGTCCTCGAATCCGGAGGGGGTGGCGGGCCGGGCCCCCGCGGCCTGGCGCCTCAGCCGCACCACGTGCCGCAGCTCTGCTCCGCGCGCGGGCAGGGCACGCTGGCGCGGCAGGGCCGAGCGGGAATCCGAGCGGGAATCCGAGCGGGAATCCCGCTCCGGCTGCGAGGTCCTTTCCCAGATGCAAATGGAGCGCGGGGCTGGGGGGCTCCGGCGGGTGCAGAGAGGCCGAGGGGCTGCTGGGCCCCGAGAGCGAAGAGACCATGTGCCAGGAGGAGGGATGGCCAAGACGACGAGGAGGAGATGCCACAGCTGCAGGGAGTGGATGCGGGAGAGGAGCGGAGGCATCCTGCTGTGGGATGGGGGGGAGAAACAAGAGAGCCTGATCTAAACGTTCCTCCTGCTGAAAGGCCAAGCAGCCGGGAGCAGCCCACCACCCACACTCCTGTTTTCTTCCCGCCTCACCTGCCAGCGTGGGAAGCTGTGAACCTACCAGGCACTGGGCTCCATCTCAGATGCAACAGTGTCTTTGCTCAGTCAGGATCTTGTCTCATCTTCTTCACTGGGAACCAAAAGGGAGGGGTGTCAGTGTCCCCTCACGCAGTGGTGACGGCTCTCTCCTTGCAGGCACTGTGTGCCACCGCAGTGAGCTCCCAGCCCTGGCAGGCAGGATAAGGGGAGTCCATGCACACACACGTGCACCCTCTCCTGCTCCCGTGCCCCCCATGCATGGAGGTGCACCGTCGTCCCCCCCACCGATGCCAAGCCCACCCATGAACACGTGCATTAGCATATGCTGACAAAAGCAAGGAGTGATCTCTGGAGCACACGTGCCCAGGCACATGCGCAGCTTCCCCAGGGACTCTCCTGTCTGAGGGCCGAGAATGGGATTCAGCATCTTTGTTTGCTTATCACTGGAACAAGTTGGAGTCTTAATTCCTGTGTTTATTTATAGTGTAGAGTGTGTAATCCATTTATTAAAAAAGAGCCTCTTCATTGTGTGCCAGAGCGAGGGAGCGAGAGGGGAAGCACGAGAGTGGTAAACCAAGACGACTGAGAAAGAGTGAATCAGCGAGAAAAAGTCCAGCCTCACTAAAGAATTTAAGAGAAAAAAACACGCCTATCAAATATTTAGTATTTACTTTCCTCTTAGCTAACATGAAATTACCTTCCCACACTTCTTGTCTTAATGTCCTCTGCACTGTCCCATCCCTCCCTCTCTCCTCTATTCCTCCCTTTTCTCTCCCACCTCCCACGGCTGAGCAGCAAAAGCACGGGGTGAGGCCGGGTCCTTTCAGCCGGATTTCTGCCCCGGACGCTCAGCGCCCTCCGGCATCAGCCCGGTGGCAGCACGGCTGCCCTTCATGCTGCCCGCCCCTTGCCTTGGCTGGGCACAGCGCCGTGCCGGCCCTTCCCCGGTGAGCTCTGATGTGCCTGACCCCGGATCCTCTCTGCAACCGCACGCACACAACGGACAAAAAAAAAAAAAAAAAAAAAAAAAAAAAAAAAAAAAAAAAAAAAAAAAAAAAAAAAAAAAAAAAAAAAAAAAAATCCTGCGAGACGTTCAGCCTGCTCCTTCATCGTGAAGGGGAAAGCATGAATGCCGATGATCCACGGTCATGCCCTCCTGTGGCTGCCGAGATGGAGAAACAGGGATGTTTGGCTGAGGGAGTCAATGCAGAGGCCAACCCTGCCCCTCCAGCCCTGAGCCAGCTGTGCTGCACCTCCCGCCTTCCAAGGGGTTACTGCCACCCGCCCCTGCTCACCCCAGGCCCTGAACAAAAACTGCAGCCCCTCCTGGGTGGGAGGCTTCCTCTTCCTGAGGGAAGAGCCTAGGGCTTGCTGTGATGTACACCTGAGAAGAGGGGCCAGGAGGAAGGGCACCCAAGACTAAGTAGCTGTCTAGCTCCTGCTGCATTAACCGGGGATATTTTTAGTTTCCTTCTGTTAAATATTTAAACAAAGTTCACAGAAAAAAAAAAAGAATTGTTGGCTAATGTGCCCTGCCCCTCCCTCTGGGGCAAGATCAGTCTCTGGAGGGATCCTGAGATGAAGATGAGGAGAAAAGAGCAGCTATTCTCAGCATTTCTTTGTTCTTTGCTCCTGAACCTCTAAGCCTTGGAGGGGACTCAGTATTAAAATGCAGCTCTGCAGAGAGGCAGCAGAATGGAGCAAGTTTCTTCTAAAGCCAGATACTGGCGAGGTCTTGGCCATCTGGATTATGATCACGATGCCGTGGAAGATCATGTCTGGCAACACAAATCCATGACAGAATTTATTCTGGACTTTGAAAGAGAGGGAATTCCAAGCATGGAGGACCTCCTTGTGTGAATCCCCAGGCTAGAAGGCCCACAAGTTGCAGGAGAGGTTTCAAGGTGGCTTAGAGTCATGCCTGGGGCCATGCCTGGGACTCGCCATGGGACAGCAGTTCCCTGGGATGAAGAGCCTGCTCTGCTTGTGGCACGGCACTCTCAGTCACAGCTCAAGTCTTTGGGGGCTGAGAGTGGTTTTGCATCGGGAAGCAGGAGATGTGGGGCTGGACATTGCCATTCCAGCAGGGGTGACCTTCTCCAGGTGCAGGTAGACCTCAGTGCCAGTCCCACAGCAAAGTGTGGTACAGTAGTGGTGCACGTATAACCTCTAGCACTCCTCCTAACAGCAGTGGCTCTAATGTGCCTCAGAAATGTGCCTGGGGGTAGGAATGCTGGGGTCACTGCGCTCTCCTCGCTTGTTGGGAGGTACCATAACGGAGACATAGCTGTTCTTCTAAGCTGAGATTGTGAGCTCCAGCAATGACACCCCAGTCTATGGACTTCCAGGGTTGAAAACCTGGGAATAAGAAACCCTACATAATAAGAGCCAAATCCTGGATGGTTTTCACACACAGTTGTCTAAATTCCAGCCCTACAGAGCAGATAACGTATGGAATGAGCTGAGGAGGGGTGAGCCCCAGCACTGACCGCCTCCTGTGCACATGATGCTGAGGAGGGGACAGCCTTGGGGATGCATCCTATGGGGTTGCAAACCCCAGACTGGAGACACTGCTGTGCGTGGGTTCTGCTGCCTAGAGTGAAGAGCTGGTGATTCCCGATGCCTCCACCCCAAAGGGGGCTCCAGATGAGTGCAGGAATGATGCAAAGTCAGTTGGGCTCCGTCAACACGTTCTGGTTTGTTAATGAGATCGTGGCCAAAGACTGAGAGTGTGTCCTGGACTGGCATGACCAGGACTGATTGTGGAGGAGCTGGGAGCAGAACAGAGGTGCCTTCCATAGCATGGAAAGTGTGAGAGCACAGGAAGGTTTCAGGTGAAAATACCAGGCAATGCAGGCTGGACTTCACCGTGCTAGGAGCGTTTATGTTTGAAATGGAGCATAGATGTCCCTGTGGATTATTGACTAAACAGCAGACAAAGCATGTCTGGGGCACTCTGCGGTCAGCCACTGGCAGCAGGATGGTGTCCTGGGCACTGACCCTGCTGTGTTGGAGGGCAAGAGTAACACATGCCCTTCATTCAGCTCTGGATGCAGCTTCCAGTGTGGATCCTGAATAAACTGATAGACCTTCAGAGCAGAGGAGGGGATGCCAGTGCTCTTAGTACCTGGGAGTATAAATCCCACCTTATACCATTCAAGAAGCTTTTGTGTGCCAGAGCAGAGAGACTGGATTTCTGCACCAGCACCTCATGGCAAGGCTCTTGCTTTCATATGTATTTCCCAGGTCTAACGGCAATAAAACTGGGCAGGGCTGCTCCCAGAGTCTGAACAAGAAACCTGTATCCTTTCACTCCAGGTACAGAGCCTTCATCTCAGCGTTCTGGTCCTGTGATGCACAGATGACAGAGTGTGAATGACAAAGCTATTTCCCCAGGGCACTTCATTGAGCTCAGTTTGTGAATCTTGGTGCTTGAAAGCAGTGAGTAAGAATTACACTGTTCTTTGCCACTGCATATGGACCCCACCATCACTCCAGACTGGGGCTAATCTGTTAGGAGCTGCTCTCATGCATTTGCAGGACGGAAGCATGAATCCTGCTGCTGTTCCCCACACCCATCTGTGCTTCCTCCTTTTTGTAAGTCTCCTGCAGCATGGACCCGGCGCTGCTGGGACATGAGAGAGCAGGTCTCAGTAGCCATGCCCCAAAGCATACATAGCAGCTCACCAAGGGGGACTGGGAATTTACATCCTACCTAATAGCTAGGAGCAGAGCCTGCTGCACTCCTGGAGCTCTGACTAAACCCTGAATGTGACACCCTGAGCTCTGGGAGTTCAGATACTACTGTGCCCCAGGAAAGCCCTAGGATTCGCTTAGGATAACTCCTTCTCCGTGTTCAGGGTTCTTGTATACCTTAATGCCGTAGAAAAATCCCATCCAAATAAAAAAGGCATCACAGGAATAAAAGAATCAAGGTGCCAGCCGTGTGCTGTAGCTCCCTCGCATCAAGTGCAATCTGTAACCTTCTGTTACAAAATGCTGAAGTTTGACAAATTCAAATGAGGAACAATACTATTAATAAAGAGGGTCACACACCAGCACAATTCACCTAGGCAGGTGGTGTGTTCCCTACTGCCTGCAGCCTTTGCCTGGCTGTATTCCTAAAAGAGATGCTACAGTTCAATCAGAAGTTATGGGCTTGGCGCAGGAAATTAAATTGGTGAAATTCTCTGGCCTGTGCTCTGCTGTAGGTCAGTCTCCATGATCAAAATGGTCCCTCTGGCCTTAAAATCTGAGAATCTCACAGCTTTCTCAATGCCTAGCCGAGATCAGCTCTGACTGGAGAGCAGTTGGATGAAGCCAAGCGCACACAAGCCGTGTTAGCGAGGAGCGGGTAGAGGCTCCTTCCATCCAGGGATGGGAAAAGAGTTGCACCCGATTCTGTCTGGCTCAGCTGGCAGATGATGATCTATCTGTATTTTTGTAACATCTAGAGCTTGACTGCTGTGATACTGTGCCTCTAGGAATGAAGCTGTCTGCTCTCAGAGCGCTCCAGCTAGTTCAGAATGCAGCAGTGTGTTTGCTCGGCGACTCAAGCTGCCGGGAATGCATCACCGTGCCCCTCTGCACCCCACATCGCCTCGCCTTTGAGCACAGAGTCCGGTTCAAGGTCTCCAAACCAGCATTCAAAGCCCAGCATGGGACAGGCCCCAGTGACCTAAGCAATCAATCACCTCTCCTTATGCAGCGATGACCTCACATGACGGATATATTCCACTGGAACAATGAAATTGCCAACCAGTTTGGGGAGAGGGGGGAGGGATGGAAGAAGGGTAAGGAGGCTCATGACCCTGAAAAATGGAATATTCACAAGAGCTGGGCCAAGATTATGAAACTTACTGCTGGCTGAAATAAAGCTCACCATTAGCAACCCCGCAGCACCGAGAGCTTCATGCAAATCCTTGCTTCACCCAGCTCCCCCACTGCAACGATTCCACTCGAAGCAGTGATGAAAAAATCAAAACAAACCTGAGGAGGACCCAGCCCTCCTTACAGAGAAGGAATGCTAGCTTGGCTGTCATTTTTTAATCTCCCAGCCAGCACTAAGGGCTATGGTGACAGCTACTGATCCAAGACTATGATTTGGGACCACGGAAGCTAAGAAGCTATCTCCAAGCACTGAGCAGAGCGAGTTCAGGCACTGGCAGCGAGACCCTCTCCACACTGCGTGATGCCCTGGGCACACCACACCTGTGTTTTTCTCTGTGGCCATGAACACCCCATGGTCCAAGAGGCAGAGATGCAGTCATTACTGGTTTGGCAGCAGGAAGCAGGAGCCCCGGTGTTGGTGAAAAGGGGCTATGAATATGCCCTGCTGTATTCGGCTGGGTGGGGACAGGGAAAGGGAGGGATCCCAGAGCAGATGACCCAGGGAGAGACAATTCTGCTGCACTCGGAGGAGTTTTGGCAGCTGGGACTGTGAATCCTAATGCTGGTACCCTGGGGTGGAGATGCCAAGCCCAGCCAGGGGAAGAGTTCCTGCTATGCGTGGGGCTGGGGGCAGCACCTCCCAGAGCTGGCTGAATTTGGGGGCTGGCAGTTGGAATGCAGCGGCTCACGTCAGGCTGCTCTGCCTGATGTCTGAGGCTGGGAGGGTTGGTGGCAGCACCCAGGAGGATCCAGCAGGATCCCAAAGGGGCTGACACTGCTCGCCCTGAGTCAGTGCAGGTCCTGCAGCGTTCAGTGACTTGCCGATAGGAATTCCCGTGCCAGGCTGCCCGGGTGAGCACTTATGGGCTGGGTACGGCAATCCTAGGCTGGGGCAGAATGCAGGGCTGGGAGGGTGATGCTGCATTTGGACGTTTTCATAGCGAGGGAATGGGCGTGTGAAGCCCATCAATGGTCCTCTGAGCTTAAGTCTCCCCGCATTTGGGAACTGTGAGTGTGGCCCCATTCCAAGCAGCACTCTAGGATGCCGATCCCCTGCCATCTAGTGCCTGCCTGCAATACATGTCATGAGTCTGACAATCTTCTGCCTCCCAGTTTCCTACTGTTCCCGGGCATCCAAGTGCTTCAAGTGCTGAGTCTCCACATCTGAATTGCTCTCTCTTGCATGGTGCACCCTTGGCCAGGCAGGAGGTGGGACTGACCCCTCTGTTTCCTTTCTCCAGCTGCGCCAATTTGGCTGAAGTCGCCTTCCTCAGCGCAGGCTCCAGTGCTCCAGCACAACAGGTCTGTGATGGAGCCCGGAGCTGGAGGGTAAGAGGCAGCGATCCCTCGGCTGTGCCCCCTCCCTCCCACCCTCTGGCATCCCCTGCCCCCGACTAAAAGAGGAGGAAAAGGAGGGGGGAGGAAGGAGACAGCCGGCTAGAAGGAGACAGAGCACCTAGATCGGGGAAGGGAAAAGAAAAAGGGGGAGAAAGGACACAGGGAAGGAGACAGGGAGAGATGACTTGGAGACGGGCATGCAGCCCCCCTCCCCCCCGCCCCTGCAGCCCCGTTCCCACTCTGTCCCCCGAGCCCGGGCCGAGAGGATGAACTTACCTTGCGGGGAGACGAGTGGGGCGCAGCCGGAGCGGCGGAGCAGAGGGCTGGGGGAGCACAGCTGCTGCTGCCCGTGCCTCTCATGGCCAGGACGAAGGAAGGAGAGGAGGAGGAGGAGGAAGAGGAGGAGGAGGAGGAAGGTTTGCTGAGGCTGAGCCTTGGCTGAGGGAGAGGGAGCGAGAGATGCCTTGAAATAAACAGCTGCCGAGGACTGGTCCAGCCCCTCTTTCTCTCTCTCTGTCTCTCTCGCTCGCTGCCTCCCGTTAACCCCATGGCTGCTGGCACGGGCGCGCCCGGCACCGTGGCCCCCGCTGCAGCCCGCGGGGGGCGCCGGGGCGGCCGGGCGAGGGCAGCGGCCGGGCGGGGGCAGCGCGTCCCCCCGGCCCGGAGCCCCCTGCCCCGGCGGCCGGGGCGTGAAGGCTCCTCCCGCTCCCTGCCCGGCCGCGCCGCGCTCCCGCAGCCCCGCGCCCGCCGGACCTGCCCCCCGCCGCCTCCCCGCCGCTGCCCGCACCGCTCGGCTCCGCTCGGCTCGGCCCCGCTCGGCTCCGCTCCCCCGTCTCGTCGGTTATTTCGGGATCTTCACAGGAAGCGATTAGGTTGCCATGGAGAGAGGTGTCTCCAAGGGACCCGTCGCTCCAGCTCGCTCCGGCGAACGCCACCCCCGGACCGGTCCGTCCTTGGGGGCGGAGGCCCCCCGGGATCCCCCTCCCCCGGGCCGCCCCCCGGGGCTCATCCCCGCCGCCCCTCGCCTTTCCACCCCGCAGCAGTGCCCTCGGGGAGATGCCACCCCTCGGTCCCGCCCCCCGTCCTCCGTCCCCGCATCCATCGTCCCCGGGTTTCGGACCCCCGGGACCCCGCGGCCGCCGCGGTACCGGGCGGGGGAGCGGCAGACGGGCGGCCCCGGCGAGGCGCACCCCCGGCGGGGCAGGCGGCGGGGCTCGGTCGAACCTCACGGGCAGAGCCCGTGGGACACATGGGTGAGGTAGGAGCAAAGGCGGGGGGAGCGGGGGAAGGAGGGGGATCCGTCCAAGGTGTGTTTTACCCGTTGAGGGATCACCCAGGTCTTTTGAGCGTGTCTCCAAGCGCGTTTCTGCCAGGGATCGATGGGATGCGTCTGGAAATGGTAGGGATGTGACAGCAAAATTAAAGAAAGAAGCTGATGTGCCTTTGAGGGGCCGAGTGCTTCACAGGGAACATCTCCCTCCACCATCGAGAACCAAACAGAAAGCACAGACCAAATCAGAAGGGAGCAGCTGAGCAACCAACGGGCGAGAGAAGAAAGTCAATGACAGAGAGACAGTTTCCACTCCAGGGCCTGAAATATGAGGAAGCAGGAAAGTAATTTCCTCAGATCCTCAAAAACAATCAAACTTTTCATCATAAAGCGATGAGGAAAGACTATGACTGACCCTCGGAAAAAAAAAAAAAATACCAGAAAGAAATAGTAGAGACAGCACTGAGCTGTAAAGCAACCTGCCACCGCATCAAGGATGGATGCAGGTGACAAATGGGCACACAGTACCAAGCCTGAGCACAGCAGGATGGCCAGAACAGGTCGTGCCAACTTTGGACAGATATCTGAAGGGTCTAAGTCTGCTCTTCACCAGACCTCCTGCAAGCTCCTGTGCTAATGAACCAGGCTGCTCCCAGCTTTCCCATGCCAGGATATTTGAGTCCTGTGTGTGTATTTGTGAGCATGTTTAGGAGAGGCAACAGGTTTTTCAGGTGTTTGGGAGTGATGTCGGCGTGTGTTTGGAGGATCAGCACGGGGATGGGGTTGTGTTAAGGTTTACAGTCACCAGGAGGTCGTGGTGTGGGAGGAGGGCACCGCCTCGGGATGTCACAGCGGAGGTGTGTGTGAGATGCTGCACCGCTGCGTGTCACCGGGCCAAACCCCTGGCTTTTGTCCCTTTCATGGACATGGGACTTCATGTCAGAGATTATCCAGGCCCCTGTCACACCCCAGCCTTCTCATCCCTAGCTCTCACAGGACTTGTACAAATCATCTGCGCAAACCTTGCTCAGTGATCCCTCACGCCCTCATCCCAAGAAACCCCCGGAGCCGACATGGTGGAGCAGCACAAGTCAGCGTTCAGCTTGTCTCGCTCTCTGCAATTCTTTCCCTGGTTTCTTACCTGGGAGTAGCAGAGGGTAGAAAGCTCTGGAAGGGGCTACATCAGGCTCACTCTGACCTTTTCAAATCCTGACGAATGTGTTTAGTATAATTGGGAAGCACAAAACAGAGGAGAAATTTCAACCAGGGAAAGGTCAGCTAAAGGGTGAAAATCCAAATGACGCAAACACTGAAAATCCCCCTGAAGAGTAAAACTACAGAAGGCAGCAAAAGGAGTCAGAAATATGAGAGAGGACAAAGAGCAGAATTTTGTAGGGACCAAGGAAACCTTGGCAGATGTGCTGGGGGGAGTCAGGAAAGCCGTCAAGATGATGGGAACAGAGAGCTCAAGGGCTGATGTCACTTGTACCTCACTCTTACGTGACATAAATGGAATGGATTGTCTGGTTTCCTTTTCAAAGGAAAGCTAATGTAAAATTACATGGAAATTTGAGGGGAGAGACGGAATCAGGTGTTACTGGTTGTTATTTCTGTCTGGCAGTGATCAGATACAGATCTTTTACACCCAGGGGTCCTGAGCCCAGGCAGGCCACTGCTGCTGGTTTTACTGTTGTTTCCTAAGGGAAGACAGACCCATGTTGTTGCCTTGTTACCTGCAGAATCCTGTCTGTCTGTCTGTTAGTTGCCATGGATTTGACAAAATGACCAGATTCTAAAAAGTAAATAAGCTGCAACAAATTGTATGAAAACCAGCAGCCTGAGAGAGGAAAAGGATGCTTCCAATGCCTGTGCTAGAACAGAGCCTGTAGCCACGCTGCTGGGCAAAGCCCCACAAGTGAGAGCAGGCCATCCAGCAGACCAAAAGAATTAAGCAGACAATGTTGGGAAATCTGTGTTATTTTAGAAACAAAACAAAAAGCTATGAGCTGTGTAATGTCAGAGAGTGGTGGGGGAGCCCCGTGATGTAGAATGTAGAAGAAACTGCCCCTCACAGACGTAGCAAGCTGTGGAAAGGGTGCCAACAAGAGACCCCGGCTGAAGGTGTGGTAGTGGAAAGTACAGAATATACAGGAGAAAAGTCCACAGAGAACCCAGTTTCCTCTGCCCTATTGCTCACCAAACAAGGGGTTAATAAGCTTTGGAATATCAGAGACATCCCAGAAGACTAGAAGAGAACTGTGCCCTGTGAATATTTGTAAAGAGCAAACAGAAGACCTGAAAAATTCTAGGCAAAGCAACAGAGCTGATATGAGATTCTCCAGTTAATGCCAATCAGCCTGGTTTGGAGGAAACTGATCTTGCTGCATAAACTTGTTTTGTTCTTGTCAGTCTTTGATGTGACTACAGGTTTGTTTGGGAAAGGTGATGGCTTAGATCTATCCCGGCTTCTGGAAGTGTTAATTTCCCAAAGCATGCTGATAAGAAAAAAAAGCGTTATGCAACATTAACAGAGCAGGAGGTTAAGTGAGCTGGTTAACTCCATTTAACGCCCTGTAAACACAAAGGAGGTCATCCCTGGAAGCCCACCATTCAGTGGCAGTGTTTCTTACGTGGATGCCCAGGAATGAGTCCCGGGTCAGGTATGACTCACCATTTTATTCAGTGCTTGGTGAGCAGATATAGTTCATTCTGACACCATTTACTGAGGGCACAAATATTGTTATAGTGTTAAAAATAATGAGGATAGGACCAGGACAGAGTGACCTGCCCCTTTCAGTAAGGTGGTCATTCTCATAAAACTTCTTAAAATACAGTTGAGAGCAAATTGTACAGCCACAAACGAGAAAAAAAATGCCCATGTCTACAGGGAACAACTTCCAGTCCCGAAAAGAAGTGCTCTGAAAAAGATGTGGGGATTGTAACAGGCAGAAAACTGAACACAGGATCAGTGGTCCAGGCTGCAGCAATGAATCTGAAGTGATCCCCGTCTGTGTAAAGACAGAAGGATGGGAAACGAGGAGACAATTAAACCTCTCTCTGTGTCTGAGTAAGTCTCATGCTGGAAAATTGTACAGTGCTTTATGCTCCATATTTTAAAAATAACTTTGAATGAAAGGTGATCTGAAGGCTGGAGATCTCAGTAATTTAAAGAGGTCAACCTGTTTAATATATCAAAAAGCAGAACGAGACATGACTTGCTTGCAGTATCACTCCTTTCTTGGAGAAAAGTCTACCAAATATTCTGGCAGAGAATAACAAGAGCCAGTCACTGGAGAGTGATTAATCACAGAAACAAACTACCTAGTGAAGTGCAAGATCCTCTCTTCTGGAGTCTTTGAATCACAACCAGAGGCCTGTCTGGAAGACAGTTCCTGGTCTGCAAAATCCTGAGGGCTGTGAGAGCAGATCAGAGAAAGAACTATTGTGCAGTTACCCTCAAGCAGCTGACTTTAGGTGTAACCCCTGTGTGCATTAGCCCAGTACAAACTAAAGGGTTAAAAGCCTTCTGTATCATACTGGTATCCGAGAGAGCCATGCCAGCCCCCTTTGTCCTTACAGTGTTTTTGTCTCAGAGTCCCTGTTACACACAGTTGTGAAAAATCGTCTCATGAGATGTGACTCTGCTATGTTTGGAGAAGGACTGGTGAAAAAAAAATGTCTTTAGCGTTTTGACAAGTTACTTGGATTCTGTGGTGGTGAAGGAAGGAAGGAACAACCTAGAATGAGCCCGTACAGCTCTACAGCTTTAAAGTGGGACAGTGAGCGCAGAGGAAAGAAAGTGGATCTATAGCACAAAGAGAATGGAGGTTTCTTTCTGTAAAGATCAGAGCGAGATCAGAAGAGAGGGATGATGCTGGGGGGTGGTTACAGCTAGGATCAGAAATCCCAAACATTCAGAAATAACAACACAGAACGTCTCCATGTCACAAGATTTATCTTAAAATTATGAAATGTCGTACAGACTTGCTTTCATCTGCACTCTTCGCCTCCTACTTTCGGCTCTTTTGGTTACATGAAAATCACATTTCACAGTTCCCCTGTGACCATAAAGATAGGTGTTTGCTTTGTGAGGAAAGCAAAAGCATGGAAGCTACTGACTCCAGGAGGCTGGAATTTAATTTCAACATCCAGCACTCCAATCTAGGGACGAGGCCAAAGTTTTGCTAAGTTGTGGGGGTGTTACCCATAACTTTTGCACTCGTGAAGATGATGACCTTCTCATTTGGAGAATGCAGGATCTGAGTAATTCAAAGGACCTTCTGGTCTTTGCCCTTGATGCAGGACGAAAAAGGAGCAGACAAAAGCATGGGGGCCCAGCACACATAGGACATAGGACCAAAGTGGAGAAGGAGACAGAGAGAGCATCATGTAGCTAGGATGCTCGGGCTGCCAGGCTTTATCTAACTCATAATGAAAGGCAGCAAGCGTGTCAGGGAGTGTGAGAGAAACAGATCGATAGGGAGATAAAACTGAGATGGAAGGAGCCGGCAAGGGGGTGGGGAAGAGAGTAATAAAACACTACAAACCAGCAGGGTTACGTTTGAACCTGATTTGAATGCACCCTGCACCGGTGTAAGTGAAGAGAGCAGGTGTGAGGCTAGGGTGAATCAGGCCTAAATACAGAAACAGAGAGGGGAAGGCAGGGAGGAGATGGTGCCTTTGTCAATATTGCCCTGTGACCTGCCTGCACAGCTCTCAGCCAGCCTTACCTGCCCTGCCTCTCCTTTCTTCCTGCTATATGGAGAAGCCCAAATATTGCTGGCTCTGAGAATACAGACTGATAGACTTTCCTGCTTCTCTGGGTCGTCATGATCTTCCTGAAGAAATGCCTGTTGGGTAAAATGTGTCTGGGTCCCGTCTTACCTGACTTGAGCATGGGAAACGCTCCTTACTACTTTGTTCATTGAGGACCCAGGGTAGCTTCTAACAATGCCCTGAGCCACTGGGTGTGAGGCACTTTCCTAGGAGAGCTCATTGCCTGTGTCCAAGCTCAGTTACCAATGGGAGACGATCACATAAATTTCTTAAATGGAAATGTCCCCTACCAAAGCAGGACTGAGGGTTTGGGTGCCTTTCCCTCACAGGGCACATGTTTGCTTCTCTGGCCCAGCACTCAGAGCTGTTTTGCTCCTTATGCCAGGAATTAGTTTTAAGTGATGCCCACCTAATCTTTGTGGCACGATCATTAACATTAGGAGTTCCATTTTTCACACTGACCATCGCTGTCCACACTGTTCCCTCCTTCTGTCAGTAGCCTCAGTGAGGAGAACAAACACTACAGGAGCCTGAGGGACTGAAGAGGATGACCCTGAGAAGGAGTAGTGACAATCCATACAGCTGTACAAATGAGCTTGGGAGACAACGATCCAAATCCCCAAGGCAGCCACGGGTTGTATTTTCTAGCTCTGAAGTTGTGTTTGGAGCAGAATTGTACCCCAAACGAGTCTTCTTCATGACTCAGCCACAGCAGCTGTCTGACAAGAACTAGAGTCAAAGCAAGAGAAGAGAGTTGTTGATACTGGCAAGTAAAACCTTAACAAACGTAGACTTTACCCAGATGAAGATTTCAAGATGTTACGCTTATTTCAAGATGTTATGCTTACAGAAGTCTGGCTAAGCACAAGTCAGCTGCCTTTAATATGTGCTAAACTGATCCAGCTGAAGACCAAATCTCTTGCTGGCAATCACGTGCTGGAGTGCAACCTTGCCCTGATAGCTCTACGATTTTACCATGATAAAACCAGGCTACCTGCACAGACTCTATCAGGCTCCCATCAATTTATTGCCTCTTTTTCTTTCAGGGAAAATCATTGTGGATTTCTGAAGGAACCAGCCGTGAGGAAATTGGTGATGCACTGGAAACTCTTGGCCAAACAGCTTAATATTGCTTATTGAAATGCACACTGACTGCCCTCCTCCCAGTCCCCCTCACAACTCACCTCTGCCTACCGTGTGATTTATACAAGATGAGAAGAGCTCTGAAGGTTTGGAGCTTTTTTCCCCAGATGACCCCCACTTTTTATTCTCTCTCACCTGGCACAGGGAACCGTGCCCTCAACGATGACCGCGTTGCTGTAACTCACACACCCACGAAGAGATACTTTAGGTGCACTATAAACATTTCTATCCTTGTGGAGCCTTTAAACTATCTTTTTATGGCCATACCCTGCCTGCATCACGGATGCATTTCTTGACAAGTGTGATGGTTAATGATTCAGCAGATAGTAAAGTCATTTTTTTGGTAAAAATTAATGCAGTAGAGGAGGGGAGGCATGCAGGGATTTAAGAAATGCATGGCTTAAATACATAAGTACAGTGCTTTGCAACATAAGATTTTTTACATTTACATATCCCCAAAACACTGCTCAAAATAGTGAGATCTTAATGGTGTGAAAGCAAAAATGAGAACGATGTGTGGGCACACACAAGGTATTCCATGCACCTCTTTTAATTCTGGTGTGGTGCTTATAGAATAGATCATTGAGATGTGAAAAACACCACGCCATATAGTAGTGCATCTGTTTTCTCAACAGTTATTTCAACATTAATCATAGAATCACAGAATGGTTTGGGTTGGAAGGGTCCTTAAAAATCATCTTGTTCCAACACCCCTGCTGGAGGCAGGGAGGTGTGCGATTAGATCACATTGCTCAGAGCTCCATCAATCCTGGCCCTGAATATTTACACGTGTATGGATGAAGAGTAGCTATTCACCAGACTGGCAAGACCCATAAATATGTGGATATTCATCTGGCATTGATTGCCTTCTTGGAACACATCTCACCATGGCTGAACAGCTTGGGGGAGTTTTGACAGAGGATGGGTCATGAAAAATAAGAGAACAGCGAGCAGACTCTGCTGGCGAGCAGGGCAGGGCATGAAAGAAGCGCAGACTGGAGTTGAGGGCTGGCTGGGGCCTGTGACCAGCGGGGCCAAGGCCGGGGAACATCCGCTGCCCGCTGCCTACCTGGCCGCAGCCTGGGCTGGCCCGGGGACATGAAAGCTGCCGTGGCAGGGTGACAAGGGCGGCCGGGAGTGGCCGGGAATGGGCAGGGGTGGCCGGGAATGGGCAGGGACGGCCGGAGGATGCGGCGGACGGACTGGACGGCCGCGGGACGGAGGAGGCGCCGCCGCGGCCGGCAGCGCTCAGCCCCGCCAGCGGGGGGCGCCCTGGCGGCGGGACTGCGCCGCCGCGCGGCGCCCGGCCTGGCCAATGAGGAAGCGGCGGGGGCGGGACGAGCCGCCGGCTCCGCCAATGGGCGTCGGGTGCGCGTCACACGCGGAAGCGGCCGCTGTGCGCCGGCGGTGTCGGGCGGGTGCGCGCGGCCGGGCCGGGCCGGGCCCCGCCATGGCGGCCGAGGGGAAGGTGACGGGGCAGAGCCAGGAGCAGTTCCTGCTGCTGGCCAAGGCGGCCCGCGGCGCCGCGCTCGCCAGCCTGATCCACCAGGTGCTGGAGGCCCCGGGCATCTACGTGTTCGGGGAGCTGCTGGACATGCCCGCCGTCCGCGAGGTGAGACCCGCCCGGCCCCGCGGCCCCGCCGGGCTCTGCCCGCGGCCCGGCGGCGCCGCCTGACCCTGTGTCCCCGCAGCTGGCCGACAGCGAGTTCTCCCCCGTGTTCCGCCTCCTCACCATCTTCGCCTACGGCACCTACGCGGACTACCTGGGTGAGGCCGGGCGCGGGGCGGGGGCCCCGAGCCCCCCGGCCCGGTGGTGGGGATCCCGCGGGGCGGGAAAGGCGCCGGAGACTCGGGGCGCAGAGCGCCTCCCTCTCCAGACAGCCCCCCCGTGCAGCCAGGGCTGAGCCCTCGGCCCGACACACGCCGCCTTGTGCTTTGGGCCCCAGAGTGGCGCGGTACCTGGCTGTAATTAATGCTGGTATTCGCCACCTGCCGAGGAGCATCCTGACAAAGACGTTTTTGAGGGACCAGGGGAAAGATTTAGGTATCCATTGGGATGTGCAGACCCGCATAAATAACGCATGGGACAGCTAGAAAGGTTGAGTGGAGGGTGGCGGGAAGAAGGGCTGCTCAGGAAAGGCCTTTTGAGCTGATAATTGATGGGCATGGCTTGGCAAGACGAAGCACCACTTGGGGGATTGGTGTGCAGACGTTTGAAGAGACGGGTGTGGTACAGATGCTTCTGTGCAGGACTGGGAAACGAGGCATAAATTCTAATATCCCATTCTTTCCCCTGACAACAGCTGAAGCAGCAAACCTCCCTCCCTTGACAGAGGCCCAGAAGAACAAATTGAGGCACCTGTCAGTCGTCACTCTGGCTGCCAAGATCAAGGTAGTGGCCCTGTTTTTCCTGAGTTCTCCTCCCCACTGGGATTGTCTCATGCTGGTTACCATCATTTTTTTCCGCAGTGCATCCCCTACTCGGTGTTGTTGGAGCAGTTACAGCTGAAGAACGTCCGGCAGCTGGAGGACCTGGTGATTGAGGCTGTGTACGCAGACGTGCTGCGAGGGAGCCTGGATCAACGGAACCAGCGCCTGGAGGTGGATTACAGCATTGGGAGGGACATCCGGAGGGAGGAGCTGAGCACCATCACCCGCACATTGCAGGAGTGGTGAGGAGGAAGCCCCCAGTACTAACACCCAAAAGAGGTTGCAGGAGTGACCGGTGGCTTCCCTGGTTCCTTCGTGTGTCACTAAGGGTGGGTGGTGTTGGGGGGTGACCTACTCGATCCCCTTTCCCATTCTCCAATGGAAGGTAAATTTCCAAAAATAATTTCCCAAATTCCCCTGTTTGTGTCTAGAGGGGCGATGGGGTTGCAGCAGGCTTTGCACAGCACTGGCTGCTGGCAGGACGCTTCCTGAGTATTTATCTGTAGTTCTTAACCCAGCATGGCTTTGTCACCTGTCCCCCTCCCAGATAATAAGATAATTCCCCGTGTTATTACATGAGATTCCTGCCCCTGTATCTTCCCTGCCTGTCACCTCCCAGTGTTTCCGGCCTCTGGAGTTGAAATCTGCTTTGGTGTTCCTCTCTATGCTGTGCCAATTCCCTGACCTGTTCAGTTGTGGGTCTCCTCTCCAGGTGCCAGGGCTGCGAGGTTGTCCTGTCGGGCATCGAAGAGCAGGTCAGCCGGGCCAACCAGCACAAGGAGCAGCAGCTGGCCCTGAAGCAGCAGATCGAGAGCGAGGTGAGTGGGTGCAGCAGGGAGCAGCCAGTGCCCCTCGCCTTAGAACGACTAGAACCAGTACCCTGTGGTTGTTACCTCACTTTGCTGAAGTGAGGCATTGCCTTTTCCCTAGGCCAGACCCCTCAGGGACATGTGCCTGAAGAAGAGTCCTAAATCAGTTGAATACTCCTCTGCAGTGCAGGGGCCCGGACAGATGTTGGCTCTTTTGCTCGCAGCTTTTAGCTCCAGGGCTTCCTTTAGAAACAAATTTTAAAGAAACCCAAAGGGAAACTAAAAAAAACCCGTAGCCAAAAAAAAAACCCCAGTTTCGGGAAGCCCCTTAGTTCTTGCCCTGCTGCTATTGCAGGTGGCAAACCTGAAGAAGACCATTAAAGTGACAACAGCAGCGGCTGCTGCAGCCACGTCCCAAGACCCAGAGCAGCACCTGACGGAGCTCCGGGAGCCGGCCCCCGGCACCAACCAGCGCCAGGCCAGCAAGAAAACCTCCAAAGCCAAAGGGTGAGCAGGGCGGGCAGACAGAGTGTGTGCCTGAGGGAGCACCAGTGCACGTTTCCCTGTGCACTTAGGGAGGAAGCGAGATACGAACCTGAGTGTTCACTTTGAACTTTCCTTTTTCTTTTTTTGTCCCCTGTGCCCACAGGCTCCGGGGCAGCGCGAAGATTTGGTCTAAATCAAACTAGCTGGATCTCCCTTCACAACTGGGAGGGTGAGAGGAAGAGATGTGGGGGATGGAGGGGTAGCAGGGGCCCCAAGTACGATGCTTCTGAGCTCTTCTCCGAGATCCATCTTGCCAACTAACTCTCCTGTGTGTTTGTTCTCTTTCCTTTCTTCTTCACCGACCTTCCAGGCAGTGTCTCCCTCCTTTTCATCACAGCATTTCACACTCTGAGCTTCAGGTTGTACGCGTTGCTGCCTCCCCAGCTGCTCGAGCCCCCGTCGCCACGGCCACGTGTTTCTCTCTTTCTCTCTCCCTGTCTTTTGACAGGTCAGTTTCAGGAGCCATAAAGGTGTGACAGCTGCCTTGGCACCCCCAGGGCATCACAGGAGCTTGGAAAGAGGGTGCTGGTGCTCAGCAGTCGTTCTGGCGCTATGAGACCCCTGGGATACTTTGCTCCAGGACACCGTCTTTGATTGTTTAATCTTTGTTTTGCTAGGTGGGAGGGTAGTTTTTGAAGGGATTCTTTTGAAAAATATATAAATATATTATAAATATATATAAAACAATAAAAAATATAGATCTATGGACATATCTATACAAACTTGTGCTCCTGTGGGTGGCATCTCTTTGCCTCGTGTGCCGATTCTGGAGGTTCCAAAATAAGCCGTGGTATTGAGAGCTCCTGTCCCATTTTGGAGTGGAATATCCTCAAAATACTAGATTCCCTTTTCAAAGGTAGTGCCACAGTATCTCAACTGGGATGAGAGTCCATAAAACAGAAATTAATCATAAATCCTATTTGAAGTGTTTCTTGTGTGCTTGATCTGCCTCTAGACCCTTCGAAAGATGATTTTCAGGTAGTCTCAGAGGAGGGTGCAGAGACTGAGGAAAAAGTCCTTATTTGTGTCAATACTTCGTGTCCTGTGATCCTGGACAGAATGGAAAGTGATGTGGGGACTTGCCTGACAGGTGAAGGTAACAGAGTCAATGCCCACATGTGTGAGTTCTCACAGGATAGGTGCTGCACAAGCTGTTCTCGGGTGGTGGTGGTGGTGTCTGGTTGAAAGAAAAAAATCCAAATCAGTCAAAGTGACTCCTGTGAGATGCCCAGGAAAAAAAACTAACTCAGATTCTTCAAAGGATGCCTCCTCAAGGCTGGCTTGGAGCCGAGTCAGACGGATGTCAGTGTCACACTGCCTCTCCACGACGTGTAGCTGATGTAAATGTAAATTGACACCGTGACTCCCACCCCCGCTTGGTTCTGTGCCTTGTGCCAAGACTAAAATTTGATTCCCTGAACCTGTGCTTCTGTGTGTGAGCAAACCATGGAAGAAATAATCCAGTGAAGGAAAGCTGGGAGCTTTGTCTCTATGGGGCCTTGTTGGGTTCACTGGCTGGGGTGACTTTTCTCCTGGGTCAGTTTCCTGTACAGACAAGTGAGAGTTGGAGCCGAGGCAATGTAGGTGTGAGCAACTCTTGTGAAGGGGGTGGGGAGGGGGGTGAGTCTGTGCCTGTTTTGGTGGTAGCAAGGTGCCATCTCGGATCTCAGACCCCACAAAATGCAGGTTTAATGCCATATTGCTGCTTTGCTAATTCCAGGCTGCTGTCGGTGGGAAAGCCCCGTCACCCGAAGCCGTGAACTCCTAAAACTTCCAAGCAGCTTTGTTCGTTCCTCCGTGTGTGGTCACAGGGCTGGGCATACCAGCTGGCTCTGCTGGGGGCAGGGACATGCCAGCTGTCCCGGGTGACAGCTCTCACTGGCTGGGGTCTCCCAGGAGCTCAGGCAGCCCCACACCTTCCCCCCTTCTTTGCACGAGGCATGGAGCACCTTGGCTGTAGTTGCCTGGCACAGGAGTGCCAAGCAGGAGAGATTTGGTATGAGGTGGTTCAGATGGGAGACACAAGTCTGGCTGCTGGAGCACCTGAGGGGATAGCTGGGCCAGGATTGTGTACACCCACCTGGAGAGACCTGACGGACTTGCAGCCGTAGGGAGCCTACTTGATGAATCCCATTCTCCATAAGTTGTTGGGAGGGATTGTGACAAAGCTTCCAGCTTTTGTTTAAATCACCTGAGCCTTCCTCCTGCATCACATCACCTTCATCTGTCTCTGTCAGGGAGGAGAGGCTGTGTTTGCAACTGTCTGCAAGAAACAATAATGTCCATGTGTATCAGATCTTCAGCTCCCTGGGAAGGGCTAGCCTAGGACCCAGGGGCCAACAGGGGAGGAGATACCTGTCAAGCACTTGCCAGATGTCTGGCACCTCACTCCTTGAAAGATTTGCTGCTTGCAAAGCCATTGGGGTGTGATGAGAAAGACTGAGGAGAATGGGCTTGGGATGGAGCTGAGCAGCCGGACAAAGCATGTGTCCTAACAGCCACTGGCTGACGTCCAGCAAGAGCTGGGCTGGAGCAGTGTCACCTCCAGGGAGAGCTGAAGTTACCAGTAATGGAGGAGGAGGATATTTGTGTCCCACAAGAACCTGCTGCTGCCTAGGAAGAGCAGCTGTATCAGCTCTTTGCCCCGAGTGTCTTGGCTCCTCTCTGGTCTGTTGGCCTTTGCTATCTAACCAAACTGTGGCTATTAGACACAAAGGGTCTGTTTAAATGCCCTGAACCCACAGTTTAAATCCCGGCTGCAGATCCCAGGAGTGGAGCTGGAAGCCAGCGCTGAGAGTTCCAGGCTGGTTGTGTGTGATAGCGCCCGTGGGACGCCCTGTGCATCAAAGACCGGGCAGAGCAGTGCCGGAGCTCTGTGCCACGCACTGCTGTCAGCCTTGGGAGCACAAACCCCTCACAGGTGCCAGCAGCCTGTGTGTGGGCCAGCGTGGGTCTGGGGGGGCTTGCCACTCCAGCCCCAGGCTCTGCTGAGGCCCCAGACTCGGATGCTCACCGCTCAGTCACAGCTGGCACAAGTCCAGCTGTGTCCTTCTCCTGTTATTTTGTTACGTGTCATCCAGCTCATCCCCATCTCCCAGGGTCAGCTCATCCCTCTGGGAACAGCATTTGCCAAGCACAGCCATAGATAGGCCTTGCTACCCCTTCCCATTTGCCTGCCTCTCAAGGCTGGCTGTGTTATGGATTTTCAGGGGAGTTTGGGATTAAACAGAGCCCTGAAAGTCTTCCATTTTGTTTACTTTTCAAAGGGAGCACCTTTTAAGACCTCCATTAAGAGAAGGAAAGCTGGAGGTAGCACATAAAATTACTTCAGACCTTTGGTAGGACCGAAAAATAAATGAGAGGGTTGCAGTGCAGAATGAAAGCATTGCTGCAAATTGCCTTGCTGGATGGCAAACAGAGGGCAGGAGCACAGGTTTGCCTTTGCCCTTCACCTGAAAACCATGCGTTTGTTTTTCACGGCTCACTTCAGCCGTGACTCTGAATTTCAGCTGGAGAAGATGTGAAGATTAATTAATTAGTTAACATTTATAAATCACTTTGAAGATGGCAAGAGTGAGGTAAGTACCGAGCATTATTGTAAGTTTTCATTTTAAAATGTCTTCATGTTTTAACCCATTTTTTTCTGAAGACCAAGAAAATAGACCCTGAGTAGAGGAGAACAGAAATACCTGGACACATTGAGCCCTGCAAAGGAATCGGGTTTAGGGGGCTGTAGAAGAGAGGATACAGAGAAATCTCCATCCCAGAATAAGGAGCAGATCTGCCATCCCCAGCACAGAAAGTCTAGCAGCTTTTGTGCAGTGATTGATTGCAACCCCCTCTTTGGGTACCTGCATGGGGCTTTCACATGGGTTCAGAAAAGGGAAGAGGTAGGAGAGGACCTCAATTGCTCAACCACTGATGTCCAACTTTTGCCAGCCACCTCCAGCTGCCCCATGCCAAGAGGTAACCAGGGATTGGGGTTAATGATGGTAATTACTGCATTCTTGGGGCACAACTTATTCTGGGGAGCTTGCTGCTCCCCTTCTTGAAGATTGTGAAGGTGCTGGGCAGCCTGGCCTCTGCTGCAGTGCCCATCCATACCTGGAGAGGGGGGAGAAGTGTCACAGCCGGGCAGACACCCTGCAGGACTTCTCTAAGGTTCTTCCCACCCTCCACTGCTTTGTGCTGAGGTACCTCTGGAGTCAGAGATGGTCTTTGTGTGCCCAAAAGGAGTCAATGTTCTATTTACTGCGCTTGCTAAGGCTACCCTTGCCCCTGTTCTCCAAAGGAGACCTTTGGCAGGTGGTTTGCTTCCTGATGAATGGATGGGCTGCTGTGTACCCAAGCGCTGTTACACATTACCAAACCTCCTTTGTGCCAGTGGCTCTGGCTGGGGGGGCACACCTCTGGACAGCAGGGCCTGTCTGGGGGGAGCAGGGAGGATGGCAGCCCTGCCCAGCAGCAGGACGTGTGCCCACCACCTCCATCCTCCTGTGAGCTGCCAGTGCTGGCTGAGGAGTGGTGCTGCAGAGGCCCAGCTGGATTGCATCTGCTGGTCTGCAGGGCGATCCCCCAGAGCTCCGTGCAGGGGTGCCTTGCCTCTGCTCCACCAGGGCAGTGGCTCAGTGCTCCTCTGAAGGCCCTTTGTGCCAGGTGGGTGCCCGCAGTCTGCTCTGTTGGGAGAGCTGGCAGAGATGATGTGTGTCCCCCTCTGCTGCCCCTGGGGCCGTGATTGTGCACAAAGACCCCCTGACAGCAGCCACTGAGGGCTGTGCCTGCTGTTTGCCACGGCTGGACCATCCTTCCTGGGATCAGGCCCTGGCTCTGCAGGATTCTGATGCACAGCAAAGTAGAGTAGTCAGAAGAACCTCACAGTTGATGCCAGCTGCTGCAAATGCATCTCTCAGATCTCTGACATACTTCTTGTCTCCTTTGTATGCCCTGAAATAGCTGCTCGTTTTCCTTCTGTGACCCCTTTCCCTTTTTGCCATCCTCTCCATGGGAGTCTGTCTGTGTTCCCACCTGCAGGGCTCTTCTTTCCTCATCCCTTTTCCTAGTACTAGTCACTGCTTAGCTGAAATACTCATATGAAAACCACCTGTTTTCTCCACTGGTTCCACAGGCACCACATCTTTTGGGTGTTCTCTCATCCTCTGCAGTTTTCCAAGAGCGTCCCTCTTGGTCTAGTATGGAACTAGGCTGGACTATTGTCTGCCTCCTCTGCTGGTGGCAGGCTCTTCCACTGCCAAGGAAAGGAGTTCATTTGCAAAAATTCTTTGTGCAGTGTGCAATTATATTCCTGTTGTGATGAATTCAATAGGCAGCAAAATGTCAGCTGGATTGTAGAGCTGTGACCCCTTTACAGGAACAGGAATGTTCAGAATTCCTGTAGCACTTGTGCACGTGTTAAAAACTACCCTGCACCCTCCAGTTCTGAGGACAAGTAAAGCCCCAGTCCCTTCAGATCAGGAGAAAATGTTTCTGGGGAGGCTTTGCCTGCATCTGCCTCTGAAGCATTTAGCACTGGTTTCAGGATGTGGGAAGATGGGTGATCTCTTTGGTGGGAGCAAAAGCAAGGAGGCTCCTGGTGACCGAGTGTGATCTCCTACCACTATGGTCTCACAATCCCTCGCAAAAGCTTCTCAGGTACCAACCCCAAACTGGTTAATTTTATTGTCTCCACTAGTCCCCTTGGCAGGCTGCCCCAGAACCCAACTGCTGTAGTGGTGAAAGTTCTTTAATTTCCAGCTTAAATGAATTCACAGCTAGTTTATATTCTCTTGTGCCTGTGCCAGTGTGGCTCTAGCTGAGGCTGTACTTCCTCCCTGGTGTTTATTTCCCTTGAGTACAGACTTCAGTTTGCTTAACTAACCACATCAGCCCCCTCGTGCACCGTGAGCTCTCCATACTCTCTTACTTGCTCTTCAAATAGAGTGCAAAAGTGCTCTCTTACCTGCACTTCAAATTAAGCTTTCTTGGCTAGAAATGAGCACAGTTCTCTTCCACAGGTGAAGTCTGATCAGCATCTCTCACAGTAACACACACCCACAGCCACCAGAAATGCCTCCTGGATTGCATGTCTTCTCTGGTGATCCAGAGTGTTTCTACTTTTCTGTTGGTTATAATCAAAGAAGCTCCAGTTTATGACTAAAATCTTGATTTTAGGTCCTATGCTGCTTTTCCCTTTCACTTTGTGCTACAAACTTCAGCCCTTTTGCTGTCACTGACACCTTCAAGACCACCTACGTCCTCCTGTGTGATACCCTCATCCAATTTGGCAATGTTGCTGGGTTTTATTTATTTACTTAAGCATTTATTCTTCTGCAATCCTTGTTCTCCTTTTCTGTCACTAGTTAGGGATGGAAATTGTGAGGCTAGTGTCTAATCTTCCAGCTTACCTCTGAACATTACATCACCAGCAGTTGGAGATAGGTAGTGTCTGTTCTATTTCCCTTCCTTTTATTACCTTTTCCCCCCACGCTAAGTTTATATTAAGTGCCCCCAGGATTTAAAAAGCCATCCAGATGTGAGGAGATAGTGGAAGTAATAATAACCAAAGTGAAGCTTCCCTATGGGAACAGTTTTTGAAGTGTTGTCTTTAAAAAGAAAAATTCCCAGGAGGGAAAAAAAAATCCCAGTTACATTTAAGACAGGGCTGAAAAATAAAATCAAGTCCATTTTTTAGAGTGTTATGAAAAGTAAAAAAACATTGCAAATCAAACGATTTTAAGTTATACACTGGATCGAGGTCTATTTTAAATCCTTCTGTTCTCCAGCACTGGAGGCAGTGCCTGTAGGATTTCACACTCCAGCCCCATGGCAGTGCCTGTTTGTTTCCTAAACAAACCATTGTGCCCAGCGAGAGCTCTGTTTCCTGCAGCTCTTTGTGGTCCCACCCGCTTTGAAGCCCTTGTCAAGCCAAAAGGTCTCTTCCTGCCCTTCCCACCTTTCCCTTCAGTCCAGCCCTGTGCCAGCCTGTTTCCCTCTCCTAGTCACAGGTCTTTGAAGCCCAAAGGCACTGGTATAATCACATCACTTGGCTTCTCCAGTGGCCAAGAGCTCCCTTCGCCCCGTTCCTGTGCCCACTCCCCAAATTCTCTTTGGGACACCCCACGGGGTTTGGAGTGGGAGAGCTGGGAAGCGGAGGTGTGCTCTCAGACAAGGTCTGCATTCATCCCCAGTTCCATCCTGAGGTCGCTGCAGGTTTTCTGCTGGGCTGAAGAGCCCTCTACTGTCAGAAGCCTCCTTCCCGTTTAGGTAACGCCAGCCTGTGCTCCAGTGGAGTGAAGTCAGACACAGGAATACTGAGTTCATGTTAACCTCTAGTGCTGGGCAGTGTTTCCAGGCTTCAAGTCATCCTTGTTTCACCCTTCTTGAGTCTTCTTTGGTTTCCTTCTTAGTGTCCAATACCCAGATTTCCCACAACTGGTTCACTAGTCTGGTATACCAAAATTGATCAAAGGGATGGAGCACCTCTCCTACAAAGAAAGGCTGAGAAAATTAAAGAGGACTTGGATTGTTCAGTCTGGAGAAGAGAAGGTTTTGGGGAGACCTAATTGCAGCCTTCCTGAAGGGAGCCTACAAGAAAGATGGAGAAAAACTACTATTAACGAGAGCATGTAGTGACAGCAGGAGGAGGATGGCTTCAAACTGAAAGAGAGCAGGTTTATGCTGGATATTAGGATGAAATTCTTTAGTGTGAGGATGATGAGGCACTGGCACAGGTTGCCCAGAGAAGCTGTGGATACCCCATCCGTGACAGTGTTCAAGGCCAGGTTGGATGGGCCTTTGAGCAACCTGCTCTGTGGGAGGTGTCCCTGCCCATGGCAGGGGAGCTGAAACTCCCTGGATGATCTTTAAGGTCCCCTCCAATCCAAACCATTCTGTGATCCTTCAAAGGGGAGAATTTTTACCTCTGCTCTTGGTGAACACAGGCTAATGCATCCCAGCGTAACCCATCTGCACAGAGGAAGAATTATGCAAGTACCATTCATTTCCTTGGTTGTCTTCCAGTTCCAATTCCTTTTGGAGATCTCCATATTGAAAGAGCACGGACTATGTTTACGTCCCTGGGTGAATGTCTTTCCTGCATTCAGTGCAGCCAAAAATACCTACTGTTTATAAATAAACACACCAATGGTTACTGACTGTTCAGTACATCTCATCTTTTTCTAACATTTATTACTTTCATTGTTCTTTGGATCCTCTGAAAGCTTCATCAGCACTGGTTTAATACCTTCTTTCAGATCATTAATCAAGTCACTAATGAGCATTAGTTTCAGAACAACATCCTACTGGAAATAATTTCATATTCTACAGTCTCTTTTCCCCCTCATTACTTGAAATCTATCACTGAAGTAAAATTTATAATATTGGCCCTTTTGTTGTTTTAATAATTACTAGCTTATTTTACATCAGAACATAGTCTTGTGTGGCCCAATAAAATGCCTCATGCTCAACCTCTGACTCTGGGTTGCTGTAGTGCCTTTGTTAACCCAACCCATAATTTAATCAGAAATTATCACAGTTGTTGGACAGGAATGATTTCGAGAAGTGAGATCACATATTACGAACACTGGGATGCAAATAGTTATTTTTAAATTTAATGCATTTTGCAGCTCTTATCTTGATTTAATGTCAGTTTACCTAGTTTACAAGTGTGGATATAATCTAATTTTTTATTTACAGATATTGGTTAACTTACCCAGACTTCTTTCTCCTCAGTATTCTACAATTCTCCCAGTATTTTACAATATTTAAAAAGTACAGTGAAAGATGCACAGACCTTCAGGCCTACCCGTAAAAACATGAAAGGACAAAGTTCCCAGTAGCCCCAATGGGTTTTATTTTCAAGATACATTTTCAATTATGGAAAACTGAATATACAGCAAACAAAACTGCCTACGTTTCTGGTTTATTTGCGTGTAGCTGGTGCATTCTCATCTGAGGTTATACTATCCATCTTCCTACTAGTGTTTCCAGCCTCTCTCCACCTCATTCTACCCACCTCCCCTTCCCTCTGTTTCTTTAAAAGATGTCAGGCCCCTCTGCCTCACTTCAGGTGCCCTACTTGCACCTTGGGAAGATCCAGTAGTACTACCGAACTGCATTGATTTGGTGCTTCAATTTGTCCAATTTGAAGGTGATGGAGAAGGTGCAAGAAGGAATTTTGTCTCCCTTGGATGGATAAGGATGACTTGGAACCATGCCTTGCCCATTTGAAATAAATACAGTTTGATTTTGATGTTGGGAACATCCAACCTCCTCTTTCTCCTTCTTACTGGCACAGCTGTCAGAGACATTTCAGAAACGGAAGAGTTTCATCCCAGCCTTTCCCGTGCCCTGATACAGGAGGTAGATTGCTTTTAAGGGGAAACCATTTCACCTGAAACTGTAACTAACAGGAAAAAATTAACCCCAGGTAGGTGTGTTCCCTTCTTTGGACAAAACCCTCCTGCTTTCTGAAGTCAGAAGTTCATGTACCATGTCAGCCTGGGACAAGCAAAGGGGTCCCTCTCTCAATATACTTCCCCTACTTCCTGATTTGGGATCTCTAAAACTCTCCCCTGGGCTCCTGTCTTAACACAAAGTTCTCCTCTCACTGAACTTCTTTTCCATATCCTAGACCACCAGTGCCTTGTGTCCCTGGAGAAGGCCCAGACCTTGGGCATGACTGAGCAGTTAGCAGGGCTCGGGCAGCCAGGTAATTGCCCTCCCACTGCAGAGTGGAACAGCACGCAAGGGTCCTACCTAAATCCGTAAGCAGGACAGCACCCAACAGGGAACAAAGGCTGAATCCAGATAAAAGGATTAGGGATTAGATCAATATTAGGAAATCCATGCCCAAAGAGGAATGGATCCTCATGATCAAAGGTCAGTGCTAATCCCCACCACCACCATGGCCACTTTCCTGTTCCCCATCTCAGACATCACCGAAAACCTGGCCAGGGCCCGGCAGCTGGTTACTGCCATCATCTCCGTGCTGTGAGCACCTTTCTGAGCTCAGCTGGTTCTTCACTAGATCAAAACACCAGGTGCCACACCTTGCACTGGCTCAAGACTGCCAGAGATGAGGGCTGCTCTTGTTGCAGTCCCTTCTTTCACAGTCTGGCAACTCCAAGATGACTTCCACGAAACCTCTCCCAAGCCCTGCTTTTTTTGTGTAGCTCCTCCTTCAACCTTGCTCTCCTCAGAGCTTGCCATGGCTATGACACTTCCAGAAAGTCACTCCAGTGCCACGGACAGCAGGCTGCTCTTTGAAGTCCCTTCCAAAACCAAACTATTCTATGACTCTTACTGGGGTTTGCCATGGGACAAAACAGCACAGGGAAGTGGGGACAGGGTTTGCCACCAGACAAGGCTCTGTTCTGCACTTCCTTGAAGGGTGGAACACATGCAAACTCTGCCCCGAGCTTCCAGAGGGTGGATGCTGCATCCCTTTTTCAGGGCAGGACAGTCAGTCCCCAGCAAGGTGTGTCTCTGTTAGTGCCCACATGTACAACAGAGGGATGCACCGCAAGATCCCAGCACAGCACTTCCAAGTGTAAGTCATGAATTGATTTCCTGCCTTCTGTTCCAAATAAAACTGATGAAAAGGTTTCTGTAAGGGTGTGTGCCAGAGCACAAAAATGGCCAAGAACTCAGGAGATCTTCCCTAGTCCTATATTCCTAATGCCTCTCAATTTTCACCTAATACTGAAGAAGTTAAGAAAAGGTCATTTGTAACGTCAGCCCTGGTTGCAGTGATACAATAAGGAAATCATGGAAGTATTCCCTGTCTGTGCAGGAACCCCAGAGGCCCAATTCAGGGCTGCACAGCTGACCCTGCAGCAAGGAAGACCAACCAATTTCCCTCGAGGGCACAGCAAACCTACAGCAATTAGAGGGCATTTTTTGCAAATGATGAGTTCTTGGGTCTTCTTTCACAATTTCCATGTTGAGCATCATCTCAGTCTGTGACTACGTGGGAAGGCTATTAGGCTATTTTCTGTAAGAAAACAAAGCCTTAGAATTTAACACCAAGTTTCTCCTCAGCAACTTTGCAAGGATGTGAAAGTGGTTACTTAATTCCACAGCAGGCACGATTAGGCCAGCTGAAGGTAAAGACTGATCCACCAATTCTTTACAGTTTGTTTCTTTATTCAGTAAACATCTAGTTACAAGTTTCACAAATTAAAAAAGTGGGGGAGCTGATTGAAGAGGGGTCGGGGGGCCCACAGGCTGATCCAGCTTTTGTTCTGCTCCTCCCTTCTCCAACGCACACATCCCTCTGCTTCTCCACAGATGCACCAAGGAGCAGCAGGGGAATCGAAGCCTCTGTCCCGGTGAGGGGACTGACAGGGGGTTCTAGCAGAATTCCCTCATATTCCTTTCACAGGGGACTAAACACAAACTTCAGAACCAGCCCAACCCAGCACAGAAAGAGTGGAAAGGATGGAAGAGGCAAGGTGGCAGCTCCTCATGCCCAGCACTACTGGCAGAAAGAACAGAGCCAAGGGACAGCAGAGAGGGAATGGGCAATTAATGTGTTCCTCGCACATCAGTGAGATTCCCCATGCCCCACTGCAGCACCCAAATGGGGTGAAAAAGAGCAATGCAGAAGATTAGTTGCTTTGTTTCAATTCTTAAGTGGGAGGGAGGTTAATACTAAATTTGAGGAGGGTCCAAGTGGTGCTTTGAAGGGGCTTCAGAGTTTCACTGTCTGTACCTGGGAGGAAAGGAAACAGAAGACATAAAAAGAATAAGTGGTGCCTAGAAAGCTGAAGACAGATAAAGACATGTTTAAACCTAGTGTCTAGACATCAAAAAAAGGGGAAAATGTCCCCTTTCAAGCACCAGATCCCATCCTAGTGAGCCCTACTCAAAGCACAGGAGAGCAGACACCGGCACTTACTTATATTTCAAACTGGATGGACAGCAAATGGTGTCTAAGTTCTATACAATGACAATATAAACACTGCACAGATTGCAATCCTGCAACATGTCATACTATTTCAGCCATCAGTTCAAGCTGACACCACGGGTCTTTTGTTCATGACAAAGCTGACTTAAACAGCTTCCACCTTCCCATTCAGCACAGCATCTTCTCAAAATTCACACCTTCCCCTGCTCTCTCAAAAGCAGGAAAACCCCTTTGCAACCGAAACTTCAAAATAAGCTAAGATCAGTGCAAAGAAAAAAAAAAAACCCCACCCTGTGTCTAAGGGGACGACAAGGCAGGAGCCGGCTCAGACTTACAAGGGCGTGTAGGTAGATCTGGGGGTGGCCACGCCGCACCCCCCACAAGGCCTGCTCCCAGTTCACCAGTCGTACCGGCGGGACTGTCTGGAGGGAGAATCCTCAGGGCCCTGGATGGCGAGACGAGCCCCTTCGGCCCGCCGGCCGCCGCCGCCCTCGTGACGCCGGTAATCCAGGCCCCGCTGCGGCCGGAACCGCGACGTCTCTCGCCGCCACTCGTCGTCGAAGGCGGCCGCGTCACCTGCGCGGGGAGACGACGAGCTCAGGTGGGGGGGAGCTGCGGGGGGAAGCGGCACCTGGCTTTGCTGGGAGGAGGACACGGGCACTACTCACTTTCGTCCATGTTGATGTAGTCCTGCCTCTCCTCCTGGTCACCTGTGCGATGGTTCCGGGACCGCTGCATGATGTGGGCCCTCTCCCTGATGTGGTGCCCAATCGACATCTGTTCCAAGCCACTGTCCGAGTCCCTGACGGTTCGTCTTGTCTCACGGATCTGGGGGCAGATTCCCACGTGGAATCAACATTTCCACTCCTCCTCCCAGCCCCCTAAGGCACCCTGATTCCTGCCTCCTGTATTCCAGCCGGTTTGCAGTGCCACCACTCCCAGGCTGTCAGGCGCAACCTTACAAAGAGGGAAGAATGGATTCCCCACTGCCAGCACTTCCCATTTCCTCCCGGGGGCCCTTGGCACGGCTCAGTGAGTCACAAGAGCACAATGTGCTCCTCGAACTGCAGCTGACTGCGAAGCCAAAGTGCTGCGGGTGGCCACCCACCAAGCCACCCAACGACGCCCACCCCCTGACAGCAAGGCCAGCAGCCTCCTCCTCACCCCGCCAGGTGCTGAGCGCATCTCCGAGGTCTCCTGATAGACTTTGGGCCCATCACCCAGGTTGGAATAAGAGATGACGGTTGAGGAGGTAAATGTCTGGCAGTTAGCACCACTTGTCATGTGCTCCTGCAAGAAGGGATGGGGAATGGTGGAAAGAAGGGATGGGAGGGAAGAGGAGATGGCATTTAATTCTCTCTATACAATGAAGTAAGAAGAAGTTACAATAGGAAGAACATAATCCCCATGAATCCATTTTTTCTGGAGAATACATCTTCCTGTTAAATTAATACTTATTTCTTGCTAAACAAGTCCACCCCCACACTTCCTTCCTCACCCTTCTCCTCTCCCTGCACTCAGGAACAAGCTCTGTCACTGACTCCCAGCAATGAAGCAAAGCTTACAGCCTCTGCCACCTCAGCAGGTGTGGCTCAGTCCATCCCCAGCAGCACAGGAAGATGAGAGGCATTAGAGGGATGGCAGAAGCACCCTCAGCACTCCCCTCAATACAGAACAGTTCATGGAGGGTTCTTACCATGTTTCCAATCATGTCGTTCATCATCCCAAACATATCTATAAAGCCACCTGCCTGATAAAAGGAAAAGAGAACACAAGAGTAGTCAGTCTGGGAAGAGACATGAGGAAAGAACAACAAACTATCTGCAAAAACCCTTGCTGCCTAAAAAGAAAAACCTTGATTTTTTTTCACATTCCTTCAGTAATGCAGAAAGAAAAAAAAAAACCAAACCAAAAAAACACCAGAATCTGGGGTTGCTCTTCTCTCCATTCACTCAGGTTGCATTGCCCAATGTTTTGTGCTTTTAGTTTGCATCCAACTGCTGATGCACTGGGCTTTGTGAGCCTGGGTACTCAGCAAAGTTAGGAGAAGAAATCTCAGCATGTGCACTAACAGTGATCTTAAGAAAGTTCCCACTGATTGTTTTCTTTCTAGCATAACAACAAATTTGTTTATTTTCCCCTACAAACACCTGCCTTTTCCATCTTGTGAACTTGAATGCTGCAGTAACACCCTGGGCCAGCAGGTCTCACGGGTTAATTGTGCAATATGTAAACAAAATTACAATGTCAGTTCAAACTTGCTGATTTTTTTTTTTCATTTCCTCGAGTAGCCTCTTGTTCTCATTTCCAGCAGAGCAGTACTCACACACAATGCTAATATACTTTGAAGTCTGTGTGTTTGTAGTCTTATTAATCCTCCTCTGAGCTACAAAAATTCTGGGACGCTCCAGTCTCCTTCATTGAGGCAATTCTGCAGAGCAAGACAGCTAAAGTTGCTGGATCTGGAATAACGCATTTCCACTGTATTATGTTGGTGGGAATGGAGATCAGCACGCTCTGAGCGTGGTGCTCTCACGTACACACAGCCATTCTCATTCCAGCCCTGTTTACCTGAAGTATTCTCCTGGCTTCTCCACTGGCAAAGGAGGTGCAATAATCCCCTCTGCCTACTGATGGCCAAGTCCTTTCTTTGCATCCTCACAGCTCCTCCATTACCTCCAGACCTGCAGCTTCTTTTCAGACATATGAGGTTATTAAGGGACTACCTGCTCTTCCCAGATATTAACTGTCCCAATTCCCATGAAATATTGTGCTATAACAGCTTTATGGCTTTTCCCTGGTCAAGGTGCAAATACAACTTCCCCATATATACAGAGACTCTCTGTTCAAGAACAGCTCACGGACAGGATTAAAACATTAGAGGGGAAACAAGGTAAAGGCCTGAAGTCATAAAGCAACTCAATGAGAGGTCCAAGAGAAACCAGATGCTTCCAGTTTCAGTTCAATACCCTCTTCCCTATTCCATTTACTATAAATCTAAAGCTCATCCTGGTCTCCTCAGACATTCCCATCCTCCCTACCTGGTAGGATAGCTGGTCATGCTCACAGATGGCTACATTTTAGCACTGGTTGCACACAGCGCTGATGAATCTCAGTATGCAGCCACTACTTGGAAAGCCTCTAATCTGACCCAGAAAAACAGAAAACTTACCATGCCGAGCATCCCAAAGGGTGAAACAGCTCCTGCCTGCCAGGAGAACAGAAAAACAGAACAGAGAATGACTTTGCAAACACTAGATCCTCATCAGAACACACTAATCCTTCTCAGAAACAGAACTGGGAACACTCAGGCTCTGCAAAGAGATCAAGAAAGCGCCCCATGGACTCCTGGGGGTTCAAGCCATATCACCCCTAACAGACCAGACGTGAGGTGATGCTCCTGAATTTCTCCCCATTGTATGAATTCACACCCTTGAGACACAACCCATGTTTATCCCTTTCCTCCCATCCAACCTCGAACGCAGTTGCATTCAACACACGAACGTAACAGAGGTGGGGTAAAGAGAAGGACCGGGACACCTAAGAGATTTACTCTGCACCCACCACCTGTGCGGAGGAGAGGGGGTGCCCAAGCCAGGAAGGGTGGGAGGCAGAGCCTGACAGATCAGTTTGAGAAACTCTGGCCTGTACTCAGCCCCTCTGTTACCTGCATCCTGCGGCCAGCGGGGCGAGCCCCAGGGGCGGTCCCATCCGTGATGCCGAGGAGCGGCCCGAAGCCGAAACTCCCGGACAGCATGCGGTTCATGTGCTGCCGGTGGATGGCAAAGGGATCCCTTTGGGAGAGGTGCAGAGAACGACGGTGAGGACAAAGCCCCATACAACCCACTCCTCCCACCTCTTGAGTTTTTCTCACACAACTGTACATTCCTACCCAAGCTGAAAATTCAGACTCCTGAGAAGCCCGTGTGGTCTATGGCAATCACTGGGGCTGGAAGGGACCTCTGGATCCCATCACATTTCTTGTGGTAGAAGGTTTCATACCACAGAAGCCCTCTCAGGTACTAATTTCTGCCTGCTCAAAAGTAGGTTGGTGTCCTGCTTCCAGTACTGCTCTGGAGCAAAGTATGGCCAAGGCCATTCCAGAACCTCACTGCTCTAATATCTTCTGTAGGGAGGTGCACCAAGACCTTCCTGGCTGCAAAGTGAGGGCTACACTTAATGGCACCAGGGAGCAGGAGATCCTACAAATCATCCTCTCACCCCTCCGTGTACACGGACACAAACAGTGAAATGCAAGACTGGAACCTCCAGAATGGACTGTGTGGCCTGACACCCCTCTGCCCCTCAGGGAATGAGACCACATGCGGCTTTTCAAGGTTTGAGGGAGAAAGGAAACAATAACTGGGATCCCTAACTGGTTTCCCCTTCTTTTGCAGCCTCCACTTTGAGGCCTGCACGCATTCACACACATTGGTGAAGCAAGAGGGGGAAAAGGAGGGTAAGGATAAAGAGTCACAGAATACTGTGGCCACAATTAAAAACTTCTGGGAAATACCATAGCTTTTTTCCTGCACATCCTTTAGTCTGCAATTATCCCTCTTGAGCATTAATGACCTCTACAGCACAGACTAGTCCTGAGATCACAGAAGTACCCACTACAAACCAATACTTTTCTGTCTCTACTGGAAATGCTTCCCATAATAAAAGCTAGACTCATACCTGCCATGTTAATGAGAACACGCTGTCATTCGGTGACTAATTGGGACATCAAGGTCTCCTCTCCTGCTCATTTGCTCACAGCTGATAAAATTCTTGCTTACTACTGATTTCATAAGCAAAAAATGGACTATTGTTCTACATGCATAAATTTCACCAAATTTCTAGTAGTGTCTTGTTCAACATAATCAAATTCTTCCTGTATTACAGTCTATTCCTTATCCACTTTGCAAGAGCTGCCAACTTAGTGTCACTGCCAAAATTTATCAATAGCATCCAATTTCTGTACTGAGGACAGAAACAAAAACATTCAGTGAAAGGAATCCCAGGAAGAGTTCTCGGGACCTTTGTTAGATTTCAATACTCGTGTTTCAAAACTACTCGTTGTCTTCTCTTTACTTTGTTCCTCACAACTTGTCAACTGCTTCAGCAGCCTTCTCCAGCTCCATTAATGACTTCCTGTGCAGTACAGCAACAAACACTGGACAGAGCAGCAGATTTTATCTATCTCAACTGCAAAACCCTAGTTTGCATAAGAAAAAAAAAAAAAAAAATCCTTGCGCAAAGAAAAAGATTAGTTATTCCAGCCCTCTCTTCCTCTCACACAGCTGCGATGCCTTTTGGCCTACTTTATTACGCTTTCCTCCAAGACCACGCTCCAATATCGCAGGAACGAGACCGACGCGATCCCTGTTACTCGCCCCGCCGCCCCTCCGGAGGATGTTTGTGTTTGTCCCCAGACAGCTGCGCTGCAGCGGCGCTCCCCGGGCCCGGCCGGCCCCTGCCCGCCCGGCGGGACGCGGGGGCAGCGCACGCCTCCCCGGGGACGATCCGTGCCGCAGCCCTCCGTCCTTCCCCGGCTCCCTGCCGCCGATCGCCCCGCAGGATGCCCGCCCCGACTCACATGGCAAACATGGGGTCCTCCGGCTCGCCATCCCTCATCAGCCGGAACATGCTTCCCTCGCTCGGGGGCGGCCTCTGCGGAGGGGAGAGGGCGGTGAGCGCAGCCGGGGCTGAGGGCGGGGAGGGGCGGAGCGGCGGAACCGGCCCCCCCGCCCCGCCGCCAGCCCGGGCAGGTGATGGCAGCGCTCCCCCCCCCGCCCCCGATCCCGGCCCGCCCGCCGCGCCCCTGCCCGGCCGTGCCTGCCGGTGTCGGCGGTCCCGGTTCGGCGCAGCCGGAGCCCCCGGGCCGCTCACGCCTCCGCGCCCATCGCGCCCCGGGCCGCGCTGCCTCCGCCCCGCCCGCGCCGCGCATGCGCGCCCGCCCCGGGGGAGGGCGCAGGCCGGGCGGGGCCGCGCGGCACAGCGCCCCCTGGCGCCCCCCCGGGCACCGCCCCCGGCCCGCTCCTCCCGCCGGGCCGCCCGGGAGAGGGAACGGGAGGATGCGGTGGTGACTGAGGCACCGGGCAGGCCCCGTCGTTCCGCACGGCTTCCTCACCACGGGCAGCGCGGGGGTAGGCACTGATCCCTTCTCTCTGCGGACCAGTGACAGGACCCGTGGGAATGGCATGAAGCTGAGTCAGGGGAGGTTTAGGTTGGATATCAGGAATAGGGTTTTCAGCCAGGGGGCAGCTGGGCACTGGGACAGGCTCCCCAGGAAAGTAGCCACAGCTAACTTGACCTGTCAGAGTTCGAGATGTGTTTGGAAAACACTCTCAGGCACATGGCATGACCCTTGGTAATGGTCCTGTGTAGGGCCAGGAGCTGAACTCGATGATCCTGGTGGGTCCCTTCTAACTCAGAATATTCTGTGATTCTGTAGTAACCCCTGTGGCTCATGACCAGTTGGCTCCCGGCCAGAGTCCACAGCGATGCCTGGCTGCTGCAGAGGCAGCACTTATCCCAGGCTTCCTGCACGGCATGGGCATGTAGGAGGCACTCACAGAGCTGCTTGGCTGTGCTGAGCACATGGACAGCGTGTGCAGGCAGGGCTCTGCTGGCAGAAGCAGGGAGGATACTTTGTAAGCCAGCTGTGGGTCATCACTGATCCAGGACAGCCACTGGGAATCACATGTGAAGCACAGGTACTCGTGTGCACCTACAGCAGTGGGGGGGAATCTCCAGAATGCAGGGGGATGACACCTCTTGTTGCCATCTCTGGGGAATGCTGGTTGCCTTCAGCTACCCCAGCTCCACTGGATTACAGGGAAGAGAGCAGACTGACTCATCCCAGCTCCAGCTCAGGGCACGCTTCCTCCGTGGTGCTTCTGTTGACTGTTGCATCCGGCCCACCATGTGCAGGAGCCAGACTGGACCTGTGCCAGAGGACTGGAAATAGCAGGTTGCAAGAAGTGGTTGAGAAATCAAGCTCCTGAATTGTGGCAGGAGCCATGTCCTTGGATTTCGGAGTCTGACAGAGGAAAATGACCCAGTAGCATGCTTTATGTGTGGAATGCATAGAGGACTTGGCAATACTTCTCGCTACAGCAAGTCTCAAAACTGCTTGGTATTGAGAAAGAAGACCTCTCACGGGAGGCCCGTGCCTGTGTGCACACAGGAGGCTCTTCAGAAGTCCCTTCTGTACACAGCAATTGCATTCTGCAGAGGCTGAAACCAAAATGTCCACAATAGGGGAACTGTCAACAGCAGAGTGGTGCAGGATCATGAGGTGGACACAAGTCCTATGGGCAGGGCACAGGCTAAGCAGGGCCAAACCTCTCAGAGGGAGGTCGTTCATAAGTGAGCTGCTGAAACAGCCTCCTGTCACCAGCTCAGAGCTCATCTGTGAGCGCTGAAGTTCACACAATGCCCCTGTTGGCATTGCCTCAGCCTCTCTGATGCTGCTTCTGCAAACCTGAATCATCCTTCAGAGACCTCCAGTCTGGAAAGCCTTTCCTGTCTGGTGTGTTTTCCTTTCGCTCTGAGGCTCTCTTGGTGTTTGATTGGAGTGTGGAGTTGACCTCAGGTGTCAGGATGCAGAGGGAGGTAAAGAGCTTCTAGGGCAGAAATGTAAACATTTCTTTGGGTTTTTTTTTTTTTTCCTTTTTTTTTCTTTCTTCTTTTCCCCAGATCTGGGATGAAATAAATTGCTGTTTCCTTGATATCCGCAATCCTCCCACTCCTGCAATGTCCCAGAGATGGTAGGGCTCTCTCAGTTTTTCCAAATTGTAAGTCAGGCATTGCTGCCTTCAAACACAGAGGGGCAAGGAACAGAAAAGAGTCTGGAACAAACACTGCTTTGCAGATCCTTTTTCTGTCCCTAGTGCTGCTCCTCTGCAGGTGCAAACCAGGGGCTGTGTTGGTGAGACTGGGGGCTGAGGCTGTGGCTCTCCCTGGGTATTTCTGCAGCCGTACAGGCAGTCCTTCCACCTGATGGACACCTTACCAAAGGCTGCATTTCTGGGGCCATTGCCAGTTCAGCAAACCTTGAGGGAACCTTGCTTGCAGAGAGTCGTGTTGGTGGCAAAGGCTGCGTGAAACCCTGGAAGGAGGAATTGGAACGGCAACCTTTTTGTGGAATGTGGAGAAGGCCGCAGTTCTGAGGCGTGCAGGACCTGATGCTGCAGTACTCGTGGGAGAGGCCTCTGCACAGCACTCACCAGGTCATGCCCGGTGCGCTCCAAGGGGATGCCCGTTTGCTCTCTGTAATGAATGACCTGGGGGCTGTGAATGAACAGCCAGGCTCCCACCTTGCTCCTCTCACGCTCTCCATTCAGGCCGCTTCTCTTTTCACCGCCACGAATAAAAACCATTAGGTCTCCCCATTTCCTTTTTTTAAAAATTTTATTTTATTTTATTTTATTTTATTTTATTTTATTTTATTTTATTTATTTTTTTTATTTTATTTTTTTTTCCCCTTCGAACTGCCCAGGTTGCTCTGCGAGGGGGCAGGGGAGGGGGCAGGCGGCCCGGAGGAGGTGAGCGAGGGCAGAGCGGAGAGCGGTGAGCGGCGCCGCTGCCCCCCGGGCTCCACCTCACCGCTGCCCCCCTGCTCCACCTCGCCGCTGCCCCCCGGCTCCACCTCGCCGCTGCCCCCCGGGCGCCCCCCGGGCTCCACCTCGCCGCTCCCCCCGGGCTCCACCTCACCGCTGCCCCCCGGGCTCCACCTCGCCGCTGCCCCCGGGCTCCACTTCGCCGCTGCCCCCCGGGCTCCACCTCGCCGCTGCTCCCCGGGCTCCACCTCGCCACTGCCCCCCGGCTCCACCTCGCCGCTGCCCCCCTGGCTCCACCTCTCCGCTGCCCCCCCGGGCTCCACCTCGCCGCTGCCCCCCTACTCCACCTCACCGCTGCCCCCCGGGCTCCACCTCTCCGCTGCCCCCCTGCTCCACCTCTCCGCTGCCCCCCGGGCTCCACCTCGCCGCTCCCCCCGGGCTCCACCTCGCCGCTCCCCCCGGGCTCCACCTCTCCGCTCCCCCCGGGCTCCACCTCGCCGCTGCCCCCCGGGCTCCACCTCGCCGCTGCCGCCGCCGGCTGCTGCCCGCGGCCCCCCCGGGCCCGCCGGCGCCCTCCCTCCCGGCACGGCCGGCCCGGGGAAAGCAAACTGAGCATCACGTGGGGAAGGTAAATAAAGGGCAGGCTGAGGAACCGTGCCTCGTTACCTGCTGCTGCTGCTGGCACGGACCGAGCATTTGGGCCGGGAAGGCAGAGACGGCTGCCTAACGCGCCCCAATGTTCCAGGGGCCCCGCGGACGCCTGGAAGACAAAGAAATCCTCGTTAGCAGAAGTCAGAGCTGCCCACAGCCATTTCCTCATTGGTTCCCTTCATCTGTGCCTCTTACGTAATCCTCACCCAACAACTAACTCTGACCTCAGATGAAGGGCACCCTGAGTGAAGGACGGCTCTGATTTGATCCTCAAAAGTGACAATTCGTATTTGGGATGCTACAGCCAGCTTGTGGTGGCTGCAGCTCGCGTTGCGTGGCAGCGATTGCTTTCAGAATATTTTGCTCGTGTTAAGAGTGTGTCTGTCACACTGTGAGTGAGAACCACGACCTCCATCTGTGCTACGTTAGCAAAGAGAGGCTCACAAAAAATCACGATTGAAAACATCCCCTCCCCTTTCCAGTCTTCTGACAAGCTGTGTCACCCGTCTACTCCTCTTGCTTCCTCTCCTTGCGTCGCCTACCCTGCTTCCCAGCCCTCCTGCAGGGCTTATTTAAATGTGCTGCCTCTCAGGAAGCCATTTCCCAATGCAAAGTTGGCCGGTGGTTAAATTCTTGGGTATTTCCTCTTAACTTCAGTATACGGCATCGTGAAAGAAGAGCAAAGCGGATTATCTGCCGGGATTTTTAATGGACACAGAAAAAGAAAGATGAACGGCGTGGGTTAAATATATAAATGCATTCAAACACATTCCCTCTGCACATCGAGATTTTGCTAGTTTTGCGCTAAGTGAAAGGACTGATGTTCTCCGTTTCTGGATTTATGTAAATCTAAGAAAATTTAATGCAAATACACATCCTTCTGCTCTTTTGTTATTCAGCAAATAGTTTGGAAGAGGTTTGGAACCACTTAGGAGTTAGCTCAGTAAATATAATTCTTAAAATATCCAGTTATTGTGTTTTGCTTTCGCTCAGAAAATGGCTCATAGTTACTTAGTTCAGCCTTCAAAAATAAACACAGAAGTCACCATCCCCTCTGCCCCCATCAGAGCACAGTGACACGACTAGCAAGGTAATAGACCAAAATGCATAAATAATTGCTTCTAGGTGCATTCACCCCGCATTTTCTGGGAGCAGAAAAATAGATACCACGCATGAAAGCCCAAACACATCTCAACCACGTGCTCACATATGATGGCACACGCCTGCAAGCTCAACACACGCCTCAATAGAAAAGTACCATACTTTCTACGCTCACAGAAGGAAGAGAATGTTACAGAGGGCGAAGATCCCCTCCGTACAGAAACAAGCACGTACTGCCCCTAAGCATATGCACACATCTCCACAAACACCAAGCACAAGCAGGGTACGGCACCAAAATTGTGACACTGTACGGAGAAAACGACACTCCCATTGTTGTCTGGGCTGAAGGCAGACACGGACAGTGTCTGTTCCACACAATGATCTCTTATGTAACTTCTGCACCTCCCTCATTTTGTCTAAGGACATAAGTCCCCGAAAAGGATGGAATATATTCTGCTGAGTTGGCGAAGCAGCTACAGACAAAGACTAGAGAACATACTGAGCAGGGACTGGCATCTGCAGAGCGCACAATGAGTGTACTTGCGTTTGCAACAAAGGGGAAAGCACAGATGGGAGAGAGGAGCAGGGAAAAGCTGCAGATCGATCTGGCAGGCGAAATGCAGAGTGGCACAGATTAGGTGGAGGAGCAGAAGTCACAGGGAAGAGCTAGGTGAGACAGTCAATGGATACCCTCAGGGCTTGAGGGAAGCAGCTGCACACTAGAAGCCCAGGGAATCTCACCACCAGGAGCCAAAGGGCAAGAAGAGTCAGAATGCAGAAACAGGCAGGTCACAAGGAATGAAGAAGAGTTTCACGTTGGATTTAAGGAGAAAAGCATAGTTGATACAATTATGCAGGGCAAAATGGGACATGTGAAAAACCCAGGAGGGGATGTGAGATGAATTTTGTACCTAAGATACAGGATGTCACAAAGGAGAGGGCGATGGGAAGTGCTGCCGAGAACACAGCTAGGAGACAAATGCCAAGCAGCAACAGAGGAGGTAAAAATTGCAAAGGGGATGTGGTGGGGAGCGTGGAAGGGACAATGTGAGGTTGCACACTGCAAGGGCTGGGGAGGAAAGGAGAGGTCGCTGCTGCCATGCATGTTTGTAGTGCTGACCAAACAGCTCTATCCCACAGGTGGCTGGAAACAAGCTCCCCTTGCACAAACAGGTGTTTGTCTATTTGCATCCATGGGTGCGCAGTCTGTGTCAACACGGAGCTTTGGGCACGGGAACATCTCCCAACATAATTCTTTACTTTCTCCCCTCTAGGATGTTGTGTCAAGGCCTGTTTGTGCATTAATGTGAAGATGTCTTTGCCAAGGGATACGTGTCGATGTAATTTTGCGTTTTCAGTAGTTGAGTGTGTAAAGGAAAAGGATAAATTCCTGGATTGGTGAGAACAGCAGAGCAATGAGCCACATACCTTCTGACAAGCAGAAGCAGAGATGAAAAGCATCTGGCCACTCTATAGATTATTTTTTTTTTTTTTTGGGGGGGGGTGTCATATTTTTAGGTGGACAAGGAAATTAAGATGTATCTAGAAGGTGTATCTAGAAATTAAGATTTTCTTCTTGCAAACGAGAAGGATGAAAGAGGGGTACTTGAACCAAACCAGGGCTGGAATGCTGACAGCAGCTAGACCTGAGAAATTGGCCAGATGGGTTTTGTGAAACAGTAGGGGGAAAAAAAAATTAGTGCATGCATTTTCATAATTTGGTTTATTTTGGTACTAGTCTAGATCTGTGCGTCTGAGTTACAGGACTGTTTTTGGGGCAGGCACTCTGCACTGTGTGTAGCTGGGAAGAACGTTAATTAGTCAGATCATGAGAGAAGCAGCTGTAGCTGTGGAGGAGACGAGATGACAAGGTGGGGACCTTCTACCTCCCTGTCACACAGATTATAATTTATCCAATCTCTTCCATACTTTCCTTCAGTAGATACGGACTCCAGTGCCCTCTGTTCCATGAATACCAATGGCTTTTGCTGTTAAATGCTCGTACTGAGACACATTTGATTAAACTCAAGAGCACCAGCTCTAAATCCTGACTTTGCACAGAGGCTGAGTTTGCATCTGAAGGACATGGGCTTGTGTACCTCGATACATTTTTCCACCAGATGCATTAATAACCTTGCCTTGTACCTGCGAGAATGACTGAGTACACGTGTACGCCCCTATGCGCTCATGTGCACGCTTAGTTCTCTATGTAGGTAGGCCTGCAAATGCATGCAGATTTATTTTCTTTTTTCTTTTCTATGAGCCTGTGACTAAGAGCAGGACAATATAAGCCTTCTGGGCAAGGTGAAGGGAATTTAGCCATCCCAGTCTGCTCAAGCCGATAAACAACGGGCTGAAGCGCAGCTACAGGAACATCTGTTTGGTTAGCAACAAATCCCTGCAGCTGCAAGTCACCACCTGCGGTTCTGCAGGAAGGACCTTTGGCTAAAGGGAGACTCGGACTTGGGCGGTGATCCTTCCCAGCCCGCAGGGAGGCACCGGCAGAGCGTCTGCCGGAGCCCGGGTTCGAGGCGGGCGGGCGGCAGGGGTCAGTATTGCACGCCGTGCGCTGCCCGGCCGGCGGCCCGGGGCGGGAGGTCGGTCCCGGGCGAGTAGGAGCCGAGCCCAGCGGGACAATGCCCGCGGCACGGCGACGGGAGCGGCACGGCGACGGGAGCGGCACGGCGACGGGAGGGGAGCGGCGCGCCGCCCGCGCCCTCGCGCGCCTTCCCGCCGCCCCACGTGCCAGCGGCCCCTCTCGCCTCGCACTGCACCAAACGGCCCCGCGCCCCCGCCCGGCCGGCGCGCCGGCCGCCGCCAGCCAATGGGAAACCTGTTGCCAGGCAGACAGCTCATTTGAATGGCCCAATCAGGCGTCCCAGCCCGAGCCCCTCCTTATATGGGGACCGGGGGATGCGAGCGCTAATCCGCCCCCCACCGCCACCTGCCCCGCCCACTCCCTCCGCGAAGCACCGCCCACCCCCTGCCTGAGGCCCCGCCCACTCCCTCCGCCGCGCGCAGAGCGCGGGAAAAGCGCCCAGCGCTGGGCGGGCAGGAGCGGGGGGGGGAAGGTGGGGAGGAGCCCCGCCGCCGGGAGCGCTTCCAGCGGGAGGAAGGGCGGGCAGCTGGAGTGGAAAATTCCAGGCAGGAGGCCGCGTGTCGCCAGCGCTGCCCTCCCACACGGCCCCGCAGCGCCGCTTCTCGCCTCCCCCGGATTCCTCCTGGAGAGCCAGCCAGCCTGTACGGGCGGCACCCCGGGCGTGCTGCGGACAGAAGGCTCGGCTCCCCTCCCTGGACACTGCCCGTCGGAGCCGCAGCGCCGCGGAGCGGGGCTTTCGGCTGGCCTCGACGGGGCCGTGCGGCGCCTTTCGGAGACCCGCGGTGCGCCCCCGCTGCCGGGCGGCCGCAGCTGAACGCACATTGTTCTAGCGGCCCGTCCCTCTCTCCTCCCTCCTCCGCCTCCCGTCCCTCTCTCCTCCCTCCCCAGGTCCCTCCTTCCCTCGTCACCGGCGCTGTATAAATCCCCTGCCCCGGCGGATCCCCCCACCGCGGGAGACCCTGGTACTTTGGCCCCCGGGGCGGGATCCTGCCGCCGCCTGCGGACCGCTGGGACTTTGCGCTCCCGCCGCTGACCCCTCCTCGCTCTCTCCCTCCCTCCCTCCCTCCCTCGTACGGTTCGCACCGGCCTCTTCCCTTCGCAACCGGGGGGCCAGGATGTCGGAAAAACGCGTCGAGGAGGCACCGGCGGAGCTGAGCGCTAAGGTGAGACACCTCCCTCCCCACCCGCTCCCCTCTTTCCCATCCTCGCGACCGGCCGCGCTCCCGACGGGAGGGGCGGGGGAAGCGGGGGGAGCCGAGGGCTCCGTGAGGTGCCCTGGCGGCGGGGGGCGCGCGCGGCCCCTCGCGCGCCGCCCGGCCAATGGGGGGGCGGGGGCGGGCCGGGGGGTTGGAGGCGGGGGGGGCCGGGGGCCCTCGCGCCCCCCGCCCCGCCCCCGCCCCCCATTGGCCGGGCGGCGCGAGCGCGCGCTGTGTTCGGCTCCGCTCGGCTCCGCTCGGCTCCGCTCGGAGCCCGGGCCGGGGGGGGGCGGGGGCGGGAAGCGGTGTCACGGCGGAGCAGGAGGAAAGTTGTGTGGACACAAAGCGCGGGCCCTCGGATAGCGGGGAAAGGAGGAGGGAGGGGTGGAATGGAGAGAGCCAGAGAGAGAGGTCCGGAAACGCCTCGATCCTACGGACAAGGTTTCTCTTTTTTTTTTTTTTTTTTTTTTTTTTTTTTTTTTTTTTTTAAATAAACCGTTAAAACTCTTCCGTGCCGCTTCTGGTTTCCACACGCGTGTGCGGGCTAAAAGTAGCTCTGACGCGCGTTCGCTGCTGTTTTCCTTTGTCAGGCGGGCGGATTTAACGCCTAATATGTCTCCTCGCCCGCTGTTCCGCCTCTCCTCCAAGCCTTCTTTGTTTAGGCATCCCCGTCTTTTATTGCCGCTGACCGCCGGAATGTTGTTGGTTTTTTTTTCCCCCCTCCCCCCGCACCTAATTTCATATATAGGAAAGGAAAGAAAAGAAGGAAAAACTCGAAGAGAAGGCAGTCCACAAAGAAAAGAAGAAGGAGATAGTAGAGGTGAGGCCCTTCTGAGGGACAGATTTGGCGGCGTCGGGGAGAGGTTTTTGTGCTCGCTGTGGGTAATGAATTTGAAGGGAATATGGGGGATTAGGGAAGAGGGCAGGCCGAGGGAGCTCCAGCGCAGGGGTAGAGTGAGCTCTTGGATAATTGTGGAGAACGAGCCTTGAAGGACTTAGTGTAGTCAGCACAGCACATCAGGGAGGAAAAAGGTCAAAGGAGGGGATGGAGCCGAGAACAAGTGGGAGGATGTGGCACGGGAGATGTGGTCCTGCGCCCACTGAGGTATCCTGAGGTGCACAAGGAGCATGTGTTGGAGAAGGTGGGGGGAGGAACGGGGAGGAAACGCGCACAGATTGATGGAGGTCGGGAGGGATCTGGAAGCAGATGTACCGTGAGCCTTGGCTAAGTCATTAGCCTGTAATCACAGAGATGCTTTGGTTGTTGGGAGGGATGGCAGCAGCTCATCAGGATGTAGGCTCGTGGGAGACAAGGAGCTTCGTGCTGTTGGGGTTGGACTGGAAGGATTGGCTTTGTGAAGGAAGGCTGGCTGGGAGGAGTGTTCAGCAGGGGTGGTGGGAATAATGGTGTCGAAGTAACAATGCACTCAATGCACACCTGAAGTGGCTGAAGCCCTGGAAATTGTGCTTGTAGCAGAGAGCACATGGAAATGCCATCCTGACACCAGTTTCTGCTCTGACCAATTTGTTTCATTCAGGATGAGGAGAACGGAGCTGACGAGGATGATGAAGAGAATCCCGATGATGTGGATGAAGAAGAAGGTGGTGATGAGGATGAAGGTAGGGAAAATTGAAGGAATAGGAGGCTGCAGAGGAATAGAGGATTGTGGAGGGAAATTCCTTCTCTGAGCCCTCTTGACTGTGAGATTACATTCCCTTAACCTGTGATTTTCCTTTCTTGCTTGTGCTTAGAAGCAGATGAGAATGGGCAAGAGCAGGATGGCCACGCAGAGAAACGATCTGCAGAGGAGGAGGAGGTGAGTAGTAGTGTGAGAATAATGGTGGGGAGAAGGAACGAGGCTACTTGCTCTTTGTTGATCAGATCCATGTGGATGCTGCTGCTGAGAATCTCAAATTGGCCTCAGGTCTCATTGCTTCAGCAGCAGACGGGTGAACAAATCTGATGTGGCAAGGGGGTAGTAAATCACTGTAGGCTCCTTGCAGGATCCAGGTCCTTCCACTCAGCAGTCATGGTGCTGAGTGAGAGAGAGAGAGAGTCAAGGTGCTGGAGGTTGTGCTTGGCGATGACCTCTGAACTACCTCTGTCTTCTGGGCTTCAGGCCAGGGAATGGACTTGTAAGAGTGCACCCTGGGGTCTGTCTGCAGTGCTGTGAGCCTCAGCTCTGGAAGTAACAGAATGGATGTGGTGTCCCTCTGAATGGAACTGTCCACATCTTAACCAGGACCAACACAACAGCTGTCAGGTGCTCCAGGGTGCTTTAGAGGGGAGTAGATTTCGGGTGGGCCTAACAGAGATTTCCATGTGGAGGAAAGGGCAGCAGTTAGGAGTTTTGTGGAGAAATTATGTACCTTGGGGTGGTGACGGTTTGGTGGTAACTTTTTTTTTTCTCCCCGTGGCTGATGCAGGATGAAGTGGATCCAAAGAGACAGAAGACAGAAAACGGCTCTTCGGCTTGAGTCCTCCCCTCCCATCCCCCCTGTTCCGTCCATCTCTCCTCCTCCGTTCCAGCCTGTGCTTGCACTGCCCATTAGCCTCTGGCTTCACACAATCTCAGATGAGGAAAGATTAGAAATGCTCTCAAACGGGAAAGACAGCAGTTCCCTTCTCACCCAAAGACCTAACCCGTCCATGACATTCCCCAGCTGAAATTACCCCAGTTCCCTGCAGCCCTTCACTGTGCCCCACTTACCAGTGCTCCTCTTCCCTCAAGAATCTCATGGTTTCCTGGGCACACAACCTTGCCAGGCGCTTTCACGTGGCAAAGCAAGCACCTCCCATCCCCTTGTCACCTGCCCGCCTGTTTTTGTCACTGGTATGAGATTCTTGAGAGCTCCTGCTCCCCAGCCCTGCTGCCAGAGCTCCTCCCTGAGCCAGGAGGTGCAGGCACAGATCTCATGGTGCGTTCCCCAGTCCTAGGCCTCTTCTCATCTGCTTTCCCGCTGAACCCTGAGAGACAAAGAATATTACAAGCAAATAATGGTTCTATTAAGCGACACACGGAGACAAGATTTATTTTAAGGTTTTCGTTTGTTTTTTTTTTTTCAAAGTTTACATGACAGCAAGCTGGCCCTCGTGAATTTTTCGGAAAATAAGGGTTGCTTTTATATATGAATTTCATCTGAGCTGTGTATTTTTTTAATTTGGAGGCTTTTTTAAAAACAAATCAAGAGAGAAACAATTGGGGACCAAACTTTTGATTTCCATTTTTTCCCTTCAGATTTTCTTGTGACCATTTTTTGTAAATTAAAGGCAATATAGCCACAGCGTTTTCTATGGCACAGACATCACGAGGATGATAGATATAAATATATATATTGTTTTCAACAAGCACTGTAAATAAAAGCGTTTAAAAATATTTCAAACCGCTGGCGTGGATGGCTGTGTCTTCACATCCTGCAGGGGCCGGTGGGAGTTGGCTTTGTGGGAAGAGGGGGTGGCTTGCCCAGCAGTGGGCGGAGAGGGAGGCGGAGGTTGATCAAAGGGCGTGTGTTGGTTGTTTAAGGGTCCCTCGGGGCAGCGCGTTTGGCTCCTGCTGCCCTTGTCACGCTGCAGCTACAGCGAGGGCATGGCACAAAGGCAGGACGGAGCTCCAGGGCTGTCCTGAATCTCGTGGAAACTGCTGTTGGGCCTCAGCACCGGGCAGAAGGGGTTTGGAAAGGGAAAGCAAGCTGTAGCTTGCTGGCTGCAGCCCGGTGTTGCTGTCACCTTGCGCTGCCCCATGGCCCCCTGCCCTGGCTGGCTTCAGGTGTGACTCACACCAGCCGCAGAGAGCAGGGAGCCTTTGTGAGAGGCAAGAGCTTCAGTTCTTTCTCCTACCAGCTGCCTTGGGGAGAGCTGTCAAGCGTTTGTCTTTTTATCTCTGCAGACCTCTAAAGCTGCCGTTCGTGTTTCTCCCCTTTAAAACTCGTGCTTCGGCAGTCGCGCAGCGAGCCACCGGGAGCTGTAAATAATACCAACTTTTGTGAGCGCCTCAGCGCCTTTGTGCTGCTCCGGCTGCCGCAGCGGATCAGACACTGGCAGCGCAAACACTCGCTTGTCTCCAGAGGGGCAAAGCATCCGCCGGCATTCTCTCCAAACGCCGGTGTCGGGCTGCAGGGACAAAGCTGCTGCCAAGCCCTGGGTGCCTCCCGGCTGGGATCCCGCTGCACATCAGCCCCGCAGCCCTTCCCGGGGGAGCTGCCGGCAGCTGGAGCCACAGCCCGGCTTGGGCGCCTTCCCCCGAGAGCCGCCTTCCAGGAGCAGGTCGCTGCTGCCCGGGAGTGACTTGGACACCCCTCCCTGCTCCCGCCTTGGGCGCTGGGATCCACGGGCTGCTCCAGCCCGCGCCTGCCTCCGAGCCGCGCCGTTACTATTTGGTATTCCCAACATTCCTCCCTTTAAAAAAAAAATAAAATTACAGATTCTAGTCTCTGTTCCTCTGTTCCAAGTCCTCAGGACTTCCCCAAACTTTCTGCTCGGCAGCCGGCTTTTACTGCTGGGTACTGAAGACGAATTATCAGCGGATGATACAATCTCTGCACAGGCAGATTACAGTTTCCATACTTCCTCCCCACCGCCGCTGCAGGGCCTGGCTAGGGGTAGTGAAGGATGTGCTCGCCAACGAGAAGTTATGGAAGCGTAATTCCATCTCTGCTTCCCGTGTGGATGCCACACCAGTACCACTGTCCCTCTCCAGGCTGTCACCCAGACTGAAGTGGGGCAGCAGCTGATTGTTAGGCCAGCTCTAGCAGGGTGAGCAGCCACCCTCCCTTTCCTCTGAGGGAAATACTACAGGACAGAGGGAAGTGGCAAAGGGCTGTCAGACAGCTTCTCCATGTCTCTATGGGCCCCCGGATGCCACAGTTTCTACTGTTTCTCCCATTTTACTCATTTTTATTTAATATCTTTGTCATTGTCTGTGGATAGTTAGAAGATGCAGCTAGAGATACAGAAATAGAAAAGTATCTGCTTTGGGGTTTTTTTCATGTTGGTGACCTGCAGGGCATCATGTCTGACTTGAGGTGAGGGCTACAGATAACACGATAGAAAATCACACTGTTTCTTCCTTTACTGTAGATTGCAAAGATCCATGCTGTATCCAGTGGTAGGTGTTTGGGCTGACAGAGTGAATTCAGCAAGCAGTTGCATAGGTTTCCAGAAAAAGTTGAGATTGCAGGACTTTGCCCTGCACTTCGTCTCAAGCCTGCCTGTGTGCTTGGTTTGTGTCCGAGCCTGCAGGCTTATTCATCTTTCATCCTAATTCTTCTTCCACACTGAGATCAGTCATGTCGTGCTGGTGTCAGCAAGGTAAGAACAAAGCCTGTCTTCACCAGTGATTCCTCAGAAATGACGATACCTTTTCAGGGCCTTATTCGCTCTCCTGGGCTCTGTGCTAATTCTCCGCTCATTTCATTTAATTCCCGTGACCATCTGTTAACCTCATCAGCTGGGGGCAGAACTCCCTCAGCTGTCCCTTCCTCGCTTCCCATGGAACCTGCTGCAAGCTTACAGCAGATCTGGTCCTGCCAGCCAGGCAGCGCTGGAGATTTCCTTCTTTCTCCTCCTCCTCCTCCTCCAGGTCTGCTTGCTTTGAGGGAATTGTGGAGGTGTCTCAGTCGTGCTCTTGCAGGCTCTGCTGAACGTCCCTCTAGACTGACAATTTCTCCTTCTGATGGCTTTTTTTCTGTGGTCTGGAAAAGCAAACGCTGACACCCGTGCAGAGAGCAGGCAGAGCCACCTACGGGGTGGTAGCTGGGTCCCTGTCCTAGCTTGCATGAGGGCCTTGGCAGGATCACTGGACAGGTGGGACCTGGGCCCACCAGGGTGATGAGCAAACCTCCTGAAGGCTGTGGTTGTGAGAGGGGTGCCAAACCCATCAGGACAGCTCTGGCTGCTGCAGGTGAGCAACAGCACTGCCTTGTTGGGTGAATAAAACCAGATGATGCTTCTGGTTAAGCAACCTGATGGAGCTTTGGAATCAGCTCTGATGTGACCAAGGGAGTTGGGCTAGGGATCTTGAGACGTCCCTTTTCAATTTCTTTGATATATGAAGAAATAGAGGCCTGCCATGGAAAATGTGAGCTGAGTCTGAAGATATTTTGAAGTGCTGAGCCCAGAAATGAATGCTCTTTGTATTTTTTAGCTGTCACCTTCTCGTTTCCCCTTAGGCAAATGATCCCCTCTGTCCAGCTTCTTTTGTCTTTCACACCAGTTTTAACTCAATGGACGACACAAGACTGGAATCATTAAAACCAACACATGGGCAGAGTCATGAACCCTCCTTCAGACCTGGAAAAAGTGAGCCCTCCAGCCTCTGCTGGTCTGGGAGAAAAACCCTTCTTGCTTCAGGAAAGTCCATAATCACCTTGTGGCACTAGCTTTAAAAAAGCAGTGAAGACCAATTATTTCTCCTCTCCCCCTGGGATCAGGGGCTTCTTTAGTCCCTCTGCTTAGGAGACACATTGCTCCACCACTTCCCATATGCCATATGGGAAGCTGAAACAACTCGCCTTCCCAGATCCTTAAGAAGCCGGTGTACTTTTCCCTCCCACCTCTCTCCCTTATTTCAAACACAGAGCCTAAGACAGCCATGCTCGTGGCTGCTCCAGTCTGTTTTCTCAGGGAAGGAGTCTGTGTTTATGTGTGTGGGCTCAGGCTCAGGACATATTGCAGATGGACAGGATGTCTCATCAATGGGTGAATTTGGGGTTTCCTCCTGTGGTGAGTTGATCCCAGCTGGACTCCAGAAGTCCACCAAAGCCACTCTAATGCTCCCCTTTGCAACAGGATAGGGGACAGAAAAATACAGCAAAGGCTCATGTCAAGAAAGGTTCATGGGTCAAGATAAGGTCAGGGAGAGATCATTCACCAATTACTGTCACAGGCAAAACAGACTTGACTTGGGGAAAATTTAATTTATTAATAATCAGATCAGAACAAGATAATGAGAAAATAAAACTGAATCCTTAAACACCTTCCTCTCACCCCTCCTTTCTTCCTGGGCTCAATTTCACACCCATTTTTCTCTACCTCCTCCCCTCCAGCAATGCAGGGATTTGCAGCCAGTTCATCACGAGTAGTTTCTCACAGAAACCACTCCTGGAGTCCCTCCATGACTAAAACCTTGCCATGCAAACCCAGTACTATTTCCTGGTGAGCTTTTATGGTTTTAGCAAAGCCTGGACAGTCACAGGGGCGAGGAGAGACCCAAGGTCTCTAAGTGTTCAAGGGTCTCAGCCACACAACCCGGCTCATGGGCCCAGAGTGGTGCCACCCAGCACAGCTCTGCTCTTGTGGGAGGCATCTCCTATTAGACACAGAAGAAGATGCTTTCCTGTCTCAGGCTGTTCAGGAAGCCTGAGTCCCAGCTGGAAGTATCTGTGCACAGCAGCAGTCCCTCAGCTGAGCCCCGCAGAACTGGGATATCAGAGCAGACAAGCTCCACCTTGTCAGGTGTCCCTGTGCAGGCAGGCTGTGGCAGGGGGCTCGGTGACTTGCTGCACGTCACCCGTGGGAGGGGGCAGGAGAACACACCCCTCATGTGTGTGCTGTGGGTGACACCTGAATGATGCTGCCTGTCACCAGGGGGCTGTAGGAGCTGCACATCCTAACAGACCTCCTGTGTCTTCTGAAATGACCTTTATTGTTCCCATTCTCTACCACATATCTTAAACACTGCATCTCAAAAAGTGCAGGTCAGCTTTTCCAGTGTCCTATCTGGGTACAAGATGCTTTATTCTCAGTTTAGTCCCTTAAGTCACCCAGTGGTGTCATGTCAGCAGGGTGCTTGGCTACATGTCCTGCAATGAAGGATCTTGTCCCTAAGTCCAAAATGTTACCAGGGCTCCCTGCATCCAAGATAGAAGATCCTGCAACCAGTAAAGGATGTAAGATGTAGCAAAACCAGCCAGTTTCCAGAGGCCTGCAATTACCTGTGTCTGCCAATATCTCGGTGGCAGCTCAGGCAGAGTCACGGCTTAGACGTTCCCTGGTCTTACAACAATTCACACATCATTTTAGGATGCATTTATCAGGCTGCACCATTTGTAATGAAAACTTTCAAAGCCCCTTGCCTGAAGCATCCTTTGGTGGCAGATTTTCTGTTGCTGCATATCCAAATGACTTGACAAAAAGGTCTTTGCTGCACAGCACTTCCCAGCATGAACCCAGCATGACCCCAGGTAGGCTTGTCCATAAGCACACCAGGAATCCCACTTGAAAACTTACAGCTGGTTGCTGTTTTCTTTTGAGAAGATTCTTGGTACTGGCAAATTTTTTTCCTGTGTCAGATCCGGTTTTGAGAAGAGCTGAAGCTATCGAATATGGCTCCCACAAACCTCCTGAGCTTCCAGGGCTGCAGCATGGTAAATATGGACCCAGATCTGAGCTGGGAATTTGATGTTTCTTCACAAGGTAAATTTCACAGAAGATTCAGTAGGGATGTTTGGAAAAGCCAGCCTTGTAATTCAAATGAGTCAGGAGGTTTTGCTCATAACTAAAGAAAATACAGACTGCTTTAGGGTCTGTGAATCCCTTTCCATAGCTGTGGAAATAAGCATTCTGGTATAGTCTTGTGCCATGCTGACTGCAGTTTCTTGATGGGAGGGGATCCTGCTCTGCCTCAGTTTCTCTATGCTTTAAAGGGCTTTCAGATCAAATCCTGACTTCAGAGCAAATCTCCCATCTGTGGCAGGATCCCTATAGATGCTCCCAGTATCTCCCGGGGCTGCTTTTGCTTTCACTTCCAAGCGTGAAAAGCCTGCAGACGGGATTGCAGACTGCAGACAGAAAGGAGGACAGGTGTCATGGGGCTGGGATGGAGTGGTGGCACCTGCGGTGTCCCAGCTGCTCTACAGCAGAACACCTTGGTGCTGTACACGTTCTTACCACCGAGGACTCCGGGGTCCTTCTGCCTTAACTCGCGGCACAAAGGCTGAGCCCTAATCTCGTTTTTTCAAGACCTCTGCTTGTGCTGAAAAAAGAGCAGCACCCTGGGAGAACAGGCAGCACAGGCAAACCTGGCTCACCCTGGTACCTCTCAGCGTGCAGGGTGCACCTCATCGCTGCTTTCCCCCATCCTCTGGGAGCGATTTATCCCGGGGAGAGGCAAGGCTGGAGTCCCCCAGCACAGCTTTCCTGCCGAACAAGAGCCCTCTGGTGGCACCAAACCCGACGTGCCCGGGAATACACGGCTGGGAAATCGCCAGCAGGCTGGGTCCCGGTGCCTGTGTCCCCAAGAGGCCGGGCACAGGGCGGGCTGGGAGCTGCCTCAGCGCCGAGCCAGCAGGGATGGATGGCTCTGATCGCACCAGCGGGGAACCCGGAGAGCTGGGAAGTCCCTGTGTGGTCAGTCACGGTCAGATGGGTCCGGGCTGCGTGTCCACGGCTCGATTGGAACACACCCAGGTGTGTGTCCCTCTCTGCCAGGAGACGTGGTCTTTTGCCTAGGCAGTCCAAGGCAAGGCCAAGGGACCTCCACGAGAAAGGCACATATGGATTTTGGACCCCTTCCCAGTAGTGTTCCTTTCCTTATTGGATCCCTGGCTACAGCCTTGGAGTTTTACTGTCCCACCCTGAGGAAGCAGAGGACTGTTTTTCCTCACTGCCTACAGCTTCAGTTCTGCATGTCAGCAATAGCATTTTAAAAGTTTTCTGTCCCTTCCGCCCTCAGCACAGTTTACCATCCACTCAGGTGTGCTCAGGCAGCTATCTGTAGGGACCTGCCACAGAAGAAATTTTAGTTATTCCCTATTCTAGTTACACACCCACATTTTCTTGTGCTTCTCATTTTAAACCAAAATTTTACATTGTTCTGTCTTAGAACCCCATGAAGGACCATATCATCAGAGGTTGTGCCACAGGCAGTGAATATGTAGCCAGGGACTGTCATTCCCTGCGGCATTGAGACAGGAAGGCAAGCTTGGAAGAGTGTCTCTTGGATCAGTTTCCTCCTGAGAACAGCTGTAAGGTGGAATCCCACCCTCAAGAACCTGGGAAGGCTTCCAGGTCATCTTCTGACCCTTGAATGAGTATGCAACTTCACTCTGAGAACTTCTGGTTTTTATATTGACCCCAAACATTTGTTTTTTACAGACCAGGAAATGCTGTTACTGTTGGCTTGATTATTTTTTTTCCCTTTAGAATAACTACTCTTGTGCCAGTATGCCTGTAGCCTCCTTTTCCATTATTAAGGCTTCTGAACTTTACCTTGGCTCATGACTGGACCATCTTGCCCATATTTCCTCCTCTACACAAGCTGATCTGGTTTTACAGTTCAGACAGGGGGCACGCAGAGCCCTTGGGGTTACCAGTCCTACAGAGTGACTTTTATTTTGACTTAATGAGCAACACACAGAAGAAAATTATAGTAATTGAAAAAAAAAATCATGAAAACATAGAAACCCCTGTATCTCCTTCAGGGCTGGAACAAATGAGCCCTCTGAGCACCTGTAGCTAGGGAAAAAACAGGCAGTGCCTGCCAAACTCAGGGGAAAGTCCCCACACCCACATGCCGCCGCCACCTCACTTCATTTGAGTCCAGGAGCTTTTTCCTTCCTTTTCCCTGTGGCTTATCTGCCTCAGCTCAGCAGTCATGCTCATCCACTCTTTCCCTCCTGGAGTTTTCTTGCAGAGCAAGACAAGCTGGCTTTTACTTCTGAGTCTTAAAAAAGGGCACACACGAGCTCTTGGAGAGGCCCTCCAGTCAGGGCTGTGAGTAAGGGAAAAGCCTGGAGAAATCTGACTAGATACTGTTTTATTCTTATGATGATGATGATTGTCTGTCTCAATGTCCTTAATCCTGCAGAGCCCCACATCCTAGGGCTGAGCAAGAGGATGCCATTAATTTTGTGTTAACACTATTTTTCATGCTAACAGTCTGCAGGTGGTGAGGAGGCCACAACGAGTTCTTCCTGTGTCAGTGCCTTTCTGTGAGAAACCTGTGAAAAATGCACCTATTTTCCAGACAGATTTTGGGGTTTAATTTTGAACCTCTGGTCATCTTTGTGTTCCTCTGCTGGAGTGGAGAGCCTGCCCCTAGTTCACATCTTCTGCTCATGGGAAAAAAATACCAAAGGTGGATTGTGCAAGAGTCAAGGACACCCCAAGCTACCACCCATACCTTATTGCTCAGCAAATTTGAAAGCCATATTTGAAAGCTGATCCTCCACAAATATCCCAATCTGTATTTGAACTCATTTATACTCCTGGCCTCCACATCATCCTGTAACAAGAATTATACCATCTTTGTGACAGGTAAAATGAATTTCCTTTTGTTTGCAGTAAACTTGCTGCCTGAGCTCACCGCTGTTTCCTTCAGATTAGGTAGAAGAAATCAAACACCTCAAGTTCATTCATTTCAAAGCAAGATCCCTAGGCTCTCAAGTGAGATTTTTTTTTTTTGGTACCACTCTTCTAAATCCTTTTCCATTTTTCCACATCCTTTTTCGAAATATGGACACATTCCAGTAACTTGTGCTGTAAACAGAGGTAACACAATCTGTTCACTCTTTGAGATCCCATTTTATACAACATGTTATCATCTATCTCCCTCCCTGCAGTCTTGTCTTCCCAGGATACTGTATTCTGTTCTGGAAGTGTGATCCACATACTTTGTTCCTCAACACAGAACCTTATGTTTCAATTCTAAGTGTGACTTGACCAGGGGTCTCGGGAGGCAGTGGCTTCCCAATAACCTTGCCAAATATATGCACCATGCCAGGAGAGACAGCCACACCTGCAGAGTTCTGAAGCCCTCCTAACCATGTTTTGGCAGTATAAGACATCCATGGGCATTTGGATATTGAACAAAATCCGTGGCAGCCTAGCGCTGGAAGCTCACATAGTCTGAATTTCTGGGACGCTTTCATCCCATCAGCAAAGGGCCTGAAGTATTTACACAGGACACAAAAGCATTAGCTGCTTTATCTTCTACTCTCTCACATGCTGTGCAGCTAAAGAGAGTCCTTTGGTCTTTTGTGGCTTTCAGAGGAGACCCTGGCAGAGAAACCTGCTACAGTGGAGAGAATGCTGCTCAGCGTGTGCTCCTTCTGGAGAATGGGATCTGATGTCTGCAAACAGCAACTTCCTAGAACCAGGAAAAATTACAAATGGCACAAATTAAAAAAAAAATAAATCAACCTTAAACCCATGTTTACTCCATGTCACCTCAACTGAACCCCAGTGACCAGCTCCTGGCAGAACTTTCTAATATTTGGTTTGCTCTCCATTTTGGGAACCCAGATCTCTCCCAGCCCTCATCGTGCCACAGGAGACCCCACCCCTCCTTGGGCATTTTAAAGTCCATTTATAGTTCCAACTCTTTGGCCCCAGCCTCCTCTGGGGGTGAATAAGGGTCAGACCTTACACCAAGAAAGCCTGTTGTGTGCACCAGTCATCTTCCAGCGTGGTGGGAACGGGGGTACTCCAGGGCCAGCAAGGTCTCTTTGCAGTGCTAAAGGCAAGGGCACAGCAAGCAGTGATTATCCCCAATTGGAGGCATTCAGGATTTGCCTGGGCCAGGCCCTGAGCAACCCAGTCTAGTCTGAGAATCACCTTGCTGGGAGCAGAGGGGTGGAGTGGAGACCTAGAGGTGCCTCCCCACCTGAATCTTCCTGTGATGCTGTCATTTACACACAAGGGGGTTTATTTGGTTTTGTGGGGGCTTTTTCATAGTGGGGCAGTAGAAGATATCCTACAGAAGGATATCTTCTTGCCATGAGGTGCCAAGTGGAAAGGACATTGAAGAAGCAGCTCAGCACCCTCTGAATTGCAGCCTGGCACAGGTCCTGTTAACCCAGCACAGGTGCACAGCATTGCAGAGAGGGGCAATCCCATCCTCCCTTTCATCTCCCCTGCTGCCTCTCTTTTGTCAACACTGATGAGCAGTGAGAATTGATCCAGCTGAAAACTAAACTATAAAGGAATAAATCCATTTTGATTTACAGTGAGCCCTTTCAGTTTAAAAATGCACCATGTCCTTCCCTAGCAATTTTTTTGTTCAGAGCAAAGTGGCTGGGGATCACCAAATCAGAGACTTTATTCTTTTCAGAACTATTCTGGAGCACTGCTGTGCTCTTCCTTGCTGTGCCATCACCCACAGCAACCTTCCCTGTGGCTGTACTCTTCTGCAAAATGATTTCTCATAGCATCACATGCTCCTTTAGTTACCTTGCACTTTTTCACATCTTTCTTTCTCATGAAGAAACAACATATTCACTATTTACTAAGTGTTTGCCTGCAGCTTCCAGAGATCCAGCGCACCATGAGACACAGGCTCCTGTTCTCCTGCCATGAAAACACGGCACATGGATCAGATCTACTTCTCACAGCTCCTGAGGACAAGTGCAGCTAAGCCTAGAGCCAGACTCCTCCGTGCCCTGAACAACAGCATGACCAAGGTGCCTCTTCTGTGTTGGAGAGGCCCATGGTACTGCCCAGAGTAGGACACAGAAAGGATTTGAGCCCCAGGAGCAGAAGGCACAGCCTTTTGTGGTGATTTTTCTCTGAGGGGATTCTATACTGTCAGTTGAGAGAAACAGCAGAAATGGGGATATGAGTCTGAAATATGTGGATCAATCTTTCTCTCTTGGCACTAGGAGAAATATTATTGTTCCCCCAGATCTGCTGCTGGGTCTTAAGACCGGCAGACACAACTCACACCTGTTGTGGAGGTCCCACAGGCCAAAAAATCTCCAGGAAAAGGAGTATCCCTCGTACAGTATCCCTGTAAAACTGTGAAGAAACTGAAAACCAAAGAAGCCACACCTAAGAAGGGGCTTTTTTGCAGTCTGTTGGGGGAATCTGGGTGCCCTGGTTTCACTACATGTCCAGCATCAACCCCACAGCCTGTCCTGACACCACCTTGCCACCACGTGCTGAGCTCCTGGGTACCTCTTTGCTCTTGAGAAAACCCACTGCAGCCCTGGGATGTTTGGGAGGCTATTGCATATTTTCCCATTGGATTAAAAGCATGAATGCTGCAATGAGAGATGAGTCAAAATGTAACCTAGCCTGCTGCATGGATTTTTGTTGTTAATCCACCTCACCCTCTGTGTTGCAAAACACAGGGGCTGTGGCCTCGAAGACATCACTTAACTCGATACTGGCCAAGGTACTGATCAGCCATCACCATCTCCACAGATCGTTTTGGACAACCAGAGGGGATCCTGCAGCATCCCATCCTTCCTGCAGGAAGGATCTTTTGAAAGAGAAGAGTTACACGCTTCTCCACAGCGAACGCTGGCCAGATACGAGTTGCCAGCTGCCAAATATGTCCATGAATGCCGCAGATTCTTTTCAGTAATTAAATCACCAGGGTTTTTTTAGCAGAAATGCAGCCCACGGCTTCAGTCAGCACCCCCCCCCCAGTGCTGTTCCTGACTTTCTAATTCAGGTTTCTCTGGGATATTCAGCTGTCTGCTGAGGACCGTCATACAAAGGGTGCTCGCCTTTTAGCACTGTAGAGAGTGGCTGCAGATTGGTCCGAAAACCCCAGGAAGCTATGCATTCCTAAAGGTGTTCCTGTAGGATTCTGGGAGGCAGGCCACTGCTAGGCTCTGTTCAGGACCATATCAGAGACCTGTGGTGACTCAGGCACTGCCCATCCAGCAAACCCACTGAAAAGGGCCTTCTCAGCAAAGCCTCCCAGTCAGGCGTCCAGTCACGCTTCCTACTCCAAGCACTTTTGCAGGGGCACATTTTGGTTTCACCCAGATCTGCAGAGTGATGTGGACTTTCTCCTTTCACCTCCGGTGAGTGGAGCCCTCTGACATGTGGCATACCTCACATCTAGGGGGATAATTTGCTGCTTCCAGGCATCACTGGTTGGGGACAGAAAGAAGACTGGAGCAGCCACTTCCTTCCTCAAAAGAGGAAGTTTGTACCCACCCTCAGTTTCACACACAGAATGCATCTCAGGTTGGTGCCTTGGTAGAAATCACCATGGCCCTCTGTGTGGATGGAGTGGCTTGCATCCCTCTACCCCAGGGATGCTATTTGGATGCCTTTCCCCACTGTGCATTTCACACAAAGCCTGCCAAGACGTGGGCACTGCCTCCTTCTGCCTCAGCATTCTGCTGCCTGACCCCACTGCAGCAACGCCGTGTTGGTTTGGGCACCACTGCATCTGTCCCAGGGCCCAGAGAGGGGCAGCTCCACTCCTTCCCCTCTGCAGCTGACCTGAGATCTCTTTTAGCTCCCTAAACTTCCCAGTCAGTGCCAGAAGTCTTGCAGTTAATCCCAGTCTGATCCCTGGAAACTCTGCTGCCTGTGCAGGCACCTGTTGAGTACCAACCTGCCCAGCCGCTCTTGCTCACACCACGTCCCTGCCAGACTTTCCCTTCTGTTTCCCCAGGTGTGGCTGCTTTTTGTTTACAGTCCCTTGCCACGGAGTTATTAGTTATCTCTTATTGGTAAGTAACTTGTTTTTGCTTGCTGTGTTTGCTTTTGCGCTGCGCAAACAGCAATCAGGACGTTTTCTACACGAGGTCCTTCTGTCGAGCACTCTATCTCAGGAACACCCAGAGCAGCTGATAGCCCAGGCTACAAGCCACGGTGTGCTTTCTTAGATCAGCTATAGTCTGCAAATAAATTCCCCAGGACCTCAGAAAGTCAGCATAAAGCAGAGGATTGTGACCAGCTTCGGACTTGATGCTGCAAGGGCCAAAACGTGGAAGTGGAATCTCTCAGTGAAAAACGTGGTACCACAGCAATCTGGAAACACAACCAAAGACTCCTTCAGCGACACCTCACTCAATCACACTGCAGAACGGTGTTTTCTATTCCTATTTTTCTGGGTAAGGGTAGTTAGCACCTGTAAGACATGCCAAAAAGACAAAAAAAAAAGCAGTGTATTAAGGCACAAAGTGTCTGCTGTGGGTGTGCCTGGAACCTGGCTGAAGCTACTAATGCCCGACACAGACAAAGGAGCATTTAGTCCGCTGGGCTCCTGTCTCCCGGCCCCTGGCCACACCCTGTGGAGTTGCCTGTCATTTCCCATGGCTGTGCCAGAGTGCCACACTCCGCCCAGGGGACCCAGACAGGCGCTTCTGAGCAGACCTTGCCATGCTGATCTTCCTCCGGTCACTGTTATCTCTGCGCCGGGGTCCTGTTCTGGGAGATGACGACAATGCCATTCGAGGGAGTCAGCATTTAAAGTGGGTCGGTAGAGAGAGAAACGTCACCGAGGCTTTGCTAAAGATAGCCTGGTGCTGAGTAAAACGGCGCCTCCAAAACCTTCATTTCACAACGTGCTCGCTCAGCATCATGAGCCCTCGGCCCCAAATGCCCCCCCCCGTCCCCAGTGCCAGGCAATGCCTGTCATTTGTCATCATCCCGGGCTGCCCATCAGTCCCTTGGCACCGCCTCTCGGGAAGCGGCCGCTGGATGGAAACGCATCCTCTCCTCTGCTGGTCCTCACCAGAGACAAGCATCTCCCAGAGTACAGATCCCACTAAGGATGGCTTGGGGGGCAAGAGGGAGACAGTGCCAGGCTGCCAAGGCTACGAGTGCTGGGAGGGTTGAAATGAAGGGGAAGATCAGCCAGCTCGGTGTGTCCCCCAAAAAAAACCCGGAGAAAGGGAGCAGAGGGTGCTGGACTGTGGAGCTGTACATGTCTCCCCACCACAGTTCCAGCTCCCTCCTCTCTCTCTCTCTCTCTCTCTCTCTCTTTTTCTCTCTTCTCGTCTTCACCCACACACTCACACCATTCTTGCCCTGCTGATTCAAGGGAAAGAGAGGTTGATGTTTTCTGCTTGAACTGGTCACCACAAACTGCTTTTCTTGAACAGGAGGAAAAAAACGCCTCCTGACAACTGTCACAAGTTCTCCCCCATCTTCACTTGTCATGCAATCCCCTGGGCTGTGTCTCACAAGAGGGCACAAAGGGCCACTACTTCACACAACCCCTCAGGGGCGTGGAGGCACTCGAGGCTGCACCTGTACACCAGTCCCATTACTCAGGAGGCTGAAGAGCCACGTGGGATGAAAGACCCGAGAGCTGTCCCTCCTACAACAGAGGTCTGCTGAAGGGAAGCCGAGCACTGGCTGTCTTTTATCCTCCACCTTCAGCACACAGCTGAGGAAAACTAGAGAGCAAGCAAGAATTCCTTCTACAGTCAAGAAGTGGCCACTATGAGTCACCTCCCCTTCCCTCAGCCTCAGAAAAAGCCCAAGCCCTTGGTGGATGAGCCACCAAGGGGCTTGGGTGTCTGACACCCGTCTTGTATGGCTGATAAGTCCGAAAGAGTCAGAGCCAGTGGGTTGCTGGAAACTGTGAACCACAACAGTGGGGGTTCTCTGAGACAAAAAGGAGCCCCAGGATGAGGCACATGGATGGAAATGTATTGTCCTATGCAAAGGTCAGCAGCTGCATGGGGGCTAGGATGAGCCCCCTCAGCACGTGAGGTTGAGTGGGTTTCCCCCAGAGCTGCTGGAGCAGGAAGGTTCCTTCTTCACACCCCTCAGAGTGCCACAGCATGCAGCTCCTCTTCTCAGTGCTTATTTTTTTCTCTCTCTGGATGCTCCCCTCTGTCTCTTTGGACCACCTCAGCTGTGTCCCATACTAGCCCTGGACTCTAGATTGATGAGTCACATGTATCTTGGTTGGAGCTTAACATAGAACCTTTCCTCATGCTGCTTGTGAACTGACCAGTGAGAAAAAGCCAAGAAGTCAGCACATTTGAGAGATTAAAGAAGGAAAAAACCCTATCATGATAAGAAAAACAACAAAAGAAAGAACAGCAGAAAAAAAAGGACCAACATGTTCTCAAAAGCCCTGAAAGAATTAGAGAGAATCTGTGAGAGACGGGAAGATCAAACCAAAAAAGGTAAGAGATGAAAGAAAAACATGAAGGGTACTTGCTGGGAAGTGTCTTCTACACTTTTTCCACTGGCTATATAGAAGCGAAACTTGTAAGAAAAACAACAGAGACCCAAAGAATTTCCACGAAAAGATGCTTAGAGCAGTGTCTCTGGTCCCTCCCTCCTCTGCCCTCACGTGCCTCAGGCTCCTACTGGTTTCTTGGTCGTGACGCATCTTCTTGGTGATGGGAGGAAACTCGCTGCCCCCCTGCAATATAAAGGCATTTGGGGAGGTGCTTTGGTCACAGAGAGAGAGCGTGAGAGCAGGCACACCCCACTGACCCCTTGGTGCTCACCCACCCACTCTAACAGCCTTCTTTGCCCATGCCTCGTTTTTGCTGATCTCTTCAAGCTTGGGACCTCATTAAGCACAGAGCTGAGTGAGAAGCAGCCCCTCTCCTGGATGCCACCATGAGACCAGTGTCCCTGGTGCTGTTCCTCACCTTCACTCTGCTGCCTTTCACTGGTAAGAGGGGCTGAACATACTGGGGAGGGCAGAGTAGCTCAGTAAGCTGAGTCTGGATGTTACTTCGACCCCTGGAAAGGCTGGAAGGGAGAATTTCTGCCCTTCCAACTCCACAGAAGGTGGCCAGATATCATGCTGTATTCTAACCCACCCTGGCAAAGATGGATAGTGTTGAATTCCACTCTTTGCTCAGCTCTCCATCTTGTTACAGCTGGCCACATCCTACCAGGATTACCGGAGGGGAGAAGCAGGGAGCAGAAAGTGTGGTTCAGAGAGGGGAGTGCAGCCGTGCTGCCCTGCCACTTGAGCCCCAGAAAGACGAGGGAGAGTTCAAAGCGTCTGCCTGACAGGATATCTGTGCTGTGGAGGCGGCACGGGGGAAGGTATGCCAGGGCCAAAAGAGATACGAGCCCTTCTGGGGGAATGGGAGGGTTGGAGCCCCTTTGAGCCCCTTTTCTCCTTCCCCATATTCCCTCCTTCCCCATATTCCCTCCTTCCCACCCCCTCCCTTGATCTCATGTTTGCCTCTGGCATGAGCTGCTCACCTGTCCTGCTTCCAGTGTGCACCAGGAGCCACACGTGGTGCTGGAAGTTGGGTACTCAGGCCTGCAGAAGACAGCACAGCTGATGAAGCCCCGGGTGTCACTGCAGGACTCCGCCTGGCGCGGTGGCAATTTCTCCCTGCGGATCGTCCCCGTCCGGAGGGAGGACACTGGGCTGTATGAGGCACAGGTGAAATACCAGACAGAGGTCCACAGCTGCCACGTGGAGCTGGGGGTGATCACAGGTAGGAGAGGATGGAAAGCCTGGAGAATGTTAATTTTAGGACTGGGGAGGTTGTAAAGGTGGGATAGGGTGGGGATGCTGTGTTTGGCAGGGCAGGTGAGAGTACAGGCAGCTCCCTCCAGAAAGTGCAGTTTCCCGCTGTCTGCCCTCAGCTCTGAAGGGAGGGCTGCCTGAGGGATAAAGTTAGGACAGTGCAGGCACAAAGGGCTGGTTTGGTAGCTCCCCCGTCACCTTAGCTCATGCCGCAACCCCAAACCTTCTTTTTGCAGTAACCCTCAGCCCACCTGGTCCTGTGATAGAAAATGAGCTGCTCTTGATGAGCTGCAACTCCAGCCACCGGGCCAGCCTTGTGGAGACATGCTGGTTCCACAATGAGCACCTGGGTCCCACCTCCAGGACCTTCTGCTCCTTGTCCAGGACTCTCTCCATCCTCCATCCAGCCATGAGTGATGCGGGCTCCTGGCGCTGCCAGCTTCGGTACTCCGACAAGGAGATAATTTCTGCCACATTCAACCTGCAAATTCTAGGTGAGCTCAACCTCTGTGCTGATACCCCAGCATCCCAAAGCTGATCCCTTTGATGTGACTGACTAACCCCAGTGGCCCTGGCTTCCCAGCTCCCACCTTGTCCTCACTTCCCAGGTCAGTCACCTCTCTGGGAAGATCTTTCCAGGCACCACTCCACACTGTTTTCTTTCCCTGGCTCAGGTTTTGATGGCCCAACCAACCCTGTGGTCTATGCAGCAGCTGGCTCTGCAGCTGATCTACCGTGCAGTCTGAGCTACCTTCCCAGAGCCTTTGGGATGAGTGTGGTGGCAGCCCACTGGAGCCACCTTGCAGGAGGACGTTTGCAAGACTGGGGCATCTCCCAGAATCTGAGCAGCAGAAGCTTCCCCCTCCATCTCCCCGTGGTGGGGCCAGGCAATGCAGGGCAGTACCGCTGCGCCGTCTCTGTGGGACACAGGACAATCAGCAGGGACGTGACCTTGGCTGTGCTTACAGGTGAGAGGAGAGACTGGCAGGTGCTTCACTCCCCTGGGGTCCCTCAGTGCAGATAAACCTGTCAGTGCAATGGTCACGGGTTCCCACCCCAGGGCAGGAAACAAGATCTCTGCTCAGGGCATTGTGCTGCGTTGGAATCTGCTGGACTCGGGGCGTTTGCTAGGTGATTTGATTCTTCCTCTTAAGAAGGAGAAAGACAAAGAAAGTAATTTAGAAGAAGTAATAAAGAAGAGATGCAATAGAAGAAGGATGGATGAGGAAGAGATGTGGACATGCCTGTAGTATTTCCTGAGGTTACTTTTTCCCTTTGCCACAGTGACTCCGAGCATCCAAGGACCGGTTTCTGAGGGGAATCATCTGCTGCTCATCTGCGGCCTCACGCACTCCCAGGGACACGAGCGTTTCCAGTGGACACACCTTGACTCAGCCCCCACTAAGAGAAAGCTGCCTGTGGCTTCTCCACAGAACTTGGAGGGCCACAGTTCCTGGATGGGACGTACCTTGGAAATACCCCAAGTGTCACAAAAGGACACGGGCACCTGGGAATGCAGTGTGCATGGCCCAGAAGGCAGACTGGGAGCAGTGAAGTATGACCTGCAGATCACAGGTACTGTCCCCCGTCGGTCTGCAAACAACCTCTTCTTCTCACCCTAATTAGCTCTCTGGTGCCCTTTCCTCTCTCAGCCTTATCCTGTCCTTCTCCCCTTGGACCACTGGGAGCCCAATTCCTTGTCATCCTCTCTTAGCTTTCACCGGTTCCTCATGCTGCTCCATCCATTTCCCTGCACCCTTTCCTATTTTGCCAGCAGTTGTGCAGTCCCACCCTTTCCTTGGTGCAAAATCAGCCATCCCTCCCTTCCTAACTGTGGTTCCTCCTCACAGGTGCCCAGGTCTCCAGCGCTCCCTCTCTTTTAAGTGGGCAGGTTACTTTTGGGCTCACACTCGCCCTCTTCTTCCTGCTTGCCGTTTGTGTTGTGGCTCTGGCCCTACAAAAAAGGGTAAGTGTCTGTCACCCCATTTCTGTTCTTCTTCCTGCACATCCACCCTTATTTGACCTTCCCCAGGTTACTCCAGAGACAGCAGTGAAAGGTCCTGGGGACACAGTGGCCAGAGGAGGTATGGGGCTGGAGCAACCTGCTGACGGTGTCCTGGACACACAGGGAAAGCTGTACCCTGGGCATTGGCAGGTCTGGCTAACCATGGCACTGCTCTGGGGGCAGGTCAGACACCTCAGAGAAGGAAGAAAACCTCCAAAGGGACAGTCACAGTCCAGCTTTGAAAAGCTTCAGCCCAGCTTTATTCCCCCAGAGATCAAGCCATGCTGGAGCAGAGGAGGGCTAATTGCCAGGCTTTTGTAGATGTCCTCTCTCTCATTCCTTAGCTGGATGCTTTAATGTAGCCATCTCCTGTTCTGTATCAATGCCTGCTGGTGCCCAGACACCAATATTGATGCAGGGCTGTTGTTTCCGGCTCAGCCCTCACAACTCAGCTCTCAGCTTCTGGCAACTTAAGGCCCTTCATTTGCTCAGCTTGTTTCAGTATCTTGTCCTCTGAAAACTCTACCTTGTTCCTTGCCTTTATGATTCCCAAGACCAGGCCAGGACTAATCCTTCCCCAGCACGTCACTGGAAAAAAGCTGTGCAAACTAGTCAGACCTTTTCTCTGCAGTTTTCATATTACTGCTCTGCAAATTAATTACATGGCAAAAGCGTCCTTCAGGGCTTCCTTTTGCAGACAAGGGACGCTTTTTGGGAGTAGCTGTGATGCAGCTGCCTCCTCCTTAGCCTCACAGAAAGGGCCCACGATGACAATTCTAGTGGGGAAGGGGCTGGGCGATCAGAGCGAGATGAGTTTGGAAGAGCTTACCCTGGTGAGAGAGCTGGGAGCCTTGAAACTGCCTTGAGCTGAAGACAAAGGGATGTGACAAAATTGATGAAAAGTCTTAGCAAGTCCCAGTGGCTGGAGACTGAAGGCAGGCAGCATCACAAAAGAAGCAAGGTGGAAATTTTTAAAAAACCACTGTGGGTAGTGCAAGAGTGTCTCGTGACAGGTTCTTTGTCATCCATCCTTAATCAGCACTGATGGTAAAGGATAATATGAGGCAGAAATCTACAGTTTCTGTGTGACTCTCTGAAGTGTGCAAGTACAGGGCAGAGTGATCAGAACCAACCTTTCTGGCCCAAAACCTTGGACTGGAACCCCTTGACAGTGTACTTGTAAAGCCTCAGCTAGCAGGAAATAGGATACCTGGGTGTCCAGCTGTTTGCTTAAACAGCTCTCATCCCACCAGGATGTTCACCACCCCAGAGCATTTGCATATGCCCCCATGGCCCTGCTGTGCTGAGCAAGCCAGGCTCCCGTGTTCCTCATCCATTGGTGTTCCTCAACCAGCTCTGGATGGCCCCGCTTCAGCAGGGGGGTTGGACTGGATCATCTCCAAAGGTCCTTCCAGCCCCAGCCACCCTCTGATTCTCTGATTCTTTGATTCTGTGATTCACACCCTTCCCTGCACAGACTCCCCGCTGGGCTCGTCCTCCATCAGAGTGCAGATGAGGTGCCTCGAGCACAGATATCAGCTCTTCTCTGGTTCTCTCCCTCTCTCTGCTGGCATCCTCTGAGATTGCATTTGCTGTTCCTGTGCTGGCTGGAAACTGGATGCTCCCTGTGGTGTATCGTGCACACCCGATGGGCTGTTGCCCACACCTTAGGAATTCCTATTCCAATTCCCTGATCCTATCAATGTCTGATCGGTACTGTTGCATTTCTGTCATTCAGGTTAGTGCTCCCTCCTCCTAAAATATCTGTGTTTTGCATGATATTCTCATCCTCTTTCTTCCAAATGAGGCTCCTCAACTTTATCAGCTGCCTAACTCATTAGCACTTTCACACTCTGAGCCAATAATGACTGGGCTTTGAAGACTCGTGCTTTTCATTTCCCTTCAGCCTGGCAGAAACCTGTCAGCAAGACCCCAGTCCCTTCCTCTTAGATGAGATCATACCTACCATGCCATTCTCTAACTAATCTCATCCTCCTTGCTGTGCTGTCTGTGTGTAGCCCTATGCTGCTATCAGGAGCCCTGAGATCTACCTCTTTTTCACTGTCTAGAAAGTCACTCGTGATAGTGGTCTGTCTGTCTGTCTTTAATTTGTTCTTACCTCATTTTGCACAAGCCTTCATGCCTTTATTACCTCTCTCTGAAAAGGTGGTGTAAAATCTGACCTGCCATCAAACCTGCCAGTGGCCTGGTCATTGCCCAGACCAGTCTCTCTCTCCCTCAGGCATGTCCTGTCTTTGTTATTCCTTATGCTCATGACACCACGGAGGAGGATGGTGTTGAGCCAGCCTTCCCCAGAAGAAATTGCATGTCTCAGAGAGTGTCCTCTTCCCTGGCTCTGGGGGGGATTGGGAGCCTTATGGTTGCAAGCAGTAGGATGGTTTTCCACGGCAGGGAGAAGCCCAGGCTGGTGCCAGTCAGTCTCTGTCCTGTGTCTGATGTCACCTCTTGCTTCCCTTTCAGGCGCAGGCTCCTGCCTTCCCAGCACTGGAAGGGATGTTTGCAGTCAATGTGCCATGGAAGTCCATGGAGGAAAACCAGAAGGGGAAGATCCAGCAAACAGAATGCTGAGGGAAGCAGGGGTGTCAGGGCTAGTCTGCCTGGGAGGATGAAACTCTGTGTGCCACAGAGAGAGATGGGCACCATGCAGACCCCTCAGGAGGGACTAGGGATGGCATGAGCAGTGCAGGGCACCTGGGGAGCTCTGTACCTGCAGAGGGGCTGAAGCTGCAGCCAGGGCAAGGCAGACTCACCACTGCACTCAGGTGGCCAGCAGCAGAGATGCTTTGGAGCTACTGGGAATATTTGAGCCAGCAACTACTGCCTGCTTCGGTGCCATATCTCCGTCCCACTCTTTGTCCCTCTTTCATGGCCTCTCTCTCAGGCTTTCTCTGGTGGAACACTTCGATGCAGGACATGGCTGGAATCCATCTCCCCTGCAGTCTGACAGTGTTTTTTCCCCCATGCTCACTCTCTTTTCCTGTCCCTCTCCCTGCACTGCCCTGCTCACTGCCCTGTTGCACATTTTAAGCATTTTAACTTATTAGAAACTTATTTTCAAATTTAAAATAAATTCACGTGACAAAAAACCCCACTGACCCCTGTGTGTGCTTGTGGAGGATCGTGCCTATTTGATGGAGCTGGGTGTACCTCTGCCTGTGTGAAGCCATTTCTAAGGCTTTTGCTGCCTTCTCTTTCTCTTTCAGTTCTGTTTTACTGAAGTTGCCTGTTCGTTTCTGACATTTTCACAGCGGGGAAGGGGAAATTAAATGCCACTAGAGAAGGAAGAATCACAGGTTCAGTCTCTCCTTTTTGCTGCGTTTCAGAGCTTTTTTTTCTTTTTTTCTCCCACCTGACTGTCCTTGTTCATTCATTCATTTATTCCTTTAGTCCTCACATTTTCCTGAAAGATCTACAAGTGGTGTTATGGCTCTTTGTCACTCTCTTCCTGCTAAGGATGTACTTAGCAATGTAAGCTTGAGTCTGCCAGGCCCTACCTCTCAAGACCTTCAATGTGTTTAGGTTTCATGTAGTCAGAGAATGCTCTCCATGTCCCCTCTGAACAGCCCTGAAGGGCTGTGGTACTGCTCTTGAACCACCATTGAATGCCACCCCAGAAGAAACTCGTATCCGTAACGAGAGTTACACGTGTGATTTCTCCCATATGGGTCCCCAGGCTGTGGCTGCTCCATGCTCAGGATGGCAGATTCTCTTGACTTGAGAGAATCAGAGAATCACAGCCAGGTCAGCTTTTCATTATTTCAGCAGGCACACAAACAGACCTTCTTACTGTGAAAAGGCTCTCACCTTCCCTCCCCAAAAGGTTCAGGCACTCAGGTAGTGAATGCACTCAGGTATCCTTAGACTGCAGGTAGCAGCAGCAGCACCCAAAAGCCACAACTAGCCCACTCCAGGGAGCATGTCTGGACCCCACAGCTCTTTAGTTACTCAGCTATCCATGTATTTTACTGAAAATGGCACCCCTTTCTCCACTGAATCCTGGAGAAGTTCAGCAGAGCTGAGAGGTAGACTTGTCTGCTTCAACCATGCCATGAAATTTCAGGCAGACCCGGGAGCAGAACCAACATAAGGCACGGCAGTCCAGCATGGTACCAGCATCTTCCTAGGCAGATGATAATACTGCAAGTTTGTTTTTTTTTTTCAGGTGGGAGTGATGTGTCTAGCTCAATCACCTCTCTCTGTCAGATGCTTTGGAGGCAGAGAAAAGGTTGGTTAACCCCCGTGGGGCTGAGGGGCAATCCTATATCCATCAGGATCACATAATATTCTCTCAGTGCCTGACAGTGGTTTTCTCTCTCTTCTCACACACAATGGGATGCTCTCTCCTCCTGTGGGTAACACTTTCAGCACTGCCTGTTACCAGCCTGGATGTTCTCATTGCTCAGATGTGTGCCTGGTCTGTCTTTAAACCTCCCTGTTTCCTTGTACTCTCTGACTTCCTCTGGCAATCAGTCCTGGGATCTGCTTATTCACTGTGTGAAAACGGTTCCTCTCTCAGTTTTGAATTGAAAGCTTTTCACTTTCACCCCTTTCTTTTCTCCCATCACAAAGGCTGGGAAAAGAAGGACTCCCAAATCTATCATACCTTGGATGGCCATTATTTTACCATATTTCATCACATCCCCTCTTTTGTTATTTCCCCATCGCCTCCTGACTCATTGCCTTTCAGGTACAAATCTCAGATTTTGGGACTTCCTCTCTGACAGTTTGCACAGGCCCATCTCTATGCATGGTCAGCTCTGCTTGGGTCCTTTTCTCTGGAAGAGGAGGCAGCAGCCCAGCAGGGGAGCAGTGCTGGTTTACACGGGGACACAGAGCCTTTCTCTGGATTACTTCCATCCAGCCCTTCAGTGTTTTGTCTGCTCCTCTGAAAGAAGTTCAGCCACACTGAGCTTGTACCCAGCTGTTCACTGTGCCTGTCATGATAGGCAGATGCCTGGCATGGTGCAGTTACAGCGAGCAAGAGCCTGGGAGTATTTATGCAGTTTAGATTTTCCTTCCTAGAAACTATTCCTATATATAGGAAAGTATTTCCAAATCAAGATGGCACAAGACAAGTTGGTAGAGCTGAGTTGGAAGGACCAAGAGTCTGTACAATAAAGCAAACAAATTTGGAAACCTGTTTCAAGTGGAGTCAATAAATAGAAACAGGAAATAAAGCAAATGACATATGAAGGAAAGACACCTGACGCTTTTCCTTGAGGATACAGGTGCAAAGCTCAGATAAATATTTTCAACATACCAGAGAATGTGGTGGTTTGACCCTGGCTGGGTCAAACCACCCACGCTGCTCCATCACTCCCTTCTCTAACTGGATGGGAGACAGAAAGTATAACAAGAGGCCCATTGGTCCAGACAAGGACAGGGAGAGATCACTCACTGATTGCCATCACATCTTGCCACGGGGAAATGATTTGAATTTATTACCAACCAAATCAAATCAAAGCAGGATATTGAGAAAATAAACTCAAATCTTAAAAGACCTCCATCCCACCCTCCATTCCTCCAAGGCTTAATTTCACCCCCAGTTTTCTCTACCTTCTTCCCCACAGCAGCACAGGGGGCAGAGGATGGGGGTTGCAGTCAGTTCATCACTGTTATCTCTGCCACGCCTTCCTCCTCAGAGGAAGGATTCCTCACACTCTCCCCTGCTCCAGTGTGGGCTCCCTCCATGAACTTCTCCAATTTGAGCCCATCCCATAGGCTGCAGTTTTTTCACGAACTGTTCCAGCATGGGTCCCCTCTGGGGTCACAAGTCCCACCTGCAGCATGGGCTCCTCTCCCCACGGGGCCACAGGTCCTGCCAGGACCCTGGTGCAGCGTGGGCTTCCCATGGGCTCACAGACTCCATCAGACATCCGCCTGCTCTGGGGTCCTCCACGGGCTGCAGGTGGATCTCTGGTCCCCCATGGACCTCCATGGGCTGCAGGGGAGTATCCTGCCTCACCATGGTCTGCACCATGGGCTGCAGGGGAATCTTCGCTCTGGCACCTGGAGCACGTCCTGCCCTTCCTTCTGCACTGACCTTGCTGTCTGCAGGGCTGATTCTCTCACATATTCTCACTCCTCTCTCTGGCTGCAGTCGTTCATTTTTTTTTTCATCCCACCTAACCATGTTATCCCAGAGGCTCTACCACCACCACTGATCCCGCAGCTTTGGCCATCAGCATCTTGGAGCCAGCTGGCACTGGCTGTATCAGACATGGGGGGAGCTTCTGGCAGCTTCTCACAGAAACCAACCCTGTGGCTCCACAGCTACCCAGACCTTGCCATGAAAACTCATTGCACAGTGGATGAAAATTTAAAAAAAAACCCCAAAACACAGGAAATCCAGTGGATTCCCTTTTAGCAGAGACAAGGGCTTAAGGAATGCAAAGTAAGTGTTATGCATGCAAATTCCTTTGCGTAGGACTCCTCCAAAAGGAATAGAAAGACAATCTTTAATCCCAAACTAATCTTTTTTTTCGGTAAGAAAGATCAGCATCATTAGAAAAAATCATAACTAGGTCCAGATGTTCTGCAACCCAGACTTCTGAGGGATTTACAGTGAGAGGCTAAGTGCTAGCAAATAGCATAATCTGACAAAAGAGCAACACGAGAAATACATCTATTGTGGTTGTTGTGCATTCTGCACAGCCTTTCAAAAACAATAAAATGTTAAAACCAGATCTCAAATTATGTAGGCTACTAAGGCACACTGAGTTTTATATTTACTTGTCAAACTTATGGGAACAATATCAGCACCAATCCTGCAAAGAAAAAAAAAAAAAAATCCCATGACTTAGTACCCTGCTTCTATTTCCTCAACACTTTGATGAATAAACCCAAAATATGTGGGGTTTTATTTCTGCCTTCTAAAGGCAAAACCGTCAAACCAAGCTCCTTATGGGAAAGCTGTTGCTGTGGGTAGAGCATCTCGTGCCTCCCACTAAGTTCCAGAGCATCTGGGACTGTCATTTCATAGTTGTGGATTCCACCATGCTGAAGAGTTTCTCTCCTGGGTTTCCACCCTGCTGGCCTGCCAGTTCAATGCAACTCTCTCCAGAAGCTGTCCTGTGGTGTGCTCTGGAAAGGGTGTCACTGCCACCTGAGCAGAGGGGTCTCAGAGGGTCTCACGGCAGGAGGACGTGGGGCACTCCTGGTGCCCAGAAACACAGGGAGTCACACACAAGGGCAGATTTTGCAAGGGTTTGGTAATTCTCGTTCTTACTGAGGTTTCTCATGTTCATCTTCTTTTACAAGCACTGTGCATCTTCTTTCCTGTCACCAGGACAGCATTCCCCCTTTTTGTACGTAAAATGACCCAGGTTTTGGACCTAGGAGGAGACACAAGCAAAACTCCCTGACAAACTTTGGGGGCTGTCAGGAGCTCAGTTAGGACCTTCTGCTCACTCCCCAACCCTTCGAAATCCTAGATTAGATATTAGAAAGAAATCCTTTACTGTAAGGGTGGTGAGGCACCGGCACGGGTTGCTCAGAGAAGTGGTGGATGCCCCATGCCTGGCAGTATTGTTCAAAGCCAGGATGGATCCCGGTCTATTGGAAAGTGTTCCTGCTCATGGCAGGCTGTTGGACCGGATGATCTTTCAGGTTCCTTCGCACACAAACCCCTCTGTGATTCCATGAGCTCCGCGGTCCCTCCCAGCTCCCTGTCCCGAGCCAATGCCGCCATCTAGCGCACCGTGCGCCGGGATGCTGTGCTGATGGAGCGCCTCCAGCTGCGCCTCACAACAATTACTGGCACCTCCTTCTCCCCCTTGCTTGTGCCAAGGCCAGTAACAGTGAGAGAGTAAGCAACATGCATCCTATATAGGTCCCTAAAAACGCCCCCAGCCACCTCCCTCCTGCCTGTTGCATTTCTCAGGTGTCCCTAACATGGGATTAGTTTTGGTTAGGCTCGCTTCAGCCCCTGTCACTTCTGGTGACACACTTCTGCAGGTAGTGATTCTTGATTCCTCTGTCCAGTGCCCTCCAAGCAGTCCCTGGTTTCCCAGAACACCTGGCTAGTCTTGCTCCATCAGGCTCCATCCCACCTGACTAAATACAGGGGACCCCTTGCTCGTGAAGAGTCTCTCCAGAGGGTTCCTGATTTTCACTGTGATCAGCAAATGAACCTCTATGATATCTGCTTAGAGAGCCCTTTCTTCCCAATTCAGGCTCCCAAGTGCCTGCAGGGAGGTATCTCTCCCCGGTTTTCCCCCTTTCTGGGGAACACAGCTGTGCTGGGGCAAAATCATTGGGTCCCCTCAGCAGCCAGCCTCTTGTTTCTAGCTCCCACATCCAGCATCAGAAATTCCCCTTGAGAGGCTCACCAGATGTCAGTAATTCTGTTGCAAAGAGAACGCTCCTGGCCTCTGAAGCCGCTGGTAGTCAGGTGCCTGAAGATCTGGTTTTTATGCTGCGTCAAACACTTGTCCTTCCTTCTCTCCAATATCACTGGGCAGTCACTAATTTTCCAACACACCTGGGTATCTTTCACCTGTCAGACTACAGAGGCACACTCACAGCCCCCACTGATGTGCAGGGGCTATAAGTGTGCCTCTGTAGTCTGGTTTTAAGCAGACGATCTCTGGAGGCATCTTGGCTTTCCAGTGAAGCCAGTTAAAAGGTCTTTCTCACCACCTGATTCCTGAGGCCCTTTTCTCCCTTTCTCTCTCACTTCCTTGGAGACAGCATCTCTCTGCAGCCTGTGACCATCACCCAGCACAGCCTGGAAGCTTCTTCTCTCCGCAGAGAGGATCTGTTTCTCTCCAACCCGAGCTTGCAGAAACATTGCCGGTGATGGGATTAGAGCAAAGAGAGACAGCGCCGAGTGTCTCTGCAGGGGATGAGGCAGGGAAACATGACAGCCACTGATCCGTGGGGGGAGAGCCGTGTGTGCTGCTCAGGCTGCTCTGGCTGTGCCGTGTGGTCAGTGTGTGATGCTGGATGAGCCCTCTTCCCCCAGGGGGGCAGTACAGCCACTGTCCCGGAGAGGTGAGAACCAGGCTTGCACAGAACTTAAAAACCAGTTAAATATTTATGAGGAATGTTGCATTCAGAAGAAAGACTGACTGGCTAATATTATTCATCCCTTCTGGATTCTGATGTTTAATTAATGCTTGCAAAGTGCTTTGAGATGCTTGGATGAAAGCGATACAAACACGTCACTGCACGCTGTGACCCTTGGTCCCAGAGGCACCTGTTCACTGCACAACTGTAGCAGCCCCAAGAGATGGATCCCCACCCTAGGCTGACAGTGGATCCAGAACAGGCATTCTCACAACGTGACAAGCCTGCAGCTTTGTCACCTCAGACCCACAGCCCTGCTTCTCCTTGCAACTCTACAGCAAGTTCAAGTGCATTTTGGAAGCTTTATCCCTTTAGGGAATGCTATTTCTGGTAGATATTTGCAGTGACATAAACCAACTGTTTAAAAACAAGCTGATGTTTCTGCATTACAGTGTGCTGGGGAGACAAAATGCAAGCCAGAATCTGTACAAACTGAAGCATCAGCTCAATGCCCCAGATCCCCAAGCACTGAGATGCCACGGCCTTACAATCCCAACCTGAGTTTTCTTAACTCTTTTTTATCCCCCAGGACAGCCACTCTCTGGCAGCTGGGGACCAGAGAGAACATTTCTATTTGACACATGTGAGAGAGTTTTGAAGATGCTGATGTGATATGTTAGGTTCTTGCAGGAGAGCTGTGTCTCAGAAAAGGTCTTTCCCAAGTTCTGGATGCTGGCATATTGCCCACCCCACCCCATCCCATCCCATCCCATCCCATCCCATCCCATCCCATCCCATCCCATCCCACTCCACCCCACCCCACCCCACCCCATTCCATCCCATTCCATCCCATCCCATCCCATCCCATCCCATCCCATCCCATCCCATCCCATCCCATCCCATCCCATCCCATCCCATCCCATCCCATCCCATCCCATCCCATTGTTTGTATCCCTCACTGGCAAGTTCCTGTCTCATGCAGGTGACTGCCTCTCTGAAACAGGACATCATCTTTCTCCCAAGTCACAGTCAATGGAGAAGCTCTTGTGCTGATCACGGCTGTTCCTGTCACAGCTGGTGGCACACTGTGAACCTCACTGCTGTGGCTGCCTGTCCCTGCTCCCCCCAAAGCCTGGTTACATCTCACACCCCCATCCTCCAGGTGAAGGGGCAAGTCACTGCCAGAAGGAGAAGAGTGGGTGGCACAGAGATGAAATCTCAGCCATGTCTGGGGCTCAGTGGGTTTCCGCCACCTTGGCTGAGGCTGGGATTCAGAGAGAGAGAGACCAAATGTGGGTGGGAAACCACAAAAGCCCCCTCCTCCACCCTACAGAGAAGGGAAACAGCTGAGATTCAGTAGTGGTGCAGGTTGGTACAGGTTACTGAAGAGCAGCCTTACACTGGGTTTAAAGGGCAAGGTTTTGGTACTGGAGGGGCTGCATCGGTGGCTTCTGTGAGATGTGAGAAGGAGCTGGCCCCGTGTCAGTCAGAGCCACTCCAGACAGCCCCAAAGCAGACCCACTGCAGACCAAGGCTGAGCTCATCACTGATGCTGGTGGCACCTTTGTGACAGTGTATTTAACAAAGGGTAAAAAGCTGTGCACAGCAGCTGTGGGAGACAGGAAGGACAATACCTGGGAGAAACAGCCCAGCAGACACCAAGGTCAGGGGAGAAGGAGCGGCAAGGAGTGCTCCAGGTGCCAGAGCTGAGATTCCCCTGCAGCCCACGGAGAGCCTGCACTGGAGTAGGTTTTCTGGCAGGAGCTGTGGCCCATGGAGGACCCCCACTGGGTTCCTAGATGAGGTTATCTAGCACCCTGTCCAACCACACCTTGAAAGCCTCCAGCAATGGCAACCTCTGGGGAGGTTGTTCTGGTGACTGGTTGTTTTCACTGTAAAAAAGGTCTTTCTAACATCAAGATGAACTGCAGTCCATGGGAGGAACCCACATCAGAGCATTTCTTGAAGGACCCCATACTGGAGCAAAAGAACAGCATAAGCAGGAAGAAGCAGCAGAGATGAAGTGCTATGGACTGACCACAACTCCCATTACCTGTCCTATGTGACACTTTGGGGGAGGAAGGAGGGACAGAAGAGTCAGGTGTGAAGTTCAGCTAGAGAGAAAAGAAAGGTGGGAGAAGCTTTTTAAAGTTTAGGGTTTTTTGTTGTGGTGTTTTTGGTTTGGTTTGGTTGATTTCTTAATCAATATATTTAAGCTTTATTAAGCTTTCCCCAAGTTAAGTCAGTTTTGCCCATGACAATAGCTGGGGAGAGATCTCCCTGTCCTTATCCTGACCTGAGAGGGTGTTTCACATCTTCTCCCTCTGCCTTGCTGAGGAGGGGGAATGAGAGAGCAGCTGGGTGGGTGCTGGCAGACAGCCAAGGAAAGAACATATTCTCTCATCTCACCCTTAAGCTCAGACATACTCCACAGGCGGGTGGGGCTGGGGTCAGCTCCTCAGAGGTGCCTCCTCTTAGTGGTGGTGCAGGAGACAGGCTGGGAAATGGAGCTCAGATCCAGATCTTACAGAGTACGGGAGCTGTGGGCTGGGTCCAGATCTGCTGAGCTAACCTGCTGGTTGGTGAGCTTTCCTCCTTGGTGGAGGGAACCAGCTCCCCACCTTTCATGTCTGAGTTTCAGCCCCGTCAGGGCCTCCATCAGCTGCCCTATGGCCAATAGGCTCTCTCTGTTTCGCACACTCATTCTCCCCAGACATCGCCTTCCGCTCAGGTCCATTTCTGCTCACACCCAGAGTGGAAATCACGTGCCTTTGGAAAATCACCATCTGCCTAGAGAAGTCAGCGGATATCAGCAGAACCTGGACTGGCAGCAAGACCTTCCTGGCGCTCCGGCTGCAGAGGAGGAGACATCAAGGCCACCCAAACATCTGCTTGCTGAACATCATCAACTTTGTTCCTCCTTTGCTTCAGCTTCTCACCCTTCAGCTGGGTGAGATCAATTACGGCAGGTGACAAACACAAGGCTGAGAGAAACGCAAGAGACACAGAGGCTGAGAGAGAAGAGGTAAGGAAACTCTTTCTTTTGCTAAGAGGCCAGCCTGTTTTCGGGTTTTTTAATGTTACGAACTTTATTGCTCCGCTCAAGTTGCTGTTTCGGCACGGATGGGTTGGGTTTGCCCCTCTTAAAGGTCTGCTGTAAAACCGTCTTAAACCTTTGCCTTGATAATACTTCTCCGAGGCCTTCCAATTTTAACTAAAAACCATTTGTCTCCCCGGAATTTTCTCTGAAAGGGGCAGAAAAAAAAAAGGGAGTTACGAAAAGCTCAACTTGCCTCAGAGCCTGGGGATCTCATGGATCTTTCAAACCCATATTTAGGGAAATATGTCCTATATGAGGGCCTGTCACTGGCATGTCCCCAAGGGCTGCAAATGCATTGGGGAGCAGCCCTCTACCAGCTGCCACTTGCTATCACCTTCTCCACGTACCCTGCAGAAAGGGGAACTTTATTCTAAAAAAAGCCTGCAAAAATAAGAAGATGCCAGTCTGTAGCTAAGTAAGGATGTCTGCTTACATCTGTACGTGCTGAGACCGGAGGGGTCTGTTCTGCTAATCCAGGCTGACTGGCTCACTGCCTGACACTGGCTGCCAATGCAGCCTGATCCATTAGCTCAGGGCTGAGTGAGCAGGATTTCTTGGAAAAAGAGGGATCCTTTCAATTTCTGGACAACAGAAAAGATATTTGCTTTCCCCTTCCATGGGCTGCTGCGCTGTTGAAAACAGCAGTTTCATTTCTGGTTGAATTTTTCAACTTTCAGGTGGCATATCCTGCTCAGCCACCATCAGCCACCTCCGATATTTGTCCACTCAGTGCATGAAGGTTGAGTTCAGGTGACTGCTCAGTGTTCTCCACTATCAACTCAACAGTCCCTGGTGCAGGTTAGAGTTGTAGGATCACAGAACAGTTTGGGTTGGAAGGGATCTTTAAAGAACATCTCATTCCAACACCCCTGCCACAGGCAGGGACACCCTCCACTAGACCAGGTCGCTCAAAGCCCCATCCACCCTGGCCTTGAACCCTTTCAGGGATGGAGCAGCCACAGCTTCTCTGGGCAACCTGCTCCAGTGCCTCATCACTCTCTGAGTAAAAGATTCCTTCCTAACATTTGATCTAAACCTACCCTCTTTTAATTTAAAACCTCCTTCTCCTGTCACTATCTGGCCATGTAAAAAGTTGCTCTTCATCTTTTTTATTAGATACCTTTTAAGGACTAAAAGGCGATGAGGTCTCCCTGACTTCTTCTTTGTTCTCCCCAGTGTCTCACAAACATTTCTGCCACAGCTGCCTGCAGCACAGCAGGGCTCAGCTCATCCAAACTGAGCATCCACCTCATCCCCACTAGCGTTTCTTGAGCACCCAGGGACGGTGCCCACCTCATCTGCCACAGCCTTATGTGGGTACCCCCTATTCACAGCAAAATTAAGGAGGGATGATACCCAGATGTCATCCCAAGCACATACAGGGCTCGGAAGGTTGATGAAGGAGCTGATTTCAGAGTGCATTTGATTAATCACAGCCTCTGGTGGCTTTAGAAAGGTAGGTCTTGGCTTCCCCTTAGGCCAGAAGGGAGTAGCTTGGGCTGTGAAGATGGAGCCACTTCTTGTGGCCTCCACATGGTTCCAGGCACATGACTGGGCATGGGGTACTTCATGGCTGAGGGGAGCTCACAGGGACATCGCCACCCTGCCTTGTCCTGATAGTGGGACCTCTCTTGAGGAGGATCAGCTGCTTTCACCTGTGTGACCCCATGGATCCTGCTCCAGCACTTCCCTCTCCCAGGAGCTCCAACGGGAGGAGGGTGGCATCTGCTCTCAGATGAGCAGAGAGGCTCAGGAGGAAATGGAGGCAGGGTCAAACAGTCCAGGGCGACATTAGGGACTGTGAAATGACCTTCACTGCTGTCATAACTTTGCTCTCTGCTGGCTAGTTTCATTGCACTTGCTCTCTTACCCTGCCTGCTGCTCAGCTGACGTTTGCTTTAAGGTTAAGAAGTAAATTCAGAGAAACCACTGTTTGGTAAAAGAACCAGGTCAGCTTTGTTTCAGATTTTTAAACTGAGGAGAGGTGAAGCCCTTTAGCCCAGAGCCCCAGAGCTGAGCCTAACTCCCGAGCAGGGCAAGGCACAGCTGCACCCCGAGCCCCGGCCCGGCAGCACCGCAGGGGGAAATGCCGCAGCGGAAGCTGAGGTGTGGAGCCCTGGTGGCGAGGGAGGGCTGGGCCCCCCCAGCCCTGACAAAACGAGCTGCTGCCAGATCAAAAGCACAGCCACAAACAAGAGTGAGAGGAGAGAACAAAACCACACTGCAAGAAAGAGGCGCAGGAGAGCACCGAGAAAGGGAGATGGCCTGCTCTGCATCAGGAGAGGTTGTCGAGTTTTTATTTGCTGAGGTTTTCTTTAATTTAAGTTTCCTCCTGTGTCATGCCAGTTGCCAGCCTGCGGAGAGGTCTCTGTAGCCATCACCCACTGGGGTTTAGTGCTGGAGGGACTGAGGGGCTGCCAACCCTGCTCTCAAGCAGATGTTCTCCAGGCATGACTTGGTCCTGCAGGCATCATTCTCTGGAGCAAGCCCGCTCACTACCTCAGCTCTCCTTTTCCTATCCCTCAGAGAGGCAGGGATCATTAAAATAAGTCAAGAAGGAAATTAAACCAGTTTAATAAGAGGGGGAAGTTAAAATGAAAAGGAAATCAATGTTCACTTGGGAGGGAGCCCTGCTCCTCCGCTGCTAGACGTGCTAATAAATCAAGTATGCCTGGACTGTTTCTGGCACAGAGGCCAGCTGGCATGAGATGGTCTGGGCTATTAAACTCACTTAACCTCCAAAATGAACTGGCCACATGCCAGCCACCTAATGGGAGAGGTCCCTGGCCCATGCTAACACCTAAATGAATCCCAAGAGTTGCTCGGGAGAGCGAGAGTTGTCCCCAGCCAAAAATGTGTCAGGAAATGTACCAGCGATTTAACAGGACTGATGAGTATGTTCCAGTGCCTGGGGACATTCTGTGACACCGCTTAATTTATGAGTACCACCGAAAGATACAGCTGGGCTGCCTGTAAGGAGGCTGTGGGTCTGCTACAAGCATCTGCTAATGAGAGCAGCTTGCTCGGTTAACACAGCGGAGCCTTGCGCGCTGGGATCTGTAAACTCCGGAGCAGCCTGGCCTGGAGGGATGCAGAAGGAGATGGAAAGGCAGGGGGGGATTGGAAGTGGCATGCATGAGAAGCAGAAATAAACAGGGAGAGAGGGAAAGTGTGTAAAAGAAATCCTAGCTGAAGGCAACCCATTTTCCCCACTGGTTTGTAGCATGTAGGTGGTAACACCACACTGTGGAGATCTGCCACAGAAATACAAAGATTAGTGTGAACAAAGTGGGAATGCAGAAGTTCTGAAACCAAGAGAAGAAACAGAAGAACAAAGATGCATCAATCTGCATCTACCAAGATGCACAAGGTCATCAGTTCACCCGTCCCACAGTGCTCTGGTTGTGTGGTTTTGCTCAATAACCAGGAAGCAAGAAGGCAAAGAACGAACTGAAGCCATCTGACAGGAGAATAGAGATTCCCAGTCAAAACAAAATTAAGAGGTGTGACTCAGTGATTTCATTAATTTTTACTTGTTCTGTTACCTTCAGGTTTTATATAAAGTTTAATGACTTAAAAAATTTGAAACCCATCACTGAGCTGTTAATTCACAGATATTACTTTAGAGTGGGGGCTGACTTTTTCATCCCACAGAAACAGGTGATGCGAGATTTCACAGCAGGGATGAGGTTTCTCCTGCCACCTCAGGAATGGATCTTACTCAGGGCCCTGTGCCAGTTCTCAGTTATCGATGTTCCTTAGGAGTGAGATGCATACAGATGCCTTGTTAGTGCCCCTTTCTTTATTCTGTAGCTTAACCCAGCAAACTGCTTCATCACTGCCTCTGCATCTTGTTAGGAGTGATCTCCAATCGTCTGCACTTGCTCCTTTGTTTTACAATTTTTGCAGAAAACAGCTTATGCAAATATTTCCTTGCCTGGGGTAGGTTTTTTGTTTTGCATGAGGCAAGACACAAGTCTCCCCTGACTTGTCTTTGCCACCTGTTTCTCCTCTGATGGTGCACATGGCTGCTGTCTTGCTCTTGCACACACATTTTTCATCTGTGCATGTGTGCACGTTGGTCTGGATGTCAGATGTTGTGTTGACCTGATCTCCATTTAAATGTAGTGCTGATGTTTTCATCTACTCTTTGATAGCTTCTCATGCTCTGATCATTAAATTAATTTCAGTATTAAATTATCCTCTAATAGAATTTATTACACTTAATATTGCACATCATATATACAAACACTGTAGAAAATAATTCATGCATTTCTTTTGAGTTTAATCCCATTAAGAGTGCAGCCTTCAGCCTGTCACACGCCTGGCATGGGGACTGCCTGCTTTCAGAGAAGGGAGGTCACCTCACTGGCTTGCTCACTCCCCAGAGCATTTAAGCTGCTTGGCTTCCCTTCTGTGATATATGCCCTGGTTTAAGGATGGAGAGCTCAACAGTGTCCTTGCACCAGCAGCCATGGTCCCCTCCACCTTGGCAGCCCACCCAGCTGCAGCTGTTACCAGCACTTGGTTTACCAGCAGTCAGAAACTGCATCTAATTTGATAACTCACCTAACATGACCATTAGCTTCCAGTTCCCACTTGAGGTTTTGCTACCATTAACGCAACTTCTTCTTTTGGACCTCATTCCTCCCTTGCCCCCATACTTTTCATTGAATAGTCCTAAGAATTCAAGCAGGTCTTTCCAATGTCAGACTTGCTGGTTATTGAGATTTTTAAGGTAAGAAGTTCAAACAAACAAACAAACAAAACACATACACACACAAAAAAAAAAAAAAAAAAAAAAAAATTAAAAAAATTAATAACAGCCTAAAAATGGCTGTAATCATAGAATCACAAAATTACATGGAAATATTTAGATGGCAAGGGACATTGGGAGGTCTCCAGTTAATTCTCCTACTCAGAGCTGAGTTGACTCTAAAACTACAACATGTTGCTCACGGCTTGACAAGGCAACTTCTGAGCATCTCCAATGGTGGAGATTGCCTGGCATCTCTTGGCACCTATTCCATTGCTGAACCACGTTCAGTGGGAAGAAAGTTTTCCTTATATCTAGTCAACATTTCCCTGCTCAACATATGGCTGCTGCCTCCTGTTCTTCCCTTGTGCACATCTGAGAAGAATGTGGCTTCTTCTTCTAGGTAATATCCATTAGATAATGGGAAACTGAAATTAGATTCCACTTTGGCTCCCTTCTCCCTGTCAAGCCCAGTTTTCTGCCTCTCCCTGTATGTCAGGTGCTTTAACTTCCTCACCATCTCACTAGCCCCTCCATTGAACGCTGTACTCTGAGTTTGTTGGCATCCTTCTTCTCCTGGGGATCCAAAACTGTACCCTATATCCTAGATGAGACCTCAGGTGTGCCAAATAGAAAGAAATAATTACTTCACTCTACTTCCAGCAGAGCTGGCTATGCTCTTGTTAATGCAGCCCTGTATGTGTTTAGCTTTAATCTCTGCAAGAGTGATGATAACCCACCATAGAGAAGTAAAAAAGCACAGAACTCTTGGCAGTATAAACAGCTGCTGCCTGATGAATGCCAGAAACCTAGGGATGAGTAAAATGAAATGTTTATTACCAAACTCCAGGGGCACGCTGCAGATGGATTCTTTGCTGAAACAAAGGGCTCTGGTGACTTTCCCAATAAGCTTCCATTTTGCTGTGCCGAAGGATGGTGGGAGCTGACTGGGAACACAAGTCCCATCCATCAATGCCTGAAAATCAAACATTATTAACAGAGCATTTGGGTCTTCCAGGACAAGATCCCTTGGCAGTGACAGCACTTCCAGCCCTGCTCTCTCTCGGCGGAGGGGAGGAGCGCTCCCACAGCGATGGAGCCGTGTGGCACAGCCGTGAGCTGCACGCCTGCCGCCTTCTTCCTTCTGCATCTGGGTGAGTCCTGGGCTCAGCAAACCCTCGTGGTGCTCACAGCCTTTGCACAAGCCTCACAACGCTCAGTGTGCTTCTGGGCTCTTTCTGATGTGTCCTACAAGATTCCTCGCGCTGTTTATCTTTGGGACTCGGGTCGTTCCCAACCCGCCTGCTGAGCCTGCCGCCCAAAACCAGGGTGCCTCGCCAGGTTTGGGGAGCTGCCCTGTAGAGGTGCAGGAGTGGGGGTCCTGTGAGGACCAGGATACACACCAAGCAGAGTGGAAAATACTGCTCCTCCACACTGCCTCCAGCTGTGGGCAAAAACACACCTGTGATGCATACCCACATCTGTGTTGTGATCTTCAGAATCTCATCTGAGATTTGCCCTTGCAAATGGAGTGCTACTGGCTTGCTTAGCTTGACTGCTAATGGTATAAGCTTTGGTGGATTTTTTAGTGCTCATTTTCCAAGAAAGGCAAGACAATGAATAAGGCAAGCCTGTATTTCCCAGATATTCGGCTTTGATCCCTCTGGCCACAGAGGAAAGATTGGAAATCTCTTGTGCACTCTAGAACCAAATGACAAGCAAAAGATACCAGCTCTTACTAATAACATTTTCTAATTTCACAGTTTAAGACAAAATCATAACTTCTGTAGTTCAATGTGCAATTATCAGAAATCTGTATTGGTACTGTTGGAGAGTACCTCTTAGAGGGACGTAACTTCTGGGAAACCCTACATTAAACTCATGTAAACTTTTCATTTTACACTTCTACAGCTCCTTAGTGCTCAGGTCACCTGGGGGATTTGCAGGTTAGGCATCTTTGAGAGCTCATCAGCAGTGAGGCAGGAGACAACAACCCTATTACTCCCAGTCTTACTTCTGGCAACTCCATCTCCTTCTTAAGGTCTTCTGCAGAAACCTTCCTTACAGTGAAGGAAATGATTCTCCCAAGAAACCACTCCTAATGTTTCTTCAACCTTATACATCCTATTTCTTTTACTGTCACATATCCCTCCTCCCAAGAACAGGAACCTGACATTAGGTCAGCCTTCTATCTTTCTTTTTTACTTTACCTCTTTATTTTTCTGTGTTTTCAGTCTTCGTCCATGCAAAAACTGGAAGAAAGTGTGAGCAAATGTGTCAGTGCTGCATCGAGTGTTGACTGGGGAGTGAAGGAGGGCTGACATATGCTGTCCTTCATTTGCTACCAGTAGAATAACTAAGTCTTACCCAGTGGAAAAAGGTTGTTTCAGTAAAATTGTTGACATTTCAAAATTATGAATGATGATCAGTCCACCATAACTACTGACATTTTTCCATTTTTTCTGAATATGTGTGAAAGAGAATAACCATTAGGCAGATAATAAAAGAGCTTGCTTGCTTACTTGATTGATTGATGATATAAAGGAGTGACAAATTCAGAAACTGAGGATAATTTCAGTGTCTGGGAAAGGGAGGAGAAATATCAACATCTTTTTGGAGGGCTGGGAAGTGTTTACTGAGTGACCCTGTAGAAAGTGAACTTATGCCTTCTCTTGGTGGGTATTGACTTTCAGGTCTGATCTCCAGCATGGCTCACCAAAATGAATTCCAGGTTGGGCTCGCAGGAGGGGAGGTGACCCTGAACTGCACAGGCATACCTCCTGACTCAAAATTACCTCGGGGCACATATGTGAGCTGGATGTACTATGATACTCTTCTGTGTCGTATGGATAAGAGTAATCGTTGGAAAAGTAAGGCTTCCCATTCCTTACCCCTTCTCCCTTTACTTGGCTGAGAAACCTCTTCCCTCCTAACCAAGCTTATTTTTTCAAAAGCATCAGCTTTCATTTCTGGTGGATTTGACATCAAGATGCCATACAGTCAGCTGTGGGTGCGGAACCTGAAGCTCTCGGACGCTGGCATCTACACCTGTGAATATGGCTCTCACAAAGTCCGCACCACGCTGCACGTCCTCAAATGTGAGTGAGGGGAGGGGACCATGGAGCTTGGGGAGACATCTCTGCTGGGAATCTTTATCCAGATTGGGAATCTTGGATTTCTTTTGTCCTAGGCTACCACAGTTCATTTCTGCTCCATCTCCAGGGCACGGCGTCTCCATGTCCTCTTTGTTGCAACACTTGTCTCTCTCTCGCAGGTAGAGGAACTGACTTACTGGCTGTGCTTCTTTCTTTTTACAGTGACAATCTCTTTGGATGGGCATTTCCTGCAAAATGAAGTGCCTGAGCTGATTTTAATGCAAAATTCATCCAGCCCTCTGCCCGATCTCCGCATCACAATGTTTGACAGTAACAACAACAGAGTAACACTGCAAGTACAAAGCGAGAGCCGTCAAAAATACATAGTGAGTTTAAAGAGACTGGAGGCTATGGACAGCGGGACCTGGGTGTGTCAGGTCCATGCAGACTCTCCGGTGATTAACCAGAACATCTCCTTTGCTGTGAAGGTATTAGGTATGTGACAACAAAAATGGAACTCACACACAGGCTTCGGAATCAATGTTCCCTTCAGCTCATGAATTTAACTTTTAATCTCCACATCCCAAGCACTGGTGCTCCAGGGCTGACTTCCCAGGGCTTCCAACAGTGCAGCTTGGAGATTGTTCTGCTGCCTGAGCTCTGTTCCACTCTTGCATTCATTTTTCCTCTTCAGGCTTGGTGAGAAGATTCTCCTTTCCTCAGGGTCTGTTCTTTTCAGCTCTGCTGTGCTTGGGAGCTTTGAATCTTTCTACTGATTTATTCTCAGATGCTGTTTAACCTTTCTGGAGGATGTTGTGGCTTTTCTCCAAGTCCTTTTTAAACTGAGTGCAGCGTGCCTCACTCTGGATCAAGGGTAGACATGGGGAAGCATAACCATGGCTTTTCCTGCCTCTGTATTCCTTGTCTGTTCTAAATTCAGGTTTTCAGAATCCAGATTTGGAAAGAAAGTATGCAGCTGTTGATAGCACTGTCATCTTGTCATGGCATCTGAACTCCCAGGAGATAAAATGGAAAGAAGGTTTCACAGGACAGCTGAAATGGAAACAACAGGAAAGTGCAAACGCTCATGAGCTGCTTGATTTCAATGTCACAGCACAAGGACAGCTGCATGAGACCAAAAAAAGCAGCAGCTTTCTGTTTGAGATACCTGAAAGAAAACCCGAAAGTACCATAGAAGTGAAGCTCCCCAAAGTCCATTTCAACCATTCTGGCCAGTACCAGTGCCAGCTGGAGTACCAAGGAAGACATGCACAGACCAAGATAGAGCTGGTGGTGATGAAAGGTGAGAGGAAAAGAAGTGGGTCATGAAGAAGAGGAGCTGCAGAAACCTGCAAGCCACAAGAGCATAGATGGACCTGTCTTCCCGTCTCCTCACTCACATGTCCTTTTCTCGCCTTCACAGTCTCAGCTAACCCTGTTGGGCCACTATCCAGGGGAGCCAACATGACCCTGACCTGCCAGGTCTCTGGACTGCTCCCACCCAGCGCCTACTTGCGCTGGGAACGTGTGAATGGGACTGAGATGGACATTAAGGACTCGAAGCAGCATGAAGTAAAGCTGGAGGTGAACATCAGTGCTGCAGGGCTGTGGAGCTGTCACCTCATAGAAAACAGTGACAGAAAGATCAGCCTTGATTACCACGTGGGTATGGAAATCAGCATCACGTCCCTGCCCCAGCCCTAAAGCTACAAAATTCTATTTGTTTCTGTGTCTAAATACTTTTATCCTCCCACAGAGGAAGCTCCTGTTTGGATTAGCTATGTGATAATTGGAGCAAGCGTTGGAGGCAGCTTATTGGCGTTTGCCCTTGGGTGCCTGTGCATCATCAATGGTATAAGCTGGCAGCAGAGAAGGGTGAGTGCCATGGTCCCTGTGAAATGTGCAGAGATTACTGGCTCTCCATACCACAGGAGGAGTCAGGTTTCCTATCTGGGTACAGGGCAGAACAGACAAAGGGTCCATCCTTACACTCAAAGCAAGTTTTGAGATGGGCAGCCTGCAAATGTCAGACAGCACTTTACTATCACTTCAGAGGAAAGCATTTGAAACATAAAAATATCCAATTGTTCTTTGTCCCTTCTCTCCTGGCAGCGACGGGCAAAAAGGATGGCACAAGCACGACAATACTTGCTGGAAAACAAGACGTGCCAGTGTCAACAGTAAGTGGCAATGAGGGCACCCAGAATGAGCAAAAACTGTTTTCAAGAGAGGAGCTGGATGATTGAGGGGGGAGAAATTGAACTTGAGCCTCTCTGGTGAAACAGTACAGCTGCATTTCAGCATTTTCAGCTCTTACTCATGTTAAATCCTGCTTAAGAGTTATGAGCTATGTTAAATCCCAAACCCATGGTAGCACTGTGCTGGGAAAATTTTGAGCAGAGTAGTTCCACTCAAATTATCTTAATGTTGAGAGATGTTATACCAACCCAAGCAGGAGCTCCAAAGCCCTTTGGTAGGGTCCACAGTGAATCTGAGATCTAGATCGCAAGGTTGTGGACATGGAAGGCACAAAACCAAGCACAAGGATGAACCCAAATTTTAAAAATCCATTATGTCCAGGATTTCATTCCAGTTCTGCTAGCACAGTGCTGGACTGTGAAAATTGCCAATAACCTCCCAGGAGTAACAAAAGAAGAGAAAAAAAAAATCACAGAACACTCTGATTTGTACCCTTTTCTAAAGGCCTTGGGTGATGTGAAATACACCATCATGTCATGACCCGTTTAGGGGAGCAAGGATTTCTCAGCAGAGAAGCTGCCCTTTTCCATGTCTTTAAGCTTATATGGTATCAGGCATCAGAAGCAGCTGTTGGAAACACTGACAGCCGTTCTGTCACTGGAGGTGGAGCACAAAGGGAAGTCTAAATGATTGCATGAACAAGTTCAATGAATGCTTGGGTACAGAACAGGATTTCTGCTTCACTTTCACCAGTGACATTGGCAAATTGTGATAGTTTCACCTAATTTTTGTTTTTCACTGTCACAAAGAATTCAGTGAGAAGGTTTATTGGCAAATACTGCATCACAGCTGGGTTCTGTATATGGTGAAGAGCATAACATGTCAAAGAATTCACCCCGTTTTCACCTACATTTTATCAAGGTTAAAAAATAATCCCCCTAAAGAGAGGACAAAGCCTGTACAGATACATCAAAATCTAGATAAATCTGTGCAGTACAAGTGCTGATACAGTTGTTCTCTAACTCTCTTTGCCAAGTAAGCAGCTCAGTGTAACTGAAACCCAAAATGCAGCCATGTGGATGCTCAAATAACTGTTTGCAACCTCAGCTACAGAGGCAGGCAGTCATTCTCTATGAAAAAAAAAAAAAAAAAAAAAAAAAAAAAAAAAAAAAAAAAAAAAAAAGGGGGGGGGGGGGGTGGTACTCATGTAGTACTTTTCTCTTCCAGCAGGCTGAAAAAGTAATACTGCACCACTGACACCACAAGGACTGATGAAGTCTCTGCCTGTACCTAAACATCTGGCAGCCCATAGTGCTCTGTGAATCCATCTCCCTTTCTCCTGTTTTAATGTAATTCTTTATTCCTTCATCACTCCCCCAGTCTAATGCCATGGAGGGAGGTTTTCTGGCTGGGAGCCAATGGACAAGACAAGAAACCCTGAGGGGTTATGATTGATCCCCAGTTCTATAATGAGAGATGTTGAACACAAGATATGTATACACACACACACAATATGCTTGTATTTTATTCATGCACTTAATCTGACCTTCCTGTGGAACCAGTTTTATGCGCTTCTTTTATCTGCCTGAGAGATAATAAATTACTTTGGGGTTGGGAATTATTTTTTGCAAGCTGGACTACATTTTTTCTGAGGCACTCTGGTTCAAATTCACATTTCTCTCTTTCCTGCTAGGATGTGAAATGCTGATTCTCACTATCTCCAACCTCCCTGGCTGCCATGAGCCTTCCTTAATGCAGCAGCTCTTTGCTCTCTGTGAAAGCTGTCTGTCCACGCTCATCTGCCTTTCCTGGGCTGTCTGTGCCCTACATATCTGCCCCTAGACTGACACATCTGATCCCCCATATCTATCCCTCAGCCTATAGCTTTCACCTCTCCCATAACAAGCTAACAAACAAGCGAAAACAGCACAACCAGTGGGATAATTCAGAACTAATTTTATCAGGAGGGCAACTCAGGGTACCAATAGATTCTGGAAATCAGAGCCCGAAGTTGTTCTGAATGTTGATCTAGAAGGTAAGTTTGGAAAGGGGGTGAGAAAGTAACTTCGAGGAGAACAAACCAGCCTTGAACTGCCTAATCCCACAAGTACAGAGAGCAGATGCTTCTGAGAAAGCCACTGAAAATGTTTCTCACCAAAACGACCTTTTTTTTTGGCTCAAGGAGATGAGAAGAGGGACTGAAAAGCACAGGAAATTTCAGATGGAACTAAAAGCATGTTGCAGAGATGACAGGACGTCCTGAAAGAAAAACGCTGTTAAAATATGTACACAGAAGTCTTGTGTTTATAGAAGCAACTCTACTGTCTGCTAGTGGCAGGTCACAAAGGCCTTGAGGTCCTACAGCTGTCACTGGCTGCAGTCCCGGTTTGTTTGTCTGCACTGGCCTTGCTGGGGACAGGCAGAGGGGCACCGGGCTGTGGGAAGGGCTCCCTGTGGTGAAGACCCTCCCTGGGCTGCCTGGTGCTGGAGGAGGGGTTTTCTGTGTGGCAGTCAGGCCAGCATCACACTGTTACTGACAGACAACAGACAGGCAGCACCTGTGAGCCGGGGGAAATCCGCCTCCCCACAGCCCCTGGAGCAGCCCCAGGCAGCTGTGCCAGCAGGTGTGGGCCCCCACTGCTGTCAGGCCTGTCCTCCACTGCCATCCTCACTCAAACAGGAGTGACAAAGGCCCACACTAACATCATTTTCCCTCCCATAGCCCGTGCTTGCATGCCTGTGACTGCGTTAATTTTGGAAAAGCCTTGGTCCGTATCCTGGTGCGTGCAGTTGCTCCTCCTGCTCCTGTCCCGTCCCTGAACTGCCAGCATACCTTGGGAGCCAGTTGTGGCTCATCAATCTGCTAAACAAGGCATCATCATGGCTCAAGGACAGGTCCATTTTAGGAGCTGTGTGTGGGAAAATGAGCCCAAAGCCAGTGGTGGTCTTGTAAGGGTCATGCCAAACTGCTTGGCACAGTCCCCTCAGCAAAAAACTACCCTTGCTTCTGCAGTCCAGACCCTTCACCTTAAATAACTGCTTGAATACCCAAATCAGCTCCTTTTTTCATTCACATGGGTATCTGGAGCAGAGGGATTATCCTGTACCACCTGATACCTGGATGGGACAAAAAATCAGGCTGGGTGAACATCTTTTGGGAGCTTCTTTAGCACTGCAGCCATCTCCAGCAGTTCAGATGCTCAGCTGGGGTTCTGACAGCTGAACCAACCACCTCTTTACCAAAAAACACCAGCCTTTACTTTTTCAGCAAGAGAATCATCCTGACAATAAAAGACTAAACACACTGGGCTTATTAAAAACCTTGAGTCCTGGCTCCAGCCAGCATAGAGTTAATTTCTTTTCAGCACAGGATCCATCAAACCTGGCCTGTCCAGGATAAAATGCATGGGTAGCAGACAGTGCCAGCAGCGGTGGCTCAGAGAACACAGAGGTGCCTGAGCTGCCTGACAGCTGTCAAAGCCAGGATGCAGCTCTCCTCCCTTCCACAGGCTGCAGGAGGCACACTGAGTCCTCACAGGTGAGCAGAGGTTCCGTCCCCAGGCATAGCTGGGACCCACCTGCAAGGAGCACTCAGGCTCACACCCCCACAAACGATGCAGAAGGTGCCTCCATCTGCTTCCAGGTGGCCTGGTTAGCATGACAGCAGCTGTGATGGTGCCACTGGGATGCCTGTAAGCGCACAGCCGCAGCCGCAGATGCACAGCTTCCAGTTCTCCCATCTGCACGAGCGTAACAAAAATTATAGGCCTTCCTCAACACTGCACAATTCCTTAGTGGGTCTCCTGATCTCAAAAGTTGTGACCCTGCCCTACTCTACTTGAAGCTCACCTGCAAGCACAAGCCACTGTAGGCTCTAATCTCATCAATCTCTCTTTTTTGGCAGCTCTCCTGTCTGTGCCTTTTCATATGACGACCTCCTTTCTTCCCTAGATGCACGGACTGCCCTGATTGAGACAAAAGTCATCCACCGAGTCAGTCCTAGTTGGGCTTTGCTTCCCATCTGAGTGCAATACTGAAAGCTTCAGTGTGGGCTTCAAGGCAGCACAGAGTTAGAGATTCAAACCAGATAAGAGCAAGCTTGCACAAAACGTTTCAAGGTAGATGAGTCCCCAGATGGAATGGAATGCAGTTACATCTTGCCCAAGCCAGGACTTTACAGGATGTCTTCCATGTATCCTGGTCCTCCTTCTCAGGAAGTGTTGACACTTCTCCCTTTGCTAGGTGTGACAAGGGTGTATCTACACTCTGCAATGGAATTGATGCCTCTGCACAACACAAACCACAGCAATAAACAACTCTGCAAAGCAGCAAACACAGTGACAGACTTATTTTATCATGTGGTGACAGCTCATCAGAGTAGCCCTGAGATGATGGCATACATGGTGATACTTACAAAATGACAATGTCAGCAAGAGCTCTGTGTAGCGGTGTGGAAATACCACAGAAAGCATGAGTTGGGAAAAATATGTCAAGTGCTGATTTTTCCTTTTACGTCAGTCTTTCTCGTACTACTGTTCCCCATGTTTGTGGGCTGCAGAAGGGAAAAAGCACATGCTTCAGTCCTTTGGACCCACCTCCAACACATGGTCCTCGGTCAGGATCCACACACCTCCTTGCTCCAGTGGAGGGAGGAGGCTGGACTCAGCTGAGGATGCACTGCCGTGTCCAGTTCTGCTGAGCTAGAAACACACGGGCTGAAATAACCCTGTCCCACAGCGCTAACTCCCCAAGCCCCTCCTGCTTCCCGGTTTATTTCTGCCCTTTGAGTGCAGCGTGAGGCGGTGATTTGGTGGATGCTGTCAGCCGGGATCTGCCGAGGCGATCCATGTGACTCATGCTCCCCGCAGGCTCTGCAGCAAAGCACTCGCATCCCTCAGCCTTCAGAGCCAAATGACCCCGTGTGCTTCTTTGCATGTTCCCAAGGTCTAGAAGGGGAAAAGCTGTGCACTTCAGCCTCTTCTAATTTCTTTTTATCTTGGGGATGGGAAAGGGGAGGGGGGTTGTGGGGGGAGAGGAAAGGCAGTGTTCAGTGTCCATTTGAACGGCTCATCACCCAGCCTAATGCAGCTGCAGAGAAAGAGTGGCTTCCATCCACCCTTCTCAAAGGCCAGGGTAGAGTTGGAGCACCAGACTCTTCCAAGATGTTCAGCTTTGGACTGTGTTGGAGAGTATTCCCAAGCGTGCGTTTCCTAGGAGGAAGCCCAGGGTTTGTAAGTGCACTCACCTCTGAGCACCACCTCCAAACCACAGCCTTTGCCTCATGAATGTCAGCATCCTCACTTGGCATCCTCCCTGAAGAAGCCTTTGGCTCTCCTTCTGTTCATTTTCCAGCCAGCTTGGCCAAGTCTTAGAGGTACTTCCAGATTTGGAGAATCAAAGAACAGCGGAATAAGAGTGGTGGCAGAGATTGCCTCGCTGGCAAGGCATCAAAAAGGAAGAAAGGAGAAACCCCAGCTCCTCAATGCTTCAGCACCAGCTGGCTCCTGTCAAGGTGCCTGTTTCAGGCTCCAGAGCCGGGAAGTCCCTCCTCTGAGCTGTCCCTCTGTGTGCTGTGTGGAGATGAGGCTCTGGAGATGAACAGCAGTAACAGTGATGCTGGCTGCGTGAGGACCGTGGCTCCAGAGAGGCCAGCACACCACCTGAAACAAGGAGGGGAGCCAGAGAGCTTCCCTGGCAGGGGCCAGCTGCACCCAGCGTGTCAGCAGTGCTCCTGAAAGGCCAGGCTATTTTTGAATTAAATGATTGCTCTGGCCTTGGGAAACCTCAAACATACCTAGAGAAGCTAGAGGTTAAATGGAAATTGCAATTCACTGTTACAAATTTAAAGCAAAGAAGTAATTTCAGCTCCTTCCAGATATTGTGGGTTCCCAGACTAATGATTCAAGAGCTCCTAATTATCTTTTCTGTGTATGAGAACAAACAAGTAAGTGTTCGGTAATTTTGGAAAGCAGCATAATTAAATCCTGAAATGACAGTTTTACATCTTTTGCAGACTGGAATTCACTGGGCTGGGATATCAGTGATGCCACAAGAGCAAAAGGGATGAAAAAGTGGTCCCTAACACTCAGAAGAACACACACAGCATTACACTGGATGGGAAGGGGGATGGGGGGAAGCAGGAGGACAAACACATCTCTGCAAAATAGCATGCAGCATCACATCATGTATTTGACAAGGCTACCCTGGCAATTCCTTTTCTCATGGTAAATATATACAAATATTTATGTATGTGACAGAGGAAAAAAAATTTTTGAGGGTGCTCAGCTGTGTAAGTAAACACAGTCAGTGGTAAACAGGCACCCCCAAGTCCAAATCCTAGTTTATACATTGTGAACCCTAAATATTTCTGTGAAGCTCATAAACAGCACTAGTCATCTGTCCCCTGATGAGAGCTATTATCAACTGCCCATTTTGCAGATGAAATATCCGAGAAACCTCACTAAATCTTGCTGTACAGTGCTAGAAATAGAACCTAAGGTTTGGATATGACAAATCTACATTGCAGTCGCTGTCATTGGAGGGAGATGCTTGGCTGGATTCTTGTTAGCCATTAACCACACCCTGCTCAGAGAGCCAGGAAGGATGCCAGGAAACCTGCTTGCAAGCACACCAATGTAGCCTCACAGGAGGCTGTATAAGCCGTGTTGGGGCTCTGAGGGTGGATTTAATTGCATCCATGATCTGTGAGAAACATATGAAACCTCCCATGGTCCCTATCAAAGTCCTGAGTAAGAGCTGCAAACAATCAAAACCCTGCGAAGTGCATTTGGCTGTCATGTAAATGCTTCTGCTTTTAGGATTCTGCTGTTTGCTCCTTGGTTAATGAGCTCTGTTCCTTTAAGGATCCAAGGTACCTCTGGGAAGTGCATTTCCCTGGACCTGCAGAGCTGCTGTCCAGAAATAACTGATCTTTATGCAGTGAACTTTTCCAGAAACCATTTCATACCCCGACATGGTAACAGCACTGTTTCCTCAGGCCTGGATGCCTCAGACTATTTTAGTGAGCTGAGACTTTAGACAGCAGGTTGCTGGTTGGAGTGCAGCCTGACTCTGTAGGAATTCAAAATTTGCTCCCAGCTGTGCGAGTTCTCCTAAGAGATGTCTTGTGGGGAGGGTCACACTTCTAGCCTGGACTTCCTAGATACACAGGGAACCCTGCACTGTGAGGCTTCAGGATTTCCAGATCTGAGCATTGCCTCCTTTGCCTGTGCATTGTCAATATGCAGCATACACACAGTTGCAATGCATCTCTTATAAAAACCAGTGAAAGCAGATGTCTGGAAATCTTTAAAATACATTTAGATGAGATGGATGGATGGACAAGCATCTGCTTGGGACTGTGACAGCCCTAGGGTAAGAGCTCTTCTTCCGACAGAGTTTGTTCCGCTTCACAGTAAAACTTCAATTTTTTGCTTTCATTCAAATAACCCAGACTAATTTGCAAACACAAGAAGCTTCCCTGAGACTGGAGGACTGTTCCCATCCAGCTCTGCTCACCAGCCTCTGCCAGGTGTAGCCTAAGCCATGAAGAGATGGTAGGCTGCAGCTTGTCCCTTCCTGTGTGGAGAGGAAGCAGGCAGACAGGACAGAAAGTGCTGGAAGCTTGGTTTGCTGTTTCCCTGAGAGAACACAAGGATTAATTCACCCACACAAGCAGGCTAACAACGCATGCTAAGGAGACTCAACTCCTGAATCAGAAGAGGAGGGTGATGTCAAAGTTGTCACATGAAGCAATTCATACAAATGACACAACTGAAGCTACACAAATGTTTACATTTGTGGATACAGACCTTCTCACTTCAAGGCATAAACCTCCCCCAAATGATACAGGTTGAAAAGTGACAGACGGGGGCCATTACTGTCTCTTCTCACATCTTTGGCTCCTGCTGCTGCCGGACTGGCCACTGTGCTGAGCCACCTCAAGACTGTTCCTCTGTGGGAGCTCCTCATTCCAAAGAATAGCCAGATCATGGCAGCATTGCCACCACCTGTCTTCCTCAAAAATATCTCTTAACATCTGCCTGACACAAAGCTGGATCTATTCTAGTGTTTCCTGGTTCCACTCCCTGTTGCCAAAAGAGACCCCACTCACAACAGCTACTGCAAAGCAAATCTCTTTTTTGCCTCTGGAACTGCCTTTGCTGCTGCGCCTGGGCCCAAGAACCAGCAGGAGCTTCTTCCTCAGGAGTCTCTCCCTCTGCTGATTCTACAGATCTCAGATGAAATTACTTGGTACCTAAGACACTTGGGGTCACCTCAGCCAATATTGAGAATGATAAATGAAATCTGGCCCTAAAATGAATGAAGACAAGGAAGGTATTGGTGCCTTCACCTCAGTAGCAAGACGGGCTAACAGGAAAATGAGATGTCTTGTTTATGGTCTTGTGAAGACTTTCTAGCCGGGAATGCCGTGGCTGAGGTGACACAGCTGGAGGGGGAGCTTTACCCCTCTGACACGACCAAACCATTCTCCTGAGCACTACTCCCACTCTATCCTCCTGTCCTCTCTTCCCCCTTCCCCCTGTCTGTAGGACCACGCTTGGTGATGGAAGAGGCCACCACAGCAGCTGTGCAAACTGAGACACCCTGGGCATCCGATGACCTGGACGCCTTGCCCTGCAAGCACCCTTTGCAGCACCAGCTCTTTCATTTCCCCTCACCTGGCACCCATCCTCCCCACATCTCGTCCGCCCTGGGCGCCTCCCGATGTCCCTCTTTGGGGTGGCCTCGAGTGTCCTGCGAGTCCTGCGAGTGGCCCTGTGGGGGCGGCCCGTGTCGCCCCGTGGGGCAGGAGGGCTGCCCAGCACGGGGAGCCGCCGTGCCTGGGCCATGTCCCAGCCGGGCTCCGGGAGCGCGGTGGGGCGCAGCCCGCCCCGTCGCCGCGGCCCGTCGGGAGCAGCGGAGGGGCCGGTGCCGGGGCGGGGGCCGGTGCCGGGGCGGCGGCTCCCGCGCCCGTCCGCCCGTCCCGCCCCCTGGCTGCTCGGCCCGGCGGTGCTCCCGCCGCCGTCCCCCGCCGGCGCTCCCCGCCCCTCGCCCCTCGCCGAGCCCCGCCCGGCGGTGGCCGGAGCGCGGGGCCGGCGGTGCCTGCGGCGGCCGGAGCTGCGGCGGCGGCCGGGGCCGGGGGCCGGCACAGCCGGGCAGAGGCGCGCACAGCCGCGCGGGGCGCCCGTCGCCATGGCAGCGCTTGCTCCGGCGAGAGGTAAGATGGGTCCCCCCGGCCCCCGCCGCCGCCGCCGCCGCCGCCGCCGCGATCGGCCCCCGCTCCGCCGCCGGCGGCCCCCGCTCCGCCGGGCGCAGGGCGGCGCCGCCGCCGCCGCCGGGCACGGCCGCGCCCCGGGGCGCCCCGCGGGCTCCGCGGCCCCCGCCCAGCCCAGCCCAGCCCAGCCCAGCCCCGGCCGAGCCGCTGCGCTCCGCCGCCGCCGGGCGAGGCTCGGGGCGGCCGGACCCCCGCCGCGCCCGGGCTGCCGGGCGGGGGGCGAAGGGAGGGGGCGGCGGGGCAGCGGCGCACCTCGGCCCGGCCGGCCGCGTCTCCCGGCACCCCGGCTTTCTCCGCGCCTCTTTGCAATCGTTCTGGGTCACCTTCCCCTCCGAGCCCCCTCCCTCGCCTCCCCCTGCATCAGCAGCCCCGCGAGCTTCTCCTGTGCTGTGCCCCGCTGGTGGGATGGGCGGTGGGGTGCAGCCAGGGAGCGTGGCCAGGTGAGGACGGGTTTCCCCGACCTGGGCAGCCTGCGTTAGCTCTGGGGCACTCCGGTCTCCGGTCTCTGCTTGAAGCAGAATTGGGCCCCAAAGCCAGCAGAAACGGGAGCATTCCAGCCTCATCGAGGGATCAGTGTGGGCCACCAGAACAAGCTGGGTGGGAAGGGCGGCAGAAGGAGATGCTGCAAGGAAATTCGTTCCCCCGGGATTATCAGAGACGGGTAGTTCCGAAACTGTCTCCCGAGGCCACAGGCCTAACTGCGAGAGCGGTGGTACAGGGGGAAAAAAAATCAGAGTAGAATGGGGGCATCACCAATCCAGTCCAGTGGCAAACTGCTCCAAGCAGGGAGGAGAGGCAAAGCCTCAGGTGGTCACAGAGAGTGAGAAAATACGGAGAAGCAGAAGAAAGGGGGGGGTGGGGGGGTGGGAACTGAGCCCCTAGCTCAGGCTTGGGTACTGAGCCATCCACATGGAGGTGAAGTTTACATCTGCTCTGGTCAAGGCACAGAGCAGGCCTGTACCTTCCTGGAATATACTGCTTGGGTGTTCCCTGTGGATGAAGACAGAGAAGGGGGTCTGAGCTGGTAGGACCAGGGAAGGCAAAGGTAAGTAGTCTCAGGAATAGGTTAGTAGTCTTGTTCCCTGGGTTTGTGACTCTGGGGGGTCTCTGGAGACCAGAACTGCTCCAGCAGAAACATGTGGCTGAAAGACTTGTGTGCCGAGAATGTGGAATGGCAGGGTACTACTGGAATGGTGGAATGCACCCATGGATGGGACAGGCTGGGAGCAGCAAGTTAAAAACCAGATCATTAGCAGAGAGAAGCTGAGGTCCAAAGACTGTTGGAGCTGAGGGAGCTGTACAGCTGAAACAAGGGGTGTAGCAGCACATGCATGGGGATGGCAGGGCTGGAATTTCAAGGGATGATGAGGATCAGACCTTCCATGCCAGAAATGGCATTAGTAACACTTTGGGTAGGGCACCTAGGACTGGAAGGGCAGGGAACATGGTGTGTCTCAGCAGCACTGGATTGAGTTGGTGGGGACCAGAGTCCAGGCTGAGCTGTGCAGGGACTGGAGCAGATTTGGCTCTTCTGTTCCCTGTAAGACACAGGGAATGCTCCACACTGTCTAAATCATGACAAGGTGTTAGTGTGGGCAAGGAGAGAGAGAGAGATCTGGGAAGATAGAATGATCTTAAATTACTTTTTCTCTTTTCTCTCTTCTACAGTGAAACTCATGCCCTGAATCTCCAAGGGAACCTTTGAAAAGGATCATCCCCTCCCTGCCATCTCCTTATTGTTTGCCAGCTGTGCCCTGTGCAGGAAAGCTTTAAAGACCAGCTAAAAAAGAACAGCAAAAAGGACAATGTAGTGAGAGTGCAGTGAGGTCTTGGGGAGGGAGCCCTTTGAATCTTGTTTCTCACCCTTCCCTCTTCGTTGATAGCTCTCTGACAGCCTTAGCAGGAGCCTCTGCCTGGCCACGAGTGCGGTGGCATTTGGTGAGAGGGGAATTACATACAGTGTATGCACCACCCTCGCTTTTTTGTGGGGACCTTTGCTCTTTTTCCTGACGTCTCTGAAACTCTTGCCCAGCTCCTCATTCCCTAGGACACTGGGAAGCAGGCACTTGCTTCTGCCAAACTGTTTGGAGTCCCTAGAAGTCCTTGTGTGTGTGTAGCCCTCACCAGTCCCAGCAGAAGGTGGTCTCCGAGTCAGAAGGTGTCTGGTGGGCACATGAAGTAAGGAGAGCTTTTTATTTGGGACAAGAGTGGAGCAGAGTGATGTAATAGATGGGGAGGAAAAAAAAAAAAGTGAGCCCAAGCGAGTGAGGGAAGAAGCACTGGCAAGTGTTCATGAGAGAGAAGAAAGGTGGAAGAAAGAAAGAGAACAAGGGAAAAAAAATCAGATGAAAAAGTTAGAACAAGGGGAAGAAATATAATCAAATAGGAGGGAAAGGGAAGACTGGAAGCGAGTCAGAGCTGACGGCTGTTCTGCCTGGCACCTGGTGGCAATGCCTTGAGAAACCCTTCCAGTGTGCAAACAACTCACATTGCAGCAGCAGATGAGGAGAGACGTGGCTCCCCCAGTGCAGAGTCCCACTCACCCTCTTACAGAATCCCAGCAGCAGAGGCAGGGTGCAGTCTAGCAGGGGTGGCAGCATGGGGGACTCTGAATCAGAGTCCACCTTGCACAACAACTCACTGTGGTGGCTGGCATGTGGGATGTTAGCTCTGTTGGCCAACTCCTGGATTATCCTCAGCATCACGGCCAAACAACAGAAACACAAGCCTCTGGAGCTGCTGCTGTGCTTCCTTGCTGGCACGCACATCCTCATGGCAGCAGTACCCCTCACCACCTATGCCGTGGTGCAGCTGCGGCGCGAGTCCTCCGACTATGACTGGAACGAGAGCATCTGCAAGGTCTTTGTCTCCACCTACTACACCCTGGCGCTGGCCACCTGCTTCACGGTGGCCTCCCTCTCCTACCACCGCATGTGGATGGTGAGGTGGCCGGTCAACTACCGCCTGAGCAACGCCAAGAAGCAGGCTCTGCACGCCGTCATGGGGATCTGGATGGTGTCGTTCATCCTCTCCACCCTGCCCTCCATCGGCTGGCACAACAACGGCGAGCGCTACTATGCCCGCGGCTGCCAGTTCATTGTCAGCAAAATAGGGCTGGGCTTCGGTGTCTGCTTTAGCCTCCTGCTGCTCGGGGGGATCGTCATGGGCCTGGTGTGCGTGGGTATCACCTTCTACCAAACCCTGTGGGCACACAGAAGACGCCGGCGGTGCCGCCATCAGAGAGCAGAAGAAGCGTCATCCTGCTCTTCATCAGCGCACACCACCTTCAACGTGCCAGCCATTGTGGTGGAGGATGTACGAGGCAAAAGGAGGTCTTCACTGGACGGCTCCGAGTCAGCCAAGACCTCCTTGCAGATGACCAACCTCATAAGCGCCATTGTCTTCCTGTATGACACGCTCACTGGGGTGCCTATCTTGGTAAGCATTCAGTTCTCCCTTTCCCTTCAGAGTCTGCAGTTAAACCAGATTTGCTTTTCTCTCAAGTTTTAGAGAAGGATCTCTCCTGTCCCACCAGCCGCAGAGCTGCCGCATCTGAATCTGTGTTATTCTGAGCGGCGGTTTTAAAAAGATTGCAGTAATTCTCTCATCCTTCCACAGCAGCATTTTCTTAAGTCTAAGCCTGGGGAATACACACCACACAGCTAAAACCACTGTGCAAGTTTTAAGTGGCTAAGAGGAGAGGAAATTATTCTGCAAACTTACTTGTAAAAACAATGAGATTTCGATTTCTCCAGTTTGCTTCTGGAGAACTGATCCACCAGCTTTATCAGCTGATGCATCCAGTTGTCTTTTTCCTTCTGCTTGTATGGCTGTAGGCAGCATTCAGGTTTTGGCTAGCCAGTCGATTCTGTGCAAAAATTGGAGAGCTAGAGAAGTTCTCAAAAAGAACCCTTAAAAGAGGAGAGGCTGAGTCACAGACTATTTTTCTTCCCAGTGGCTGTGTCCTTTGTTAGCACCTATTTAGCTCCAGCTGGTAATGAGCACAGGAAGAAGGGATGCTGTCGCTGTGGGACACAAGGAAGGAGACGCAGACTCGTCAGAAGGCTGTGTGGACTCCTGAGGAGGAGCTGTCAGGTTTATTGTCCAAACCTATTTTATACCCTTTTACAAAGAACCCACCTCAGAGGTGGGACCCCTGGCACCATTGGTCACTTGAAGAGACCATCACACGAAGTCCCTCCTCTGGGAAAGCGTGTGGAAAACATCTTTGTTTACAGATAGCATGACCTTGTTTTCCCAGTTCTGTCCTGGGAACAGAATTTTCTAAAGCCAAAACATGGCAGGCACGAATCATGGCTACAGGATGCTAGCACCAGGTCTCATGTTAGAGATACAACAGCTTGAAATATGGTCCAGCAAACCTGGGGCAAGACCCCAGGAGCCGTTTTTCAAAGGGACACGGGGTAATTACTTGATGAATCCTTTAGAGACAGATTACGTTCTGCTACAGAATCGATTCGCGTTACCTTTCTCCCTTGATCCCTGGTTTTGTCTCCTTGGCATTGTTGCTTTTTCTTACCTTTAAAGGTCGTGAGCTTTTTCAGCCTGCGCTATGATACGGCCCCCACCTGGATGGTTCTGGCTGTGCTCTGGTGTTCCATGGTGCAGACCCTGCTGCTCCCCTCTTTCATCTGGTCCTGCGAGCGCTACCGAGCGGATCTCCGCACCGTGTGGGAGCAGTGTGTGGCTATCATGTCTGAGGAGGACACAGAGGATGGTAAGCTCCTCGCCAATCCACAGTCCCCTTTCTTCACCGACCACCTCCCCAAAAGACTGCAGAGGAAAGAGGGGGTCTTTGGGAAAAGGATCTTGTAGTGTTGCGGGTGGCTCAGTGACATTCATGTCACAGCTTGGAGTCGGCAAACAGAAGAAAGTTTATTCTGTAGAAGGCTCTGCCACTCACCTGCAGCCTTAGAACTAGCATCCAGGAAGCATTAGTGCAACATCCTCCTCACTAGTTGCAAGCATAGATACGTTGTGTGTGGCTGCCAAACCACAACCAAAGTGACATGCTGGGCCTCAGCCCAACTCGCTGATCCAAAGGTCCGAGACCTGACAGTGAGCGATTCAAAGGCGAGACAGAAGAAATAGGGCACTGTCTGGGTGCTTTAGTGCTGCTGCAAGCAGAAAGACAAGGTCCTTGTTCAGAGGTGAGCCCTGAGGGCTGCAAGTAGGGCAGCACAAGTCAGATAAGCATTCGGATGGTGGCCAGGTGCCCTGATAATGCTCCTCTTCTGACTGAAAAGTGTTGACTGCCGTTCTTGTCTTTGCCAACAGATGGTGTATGTGATGATTATGGCGACGGCAGGATCTGCAAAGTAAGATTCGATGCGAACGGCGCTGCAGCTGCGAAGCGGGACTCTCGGGACATCAAGCTGCTGCCCATGCACCACATGTTGTTGCCCCAGGACAAGGTGCACTACCTGCAGGTGAGCCGAAAGCCAGCAGGTCAGCCCCACAACCCACTTCCTTCTTTGTCGGTTTCCCACACCTTTGTGTCCTCTTGACTCTCTTCTCTGAGAAAACCTCAGCTACTCTCTTCCTGTTCTGACTCTTTAAATCTTCCATCACCTTCCCCCTTCTCTCTTTTCCAGGTCCCTATCTCACGGAGAATGTCACATGATGAGACTAACATCTTCTCCGCCCACCGCTCTGCTCCATCCTTCCTACACAAGTGGTCTTCATCTGACGACATCCGCATTTCCACCCCCCGCAAGCCCGGGGGCCCTGGTTTCTTGCCTCCCCAGCTGCACGACTACCAGCACCGCCGGCGGCCGCCAGAAGATGAGCTGACGACCCTACGGCAATTTTTGGAGGGGGGGCTGTTGCCCCGGGGCTCCAGCTCCAGCGCCTGCTTCTTCCGAGATGAGATCACCACGTTCATCGACGAGACGCCACAACCCACCCCAGCCTGCAGCCCACGGCATTCCCGTCTCCTGCTCGCATCGCGCCGCGATCGCCGCCTCTCCCTCGGCAGCAGGGAGGAGGAGAATCCCGACCGGCCACGGCGCTGCTCCGTGCTTGGCAACGAAGTCTGGCATCTGCAGGAGGGAGAGCGGGCGCCATGTGAAAGGACCCTAGAGGCCTGCGAGCCACAGACCTTCCAGGACCCCAAACTATGAGAGACAGCATCAAAAACATTCAGTGCCATCACGGTTTTTAAATAAAACTTCAAGCGTTCCCTTTGTCCCGGGACCCAATCACTAATTTGCATTCTCATCTTTCTCGCCAGCAGGCAGAAAACATGGCACCCCTTGCTGGTGGGGGCAAAAGAAGTGGGACAGATCCGCAGAAGGGAGCACAACGGACGGACAGACAGACAGCCAGCCAGCCTGTGCCTGCCCTCAGGTTACAAACACATCCACCGCTGCCACCGCCAAATGGCACCCTTGCCAGTCCCGTCCCTTTGTGAACTCCACCCTCGCATCCGCTCTGCCCTAAGAGACAAGGCAGGCGCAGAATGGTATTAAAATTCTATATTTGGAGTGTCAATCGTGTGTCTGTTTTTAAAATACTATATTAGTAATAATTTTGTTTCCATAGAAACAAAATGATTGGCCCGATGTTTAATGAAGCTTCACAGGCTTCTGGAAGGGAAATGCAGAATGTGCGAGGCTCCTTTCCTCCCTCCTCATCCTTTCTTTTCAGTTCCTCTGAAAGGCAGCAGATGCTTAGCAGCCCAGGAAAGGGAATGATGCCCTTAGAGGAGTTGTCATGGGAGACGAGGTGAAAGGTCTCCTGTCCATTTCAGACGTGGTGCTAAGCAGGAGAGCCCTCGGGTTTGTAACATTGCTCAGCAAAAGGTTTTGCTTTGAGGCAACTCCACTCTTGGAAACAATTAAATTCTCTCCAAGAAGACCCTGACCCTTAACACCTCATTTCACCAGTGCAAACTGTTGATTCCAGTGCAAACTTTGGGTGAAACTTCAGACGGCCTGAACTGCTCAGCCAAACAGGAAAGCTGACAGAGGCTTCTGGAGGAAGGCCCCCTCAACTGCCCGCACCGTCAGAGCTGGGAGTGGTGAGGTGTGGAGCAGGCTCCTGCCCCAGACACAACGCTTGGCAGGGAGATGCAAGAGAAGTGTGTGGGAGATGGACCTTCTGGCTGGCACTGGCTGTAGCTCCAGCCATGGGCAAAGGTTTGGCAGTGGCAGAGGGGAGGCAGTGTCAGAGGGAGATAGGTAGCCCTTCACCCCCAAAGCAGTTCTCCGTGTGATGGGAGTATGAAGTGTCCAAGCGTGACTCCAAGGAGAGGCCTCGCTGGAGGCGTTTGGGTGACCCACCCCAAAGGGAGGGTTCGCGCTGGGGCGGCCGCCCGGAGCAGGGGCCACATCAGGCACAGCGGCAGCAGCACCGGCAGCCCCCGGGGCAGCGGCGGCTCTCGGCCGGCGCAGCAGGACCCGGGCCGAGCCTGCCCGCCCACCGCGGCCCCGGACCGGCGCCGCCCCCGGGGTGGGCCGAGCCCGGGGCCCGCTAGGACAACGGACCCCTGCTCCTCTTCCTCCGCCTTCCCTTCCCGGAGCCATGGCCTCGCTGCTGTGCCTCAGCCTCCTCGCCGCCGCCGCGGCCGCCACGTCGCCGGGCCGGCTGGTGCCCTTCGACCTGCTGTACGCGGACGGGGTGCGGGCCTACCTGGCTCGGGACTGGGCGCGGGCGGCCGAGCTGCTGCAGCGCGCCCTGCACAGCTACGCGGGGCTGCGGGCCGCCCGCCGCGCCTGCCGCGCCGCCTGCGCCCGGGAGGAGCCCTTCCCCGGCGGGCCCGGGCGCTGGGAGGCCGCGCTGCTCGGGCCGGTGCTGCAGCGCGCCGGCTGCCTGCAGCGCTGCCTGGGGCGGCGGCTGCTCCCCGCGCCCTCCGCGCACCGCGCCAGCCGCGCCGTGCGCCGCGACTTCGAGCGCAGGGAGCCCTACAACTACCTCCAGGTGGCCTTCTTCCAGGTGGGCACCGGCGCCCCGGGACCCTGATCGGTTCCCACACAAAGGCTATGGGCTTGAGACTCGCCGGGGTGGGAGTTGCCACCTCTGGCGGTGCTGTCGCGCAGGGCAAGGGGCCGGCGTGGCACGGCTCTCCTGGAGGGTGGCCGGGCAGCCGAGGGGGTGAGCGCCTTTCCCTGAGCCTCGGGAAGAGACGACCGAGAGGGAACCTTGTTGATGCGCATAAATATCTACGAGGGAGTTGCCAAGGGAATGGTGCCAGGTTCTTCTCGCTGGTGCCAGCCACCGCAAGAGGCAACGGGCAGAAACTGATGCGCAGGAAGTTCCACCTTTAGGTGGAATATTAGGAAGAACTTTACTATGCGGGTGACCATGCACTGGAACAGACTGCCCAGAGAGGCTGCGGAATCTCCCTCACCGGAGACATTCCCAAACCATCTGGATGCAATCTGGTGCCGTGTGCTGAAGGATGGCCCTGCTTGTGCGGGGAGGTTGGAGCAGATGACCCACTGTGGTCTCTTCCAATCTGACCCGTTCTGTAATTCCGTGATTCTGTGACCCGGGAAGCGGCTGGGGTGAGGGGTGGGTGTGAACAGCAGGGACCTGCAGGAGCATGACAGGCACTGCTGCCTTCTCTCTGCAGCTGAAGAAGCTGGATCAGGCCGTGTCTGCCGCTCACACCTTCTTCGTGGCTAATCCCCAGCACCTCCAGATGCGGGAGGACATCGAGAAGTACCGGCGTATGTCAGGGGTCAAGGCAGACAGCTTCCAGGACCTGGAGGCCACGCCACACTGGGTGAGGGCTCTGTGCAGAGCCACGCATGAGCAGCTTTTATTCCACCCTTGGGACCGGTCTGGGACCCTGCTCTGTTCCCACACAAAGGCCATGGGCTTGAGACAGGGTCCCCATACACAGAATCATAGATTTAGCCTAGAAGGGACCTTTAATGATCACCTAATCCAAGTCCCATGCTATAGGCAGGGACACCTTCCACTAGATCAGGTTGCTTTAAGCCCCGTCCAACCTGGCCTTGGAACACTTTGAGGGATGAGGCATTCGCAGCTTCTCTGGGCAACCTGCTTTAGTGTCTCACTGCAGTCACCATAAAAGTATCTTATCTCCAATCCGACATATATTTTATCTTCATCAAAGAACACTTTTTCAGTTTAATATCGTTGCCCCTTGTTCTGTCACTACAGGCCTTGGGCAAAAGTCTTGCTCAGACCCCTTTGTGTCTGAAAGGCTGCAGGAAGATCTCCCTGCAGCCTTCTCTTCAAGGTGAGGACAAACCACTGCAAGTGTGACAGAAAGACTTTTTGATGACAGTTACTTGGCTTACGTCTAGGATTTGCTGTCACTGCGTGGTTGACTGTGCATGAGCAGGCAGGGCCCTATATGTCAGCACCACCCTGTGAGCAACTCAGAAGTCTTGGGGCATGCTTTGGTGTCACCCACACTGATAAAGGGACCTGGATCTGTCCTTCACAGGAGGCATATGAGACTGGTGTGCAGCACTATGATGCAGATGAGTACCTGCAGGCCGTGGCCAGGCTGGAGGAGTCACTCTCAGAGGCCCTGTCAGCACTGGAAGAGTGTCGTGCCCTGTGTGAAGGGCCTTGGGAGGATGAGGACGAGGAGGAGAAAATGCAACCTGGCCTGTATGAAGCCATTGCAGGTAGTGTTAGAGGCACAGAGGATTGGGTAGGAGGGCTGTGCTCTCCACACTGGGCACATCCCGTCTCCCAGCACTCCTGTCAGGAAGAAGTGTGGGCTACTGCCTTTCTTGCTCCTCTCTCTTGCAGCCCATTATATTCAGGTTTTGAAGTGCAGGCAGCAGTGCGTCCTGGAAATTGCCACAAAGCCGGGGAGAATTTCTGCCACAGAAGATTTCATACCCTCTCATCTTGATTTACTGCAGTTTGCCTACAGCCAGGGTGAGCAGAGCCACAAACCAGCAGGTTATGCTGTGGCACCTCTACCCTTGTCCTTTGCCTCTGATCCTGGAGGGCAACTTGTCTGGGGAAAAGTGGCACACTGACCTGAGCTCTACTGCTATTTGCCCCCTAACTCTCCCCAGAACCTTTATTCAAGTCTGTGGCTACCTTGGGAGATGTCCCTTTTGGTCTTCTTCAGTCTCATTGCCCAGATTCTGTGATGGGAGACTGTTCCCATGTCTTTCCTCCAGCACGCTTTTTCAGGGCCTTGTTCCAGCTATTTGCTGAGTGTTTTATACCTTCCTTTTCAGTACATGGCTCCAGACCAGGCTCCCACTTCCTGCCTAGAGGCTGCACATGCATCTCCCCTCGGCAGTGGTGTTCCTTCTGAGGCAGCCCTACCTGCCCCTCGCTGAACTGATGGCCTGTCATGACACTGGTCATCCTGTCACTCTGTCACTTTCACACATCCCTCAGCCCTTCTTTTGCATGCCCCTGCTCCTCCCCACCCAGCTGTTTCTTGTTTCCTCTGTCAGACCACCAGTTTCCTCTGGTAACACTCGTATCTCAAAGAAGCTGCTAGACTCCTCGTCTTCTCTGTTGCATGGGCGAAGTGGGACCATCTCTCTTTCAAAATATACTTGCTTTTAATGTGTTTCTTCTAAGGCAGCTCCCAACAGGTATTAAAGACATGCCTGTTCTGTGCCAGGTTCATTCCCTTCGTTGGGTGGAAGCCCTACTAGGCGGGGGTTGGTGTGTACTTGGTGTAAGGCCAGCTGCCAGATCCTGACAGGGACACTGGGGGCTGCTGGCCTGTACACATTTGCTGCTCAAGTCTTCCAGAGACGTGTGTGTTTGTTCTCTTCTGTCCCTGCCCAAGTTGGGAACCAGACATTAGCTGCTGAATGTGCTGCTTCCTACTTGCTCTTCTATCCGGCGGATGAGCCCATGTTGGAGAAAGTGACACAGTATCGCAGGGAACTGGGAGAGGATGCAGCTGTCACAGCCCGACAGGTAGTTACAACCCCAGGGCTGTCCTTTTTGGTCCTCCCCTGTCCCACAGGACAGGATCACCGTCCAAGAGACAAAAAGGGAAAGGTGTTTCACTGCAGAGATGTGCCAAGGCCAGGACTGAGGAAACTGGAGTTTACTTCTAGTCTGTCACAGTCAGTGTCCCTTCAGGACAAAAACAGGCTTAAATTGTGAACTGCAGGGTGATGGGACAGGCTTCTGCCCCGGACAGGGATGGGGCTGTCTCTTGAGAGGTGGCTGTTTGACAGTCTCTTTGCTTCCTTAGAGTATTCAGCATTATGTGCAGAGATCTTTGATGGAGAAGAAGTTGATTTATTATGCAGTGGAGCATCTGGGAGAAACTTTTAATGACCCTGTAAGTAACAGTATCATCTTAATCTTCCTGCCATGGTTTCACCAGTTGTTCACAATCACAGTTTTCAGAATTCACTTTAGTAGGCCATGATCCAGAAAGGATCAGATGCTGATGAGAAGGACCCCCAAGTCCTTATGAGGTGGATCCTTAAGGCCTTTCTGCTGCTCCAGGAATGGAGTTAATTTGGAATTGCTGCTGTTACCATATGCATTGGCTCAATTTGTCTGTCCTGACAAGGGGGCCACAGTGGTTGGTCTGATACTCACTGGAGAAGCAGTGGAAGATTTGTTGTGTACTGAACCACCTGTGTTTTTTTCTACAGGACCTTTGGACTCCAGATGAGCTGATTCCTGAAAACCTAAAGGAGAAATACAGGTAAGATTGTGCATGTCAGCTAGGACTGCAGTGTAAGTAGGGGTGGTACAAGGAACAGTAATATGTAGAGAAATGGGCACAAAAGGAACTGAAAGGATGTGAAATGCTACTACAGAGGAGGGTTGGGCATAGCTCTGTGTACTGACAGCCCTGGTCTCTGTGTTTCCCTTGCTCCCGAGAGAGGATCAGGAGAAGCAAAAGCAGGAAACTCTGGATGTGGAAGAGAGGGAGAAGAGGGGTGAGTAGAAGAGCTTGAAGGAGGTCTTGGATGCCAGGCTTCCAAGTCAGCCAGGCTTACTCAGGCTAAGTGCTGTCTTCCATCTCAGACATTTGAATGCATAGATGCAGACTGACTTGAATGGCTCAGCGAGTCTTCTCACTGTTCTTTTCTTCCTCTTTGATGCATGTGTAATCTTGCACAATCTCCCTGCCTACATCTCTGGCATGCAAACTCAAAGGGCACTGTGGCTGGAGAAGCTGAGAACAGCCTGAGTGTGTGACAAGCCTGTGGATGAGATCCCTGTTCAGTGTGATAGGAGTGTCTACGCCAAACCTGGTTCAGCTCCACAAGCCCAACTTCAATCAACATTTTTCTGAAAGGGACATGAAGGGAGGGTCCAGGAAATGGAAACTGGAAGCAGACAATGTTGCTTGGGCAAGTCCTTCCCTGAAAAACAGAAGTCCAAGGGGTTTGTGTCTGAATGATGCAGACTGCAGTGCAGAGTCTTGGGTTCTTGCTGGTCCCCTATTCTTACATGTGAATACAGAGCCTCTTGAAGGGCTCTGTCGTGGATTCTTTGCTTAAAATGACCCCAAGTGGTTCTCTGCTGTGGCACATGTGAGAGCAGAGCCTTCTAGCATCCTGAGTGCCTTGGCATTCCTCATCAACCAGAGGTCAGAGGGGGTGGGAAAAAAGGCCAAAGATCAAAAAGCTAAATTATCAGCTAATATCCAGTGCTTCTCTTTGGGGATGAAGAAAGCAGAAAGAGTCACCAGAGATAATTTTAGGATAAGATGTTGATGAAAGATGATTGAAAGGAGGGTTGATGGAGGTGTTTACCTGCTTCTTTTCTCCAGAGCCTCACTCCAGTAGGCTGGACCTGTTCTGCTGCTGCAATCCACAGTGCACTCAAGTTCCCCCAGCTCCCTGCTGCTCTCCCAGCAAGTCCCAAGTCTCTGCTGGCTCCTGAAGCACGTGCTGTAGGCCAGCTTTCCCAGCTGGTGCTCTGGTTCCCCTGAAGCATGTGAGGGGTCTGTGAGGAGCGGGCACTTCTGGGGAACTGTCCTGTCTTCTCAGAGAATGTATAGTGTCTCTCCACTTCCTTATCCAGGCTGGGGGTTGGTGTCTGAGGGATTCTTGTCCAAAGCTTGCTCATGCCTGTCTGTGCTTACTTCTCAACAGGTCCTTTGCCTTTTGAGGGTATTGCTGTCACGATGGATTCCCAGCAGATGAATGGAACACAGAGGGTTGTGTTCGACAGAGTGCTGACAGAGTCTGAGTGTAAGGACCTTCTCCGGCTGACAAAGGTGAGGCCAGGATGCTGTAAGAACTCCTGTGTGTGTGCTTTCCTTCTCAGCAGGCAGGGCAGTAGGGTTTCCATGGAGGAGAGGAGGCAGCCTAATGCATGTCCTCTGTATCCTTCTATTCCAGGCAGCAGGGGAAGCAGGAGATGGATACCGGGCAAGGCGGTCGCCTCACACCCCACACGAGAGATTTGAAGGGTTAACTGTTTTGAAGGCCATGCAGGTAAAATGCATCTGTGAGTCTGCTGCCTTCTTAATTGTCCAGAAAGAGAGTTTGCCACCTGAGTGTTTTCTTCTGTGAATTGCACTCTGGGTGCTATCACGGGCGCGCTGTCTCCCTCACAACCCTTGTGGTCTCCTCTGACCTGCTTCCTCCTCAGTCACATTCAGGGATGTTGTACATGGAGGGCTTGACAAGTGCTTTCTCTTCTGTGAGGCAGCGTTTTGGGACTGCATGTCCCTGTGAAGTAGCCTTACAGAAATGCTTAGTTTAGAGTTGAAGAATAAATTAAGGTAGAAGGAGCCTCTTGAGATCTCTAATCTGACCTCCAGCTTGCAGCATATCTAATTCCAAAGGTAGATGAAATCCCTCAGTTCTTTGTATAGGCAAGTTCTGAACATTTCCAAGGGTGAAGACTCTCCAGCCTCTCTGGGTACCTTTTCTGGTGCTGTACCAGTCCTGTGAGGGTGAAATTTTTCTTCATCTCTAGCCAGAATTTCCCTTGCTGCAACTTTTGTCTGCTGCCTCTTTTCAGTGTGTGTCTCTGAGGAGACACTGTCTCCATCTCCTCTGTAGCCCCCTTTTGGGTGACAGGAGGCTGTACTTAGATGTTCCTTTGGCCTTCTCTTCTCTAGACTGAGGAATACCAAATCTTCCAGCCTCTAAGTCAACATTCCTGCCATCTTAGCACTCTTCATTCAAGACTCACTTCAGTCTCCTAGTATCTCTTGTGTAGTGGGAGACCCAAAATGATGCAGCTTTCCAGATGTGCCTTCGTGGGCCAAGGAGAAGGACATAATTGCTGTGCTGTACAGTTGTACTCCTGGGTTATATTTAAATGAGAAAATGTGTTCTTTTCTTGCCTCAGTGACCACAAGACTTTACAAAGGTCTCTTCTTCTGTGCTGTGTACGTATATCATCTCTTAGAGTGCCTTTGTAAGTATTGTAACAGACTTGTTTTTCACTTGTAGCTGGCCCAAAGTGGGGACGTGGAATGGAGAGACGCCAAATTGTTTCTGCAGGCTAGTGAGAAATCTCGGAAAATCATAGAGTCCTATTTCACTCCTGGAAAGAAACTCCATTTTTCGTTCACGCACCTTGTGTGCCGCACAGCCATAGACGGTAAAGAACCCTCCGTCCTGTTAGTCTCTGTCTCCCAGAGAGCCTCCTCACTCCCAGCCCCCATGTGCTCTCAGGAGACTGTCCTCCCTTTATTCTCACTGTACCCCTGTCTCCCTGCTTTATTCTTTCTTGTGAAAATGCCCATATTCTGTTTTGTGTGTTTTCAGGGGAACAGGAAGGTCGCATGGATCTTAGTCATCCTGTCCATGCTGATAATTGTCTCTTGGATCCTGAGGGGCAAGAGTGCTGGAAAGAACCTCCTGCCTATGTGTACAGGGACTACAGGTAAGAGCACCTGCGTTAGATCATGTGAAGATATCCCTGGCCCCATCAGAGGATGAGTTTAGCTTATAGAAACCGGGTGATGGCTGGCTCAAAGCAATCCAGGACTGTAGCATCAGGCAGAAGGCTTCAGGGCAAGGTGTGAAACACGTTCCCTAGGCTGGGAAGACCTTCCCTTTTTCCCTCCTTGCTTCACACAGCCAGCTTTAGCAGAGCAGAGTGAGGCTGGGAGGCTGCACAGAGTAGAACCATGATATCGAACTGTTATCTTGTGGGTCTACCACAGTGCTGCAGTCAGCTGCCAGCCCTTTTGACAGGCTGTTTCTTGTAGTTGAGTTCCATCTTTTACAGAATTCTGTGAATTACAGGACAGGGATAGTCAAGCTCCTTGGATTCCTTTTGTTTGAGCAGTCAGTGTACTTCAGTGACTATTCTATCAACATTCACTGCAAATACTTTGTGTTGGGTTTTTTCCATTCCACATGAGAGTTTATGTTTTTTCCAGCCTGTGGCAGGCTTTGTTACTCCTCTGTGAAAGAACCTGAAATACAGTTTAATGGTTGTGCCAGTTGTTGCACACTGCAGCCAGATGAGGTCAGTTCACTACAACTGATTCCTCCTACTTGCCATCTCATCCCTGAGCATCCAGAAATTTTACTTGTCTTTTCTTTGAATGGTAGCTGTATCCAGAGCAGAAATCTGTAAGCAGCTATGATGAGGATATGGGACTTAGAGGGAATTCCATTGAGTTGTTTTTCTTCACATACCAGTGTTTACTTGGTATAACCAGATTGTAAAGTGACCACACTTTGTCATGTAACTGGTTAGATCTCTGTCCCTCCTGTGAGAAAGCCATCCTGTCCCTTCACTGCTCCCTGGGTTCTCTGACTTCCACTTGAAGGGATGGTAAAATACCTTCCATTCAGGGAGGAACCTATTCATAAAGAATAGAATGGAAGAATCCATTGATAAAAGAACCTATGCCCCTGAGCTATTTTTGGGAGTCTCCCTGTCCTCTTGCAGCTCGAGTTGTGACTGCCCCACCAGCTCAAGTGCTGAGCTCTTAGAGTATCCTTTTGAATAGAGTCCCTGTATTCCAAACTTCCTGGATCTTTTCTGTGGATCTTTGCTATGGGCATTAATGATAATGCCCATTGACCAGGATTAGACCCAGGGGTCTATGAGTTCCAGTGATTCTCTCTGGGTGCAGTGCTCCTTTGGGTTCCAGCGGTGCACTGGTCCCTGTGTGCTGTTCATCCTCATCTTCACCTTCTCCTTTCATTAGAAATTTCCCCCATGGCACCATTCTGAGTCCTTTTACCGGAGTCCAGACTGCTGAGATTGAGCATGTAGTGCTTCCTTGGAAAAGCCACTGTTTTTTCAAGCATTGTGTGGGTAGCTCAATCTGCTTTCAGTACCCCCATGTTACATTTTAAGACCATTTTCCATTTACTTCTTGTCCTCCAATTACCCTTCTCAGAAATGGAGTCTAAAGCAGACTATTGAGGTCAGGATAACACTGTTTGTGCTTCAGCCATTATCCCTACCTTCCTGTCCCTTTGGACGTGTGAGAGCTTTTCTCCACTTGCTTTTCTCCACTCATGTCACCACCCTGGCTTCACAGCCTTATTAAAACCCTGGGGCAGAGGAGCTACAACTTCCTGGGTTTCAGGGCTGGTAATCCTCTCACTGCCCTTGTGTCCTTAACATTGCTTCAGCAACCATAGTGTTGATTTGTATTTCTTCCTCTTCGTCCCGATAATTAAGAGCCTTTGATGTTTTCTATCAGCTTAATTGAGTGCCAGGAGGAACCTGGGTAGTTTGTGGTCCATTCTTTCACCTAGTTGACTGTGGTCTCACCTGGCTGTACAGTGGCATCACTACTTCTCTTTTTATAACTTTAATAAAGAAGTTTCTTGGTCTATTTTTTTTCTACATGCACCAGGCCACTTTTTGGCCATTCTAATTCTAATGTTACCCTGAAATTCCTCGGCTGTTAAGACATGGCTTTCTTTGCTGATCAGTCTCCTCTTCCAGGAGCTGGATTATTCCCAACCTTGAAACACAAACAACAGGTTAGAAACAAGGTCTATCAACCCTAGGGCATTGTTACAACAGTGCCACAGATGCATGCTGCAGGGGATTAAGAACAAACCAAAATAAAAGGGACAAGCGTGCAGAGCTAATTCCCTGGCATACTATCCCAGCCTCCTGTGGCTTGCAGCTCAGGGACTCCCCTGAGCTAGGCACTGCTGTATTTAACACCCTCAGATGGATTCTCCTGCTAACTGGTCTACTTGCTTTTCTGAACTTGTGACAAGGAGTGTGGGGAAGCACCTGGGAGGAATAAGCTCCACCATAAATATGTGTTCTTTCTTTTTGTCCACAGTGGCATTCTCTACCTCAATGATGACTTCCAAGGTGGGGGCCTTTTCTTCACTGAAATGGACACTGTGACTGTCACAGTAAGTCTGGGACTGGCCAAAAGAGGGAGAGAGGACTGAGGGTGAGACTTAGTCTAGGCAGGAGGAAACTGGTTGGTTGCTGGATCCCACCACTCCAAAAACAATCCAGTGCTGGTGCAGTGGCAGATTCAAATAGGGGCAGCTAAAGGCAAATTGAGGCAAATCTCAGACAGAGAGAGTTTGACTCTTTCCTAGCTGAGATTTTCCAGGCTCCTCCAGTCTGTGGGAGTCTGTGACCTTTGCTGTCCCACTGATTCTCTCTGTCCTTCTCCAAGGCCTGCCTTGCTCATGGGCTGGCTGTAGATGCCTAGCAGCTCCCTGCTGTTCCGTGTTCCCAAGAGGCGGTGTCACCTCTGTAGGACTGCGTACTCCAGAGCAGGGCTTTGCTGGATTCACGGTCTCTTGTCTCTCTCCTGGCAGGCCGAGGTGCATCCCAGGTGTGGGAGGCTGGTGGCCTTCAGCTCTGGCCGGGAGAACCCCCACGGCGTGTGGGCCGTGAGCCGCGGCAGGCGCTGCGCCATCGCGCTCTGGTACACACACTCCCGGGAGCACGCCGAGCAGGTGAGGGGCCCTGCTGAAGAAACAGATACCTCCAAGTGAGATCAAATCCCACTGAGGAGCAGCTCTTGGGCTTTCCCCTGGGGCAGGGCCCAGAGCAGCAGCTGGGGCTTGCCCTTGGGCAAGGTGTCCGGTGGAGGGGTGTGCTGGTTTGAAAGCAAAACCAGTGAGACTCCCAGCCAGAGATTTAATTTAATTTAATAGAAGAAGAGAGGAAAAAAGGTGAAATAAATGGAATGATATAACCTAACACCCTGTTGGTCAGGGTGTTGAAGCAGTCCGGAAGTCCTCCTGGAGTAGCAGATGTGGTTCCGCTGGAGCAGAGATGATCCTGAGAGAGAAGGGTCCGGTGATGATGAGAAGGGTCCAGTCTTCCTCCAGGAATCCAGATGAGATGTTCTTGTCAAAGCAGTGATTCCTGTAGAAACGTCTGGTAGCTCGTCTCCTCTGAGAGTTCAGTGGATAGAAGCTGCTAGTGAGGTCTCAAACCCTGGATTATATCCAGGTGGGAATGCTTGGTTCCTCCCCCTGGGCAGAGTATCTCACAATGGGATGATTTCATCCTATCAGTCATGCAAAGGGATCCTTGATGGCCCATTAAACAGAGATAATGTCTTCCGGGAAGGCATTGTTGGGCTCATTAACAGAAGATAAGGAGAACACTGCCCCACCTTGGCTCCAACGGCTCATGGGGATAGAATACATACCTTGGGCACAATTTTACGTTGTAACCTAGGACAAGGGGCCAGCCTGTGATGGTCCTGGGGCTCTGGAGAGGTTGGGTGGATGTGTTTTGTCGAGACCCCGGCAGGGAAGATTCACATCGTTTCTGTCTCCATGGCTGCAGGAACGGGTGAAGGCAGAGGAGCTGATGGAGCAGAGGGCTGTGGAGCAGGACCAGCCTGGTGGAGAGAAACATCAGGGAACTGATGGCAGCAGCAGCAGCAGCAGATCCTCCTCAGAGCCTCGTGCTCCCAGCCGTGCAACCAAGCCTGCAGAGCAGAGTCAGAAGCCTGGCTTGGACAGGAAGCAGCACCCCAAGGTGCTACGGGCCAGAGATGAGTTCTGAGTGCCCGGGGCCCTGTGGGCTGTCACACACCGTGGCCTGGGAGGTCACAGGAGGACTGGAGCAGTGTATTAGTGTGGTAGAGCCGTAGTGATGGGGAGGGGTACAGCTTTCTTCTCTGCGGTGTCCCAGCAGCTGAAAAACGGGAGAAGGGCACAGTGTGGAAGTCAGTGACACCAGGAAATTTCTTCACTGCCTCACCGTGTTTGTCTCACTCAGAAGTAAGAAGTCAAAATCTTCTCACCCAGCTCCTCTCAGTGCCAGCTGCTTGGCCATCCAGGGATAAATCTGAGAGGGGGAGGAGGAGGAGCCTGGAGTATTTCGGCAAGGGCTGTCTCACATTCAGGAACTCAAAACTAAAGCCTTCGAATTTCCTAAGCACCTGCAAACTCCAGAACCTTGCAAAGTGACCTCAGACAGGAAAGGTGAGGGACTGTGAATATAAGGAATAAAAGCCAAATGCTGGACACAAATATTGTTGGAAGCTTGAGTCTGTAGACCAGGGAGATGTGCACACTTGTTTCTGATTGAAATTTAATTAACAAATGGTGGGAGGGGATTGAGCCCTCAGTGAAAGATAACAAAGTATTTGCCCAGATGTCAGCTACTTCCAGTAAGGGAGAGCAAGAGAGAAAGTCAGCTGTGACGTGGCCAACATGGAAAGGGTGAGGGAGTACCTTTAAGAAGAAGCACTGTGCACTCACGTTTCCCTGTAGCAAGACCTCTCTTTTTTGTTTTCATTTTTTCCCCTCTCCATGCACTAAATTGTCCCTGAAAGCAGAAGAGAGATTTTGTTTATCATTTTCCACCCTGATAGAAAGGCAATCTGCTGTCACTGCCCAGGGGATTAGTGTCCCGAGATGGGATTATATTGTAGCCAAATAGGAATTGAATGGGGTGGATATGGAGTATCTAAAAGAGCAGTGACCCTTTTCCTGGGAAGCATTAGATCAAGAGATCAATCTGTGGTCATGACATACTCAAGCTTTGATGAGTTGTGTGTGGAGACCCCAAGTGCAGTTCAAGTGGAAGAAATCTGTAGAGCCAGGGCCAGTGGTGTAAGAGGTGGGTGGGTGATCCCCTTGTCACTGCTGGCACAGGGCCCCTGCTCCATGGAAAGGGAAGTCCTTCCTCAATCTGAATCCTGACACTTCTTAACACGCAGGCTTGGGAAACCTGCTTCCCATCCTCCCCAGGGTCACAGGAGGGAGTTTGGTTGTGTGCATTTCAAATTCCCTCTCCCTGGCGAGGGGCCTGTCCCATCCCAGCACCCACAGGTCCATCCCGATGACTTGTGGGGGGCGCCGGGTGGTTCCCGTTTGATGAGGACATGCTGGGCGGTGAGGGGTCAGTGTCCACATCCCTGGCTTGCTTTGCCCAAGGGTGGCCTGGGTGATTAGACTGATGGCCTCCTGACGTCAGATGAGATCCGTTAAAAGGTATTTATCTCGGGCTTGGGCCAAAGCCGCGGGAGAGATTAAAAGAGATTGAGGCCAAGATAATCCCCTCGCAGCATCCCAGTAAAGTGGCTGCCAAAAGGCATGCCACCAAATCTTTTGCCACCCCTGGCCCCTGTGCCCAGTTCTGTTTTCCCCATCCAGAGCCCCATCTGCAGCTGAGAGAGGGTGTGGTGGCCCTGCTGTTGGTTTTCCCTTTGCAGGCCCTCCGTGGTGGCATCATCCCTCTTTCTGCCCTGCCCAGGACACAAGTGGCGTGCTGTCCCTAGGAAAACATGAATTCCTGTGACTCTGAGATACAGCAAGCCCTGCCCTGGTGGCTGATAATCCTAGGCTGTTCTGGCTAATCTTCACTTTATTAGTTTGTTGCTGATATAAACAGAGGGAGTCAAATCCGCCTGGGATTGTTTCTTTCCCTTCAGGAGCAGTGTGCTACTCTCTCTTTTCACCCCTCCCCATCCACCTGCTTTGCATTACGTCCCAATCCGATTTCCCCAAGTCTCTGGTGTCTGATTTAATTTGCCTGACGCTGCTCCTGGAATCAGCCCTCCCCCAACCCCTCCCGTCCACAGCCTTCCAGCTCCCCATGGGGAGATCAGTCCTGGGAGAGGCTGAGGAGCAGAGAGGGAGCGAGGGGCTCGCTGGCTGGACCAACGGGACTGACTGGGGACTGCAGAGGTACAAGGGACTTCTGGGCGGCGAGGAGCCATTCTCAGCGAGGGAGGCAGGCTGTGAGGGTCCCACCCAGGGGGGACTGCAACCCACCTAGCTCTACAGATCCCGGTAAGTTTGCTGCCTTGCCATGCCTGAGGTCACCTTGGTGAATCTGGCGTTTGGGGCCCTGAGCTTCTTGGGAGTGATTCTGTGGGGAGCCTTTGAACAAGGGCTCATCCCATCAGAAGATGAGGGAGGGTAAGGTCATGGAAAAAAGAGTTTGGGATAGCGCTGAGGTGTCTTTACAGTGATGAGGAGGCTTTGCACTGGGATGGGGTTGCTTGTTCTCCGCCTGGCAGGTAAATCTCACCAGTTCCCAGACTGGAGCAGGAGGGTAACACCTCCCCTGAGCGACCCAGCACTCACTGCCTGTGCACAGATCTGCACTCCCAGTGCGCCCTGTGCACACCTCTTTGCAGCTGGCCACTGTTTTAGGTGGACAAGGAGCCCTCAGAAAGCAAGGAGCAGAGCAGGGTAATTTTACCCTGACCTTTGATCTCCATCACAGGAGAGAGGGATCATCTCTGTATCCGGCTCTGCAAGGAGCCCAGGGTCACCAGGGCGAGCCTGTAAAGCTAGTCAGGGATTACACAGAGACCCAGGGATGCTGCCTATTCACAATGAGTCCTTCTTCTTGCACCTTTTCCTTTTCCATTCACGGCCCTCTCCCAACATTTCACAGAGCAACCACTCTTTCTGCAGTGTGGGGGAAGCTACCCAGGAGCAGATAATAACAGGGTTCACCTTGCCTCTTTTTCCCACCCATTACTTGCACCCTTATCCCCACCAGGGAGTGATGGTGCAGGTGACTTGGAGGGACAGCCCCCAGGGAGAAAGCTGGGCCACCTCTGTGACATCGTGCAAGGGATATTGCCACTGCCCTGAAAAGTCAGGGTGTGGCAGCAAAAGGCAGAAGATGGATGATTCCAGATCCCCCTCCGTCCTGCACCACAGCAGGGGCGTTTGATCTGCTATGAGCAGACACCGAAGGACTCAGGATGGGTTTAGTTGCCCACAGACAGGAGTGCTGCAGCAAGAAATTTGTTAGAAAAGGCAAGTCATGTTGGAGAGCAGAAGAAGTGAAATGTGATTTGAAAAGGCAAGAGCAGTGAACAGGGCTGGCATGAACTGCCCAAGCCCAGGCTCTGTTTGTTTGGCTGTGCTGTACTTGCTCCTTGGTAGTGCTTGCAGGAGGCAAAACTCTGGAACAGTGTTGGTGCCAAGGTCCTCCTGTCAGTAGCTGTGCTGAGAGTGGTGAATTGTTTCTTCCCAATGTACCTAAGGACTTGGTTTCCTCTACTGCTTAGCATTCGTCTGAAAGAGCTCTTACTTCCAGAAAGCACCAAGTGTGCACCATTTAGAAGCCCTTCCCATTAAAACTAGCCTGGGCAACCACCATGAGCAGCTGTGAGCTATCCACAAGAAATGTGTATCCCTGCTGGTCAAGGCAGGAACATGCCTTGGCCAAACTCCATTTCCCTTTCCCCTGTTCTTCCCCCATCCCTAAATTTACATGACTCTAATGAGCTGCTCTTTTGCACACCTGCCCTGGTCCTCCTGGGAGGCAGCTGCACTATGCTGGGGATCGGGTAACTCACCCTCCACAAATCGCACTGGGACGTGACGGATGGAGGCGACAGGCAGAGATGGAGCTATTATTATCACTCATCTGGGGCTCCTTGTCCTTCTGAGGCTGAGAACAATTCCCAACTTCATTTAGAGTGTTCCCTCAGAGGGATTTAAAGGTTCGGACACAGTCCTGAGCTGCACCTTCTCTATATTTAGCGCTTTTTATCCGTCCTCGATATCCTGCCCCTGCTGTTTGATCTGCCTACGGCTCCAAAAGCCCCTCATCTGGTTGTGCAGCTTTACAGAGCAGTGAACTGGCATTCCCTTGCTAGTACCAGAGTTGAGAAACTATTGGAGAAGGGAAGAGGGTGGTAAAAAAGCAGGAGCAATGAGGGGAAGACTGGGATCTGACAGGTAACGAGGAGGAGATGTACAGCCAGCTTCACCTGGAGCAGAAATTGGAAGGAAGGGAGAATCAGGTTCTCATCTCTGTGCAGGTTTGGGTGGGCAAAACCAAAAGTCTACAAAGAAACATTAGGGCAGGTGGATGGACACTGATCTCAGATAGCCAAAGGTGTATGAAATAACAGCCTGAAGAACTTGGGAACCAAGCAAAGGAGGCTGGAAGGAGAGAGTTAGAGGGATGGGGTTACCTAGCAGGAAAAGGCAATCCAGTGCTTAGGATTGATGGATCAGTCCTAAGGAACACTGGGGAAGGGCAAAGTGTGGGCCACAATGGTAGGGCTGGCTGCATAGGGTGGCTGGAAGTGCAGGTGTGCCACTTGGTGCGCTGTAGGCTGTGACCAGAGCTGGATGGAGCCTTGCAGCCTCACTGTACACTGAAGCTGAAGGGCAAACACCACAGGATAAGGAGGATGTGCAGCCTCTGACTGAAAGCTGCAAGGCCTTTTCCAGCACCTCCCCACTCTGTCAGTCAGCCGAGAGGTGGAGTGGAATGCCAGCCCCTTCCCAAAGGAGGGGAAGTGCATGAAGGTGGGCTTTCACGGCCAGGGTCACGCAATGAGGTGCAACTGTGCATCCGTGCTGGGAGGAGCCCCTTCATCGCTGCTCTGTTGGAATGAGAGAACAAAAACCAGTGGGATGGGCCCAGCCCAGGAGCTGGTCTGTTCCTATCCTTTGGTGTAGCTGAGACTGGCAGCCCCAGGCCATGGCTGTGGCAAGTTCCTCTGGGCTCTGAGAGTGCTGCCCTGGGCTGCCCTCTTGCTCCCTCGCCATTTGCTGGGGCTGGCAGCCCCATCCAGTGCATGGGCAGTGAGCAGGGAGGAGTCAGCAGTGCTGTGGCTCTATCCAGCCTTGCAGGCAGCAGGCACAAGTCTCTGTCTGCAAAGTATATCCTGAAAGAGCTTCCTGCTGGGATAGCCTCCCAGGAGCTAGGGGAAACCTGTATCTTGTTCTCTTTCCTACATTCAAAGCCATGCCTCAGGAATCATTGAACAAGCAAAAACCCACTGTGCCTGGGGGATCAAAGGAAAGCCGTGGAGACATTCAAGGAAAGGAACTCTTAAAGGAAACTCAAAGTGTTCTATCAAGCAGCAAGCAAAGGTGGGACTTGGGAGCTGTCTGGATGTGCTTGCCCACAGCAAGAGAGCAAGTCTGTCATGGAAGGACCCAAAGCCTCCCTGACCAGAGGAAATGAGGCCTTAAGGCAACAGGGTGGAAATGATGTGACCCACAGGGGCTAGGAGAAATTCTGCAGATGCTGCTGGAACAGTTCTTGAGCAACACCTGCAGCACATCTGGACACTCACATCTATCCAGGTGAAATGTTGGAGTAATTAAAGATCACGTTCGTCTACAAAAGTAGGAGATGCTAGAATCACTGGTGAAGATTTAAGTGCACGTAACAAGAAAGAGAAAACAAAACAGAGATGTTGTATAACGATACAGTGCACCTGCATATTGAATATGGATTACAGTTCTGGTTCCCTGCTCTCCCTGCAAAAACATCATCTCTGCTCTGTAAACAACTGAAAAAAAGCTCCTAGAACAACAGAGATAATAGGATGTAACAGCTTACACAGGAGGAATGACTAAGTTTGCTCTGCAGTCTGGGAAAGAGATGGGTATGACAAAGATGTATAAAATACCAAGTGATGCAGAGGTGAATAGAGACCAGTTATTTGCTGATTCTTCCAACTCAAAATATAGCTACTGTCAAGTTGAACTAGTGCTACCAGGAAGTGACAGAAGCAGGAACTTCTTTGCAGAGTCTGCCACCCAGCTGTGAAAGTCATCACTATGGGGTACTGAGGAGGTTGAGCTTGGCATGGGCACAGAGATGGTGTGCACAAATGCACAGAAGAAAAGTCCATCAAGGACTTGCATACAGAAACGTTTCTCTACCTTTAGCATTCAGTGGACGTCAGTGGAAAGCTGAGGCTAGGCAAGTAGGAGATGTACCCCTATCGGCTTATGTTATTCTTAGATCCTTCACTAGGCATCCACCTTTCTTTTTATTTTATTTTGGTTTGGGTTTTTTGTTTGTTGGTTGGTTGGTTGGTTTTGTTTTGTTTTGGTTTTTGATGTGAAACTGGAAGGAAACCCTGAGAGAGCACCTCAACAGCCCCATAGATTTCCAGGGTGGTCAGAGAGTTGGTGGGTCCTGCCTGGTGAGGCTTTGCTTAGGACAAACAGTAGGAAATAGCCCGTGGGCTCCCCCCATCAAGTTTCTTCCTCCTGGAGTTGAGATGGACAGCTTGGCCTTGAACAGGGAGAAGCTGAGGAAGAGGACCCAGGGCTTGGAATGGAGAGGTTAAAAAAGAGCAGACGAGTGTGGCCAGAACCTCAGCAAGAGGCTCTGGAGTCCTTTAGCTTCTGTGTGTGTGTATGTAAGCAGGATCCAAGACAAAATGGACCTTTGACCAGGCCCAATGCTAATTCCCAGATGCTAAGGGCTGTGGCCAGATACAGCATGACATTACCCAGTATTCAGCCAAGAAATGGTCACCAATCCTTTATCAGAGATACCTACATTTCCATAACTGAGCAGTCACAATAGTGTCCTGTCTAACTCACACCTCTCTCCTTTGATTTGTCTCCCCAGAATCCAGGCTGCCCCACGTGGAGGAGCCACCCCTAGGTCAGAAAGATGGGGGAAATGGAACAGATGAAGCAGGAGGCTGAGCAGCTGAAGAAGCAGATTGCGGTAATGCTGGCAACAGTCATGAAACTGCTGAGAGCGTGTCTACCTCCCCACTGCATGCCCAAACCTTCTTCCTCAGCCACAAGCTGGAGTTGGAATTTCTCCATCTACATGCTTGGAGCCCTCTGCAGTTCTCCACAGCCCTTCAAATGCTAGTGGAGATCTTCACACCATGGTGGGGGAAAGAGTGGCAGGGAAAGGGAGACAAGAGGGGCAGGGGTCCCAAGAGTGTAGTGAATCCCCAGGATCTCCTCTGTCTGTGAGCCAGCTGGTGTTCTGTTAGGTGGGAGGGTCTATGGAAAGGCTGTAGCACAGCAAACTGGATGCTGAGCAAATTTTGGCTCCCCTTCCTGACATTTGCCTGGTGTCAAGGTGCCCTAATCACAGACAAAGGTCCCCCTGTGCTGGCCACAATCCAAACACAGCAAAGCCACAGTTCCTACTTCTAGTAGCCCTCAGACTATGACCCCAAATTTCACTTGTCCTTGCCTTCCCCACATGTTTTTAATCTGTCTCATCTGCTCTTGTCTCTTCTCCAGGATGCCCGGAAAGCCTGTGCAGACACAACGCTTGCCCAGGTAAGGGACAGGACTGGCTGGGCAAGCTAGCACCACTCTGAGGGGGCTTTTGTCCAGTCAGGAAGGAATTAAGAGGCAAGAGATGTGGGAAGGAGTAAAGCTCCTTGTAGTCCTGGTAGATGAACTCTTTCTCTCCCGCCACTCTTTCTCCAGATTGTGTCTGGAATGGAGGTTGTTGGGCGCATCCAGATGCGGACCCGAAGGACCCTGCGGGGACACCTGGCAAAGATCTACGCCTTGCACTGGTCCACAGACTCCAAGTGAGAGCGCTGCTGCTGCTCTGCTGGGTGCAGGACAGCACGTGGGTGTGACGGGCAGGAAGGCTCTGATGGGAAGGAAGCTACTAACATGACGTTGTTCCTTTCTCACAGACTTATGGTCAGTGCCTCACAAGATGGGAAACTGATTGTGTGGGACACATACACAACTAACAAGGTAGGAGTCAGGTGACTGCCAACCAGGATGCTGGAGTGGGTCCCCTCGGAGCTGGTGCCCTTGACCTCTTCTCTCTGGTGCCAAGAGTCCTGACACGGTTTCTGGTCCTCCCAGGTTCATGCCATCCCTTTGCGTTCCTCCTGGGTCATGACCTGTGCCTATGCCCCCTCTGGCAATTTTGTGGCCTGTGGAGGCCTTGACAACATGTGCTCCATCTACAACCTCAAGTCTCGTGAAGGCAACGTCAAAGTGAGCAGGGAGCTCTCAGCCCATACAGGTGTGTGCACTGCCTGCCTGCAACTGGGTGCCCCCTGCTTCCAAACTTCACCCTTCCATCCCTGCCCCTTTTCTCACATTTGCTTGTTCCCTCTTCCCAGGATACCTCTCCTGCTGCCGATTTCTTGACGACAACAATATTGTGACTAGCTCTGGAGATACCACATGGTGAGTGCTCTCTCCTGCATCCTAGTGACATGACCTCTGCTCTTAGCACAGCAACAAGTGCAGTCCCTCTGCTCTTCAGCGCTCTACTGTCTAAGGAAGAATTGCTCCTACATGAGAAGCCCACATGGAGCGCCTTAGGAAGCTTGATCCCTTCTCTCTCCCTTGGCAGAACAGATGCTTCTTTTCCCAGCTGAGGCCAGGTCAAGCAGTAGGGATCATATCAACATGATCTCACAGAGAACAGCGTCATTTATACCAGGACAGAAAGTGTTTTAATTTTATGTGGAGCACACATGCATTCTCCACTTCTCAAGTCTTGTCCTCTGTGCAAGGGATACTGCAGAGGCAGTGCCTGGATCTTTTGGTTCCTGGTTCTCAGAGCTTGCTGTGCTGTGACTCTGAACAGTCCTGAGTATTTACTCACCCCACCACATTCCAATACCTGCTTTGGAAGAGCCTCTTGACCAAGGACAAGTGGCATTTCCATCAGAGATCAGGGTTACGTAGGGTTTGTTTGCCTGCCTGTGGCGTGTGGCATCCCACTGAACAAGAGCTTTGCATCTTACAAGTGTGGACACAGAAGACCTTTTTCAGCTGTTTGCTGTTTTTTGTTGTTTGTATCCCTCTTACTGTCTCTCAGTATTCCCTTCAGCTGTTACACTTATGGGAATATGCCAAACCTCACACACCCCCAGCCTTAGTCTAACTCTGCTTTGGCAAACGCATTGCCAACAACAGCTGTGAAGGTATCTCCTGTTGTATACAGCTGACTCCAGGGATGCTCTCACCCATTTTCCCATGCTGTAGCCATGGCTTCCCTCCTTTTGTTTGCATGTGGGACAGCTCCTCAGCCCGGCTGTAGGCCTGCTCTGCCCTGAGATGTTCTCACCCCTCCTCTCCCCTCCCGCAGCGCGCTCTGGGACATCGAGACGGGGCAGCAGAAGACTGTGTTCGTTGGTCACACTGGAGACTGCATGAGCTTGGCTGTCTCCCCTGACTTCAAACTCTTCATCTCTGGGGCTTGTGATGCTACTGCCAAACTGTGGGACGTGCGGGAGGGCTCCTGCCGTCAGACCTTCGCAGGGCACGAGTCCGACATCAACGCCATCTCCGTACGTATGCTGTCTGCACAGTGCTAGGGAGGAAAATGGGGGCTGGAACAGCTCCAAAACAGCCTTGGGACAAGGCAGAAAGAAGCTGTCACAGTCATAAGGGTAACAAGGGTCTTGGGCCTGTGATCCAGCCTGAAGCAGGGAATGCCCAAGCTCACTGAAGTTTGGGGGAAGGGTCTTCCCAGGCACCAAAGCATCCAAGTCTTGGGCAGGCAGCACAGCATGGTCTGTGGAGCTGAGCACCCTGACACAGATGCTGGTCCAGCTCTGCTCACAGCAGCTGTTGGGAGCTGTGGTTAAGGCACACTCAAGAGCCCTGGTGCAAGGTACAAGTGAGGCAGCAGGATACCTAACTGAGCTGAGGTCAGCTCCAGATAGAAGAGGTGGGGTGGGGACTTGGGATCACAGGGAGATCTTCTGAAGATTAAATTTTCATGGGAGGCAGCTCTGACATTTGGGAGGAAGCACCTCCCTCAGAGCTGCAGAGATGGCAGGACAAGAAACATGCCAGACTACTCCTTGTAGCTAACCGAATGAGCCTGCCAGCTTCCTGCAGTCTGCTGCTCAAACCACCCTGCACTGACGTCAATTAGTAAAACCTTTCTCAGTTGTCCCATGGCTACCTTGCCAGTTACATGGTCTTCTGTTGTACCTGCTCCTGAGGAGCCCTTTATTCACTCCTCTGAGCAAGGCCACAGAAAACAAGCATGTATGAGAAGGCTGGGATATGAGGACCAGAGAGAGGAAGGCTCTGGTAGCCAGAATTGTCAGACCTCAGGTGGGGGATAATGGGTGGACACTTGTCAAGGCCCAGCCTAACAGCTGGAGTTAAAATAAGCCTTCCTCAAGCACTGGGATATCTTGCAACAGCCATTTATCCTCTTGGAGTGGAGGGGGTTTATTAGGGCCTTACAGGAAGTATCAGTCTCCCCCTTTAGCAGACTCAAATTTTATGATCCAGCGTCTGGTCCCACCAGGTTTTTCCTGCCTCCGTGGCTTCCTGGTGGTCAGCAGGGGGGGGCCAAGTTGAGGCATTCCATTGGGATCAGAGGAGACCCTCACTAAGAGGCAAGTGTGTGCCCTCCCCAGTTCTTCCCTAACGGCGAAGCCATCTGCACGGGCTCCGACGATGCCACCTGCCGCCTCTTCGACCTGCGGGCGGACCAGGAGCTCATCGTGTACTCCCACGAGACCATCATCTGCGGCATCACCTCCATCGCCCTCTCCCGCAGCGGCCGCCTCCTCTTCGCTGGCTACGACGACTTCAACTGCAACATCTGGGACTCCCTGAAAGCAGAGCGTGTGGGTGAGTGCCTCCCTGAGGTCCCTCTTGCACTCCCTGCAGGGCCTCCTGCCCCTGCCTTGGCGGTAATAAGGCAATCATTTTTCCTAACTGGAAGACATCCCATAGTGACTGAAACCCAACAAAGCTCCCTCGCTCTTAGGGAGCACACCAGAACTAGGACAGCTCTCACTGCCGTGGAAGAGCTATTGTTTTTAATGTTAAGGAGGTCAAGCCTTTAAATGACATTGTTTCAAGGGGGACAAGAAGGTTCTTATTAGCTGAAACTGCTCACAACCACCAACAGAATATCCTACTTTCTCCTAGTCTGCCGTTTGCCAGTTCCAGGTACTCACAGTGCCACTTGGTGGCCAGGCACCAAGCCAAGTGTGCACCTGGGCTTCCATCCAACATCTTTGGGTACCCTGTGATGCTCATACACAGAGCACACAGCATTTTTCTTTCAGATGTGGCCCCTACCTTCTGAAAAGTCATGAAACACAGTCCACCAACAGCATTGCTGTTTCTCAGCCTTATCTAGGACCCCACCCTATCTTAGTCTTACCATCACTGCAGGGTGAAAGCAGTTGTATGAGGATTCAGCTGGCCATACCTTCCCAAGAACCCTTTGGCCAGGCCTGTGTGTGGTGATTGTGCACCACTCGCAGAAGTTCTTCTGCACTTTAGTGCTGACTGTAAGAGGCTGTGCAGGAACAGACAGGGCCTGCAATGCCCTGTGTCCTCAGCAGGGCCAACCCCGTCACCTCTCACCTTCAACCCCTGACCTCTCTTCTTTCCCACCACAGGAATCCTTTCTGGGCATGACAACAGAGTGAGCTGCCTGGGGGTGACAGCGGATGGCATGGCTGTTGCCACTGGCTCCTGGGACAGTTTCCTCAAGATTTGGAACTGAGGACACCAGCAGAGAGGGGAAGAGCAGCAGAAGCACGGCCCATGCAAAACAGCATCATCAGATGAGCACAACAGAAACGCCCACCTACCACTCCCACTTGTCTCTAGACACAGGTCACTTGTAGGAGTCTCCCAGAGTGAAAGGGAGGTCAGGGAGGAGAAGCAGGGGAGCAGGAGCACACACACCAGTCCTCTCCATCTCTAAACAGCCCCAGCAGATTCCAACCTTGTGCAGGCTTGAAGACCTGTTCTTTATGTCTCAGGACTTTGCAGTACAATTCAAACATCCTGCACCTTCCTTCAAACACCTCTACCCACACTGATATCCATCCTTTTCCTTCAGTGGACCCCTCACTCAACCCCTAAGCTCTCTCCCTGCTTTAAATCTGCCTAACTTCTCTGTGCAGCTGTCCTGTATCCATGCAGACAGCCCCAGAGACACACAGGGTTTGAGATTTCTATGGCACCACCTCAAACTTAAAGCTAGTGTAAAATTGGCTCATTTCCATGGGGGAACACTTAGCTCAAGTCCTGTCTATGCATAAAGGGGGGAAATGCAGCCTTCAGACCTGCCAGAGTAGCAGGGAATATATTTATTCTTAGTTCAAGTCTTATCTATGCAGAAATGGCAGAAAGGTAGCCCTCACGACCTGCCAGAATATCAGGGAATATTATATTTATTCTTATTTATTGTCTGTTTGTTGCTGTTCCTTCCCTCTTTGCCTCGCTCCTGCGTTGTATGGTGACCCTATCTAACCAGTAGCCATCAGCCCATGTTTTCAAGTCTGTTTAGATCTTCATAGCCCAGGCAAATAAAGAAAGCTCACAGAAGCACTGCAGGCTGTGTTCTTTCCAGCATTGCAATGAGCTACTGCAAACACAGCTCCTTTCCTGTGAATGTTGTCTGCTGGTCTCAACCAGTCAACACCTCATCCACAGACCGTGCTTTAGCTCACAGTCCCCAGGGGAGGGTGTTCCTCACATGTTTGATTTGAGAAGAGACTGAAGCTGGGATAGTGAGCTGAAAGTGCATCCTTTCAAAGCCTGGATATTTTAGCTCAGTCACAGGACACAGCCATTTTATTCAGCCCCTATTCCACTTGTTGGCTCAGAGCAACACGCTGGGGGTCCCAAGGCTCTGCTAGGGAGAGCTGGAGAATAGTGAGGTCAGTATTAATGGATAATACTCTCTCATGTTATTTTGGATCCCACCCTCACAACAGACCCTTACAGAATTCAGTTTCAGGTCAGTGTAGGGGCAGTACAATTCCAGAGGTGACACTGGATATACATCAGTTTCCTGCAGGGAGCTGCAGCCTCCCAGCTCACATTGTTGTACATGGATTCGAGGCCATATCCTTCAGCATGCTCCAGAAAGGGGACAAAGCAGTTTTAAGGCTAACTGGAAGGCTGAAATATTTATTCCTGAGCCCTTGTCCCAAAGAAAATATTGTGCTGGTTAGGCAAGCATAATATCAGGACATACAGTCAGCAAAGGCTGAACACTAATTTATTTACTAGAGATAAAAACTCTATGGAAAAATCAATACAGCTGATATACAATAAAAGAGATAAAGTCTGTGCTGTACATAAGACATGACAAGCTAGGAAGAGGAGGGAGAGATCTTTCCCCAACAGGGATAGGTGAGAAACGTGACACTGCTTTGGGGTTCCAGTCTACTGTAGGATTTTGCCCCACTAGAAAATGCTCAAAACATAGGAGCAAATTATAGCAAGATCCTGAAAAAAGAAGTGTCTAGTTCTCCACAAAAGGACACTGTTGGTTCTCTTTGTTCAAGTCACTCCAAGCACAGTTCCCAGATTTAAGGCTCCTGCTCAAATCCGCTTCCTTCTTCTCCCCAAGGTTCTCTCCCAACACGTGCCTCTTGCCCTAGAGAAATAAAAAACCCAAACACAGAGTGTAAAACACAAGTTAATTGAAGGTTAGTTAATTCTCAGCAGAATATGTAGTCTATTTTCAGGCCATTCAGCTTGGGCTCTCTTGTGACAATGTACAAGAGTGACTTTTTTCTACTGCCTAAAGTGAAAGAATGCACTGAAATGGGCAATTTCATGGTAAGGCCAAAGACAGACATTGAACAAGACTCGGAGGCATTTAGTGACAAGACTGACCCACAGAAAAATGTTTGTGAAGTTACTAGTCTCTAGAAGGCCACAATTCTAAAGGGGAGCCCTACAAGACACAGAAATGGAAGGATTTAGCTTTTTTTTTTTTTTTCAGCTCAATCTCCCTCCCTCAGTATGACCCCTGAAGCTTTACCTGGCGAGGGGCAGGAGCACTGGGAGAATTATCATCTCGTAGAACGCTGAGGGGAGAGCGGCCAGCTCCTCCAGATGCCACCATGAATTTGTTGCTGGGCTTGTGTCTTACAGGTTTGCTCACTAGTTGACAAAAGAAAACACACCACTGCATCACGACAAAGCTCAAAGGTCCTGGACTTTAAATGCCTCCTGGCCTTTATCAAAGACTTACCCAAGGGCTTTGAGGCAAAGGGATCACAGAAAGGTTGATGTTGGAAGTGAACTCTAGAGAACCTACTCCAGCAGGGCCACCTAGAGCACATTGTCCAGGGCCATGTCCAGGTGTCTCTTGAATATCTCTAAGGACAGAGATTCTGCAACCTCTCTGAGCAACCTGCTCCAGTGCCTGGTCACCCTCACAGTGAAAAAAAAGAAAGTATTTCCTACACACCATTCCATCCCCTTTGGCTCTGGTCCCATCACTGGGCACCACTGAGAACACCCTGGCTCTCCCTTCCTTCAGGTTTTCGTATCTGTTGATAATATACCCCTTGAGCACTTTCCTCTCCAGGTTGAACAGTCCCAGTTCTCAGCCGCTCCTCTGAGGAGCGGTGCTCAGCACAGAGCTTTCTGAAGCACAGCCTGTGTCAAAGTCTCTCAGCACTGCTCAGCCATAGCACAGAGATGTGCTGCCCACACTTGCTGCATAGCTCTTCCCAAGCAGAAACTGTAAGGTCCCTCTCCACAGTCACAAACCCATCTCAGAGAGGGCGAGAGCTTTTGTATACCTCTTGGTTTTGAATACAGTTTGAAAACAATTTCTCAACCGACAGAAATCAGTTCAATAGCAACAGTCCCCACAGGGGTCCCTCGGCTGCAGAGGCTCCAGGCGGTGGGACACAGCCGAACAGGGGGGCAGGGACAGGCCCTGTCGGGGAGCAAGCCTGGAGAAGCCATCCCAACCAGACGGTGCTGGGAGCCCCCGCTTGCTCACAGCCCGTCCCGCGCAGCTCTCCGGGCGCACGGAGCGCTGCCACCCCCACACCGGGCACTTACCCGAGGAGGGGCCGTGCCCGGCAGGGCGGCCAGGCCGGGCCGTGCTGGGAGAGGGCGGCCTCTCCGCCTCCCCGCCCGCGGCCGGGGAGCCTCGCTGGGCCGGCTCCTCGGCGGGGCCGGCAGCTCCCGGAGGCGCCGGTACCGGAGGCGCGGCCTCGGCCCCGAAGGCCTCGCTGAGCTGCTTCACCAGGCGGTCCACGCTGTCTGCCGGGGACGGAGAGGGGCGGGATGAGCCTCTAAGGCAGGCAGCCCCTCAGCCCGCCCACCCACGGCGGCTTCACTTACCACTCGACACGGCTCTCATGGGCGTGCGGGAGATGCCGGGCGTGGGCGACCGTGGGTCGCGCTCCTGGCCGGTGCTCGCCGGCGTCTCAGCGGGGCTGGGCTGCGGGCTGCCCGCCGGGGAGCTCACCACCTGCGGAGAGGGCAGCCGTGGGGGCGGCGGGCCGGAGCCACGCAGCGAAAAGCGGCAGCGGGAGGGCGCCTACCTCTATGGGAGTGCGCAGGATGCCGGCGGTGGGGGAGCGGGGGTCACTGACGTGGGCCAGGTGCTTGTTGCGGAGCGCGGCCGGGGTGGCGGGGGCGCTGCCGGAGACCCCCATGGCGGCGGCGGCCGCACTGCGCCCCTGCTCCGCCGGACGTACCGTTCGAATCTCCCGCGCGCCGGGCGGTGCCGCCGCCCATTGGCCGCTCCGCGGGGGCGGAGCTCAGCGCGCCACGCCCATCTCCCCGCCCCGCCAGCCCATCGGCTCTGCAGTCCCCGCCCGTCACGTCCCGCCTCGCCCCGTTGTCAATCTTCGGGGACAGACCCGCCCCCTCGCCCCTCTGTACGTCGTTATTGGACGAGGAGCCCGACACCGCCTCCCGCGATGGCCGAAGGGCGGTTGCGATTGGGCGAGCCGGCGGGTCGACACGGCGAGTCCGGCCTCTAGCCTCGCTGCCGATTGGCTAGGACCCGCCTGACCACGCTGGCCAGCGATTGGGCGGGGCGGGGCTGTGGGCGGTGCCGCGGTGAGCCGCTGTCATGGCGGAGCTGAGCGAGGCGCTGCTGTCGGTGTTGCCGTCCATCCGGGTGCCCAAGGCCGGCGACCGCGTCCACAAGGACGAGTGCGCCTTCTCCTTCGACACGCCGGTAAGCGCGCCCCGCCGCCGGCCCGCCCGCCCGCCCGGGCTGCTCCCGCCGCGGCCGGCTCCCACCCCGCCGCCAGCCGGGGCGCCGCCCGCGCGGGGCCTCACGGGATTTGTGGTTCCCCGGTGGCCGCGGCCGCTGCACCCGGGCGGCGCGCGGGGCCCTGGCGGACTACTGCGCCCGGCGTGCCCCGCGGCGCGCCCCGCCCGCCCGCGGCGCGCCGGGGGCTGTAGTTCTGGGGCCGGGGCGGGCGTGGGCAGGGCGCTCACCCCGATCAGCGCGGCGGCCCGGCTCGCCGGCAGTCCCTGCAGAGGGAATGTCCCCCGCCCGAACTCTCCGTGCGGGGCTCGCCAGGACCTATAGTCTGGCGGGGAGTAGGGGGTCGGGCGCGTCCCGGGCCCGCCCTCGGCGGCGGGGGGGGCGGGCCGGGGGTCCCGCCCTGCCCGGGGTGAGCCACCCACCCAGCCGGCCTGGCCGCGCGGCGTGGCCCGGCAGGCGGGGGGCGAGGCGCTGCTGTGTCATTAAGATGGCAGTGGTCCCTTCTCCAGCCATCTCCACCCCGCTGGCATCCCTGCGCTTCCTGCGCTCTCCCCGCTCGGCCTAAGCGGACCTGGGGAGGCGAAGGCAGCGGGAGGGCGAGGTCCCCCTTGAGCTTCTTTGCGGGCGCCTGTCCGGGCTGAGCCCCAGCCCAGCAGAAATGGGCTGCAGCTGGAAGATACGGGTTCTTTGAGGAAGCGACACATGGCATCCTGGCTCTCTTTCCCTTTTTGAGCTCCACAGTGATGTCTGACCATGCACTGCCCACTCTTGTCTCAGTCCCGGCAGCTTCTGAAAGCTTCTTAGTGGTTTCCCTCCTTTCCAGCTTCTGCCTTTGGGTCCCCTGCACCTTCAGTTTGAAAAGGGTATCTGCTGGATGAGTGTGGTGTTTTCCAGCTGCTGGTAGGATGGTGGGGGCACGTTCTGTATCTGTTTCCCAGCTGCTCGCAGGCTTTTGAACACAACAGCAAAAGTAAACAGTGGTCTGTTAACCTTCCTCACGCCGTAGCTTGGCATCGTTCCCCGTGGCACTGGGGTTGGACAGGGTGCCACAGTTCTGATTACCACATTATGGTAATGATTGTACCATACTCTGAGCTTGTAAACTGTGTGTGCTAAGGGCCTTTTACAAGATAAACTCTCACGGAAACTCAGCCTTTCCTGATTTGGTAGCATCCTGCCATAAATGAACACACAAATAGTTTTTTAAATACATCATCATGACAGGAGTACCAGTTCTTCTGGGACAGCCAGGCTGGGGCTTGCCATCCTGTTTCTTACTACCTACTTGTGGCTGCTGTGTAGGAATGAGCTGTTGCCATGACTTAACGAATAATGACTAGTCTGCCATGCCTATCCTAGCAGCTGGAGTGGCATTCCTTACCACCTCCCTTCAGTTTTGTCCCTCCTTCCTTCCAGGAGTCAGATGGCGGCTTGTATATCTGCATGAACACGTTCCTGGGCTTTGGGAAGCAGTATGTGGAAAAGCACTACCAGAAAACAGGGCAGCGGGTCTACCTGCACCTCAAAAGAACACGTAAACCGGTAAAAAATAAAGATACCTACGCTCAAACTTGTTCTGAAATTGAGAGCTGTGCTCTGTCTGTGTATTCCATCAGATAGAGAGTTTTCTCTCCTGAGATACAGCTGTTGTTTTTCCTGGTGAATTGAGGGACACCCGTGCTTCAGTTTTGCTTATGCTGAGTTGTTATAGGGATTACTGATGTTATTTCTGCCTGGTTTCCTTCTGTTTTCAGAGTAGCTCGATTTCAATCCCTAAGGCTTGCCACAGCGTGCTTGTCCCCTTAACTCTTATTTCTCTATTTCTTCTCAATGCCACAGAAGGAGGAAGACGCCAACTCCAGTGCTGGGGACCCCCCAAGGAAGAAACCAACTCGCTTGGCTATTGGTAAGGAAGCACCTGTATACTGTATGGTCCTTGTGTTCAGCCAGTCCTCTGGAGCTGCCTGGTTTCTCTCTTTTGCTTTACTTTCCTTGGCTAGTATCCCTGGCCAAATTCAGACTTCATGTTTTCCAGTGTGTCTCGGGTGAGCAGTTTCTCTACAACAGTCGTTAAGGTGGTAGTTGTGTTCTGTGTCCAAAGTTGCATCTTATTTTCCGTGGATAAATGTGGTTTTTTACCCTCTGCCCTGACCCCACATGCCTGGCTCAGCTTGGTGTGGGGATCACCAGACTGGGACTGTTGCTTAAACACAATGTGCCCAGCATGGGGCTGAAGTAAGTTTGAGAAGATATATGTCTGAGAAAAGTAAGTTTGAAGCTCCTGGCAGATAAATTATTTTTTAAATTCTTCTGATATTGAACTAGCATTATTGATACAGATGGGGAAGAAATTAATGGGAAATGCTGCATTAACATTTTTGGCTCATTAGGTCTTATAAGGCTGATACTGGTGGAAATACATATGAGCATTAAAACATAAAAAAAAAATAAATTTAAATCCTCCTTTTTTGGAAGAACAAGGCTGGTGTTCCATTACTGTCTTTCACCGACTGAGAGGGCTGTCATGGCAATCAGTGGAGATGCTGCTTATTTGGAGCAATCTCAGCTGGTAATTTCTGAGCCATTATGGAGGCACATAAAGGAAGGGACAGGAACATTTGTGGCAGTAACAGGTTCTTGGCTTGCTGGAAGCTGACCACTAGAGGGAAATCCAGGATCTGGACTGTGAATGTTTTGGTTTTGGCTCACTTTTTCCCTGTGGTAGACGCCTAGTGACTCGTCTGCTGCCAGAGCACAAACATCACTACTAAGACTGTCAGCTGCTCTCTGTTTGGCTGGTGAGCTGAATAGAGCCCCAAAGATCACTTCTGGCAAAACTGAGGCTGGAATCTCTGCTTCTTCAGATAGCCAATGCTTTTATGTATATATATATGATTGTGCTGCTTTGGGAGAGATGAGGCCCAGTCTGCATTAAGAGTTACTTCTGCATCCTGAATTCTGTAAAGGTCTTGCAACAAGTGTTGTCTGTGGGTCAGCAGATATCTCCCTGTGATAACAGCTTAGTGGTGTGAATGGAGTGGGAGAAAATAAAAAAAAAAGCACTAGCCCTGTGAGACAATGGTCTCAGGCTCAGGAGAAGTTTTTTTTTTATCTTTGTTTTTGCTGAACTGGGGTGGTTTAGCTAATCCTGACATGGGAGGCTTTTTTAAAGTACTAGGAAGATTTGTGAACAAAATGGAGCCCTTGATCCCTCTGTACCTCACTTTCCCCTCTCAATGGCAAGAGAAGATCTACAGTGTTTGCCTCCTGTGCCTGCCTGTTGTTTGATGGACTTTTGTGGTGTGTAGAGCTGAGGCACCACCATGGAAAGGGAGGCAGTGTTCCTCAGGGCAAGCTGGTGGCTGTTGACCCTCTTCCTCATCTGGAGCCTCAGAAGGTTCATGTCACCACCTGAGGGGTCCTCACCAGTCTGGTTTAGGTTTTTTTTAGGGTTTAGGAATTGTGTAATGCCCTGGAGGGTTGTGTATTGCTTTACTCTATGAAGTGGTGGCAGGAAATTTCTGGGCTGTGCTGAAGAGGCACAGAAGAGGATTATCTAGGTGTGTTGTTGCATGATGCTGGTGACTGTTTTCTAAGATCATTGTGTTCATACGGAGCAGTTTCTGCGTAGTGTAAAAATTGTAGGTATCTAAGGGGGGAGTTGCAGGAGATATCATGGGACTGGATCTTTTTGATAACAATGTTTTAAGGAAATACAGTAGTGGTTATCAGAACTGTGTTGCACACAGGATTCTTGAGGCAGGGGCTCTGAGCAGCAAAAGCTTTTATTCCCTTCAGAGATTTGTTGCAGCTGCAGATGTTCAGATATTTGTTGCAGAGATTGTCGCAGTCACAGCATGCAATTTTTCCAGAAATATATGAAATTCAGTTTGAAAACACACGGGTGTTTAGGCTGCTAATAAGCCATGTGTCTTCTGCCTATTTCCTTTTGGGATGTAGGATGTTAATATCTGCAGAACAGAGAAGGCCAAGCTTTTCCTCTGATTACCTACATAATCCAAAAACCGTAGGTGAGGGAATCTGTAGAAACTGCAGATGTTTTGGTGAGCATCCATGATGACTCTTTACAACTGGCAAATAACCTTTTATGTATGGATCTCCAGTTTCTGGTGCAACCTCTGGAAAGCACAGCTAGGTGGGCATAGAAACTACTATCACTATACCTTTGCTCAGACTTTTTCTGCAATTCTGGATGTTCTGGTTCCAGAAGAACTCCTGGTTCTTCTTGCTTGAGTGCAGGACTCTAGACTATCATTTCTGGAAAAGGCAAGGAAGAGAGGCAGGCTTCTTAAAGGTTCTAGTAGACCTGACCTTTGCCCTGGCTTACAAGATGATTTCTTCATGCACATCTCCATTCATTGTCTTGAGTATTCTGGTTAAGGATGAACACCAGTGCTTTATCTTGGCTCTGTTCTGGCCATTGCCTCTCTAGAGGAGGTTTGGTTTTCTTCCTGGTTGTAGCCTGAGTCTGGAGATTGTTTTTAAGCATCTGTAAAGAGAGCTGGGAAAAATAAACCTATTGTCACTAGGCTTATAATTGTTCCTGTCCACATCCCCAGCAGAAGCTCTGGGATCCAGAAGTGGAAGGTGGAAAGATTGTGGATCACTGATTTAGATCTTTGTCTTAGTCATGGTGCCTTATTTCATGTAAGCTATGGGGAAAGAAGCTTTTCAATATCTCTGGTTTCACGTGTTACCACAATGTTTTTTCTTCTTGTAGGTGTAGAAGGTGGATTTGACATCACAGAAGAAAAGTTTGAATATGACGAAGATGTAAAAATAGTAATTTTGCCAGACCATTTGGATATTCCACGTGATGGGCTGGAGGGACTACCAGACATGGTCAAAGACAGGGTACGTTTGCTTGGGTGGAGGGCTGTGTCTGCTGTTGATCAGGAAATGTATCATTGCAGAGAAGGAAACTGCCCTGTAAATGGGATCCTGCAGAGCTGCTGGGAAGTCTCAGCTGGCAGTCATCAGGATTGTTCTGCACTTACACAGTTCTGGCTTGTGTGTGACTTGAGGCTCCTGAAAGTCTCAGCCGACTTGCCTGAGTGTGGAGTGTTGTGCCACTGGAAGCTTCTTGTGCCCTTACCATGGTAGGGCAGCCCTTCATGTTTTCTCCTGCTGTCCTAATTCCAGATTGCCAGTGCGATTGAGGCCATCCTGACAGCAGATTCAGCCTCACGGAAGCAGGAGGTGCAGGCTTGGGATGGGGAGGTCCGACGTGTTTCCAAACACGCTTTTTCCCTGCACCAGCTTCAGAACGACGTCCGCATCCCACCGTGGTGAGCATAGGGCTGGAACTTGCTGTGTCACTCTGTGTCCCAGGCCCTTCTCCTGTGCTGGGCTGCAGCAGCAGATGAGATTTCTTTTGTGAGTCTCCCAGTGTGCCTTGTCACAGTAGATTCAGGGGAGGTGGCACACTAAGGTATGTCAGGGTTCTCGGTGTTCTGTAGTAAAAGAGGAGTGAGATCGTTTATACTGTGGGGTATTGCAGTGGGCAGCAATGGCCAGGGCTTGGGAGGTAGAACCCAGAGGTTTTCCCTCTGATCTCTTTTTCTCTGTTCCTTGCCAATAGTGGCTGGAAGTGCAGCAAGTGTGACATGAAGGAGAACCTGTGGCTGAACATGACCGACGGAGCCATCCTCTGTGGTCGGCGCTACTTCGATGGCAGCGGTGGCAACAACCACGCAGTGGAGCACTACCGAGAGACCGGCTACCCGCTGGCTGTGAAACTGGGAACAATTACTCCTGATGGGGCCGGTGAGAAGGGGGAGCCTCCCAGGGTTAGGGCTGCCTGGCACCACTCAGCCTGACGCAGATCTCTTGCAGGTTGTCAGGGTGGTGTTGGCCATCCTGTGACCTGGAACACACAGTGTCATCCCATGGTGAACTTTTCCCGCTCTGACCTGCTTCTTGTGTGAGGCAATGAACGAGCTGATAAAAAAACCTTGCCTTCCTCCGCCCCTCCCTTGTAATTGGGAGCTTTTAGAATAGTTATCCAGGTTACTATCTGATTTTCTGTGTTGGGGTGTTTATCAAAGAATCAAATCCTGAGCAGAGAGTGTACGGCACAGTAACCCACTTTCCTTACTCCTGGCATAAGTATACCTCTGTACTGATCAGTGACAAAGTTGTCTTAGTCACATGTTTAGGAGGAATCTCAATATTCTGTCTGTTCTGTTATTCTGCTGAGAAAGAGCAGAAACTCCAATGGCTCAGTTTATGAAAACTCCCAATTCTGAGCGCTTTCTTCATCCAGCTGTGAATTTGAGATCACAGGCCATTATATGTTTCTCTTTTTCTGCGTAGATGTCTACTCCTATGATGAGGATGACATGGTGTTGGATCCCAACCTGGCAGAACACCTGGCACACTTTGGGATTGACATGCTCAAGATGCAGAAGGTGAGGAGGAAGTGATGTCTTCCATAGGCCCAGAGGGAGAGAGAAGCAGCTCTGAGGTGTCTGTGCTGGATTCCAACTTTCTTTGGCTATGCAGAACCATTCCTGATCAAGAAACCCGGGGGTTTTTTGTAACACAGAGAAATGTCTCATCTGCCTCTCTTCTTTGATTGCCTTTTTTGCCTTCCTTTCATGTCCCTCAGGTTTATTTCCCTGGGGTTATGTGTCAGTACTGTGGGCAGGGAAGCTCCCAGGTGCTGAGCTTTTTTTGTTAGCGTGTGGTTCCTGTGCCACCGTATAGGGAATGGTTCAGATTTCTCCCATACTTCTTTTCTCTCCTCTTTCTGTCCCAGGTATTCATAATATATGGAAACAACTCTTGTTTCTTCCTCCTCTACTTATAGAATAAAACAAAATGGACTTGACTCTGTTTCTCTACAGCATTGCAGTTTTCACACCTCTGATGATTCCTTGAGTTTCTTTGAGGATTTTCCTGTTCTTTCCCTCTGCAGACAGACAAGACAATGACAGAACTGGAAATAGACATGAACCAGCGCATTGGGGAGTGGGAGCTCATCCAGGAGTCCGGTGTTCAACTCAAGCCCCTCTATGGGCCTGGGTACACTGGTATCCGTAACCTGGGCAACAGTTGCTACCTCAATTCTGTGATGCAGGTGCTGTTCAGTATCCCAGACTTCCAGAGAAAGTAAGTGAGCTGAATCACTCCTTTCCATTAGTCTGGGATCAGTACAAAGGTCTCCTAGAGCTGGGAGCTCCTGTTGCAGTAACCATGCTCAGAACTGCATTTTTACCAGATGAAGCTGTATATCCCTTAGATTGCTCTGCTTTGCTCTGCAGGTATGTGGACAAGCTGGAGAAGATATTCCAAAGTGCACCTTCGGACCCCACACAGGATTTCAGCACACAAGTGTACGTAGCATTTTGGTGAGAGAAGGAAGGTTGAGGCTGCCTGGGTGCATCTCCTCTGTGCTGCTGCGTTGTTCCAGGGTTCTCCCTCAAGCCTCACCTCTCTTTCCATGCCTGTAACCAGAGACACTAATCCTTGGTGATCAATAAGGATCTAAGCCAAGGAAGTTCAGCTGAGTGCCCTAGGTGGAGAGGACAAAGTGCACCCTGTGTGCATGAGAGGCTCTGAAATTTATTATGTGTGTTCTGCCTGTTAAGCTGAGGGGATTTCTGGGAGGCAGCTTCTGTCTGCATTCTGTTAAAAGGGGCTCGCTGTCTGCAGTGAAGGGAGATGACAAAGAGCAAGGGGGTGATACATAGGTTTAGGCAGCTTTATTCTCAGTAGATAACTTATGTATGCTTAAAGAGGCTTCCCTCAAGAGGTACTGTGCAGGAGAATGTGCTGAAGGAGGAACACAAGATTTGGGAGGGGGTCGCATTGTAAGCAGGTGAAGTCTGTGCTACAGCTGCTCTCAAACAAGCATGTGGAAGTTCAGGGTGGATGAACGGAAGGTGGTGTTTTTGGACAGGGAGTTCAGTGGTACAGGAGGATTCTAAATTTGGGCAGCCTGGAGTGAGGTGTTCACTGAGAGGAGATTAAGGTGAAACAGGCAGAAATTGCCTGGGCAGAGGGAGGAATTGGTAAGGTTTGGTATCAGACAAATGGCAATAATGATGGGGAAGGACTGGAGTGAAATGGAATAGCAGGAGAGTCTGGGCATCGGAGGAAATCGCTGAGCACATACTGTTGTCCACTAAGCACTTCATGCAGTCAATCTTTCTCCTGGGAGAACGTGATCAGGGTGCTCCCAGCAGTGCTATTTGTGGCTCAGACAATTTCTCTGCCCTGTTGTCTCCTGCAGTCAGACACTGCTCCGTTCCCCCCGTCAGGCTGCAGCTCAGCTTGGCTGTTGCGCAGCTGCTGTGTGGCTCAGCACCAGCTGTTCCTTCGTGTTCTACTCAGTGTGCAAGCAGTGGTTGAGACTGGCACCCAAAAGCCCTGGTAACTTTGAAGTCAGTGATGTCTCCAGAGGCCAGAGAGCAGACCACAATAAGATAATCTTGCCTGGTGCAGCAGAGAAAGCTGTTATCTGTGACACTGACAGCCCGTGGCGGTGTTAAAGCTGGATGGGTTGATGTGGCTCCTGGAGCATGTGAGATTGAGGAAACATTGATACTAACAGTGATTTTGTCATTCCAGAGCCAAACTGGGCCATGGTCTGCTTTCTGGAGAGTATTCAAGGCCAGCTTCTGCAGATGGGGAGCAGCAGCCTGATCAGAAGGTGAGGCTTGGCTACAGCATCCTCTTGGATGTGTGTGTTGCATGAGGTATTGTGTGTGCTATGTGGCAAAGGAGGGAGAGCCCTTTCTGAAGGCACGTGCTGGGGCTTGCTCCAAGGCCTGTCACCTGAAGAAAAGCATGGCTAAGAATAGAATGCTACATGCCAGCACACATGCTTGGCAAATTATGACCACCTTCCTCTTCCACATTGTTATTTGCAGGGTATGCAAAATGGCATTGCTCCACGCATGTTTAAGTCCCTCATCGGAAAGGGGCACCCAGAATTTTCTACTAACCGACAGCAGGATGCCCAGGAATTCTTTCTGCACTTCATCAACATGGTGGAGGTAATGGTTGAGTCTATCTGGCAAGTCATGGAAAAGTCCAGCTTGATTTTCTTCCCATAGCAAAGGGTGAGGAGTGGAGATGAGAAGCTAGCATTTGGGGGAGAGAGGAGAGAACACATGGAAATGGGCCATCTAGCACCTGCCAGGGTGGAGAAGGAGAGGTGTTTGGCCATGTTTTCAGGGCTGAATCCATGGAGAAATCTTTTTGGGGAGTGGCACAGCTGGAGATGTAAACTTCGTTCTTTAGGAGCAGGAATGCCATGGCTGGCTTTCGTTTCCTCTTTGCTGTCTTTTCCAGGGGCCTAGGTACAGAAATTAATATTCTTCAGCCATGTGCTGTGTGGCATGGCTGTTACCGCAGGTCATGGTTTCTGCCATCCTGATGTTACATCTGTCCTTCTGATCTCTCCTCCTTCAGAGGAACTGCCGCAGCTCGGAGAACCCTAACGAGGTCTTCCGTTTTCTGGTGGAGGAGAAGCTGAAGTGCCTGGCCACAGAAAAGGTGAAATATACCCAGCGTGTGGACTATATTATGCAGCTGCCTGTGCCCATGGATGCTGCACTCAACAAAGGTCAGTAATGTGCCAAGACCAGGACAGAAGCAAACCCTATGTTTGTGTATTGTACTATCCTTACAGAGCTCCTTAAGTGAGAAAGGGACTTCTTTGCCACTTCTGAGGCCAGATCCTTCTCCTGCTTTTGTGGGATTGGGCTGATTTCTTCAGAGGTGGTGTGACACGGTGATGTCCCTCTAGAGCCTTTCCCTCGCACGCCACAAGCTGGGCTGTGATTCAGCAGCAAAACAGGAGTGGCTGCAGTAGCAGAACTGTGCTCTGGAAGCTGTGCTCCTTTCTCGATGGCCTGTATCCATAGGCCTGCTCTGCCTCTGGGGGTAGCTTACACTCGTCGCTTTGTAGGTACCTAGAGGTGGTCCTTGACTCCTCTGCTTTGTTCTCTAGATGAACTGCTGGAATATGAGGAGAAGAAGAGGCAGGCAGAGGAGGAGAAGCAGCCGCTGCCTGAGCTGGTGCGAGCCAAGGTGCCTTTCAGCTCCTGCCTAGAGGCCTATGGAGCTCCAGAGCAGGTGGATGATTTCTGGAGCACAGCCTTGCAGGCCAAGTCTGTGGCTCTTAAGTAAGTGTGTGTCAGCTAAGCTGTGATGAGCTGGCCATAGTTGCATCTCTGGGGGCTTCTTGTAGTGGCTTGGGGGAAGAACCAAACTGAGGCTTTGTAGTCCTCCACACCCTGGGTCCATAGAACATTGAAGCAGAGAGTGGATCAGTCCATCAGTGCTGGAGCGGTTGCTCTCAGTGGGCAGAACAGCAGTGCTAGTGAAGTCCTAGCCATCAGATTTCAGATGCTGAGGGGCTACAAAAACACAGTGATATTTCAGAAAACTAGTAGCTTTTACTGTAAATTTAAAATTCAGCTTTGGAATCAGTACTGACTGCATGATGACACTGATCTTGCACCATCTCTTAAAATTTCTTCAGGTTTTTAACTGTTAAGATTTCAGCAGAACATCGAGTGTAACAGATGCATGAGTTCTTTGAAAGAATGCTAACTTAAATGCTAGTAGCAAGGTTTAAAAAACAGCTTTAATTTTTCTCACTGCCTCTAGCACATGCAACAGTGCAAAGTTGCAGCGACAAGATTGCAAATGTAAGCAGTTTTCTGCTGTGATGCTACTGAGTGTTCTTTTGGAATGAAAATCCTCAGAGTTGGAAGTGCTTTTCTAACCAATACTCCATTATTAAGCAATAGCTACTATAAACAAACATCACATTGAAAAGTAACATTTTGGTTTCATTTTTACTGAGTTGTATTCAGCTTTACTGTTGCTTAATTTAGTTCTGCAGCATGTTGCAATGATCACCTGGTAATGAGTATCTGTCTCATAGGTGCTTCTCCCTTCATAAACATTCCCCTCTGTTTTCATAGATTCCAGACATTTTCTCTCTCAAATTGTCTAACTAAATAATGTTTAATCAAATTCAGTTAACTTAAAATTCTCTGCTTCTGTTTCATATCCAAGAAAGTGCTCTTGTGCGTGAAAGCTTGTCAGTTCCTGCAGGTGTATCTCCTGGTCTAATAAAAGATGTTATTTCCACTACATTCCTTAAGGGTTAGACTTTTAATTAAACAAAATCTGACCAGGCTTGTAAAATACAGGATTGGAAGATAGAGTATGTACTATTTTTTCTCATCTCCAAGATTTGCATTCCATCTCGTCAGGGCTTCTGCCTAAGAAATGGTTCTGTGTTTGAGGAGCTTTAAGCTCAGCACAGGAGAGCTGCACAGACAGGTGTATCCCCCAACCCGCTCAGGACATGACTCTGCCCTACTCACTGATTTCTAGGATCAGCTAGACACCCTCCATCTTTGCTGACAGAGTATTTAAAAATGTTATGTGTCTCTTCCAGAACGACACGGTTCGCTTCTTTCCCAGATTATCTGGTCATCCAGATCAAGAAGTTCACTTTCGGTCTGGACTGGGTGCCCAAAAAGCTCGGTAAGGAGGATGAGAACTACAGAGCATATAGGCACTGGGAGTCACACGTGGATATTGTGGTCATTACTGCCAGGAGGAAAGTAACTATCCCAAAAGTTGCTGCAGGCATCCCCAGAGACTTACCCTTCTAGATTTCCCAGCCAAGTCCTTTGTTTCTGCCCCTACTCAGTGGAGGCTGAGCAAGGCCGTATCTTGCAGATGTTTCCATTGAAATGCCAGAGGAGCTGGATATCTCTGCACTGCAGGGGACGGGGCTGCAGGAAGGGGAAGAAGAAATGCCAGACATCGCGCCCCCACTGGTGACACCAGATGAGCCCAAAGGTAGCCTGGGGTTCTATGGCAACGAGGACGACGACTCCTTCTGCTCCCCTCACTTCTCCTCTCCGACATGTTAGTGATTCTCCTCCTCTCTTCCTGATGCCTGACTCATTTCCTTGCTCTCCTTGCCTTGTGTCCCATGCTAGCAGTTTCCCACTTGCTCAGACTTTCCCTGTCCTTTTGTCAGCGATTGCCAGCTGCCTCCCTTGCATGCCTGTTATGCAAGGGTGTTATGCAAGGGGGTTTGTTGATTCCTGTTCTGTGCAAGATGGGGGGGTGGCATGTCTGGTGCACTTAGAGGAGGCAGAGCTGGGATTTATACAGGATTTAATTGGTGGGGGTATGTAATTTTCACAAACCACAGTGGGAGGTTGGGTTCAGAGCCTAGGGAAGAGCCAGTGCTCCTGAGTTCATGGGTGGAATTGTTCTGTTCTTTGCCTGGGTGTGAGACTGCTCTTCTGAAGAAGAAAGGTGGGTGAGAAAAGCCGAGAGATGGAACCTGGTGTGAAGTAAAGCCAGGAAGTGGTGGCTTTGGAGGCTGTGTGACACGAGATGAAATGGGGCCAGCAGGGATGGGTGGGAGTGGGTGGCTCTAACTTCTGTCTTCCCACAGCACCCATGCTGGATGAGTCGGTGATTATCCAGCTAGTGGAGATGGGCTTTCCCATGGATGCCTGCCGCAAAGCCGTGTATTACACAGGCAATAGTGGGGTTGAGGCGGCCATGAACTGGGTCATGTCACATATGGATGATCCAGGTATGAGGCCGTGGCCATGGTGAAGCTGATTGCTTCTGTACTGTTGTGCTTGTGTCCTGCTACCACACTGGAAAAGTGAAGTAGTTTGGACTTGGGCTGACCTTCTTGGAGAGATCTAATTACTCTGAGCTGTGTTGTGTTTCCTGCTGCAGACTTTGCTAACCCATTAGTTCTCCCTGGATCCAGTGGGCCAGGGTCAACTATTGCCTGCCCAGACCCTCCTTCAGAAGACAGTGTGGCCACCATTGTCTCCATGGGCTTCTCCCGGGACCAGGCAATGAAAGCGCTTAGAGCCACGGTGAGAGGCACGGGTAACAGCAGAGAGCAAGGATTTTCTCAGGAACAGGAATTCTCAAGTTCACTGTCTTCTTCTTCCTTCCAGAACAACAGTCTGGAGCGTGCTGTGGATTGGATCTTCAGCCACATTGATGACCTCGATGCAGAAGCTGCTATGGATATCTCAGAGGGGCGCTCGGCGGCCGAGTCCATCTCTGAATCCGTCCCTGTGGGTCCCAAAGTGCGCGATGGACCTGGAAGTGAGTTCCAAGCCATAGGAATGTGGACTTTGGGGTGCAAACTCACCATGACTTTGTAATTCCTGATCCATGCACTACTGCAGGTTTTAGCAGCAGCAGCTATCGCAGAGCTGGTCTGGTTGTAGAGGTGGAAGCAGGGAGGAGGAGGGAAGGAATGGCAAAGTAGCCTAGACCCTTCAGGCTGATTGAGGGGATTACCTGGCAGCCAATAAAAAAGAGATTGGGGAAGTGCCATCAAGTGAAAGACAGGAAGGGCTGTGCTGCTTTTATCCAGTGGTTCTGGGAGGCTTTTTTGCTCTTTTGGTTCCCACTGAAAGCAGCAGTTCCAGTCTGTGCACAGAATTTGTGCCAGTGGTGTTGGCTGCTGGGTGCTATAGGGAGGCAGAATCCTTGCCTTACCCATCCATGGCCCAAATAAAAAGTTGAGAGGGAGAAGGCTAAATGGAAGCTAGCAACTCCCATTTCCCTCTATGGTTGGTCTTAAGACCACCCACAGTCACACTTGGTGGGGGATCCAATTCTAAATTATTACCCAGCAGAGCTTCCTTCAGGGATCCTTCTCTAGAGAGGGCCTTGCACAGGGTGTTAGGGAGTAAGACATCTTTCCTCTTTCCCCTTGACAACCCTCTCTTCCCTCCTTCTTTCAAGAATATCAGCTGTTTGCCTTCATCAGCCACATGGGCACTTCGACTATGTGTGGACATTATGTTTGTCACATCAAGAAAGATGGCAGGTAAGGATTTCCACAGTGTAAGGGAACTGAGGTGCTGCTTTAAATCCCCTGTTTCTTCAGAGGTCTTGGGGGGTTGGGGCTTGAGGCTGAGAGCAGATGTGTGAAATCAAGTTGTGTCTTAACCACGGAATGGCATTCCTGAGCTCCTGTGGTGCCTGTTGCAGGTGGGTGATCTACAACGACCAGAAAGTCTGTGCTTCTGAGAAGCCCCCCAAGGACCTGGGCTACATCTACTTCTATCAGCGGATTCCCAGCTAGAACATCCTCTTGCTGTGTGTGGTGGGGCGAGAGTGGGCTGAAGGTGTGGGGGGGAAAGGGGTGGGGGCAGTGAGGGTGGGAGCAGGGTCCTCTTCCCTGCTCCTTTCCCCAGTCCCTTCACGGCCTCTCTGTGGAGACACAGGGGGAGACAAGAGTTCACTGTCTAATCGAGTGGGGGCTGGAGCCCCTGTGGACATGAGTGAAGGGGGTTTGGGGGGTTGGGAATATCTGTTTCTATAGGAAATGTCCTCACTGTCCTCACCCCCGTAACACACAGCCCTAGTGCTTCGCTGCTTGGTGGGATGATGCCACCTCCTTGCTGTCCGGAAGGAGAGGAGGGGGCTTGTGTGTACGTGTGGCTTGTGAATGGGGGGGTTCCTCCTGCCCGCCCTGGCAAGCGTGGGCGTGGGGCGGGCAGCAAGGCGGGCCACGAGCAGCGCTTCCCCTTGTGCGCCCTTGACATGCCAAAATACACGAGGGACAAAATAAAAGTCGAAATACCCCCCTGGCTCCTGTCTGGCCCCCGCCTGGCTGGGGGAAGGCGCGGGTGGGGCAAGGGGCGGGGCTTGGGGCGGGGGGCGTGGTTTGGGGCGGAGCGCGTGGGGGGCGTGGCCTCGGCCGCCGCCGGGCTATAAAAGGGGCGCCGGTTGCCGCGCGCTCTGCCGCCGCTGACCTTCGCGTCTCCTCCGGTGCCGGCCCCGCTCCTGCTCGTTCCCGCCATGGCGCCCAGGAAGTTCTTCGTGGGGGGCAACTGGAAGATGAACGGCGACAAGAAGAGCCTGGGCGAGCTCATCCACACGCTGAATGGCGCCAAGCTCTCCGCCGACACCGGTGAGGGCGCGGCCCGCACGTAGCGCACGTCCCTCACGGCCCTGCGGAGCCGGGGACCGGGCCCGGGCCCGGGCGGGGGAGCGGCAAATGTCAGAGGGCGGCGGGGGCCTAAATATAACCCCGCGGCAGCGGTCCTAAATATACCCCTGAAACTGGATCCGGGTTCCCGCGGGCCCGGCGGGCACGTGCGGCCGACCCCCGGGGCGGCCCCGGCCGATCCCCGGAGAGCCCGCGGGAGCGGCCGGCCCGCGGTCCCGGGGGCCCCGCGCCTCCCCTCGGCCTGGCCCCCACCCCCGGCAGCGGGGGTCTCGGAGCGCCAAGCAGCGCTGCCCCTACCCCGCCTGCTGCCCTTGCCCCACCGCCTGCCCGGTTACAACCCCGGGCGCAACCCGGTGCGGCTCTCCCCGCTTCGGCCAGGCCAGGCCCAGGCTGCAGGGTGGGATTCTCACTCTGTCTTTTATCTGGGCATTTTCTAGAGGACCCCTGTGACCTGGCCGTTGGCCTGGTATCGCCTCTCCAGCCCCCTGAAAGGGCTTTCCTCCCTGCTGTTGAGTCATCGGATAGCAGGGATTGTCCTGTGGCAGAGGGCCCCCCAAATGTCACTGAGGAGGGGCAGGCTGTGCGTGCCCAGGAGAGAGGGATGACCTCTTGGGGTTGGGATTTGGGATCAGTGGCTGGGTACGGTTTCAGCCCTTTGCCTGTCACAAGGGTAACCGTGTGCTTTGCCTTGCAGAGGTGGTTTGTGGAGCCCCTGCCATCTACCTTGATTTTGCCCGTCAGAAGCTCGATGCAAAGATTGCAGTGGCAGCACAGAACTGTTACAAGGTACCAAAGGGTGCTTTCACAGGAGAAATCAGGTGAGCCCCAGAGAGTAAAGTCGGGGTGCCTGTGGGAGATAAACTTTCTTCCAGTGAGTCATCTCCTTTCTCCCCAGCCCAGCAATGATTAAGGACATTGGAGCTGCATGGGTGATCCTAGGCCACTCAGAGCGAAGGCATGTTTTTGGAGAGTCTGATGAGGTGAGTGGCCTTATAGAATGGAGACATGGTCCAGCTAAGATGGGTCTGTAAAGACTGCAAAAGTGAGCAATTAAACCAGACCTTCTACCTGTTTTATTGGCTGCCTCGTTTCTTTTCCATTCCCAGTTGATTGGGCAGAAGGTGGCTCATGCTCTGGCTGAGGGCCTTGGAGTCATTGCCTGCATTGGAGAGAAGCTGGATGAGAGAGAAGCTGGCATAACAGAAAAGGTGGTTTTTGAGCAGACCAAGGCTATTGCTGGTAAGAGGAAAAATAAATGGTTGATTCGGGTTTTTTAGCAGTTTTCCAGCTCTGCTCTTCCAGTGTGGGAGGTATTGTGCTCACCTCTACTTCTTCTTCCTCCCTAGATAATGTGAAGGACTGGAGTAAAGTGGTTCTTGCCTATGAACCAGTTTGGGCTATTGGAACTGGTAAAACTGCAACTCCCCAACAGGTATGAGCAGGGGAGGGGGCTGATAAAATGACCAACTGACCCTTCCCCCTCAGGAAACTTTCCTGAAGAGTCTTACTGAGAATCTCCTGGAGATTCTTAGTGACTTAGAGAATCTCTATCTGTTCCCTCATCTTTGGAAGGGAACTGTGTGCAGAATGGCTCAGGCCTCAGTGTGACTCCGTGTTGTATTGCAGGCTCAGGAAGTTCATGAGAAGCTGCGGGGGTGGCTGAAAAGCCACGTGTCTGATGCTGTTGCTCAGTCAACTAGGATTATCTATGGAGGTGAGTGAGTCTGGAGCAACTTTCCAGGGCAGGAGGTGCTTAGTTTCTCTACCTGTTGCTGCAGTTGTACATCGTTCTCTCCTGGCAAGGGAGCTCTTGACTTTCAGAGCTTAAAGAATCACCTTCTGGCTTGTGTGGGTAGCTTTCCTGGATAAATGGGAGATGGTCTTGCTGTCCACAAGAGGTGGCTGGTACTGTGCCAGTCCTGCCTTTGCCCTGGCCCCATTTTCCTAGAGCTGGCACATCTGACCTTAAAACACTGCTCCCTCCATAGGTTCTGTCACTGGCAGCAACTGTAAGGAGCTGGCCTCTCAGCATGATGTGGATGGCTTCCTTGTTGGTGGAGCTTCTCTCAAGCCTGAGTTTGTGGATATTATCAATGCCAAACACTGAAGCACCCCATGAGGAGCTGTCCCTTGTGGTTAAGAAATGGAAGCAAGAAGGGACCTTTCGTTGCACACGTCTCAGTACGGAGGCCTCCCTCGAGGCTTTCCCCCTCCACAGTCATTGTTCTAGATGTTCTGCTAACCACCCCCACCACGTTGGAGTCCTGTTAGCAGGAGCCTGTCTCGGCAGAGTCTTGACAGTCTCCTCTCCGAGCTGAATCCTCAGCTTCCCGTTGACCTGTTAAGAGCCCACAGCCTACCTGGCCAGTATCTCTCCCTTTCCCTGCAGCCCTGCAGGGAGAGGGGGCTGCTGGTGCTGCAGGAAGGAAAAAGGAACCACAGTCTCTTTGCATCCTTCAGCTCCATCAGCAAGGAGCCTGTCAGCTTAGACCCTTGTGAGATGTCTTACCTCACCTGTGTCCCGTACTGAACAATAAATGAAAAACAGAAAAAGCAAAGGCGTGTCCTGCATCTTATTTGGAAGCATCTCAGGGACAAGCAGTGCAGAGAACTTACTGCTTTTGGCGGTGGCTGGTTGCAGAGAGGGTTTTGTGGTCTTTTCCCTGAGAGCCCACCATTACCCCAGTAGGCACTGCACAGGTTCAACCTGCGTCTTGCTTCTGTCATATAACAACTTTTCTTTGGGCCTGTGGTGATTCTGTTATATCTGTGTCTATTCCAGTAGCTGCTGGAGCACCTGGCTGTTCCACCAGTGAGCCAGTCTTCCCTGGCAGGTCCTGTAATGTGCTCATCCCTGCTCTTTGCCTGCAAGGACTGCTAATTGACTTTGCTCATTAAGTGTAGAGTGGAGCAGCTCTGTCTGCAGGGAAAGACTTTATTGAGGCCCTGTGCTGGGGCAGTGCTTGCTGCCTGCTTTCAGCCATGTGCTGGTGGGTGAGAAAGCAAGACTTGATGTTCCTTCCCAGCTGCTGATTTTTTTTTTTTTTTTTTTTTTTTTTTTTGGTAGTACCAAAAAAAAGTGGCAGAGGGTGATGAAAAAGTAGTGCCTCACAAGGAGGAGCTTATTTGTGAGGTGGTATGTCCTTGGGAGCCTCTGGGCAGTGTTCCAGCTGCTAGTGCCAGCATCACCTGAGGGATGAGGGGCAGGAGCTGAGGAGAAAGGAGGAAAAAGCCTGATACTGTGGGGACTCCTGCCCTACTACCGCTGGGGGAGCTTCCTGCTGCCCAGCTGATGGGAGGGATCTCCTGCCAAGGATATCAGGTGATCTGAGAAGAGCCTGACAGCAGCAATGAGGTGGTAGCTTCCAGCTCTGTATGTGTGTGGAGTGATACAGAAAGGAGGAGGAGAATTCAAAAGAAAAAAAAAAATCTGAAAGCTGTTTTCTACAGCCAGAGCATGTGTTTCTGAGAGGCTGCTGGGCCATGGCTGTAGTGTGGGGCCATTTTGTCATACTGACCAGAGCAGCAGTGATGCAGCAGGGGCACACAGTGGTCCTAAGGCTGCAGGGACTGGGTACAATCGCTCGGGGGTGGGCCACCCACCGGCTGCAGCTTTGCTGTCAGCTCCTGCTCCTGCCCAACCCTGCCCACAGCACAAGAGCCCAGGAGAGTGACCTACATAGAAGAAAACAGATGGGAGCTGGGCATTGATCTTGCTGCTTTGAGAGAAGGCAGAGGCATGAAAATGTTCATTTAATGAGGAATAAACTCATGGAAAATCATTTCTATATCAGCAGGAGTGCCAGATCTTGTTTCTCTTCTTTTTGTCTGCTTTCTGGCAGGACTGCAGCTCTCTGGAGTGGAAATACTGCCAGATCCTCACAGCAAACTGTAGTTGTTGGATCTTAAACAGGTTGCTGTTGAGGAAAAATGCATTGTGCCAGATGTGACAGCCTGAGAGAGGCTGCGATGGCTCCGCATCCTCAGCCCTAAACAATAGCCAGGCTGAGCTTGTATTCCCAGTAGGCACCACACACACATGTTGGACTCAATGATCTTTGTTGGTGTCCCTTTAAACTCAGAGTATTCTGTGACTCTGAATATATTCCACTTAAACAGCCATGGCTGGCCACACAGATTACACATCCATCCACACAGAGCACTCCCACCCAGCACTGGCAGCCTCATCCCACGCCCTGCTCCAGCTGAGCAGGATGGAGGTGCACTAGTGAGCATCTGTGTATTTACAGAAGTATTTACACACATGTACAGTGGGTCTCCTTCCAGCAGCAGGGTTCAGGCAGTGCCCAGCAGCTGCCCCTCAATCCCAACCTCTCCAGCCCCCAGCAGCCAACTCCCTGTGGTGCTCTGGCCACAGGTTCCTCACCCAGGGCAAAGTGCAAAAGGAGTTTAATGAGAAGACCTAGCAGGCTGCACTGATCAGGTGCAGGACATGGACAAACCATCACAAATCATTTACATGTGACTGGCCCTTTTTATTCCTGTATGCTGTATTTGCTTGTCTATGTCCCCTAGATCACCCCTGGTTCCTGCACTAATCACTCCCTAATGAGTTCTGTGCAATCCCTAAATGCTCTTCCCCTGCATCCCATCCTGTGTCCCACACCTCTGACCACGGCTCTGACCCCAATCCTCAAGGTGCTCTGGGGCTGAGGCTCCCCTGGGATGGGGCTGGACAGGATGTTCCTTTCTCTGAGTCCTTAATTTGGGTTTTCTCCTGCCCCTGTGCCCCTCGAACTGGGCCTTTAGTGGGCTGATGGCTCCTGGGGTGGGTCTGGAAACAGCCTGGTGGGGGCTGCTGGGGCTCCCCCTCCTGCTGTCACCACCCTGTACTCCTCTGTGGGTCTGCAGGCCAGCTTTTAGCACATATCCTCCTTAATTATCAGTATAATTAGGTTTGGGATATATATATATGTAATCTAAATAAAATTTCTCCAAAGATTTGGGTTTCCTTCTGTAATTAGGGGATGTTTAGGGCAGGAAGCAAAGGCAGGAAAGGAAGTGTTCATATGCACATTGTACTCTGAGGGTGGTGAGGCACTGGAACAGATTGCCCAAAGGACTTATAGCTGCCCCATCCTTGGAGATGTTCAAGGCTGGGTTGGATGGAGCCCTCAGCAACCTGCTCTAGTGGGTGGCATCCCTGCCCATGGCAGGGGGGTTGAGACCAGCAGATTTTTGTGGTTCCTTCCAATCCAAACCGTTCTGTGGTTGTGTGATAATGAGCAGGGAGTGAATTGAGATGAAGAGAAGATTGGCATCAGGGAGTCTAGCAGGACAAGGCAGGGGACACGGCTTGCTGTGCAGCCCTGGGCGCAGGGGTGCTTCGCAGGAGGGGTGATGGCTGATGGTTGTGTCAGCAGCTCTGCTTGGACCAGCTTATCTAGCACTAACGTTACCCAGGCACTGCAAAGGAGCAAAGTGCACTGAAGGGAAAGGGAAAGGGAGCAGAGCCTTGGACTTTGTATTAACTGCAAACCACTGGTGACCGTCAGCTCTGAGTAGCGTTCCCGGCTGTAAACACCCGGTGCTGTTGGCATCGGCTGGGCATGGGCAGCCTCAGCCCTTCCCAGCTCCGCAGCCTGGAGCACAGGGCTGGAGCAGCGCACCCCAAAAACCCCCTCCCGGCATCCAGGTGCTCATTTTCGGGGAGGCTTCATGCAGAGCCCAAGGCTAATTCTGTTCAATATGTTAATTAAACATTTACCAGAGGGTGAATTAACAGTTAATTAGGTATTCACCGCCCGAGTGCCCACCACCCTGCGCAGCCCTGCCTGACTTTGAACCAGCCCCGTTTTGAGCTGGGGTGGGCGCAGAGATCCCTTTTCACTGAAAGAATCCTTCGGTTCTCTGGATGCGCTGACAGTCGCAGATGTCACCCAGCTGGGAAGGTGGAGTGTGATCGCAAAGCGCCTGTGCTGAGGGCGGGACAGGCTCGGAGCTTTCCGAGTGCCGGAGTCGCGGTGCTGGGGACAGCGGCGGGCCCGCCCCCGTTCCCATGGCAGCGGCCGGGCCTCGGCCGGCGGCCGCCGCGGGAGGCGGCGAGCGCGGCCTGCCCCGGGAGCATGGAGGGCGAGGAGTCGGAGGAGGAGAAAGAAGAGGAGGAGGAGAAGGAAGAGAGGGAGGAGAAGGAGGAGAAGGAAGAGGGGGAGGAGAAGGAGGAGAAGGAGGAGGGTGAGGAGGAGGAGGAGGAGGAGGAGGAGAAGGAGAAGGAAGACGAGGTGAGGGGGAGGCCCTCAGCGCCGCCTGGCTGTGGTTGGGCCAGCGCTGGCGTTGTTCTCTCTCCTTCTCTCCCAGGAGCCGGCTCCCTGTCCCCTGACGGAGGAAATCCTCAAGGAGGGCCTCTCTCTCCTCAGTAAGACCGGCAACGGGCTGGCGCACGCCTATGTGAAGTTTGAAGCCAAAGCCAAGTGAGTGTGCAATGCCTGACCCGGCAGAAGCCCTGTTACACCATCACCATGGAGCCGCTGTGCCGCGAGCTGGTGACCAGCCAGGGGTAGGAGCATATCCAGGCCCTGCTCTCCAGCTGCCTGGATTCCAGTCTGTGCCTCAGCATAGCCTGTCCATCCTCAGCCCTGGCCTGGACACTGCCTCCACCACGGCCAGACACACCCCTGGGAGCATCAGTGTTCCCCAGGGCTGACAGCAGCCTGCCCATCACTCTGGACTGTGCTCTCCCAGGGGGACCTCAACAGAGTGACCTCCCTGCAGGCACTTTGAGAAATATCCATTGACATCTGGCCTCCTAATTGCTAACCTTTAAGGCAGGCAGCTGTAAGTACTGTGTCACAATGGCCTTGGGCAGTTTGGAGCCTCAGCCTCCCCAGCACACCCACCTAACTAAGGCCCCGTTAAGACACTTGCTTTCAGCAGCCTCATAGGGTATCTCAACCACTATTTTTTCCACTAGGAAAGTCCTTCCACACAGTCCTTCATGTTGACACTATTGTCTAACAGACCCCTCCCCAAAAATTACTCTCTTCTCTGCTCTGGCTGTGCCCTGTCCTGACAGATGCAATTCAATGGGAAAAAGTACTCCCTCTGCCAGGAACGTGGGTCCAATCTTACCATTCATCTTTGCTTACAGACCTGTGTCTATCACCTGCCTTTTTCTTTTCTTCCTTCTCTCAGGCTTTCTAGGACAGCAGAGAAGTAGGAGAGGTTGCCCTCCCTCCAGCAGTGGCAGGGAGCAACCCAAAAGATGGTAGTGGGGAAATATGAGAGATTTTCTTCACATTTGCCCTCCCTCAGGGGCCTGACAGACATCAGCCTCCTCGAACGCTTCGTTCACCTGCGGTATGTGGATTTGTCAAAGAACAAGCTGAAAGATTTGGCCCCACTGAGTAGCCTAACCCAGCTGCTTTGGCTGAAGGTGGATGGGAATCTGCTCACCAGTGCCAGCATGCAGGAGCTGTCCTACCTCCAAGTCATCAGCTTTGATCGCAACAAAATCATGGATTTGGAGGGCATTACTCACCCACTCCTAGCCAACCTCAGCCTGAAAGGTGATACAGCCACCTCTCTTCATTCTTGTGGGGACACCCTCTTGGCAAGGTGGGATTAACTTTCTTGTTTCTTCTTCCTCTGGCACTCAGAAAATAAAATCCAGACAGTGCTGGGACTGAGTCAAGACCAGTTGTTCAGCCTGCAAGTCCTGGAGCTGCGAGGAAACCAGATAAAGACCACAGCAGGGCTCGGTGTTTCCAAGCTCGAGAAGCTCTATCTGGTAAGGGATCAGCCAGCCTGGGGAGTGGGACAGAGCTGCTGCAGAGCCTGGCACCTGCAGCCCACATAGCCCCAAGGGAGTGCCCACAAACTACAAATCACAGAGGAGTCAGTTCAGTGCATCAGGTTCTTCCTTCACAATCTCCTGCAGGAGGGCAGTTTTTGCTTCAGGCAGTGTTGGGCAAGCTTGTATTCCATGCGCCCTGGGACCACTGGAGATGACTGGGCAAAGCAACAGCTTTGCTCTTTGGGTGACAAAGGGAGGCGACGCCTCTTTCTCCTCTCTGATGGGCCTAATCAAATACTGGTTTCAAGCCAGCACAATTATATGATTCACACCTACCGCTGCCAAAAAAGAAATTGATTCAATATTGCAGTGAAACTAAGGAGAAGCAGTTTCTTAATATCATAAACAATTACTTCAAGGAAGCATTTACTCCTAGAGATGCAAGTGAAGAGAGTTATGTATGGTTTAGCCCCATGCATCACACTGTGCTACAGCTTGCAAAGACTAAACAGATGTCTTGAGTCACTACCTCTTGAAAAGCAATTAAATATGATAAAAGCTTTGAAAAACTATGTGGCTTCTTTTCATCAAGATTCCCTGGCAGAAAACCTGAGGAGATTGCTTGCTGAGATTGCTTGCAATTGTCTGATGGAAAACTGGGATTTTATGACTGGAGGTGCTCCAAGAATGGATGAAGTGGATAGGACACTAGATACAATACAGCATTTCAAAGCATACCCAGCCACCTTAGTGAGTTGGTGCAGGGAAGCAAACAGAGCATCTCTACTGAGGGAAAATTCCTGGCATTAGGGGCTTCTGAGCTGCCCATGTGGAACAGGAAAATTGCAAGGGGTGATTGTTAAAACTAGAACAACTGACTCTCAAGAGTCTTTGGGGCTGGAATTTGTCTCCCATGTCTACCTGCTCATTAAATCATTTCACAGGGAAATCTCCCCCAGTAGTGCTTTGGTTTCTGTGTAAAGACTTTGGTGTTACTTCAGCCTTGGGTAAGTGCAGCTGATGCCTCAAGGACAGGGTTCAAGACAAAGGGTTCAATTTAAGGAATTGAACCACGTTTGGTTAATGTAGGGCATTGCTGCAGATGAAATTTAGTATGTAAAAAGTGGTATGTACTAGGAAGACTACAAGCTGGCTGTGTACCATATGGCACTTGCATCACTGAGGGTCACAGTAGGGTTGTGTTAGCTCCTGGCCATGGTGCAGCAGTGATGGCAAAGGCTAACGTGAGAAAGATGGGCAGGAAGGGGAGAGGAAATCATGGGCAAGGTATGGTGACTTTCCATAAGAAACAGTGGCATCACATCCGGGTGAAGAACTGGTCTCTACAGGAAGGTGATGGTGTATCAGACAGAATGTTGTTTGATTTAGGGGGAAAAAAATGAAACAACTCTGAAAAATATCCATTCTGCATTGTCCTGCTAGTGCTTGCAAGGCCAGAGCTGGTAAAACAATTCACACTGAAGTGATGAAGAAAGTGGGAGTGATGGGAGGTTACTATTCCTTTTAGAAACCTCTGATCAGTGAGCTCCCCACCCACACCAGCTCACAATTTTCTCTGGGGTACAATGTCCTAATCTTTCGTGACTGTTAAATCTGCTCATGTGGCCTTCACTAAGTATCCAACTTTCCTCTTTTTGTCGTGGTGTTACTCCTTTTACTTGACCCAGCTGGTCCACATTCTCCTTTGTCCAGTTTCTATTAAAGTTCTCCTTTTCTACATATCCTGAATGACTCAGACCTAAAATGTTCTCCTATCCCACCAGTTCAGCCTGTGCCCCTTTTTTAGTCTCAGGTATTGCCCACGTCATTGCTTGGGTACCTATGAGGATGAGAGAGCACAACAGCACCCCTCACCCCGTTTTCATTCAGGTCTCAGCATCCTTAGCGACTGCAGCCCCGATCCACATCGGCAAGGAAAGCCCTGCTCGGCTCCAGGCTGGAGAACCTGGTGGGGAGATGATAATTTCCAGGGATGCTCCAAACTTGGCCGCACAAGGCGGTGAGCAGCCTGACAGAGCAGAGTGTCGGTGAGGGAAGCCTCCGCTTGGGCAGGAGACCTCTAGTGGTCTTTTCCAGCCGAAATCCTGCTGTGAAACTCGTTCTGAAATTCAGAGCTTCTGCACTTCCCTGCTTCGTTAACCCACATCCCAGTGAAGTGAATGAAACTCAGTGATGGGGAGTTTTAAACTTCCTGAAGTAAGACATAGCCCAGAGAAGTAGAAGGGACTTTTTGGTCATAGATTTTCCCCACAAGAGAAGCAGCTACTGGAAGGTGCCTGGACAACATGGACTGTGGGACTGAGAGGGGCTGGTTACTCATCCTTTAGAAACATTAATTTTAGACTCAGGTGTGCTTTCCCCTCCATGCTGTTGCTCTCTGAGGCTCAGATTTGGCACTGACATGGAAAGAGGTGCTGTGCTGGCAGTGGAGTATTCACCTGGGGTGGTTTTGTCTCAGACACCAAGTGATACTTTCTCAGCCAACTTCTGATCCTTGAAACTGAATCCTGAGAACCCACTTGCCCAAGACCCTGAACTACCTAATCGAGCTTCAGACACAAGGCTGTGTTATGAGTGGTAGGCAGTCTGAAAGATAGAGATTTAAAGGCCAGAAATAACTGCTGTTCCCTCTTCTGTGTGTCCCCATTTCCCTTCTCCCTTCCTGCCTCCCTGATGCTCAGGCCAAGAACATGATTTGCAGCCTTGAAGGCCTTGAGGAGTTCGAGCAGCTGGAGATTCTGCACCTGCGTGACAACAAGCTTGAGGCCCTGGATGGATTCTCTGATAGCATGAAGTGCCTGCAGTACCTCAATCTACGGTGGGTCCTCCCTGCTCTGTGTTGGGACCAGAGATCCCTTCATCAGACTGCACTCCCATTTAGATCTTTAGGATTTTCTGAGGGTTTTTTTTGGAAGTTGAAGACCTGGTAGGGAATGGGTCAATATTTGCCATCCTTAGCTGGTGTTCAGCAGCTGTCTAGGCATTGTAACAGTCAGGGCCTTTCCTGGGCTTCTTAAAAAATATCAGCCTGTCCAGTCATTCTCATACCCCACCCCAGGCTTTTCATTCCTTGCCATAAGTCAGTTGGGTTCCTCAAAGCGTGTTCTCTGTGTTCTGCCAGCAAATGCCCTTTAGTTCTCAGTGTTTGCCATGCGGGGCCATGGTGATGGTTCAGGGGACTGTCTGAGCACAGAGGAATCCAGAGGAGGTGTCATTCTTGTCCCTCAGTCTGGGGAGCTGCAGACAGATCTGGATCTTAGGTGACAGATCTGTGGTTTAAGGTCTATGGTCCCTCATGCTGCTAAGTATTGCTTTTTCTGTCTTGTCCACTTACTGTTCCAAAGGGACTTCACTACTTGTGTGGGTCTCCTCCCCCTGATCTCTGTGCTTCCTTTTCTTCAGGAGCAATGGGATCAAAAGCTTTCAGGAGGTGGAAAAACTGCGGGTTCTCCCCGCGCTGCAGGCGCTGGTGCTGATGGACAATCCATGTGCCGAAGAACCCGATTACCGGCTGCAGGTCCTGTCCCGGCTGTCACAGCTCCAACGCCTCGACAAGGAGCCAGTTGAGGAGGAGGAGCGGGAAGAGGCGGAGAAAATCCGTCAGGCAAGGAAGGAAAAAGAAAAGGTGAGAACAACACAGTGTGGGGATTAGGAGGAGCTGAAGAGAAAGAGAAAGGACCAAGCATGCTGGCAAAGCCTTTCCTCTACTATCTTACATGAGGAGAAGGGTGAGGGATGTCAGTCTCAAGAGCACGAGAGCCTGAAAAAGAGGCCAGGCTGTGCAACCTGGTTGTGGTGGCCAGCATGCAACCCTGCTGCCATTCCTGACCCCACTAGCAAAAGAGGGCAGTGAAAGGGGAAGAGACATTGGGTATGGAGTCATTAACTTCTCCCTCCTCCTTTCTTCAGGAAATGGAAGAATCTCTTGAGGATAGAGACAGTGACTGAGTGACCCGTTTTTAACACCTGTTTCCAGCGGCTGTCAAGATGTAGTGATGCCTTTCCCCATACGTGAGGCTGGGAAAATGAGAACTGCAGGTACAAGCTTCACCTCGTTTTACCTCTGGAGAAAAGAGGAGTGCTATCCACCCTGGTCCTGGAAGCTGCCCTGAGGCACTGCAGTGTTTTTGCAGTCCCTGCACTGTGTTCTATTCTCAGTAGGCCTGAGAGGGGAAGGGGGAGAGTTACAGGTTCTGTGGTTCGATTTGATTCCCAAAAACCCTGCAAGATTTTCTGATTTGAATAAAAATAATTAATGAGCCTGGAGTGACTGGGATTGTTTATCCTGCACACCCACTCCTATTCCCTGGCTCTCTCACCCTCATCTGTCTACGTCTATCCCTTGCTGCCTGCCTCTCTCTGTCTCTCCATCCCCTACGTGCTGTTTGCAAAGCTTTGCTAAATCCTGACTCATCGCAGCTCTGGGTCACATGCTGCTGTCCCGGCCCTATCAGGGGCGTCTCCATCCTGCTGCTGCCGCCACCGTTGGCTTAGAGGACACATCATCTCCCCTTGAGGTCCTGCATCCCTCCTCAGCTTCGTCCTCTCTCCTTTCTACCAGCACTTTCTCAATCTCTCGTCCGCCCCAGCCCTAGGAAGGTAAGTGTCTCCCCACGGCCAGCACACCCCTCACTGCGTGCATGTTTCTGCTGCCCACCTTGTGCCCTCCAAACCCCACACGCACTTTGGGGTCCCTGCGGAGAACGACCACGGTGAGCGAGCGGCATTAACAACTCAACTCCCCACACTTCCTCCCCCTGCTCCTCCCACCTCTCTCTCCTCACCCCCATCCTTCTGACTTTCCTTTCGTATTTTAATTTCAGGTACTCCCTCCTTCCCAAGCCCCCCCCTTTCCCCTCCCGGCAATCATAATTTCAGAGGAGAACCCAGGGAATTGCAGGAGGGGGGGTCAACCAAGGAGGATAGGTGGTGCTCCCTCGGGCACTGTCGGGAGGTGCTGCGGGATGGAGCTTTCCCCGGGGGAGGGGGAGGTAGTGGGGAGAAGGCAACGCTCAGTCTGGGCACCGCTGGGGAAAGGATCCGGCCTCAGAGCGGAGCAGCCCCCCCCGGTCTCCCGAGGTGTTGACATAAACACGGGCGCTCAGGGAGAGGCTGGGAGAAGGGGGGATGTTTTCCTGTTTGCACAGCCCCACACCACAGGGGAGGGGGAGAGCAGGGAGAGGAGGTGACAGGCAAGCAATAGCTGCATCAGTCACGACACTGCAGCAGTGCGGGCTTCCTGGGAGCAGTGCCCAGCCCGGGGGAATCGCAGCGGCACACGGGACTGGTGGCGGTGCCCTGGGGGAAAGGTCTTCACGGTGCTGGCCTGGCAGGGACGGGGAATTGCTGCCAGCGCCAGCTCCACAGAAGGCATTGCAGCAGCACCAGCCTCCCAGCGTACGCTGCCCAGCCCCTATTCTCGGGGGCTGCACAGCCTCCTCTCTCTTCCTGGATGTGGTCTGTGGCTTTCCAGTTATGGCTCCATCCCAATCCCTTATCCCAGCTTATCCGCCTCTGACCTCCTTTCAGGACAGTGCAGCTGATACCAGGGATTTCAGGGTGGTTCTGTTCAAAAGAGCAAACGCAGGGGACACGGGGCAGCAACACAAGCGGAGAAAAGGGCTTAAAGGACTACAAGGGAGAGAAGATCATGTGAGTTGATGGGGTGGGGCAGGCAAGGCTGGATTTGGGCTTGGCCTTTGGCTCCCTCAGATCTGGCTCCAAGAGGGGCAGGTGGATGTGACCACAGGGATGTGACCAGGGGCAACGTGACCAGATAAGCAGAGAGGCACAGCATCTGGCACGGGTGTGCTGTCAAAGATGACTTTAAGCGGGGTCCTGTCCCTTCTGTACCCCGTGGAGGCTGTTGAGGCACGGCCAGGTCACTGCTGCAAAGGAAGCTCACGGCTGGCTGTGCTGGCACGACTCTGGAGGAAGTTCCTGTGGCGTGTGCCAGATGGCGTGAGCAGCACTGCCAAAGCGGCTGATGGGGGATCCCAGCCCAGATGGACATGGTGGAGGGCCCTGTGCAGAGAACCCTGGAGCTGCTGGCTGAAACTCCCCACAGGAGAAGCTCAGGCTGAAACTTCAGAGCAGCAGCACGATTTCCTCACACCCTTGGGATTTCCACCCACCTGGGGCAGTGGCTTCGAGCACTGACTCTGGCGTCCCCATCCTGCTTCTCAGCTCCCCTCAGTGCTGTGAGGTGCTGGTTCAAGCTCATTTTCCCCTGCCCCGGTGCTGAGGCCCTGTGCTGGCTGCCCCCCTGCTCACACACACCACGGGGAGGACCTGGCTGGGGCTCCATGGCTACTCTGGCCTCTGCCAGCCCTGCTCAGGGTTGAGGGAATCATTTATGGGAGCCAGAGGAGGAAAATTTGGCAGTGCTGGGAGCATGGCAGGACACACGCCTCATTGCAGCACCCTGGCATTGCACAGCCCCACAGCCAGGGGAATGAGCTGATTTGGAACCCTTAAAGAGCAAACTGCAGCGAGAGAAGCTCTTTCAAACAGCTGTCATTACCCACCAGTCCGTTTTCTACTTCAGATTTAACCAGGTGCACCAAAATGCTAGGCTTCCTCACCCCCCTCACCCAACAGAGATCCAGCCCAGTCTCATCTGCTTTCCTGCCTCAGAAATGGAGTGAAGAGTCGGCAGCTGGGCCAGGTCCCCCCTCCCTTCAGAGCCCTCTTTGCCACGTCTGAGGCACCGTGGCCTTCGGCAAGATGGCTCCTCAGGCTGCCAGGCTCCTCGCTCCCGCCGCCTTGGCACAGCCTGACCCTGCAGCTGACGGGGGCCACGGGGAGGCTGAGCAGGCGCTCGGCATGGGGGGACATGGCCGGGCTCTGGGACAGTCAGGCCGGGCTCTGGGACAGCCAGGCCAGGCTCTGGGACAGCCAGGCTGGGCTCTGGGACAGCCAGGCTGGGCTCTGAGACAGCCAGGCTGGGATGGCTCCACACCAGGGGCTAGAGAGGGGCTGGGGGTCCCCCTTGTCCAGGTGCCCCCCTGCCCTGCCCTGCCCTGCCCTGCCCATCATGCTCGGATGGCTCCCCGTTCGCCACGCAGGGACACGGCAGCCACTTGCTGTCTGGCCTGGCAGGCACTGTCCTTGCCTGCCGGCAAGGGGACAGGAGATGCCAGGAGCTGCTGCCCCGTCCTTGACACCAGAGCCACGGGCACCTCCCCGCTGCGCCAGCTGATCCCTCCCTCTCTGCTGCCTGTGGCACCCTCCCCATCCCTGCCATCCAGGCTTGCATCGGGCACTGTGCTGTGACGCAGGGAGAGAGGCAGAGTGCTCCCAGTTTGTCAGCTGCAGCAGAGGGACAGAGTAAATTCAAATAGATAGCCAGTTCCTGGAAAAATGTTCGTAGATTCCTGTAATCCGGGTGAATTTCTAAATTTCTTGCAGCAAGTAGTTTTAGCGCAAATTTCTAAGGTCACTTTTCCTTGAATTCCCTTCTCTCTGTCAGTCTAGACATAGAACGGGTAAGCACCACATCCTGGAACCTCTCAGAGCTGAAGGTACCCTGCTCTCTCTCCTCTCCACAGACTCACCATGGCAGTCGAGAGGATCCATGCCCGTGAGATCCTGGACTCCCGTGGGAACCCCACCGTTGAGGTGGACCTCTACACACACAAAGGTATGCGGGTGAGGATAAGAGACGGAGGGCAAGCCCTGCCCACCGCAGCAGAGCTGGTGCTGCGCAGCAGCCTGGCACACCAGGAGCATGGAGGGTCCTCACTGGTGAGCCCCCAGCGGACAACAAGCCAGGGGAAGAGGCAGAGACCAAAACTCTGCCCGTGCCTGTGCTCAGCAGCTTTGCACATGTGCCAGGCAAATCACGACAAGGCAGCTGGCTTGTCCTGTATATGACTTGAGCCATCAGCCTGCTCGTAGCAGGGAGAGAAGGTCTTTTTGTCATAAATGTCTGCCCCTTCTCATTCTACCCCTGCTGCAGCTATGCTTTTAGTCCTGGGGCATGGTAGAGGTTTGGTAGCACATCCATGGCCGTGCTCATGGCAGGGGTAGAGCTTTGTTCCCGAGATCTCTGTGTAGCTATGTCCATGCGTGGGTCTCAATTGGAAGAGCTGCATTTGCACTGGGGCCAAAACTACTTGGGCTGAGGGGTGAGGAGCAGTGAGAGGCCAGAGCAGACATGCAACCATTGTCTTCCTGCTTCAGTGAGGCAGCAACCTCAGTCTGAGGGGGAGGAAGCTGAGGGTGGCTGTGAATCGGGCTGCCTCTGGAACTAGGAGGAGGGCTGAGGAACCAGACTTCCCTCCATCACATACAGTTCTGGGATCAGTGGGAATCTCTGGGTGCCTGGCATCCAGGTTCCTCAGCCTGGAAGCCCTGGGTGCATTTATTTCTCTTACTGAGGTGCTCCACCTCTGAGAAGACCAGCCATGAGCGGCCATCCATTTGCACAAGCAGTTGCTGCATCCTTTATGAAAGCAGGGCAGAAGCAGGGGCATGAGGGTTTTTCCTCTTCACTCTCTGCTTGTCTCACACCCTGGTTTTGCTGTTTCCCAGGCATGTTTCGAGCAGCCGTCCCCAGTGGAGCATCCACTGGTATCTACGAAGCGCTGGAGCTGCGAGACAACGACAAGTCACGTTTCCTTGGGAAAGGTGGGGAGATGCCTGCTCCACAGCTCATCCTCGGGGATGCCTGTGTGTAGGACTCTGCTGGAGGGTCCTGCCCACCCACTGGTGTGACACAGATGTGCCCCACTGCCCTCAGGGAGACCACAGAGGCACAGACCTAGTGTAAAGTGAAAGATCAGGCCTCGATCTTCCCTCACTGTCTCCCTCTCTCAGTCTCTCTATTGGTCCTCTCCCTCTTTCCACTCTTCTCTCTGCCTCACTCTGTCTCTCTTTCTCTTTCTTTCTCTGCCTCTTCCCTTCTTTAGGGGTCCTGCAGGCCGTGGATCATATCAACAGCACTGTCGCCCCAGCTCTCGTGGGCTCTGTAAGGATTTCTCTTTGTTCTCCCTTGTCCAACGCTTACTCTGGTCCGTCTCTGTCCCCTGATCTCTGCCTCTGCCTCTCTTCATCTCACTGGGTTAACAGACATAGCAATGCTCTCTGTGAACCTGGGCACACCCCTCCTGCCCTCCATGCCTGTCTGTATCCACAGCAATCTTTTCTCTGGGAGGAAAGGATGTAACTCCTCCTGGTCCACCGCAGCATCTGTGCAGCCTAACTAGTCCCCTCGGTGCTCCCTGTAGATCTCACCCCCTCTTTCAGCTGTGCTCCCCCTCAAGCACTGAATCACATCCACTTGTCTGTGGCCTCATCCTGGTGTGATGAGCAATGGTTGTAGCGTGCAGGGTCTGGCACAGCCTTGCAGAGCAGTGGTGTCACATCTGCAGCCTGTTTACACCTGAAGACCTGGAGCCTGCTTTGAGGAGAGCTGAGCTGAAGCCACATATTACACGCCATGTAGCCCATGGTTGACTCTGGCTGAGAGCCCAGTTCTCTCCACCCCTGAAAAACACCCACCATGGTGGAGGGCTGCCTGTGTTGGGTCTAACCTTGCTCTCCACCTCACTCCTGGGGGTGGCTCCATCCAGTCTACATTCGCTTGCTTGAGGTTGAGCATGTTCTGTTGTTCTGCCTAGCTTCTGTGTGACCACAGCACCACAAAGCTCCCTGGAAGCTGCCAAAAGGCTGGGTAGATCCCCAAGGGAGTCCTGTGTCCCCAGCAATGCGTGGCCTTGCCTGGGCTGCAGCTGACCCCCTCTCCACCATGGCTACATCTAGACTGCACTGCAGCAACACCATCAGGGTTACCTAACCTGACTAAATACCAAGGCACAGTTTCCAGAGCTTTGTGTGTATATGTTCCCCCACAAGCTGAAAAGGTCCTCTTTACCCCCCGGCTTCTCCATCAACGCCTCCTTACCTGCACACCAGAGCCAGCAGCTCTTCCAGTCATCCCCTTCTCAGGAGCTGTTTCTTTCTTGCAGGGCCTCTCTGTTGTGGATCAAGAGAAGATAGATAATCTGATGCTTGAGATGGACGGCACAGAGAACAAATGTAATTCATCCCTCTTTTTGGCCGGGAAATTATGAGCATGGGAGGCTGCAGGGCTGGAGTGGGGGGCATATCCAAGCTGTGGTGAGCCCAAGGTTGGGCTGGCAAGGGCACCCACTGGGCAGGATGTTGCCGCCTGAAAAGTCAATCTCCTCCTTTTTCCACAGCTAAGTTTGGCGCCAATGCTATCCTGGGAGTTTCGCTGGCCGTGTGCAAGGCGGGAGCTGCAGAGAAGGACGTGCCCCTGTACCGGCACATCGCTGACCTGGCCGGCAACTCTGACCTCATCCTTCCTGTGCCAGTAAGACTCCTCTGTCCTTGGCATCCACCTGCAGAAACTCCAAAAGGGTGGTGTTTCCAAATGAAACTCCAAAGGTGTTGGGAGGTAGATAAGGAAGGGATATGGAATTGAAACATCAGCTGAGTGCACTGCACTTGTCAGGGAAGCAAACCAAGGCCCTAGATTTGTCAAGTTTCGATGGGAAAAAGGAGCCTGAGGAGGATACAGGAGAGGTTGTGATGGGGGGCTGACTGAAGATCTCATTCTTAGCACAAGAACCAGAGGGCATCATGTGAACCCTCTGGGGCACAGTTCAAAACAAGGGCATATGGGTCCTCACACCAGGGGAAGCTGCCTTGAGAAACTCTTTCACAAAGGGTGTTCTGGATGCTAAAATTTTCTCAGGTTCAAGAAAAAAGGTCCTGGAAGAGAGACTGACAGCATTGTTGATAAATACATACAGATAAACAGGGCATAGATAAACACACATAGCTCAGGAGACCTCTGAGAGGGAAGCAGGTGGGAAAATCCTCCCTAACCATGTGCTTTCAGCCACTACTGGAAGGAAGACTCCAGGCTTATGTGCCTTTGATCTGATGGTTGTGGCTGAAGTGCCTATGTTACCCTGTGGGCTGTGGCATGAACAGGCTCGGTGACACATCTGAGAACCACCTCTCAGGGGTGCCAAAACCGCTTCCCTCAGCTCTGACCTCTCTTATGGACTCTTCCAGGCTTTCAACGTGATCAATGGAGGTTCCCATGCAGGCAACAAACTGGCCATGCAGGAGTTCATGATCCTGCCTGTGGGAGCCGAAAGCTTCCGCGATGCCATGCGCATCGGGGCGGAAGTCTATCACAACCTCAAGAGCGTCATCAAGGAGAAGTATGGCAAAGATGCCACCAATGTGGGTGATGAGGGAGGCTTTGCCCCCAACATCCTGGAAAATAGCGAAGGTGAGAGCCCTACAGACATGAGGTACCCCTGCCTGCAATGCTTATGGGTTCCTATACCCAGCTCACAGCATTCCCCAGACTGATTTAAAAGATGATGCCTCAGTGTCATTGACCTCCTGTATTAGGGAATGTTTCTAAGTTCCTTCTCCTTGGGGTGGCCTTGATCTGTTCCAGCCTCTCCATACAAACCTTTTATGCGTGTGCACACTTTTACAAGGCCTTCCACAGACTTGTCTTTGAGCTGTGGAATTGCATTTTAATTCCTCCTTGTCCCTTTGGACACAGCCCCTACAGCTCCTTGGCACGTTTCTGTTGCGTTCTGGGCTCCCTTCTACTTCTCCATCACACCACCAGACTTTTAGTGGCTCTAGGGACCTTCCCAAGGGAGGCTCCCACCAAAAGGCAGAGCTCTCTGCGCGGGCTGACTCTCCTGACTGCAATTCTCCTCTCAGCTCTGGAGCTGCTCAAGGAGGCTATTGACAAGGCGGGCTACACGGACAAGATCGTCATCGGTATGGATGTGGCAGCCTCCGAGTTCTACCGTGACGGCAAATATGACCTGGACTTCAAGTCCCCAGATGACCCAAGCCGCTACATTTCTGGGGATGAGCTGGGCGACCTCTACCAAAGCTTTGTACGTGATTACCCAGGTGAGCTGCTGTGCGGGGCGGTAGGGAATCTGCACTGCGGGTGGGAAGGGAGGCAGCTTTGACTCGTGCCTCTTCGGTTGTCCTTTCAGTGGTCTCCATTGAGGATCCCTTTGACCAAGATGACTGGGAGGCCTGGTCTAAGTTCACCGCCAATGTGGGGATTCAGATAGTGGGAGATGACCTGACAGTGACGAACCCCAAGCGCATCGAGCGAGCTGTTGAAGAGAAAGCCTGCAACTGCCTGCTGCTCAAAGTCAACCAGATTGGATCTGTCACAGAGGCCATCCAAGCGTAAGCCCAGCCCACTGCCCTTGTTGTCCTGTGAAGGGGTTGGTGATGAACCACAGCCAGGTGTCGCGCTGTGCACTGGGTGAACAGACTTGTGTCTCTACCAAAGTGTAGGATGCTGAGAGTGGGAGCAGAGAGCGCCTGAATCTTACCCTGTGCAGGTGGTACTTGTAGGAGTAGGAGCTACTGACTGCATTTCTCGCTCCTTGCAGCTGCAAGTTGGCCCAGGAGAATGGATGGGGTGTGATGGTGAGCCACCGATCTGGGGAGACTGAAGACACCTTCATTGCTGATCTGGTTGTAGGACTGTGCACTGGGCAGGTAGGTGAAACCCAGGCCATACACAGGCCTGGAGGAAAGCAAAAGGGTGTCAAAACAGAATCCCCTGCCCTGCCACGGGAAACTGGTACAAGTCATAACAGTGTCTTACAGTGTTTGCTTTGGGGAATGCTTTACAGATAAAGACGGGTGCTCCCTGCAGGTCTGAACGCCTGGCTAAATACAACCAGCTCATGAGGTAAGGGGCTCCAGGGATGGGAATGCAGAAGAGAGAACAGGGGAGTGACCAGTTGGGTGGAAGAAGCTGAAAGCTCAAGGGTAGATGGGGCTTGTGGGTGAAATGCTACAAAGACAAGGCACAGAGATGACAGTAGGATCCTAGGGAGGCCTCTGGGGTGGACTCCTTTCCTCCTCCTTGGCATGAGGGTGCAGCCCTGCAATCACAATGGCTGGCAGGAGCTGAGCTCCTCGGGCACATGTCAGCTTCCTGCTGATGAGCTGCCTCTCCGGCACCCTGGTGCCTCCAGTGCTCCCTCACTACAAGGGCCTGATGTGTGCTGTCTCTCTCCTGCAGGATTGAGGAAGAGCTTGGCGACGAAGCACGCTTCGCCGGACACAACTTTCGCAACCCAAGTGTTCTTTGAACATTGTCCCCAGGGCACAGCCACCCTGCTGCTCTTTCCCACCTCACAGACTCTGAACCACCCTTTCCCTCCACTGCTCCCTTTTTTGCTCTTTCTCCCCACTCTGTCACCTGGTTTCCTCTCACCTCGAAACCCTTGGAGTTCAGGTCTCCCTGGCTAGATGTACCCAGGTGAAGGATGAGAGAGCGGCCTACACCCCTGTCCCTTTGCTGTGGGGTCATAAGCATTCCTGGATCTAGGCATTGTGTGTCTCTGTTGTTTGTGCAGGGCCACGCCTGGGCCGCTCCGCTCCCGTGCCAGACCACGGGAGCGTCTGCCCGGCGCGTCCCCTCGTACGCCGAAGCATGTGCGGTGACCATCTGTGCGCCGGCCGGCGTGCTCGGACACTGCCGCGCCCGCGGCGGCGTCCGGCCGAGTGTTGCCAGTGGCTCGCTCTCGTTGTGCATGTGTGTAGGTGTGTGTAGGTGTCCCGGCCCCCGGCCTCCCCGTGCCCCGGGCGTGTGTCTGCGCTGAGCCCCGGAGGGACCCGCGCGCCCCGGGCCTCCACCCCGGCAGTGTCGTGTTGGGCTGTGCTGTGGTGTTGGGCTGTGCTTGCCGGCGGCTTAGCGTTGAAGTGCACTGCTGTCCCACACTGGGTGTGCGTGTGTGCGTGCCTGTGTGTGCCGTCAGTCTCTGGCTCAGCACCTAGTACTGTGCGGGGCAATGTATTAAAGCACATCCGTAAACAAACCCATGCTCTCATTCGCTTCTTGTGACCTTTTTCTCTCTGTTCTCTTCCCTCTTGCACTCCTTCACCCTCCCCTCCGCCCATGATGTCTGCTTCACCTTCTGGACAGCCCATGCTCAGCTGAGCAACAGACAAACTACAGATCCCTAAACTCTATTAAAATGTATTTCACACCTGAGTTGACTGACTTGGCCTGATGTTTGTCTCTAGTTGCCAGTGTTTGGGAAGTGGGGATGTTTTGCCACCAGAGCAGGAGATGCTCACACAGAAAGGTAACAAAAAAAAAAAAAAAAAAAAAAAAAAAAAAAAAAAAAAAAAAAAAAAATCATAGGGACTGGCAAGGGGAAGAAAAGGCCTAGCTCCCCTCACCTGCTTTGACAGCTTTGTCCCACAGCCAGACTGCTCTGTTGGCCACCAGCCGGGAAACATCAAAGGGAAGGCATGTGTGATGGCTTGCCCCTGTCATCCTCAGCAAACCGTGTTGCACGAAGATCTGCTGTGCAGGGGTTTTAATTGTGCCTTCCACTGATGTAAAGACCTCAGGGTTGGCCCCCAACAGTCTGTCTGCTGGACTCAGATGATGGTAGACAGAAATGGCAAGTCTTTGAGAGAGAAAATGCTGATCGTCCTCCCCCAAAAGGGGCTTGTAGAGCAGTGACTGGCGGCGTAGGTGGGATGGGCAGTCTCTGTCAGCTCCATCTGGTTTCACAGGGGCAACTCAGCAGTACTTGAGAAAGCTGCCCGTGTTCCAGCCAGTGCCCCAGCAGGCTGGGTGCCAGCAAACCCCAGCGCCTGCTCAACAAACAGCTTTGTTCTGGACTGACTCAAAGGAAGGTGGGGGGTTGGGGGTGCTACTGTGAGAAATGCAACTGGAGAATAAATGATAAAACCACCTTGCCCACCATTATATTCACATCAGTAGCCCTACTACGTTCTTGGGCACGCTCAGCTCCTGCCCCGCTTCCCTACAGAAAGTTTCCAAACCCCTGCTTAACTCTTGTCATTTGTTTTTGAGGTTACTCAGCAAGTCCCAATCCCCCCTGACTTTGTCCTAATGCTGACTTGAAAAATCTAAAGACAAAACTTCAGAACACTGGCATTTCACTGCTGATCCTCTACTAAACAGCACAGATTAAGGACTAAGTCCAAGAAGGGAAGACAAAGACTTTGGCACACATGCCCAGAACCGAGAAGAGAGTGGGAGGGAGAATGTGAGGGTAGAGACAGGATTGGCTTCCAGGGCATCACCAGCGCACACAAGACACATCTCAGTGGCAGGGAATAGCTGGTGCCCCGGCTGCAGCCCGGCTCTCGCCCGTGCTCTCTGGGAGCTGTAGTCCGGGTGCCGCGGAGGGAAGGCTCCGCTCCATCTTCCCCCGCGTCCCTCTCGGCGGCACCCGGCACCCTGCGGGCTCCTGCGGGCCCCCCCCCGCCCTCCCCCACAGTGCAAAAGCGGCTGTGTGCGTGACAGCGCTGTTTTCCTGAAGGAATGTGCCTTTGGGGTACAGGCAGTGGGCTGTCTTTCCCCGTTGTACACCTCCCGGCTCCTTTGTTTTAGGTACTGGGATTTTTGTGAACAGTATGGCTACTGCTTAGCAATCAGGGCAGGTCTTTTGGAGGAAAAAAAACTTTTGTTATCTTTTCATCTCCCCTTCCCCCCCCCCACCCCTCCCATTTGCCTTTTTCTGTGCAGGGAAGGCAATTAAGTGCCCGAGGTAGCTGGCGTTCCCGTTTAAATGCAGCCAGGCTGCAACAGCAGGGAAGCGGTGTACATGTCCCTACAGTGTGGGAAGAATTTGTTAGGCAAGAGTTTCTGCCAGTGAGGCATCATCACCACATCCCTGTGTCGGGCAGGGAAGGTGCGTGAAAGCCCTGAGGGGATGGGAACACATCGGGAAAGCCCTGAGGGGATGGGAACTCATCCCGCCGTAGCAGTACCTCACCTTGGTGCCTTTCCTAAAGCAAAAGAGTTCGTCACTGCTGGCGCAAGGTGCAGAAGGAAAACGTGATGCTGGCATGTTTGCTTGGGTCACTGCGAATACCTGTCCTCATCCAGCGCATCCTAAGATGCATAGGCTGCTTTCCCTTTGGCTCGGCGGCAGAGATTTGGTTACAGTTTCTTTGTGGCAGAAATGTTCAAGCACTCGGCCGTTCCCGCACCTGAGGACTCCTGTTGTATAAGCTGATGTCTCCATCAGATTGCTGTGCTGTAATGTGAATGCAGTCAGAGTATGAGTAACAGCACGGGGATGGGCTGGCAATGTGACGCTCTCTGTGAATGGAAACATTTGCTGGATTTGCTTTCTTTTACCTCTCAAATCATACTGTGTTTAAATTAGATTTGCAGAGCAATGTACAGCTGTTAAAGGGATAATTTAACATTAGCTGCTGCCTCTTCCCCCTCTGCCCGCCCCCCCCCCCCCCAAGCCTGCAGAATTTTTTTTTCTTTCTAAATATGTCTGTGCACCCATAAATGTGCTGTAAGGGGAGATGTCACTCAATGAGACTTGTTGTAGAGTGCAGAGATAAGCCTTAATGATAAGAGCTACCGAATTTCTCTAGTATGTTCCCGTCTGTCTCAAGAACAGTGGGATGTTGTCCAACCTCGGGAAACGAATCTCTTTCATACAGGAGGCTGTCAGGGACACTGTCTTGATGAACATCTGACATGAAGTCCAAAAATTTGGGTGCTGGGTAATTCCTATGAGGTGCTGTGCAGCTTGATCAAAAGAAGATGATTTGGCTCTGCTGCTGGAAGACTAAATACAGACAGCTTGGACAGGTTGGCAGGAGGACATTATGAAGCTCTCTCTCCAGGCAAAGATCAGCATACTAGAGCATTGCATATCTCGGTGTGGAAGCAGCTGTAACTTGCTTCCTTATTCCTTCCATCAAGGACACTGCTATATGCTGTGTGTCAAAAGGGAAGTGGGGCTCCATGTATTTTTAGAGTAAGAGTTTCACAGGAAGATTGAGATGAGATGTTTGGAGGTCTAGACTTCAAACCCCTGCTAACAGCAGGGCTAGCTCCAGACCTAGATGAGGCTGCTTGGGGCCTTGGCCAGGCAGTTTCTGACCGTCTTAAGGTGAGGAGATTCTCCAGCCCCTACTGAAACCTGTGTCCGTGCTGAACTACCTTTAGGAAGGAGGTTTTCCCTTTGTCTAGTCACAATTTCCTTTCCTGCAAATTTCATAGGCATTTCACTGTGTATCTGTCAGAAGAACTTGGCTCTCACTTCTGGGTAGCCCTCCATAGCAAAGGAAAAAACAAACAAAAAACAAACAAACGCCCCACCAAACAAAAAAAGCCCAAGAATGTAATTGGTTACCTCCTAACTTTTCTCTACTCCCGGCTGAAAGAAACAGCTCTTTCAGCCTCCCCTGGTATGTCACCAGTTCCAGCCCCTCTCTTATCTCATTCCCTCCCCCACAGGACTATCAGCACCTCTCTTGTGCTGTAATTCCCTAAGAAGGCTACATCCCAGCCTGGGCCTCTCCTTTTGCAGGCAGCTGTTTGTCCCCTGGTAGAACTGGGAAGCAGTGGGATGATGTGGCTGGAGAGACCTCAAAGTGGCATGTCCTATCTCCCTAATCTGAGGGACAACCAGCTACATCCCAGGAAGTTTGGTATCTGCTTGCTGAGCCTCCTAGCTGGCTCACAGACTCCATAGGTCATACATCCATCCCGAAGAGACACAGTTATAATGCTCTTGGTTTGCCCAAGGTTTGCCCAATCTATTGATTTCAAAGGTAAGATAATTTTATTTCCCATGTTCTGCAGCCAGCCCACCCTGATCTTGCTGCACGAGCACACACAACTACTCAACTGTTCTCTTGTCTATTTTCCACCTATGCTTACCACTCTGAAACAGAGCAGTGTGGCTTGACCTAGCAGCAATTTGGCTATGAGCATTTATGAGTGGGGAAAAGGGATGGTTGCCCTGGTCCTGCTTCTCTTTTGAATCACCTCTGATGCCTCTTCATAAACTAAGAGTGCAGGCCATCTTTGGCTGGCTTCTTGGAATAAACCAAAACCTAGTAAGATTTTCATAAGGTACTGGAGCCTCTGCCTCTTCACTTATTGAAATAACAAATGATTTCTAATATCTTGATAATGAATTTAACATTTAAGTCAAGTTTTTGAACTGAAGCAACTGACCTGGTAATGGAAGATGATGACATGAAAACCATTTGGGGCTTGACATTGTGGTTATATAAACTTGGTGCCACACGTTGCCCATCCAGAAGATCTCCGCAGTACCAACCACTGTAGCTGCCACGGAGGCTTTTCCTCAAACCACAAACCTTGGGGATCTGGGTATTTTGTTTAGCATCCAGAGAACAAGGATCTCGACAAGATCTTCCTCCTCCATGAATCATCACTTTGGCCTCTCAGGGTCACAGGCGCTGTGAGCTGGGACGCAAGGCTGTCAGCTCCTAAAGGCGACAATTTGAAGCAGCCGTGACAACTGCAAACGCCACCACCTCCACAGCAATAAAGATATTCTGTCTCCTTGTCTGGGGCTCAGCTTGCTGAGGCACTTTGTGAAGCAGATAACAATTACCCCTGTGCTTGGGATCCACAGGTTCTCTTCCACACAGCACCTCCCCAAAACAATACGTTGAAATGTTTTGGACGAACCACACAAAAGCCAGTGGGCATTTTTGGCAAATGTTAGCCATGGCTTTTTCAATCCCCCATGCCAGCTGTGGGAACCAGAGAGTCCTAGGGAAGCACAGCACTTCAGGATTACTGCTGGCAGGGCAGAGGCTCCCGGCGAGGGGCAGGACAAAGAGGCAGGCTGGGAAGAAGGGTGCGTGTGAGAATGAATGAGGGCTAGAGACATGAAGCATGCTGATGTTGTGCAACAGGGTGCTGCATGCCAGTGGAGCCGGCTCGGGAACGAGAGGCACCAAGAGCAACTCTGCATCCAGGATAAATAGTGAGGCCCCGAAATGGCACGGTACCCCTGGGAAGTGGGTGTGGAACGCTTGCATTGGGAGCCATCAGCTTAGAAGGGTGTTGCAGGGACATTGTTATTATCGATTTTTAAAGCACTGGGGTGAATAGCTCTGCTGAGACGCCCCCGAGGAGAGGAATACATCTGTATTCAGTGCCGAGTTTGGATGCCGTACAGTAAATAGTGCTCGGAGCCATGTAACGGACAATGAGAACTGCTGAATAAAAGCCCGTGGAGAGCACGCCATCCAGCCTGCTCGCTGAGAGGTCCTGCCGAGGAAATATTTTGGGATTATGCTTGAAGGCCATCAGAGTGAAACTTGCCCATCTGCACACGAAAGCTCCCTTATTTAAACATACAGCCGTGCTCATGTCTGTGAGACACAGCCCCAGTTTGCCCCCATGCCTGCCGTGCTTTCTGCAGCTAGACGGGGCAGGAAGGGCAGCACTTGTAGCATCCCCTCCGCCCCAGCCCCGCGCTCCCGCTGGCCGTGCTCCCGCGGCAGGCAGCGGCTGGAGCTGGATTAGCCCCTTGGCGGGCTGGCCGGGTGACAGAGCCGGCGGGCTCCCCCCTCCCTTCCCAAAGCCTTTCCTCCGACAGCAGCTTTTCCAAAATGGCCATGGACGCCATGAACTTGGCCAGCGAGGGGAGGCAGCCGCGTTTCTGCACAGCCGAGGGGGGGGGGAGGCGGGGGGGATGTTTCACGTTTCTACGGCCGAGCCCCGCCGCTCCCCCGCACCGTGCGGCCGCGGCGGGCGGCAGGGGGGGGCGATGTGGCGCCGCTCGGGCGAGGCCCGCGCCAGCCGGATCCCGCATCCCGCCGCTGCCGCGGCCGCGCCGTGTGCGTGTCAGCCGGGGGGGGGGGGGGGTCCCGCACGCCGCCGCTGCCGCGGGGGGCGCGCCGCGCGTGTGCGTGTGCCGGGGGGGGCGGCGGGGGCGCGCAGCCCGGTGCGGGCAGTGCGGAGCGGCCCCCGCACGAGGCTCGCGCTCCCTTTGTGCCGTTGCCTGGCAACCGGGCGGGGGATGGGAAGTGGGATCGGGGGGGGGGGGATGGATGCGCGCGCGGCCGCACGCCGATGAGCGCCCGTCGGGCGGCCGCCGCCCCCGCCCCCCGGGAGGCCCCGCCGCAGCCCCGGCCGGCCGCCGCGCCCCCCCCCCCCCCCCGCATCCCTCGGTCGCCCCGGGCCCGTCCTGCCAAAAACGCCCCTCCGGGCTCTCTCTCCCCGACTTTGCCCGGCCTTTGTGCCGCCGCCGGGGGCCCAGCGGTGCGGGGCGCGGCCGCGGCCGGGGCGGGGGCCGGGCTGGTTGCGCGCCCCGCGCCCGCGTCTCCTCCTCCCCCGTCCCACGCTGCCCACGGGTGGGTTGGGGGGGTGCGGTGTGCGGGGGGTGTTTCGCGGGGAGGGGCGGCTGCGAGCGAGGAGCAGAGGGGCGGGGGAGGGGGCTCGTTCTGGGCCCTTCGGAAATGGGAGGTGGCTAAGGCGGGCAGCGGTGGGAGCGATGGGAGGGCGGCGGGGCGCAGGCGGAGGCGCCTGAGCGCGGCGGGAGAGGGGGCGACAGAGCCGCGGGGCGGGGGGGCCCCGCTCCCCGCCGCACCCCCCTCCCGGAGCCGCTGTCCCTGCCAGCGACCGGTTATTCCGGAGCCGCGAGAGGAAACGAGGGAGCGCGGAAAAGGAGGAGGGAGGAAAGGGGGGAAAGAAAAAAAAAAAAAAAAAAGAAAAAAAAAAAAAAAAGAAGGGGGGGCAGCGTTTAAATCCCTGCCCCCCGCTCCTCGCCGCCTCCATTCCTCCCTTCATTCGACCTCCCCTCAGGAGCCGCCGGTGAGTCCCTCGCCCGCTCCCAGCCGCTCCCGCCCCGCTTGTCATTGTCGCCCACTCGCTGCATTCTTTCGCGGCTGGATTTTAGCCCTCCGGTCCGTCTGTCGGGATGGGGAACGAGTCCGTGCGGGGGGGGTGTGGGGGGGGAAACACCAAAGTTGGGGGGGGCAGGAGGGGCGAGAGTGCGATTAACCCCCGCGGCACTGGGGAAGGGTCCCCGGCGGTCCCTGCCGCGGCGTGGATGCGGCGAGGGGCCGGGAAGGAGCCGGGACAGCGCCGCGGGGCACGGGGGCTCGGCGGGGCGGGGGTCCCGGCCGCGGCTGGGGGCGCTCCGGCATCGCCGGGGGGCGCTGCCCGCCCGAGCCTCGCCGCCCGCCCGCCCGGGGCTGGGCTGCGCTGGACGGCGGCGCAGCGCCTTCCCTCCGGAACGGGGGGCGGGGGTCGCGCGGGGCTCCGCGCCCGCCGCGGGGGTCCCGGGGCGGGGACACCCCCCGCCGCGCGCCCGGCGTGACGTCAGCGCCCGCGGAGCCCCCCTTCCCTGCGGCGGGAAGTTCGGCGGGGGCAGGGGCGCGCGGGGCCCGGGGGGCGCGGGCGGGCGGGAGTTGCGAGTTTGCGGCCCGGCGCCGTGCGGGGAGGAGGGCGGCACAATGCTGGAGGGGGACCGCTCCCGCCCTGCCTGCCTGCCTGCTTTCGAGGGGGCCTCGTATTGTCCCCGCTTCCCCAGGTGCGGCCAGGAGGAGCTGGGAATAACGTTTCCATCGGGGCACCCAGAAGAGTGTTGGCTCCCCCGGCGTGGCTGCAGCGGGCACGGGTGGGATTCACCCCTTGCCGCTGCCGCCTCCTCTGACACGCCAGGGTGCCGCCTGGGGACCGGGGCGCTGGCGAGAGCCCGTAGGGCCGGGTGGCATCAGGCTGCGCTCCCCTTAAAGCGGCCGAGATCCCTCGGCGTGTCCGGCCGGCTGTCCATTCGTTACTCAGGATTTCTCAAGAAGCGGCACCTGGGGTTCCCACACCGCCCTTTTGGCTGTGCCGCGGAGCCGGTGGCCGTTCCGCCGTGCGGGCTGGTGCCGGCCCGTGGCCGGCTCTCCTGCTGTTGCCCACCGATTGCCGGCTGTATTTTGCCGAGTGGCCGCTGTGCTGTTGAAGTGGCAGCCATTTGGTCACCGTGGCATTACTTCGCACGCTGCCTTTGCTTGCCGCGGAGTTCTGCCTTGATTGCTATTGTACGTTCCCGAAGTTGCTGTTCCACATGGGCAGTGCCTTTCCTTGCGTTTGCCTTGAGTTCCGCAGCCGATTGCTCATTTGCCAGGATGGCTACTGTAAGAATTTGTATGGCTTTTGTCTGCAGGCTCTGTTTTTTGCAGGGCTGCGCCTTGAGCAAGCAGCCTGTCCTTACTGAGCTCGGCACCCAAATCTGTTGTCATTATTTCTGGTTGTACTGGGTGGGTTGCATAGGAGCAGCTATGCTTTCCAGCCTTAAAAAAAGCGGGGAGAAAGTAGTGGGCCATTATCCTAAGGTGTGTAGCAGGAGAGCGAAGGAGGAGTTGGAAATGCCATTGGTTTTGTGTCCACCTGAGTGCTGGACCACGGTTACACACCCTTCAGGTGTGTGCTGCCTAAAAGCTGCAGAGTTCAGCCTTGACTTTGCACTAGAGAATCCCACAGCTGGCTGAGTTGAAAGCTGGACTCTCTTTCCTTCTAAGCCTGAGGGTGTTGTGCATCACTACCGTGCTGCACACACATTCCCAAGGGGCTGGAGCTCCACGGTTATTACCCATGGATGGGACATTTGTAAATGTGAATGATCAAATTGTTCATTGGGAAATATTTTTGTTCTCTTTTGCCCTGTTTCTCGGCTAAGTTGTCAATGTTATTTTGTGTTATTTTGTGTCTGTCACTGGTGATGGCGCAACCAATCATTTGTGTATTTCCCCAACTTAGGAATGACCTGATCTTTCAAACCAGACTTTTCCAGTTATGGTTCATGTTGGAGCTTTTCAAGCATGGCCAAAGGGTGAACTTGAAGTGCCATGGTTCTTGCTGGAAATCATAAAAAAACCCTCCAAACATTTGAAAATTAAATGTGCAGTTAATGAACAAGATGAACAGGTTTAACCTGCTGCAGTGACCTGCCTTTACCTCTCTTCATATGCATTTACTTCCTTTGCTGGGTTTTGTACCACTTGGATACCTCTGAAAGGTTCTTGCATTCTCACTTTTAGGTTGGCCTGAACAAGGAATTACAAGATGATGTTTCTTGTGGGTGTACTTGCATTCCAAAATGATAATGGTCATGCAAGGAACTGTGATTCCATAGCATGGTGAGATTGCTGTACTAAAAGCAACCTGATCTGTATTGTTCTTCAAGAGGAGGAGGAGCATCTAGTCCACTCGGACTAAATGATCATTGGAGGTCCCTTCCAACTGAAATATTCCATCCCAGTTTTATTTGTGGGTGACATGCATCAGGCAGGTTTTTCTCTTCCCAGAGTTCAGCCCCTGTCGCTCCTTGTACACCTTCCCAGTTTGTCCTGGAGCTCTCTCATGTTCATCAGTGTTTTTCTTGGGGATGGAGGTGGAGTTGAGAGGAGCAGTCCATGTGGAATACAGAGCTTTGTGGGGGAGGTTTATTTATTTACCAGGTCTGGGTGTAATATATTTGCAAATGCAGTCTCTGGAATTGGTCTGTGCACATGTTCAGCTGTGCTCCACTGTAAATACCTACCTGAATGTTTATCTATCTTATATTATTCCTCCTTGTGTAATGCCTTTTCTTCTGAGAACCTGGTTTTCTCTTCTGTCAGACTTTATCTTCCGCCGTTCATTTCTTTATCCCAATGTCTTTTGGACAAATAAACTATTTTCTTGCCTTCATTGGATTTTCTGGTTTCATTCTTCCTCCATTAGGAGATGCTTTGGAAGTATGAAATATATTTCTTGTGTTTATCACTTCATCTCTTCCATCTGTACTTCTTGAAGACTGTGTCTAGTGAAGTACAAAATAGCAATGCTTTACCAACTTCTTAAGAGCTGAAGGAGAAGGCAACACAAGTTCTGACTGTTCCAAAGTGAAGGCATCTCTGAAAAGTGCGTGCTCTTAACCAAGTAGGGTAGGTATTCTCTACAGAATTAATTCCTGTGGTCCCTGCTGGAGTCTGGTCACAGTGGATGGTTTAACATGAACATGGGATGCTCCCTCTCAGTGCCTTCCCTGACCTGCTGAGGCTCAGCAGTGCCCAAGGCATGTGTTGCCAGGCTGGCCAGGTACATGTCCCCCTGCTCTTTGTCACGTTGAGATGAGCACTGGAGAATCTTTCTGTCCTTCCAGTCACATGTTGGGCAGTCGTGGGCCCATAGCCCAGGTTCTCACTCAGGTGTGTATGAAGAATGATGAAACAGAACAGGATGTTTCCAGTTCAGGTGGCTTGAGCTTCACTTCCCTGCCGGTCTGGTTGGCTGTTTGGGCTTCAAATGTTTGGGGATAAGAATTTGGCCATGTTTTAAGTTTACCAGAAGCCAACTTTGTGAGGAAGCGATCCCTTCAGAAGTAGTGCCCAGCTTCCAGCTCTGATAATCCTCCTGCAGAAGTTTCTGACCGTCTGTTTTCTCTGTGTGTTGTGGCAGCAAACACTGATTTGTTGTTGTCTCCTCCTGTAAAAATATCAATGTTTGATTGATTGTTGTGGCAGTATTTTCACCTACAAACCAAAGGCTAACTGCAATATCTTCTCCAGGCAATTTCAGCCAATGATGGTCTGTCTGGGCTTTGCTGAAGAAGGGGAGCTGGTTGCTCTCAATCTACTTCATGTCTCTTGCCCTGGTGACATTCTTCATCACAGATAGTTTAGCTGGAAAATTTTAGTCTTGTACTTCCCTGCTGTACAATGCACTTGGTGATAGCCTGTTTCTTCCACAAGGTCTCTCTGCTCTATAGATCACTTAAGTGAAGGTTGCATTTGAGCAACCTTCATCTTTTTGGACAGTGAATTGGATTTACTGTGTGTGTATATATGTATTTATGTGTGTGTGTATATCACAATATATATGATAGTTTGTATAATATATCTTATATAAAATATAATGTTATATAGTTATTAAATTTTATATTGATATATATAGCAGAGTGTATTGGATATAAAGTGTATATATAGCACAGTATTTTGGATGTACTGCTGGTTTTTTCGTTCAGGCAGTCCAACAGATGAAGTGATTTACCTCTGAATTATTCAGAGTTTGCCAGACACATAAAGAGGGCCCACCCTCCATGAAGAATAGTTTATCCAGTCATGGTTATCCATCAAGCTTTCCTCATACATTGCTAGACCATTGCTTTCAAAGTCCATTTTCACCCAGAGCTAGCTAGACCCCATCACCTTTTGGCCAAATTCTATGACTACTAATGAGTTTAGTATTGAAAAACCTGTTCTCATCAACTGGCTGGTCTGTGCAGAAAATACTAAGAGCATTTATTTTACAATAAAAAAGAAAACCCTTAAAAAATTTTGGTGATACACTAGATTTCTATGCAAGCTTTTCAAGTGATTGATTTCTCCCACTTTTCAAATTTTACACTGTTTCTGTGTTGGATTTTTCTAGCTTGAGCTAGATCCATTTGACATGGGGATATTTGTTAGTTAAAGAGCTCTCAGAAATCTTCTCACTTTGTAGTGCTCATAGGCCATCTTCAAGTCTCCTTTTAACATTTTCTCAGGTAAGCTATATTTATTCAGCTTAAGGCTAATTAGGGGGAGGAGTTCATCACATTTCTCAGTTTGTCAGCATCCTTTTTGGATTACACAGGTAAAAATGGCGTGCAGTACTCCCATAATTGCCTTACCAGTCCTGTGTATAGTCAGGTAAAAATCACCTCTCTTTTCCTGCTCCTGAAGAATATTCCTTTCTCTGTGCACCAGTGGATTTCACTCATTCAGGAAAAGCCTTCTTAGAAGTCTTCTGCTGAGAACTCATGTTCCAGCCACTAATTACAAGGTCTTTTCTGATCTTCTGTGCATCCTTGGATTTTCATCCTTGGGGGCATTCTGTGTTCTTCTGTTCTTGATGTAAAAATCTTGGCTATTTAAGACGTTTGTCTGTCTGCGTGACCCCGTTGCAGCAGTAACACCAACTGGTCTGTGCCAGAGTTTCCATGCCATCGTTTACCATCTCACCTGCCCCACCTGCAAACCTTTTTTCAGGCTTCTAAGACTTTGTTCAGTGGTGCCTTCACCAGCTACCAGCGACATTCCACGCTCAGCTGCCTCTCGCTGATGGGGCCTTGCTTTGTGACAGCGGATCCATGTGTGACATCTTTTTGGTGGGAGAGGTTGTGCTCGTGCCATAGCTGTGCACCAAGCTTTACCCCACAGGTTGGCTGGCACATGCTGCTTTACAGAGATTACCCAAGGCATTGAAAATATCTCAGGCTGTGGTTTGACTTTCTCTGGTGCCTTTTCTCGTGACAGTGCAGTCTGAGCCTGGTTTGGGCTCGGTCTCTGGGCTCTTGAGTGGGTGCCTACTTGAGAGGCAGAACCCCATGTCTGTGCTTGCCAAGGCAGGTTATACATCGCTATAGATGGTAGTACTTCAGCATAGATTGCCTGCTTTGAATTCTTTTGGGGTCATGGAGAATTTTGAATACTTTTGACTTCTAATCCTTCACTGTGTCATGACCAGGAAGACCTTGTTTTAGCCATAAGCCTCTCTTTTCTGATTTCATAAAATCACAAGGACTAAAATCACCATGAGCTTGGTGAAGTGTGTAAGACAAAAGCTCTCCTTCCTCCCAAGGGTGGTTCAGCACTGGCACGGAGGGAGGCTGGAGATGTTCTGAATATTGCTCTCTGAGGTGCTTGTGACAACCTTGTCTAGCTTTGCAGCTTGCTGTGAACAGGGCATTTGAGTGGAGACTTCCAGCAACCTCTTCCAGGGTAAATCTTCCTGGACACACCATTGGTTTTTGTTCTTTAGTCCCAGGGATGAGGGCAGGATCATCCCACTTGGCCAGCCCTGTAGATCAAGGAGAAGCTGCGGGATCCCAAGCTTAGGAGTGACTCAAAGTTTACTAGTGACTCATATCTGCTGTGCTATTGTTCCTGTGCCCATTTCCCTGGCCTCAGTTCACTTCTTTTGTTCTGCATGTGTCTGTCCATCTTCATCCTGTTCACATGCTTTACCTTGGCACACGTGGCTCTCGTGTTGTCTTTGCTGTCAGTCATGAATCCTTAGAAACAGAGAGTCTAAAGATTGTCCTTTGGGTCAGTGGCTGCAAAGTCATAGAATCGTTTAGGTTGGAAGAGACCTTCAAGATCACTGAGTCCAACACTTAATTTAATACTGTCATTTTCTAATCTAATCTAATCTAATCTAATCTAATCCAATCCAATCCAATCCAATCCAATCCAATCCTGTGCCATTTTCCTCTGGTACTCCTACAGCTTCCAGCTGTTTTCAGTGGGAGAACTGCCATAGCCAGGTATGGTTTCTATCTATCTTTCTAGCTATCCAGAAAGTGCCAGTGATTCACTCTTGAATGAAACTCTTCAGTTTCTTCCATCAAACACATGGAACCTTCTAGCGCCCATGGTGTCCTTTAGCTGGAAATTCTGCAGCCACTTGTTTCAAGAACTATAGTGTTGTTTGGTGGTTATGAAATTTGTACTGGAAAAGACAGTAAAAGAATTTTTCCTACTTAACCTCTGTTTTTCATATATGGCTCTATGGTCCCCAGTCACATCCTCACTTCAATAATCTTTTCTCTGGACAGAGATGTCTGACCCACTCAGTCATGCCTCTTCATTGCCCCTTCTATAGAAGATGCAGAATTGCACACACATTTCAAGATACAGGAAAGCCATAGGTTTGTGTGGGCATAATGACATTCTCCTCAGGAAATTGTAGCATGCAGTTTACTTTCTCGATGGCTGCTGGATGCCAAGGTGCCATTTTCATGGATCTGCCTCTTCTATCCAAAGGGTATCACTCTTGAGTTGTGCTGGTCAGCTCCAAGTCCGTATGTCCCTTCCAGCTAGCATCCTCCTTTGAGTCTCTGGGCAGCCATCCTGTGATGTCTCTGAGTAATTTGCTTTGCATTCTTAGCAAAGGGACATCTGTGTGTCAGGAGTGTGGAGTATTACAGTAGACCCTTGGCCCCTAACAGCTCCACAGGTGAGGTGTGCTCAGGTGTTGCAGATATAGAATATATAAAATAGTTTCATTAAAAAAAAACCAAAAACAAACCTTCATCAAATAGTGAGTGTGGGGAGTGTGATGTGTCCTTCCTCTGGACCTTGCATCTGCAGGCTCCATCCTGCTTGCAGAAGGTAGAGCCCAGTGTGTTTTGTCTCATGATCCACCTCTTGGCTCTGCCAGCCTGTATCTCGGAGAGATCTGGAAGCCCTCCTCCAGGGAGACAGAATGATTCTTCTGGGATTTTTAAGTAAATCTGTTACATACTTAACAGTCATTTTACTGTGCCCTCAGGAATTGTTTTACGATTAACATAACCTTCTTTAGTACATCTAACCTTCATTTAGTGAATCAAACTTTATTTTCAGTTGCTTTTGCAAAAATTAATATCTTCTTCTAGGCTGTAAATTAAGCTATTGTTAAATGCATGAATGTTTTTATTATTTATTACCTTGCCTTTGCTCTGTTATTTCTCTCTGTTCATCAGAATTTTTTTTTCTCAGATACATTTTTATTTGAATGGAGGTTCCAGAATTAGAGTTTTCATACTCAAAATAACATTCTTGCTCCTCATGGTTGTGCAAAATTAAGAAAACAAAACATTAATGTAGGCTTAATAAAATGTAAACTAGCTTTGTCTCCTAAGACCGCCAGCGCTCTGCACAGTTATTTTTAGTATTCTTATTTGGCACCCTTTCCTGAAGCGTGAGCGTTTTAATTTTTATTTATTATTTTACTGCAGAGAAGGAGCACATAGGTAGCTTGACAAGTGAATTTGTCAACAAGTGCATATAAGAAGGATTGAAGCTGTTGCCTCAAAATGAGTCTCTTTTTTGCATGGGAGGCATTATTTGAGAATAATTTTAGGATATTTTATACAATGATGGACTGCTATGGGTTGAAATGGGCCTTAAACATCATCCAGTTCCAACCTCCCTGCCATGAGCAGGGACACCTTCCACTAGACCAGGTTGCTCCTGGTCCCTTGCAACTTGGCCTTGAACACTTCCAGGGTTGGGCATTCACAGCTTCTCTGGGAAACCTGTTCCCGTGTCTTGCTACCCTCATAGGAGAGAATTTCTTCCTTATTATCCAATTTAAACCTGCCCTCTTTCAGTTTAAAACCATTGGCCCTTGTCCTGTCACTGCTGGCCCTGGTAAAAACTCTACCTGTCTTATAAGCTTCCTTCATATACTTAGAATGTCAGAATCACACAGAACCATTAAGTTTGGAAAAGTCTTACAAGATCATTGAGTCCAACCGTTGACCAGACATCACCTTGTCAACATAGCACTGAGTGCCATGTCCAGTCCTTTCTTGAACACTTCCCAGGATGGTGATTCCACTGTTGACCTGAGCAGCCCATTCCAAGGCTTAACCACCCTTTCAGTGAAGAAATTCTTCCTGATGTCCAACCTGAATCTCCCCTGGCACAGCTTGAGGCCATTTCCCCTTGTCCCATTACTTGTTGCCTGGGAGGAGAGACTTATCCCCACCTGGCTACACCCTCCTTTCAGGGAAGTGTAGGGAGTGAAAGGTCCCCTCTGAGCCTCCTTTTCTCCAGGCTAAACATCCCCAGCTCCCTTGGCTTCTCCTCATAGGACTTGTGCTGCACACCCTTCACCAGCTCTGTTGCCCTTCTCTGGACACGCTCCAGCCCCTCAATGCCCTTCTTGAATTGAGAGGCCCAGATCTGGACACAGGATTTGAGGTGTGGCCTCACCAGTGCCCAGTACAGGGGGAGAGTCACTGCCCTGGTCCTGCTGGCCACACCATTGCTGAAAAAATACCCAGAGTCTTTTCCCCCATCCGCTAGGCAGGTCTTTTTATAAAGAGATCATGAACCCATCCTGGCTGGGACCAATCCCCTGGTTGTCCTGTACATGCCATGGGATCACACTTGGGATAATCTGCTTTATAACCTCCTTGGGCACTGAGGTCCAGCTGACAGGCCTGTAGTTCCCCTGAGCTTCCTTTGGACTCTTATTGTGGGTGGCCATCACATTGCCACCTGGGACCTCTCTGCTTAACTAGGGCTGATGAAAAATCATGGAGAGTGGCTTGGTGAGCTCTTCCACCAGTTTGCTCAGTACCCTGAGCTTAAAAGCTACCAGAAGATCTTTCCAGAGCCTTCTCCAGGCTGAACAACCACAGCTCTCTCAGCCTGTCTTTGTCAGAGAAGTGCTTCATCCCTTTGATCGTCTTCATGGTCTCTTTTGGACTCCTTCCAACAGCTCCATGTTCTTCCTGTGCTAGGGACCCCAGAGCTGGATGCAGCACTCCAGCTGGGGTCTTGCCAGAGCAGAGCAAAGGGGCAGAATTCCCTCCCTCACCCTGCTGCCAGTGATGTTTTTGATGCAGCTTAGGACATGTTTGGCTTTCTGGGCTACAAGTGCACATTGTTAGCTCATGCTCTATTTTTTGTCCACCTGTATCCCCAAGATTTTTGCCACAGGGCTGCTCTCAGCTTCTTCATTCCCCAGCCTGTACTAATCCTGGTGATTGCCTTGACCCATGTGCAGGACCTGCACTTCACCTTGTTGAATTCCACGAGTTTCACATGGTTCCACTTCTCAATCCTGTCAAGGTCCCTCCAGATGGTGTCTCTTCCCTTTAGCCTGTCCACCACTTGACTTGGTGTCATCTGCAGGCTTGCAGAGAGTGCACGCAGTCCCACCATCTGTGTCATTGATGAAGATATAGTGTTGGTCCCAGATCCTTGGGGACACCAGTGGTTCAGGGTTTGCACTTTGACATTGAACTGCTGACAGTAACTCTTTGGATGGAGCCATCCATCCAGTTATCAAATACCACAGAGGCTGGCTTGGCAACTAAGTCAGCTAACTCCCTCAAGACCCTGGGATGTATCTCATTGGGTCCCATGGACTTGTTCAGTTTCCACAGGTGGTCCTAAACCTGACTTCTTACGATGGGATTGTGAATCAGCTCTTATATACACAGATAGATCTGAATCGAGACAGTCCGTTCAGCTTGTGTGTTCAAAGCGTGTGTTATTGACCCTCTGGCACAGAGTGAAGGTTCTGGAAGCACTCATTTACATTTATTGTTAAAATTTATTTTAACACATCTCACAGTAACCCATTCTATGTCATATTTTGAAGACAGAGGAATCCAATGAAATTCCAGTACACTGCCAGTATGAAATCAGTGTCTTTATAGAAAATAATAAAAAATTGACAGCTGTCACTATTTTCATACTGGATTTATATTTTGACCTCTTGAGCAGTAGTCACAGTTTGCACTTGTGTTGTAGGCGTTTCTGAGTTTGCCACATAACACTGTGCTGCCAAACCTCGCTGGCAGGGCAGGTCTCAGCCCTTCCTGGCCATGTCCCATGGCTGCTGGTGGTTGGATGTGCCTTTCCCAGGCTTTGTGGAGGGGTGTGCTCTGGTCCTGAGGTCTCTGTGTGCAGTGACTTGCACGAGAGTGACCTGCAGGAGTTCTGTTCCTTGATTAATTCACTTCCCAGCCTGAGTTCACAGCCCCTGTATCTGCCCAGTGTTGGAGTTATTTTGTAGGAGACAGAAAAATGCCTTTGTTTGAAAACTACCTTTCATTTGTATGCCTTCATATATTTATTGTTATATTATTCTTAACAATATTTAGTGAATGTAGAAGATTTGCCAGTCATGGCAGTATTCACACCCAGGATAATATCAGCCATGAATGTTTGCCATCTTGGTATTCAACCATTTTGGCATCCTAGTCCCTTTGCTCAGAGTCATTTTCCCTTTTGCAGTAATGTCATGCTACAGGTGTGTGTCAAAAGACTGTGCAGTGCAACCTGAACCCTGACCTGTTTTTTCACTGCTGTCTAACACTGAACACAGTGCCCTTCCCCTTCTTTCCCTCTCTTTCTCCATCATGCCCTGTAGTAGAATGCCAGGGTTCAAACATGAAATCAGGTGATTAGCCATTGGGAAATGCTGTACTCCAGGTTGTGTGATTGCAGTGTTTGGGACAAAACTTAATGTGTTCGAGATCCTACACAGTTGTTAAAACCGATGACATTTCTGGAAATTTTCCCTTCGTTTTACAAAATGAGGGAGATTGAGACAGGAGTTAAAAATATTTGGGACTATCATTCATTGGGCAGTCATGTGTATATATATATATACACACACTGCTCTTTTAGTGAGCTTTACCCATCAAGAGGGATCCATCAGTTATCATTCCAGCTTATTTTCAGGACGCTTCTCAGCATCTGTAATTTGTTAGAAAGCAGCTGTATTCATTCTGCCACTCTGGTTCCTCCCTCCAGTGCTAGTCCACCCCTTTGTAGAAGTGGGAAGAGAAAAAACAGGCTGGGAACAGAGAGCTATTGAATTGCAGAGAACCAGACTCAGTTTAACTAATTCTCACATCTGACTTCTGAGTCCCTGCCTTTGCATACCAAATGCCTTGGATTTCACGTAGGATTTTGGATGTGATTCCTGCATTTCAGAAAATGATTTAAAGAGTAGTCATTGTGTACTTCAAACAGTTCCCAAATGAAGAAGACAGGAGGTTTGCACTTCAGAACATCTGTACTTAGGCTGAAGTAGGCATTCCACTGATGCCGTACCCCAAACTTGCATGGACTAGCATCTAGTGGAAGATGGCTTTGTCTATAGTAAATAAACCAAAAAGGGGATAATGTTAGCTCTTTTTCTTAAATGACACTGATGCTGGGAGCCTTCAGCTCTCCCTTCTGCTGGCACTGGCTCCAGAGAGGGCTGACTGGACCTTAGCTGGCATTTGACCTTCTCAGCAGACTGGAGCCCTGGACTTGGGCTGCCCATCCCAAGGGGTTTGCTCTGCCCCTGAGCACCTGCTGAAGTGTCAAAGCCCTCCAGGGCCTTGGCAGCATCTCCCTGTCTTCCTGGTCTCAGAGGAAAGGGGCTCGCTGCTGCTGGACACGTGCTGGGTGTACCCATGCCTGCAGCCCCAGCATGTGCAGCGCTTCGGGCACGTCACTCGTTCGTCATGTACGGTTCTGGCCAAGCCCTCAAACCACCCCAGAAACTTGGTTCACATTTCCTCTGCTTCTGTTGCCATCTAGGAAAGTTTATTTCCTCAAATCTACAGCCTAACGTGTAAATGTTCTCCTGAGCCAAGGACAAATGTTCAGCCTGCTTTCTAAGAGGTAAAACTTGAGTGCTTCTCATTTGAGATGGACTTGTTTCCAGTTTGGTTACCTGGGAGAATTGTTCCACATGACAGCCTGGGAAGGAGAGAACCTATCTGTGTCCTTCAACAAAAGAGAAGCTGGACATCATAAGCTTCTGGCTACCAGTGCAGAACAGTCCAGGCTTTGGGAAGGAGAATTACTTGGAGCTGGGGAGGAGGAGCGGGATCCATTTTGAATGCCATGTGGGGGATGCCTGTTGAGTGCGTGTTGCTCGCAGGAGACTTCACCAGGGCTTACAGGAGAATATGGAGGGGTTTGGGCAAAAAGCCAAGCCAAGCTGGGCTGCATGAAATGCAAACAGAAAATAGCAATTCGCAATGCCTCATAACTCAGTTGAACCTGTAAAGGACTTCACAGGGCCAGGGAAAGGTTAACCCTTCCACAGCAGCCCTGTCACGTCTCACCTCCTAACCAAAACCACAGAGCCCTAAGAACCCTTCAGAGACGTTTGCAGGGATCTTCAGTGATGGGAAGGCTTAGGTGTAACTTGCTAATTGTAAAGGTGCACATTGCAGGCTTTTATTTCATAGATGTTAAAATTAGAAGACAGATTTGTGATTCTCTCATCTGGCCGTAACAGTTGCTATACTGAGCCTAATAATGTGTGCGTCAATTCTGTTACATATTTCAGTAAAGTCTTCACTGTCTAAGTGACAGAAACTTCTGTCTCAGTCAGTGGTTGATTATGTCTCTGGAAATATCGCTGTTTGTTTCTGGCTTTGTTCGTTCCTGCATATTCAGTGGTTGGAGTAAGTACAGAGTGGGTATCCCTTTCAAAAAGGGAAGTTTCAGTTTGTGGTTGGCTGCATGTTATTTCCCTGACTGACTTCTCTGGGAAGAAGATGGTAATCGTCATTCCAGGGTTGCTGGAAGGCTGAAGTGAGACCTGTGTGCTGCGTTATCACTCTGGCTTCTTTGGTGTGGGAGGCGTGGGTGGTATCCCTCTGGAATGCAGGGAGCAGTGACACTGGGAGCGTGCTGCTGCTGCTGCTGCTGCTGTGCCTTCAGAGCTGAGCTAACACTTGCAGGTTGCCACCATGGCGTGAGTCAAAGCTGAGTTAAATCAGGATCACCTTACGCATTACAATCTTCTGTTTCACGTAAGAAATGTTGGTTCTGGATGCTTATCTAGAATAGCATCAGTGTAACTGGCTGAATTAGCAGCCGAAGGCCAAAGCGTGACAGAAATACGAGGCTGTAAAACAAGCCAGCGGGTGGGGATTGGGAGTGGGCTCCGCCTCCATTAGGTCAGTTATAAACCATCATGAGCTATTTTTCTATTACAGAAGAGGTCTCAGTTAATGAATTGATGTGTGTGGGAATTAATGCTGGATGAGTCCCCCTGGGGCTTTCGTGATGAGGGTCAAATGAAATATTAATGGAATTAAAACAAACAGTCCCCTGATTTTCCTAAGTACCTTCCGGACGGGTTTCTCTAAGCATTGGTCAGGGAAGATGTGGAGCCCCAGGAGAGACAGGCCAGTGTCATTATTCCCAATTCATGGTCAGGGAAATGAAGGCAGTGGAAAGCAGTGACCCTGGGGCCACACAGTCCAGCAGCAAGGCTGCACAGGAGCTCTGAGAGTTCTCCTCTCAGAGCGCTTTTGGTCTGATCCCTGTTTTCACCTCCCTTCTCAGAGAAATGGAAGCCATCCAGATTGTTCCTGCACTGCTTGGCTGGAAGCTGGTCTTTCCAGGTGTGGTATGGTCTTCAGGAGCCCCAAATCTGTAGCCTTCTTATTCACAAAATTTCTCTATGCTTCCAGACGAGAGAGCAAAACCCAGTAGTTGTGGCTTTTTTCTCCTGGTGCCTCTGCAACAGGACACATTCCCTTGTCTTTCAGATTGTCCATTCCAGAGGCTGAGTATAGCAACTCAAATGACAGGCTTGGGCAGGATAAAGTCTCTTTGGTTATGTGTGTGCAGTGCAGAGCAGTGCAAAATGTCTTTAGCTTGTTGGATTCAAGCACACTAACTCCAGGAGCAGTATCCCTGAATAATTTCCTCCAGTTCCCAGGTTAACAGAAACATGGTACTTTCATACTCCAGAGTAGGAACTGTGTGATACAACAAGGTGTTAAGTATCTACAGTAAAATGCTTTTGGACATGGCACAAAGCTGTAAATTGTTCCAGAGGGATGGCAGAAATCTTCCTGCTGCTGCAAAGTGTAAGGATGTACTCTGCATCCCTGGGTATGGCTTGGTCTGGTACACTGAGGAACATCCAGTGTGTTGAGGAGAAGGAGACCCTGGGAAGGCACTCCAGGCTGAACAGAGCTGATGATTGTGGTGTGCAAAAGCAAAGCTTAAATGTGTTTTCTTGCACCTATTTGTGCACCTTGGGCATGGAACAGCCCAAGCAAGACTTGTCACATTTTCTGCGTAACGTGGTGGTGCATGAGTGCACGTGGATGTGCTCTGGAGAGGGCAGGGCTGTACAGTGCCCTTCAGCAAAGGCCACTTTGCTGAATGACAAATGACACAGGGCTGGCAAATGACAGCACATGGCCAGGTAAGGGCAGTGTAACTTTCTGCACTGACCACAAGTGTGAAGACGAACTAAAAAAGTCTGAAAAATTTTAATGGGGTACATTTTAGAGCACTTTCCTGTTATTTTTTTTTCCCATGGGAAGAAAAATACTAAAATTATTCCAGAATACAGATATCCTGATGACCATTCCTTCTTGCATCCTCCAAAGCAGTATTATTGGGCCCTGAATTACAGAATTAGATAATAACGGAATGGCTTGGGTTAGAAGGAGCCTTAAAGATCATCTCCTTCCAACAATCCTGCCATGGACAGGGACATCTTCCACAATGCCCCGTTATCCAAAACCTCATCCAGCCTGGCCTTGAACACTGGCAGGGTTAGGGCATCCATGGTGTCTCTGGGCAGCCTGTTCCAGTGCCTCACCACCCTCAGAGTAAGAGTTTCTTCCTAATATCTAATCTAAATCTGCCCTCTTTCAGTTTGAAGCCATTAAAAATGAATACCTCTCATCGTGCATACATTACTCCTAGAAACTGGAAATCAGATATGGCAAATCTTTTCCCACACTGATGGGAGAGTTTATTGCATTCTTGGTAAACGTCCTTCAGTCTCTAAATAAGGGAACAGCAATAATTTTGTCATATTTCTATAGCAAGCCATGAAAGGATGCTCTATAGTCCACCCAGTCTTTCTCCCCCCTCATCTGCTTGTCTTCCTTCCAGGATTCAGCGGGATCTTGCTGCGTGGCTGGTGTGAGCCCCCCTTGCAGAGGAGCTGCCCCTCTCCCTCTCCTCGGAAACAGCCGAAGGGGGTTGCGGAGCCATAAAAATTTATGTTTTCATCAAACCGGGCCAAGGAGAATGGGGGTCCCACACCCAAAAGAATGAAGACACGACAGAACAAGGACTCAGTACGTGAGGTGGGAGAGGAGGGTGGGACACGAGAGGCAAAGCTGGAGGGGCGGGTTGGAACTGAAGCTCCCTGCAAAGGTAGTGGGCATGGGTTTGGCACAGTGGAGTGCAAGGGGTTCGGGGGCTTTGGGAGCCTGGGCACAGAGCAGGAGTTGGGGGAGATGCAAAGCAGGACTGACACAGTGATCCCTCTCTTAGATGTCAATGCGGAGTGGACGGAAGAAAGAGACTCCGGGGCCCCGAGAGGAGCTCAGGTCACGGGGTCGAGCTTCCCCTGGTGGCGTCAGCACCTCCAGCAGTGATGGCAAGGCTGAGAAATCCCGACAAGCGACAAAGGTAATACCAGCTAGAACTCGAGTGTGGGGTGGCCAAGGACTGCCCAGACTGGGTGGGATCCATTTGAGGATCCAGGGACGCAGACCAGAAGAGATCCACTAAGGAACCCATGCTAGGTTAGCTTCCTGAGGTGGGCAGAATCCCTCTTTGCTCTCATCCTCACCACCTTGCACTTTCCTAAGAACTAGTGTCCAGTCTCACCAGGCCCTTTTAGTGCTAATTTTTGCCGTATATTGGCTCCATGTTGCTCTGCTGGTGTCATCAATGCACATGCCATGGTGGCTGTGTCTCACCTGCTGCAGTCTGTGAAGACCTGTCGGGCTGGAAGATTTCCCCTTGACTCTCCACCTCTCTGTTCTCCTTGTCTCCTTGCAGAAGGGCCGGTTGGAGGAATCCTGCACCCCCAAGAGCAGCAAGCAGGGCCGAACAGAAGAGATCTCAGAGAGTGAAGGGGAGGACACCAATGCTCCCAAGAAAACCAAAACTGAGGTGAGCTCACCCTGCTGTGATTGCTGGCGTGTGCCCAGTCCAGAGCAGATGAGTCTCCAGTTCCCTATCTGAGCTGCTCATGCCCTGCCTGAGCAGGAGCCCTGCCTTTTCCAAGAGTCTGGCTCTCTGCACAGCCACAGGTTGGGTTGGAGTCAGTCCCTTCTGATCCCCAGCACAGTGTGAGGTGGAGGTGCTTAAGTCATGATGGGTCAGTCACCCAAAACCTGCTCAGGCACACACAGAGGTGTGGCAGGGCTTTTCCAAAACACTGACAGCACCAGGCTGGATTGGTGCTTGGGAAGACCCAGCTCTTGTGCTTCTCCATTCCCTGTTAGCCTGTTCAGGGAACTGGCCTTAAAGGCCTGCTAACATGGGGATGTTTGTTATAATTCATTATAATTCATCCACCTTGGTTACACTTCTGTAATTTCTCCACATGGATAATCTGTTCAGCTCAACAGTGATACTTTTTCAGCTTAGCCTCCCGTGCTTAGAGTGGTGCTTGTTAGTTACCCTTACCCATGACGACTGCTTCATCACCAGTGCACATTGTCTGAGGCAGCAGGTGGTGGGGAGGAGCAGGCATTGGGAAGCACAGGGGGAACTCCTGGAGGAAGTGGAACAGTGAGAGGGGTTGGATGGGGAGCTGGTCTCCTTGACCAGGGAGAGCTCTGCAGGGGCAAGAAGAGAATTCTGGGTCTGGAGCCTGTGTTGGGACTGCTGTGGTGTGTGCTGCTCCATGCCATGTCCTGGCCATCGGCCCATCACCCGTGTTGTATCTGTTCCCCCTCAGCCTTGTGTGTAGCAGTTCCCTGCCCTCCCTCACTCCCTCTTTACACAAGATACCCATTGTTACCTCCTTCCTGAACATGGAATGCTCATGAAGGACCTGAGAGCACCGGAAAGGTGGAGGATTGGTGTTATGTATACCTTGCCAGACAATGTCTGCTTTCCTCTGGGAGATTTACTAGTGCTGGAGTGGGCAGAGAAAAGGTCAGAAAACAAGTTCTCTGAGAACTTGAAGTGTGTCACGTGTGGTCTGGGAGGCCTCATAATGCCCCTTTCCTCCTCCTTCCTACTTCAGGAGCTGCCCTGTCCTCCATCCCCGTCCGATGTTGACAGCCTTGATGGGCACAGCTTCAATGATGAGATGAGCAGCGACCCACGGGACATTGACCAGGATAACAGGAGCACCTCGCCCAGTGTCTACAGCCCTGGGAGCGTGGAGAACGACTCCGACTCCTCTTCTGTGCTGTCCCAGGGGCCGTCTCACTCCTACCACCACCCCCCGCTCTTCCCCGAGAGCCCGCCGGTAGCTCCCCCTCCCGACAGCCTGGCCCGTCCCCCAGAGCCCGGCTTTGGGCTCCCGGGCGAGGTGCACCCCCAGGCACCCCCCGCAGCAAGTTACCATTCCCAGCTGGAGGGCCAGGCCTCACGCATTTTCCAGGCTCAAGCCCCACAGACACCTGCCTCCTCCTCCTCCTCTTCCTCCTCCTCTGCTGTTGCTGCCCCTTCTGCTCCCGCTTCCTCCTCCTCGGCCTCTTCCTCCTCTTCCTCCTCCTCTTCCTCCCACACTCCCCTTTATCCTACGGCCAATGTGGTCCAGGTTGGGGCCAAAATTGCCAGTGGAGTGGGGGTGCTCCCAGCAGCGGGGGCCCGTGAGCAGACCCTCAGCGCCAAGCACAATCCTCCGCCTACCACCCCGATCTCACTGGCGTCGGTAGGAGGAGGGCTCCCCCCTCAAAAGACACCCCCAGCCAACCCCCCAGCTGCCCCCCCGGCCTCGGCCCCTTCCTTCCCCCACGTCTCCTCCAACCTGCCTCCTCCGCCGGCCCTGCGCCCCCTCAACAACGCAGTGGCTGCCTCCAGCTCCCCAGGGATGGTGGGGCAGGCCCTGAGCGGCCATCTGCCCTCGCCCCACAGCATGGGGCAGGACAAGGCCCCGGCCCTGGCCCCCTCCCGCTACCCCTACGCCCCGCCACCGCTGCCGCCCTCCAGCTCCTCCGCCCAGTACCCGCAGCCCTCCCCGGGCCAGCCCCTGCCCAGCTACAGCGCTTCCTACGGCCACTCCTTCCCCCCGCCCAGCGGCCTCTCCGTCTCCAGCCAGCCGCCCAAGTACACCCAGCCCTCCCTGCCCTCGCAGCCCGTCTGGAGCCAGGGGCCACCCCCTTACAGCCGCCCCCTGGGCAATGCTGGCTCCCACCCCGCTGCCCCTTTCCCTGGCCAGTCCCCCCATCACCAGCAGCCTCCCCAGCAGCACCACCACGGTCACGGGAGCAGCGGGGGCGTCTCCCCAGCAGCCACAGCTCCTCCCCAGCCGCCCGGGGGCTATCCGCACGGCCTGGAGTCCAGCAGCCATCACCCTTCCCATCCCACCTACGGGCTGCGCCTCTACCCTCCGCACAGCCAGGCTGCCTACAGCCAGGCTCCCTCTGCCACCGCAGCCACTGCCCCCTCTTCCTCCTCCTCCTCCTCCTCCTCCTCCTCCTCATCCTCTTCCTCTTCCTCATCCTCCTCTGCTGCCTCTTCCCAGGGAAGCTACCCCAGCATGTGCACGCACCCACCGGGGCAGAGTCCTGCCACCTACACCTTCCCCCCGCCGCCACCTCCCTCCCCTGCTCACGGGGCCGGCCCTCCGGTCACCTCCGCTGCCACCACCCTCTCCACCGTCATTGCCACCATGGCCTCCCCCTCTGCAGCCCCCTACAAGACGGTCTCGCCCCCGGTACCCCCGTCAGCTGTGGCCCCATATGGGAAGCGGGCGGCCTCCCCTGTCCCCACCTTCCAGCCCCCGGCCCCCTACAAGCCGGGCTCGCCCCCCACGTCCTCGGCTGCCCCTTTCCGTGCAGCCACTCCTCCTGGCTACCGGGTGGCCTCTTCCCCTGTGGCGGGGGGCTACAAAGCCCCCTCACCCGCCCCCTCTGCCCCACCACCCTTGCCAGGGAGCATGGCTGCCCCGGCCCCGCCGCCGCCCCCGCTCCCCCTCAGCGCTGCTCAGATCAAGCAGGAGCCGTCGGAGGAGTACGAGCCCCCGGAGAGCCCCGTGCCACCTGCTCGCAGCCCCTCGCCACCCCCCAAGGTGGTGGATGTGCCCAGCCATGCCAGCCAGTCAGCCAGGTGAGGGGAGGCTGGTTTCTCCACTGGTGGAGAGGGAGGTATGGGGCAGGGAGGAGGAAATCACCCCAAGCCTGAGGTGCAGCCACACCTTTTTGCCTTTTTCATGATGCCCTTCACATTCCCACAGTGACATTCCCACAGCACCCATCCCTGTCCCCATCCCTGCTCACCAGCCCTGTCAGCACTGATAGGCCTCACCTCTCATCCCCAGATTCAACAAACACCTGGACCGTGGCTTCAACTCCTGCTCCCGCACAGACCTGTACTTTGTGCCCCTTGATGGCTCCAAGCTGGCCAAGAAAAGAGCGGACTTGGTGGAGAAAGTGCGTCGAGAGGCTGAGCAGAAGGCCCGTGAAGAGAAGGAGCGTGAACGGGAACGGGAGCGGGAGAAGGAGCGGGAGCGGGAGAAGGAGCGGGAGCTGGAGAGGAGTGTGGTAGGTCTGGGGGTCCCGCTGCCGCAGCGCAGCCGGGGCGGATGCTCAAGGGCCCCCTCGGCCGCTCCCCGCTGGGACCCTGAAGCCGGTCTCTCTGCTCTTTTGCAGAAGATGGCCCAGGAGGGCCGTCCGGTCGAGTGCTCGTCCCTCGGGCCGGTTCCCCACCGCCCCTCCTTCGAGCAGGGCAGTGCTGTAGCGACTGTTCCCCCATACCTGGGCCCTGACACCCCGGCTCTGCGCACCCTTAGCGAGTACGCCCGGCCCCACGTCATGTCCCCCAGCAACCGCAACCACCCTTTCTACGTGCCCCTGGGCGCCGTCGACCCGGGCCTGCTGGGCTACAACGTGCCGGCCATCTACAGCAGCGATCCAGCCACGCGGGAGCGGGAGCTGCGGGAGCGGGAGGCCCGCGAACGAGACCTGAGGGACCGGGACCTGCGTGAACGTCTCAAGCCTGGCTTTGAAGTCAAACCGGCCGAGCTGGAGCAGCTCCACGCCGTGCCAGCTGCTGCCATGGATCCGTTCCCACGCCACGGCGGGCTGAGTCTGCAGACGGCCCCCGGCCTCCATCCCGCTTTTCCCTTCCACCCAGGGCTGGGCCACTTGGAGCGGGAGAGGCTGGCGCTGGCAGCCGGCCCGACCCTTCGTCCCGACATGTCCTACGCCGAGCGCCTGGCGGCTGAACGCCAGCACGCCGAGCGGGTGGCTGCTCTCAGCAATGACCCTCTGGCCCGGCTGCAGATGCTCAATGTGACGCCTCATCATCATCAGCATTCCCACATCCACTCCCACCTCCATCTCCACCAGCAGGATGCCATACATGCAGGTAAGGGCCTGGTGGTGGTGGTGCCCTGCACAAAGCCCTGATTTCTGTCCTACTGTGCCTTCCTTGCGCTCCCTCCCTCTGGCTCGGGGAAACCCTAAAAGCTGACGAGACTAAACTTTGAGGCCATAGATCTTCAGCCTGAAGAGCCCAACATCATGGTGGTTCTTCTTTACCTCCACTCCCATCCCACCAAAGGTAGTGACGCTGCTGATCAGTGGTCAGCAAAATCGCTTGCACAGTGTCCTTTTGTTCTGGATCTATGGGGCCAACAGTACAAGGCCTGAAGTCCTACTGACTGCCAGCGTGGTGCTGCTGTGAACTGCATTCCTTAGACTGGAGTCTGCAGAGGGAGTGGGAGTCCTGCTAGAACAGTTTTGGTAGTGTCCTTAGGACTAACAAAACGTTGGTTCTCTGGTTTGCTCCTATGGCTGCAGATAGTGGGATGGGATGGGAAAGGAGGTGGGCTAATTGTAAGCAACTGGAGGCTGCTATTTTTCAGAATTGAATGGTGGTCCCTTCCTTTTCCACCTCCTACAGGAAAGCAAAGTAAAAGGTTTAGGGATGAAAATCTCATGGAAGCAAAGCCCAAGCTACAGTGCAATAGGAAAAAAGTGTTGTGCCTCCTTAGGTCCTGTGAGTGGTCAGTGGCATCTGGTGTCAGTCACAGACACTGGCTCTGAGCAGCTGCAACTGCTCAGAGATGGCATGAGGTACAAATGAATGTCCATTTTCCCTACGATCTGTGGCTGGGCCCCTTCCTCAGGCTGTGAGTCCAAACCACTAGAAAGAATCTGTCCTAGATAAGACCTGGAAAAGAAAGCACCCAGTACAAGTATGCACATGAGTGGCTGTGGGGGTGACATAGGCATGATATGGGGTGCCAGCCTGATTGCAGAGCAGGTCCTTGCAGAACCCTACTGAGCTTTTAAGGACCTGTACTTCTAAGGAGCAGTATTTCTTCCAGAGGAGTGTAGGGACAGAGCTCTGCCAGACCGCTTCACATGAAGTTCAGCGCAGGCAAAAAGGGTAACACTCAGAAGGAGATGATACTGTGTTGTTTGGCGGTGAAATTATCCCATCCCTAACACACTCTGACCCTCTCTCTCCGTATCTGTTTTGTGAGGTCTTGTCCTTGTCTCTGTTACCTGCTGCAAAGCCTGGAACAATTATCTTGTGGTATCTTTTCTTCCCAGCCTCAGCCTCCGTTCACCCTCTAATAGACCCCCTCGCCTCGGGCTCACACCTCACCCGGATACCATACCCAGCTGGAACCATCCCCAACCCTCTCCTGCCTCACCCTCTACATGAGAATGAAGTGCTGCGCCACCAGCTCTTTGGTAAGGAAGTTCACAGGTACTGCTCTTCTCCTCCAAAGAGCATCAGCAGAGTTCCAAGGGGCAGGGGCGTCCTGGGGGGGTCACAGGACCCAACTGAGGTCTGTTAAGCAGAGCGTAGGACAGACCCTCGCCGTCAGGATGAGCAGGGGTGGGAATGGGAGTGCAGCAGGGTCTCGGCTGAGCTGTGGGGCCTTGGATGGAGCATTAACTTGGCTCTTCTCTGTGTCACCTTTGGCTGCAGCCGCGCCCTACAGGGACCTGCCGGGCTCCCTGTCGGCGCCCATGTCGGCGGCACACCAGCTGCAGGCCATGCACGCGCAGTCGGCTGAGCTGCAGCGCCTGGCTCTGGAGCAGCAGCAGTGGCTCCACGCCCACCACCCCCTGCACGGCGTGCCGCTCCCCACGCAGGAGGACTACTACAGGTGCGTGGAGCTGCCCTCTCCTCACAAGAGCACCTCCAGGCCCAGCCCTGGCGTGGGGCTGGCAGGAGCAGTGGGAATGGGGAAGCATTGTCCCTGGGGCAAGTGGCTGTGCCCATGCCCACACCGGGAACAGGGACGCTTTGCCGTGGGGCACAGCTGTGGGCTGGCCACCGGGAAGGTCATACTTGGCAAGTGGCTATTCAGTGGCTAATCCCTTGTGAGGTCTCAGCTCCTCCCCTCTGAGGGGGGAGGTGACTTACATGTGTCTCGCAGGTCTCGATGCAGTTATGACTAACAATACGCCTGCCAAAATACAAAACGTTTATAAGGCTTTGATGGTTTTGCCAAGACAAGGCATTACAAGTGCATGGGGAGGCACACTGGGAAAGAGAGAGGTGCCATGTTGTACCTTTTCAATAGATCCTCCTTCAAGGATCTACAAAACTTCCCAAGCCAGCAGTGTTGTGTGGGTCTAGATGAACAAAGGCAGGGGAATGTAGTAAATTGCCTTTTCCCTTTTCACTATCACTTTGTTCCTCCTTTTTTCATCCTAGCCACCTGAAGAAGGAAAGTGACAAACCCCTTTAAATGGACTTCAACTGTCAGTGTGACATCATCATGTCTTTCTCTCAAGAGGAGCAATCAATCAACCAAATCCTGGGGGAGGGGAAGCTGCACAGTGACACATCCTAGCCCCACCATGCAGTAGAGTACAAGAGAAAATGACAAAAAGTACGGGATGGCATCCTGGGAAAAGTGGAGGAGAGAAAATGGGGAGGGACTGAAACACCACTAATGGACCTGAAGCGATCGGTATGTGATTTCAGCTGAGCTGTGAAGAAAAGAGAATCAGCACTGCACAGAGCTCAGAAAGACAAAGACTGACGTGAATTCAGGGTGGCAGCAGCTCCATCCTTTGTTTTGGGGGAACAGTTGCATTAAGTAAAAAGTGCAGAGCATTGAGGAACTTCATGTACAGAATGCTCCTGCCTTTTCTGCTTCTGCAAGGAGGAGGTGCAGCTGAGAAATAACTGCAAACCCAAAAGAGCCTTTTTTCAAGATGCCTCCTCAACACCCCACCCCTCTTTAGGTGTAAGATACCGCTTAGCGATACAGAAAAGCAACGTGGAACTTTCTCAGATTAGCCAGAGCAGCTTCCCATTCTCCCAACATCCCTTCAGATGCAAACAAAGCGTTCCAGGCCCCTTCTCCTGCCTGCGGAGCGTCCGGTCCCAGCCATCGGGGTGCAAAGCACCGCAGGACTCTTTGCAGGACGGTGGCTGTGCTTTCCCCAGCTGATGGGAAGGGGCACGGCCATGAGGTGCAAAGCACCTGCAGACTGTTTTGGAGACTGCCATCACCACCGTGACCCCTCCGAGCCCCACGGGGAGACCTGGCGTGGCCGAGCGGTGACACTGCGTCCTGGGACTGTCTGTAAGATGGTGGCTGCCCCCTTCCCCTCACCCATCCTAATTGATGTACTTTAACTCATGCACATCCTATTAGACGTGGCAGTTTTATGTAGCAACTTGTGACTCCCTTGCCCCTGCGTGCGTGTTCTGATTTCACAGTTGTATCTCTCGATTGGTCCCCCATATATATATATATTTACTTAACCATTAAAGGAAAAAAACAACCAACAACCCAGCTATGGAAAAGAAAATAAAACAACCACCCAAACGACGTTCCCCACGCACTCCCGAGCCCCGACACACATTCTAATAATTTATATATATAAATATATATATGAAGCTCTTAAAAAAGGAAAAAAAAAAAAAAAAAAAGGACAAAAAAACCCTTCCAGAAACGGGACTCCGGTGTGTTTATTTCTTTTCACTGGGGCCGGGGCGGGAAGGGCAGAAGACACTCCCAGTGAAAAGTGGGAGAGGCTGGAAGTGGGTACCGCCTCGGGAAAGGCGCGGGGGAGCTGCTGGGCAGGAGCTCCGCTACCGCGGGTAAGGGCGGGGCCTGCGCGCCGCGGGCCAATAGGAAGCGAGAAATTTGCATGCGGCCCGGGAAGCACGGCGGGGCCGGTTTGGAGGCGGCGGAGGCCGCCGGTGTGGGTGCGGAGCGGGGCAGGCGGGCGGCACCGGGCCGGGGGCCCGCCGGACAGACGATCTGGAGGAAAAGCAGAACTCGCCCTGACCTCGGGGTGGGTCGGCCCGGAGGGCCCCCCTGGCACGGGCGGAAGCTGGGCAGTGATTTCAGCTCTTTTAGAATTTGTCCAGTAGGCTTTCCGCGCGCTCGGAAAGCCGCTCCCCCTCACCGGTGCAATGTCAGAGCGGGGCGGGCCGGCGCAGGCGCGCTGGGGCCGTGCCGGGCAGCCTCCGCTGTCGGTCCGGCCGCGCTCCGCCCGCCGCGCCCCATGGCGGCCTCCGCGCAGCCCCCGGTGCCGCCGGCGCTGAGCGCGGAGCAGGCGAAGGGTGAGTGCGGGAGGCTCCGTCTCCCGGGCGGGCCGGCGGTGGAGCGCCCGTGTCGCGTAGCTGGATGCGGGAGGCCGGCGGGCGGCTGAGTGCCCGTGTCCCGCAGCGGTGCTGGCGGAGGTGATCAAGGCGTTCGGGGCGCCCGAGAACGCGCAGCGCATGGAGGAGGCTCGGGACAACGCCTGCAACGACATGGGCAAGATGCTGCAGTTCCTGCTGCCCGTGGCCACGCAGATCCAGCAGGACGTGATCAAGGCCTACGGGTTCAGCAGCGACGGCGAAGGTGGGTTGTTCCCCCGCCGGGCGGGATGCTCCGGGCTCGCCGGGGCAGCGGAGCGTCCCGCCCACCCGCTTCCATTGCAGGCGTCCTGAAGTTCGCCCGGCTGATCAAGTCCTACGAGTCTCAGGACCCGGAGATCGCCAGCATGTCGGGCAAGCTCAAGGCCATGTTCCTGCCGCCCATGACGCTGCCGCCGCACGGGCCCGGCACCGGCGGAGTTGCTGCCTCCTGAGCCCGCGGATTCCTCCCGGTGCTCCGGCTGGTGCCCCTCTTCCAAGGTGCAGGTGCTGTCAGCCCTTGCAGTGGGGCACTTGAACAAAGGAGATGCGGGCCTGGAAGGAATGGGATGCTTCTTGCCCGTTCATGTGTCTGCTCGTGAATAAAACGTGTGTTGAAAGTGCCTGTGTTTTATGAATGCCGTGATCTCAGCAGTGCTGCTCCCGGGTGCAGAGGCAGGTACAGCAGTGCTCTCTGCATGACTCCTGCGATGCTGTTTTGGGAGGCCCACTGTGTACCGTGTTCTGCAAAAGGGTTTGTGCAGAGCCTCAGTGTGAAGCCCTAGGATCTGATATCAGAGAAACAGGTATTAAGCACTTTACAAGGGCAAGCATTTTCAGATGTGCTGTTTGAAGCGTACTAGGAAATGTGTCCCTCAACACAATCTAGTGCTGTTCAGCAAGTGCTGCAAATGCCATTGAGGCCCCTGTCCCCAGCAGGGTCAGTGCTAATTTACTCCTGCCCCCGGTGCCTGTGGCTGCCTTGTTTTGTGGCTGAATGTGCAATCCAGCACATGGTCCTTAGTGAAAAAGGCAGCAGAGAGATGCAGCAGGGAGCAGCTGAGCGTAGGAGGACTGGGCTTGCCCCTTTTGGCTGCAGCCTGGATTAGAACAACACAACATAAAATGTTTATCTCCCTTTTTTTTTTTTTTTTTTTTGGACTGCAGAAGGATCAACCTAGTGGTGCAGCCTTGCTCCTTTGCAATGTTTACTTTCTAGTGTGATTCAGAGGGACATCAGGTATGTCTGCTTGTAGCCTCCTGCCCTTTTCCCCTGTTGCCCTTGGAAGAATTGAGGTTTTTGGCCACGGGGGTGGGGAAAGGGCTAAGAGTGAAGGAGAGGGAGAGCAGGGAGCTGCAAGCCAGGTGTGAGGGAGCTGCGTTCTGTGCTCTCAGTTACAAACCGGGCAGGAATGCAGCCAGCGAGGGCGTGAGCTCAGTGGATGGGAGGCAGGAAGAGCAGTCGGTCCCTTCCGTCTCCATCTACCTCTCCGAGCTTGGCCTTCCCCCACCCCTCTGATTATTCATTAACTGCAGTCCAGGAAGTGCTTTGCAAATGGTGAAAATTAAGTCCTCGGCTTGAGGCCCGAGGTTTGCCTGACCTGGAGCTACCTTCTTCTTAGTCCGCCCGGGAGCAGGCGGAGTTCGGGGCTTCGCCTGCGCGGATCAGGCTCAGGTGAGTCACGGGAGGAGCTGCACCCACCCACAGGCGCTGCCAGCTGCTGCTCCGGCACCCCGGCGCTCACCGCCATGAGCATCCAGCCCTGCCGGCAGGGTGCCAGGCCGCCTCTCCTCTATCAAGGTCTTTGATCTCTCTCCCAAACCCGTCTCAAGATCCTTGCTTGGTAATTCCAATATTGCTTTATTTTCTTTAGTAGGACCCCCCCTTGGTTGAGGGCTGTGGTACTTCCTCCACCAGCTCCTGTCAGTCCTCCATCAGTGGGGATCTGAGAGACAAGACCCTGATGCCATCCCGTGGGTGAGTGCTGTGAATGCTAGTTAGGGCAAGAAAACAAGAGCTGTTGGTGAGAAAAATAAAAATATCCGCAGTAGGAATCTGACACAGAAGGGAAAAAAACCCGCTTTCTAATAGGAGCTGCCTATTAGAGGTAGCCAGAGGATTGGAGCTTGCTGTGCTTTATGTTGTTAGTGTTGCTCCTTCTCACTTTGATAACAAGCAAGCAGTTACAAACTTGATAACAAACAAGCGAGTTTGTGATGCCCAGTCCCCTGCAATTCCTCTGCCACCCTGGAGCTGCAGCATCTCTGAATGGTTTTGCAGAGAGAGATGTCAGCTGCCTGGCCTTTTAAATCCTGGTTGTTCCTTTATTTGCTGCAGTCTTTATAGCCCTTTATGGAACAAAGAGCGGGATGTACAATGCCTCAGTCCGAACAGGCACCCTGCTCTGGAGACTGCCGTGGCAGGGTGTCAGGAAATGGGATTCACTCTGGCATTACTCTCTGGTAAGAACTGGGGCAACCACAGTGGTCCAGCACTATCCTGGAGCCCCATGGCCGGATGGAGAGCAAAGTCACAGGAAGATGGTTCATCTGCCCATTCCCAGGCAGCCTTTGCTTTGCACTAATGACTGAGCTACAACAGAGTTCTGTACAGAACAGCAAAACCTCCTGTCTGAAATCATCTCAGTGCTGAGATTTAGAAGTAACAAATGCAATGCTCATTCTCAAAAAGGGCTCCAAATTATCTCCCCCCAAATGTGAGGGAAGCATGGAATGATAAAGTTGTTATCTGAGCAAGAGGGTACACAGTATAATGGGGAAAGCAATGAATGTGCTTTGCTAAGGAAAGCGCCAGCACCTGCTTCTGTAAAGGCAGATATGCTCCTGTAAAATTGGAAGGTTTTGAGGGACTTAGCAATCTTGTGGGTAAGGCAGGTCTGGCCAGTACAGTTTGCTTGGATTTGAAGAATTTGACAAGATTTTCTTACCAAAGTCTTTAAATAAGGCTGAAATCATGGCATTAAAAAAAAAAAAAAAAAAAAAAAAAAAAAAAAAAAAAAGAGGGTTTTCTTGAGTAAAATATTACTAAAGAATAGTAAATGGAAGGTGGGAACTAACATCCCATTTTGTCAGCAAAGGGAAGTCATCAGTGGTCAGATCACAGGGGCCTAATCTGAGATACACACTGTTCAGTATATTCCCAAGTGACCTGGGAATACAGCTTGTTGAGGTGAAAGTTATTCAGGATAATAGGGTGGGAGTTGACTAGTGAATGATTTCAGAAAGACCTAATGGCAGTGAAAGAGTGGGCAGCAGATGAAAAGGCTTATGTAAAACAGTGTTCATACAGAAAAATAATTAAAAAATGCATATAAAACAATGACTGTGAACTGACTGTAACCTCTCTGGTGTGAGACTTTGATTATAGAAGTCTATGCAATCGTTAGCTTAATGCTTGGTTGTGATCAACATCAGAAATCAATCACTGTCCCTGACTCACCAGTATTTTGAACACCACAGTTCTGTGCCTACCTTCACTCTTATCTCCAAATCAAGATGCCAGAATTGGAAATATCTCTGAGAGGGACAGCAAAGGTGATCTGAGGTGTAGAATAGTTCTGTGTAAAAAGAACCCCTTAGTAGGGCTGGAGTCTTCAGCCTGGCAAAGAGCTGAAGATGGATATGGATGTTTCAGGTCTGTTACCACAAGCAGCTTGGAGCAGGGAGGAGAGAAACAGGAATCACCCACTGATTTTCCTTCCTTTACAACAACCAGGTGTTAAAAAAAGAGGCAGGGAGCAGGTTATAAGCAAGTCAAAGGAGTGGGTGTTTCTGTAACTGAGCAATGAACTCTGCCAAAGGATGCAGAATTTGTTATGTATTTGACAGCTGACTACAAGTGGCTGATAACAGAGGCTTAGAAAGTACGAGGGCAAAAGAAACTCTATACATAAAACCCTTCTCTCTGCTCTCCTTTGGCAACCATTGTGACCTCTGGATTGCCTAGTCCCATCCCCTGCTCACCAGCAGACCTCACCCCAAAACTGTCTCAGGTGGCTCAGGGCCTTTTTTGGGAGAGTCCTGGCACCTGCCATCGTGGAGGTTCCTCAGCTGCTCTGGGCACCTGAGGCAAGTGCTGAGCCCCCTCCTTGGTGGGGAGCATGTCTGCAGTTTTTCCTGATACCTAATCAGAATCTCCCTTGCTGCAAGTGATGCCTGTTGCCTCTTTTCCTTTTGTTGTGTCCCACAAAAAAGAACATGACTCATCATCTCTAAACCCTCATGGCCCCTGTTAGGTAGTCTCAGACAAGTGTTAAATCCCTCCTTAAGCATCTTTTCTTCAAGCTGAATAAACCCAGCTTGCTGCTATGCTTCAGGCTCTGCACTGCATTAGTGGCATTACACTGGATCCTTTCCAGTTTCTCAAGGCCTTTTTCCTCACAGCAATCCAGATGTGTGTCTTTTAATTAGCTATTTCATTTATCTTCTGCTGTAAATTTGTTACTGTGCTAGCTGTGGCCTGCTACCCACGAGGGATTTACAAGATGAGGTTCTAACACCTGTGTTGTACTGAAAGCCAAGCACTGTAAGAGTAGTCTCTTTGCTGGAATCTCTTGACCTCTTAATTATATTAAAAAAGTGTTTTAGTGGCTCAATTATAGTCCTATTATATTTAGTGGCTCAGCTGTTTCATGCTGCAGCCATTTGGGAGAGTGACCTCGAAGATACCAACTGATGGCTTCTCTACAGTCCCTCCCTTACTGGCAGTTTTTAATTAGATGGCCCAGATCAAAGACACCAGGGCAGCTGCATGCATCCACTCCTTTCCTAAAATGAAAGCAGGCAGAAGCATAAACTCATCTGTAAATTATGTGATATGGGATTTCTATCCACAAAAATACTATCAGGAGGTTACACTGCACCCTTTGGCTTGTCCTTCTGGAGGATACTGAGTTACATGGGACAAGTGCTTTCTCACCCTTTCTTATTCTGGTCTGGGCTCTTTGCTACCTTGTTCTTTCCCTGTTCCTTTGTGTCCAACTTATGCTCAGTTCTTCAGACAGATTTTCTCTTTCAGTCAGTGTAGGGTGCAGGGGTGCCTCAGTTTTGGTTTTCTTCTGCCTTCATATTATCTCAGCATACTCTAATATTCTTTTGATATCAGGAATTATGTTTTGGGACTTCTCCCTGGAAGTTCCTTAGCTATAAACAACACTTGTTTCCTGTCCTGCTAGACTGATCGAGGTGCCGTCTTTCAGGTGCAAGTTCTACAACTTTGTGCAGAAGTTGTTCCCTTGAGTTGGTCCTGGGCATTTATAATTTCCTTGGTTTTTAATATCAGTTCTAAGTCAGTGCCTTGGCTGCCTGTGGCTCACTGCACCCCAGTTCACCATGTGCATGAAACCAGAAGCGTTTCTAAGGAAGCTGTTGTAGGTGCCTGGGTTGCCTTTCTAGCAATGAAGTTCAGCTTCCCACTCGTCTCTCCTGTACTTCCCTTTGTTGCTGGTTTCTGTCTTGGCCACGAGTTTTTGTCTAGGTCTTAGCTAGCAGCCTGTTCATCTTTTTGCAGGATTTCCCAGGCTGGTGGTGTGTGGGGAAGTCTGCAGCTGCTGCTACTTGAAATGAGCAAGATTCTTGCTGTTGCTGCTGCCCACACCTCACAAGGGTAGCTGAGATGGCCCCAGGGAAAAGTCAGGCTCCTTTGCCAGCTGGATTGCACTCTTAGGCCACTGCTTAGCTCCCATTCTTTCACCAGACCTGCAGACCTTGAAACCAGTGTGGTGGGCAGGGCAGTCATTGGGCCACAGCTGGAAGCATCTAGGTGGAATGGTTTTCCTCCTTTGTGCACCAGGTTGTCCAGGTTGTCAGCTTTGACCTCAGTATGGGGTGCTGGGTTTTGAAGGTCCTCGGTTCAGCTCCCTCAGTGCTGTGTGGGCTCCCTGTAGGTAGTAACTGTTTGTCCTGGTCTCTGCCTGCCTTCCTGGGCAGCTTCACCGCCCTCTCCCAACCTCCCCATCCCTTCTGAGCTACCACTGCCTGTGTCAGTCCCATCCCATGTCAGGCTAGTTTCAGGAAGGCACTGCTGCGCTCAGAGCACTGGCTTGGACCTTTAAGTCAGCAGCTCTGGGTTCACACGGATTCCCCCTTGTGCCTGTACAGGCATGTAGGACATTTGGGACCATTTATGTTGCTCATTGGCCTTTTGGAGAAAAAGGGGAACAGAGGACGTGCAGAACTGGGTTTTGTGAACACGGCCAGAACCCAAGATGCATGCAAAGAGTCAGCCCTTGTGTGCTAAAGACGGAGACCCAAAAATAATCAGGGCTATGGGGAGGAAAGACGCAAAAGGAGAAGCAGAAGTGTATGCAAAGCAGCTTGGGGCTGTGGAGTGGATGGCTCAGAGCGCTTCCTGTTCCCGGAGCCGCGCGTGCCCCGCTGCGTACGGGCTCACACCTGCCCTGGCCCAGCGGCACTGCGCAGCGGGCCACAGATCGAGGCACCTGTCTGGGAAAAGGTGGATGGAGAGGGGCTGAATGGACTGACAGCAGACTGCAGGAGAGATACATGGCCAGCTCCCAAGAGGCACAGAAACAGTTTGGCATTGGGTGCCCCGGCACGGACCTCCATCCGACTTCCCTTTCCCTTCCAGCGCAAACTGATTTTCCTCTGTGTTTTCTGGGTTGCTTTGGTGGCAGCCACTTGGCCGCCTCTTCTTTCTCCCTCCACAATGGTGAGGTAAGAGGGTCTGAGGGGTCTGTGTGTATAAGGAATGGGACCAGGAATGTAGGATGGATCAGGGCAGAGATGGCCTTGGAAGCTTTATCTCTAATGGGAACTGTCCATAGGCTAGGGGAGGCATCAGGCAGGAAGGGATGCTGCTTCTGGTTTTCACCTAGGCATGCTCACCAGGGACCATTCTTCACCCTACAAATCTCCACAGTACTGCCTGGCCTTTTTTTATTCACTTGGTCTTGCTATTATATTTTTTCTGCTAGGTGGTTTCACCGTGACCTGAGTGGGCTGGAAGCTGAAGCCTTACTGAAGGGACGAGGTGTCCATGGGAGCTTCCTGGCCAGACCCAGTCGGAGGAATCAGGGGGATTTTTCTCTTTCAGTCCGGTAAGTAACTTGAACCCCAGCTTCTGTCTTTGCAGTGTTCCATACACAGATTCCCTAGATCCTTACATGTCCTGTGGCATCTTCTTCATCCTGTCTCTATTCCTTTGAGTTCTTTTCAAGCTGTAAAACAACCTCAGCTTCCCAGCATCTTCTAGAGCCTCCTTCAAGTTGCCCAAGGAGCTTCTCTTTCTAGTCATCTCCATTCAGGGGGATGATTTGCTCTGGTTCCATGGTGGGAGGTAGTGCAGGACAGTTCTCTGCCCCATTTCCAACCACCTCCATTGGACTGCCCTGTGCTTTATTCCACAGGGTTGGTGATCAGGTGACCCACATCCGCATCCAGAATACTGGGGATTTCTATGACCTGTATGGAGGGGAGAAGTTTGCCACCTTGTCAGAACTGGTGGAGTACTACACACAGCAACAGGGCTCGCTGCAGGACAAAGATGGAACCATCATCGACTTGCGATACCCGCTCAACTGTTCTGACCCCACGACAGAGAGGTACAGGGACAGCAAGGCAGCTGCTGTGTCTGTGATATTTCATGGCCTCCTTTCTGTCCTGCCTGCATCCCCAGAGCAAATCCTTCAACAAGTTCCTCCTGCCTTTCTTAACTTCCTATGTTTCCAAGGGGGCAGCATCCCCAGGAATAGCTGTGCATACCTTGATCCATCACAGCAGACCGAATAGGGCTCTATTTTTACTTCTGGCTTCCGGTTGCCTTTGCTATTTATGTATTGTTTCTGAAAGCAAAGGCTGCGATGTCCGCTGTGGCTCTGCAGTGGAAGACTGCATGTTGTGTTGAAGCCCTCAGTTTTGCCCCAAACCTCCTTCGTTATTCTAGGCCTGAGTGACTCACGTAGCTGAGAGCAGGGCCATGTTCCCCTGCTATTCCTGGCCTGCTTAGTCTCCTTCCTGTCCCCGCTTTGCATGTGTCTCTGACACCAAGTTCCTAAATCAAATCAGGTGGTTTTGCCCTTGCGTTTTGCCCTTTGATGCAGCTCAGGGGAGCTGTCATGCCCTGCTCAGGGGTAGACAAGTCCTTCTTGCACGAGTCCTCCTTGGGCACCTGGAGGCAGGGAGCAGAGATGCCCTGGGCCGAAACATCAGGGTACACCCCAGCTTGCTCTGCAATGGGGTCAGGCTGCAGAGGGGGCAGGTCTGCTGCTGGCTGTCCTCTCCAGTCAAGGCCATTGCATCGTGGCCCTGCAGTTTCCTCCCTTCCTTCTGCGGTTGGAAACTTACCCCCTCCCCCCTTGGGCTCTTACGAAAGCTCCTCTCACTCTCTCCCCAAGTGATTTTCCGTCACGTGGCTTTGAAGAGCTGGGCTTTGCTGGGGGAGGGAGAAATGGGACCCATTAACCCCATCCTACCAGTGGAGGGGAGGCTGGGAGGCCTCTTTGATGAGCAGGAGGCACCACCGATCCTAAGGTGGCATCCGAGCACATGGTGGCTGAACAATTCTCTGAGAGGAGGTTCAGAAATTAATGAAAACCATGCACTGAGAGTCACCAGCTGCTTCTTGCAGTGTGTGAGGTGCGGGCCAACAAAAGTTACTTGCTGAGGCCAGTAACCGTGTGAACCTCCTGCTGTACGTGGAACAACCCCTTGCTCTGACCAGATGCAGGGGAGAACGAATGAATGCCCCAGCTGCCTCTGGGCAGTGACTGGCTGTGGCTGCCTGAACTCCATCTCAGTTCTTGGGAACAAATAGCCCCCTAACAATGTGAAGTTCACCAGTACAGCTCCAGGCCTTCCCTGTTGGCTGCCCCATGTGAAGTAAATCCGTTCCCACATCCCCATGGCAAGGCAAGGAACACCTTGATCAAATAGGGATGTTCCTGACCTTGTGCTAGGAGAAAAGGAGCTGCTGAGTGCATTGAGGACAGGAATGTGCACATGGATCAGCTCCTGGTGCTCACTCCTGTGGCCAGGGTAATTGCTGCAGTGTGATATGCCCAGAGAGTGGGGATTATCCTTTGAGTGAAGAAGTGACTGAATTTCAGAAAGAGGAGTTGCTGGAATTGTTCTTTTGTGGATCTGATCTCAACACAACCACCTGGGTGCAGGTAAATCTGATGGGAGAGTTTCTGACTCAGTGGGGGCTTATTTTTGTTTCCCTGGTGTTTGTTTCCAGAGCCCCTTGCTTGTTCTTTACTTGCAGCAGTAAGGCAACAATCCAAATAATACTGTGAGGTGCTGAAACACACAGACTACGCTCTCTCAACTGGTGTTCCAGCAGAAAGTGTCACTTACCTAAGTGTGTGTCACACAATGGATCACATTTGGTGCTTTCCCACTGTGTCCTCTGGTACCAGCCTTTGCTCCCTAGGTCCCTCCTGTCTCCACCTCATCCCTTGCACTTTCCTCTTCTGGCCAGCTCTCCACCTTCTGTCTCATCTGCTTTTCCCAAGACCCTGCTCCTCCTTCCCTCTCTCATTCCTTCTGCTCTGTCTCCTCCTTCCTTTCTTCCTCCCTCGTCCTTCCCCAGTGTTGCTGTTCTTCACTCATCAGCTCAAGGGCATCCACTTCCTGCATCTCCACATCTTTTCTGACCCTCTCTTGTTCTTTCTTAGGTGGTACCATGGGCATCTGTCAGGCCCTGCAGCTGAGTCACTGCTCCAGGCCAAAGCTACCCCTTGGACCTTCTTGGTGCGGGAGAGCCTCAGCAAGCCTGGGGACTTTGTCTTGTCTGTCCTCACTGACCAGCCTAAACCCGGGTCTGATGCTCCAGCTGGGGCAACCGGTGCCTCTGGGACCCGGCTCAAAGTCACACACATCAAGATCATGTGTGAGGTGAGCACTGGGAGGGCAGGAGCAGAGGCAGTGGTCTGATGGATGTTACCAAAATGGCTGTCACAATTTCTCCTATTTCCTTCGTGTGGGATGAGGGGATTCCAAGGAGAGAATGCAACTGACCTTAAATGAGATTGGAGGGCGATACACCTTCCCTGGGCTTTGATCCTCTGAGAGCACTACACCGAGAGCACTGTGCCACAAGCTCGGCCTGCTCAGGGCAAACTCCTCTCGCCTCCCTGCCAGAGGAAACGCTTTCCTAGATGGTGCAGGGTGGTGCCTATGGATCTGCACCCCAGCATTGCCTTTTTCCTGAGCGTCATCAGCTTTGTCTGTGGGACAGATGGAGAGAGTGGGGGCTGTGCAGCCTGGAGAAAGCTCTGGGGAGATCTTACAGCACATGCTGGTTCATAAAGGAGGCTCATGAGAAAGCTGGAGAGGAACTTTTTACAAGGGCATGGAGTGATAGAGCAAGGGGGAATGCCTTCAAACTGAAAGAGGGCAGATTTAGATGGGATATTAGGAAAAAATACTTCACTGTGAGGTTGGTGAGGCACTGGCACAGGTTTCCTAGAGAAACTGTGGATGGCCCATTCCTGGAAGTGTTTGAGGTGAGGCTGGAGGGGGGCTCTGGGCAACCCAGTCTAGTGGCAGGTGTCCCTGCCCATGGCAGGGGGGTTGGAATTAGCTGCCCTTTATGATGCCTTCCAACCCAATGATTCCATGATTCTGAATGTTGTGAGTGAGACATTACACATTCTTCCTCTGTTTAGAACGGACGCTACACAGTTGGAGGTGCTGAGATGTTTGACAGCTTGACAGATCTGGTGGAGCACTTCAAGAAGGTTGGAATTGAGGAGATGTCTGGTTCCTTTGTGTACCTGAAGCATGTAAGTCAAATTTCCTGGTTTTTAGGGGCCCTTTGGAGGGACTGATTTGCTGTTAGTTTCTGCTTTATGTCCCTTTCCTTCTTTTCTCCATGGTGCACAGAGGACACTTTGCTCTCTCTCTCATACACTGTGTTTTCCCATCCCCAGCCCTACTATGCTACGAGGGTGAATGCTGCTGACATTGAGAACAGAGTGCAGGAACTGAACAAGAAGACAAGTCTGTCTGAGGAGACGTCCAAGGCTGGATTCTGGGAGGAATTTGATGTAAGAAACTGCTGGGGGGCATTATTTGGCTTTTTTGGGAATTCTGTATGCACCACCTCATTCTCCATCCTCGATTTCTTCCTGTACACAATTTCTTGTGTGTCTTGTCAATTTATTTCTGAAAGGAGTCTCTATTTGGAACCAGTTCCCCTGGGGAATGAGTCTTATCTTTAAGTGAATCCAATGAGGTAGAAATGTGCTTTTTATGGTTGAGAGAGTGAGTCACCAAGACAGTAAGGGCACAAACCTCAGACTTCTCAAGTCTACGTTTGGTTTTCACTTCTCTGCTCATGCCCAACAGCATGTCCATGTGTCATCAGAACCACCACTGTGCCTCCTAATGCCTACCTCCCCGTCACACATTGTGACCCTGCCATGACTATTCTCTCTTCTGCTCTCAGAGCCTGCAAAAACAGGAAGCCAAGCACCTGTTTGACCGTCATGAGGGCCAGAGACCTGAAAATAAGAGCAAGAACCGATACAAGAACATATTGCCCTGTGAGTCTTGCTTCTCCACTATTAAAAAAACCAAATGGACACAGACAGGCAATGAAGAGCTGTCCAAGCCATCCCTGCCTCAGCCCATTCTGTCCTCCAGAGCAGGTTACAAGGTGTATGGCACTGAGGATTTAAGAGCTGATGAGGAAGGTCACAGTCTTTTCCTGTCCTTGAAGGAGGGAGGGAGGGTTGCATCAGACTCATTAGCTTCTGTGGTCCGTCACAGAGGCACAGAAACAGAGTGAGGTTGGTCTGAACCCAGAGAGGGAGAGCTGAGGATGCAGGGCATACACTGGGAACCATGACTGAGGTGGCACCTGGCAGTGAGGGAGCCCCATGTGGCTGGGCTTGGAGTATCTCATTGCACTGTTCATTCTTTCACTGCACCCCCAGTTGATCACTCCAGAGTCATTCTCCAGGGAAGGGACCCAAATATACCTGGATCTGACTACATCAATGCCAACTATGTCAAGGTAAGATTCCTGAAAAATGGCTCTGTGCCCAAAGCAGGGGAAGGCTGGCCTGAACCTGCAGCCCTCCTGACCCTCCCCTGTCTGCACTCAGAACACCCTGATCAGCCCAGATGAGTGCACCAAGACCTACATTGCCAGCCAGGGCTGCCTGGATGCCACAGTCAATGACTTGTGGCAAATGGTGTGGCAGGAGAACACGCGCATTATTGTGATGACAACACGGGAGGTCGAAAAAGGCCGGGTAAGTAGCAGTCTGGAGGTGTCTCTTTTCCCTTTCAACCATTGCTCTTTTTCTCTCTCTCTCCTGCCTTCTGCCCATCCTCACCCTGCCCTCTCTGCCCACACAGAACAAATGTGTGCCTTATTGGCCAGAGCTGGGCTGCATGAAGGAGTACGGTCCCTACCTGGTGCAGAACACTGGGGAGCACGACGCACCAGAGTACAAACTCCGGCACCTCTGCGTGTGCCCGAAGGATAATGTGAGTGTGTCTGACCAAGGGCTGCCATCCAGCCCCTGGGTCTAACAGCCACCATACTGCCTGGGAACTGCTGGGTGCTGTGATGATTCTGTGGTTTTATCATTCCTGGGGCTGCTGTTCCCACCTGGTGTGGGCTGGAAGCACACTGGTGGAATCACCAAGAGATTCTCTCTGGCTTCAGACTGACCCCTCCCTGGGACAGAGGCCAGGAACAGGGCTGGGTTGCAGTTTTACCAGTGGGGTGCTTTGCTATTCCCAGGGCAAGGCTGTGCGTGACATCTGGCACTACCAGTATCTGAGCTGGCCTGACCATGGTGTGCCCAGTGAGCCGGGAGGAGTCCTCAGCTTCCTGGACCAGATAAACCAGAAGCAAGAGAGCATCCCCAATGCAGGGCCTATCCTGGTACACTGCAGGTTGGTACAGGGGCTGGAGTTGGAAGCATCCTCCATCCCTTACACCTAGGGTGAGATGCAGAAAGTCTGTCCTGCTGCTTCCAGCTGTACCCCAGGACTTGTGAATGAAGCATTTACCAGTCCCAATATTTGCTTTTTTCCTCTTCGATGCACCCACACCAAACTCTCTACCTGTTGAACCCGTGACTCTTTTGTGGCATTGCTGAACAGCTGCTGCAAGAGCCACATGCTTCCCCAGAAGCAGCTGCATTTTGTTTCAGGTGTCTTGCTCTGACCTCTGCTTGTCCTCTCCTTGCAGTGCTGGGATTGGTCGCACTGGGACTATCATTGTCATTGATATGATAGTGGAAACAATCTCCACCAAGGGTAAGAGGAACCAAAGGATTTCAAAATGAACTGGTCTACCCAGAGGGCTTTGCCTCTGAGTTCAGCTGCAAAGGGGTGAAAACTATCAGGTAGCAGTGGGAGAAGATCCTGCCATGGCCCTGAGAAAGTTGTTCTGCTGGGTCTCTGTACCATATCCACTTCTTATGGCTTCAGCCTTCCCTGAGCTTTGGCTTTTCCTCCAAGGCCAGACTTGAAAGATACTGAGCAGGGGGAAGAGATAGGAGGTCCATACAGGAATAAAGAGTATGGAAGGAGGTGGAAACTTCTTGACTGTCCTCCACTGTGGCTGCTTTTGGTAGAGAACTGGGAGAGGGGGCAGTGAACCTGTCCGTAAGCTTTTCTGATGCTCCTTGCTAGGGCTGGACTGTGACATTGACATCCAGAAGACAATCCAGATGGTGAGGGCCCAGCGATCTGGGATGGTGCAGACAGAGGCCCAGTACAAGTTCATCTACATGGCCATCTGCCAGTTCATAGAGGCAACCAAGAAAAAGCTGGAAGTTATCCAGGTGAGAGAGAAGGGGCTCTACTGCCCTGTGAGCCTAAGCCCTGCATGGTGCTGGCTCTGAGCCCAAGCGCTCTGTTTCACAAGCTTTAAGCTAACACTGAGATCTACAGACTACCATGGTGCAGTATGATCTGTGTCCCTGTTCCTCTCTTCTAAGACTTTGAAATTCAGGGAAGTTTATTAGCAGCTCAAGTAACTGTTAGACAGCAGTTAAATTTTAATGCAGTTACCTCAGCTATGTTCTGAGTAACATCACCAAGTGCTGTTTTGTTACAAACTTAGTTTAGGACAAGCAAAGACTTTCCTTGTCTCTTTCCTCTTTGTCTTTCACATCCCACTTTTGCAGCTGCAAGATCTTTTCCTGCTATTTGATAAGTGGTGTCTTTTTTCTCTCCTTTTGTCTGGCAGCATGCTGTAGATCCTGCTGTTTCAATACTCTTTAGCTGAAATTTAGCCCTTTTAGGTGTTCTAGTGCCTCCAGAGATTTGTTGCTACAATGTTTCCTGCTGTACAAGGCTGCATTTGCAGCTGCTGCTCACCTCTGGAAGTGGTTGAGTGTGCTGAACTCAGGCACTTCAGCAATCCACCAACTTCCACTGAGATCCTGGCACAAAGTGGGGTTTAACAGCAGAACTCTTCCATGGTGCCTCAAATGCATCTCCCAGACCTCACTCTTCAAAGCCTGATTTTTCTCTCCTGCAGTCTCAGAAAGGCAAGCCAAACGAGTGTGAGTATGGGAACATCGCCTACCCCCCTGCAGTGAAGAATGCACACCCCAAGGTTTCAAGAAAACCCTCCAAGTAAGAGCTCACCTAAAGCAGAGGCCCAGCTCTGCCTGCCTCTGGCAAGTCTGCCTGCTGGCTTGGCTGGCTTTTCCCGCTTCCTCACTTTTCCCCTGGTCTTACAGGCAGAAAGAGGAGCCAACAGTGTATGAGAACTTGGGGAAAAAGGAGGAGAAGGTGCGGAAACAACGCTCCTCAGAGAAGAAGCTGAAAGGCTCACTAAAGAAAAAATAACCACACGTTGCAGGCAGCCCTGTGGGGGTTTGAACCTGGGCTGCAGGACTGGAGCTCACATCCCAGCTGGCCTGTCTCGCATTCCTTGCTCTCGGACTGGAATGAAGCTGTCCCCTTCTCTTCCACACCAGCTTCCAGTGCTGTGAAACCAGAGCGCTTTCCAGCTCAGCTGACCGGCTCCATGGCCCCTTGCCTGTGCAGGCTTTGAGCAAAGTCTCTTGCTGCCCCTCATCATCCTTCAGCAGGAAAAGGTCACAGCCCCCCTCTCCTCGCTCCCTGAGCACCGGGGCCCGAACTCACCTTTGCTGTGTCAGCTTCAGTGGAATTCTGAGGGAAGAGCTAAGGAAGGTCATCCCAGGAGCTACTTCTCTGCCCACTGCTGTGAGTTAAGAGTTTAGCCTGTTTGTGTTCCCTGAAGCCTCAGCTTTTCATGTATGGAGGTTTTGGCCTGTTTCAGCTCAGCTCCTCTGCAATTCAGCAGACTTCCTCTTTCCTTAATACCAATCTTCTGCCCCTCTTATCCTTTTGCTATCTCATCCTTCACCTGGATGTTGTAAATATACCAGAATTTGATGTGATGGCCATGTTTTCTTCTTTGTTTGTAAATAAACTTGTATTTGTTTGACTACCAGGTGCTAAAAGGTTTTTTTCTCTAATTCCTCTGAGTATTAGCTGTACTCTTGATTTCACCTGCAGACTTGCAAAGACTTGCAAGGATGGCTTCAGCTTTGTTTTTCTGATTTCCTGTTGCCTTCAGCCTTCTGAACAGAAACTGTGACCAATTATGGTGTCTCCTTGCTGTGAGGCTCAAGTGTTGGTGGTCATCAGGGAAGTCTGAGCACAGGAAGCCAGCCAGGTGTGACAAACTCTGACACAGCTTTTGCACCTAAATTTTACTTGTGGGTTTTCAATATGTGAACAAAGCCACAGCTGCTCTGACCTCATGCTGGTAGCAGCGCTTCTTCCAGCAGCAGCCTGGCCCAAAGGCTTCTGGAGCCCCCCTCCCACCATGATTTATACACAATACACTGGGAGGAAGGACACTTCTTGCTGTCATTTGATATGGCAAGAAGGTTGGCTGGAAGCATTTGGAAGACAGAAGACACTTTGTGAGCAGACCCTCTTTCCATGTGCTGGGCTTTAGCTTCCCTTAGCCTGTGAGCCCTACCTAGGCTGTGCATTTCCCAGCTGGCTTTGCAATTCCATTGCCACTAGAGGAAGAAAGAGGAGAGGGGCAGTAAGGGGCAGAAGTAAAAATAGGTGGAGGGACATGTACTGTGTTTCATGATGCCAGACACCTGCTTTTAAGCAATGGGGATGGGGCTGAAGTCCTAGTCTAAGGAAACACCTACCTTTGCCTTAGACCCCTGGGTAGCTTCAAAGAACAGGATCCAATTGTCTTCCTTCTTAAAAAGCTGCCACAGCCTAAAGCAAGGCATACCAAGGGTTAGCTTAAACTCTACCTGAAGCTTGAAAATGAAGACATCCTGTGGAACAAGCTCAGGTTACTGAGAACCTAATTTGTGTTCAAATTGCTGAGCATAATGTGTCCATAATGTCCAGTCTACAAAAAATTCAGACTGAACAAAAACTTTCCTGATTGCATATCAAGAAATACAGCACTGTCATAAACTGTCTACTCTTCTTTCCATATGATCTTTTACACACAAATACTTTGGGGTAATGATTTGAGAATGCATTTTCAAAGCTGGTTCAAAAAATGTGTGCTTCCTTGATGTTGCAAAGCAAAACACGTGGGTATTAGTTATGGCTCTGATTACCAGTAAGCTTTAAACTAGGAATCCATAGATTTCATCTGTTCCTTTAAACATCTTGTGCTGTGCTTCACTAGAAGAAGTCCCTAAAGGCCTCTCTTCTTCCCTGAAGAGCTCAAATTGGAGGTGTTTGTAAAAAGAGATGGCTGGTTGTAAATAGACATGCTCTCATGGGTGGCTGTCTTGACCACCATGATCGTGAAATAGCTGAGTTTAAAATCCTGGTGACAGGTGAAAAACTGTAAGTAAAGCTACTTCCATGGACATGGGGGAAGGAGACTTTAGGCTGCAGGGAAGCAGTTAGTAAGGTCTCCTGGGAATCTGCTTTAGACAGCATTGGGTACATAAAAGCTGCTCACTTTTTAAGAGCCTCTTTTCAAGAGCACAGAAACAGGCAATTACATGTCAGAAATCTAGCCAGTGAGGCTGAGGGCTGGCTTGGCTGAGCAGGGATCTCATGCAACTTAGCAGAAAGTGTATGGACTTTGGAAAGGACAGATTATGCAGGAGGACAGACAGGCTCCTTGCCACTCTAGGGGAAAAAAAGCTTGAGTTAAGCTGGCTGGTGCTATGGTGGGTAACAACAGGCATTTTTAAGCATGTTAACAGCAGAAGGAGACTAAAAGAAACACTGGTCTGTCACTTGATGAGGTGGGTCATCTCATCCCTGAACAGTGACGAAGCAGATACTTAATGCTGCCTTTGCTTCTCTCTCTGACACTGGTGATGGGGGGGTGTCCAGATCCCTAGGCTGGATGGCCATGGCTAGGGGAGTGATGAACCTCTGGCTGGCTTTGAACTTGTATGGGGTTTCTGCTGGAGCTGAATGCACATAAGTCTATGGGACCCAATGGGATTCCTCCCCAGGTACTGAAGAGTTGGCCAATGTAACTCTGAGACCTCTCTCAGTTATTGATCAACAGCCTTGGGAATCTGTAAGTTGACATGGAAGCTGGCAAATGTTGTCCCAATTTTCAAGAAGGGCAAGAAAGAAGATCTTGGTAATTACAGGCCAATCAATCTCACTCTGGTGCCCAGTAAAACTGTGGAGACAATTAGTCTGGAAGCTATCAAAGAAAAATGACAACAGCAGTCATTGATCAAAGTGTGCAGAAGTTCTTGAAGGGAAAGTCACATGTTATCAACTTCATAACCTTTTATAACAACAAGGTTACCCACCTAGTAGTCAAAGGGAAGGCAGATGCGGAGCTTTTTTTGGTTTTAGCAAAGCTTTTGATAGTCTCACCATATCCCACTGGACAGCACTCAGCTGTGTACACAATTTCATCCACACAAACTTGAACAAGAACAAATGCCAGATTCTGCACCCGGAATGCTGTAATCCTGAAGCATGAGAAGCATGAAGCATGAGACTGGGGTGCAGCCCTGCAGAAAAGGCTCTGGGCATTCTGAGCCATGGCAGGCCCTGCCAGGTGTGTCATGTTGGGGTGTACCAGGCACAGAATAGTTAACTGGCAAGAGAAGTGAGGGTCCCACTGCACTCAGGTCCAGCCTCGCCACCACTGTCTGCAGTTTCATGCTCCACAATACAAGGAAGATATAAAAATATTATAATGTGTCCAAAGGAGAACAACAAAGACAGCAAGGAAAGGTGTGACTTACAAGCTGAAGATACAAAGTTAGTTCAGCTTGGAGAACACCAAGGGCTGACCTAGTACCTCCTCCTCAGGGGCAGCAGAAGGGGGGTGCTGATCTCTTCTCTTTGGTGTCCAGCAACAGGACACAGAGAATGGCTTAAAGCTGCGTAGGGGGAAGTTCAGATTGGATATCAGGAAAAAAGGGTCATTTAGAGGGTGGCCAAGCTCACCAGGGAACAAGTCATGACCCTGAGTCTGTCTCTGCTCAAGACGTGTTTAGACAATGCTCTCACTTACAGTTTAACTTCTACGTTGCCCCAGACTTGATCCTTGTGAGTCCCTTCCAGCTCAGGACATTCCACAATTCTATGATACTGTGATAACCTCCAAGTCCTAAATCTTAGTATATGGCAGCCCAGGGAAACAGCAACAAAGCTACCCCTAAAGAACAGAAGATCTTGCTGTTGAAACACAAGCAGAGGAGAGTTTAGTCAGTGGAGGAAGATTTCTCCTCCTCTTTTCAGCCAGGAAAGCAGAGAGGGGAAAAAGCCCAAGGTGTAACAATGCAGGCCAGGACACAGCATAGATATGCTTCTGTGAGACCTGGAGAAGCAGGTAAACCTACCCTCATCTGCAGCCCTTACAGGCAGCCAAGGAACCAGGCCTGGTCACCCACCCAGCTGTATGAGCAACCAAACATCTTTCTTCTCTCCCCACACTATGATGACCTGCCAGTGACCATGAGTGTATTTCTTTCTTTTGTTCCTTTGTCTTTATCATCCTCATTCTAATTTCAACCAAATAATATCTCTGTTCCACCTCCTACTACATAAAATAACCTCTTTTTTCCCCATGCACTAAGCACACTTAAGACACAATATAAATTTAGTTGGTTGTTTTTTGTTGGTTTTTTTTTTAATTTTTACAAATATTTGAAAGCATCACTGAGCAGACAGTGACACAAGTAAGATATTCCAGCAGTGACAGGCACCCAATGAATGGCATTGTCCTGAATTGAGTCCCAAGTTCTCTTGGGATCAAGAGTGAAAGAGAAACAAAATTTACTACAAAAAGCCTGGTGCTGATGGCAGAAGAACTCCCTCACTTGGCCAAAAAAGAATTTGATATCCTACACAAATCTAAATATTAATGCAGATTAGAGGCAAATATCCACATGGGTTAATACCAGTAAGCCCCTTTGCCCCCTCTCCAAATTTAACTGGTGGGATGAAGAAGGAATTACAGCTGCCTAGAGGCAGAGCCCACTCTTGTAACTGAATCACCCCAGATGGAGCAGAGAGGCATGGGGACCAAATCTGGCTACTGGATTACAAACGTCATCGTGAGGACAAACAATACTAGTGGAGGGAGCTCAAAGATCCTCACTCTTATCTTCTGCTGGTCAGCAACGCTGGTTCTAGGAATCTTCAGCTTCTTTCATTTCTTCCCTTTCGGTAGGAGACTGTCACTGAAAGGGAGACAGGAGGGAGTCATCAGTCCAGATAGCACAAGCAAAGCTGTACCAGCCCCTCAGTACAGATTCTGAGGTAAGGGGTGTCACACCCAAAGGATCTGGACTTCCAAGTCCTTCCTATTCAGCAGGTTTTGTTTTATTTTTTTTTCCAAAGCCCCTTAAATCTTTTGGAACAAATATGACAGAATCTGGTCAGAGGTGAGGAAAAAGGATGTTATAATCAAAGATCCCACAGAAAAGAAACCAATTCTGGTTTCCCTTCTCAATTCTGAGAAATCTAAGCTTTTAACTGCATCCTGTTGGCACTGCCGGTTGGCACTGCCTTTTTCAGTAAACACTGGACACATGAGGCAAAACCCTCAGACTCCTGACAGTCTGGAAGCAGGAAATGGGGTGTTCTCACATGAACTGGAAAGCTTCTGGAGAATAACAAAAGCATCTTCCCAAGAGATCATCACCCCAAGCCAACACAAATTCCCATGACCATCTGCCTGGCTCCTTACAGCCCTGTTTGCCATAACCACAGGATGCCCTGTACATGTGATAGATCAGAGAATGCTCCACATTGCTCCTGCCTTTCCATGCAAGGCTCCTTATGAGGCACACACGGAGCTCCAATTACTGCACACTCCATCTGTATGTTTGTGTGGTCCCTGCAAGGAAAGCTTTGAGTTTCACATCACAAAAGGCAACTGAGGTAGAGATTGAATAAACCTGCTGGGGCCAAAATGGCCCAGGCCAGAAACATTCCAGGCACCAGGAAACAGCAACACCCTGGTTCCAGTACTAACTAAAGGATCAAAATGTACAGTGCCTTACCTTCCTCTGTGTCAGCAGATGCAGGAAAGGGTGGAGGGTGGGAAAGAAAAAAAAAAAAACAAGAGTAAATTGATTAGATTTAACAAAAATCCCCATTTCCACAGTAGGAGAGGCTGCTCCCCACTTGGCTGTATCCTCTGGCATTGGGCTCCCCTCAGAAAAAGATCCTGAGAGAGCTCCAGAAAGGGGAGCAGCTTCCCAGGTAGGGTGCACACAAACCCAGGCACCCAGCCCCTTTACCTGGTGAAGGCCTCATCCTGCAGGTTCAGTACCAAGTTATCTGCTGTGAGATACACACGGTTTTGTGAGGCAGCAATCTGAAAAAGAAATACATTACAGGCATGGCATCAAGGACTAAAAATGCTCTTGGAGGAATAGCACTAGGAACCTATCCCCCCTTCAGATACAGCACTCTTGTTTCCTTCACTTAAGACCTCAGTTAAATCAACGCAATTCCCCAAAAAAACTCCCTAACTCCCTGACTTCCCGTCCCAGAGCCATCAGACTTTCCAAAAGAAGTGCTCATTCTGTCTCTGTCACAAAGACCTTTGATCCCACGTTAATCTGTCCCCCTTTCTCAGCTGCAGGTAACCAGAAGCTTTCGGTGGCTACAGCTGAGGGTGGGTGATGGAATCTGATGTGGATCTGGCCTTGTCATATGAAGGGCATGAACTCTGAGCCTCACATCTAATTGCAGATCCTTACTAAGTCTTAAGCTCTGCTTGAGCCGAGAAGGGCTGGGCAGGAACAAGGATCAGGACAGGGCAGATCACATTCGCCTTAAATTCATCATGTGGCCACTGGGCTGGGGGGACAGCACAAGGACTGCAAGAGGACAAAGGGAATTCTGTGCCCCAATGCTCACCGTTTTTGAGATGTTTTGAGCAGCTCGGATCTTACGTAGCTTGATGTAGCCTGGATTCCTGCTGAGAGCTTCCCCGAGGTACAAGGGAACAAAAGTTAAGGAAAATCCAACAGAAGCCGCTTACCCTCAAGGAGTTCTTCCTAAGCCTTAAAGAACATCTTAGTGGGCAAAAAGCAATCTCTGTCCCAGGGCCTTTGAGTAGGCATTATTTTCACCTGCCCAAATGAAGAACATTATGGATTACAGTCACACAGAGCCAATAAAAGTCAAACTTTGCAATGAGGAGTTCAGGCCCACAGCCTTCTCTGCTCTGCCTGTAACCTCAGACAAACCTCGCTCCAGCCAGCTGGAGAAGGGGAGAGAAAACCAGTGACCTACTTGAAGCCATCATCCGATCACAGTCTCCTAAGCACGACCCCAATGTGACAGATTCTCAGGACTGTCAAGCTCACAAGCCACATCCCACAAAATCTCCCAAAGCAGGATATCATCTTGGCAGCTGTCGCTTCCCCCTCGGCCTGAACTATCTTCTGCTTCTGCTCCTGCTTGGCCTTCTCCACCAGGAACTGGGCGCGCTGTGCCTCCTGCTGGGCTGCAGGGAGAAGGGACACAAGCATTGGAACCACATCGTGTCTTCCAACAGAACCCAAGAGCCAAGGCCCAGGGGCTCTGCTTCCCAAAGAACTGGCACCACATCCAAGTACAAAACACATCTGAGAGCACTTTACCTTATCTGAAGTAAAACCCACAGCACCCAGACCTCCACACGTAACCCCCATAGTGAGAGACAGAGTCCCAGTCTGAAGAGGAACCTTACTTTTGGGAACTCAGTCCCTCTGAAGGTCCATCCCATTAGCTACAGCTTTCTGGAACACTTGTGAAGTAAACCTCTTCAGCTCTGTTACTAAGGAGGCTTAGAGATTTGTAACCCTGTACCTGTACCCGTACAGTGACACAGCACTGACACACTAGCCTAAATTCCACTTCCTTGTTTAATAATTCAGTGAAAAGGCAAAGGCAATCCACCCTTTTCAGGTACCAGTGGAACTCACCCACTTGCTTAGCCTCCACAGCAGCTGTGTATTCACGACTGAAACTGAGCTCTGTGATCGCCACATCATCCAGGATGAGGCTGAAATCCTTGGCTCTCTCTGTCAGTTCTCGCCTAATGAGCAGAGACACCTGAAACACAAACACAGCAACAGGAGTAGTACCAAGCACAGGCTGCTCCTCACTGTCCGTGCCCTCCAAAAGTGAAGCACAACTGCTCTTCACGGTGTTGGCAGAGACATTCCCCAACCCAAGCTCCAAACTATGGCCACCAACACCATCTCTGAGTAAGATACCCACAGCCACAAAAAGCATTTCCAAAACTCCATTACAGCTCACTTATAGTTACTACTTAATTGTTCTATGCAAGTAACACTGTCAGTAAAAAGCCTTGAAAGTGTCTTCTGCTTTAACATCCTGCCACATCCAGTTCCATAGTTCAGTTTTAGCAACAACCATTTACTTCTCCACCTTAGATTTGCTACTGTTTGCAGGCTGAGCTTTCCTATCTGTATTCCAGCACAGAAAAAGAAGAAATGACTTTTAACCTGTATCCCATCTCTTAATTACAGTAGCTACTCCACTTTTTTTTTTTTTTTTGGCTGTTTTGGGGGTTGTTGCTGTTAGATATGTTGATTTACTCTACATTTACTTGCCAGCACCTTTTTCAGGCAGCCAGACAAATCCTGCACCAAATACTGACCTTAACAGAAACTATTGCTACAGTATCACATGCTTGGCCACTCTAGCATTTGCTTTTACTTTTACTGCAGCTATTTCTGAGCAGAACTCTTAAGTAGTGACAGAAACCTTTCCTGTGTGAACTGTGAGTGCACAACTACATAAAGTCACTGAATTTTTTTCTGACTATCAATCCCTTCAATACCCATCACTTTATAACAAGCAATGGATGGATATGTGACAAGAAGACAAATGCAATTCAGTTTGTTCAAAAATTTCAGAGATCAAAGAATGATTCTTATCTGAGATCACAGATGCCTAACAGCCTCTGTCTCCAACACAACTGAAACCCCCACAGATACTCTTTGCTGACCCATCCTCTCCATGCATTCTCCTTCTACATGAGGACTAACAAATCCCTCCAGTGCACTCCATGTGGATGAACACAAAAGCCCGAAGCCCCTGACCATGGGGATACAGATCATTTCTCATAACAAAACCTGGATGCTCAGTTCTACTCTTTGGTTCCTTTAACGTGGATCACAGATGTGGTCTCTGATAGTTAAAAGATGCTTTGTATTTCATCTAACAACTTTTCCTCTTCAGCACCTTCCTAGTCCTGCAGGACCTCCTCTGAAGCCTTTTAAAACACGACCAGCATCTCCTCCCTGCACCAGCTTCTAGAGGTGATGAGAAATCCCTGGCAATCAACCTATTACAACACAAACTTTCACAAACAGGCATTTTAAAGTCAGATATTTCTAATACTTTGCAACACTCCTCCAGAGAACACTCTAAGCTTTTTCTAAGCAGTGCCTGCAGGGAAGGTGCCAAGACAACTGAGCCAGGCTCCTCTCAGTGATGTCAGACAATAGGACAAGAAGGCAGAATCTGAAACACAGGAAGTTCCACCTGAATATGAAGAATAACTTCTTTACTGTGCAGATGACAGAGCACTCCAACAGATTGCCCAGAGAGGCTGTAGAATCTCCCTCACTAGAGACATCCAAGAACCATCTGGATGCAATCCTGTGCTGTGTGCTCTGGGATGACCCTGCCTGAGCAGGGAAGCTGGACCAGATGACCCACTGTGGTCCCTTCCAACCTGCCCCCTTCGGAGATTGTAAACACAAGGTTTTGCTACCCTTCTGCAGCATCCACCACTGACAGGTTAGTACTTTGTTAACTGCTAATTCCCATTATTCTTCAGCTCTTTCAAAGCTGTTTAATTTGCTCTGACAGCCGTTCCGAGATCTATATTTTTAAAGCCAGTTCCACTGACCCCTGTGGACCATGAAATAAGCAGCTATCCCTCCCCCAGCGTTACCTTGTGGTGCAGTTTTGCATTCTGTGTACGACAGACCCGATTTCTTTCTCAGAAAGCTGCCACTGCAGCATTTGCCCCTGTACTGGAACCAAACTGCACGTGTGACGTGCTCTCCACGTGGCTGCATTACCCACCCTCTGAACACAGCTATCCCTCCTTGGCCTGTCCCAACTCTCCCCCTTCCCACCGCTCTGCAGCCCCTCCCTGGCGGGGCAGAGCTCACCTGGGCTCTCTGCGTGATGAGCTGCGAGGCGTTGAACTTGGCCACGACGCTCTTGAGCACCTCGTTGACGATGGAGGGCAGGACGCGCTCCTCGTAGTCCAGCCCCAGGCGCTGGTACATGCTGGGCAGCTCGGCGGCGTTGGGCCGCGTCAGCACCCGCAGCGAGATGTTCACCATCTGCAGGTCTGCGGGCACAGCCAGGGCTCAGGGGCCTGCGGGGGCTGCACAGCCCCTCCCCAGCCCCTCCCCACCGCGACAAGGAGCAATCGGCACCAACCGGGACAGGCAGGCTTTGGTTGGAAATTAGGGAGAAACCCTTCCCGGTGAGGGTGGTGAGGCACCGGCACAGGCTGCCCACGGAAGCTGTGCGTGCCCCAGCCCTGGAGCTGCTCGAAACCGGATCGGATCGAGCAACCTGGTGTGGTGAAAGGTGTCTCTATCCAGGGCAGGAAATCGTGGCTCAGCGATCTTTAAGGTCTATTCCAACCCTTTAGCATTCCGTAACTGTTTGAGCAGAGCCAAAACTACGGCCGAATTCCTGTCCCGTGCCTCCCACCTCGTGGCCCTTCTATCTCACCTTTGGAACCAGTGGGGGAGGAGATTTTCCGCGGCCGCGCTCGGATGTCGTAGATGATGGGATACTGGAACCAGGGGATCCTGCGGGGGGCGGAGGCGCGTTAGCGGCGAGGGCCCCGCCGGGCCGGGGGGGCCGGGTGGGAGCCGGGGGGGCCGGGCCCTACCTGAAGTGCAGCCCCTCGGCCAGGATGGTGTCCTGCTGCACGCCGCCAATGCGGTTGAAGAAGATGGCGCGCTGGCCGCCCTCCACTGCGGGGACAGAGCGGGGGCTTGGTCAGCGCGGGCGGCGGGAGCGAAGGCTCCGAGGGGCTGGGGGGGGGGGGGAAATCCACTCACCAATAAAGACGGACTCTCGCACGCCGTAGGCCAGGGCACCGGCGCCCAGCAACAGCTTAAGCGCGGTGCCGACGCCGCGGGGCCCGGTCGGCAGCCGCCCCGCCAGGTCCTTCAGGTTCTGCGCCATGGCCGCCCCGCCGCCGCCCCCGCCGGGAAGGACACCGGAAGGAGCGACTGTCGTGGCGCTCCGGCGGGAAACCGCGGCGCCGGGAGCGTCCCTGCTGCCCCTTCCCTCCCCCAGCACTCACCTTCCGGCGCGGCGGCCGCGGCGCTCCGGAAGCGAGTCCGGCCGGAGCCAGATAGAGGGCGCGCCCCGGCGCCATCTTGGGTGGCCGCGGCGGGAAGGGCGGGGCTGGGGCGGGGCCGGCGGGGCCGCGTGACAAAATGGCGGCGCCCAGGCGGCCACGTGGGGACGCGCAGGAGGAGGAGGAAGATGAAGGGCGCTCGCTGGAACGCAAGCGGCTCCGCGGGCAGCGGCGGCTCCTGGTCGTGCTGGAAGGGGCGAGTCTGGAGACGGTGAAGGTGCGGGCGGCGGGAGGTCGGGGTGGGTCCGGCTGATGCCGTGGATGCCCTCTCTCTCCGCTCAGCTGTTCGTGCTTTCTGTCAGGGTCTGTTATCTCTACACCCCTTGTGTTTTGGCCGTAGGTGGGGAAGACGTTCGAGCTGCTCAACTGCGACAAGCACAAGGCGTTGCTGCTCCGGAACGGTCGGGACCCCGGGGAGGTGCGGCCTGACATCACCCACCAGGTAGCCTCTGGATCCGGCGGCGCCTGGGGCGGCCGGGGCTGCTCGGGATAGCCCGGCAAGGCGGCCCGGGGATCGTCCCTCGGGCCTGAGGGTCCGCTTGTGCCCCTGGAGCCCGGGGGCGTGTTCGGCCTCCCCCGCTATGCTGGCGGGTTTTAGGTTGAGTCGCTGTTTGGGCCTGGGCTTGATTTCTTAGCATCACAGCGTTCCATCCTGTAGCTGGATGAGCTTTCAGCCTCAGCATCGGTCCTTTCTGCATTTGTGGGTGCTAACCCTCAATTTTCCCTAGAATTCCCTCTCTTGTACCTCTTTATCTCTGCTACTGTATGCTTTTCACTTTCAGAGTCTCTTGATGCTCATGGACAGCCCTCTGAATCGGGCTGGGCTCCTGCAGGTTTATATCCATACCAAGAAGAACGTTCTCATTGAAGTCAATCCCCAGACCAGAATCCCAAGAACTTTTGATCGATTCTGTGGTCTTATGGGTAAGTGATTCAAGCTCTACACCAGCTATAGAATAACGCAGGAAGGTGGTCAGGATTGGAGGAACTTCAGGAAAAGTAAAAAACCGGCACTGACCTTAAAATGTGAAAGTGAGAAAGGAACAGAGAAGTGAAGTCATCTTTCTGGGACGTTTAAGAGTGCATACCCCAGCTGTGTGTTCCTTAGCACAGAGGGGAGTGCCTGCAGGAGGTTGTGCTGTCAGCAAAGTAACTCTTTTCAGACTGTGATGGGAACTCTAAAGGCAGACAGTTTGTGTACCTCTGCTCAGCCAAAGCATGGAATTCCTCCAGCAAATAACCACACAGCTTAAGTGATTTCTTTTGTGTTTTCTCTTTGCCAGTTCAGCTGCTGCATAAGCTCAGTGTTAGAGCAGCTGATGGGCCTCAGAAACTGCTGAAGGTAAATATTCTGTAACTGTTCACAGCTAGTGTTGCAACATTCAAAGGACAACATAGGAGGGATTTTTTGGGGGTGGGAGGGGGGAGGTGTTTTTTTGGTTGGGGGCCCTGGTTGTGGATGTGGTTGCTATTCCATTCTGTCACATCATTGCTGGGGAGTCCTGGTTTCAGGGGGGCTCTCCCACATGCTACCCCAGCTGGGAGCTGCTGCTGCAGGAAGGAAACCCCAAACACACCTGTCTTTGGAGCTGAGGGATCTGTTTCCTCCTGTGAGCCTGACTGCCATGCCTGGGCATTGACTCTTTGGGTACAGCTTTTAAAATGGCAGAGAGAGGTGGAAATGAAGATATAATTAACTTGAATGGCTTCTGCAGTCAGAGGGGAAGACTGGATAAACCACAGGGACAAAGGGTTCATGACAATACTGGATTCCTTGGATGAAGAGCCACTACCCTTGCTGCTAGAAGCACTAGAAAAGTGGCAGCCTGAGGAAGGTGATGGTGATGTCATCCTGGCAGAGAACGCTTGGCCTGAGCCAGTGCATCCACCCCAGGACACGGGTCAGCAGGCAGGGCAGGGAGGGAGAAGGAGCAGCCTCTCCAGCCTTTTCCAGGCAGGGCTCTCATGAACCTGGCTCGAGGAACATGCCAGCACAAGGAGCTGCTGGGCTGGAGCAGGACCTCACTGTACCACTCCTCAAGACAGCAGCAAGACTCCCAGAAGCAAAGAAGAACTTATTGTGACTTAAATGCGTTCTGTAACTTTGTTTTGAAAAATCCAGATTCCCCAAAGGAGGAGAGTGGTTTTAAATCCTAACAGCAGCCTGCTTGCTAGTCGAGGCAAAGTTGCCTAAAGGGGATATAGGTCCTCCATGCCCTTTTTCTGTGCCTATTTCAAAGAGCACCTTCCAGATATGCACTGAGACTGGCAACATCTGGACACACCTGCTGGGGTTTGTCGTGTCCCTCTGCCTGGGGATCCTGACTGTGCTGCCCAACGCCTACTTCATGGCTTCTTTGCAGGAGAAGGTGGTGTTTGGGATGCTCTTCCAGCAGTGCTGTGCCTCAGCTTCTCCTTGCTATTCCATATTGCCTACTGTCACTTGGAGAAAGTCTTGTGGACTTTTTTCAAATTTGGATTATTCAGGAATTATTCAGGTCATGGGGAGCTCTGCGACTTGTTCTACTGCTCCTCACAGCCAAGACTCATCTACCTGTACATCACCTGGGCACGTCTGCCATCACTGAGCCTCAGTGCACGTGGGATTGTTCTTGCTCAGGGACCTGGGTGTACTGGGTGGGTAATCAGGGGGACAGCGAAACAGGATGTGTGCCTCAAGGGGATTTGATTCCTGAGCAAGGACAGTCTGTGGTGTTGAATTGCGTACGTAATGTTGGTTGTGGAATGACACCAGCGCTGTGTTTAGTAAATACCACAGACAATGAAGATGGGCTGCTCCAGATGCACCGGTCACGAGCTCCTGAGGCAGCCTGCAACCACCAGCTGAAGAATTTTTTGTTTGTTTGCCGCTTTTAGCAAACGCTGGATCTAGCTACGTGTCAGGGTCTGTTACCTCTACACCCCTATTCACACTTCATATTCATACACCCCTATTTCTGCTTTCTGCAGGTGATTAAAAACCCAGTCAGTGACCACCTGCCCGTGGGCTGTACGAAGATTGGCACCTCTTTTGCGGCGTCACAGGTGTCGGATCTGCGGGAGCTGGTTCCTGCAGCCGAGCCAGTTGTCATTGTGGTGGGAGCCTTTGCCCACGGCTCGGTGAGTGTGTGTATCCCTCCCCTGGGGCTGTAAAAAGGCTTCAGGCTTGTTCTGAGTGTGGAGGTTTCATCTGCCCTTTTTTTTGCCTTGGTTTCCCCTCCACCCACAGCCCCATTTTTTTCCCGTATGCTTGTCAAACAAAGGCCCAAAACTGCAATGCTTGGGAGCGTTCTCCCTTCTGAGGGAGGGTGTTAGTGAAGGCTAGCAGTTTCCCTGCTGAGGAAATACTGTGCCCCTGCAGTTGTTAGGGTTGGAAGGGATCTCTGGAGATTATCTAGTCCAACCTGCTGCCAAGGCAGGGTCAGCTGGAGCAGGTGACACAGGAACATGTCCAGGTGGATTTTGAATGTCTCCAGAGAGGGAGACTCCACAACCTCCCTGGACAGCCTGTTCCAGTGCTCTGCCATCCTCATCATAAAGAAGTTCTTCCTCCTGTTTTGGTGAAACTTCTTGTGTTTTAGTTATGGTCACTGCTCCTTGCCCTGTTGCCAGGCACCAGAGGAAACAGCCTGGCACCATCTTTTTGGCACCCACCCTTGAGATATTTATGTGCATTAATGAGTTCCCCTCTCAGTCTTCTCTTCCCTAGACAAAACAAGCCCTGCAGTCTCTCCTCCTGAGAGATGGTTCTGTGTGCTGATAATCTTTCTAGCCTCTGCTGGACCCTCTCCAGAGGCTCTTTGTCTTGTATTAACAGAGATGGGGCTCAGTGAAAACTTTTTGCAACTCAGTTTTTTTTTTTCCGTATTTCCCCCCCCCCCCACTTCTCGCAGGTCAATGTTGACTATACAGAAAAGATGGTCTCCATCAGCAACTATCCCCTTTCTGCTGCCCTGACCTGTGCTAAAATTACTACTGCCTTTGAGGAAGTATGGGGAGTAGTATGAGCTTCTGCTGCTACTGTTGTCATGATGGACTTGTATACAGTAACTTCACATTCTGGAAAGGCTCTTTAACGTGGGTGTGGACCTGGTGCAACTCTGGGCTCCTGGAAAACATTTCACCTTCGTCCTTGTAGCTTCTGAAGCAGTGAGACTTTAAACGGACTGCCCCACTGACCCTTTTTCCTCCTATTAAAGGTAACTTTTTTTGATTAAAAAGTGCTTGTGAATTTTACTTTCTCATTTTTCATATGTGGGCAGGCTGGATCCCCTTATAGCATGGGCTTGGCCCAAATTTGTCACAGAACTGGAATTCTTAGCTGTGCCCTGCTCACCCTGCTGTCACTCGGTCCTGTAGAATCGCCTTGCTCGGTGGCATGTGACAGTTCACACTCCCACACCGAGGCACCCGAGAGGAAAGGAGCTGAAGCCGATGTTTAAAAAGACCAGGAGCATTTTTTTTTTTTTTATCTTAGATGACAAACGTAGAAAAGTCAGAAGGTGGCTCCAATCCAACGCAGCACCTGCCGTGAGTGTGGTACAATCATCTGGTGTCAGCGGAGAGGCCAGCGCCGGCCGCGGGGCGGCAGAGATAAGGCAACAGACAGAAGGTGGAGGGTCTCAAGGAGGCTCGCTCGGATCCCCTCCTTCCGGGTCTCTGACCCTGGGCTTTCTCCTTCCCCCTCCTTGCGTTGAAAAATAGTCATACTTCAACACAGCAAACTTGGCAGGTGATGCTTTGCTTCCGGAGTGTTAAGTGAACTCCTACGAATGCACAGGTGGTACAATCTGAAAAACAGAGGAGCCCTGTATTTGCTTCGGTTGATTCGATGTTTGCTTTTCACCTTGGGCTGCAGCATTGCTGCCCCACTTCACCTCCTGGTCTCTACCTCATACAGCCTTACCTTTTGGCTGTTATTCTGCTCTTTTTAGCTTCTCTTTTCGTGGCACAATTAATCTGCGAATGTAAGGCAACACCAGCAGTAAGGAGAAGAACAAGACGTGGCCGAAGAAATAAATAGACCTGTACACCTGTAAAGAGAAAGGCAGGGCTGGGGATCAGCAACCAGCTTTAAGCCAAGAACATGGGGGAGGAGATGGAGGGAACAGCGTTGACCACTTGGGGTCACCAGTTTGTGGCTACTAAATACCTTCATCCATTTGTCCCAGGTGAAAAGGCAGAATGGCACCAGGGAGTAACCCATAAACATCCAGTGGTTAGTCTGTTGCAGCACGTAGAAGATGGGCCGCAAGAGAGTGATGGAGGCCAAAGTGCTCAGGGGAGGACTGTCCCGAACAAGGTTCATGGCCTAATTTAAAGAAAGAAGACAGAATTCTCAACAGTTGGATGTCCTGTGGCTGTACATGCAGGTTCTGGGGCCAAAGTTCTCCATCCAGCTGTGTAAAATGTGTTTCAGTAAGCAGCTAGTCTAAAAAAGTAGCTAAATACCCTGTCCTGGCCAAAGTTTTAATTAAGAAAATACATTTTAATAAGGAATATTGTTCTCTCAGTACTAGGAGATTAACAGAGGCATTCAGCTCATGTGTTTGTCCTCCAATCTTTCCAGCGGCCAAGCACTTCAGCCGCCCTCTGCTCATATGCCAAGTTTACCACTTTTCTCCCTGTCAGCTTCTGCAATATATTTATGGTTTGCCCACGCAGAAAGCAGCAACCTACTGAACTCCTGAGAACAAAACCCTGCTGGGCTTGAAAACTAATTCCAAAGCAAGCAGCTATTTTTCATATTTAATGCAAGTAAACCTTCAGCGTGGCACTTTCCAGACTCTGGGGGGGAGAGGCTAACATAATACGGGCCCCCCCCATTCTGGTAAGTCAGACAAAGCCCACCTGTCTTTCCACGATGACTATAAGCAGCTCCATCTGAAAGCACACCAGGTAGCCAGAGTGCAGCCCGTGCCAAATGGCCAGGAAGAACAGGGCCAGTGCCTGTGACAGCAGTTTGTTGCCCAGGAACTTCAAGCGCTTGAAGATGTAGCTGGAGCAGAAAAGAAACAAAAGTGCCTCCAGGTTATCATCTGCCCTCCCCTGGCTGTGTCAGGGATGGAGGGCCCAGGGGACCTGATGCCTTTGCACACCCCGTGGTGGCAGGAACAGCATGACCAGGGCAAAACCTACACCAAAACAGTCTTAAAGAAATCCCAGCTATAAGGGGGAGAATGGGGTCATTACATACAACTTTGCTGTGTGTCCCAGAAAATGCTGAACCAAAACCCATCCAAGTTTGGTGTGGGGAGCACCAAGAGCCACGATGCAGGAAACAGCTGTCAGAGCAGCTCTGTGGCTGGCTGAGCAGGCAGGCAAGCAGCCCCAAGGGCTCACTGTAGTGCCAGTCTAGTCTCTGCTGCCATCGGCTGCTTGCCTTTATTAATGAACTGCCCTTCCAGGTGAATTGAAAGGTTTCTCTAGCCCAGTAACCCAATAACCTGTTTCTAAGGGCACAGCAGCAAAACATGGGAAAAGGTGCACACACTGAAAACTGGCAGATTCTTCCTCTAAGCTCCTGCTTAGCCTAAGGCCTTGATTCTGCTAACAGAACTGACTCATTATAGAAGGAAAATTTTGTCCTGCTCACCGAGCCACCCAAGCATTGGTGTTGATGTTGAAAGAAGCAATGGTCCCTGTGAACAAGGGTGTTGTCTCATACAGCCAGACCTTCATGTTGGCACAGGCATTCCACAAGGGCTTTCCATTCTCGTCTTTCCCATTGTAACCCAGACCAGCAAGGATGCAGACACCCTCCTATCAAAAAATGCACAAGAAAGGTGAAAATGTTGCCCTTATTTTGCAGGAGGAGCAGAGCTGAGGAAGTGCTGACTATCACTGTGTTGAGAGAGCATCACTACAGATGGCAAACAAACAGATTAAAAACTGCCTTTAGTTTAGCTAGCCTTTGCTAACTTACAGCAAGCTGAACAGACCTGCACTGATCTCCAGATATTTGGATTTCTTCCATTTAGTGCTAAGTCCAAGAGGCTTGGACCTTTATTCATTTGTCTTTTGCTTCTGGAACGACACCTAGACTCACCGTAACAAGCCAGCAAGTTACGTATTTGTAGAGTATAATCTTGCCCCAGATCAATATGTAACCACAACGGAACCAGAAAGGCTTCTCCTGCAGAGGTAAGAGTGAAACAGAGTAAAAATAAAACCTGGAGTTGAGTGGCCATCATGACACAAGGTAAATGGGATCTTGGCACCATATTTTGTTTTGATCTGATGTATGTGTTAAGACATGGACTGGGCTGCCAGGCTTATGCAGACTTACACATCGTTCTCCTTCCTTTGGTAACATTTGGCTGTACTGAAAGAGGTAGAGTTTGGGAAGACTCTGGGAGTAGCATGATCAAAATGCTTGCTGATAATCTGCCAGTAGGAATTATCTGTTAGGAGTTTTCCAAGAACCTCAAAGATTATGGTAAGCCTTACAAGTTACTCTAGTGAAATTCTTTGCACATAATGGTTAAATGGAAAGAGGTCGTAAGATATGTATATCAGGTTTCCAAAACCAACAGTAGCATTTAAGGTCAATTATCTATTTGTAAAAGTTTTCATTTGTTTCAGTTTTGCTTAATAGATTCCTGTTCTGCATCAGATGGAATCCACAGGACAGGTGGTAAAGCCAAATTGGCTGTGGAAAAGCTTATCTCTAGTTGCTGACTTATTTTTAAATTGATGCAAAGATAAAAAAAGAAATTAAAAAATAATTCCACTCTTGTAGATCCAGTGCCCACCAGAGAAGTAGAATTCTTCCACACCCCACCAGGCCAAGTGAATACATACCATATAGTCATCTGAGGTGAGGTATTCATCAGAGATGTACAGGCTTGACAAGGTGTAGGTTACTAGAAACAAGAGACCCAGGCTCAGGCGCTTGAGAGCAGGCACAAAACTGAGAAAAATACGGAGGTCAAATAAATGCCTTGGAAAGAGACCATCAGATTCATAGTTTTAAAAGCAGAGGTGGAGAGGAGGAGGTAGGGGAGACAGCAACAGGGAGCCACCACATTCCACTGCAGCAGCTGCCTCCATTTGGAAGGATGGGATACAAACATCACCAGGTTTTGGAACCGAGTCTGTCCTAGAGATGTCAAATGGTTGTTGATGTTCATGCCCTGGAACAATGCTGGGACATTAAGCAGAGTTACAAGCAACTTTTGAAAAACTGCCTTGACTCATAAATCCCTTCTGGTCACAGTACTTCTGTGTCCAGGTGAGAAGGCAGTCTGCTGCAGGGAATGTGGAGAATTCAGCATTCTAGGATCGTAGGAAGAGGAGAAGCCAAGCAGCTTTGTATTACCTATTGGGTCTCTGGCCTGGAACGTCAGTCATCTCACCCCTTGCCAGTTTCTGATAGTCTGTCATGGAGAACTGAGGCCCAACCATGAAGGCACCATAGAAATAGGAGAATCCTGAGACCTCCAGCAAGGTAGGAACCCCCCGAACAGCAAATCGCCGCTGCTCAGGGCTCAGGAACTCCTGCACCAAAGGGAGTGGCATTAACATCATCCCAGGGGTTTTGTACTAGCTCTGGATGTTATGTCCTCACCCTGCCTCCTTACTGGTTTCAGTTCTTGCTCCCCATGGACATGGAACTTTTACACTTTGTACTTCATGTCCGTTCCTCTCCCCAGCCCTCTATATCCCCATCCCCTCCAAACAGCAAAAAAATTCCAATGGTTGAGACCAGTTGCACAGATCTCTATCCCCAAATAAGCTCCCAACATGGAAGGGATCTACTGACATGCATCCCTGGCAGCAGAGTAGGCATAGTAGGAGCACTGTATCTGACCTATTCCAGTCCCTGACTGCAATTTCATGTACTCTTCCAAGACCTTATTGTGCTAAAATTCCTACTTCTTGACGCAAAAAATTGTCTCTAAATACTTGAAGCTTCAGCTCAGGAAGTTTCAGCTTGACCTCATCTTCCTGCAGTCAGCATTAATTCCATGGATGCTACCAACTTGGTCAGGCCTCAAACAGGAGATGGGGAATGCAGGTACTTGAAGCAGGATTGAGGGACTGTAGCATGTGTAGTGCCCTCTCCCACATGCTGTGCTGTGCAACTTCTCTGTTTCATCTGAGCTAAAAACAGGGTCCTAACAAGTGGTAAAGGGCAACCATTGACAAGGACATGGTAAGACTAACCAAAGGAAAGGAAGATGGGAACTGAGATCCAGTACTGACTGTCTGCAAGTTAAAAGCATGCTACCCACAAGACACAGAGCATCAGGGACTGGGAATCTAAAGCAGTAGATTTGGAGGAAGGAGATGGTGGGGAATTTGGAAGGGTCAGAGTAATATTCTGATATAACTGAAACAACTTCTGTCCATCTCTAATCACTATTGTCTCTCTTCCAAATTATTTTGTTCCACTCTAGAATTCAGTGCCCTCAAACATTCACAGAGGCTCCCCTCTCAGCTGTGGCTTTTACCTAACAATGCAGCTTGCTAACTCACATCCTTTGAACTTGATTTTCTGATCTCTAGCTCACTGGGACAGCATGGAATGACGGAGAAATGGTTTCTGACTCACCGGATCTTTTCCTCCATCATAGTAATCGATGGCCAGACCTAGAGGTGAGAAACAGCGACTTGAAGCCTTGGGATGGGCACAGCTTGCAGAGTGCAAGAGAGAGAAGAGAGGTGTCACTCACCAATCAACTTAAGTGTCAAGACACAATGTGGCATTGTCCACTTGATGTCATAATGCTCTGTGGCTGTGAAGTAATATCCAGCCATAAGGTATGTCTGAAAGAAACCATTGTTTGTGTTATTCAAACTAATTCCTCCAGCTGGTTTTGATCTGCCTCCACTTTTCCACCCACAGCTGCTTACTGAAGTGCAAAACTGAGCAGAGGCCTCCCTTCTCCAAACCCAGGGAATAAGAAAGAGGGTTTACCATCTGAAAGAGGAATGTGGTGATGACGGCAGTGATTGTGCGACCCATTAGTCTCAGTATGAGGAACTGGATTAGGACACATATCAGGGAATGAAGAAACTGCATCCCTGTGGGCAGGAAAAAGAGAGATAAGAAATAGAAATTACGTTAATAGGTCCTCCCAAATCGCAGCATGCCCTGGGCCAGGCAGCTCTCTCCTCCCAAACTCCTCTTACCAAAATTGAAGTAAGCAATTGAGAGTCCCGTGAACACATTGTAGAGATGAATGAGGTAGGCCTCCTTCTGGAAGAGGAAATAGCGCTGGAACAAGGCAAAAGGATATCCTGAGTAGAGAGAGAGAGAAAAAAAAAAGGAGTTGTAAATAGGTTTAGACAAGTATTTGTCATGAACCAAACTATAGCCTTTTTGAACGTGTCATTAGGAACGTGTACTTTACATGATATATCATCAACACAGGGCATGGTGTTAATTCCTGATACCGCATTTGCATCTTGGGAGACAGACTCCAGATGAATTACTCTGTACAGAAGAAAATACTTTAACAGGAACATATTTATAGCAAAACTGACATTGAAGTGCCAAAAAATTACAGGATTACAGTTTCTGGCCTCATTCAATATATGAGATGGATAATGCTGAAATACGTGAATCACACTTCAGCCGCTGATTCATTTCCCAGTTCTGTGACAAATACAATGAACATGGCAAGAAGCCAGATCAAAAAAAAAAGGGGGGGAGAAGGGAGAAGCTTTATGGTTAATACCATTACGATGCCCAAAAAAACCTCAGTCCCACTCCCACCTCAATGAGTTCTTTCAGCTTTAATTTCAGAGCTCCTCAGGTGACCTCCAGTAAGATACTCTTGCTTTTCTAACTCTGCAACTTTGGATTTGCATCTGATTTGTGAACTACTGGGTACACAAAGCTGTAACTAAAATCCACTGGTACTACGCATGTGGTATTTTTGGAAAAAAAAAAATCAGTCAGAAGCATTTCATATGGAACAGCTAAGAAAAGTGGAAGGGGTTTTTTTCCTTGCATTTTCTGCGAGGTAACTCCTAGTCTACGTTAGGAATGCCTCCAGATTATTCATCTGTGGCTCAAGTGAGAAGCAAACATTTGTAAAGCACTCTGGTAGTACAGTGAGAAGCGTCACACAGAACACACAAGATTCAATTAAATTCTGTTGTCTAGGTGAATTTCACAAAGCACACATTAAACATTGCCACATAGCAGACAGTAAATATAATATGTCTTAATACACAGTGGCATGGGAAGGAGTTGCAATTAGTGTTTTTAAAGGCATGTGCACAAGGTGCTGAACTGGGCTACCAGAAGCCACCTTAATTCTGGCATTTTGTAACTTTACTGCTCTACTTTGCAAGCCTCTGTGTTCTCTTACCCTGCTCAAAAAAAGGGGAAATTCATCACATACCACAATACTGGCATCCACACTACTTATCATCCTAGCTGGAATCAGAAGCAGTGGCTGGAGCTCTGCTACCTGCACTAATGGAGTAGTAGTAGCAGGAGGTGGTCATGTTTTATATGGAGCAGTAATAAAAGGTGATGAAGTGCACATTCTGCCGAGAAGTGTATGATGGATGGAAGGCTTCCAATAAGCAAGGCCAAGTCTAGTCACTACTGCGAGAGGAAATGAGAAACTCTGTCATGTTATTTAAGTACGTCTGGCAGTCTGGCAGTGCTAACAGGCTGGAGCCATTTTAAGGCCCTCTCTGTCCCCACAAATCCCTTGGGAGGGAGCTCTGGAGCTGGGGACTTTTGGGCTCTTTTCTAGCTCCTTTTGGGCTCCTACTGCATCCAGTTGCGTACCTGCTGCCTCCTGACACCGAGCTGCTGCTCCCCATTTCCCCAGCCTCCTGCCCACCCCTCTTTTGGTTCTCCCTGCCTCCTTGCTGCTGTTCCTTCCTCCTTTTGTGTCCCACGCCACAGGCTGCTTTCTGGCCAGCCCCACATACCACGGCTCTCCGCTCCCAGAGCCTGGCAACCTCCCTCCTGCACATCCAGCCTGCTCTCCCTTCCAAAGCAGCGGCCCCAAACTCCCCTACAAAATGCCTTGCCCAAGCCACCCCTCTCCCTTCCCGCTCTTCCATGCTTTTTACACGGCCCACTGCTGTCCCATTCCACCCCCCCGCCACTGCTGCCCCTGGAAAGAGGGAATTGGCAATGGGAGTTCATCACATGGGCTCTCTGGGGATACAGGAGTAACTCAAAGAGTTAGAGCAATTCACGTGATTTAAAAAAAAAAAAAAAAGGTAGTATTTTCTACTGGCCCTTTACTCAGAAACATACAAATGGAGATTGTTTGTTCAGGAGCCAATCCTCCTGCAGAAGTTTAATAGCCATAGGAAGAACTGGCTATGAGAAATGGAAAGCGGTAAAAAATACAAAGTTTTACTATGAGATTAGATCAAAAGTTAAAAAGCTGAGGTTTACTGTGGAAAAATGTTTCCCCCTTCTGAGCAAAGGGGGGAAAAATCAGATCAGAAGCACAGGCAAAGCACAATTTATTGCTGTTCATCAACATGCATGGTTTTAAACCTTTGTTTTAAAGGGTCTCCCACTCTCTCAAAAATCGCTAATATTTTGCAGAAGAGTCAACTTCTACCACTTTTTTTTTCCCTCTAGCCATTTCTACAGACATAATTAAAGTATGACTGAATACTACAATGTAACTACTGTTCCTACTTTTTCAGAACCTGTCTCACTTGTCAGCTGTGCTCCTTTTTAGCTCTACAAAGAAGATCATGTCATGGTTTGGGTAATGCTGCTCTGAAGGAAAAAGAATTATGAACCCTTGCAAATAAAGAGTTACTAATAATACACACTTCATCAATGTTTTTAGAAACTATAAACTTAAAGCCTGGTCTTGCATTACATGGCTGCTGTTCCAGTTCAAAAGTCACAACATCAGCCTAAATTCTTCTGATATCCAGAGTAACTTGTTAGTACTCTGGACTGCAGTTTCCCTACAGTTTTGTTGCATGAGATAATTTTCTCAGTTTTACAACTAGGCCAGTTGCATGCTGCAGATACAAACTTTAACCCCCAGAGAGCAGTGGATACGGGGTAGCAATGGTCATTCTGATGTGGCCTGTGCCCTTTGGAACACTCATAAGCTATCTATTAAGGAACAAACAATTTCTGCTGATAACAACATCAGTACTCCTGCTCCACTACCATGTCCCTGAATTAGCACAGCAGCTTCTGGAGTTATGGTTGCCTTCTGGCAAGCTGGATGTCACCTTTGGATATGCCAGCAGCAGGACGCTGTGCTGCTTTGCTTCTGCCATTCAGAGCACCAGGACAAGAGTCCCTGCTCCTTGCTGCCAAGAGGCTCTGCCCAGCAGCTCCCACTCTGCCAAACTCCTCTTTCACAGCTCCCTAAGCAGAGGGGACCGAGCAGGAAAGCAGCTGTAAGACTCCTGGAGAAAAAAGCAGGGAACTTCTGATCAAAACTCATTCTTCCCTATGCACCAAGGAGCTGAAAAACAGCCTGCACACAGAGTTGGGTTTGCCTCTAGACACACTTTCTGTAGAATCGAGCTAGCAATTGAGATTATTTTTATTTTTTTACTTCACAGGAACAAGAGGATGATGATCTCTGGTTAAGGGAACCACACAGATGGAAGGAATGGACAAGCTCAGCTTCTTGGCCACAGCCATTTGAGAGAGTAATGGGCCACTGCACAAAGCCCAGGTTGTCCACAGTAACAAGAACCTAATTGAGAAAAAAAAGTTAAATCATCAAGAAGGTGGATTAAGCAGGAGAAAAGTCATCTAATCCCAAGCAAAAATAATGCTGTCAAGTTTGCCATCTTCTGGACTGGGTGATTAAGATGCCTCTCTTTTTCCAGAGATAAAGCTGCAAATAAGAACAGCAGAAACATTCTTTTCATCTCTGCTTCCTTTATTTCCCCTTTTATATGCAGTAGCTATATCTCATCTTCAAGCCAGTACCTTCTCCCTTTTGTTGAACATTTAACTCCTCCTTTGTTGGCATCCATAAGGGAACTGTCTCCATTTTTGTATAAGAATGGTAAAAGGAATGGGACATCAGGAAAAAAAAAAAGGTGTTAAAATACCAGCCTTACCTAATATTTTGATTCAAAGTTATCACTGCAAAAGTGCCACACCTTGTTTAAGACTGGGTGCATAAACATGAGTATTTTAATTCAGCTCAGGAGTTTACCTTGAAAGTCCACTCAGGCGCTTTAGTTTGCATAGCAGAACAGTCTGAAAGCATGTGAACAGGGCCCTCTTCACACGAAACTGAACTGAAAACACTCCAATCAATGGGTGATCAGTGTGTATGACCTGACTGAGGCAAATCCAAAGCAAGTGCTCTAAATCCACAGACAAGTCTGCTCTATAGCTGCTCCTACTGCACCATATTTCTTCCTAATGTAAACACAGGCAGTGTGCAGCATTACTCAACTCCCTCTATTTTCTTATTATTTACGGAATAAGATGTATTCAAAGGTATGAGTTTAAACAAGGCAGCACGTGAGTGTTCTGTGACAGGGCTGGTTTTATGACAGGACATTAACACATTTCCCATCTCTTACCCAGCAGAATCAGTCATTCATGGGCCCTGCAGTAAGGTTCCTGCTTGGCTGACCAGTAGGAACTAAATTTGGGATAAGCCAGCAGCTTTGAGTTAGCACAAGAAGAATTTCACTGAGCCTAAAAGTCTTGAAGATGCAGGGAGCATGAAGCAGAGCATGTAAAAAAAAAAATGATGAGAGGCAGGAAGTGCAGGAGATAAGACAACTTGAGAGTGAAGCAGTAGGTTTCTGGCACCCATTGAGTAAGAATGTGTTACTTTCTGCAGGTCCTTGCTATGTCTGTGGTTGAAGGAACACTTTCCCAATGCTTTTCCTGGCAGGTCTGGGCAAACCAGCAGGGTCATTTCTGGCTCAGGGCTGTAAACAGCATGTTGGCCCCTCTCCATATTATGCAGGTAGCTCACAAGGCACTGTGTAATATTACGGTCAGATAAATAGCTCTAATGCTTTGGGATTGTACAGCCATGCAAGAAACACGAGCAACAGAAAGTATTAAATACACAGTGCCATCAGGCCTCCTGTATCCTGGCTTATGCTTTGAGCAGTGACAGCAGGAAAGAAATCTGGACCCCTCTCATGTGAGGACAGGAGCAGCAGCACAGAAACCCTGTTACCTCAGAGTAGCTCCAGTGGGAACACTGGGCCCTGGACCTACTGAAGAGTGCAAGCTAGAGTTCATCCCTCAAAGACATCCTCATATGATTGACAGACATTAGTGTACTGACATACCACAATTTTTATTGTGGCAGGGTCCAGAACTGTGCTTCAGGTATTCCTGCTGTTGGTACTGCTGCCAAATTGCAGATTCGTTTATTCAAAGGTTGTCTATGCAAATTTTTACGTGGGGGAAGTCTGCAGTTAGTTTTTCATCTTGTACAATCCAGGTAAGGGACTCCATTCTAGCTGTATTCTCTGCTTCTAAATTGTAGCATGTATAAACCTGTCCTCAATTTAAATACAAAGCTGTGACTAAAATCCCCATAATTTGCTCAGCAATGTGCCGTTACTTGTTCACTGAAACGACGTGGAGCTCTTTAGTTTTAAGAACTCTAGTTTTAGTTCTTGAATGTTCTTGCCTCCTCCTTTCTCCTTCTCTTGTTCTCCTCTGTATTTAATTTTTTTTTTTTTGCCAGTCATGTCAGAATGCCAAGTTTTAAACGACCTCTTTTGGTCCTCCTTATTTCAGCTCACTACCAAGCAAACACTTACTCTGAATCAAGAGAGTAAATTCCGACTATTTTTTTCAACGGTAACTCAACTTTCTTCAGAAATTAATGTAAGAAGTCGGAAAGTCCTTTGTGATTCTTCCTCTTTTTCAGAAGACTATTTTTACCGGTTTGTGGTGATCTTATGAAAGCAAAACCCTAGAAACTGTTGTCACAGTAAAACTGCACAGTATAGACGGGAAACTGCATCCCAGAGGAAGAAATAAGCAACAACTTTTTAGTCCTTCTTTAGAACCACGCTTCGCCCTCACGGCCTTGTTCTGAAATAATTCAGCACTACTAGCTGCAGCCAACAAAAATAGTTTTCTTCCTGAATCTGTGTAAACACCTGAAACGGAGGAAGTGAAGGAAAAGCCACACTTAATGTCCTAATGCTACTTCCAGCTTTTAGAAATGCCTTTCATTTATACCCCATGCCACCCTATGAAGTGATCATCAGCACTAGTTGCATTACCAATGAGATTTAAAGGATTGCAAGCTAAGCTTCAATTAAATGAACATTCCTTTGTGCAGGGCTAAGGAGCTCCTCTCACTCTCCTCTCACTTTACTCTGGAGTAGTGTTTGGCCCTTCCTTTTAAAGTAATGCTATAGGTTTAATGCTTTACCACCCAGTGCTTACCCATCCATTAAACAGGAGAGGTGGAGTCAGTCCCCTCTGCTGGAGTGGTTCAACCTACATGACCTGCAAGAGTGCCAAACTGCAGGCAAGGCTGTTTTGCATGCCCTGAAGCCTTCTGTCTGAAGTTATGCCTTCCACTGCATCTAATTAAATATACTGAGCTAGGGAGAAAGGACAGGGAAAAGTGCAGCTCCAGCCTCCTGGTTTGGTTTATCCATTTGAGGCATGCAGGGGAGAGATGTGGTTTTCTAGACCCTGATCCCCAGAATTTTAATACAAATTCTAAAGATCCATTGAGACTATGCAAAACAGGTAGTGGCCTACCTCGGGAAGGGACACTGTGGCATCTCAGTGGCTTATTGTCAACACTACACGTGGAACATTTGTAACAGCATGCAGGAGTCTCACACTTCCTTAATCTACTGACTGCAGCAGTCAGCTCTTATCATCATTAGGACAATAATTATCTGCTGCTCATTTCTAAGAAGTGGTGCTGTTCACCCATAAGACGCTGAGCAGGAAACACCCTCCCAGCATCGTGTCCCAACTCACTGCTGGCAAGAAGCAACTCGGAGAGTATGATCAAGGGGCATTCTGCAGAGGCATCTCTCTGCTGTGTCTGCCTCCACACACGCTTTCTAGGACCTTTTCTGCATCAGCACTTGTTAGACTGGTCCCTTGGTGTGACTAATGTCATAGTGAACTATCCGCTTTTTCTGGTTTAGGTTTCTGCCAAGCAAGTAAATTCAATCAGATCGCAATTAAAGGACCAGAGTGGGAGACATGGGAGAAAGGCAAGCAGGACTTTTCCTGTTCAGCAGTGGGGAGCTGCTGGACTAATTAATGCTGGCTTGTGTGCCTGTCCTGTGTGTCTCCTATTACTTCACTTTTTTCTTTGTAGCAGTTTGGTTTAATGAACTTCTATGTTGAGTTCAAAACGACAGTTCAGTCTCCTGTATATACCCTCCACGGGAAGAATGTTTTGCTCAGTTTGATCTCACACATCATAAACTAACTCAGGCAGAATTAAGTCTGGTGCAGACCACGGTTACAGAGTGACACAGTTTTTCTTGCTTGCATTTCCTTTAAAAATACTATACTTCTAGTTAGCCAAAGCAACTTTATTTTGACAGATGACACAGTAGTGGCTGTATCACTTGAAATATACTTTCAGGTTCAGAGGACAGCTTGTATTTTCTTTCTGCTAGGTGACTACACCACCAAATGCTTTCACAACCCAAAGTTTCCCTGAGCATGTATCTGCAGAGATTTACACAGATAGCATGTACACATACACTTGAATTAATGTTTTGGGAGCTACAGCCTCCCCCTCAATCGCCAGCCCACATCACAACTCCAGCCCTGCCTTAACCATTTCGCATGGAACTCAAGCATCTCATGTTTACATAAGCACAGGCACAGTGTGTTTTGCAACACGCTTCGCGCTGCAGGTGGAGCGCAGGACATCACCCCAGTTCTACCGGCACTGAGCTGGAAGGTTTTGCTCACCCTCGCTGGTGATGCCTCTGATGACATGCCACTCCTTCACAGTGCCACCACTGCCGCAGACACGGGAGATGTCCCCGGGCAGTGACGCCCCTGCACTCGGACGGGGCAACACCGGAGGGGCTGAGCGGCTTCCCGAGCGGACACCCCTGCGGACACACGCTCACGGGGCACTGGATGCACACGCACCACCGGGCACTCACGGGACAATCGCAAACAAAGTTCCCGTGCCCGGGACTCGGACCCAAACCGGGGTCTTTCGCAGGCACTCCCGGCTCCTCCTCGCCCCGCTTCCACAGGCGGCCTGCCAGGACCGCACCCCGACCTCCCGCGGGGAAACGGAGCGCGCTCCCCCTCCGCACCGGGAGGGCAGGGGCCGGCCCCGGGCAGCCGCGGCGGGGCACCTCGCGAGCTGCCCGGGCGGGACGGGCGGTGCCGGTGGCGGCGGGATCTCTCCCGCCGGCTCGGCGCGCACACGTGGCCTGGCGCGGCGGCGCTGGCACAGGTGCGACTACGCGCGGGAGAGGCGATGCCCCGCCACGGCCCCCGCGCAGCGCGGCGCGGCGGCGGCGGCGGCGGCGGGGTCACCCGTTCCCACTGCCGGCGCGGAGCCCCTCCCGGGGCGCCAGCCCCGTCGCCCCCCGCCCTGCCTTACCCATGAGGATGGACAGGATGAGGCGCAGCGCCTGCTCCGACGAGCCCAGGGCCTCGGCGAGCCGCGCCAGGCTCCAGGCGGACCCCGCCACCGCCATCTTCCCCGCCGGCCGCCCCGCCGGCCGGTCGCGCCCCGAACCCGGCAGCGGCACCAGCCACCGCGGCCCCCGCACCGCGCGCGGCCCCCTGCGCGCCCATTGGCTGCGGCGCGGCCGGCCCCGCCCCGCCGCGCCTGCGATTGGGCAGCGGTGGCAGCGGGGCAGGGCCCTGCGCGCACTAAGGCAAAGGTTACCCGCGAGTGGGCGGCGACGCGGGCTGGCCCCGCAGGCCAATGATTGGAGAAAGCGCTGCCGGGGGCGGGGCCGGGGGCCCGGCGGGGGCGGGCCCGGGAGGGCGGGGCGGGGCGCGGCTCCCGATTGGCTGCGGCGGGACAGGAGAGCGGCGGGGCGGGCCGGGGGTTATTCGCGGACACGAGGCGCGCGCGGGGAGGGCGGGAGCGCGGGCGGCGCCTGGGCCGCGCTCTGGGGCCTCGGCCAAGGTCTGGGTCCCAGTCTAGGTGTAAGTCTGGGTCTAGCAATGAGTCTAGCTCTGGGTCCTGGCTCTGGGTCCTCGATACTGCCTGTGGCTTTGGCCTTGACCTCAGTCAAGGGCCACAGCCCCGTCCCTGGTGTTGGCCTCAGCTTCAGCCTCAGCCTCATCCTCATCTTCAGCTCAGGGCACTGCTTGAGTTTCCCCAACAGTGCCGGCTCCCACAGCCCCAGTGGCTTCCAGAGGACAGAACCCCGGTGCTTGGCTCCTATGGCCCAAAGGGATCTGCTTCCCTTGCGGGCATTGTGGCAGCAGCTGTGCTGTGCCCTGCGCCTGTGGCACCCCGCTCAGTGTGTCACAGCAGCAGGCACAGCGTCCGTGGGGGTCAGCAACAGGGCAAGGAGCAGTGGCCGTAAACTAACACACAAGAAGTTCCAGCTCCACGAGGAAGAGCTTCTTTACATTGAGGGTGGCAGAGCACTGAACATGCTGCCCAGTTGTGGAGTTTTCCCCCCTGGAGACATTCAAAACCTGCGTGGATGCATTCCTGTGTCACCTGCTCTAAGTGACCCCGTCTTGGCAGGGAGATTGGACTGGATGACCAGAGGTTCCTTCCAACCCTAACAATTCTGGGATTCTGTGACTCTCTAGTCACTCAGCAGCTGGGCCCACACAGACTCCTCATAACTCATCTGCTGGATGGCCCTCCCTTAGGTGCATCCCTTCATGCAGCTCTCCGTGTTTGCACCCCAAGTTCTCAGCTGAAGTTTCAGGTGCAATAGATGTGATCCTTTCCCCCTGTTTGTGTTACAATTTTCCTGCTGGGTCACTTGGTTGGACAAACTCAGCTGAAGGGGCAAGCACAGGCTCACACAAAGGTTCACATAAAAAGGGACCTCTGGAGTTCTCTGATCCAAACTGCATCTCACAAGCAGGACTCAAAGCTGGAGCCATTTGCTCAGGGCATTGCCTGGGTAATTGCTGTACATTTTCATGGTTGGAGAGCTCCCAGCTTTTCTGGGCTCCTGAACCAATGCTGAATCATCCTCTTTATCCTAGTCCATCCTTATCACTACCCTTTAGGTAGCAGCACCAGCACCTGTTAGATCCCATTTCTTGTCAAATCTGACTGGGAAAGGGACTGACTGGAAGCATGACCACATAGACCTCATTTACTTAGGAGACCAGGCTAAAGACCTTGCCTCTTCTTGCCCTTCTCTTTTCCGGGCTAAACAAATCCAGATTTACCAATAGCAAAGCTCTAGTCACCTATCCAGTGGGCTCTTTCCATTTGGTTCATACCTCTCTTAACCTGGGGCGTGAGTAAGTGTGTGAAGAAGGGGAGATCCTGGCCTTCTCCTCCAGAAGCCCCCTGAAGGCAGCGTAAGTGCAGAGTGGCAGGCCAAGATGTATAGCAAGGCTTTAAAAACCCTCCTGGGTAGCTGACTCCACCCAGCTAGACTTTGCAAACAGGTTGCTATATTAGTCCACCCTAACTGGTGGACAAATTTACAAATTTGCTTTTTTTTTTTTTTTTTTTTTTTTTTTTTTTTTTTTTTTTTTTTTTTTTGCCAAGTCCAAGGACTGTCTTTTCAAGGCATATCTATCTCTCATTTCCACGTTCAGTTATGTGTTTATGGTGCTCAGGCCACTTTCCTAAATCAGTTCCATGTGAACATGAGGACTGTCTGTCCCTCCTCAAGTTGTGTTTGACAAGAAATGATCCACTTAACTCTGTAATTTACTGTTGTCAGAGAAGAGTTTCAAAAGCAGCATCTGTTCCTGAGATTGCCTAACAATTTGCATTGCAAGATTGTATCCAGTTGCTTGAAATGTTGCTATATTCGACCTGTTTAGATTAAACTCTTGATAGTCACTTGGAGTCAGTACACAGTAGCTCAGAGAGTAGGTTTTGAGTCAGATCCTGATGAGTATACTTTTCAGTAGCATCATTATTATTATTTTAATAATCAGGGCAGTGTTCTTCTTGAGAGGAGGGGCTGTAGCCAAAAATCTTGATTTACTGTCCTTTAGATATACCACAATTTCATAACATTACGTGGGTATTAATGTGAAACTTGAGGTTCACATGAGCTCAGTGTGGCACAGTGGGAATGCAGCTGCTGAAGCTTCTGCAAATCCAGCTCCACTGATTGTGTTCCAGTGGCTCTCCCACACATCAGAACCACAAGAACCCAGATGCTTCTTCCAGAGCTCTTGCAGGGCTTTCCTTCCAGGACCATTTCTTGTATGCTGAGGAACTGAAACAGGAATGTTGTGCCCTGTTTTAACAGTGCCTTTTCTCCCAGGCTGGCACAGGAACCCATCCTGATTGAAATGGCCAAGGGAGAGCAGCTGGCTGCTCGGGGCAAGGTGTCTATCTGGGCTGTGGGCTTAGGGTTGAACACTGATGGGGAGGAGAAAGATACTGGGAAAGCCAGAGCCAGAATAAAATTAAATATGCTAGAAGTCTGCTGCTGTCGATAACCATGTGGAGGGAAAAGCACAGAGAGGGTGGGAAGAGAAAAAACCATTAGCCAGAGATGGAGTACAGAGGGAGAAGAGACTGCTTGGAATAACAGGCAGGGAAATACATGAAAATAAGTTTTCATTAGAAGGATGAATATGTGGCCATGGAGCCAGTGGGGGCGGGAAAAAAGCCAGGAATGGGTGAATGACAAACCAAAGAGATGGAGAAACTGGAATTTGGTGGATGTGGGAGAAGGGAAAGGAATAGTATGCTTGAAATCATGTCACCTTTTCAGTGTGAAGATTACTGAAAAAATAAATCATAGAATCATTAGGGTTGGAAAAAAAACCTCTAAGAACATCGAGTCCAACCATTAACGCAGCACTGCCAGGTCCACTGCTCAACCATGTCCCTAAGCACCACACCTACACATTTTCTGAGCACTCCCAGCGATGGTGATCCCACCATTTCCCTGGGCAGCCTGTTCCAATGCTCGATCACTCTTTCAGAGGAATTTCTCCTGCTATCCAACCTGAACCTTGGCAGCTTGAGGCTGCCATCCTCTCTTGTCCTGTGCGCCCTCAGACCCCGTTTCTCAGACCGGCTCCGTTCCCTCGCCCGGGCTCCACGAAGCAGGGGAGGGGACCAGGAGGTGCCGGGACCAGGAGGTGCCGGGACCAGGAGGTGCCATCCAGGGCGGGTCAGGGGAGTCACCCCCGGCATCCACCCGGCCGGGCGGGGCGCTCCCGGGGCCGGGACTCCACGGGGCCCGCCGGTCTCTGCTGCCGCCTCTCGGTGCCACCGGGAGCGCCGAGACGGGACTTGAACCCGGGAGGAGCGGCGGGCTCTGCTGCCGCGGGGATGTGGCCACGGCAGGTTACAGTCAAGTGGTTTCGGGGCTGAGAGAATTGGGGTTGCCCAGCCTGAGGAAGAGAAGGGTCCCTCCTCACCACAGCACCTCCCAGTGCCTAAAGGGGCTACAGGAGAGCTGGAAAGGGGCTCCTTGCGGGGGCAGGTAAAGATAGGACAAGGTCGAATGGCCTTAACATGAAGAGAAGTAGGGTTAGAATGGATATTAGGAGAAAATCCTTTACTATGAGGGTGGTGAGGCACTGGCACAGGTTGCCCAGAGAAGCTGTGGATGCCCCATCCCTGGGAGTGTCCAAGGACAGGTTGGATGGGGGTCTGAGCCGCTCCATGGTCCAGTGGAAGGTGTCCCTGCCTAGAGCAGGGGGATTGAAACTGGATGACCTTTAAGGTTCCCTCCAACCCAAACCATTCTATGATTCAGCAAAAGTAAGCCCAAGTGTTTAGAAATGTTTTACTGTAGTGGATGAAACATTCAGGGGTGTGAGGGGAGGAAGTCAGAAGGCAGCAGGCATCTCAGTGTGGTGCAGTTCACTGAGCAGAGCGTTCCCAAGTCCCAGGTTTTACTGGAAGATGGTGGAAGCTTTGCAATGAGACTCAGTGATGAAGGGAATAAAAGAGGTGAACAGACTCTGGTGACAATCCCCCTGGTACTGTTTGCAGAGGTGGAAATCAGCAAATAGGATTGAACAGTTCTGAGAACAGTGAGAACACACCTGCACTGCCAGGCTTTCCTGGGGTTTATCAAGGGCCCCCAGTTTAATGACTGGCAACAAAACTGGCCTGAGACACGAGAGGGAGGTGGGAAGTGCAGCATGCAAAAACCCCACAGAACCCTCTTACTGGTAAAATGGGAAACAGGCAAATTACTGCCAGGGTCTTGGTAAGTTCAGGATATTTTTTACTTCTTACTTCTACATCCTTGATTCCCTGCTACTTATATTCCCTCGGTTCACTTAGTTAATGTTGTTTTCTCTTTTGATGTTTATGCCCTTTTTTTATGCGCTGACTCAGTGTTTCCAGATGGAGATGTGTGTGGCTTTTCTTAAGAACTTGGGAAAAACTTTTTTTCCCAACTTCCTGGGGGAAGACAAGCCAGTCAAGCCTGTTTTAAATGGTAATTTTATGAAACCTGGAACACTACTGTGCTTCATAACATCTGGCAGAAAGGTTACAGCTACACGACTCTGAGTCATTTCAAGAAAAGGATTGTCTTATGCAATTTGGGAAAAGTAGTATGTGGTCATGTAATTTAGGAATTTAAGAGAATGTGTGTGCCTCTGAGCAGAATTATATTGCATTGGTGAATTTAATGTTATCTCTTATTAACCTTAATGGCATGATTTTACCTCTTTTGAATTGTTATGTGACAGAGCTGTAGGGAATTGTGAAATATATTACCTAACTCTTTCATCTTAGGAGTTGAAAAACCATACAGATTTAAGAAAATGCAATCAAATGTTGTACATATATATTCAGTGTAAATATATATCAATATTACCGTTCTTCGACATGGTTCGCATTATGCAGATATGTGACCAAATAAAATGCAGCTACTTCTTTATTTAACTATCTTCAGCAATCTTTTTCTTAATTACTAGAAATTAATTTATTAATAATACACATTTCTTAATTAATTTTTAAAGAATTATTAGTATTTATGCATATAATTATCTACCACTGCTACAGATGAGTTGAGTCAGATTGATATGAAAATGCAGTATTCCTTTGTGATAAAGTGACATGCATAATATATCAGTTCACACTCATTTTATTTCCACCATGACCATTTTCAAATATGACTGTGGCTTGAAGAGTCACTGACAGGGTTTTTACATTGCACAACTCAGAGGAGAAAACATCTCCCTGTGATTTATTGTGTATCTTTCATCACTGTTTTCCTGTTCTCAAAATTCCAGTTCAAAACACCAAGCTGTGCTCCCGAGAGACATCAGAAGTGAGATGACACTTTGTTTTCTTTCTCTTTCCATTCTCATTTTGACAAAAAAAGCAGACCAGGCATGTTCTTCAAGCAAAGCCTTTATCCTGACTACAATGAAGTCAGCTATGATTCATCTGGAGGTGTTTCTCTCCCTTGGCAATATAAAGGACTCTTTCAGATGGGCTGTGCTAATGCACTTTGCCTATGGCCTGTTGGAACTCGAAGCACTTTTTTTCCTGTCTAAAACAAGCTCTGGAGTGAGTTGTGCTGGTTGTAAAGGGTAGAGGCTGCAATGGAATTTCAGATTTTCATTTATAGTCCAGTCCCAGTGCAGCTGGTTTGTGAGGAGGAGGGGGTTTCTACAGTGCTAGTGACAGATATTTGAGCTTGTATTTTGGTCTTGGCTTGTGGGCACTGGCTGGGTGAAGGGTCTTACCTGATGTAAGTCTTTGCACTCCCCTCTGCAAGGGTCTCAGACCTGACTTGCTGCAAGGCTAAGTCTGATGAACATGAACATGATGAACATGCTCTTTCCTACAAGAAGCCCCCTTGGTAAATAAAAATGTAGTTATGTGTTCCTAGTCCTAAATGTGTCCCCATACTGAGCCCAGCAAAACCATGTACTCCTACTCCTGCTGGTAGCCTCAGAGAGGCACAACATTGAATAGGCCACTATTTTTTCTTTTATTTTCCCCTTAAAAAAGGGTCTCTGAAGCATCAGATGAGGAACAGAGCAGCAGCTCTGTGACTGTCAGGTTGCAGTAAGACTGAACTCCACCAAGGTGATCTCTGGACACGATGATCAGGCAGGGTTTTCTATGCAGAAGCATTGGACTCTCCCTTTTCTACACACTTTGGATGTTGTTCCCAACTTTAAAAAGGGAGGGAACGAAAAGGAGAGGGGAGGCATCTGAAAACTCTATTCCCCTCCCTTTTCCCCAAAGTCATCTGATTTCCCGAAAATACCAGACGGGTGCGCTCCCCACGGCAACTTCAGCCAACAGGATTGTGTAACTTTTCTGGAAATTCCCCTTCCTGCCGAGAGCTTTCAAAGCCAGTATCTCACGCTAGAGGGAAGGCTGGGAAGCCGCATCTCACAGATAGAGGGTGCTGCGAAATTGCGAATTAAAGCTTCTTTACCCAGGACTCAGCTTTGGGTGCGTTTGGAGGAGGGTGTGCACAGGAAGAAAAAAGAGAGAAAGAAAGAAAGAAAAGAAGGAAGGAAGAGACAAGAAAACCAGATGTGAACTGTGGAGAGAAGGTAAATATTGCAGGCATTAGAAATGAGAAAGGAGGATATTCCCCAGTGTCGTTGTCTGACAGCTGGAAGAGTCAGGACAAGGTGCTCCCCAACCCCAGGGTCATAGCATGATTTTTTGAGGTGCTGGGAAGAATGGATTGGGTACTTCTGGGGGAATGTGTTCTCTGACTTAATTTCCTGTGCACCAGCATGGTGTCTACATTCACTGATGGTCATAAGGTGAGACTGTGGCACTGGTGAGTACCAAGACAGAGATTTTGTCCTTATGGATCTTAGCCTCCCTTCTTGATGTTTGGGTTTGCTCTGTGCAGGAAGGGGCAGAGATATAAACTTGATTTTCAGGCAAAACCTTGAGCTAGTGTCCCCAAGGTGGGGTTTTAGGGTCTTCAACCTGCTTAGATGAGCAGACACAACAGGCAACCTTAACCAATCACAGTTTTTTTTTATCCCACAGCGTAACTCCAAAGTCCAGTTCCTGAAGGTTTTCAGAAAGGAAGAACTGCTTTTTCCAGATGTGGTGAGTTATTAAATTGCAAGGTTTATTAGTAATGGCATTCTATAAGTCATGTATTTTCCCTGTCAGGCTCTACTGATTTTCAAATCTGAATGTATCTATAGCCCAAATAGCCTCCAGAACAGGGCAATGAGTAAGGAGGGGCACTTATGGTCTCTGTGTTCAGCTCCTGCAGCTTTACCAGCTCTTACAGAGACTGAGACAAGCAGAGAGCACGACTGAGGTTGTACTGCTGTGTGAAAAGGAGAAAGAGAAGCCCCACACAGCCAGAGCACTGCCCTTTGAGAGGCCGGAGCCAGGAGCTCTGCTGCATGCTGTGTGCAGCCAAAGCACCCAGCTTGTTCACCGGGGCTGTGCACACAGGAAAATGGAAAACACTACTGCAATGTCCCCTTCCCCTCTCTTTCCTCAGGTCCCTGATCTTCTTCTGTCTCCCTGTCTGGGCTGATGCGACCTCTATGTATGGAGAGATCTTGTCACCCAATTATCCTCAGGGGTATCCCAATGATGTGAACGAAACTTGGCAAATCCAGGTCCCTTTGGGATATGGTATTCACCTTTATTTCACACATCTGGATCTTGAAGCATCACAGGACTGCGAATATGACTTTGTGAAGGTACTGTCCCTGTCCTCCAGTGAGAAAAAGACAAGAAGGTGGGTTAGAGCACAGAACAGCAAGGCTGTGCACAAGGCTCAGAGCTGGGAGAGGAGTTATGCACAGTCTTCCTGTTCTGAGCTCTGAGAAGTCCAGATGACTGGGAGTATCTCCACTAGCAGTCATGAAATCAATTCAAGTTTGCTTTATAACCACATGAGTGTTGTCTGCCGGCTGAGTGTCCAGTTTATGCCCCCCATCCCAAGTTTCTCCATATTCTTAGGAAGAGTCTTCTCAGCCATCACCGACACATCTCTATTGCAAGGCATATTCCTAGCCTTTGAAGTGTAGGTATAGAAAGACCATTTTCTTAGGGCAATAGTTGTCTGTGCCCAAAATCATTTGGAATTAATCAATGAGTGGCCATAGATGATTTATTGCGAACAGAAATTGATTGGAAAGGATGGAGGTTAGAAACAATCCATCTGTGTAGGGATAGTGGACACTCAGATAAAGTCTTGTGGTCCCTTGCACCATGTTTTTTTTATGATCTATGCACTGCAGATTTCTTAAAACCAGCTCTGCTCTATGTTGTCCCACAAGGCACAAAAGATCAAGCACTTCCACAAAGAGACAGAAACAAGACCATCCTATCCTGCCACAGGAAGGCAGTGAAAAGAGGCAGTAAGGTCAAGTGCAGCACTAGGATGCCTTTCAGGAGGACCTGAAGGATGGGACAAAAGGATGACTGTGCTCTGTAATAACCTGTGTCCTTTTGCAACAAACCAATGACCCCGTTAGGCTGCTCTGTGGATGCTCATGCTTCCTTTTGCTGCTTTGAAATACAGTGTTTTGGTGGTTTGTTTTTTTTTTTTTTTTTTTTTTTTTTTGTACAAGTGGGCCTGAAGAAAGGATGTTAACAGCAAACAGTGTGGATTAATTTGTATCTGAGAAATTAGGATGGGTATTTCACTGGAAAGACACTAGGAGGGAGCACTCATGATGTCTTTCATGATGTCTTTCATGATGTCTTATGAACATCATGAAACTGGCTGTCCAGGGGCTCCATTCAGCTGTGCCTGAGCACCTAAACTCTGAAAGACTCCAGTGCTGGTAATTCTACATGTTGCAGTAGCGAGGTGAGGTGTCTCTGAACTCTTCTACAGATCCTGTCTGGTGGCTATGTTGAAGGTGTGCTTTGTGGGCAGAAGAAACCTCGTGCCCCTCGCTCCTGGATTGTGGAGGAATTTCGTGTCCCTTACAACACCCTCACTATGACATTCCAATCGGACTTTTCCAATGAGGAGCGTTTCACTGGCTTTGCTGCCTACTACACTGCTGTGGGTAAGGTTAAAACAGCCTCCTCTGAATCTCTGTAGTGTCCAGGCTGGGAGGAAAGATGACAAGAAGGGTTTTTCTGACAGAAATGCCTTATTTAAAGAGATGCATTCCAGTGTGGCTAGTATAAATACTGTCTTAGAGATGCCTTTTCCTTGTTGTCCACTAGTGTTTGCTTCAATTTTTCCTGCCCTCAGGTCCCTCTCCTAATTTGGCTGATTCATCTTTTCACACTTGCAGACTTGGATGAGTGCATGGATTTTGTGGATGAACCCTGCAGTCATTACTGTAATAATTACATTGGAGGTTACTTCTGCAGCTGTCCACCAGATTATTTCCTCTATGAAGATAACAAAACTTGTGGAGGTAAGAGATGTGCATGAGCTCTGGTCAACAGCAAGAATTAATTTAGGCCAAGTGAGATACTGCATTTGGAAGACTTTATCAATCTTAGCCATTTGTGACAAATACATTTTGCGGGAAAAAAACCCATCCCAGTGCAAATCTGAACTGCCGTAGACAGTTTGGGGAATTTCTATTAACATATTCCTAACAATTGCATTTTTATTTCTGTGTCAAGAGAATTAAGAAACTACTGAATGACATTGTTTAATGACTATGATGGAAACCCTTCTTAGCATACTGCTATCTGTGAATCTTTAAATCTCTGACGAAACGGGGAAGTTCCATAAGGACACACAAATCACCAAAGGCTTGCTTGGCTTGAACCAAAACATTGCAAGATCACAAATGGTGCATGTTGAAAGGAGTATAACATGAGGAGATGGAGCCTAAATCTCAGGTGGAGGGTAAAAAGGAGTTAAAGTCCCTGGCTAACTGGATAGAGAGTGGCCCTGGCTTCAGTTTCTTGGGAAGATACAATGTTGTGACATGGTTATTACAGCTGTCTGGGCGGACTGGGAGTGAGGGAGACCTTGTCAGGCGCACACATGGGCCTTTTCCTTTCTCAATCCTAATCCTGTTCCTTCCTAGTGAACTGCAGTGGAAATGTCTTCACGGAGCCAACAGGGGAGATTGCCAGCCCCAACTATCCCAACCAGTACCCGGAGAACTCCCGGTGTGACTACCGAGTGGCTCTGAGCCCCGGCTACTCCGTGGTGCTGACCATCCGCAGCGGGGACTTCGACGTGGAACCAGCCGACTCCCAGGGGAGCTGCCACGACAGCTTAACAGTAGGTGTGCAGCTGAGGGAGCTTAGGAGTCAGGGTGCTCTGAACCTCCCGTCACCCTCCTCATATTTAGAAGACTTTGGGATTACTTACCTTTATTTTCAGTTACGTTTTCTTTCGGAGTTTGTGGGAATACATCTGAATACGTATGCATTGAGTGTGTATTTCAATAGCTCTCTCAATACACTTGGCGTTTCCCATTTATTCTTGTTTGGTGTTTTTCCCAGATTGTCTCTGGAAAAGAGCGTTTTGGTCCCTATTGCGGCAGCAAATTCCCAGGTCCTCCTGAAATCAAAACCAGGAGCAACGTTCTTGACATAATCTTCCAGACAGACCAGGGCACACAGCACAAAGGCTGGAAAATACGCTACTATGGGGACCGTGAGTAAACGCTCGGGAATGTGTTCACTCTGCTGCTGAGTTAGGGACAGGGTTTGTCCCAGGTCACATCCATGGCACGACAGCATGTTAACATGTTCACAGCTGCTGGTATTGAGTAAGGCTATGCCTGCTTACTAGGAGAAAAAAAAATCACTGGGGAGAAGGAAGTTGGGAGCTGGGAGGAGAGTAAATCTTTAACCAGTTCATCACTCATTTCCACCTATCTTTTTGTAGCTGTATCCTGTCCCATGAGTGTCATCTCCAACTCTGTTCTTGACCCAAAGAAGGACAGGTATATCTTAAAGGACATTGTGAAGGTGACCTGTGTGGAAGGCTACGAAATTGTGAGGGTAAGTGAAATAAAAAAGCATATGTCCCCTCTGGCCCACTCAGCAACATCTTGAGGCCATTCCCATCAGGGGTCCTGAGTACCTTTGGGAACCCAAAGCTTTCAACACAACAGTAGCAAGAGGAAACCTCTTCTAGCCACTGCAGTATTTTGACGCCCCTCCACTGGAGCACCTGTATCAGATGTATTTCATGTCCAGAGACTTACATGGATCATGTGTTTTTCTTCCTAGCAAAGAGATAGCATCACAAGTTTTCTCTCCAGCTGTCAGGAAAATGGTGAATGGAGTGACTCCCATTTGAGCTGTGTTCGTAAGTGACCTGTGTCTGTCTTGTGGGAAGGGAATTGGAATGGAGTGTTTAGGCTCTAGATCCACTGTGTCTCCAGATTAGGAGGATGCTGAAGTACTGGGATGTAAGAATGCTGAAGGGACAGAGAAAGTGAGTCCCCATGACTCTACAGGGATTAGAGAAGCTGAGTGGTTCCCTCTGGTACAAAATAATCATATTGTTGAGTGAGGGTGCCCCTTTGATTGTATTTGATCCTTTTAGTTTCTTCTCTACAGCTGTGAACTGTGGTGATCCCCCTCCTGTTGACAATGCCCAAGCCTCATACGTCTCTGAACTCCAGGAGCCTCTGTACACAGCTGCTGTCCGCTATCAGTGTGAGGCACCCTACTACACCCTAGAAAACAAAGAGCATGGTGAGCATTGCCTCTGCCACACAGTCATATTCCTTTGGTTAAAGGCCTAAGAAATGGTTCTGGCACCATTACAGGGCTGGGATTTTATGCCATCAGGTCAAGACTGGTGTGGGGTTGCAGGCAGCAGTTTTGTGTTGCCTCTGTATTTAACACACTCTAACAGTGCCTGGGCTGTTGACCTTAAATGCATTAGCAAGTCCTCTCTCCATTTGCCCTGTGAGTGAACCTTGCAGGTTTTTGTCACATGTAGCACAGGGTTCTGGTGGAAAAGTAAAGGACTCAAGAAATCTGTTAGATGAGGTTTCTCCCAGAAAGGGATAGAAGCACCCTGGTAGGGAGATAACAGCAATATTTACCAAGCTGTGCTTGCTCCGGAAATAAGAAGGCTGATACATCATATACAGTAGTGTTATTTACCCTGCATTCATCTTGATTGTGTCCTTATGGAACTCTTCTTTCTCTCGTGTTTTCCAAGTGATATATCAGTGCTCAGCCAGTGGAGAATGGGTCAACGAAGAGATGGGAACAAAGCTACCAAAATGTGTCCCAGGTACTACCAAACACTGTATGTGCATGCAGCATATGAAGAACACTGCTTCTTTCATCTCTGGATTTTTCTTTTCTTAACTTGCAGCTGATAGAGAGAATTTTAAAACCTGTGTACTGTTCAGTTTACCCTCATAGAGGAGGCAGCATGGCTTGGCCTACTTGTACATGATGCCTGTTCACTCCTTCAAAGCCCTGGATCCTCACTGGCAAAGTACAAGGTTCAGGTGGAGGAGATTCAGCTCTCTTGAAAGTTCAGTCACTGCTTAGACAGTGATTTGGATTATACAAGTACACAGTGAAAAGGGCAAATTGAAAGATAAAGCTCAGGGAATTTACTACCCAAGAGGAGGCTGCAAAGAATATGAAGCCAAATTCTTCTCAGTGGGACACAGAAATAAAAGGCAATGACAGGCTTGAGTTGCAACAAAGGAAATTCTGGTTGTATCTAAGGAAAAATGCTCCCCCAGAGCACTGGAACTGCTGTCCATAGAGTCTGGCTAATCAGTGCCCTGGGAGATGAGCAGAAGTTGCCTGTCAAAGCCCCAGTAACCTGCCTTTGGAGTTAGAAGGGCAGAGGGGAGGGCAGTTAGGGAAGAACTAAAGGTTGAGCTAAAGACACTGAGAAGTGCCTTCCAGCCCAAATCATCCTATGATTATGTGAAATTCTTTAACCAATTCTGCTTCATGCAAATTAGAAGCTATCTGCTGGCTATAGTTCCTTAATCTCTGATTTTCTGACTAAGGACTCAATGCAAGCAAGGCAAAGTGGTAAGAAATCAGTTTCCTAGCTATGTCAGAATGATCAGTCTTATTTATGTCCTTATTATTAACATTCTGCAAAATGTTACTGAACATTTTGCTCAAAAAGCATGGAGCATCTCTGCACCCAGAAGACCCACAGATAAGATCCCCCGCTGCTTAAGATTTTACAAACTTAGAGGATGGAGAGGCAAAATGGTAAAACATCAGTGACAAACCTGAACTCTTAACCTGAGAGTATCTGGAGTTCACAAAAAAAAATATTAAAGAGAGTGTCATATTTCTAAGAAATCAAACAAGTATTTTTTCAAAGACAATCCCTTCATCTAAAGAGCATAATTCAGCAAAGGAAAAATGCCGACTAGAAGGCAATTAAATTGCCAGCTTTGACATACCTAAGACTGTCAGGGTGACAACTGCTTTCCAGAAAACCGAATTTGAGAACAAGCATTTTAGATCTAAATTGAGTGTTGATAGTATTTTTTCTAGAATTTTCTTTGATTTCTCTGTAAATACTAATTGCAAGCTCTGTGGTGTAAAATATAAACATGGTTACTTGGATTCAAAAATTATTTAGAGGATTCAGGAAGGAGGGGACTGGGGGCTTTTCAGCAGTGCCACAGAACCCCCTGTTTGTAACTGCTAGTTCTCTTATCTGGTCTTTCTCCCATCTTTCTTTCTTTTCTTTCTAGTCTGTGGGGTGCCTAGTAATCCCATCCAAGACACAGGAAGGATTTTTGGAGGCACCCGTGCAGAAAAAGGCAACTTTCCCTGGCAGGTGTATTTCCATGACCCCAGGGCAAGTGGAGTGCTCATCTCTGACAGATGGGTGATGACTGCAGCTCACGTGCTGGAGGGATATGACAAGCCCCCCATGTATGCTGGGGTAATCGATGTTCGTAGAGAATCCCTGAAGTGGGAAGCCACAAAGCTTATCCCAGAAGCTTCATTCATCCATCCTGGTTGGAAGGAGGAGCCCACAGAAACCAGGATAGATTTTGATAATGATATTGCGCTACTGAAGCTGAGGGATCCCGTGAAGATGGGTCCAAACATCTCACCCATCTGTCTTCCTGGTAAATCACCTGAATATGAGCTGCAAGAAGGGACTCTGGGCTACATTGCTGGATGGGGCCGGAGGGAGAGAGGAAGACTCCCTGCAGATCTTTGGAAAGCACAGATTCCCGTGGTGAACATGGACAAGTGCCGGTCTGTGAAACCAGACAACTCTGACGATTCCATCATTTACATATTCACCGACAACATGATCTGTGCTGGTGGGGGCAAGGACAGCTGCCAGGGGGATAGTGGTGGAGCCTACGCCATCCAGGATCCTCTGAATGCCACCCGCTACTATGTGGCGGGGCTCATCTCCTGGGGGCCAAAATGTGGCACCTTTGGTCTTTACACCAAGGTGGTGGGTTACCTGGACTGGATCAGAGAGACCATGAGGGAGCATGAGGATGAGGAAGGTTGGCAGAAATAGCTGTTCCTCCTCTCAGCACCGTCACCCTTTCTAAATGTGACGGCTGCACGTTTGGGCTGGCCGTGACCCTGTTCATTCCATGTATATAGTGGGCAACATATAACACATCATAACTCACTGTGCCTGTGCTGAGTGGAGAGTCAGCGGAGTGGATCTGTTTCTCCCACTGTCATCATGTCTGGGAAGGGAAATTCCCTTTCTTCCACTCATAGCAGTGTAAAAGGAAGGCATTATTCTGAATAAAGAGGCTCCCTCTGCTTCCTTTAATTTTTTTCAGCTCTATTTTTTTCCCACTTGGAGAAGACCTAGCTGTGCCCCTTTGAAACCAGACAGGGAGGTTTCCATGAAGACAAGAGAGAATAGTTGTTGGTTCCCAGGGAAGGTTCAGAACCTGGTTTCTGATTTATGTATTTCCTGACCTGTTCAGAATATCTAACAGCATTAAAGAATGTCCAAACTGCCTTTTGTGCAATGTGCTATTGTGTCTGTAATGCCTTTCTTCTTAGTCTAGACCTAGTTCTCCTTGAAACTCCCTAAATCAAGTGTCTAATCGTATTCTGACCCTGCCAGCTTTCATCTAGCTGGAACTTGTAGTCCCTCACCTCTCTACCAGAGTCTTTATAAAGTTCTTCTGAGATGGTTCCATCTCACTATCAACCATTGCCAGCAATGAGGACTTCAGACTTCTGAATTAAGTTGAAGAGAACAGACCTCTTCAAAAGAATTTCATTCACCTATCCTCAGGCTTTAGTTTTTTCAAATTTTATTCAGTTAGAAAAGAAATAAAGCTTGATTTTTTTTTTTTCTTTCAAAACACTACCTTTTCTTGATTTAGGGAAGGAATATTATCTGACATGTTAGAGGTATTTTCTGTTCTGGAAGGTTCTATATCACCCACAGACATCCTTCCACTGAGATGATCAGGGAAATGGTACAGATGGCATATACTGAAGGGTGGAGTTTGTTCAGCTTGAGAGGAGGAAGCTAACTGCTGTATTCAGATACCTAAATTTCCAGCTGGGCTTTTTCCTAGCAAGTGGGTGAGCACTGGAACAAGTGCCACAACAGACTGTCCCTACATCTCTTGATAACTTTCCCTGAAGCTCTGAAGTTACCCCCACTGTCAGCAGTGGATTGGTCAGAGATATCTTCTTCCAGCCCAAGTTTTTATAGGAGTTTAAGAAATGGTGAGGAGGATGTATACAGCTCTTGGGAGATTTCATATGGAATCCTGCACTCAGCTCAAGCACCTTCAGTTTTGTGTAACAAGCAAAACATCATTGGATTGTTGAACTAGTGAGCAAGGATCTTTCTCTTGTTTCTCTCGGTGACTCATAAGAACGTGGTAGGTTATTTTGCAGTAGAAAAGCTAGTCAAGAAGACAGCTCCAGAGAACACCCACAACACAAGAGAGGTCACCTTTTCTCAGTGTCAACATCATTTTAGAGCTGCTGTCCTGCTGTTAAAGCTTTATTTCATTCAGTAAAAAAAAATAAAATTAATCCATCCTCAACTTCTGATCAGTAAAGTTTCCTGAGCTCCCTTCCCCATCAGACTGGTTGTTGCCTTCCCTTCCACATTCCTGTTTTTGGGATGTGGCATCACACAGTCAAGTTATTTTTGCCTCCCTTGAAGCCACTTGGGGTTTCAGACTGGGTAATCTAATGATAGTTTTGGGACAGATAAGCAGCTGCCACAGGCCATTGCAGAACTAGAAACATTTCAGTGGTAGGTAAAGCAATCCCTATATAAAGTCCATAAGTTGCTTTCAGTGGTGAGAAATATTCAGTTGTTAAAAACACAGACAAAAAAACCCAAAAAACCCAAAAAACCACAAAAAACCAACAAAAAACCCCAAACCAACCAAAAAAAAAAACCAACCAAACCAAACCAAACCAAACTAAACCAAACCAAACCAAACAAAACAAAAACCAAAAAAACAAAACAAACAAACAACAACAACAACAACAACAACAACAACAACAAACCCACACACACACACAAAAAAACCCCACCAACCAACAAAAACCCACACCACCTGGTTTATCCAGCAAGTATTTTAATATTCATAGAATCTCACTGATGTCAATGGGCTTATATGCACTGTACTCAGCAGAAACCACCCCATCCTTCAAGGAAGCCTTCTTCCCTGCAACCTTCCCACAACTGCAGCAGTCTCATGATATCATCAACATTTCAAACCATAACATGTTCGCTGTCATGAGATTCCCTGATACGATTAAGGATTCATCCGGTTATAAGATTTGCATGAACCAGAACATCCACAAAGGCATCCCCCAAGCTGCCAATGGTACAATCAAACAGCATGGTGGCTTTCAGAAGTGCTCATGATGAAGGTTACATGCTTTGTGTGCTTGAAAAGCCTTTGGGACATCATCAAAAGCTTTGGCTATGATTTGCCATGTCTGGAAATTGATATGCTAATGGTGCTTCAGTAACAGACAGCAATACCTAGGACCTGTCCTCCTTTATTATCCCATTGATCCAGTCCACATAGCTGAGGATTTTGGTGTAGAAGCCGTAGCCTGTGGCACAGCCGATTCCCCAGGAAACGATGCCGGTAGCCACCCAGCGACCACTTTCCCTGTCCAGCACCGTGAAGACGCTCCCACTGTCCCCCTGGCAGGTATCCTGCTTGCCTTCAAGGAAGCCAGCACAGAACATGTTCTCAGAGAAAACCATAGGGATGCCTCTCTTATTACTGTCCAGCCAACTCTGACACTTCTCTTGAGCAACTGCTGGCAGGCTCACGTACTTCAAATCGCTTGAGATGCGGTTTTTATCCACACCAAAGCCGCTCACGTAGCCCATGTGCCCGTGGGTGTAGAACGAGGTGTTGGTAGCATCTGGGAGACAGATGGGCAGCAGTGTAGGGCCCAGAGTTACTGGGTTTTTCAGCTCCAGCAGGGCAATGTCCCCGTTGAAGTTGTGCTCATCTGTAGGGTTGAAATCTGGATGGACAAAGATCCTACGTACAGGATGGTTACCCATCCTGTGGAGCTCGTCTACGTTGGTGTGGCCGAGGAAAATGTCAGCCTCCTCTGCCAGCTGCTCCAGGCTCACATTATTCCGTACTCCTCCTTTGGGGAATATGGTGTGGGCAGCAGTCAGGATCCAGCGATCGCCCAGGAGTGCACCACCCCCTCGTCCATTGATGCCAGTCAGAGCCTGCCAAGGAAAATTGCCTCTCCCTGCTGATTTGCCACCCAAGATCCGCTGGAATTCAATAATGGGATGCACTGGCTTCCCACACACTGTAGAGAAACAGAAGAACATGAGACCTTCTGTTGTCCTGCCTTTCCTCTCTCTTTCCTCACCACCACTGTCTGATTTCACTTTATTTTGGCTTTCTGCATAGTTTCCCCTTTTCTCTCAAGGATAAGGAAATCCCTCATTCTTAATCCCTCATGACTGTAAGCATGAGTCAGAAAATACCAGACAAACTCAGAGTTTTTACTGACCTGGCAAGCAGGATGGAATTCTCTTCTGGCCATCTTGATCCAGCCAGGTTCCCTCAGGAGAACAGGTGAATCTGTCTGTAGGATGAGAGGGAAGGGAGTGAGACCCAGGCCTGCAGGCATGGGGTGGGAAAACAGACTAGACTAGACTAGACTAGACTAGACTAGACTAGAATAGAATATTTTCAAGAAGTTCCTCAGCCCTTCCATCCCAAAGCACTCTTTCCTGAGAAAAGCTGCCTGTGGTAGGGTGTGGAATGTTTCCATCTGTACATCTTGAAGCACCTCAGTTCCAGGAGAGCAGTAAAGCTCAGGCACTGTACAAGGAAAGGTTGAAGGGCCATCAGCCTGAAGTCTTATCTTCATGAAATCCATAGGTGTACAGAGCACTGTTTGACCTTATTTAGCTCAAAGAAGGAAGAGAAGTACTAAAAGCATGGATTTTTAGATTCAAGTTTCCGGTGTTGGCAGTTTGCAGAGAGTAGGACAAGGTGGTTTGTCCCAGAAATGGGAACCAGGTGAGTCAGTTACTGTACATGCTCAGTATCTATTTCTGAGCCTAAGTTGCAGGTCAGCTAAACTCACATGTCATCTCTCAACACAAACTCCACTACCTCCAACACTCTTGCTTTTCTTAGAAAGTTTGTGCTGGTGACTAAAAAGATTTTTATACAATTTGTCTTAACACTGAAATAAATGCTTCTAAGAAAGTGTTTGCTGATCTCTTTCAAAATTGATTGAATTATGATGACTGCCCATCATAATTTGACTGGAGCTGATATTTGCTTGCTCCTGATTTTTCTTCTGGTGAGACTGAGCTCTGACTCTATCTGAAGGAGTTAAACTCAGATGCAAGAATAATCAAATTGAACATTAGTACCAACTTAAAGAACTCTTTAGTAGAACGTCACCTCCCTCCAGCATGCAGCACAACCGTGTGTCCATGCTGGTAACTGTATCCAGAAACTGATTCAGATGATTTTTTTTTCTTGTCAGGCTAAATGAACAACCAAGGCAAGGAAATCATTAACTCCTTATGCTGTTCTTGGAATCAAAGGTCCTGCATCATCAAGTAATGTCTCAGGTGTAAAGAGAAGGCATGTGAATGATTTTGAATGATGGCTTAGTTTTTCTGAGCTGCTGCATTAAAATAGATTTTTCTGCAAGTATGCTGTTTAGCTCTTAGATATCTCTGCAGCTGAACAATATTCCAAAGAGTTAAACAGTGTTACACTGGAGTGGAGTGTGTGCTTATTTATTTCCTTCTGTAGCAACTTGGACTGATGCAGTAAGCTTTATAAATTTTGGTGATTCCCAGACACCATGCCTCAAATTTCAGTGAAAGAAGGAAATCCACTAGAAAAAAATGAACCATGACTGAGAGAACAAGACCTTTGGCAAACTTTAAGGGGAGCGTGCACGAGGGATGTGATGGGCTCTGGGAGTGAAGCAGGGTGGGAATAGGCTGAGACAAGAAGACTCCAGAGGTATGCTGCAGGGTCAAGAAAAGAGAGGATAGTCTTCACAGGAGGAAAGCATGAGTCCTAAGCCTGGGGAAAAGAGAGAACTCTAACTGGAAATGTGAGAGGGCTTTCCAGGCACAGGTTTCAGTGTCTGTGTGGGATCAGCACTCACCACCACCCGTTCCGGTGACGATGTGGTAATAGGGCTCATTGCACCGGTATGAGATCACTGACTGGTACTCGTTGTTTGCAGATTTGTTAATGTAGCTGAATACACCGTTGGTCAGGTTTTTAGGGCTGCCACAGTTCACAACTACAACGAAGGAAAAAAAAAAAAAAAAAAAAAAAAGAAGACATGAATCAAAGACTGACTGAGTGCAAGTATGGGCCATTATGTGACAGACCAGTTAGGACAGTGGGCAGAGCACTTGTCCCAAAATAGATCCCACACTGGGATCTTTTGCTTTTAATCATTGCAACATCATAGTGATTTTTGAGTGTTATTTTATGCATTTTTGTAAGGGACGAAAAACATCTGAACTTTTGCAAGCAGAAAAATCTGAACCAATGGTGGACCTCCACAGGTCCTTCCAGACAGCACATCCATGAGGCTAAGGCATGGACAAAGAGAGTCAGAGAGGCTGAATTTCCCACATTCCTGGTGGAGGAAAGCCACAGCAGGGGGTGTTATTCCCATTCTCAGGTCACTCACTTTCACAGCGGGGCATGGGTTGATGCCATGTGCCATCAGCCTGGCAGACAGCTGTGAAGGACATCAGCTTTTGGTCACCCTACATGAAAGAGAAAAACATCTGTTGGTTGTACAGAGCCTTTAATTCCTCCCCCACATTAAAATATTATTCTGTGTGCCCATCTTTTCACTTCTGTCCAATATTTGTCCCTCTGCAGTCTGTTCCAGTTGCCATCTCCTCCTGCCTTCCCTCCATCCCGTGTTTGCCACAGGCTACACATTCTTCATAGCAGGCCAAGACACCAGCAGCCAGCAACTATAAAACCAAGATGATCAGAGGTACTACCCAGCCCTGGCAATAGGGAAGCAGGTAGCATCTTCTGCTTTCATCTTCTGATTTCATATCCTTCCAAAGAGGTGTTCTTGTTTACCAACTCTTCCTGGGATCTTTGTCTTTAGTTTTCTACCAGGACTTCATGAAAGAGAAACTGCACAAGGAAGAGAGCTAGGAAAAGAGAAACCACTGGAAGAAAGCTGAGAGAAGCAAAGAAGAAACAGAAATTACAAGAGCATTTGCCATGAGAGAAATCTCCAAAGGAAGATTAATGGCAAAGTGAAAGACACAAACTGAAGACAAAACAGAATACGGCTGAAGGGAATGGAGAAGGGATCTCACCTTCATCAGGTTATACCCAGTCTTGCAGCTGACAACAAAATAGTCCTGAAACTGATACACAGGCTGCAGGTCCCTGATGATGGTAAACTGATCCAGTGGGACAGGCTGTGGGCACCGTATTTCTGTTAGAGAGTGGGACAGATTAAGCTGGGATTAGCAAACACTGTCAACAGGCTGTAGTAGTCTCTGGGGGAGAAATCTCTTACTCTCTGAGGTGTAGTGGATCTTCCAGCCACGGCTGAACCCTGACTCATCTGTCAGGAAGAGTATGTCCACCTCATTGCTGTTGGTTTCAATGATGCCTGGTGGTTCCCTGCCACAGAATTCACCAATCTCTCTCCCTCGTGCTTGGATCTGAGGAGGAAAACATGTATCACAGGGACAGAAATGCCTCTCTGCCATTGTATGCCTGTTTCAACCCAGACCAAGTTTACCAGAGTGCCTGTGATGGTGAATAGGGCTGGTTGTCATCTTTGCTGATGCCTTCACTGACAGATCAGAACAACAGACTGACCTACCACAAACTCTGCTTCTCCCTTATCTGGGGATCAGAGCCATCAACCCCTGAGATTAAATCAAAGAGAAATTAAACTGCAAGAAGAATGGGGTTTCTTTTCTTCACTCACAGTGGCCTATGACCCAGTGGCTCTGACCTCAGGACAGTGATAATTAAATGCACTGAGGGAGAGACAGGGGCTCAGTCCTTCGTGCTGGGGCGTTCTGCTTGTACTGATTCCATATTTCTCATCTGAATAGTGGTGTCCCCATGACTCCTGTCCAGGTCTGGCAGCAGGGTTGGGAGGAGCGTTTGCTAATCTCAGTACCTTGAGCTGGTCATAAGGACAGTGGACTTGCTGGTGATCATCAATCTCAAAGGGTTCCAAGAACTTGAGGGAGATCGACAGGCCTTCCTGCAGACGGATGCTGTAGTTACACCGGAGGTATTCGGGGTAGGGCTGGGGGTACTCGGGGCTGCTCAGGTACCCAGATGCCTCCGTGAACAACTCACTGCTGCACTCCACTGGTGATGAGGAAGAAAGGAGTGGTCACATCCTGGGGCTGTGCCTGCCGCCCCATCATCTGCTTCCTAAGACACTTAGCCCACGCTTCCTGCATGAAGGGCTCCTTCTCTGGGACCCTCTGATCTTTTAAAATTTCTCTTTACCTTTGCAGGAGTGGTGGTCACTCTGAAGCTGGTAGCCAATCCGGCAAGAACAGAAGTAGCCACCCACATAGTTGTGACAGAAGTGCTGGCACTGAGGCCTTTCATCATTCTCAGCAGCATTGTTAGGGTCACACTCATCCAGATCTGAAGACACAGGAAGTGAAGGGGTAAGGGGAGGAAAGTATTAAATCTCCCTGCTCTACACTGACAGTACTTAGAGATCCATATCCTTGCCTAAAGCTTGTCTTTATTTGCCTGGCAAGGAGGGAAATTGGTGGGAACCACACAGGCTTTTCCTTCTGCCTGCCGAGGGCATTTCCTACTCACCCACAGCTCTGTAATACGCCAGGAAGCCCCTGTAGGGAATCACTGTGCCGTTGTCTTCATTGGAGAAATCAGAGCGAAACTCGAGGTGCATCCTGTTCCCCTTAGATACAAACTCCTTTCTTCCCGGGTGATTGCCTGTGGTTGACCCAAGCCGGCCACAATATCGGCCCAAGTCCTTCTTGTCTGCTTTGATCTGTCAAAGTTAAGGTGAAATCAGTGTAGCCTCACAAGATTGAGTCTGCTCCACGCACTGATATTGCCCAACCATGAGCTGTCAGTGCTTGCTCCTCCCATTCCTATCTTTAACTCCTTCCCTTTCCTTTGTGGGAAGCAGCAGAGGAGGGCTGGTGGATGAAGAGCCATAGTGCGTGGTGGCCACTGGATTGTCACCTCCAGGCACCCCTTGGCCCGGGTGTCTGTGCACCTACCTTGACATAGTCATAGTAGCAGGACTCAGATGGCTCCAGGTCAAAGTATTTGAAGGTCAGCTTCACCACATAGCCTTTGGGGACCTGGAGATCCCAGCTGCTGATGTTATTGTTGGGATATGGCTTGGGATAACTAGGGGATCTGACCTCCCCAAAAAGGGGAGAACCTCTTGGGACCGGACTGGAACCGATCACTCCAAAAAAGAGGAAGGCCCACGGGAGACAAGGGACATGCCTGTGAACACAATAAATAAACTATGACATTGCATAAAATTAGGTCGTTCAAAGTCAGGGGAGACTTCACAACTGACTTGTGTACTGTCTAAAGGAATGCAAACACAGGAGGCCTAGCTGCAGGACCAACTCCTGGCTTGGATCACTCAGGAACAAGAAGGGCAGCTGAAATGAAGATACCAGCACTAACAAGGCTCCAGTAAGCTATTGTAGTAGCCTCTACAGAGAAATTCATCAACCCAGGACGCAGTGTGAAGTAGCATGTGTGAATTCCCTGAGTAAGGTCTGCATGTTCGCAGAATTTGTAGGGCTGATTCTTACAGAACCAGGAGAAGTTTGGTCCCCCATGACCCTGGGCCAGCGGGTTGCTTCAGGTTATCGCTAGTTTAGGATCCTTGGCCAGGATCTGAAGATCTCAAGTTCGGTTTGCCACGGAGCAATCCTGCTACTGTCTCCTGGGCAGCCCTCTACCCAGTCATTCCTCCATCCCTGATTTCCAAAAGCTGGCACTCACATTTTCTTTTCTCTCATTCTGCCCATCTCCCCTCTTGCCCTCTGTGCTCCTCGGAAACAAGCTCACTGCCCCAGAGCAGCAGCTTAGCCCCATTGTCCTATTCTCCTCCCTGGAAGCGCCTACCCCGCACGACCCCCCTCCCTTCCCCAAGGCTGTGCCGGTCCTCCTGCCCCGAGCCCCGACTCACATCTCCGTGCGCTCGCCCGCCGCTGCCCGCGCTGCCCGGCGGAGCTCGGAGCGGGGAGCGGGGGGCGGGCGGGACGGGGGAGGAGGAGGAGGGAGCGAGGGAGGGAGGCAGGAGCGGGGAATAGAAAGCTGGACTGCGAACAGCCTGGCGTCGAACCAGGTCCCAGCGCCGCCTCTGCTGCCCTCTGCTGCCGAGCGCCCCGGCCCCGCTCCGCGAACACGGACACGCCAGTGCCCGGGGCTGCCCCGGGATGGCCACGCAGAGCCGAGCTACCTCCTCTGGCCCAGGAGGCAGGAAAACGATTGCCAGAGATCCCTCCGAGGGCTTGGTTTGCCATCCAGAAGCTGTTCCGAGTCCGTTCCCACCGAAAAAGTCCGCCTAGGATGTCCCCCCCTCAACCCAAAATCCTCCGGTTTTCTGGTATAGAAAGATAAAAAAATTTATAGTCTTCACAAATTAATTCAAACTTTGAAAAATCAAGCTGTCAAAAAGATAAGTTTTCTCAATTCTGACCTGCTGAAGAGATCTTCTGAGATTTTTTTTGGGGGGAGGGTGGGAACTGGGATCATCTTCAAGAAAAGCAAGAAGCCTCAGGCACTTGAGTTACAGAGATATTAAGAAAAATGAAAAAGTCTACAGAATTAAAGGCAGTCTGAGAACAAATCCCTTTTCAAGGACCCCTCTTGATGTTTCTTCTGCAAGCATTTTTAGGAGAACCAAGATAGATAGATAAGGCCCTCTATTTAATGAGGAAACGAGAAATATAGCAACTTAAAAACTCCTTTCAGGCTTTTAACAACATAGTGCCCAAGACATATATTTGTGTCCCCAACTTTATGAAGTTTAAAATTTCTTGGCTGTCGGGCTTTGGTGTAAGAGATAAAACACCATTTTAGTGTTCTTCCTTAGAATTATGAGTGGCTTCAGAGAGGTTAAGAAGTGTCTCGCATTGAAATCAGAGGAAGCAATTCACAGCCACAAAAACATGTTGAATGACGATGAAAAGAGTGTTAAAAAGAATGAAGAAAGCATCTTTGGGATATTTGTGGGAGTGTACTAGAGAACCTGCTCATCAAACATCTTTGAATTATTATCCAAAAAAGATACATATATATATATATACATATATATATGTGTGTATATATATTATATATATATACACATATATATATAAAGATATATACATCTGTGTATTTGTATGCCACATTAATAACAACACATGGCCCCACCTATATCAGATTTAAGATTAAACAGGGGACATTATCCCCGTACTTCCTGATGTCCAAGTATGTCCTCCGGATGATGAACACGCTTGGGCAGGCTCACTGCTGTGCTGTGCCATTCCAGAGTGGTTTCTTACTCAGAAACCACACCTGGAAAGTAGCTGGGAAGTACTGGAAACTGCTCTTGGAGAGATCTGTTTTGAGCAGGTCACTGGGAAGAGCGCTCCCTGGCAAAGCGCGGACAGACAGACGCCCCCGGGGATCATTTGTAGGGAAGCGGCTAACACCGCTGTGTCCTTGACAAGCAATCTGCTCTCCAGGGGGCACTTACTGGGAGTGTCCCGCGACACTTTCAAAGCATATCCCCCGTGTCTTCATTTCCTTCTCCCGTCCCGAGAACATCATCTGGGGCAACAGGAGAGTGCTTCAGCTGGTGGAGCAGCGGTGGTTAGCTGGGGGCACACCCAACCCGAGCAGCCCACCTCTAACACACATCCCAGAGACGCGCCTGATTTGGACAGCACAGCTGCATCCTCAGTCCTGCTCCAGTGCTCCCACTGGTGGCGTTCCTCTTCTTCGTGTTAGGCTGGAGCCAAGAAATACCACGGTACCGGTTTTTTTCCTTGGAAGGACATACGTGCCCATCTTTGCATAGGGGCAGAATTCCTGTAGGACCATGGAATATATGTAGGACCACGGAACATATGTAGGACCATGGAACATATGCAGGACCACAGGATGCCAAAACTAGCACTTGTTTGCTGCCTGCTGGCCTCAGCTGCACTACAAGTGGCCTGGACAATAAAGACATATAGTATCAGAGCTAAGTAAACAAAAAAACCCTGCAGATCTTCAGCACAGCCAAAGATGCCAACATCCTCTCATGAAGCAAGAACCCTGCTTTGAATACAGGGTTTTGTATTGCTTTTGTCTTGCAGGAGGTCACTGGAAAGAAATCTGTTCTACAGACTCAGAAACCGTGAAAATATCCTCTGGCATGTGGACTAGATCCTCTCATCCACAGAGAAGAAGGAGCTGGATACTTTGTCCTCCAGCCTGAACCAAGCAGGACAGAGAAGCACCTCTGCTTGGCCTCCTACAGCTACACCACCTACCCTACAGCACGGCAGGGCTGCAGACCCAGGCTCACCTATAAACACTGAGGTGCTTTCCCAGGGCACTCTACCTTCAACCCCCTTGGTTTGACTGCCCAAAGTACCCAAAGGCTTGGTTTGAGCCTTCTGGGGACACTGAAGGGACGCTGGGGACACTGCCATTGGGCTTGGCCCTCACACAATCAGGTCTGTGCTGTTCAGTGGCTCAGCACTCTTTCAGAAAAATCATGCCACTTCTGCAGCTCTGGCTGATAGGGAGAGGATAATCAAAACCAAAAGAATGTTCAGGACTCTAAGAGTGGGTCTTTCCCCTGGTATGAGATGGTGAGCAGCAGCATCTTGGCAGCCTGTTTCTGTGTTTTCTAAATCAAGTAGTAAAACCAAGTGTAATACCCTGAGGGGTACACAGTTCTGCAGCACCAGCCACTCACCTATATTACACCTCCTCCCACTTGTGTCCTTCCAATATCACAACTTTCTCCTGCTTTACAGTGGCATCCCCCCTTCCCATGGCCTCATGCCTCAGCAATGCAGTGCTGTTGGGTAAGGTCACCATCTGGCTGAGGCATCACACCTATAGCATGATTATGAAAGAAAAACCTGCATTATTAATGCTGGTAGTTACTACCTGAAGCCCTAGAATATGTTGCAGTACTATCCCCTATGATTATCATTAGTGTGGCCCACATCAAGTGAGAATGATGCTTATCTATGGTTCTGGCACCATCAGATGCTTCCTGAAGAAAAGGCTGTCTTGAATATATGATGGCTGGCAATGAGTCAGAAGCAATCTACTTGGCCTATCACCTCACAGGCTTACAGGAAAATTATGTGGATGGCTGGCAGGCCAGTGGAAGAGTCTGACTGATCACCTGAAGGCAATAGTGTCTGCCACCCAACTAAGAATGCAGGCTCAGAAGAGGAGAGTTTGTACCAGCTTGCTGTGCAGGGCCTGAAATGAGCTGATTAGCTGTCGATCACACAGTCTGAAAGATACCAGCCTGGACATGGTGAGGTGGGCTTGGTGCTGGGCATCAGAAGCAGCTCAGAGGGAGTTCTTGTGGCATGGAAGAGTGCAAAGAGGGCAACAGCAGAACCAGCTCCAGCCTTTTGCAACTTCATGACACAACAAAGATCATGTAGAGGTTCTGTATGGTAGGAGTGATGGGTTGAGGTCTGGACAGAGCAGACATGCTGAGTGGCCTGGCTCTGACTGCTCACTGGGTTTGATTGTGGCTCTCAAATGGTGGATTGTGGATACTGACAGGGTGCTGCTGCCTCATATATCCTCAGATACAACTGTCAAGAGTCAGAGGTTGACACTATAGGCACAGCTGCAGCTCCCCTACCCTTTGCTTATCACATGTTCTGAAGAAATGCTTTTCTCACGGAACTCATCTTTGCAGTTCCCTGAAAAGAAGCTCTCCAGAAAACACTATTTTTAAATGAGCTGCTGGCAGAAAAAAAATTGCACTTTTTCAGCTTATAAAGGGCTTACATTTTAAAAATCTGTCAATCTCTTGGTTCTCCGTGGTGTCAGTAGCTGCACATTTTTGTGTACCCTGCCCTTCAACCTTTTGTTGGGGGGCAACCACAAGCATTTTTCAGAAATCACTGCCTTTGGACTCGTGCTCATCCCATCAGGTGTTGTAATTAAAGAACACTTCTCTTTGTGGCACTGAAAGGCTTGGCTTTTCAGGGGAGCTCACTCCCTTTGGTCCTGCCCCTTGGTCTCCGATTGCGGGTGGCTGTGAACCAGTGGAGCTACGATGGCTGTGAGCAGACCCTGCCAAAAATGCCAGAAGGAGTGTTGGAGCTACAGGTGGTGGCTGTGGTTTCTTACCCCAGGAAGAGATCCTGACCCTTCCTCACCCATGGGACCTTCTCAGGAATGCAGTGAACATGGGGCTGATTATCCAAGCCCTCACACTTCACACCCCAACATGAGAATCCGGAAGGAAGAAAGTTGAGTCTGAAGGACAAGTTGTTTCCTATCCATCCTACTTGAGGATCCCAAGAAACTGTGGCTGCCTCATCCCTGAAGCGCTCAAGGTCAGGTTGGATGAAGCTTTAAGCAACTTGATCTAAGTGAAGTGTCACAGAATCACTTAGGTTGGAGAAGACCTCCAGAATCATTAAATCCAACCTTTGACCGATCATCAACCTTTTCAACGAGACCATGGCAGTAAGTGCCACATCCAATCATTTTGTGAACACCTCTGCGGATGGTGACTCCACCACCTCCCTGGGTAGTCCATGTCAATGCTTGACAATGCTTTCCCTGAAGAAATTCTTCTTGAATTCCATGGCAGGGGGGAGGGAAAGGGGAGACCTGGAACTAAATGATCTTTAACATCCTTACAACTCAAACTATTCCGTGATTCTATGATCCCACGATCCTGGGAAGAAAGTAGCATTCCCAGAGGACCAGAGAAGACGGCAGATGGTGGCTGCAGAAGAAGGAGCAGCCTGAGCTACCCTTGCCCACTCGACCACCGCCGCCCCCATCCCCGGAGGGCATCGCGGGGTTCGGCACCGCGGTGGGGGCGGCAGGAGGAGCGCGGGAGCTGCGGGGGCCGGGCCGGCCGCGGGGCAGCCCCCGCCCCGCTCCTCCCCGACCGCTCTTATTCTGAAAGGAGCCTCGGCGCAGCCGGCGGCCCAGTGCCCTCCCCGCCCGGCCCATCCCGCTCCCCGCCTCCCGCTCCCCGCCGGCCCGGCCCAGCCGTGACCCCCGGCCGGCCCGGCCGCTGCTGGGCGGTGGGCGAGGCTCAAGAAAACACGCTGCTACAGGGGGGGCTCGGCTCGCTCGGGTCTTGTTTCTTTTTTCTTTCTAGCACTGGGGAGCGCGGGTCCCGTCCGGGCATCTCTGCGGGGAGAGCTCACTTCACCTTCTGGAAAACCTGGACGCAGACCTCGTCTTCAGCAGTCATGCGCTGGGAAAGCGGGGGGCGAAAGAGGAGTTTAGGTTGGATCCCCTCCTGTCTCTTCCCAGCCCTCCCGCTGCTGGCTGGAGCCTGGCAGGCCAAACGCTGACGCACTGCCGACCCTCCCAAAGCCCCTGTGGGTTTGGCTGCAGGGCAGGGAAGGGATGTCGCCTTTGTTCAGCTGTTTAACTTCTGAGTTTAACTTTTAAACCCTGGCGGCGGCGGATGTTTGTGTGAAGCGGTGGCTGCCCCCGCAGAGCCGGGGATGAAGTCTCAGAGAAGGTGGAAGGAAACTGCAGGGCTGGCTCAGAGCCAACAGCACCCACACCGTGTGCCCCCCACTCGCTGTGACTGGGATTTTGCAAGCTGCACTGGACCCCTCCTCACCAGATGCAGCTGGTCCCCCTCCAACCAGTGCCTCCAGCCTCGGTTCCTCTTCTCTCCGAGCTGCTCACACACCAGCTGATCGCCCTCCCAGGAGACGGTTGTCTGAAAGGAAGGAGAGGGGAAGACCTGGTCCTGAGACAAGTGGATCGGGGTGACACGTTCCCAGCGATGACACTGGCTGTTTCTCTCCGACACAATTTCAAATGCGATCCCTGATCTGGTGTCCCTTTAGTGGTTCCTTGGGACAGATGGGCTTTGTGGGAGGTGAATGACCCTCTGGCTTCCAAGTGCAACAACAGAATTCTGCCAAGTGGACTGACATTCTATCTCTGCAGGGCTTTGCTCCAGAGGATAATATCCTCTGGATCCCAGAGAACTGGTTTCTGGCTCTTTGCTGCTCATTCTCTTTGCAGTGAGGGATTTTACTCATAGAACCACTTACTCCTGGACCTGCACGGACATGCCAGCTCTGGGCTTGGTTCTCACTTGGTTATTGAGTCAAAAGCTAAGCAAGTCCCTGAACTCTTTAGTACACCCCAGTTCCCTGTGAAACTGCACTGCTTGGGTTTCTCACCTGGCACTTGCGTCCATCCACGGGTCCCAGGTCTTCCTCAAACTGGACTCCCAGGTCAAAATCCATAACGTAGTCCCGCAGGGAGGTGATGGTGCGGATGATCATGTGATCTCCCGTGTGGATAATCTCTTTGTCCGGCTTCAGTAGGCAGACCAACTTTCGCAGGACCACGTTGATATCTAGAGGACGAGAGAGAGGGGAGATGTGAGGACGAACCGGGACCCTCCTCCGGCAGAGCTCCTTCACTCTTTTGGCCAAGGAGCATCAGCCAGAGTACCTCCTTTCCTCCACTATTGCAGCGCAAAAGTGATGGTAGGAGACAGAACAAGCAGAAGGTTCCCAATTCCTTTTCTCTTTACCCTTCCCGACTCTTTTAACTTTTTGGAGACACAGAACGGAACTAAAGGGGAGGAGGGAGCGTGATGGGGAGGGGGGCGTTACCTAAAGCCCGCAGGTAATTGTCCATGTTCTCTTGGGAGACGAAGCGGTAATAGCCAGTAAGGTTGGGAGGCATCCCGGGGCAGAGGGACGCGGCGGACGGCGCGGAGAGAAGAGCGCAAGGAGCCGGGCGGGCGCTGAGCTGGGACGAAGCTGGCTCGCCCAGCGGGCCGGTGGCTCTCCCGCGGTGCGGGGAGCGCTGCGGGGCGGCCCGATCCCCGCGCCCCCCGCCGCAGTAAGAGTCCCCGCGCCGGGGGGCGCGGAAAGGGCCGGGACAGCCCCTGCTCCAGCATCTCCGCCTCGGCTGGGCAGGACGTAGGGACAGCGGCTCACCTCCTCACCCTCCGCCCTCCTCGGGGGCTGCTCGTATTAAACTCTGGGCTTCCAGCCAGCGGCAAGGAGCCCTCCCTCTCCGGCCCTTCCTCGCACCGTGACGCCGGTGGCTGTGAGCTTCGTCGGAGCAGTGCCCCGGCCTGCGCTCCCCACGGCGCGGACACCCCGTCGAGGAGAGGCGGCGGCAGGCTGGGAATTCCTCCCTGCCGAGCCGGAGCCCGGACTCCGGGTGCGGTCTGCAGCCCTTCGCCCCCGCTTCGCCCCTATCTCCACGCCCTCCTCGTCACTCAGTAGCCGTCCCGGTGTCGAAGCTTTTTGCCTCCCCAGGCAGGTTCCCGCAGCTCCGCGGACCGCCTGGCGCGCAGTGGGGAGGCGAGGAGCGGCCGGCGCGCCCCGCCTGCAACCCGGTCCCGCATCCCGGTCCCGCATCCCGGTCGCGCATCCCGGTCCCGCATCCCGGTCGCGGATCCCGGTCGCGCATCCCGGTTGCGGATCCCGGTCGCGCATCCCGGTCCCGCATCCCGGTCCCGCACCCGGTCCCGCATCCCGGTCGCGGATCCCGGTCGCGCATCCCGGTCCCGCATCCCGGTCCCGCACCCCGGTCGCGCATCCCGGTCGCGGATCCCGGTCCCGCACCCGGTCCCGCGGCACCTGGCGCGGCGGCCGCGCGCATTGGCTGCGCCCCCCGCCGCCCGTGACGTCATGCTGCAGTGCGGGGCGGGGCCGGGCGGGGCCGGAGCGGCTGCCGGAGGTGCCGCCGTCCCTGCGCGCCGCCGCCGCCGCCGCCGCGGGAGCGAGGGCGTGGGTCCTGCCGGGACCCGCCGCCGCCGCCGCGATGGGCGACCCTCGGCCCCGCGCCGCCGTCCTCCTCCCTCTGCTCTGCCTCTGCGCCGCGCTGCCCGGCAGCGCCTCCAACAAAGGTGAGCGGCGGAGCGCCGCGGGCACGGTCCCGGGCGGCGGCGGCGGGCGCTCCGCTGGGACCCGCCGGCAGCCCCCGCCGAGGGGCTCTGGAGGGACACGTCGGTCGCGGCTCGTCCATCCGCCCCCGCGGCGCGGTGCGGCTCCGCGCTGCCCGCCGCCTTCGCCCGGCACGTTTTTGTCGGGGCATCTCCGCGGTCCCCGGCGGCTCCGGCTTTCTTCGCCCCTTCGGGCGCCCTCATGTCATCCCATCCCCATTCTCTACTTTGTCCATCTGTCATCTTACCACCGCTTTTTCCTCCATTCTTCTCCATCTCCTAGCGCTGCCCTCGCGTTTTCACCTTTTCCACCCAGTTGTCTTGCTTTTGTTTAGTTATCGCTGGGTGGATGTAGATTCCCATCCCTTCCCTGGCATGCTGAAAGAGAATATGTTGTTTCTCCACAGACCTCTGCAGTTCATCAAACACATTCCCCAGCTCCATCTTCCAGTCCTAGTTCATCCATCTACAATCTGTCAATAAGAACTGTTTATGTATAGTCATGCATTAACGATGCAGGTTGATTTTATGTATTTTATGTGATAAAGATAAAAGACCCCCAAACCACCCCAGCGCTACAGCTGTAACGTTCTGAATGCAGATGTTCTTTGAGCTCACAGAGGGATGGAGAAAGATGTAGGTTTCTAGATCTGTGGCTGTAGAGACAAGCGTGAGGGATTCATCCGAGGGGAGTCAGTGTGTTGGTAATCTGACAGGGTGGGAAAATCCCTAAGCATTTGAGGGACTCTGGGCTCATCGGGGAATGTGACACCTCGGGGTGCTTTCCGTGCCTTGGAAGAGTCAGGGCTAGGGGCGGGTGCACCGCAGAGCTGTGTGTACCCTGACATTGGCAGGGGCATTTATTTGTTCTGCTCTGCTTCCACGGGGCTCGGTAGCAAAGAAAGGCCCCTCATGTTCTGGATTCTCCCTCTCCTTTGTGAATTTGCACTCGGAAACAACTACCCACCTTTGGCAAATTATATTAGATTGACGGGAGCTTTCTTGAAGCTGGTAGGAGTCTGTATCCTGGTAGGAGTCTATATCCTAAAATTATTCCTAAAATGTTTTTCTATTCTCCAACAACTCGTTTCCCGAGAAATCAGATTGGTGATTCCCAAGTTGCAGGTGGATGCAGCAAAGGATTTATCTCTGTGCCATCAGCTTGTTACCCCAGCAACAGGGCACATTTGGCATTTATAGCTCTGGATCCCCACCTCGGTGGTGTGGCGCATGGATAGGGCCGGAACAGAATGGAATCCGGTGGGGACAATGGAGGGGCAGGGGGAGACGCGGGCACTTGCACACAGGGAGGATTCCACCTGCATACTGAGCAGGATGGATGTTTCTCTGGATTTCCTACGCAATGCTTTATAATCTCAATCAATACGGTGGTGGAGAAGTGCCAACCCACGCTCTTGGCTGCCACGCCAGGCCGGATCTGCCCGCTCTGCCCTGCTGGGACAGCCCCTCGCTGACCTGTCACCCTGCCTGCTGGCCCCCCAGCCACCCCTGGCAGCACCCCCTGGCCCCGAAACGCACAAATGCTTGGTTGCACAGGGTGCTGCCCCTTTTGAGTCAACACATGAGGCCATGCCAGTATATGGCCTTTCAGAGGACACAGTGCTGCAGAAGATGGATTCAACATATTGGAAGTAGTGCCCTTGAGGGGAATGGCTCTGTATCCTGCTCCCCACCAGCTCTGAGCCATGCTGTGCTCAAAGTATTGCTGGGTTGTAATAAATCTTGGTCTCCAGGGGGTGGGAGAGTGGGGGATTATCTGGGAATGGGGGTTGTAACTAGGCCATGTAATATAATCTCTGAGGCCCATTTGGCAGGGAGTGGGCATGGGGGAGGGGTTTGTAATTTGTAATGATTTTTTTTTTCTCTCTCTCTTCCCTCCTATCCCCTCCCCTTCCTCCCCCTCACCCCTTTATTTCTCCCTTTTCCTGCCCCGGAGCCTGTGTGATAAAGATTAATTTGCTATTTCTGGGCCTGTGACATTTTTCAGAGCCTCCTGCTGGCTGCTGCCTCCATGCCAAACCTGGCTGGGCTCCAGCCAACGGGATTAGCAAGGAGGGGCCAAAGGAATATGGTGCTCACCATGGAGTGGGGAAGGAAAGAGCAAGGGGCTCTCAGAATGGGTTATTATGTGCATAGGATGGCTGACTGAAGGCGTACCTGGGCATGTCTGTGTAGGTCCTGGGCCTTAGTCTAGAGAGTGCTGGGCAAAAGTGATAATGGCTGCATTGTCCCCTGGGGATACGCCAAGGGAAAATGCAGGCTGGATCCTTTCATCATGGCTTCATTGAGCTAAAGGGTTTAGTATTTGGAATCTGTCTCCAGGCTGAGGCTACTTCTGCCTCGAGTTTGCTTTTTTTTTCAACTGCTCCAGCTTTTCTGGGCACCCAGATGTCCCTCCACTTATTTCTAATAAGATAGTAATGAGGACACAAGAAGGAACACATTGTTTCTGAAGAGGTCTCCCATGAGTAGAACTAAATAAAGGTAACTTTTTTCTCCCAGCCTATTTTAGACATCTCCATTTCTAGAGAAGGTGTTGAGGGGTGGTTGTTACTTGCCAGGGGAGGAAATTATTCTCTTTTCCTACTGAACCTGCAGTTGGTGGCTAATGCATTCCTGTCCTCCGTCCCTTACCCCAAATCTGCCTCAGCAAACAAGCACAAACCATGGATTGAGGCCGAGTATCAAGGCATCGTCATGGAGAACGACAACACCGTCCTGCTCAACCCACCGCTGTTTGCGCTGGACAAAGATGCCCCGCTGCGCTACGCAGGTAGGTGGGGACACGGCTCTGGCAAGGGTGGAGGGCAGGGACACAGTGACATTCATCCCTGTGCTGGGTCCTACCTCTCTTCAGGAAACAGTCACCTCCAAACCTTGTTCCGGAGGAGGTCCCTAGTGAAGTCTGGAGGCAATTTGGGCACAGCTTGATTTAGGATGCTGTGAGCTGTTTCCTTAGGGAGAGGAACCGAGGGTGGAGCCAGCTACTTTTTGACGCAGTTCTGCTATTTCCAAAGATCACATGCACAGCACTGTGTCTGTGAGCCCTGGAGAAAGCTGGTAGGGCACACTTCCTTGGCAGTGCTACATCCCCTCACAGTCAGCACAAGTCCCCGGAACAACAGACGAGGCTTTCAGTGGTTGTATTCCTAGTGCTTGCTAGGCCACGCCTGGAGTTTTCTCATGCATTCTTCCTCAGCTTTGGGAGAGTAAATGTGGCCCCTGTGAGCTGAATTTTAGGGTTTAGGTGACCCTATCTGCAGTTCCCTGCGGTACTCTGCGCATCTTGCCTGTGTGGGTGGATGAGACATCATGGATCTTCCTGCTCTGGCTATCTGCAGTATGTGGCCTGTTTTGCCTCCCTGAGGAATGCAGAGGAGAAATAAGGTGCTCCCCCAGGACTGTGGCTGTGTGGCACTAATAAATGTAGCTTGAGCCTTGTAACCTTCAATCTTTCGTGATGCTGGTCAGGACTCCTTGCCGTGGGAGTATTCTCCAGTAGATGGCAATCTGCACCATTAATGGCTGTAAGGGATAGCAGGAGGAACTCCTAGGGAGCCAAAAACTGCTCAAAATGAAGGATGATAATGGGGGAGAATGGAAAGTGTAAGTTAAATAGGAAGAAAATATGGGAAAGGAAAGCAAGGGGTGTAATGTGCTCTCCTCAGTCCTTTTCATCCTCCCCTTCCTCTCTGTTTTTGTGTGTACCAGGTGAGATCTGTGGCTTCAGGATCCATGGGTCAGGGGTACCTTTTGAAGCTGTGATCCTGGACAAAGCTACAGGAGAGGGGCTGATCCGGGCCAAGGAACCAGTGGATTGTGAAGCACACAAGGAGCACACGTTTACCATCCAGGCCTATGACTGTGGAGAGGGACCTGATGGAGCAAATACCAAAAAATCACACAAGTAAGTTCATGCAGGCATTGCTGCACACTACAAAGTATGATCTGTGACAAAAATGCGAAGGAAAGGTGCTGTGGAAACACTTCCTTTAGCCAGAAGTATTTTTCTCTGGTCATGATATTGTAACTTGACATGCTAAGAGGAGCCAAGGAGAAAAGTTTGCTGACTGTCATGTGAGCGAGTACAGAAACGAGGGCTGTTTGACAGCAGTTTCTAAAAGTGGTGTTTTACATTGCTGCATATAGGCAGGAGGTCCAGATTGCCTTATTATTACTTTTGTTCTTTCTGGGTGGTTGGAAACCATTGTCCCAGCACCTGTGTGACAACATTGCTGCAGTGAAATCAAGGCGTCTTTCCTCGTCCTTGCTTTTGACAGCTGGAAATCAGAGTGGCGCTCTTTAAAAGAATGACTTACTCTGAAACTTGTGTGGTGCGTGGCTCCTAATCAGCCCATCAGTTCTTACTGCTGTCTCTCTGCATCAGGGCCACGGTGCACGTTCGAGTGAACGATGTGAATGAGTTTGCTCCCGTCTTTGTGGAGAAGCTGTACCGCGTGGCAGTGACGGAGGGGAAGCTGTACGACCGCATCTTGCGTGTGGAGGCCATCGACGGGGACTGCTCGCCGCAGTACAGCCAGATCTGCTACTATGAGATCCTGACCCCCAACATTCCCTTCCTCATTGACAATGACGGTAGGAATCCTCACCCGCCACGTGCGCGTCACTCCTGTTTTCCTGCTCTGCTCCTTCCCTGCCAGCCCCATTTGAAGGCAGAGCTGTGCTATATAAATTTTCCAGCACTGCTGATCTATCCCAGTGAGAGCAGCAGCATCCATTTTGTGGGATGCTATAAGTTGTTACAAAGTGACACTGGGCAGAGTGACTCAACTCTTTTTTGGTTGTTTTTGTCATTGATCAAAGTGATACGAGTGATTTTTAGAAGGAAGGTCTTTGAGGAGACTGCTTGTCCTCTACCTTGATCTCTTTGTTTTGCAAACCAGGGAACATTGAGAACACGGAGAAGCTGCAGTACAGTGCGGATCGTGTCTACAAATTCACAGTGACAGCCTATGACTGTGGAAAGAAGAGGGCTTCTGATGATGCTGAAGTGGAAATCCAGGTGAAACCCACCTGCAAGCCCAGCTGGCAGGGTATGAAACCTCCACACACATTTATCTCTTCTCTTCCCTTTTGTTCAGCTATCACTCAGTCCTGCTCGTCACAAATGTTTGTATATACACATATAAATGTGTGTGCCCATATACATGGTTCAGTTCTGGCACCAACCCATCTCCATCAGGGGATGCAGCAGATGTCTAAGTCTGTTGCAAAGCCACTGAAAGGTAAATTCTAACATTGGAAAATCATTCCTTGGATTACTGTGAACTGCCATGTGTTTGATAAGGCTCATAGACTGTATTCAGCAAAGATTGTTTTTGGGGCTGCTCCTCTGGAAGATACCTGGCTTTTCCAGTGGTTTTATATTCCTGTGGGTTCACGTTAGACAATTAAAATTAAGGGGAAATCAACACAGCTAAATACCTGCTCTGCCTGGTAAGAGAGGCTGACCAACCACAGAGTGGTGACACAGCAGTATTAGCTGTAGAAGCTGGGACCTTGGACTCTGTGCTTGTAGGAAATCTTTCCATGCATTGATGCCAGCTATGTAAAGCTATGTTTCCAGTGTGGAAAGGGCCAGAATTTTGGACTAGTCCATAGATGCCACTTGTGTGTATGCCAGGTGTTCTGGCCCTGTGTCCTTGGCAGTTCCTAATCCCTCCCTTTCACTCCTTTCCATTAGGCTGGAACAAGAGGATTGAGTACACCCCCGGTGCAGGCAGCCTCGCGCTCTTCCCCACCATTCACCTGGAGACCTGTGATGAGCCGCTGTGGAACATCCAGGCCACGGTGGAGCTGCAGACAAACCACGTGGCCAAGGGCTGTGACCGGGATAACTACTCCGAGAAGTCACTGCGCAAACTCTGTGGTGAATCGGTTCTTTCCTGGGCTGAGGGCGGCTGTGGCACAGCACCCTGCCCCTCCCTCTGGAGGGTTTCCCTGTAGTAGCTGAGCCTCACACAGCAGAGGCACCAGGGGACACATTCCTCACGTCTGCTGTGGTCACTGGGATGGGAGGACACTGAGCTTGTGTGTTGCATTTAGGGGCAATGGGTGTTCCTGCCCATATTTCATGGAATCGTGGAATAGTTTGGACTGGAGGGAACCTTAAAGATCCTCTAGTTCCAACATCCCTGCCAGAGACAGGGACATCTTGCACTAGGCCAGGCTGCTCAGAGTCTCATCCAGCCTGGCACCAAACACTTCCACAACTTCCTAATTTCATAAGGGACTACCTGTGTTTTCCTTGCTGGGAAGCCAGAGATTTCTGTGCATTGTCCCTGCATGCAGGGTGTGTGGGACTTCCCTCAGCACTGAACAAAATGTCACCATTCTTCTCCAGATAGAAGGCCTTTAGGCAACTCCTCATCTCCCTGTGCACTGAGGCATTACAGCGAGGCTTCCAGTGCCCACTTCATCTGATCCCCAGTTCCCAGGCTCCTTATTCTCCCATGCCAACATTCCTGACTCCCTCCCTTCTTGGTAGGTGCTGCCTCAGGAGAGATTGACCTGCTGCCAGTGCCCAGCCCCACAGCAAACTGGACGGCGCGGCTCTCGGTGCACTACAGCCAGGACAGCAGCCTCATCTACTGGTTCAATGGCAGCCAGGCTGCCCAGGTGCCTGTGGTGAACGGACCGAATGGCCACGAGGGGCTGAGTGACCACTTCACCCTGTCCGTGTGGATGAAGCATGCCGTGGTGCCCGGCAAGGGCAGGCGGGAAGAGGAGACAGTGATCTGCAGTACAGTGCAGAGCGGTGAGACTTCTCCTGGGGTGGTGGCACTCCTGCCCACTGCCTCTTAACTCCTTAGAAGGGATTGTCCCTGCAGGGGTAAACCTCTGATGTTCCAAAGCAGGACTTGGGCAGGGGTTCCTCCTTAGGGACACAGCTTGTCCCTTTTCCTCGGAGCGCTCAGGCCTCCTTTGAGCTCGTGGTGCCGAGTCATGCATGGCAGCGTGGGGTTCTGGCCAGTGGGACTGCTTGGAGCGTGACACGTAACTCCCTGTGCTTGTCCCTGGCAGAGGATGGCTACTCGCACTACTCTCTGGCTGTGCATGGCTGCCGGATTTCTTTCCTCTACTGGCCGTTGCTGGAAAGCGCAAGGCCTGTGAAGTTCCTCTGGAAGCTTGAGCAGGTGAGGAAGGGTTTGCATCCTCCCCGCGTGCCCTCTCCTTCTGCCCTTTGCCGACGCCGCGCTCTGCCGTCTGCCGCAGGTCTGCGACGATGAGTGGCACCATTACGCCCTCAACCTGGAGTTCCCCACGGTCACGCTCTACGTGGACGGCGTCTCTTACGACCCTGCCCTGATCCACGACAACGGCCTCATCCACCCGCCGCGGCCCGAGCCTTCCCTCATGATCGGGGCCTGCTGGGCCGGTGAGTGCCCGCTCCCCAAACCGTGCTCTTCCCATGTGGGGAAAAAGGGAGACCCAGAAGAGGTGAAAGAAACACCACCCAATACTGAATGATGCAAGGCACACTGCAGCCATCTTGCCTCATTGGCGCCAAAGCTGGTGTGGCTCCTTCCTTCCTTGTGGACCAAGGTAATAGCAGCTCAGGGAAAAGTGTCCCTGGCAGCTTCCTGGACAACAACTGTAGAATATGCAATGGACGACCAACTTTCAGGCAGAGGAGAGTTGAAACTCTACCTCATTCAGGCACTGGCGTTTCTATCAAAGCCTTTCACCAGAAAGCAGGCGGTACTATTTATGCTGCTGATTGTGTTGATGGGGATTTCTCTGTCTTGAGGGTCTATACAAAAAAGTCATAAATCTTTCTGTACAGGAATTGGGTTGAAAGAGAAAAATCAGGTTAGGAACAAAGTTAGGCCACTAGTAGATTAAAACCTGTTCTGTAGAGATGCAAGGCTGCATTTCTCAGATCCTTCAGTTCTCCTGATAGATTGAAGCAGGACAGAACTAAAGGAATTTACCTACTGCTTGCCTTCACTCCAGCAGAAATTTTTAGCAAGATCAAATCTTTTGCTGTACTGCTGCTTCTCTGAGGTCAGAGATCTTCCCAGCAGCTCTGTGCTCTCTTGGCGTTTTGCAGACAACCAATATTGATCAGCTTGGGACCCTCTCCTGGAGGTATCTAGGTCTCTAAGGGATGTTGAGAACATAGCTTATTGTGAACATGGCCAATTCCCCAAACAGATAACATTGGGAAAGGATTGAAAAACTGCAAACTCTGTAGTTTCTCCCTTAAGTCAGTTACTCATCCCACAGTCTCACCATCTGCTTCATGAGAGGAACTCTGCCCTCTGTCACCTGTGATGTGCTGCCTCTAGGGCTGAAGGGTTAGGAACAGTGCACTGCTCGGCACTGTTCTTGTGGACTGGCCAATACAGTCCTTGTATAGATACTTGCCTGACCTGGTAACTGCCATCTTCCAGTGCCTTATTGCTCATCCAGATGTTCTCCTTTTGCAGAGGAAAAAAACAAAGAGAAAACCAAAGGAAGCGAGAACGCCACTGATTCTGTGCAAGGTAAGGAAAAGAAAGAAGATGGGTCTCTTCCCCTCTTGACTATGCATGACTATCACTTCTTGCATGGTGCCTTCCTCATACAGCTTCCCCAGTCCTGTCCTGCCACCTCCTGCCGCCTTGGGAGGAAACCCCTTATTTGGCAGATTGGTCCTTGATACCTTGGTACCCGTGGAGCATGAAAAGGCTGATGGAAGGACTGCAGCCTGCTTTGAGACTTGGAGTATGCTTTTTGTGTGGAGAAAGAGTACTCATGCCTGATCATTAAAGCTGGTCTCTGAAGAACACAATAGTCATTAGAGACATCAGGAGATGTCACCTCATCCCTAACTATCTGTGGAATGTGTAGTTTCTTTTACAAGCCCTCACAGGAAGCAGAGTGAGAAGGGGACAAGAAATTGTTCCCATCTGGCATTCAGCAGTTTGATAGAAACTTCTCTATGCTACCCACCATTCACTGCCCTTGTCTTTTTGTCGGTCTGTTTTTCTCGCTTTCCCCCATCTGGAATTTCAAAAATGTTCATCTCCTTTCTTCAGCATCCCCTGTCTTCTTGTTGTCTTTGCTTTTCCATATGTCAACCCTCTGTCCCTCTCTACCTCCCTTAACATCAGTATGTCCCTCACATTGTTGCTTTTGTTGTTGGGCTTTTCCATGCCCCATGCCCCCCTCTGTATCCCTCTACCTCCCTTACCTCTGCACGGCCCTCACACTGTTGCGTCTGTGGTTTTGCTCTCTTCCTCGCCATGTCTCTCACACCCTCCACCTCCCATGTTTCCCTCAGGAGATCCTCTGTCGATACACCACTACTTCCATGGTTACTTGGCTGGCTTCACTGTGCGCCCTGGTAGCTTGGAGAGCCGGGAGGTTATTGAATGCCTGTATGCCTGCCGTGAGGGGCTTGATTACAGTGACTTCGACAGTCTGGGCAAAGGGATGAAGGTATGCCCATCTGCCCAGCTTGCATGGGTCTCCTCCACTCTCTCCCCAGCCTTGCTTCCCAGGACTTTGCCTGCTCCCCCACCTCAGACAGCTCCCCACTTTTCTCCTGTGTGTCTCTCTCAGCCTGGATTCCTGTCATTTGCCAAGGAACCATGAGTGTTTTCTTTTCTTCCACCTCTAGGTTCACGTGAACCCCTCTCAGTCCCTGCTCACCTTGGAGGGTGATGATGTGGAAACCTTCAACCACGCAATCCAGCACGTGGCTTACATGAACTCACTGCGCTTTGCTACCCCTGGGGTCCGGCCACTCAGGCTCACCACTGCCGTCAAGTGAGTGGGCAAACCAGCACCTCCGGCTCAGTTCAGCAAGAGGGTTGCCTCTCTTTTGACTAAAGTTACACTGACTCACTTTGTATTTTAAAATAATTGCATTTTAAGATGGTCTCAAAATGGGTTGAAGTCTTCCTGAAAAGAAATGATAAATTATGCAATATCCAAATGGATACTGTAGTGCTGGTTCCGAATGCCTGTGCAGAACTTCTGCCTCCACTCGCAGCGTTCCGTGCATGTGGACTGGTTTTAATTTCCTCTGTGTTTGTCAATGTGGCCAAGTCACCAGATCCCAGTGGTGTCACTCCTACTACACGTCTCTGCCTTGTGCAGCAGGCTGTAGGGAAGCTTTGGGAAGATTTCTGGAAAAAGGATATTCCCTTCCCTGGAAGTAATGGGCAGGAGGCGATCTTTTATAATGTTATTGTTGGAAGCTTGGGGCAACTGATGGATTCTACTGCTCCCCTTCAGGTGTTTCAGCGAGGAGTCCTGTGTCTCCATTCCTGATGTGGAAGGCTATGTTGTGGTGCTACAGCCTGACGCTCCCCAGATCCTGCTGAGCGGCAACGCCCACTTTGCTCATCCTGCGTCAGACTTTGAGGCTCCGGAAGGAGTTCCCCTGTTCCCCAACCTCCAGATCACCTGCTCCATTTCTCACCAGGTGGAGGCCAAGAAGGATGAGAACTGGCACGGTACCGGTGAGTGGAGTACAGGGCAAGGCGTAAGAGACAAACTGGAAAGACCTACAAGAGTTGCGGTCCTGCAGAGGAAGTAGAGTCCCTATAATTACACCCGAAAGCGAGAGTTTACAAATTTAGAAGCAAGGCACATTGTCTGTCAATATGTAGGCTAATCGGCTCTTATCCCTTTCTGCTCCTCCCTGTACTTTTTCTATCCACTCAGTTCCTTTGCCTCACACTCTCCTAATTCTTTCCCAGGCTGCTCATTCCTAATCCCTTTTACATTTTACCTACATTTCCCTTTATTGAATCCAGTGCTGGATGAATGTCCTGCCTGTTACTCTCTCTACTCCTGTGCTTACTGAGTCTCATCCTACTTCCTTCTCTCCTGCTTTCTTTCCTTACTTCTTGCTCCCTTCCTTCTCTTCCTGCCTCACTTATTCCTGTGAATTCCACAGTCAGTTTCCTTACACCCAACAGTATCCTGTTCTTCAATTTCTTTCCATCATGCTCAGATTATTTCTCTGCAGTCTGTGCTCTGTCCATTCACTTCTTTCATATCTGCTCCAGTAATGGGATGTTTTGCTCCTACTTTTCTGTTTAGAAGCTTTGCCTTTCCTCATAATGATGAGTTCCTTGACTTAAGAGCAGATTGTTCTCCATCCTGCTGAAAGCAGTTAGTTATTCAATGTGGTTGCCATTTTAAAGAAGATAAGATCTCAACCATGGTAACCAACAGTGTGAGACAGGGAAAAGCTTTCAAAACCATGCAGGGCCTGGGAATGTGTGAGTGTTGTTCCTAATTTGCACACTGTCATAACAAAGTCCTTACAGCCAAGATGTGTTATCATGAACCAGACCGATAATAGTATGTTGTTCCAAAATAAAGTGACTTTATTATGTGCATAGATAATGCCATTAGAAAACCATCCTGCAACAAGTAATTAGGCTTGTTGCAGGATGGTTCTAATGGGGGATTTTACTTAAGGTCAGTGCTAGGTGGCGAAGGAGGTTATTATATATGATGTGAGCACTCTTAGGTAAGCAGGTACCCCTGTGAGTAACTCCTTCCTTCTGTGACGGCTGTCTGGCTTGCTGGCCATATCTTCCTTCTGTTTGCATCTCAGTGACAGACACACGAATGTCAGATGAGATTGTTCACAACCTGGACGGCTGCGAGATCTCGTTGGTAGGAGATGACCTGGACCCAGAGAGGGAGTACCTGCTCCTGGATGGGGCACTGCTGCAGCAGCGGGGCCTGGAGCTCGTTAACACCTCTGCCTACCTGACCATCACAGGTACGTCCTCTCCACGGTCACAGCTATCTAGTTATGCCTCTGTCACCGACTGGCAGGTGTCACTGGGAGAAGCACTTGACATTAGGTTGTGTTGGTGTACTTTGTGACACTGAGATGTAACTGTTTCTTGAACTCCTGGCTTTTGGAAGTCGCAGACCATTTCCTTGGGGAAGTGGCTTTTCCTCCAGCACAAAGTACTGGGACATGGTGTCAGCTCTCACCCAGGCTTGTATCACTTCTCCTGACTTACTCCTTGGGGTTTGGTGTTCTCAGGTGTCAGTAGCATTTTGCATGACGTGACAGGGGACAACATATCCCACAACTTGTGGACTGGAACAACACTTTTGTGCTCTCCAGAACGTAACAGGACCGTCGCTCTCAATCCTTCCTTCCCTTCCACTTGTTTTAGCAATGCAAGCAGGGATTCCATCAGGTCCTTTGCAGCCAGCTCCATCTCTGAGCCCTTCCCAAAATTAACGAACCCAGCATCGCCTTGGATCCCTCTGTAGCCTCCAGTTGCTGCAGGGTTAGGATGCCAGGTGACTTTGGAGCAGGAGCTTCCTCACCCCATCCCTCTCTTCTTGCCTCAGGCGTGGAGAGCATTGCGGTTTACGAGGAGATCCTACGCCAGGTCTCCTACCACATCAACCACGGTGCCGCCCTCTACGAAAGGAAGTTTCACCTGTCCTGCACTGAGATGAATGGACGCTACTCCAGCAACGAGTTTACTGTCGAGGTACAAGACTGATACGTGCACACAGAGCTTCTTCTGCGTGCATGTGGGAGGACATGGTGCATGGCAATGCATAGAATGTGCCGTGGATACAGGGTTGGGTCTTTCTGCAGGTGAATGTTCTCCACAGCATGAACCGAGCTGCTCATCCTAACCATATTCTGAGCTCCCAGCAGTTTGTGCACCGAGGCCATCATTTACCTGCAGAGCTGTCTGGGCACAGTTTGGCAAGCACCCACAGCAACCCAAGTATGTAACATTGTCTTTTGGGCTTATTCCTTCAGATCAGGATGCTGATTTTCTGATATCCTGGCAGAATCTATAGTGGAGGATTCCTCTCAGGCTCCTGGCACCCATTATCAGGTTCTCATTATGCAGTCCTCTTCCACTTGTCATTAGCCAGTGGACCGCAGTCTTTGTCAAATTGTATTTTAGAGCATGCTGCAACAATCCTCCCCTTGTGGGATATTATTTTCTTGATGTTCTAGAAGCAGACTGAAATCTACACCTCAGAGGGTCTAAAAAGAATAACTGTAAGCTGACTTTATTCATGCACCTTGCAAAGGTGCTGTGTGGGCTTGTGTAAAGTAGTTTCAGGAAGAAGCTTCAACAGCAGGAGAGAAAAATGAGTCAAGACTGCCACTACTCTAAAGACAGACATGGGAGTAGGTGGTGGTCAGCAAGGCAGGAAGATACTGGACATGGCACCACGCAGACAAAAGGAGAATCCTTGCCTCCGAAACAGAGAAGAGAGAAGCCTCAGAGCTGGACTAGATGTTTGTTTGTGCTGGTAGCCCTGTGCCTCAGGCATGACCACACTTATCGATTCCTCCCAGGCTGTGAAAGCTCTGGGACTTGTTATGGTCATTTTGGTCCCCTCTTATAGGGGAACAAGCAAAGCACCTTTGAGCTAGCTTTTGCTGCAGCTTCCTGCAGCAGCTGATCCCAAACTGGTCTGGTCCTGCAGCTGGCACTGCAGGGGCAGCCTGTGCATGTGCCAGCCTTTGCCTCTCCCTTCCCCAGCTCTGCCTGATGGCAGCAGCAAACTTGTTCCTGCTGAACAGAACCATAAACAAATTTGTGGAGGGCCTAGATAGATTTTGCAGGGAAGGTGGTTGTCTGGGGAGTTAAGGCTCAGTCTGCAGGCCTAAAACAAACATGTAGGAGTCGGGCTAAGGATCTTAGATGAATTTCAGGTTTTCTCCTGTGGAGAAGCCAGGCTTTTGCCACAGCACTAATGAGAAACATTCACATCTGCTCCCATGTGCAACGAAGGCATCTTTTGGCTTCTTGCTTTCTCTCCTGCTTGCACAGAAATCACACTCTCTGAAAACTATCCTCCAGCCCTTAGAGGCTGTCCCCAGCACGCATTTCTCCCTCCCAAGAGCTGGATACAGATATATTCGGTGCAACATATTCTGGTGAATTCTGCAGATAAAGATGTGCAGAGTCTACAGGCCAGCTGACATCACAGGAACTGCCTGTGCCCAGGGGCACAGACAAGTCAGGCTATGTTCCTGCACAGACTAAAAACCCAAGCTCTGCCCAGGGATCTCAGTTCCTGGATGTCAGGTTGGAACTGCATGTTTCTGTGATAGACTCTAGACACAACTTCTCGCATTCTTTCTTCCAAGTGGTCCCCAGCGCTGCCACTGTCATCATCGTGGTGTGTGTGGGCTTCCTGGCACTTATGGTGATCCTCGGCATCCTGCGCATCCACTCCCTGCACCGGCGGGGAGTGGGGCAAGAGGTCCCTGGCGCTGCTGAGTCGGGGCACACCAGCACTGGAGGCAAAGAGAGCGACATGTTCTGGGACGACTCAGCCCTCACCATCATCGTCAACCCCATGGAGGTGAGGAGCAGCCGCTGTGGCCGGGGCTGGGCGGGCGGTTGTGTTGTCAGACCCTTCCCCTTAGGCGGTATCTCACCTCCCCAGTCCTACCAGAGCTGTCAGGAGAGGGCAGCCGGCAGCGCGGAGGGCAGAGCTGGCGAGGGCATGGACGATGATGATGACAGCACCGACTCGGAGACACCCGACTCCCCGGACAGCAGTGACATCAATGACCGGCACATCATCGGCAAAAGCGACGTCTCTCACCGCTACTAGGAGCTTTAAAACACCCGCCCAGTGGATCCCCCAAAGCATATGGCAGGAAGGAGGAGGTGTCTTACTTTCAACTTCTTTCCAGCCCCACTGTGTACACACGTGCTCCTCCCTCACTGATCGTTTCTGCCTCCCATGTTCCTTCATCTTCTGCCATTCTCATTGTGGACATTCCCCACATTATTGACCCCCATCTGGCTCTCCAGAAACATGTGTTAGGGCACTTACACACGATGGTGGCACAGTTCAAACTGTGATGCAGGTGTTGGAAAAGAATGGAAATCTGAAAGGCAGAGCCAGCCATAGGGCTCAGAGTGGGGTTTCTCACAACCCCTCCCCAGATATTATATATATATATTGTATATTTTTTCAATGTTGTCATTTGAGGTTTATTCTCGTTTCATGCAAAAAAAAAAAAAAAAAAAAAAAAAAAAACCCACAAAAAAACCAACAACCAACAAACCACTGCAGCTTTGTGTCGCTTTGTAAAACTGTCAATACTCCTAATACTAAATGAATGAAGGTAAGAAAGATGAGGAAACAAAGTGGATTTTAAAATAAATGGATTTCAAATAAAACATTCAGGACTTCTGCAGTTTTTCACTACAACCAGGGAAAAAACCAGTGTAGCTTCTAATGTGAAACTGGAGCTTGTCCAGAGTATTTACTGAAATTACTACTTTATCTCGGGGAAGGGTTACGTTTTTTTAGCATATGTGATGAAACAAGAAAAACACACCACTCACGACCCTACCCCCTGCCTTTCTGAGAGTCAAAATACTTTGTAAACACAATGTAGCCTTCCCCAGGACTCAGTGCTACGGACTCCCAGAGGAACATAAGGCACTCAAGCCTGTGGCAGGCAAATGTAGCACATGCCACAAAAACTGAATTCTCAAACACAGGAAAATAAAATAAATAAAACTCTTTCCATACACTTAGTGTATCAACAGAAACAGGTCAGATCTCCTCAGCTTCATCCATCTTCTCACATGATCTGCTTTCTTTATCAGTATGATAGAGTATTTTTTATACCGGGGCTCCAGCTTGTAGAACAGCCCCAGCACTTCTGGGGGAAGGAGGCATCTTCCTCTTTCTGCTGAGCAAGAAGTGGATGGAAACACAACAGATACTAGCACAGCATGGCTCTGAGCCCAGGAGCAGCATGAGTTGTTAGGACAGTGCTTCAGAGCAGGCTGTGCTTCTTCCCTGGATCTACTTGGTCTGGTTTTTCAGACTCTGCAAGACAAAAAGGGGCTGTCAGCTGCCTGGCACATCTTGGGGCAGTGGCTGCAACGTGTGAAGGACCCAAAGCAAAATTCTGCTATTTGTTGGCAGCCAAGGTTGAGAAATCCTCCTTAGGGGCAAGAAGGCAGTACAGTAGGTGAGAGTGGAAGAGCCCCTCTGAGGGCAAAGGTTGCAGCACAAGATCTCTGCTTGCTGCAGTTCTCTCAAATGTTTCAGCTCTAGCCTGTCTTCATGCCCAACTGTGCCCACTTATGGTTGTTACTGGGTCCAAAAGAAGTGAACATGCTGGGGCTAAGACACTCTTACACTTTTCTGCTTTGTCTCCTTCCCACTAAGTTCCATGCCTTTCATCAAGGGAGTTTACAACAGGCACTGTCAAACCAGTGCCCAGACCTCTTGAAGCACTGGAATAATTCAAGTCTCCAGAAGGAAAAAAAACCAAACCCTACATTGTGCAGATTGGAGCAAAAAACTTGGCACAAAATAGTCGTGTCCTGAGAATGCCTGACACCCAGACCTGGTCTGTGACAAAAAGCACCACCTCTCAGAGCACTGCAAACGACGAGGTCTCAGGACCACCACGTCCCTGTACCTCCACAGCAGCCTCAGCCAAAGTGCTACAGCTTACAAGGTGGAAGAGGCCAAATGCACGATGAGTTCGTAGGTAGCCATCATGATGGCTGCGTTGGGGATCTGGCGGATCAGGTGCGCCAGGAGCCCCCGGTACAAAGCCGGGGGTCCCTCTTCCCGGACCACCAGCTGCAGAGTCTGCGTCAAGGAACGGTATCGCGAGCCCTCCTCTCGCAACCGTGTCCGAATGACCTCTGCAGAGACAAGAAGGGAAGCCACGTGTCAGCAGATGGATCCCACAGGCATGGCCTCTCCCCTGAAGGAGAAGAGAAGCACTCTCCCCCCAAGGAGAGCGCACCCACTCACCGTGCGGATACGCAATGCACGTGGCGCATGTTTTGGAGACGGCAGCAGCCGCCATAAGTCCGAAGAAATTGTTGTCCGCTGGAAGTGTGAGTGATGGGGAATGGGAATGCTGGCTGCTTCTCAGCTCCTTTTTCAGTGCTTCGTAGATGACAAAGTGTATGATGGTCTCTGACACTCCAGCATAGGAGGCAGTGATCCCACGGTAAAATCCACGCAGGCCTTCAGTGCGGTACACGTGCATGGCACACTGGAGAGCGTTGCTGGCCATCTCCCCCTTCACCCTGGGAAGAAGGGGGAGGGTTAGGACAGCATACTGCACCCCGACCTACAGTGCTGTTGTGAACACAGCCATAAGCCTCTTGCCCAGCCGATGACTTGCCATGTTCTGATGAGAAATCACAGACCTCTCTCTGCCCGCCACCCCCCAAACCAATCCTGATGTGACATGGAGTGGTTCTGCACTGTTGGCCTGCCTTACCTGGCTTCCAGCTGCATCCTGGTTTTCACTAACCAGATGGGGTTGGTGAGTGTGGCTGAGCTAATGCCTGGGGAACAGAAGAGGAAGACAGCTGTGAGTGCCAGGATCACGCTGACAGTTCGTGAAGAGGTGCTGATCTATCAGCTCTCTGAGCTCTGCTTGGCAAGCTGCAGGCATTTGCAATTTGAGAATGACCTTGAGAAGAGATATTTAGGGCAGACTATTTGATTCTCCTCCTCCCCTATTCCAGCCTTTGTCTAGTGTTAATTAGCTCCTCTGCCTCCAACAAAACCCTACTACAGACCCGGGTGTTACAGAGAGGCAGGAAACAGCATGCTAATTTTGCAAGAGTGGAGGATTTTGTTAGAGAACTGGGATATATCAAGAGAAATGGTTCTGTGAGTGGTCTAAATTACACACTGCCTTCTTCCTCTCACGGCAGAATAGAGCTCATGATAGCAGCTGAAGGGGTAAAGACTAGACTTCAAGAGATGAGCCTAAGAAGAATGAAGAGTGAGAAAACATTCTGGTTACCAAAGGAACTCACTTCTCCACATGTGGAGGGAGAAAACTTCAGAGCAGCAATGGTGAAGGAATGAAATACATAGGCATTTTCAGACAGAAGGACCTCTTGGCTTTGATTTGAGACAGAAAAGGCTCACCTGCACAGGCTGCTGCTAATATGTGTACGTTTTTGGACTCTGGAACCAGGACAGTATTAAGCCTCTCCTTAGTAGCAGAATAGGCAGCAAAATATATAGCCCTGGTTGGAAAAAAATACAGAAGAGGTTACAGCTCTCCTATGAGGAGCAGAGACACTACTGTGCAGTCTCACTCCAACTTTTCTTACTCCCAGCACAGTTTTGTCTAACGTGACGCCAGATACCATTTATACCCGGCCCACAGCAATCATCTCATCACTGTGATCAGAAGCCCCAGAAGATGTCTGTGTGAAGGGGTCCTGTGGCACGTGAGTACAAGGCCCAGACTGCTTTCAGAAAGTGGAGCAACAGTTATGACACAGGTCCCTTGAAAAGTGTACGAGATGAGGCACTGTCATGGGGCAGCACTCACCGGGAAGGAGCAACCCCAGCGAGGTTTGGACCCAGACCTCGGAACAGGGACCGTTTGCCTTCCTTCTCAAGGATGGACCTACAGAAGGAAATGAACAGAGGAATCGGCAGAATAACTAAGCTGGAGGCTTTCCTGTTCCTCCTCCTTCTTTGTTCTTCAGTATTTCTTGTAGCACCCTCTCCTCACCTCCCATGTTATCCTTTTTCTGCCCTGCTCTCATTTTCTCTCCAATCACTGCTCTCTCCTTCAGTCATAGAATCATGGGACTGCTTGCGTTGGAAACGACCTTAAAGGTCATCTAGTTCCAACCACCCTGCCATGGGCAGGGACACTTCACTAGTAATTGCATCCTATTCTTGATAATGCCATCCCTCTGGGTCTGATCAAATCACTAGCTGAGAAATTTCTCACAGTCCCCTAAGCTGCCTTGCAGAGCACAGATCACTGGTGAGAAGCCGATGTACCTGTGCTCTGATCAAACCTTCTACTGCACTTGTGGCTTCCAGAGCATCAGCTCAACTCTCTTTCTCTCTCCCCTCACACCCTCCTCCTGACAGCCAAACCATCACCTCCCTGGTGCTAACAGGCACACTGCCCTGTCCAACTCACCTCAGCAACTTGAGCACTCCAGGAGACGGTGGGGTGGGATTCATCAGCTTCACACTCATCCCTGGCAGCTTTATCTCTGGGAGGCACAGAGGCTGCAGTGCCAGCTGGGATGACTGCAGACGTATCTTCACCACTTCCAGGGGACAGGTCAGGATGGCTCCAGCTGTGCCACCACATCTAGGGCACAGCAGCACATTTAAGAATGACCTCTGTGCCATAATAGGGCAATAATTGTGACCCTGCTTGTCCACAACTTCTCCCCTCTGGGAGAGGAGGTTAGGTACCCCAGACTGTGTCACAAATGACCTCCTGCTCTGACACTGATTAACGTAACAGCTCAGCTTGGGACATCGTCTGGCAGCCTCACTCTGAAACCTCACTCAGTATTTGAGACAAAGAGTCCCAAGTCCATGGGGACTCAGCAGTCCCCCAGAGCAAACATTTCTGCTGCCCACCCTCACTGCAAAGCCTTCTGCTGAGGCACTGTGGCCCACACCTCGCCACAGCTGCACAGAGGGGCACACAACTCTCCCAGCTCTCAGCTTGCCCGTGTCTTTAATCCATAATTACCTTAGACCCACATTTGCAAGGCCCTGTAAGCAAGATCTGTATTTTCTGCCAACAGCCAGGATCTCTCCAAGCCTGGCTTGCTTAATGAAAGAGGACCCTGACCTTCAGCAGGCAGAACCTATTTTTGGAACTCATGAACCATCTCCATCAATGGATCTTGTCACACTGCAGGAATGCTGAAAGGACATATATCCCCTTTTTCCCTTTCCACCACCCAGGGACAAGTCAGAACTGATGCATTTGGTTCTCAGCTTCTGCCCCTCTAAATACTTCAACTGACAACTCTGCTCTTCTAGAGGATACTCAGTACCTGAAAGACCATTTTGAGGTGAATTTGCCTGTAAGCCATGCAAGAGGCTTTGACAAATGGACAGTTGTTCACATCCACTACAGCCAAAGTTGCTTTGTTTCACAGGAGATGGAAGCTTAATAAAAAGCTCACTCTGCTCCAAAGAAAGAAAAGCCAACCAAAGAACTGCAAGATATCAGGGAAGAGTCAGGTATATCATCAGAATTGCATATGGCAGTGCAGGACAGCAAAGAGTGAGAGTTCTGAAGAACTATTTTGAAAAAATCTATACAGCTCAGTGAACATACACAGTATTCTCACAGCCTTTGCTCCTAGGGCTTCATTAACATTGCCAACAGAAATGGGGGCTAAAAAAAAAAAAAAAAAAAAAAAAAAAGAGGCCTGGATGCCTATTGCACTGACGTCCAAGAGTTGAAGATATGGCAGCTAGGAGATTATGCAGCTAATGATGCCAGCAATTAGCTAAGCTATTCCATAACACTCATGTTGCTTTGTCAAGCCCTTGGCAGATGCACACATCTGGCAGATATGGTGACGACTCGCAGAGCAGTCCATCAGTAGCAATTTCCCTCAGGAGGTATATGATGAGTGGTGGGAGTCTGGCAATGTGACTCCTGAATTTAGCTCCAGCTCAGAAGACAACACATAGCAAAGCAGTGAACAGCCTGGCTCAGCTTCTCTGGTGAACAAGCTGATCAAACACAGACACCAAGACACAGCCTACACAGCAATCTAGAGCTGCATGAGGCAGGGTCTCCTTTTACAGAGTTGATTCTTCCCATACAGACCATATCCACTTCGGGGTCCAACAGTCCTGTTCTTTACCATGGATTCTATTGATTTGTCTTGTGCAGGCTCCAGACTTACATGCCTGTCTTTCTTTGACCAGAAGTAGAGTCTCCAGTTCAGGAGAAGTTTGAGTACAATAGTGACAGATCAAGGTCTAAAAGGTCTGAATAGGGCAGTTTCAACCCCTTATCTCAAAGCTGAGCAAACAATAAATCAGGAAAACATTGAGAGAAGGAATTTCTCGGTACACTAATAATTCTCCTCTAATAGTGCGTAAGGAAGCAAAAGTTTATGTAACGTTCTCTTAATATCTAATTTCTTCAAGAAGTCCCCACCTGCAATGGCCAGGATCTGAGTTTGAACACATGCTTCTAGCATATATAAAATTTTCCTGAGGTCAAGGTCCTGAAGCTATTGATACATACAGATAATAAAAAAAGGATTATAAAACCAATAATAACGAAGAAATTGTTACTCCTTAGCCTAGTGGCCATTTAATCAGCAGAAAGAGAGTGTGAGGTGAAGGGCCACTATGAGCCAATATGCCTCAATGGCAAGACTAAAGAGGAAAAAAGAATACCCATTAAGTAAAGCTAAGGAAATGAGGGGTACCAGTTGCTCAAAACTAGAAGAAATCTCAACTGTGATGTATGACTGTGCATTACATGATGATACAGCTGCTTACACTCTATGGAAGACATAGGTCTGCAAAATTCTTCTGTTTCAGGAGAAATGGAAAATAGCATGTCATTACTCTAGAAGCAGGAACCAAAGCAATTTCTGCAAAATAGGATGAAGAGCAGCAGTTGAAAATGAGTACAACGTGTACTCGCAGAGCAAAGCCATGGCAAAAAGTGCTAATTGAAGAAGGCAGGTAATTTTACCTTAGAAAATGGTACTTAGCCCGTAGATCTTGCTCCCACATTTTAAAGGGAAAACCGACAAGTTTGAGGTGACAGTAAAAGAGGATTAGTTGAGAAATACAAAAGACACTGTTAACATTTTTTAAATTATCTAAAAGGTGTATAAGCAGATGCAGAGAGGTGACAAGGTTTACTGGTAATTCATGTTAGCTCTTATTTAGGCTAGTCAAAATTAAGATGGGTTGAAGATCTTCATTTAAGAATAGCAATGCTGGATCAGACAAACCTGCAGTTAAACTAGGTTTCTGCCTAGGACACAGACAAATAAAGGTCACCTACAGAAGAGTAGGAGAAATACTTTCAGAACGCTCTCACAACTTCCCACAATTTTCAGTTCAGGGATTTCCTCAGCCAGAAACGTTGCCTTGCTTTTAGTAACCTTCAACACATTCATTTTCATTCGTCTTTTTAAAATGCTTCCTGGACACAAAATAAGCCTTTACCTTCTACTGTCCTGTGGCCAGGAGTCCCACACTTTAACTGCACACTCTGGGAAGAACTATGTTTTTGCATTAGTTCTGAACAAAACTCTTACAAGTTTCTTTGGCTGGTCTCCAGTTCTTATACTAGAAGATAAAGTGGAGAACTGTTCCTTCATGAATGAGAAGGAATGGTCCTGTTTTCATTATATAAACCAGTAATATTAAATGTAGTGCAGCAATAAACTGAACTTCTCATTCACCTCTTATTCACGTTATTATCCTCAGAGTTTTAATTAGCTGTAATTCAGGAGTGCTGCTGAACTGACGAGGATGAGATACAGACTGACAAAGTTCCCACTAGTGACATTCTTGTCACTAGCCAAACTCTCCGTTTTTCAGGAATCATGGTGGAAAAAGACAAAGAAAAGCTTAAGAAGAAAGCTAAGAATGAAAAAATGTATTAAGAAAGCCTAAGATGCAATGATTATTTAGTTCAAAGGATAAATTAATAAAGGAGAATAACATATACAAAATAACAACGGAAACGGGGAGGACAAGTACACATATCCAAAGACTGACATAGCACAAGAACTGCATTAGCTGCAGAAAATTGGGATTCTACTAATTAAAAGCAATTAAATTATGTGCCTTATTGTACAGGCTGTATCACAGGCTTCACTGTCGCACGGACCCCAGCAGGTTGGTGGGATTTGGAAAGGGATTAGGTGGCTGCCTAAGCAGAGGACTTCTGCAGTTACTCAGCAAACTCCGGAGGACCACGTTATCCTCTGCTTAAGGGCACCATGAACTTGAAGCTCATTGTTTCGAGACTTTGAAGAAAGGAAGGGCGAAAAGCCACGGGACAAGTTACTTTCGGAGAAGCACCGCTGGGATCCAAACACCTGACTCACCAGAATCAGCCGCACTATTTAAAGCCAGAGAAGTCACACAGGAATCTCAGCCATGCGCTGATGGAGAGAGCTGGCCGCCCTCCCGAACACACGGGTGCCCCATTTGCCCCGCTGAAGAGAGCTGGTGGCGCCGCCGGTTCAGCGCCCCGCTTCCCCTGCCCCGCACCCCCGGCAAGCTCCGGCTGGATGAAACCCCACCACCCACAAGGGAGGCTCTCCGTCTTCCCAAACCGCGGAGCCAGACCTTCCCCCCGGCGCTGCGGGGCTGCTCCGCGGGAGCCCCGATCGGGACCCGGCACAGCGGGGACAGCGGGGACAGCGGGGACAGCGGGGACAGCGGGGACAGCGGGGACAGCGGGGCTGCTCTGCCCCGGCTCCCCGGCGGCGGCTGCTGCTGGACCCGCGGCCCGAAGCCCGCCGCAGGGCACCCTCCTGCCCCCGCCCGCCGCCCGGGGCACTCACCCTCCGGCGAGCAGGTGGAGCAGCGTGCTGGGCTGCGACATGGCCCCGCCGCACTGGAGCGCGGCCGCAGGAGCGGCGGCGGAAGGGGCGGGCGGGGCGCTGCCAGGGGAGCGAGGGTTCCCCCGGGCACAGAGGGACGGGACAGCTCGCACGGCTCCTTTGGCCCGGCCGCTCCAGGCTCTTCCATTAGACACAAACCAACCAAACCCCTTCCCCCATCCCAAGCCTCCAGACCGACCCCCAAACTTAAACAAACTCGGCTTTGTTTTGCAAGTAGGGGAGCCAAGGCAAACTGATTTTTTTTTTTTTTTTTTTTTTTTTTTTTTTTTTTTTTTTTTTTTTTTTTTTGGACCACGGGGAAGGGATGGGTCCAAGAGCAGAGCTCCCAAGTCGTTCCTGACGCTCGTCGCTCGTCCTCGTTCATGCGACCACAGATGCATCTTCGGATGTTCAGGTTCATCTGAAAAGGGGCCAGTGCTCTCCACAAAACCCCCGCAACCTTCTGAATAAATTAGACTTCGAAGTTCGGAGGATCAGTGTGAGAAAGACAGAGAATATTCAGGGGCAAAAGATCCTCTGTTGCTTTTTCGAATGCAGTTTCAGCGTGCATCAGAGTTCATCGAATATCATCTCCCTTAAAAAAAGCAGAATGTACATCAACATGATGCTGTTGCCAAAAAGGCACACATCAGATCAGTTTATGTGTTTAGGAGGATAGCCTGGAGGTCAGATGAAACAAGCTGTCAGAACAGCTCTGTCCTGCTGGGACTTCACTCACAGCACTGACACAGGGCTAAGCGTCCAGTTTGGGTACCACGCTGCTTCAACAGAGACAAATGTGGGAAGTGAATCCACAGAGGGGACTAACTACCTTGGCCACTCAAGCAGAAGGATTGAAAAAAATTGCAGCCTTTAGTCTGGAGGAGAAGGAATTAAGGGAGACGTGACAACTGAGTCCAGTTAAGTACAAAGATACTCTGAAAAGGAAATAAGAACCTTATCTGCAGTAGAAAAGAACAGAACTATCAGCTCATCCATAGTGCCTGTCACTACCTGGGCAATGAGGGGAAGACCAGTAAACAGATTGACTTTCTGGTCAGTCAAATTGGGAACTGGCCAAAGATACCTAGAAGCTCCAAGCATTTTTCACTTGTCTTCACTGTGGTGGTGAATATCTTAAATAGCACCAGTTGCAAGTGGGGAAAAAGTCATTCTAGAGTACTAAGCACTTGGGCAAAGTCAAGGTTTTCAGACCAATTAGGGCTGATGAACTTCATCCTGTGATGGCTGGAGAACTGGAGAATGGCCCACTGGCCATTATCTTTGAAATATCTAGACAACTGAGAGGTTAAGAAGACTGGAAAAGGACATTTAAAAAAAGAAAATCTGATTAATTACTGGCCAGCCAGCATAATTTTACTGCCTTCCCCTGTGATACTGGAACAAGTAAATATTATGTAGACAGCTCACATTTTCCTTTTGCAAAAAGAAGAGATCAAGTTAAACCAATCTTTCATGGCAGACCTGTCCTTGTGGTCAAGGAAGAAACGAGATGTTACATTTTTGATTTCAGTAGGATTTTTGCTCTGTTTCATCTGACAGTGTAAAAAGCACATTAGGAAATATGGGGAACTGGATCTACTGAAATCGCTGTTGGGAGAGTCTGATGCTGATTGGAAAATTCTAAGATTAGTTTTTGATGCTATGTTGTCTATCTGGAAAGAAGCATCAAGGAGTCCTGCAGAGATCTGTTTTCAGTGTGGTTCTTTTTCAGTAGTTTATGCAGTGGACTAGAAAATTGTGTCTATTAAAATTTGCAGACAACATTAACCCGAGAGGGGTTGCAAAGGATTTGGTAGAGAAAATTCATGTACAAATGATCTTGATCAGTGGGAGAAATAGCCTGAAAGTGTAGAACACCATCTAATAAAAGTATGTGCCAAGTTGGCACCTGGAAAGAAATAATGAATTTCACAAAGTTAGGATGGGGAAGAGTTAGACAGAGACCTCCATTTTGGTTTCCATCAGGCCCAGGACCTTCAGCAAAGTACTGGTGTTCAGAACAGCTGAAGGATGCAGAGCCTGGAATAGCCTTTTCAGGACCTGGACAATTTGCTTCACTCATCTCTTGAAGAGTTATTTGGCCCCCCTGATATTTTAGTTATTGCTGCCAAATTACTTACAGTTTGCTTGCAGTGGTGCATTGACTCTGCTTCTTTTCCTGTTGACTTTAGATCAGATCCTTTGCTTTCTGCCTGCAAGCAGAAATAGTTGTGGCTTCAGCAGGACACTTATCCACCAACAACTGTAGCTGTGGTTGTCCTGAATGCTCTGCCAACACTGCCACTTCTGGTCCTTCCAGTTGCACCAAAGTTTTTTGGGACTCCAAGGGATAAAGGGCCATCCAGCCCTTCAGAAGGAAGGCTGTGGGGGGTTTTTTTGTAGGGCAGTGTTTCCCTGTCCCTGTCCTGAACCAGAAGGCCAAGCTGGTATCATAGGCTGGTGTCATGAGCATACCCCAAATCCTTGTTGCAAATATTTACAAATCTAAACTGCTTAATATCTTCCTCCCTGCCTAGTCTGTGATGGCTTTTGGATTTCTGTCCATGCATTATCTCAATGCCTACACTCCCCTTCTCCATGTCTGTGTGCAGTCTATTGGTTTTGCTTAGGAGCAGCATTGCCCATCTCTTCTTCTCGAAAGTAATTTGGGATTCTGCCCCACAGCATTCTCCATCCATCTCTCTTCAAGTGTTCTTGCTGACCCTTGATCACACTGAGCACACAGAGGGCTGGCATTTGGTAATAGCAGGTGAGTCTTATCTTAACCTTCCAAGATGCCAGAAGTGTGCTTTCAAAATGACTCTCCCAGTAATCCCTGGCCTGGGGTTTGTCCTGCAGGACAGCCTTGGTGTACCAGCGAGATTCCTCTTTGGTGGTGCTAAGCTGCACATGGGGCACACCTCATGCACGTCAGCCACCGACTGGTGCGCTGTCCATGGGGCCAAAGAAGACAGAGTCCAAAGTAATGCTCCCCAAGCATGTTTGGATATTGTATTTCCAGCCCCAATTCTTATAAAGGCTTGCTCCTGTTGAGCCATACATACTACTTGCTAGCACAGAACTGGCTGTAGATGCCACATGCATTTCAAAGCTGCAAGGAGAGCAGACAGGAAGACCTACTATCAAAGAATTGTGTCTAAAAACGCACCAGATGTCACATTCTCGACAGATGAAGTGAACCTGACAAATCTGGAGAGGACCCTGCAGAGGAGCATATTCCTTTGAAACAAGAAGATGGGATTTGATTCTGAAACCAGTTTATTTCTAGCACCCTAATGTCACGGGAGGCAGCACACATTGTGCAACCCCCTCTTGGTGCTTTTCCCATTCTCTTAGAGGCTACACACAAATGACCTCTGATTTTCCAGGTGGTTTGTCCTTTGGAACCACGAATGTAGAAGGATCAAGGCTGGGTAGGAGCTGACGTTTCTATGGCTTATCTGAAAGTATCACATACTTTTCAGCTAAATGTGTGCACTCCCGACCTGTGGTTGCCAGCTGCAGTATTTTAGTGATCCCAGAGCAAACAGTAAAATATCAGTCCATCAGCTGGACAGATGTGTACTGATACAGTATGCGCTCATTTACACGTATATGTATAAATATATACATCTCGTTGAATATGTATATATGAATATATATATGTGTATCTTCACAAATACAAAGAGATGTGTGCGGTGCATACATGTATATATCTCTTGTATGTACTTACACATATATATATACATACCCTATACGTCTCGTTGAATATATATATATATATTTGTGTATATTTGCAAAAACAAGGGGGGTGTGTATAGTACACAACATACACATATGCACACCGTTTCAGGGCCAGCAGAGGGGCGCACCCCCCGGGAGCGGGCTCGGGAGCTGCGGGAGCAGTGCGCGGGGAGGCCGCCGGCCGTGCAGCCACCGGGAGGGCCGGGTTCCGCCGGTGGGCGGCGACGCGGGCGGCGACACGGGCGACCCCGGCCCTCAGCCCCTTTGAGGCGCTCCGGCGCCTGTCCCTTTAAGGCTGGCCCCGCCCCGCCGCGCGAGCCCAGCGCGCCCCGGCGGCCCCAGGTACGGAGCGGGCGGGGGAGCCCCGCGGCCCCTCCGCGCGCGGGCCGGGCGGCGTCGGCCGCAGGGGCCGGGTGGGGGCGCGGGGGGCTCGGGCCGCGGGCCGCGGCCTTGCTGTCCCGGCGGGCGGACGGGCGGGTGTCCGTCCTCTCCCGGGCCGGGCCCGCGGGGGAGGCGGCGCTGGCGGGTGGCAGCCGGGTCGGGGTCAGGCGGTCGCTCCGCCCGGCGCTCACCCGCTGTCTGTGCCGCCCCGGTGCCAGGTGCAGGCGCGGCGGGGTTCGGCGCCGACCCTCACTGCCTCCGTGCCCGGCGCCATGGCCATGAGGGAGCTGGTGGAGCCGGAGTGCGGGGGCTCCAACCCCCTGATGAAGCTGGCGGGGCACTTCACGCAGGACAAGGCCCTGCGGCAGGAAGGACTGCAGGGCCCTCTGGCCTGGCCCCCCGGGGCGCCCGAAGCCGCCGCCGTGAGTATTGCGCTGCTTGCTGCGCTGGCTCCGCGTTCTGCCGCCGGCTGCCTCGGTCAGCTCGGGCTGGGCGTGAGCTGGGCGGGAGGCTGTCGGTGCGGCTGGTGTCGTGTTGTGGTTTTTTTTTTTTTTTTTTTGCGGAAAAAGGCCCAGGGGTCACCCGAAGCAGGGCTGTGGGGTGAGGGCACGTTTGTGGGCACTCAGGGGGTGTTGGTGGCTGTGGTGAGCTGTGTGCCTTGCTGTTCCAGGCCCGAAGCCAGAGACAGTAGTGGGAGCAGGTTGGACAGGATCCCTCAAGGTGTTTCTACTCCTTTAGCAGGCAGCTAGGGCAAGAAAATGTTGACAGGCTAAGCTCAAGGAAGAGGAAGATACAATCTAATTGGGTCACTCTCTGTGAATGTGTAGAGAGGGGCATGGGATCAAAACTGTTGACACAATTGTGCACTATTCCCTGCAGGTATCCAAACCACTGGGAGTAGCCACCGAAGATGAGGTAAGAACAGATTGATTTCTCTGCTTATGGCTTTTGATTAGTCTTCTTAAAGCTTTTCTCATCAATGCTGTTTGTTATTTTACCCTTTAGCTGATGCTGGTATTTTCTTCAGACAAGCTGTTCTTTTACACTCCATGGCTCTGCCTGTTCATCTTCTGTGCAATGTTTATAATTCACCTCTGTCTTTGGCAGCTGGTTGGAGAGTTTCTGCAAGCTCAGAATGCCCCTTTGCTGTCCCGTGCACCCCAGACCTTTAAGATGGATGACCTTTTGGCTGAGATGCAAGAGATTGAGCAGTCAAGCTTCCGACAGGCCCCTCAGCGAGGTGAGGGGAGCTGAAGTAGGTGGAGAGCTGGAAAAGGTCTTGATCTTATGGTTAAGCTCCTATCAGGGTGGTTCCTATCTACTGAGCTCTTCTGAGATTGTATCTGGAGTATTATTTCTGGATTTGGGCTTCCCAGTGCACTGATCTGGAACAAGTTCATCAGAGATTGGTGAAATACTCAGGAACAGGAATCACTGTTGTAAGAGGAAAGGCTGAGGGAACTGGATGTTTTAACTTGGGGAAGAGGAGTCTGAGGGGCAGGGGGTGGAGGGTGTTTTGTTGCTGTCTTCAGCAGCCATGGTCAGGATCTTCACAGCAGTAGTCAGGAGAAGGACAAGGTGTAATGGACACAATTTGGGGAAAGGGGGACTGACTAGGTTTGTGGAAACATTTCTTCCCTTGGAGGAGGCAGTTCAGTACTGGAACAGGTATCTAGGGAGGCTGGGGAATTGCCAGCTGTGGACAAATTCAGAAGTTACCTGATGAATGCCCTGAACAACCTCATCTCTAACTTTCATGTTAATCTGCTGTGAGAACTCTAGCAACCTCCAGAGACTCCTTCCAAGTGAAATATTTCTGTGATTTTATTCTAACAATGAGAAAGATCAGACATGATTAGGGCTAGCCTAGAACAAATAAATGATGCCTTGAGTGCTCCAGTCCTCACTTCTGTTTTTTTTTTCCCCTCATGTAGCTCCAGGTGTGGCAGCCCTGGCACTGTCTGAAAACTGGACCCAGGAATTCTTGGCTGCAGCAGATAATGCTGGTGATGTCTCTTCAGATTACAATGAGGCTGACTGGTCACAGGAATTCATTGCTGAAGTGACAGGTGAAGTGTTCTTTTTTGGAATTACTGTCAAGACGATATCCAGTCACATGTCTGTGTATAGTGGAGAGCTACTGAATGTGGAATTGGAGTGTTGCTTTGGGCCCAGCAGTCAGTGTTTCTTGTAGTAGCTTTAAAGGGTTGGAGGGTAGGAGGGTAGAGGAAAGCTGTTTTGTGGTGGTGTTATGGTTAAGTCAAATTATGAACAGTGTGGTGTGGAAGCTTTTATTTAGGTGTAAGGGTCTTTTGTTTTCACCTTAGATTACTTAGGGAATTTAGGAGAAACATGCAATTTAAACTGCTTTTATAAAAATTACTATTCAACTGATGCAAGTTGGAGATGGCCTTGTACTGCTTCTTGCTTACATGTTTTCTAATTCTCTCTCCTAAGGCTAAATTTGCCTTTACAAATTGACAAAGGTAAATACTCTTTAGTGTGCTTTGGCCAAATTTTTTTGTGTTAGTTGTATGAAGGTAGAGGGATGTTGCAGCCTGGAAATGTGCAAAGTGAGTGCTTCTGGCCCAAAGGTTAAGCTTTATTTGAAAAGCCATCCTGTGTTGTGTATAGAATGGGGTCTGGAATATGTTCCTGTTACCATCCATGCCCCAATCTGGAAATTATGGAAAAGAAACAAGTAGATGCTATTCTTCAGGAGTGGCCACTGTAGAAAGCTGGGTAGTCCCACTCTTTGACCTTCACTCTTTCCATTTCTGGGAATATGAATTAGAAGTTAAAAAGGTCTTTGAGAAAGGTCTGATGAAAACCTAGTGCTTGTAGGCTGTGCTTTTGACAGAGACTTTTAATACATTGCTGATTTTCTTGACCTACAGGGAGCAGATGAATAAGTTGTGATACTAAAGCAGAAAATCTTAAGTTTATCATCACCACAGTGGCATCTGTATTAATTCCCTGTCTGAACCAAAGGCTTGATTTTTGGATCAGAATAAACAAAGGCAGAAGAAGCAAGCATATACAAAGGTATGGTGGTCTGCCTGTCTTACTTTTCACCCTGTTCCTCCTTTGCAGATCCGCTGTCTGTGTCTCCTGCCAAGTGGGCAGAAGAATACCTGGAGCAGTCTGAGGAGAAACTGTGGCTTGGGGAATCAGAAGATCAGTCCTTGGCAGATAAATGGTGAGTCTGATTTCTCAAGGCCAGCTGTTGCTACTAGGCACCTGGGTGGGTGAAGTTTGCTGCTATGGCCTGAGTGCTTTTGAATCATTTAACTTCGACTGGTGTTCTCGGGCCTTTGGTTTCAGAGGAAACAATGCTTCCAAACTGAAGTTTTTAAGAGAGTATAGCTTTTCTGTTTTCTAGCTCCAGGAAGATAGGTTGATCATGTATGCTAACTTAATCTCATGCCTGATGCAAAGCTCCTTAAAGGAACTTCAGGAGTGAGTTCAGGAACTTTTCTCCTGCAACAGATGCTTTTTGCTAGACTCTATTAGTTGTAAACTTTCATGTAATTCTTCCTATCTGACAAACCACTTTTGGCCTTTCCTTGACATATTTCTAGGTCAGCTTTCTATATATTATTTTAATGTGGTTTTTTTTGTGGTAGATTAAAGATGGATCATCTCTCTGTAGATACCTGTTGAGTACAATCAAGTTTTTCAGTTAAAGAAGCAAAACACACACAAGAAATTTGGGCTTCTAAGATCTTTCCTTATAAAAATTTCGTATATTTGAATTCTTGTTCCATCTGGCTCTTACCTTCTCTGATAGCTTTCTGCAAATAATGGACATTCCCAAGTTACTGCCACCAGTTCCAAAGACTTCCCCAAGACTGAATGTAGTGGTAACACCTAGAAGTGGTCCTATCCTGCTGTAAGCCAGACAAGACATATTGAGTTGTGTCTTTGCTGTAAGCCCTCAATCCTCTGCAGAGCTGATGCTTTTCCAAGGCACTGTTTTCCTCTTCAGTGGGCATGACCTACTTTCTTTGTTCCTGGATATATGACCCTGTTTCTGGTAGTGCTAAAACTTGCAATGTCTGATGGCATGTGAGCTTGGCAAGGAATCCAGACTGCTCTGCAGAGCTGTGCTGACTCTGTAATTGTTTGATTCTGCTGCTGTTTGTGTTAGTCACTTGCACAGCTAACACAGTAGTAATTTTGAATTTTTACAAATGGATAGTGGTACTGAATCTTGTAGGAGAAGCCCAGAATCTTTGGGGAAGGGTTGTATCCCTCAATACTGTTGTCTGCCCCATTGTGTAGTCAAGGAGTTTGCTGCTGCCTGGTGTCAGACTACCTCTTTCCCTTTTACTGCCTTGGAACACAGGTATGAGGAATACCAACCTGAGGATGATCTTAAGAAAACTGTTACTGATTTCCTCTCCAAAGTGGATGATCCGAAACTCAAGAATACTGAGGTGAGAAATCTGACTGGGGCTGAGATTAATTATTACCGTGAATTAGTAATTACATAATTAGTAGTAACTATATTACTGTGAATAAAGGGTGTGGGCAATTGAGAAGGGTGAAGATAGTAAAGGAATAAAGCTTCCTGTTGACCCATGTTTCCATTTCTTCCCTGATTCCTGGGAGTTGAACCCTACAATCCACTTCAGATATTATCCATCTCCTCTCCTGTGAAGTCCGGTCCTTCCCACCTTTCTGGGCCTTTTGTGCTCACTCTGCAGAGAGAAGCCCTCTTAGTGAAGGAGGGGGGCATGGGCTGAGGGCTTGTGGGCACAGCATCTGCCCAGCTCCACCCTTGTTTCATTTCTCTGCCGCAGTTCCTAAAGTTTGTCCGCCAGATCGGAGATGGGAGGGTATCGATCGAAGCTAATCAGGTGACCCACAGAGACCAAGATCAGGCAGAGCAATGGGCAGCTGAGTTTATACAGCAGCAGGTAGGAGCCCCAGGCCTGTATGCTCTGAAGGAAGAAAGCATTTTGCCACAGTGCACAGTCTGGGAGCAAAGGAAAATGGCAAGTCCAGCTCTCAGCAATGCTGAGGGAGACAAGGGAGGGGCTGTTGGGCTCTTAGCAGAGTCTAGCCAGAAGCTGGGAATGTATTTGGACAGTTTGAGTTTTCTCATCTCCCACAGCATCTGTGAGGAAGAGGAGATTCAGATGAAATCGTTTCCACTTCATAGGCCATCAGTTCTTACTGATGGGGAGGAAGGGTCATTATTACAGACCCTCCTGCTGTTTTGGGATGTGCCCTGAGTTTGCCAAATTCTAAAAAGAAAGGTGTGTTTCTGTTTCCAAACTCCCAGGGGGCATCCGATGCCTGGGTGGATCAGTTTGCGCGATCTGGGAACATGTCAACTCTTGATACGGAATTTGAGCAGGCAAAGGCTGCTGTGGAGGTAAAGCTGGCTGAGAAGGAGGGCCGGGGTGCCAACTGAGAGCCCATGGTAGGGTTACCTCTCTCCTTTGCATGCTCTGAGGAGGGCTGGAAACATTCAGGAGGGAGTTCTCTGGCATGTCTGTAGACCTGAGTTTATGGCTGAGGTACTCCAGTCACACTTGGTTCTCCCTTCAGTCAGATGTGGAGTTCTGGGACAAACTCCAGGCAGAGTGTGAGGAGATGGCCAAGAGAGATGCAGAGGCTCACCCTTGGCTCTCTGAATATGAAGACCTCAACTCCTCATCATACGACAAGGTAGGGGAGAACAGGGTCTCTCAGCCCTAGCACTGTGGTGGGCTGCCCTGGGGTGACTGGCAGCCTTTGTGCCTCACTCTGAGCTCCACAGACCCTAAATGCTGCTGGGATTCCTTCTCACGCCAATGCTTTGCTGTCACACCCTTGTCCCAGGTCAATCTGGGGTTAAATACTGTTTTCACTTGGGCTTGTCTGCAAATTCTATCTGGTTATTATCCAGCACCAAATACCAGTGAATACTCGTTGCAATGAGTTCAAGTATTGTGTCCCCTGGCCCCATCCCTGCCCCTCTTTCCCATTCCCCTCCAAGCTAATAAGATCCATACTAAATATTTTGTCTCTCTAGAAACTTATTCCAGGTCTGGTTTGGGGGACTTTTCCAGCACAGAGCAGGCAGGAAGAACCACCCTTGTTCTCTGATCAGCAATGAAGATGAGGGGCTGGCTAGTCTGCAGCTTGAGTGTTCCTGATGCAGCAAGACTAGACTGCACTGTAGAGGGTGCTCTTCTCCCTTAGCCTGTCTCCTAGCTTTAGCCCCTGTGTGTCTGTCTGTCCTGCTAGGGTTACCAGTTCGAGGAAGACAATCCCATGAGGGATCACCCGGATGCATTTGAAGAGGGGCGGAAGCGCTTGGTGGAAGGTGACCTCCCCAATGCTGTCCTGCTCTTCGAGGCTGCAGTGCAACAGAAGCCAGATCACATGGAGGTGAGTGGCAGCAGAGATAACAGGCTGAGCTGTCAGGGTGCCTGTAGAAAACTCCCTTCAGTTGTAGGACCTGTGCAGGGTGTTTGAAGACGCCTCATTTTTTTGCATCTCTGAGTTTGTAGTTGATGTGTGCGAGTCCTCAGGGAGCCTCTGAGAGAGGAGGTTTCTGACTTAAGGTCAGTTACAGGAAGCACAAAGTCGTCTGGCCCAGAGCTGTGTAAAATCTTTGGAGCACGTGAGACTGCGTGGAGCCAAGGCAAGGAGTTCTCATCTCTCAAGTTGCTTCTGTGAAAGTCCTTATTGGCATTGTAAGTTTGGAGGAGCTTATGGTGGATCATTTCTTTCTGTATCTATATTAAAATCTAATTCTGAGAAGCTCATTAGACTGAGGTTCTGACTAAGTCTTTTATCTAGGTGCTAGGAAAAAAATGTGACCCAAAAGGGTTGGGTGTTTTCAGAGTCTTAATTGAAGTTGTGGGCCAAAGAAGGATTTTTACACTGAAGAGAGAGTTCCAGCTCCTTGTGTGAATACTTTTTTCCATATATCACTTCAACTTCTGCAGGATGAATTGAGAAATGGAATAGCCTGTGTGCCTTTTTCCAGGGGCAGAGGACACGGATATTCTTGGGAAGAATGAAAATACACTCACGTGGTACCTTTCTGGAGTGCCTGCCTCAGGGATCCAGGGCTGCTGAATTTTCAGCATGTGTTGTTCAAGCCCTGCTAATTATATATGACTGGACATACATAATTTGATTACCCTGAGACTTAAATGAGAGTGACATTTTGGAACAGAGGTTCTTGGCTTCTGGAGATAGCCATCTAACTTTCTAGGGTATAGTCATAGGTGAAAATTAAGCAGAAGGTTTGAAGATTTGCTTTAGCTTTAAAGTGGTCAAAAGGTTTTAATGCCTTTCTAGAACTGTTGCTTTTTCTCATAGGCAGTGTGGGCTGCAGGCTGAGTGTGATGCAGAGGTAGTTGAAACCATAGGGGAAGAAATCTTGGGCCAGTTCTGGCTGGCTGTATTGGAAACATTCTGAATTCTTCAGGGAAGAAATCTTGGGCCAATTCTGGCTAGCTGTATTAAAAACATTCTGAATTCTTCTACTGTGACTGCAAAAAGTACAGGAGAAATCAAGACTTCACAAATGGTACAGTGATCAAATAGACATGAACAATTGCTCTGAAGGAGATGTCATATTTGCTTTGGTCCAAGTCACAGCTTTACCTTAAATCTCATCAGCTCTTCTGCTGGCAGAACACCGCAGTTATCAGTGGTCAGCTCTGTTTGAATTGTAGCTAGCTATGTGTGGTGAGGCATGAGAGATTCAAGGGAGTAGATTGCCTTCTGCAGGGTTTCTGTGTCTTTGCTAATGAAACAGTTTCCTTCCTTGAGGCAATGGATACCTCATTTTGTGACTTAAATTCAAAAGGCAGGAATGTCATGCTGAGAATGCCACCAACTATCTAGCCTATTTTGGAGCCAAGGGTGTGGCTGCCAACATAAAGTGAAGAGATACTTTGGATTTAGTGCCTAGTTAAATATTTCTTATATCAGCTGCTTGGAGGTGGAAGTAATTTTCATGTACTGGTGTCATGTTGATTGGAAATTCAGTAAAATTAACAGTGCTTCTGCTTTCAGGTCTGAAAGTCAACTCTTCAAGGTTACTACTTGCTAGTGGACCACTGCAAGTACATAGAGCTGCCTGCCTCGGGGGTCTCCTTATTATTAGCACTGCTGCTGTGCCGTTTTGTTCTTGGGAGATAGGAGATCTGCATTTTCCTCCTTCTTCTGCACTTTGACCACAGTTAGAAGTTAAAAGTGGAGATTCTGTGATTTAAAATTGTAAAACTACCAACAGTTGCTTTATGATAGATTTCCAGGTAGACATTCACTTCTGTTCACTATAACAATGCCAGTTTTATTGTCTTTGAGGACCTGTGTGCCATGACTTCTGTCTGTCTTTTGAGAGGAACTTACACCTGTGGCTAATGTGTATACTTTGGTCTACTTGATCACACTCTAAAACTGTGCAGGATAATATACTGGAATTAATCTCCGTGTTTGTGGCTTATTGGCTGATTTTTTCTTCTGTAAGTCTGACTTTGTACATCTGTGTCTTCCCCAGGCCTGGCAATATCTGGGAACCACTCAAGCAGAGAATGAACAGGAGCTTTTGGCGATCAGCGCCCTCAGACAGTGAGTGTTGCAGCAGAGCTGCTGACCATGGCTCCTTGTTGGGTGTGTGGTGCCACAAGGACCATATGGCTGTCACAGGGTGCTCTGTCTTGATTGTGTTACCTCCTGTGTCTGGTGTCTCCTACACTGATGTAATGCTGCATTCCCTTCTCTTTCTTTGCCCTGCAGGTGCCTGGAGCTGCAACCTGGGAATCTCACAGCACTTATGGCTTTAGCAGTCAGCTTCACCAATGAGTCCCTGCAGAAGCAGGCGTGTGAGACCCTGCGGGACTGGCTGCGCCATAAGCCGGACTATGCCCACCTGCTGAACAAGGAACCAGAGGAGAGTGTTTCGGGGACAAACCTGGGGCCTTCCAAGCGTGTCCTAAGTTCCCTGCTCTCTGAGTGAGTTACGGTTACAAATTCCAGCCTTCAGCTGAAAGGCTTCTTGGAAGGGCTCAGACTGGTCCAGACAGGAGCAGAGCAAGCAGCCCAAGGCCAGCTCTCTCCACAGTACACCAGTATTGTGTTCTGTGCTTTTCCAGCTCGCTGTTCATGGAGGTGAAAGAGCTGTTCTTGGCAGCTGTGCGCAGCAACCCCTCAGCTGTGGATCCTGATGTCCAGTGTGGCCTGGGCGTCCTTTTCAACCTCAGTGGCGAGTACGAGAAGGCCGTGGATTGCTTCAGTGCTGCACTCAGTGTGCGCCCCAATGTAAGAAAGGGGCAGGCTGGCGGTGCTGGAGGCACTTGGAGGTCTGTGGGTGAGGGTTTGGGTGGAGGTGCTGCAGGTACGAGAGGTGCGTATTTGGAGTGGAGGAATAAGACAGACACATGGGGAAAGAGGGGTTGGCTTGGAGCTTAAAGAGATCCAGTTCATCTCAGTGCTTTCTCTGTGCCCCTTCCTCCAGGACCACCTTCTGTGGAACAAGCTGGGTGCCACCCTGGCCAATGGGAATCGGAGTGAAGAAGCTGTGGCTGCGTATCGTCGGGCACTGGAGCTCCAGCCGGGATATATCCGCTCTCGCTACAACCTGGGCATCAGCTGCATCAACTTGGGTGCCCACCGGTGAGCACAGGATGGGCAGCTCTGCTGTGACCCGCCAGTTTGTGTGTGTTTGTGGAGACAGGCGGCCGTAGGTTACGAGGGCAGGGCCACACTGCCTGAAGCCTTCCCTTGGCATAGGAGGGGTGAGCGAGTGTGTGTGTGGACTCTGCCCAGAGGTCCAAGTGTCATGCAGTTACAGGTGGACTAGAGGCCACCTGGACTCCTGATTCTTCTAGAGGGAAAAGGGGGACCTCTGGTTCTGGAGTGGGGTAGGATCTGGTGAAGAGGAGGAAACTGTTTTGGAGGGGAAGTACTTTAGAAGCAAGTGGGGAATGGAGTGTGAGATGTACCATCTTTTCCACTAAGCATGTGTATGTTCTTCTGTTGACAGGGAGGCTGTGGAGCACTTCCTGGAGGCTTTGCACATGCAGCAGAAGAGCCGAGGTCCGCGGGGGCAGCAAGGAGCTATGTCTGACAACATCTGGAGCACCCTGCGCATGGCCCTCTCCATGCTGGGGCAGAGTGACCTCTATGGGGCAGCTGATGCCCGTGACCTGCCCACACTGCTGCAGGCATTTGGCCTCCAGCAGTGACTCTGGGATAGGCTTCCCTGCGAGTGCAGTGGTTGCCTAGCCCAGCAATAAATGACCTTTCTTAGGCAGAAAATGTTCACAAGGGTTCACACACATCTTTGCCCTGGTAGGGCAGATCATTGGCAACTGTTTATTTTTAAAGTACCCCCCTGGTGAAGTGTGCATCTTCCCCAGCCTGTCTGTTGTGGCCTGAGCGTTTCTGAACAGTTCACGTTATCACCTCCATGACGACTGACTGACACTGCTGGTTCACAGATGATCACAGTGGGGAAGACAGCAGCACCCTGCCCTCTTGCCAGACTGCATTTGCAGTAGTGCCCAGCTTGGCTGTGAGACCTTGGCCGTGAGAGCCATTCTGCAGACTGCCTGCAAGGGCATGTCTCTACTTCGAGCTGCTTTGGAGGGGTGGGATTGCTGTTTCACCCACAAGGGTGAAAAATTGTGGGGTTTGAGCATGCTTCCCCATGTATGTGCTTGCATGTGTGTATATGTGGGTTGCTAGGGAAAACTGGGGCAGTAGTCCCCTTTTCTGGCCACTGGTAACTTCATGGTACAGCCAGATGCTACTTTCTCAGTGTCTCTTCATGAACCTTTTAAGACAGAAGTATCATGCTGGTGCTGGGGACATGGGTGGAGGCCCTTACCCGGTCAGGGTAAGGGAAGATCCCAGAGTTCAGGCTTGAGAGAAGGTGATAGGAATAAAAGTCTAAAATGTAACCTCTCCCAAAATACGGTGGGGAAAGGGGTCAAGTCTTAATTTTTTCTTGCTCATCTGTCATTGTTTTCCTTTGTGCAAAAGTCCCCATCTTGTGTGTAACTGAATCTTGTTAATTATAAATATCTGTATATGATTCTATTGGGGAAAATGTTTTTTAATTGTAAAGTATTTTGTATAATAAAGGTATAAGCCCACTGCTTTTCAAAGGATAGATTAGACTCTCTCTGTTTCTGTCTCCCCTTTTGACTCAGGTTTTGCTTTATTGATAGCTCGCATGCAGATGAAGTTTAAAGGACCTCATTTTGCTGTAGCCCCAGGCTTCAGTTCAGTGAGCCAGCAGAAGAGCCTCTCTGTGCCAAAAGCTCTCTCTTTTCTTGCTCAGGTTTAGAGGTCAGTGACGCACTTTTTTTTTCATCTTCTGGCCCTCTGCAGTGAGGGAAGTCGTGTTACATTTTATCACCTGTGTAGGGAATCTGACTGCTGCAGTAGTCAAGGCTGGGGGCTTAAGCAGGAAGTGCTGCCCCTTCCTGTTCCATCAGGCACCTGTTTGTTCATTCCTCAACCTCACAGGCTTTCCTCTCGCTGCTGGAGCAGAAACTGTGCAGAGAATAGTATTTGCTGTATATTTTCTGAGCTTTATTTTCCCCTGTATCTTCTATCCAGCCCTGTGACACTGAAACCTACATGCACTGTTCTGAGACTGCTGTAGTGTATGTGAAACAACTTGCTGCTTTTGCTGTCTGAAAGGAAGGGAAATGCTGCTTCTGTGTCCTGCTCACCCATGCTTCTGGTCAGAGATGCCTTTTGGTTTTTACTTATCTCAGTCCTCTGTCAGATTTTTTGCTTGGTGAAAGAAAACATTAATGCCTATGCTGTGCCTCCCTTGCCGTCTACTTCTTCTCCCTTCCCCAGTTCTCTGCTGTTGCTCTCACCACTGATTTCCTTTGCCTCTGTGGTGCACCACATTCCTCTCTGTTCATATTCCCATTACCATTGCTTGGCCTTCCCTTTTTCTCATCCTCAGACTTCATTAGTACTTCTCTCCTAGGTTTCTTAGTTGCTCAATTTCCCTAGAAATGTCACTTAACCTCTTGGCTTTGTGTTGGTGTCTTTCCCTATCCCACATTTCCCCCTGTCCCTGCAGGTAGGTTGGTTGTTACCATTTGTTCACTTTCCCTGGAAATTGTTCTCGCTTTCTTCCCCCTGTCCCTGTTAAATAATTATAGCATGTCTGCTATACCTTTTGCTGAGGCTGAATCTTCACCTAAGCATGAGTTCCTGTTTAATCTCCCAGGGCTGAGTGAAGATTGGGCTGCCTCTGTCCAGGTCCTGTGTGACTGTCCTGTTAAGAGCTGCCTCTGGAGGTGGGGTGTTGATGCAATGAGCACCAGCTGGCTGTCTGGATCTGAGCTCTGGTTCCAGTGCCAGTTTTTGTCTGCGCTCTGCAGCCCTGTCTCTGGTGTCCAAAGCCTGTGCTAGTGCTCTGTATGCACCGTGATCTTAGTTTGCATTTCCAGCCACATCCAGGTTTTGTCTTACCAAGCCCAGTGGTACAGCAGGGGTGGGCAGCAGGTACCAGACATTTTAGATTCATGTAAAGGCAGTGAGGAGTGTTTGCACATCCCTAATCCAGCAGACTCTGGCAGCCTCCCTTGCTCATGTAGGAAAGTGTTCCTTAGCACCTACAAGGGAGAAGAGAAACTTTTCTGTCACTGCTATGTTGAGTAGGGCAGAGCATTGTCTAATATTTTGATGTTTTTAGATGCGTAGCTTGAGAAAAGTAAAATTTTAAAACTCTGTACCTGTCCACGACTTTAGCAAGGGCTGTAGGTGCAGAGATCCCCTGAAAAATCTGATACCAGGTCGGCTGTTTTTTTCTGAAGTGTTTCCGTTGCTCTGTCGCATTTCTGAAGCAGAAGTGACACCTAGTGTTGAATCGAGGGCAGGTCCGTGTCTGTCACACGTGCCTGGATGGGGGCACTAAAGCGTTTAGGAGCACAGCTTGCTATTTAAACACGAAAGGAGCAAAACGCTCGATTAATTTTCTAAACGTGCAGCTGTAGATGCAAAATGTGGTGCTGGGAAGCTAAAACCTTTCGAGGGTCTGTGATGCCTTCCCGTGGCTTCTCCCCACTGCTGAGCACGAGTCTTTGTGTTTGTGGAGTCCAGCTTAGCAACTATTCCATGCAAAACCATTTGTACGTTTATTAAAAAAACCCCAAACCAACCCAGCTGGGTTTCTGACATTTTGAGCTAGCAGTTATTCACGGACAACCTGTTGCCTTTTCCTTCGCCTGGGAAAGAGGAGACTTGGGAAAGGAAATTATAGTTAGAAAAGATCTTCACTTTGCTTTCTGATGTCTGTGTGTTGTCAAGTGGGACTTCAAAGGCTTTTGTCAGTCTGTATTTGCTGTGCCTCTCTTTCCTGTGCAATTTCTTTGGAGCTTACTCCCAGTGTTGTGACTGAATATGCAGCACTCATCCAATAGGATTCTATCATCTCTCTTTTTGCTGAAAAAGTGGTGTTGAGTTTGCTGTACTGAAGAGTAGCAATTGATAAGTGCAACAAATAGATAGAGGAAAGCAAAAAAAAGGGGAGTTCGGGAGAGATGCATGCTAGGCAAAAAAAAAGGGCCTCTTTTTTTTTTTTTCCCTCCTGAAAGGTTTGGAAGTGAATGCATTTATTCGTGTGTAGGCTGTTCATAGTTTTGGGTTCTGTGGTCCAGTGACATGTTCCTATGTTGTATTTTTGGGGGCTGTTTTGCTTGGGAAACAGAAATTGGAGAGTGAAAAGTGGGAAAGAAGCTTTACTTTTGAGATTAAGAATTACATTTCTAGCACTAACAACTGCTGATTGAGTAACACCCAAAAAACCACCCTCTCCAACCACAACCCCCCCTCCAAAATAAAGGAACCAATGTACTGCTGCCTTGAGTCCAAAAATAGCAAACAGAAATTGGGGGAGAATACTTCATGTGTGATTTTATTGATTTTTTTTTTAAATCCTCTTGTTTTAAAGTAAGGAGTAAAAACAGGTGAGTACTGAGATACAAATTAAGGTATCCACAGTGATAGAGCAGGATAGGAGTACAACAGGATCTGGTGGGTGAAGGAATTTGTTGTTAATTAGATTTTTCTACCATTTTACCTTTTCCAACACTGTGAAGTGGTGCATATGTGACATCTACAGCTGTAAGTGAAATTGTTTTATCACCCTGCACTCTAGTAGTAAATAGTCTCTAAATAAATAAAGAAAAAAGGAAAAAAACCCCAGAAAACTAGTTTTATGAAAAATATGAAAATATTTTAGTCTTTATTCTTCCCTTGCTAGAGTGTTTTTTGCATAACTGCATATTTTCAAAGAATCTGTGTGTCATTGTTCATCTTGCTCCTTCTGTTGCTTTTTTTGTCTGCTGAGGGCAATAGAGGAAGAGGGGTTTATCTTCCTCTTATCTTTTCACTTTTGTCACACACTTTCTTTTTCAGATTTTGAGATACTCCTGTTTCTGCAGGAAGGGCATAAGAGGAATTTTGGGAAACATCATTCCCCATAAATTTGCTCAACCTGAAGTGTTGTGTCCAGCTCTGGGCACCTCAGCACCTCAGTCCAAGTCTCAGGCCATGGAACAGTTGGAATGAGTTCAGAGGAGAGAGATGAAGATGACTGGGGGGCTAGAGCACCTCTCCCGTGAGGAAAGGTTGAGAGAGCTGCGGTTGTTCAGCCTGGAGAAGGCTTTGGGGTGACCTTATTGTGGCCTTCTAGTGCCCAAAGGGACAAAAAGAGAGCTGGAGGGGGACTTTTTGACAAGTGTCAAAAGCCCACAGTGAGAAGACAAGGGGGAATGACTTCAAGCTGAAAGAGGGCAGGTTTAGTTTAGATATTAGAAACAATTCTTTACTGTGAGGGTACTAAAGCACAGGGACAGATTGCCCAGAGGAACTCCCTATCCCTGGAATAGTTCAAGACCAGATTGGATGGGACTTTTGAGCATCTGGTCTAGTGGAAGGTGTCCCTGCCCATGCCAGGGGGGGTGGAATGATCTTTAAGGTCCCTTTCAACCCAAACCATTCTATGATCCATAAAGGATAAAAGCAAACAAACCCAACCCACAAAGAAAACACCATAAATATTTCCATTATCAACCCCCCAACCCCACCCTGTGGTGTTCTGCTTTGTTCAGTCACTTACTTCCTTGTGCATAAAGCACCATATAAAGTGAGATTAACGACATTAAAATCCATTTAGTTCTCAATCCAATAACACTAGGACAGATGGTCAATGAGAACCAGGAACTCATTTCTTTCTGTGAACCTGGGAGTATTTGTTCAGAGATCCTTTACCATGTTTTTGTAATAGCACAGAAAACATGGTAAAGGGTTCGATCATGTATCATTCCATCTTACATTGCCTTTTGATTTTCCTCAAAGTCATGAAAAGCCCCTCTGCTGGCCTTGGTGCTCTGCAGGGGTGACCTAGGAGTTCACTGTTGGCTGCATCACTCTGTACTGTAGTTGAGATACACTCAGACTTGGTCTTCGTGATGCCTTCGTGGCTCATACATTTGGTCAAAGGTGCTTTCTGAGTCTGCAGGTGCTGAGAGAAAGGGGAACGTTTAGTTCATGATTAATTATGTCATTGCACATTTTTTTTCCAGAAACACAACTAAATAATTTAATGAGTAAAACATTTTAGCAAGCGAAGAGGAATGAATGTTGTTCAATGGCGGTGCAAATCTATGCTATTCTAGGCTGTTTTAGTCCCTCTTTCAAGCATTCTTCACACTGGTATGCTCATTTTTCCTCCCTTCTCTTTACCAGACAGTGGACACAATGGTTCAGGAGTGGAATGGGGTTTTCCCATCTCCAGCAGCACTGAACTGTAGGCTAAGGTCACTGCAACACACAAAAACATTTCCTAAAGGTGTGATTTGCCTGTTCAGAAAGGGGACTTCTCATCTAGCTGCTGCTGTAAAGTGAGGGTCTGTTTCTCATCAAAACCCGAAAATTTCAATTTACAAATTTCAATTGCTCTGTTTCCAGCCTCTGCAGAGCAGTAAAACAATGGACTACATGGAAAAAAAAAACAAACCCCAAGCCTCAAGTATTTTTAAGCTGGCTTAGTTTTGTGATCTGGCACACCTTAGGCTTAGCCAAGCACCAGTGAAAGAGACAGCAGGAGGATTTGGCTGGATCTGGTGTACAGGCTGCTTGTTTTGCAGGGATGAACTATTCCCCCTTCCCAGCTCCCCATCTTCTCCAGGTACTTCCTACCTGACAGAGCAGGGGTGCCTCAAGTCAACTAATGAAGATCCTATTGCTTTCTCCTGCTGCAGAACAGCTTTCTGGCATGCTAGCCAATGAACCTGTCTGAAAATATATTGCAGAATGAAGCTGCAATGAAAAAAAAAAAATATTGCTACTGCAGGTCTGCCAGAGCCTTCTGGCCCTGCTTTAGCAGCTCTGCCTCCCTGTAGCTGCCCAAATGACTACGTAGGTGAGAAGGAGGAAGAGAATTTAATAAAGCCCTACCTAAATGCCACCTCTGTCAAATGGACATTTCCCAGCAAAGTCCTTTGGAAAATTAACATTGTTATATTTGCTTGACAGGTAAAGATAATGTATACTGCAACAGGCAGAAAAATTCTACAGCCTATGTGTCACGACGTACTTTGACATGTTTTTATTACTGGAGGAGGACAAACAAGAACCAAAGTTCTAAGGTTTTATCAAGGGCTTATGCTTCAACAGACTTTTGACCCAAAGCAATTATACGACTGGTTGTAGAAAGATCAAAATTGAAATAAAATAGTTAATGATTTTTGTTCATTTATTGACCATTTCTCAGTTTTGTTGACTAGGGTGTTTCACAAGACCTCTGTGCACATATAAATGCAGGCAGGTGAGACGCCCTTCCCAAAGAGCAGCCCTGCACTGGAGGAACTGCCCTCAGCTCTCCCAGCCCTGCAGCTGCCACCAAGGTAAGAGGCACACTTTGTACAGGAGAACTGGAAGGGACCCTTGGGCAGCTGCTGTGAAATGCAGGGGAAGGGAAGGAGGCTTTAGTGCTGGGGTGAGAGCTGCAGCACAGCTGGGAGGGTCTGCTGTCTGCATGTGCAGAGACTGAGCCCATCTTTAGGGGAGGAGGAGATAGATGGCTGCTGCAGGAGAAGGAAACCTTAGCAAGGGAGAGGGTGGAGGGGGCCAGTGAAACACAATTGTCAGACGTGAAAATGAAAATATTCTACAAATTTATCTTGGACATGGGATCTTTATGTTGTATCAGCAAAATTAAATGAGTCATTATTCATACTTTTTCTACAGGTAGAAAGTAATTATAGTAGTGCTCAATCAGTCAGTGAGTCTGAGTTCAGGTCCCCTCAGCTTCCACATATGCTTTTATAACTGTGAAAAAAGACGTGGTTTTAATCACATAAAGGATTTTTTTCTAAAACAGGGAGGTTTAAGTGATTCAGGTTTTTAATGCACATGTCTTGCAGTATTACTATGGTTTTTAATCTTACTGGACATATCTGCCTTTTCCCATCTTTCGGAATCAGCTAGAGGAATGGCTTTTTTTTTTTTTTTTTCCCACTTATTTGCCCTGAAATGTAAATCTTTGCTTCAGTAACCTTTACGTGATTTGGAGAGGGAGCTGTTATCATAACTGACCGCTCATTACTATTCCTGCAGATGTTACTAATAAACACTTGTGGCTTTTTAACTGAACTCAGATGACTGGGGAATTAGATATGTGTATTGGTAGTAGTGTTAGGAAAAGACATTTAAAACCTGAAATTTAGTCTGAGTTAAAGGGCTGATGCTTAGAACTTGATTGCTTCTCAGTGCATGTCAAGAGAAGGAATCTCTTGATTTCAGTAAAATTCCACATAAAAAGAGAAATAAGGTGTTTCAGTGAATTTAAAGCTCATTTCTGCCCTTAAAAAGATAGGTTCCCCTCCTATTTTAGGTAAAAAATTCACTTTTAGAAATTAATTGCATGTTTCACTACTTTTATATTGCATTCTATGTGGCTTGTGAAACGTACTTCAAACAATGAGTGCCAGTTTATAAAATATTTCTTAACTGCAGCATCAATTATCAATGGAAAGATTTATCACTAGTTGTATATTTTATTTTGTTATTATTTTGGGTATACCAATAAGCTCTTAAACAAAATGCTCAGGTGTCCCTTGCACATATACATATTAAATGAAACTGGACTGTGGTGATGTAAAAATCTCATTTTACTTTTTTTCTCCAAATTGAAATTTCTATTCACTCTTTCACAGCTGCTGCTATTTTTATCTTCTGCTAAAATTGTTTTACATTTCCTTTTTACCTTTTGTCCCCTCTGATTTCCAGCATTTCATGTCTGGCGTGTAAATGCCTCTTACAAGTATTGCTTGTTTTCTTTTTTTTTTTCATTTTGTATAGGCTGCCACCTGACTCCTACAGCAGAAAATCCAAATCTCAGAAGCCCCGCTGAGATGGGAAAAATCATTGTTTATGAGCATGCTAACTTCCAGGGTATGTCCAAAGAGTTCCACACCAACATTGCCAACCTGAAAGATGCAGATTGGAATGATTGTATCTCCTCGGTGAGAGTAATCGGCCATCCTTGGGTGGCTTACCAGCACGCAGACTATAAAGGACGGTTACTGGTACTTGAGGAGGGAGATCATGACTTCGTTGGTAAAAAGATGAATGATAGGATCAGCTCTCTGCAGGTGATCACTGAAGATCTGCACAACCCCCAGATCACTCTCTATGAACATGCTGATTATCAAGGGAGGAGCAGAATAATAAGAGAAGCAACCAATCTGTCTAGGGGACATGACAATGACAGCACATCTTCACACAAGGTCCAGAAAGGTGCCTGGCTGCTGTGTGAAAACGGCGATGGGAGTGGATTTCAATACATTGCACGACAGCACGAGAACCTTCCAAATTACAAGGCAATCAAGTTCAACGACAAGCTTTCCTTCCTGCGTCCCCTTCGCCCTGGCTGTGGCTGTTAGAATGCAAATCCTGCAGCGCTGAGAGAAGATCTAGCCCCAGCAAGAAATCTGAGACCTAGATCTCCGCCTCTCCTTGTGTCACTTTCTCCCCAGTGTCACAGGACTACTGAACACGAGAGCTCTCCTGCCCCACAAATGGCCTCTGCCATTGTCTGTAAACCATTTTGTGCTGGTGCCAATAAAGAATCTTTTGCAATCAGCAGTGGGTTTATTTTATGCACTGTTTAGTGTAGTTAAACATTTAGCTTCCATGTGTATCTAGAGGATGTTTCGTGCAGTCGCTTCCAAATATTTTTCATGGATCTCTCGTGTAGAATTTCATCTCCTTCCAGTTTCACTGGTCAGAAACATTGCAACCAGACTAAAGAGCTTGGTAAGCATTTTGATTATTGCTGTGATGCTGGCCCACTCTCACCTGTAGCCTGTATTTAACTACTCCATGAACTACTGTATCTCAAGGCATTGGTCACAGAATCCTCAAAGTCTGAGGTGGGGAGGTGCCTTAAAGATCATCTCATTCCAACCCTCCTGCCATAGGCAGTGACATCTTCCACTAGACCAGGTTGCTCAAAGTCCCATTCAACCTGGCCTTGAATATGTCCAGGGACAGGAAACCCAAAACCTCTCTCAACAACCTCTTTCACTGCCTCATCACCTTCATAGGAAAGAACTTTTTCATAACACCTAATCTAAGTCTCTGCTCTTTTAATTCAAAACCATTCCATCCTCATCCTATTACTAGCTGCCCACTTCAAAAGCTGCTCCTGCTCTTTCTTTTACACCCCCTTCAAGAACTGGAAGGCTGCAATGAGGCCTCCCTGGAGACTTCTCCAGGATGAACAACCCCAGATTTCTCAGCCTGTCCTCATAGGAGAGGTGCTCCCACCCCAAGACCATCTCGCACTCTATGCTCATGTCTGGCATTGCCCTGACCCAGGGTCAGCACCTTGCACTTGGGCTTCTTGAACTTGATGAGGTAAGTGTGGAATCACTTCCCAAGTTCATCCAGGTTGCTGTGGATGGAATCCCATCCTTTTGTTGTCTCAGCTGCACCCCTCAGCTTTGTGTCATCTGCAAACTTGCTGGGGTGTCATTGATAAAGATCTTAAAAAGTACTGGTCCCAGAACAGAGCCTGATGGACACCAGTTATCACTGGTCTCCTTCTGGATGTAGAGCCACTGACCACAACTCTCTGGCTGTTTTCCAAACAGTCCACCCTTCAAACCCGTGTGTCTCAGATTGGACATAAGGATGCCACATGGGACCATGTCCAAGTTCTTGAGGAAGTCGAGGTATGTGAGTGACAGTGGTTGGTTTCCCCTTGTTGGTGGCCACAATCCCTCCATCACAGATGGCCACCAGGTTGGACAGGCATTATCTGCCCTTAGTAAAGCCATGCTGGCTATCTTGGATCGTCTTCTTGTCTTGCATGTGCCTTTTGATTGCTTCCATGGGATCTGCTCCATGATCTTCACAGGCATAGAGGTGAGGATCACTGGGTACCTCACCAGATCTTCCTTTCTCCCCTTGTTTTTAAAAACAAGAGTGATGTTTCTCTTCTCCCATTCACCAAGGATTTCACGTGAAGGCCATGACTTTTCAAATATCATGGAGGGTGGCTTGGCAACAGCACCAGCCCTCATGACCGTGGGATGCATGTCATCCATTCCCATAGACTTGTGTCTATTCAGCTTCATCAAGTGGTCTCAAAGCTGCTCTTCACTTACAGTGGGAGGTACTTCGCTCCCCAGTCACTACCTGCAGTTTCAGCCACTCCAGAGACATGGGAAACCTGACTTCCAGTGAAAGCTGAGGCAAAGAACACATTGAGTACCTCAGCCTTCACCACATCCATTGCCACCAGTTCTTCCTTCCTGTTTATTGGTGGGGAGCAGGGGTTACACTCTACTTGGCCTTCATTTTCTGCCCAGTGCTCTTGCAGAAGCCCTGGTGTATCAGTGTCAGTCAACACAGGCAGGCAACTGGGACAACTACAAGCATGTGGCTAGGACACAGAGAGTAAAGTTATTTCCATTTCCATTGGCTCATGAGCACCCAAACTATACAGGCCATTTCCTCTGGTGCTTGAGGAGGGAGAGCACAGCTTTGTTGGTGCAAGATGAAGGGTAGGATCAGCTCTCTGATTGCTGAAAATCTGCACAATCCTCACATGAAACCCAGAACACGCTGTGCTATCAACTGCTGGGCTTTACTGTTACTGACCAGTGAAACCGCAAGGAGACAAAATTCTCCAGGAAACATCCAGCAAAAATGTTTGCAAGTGACTGTATGAATCATTCCCTGGATACATAGACGCCTCACCATGAAAGAGCAATATTTCTCTACGCTAAATGTGGTGGTGGTGGGTTTCTGTTAAGTTGTGGTTTGCTCCTGTTACCCCCCAGTGTCTGGTTTATGTCTTGGGTTTTACCCCAGGTTTTCCCCTCCTCGGTCTCTTTGTCCCTCTTTCCTGACCCTGCCCTGTGTTAAGCTGGGGCCAATCTCCCACCCGCCCCACCCCTCTGCCCGCTGGTTTAAATGTTAAACGTGCAGGACCCCTCCCTCTCTCTCCCGGACCATCTGGAAGAATAAACATGTGAGAGAGCCTTCCCTAAGCCCGAGTCCCATCGCTCTAAAGGCAGAGACAGCCTGTTCTGCACCGTCTGTGGGAGCGCTGCTCTCCCAGAGCCGTGCTCCTGGCACCGCGGCAGGAGCTCGGACCTAGCGGGGTCTCACCGGCCCCTCGGTGACAGATAAAGATGCACGGAACAGACTCGCCGCTGATTGCAAAAGATTCTTTAATGGCACTAATGCAAAATGGATTACAGGCAGCGGCAGAGGCCACAGCACCACAAGGACATTGCAAAGCAAACTACAAAGGAAGTGGTGCTGCTTCTGTACTAACATCTTCTATTGCACTTAGCAACAGAAACAACATGCAGTGCTTCCACATGCCATAGCCCAGGACTCTGGAATGGCACCTGAGGGTACAATGGGTTTCACACATCTGGCATGGTCTCTTAGCTCGGACACTCTTTCATATGACACAGCATGGTGATCCTTGCATTTGTGGGGTGGGAGAAGAGTGCAAGGCAGGATGGCAAAGTGCAGATCAGCAGTGCAGCACAGCAGGGAGCTCTCACACTCAGCAGTCCTGGGACACAGGCGGGGGGAAAGGCAACACAGGCAGGGGCGGAGATCTGGGTCTCAGATTTCTTGCTGGGGCTGCATCTTTTCTCAGCGCTGCAGGATTTGCATTCTAACAGCAAGAGCCAGGGTGAAGGGGAGACAGGAAGGAAAGCTTGTCGTTGAAATCAATTGCCCTGTAATCTGGAAGGTCTTCGTGCGGTCGTGCGAGGTATTGCATTCCACTCCCGTCGCTGTTTTCACACAGCAGCCAGACACCTTTCTGGACTTTGTGAGAAGACATCATGTCGTTGTGGTGTCCTGCAGCCAGGTTGGTTGCACGTGTTACTATCTTGCTCCTCCCTTGATAATTAATATGTTCGTAGAGAGTTATCTGAGGATTGCGCAGATCTTCAGTGATCACCTCCAGAGAACTGATCTTGTCATTCATGTCTTTACCAACAAAGTTATGTTCTCCCTCCTCAAGCACCAGAAATCGGCCTCCGTAGTTCTCATGCTCATAAGCCACCCAAGGCTGGCCAATTACTTTCACTGAGGAGATTATATCGTTGAAATCTACATCTTTTAGATTGCTAATGTTAGTGGTGAATTCTCTGGTCAAACCCTTAAAGTTGGCATGAGCATAGACTATGATTTTTCCCATCTCTGTAGGACTTCTGGAATGCAGGTTTCTTTCTATGGGAGCTGGATGACAGCCTGCACCAAAGGAAGACAGAAAACAAGCTAAGATTCTAAGAGGCCTATACACAGGAGACACAAAATGGTGGAGAATGTGGAGGAGGAAAAAAGAAGGAAGGAAAATCAACACATTTTTAAAAAAGAAATGAACAGAGCAGCAGCTGGAAAGGTGTGAGGGCATGACATAGAAATCTCAATTTTGAAGGAAAACAAAACGAGATATGTATCCACAACTACCCAGTTGGAGTACAATGTGTCTGTGGCTTTAGGTGTATACCCAAGAGTAAGTTGTCAAATACTCTCACCTTCACCCCTCACAGTTGTGTATCACTGGCCCCCTCCACCCTCTCCCTTGCTAAGGTTTGCTTCTCCTGCAGCAGCCATCTATCTCCTCCTCCCCTAAAGATGGGCTCAGTCTCTGCACATGCAGACAGCAGACCCTCCCAGCTGTGCTGCAGCTCTCACCCCAGCACCAAAGCCTCCTTCCCTTCCCCTGCATTTCACAGCAGCTGCCCAAGGGTCCCTTCCAGTTCTCCTGTACAAAGTGTGCCTCTTACCTTGGTGGCAGCTGCAGGGCTGGGGAGAGCTGAGGGCAATTCCTCCAGTGCAGGGCTGCTCTTTGGGAATGGCATCTCCCCTGCCTGCATTTATACTTGCACAGAAGTGAAAGTGCAAAACACCAAATTCTGAGGAACTGGGAGTGGTTGAGATCATGCTCAGGAATCAAAAATCATTGAATATTCTGTCTTGGTTTTGGTGTCCTATAAACAGGTGTATCATTGCTCTGGTTCAAAAGTCCATTGAAGTGTGAGCGACTTGATAACCTTAGAACTTGGCTTCATGTTTTTCCTTCTTCAGAAGCCATCTGAACCACAGTAATTGGGACACATTAATCTGAACACATTAATTGGAACGACCTCAGCAGCTCCTTTGGCCGCTCCTCATCAGGCCTGCACTCCAGATCTCTGAACAGCTCATTTCCCTTCTCCAGACTCACTCCAGCCCCTCCATGTCTGTCTTGCACTGGGTGCCCAGAACTGGACACAGCTCTTGAGGTGTGGCCCCACCAGTGCTGAGTACAGTCACTGCCCTGCTCCTGCTGGCCACACCATTGCTGATCCAGGCCAGGTGCCATTGGCCTTCCTGGCCACCTGGGCACAGCTGGCTCATGCTCAGCTGCAGGGCTCATGCCTACCGTGCGTGGGGCTTTTGTGACCACAGGGCAGCCTCAGCCCTGGGCCCTGCTGAACTTCACACTCCGGGCCTCAGCCCACTGGTCCCCCTGCAGAGCCTTCTTACCCTCCAGCACACAACACTCACCCCAAGCTGCTGGTTACAAACTGACTAAGGGGGAAAATCCAAGGATGGGGCACCCACATCTTCTCTAGAGATCTTTTTTCTCACCACCTTACAGTGAAGAATTCCTTCCTAATGTCTAGCCTAAACCTACGCTCTTTCAGCTTGGCAGGCCGTAGCAAAAAGTCTCTCTCAGCCTTTCTTATAAGCCCCTTTATATTTTGAAAGGCCCCAATAAGGTGTCCCAGGAGCATTGTCTTCTCTAGGCTGAACAGCTCCACCCATCTCTGCTTTTCTTTGTAGGAGGTCTGCAGCCCTCTGACCATTTTCATGGCCCCCCTCTAGGCCTGCTGTAACAGATCTGTGTCTCTCTTTTTCAGGAAACCCCACAGTTGCTTGCAGTACTCCAGGCAGTGTCCTACCACAGCAGATTAGAAGGGAAGAACCATTCCCCTCATCCTGCAAGCTACACTTTATGCAGCCCAGGATACAGCTGGCTTTCTAGGTGGCAAGTGTCAGGCCATGTCCAGTTTTTCATCCACCGGTGTCAGTTCCTTCTCCACAGGGCTGCCCTCAGCCCATGGATTGCTCAGCCTGCACTGCTCCTGGTGATTGCTCTGACACCCACTGGCAGGGTCTGGCACTTGGCAACAATTCACTTGCTCACTAAGACTTTTTGAGTCAAGCCTGAACCCTGGATTGTTGCTGATGGTGGTCAAACCCTCACCTGCAGATTATTCCTAGCTATCACATGCTTGATTGTATCTCAAGACAGTGACTGTAGTGATGATATAGTCTGCTACTGCCCTTAATCACATGATAAACAGAATGTTTTCACTACTTTGAATTCTTTAATCCTAATGGAAAAACCCGTTTTGTTTTTTAAACCTGTATTATTTGATAAGGCATGAGGAATGATGAGGAATTTCAGGAACTGCTTAGGAATGTGCAAATTTACCTGGACCAGCAGAGTCTCAGCCCTCCTCCATGGCTGCCTAATGACAGCTGCACACCCTGAGCTGTGCATTGTCACAGCTGTCACATGGCAGCTCTGCCCTGCAGTGTTTATCTCCCTCTCTGCTGACCTCTGGTTGGCACAATTTCCTTGCCCTGGTGGCTGGGCTGGTCAGACAGGAGCTGCACTTGGCCCTTCTGAACCTCATGAGGTGCACATGGAGCCAATGCTGAAGCTGGCCAAGGTTCCTTCCTCTGCGTGATGGGAGCTGAGGATATTCCCTCCCTGAGGACAGGGCTGTCTGTCTGTCTGTGTGTGGCTGCCATGCCCAGCTGAAGCTGTGGTACCTGTGGTGAGACTCACTGCCTCCATCAGCTGCCTGTGCCTTCCTGCAGCCTCTCTGCTGCCATTCTCACCCACTGACACAGCCGTGGCCACCTTCCCAGCATCTCTTGTTGCCTTAGCCCCCTGCAGCAAAGATTTTCACAGCACTACAGTGACAAACCTTCCTGTTCCACACTGCTTGGTCTGCCCTGGATTCATATCCAGCATGGGAAAATCTCCTCATTCTCTGTCCTGCCATGAGCAGCAGCCTGGTGTCAAAACCCCTGGGGGTTCCTTCCAGCCTCAATGCTTCTAGGAGTCCATACACTCTGCTTGGAATGTCATAGGCACAGCTACCCCTGCACCAGAGAGGAGTGGCTTCTAGTGAAGGCTGATGCAAGGAACACATGGAGTACCTCAGCCTTCACCACATCCATTGCCACCAGTTCTTCCTTCCTGTTTATTGGTGGGGAGCAGGGGTTACACTCTACTTGGCCTTTATTTTCTGCCCAGTGCTCTTGCAGAAGCCCTGGTGTGTCAGTGTCAGTCAACACAGGCAGGCAACTGGGACAACTACAAGCATGTGGCTAGGACACAGAGAGTAAAGTTATTTCCATTTCCATTGGCTCATGAGCACCCAAACTATACAGGCCATTTCCTCTGGTGCTTGAGGAGGGAGAGCACAGCTTTGTTGGTGCAAGATGAAGGATAGGATCAGCTCTCTGATTGCTGAAAATCTGCACAATCCTCACATGAAACCCAGAACATGCTGTGCTATCAACTGTTGGGCTTTGTCCCACTCTGAAATAAACACTGCAGGCTCTGCTGACGTGTCAGCCACTCGTGCTCCTCTGCTTGGCTCAGGTAGGCAGATGCAATGAGGATAGCTCAGAATCCATGTCTTGGGCCACTTCTTCCTGCTTTGCAACCAGCTTCAGGTTTCCTTGCTCTGTTTGTCAAAATGGGATTTCCAAATTCAATTCCAAGAACATCTGGCATTCTCCCTACTCTAGAACATGTGTTTTATAGTGGCAAGTCAACTGGCAAATGTTACTTTCTGCCCAAAACAGTTTGTGGAAGAAATGGTTTTGGAAGTCTCACTGAAGTGCCTTGGTCATGTCTGAGAGATCCCTTTGAGAATCTCAGCATGATAATCATGTTACATAGGCACTGTTAACAGGAGAGAGAATGTTTTGGATGTCTCTAATTGTATTTCCTAGGAAATACACTTCATGATATTTCCTTTTTGAAAACCACCATTTCTTAGAGAGGAAAGAAGGTATTCTCTTATTTTCTTGGCATACGTAACTGAGAAGTTCCTTACAGCCAGGAGGTCTCTGAAGCAGATATCCCTGAGGTTTCCCTCTGTTTCCCTTGGGCAAAGAAAATATTACTTCACCCCCCAAAGCTGCTGTTACTCTGATTTTAATCAGTTGATATTCCTGTCAGGCTCTGTCTCTCCTGGTCACCAGAGAGAGGATTTTCTTCACTTGGGGGGTTGTGAGGAGGTGGTCTAGTTGCCCTTGGGGTGGGGTGCAGTGCAGTGCAGACCAGCTGGCAATTTCAGCACTGCTCAGAGAGCAGTACCCTTTGGGATCATGTTCTCTGGTCATCCTCACCCCTCAACCATATGGCAAATTTTAGGAGGCCTCTCAGAAGGACACATCACCAACTGTGACATTCCCTACTGTACTTCTCACATGAGGTTTATCCCTATGAAAGCACACTGTGCAATACTCTTGCCTAGTAAAGACTAAAGCATTGGCACCTCAGTCTGCTTGCCAGCACAGGAATAAACTCTATCTGAAGGTTCCAAACCCTGCCAAACTACACAGAGTATTAAAAAACATAAGCAGTAAAACGACTGCTTGCAAAATCAACAGTCAGCAAAACACCTTCACAGAGGGGATTATTAATGCAGAGTGCAAAGGGACATTTGAAGAGAATGCAGCAGACAAGGCTTGTAACAAGTGGCATTCCTGGAGGAGATGTCTCGACGAGAAAGCTTAGACACTCTGGCTGTAACAGAAAGGTGATGCACAGACTGAACTTTTCTGGGCTTGATCAGAAACATCCTCAGAACAGGTTCAGGCATGTTTGGGTCAACACAGAACATAAAATGTGGGCTTAAAGTCAGATCCTGTATTCCCAGGAAAAGGTGGTGTTACACATTAACGACTTACCCTATTTCTTAACGATGCCTTTGTTTCTGTGTTTCTGGGCTCTGGTGCAGCTCCTTTGGATCAGCTTTGTGAATGAACCACTGTGACTCTTCACCTGCAGTGCAGCTCCATTGCCCAAGCAGCCCACCATCAGAGGAGTGGAGGGAAACCAGCAGCCAGGATGTTCTGCTGCACATGCCTTAATCTAGGGGATTTTTTGGCTAGACGATTTAACACTCAGTCAGGGAAATGCAAGCTCTTTTCCAAGTACAGAATTCTCAAACTTGCTGTTTGCAAGCTAGCAAGTTTTTACTGTGGCTTTCTTCCCTACTCATTTCATCTGGTACTGGGATTCCCACAGCATGAATTTACAGCATCTTTTAATTTATCCAACATTGAAAAGCCACAGTGGGAAGCAGTGCTGAAGCAACTTTTTTTTTTCCCATATGCATCTTTGAACACATCTTCCTTTTACCCAACAACAGAGCTTCCCCCACTTTCAATTCAATTGCTGATGCTTCCTTGAATTTTTTCTTGGTTTTCTTTGTCAGAGTATTCCTCCCCCTGATGCTGCTGTGTTTTCTTGGCAGTGCCTTATTGACTCTGTGTTAATCAGAGCAATACTACAGCAAAGCTTAAATGAGATTCTCCATCCTTGTAAATCAAATCTCACAAAATGCAAAGCATGTTGCTGACAAAAGCAGGAATGAGAGACTTCCCTTCAGAGATCTGCAGAGGTCATCAGGAAAAGAAATGTGACAATGAAATGTGTGCAGCTGGTTGTTCCCATAAGGAGTTTCCCTCCTTGGAGCAAACTTGTTTTTGCCATTTACATGGTCCCAAAACCCAGTCTACTGAACAGTCTCCCCATCCAATCTATATGTTTCCAATTTAGAAAGAAGGAAGTTGTGGGGGACCATATCAAAGACCTTGCAGAAATCCAGGTAGATGACGTCTGTAGCCCTTTTCCACTGAGGTAATCACTCCACTGTAAAAGGGCAGTAGGTTAATTTGACTTGCCTTTGCTGAAGCTGTGCTGGCTGTCTCAAATCACTTCCCTGTGTTTCATGTGCCTACAAACACACATACAAATACAGAAAGAGATAATAAGCAGGAAACAGTTCGAGTGAAGTATTTGTTAACACACCTCCTTGCTGAATCACCCTAAGCAAGTCAATGGTTAAGTGAAGAGGTGAATACTCTGATAAAAGATAAGAAATCTTTATAGATCTCTTCTCCCTTGAGGAAGTACCATCTCTCAGAGCAGTAGTGCTATGCTGCTGCCACCTAAATGCCTGTGCTGCCATGCAAACAGTGATAAACCTTATCAGGAACAATGGAAACCGTGAACAAATGGTGGCCCCCAAGGGTCCCTACTGCCACCAGGGCTATTAAATATCTTCCATGATGCCATAGATATGGCTTCAGGTGCACCCTCAGCAAGACTGCAGATGACACTAAGCTGAGTGGTGCATTGTTGTGCCAGAAGGAAGGGACTGTTTAAGTCGAGAAGCTGGAGAAATGGCCCAATGTGAACTCTATAAATTTCAGCAAGGCTGAGTGCCAGACCCTGCCAGTGGGTGTCAGAGCAATCACCAGGAGCAGTGCAGGCTGAGCAATCAATGGGCTGAGGGCAGCCCTGTGGAGAAGGAACTGACACCGGTGGATGAAAAACTGGACATGGCCTGACACTTGCCACCTAGAAAGCCAGCTGTATCCTGGGCTGCATAAAGTGTAGCTTGCAGGATGAGGGGAATGGTTCTTCCCTTCTAATCTGCTGTGGTAGGACACTGCCTGGAGTACTGCAAGCAACTGTGGGGTTTCCTGAATAAGAGAGACACAGATCTGTTACAGCAGGCCTAGAGGGGGGCCATGAAAATGGTCAGAGGGCTGCAGACCCTCCTACAAAGAAAAGCAGAGATGGGTGGAGCTGTTCAGCCTAGAGAAGACAATGCTCCTGGGACACCTTATTGGGGCCTTTCAAAATATAAAGGGGCTTATAAGAAAGGCAGAGAGAGACTTTTTGCTACGGCCTGCCAAGCTGAAAGAGTAGGTTTAGGCTAGACATTAGGAAGGAATTCTTCACTGTAAGGTGGTGAGGAAACAGATCTCTAGAGAAGATGTGGGTGCCCCATCCTTGGATCTTCCCCCTTAGTCAGTTTGTAACCAGCAGCTTGGGGTGAGTGTTGTGTGCTGGAGGGTAAGAAGGCTCTGCAGGGGGATCAGTGGGCTGAGGCCCGGAGTGTGAAGTTCAGCAGGGCCCAGGGCTGAGGCCTGCCCTGTGGTCACAAAAGCCCCACGCACGGTAGGCATGAGCCCTGCAGCTGAGCATGAGCCAGCTGTGCCCAGGTGGCCAGGAAGGCCAATGGCACCTGGCCTGGATCAGCAATGGTGTGGCCAGCAGGAGCAGGGCAGTGACTGTACCCAGCACTGGTGGGGCCACACCTCGAGTGCTGTGTCCAGTTCTGGGCACCCAGTGCAAGACAGACATGGAGGGGCTGGAGTGAGTCTGGAGAAGGGAAATGAGCTGTTCAGAGATCTGGAGTGCAGGCCTGATGAGGAGCGGCCAAAGGAGCTGCTGAGGTTGTTCCAATTAATGTGTTCAGATTAATGTGTCCCAATCACTGTGGTTCAGATGGCTTCTAAAGAAGGAAAAACATGAAGCCAAGTTCTAAGGTTATCAAGTTGCTCACACTTCAATGGACTTTTGAACCAGAGCAATGATACACCTGTTTATAGGACACCAAAACCAAGACAGAATATTCAATGATTTTCGATCCCTGAGCATGATCTCAACTACTCCCAGTTCCTCAGAATTTGGTGGTTTGCACTTCCACTTCTGAGCAACTATAAATGCAGGCAGGGGAGATGCCATTCCCAAAGAGCAGCCCTGCACTGGAGGAATTGCCCTCAGCTCTCCCCAGCCCTGCAGCTGCCATCAAGGTAAGAGGCACACTTTGTACAGGAGAACTGGAAGGGACCCTTGGGCAGCTGCTGTGAAATGCAGGGGAAGGGAAGGAGGCTTTAGTGCTGGGGTGAGAGCTGCAGCACAGCTGGGAGGGTCTGCTGTCTGCATGTGCAGAGACTGAGCCCATCTTTAGGGGAGGAGGAGATAGATGGCTGCTGCAGGAGAAGCAAACCTTAGCAAGGGAGAGGGTGGAGGGGGCCAGTGATACACACCTGTGAGGGGTGAGGGTGAGAGTATTTGACAACTTACTCTTGGGTATACACCTAAAGCCACACACACATCTAACTCCAACTGGGTAGTTGTGGATACACATCTCGCTTTGTTTTCCTTTAAAATTGAGATTCCTATGTCATGCCCTCACACCTTTCCAGCTGCTGCTATGTTCATCTCTTTTTTAAAAATGTGTTGATCTTCCTTTTTTCCTCCTCCACATTCTCCACCATTTTGTGTCTCCTGTGTACAGGCCTCTTAGAAGCATTGCTTGTTTTCTGTCTTCCTTTGGTGCAGGCTGTCATCCAGCTCCCATAGAAAGAAACCTGCATTCCAGAAGTCCTACAGAGATGGGAAAAATCATAGTCTATGCTCATGCCAACTTTAAGGGTTTGACCAGAGAATTCACCACTAACATTAGCAATCTAAAAGATGTAGATTTCAACGATATAATCTCCTCAGTGAAAGTAATTGGCCAGCCTTGGGTGGCTTATGAGCATGAGAACTACGGAGGCCGATTTCTGGTGCTTGAGGAGGGAGAACATAACTTTGTTGGTAAAGACATGAATGACAAGATCAGTTCTCTGGAGGTGATCACTGAAGATCTGCGCAATCCTCAGATAACTCTCTACGAACATATTAATTATCAAGGGAGGAGCAAGATAGTAACACGTGCAACCAACCTGGCTGCAGGACACCACAACGACATGATGTCTTCTCACAAAGTCCAGAAAGGTGTCTGGCTGCTGTGTGAAAACAGCGACAGGAGTGGAATGCAATACCTCGCACGACCGCACGAAGACCTTCCAGATTACAGGGCAATTGATTTCAACGACAAGCTTTCCTTCCTGTCTCCCCTTCACCCTGGCTCTTGCTGTTAGAATGCAAATCCTGCAGCGCTGAGAAAAGATGCAGCCCCAGCAAGAAATCTGAGACCCAGATCTCCGCCCCTGCCTGTGTTGCCTTTCCCCCCGCCTGTGTCCCAGGACTGCTGAGTGTGAGAGCTCTCTGCTGTGCTGCACTGCTGATCTGCACTTTGCCATCCTGCCTTGCACTCTTCTCCCACCCCACAAATGATCACCATGCTGTGTCGTATGAAAGAGTGTCCGAGCTAAGAGACCATGCCAGATGTGTGACACCCATTGTACCCTCAGGTGCCATTCCAGAGTCCTGGGCTATGGCATGTGGAAGCACTGCATGTTGTTTCTGTTGCTAAGTGCAATAGAAGATGTTAGTACAGAAGCAGCACCACTTCCTTTGTAGTTTGCTTTGCAATGTCCTTGTGGTGCTGTGGCCTCTGCCGCTGCCTGTAATCCATTTTGCATTAGTGCCATTAAAGAATCTTTCGCAGTCAGCGGCGAGTCTGTTCCGTGCATCTTTATCTGTCACCGAGGGGCCGGTGAGACCCCGCTAGGTCCGAGCTCCTGCCGCGGTGCCAGGAGCACGGCTCTGGGAGAGCAGCGCTCCCACAGACGGTGCAGAACAGGCTGTCTCTGCCTTTAGAGCGATGGGACTCGGGCTTAGGGAAGGCTCTCTCACATGTTTATTCTTCCAGATGGTCCGGGAGAGAGAGGGAGGGGTCCTGCACGTTTAACATTTAAACCAGCGGGCAGAGGGTGTGGGGCGGGTGGGAGATTGGCCCCAGGTTAACACAGGGCAGGGTCAGGAAAGAGGGACAAAGAGACCGAGGAGGTGAAAACCTGGGATAAAACCCAAGACATAAACCAGACACTGGGGGGTAACAGGAGCAAACCACAACTTAACAGAAACCCACCACCACCACATTTAGCATAGAGAAATATTGCTCTTTCATGGCGAGGCATCTGTGTATCCAGGGAATGATTCATACAGTCACTTGCAAACATTTTTGCTGGATGTTTCCTGGAGACTTTTGTCTCCTTGCGGTTTCACTGGTTAGTAACAGTGGGTTCAGGCTTGACTGAAAAAGTCTTGGTGAGCAAGTAGATTGTTGATGATGGTGGTCAAACCCTCACCTGCAGATTATTCCTAGCTATCACATGCTTAGTTGTATCTCAAGGCAGTGACTGTAGTGATGATATAGTCTGCTACTGCCCTTAATCACATGGTAAACAGAATGTTTTCACTACTTTGAATTCTTTAATCCTAATGGTAAAACCTGTTTTGTTTTTTAAACCTGTATTATTTTGATAAGGCATGAGGAATGATGAGGAATTTCAGGAACTGGTTAGGAATGTGCAAATTTATCTGGACCAGCAGAGTCTCAGCCCTCCTCCATGACTGCCTAATGACAGCTGCACACCCTGAGCTGTGCATTGTCACAGCTGTCACATGGCAGCTCTGCCCTGCAGTGTTTATCTCCCTCTCTGCTGACCTCTGGTTGGCACAATTTCCTTGCCCTGGTGGCTGGGCTGGTCAGACAGGAGCTGCACTTGGCCCTTTTGAACCTCATGAGGTGCACATGGAGCCAGTGCTGAAGCTGGCCAAGGTTCCTTCCTCTGCGTGGTGGGAGCTGAGGATATTCCCTCCCTGAGGACAGGGCTGTCTGTCTGTCTGTGTGTGGCTGCCATGCCCAGCTGAAGCTGTGGTACCTGTGGTGAGACTCACTGCCTCCATCAGCTGCCTGTGCCTTCCTGCAGCCTCTCTGCTGCCATTCTCACCCACTGACACAGCTGTGGCCACCTTCCCAGCATCTCTTGTTGCCTCAGCCCCCTGCAGCAAAGATTTTCACAGCACTACAGTGACAAACCTTCCTGTTCCACACTGCTTGGTCTGCCCTGGATTCATATCCAGCATGGGAAAATCTCCTCATTCTCTGTCCTGCCATGAGCAGCAGCCTGGAGTCAAAAGCCCTGGGAGTTCCTTCCAGCCTCAATGCTTCTAGGAGTCCATACACTCTGCTTGGAATGTCATAGGCACAGCTACCCCTGCACCAGAGAGGAGTGCAATCCTACAAAACAGCAAAGGAAAGGCTCAAGAAGGGATATGGATGGGAATGTGTCAGAAACATTGCATATGCTCTTGCATAGGATGTGGTTTTTTGTCTTTTGGGTTTTTGTTTGTTTGTTTGTTTGTTTGTTTGTTTTGTTTTTAATAGCCAAGGATTCTTGCCAGTTTTTTGTAATAAGAGGAGGAAGTAAAGGTGGAGAAGAACCTTTGACCCTTGAATGGAGGAGATTATATTTGACAAGAGGGCAGGTAAGAGCTGCTTTGGAATGGGGAGGGAAGTCTGACGTTGGGGAAATGGAATTTATAAATGTCCAACAAGTAATTCCCGAGTTATTGAACGTGTGTCTTGATGATGACACTTTTTCATTGAAATTGAACAATTGATACAATTAACCAGAAAGTGACAAAGGCTTTTCAATCTTCCTTAGAATTACTGACAGAAAGATTTATTCTGGAAGGGACCTCCCTAGTTCAAGGCCTTCTTCACAGCAGAGCTACCTCCAAACATGACCAGGTTACTCATGCCCATCCTCAAGAGATTTCTGAACAACTGCAAGGCTTGTGATTCCCCAGAGTCTCTGACCTTATTATGCACTAGACTGGACCTGATGGCATCCAAAGGTCAATTTCAACCTGAATTGTCTTATGATCCCTCAATTCTCCTGGCTCGCAGCATCACTCAAGCTCATGAGTTAAGGATCAAGGCTGGCAAATCCCGGTATTACCTGAGCTATATAGTTCCTGAGGAATCTTGCTCAAAATAAAGGGTCACAACTGACTGCCCCACATTACAGATGTGCACACTCACAACAGATTTATTGACTAGCCTGTTCTGGAAATGCCTCTCTCTTCCCTCCCTCTTTCTCCACAGCTTTTCAGGAAAAACACTCATGCACGTCCCTCCCACAACACACATACATGTGCCACCAATGTCTAATGGATTTCTGACTCTAAGTTTACAGGAAGAATCACGTCTAGGACACATCACAGGTGTTATCCTCAATTTCATTCATGGTCCACGCCTTCCTTCTGAATTCCTGAAAAATTGTCTACCAAGGAAAGAAAATGTATCCTGAGCACTATGAAAGGATCAGAGAAAATAGTAGCTTCAGCCTCTCACAACAAATTGCCCTGCTTCCCCCAAGTAGAAAAGTTACCATATTTCTGTTTGCATGCAGCAGCTCTATTACTCATTTAACTGCACTGAACAATTAATTGTTGGAAGCATTTGAGATCCAACAGGTCTGCCCCATTTCTTGACTTTCTTTGTCCTGTCTCATCAGTGATTGAACTTCTAAGCAAAATTTCACTGTAGGCTTGCAAGTTAGGAGAGCAGTTTGCTGCCAAACCAAGAAATGCACAAGAAGATTGCAAATTGATTCTTTTAGGAGGTGAAATTGCAGGACTGATCTGGTGTTTCATTAATGATATCTCTCATGCTTCTCCCAACACTGAGGTTGCTCAGCCATCCTTGGTTTCCTAATGATTGCAGCCACTTGCCTCTCATACTCACAGAACTGACTCACTTGACTCACACATCTAAACTCTTTGGAGCAAGGTCTGAGGAAGCAGAAAAGCATCCTGGTCACCTAACTCCAACTTACACGTAGTCTGTGAGCAAAGGATTCTCCTCTTTTCTTCTTTTCAACCCAGCTGCCTCCTTTTATAGACTCATTGGGAGGAGTAGCTGTTCTAGGCAATACTTCTGGAAAGGTGTCACCCTGCCTCAGGCAAGACAGGATTCGGTATAGGCAGCCCCAGAGAAATCAGTTTTAGTGGTGTCAGAATGGCCTCTTTCTCACTCCTTCTGTTGCTGGGTAAGGAGCTGAAGGGGAGCTGCATAGGGCACACGAGGAGAACTGGAGGAGCAGAGTAAGGGAAGAGTTTATTCCATCTCCTCTGAACACAGGCCACACCTGGAACACTGCTCCTCTTTCAGATGCCCTGTTAGAAGGTAAATGTGAACCAATTTCAATGGTGAGAGCCCCATCGAGGCCACTGGATGGCACTGGAGCATCCCATGAACCAGGAGAGTCTGAGGGGCCTGGTCCTGTTCAGCCTGGAGAAGACAAGGCTAAGTGTTATCAGAGGGGCCCAGCTGGAGAGAGGCTTAAATGGCAACAGGGAAACTCAGACATAAAAGAAGGAAGAAAGAGCTCATGCCAAGGATTGATCAGCACTGGCAGAAAGGCCAGAGACTCTGGGGAATCACAAACCTTGCAGTTGTTCAGAAATCTCTTGAGGATGGGCGTGAGTAACCTGGTCATGTTTCAAGGTAGGTCTGCTGTGAAGAAGGCCTTGGACTAGGGAGGTCCTTCCAGAATAAATCTTTCTGTCAGTAATTCTAAGGAAGATTGAAAAGCCTTTGTCACTTTCTGCTTAATTGCATCCATTGTTCAATTTCAATGAAGAAGTGTCATCGTCAAGTCAGTGTACAATGACTTGTTGGACATTTATAAATTGAATTTCCCCAATGTCAGACTTCCCTCCCCATTCCTCCACAGGCTCTCACCTGCTGTCTTGTCAAATCTAATTCCCCATAAGGAAGGGTCAAAGTTCTTCTCCACCTTTACCTCACCCTCTTATTACTAAAAACCTTCAAAAAATCCCCTGCTAGATTTCTGGACCCTACACTGCTACAGGTGTTTAGACACTGTCTTTGATTAGAAAGAAAAAAAAGTGCAAGAGCAAATGCAAATTCCTGAAACCACCTCCCCCATATCCCTTCTTGAACCTTTCCTTTGCTGTTTTGTAGGACTGCACTCCTCTCTGGTGCAGGGGTAGCTGTGCCTATGACATTCCAAGCAGAGTGTATGGACTCCTAGAAGCATTGAGGCTGGAAGGAACCTTGAGGTATTTCTACTTCAAACTCCTGCTCACAGGCAGATGGAGAATGGGAAGAGATTGTCCTGTGCTGGTTATGAACCCAGGGCAGACCAAGCAGTGTGGAACAGGCAGGTTTGTCACTGTAGTGCTGTGACAATATTTCCTGTGGGGGGCTGAGGGAACAAGAAACTTCCACAGCCCCTGTGTCACAATGTACTTTGGTGTGTCTGAATTACTGTGGCTGATCTGGCTTTTGGAGAGTTTGGGTCACTTTTCATGCTGTCACCTGGGGTGTTGCACAAGACTTCTGAGCAAGTATAAATGCAGGCAGGGAAGATGCCCTTCCCAAAGAGCAGCCCTGCACTGGAGGAATTGCCCTCAGCTCTCCCCAGCCCTGCAGCTGCCATCAAGGTAAGAGGCACACTTTGTACAGGAGAACTGGAAGGGACCCTTGGGCAGCTGCTGTGAAATGCAGGGGAAGGGAAGGAGGCTTTGGTGCTGGGGTGAGAGCTGCAGCACAGCTGGGAGGGTCTGCTGTCTGCATGTGCAGAGACTGAGCCCATCTTTAGGGGAGGAGGAGATAGATGGCTGCTGCAGGAGAAGCAAACCTTAGCAAGGGAGAGGGTGGAGGGGGCCAGTGAAACACACCTGTGAGGGGTGAAGGTGAGAGTATTTGACAACTTACTCTTGGGTACACACCTAAAGCCACACACACATTTAACTCCAACTGGGTAGTTGTGGATACATATCTCGTTTTGTTTTCCCTCAAAATTGAAATTTCTATGTAATGCCCTCACACCTTTCCAGCTGCTGCTATGTTTAGTCTTTGTTAAAAATGTGTGTTGATCCTCCCTTCTTTTTTCCTCCTCCACATTCTCCACCATTTTGTGTCTCCTGTGTACAGGCCTCTTAGAAGCATTGCTTGTTTTCTGTCTTCCTTTGGTGCAGGCTGTCATCCAGCTCCTATAGCAAGGAATTCACACTCCAGAAGTCCTACAGAGATGGGAAAAATCATCATTTATCAGCATGTCAACTTCCAGGGTTTGTCCAAAGAATTCACCACGGACACTCCCAACCTCACAGCTCTGGGTTGGAATGATATTGTCTCCTCAGTGAAAGTAATTGGCCAGCCTTGGGTGGCTTTTGAGCATGTTGAGTATAAGGGTCAGTTTCTGGTATTTGAGGAGGGAGAATATGACTCTGTTGGTAAAGACATGAATGACAAGATCAGTTCTCTGCAGCTGATCATGGATGATCTGCACAATCCCCAGATCACTCTCTACCAGCACGTTGAATACAAGGGCAGGAGCAGAATAGTAAGAGAAGCAACTGATCTGGCTGCAGGACATGACAATGACATCGTGTCTTCTCACAAAGTCCAGAGAGGTGTCTGGCTGCTGTGTGAAAACAGTGATGGAAGTGGACCTCGACACCTTGCCCGAGCACATGAAGATGTTCCCAATTACAAGGAAATCGGTTTCAATGACAAGCTTTCCTTCCTGCGTCCCCTTCGCCCTGGCCGTGACTCTTAGACCGCAGGTCCTGTCACCCTGAGGGAAGATGCAGTTCCAGCAAAAAATCTAAAACTTTGGTCTCTGTCTCTGCTTGTGCCCCTTCCTTTGTGATTTGCTTTACAAAGCCCTTGTGGTACCTTGGCCTCTGCCATTGTCTGTAGGCACTTTTGGGTTGGTGTCAATAAATACTCTCTTGCAAGCAACTGTGAGTCTGTTTTATGGACTGTTTAGTGTAGATAAATCCTGTCCTTTCATGGTGAGGTGTCTCTGTGCATCCAGAGAATGAGGTGTGCAGCCATTTTGAGACTTTTTTCATGGATCTCTTCTGAAAGGATTTATCTCCTCCCAGTTTCAGTGTTCAGTCACAGAGGGTTCAGGCTTGACCCAGCCTTGACCCAACCAGTGCTAAAGTCTTGGTGAGCATGTTGATGATTGCTGTGATCCTGGCCAAACTCTCCCAGGCAGTGTACCCAAATATCAAACTCTTCATTCTATCTCCTGCAGTCCGTCAGAGTGATGGACCATGCTGGTGATACAGTCTTCCACTGCCCAAACCACATCATCAAACTGTGAGTTTTCATCACTTTGAATTGACTGATTGGTCAATCCCAGTGGTAACAACTGTCTTTTGTGTTTTTATATTCTGTAGTATCTTGATAAGGGAGGAGGGATGACGAGGTATTCCATGATCTCTTTTGCCATGTGCAAGTTCACCTGGATGAGCAGAGTCTCAGCCCTCAGAAAGAACTCATGCCAAGGACTGGCAGAAAGGCCAGAGACCTTGGGGAATCTCCACCCTTGCAGTTGGTCAGCAGTCTCTTGAGGATGGCCATGAGTAACCTGGTCATGTTTGGAGGTGTCACGGTCCCCTGAAGGCCGGTGGTGGTCTTCAGGGTGCCGCGACCTTCCCCGATGAGTCACCTGTAAAAGGCACTCCGTGTCGAAGAGGCACAGGCAGTCCCCGTGACTGTCAGCTCAGTGGTGGTGGTTGCCAATGCAACCAGACACAAGAGCCCCTGATTTCAGCAGGGGAAGCTGCTCAGTCAGCTTAGCCCAGCACCTCTTCTTCAGGCGATGCGGGAACAAAGGCAGGAGCCAGGAGGTCCTCTAGAACCTTCCTTTATTATCAGGAATCAGCGACTGAATGCCCCACGGGGTCTCAGGGTGTGGGATTATATAGGTTTCAAGGTAGGTGGAGCTAGAAACTTGGACCAGTCAGAGGAAGAATTGAGGAAACAACCAATGGGGGAGATCATCCAAAATACACCAATCAGGAAAGGGAAAAAACAGGATGTGGGGAAAGAGCCAATGCCGGGTAACAAATTAACATAGAGCCTCAAAGGCTCCTGGGGATGAACAACTCGCCATGGGCTAAAAGAAGTCTCTCAGGGAGGCTACCCTGTGGGGAGGTTTGTCAAATGTTGGAAGCAGCTTACACTCTGTGCTCTCTCGAAGGGAGGGCAAGCTCTCTTGTGGTAACCTCAGGGGGGTTAGCACATGAAGGTAGTTCTGCTGTGAAGAAGGCCTTGGACTAGGGAAGTCCCTTCCAGAATAAACCTTTCTGTCAGTAGTTCTAAGGAAGAATTAAAAGCCTTTGTCACTTTCTGGTTAATTGTATCCATTCTTTAATTTCAATGAAAAAGTGTCATTGTCAAGTCATGTGCTCAATAACTTGTTGGGCATTTATAAATTCCATGTCCCCAGCGTAAGGCTTCCCTCCTAGTTCCACAGCAGCCCTTACCTGCTCTCTTGTCAAATGCAATCATCTCCACTGAAGGGACAAAGTTCTTTTCCACCTTTACTTCACCCTCTTATTACTGAAAACTCACAGGAATCCTTTGCTTGAGTTTGGGACCTGACATTTCTGCATTTTTCAGATTCTGCCTTTGAATAAAACAAAGACCAAAACAAACCGATGCAAGCGCATATGCAAAGTTTCTGACACATTCCCATCCATATCCCTTCTTGAGCCTTTCCTTTGCTGTTTTGTAGGATTGCACTCCTCTCTGGTGCAGGGGTAGCTGTGCCTATGACATTCCAAGCAGAGTGTATGGACTCCTAGAAGCATTGAGGCTGGAAGGAACCCCCAGGGCTTTTGACTCCAGGCTGCTGCTCATGGCAGGACAGAGAATGAGGAGATTTTCCCATGCTGGATATGAATCCAGGGCAGACCAAGCAGTGTGGAACAGGAAGGTTTGTCACTGTAGTGCTGTGAAAATCTTTGCTGCAGGGGGCTGAGGGCACAGGAGATGCTGGGAAGGTGGCCACAGCTGTGTCAGTGGGTGAGAATGGCAGCAGAGAGGCTGCAGGAAGGCACAGGGAGCTGATGGAGGCAGTGAGTCTCACCACAGGTACCACAGCTTCAGCTGGGCATGGCAGCCACACACAGACAGACAGACAGCCCTGTCCTCAGGGAGGGAATATCCTCAGCTCCCATCACGCAGAGGAAGGAACCTTGGCCAGCTTCAGCACTGGCTCCATGTGCACCTCATGAGGTTCAGAAGGGCCAAGTGCAGCTCCTGTCTGACCAGCCCAGCCACCAGGGCAAGGAAATTGTGCCAACCAGAGGTCAGCAGAGAGGGAGATAAACACTGCAGGGCAGAGCTGCCATGTGACAGCTGTGACAATGCACAGCTCAGGGCGTGCAGCTGTCATTAGGCAGCCGTGGAGGAGGGCTGAGACTCTGCTGGTCCAGGTGAACTTGCATATGGCAAAAGAGATCTTGGAATACCTCGTCATCCCTCCTCCCTTATCAAGATACTACAGGTTTAAAAACACAAAAGACAGTTGTTACCACTGGGATTGACCAATCAGTCAATTCAAAGTGATGAGAACTCACTGTTTGATGATGTGATCTGGGCAGTGGAAGACTGTATCACCAGCATGATCCATCACTCTGATGGACTGCAGGAGATAGAATGAAGAGTTTGATATTTAGGTACACTGCCTGGGAGAGTTTGGCCAGGATCACAGCAATCATCAACATGCTCACCAAGACTTTAGCACTGGTTGGGTCAAGGCTGCATCAAGCCTGAACCCTCTGTGACTGAACACTGAAACTGGGAGGAGATAAATCCTTTCAGGAGAGATCCATGAAAAAAGTCTCAAAATGGCTGCACACCTCATTCTCTGGATGCACAGAGACACCTCACCATGAAAGGGCAGGATTTATCTACACTAAACAGTCCATAAAACAGACTCACAGTTGCTTGCAAGAGAGTTTTTATTGACACCAACCCAAAAGTGCCTACAGACCATGGCAGAGGCCAAGGTACCACAAGGGCTTTGTAAAGCAAATCACAAAGGAAGGGGCACAAGCAGAGACAGAGACCAAAGTCTTAGATTTCTTGCTGGAACTGCATCTTCCCTCAGGGTGACAGGACCTGCGGTCTAAGAGTCACGGCCAGGGCGAAGGGGACGCAGGAAGGAAAGCTTGTCATTGAAACCGATTTCCTTGTAATTGGGAACATCTTCATGTGCTCGGGCAAGGTGTCGAGGTCCACTTCCATCACTGTTTTCACACAGCAGCCAGACACCTCTCTGGACTTTGTGAGAAGACACGATGTCATTGTCATGTCCTGCAGCCAGATCAGTTGCTTCTCTTACTATTCTGCTCCTGCCCTTGTATTCAACGTGCTGGTAGAGAGTGATCTGGGGATTGCGCAGATCATCCGTGATCAGCTGCAGAGAACTGATCTTGTCATTCATATCTTTACCAACAGAGTCATATTCTCCCTCCTCAAATACCAGAAACTGACCCTTATACTCAACATGCTCAAAAGCCACCCAAGGCTGGCCAATTACTTTCACTGAGGAGACAATATCATTCCAACCCAGAGCTGTGAGGTTGGGAGTGTCCGTGGTGAATTCTTTGGACAAACCCTGGAAGTTGACATGCTGATAAATGATGATTTTTCCCATCTCTGTAGGACTTCTGGAGTGTGAATTCCTTGCTATAGGAGCTGGATGACAGCCTGCACCAAAGGAAGACAGAAAACAAGCAATGCTTCTAAGAGGCCTGTACACAGGAGACACAAAATGGTGGAGAATGTAGAGGAGGAAAGAAGAAGGGAGGATCAACACACATTTTTAACAAAGACTAAACATAGCAGCAGCTGGAAAGGTGTGAGGGCAGGACATAGAAATCTCAATTTTGAGGGAAAACAAAGCGAGATATGTATCCACAACCACCCAGTTGGAGTTAGATGTGTGTGGCTTTAGGTGTATACCCAAGAGTAAGTTGTCAAATACCCTCACCCTCACCCCTCACAGTTGTGTATCACTGGCCCCCTCCACCCTCTCCCTTGCTAAGGTTTGCTTCTCCTGCAGCAGCCATCTATCTCCTCCTCCCCTAAAGATGGGCTCAGTCTCTGCACATGCAGACAGCAGAACCCTCCCAGCTGTGCTGCAGCTCTCACCCCAGCACCAAAGCCTCCTTCCCTTCCCCTGCATTTCACAGCAGCTGCCCAAGGGTCCCTTCCAGTTCTCCTGTACAAAGTGTGCCTCTTACCTTGATGGCAGCTGCAGGGCTGGGAGAGCTGAGGGCAGTTCCTCCAGTGCAGGGCTGCTCTTTGGGAAGGGCATCTTCCCTGCCTGCATTTATACTTGCACAGAAGTCTTGTGCAACACCCCAGGTGACAGCATGAAAAGTGACCCAAACTCTCCAAAAGCCAGATCAGCCACAGTAGTTCAGACACACCAAAGTACATTGTGACACAGGGGCTGTGGAAGTTTCTTGTTCCCTCAGCCCCCCACAGGAAATATTTTCACAGCACTACAGTGACAAACCTGCCTGTTCCACACTGCTTGCTCTGCCCTGGGTTCATAACCAGCACAGGACAATCTCTTCCCATTCTCCATCTGCCTGTGAGCAGGAGTTTGAAGTAGAAATACCTGTTCTGGGTTGTGGAGCCGGGTTTTGTATATTCTATTTACATCTGTTTTGGGGCCTGATGACCCACCTTGATAGGCCATTGTTACCTTCCCCAGCCTGTGCGGTGCATTTGCATTTCTATACATCTCATGCCCTGGCGGTGGGGGGTGGGGGGGAGGGGGGGGGTGGCCGGGGGTTGGCGGTTCGGCCCTGCTGCAGGAGTGGTTCGGCCCTGCTGCAGGAGTGGTTCGGCCCTGCTGCAGGAGCGGGGTGCGCGGCGCTTCCTTCGCGGCGGTGTGGCAAGAGCTTTTTTTTGTCTCCTGTGCTCGCCATCCTGTCTCCCTCCTGGCCGTCCCTGAACCGGTTTCTTCGCAGAATCATCTCTGCTCCAACAGGATCACGTCTGCCACTCCAGAAGTGTTTGGACTGTTTACGTTTGGACTGTTATCAACATCCTGAATCACAGGGTCAGATTGAAACTCTGACTTTGTCAGGGTTTTCTTCTAAAATTTTTGTTTATTTGTTTATTTGTTTGTTTGGTTGGGTGGTTTTGTTTCCTATCCCATTTGTATTGTTAATACCTCCTAGTAAAAAAAACTGTTATTCCTATTCCCAACATCTTTGCCTGAAAGCCCTTGATTGCAAAATTATAATTCGTCGGGGTGCGAGGGGTTGGTATTCTCCATCCTAGGGGAACCTCAGTTTCCCTGGCAGATACCTGTCTTTCCAAACCAAGACAAATTTTGGCGCCCAACGTGGGGCACGAGGGCATTGAGAGAGAGGAATAACAGTTCTTGCGTATTAGATAAAAGCCCACTGGCCAGAATAATGTGGTCTAGCTTTCCCTGGTTTGGGTGGCACGTGGTGGTGGCTGTATTTCTGCCATTTGCTACTCCTTATGTTAATATGGGTCCTATGACTAAGGCTACTGTGGCTGGCATTCAGTTTGTTTTGTGGATTAATAAGGTGAGAAATTCATGGATTTTTAACTTCCTCTGGAAAGCAAGCACATGGATTCATAGCTATCATAGGCTAACTCTGTGCTTCTGGGGTTACTTTAACAATGGTACCTATTGTAAGGAAATGGCACCGGGGGAAATTTTCTCCCAGCCCTTCACACAGTTTTTTGGGTCCACCCCACCAGTTTTTGAAGGGTTGAAATCTCTGAGTGCTAATGATATCATACAGTGGCTGGTGTTGCTGGTATGCCTGTTCTGTTTGGCATTCAGAGATAAGGGGAGATTGGCCTGGGTAAGCACCTTAATAAGTACCCCAGAGAATAAGAATGCAGCCCAAGAGTCCGCTCCTGCCCCACAGCCTGCCTCAGAGATAAACCACCCGGTTTGGGTGGGGGCTCTGATTAAGGAGATGCAAGAAAAGATGAGCCAGATGCTGAGGGAGTACATCTCCCCAGTTAGTGGGAAATCCTTCCCCTGCCCTGACAAAAGAGAGCCTGATGGTGCAGCAATGAAACCCACAGAGATTACAACTGCTCAGGTCCCAGCTGAACCACAGGGGCAGTCACAGCCAGCGGCAGTTGCCCCTGTGGAAACAAAGAAATCTAAGGTGAAAACAGCAAACCCAGACAATAAGAAAGGAGGGCCCTCACAACCTGCAGGGGAATCACATGTTCAGATCATCACCGAGTCCCTGTCGTATGAAAGTCTCCGTAACCTGCAAAAAGATATCGTACGGCGGGGGCGTGAGGCTTACACAGCCTGGCTACTTCGGGTTTGGGACCTCATGGGTACTGGTGTGCAATTGGACAGTGGTGAGGCAAGGAATTTGGGACCCTTGACCCAGGACTCAGGTATAAATCAGGTATTTGTAAGAGAGCCAGGACCCCTTTCCCTGTGGGAGCGGCTTTTAATGAGTGTGAGAGAGAGATTTATCCACAAAGAAAGAATGCAGGAGCACCACCATAGAATGCGCTGGAAAACTCTGGAGGAAGGGATCCAACAGCTGAGGGAAGTGGCGGTGCTGGAGGTACTTTTTGGGAGGAGTGGACAGCATGATAATGACCCTGACAAGGTTAAATGCACAGGGCAGATGTTGTGGAATCTGGCAAATCTAGGGCCATCTCAGTACACCACCTTTATTGCAACAATTAATGCTGAGGACAATCGAGAGACAGTGGGGTCTGTTGCCAATAAGCTTAGGAATTATGAAAGTATGATCAATGGCCCGATGCAGGCTCATATCTCTGCCGTGGTTAGAGAACTCAAAGAAGAGATAAGGGGGGTGAGGGAGGAGATGAGGACAAACAGTTCCAATGTGGCACCAGTGCGAGTCACAGGCCCCAGAGTTAGAGCCCAACGACCCCCAGCTCGAGAGAGAGGGTACACCCCAAGAGCTGACCTGTGGTTTTATCTGCGTGACCATGGGGAAGACATGGGAATGTGGGATGGGAAACCCACTTCTGTCCTGGCAGCACGGGTGCGTGAGCTCAAGGAGAGGAACAATCGCCAAGGGGAATCTACAAAAATGAAAGTAGCCTCAGCCTCCTATAACCAAGCTGCCAATGCTGTGTTGAATCCCCTTGAAGGAACCTCTAGTATGTATGCTCAGGAAGGGGATAACCAGTGCTAGAGGGGCCCTGCCTCTAGCCAGGTAGAGGAAAGGGATAATCGGATCTATTGGACTGTGTGGATCCGATGGCCTGGCACATCTGACCCACAAAAATACACGGCTTTGGTTGACACTGGTGCCCAATGTACCCTGATGCCATCAGGGTATGTAGGAACAGAACCCATTTCTATTTCTGGGGTGACAGGAGGGTCCCAGCAGCTGACTGTAGTGGAAGCCGAAGTGAGTTTAACTGGGAATGGGTGGCAGAAACACCCCATTGTGACTGGCCCAGAGGCCCCGTGCATCCTCGGCATAGACTATCTCAGAAATGGATATTTCAAAGACCCAAAAGGATATCGTTGGGCTTTTGGAGTAGCTGCTGTAGAGACGGAAGAGATCAAACAACTGAATACCTTGCCTGGTCTCTCAGATGACCCTTCTGCTGTGGGACTGCTAAGAGTTGAAGAACAACAGGTACCAATTGCCACAGCAACAGTGCACCGTCGGCAATACCGCACTGACAGAGACTCTGTGACCCCGATCCATGAGATGATTCGTAAACTGGAGAGCCAAGGGGTGGTCAGCAAGGCTCGCTCACCCTTCAACAGCCCCATCTGGCCTGTGCGTAAGCCCAGTGGGGAATGGAGACTGACTGTAGATTATCGTGGTCTGAATGAGGTCACGCCACCACTGAGCGCTGCTGTGCCAGACATGTTGGAGTTGCAGTATGAGCTGGAGTCCAAGGCAGCAAAGTGGTACGCGACCATTGACATTGCCAATGCCTTCTTCTCCATTCCTGTGGCAGCAGAGTGCAGACCCCAGTTTGCTTTCACCTGGAGGGGTGTGCAGTACACCTGGAATCGGCTGCCCCAGGGGTGGAAGCACAGTCCCACCATCTGCCATGGACTGATCCAGGATGCACTGGAAAAGGGTGAGGCTCCGGACCATCTACAGTACATAGATGACATCATTGTGTGGGGGAACACGGCAATGGAAGTCTTTGAGAAAGGAGAGAAGATCATCCAAATTCTCCTGGAAGCCGGTTTTGCCATCAAGAAGAGCAAAGTCAAGGGACCTGCCCAAGAGATCCAGTTCCTGGGAGTGAAGTGGCAAGATGGACGGCGTCAGATTCCCACTGAGGTCATCAATAAGATCACTGCCATGTCCCCACCAACCAACAAGAAGGAAACACAAGCTTTCCTAGGGGCCATTGGCTTTTGGAGGATGCACATCCCTGAGTACAGTCAGATTGTGAGCCCTCTCTACCTGGTTACCCGCAAGAAGAACGATTTCCACTGGGGCCCAGAACAGCAACACGCCTTTGCCCAGATCAAGCAGGAAATTGCACATGCAGTAGCCCTTGGCCCAGTCAGGACGGGACCAGAGGTAAAGAATGTGCTCTACTCTGCAGCCGGGAACAATGGCCTGTCCTGGAGCCTGTGGCAGAAGGTGCCAGGTGAGACTCGAGGCCGGCCACTGGGATTCTGGAGCCGAAGCTACAGAGGGTCTGAAGCCAACTACACTCCCACAGAGAAGGAGATCTTGGCCGCCTACGAAGGAGTTCAAGCTGCCTCAGAGGTGATTGGCACTGAAGCACAACTCCTCCTGGCACCCCGACTACCGGTGCTGGGGTGGATGTTTAAAGGAAAGGTTCCCTCCACCCACCATGCCACCGATGCTACATGGAGCAAATGGATCGCCCTCATCACTCAGCGCGCCCGTATTGGTAACCCGAATCGCCCTGGGATTTTGGAAGTAATCACCAACTGGCCAGAAGCTGAGAACTTCAGTCTCACTGACGAAGAAGAGCAAGTAACCCGGGCTGAAGAAGCTCCACCATACAACCAACTGCCAGCAGAAGAAACACGCTACGCTCTTTTCACTGATGGTTCCTGTCGCATCGTAGGGATGAACCGGAAGTGGAAAGCAGCCGTATGGAGCCCCACACGACAAGTTGCACATGCCACTGAAGGAGAAGGTGGGTCAAGCCAGCTTGCTGAACTCAAAGCTGTTCAATTGGCCCTGGACATTGCTGAAAGAGAGAAGTGGCCGAAGCTCTACCTCTACACTGATTCGTGGATGGTGGCTAATGCTCTGTGGGGCTGGCTGGAAAGGTGGAAAAAAGCCAACTGGCAGCGTAGGGGAAAACCAATCTGGGCTGCTGATGAGTGGAAGGACATTGCCATCAGGGTAGGGAAACTACCTGTGAAAGTCCGTCATGTGGATGCCCATGTCCCCAAGAGTCGGGCTAATGAGGAGCACCGGAACAACGAGCAAGTAGATCAAGCTGCGAGGATAAAGGTATCCAAGGTAGACTTGGATTGGCAACACAAGGGAGAGTTGTTCCTAGCTCGGTGGGCCCATGATGCTTCAGGTCATCAGGGCAGAGATGCCACCTATAAGTGGGCACGAGACCGAGGGGTGGATCTAACCATGAACAGTATTTCACAGGTTATCCACGACTGTGAGACGTGTGCTGCCATCAAGCAGGCCAAGCGGGTGAAGCCCCTCTGGTACGGTGGACGGTGGTCCAAGTACAAGTATGGGGAGGCCTGGCAGATTGATTACATCACACTGCCCCAAACCCGCCAAGGCAAGCGCTACGTGCTGACCATGGTGGAAGCCACCACTGGGTGGCTGGAGACCTATCCTGTGCCTCATGCCACCGCCCGGAACACCATCCTGGGCCTGGAAAAACAAGTCCTGTGGAGACATGGCACCCCTGAGAGAATTGAGTCGGACAACGGGACTCATTTCAAGAACAGCCTCATAAACACCTGGGCTAAGGAACACGGCATTGAATGGATATATCACATCCCTTATCATGCACCAGCTGCCGGGAAAGTTGAACGGTGCAATGGACTGCTTAAGACCACCCTGAAGGCACTTGGCGGGGGGACCTTCAGAAATTGGGAAGTGAACTTAGCAAAGGCCACCTGGATGGTCAACACCCGAGGGTCTATTAATCGAGCTGGTCCTGCCCAGTCTACCCCTTTGCACACAGTGGATGGAGACAAAGTCCCTGTAGTACATATGAGAGGTATCTTAGGAAAGACTGTTTGGGTAAACCCCACCTTGGGCAAAGGTGAACCCACCCGTGGGATTGTTTTTGCTCAAGGACCTGGTAACACTTGGTGGGTAATGCAGAAAGATGGGAAAACCAGTTGTGTACCACAGGAAAACCTAATCCTAAGTGAGAACTGAGTGTGAGGGTTCATTCTGTATAGTGGAGTTTATTAATTTAGGTATGATACAGATGGTAATAGAATAAGGGGTGGATAATGTTCTGGGTTGTGGAGCCGGGTTTTGTATATTCTATTTACATCTGTTTTGGGGCCTGATGACCCACCTTGATAGGCCATTGTTACCTTCCCCAGCCTGTGCGGTGCATTTGCATTTCTATACATCTCATGCCCTGGCGGTGGGGGGTGGGGGGGAGGGGGGGGGTGGCCGGGGGTTGGCGGTTCGGCCCTGCTGCAGGAGTGGTTCGGCCCTGCTGCAGGAGTGGTTCGGCCCTGCTGCAGGAGCGGGGTGCGCGGCGCTTCCTTCGCGGCGGTGTGGCAAGAGCTTTTTTTTGTCTCCTGTGCTCGCCATCCTGTCTCCCTCCTGGCCGTCCCTGAACCGGTTTCTTCGCAGAATCATCTCTGCTCCAACAGGATCACGTCTGCCACTCCAGAAGTGTTTGGACTGTTTACGTTTGGACTGTTATCAACATCCTGAATCACAGGGTCAGATTGAAACTCTGACTTTGTCAGGGTTTTCTTCTAAAATTTTTGTTTATTTGTTTATTTGTTTGTTTGGTTGGGTGGTTTTGTTTCCTATCCCATTTGTATTGTTAATACCTCCTAGTAAAAAAAACTGTTATTCCTATTCCCAACATCTTTGCCTGAAAGCCCTTGATTGCAAAATTATAATTCGTCGGGGTGCGAGGGGTTGGTATTCTCCATCCTAGGGGAACCTCAGTTTCCCTGGCAGATACCTGTCTTTCCAAACCAAGACAATACCTCAAGGTTCCTTCCAGCCTCAATGCTTCTAGGAGTCCATACACTCTGCTTGGAATGTCATAGGCACAGCTACCCCTGCACCAGAGAGGAGTGCAGTCCTACAAAACAGCAAAGGAAAGGTTCAAGGTGGGATATGGATGGGGTGGTTTCAGGAATTTGCATTTCTTATTGCGTATTTTCTTCTTTCTAATCAAAGACAGTGTCTAAACACCTGTAGCAGTGTAGGGTCCAGAAATCTAGCAGGGGATTTTTTGAAGGTTTTTAGTAATAAGAGGGTGAGGTAAAGGTGGAGAAGGACTTTGACCCTTCCTTATGGGGAATTAGATTTGACAAGAGAGCAGGTGAGAACCTGTGGAGGAATGGGGAGGGAAGTCTGACATTGGGGAAATTCAATTTATAAATGTCCAACAAGTTATTGTACACTGACTTGACGATGTCACTTCTTCATTGAAATTGAACAATGGATGCAATTAAGCAGAAAGTGACAAAGGCTTTTCAATCTTCCTTAGAATTACTGACAGAAAGATTTATTCTGGAAGGGACCTCCCTAGTCCAAGGCCTTCTTCACAGCAGAGCTACCTCCAAACATGACCAGGTTACTCACACCCATCCTCAAGAGATTTCTGAACAACTGCAAGGTTTGTGATTCCCCAGGGTCTCTGGCCTTTCTGCCAGTGCTGACCAATCCTTGGCATGAGCTCTTTCTTCCTTCTTTTATGTCTGAGTTTCCCTGTTGCCATTTAAGCCTCTCTCCAGCTGGGCCCCTCTGATAACACTTAGCCTTGTCTTCTCCAGGCTGAACAGGACCAGGCCCCTCAGACTCTCCTGGTTCATGGGATGCTCCAGTGCCATCCAGTGGCCTCGATGGGGCTCTCACCAATTGGTTCCCATTTACCTTCTAACAGGGCATCTGAAAGAGGAGCAGTGTTCCAGGTGTGGCCTGTGTTCAGTGGAGATGGAATAAACTCTTCCCTTACTCTGCTCCTCCAGTTCTCCTTCTGTGCCCTATGCAGCTCCCCTTCAGCTTCTTACCCAGCAACAGAAGGAGTGAGAAAGAGGCCATTCTGACACCACTAAAACTGATTTCTCTGGGGCTGCCTATACCGAATCCTGTCTTGCCTGAGGCAGGGTGACACCTTTCCAGAAGTATTGCCTAGAACAGCTACTCCTCCCAATGAGTCTATAAAAGGAGGCAGCTGGGTTGAAAAGAAGAAAAGAGGAGAATCCTTTGCTCACAGACTACATGTAAGTTGGAGTTAGGTGACCAGGATGCTTTTCTGCTTCCTCAGACCTTGCTCCAAAGAGTTTAGATGTGTGAGTCAAGTGAGTCCGTTCTGTGAGTATGAGAGGCAAGTGGCTGCAATCATTAGGAAACCAAGGATGGCTGAGCAACCTCAGTGTTGGGAGAAGCATGAGAGATATCATTAATGAAACACCAGATCAGTCCTGCAATTTCACCTCCAAAAAGAATCAATTTGCAATCTTCCTGTGCATTTCTTGGTTTGGCAGCAAACTGCCCTCCTAACTTGCAAGCCTACAGTGAAATTTTGCTTAGAAGTTCAATCACTGATGAGACAGGACAAAGAAAGTCAAGAAATGGGGCAGACCTGTTGGATCTCAAATGCTTCCAACAATTAATTGTTCAGTGCAGTTAAATGAGTAATAGAGCTGCTGCATGCAAACAGAAAGATGGTATCTTTTCTACTTGGGGGAAGCAGGGCAATTTGTTGTGAGAGGCTGAAGCTACTGTTTTCTCTGATCCTTTCATAGTGCTCAGGATACATTTTCTTTCCTTGGTAGACAATTTTTCAGGAATTCAGAAGGAAGGCGTGGACCATGAATGAAATTGAGGATAGCACCTGAGATGTGTCCTAGACGTGATTCTTCCTGTAAATTTAGACTCAGAAATCCATTAGACATTCGGGGCACATGTCTGTGTGTTGTGGGAGGGAGGTGCATGAGTGTTTTTCCTGAAAAGCTGTGGAGAAAGAGGGAGGGAAGAGAGAGGCATTTCCAGAACAGGCTAGCCAATAAATCTGTTGTGAGTGTGCACATCTGTAATGTGGGGCAGTCAGCTGAGACCCTGCTTTGGCTGGGTCAGGTTCAAATACACAAGTGTGAAGATGTTCAGCTTTTGTCATTGCAGTGCAGGCAACTCTGCATTTGGCATCAAGTATGTGCTTCCAGAGGGGAAGGTTTTCCTGGAGAGTGTGGTGTACAATCAGTTCCTACCTTAGCCTCCTCCTCTCATAAACCCTGGGAACACCTAATATCATCAGTCTAAGGAGGTCATTCAGAGCATCTGGCACACTCTACATTTGCCTCTGACCTATTACATGACAACTTTTCCATGTAGCCAGCTGCCTTTGCTGCTTCTCCAGAATCTCTAAATTGAAATCTTATTGAGAAGATTAAAAAAAATAAAAAGGTCTGAAGGTTGTGTTTTAGCTTTTCTAGTTTTAACTGCAGATGGTGCTCCCTCTTCAAGGAAAAATTACTTTGAAGAGCAATCCAGGAAGCTTTCACCCAGGCCAGCAGCATTCCACAAATTGCCTTGCCTTGTTTGCAACCCAAATTCACTAAACTGAAGCAATCCCCAGATTTAGAAAACTTCTTGAGTATCCAGCTATTCATTTACCAAGCTCCCATGGCTGCAGTCTGCAGTCAGATGCAAGTCTTATACAGGGTGCTGGGCTTCATGCTCATAATTCCATCAAAGTGTTTGCTTTCCAAAGCTGTGATTTGCACTCAGGTTTGTTAGCAGATCACTTCCAAAGGCAGGCTTGTATATTCCAGAGCTGGGATCCTTATGCTGTTATGTCAATCCATTCCAGAGTACTTTACAATATTTTTGGATCAGGAAATGGTAACAACAATCAAATGCATCTGACACCAGACTGGTATTCCTCCAGATGGTCCAGAGCTCAGATGTTCACACAAGAGGGGACCAGTAGGTATTGGTCCTGCAAAATTGTATAGGGGCTGTAAAGCCTCTATATCTCATCCTTAACAAAGAGCTCCTATATCTCATCAGCCTGGTGAAAATATCTGTAAAAACAGTGTCTATAAACAACTTCTGTAAAATAACCCTTTAGTAGCAAAGTATGAATATTCTCTAATCTACATCTCTCGGTAACTTTGTGTGTTATATAAAACTACAGACATGTAGTCTGACCATACATAAAATACAAAATTTAATGGAATAATCATATTTTTGATATTAAGAAATTAGGACACACCAAGGTTTTATCCCACATGGAGTGTAGCATGAAGGTTTACACAATGGTATTTCTTTAGGAAGCAGGTAGGTGCCACAAAAATCACACACAGTCTAATTTAAATAGGGTTTCTATTTCTGTATGGTTAGACTGCTACTGAGAGTCCTAGGGGACTATTTGTGGATTCAAGAAAGGGTTAGTAAAAGTTTATTAATTGTTTCTGCATGTTTTCATGAGGAGATGCAGGGAAATCATTGCTCTGAAGTGTCTGAGTTCTGCTAAGATATGATGAAGGGTTTTATTATGGTTTCCTGTGACCTTTATAATTCTAATCTCACTTCATCCACGTAGGCTCAGGATGAAGAAGATGTACCCAGCTGTGGCATCCAGAAATTATCTGTACAGTACAGATAAGATCAATCAAGCTCAGGATGGAAATTCTTTATTGTCTTAATACATGAGCAGGTTGCTTTGGGGAAATTTTTGTATTATTAGACAGACAATATAATAAAATAAACTTCAAAGGCAACAAAAAATGGTAATCTATGTGATATATAGTTCAGTTTAAATCTTGCCACCGTGAATGACAAAACCATAAATGAAAGGAAAGCTGTGCAAATTCCCCCACATGTCTATCACCTCTTCATAGATATCTCATGGATAGAACTGACTTACTGTGAAAAGAAACCTTGAAACAAAGATTAGAGGAGGCTGTGAAAACAGTTGCAAAGAAAACATGTCAAGAGGTTATCCTTGAGTTTTGACAATGTTGTTTAGTGATGAATGAAAACTTACTGTATTATTGAGCCATTTAGGACATTTCTAAGTGTTTCAGGAAAAAAAATATATAATCTGTTTCCACTTACTTCAGATTACCTTGTTTGTCCCAACTACAGGCTCCCTTCTTGCTCATCTACACCAAAGACCTTTCAGGCAATGGTACATAAACAGAGCAGTGTTTTGGCCATCTGCTGGCCCCACTTTAGCTGGAGAACCTTCTCCATAGTGATTAGGTATGTGAAACCACTGCATTTTGCATATGCATGCTAGCAGGACTGAATGTTTTTCAAGCTCTGTCCTCTGCCTTCCACAATTTCAGAAAAAGCAGATAATTTGCTTTGGAGGGAAGATAGTTTTATGAGGATTTAATTTAATCTTAATAAGGATGTGCTTTGTGTTTCTTCCCTATTTTTGCTGTAGTTTGACCTTGACAGCAACACCTGCCTGAAAATCACGTGATCAAATTGATGTGCTGGTACATGTGGCATCACACCTCAGAGAATGAGATTAGAAATGTTCCAAACAAATAATGTGGGGGAGAGAAGGGTTTTTCAGTGGAAATCAGTGCACAAGTGTGTGTATTTCTTGCTGTGGAGAAGGATTCAGTTACTAGGAGAGGCTGGAGGAAGAAGCCAGCCAAAGCCTATGCTCATGCTCCACCCATCCCTAAGTCACTGGATCAGCTCTGCTGAGACGATACCAACGTTTCTGAGACCCCATTGCCACAGTTCACAACAGGCAGGGCACCCTGCTGTGGAGGATGTGAATAATGTCACATATTACTGATAAAATATATGATATGTGATTTCTGAAATGTACAACAGATGATTTATATATCATACATTGTATATACTCTGTAATGCATAGTATGTAATGTAAAATATGAAACATACTATGTATATATTATATCACATCTTATGAACTTGGTTCTCTGCAATCTCTCTTCTTCAAGACTGGGATATCTGGGAAACCTGAGTTCTTTAATAATAGGCACAAAAAAAATTGGTGGGAATTTTGCTCCTCTCAAAACCAGCCCCCCTGTCTCAAGATTCCTCTAGTTAATCAGTATTTGTGCAAACATGGTGTGGAAGAATACAGTTTAATTCCAAATTCACAACACCGTCTTTTGTCAATGATGGGATCCCTTGTGTTGTCAAATTTGATCTTGTTGCCAAAAGATATACTGGGGGTTCAGTTATCATGCATCAATTCACCAGTTGAGCTGGAACCAATATTGTTTGAGGAATCAGTTTCAGAAAAAAAACTATTTCAAAGAACTGTGTTCAGAGGAGGCTTTCTAAAAATACCATTTGTTCAGCAAATGAGTCAAAACAAAGTGACACAAGTACTTCAAAATGAATCTTTCAGCTTAACAAGAAGGAAATAATCTAAACACTGAAATGCATTTTCTAAATTATAGTGAACAATAACAGGTGACCAGGCATTCCAGTGCTGTGTTCTGACTATGCTTTAGTCATTAAATGTTGTCTGAAGACTTCATTAGCCTGCAGGTGAAACTTTGGCATGAAAACCAGCTCGGTGACAAGGGAGCACTGCTTTGGATGCATCTTGTCTTTTAGCAGCTGACTGTCAGCATCCTGCACATACATTACAGAATACAGGAAGCAGGTATGCCTGCGTGCCATCTGGTTTCCTGGCAGACACCATCTGACCTTCAGCCTAATTTGTACATTCGGCAGTGAGCTGAACCAGCCTGGTCTTGCTCTGTGGTTGGTTCTGCCTGTGAAACAGTAATTCTTCTTACCACCTTTCTGAGGACAGGTTATCTGCAGGGTGCTGTACAGGCTTTACAAGACAGACACGTTCAAGACCGATCTTGCTAAGGCACCAGAGGAGGCAGTCTCATAACTCACCCAAGGGAGCCCTGCAGCCCGCTGAGCCCACACGATTTGGGAATCTGGCCTCAGTGGTGCCCATGGGCTGCCTTCCACATGGCAGTGCAGCATGGCATAGAAAACTGCTCTGAAGCCTGAATGAATGTGACCTGCCAGTGTGAGGCTGCACCTGAGTTAATGAATCCTGCTGTAAATCAGCTGCTCTGAGCACACTGACTGTTCCCTACCAACATGTACACACAACTCTGGGACCCAAGCTCATACCTCTCTTTAGGGCTGTGCTGTGCCCTATAGACACAGCTGGCCCCTTGTCAGAGGAGCACAGGAGTGTACACAGAGACTGTGTGTACACTTTTTGGGTGGGCAGGGGAGCAGCGTGACTGATGTGTGAACTGTTGGTTGGACTGTGGCAAAAGAGTGCACCTGAAGATTGGGACAGGCCTCTTAACCACACTTGGGTGTAGACCCACCCAAGTCACACAGGATTTTATCTGTACAGTGCTGTCACTTTTCAACAATTGGGTTTTTCAAATGCTAGTCTTAATAAATCTCATTTTTCATCAGTGTTAGTGTCAAAACCTTTGATCGTTCTGCACTTCTACTGTGTAAGTGAGGGAACCATTATCCTAGAAGAAGGTGTTGAGAGAAGACATCTGGAAAAAATCTCTTTCTGAATTTCATGGATGAAGTACCTTTGTCCTAGGGTCTTGTTACTGATAATTCTGTCAGTTGAGAAACTCTTTAATGACCCTAATAACTATGGATGAGCAACAGGTTTGTACAAGTAGAAAGTGACACTCTTCCACCAGGCTACTGCATTCCCTTCCCTTCATGTTTGTTACTTCATAAATCAGCAGGGTCTCCCCTGCTGCTAAAATAGTTCAGACACTTTAGATTTTCAATCTTTAACATAAAAAGGATACTTCACCCATGGACTGAAACAACAGAACACTGACACTATTTCTTGCAGATTCTCTCCCTCTGTTGGCATACAGGATCATTACTCTTTTGGAGGCTGCTCTTTTCCAGCTCCATAGATAACACTTTTTTGGTTGCTTTTTCACTAGGACACTTCTTCTCATGCTCCCAAGATGAAGACTTGCAGTTCCCATATATTTTCGACTGAGACAAATATGCTGCAGGAGGTGAGGGGGTGCTTGTATAAGAAATTTGCCTGCAGCACCCTTGACAAGAGAGCTGCCATCCAAAAGGGTGTTGAAGGCAGGTGGAATGGGCTGACAAGTACCCTTATGAAATTGGAAGTGGACAAAGTCCTGCACCTGGGAAGGAAGAACCCCTTGCAATGACACATGCTGGGGACTGATGGTCTGGGGAGCAGCTCTGCTGAAAAAGACCTTGTGGATTTTGTAGGCACCAAGCTGAACATGAACCAAGTCTGCCCTGGCAGCAAAAATGACCAACAGCATCCTGGGCTGTACTAACAGGAGCCTAAGTCAGCAGATTAAGGGGCTCATTGCTTCTTTGGCAGCATTTAGGACACTACACCCAGTTTTGGGTGATGTAGCATAAAAAGATGTTGATGAACAGGGAGAGTTCAATGGAGGGCCATGGAGAAGGTCAGGGGACTGCAGCACTTGCCCTGGGAGGAGGAGCTGGGGAATAGGGCTTGTAAGAAAATGTTTTGGTGGGGCCTAATAGCAGTTTTCCAATACTTAGAAGCAAGCTACTGATAAGATGGAGCTAAACTTTTCAGAGTGCATATTGTGGGAGGATGAAAATGTGAGAGACATAAGCCAAACAAAGAGATCTTTCAAATGACATAATGAGAAACATTTTCATGATGATGTCAGTAGATTTTAAATCACACCACCTAGAGAAGTTGTGTAGTGTGCATACACAGGGGTTTTCGAGACCTGATGGGACAAAGCCACCAACAAATATAATTCACTTGACAGTGTTCCCTGTATTAAGCAGCTGACTGGATACAACAGCAACCAGAGGTCACTTCTAACTTCAATTATCCACCAATCTTACAATCCTCCTGGCTCCCTGGATCATTCAAGCTCGTCACGTAAGGACCAAGACAGACAAATCCCCGTATTTCCTGAGCCATATTGCTCCTGAGGAATCTTACTAGAAATAAAGATGATCAGTGTCCCTTGTCCATCCCTTCTATTCAGCCTCGTAAGACTGATGCTGTCCTGATGGGGATTTCTGTGCACTGACATTGACTCAGGGGGTCTAATGAGCTCCTTTGCATTGTCCTTGCACTCAGCAATTCATGTGTCCCTGCAATTTGTCTCTCCTCATTTTAGTGTTTGGGGCTTTCTTGGTCAATTTGGGGTTTTTTGGAGGGACATTTTCCAAGATGTGGTTCTCCTGCTTTCAGGAGAGTAGAAGTAGAATCACATCCAACCACAAGTGCAAGAAAAAGAGAACTGAAATCCCATCTTGTGGGATTTCAACACACAAGATGCTTTTCTGAGAAAGCCCATGATAGTTCCTACAAACAGCTGATCAGGATTGAAAGCAAAAGAAAAGAACACTAAAGTTACACCAGGGTGCTCAGCCCCAGGAACTCCTCCTGCTCAGCTGCTTAGCCCAGGCTGCAAAGCATTATCTGAAGCATTTACTTCAGACTGAATTGGGAAAATGTTTGGCATCATATTTGGCACAATAATATGGAAAGAAGCACCATGTCTAACTGGATTCAAGTGTTTAAATTCAAAACTGACAGTATAAAGCACCATTTAAAACATACAGTACTTGGTATAAAATAAATATGTGCAAAGATCCATGGTAGTCTTTTGCCTTGCTTCTGCTTTAAAATTCTGACTTTGAAGCTGGTTTTACACCACACCAGTACCTCTCTAATTACACTCCCTTTCTGGGTTCCAAACTGTGATCTTCTGTCTGGTTTTGAGACAACAATATTGGTGCTTTTGATTATTGTGTACAATAGCACCATGTTTATCTATTATTATTCATAAATATATACTTGAATACATGTGTCACAGAATCAGAGAATGGTTTGGGTTGGAATGGATCCTAAAGAACACTTGGAGGGATGGGGCATCCACACCTTCAAAGGGCTGAGCATGAGCCAGCTGTGCCAAAGTGGCCAAGAAGGCCAATGGCACCTGACCTGTGTCAGCAATGGTGTAGCCAGCAGGGCCAGGGCAGAGATTGTCCCCCTGGACTCAGCACTTCTGAGCCTGCACCTGGAATCCTGTGCTCATTTTGGGACCCTCACTTCAGGAAAGACATTAAGGGTCTGGAGTGAGTCCAGAGAAGGGCAACAAGGCTGGTGAAGGGTCTGCAGCACAGGTCTGATGAGGAGCAGCTAAGGGAGCTGGGGGTGTTTATCCTGGAGAAAAGGAGGCTCAGGGCAGATATGTTTTCTCTTGACAGTACCTGAAAGGAGCTTGTGACAAGGTAGGGGTTTGTCTCTTCTCCAGGCAATTAGTGGTGGGACAAGGGGAAATGGCCTTCGGTGGTTCATGGAGGGGTTCAGGCCAGATATTAGGAAACATTACTTCACTGAAAGATGGTTAAGCTTTGGAATGGGCGGCTTAGGGAAGTGGTAGGGTTACCATCCCTGAAAATATTCAAAACACAAGTAGAAATGGATCTTTGCAATATGATTTAATTGGCATGGTAGCATTTGGTTGAAGGCTGGATTTGATGACCTTGGTGTCATTTTCCAACATTAATGATACTCTGTAAAGCGAAGAGGGAAAAGACAAACAAAAATGTTATGTAAATGTCACCACTGTCACTTGAATATTTTCCATCAAAACTCCTAGGAAGACTAAGTTTGGGTATTCAGTATTCTTCCCAGAAAAGCAAAAATGGCAACAGGCAGAAACATTCTACAGCAAATGTATCACAGAATACTTTGATATATTTTTATTTCTTTGATTCCATTTTATTCTGGAGGAGAAGGACAAACAAGAATTGAACTTTCCAGTTCTCATCAAGTCACTTGCCCTTCAATGGACTTTTGAACTAGAGGAAGAAGATGCCTGATTGTAGCAACATCTAATCTAGGAGAGGATAGTTAATGAGTTTTGATGCCTGGGCATGCTACCACTTCCCAGTTCTGTGGAATGGGGTGTTTCACAAGATTCCTGTGCAAGTGTAAATGCAGGCAGGGGAGATGCCATTCCCAAAGAGCAGCCCTGCACTGGAGGAATTGCCCTCAGCTCTCCCCAGCCCTGCAGCTGCCACCAAGGTAAGAGGCACACTTTGTACAGGAGAACTGGAAGGGACCCTTGGGCAGCTGCTGTGAAATGCAGGGGAAGGGAAGGAGGCTTTGGTGCTGGGGTGAGAGCTGCAGCACAGCTGGGAGGGTTCTGCTGTCTGCATGTGCAGAGACTGAGCCCATCTTTAGGGGAGGAGGAGATAGATGGCTGCTGCAGGAGAAGCAAACCTTAGCAAGGGAGAGGGTGGAGGGGGCCAGTGATACACAACTGTCAGGGGTGAAGGTGAGAGTATTTTAGATATTAATCTTGGACATGTATCTAACCAAACACACACAACTAATTAAAAGTGGGCAGTTGTGAGCACATATCTCATTTTACTTTTTCCCTCCAAATACAAACTACTATGTAAAGCCTTCACTCTTTTCCAGCTGTTTTTATATTTATTCATAGTTCAAAATGTTTTACATTTTATTTCCCCATGCTCTCCATAACTTTGTGAAAAGTCGTCTTACAAGCTTTTTCTTGTTTTCTCTCTTCCTTTTCTGCCGGCTGTCATCCAAGGCCTACAGCAAGAACTCTTATCCTCAGAAGTCTAATTAAGATGGGAAAAATCAACATTTATGAGCATGCCCACGTCACGGGTGTGTCCAGAGAAATCACTTGTGACATTTCCAATCTGGGACATTTGGATTTTAATGATATGATTTCCTCAGTGAGAGTAATTGGCCAGCCTTGACTGCCTTATGAGCACTTAAATTATACAGGCAGGTTACTGGTACCTGAGGAGGGGCAACATGACTCTCTTGGTAGAAGCAGGAATAATACAGTTCTCTGCAGATGATCACTGAAGATCTGCACAATCCCCAGATCCCTCTCCATGAGGATCCCAACTATCGGGGGAAGAGCAGGGTAGTAAGAGAAGCAAGCAACCAGCCTGGCTGTGGGATTTGACAATGACATCATGTCTTCCCACAAAGGCCAGAGAGGTGCCTGCTGCTGTGTGAGCACAGTGATGGAAGTGGAATTCAATACATCGCACGAGAAAAAGATAACCTTCCACATTACTCAGCACTCTACCTCAATGACAAGCTTTCCTTCCTGCATTCCCTTCACCCTCGCCACTCTTATTAGAATGCAAATCCTCCAAAGCTGAGAACGATGCAGCACCAGCAAAAAATTTGACACCTAGATTTCTCCTTCTGCTTGTGTAGCCTTTTTTCCCTGGGAGCTCTCTGCAGTCTTGCACTGCAGATCTGTAGTTCTCTATCCTGCCTTGCACCCTTCCCCCATCCCAAAAACGAAAGTATTATCACGCTTGATCATATGAAAGAGTGTCCAAGCTAAGAGACATGCCAGGGATGGATAACCTCATGCACCCTCAGCTGGCACTCCTGAGTCCTGTGCTCTGGAATCCTGAAGCATTGCGTGTTGTCTCTGTTGCTAAGTGAAACAGAAAATGTAAGTGTAGGGCCAGCATCACTTTCTTTTTAATTTGCTTTACAAAGGTACCATGGCTTCTGCCATTGTCAGAAATCCATTTTGCATTGGAGCTATTAAAGAATCTTTCACAATTAGCAGTGGGTCTGTTTTATGCATCTTTAGAATAAATAGATATTGCTTTTTTGTGGTGAGATATCTCTGTGCATCCAGAGAATGGTTCACACAGTCATTTGTAGATTTTTCCTGGATGTCTCCTGGAGAATTGTGTCTCCTCCCAGTTTCACTGTACAATAACAGTGGGCTCAGGCTTGACCCAACCTTGACTCAACCTAACATCTTGGTGAGCATGTTGATGATTGCTGTGATCCTGGCCAAACTCTCCCATGCAGTGTACCTAAATATCAAACTCTTCATTGTATCTCCTGCAGTCCATCAGAATGATGGATCATGCTGGTGATACAGTCTTCCACTGCCCAGATCACATCATCAAACGGTGAGTTCTAATCACTTTGAATTGACTGATTGGTCAATCCCAGTGGTAAACAGCTGTCTTTTGTGTTTTTAAATCTGTAGTATCTTGATAAGGGAGGAGGGATGATGAGGTATTCCATGATCTCTGTTGCCATGTGCAAGTTCACCTGGACCAGCAGAGTCTCAGCCCTCCTCCATGGCTGCCTAATGACAGCTGCACGCCCTGAGCTGTGCATTGTCACAGCTGTCACATGGCAGCTCTGCCCTGCAGTGTTTATCTCCCTCTCTGCTGACCTCTGGTTGGAACAATTTCCTTGCCCTGGTGGCTGGGCTGGTCAGACAGGAGCTGCATTTGGCCCTTCTGAACCTCATGAGGTGCACATGGAGCCAGTGCTGAAGCTGGCCAAGCTCCCTCTGCAGGGTCCCTTCCCTCAGCTGATCAAACACATCCCTCAGCTCGGAGTCATCTGCAAACCTGCCCAGGCTGCACTCCATCCCACTGCCTGTGCCACTGATGAGGACATGGAGCACTACTGGTGCCAGTAGGGACCCTTGAGGGACACCATTTGTTACTGGTTTCCATTGATCCTGACAAGGCCACTCGTGTGTGTGTGGCTAACAATTCCATATCTCCAGCTACTTCCTGCATTTTTCACCTCTGTGTTGAGATTTGTAGGCACATGGAGGACAGGGGGTGACTGGAGACAACCAGCACAGCTTCAGCAAAGCCTTCACCTCCTGATCTGCAGGATCAGACCACGCTGGGGGATGAGCGGACTGGGAGCAGCCCTGCTGAGAAGGAACTGGGGACAGTGCTGGATGAAAACCTGGACACGACCCAGCCCTGTGAGCTTGCAGCCTGGAAAGCCAGCTGTATCCTGGGCTGCCAAAGGTGTAGTCAGCCTGTGAAGGGAGGGGTTCTTCCCCTGTGATCCACTATGGTGAGATCCCATTTGGAGTACTGCAGGCAGTTCTGCAGATTTCTAGTAGGGCCTTTGAAATCTGGAGAGGGGAGATTTCAATTGGACATTTGGAAAATTATTTGTAAGACGAGGGCTGTGTGGCACTGGCACAGGTTGCCCAGGGAAGCTGTGGTTAACTCATCCCTCAAAGGCCAGGCTGGATGGGGCTTTGAGCAACCTGGTCTAGGGGAAGGTCTCCCTGCTCATGGCAGGGGGTTGCAACGAGATGGTGTTTAAGGCCTCTCCCAGCCAAAATCATTCTATGCTTTTGTGATGCTAGAAGGAGCAAATTCAGCAATACTGTGAACCTTGCTATGGTTTCAGGTCCCAGTCTTTCAGTTTCATATTCCTCTTTTTGCATCTACAGTACCTCTTTTGCAACACTTAAATTTGGAATATCAGCACAATGAGTCTATATAGCTCCAAGTACCAGCAAGATCTTGTGCTTGCCAAGGGTGCTGAGGAGGAAATCTACCCTACCCTACTGTGTAGGGCTGTGCAGACAGAAGTCTCTGCTAAAGCTTTAGCATTTTTACATCTTCTAAGGCTGGATGGTTTATGGTTGTGGCATTAAAGGGTAGAAGAATAGTGTATTTCTAGCTGCTTCTTAGGCATGTAGTGGATAACACCTGAATGTCATGAAGGACAGTGAAAGAGCACCACATACATGGAAGAAATTCAAGATTATGGAGGGGTCTCATACAATGGAAAAACCCCAATGTTAGAACATCCTTGTTGATGATCCTTCCTTGTTTCTGACACTATGACCCAAAAATTCTAGCTATGTCTCACTTTGAGGTGTAACCTATATGCACTCAGGTATTCTTTTGTCTTTTCTTTGTTGTAGAAACATTTGTAATGATTGAGAGCCTGTGGATGAATGGGGAGGGAAGTCTGATGTTGGGAAATGGTATTTATAAAGGTCCAAGAAATAATCAAAGTTATTGTACACATGCCTGGATGATGACAGTTTTTCATTGAAATTGAACAAAGGATGAAATCAGGCAGAGAATGACAAAGGCTTTTAAATCTTCCTTAGAATTACTGACAGAAAGGTTTATTATTCTGGAAGGGACCTCCCTAGTCTAAGTCCTCATTCACAGCAGAGCTACCACCAAACATGACCAGGTTACACATGGCCATCTTCAGGTGATTTCTGAACAATTGTAAGTGTGGAGATTCCCTGGGGTCTCTGGCCCTTCTACCAGTCCTGAAAACCCCTTAGGATAATATTTTTTTCCATATTTTCAGTCAGAGCTTCCCTGTTTCCAGCTTAAACTCTTTCCCAGGTGTCCTTTTGTTATGCACCTCCTTTAGCCTTGCGTCTTCCGTGGCTGAGAAACATTTTCTTGGTGAGGTCAGCCAATTTTAAATCATACCACTAGAGATTACAGAATCTCAGAATCACAGAATCACTAGGTTGGAGAAGACCTTTAAGATCATCGAGTCCAACCCATGCCCTAACACCTCAACTCAATCATAGCACTGAGTGCCACATCCAATCTTTTTTAAAACACATCCAGGGATGGTGACTCCACCACCTCCCTGAGCATATGATTCCAATACTTTATGATTCTTTCCATAATAAACTTTTTCCTAAGACCCAACCTACATTTCCCTTGGTGCAGCTTGAGACTGTGTTCTCTTGTTCTGTCAGTTGCTGTCTGGAGAAAGAGACTAACCCCCACTTGGCTACAACCACCTTTCAGGGAGTTGTAGGGAGTGATAAGGTCATCTCTGAGTCTCCTTTTCTCCAGGCTAAACAACCCCAGCTCCCTCAGCTGTTCTTCATAGGGCTTGTGTTACTATGTTGTGTAGTGTGCATACTCAGGGGTTTTCAAGACCTGATGGGATAAAGCCACCATCAAACATAACTCACCTCACAGTTGTCCCTGTGTTAAGCAGCTGACTGGACACAATGGCAACCAGAGGTCACTTCTAACTTCAATTATCCACCAATCCTACAATCCTCCTGGCTCCCTGGATCATTCAAGCTCGTCACGTAAGGACCAAGACAGACAAATCCCCGTATTTCCTGAGCCATATTGCTCCTGAGGAACCTTGCTAGAAATAAAGATGATCAGTGTCCCTTGTCCATCCCTTCTATTCAGCCTTGTAAGACTGATGCTTTGTCCAGACTGATGTCCTGATGGGGATTTCTGTGCACTGACATTGACTCAGGGGGTCTAATGAGCTCCTTTGCATTGTCCTTGCACTCAGCAATTCATGTGTCCCTGCAATTTGTCTCTCCTCATTTTAGTGTTTGGGGCTTTCTTGGTCAATTTGGGGTTTTTTGGAGGGACATTTTCCAAGATGTGGTTCTCCTGCTTTCAGGAGAGTAGAAGTAGAATCACACCCAACCACATATGCAAGAAAAAGAGAACTGAGAGCACATCTGCAGATCTGTGGGATTTCAACACACAAGATGCTTTTCTGAGAAAGCCCATGACAGTTCCTACAAACAGCTGATCAGGATTGAAAGTAAAAGGAAAGAACACTAAAGTTAGACCAGGGTGTTTGATTTTTTTGTGGAAAAGCCCCAGTTCCAGGGTTTCTTTCTGGCCAAGTCACTCTTCAAGTGCTGTGTGTAGGGACAGCTCAGGATGAGCAGAGTTCAGCCCCAGGAACTCCTCCTGCTCAGCTGCTGGAGCCCAGGCTGCAGGGTCTCTGTCGGGGGCTGCTTTTCCAAGTGCCACTGCCCAGGTTGCAGGAGCAGCCCGTGCTGGGGTTGGCTGTGTGACCCAGGGACAGGCACACACGTGTGCATGGCAAGGACACGGACACGGCCAACTGCACTGCCTGCCACACAGCAGGGGCTGCCCTCAGCCACCCCACACTGACACTACCAGCACTCCCACCGAATGGAATGGAAGAGACAGCCCCATCTCCTTCCTCCTCTGCAGATCATCCACATGGAAGCCCTCTAGTGAAGACGTGCACACCCTCACTCTCCACAGCCACCAGCACGCTCACAGGTGCTTCCAACAGGACTGAGAGCCCTCAGCCTGTCCAGTCTCATACCTGGCTCTGGGCTCTCTGACCAGAGGACACTTTGGTGTCTCCTTCTCCCTGGCTAGTGCAGCTTGGTGCTTGCAGCCAGCCCACACACACACCACACACTCTTCTCATTGGTGTTCTGGCAGTCATGGGTGCCTTGAATCCCAGCATGGGTCTCCTGCCTGTCTGAAATCCCTGTCTGTATCCATGCCCTACTTGCTGGCTGCTCCAGCTCAAACTTTGCTGGCAAATCACACCGTTATAACGTCTCTTGAACGAAAAATGTCTCTTTTTGATAAAGTTCATGAAACAGAGACTGTCCATACCATGGAGGGTATGTTCCACATACCCTTAGCAGTTTGTCTTCCCACACTTTAAATATCACAGTGGCGGAAGCCTGTGGAGCAAGATGTGTCTTAGCAAGACAGAAGGACACACCTGTAGAGCTGGTGAATGAAGGAGGAGAGACAGCACGGCTCAACAGAACAATCCATTGAGGTTTGGGCCTGTGCAGGACTCATGCCTCTTCAATCTGGTCGTGCAGACCCCATGCCCTGTAGCAGCCTCTCTGTTATGTGTCACTGCCTCTGCTGTGGCTGAGGTGTTAATGCAAGTCCAGCCATGGCTTCCCTGCCAACGCCCCAGACACTGCTCTGTGCCACGCAGTGCTCAAAGCTTGGGGAAGACACCCTTAGACCCAACATGACCACACAGAGACCCAGGTCTCAGAGTTCTAACTTTTCCCTAGATTCTATTTGTGATGCTGGTTGGGCTGCTGCAGATGGTTTCCTCTGAGCAGACATCATAGTGTCGTTCAACACAAATACAAGCAGAAATTAAAAACCAATGAAAGAAACAGAGAATCCATCTTCACATTCTGTTACTTTTGTGCTAAAAATTCGTTTTATGCTAATATAGATTTTCATGAGAATTTAAAGGGACAACATAAAACATTTTGTGTAAATATAAACCAGAAATATTTTAATCAACTGACAAAGCAACAAGGGTCCAGAATTGACTCTGGGAAGTGTTCTAGTGATGACTTTGTAACATTGTCCAGAATGCCTGTGAGTTAATTTCAAAACCAGCAGAGAGGAAGCACAACCTCCAATAGCATGATCCTGTAAAGTAAGTTCCTACTGATAAGTGACCAAAGGCAGTTATTTATAAATGCAGAAATAGAGCTGATTTTACAATTTTTTATTAGTTTAATTCGATTCACTAACTCATTATATGGTGTTTCTGGTGCTTGGATGTTGGTCAGGAACTCCGAAACAGAACAAGTCAGATCACTTGAAAGGCAATGACCAGAGACAGGATGGGCTGAGTCCTGAGGATACACTCTACAGAATTTCCAGCAGAAGAGTTTATGGGATGCTGTCTTCTGCAAAGCAGAGTTCCAGTGGGAGTCACTGGGAGCATAATGTGGCATTTGGGAGAACCAATAACTTGATGTAGGAAATAATTTGTACCCATCTGGAGAACAAAATAAAGGGGAAATGAGAAGGAACAATATCAGTGGTCCATGGACAGTAATGGAAAAAGCTGATAGAGGAAAAATATTAAAAATAAGTATTATCTGAAGCATTTACTTCAGCTTGAACTGAAAAAACGTTTAAGGTCATATTTAACATAATAAGATTGCTGCTTTATGTGTTCATGAAAGATGCATCATGTCTAACCAGATTCCAGTGCTTAATTTCAAAAAAGTATTTTTTGAAAGTATAAAGCACTATTTAAAATAAAATGATATTGAGTGCAAAATAAATGTCTACAAATATCTATGTTTCCTTTGCCATGTTTCTGCTTTAAAGTTCTGACTTTGAAGCTGGTTTTACACCACACCAGTACCTCTCTAATTATACTCCCTTTCTGGGCTCCAAACTGTGATCTTCTGTCTGGTTTTGAGACAACAATATTGGTGCTTTTGATTATTGTGTACAATAGCACCATGTTTATCTATTATTATTCATAAATATATACTTGAATACATGTGTCACAGAATCAGAGAATGGTTTGGGTTGGAATGGATCCTAAAGAACACTTGGAGGGATGGGGCATCCACACCTTCAAGGGGCTGAACTTGAGCCATCAGTGTCCCCAGATAGCCAAGAAGGCCAATGGCCTTAATCAGCAGGGCCAGGGCAGTTATTGTCCCCCTGTACTCAGCACTTCTGAGCCTGCACCTGGAATCCTGTTCTCATTTTGGGACCCTCACTTCAGGAAAGACATTAAGGGTTTCGAGTGAGTCCAGAGAAGGGCAACAAGGTTGGTGAAGGTTCTGCAGCACAGGTCTGATGAGGAGCAGCTAAGGGAGCTGGGGGTGTTTATCCTGGAGAAAAGGAGGCTCAGGGCAGATATGTTTTCTCTTGACAGTACCTGAAAGGAGCTTGTGACAAAATGGGGATTTGGCCCATGCCCCAGGCAAGGGGAAATGGCTTCAGTTGTGTATGGAGAGGTTCAGGTTGGATACTAGGAAATATTTCTTCAAACCAAGAGTAGTTAAGCCTTGGAATGGGCTGCTCAGGGAAGTAGTGGAGTCACAATCATTGGAAGTGTTCAGAACACAAGTGGAAATGACATTTCCAATATGGTTTAATGGGCATGGTGGCGTTCAATCGAAGGTTAGATCTTGGAGGCCTTTCCATCATTAATGATACTGTGATCCTAAGGAGAAAAAACAACTGAAAAAAGAAAAAGCTACGTAAATTCCCTCTATGCCACATGGATATCTCCCAATAAAGCTCTTAGTAAAACTAAGGTTGTGTATTAGATATGCCTCCCAGAAAAGCAAAAACGTAAACTGCAACAGGCAGAAACATTCTATAACACGTGTCACCAACTATTTTGATACCTTTCTATTAGTCTGATTCTATTTTCTTCTGGAGGAGATGGACAAACAAGAACTGAACTTCCCCCATTTCATCAAGTCACTCATGCTTCAAGGGACTTTTGACAAGAGGAAGAAGATGTCTGGTTGGAGGACCATAGAAAGTAAAATACAATGGATAATGAGTTTTGATCCCTGGGGGTAATATTGGACGCTTTCAGTTCCGTTGACTGGGGTGCTTTGCAAGACCTCTGTGCAAGTATAAATGCAGGCAGGGAAGATGCCCTTCCCAAAGAGCAGCCCTGCACTGGAGGAATTGCCCTCAGCTCTCCCCAGCCCTGCAGCTGCCACCAAGGTAAGAGGCACACTTTGTACAGGAGAACTGGAAGGGACCCTTGGGCAGCTGCTGTGAAATGCAGGGGAAGGGAAGGAGGCTTTGGTGCTGGGGTGAGAGCTGCAGCACAGCTGGGAGGGTTCTGCTGTCTGCATGTGCAGAGACTGAGCCCATCTTTAGGGGAGGAGAAGATAGATGGCTGCTGCAGGAGAAGCAAACCTTAGCAAGGGAGAGGGTGGAGGGGGCCAGTGATACACAACTGTGAGAGGTGAAGGTGAGAGTATTTGACAACTTACTCTTGGGTATACACCTAAAGCAACACACACATCATGACCTCATCTTTTCCAGCTACTTCTATGTTTATTCTTTGTTCAAAATGTTTTATTTTTCCTTTTCCCCTTTTTCCCTCCTGGGTGTCCATAATTTTGTTTTAAGGTCCAAAAGGCATCCTAGAAGCATTGCTTGTTTTCTGTCTTCCTTTTGTTCAGGCTGTCATCCAGATCCTAGAGGAAGAAATTCAAACCCTAGAAATTCTGCTGAGATGGGAAAAATCATCCTTTATGAGCGTGCCAACTTCCAGGGTTTGTCCAAAGAATTCACCTCTGATATTGCCAATCTAAGAGATGCAGATTGGAATGATCTTGCCTCCTCGGCTAAAGTAATTGGCCAGCCTTGGGTGGCTTATGAGCATTCAAACTATGGAGGCCGATTTCTGGTACTTGAGGAAGGAGATCATAGCTTTTTTGCTTCAAAGATGAATAATACGATCAGTTCTCTGCAGATGATCACTGAAGATCTGAGCAATCCTGAGATCACTCTCTATGAGCATACCAACTATCAAGGGAAGAGCAGGGTAGTAAGAGAAGCAACCAACCTGGCTGCAGGACATGACAACGACATCATGTCTTCCCACAAAGTCCAGAGAGGTGTCTGGCTGCTCTGTGAGCACAGTGATGGAAGTGGAATTCAATACCTTGCTCGAGAACGTGAAAACCTTCCAAATTACAAGGCAATCAACTTCAATGACAAGCTTTCCTTCCTGCGTCCCCTTCGTGCTGGCCGTTCTTACTAGAATGCAAATCCTCTAAAGCTGGGGAAAGATGCAGCATGAGCAAGAAATTTGAGACCTAGATTTCTGCCTCTGCTTTTGCCACATTCTTTGTGATTTTTTTAAAAAATATCCGGATGTCATGATACTATGATACCATGGCTTCTGCTGTTGTCTCTAATCTATTTTGTGTTGGTGCCATTAAAGAAGCTCTTGCAAGCAACCGTGGGTCTGTTTTATGAACTGTTTAGTGTAGATAAATCTACCCTTTTATGGTGAGGTGTCTCTGTGTATCCAGGGAATGTTTCCTGCAGTCACTTTGAGGCCTTTTTCATGGATGTCTCCCGTAAGATTTTATCTCCCTCCAGTTTCACTGTTCAGTTACAGTGGGTTCAGGCTTGACTCAACCAGAGCTAAAGTCTTGGTGAGCATGTTGATTACAGCTGTGATCCTGGCCAAAGTCTCACCTGCAGCCTGTTCCTAAATATCACATATTTGATTGCATCTCAAGGCATTGATAATACTGGTGATATAGCCTTTTACTGCCCAAATTATATAATCAAATAGACTGTTTTTATAAATTTGAATTAACTGAATGCATGATCCCAGTGGTAAAACTTGTCCAATTTTTTTAAAGAGTTGCCTCACTTTCAATTTAGCTATTGATTCTTCCTTTAATTTCTTCTTGGTTTTCTTTGTCAGAGTATTTCACCCCCTTATGCTGCTGTGTTTTCTTGGTAGGCTTATTTGACCTTTGGATTCAACAGAGCAATACTATGGCAAAACTTAAATGAGATTCTCCATGCTGGTAAATCAAATCTCAAAAACTGCAAAGCATGTTGCTGACAAAAGCAGTAATGAGAGACCTTCTTTCAGAGATCTGTAGAGGTCATCAGGAAAATAAATGTGACACAGTCAAATGTGTGCAGCTGCAGCAGGTTATTCCTATAAGGAATTCCCTTCCTTGGAGCAAACTTTCCTTTGTTGTTTGTGTGGTCCCAAAGCCCTGTTCCTGTTCACACAGTCCCATGGATTAACAGGGTGCAGCTCACCTAGGTAAACACCATCAGCCCCAGAGCTCAGCACAGGCTCATGATGGATCCCCAGGCCCCTGGCCTGTTTATGATCTTTATGTCCCAGAGGTAAGCGCACTCCAACTAGACCTGGTGCTGTGAGACACCCTCATGGTGCAATCTGACCTGAGGGGATGTCGTGGTTTGACAGTGGCCAAACACCAGGCACCCACAAAAGCCACTCTCTCAACCTCCCCTGCTACAGCTGGACAGAGGAGAGAAACATTTAACAAAGGGTTCTTCAGCTGAGATAAGGACCAGGAGGAAACACTCCAAAGGCAAAACAGGCTCAACTTAGAGGTACGAAGTGAGTTTATTACTAACAACATCAGAGCAGGATAATGAGAAGTAAAATAAGCCCTCAAGAACACCTTTTTTTTATCCCCAGCCCCTCCGTCCCACTGACAGCGCAGGAAGACAATTCAAGATGAGTTTGTTACCCAAGGTTTTCTTCCCCTGTGCAAAGAGAGAAATTGTTTCCCTGTGAGACTGAGGGGTCCCTCCCACAGGAGAAAATTCTCTGTGAACTTCTCCGGTGTGGTTCCAATCTCATGAGCAGCAGTCCTCCCAAAACTGCTGTGGCATGGGTCACTCTTCCATAGAGTGCAGTCCTCCAAGGAGAGGCTGCTCTGGCCTGGAAGCAGGGCCCTTCTCTCCACTGGGTCTCCCACTGGATCACAGCCTCCTCCAGGCATCCACCCACTCCGGCATGGGCACCTCCTCCACGGGCTGCGGGTGGATCTCTGCATCCCCCATGGATCCCTGCATTCCCCATGGATCCCCGTGGGCTGCAGGGGCACAGCTACTTCACCATGGTCATCACCATGGCCTGCAGAGGAATCTAGGCTCCAGCGTCCGGAGCAGCTCCTCCCGCTCCTTCACGGATCTTGGTGTCTCCATGTTGTTTCCCCTTACATGTTCTCACCTGCTCCTCTTCTATATCTGGAATTAAAACTGTGCCCTCACCTTTGTTTTGGTTTCTTCTTAAATATGTTATCACAGAGGCATTACCAACCTCTCTAATAGGCCCAGCCTTGGCCAGCAGCATGTAAATCTTCAGAGCCATCAGGGACTGGCTCTGCCAGACATGGTGGAAGCTTCCAGCAGCTTCTGGAAGAGAGAAGCCGCCTTCGTGGCCTCCTCACTACCAAAAACCAGGCCATGCAAAACCAACACAGGGGAATAAAGCAGCTTACAGATCTAGAGCAGTTCCCAGTGCAGTGACACCCAGGCCTAAGGAGAACACAGCTTGAGGTGACCTTAGCACAAGATGAGCTGTTGTACATGTGCACCACCAGACCTCACAAATCTGACAGCAAAAAAGGCATCAAAACCCAGTCAAATGTCTTTGAAAAGGCTGTGAACAAACTCTCTATCAGTATCAGCCAAGCCATGGCCTATCAGCCAGGCTCTTCCCCACAGGAAATCACAGCAAATGCATACCAGAGGAGAATTTCTAGCATGTTTAAGAGATGATCAGTGACAGCAAGGTCTACTTACCACTTTATGCTTCCCCTCTTCCTGGGCTCACTCAGGAACCCAGTGCAGGAGGTACTAATAGAGTTAGTGACCAACAAGTGTACAGAGCAGACCACAGGTGATAAACTGCTGCTGGGAATCCTGTACTCAGCACGTCATCTCTTGGAAATGCCCATGACACATCAGATGGACTCACAGCCTTGCAAACATCTCCAACACCATCCTTCAGGAGGTGTGAGTGACAGGAATATAGTGGAAAATCACTGTTGCCTGGAGGGAAGTGCTGATTGTTGAACAGGGGAAATAAAACTGCTGTCTTAGGAGATCAGGATGACTGGGGAAGACAAAGGCAAGGGTACCTTGGCTAAATAAGCATGTAACCAATAGAATCATAGACTCACAGAATGGTTTGGGTTGGAAGGTGCCTTTAAGGATCCTCTGGTGCACGGGCAGGAATACTTTTCACTAAATCATGTTGCTCAGTGCCCCATCCAACGCTATCTTGAATACTTCCAAGGAAGGGGCATCCACAGCTTCTCTGGGAAACATATTCCAGCATGTCACCACCTCACAGTAAAGAATTTCTTCCTAATATCTAATCTAAACCTGCCCTCTTTCAGTTTAAAGCCATTGTGGCACACCTTGTGCCATCATTTCATGTCCTTTTAAAAAGTTCCTCTTCAGCTTTCTTGTAGTCCCTTTAGGTACTGCAAGGTGCTCCCAAAGGGAAGTAAGGTCTCCCCAAATCTGCCTCTTCTCCAGGCTGAACAGCCCCAACTGTCTTGGCCTATTGTCATGGTGGAGGTGTTCCAACTCTCTGACCATTTTCATGGTCTCCTCTGAAACCCCTCTAACAGGTCCATGTTCTTCTTATGTTGGGGGTCCCAGAGCTGGATGCAGCACTCCACTTCAGGTGGGGTTTCACCAGAGTGGAATAGAGGGGCAAATGCTGGCCATACTCTTTAGAGATAGCCCAGGACACGTTTGGCTTTCTGGGCTGTGAGTGCTGACTGCCAACTCACATTGAGCTTCTTGTCAGCCAACACTCCCAAGTCCTTCCCTGCACGGCTGCTCTAAGTCCATTTTTTGCCCAGCCCATGTTTGTGCTTGGGATTGTCTCAACTCACAGGCTGATGTTGCACTTGGCCTTGTTGAACTTCAAGAGGTTCACATAGACTCACCACTCCAGCCTGGCAAGACCTCTCTGGATGGCATCCCTTCCCTCTAGCATCTTGGCAGCAGCTCAGATCTCGGTGTTATCAGCAAACTGACTGAGGGGTGCACCCAATCCCACTGTCCATGTTGCCAACAAAGATGTTAAACAGTCCAGTCCCAATACCAACCCCTAAAGAACACTGATCATCACTGGTCTCTGTTTGGACATTGAGTCATTGACCACAACCCTTTGAGTGTGACCATCCAGCCAGACCCTTATCCATTGGAGCAGTCCATCATCAAATTCATGTCTCTCCAGTTTAGAGATAAGGATGTCATGCTATACAGCTTCAAATGCTTTGTACAAACAGAGTAAACAATGTCAAACACTCTTCCCGTATCCACCAATGCTGCAACCCTGTTGTAGACATATATTTTGTTGATATGACATATTTATTTATAAACATAGCATTTTCACTTTACTCTGGAAATAGCTTACCATAAAAGGGATCACTTTAGGGAAAACAATCTATACCTAGTACAAGGCACATTCACTTTTATTTAACACTGAAAGTTGGTTATCTCACAAATTTTCCAAGCCCCCGTTTCATGCTGGTCTAATCATCGATAACACACCTTCCATAGCTTGCTGAAATAAATACATTTTCTTTTCAGCAGGCAGTCCTGTGGTGTGGCAGGTCAGCCTTTCCAAACCCTTGAAATTCCATTTTTTTTATATGAGAGAAGTGGGAAAGCAGGTCTCCTTGCACAGCCTGGGGAGTTGCAGGGTGGGGGACACCAGATGGGATCCACGTAGGACCCCTCCCTACCTTGGGCATCCACTGGTACAGCCATTTGGCTGGAGGTGGTCCTGCTCCTCTAGTGCTGCTCACTTTAATTTCTCCTGATGTTACCTGCAGCTCCCATCCAGATTTTTTGTACTCGTCAGTACAACTTCATCCTGTCACGTCTGGATCCCTTGGAAAACTTGCTTAGGTCAAGCCTGAAAGTAGCAGGGAACTTAGCAGAGTCTGAACTTTGTGGGTTAGAACTAGATGATTTTTAAGATCCCTTTCAGCTCAAAGGATTCTGTGATTCTATAAGCCAGGGTGGGGAATAAGGTCCTTCAGGGTTGCTTGAGCTCTGCTGCCATCCTCTGGAGAGGGACAGGGTGCAGCTCTAGTGAGCTGACCCTAAATGGGTTTCCACTGTATGGTTGAGTGGGTTTGCTGCTAGTAACAAAACTTGGCCTTAATTTGGGCCATGAGGAGGGAAATGGACACTGCATAATGGTGGCTCTGACTGGAAAGATGTGGGCAACAAAGCTGGCACCAGTGTGCCTGAGGAGCTGGTTGCCATTATGTGCAATGGCCTTGTGCCTTTGGCCCTGGGGCAGCAGTGACAGCAGGAAAAGGTTTCAGAGAAAGGAAAGACTTTAAAACTAGAAACTCCTTTTATTCATAGTCCTTGCAAGAGAAGTTAAAATGCAAACCAAGCACATCAAGAATATAGTTATATGCATGGCTGACGTAATTAATCCTTAGCTGGACTATTACTTGCAGAATACAGTGGCCATAACCAGATGATTGGGGTCACTATAGCCTGAATATCTACTTCCTAGAAAAATTAATTATAACAATCACTAAGGTAATTGTTTTGGCCATGGTTTTTGTTTGTTTGTTTGTTTGTTTGTTTTTAAAAAAGTGTTCCTGGATAGTCTAAAAAGAATGGGAAGATAGTAACATCTTTATCGGTTGGATTTTTTTTTTAATTCATCCTTGCAGTATTTGAAGAAAACTGCTATACTTGTCTGGAATTTCATCAGAACTCTCTATTGCATTGTCATTACAATTAACAAAATGTCAAGGACTGAAACTAAGCAAAGATGACATGGTCTAAACTTCAATCTACCATTGGATAAGGCTCTCACCTGACAGTGAATGAATATGACAGGAATATAAAGGATTGGTGATGGAAATAGCTCCCAGTCAAGCTGGAAAGGGAAGCATGTTAAGATACCCTCTGTGTGAGAAGCCAGAGCTGTAGCACAAGTAAGAGTTCATTTATTATTTATTGATTGTTCATGGATATCTGTGTCATCAAATCAGTGTTGCATTGTTCAGAAATTCTCCTTGAAGTGGGACTATCCTCAACACCACATCAGCTCACTGTTCTTTCATCTGGCCAAGTGCTGAAAATATTGCTGAAGAAGTCACTGTCTCACACCTGGTCTGGTGCTGCACTGACTCCTTGTGAAAAAGTTCCTCTCAATGCCATGTCCAAACCCCCCAAATCACAGCTTGTGTCAGGACAGTTATGATGATGGGTGAAGACGTGCAAACACCAAAAGGGTGAGATTGTTGAGTGACACGTACTTACTGAGATTATGGTGAGCACAGCTGGTGGAAGCCTGCGTGTAAACACTGACTTTGTGTGTGGGTTGTCCACATCACAGTAATGCATTATTTAATTAAGGACTTCCTAAACTACTAATGGCTAGAGAGATGTAGCTTTCTAGGTCCTCCTAAGAGAGGTACAAAGTGTAGAAAAGATATCTCCTTCAGCAGCTCAGGCAGACAGGAGTCCCCTGAGTTATTTCATGCTCCTAACTGATGTAACTGTGCTCTAAACACAAGGGGATAAGATCAGGAAAGCCAATGCACAGCTGGAACTTAATTTAGAAAGAATAATTAGAAGGACTTTTATAAGTACATTGACCAGAAAAGGAAGATTAAACAAAATGTCATATCTCATCCTCCCAATAAATAAGACAAGAGAAAGGGAGACAACTCATATGGAGAAGGCTGAGGTACTCAACTTTTTTTTTTTTTTGCCTCAGTTCCCTCTTCCCACATCCCTGAAGCCTCTGAAACTAAAGACAGGTACTGGGGGAATGAAGTGTCTCCCATCATCAGAAAAGATCAGGATAAAGACCAATTGACAAACCTGAGAGTGGCATGGCTGAGAAGGGATTGGGAAATACTGGTGGATGAAAAGCTAGTCATGAGCTGACAATGAGCACTTGCAGCCCAGAAAGCCAAGTGTATCCTGGGCTGCATCCAAAGCAATGTGGCCAGGAGGTCATGGGGGTGATTCTGCCCCTCTGCTCGGCTCTTGAGAAACTCCACATGGAGTGCTGTGTCCAGCTCTGGAGTCCACACAGGAAAAATATGTACCTGTTGTAATGAGTCCAGAGGAGGGCCACAAAAATGGTCAGAGGTCTGGAACACTTCTGCTATGAAAAAAATCTGAGGGACTTGTGGTGGCTCTACCTGGAGGATCGAAGACTCTGGAGACATCTTATTGGGACCTTTCAATATATAAAAAAGGGTTTATAAGAAGGATAGAAAGAGATACTTTTTATCGTGACCTGTAGTGTCAGGACAAGAGGCAGTAGTTTTATACAGAAAGAGAATACATTTAGATGGGATATACAGAAGATATATCTTTTGCAATGGAGGTAGTGAAGCATAGGACAATGTTGCCCAGAGAAACTGTGGATGCCCCATCCCTGGAAGTGTTCAAGCCCATGTTGAAAGGAGCTTTGAGCAACATGTTCTAGTGGAAGATGTCCCTACCTGTGTCAGAGGCTTGGAACTAGATGATCTTTGAACCTCCCTTCCAACCCAAACTATCCTCCATGATTCAGTGTTCAGAACTCACCTGGACAAGGCCTTAAGGAACTTGGCCTAACTAGAGTTAGCCAAGAGTTAGAGGCTAGTTAGAGGCTACAGGCCTACAGTGGCTGCTCCTTATGTTTTTCTGTGAATCTGTTATTTTTTTCTCCTTTGTGAAAGGAATTTTTCATTGCTTTTTGCATGGCAAAATATAGTAAGGTCCTGCAAAAACTGCAAGAAAAAGATTACTGAGATGATGTCTGCTGATCTGTAGGATTTGTAGGATTTTAACACACTAGATGCTCTTCCAAGAAAGCCCATGGTAGCTCCTGCAAGCAGCTAATCAGCAGCAAGAAACTAAAGGGTAAAAGTACATCACAGAAGAAGGACAGAAAGAGGAAAGTACAGTAAAATTACACAAGCTCTTTTTTCTGTGGGAATTCACCAGTTCCAGAGTTCTGTTTTCGCCAAGTCACTCTTCAAGTGCTGTGTGTAGGGACAGCTCAGGATGAGCAGAGTTCAGCCCCAGGAACTCCTCCTGCTCAGCTGCTGGAGCCCAGGCTGCAGGGTCTCTGTCGGGGGCTGCTTTTCCAAGTGCCACTGCCCAGGTTGCAGGAGCAGCCCGTGCTGGGGTTGGCTGTGTGACCCAGGGACAGGCACACACGTGTGCATGGCAAGGACACGGACACAGACATGGCCAACTGCACTGCCTGCCACACAGCAGGGGCTGCCCTCAGCCACCCCACACTGACACTACCAGCACTCCCACAAAACAAGTCTAGACAGCCCAGTTCTCCATCTGAGGGCAATGTAATTACAGCACTGCAGAGTTGCGACACTAAGGACAATGTACGTGTACTCTGCAGTGGTGGCAGAGACACTTACCAGTTCTATTGCCATCCTCAGCTTGTCTTTAAGTTTTACTGGAGAGAAAAAGCCAGTGTTTACAGTTTTAAGTAACATATTCTTTCAAAGCCATTCCTGGACTGAAGTGAATCTCAAAAATATTCAGTGTAACAGAGGAGACTGTTTCTGGGTGGAGATGTAAATGCTGGCCTAATGTTGTCTGTACATCAAACAGCACAGACGCAGTTGAGCACAGGGAAATATTTCTGCTTTTGTCTTATTATCTGAATTTCCAGACTTTTGTTTTCTTCCTCAGTGTAATGGAAAGTGTTTTTAGCCCATTTATCTGCCTGGATGTCAGTACACTATTCAGACTATTGACCTTCTAACTCAACAGGGTTGTCAAAATTCATGTTTTTCCACAGTTTTTCTCCTCTAAAGAAATACTCCATGAGACAAGTAGCAGGGCAGGCTTGAGCTGCTTGGACTTTTGACTAGGGCCTAATGTGGGACAATGAAAAATCTCTATTACCAGTAACTTCACGCTTTTCAGGGTGGCCTTATGCCCTTTTTACTTTCCTGGCACATGTAATTAATTGACAAGCAGAGCTATATTTTCCATCTTGCATTCCACCTGCCATGCAAGCATTTCCATTGCTCCAAAGTCCTCAATTTTTGTGCCTAAAATGGATATTATTAAGTCTAATATGAAAGCCTGAAAAGAAAAATCTGTAGGAAGGTTGCTGTCTGGGAAAGCAACTGTGCTTCTGGGAATAGTCATAGAGCATCCAAAATGAGATCTGTGGTATCTCCAAGCCATAGTAGTGATTTGAGAAAATATAGATATTTTTTCTCCATCTTGGGTAAAATTTGGGCAAAGCCTTAGTTTGGAGCGTCTTGAAATAAAAGTGTAATTTTTAGACACAACAATATGCATTACTTAATTCCAATTAAGTTGTTCTGATTTTGGTGTCCAGTGGTAGTGTTGAGAAACACATACCATGATTCTTATCTCAGTGACCTAACTCATGCAACATTAATATTGTTCCAAATTTTAGGCAGCAAAAGGCTCGTCTTCTCACCAAAGCCTAGAACAAACAAAATCAGTTTTTAAGAACATGCAAATGCTGAAGAGTTTCATCGGATATTTCTAATACATTGATGAATTTTCATATCTGCAGCCCATTTGAACTGTCTGCTCTGGTACTCTGAATATGTAACCTCTGTGAAGGAAAAGCTGTGAATGAGAGAGAATGAGCTCATGAGGGGGGGGGATGGAAGCCAAAACAAAAGAAAAAATGTAAACAAACTTTTGCTATGTGTCTGCCAGGAATACAAGACTTTTGTCATGCACAGACTCAGTTGAGTCCTCCATCCATCAGCATGGAAAGCAAGGTGGAAATGAGGATATACTGGAGGCTGAACTCAATTTCACTGCTCAGCTACTCACCGTCAGCTCAGCACAAGCCACCAGCAATGCAATAGCAAACAGGCTCTGCTTGCTGAGCACTTGCCTCATACCACAGAAGACAGTGGATTTCATGCTTCCCAGTTCAGTACCAGCTCAAATGCAGTTGCCTAGCACAGAAAGACTGCTGGCTAATGAGCACAGCAGCTTAAAGGAAGGCACTGCATTTACATAGTGCTTACTGCAAAGGTCTTCAGTGCCTCTGTTCCTTCACATCTGTCACCTTGTGCCTTTGTGCAAAAAAAAGAGTACAGAAGGCTACTCCATCTTTATGCTGTGATAAGAGGCTGTTTTCAACATTGTCTTGATACACTGATCTTATTTTTTCTCCTTCCTGTCCTGTTTCCCTTTGTTCCCCTACTTCCAGTCCCAAATACCAGAGGTTTATTACAGCTCCATTAAACCACATAAATCACGTTTCAGGGGATTCTGGTTGGAAATACAAAATATTTTTCACCAACAGGCAGCCATGTAGAGTGGTGAAGGAGTCTCCAGCCTTGGAGGCTCCCAGGACTCTGTAAGAAAAGTCCATCATGATAGGATGCAGCGTTAGTGATATTCCAGCTCTGAACATGAGGCTGGGTGTTCCAGGCTGGTTTCTTATGTTTCTGTGATTCAGTGAAGACCTTTTGTGGCACTGGAGAACGTTATGGTATCACATCCACTTGATGCAGCTTCATTACATTTCCCATTCATCAGCCTGAAAGAACTACTTAGTTCTTAGCTTGGTTTGTTGCTCAGGCTCTCTTCAGCCTATGTTCCCTGATTAGGGAAAATTAGGTTTTGCTAATAAAAGAAAGTTGCTAAAACTGAATATGGAGGAAGCTCTTCTCAGTGTCTGAATATAAAGGAAAAAATATAAATATGCAGATCAGCTAGCATGTGCTCTAACAAGGAGCTTATTTCAGAATAAAAGCCTTTGCACCAAATAGATCCATGAGACTGGAAATCATTAGGGGCACCAGAGGTATCAGGCTTTACATCACACATCCAAGACCTAGATCTGTTGTACTGGTCAACCAACATGTAAATATGAGTGTGGTCTCTTGATAACTCCAGGTGTGCCCACAGCTCCCAGGACGGGACAGGGCTCAGGACTCTGACAGCTGAAGGGCATTTGTCAGCAATAAAATGCAAGGTGCCAGAAAAAGGGAAGGGGAAGGGGAAGGGGAAGGGGAAGGGGAAGGGGAAGGGGAAGAGAAGAGAAGAGAAGAGAAGAGAAGAGAAGAGAAGAGAAGAGAAGAGAAGAGAAGAGAAGAGAAGAGAAGAGAAGAGAGAAAAAGAAAATCCTGAGTTGGAAGGGACCCCACAAGGATCAAGTGCAACTCTTGAGATTTCCAGAGAGCTCAGCCAAGCATGAGTCCTCTGATACCGCTGCATCTTCACTGAGACTCACAGAAGTTGATAAGGGCCTAATCTTTTTGTCCTTTGTGACCTACTGTCCTCTTCTTTCTCCTGTTCCTCCAATCAGCTTATGATTCTGTTGTGCCACGTGATGTCTCCTTTCAGATAAGGGCTTTGGTCACCCAAGGAGCACAATGAAGAAATTAAATATATGACATATCTATAGACAGGGATCCCTGCATGCTGATAAGTCTCTCCCCTATCTCTAGCAGGTCCTCATACAAAAAAGCTATTAAAAGTCTTTCTCTCTTGCATCCACTTGTCTTGAAACTATTTCCTATAATTCTGTGTTCATGGACAGCTGGACTAGTAACATTTTACTGCACCTCATCCTGTATTCTGCAGTGGTGCTGCAATCCTGGGCTTTGTACCAAGAATAGTTTGCTGAATTCTCACTGTGTTGTTTCAGTGTCTGCTCTTACGTTACATAAGAATTTAGAGATGTTGTGAACACAAGAAACAAAATAATAGAAGTAGATAATATGTACATCATTGAGTGAGACAATAAGTGGAAATGATGCTAAAGAATGCTGAAGGCATTTGCCTGAGCACCTGCTCCCCTGCCATCCAGTCCAGCAAGCTGCTGTACACATGTTTCCTAAAACATAGATTCTTTCCACAGTTAGGGACAGATTGCTCTTTTCTTTCACCTCCAACTGACTTTCTTGAAACACGGCTTGAAACAAACTCGAGAGTTCAGTGCTAGAATGGATCCTACAGCCCATCTGCAGTCTCTGACCACACATATTGACTGTCTACCACAGTTCTTCTATCTAAACAAGCTCCAGTTCATCTGGAGTTTGTACATTCCATCTGGAATGCTGGTTTCTGGAGTTTATTTTCTGCAATAAGCATCTTCGGAAAAGCACGTTGGTCTAACAGTTATTTACCTCACTTTTCTGAAAATGAGCTTTGGGCTTCTAAGTGACACAGATGAAAAATGTTGATCTAGATGACCAAACATGAGATGGGAGGAGGAGGATGAAATGAGTAGTAGCTGAGTACATTGGGAATGAAGTGTGTGCATCACCAGCTTGGGATGGTGTCTCCCGTGGAGAACTTTGTAAGACAATGAGTTTTTCTGGCTTTCCTCCCAACGGCTGTAGTTGCATCAGAACAAATTAAGCAAAACCAAATGATGTCCCCAGGTGGAGTGTCTCAGTCACCGCCACCCCAAGGAAGAGCTCAGGTGAGACAATGCCTCATTTACCATTGCACAGGGAACAACAAATACGTGATTTTCCAAAGTCAACATCAGTGACTCTCAGCAAGGCCCCAGAGTGCTGCCATCCTTGCCCCAAGAGGGGCTGAACACTGCTGAGGTCCTTCAAAGACCATGAGAGTTGCAGCTACACTGTTTCTTTCCAGATGAGCCCTTCAGGCTGAAGATAGTTAAAACCCAAACTTTTAATTGGATCCACTGAGACATCCACAAAGTTGTCCAAATGAATCTGAAAATAACTTCTGATACAAGAAGAAAACTTAGATCTGTCTTCAGAATATCAGTCTTTCTTACTACCTTCACCTTCTCTCTTGTCTTAATTACTGGAGTTGTAGTTAATCTTTTCCAGGGCCTGTAGCCTAATTTTCAGTTTGTCTATCTTTTCAATTTTCACTTGCTGTTCTCAGATTAAATATTTTCATCCTTTATTCATGAATTCCTATTTCAGATTTGTCCTATCTCTCTCTAGTTCTAAATGAGTTTTCTTCTAGTAACTCAATTTTTTTCCAAATGGGAAAAGTTTGCATGTTTATGATACTATTAACTGATCCATCCAAACTTTTTTTTAGCAGAGACGCAGGACAATGCCTTTGGCTGGGTTAGACTATGAGTAAGTACAGCGAGGTGAAAGAAATGCCCCACCTTCAACAAATCATGAGGAGTAGTTAGCTGCCAGGTTGCCTGCCCTTTTTTTTGCAAAACTCTGTTTTGGTTGGTTTATGGTTCAGCATCTTTCCCAGACTGAGTTCCCAGGCACGGTTTATCAAGCCAAACAACAGAAACTCGAGGAGAGCAGCGTGATGATTTTTCTCACCAAGGAAAATTGATACCAGGCATCCTGCTGTTACCACCCCAGCCAGTTTCAGGTCCTGGTTTCCAGGAAGCTCTGAACATTGTGGGAATAAGGATAGACTGCTCCTCCTAAAGGCTATGCCCAATAGTTTCAGTGTCTTGCCTCTGTGGGAGACAATATTTCTTGTTTACTAGAGAATAGGGATCCCATACCTGTTAAAAAGTCTCTGTCAAGATACTGTAATTTTCAGCCCTCAGCCCTGCTATGTCATGATCATAATCAGCTGTACTGGAGTCACAAAAGCATTTTCTCAAAAGATATTAGCATTTATTTTTACACTGTCACTCTTAACATTTTCATTTGAGCAAATCTTACATTTCATCAACCACCAAAACCAAGCAATCTACCTTAAAACTGCCTTGAGTTCTGTAATCAGATAAATCACCATGACGTTTCTGAATAACACAGTAGCTTCTGCTACTGAACATACCTGCAGCAGAACATCAGTGCAGCTACGACAGCCAAAATCTTTGCTTTCTACAGTGGTAAGATAGCCCCAGAGGATCAATAGCAGTGTGCTTTTGCATGCAAAGAAGATCTGCATTCTTTCTTATCCTCTTTATTCTCCTTTACCAGTGGCTAGGTAGTTCATGTTGCTTGAACACTGCTTTCAGCCTGCTGAAGAGCTTTGTGTCATCTGGGCTGAGAGCACCATTTCCCTGGCCACTGCTGGGACTGGCTGCCCCTCTCCTCCAGGTTTCCTGGTACCTCTCACTCTCAACTGTTTCCATTTTGCCCAGATTTCTCCACATTACGCTGAGCTTCCCAGTTTCTCTTGCCCTCTTTGGAGCAGGCTGGAGATTCACAGGTGTGGATAGGCAAGCCCAGCACTGGCCCTTTTTCTGAAGACCAAGGGGAATATCCTCTGAAGTATGTTGCAATTGCTGATAGAAGCTGATACGATGTGATTCATTAACCGTAACTGGATTCCAAGAAACTCTTTATACAAATTCGGGCTAAGGCAGGCCAGTCCCAAAGCCTTGCAGGCACGTTCTGGAAAAAAAAAAAAAAAAAAAAAAAAAATCACACAGCTAAGAGTGCGGGGGAGGAGAGCAGGGCTGAACTCTGCAGCAAGGCAGAATGTACAGCTCTATAACATGCTGCAGACTCAAGGCATGCAAACACCAATGCCAACGTGCAGCTTTTAATACTCTATTACGAATTTGGCTGTAAGCTGATGCAATGGAAGTGCTGGGAACCTGAAAGGTGTGGGCTAGAGGAGGAAGTACGGAGTCGCTTTGACATGCATATTCTCATCCTCTGCTGCTTGTTGTTTGTCTGGTTGCTGTGTGTTCTGGCACTGGGCTGCACAGCTCTCTCCAGCTCGCACTCCCCTCTTGGGGAGCCGTGTTTTGGAGGTAACGTGTGGGAGTGTGTTGAAACGTTGTGGGGAGGTGTAAGTTGCATGTTAATAAATGATGGCTTATCTGCACACACACAAACTGAAACAGCAATTTGCCTGATTTATTTCAGTGTAAGGCTGGGCACTATGGTAAAAAAAAAAAAAAATTAGTGCAAAAAAAAAATAACTGCTGACTGTGTGGTATTGGTTACTGGGTACATGCTGACTCACCTCAGTTCACCTCCAGTCCAGCAGGAGGAAAGGACCATCTGAAGATGAGAAAGTCGGAACAGAATTTTCAAAGTAGTTCCTGGTAATTATTTTTGCATTGTTACTGAGGCAGCAGATTTTCTCCTGCAGTTTGGGTCAGAGAAGAGGATAAAGTAAGAAATAGCACCAGAGCCCCTGAATTTTATTTTCTAACAAAAAGATAAACTCTACATGAGTGGTGTCCTGAAATTCTCACAGAGTTTACTAGAGAGAGCAGTCTCTGCAAGGCATTTGACTAAAATAGACTTCACTGTAAAGATTTGCTTCCATTAGTAATCCACCCAATTTACTAGATGTAATTAGGAAATAACCAGCACCTCGATTTTGCTCCTGTTACAGCTGCAGAGACAACATGTCACCAGGAGAGGCTTCAGGGTTGCTGTTTTCTTCTGTATTATACAACAGTACCTAGAATTCAAGGCAGATTCAGAATTCAGTTTGTAAATGCTGTAAAAACATTCTGTGCCCCGAATTGTTTGCAGAACCTTAAACAATAAGAATTGTAAGGAAAAGAGCTAAAATTAAAAAAAACCCCAGATACTTTAAAGTTAAGGAAGTGACTGGAGAAACTAAAGAGGATAGACCCCACTGTCACAGCTGTAATCCCAAGAATTTAAATGACAGGTTTAAAATAGAGTAAAAATACTTAAATACAACTTTGGCAGTGTTCCAAATGTGACTACATGTGTGACGGATAAAGGGAATAATCACTTTCCTTCACACATTCTTACTATTGCACCCAGTGAGTGGTCGGTCTTTGTCACCTCTTCTTGGCTCCTGTTTCTTGCCATCCACTGGAAGCCCAGGCTCTTTTCCCAACACAATTAGACCCAGACTCGACCACTGCATGAGGCAGTTTTGTTCCAAAATGACTATGCCACATAGATAAAATATGATAGAAGAACATTTTGAAAGGATTCCTTCTAAACCGAGTCCTGTGAAAAATCTTGAGGTACCATATTTACTTGTTTCCACCAAGCAGGTCCATTTTAGAAGTCAAAAGTCTTGACTTTGCCTCTCTTTTCTACTCACATAAGGCTATAGATCTGTTAAACTATTTCAGTGTAAGTGGCCAAGAATAAATGTAACAACGGCAGTAAAAATCAATTGGGCTCAAATAATCTCAGTCCTATCAACTGCTGAATGGTGATATCATCTGAGCCAGTAAGAAATAATGGGTCACCTGTACTGGTGAAAACTCCACACAGAGATGCATTTAAAGCTTTTATATCTGTTCTGCTTTGCCTCTGAATGTTAGTTTGGTTTAAACTTACTTAAAGACCTGCTGGAAACTGTGTCTAGCAGTAGCATATTTTTACTTGCTTTTGCAGGATCGCTGCTTGCTCTATGTTCTCTGAAGAGCTCCTTCTTGGTCTTCACTGTCCATTATTTTTTTGGTCTTGGAGTTTATGGTAGTTTCTTCCTAGCTTGTTAATTTTGCAGATTTATTTTTATTTAAGAAGAGCAGCAATGCATTTTGTTATTTAAAATGTTGCCATACCAGGTACAATGCAGCCCCATCAATAATCAGTTACTTTCGACTGCTTCAGTGAAGAGAACAAGAGAGGAGGGTGCTGCAACTCTGCCATCCTCTGAAGATGCATATTACATCCTATTGCTCGAATTACAGAAAACCTGCAACCCCCCCTTTCTTGGGAGGAATGGAACTGCCTGTCCTTGGTGGAGGGAGGGCAGAGGCAGCAGGGAGCAGGGAGCAGGACAGTCTTCTGTGTCATGTGGCATATAAAGAGCTGGGTCCTGCAGGAAGAGAAGAGAGGATGGCTGTGAGATGCTGAAAGAAAACGTTGTCTCTAGGGACACCCACTGCCAGAGGGAGCCCAGACTGGGCAAGAAACAGAATCTCAGCCCAGACAGAACAGCACACATCATCGAGAGGAAGAAGTCTCTATTTTCTTACCTTTTAACGCAGAGAAGGTATGTTGTCACTGAAGCAAACAGCTCCAAATGAAAGGAAGGGAAACCCTCGTTTCTCCTCCACTTTTTAGCCCTGTTGTGTTTAATAGAATCCACTTGAAGTCTCAGTACTTGGGGTGAGGGGAGCCCCAGCTGGTCCTCAGTGACTCAGTTCAGAGTCATGTACCAACCCTTTACTCCTGTTTTCAGTGAAGATCTCCTACTTGCATAGAGTGTCAAGAAAGATTTACAGCCAGACTGCTTAGCACTGCTGTTGGGGAGGTCTTGCAGCAGCAAAACGTGGATGCAGGAGTTAACCATGGCTTTATATCTGCTGGAAACTGTGTCTAGCAGTAGCATATTTTACCTGCTTTTGCAGGATCGTTGCTCTCTCTATGTTCTCTAACCAGCTCCTTCTTGGTCTTCGCTGACTGTCCATTATTTTTTTGGTCTTGGAGTTTATGGTACTTTCTTCCTAGCTTGTTAATTTTGCTGACTTACGCTCTGAGACAGAGAGATTAAATTCCTAGTTTAGAGCCTGAGGTAATACAATTGTGGATATTTTCGTATTCACCTGAGTCCCCAGACATTTTGAATGCTGCTGAGATACTGAATCACAAGGAAACCTTGGAGAAAAAAAAATGCAAAGGTCTGTAGGCTTTAAGCAGATTTACCTCCTCAATTGTATTGATTTTTTTTCTGGAGTCTTTTAAAACATCTTTTTCCAGGAAACCCCCCATCTCCACTAATAGCTTTTCCACCAATTTCACATTCCTTCTACTAGTCTTTGATGACATTTCATGTAATTTTCCAGTTTGTTTCACAATTAAATATTGCTGGGCTTTTTTATATAAGCAGAAGTCTTCAAGGAATCTCTGATTTTATTTCTGTTTTAAGGCAAAGTGTACAAAGAATTGGAACTATTCCTTGTAGTTAATATTGTATTCATTGAAGACCATGTGAGCATTGCACTCTGTTCAACCATGACCAGTATATATAATTTATTTTTGTATGTCTCTCTGCATTCTTATCTTCCCTAGATTTTTCTAAGCTTAAATAGCTTTGTATCACTCCACATTCCTATGAAATTTCTGTTTTTCTGTTCTTCTTGTGAAAAACAAGATCTCAGTCTCCAAGCCCAGGATAATAACATTGTGTTTTCCTTAAAAAACTGTTACAGAGTATGTATGTTTCTATGGACATCTTTGGTTTTGAGAATGGAAGTTTTACTTTAACTCTGATGCCATAGGGCATAAAGATGTAAGCAGACAAAATGTCAGCCCTAATTTCAGAATCCTCATGTCTAATCACTGAAACCCTCTTTCTGTATGAACCTTATGGCAGATCCACTGTGGAGAAGGGAAAAGCCAGTCAGAGGACACCTCAAATTCCCACTAGTTGGAGTCAGGCTGTAGCACAGAAGCTCCAGCTCACTGTCTGTTTGTCCTTGCACATCTCTGACACAGATGTAGGGGACTGCAGAAGTGCTGTGGATAGAGAATTAACGTGTCTGCCTGGGAGTGGAAGCACAAGGAACAGCAGCAGCTTCTGTGAGACTTGGGAGCTGATGGTCTTCAAGACCCAAATGCCTCTGTCTGCAGCTTCTTAGGACACTCAGGTCAGGAGGCAGAGTCCAGTGAAGACTCTCAAAAGCAGAGCAGGTCAGTCAGACTAATCAGTGCCAACTCCTGAAGGGTACCTAATGCATGTTCAAAACCTGTACATGGTCACAAACCTAAGAACAACTCAGAAGAAGTTATGAAGAGCCAACAGCTGACAGTCTTTGTCACCAATGCCATGGCAAAGAATCCTAGGGAGATTGTTTGGGCACAAGAACCTTGCTGGTTGTGAGAATACGGGTCTGAGAGTGTGCTGAATGTGGCTGAGTGGAATCAGGTTTGGAGTTTGGGGTTTATTTTTTCAATGAAATTGCCTTCCTCCCTACCTAATAAGCTTTACTAGACTAATGCAGCAGTGTAGTAAATGTCTAGAGTAATGCAACATTATTTCCTATACGCAATTGATTGCCAGGCCTCAAATTCAGCTGTTTCCCTTCTGTTTCTCTCCTGTAGATGCCATGCGAAGGCTGCATGGAGAGAGACAATGTCAGCACTGGTGCAACCATGGAGTTCCTCCTGCTCGGCTTCTCCGAGCTGCTTCATCTGCGGGTCCTGCTCTTCCTTACCTTTCTCGTTGTTCATTTGGTCACCTTGGCAGGGAATATGATGATCTTCATGGCGGTGGTTATGGAGCCCTCACGTCCTCCCATGCTTTTCTTCCTCTGCCAGCTCTCTGCCATCGAGCTCTGCTACACTTTAGTCATTGTCCCCAAGGCGCTGCTGGGTCTGCTGGCGGTGGACGGCAGCACCATCTCCTTCCTGGGCTGTGCCGCCCAGATGCAGCTCTTCGTGGCGCTCGGCGGGGCCGAGTGCTTCCTGCTGGCAGCCATGTCCTACGACCGCTACGTGGCCATCTGCCAGCCCCTGCGCTACGCGGCCCTGATGAGCCAGGGCCTCTGCCTCAGGCTGGCTCTCCTCTGCGCCCTGGGAGCCTTCGCTGTCGCCCTGGGCTTGACGGTGGCTGTGTTCCGCCTGCCTTTCTGCCACTCGCGCCGCATCGACCACTTCTTCTGTGATGTCCCCGCCGTGCTGCAGCTGGCCTGCACGCAGAGCTACATCCCCGAGCTGCCTCTGCTGGCTGCCTGCGTGCTCCTCCTGCTGCTCCCCTTCCTCCTCATCCTGGCCTCCTACGTTTGCATTGCCGTGGCTTTGTTAGGCATCGCCTCCCCGGTGGGAAGGGGCAAGGCCCTCTCCACCTGCGTTTCACACCTGGCCATCACCTTGCTGCACTACGGATGTGCCACCTTCATTTACATCCGTCCTAAGTCCAGTTACTCACCTGCTCGAGACAAGGTGGTGTCTCTGGTTTACACCAATATTACTCCGTTAATGTATCCCCTTGTTTACAGCCTGAGGAACAAGGAAATCAGAGGGGTGCTCAGAAAAATGCTGAGGAGGAAGAAAATAGCTCAGGTGAACCGGGATACCATCAGAGTTGTGATATGTGTGTGTGATAAATTTTAGTAGAATAAACACATGCTTGTTGTAAAACAAAAACAGATCACCACAGATTTTGCTAAGGCAAATATCCAGGCAGGATTATACATGCATCATTACATTTATGAGAAAAAGATATCTCTCTTCAAAAAAATCCCCAACATAACACTTGATCTAAAGGAAAATGCTTAAGTGAGTTGTGAGGATGAAGAGCTTTGATCAATCACTGGTCTCGCTTCTGTGATCACATACATATTCAGGCTTACATTCATAGTCATCCCAGCACAATCAGAAGATCAACACAAAAATTTTTAAAGCTAATAAACCAATATTAAAGGATTGGTTTCATTTTTTTCCTGTCAAGAAGACAGTAGAAATTAGGTAGTCAGTACAAATTTTAGACTGGTAAGTTCAGCAGCACAATAAATCTGTAGGGGCTTAAAGGAAGGTTAGAAGAGGAAAGTCCATGGCTAGAAAGAAGGGTAAAATAGCTGTGGTTTTCTCCAAATTTAGCAGAAGGCTGGACTCTGGCGTCCCATGACAAATTGAAAGATTGTTAGTGTAAACTCATCTAGCCTTGAATTATTGTAGATATTGAAAGTTTAAATGCCATTAGTCTAACAAGAATATTACTTTCTTATGCCTGTTTTGCAGGAAGCAAAACACGTTTCCTTTTATGGGGAGATGCTTTAGGTTTGGATTGTTCCTATGGCAACACAAAGGCTAAGATACTTGCTTTATCATGTGACTTTTACCAGGAAAGACTGCATCATATAAATATGAATGCCTGGGGAGTGTTGAGATCTATAATTGTAAAAGTAATAATACTGCTGCCGCAGTTATTGCAATTTCTTCAGCAAAATCAGTGAGAGTTACAGCACAGGCTGGACTGCAGCAGGCATAAGAATCTGAAAGGTGCAAAGCAGTGTTATTTCATGAGTTTCCTATGTGTGGGAGGAACAGGGTGATTCAGACATATTAGGGAAGGTCAATTTTGGCCAGGAAGAGGGGGGGAAAGAACCAACTTCATTATTTTATTTAGTACTTCCCTCCCTCGTGTCTCTTTAAAGGCCATAGAGACCCTGTGATTCAGAACCCACTTCTTACATAGAAAATTTTTGAGAAAAAAATTAAAATGTTTGCTTCTGTTTCTCTGTCTAATCCAAAGGAATTTCAGCACCCCAGCTGCTCTTAGCTCTCTCTCTCTGGGCAGATTGGGAGAGCAGAGTGGTATTTGCTTTCTCTGGGCTACAATCACTAAAAATTATGGTAAGTGGATTTGACAAATGTAAGAAATTGGCACTGTGACTAAGGAAGTTAACTAGGAGCCTTCTGACAAAAGAGAAATGTGGAATTTAAAACTGTCTTCAAGTTCACAGTTCTAGCCTGCCTAAAACATTAACACATAATATTGGCTCTTATGTCAATGAATACCTAATTACTCTGTGGGCAAACATTTAGCTGCATTATTTAAAAATTACTAAAGCTGCAGTGAACATTTTAATCACCTGCCAGCTCTTCCAAAAATGAGAAAGGGAGGGTCTCAATGAAAGAACACTATGTACTAATAGAGAAGTACTTCAGAATTACATGAGAGAAGTGCTTCGGATCAAATACTATTAAGTAACTATAATGAGCACAGGAAAAATAGGAAACATCAATTCTAAATCCTGCCAAGTCAAATCAAGCTTTGAAGTTAATCCTGCTGCAAGCAGTTGGCTGGACTTGAGACAGCCAGAGGTCCTTCCTGAGATTAGCAGGACTTTGCATCAGAGGTTTCTCACCTGCCTTCTAGGAGCTATTGATATGTCCAAATGCCTGGCAATAAAACCCAAGGACAGAAAGACACTGGGGTTCATAATACTGCTCAAAGCCTTGGGAGAGGCCCTCACATACTTCTAGCAGCTGTGGGCACGGGATAGCAGAGAGATAACTGTTATCTGCTGCCAGCTGTGGGAAGATAGCGGGGCTGCCCCCTGAGCTAGGAGGTTCCTTGTGAATCACTGTGGAACAGAGGCACCTGAGCAGACCTCTCCTCTCTACAAGGATACAGATGATGCTTTTGGAAGGGATGACATGACCAAAACAGCAGCCGGGTTAGACTCCCAGCTCGTTCATTCTGAGATACTTGTGGGAAGTATAACAAGCAGTAGAGGCTTTCTGAGAAAACACTTTGTCTACCCAATATCCTTGAAGATGAACAGAGTGAGGAGGTATCCCAGAGCCCAAGACCATCCTCAGCAGTATTCCCATACCCGCTAGTCCAAGACTAGCCCCATCAGAATTCCCACACCCATTCACAGCACCCTTTTCCCCCCACCCCATGCCAGCTGTGTTGAGCACCGTATAGATCTTCACAGAGAACTCAGGGATAAGAGTGGGAAGAGGGGTAGCTTATGAGGTAAGAGCAGCAGCAATGTATAAGAGAGATCAGACCCACTTCCTTTCTAAAATGTTATCTTTTAATTGACTGGACCTGCCTGAGGTCCCTTTTGCACTCAACAAGTGACTGATTCAGTCCTGTTGACTCAGCACACTGTGTCCTGAGAGCTGGAGAGTGCTCAAGTGAAGTAAGGCAGCACCATCCCTGATGTAAGCACGAGCACAGAATAATAATTTAAAAAAGGTAATTTCTAAGTTCTTTTCGGAACTTCATAGCCAACAGCAGGATCCAGTGAGGCAGTGCAGATTTTGACATTCCACCTCCAACTGAAGATGGGTATGGAAAAGATCTTTCCATGGGTGTTGTAATTTTTTGGGTTGGGTAGGGATTCAAGACTCTGCAGTGAATGAATACAGCTGGGTACAAATGGTCTTGTCCTTTCTTGGAAGAAGAATGCTTGCATTCCCAAATTTGCAGAGACCTGAGATCTGGAAAACACAGATGTCATGAAGTTTTCCAGTGAAACCAATTAGGACATCACTAAGAATCACTTCATGGTTTACACAGCCATAAAAACAAGAGTATTCACCTTTGCAATTAATTTCGTAAAGGCAGCCCTGAGCAAGCACTGTGTGAGAACACAGATCTTATCAATGGTGGAGCACCAGAGCCCAGCCTGTAAGAGTTCAACCTGTAAGATCACATCAGTGCTGTCCACGTTCTCAAAAATGAAAAGAGTTTGGAAAATGGTGGCAAAGACTTTGAGCAGCATTCAGGATACTCAAGGTCCAGCACCTTGAATGGTACATGCCACTGAAAGGTGTTTCTTCACTCAAGGAGATGCTTCAAGGTGGTTCCTTAACAGCTACTACCATTACCAGTGATACTGGGAGGAGACAAGGGAAACCTCCCTCTCAGTATAGAGAGAAAAATGCTTAAAAAAAAAAATTGCACACTGTTATGTTTTGGTGGCAATCTGGGTGAGACATTTCCTAAAAGTTGTTCTTATAAATAATCTATCTCCTAAAAGAATTAAATGCACTTGCATTAATATCTATCTATCTATCTATCTATCTATCTATCTATCTATCTATGTCTCTCTCTATATATATATCTGTATTTTCCTAGGAATATAAATATAAAAAGTTTATTTAGGGCATTTGTTTCTATTATGGGTAAGGAAAGTTTAAAAATTGGCAAAAGTCCAGCTTTAAGAGCTTGGAAGATATTTCAATGTATTTATCTCCCCTTGACAAAGTCATATTATCACATCCTGTCTGTTTTGGCTTACATGGAAAGTGAGTCCAGCAGCCTTTCTTTCTTTCAAATTCCTTAAAAGTTTAGGAAACCTGTAAATAATCCTATATTTACCCAAATAGATTTTTTTTTGGTCATTTGAGCTGAAGCAGAAAGGTGAAATTAATACTGGTATTTACAAGAATGGAGTTGTAAAATGAAATGGACGTGGGCTTCAGAGTAAACCTAGAAAACAGATGTTAATATCATGAGGGTGAAAAGTTGTCAAAGATTTGCTTTATTGAGAAAAGGCCTCTGCTTCCATGTTTATTATGAACATGCCAAAGGAATAATATTTACTGTGCTTTACTACTTACATACTTTACTATGACAATGATTAAAATACTATAGGAGTTTCTCTTGCAGATATTTATAGATAGAAGGTTTACTAAAGAAGAGAGATGAGATCTCCTTCCTGAGATTTTTTTAACTATTATATGAAATTACGTATCCAGCATATAAAATCTGATGGGTTCTTATATGACATGAAACAAATACAGTCCACACCCCCATAAACAAGCTAATGGGAAATAAATACACTTAAATAATCTGTCATTTCTCCACAGAATTAAACAATTCTACAAGCTTTTTAATTATCTACTCAGTTGTTGCACAGGCCTTAAGTTTCCTTTAATGGATTGTTTCAGGAAGCAACCAGGAATATAGGACAAAAACTAATCAGGAGACCAAAGCAGAGCTGAAGAATGAGCTGAAGCTCCTGCCAGCTGGTTGGTTTCAGAATTAGTTTCACCTTGCCCTACAAGCACCTCCACATCAAAAAGCTGACTGAAGGTGTTATTAATAATTCCAGCACTGTATCCCTAACCTAAAGCTCTTGGCTCTAAAGATCCTATTGTTCTCTGTTGTCTTCCAAGCATGTCCAAGAAAAAAGTAAGAATGGGAATGTTGATACCCACCCAGAGTGTACCCTTGGCTTCACCTGCATAAGGGCAAGCATATGAGACAGTCTGGTTTTACAAATTGGCATGTAAAGATGTAAGACTGTCTGGTTCTACAAATTGCCATGTAAAGTTGAGGGAAGACCTGATGGCTCAGCAGCATATGGCCTCTAGCCTAGTCACTGCTGAAAATCAGGTCTCCTAAAATCTGTGCTGTGTTTCATTGTGGTTTTGGTGTACAGTTGCTCTCAGCATTCATTTTAGTTTTCATGTTTTGATTTAATTAAAGAGTTCAAGTTTCAAAAAATCAAGTGGGAGGCTGAACTGGGAATAGAGTTGGCAGTGAGTCGGGAAGATGTTAACGCGTTCAATGCCCTCTTTCCACCTGCAAGGTGTCTGTTCCAAAAACCTCCTCCTGACGCCCACCTCCAAACTTCTCAGGGAGAATGCTGCTTGCTAACACAGGGACCAGTGTCATTTCATTTCTGACTTATTTCATTAGTCTGACCTATTTCATTAGAAATAGTGACCTATTTCATCTCTGCACTGGACAGCAACTCTTCAACGTCAGGATCAAGCTACAACAGCAACACAGGCAAGCTTATTGTGTTTAGATTGAGGAGGCAGCTGTAATTTGTTAAGAAGGAGACCATAAAAATACCTTGAAAAACCAGCTTAGAAACATTCAAAAAAGCTTTAAAATATCTGTTACAAAGCTCCAGAAAATATTAACTTACACATTTACCTGTAAGAGTAGAAAAAATACATTTAAAATCACACTATCTAAGTGGCTAGTGATATGGCTTTTTAGTGTATTTTAGTAAAGCTTTTACAGTGTCAGTGAGATATTTCCGTGCTTGAACATAATTCATCCAAGAGTAGGGAAGAACGGCTAGAAAATATGAACAAATTGCAAATTACAGAGAGGTATGTGTTTGCCATGCAGAAGTTACTACTGCTATATTTTGAGCTTTGATTCAACTCCTAAAAATATTATAATCTTACTTTTCTATAATCTAGTAGAATAAGTCCTCAGCATCTCTACTAGAAATCAAATTTATCTGTGTCAGATTTTATGTTTATCACACATATGCTGTTGTGTTAGTAACGATCAAGGAGAAATTGAATCCTCTCGTGAAATCTTAATGCCACCAAGATGAATAAATATCTTTAAAGGTGCCCAGGAAGAACGTGCTCACAAGGAAAAGTGTTAAGTGTAGAACTGCACTTTTTGGATTTCTACGTATATAATGCGCTGCAATAGCATAATAGAAAGTAACTAACTCTTGTGACCCAGACTTGTACCACTTAGGGAAGTTTTATGATTGGGAGAATGAATCAGATTCTATTGTGACTTGGTTTTCATTGCTTTCCTCTTGTCCATACAAAATGTCACACCTCAGCATAAGCGAAGCCCTGTTTTGGCTGCTCTCCTGGAGGCGCCAGGAGCTCTGGGGCTCCACAGCCACGGGACCACGATGGGCAGCAGAGCTGGGATAACACGGCAACAGAATTATCTCAGGTAATTTCTGTGGAAAAGCAAGGCCCTCGCCCTCATTTGCAGGATGGTGTAATAATTTAACTCAGTCCTGTTTTGCAAGCCAAATAGGAGCATGGCAGACCATGGCAGGATAAGCTTATCCAGAGACGAAAGCCAGCAAGTCTGCAGCTCAGGCAGCAGTGCAAACACTTCTCTGTCTGGTCAGGTGCCCAGCCAGGGCATTGGTAGGTAGAGAAACACCTGTTAGTGTGTTGCTGATGATCAAGTAAGTGGAGTTTTTTTTCAGGAATATTGGACTTCTTCTGGTTTATGTACTGTATGGCAACTCTGTTAAGTGGAAGGTATATTTGAGAAGCTTACCCTCCTGTTTTGACTAGAGCCCAAGCAAGGAACTGTCTACATTCCTGGTGGAAGAAGATGTGATTGCTTATCTACCAATGATGAACTGAATGAGCAAAAGATTAATTAGGGGAGGGATGACTGGGGGTCTTTAGCCCAAATACCTGCCCGCTGCAGGGTTAACACCAAAACTGTGTCAGGTTGTTCAGGGCCTTTCAAGCAAAGCTTGTACATCTCCAAGGGTGCTTATCTCTGCATATGTGAGGAAGGATAAGGGAGTGTCCCCTGCTTCTTCTGTGTATGAAAACTCAGATCTATGCCTTGTCTCCAACAGCTTCATTCATTCCCTTGCCCTTGTTATTCTTCTCAAGGGAGAAAGATAACCAGCTCGACTACTTGTGCAGTCAGGTGCTCAGGTCTCTAACAGAGGGGTGGATGCTTTGTCATCCAGAGGAGCTACTTGTGCTCCTTCATAGGAATTTAAAATATCTTTTTAAAAATAAAATCTGAGTTTCTGAATGAAAAATGTCCATATACAAAACTAATTTAACAGCTTAAACCACTAAATGGTAGGAGTCTATTTTCTGCGGAAAAACTGTCTGAGGTCAGCTGTTTGAGATATTCTAAGATAATTGCTGGTGGAGTAGAGCCAGAAAACCTCCTAAGATAAAAATGAAAACACTAGAATATTTAACAGTGGTCATGCAGGTGAGAATAAGGGACAGAAAGCACAAATTCTCTACAGAGAATAAGACATTGAAACAGAGCATATCTTACACTCTACAGAGCTGTCAGAGATTATTCCTAGAGTTGTGGAGATAGTGGATAAAAGGAGTGAATCAGAGACCACAGAACAAGAGCAAGTTTCTCCTTTAGACTGAAGTGGGGCTTGTTGCAAAATGCATTTGAGGCCTCTGGAAGCCTATACATCTGTGTTACTATGATACCTTACTGAAATCCAGTTCAGGATGCACAGATTCATTTTGTCAGTACCAAAGGGATGCTTTGATAATTTGAGAAGTAATATCAAGTGAGAAACTCCAGAGATTACTTCTAGGTTCTGTTTCATTCATCATCTGTAAGGACATTTAACAGCACAATGGTGAAACTCATTATAAATCTGAGGAGCAGCAAACACAGTAAACAATTTGTAAGAATCATATGAGACAGTTCTGTCTGAACTGCAGTTCAAAAGAAGCACGTCCCAACTCAGCCTTGGGAGTGCCCTTTGACTTTCCCAACAGCACATCAAAACAAGACCTGGTGCACAGCCTTCCTCCTCACTTTCCTCACCACAAGCCCACATAGCTGTAGGAGGAAAGCCCAGGTGTGTTGTGTGGTGATATTTTCCAGCTGGATACCTAATCACAGTGATACTCAAAACAGGATACTGGGAAATGGAAGGAAAAAAATATGCCCCGCAATTCAAAAATACTCAGAGGGACAAGAAAGATAGGATGAGATTCAGCCCATGAAGACATGCTGAGAGTGAGCTGAAAACACACAGTCATTTTCTTAACACCAAAATGCATGCCAGAGACAGGATTCTCACTGGGAGGCCAGGAGAGTGAGAGGCTGTGGAGATGTAAATCATAGAATCATAGAATATGATTGTAAACAAAACATTAAAAGATGTTTTTAATTAAGTTCTTTCAGTTTTGTTTATTTGGTTTTTTTGGGATTTGTTTGTTTTAGTTGTTTGTTGTTCATGTTTTTGTTTGCGTTTTTTTGCTAGACAGTCAGAGAATTAGTTTTGCCCAACAATTTCCAAAGACAAAACCCAAACTTGTGATGCACAAATAGAATTATACTGCCAATGAAATACTCAGCAGAGTTGTATGAAAATGCACGTATGGTACTCACTCTCCTGGCAACAGCCTCTGTATATATTCCTTCTTTTTCCCTTTGGATCTGCATTTTGGTGCAGAGGACACATGGGAAAGCAATCTAGCAGAGCTTTTACAGATATCAGCAAAGTTCTAGTCATTTGGTGTTTTTACTTCTGTGTGCTCCCACATGTTTATAGATTTTCCTCAGATCCTGATCCTGCTGTAACATTAGATCATATTTTGTTTCACTATCCTTGTACACACATTCTGATTGCGAGCTACACTAAGTGATCTCCAATCTGAAAAACCACAAAGTAATAAGTATGATTTCTGACCACCATTATCTGGAAAACCCCAGCTGCTGATCCTCATCTGCCAACATTACAAGGGGGAGAAAAAGAAAGTAATTTTTTTTTTTGGCCATGTTCTCCAGTAAGCCTCAGTAAATTGCTTCCTGCCTACTCCTTAGATCAAATGTTCTGAGTATCTGCACACCAGTGAAACGGAGATAGAGCATCCCAAGGCTCTTCACTCCAGAACTTATCACTTCTGGGATTTTACAGATACAAATTCTGTTAGCCCTGAGGAAGCAAATGTCAGGTTTCAACACTGATTTTTTTTTTTTTCTGAGAAAGGACATGAGCTTCTGGCTTGCCCTAGAGCCTTATCCTTCAGTTGCAAATGGTTCTTACCCATTTCATGTCTATATAGGACTTGCCTAGGTCACCCCATCCCAGAGAAGTTAGCTGTGGGGTGAAGACCTAAATGGACATATTCTCCCAGCACAAACTCAAGGTATGTGTTGTAGACCAAGAAATCTTACATGACTCCTGCAACAGGAGCCATTCAAATGTGGGGCAAACATAAGCATAAAAGTTTGAGACTTAGCACTGTGGACTGATCAAGAGAACTTTAGACAGAATTAAACTGTACAAATTTAAGGTACAACTACTCTGAATGCCATTTACATTGCAATTATTTGCACCTATATTTTCCTCCATGTGCTATGTAACATTTAAAGCTTAGTATTGTAACCATTTGTTCTGAAATTTCTCTTGCCTATGTTCAGACGTCTTGGGACAGATCTCGCTTTCTCAGGATGTATGGTTTGAGAATCACAGAATTCTCTGAAAGATTAGATGCAAGGGCCCTCAGAGAGTCCACAGTCCCAAATGCTGCTCAGAGCAGGGCTGACTCCAGAGGTGGCTATGTTGTTCATGGCTACGTCCTGGCAAATCTGGAACATCTCCAAGGGTGGAGATCCCCCAACCTCTCTATGCAACCTGACAAGGTCCTTTCTTTAGCCTTCCTTGGGGAGGAGGAGGAGGAAGAGAGCAGGAGGAATGCAGCCGTACAGCAAGTGCAAGTGTAATAATACCATCTGTATTTTACGGGGAGAGGTGTAATAGCTGTGTATGGGTGGGAGGTACATCCTTGATGAATGCCAGAAGAGACAGAACAAAGGCAAATTCTTCCATATTTATGTCCCTGAGGAAGAAAACTGAAAGACCTGTGAGGTCTTCCTACCCAGAGAAAGAATCCTTCTAGCTTGCTTCCTCTCCCATGATTTCTTTTTTTGCTGAAAAGCAGGCACTGTCCATCAATGCTGAGGAGCTTACTAAATGAAAAACAGTAACTCTGCCAGACAAAGTGGTATCGCTGTTGCTCTGTGACATACTTGGGAATGAAATGGGCCGCTGTCTCCATGTACAGATGGATTTCCTAAACATATGCAGTGAGGATGGCCCAGTGGTTTTAGCCCCATTATCACAGCTCACAGAATCACAGAATGGTTTGGCTTAGAAGAGACCTGGAAGATCATCTATTTCCAACCGCCCTGCCATGGGTGTTGGAACCAGACCTTCCACTAGGCCAGATCGCTCCATGGCTCCATCCAACCTGGCCTTGAACACTTCCAAGGATGGAATAGCCACAACCTCCCTGGGCAACCTGTTCCAGTGCTTCACCACCCTGGCGAATTTCTTCCTAAAATTTCAATTTAAAGCCATAGCCGGGGCGGGCGAGACCGGGAAGGATGGCGAGGGCTGCCCAGGAGGTGGCAATCGGGAGCCTCTTTCGGGAGTGGAGCAAAGGTGGAGGGAGGCTCCCAGGAAAAGAGGTGGCTGCCTTTAAGGTGGGTTTATTTGCCTGCCAGATGGGAAGTCTGTGACCAGCCCCTTAGAACAGGTAAAGGCAGTAAGGCTTCTCCACCCACTCGCCTTGATCTTTCATCACCACCGTGGGCCAGGCGGGCGCTTGTGCAACGTGCGCGCCGCGCTCGGGAGGCTGCGGGAGAGGCCCATGCGCTGCCCGCAGCAGCCCGGGCAGAGAGGCCGGAGCCGGCGGGGGCTGCCAGCCGGGCCCCCTCTCCGGCCAGCCTGGGGCTGAGCACCTGCAGCGGCGGGATGGAGCTCTCCCTGGGGCTCCTTCTCCTCTGGGCTCTCCTGGCTGCCGAGGCGCAGGGGAAGGAAGGTAAGCGTGGGACCCGCCGCCGGTCCCTCTGCCTGCAGGGCTGGGCTGGGGCGCGCAGGGACAGCCACCTCGCTGAGGGGCAGGGAGCGGGACCTGGCCCAGGCGCCTGCGGCTCCAGGGACACCTCAGAGGGACTGGGGTGTCAGGGAAGGGCAGCCGGGTGTGGGAGGACCAGGGCCTGGCAAATCCCATCCGAATCTCGGTGGCTCGGTGAACGAACCCAGGTATGTTCTCCCCCTCCTTCACCTCCTCCTAGCTGAAGCACAAATGCCTCGGCATATCCGAGGGAATTCTGCCCCTGTTTCCCTCAAACACGGGCCTTGCAGATAACAAGTTTAAACACAAACTCAGAAAGTTTCTCCCCTCCTCTGGCAACACCCCCGCAGTTTTCTCAAGAAGCCCTCTTAAGGAGTTAACCCTTGTGAACAAGCAGACAGTCATTTTATCGGAGTCTTTTACCTACCCTACTCCCGGAAGATGGAGCTGGGTTTTAAATTTTCCTCTTCCACTTCTTTAGGCTTCCATGTTTCCCTTCTCTGTATCACTTAACTCTCTCTTATTAGATGTAGTGATTTTTTTCCCCTTCCATCTTGGAAGTTGAACAGTGGTTATGAAACATGGGAGAATGGTAACTTTTAATAGCGAGGTGAGGGAAGTGTAAATCTCTGCTCTGTTTCCTACCTCCTCCTGCAGTCAATTCCTACCAGGGACTTCTGTTTTGTACAGCGAGGGGTGTTGGGGCTTTTCCATCCCAAAGGCAGTCCTCCTTTGCTCCTCCAGGCGCTCGATTGAGGGGACTTTGTCAAAACTGGCAGTTCAGCCATGGGCTCAGCTCTGATTCTGCCAGCGTGAGTGATCTTTTAAAGCGTCCCTGACAAGCACGTTCCTATTAAGGATCCAGCTGCGTGGTGGATGCAGCTCGCAGACACTGCGGACGGAGAAGGCCAGCCCGGGTGAGGAGTAATACCGGGTGGCACCAGGCAGGCTTCGCTTGGCAGAAGCGTGTGACCAGTAGTTGGCAGTAAGAGTAACCTGTCTGCCAGCCTCTCCCCTATCTCAGCCATCTCCTTTGGGCTGTGTCTGTGATCCACTCTTCCTTAACTTGTCTATCAGGGGAACAGCTCGTTTTCCCGGCGTCCTCTCTTATCTGAAGCCTTTCTTCTTTTTGGGGACACCTCCGCCCCTGCGGCTGGACAGCCACGTGAGATTCCCAGCAGCAAAGCCGTGGACCAGAGAGCTAGTAGTCCCTGAGTACTCGTATTCCTCTGCTTCTGTGGTCTGACTGACTGGATCATCCCTTCCGTGGAGAGCCCCTGTTGTGGGGTTCACTTGGAGAAGTCCTTCTTGGCAATGGACTTTGTCCCTCCCAGCAGCTGAAGGAGCTGCCATTGCTGACAGTGCAGAGCATGGCACAAGGGCTCTGCCAGGTTCCTGTCCTGGACACTTCCAAGTTCCTTTTCCCTTGCTCTGCTAGAGCTTGCCATGCAGCCTTCTTGCTTCCACATTGCTGCTTCAGTCCTGAAGAGGATGGCATGGCACAGATGTTGTCTGGGTGATGGTTCTGGCAGGGCAGGCTACCTCACCCTCAGAGTTTTTTGGAGCTAACCACAAGAGAATATTATCTCAAATAAAGAGATTGGGAGTAGAGGGGATGTGAATGAGGAGCCTTGTCTGGACAGGGAGTCTGTGGTTAGGAAGTTTGTGCCATATGACCATATTGTGAACACTTCAAACTTGCAAAACCTGGATTCCTGCTTTTCCCTTCTCCCAATGCTGAAAGGGTGTTTCAGAGGTGAGAACAGCAGCGCAATCCCTCTTATCTCTGATTCTGGGCCCACAGCCTGCTTCCTCATTCCACAGGACTCTTGCTGATCTGCACTTTACACTATTACTTATAGTTGGCAGGGAGTATTTGTAAAACAGTCAGATGAGGGGGAGGAAACCTGGTTATTTAAATGCCATTTTAAAATCTCCCCACTCCTACCTTTCACCCCCAAATTCTTTTCTGAGCCGTTTAGAAACGACCCCTCTGAATACACCCACAGGAATCTAAAAGAGAATCCAAAGAATTTTCCTTGTTTCCTCTGTTCCCAAGCTGGGACTTCAATAGGTGCACAGAAACCAGTAGTCTGTTCTGGCAGCACCGGCAGACCCAAAGGCAGGCACGAAGCTGCACATCCCACAGTGTGTCTTATTCCAACTCCTCTGCTTTCTCAATGTTTGCCTACAAAGTGACACATTTTTTAACGTTTCTTCAGATCAAGCCTTTGGGCCAAACTGTGATCGCATTTTCAAATTCTTTTGAGTGCTAAAAATGAACATACCAATGATTTTCTCCTTTGTCACACGACTCCAGCAGTAAGGCTTAAAGCAGCCGTGCAATTCCGCTGAGGTGGCCATGCTGTGGCCGGAGCCTGACTCTCTGGATGTCCCGGCCAGAAAAGTCGGAAGGCTGGGACAGGGTTAAACGATTCCTAGGCCATCGTCAGCTGGTGGACAGTCTGAGTCAGAAGTAGGGGGCTCATCAATTTGCACAACTGATGCATGTCCTGGCTTTTGGGCACTGAGACAATGGAAAGTCCCTTCTACAACTTCACACTGCCTCTGTACTTTCCCACTGTGTTTCAAGTACTGAATAGTCCCTCCAGGCGACACTGATTGATCTTTTGTGTTGGTAATTTATTTGATTGCCTTCCTCTTCAGCCATTTAGTTTGCTGCCTTCTTATTTCAAGGAAAGATGTGTTCAGCTGCTAATGCCGGGCTTCCCATTTGAATAGGCTTCAGCCTCCTTCTTCCTTTTCGGGACAGTTTTAGGAAGTGATAAAATTTGTCAGGGTTGCATATTTTGGGTGTGTATAGGAGGGGGTCTCATATACTAGTAAAACCTTCTAACTCCTGATTAACTGCCCTGCCTTGTATCTTTCCGTCCCTCCTCTAGTCATGCTTTTTGAACGTGAAAGGTTTCGAAGGATGGGGGGGGGGGGGGTGGTCGAGAGAGGAAATGCAGCTTTTACTTTCTTTGACAAAACAAGGATGAAACCATTCCGTGGGCCGCATGAGTTGGGTCATCGATTTATTTTTTTCCCTCTCTTCTGGTTTTCAGTGGATCTGCTTGACACAAGCACTGCACAGGGTGAACTGGGCTGGCTTCCAGACCCTCCGGAAGTAGGGGTGAGTACCCACATTCAAGGAAGGGGAGCCACTGGCAGTATTAGATGATAGAAAAATATAATCCGTGTTGAAATTTCACCCTACCTCTGGAAACTGAGCTTCTGAGCCTCTATCCCTTCCTGGACATTTTAAGCTTTATAAGTCTCTCTCCCTTCACCTGTGCAGCCTCACCCCTAGCCAGCTTTTTCAGGACTGATGCTTATTGACTTCCAGTCTGTTTAAACATATCCTTGAAATATACTGTTTCCATGAAGTAATAAATGAAGAAAACGAAAATGAAGAAAATGAAGAAAATGAAGAAAAACGAAAAAATCAATTTATCACCCAATTTTTCATTCTCTCATGCTGCACATATATCTCAGGGTTTTGGGGTTTTTTTTTTCCCCAGGAAAATAGGCAGAGCCAAAGTATTTCTGTCTCAGAGTCTCTCAAGAAATTAGAAACACATTTTTTAATTCAGCAGCTGACTGAAGAAATAACTCATGGGGCAGCAATCTGCCCTTGTGGGTGGGCTGCAAGATTCTCGGACTTTGCACCAAGCTGTGGTGTTTGGTCCACACAGCTGACAATGAGAGAGGAATTTCCCTTTGTTTTGTGACTGTAAAACTGAGTCGATAGAAGTGCTTCAAAATGTGCTCCTGAAACCACTGCAACACTGGACCTCGAAAGACAGCTGAACTCTCAGCTATTTTTGTACAAGTACAGCTATTTTGCATGAAGCATAGCTGAGCAGTCCCTCTGGTGTCACAACCTACATCAGTGAAGGTGGTTTCCTTTGTAGCAGCAGTACTGTGGGAGTGCTAGAAGGGAGGCACAAAGGGAAGGGAATTCAGGGACTGTGCTGCGGTAGTTAGCACATATCAATACATAGTTTCAGTTCTTCAGCCATGCCCTTGTGTTTGTCACAAGTCCCAAGCTTTCCAATGGAGAGTCTTCACCCTTCCTGTTCTAAAGCAGAGCTGGGTTCAGCCTGTTCCTTACTCATTTCCATAACTTTCCTCTGTAATGTGCTGTGTCTGATTTAAATCCACCCCAGCCTCCTCCTCCCGGTAGCTTTGCTGGGTGAAGTAGAGCCAGACCGTGAGGTTCTTCTGTACTGGCATAACTGCATTTGTTTCATTAGTGAAGCTGTTTTGGTTATTATTAGTAGTATTATTATACCCTGTTCAAAACAGGTGCCCTAGTGAGACGTGTATGTAGATCATGTTTTGCCCACTGTTCCCTTTGTTTGTCTCATCAACTCTCTGTGTGGTAATTTTACCCCAATTCTAGGCTCCAGGTATGTTCAGGATGAAGTTGGCCTGTTGAAAAGACTGAAAAAAAACAAACAACTGAAAAGTGCATTCTGAAAAAAGAAAAATCTGATAGAAAGAAAATAAAACCTTTATTACAGAACATCTGAGTGTTGCACAGTAGGTTCAGAGAGCAGTGTGAGGAGTTGTCAAATCCTTCTGCTTGTGCTACATTTGCTTTTTAAAATACGTATATTTAAAATATAATTGTAACTGGGAATTGTTGAAAATTATGGGGAACATGGCCTGAGAGAAATCAAAACTAACAGATCAGGATATGGATGACCGATAAAACAACAGAGGATGAAGAATAGATTCATTGACTTCTCATGAGCAAGCCTTTTGAGGAGATTTGTCTAATGACATCATTTCCCAATAACTGTTAGGTGGAAGTCAGACAAATTGCCACAAGCAAAAAGGGAACAATGGCCGATTCTCTTGTAATCAGAACTTTGAACAAGTGTTTCTGAAACTATTCCTTCAAAATGAAGAATTAAGTAAGTTCAAAAAAAGAACGGAAATTAATTCAGAACATTTTTTGACAAAAAAGAGCCCAGATTAGTACTGAATAATCTGACTAGGTTGATTAGTAACAGGCTGGAAACGTCTGAGCTGTGTTGCACACAGAGCTGAAGGGTGTACTTCATGTAACACTGCTACTTGTACTTAACCTCAGATGCTGGCGATCTCCCATCAGTGAGCTGGATTTGTGTCAATATACTTATCGCACAGGGGAGGAATTTGCTGTGGGGAATTTTCATGCTTTATATGGACAAGGCCCCCGAGGCATAGCCCAGGAGAGGTTGGCTAAGTCTGTGGTGGCAGAACTACACCTTTGTTTTCTCCTCACTTGCAGCCAATGACAGAGGATGAAGTGGCTTGCCAGGTGTGGTTGTTTCATGGTCAGACCGTGGCTGTATCCAGGGTAGAAAATGCTCCCGTTAACACACGGGCTCAGCCTGAGAACACCACTCAGTTTTGCACAGCACTTCAGTAGTTCAGAACCTCTGCACCACAATTAGCCAGTATCTTGCATAAGCTTAAGGGTAGTCTTGGAGTGAAAGTCTCTGTAAGACACTTCAAGTAAAGTGTCTGTAGAGTTTTGTTTGTTAAAAGGTTTGTGCTAACTTGCTTTGTAGTAGCTATTTAGAAAGGGTTTCATTAATTTTAGGCTACTATTGGAAACTAGGCTTCTAAAGAGGCAGACTGTAGTTCCTACAATCCCCTTTTATCTACCTTACCACCCACCACCACCCCCCATCATCTAACATATTCCTTGATAATTCTCTTTTGCCTTTGAAGTTTTGCCACAGTAACACCAGGTGGGCATAGAGAGGTGTATTACAGTACTAGTGGTACATCTCCACCTTTTAACATATATTTGAGAGCCAATGATGGCCACTTTGAAGGTGTCAGGAGGACAGAATTTACTTGCTATCACATTTCTTTAAGACTCCTCATGCTGCACAAACAGCCTAGCTACCTGAACTGGTTTCAGATACCACCAAAACTGTTCAAAAAGGACCTCTCAAAACCAGTCATGAACAAATTCACTTATCAGGCATAGAGGCACTGCTTCTTGGCAGCTTGTAAAATAACAGCATAAAATGTTATTAATCACTAATTTGATTTCAAATATAATTGCATCAGCGGTGAACAGATTGTGATGAGGAATTATGCCTTCCTTTTGCATTTTGCTTTTAATAGCCAAGGCCCTAAGCCACCCCAGCCTGGCTTTGAAGTCAGCCTTGTTCTGAGCAGGGGATTGGAGTAGAGAACCAAAGGTCCTTTCCCACCTAAATCTTTGCATCTGTGTGATGATTTAAAATTGTTTGTTCATTAGAATTCTGAGCTTGAGTTTTTAGCCCAGGCACAAAAGGTCCTCATGATTTTATGCTTAGATTTGTTTTCGTGATTTTCTGTAATATCTGTTCCTGTGTATTTTCTGTATCAGTTTATTATTGTATAGGCCTATGATACAACATACTGAGCAATCCAATATTTGTCTTTAATGCTGTGATTATCTCACTCCCAGCTTGTGAGCCTATCTTGAAATTTTCCTTTTATCCACAATTTCCAATTTTTGTGTATGTGAATAGTACTTACATAACCCAGTCATACTTCCATGAGTACATGTGACTACTTAAGTTCCAAGCCATTTGTGTTGGAGAATGCTGCACACTGGGCTTATCAATATGACTTTCTCTATATATATTTTTGAATGAATTGTAAATTAAACACACTTTATTCTTTTTAGTTCCTACATTTTCTTGGGACATGTGCTTTCACCAGTTCTACAAGTGTCTTTGCTTGTAAAAGGATCCTTTTTCATGGTGACTTCGTTTTTAGATGGATGTATGTTATTTCAGGAATCACATGAATTCTACTGCTGCCAAATTGTGCCATATTTATTACATATTAAAAGTTTGGCAAGGCTCAGTTCTCAGCTGGTAGCTGGTTTGTGGAGCTTATTTGTCCTGACTTACCTTCCTGCATGGATCATAGCATTACCAAAGCTTCCAAATGACTTTCTTAGTCTCCTTTCCAGGCTGCTGTTGTTCTCAGTCTTTTATTCACAGTGAGGAGGAGGATGTAATTATTTTCCTGCCTACTCCATAGTCTTGCTTGCTTCCACACATACTTCAAAGCATTGCTATCAGTGTTAAGCTTTCTACCAGTTTCCCAGTGTGCATGGCTCTGGATCTGCTCAGCTTTTCCAAAGTCTACTTTTCAAACAAGACTAAGGATGGGCATGTAATGCCAGTGGCCTAACGTGTCCCAAAGGCTACCCATGAATAGCCACTAACTACAGCTATTGTGGCTCCAAAAACACTTGAAAACTTTGGAAATTATGTATTTCTTGTTTAGGAACAAGAGTTCTGAGTTCTGCACCTCATGTTCCGTGGAAAGTTTAACTATGACCATAGCAACCGCCAAAGCTATGTGAATACAATTTGATTAAGCCAAAAAAACAGATTTTTTTGGTTTTTTATGCTGTTGTTGTCCTATTAAAGTCCTGGCATAGTTCAAATTCTACACTGATAAATTTTTAGGTAATAGACTAGATCAAGTACCTGTGACCTGTCAGCAACTTCTATATCACTGATCACACCATAACATTTACATGCCTTCAGGTTCTAGCAAGGTGAGGTTGTGTTCCACCAGACTCAGCGGTCCCAGATTTCGGTATCAGCTGCTGGCTGGTTTCTGTTCCACCACTTCTTGGTCAGACAGATAGTCCTGGTCACGAAGGAAATAGTGCTGTGGGGCACACGCCTTCAACCTGCAAGCAATTCCAGCACAGCACTCCTATCTTGTTAAACCTGGGCAGTTCACTTAGTCAGACTCAATGATCTCTTACTCAGCTAGTTTTACGTGGAAGAGTCTCAGCCAGTCAGCTTTTTGTAGCATCCAAAGGTGGTGTGAAAAACAGCCACCAGAAAAGCTGTTCTGTGCACCTCTTCCCACAACTGTTGTTCATGCATGTCCTTTAGGAGCTCACTCAGAGGAGTGCCATCACCTCTGAAGCTGGAGTGGAGTAGCAGTGTACACGTCACTGCTCTCAGTTTAAGTACCAGGCATAGGGGATTAGCTCCTCTGAATGAACAGGATCTGTATAGAAGTAAAGGAAAAAATGCTTAGTAAAGTCAACAACTACCTGGAAATGGGAACAGCTCTGGCTTCAGGGCTGTATCCTGACATGACCTGCTGCTGTTGATCTGTGAACTGGTGGAGAGATATTTGTTGATGATATCCTTTTAATTGAAAATTAGTTGTTTTGTGTCGATTTGGGAGAGAAGGAAAAAAAAAATGTTACACATATCCAGATATACTTTACTCAGAAGTGTGAGAAGGGGGAATACCAACCAGTGAGATGGGAAGGAGTGAAGTATAAATTAATAGCTGTAGGGAAGGCCAGATTGCACGTGCCTCCAACTAGGCAGCTTAGGATGGAGTCACTGCCAGAGACACAAGTAACAATGTTGGCCAGTGCACTCAGTGTTGTGACCTGAAGGGCAGAAAAGAGCACGTTGTGAGCCGAAGTGAAGATGCTGTACAGCCATGACATTCATCACCACGGCTGCTCAGGCACCGTGGTGGTGACAGCCCTGTTGCCTGGCAGCTTCAGAAAGCTGCTTCACCCTTTTATAGCTGTTGAATGAGTGGACAAGGTTCACTGAACTTCCCTGTGTCAACACAAAAGCAGCACAAGTCAGCTGGAGCTTGGAGATTAACCTGCCTATAGCATGGTCCTCCAAGAAGACTAAAGGCTATTTAAAATAATAATAATAATATTAAACCTCAACCAACCAAACAGAAAACCCAAACTAAACAACTTCTATTATAATAACAACTATAATACTGGTGAGTTTGCAGGCAATCAATTAGAAAGAAAAGGCTTTATATCTTTTGCTGCCTGCTGTGTCCTCTAAAGATGAATCTCTGCTTTGAACTGTGATGCTCACCATCTCAGAGGCAGATCTGCAGAAAAACATTCCCCCAGTTTTTTTCTTGGAAGGTTATTTCCATTGTTTTCAAGGCCTAGTTTCTGGCTTCTCTTTGCTTGACCTGAATATTGCCAGCTCCTCACATGACTTTCAGGCTGCCATCTCCTGCAGCTTCTTTCCTCCAGGCAGGTTTGATCATCATCAAGGCATAATTACCTCATCCTTGAATGAGATTCCACCTGATCCATCTTTAAAGGAACTGATATGAACAAAGCAAGTATTGCCCATCACCATCAGACTAATTTCCAGCTTCTCTGGAAACACTAGAAGTACACCACACAAAACCACAGCTCAAAAGATAAAGCCCTTTACCTTGAAAAAATGAAAAAAATCACTTCCATTTACAATGGATCCTATGCAATGTAATGCAAAAATAACATGAGAGCCAACATTTGCTTTATTGATAACATGGCTTTAGCTGTGAATTCTGAACTCTTAAGATGTGGAATCTGATTTTTCACTCCAGTCCTTTTTGTAGTTATTGGTACTGTTAGTAAGTGTTAGTAAAACAGATATATACAAAACAAGTGTTCCAAACCAGCTGGGTGAAATGCTGGACTAGAGTATCATTATCCCTCATCTAGCACCATCTGTTGTGACTAGAACTGTTTTCATGCAAGACCTTAATGTGGTCAGGCAGTTCAGAGAATGAGCAGACAGCAGAACCTGGGTTTGATAAACAGGTTCTGTAATCAATGCGCTGGCGCTCGGTGTCTCACCTTAACACCTTATCTTCCCATAAGAGCATGAGTACCACTTAAATTGAAAGGACATGGGTAGGATGGAGACCTCTGTGCTAGTGCCCTAAAGAACGAGTAATTACATAATGGAGCTGCTCCTCCCTGAAAATAACCAATGGATCATTGTGGGGAAAAAATATATCATCCCACCCATAAAGATACTGTAGATAAGTAAACATCTCTTCTGTGTTCAGTTGTGTCAAAGGCTCCGTGATGATGTGATGAAATTAAAATTGCCTGACCATGGCCAAATGATCAAAGAAATAAGAGCAGCCTCAGCTGTTCTCAGATTTAAAGTTACAGGACTCATGAAGTGTCTAGATGTCACCACGCTTCTTTCATCATCATCATTTAAATTGTCTTCCACACCAGCAAAAGAACTTCAAAGAGTATTGAGAAACTCTCAGTAAAGGGTCACAGAAGCTTCAATTCTGGAATACACCATTGTGGTGATGCTATTTTTGGTTGGCTGGTCCAGCTTGCCTCCTGACAAATTTTTGTCAGATGTATTTCAACTGAAGAGAAGCTCTTCACTGTGCCAAGACAGGTGCCAGCAAGGTGCCTCTCTTGTCACTGGCTTTCCTCTGAGGAAACTACACTGTGATTGTAGCACAGCTGTAATTACCTTCAATGCTGAATCTGCTCCAGGAAGTTTTTTGGTCATGGTAGCATGCAAATGCTACTACACAAAAATCAAGACACTCCACAGGCAAGACTGCAGCCAGGGAAAGGGGATAAAAACTGTCCAGTGACATATGTTCTCCTGGGTGGTTTCAGGCTTGGCAAACCAGTGATGTATTGCTGCTGAAAAAGGTTGCTATTTTGGGGCAATTTTTTGCAATTTTTCTTCAAGAAGAGATTTAATGGCCTCTCAATTCTGTTGAAAATTAAATGAGATTGAGACACATTTGTTATGCACAGGTACACTGTAGCTGACTTCACTTACTTAGCTGGTCTTTTCATCTTAGTGAAATTTTCTAACCCAAAGTTAAACAAGTTATTGGATTTCAGCATGTAAACTCTTTGACTTTTCTAGTAGGAATTCTTATTAACTTTTCCAGTGGAGACATGCCTCTTAGTTTGGTAACTTTAAGCCTACTGGCTAGAAGCTTGCCTTGCTTTTGCTTCTGTAAGTCTCTTAAAAGTATCGCTGTGCCTTTCCTCAGGGATCTGCAGACCACAGACTGGAAGTCACTGTGCTAAGGTAATGTGAAAGCAAATGAGATAGAGGTCACAGCAGGCAGACTCTTTTCTGAAAGGAGACACGGCCAGCTGGAGGTGGAGACAGTATTCTTATTGCGAGTCACAAGCTCTTCTGACTCCAGTCTGAGCCTACACTTTGCAATACTGTCACAGCCTGCTGCCTCTGTCCCTGGTAGCCTATCTCTCCATTAGCAGGCATGAAATCTCTATTTGTCAACACAAAAAGCTTGTTTCCTTCTTTTTTTCCCCTCACCTAAAAAAGGCTAAAACTAAAAGAGACCACTTCATTGATGCCTGCAAAGCCTGAGACAGTGGCTCCAAGGTGTGCAAACTGTTTCCATCTTATACCTGATGGTAGATCCTAGGAAGAGTAGCTCACAGATGGATGAAGGAATCACAACTCGTCCTTGGATAGGATCCTTGACACAAACATAATCTAGAGAATGCTCATTATACAGAAAAAGCAGAGTAAGCCTTCTGTAGGCTCCAGAGCTTCAAACTGTATAATCATTTCAGAGTCAATAAAGGCAGATATTAAAAGGCATACACCTTATCTTATCTTTGGATTTTTACTCACATGGCAGACCAAACCAATACTGTTTACTACAAATATCTATTGGTGCCCTTCCAGGTTGTCACTGAAGTCATTCTGAATGGCCTTTATAAAGACAGTTTTCTTTATATGGAATCAAACCAATGTGAGGAAAGTTGCTTTCCTTTTTTTCTTTTTCCTGAACTTGCAGTGTTTTGAAGTTATTGACACAGTACCTTTGCTTTGAGGTTGTTATTCACTTGACTAATTGCTGTGCTGGAATAATTTTGCTCTGTATTACACCTCCACACCAAGAGAATCAAGAACAAATCTCTGGAACTAGGGCCTGTGTTAGTATATGGGTTTCTGAGAAGTATAGAAAACCCATTTGTTCTCAAATTCAATGGCTACATACTTAGACTTTTTAGGAAGTCAGGCTACTAACCTATGGCACTCGTGAACACATTGGCATTTGTTTTCTTAGCAACTTTTAAAGAATTCTAAATGTTTTTAAGAGTTTGAAGACTAGTTTGAGGACAGTTTAGACTCTAACTTTAAAAAGAAGAGAGTTTAAAAGGCATTTTAAAGAATAACATGCAAAGACTTTAAGAACTCTAGATTGTTTGGAGCAGGGAATTGGATTAGATGATCACCAAGGGTCCTTTCCATCCTAAATCTTTCTATGATTCTGAATCTCATGAGAAAGTTTTCTCTCACATCAAAACCCCACAAATTCACTCACTGTTAAAATAAGGAAGTCTGACTAACACTGTTCTTCACTTCTAGAAGAGTGTTGCCCATCCTATGGCCAACTTGTGACTGGAGTAAGGCAACAGTATCTGGAATGAAGTGGGTAAAAAGTTACATTATCAAAGGAGGTTGTTTCAATGTCATTGGCAGACAAACTGCAGAGGCAAGTAATTAATATTGATTGAGGCAGACTTTACCACACATGTTTATTAAGAACATTACATTAAAAATCAGAGGCATACATTTTGATTTTGCAGCAGATTCTTTGAGGATGGGAGACAGTTGCCTGGCAACTTCTGGTCTCATCACCCTTTCATTAAATGTTGTGTGTAACAGTTTTCCTCTACTACTTTGAATTTAAAAGCTTCACTGAATAATGAAAAGAAGTCAGAAGCATATTTAACAATAGTCCTGTATTGTTAGCATAAATAATATCCTCATTTTACTTCCTTTACCCATCAGCAGTAGAGTCTAGAAAAAACATGTCAGACTCCCTTGTTACTTCTTTGCACCACACTGCATATGAAACTGCAGTTGTCAGTGCCAAGCATCTTTGCCCTGAAGAACTGAGTCTGGAAGAAGTTGGGCTGAGATGTGCTAAGAAATACAGGGGTTAGCAGCTGGATTTTTTTTTCCAGCAATAGAGTTTAAAGGATTTTTTTTTTTAATTTTTTAATTTTTTTTGCTAGAATTGTCACCACTGAAAATGAAACTTAGGTCCTGTATCATGTAAGTTTTGAAAATGTATTTTCAGGATGGGAACCAAACAGCTCATGTCTTTTCGTGAGACATGCAAAAACCACTTTCTGGTGACACTTGTCTGTGGTACTGCCTTGGGATAAACTGCTAATGGAAAGTTGTCTAACTCTCAGCCTCCAAATGCAATAATGTTCTTCCCAGGCAGACACACATTGAAAAATGCTTCTAAAAGCTAGTCCTAACACTGGCAGTGTATGAAAGCTAGTTTGCTCTTATTCTCCTTCCTAACTTCTTTTCTTCTACCTCAGTATACTTCAGGATGCATTGTAAATTCACTTCTGTAACATTTTCCAGGTTTTCAGTTAAAGACTGCAACAGGTCATTAAGTGATTGTCCCTTTTGCTTGATCAATTGGGATTGATCTGTCAGTCTTGCTTTGTTTTGGTGTCATAAATCCTTTGACCTCCAGTGAGTGAAATAAGTGTAAATCCTGTGTGCTGCAGGTCTATGCCAGCTGGATCAGATTAAGAGGGTGGGGTAACACTGGGGATTAATTATGTGGAGAAAAAAAGGGAACAAGAAGGGACACATAGATACCATCCCCAGAACTTCCTGGGAGGAGACTGCTAGTGTGCGCTTAGGTAAGAGGCTGAAATCATCCAGAGAGGAGCTTGTGCTGTCAGCAGGACTTGCTGGCTTGGAGAAAGCTCTCCAATAGTTTTCAGAATGTCTCTGTTGGAGGTATACTCTAAGTCATGGCATAAAAGCAGAGCCTCTTTGGCACTCTGTGGGTCCATCTCTTGTATTCATTCCACTAGCAGAGTGGCCTGCTCTGTGGGGAGACAAGCTGTTGTCCTGTGTACACAGGAGGTGCTAGAGAAATGTGTGAATCTCATTCTCAGCCCATGAGATTTGACAAGTCTGGAGTAATGCAGAGACTGAGGCCTTGCTTAAATTGCATCTTAACCTGGGGTGTGATTTAAAACCAAGATGCTTAAACTTGTGCCAGTACTTATGTGGGCACTTGTTTCAATTTAATTTGATTAAACTTTTAAAGCATAATGAGAAAGGCTGTCTTAGCATTGAGGGAAAAAGGATGTAAGTTATTTTCCCTGTGGACAAAACCTTGCTTTCCAAATTTTCAGTTCTCATGTGTGAATTACTCAAAAGAGAATGCTCTTTGCCTTTTGTATCTGATCTGTCTAGAACCACCTAAAATTTGGCAAAAGCATATGTTAAAATCAGTAGCAAACTCTATTAGATTCATGCAAATAGTATTAGTAAGGTCATATAACCAGCTGGGCCCATGTCCTCCTCTCAGCCATTATTTGCCTGGGGAAGATGCAGAACCTAAATGCAATATGAAATCAAGAAAATCAACTGAGTTTTAATAGATAAATTGGTTTTGCAAAATATTTCACTTAAAGAAGTGTGAACTCAAAGTTAATGAGTGCTTGCTCTAGAACAGTCCTTCTGAAATTTACCTCTCCATTATGCCAGGCCATCTTTTCTCTTACCCCCAAATGCTGTGCATTATTTCCAGGGGCAGGTAATAGTCCTGGTTTGGTAGGTCCTACTGTACACTCTGAATGTAAACTGTGGCAGAGAGAAGTGGCCAATACGTGGGACTGGTGGGTCTTTTTCTCAAACTCCAAGATAAGGCAGTGCATGAAAGAAGTAAATTGGAACCAAGGTAGGGTGAAGGGGATGTACAAAGGTCTATGTAAGTCAGATCCTAATTGCAGGATCCTCTTTGCTCCCTACGTACAGAGTTCAGGCAGCCATGGGACCATAGACCAGATGCAGGCTTTTGCTGAGTGCAAGAGACTTTTTAACTGGCCAGGCTTTGAGTCCCAAATCATGTGTAAGAATTGATTTTTAGACAAGATTTTGTCATATTTGAAGTGAAACTTCTTTCTCACATCTGTCTAACAGTATGTGTCTTCTTCTCCCCTGGGAGCAGTGGAGCGAAGTGCAGCAGATGATAAATGGTACCCCAATCTACATGTACCAGGACTGCAGCGTGCTTTCCGAGGGTGACACCGACCACTGGCTTCGCACCAACTGGATTTATCGGGGTGAGGCAGCCTCGCGCGTTTACGTGGAGCTAAAGTTTACTGTGAGGGACTGCAAGAGCTTCAAAGGTGAAGTGGTGACCTGCAAAGAGACCTTCAATCTCTATTACATGGAGTCTGAGCAAGATGTTGGGATCCAGTTCCGCCGCCCGCTGTTCACCAAGGTCTGTATTGCTGGGGTGAAGACTGAGTCATATCTTTCAGCTTAAACTTGTCATATCTTTCAGCTTAAGCTAGGTGTGTCTTACTGGCTGGGACAGGCCAGGAGAACCAGCATCTGGGGAAGGGCATGGATAGTAAGGGCTGTCCTTAGAGTAAACTTTACCCCCAGTGCCCTCTGTGATGCTCACAGCAGTCTTTGCCACAGGAGGCATAGAGGCTTCAAATGAGATCAGACCTGTGTTCTGCGTAACCTCTTATTTAACCAGACACCACATAGGTAAGGATTCTAAAGGGTTGTGACAGGGCTGGATGGTTACACCAATTTTTAGAAAGACTGAAGCAGAGACGAAAGAAATTTTACTTGCCTTAGGGAGTAAAAGAAGCTTAGACCAAGCAAAGAACAGAATCCAGTTCAGGTCTCAGTGGTCCTGATTATTTATTCTGATTGCCATGAGATACAACAGTAGGGTCTTGTTTCATAAACCTGGAGGTGATGGTTTGCTACAGTGAAATTCTCCCTGGTGTGATGGTATTCAGCACTGATGTATCTTACCTGCTGTTTTCCTCAATGTTGTGCCTTCTTGCCATGGAAACATTGGAATTACAGAATAGAGAACCACTGCTTTTTTTTCAGAGAAAAATTCTTTAAGCCAGTTCTGTTCTAATAGAAGCCACGGACCTAAATTATCTGACTGCCCTTTCCTTTGCAATTTAAATGGGATGTGATGGAAACAAAGAGTAGGCCACCACAAGCCTTTAGAGAAGAACTCTGGTAACTGATTCCCCTCCCTCCCCACTGCTCCTCCACCTCCCCTGCAGCCTACAACATGAATTTGTGCGATACCTCCACAACTCCTAAACATGCCTTATGAGCCCTGCCAAATGCAGCTGCTCTACAGAGCCTTTCATCTCCCATCCAACTACAAGGAGTGGGTGGTGTCGTACAATGGGAAGGGGCCTGCGGAGGAGAGTTATCAGGCTCTCCCACCAAGAAGAAAGGCCACTCCACCTGCAGTCCAGCTCTTCCATGTCACAGAGTGTCACAGAGGCATTTTCCATTTGCTCAAGCATGGAAAATATCCTCACTCACTCATACACTCTTATCCTTTGTTTGCAGAGGCAGTGAGAATGCAAAAGCATGGGAGCATTTTTCACCCAAATACCTACAGTGCTGAAATATGTTAAGTGCTGCACAAGGCAACTTACAATAGATGATCTGAACTGCAGCAGTTACTGCCTAAAAACAAGTGGCTGTAATTACCTGGTTGGTTGCAAAGCACAGCTCTTGAGTGGTGTTGTGAATTTACTGCATGCAATTTGCAAACAAAGAAAATTATCACAGAAAAAAGATTTGATTCTGTAAGGGGCAGTCCCTGAAGACCTCTGAAATCAGAGATTCAGAACACAGGGTACTGTAGAAGACCAATGAATTACTACAAAGCAGTTGAAGGAGACAATGGATGGAAGGTACAGAGGCAGGAAAAGATGCCCACCCCATTTCTAACACCTCTTCCAAGTGCAAAGGAAGCACGCAGTGCAGTGGCATTAGAAGTTGTTGACCAAACACCCTCTAAAAGGCCTTAGTGTAAAAGAGGCTTGAGAGGCATGGGTATGTCAGCTGCTGTGGCCTGCTCAGATGGTAAAGCTGTTGTCTTTCTCTTGTAGCTCAACACTGTGGCAGCAGATCAAAGTTTCACAAGCAGAGACATCGAGTCGGGGGCCATGCAGCTGAACACAGAAGTGTGCCCCATTGGGAAGCTCTCTCGCCGGGGCTTCTACCTGGCTTTCCAGAACTCTGGGGCTTGTGTAGCGATGGTGTCTGTCCGAGTGTATTACAAGACTTGCCCGGAGGCGGTGCGGGGCCTGGCCCGCTTTCCAGAGACGCTGGCAGGGTCGGAGGGGCTGACAGAGGTGCCTGGGGTCTGCGTGGAGTACGCGGCTGAAGAAGTGGGCTCTCCCCCCAGGATGCACTGCAGCACTGACGGGGAGTGGCTGGTACCAGTGGGCCGATGCCTTTGTGCTGTGGGGTTTGAGGAAGTCGATGGGAGCTGCGTAGGTGAGTATGCAGACACTAGCTGTAGGCCATGGGAGAGGTTCCAGAGAGCTAGAGATCAGAGTATCTGTAAGCAGAAGGTGGGATCAGGAGAGTTGGTGTGGTCTGCCTCTCCCTTGCCTACCCTCTGTATCTTGTATCTTTCCTTCTTCTTAGCTTCTGTTTTTCGGTTGTGATTTTTCTCCTTATGTGTCAGGTGTAAGACCTGCACACACCTCTCCACTCCCTCCTGGGCTTCATCCAGGAGCTTTCAGCTCTGGAGCTAGTTTCTGCGAGCTGTAACTATGTGATTGACACTGACTCACTCAACAACTGGTTCTCAACCCTTGAACAGGAGCCTTGTTCTCCCAGGGCAGACGGGTCAGACACACAGAGCAGGGTATTTGTCCCGTGACTAGAGAGTTGAGAGGCAGAGGGGACAGGTTTCTCCTCTGTCCCTCGTTCTTCTTGGACTGGGATGGCTCCTGTGCCATGGGAAACCATGTAAAGCGTATTGCGCAATACCGTGGTGCCTGCTCTTCTGAAGAGCAATTAGCAAGCAAGCGTCACCAGGGTGCTGGAGTCACAGCAAGCAAGGGCTGTTGGAGTAAGAAGTGCAGGGCTCTCCTTTGGTTGCAGAAGGGACAAGATTCAGCTTCTTAAGGCAACTTAGTTTGACATGTGTAGTGTTTTGGGGGATACATATTGCTGCAGGGAGAGAGGTAAAAGACAGCAGATCTCTGCTCTTGTTGACAGAGCTGTATGGCACAAGGCTAAGGCCATAGGGATCCACGCAGTGCTCTGATTCAGCAGGTGATCCGTGTCTCTATTTTGCTCTACTACAGGGATCTAGTGTCTCTATGAATCCCTACTGCTTGCTGCTCGTTTTGCTTGGGGAGCTGGAGAAGGTTGAAGCACAAGATCCTTGCCCTCCTCCAGCAATCCCCTCTCCTTGCACAGCCCAGCCAGTTTTTCCACTTAGGTGCTACAGAGCTCTCCCCGCCCTCCTGAGAGCACTCCTGTGGGAAGGGGCAGGGAAGCTGTCATGTCCGGACAAGCCTCGCCTGCTATCGCAGCACAGGTTCATTCTACATCTGTGCTTTCATCCCACTCCGCCCAAGTACAGCTGCAGCCAGAAGTATGTTTTGCAGGATTAGTAGGGACCAGGGAGGTCTCCCGGGAGAGGAAGGGAAGAGGGGAGAACCTAGCAGGAGTAGGGAGAGGTACTTCATGACCAGAACAGTGTCTTACTGGAGCATCAGGGGAGAAGGTGAATGCAGGGGGATATCTTAGGATCAGCTCCCTCAGCAGAAAAGACCAGACTGTGCAATGGACTGGGAGCAATCCAACTGAGGATAAAGACTGAAATCACAGCTTTTACTTTGTCCTCAGAACAGAAGAGGAATTCTTCAGACATGTAAATTGTCACAGGATGGAAGACCTTGCAGTGTCATTCTGATTCTGAGTTTTGCCTAAAGTAGGGAGAAAAAAAAAAAAAAAAAAAAAAAAAAAAAAAAAAGAAAGCTGCACCTTTGCCTTTTAATAGGGAAAAGAACCTGACCTTTGTTACAGGACTGGAGACAACAGAAAGCCAGAGGGTCAGGTCCTTAACTTGTTCCTTCAGTCTCTCAGTGAATTCCCAGCTGTATAAAGCTCTGCTGGACACAGAATGGCTCAGCCACCCCACAGTCCCAGAAAAGCCGTGCCTGCCCCACAGCATTCAGACTTTGCTGCCCATAAACCCAGAGCTCGTGATTAACTTCCTCAAGTATGTAATTTGCTGTGCCCCGGCCTGTGCTCTGGCTCCTTGCTGGGCTCTGCAGGGCGGCAGGTGAGCCCAGCTCCCCGTCAGCCCCGCGCTGGTGCCTGCAGCAGGCTCACCAGGGGCACCTGCAGGAATACGGAATAAAGGAAGCGCCCCAGCCATCCTCTCTGCCCTCTGGTGCTTGGTGAACAGGCCCTTTCCCAAGCTTGTTTTTCCCATCGCGCCGCCCGGAGCGAGTGCCCAAGGCCCGGGGAGCCCGGGGGCCAGCGGGGCTGGGCGGGGGCCGAGGCTGCTGGCTGTGCGCCCGCCTCCCCCGCCCCCGGGGCGGCCGCGGGCAGCCGCCCCTCCAACTCCTCACCCCCGGGGCAGGCGGGGGGGAGCCGGGAACCCCGGCAGGCCCGTCCTCACCGCCGGCCCAGAGCCGGCCCCAGAGCCGGGCCGGGCCAGGGCGGGGCCGGGCCGGGCTCCGCGGGCCGCTCCCGCCCCCTGCCGGCCGCCGCCGCCACCTCGCGTCAGCGGTGTCCGCTCCTGCCGCCCCTGCCGGGTTTGTCCCTGCCCGGTTTGTCCCTGCAGCCCCTGCCCGGTTTGTCCCTGCAGCCCCTGCCCGGTTTGTCCCTGCCGGATTTGTCCCTGCCGGGTTTGTCCCTGCCGGCCCTGCCGGGTTTGTCCCTGCCACCCGAGTACCCCGGGCCGCTCCCGCCCTGCGGCCTCTCCGCAGCCTGTTGCCTCCCTGCGAGGCATCTCCTTGGAGGGGCTCGGCACCGCCGGTGGCACAGCAGATGTGGGCGCTGGAGCTCCGAAGTGCAGGAACAGAGGCTCTCCTGGGGTTGGATTTACCTGTTCTGGAACACGAGTCTTATGAGGAGCGGCTGGAGAAGCTGGGGGTGCTCAGCACGGAGGCTCAAGGGAGACTTTACCACTCTCTACCAACAGCTGAAAGGAGGGTGTAAGCCAGGTGGGCATCAGGCTCTTCTCCCAGGAAAGTAGTGACAGGACAAGAGGACCTAGTCTTTAGCTGGTTTAGGTTGGACATTAGGAAGAATTTCTTCACAGGAGGGGTGATTAGACATTGGGATGGGGTGCCCGTGCAGGTGGTGGAGTCACCATCCCCAGAGTTGTTTAAGGAAAGACTGGATGTGGCACTTAGTGCCATGGTCTAGTTGACATGGTGCTGTTCAGTCACAGGTTGGACTCGATCTCAGAGATCTTTCCCAGCCTAATTGAATCTGTGATTCTTGCAAAGGTTCCCAACCCCAAATTTCTATAATTGACTTGCAGATGGTCTCAACCTGATAAGAGTCTATGTATATTGTATCATATCTGTGGCAGGTGCTATTACACAGGCAACATCAGAATCTCTGTGTTATACAAGAATGTGGCCATCCACTTCCTTTCTTTTTTATGCCAAAGCTCTCCTGACCCAAACTGATCCAATGTCATGAACTCTCAAATCTTATGCTGGAAGAAAGTGGCAGGAGGCTTCAAAACTTTCATCTTCAGTCCAGCATGTAGAAGTGTTCTCAGCTGTGAGCAGCCTGAAGATCAAAGTAACTTTTATTGCCTGTTTCTCAAAGGGATGATTTGATCTGGAGTATAAATAGAATCTCTTTGGGCTGTGACAATCAATACTTGAGCCTTTTAATTATTTTCAATGGCCTTTGCTATCATTAATCACATAGTTGCATGATTGTATCTCAGAATGATGGATTTTCCTGAGAGGTTCTGTCATTTCCCAGAATCCACCCAGAAGGTGCTGGTTGCTCTTACTTGTGGTAATTTCTCTTTCATGGGCTCTTTAAGCATCCCTTCTGCAGACTGATGATGAGTAGTCTTGTTTGGCCTGTGTTAGTGGAAAGTTTTCAAGGTCCCTCAGGTGTTCCTCTGTGCCACAGAGTAGGAATGGCTGGGTTGTTTTTATCTGTCTTTTGGATAAAGAATCGTTTCCTATACTATGCTCCATCACAGTAAGCCATTTGTGTGAGGCTCCTGAACAGATGGTTTTCTCCATTGGGATCTCCTGAGGGATTACACAGGATGTTGTTGCTTTTATAGTGCAATATAAAAAGGGTCATTCCCTCAATGCACAAGTTAAATGCAAAGTGGTAGCTCTGGCAGAAAATAAGTGTATGCATTTCTCAACCATCTGATTAGTAATAGCTTGGTTGTTTCCTTAGCTAAAGAACATTTGATTAATTTAGCACAGGTTGGCAAACCATTAAATTCAGAGGTTGCCTTAAGCTCCATCACTGATTTTCTCCCCCCTACTGCACAACCGTAGAGGTGAAGCATTGACTTTGAGACAACTGGTAAGCTGACCAGTGCTTCTGTGGTTTGAACTAATAGCAACACAGCAAAACCAGCTTGTCAGATGTTATACTAAGAGAGTGTGGCTGCTCATTTTTGCAGGACTGGAAGTAGAAAACACGTGACACCTATTCCCTTGCAGTCGGTGTTGGCTCCACAGCCAGTTACACTCCATCCTGTGAGGTGAACTGATAGCTTCCTGTTGTACCCCAGGGCCCTGCTCTGGCACAACACTTGAAATCAGGAAAGATGCTTCTGCTAAAAAGCCTACTGGCTACCCATATGAAGTCAGCAAGCAGAAGACTCTGAGGAGTGCAAGGATTTGTAGCTACTATTTATGGTTCTTATTCATGGTGCAGAAAGCTTGAAGGAAAATGTGGGGACCAGTCTGGGTTTACAGTGAGAGAAATTTCTGAGATTGACTGGATTCTGTATTCATACAGCATCTGTGAGGAGTTAGATCCCCTTCTTCAGTCTGCACGTCCTGCCATAATACTGATGCTACCCTGAGTTTGGATATTCTCTCTATCTGCTCTGAGATGATTGATCTAGGTGACTGCCAGGTGTCCAGGTATTCCTTGCAACCTAAATATTTCTGTGAACTAAAAAAAATGGAGGCAGATAAAGGAGCGTTCAACAAGCTGAGCAAAACCGCCAGGCAGTTTTTCTGTTGGTCTGGGTTTATTGATTACCTTGTGTTGGCTTGTTTGTCCTTCCACAGCCTGCCAGCGAGGGTTCTACCGGCACTCCCTGGATGCTAAACGCTGCCTGAAGTGCCCTCCCAACAGCTTGTCCAATGAGTCAGGGGCTACGTCCTGTCCCTGCAATGCAGGCTTCTACCGAGCGCCTTCGGAGGGCCAGAACGTTGCTTGCACCCGTGAGTTGCACACAGAAAGAAAGAACAATATCCATACAGGCTGGGGGATGAACTTACTGAGAGCAGCACCATGGGGAAGAACTTGGGGGTCACTGGTGGGTGAAAAATTGGGCCTGAGCTGGCAGTGTGAGCTTGCAGCCCAGAACGCCAAGTGTTATCCTGGACTGCATCAAAAGCATGTGCAAGGGAGGGGATTCTCTTCCTCCACTCTGCTCTTGTGAGACCTCATCCGGGGAGGGCTACATCCAGGTCTGGGGCCCCCAGTATGAGAGAGACATGGACGTGTTGGATCAGGTCCAGAGGAGGGCCATAAAAATGATTGTAGGGATGGAACACCTTTCTTATGAGGAAAGGTTGAGAGAATTGGGGTTGTTCAGCCCGAGACCAGAAAGCTTTGGGGAGATCATCTTGTGGCCTTTCAATACTTAGTGGAGCCTGCAAGGAAGATGAAGAAAGTGTTTTTATACCAAGGCCTGTAGAAACAGCACAAGGGACAATGGTTTTAAACTGAAAGAGGGCAGATTTAGACTGGACATATGGAAGAAATTTTTTATGATGAGAGTGATGAGACACTGAAACAGGTTGTGGGGGCCATATCATTGTTAAAGGCCAGGTTGGAAGGGGCTTGGAGGAACCTGGTCTAGTGAGAGATGTCCCTGCCTCTGGCGAGGGGTTTGGAACTAGAAAATCTTTAAGGTCTCATCCAACCCAAACTATTCTGTGATTCCATGAACAGTGATCTGGGGGAAGAAACAAAAGGCTGGAAAATGGGGATGAGAGATCAGAGAGGGAGAGGCTGGGGTGGAGAGAGAGCTGCATCAGCAGACGGGAAGCTGAACTTTGTGCATTAACAGCTGGATCTAACACTCCTTTTATGCTCCCCATAGGCCCACCCTCGGCTCCCCGCAACGTCAGCTTCTCCCTCATTGGCACCCAGCTGAGCCTGTGGTGGCAGCCGCCCAGTGACCACGGCGGGAGGAAGGACCTGACTTACACAGTCTTCTGCCAGCGCTGCCATTTCCTGTCCTGTGAGCCCTGTGAGGCTGGCGTGGGCTTCTCCCCCAGTGCCTCTGGTCTCACAAAGCCTGCAGTGGACGTGGATGGCCTAGAAGCTTACACCAATTACACATTCACTGTGGAAGCCCATAATGGTGTCTCAGGGATGGGACCTGCTCCACAGAGAACTGCTCCAGCTGTCTGGGTCTCAGTTGGACATGCAGGTTAGCAGAAGCAGAGAGAACTTCTTCCTGCTCATCACGAAAAGGAAGAGGAATCTCTGTGAATATTTAAGCTTTCTCCATCTTCTCCTTCTGCCTGACACATGTGTTGGTATGGTATGATATGGATTCTAAAGTATCTCTGCCTCTGGCAGGTAAAGTCCAATAGTCATATTCCTTGCAGATCAAAGTAGCAGTAATCATTATCCACCAAGAGCTATGAATACACCAAGAACTTAACAGAGGTGAGGAGGATGAAGCCCTCCCTGTCACACGGCCTAAGTATTGTTACCTGTGTGACAGGAAGAATGAGGGCTGTGTCATGAAATATTTCCCATGACTCAGATATTGCAAAACACCAAACACAATAGAAACCCTGATGTAACTGGAAAAAAAAGAAGGTTTTGAAAGCATGGAGGGATGAGGATGTTAAATCTTGATACATTTCTGTAGGCTAGCTTCAATCTAGCTAGTTTGGCTGTCCTGTAAATACTTTCCCGAGCACCATGAAATGTGATTATAGAAAAATGACATCACAGTGCTCAACAGTGCTCAACCAATGCTCTTGGTGTATTCCCTGGGTTCTAATTTAGTAACAAAATATGACTTTTCTTCCTGGTGCTATGCGGGGGCAGCACAACTCTGAGCTAGAAAAGAAGAGCTACTTTTGGCTTGCCTCATCACTTCCTGATGATGATGAAGGACAAGGAGAGAACCAGGCTTAATTCCTCAGTCCTTGCAAACTCTTGAGAATTATCTTTTTATTCATGAACAGCATGCATTTGCAGTCAGCTGAGAGATTTTGAGCATTGAGTTTCACTGTACCCTTATGCAATGCAGCTGCATTCATAAATCATTACATAGGATAGCTGTGCTACTGCTGCTGTAGGAACATTAAATCCTAACATTTTTTATTTCAAATTGGACACTTTCAGTGCAGTCCTGGAATAACTGTAATTTCTTGGAACATGGATTTTGTTTTGAGGGCCAAACAAAGTTATACTTCCACTGTTAGGGCAGAAGCACACTGTTCACAGAAAGCAATTAAGCACAACCAGAGACCCCATTTCCCTTCCACCACACAAGAGAAAAATTGCAGTGGCAATGAGACTCAGTTACAGTTGCATGGTATGACCAGAGCTTCTGGTGGAGGGAGGAGGTAGTTTGCATTTTGTTTATATTCCTCCCTCATGTTCTGTGTTCTCTCCCACTGCAGCTCCAGTGACAGTATCCCAGTTTATTCTGACCCAGAGAGATGACAGTAGTCTTTCCGTTTCTTGGCTTGCCCCACGGCAGCGCAGCCGGACCTCAGTGGAGTACGAGGTCATGTTCTTTGAGAAGGTAAGGCCTGCCTGATTTGCTCTTCCCCCTTTTCACCCAAAGGGGTGGAAGTGTCCTCTTGTTCAGCCTGCATTTGTTACTTGATCCTGTTTGGTTCCTGCAGGGAGAGGAGGCACGTTATACCGTGAAGCACCTCCTTGAGCCGAATGTCACTCTGAGAGACCTGCAGCCAGACACAGCCTACCTGCTCCGTGTGAGGTCCATCACACCCCTCGGGCCTGGGCCCTACTCCCCGGAGCAGGAATTTCGCACCCTTCCACCAGGTAAAGGACAAGCACTGGTATCTCATCTGGGAGAAGGTCACTTCCCCATGTATTGATTGTATATTCTGTCCCCGTGACAAGATTGTATATTCTCGTGGTAGGTGGATCTCTTTTTGTGTTCTGCTGGCTGTAAGGCAAGACACCACTCTCCTGAGTTTCTTGTCACCAGAGCCAAGCCTGTTGCTTTGTAAAGACAAAAGACATTTTTCTTGTTTCCTTGCTGTCTTATAAAAAAAAAATTGCTTGCACTTTCCCCTCTAGACCTGATCAATCTCAGTTTAATGTGTTGTACTGGCACAATACTTAACCAGACCTTCATTTAGGTCTGAAAGACATTTTAATTTTGCCTAATGTTTCTAAGTTTGCATGCTGATCAAATGATTACCATGTGCCTCCTTTTGTGTGCCAGTTACTAGTGAAAAGGAGAACTCAGAGGACCTATTTTTTCCAGCTTTATCAGTTCCACTGTATGTAGGCCAGCTCCTGAACGTAGCTCTGCCCAAAGAGATGGTATGTGCCACTGCAAAAAGTTCTTCATTAAAGTACAATGTGTAGAAGGCCAAGCTGTCAGGGCCACAAGAAGACCTTTTTCCTGTGTCAAAGAACATCTTATACAGGCCTGACATCCAACCTCCTCTCTCCCTGGGTCCCCAGAAGCTTCCCCTTAATCTAAAGTTTTCTGTAATTGAATTTGCTCTCTCTTCATTCCACAGACTCCCACTGACCCTATGGATAACTTTAGAAATACATGTATTGAAGTGCTGTATTTGAAAGACTAATTTTATTGTAATGAAATAAGGACACAAGGAGGAAAGCTAAGGCATACCTTTATACATTTTAACTAAATAGTTAAATTAACAGTGTAAAAGCTGATAAGGAATTGGATACCATTACTGGAATATAAAGGTTGGGCCCTTTTTGGCACCAGGAGCTTCTGGTAAAATCTTCATGAAGTCACAGTGACAAATGATGATAACAAAAATGATGTTTAACCAATTAAATTATGTACTACGAAGACCCTGTGAAAAGGATGTAAATTAGCATGCACTTTTTTTTTTGATTAAGAAAGAATAAGTTAGAAAATACTTTCATCAATATTAGGCTTTATTTCAAATGAAAGTTGATCACCTTATCATGCCAAGACAAAGATATTTTGAATATGAAAGGGATTAAAAAGAAATACCAGCAAGGTTTCATTTGATACTACTAGGAACATTTTCTAGCTTTTATAGTCTAGGCATATTAGTGTAGCAGGATTTTCAGGGAGTGGCCATTTTTTATTTAAATCTGAATTTGTAATTTAGAGCCCTTAAATTCCTGCAGAGATCCTATGTATCTAAAAGCTTGTCCATTTTATTAATAAAGATACTATTTCACCTTCCATATCTTAGCTTTTTGATTTTAACAAAACAAAGACATTAGCTCTGTCTCTTGATTTCTGCTTGACTGAGCTGGTGATTTTTAATAATTTTAGTGGCATGAGTCAGAGGAAGAATAACTGGTGTTAATTAGGCTTTATGGATGCTGACCATTGGACTAGATGTTAGGAAACACTTCTCCACACAGTTCTGTATATCATCTGTTCCTTGTTTTAAAATCTGCTCATTTATTTAAAAAAAAAAAAAAAAAAGAGGGGGATTTTCTTTTGTATGGATGTTTTGGGAAAATATTAAAAATATGTAGATTCTCATTACTTCTCCATTAATGCATTTTAAGGGTTTTTTTATTATTATGGGAAATAAATTTTAAAAATACCAACAGAGGTAATATAGCATTTTCTCTGATGAATTCAAATGTACTTTGTGGAAATGCCTAGCTCTAGCTTGAGAACCTAAGTGGAAGGAGACAGCCTGTGTTATGTGAACACTATTTGAAAGCTATCCAGTCACAGAATGAAACTACCTGATGCTCAGTTTCAAGAAAACAGGAATATGATAGAGTGCAAGTTTGTAAGTCAGTACTTGGTTCAGGAGTCCTAAGCAGTGAGGGGCTTTTGTCAGGGTAATCAGGCAAAGGACCAGCCCCAGATATTGGTGGGTAATTAATTTCTTAAGCAAGAAGAGAGTCACTTTAGACTGTTGGGGAAAATCATGTTTTTGCTTTGTCATCCTTTAAATCAGGTACTGAGCAGGAAGAAGGGCTTGATCTGAAAGGGTTGTTGGAGAGGAGAGTGAGGGAAGGAACATCCATTCTTAATTTTTGAAAGTGTCATGGAATTTAAGTTGGAGATCAGACATGGGGATAAATTGCTCAACTGGAAGACCAAGACTGTAGATAAGAGTCAACCAGATAACCACCAGAAGGTGCTCCATGCACATGAATAGCAGTGTGACAGGACTCCCATCTGGTGGCTCTGCTGCCTGGAAGACAAGTGGCTGTAACTTGTCTAATGCCATTAACTGGTAGAGACTACTTGGTATGTTCCAGACAAATAGATATTGGTCTTTTAAGTGCTATGGCCTCTCTCTTTGTTTCTGCAGACACAGGAGCTCTGTCTGGCGGAGTCGTAGTCGCTATTATCTTCGGAGTTTTCCTATTTATTGCGCTAACTGTGGGAATTCTCATGTTTTGGCGAAAGTAAGTATTGATTTTTGGTATTGAAAAAGGTATAGATGTAGGAATAGCTGAGCCGTGGGAGCTTGAGAAAGGGAGGCCCTGATTTCTCACAGGATATTGTATACGTAGAGGTTAGTCAGAGAAGAAAAACACCAGCGTGCTGCAGCAAGGTGGAAAAGGTTTCAGTAAATAATTTTGATTAGCAAGATTGGAGGGATTAATACTGTAAGATAAGGTTTGCTGTTGGGAAAAGAGGAATATGTCATGATTTCTCAGATTTGTTATAATCCAGTAGTATCATGTTGTTATCATGACAGAAGAATAAAAACACTGTTATGGTACAATCATTTCTATAGCTGCTGAGCAGTTGAGTGGTAATACATGTATCCAGTCATTTCAGACCATTTTTCATACACAGTAATGTTGGGGTCCTCTACCCATATACAGAATTCTACTTTCCATCTCAATGTCTGTAAGGCTGCTATTGCTTGGTTTTAAGAAGATGAGGTACTCTACTGAAAGCATACAGAAAACATGAAATAAGCATAAATTTGTTTGTTACTCAGCACAAAACTCCATGTATGAAAACAAAGCTTAATTTCTAGATGTTAATGAAGCATCACATTTTATTGCCAGCTGTATTTTTCCAAGTAGGTGCAGTGTCTGGTTCCACTTTGCTCTTTGCTACCCTAAACTCTGTCCCTAACCAACTAGGCCAGACACCTTGGAAGTCTTGCTTTTCCCTTTGCTGTCTGCTGACCATTTTATTTTCACGGTTCTTTCTGATGTTGCAGGAGGGCTCGTCGGAGACACGCACGGCCAGATTACAATACTTCGGGCTTTGAGCGAGGTGAGGTTCAAAGGGGTAATAAAACCAGGGGGAAGCCTAGAATGTGTTGGAAGGAATGAGAAGAAACATTAGCTTGAGACCAGACACTGGCATGGCTTTTCTGATGTAATTTTCTTCTTCCTACAACAGTTCTACTCTTCAGCGCAGGTTTGGTAGATGGTTTTACTGTCGTTGTCAGAAGCCCAAGGATTCACTTCTGCTTTTGTAGTTATGCTTTTAAAAGGTTGTCCAAAGAGTCGACAGGTTAATTTGCTCTTTTGTTTCCCTTTACCACAGAGAAGGTCTGGTTGAAACCCTATGTAGATCTGCAACCATATGATGACCCCAGCAGAGGGGTGCTGGAATTCACTAAGGAACTGGATGCCTCTTGCGTCACTATGGAGAATGTGATTGGAGAGGGTGAGTTACTTATTGCTCTCCCCATCTTTCAGTTTCCCCACACTGTTGTTTTGCTGCCTATCCTCGAGTTTATCTGTAACATTTTGCCTCTGGTTGTCTTCAGGGGAGTTTGGGGAGGTCTATCGTGGGTCCCTGCGACTCCCGGGGAAAGAACGCATTGTGGTTGCCATCAAGACTCTGAAGTCAACTTATTCAGACTCACAGTGGTGGAATTTTCTGCGTGAAGCAACAATTATGGGGCAGTTCAATCACCCAAACATTGTGCGTCTGGAGGGAGTTGTCACCAAAAGTAAGTAAGAGTGTGAGAGAGAGTGTCCTGGGATGAGAGCAGAAACTGGCACATTTCTCAGGCCTTTCTTAGGGAGTTTGCTGTCAGAGAGGCTGTTCTGGGAGAGGACAGGCATTGTCATATCAGAGAATGAGGAAAGGAGGAGAGGTATGGATTTCCAACAGAGTCCTGAGGCAGTGTTAGGAGAGACTTCTAGGGCTGGTGAGTGGATGAGAAGTCGGGACAGTGTGAGGGATGCTGCAGGGTCACATGTGCCATACAGGGAGGAGTACAAGATCATTGGGAGATGTGTAAGGAGAAGGGGCAGCCAGCCCTGCCAGTGGAATGGGAGTGTTAGCTAGGGTTGGACATGGTTCTCTGTGTTGGGGAATATGGAGAGCTTTGAAAGGAATGAGTAGGAGAATTTGAAAAGGACTGAAACCCTCTTGTCTTCCTCAAGGGAGGCCGATGATGATCATCACTGAGTATATGGAAAATGGAGCACTGGATACCTTCCTCCGGGTGAGAAACTCCACTCTGTAATAAGCTTGTGTACTACCAGAACTCACACTTGACCTGGATTTAGGGCCCTAAAATAAAACTAGAAATAAGATCCAGACATCCACTTACTTTCTGCTTACTGACATTTCCAGTGTCAGCAGCAGAAGCTTAATGTCATCCAGTTTGTTCAGTGACAAGAGTGGCATCTTTGGTAGTTGAAATGCAACTGCTTAATGATGACTGGAGACCACCACCAGTCCCTTAGTGAGAACCTGTTGGGGCCTTTGGGCTGCAGCATTGCCCTTTTGCTTGTTCACCACTGTCCACTTTTGTATGTTGATAAGGTCAGCAACTAGAAACCAAGTGGATCAACGTCACATCTCTTACTTCTTCTTCTTCCATGCAGGAGAATGAGGAAAAATTTAGCCCTGTGCAGCTTGTGAGCATGCTGCAGGGAATAGCCTCTGGCATGACCTACCTTTCAGAACACAATTACGTGCACCGGGATCTGGCAGCTCGCAACATCCTGGTAACACGCAGTCTCCAATGCAAGGTGTCTGACTTCGGTCTCTCCCGAATTTTGGAGAATGACGCAGAGGGAACCTATGAAACCAAGGTAACGCAAACCCAATCCTTCAGCCTTGTAAATTAACTGTAGGCTCTGAGAAAAACCTAGTAGTAAAATTGCAAGTCACTGTGTGGATGGTTCAGAAGGTGGTACTTTTGTCTCTGGAGTCCGTGTTGACTTTGTTTGCTAAGAAATTCAGAAGGACTGTGGTGTTGAAATGAGAAGCAAATAGGAGGTCTGATCTCTTGGACTCAGCTACTAAATCTAGCTTTGAAGATAGCCCTGCTGTAATCAGAATTTTGGACTAGAGTCATCTCCATGTCTCTTTCAATGAAAGTTCCAGTAATTCTAATGCGTGGTGTCCTTCAAAGCAGGGCTGTGACTGGTGTCAGGCTCTTACTCCACAGCAGAGATTTTGTGTAGCATTCAACTAAACAGAGGGCTTAAACTCATTTATTTTCCAAGAATATTTCTCTCCTTTTGAGAAATTTCCCTGGGGTGGTTACATGTCACTTCAAATGAAGTGGGCTCAATCTCTGAACCACTTTGTAAGGTCCTTGCATGAAAACACTGGAGAAATACAACTCAATGATAGATGCTGGATACACTGTTTCTGCTCTTCTACAGGGTGGTAAGATTCCTATCCGATGGACAGCCCCAGAAGCCATTGCTCATCGCATTTTCACCTCAGCCAGTGATGTCTGGAGCTTTGGAATCGTCATGTGGGAGGTGCTGTCATTTGGTGACAAACCATATGGGCACATGACCAATCAAGAGGTAACAGACACTGAGTTCAAGAGCTGATCTAAAAAATAAATGAGGCATATGGGAAAAACTTCTGTAGATCTCCCTCAGCCTTTCCCTCAGTCTTGACTTTCTTTTGAACGTATAACTACTGTGTTTCCCTCTCTGCTGCAGTACAACCAAATCAAGGACAGTAAGTATTGAGGTGTCAACAGCAGTAAGCCAAATTAAGGAGTGTTTAAATCAGCCATGGCATTTTGACCAGGAGATACTTTCCATTGGTTTTGTTTTCTCCTTTTCTCCTCTGGTTCTGATGCATTATGTCTGGTATCATTCTAGGCTCAGCACACGCTGTTAAAATTATTCCTCAGAGTATGGTTCACTGTGCCTATGCCAGGACCATTTGGTCCTCACTTTTCTTCACTTCTCATAAGCATGTCCTGAGTGGCAAATGGGAGGTAAACTAGTAAAGGACTGAAAATACATGCATATGCCACTTAAGCTTTTGGCATGCCTTACGTGTCTTCATCCTTGCTATGCTGCCCAAACCCTGTGTCATACATGTGTAATCTGCACCAGCCCCTCCCTGCACATTGTGAAGTGGTGAATGGCTGCTCCCAGAGGTCTCTGGCTCCTCTTCTGCACTCTCTGCTCTTGGCCAGATTTTTCTGTGTCCTCTGTGCAGGTGATGAAAAGCTTAGAGGATGGGTACCGGCTCCCCCCGCCTGTGGACTGCCCATCTATCCTCTATGAACTCATGAAGAGTTGCTGGTCACACGATCGGATGAGGCGGCCTCATTTTCAGGAAATCCGGGCACAGCTGCAACATTTCATCTCAAGTCCCCAGCTCCTCCGGCCTGTAGCAGACTTTGATCCCAGGTAAGCAGACTGTCACCAGAGGAGGAGAGGTTAACTGTGACCCTTCACCTCCCTGTCCCCAGCAGGAGGAGAGGCCGTGTGAGCGATGCAGACTGGAAAGATGCACCTTGAGTGCTCTGTGTGCGGAAGATAATGATCATCCCTGTCTCCAGAGGTGACAGAGGGCAGAGCCATCGGCCTGCTCTGACCTCACTGTGCAGAGAGCAGATTAGCTGGCTCAGCCCTGGCAGAGGGTGCTCGCTTCCCCTTTGGCCACTTTGGTCTCCTAGTGCTGTCCGTCCCAGGCGGTTGCCTGGCTAACGAAGGCTGTGTGTGTCTCTAGGGTAACGCTGCGTCTCCCCAGCTGCAGCGGATCCGACGGGATCCCCTACCGATCCATCCCCGAGTGGCTGGAATCCATTCGCATGAAGCGCTACATCTCCAACTTCCGCACTGCCGGCCTGGACACCATGGAGTCCATCCTGGAGCTCACTGCTGAGTAAGTGCAGGCCGGGCTCCCGCCGGCCACCTCGGCCTGGGCTGCAAGCTCTGCTCGTCCCTGTGCCATCTGAGCAGGCACTCGCATTTACTTGGAAGGCTTCTCTCCATCCTTCTCCATGCAGCTAAATGGAAGTGGACTGGCTTCTTGACCTAAAAGTGAATAATCATCCCAGAACTAGGAGCAGCCCAAACTGTGAAACTAATTCCCCAACTATCCATGTCCATGCTTGAGGCTTTTCAGGGGTCTTCAGCTGCTCTGAACTCATATCAGACACAATCAGCAAGGGGAAAGAATAGATGGCAAACAGATCTCTAACCTGACTGTCTCCCCACCCTTGTGGGACTTTGTAAGGTAATTTCCTTGCCAGAAACTCCATATAGACTAGTGATATACTCCCCACTCCATCAGCCAGGCACTGTTGTGTCATAGAGCAAATCTTTCTGGGCTCCTCAGAGGGACTCAGAACACAGCTGTATTTTCTCAGGGATGTGCAGCCAGCTCCAATCAGGGCAGTTACATGAAACAAATGAGCAGACACAGACCTGCTGAAGGGTTGAGACATGGCCCCTGTCACAAGCTGATTTAATCCCAAGTCCTGATGTACTGGGAGCACAGGTGTAGCCATGAGGTAGAAGAGGTCAGTTGGCTGGGTGGGCAGAGATGGCCAGGGAAGGGCAGGAATATCTAGGCGTTTCTTCCCTCTAGAGAAAAGGTAGGTGTATTAGGAGGAACTGAGGGAAAGGAGGCTTTCTGAACTAATGCTTGGTAACAGTTTCTGCTCTTACCCATACCCTCGCCCCTAAGGAACAAGAATAGCAATTCATTTTCTCCTTTCTTTTCCCATTTCCTTCAGAGACTTGAAACAGATGGGAGTGTCACTTCCAGGCCACCAGAAGAGGATCTTGTGCAGCATCCAAGGCTTTAAGGAGTGATCAGTTGTTGCATTCTCAAGCTTGAAAAATGTCCATCCTTACCAGATATCACTTGGAATCATTCCTATGGCAATTGCTTCCAAATGAGTGACTGGACAAGCAAAGCAAAACAAGCAGAACTGAAAAAGCTCATGAGGCAACACCACCTGCTCTCATTTCTGTTCCCCCTTGCTTTAGCTCTACAGCAGCCATCAGTATGTTTCAGAGCACTGGTCTTAGAAACTATTCTCTGTCTTCTGCAGTCCACTTTGTGCAGCACTAAGCAGGCCCTCTAGTCCACATACTGGAGTTTCAGACCCTCAGTGTATCTATCACATGGAATACAAAGTGGGTGCAGGGTGGTGGATAGTGTTTTAAGATTGGAGATGATGTTTCAAGATAGACTGGGACATTCAGGGAGCAGGCACAAGAATAAAGACAGGTAGAGACAGGGCTCATTCACTCCTTGGCACACATTCCTTCTCACTTCAGCACCCTTCTGTCTTTCTTATTTTGCATCAGGAACAAACTATTCAGTCCTTCACAAGGCTGCTGGTAAGGCATGTATTTTTTTTAATGCAGCTATTCTTGCTGTGAACACCACCCTGTGGTGTACTTCTTTCTTTGGAGGAGAAACTGGGAGTAGAAGCACACCCCGCTGTAACTTGTGTGATCACATCACCTCAGCATGTTGCTGTTTTGCACATGCACACTTCAGAGGGGAGATTTACATCTCTCCAAACTGCTTAATACCTTTTCTTATGCCGTGGACAGAAAACCCTTTACGTATCCATTTTTCTCTGCCCCTTTTTAAAAGAGACAATAGTCTTGTTTGGCTGGAATAGGGTATTTGTAACAGAAAAATGTGTAGGTGGTCTGTCTTACTCCTTCTCTGTGGAGGAAATGTTATTATTTATCAGATCTCAAGACCGTTATAGTCTGTAAATAATATTTTGTAAATAAACCTGTGGCAGAGCAGGCTGTGTTGGAATTCTTTGCCTTGTTTCAAATGTGATTGAGACCTTTAGCACACATATTGTAAGTCCCAGCAGGGTCCTTGCATCCAGCTTTAGTTGTTTCAGCCTATGGTCTTTGTCCATTTAACTGCAGATGTAACACTGAAGTGCAGTTGCATTAGGATTAAAGGATACCTTTGCAGCTGGTCACTTCAGATTTTTTTTCTTTCAAACCATTTACAGGCATATTTATCTAACATCCAAGTCCATTGTTTTACAGATCCTGTGATTATCCTAAATAATAAATATTAGCAACTACTGCTGTGTTTGACAAAATACAAGTGAGTAATAATTCTTTCTCCTGCAGACTAGACTGTCCAGGAGAAAGAAAAATTCTCACTGATGTTGCTAAGACTTTCTCTCACTCGGGAAGAGTAGCTACCTCAAGATTTATTTCTCAAGTCTAGATTGGTGAAGGCGAGTGCTACACATTCAGCAATGTGACTTGCTAGAGGTAACAGTTTCCATAACTGTATAATGCTCTAAATTAACACTGCTGCTTCTGGGAAGGCCTTGATTAACCATAGATGACAGGAGGGCTAGGAAGCAGAGATCTAAAGAACTGCAACCTGATACAAGGCTGGTTTCTATTCAACACAGACCATGGCTACACTATACCATGACTATAGTCACTGTAACTACAGCAAGAGAGAGAGCTGAAAAGCAAAGTTCTGAGTGTTTAGTATATCACTAATAGATGTCTTTAACATGAAGTACAGGTAACCAGTAACGTTGCTACCTGGCAGATACCCAAGCTAGCAGATAAGCCCTGATGAGGCTGACACAAGATTATGAGCTTGTGTCATGCACATGAAAACTTTGGCCTGTCAGTGCAGGTGATGGAGAAGTGGGAGTGCTTGATACATCAGATACTTGTGCTGCCAAGCAGAGGGACCTTAACAGGGGGAAGGAATGAGGGGAAATTTAGGAAGCTGAACCAAGGGAAAGGCAGAGCCTCATGACTGGGGAGGAACAGTCTCATGTGCTACAAGTTGGGGACTGGAAGGCAGCTTTGCAGGAAAGGACTTGCAGGTCACTGTGAAAGTTGCACCTGAGCTCTTTAGCAAAAGAAGACAACAATACCTGGACTGCATTTCAGCAAATGCATCACCAGTAACTGGAAGGAGGCAGTTATTCCTCTTTATTTAAGCATTGGTCAGACACCTGACATGTTGTGTCCAATTTTGGGGTGCCCAGTACAAAGAAGGATATAAACTTAATGGAGCAAGTCCAATGGAAGGCTACTTTGGTTTTGAAGGGATTAGAGGATCTGACATACAGGGAGAGGCTGAGAGAGCTGGGGGCTGTTCATCCTCAAGAGGAGAATGTTTGAGTGGCTTTTATCATTGTGTATAAATACCTGATGGGAGTAAAAAAGGAGCCAGACACTTCTCAGTGGTATCCAGTGAAAGAAGCAGCAGTGAGAACACACCAAAATACAGTAAATTTCATTTGAAGGCGAGCAAAAAACTTACAGTGAGAGCTGTTAATGCTGGAACAGATTATCCAGGTCTCATCCTTTAAAGTATTAAAAAGCAACCTGCTCTGGTTGACCCTGCTCTGAGCAGGGAGGTCCCCTCCAACTTGAAGTGTTAGAAGCTGCTGAATCAGCTGGCCTGGTAGAGAAGAGGCTGTTATAGTTCCATGTCCTCAGGGCACAGCCAGTAGCAAGCCTGAGCATGTATTCCCAATAGGCACTCATGCACAGAAAATCCCCAAGCACATAATGTGTGCACATACATAAACGCACGCACACTGTACAGGACTGGCCGGAGGCAGGGAGCACAGCAGACATGCAAGCACAGCACAAACAGCCTAATCCTCTTCCCTGGCTCTGACTGATCAGGATGAACCTGTTAGAGGGAGACACACACGTATATGATGGATCCCTCTAGTGCCTGAGACCAGCCATCCTGCAGCTCGCTCCACTCCCTGGAGCCTGAGCTGCTCTCCTCAGTTGCTGGCAAATCCTCAAGGCCTGCAGCCCTGCTGCAGTGGTGGGCAGGCAGACATGCACACACACACACCCTGGAGCCCTCCAGGAGTTGGCTCTACCCAGCAGCTGGCTCCAGGATTCCCCCATCTCCCAGTGTCCCCACACACAGATGCCAACGCTTTCAGCTGGTCTCCAGACCCCAGAGTGGAGTAGCTCCCGGGAGCTTGAGCAGCTGACTCACACAGGTCTTCACAGCATTTAGCCAGACCCACAGCCATGCCATGTCCTGGCTCTCTAATCTCTTACCTACTCACTGACTTGATTGTGCTGGTGATAACACAAGGACACACACACCCACACAATATGCATACACTCAGGTCTGTCCAGTTGCTGGCACTTAGATCTGCTTGCACAGAACAGATTCCATGCACAGGGAACCAAAACGAAAAAAAAAGCTAACATGAAGCCAGGACTATATGGATGACACACAGGGCAGGGCCAGACAAGAGTATGTGTACGTGCAGCCACCTCCTGTGCCCTTTTCCTGTCAGTTTTTCCCATGGTGCTTCTCATCCTTGTTCACTCCTGTTTCCTGCCTTTGATCTTCCCCCTACACATCCCCCATCTCAGAGGGGAAACCACCCTTTAACCCACAAGGTAATCCCTTCCCATTGACTCCACCAGACACCAAGGTTGTGGTCCTCTGATAGCCCTGGGAGGGGCAGAATTAGTGCTCCTCTACCCCAGCATTGTTCTTCTCTGCACTCCTTGGTGTTTGTGAGCACAAGCTTTTAATAATATGGTCTAGAAACCACCTCTCACAATAATGCCTACAAACTAGCAACAACTACAGTAAGAAAAAGAAATATATGATTTGTTTATTCTCTACTCACTCTATAGAAAACCTCAAGCCATTTACTGGATCAATTTACAAGGAGTCATTAAGGATTTTCCCCAAAATGGCAAGAATTCAAGAATAGGTTTCATGTCTCTGAAGTGTAGAGACATTGGTGCTTACCACAAAGAGGAGTTTCACCTGCAGTGACCATCACAGTAGCATGCTTAGAACCATAAACATCCAGGACAAACACTTTGTGAGAAGCAATAGAGGCAAACAAAGTGTGCACTTCTATTACAATCCACTTCCATCTCACTGGAATACCCACCTCTGAGTGTTACGCAGACTACAACATTGCTGTACTGAACTGCTTTAAAGGAGAGCTACTCTTCAGGCACAGAAAAATAGAAGTCTGGAAAGGAGACCAAGAGGTGGAGAAAGGCCATGTTCAGATTCCTGATCTCTGGAGGGTGGGTGGAACAGTCTTACATACATTTGGCAATGTATAAAAAAAGCTATACAATGGCAGTTCTACTGCCAAAGACGGCAACTCTCACGGGTGGCTGGACAAACACAGCAGACACAGGTTAATGGAAAAAACCCACACATTTTATTGAATGCAAACAGTGGTTGGACAGTGTCGTTATTCAAAAGGTTTGTTCAGTTTGAGACAGTTTCTAGTCCAGGAAATGGGGCTCAGTGCAGTAACACTTAGAGCCAGACAGTACATTGCAATTACACTGCAGCTTTCACTGACAGCAGTGAAAGAAACCCTACTGGAACAGGAGACATCCCTCAGTCTGCTGCATCCTCATCCACGCACTGAGACGCCTCCTCACCATGTGCTGCCAGTCCTTATGACAGCCTTTATTTGTAAACATGCATTCTTTGGACTGCTTTGCTACTCTGGTTCCCAGCCTGGCTATCCAGAAACCGCACTGGGAAACAATTCGTTTTGGGAAGGGGAAAAAGATTTAAAAAAAAAAAAAAAAAAAAAAAAGTTTCCAAACTCAGAAACAGAGTAGTATTTCAAACACTGCCAGTTTAATCTGGCCAAGGAAAAAAACGACAAGACAGTTAATCAGTAAAATCCATTAGAGACAGAAAAACTATAGCAGGTTAGCTTTTTCCAGCAACAGTAACAGATTCCCACTACTTTCTGCCTCCACACTCTAACCCAGGTGAGGGAGACATCCTGATAATGAGGTGTCACAAGATACAAAATAAAGACAGAAGTGGTGCCGAGATGCAGGCTTCCACCTTCTCAAGTCAAATCATCATTCTTGGCTCCATGGAACTGCAGAATGCTCTCAGCCCCTCCCAGCACCTGCCACCAGGTCCTTCTTGCTTCTTCCACCAGGCGGTGGTGGAGGTCTGATCCTTCTCCTCCAGAGTCTTGAGGGAACAGCGATTGTGCACTCACCTTGATCACAGCCCCCAGCCTGGAATGCACTGTGGCCAGGAAGCCGTGAAAGGAGAAGAGGTCCTTTCTTGGTGGGCGTGCAGAGTGAAGTCTAGGAGCAGTGAATCCTACATGAGTAAAGAACTGCGCTGGCGTAGTCTCCATGGGTAGCAGTCTGCCTTGTCAGGCAGAGGGGCAGGACAATGGCAGGGAGGGGAGGAGCACTGAGTGCGGGGGGCTCGAGGGAACGGCCGCTCCCAGCTCCTCAGCGCGCTGCTTTTGCACGGACGGTGTGACACTTGATACACAGCACGTGCCCATCCAGAGGGAAGCACCCATTCTCATCTGCTTCAATGGACAGGGGCTTCCCACAGTCCTAAATAGGAAAAGAAGAGGGAGGGAGCTCAATGATGGCCAAGAACAGGGTGAAGGCATCCAGTAAGAAATGCCCCAGGGGGTCAGGATAATCACTCAGAGCCCACTGCTCTGTCCGTGTGGTGCTAATGGGAGATGCTGTTTTGAGGGGAGAGCAATCCCAGCAAGTTCCCCTCCTATACACAGCTGATGTATTGGGGTGTTAGAGAATGCAGCAACCCTGCACAGCCCCTCTGTTCATGCCTGTGACTGTCCAATCCTTTTCTGAACATGCTTCAAAAAGACTCTAGATTAATTTAAAACAACTTCAGTCTTTGGTCAGCAAAGACAACAAAGGTGCCCAGTTACTGGTGATGGGCACGGGAGACATGGGAGGAGGAGGGCCACCAGGCTTACCTCACACTTGTAACATTTCATGTGGAAATTCTTCTCCAGTGCAACAACACGCACCGTCTCATCCTTTCCAGGCTCTGGCATGATAGGTTCACTACAGACTGAGCAGCGTGGAGCATACTTCCTACAACACAGAACCATGGAGGAGAGACCATGACCACCGGGGTTACATGCAAGGCAGGCCTCTTAGTGCTGTTCAATGGCATTAGCAGCAGTGGAATAGTAAATGCTTAGGTGGAAATACATCTTAATACTTTGCTGACTCATTTTTAACTTCACCTCTGACAGATGACATGGGCAACCCAACCACATACTGCAGCAAAAAGAAGCAGGTGTGAGGGAATCTGCTTTCTCTCATACACCACATGCACGTGGCTCTCTCCATACCTGTGGTAGTCATCCACACAGTGAGGCTGGTTGGACTGGTCCACAATGAAGGAGGTCCCCTCCAGGGGGGTATGGCACATCACACAGGTGAAGCACTGAGGATGGTATGAGTTACCAGTGGCCTTCAGCATCCGGTCTGTGATGGTCTGCTTGCAGACACTGCACTTTTCCAAAGTGCTCTGAGCCCAAAGAAAACAAATAAGATGCGTGAATCCCATCTGCCATCCCTGTGAGGCTACACCACAGAAAGCAAAGATGGAAGGAGGAAGGGAAAGCGAGAGAGAACCACAGCGAGCTCAGTTCTCTCCAGCAGCTTTCCCCCCAGTGACTCACAGCATAGCAGTCCTCACAGAAGGGCTTCTCATCCACATTGTAGAACTGCTGCCCCTGCAGCTGCTTCTCACATTTGAAGCAGGTGAAGCATTCCACGTGGAAGAGGCGGTCCAGGGCCCTCACAGCTGGCTGGGTTCGTGACAGGGGCTTCCGGCAGAAGCCGCAGAGCTCTGTCAGTGGAAGAGGAAAGGGATCAGGAGGGATGAAAAACCCACCAGACTCTTAATCTTACTGCTGTCCACTGTGGGAACGCACCAGAAGTTGCAGCCTCTGCTGGGGGCGGATGCTCCATATCCTTCATTAATTTCTGGGTCAACTTCTCCAGCTCTTCTACCTCCTTCATTGTCAGACAGGAATTCCCCCTAGGTGGATCTGCACTGGAACCTGTGGGTCTATGCTGCAGGAAGAGGAAATATTCAATCCCAAAGGGCAGACTTCCTCCCATCCTGTCCCTAAGAAACCTATTTCTCTTGCCTTTACAGGTCCTCTCTGTTCATCTCTAGGAACAATCTGCCATCCACTGTGCTTGATTCTTTCCACCTTTACATAAAGTCCTCCACCACTATCTCATAGTTAGATACTCTCTTATATATAGATACACAGTAGATTACTCTCTCTCAGATGGGTTAACAGCCTCCCACAGCCTGGGGCAGATCTGCCCTCATCCTCCCAACTTCACTCCTGATGTACCTGTCCAAAGACACAAGTCCCATGGCTCTTTCTCTTTGCCTTACCCTGTCTTTTGCAGCAGCAGGTTGTTCTGTTGGGCGTGGCTTCTCCTGCACTTGGGGTCTTTCCCTCTGCTGGGCATAGGTGAAATTGGGGGGCTGTGGCCGAGAGGAGGGGCCTGAAGGTGAAGGGGCTGTGAACTGAGTCTGAAGGGTGGTAGGGTATCTTGTAGAATTTGAAGGAGCCATTGGAACGTTGTCACCTGATTTGGGCACAGACTTAGGAGAGCCAGCAACAGGAGATGGGGTGAATTTAGGGGTAGGCTGAGCAGAAGGGAGAGAGGGGGGTGGAGGGACTGGTGCTGGGGGCTCCTTGCGTTGCTGTGGGGCTGCCCATGGGGTTGGGGTGGGGTTCAAATCCACCCCAGAAGGCTTGAAAGATGAGCTTCCACTTGGCTTTGGTGTGAACTTGGGAGGAAAGGAATGAGGAGTATCTTTGGGTGCAGATGGTATATCCACAGGGGCTTTTGGGGCCAATGGCTTTTCCAGAGAACCTGTGGATCCTGGAGTTATCTGTAAAGAGAAGAAGCAGAGAGAAAACAGGCAGGTATCAGCAAGGTGGAAGAGAAAATATGCCATCTACAGCAGAGAGTCAGCCAGCAGCTCTCCCAGACCCAGAAGGCGAGGAGTTTCCACACTGTGACATGTTCAGCAGTACTGTCAAGTTGCAAGATCCACGCTTTCTGGTCCTTCACCATCACTTCTGTGCTGTGGTTTATCCAGACATTTTAATCCTCAGCAGCACCCTCCTCACTACCTCTGCTCAGCAAACCAGTCATCTCTTCTTCCACCTGCAACATTCTGGCCAGCTCACCCGGGATTTGAAGGGGTCATTCTTCTCCATGTCATCCAACATTACAGACAGTGAGTCAATCTCAAGATCAATGCTGCTCATCTTGCCACGTACCTACACCGCCATCCGTGAGGAAAAAGGGAGCAGAGCATGTTACAGGAGCAGCCAGAGAAACGGGTCTATCATTCCCTTACAGTAGCATATTTGGATCCTTTGGACTGTGGGACAGATCTGCTCCTTGCTTTGAATGGATAAAAAGCTGGTGAGGATGAACAGGACACAGTCTCAAAGGTCTACAAACAGCAGGAAAACGCACAGCCCAAGTAAGAGCTCCGACAGATCTAGGTAGGAAAAGACATCTGGATGTCTGTAGTCCAACATTCTGTTCACAGCAGGACTAATTCCCAAGCAACAACAGGTTGCTCAGGGCCCTATCCAGATGATTTCACAACATTCCCGATGACGCAGGTTCCCCAGTCCTTCTAGGCACACATGCCAGCAATGAGCCACCCTTGGAGTGGAACAGGGTTGTCTTCAAGAGGAGTTTCCCTTGCCACAGCTTCTGTCCATTATCTCTTGCTGTGCCTGGGTAAGTAGAATCTGTCTTCTCTCCAACCCTCCTTTTGGTCTTGCAGACTCCAGTCAACCCCTGCCTTGGAAGCCTCCTCTGCTCCAACCCCCAAGGGCTGCTATGACCTTTCACTGGATTGCATCTCACTCAGTATTCCAGAGGGGTTATTACACTGAAGAGCCCGACTGGATACAGTCCTCCAAGATGCAGCCCCACCAGCACAGAAGGGAGGAGCACTGCCCGTCCTTGTCCTTCCCTCCCAAGTGCAGCCCAGCCTGTGGCTGGCTGTCACTGCCACAAGGGCGCATTGCTGGCTCGCATTCAGCTCGCTGGCCACCCCGGGTCCTTCCCCACAGAGCTGCAGCACCGCCAGCTGACCCTAACCTCTGCTGGTCCACGGCCTGGGAGCACTTCCCACGTTCCCAAAGCTCAGGGCTGCCTGCTGCTGAGCTCAGACAGCAGCGAGAAGCTGTCCCAACCCACAGAGCATCTATCACACAGAACCCAAATTTCTTGGGACCTCACTCACCTGTGGGGCAGGAACCTTGCTCACAGGACCTTCGTCGAACATTGGTGGAGGAGGAGGAGGCGGAGAAGGAGGAGAAGGAAAAGCTTCTTCTGGGGCTGGTGGAAAAGGTTCTTCAAAGGGTGGTGGGGGTGGTGGAAATGCACAGTTTGAGGAGAAACTTGCATCCTCCCCAGGTGGAGGAGGAGGTGGCAGTGGCAGGTCTATGGGGAAGAAAGAGAATAAAAGCAACTTCAGATCATTTCTCACTCCTAACCAGGAGGGTTCTTGAAGGTATTACAGCAAGCAGGATTATAGAACCACAGAGTAGTTTGGGAGGAAGAGACCTTAAAGAACATCTAGTTTGAACCTCGCTGCCATGGGCAAGGATGCCACTCGCTGTATCAGGATGCTCAGGGTGCCATCCTGCATGATCTTGAACACTTCCAGAAATGGGGCATCCACCTCACTGGGCAACCTGTTCCAGTGCCTCACCACTCTCTGAGTAAAGAATTTCCTCCTGACATCTAATCTAAACTGGCCCTCTTTCAGTTTAAAACCCTTGTCCTTTTGCTATCTGTACACATAAAATCTCCCCCTTTTTTATAACCCCCTTAAGGTAGTAGAAGGTCACAATGTGCTCCCCCCACATCTTTCTCTTCTCTGGGCTGACAAACCTCAGCTCTCCTCAGCCTGTCTTCCTAAAAGAGGTGTTCCCACCCTTGGATCATCTTTGTGGTCTCCTCTGGGTTCACTCCAACAAGTCCACGTCTTTCTTGTGCTGAGGATCCCAGAGCCAGATGCAGCATTCCAGGTGGGGTCTCACAAGAGTGGAGTGGAGAGGCAGAATCCCTCCCCATCTGCTGGTCACAACCCTTTTTGGTGCAGCTCAGGATTCCACCGGCCTTCTGGGCAGGGAGGGCACATTGGTACTGTGCTCATGGGGCCTCAGCACCCATTGAGGACAACTGAACTCCACAGGCTGTTCTTCACCTTTTCCAAAGCTTTTCATAATCATTTAATCTTTCCTCACTAGCTGCTGCTACTGGGCAGAGTTGTTGTGTATTTGGGAAACATGTCTCGCTATGCTCTTTCCCAGTCCTTGTCTCATTCCTCGGTCCCCAGCACACCCTTCCCTTGCCAGATTACTGAACACAATGGAATGCCAGCAGACAACCCAGGACCCTGGAGAGCAGGTGTTTTTACATGAAAATAAATAAGCTGGCATCTCACAGCAAGATAGTAAGCACTACAAGAAAGAAGTTGGGGGGAAAAAAGGCAAGCCAGACCAATTACCCCTGATGTGTACGAAGAATCTTTGAAATGCCTTTGTTTTTCTGGGGAGTAAAACCCGCTTTGACTTTTGAGGCTAGTATGTCTTCCCACCCAATATACATTAGGACATGAGAAATTTTCCAAAACCCTTTTAAGCAGACTGAAAGGCACCAGAGCACCTCAGTTTTCTAGAAAACCCCATCGCTTCCACCTATTCATATTTGCCAAAGATGCAGAACAGGATGCCATGCCAAAACCAACCATTTTCAACTAGAACACAGACAAATAAATGTGAATCCTCTTCCCTCCACCACACAGGGGAGAAAGCCTACTCTTATCAACCACACAGCAAAGAACATCAAAGATGAGGAGGTGTAACTTTCACATGCCTTCTTCCAGACACCCACCCCTCTTCCCAGCTAGCCCCAAAGATCAGTAGGGTGAAAGACCAAGCTTTTCTCTCCAGCTACTCCTAGTGCAACTTCTAACAGCAGTAATCAAATTGTCTCATCTTTATATCCAGCTGTTGTCAACAGTCTTTATAAGGACTTCTCATCTGTAACCTGAGGGAGAAGATACTGCCCTTTTAGAAAATGAAAGCCAAAATCTTATTAGCCTGTGGAATGCATAAACTGCCCTGGTATGCAACACCTCTTCCAAGCCTTCTCCTGCTGCAGAAATTCTGCTGGGGGGAGGGAGCAATAATATGTATTTTTTTTTTCTTTGAAATTACAGTTTGGGATCAAGCCTGTACATGCTTGCCTTTTCGTTTATTGAAACCATAAGAAACAAAACCCTGATCTGTTGTCACATTGTTTTAGATGCACTAAAAGCCTGTTTTATGAATTATTCACAGGACAAGAAAGTTCCCCACGAAGTTGTTATACCAGATTTACAGAATAATCAATACTAAATGTAACATTCCTACAGCAATACTAACTTAGCCATCCTGCCATTGAAGACAAAAGAGTCCAACTGCTACAGCTCTGTATCATACTACATTTTGTTTGGGGAGTGTATAAGAAAGGCACAGAAGGACTGAAGATATGCACAAGAGAAGGATCAAATCAGACACATTTCTCTCATGACTGAGTTTTGGTGGCTCATCTCTACTTCAGATGTCTTGCTGGCAGCCCTTACCCAACGATGACACAGCAGCTTATGACAAATGGTTCTTTTGCTAGTTTTTCTGTCTAGTTACTCCATAATGCCCACTTAACAACAGGAGAAGCAGAGCAAGCAACAGCTAACACTCCACTCACACTCTACATTGAAAAATCATTTTTAACATCCATCTGTCTGCTTCAGGTAATATTTGTGTCAGTTTGAGACCATCTGACAGACACATCCCTAATCCAGACAACTACAGCAGAAAATGACAAGCCCTAAGACAGGACCTTGGTTTCCACAGACACAAGATTCCAGCCAACAACATACAAGAAATAGGTCATCAGAGTTAGCTGGTACAATTTTAGGAGGCAGAAGCACCAGCATGTCCTTGAGACTTGAGAAATGGGAAAAATGGCTTAATCACCTTTCTCCTCTAAGCACAGGACCAGTCTTCCTACCACCAGGTCAGCCGCCCACTAACTTAGCATGCTAATCTAGAAAATACCAGTGTTGCAGTCTCTGCTAAACAGTGAAAGAAAAGAAATTTAAAACAGTAGCTGGCGTTCTCTGAACATGTGTCCCAACTGAGGCACACCCTTTATTTGACAGAGCCTTGGGGAAATAGGCAGTACCAAGGATTAGCAAGGGGTCCTTACAAAAATTTCTGGTGGCCCCATGCTGATCATGAGCTTAAACAACAAAGTCGCACAACCAGTAACCTGCATCTTGAAGGACACAAAACCAACCAAGCAACAAAACACGGAACAAAAAAAGACCACTCTACCACGGCAGGAAACAAAAAAAGGCTACACAAAGAAAAAGAAAGAAATAAGAAAACCACAGTGAAACAAGAAGTCACTCTACACAGGAAAACCCAACCCAAACCACTAGGAAAAAGTACAGAACTGTACAAATCATACAAACTAAACTCTAAGTCTCACTTCCTGTTTATCGTCGCTGCCACTATTTTTTCCATGCAATTATTTCTCCCTTCTCTTTTCCAGCATCAAAGATGGCAACTGCAGAGCCCACAAGGACAGTCAGAGATAACCAACTTGAGCTGGAACTAATCAACAAGGAGGAGAACAGCGTGATTCATCACTATCAGGGTCAGCTTCTCTGCAACACACTTGCTCTCAGTCACGCTGGCCAGAAACTGACTGCAATTACACAACTGTGCACCCAGGGAATACTGAGAAAAATCCACTGCATTCCTCCAGCATCAGTGCAGTGCAGGACAGCCTCCCCCCTCCCTTCCCAATGGAGATACTATGCACTTTGAGATCTCTTTCCAATCCATTTATCTCACTATGGAACCTGCTAGCCTCTACAGCAAGAATATCCATCACTTACAGCAGTTATGCCTCTGTTCTTATATTCAGCCCAGCTACAAACCTCCCACCCTGAGAATTCAGAAATGCATATTCACATCTGCCATGCCAGCCTCCACCTACCTTCTGCCAGCAGGGACATGGGTGGTAATGGGATCTCCCCCACCTTCCCTATCTGAGCACGCTGGGCACCAGGACCAGGAGGTGGAGGCAGCGACGACTCTGAGGCACCCCCAGCCTTGAAGGGGTTCACCTTGGGTTTCGGGGCAACCACAGGAGCAAACTTCTTCTGTGGGTTGTAGAAGGAAGGGGTAGAGATGTTGATGCTGACTGTGGACGTCATGCGGGTCCCTGGGGCACCTGGGGAAGCCATCTTCTCGGCACCTAGCAGGAGAGAAGAGGGAGGAAACCCATTTGAAGTCATCCTTGGGCCAGAGTGGAAATTAATGGAGAAGAACATGTGAAACGAAAGGGATACAGGAATTTAACTCAGGCCAGAGGCTGAGGTGCCTGAGCAGTGCACTTACGAGACCAGCACAGGAAAAAAAGAAGAACAGAAACTGCAGATAGCTCGAATAAGCCATCACACTTCACCATTTCAACTCAGGATGGCATTAACCACAAATGGGTTCTTGCAACAGAGAAAACCCAGATTTCCACTGCACTGGAGCCCTGCACCTGTGATGACCTTCTAGACGGAAGGTGATCCCCTGCACCCCAAAGGATGTCCCCAGAAGTGGAGTCAGCATTTCCTCTCGCCCTTTACCCGATAACGCCAGCCAGTTCCTCTCGGGCTCAGCTTGTGACAGCGCCAGCCAGCAATGCCCCCTCTCCCCCGGCACCCCCACCCTTTACCTCCAGGCCCCTCCATGCCCCCGGAGCCCGCAGGGCAGGGCGGCAGAGGCTCTCCCGGAGCTGGGCGATGCCAGCCTGTGTCTCCTGCCCGCCCCGGCCGGGCTCCGCCCCCGCCAGGAAGCGCTCCCCGGATGCCGCCGCCCCCCGCCCGCCCCGCGGGCTGACCCCGCTCGGTCCCGCACACGCAGGGTGCCCGGCCGGGCCGGGCCGGCTGCCCGGGGAGCCTCGGCTCTCCCGGGGTGAGGCGCATCCCTTGGACTCCGCGGTCCTGCCATCCAGGCCAGCAGGCTCACCCGAGCTACCAGCCTCCACGGAGCCAGACGCTTTGTTGTAAAGCCTGGCATGCCCATAGCCCTCCTAACACCCCAGCACAATAGGGCTGCCGTCAGCACAGGGGGCTCCGTGCCAGCTTTTCACGTTGGCATGTCCGACTCGGTGCCCCTCGGCGCTGCCGGCCTCTCCCACGGACAATGGCAGCTGCTGCCACCGACAGCCCCGGTGCCACAAACATCCGCCCGCCCCGATGAACCCCTGGCTGCTGGCAGGACCGGCCTGCCCCATTCTCAGCGCTCCCAGGGCTCAGCGCAGCGTGGCACGATACAGCGGCAACCTGTCACAGCCTCCCCAGGTCACAAAGCGTGTGGCAACACGGACAAACAAAGCCCGTGCTGCTGAACTTTTCCTTCCCTTTGTGCAGTGCTGATAAGATGAGTACACTCGGACAACTCCTCTGGGAGCTTCGAAAGGAGAATGAGGCCACAACAATAAGCACGAGCCAAAAAGCTGGGCTGAGCATTCCCCCTGGATTCAGAATGGGAAAGGGCCAAGGCAGAAGAGTAATTAGCAAGGTCTGTCCTCACCCCTCCAAACTTTTAGGGGTCAACAGACCTGCCAGTCAGAAGGGACTGACCAACTCCCTCCATTTTGCACCACCAAGCTTCAGAAGCTGTTAGAAAGACCTCCAGCCTTTCTTTAGAGACTTTTGCCTCACGCTCCACTATTTCACTAGGGTGTAATGAACCACTTGGCAGTAGTTCTACCAGATTTGACAGCATTATGAGCAGACCACTACAGTGACAATGTCACTTCTGATCACTGGGTTAATCAACACGCAGTCTGGGGACGTTGGCTGCTTCGCAAAAAAAAACCCCACTGGCTTTGCAACCCGCAGCTGCTATCTCCCTTAACCCAAAGCAGCCCATTTCCCGCTATGCTGGGTCGCACTTGGGCACTCTCTGCTCAGGGCTGTCTCCGCCCAGCAGCTGCCCCTGCTCATCCTCACGTCTGGTTATCAGTCCACCCACACACAGACCAAACCGGCTGAGAAAGCTTGGCCTTGCAGAGAGTCACCCCCTCCAGCCCTGGGGCATTGCCAATGCCCTCTAAGCCTCAGCAGAAACACACAGCTCGCACAGGTCCCGTGGCGCAGTCTGTGAGAGCTGTGGGAGAGGGAGTGTCGCGCCAAGAGAAATAATCTTAAATCTTTCTCATCCTCACATTTGCCCCGAGGGAAGAGATTCTTCTACCTGCTGTAACAGCATTTAGGATGACTCAAGTGAAGCTATGAAGAAAGATGCCCCCAAAGGACACAGTCGGGATACCTAAGTTGCCTCATACACAGTTCTTTCTGGGAACAGAACCAAGGGACACCTCCTTCAGCAAGAGGGCCAGTTCCCAGAAGGGCTCATGGTGGCTCTGCCACCTGTTACACATCCAGACAGCTTGCACTTTTTTGATGCCGTGACACCACTCTCAACAGCTCTGCTCCTTTCCCGGGGTAGCAAAAGCAGGAGGAACCTGAAGAAGCAGAGAGCCGAGTGACATTTCTCACTTCTGTCGATAAAAGCAGTTTGGCAGCAGCCACACTGGTAGCACCTTCAGCTCCACACATCGTGTCTGTACTTCCCCCATCGGCCAACTTCCTCCCAACGGAGGGGAGTCAGAGGAGAGGAAAAAAAAATAAAAATTCCACCAAAAAAAACCACCCCAAACCCAAAAGCCCACCAAAAAATCCCCACAAACAAACAAGAATATTAAGAACAGATTAAACGGATTCAGGAGCTATGCTGCTTTTCATCCACAAAGTTCTCCCAGCCTGCCCCAAAGTTACAAAGCTTCAAAGAGAGCAAAGTCTATCAGCTATGCAAGCTGAAAGGTAAAGCCTTAAAGCAGCCGGGCTGGGGGAGGGGGTTATTCGGAGCTACTAACTTCTCTCTCACAGATGTTGGGCTTGCCTCTTCCCTATGCAAGGGAGGGCAGAAAAACCGGAGAAAGCTCCAAAAAGCTATGCAAACATATGTAAAACCTTACAAAGTTCTACGACTTTGCAATCACTTTCTCAGGGCACTCCCACCCAGGGAGGCAGAAACTCATAAATTAGGCAAATCTCATGCACAAAGGGCCCCAGATTCCTCTCTCGAGCACATCTGGAAAAAGGCTCGCGAGGTGTCTCGGTCATCCACGCGCACACAAAAGAAAGCTTGTCCCGGGCAGAGCCGGCAGCACCCCCTCCCTCTCCCCCGCTGCCGGGGCTGTGCGGGAGCGCCGAGTCGCCTCCATTCCACCGGGAGGGAAGAAAACCCACCAGCCACAAACACACACGCAGACACACATACAAACACACGCGAACCTGCTTTCCTTGTGGCGGGTCAAGCCCCCCTCCTCCCCCAAGCCAGCCCCAAGAGCGAAGGGCTGTGTCCGAGGCGCAGAGCCGTGCGGGAGGGAGCGGCAGGACACCCGCACCCCTCCGCGCCACCCCCGGGGCGAAGGACAAAGGCTTTTCCGCCGAGCGGAGAGACTCACCTCTGGGGGAGCGGGGAATGCCGCCCCCGGCGCTGGTGCTGTCGGGGCCGGGCTGCTGGGCTGCCCCGGCCGCCCCGCCGGCAGCAGCAGCAGCAGCGAGAAGCGGAGGAGCTGCGCAGCCCCGGCGCTTCCTCCCAACTCGCGAAAAAAGCCTCGCCCAGGCAAAGTTGTTTGACCATAAAAGGCGCGAGGCCGCGGCTCAGCTGAGCTCACTCGCTGGGGAATGTGGCAATGAGGTAACGGGGGCCGGGGCTTGCCGGGGCAGCGGCCCCGGGCTCTGCCGGCGGGGAGGGGGCGAGCGCCGTGCCCGCCGGCGGTCGCCGACCAGACGCGTCTGTCGGGGTTTTCCCCGGCCCCCTCGGCGCCCAGCCTGGGCCGGGCTCGCTGCCTGCCACCCGCACGGAGAGCCCCGCTCCTCCCGCCTTCCCTAAGCTTGGAGCTGCCCCCAGCCCGTGATTTCACTTCCAGTCGCTGAGCTGGATTTTCGGAAGGAATGCGGCGGCTCTGGTGAGTCAGGGTCCCTGCTGGCCTCCTCCCCGGCCGAGCCAGCTGTGAGAGCATCTGACTCACGCTGCCCCGATCTGCCAGAAATTAAAGCAAACATCAGATGACTCCACCGTGCAGAAAAGCGACTTGTTCTCCTTGTGCTGGCTGCAAGGCAAACACTATTAGCTGGTTTATATCTAACACTATCCACATGAATTGCTTTGTTGGATTGCCAGTGCGGCACATCGGTTTTATTTTTATCCCAGTGCTGGCTTGGGTCTCGGCCCGCTGTAGAACAGGGGCAGCCTGACCCAGCCCAAGAGAACGTAATTTTCAACCCCAGCATTCGCTGCTTCACCTTGCTTCAGAGCCTCTCACGAAGGAGGAGCACCAATAAAGATATTTCCTGTGCTTTGTGCAATCATTGTATTTGACTTTGGAATCTGGCCTTAATATCGGGGTTAATACCCTTACTGTTGCAAGTTCCCTGGAATATTACTGTATTTGGTAATGCTCAGGGGACGTGGGGCTTGTCTGCTCCAAAGGCTTACCTATCAACACAGGTACATTTCAGTACTGATAATTTACTTGCCAGTGAGTGAGTAAGCCACAAACCACATCAGTGACACTCGCAGTCTGCACTACTGCAGAACGCTCACATTAGAGAGCTATGCAAAGAGATCCGTCCAAGGTTTAGATCCAGTGTAAACAAATCTTTAATTTTACAGGGAAAGTTTGTACAAAGAGATTGTATCTTTTATTTACCCAGGTGATATGGGTGGAAAAAATCTCTCTGAGGTTTTTCAGTGTTATGTACAATTTGGAAATGCCACCCATAGCAACGCCCAGCACTGAGCATCTCACTCCTTACACAGCTGCAATCACTGAACCACTGATCTATAGCTCTGAATTTCTTAGAGATATATAGCTCTCCTGTGGGTGCTAAATAATCCTGTTTACTGCTGCTTTTTTAGGCATGGCATCAGTTCCGTTACCTCCCATGATTAATGCACAAAGTAATTATATAGGATGAAGAATGTATCTCAGTGATGGGTCTTCTAACACTGTCACTTTTCTACTGCAGACAAATCTTCCCTCTTATTCAGGTAAAGATGTCAGCGCAGAGCTAAAAAGAATTCACTGCGTAGCTGAGAACCAAAATTCTAGAACATCACAACACACCCTACACAATGAGCCTGACGTCAGAGAACTCTGCTGCTGCTCCCTGGGCTAGCTCTGACTTCAGAGAAAACAAAGAATGTCTCAGACTGAGATTAAAAAAGTGCTGAGTGAATATAAAAAAAAAATAAAAAAATAATAAAAAAAAAAATCTGTGCTTTTATACTCTCTGGTCACATCCCCATAAATCCAGATGCTTGCATGTTTGATTTTCTCACCAGTGTGATGATGTTAAAAGCTCATGAAGGCAGATCAAGGAAAGTGGGAATAAGAAAAAGAAAAGCAGCCCTCTTAGACATTTTGTATTAACTCCTCACTGTGAGGAAACAAATGCAAAACAAGTGTTTTGCAGGTTGCATGTGTGAAAGCTAGAATTCTCAAATCAGAGTATATCAGAATACACAGGGGGAAACTAATCTGATTTTCTGCTTGCTACATAGTGAATTTAAAGTTTGTGCTTTTGTAATTGGAAATGAAGATTAACTAACTTCCCTGTTACTTCTAATTCCTCCAGAAAGAAAATAACAATCTCCTTAAGCTAACAATCTTCCTTCATGCAATTATTGGCCTGAAAGAGTAGGCATTTTTCTGCTGCAAATGAAAATTAGAGCCTTGAGATGCACACAGTTGTAGTCACACTCATTAGCTGAAGCAAAATATTAGTCCTGAAGAGGCATTTAGCTACCTGGGTACAGAGATGGATCAGCAGGTATACTTGGCTTGTGCCAGACCTTGTTATTTCTGCAATTAGCAGCCATCCTCTGCATAAATCACTTTGGCTGTTCCATGCCATGAATAAAAGTGATCTGGTATTTTGGAGTGTGTTGTGGTGTGAATGCTATTGTCACCATGGGTGAAGTGACAGCCCACTACAAAGCAGGTGTTTGAAGGATTTAGAGTATGCAGTTCTTGCTGGGTGCTTCTTTTGAGGCAAGTGACAGGAAGCAAGCCCTGCTACTGGCCATGAAATCATATCTTAGAAACGTTGAGAGTTCAAGGCAGCCATCTCAGGGAGACTAAGTTTTAACAGAGACAGTTACAGAGAATCTTTGCTGGCAGTTCAGTTGTGTAACGCTGTGAGTAAATAAAGAATAAGACCACACAGAAGTGGTGTGGCAAATTCATGTACTGCACTGGGATGAGCTTTGTGCTAGCAGTGGTTAGGCGCCTATAAAATGAAAATAAAAATAGATGTCAGAAGAAAAAATAAGTCCATGAATACAAAATGAAGAATTATTTGCAAGAACACTATTGGGTAATTAAAATTACTGGGCAGAAAATCTTTTTTGATAGCCAGGAATGGCTTAGGTAGCTGCAGATGGGAATCTTTGTGTTAAATATGTGTTTAAGGTCAGAGGAAAGCAATCCGGAATCTGGACAGGGCGCTTTACTTGTGTTAATGCAAAATATCTGCCTCTGTGTAATTTCCATCCATATCAACAGATCAATTAGTGCCATTTTATCTCAGCGTGAGTTAGTTAACAATTAGTGACGCCACGCAGGAGCCCATGTTTTTCCTAAGCAACAAAAAGTTCTGACTCGTATCTGTGTTGAATCTCTGATGCTTCTTTAGTCACGTAACTTCTGTTTAGTCTAACCACGTTTCATTGATTAATGTTGAATTGCTACTTAATCAGCTTTCCCCATGCTGTATTAAATGCTATGTCTGGGCCAACTGGAAGGGTTGGGAATACGTAATGGATCTGCTTTGGTCTCCAGGCCAAGTAGTTAGGCCTGCAGTGTGCAGGGCAGGGCCACCTGCAGCAAATTGCCTGCATCCACACGGGCCAACAGATGTTACAATTGGACTCAGTGATCTTTAGAGTTCTTTTCCAAGCTGACCAACTCTCTGATTCTATGTAATTCACCCTGGTAAGGGGTTTCCTAGGATCTGCTGCGTTCCCACGGCGCAGCCTCTCCTGGTGCGCTCCTCGCTCCCTCCCCTGAGCAGGGTGTTCTCTGTGTGAAAGAGAACATCTGGCCCAGATTGTCCCCTGCCAGGCTGCTGCTCAGAGCCCTTGTGGAGGCCATGACGTGTGCACAGCTGTCTTTTTTTCTGGCCATACAGCAGTTTCAAGCTGGAGCGCCTTAGCGCCATTGTGGGATGTGTGTTGACAGCTGGGTGCCACACACAGAGAGATGTGCTGGGGACACCAGAGCCTCATGAGACAGCAGTCCTTAGAAGCCTTGTCATCTCCCTGCCTCTGTGCAACTGGCACACAGTCAGGAATGCTATTTGCAAAGGTCAGGAGTTCTGGAGACATCCCTGAATGACCAGCTACCCAGGACATACAGCTATAGCATCTCTCTGCTGCTCCTCTTCAAAACCCAGCCTGCTGTGCAAAGCACACATCAGAAGTGCGTGTCCCCAAGAAGGGGAGCTGTTCAGCACCTACAGAGAGCCTCTGTCATCTCGGAAAAGGGCCACTGTAGGTGCTCAAATCCCCCTGTGAAGGTGTTGCATGGTGCACATGCAGGTATGTACATATTTCAAAAGGCATTCCACCCACGCATAGTTAGCTTGTCCTGACTAAAACACTAGAATAGGCCAAAAGCTGTAAACAGAAAATAACCCCCCAAACCCTTGCTGTGTCACAAAACACCTTTTTTAGTGGGGGAAATCAGCCATATACACATAAGAGGGAGCAAAGTATCCCCTGTGGTATGACCTTGGTCATGTCAGGATATGACTGGCTATCAGAGCAACCAGGCAGCCAGGAGAATAAGGGGCTGGGGTGGTGTCTGTCCAGGGAAGAAGCTCCATCTCCAGCAAAGCTGGCAGGTCTTTCCTAGACAGAGCCATGACAGGGGTTCTGGGGCAGGAGGTACAGCTCCCAGATGAGTTACCACTGCTGTTTCCTTATCTCCCTCCAACAAAATTTCCTGCTGCTTCTCAGCAGGCAGTGGCCTGCAATTCCATGGCTCCTGGGGCTGGCTCACTGGCAGGCTTCCTTCCCCTCACACAGCCCTCCCACACCTCCTGCTCTCTGCTGCTGGGCTCTGTGCCCAAAGGAGAAAGGATGCAAGCAGGTTGTCCCAGTGGATATCTCTTCCCTCAGGTGCTGTATGACCTGTTCTGCAACTCTGGAAAACTGTGAGATGGCTCCTGGGGCATGCCCATGTGTGTGGCTGAGCATGGATGGCCGCCAGAGCCCATTCTGCTCGGAAAGCTGCCATTTCCACATTCCAAGGCATCCTCACCATTTCCTCCGCTGTGTGCCCCACCCCTTGCCACCAGCAAGACAAGCAGTGACGTATTTGGCTGTTCTGTGGCAAATATTACTGCTTGTCAGAGCTGTCAAAGAAACACATCTGTCAGCCTGCTAATTAAAGAGTTCCTGTGTGTGCTGTGAGCCTCTTTCCACCCAAGTACCACGCTTCCATGGTAGAAGTCTCCTCTCTTCGCTTATGTAGAGCTGTAAGCACGGCACAAACAAGCCATGCTCCTCCCTACAAACGAGTTCAATCAGACCTAGGTACTTCTGGGTGTTGCATCCTGGTGGATTTAGACAGTCCCAGGAATAATTCCAGTGTGTGTCTGTGTTGGGGGAGGGGTGCTGTTTCCTGGGAAAAGTGTTCTTCCCCCCCATCCTCCCTGTGACAAAACTGAGACACAAAAGCAGGTTCTCAACTCTCTTGATCTCCTACTGAGCCTCCTCCTGTGTGGTACAGTACAAGTTCTGCTGTGGCTTCCCAGGGTGGGAAGCCACAACAGAATCTGGTGCAGCTGCTTGGTACTGGAGGGAGAGAGATGCCAGGCTACAGTCCCAGTAATATTAACCTGGGACAGGATCCTGTTCCCACATGGCACATGTCTGTCCCACTGCTACTATTTTCTTGCATAAGATCTGAGGTAGCCAAATAAGCAGGGACAGGCTTTGGAGACTGCTAACTGTGTTTTGTAGTGTGCCTACAAAGATGTGCCATGCATATGGCAGGGCATGCTGGACTTGTAGCACATTAGGAACACACAAGCAGATTGCTCTGGTGAGGAAGAAGGAAGCCTGGTATAATCCATGTCTGCATTATCTACAGGGTGTGGATTCTGCAGCAAACCAGCCTCTCATAAAACCAAGTAATTATTTAACTCCAGACTGGAGTCCTGGCAAAACCTAGTATGTACACAGTGTAGATGATCACAGAACCAAGGCCCTGGAGCAAAGCAACAGACCAACCAAACAGACAATACAGGCATATGGTCCAGCAGTCTGCTTGCAAAAACAAAACCAAAACAAAACAAAACAAAACAAAACCAAAAAAACACACACGCACACAAAAACCCCCAAAAAACCACCAACCTCCCCCCCCCCCCCCAAATGTTATCCACGAGCTACACAGTAAAATACCATTTGAGCACAGCTTTAAGAGGTGCAGCCCCTCGAGCCCTTGCCTTCCAGTTATCCAAAAGTGAAAGGTTTGGGGCTACATGAAGTTTCCTGCAATTCCCAGGTTTAGTGCATGTGGCTACTAGTATCTTTGCTAGTTAATTTACTGAAGGTGTGAAGAAAAGGATGACCTGACAAAAATCTTTGACTGTTTCATGGGGTTTTCAGGAAAATTAGCAGAGCCTTGCAGTGGAGCTACCATCCTTCCCGTGGCAGCTAGGAGTCTGTAACAAGAGAGAACTGGTTTTTAAGCAGGGTATGATTTTCAGTAGGTTGAAAATACAAGGTGTAAGAGGCCTTACTAAAGATCTGTGCTAAGTTCCTTCTGTATCCAGCAAAGTGATTGAGCAGAGTATGAAAGCCACTGACTGGAAGATAGGGTAGCAGTGGTTACCGACCACTACTGCCACTGCTTTGTAGCTAATCCAAGTGGTACTGAGAGATCAGCAGCCACAGCTGTTGCTCAAAAGGGAGGAGAGGTCCTCAGGAAGTGTTCCATCTTGTATTACTGAGTCATTGACTATCTGCACATTTGTTGAGGTGCATTTCCTTCAGTGAAGGCATTCTTCAGTTGCCTTGATGAAGGTCACTATGGATGACCACGGTACTTGGCAAACTCGACCCTTTGCTTTCATGGCTCATGAAAAAAGCCATTTGGAACCTTTAACCTCACCCACAACACTTCAGTTTCCCTATAAACCACTTTAGATATGCATTTGGTCAGATGCAATCTAGATGAAGGTCATCTGTGTTTAGGCTTCATCTGCGAATATACTTCTTCCCTGGGATTCTTGAGTCCCAGGTAACGTCTGTGACAGTGCTGGCTAAAGGTTGGGAGCAGCAAGTAGTGAAAGATGCCTGGAAACTAGGCCAGCAGTATCTCACCAAGTTGCTAATGAAAATAGGCTCAGGTTATGAGGAGAGCCCTATCAAACCATTTTCTGCAGAGTGACTGATGGTTTCAGAGACAGCCTTAGACTTGCTGCTGCCAAAGGAAATGAACGGGATGTTTACAAAGTTATTTCAGTGTTGTTTTTCCTGGGCTTCCCACCAACAGTTTTCTTTCCAACACCTTGGTACATAGTGTTCAATGCCATGAGAAGGATTACTGAGTTCTACCAGCACTAATCCTTTTGCTTCCTGTTTATTTAGCCTTTGTGGCCATGCTTTCCAAAACTCTGTCCTCCCAAGATGGTCATTAAGCCTCTATCTTAAGAATATAAAAAAGAAATGAGATCTGGTAAAAAGGAGGGCTATATTTGGTTTCAAAGTAAACGAGAAAATATTGTGGATTTGTGTAAGAGCGTGTCAAATTTGAAACAGTGCAAGAGCCACATATTATCCAGTCAATGTACAGACAAGCATTGCAACCTTCGATATAACACCCTGAAAGGAAAGGAGCTGCCTTAGTTCCACTTGTCACTTGCTTTGGACACATTGGACAGCCTGCATTTCTCCAATGCAGTAAAACAGCTCCTATTTTCTCCCGATCCAAGAAAGAGGAAATCTGCAGAGAAGTCCAAATTTAAACGCACATATGGGATACTGTCTGTATCCACTCCCTCTGAAGCTTCAGAAGGAGGCATTCCACAGGGGCTAGACTACACACTGCAGTGAATCTTCTTAAGGAAGGAGACTGGGAAAGGTAGAGGGTACAGTTCATCTGTGAAGAATATGAAGAAGATCTGGTCGATACTGTTCATTGCCTCTAACTTCTTAGATGATATCACTGCAGACAGATATCAGCCCTTTGGTGCCAAAAGCCTAAATTCAACTTAATGACCTTAGCTTGCAGTCAGGATTAGAGGGGCACTAAATTGTAGACTTTTTTACTCTTTAATGTTGCATATTCTCAGGCCCCTGGCTTGGTTTTGAGGCTGGAATGACTCCCTCATTAGAGTCAGAATCCATTTTGTCTTTCAGTCTACACTGATGAGAAGCCTACAGTATGCTGCATCCTGCTTTGCTGTCTTAGCAGATTATACCAGAGTCCAAGAGTCTCCACTTGTGTTTGCTTTTGACTCAGAAATTGTTGTTCTCCAAATCCCTGCACCTCCAAGCAAGGAATGGAATTTCAAGTTACATAGTTGGTGCCTGAAGAATTCCACTCTCCTAAACACAGCAATTATTTATGTGACTCCAGGGACCATGAGAACAGAACTCTCCTCATCTACAATCATTTCAACTTTCTCCCATATGACAGTAAACTAAGGAAGAAGTGGTAAATATGAAAATATGATGTTTTCTTACCTATTGTGGATTAAAACAACTTTGAGGGAGATAGAAAGGAAAAGCAGCCTTCTGGGAGAGCAGATGAAAGCTAAGAGGCTTTGCCTTAGCTCAGTATTGATACATAGCACCTGCACAGACCGTGTGGTGCAACAATAAACATTGTTATTCTAAGATTTTCTAGAGTAGCCATCTCTTCAATTGCACTGGTAGATTTCTTTAAAGAATCAGCTATGATCCCAAGAAGTCTGAGGATGAGGTGCTCTTTCCTGAGCTGCTTCTGATAGGTGATGCCTCCTAGCCAGAAGTGCCATCAGGATGTCAAGTGTTGCAAGACAGTAAGAAGAAGAAGCAGTGAGGCAGCCTCTTCTAAGACCCTGTTCCTCAATTTTCAGTGGAGAACACAGAAAGCAGCAAGCTCCAAATGTGCTTATCAAGGTGGTTGCCAGCAAGCAAAAACATTAGACCTCAGAAAACTTGTAAACAGATGGGAATGGAAAGGTCACCTCCAAAGAAGCACAGAGGGAAGCATCCTGGATCCCACCATATTCCTTATGGACTGCAGCAGAGCAGAGCAGAGCAGGTAGATGTATTCACATCTTCCAGAAACAGCAGCAGGCCTGACTTGATTCCAAAAATAGTTTGAGTCAATGTTGATTTGCCAGAGCCTACTCACAACAGCTGTGTGCTCTATGCTAGAGAGTAATTTCTGGAGATATTTTTTTTTTTTTTTAATAGGAGGGCCGTTCTGTCAGTGCATGAGTGAACAGTTTTAAGTCGATATTTTGCTTCAGGATACATAATACTGTCATTATTCCAGACATTAAAACTCAGCAGCGAGGACAGAAGCAGCTTTTAAAATAAGAAGTACTTTTCTTTGTTCAGACTTGCTTTGGGATATTTTTGTATGTTTTTATTAAGATCTGTAAAACTACAAAACCACATTGCAGGAAAAAACTCCTCACCTTATTTTTAAAACAGTTAGTATCCACAGTTTCCCTGAGCTTCTAGGCCCCCATCTCCAGTATATCAAAGGGAGAGAGTGAGGAGATGACAACTGGTATTTTGTAAGGCTAAAAATATTGTGCCTTTTTACATAACACTGGGAATTTAAAAAGCACATTAACTGCTTGCAGATTATTTTTAAAAATGCAGTTTGAGCAACACCACTAGTAAGAGATTCAACTGACATTTAGGAGAAGGAGCTGCTGTATGCTTCACTGCTGGGAAATGAGACATTCGGTAGAGGATGAAGTAAATGTTTTAAAAAAAGCAAAATAAGACTCAGACTGTACCAAAGATATTTTCACCCTAATATACATCTCACATTTATGTAATTGGGGGTGTCTCTTTTTTGAATGCATATCAAGTAGCCTTCCTGACCTTCCAAAGCAACCTCTTCAGATCCCCCCTCTTATCACTATCTACCTGATGATGAGGAACCTTCACCTCACTTCCAGAGGTTCAACAAATTCTTTTTTCACACTCCTGGAAGTTCCTTTCTTTTTTCCTTCTCACTCATTGGCATCTGCAAAGTCCTTCCCAGCAGGGGAAGAGTCCCTTACCTGAACTCACTGATCTTCCCATTGGGCTTGCTGCTGGGAAAGCCCAGGCCAGGGCAGAAGAAACTGGAATTTCCAAGCATGGCCCAGCCTACCTCCAGTCTCACTCTGCGTGAGCAGGAATTTAGCTGGCTCAGACACAAGGTAGGGACACATGAGGATGCAGAATGGATTTATGAAAGACACTTGCCAGGAGGGTGTTGCTGAGTGGGTGAAGTTTGTGACAGATGAGGCAACCTAGACTTGCTAATCCTTTGGTGCTGAGCTGCATTTCCAGAGAGTGCCGGGTCTCCTGCTCGAGTGGCAGGTGATGCATGGTCACATGCACTAGGTCACTGTGCTACAAAGGCGTGGGGGAGATGCTACCAGGGCAAGCTGCACCACCACAGCTCCAGATGGTAAATTCCTTTCCTATGTCTGCTATGAAGTCTTGAAATGGGAACTGCACAAAAATGAGATCTTAATATATCTAGAACTCAGCATGACACTTCTGCATGACTGGATAAAAACCAAACAGGGATGAAGATGCTGAGAGAATATTACACTTGCTAAAAACCTGCAAACCAGTATTGTTGTTCTGATAAACCATGAAGCTGCAATTTTTTAAGAAAAACTAATGGAAGGCACATATCAAGGTAAGGTGAGAAAAGAATGGTGAACACTGCGTATTGAACATTTATTTCTGCACCAATACCTCAAACCCAGGTGTTATCCAGAAAGCTGACTGGAATTTAATAAAATACTGCCAAATTAAGCAAGGTCACGCAACAGGGATCTTGCAGCAAAGCATGCATGTGAGTCCTGTCTGTTGTTAAGTTACAGGTGACCCACTCCTTGCCAGGGCTTGACATACCTCCCCACTGTAGAAATTCTAATTTGTTTTGGAAAAAAAATTTTTTGAATTTCATCTTGTGTTCAAATGTGTTTCTAAGGTATCTGGCAAGCATCAAAGTATTTAATTCCTCTAAGTAAGATTGTCCTTAATTTGGGGCACTCTGTCAAATGTTCAGTTTCCAGTAGATGCCAGGATATCCCTGTGGCAGTATGGGCCAGTTTGAAAATCCACCATGAAGAGGAGAAAATATTTTTTGCTCACCATTACGCCTCTTCAGCAATATGGGACAAAATATCCAGAAGGAATTTTTGATAAATGTGCTATTGAGGATGTGGATTAGTTCTATCTCAGCACTGAACTAATATGCTCCCCTGAAGATTTTTATGGTCTCTGGGTACAGGAAGAACAAGATCAGGTTTGCTGGGGTGTGAGTGTAGGTAAGCCTGAACTTATATCACGATATGTAATGCAAACATAACCTACCTCTCTCCACCTGTTGTCCCTTCAGTTGATTCACACAGCCTCAAATATTTTCCTAGCTTGAAAGGACCCAGCCTTTCAATTACATGAGATAAGTTGCACCACTTTCAGGATCTGAACTACATTGGCACCGTTTTTTTCATTCTTTGAAACCTCATAAAAAACCCTTTGTTTGTCTTCTGCAGCAAAGGAGCTCTGAAGAAAGAAGAACTGCATGAGTCATTTTGCTATCTCATTTCCTTTTTGGTCCACATGAAAATCCTATCAGTAGCTAATACAGCTTGATGTAGAATTAACTCTTATGGCATCTACTACATTACTTCTATGAAGCAATTACTGAGATCTCTGCCAGAAGTAGCTTTTACTGGGGAATCCAAACTGCCAGTGGCAGGAGGCCAGCAGTGAAGCATACTGGAGCAACTGTCCCTGGAGGACAATTCCTGCCTCTATAGATCTGATACAGATACTATTTTTGTAAACATCTCCTACTCATGAACTTCATAGGCCTCTGCCTGTTTTCCACAGCTGAAGACACATCTTGCAAGAAGCATGTAGGAAGTTTCTCCATGTCTTCTGTGATGGTAACTGGTCACAAAATATTACATAAGGATCTCAGAAAGGATTGGAGAAGGAGAAGGTTGACATTCATTTTCCAGAGTCTTTTCATGGGATGATAGACATGGTTGCCAATGACACCTCTGAGGACAGAATAGACAAAAGGAAGATATTCTGCATTATTTGGTGCTTGGTGATGTTTACTTCAAAGTGGGACATTAATTGGCAAGATTTATATTGGTTTTTTTTCTTTTCATTTTAGCTGGTTTTAGTGGTAGCTAAGGAAGATGACAGGGGCACATTACCTACTGTGATATAATCTGCATCCGTGATAATTAATTGATGAAAAGAATAAATTTACTCAGCAGGTAAGACAGTGACAATAGCTTTGTATTTTATAAGTAGTGTTTCTTTGGAAGATGCTGTGCCAGTATTTATAATTTATAAGTCTTTATATTTATGTAGAGATATAGGGAACATCTGGTAAAACAGGTTTAATAGATTCATCAATGGCTTATAGAAAAGATGAACACTGTTGAACAGCTGTTTCTTAAAACACAGACAGTTAACAATATACAGCATAAGCTGCTCTTCAGGGTTATGATGGAAGCCTCAGGGTAGGTTTAGAACAAGTTGCTAAGAACTAGACTAGTTCTAAAACTGCTTTGCTCTGTGCTGTTATCAGCCCCTCTATCACAAGGTGACTATTTTTAGATTTGCAGGAGTTATGTTTTCCTCCCCACCCATCCTTGCCCAGACTTAGTGACCACTCTGGGTGCAGGGCATGGGGGAAAGAGACCATTAGAGGCATGGATCCTTGTCTATTCCCAATTCACCCTGGCATACTACCCCAGAAACAGGTTGTCCCTGCCTAGGAGCACATGCTTATTGATCGTGGTATCTCATTTTTTTTTTGTTGCATTCATGGCAAAGCTGCAGGAAAGGAGGAAGAAGAAAGTCAAGGGGATCTTTATGTTGCACTTCCTCCAGCAGCATCCTTGACCTAGTTTGGGCAGCACTGAAGCTCTGTTTTGCAAACAGAAGTTGCTAATGGCAGTGACCTACAGAACACAACAGGTCGAACATTCCTTCCCTTTTGCCAGCACGCCCCTCACCACAGGGGCAGTGGAAGGGGATCCGCAATAAACAGAGGGGCACATAATTCCACCCATCATACAAATAAATTAAGAGTTTGCAAGGGGCTGTTTCCTACTGCTCCTTCCGAGATACCCAGCTATGTAAAAAGATCTCTCCATGTTTCTCTCTAGATATTTAAATACCTCCCTCTCCCAAACCTGTATGAAAACTTAACAACTTACGAAGATCTTTCAGACCAGCATTTAAATCAGCACTTATCAAACAAATCTGGGGCACGATTTCCTACATGAAATTGTAGCCTCATTGTTTAAGAACCCACAATGCTCAGAGAAAATATACAGAGCCTGTCAGAAAGTGTATTTCAAAGAAAACAAAACCGTTTATGTTCTGTCATTTACCTCCAGTTCCTTGCAGCAGCAGTGGGAATACTGTTGTGCAGGAAGTGCAAGGACAAAAACTGTGGGGGGCAGTTTTATGTTCTGTTTCAGTCCCTTGTCCAGAGATTCAGTCCTGTCACTTCCCTCCTACAAGACAATTCTCATTAAGTCATATTCTTATTAAACCATGTATTTCTTCAAAATGTAAAATACCTACTTTTCATATGGTACAATATGATAAACATTTTAGCTGATTTTAGAAAGTTTGTTATTGGCTTGATAAAAAGTAGAAACTGTTCACTGATGATGAATTCCCTATTGCATAGAACCTACTGTACAGAACAGCTGAGCAACTGGGTGAAAGCTGTCTTAACAAAATCTTCTCAACTTCTAATGAGAATGAAATTAACTTTAAATATGGAGATTTATGTAAATATAAATAACACATAATATTATGTAAACATAATAAATAAAGGTGTGATTAAGAACCAAAAGATGGTGAAGAGTCTATCCTTTCATTAGACTGACTATATTAGAAATGAGAGATGAGGCATGGCTGTAGGTGCCAAGACAGGTATTGCTTCCAGCAGCTAAGTGATATTGATTTCAAATTAAAAAATGAGGGAGCTGGTGGCGTCAGGACATGTGAAAGAGCCACAAGACAGACCAATAGTTCTATGGAGTGAATGAATGGACACTTGGGTATAATCTTTCTTTCCAGTTCTTTTTTTCTGCTGTGCTTGTCTGGCAGCAGCATGGGTGCTTGCCAGATCCTGTATAAACCACCTCACTAAAGCAGCAGCAGATAAACCCATGAAGAACTGGAAAGGAGCTTTTCAGGCAGGGTAAGTGCTAGGACTTGCTCACCTGCCTGTGGAATCACACCCTGAGGCAGAAATCAGAGCAGGTTGATATATATGATACTGTAGCTTAATGAAAGGAAAGCCAAATGTGCATTTACTAGGACTTGGGATATGACTTTGAGCTTGAGATAAAGTGATAGACAAGCTCAGGGGGAATAAAGAAAGAAGAGTCAATGTGACTTGTCTGAAATCTTCACTGAAAAGGAAACCACAGCAGAGTTCATGCAGTGCAGAAAGAAAGTTCACAGAGGAACAGATTTAGATTTGGTGGGTGGGTGAGAGGGAGAAGGGGATTAAAATGAAACCAGACTCTCCGAACAGAGGAAAAGAAATTGCCCACAGCTGTGTCAGTAATACATCTTCTCAGGCCAGGGTGAGGTGCAAGTGCTGTTTGGTGGGGTTTGGTGAAACTGCTGGGGACATCTGTCCTGATCCATCAGTCCACAGGAGACTGTGGGTGACAACAGTTGGCTGGGCAGCCACCAACTTACAAAACATTTACCCCAAACAGGACTTGTGTCTTAATATACCACTCTTCCCATTGCAATCTGCTTTTGTTTCCCTTTTCCTCACATTTTTTGCCCCAGAGATCTGCTTTTTAGAGATGGTGAAATACCTCTGGTTAACATACTGTCAGACCTATTGTTTCCCAGTATCTTTACAACCTAGATTAGAAGAGTGGGACATGTTGGGAAAAGTATCTTCAGTAAGTCATTCAGAAAAATGAGATAAAAACTGATAGGTCTGGAAATATATGGGGGAGGTGGAAGGAGTGAAACAGGGAAAGAATTCTAACTGTGGAAAAACTTAATCCTCAGCAGAGATCTAATGCATTGTACCCAGTGATAAGGATTGTAACAGCAGAGCAGACTGGCCTCGGGCACCAGAGGAGGGGACTGTGATCTCTTACACTTCAGCAGCGTCATGTTCACTAAACACAGTAATATCTTCAATACCATGAAGAAGGAAAAAGATAAAATAGCTGCACATATTCAGACAGTGTTTTGGTTTTTCTTTTTCTGCCTTTGTCTTTCCTACATAGATTTTATTTTGTAAAATGACTTTATTGCAGTAGACTTCCTGATTATTGTTTCAGAAGTCAGGCAAAATATGTTCTGTCTGAAGTCCTTTTTTTCCTTATTTTTTTTCCTTCTGTAGGCTGACTGTAAGTTGTGAATGGAAAAATGAATGAACTTACCTATTCTTTGATACTGCTGTTAATGAAGACTGATCAGCTGTCTTGATTGACTTCTCAGCAATGCTGACAAAAACTGAATTTTCCAAGCACGAGGGTGAGATCAAAACGGCTCATATGGGATCAGCAAAATTCAATTTGCCATTACTAGAGATGGGTGGAAGGATGCTGGCGAGACCAGAGAGGCTTTTTGGGTGAAGGAGGTACAGGGAGAAATTGTGAGCATTTCAGAGAGTGGAGGTGGAAGGAGCAGACTGGGGAGAGTCCGCGGTGCTGGGGAAGCGGGCCAGGAGGACACTGCCTGTTGCTGGTGCCATCAGGTGAGAAGAATTTGGGCTGTGAAGGGAGCTGACCTAACCACACCTTCTCCATCTGCAGAGATCCCTCCTCACTGCCATGTTAGCGGGGAGGACGTGGGAGAGGCCTCAGCGATTATCCTCAGGGCTGGGCTTGCTTCCTTCCCGGTAGTGCGGGGCCAGGGGCAGAGGCCGGGCGGCGCCGCACGCCTGAGCCCCGCGGCCCGGAGCTCCGCAGCCCGCCCCGGGGGCAGATCGGGCCGCGGGGAGCCGCCGTCCTCCCGCCGGATCGCTGCTGGGGCGGCTCCGCGGGCCGCCTGCGCCTCGGCAGCTCCCGCAGTCCCTGTAGGCAGGGCTGCCTTCGGACCGCACCGGCACCGGCACCGGCACCGGCTCCGGCACCGCGCCGGCCGGCTCAGCCGCGCGGGAGCGCGCCGGGCGAGCCCCGGGGGAGGCGCGGCGTGGCCGCTGGGGGGCTGCCGGTAACTGAGTCGGGTCCGCAAGTGTAGTTACCGGGAAACCGCGCCCGCCCCGCCCCCATCCATCCATCCATCCATCCATCCATCCATCCATCCATCCATCCATCCATCCATCCATCCATCCATCCCAGCGCCCCTCGCTGCTAAGCCCCTCGCTGCTAATGCTTCTTCTCACGGAGACGCGCCAGCTGCTCACCCACCTCCCCCCGTCCCCACTCGCTTTACTCCTACGGTGACGCGACCGCTGCCCACCCGCCTCCCCCCGTCCGCTCCCGGCCTGCGGCACCGCCCGCCGCTCACCTGTGCCCGCCCCGCCCCGCTCTGCCGGCGGGCGGGTGGGTCCCCGCGCCGCCCCCCGCTCCGTGCGCATCCCGCGCCGGCCGCACCTGTCCCGTCCCGTCCCGTCCCGTCCTGCCCGCCCGCCCGCCGGGGCCCCTCGCCTCCGCCCCGCTGCCGGCCCGTCCCGCGCTCCCCGCGGGCGGAGGGGCGGCCCGGCCCGGCCCGGCCCGGCCCGGCCGGCGCTGCCTCCCCTCCCCGGGCCGCGGAGGGCGGCAGCCAATCGGCGCGGCGCTGCCGGGCCGAGCTGTTTACCCAATCTCAGCCCGCCCCCCGTCGGGGAGCCGGGAGCGGGGGGCGGGCGGGCAGCGGGGGCTCGGCGGCGGCACCGGCGGGGACGCGGCAGCGGACGGGGAGCGGCGCGGGGCGCGGAACAAAGCGCGGAGGCGCGGCGGGGGCAGATGACAGCCTGGCCCGCGGGCTCCCCGCCTCGCCCCGGCCGGGGCACCCCGCGCTCCTACCTGACCATGACCCCGCGCCGGTCCCCGCTGGGCCACCCCGGCGTTTCCCGCTGAAGGGACCGGCTCCTTTCCGACCTCCGCCGCTCCCTGCCTTCTCCGCCTACTCGCTGCTGAGGCTGCCGCCTCTCCCCGGAGCCCCCCCGGAGTGATGGGCTGCATCGGATCCCGCACCGTGGGTAAGGCGTTGGCGGGGACGGCGCCAGAGGATGCTCGGGCAGCCGCGGCCCCCGCCCGGCTGCCGGCACGGCAGCCCCCGGCACGGCGGGTGGCGGGTCGCCCCTGGCAGCCCCCCTGCCGGCTGCCCGTGCAGCGCCATTAGCTGCGTGCGACCCTTCCCCAACTCGGTCTCCCGTGGCGTGGCGGGGCTCCGCGGAGCCGCTGGCCTAGGTGCTGGCAGCGGGGCGGCGGGACGTGCCCGGGGCCGGGGGTCGTCTGCCCGTGTCACCCGTGACGAAAGGTCGCCGAACATGTGGGTCAGTGCGGCGCCTCCGGAGAAGGGGGTGGGTGCGGGGCGTGCCGTGCCGTGCCGTGCCGTGCCTCCCGAAGCGGGATCAGGCGGCCGGCGGCTGCCTCCTTTGCTCGGTAAGGGTTTATTGTTATCCGAGGATACATAGCGTTGCATGGATCTGCACGTCTTCTTGTCTCCCCCTTCCCCCTGCGTAGACTTCAATGGAGAAGAGCAAACGAAACTGCATCCCTTCCCTCTCGCAGAGCTATTGCGAGGGGACACGGGGAGGGATCGCATCCTTCCACTGGGCCACGCCATGCACATTTTTTACCAAAAGATCCCAAGCCTTCAGGCTATGTAACCCAGCTCTCCCCTCCTACACACATGCAGATACCAAGAGGTCCCTTGATCTTTAAGCACAGGTATCTACAGGTAAACACAGCATTCTGGCCACGTATTCTTCCCTTCAGGAAATTTTTCTTCTGTGCGAACCACAGGTACAGCTCTATCAGTTACATGGGGATATAGAATAATATGCCAAAAGAATCTCTGAGAGCAAAACAGAGTTCATTTGGCAGTACATCTCTCTCCCAAGCCGGTCTGCTCTGTCCCTCCCAAGAGCACACGGGCATCTGTAGGAAAAGGAGACCTCTGGGGACTTCAGAATTGCACCACCGCCCCAGATGGAGGGACTGTGTCACCCCAGAGTAAATCGGAGGGACTGTGTCAAAGTCTGGTGCTGTGACACTTCTTGTCTGGGTGGGAAAGCCCTTTGCGAGCACTTGCCGGGAACCATCTACTCCTGCAGCAGCAAACTTTAAGCTACAGAATCCAGTTTCTGCTTTGGGAGTTAATTCCCGTATCTAGCCTATGTCTCTTAGCAGTCTCAAATGTCCTTATGACCTAGAGAAATCTCTTACGTGTCCACATGGCAAAGATCACTGCAATATTTCCCTTGAGATTCTTCAAGCTCTCCTGGATCACTGTCTCTGTAGCATATCAGGACGTGTATTGCCTCCATCTCTTGCCTTGCCCCTCTGCTCACACCCACCCTGCCGAGGATGTTATTATCCTGCGAGCTGGGTAATTATTGATACGCCTTTTATCGATGTGTGTCCGAACCGGCAGCGCTCATTCTTCGTCTCTCTTCCCACAATGCTGTTGAAATAAAGAGCAAACAGGCATTTAGTAACATCCACTCTCCACTCCAAAACGTGGTTAAACCGTTGTACAAACTACAGGTGTTTGCTCCTGTGCCTGGCAGTGTTTTTATGATCTGTGGCTTGGAATCTGTGTTGCAAAAAAAAACAAAAACAAGCCCTGGTATAACTGAGCTGTTGCAAGTGTCATTCTCATATGAGACTATATATATGTTTATATATATATTTATAAATGTCATACAGTGGTGTGGGCATAGATGAAAACAGAAAATAGCGTTTGTGCTATGTCGATGGGATAATGATAGCTGAAAATTCACTTGGTCTGCAAACTGCAGTCCTTCAACACAGACCTTAATGGCACAGATGTTTGACTTCCCATACGATAGCGATTTTTGGTTGGTGTGATGTATGTTCATTCTTGATGGTGATAGCTCAGTGGACTTCAGGGACCTATTTGTACAGTTAACTGAGGAGTTTTACTTGCCCTGGTGTTACGAAGGCGTGTGCTAAGGGGGATTGCACAATTACGATTCTGGTCTCTGTGGGAGTCAGATATGAGTGTAGTAATACTGCCTGATGCCTGCTTCGAGTGAAACTTTTTACACTGCCTTGCTTTAGAACTGGCTTATTCTCTTGTCAGTCCTAGAGGCTGGATTTATTGAGGGTGGGATCCTTGAGTTTTATTTGGACTATTCCACCTAAGGAATTTTGTTCAGAACAATTCTTACGTGGCAGCCTAGATTTTTGGCTCCAGCCTTCCTGGAGTTATTGAGAGGATTCTTCAGACATATTTTGGGAAATCAGTGCTTTGAATTACTATGTCTGAGCTCTAGGACGTGGTTGGAAACTAACATCCTAGTGTGAGCAGAGCTTTGTGTTCTCTCTTCCAAGTGTATCTGGTTAGATTTTTAGAATTAGTTCAGCATACAGGCTCTGTATTGCCTTTCCAAGACCAGGTAGGTCCTAGAGAAAGGAGTGCTATGCTTGTATTGGTTTTACCTTGGAATTTGCATGGAGCAGATTTTGAACTCAGAATTCAAGAGGTTTTAATTAGTGATAGAAAGCTCATAATCAGTCACATTTAGTTTATTCACCACACAAGGGCCAGTGCAGGATTGTGCCCTGAGCTTGCTTGGGGCCTTTTTCCATTCCAATTTTAAGCAAGCCACATGATTTCTTCATCTCCCGCAGGGATGTTTTACTATGATCTAGTTAGATGTCATAGTTTGCACATGTTTAGTGATGTGCAACTTTACATTTTCTTTCCTAAATATGAGTTTTCTGGTTATTTCTCCCTGGGGAAAAGTAATTGAGAGGGTCGTAACAGAGCAGCTCCATATGTGATAATTTGAAATAGAGTCATAGAACATCTACAGAGGACACCAGAATGGCAATGATCACATTATGATTTCCTAAGGTATGGAAAAAGCTGAAAAGTGATCTTAAAAGGATAACCTGATATCCAGACACCTTCTCCACAGTCACATCTCAATGTCATACATGTGCTTTTTGTAATATGGCATCATAGCAATGAGAACTTGAGGTGGCTTCTTCCGCTGGTAATGGGTTCAAGTCCTGTCTGTGTATTGGTGATACCCCATCATAGTTCCTAGAGAGCTGCCTAGAAACTCTTTTCGTAGCTGGGTCTCAGTTTCAGGGAATGTACAGGGGAATTTTCACTGAGGTTGCTGGAAAGTTAAGGCTGTAAAATCCGGCTAGGAACTTGTAGATATTTGAGTGCCAACCAACTGAATGCCAAAGATCAGCTTGATTGTTGTCAGTAACTGAGTTAGCCAGGTTTAGGGTTTCAGGTCTGCATAGGTGTCTGAGTGCATTTCAAGTGAACCTTTGACTCCAGCTTAGACATCTCCTAATACTGGCTGTTCTGATTAGTGTGGCAAGGTTTCTCTTAATTCCTTGAATGGATTTAAATTAATAGAAAGCTCAAGCTTGTTAAGCTCAAGATTGCTGTCTCTTTTTTTCCGGTGATTTCTCTGATTTCTCTCATGTCTTTGCACAGAAGCCTGCAGCAAACATGTTTTGTGAATGTGATGTAAAATGGTGGGGTAATATTCCAAGACATTACAAACTAATAGTACTTCTGGAGTGTGAGAGAAGAGAAACTAGAGTTGCTCACGCTGAGTGTAAGGAAAAGCTTTTTGACTGTGAGAAGTGTCAAGCACTGTAAGGGGTTTTCCAGAGAGGTTGTTCAGTATCCATTCTTCGAGGTTTCCAAGACCAGATTGGATAAAGCCCTGAGTAATCTGGTCTAACCTCATAGCTGACTCTGCTTTGAACCGGAGTTTGCACCTCAGGAGGCACCTTCCAACCCAGTTATCCTGTGATCCTATGCTTAGGGTCTAAACCCTGGGGTGGTTGCCTCTCTGAGTCAGGTTGGACCCACTGCTTTAGTCTTGCTCTGCCAGAGGAGCCGAGGTCTTCTGCATGTCATTAGTACACTCCTACATGTTGCCCCCATCACCACTTTCCTTTCTCTACAGAGACTGCCATGTGTCACAGAATTCCTCACCATGATAACCCCAGCTGCCAGCTGAAGTCATCTCCGAATGTTTTTGGTCTGGCAGTTTTGCAAGAAGCAGCCCGAGTGACAGCTCGGCTCGTGCACCCAGCATCAGTCACTGACTGTGCAGACTGGAAAAGGCAGAGCTCTAAATTGTTCAGTCTCTGGGTCAGATGTGAGCTGCCAAAGCCTGGTACTTGGCGTGCTGGGCTCCCCTTCACAGGGAATGGTCAGTGTTCTGTCAGAAGCAGGAGTGCATACTTCACGTGTTGTTTTCCCACTGGATGATCTGTGCTAAGTGGAAGTGAGTGCCTCATAGCACCCACAGCAGGAGAGATGGAGCCAAAGACCACCCACTCCTAATCCAGCCACTTTAGATTCAGCAGAGTGGGAGTGTGGTAGGAGGCTGGCAGGAGAGGGGTAAAGCAGCTGGAGCAAGCAGTGAACATCCCCTGCCTTTTCCTCCTTACTTACCCCCCCCCAGATCTGTCAGTGTGTGAAGGGAGATCTGGAATGGCGAGTGTGGTCTACACACTTGGAGCGTGAAAAAGTGAGACATCCACTCTGCATACATATCTCACACATACCAAGTATTTGTCAAGGTGTCCAGTTCCTCCCTCCTTCACCTTCAACATCTGAGTGAGTCAGTGAAAAGGAATAAAGAGAGGGAGAAGCCTCAGAAAGGAAATGGTAATGCACAAGGAGACTGAGTCATGAAAGTAGGGATATTTTCATTGAGTTGCATGCACACAGTTGGAAGGGGAGGGAGCACAGAGCTCCATAAAAAAAAAAAAGAGAAACTGTAGGTGATGTGAGTAAAAGAGTGGGGATACATGAAAAGGGGCATCTGGCTATCTTATTCCTCTCTTACTTGCCATAGAGATAAACAGAACAGAGGGACAAAGGGACACCTTCCAGATCAGATTGCTTTGTGGTTGGTCTCGCTTCACTACTTGTATTTCTTCCCAGTCTGGCTTTTCCTCTTTCAAGCAGTTCTTAGTCTGATCACTTTTAGAAACTCAAGTGAAAAGCTCAGGGATGAGAACTTGTTTCTGCCAGTGAGATTCTGAACAGAGACCATCTCCCAGACTTAGCAGCCAGTTGTCCTGAAGGGTGTACAAACAGGTGATCTCTGAGACCTCCCTCCCTTGTCAGGGTTTCTGAAATACAGGTGAGTGGTTTCAAAGTCGTGGTGGGGAGAGGCTATCAAAGAGCATGATTGCATAAGCCTGGCTTTATACGGAAACAGTCCTAAAAAAATGTGTGCAAGGTAAGTGTGTGTCAGAAACAGTCCTTAGTAACAGAAAACAGTCTTTGGTGTGTTGCTGATTGAGGTAAGACTTCTGTGTGTGTTCAATGCAGCAGATGTGATTTGAGGAACAGAGCTGAGGAAGAGCATACTGACTTTGTGAACTCTTATGGACAGTAATATTGAAAGAATTATGAGAGAAATTACAAAGGAGCTCATGAAAAAATGGAAATAATGAATTCGTCGGCATGATAGAGCCGGGAGTCTTAATTCTATAGACTGATGTGTATTGAAGCAGAAGTGAACTAATCAATAAATGTTTTAGGCCTGCTTTCTTGGGGAAAAGTAGAAAAAAATAGTTTTCAGCTAATTTAATAAGGTTATGCTCTCCAGCAGCAAACAGCTGTGATTTTAGACTGATACTTAGAACAACCAATTCAAGATAATGCACACTCATGAGTTTTTAAGCACTTGGATAAAAAGTCAAAGCTTTGTTTTATAAGGTTTTGAAATAGTGAAGAAGGTCTCAAGGGAAGAGCTGGGTGTTAGCACAACTTTAAAGGTATTGTGAGATGGCCTATGTATTTAATTTTATCAATTTGTTAAATTTTCCAATAAACTATTAGAAGGACAATATATCAGTGAGAATGGGCTTATACAAAACAGAGCCTGTCAAGCTAACCTAATTTCATGACTTTATGAGTCTCCCTACAGCCAAGTGCTTCTCTGATGGAAGTACCTTTACCTACAATTGTGGTAATGGAGGTAAAATATGAGATTGGTAAAAGATACAATCTCTAATCAGCTAGCAATCAGCCTAGCACTACATGATTCTTAGCTAGTTAATGTATGAGCACAGTACATTTTAAGTGCATCTCAATTCAATAGGTAGCAAAATAGTAACAAGGAAAGAATCATTGTTGAAAAACCTGTGGCTCTAATTTTGCCAAGTACCATGTGATTTTAACATACTGCTCAAGATCCTGAGGGAGATCTGAAATACTGATAAACTCAGCAGTATCTGGAATGACTGGAAGAACTGCTAAAAATGAAAGTAACATATGAAAGGGGTAAATCACTGCTACAGACCAGTTTGATTCATTTTAAATACTGACAGACAATGCATGTTTCAGGCTAACCAAACAGGAGTTCTTAGATCTAATGGCAGATCATGAATAGTATTTACAGGACCAGAACTCTGTGTTAGAAAGCAGTCACACAAAATAAGCTTATAGATACTGGAACTGGTAATCAGTAGATCAACAGCTACTACTGAGATGCTGCAGCCAAGGAAGCTGATGTGGTTTTTTGATCTTGAATATTGGATAGGAGGAGAGGAAAGCATATTTTCCTCTGCATTTGGCACTTGTGAAAAAAATATTTTTCATCTACTTTGTCTAATTCTATTATTATCACTTCGAGAAATACTGCAGAACTGAAGTATGACAAGAAAATAAACACAGAACTGTGAATAAAGACTTACAGAAGTGACTTGATTACAGTCTTTAAGTGTTTGAAGAAAGTCATCTGACTCTTCAACTGAGCAGAAAACTGTTAAGATGTGATAGAAGGATGGCAGATACATTCAGATTGAAAATGAGGCAAAAATCAAAAAGTAAAATTAATCAACTATTAGGATTATTTACTGAGAGTTGTACTGAGCCCTCTGTCACATGAACTCAATAAAATCAAGATTTTAAAAAATGCTCTAGTTCAAGCACAGCAGCACAAAGTATAATTAACAAAGGGAATACATTTAACCTCTATTATTTTAAGGAGGTCAGATTAGATGATCAGGATGTTTCTCTGTGAGTTTAAGATACACCTTCAGGAGTATACCAGACTTTTAAATGAAACATGATTTTTATATCCCAAAATGAATGTGGCTGTATTTGCAGATGCTGATCAGATGTGGCTCATGGGGAAATTTTCAGTTCAGAATTTCCAAAGTGTGCTGGAGAAAATAGTTTGGTGACCCAAATGGTGAGCATATGGACTGACATTCCACATGGGAAAAAGAGTTTTAGGGTTTATACTAGTGGCCGTTCACGTTCACTGGCCAGGATGGTGACAGAAAGGTGTGACAGCCAGAGAAAGATCAAAGAGGCTGTGAAGGCAGGAAGCTGGGCAGGCTGCAGATTAAATGTTTACTTCAGGAGCTATTCAAAGACTTGTAAAAGGCAAATAACTTGCCTTATGCAAGGACTAGGAGGACTTAGTGCGTGGTGTCACTACTAAAGAGGCTTCAGGTGACTCAGAGGGATTAAGACCATAGCAGAACATCACCACCCTCTGCCCCCAGCCTCAAAAACCCAACAATTTTGTATCTGTTAATTGTGGTAGAAGTTGTGGAATTTTATCCTGTGGAACTTCTCCTTGTTGGAGATGCATCACATCAGCTTCAAATCGAAGCATCTCTGAGGTTGGAGAGTAGGTAGACAAAAAAATGGTCAGATGATATTCATGCAAGGCTTCTGGAGAAGGTTGAGGCTGAAAGAGCTGAACTGCAGATTGTTATCTCTAATGCTTTCCAGTTGCTTTGGTACAAGAAGATTGAAAGGTAGATTATGTGATGCCAGGTTTTAAAATGATTTTGAGATCTGGAAAACTACAAGCTAGTAAACAAGATATGCCTAGGAGGCAAGCTAATAAACATTACTCTGAAGAACAGAATTAGTGCATGCATAGACAGATAAGATGTACTGAGAAAGAGTTAACCCTGCTGCTGGTAGTGGATATCACAATTTATAAGTCTTAGAAAGGGTCAACAAGCAATATGGACAAAGGAGGTCCAGTGGCAATAGTCCACTTGGATTTGCGAAGTACATTTGTAAAGGTCACTCACCCCAGGCTGTTAAAAGACATGAATCTACTGTTGAATCAGAGAAGTTCTCTAAGTAGCTGGGTGAAGATAGGAAACAAAAATTAGCATGAAATGGCAGTTTTTCACAGGGGTATTTTTTTCAGATTTGTTTATATCCATAAATGATACAAATATTATTTTTTTTTTTAAGATTTATGCATATCCATAAATGACATGAAAAGGGGGGAGGGGTACATAATGAGGTAACAAAGTATGAAAATAAAGTTGTCATTTCGGGGAGCAGGCAAAAAACCTGCATGGAGTGATTTGAAAAAGGATTTCACAATGTTGAATTATAGGTCATTTGATTTCACCGTATCTAATGACAGAAATTATGGGTGAAATTTGATGTGGATAAATGTAAAACGATGACCACAGGCAAAGCAATTCTAGAGTTACATTTGCAATGATGCAGGTTCTGAGTTTACCATCCAGGAACGAGATCATGCAGTTATAATGTGTGGCTTAGTGCTTAGTACCACTAAAAATGCCAATCAAATGTTAGCAATTAGGAAAAGATTAAGAGAATAAAATGAGAAACAGCATTTTACTATACATCTATCCATATGGTTCCCTTATTCTGATCCTTTGTAATGCCTTGACCCTAATGGTCTCTTCCCGTTTCACAAAAGCCATAATCAAACAGGAGATGATTCAGAAAAGGGCAGGAAAGACAATCAAAGGTATCATGTGGCTAATATGAAAGGAGCTGTTTAAATAGGGATTTCTCAAGTATGGAAATGAGATGGTTAAGGATATGATAGATATCTGTAAAATCATGAATTTTCTCTGGGATAGGAACAGCATGGAGGAAATTATGAGGGACGACAATTTCATTATCAGTTTTAAACCAGAGTCTAAACATCAAATGAAACTAGCAAATGGCAAGTTTAAAGCAAATAAAAGTCAGCACTACCTCATGTAACACAGAACTCAGTTGTGGAAGTACTTGACAGAGGATGCTACAGGTATACTAAAAGACCTTTTTTTTATTTTAGGAGTGAACAGATGAATCCTTTAAAGATGACTAAGTACAGAGGCAATGTCTGTCTTGGGAACTACTTGAGGTGTAAACTGTGACAGGTTAGGACAAATATAATGGGAAAATATCACTGCTATTTCCCATGTTTGAATTGTTCCCTGTCTTTCTTACACATCCACACCCACTTGAAGGCCAAGCTGATACCCATCCCAAACAAATACTAAATATCTCCTTTCCCACCACTTCCCAAAAGAAGAGAATGAAGAAAAGAAACCAGAGAGGAAAAAAAACAACCCAATCACTGAGGAGTAGAGGGTGGGAAGAAGAAAACAATAAGAAAAGTGAACAGACTAACAGGCTAAAACCTGGAAAACAGGGAACCAAGGGGAACAGTGAGGAGAGCACCCCTGTATTTCCTGTGACATCCAGGAACTGGTAGATGCTGCCTAGTGATGCCCTGCCCAGAGCACAGGAATAGAAATAGCACTGTTAGTTGCTGGGATCTTGGGATTTCCTCCTCCTGGAGATGGACATATCCAGCTTGGTGAGAAACAGGGTAGTTGATAAAGAGGACCCAGAATTAAGTGGGTCTTGAGGTAGAAACTGTGGAAGTAAAGATGAGAGAAGTGCAGCCAGAACTAAAATTGTAAGTTCTGGAGGAGACAGAAGACTGGCATGTGTGGTGTGCCAGTCTCCCTCTGACTGCAGAAAAGGCATGACTTGGGGAATCATCTGGAGAAACTTGTGCCTTCTGCTTGATGAAAGACTTTCCCAATGGTCCATTGAATTAGCTCAAAGTAGAAACTGCCACTGGGGTTCTTCATTCTCTTGTGACAATGAGTGGTTCTACAGCTGTGTTCATCATGGGTCTAAGGGGTTGTGAACCCTGTGTTTGGGTTTAAGGAGGAGGTTGAACAAATGATGTGGATGGCTGTTCCCTTGACAGTGGGGTAGCCCTTGGAGAACAGAGGGGCCTCTTGAACAGTAAGTACCTCCTGTGTAGGTGTGGATGCCCTCAGGGACAGCAGGAAAAATCATGGGCTGGGGTTAGGGGTCAGTGTGATGTTGTTTGTGGTGGTGAGAAGTGGCCTCACCTGAGCAGGTGCAGGGCTGGGCATTAAGTGCCTGCAGCTCTGCCTGGTGAGCTCAGGCCCTGCAGCCTCAGTGCCAGCAGCTCTTTGTCATTTTCTCCAGTTGCTTAGGGAGTCTGGTGAGGACACCTGAAGCTTTCTAGGTGGTGGCTTTCTAGGATTGGGAACAGTTTCTCTTACAAGATATCTTCTGGAAATACAATACAGCAGAGAGGAAAGAGACCAGGAGTTTCCTGGAGTGTGTGTAAGAATTTCCCGACACAGCTGGTGAGTGAGCCAACTAGGGAAGGCACCTGCTGGACCTGTTGTTTGTGAACAGAGAAGGACTTGTGGGTGATGTGGTGGTTGGAGGCTGTCTTGGGCATAGCCATCACGGAATGAGTTTTTGATTCTCAGAGCAGTAAGGAGGGGGGTCGGCAGAACTGCCACCTTGGAATTACGGAGGTCAGACCTTGGCTTGTTTAGGAGACTGTTTCACAGAGTCCCTTAAGAGGCAGTCCTGAAGGGCAGAGGAGTCGAGGAAGGCTGGACACACTTCAAGAGGGTATCCTAAAGGTGCAGAAGCAGGCCCTCCCCATGTGCTGAAAGATGAGCCAGTGGGGAAGAAGACCAGCCTGGCTGAACAGAGAGTCTGAAACTCAGGAAATAAAGGGGCAGGCCACTCAGGAAGACTACAAAGGATGTACAAAGGAGGTTGTGCAGACAGAAAATTAAAAAGGCCAAATACCAACCAGAATTTAGTCTGACCACTGCCATAAACGGCAATAAAAGTGTTTCTCTAAATGCATAAGCAGCCAAAGGAGGACTAAGGAGAATTCTTCATCCTTTATTGGATGTGGAGGAAAATACAGTGACAAAAGATGAGGAAAAGGCTGAGGTATATACTTTGTTTTTGGGGGAGAGTGGTAACAGGGAATCAGCAGCTTCAGTGCTTCCTGTCTGGCTCTGACTACTGCTGCTGTCCCAAAACCAAATGTTTTGTGAGGATTGTGGCCAAGTGTGTGATGGCTATGGTGGAGAAGGGTGTAGCCATCTGGCTGTAAACTCTGGGGCTGCCAGGGTGATACCCCACAGCTGAGGCAGGTAAGGAGAGTGGTGCCTGAAACTCACAGGCTGCTACTGCCCCCATGTTCTGGTGTTTGGAGCAGGCTCTTGTTTTGTCCATTCCACAAGAGGGACCAGGAGCATCCCTGAGTAACGAAAGGTGCACTGTGATCTGCTGGCTGACTCTTGAGGAGCACTGGGGGTGGTTCTTCTTCCCCACTGTTAAGGATGAAACTACAGCACAATGATGGCATGTCTAACAGTATTCCTGTGCTCCAGGACAGTGCTCATGTGACGTGCTGGCTACAGAGGGATTAAAATTTAAACACGTATGGAGAGCAACGTATGAAACTGCCTGCTGCATATTACTTCTGTAACACTGGCTACAGGCCAGCCAGAGAGGGCTGCTACCTTGGTTCATATTGACATTTTCATACTTACTGTGCTGAGTGAGGCCCCTGGGGACACATTCTCTGCACTTCAGAAGAGCAGTGAAGAATGAGGATAAACCCATCGCTGCTGTTCATGCTGGCTGATACTTGTTCTGCAAATGAGACAGTGCTCTGAGGTTTGGGTTTTTTGGAGTTCGTGTTAATTGGATGTGTTTCATTTTGCAGTACCTCCTTAGCCCAAATGACATGATGGCTGCTCAGGGCAGAGCTGCTTGTGTCTAGCATAAGGCTCTCTGCTCATCTTTTACTTAAAGATATGCAGTAGCCTTTAGTGATGGTTTGACAGTGTTTCCAGTCAAGAAGAAAAATGTAGGTGTTAGGGCTTTGTTCATTAATTCTATCTCCTGAACAGCTCTGAAAAGGGACCTACCTGCAGGGAGAGGTAGAATGGTCTGGAAAAGTACTCAAATTATCCAAATCCAAAGCAAAGATCCTGAGAACTGCCCATCTGACTCCTAATTTTACGGACGTTTCAGAGTTGTAGGTGTTTCCAGTTTTTATCAAAAATTGGAAAGGCACCTGTTTTGTGGAGACCAAGACATTTCTGTGCCTTGATGAGCACCAAACTGTTCAGCTCTGTCTCCTCCACAAAACCAGTTTTTTCTCTGTTTCCCTTCCACAAGTGACCGTGTTGGTAGGTGCCAGCAGCAGATAACTAATTTTTATGTTTCCTTCTGCGGTACAAGCTAGAATTCTGGCGGAGTTAGGTGAATAACTTGGGTTGATGGATTTTTCAGCTTTCCCTAAGAGAATTTGAATGCTTCCTTCAGAGGTTCACCTCTGGTGACAGAGGTTTATTCCTTTCCTTGATGGCCTTTTGGATAGCTTTGATTGGCTCTGTGTAAAGCAGGCGGGGGGGAAAGGGTTTCTATGGTTATTCTAGCCACCCATCTGTCAGTCCTTCCCAGTAGCTTCAACTGCTTTAATTTCAACCACATTTGACAAGGCACGATGATGTTGTGTTTGACAAAGATACAGACTCCCACGAGTATCATGAAAATTGGTATCAGGGAGAGAACAATTTAAAGGCTGATCATAATTACTGCAATTACATTTGTTGTTTTCTTAGTTGTTCAGGGGAGAAAAAAAAAGGGAATGGAAAGGAGTAATTGAACCATTTACTCTAAATATTCATCTTTACCAACATTAACGTTGGCTACCAATATCAAATGACAAGGTTTCTACTCTCTGCTGGAAAGTAACATTTGATAAACAGAAGAAAGTGTGCTAACGGGGGATAATAGCAGTGCTGGAAAGTCATTGCTTAATTAAAATGTTTCTTGTGTTAATTGGCATGACACATCAGAAGGCAAATAACACAAATACTTATTTGGTATATGGTGTAGATCTTCGCCAGCATGATGTTCGGAAGGGAAGAACAAAATTTAAGACTCTCAAACTCTGTTAATCTATTTGGTGTGGCACAGAATAGAGAAGACAAATTGGAGATGATGTTTAACATCCAGCACAGAAGTTACAACACAATAGATTATTAAAGGCTATAGATGCAGATTAAAGTCATAGATGCAGAGAAGCCTGATTCAAGCATGGACCTTGGTAAATGAACAAAATGCAGGCACAGGTACCAAATATAGAATCAATTAATGCACAGTGGAAACAGCAATCGAGAAAATGTCAAGAGGAGACCCAAGGAGAATGGGCTGGTTGAGATTAAGTTTTGAGTAATTCAAAACAAGGTGAATTTCTTATGATCACAGAAGTGCAAAGAAACTGAAAATTTATCCAACTAAGGAGCTCGGTGTCTCCATGGTAAATTAAGATATATGGCAAAATGAGCTACAGAAATAGTAAAAAAGTAGCACTAATAGATCAGCAAGGTGAGGTCCAGTCATCCAGATGGTTTTTCTGATTTTTCCAGTGCCTTCATCACAATGGTCACTTTGCTTGGGAATGCTTACTGCACACATTCCCGAATTTCTGAGAGTCCGAAGTTATGATGTCCAAAAGCCCCCAAATAAAGCAAGAAGTGGGGAAAAGGTATTTTATTTTCCCCACATGTTTTCCTCTTTAAATGCTTTTCGTCTTTATTATTTAGAAAGGCTTGACTTAAAAATGAATCTTGATTTTTACCTTAACAGTACTGTAAGAGGGATGATATTTGATGATATTTTCCCCCAAACACTTAAATGACTTGAGTTAGAAGGTTACATCAGTTGTAATGGAGACATTTTTTTCTTATGGCTGTTTTTGCAGACTTTGTTTTTTATCTCATTTGTGTTAAAAAATACAAAGTAGTTGTGATCTGAAATAGTGTGGCTTAATGTATTTCTACAGCTTTCATTTCTCCTCTCTGCTTCATGTAATCAGCTTCCTATTTTTTCTACAGCCATCTACTGTCTTCCAAAACAAGGATGAAATCTGTGATGTTAAAAAACCCCAAACCAAATAATAATTTTTTTTAAAAAATGAAAACATCTTTTAAAAGTTCAATGAAAATAATCCCCTCTATATCCTTTCTATACACACCATACAGAAACAATGACAAAGAAATCAAAAGCCTGTTATCTTTCAACTTTCATCACCTCATTTCAGAACATCTAAATGAGAAATTTGATAGCATGTTTGTAAAAATTCCACTTTAAAGTTAGCTTTATGACCCACTCATTTAAAAATTCTTATCAGCTCTATATGGAGAAGAGCAAATAGTATTCTGTAAGAGGTGATTGATCATAGAATTACAAATGGAATAGTCATCATGATTAGCAGAAGCTGGAATGGAAGATGGATAAGAGAAATTATACTGGAGAAGAAACATACCATTACAAAAGAAACAAAAATCTGTACTAATTGCAGGGAGAAAGGGGTTGACAAGGGACTGGATAAAAATAATACTAATTTACAAAGTACTGCTTTCAGTTTCTGTTTTCCCACTTCACTCTCCAAATTTTTTTCTGATTTTCCATGTTTCTTTCCTTCCATCTGTCAGAGAACTTGTTTTTTTCATGTCTTGATCTAACATGGGTTAATGTTGCTCCTGCTGTTTCTAGCAGGAGAGAAAAAAACCTACTAACCTTTATCCAACTTTCAATAAGAGAAAGTAATGCTGCCCCAGGCCCAACATCAGTTAGAACACAGACATTTTCTTTTCGAACAGTGTGTGATGCTGTAACTTTTCAGCAGATATGACTGCATTTAAAACCATTTAACAGATATTAAAGAGTTGTTTTCTCTCAATATATTTCTCTCTTAGAACCTGTGAAACTGTTTAGATGAAGAATTTCTTTTCAAAAATTATTCAGTCTTTATAGAGCATGCAAAATCACATATTAGTCATTCTTTTTCCCTGAACTAGGTAGATGAGCTGTTTCAACTGGAAAGAAACAGTAGTAAATAAATTCTGTAGTTCTTTAGTTCTGCTATTACAGAACAGGTGTGGACTTTGAGACAAATAGTTGTTTGATGTTCTTCAACCATTTGATGCTACCATCTGCCAGAATAGTATTAATATTCAGCCTGGACAAGAGAAAGCTCCTGGGAGACCTTACAGCACCTTCCAGTACCTAAAGGGGGCCTGAAAGCTGGAGAGGGACATTCTACAAGGGCATGGAGGGATAGCACCAGGAGAAGTGGCTTCAGAATGGAAGGGTTGGTTTAAATTCGATAATGAGAAGAGATTCTTTACTGTGAGGATGATGAGGCACAGGCACAGGTTGCCCAGAGAAGCTGTGGGTGCCCCATCCCTGGGAGTGTTCAAGGACAGGTGGGATGGGGCTCTGAGCAACCTGGTCTGGTGCAAGGTGTCCCTGCCCATGGCAGGGGGATGAAACTAGATGATTGTTAGGGTCCCTTCCAACCCAAACCATTGTGTGGTTCTATGAATATTTTCCACATTCAAGAAACCATCAGTGGTCTTGCAGCATTGAGAGCAAAGGCTGAGTGTCATCTGCTGGACTTTGAGGCCTTCAAGTCACATGTATTGAGCAAGAGGCTCCTCTTTCTTTGCTTGGGGCAGAGGTGTCTTTGCAATGCATGCCCAGAACGGTGCTGCAGCCTGCTTGCAGTATGTGCCAGGGTGGCTCAAGACTTTGAGAAAGGTCACAGAATTGTGCTCAGAAAGAGCTGAGAGTACAGGAGAAAGACCTTGGGTAGACAGAGATAAAACAGGTGTGACACTGTTACCTGCACTGAAGGGTTCTGTACAACTGGAGAGGTGACATCTCTCCTGCCTCTCCAGCATCCCTGTCTTGTTCAGTTCTGTGGCAGGAATGCCCCAGCTCTCCCTTTCTAGTGTGTAGGGTGGCAGGTGGGGGGAAGGAGCAGAGAAGGAAAAGGCAGCTGGATCCCAGTATGCAGGGGCAGGTTCCTGCTTTGCTCTTTGCACCAGTTTCCTCCTCCCACTGACTTCTGTTGGATGCTCAGTTCACCCTGATTGCAGTCAGCCCCTCCACTCCTTCCCCTCTAGGTGTGCACTTCCTGGTAGTGTTCCCTCCTTCCCTTTACCCCTTCCCTCTTCAGGGGGACTGAAGTACAAGTATATTCCGTTCTGAGCCATAGCCAGACCTTACAGCTGATGCACATGGGGCTGTCAGCTGGGCTTTCACAGCTCTGCCTGGAACTTCCCTTTGCCAGAGAGACCTCTAGCCCTAGAGGGTTTACTGGGACTCCAGATGTAAGAGGCTGCCAGCTGTGGTGGCAACAGGCAGCTCACAAGTGGCCCGTTAAGCCTTGCTCCTCTTGCTTGTGTTCAGAAGTCCCCAGATCTCCCTCTCTTGCTTTGCTGGACTCGAGGTTGCCAGTCCAGTCAGTGGCAGTGCAGTCAGCAGGAGCTCAGTGAGGCCCAGTACATGCACATGCTTGTCAGGAAACCCAATGAAGAGGATCACAGCCCTGAGAGGTGGTGTTTATCGTGCTCCTCGTAGCCATGTCCTGCCTTCCCCTGAGGTCTGGCTGACTCTGACCTCTGTGCTCACCTTTGCAGTACAGGAATCCTTTTTCTTCTGAGTTTCCTGAGTTGCAAGGAACTGCAACTCAGGGAACAGCAGCTCTACTCAGCCTAGTTAGAAGCTTATGGGGGATGCTATTAAAGTGCTTGGTTCTAATGATCCTGATGAACAGAAATGTACTTTGGATGTGAAGGAAAAAATGTCCCTTAATGGATCTTCCTGCACAGAAGCAGAGATTTGAGATGTGAAGGTGTGATAGACACCACAATATGCGAATATTGTTGTCTTTCTGGTGTTTTTCATATTGCCATGTTTAGCATTTTGAGGGGACAAAATCAGGTTTTTTTGCATTTTGATTTCTAGCTGATGAATGCCTCAGGTTTCCCACCCTTGAGTGGCTCCATGGCTCCTGCAGGCCTGTACGGGGTGGAGGGCAGCATTGTTCACGTGTCAGAAGATTTGTACTGGGGAAGTGCAGTGATGAGCACTCTATAAACGTGCCAGAGCTGCTTAGAATGAGCAAGGGGCTTTGCATATGTCTGTGGAGGAGAAATTTGCTATAAAAAGTAAAAAAAAAATGTTAGAAGATCATGAAAGTAGAACCATTCACATTTCAATACGAACAGACTAGACCTTGCTGAATTGATCTCAGGAACAGATGATCATTTTGACAGCTACATTTCTTGACAGATTCTAGGAGGGTCAGGTTTAAGGACAGTACAGTTGTAGGAACAACTGCATGGCATGAGAGCAAATAACTTTAACCAGAGTTTGAGGATGGCACACAGGCTTGAAGGCACAGCAAATTGCTGACTGCACAGAGCAGTCCTGGTTACCTGGCTGACTGCTTACATGTGCTTTTTAGCATTTTGTTTCACTTTCAAATAAAATAATTAAATATTATTAAATTTAATAATATTTAATTATTCAATCTTAATAAAATTTTATCATTTCTATTTTATGTTATTGGTATTTCAAATTTGAAATGGTATGAAAAAGGTCTCTTATCTTGCTGAGGATGGCAAAGCAAAGGCTCCAACAACTCTAAGCTGATGTCCAACCAATTCAAACCACGACAGTGAAATGTGTTTTTAAGGGATGATGGTTTAATATTGAAAGGGGATATTAAAGGAATTGGTTCTTTCCCAGTCACACATCCTGACTGGATGAATCTGTACTTTAGCCAAACATACATCATGCTTGAGAAAAAACACAAGTGACTAGTCTTCATATGGAGATAGCTATGAGAAATGTAATAGTTGATGAGGTAGAGGTGGTCTGCTTAAAAATGGAATATCTGATTTGAGTCTGATGTGAGCTTAAACTCAATGATTCTCCTGCCTTGCTTAGCTAGGTTGGCTTAAGACTGATAGAACAAATTGTAGTGGCATTCAGAAGCCTGATCAGATGTGTTCCCACAGGAAACGAGGTGATTGCAGTAGACTGGAAGGGACTGAAAGATGTGGACCAAATCAATATGGACAGCACGAGTTCACTGCATGGCAGCAGCTTCCATCGACCTTCTACTGAGGTGAGTGCCTGGCCCAGAGCTGCTTAGCCAAGGGGATGAGAAAGTTCAGATTCTGAGTTCAGAAATGGGTGTTGTGCATCACTGAGGCATCTGTGAGAGGACAGGAATGCCAGTGAGCTCCTGAGGATCATACCTGGGTAGTTTGACTTGCTCTGAGTAGAATTGAGTCACTCCCTTCACAAGATCCATAGTGAGTAAGAATTTGCAAATGAAAGTGCTTTTTAAGCAGTCATGATGGGAGTGGAACACAACACGAGAAAAACGGTGACAGTTCTGACAAGCCAGTGGGTCTGCATTCCTTGAATAAGGGATTCACATTGGAATGTCCAGCACTGTGTCTGTCCCAGCTTCTGCAGCACAGCCATTAGATCTTTTGAAGAAATACTTTTGTCTGCATTTTAAATTTTACAGATGCATTCACTAGTAACTCACAAACAATTGACTTAGCATGCAATATTTTAAGGGCTAGTTCATTGAATTATTGCAGCTTCTGCAATCTTAGATACCTGAATTTTCAGCTTTGTAAGGTTCAGAGTATGCAATGATGATTAATAGAAAGATAAAATCTATTTTAAATGCATGATACTTAAAGAATCACAAATAATGTTCACAAATAAGCTTAATAAATACTATACGGTTTGCAAAGCCTTGAAAAATGTTAATAGGTATATATATATATATATATATATATATATATATATATATATATATATATAGGTATTTTTATTTTGTTTGTGTACCTTGCTGGCTTGGAAAGTACCTCCAAGATGCTTAGAGTTTCGTGGGGGTCTGGCAGAAATTGTTGGGCCCAATCTTCTATGGAGAATTCAGTCAAATCAAAGCAGATCTAAAAGTCAATGAGCATATGCCACACCTCAGTGAACATTTTGATTTATATGAATGGATACCATAGGTGTAACATGAGTCATCTAAATTTTCCTGAGTGTTTCCATCCCCAAACCCAAGATGTTGAGATGTGAGTCCTCCCAGCTGAAGGAAACACACTCTGAATTGGTACTGTGATGGCTGATGTGGGAAATGTTTCTGGTTTGCAAGGGGCCAGTGTGTCAGAATGAACAAACCAAAACACTGCAGGAGAAAATAATTTCATTAGAATTGAGTTGCTAGCTGTAGAACACTCAAAATACAAAGGTGGTGTAGCTCCTCCTTGTGTTAACCTCACAGTGGTGCAACCCACATTTAAGAGGGGGGCCTTGTGAAAAGATTCTTTTCTCTTTCCTGCTCTGTCACCCCGTTCACTATTTCACCTTCAAACACCGTGACACTTACAGGCACCATAACCACCAGCAGGGACTGAAATAGTTTTGAAGGACACTAGTTTTTTATAACATACCAGATAAAGCAGTGCCTGTTGATTATGGCAAGCTACTGGAGTTGCATGGCTGCCTGCAAGTTGTTTGTTATGCTGACGTGGTGCCATTCTTTGCTTTCTTTAGCAAACACGGACGGATTTCTCCTGGGATGGTATCAATGTGAGTATTCACTGCCTCACTTTTCCAGTTTTTAGTCATAGGAAGACCAGGATTTGTCTGACATTGGATACAGTGGAGACCAGAATGGGAACATGACTGAAAGTCCTTAGTGCTGCTGAAATTCTGGGAGTTGTCTACGATTCAGAGGATGGTGATAGATTTTTGTTTGCTACTGAGCCTTTTGCTCTCTGGCAGGTATTTCGATCTGTAGGTGGCTGTTGAATTGCTTTCATCCTTTTGGGGACAGATGTGTGCTATTTCATATGTTCTGTTTTTGAGATTTCTGGACATAAGAAAGGTGTCTGTCCAGCATATTTTAAAAAATAGTAGTCCTTGATTAGAGCATCATTTGATCTTCTCCAGGAATTTGGGAGAAATGTCTCCCTCATTTTCAGTTGCACACAGAAGTAATATAAGTCTCCTAGGGTAGTTGATGAATACCAGTTAACTTTAGCTAAAAAGCAGATGAGAAACAAGGAAACATTTTTATTACACATGTTCCTTTTGCTCTTAATACCTATGCCATGAAATTTTTTTTTTTCTTTTTGACTAATGCAGAAACCGCATTGTGAAAAGGGAATAATGCATATTTGTTCTACTGGACTTTTAAAAAGGGTACTTACAGAATATTTTCACATAAGTTAACTTTATAGTTTTGTACACTTGGAAGGCCAGGATTAGCAGCTCCATTTTGAGAATTATAAGTATTTTCAAATTCCAGATTCTTTCAAAACTTTTAAAATATCTGCAGCTTTCTTCTTTACTGTGATTTGAAAGTACTTGGGACATTGAATATAATTTTTAACTAAATCTCACCTGGCTGATGTCTCTTTCATTGTGGCAGTTATGGCTTGGGGTCTTTTGCCCAGGATCAGTCAGAGAAACAAATTGTGTTGGAAAGTAATGGTGCATGCAACAACTGTCTAGAAGAAATTTGTCATTTTTTTTCCCTCACTGCACCTATGTCTAGCTGAAAGCCAAGTACACAAGGTCGTGTTTCCTTAAAGAAAGTAGAAGCCAGTTTCCTTACTTGCAGTTTCCCATTTTCCAACCCATACAGAATCCGTGGAGCTCTTTCATGAGGCAGCTCTTACCCAGTCCATAGATTTCTTTGGTTCTGAAGCTGGATCATGAATTCTCTTCCCTTCCCGTTCCTGCCTTCATGTCACAGCTCTTCAGCCTTGCAGTAGGAGGAGACCTCTGCAATTTACTTTCTTTTTTTGATGAGTTCCATGAGGCAGCTCACAGCACAGCCCCCAGGCTGTTTTGGAACAAGTGGGTGGATACTGAGCAGGAGTACCCAGGCAGGAATGACCAGTGGGGGCATATATGGACTTTCTCCAACAAGCTTCATCACCGAAGGAAATGCATCATGGAACAGGGCTGTGCTCTCACTTTTTACTGTTCTTCCTCTGCTTTCTGATTTCTTCAGCTCACGTTACACACGGCACATTCCTGGCTCCACAGTTACAGGATGCCTTAGCTGCATTTACATTCAGTTTCCAAAAAAACTCACCTCTCATGTTTTGGCAACTGACTGGAATTATACACAGTGCAAGATCTTTACAATGCCTTCCTTTGCCTCAAATTGTTTCACTGCCAGTTACTGCTCCACTCACTTTTTGTGAGATCTGTGCCTCTGACAAGTGTTTGTTTTGTGTCAGGATTTAAAATTTCCAGTGTCATAGTCACTACTTTGAGTACCCTTGTGTTTGAAACATTCTGGCCTTGATTTTCAGAGAGGTTGAAATGAAGAGCAGAAGCAATGTTTATTTAGCCCTTGTGAAAGTTAAGCCTCATATGCAATGCCTGGCATCTCTGAAGAAACCTGATGAATTCATCTTGAGAGATTATTTTTGTGATTATGTTTGTGATGGCTGCCTGTCCCAACAGTGCCCTGTCCTTGTTATTCAGGGACTGAGAATAAACATAGAAAAGACAGTCAAGAAAGTTAAGCAGAGCTTTAGACTAAATTTCTTTTCAGATGTAGGTGCTTGAAGCAGGACCCATCACTGATAAAGTCATGATTATTTTATTAAGACTGTATAAGAAGAAACAAAAACTCCAGAGTGACGTTTAAAAATTGGTAGTAGGATGCATATATGATACATTACTGTGGCCTGCCTATTGCACTGACAGCTCCCCACTGCAAGATCCCTGAACTGTCCATCAGCCATGTCTTGCATCTCTAACAAAGAGTTGGGAATGGTGCAGCATGTCTGTGGAGCACTGGCAGCTGCCAACAGGAGGCTTCTGACAGCCTCTTTCTGCCTCTCCCTCTGGCCTTCCCTCAGTCAGTCCCAGTGCTGTGCAATATCCAGTCCTGGTTAAATAGCCTCTAATTTTTCCTCTCCTTTTGTTCTTACTGCTTGCTTCTGCTCCTCATCTTTCAACTACCTACTGTTTTCTCACTTCAATTCACTTCCTTTTCTCCTTCCTGTATATCATTTCTCCATATTCTCTCTCTTTTCAGCTCTCCATGGAAGATACGACCTCCATCCTCCCCAAGCTGAAACGCAACTCCAATGCTTATGGGATTGGGGCTTTGGCTAAATCATCTTTCTCTGGTGAGGTCCTCAAAATTTGACTTTAGTCTTGGCAGCTTCTCTCCACAGGCCTTTGTGCCTCTTCCCATATCTCTCTGTCACTCTCACAACTGCTCCTTTCTGGCTTTCGCCTTTTCATGGCCTTAGGGGAGTCTCCACCACCGTGGTCCTAAATACAGAAATCTCACAGTTGTTGCCCTTTTAAAGAACAGATTTGTCTTACTCCGGTTGGCTTCTCACCGTGCACCCCTGCTCAGACATCTTCAATTGCTTCCCCTCAGTCTTGGGTTTAACCCCATTTTCTGTTTCTTAGTTTGTTCACTTCCAGGCTTCATCCTTCATGCCCAACTCTATCCTAAATGGATTCTAGGCAAGGAAGGAAATGGTCTTTCACATTTGGGGTTCCCCTTTTTCCCCCCCCCCTTCTGAGAGTTTGTGCAAGGAAAGATGGAGAAACTCCCCTGGAGAGTGATGCAGTGCAAGGTGGGAGACACCCAGCCCTAGTCACGCATCCTGTCAGGAAAGGAGGGGAGAAGCCGCACTTCTAAGAGAGGTAAAAAGCAGGGCCGGGAGCGCTGGAGCTGTGTAATAGCCCTCCCTTGTTTCCCGATGTCTGGCCCCTTAGGGATATCCCGCAGCATGAAGGACCACGTGACGAAGCCGACGGCGATGGGGCAGGGCCGCGTGGCCCACATGATCGAGTGGCAGGGCTGGGGCAAGGCCCACAGCCAGCAGCAGCAGCACACGCACGAGGCCGCGCGCAAGGACGCCGACGCCTACTCCGACCTCAGCGACGGCGAGAAGGAGGCCCGCTTCCTCGCAGGTAGCCCTGCCTTTTTTGGCTTTTTTTTTTTTTTTTTGGCATGCGGATTGGAGGTGTTGGGGGTGCTCCAGAGCGGAATCCCTGAGAGACCAAAATGCAGGAGCTTGAGAAAAACCCTGGGGCTGTGGGTGGTTCGGGTGGCTGAAGGAGAGAGAGGCTTTGATGGTTGGGATATTGCCAGTTGGGATTGCAAGGTGGAGAGGGTGAGGGCCCGTTGTAGGTGATGGGTGTTGCTGAGATAGGAGCAGAGTGGGGCAGTGTGACCAAAAGATGGGGAAAGGATGATGGCGAGAAGTGGAAACTTGAATGCGTCTTCGCTTCCCTTCCTTGTCTCCTTTGGCACAGGAGTGATGGAGCAATTTGCTATTTCTGAGGCGACTCTCATGGCCTGGTCCTCCATGGATGGTGAGGACGTGAGTGTAAACTCAAATCAGGACAACCCAGCAAGCAACTACTCTGAGAACTATCAGGAGCTGATGGAGAGCCAAGGTGAGCTCCAGTGCTTCTTGCTAATCTTAAGACACGCCCTTCCTGCTCTGGTTGTTATGTTGCTCTCTTTTGCTCTACCCTCTTTTACTCTGTAGCCCCAGACAGATCTGCCACAGTCACCCCGGTTTGTGGGGCTGTCCAGGGAATCTAATCTTAACAGGGAGTTTCCAAAGCCCAGGTCATTTTGCCCTTTTAGAGCACAACTGTGGAAAGCTACCAGCTCTTGCAGTCAGCTGTGGGTATAATCAAGGCCACCTGCCAGTTGCCCAGAACTGTGTTTTCTCTTTGCCCTCCTTCCCTCTCAAGGATTCATCCACCCTGTGCAGTACGGTGCCATGCACAGGCGCACAGGCTACCTGGATGAGCCAGCTTGGCCTAGGGAGGGTGTCTGACTGTGTGTTGTTTGCCTCCTTTGCTTGCAGAGCATATGGCCCAGACGCAGTATGACAGCTGGCCTCATTCCTACGTCTCGCAGGGCATGTATTGCTTAGGTTCGTCCGACGCCTGGGAGGCCAGTGACCAGTCCCTCATCGCCTCCCCGGCAACTGGCTCCTACCTAGGCCAGAATTTTGATGAGTCCCAGACAAACCTTCAGGAAAGCATTTTGCTTCAGAGCAGCTTTCTCCAGCAGCAGCAGCTGCAGCAACAGCGGCAGGAGCAGAACTTCATCCAGAGCACGGGGCTGGTCCACGTGTGGCCCCTGCAGACTGCTCAGAGTGGGGGTGGAGCTGAGTCCAGCACATACATGGAGGACCACATTGAGGATGAAGGGAACCCACGGCTGGAGAAGGCTCCTCTCCTAAACACCAAGCCCTCTCCAGAGGAGGATGATGCAGTGTGCCGGGACCTGGAATCTTTGTCTCCTCGAGAGGAGATGGAACATGCTGCACTGAGCCGCAAAGTCTCAGATGTCACCTCCTCTGGGGTGCAGTCCTTTGATGAGGAAGAGGGAGAAACAAACAACTGATGCTTTCTGTGAAGTTCTCATCATTGCTGAACAAAGAGAAAGGGGTGGCAAGGAATGCAGTTACAGGGATTCTTCTCTCCAGCTCCCCATGTTTCCAAGCAGACACACCTTCCATTCCTGACATTTAATTATTTTTTTAAACGAGGAAAGTCTCAAAGCGATTGACACATAAAAACCTTTTCTTCCCCTCCCCCATGGACACATATTTTGAATTTTCATTGCTCTGGGCAACATGTGATGTGCTTGGAGAGATCTGGATTGGTAAATAATTTCTAAATCTTTTTAATACAAAGTCTTGGCTGTGGATACAAACTCTTCTGGTACTGGGGATGTGGCTGATGAGACAGGCTTGGTGTAGGGAGCAGCTTTGTGGCTAGAATTCATCTTGGCAGAATGGATATTCCTCTGTGGACATGGCCCCCTTTGATAGAATATATGAATATAAACTGGTTTAAAATGAAGATGTGGCTTTGCAGATCTAGATTGCACTGATGTTGTGATTGTGGCCGATGCAGAGGATCAGGCCGTGTTCCATACAGACCTTACGGAGATGAAAGATGGGCTGTGTAAGCAGATCCTCAGTAGCACCTTGATACAAAGTTGTAGGTTTGATGGATATGAACTGCACTGTGTTCCCTGGGCCCGGGCTGTGCTGCTGGCGTGGCTCTGTGGGCATGGCTCTGCTGTGACGTGGAAGAATGGATGCAGAGACAAATCTAACCCTGCTCCCAGATACTCATGCTTTGGTCTCTTTCATTTATTTGTTTCTCTTTGACATTTCTGCCTTCCCAGGAGCTGGCAAGAGTGGTGTGTCCTTTTGGCAGTGGGCACTGCAAACCAGTGGAAAGGACATTTTCAGCTACAGAGACAGTCATAAAAAGCTGACTCTTGCAGAGGGCTTGAGGACATGTCCATCTTGGTGCTGCTGCTGTGTCCTTCTGTTTTTTCCTTGCCAGCAGAATGGGGAGACCCAGAGAGTAGGCAGCAGGTCCAGGAACAGTGTGTACAGCTATGAGATCACAGATACCTAGTTTACATTACAGTTTTCAGTTTTTGCGTTTGTTTTTTTTTAACCTTTTTATATGCTGGATAAGTGTTCATAACAAAGCAGTTAGTAATGGGAAAGGCCTGTACTCCAGTCATGACTTAACAGAAATACTGCACCTTCCCCATTTCTGCCACTCCTGCAGTGCCAAATATACCTGGGGGAAAAGGGGTGAGAGGAAACTTTCTCCTCCTATTTGTCTTCTTCCTGCCTATGTTTTCTTCTTTTGTTCTCCTACCCCCGAGCAGTGGGGTACTCGAGCAGTGCTCAATACTTGGTCTGTTTGTTTTTCCCTCCCATCTCTTTTTTTAGGTGTTGAGAAAGCTGATTTCAGGAGTTTTCCCTATTTGTACGGGTTATATATATATTTTTGTTTAAAAAAAACCATGATTCTCTGATTAAGGGGAATTTGGTCTCTTGCAATTCCTTGGCATTTTTTCACAGACCTCCTTTTGGGAGGGAGAGGTTTTGAAATTGTTTCCTTTCAGCTCTCACCCGAAAATAAACAGGGACAAAAGCAAAAATTGTATAAGGTTATTGATTTTGCTGGAAGACTGAACAGAACCAGCAGAGATTACCCAAGTGCTGGGTTTTAATTGCAAGATTTCTTACAAGGAAGCATCAGCAGAGCATGGGTGTAGATCAGATGCTGGATCTGATGAGCTAGAGAAAGGAATTTGCCTGGACACTGCCATACTGTTCCAGGACCAACTCTTTCTCACTTACTCTGACTCATACTTGCTCTGTTTAATTCATGATACAGTTGTCTCTTCTTTGCCTCCTCTTCAGTCTTGGTGTGTTTTTTGGATGACAGGAGAGTGATACATGCTTTTTTCCTGCTTCGGGTTTAGTTCCTGCATATTTTCAGGGAAGAATGTCTAAGGCAAATAAAATGTGACTGAAGGAATATCATCAAGTCTCAGAGTTTAGACAGCTCCTGGCAAGCAAAGCAAACGATGTCCAGGAGTTGTGAAAAGTAGGAATGGGACTCTCAGGAAGAACTTTACCCCACTCAGTGTTTCCCCACTGACACAGGCAGCTGCAAAAAGAGGGACTCCTTTTTCAATACCTAGGTCTTTCCAGCCAAGTCCACTTCAAGCAGATCTGTCTTCCCTCTCCATTGCACCTCTAAATGAAAGACCTCTGAGATGTTTAAGTAAGACTGATAATTTGGTGTAGGTAAGAGAGAAAAATTTTTGTGACCTATCTTTTTTACATGTTTGCTTGGTCTTGCTTCTGTCTTTCTAAGGAGGTTGCTCTTCTCCTGAATGATGACCTTTCAATATCTCTTCAAAGATGTTTACATGTTCGGGTACTAACCTCCCCTGGGCAGCAAGGCTTGATAAAAATGGTCTCCTCTAGTTCTTGCAGGGCCAGTGGTAGCTCATTATCCTGAATTGGCTTGGGTCCAGCTGTGGAGCAGGGCCTGGGAAATCACACTAGCCAGAAAAGGGAGATGGGGCAAGTGCCAAGAACACCTCAGCAGATGAGTAAATGAGTAAGTTTAAAGCTATTTTTATTTCTTTTTGAAAAGGTCTTCAGGGAAACAAAAATGGTTGGGTGTGTACCTTTGTGGGAGATTTGGGTGGCTTGTTGTTTCTTTCTCCAAACCATTTTGTTCCCATGTGCCTCTCCAGGACCAATCTGGATGTTTACGGTAACTTTCAGAGTAGCTTCTAATGTTCCCTCTGTGTTGTTTACAGGACTGGGACAAGTGGGTCAACTTGTCCAGGGCTTCTTGTTCTTTATTATGGACATGTGGGACATTTACTAAGGTGTCTGACTGATGTCTAAAAGATATACCTTATCTCCATGGAAGGCAGTGACAGGGAGTTATCTACATAGGAAAAAGTGTGAAAAAAATTGACCTTATAGAAAATTCTGTGGAGTCCAATAGGAAGAGAAAATCTGTAGATTCTTCTAGCCTCTGTGGAATTGGGATAGAGAATTACACCCTGCTGTATAGTTCCATATAGTTACTGTCTAGTAACCTTAACTTGGTAGATAGCCTTATTCTCTGTAAATGCAGACTGGTTTGAACACCACTCTCTGTAAAAACTTTCCAGCTTACTAAATTCTGTATTTTTTTTTTTCATAAATGTCAGCATTCTGTGAATAATAAAATTTCAGCCTTTTCCTGAAAGAAAGAAAAAGGCTATTTTCCATACCTCTTCACAATCCAAAAGAGCTAATTGATTAGAGAGAGCAGGTCTTCATGTCCACACTTGCCACTCAAGTGAGAAGCCTGAGTTCAACTGGAAAGGCAGTCTGAATCTCTTTAAAAGTGGAAAATTGTTTGTATAATCTGGCCTTTTCTTATGTAACAGGCCTGCTGCCTGTGTGTATTCCAATATCAGAGAGAGAGACCTGGAACCTACTGTACATTTCCCAGGAAAGCTGTCATTATATAGATACACCTATTCAAGCATATGGGAGGCACAGGTGCTCTGTGAGGGAAATTTGGCCTGCAGTCCCTTTATCCTGGTGAGGAGGGATGAGTTGGAGAGAGTCCAGCCAAATAGTCAGAGCCCAAATTGTGTTTGTGAGGCTGTAAATAAGAAGGAAAGGTAAGCTCAGTATCCCTGATCTTCAGTTACTAAGAAACTGAGCTCTGCTGTTTGTTTCCAGAAACCCACTATGAAGCAAAGCTGTGCTACAGAAAATTTTGGATATTCTTGAAGTAGTGGAGGTAGAGGATTCCCATCTTTCCACCTAGCCTTTGTCTTCAGTGGGAACTTTTTGAAATGACTGTGCTAAACATGAAAGAAGACTTAAACAGAAGTGACCCCAACTTAAAATGTTCTCCTGCAAGAAAATTCTCTCTTGTTCCTTCTCCCATGATTGCTCATATCTGATTAGTTATACTATTTCATAAATTTTTCTTTTATATAAATCTGAAGCTTTCTTTACAAGCCTTCTGGGTTCTCTTCAATTCCATTACCTCAGGCTCCGGGACAGAGAAGTTAATCCGCTTCTTTCGGTTTCTGTGCCTCTAAATCTTTATCTTCTTTTGAAAAGCTGCTGACAAGTCATCCACTTGCTTTCTCCCTTAAAAAATGGTAACATCACCTTTCAGGACAGGCTTGCTGCAGAGAACAGAGTTTAGCCATACTTCTAAGCTGATCCAGAGGTGAGCTGCTTTGAAGGAGAAACTCTGCTCTGACCATGCTCCCACAGCCCTCGGGCAGGTGCTGATGCACAGCTGGCCCGCTTTGGGGACTTTTACCCTGCTATGAAAGTGAAGACAGAAGAGCTGTGAGCAGAGTGAGAGAGAGTGCTGTTCTCAGCAGCTGGCCTTCCTTTATATCAGGTTAGAGAAACTGGGAAAGTGCACTTTGAAATGGCATCTTCGTGATGAGACTAAGCTGCTCAAAGGAGCTGTCCTGCCTCCTCTCTTCCACCACCACCAGCTCTGTACTTCTACTGCCTAAAAAGCACCAGCACTAACACTCATTTGGCTGCTCAGGAACTGGCCCCATTGAAAACTAACCCGGTCCCCTACCTAAATAAAGGTTTCAGTGGGATGAACTCTTCATATTGCTTCTCTTGGTGAGGCAGGCATCATGTGAAATGTGTAGATGGTCATGTGGAAGACTGGTTGCAGATGCAATTTAAATTGGCTTAAGCTGGTTGTGATATGTCTGTCTGAAAAGAATAAGTCCCACTGGGGTACCAGGAAGGACATTATTCCCCATTTTCTTCCTTAGTTCTCCAAAGGAAGTATTTTTAGTAAGCTCTTATTTGATTAGGTATTTGTTATTTATGCCCTATTGTTTTCCTCACTGTTCCCTTTCACAGGCCCCTGTAAGGTAAACCCTGGAAATTGGTCTGGAAGACATGAGTAACTTAATATATGCATGAAATTAATAAAATTAACATGCACAAATTGTGTATGCACTCAGTGATTACGCTCCGTGGCAGCTAAAGATACTGATAAGTCTTATCATGTAATTGCAAGAGGGGAGCCTTGTTTAAGAGCAAAGCATAGCTGTTGGAAGGGATATTTATCCCTATTTTCAAGCCAGTTCCAGTCTAGTATGAGATCCAGGAGAATACTTCACTCCTAGGCAGAGCCTGTGCATGCTGTACTGTGTGCATCAACAATGAGTAATGTTAGTTGTAGCCTCGGAGAAGAGAACTGGAGAAGGAAAATCATCTCTTTGCTTGACAGAGGTAGGAGGTATTGTGGTGAGGCAAGGTAGTGTGCAACAGTACAGGCTTGTGCACCACTGTGTGTGGCAGAGAGGGCAAGACGTGGAGAGAAAGGCTTGGAAAAAAGTCAAGAAAAGCTTGATGTCTTTTGTTTACACAACATAGGTGAGAAGCTTCATGGCAGACTCCCAGCAGAGTGGACTGAGGTGTAGAATTGCTATACAAGCTGTAGGTCCAGGATTGTTGCAGCTTATGGTACTCCTTAGTCCAAGCCACACTTTTTTTTTTTTTTTTTTTTTTTTTTTTTTAAGATAGTGTTAGGAAAGAGACCACCCTGAATTTGGGTACCTGCTAGCTTCTTTTTCATTGTCTTCAAAAAACAGTTCACAATGTGCTTAGTTCTTCAGGGAAATTTTATGAGAAATACACCAAATAAGAACTTACTCCTTGCCCAAATGAAGTTAGTGTGAGTTCTGATCTCACTGGAAACCCAAAATACCTAATTTTAGCTTAGTTTGCCTTAACTGTTGTACTGATAGTTGTCTAGAAGGAGAAGCAAACTCAGATAACCTGCCTCTAAATGCTATAAAAAGCAGAGCAACAATGGCAAAGTCTAAGCTCTTCCTTCTAGTTTCTCCCAGGTGGATTTTCCAGTGTTCCTTGTTCAGACAACTCTGGCATATCTTTTTTAACTAACTGTTTGACATTTTCTAAAAGAAAAAAAAAGAAAGGAAAGGAAAAAACCTCCAATTCCAATTCAGAGATTATCAGCAGCTTACAAATAGAAAAATGTAAATAAGTAATACTTTCATCTTTGATTTTCCTCCCCTGTAGCAATCTGACAGGGAAAGATTTCTATGCCATGGCTCAGGGAAAGGAAAAATAAACAGGGAAAATGTGAGTTAAATGGTGCCTATTAGAACTAAATATATGTGTAGGACAGCCTACAGTCATTAAAGCACAGAGTCAAATACGATTGCAAGCTGTAAAGTCAATGTCAGGTGCCTCTTTTGTACCACAGGCTTTTCCCAGGCTACGTAGTAGTGAACCTGTGCAGAAGCAGAAGAGCTGGACTTGTGTGCCAGACCAGTGTCTCTCTCTGTCTCAGAATATGTCATGGAGCCTGGGGACACTCTGCTCTCTCAGCAGCACAACCAGCTCCATGGATTCACTGGGGTAAGGCATGAGGGTAGTTATGTTAAAAAATGGACATGGAAGATCTGCACTTGGAACATCAGGGTTTATTTACATCCTTGCACTGACATTTTTCCCCAGCACAGGCAGATCAAAGTGTTATTTTTTCCTTGGAAATGAAGAGAAGCTCTATGATTGTCAGTGTTGGTCTTCACAAAAGAAAAGAAATATGTGATGTATTTTTCCAGTGCAGATGCACATTGTTGGAAGAGGAAAAATTTAGTCAGGCTGTGATTTTGAGAAAGAGCACGTTTACTAAAACTGTAAAGACTTGACCAAGAATGTTCTCAGTGCTGATACCACAGAATCACAGAATGGTTGGAAGGGACCTTAAAGATCATCAAGTCCAACCCCTCTGCCATGGGCAGGACTTACCTACTAATGTGTAGTACCTGCTGTCTTCTGGGAAGAGAGGGGTTGCAGTGTTCTGTGGAAAGAATGCTCCTGCTAGGATCTTCCTCATCTGGTTCAGCTGGGGACATTTTAAATGCCCTCTGAAACCTAGTCTTGTTTTTGCTTTCCCATGAGGGATCAAATGTCCATGCTTGCAAGACCAAAACATCTAAAAAGGCTTTTCTCTGTTATGGAAACAAGATTGTGCATCAAGATTTGCTTCTAATAAGATAAAGGCATGTAGTCCAGATTCATTGGCCTTCTGGATTCATTTTCATTGGGCATGGAAATCCTGTCATGATTGGATTGGAGGCCATAAGGTTAAGAACCCTCTTCCAGAGCTCTGCCATGTTCCCATGAGGCAAGTGTAGGTGGACTTCCCTTCTTTTCAGATACTGCATGCTTGAGCAATGTAGCAAGCCAAAAGCTCTTTTGCAGGTATATATTGTTGTTTGGCTTTAACTTTTCTTCTCTGATTTGTGGATGTTGTGCATGACTGGAGGTCTCTGGGAATCCCTACACTACAAAATTGGAACTCAAAAGTAATTTTACAGGCAACAAGATTTCTCTTGGTTCAGCTCTTTTCAGATGTGGGTGGGTACAGGCAGAGGATTTGGGAGGTACAAGGGTGGTGGATGGGAGTCTCAGGGGTGGCACGTGGAATGGATTTCTGAAGCATGTGTAAAAATAACTGAAGGCTTGGGTCTTCACATGTTGTATTCTCAGTATCTGAAACTACTTTAGCATAAGCATATGGGACAACTGAGGTTGCTGCAAGGCAATTTTCAAGGGCTTCCCCCAGGCCTATGTGTGTTTTCTGTGGTGGGGAGGCTGCATGGTGCTTCTATGTATCCTTCTAAACTAGTGTTTACAGAGGTGCATTGGTGTTTGCAGAGAAAGTACTGAATGGAAGTAAAACAAGAAGGGAAAGGGACCCACCACTGAAAGCTTTCATCCTTACATTGTCCCACACTAGCCCTTAATAACTAAAACGAGTCTGATTTGCCTTTGGTCTTCCAGCTCCAAAACATGTTTGCCTGACAATTTTCGTTGGATATACTTCGCATGTTTTGATAATGTGACTTAGGAGATAAACACTTCTACAAAGCTATATATAAATACATACATGTGCAACCACCTGCATACATGTGCACACATTACATATAGACTTAGAGAACTATATGGCACTACACACCTCCATGCCTGTACGTGGCAGCAACCACAGTAAAGGAGGGGAGGTAGCTCAAAATAGCATGTACAGTCCTTTATGGAGTTGTTATTAAACAGAATGTGGTCTTGCCCTCCTGGCTGGTGGAAGTGTTTTATTTCTGTGGGGCTGGTTCCAGGGGAGTTGCGTCTGAGGAAGGAGGATCCTAGGAAGAGGGGGTGGGTTTCAAGGAGATAGTCTGATGGAGCACATTGAAAAGGATCCATGGTGGCTTGGAGAAGCACCCCAGAGTAGGAAATATCTGATTTCTCTTTAAGAAGGAACATCATATGTTTGACTATACAGGGCTAAAATCTGATGTGTCTCTGCGACTACCAGGACATGAATCCTAGGCCAGATTTGAGGCTAGAAAGCATCACATCAACAGAATCCTCTAATTCAGCACAGAGTGAGTTTTCCTGTCCTACTGAATAAGCATTTTCCAGGTGATACGTACAAGTTTTGTCCCAATACTGGTGAGATGTAGACACATCTGACTCAGAGTTGGACAGAAATTTCACAACAGCCCATTAGGACAGGACACAAGAAGGCATCTGATGCCTTTTAGGTTGTAAAGGGCACTGACATTGGGTAGCACAACCCTGGGTTCACATTTCAGTTTTAAATGCTTCTCAGTCCGCTGTCCTCAGAGCAGATTGGGGAATTGGTTGACCCAGAGAGAAAGAAACACCTCTGCACTTCCAACATTGTTGTGTCATCTGCTTCTGATGCAGGACATTAGGCAGATCCAGTAGCTGTTTGTTTGCCATATGAGACTTTTAAATTCTAGCCATAAAAGGTATTATTTCCATGCCAAGATACTTGTGCTTTTCAGACTCTGGTTCTTCCAGGAGCAAAGCAGTGTCTCTTGCCCTGCTTAAGGCACAGCATATTTTACAACCAGGGCTATTGCACTGATCTTTGCTTTTTGTATTCTGTTTGAATTTAATTTGCTTCTTTCCAGTTTACCTGCTTTTGCTACTGAATAGATTGCCACCCACCACTTGGTATGTATGTCTGCATAACTATGTTCATAGAATTAATTATGACTTGCATAAGATACACTTACTTAACTGCTTTAGGTTTTTGTTTGTTGTATTTTGATTTTTTTAAAAATTTTATTATTGTCAATCCTTATAAGTCCCACCTGTATTCTCTCTTGGTTTTGTGTGTGGTTCTTGTTTTGGGGTTTTTTGGTTGTCTGGTGTTTTTTGTTTGTTTGGGCTTTTTTTGGTGTGTGTGTGTGTGTTTTGTTTGTTTTGTTTTTAAATTCTTTTGGTTGGTTGGTTGGTTTTTGTGTTTTTTGGTTGGTTGGTTGGTTTGGTTTTCTGTTGTTGATGTTGTATTGTTTTTTGTTTTTCCAAATGGCCTGTAAACTACTCTTTTTTTGAAATGTAGTGTGTCAGATGAAATCAGTTATTTCACATATGTTTAAGACTTGAGTTCCTGGGAAAACAAAATGTCTCTAGTCCTGAAAGTCATACCTCTGCATAGGAAAAATGTCTTTTTTTTCTTAATTTCATAGTGTGCTGCCAAGATGGTGTCCAGCTGCTGAATGCTTTACCTAAAAGAACTCTTTTGTCATCATACCAGTTAGACTTACCTCAGTTAAATTCATCTTCTCTGGATTTATCTGCTTAGCCCCAGCATGAACCTCATTCTATGGTATCTGCCTGAGGTTCTCCTCTCCACTTTCTGCTTATTTCTCTGTTTAGACTAGATGGCAAACCTGCCATATGTTTCTCTCATGTTGCTATTTTACAATGCCTCATATGTTACTTCTAAGTGATTAATGAAAATGGCAACTAAAAAGGGCATAAGAGCATTCTGGCTGTACACCTCACTGGATCTGCACTTTCCCAGCTGCAAGGGCACTTTCTACACGGTTCCTCAGACAGATCTTATCTTCTGTGCCAGAGAAATTGCAAATTTGAGTTAAGCACAGGATTCTGTGACATGTTCGGTCACAATCCAGCCATCTCAGCTCCCATTTCTTTTCACAGCTCGTTTGCTTAAGTGCACTATAGAAGTTGGAGGAGGGAGAGAAAAGCATATTTTTTTTCTTTCAAATGTATTTCTCATAAACCTTTCATTACCGTCTTTTGCATTTGTTTCTTTGTGGAAAAAACTGAAAAGCTTCTAACTTGAGTTTATGTGACTTTAATTCTGAATATATTACAGTATGCCTTGTAGCTTTACCTTCTGTTCTTCAAACTGAGTAGCCATTCAGTAAATAGTCAGAAACAAGCAGTACTTAGACTGTTGTTCCTCTAAAGTAGGCAAATGACATTTTCATTTCTCTGCATTCTGTTTCCTTTATGCATTTGCTACTGGACTTTTCCACATCTGGACACTGTACTCCATATCAAGTGCAATTCTTCAAGTTGGCTAGATATATTTCTGTAACTGGTTTTACTACACAGAACAAGATGTTTGCACTAGCAGCACACTAAAAAGGCTGGGATGGGAGCGAATGCTCATTTCAAAGTCCAGTGCTCGAACTAGTAATAGTGGGTGAGACTCTACCTCATTTAGCCATCACACTAATCCCAGCAGTGTCCACAGCAGTCTATTGTTTGTCTTACCATGAAGCTGCACTGGGTGACATCCAGCAAGCCGAGGGAAGGAGGGATGTGGCTCAAGGCAGAAGAAACTGAGTTGGAGAGTTTTCTGCAACTGCACGGCTGTGATTTGACAGAGGTGATGTTTGTGTGGTGTGTGCCTGAGTGCATGTGCACAGGGTTGTCTGTCCAGTGGCAGGGGGGGCACACAAGAACAGCCTGTGGCTCATGGTCAGGACCAGTTCAAGCTTGTCTCCCGCAAACACAGCATTAAAAAGTTTTGCATCACGTCTTAAGACCCTAACCCTAATGCTCAGGCATGGCTTTTATGTGTAAATTTTAATTATTGGTCTCCAGTGTTGATTAAATTTTTATGAGACCTGTGCCCAGATATCTGCTTATATGGCCATGAACAACTTAGTGCTTGCTGTGACTGTATTTTTAGTAGTGTGTTTTTAATTACACCCTTCCTGGGTTTGGAGTAATTAGGCAGAGACAGAATCCTCACTTGCTCAGCTGGTTATTGCTAGTCTTGTACTCTTTGGCCACAAAACACGCACTTCTATACAGTATTTGCATAACTGGGCAGAAGGGGGATGTGATTTTTATGGACTGTCTCTCTGTTTCTGCCTGCACTAATTGTTTTTGTCCATAGGCTTAGAAAACTAGAATTTATTTAGTCTCAAATAATTAGACAACTGAAAATGTTATTTTGTTGAGGCAAGTCTTTCTTGTTGTTCAGTAGCTCATCTCCACGTGTTTTCTCCTTTATTTGGCTCATGGCCAAGTCTCTTAGCCTTGTCATACCTACCTAAACCCCCCCTTGTTCTCTTACCAACCTTCAGTCTTCCCTATTTTTTTCAATTCTTTATATTGATGCATTTAAAAACAAGACTGCTGTCACCCTTATGTTCCATGTGTAAGGAAGAGTGCAGTTTTTTGCTAGATGTGAATTTCTCTGTGGATGGAAAGGCCTCACAGCTGATACACATTCTGGGGATATTTTGAGTTGAGAAAAAAATGATTTTTCCCTGTAGCTAATCAAGTCTGTGTTATCTGAATAGGATGGGAGATGCAGGTTTTAGAGTGACAGATCAGTGTGACTTTGTTTGCTGGACAAAGGTTTCAAGTTTATACTTTGAGGGGGCATAGTGGGATAGCCTGAGAGGGCACAAGCTTAAAGTTCCCTTGACAAAGGTAGGCTTAGTATTATTTTACTGCACATTTTGCACCTATTAATGTACTTGGCATCAGCTCAGTGAAAATTTTGTTGATAAGATGAAAGTGGAAACAACTTCAGCCTTTGCAAACTATCTTTGCAGGGTGTTTTTTATCCCATCCTGGCTCCTTTTGCATTTTCATGTATGACACATGAGAGAGGTGAGAAAATGGTGCAGATGAATACTGCTTCTCTTCCATGGGTGGAGGCAATACCTGGAATGGATCTTGAGTAGTGTCTACAAAGAGCAGCAGTTACACCCACTTGTCAGCTCCCCCCCAGAGAGCAATTCTGCTCCTCACAGGAACCCAGGGACAGCTAAAGGCAATAGGAATGGAGAGGTACCTGTGTGTGCATGTGTGGGCACACATGTGTTCTCTTGCAATCTCAAGTGATGAACCTCAAGAAGCTTTCCAGGTCAGCCAGTGTTTCACTCTGAGCTCCCCAAGCCTTTCCATGTGCATCATTTTTGTTCCAGTTTCATCTCCCCCAGCTCACAATCTGTCTGTCATGACTCACACACTCACTGGCTTTGATTTAGACTCCCATCTGCCTTCTCAGCCAGTCACATCCCAGTTCTTCTGTAACACACTGTAGGAGAAGTGTAGGACTGGAGCAGAGCATATATCTGTATTCAGGAGAGAGGAGGGGGAGGTGTACTGACTCCAGCCTCAAAGTTTCTTCTTCTCTCATCTGTCTCATCTGTCTCATCTGTCTCACATCTCTCATCTGAAGCATGTGGTTAAGCTGTAAAATACAAGTCTGCACAGTAAGGCTGGGGATGACTTGGAGAAACTCATCCTTCTTGAGTGTGCTTGGACCCTCCGACCAGATTCGGCCTCAGTGTTATCTCTCACTGAATATTTATGTTTTTGTAAAGGGAATGTCCTTTCTCCTCCGCTTACACAGGGGACTATCACAATTCCTTGAGAAAAACAAACAAACAAACAAACAACCCCTCCCCCCCAAAAAAACAAACCTACAAAAAGACCCCAAACCACCAAGCAGTTGTTTTGCCTCTTCTCTGCAGGCAGCAGAAGGTGACACAGAGGTAGTGGGGAGGCTGTGCTGATGGCTGGCAGACACAAACGTGCCCCTCTGGTGGAGGCAAGCAGCTGTTGTGTGCAGGAGACTTGCCCTCACAATCACTGCTGTCTTCTCACAAGGACAGGGCGGCTCCCGGGGGACAGACAATCATTAAGGCAGGGAAAGGCTGTCCCCAGTTAGCTTGTAAAGGGTGATCTTGTGCCAGAAACAACAGACCTGGTGGGCTCTGAATTCCAGACAGCAAAAATAAATTTCTCTCTCTTCAAGAGACTAGCGGGGAAGATTTTCTTCTACTGTAAACTTATCACAGACCCTCCCACCCATAAGCATCATCAGGGAGGAATTGGTGCAAGGTCAATCCTTGGAATTAAAGCCAGGAGGGAATTTTCCTTTGATGACTGGGTTAGAGGTAATGATATTTTTGACTTGCTCTTGAGACAGCTTATGGAAAATCACGTGTTAAAGTAGAACTGGTCACTCTAAGTTAGATAATGCTTACTAATATCAGGAAGGGGAATGAGAATACCCCGAAGAACGTATTTGCAGAGCCAGGATTTTTTCTCTGTTGCTGATAAGTGGAAACACATCTAATAGGCTGCTTGGGACTGCATTTAAGTGCTATGAGACACGAAAAATATGGTAGGAAGAGATGTAGACTGTTAGAAGAAGTTGCAGAATACACAGAATTTGGTTTTGCCTGTTTACTGAGAAAACCTCACAAGAGCAGTGAATTAAACAAAGCAGCATCTTACCTTTGGATGCCAAGGTTTTGCATGCATGACACGAACTGACAAGATGTCTTTTTGCAAGATGCAGATCTGCTCCAGATTTAGAACTGGAATAGGGAGGGATGCTGCAGACAAGGGTTGAGGTCTCTGCTGTTAGTCACAACAGAGACAAGCTGGCAAAAGTGAGAGCTGGAATTCTCAGATCTGAGGTATGCAGAAATATGTGGAAAGTAGACAGGGTAGAATTACCAGGAAAGAGAGCAGGAGTCTTCAGAAAGAAACCTGTTTTCAAAGTGTAGAAAATGTGTCTTCCCTCTGCTGTATTTCTTGGCAGCCTGCTAACACTCCATAATTATTTTTTTTTCTTGAGTTCTTATATTTTAAGACTATAACTGTGGAAAATTGTGAACAGTGATTCAGAGAGACAAACACAGTTGTTCGAAATACAGGTACATATATGCTGTTTTAGTCCTCTTCCCCCAGCACTGAGGGTGCCCTCACTTAAGATCTTTCCTTTTTTAAAATTCCAGAGATGATGGGAAAACAAAGCAGCTTTTCTTCCTTCCAGTGTTTTCTAAAACCTTGGGTGAATTCAAGACATGAGACATATACCAAATATTTTCCTCCCATCTGTTTTTAGGGCATGGCTCAGCTCTAGGACGGAGGAGAAGCTCCTATCTGCATCCCCATCCAGGAAAATCCCAGAGTAAAAATGGAGAAAGAATAAAAATGTTCTACATGGGAATGTTTGGGGGGGGGTGCAAGATAAGAGCCAGAGAGAAGGAGCTGCAGCAACACGGATGGGGTGGCAGTCAGAGGCAGCAGTATGCTTCTGGGCTGGAGGTCTGGCTGTGTTACACTGCTGGAAGGATGGCACCAGTGGCGAGCGAGAGTTGATCCTCCTCCACTTTCCACATGGCAGATGGACCCAGAGCATCCTGACTGTGTCCAGCAGTATCCATGTCCTGTTACGGTGTGCTCTGCCGTGGCAGAAGCCTGCACTCAGGCACCTTGCAGTCCACATCTGACACCTGCACACGCCCAGCAGCCTAACAGCCTGCACAGAGGGAAAGCATCAGAGGAAGGGGTCAGTCTGATGTCCCTCCTCCCAGCTGAATCATTCCTCTGTGGGGTTTGCAAAGAACATCCAAAAGCTTCTCTTTGAGGAGCAAACACAAGAAGACTGGCTCACTGAAGAGTGTGATGGGCTGCTGCCCTCACATCAGCTATAAGGGAACATCCTCATCTTCATCTTCATCCAGGTCAGTGGTGTATAGGTTTATGTCCTTGAGGATGTCTGAGATGTTTTCAGCAACTGGCCCTGTCAGCTCCATCTCTTCCAGCTCAGTATCCGTGGCACAAGCGGAGCTGGGGACTTCCCCCTCCTCCTGTGAGTGTGAGGGCTGTGGGGAGTGTGAGCAGGGGGGCAGAGGGCTCTCGGTGCCCAGGTTTGCTGCTGGCTGTGCTGCCACCGCGCCGTTGTCCTCCCGGCTCCACGCCTGAGCGCCCTGCTCGGCCTTGGTCTTGGTGGAAGTCCGGCTGATGTCACGGAAACTGGCAAGGGGTGGTCGGAGACGGACCCCAGAGCGGGTGGAACCCTCTATTGCCTTCTGGAGCTGGAAAAAGAGAAAAAAATCAGAAAAAACCCCAAAAACATGAAAGGGAGGCTGACCCGCCCTACCCAGCAGAAGCTCGTCTACTCTCCAGAGTGAAGGGATCACAAATAGAGCCACAGCTCTGCCTCTGGGGCCTGGGGAAATTATCTTTTACACTGGTGATGTAATTAAAAATTCCATGGTAAACAACAAATTCCACACCTCTTTCAGAAACAGTAATAGCCACTCAGTTAAGAGTGGCTATTAAGCCTCAGTTAAGAGCCCTACACTCTTAGCTGGAACATCCCTGGAAACAACACCTGCTGCCTCCTCTGAAATGCAGTCATCCGTTCCTTTACATGGCTTCCAAAGAGCTGACTCAGAATTCAACACTGGATAGAAAATGTAGCACTTGCAGTTATGTGTACTCCCAGCTGGAACTTGCAGCACCTGTGAGTTACTGCAGTGATCCACAGAACACTTGCAGTTATTTAAGGGGATGGCAGAGGATCTGTACTCACCTCTTCCAAAGCCAACACTCCCCTCAGCTTCCCCATGCTGGTTACGTAGGCGTGGGTGAGGCCCAGTAGCGAGAACAATGTGTGTGTCTAGGAGCAAAACCACAAAAGACCATTTCAGGGACTTTGGAAATGGCTAACACAGAACTTGGTGCTAGAGCTGGGACTCAGGATTTAGAAATGGAAATCACAAAGACACAAAATTGTGCAGTTATCCCAGTGAGAAATTACGTCTTCCCTTCTTCCCCTTTTGTATCTGCCAAATGCTCTTCACTCCTTCTGCTGTGCAGCCATAGCTGGGTCTGTGCTGATGATGGAGAGCACATTCTCAAGGTCGTTCTCATCCTGCATCTGGTGGAGATTCACATACAACACCCTGTGTTGTGCATTTGGAGACCTATGCAGGTTTCATTTTGGTGCTGGAAACTGAACTAACATATAGTAATATGTAAAGTCAAAAACTGCTTAGGTTATTTATTCCAGTGCTTTCCTTGACAATAGAGGATTTCTTTTTCCCTGTCCCAGAATATATTGTGTGAAAGCTTAAGCTTGTTGCTGCTTATCCAATGCAGTGAGAACACTGAGAACAAGCTATTCCCTTTCTCTTACAAAGTCTCCTTGAAAGGACAGATATCACACTGCTATCAGTCTTCTTTTCTTCAGCCTAAATATACCCCATTATTTTACTATTATTCATAGAACTGGCTTTCTAAAACTTTCCACATTCTCAGTGTTCATCTCTGGTATATTTCCAACCTCCAAGTTCTTGAAGTGGAGCTCTAGTTGGACTTTACCTGTGGCTTTACATGAAATCATTCTGTCAGAGCTAGTGTTTGACCTTTTTTTAGCATCATGTGAGATACTGAATGTCATGTTCAAGAGTAAACTAGGAAAAATCTGCTTTCTCAAGAACAAGACATTTTACTCTAATGTAAAACAAAAGCAGACTGGTTAAATATAGTTTGGTCACAACAAACTAATATTCTTTTCATTGTCAGTAGTCTCACATTTAGCTCTAACTCTGCATACTTCATATAGTCTGATTATTTATTGCTTTTGGGGTTTTTTGTCTGATTTGTCTGTTACTTCAGAGTTTCTCACTTGCTCTTTTGTATGACAGGTACGAAACTTTCCCCATGATCAGCCTTCAGGTATAATTTTTTGTAAGCCTATATTCTCAAAGATATACGCTAGTGGTTTTCAGATGACTTCACCCACCCCTTCAGAAAACTCACCTGAACTATATGCTAGGCTATTCTTGTTTTGCTCAAGGCTGAGATCTTAACAGTAATTAATTAATTTAGTACAAGGCCTATGCTGACCATTCACATTAAGTGAGTATTGAGAAAAGCATGCACTGTGCACTTTTGCTTTAGTAGACTGCTTTCCCTTTCCACTGAGTGAAAGACCAGTCCTACCTTCCTCCTGACATACAATGATTGCTTTAATCCCCAGTCATCCTATGCTGACTCTAGATGTTGCATGATCCAGCTTCCTCTTTCCTTGTGCTTCAGTCCAGTGAAGAGCCTGTGGCACAGGCAGACTCTACACCCTGACAGAAACACCCTGAGAAATTCAGGAGTGCTCATTCCAGTGCTGCACACTGACAGGGCAGAAGGTAAATCTCAGTCTAATGCCCCAGCAGCAAGGCACACAATGCTACTGTTAATGGAGCAGATTATTTTTTGTCCAAAAGCTTTTTTAATAAATGGACTCAGACTTCTTATCACAAAGCCTTTCTTTTTGCAGGAGATTGGAGGTATACACAGAAGATTAAAGGAACGAGCTCACTTCCGCAGCTCAGTGGGAAAGTGGCTGGTGATAGTAGTTGTAGGTGAAGACATGGAGAAGAAATAAGTCATAGACTGGACTTGGAATGAGTGGAGAAAAATGATGTATGCCTCAGGGAGACATCTGCACTCACCTTGTGCAGGGAAGTTCTCTCCACCAGTTGGAAAGGGGAGGGATCTATGCGGCAGCTGTCAAAGCACACGTTCTTGTCCAGCTCCTCCTGTTCCCAAGCATCTATCTGACACAGGAAAGAAGAGGAATCACTCTTACAGCTACCTGCAGCATTGCTGTCTTGTGTACCCAAACTTGTCCCCTCCTTCCATTAATGCTTCTTCCTTCCTATGTACATCATTCATCTTGTCCATTATATCTCACCCCTCAGGCCTCCCATCCCTTTCTTGCCAGATGTCAAGTCCCTGTGGAAACAGGGCAATTCAGAGATTTCCTGAGAAGATGGGGTTTTGTTTTTTCCTTCTTAAAGAGGGAGTGAACATCTTTAGCTTTCCTTTCTGAGTACATCTTCCCCTTGTTGTTGCAAGATAATTGATCCATTGTGTAAGAAATGAGGGAACAACATGGGCCCACAGAAAGATTTAGATGGGGGGGCACCTGTGGAGCCTCCAGTTCAAAACCCTGCTGCATCAGGGCTGACTTCAAATCTAGATCAGATTAGTCAGAGTCTTCCCAGCAAATCTAGACAATCTCTTCTCTTATGGGTGAGACTTGCCCACTGTGCCATTCCAAGAAGAAAATTATATTGGCTATGGCTTTATGTGGCAATCACTGAGGTTCCTGGAGTATTGCAAGTGATAGAAAATGGTAAAAGAAGCCTTCAAATGGCCTCAGGCCGTTTTTGCACCAGGTCTTACCTCTGCTGGTGTCATTGTCTCAATGACTTCCACTGGCTCCTGTAGGAGAAAACACTGTTCAGCGCAGCCAAAGAACCCACAGTTTCACAGAGTACAGAAAGGGAAAATCTGCACAGCCTCCTCGCCCCATGTGGTCCCCTTTTTGTTCCAAATAGTGTAGTACCAAGGGCTTAGATTTTCTTTATAGTCATCCATTATACAGTGTACTCTGCCCTTGCTGTGCTTCCCTTGCCAGTAACAATTCACCATGGAGTTCTGGTGGAGCAATTCAGGTGCCTAAACATGGCCATCTAATGCTGATTTAGATGCTCTCAGGATATCCCAAGTGGGGTCCAACCACTGCCCTGGAGTGGATGGGTCTCCCATAAGCTCTGTCTGTTATCCCCAAACTCTGTGCAGATGTGTCAGATAACCAAGGACGTTTGACATGGCACGAGCCAAAAGCATTTTTTTCATTTTTCTCCATCTGTCCAAAACTCTTTGCCAAATGGAATACAACTGCACTTTATTGCAGGTTAGCCAAAATACTGTTAATTTTTTTCTGAGAAAAGATGCCCAAACTCAATCATGATGGTAGCCTGACACCTGAGCACAGGTGACTCTTTAGGGAGATGCACATTCCTTTACAGTAATCACACCCTTTCTCCTTGGAGGGAGTTCCCCACTGATGCTGTCAGAGTTCAGGACCATAATTGTGTCCATGCTTTAGCCAAATGCTGAATATCTCAAGTAGTAGTTTCAAGTTCCATTGCATTCCCTTCCTTCTTCAGGGTACTGCCAGGCTCTCTGTAGCCCTAACCTGGATGGTGCTCTCTGTTTCATGTGGGCGGCTGCAGTGGCACAAGAGCTGCTGGATCAGTTGCCTCAGACTCCTGAAAGTGCCTGAAGGATGAGAACAAACACGTGGATAAGAGAGAAGAACAAGTGAGAGACAAAAATACAAAGCCCCACACCTGTGGCATCCTCTCACCCAAGGCAGGCTGGGAGATACTACGAGGGACATGATAGAGCTGAGCTGGTTGCAATCTGGCATTCAGTTTGTAAGATGGTGTCTGGGACATTCCAGAATGAATATTCCCATACAACAAAACCTATCAACAAACTGGATATGAGTAGTGCCAAGGGATGAGGCGTCTATGGGTTCTGCCAGCAGTGGCGTGATGGGAATAGAAAAGACTGGAATTATACTCCCAGGCAGGGAGTTAGCAAAGAGGAGTAGACAGGGCCTGGTGCTGTTGTGAACAAGGCTGTGGAGGAAGTTTGGTCAGAAACAATGATAGCTGTGAGCCAAACTAAAAAAAAAAACAAAAAAAACAAAAACAACAAAAAGGAAGGTCTCATGAATTCACTCCTGTTCCATTTCCTCTTGTCATTCCTGGGTCACTCAGTTCTACCTTCACATAAAATGTTTCACACACTGTCCTTGTTTTTGTATGTGGTTCTTTTTCTGCTTTGGTAAGATAGGTGGATGGCTGCCCCACCAATCCATTGCTCTGAAAGCATAACGTGGATTTTTCTATGCCTTAGATGTTTAGTCATACATGAGGGGTGTTGATGAACCAGAAAGTGCTATATGCTCTATTACATGTAATGCTGGGGTGCCTAAAAGCACAAGCTAAAACCCTATCCTCTGTACTCATTCTCAAGACTGGACTACATCTCTGTGCTTACTCACTCTCTGCATATTTCAGGATGCATAAAGGATAAAAACAACCCACCATACTGCATCAAATATACATGATAAATGAATCAGAAATGAGCTATAAGTACAGTCTTGAAAGCAAAGCTAGTACAGGCTGGGGTGTGACACAAAAAAACACAATACATCAGTGTTTGTCCACCACATTAATGCAGCTGAATCAAAGAGATGTGTGTCCAAGGGAGGAGCCTTTCAGTTTTGGAGATGACTGAGCAATGGCCTGAGCTACTCAAAATCTTAGTGCAGATGTTTAGTTCTCAGGCTGCTTTCCCCAGGTAGATTCATTCATGTGGTGAAGGAGCCAAGAGATGGGACTGTTCCATGCAGACTCTACAGAAAATGTGCAAGGAGTTGTTATTGCTAAGAATGGAGTGGGAAGACAGAGTCCATCCTTAGTGGGCCTGTTTATGCTGTGCTCTCTGAGGGATCACAACAGGTGTTTCCAGGTACATTACACTGATGTTGAGGTGCACTAACAAAGTGTCTTTCATTCAGGAACAGCAGAGAAAGCTCCTTCTCTCAGTTTCTGGGAATCCAGCACTTCACACAGGCAGGTACATACAGTTAGCATGAAAGCTTCCCCAAGCTGGCTAGGATGTGTTTGAGCCATGACAGAATTTACCATACCTGAGTGTTGCTGGGGCTCCAAGGTTTCAGGCATTTGTTTAAGAGGACTTGTTGGGCCATTTGGCTCCTCTGGGTAACTGGGAGCGGGACTTGGAGGCCGAGGCAGCTGTTAAGGAAAGAAGAGAAAATAAAGTCCAGCTTATGCCATTTGTTTCTCAGCCTACTCAAATGCCTAACTGCTTCTAAGCAGTCTCTGTGTTGCAGTCTGTCCACTTCCCTCCCTCACCTCTCCCTTCTCATCTGTATCCTCATCCTCATCGACATAAGCAAAAGACTCGTGCTTCAGCTTTGGCAGGTTAGCCCAGGGTCCATCGTAGGGTGCCTCATTCAGCTTCTGCTGCCTTTCTCTGTTGAGGAGCCGTCGCCGCTCTGGGCTGAGGTGTGTCTGGAGGAGAGCCTGCAGTTCTGATCGCTCCACAGACCCCAGGAGGATCATGGTATCTGCACAATGCAGAGCAGGGAAGCCGTTAAGCCATCTCAAGGTTTTGAAGATCCCCTTCCACACGTCACCCCTTCCTCCTCCCAGCTGCTCAGGCTTCAGGTGCTCAGGCTCGTACTGTCTAGAGCTGTACAAGAGTCATTGACCAGCCCTGTGGTGGCTCCTAGGCTGTGGGGTGTGGGAAGGGACCTCACCATCCTGAGCTGTGCCACCCCAGGCATGCTCTCGGCTCATGCAGGATCCCAGGAGGGCCCTGCTGTCACAGCTCAGTCTACAGACTTCCCACACACCTCCCTTACATGCTGGATCTGCTTCACTGCACACACTCCAGCTTACCTGTCTGGCCAGCTGAAACAGCCATCTGCCATACATCATCCACAGTGGGAGATTTTTAGGATTTATTTTGTTGTGTGGTAGGTCACACTGGCTGCTTCACACCATATAATTTGAAAGCTAGTTTCTGCCAGCTGAGACAGTCTTCAGGAAGAACCAGTTTCTCCATATTGCTTACCTGGGGAGTCCACCAAGGGCAAGTATTTCACTGTGGTGCTTTGGAGTACTGCTTGCAAGTCTCGGTATTTACAGTTGGAGGAAACAAATTTCACGTCTTGGACCATAATATCCTCAACAAAGATATTGTATTTGCTGTGAATTTATGGATGACAAGAGGAAGAGTTAGCATATTAAAAATGTCAAGCACATAAATTCCCTAAAGAAATGCCTAAATGAGCACTTCTTGAAAAAGTGTTCAAAATACAGTTGCTAAATGATCTGTGAGAGTAAGCAGAGGACTTTCCAAGAGGACAAACACAGATTAACTGGATTTCCATTACAGTTGTATTCCACTCTGTTACCCCTCACCATAAAATAGACACATGTATACATATATGTATAGATGGTTTTTATATACATACCTCTGTGTATTATATATATACTACAGACAGGAAGAAATTTATAGGAATAACTGAGTTTTGCTTCAAGTAAATTATCCAAATACAGTATTTCAAACATTTGCTGGGGAAAAAAATATCCAAACTCCTGAATTTAGATAAATGAGACCGGTTTTTTAAATTTTTAAGCTGAAGCAATTTGTAAACATTATTACAAATTCAGTAACGTTGCAGGTCATTGAAACTTGTGCTTTCAGTGAAAAAAAAAAAAGAGGAGGACTTTTCTCGATTTTTGTGTATGAAACCTAACTCTACTCCAACACTTGTTTTTTCTCACTGCAGGCCTATTCTGCCTTCTTAATTCCTTTGTAGTCTTGAGCTCTTTTCATAACCTTTTATTCCCCTGTGGTCTTAACCCTCTCCTGCTTTATTTCTTTGCCACTCCCTGTTTCCACCTCTTTTGCTACTATACCTTATGTGATTCCAGCCCAGGTCTGGAAGGTAGGGCAACTTCTTCACCTGGATGATGCTGTCATAGAGGCTGGGCTGCAAACTCTGGGCCACCATGTTGGCAAGAATGACAGCCACCATCATGGGCAGGATGTGGGAGATCTGACCCGTCAGCTCAAAGCAGATGACAGCAGTGGAGACAGTGTGGCTCACCGCTCCTGTCAAAGCTGCTGCACCTTTCCCAGGTAGGAGGAGGAACAGGGAGAGAAGAAGACTGTCATATAGAAACAGCATGTCATGTCAACCAGGAAAATTACAGCGGTGGGACCAGGTGAGGGGAAAGGAAGACATGGAGGCTCACCAATGACAGCATACCCTCCAGGTAAGATTTGGTAAAGAATGTCATCAAAGAGGATCCCATTGGGAAAAAGTGATGCCATGATTTCCCCAATGAGACGTCCAAATGCAGCACCTGAAAAATATCACTGACAGTTACGGAATTAACATTTAAGGAACATCCAGTCTGTGCTGTGCAGCTGTGCTGGGCAATTACTTGGATATTTTCTAACAGAAACTAAACCAAAACTTACCTTAAAATGACACTGGTAACTAAAGAGTAGTTCTCAGTTACATAAGTTAGACTCCAAGAGGAAAAAAGGGTACTAAGACTGGTAAATACAGTTGACCCCTGATTCATTCACTTGGGCACATCAGGCACGCAGTGGCTGTGATTCCCGGACTAGAGGACGTATTTTCAGGCTGTGTACAATGTCAGTCCAGATCACAGTTGAGGCCCCTGCAACTCTCATTCTCTGTGAACGTCTAAACGTTAGAATCACAGCTTACAGAAAAGTTTTTGTGGGAAGGGACTTCTGGAGGTCTTGTTCTGACCCCTGCTCAGAAAAGGGCTAATTTCAAAGTGAGATGGAGTCACCCATGTCTTGTTCAGACAGGTTTTACAAGTCTGCAAGGATCTCTTGGATTGCTGGACACAAAATGGCAGAATTGTATCCAAAATGCTGAATGCATAGAAACAAACAATTTCTTTGCATTGCTGTCTAGGTCTTGTCCTAATACAGCCTTGATGTTGGTTAGCCTTCATCACTGCAAGGGCATGGTACTGCCTCATGTTCAGTTGCTGCCTGCCAGAACTCAGAGGTCCTTAGAGCACCCTATTTCATTTGAGAGTTGTGGGTACCTAATGCTGAATGTCATGAGCTTGTATAGTTCAGCCTAATGCAGCATCTCCTTCTTAACATTAGCATAATATTATTTTAATTTTTTTTTATTTTTTTGTTATTGGAACTAAAACCAGTTAAAAGTCAATAAACATTTTATGTTATCACATTTCAGTCAGAAGAAAGGAGTAAGTGGTAGATTACATTGCAAGTACTAGTCTTGAGGTTATCTCTTCTGGCTGGCTTTCAGGGGTGAAAGGAGCAACTACTATTAATTGTAGGATGGAAATTTCTCTGTTAGTAAAGAGGCATAGAGATTAGAAGGCCATGGCTCAGCATGTCTCCCCAGGTGTTACTTTCCTTATGTAAAAGGGTAGGGAGTACCTACTTGGAATTTGGTTTTGGGGGGTTGAGAAAATGTCAAAAGTGGAGACCCAGAGGCTGGACTATGGACTGCTGATCAGGTTGTCAAAGACATCAAGTGATGACTCCTCATACACCAGATGAACCCTGCTGGGGTGTAGGCAGTGTCTCTCCTATTCCCTCCACCTGTCAGATGAATATGCTGCAAAACAAAATTGAAACTCACCTAATACGAAAACAGGCATGAAGCCTCCACAGGGGATTGGCATCGTGGTGGCAATAACAGCCATGCAGAACTAGAACAGAGGCAGAGGGTGCAGTTGTTACTGAGCAGCAGTAGCATTTCCTGCTGCCCCACTCTGTGCCCAGCCTGGCTGCAGAGACCAGAAAGCTGCTGAGGTGTAGTACTGCTCAGTGAGCTCTGTCTTTGCAGTACCCAACCTGGCCAAATACAACTGACTACACTGCAGTGGAGAATCAGGCCAGGCCTTTGCCTGGAGTCAAAATAGCAGTTTCTTGTTTATGTGGTCTATCCCAATGCTGAATATATCCAGAAGAAAATCAAGAGCAGTTATCCAGCGAGTAGAGAAAGCCTTTAGTTAGTAGGAGAGTGCCAATGAATCTAGTGACTGAGGGTACAGCTCTTCCAAAGGCAAACAGATGAAACTCAGGACAGACACACCCTGCAGTCTACTCCTGTTTTCCACACCTCTTTTCTTCAAGTAAACAAGATATTTTCTGCTTGATACACTGCAACAGGAATAATGACAGAAGGAGAAGGCTTAACTACCTGTCAGAAATTTAATAGAGTGTTTTACTTTAGGTGGAAACAGTTGTGTCAATCAGTCATTGATAGCTGTTCTTTACTGAAATTTTCAACTGACGTTGCAAGATGGCCTCAGGTATTCTGCCCCTTTGCAATAAGTAAACGATAAAAGAATTAGCACCTATTCCACCATATTTGTATCCTTTTATATGTATGATCTTAGGAAAACCTCCTTCTTGCTACTTTTATTTTGAACATTGGAATGTGATGTTTTCTTCTTTCAAACATTTTTTATTTTTTTTCTCTATCCTGTGTCAATTACGCAGCTGATCCTTTCAGAGGCTGAGCAGTTGCAACTTCTACAGACCATGTCAGCTCAGAATTTTTAATCTGCTGTTGCTTTCTGGGAAGTGAGCAAAACTGTTTCCAGCTGTATTTCTCCATCAAGTTTTGATGGACTGCTAAAAAATCCTTGAGCCTCACACAACTATAGATTGTGCTTGCATATTCCTATTTGTCTCCTATCCAATGTCAGGAATATCAAATAGACTGTATCAGACTTCATTTAGATCAAACATAAATTATCGGAGAGCTTTTTAGTCAAGTATTTATTTTTGTGAAACTTGAGAAATCTTTCCTGATTTAGTCTTCCTTACCAGCTGCTATACAGTGGATACCAAAGGTCATTCAGCAGGATGCATGAGGAGGATGACTTAGGGAACAGAAAAGACTACTACATTAAGGAAACTATTCCCTAATAATTTTGGTCATTCAAGGTGGACAAACATCACATCAGAAGACATAGGAATCCACTGCAGGAATAAAGCACTCCAGTAGTGCTTTATTCAATACCCAGCAACTCCTTTTTGGCACTTCACAAACTGCTTTACAAAAGGGAATAACATTCAATCTGAGTGGAGAAGGGTTATGGTGGGCTGGGCATCCTACCTTCACAAGGAAGAAGAGCAGGATGATGACAAAGACGTTGACTTTAGGATGGATCCAGGCAGCAGACTTCCCTAGGATCTGGGTGTCCCCAGAGTGTTTGATCCAGGTATAGTTATCAAAGAGAGTGCTGATGGCTTCCCGTGGCATCAACTAAGCAGCAAAAAAACAGGTATGAGTCATGAGATTAGATGGAGTAAATATTCTATCTCTGTTACAAGGAAGCAGAGATTTTTGTTGTGGTATTTGATGACTATGGTACTTAATTCACATTTTTAATCTTCAGGAAGAGAGACAGAACTTTACTCAAACAGGTGAAAAGATAACTACTTGTATATATGGAGTAGCATCTTCCTTATTATTTGCTTAGAAGACTGGATCTTTTTCAAGTTTTCTATGAAGGAGGTAACAGAGATCATATAGTGCCTCCTCAGTCCAAACTCCTCCCATATCGTTCTTCCCTTTTCCCTGACACAAGGTTATTGGGGCAGAGGATCAGGAGATAGCATTCCAAAAAACTGCACAGAATTGGTAATACACTTTCCAGTCTCACCTCTCCTGCCATGAACTGCCCAAATCCATGAGGAAACGTCACAGATGCTATACAGAAGGTTATAACCGCAGGGTATATCAGTCGGCTGTAAAGAAAGAAAGTTATTACAAATACAGCCTCACATTCCGTTCCTGTGCACCATCACTTCAGGACTAGGAATGCTATTTCTGTGAAGCCTCTCTGTATTTCTATCCATTGCTTTGGAGTGCTGTTACCAGCAGTTTAATGCCCTGCTCCACTGATCATCATGATTCATAGAGTTCACCTGTCAGCAAAACCCTTTTTCCCATCAGAATTAATATAACAGGAGGGATGGAGGAAGAGAGGGATGTACAACATGCACAAACTTGAACATGTGGGAGGAATGTGTGTTTGCTGTGATGTGTTGACCCGTTGTTGAAAGCCACTATTTTTCTCATTTGTCCTGATTACTACAGTTTTGATTCTTCACCCCCCCATGCAATGTATCCTGTCCTAGTGGATTTAAGTGTAGGGGTTTTTCACACATTTCTGCAGGCATTCCCTGATACATTAATTCTTACGTGGAAAACTTCTCTTTCCACTGAGTTGCTGACTGTCACAATTTTTGGGAAGGTGTCCTTGGTAGCCAGTGTGTCTAGCAGCACTAGGCCAGTGGGACACAGTGGGACAGAGGTTGAAGCCGTCTGTGTTTTCCTACTGCTGTGTCCAGTCCCAGGGTGGGTGTCTGGGTAAACTGTGACACTTGACAAGCACTAGGACAACATGATTCTAAACTGCTTCCACATGCTGGACTAATCCTGTCATGTGCCCTCTGGCAAGTTACTGTTTCCTACAGGAAGTGTTGGCTGAGATTTAGGAAGACAAAATACAACCTTTAATTTGTTTCGGTCTAAGGACCAAAAAAATTCTGATAAATCAGTGAAAAGTAAATTCCCACTTTTCAGGCTTTGCTCTACTTGTCTATTAACTTGATTTGATAGCCTTGCTGCTGCTTGTGGGTAATACATGGTGAAGAAAGACAATATTTCTTCCACGTAAGAAAGTAAGTTAATTTGAACTTTTGTTTATCTAGTGGTTTTCTTCTGGTGAGGCCTGCAACTTGATAAGAAATTAAGTCCTTCATGCCTCTCAACTTCAAAAATTCTCATAGTATCAGACCTTTTTCTGTAAAGAGACTGAAGACTTTTACAGCTAGCCACCATTTCTTGTTCGAGTTATAAACTTTGGAGGTCAGGACTTTATTAGAGAGGGGAAAACAGTATCTTCAAGTGTCCTGTAAAAACTTTATTTTCAAGAGTTTTATTTTATTTTGCATTTCTCTTCCATGCTGCATTTCCCACCATTTGGTTACTATCAGTTTCAGGTTTTGGCTCATAAGAATGGAGCACATTCCTTACATTTTTGCCAATGCTTTGATTAAAAAGAAACATATATTTTAAATACATAGTTAGATTTCAGCTGTTAGATTTCAATTTTCCTGAAGTATAAATAATGTTGACTTTTTACAAATTGTAAAAAACCCAAACAAACCCGAAACAGCATTATTTTAAGAAGCATGATCACTGACTTTCTAATTAAAAATATTTTCTGTCCAAAGGATAGTCTGCCTTATACTCTTAACAAATATTGCAGAGTCTCCCTTCTAAATCAAGAAGCAATTTGAAACTATGAAGGCTGATCAAAAAGAAAACCCAGTGCAGGAAAAATTCTCTTGATGGTTGCAGGGATCTTACTCTCATATAGGAGCAGGTTCTCATATTTTTACTGTCTTACACATGAAATAGGTCTATGTTTTCCAGAAAGCTTTTGCTACTATCCAATACCAGCAGGGTGTAAAAATCTGGTCCTTAAAGAGAATATCTTCCAAACACTCACTATTTGGTGAGAAACTGGCTCAGAGCTTTATGACGTCGGATGCCCAGGACCACCTGGCGATTGAGATAAACAAAAAAGGCTCCAAGGAATCCAGAACATATGCTAAAATGGAGAAAAACAAATAAAATCATGCCAAACAACAGATAATAACACAAACCATCAACCAAGAAAATGAGTTTAGGTGGTTTAATCTTCAGCTGCTTGTGAAGTCTTTTGAATGTCAGCTAGAGGGTTACTCCTACAGCAGCTCATTTGAAGATATTGACTCCCTGATGAAAGGGGGAGAAATTATCTTAGACCTCTGTCATGACCACTACCATTTTAACAATTTTCTCTTGCTGGGAGGGGGAAAATCTATAAAATAATCTATAGAAAGAGACTGACAGTTCTCAGTGGGGGCTCGTGAAGAGCAACCAGGCAAAGACCAGTGTTGTCAGATCTTAAACATCAGGTTGGAACAGAAAATAGTAAAAATGAAGGGAGTTTTAAGTCTGATTCAGTAAAATTATACGCCCACAACAATTACTACTAATAATAGGAACTCTGCTGCCTAAAGCAAAGTATAACATCTCTATGATCCTAATCACTTAGGCTTATGCTCGTGATCTTAATAAAGTAAGAAAAGTGTAGTTGTCTGAGATTTGGTGTGATCCTTAGGCTCTGCGGCTTAATGAATCTTGGATAAATAGGGCCTAATACTCGCATTAAAAAAAAAGAAAAAAGGAAGAGTGAAAAAAGACTGCATTTAGAATTGGTAAGGGAAAGACTTATTTTATGTGGCAAGTAATTAACCCACATAATACTGAGGGTTACTGAAATACTAAATACAACATTTAATATTTTCATTCTATTAATTTCTAAAATTAATGGACTTTTGCTTTGTTATATGTTATGCATGCTTTTGCCAAATCTCATTCAATGATTAATTTAGTATACTTAAACCATGGTACATTGAAAACAATCCTGTTTTATCATTTAAAATTTGCACAGAAACACATTTAAACTAAATATAAAGTTTTCACAGACAAACATATTCAATGAATTACTCTTAAATATTTTAAGCCAGCACTGATTAGAACAGCATTTAAAATAGACCAGTCCCTTAGGCAATATAAACCTGAAGACTGCACAGTCAACTGAAATGTTCTATAATACTTTATGTTAAAATATAGATCTCTCCATTCATGTCTATCAATTTATCAATAAACTGGAAGTGCTCCTTCTGTGTAGATTATGCAAATTAGCCTTGCTGACACAGGAAAACAAGATATACCTGTTGATTGTTCTTGTCCTACGTGAAAGTGAAGAAATATGTTGGGTAGAAAGAGAGTTCGACTTTGAGACTTAATGTTAAGAGAATTTGGAACATTCCAAGTTGGCATCAGGACTTTATCCAAGGCTATCCAAGGCATGTTCTTTTTTCACATGTCCAATGTGGCCTTTTCTTTTATTTTAAAGACCACATTGGACACCCAGGCATTTGAAAGCATTTTGCAGTTGTCATATATTCCTTGCCTAGCCTACGTGCAATGCTGCAAAAAGCCAGCTCTGTCAACTCTGTCCAAAACATAGTGACGAGAAGTTTTGCGTTCTAGCAACCAGCTAAAATCACAAGGATTATGGTTTTCCTGGCCAATCTAAACCAACAGATTCCTCCAAGTTCATTAGGCAAGTCTGTTTAAGGGGAAGAACAGAGTGAATACATGTTACTAGCAAGAGCTCCTGTGTATTCATGGATTTTTCGATATATCTGATATCTTCAAAAAACCCCACTTGATTTCATATTCAAGTAAATTAGTAGGAGGGCAGCCTACTAAAACAGGCTGGAACACCTCAAATATATTTCTTGTTGTGGATGGAGGTCTTACAACAGAATATGTTCATAACACCAGCACAGGCATGTGTTCCTACAGTGTATTCCTTCATTACTGCTCTGCAGTGATTTCCCTCAAGCTCTAACCAGAGATGTTTCCCCTCAGTAATTCCAAACTCATCTTTTCTCTAGTATTTTCCAGTTTTCATTTTTCTTAGGTTCATTCTTTCATTTCCTCCAAATTAACCATTATTCTCACTGAATCCAATTACGGTTGGTTACCCTTGTCACCATGTTGGGTGTACCAACCAACCTCTCTCAAAAAGGATAATCATTCTGAGCTTGTGAAAAGGAAACTTCAGCTTAAACCTTTGTCACGTGAAAAGGCCATACTTGTTGGATCAGTTCATTTGGGAACAACATCAAAATAGTTAAAGGGTCATTCAGTAAATCTATTCCCAGAGCTTTGACCAAGTTTGGCTTACTTTTTTTTTTTTTTTTTTTTTTTAATCTCTGAGCTTAATTTCTGAAAAAGATATACGGAAAGGAAATAACAAACACCTTGATAATACCCATATTTCTTTCCTTAGCCATTGGGATACAAGGGCACCATTTCCAAAGGAAGAATTCCAACAAATAGAAGCATTATTTGCGACAAACAAAGAGACTAAAAGTGACGTATGTAACTTTTTGGCAGAGGAATTCCTAAGACAGATCATATTATAACCTTTGTAGAGCAAGGCATCAGTTTCCTGGGAACTTACCCTATTACAGCAAATGCTGGCAGCTCTTGCAGGTCAAAGGGGAAATCCATACGGAAGTTTGTTCTGAACAGGGCTGTGATGGTAACTGTGAGAGATGAAAGGTGGAGGAGGGAAGAAAATAATGAGGTGAGAAGTTAGATGCAATAAAAGCTAGGGGTAGGGACAAGGATAGTGGTTTATACATGCCTCTGTGTGGTTTCTTGACATTATATACATTATTACAGATTGGCAGAGTGCTCTGATTTAGTAGGTTCTATTTTGAGCACTTGTAACCCTAGCACTCTAGATGATCTAGGTTTGCTTTCAGAGAATCTATGCATTATTTTTAGCTACAATCCCTGACTTTTTAAAGGGTTTTCTTTTCTTTCTTGTCTTCTACCATCCATTCACTATAAAAGAAAGCTCTTTCTGGTATCCTTACTGACCAAGAGGTCTCTTTGCTGAGGCCGGCAGTGCCTGCATGTCTGAAGAAGCTGTATCACTTCTCACAGTTGTGACTGCATTCCAGAAACAAAACTCAAATCTTCACTGAAGTTACGGATTCAAAATTTTTGACTGGTTCCAAAACAATGAAAAGCTTAGAAATCAGAGATGGAAGAGGTCAGCTAAGCCCCATCTCCTCCAGCTGACACCTCCTGGTAGTGCTGCCCTGCTACAATGAAATGTTGAAACCTGAGCTGCATTTGTGTGGAGGTGCATTATTGTGTGAAAACAGGAAATATCTGTATGCCAACAGGTGAAGGATAAATTAGCAATTTAATACAGAGTGGAAGTGCTGCTGAATGAGGATGGATATAAATCCCAACTTGCCCTGGATGAAAGAATTATTTGTTCAATGAGGAAATAAAAGAAGCAGTGAAAATCTAGCATATGATAATAACAGGAAGCATTAAGTACTTGTTATTTGGTCAGACAGAACTACATTTAGAGTAATAATTTAATGAGGTCTCAGTGGGTTACATTACCTAAGATAGCTAAGCCTAAAACTGCATTCTACTATCCAAATTGGGAAGATCTTGCTCCCTGTATTTTCCCACTGTTCCTTCCCTCCCGGCTGTTCTATTGTTCTCCTCCATTGGGCCCACTCTGGCACATCACAGCCTTCTCTGAGTTCCTTTGCCTCATTAAAACCTGCCAGAAAACCTATCTGCTCTTTCACTGGACTGCTCCTCTGCCAGGGAGGTGAGCTGAATTGAGGGGAGCAACAAACACAGAGATGGCACCAGGGAGGGTTAGAAGAACAGTCAGGAATGGAAGATGGTGAAAAGCAGAGTGTCCTCTTTTTTGTTAGATCAGCCCAAGAAAGGGATGGTCTCAATTCAGTTTTATGAAACAGACAGTCCAAGCTACTAAATGGCAGAGCATTAAAACGTACAGTGAACTCATTTTCTAAGAGTTTTGCTGCAGGGTGGCAAAGATGACCAGAGGAAAGGAAAACAGTCACAGCATTTAGTCTGGGTCTCTTTTGGTTCCATCTCTACTCCCACAGGACAGAAAGAGATTTCCACAGAGAGACTGATCCCACCTGTCTACATCCTCTTTCCTGAGTGACTAAACCATCCTGAAACTGAGTGTCTAAGCCCTTTTCTCTCAATTGGCTACAAATTGTACTAGTTTCAAGTATCTGTCCAATTCTTACAAAGTTAGAAGTAAAAAAGAATGTGAAAGTCTACTTAAAAATAGATCTGAACTGTAACATAACATGAGCCATGTGTAGAAGGAACCAGAAGGAGCAGGAGGAAAAGCAAGGCATTAAATCCTATGGCAAGTAAGATGAAAGTTTGGGACATGGTAAACCACAAATCCAGCACATTGCAGAACTCCAGCCTTCCATGACTGGCAAAGAGGGGCTCAAGCTGCAGCAGCCAGCCAGAGTGGTTGGCAAATAACCAGATGTTATTTGGAAAGTGCAGACAGTGGTGTAAAGTCAGCCAACAAAGCCACGAGTATCAAGAAACCAGCAAAGATTCTGTGGGTCTAAGAAATAAAAGAGTTTTGGTGAGATGCTACACGACTTATTTGCATCTGTCATTCTGATGTGATCACTTCCCTACCTGCTTCTTCCTGGTAGCAGGCATAATAGAAGAACCTTGCATGAAGAGAGACTGAAAAGATCGAGTGTGTAACTTTTGAAGGGAAGCAAATGAACAAGAAAAGACATGAAAGGCAAGTTACAGCAGACGTGATAAAAGATCATAAAATAATGAATGACTTAGCTAGAGAGAAGTTCCGAGTTTCTTAACACAAGGACAAGGAGACTGACAACACAGAGAAAATACAGAGCTGTGAAAAGTAATGATTTTTCATAGCAAGTTGAATCATGGAACTTTTTAACCTAGACAGTCAATGAAGAAGAATTTAAGGAGCCATTAATATGGTTATTAAAGCTGTCTGGATGATTTTGAAGAAGGGACAGGAGTTAAGATGTTTCAGGATTAAGCTAATTTCTAGTGATTTGAAATTGAACTAATATCTAGTGATTTAAGAGACCAACAAGGGAGTCAGAAAAGACAAAGTGAAGGACAGGAAATTATCTCCTGTTATCTGTCTTTGAGTTTCTTATATTTTTCTCTGAAAAGAACAGAAAGATGTGGGTTTTGGGGTTTTTTTGTGACAGACCCAATGGTTAAATACTCCTCACTTTTAGGCAGTGCTACACAAAATATGGGATTACCTTCAAGTAGAAAGTGTAGTAATTTTCTATATTCCAGAGAGTATTCAAACCCCTAAAAAGTCCAGCCCTCTGAAGTCAAGAGAGACGTGTTATAGCAGTTTTAAGTAAGTAAATTGCCCACATGGAGCCCAATAAAACAGATTTAATTATAAGAATAAAATATAAAGGTATTATAAAGAAGACGTTTACTTAGAATGGCAGCCTTCTGCACCAAAACTCTGTTTGCACAGTGGCTGAGATGCTGTCCTGAACAAGCATGACTTGTGCAATTTCTGTCTGCAACAAATGTCACCCTCCTGCTTTTCAGTTACTTGAGACACTTAATTTTTTCAGGATCTTCAGTCAGATACTACCAATCCTATACTCTCTTCATCATTTAAACATCTCAATTTTCTTGACTATCTGTTTTCAGTTAAGAGATGACCAAAGCAGGCCATGAGTTTTCCAGCAAGGATTATGTCCTCCATGATGGGATATCTCTGTGTTTGCAGCCTGGATGCTATTCTCAGTAGAGGCAAAAAAAGCCCACCTCAGGGGCACTTTTGCTTGCTTAGGACTCATATTCTGTCATTTATCAGTTAGATACACCCCAGCTCTCCTAGGATGGGTTGGGCTAGACAACTGACAAGATGACAAGACACTTCCCTTTCTCCTCCCTTCTGTGCTGCAGGGAGTCACGTGCTGCGGCGGGATTTTCAAGCACCATAAAAACATTGTGGTTTTGAGAAAGATGGAAAGTAACACATTAACAGAGCAACTTTTGTACAAAGAGAGCAGGAATGGCCCTTGGCTTACCTGCATCCTTGTTCCAGACAGCAAGGACTCGGAACACAAAGGCACTAAAGGTAGCTGCAAAGAAGCCTCTCCAATAATTGCGCACAGCAAAGTAAGTGGAGGTGACCTCGATGCTGAAAAGAACCCCTAGAAAGAGTTGGAAAGGGAGCAAAGTTAAAATAACAAATGTAATGTTAGAAGCATGAGAGAGGATTCTAAATGGCTTTCTAGGGCAGTGGTCTCCACATTTCTTTGATCATGCACCCCTTACCAATAAAAGGTTTTTGAGCATGTACCCCCTCCCCATATGTGTATTTATTTAAAAGTAATATGCATGTACTACTGTACTAACATATTGTGTACAATATCAAACATGTACAGAAATAGAAATGAAACAAGGATGAGATAAAGATGAAATAAACATAATTTTAAAAATCATTTGTTTTATTCATTAATGGAACAAAAATATTGATCTCACTGAAATAATAATATTCTTTCTTTTTTAAAATCTGGGTTTGATGCTTTGTGACACAGGGTTTCAAAGGTCTGTTCTATCTTCAATTATTTTGATACTTGGTCTAAAACAAATATCTCACAAAGACACACAGATCCAAATGCAAGAAATGTATCATTGGTTGTGCTGGCTAAATCATGATACTATTTTTTCAATCCCACCCACCACCTATGCAAAGATTTTGTTAAAATTTGGATAGTAAATTTTTATCCTCCCTGATGTCAATCAGTTGTTCTTGCAAAATAATCAGAAGATGTTGAATTTCTATACTTTTAACAAGTGGATTCAAAACCCACTGAAAATCATAATCTTGAAGATTTTTAAAAAGGTAGAAATTTTTGTTTTCAAGTTTTTTGAGTATATATATAACGAGAGTTTTTGTAGCTAAGACACTTACATTGTATTTGGCAACAGATTCACAAAACCATCACAAGCTTCTTTTGAAAAGCAGTTTCTCACCCACTGTTAGAACATCACTTTCACCTTGAAGTACATCAAATATGTTTACATTTTCAAAAATAACTGCTAGGTAGCAATCTACTGACAGATACTTGTCATCGCAGAAAAGATTAGCAAATTCAGAACACTTGTCTTTTTGTAAAAGAAAAAGGTGCAACTGGATTTTAAATTCTATCCTTCTTTAAAATTGCTATCAGATGACCAGCAAATGCCTGTAGGATTTTCATGGTCATTTCCCATCTCGTTATGAGGTATTGTAAGGATTCTGCTCTTTCAGGGTCTTGTCTTTATGAAACGAACCACATCAACAACATCCTGTAGCACTTTGTGCATGTCTGGCTCCCATTTCTTTGCTGCAATATCTCATCTGTGAACAATGCAGTGCATGAATTCCAGGTGTAGTAGTGTCTAAGTAACCTTACCCCCAATTCCTCTCTAATTCTGCTCCACCAGGTGTTACACTTGAAAAGCACTTCCATAAAACATTTTTTATTAAAGAAGTCATTTACTGTTGAGAATTCAGCTTCTGTGGTAGATACTCCTTTCAGTGTCTCCCAGATAGAAGTTCAGCTTTTCACTATTGAAACAGAATCTGGAAAATACCATCATCTGAGGCAATTTAAAAACACCTGTACTCTAATCTGTACTCCAGCTGGACAGGAAACCTGTCTTACTGTGTAATTTGTACAGATTCTTGTTTCTTCAAACCTTAAGCAATGTCTACTGTGCATCTTCCAGCAGTGTTTACTGATGAGGAAACACATTTTAATTTGCTGCTCTATTGCTTTCTGTGTACTATCACAGCCATTTTTACATTTTATGGCAGGAAGAACAAGCATTTCCCCTGTGGTATGTGGCATTTTCTCTTTTGCTGTGAAGCAAGAAACCTCAAAGGAGGCTTCTACACATTTGTCATTAGGTTCAGTGAAATTTTGTGAAGTATTGGATTAAAAGTCTCATGGCTTGGAACATGACTGGAAACATTGTAGAAGTTTGTCTTCATGTTCTGGATGCCTAGATTTTAAATGTCTTTCTAATTCTGATGGCTTTATACCCTCATTAGTTAACTTCTCAAGGCACAATACACACGTAGGGTAAGGTTCATTGTTAACAACAGCAGATGTAAATTCATATTTAAAATAACCTTTGATAATTTTAATCTTTTTTTTGTCCGACTTCCTCTCAGATCTGATTAGCTAGCTGCCCTTTGTTTGTACCTCTTAATGGGACTGAATAAGGGCCTGTACTAGAGCTGTCAGCTCTGCCACTTTCTTGTCATTTCTCTGTGCTCACATTATTAGTGTTATCTTCAGGCCATAGCCTCTTTGCAGGAGCCTTTTAATGCCACTTTTCTAATTTGTGAGGATTAGTTTAGTTAACACTAGATAATATAATCCATAAATCCACTTAATCCAGTGTGGGCACACATTGATTGTAATTCATTGCAATGTGCTGAAAGAGAGTAAATGATTGAGGGCACCATGATCATCCCTCCACGTTGGGAGCAACTCTACACCTCATGCACTGTATGTGACAAGTGGCCATGTGACATATTAGGGCACCACTGCCAATACAATACCAAAGTACTTAATATTGGTGAAGTTTAGTCTATTTATTTTTTATATTTAAAAAAAGAGAGAAATTTTGGTATTTCCTTCCCACACCCACCAGATCACCTTGCACACCCCCTGGGGTATCTCCACCCCAATTTGGAGACCACTGCTCTAGAGAGCCTTCTCCTCCTGCCTCCAGAAAGTGACAACACGTGGAAAAAAGACTGTCAGAGATGCTGGGGAGTTTGAAAATGGTAAAGGTAAGTGTCTGTGTCCAAAGTAAATGTCACATCAATAAACGTGGTGCAGGAGAGTGGGAGAGGAGAAGAGGACTAGGTGGGAGAGGATTTAGGTACCTGAGGAAAAGGAAACAGAACAGCCACTTGCCTCCAAGTGGTGTCCCAAAGCAGCAGCCAACACCCACAGCACACCCCACAGTCAGGACATCCGTGTAATAATAGGGCTGCTACTGGTGAAAGAGACAAAGAGAGACAGACAAACAGAAGAAAGAAGGAAAGAAAACAGAGAGTGAGTAACAAAATTGGCAGGTATGACTGACTGCATGATGTCACCCAGTCTCAGAGTTATAGCTATGTTTATCTTACTTCTCCCTTCTGGATGGCTTCAAAATATTGAAAAGGCAACACCTGGCACAGGACAGGCATATACCTGGAGTCACACATTCACCAAAGGTGAAGAAGCAGCATCTCATTTTCCTCAGAAACATATACATTTCTGTCACTGTGGAAGAAATGTCTCATGGAAAATCCTCCAGAGGATGGAAGGAGCATAAATAGGTTTCGCTCCATCTCTTTTACTTTGGCAGGGAATCTCAGGATGCACATGTGCAACAGAATGCCTCAAAAAACCTACCCTGTGACTCAGTGTGCACAAGGCACACGCATGTCCAGAGCACAGTGTGAACTGATGTTGAAGATTCTTCCATGCTGGGTAGGTGAGTGGCTGACAGATCACCTAGTAAAACGTTGTGCTGTCCTGGTGAAAATGGTCATAATAGTAAAAAAGGTAGTTTGAAGGTGTAGAAGGGAGAGTCCTTCTAAGAGACTGGGTACCATTTGCTTGTCAAGGGGTAAACTGGCCTTTCAAATCCATCCTCCTTAATACACAGGGTGGTATTTACCAGCAACAACACCAAGAAGTTACACACCAGGGCAATATGAAGTGAAACTGCAAGCTATATCCTGGACCAAGGTCAGCTGAAGATTACATGACTCCCAGGTAATGGAAATTACATTTGGCAATTTGGTGCAAATCCAAAAGAGGAACTAGGGCTACAGAAACGATGATAACTTTCTGTTTGTTCCCATCCTACAATGTTATCACAGACTCACAGCAAGTTTCAGTCCTGTGTTTCTGAATGTTTCTCTATCTCTCTGTTCAGAACTAGGCTAACTGCAAGATTAGATCAAGGGTAATAGGATCAGGGTGCTCAGGATCAGGCTGCTAGGACAGCGATTCACCAGCATCTCTTGACACCTGTGCCACCCTGAGCCACCTTTGGGACAAGGGGAGAAATTCTTTTCACATGTAGACAGAATTTCCCTTGTTGCAAGTTGTGCCTCTTGTCTCTTTGTTCTTTCCCTCTCTTCTGAGAAGACTTTGGCTATTTTGTCTGACATCTCCTTTGTCTACCAAAGGCAACAGTAAGGTAAGTCCCTGTTTAGCCTTCTGTTTTCTTCCCTAGCATCTCCCAGTCATCTGTGTATGGTGCATCCTGGAGTCTCTGAGACTATGTTAATTCTAGGTATAGAGAAAGAAACAAGAAGCATAGACTTCTGCAGAGTTGTTTGTTTGTTTGTTTTGGGGGGGTTTGGGGTTTTCTTGCTTTATTTTTTTTTACCATTAAGACAAATACCATTCTCCTGTATATTTCCAATGGTTCCACCTGACTGTGGTCTGATCCTTGGTTCTGAAACTGCTTTCTCTCAAGGCTTTTGGCAGACTGACAAATTTTGCCTTGAAGCCTCAGGCTTCAGCTCAGGCTGTCTACATCTTGCTAGACTGCCCACATATGCACAGTTCTCAGCCTCCCTCTTGCTTAGCCTGATTTTCTTTCTGGCATCTTTTCTCAAGTTATCAACTGAAGAACCTCTAATCTGTAGCTGACAAACTAAGTTACTCGATTTTTTTTTTTTTTAACCAATGAGAGTAAAGATCAGTATTACTGTTGATGCAAGACCATGTTGCATTTGTCAGCTAACTCATCCATTTGAAGACTAACAGGAAAGTAGTGCATGGAAGAACTAAGGCCAACTTAGAAAAAAACCCACAGCATTTAAAAACTCCTTACACTTCTGGGCACAATAACCATGAAGAGGTTCAGGGCAGCACATAGGGAGAGGGGGAAGTGAAATGAAAGACAAATTATTTATGAATATATTTCCACTGCTTTAGGAAGAAGTTATCATGTGCCTCTGTTTAAAGAAATTCAGTGAATCAGAAGACCAGTACACATGGGGGAGACATAAATTTCCAAATTTCTCCTCCAAGTGGGATCATGGGAAGTTGTGAAGGGACCACTGGAGTTGTCTCTCTGCTCAGAGTGCTGTTAGTTCTGTTAATTCCAAGGCTAGATCAGGTTCTTGTCCAGGTGAGTCTTGCACATTTCCAAGGGTGGAAATTCCCTGGACGCTCTGAACACCTATTCCAGTGCTGGACCACCCTTGGGAGAGAAGAACATAATTTCCTTTAACAGAGTCAAAATTTCCTTTGTTGCAAGTTGTGCCTGTTGCCTCTCGAAAGGTTGTGGGTTTTTTGTACTTCTGTTGTCTACTTGGTCTTTATTGACTTTCTGGACAGCCCTTGGTACTCTTCAAGTGGAACAATGTTCATGGCTGGCAGGGACAGAACAAGCTGCTTCATTAGAAATCAGCACTTAAATAGGTGTCACTCTTCCAGTAACCTTCCCTTCCTTTTGCTGCCACCACTTACACGTAAAAAGAAGGAACTTATGTTGCTGAAGTGGAGAGGTATCTGTGGAAAACCTTTCATGAGAGCAGGAAGTCTCACAGAAAGAGGAACTGTACATTAAATGCCACATATAGGAAGACACTTGCCTCCAAGAGGAGCCTTGAAGCAACAATCCAACTCCAACTGCGCAAGCCGGCACCGGGAGGTCGAGCTGCCTATGCACATTCTGGAACAGGGAGTGCAGCCAGAGACGGGCATGCTGGGGTTAGAGGGAGCAAAGCCACGGGGTTAGCACCCAGAACAATGAAAATAAGCAACAGCCAGCAGCACAGTCATTGCTATTACAAATAGCAGTCTCTACACACTTTAGTGCAGTCTTTAGCACTGGCAGCTGGTCTCCAGCAGTGACATCTGGTCCTTGTGCACAGACAGGATCTACTCAAGTAAAACAGCACCTCCAGTTGTATTGCACAGTCACTTTCTGCTAAGAGCCTGCACATAAAGGAGTTCCTACATTTATCTATATGTGCAGTTAATAGATGGGGTTTTTTATGCAACCAGTCAATACGGTGATCAGCCTGCAGAGGCTGTTCTGCAATAGCAAAAGCATAGAGACGGTGTCAGTGTCTATAATTAGCAATGCTGTATAAATTTGGCTTAAAGACAAATTGATCTTTGTCTGCAGCTACTTTTTTATACAGTCAATGATCACAGTGCAAAGGCATCAATTACGAGATTAAAAACTTGTCAAACATACTCCTAACCAGTCTCTGTGATTTCTGGGTAACTTTGGTGGTGCTGCACAGTTATTTGGACTGTATGTCTGGCCTTGCACTACTTTTGTTCAGCTTGTATTTTACTGCTCTACAGCAGTATGGTAAACCTCAATCTGTGTGTTTCCTCTGTGTTCCATGGCCTACCCATACTATCCTGGGTGTCTCAGGAGCTCAGCCTGTGGAAGAACTGTGTGCAGAGATATGTGCCTTACCTCATACACCCCACAGAAGATGGACATGAACTTGCTGAGTACCACAGCACAGATACTGGCAATATGCACGAAAGGACCCTGCAAGAGAAGAGGAGGAGAAAATCAGAGAGGGTTGCCCTCTGGTTACTGACAATCATTTAGCTACTGCAGGCCTCGTAATTTCTCTTTGGCCATCTCATCTCAGCCACTAATAGAACCATTAAGGTTGGAAAAAACCTCTGAGATCATTGCATCAAACCTTTAATGCAGCACCACTGTGTTCACCACTAAACCATGTCCCCAAGTGCCACAACCACACACCTTTTGAACACTTCCAGGGATATTGATTCCACCACTTGCTGTTTCAATACCTGACCACCATCTCATTGAGGAAATTTTTTTCCTAATATCCATTCTAAACCTTGCCTGCTGCAACTTGAAGCCATTTCCGCTTGTCTTGTCACTGGTTACCTGGGAGAATTGACAGATTCCCACCTGGCTACAACCTCCTGTCAGGGAGTTATGGAGAGTGAGAAGGTCTTCCCTGAGCCTCCTTTTCTCCAGACGAAGCAACCCCATTTCCCTCAGCCACTCCTCATAAGATTTGGGCTCTAGACCCTCCAATCTTCCTCAGTTCTCCTATCTCCCTTTAGTTTTTTTCCCTCTCAAAGGCTGCCTGAGTTCTTTGATGTTTCCTATATCATGTCTTTCAAAGTTAAAGGAAAATGGCCAGTGAAAGATGGGTGTTGCTGGTAGGAGCAGAGCTTTGAGAAGAGGGATGGTGGTGAAAGTCAGAAAACATTTATAGATTCTTCTTTCACAGACAACTCCCACCTTGGAGACCCTGGTCACTACTGCACACGGATTCGGCAATATTTACCTCTTTCCCCACAGGCATACCACTTCCAAGCCCAGCTGTGAGGGCCACAACTTTGGCCACAAAAGCTTTGAGGGTGAGATACTCCTTGAGGACCACTCCCCTCATGATGGTCTTGAGCTCTGGGATCCCAGACCCTGAAAACACAGACAGAGCCGGGGGTGAACAAAACCCACAGGCAAAAGGAGCAAGAAAAACGAGACAGACAGGAGCAGGCCTTGCCAGGCCTTCTGCCCTCACCGACAGCCTGTGGGGAGACGAAGTGGCAGAAACTGGCGGCGAACAGGATGAGGCCGAGCGGGAAGGCGACCCACACGGCGTACTGCAGGGGGATGTTCGGGTGCAGAGCTCTGTATGCCCACTTGTAGGCTGCAGGCACACAAAGAGAGGACTTGTCAGTGACCACAGCTGCTCCAAACAGGCTGGCAGACCTCAGAGAATCACACACTTGCTAAACGTGCCCGTGCTAAATCTCCTTCAGAAATGGCACCCTAATGCTCCTTTTCTAAGCCTCACTTTGAGTACGAGTTCTCCACTAAAGCAGGCGTTCTGCAGGAATAGATAGAAGACACTCTTAATACCTGTGCACAAGTGTGGCATAAAAAAGAGGACAGCTGTGAGGACAAATCACTGTGCAGCATCCTCATTTGGCAGTCTGAGGGTCTTGTGTGGGTTCTGAAGGACAATAAAGTGGTCCACCAATCATTCCTTCATAAAAAAATACTTTAAAAGGTCTGATTGTGATTTCCCTTCTAGAGCAGCAGAATGGAAGCTGTGCCAGCAGCTATTAAAACAGCAGTGGTACCACTGCTCAGCCAGGCACAACAACATGAGCTGCTGAGAATCCAAACTGAACTGCAGATCCTCTGCAATTGCATCTTCCCTGCCTGAGCAGGGAAGGCTCCCACACAGTCTCAGCAGGGATTTGGCAGGGGAAAAGGAAAAAGAACACCAAAGGGCTCAGCTGCAGGGAGTACAAAGGACAGGAATCCTCAGAGTAGATCATACCAGTCACCTGGTGGATGGGGAAGCTCTGGAGGGAGGAACACTGGGTTGAAGGAACGTTGGGAGCTTTGAGGAATTGCAGCAGCCCAGAGGAAAAGGTTGGTGTATGTGTGCGCCAGTCAGGATTGGGACACTGAGGGAGGACAAAGGTACAGTGCAGTTAACGGGATGTGGCAGTGTGGTGTGTGTGTGCACACTGAGATAGGGGGCTGAAATACCTTGTAATTTTTGCAGCTGGCAAAGGGAGACAGACCACAGGAAAAATGCAGGGAAGGGATATAAGACAGGGAATAGGAGACCTCTGTGAAAAGGGCAAAAGGAGAGGGCACTATATGCCCAGATGGCAGAAAAATTCAGGGCATTGTACAAGTAAAAATTGGAAAGAACAAAAATGAGGTAAAAAGCAGAAACAGTGTCAGGAGGGCATCTAAGAGCCCTTTCCCCCCATTGCCCATATTCTTAACATTCTTGGGGGGAAAGGGAAGCAGTATAACAGGAAAGGCCACAGTAACACTTCCCTGTGCTCCTGCATATTCAAGGAGCAGAAAGAAAAGGGGTTCAAAATAATTGTTTGTCTTTGACTCATCATACACATATCCCTTGTTTCTGCCTGCTTACTTCCCAATTTTCCCCTGCCATCCCTTTATAGAACCTCTCCCTAGCTAACCTTTACTACATTGCCAGAACTTCAAACCTCCCAAGCAGTGAGGGTTGAGCATGGGACCATGATGTTAAAGGAGGAGCAACACTGGTCACAGGGCTTTGTAAAACATTTGTATCATTTACTGTCTGCTTTTGCAACAGCTGAATGGGACCCACCCTGTACGGTCTTTGCACTGGCATAATCCACTCCCCAGCTCACCAACGCCATGACCAGACCCAACAGAACCAAGAAAATCCAGTCCTCTCCAAGCTTCTTGGTGACATATTTTTGCATGCGCTTAGCACAGTCTGTGGAGGGAAGAGTGAATCAGAAAAACGGAGTGAACATAGATGAAGCTGTGTCTGTCCCTCCTGGGCTGAGAACTGACTAAAATAAGGACTTATTTGGAGGCATCATGGGCTTCATGTTGAAGGACTGGTACCCATCCCTCTCTCAGTTCTGTAATATCTTTGGTAGTTTAGAAAAACATTTTCAAAAGGGGGGTGGGGGTGTGCAGGACACAGGATAGAATTTAACAACTTGTACACAGAGCTCTGTTGTGGAAAAAAAGTATTTACTTGGGATTGTTTTTTTATTCCAAACATATCGTTTCTCTTTCTAGGACAAAAGCTCACATAGAAAAGGTTTTTCAGCCAATGAGACTCAATTCCTTTTCCTTCCCTCTCTGCTTCTCCCCAGTCACAATTGTTTTGATCCCACCTCTCTTGCTGGCCTGCCCAATATCTGTTAATAGGGTAATGAAACATGAATTGTCCCTACCTTGGGGGTATTGTCCCTACCTTGACATTTGGAATAGTGCTCTTCTTTGATCTGTACTTGACTGTCACGTTTCAGGGGTCTTCCATTGTTCCTTTGGGCTTGTTTCTTCAGAAGTTTTGCTGCTTCCTTGTCTGAAATGTTGTCTGTTATCTGGTCTGTGTATCGGCCATAAATCTAGAGGAGCAGAAAAGAAGAGGGATCACAAGGAAAAGGTAAGGCAACTGCTCCTTCACAAATAGCATTAAGGATGACAAGGCAGATCTACCAAGAGATCCAAATGTACCAAGCAGGGAGACTGAGACACAGAAACTCTCAGACATACGCAGCTTATTTATTTTTTCTTTCTAGTTTTCTCTCTCCAATCTCTCCAAAACCTTTTCACCTCCTTTTTGGGAGTACAAGATATGATCACAGAATATTCATTATTTTCTAATGTCCTGGGGGAAAAAATGACTGAGAGATTGAACATTAAGAGACAGCATTTGAGCATTAAGAGACAGCCTTCTGGAGGTACAAAAGAAGGTCAAAGTAGTTCACATGAGGCCGCCATCCTCAGGGCTGTCTCATAGATTTCAGCAGCACGGTAAAACATCTCTGAAGGTTTTGAGAGGCATTACACTCTCAAACAGGCTGCAGGAATGTCCTGCATCTGTTCCTCCTGCTGCCAAGGAATGCTTAACAGGGCACACAGCCACTGACTGTGCTCGTGGAGGAAAAGAAGCAGCATCATCTCAAAAATATCACAGGCTGCTGCACACCTCCAACCATTATTTACCCAAACCAGCATTTTAAGTCCTCCTCTATCTCCAATTCCTCTGAAATTCCTAATTGCTTAATCTAGATTTTTTTTCTTCAGATACTAAACTTGAAATACAGTTGGTTATATGCAATTCACAATCAGCTGCATTTGTTTACCAAGGACATTTCTTACACAGGTCTACAGTAAACTGGGCAGTTGTGCTGTCTTATCAACACCTTAAGGGAGTTTGAAGAACCCTGACTAAGCCCTGTGTTTGTTTACCAGATTCCCTGAAGAGCAGCTATACCACCTCGCCCTTTCAGAGTACAGATGGGGAAGATGTGCATTTGAGAAGCAGAGAATAAACATCTCCTTGCATGTCCACCAGTGAACCAGCATTGACTTTACTGCGGACCAGGTTGCCACCTGATGCACTTCCCACCTGTGACAAGGTGATCCTTTGCTCCCTCCCCAGCACAACATCTTCTTCTCTGAAATTTCCTGAGTGGCAGGAGGAGAATGAGCCCTGTTTTGATCAGCAAAATCAGACACTTAAGCTGGAGAATGACAGGAGGTACGACAGAGATAAAGCACTACCACACACTTAGGAGACATTTCTATTTGACAGTTCCTGCCTCCCCCTTTCAAGGTAACAAAAGAGATGTTCCTGCTCCCTTGAGATAAAATAGATACAGAGACTCACAAAAAGATATGCACTGGAAGGCACCTCTGGAGGTTTTTAGTCCAAGCCTCTACCTACAGCCTGCAAATTCCAAAGCCAGGTAAGCCAGATTAGGCTGTTCAAGACCTTATCCAGGCAACTCCTAGACATCTCCAGGAGAAGAAATTATCAAGCTTCTCTGAGCACCTGTTTCAGTGCTCTACAAAATAGCATTTCAACATAACAAATATGACTGAAGGTCCTAGGTATTTCATTTATTTGCACATATTCCTCAGCAGACACTTGAACCATGTGCCATAGCTCTCTTTGGAAATCCTAGTGGATTTTTTTTCTTCACAGAACCCATATCTATGCTTTTTAAATTCATCCTGTTCTAAAGATCGTTCACCTGCCACCTCTTAAACAGATTGATTCTATCTGAACAGCTGAAAAGTATTCTTCCATGCATCACTGTATTGGAAGCTCCACAAATTTAATGCAATTATTAACCTCATGATTACCAACACATTCTAAGTAAATTAAGCAGACTCCTTGCAGGGAATAATGGCCATGCTCTGACCCCCTTAAAGCAGACAGGGCAGCAAAACATCAGGCTGAAGAATCTCATCTACAATGCAGTCCTACCTAGCAAACTGCTCATTTTTCTTTTTACTGTGTCTTTCAGACAGAAGTGCCAAATACTAGCAGATTTTAGAGAAATGCATTTTCACATCACCTCACCAGGGTTCCATTGCTGTTAAATGGTCATGAGAGATGGGTTCATGTCAAATACAACTTAAACTGGTGTCAAGTATGAGATTCAAATTAGAATCTTCCATCTGCCGGAGAGAACAGCGTGACAGTATAATAGCATGAATGCTGAAAGTCCTCATATGGTATTCACTGCTTCTGCCTGGCTGTAAAATGGTGCACTCGGAATATGGGGAAAAAAGGAGTTTGTCCACAGACACAAAAAAGAAGTTGCTGTCCTGGCAAACCAGGTAGTTTCAACACATTTAAAAAATGCCTCACACATGTGCTTTGCTTCTCCAGGATTCTGGAAGTATCTAAAATGGTAGGAAATTGTGGCACAGAGAAAGAATCCAGAAATCAGAGGATGACCTTACAGCAAAATTGGGTTAGGCAAGAAATATCCAGTCCACCAGAAGATGTAGAACTAAAAATATAACGCAGTATGACTCTGACTGTTCCTTCTTCTGTTGCTCTCTCTCTATAACAAGGAACACAGGATTTTTCTGAGCACCAGAGAAAAATGAAGACAATTTTCTAAATTCTCAATTACCACCTAAGGGTTGAACCAGAAAAGGTACTATCATGCCTACTTGGCTAAGTGCTGAGAGAGACCACCAAAATGATGCAAAAACAGCTGAAGGTATAAATACCACTCAGCATGGATGGGAGGAACGTACAACCCCACCAAACAAACAACCCCAAAAACCAAACCCAAACCAAAAAAACCCCAAAAACCAACAAACTCCACACAAGCCATTTGGGGAGAAAGCACAACCAAGTAAAGTTTATTTTCAGACATAAAGCATTTATCTCTGCAAACGATCTTTCATCTTTCCAAAAATTGGGGAAATTTCAGTGTTTGAGTAACAGAGGAAAAGCTGCACAGAATCTCAGGAGAAAAAAAAAATCACAATCTCAAGACTAAGACTTTTCTGGGAGCAATTTTCTGAGGGGTCAGCACCTATATGAAACTGCCCTCCTCCTAGAGTCCAAAGCCCAAGCTATTTCCCATGCCATTCAGACTAAACAATACATTCCCCACAGAATATTCCAGTCCTGAAATCCCTTTCCCCAGCTCTACCAGTGCATCCTGTTTATGATCTACTGCTCCCAGCCACTGAGGCAGCCTTAGCCTGTTATTTCCTTTCCCTCTCACTCCTGCCTTGTAGTCATCTTGCTATTCCTAAAATTATCTTCCTTAGGTGATTTTTTTTCCTGATACATCAGCAAAGAGAAGCCATATCTGACCTCAAAGGTGAAACCTCCCCAAAATGCATACATAAGTTTTAATGTCAGTAAAACATCTCAGTCAACTGCTTAGACGTAGAGCCAATGAGGCACATGGAGGGGACAGTAACAAAATAAGAGTTGTTCCTGAAGACAAGGTGGCAAAGGGGAAATCTAACAGCAGTGCCACTACCTAAAGGGAGAGAGGGGTTGGAGGGAAACATCACAGCAAGATATCTCAGAGTGCACAGTGATGGGCAAAAGGGAAAAGCACAACTTGCAAGGAAGGAAAGCCCACACAGAGCAACACACGTCCCCATCCAGCCCCTCTTGAGGGTAGCTCAGCACAGGAGCAGGTGCCCAGTGGGGCTGGGGAATCTTCAGTCTTGCAGATGTTCAGAACATGCCTGGAAAAGGCTCTGGACAACGTGACCTACCTTTGGAGTCAGCCCTGCTGTGACTAGGGGCTTGGACAGAGAGCTCCAGAGGCCTTCCCACCTACCTCTCTCTGTGAGCCTGTTACTCTCCATTACTGCACTGCCTGATTTCTTACTGCACATCCCTCCCACTACACCCATCTGTGTGTATTGCTGAGTGAGCTCCCTGCCAGGAACACCCTTTCTACAGTCACAAATAGCACAGCTTTTAAATACTTTACCAGCTGTAACTGCTTTCTCATGCAGAAATAAAACAATATGAAGCCTTACAGTGTAGGATAACGTGTATTTTTATCAAGGTATATTACACAAGGTATATTACAGCTGTCACACATCTACTATCTGTTATATTAATTGTAAAAATATATTATTATTATTATTATTATTATTATCCTACTACTATTATGTTATTATCTATTAACCACTATATGTTTTTTGGCCAAAGACCAAGATTTCACTATTCTGGGGCCTGTGTAAACCAAACCAAATCACATGTACAAGAGAAGGCAACAACTAGCAAAACAAAAAGAGCACAACAGAATCAAAATCTCTGTAAAATGTTTTTTCACATGACAGTGGGGAAAGAAATCTTAATGATTATTCCATGTGGAAATGGATGAAAACGTGTGCAACGGGTTGTTTTTCATGCTAATTGCATGATAATAAGTGTGCATGTTTGTACAAAGGGCACGTGCATATTTATAATTGATCTGCATGTGCATGAATGACCAGCAAAATATACACATCCACAGCAAGCCTTGAGTAGCCAGAATATGTTTGCATTCAAAGTTCCATGATAAATGTACATGCACACGTGTACATGACTGCTGATATAAACTATTTCTAGGACATACTATTCAGTAAACTATAAATACAACTGTCTGGTTTTTAGATTGCAAATTGCCTTCACAAATGCATGCTTGCTTGGGGATGTTTCTGCCTGAAGATATGCATGGGAATGGGTTTGGTGGCCTTCTTGTTTGTACGTGAGATCATCTATCTACATGCCCTGACCATCACGCCTCTGGAACAGAGCACAGACACACTCTGGTGTCAAGGAGCAAGAGCACAGAGCTGATGGTGCCTCACTGTGTCATCTGTGCCCAATGGAGAGTGGTTTTAGATGTGTGGGACTGGCATATCTGCTGGATATGTATGAACTGGGATGTTTCTGTGCATGGATGTGCTTTACTGGAGAAAGGGTTTGCATCTCACAGCTCCCCACACCCCAGCTCACTATTGGTTCATGGCATATGCACAAGTGTGTGCTTCCTTCACCCACCTCAGCTCTCCAGCCCTATTTGCACCCCATGGGGCAGGCGTGACCCCAGTGGAGCTCAGTCTCAGGTGGGCACACACACCTCTCCATCCCATCCCACCCCTTGTGCCACTCTGTGGCTGCTGCAGCCAAAACATTGCCTTGTGTTGGTGCAGATAAAGCCTAAACTGCTCCCATCAGACCTCTGCCCATTTGGGCTGCTGCTTTCAAACAAGCCAGTGGGGTGGTTTTGGAAGACTTCAGTGTAGGAGACACGCAAACTCTCAGATGTTGTAGGCAGCTTCAGAAGAGAAATCCCTGGATATACCCACACAACTGATTCTCTCATCTTTGGCAATGTGACACATAACTATCCTCACTGGGATGCTTATCCACTGGAAGTGATTTTCTTGGTGGCAAATGTGCCTGTTTTCCTATCACTAAATCACATAAGTCTTTAGGAGACAATTTATGCAATCTCCTTCATTCTCCAATTGTTCACCAACCATGTAACAGGATTTATATTCATTTAAGGAGAAGCATCCACTTCATGAATTTCATATTCACATGCTCTCTTCCTCATAATTTGACTGGATTCTTCACTGCACTGAAGCTTTCCTAGATCAGCGTAATCAGAACAGAGTGGTAGGAAATAAGACACCAGGACTCTGATGTGAACCCTCCCCTTTGCAGGAGGCTGTCCCAAAAGAAGAGGTAAGGGAGCAGAGCATAATGGAACACAAAGCCATAACCTGAGTGCACCTATGTCCCAGACATTTTTCTGAACCAGTGCTTGTATGAACCAGAGCAAGAGTCAGGCAGGTCAAGCTTAAGGGTTAGAAAACCCCTCCCCTACAGCTCCACTAAGAATTATCAAAAATACCAATATATATGTATGGGCCTATCATCATGAAGGGCTTCATGGTCAGAGAAAAGTCACAAGAGAGTTTTACTTCATCTACACAGCTGTGCAGATAGATACCCATCTACATACATCACTGTTCCCTTTGGTTTTACTCACTCTTGTGCTTTAATATCACTATGCAGATGAAGGCAGCTGCAGCTTCTCTTTGCTGTTACAAAAGCATTATTGCTCTGGTTAATTTTCCCCATCCCAGCTTGCCCATTCCAAGTCTCGTTGCATCCATGGCAGATGACAATTACCTCTGACCTAAATTACTGGTAGGATCCTTGGTGTAAGTCCAGCCATGAATGTCAAAGCCTGACCTGGAGTCAGCAAGCGAAGGGGAGAGCTGGTGGGGCTGGGGATGGACAGGGATGTGTGCTCTGCCAGTGCCCTTCTGAGAGCCCCAGAGCCTGCGTGATCCCAGGAGACCTGTGCTGCCACCAGCGTGCCGTTGTCCAGCCCTACCTGTGGGTAGCTGAGGGAGGTCTCTGGGGAGCGCAGGTCATCCCCGGCCTGGTGTCCTGCCTCCGCAGGAATCCCGTACCGGGTGCACTTCTCAAAGCAGACATAGTCGTACTGCGGTGTGCCCCCCCACAAAGCTGGCTTCCAGCTGGGCTCCTGCGTCTTGCTCTCTGAGCTCTCCATTCCTCTGCTCCTCCTCACGCTCACCTGAAACTGAGTTGCTGCTCTGGGCCTTACCCAGAACCACCTCGTGTTCTAGCAGAGAGCACGGCCTCCGCATTCTCTGCTGATCCTTCCTTTCTCTCTCTCTCCTCAGACCGCTCCAACTCGTCCTGTTCCTGCACCCTCTTTCTCTCTGCCCCTTCTCCTCCTCCTTGTGCCTCTCTCACTTTCTTCCCTTCCTGCCCAAAGGGTTCAACTATATTTATAGCAACCTTCCTCTGCCACATGATTCCCCAGTGCCGTGTCTGATCTCAGCAAAAGGCAATAACTCTGCCGGGATTGAATATCAGGTATGAGCAAGAGGGGAACTCCTGAAGGAGAGGGAGGGGGCACAGGGAAGGAGGTGGTGTGGCAGACGGAGCCCCAAGCACAGAGGCAGAAAGCAAACAGGAGGAAACAGAAATTATTATCCAAGATATCTCTTCCTTCACAGCTCCCCATCCTACACACTCCCTGCTTGCAGTGAGAACAAAGGTCGGTGAACTTCCTCATTTTCTCCCCATATACAAGGTGTCCTAAACACAGCAAGAATCATAAGAATGCCAGCAACTATGCTGAGATGGAATGAGATGGGTATTCACTCAGTGTCCCAAGACAATTTTTTTAAGTCCACAGTTTACAGTTCCTAATAGAGTTCAATGCCCTAATAGAGTTCAAAGCCCTAATGGAGAAGTCAGGCATCCCTGTAAACTCCTCAAACTTACAGTCTAATCTCAGTCTTCCCAGGTGTTCTCATGGAGAATACTTTGCACTGCAAAGCACATCACCAAACTGCTTTGTGGGTACTCAATTACAGGTTTATGCAGAAATTTAATTCTTCTTGATGCTCAGATTTTCAAAGATCAGAGCATTCAACAGCTTCTCCTCTCCACTCTGCCACTTGTTTCTCAGCCAGGGAGAGAAGCAACAAGCTCAGCCAACACCAGTAAGCTACCAGCCAGCAATAGGAATGAGAAGCATGTTATAGCAACTTGGCCTAGAGACACCTCCCAGTACTGTCAGTGTGCTGCCTGTAAGCATATTTCTTCTGAGGGCTATTAATCAAGGAGCAGCAGAGAGTTCAAGACCCTAGAAAATGCATACAAGAAAAAAAGACCTCACATGCCAAGCTACTCATATTGAGTAAGAGATTTATAAGCAGGATGGGGTGGAAAGAAGAAGGGCAAAACATCCTTTTTTGGGCCCAGAACAGTGGTGTCATTATTCCATTTTGCAGACTCCTGTAAAACATTTCTTCCTTTGCTTTTTTTTTAGCCTGCATGATGCTCGAGAGTAAGGTAGAAAGAAAGTCTCCAAGAGGAAGACACACTTAATTTCTTGCACAAACCACCTTCTCCATGTTCCTGCTAAAATATGGATATCCATTTGCAGTAATATCCACTTGCATGAGGTTAGTGTGTGCAACCTACAACTGGTATCAGGCCAGGCAAGCACTGAATATTTACAAAAGCAATATCAGTGCTGCCCCAAAATTTACAGGCTCTCCTGTTTCATTCTCACCAGCACTCACTTTACTGTCAACAAGCACTATTTTCTGGAGGAAGACTGTGCTGCATAGGTAGGACACAACTTGAAATTAATCATCTTAAAGAAGAGTTTCTAAGTTACTGTGTCTCAGGAATCAGAGGAAAACATTTGGTTACCTTCAGAGGTTACCATCAAAAAAAAAAAAAAAAGGCATTAATTGCTCCCAACCTATTGAGATGCTTTTGGAAGACCATTGTCATCATGGCTTATATAAAAAATGATGCATATTGCATACTATATAGTGTATAAAATGTAAAAAACCTGTCAAAATAAAAGGCACATAATGTATGGAAAGCTTAAAATCTGAACACAGTACAGCCCAGCAAACATCAAAGTTGTAACACAACACCAGACCTTCAGCCACTATTACATGTACTGGAGGAGAACACTCATCAGACCCACTGCAGAAAACTAATGAGAACCTTTAGCTCAAAGTGCACTCTTCTAGCTCTTGTTTTTCAAGAGTCACAAGAATGGCAAATTAGAAATTGCTGCAGTATAAAAATGAACCCTCTACTGCCAGCTAATCAAATTCTACTGTCTGTCTTGCATGATAGTGTTGTGGAAATTCCACGGGAAATAATGATATAATAATAGCCTAAAATAGGACGATCCTACCCTGAAAGGCTTTTTCCAAGAACTGTCCCTCTCAGCTTCCAAACTTCCCAGCCTCACTCACCTCATCAATAAAAGCATGAAGTACCCCAAGGCCAACATTCACCCAGTGACTCCAGGTACTACTTGAACCAAGAAACCTTTACTATCCTCATTAGGAAGACATCCTACACACCCCCTGAGCCCTCACTCGTGCTTCCCAGAGTGTAATACACCTCAGCCAGTACATGCCAGTGCTGCAACCACACAGCTGATCCTGAGCAATCACTGTGTGCATGGTGGCACATGTGCACTAGGAAAGACCTAGCTCATCTGTACCCATTTATTGTCTAACAAGGAAACAAGCGACAACTGAAATTCATCATTTCAGTGTATGACAAAATATATGCAATCTGCAGAGACACTGGATTTATGTAGCAACATTTTCTGTGTCCTCAACACTAATCTTACCATGCTACTGAGCTTATAAATCACCCATCTCCCTCTTTCCCCTAGGAGGTGAAAGTGCTTTGTCAGCTCTCTGGAAATCATTAACAATCCTTGCTATTTCACAGGGTACCAATAATCTTTGTCACAGCCTCCAGCCCCACTGATACTACCCTAGTTAAATTCAAAGCAGCTGCTCTCAGTTTGTATTTGCTCTGAGATCTGCTACTTCTATTTCACACTCTCAGAAGAACTTGTAGATCCAACAGCTTGTCCACTTTTTCCAGCTGGCACAGCTGACCTAATGAAAGGTAAAGTTCCAGCTTTACTCATCATCTTTTCCATGTTTTCAGGTCTGCAGATGTAAACATAAACACAGAATACAGACAACGCCCTGAAAAAAATCTGCCTTTCTGCACAGCTGCTGCCCAACAACTGCTGTCAAATCTCCCCTATCACTCTTGCTGTAATCTCCTGTCACAGCTTCTCTTTCTGTATTTTCTTTATTGCCTCTCTGTCTTGCTTTCAATTTCCCAGGCCTTGCTTTGCACCAGGACCCATCAATGGAGTCCTGCTGTTGCTTCAGAGGTTACCAGCAGACTCAGGAGATTAGCACAGAGCTGGAGGAAGACATAGAAATGAGAGGAAGGCGTCATAACCATCTTGCACTAGCCACAAACACAGATGACCTGTACATATGGCTTGATTCCTTAGGTGCACCTAAGCCTCTTGAAAAGGCTCACAAAAGTTTCTAGACTTCTCCATGGCATGCAAGAGGAAAGTTACACAACCTGCTCATACACTTTTTTTTTTTTTTTTTTTTTTTCCATTGTATATTACAGGCCCTAGTGGGACTCCAAAGTGTGTTTCAAGAAGGACATGTTTGTGATAGATGAAAATATAGTTAAAGTCCAAATTTGGGTATTAAGTGGCAGTAAAGGAAAGAACAGAAGTTGGAAGAACTGTCAACCAAGATGGATCTCTTGTCCAGGCAGACTTTTATTTTTCTCCCTCCTCTTCTCAGTTTTCTCTCAGGTCTCCTTTTCTCTTTTATTTATTTATTTATTTATTTATTTATTTACTTACTTACTTACTTACTTACTTACTTATTTACTTGTCCTGAATGGTTTTCAGGATGCAGAAATACAATTCCTGGCCTTCCCATCCTACTGCCTTGATAGTGAAAGCTCTGAGAGGCTGGTGGGGAGGGGGGGGGTAAGCATGACTGAAGACTCACACTTTTCCGATGGTCTGGTCTGAGGAGATTTACAATTTGAAATAATCCAAGTGCTATTTATCAACAGTAACAATCTTAATGTTCCCTGTGCCCTGCCCACACAATTATCAGACATCCTACTAACTTCTGAGCCTCCTGCTTATGCTAGAGCCTTTTTTTTTTTTCGTTTGTTCTGCCGCAGGTTCATCCTGAAAGATCTAGACCACTTCATGACCTCACTGTACACAAGCCTTATGGCCCACCAGCAGACTGCAGCCTCTTCTGGAGCAAAACACCATGCCTATTTTTCAGCTGCCACCAGCATGGCATACACAGACATTATAGCAGATGGTGATGCAGAGCCCTCTGCCACCCCAGACCGACAGGCATGGAATTTGCTGAGGCAGAGTTATTGTTGCTTAGAACCCTGCATGCAGAATAGAGCAGCAGTCATCTAAGAACAAAGCAAGAATAATGTTCTGTGCTTGAGAAAGCCCAGCCCAAGAGGTCCACAAGTCTGTAAAGAGGATAATATAAAAGATAGTTTACGGGACAAAAGAAACTGTAAAATTGAAAAAGGGGGTTTTAAAGGAGGAAGAGGAGAAAGGTCATAAAAGGATGACTACTTAACACTAACAGTTTCTAAGAGAGAAACACAGGCAATAAGAGACAAAGCACCAAACGGCATGAGGGGATGAGAATCTGGACAGGAAGAAGATACAGCAAGCATATATTGCTTCAAGCAATACCTTTAGATGAAGCAAAAAAAGAGTGAAAAGGCAGGAAAAAGACTTCAGTAGATGTCAGATAAGGCAACGGCTTCTAGATGAGAACAAAGCTCTTGACTGGGACATTTTATTAGACAAGATATCCATGGAGGCTTCAAAGAGCTACAGGAGGCAATTAGAGCTTTGGGAGAGAAAGAAGGCTGTGAAAAGGGCTAGGATGAGGGAGGGAGACTGGAAGAAAAGACAGCTTTTATAGTAAAAGAAAGAAATAGATCATGGACCAAGGCTTGAACAGTAGCAAAAGATAGAAATTAAAGCTGTGCAGGGGCACATAGTAAGCCAGGCTGGATATAGAGAGACAGAGAACTCTCAGAGGACACTTGAAAGAAGGGTTGAGCTCACAGCAAAAAAAAGTAAAAAGACCAGAAAGTTTAAGTGCTTTCATCATGGAGAAATAACAAGATAATATGATGATATTCAAGTGGACATGTACTGACTAATACTAGACTGAGTAGAGCAGAATTGACAGAAACAGGGCAGATTTTGAGAATCATCAGCTTTTGATAACTCAAGAAGAAAGAGGCAGAATGGGGAAAAAAATCTCACAACTGGCATCAGATAAATACTTACAGGAACACAAGGACATGAAAGAGCCATTGAAGTAGATGTTGGAATAGAGGAATTTGGAAGGAAACTTGAACAGATCAGGACAGGGCAGGAGGGCAGTGCAGTATGACATGATATGACAATATGATATGCCATGACTTGGCAAAAACCAAATGGGCTTTAAAGGGGCAGGGTTATGTCCCAGTTCCAGAAACAACCCAGCTGTGGCAGTCTGCACAGAGCACCATGTCCATGTCCATGATGCCATCTAAGGTAAATTACTTAACTCACGGTTAACTCGAGGTTGTCTTGTCCTACATCACAGTGTGGTCACAGGTCGGAACTGAGAGCAAAAATAACAAGCAGAGAGACTTAAACAAACCCGGCAACAAGAGCAAGACACAGAAATTCAGATGAAAGAGAAGACAGCAAAATTAGGTTTTAAAAATGGATCCAAACTCATTCAAAACTTTAAAGTGAATCTGATTGTCCTGGTGAGGTCTCAGGTAAAGACCATCAGGCTTTAAAACTCAAAACAGAACAGCATTTAGTAGAATAAAAATAAGATTATTTCATTATTTTAAATAAAGAAAAGTTCAAGCATGGAAGTCAGGAAGCAGAGAAATAAATATACAGTCTATGCACAACTCTCCCTCACCCACTGTGACCTTGGTTGCAATTAAATTGATGACCTTCTGAGCTGCTAAAATTTTGTGCTCACACTCTATTGCCTAGGAGATTGTTTCCATGTCTCCACAGCTTGGATGCCTCCTCCCTTACAGCTGCCCCCTTCTTAAATTGCAGCCCTCAATTCCCTTGGTGATTCTCTACCCTACAGCACCCCGTAGCTTCTATTAAATAATTTCTTCTTTTCATCTGCCAAAAGGCTTTCCAAATGAAGAGGTAGATTACTGGTAGGGTAGAAAAATGAATGTCTTGTCTTAGGAGAAACCAAGAACAAATCAAATAGGCACAGTGTGTATACAAGTACCAAAAGAAGGAAAAAAGAAATTACAAGAAAGTAATATTAGACTGCTGAGAAGGAGAGAACTTTTTCTAACTGGATTGTGCATCCAAAAGCAGCTAAAGTCCATGAGAACTAGCAAACAATTAACTGATTGAAGTAGAGTCAGTGGAATTCTTGTTTTCCAGGAGAATAATTTTGTACCACAAACATTCTCTGATGTAGTCAGCTTGAAGACATTTTTAGCAGAAAGGACTAAGCAACATCTAGGAAATACAGACTTATCTCTAATGATCAAAAATTATTAAGGATATCTCTAAGCTGGTGAATTTGTTATTATTCCAGCACAGAGAATCTGCAGCTTGTGCCTTTCTTCCCCTTCTGCCAGCAGATTGCTTGCTGCCCAGGTAAAATGAATAATTGCCCATTAGATCTGTCAATCATGCCATGACACATAGCCTGACTGACACCACAAGGGTGGGAAGAAAGTGCAGTGATGAGCTGTGCAGAGCTGGCCTGCCACAGGCTCTGGAGTTTGAACTTAATTTGGCTAATTTCAAGTGGAGAATGATAATTCTTATGTAAAACGTGGCCAGCTGTGAAGATGTGAGGTTACAGTTGAAAAGTTTAGGAGGAACTGGCTTGTGAAGGGAAAATTTTGGGAAAGTTTCAAGGACATGTTTGTGGTGTGAGCTGGGGTTGGTCAAGAAGAAGGAACCACGAGTATGGGCAGAGTATCTCCAGGAGGCCATGGCTAGGATTAGAGGTATGCAAGAAAAATTATTTCATTTTCCTGATACATCTTCCTCTTTCAAATGCCTGAAGAGTAATTTCCCTGAAGCCCTCTGATCTATAGATCTCTATGAGAGTGATCACATTACCTAATTTAGGGAACCTGAGGAACAGATTGGTTGAAAAGGCCAGACTAATTTTTTTTTGTGTACTGGAACTTGTGATCAAGAAGCTTGATGTAAGGAAAAGATTAATTTTCAGCCAGCTCAGCTCTCCATTCCTGCTGATGCGTGGCCATGTGAATGTCAGTAAAGAAGGGACCAAGAACACACCTAGAAATGAAGAAAGGGACTGTCTTTTCTGATTGCAGCAGAGCCCTAATCCACCATAAAATTTTTGTCAGTAACACTTGGCTCTTGCTTACATTTCAGACTCTTGACATGGTTAGAGCAGATGCTGTGAACTACTTGCATGAACCATGGTTGCTAAGTACTAGTTGTTGGCAGCACTGGTTTGTCCTGTCCTGTCTCAGATAACTGAGATACAGGATGTCAACAGAAGTTGTAGCACAGATGTGTTATCACTACCATCAAAGAGGTTTTTTTCTATACCTTATTTACTAAGACAGTTGTAAATCCTGCAAAGTTTTGACTAAGCTTCCTGTTTTCCTTCTCCTTCCCCCATCTAAATGCAGATACCCCCACAAAAACACCTAACCCTCCAGCACAGCAGGGGTCTTGCCTGTTTTCCATAAAACAATCCCTGGTGGTAATATGAGATAAAGACTAAGGTAAACAGAGGGAAGATAGTATTTCTCTTGGCAGCCTGAATAATAAATCCATCGCAAATGAGGGCAAAGAAATTCCCCTGCAGCAATAACCTTTGCTGTTATCACTGGCTGCTGATACAGGGATGACAGTGAGAGTCAGTATGACATTCACTGGACTCCCTCCCTCTTCTCTCAGCCCCTTGCTTTGACTTGTAGGGAAGATGCTGGGGGAAGGGAAGAAGATCTCCATCAAGCACGTGCACCCAGGTTGAAGTACTGAGCCATTCTTCAGCATGGAGGCGGCAAAAAGACTTTTCTCTGTCTGAAAAAGAACTTTTTCTAGTTTTTAAACCAGAGCTGCTGCACACCTATTAGCATGAGCCAATGTAGATTGTCACAAGGGGGAAAACAGTGCAAGAAGTACACTCAAGGCCATGAGGGGATGCAATCTTCCGATGCCAAAGAGACAACTTAGCTTAGTATATTAAGCCCAGGACAAGATAAATCAGCAGAAGAAATTGCAGGAAATTCCCCATAAAAGGCATTGTATCCCAGGGCTGGCATTTAATGTCCATGCCATGTAAAAATATTAAGCCTGGAACAGGAGTCCAGGAAGGGCCTGTAGATTGGACCCTATTGACCAAGGTGAGGAATGGTGGAGAGATAATGAGCCAACGAAGAAGAAAGCACTGAGAATAAATGGTGGAAACTGTTCTGACTTTCACTTTTGCTGGGAGCTGAAATTAATTCAATGAGCTGCTAAACTCAGACTGTTTATGAGAAATAACAGATTTTTGGATGTTGTGTTTGTTCAAGACCATTGCTGACAGTCCTGCTCTTGCATTATTAGGTGTTCAGAATCAGCAACAATGCCTAAGAGTACTTGTGGTATCTTGTTCAAGCACTGCCCTTGAGTCTCTCTGGGGTGTATGTCAACTTTTGCCTGTCTATATCAGAGCTAGATTCTATTCCACATTATGTCTATAGCCTATTTTGAAAGAAATGAGTCAGAAAAAAAAAACAAAAAACAAACCACCAACAAAAGAGAAAAGTAGAGATGAATTTTGTGAAATGTTTCAAATCCCACTCACTCTGCTGGGTTTTCTTGCATCAGGACTAGAGTTGTTGCTCTCTGGCAGGTGCAGTGGCTGGGCTGGGGACATTTACATTGGAGAAGACAGAAATGTCCCAGACCACTGGTTTTTGGGCACCATGAGGACCATGAGCTCACACAAGTCTCCTCAGACCCATCATGTGGGCCGACAAGCTATGCCACTTGCTGCAGACTCATTGCTCTGGGAAGATGCATCTGACCCTTGCCATGGCAGCTTTCAACCTCATCTTCATCAAAGAGGAAAGGGATGCAGAGGGTATTGCTGTGGTGCTTCCCAGTACCACAGGGACCCCAGTTCTGGCTACAGAACTTGCTGGTAGAAAGCACAGCTGGTACCAGTGGCACCACCACTGCCAACCAAGAGGTTCCTTATCCCTCTTCCTTCTCCCTCCAAATAAAACTGCTCCAAATGCCATCATTAAATCCCATGGGATGGAGGTGAGGTCTCTGTAGGAGCAGGGTATTTTCCTTACTTTGGGCAGGAAGATTGTCCGTGGTCTTCCTGCAGGAGATCTTCGCCAACCTAACTGTACTTTGTGGTAGGACCACGAACAGACATGTCTGTCTATACAGTTTCATACTGAGTTTTGCCACACTTATCATTGCCTGTCCTCTCCTGACCTATAGTCTTGCATGCTGGGGAACATGATCATTGCCCTGAATCAGCTGCTGAGCATTCAGATCTGCTTAGGAGTGCATTAACATATTTAACATCTGTGCTCTGATACCAGGTCTGAAATGTCATTTTTATCAAGATGTCTTCCTCTGCAGCCCACAGTCTGTCCACAGGAGGGTCTGGCCTCAGCTTTGATTTTTTTCTTCCAGAGCTGCATTGTAAAGAAGAGGCAGATATCACTGAGAAGGGAGGAGGTCAGCACTCCCTAAAGGATTCTTAGTACCCCCTCCAATCAGATAATAAGCATATCGCCTGCATCTTGGCAGGGGACAGCACTCATGTTAAGGATCTGAAGCAGACTAAAGAAGGACTGAGGCCTTTTTGTGTGGACCTGCTCTCTTTAGATAGCCATCTGTCGTTCTTCACTAACCTTCATGTCTTCTGGAAATGTTTCACTTTTTTAAACATTTCTCTTAACAGATTAGAAAGCTTCCTTATTTGGTGTGGTTTTCCATTTGATCCATTCCAGTTAATGTTTTGACCCTTGTTGTTTCCATGGAGGTATTGACTCCAAGCACATTGTGGTCACCATGAAGTAGTGGTTTCAGCTAAGAAGCTGAATTCTACATACCAGTGGTATATCAGGTTCAGCTAAAATACTGATATGGAATCAGTTGTGTCAGTCCTCCACATTCGGTAGCAAAACATCATTAGCTGATGATTGTTCATTCTCTTAGAGAAGATCCATTTACTACACAACTAAACATACTGATCTGGAAAAGTGGAAAGAAGAAGAGAGAAGCCTACACATATAAAAAAATAGTTGGATTGGAAGCAGAAGCCACTAGAGGTTCTGAGAGTGAAAACTCTTTGTGGAAGGATTTAGAAAGAGTGTTCCAGAGTATCTTAGCATGTTCTGTTAATCTACTACACTATTATTACACTACTTATTTGCTACATAGCATTCAAGTGGTTTCCCCCATTGATGGAACAGCAAAAGAGAATAAAGGTAACATAGGGCAGCTCAGGGCTAGAACTAATGGGGAGTGAAAAGTCCCATGGGGAAGCACTACTGCTTGTAGGTATTCTGACTCTTTCTGAGGGCTTGCATAGAGGGGCTACTAGTCAGGGTGGAGCAAAATGCTGTACCTGAGCTCTGCACAGAAAAGGCTGCCTGTCACACTGTGCACCCGCCTAATCAAAAGCCAGTGATGCATCAGGTCCTGACCTTCTTAGTCTCCCTTGTTCCACATCTCCAGACAAATTGTCAAGCCTAGTCTTTTATCTTTTGGTATGAGGCAGTTATAAGGAAAAAAAAAGAAGTTTTCTAGGGTCATGGCATAAGAGTAGCTGGTACTGCTTTTGAAATATAGCTGGATTAAAGAAGAGAGAACACACAGAAATTCAAGCTTTTTCAGCCTTGGCTCGAACTGTTACAGCTGTCCCAAAATTGTGAGTGGCATAAAGAAAGGATGGTCATATTCCCTTCCTTGCACCAGCTCTGATATGTCTGTCTGAGCACTGTGAAAGGTAAACTGATGGAAAACACTCATGTCCTCATGCAGTTAACTGCTCAGAGTCATGCTCTGAGTGAGTTCACTGCAGGTCAGGGAAGCAGATTTTGAGAACAAAGCTGTTCGTGTGGCCACCTATAGATCATGTCAGCCACAATGTACACGCTCACATGCAGCACTAAAACACATGTGTAGGGCAAGAGAACTTTGCTTAGCCCTTGCTTCATCTTCCCAAGAGTAAGATTTCCATGTATCTCTGGAATAAAGTTCCTACACCATGCTGACTGTTTCTTCTGTCCCTGTTGCATAGCTGCCATGCGTTTAATCCTGCTTTTGCCTTTATTGTTCCTGGAAAGCTTAGGTGAACCTGCAGCTCTTCTGCCCTTTGAGCCTGGAGCCTTATGGACTTCAAACTAATGGAAATGAGGTTTCCAACATGCCCTATTTCTATATGGAACTGGAACTAAAAGCAGCCGTCCCTCAGTACCATGTCCCCTACGGCTGATAACAAACTTGATGCCAAGCAGAATTAATATCAAATAACTCTCTGGTCTGGATAAGGGCTCACAGGGTGCTAGTAAGATATTCAGAGGAATTAAAACAGACTGACTGAAGAATTGTACAGGATGATTGAGCAATAAAATTACAGATGAAAAGTCACAATAAATCTGAAGTGATTAAGGAGGTACAGACATTCTAGCTTTGCATACACAAGAACTGTAAACTATTTAAGCTCTCGATATATAAGAGTAAGGTCTTGGGGTTACACAGAATGATCATAATGACCTCTTTAGCATTTATTTAGAACTATGGTTAAGAAGTAGGAAAATAATATCTAATTAAACACAATGTGCAAGTGCATCTGAGTAATGCTTGCTTTCTATTTCCCCTAGTCTCAAAAAGGAATATAGTAGAACTGGGAGAGTGTCAGAGGATGGCCAAATTATGGAATAGCTGCTGTATAAGGAACAGTAAAGTGGGCCGGAACCTCCCAGGCTGGAAAGGACAATGAGGTCTGGAAAATACTGAGCAGTATGAAGAAAATTAACTGAGAAGGTTAATTTGGCTGTATCTCAGGATACAGCCAAATTATTGGCTGTATTGAAGTCGCAACTCCTTGGAATTTAGATGCAGGCAAAGAGTTTTAATTTGCTTTTCTGTAATAGAAGTAAATGACAGGTTTGTGTGAGTCATTTAACAACAAGGGTATATAAGAGAGTTCATTACAGACAAGGAATTAAAAACACATTCTGTGCAACATTTAGAAGAGAATAATCTTGTAGACTAGTAGGTAATTTGCACTGCTGTTCCTCTAAGTACTTTAGTTAATCACCAAATTACAGAATATTTGAGCTTTGGATGGGACACCTACTGTCCTGTCCAATACCATGTTCAAAGAGTGTCAGCAGGAGGAAGCTGCCTTGGGCTGTGTGCAGACAGTTTTTGGATGTCTCCAAGGATGCAACAATCACTCCAGGTAAACCTGTGGCAGTGCTCAGTCATGAAAAAGACTCTTTCTTTGTGTTCAGACAGAACTTCCTGTGTTTCAATTTGTGCCCATTCCGTCTTGTTCCGTGACTGGGCTCTACTGAGAAGAGAATGGCTCCACCATCTTCAGTCTTCCATCAGATAATAAGATCTCCCCTGAACCTTTGCTGAACAATTTCCAGCTCTTTCAGCCTTTCCTCAGATGTGAGATGCTCCTCTCTTTTCATCATCTTTGTGGTCTTCTGCAGAACCCTCTCCAGAAGCTCCATAGGTTTTATGAATTGGGGAGCTCAGACCTGGACACAGGACTCCAGGTTTAGCCTCATCACAGCTAAGCAGAAGGATGTACTGCTGATCACAACCTTTGGAGCCCTGCAGTTCAGCCAGTTTTCAATCCACTCTGAGGTCCACCTGCCCAGCCTGTACTTAATCAGTTTACTGTGAGGATGTGGTGGGAGACAAAAGCATTGCTAAAGTAAAGACAAACATAATCCACTGCTCTTCCTTCATGCACTTGGCTGTCTCATCTGATCGCTGAACTGTATGTTGGTTTAGTGTGATTTTCCCTTCACAATTCCATGCTGGCCACTCCCAATCATCTTTCTGTTGTGCATGCATCTGAAAATGGTTCCCAAGATGAGTTGCTCTATCATGTTCATGGGGTGGGTCAGCATGCAGTTTGCTGGACTCGCTCCTTTTGAAGATAGGAGTGACATTTGTTTTCTTCCTGTCCTCATTTATCACTCTGAATCCCTCTGACCTTTGAAAGATTAAATAGAGAGTGGCCTTGCAATGAGATTGACCAACTCGCTCATGCTGGTGGGTGAATACCATCAGGTTCCATGGATTTGTGCATGCCCAGTTTGTTTAAGTGTTCTCTGACCTCATCCTTCTCCAGTGAGGGTCCTTGCTCTTCATCTTCTTCTTTGGAATCAATTTGCCTTGATTGTGTAGAAGAGGGCTCACGTTTTCCATTGCCCTAATGTTGCTGCTGATACACCTGTAGAAGCCTTTCTTGTTGCCCTTCATGTCCCTCACCAGATTAAACTCCAGATGAGTTTCAGTTTTCTTAATCTCACCCTTTAACACATGGCTGGTGTCCCTAGATTCCTCGCAGGTCACTTCTCTGAGTTTAGTCAGGACCTCCTTCCTAATTCATGCAGGCCTCCTGCTGCCTTTGCTTGATTTCCTGCTCATAAGGATGTATCATTCCTGAGCTTGGAGGAGATCATTCCTATACAATAAGCAGCTCTCTTGGACCCCTCTTCCCTGCAGGACCATTTCCCATGGGATTTTTCCAAGAAGACCCCAGAAGAGTCAAAGACATGTCTCCTGAACTCAAAGATTGAGACCTTATTTGGAGTCCTTCTCCCTCCTCAGATCCAGAAGCTGTCCTGGTTGTTCACAACCCTAACACGTTCTTCTTCCTTTTTAAGTATCAGGTCCAGCAGAGCATCTCCTCTTGCTCTCTGATTATCTTGTTATGAACCTGTTGGCAGTGCACTCCAGAAACCTCCTGGATTGCTTGTGCCCTGCTCTTAGTGCTGCAGCAGGTTCCTTCCAGGGACTATGAAGATGACCTCTTCCAATGGTCTGAAGAAAGCATAATTTAATTCTGAAATCTGTTTGCGGGACTGGGGTCAGTCCTGGTGGTCAGTCAGACCACATACTCAGAAAAAGGATAGTTATTTTCCTGTAGCTGTTAGAAGCAGTGTGTTCCTCCTCACAGTTAAATACTTTGTCAGCCTCTGTGACTGGTCTTCAGGCAAATTCTCTTCTCTTCAGTGTCCCAGCAGAGATGTGGGTAACTCCAAGTCTCAGGATATAGACATCCATAGTCACGACATAGTTTACAAGTAATCAAAGGATGTGTATGCTAGACTATGCATAGGTAAGACTAGCTGGACAAACTGCCAGTTGAAACAAACTTGGGGGTGCACAAAGGAATGTCTCTTCACAGCACCAAATCAGAAAACAACATACTGCATATAATGTGTCAGAGTTTTTAGAGCTACAGGTATTTGACTTCCTTTGAAAAAGTGTAGGTGCCACTCACACTCAAAACAGCACTGTGCAATAGTTGAAGGTGCTTTGTATTTTTATGTGCTTTTAGAATCCACTCTCAGTGCTGATAGATGATAGGAAAACATTCTTAACCCATGACCTTTTACAAATACATTGTGGAAATGGATGACTGTCAGTCCCAACAGCCACATTGTTCCTTTAAGAACAAGGAAGAATCAATTTGTTCACCAAGAAGTAGGAATTTGTTGTAGAGATAAATGGCTGAGTTTTAAAACCATGAGTAAGTCCTTTAACCCTGACTATGTCCTTACCAAGGTCCAAAGACCAAAGTGTTTGTTGCAGTCACAATGTGTGGGGGACCTCTTTGCTGCCTCTACCTTCAGTGCTGAGGATTGTGTCATTAACAAATACAAAAACATTGTATGCCCTCCCATGCAAAGAAAGAGCAGTGAAACCCGGTTCCACCAAGAAGTTGTATAGTTATTAATAGTAAATATGACCACTTAAAATAAGCACGTTCCAATGAGGTAGTGTCCAGCATGATTAAAGTTGTGTCTGTCCCTCCTCTGCATTAACAAGTTAGCAGTGATCATTGTATCATACAGGTACGTGGAAGCTGTTCCATCAGTACTGACAGCAGCAACTTCCTGCTACTTTGCTAAAGTACATTGACAAAATAACTTATTTTTGTGTTGTGTTTACTGCCAGATTCTCTTCTGCATGCCCAGGTTCTCTGCTGTGATTTTGTGGAGATTCACAACAGTAGTCGACTTTACCCTGAGGATTTTTACTTGCTGTACATTTCTGTATTGATTAATTATTTCTCATCTACCATACTTTGTATGCCACCTGCTGTACAGCTGGGGCAGTAATCTCTGTATTTCAGTTGCACCTCTACTGCCATTGTTGAGAATTATACTAGCAACAGGTCTGTCTTTTCCTGATGTCAGAAATTCTAGTACATGGTCTTTCCACACATATACCCTCTACCCCAAACTTGCCTGAAATAATTTAATCTGATATGTTGCCAAAGTAGCACACACCAGATGTCAAAGCAGTCATGTATTTTCTTTGTTCATATAAAAAAAGCTTATAGCAGGCAGCTACCCTATTAGGTTTCACAGAAATGTGGGATACCCCCATATGTCATTTACACATGACAAATTTTTTTACCTTACCCAGCACAAGATCAGTGGCAAAGTTTAGACTGATTGGCATGCTGCTAGCCTTTGGAATTTATTTCTCTGGGCAGGAGGCCTGTACAGTTCTTGGAAATGTAATTCTGGACATCTTCACAACAGAGCTCAATACCTCAATGATGTTGGAAATGGGTTTAAAAAACAACTTTTCTACAAGTAGCAGAAAAAGCTCCTTGCATTCCCTACCAAGATGGTGCTATCCAGGGTATGGTGTCTGCAGGCAACCTGCTCCTGTGGGGCTGTGACTGCTCCCATAGCTCAGTACAAGGACAATGTGGGCGACAGCCAGGCAAGGTGAAGCCTTCGGTACCATTTCTGTCTGTTAAACCAAACTTTCTCCATGGGAAAGGTGTTTAAGTCAGGAATAAACAGCACAGGTGTGCAGCAAGTCTTGCCCGGATGGTTGACTGGAGAAGCTGAAGCAGCAGGGTTTACTCACCCCAGAGGAGAGGCTGATTTGCAAACAGCAAATGCAAACACACCCAGAGGGAGGGTATAGACGAGACAGCACCAGGCTCTCCTCAGAAAGGCAGGAGGAAGACACAAGAGGAAACAGCCATGACTTGGACTGGATACTGCTAATATTCCCTTCCATTCTAGATCCTTCTGTGATTCTTGGGTTTTTTGCTTTGATGGTGACAAAACCAAAATACTGGCAGGCAAACTTCAATTATTGATAGAACGATGGAGACCGGGCCTGCTAGCAATACCAACTGGAAATGAGAAAATTTCCTCAAGAAGCTGCTGGTTCTCACAGCAGAGCTTAAGACCACAGCAAAATACAGCAAAATTTCCTATCCCCATCTTTTAAACAGGAAGGGTAGCCCTGAACATCTCTCCAGTGCAGACATGGACTGAAGAAAGAAATCTTTTTTTTCGTTTCTGTTGTCATTGTCAGAAGCCTACGTCTTCCCATGTTCATCTGCATCTTTTGTCCTCTCCAGCTTTGGAATTGGCAATACAAATCTGCACAAGTGATCTTTCTCATGACCTTGGTTCCCCAAGTCTCTTCTGCCTTCTATATTACTTCCTGTATGATTGACAACACTTTCAAAAATAAAAAGAGGAGAGGGGAGCTGGGGAGAATCCCCCCTCTGCCTTGGGACAGCACAGGGAAAGGGTCACATGGGATATTTTTAGAACAGAATCCAATGGCAGTGATGTTAGGAAGGCACAGAGAAAAACACAGCTGTGAAACCTAACACTTGGCCTCTTGTATACTGAGAGCAAGAACAGCAGAGAAACAAATTGAGGAGACGCAGCAGAACACAAGACTGAGGAGAAGGTATGTGAGGGTAACAAGGGAATGGTAGAAGAGTAAGTAAGAAAGAGGAAATGAACACCTGGGAAACAAATAGCTAAAACATATTATTGGAATGGAAGGGGGGGAAAAAAAGAGAGAAAAAGAAAAAAAAAAAAGAAAAAAAAAAGAGCCAGGAGCAGAAAAAATTAATGAAGTGGTCACAGTATACAAACAAACACAGATACTTCAATCACAGAAGGGACTTAAGGACAAGAAATGGTCAGTTGACTCATCAGCACTCTCATGTAGATGGTTTGTGACTTTGCAGGCTGACCAGTAGCTACCTCATCTACCATCTCTCCTCATCCCAATATATACAGGCTTCATTAAGTGACTTCACCTGTGGATTGTGACACTGCAATAGGTTTTCTAAATCAGAGGGAAATAGCAGTCATTCCTACAGTCTTAGGAGCCAGGCAATGACCTACTGTCTGTCTTTTACCACCAACCAGGATGCCCAGAGAGCAGTGGTTGCTTTATGTTTGAAAACTGATGCGTGCAGCATTAGTTCAGAAGTGCTCTCTGCTTCTGTTCACTCACTAAATAAGAACGAACTAACACGACTGAGTACATGGAGTGAACAGATGCAATGCTGATACTTGAGAGGAGCCTGCTCCTAAAGATAGCATTTTAAGGTGTAAATTGCTAAGATACTCAAGTCCTGAGACTGTCTGGCAACAACTCTTGAGGCAACAACATCCAGAATTGCAGTCCTTTTTTCACTTGCTACATAATCCTTATAAATATCCTTGATTTTGCTTCTTCTGAGTTATAATTTATCTTCAATTGAGATTAGTGATTCAGTGCCTTCTTAGCACTAATGCCTGGATTAGATCCAACAAACAGCTGCTCCAGTAGCTAGTTGCTACTCTGCCTATGACCCCTAAGGACTCGAGTATATATGGTCATTCTGAAAGAATTCCTAACTTTAGAGTCATCTCTAATGAAACAGGTCATAGCACGGCTGCCTCCTTATCATAAAGCTTATCAGGGATGGAGGTGACTTGAATTCAACAAAAAACTAGTCATTTGGGGTATACCTATGTAGGTACTCAAGGAATCAAACAGATATAATTTATTACACAATCCTGTTCTGTCCAGAAACCTAGAAGAGCTCTCAGTGGCAAATATTTGGGATAAATTTATGAATAAATTAATATAATGCAATAAATTATATTTCTTTCTCTCACAAATAGCTCTTTACTAATGGACAAATATTTTGTCAAAGATTTTCCTTAGCTCAAGTTATAAAAATCATGCTCTTTGAACTCAAGAAATCTGGTGCTAGTTGTGTATTCCCACAAGCATTCAAGAAAACTCATTACTCTATTTACTCTGGCTAATCTAGTTCTACACTAAGAACCAAAACCTGAAAATTTTAGAGATCCATGAGTCTGTTATAGTTACAGAAGAAGTACAGCCATTTTATCCAGGTAGCATACTCACTACTTCTGCATCTTGTGGTGGTTCATGCTCTCTGCCTTACCACTGCTTTTGTTTGGGTTTGTAGTCTTTCCTTACAGTTCAGTACCTCATACAACCATTATTTGTTTGTTTATAATGCAACCAGGTCATGGCAATCCCTTCATGTCCTATATTAGGCTCACTCTCAATGCTTTACTGTTGATGCTACTCACTTCTGACACTGAAGATGCTTCTTTTTTATGTTTGAATGCAGAAAGTCAGGCCAAGAGAGGTGAAACACATCCTAATCCTTCCACTGTAGTGACTGGCTCCTTTGGCAATGTTAATACTTGTTTTTTGATAAATAGCATTCTTAATGAACCACTGTTGAGTTGAGGGCATGTGCTTGTGATGTGCCTACGTGGATCACTAGGAAATCTACATTCATTGTGTAAGTCCGGATTTGAAATGAAGATTTCAGTCATAAAGATCATAGAGTCTTCATTCATCTGTAAGGTACACACAAGCAGTGTTCAGCAGCAGAGTATTTTTGACTGAAAGCCACTCTCCAGTTCTTCACCTCAGCCTACTGCTCACAAAGACAACCATACCTTGTCCTTACTAAACTAGGTGCTCTAGAAACAGAAACCAGAAAGCATGGCAACAGCCTGCATCCAAATATCTATAAAACAAAGCAGTGCAAGACCCTACTCAGATGTTCTCAAGAGATGCCAAAGAGCAACATGTAAAAAAGTCTCCATCTTTCTTTGCAGTAGCTCAAAGAAGATGAGATTTCATTTTTTTTTCTCAGCTGCATCAGAGTCTTACTTCTCTCTAAACACTGCTACCAAACTTTGCATGCTCAGGTACAAACAGTACAATCAGGTCACTATTCATTTTTAAAGGCTGGGATTTCTTTCATGCTGCTCCTTAGACAATTTTAGGCAACTGTATGATGCTAGTTCTCACTTCAGGGACCAAAGCAAGAGGCTTTTTAGGCACAGGACAAACTGCTACCTCCACTTGTCCTGTAAAGGGTGAGGACTCACAGACGTGCAATGAATCTCATTTCTGCAAGTTGGCAGTAGCTCTTTCAAATAGCTAAAGCAGAAATAGGCTCAACAGTCTGCATCCAAAGACCTAAACACAAAGCAGTGCAAGGCCCCACCGTGATGTTCCCAAAGGATGCCATAGAGCAACACGCTCCATGTTCTCACAGCACTTGTAGACACCACCATGGCAGAATCCTGACCCCTTCTTGTGGGACCTTTAACAAAAGGGCAGGGAATGGTTTCCACAGTGCCATGTCTGTGGTTGTCTTGAAAAGGGAAACCCATTCACAACCAGAGGCTGTGTAGCTCTGCAGACTCAGCTCTGACTCAAGCCAGCATTTTTTAACCTGCCTGGTGATGTAAATTTTTCACCCATGGGGATTAGGAATTCAAGGAGAACATGGCCACGTTCTCTCTTGAAGGAAGCCGCTATTGGAGCACGTGCTCAAGCAGATATCTCAAGGAGTTTGTCTAATGCAAACAGGGCAGGATATTTGTAGGCAAAGAAAGCCCCTTAAGCAGAGGAGGGAAGGCAGCTCTCACGCAGGAAGCATTCTGTGCTGCTGCAGGTATCGTACTCACCAGAGTTTCTTGGTACCGGAACGCTTTCGTTGGAGAGGCATCCCCAGTCATATCCCCAGAGACAACGTCCTGTGGAGCAGGGGTTGTTCAGGGCAATGTCCTCCCCTCTGCCCTCCCCAGCAAAATCATGGAGTGAGACAGGCACAAGGCTTCAGCTAAAATCCCTCAGAGCACCCCGAGAGAGAAGGTTACTGGTGAGGGAAACACAGAGTGAGAGTGTAACCAGAGACTCCCTGCCCCCTCCTGTTCTGTCTGCTTCCCTGCTTTAATCTCTCTCTGCTGTCCTGGCAATGGGACAGCTCAGTAAATTAACAGGAGGTAACATTTCCTCCTCCTCCTCTCTCAGGCAGTGTCATTCTTCACTCCATTTGGAAAGGGTGGGGAATCACAGAAAGAATGGGTACTGATGGTAGGGAGAGACTAAAGAAGAAAAGTATGGAAATGACAAATTACCAAAATTAGAGACAAGAGAACAATCCTGTAACTTGAAGGGTATTATTCCCACAATCTGTTTCAGGGACAATTTTGTGAAGTGTCAGCATCTGAGAGGGGAAGTTCCCTAGCAGGCCTTGGAAGACTATTCCTCATATGAATTACTGTTAAGCTGTCATCACATTTAACATATTTTTTCTTCAAGCATACCCATTATTGCTGGTTACCTCACCACAAATAAACAGCCTTACTTGCAGTCTTGGTACCTTCATGGGCTTTCATCCACTGGCATAACTAACACTCAGTATCTTTTATATCCAGAACCACAGAATGGCTGATGTTGGAAGGGGAGCTTTGGAAGCATCTGGCCCAATTTCCTTGCTCAACCAGGGCTTTCTAGAGCCAGCTGCTCAAGACCTTATTCAGATGGCTTTTGATTATCTCCAAGCACAGAGACTCTGCAGCCTCTGGGCAACTTCCTCCAGTTCTCAGGCACCCTCATGGTAAAAAATGTTTCCTGATGTTCAGATGGAGCCTCCTGGGTTTCAGTTTGTGCCCTAATCAAATTTCTTATACATAAAACCAATAAAAGCTGCTCAACCACATAGTCAAGGAGGGTTTGTGGGCTGTTGAGGATCCTGGAGCATCTGTAGTGGTGCCAAGTAGAGAGGTCCTGCCCCCTGCCCTTCTGTGTGTCCTGGGTCTTTGCCACAAGAAAAGCAAGGAGGACCTAATAGTGGAGAAAGGACAAAAAAGCTGTGGGTTACTGCCTTGAGAAACAGAGCACTGAGCAGATGTGGCAACAGCTACGTCCTCAGCTGAGTCACAGCTACTGTCTGCTGTACCCCGAGGCAGCAGCAAGCAGAGAAGTTTGTGGGGAATGGAACAGATAATATAGGCCACAGTTCTTTTCACAGAGAACTGCTTTTTTTTTTTTTTTTAAATCATCTGCTATCTGTAAACCTTTTCATTGAGGGAAAAAAAATTTCTTTATCTAGGAAAGCAGTTACCAAGAGCAACATCATCACTTCCTAAGCTGTTTCTCCCACTAAATAAGAGTGAGTTATGTAAGAGCACGTGAAAGGTGAAAGTGTCGCCTTTAATAAGGTTGTCCAGTCAAGGAGATTTTCAACGCAGAAGATGGGAAACCAGAAATAAAACCACCCAGAACTCAGAGACAAGGGGGAGCAGAGATCACACAAAAGACCAAGTGTCTACAGTCACTATTCGACAGGCCATTAAGAAAGTACTTTCACAGCTTTGGAGAGGGCTAGTTTGGAGTTTGTAACTATTACAAAGGGGGAAATGAGGAACATAAGGAATTGAACCAAGTCTGTGGAACTATGCAAAACTTGTTAAGGAAGATGGCTGGGGAGGAATAACGAGAGGAATAGATGGAAGAGTTCAGCTTTCATGAAAACCAAGGCTGGTCTGTCCTATCTTCATATTAAATGCTTTCTTAACTCATTATCCCAGGAACATGACTGCTGTAAGTTTGAGGTGCCAGCAGTTGATGAGACTGGCATGAGTGAATTTGGCCCAGCAGCTGCAGTCAGACTGGGGTGCTGGGGACAGAAGCTGAAGCAAGTGTGGTCTCAGCAACAGTAGCTGGAGCAGCCACAGCTTTCTGGACCAACTCAGTGAGTGCCTGGTGTGCTACACTTCAGACCTCTGTGAGGGGACTTGCACCAGGAACTGGTCATTCCAGGGGTGTTGGCACCCTGGTCTAAAAGACAGGAGTGGAGGATTGTCTGCTCCAGCCTCTAGGGTGGGACCAGCACATGGCCTGGCTGCAGCTGCTAAGGCATGGAGCCCAGGGTTTTGGGGCTGGGCAGGAGGAATAACCAAGCCAGACTTGCAGAAGGCAGTGGTATTTATAAAATCCCTTAAGTGTTTATTTTTGTGCGAATCCATTTAGAAAATTTAAGCCTATGTTCAGTGTGACCTTTTCCTCTCATCCTTTAAGTCACTTTACAGATGACTGAATACAAACAGCTATTAAGTTTGTGATTTTGTTTACCGCCTGTACCTAACAGATCCAAATCCAAGTATTTTATCAATACACTGTGAACTTCATCTTTGTCAAAGCATGGTTTCTATGGCAGGCGTTACTGTTGCTCTTTTTTTTTTTTTTGCAGCTGCAAATAAAATCTTTTAGGAGTGCCAAAGGAAAATTAAAATTTACTTTTTAATGAAAATTTTAAAAAAAATCAGCCTAAACCACAGCAGTTCCAGCTACTTCTTTAAGTCAGAGAAATCTGAGTGCAGCTCCGAGGTCTTTGAAAGATGTAGCAAATTACACAGATGTCATCTTAAGAATTTGTGCATGCAGGCAAAACAGTTTGTGCAAAAATACAGTCTGAAGACCAAGTTATACATAGCAGTTCCCATAAACAAGTAACAAATGCAGATGAATGGAAACAAAAGAATATCAAACTTCGACAGAAAAGAGTTCTATGAGAAGTGGCAAAATCAGCAACAGCAGGCCAAATTGCACTGAGTAGAACAAAACACTCATTCCTAGTGAAACAGACTCACCAAGGCTGCTGATCCTGTGACAACAGTTGATTGTAACTTCTCTGGAGATTTCCATTCCCTTCCTTTTAAAGAAACTGTTCTCTGTATGCATATGCTGATGACATAATCTATTACATAACAGTCTCTTCTTGCATTTCCTTCTGCTAACTAAATAATTTACTGCTGTGATATAGTGAAGAATTCTCATACCCTGAGGGGTAAGAACAAATTATACAACACAGGTACAGTGCATGTCAGGAGTCTCAGCTTGGTATAAATTTTATAAGATGTTTTATAGATGTTCAGCCAAACCTTTTGATGTTTTGGAAGCATATGCTCTCTTTCAATACCATTCTGTACATCCTAATTTTTAAGGGGACCAATGACTATTTTTACAAAATCAAATCCTTTGACTATCTATTAGTAATCACAAATATGGAAACAATCAGTTTAGAATTAAAACTGTATTAATTTACTGAATTGTTCTGTCAATGTGATTCTTATACAACTCAAGATTTTAAAAATATGTTGTCAACATTGGGTTCACTGTTTTCACTCCCCATCTCAAATAAAACCCTTGACCTTATTCTTCTGGTTTCCAGACAAAATGTGAACCCATTAACATTTCCCTGCTATCCCAGCTATTAAAACTAATTCTTTAAACTATGCTAGTTGCTGAAAACTTACCCATGAAAAAGCAAACATCTTGTTTACTTCACCTTCTGGCCTATTAGAACCACCTTCTGCACAGATAGGTGCTGGTAATTCCAGTGCTAGTATCAATAACTAGAATTCCCATATGAGAATTCTGTACTTTAAATAAACCAATGTACTTTTTCACTAAAAAGAGACCATGGAAGACAGGAAACAACTCTTCATGGAATCATGGATGAAACAGGGCAAATGGCAACCTCTAGTGGATCTGGAGGCGGGGGATTATTTTTAGAACTTAAAAGAACAGAGCCTCTACCTTCTTATTTCACACTAATTGACTTTCTCCCAGGTGCATTACTTTGATCTCAGCTTCCCTGCCCAGCAGTAAGATCATGGCTCATTTGTGAAGGTGGGACAGAAAGTTCTGTGCTGTACAGCTGCTCCCAGTTACAAGTCTTGGGCTTTATGCCTCAAGCCTCTAAGCATTCCCTGGAATTCCCTTCCATGCACCTCTCTGATTCCCTGGCCCTTCCACCACTTCCAGAATCTCTCTGACAGATGGTATCTTCACTTTCTTTTCAGTCTCTTCCTCGTTCCAAGACTCTTTTTTTCCAGGAACCCCTCATTTTGACACCTTTTCCTTCAAAAACACCAAGCCCCAAATTTTCCCAAAGTCAGTATTTTATGTGCTGAAGCACATCAGCCTCCTACACGTTGGTTCTGCCTCATACCTCTTTATTAACGTATCAGACTTCCTTTGGCCCAAGTGTTATCAAAATTTACAAGCAGCTCACAGTGGTTGCAGCTGTAAGGAGCAGTTCAAAACCCCCTCTGGGATGTGCCATCTCAAGAAATGACACAAAACTCTCTCTATGTAGAACCTCCATGTCTGCAGAGGTCTAACTCTCCCAATGGAAGACACGGCAGAGATTAATCAAACAAAAACTCTTTATTTTGACACTTCAAGGCAGTAAAATACAAGTATACAAAAAGATATACAAAAGTGGCAGTGATAATGCAACTTGATGCAATCCTACAGAAATTCCATCCATCAGAATGGACTGCTTCATCAATAAACCTATCTGTAAAATATTGCACCATTTCATAGAGGGAGCACTCAGGAAGACAGTGTTGATACTCCAGGGAGGTACAGGAGCCCCTAAACTGGTATATTACACTTCAGAGTAAGGCACCAATTGGCAAGTATGATTCTTGTTCTGGTCATCACATTGTGTGCAGGATAAATGCAGGACAGATGTTAATGCTGCACCTTTGTCAGCTGGAGGAAACACAGCTTTCATTTACTAGGAAGAATGATAAAAAGAGCACATGCCTAGTTTTCCAGCCTCCCTCCATATACCTTTGTGCTTCCCATTCATAATTCTATCCTGAAAAATATATTTTAAAAGCCATACTTACATTTTAAAAAAGCCAGGAACTATGACAACCTAGTGCTACAAAATGGAGAGACTGTGACTGAAGTGAGTCACCTTAGACCGTATGTAATCCAGTATCTCAGGATTTAGGCTCCACCACAAAAAGAGAACAAATGCCCATCTCCCACATCACATCAAGTGGGAGTAACTGCAGTTGGACACAGCAAGACAAATTACAGCATGAAGAGACTGTGGAAGAAATTTCCAAAAGGAGTGACAGATTATGTTTTTAAAAGATCATGGATTAAGACAGAAAACTCACAGAACAGGATAATAGTGTAAAGCTTTTCCCTCTCCTTTAAAAGGGAAAACACCTGCAGTGATAAATAATCCAAGCAACATGCTTAGAATGTAAAGAGCTGCCTTGAATATTTTTGTTAATTAAAAAGACAAAAGAGCCTCTTGTACAAGGCTGTAGAGTTTCAGGGCTTCAGTTGTACAGTGCAATTTATAGACTCCTGAGAAGCTGATGGACTGAATGCCTATTATGACACGTAAGTGCTATGGCAAACAAATTCCTCAAAAGGAATATTCCATGTAGTTGCTCATTCTTGGGACTAAGGGGAGTTAATCTAAAATTTCTACATTCAAAACTATTTCTGGGGCATTTTATGCAGGCATATCTATCTGGGTCTCTGTATGTTCTGCTGATAATCTGGGATATCTAGTAGTTCTCTTGATAACTTGGCTATAGAAGGAATGTAGAAAAATAGACTATTAAGTGATCAAAATAGAAACTGTTGAGTACTGAGAACAATAACCTTCATTTTTAGAGAGGGGGAGGATTCTCCTTCATAAGGAGCCTTTTTCTAATGTACACAGGAGTCGACTGTATGAAGAACCATGCAAAAAGTATTTAAAACTATTGAAGTACAAGCATAAGGTAAGTAGCATCTTTTGACTGGTTCTCCTTTCAGAAAGGTTTCACTTAAAAATTGTACTAGTAGTCCATTTCCATTTTCACATTCACTTTGTTTACAAATGTCCTTATGTCTCCTTCCAAAGGATGTTCCCACTTCTCCAATGCTGATCCTCTTTCCATCACTTTCTATGCATACAGAGCCAATTGGGATATTAAAATTTTAAACCCTGAACTGGGTCAGATTACAAGGAGAGTTGCCAGTTTATTTTAGAAAAGACAAAAAGAATTAGACTGGCACTCCTTGCTTGCACATCTGACGTCACAGCTCGTAAGGGTGAAAACAGACATCCACAGTCAAAGTTCAGCTTTGGCAGTATCTCTCTTCAAACAGAGCTGGCAATGTTATTTTCCTGGTAGGTAGCCAGGAAACAGGTAAAGGTCCCGACAGAGTGTGCTACAGTATTCTGACATTTCCTTGCAGCGGTGAAATTCGGTGCCGGGGGCATAACCTTCTCGTTGCTTGATTTGCCTATTCACCTAGATGTCAGATTAAAAAGAATAAAGTAACTGGAAGGATTAAAAAGACAGAAAGAAATGGCATTTTTCTCCTTTCTCTACTCACAGATTATTCTGTTTAATGCATTAAGTAGTCCTCTAAGTGTAAGAAGGATAAAGAACTAGGGTGCAGTTCCACGGCAGCTCAAGTTGCTGTGGTCACACTGCTTTTTTCACTTCTACTTCCTCCACTTTCTCAATCTTTACCTTATGTGAGTACTGGTGCTTTTGCAACTGTGTTGTGTGCATGCTCAGAGAATGAATTCATCCAAAAAAAAAAGCTATCTCTATAGCAGAAAAGTTATTCTTGGCAAGCAATATTAACTCTACTTGCAAGTTCACCATGTGACCACACAAATGAAACAGGAGACATAGAAACAGCATCTTTACTTGGGTTGAACTGCTATGGAACTGTATATAACTAAGTAAAAAAGAACAAGGAAAGAACTGTAATTTTGCTACAAACAAGGCAAGAATAAGTGCTCTAATAGCACTAAATTAATCTCAGCATTTTGAAGCAATGGAAGGCCCTTCAAAAGCTAGGCAGGAGTGGGAGAGTAAATGCCCTTGTGCTTTACCTTCACCAGCATGTCAGCCACGTGAGTGTGTCGGGAGTCCTCTGCAAACACCGAGGTGAGAGCCTCGACGTACCAGGAGCCACGCTTGGTGTTCCGCATGGCCGCAGTGCCTGGAGACAGAGTGTCTGCCATGAAGCCTTTTGGGGAACACTGACACAGGAAATCTCCTTATGCCCAAACAACCAGGGGCCAGTACCTTTCAGACAAGCGTATCCACAGATCATATCGGAGCACGTCGGCAGCCGCAGCCTCAGACTTTCCTCCTTGTTCGCATCGCTCTCCTCACAGCCTGGAGAATCTGACCTTCCTTTGCCGTCTCTTTGATCCACTCCCCGGTCCAACTCATCTGTGGTGGCAATAAACAAGGAGAGGGAGAAGGGGAGAAGAAATGATCCCGAATTACTGGATGTAGCTTTCCTGTACTTCCTCAGTTTTGTGGCCGGCAACGCCGCAACTACAGTCAAGCAGAAAGCTTTTGCATTCACTTTATGCTTTCTCAGCTGTTTTACACTCATCTGAAAGTTCTTCTGCACAAACTAATGCAGATACCAACAACTGCTGCACCTGCTTAACCTGACTTATCTGCATGCTGATTTCTGCTCCCACCTCTTCCTGTGCAGATTGTGAGATAACCATGAAAGCAGGGAAGTTTCTGGTAGTTCTCCACCATTAATGGAAGGATTTGATGTCTAGCCATGAAGTTTTTATTTTCCATTCATGCCTACCTCAGAAATATCCAAGAATGTCTAGTGCACTTTGCAATGCTAACTATCTATTTACTGCAGAACTCAAACAAGAGCTGTAATTTCGGTGGCTAAGATCTACACCCAGAACATGTAGAAAACCTGGACCAAGTATCTCACCTAGCTCTAAAACCTGATCACAGTACTGCTTGTTTCAACTAAAAGCATAAATTATGCAGCAGAAAAACACAAAATAATCTGACCCCAAACATGAGAGAGAATCCCAGTCCATGGAGATCAGCTTAAAACCTAGAGAGCATTTAATGCCCTTTCACTAATATGTGATTCATTAGTATGTGTTATGCACGTGTAGATGTTCTCAACTGGTTTTCTACATGATTCAGTTTTCATTATAATCTCAACTAATTGGTTAGTGGGGGTAACTTTAATAGTCCAGCTGTGTTGCAAGAAAATTAAAATTACATTTTACAGATTTTCCATATAATTTTGCCTTTTGTTTTTTGTTTTCTGTTGTTCTAAGATGAGAATCTATTATTCTTACTTCCTAACAGCAGAATCAGAGTCTAGTGTTATGAGGCTTAAGTGTCCACTTCAGAGGTCTTCATCCTAAGATGTTTCTCAGTTTTTACTGTTAGCTCATGCCTAAATAATATGTTTGGGTTTTTAACCCTTTAACAGGCAGTGGCACAGGTGGCATCTCATAATTATGCTCAGAAAGTGGTCAGTTCATAAGTCAGCAACATTGTTCTTTTCCTCTAAAAAGAAAACAGCAGTGGAAGGGGTGTGATTGTCTGAAACAGCCTAGAATTAAAGTCTCCATAGATCAAAATTTCATAATGGCTTCCATTAAGTTCCTTTTTCATCTCTTTAGGGTAGCAATGCATTTTTTTTTTCATTTTTAACCAATCTTTTTTCATGTCTTTTATCACACTTCTCCAAATCCTTCCAGTTCTCTGTCTTTTTAAAAATTTAGTGTACTGTTCACTGTACATTTTATTTCAGAAGACTCAGGTAATTTTACCATCAAACGCTATTATTCACACTGTCATCACCCCATTATGTATAAAATCAAAACTTTTTTTGATTAAAGCTTCAGAATTACATTTCAGAATTACACATCTTCCTTATGCATGTCTTCAAACACCACTCCAATTAACTTAACTAAAATGTGTAAAGCACTAACCCTTTGCATACTTAACATCTAATTTATAGAACCACTGCCAGAGATTCATCTAGTCTGTTTAAATTGTATTGAAGCTCCCAGACAGCTGTTCTGCCAATTAATTTAAATAACTGCTAACTACTCAGTTATTAGCATAATTTTTCACTCTTTTGAATCTACTACATTAACCACAGATATCAAGCAACTTCAAAATTCAATTTTATGCCACACTGAAACTCTTCCCATTGTCTTCTGTTGCCACTGGTTTTCAACCCATGACTGCAGGTGGACTACTGAACTTCTTTAGTAGACTACTCCCAAAAGCTCTCTGGGAATTAGGACTGTACCAACATTTCTTTATCTACATTTTAAAAATGTGTCATTAATAGAAGAAAGAGCAGGCCTACAATGTAAGGTTAGAGAAGAATAACTTACTCATTTCTCATCTTGTTTCAACTATCAATCCAGCTAACTTGCATGGCACAGATAGATTGACTACTATTTCAAAGTTGACAATACTACTTATACAGTCCTTTGAATGCTGTCTAAAGGATACACATTTTTGTTGACATTTCAATTACTTTGTAACTGACTTTCCCCTCCAACTATTAATCAAGGTTTAAAAGAGGTTAGACAAGGCAGGGTTTTGCCTTCTTTGCTGATCTTTTTTTTTTTAATTGAGCTTTTCCTTCTGGTTTTTTCAAGTATCTTAATCCTTTGTCTATTGCAATATGCTAGTTCTAAAGCATCGTGCATAGCAAGCTTTACCACTCTTCTTTAACTGCAACTTTTTTGGGCCAAGCTTGATTTGTTAGTATTAATCGACTCATTATTTTAACATTACAGTCAAATAAACATAATTACCTAATGAGGTCAGCTGAAAATTCTGACTTACTAAACTTATTTCCACCCTGAGTCTGCACATTCAAATTTGTTCAAGAGTATCTCAATATTCCTTCACATAAGGAAAGCAATCAGATTCATTTCATATTATAAACATGCATGTTACAATACTCCCAAATGCTTAAAAGGCTCATGTGTTTCTGATCACTCAGATACTTCATGTAGACTTCAGGCTGTTCCCTGTGTTGGGATTAAACAAAGAGTAGAGACTAGAGGACAAACTGCAAAGCTTGCTAAAAATGAGAAAGGGAGACAACTGTGAGGAACAAGGGAAAAGCAGGGGGAAGCATACACGCTAGGAAAACTCTATCACAATGGAAAAAAAGAAACCATAAGACAGAACTTCACTTTGGAATATCTGCAATTTCAAAGAGTCCAAACACTTGAGGGGAAAAATTTGGTTATTAGCAGACCTGAAAGGTAGTTAGTTACAGATATGTTTGTTTAGTTACAAAAGGAAGGAGAAGGAATAGCAGAATTAAAAAAGGTACACAAAGCACGGAAAAAGAACAAGTGTATAAGAATCATGAGAAGAGTTCTGTACAACAGCATGTAAGAATTCAACAGCAGTATGTGGAAAAGGATGCAAGGAAAGGCCATTTGAGGCTGAAAACAGGCTAAGGTAAAGAGAAAAAAAAACCCCAAAATAATTGGAACCAACTGACAGCTCAAGAGACAACCACAAGAGACACAACACACTGAGGATCAAGAGAAAGACAGGACCTCAGCAAGACTCCAGTGCTAGTGTACTGCTCCATGCTGTGCTGCTATTTGTGCATCCTGTGCCCCACTCCCCCTACTGCAGGCACAGCACGAGGAAGCCTCGAGGTATGAGTGGGATATGACAGAGCTTTATGTCACTAAGGTGCTCTGGGGTCTGCAAGTCAATGCACACACCTCATGCAGAGCTAAAGACACTTACAGAGCAACAGATGCAGTGGCAGCAGCAGGGCAGAGGGAGGTGAATATGGGTCCCACTTACACCTGAGAGAAGCAAAGAGGAAAGTTGACAGCAAGTTGAATGTGAGGGTGTGCATGTGTGCAAAATGAGCCTTAATGGCATGCCAAGTGCATGGCTTTTAGTGTCTGGGCACTCACCTCCCCGGCAGGCCTGAATAAAGAACATTTTGGGCTTATTCTGGAGATTGGGGCAGTTTGCATTATCAAAGAGCCGGAAAGCCTCCTGCAACTGAGAGAAGAAAGAGAGGAAATTCCTTCACTGTAGCCTTCTGTAAGCCAAACCCAGCCTCACCTTGCTTCCCTGTATTTTGCTTATTACCTCACCAGTCTTGGTATCTTCTCCTTTATCTGAAAACTCACTGGGTGACAAACACATCCCTTCTCCACCCTCTCCCCAGGTTCATACTTGCTTGGGTTCATGCACTCTACCTAGTATTTATACAGTGAGAGAATTTCTCCTAATTGCCATTTTTCATTTTCCAGACCTCTCACAGACAGCCCCTTGCCCTTTTCTCCCCTCCAGCCCTTTTTTTTTATTCTTTTAAAAGTGAATCCTCAGTCTTGCATAATTTCTTTTCTTTTTTTTTTTTTTTTTCTGAACATTGTTACTTTCCTAGAGATAGCCTACAACAAGAGATCAGGACTCAGCAATATACCTCTAGTAGTTTGCCATCACTGCCATAAACCCCACCCTCCACACCATGGGACAGCAGAGCTATAATGCAGGAATCCACATCTCGATGATCTCGTAGCTTGGAGAACCTCTCCAAAGCATTCTGCATCTCCTAGAACAGGAAAAAGAAAAATGAAGTTCAATGCTTTCTAGACTTCCACAGGCAAAGAGAATCAATTTTCTGGGAAGAAGACCAATGGCCCTCCTCTTACAAAGAAAATCCCTACACACATCACATTTACATGAAAAAGACATGCTCTATTGAAAAAAAAAAAGGCAAAATATTCTTGTTTTTTTATGCAATATTCAGTCCTAAGTACAACACTGTGAAGCAGGAATCACTTAGGCCAACAGAGGAAACCAAGTGATATTTTGCAGAGGTTTTACACTGACACTGGAATCTGGCTCGGATATTGGAGCAACTTAACAGATACATACCCTGGGACTTCAGGCATTCAGACACCAGTGGTCACCTCAAAATTTAAACTGGAAAACTGCAGGAACTCTGACAACATGGTAGGTGCAAATATCTCACACCAATGTTACAAAAGCTCTGTTCTTGAATAAAACACTCTTTAACAGGTCCCCTATCACTTGAATTCACAGGGATTTAAAAGGAATAAGATCAAATGAGGCTGGAGAAGACAGCAACTGCACTCCTAGGGAGAGTGGTTTTTTTAAGTTAGTCATGGAACACAACTAATTTTCCTAAGTGAAGCACATACATGTTTTTAGTGAAGACTGAAAGAGTGGAACTGAACCGCGTGGATATTGGAAGACTGATAAACAGGATGCCAATTGACTTCATCAGTGAAAGGACATGAAAACATCACAATAGCAAAGACTACATCAAATATTTGCCAAGGTTTACTTTTAGGGGAGTAGGACACTGGAAAAATCTATCTGGAGTTAACTGGAGACTTTATTCATTTGTGCTTTTAACACCCATACCAAGTGTGGTCTTAAACTTCTTGCCCCTTGCATAGGGTCAGACTAGAGTAGTACCTCTTGTACTCCTTTGTGATGCTACTATCCATTAGGAGAGCTCAGCCTTCCAAGCTTTCTCATGTAGATCAGTAAAAAAGCAGACACTATCATGTTTAGCCTTCTTTTTCTATTAAGTGATAATTCATATCTTCAAAGCTTAGCTACATACCAAAGGGAACCTCTTGAGACAATTATGAAACAAACTCTCATCCACACCAGCTGCCAAGGACTGGGATCAGCCCCTTACCTGTGCAGTTTGATCATGCAAAACAGTGACTTGATACCCGAGATGCCTGAAAAGCATCTCCAGGGAAGCACAGTCCACGTCTCCCCCTGCACGATATTCCAGGTCCCTCTCGCTGCTGAAACGGACATTGCTGAGGATCAGTGCTAAGCCTCGGGGCTCTGATGTCAGCTTGTATGCCTGAAAGGAAGATTAAAAATGGGTAATTTTAGACTACACAAGGAAATAATAGCGTGTTAGAATAGAACAGCAATCATTCCACACCAACTTGATATGCCTGTGCTTGCCAGCCTCCACAACTGACAATGCTACAATGCTATTATTAATAAAGTTAGACTGGCTTGCCTTCTTCCTAATTTTAAAAGAAACACATCTTATCCATTTCAAATAGTGAATTAGAAATTGTTAACTTTTTCCCCTTTCTTCACCCCAGCAGGGCCCCATATATCTGCGTCACCCCCATCAAAGGACAACACTACATAAAATTTAGGTAATGTTTCTTAATTGCTGTTGGGAGCAGAGAAAGATGTAAAATAGCAATGAGTGTAATTTTAACAGTGAGGGACTGTCAGTCACTGATCTTTAAAATTATGCAACTGGCAAAAGAGGTTAACAAGAAAAGAGCTCATTTAAGAGGTGTGTCTTCAGATTAAATTCCCTCTCTGTCCCCAAGACTCCAACAACAACAAATCAATAGTAATTCACTTACTAACACTCCTGTAAATTGGAAGTAAAATTTAATACCAAAGGAGAGTATCAAAAAAGGTGTATCCAGGCACAGATTTAAAAGGAGTCTAGTCAAGCTCACACTGGCACTGCTTATTAATCAAATCACTCCCACAGACAGTTCCAAAAAACCCCACAAAACAACAACCCCTAAAAAACCCAAACAAAAACCAACACACAAACAAAAACTCTGTGTTGTTATCCACAGAGCCTCTGACATTGTAGAACCCTAGTGAAGTGTTTATCCCACAACACAAAGTAATTTTTCCTAAGCCCACCCCCCTCACAATCTATGCCTTACAGACAGAATCAACAAAAAGTAATTAGATTACATATGTAACTTCAAACACTGCAGCAAAAGATTAGAAATTCAGATTGTTCTACCCACAGGTAGAATTCTAGCACAGAAGCCTAATCTGATTCTTAAGCCTAAGGACTCTATTGGGTACAGCTGGCAATTAAAACAACCAACTTACAGCTCTCCTATCTTAGTCATTTACAGAGCTTGTCATCTTACAGAAGGACACAGACAAACTTGAGGCAATAATACTGACAGCTCACAGAGAGCAATAGCAGAGAAGTCCTTTCACCAAGCTCTTCATGATCAAAAAAACAGAGGCAGAGATTTGCTCAGAGTTACAGAACTTCTCAGGATTTCCTGACACTTGTAAATGAGAATTACATCAAATGGAGCATGACTGGTAACACCTTTCAGTTACACAAATAGCACAACCCAGATCTGCATCCCAATGAAGCATTTCAACTCAATTTTAAGTGGCACATGTTCATCTGATCTATCCAAACATCTCAAATCTCTCACATCTTAAGACTTTCTCTGCCAACAACTTACCAAGTGCTGATGATTGTGATAAAATTCAGGAGTGCAATACTTCACTGGAGGAATTGAGGGACCATCCCCGTCATCCAAGGAATGTTCCATTGGTTCTGTGCAAAACCAAATATATCAATAAAAATAAAAATTCAGACACAAAGCCTCTGCATTAAGGTAGTAACTTGCAAATTCTGAACTATATTGATTTATGCACATTTCCTACCTCCAAAATTTTTCTTTGATCAGGGACTACTGACACAAAATGAAACACAGAAGAGCTAGAAGTACTGTAATGGTATACTTATTTTATTTATTTTAGCTGACAGCTTTTATTTTTGCTTCTATGTGGGTTAGCCTCATCTAAGGCCTAGTCTACACAGCATGAAAACAGAATTCTCATCTAATTTAAGATCCTTGTGCTTTCTGCTGTTTTGCACAGTATGTTCTTACTTTCAGGGTTTGGCTGACAAAATGTTGCTAGAAAATTTCAAACAGAATAGTTCTTTCCTTTCATAAAAGGTCTCCCATGCTGAACACATACATAAGTGATCAAACAAGACAATTTTAACTTTATGAAAGTGCAAAGCCCTTTCTTTTTCTGCCTCTGAACACTCTCCTCTGGATAAAGCAGATGAGGGGAATGATAATCAACTATTTGCCATTTGCAGACAAACACTCACTCCTCTGTACCGAAGAAACTGAGCTAATGACATTCACGATCTCTTCTGAAATCCTCTTTCAGCCTTTTGAGGCATGGCTCTCCTGGTTGGAGGAACATATGCTCTAAAAAAATCAAAACAGCCCAACCTAAAACCCTTGCACATAAATAAAAAAGTTTCCAAATATTAAACACTTGCTCTTTTACACCAGAGAGAGCTCCTAGTAACCAGCATAAAGGTAAACTTGTGGTAAGGGAAAAAGTACTCCAGGCATTACCAGAGGCAACATAAAAACTAGCAAGGAGATTCATTCCAGCAACTGTTTATTAGACCAGTCCCCTGGTCTAAGTTGCAAATGCATGCTAATGAAAAGCTGATTTGCTGCACTTGACAGAAGCTACAGAAAACCAAGCTGGACCCACATAACACATATAAAGCCTTAAACTAACTTTTTAAGAAGGAAGTCTTGGTTAAGGAACACTGCCTAAAGTCAGTATCTTATCAGAGTGCTAGATCAATGAAATTCTATTACAAATCTTTAAGAAAATCTTTGCAAAATCTAGAATTTTACAGACATGTAGTGTTTTAAGCAACGAAGTGCCCCATAAGAATAAACAAAGCTAACAAGAAACATGCATTGGTTGTCTCTTCCCATATGCTACAAAACACCCTCTTTGATCATAATATAATCAGTTTACTGTCAAGTTTGTATTCCTGGGATGAGCAAAGTGGTGGCAAGCTTATTTCTAGAATTGAATTAAGACAGTATTAAGAAATTGGCAGGAGCCAACCAGGTAGCAAATCAAGTGCAACTCACCAAGCCAACGAGGTCTCTTTGAATTACAGGACTCACTGACAGGGTATGGAAGATCTGACTCATGACAGTGTTCAAGCTACAAGACATCAATAAATCCATGAAAAAGAGTAGCTATTTTTTTTCTCTATAGTAAAAAGCTGAAGGTAGCATGGAAGAAGAGATACATGCATTTATATACACATAAAAATTACTGAAATGTAATATTATGGTCCACTTCCAAAAGAAACATCATGCCAAGACAGAAGCAGCACTTTCTCTCAATGCAAGACTCCTCCCCTCCTTTGATCATCTCCACTTCTACTCAAATCCTCAGTTTAGAATCTTTACATTGGGGTCATCTTAGCTTCCTTGGTTATAACAAAAACTTCATTTATCTGGCAATTCCTATCTTTTTGTTTGCTGTCAAGATTTCATTGTTTGTGTAGTAAAGCAAAATTGAAAACAAAAAGTTAAAACGGTAGTCTGATAAATTTTAAGTTTTAGTAAGGGAACATGTGTTGAGAAGTATTTGCTCTCCCTTACTTTGTATAAAATATGTTTACTGGGAGTTTCCAGCCTTGCCAATGCACTAAATACATGGAATCTTTTCTAAGTTCTTCTTTTAGTACAACACTAACAACACCTATTGAAAAGGTGAAAAAAAAACCCAAGAGAAATAAAAGTATTTGTTTCCTCAAGAGTCTACTCAGACAATCACTGAATATTAAACCAAAAAGGTTCAGAGAAAAAAAGCTACTTTCCTTTCAGTTTTTGGATTATTGATTATACATCCACAAAGAACTTGTTGGATGTAAGAACACTGCAGGAACCTTGTACAGTTCAACAAAAGGAAGTGCAAAGCCCTGTGCCCGGGGCTGATCACTCCCAGGCACCAACAGATCCTGGGGGCCACCCAGCTGGGAAGTGGCTTGGCAGAAAAGGGCTTGGTGCTGCCAAGACAAACAGGAGCCAGCAAGGCACCCTTGGCACAAAGGCAACGAGTGATGCCAGTAGAGGAGATGAAGGGAGGAGATCCCTCATCCTTCAAGGGGAACTTATCAACATGTGCTAATACCTGAAAGGAGGGTGCAAAGAGGAGCCAGGCTCTTGTCAGTGGTGCCCAGTGACAGACCCAGAGGCCACAGGCACAAAGTGAAACACAGGAGATTGCCTGTTAAACATCAGGAAACACTTTTTTATTGTGAGGTGCCTGGGCAATGGAGGAGGTTGCCCAGAGGGGCTGCAGTCTCCATCCTTGCAAATATTCAGAAACTGCCTGGATGTGACCCTGGAAGCCTACTGAAGGTAACACCTGAGCAGGGAAGCTGGAAGAGATGACTTCCAGAGGCCCTTTCCAACCTCTACCACCTTTTGATTCTTTATGAAAATTCTTTTCTTCCCAAGTTTCTTCCTCTCTGCTTTTACTAAGGCTACTACACGTTTCAACTTGCAACTAAACCATTCTATCCTTTGTAAACAATTGAGTTTTTTCCCATTTGATAACATTCCTTTTGTGCCCAAACCCAATCTGAAATGCAAGCCGTCCATCTTATTTTTTAAAAATGTTGTACCCTTGCAATCTCATGGCTCAGGTTAGACATGGTCTTCAGGATCATTGCCTCCAGATGCTGCTGTTGGGTTTCTCGCAGAGCTTCACAGAAGGCTGAGAAGGCATTAGGGCCTCTCTTGGGCAGCAGATTGAGGAACTCCACATTTCGGTCGAAGCTCCCAGACTTGGCCTGAACCAGAGGAAAAAAACCAAAATCCGTGCTCAAGCAACACCCGACATAATGAACTTTCAATGAATCCTCAGAGCAAATTTATTTCTTTTTTCCAGGAAAACATTCCACCGCTATGCTTAGCTGTGCTAGATCCATTATTATGCTCTTCCTAGCTGATTTCATTCACACGCCTCTGTTCCAATTTGCTCGAGTGGGAGTACATGACAACACAACAAGCCAACAGTTCATACATGACCACACACAGTAACACACTGTGTTCTCTCTAAAATTTTACTTCCAGTTACCGTTGGAATAGTATCGACTTCTCCTCACTCAATACACAAAGTTGAAAACATGCTTCTACTACTACCCAATAGTTTATGGTCTCATGCAGACAGTTAAATCCTCCAGAAAACATAAAGTAAAATACTTACTATATGCAGTCAATTCTAGAATGGTAATTCCTATGTACAGGCAAATATTTAGACCAATGAAGCAATATATACTAGAATATGTGGAAAAGTAATCACCAACAAATGAAACCACGCCAAGAAGTTCTAATTGTTAGAACGTGAACAGGTATTTGCCAACAGAATGCATAATTTACACAATTATACCCTTCCCTGTGAAATCTAAACCACACTAAAAATCACATACCAAAATACTGCATATCAGAAATAAATTTATTTGTAATTCGTCCTACTTTTTAAAATGATCACTTAGATCCAAGATCACTCCTTTTAGTGGACAATTGGGAATAGCTGATGAGTTACACAGAATTAAGGCCTAAAAATATAGCAATCACAGGAAGATCACAAAAAAAAAAGCCTTGAGGTACATGTGTAAATTTTCTGCTATAGAAGATATCACATAATCTGGTTTAAATCATAATTATCAAGCCCAGTGTCAAAAACAGTTTGGTTTTTGCACCAACACATTGTTTGGGAGGATATTGCAAAGTCTTGTTGATCCAAAGTTTATGAACCTATTTAGAATTTTAGGCCTATATTCATTTGTGACTAAGAGCATTTATTTTTATCAACATTGTTCCTTGACTTCAGCGTTCTGTGCTTTCCCTTATTTATCAAACTCCTTTCTATAAACTGGTCTTGATTTGTACCAGGAAACAAGTAATTTCTTTCATAAATGGCCTCTTTCCCTTAACAGTGTAAGTACCTTCTCCTATTCCCTCAGGATCCTGAATTTTCAGAGCACTATTGACTAGAAGTACCGATAATAATGTCTTGAGTCTTCCCAGAAGTATGAAGGTACTTTTCTCCTGGTAACACTGCTCCATTAGTGCATCAAAAATAACCAGCTCCTTATATTTGTATCTTGCTGTAAGCTCACTGAATTTCATTGTAACTAATAAAGTAAATTGAGACTTGATTTCTAAAGTATCTAATGCATTTTTCTTCCTTTCTAGTAGACCTGCAACTGTTTTGAGACAAGCTAAAGGTCATTCATCTCTTTCACAGTCTGTGACTCTAGGAGCCACAAATGATAGTTAAGAACACAGGCTGACCTCAAGAACCAGAATGTTACTTCTATTGAAAAGTTAAGAAATTTCCATAATGTTCATATTCTGCTCTTTGTATGCACAGCAATCAGCTTTTGGCAGACTTCTTCCTTAATGCCTCCTTAAACACTCAAAGCTGTGCCTCCTGATATGACTTCATCTTCAACATCACATTTAGGCTTTGCTAAATAATGTTCAGCAAACATTCAGAAGCTAATAAGACACTTCTTTCATTTTATTTCCCAATACGGCCTTAATTTATTTCTTTCCCTCACAGATGGGTTTGATAACCTGCATAACAGAAACTAGTTGTAAATAAATTCTGAATTCCTGTCAAAATTCCCTATTAGTCTTACTATACACCTGTAGAAGCTGTAGAAAAAGCATATATAATTGGCAAACATCCTAATCGAATTTATGTCACTTGTCAAAATCAGTGATCCCTTCATTACTGTCTAGTGATCAACTGAGTATTAAAATCTCTGTCTGTACAATCTCAGCCTCTGATTACAGGACAGAGTGTTCAAGTTGTTTAAAAAGCAAGAAAGCTCTTGCTACCATATCTGCAATTTTAAAAGTCCATCCCAGAGCTCTGGAAGAACATCTGATGCTCCAACAAGAAGGCATTTATGAAGATAGATTTTGGAGCTTGCCTTAAAAACGGCTGCTTCCACTGTCCCACTTTATTTCCACCACATTTTTTCCCGTGTTTGAACCGCCCCCCTTCTGGGTTTTCACCTAGATAATGATAACATCATTTTCACTACAAAGTAAACACAACTGTTTTCTTTACTCTTTATTGAAAGCGTATACAGTGTAAAAAACCTCACATGGTTTAGTATCTCTCTGAATGACCCAATTTAAATTCAGTACTGTCAGATCCTACTACCTCCCCACATTTCAGACATCAAAGAAGCAGCTTCTATTTACTGATTCTTCTTCAATGTTGTACACCTATAAACTCTCTACTTACTCTTGATATTCCTTGTGAGCTCCTCATCCAGTTCAATCACCTTTGTCTTAGTGGCTCTTCCTGCAATACACTCCCCCTCCCATCTTTTTCTTAATTGTGGTAAAGTTTCAGTATTGGTTTCACACCTCACACTTGGAAAAAAAATCTCATGCTTCCTCTCCCTAAGCTCCTTGATTTATTTCACTTTCCTTAGATTACAAAAATTTATTTAAGTGCTCTATTTCCAGAACCATTTTCTTCTTTTGTTTAGCTTAAATCAAGCCAACAGAACCAGTGTAACTGTTGTGTTGTTAAGAGAAGATGATTCAGAACATCACTATTTATGCAGACCTTGATTTCCTGACTTATTGGGGATGCAGGAGGGTATATATAGAACCAGTCAGTTATAATATCCAGGAGCATCTATTCTCTTTCATCAGACAATGGCATTTGGCTCCTCCTGTTTCCATTAAGGTACCTGATGATCAGCGTCACAATACATTTTCAATAACAGGCTACTTAACAGCACTTCTAAGACCTGTGCTCACATTTGCCAGAGACAGGAAGAATATTAAAAATTCACAGACCTACTACAGGAAAATGAAAGGTAAGACAGTATTTTCCACTTGAGTGATTTTTTTTAAATGCACTTTTTCTCCATAGCACTGTTATGTCTAGGACTATTCAGTAAACGTTCCCTTCATCTCTATCCTTCTAGTACAAGGCATATTTTGCAGTTCCAGCTTTCCTTCTATCTCTACCACATTTCTAATTTTGTTGTAATTTCCAGATCAATATCCTGCAACAGCAGTTCATGTCACTGTTCTCTTGCTCAGGCTGCTACTGCTATTTATACACATTTAAGCTCTTAGTTAGGTGTGTTTATTGTGTTAGGCATAATTTTGCCACTAAGCTATTAGTCTTTACCTGACTTATCCATCATAACACCTTTCTCCTTACTGATAATCCATTACTTTGGATTGTTGCATTCCCTCTTATTCAATTACATCTGGAGGGGAAAATTCCTTTAGGCTTCTTCCCTTCTGTCCCAGTTTAACACATTTTTACCTACAACAGCACCTTGCCAAAAAGAGTACTTTCCCTGTCATTACCTTAAGTTTGAGAAGATTTTTTCCCCTTTTCTTCCCTTCTCCCTCTTAGGTGACTAACTGCAGGCCATCAAAAGCCCACCCCTACTCACCATCCACACTTCAGCAATGCTGTTGCTTAACCCCTGTGGGCTACTAAGCATCAGACACTCAGTTACTGCCTCCCCAAGTGGAATGGTGGGGAGAATCCAAAGAATAAAAATAAGAAAAGCTGAGAAAAAAACATGGTTTAATAGGTAAAACAAAAGCCACACACAAAACAAAGAATTCATCCACTACTTCCTGTTGGCAGGCAGGTGCTCAGCCATTCCAAGGACAGCAGGGCTCCGTCACTCACAATGGTGACTTAGAATCACAGAATATTCTGAGTGGGAAAGGACCCACAAGGATCACTGAGTCCAACTCTTTAAGTGGACCAAGCCCATATAGGGATCAAACCAAGACCTTGGCATTATTACCAGCATGCTCTGTCACTCAGAGCTTCCCCTTCCTTTACATGCTGAAAACCATCACACCATGCCACCAAACAGAGTGGGATATCCCTTGGGTCAGCTGGGGGGCAGCTGTCTCGGATGTGTCCCCTCCCAATTTCTTGTGCACCTCCAGCATTGCTGCTGGGGTGGGGTGAGAAGAAAAGGCCTTGGCTCTGGGTCAGCACTGCTCAGCAGTACCTAAAATACCTCTACATTAACAACACTGTTTCCAGCACAAATCCAAAACACAGCCCCATACTAGCTACTATGAAGAAATTAACTACTCCAGCCCACACCTGGAGAAGTCCTTGATTCATTCTCTGACTTGCACTGTTTCATGATATCTTTGTTCTCTTCCACTACGGACTGGAGCTATTTCAGGTGAGACTGCCTGGAGCTCCTACAGTTCAGCACTGATATCCTTGACAGGCCCCATGAGGCATCCAGCATTATCTTTGACACTGCGTCAAAGCATGCAAAGTGATTCACATTACCTTTGACAATGACCCAAAATTAAACAGGAAGTTATTTCTTCACTGCTATCAGAACCTTATCAGTTTCAGGTTTACTTTCAACACTCATGCCCAGAAAATAGTTTATAATCTTATTTTTCAGCATCTGGTCTTATTATGGGACCATGAACCTTGCCAGGGAACTAAGAACTCCTTTAGTTCTTTACTTGAGCCCTGACATGAGAGCTTCAACCACTCTCTTTCCAGTCTGCTTTCTCTGAAGAGCTGTGTGTCCATCCCGCACAGCGCTCTGTGCATCTCTGGGAGAAATCCCAAGCTATTTCCAATGACTCCTCCCCACGGTAGCCACTGCACAGGGAAAGCAACACAAACCCACAAACAAACAGCATTGGTTATTTGACAGCGAGCCTTGAACCTTGCAAGGCGCTTCACGCAATTTACAAAAACATACACGAAGCACAAAGTCTTTATATGGAAGGTGCCACAACAAACTGGTATATATCACACCCCTTTACTTATTTTCACAGTACTGTTTTGGAAATACATATTATTCCTGCTTCTAGACGTGAAAGAAAAAAGAGGAGCACAAAATGACAATAAAGGACTGGAAGCTACCACCCGATCCACAAAGCGCAGCCTGCTGGAACTGCACACCAGAACACAGGTAATTTTAGAGGAAACACACTTTTTCTTTCTACAAAAGCACCTCACAGTTCTCCTGCAGGCTGCAACCAAGACCCTGCAGGCCCTCTGAGGGCAATCACGCTGAAATGTGCAGGTAACAGGTGAGGGTTTTTTTCCATGCTGCCTCTGCAAGGAACGACACCGAGCTCAGCCAGAAAGAAAGCTCACGGCGCAGGCGACAACCCGCGTACCTGTATCATTTCCACCATCTCCGTGGTGATGATGTCTTTCTCTACCATGTGCTCCACCAGCACATTCAACACCAGCTGCTTGGCCAGCATCACCCGGTTCTTCTTGAGCGCTTCCTGGTGGCACCGCTGCATGCCGCACGCCGCCAGCATCCTGGGAGGAGCGGGGACAGCGGGGGCGAGCGCTGCGGCAAGGAGCCACCCGTGCCCCCCGCCGCCTCTGGGCTCGGGAGGGAGCGGCGGGAGCCCGCGGGCCGCGGCCGCCGCCTGACGACGGGCGGGCGAGCGGGCGGAAAGGAGCCCCGGCCCGCCTTTTCCCGGCGGCCCCCGCGATTCAAACGGCGGGAAGCGCTTCCCGCCGTCACGTGACGGCCGCTGGAGCGGGAGCGCTTTCCCGCCTCTTCCTGCGCGGGCTGGGGCGCGGCCCCTCAGGGGGTGAGGAGCCGCGGCAGGGGCTGGTCCTGCAGCGGGGGTGCGGCTTTCCTGGGGAGCGTGCCGCCTCTGGGCCGTATTTATTTAATTTTTTTTAACCTATTTTAGGTTTTTTTACTTCTGCTGAGACGTGTTTCTGCGGAAATCAGCTGCAATCAGAAATGATAACGTGGTGTAATTAAGAGGGAGGGAGAGATGGAGCACATGGGATGTGCTGAGAAATACGAAGGGAAATACAAAAGGAAAATCAAGTGAGCATCCTAGCAAAAAATTTGCGAAAGCAAATTCACAGGTCTCATTACAGAATCACAGAATCAATTGGAAAAATCAGTTGGAAAGGACCTCTGAGATCATCAAGTCCAACCTTTGACCAAACTAACGCCACCATGGCAACTAGACCATGGCACTGAGTGCCACGTCCAGTCTTCCCTTAAAACACCTCCAGGACGATGACTCCACCACCTCCCTGGCCAGCTCATTCCAATGCTCAACCAATCCAACCCTCCTGAGGAGAAATTCCTCCTCATGTCCAGCCTGAACCTCTCCTAGCACAGCTTGAGGCCAATTCCTCTGGCCCTGCCACTGGTTGCCCGGGAGAAGAGAGCAAAGCCCACCTGGCTACAATCTTCTTTCAGGGAGTTGCAGACAGCCATAAGGTCTCCCCTGAGCCTTCTCCAGGCTTAACAACCCCAGCTCCCACAGCTACTCCTCATACAACTTACAAAAAAAAGTCACATAGAGCTTCAGGTGGCTTCTGCACATTATTCTTTAGGACATAGATTTCCTGTGCACTGGTGCACAGGAATTCTATCTGCTAAAGCTTAACACAAGTCCAAAGGCTTGACAACCTTTACAAATGCTGAAGACAAAATTGTACTGATCATAACTGGTGACATTTTTGGTCATTGTTTTGGCTAGTTTTTAGTCTGTGCTGATCACCTGAATTTGGTGCACTCAGGCAGGTCCTGAGTTGCCCAGTTTAAGACTCAGAGTTTCTGTGCCTGTGTCACATACCTGTGACACCTTTTGGTGAGGTTTGTTTTTTTCTTTTTTTCTTCCTGTTAGCAGATACAGGAAACAAATGCAAGTAGTGATTGATTAAAGAAGTCAAATTGCCTTGATCAGCAAGTTTGTCTCTCCTAATACTTCCATGATAGAGGTATCATAATTGTTTCCTCAATAATGATAATAAAGTGATTCAGCTGTCAATTCAGAAATGGAACTCCTCCCTGTTTTTTAAGCCAAGATTATCAAATAAGCAGAATGCAAGCAAAAACGTGGCTTTGTGGAGTGTTTCTTGGGAGGAAAAATTAATGATGCCACTAGGAATTTTTAATGCCGTTCTGTTTATTTATAAACAACATAAAAGGTCTTTTCTTTTTCTTTGAACTATAAAGAATCAAACAATAAGAAATAATTTATTTGCTTCTAGCCTATGGTTTGATGGTTCCTCATATGAATTAGAGATGCAGTCATGAGCAAGGCTGTGATGATTGGTGCTCTCCTTCACAGGAGATTTGGACCACCATTTTTATTTTTTAATTTGGACATTCACCAGATGCAAATGCATCTCTTTGCATACTGCAGACCATTTTGACACTGCAGAGCCAAACAGTTTAGCTCACCCGTTTAAAAAGGCACAGCATCACTGATCAGTGACAGCTAGACCCTGCCATCAGTGACAGCCTAGAACCATCATGATGAAGGCCAAATGTGTCTTGGGACTGTTGCCCTCAGGTGCTCCACTGCCTTGGCAGACAAACTGGACCTTTCCAGAGCCCACACAGAACTGGAGACAGCAGACATACACCCTGTTTTAGCACCATGAAGTCCAAGCAGAGGATGCTTACATGTGTATGTATCCCATTGCTGACCTCTCTTGCAGGGGGAAAACTCATCTCCCTCTTGTCCACCACTGGCTGTGTGGGATGAGAACTTTGTGAACAGAAGTCATTTGATGCATACTATCAGCTTTTCAACCCTAAGTGACAGGTATCAGGTGGTAGCAGCTTCCAGATGCAATCAGACACTCTCCCCTCAGTCAAATAATGCACCACTCCCATGTAGCACAGTTGAGAATGTGGAGCAGGTGTGGCAGAGGGACAGTAACAAACAGCTCAGACCATAAATTTGAGTTTCTGCAAAACAGCAATGTGGGGAGCACAGGTTTGTTCTCTCTGTAGGGATTTCAGGGTGGCTGATGACCACACAGCACTCAGCTGTTTGCAATGCACAGGCAGAACATGCTTAGTGTTGGTTCTGTTCCTCCCTTTCTCAGGCAGATTCTTCTGGCTACATCCTACAGTCCTTCTTCAGAGGTCTTTTGGCAGCCTTGTCTCCTCTCAGGGTTTACTTCTCTCCCATAAAGGTGTATCTCCAGTTGCCATACATAACACAACTTTCCTCACAGTGGTTTTATGTATCTGCCAAGACAAAGCAGTGTGGTATTGCATAGATTCCTATTTTGTGCAAAAAGATTCTAGTAACATCAGAAGCTGTGTCTGTAGTTCAATTCTGGTTCAAAGAATGGTGAGACAAACTTTTAGGCAAAACATTATCAGCTGTTTTACCATCCCTCTAGGAGCATCCTGTATTGGGGTGAGGGTTTGGTTCTGTATTCATGGAAGGTGAAATCAGTCCTAGCACAGAGGGCTGGCGAGCATCTTCAAAGACCTCGTCACTGATGGCAGTCTCGTAAGTAGGTGGTGGAGTGAGCGGCTCCAGTGGTTCAAACCTTTCTTCAAAGTCTTTCTCCTCATGGATGTCCGAAACAAACCTCTGCAGTCTCGGGGGCAGCACCAGCTGCAGCTGCGTCCTGGAGCCCAGGTCTGTCTCGGAGGTGTGCATTGTGTCTGGTGGCACTGGCCCCTGGAGAGCCTCCACCATCATCTCTTGTCGGGCAGAGGATTCAATAACGACGTTGTAGGGGGGAGGCTCGCTCAGCGGCGAGGGCACGGAGCCTGGGCTGGATGTGATTGTCCATATTGCTGGAGCTGACATGGTCATCACCTCCTCGTAGGTGGGTGCCTCGTAGGCAGCGTTCACCCTGTGCCAGAGAGCAATGCCACACACATGTTATTTTACTGCGTAGTTCGTGTTTATAGGACAGGACTGTAGGGACCATGCTACAATCAACAAATGGGGCTGAGGCAGGGTCTCCCACGTGATACTGCTGTGTAGGATATTCTGCCCCTGGATCAGCTCACCTCTCCAGCCAACTGAATGTCTTTCTTACTGGTATAGAAAACAGCTCATCTGACCACTTTTCCAACACTCCCCAGAGTTAGTGAAGCTACCCACAGTGTCCTAGGCTTAACCTGGTGTCTTCCTACAGTTAAAATGTATCACTAAGGATTGCTAACTACTAGTTATCTCATAAAACAGGACCTATTTTGTTTAATATATTAGCTCAATGTCCATCCATTTTTAAGAAGTGGAGAAAATTAAGTATTTTCATTTAGTTTAAACGAGGGCTAATTATTCCATGTTTAATAAAACTATCTGCAAAAAAAAAAGTTACTTTGGAGACATTTCCCTTTTCAGGTCGTATTTTTAAATAAAAGGATACTAGTTTTCTTCAAGAATTCCCCCAAACTAGCAGGGCTCAATATAGATTTCTTTTTTCATATAGTCTTTCTAAAAATAAACATTGTATTTGGGAACATCAAGTCATTTATGCACGTGGATAATGATTATTTGGATTACACAATGAAGCAAGGCTACAAATAAAGTTAACCTCTTCACTGACAGTAGGAAAACTGGGGTTAAATTAGGTGATGCTGAGAACCTGCAAATGAACATGAAGCCAAAAAGAGGTGGTAGTATTCAGAGTCTCTAAAAATCCAGGGTTTTATAAGTGTCAAGCAGGAATTTGAAGAGTGGAAACACACCCAGTTACAGGTTTCTCTTAAAGTTTGCCAAGAAACAGTTGCTCTAGAGATAAGGTTTATAGAGCTAAACCCAAATAAGATTTGGTATTGCTTCAACATTTTTTTTTTCTTTTTCCTTGTCTGACTCATTGTTGGCAAGCCTTGATTACTCAAAGAAAAATAAAATGGGCCTGGATTGGTTTAACATTGCCAAGTTTTAGTGGATCAGTTCCCAGGGGGAAGAAAATATATATTATAAAAGGTACAGGATATGCGTGGCATTGACATTTGCAACCTCCATGTCAATTATGAAGGAAAAGGATCCGAAGAGAACTTTTGTCTTTGGGAACAGGGTCTGCATCTGGTGTCTGAGGAGAAGGGCAGCAAAAGAATGTTTAAAATGGCCACGAGTGAGGTGAGAGAGTTAAAGAGGAGTAACCAGGTTGCTGCTTACCCTGCTTGGCTTTGCCTGTTTGGAGGGATTTCATTTGCGTCATGCCGCTGTTGATTCCTCAGGTAACACTCGACAAACACACTCAGCAAATAGCCGACCAGGCACACTCCCCCTACCCCGAGGAAGAAATAGCCTACTGGGTTGATGTTAGAGGAGATGGCCAGCATGGTGACCCCGATGAGAAGAGCAGCGGTGAACAGAAGCAGCAAGGTTTGGCGGATGTTCTTCCAGCGTGTCTCTAACCACATGGCCGAAGGGATGGTGGTGGCGGGCACTTGAGAACAGATGGGCACTTAAAGGGACAGACATCTGTGGAAGATGGAACCGTTTTTTTCAACATGAAACATGAGGCCATAAACACATTTCTAAGTATTGTGACCCAAGTGAAAACATACACACTCGAGTACGTCATAAACCTGGGCAATCTGTGCACACCAATGTAAACATATTAGAATTTCCTATGTACATGCATATTGAATAGTTGGAATACTTGGACAAGGTTGCAAAACGTAAAACGCACAAATAGACCACCAGCACTTATTACCAGACATACCTAAAAAGGTCTGGCTTAACAGGGAGGCAGATTGAGGCTACTGTGAAAGCAAGACACAGAATAACTTAGAGGGTTAATTCTAGGACATTTGTGCCTTGCATAATCAACATTCAAATACTCATTCAAATCCCGGAAGAAAAGCAGCACTATTTCATAGCCTGTCTGCCCTGGTAAACTGGGCATCTTACTTCAATGTAGCACTAGAGCAGTAATGTAACTTTAGGTTCTGGATGTAGCTAGGGCATGAGTATTTTTGTAAAATGTAGGGGTTTATTTTAGTTTTTGCCGGTATTCTCAGTTCTTTTCCTGCTGATGTGCGTTTTTTTTTTTTTTTTTTTTTGGTTCTGTTCTCAGACATGAGAGCCTTTCCTGTCCCCCATTCCAAACCCCATTTCTGTGAAAGAGACAGCAGTTTTCACTGTGTGCAGTCGAAACGGAATGAATACCAGGAATCTGTGGCATTCAAGAATACCATAATTAAGGAGCTGTCTTGCACGTGTTATACTAACCTACATCTATCCCACTGTTTTGGTGAAGATCTCTTTGAAGGAAAAAAGCATGAAACAATGGGCATATTTTTTATGAATATGCATCTTCAAACAAACAAACAGGTTTATATAGCTCCGCATTATATTGTGTGCTTTCCCCTTATTACAGCAAAAATAGTTAAATGTATATAAGCAAAAGAAACACATTTTTTTAGCATCTACTTACCAGAAAGAGGTTTCGGTAGGTACGAGCAGTCATGTTTTAACTTCTCTCTTCATCACAAGGAAAAAGGTGCACTGCTGCTTCCTGCTCTGACCCGAGGATAGAACACCAGTTAAAACTCTCCCTTCCTCTTTTTGAGTTTTTTGGTAGGGAAACTATGAAGATTTCTTTCAAAAATAGGAGTCGGAAACTAGTGAATATGGGAAGATACCAACTGATGGGAAGATCCCATTGTACAAGTTTTGCGTGGGAAAGCAGAATCTCTGTTTTCCAGGTTCTGAATCCAAAGCAGTTTCTAGACGATCACACACCTTCTACTCTTCTGCAGCTCTTCTCGGTCTGTCCCACAAAAGCAGGAAACTCATTAGGAAAGAGGGCGGAGTGAGCAGTGGGGGAGTGCTTACCTGTGTCGTATCTCTTCGGTCTGCTTCACTTCAATGAGAGAAACTGCCCTGAAAATTCTGGATTTTCCCCCACGTAGCAAAGAAATCTTGATCTCTGCCTCACAAAGCAGGAACAACTGCCTGCCCAGCCCACGTCACGTGGCCCACACATAAATCTATTTATGACTTCTGTAAAATGTAAATCTGTACATTTGTCCTGATCGAGTCCTGTTTGTCAAATGTTGTTTTATGTCCTCCTTGATTTTACAAACAAAACCGGGGGGGGGGAAAGGGGGAAAGAGGGAAAGAGGTGATTATTTCACATAGGGCTGAGTTAAAAACATTTTTACTCCCTGATTTATCTGGGAATGGAATGAGAGGTAATGATAAGCAAGGTACTGAATTGCTTCTGTTATCTGAACCTTTAGTGTGTGTCTGAAAACTAGAATGGAATGGAATGGAATGGAATGGAATGGAATGGAATGGAATGGAATGGAATAGAATAGAATAGAATAGAATAGAATAGAATAGAATAGAATAGAATAGAATAATTTCAGTTGGAAGGGACCTACACATTCTCCAACTCCCCACCTGCTTCAGGGCTGACCAGAAGCTAAAGCATGTTATTAAGCCATTGTCCAAATGCCTTTTAAACACTGGCAGGCTTGGGGTATTGGCCACCTCTCTAGGAAGCCTGTTTCAGTGTCTGACCACCCTCTAGGTAAGGAAATGTTTCCTGATGTCCTCTGACACAGCTTTAAACCATCTCCTCTTGTCCTATCACTGGATCCCCAGGAGAAGGAATGAGAACCTCCCTCTCCCCTTCCCCTCCTCAGGGAGCTGCAGAGAGCAAGGGGGTCACCTCACAGCCTCCCTTTTTCCCTGAGTCATCAGCCACTCCTCCCAGGACACACCTTCCAGCCTCTTCACCAGCTTTGTTGCCCTCCTCTGCACACATTCAAAGACTTTCCCACCCCTCTGAAATGGTGGGCCCAGAACTGCTCCTGGCACTCCAGGTGAGGCCGCATCAACACTCCCAGGAGTCCTTCTCTATTCACAAATAGCAATTCTAAGGGGGCATCTTTCTTACTTATCTCACTGAGTATCTGTGACAAGAAGTTATATCTTACAAACTTCAGGAATTTCCTAGATGTGCTCATCTATGTGATTTGTTATTCTCAGGTGATGCCTGGGAAAGTGGAATCTTCCATAAGGGTAAGGGCTGCTGATTCAGAGATTTCCCTTAAATGCCTATAGGAGAACTCATCAGTGCTTACCTCACTGTAAGTTCTTGAATACTATAGGATGAATAATCTCCAGTAGCAGGGTGCAGCTCATGGTGGTCTGTAACAGGGAGATGCCCTAGTGCTAAATGTTGATTAATAGAACTTAGTTTGGAAGTTTCTTGCCAACAGGAATTGCATGAAGTTCAACAAAGACAAATGTAAAGTCCTGCAGGGATGAAATAATACCAAGCAGCAGTACAGGCTGGGGTTAGACTGACTGGCATGCAGCTCTGCTGAAATAAGCTTGGTGGACATGATGAAAGGGAAACTCAGCAGGAGTCAGCAGTGTGCCCTTGAAGCAAGGAAGGCCAGCTGTGTCCTGGGCTGCATCAGTAAGAGGGTAGTGAACAGATCAAGGGGTGGGATTATTCTGAGCAGCACTTGTTAGGACAGACATGAAATATTGTGTACAGTTTTAGTCCCCCCAAGTTTGGATGTGGTCTGAAAAATTGGATATGGTCTGGTGAATGCCTTGAGAGTTGGAGAACATTGACAGCTTAAGAGGCTGGATTTGTACAGCTGAGAGGAGAGAAGGCTTGGCTGCTCACAGTTTTCCAATAGTAGTAGGTAGTTACAGAGAGGAGGGGGGAGTTTTCATGAGACTACATAGTGACAGGATAAGAGGCAACAGGAAAAAGAGTAAGTGCCTCTAGATGTAGGAAAAACAGACTTTAATGTGAAAACGGCAACATGCTATTACTTGCCTAGAGGAATGGAGGAATCCTCTTGGCTGGAAATATTCAAGACACAGCTGAGTCCAGAGCCCAGCTCTCAGTAAGAGGTTGGACCAGATATCTGCCCTTCCAGCCTAGACTTGTCAATGTTTCTGTGTTTTGAATACTTTCTCCTTATAATTGTCTTTCTGGCTGCTGACAGATAAAGGACCTTTAGCTTTGTTATCCATTCTTTGCTTTCAAGAGAATTCTTTTGAAGATGGCAGACTTAACACCCACATAAAGGGGAGAAAGTCAGGATTCCGGGGTGTAGCATGTCATTTTGCAAAGCTATTATTTAGATGAAAATATGATTTCCATTTTGGGGTTGCCTGGTGTTGAGAACACCTTAACGCCTAAGGAAGAGTTGAGAAAACTGTTTTGAGAGCCTCTTTACACAGGCATAGTGACTGACCCATGGTAGAATCTGCACGTGTCAGTACAAACAGCAACAACTTTCTAACCAGTGTAGCTGGTGGTTGTTAGAACCATTCCTCAGAGATAAAAGATTTACATCCTGCTTATTTGGGGAAGTAATTAAAATTATCCTCCTGCCTGTTCTCCATTTCCTTGTGTCTTCCTTGCAGTGACTCAGTCCTCAGGTGATCTCTCACTGAACCAGCCCAGCTGTCTCAGTGGGAAAGTACCTTTTTCCAAAGTGAATTTACTGGGCTTAATCTCATCCCTAAAGTATCATCTAACCATTAGTTCCCCATTAAAGGGAAGCAATAGGAAAACATATCCAGAGTGGTGGAAGGGAAGGGAAGGATGAGTGGGAATAATTTCCAGGGCTGTAGTGGCTGTCATTTGATTGACTTGGCCCAAACCATTGGAGCAGAAGGAAATCTTCCTGCTTTGATGGACTAAGCCCCACAGAAAGGTGTAGAAAGAATCTAAGACCCATTTTTTACTCAGCAAAGCCTATTAGATATATCATGGATTACCAGCTCAGCTTGATGACTTTAGACAACTCCCAGCTCTGGTATGTACACTGTCTACTGTCCAAAGGCTTCAACAATTTGACCATTGTTGAATCCCCCTTGTAAGTTCCTTCAGAAGGTACATCAGCTGTGTGGAGGGAGCTGAGGCATTTTGCTTTATCTGCACATTCTCCTGTGGGGAGTAGGCACTGCTTTGGGGCTACATCTTTTTGCTAAGTTAGTAGAAGGTTATAGCAGTGAAAAAATTCTTCATTATTCACTGGAGAACTACTTCTGTGATTGGAAATGCTGTATTTTATTTGTGGATAGATAGAAAGATATTGGTTTTGCTGAAAATCTGTACCGTAGTTTTGATTGGTGCACCATCTTTTTAAAATAGTCTTGGACATAGTTATGAAATATTGGGATGAAAGAGGCTAGAAATGTTAGGTCTGTGTTGAATTGGTTGTTGCTTGTATTGATTGCATCAGTTTATTTCTGTTAAAGTTCAGAGCTCAGTAACTCCTGTAGATTTTACCCATGCAATTTGTGGATGACTGTGCTGAATTTTTAGGAGTTATTTTTGTTCATTTACAAGCACGCATAAAACAACAATATTTTATGATGCAGCTGTGAGTGCATTAGTTGAACATGTTTATGAATGTGATACATACTGCTTTGTGAGTCTAAGGATACAAAGCAGGATGAATTTCTATGAACTAACATTTGCAATATGTTTTCTATCAGAAAAGTGCTTCTATATGAAGCCTTTTAGCATTTCTGAAGGACTTCTGAAATTTTTGTCTGTTTGCTGTTTTGGTTCACTCCACAGTCTGGTTCAGACTGTCACTGGGATCCATAACAAAGAAAAACTGATCACACAGATGCATCAAGAAGTTTTTGGTGATTAAAAGGTGCAGAAAAAGCAGTGGGGCTTGGGTAAGGCCTGAGAGATATCACCCTGTGGGGTTTGTTAAACAAGGTGTTCAAGCCTGGGAGAGTAAACAAGGACATTAATCCTGCCATGCTAAACTGTCTCCCTTCCATGCGCAGCAGAGATTTTTTTCTTTTTTATAGAAAGCTTTCTGTTCTCTGTTGTTCAGTTATACTGTGGAAACCTTCATTTAACAGTATATTTCTTTAGTTAGGACTGTGAAATTCCTCTTTTTTTTTTTTAATTCTTTCTTTATTTCTTCCCGTATCTCGTTGTCAGCCTCTAGGAAGCATTTCACCTTTCCCCTCTTTCATCTCACTATCTACTCAACCTTCTGCCCAGACTGCTACTAATTAACTTAGTACCTGCAGTAAGCTCAGTTATCAGCTTGGTATGCAGAGAAGCTTGCTTTATTCCCAAGGGCTTGTGACGTGCACACCATGGCACGATTAATCTGACCGTAATCACTAAGTCTATTCTTCCCCATAACCTCATCCTGAAGCAATTTCTGAGAACCTGAGCAAGTACTGGGGACAAAGTGTTATTGAATCACCTTTTCCAGTCTTGTCTGCCTCTCCTTTTGGCCCCCAGGTTTTGCACAGTCACTTTTGTGACTAGGCAAATTGCATCACTGCATTTTATCTAGAGATCATGGGGCAGTCATGAGCTCTGGTTTCTGGTCAATTTTAGGCAGGAGAAAGCAAAACCCCAAGGAAAGCAGAACGCCTATACTTGGACATTCAAAATACGTGTGTAACTTTGTGAAAACTATTTATATTTGACCTGCCAGAGCTTAATGGTCATACATTTCTTGGGAACTGGCAATCTCTGTTTCCTTCCAGTTTATTCTAGTTCTTACAGGACAGAGGTTGGAAGTTATATGTGTAGTCACTGTATGGTGGATTTTTTTGGCATGACTGTCTTCTACCTGCAGTGGCTTTTCTCTGTAGATCAGGGATGTGGTCACAGAAGGACTGATATTACACAAAGAGCTTCTACTGATGCTCTTAATTCTTCAGCTGTCTGAAGGATGCCTGAAAAGCATAAATGTACAGGGGTTGAGTCAGAGACACTTGTTATGTTCTGCAGAACTAAAGGATTTCTCTTTTCTGAAAGTGGGGAGTCACGTTCAAGATGTGAAGTGTTTTCAGGGCTGTCTGTACACCTAAAGCTCCTAAGTATTTAAAATTAACAAAGCAGCGCCTCCTTCTCCTGCCAGGAGAGGAACAAAAATAGGAAGCATTTACCAAGATGATATGAGGGGTTTTATATCCTCTTACAGACGTTTAAATTCACATACCTCATGTTTTGCTTTTTGTCTGGGAAAAAAAAAGAAAGTGAAGGCTAGAACCTTCCTCATCTTTTTATTCAGAGTCCTCCTTAGGGCAAGCACTTTAAATTTGTGAGGTTTCATTAGCATTGGTAAAACTTTTTGCAGCTGATATAGTTTAATGATAGAGCCCAGCTTGGTCTAAATTATTTACTTTTTGCTGGAAGACTTTCTTCACTTGTGTAGAATCTGTGCACACTGCAGAACTTCTACTGAGATGTTACTGTATGTGGGATGTAAACTAGCAGTATGCACTTCTCTGCAGGAATCCAACCTGGTGACTGAAATGCTTCTAAATGGGACATTACAGTGACCTCTCCTTTTTTGCTAATTTAGAGCTCCTAATGTGCATTAGACAGAGGAGGAGATGGCCATGACTAAATGTGAGGAAGGAGAGCAGTTAATATCCCACTGCCAGAATATGGTGAAAGAATCATGTGGAATGCTGTGGAAATTTCCGTAGTGTGGAAAGAGCAAATGAGCAGAAAGAAATAGTTGTAAGATGAAACTAAGGATTTGATTCAGAATAGTTAAAAGAACATAGGAAGATAATTTGCTGTCATTCTAGACTGTACTAACTGTCTCTGGAAAGAAGAGAAAATCAGACCTGTGTATGCTGAGCGGCTTTACGATGGAACATTCCTTTTCTCCAGACGTAATTTCACCATTCTAAAATAGGAAACTTTTCAGCTGAAGGACATGAGATGCAGTGAGAAAAGTTAATGTGTAATTGCCACAGTTTCTGTTCCTTATCTTCCTCTCTGGTTCTAGCAACATATTCTTGCTGCTTATGTTGCCAAACCTGTTATACATTGGAGCCCTCCCTGACATATTCTGAATGGCTAACAGGACATAAACAAGTAAAAAGGAAAAAAGTGCTGTTTTCTCTCGTGTTAGTACACTAACAGTCAAAGAAATACGCAGGAAGTGTCAGTATGGCCACAGGAGAAGAGAAAGGATCTCATAGCCTATTTCTGTGTTGAAGAAAGGGGGATGCCCTTTTCCTTTCAACAGCACTGGATGGTTCTTCTAGAGAACCACACCTGAAATACTTGGGAATTAACCACCCAATAGTAAAATACAGGCTACTTGGGTTGGAATTCAGCAACTCTGCAACTTGCTGTGGACTAAAATGTAATAGAAGTGAGAAGATGAGAAAGAGGCTGAAGTGCCTGTTCCAGAATGCAGATTCCTGAGCAGGAATTTGGCATCGCTTCCTGTCGCTGGTGGGACCCACAGTGTCTCTCCAATAGGTGGTCCTACATTCCTATTGTGTAATATTGCACTTTCTTCAAATTCTTTCAGTAAATAGTGGAGTGGGAGAATGGGGAAAGTGTTGCCAGACACAGAAATCACTTAGCTATTTTATTGATGGGTTGTGCTCTGGAGAAGAAGAGGACACTGCTCGTATTGATATTGGCCCCTTCCTGAGTGCTGTGCTTTGTAGCAAGTCAAGCACAGAATCCCACGTGCTCCTTGATGCCTGTTCTCAGCCTAAGGTGCTCAAGGTCTAAAGCAAGCGTGACAAAGCCACAGCATAATTTAGCTATGGAAGACCACAGATAGATAACTTAGTATGAAATGAAACTCAAAGAAAAGAAAAGAAAACTAAGTAAAATCTATTGTAGTAAAGGTAGGTTTTGCTTGAAAACTAGGTCTGTAACTGGGATTCTTTTTTTTTTCCTTCATTAGATATTCTCCACTCAAAGGCAACACTGTTTCAAGCCTAGTTTTACCACTAGTTTTCATTGCACTTTGCTCCAGCCACGTGCCATAAAGGCAGCACACCTTAGAGGGAGGAAACTCAATCTGGTTCCTTTTTCTGCCTCAGGAAAAATGGGTGTTACATTTCAGTTACATCCCTGCAAATAAGCATTCACAGGGGTCACTGAAAGAGCAAATATGTTATTTTATAAAAGCAAATAGTCACATGAACTGAAAAGAATGTAGCTTTTATCTTGGCATGGTTCCTCAGCCCGAGCTGTCAGTCTGTTTAGTGATCCAGACAGATTTTGTCCACTTCTGGCGTGGATTTGCATTCCTAATGGACACTGCCAAATTAGCAAGAGCACATCATAATGCATTTCTGGTATGTGCCATTCTCATGCCTTGTGGTGTTGCAGTTTGTATGGCATCTGCATTGTCATTCTGGTACATTCTAGAATGTCATTGTGACCATGTTTCAGATGTTTGTTCCTGTGGGGGCAAATGACTGTTTCCAAGGTCAGCCATCAGCTGCAGGGACAGTCTCATAAAAGCACCACACCACATCACTGCCAGTCCAGTGGCAATGTGTAAATGAGCATTGTGAAAGCAATACACCACCTTTTGCTTTCTCCTGAGGCGGCAGCAGTAGTGATACTGCAAGCTCCTATTGTTTGTGAAGGGGAACTCTGTGTTATCAGGGCTTCTGTTGCTGAGAGATAGCTTTCTTGTTCACTGTAGGCAACAAAAAACCAGGACACTCAATATGTGGAATTAACTGTATATCTGGTTGAATTGACGGCTCTGAGAATTTATTAATGGTGATGACTGTGCAAGTTTGCTTGTTCCACATTGTACCTGTTTCAGGAGAAAGCTTGGACTGGTTGCAAAGGGTCTTGCTGTGAAAATGAGAAGATTGCTATTGAAGGGAGAATTTCAGGGGAGAGTGGTTGTAGTTTGCAGACATTGGTGTTGAAGTGAAGTCATATTTGATGCCAAAGATGGTCCTTGTGATAGTGCCTGTTTCTTGAATTAAGTTTACTGGCTATTGGCAGCCTCTGATTCATAGAACTGTTCTGTGAAATCCCTTGCAGATGATGAAAGATGCCAGAGTGATTCATGAGAAGGTGTTAACTATTAGAAAAGCTCTCATTGACACCTGGGGCATATGAGAGATCACAGTCTTGGCTGAAGAGATTTCTTTGACTATATTGGAACTATACTGATGAGGTATATATTCTTGTCCACTGCCTCCCCCATTCCTCTCTGCTTCCTCCAAATATTGTCTTGCTTGATTAAAAAAAGAGAGAATGGTCTTTTATCAGAATCACCATTATATGCCCCTTTACTTCTCACACCTGAGTGTGTGGGCAGTATGCAACACCCAGAGCTCTCACAGGTCTACACCTACTTGAGATTCATTGATATTGAGAAAGTCCCTGGGTCCCATTAATACTGATGAAGTTTCAAAGTCTCTGATATATGGTGGTGCTCCTTTTAGCCAGATTCTCCTGCTCATGAAGCTACTCAGCAAGAACTTTGACAATCACCAAGACTTCCTAAATTCAAGCACTGTTATGGCATGTACATTTGGCCAACTTAAGTAAAAATAAAGGGCCTCCATGATGAGAGCTGACTCCTCTGCTTCCTTGGCAATATTATGTTCACCTGCTGATTTTAAATTATATTTGCAAAGTAGGGGTCAGGGTAGAATGAGGGCTGTATGGAGATGAACTGAGTTTCAATTTCCTATGAGCACTGTAAAGGCCAGATGATTTTTTTTTATGCAAAATCCTTAACAATTGTTTGCTTGTACTGAGGACTACAGCTTTCTGCATGTCTTGCATCTGCTTGCTGCTTTCCTCTTGCAATCCTATCCTGAAGGGTTGTTCCATGGCAGCCCAGCTATGGTGAACTTTGTTAAGCCTGCCTCACCATTTCTAAAATTCTGAACTCAAGTATATGAAACTGGCAATACAGTATCTACCATGTCAACACACTCCATTACAGGGTTGGAGAAGGCAGAGTTATCTTAATTTCCATGCAGAGGCTTGTTTCAGAGATTATTTTTATGCTCCTATTTTATATTTTGTTAATTTGGAGGCTGAATATTTTCTCTTACAAGTTGTGTTGAAACTGATAGGTCAAACAAGCAGTATGGAATTTGGCTGTAAACATGTTTCCAAACAAAAAGTAGACAAAATCAAAGCTTCCTGTGAATTTTGGCTCTCTGAATGGAGAAGTTTTGGCTAGAAATTGCCATAGTAAGAGGGTTTTGTGGTAGGTCAGTAAGAGACAATGGAAGTGGTACAGCTTGAAAACATACACAAAATGGTGAAAAAAATCAAACCTGACATTCTCCAGATTAATACTGGATGTATGCTCTTGAATGAGTCAAAGAGAAAAGAAATTAGTCTTTTGGAGTCATAGATGAGATACTGGTAGTATAAATAACAAGGCTGTGGTTAGGTGATTCTCAACATTTGACGTGCCTACACAAAACTCTTCAGGATGAGAGAGTTGTTGTTGCTGATCCTAAACCCTCTGGTTTAACTGTTGACCCTTCTGAGTTATCTCCATAGCATTCACACCAAGCCAGCTGGGCCAGTTAGTTGAGCACTAACAAAGTGTAAATATTTACTGCCTGAAAAATCTAACTTCTCCCATTTTGGTAGAGCCCCATGATTGATTATAGCTCTGTCTTTCATTCTGCAAATATATTTACATTAGTTATACAAATACATTATCAATTCTTAATATTCTTTGAGATGGAAGTAAACATCTTTCCCTCCTTTCATTATATTTTAGTTTGTGCAGCTGTACTCGCTGTTAAAATTTTTCCCTGTTCCCAGTTTTATGCCAGCAAAGCATTGCTGGCATTCTTTATTTCAGGTCTACAATTTATTTAAGACCACTTGCTTCCTGAGAAGCCTGGATGCTTTTTATCCCATGCTGTGCTGGTTTTGGCTATGGAAGAGTTAATTTTCTTCAAAGTAACCATGACACATGATGGAGCCCTGCTGGCCTGGGAATGGTTGAACACCTGCTTGCCCATGGAAAGTGGTGAATGATTCCTTGTTTTGCTTTGATTGAGTATGCAGACCCTTCTTTACCTATTAACTGTCTTTATCTCAACTCATGTGTTTTCTCACTTTTACCCTTTTGATTCTCTCCCCCATCCTACCACAGGGAAGTGAGCCAAATTCACTGCAATTGAATAGAATTTTTTCTTTTACTACAGCAGTTCAGCTCCCTGCAGTCTGGGAATTATACTGGATTCTTACTAACTAAGGTGCTTTATGCAGGCTGATTTTCCAGTAGTGCTTGTTTTCTTAGTGCTATCCAGGCCACTGAGGTGCTTAATAAACTGGCAACAGAATTTTTTTTTTTTTTTTGTCATTTAAGTTTGATGTGGAAACACTATTTTTTGAGACATGTTGTTTGATAGTACTCCAAAACATTTAGGGACATTTCTCTGTAACAAGTCAGAAAACTTGAAGTCATAGATTCCATTTTTACTGCATGTCTGATACACAGAATAGATGTATTTGATAAATGTGTATGTACCTGTAATGCACAGCCCACACATGCCATGTGGAATGGTATGTAGTGTGTAATGTGCAAACACATTAGGACACATATTTAGCCATTCACAGAAGCAAAATGTTTCCCACATTCTTCATTAACAGATTTTCTAGATATTTAGGGTTATTGTATGGTTCCTAAGTGGTAGACACCTTCTTACTGAATGTCACAAAGTGATTTTTTTAAAGCTTTTATATATGCCAGGTATTTGTCAAAGCAAGTATCAGCTGTTCTCTACTGTTGTACATGCTTACACTACTGAGCCTTCCTTCTTCTCTGTGTGTCCTTATTGACTAACAAATAAATGATCCATTATTTTGTCTCCTAATGCTCTGCATAAACCACCCTTACCGTTTTCCAGGTGGCCTGTTGATGTGGAATAATTGCTAGGTGCTTTCCAATGAAATCCTATTGAGTAATTAATTGTGAACAGTCTGCACGTTGTTTGTTTACTGTCCTGATTCCTGTAAGTCACAATGTCCTTCTCTTGCCCTGACTGGACAAAGGCGCTGTATCACAGGTGGGAAGGAAGAGGGAAACAAGGAGAGTGTTCCTGTAACTGGCACTGACTTCTGATCCGGGTAATCTCAGATCAAATTCTAGTTACTACAAAGCCTTCAGCTGTGACTTTAACCAAATCCTGTCGTTCACTGCAGGTCTTTCAGAGAATGTACGCTTTTAGAATGGGGACTGACCCTTATTTGGTGCCTTGGAATCAGGGCCGAGATTTTCCTGAGCTAGCTCGCATCCTCCTTCAATGAAAAAAAAAAAAAAAAAATAGAAATGTTTCACCAAAGTACAAATGTTTCGCTGAAACAGATAAGTTCACGGTATTTCAGGTGTTGATCGTGTCTAAGGAATTGTCAGCACGACCCTCCGCCTGTATTACTGCGCCGGGGGTGTGAGCCTGCTGAGCGTCCCTAGCCCGCTCCGGGCACAGCAGCCTGTCGGGGGGCGCCCCGTTCCCTGCTCCCGCTCCCGCTCCCGTTCCCCGCTCCCGCTCCCGCTCCCGCTCCGCAGTGGATCGTGCCGTCCACACTAATCAGCCCCGGCTCCCGTTGTTAAAGGGGCCGCCGCACCGTTCCCATTTCCCGGAGGAGGGGCCCCGGGTGCTCCGTCCCCGAGGATTCCGCAGCTCCACACGCTCTGACAAGGGCCGCTCCAGCCCCGCTTTGTGCTGCGGCCTGCTTTAACCCCTTCTGCGCCCTTCAGAGTTGCAGGAGATGTTTGTGGGGAATAACAGCAGCTGTTCCAGATTATCTGGACAGAAGGAGATTGCGAGCACCTTTATCTCTAATTCTGCAAAAGAAATTTACTTGTCCGATTGCCTTTTCGTCCACACGTTCCTCTGCTGTCCTCATCTGCACCGCATCCAGTTCTGACCTCCCTTCCTTCTCATCCCATGTGTCTTTCTAGAAGCCAGTGGCACAAAAAAAAAAATATCTTTGCCTGTGCTTCCTGTCCTTTTGTTTGGATTAAGCAGCTATTATTCCCCTTATTTGCTTCACATTTCATTACTGCAAATTGTTAAACTTGTTGATCCAGCCTAGGCAAGGTCCATATCTTCACCCTTGTGCTTTCCAGCCTTTCCACAGTCTAATGACTTGTCTTTCTGCTGTCCATCCATCTGTGTTAACATGACCCTGGTAATCCTTTCACTTCTCTGCTTTGATTTCACATGTAATTCATGGATGTGAACTGGCTTTGTATATTCATATATCGCTGCTTTTGAAGGACTATGCTTACTGAGGGTGTAGAGTTTTCCTTTGTTAAAATTATTAGTTAAAGCCCATTATGAAGTTAATGGTGCAGTAAAGCCTAGAAACTTAACTCCTTTCTCTTAAGCATGATTATTATATAGATAATGAGAACTCTTTGCAAAATATTATCTTTAATTAGAGGGCCTTCCTCTGCTAGAGCTGTCCTCACGTCTTGTGTTTTCCATCTCTCTGAGTTATTCTCTTGTTGAGGATATATGTCCAGGGCAAGACTTCTGGATGATACAAACTGATTTTCCAAGTACTTTCATATATGCCAAGAGAATCTTTACCTGTGGAATGATTAGAGAACTTGATTTCTGAGTGGAAACCATCAGTGAAGAATTTCGACTTGATTATCATCTGATCCACTGCAGAACTTGAAGCTCTTAAACATTATGCTGAAATGATGAATTTTGAGCTTTTGAGCATTTCATGCCATGGATTTCCTAACATGCATGAATAAAACCATAGAATGAATTGGTATGAAATCTCATTTAGGTCAACTACTGTGCACTAAATGGTCAACTTCAAAGCTAGAAGGGGCTTGTATATGCATTTTCTGAAGATCTCCAAGAATGATATTACTCAGTCTCTCTTGGCAATTCTCAGTACTGAATCACTGTTATAGGAGATCAATTTTTTCCTTGAATATAGCTGAAATTTTCCTTGCTGCAACCCGACTGTTGTCACTTGTCCTTTTGCTGTGCCTTTAGTGATGAACCCAGATGTCATTTCTATGGAGGAGCTGCTTCATCTTTGCTGAATCATGGCCATTCCAGTCATCTCTGAAATTAGCAACCAATCCCGTAATTTCCTCCCTAATGATTTTTACCTGTTGACAAATATCCAAAGTTATACTGTCAAAATCCCCCTGATTCCCCAATTCATACAGTGCTGACAGTCAGACAAATTGATAACTATTTCTCATATAATTAAGTTTTACTAGCAGGCAACTTTGCTCAAAGCTTGAAAGTAAACTGAGTTATCTAAGGGCCCTGATGAGAGACTGATGCTGCACTGTCATGAGCCAGTTTAAAATTCAGTTGCTTGCAAAGGAGTCGTGCCATGTCCCTTTTCCATCACTGGCCACTTCTCCCAGTCCCCTTCACTGCACCGGCACTGGCATTCAGGATGTCAGCTGGACCCACTGGCCAATCCGACTGGGACTGTCCTGTGTCACCATGGTATGGAGGCATCTCAAGCTCTTTATACAACTGTAGTGATGGACACTCAGAGCTCTGTTTCCTTTTTCTGGCCCTGGGTGATAGTGAGGGTTAGTATCTCCATGCCAGTTTATCCTTATGTGGAGCAGTGGTAATAACGGGGACCAATATCAGCAATGCATTGTGAGATATTCAAATAAAGGTGGCAAGGAAATGGGAAGTGCTCATATTTATATGGAAACTATTTCTTCTACAGTCTTTACAGACATATGGGAAGACCCAATCCGTTTATAATCTAAAGGCAATTTAAAGACTTGTATAAATGGCAGGATGTTGTAATTGTTTTGATCAGGTTATGAATAATATTAATTTTTATATGTAATACTAAATTGTACACAGTATATAAATTGTGTATATAGTATATAATACAAATAATACCAAATTGTAAGATAGAAAAATAGTCATACTGTTAGTCCAGTATGAATCTAATATTTTGAAAAAAATTCATAAATCTATGCTCCTATATGTGTAGGTAGATGCACAGGTATTGATGTTTGCTGCTTACTGAAAAGCCAAAAATTACTGCTTTTCCAATGTTTACAATGCTGATTTTCTTACTTTTATTGGGTTTTACCATGTCTTGTTCTTAGCCTACTTTTCTGGAAATAAAACTTACTTTAGACAGTATGTCTGTGCCTGTATACCATTATCCCTGGTATCCATAACCTCTGGAATAGTTATCTTCTACCAATATTAGGGTATTGAGGTCTCAAAGATAATTTGTTGATTTGATAATTTTCTTAAAATTACGTTTTGCTAATTGACTGTTATCCCTTTGATAATTATCTCAAAGACACTTTTTTCCTGTTATCTCAGAGAAAAGATTCCTTTAAATTTAATTAAAATGGTCAACCGGGAAAAAGATCCAAAGGAGGGAAAGGTTTCAAAGTGAACCTCATCAAAGATCCAGCACAAGAGAAGGGTCTTGTAAGTGCTCCAGCAGACTCAATTAGAGTTCTTGCACCTGGAACAACAGCACAAAACAGATCTTTGGGAGATTTGTTATTGTTTCATCTATAGAACTTGCTGGTTCCAATGCTCGCATAAAAATAAAAAGGTAATAACTTTTTCTTTATTTAAAATAAAACATTTCTAGCCTGCAGAATTGTGGAGAAATGCTTAACAAAGCTTGATCTGTAAAGTTTTGAAAACAGGAAAATAACTACAATCACAGTGCCCTCTTAAAAAGAGTTGCTGGTTTTCAGGAGTTTTACTCATAATTGTAGTTGCAATACCAATGTTTTCTATTAGGCATTTTATTTTTAATGTAATTTCAGGAAACACTTCACTACTTCTGGTAAAATTTCTGCAGACCTTTTTTTTCAAAAGATGGGAGAAGTAAAGTAGGGTAGAAAAGCCATGATGACCTACTGTTAGAGCACTCTGGTATGGTGGGGTTTGTCATTTGTCTCTGTGGTGACTGCCACAGCTATGGTCATGGGAAGAATTAACAGAACAAATTACTGTGATGTTTGAGATGACACAGCAGGAGGGTCCCCAGCAAACTGATGGGACTGAGATGATTCAGGGTGAGTTACTCCAGTGCAAAATGGAGCAGTTATTTGTCCTGGGATTTCAACCTAATTTGCTGTGAGGCAGATCTAGAACACTCACCCAGTTGTGGGTAGTAGCCCTCTACAAAGGCAAAGGTCTGCCAGGACTCATTTTACCTTTGCCTAAGACTGGTACCACATAAAGGGTTCTTTAATTATCTACAAAAATTGCGACTGAAGAATCATTCCAACCCACAGGTCAGTCTCATGACTCATGATGACCAATCCTGTCCCCTTAAATTATCCTCCTCCAGTGCCTTTGCTATGGGACTAAATCAGTACTACGTAATCATGTTTCAGATTTTTCCAGTCTTCTACTTTCCCTTCCTACTCTGATCTATACACATGAATTCACATAACCCAGTTCACCGTCACCAAATAACTGTCATTACACTTGAGAGGACTAGAAAAAGGTGCTTTTCTGTGGTAAAAACAAACAAACAAACAAACAAACAAAAAACCAAAAAACCCCAAAACAGAAACAACCGGGAAAAAAAAGCCCCCCCAAAAAAACCAAGACCAAAAAACCCTCTTTCATTTCTAAAGGTCATCCCTGCAGGTCTGGGATTAGAAGCGCAGGGAGCAGGATGTGGATGTACAGAGCTGCCTGTCTTCCACCTCTGGAGCTGCCAGTCTGTCCCCTTCTGCCAGGGCAAATCTTCTCTGCTTAAGAGCACAGCTGCTCCACAGGCTGGCTGTTCAATCGACAATGATCTCTAGTTTCAAGTGTGACAGCACCGACCTGCTCGATCTCCATTCAGCTGCAGGTGGGGGCAGCGGAAGAGAAAGGGAGGGAGGGAGAGGGAGGACACTGCAACCTACGTGAATAATTGATAGTGCAAGGAAAGGAGAGCAGCTGGGTTCCCTGTCTCCATCTGCTCACCAGCTGGGGATGAGAGATCCTTGCTCAGGTAGGGGATGAACAGCTTAGCTGCTTTTATTCTCGTCTTGCTTGCAATGCCAATTAAAAATATTTTGCATCTAGAAGGAATGGGAGCAAAGATAGGTGGGGGAGGGTTGATCCAGATCTTCCCTTCTGCTTGCATGGCGTTGTGTAATGGATAGAGTTTGGGGCAGTTTCAGCCTCATCAGGGAAAGTGTGTGTGCTTTTGAAAAGACATTGTGCTATTCTGCATTGTGTAGAGAAGCAGTTGCAGAGACAGAAAGGGAGAGTGGAGGTGGGGAAAGCAGATGTCTGTGTAGGAAATGAAACAAACTAAAGGGATGGAGGGGCATGAGAGAGGGTCTGCCCAGACTCAAAGGAATCCCACCCTGATTATGTCAGTCTTGGACATAAAATGAGGAGTCCAAGTGCGCTGCGGGAGGTGCTGTCTGTGCACACCCGGTGCTATATTTAGAAGCAGCGTGCACAGATCTGTGGAAACAGCTGATGTGAAAACATGTGTGTTTCTGTCTGTGGATGCAGCTATGAGTTTGTGTAATATTGAAGTAAAACTTAAAAAATACAGGTTTTGCCCTGAAGAGTTTACCCTTGAAGGATATACTGCTGTGTTTATGTGGTACTGCGCAGCTTCCGTGGAGCTGCTGATGTTCTTACAATGACTCAATTAACAGAATTGCAGCGACCAGTTTCTGTGTTACAGCTAATACAGACTTTTCCTATGTGAGCAAGCTAAAATGCTAATGAAATTAAACACATGGAAAAAAAATCCGCTAACAAAAACTGGGAAAATACATAGCAAAAGGTATAGACACCAATTACTGTAATTGGTAATAACGTATATTAACGTGCCTACAAGGATGTCTGAAAGAACAAAAACTTACGTGCCAGTCCCTAAACCACGCAGTAACTATAAAATGCAGAATGATCCATGCAAGTATAGACACATACAGGGATTAAAATCTGAGACTGTAAGTACACTGAATTAGTCATATAAGAACGCAAGTATCAATAGGAGCTGAATCTACTTACTACAACTGAAGGCTTATAATAGGTAATATTTTCACGTCAGCAGGGTAAAGAGTAACAATCCTTAGCTTGACTGTAAGTTGAGGAACAGAAAGCGGTCCTGTGATTTGCTTATATGTGATTTATTCATATTGCTATTGCTAAAGGAGGCTAATTAGAACAGCAATTAAGGTATTTAATAATTGTTCGCTGTTTTGCTTATGCATGTTGAGGGCTTTGTACACAACTGGAGTTGCACAGAAGGTTAGGTAAAGCTGTGAGACAGTTAAATGAAAGCTGAGCTCAGTGTGGTTTTGTCTGTGAACAAAGTTGGCTCTTGCCTGGAGTGGCAAGCTGCCGAAGAACAAGAATGGCAGAAAGACCTGAGCCTCTCTGTATGCTTTGCTTTCACCATGGCCAGGCTTGATAGTGCTGCTGATAATGACCCTGAGATGGGGGAGGGCAGTAGTTACTGCTGGCAGCCCTCTCTAACAGCAAAAAATATTGTCTCTTCCTCCTTCCTAGATGCAGCAGAAATGGCAAGCTTGGCTTTTTGCCTTGGTCCAGTCACATCTCTGCTCAGAGATTCAGGTGAATGAGTAAGACCTGCTTGTGCAGAGAGCAGAAGCTCTGTTCAGTGCCCTGGGCCCATTTGGGAGGCATTTGAGTTGGAGTGAGGATGTATGAATTGGCCCATGCTCCAGCATCAGATCTTCTGGGGAATTACAAGAGGTAGACAAGAGGAAATTGAGCCACCTGGGCTCCATGCAAGTTACTGAAAACAGCGAGTGGAGCCTTTCTTGAGTTGTCACCTGTCTTGATTCCTTACTCCTTACAGTCTGTTTGCCCACCCATAGACCCTTGAAGTCCCCATAGTAATTTCCAGGTCTTTCAAGAGTAGAATTTATAGGAAGCATTAGGATGAAAATGCTGCATTCATCCCCAAAACTTTGATATAACTCCTTGCTCTCTGCATTTTTCTTTTTTTTTCTCATCTCTCTCTGCTAGCTCATATTTTCTCTCTGGTCTGTCTGCACTCTTCCTTTACATTTTTTCCTAGCTCTCTGGAAAATTCTGTCTCTTGTTCTGTGTTTCCTTATGTCCTCTTCATTAGTTAGAACAAACCCAGTGTGAGGCTGACATTTGGCGTAAGGCTGTAGCTGCTGCTTTTCTAAGTCTGGATGTAAAGAGAAAACATGACATCATCCTGTGGAATGAAACTGAGAAGCACAGGAAAAAAAAAAAAATACATGTCCAGAAGAACTCTCTGTTCTCATTTAAACACAGGTATATGCATATTCTTGCTATAGCAGACCACGTTCTCATGCTCAGTTTTTTATCAGGAATGACAATCTGTTGATGAGTGAATGGAAATACATGTGGTTAAGGCGTTTGTGACCCCTGAAAATTTGAGCTTTCCTAGTTTACACACTGCATCAATGAGCTATTTCATAAAGGGCGCAGAGCCAAATCTCTGCGGTACTTGATGTAAGTCATTTCCAAATGACAAGAATTTTGGATTTAGTGGATTTAGTATTTTCCTAGCCTTCCCTTTAAAAGAATGGAGATCTGTGGAGAACTGCTTTGATGCTCATTTTCCTCACTGGATACTGAGAGCCCGGAGATGAGATCTTGCTCTACAGCAGAGTTGAGTAAGTGAAACCCCTCTGCCGTCCCTGTCTAACGCTGTGCTTGTGTTACCCTCACGGACAACCTGGAGAGCAGCGTCCCCGGCTCGGCTGTCCCAGCAGCTGCTCCTGCACGCTGTGCTCCATCCCTGGGCTCCCACAACGGGGGGCTCCAGGGGGAACCGCTCTGCCACAGCGGAGGAGGGGCACAAGCCATCACCCCATCCCCCCTTGCCTCCTCGTCCTCCATACCTCCTCCTCCTCCCCTCCGTCCTCTGCGGGGCCACTGCCCGCCGGGCCCGGTCCCGGCCCTGCGAGTCCCTTCCCCGTCTATCCGGTGAATCCCGGCCCGGGAGGAAGAGGAGGGGTGGGGGCGGGAGCCGCGGCTTCGCAGGGGGCCGGGAGGGAGCCCGTGCCCTTCTTCATGGCGAGGCCGGCGAAGAGCAGGCTCCCGAGGAGGGAACCCGGGAGCTGACTCAGCGGAGCAGTCCAGCATGTTTTCCCGGGAGCACGGCTTCCCTGCCGGAGCCAGCGGAGGGTAGGTACCGGCACCGGGACCGGTGCCGGCGGCCGCGGGGCCTGGGGCCCTGCCTTCCCCGGGCAGCCCGGGGACGGGGCAGGGCAGCGGCTGCCGGCGTTGGGATCGCCGTGCTGGAGCAGCAAGAAGAGCCCTCGCGGGTTGGCTGGGAGGGCGGAGAACCGGGGAGGGGGAAGGCGATGGCTGAGCCCAGCCCGGCAGGTCCGGCTCTGGCTGTGGGCCCGGCGCTCGCTCCCTCCCTCCGTCCCTCCCGGCCCCGCTCCGGCCGGGGGAGGCGGGCCCTGGGGCAGCAGCGGGTGCCCCTCTCCTTGGAGGGAAAGAGGGAGGCTCGGCGGGCTTTCTCCTGCCGTCCTGGGAGTGGGGGACCTCTCCCATTGGGACTTCTCAGGAGGTGGCAGTGCGGGTTTGGATGGCAAGATTAATTTCCCCTGGGAGTTCTCCTTTCTCCTGCCCCGCAAGGAGAGCTTGGCCGGGTTCTCCGGGCTCTCCCGGTACCCTGCCCACCTCTTTGTGGGTGCACGAAGTCCTGAGCACGGGCTGCCCACGAGTGGGAGCGGTGGCCACCACGGGAGCTGCCCAGCAGCCAGAGGGGAGTGCGAGTGGCGGAGAGGTTCCTTACTGGAAGTCAGTCTGTGGGCAGAAAGTTTGTCACCAGCTGAGAGCAAACTGCCTCTCATCCATAGCGATTGCTTCCTTTTCCGAGTTCTGCTTCGGTAATTCCTTCTCTTGAGCTGTAGGAATCCCTGTGTAAGCAAATTTCAAAGCTGTACAGGTGTTCTGAGAGTAGGGCTATTCGTGTCATGTTTTCATCTGTCTCCACCAAGTAGCTAACAATTGCATTTGATAAAGCAAATGCATCTCTCTAAGGCAGAAACAAGAGAGTGAAACAGCAGAAGCTGTTTCTCAAGAGAAGTGGTTGCCCAGTATTTTCCTTATGAGCATTTCAGGCCTGTTCTTGTCTCACATTACCTTCCATTCTTCTGAATTGCCCATCCCCTCTAGTGAGGGATTTAAAAAACATATTAGTGTCTCCCTGTAAGAAACTCTTATCGGACTGGGACACCAGTTAATATACTGACTGTTGTTCCACAGATAGCTGCAAATCATCCTGTGGTGTTTCTCCTATTGGAAGGCTTCCAGATTAGCAGAAGTATTTACAACAGCTATACACCTGCTTCCCTATGAACTTTCAGGGAAACAGTTATCTGAGGATTTGGGGCACTTCCTTTTAGAGAGCAACAAATCCCCATTTGCTCTGGAATATTTATGAAAGGGTGTATGAAATTCTGTCCAATTTGTGTTTTTCTTAGAGCAAATACTTGCATTGACTTGGTTATTGAACTGACTCATCTATAGCAGATAGCAATGATTTTCAAAGCTGCGTAGAGAGATCCTTAGACTGAAATAGCAGAGGATGCTGCAAGACATCCAAGAAATACAAGGCATGAGCAGAGTTGTAGTGGCTTAGAGATCTTCAAAGATTCTTACTGTTCCATTTCAGAACTGAGAGTGGAATTTATCCGTGGATCAGCAGTACCTACATTTAGTTTGACTGCCTGCTTGAAATTAATGCACTGGTTACTGTCACTAGCAAAATCCCAGTTTAGCCTTCAGCATTTTCCAGGCCCTATGTTTCCCCATATTGCCATTTCCTAAGAAAAGCTTCAGCAAGTATACATTTGCACATAAGCATTCCTCTCCCAATCTGTAGAATTGCTTTCCTTTTTCAGAAGGATGATGTTGTTCTTTTCTGTGGTCAAAGAGTTTGAAAGTCCAATTTGAAAAGAAGTATGTTCCCTTTTTATAATACAGTCTAGTGCTTTTCATTCCAGAAGTTCAAAGTTCCGGAAATTGAATGTGGACTTTAAAGCAATAATTATAATAGCCCCAAATTTTTGTGGTGTTTTATAAAACATAACATAAAATCTGAGGCATTCTCTTGGATTTGCAAAGGCCCATGGCATATTCCTAATTTGGGATAATGACAGAATTGTGAACATCTCTAAATGTACAGTAAGACTGATGATTTTGGCATCTACTGGACTAATTTGGAAACTAGAACTGTACTAGGATTCAATAGTAAAGAAAAGTTTCTGCCCAAAGTTTTCCAGTCAGTCCAAAGCGTTGAGATGAATTTATGGTGAGAGGACAGGGGCAGGACTGGTCACACTGACCTCATGTAGGAGCTGCCAGATTTCCATGATGCAGGTGTGTATTTAACTCCTCTGAATGATTCAGCATTCACCTCAGTGACATGCCAAAGAAAACACTAGCATGCAACAAGGCCCCAGGACGTACAGTTGCACAAAAGGTTCTATTGTTACACTTCTTTCTGAAAATGAGAATTTATCAAATTAAGATCTTGCCTTTTCAGGGCTCACAGAACAGAAACTTCAGATTTTTAAGAGACAGTGAAAATGTTCCATGTATTGCCTTGGACATAAATTTTGCTCATCCCAAACATTCTTCAAGTAAATGAATAGGATGATAAATAAGGCATGTATTAGTATAGTATTAATATTAATTTAAAATACATTTGCCATCAAACTATTTCAATATTTATTTGAGGTTGTCAAGACTAACTCCTACGTCTTCCCTCCCAGACATGTTATGGCATTAATTTCTAGATACATGATACAGATCTCTCTCATTTGAGTTTCAGGAGAGAATTGTGGGATGGAAGCATAGTGTTACTTTGTGGTAGATGAGCCTGTATGCAAGTTACATGATGCCACTGGGCCACTAAAATGAATTGTGAATTGTCAGAGAACTGGTGGGCATTGTGATTCTTGAAGCTTGTGACAGAGTAGTTTCAAGATTACAGAAATATGTTGTACCTCCGTGCAAGAGGGAGTGTAGCCACAGCTTTCAGAGCAAGGGTCTGCGTGACTGCTCTCAGCTTGGGAAGCAGCAGCAGTCATGCATCTAAAAGCTACAGGACAGCAATTCTTGATTGCCTTTTAGGATTATTATATGCCTTATGTGATGATTGTATGGCCAGTGACGAGTGGCATCTCTCAGGCTCTGTCTTGGGGCTGGTGATCTTTAATGTTTTTATCAATGACATATACAGTGGGACTGAGGGCACCCTCAGCAAGTTTGCAGATAACACAGAGCTGAGGGGTGGAGTTGACACAACAGAAGAAGGGACCATCCAGAGAGACCTGGACAAGCTTGACAAGTGGTAGTCCCGTGAGAATCTGGTGAAGTTCAACAAGTCCAAATGCAATGTACTGCACCTGGTTTGGGGCAATCGCAGACATGGACACAGACTGGGAGATGAACTCATTGAGAGCAGGCCTGTGTAGAAGGCCTTGGGGGTTCTGGTAGAGGAAACGCTGGACATGAGCCTGCAGTGTGCGTTTACAGCCTGGAGAGCCAAACGTACCCTGGGCTGCATCACAAGAGGAGTGGCCAGCAGGTTGACAGAGGTGATTTTCCCTCTCTAGTCTGCTCTTGTGAGACTGCACGTGGAATACTGCATCCAGCTCTGGGGTCCCCAGCACAAAAGAGATGTGAACCTGCTAGGGTAGATCTAGAGGAGGCCACAAAGATGTTCTGAGGGCTGGAGCTCCTCTCCTACAAAAACAGGCTGAGAGAGCTTGTTGATCATCTTACTCATGTTGTTCAGCATGGAGAAAAGAATGACCGGGGAGACCTTACTGAAGCCTTCTAGTGCTTAGAAGGGGCTTATTAAAAAGGGAGAGTGACTTTTTACACGGCAGGTAGTGACAGGACGATGGGAATGGTTTTAAACTGAAAGAGAGGAGATTTATATTCCATGTTAAGAAGAAATTCTTTACTCAGAGGATAGCGAGGCGCTGGCACAGGTTGCCCAGAGAAGCTGTGGATGGCCCATCCCTGGAAGTGTTCAAGGCCAGGTTGGATGGAGCCCTGAGCAATCTCATGTAGTAGGTGACATCTGGCAGAGGGGTTGGGACTAGATGACCTTTAAGGTCGCTTCCAACCCAAACCCTTCTGTGATTCTATGACCACCTAACAATCATATTCATGATTTACATGATTACAATGTGGATGAGTTCTGTCTTCTGTAAACTTATGATTGGTTCCCAGCCCCACCTATGTGGCCTTCACCATGACTTAACCTCAGTTGTGACTGCTAACAAAAACTGTGAGAGGTGTGGAATGTTTCTAAAGTAACCACAGGAGAGGTGCAGCTGGCAGTGAGACTGCTGTGGGCAATACTAAATATGTCTTCTAAACTGCAGTGTAGTTCTTGTGTTGCTTTTTATTTTCTCTTCTATGAAATCAAATAAAGTCCTGCCGCTGTTTGTACACACTGCTGCTCCAGCAGGGACTATAGTAATAATATATTTTCCATAGCAGATGTGCAGGCAAAAGCTCACCTAATCTCCATGCTGGCTGTACCAGCAGTGGTAACATAAAACTGTTCCTGCATCTCTGCAGGGTGTTATGGATTCTGTTCCAGTGCCATCTCTGTTATGCTCCTGTCTTTGAGATTAATACCCAGGCTGTGGCAGCTGGGGCTGTCCTTTTGGTGCTGATTTCAGTGATGGATCAGAACTACTTTCATCCTTTTTAATACAGTTCTGTTTTGGGATCTGATTACAAAGCTTCTCGTGAGATGTGCCTTAATTCTGCTCCAAATCTATGATGGAAGAGGAAACTTGGCAAAGAAAAATCATTCAGCACTTCCATGACAGTTGTGAGGAAAATATTGTATGTGAGCAGAGGCAGAGCAGTCAGAAGCCAGGAAATTTTTGCTGTTACATCCTGGATGTTTTCAAGTGGCAAATGGTAAGTTCAGCCACCTCAGGGATTCTCACAGAGAGTGACAGCTTCCTTATAGGCAAGAAATGGCCTGGGGAGAGGAGTAGTAAGCAGAAGGCAAAGGAGACACTGCAGGCAAGCACTGACATCTTGAATTCTCTTGAGAGTTAACTTTTTCTTTCTTTTTTTTTCTCTTCTGCTTCTGTGTGTTACAGGAGGTCTGAGGAAGCTGTGCAGGGTTTTAGTGATGTTATAGACTCTCCCACTGAAGGCTTTCCATGTGTCCCCACTCCTGCTGTCCCCAACAAGGTAAAAGCAGTCCATGTTTGGCTCAGGGTTGGTGTATGCTTTGAGTTATGTGTGCAAAAGAATTGACTGAAATCAAGCTTGTGTGCATGTGTGTCTTGCAGCTATAGTTGCCTCCTTCTGTGAGAATCCTGAACTTGCTAATTTCACCAGTTCTTATGCCATACTATCTCAAGTCAGTCTGACCCATTGAAAGAGAAATTCCTGATACCTGGCTGACCAGGTTTCAGGTCAAGCTTTTGCAACACAAGCAGAAGACAATTTGGCCAGTTGTTTTGTCCATACTACCAATTAAGGAAGAACAATTCCATCATGTCTTCAGCAAGCTAGTAGTTTTTTGCCAAAATATGGAAGGAACTGTTGGCTCCTTCAATATCTGGTTTACCACAGAATGTTAGCTTCTGCAAATGTCAAGTTACTTTTCTCTGTTGCCTTTTCCTTTTCACAGACTGTGGACTTGTTTGAGATGATTGAAAAAATGCAGGTAAGGAGAAGTAATTCTGTCAAACTTTGGGATCTCTTAATGTTTTGTAGCAAATAATCAGCTACTATTTGTCCTATTGCTTCACTCAAAATATACTTTAATGCGGGCTTGCAGAATTTTTACATTTTCTAGGCTCAATCTCTTCAGTGGGATTTCAAAAGCATTTTTCTGTGTTCATTTTTCCAGTCAGCATGATGGAAGCAATAGACAAAGGTTATTATAATTCTGTCTGTTCTTTGCAGAAGTGTGATTCTGAGAGAAAATCAAAGTTGCATTAAGTTATCTCTGGCATCTTCTTCAGGAAACTCTGTTCTGCTGGGTAGCAGGTGTAATGACAGGTGATTAATGGGATGTTAACCTAACTGCATTTAGCAAGGTCAGACAGTTTAATAAATAACTACTGTAGGTCCTGTCTTTAACTTGTGTGAGAAAGAAGGACTCTGGCTTAATTCTTACACAGAAATACATCATTTAGTGGCATATATTATGTTATAAACCTAAAATAGGACAGAATTGGGTTTTTTCCTCTTTTACCATATCAGATAAGGAAATAGTAATATGTTATATGTGTTAAATAACTAACAATTAAGTTAGATTATGTTTTCAGATTATGTGTTGTCAGTGTTTCTCAGCTCCCAGTTTACCATATGGAAAATCTGACTGGACTTGCACCTCTTTGGTTAGAGAGATAACAGGGAGCTGATGGGAATTTCCAAGGCATGCAGACTGCCTAATTTTGCATCTATGATGTTTTCTTAGCTGCCCATTATTAAGACTTTATAGCGTTTATTTTCTAGTTAAGCTTGTTTGACATGCACCTGACATACACTAGGAGAATCAATAACTACTGTTTAAGTATAACAGATTTTTTGAAAGTTAGATGTTTTCCAAAGGAAAAAAAAAATTTCTAATACATTTTATGATCTTTGTTTAGATTTTTACTAATTCTTTATTCTCTTATGTTTGTTTTTGCTTTCCCTTTCCTTCTATTTGACTGTGACTATCCTTTAGATTTGTTGAACATTCTTGAAAACAAAATCTAGGATTTTCATTAGCAATCAAAGAGAGTGAAAACCATAGCAGGAGACTTGAACTTTTCTCCTGTAAAATATCAGCAAAAAAGTCTCAGGATAGAACTGATTTTTGAGTACTTTAACAATTGGATTGGAATATAATTGTTGGACTGAAAATTAGGATAGCCATCTCACATTCTGTGAGGTGAGCTAACAGGTAAAGTTGTATTCTCTTTTTACAATGAAACTAATCCCAAGATCTGGGACAGGAGTTTACCTTTGTTTCTTTCTTTTTTCTTTTTTTTTTTTTTCCCTCTTCAATTTTATTAATCATTTCTTGGAAATAAATGAGCTGCTGGCCACTTTGTTCTGCACTTACAGATCTAGTGAAGTCACAGTATATACTCTGTTAAGGACACTTAGTAAAATGTTGTTCCTAGATTGCTTTGCAGTGCGGGCAATTGAAAATCAGGGAAATTTTATTTCATCCAATGAGCTCAGATTTTCAGGTCTTTGTATGTTTGCACAGCCAATCCCTCTTCACTTGACTGCTTTTGTTCACTCCCTCTGTTCTGCATTCCTACAGTTTCTGCATATTCTTCAGTCTTATTTTCTCTCAACTACTTCCGTGGTTTTTTTTCCTGTATCCCCTTTTGTATCCCAGTTGTCTGTTTTGAACAAGTCCCCTCCAGGCACTGCTCTTTGCCCATAAAATATGTGTATTACCATCACGTTGTGATGCCACGTTGGACCCTGACTCTGGGTCTGGACACCTTTTCTCTGTCATTCATTCTTTCATCCTGCTCAGGCCAGGTGTTTCCCCTGTACAAGACCTTGGGAATATGAGATTCCCAGACTGATGCTGTCTCCAGTAAACTGGCAGTGCTGCAAGCTCAACCAGATCAAACCAGGATGTCTCAAGGGGTGGCTGAGACTGTTGTGGTTTATTCCTCTCCCTTTTGGGGAATGACAGTGATCATCAGGCAGTTGTTCTGCCCCTGCTTTGTCGCTTCAGAAGCTTGTGCTGTAAGTTTCCTGTGGTCCTGGTTACCCTTTAAAATAAAACTTTGGACTGTACACCCCAGGGTTGCATTATTCTTGTCTTAAGCTTCACTGTAGAGGAGAGGTTGTAGAGGCTCTGATACAGAGCTCCTTTACAGCAGCTCAGAAAGTTTTCCCTCAGGCCTTTCTGAGATACTGGTCTCCTACCAGGACCTCCTTTGAGACTGGAAAATTCTTGCATTTATCAGATCTGCCAAAATGCCAAGAAAGGAGAGAGAAATATTAGAAGATTGCAGTTTCTCAATCTCCATTTCTGTCCCAGTACTTCCCACAGTTTGTTGCAGAAGGCTCTGGCTGCTTTGTACCTCTCTGTCCGTCCTGTCTCAGTCCTATTTTGGTAGTGCACAGGACTTTCTGGTAGTGACAGGACTTTCTATTTTTTTTCCAAATCTCTGTTTCAGAATCTGGACTTTCTTGTGAACCTCAACTCAGTAGGTTGACAGCTGAAACTTGAGATCACAACAACAAAACACTTCTTAGCGCTTACATGCCATGAACTCAACTTTTTCACCTTTACAACTTCCCTAAATGCAAAATGGTTACTTACTACCTCTGCAAAAGATAAAGATCACTTGTCAACCTGTGTTCCATCATTTCACAACTCACCACATCCTGGTAATTGGTTGTCCTTTTTGTCAATGCTGTGTACTGACATCAAATTCAAAACATATATTCTAAAGCTTTCCTATGAAGAGTATTTCCAGGCATGCTATTTGTTTAGTCTCCATTGTTGAAAATACAAAAGGAAAACAATTTTTTTTGGGAGGGTGTGTAACTGTCTTGAAGCTCAGCTTTTGTAGTTTGATCTTTTGTCATCCTGTAGATAACATGAAGCTTCTTTCTCCTAGTAGAGCTAAGGAAAATAATTTGGTCTTTTGTTATCTGCTCATTGTTCCTTGCTTGCTGTACTGTGTTTCTATATTTAACCAATTAAAATTTGTTGTTACTGCTACTTTTTGTGATTGAACTCAACCTCAGATTTCTGAAGAATGACCTCATGCATCTACTACTATCCTGGATTGTGGTCATACTGGTTTACTTCTGATGTTTCTAAGAGTTTTTTAAAGGTGTTAAGCATTTGTTGTGTACTCAAGGTCTGGCTCATCATGATTTCATGAAGGTTTAGGTTTTTTTATGGTTCCTTCTTAGGTTCTTTTAATAAACTTTCACATTCTCCTAAAATCTTGTTTTGCTGTGACGTAGATGTGTGGGGTTTTTTTCTTTCTTTTGTTGCTCCTGCAAAGAGCATCCTGATTATTATGAATCCTCAGTAGTAAGGTTGCTGTTGCTCAGTGTTTGTGGTACTATGCTAGCAGTTTTTGCACCCTGTACAGCTGGAGTGTTGTCCAGAACTTTTGTTCTTGAGCCTCCTAAGTCTTCACTGTAGAGCTCCTCTGAGATTTATCAATTTTTTAGCAGAATCTAGTTGACAAGCTATTTCCATTGTAGAATATGTGCATAGGCATGGCACATATTGTAAGTCCAATCCTGCTTATTTTCACAACAAAGTCAAGAGCTGCTTATCCTGTCTGGAATCCCCGATTAGCCATGCCAGTCACTGGTGGTATATAAAAATGTAGTCTCAGCATCGTGTTCCTGTATGAGAGTTACAAGATTTAGGTGACAGTAGTTGAATACTCGTGTATCTGTATGTAAGAGAAACCTACATTTTAAATCCTGGTCCTCACCTTCCGATCTGATGATGCAAATTCTGCTTCTTACTGTTCTGTCTGTGATGCCCGCTTGGACTATGGCCTGTTGACCATCATATCTTCTGGTCTGTGCCTCTGCTCAGTCTGTGTTGAGGCTCTTCTCACTAACATTGTCCTGTTCTTGTGTGCTTCTGCTGCAGAGGTATGGTGGAAATGAGCTACTTTGCCATGGTGAGAATGCAGAGGATTGAATAGCCTTAAGGAGGAGATTCAAGTCTGGATGCCAGCTCCTGATTCAGAAAGAAACTAGGCAGCCAGTAACCTTTTGCTCTGTTATTCCAACCCATCTTGTAGTCATTCCATTTTTATTTTTTTTTTAATTGCTTAGGATAGGAAGAAAGGTAGCTAGAATAGATTAGAGAATCAAATAAGAGAATCAGTTTGGGAGATTGTTTTTAATATCTGCCAGCTGTGTGCTTTTTAAGAGGTGTAAGCTTGGGGATAGCTTTTCAGTTTTAATGCCAGATTAGGGGACTGGCCAACCTCTAGCTTCATTTTTCCTTTTTATTCCAATCTTCCAAACTGGCTTAAAATGGAAGATTTTATAGAGGGACAAAATATGCATATTGAGGATATGGAGAAGGACACAGAGGGTAAGTGGAACAGACATGCTAAAATACAGAATTCACTGTCTGTGACTTTGTGTTTCTAGGGGAGTCGTCTGGATGAACAAAGATGTTCCCTTCCAGCTCCTCTCAAGGTCAGGCCAAATTGTTGTTGCCTCCTAAATTGCTGAGAATGGCAGATAATTACTGACCTGGCTTGCAGTGCACTTTCACACTGGAACGAACAGGGAGTCTGCAAACATCCCAAGAACACTTACACGCTTGCCTTTTTTCTTTTCTCTTTTTTTCCTAGTTGCTGCACAAGAGGGTGAAACTATCTAGTTGAAATAGAATTAACATTTCTCTTTTTCTAATTTAAGTGGCTCCAATAAGAGTTTATTATTATTAAAAGTGTTAGTTTTGACTAAGTAATTTCTTAAATTTATTCAATATAAGAGCTGTAATAATATTTATGAAACCACATAGCATTTATTTCAGTAGTCTGCTTGATGACTCATAGAGTTGCTACTAGAAAGTTGATCTGTTTTGCCCAATATTAAGGCAATAAGAACAGATTTCTATCTTTAAATCCTCAAGTTGAGGATTAAATGCCATTTCTTCAGTCTCAGCTCAGGCCTACTAACCTTAAAATCAAACTTGAACTTGACTTTTCTCTTGGGATGACCTATAAAAAAAGCTGTATCTAGAATTGACATAGCTTTACTCTGACAGAGATAGTCACTGCTCTTTGTGGTGATGGAGGGGGCATCCAACTGGCATAAATTGGCTCAGATACTGCTTCTGTTTTCTGAGTCACACCTCAGCATTGCTCAGATGCATACCACGGATCAGGCATGGAGATGACACAGCCTCAATCTCACTGTAAATAGCAGCACTTTTTCTGCCATTCCTACTGTCATCCCTGTCAGCAGGACAGCAGCTGTCTAACACTGTGTGGAAGGAGAGAGGCTGCCACTCCTAACCACATCAAGTTTGCCTATAGTTTGGCTACTTCCTCGTTTTGCATGCCTGTATTCCATGTAGTTCCGAGGAGAAGGGTAGATAGAATCTGACTCCTAAGTTTATTGTTCTCAAAGTTCTTTATTATAATGCTGAGACCTTGGAAATTGAGTCTAACCTTAAGTCCTGAAGTAAAACTCTAAAGGATGACCCAGGGCAGAGAGAAGCTGAGGGTGCAGCTTGCACAGTCATGAGAGCATAATACTTTAAAAGATGTCATATTTTTGCTAATGGCCTGTTCTGATTTCAGACAGAAGAGGAGTATATTCCTTATCCCAGCATCCATGAGGTGAGTTAGTACTGCTCTCTTCTCTCTTTCTTTGTTCTTGGACTTTATTGGTTTTTCAGCTTATTTGCCTTCCAACTTACAGATCTGTCAGCTTTAATGCTCTCTGTCCTTCTGATTAGGTATTACAGAAAGGGTGGCCATATCCTCTCATTATCCTACCCCAGTTTGGGGGTTACTGGATTGAAGGGACCAGCCACAACCTCTCCAGCTTGAGTCCAACTCTGTCTGATGTACCCTTTTCCTGGAGTGGTAAAGTGAAACTGGAAAGTGACCCTACAGCCAAGCTGTACCGCAAACATTTTTTGGGAAAGGTAAGGGTGACCTTCAGAGCCTTCTTTGTCCATCCAGCCACAAGGCTGAAATGTTTCTCGGGCTTTTTCTGGTGAACTTAAAAATGTCTGCATTGCTGCTGCATTTCAGTTCCTAATGATGCCTTGAACTGATGTAAATGAGGTACGTACTATGATATGGTCTGTAGTGTTTTAAATCGGTTGTGTCCCCTTCAGAAATGTGCATCATCCTGTGCATTAATAGAAAGATTTGCACAGGAAGTGCTTTTATTTAGTTAAGAAGGCCTTTGAGGCTCCTCAAGGCTCCCAAGATGCCAACCTTGGGATACCAAGTGGACAAAAGTGCAGTAGTATTGGAAGTGGAAATGGCATTATTTTTAGAGGGGACTTCAGCACTGACAGTGTAAGCTCCTCAGCTGGAGGCAGAACAGTCCACTTCTTCATGTATGGTGGTTACAGAATGTATATGATGAAACTAGACTGTGTGTTTTGTAGTTGTTGATTTGAGTAAGTTTGGTGCTAAATGTTCCGTGAATTAAAAAAATTCCAGTTTGACATACAGGGAAACAGAGCTAGGCCTCATAAAGTGAATGTTTGCTGGCCAGCCATTAAGGTCCTTCTGGGTGGCCCTGGTTAGGGAAATGGCTGATTACCAGGCTGAACCTCAGGATGATATTAGCCAAAAAGAGCAAGTGAGAAAAACCCCATGATCTTTTCAGAGATTTGGTTCATTGCATAAGGAGATAAGAAAACCTGACAAGCGTGCTCATACTGCATCTTTTTCAGTGATCTCCCTCAGTGACTACTGGATAAGTTCAAAACCAGGAACATGTGGTGCTTTGCACAGTGCTGGGGACCTTTCTGCAGTAGTTGGGCTTGTCAGAGTGATCTTCTGTAGCAAATCTTGTTCCACAGCACTGGAAAATTATATTAATATGATTTATAAATAATTAGGGAAAAAAGGAAGCCTTCCTGGAGGCCTCCCCTCAAGACTAACAGATCTGCTGTGCAATCTGTTAATGGACATTTATCCTGTAACCTTCTGGAAGCTTTCAGTATGCCAACTGTAATTATTTTTCTGTCATGGTAAATTGAGGGTTGTGCTTGAAGGCTTCCAGAGCCAGATAGGACAAGAGGAAAATTTGGATATGATTGTCTCAGTCTAATTGTTGGATTCACTGCTGACCTATCACAAAACAGGTAGGAAGAGACCTCTGGGACTCATCTTGTCCATACTCCTACTTAAGCAAGGCCATATCATCATTGTTCCTTCCAAGTGAGATCCAGGACTTGCTCTGTCGTGGAGCTTTGTATCTTCAAAGTGCCCAACCATCAGTGCCTCAGTACTACAGAAAAACTCTCTCCTATATTCTTCCTTTTCTGGTGTCCAGTGTTTTATTCTTTGCCTTAACTGACATGAATGTGTGTCCATGTTCAATTAAACTTGCAAGTGTTTGAGCAAGCCACTGTCAGAAAAGAACAAGGGGAGCAGGACTCTTGTCACAGAAAACTCTACCCTTGGCTAGAAAGCTTTCCCCATGGTTTAAAAGTCTAGTTAAGGAGAGGGCTCAGAGCTTTTCCACTAGAAGAGTATTTCTTCAGTACAAAGTTAGTGATACCAGTGATTTTGATGCTCTGTGTGTCAGGTCTTTTTCTTGTTGGTTACATGGGAAGGTTATTTCAGCAGTGTCAGGAAAAGTCTCTTTCATGCTTTGAATAACAGCAAACAGTTCTTAGCTGAAGAAGAGTCTGAAAGCATCACATGGTGGGAGATGCATAGCCAGTGGTTTAGGGAATATCCTTTAAGCAAGACTGGAGATCAAAGCATTGTGTAGCACTACAAACTTAAATGAATGCCTGTGTTGTGGATGTGTGTATGTAGATTGCTCAAACTCAAGCAATTCTGTGATATTTTTACAGAACATTTTACAGCAGACTCTATATAATAACCACCAAAAAAAGTACTAGAACATTCAAGACATAGTTCAATTCCTTTTCCTTGCCTCATGATCTTTATTTTATGTGATGATTACACAGTAAGATTTATTTAGCCTTTAGGAAGAAGGCTGTAAAACCTTATGTCTTATACTCTGGGAATTATTTAATATCTATGTTGTTTCTCAAGGCTGGAATAAAGAGAAGTAGCCTGAAGCCAGGAAGGATTTAATAAAGGTGTACATTGTTACTGCCTGTCAAATAAACTTAGGGTCCAAGTACTTGAAGCTCTCAGTGCTGAGGGAGAAGCTTTCTTGCTGTGCATTCATATGTGAATATGTATCTCTCTTTTATGCTGTCCTTTCTTTGTGCTGGTTAAAGTTGCTGCAGATGGCAGATGTCTTGGTAGCTTTATAACTTCTTAGACAAACTGTCAGCATTCCTTGTGTGTTCTGTTAGTCTTTTCCCTCGGTCCATGAAAGATACTTAATTGTTTTTATGGAGATCTATTTGAAATCCAGAACTACCTTTCAGCCTATATTAAATGTTACAGAAACTGCTTCTGTGGCTGAACAATTTGTAGTTAATACATGGGTTGTCTCAGCTCCAGGGTATCTTGTCATCGCTGACTTGCAATCTTCAGTATCAACTGTAAAGCCTTTTGATGGTTCATCTCTAACTTCAGGACAGCTAACAATAAAGGCTGCTCTTCGTTGGAGGAGTATGAGTCTGATGTATGTTGCTTATGTGTTTTTACAGAGAAAGAAAATCATAAGGAGTAAATTATAGGTTTATTTGTACATATGATTGCTCTGATTTCAGCTTAACCCCCAGGCTTACATTCAGGATCAAGCTACATAGCCAGAGTGGCTTTGACAAAAAATCAGTTATTTTAAGACCTTCACTAGTTCTGGTTCCCATTCCCCTGTGAGGATTGCAGCCATTTGTGCAGCTCTGCTGAGACATAGATTTTAAAGAATATAGGATTTTAAAGAAATTAAGATTTTAGTTAGAAATAAGCCTTATGGTTGTCGAAGTTAATTAAGAGCTTTGTAGTTAGCTAAGGAAGACTAGGCTTGAGTTAACTTTTTCCAAATAACTGATTGCTTGTCAACCTTATGTTTGCCTAGCTGTGCTTGCAACAATAAATAGAGAACCTGATAAATAGGCTTAGGGACACAGGACAATTACAGAGACTCCCCAATCCTGAAACTTATTGAAAGTCACTGTACCTAAGGAAATGGGAATTCTACCAACACCCATTTGTCACCATTTGCATTGAAAAGGTAGAAAGTTCAGAGCGATGAAGAGTCATTTTATTTCCTCATTTTAAACCCACTCCTCTTAAATGAGACCACCGACCCATTTCAAAGGACGAACTACGCATGCTTAATTGTTTTTTTTGCTAATTACCATACGAAGCGGGGAATGGGATGTACCAGAGTTATGAATATGCATTTGTACTTTGGATATTCAGCAGTTTTGTAAATAAAATGGCTTTGTGATTTTCTGTAAGGCGCGGTGTGCTTTTGGGGAGCTATCCCACATGCTGCCCAGCGCTGCAATAAACATACACTTTCTAACTTCAAACTGTTAGAGAGTTTTTGTCTGTCTCAGTTGGATATCGGTATTAGATCGATATTCATATTTTTAATAAATCACTGCCTTGCTATGTCAGCTGCAGAGCTGATATCCCAGTCTCCAAAGCAATTGAGATCCCCCTGTATTGGATCTTCTGAGGTCTGGCTTAGAAGTCTCATCAAAAGCATCTTAATTTCTGGTCTTTGCAACTCAGTGTTACTTTTAACTGCAGCTAGCCTCAGGCTTTGGGTCCTCTTCTTTTGCTTTGCATTCTAGTTCCCATTTTTGTTATTATGCCATCTTTTTCCTTAACAGCCTGTCCTGTGCGTTCAGCCTGGCATTTGACTTCTTTGGTTTAAGGATTTTGATTCTAGACTTCAACTGACCATGGAACATGGTCTTGCTTTGCTCCTTGAATCTGTCTGTTCCTCAGCTGCTCTGTCTTTCTGCCCTTGGTCACAATGACTTACAACACCTGATTCTAGTTCACATCCTAAAAATCCATTATCCTGAAAGTCATGGTCAGGAGAAATAAACTGTCCTTTGTGACTTCCTTCGGTTTCAGCTTATTTTCCCATGTACTATCACTGACCAGTGTGACAGATCACACTTCTGTGATTTGAACACTGCAGCTAGAGGCCATATTATTCTGTTTGTCTCTTGGCTGCTCTTAGACCTTACCTTTTTCAGACTGCTTTGTTTGATCAGCAATGGAACCTTTTGCCCACAAGTCAGTATCAGGGCAGTTCTGGGTGTTGGGTGTTTTCTGTCTCAAAGAGGAGGTGAGGACAATGACATTCTTACTGCTCAAGAAAGTTACATAGCTGCATCTTCACATTTTGGTTTAGGGTAGTGACTCTAGTCTTACTTACTCCTATTTTTTGTTTCAAAGAGAGAATTAGTTTATGTCTGTTAACTTCAAGTTGGCTGTGTCCACATAGATATCAGAGTATTTCACTAGATGTATCTTTATTTCTGACAGTGAGTCAGAACTATGGCTAATACAAAAGATGTAGACAGCAAAAGACAATCTTACCAGTGTTTTGAGAGAGGTTGCAATCCATCAGAGCCAGAGCAGACCTTCTAGGCATATATATATATATTCTATATATTCTAGGCAAAAGACTGAGGAAGGAACTGACAGGCTAGCAACCATTTTTTATCAAATTACACTTTGCTCCACTGAGTTCTTCACTAATTTTTTGTGCCGGGAGTATTCCTTTCACAGAACATATTCCAAATTGTGCAAGTTTTGACTGTAGAACTGAATACAACTTGATGTCCCACTTCTGTGTCATGCTTGAGGATGCTTTTCCACTAGGATGATGGGAGTAATCAAGGCATTTCTGCACAATTTCACCTAAATAGTATTTTCATCGTGCTGGAAGTTTCCATTCACATCCTGTGTCAAAAGGCTTTAACCTTTTGAGGTTAGAGATTTTATAGCAATATATATGATATAAAAATACACAAAATAAACATTACTAAACCTGGGCCACTGGAACATGGCTGTATACCCAGGAGAAATGTATGGCCACAGCCACTTTAATGTATAGAGACTGTGAAAATGTTTGCAGTATCTTTCATTGACTACATGACTCTGTTCCAGGCATGCTCCACTAAAGCTCAGGCAGTGTTAGTGGCACTGCTGAGACCAGTCTTCATCTGCAAAACCTCTTTGCTTACTAACTGTATCCTTCCTGAAATGTGAGCACTCCTGGAGTTCAGCCATTTACCCTAATCCTGCCATTGCTCTTTAAATAGAAAATTTCCACAAACACATCCAGTTGAATATCTGTCTGGAAGACACTGCTTAGTCAAGGAGAATCTGAATGGATTCGGGGAAAGTTCATGAAAGATACGATGTTATTCACAAGGAACTCAATTTCTTCAAAACACGTTACTGAAAGTTCTAACACTTTTTCTTCTCAGAAGCCCTTCTGATGTGGGACAGGTGAGGAGGAACTGAACTGACTGGATGCACTTTGTCTGATATGCTCATGCACTGATGATCAAGTGGGCTGGAAGATAACATACTCACATCTGGAAGCATGCTACTCCTAGCTAAATTAAAAATTAGCTATTCTTGAGTGACAGGTTGTACCAGTTGACTGGTAAACTTCTCCAGGAAGTGTGTTGGGGATAATGCATTTTGGTTTCCTGTTTGCAGGAGCACCAGAACTTTTACTCCAGTGACATGTCCTTGGGCTACCTAGTACTTTCTGTGAAGTATGAACAGATTGAGAAACAGGAAAATCTACGCCTGTTGCTGAGGTAACAGTGCCTGTTATTGAAGTGTATGCTGCTGTGCTGTGTCTTATCTTGGGCTCCCTCTGCATAGATGTGGCTGTGAATTTTGTGTATTTCTTCTGGAGAGAAAAGAAACTGCAAAGAAACCTTTGAGCCTTTTTTTTCTTGCCTTCTGCTCTTGGGTTGCTCTTGGGTTGCTCTCAGCAGTTTCCTTAAGGAAAGATGGTGTGGTGCTTACAGGTGCATCTTTGTAGTACCTGTGTGGAAAATACCTGTTCTTCCCTCAAATAGAAGGTTTTTCTGTTTATTCTGTCTACTTAGAGACATGTGAGCACTCTCTAGGAGAATATGGATTCTCTAATGGAGGACAGCCTAGCCCAGGCTTTGTAATGAGACTAAGGCTCCCTTGAAGGTGATCTAGAACATTCTCTAGATTCCTGGGGCAATGAAGTCATAACCCTTAGCAAGGGTTATGAAGAGAGACATTACCTAGAGAGAGCTGCTGAATGAACTACAAGAAGAACAGACAAGGATCTTGTGTCAGTGAGAGGCCACTGCAGAGAAGCTTTTTACTGTCCTATGGGCTGAGTGCACTCCCAGTAGGCAATGCTACTGGATCCAAGTGATGTACAGTTGCTGCTGACAAGGATTTGTCCAAGACTGAGGGGAAAAAATGGTTGCATAAAAATTAGCTACAAGAAAATCACTGATGGGTTTCCTCCAGTGTCTGTAGAGAGTGCTTCAGACTGCCAGCAATAATCTGGAAATAAAGAGAAAGTCTGTTTGTGAGCTGTGCCTGGGAATGTTTATCTTCCCATGTGGAAGAGACCAGGGAAGAACAAAAGGGTAGTTATTCCTCTTTTAAGATATTTTATTATATGCAGTACTTTTTGCTCAATAGCTTGTTTATAATGGTTTGAAGAGGCTTTTGACAGCCCAATATTTCTTCTTTAGAAATACATCTCTCCTTAAATACACATATAAAGAGAAAGACATCTTTCCTCTGCCAGCTTTCTGGAACAATGCTACCTCAGTTTCTACCTCCTTTACTTTGCATTGATCTCCTTTCCTAGGCTGTTTCTAACAGACCTTTTAACAATCTTTCAAGCCCTCACTGATCATGGGAATCCGTTAGTATTCTGTGTCCATGAATTGCATTTTGACGTTTGGATTTCTCTGAAACAAAATGGTGGTGAGGGGGGAGCAAAGTATTTCTTGAAGGCAGACAAGAGTGCCAAGGAGCAAAGACACTAAAGGCTCCTGTTTTGTCTTCCTCTGCTCACCCCAACAGGTGATGGGCAGTAAGAAGTGAAAATACCTTGCTTTTCCAGTGATTCTATGCACCACAGTTAAATTTAACCCTGTGGAATTAGCTGCTTTAACAATACTCTAAAGAAATGGCTACTCTTTCTTTAAAGAGCCAGTGTTGCTTGTGTCTCCCTTCAGCCATGTCTCTAATGCCTTTTTTGTTTTGTGTCAGGACTCGTACTGGCACCAAACATGATCTAATTCCCATTTCCTGTCTGAATGAGTTTCCCAATGCTGTTCAGATGGCAAAGGTGAGATTCATGCTTGCCTCTTTGTCTTAAGGCCTCATTCAAGTTATTTTCACCCCTGTTCTCCCATTTCCCTCTTTTTCTACTACTCCCCAGTAGAACTGTCATATATATAGTTCTCTTTTACCCTTCCATTTGCCTTTACTTCTTTCCCTTCTAATTTTACCTCAGAATTCTTGCCTGAAGGGGCTCCTGTCAGATAATTATAAACAGTGCCTACACTCTCATGCCTGCAGCAAGGCAGGGCACATGATAATCACATTTCTGTTTCTCCATCTCTCTCACTCAACAGCTACTATGTGAGGATGTGAATGTTGAACGCTTCTTTCCTGTCCTCTATCCCAAGGTACAGTGTTCTGGTATGTCTTCATAACACTTTTCCATCAAGGTCTGGCTAATGACATGCAGTTGATAATTTCTGTTTTCATTACCTCAGGCCTCGCAGCTTATTGTTGCATTTGATGAACACGTCATAAGCAATAACTTCAAATTTGGGGTCATCTACCAAAAACCTGGACAGGTAAGACCCATCAGATGCCATGGTAATTGGAGTAAAATGGAAAGAGTCAGTTTTCTTAGCTTAAAGGATGTAATAGCAAAGTCTGCACTGTCCTGAAGCGGTGGCTTGGGGGCAGCAGCGTTTATGCAGTGCCTTTGGCTTGCCTCTTCCACTTGCAGTGTCTCTGGCAGTATAGGCTTTGTGGATCTCTGAACCCTAACTGTAACCCTCATATCAACTTGGGGCTGAGGTACAGACCCCAGCACCATGGGGGCCCAGATCAGGAATGTATTCAAGCAGAGATGTTTGTTGGTTGCGCTGTCTATAGAAATTACTGTCTGTTCTCATACTCCTTGTGCTTCTTACCACTTCTGCTTTCCTTCTGTAGACAACTGAAGAAGAAGTCTTCAGTAACACAGTAGAGAGTCAGGGTTTCCTGGAGTTCCTGGATTTCCTTGGTGACAAGATTCAGCTGCAGGATTTCCGTGGGTGCGTACCCAGTGCAGCTGGAAAGCCAGATTAAGTTAGGGAAGATCATGTGTTCAGAGGCTGTGACTCTGTTACAGCCTAGCTTCCAGGAAAATGTTGTGTCTTCTGAATCCCTGTGCAGGTGAAGAAGCCCCAGATGCTTTTGTTAGCCATCTAACAAAACTATGTCTGGGAACTAGTTGGAGCTTAGGTCTCTGCTGGTATTTTGATTTAAAGGTCTCCTGGTATCTCAATCTGAATTGCAGTATCAGCAAAGAATAAATTTATTTGGCAGTGCAAATACAAGTTTGTTTCACAGTGGTATGGGGCAGTATTGTTTTGGGCTCTTTCTGTGAGGCATCCCATCCCTTCTGTAGTTCTAACATACGGAGTGTGTTTCTCAGAAGAATGCCAAGGCAGGTAGCTACTTTGAGGATCCCTGGTTTAACTTCATAGCTTTTAGCAAGCTGGTATGTTCACTGGCACAAACATGGTGCAGCTTCAGTCAGTGCATTGATTTGGGGAAGATTTAGTGCCTCACTATCACTGATTTCCTAAAAATTACCTTTGATAGTCCTGATGTACTGCTGTTACTGATACTGTCTGTCTTCTCTCTTTTCTCTCATTTCCGTACTGCCTGACCTATGGTGTGGATTTGCTCAGGTTCCGGGGAGGCTTGGATGTTACCAGAGGTCAAACAGGCACTGAGTCAGTCTATACAAATTTCCGGGGCAAGGAGATCATGTTTCACGTGTCCACAAAGCTGCCCTTCACAGAGGGAGATTCCCAGCAGGTATCTGAAGGAGGAGTAAGGATTACAACAGTGTGGCTGGGAGAGGAGGGGTATTTGAATAAGAACTGTGTAAAGGGGATCATGACAGACTGTATAATGTTGGGAATTGTGACTGGAGTAATGGCAAAAGTAGTGATGAGGGGTTTGGTGAGCAGATGGGTTTGAGATGTTCGGCGGACTGGTGTTTGAGGTCCCCATCATACTGTTCTGCTCCTTTTCACCTGCCTTCTCTCTTTGTCATTTCTTTCCAGCTGCAGCGGAAGCGTCACATTGGGAATGATATTGTAGCCATCATTTTCCAGGATGAAAGCACACCTTTTGTCCCTGATATGATTGCTTCTAATTTCCTACATGCTTATGTGGTAGTTCAGCTCACTCATAGCACCACTGGGGACACTCTCTACAAGGTAACCAGGATCAATACGTTAACCTGTACTGATTTTGATCCTTGAAGTGGAAATGGGTTCTTGGGCCTTTGGGAGAGGTGCAGGTTCAGCTGGATGTCGTCCTGATTCCTTGTGCATCTAGACCTGAAAGCAGAGTTAAGTTGTATGCTTTTCAAAGTAGATTATTAATTTCTGAATCTTAAAGCTTTGGAATTGAAGCAGGAAGCATTCAGGTAAAAAGTTCTGCTTACACTGAAGAACAAGAGCCACAGTTGATCCCACTTTGGGGGTTGTCTTGCTTACATTGTATAAGTCAGGTGAAATTCATGTCTGCATTGCCCGTGCTGCACAGCACAGTGCTTGCAGCTTGCACTGCCTGTGGCTGCAGGTCAGATACAGCTGCTTGACCTAGCTATGGAATCCAAGCCAGCTACACCTGCTTCTGGGGATTCCAGAACTGATGCCCGTCTGGCAGGGGAGTGTTACCTGTTAGGGCCTTCCAGCTGAAAGAAGCCCTGCTGGAGCCCAGATGAATTATCTGCAGCCTTTGGACACAGCTTGTTCTCTCTCTGACATAACTCCGTATGGATATCTCTATAACTTTATGTTCAACTTTCAGTGATGCTGAGAGAGCAGAAAATATAAAGAAGCTTGGATTTGTGATGGATTTTATGTCACAATGTGACACAAACGAACAACACTCACACAGAGACACTGAGATGTCCAAGGCAAAAAAGGGGCAGTTTATTTACAGACCTTGACGTTTATAGAATTCCAACAATGACCATGGATTGGAGGAAGAAAATTGTCCTCTCCAACCACACTGGTCAAACCAACAGTCCATGAATTCTCTCCTCCTCCAGAAAGGAATGCAAAACAGTCATTATTTGCATGAAAAGTGCGTGAGAAACTCCACCACAAAAGTAAAACATCAGAAGGCTGAAAGAACTTTAGAAAAACTTTAGAAGAACAGGACGACAATTTTACATTGTGGAAACATTTTAATCCGAGTGCCATGTGTTATGTAGGGATTTTAATATGGTGATGATGAGTCCTTATGCCTTGGAGGTCTATAGGAACACCAAGAATATCAAAATTAGGAGATCATCCCCATCTCCTTTCCACCAAGGTGGTGTTGGTGGTGGAGCAACCACCTTCCCTTGTTCCCTATGCTTTGGGCAGCTGGTTTGCAGTGAAAGCCTTGTATTGGCCAGGCCATGGAGTTCCAGGTCTCCTCTTGCTCTCTGTTTTGTAGGACCCAAAAATTCACTGGACTTTATAATGATAAGAGCTGGGAAAGCTTGCTATTTGTTGTGTGTATTCCTGCCATGGTTTTCATCTTTGCCTGTCTGCAGTACCATTTTTTTTTTGTTAGTTTAATAGGGCTGCTTCATTCCATGAAGAAGAAATCATCCCAGTAATCCCCATAGAGCCAATGCAGAGTTTTCTGTAAAGGCATTTCTAAAGGGGCTTTAACTGATGCTGCCTTGAGAGCATTGTATTACATAAAAGACTGCCATTTGAAAGATTTCTTTGCCATCCCTTGTTCCATTTACTTAAGCTTTAGTGCCTACTGTTAAATTGGAATATTAATTGAACTTATTTCACAGAATCAATTTTTGCAATCAGAAAACTAGAAATGCAAAGCAGAATTTTAACTGGTAGATGTCTATTAACAGAGAGATGGGGTCTTTGTAATTAGGGGACATGGTCTAAAATGTGAGAAATCTGAATTAAATCAAGAGCCTATTTCCTTCTTCCTCTCCTTAAATTCACACCTCTCAGTGGCTCTGTGATATTTATTTGTTTTGAGGCAGTTGTGGTTGTTATGACACTGTTCCCTTTTGTATGAAAGTACGAATAATGGTCTCAAACATGACAAAAAAAAATCCCTGTGAAATATTGTGAAGTACTGTATGTATTTGGTAAGATAGCTACATATAATTGTGGGTAACTGCTGTGAAGAAACAAGTGATGATGTAAAAACTGGACTGCATAACAGTTCCTTCTTTAGACATCGGTATGTCAGGTAGGAGCAGGCTAAAAGTAAGACAAATTAAACCTATCTCTGACTGAGAAAATGCATTTGCATGTTTACCACTGTGACTCACAGAGGCAGTGGCACTGAGATAGTCCCCTCAGTGTGCAGCTTAACTCCACCAAGGATTCTCTGTAAAAAAATAGGTCAGTACAACCACGCTGACAAAGGTTCTTTAGTGGAGGTTAATCTTGCAGGCTGAACAGGAGCATTTTTTGTTCCTAAATATACTGGTTATCTTAGTTATTATTTTAAATTATTTTTTGAGAAGCAGTCAGTTCAGCTTTTTTTATTGCTCTTACTGTGTGCACATCTAGCTGACTGAGTTTCTGGGAGATAAATGAGCACATCCATCCACTGAGTTCAGGAACAGAATGATGCACAGGACACTGTATTGCATCTCTTCTGTGTAGGTAAATTATTTAGGAGGAATCAGATCTATCATCTGATAGATAGTAGTTTGATGGTCTCACTTGTGTTCTGATACTCATTTTTTTCCCCTTATATTGTTTCAGGTTTCAGTCACAGCCCGAGATGATGTCCCCTTCTTCGGACCTCCTCTGCCAAATCCAGCCATATTTAAAAAGGTTTGTTTTTCTGGTGCAGTGTTAGTTGGCAGGGGACATGGTGCACACACTTGTGTTCTGAGTCACTATTGTCAGTCTGGCTAGAGCACTTTGGAGGTCCAAAGAGTAGTAAGCAGAGCTTTTATAATGTGGTATTTTTACTAGTGTTTTCGTCTCCAGTTTAGTCTAGTCTTCATCTTGTCTTGTAGAGTGCTGAGTTTCGTGAATTCCTTCTGGTCAAGCTCATCAATGCCGAGTACAGCTGCTATCGAGCTGAGAAATTTGCTAAGTTAGAGGTGGGTCTGTTACCTGGCTGCTTCAATTAAAAATTACAATTATGTATAATAAATAAGTTACTATCAGATAAAGAAAACGAAGTAAAATTTCTGAGTTCTAATTTTGTGTTGCTTAAGAAGGGAAGATGAAATGTGATGTTATACTCAGTTATGGGATATTTCCTTCATATTTCCTTCATATTTCTTAGCAGATAGAATATGAACAGGTACATTTTAATACAAAGACCTAATCCTAAAATAAGGATGAGAATATGATGCATATATTTTGCTGGAGGAAATTCTGTATTAGCTGAAATTCAGTATTATGCTACAGGATGCATGCTGATATCACTGATTCTTGATTCAAAGTACCCAAATTCTGTTCCAGAATCTGCTGTTGTCCAATCTAGAAAAAAACACATGTCTCTGTTTTATCAGCTTTAAAGAGGTGTCTCTTATGACTTGCTTTAGAAAGAATTTAAAAGGGATGGGTATTATTGCAATATATTCTGTAACTATGCAGTTAAAACCACTTTGTACTGTTTAAAGTAATTTTCATGGGGTTTTGTTGTGAACATTGTTGGTCTTTTGGGGTTTTTTTAAGAGGGATGTGAGACATTGAATAAACAGGAAAAAAATCTCACTGCTTCCAATAAAAGCTGCTCACATTCCCAATGTTGATGCAGGAAAGAACACGGAGTGCCCTCTTGGAGAGCCTTTTTGAGGAGCTGCAGCTTCGCAGCCGCAGCATGATGGGATTACCTGTAGGGGAGGATGACAAGATGGAGAACGGCAGTGGGGGCTTCCTCGAGAACTTCAAGGTGAGCCTTTCTACAAACCTACAGTGTGGTCTAGAATTCCATACCAGACTTTAGAAGTCAAACTCTTTATGCTTCATGCTGGTGTCAAGTGTCCGATGTGGTTTTATTCCATGACTTACAGAAGAAGGTGTCAGTGTCTGCAAGAGGAATTGTAATAACTAGGAGCAAGGGGCTTTCAATCCTACAGCAGACCTCTTTCAATTCATTTTCATTATAACTGAAAGCATTGCAGGAGTCACTGCAAGAGTGTCTAACTTACCTCTGAGTGTACTGTCTCGAAAAAGCTGTGATGCCTTGCATGCCCTCTAAAAGCCAGAGTTAATTTACCTTTTTCAGTGTAAATGGCATGTTAGGGGGTTTTTATTGTTGATTTTTTTTTAATAAACCAGGTGACATAACTTTCTTTTAGAAGTGATAAAGATGATTGATATGAGAAAGCAAAGTTTTTGCATGAATGGGAAAACTGAGTTTTGAACTGACTATATAGAGAGAATCTTTATTGCTTTCCTATTCTATCTGCTTGCCCTTTCCCCCTTATGTGGGAAGTGCCTTGCCACTTGTTTTATATAATAAGTTATCTCTCTGGAAAGAGAGATGTATTATAAATAGTGTTTTTTCAGATGACTTTATGGTTTTATATGGTGGATCAATGAGAATTATTAAGGACTGTACAACTAACCTGTTCACAAATAGGTTTGGTAGCTGTGTGCATAGCTTTGGTCAGGTCTGGGATACTTTGGTGAGGTGTATTTTTACCTACAATCTCCCTTTGCTGCTAACCATGCCATGAATTTTAACCCATCCATGTCTTACACTAATTCTCCCAAAATGTCCTTTTATGACTTCTGGCAGATGCTGTGATTTGCATGTCATGTACACAGATGACATTTGTAAAAGGCTGGAAAAGGCTGAGTTAAAGTCAGAAAATGGCTTCTTCAAATGCTGCAGATTTTGATATGGCTGCTTTCCCATTGAAACCAGAACTCAAGTTCATAAGATACTGAACCTTACAGCCTTGAACAGGAGTTTGATTTTGTGTTTTATAGCCTGTAGTGGATAGGACTGCTCCAGATGATGCTGTTTAATCCAGTGTGCTGGGATACTGGGAGGAAAACTCTATTCATTGCAATAGTAGAAGGGAAGTGAAGCTAGAGAATATACTTGTAGAAGAGCTCTTCCTGGAGCTCCATGAATCAGCTAGGACCAAAACAGGGCAGCATCTAAGGTGCTGCCTTCTAGGAGTTAGGATCTGTGTGGTTCTGGTGTCGGTCTGTCACAGCTTCCCACTCAATCTGTGGTGCTTCTCACACTACCCTACCGTGTGCATGTCTATATGTGTATATCTGTGTTTGTCTGTTTTCCCTGCCTCCCTCCTGTTCAGCGGGTGATCAGAGGCCGCAGCCAGAGCCTGGATACCATGGGGATATCCATGAGAAAGCAGCAGCCAGCCACCCTGCCCAGCCGCCCAGCTACAGCTGGCCTTGCCCTCAGCCAGAGTGTCGCCGAGGGCCCTAAGGCCATTGCTGCGGTAAGGTATTCGGGTGGGCTGTAAGAAGAGAACCCGGCATACCTTTGTAACCACACCTGCATTTCCTTTCCCTGTTAGTTTATCCTCTTGTCCCGCTGTGAATCTTTTTTGTTGTATCATCCCATTTCACCAGTGGTGACAGCATGTGCTGCAGTCTGTTCTGTCTGTGCCCATCTCTAGCCCCAGTTCATGTGTAAACTAGAGCTGAGATTGATGCAGACGGGGAGAAGAAAGCCAAATATGATTCTACATCAGACATCTATCTCTGCTGTCCTGGATTAGGTCCTGTATGGTGCCACGTGTTAAAAAATGCATGCACTGTGGTTTGGCTGAAATGGTACTGTATTGTCATATGGCAAGACCTGAGAACATAAGGACACTAGAACTGTTTCATTGTCTTCAATTTCACTGATCAGGCTATTTTCTGTAATATAAACAGGTGCACAAGATATTCAAGGTGCCGTTTTGCTGTAAATAGAATTTGCATGTTGGGAACAAACAGCAGAATTAATAAAGTTCGGGGTGAGAAAGAATGAATATTTCTAGTCACTATCAAAGCCTTTCTTATTTGATAGGGATACTAAACATATATGACCAATGAATTAAAAATCTATCACAGATCTTTCCAGAAAAGGATCCGTGTTTCTGATATTGAAAATATGGTTACCTTGGCCAAAGTGCATCCAGCTGGTTGTGGTCTCTGCACTGGTGATGTCAATACAGGCAAACTACAAAAATCCATCTCTGAGTAAGCCAAGAAGGTGCCCTTCAGTGTGAAGATTTCTTGGTGACAGTTTACTTGGTTGTATGCATTCTTTACGTGAATACAACAAAGTCACAGCATACTAATGACTTGGGTTTGCTGCCTCCTTTGCTCCTTTAACTTCTGTTTTCTTTGCCTTTCTGGTTCTGCCTCTCCTCTCACCGTATGGGGATACCTCCTTTCCCAAGCCTGTAAACTGGCTGTGTTCTGCCTTTGTTTCTTTTTATCCCTGTCCCTTTCTCACACCACCTTTCTAAGCCCTGGCTGCTCTTGCTCGCTGACAGAAAGCACTCCTTGCATAGGTAGAGCTGAGCTCTTGTATTGCAGTAAAGGAGAGGATCTGGATCCACGTTGCAAACTCTTCTCCTATGCTTTCAGCTCTCCACAGCTTTTCCTGTCTTGTTCTTCTCCTTTCTGTCATGCTTTCCTTTTTTCTAGTCTTTTGCCTTGCCTGGTAGGAGCCCATCACGTACTCGAGCCAGCCGCTTCCACGGGCGACGGAGTAGTGCCATTGGCATTGAAAACATACAGGAGGAAAAGAGGTATGAGCTGTGGGGAGACGAGACAAAGAGGGTAAAAAAACCAAGAGGAGATGAGAAAAGGAGCATGGAAAGGCACATACAGGCAGAGGGGGAACCATCAGGAATGAGAACTAAAATGGAAATGGTTGGAATGGGAAGAAAAGGGACTGCTTGTCATCTGATGGAGAAATGGACAAATAACAGAAACAGACAAAAATTAAAAGAGGACATTTGGAGATGGAGAGAATCGGTATTTGAGGAAGAACAGAGGAAATGGGCGGAGGAACATTATAACATCACTCTTAAATATTGCACCATATGATCCAGGACTCTTGAGTTTCCTGTTCTTCACTCACCACTTTTAGAAGAGAGTCAGATGAAAGGCTGGTATTTGGGAAGGGGATGCTTGATTGTTTGTTTGTTTTCATGTTAAAATATTGAAATAGGTAAAACTTCTGGTAACTTAAAGCATTTATTTAAAAAAGCTTTAAGTCCAAATGACTAATATTTAAGTTAGATCATCTGAGTTATAATTAATGGATAATATACTGCTTCAAGGAGTGATTTGACATATTTGGCAGAATTATAACCATTCAAAAGTTGTTTAGTGGTCACGAGAGATTATTTAAATTATAAATTTATCTCAGCTCTAGCTGAGACACCTTTTTAAGATTATACAGAGTCTCAAAAGTCACATGAATGCTCTGCATCTGATATGCAGTTTCCCAGTTGCAAGAATCCCAGGAAACAGCTTAAAGACTGGGTGCAAAAGGGGGAAAGTCATCCCTAATGTGTTATTTTAGAAGGAAATTACTGCATTTTCCCTTCTTTCTTAATGAGGTGCCTATGGTCTAGCCTGAATAAAAATAGAACTTTTTTTGATAAAAATTAAATCTTTAGACAACTGCCCTTTAATAGTCTAAGCTATCATAGTAGCCACAACTCCTCACTACTTTAAATACTTTTATACCTGAGGCAGCTGTGTCCTTCAATCCATTACTTTGTGTACCACAACTGTTGCTATCCCCTTGAAGGATCTGTAAAACTTTCCTACTACAGAAAAAACCTCTGGATTTATTTTCTTTTTTTTTCCCTGCTCTTTGCTTGGAGGGGTCTGATGAACTAATTGCCTTATTTAGCTTTCCTTTTGCTTACTTGTAAACTTAGATGTGAGGAGCAGGGAGCCTTAGCTTATATTTTCAGAAAGACTTTTTGGGTTGTTCTTGAAGGTGCGGTTTCACTAGCAACTGCTCTAACAATTCATTGTTATTGAAAGCAGATGTGATATTTCCTCTCTGTCCCTTTCATCCACCCAATCCTGACTATTCCTTGTGATATTTGCTCAGATCCCTAGTGGTTCTTCATGGAACCTATTCAACCCATGAATCAAATAGAAAAAATATCAACTTCCTTTCACTGGATTAATTGTCTGCCAGGTTCTGCCACGAACTGGCTCACGGAGAAGTCTGATGGGTACCAGGACTGGTGGAAAGTGCACTCAGCAAGAATGAAGGAGGCTGGAGCATGCTCTCTTTCTGGGAACAGTGAGCTCAAAGTGTCACGTGTGACTTCACCCTGAAGCTGTAACCTAATGATATGCAGGCTTTGCTGATAGAGCTGACCCAGTCCATCCCACTTGTTAGTGTGCTGTAGGAGTTTCAGGGTTGATTTAACTCCAGAATTACTTTTTGTCAGGGTAATTTCCAGTCTCACAAACAATTGTATTAGCGTAAGTGAGTGTATCAGAAACTCTGATGTGAGGGGCACAGGCAGGGTCAACTGACCAAGAGAGCAGAGGAAGAACTTTGTGACAAACTCCATCACTGAAGCCTTAAAAAAAAACAACCCAGAATCCCTTAGTTTTCCTTTCTTCAATTAAATGTACCTCTCATTTTAGTTACTCACACAGACAACTTTCTTCAGAGGTATCTTGGCAAGTCCTAGTAGCAAGAGCACTTTTGTAACCATCATATTTACACTCTCTATTAAATCCTATAGCTTCTTAAGATCAGTGGAATGGGGAGGATAGAGGAAAAAGTTAAAAAATTAAGGTGAATCCTGAAATTAATTCAGGCTTTTATATCAATTCAAAAGCAGTTTTAAGTTGGCCATTTCCAGATGTCACATGGCACATCTAAGGATTCTGCCCTTTTCAGTGTAACTGTTTGCTTCCCTTTTACGTGTATACAGGAGGCACAGCTTTGTACTGTGTCTTGTAAGGGAGTGTTAGAATAGATGGTAGTTAACTCTGGCCCTGGGTTATATCTGGTTTCTCTTTTCTCCAGCAGAGACACCACAGAGAGAATACAGAGGGTGTTGGATAGTCCAGGAACTTTCTTTGACCTGAAGTCTGATGGATCATCCAGTCCCAGCTCTCCAGAGTTCCCCAGCAGGAAGAGCAAGTGAGTTGAAAATAAATTTTAGTATTTGAAAGATGCTCACTGTCTCTGGTATTGGCTTAAATGTAGTGCATGTTGCTCTGTTGGAGGCTTTACTGAAATTGTCCACATCAGGCATTGTAGCATCTCAAAAGTTGGATGTCTGGCTGTGGCACAGTAATTCGGAGCCTGTCAGGAACTTGGCTTTATTAAACAGACTGTGATGAAAGATTGGAGCATTGATTTGGGTTGTATCTTTTCTGTAATGTGAGCTTGCATCCAACAGGATACACAAAATCCTAGCTGTCCAATTATCCATGTTTACTCGTGTGTATGTTTCCTCTGTAGTTTGCTCTGGAGTGAGTTTGGAGCTTCATGGAGAAGCTTGGACAAGGGTATGTTGGGATGTTGGGTTGTACTCAAGTTCTGCCCCTTGAAGCAGGATTCATGCCGCTGCTCCCAACCAGCGTGAACTAACCTGTCTCCAGTCTCCCCAAAGTGTTACAGCAGGATTCCAGCACGGTCCCATGTGTTGCACTTATGTTTCATTGCTAAAGCACGCCATACCACACCCAGTGGTATGTGCAAAACACTTCATGCAGTAGTCTGCAAGTGAATTCTCCAGTTTCTGGTTATCAAAAACTGGAAGAATGCAATTTCCTGGTAGTGGAGCTTTGCTGCTGCTAAGCTGTGTTATACAGGGATGTGATCCTACCTAGAACACGTCAGGGAAACCACCCATTTACGTTTCCAAGAATCCAGAACAGCCTGTCTCTAAATCAAAGGCTACAGCTGACTTTCTGGAACATTTTGCCACACCTAATTTTTTTTCAAGAAAACTTGGATGAGACCTGTGGCAAGAGAGGTAGCAAGTACTTTGTATTAGGGCATTTCCCTTTCTCAGGACTCTGAAGACTCCTAAGACCTCCACTTCAGGAGGTGCCCTAGGACCAGGTGTCTATTGTTATAGTTGCTTCAGGTGCCAGATTTGACAAAGGAGGGGCCTCTCTTCCAACTACACCCAATGCTCCCTAAGAATTACAAGCTGGTGACTATCTACAGTAGTTTAGCTACCCAGTTGTATGCTGTAGGACTGTGCTCAGAATTTTGTCACAGCCAAGGTACAGTGTTCTGGCATGTTTTTGTGTGTGTACTAGTTTTTAGGTTGGATGAGGGCCCAGAATTTTGGTGTGGAGGAGGATGGGAGCATATCTAGGAGTTACAGACCATTTAAGGTGCTAGCTCTGGCAGGTAAGGACTAGAGGGAATGCAGGACATGGAAATGCTGATTGATCAGCACCCCCCGTGCATTACCACATCATTCCACCTTCCCTTCCTCATTCTGCCTGGGACCTCGTTAGTGACCTGGAAGTTCCTGACAGGCATGTGTGAGGGACTCTTGCTCTGAATCGATAGCTGATTACCTTGCATAATCACCAAGAATTCTGCTTTACCCACTTCCCAACCCCCATTCTCCATCAGCTGAGGAGGTGAGCCAGCTGCAGTGGCTGTTTCAAGTTGGTATCCACATGCTTTCAGAGAGCAAACAGAGCATGGGATTTTACTAACAATAGTTGCATGAATATTGTTTATGCACATTAGGCATGACCTGTATGATTTGTCAGTCTGTCTAGTTCTGTTCCAGGATTCTTTTTCCAGTCATGGACTCAAAACCACTTAGGATCACCAGAAAAAAGAAGTATTTTCATATCTGTGGTGGTTTAGCCCATTCCTGGACAGTTCATTTACAAGGTGGGATTGCAGCATGGAGTTTTGCACAATTAGTGATTAGTCAGAGTTGTGATCTCAGAGTTAGGGACTAGCCCATGTGCAGCCATACTTTTTGCATGACATCGGGAACAGGGAATTAAGAACATGTAATTCCATCATGTAAAGCACACCATTTTCAGCAAGACAGTATTAACACAGTATTGCAGGAAAAGGCTGGGAGTGTAAAGTGCCTTGGAGACAGTTTACTGGCATTCTGCTGAAATAGCCTACCTGTTGTTTATCAGCTGTGAAACCAGGATCAAGATGTAGGCATACTTTCAATGCAAGAGCTCTGCCTCTTGCTAGAATAATTTATGTAGTCCCTATTAGATAACAGAATGGGCTGTCCCTGGTAGTGTGTTATCAGTCCACTCCTGATTCTGTCCGAGGAGTCACAAGAAATTTCTGTTACCTCAGAAATGTCCAGCATGATGCTACTGGTCTTATATAATCATTTCAGATTCAAAACTTGGAATGATCAACCTCTTCACCTGTGTTCTACTGAAATCAACGTGGAAATAAATGCAAAGGGAGCACATAAGTAATAGAGTAATTATTCTACAGTAGAGGCAAAGCAGCACTTACTTTCTGTCCTTGCATGCTGAGTTTAACACACGTTTATGCAGTGATCAGCCAGCAATCCATGAAGCTGCATTGTTCACTTGAGCTAACCGTGTCTTCTCTCCCATATGCAGGGACAATTGTCCTTAGTTTCTCTGCTTTACTGTTCAGGTAGCCTTCCAAATAATCCTTCTTTCCAAGGGACAGACTCAAAAGGGTGAACCCAGCCTATGTAACCAAGTTGTAGAACTCCTGAGGATCAGACGACTCTCTGGGTTGCACCTGAAAAATCAAGCACTGTTCTTTTTATGTCCATATCCTAGGAAAAGTACATGGGTTTTTTGTGTGTGTGTTTTCCCTCGTCAGACACATCTGAGTGGGGACATCAAGCCAATCAGGAGTGGACCGGCTGCTACTCAGTCATTGGGTGCCTCACTGAAGACACTGGCAAGACTTTTGGGGTGAAGTCAGAGTGCTGGCTAAGAGGAGCATGAACGTACTTAGAGGACCTCAAGGACTGTGGAGAGACCGAGTGGCACCAAGTAACGCTCCACTGGCAGTTCCTGGAGCAGGAATTCTGTGAGAGGGAGATGGACGGAGAGCTCCTGTTGGGGCATTTTGGCTCTGTGCCCTTCCCATTGCCAAATCAGCAGCCACTGAACCAACCTCTACTAATGATGGGGAATGGAGGCCACCTTGAGTGCGACCCCTTCTCTTCCCTTCCTGTCCCCTCAGATGAGTGAGAATAGTTCAGCCTGCAGAAGGCAAGAGCAAAAGAAGACAACTCCATCTCTGTCTCTAGTGCCTTGACACAGGTCAAGAAATGCAACGCAGAGAACAAGGATGGAGCAACCTGCTGAGGAAGGGTGCTGAGAAAGAGATCCTTTGTGGAAATCTAGATCCCACTTCACTTAGATTCATGTTATTGATTTGCTCTGCTAAGGGAGAAGCATGTTGGCCTTCATTTCCACCAAAATATATTTCCGAATCTCTTGAGGAAATATCTTTGGCCTTTATTGGCCCTGTCTTTACTGTTCTCTCTGTTGCATGCTGGCATGGAATATGCCTGGGACTTCAGGTTTCATTACTGCTTGTAGGTCAAGACTGGCCACATTTTGCAGTGTTTCTGAAGGAATAAATATATTTAGTATGTTAAAGGTGTCCTATCTTTCTTGCCTCTCTTAACTATTTTTTTGTTCCTTAATGTTTTTAAGCACTTAATTTCTCTCTCACTAGCTGGTGTCTTATGCAGACAATGAGTATTTCACCATAAATTTGGGGCTTACATGCTCAGTGTACCTTCTACTATGTAAGCGTGTCAGCCTCACGGAATGCTGTATCTCCTGAATGACTCTGAGCAGTGGATCCCAAATTCTCTGCTGGGGAGAGCTGACCTTAAGGGTTTTCTTTTTATAGCTGCAACATGCACCAGGCTACCTCAATGTCTGTTCCATTTGATGGAGTGTTGGTAAAGGGATTCAGTACAGTTTGCTTTGAGTGTCCCCTTTGAGTGGCCTTGTGGGAGCTAAATTTTAGTGGGACAGACCTACAGGAGTCCGTCTATTGGCAACTGGGTGCATGGAAAATCACCAGGATGAGAACCCTGACCTAGGTGTGTTTGTGTCTGTAAGCAGGAGAAAGGCTCTGACATGTCTGTGTGAGAGCTTGGCACTTGATCCTACATAGTTTGACACTGAGACATCCTGCAATAATGCAGTAATGTGTTTCTACCTCCCCATTGCTTCCTTAAACTTTCTTAGTTAACTAACTGTTCTGTAATACTGGTCAATGTCTGTCTGCTTTCCTGCCTCCTTCTGTTACACCTGTACAGAAAACAGCAGTAACAATTTATAAGCTCTATGACATGAAAAATATGCTTTTTATTGTCCCTTTGTTCTGCCTGGAATTTCACATAAGAGAAAACACGATAGCCTGAGAGTGGCTGTGGGAATGGGTGGCCTAGACTGGATTTCACCTGCCCTTTATACTCAGTTTAACACCTCTTCATACTCTTAGGCTCTTAAAATCTCTGATCTCCAAAAAAGAATCTGTTGATTTTAATGAATGTCTAGATGTATTTAATACTTAAATGCAGGTGATTTGAGTCACTCCACTTATATTACACTTAGGTCTGTGACTTAAAGATTCATTCAGACTTGTCCTTACATACGGTTACCCAGAATGGAGACAGAGAATTGGTGTTTCTCCTAAATGATGTAGCAACTAGAAATTAAGGTATGCATGCCAGTTCACCTGAATTCTGTTCCTAGGCAGAAAAACTAGCTGTGGATGAATAATACTTTCTTACTGTTTCTGACTGCTACATAATAAAGTAAAATGCCTAAAAAAGTTAAGCCTGTGTGTAACAATAAGCATGATGATGTTGACTGCTTGCATTTCACAGAATGCTCAGGAGTCAGACTTCAGGATACTGTGTGATGCAGCCACTCTCACGTTCATCATCCAGTGTAAGCAGTTGTTGTAGTGGATTGAGGGAAAATGGAACATCTGAGGAAGAGGAGAATGACAGGGTGGGTGTATGATCTCTAACAAGCAGAGGCTACCCTCCCTGATTTTACCAGGTGCATAATTAAAACACATCTTCTTTGCCCTCTCCAGGAGCTGACGTGCTCACTTAAGGGCCCTCCAAAACAGGATTCAATGGTTCAGAGTATGTGGCTGGATGACAGTGACTGCACACCCAGTACTTCTAGCTCACCAGGTAAAAAAGAAAGAAAAATAGAAAAAACCCTCTACTTAGGCTTCCAGAAGCATATGAGAGGTTGGGCCAAATCTTCTGTATGCTGTACTTAAAATTTTAGAAGCACAGGAAGATAATACCCCAGGAAAATGAGGAAGAGAAGCTGCCATGCAAAGGTTAATGGGGAAAAATGTTTCAGTGGCATGAATAAATAGTGCTGTGCATACTGCCAAAGGAGTTACAGTAGATTGCAAAGAATTAAAGTGTGTATGTGTTTTCTGTGGAGACCTACGGCTGCATTTCTAAATCCAGTCTCCATATAGATTAGATACTTTGGATATGGGATTTTAGGAACTGCTTCCTGAACAAAGCAGTGTGCTCCTGAGAAGGTGGGTAATCAGGAAGCCAACCTGCACTGAGAGTTTTTTGCCAAGGCTGGGTTCTTAGTCTTGTTCTTGGTTAAAGCTGACGTAGTTGATCAAAATCAGCTTGGATCCTTTCACAGTGCAGAGATGATTATTATAATCCTTCTCTTCAGTCCTGTGACAACTATTGTGTTTCCTGCTGTGGAGCTGGATCACCTGCCCTGATCTCAGACCCTGTTTGCAGTTGTGTTTCACTTTGTTAAAATGAACTGGTTTGGATTGAAGCATTTCTTGTTGAGCATCAGCCTTAAGCTAAAAGTAGGGGAAGTGTATATCAGTTTCAGTCTGTTTCTGAGAATGAGGCTGTGTAAGGTTTTGGAAAGTATGATTGGAAAGACTAAGCTTTTGAGTTTGAGGAGTTATTAGAAACTGTGGAAGGCAAAACATTTAACATTTGTTGCTGGGTGACGGAATAGGAGCATGCTGAGGTCGTAAGGGATACTAGGGATTATGTGTATGACAAGGAAGAGAGTTGGTTGGAAGGAACCATGAAATCTTTATAGGAATTATGTGAAAAAGGATTGTTTGTAAAGATTACAAGGGTCAGAAAATGGGGCCAACTTACTTTGAGGATAGAGTTAGTCTCCACAGCTGCCACATATGAAATATCAAGAGTGGCCATCAGATATATCCTTGCTTAAAATTGTCTGTAGCTTAGCAACAGCATTGAAGATATGATGCTGCCAGACATTCTGCAGAAACCTCTGTTCTGTGAGATGTTCCTCTTTTGTTGTGGATGCTGGAGGCAGGGATGCTTTCCATTGGCCTCTGCTGCTCTTCACAGATAGTTTCTCTGTCTGCTGACTCTTTATTCTCTCACAGTATATAAATCATTAATGTGCATCACTGAGAATAATCATTACAGAGAATGCAACATAAAGTTCAATGTAATTTTTAGGTTTTACAACCCCGGGGACAGAGAGCCACTAAACTGGTGTTTTAGTTTTGCCCTTTATTGAGTTATCCAGTAAGTATTCAGCCACAGTTAATGCACCATGTAAAATCAGATTGAACTGATTTTTTTTTTTTTTAATGGAGGAACCTAAGACAAGGCCACTGTGAGTCCAGATCCTACGCTGAATAAATCCAGCATTCCTAACCCATGTGCACATTCTTGGCTTCTCCAATTTGCCTTTTAGATTGAGAGAGCAAAATTACAGGAAAAAAAAAAATTGTCAGCAGTCTGTGGTCATTATGCTCACAGATCATGACATAGAGGAGTGCCACTGCCAAAATATTTTCTGAGTTGGCTTTAAAGCACCAACATGTCTCATGTGCCAGAGCATGTCACATGAGGCAGAGGTGACTTTTCCCCTAGCCTCAAGGGCAGGACAAAAATTCAGCTATAACTCTCCTTAACACTTAAACACTACCAGTTGTGTTAGATTTATTTTTATTTAGTTACTTGGCCTATTAGTCACTTCCTACAAAAAACATACGTCATAATTACATTTCAGCAGAGTAGAACTGGGATATGTACAAAATAGAGAAGAACCCTCATATTGTAAATTCATGTTGTTTAAAACCACAGTTTAGCAGCATTTGGCAGTGATTTACAAGTTTTGTTTTTAAATCTCAGTTTTAAATTATATAATGAAAGGGGATAAAAATGGAAAAAATGCTGAAAAAATAGTTGCATCTCATCTGTTTCCTAGAAAATACCGGTGGCATCACATATAAGTCCAAAAAAAAAAAAAAAAACAAAACCAAAAAGTGTTCCTGGGAAAAGCATCTTAGCATACTATCTTACTGCAGGAATCCCTCATTAGCTTTCTTCACTTTCCTGATGGAATGGTGGTTATACATGCCATCAGAGGTATCCACCTGCCCATTCTATCCCTTAGCACATTCCACACAACTCTTTAAACTCTTTAACTCTTCCAATCAACTCTTTGATTCAGACTCTTTCCATTTTCCTCTGATTTAAAGAAAAGAGTTATAATACAGATTTATGTTGTGATGCAGCTGTGCATAAACTGCTGCAAACTATACTGGTTTTGAGATTACCATATTTAGTAATTTGAATCATAGAATGGATAGAATGGAGGATCACCTAAAAATAAATGTAGAATGGTTTAAGAAGGCTGTTATGTTAAAGATATCTTACTCATTTTTTTGAGAAATGTGTATGGTGAATATAAGCTGATTACAGAAAGCGAAAGAATGTTTTTAATTTGTGAATTTTGCAAGTATTTAATCCCTGGTTTTGCCATGGTGTTGATAAGTGATGAGAGGCAAATTCTTGAAGCCCTGAGATTAGATGTGGGATTCTCAAGGGAGGGGTCAGAGGGAAAAGGAAGAGAAACACTGTGAGAGCATAAGGTTAGAGTCTGCTTCACAAATGTGTATCCTTGGGAATAAGGTGTTCAGATTGTCTGGAACCAGTGGCTGATAGTTTTTTTTTCTTTTAATGAAATGAAAACAGTCACTTTCCTCATGTTTTGAGCTGGAATGAAAAACAGGTGAAGGTAACACTAGTCAATTTGGGCATAGGTACACTCCTTTCACTCTTACCTGTGGATGAGCCACAAATCTGTGAAAACTTAGGGGTAAAACCAGTTATGTGTGCAGCTCCTGGGATACCCTCTTGATTATTTTTGTATTGTTCTGTGCTTGGTTCCCTTCTAGGAAGCAGGTTGCTTCCTGCCAGCAATGTTGCTGGCTCCACTGGAAAAGGAAAAGGCAGCAAAGCAGAGGCTCAGCACCATAATCCAGTAAGTGCTTTAATAAAATGTTTCCTACTCACTTGCACAGAGATGAGGATGGGAGAAGAGAGAGAGGCTTGGTTTAGGAGGTGTTGCTTGCTGAGGGTTGAAAGGGCAGCAGGAAGGTGCTTGCAGGGGGAGGTTAAAGCGGTGCCTTGTTCTGCAGGCCTCCATTCTGTGCTGTGTGTGATGCCAGCGCTGGAGCACGCCCTGCTGCACGCAGGGTGAGGAGCACAGGTAATGGACACGGGGGGGAAGGAGAGCCACGGGCCCCTGGCCATCCCTGCCTCGCTGAGACAGTGCAGCGAGTGCTGTACAGCTTCTCAGCAGTTAGTCCTTTACTTTTCTCCCCAAGGCATCTTCCATAGCCAGCAACTCTGGCCTGTCTGATTTACCTAAGCACTCCCTTTTTTGGTTGCCTCCTCCCTCTCAGGAAACAGCATTTCCCGTTGAGATTCTGCTCTCTGCCCTAATCTAGGCTCAGTTTCTTTCTCTTCTTTGTCTTTGATTGTTCAGTTTCCTTTGCTGAGATGCAATCTACGTTTCTCTGTGCTTAACCTCTACTTATAGATTTATTACTTTAAAGAACCCCTTTCTGTTGCTCATTTTCTGTAGTTGTGCCTAGCTGCACACTTGCTGATTTGCTTTCAGCCTAGCATTGGTGGGATCTACTTGTCCATGCCGGTTTCACAGCTTTTCCAGACATGGGAAGTAGGACTTGATTTTCATGGTGAGGTCTGTAATAGAGCAAAGGGGAACACAACTTGAGGTTTGTTCCCTAGAATTCATAGGCCAGTTGTGCCTGTGTTGCTGGGAGTCTCTCTTTTTGCTCAGTGTCCCTCTATTTGCCCGGTATCTTCTCTGGCCTGACTGCTTAACAGCTGCCTTGGAAGTGGTAGGGACGTGGGGCTCTCAGGAACTAGTTTAGTATATAGTTGAATAGATGTATCATCTTTATGGAAGAAAATCCTTCCAGCTTTCCTAAATATTCCTAAATAGCTGGTAGTTCCTGCTGATGGAAGAAAATCCTTCCAGCTTTCCTAAATATTCCTAAGTAGCTGGTAGTTCCTGCTGTTGCTGTTTAGATCCTCAGTGCTAAAGTTTTAGCTGCTCAGCCACCTTGTGGCAGAGCAGTCAGGTGAACAGTTCAGCTCCATGTGGTGGTGGCCACTGCTGCTACAGCAGATCAGAGAGGGGAGCTGGTACTCACCACTGAGACTGCTTCAGTGTGTGCCACGACAAAGATCAGAACTGAGCATGACAGTGCAGCTGCCAGCCACTGCTTGCTAGGCTCATCCCCAGAGTGTCTGCCAAGAGGTGCTCACATCACAGCTCTGTGACACAGGAGCAAGGTTGGCTAAACGAGGGGCAGAACTCCCTCAGAGTTCTGCTCCCAAACAGGCAACTTTTGCTCAAAATAGCTAGAGGACCAGAATTGCAACAATCTGTAAATTCACTGATACAAATGCAAAGGCTGTGGTTTTCCATTTACTGGTGGCTATTACAGGCAAGAAGCAATATGTCTCATTAGTGCTTAAGTATGATTTTAGTACCTAAGGTTTTGAGCATTTGATTTCCACTGATTTGAAGTAAGACAAAGAGCATTTCAGATAATTTTGTGAAATATATTGCAGTCTGTAGGGTCCATTTCTTTTGGTCCACCTGCCAAATCAACAACATTCTGCCACAAAGGCTGGTTATTTTTCAACTGATCTGGTTCAAAGAACAAATTTTCATGAGACCCTGCTTTTCACTGGGAGATTTCCAGATGTTCTTTGAATTCTCACCAGCTCCTTATCAGAGTTAATTATTTCCACAAAAGAGCATTTTACCCACTCATGAGACAGCACTATTGGCTTAAAGTGATGTTTTAGTCATTCCATTTTATCACAACCTCTGAATCAATATCATAGCACAGATTGGAGACTAGCAAGTTTCAGGGGAGAAATGGTAAAAAATTTCTTTAACATGGCTTCAAGGGACTCAAAGAAACCCATGGCACTCACATACATGGTAACTTCCTTGTCATTCAAACTCATTTCTCACAAAGATTTCTCCAAGTTCCAGGCTGGATTTGCCGAAAGACTAATAGGTACACTAGTAGAAAGGAGGAAGGACTCCTCCAATCCTAGGGTATTTCCTGAAGAGCTGAAAGAAGTAAAAATTGTGGATGGGGGAACAGATTGTACTTCCACAACACTTACAGGTATAACAATATGAAGGATACAGATTTTTATTTTTTTTCTGATGCTTTGTTCCAGGATTTGCTGTTCAAGTGAAAATACATGAATATGCTTTACCTAAAGTTCAGAAAAAGGCAAAAACAGGAATTCCAGCTGCTGCTGTTTCATTCAGTGATGCATCAGAGTGTGGAATTATTGAGAAATCAAACTTCATATAAATCAAATTTCTCTGTGTTATTCCAGTTCACCTGATACAGGGCCAGGCTCAAACTGTTTCCACGTGAAATGTCTTAATTTTATTGTTTGCAACCTTTTCCACTGCAGACTACATGATGGGCTGTGATGTCCTTCACAGGATAACCAAATCACCTTTGGGTAGGCAGCAATTAGGGCATCCTTGAGGAGGCAAAACAGTTTTCTTCAATTACCAGCTGAACCTACAATGGTGTTCACCCCTTCCTCCAAAGACATTACTGTAAAACTTGCATTAATTAAAAACCCCTGCAAGGTTTGAGGTTGGTGCCCGTGAACGCACATATGTGGTGGTTTCCTCAAATGTTAGTCACTGCAGAGCAAGTTGTATCAAATTTTGTCCAGGATGGGGACAGTTCTTTTTAAAATACTTTATTCGTTCCATAGACTCTTCTTTGGGCTTGAATTGTGTCCTTTCCAGCTGCCATGATGCAAAGTACAAGGAAGCATTAATATTTTAGCCTGTGCTTCTTATGTCTATGTAGTATACTGGACTTAAAATAAAAGGAGAATGTGGCCAGCTTCTCTTAGATTGTGTGTGTGTGTTTGTAAAGGACAAGCAGGGAGACACAAGAAACCCAGAGATCGCACTCCAGTAACTATGTAATCCTCATGTTTTAGGGTAAAGGAAAGAAAACCAACCAGGAAAGAGGAATGTTCACTCTGCAAGAAGTTAAATCTTTAATGTCAATCTTTGATCTGTTGAAAGAAAGGAAGCAGATTTGTACTGGTAAACACCTCACCAGGCTGGTAATACTGGCAAACTGTGCAATTCTTCAAAATCAGAGATGAGACCAAGCAGCAAAGTTAAATGTTAGAAAGCCATCTCTCCATAAAACTGAATACATTCAGATAGTCACTGAAGGTTGAGATATATATTTTCCTTCCTATATATTTCTCTGGGACTTTTCACAGCTTGGAGCTTGGAACTGGTCCCAGCCATTTTTCACCTGCAAGACAAACCAGCACAAAAGAGACAGTTAAAATGTAATCCATACAAGTGATTGGCCAGTCATTTTTCTGCAGCAGGATTACTGTTCCTACTCTCGTGAAGAGTAACTACTGGTGATGGAATACAGAGTTCTATCTTGTTTGGTGTGCTTCATCCAGCTCCATAAATCTTTCTCTGTCTAGTCACAACTGAAATTGTGCAGAAGAATTATTTTCCTCCATTACAGATGAGATGTTCTGCAGGTTGTGGGTATTCCACACGAGGGAGAAATCGGTTCTTTTTAGGACTCGTTTTTGAGGGGGGGTGGGGGTCAAAAACAACCAAAAAACGGTGCAAGGCTGTGAAGTCAGAGAATCAAAAAGAAAATCTGATTAAGTCCTTGGAGTTGAGACTAGAAACCAGGCCACAACATTCCAGTCAGCATTATTGACTGTTGTAGTGGGTGTTGGGTACTTTTCTTCCTCTCTCTCATGTTCATCAAGAATATTTTATAGAATCAGAAACTCATCCAAAAGATTAAAAAAGAAAAATCAAAAATATTCCCTTCTGCTTAAGCCTATGACTAATACTAATTTGCATTAATACTTTATGCTGAGTGTTTTCCACAAATGCATGAGCTGATTATGTGCATAACTCTTTCTAGAGACACTCTCTCAAGTGCCAAATCTTGAGATGAATAGTCAAATGCCCTCTAACTCATAAAAACAGGTGACTTTAGTTTTATTATTTATCACAACCTACTTCAAACTCTTAAAGAATTTAAAGTGTGCATTCTGTTAATAGAAAAATTAAAAAAAGGATGGTCAATATTTCAACAGCTTTTAAACAGCTGTGTAGGTAGACACAAGTTCTGGACTGGGGAGCTGTAATAATGTGCTTTTACTAAGAAGGAACAGATATAAAATGAAAACATTAAAATGACAAAAAAAAAAAAGGAAAAAAGAAGTACCAGCCATAGTCATAATCTTAGTCAAGGCCTACTGCCCAGTACCAAAAGGTTACATATGAATATTTTCAGAACTAAAGGGTTTTAGTAGTATTTTGAGAATGGCACATAGAGCACAAAGCCTTGACACATACCAAGAGAGGATGGAGAACTCAAGCTATGTCTGGTCTGGAAAAGGATCATTTGGTTGTTTTAATTATACTGAGACAGATTTCAGTCAGCAGTTTCATTCCAGGAGAAGGATAACTAACATCATATAACATTTGAAAGCCCCTAAGAGTGTTTTACTCAGCTGCATTACATATTTTGTTCCAAGAGGATGAACGCATGAAACCAAAGTGGTATAATGAGGTAGACTCACCTATAACGCTGCCTAGCAGCTCTAAACGATCAGAGCCAAAAAACAGGTGAGGTTTCCCATCATAATGTGCCACAACAGCAGGCATCCCAAATGCCTATTGACACCATGGGGATGAAACAGAGAATGTTATAATGGGAATATTTCTTGCAGACATATCGTCAATCTTCAGGAATAAATCCCAATAACATTTACTTTTTTCCCTCCCCTTCTTTTTACCTTCTTCATTCTTAAAGATAAGCCTAATGAAGCCATCTGAAAGTAGGTGACTCTCCAGAGCCTGTGTGCCCCTTTTGAAGGAGCATAAAAAACAACCTGATTAATCCACAGTTCTATTTCAAGTAGCAATAATAAATGGTATCTCTTAGTACTGGTCCTGTCCTTGCTGTCCAGCTGGAATGAGCTGAGTGGGTCAACCTTGTTTTCCCAGATGACAGTGAGATAAACTACCAGCAACAGTGAGGTGGCATTTACACACTGGAAAACAAGGAGTCTATGTAGTGCTTTCTAATCATCACCCTCATTGTTCCTTGCTTCCCTCTATTCTTAAGAGGGAAGGAATGCATAGCTGTGGAGCCCAGTGCCATTGGAAGCATCTCACCCCATGTTTCAGTGCTTCAGCTGTTGTCTCTTTCAGTCGGTCCTTCACTGCAGGGGATGAAATCATTTCAAGTGCCTTCTGGGAGAGCTCTGCTGAGAGCCCAGCCTGTCGGGCAACCTGGGAAAAGATGATATAATTAAGAACACTCTAAAAGTAAATATATTCCTACCCTAGTCTAATTAATTTAATCTTCAGTATTATCACTTAAAGTCGATTGACAAAAAAATCCAAAATACCCTTGAAGCACTTCTTGCACAACTGTCTTGCTGTATTCCCAACCTATTCATCATTTAACAACTCTCAGATACCAAGTAGAAGAGACATTTCAAATCTTCCAAGTGCCAAATCTGCACTTCCCCCCCGCAGAAGCTCCTAAACCAAAGGGAAAAAAAAAAAAAAAAGAACCTGTGATACAATGACTCATCAGATAACTTAAAAAACCCCTCAAACTGGTGTTATGAAAAATAAAATCTCACTGTACAAGCCTACCAAGACAGAAACAGTTTGTATGACAAATGTGGCCACATGGGATGTGACACTGCATGAAAGACACTGAATCACAGAGGTTAAACAGTTGGCGGTGTTACTGCTGTATCTTTTTCATCTACCATGAGCCTCTGCCACACAGGAATGAGACAAAGTAGCCAAATTTAAAGGTTCTGTGTTTATCTTGGAACAATGAATTACAAGTACCCTTTGAATAGAGTATTTCACAAAAAAAGAAAAAAAAGGGCAAAAAGAAAAAAAAAGAAATAAATAAAATATTGCACATGGACAAGTAATCTTGCACATGCAGGTGTTAATGACTCGTTCTTTCAATTACTTATTTTGTTTAGCATCCACATTTTCGTGTACCTTCTCCTACTCACACATCAGGGAAATGAGGAGCTCTTAGTGACTGTGCTTGAACAGGGGGTTAAACAAGTGTACCATGGACCAGAACAAAATGCTTGGTAGCCACAGTGTTGAGACTGCAATATTTACACAGTGATGTAGGATCTGGTCCTCACCATTTCAGGGCAGAAAGAAGATTCAAGTGGACTGGAGCAGAATCCAGATGATGCATTGCTGCTATAGCAATTTATGTGAAGCTACTGCTGACCAAATAAAGTAAAAAAAAAACAAAACTACTAAGTAATTATTATCAAGTAAAAGTTCCATTTTCTGACTGATGTGTAAAATAAATTCACCTATAAAGGCTCAGATGATTGGTTGGGACCTCTCACCCACCTTTGGACGACAAATTTCCAGAAGAGAGGAAAGTCTAGTATTTGTTGCAGGAGTGAATGAAGACAGACACAAACAGACAAGGGGACACCTCCCTCTCTGCCTTGCTGAACTGGGGGGATACTCATCGACTGCCAAACCGTGACTAAATTAGAGATCGTTCTGAGTATGAAGTTTGTGGTGCTGAAGTTCTGCATTTCCTTGCTTTATTTAAATAAGGATGGATTCAGAGACTATGTGACATCCTTCTGTAGATATTTATGTGCTGGGTCTAGCTGGAATGGAGCTACTTTTCCTCATGGCAGCTCCTGTGGTTTTGTGTTTCAGATCTGTGACCAAAACAATGCTGATAACATCCTAATTATTTTACCTATTGATGAATGGTGTTTGCACAGTGTCGAGGCAGTCTCTGATTCTCACTCTCCCCCCACAGTGAATAAACAGGGGCTTCACCAGAGGCTGGGAGATGATCTGAACTAACCCAAGAGACAGACCATGCCATATGCCATGCTCAGTAGTAATTGATGAGGAGGGCGTTTAGGCAGGTTCACCTTTTTCTTGGGAACTGGCGGAGCATCAGTCTATGTGTAGGTAGTTCTTTGTTTTCTTTCACTCTACTTCCACTCCTCTTTTGCTTATTAAGTAATTTTATTTCAACCCACAAGTCTTCTGCCTTTTATTCTTCTTTTCCTCTTCCCCTGTCCACCTGGGCAGTGGGAGGAAGCAAGTGAGCACTTGTGTGGTGTTTGGCTGCCTACCGGGGTGAAAGTACCACACTTTAATTATATCCTTCAAATCTTGCATCTTAAAGAGGCAAAATGCAAACCTTTGCTGAAATTCTGGTAAAAAAGCTACACAGAGATGAAGCTGAAGTGCAAGGACTAGACTTGGGAGGGAACAGCACGACTGCAAGTTTAGATTTCAGCTAGGAGAGACTAATCATGGACAACTCTCTTTTCTTCATATTCCAAGAACTTATAAAATAATGAAGGAGGGACCTTCAAGAGGATCTCCTAGTACACTAACTTACATGACATTACAGCTTTTACTGTAATAAAAAGAAATCGAAATGGCAAAAGAAAATACATCAAGAGTGTAATTTCCAGGTATATAAAAGGGCAATATAGCACTGAGCTTAATAGAAAACCCGACTCCATCACTCTAAGGAAAGTCACCTTCCCAAGTGTTGCATTTCACCTGAACATTTCATATAGCAGCAATACCTCAATGCATTCTGGAGAAACTATTTATACTTCCATGACTCTTAATAAAACAGTATCAACAGATAACTCATTGTCCAGCCTGGGTGTCGCCACTTGAATTAACAAAAAAAAAAGTGTATTCTGGTTCTGAGTGTTATGTAAAACATGACAAGAAAAAGAAAACCAACAAAAAAAATTCCAAACAGAGCTGCAAGCGATTTTAAATCCATTTCTTTCTGTCTGAAATTTTTCAGTACTCTAAGTGTTCATTTGACGAAGGTATCTTTATGTCTACTACTGATCCAAGTCATCAATAAGAATCTCTATCAGAAATGCAGAGGCACCAAGAAAAAGGAGACACTTACAGCCAATATGTTCTCTGGCTGACTGATATCTTCATGCTGGTAAAAGAATGAAATAAGTAAATCAGTATTTAGAAACAAAAGCTCAGCTCTGGATTTAAAAGCAAGTTTTCTAAGAAAACAAAATTAAACCCAATACTAATTGCTGGAGAAATTACGTCAGAAAGGGTCTTATGTCACCTAATCTAGGAATGTATTTAAGTGTTTTCTGATACACTGGTCCAGCCTGTTGGACCCACCACATATACCTAAAAGAAGGCAAATTAAGCTGATTATAAGCTAGTTCTTTTCATAGTGGCTCCTGAACCACTGTGACCTTAAGTTCCTTGCTATGACTTTTCATGAAAAGACATTTTCTTCCTCTTGCTGAAATTCCACATTTGAATGATGTGAGACAGGAAGGGGTGACAGAAAGGGTTAGGGAGTTGGCTGCATAAAATACTGACCTGTGACCAGAACCGCATCCAGAACTCCCTGGATAAGGGTTCCAGGTACTGTGGGTTTGTCATGTCCATGGCTGTGATAAAGCGCATGGCCGTCAGACTGCCTGTGTTCGTGGGGAGAGAGAAACACTCAGACAAGGCACAGCATCAGGGGCAGGTGTGGTCTGCACCACTGCTACCTAAGAACAGTGTGATCCCCCCGGGAACAGGCCTGAGAAACCCACAGTCTGTGCAGTAAAGCTCATGTTGATCCACAGTTATCTCCCGTGCTAGTATCGTTCACAGCCGTGTTTCTCCAGAAATTTCTTTCATGGCTAAGAATGAACAGACTTCATACTGCTGACAGGTTCAGGAAAAGGCTGCACACAGGGAATTCACCTTTACTGGCAGGGAGAACTGGAACCAGGGGTGCTAGGGATGGGAAATAGCAGCTAAGATTCTTACTTGTGCCCATGATACGCTGGAAGTCGTTTGCAGACATTTGTACAGGCACCTGGTAGTATTTTGCCATCCTTTTCATATCCTTCAGCATGTATTCACCTCGCTTTGGTAACATTGCTGGTGGCTTGTTACCTTTTAGAGAAAAGTTCTGTTGAGATTTCCAGCTGTATTATAATAACATTGAACAAACCCACATTGGACAAACTATGCCTCATACATACATATACCTAAGGAAGAGTATGATTTCATATTATTATTTCATGTTGGCTTACTGAAACATTCTTGGCTTTTCCAAAGATAATGATTTAAACATGGTTTATTTCAGTTTTGCGCAGATCAAACCTTTAAGGTAGCTGAATCAGTTTTAAACCAAGGTACAAATGTCTTAGCAGGGATTTATGTTGATTCAGACAGATAACTTTTAAGGTAGACAGCTCCAACTGCATGGGTAAACTGATGTAAAGACTTGTTAATTCATGATTTACAAGTCTTGGTGATCTAATTAAGGCCATGAGAACTGTTTCAGGACCTACTTGTGTCCTTCCCGCATATTACAAAGTGCAAGTGTTCCACAAATTAATCCTAGAGTTTAAATTCAAACTCTAGGAAAACACATCAAGTTGTTTTGGTTTTTTGCTGCTGTTGGTTTTGGTGTTTTGTTTTGGGTTTTGTTTTTGGTTTTGGTTTTGGTTTTTTTGGTTTCTTTTGTTTTGTTTTGGTTTGGTTTTGTTTTTTTTTTTGTATTTAGAACTGATGAACTTTGGCACAGACTGTCTGTGTAGTTGCAACAGTGTGAAATTCCTTATGACTAATTTCTCAATCCCTTTGGAGCTCCACGATCCTATAGTTAATCTGTTACTGGTGCCAAAACTTAGTTGGGAGCTGGCTCTGCATGGGCTCTGCACACACCAAGGATGTGCACACCAGTGCTCTGCTAGTGAAGAAGGTGTCTCCCTACAGAGCTCATCTCCCTGTTCCATACCAGTTTGCTGCATTATGCCACCAAGGAAGGCTGGACGGAAGCGCAGGTCAATGTTCCAGATGTGCCGGTACCGGCAGAGAACCTGCAAGGTGAAAGAGTTGTCAGGGGTTCACAGCCGGAGATGTCTGTGGAGCTGTGTGCAGCTAAGGCAGTAAACACTACTGATAAATCCTTTCCTGTTGTATTAGAGTTAGTCCTAAAGCCTTTCCTGGATGCTGCCAGAGAACTCTGATCTCAGAAAAACGGAGGGGGTCTCTATTCGTGTCACCACTATTCAAGTCTAAGCAGGGATAAGTAAGTGAAAGGTCAGGCTCTGTCATGATCAGGACACTCGGCACTTGTTAAACATGAAAACTACCTCCGAAGCAAAACGTTCAGCACTAACTCCTGCACTGGCGTTTGGCTCGGACACGCTTCCCTGCTGTCCCTGGATTTCAACAGGCGAGGGAGAAGCCCAGGCAGCACTCAGAGGTGAGAGAAAAAGTAACCGCGGGGCGCAAAGGGCGCTGCCCGCAGCCAGCCGGCCGAGCTGCCCTTGAGCGGCCCTTGCAAGGGGGCGGCGGCGCTGGGACCGGCCGGGCGCCAGAGCCGCTCAGGCACCGCGGAGACCCGGCAAGGGCCTCCCTCCCTCTGCCCACCCCTCACCTCAAACGCCAGCCAGGAGTACGGGGAGATCACATCGTAATACAGCTCCACGAGCGTCCGGCCCATCCCGGCAGCCTCCCGTCCCGTGCCGCCGCTCCCCGGCATCCGGCGGCCGCAGCCCCGCCCCGGGCAGGGAGCGGGGCAGGGGCGGGAGAGGGGCGGGAGCGGGAGAGAGGCGGGAGCGGGGCGGGAGCGGGGCGGGAGCGGGAGCGGGGCGGGAACGGGAACGGGAGCGGGGCGGGAACGGGAGCGGGGCGGGAGCGGAACGGGAGCGGGAGCGGGGCAGGGGCGGCACTTCCGCCGCTCCGGTTCGGAGCGTCGCCCCCCGGCCCCGCCTTCCCGCAGCTGCTTTTGGCTCGCGCAGCTTCGCCGCCTCTCCGGCGAATCCCGGCTCGGGAGGAAGAGGAGGACCGGGTTGGCAGGGGCCGGGAGGGAGCCCGTGCCTTTGTCCGTGGGGAGGCCGGGGGAGAGCAGGCTCCCGAGGAGGGAACCCGGGAGCTGACTCAGCGGAGCAGTGCAGCGTGTTTTCCCGGGAGCACGGCTTCCCTGCCGGATCAGCAAGCGATTTACGTAGTGGCCCTTTTATCCCCCTACCTTCCATTTTCCCCACACTTGTTCCTCCTCCATTCACCTAAGCCCTTCCCCACCTTTGTTTCATCCCCTGCCCACCCCACAGGAGGTCCTGCGGAATCCCAAAACTCTGGTTCGGGTACGGTTCCCTCCCCACCGCAGCAGCGCCCTGTAGTCCTGGATGTGAACCGGAACGTGCTCCTGGATCCCTCCTGTGTCTGTAATCTTGGGGGTTTTTTTAGCAAAGCAGCTTTCTGAGTGATGGGTAACTTTAACTCAAGAGTGAAAAACCTGAGTGCCAACAACAGTTTGTGACCCCTCGCTGAAGTCTTTCTTAGCACCTGAGTACCGGGCAGTGAGCCAGTCGTTAAGAAAAAAATTGGGAGAGAGCTGGGAAACTTTAAGTGTGAAGCCTTTACCAAGTATATTGGTGGCAAAAAAAAAAAAAAAAAAAAAAAAAAAAAAAAAAAAAAAAAAAAAAAGAATGAGTGACTGAATAAAAAATTCTCTTTAGGAGTATTGGTAGGCCTTCTCCAAAGGGAAATCCTGCCTTACGTTTTTCTCAAGGGGTCAAAAATTCTGCAGGTTGTGACTTCAGAGAGCTGCAATGAGTCACTGCCTCAGGCATCCCCCGCGGTCTGTTGGTTCCTGTCTTCAGGCCGCTGGAACCTATGGATGTGACTGCTGCTTTCCCAAGGGCTGGTTCGGCCAGCAGTGAGGCAGAGCGTGTGTCCCAGAGAGATAAACACGTGCACACAGAGGTGGCTCCAACACAGCTGGCTACACAGGCTGCAACAAGCACTGCTGCCCGGTACCCCACCCACAAACAACTTCCTTTCGTACCTGCTTTTTTCAAAAGTTTGAAGGATGGATTTGCAATGAGCTCAGCTGTAGCCTGATTCTCTTGGGTTTCATCCTGTATGCATCTGTTTTCATCCCTTAGAAGAGAAACTTTTCCTGATAGATCAGTTAAATGGCTTAACTGTGCCTAACTGTAATGGCACAGTTAAGCCACTTTACATCTTTTATTGATCTTGTGTTGTTAATATGCTTTTAATCCAATTACTCCAATTATCCTAAAAATTTCTTTGTGCAGGTGCCATTCAGGTGCAGAGTTTGGCAGAAATTTTAACACATTCCCAAATATCAGTCCATTTACTCAGTCACAGTGAGGATTACGTACCCCAGTCACCTGGGGAGCACTCAGCTCAACTGGATCATACCTGTGGCATCAGTTGTTGCCACCTCTGAGTCCCCAGGGATTCCTTCTTTCTGGTCATTGCCTGGTGCACCTGGAGAGGAGTTCTCTCCTGTGTAGATAGTTCTGACAGGGATAAATAGCTTGCTACATCTTTTTCTGGCATAGAATTGGGTGCCCCTGTTGGTTTCTGCTGCCTTTTCCTATTCCTTGCAAAAACTTTCTACTTTCCCAGTTTTCCTGTTAGTGAGCCAAGAAAAGTAGATTGCATGATGCAGTTAAATCCTATGGGTGTATGTGTTCCCCTCCTTCTGTGCCTCACAGAATGCCTGCAGCACAACTGACAGATCATGTTGATGTTGCTGCAGAAGCAACCAGCAAGAGTTCCTTTCTCAAAGACTTGGCTGAAACAGAATTTTGATGATTTTCCTGCAGTTCAGTCTCCATTCCAAACAAGAATCTCCAGTTCCCAGGAGCTGTCCCCATATATCTGGGAGGAAAAGCATAAATTTGAGATCTTTGGACAGTTTCTAATAAGAAAATGTTATAATTTTAAAAATTAACTCAGTAAAAAATAATTAAAATGAAGGCATTTAAAAATAAAAACAGAAAGTGTCCACTAAGTCTTAGCAACAAGAAATTATAAGAGAAATTTGAAAGATTTTCCTAACAGCTATGCTTGTTTATCTTTTACGTATGTAATCTCTTCTCTTGAAATAACCCAAACTTATGCAAAGTAATCTTAAATGCAGGTTATTCTGGTTCTGCCAGTACAGCATGAGCATTTTGTGAACAGTGGTGTATTTCCAGAAGAAGTCAGTACAGCTCAGCAGTCTCTATCAGTGTCCCAGCTCTTCAATGTCGTCATAGCCTGTATCTTCAGGAGCAGGGGATGAGGTTCTCTCAGCCTCAAAGGTCCTGTTTCTGGGAGTCCAGTCTGAAAACATGAAGGGAAGAGCACTGAGATAGAGAAATGCACATCCTGTACATGTTACCCCTGTGTGGTTGTGCAGCTGCCAGTTGTCTCCTCCAGAAATTAGAGCCTTAGATGGGAGTGACTGTGAAAGAACTGAGAAATGATTATGTCACTCTGCCTTCTGCTGCGTGTATACATAGCCAAGGATCAAGCTTTATACACAATGTTAAAAGGAATATATTCATAGTCAGTTAAAAATAAAATCTCTAATGTCTCTCTAGTTACTTTGTGTCCTATATTTTGATTATTTTTCCATATCTCCAATAGGCCAGAAATATTTATCACCACCCCAAAAAGTTGAGTTCAGATCAGGAGGTATTCCACACTTATATTAAATGTACTGATAAAGAAAACTCTGTCTTAAATATTTATTAATCCTCACTGAATTATGTGGACCTGACAAAATTTAGTGCCAGGTTAAAAACCTAGCTGAATCCATCCTCCATGGACATAGAATGAGATCTAATAAGGACACTTAAGAGACTACAGATGAAGGGAGAAACAGTCAATTGTGTAATTTGAAAAATCCATGTCTAATGATACGTAGTATTTTACAAAGCACAATTTGAAGCTGCATCAGACAGTGAGCCCTCTGAAGCCTGTCATGTTGTTGGAAAAAAGGGAAGTATCACACTAGCATCCATAAACAGAGGGATATTCTGTAAGAAATAAGAACTGGTCCTTCTGCTCTACCTGACACTAGTAAGATCTCAGTACCATGCTGTAAATAAATACCATGAAGTTTTGGGTTTGAAACAATTTTTGAAAGATACTGACATGGACTGAGTGGAGACACATCATGAGCAGAGGGTAGTCTACAAGGCCTAAGCAGAAAGTTGACTATTTTAGGTTGTGGCTGTCTAGAGAAACAAAATACAAAACAGAACTGGGGACAGGTATGTGAACTAACTGTTATCAGTCTTCAAGTACTTAAAAGGCAGTTACAAAGGTGACTGTAGCACTCTGTGATCAATAAGAAGTAACAATTTTAATTTGTGGCCGTGGAAACTTAGATTGGATTGGTCACAGGCAGGAATTTCATGGATGTAAGGAAAGCAGAGCAAGTATAGATTAGCTGGCTGTAAGAACAGAACAACACTGTTCTTCTAGCCTCACCTGGCCATGAATCCTTGTTTCTGTCACTTTCTCCAGGGATCCCAATGATTTCCTGTTCATTCTGCCCAGAAAGAGAAGCATCTCTAGGTCCAGGAGCTTCTGTCGCATCATCATAACCATCTTCCAGGGCATTTTCAGGCAGTGGAGAGGTCTCTGGAACAGCACAGGTATTAACTCCCACTAGGGAAAGCAGTAGCTGATGATCCAGCAACACAGGGCTGTAATACTGACATGTCTGTACTTAGCTGGAATCCACCCCTCAGGGAATGCCAGTGTGCACAGTTTTATTGTATATGTAAGATATGCTTACCAATAATACATGTATAAACATTTAAGTATATTAAAGCACTCCTGTTTCCCTTTATACTGAGAAATCAATATTCAGTCTGAATAAGAGAAAGAAAAATTATTTAGAATAACTGTCTTCTCTATAAGCACTTCAAAGCAAGTAAGGAAAAGCTTTTAGTTTGTTGTTTGCTTTTTTTTAACTAAAAAAAGTCCTTAATGTAAAAAAAGCAGTAGGAAATAAAGACATGGTGCAGAGTCCAGGATATAGGCAATTGAGGTCCAAAACTGCTTGTGCCTTTGGCAGTTGATCTCTTGGACACCAGGCAATAGTTACCAGAGCTTTTTGATCAGCCCTAGGAAAATGCAGTTCTTCTCCGAACACTTGCTCTCCCTCACCTATTTCAAAATTTTCGACAAAAACAACCAACAAACCAAATGTACCCCCCAGGCAAACCCCACAGCTAGGAATCTGTATTTTCTTCAGATCACTTGGATTAAGATCCCTAGATTAGCTCAAATTGTACACCAGTGTTCTTATTTGGAATATGTTTTTCCTGTTTTAATTCTCCCTGTTTGGCTCAGAAATAAGGCAACAGTTTACAAGCTGTTAGGGTTGTAATGTCTGGGAGAAGCAGTTGTCACATTGTTGCGTTCATCTGACTGGATCCTGCGAAGTGTGTGCAGAACTACCAGCAAACATTTATTTTGAATTTCTCATATAGAAAACTAGCACTAGTATATGAGATTGTATGGCATTCTTCCACCATAAGAGTTACACAGAGGATTTTGGATCACAAGGAAACATTACTAGGACATGAAATGAATGTCTTAATCACTCATAATGCTTCGGATATTAACTGATTTGGGATCTCTTTCTTTGTACAAACCCTTTCTCACATTACCTTGAGTTGCTCTAGGACCATTTTCTTCATCACTGTCCGCTCTATAAAACTGTTCCTTTGGTTTTGAGCTCTCTGAATAAGAATCTAGGCAAATGAGAAAGAGCTTGATACCAGGTTAAACTCTCCTTAAGTGCTAAGACTGCACCATGAGAAAAAGAGCAGGCTACAGTAATAGCATCCAAGTCCAGCATATTCTTTGGCAGTCAGTATTACTTCTACAAGGTTTACAATGGAATAACCAAGAATCCCTCAGGGGCCCCATAACAACTCTCATGGATCATAGGAAGAAAAGCAATACATGGGAGGAAACTTACAGGGATCCAGCTGCTGTGAGGGAGATGCAACTTATTCCTTTATTTGTCCCTGCTTTAAATAATTGCAGCAAAAGGCTTTTATTTGTTTGTTTGTTTGACCTATACTGATCTATGGTCTGTGGCTGCAGTGAGGACTGCACAAAACAAATTGTCCCTAGGAGAGGAATTGACAGAGTCCGCTGGGCAGGAAACTCCTCAAATCCACGAATTTTAAATTTCCCAGTAGATTTTGGAGCTGCAAAGTATCAGATTGGAATCAGAAAGGAGGAGCTTTCCCTTGAGAAAAGCAAGACACACACACACAGACCTGAGACAAAAGTCACGCCCTGCTTTTCCCTCATCAGGTTGTAATCAATCTCTTCATAGACCGCCTCGGAGAAGGGGTTGTAGGATAGTTTGGAGCCTGAAAGTAAAAGGTAATGATCACTTTCACAATCTCTGTTTAAACTCAGGCTGAAGTCATGAAAAGGAGAGGTGCCTTAGAGGGGTCTACATGGCCTGCTTGGTACCTGGTTGATACCTAGAAAGGCACCAAGAGGTGCTGACTGAGGATAAGCAGCTCTGGGCTCTTTGACTGCTAGAAAGTAAGTGAAAAATCTCAGTGTGGCAACAGATGCAGTTCATCTCAGTCACCCATCCCCACTGCCTCTCCAGCCAATTAAACACTTGGGGCCATGTAAAGGAGGTATTTCATACCAGTCCTGAGAGACCTACCTCTCTGCTGTGCCCTGGCACGCCGGATCTGCCAGGCAAGAATGGCCAGGACCAGGCAGAGGAGGGTCCCCAGGATAATGCAGAGGATGACAGGCACTGAAAGTCTCCTACTGTCTGTGGCAGGGCGGCGGGGACGATCTGAATGGAAACAAAGAGGAAACAGGGAGAGAATCACGTGTCTCAAAGAGCTCCTCGTCTGCAGCCCCTTGCTGTGCCCATGCTAGCAGGGTGAGGCAGGGCACCTGCTGCTCTGTTATAGGTCCTGCTCAAGCAGATAAAGGTCAGCAGCTGGGGGTGGTGCCACTCAATGCTCCTTTATGAAAGGCTGTGGGAAGTGCTTTTTGATGAGCTGAAATAAACTGCTGTTTTATCTGCTAAGTATCAAGGACATTAAGTTGTCATTTGATGGGAGAAAGAAAAGAGAGAGAAAGAATTTACCTGCTCTCGTGGGTGATGCTGTTGTTTCTGTCACACCTGCAAAAGGAAGGTGAGTGCAGATTAAGGCAGAGGCAAGTGTGAAAAATAGGGAGAATACCTTCATATAATTTGTGGTGATCTTGCAGTCAAGATTATGAAAGGGCTAGTCACTGGGAAGTACAGCTGGCATAATGCTCCCCTACCCACCTCCTTCCCAGACCTGTGTAATGAAGGACCAGTCACTAACCTGAGCAATTCACACCTGCATCTTCCTTATGATCACAGCTTTTGCCAAACAAAGGCTTGGCAGGACAGTCCCAAAGAGACAGCTCTGTTCCTTTACAGTGCACCTTCTCCAACCAGATGGGACCAGTCCCTTCCCCAAAGGCAGCTTCACTCAGAGCAGACACAGCAGATCCACAGCCCAGCTGCCTGCATACCACATTGGCATCTGCCACATCCCAGGCATCATCACAGATTGTTCCCCAGGAGCCTTGGTGCCACATCTCCACTCTGCCTGAGCATTCATCCTCTCCACCCATGACTCGTAACTTCTCTCTGTCTGCAAAACACAGAAACCTTCTCTTTTACTGAAACAGCAGGAAGGTCTACAAGGACCATTAAGAGAAAAAAAAAAAAGAGGTGGAGGTACCTGAACAAGTTGTAGAGTTCGGACATTCAGCAAATGCAGCTGGAGATGTTGCCTCCTTTCTTCCTGCAGAATTTAAATAATTAAGTAAATGATTTAATTATTCTCTGAAAAAAATTGAGGGAGTATAAAATACCTGAAAATTGACCATAATTAACAGGTTAATTATTTCCTGAAATATGTGTATGGCCTGTTTAGTTCTTGGCACATGGCTGTTTGGCTGTTGCTGTAATAATCTTCCTGATGGTTACGCCCTCCTTCTCATGAGGCAGCTGCAATCCCTTTCAAGGTATCTAATGTCATGTAGAATTCATTTTTATTATAGTGAATATATATAAAAACAGAGATATTCTTACCCATAGGTGTGAAATAGTGCCATAAGAGCAGGCATTAGAAATGGACCTTTAGAACAAACTGATTTGTACACTTGTCCATGGCTATGTGTATACACAGATATGCCTCCTTGCATGTAGAAACATAGACTTGGCTCTAGACCTCTTGGGAAGTCTCATCCTAACTCAGATCTCACAGTCTGACTGTTTATCATAGATTTTTGCATTACAAATTATGCAATGGCACCATCCTATTAGGGATTTCCTTAGGATTTCACGGGGCCACAGCACTCTGTTATAATCTTATAATTTTAAATCACTCATCTAAGTCAATGATATAGACAAAAAAAAAAAAAAAAAAAGTTGCTGCCATTCTCATGAAACTAGAAATAATACACACCAGATAACAAGTGAACACAAAGTAATTACTGTGATGTCCACAATAGGTTAGTGTACATGAATGGCCATATACAAATGCATTTCTGATTACCAATGCAAGTGATGTGTGTCTCTTCAGCCCGATTCCTGCACGACTGAGGATGCCAGGGGTCTGACTGACATTGCCAGAGCGAGCTGTGCTGCTTGGCGCACTCAACGTGGTCCAGCCAGGTGGGCCCAGACCCTCGGCCGTATCTGAAGTCCGTCTCTATCCCTCCTGCATCTCCACAGCCCAGGTGCTTGCACACGGTTGCTGCGGTGAGCTGGGACATGCTGTTGGAACAAACGCTGCCCCACGTCCCGTTGTAGAAAACTTCCACGCGTCCCGCACAGTCATTGCCGTTCACCAGCCTCAGAGCCAGGAAATCTGGAAGGGAAGACAGAAAAATGGAATTAGTGCCGCAAACTTCGTGTGATGTGTTGCTTTCCTGCCTGTGTAATAGCACTTTATTTTTACAGTGCTAACTACCTGTGTTGGTTCTACCTATATGGTGGAGCATGGAAGGTCCAGAGGCTGAAGTCCTTTCAGGATTTGTACTGGCTCCAACGTGGGCCCTAACAGGCTGCTCTCCCTTCAGGGGTCATCACTGATTTTTTCCACTTCTCTTTCATTTCTTCTCTCTCTTGCTGCTGCCATTCTGTCTTAAATATGTGTGAGCAGAGCCACCACAAGCTACTTGGATTGTCTGTGCTGTGGTGCACAGTGGGTTGTTCCCATTGGCTTGAGAGCCAGCTGTAACTGACTGTTATGAACACACAGCCCCGTGCTGTGGAAATCTTTACAAACTCCTCAAATGTATCCCCCAAATATCCTACCACACCACAGACTTTTGTGTGTGTGTGTGTCTGTGTGTGTGTTGATATATAAGCATAATATGAGCTTCTGTAGATTCTTTGCATCTTGGTAGGACGAAGAAGATGTGCTGACCAACTGTGCTTGTCATCAAGATGGTCCAAACAAGTCCCCACTATTCCTGACTTCCCTTTTATACAACCCTGCTGTTTGAACCCATAGGCTCAGAAAAGGGTTTTCCAAACACACCTGAACACAGGACTCCAGCATCCTCCTTGTGTTGGCAGTTGTGCTGTCCCCATGGCCTAGAGGGACATGCCCAGAGATCAGATTCAGCCCCAGTACAGTTCATGTCATCCAGCCAGATCTGCCCTGACCCTTCTCCATAATGAGCAGAGACAAATGCCTCGATGGCATGCCCACATCCAAGCTGTTTGCAAACAACATTGGCATCTGATAGATCCCAGTTATCATCACAGATGGTGCCCCAGATGCCATGATGATAAAGCTCTACTCTTCCAGCACAGCGGTTTGTTCCATTCACCAGCCTTATCTGTCTGCTGCCTGTAGGATGAAAATCCAGCTGTCAACATGCAACACAACTATAATGCACAGGTCAGCATAATGGCAATATTTTTTAGGCACTTTTAAGACATCATGTTCTTGTTATATCCCAGTTCTTCTGCTATAGTTGCTTGGGCAGAAGTCTTGTGAGGCTAAAATTGCATAAAGAGAAAGGCCTACTCCTGCACCAGGTGAATGTTTGAATAACTCCTGTGAGATATTGCAAGCAAGAAGTGTCTAATCATACCAAGTATATGCAGAGGTCACTTTATCTTAGAAAGCCAGACAACCTGTTTTTTATCTATACTCATTTATTTAGAGACAGACACTGTTCCTGTTACAGATAGGTTACAAAATCACAGAAGAGTAGAAACAGTTGTAATATTCTGTAGAATAGCTGCAAGTATCTATAAATATAGAAATGTCACAAAATAAAAGCTGTTTAATTCTCAAGAGGCAGTAAGAATGCTTGGCAATCATAGCCAAATTAGTGTGCTTGTGGCTTCTGTGTTCTAATAGTTCTTTTTGACTCTGGAAGATCATTCTGTAAGAAATTGAGATGAAGAAAGCACTACGTAAATTACACTTGCTTCCTAAACTATCATCAAACTCAGACTCATGCTGACTTAAGATCTGTGACACCACAGCACAATGTGGGCTGGAGAAACCCTAGGAAACGTTCTGTACCTTTCACACAGCGACTCACCTGAACAAATCACACCTACGTCTTCAGAAACTCCCGTTGGCACTGTCTGATAATGGGAGGTGTTGCAGAGCATCAGCTGGGTCTCGTTTCCAGTACACTGGACACTCCTTAGGCCAACAAGGCCCATGCCTCGCTCAGACTTTGGAAGGTAATAGGCTTTCTCAGCAGTTCCACACTGGAGCTGTCTGCACACCACATGGGCATCCTTAATATCCCAGTCATCATCCAGGACTCTGCTCCACACACCATGGAGGGAGATCTCAACTGACCCATCACAGCGGCTCTCACCCCCTGAGAGTCTGAGGGATTCAGTACGACCTGGGGTCAAGAGAATTGGGAAATACACAGAGTAACATCTACTTATCTCACTGCAGTAGAAATAACTCACAGAAAAGCTATGGAAGATAAATTTCTGTGCTGGCAAAATATTAATTCTCAGTACTGATGAAGGAGACTGTCCCTGTTAAGGCTTTGTTTGCTTTTGTGCCTGCAATGGCAAGCGAGAAAGGTTTCCCCACCTCAAAGACTAGATCCTACCAGTGAGATCATCAGCACTGCTTTGGTCTGAAGTTGCACTACCCATAAAAGGCCACTCCTGACTTACCTGAGCAAGTTACAGTGGCTGCTTCTTTGGCTGAACAGGTTGGATTGCCCAAAGTCGCTTGAGCACAGTCCCGCAGGCAGGACTCCGTCCCTTTACAGTGAAAAGCATCTCTCCATACAGGCCCATTTCCATCCACAAAACCGCCTTCCATCTGGATTGATTTTGCATAGCCACAGTTCAGCTGATGGCAGAGAACACTGGCAGCTTGCAAATTCCAGTGGGAGTGGCAGAGCCTTCCCCAGGTGTCTCCATGGCGGATCTCCACTATGCCAGAGCACATGGTGCCATTCACCAACCTGCCCCCTGGACACCCTGAATGTAAGAGAAAGGGAATATTGGAGTGTTACTTTGCAATTGCTCATGGGCAGGACCTGGAACTGACTGGGAAATGAGAATGAGTTTTTCTTATCATTCAGTAGTAAAAATGACTTAACTGGGCCATACTCATTAACTAGAAACTTCCATACTCATAACTAGACTTCAGTCCTGCCTATTTTACTGAGAAGAATGACTAGAACTCAGGATCAGGTCCCATTTGCAATTTTTAAAATCAGGGCACTAGGTTTTGGGGCTTTGGGTCAACCAATAGACCTTAATTTTCAGATCAACATCACTGAGGGCCTACAGCTCTGCATCCTTTAATTGCTGATCCAAGTCCTCATTTCAAGCTGGACCAGAAATTCAGTCCTTGCCTCAAGTACAAGATAGGTGTCACTGTCTGCAGTCTTGTCTCATGCTCTACCTGGCTGTTCTCTCTATCCATTCCCATTCTCTTTGTTTCTTTTGACTTGTCTGGGCCTGCTCATGGACCTTATTACCAGTATTTTCCTCTGTGCAGATGGATTGTGTCTTGGTGGCAAGGACTCTGCCTGTCCTGTGCCCGGCTCATCCTGGCTTGTGCAGCAGCCCTGCTCTTGCTGTTACCTGGCACTAGGAGCATTTCAGAGGGAGCAGCCTTGTGGTACAGTTGAAGTGCAGCTTTGACTCCTGTTGCAGCAGTCAAAAGACAGAGCCTGACTCCACATATGCCCTCTGAATTTTGAGTCCATATTTTTCCTCAAGAAAGGAGTTTCTCAGTTCTCTTCTTAGACATTTCCACTGCTCACCTGAACATACCACACGAGCCTCCTTTCCAGCAGGGCACTCATCATAACCTAGAGCTCTCACAGGACAGTCTCTCAGGAGTGAGCCCTTCTTCTGACAGCTGAATGTGCCATTCCAGACAGATCCATTTCCTTCCCCAAAGGACTGTCCACTTGGTATCAGTAGTGCAACTCCACAGTCTAGCTGCTGGCAGAGGATATCAGCAGCTGCTAAATCCCACTGGTAGTCACACAGGGTTCCCCATGTGCCTCCATGAAGAAGCTCCACTCTCCCTGAACATGTGGTACTGCCATCTGCCAGCCTGTACCCTCCATAGCCTGTAGAAAGAATAAAGGAGCTTAGCAGTTTCTTCTGGGGTTTTGTGCTATTGCACTGAAAACTGTAAGAGAGCTCTCTCTATCTGCAAGAAACTAGCACTTATTTACGTGTCAGGTTACTGGAAAGCATCTTAGAACAGGATGCTGGTAAGTCAGCTCTGACAAAACTCTATTGTCCATGTTGTAGCCTGCACTGTATGACTAAAAGTCTTTTGACTCTTCCAGTGTCTCCTCTTTGCTCTGCTCTCTCCTCCCCTCACAATGCTGCTGCTACCTTACGACATCTTCTCTTGCAGAGGCAGTTTCAGCACTGCCTCGCAGGTGCAGAACTTGGAGTAGGAGCAACTGGTATCCCTCTCTCTCCCAGGGGCTGGTCATGTCACATTTTCTGGTAAGCAGGAATTGCAGTGGGGAATTCTCGGCTTTCATCCATGCCCCAGAGCAAGGCTCTGAACACCACAGGCCACAAGCATCAGCAGATTGACAATAAATTAAGGGAAGCACTGTGGTGTCCTACTGCCAGCCCCATGCAGTCCCTCTGTCTTCTCACACTGTTACTTTCCACCCTTACCCTGTCCTTGCATTGTACCCCTAACGAGCCCGGGATTTCAGCTCTGAGCTAAGACTCTTGCAAGACAGAGGCAAAAGCCAAGGCCTGTTAGATGCCTTAACTGAGGTATGTGGCTGCACTGGTCCCAGTGTCCAAGGCAGCCTTGAGACAGACTGAAGCCCTTTGGGCAGGAAATGGACATAAACTCCAGCCCTTTTCCAGGCTTGTTTTGTGTCAAACTGTTGCCAGCAGCTCTGCCTCAGGTTTAGTTTATCCTTTTAGAACTGTGGCCTCAGGAAAAAAGTTGTGTTTGTTAGGCCTAATCTTCACTTTTTTCAGTGGGTGGCAATACATAGCTGTATTCATAGCACCCAGCAGGCATGACTGTATGGAGTTCTTAAGAAATGTTACCTTCTGGTCACAATTAAAGTCATCTAGGCCTCTAGCAAGCTTTTTATTTTATTTTTTTTTTAATAACTTTCATTTGTAACTTGTTCCTCCTTCAAAGTTTTGGAGGTATGGTACCTCTTTCAGTTTTATAATTAACTGAATGCCAGGGATTAACATATACACTGGAACCACAGAAAATAAATTAATGTCTCGATATTCCTGTTTGTCTGCTCTGCTCTGTCTATTTTTCCTTTTATTTATAAGAGAAGGATGTGCAGAGCATTCTTAGGACTGTTCTGTGCATATTTCTAACACCATAAAAGAAATAAGAGCCCTTCTGAGATCTCTGTGTGGTAGTGAAGTGATTAGAACAGCCCATGTTAGATGCAGACTCTCAGTAGAGTGAAATGAGACACTATGGGGCTGCTCTCCGGTTATATTCTGGTCCCCCTTGAATGGTTCAAGGTATAATAAGGGAAGCATCCAAGGATCCTGAGGGCCACAGAAGTGTGCAGATGCTCTGAACTGTGGGTTAACAGGAAGAAGGGGTATAGGACATGGGTGCATTATGTCCATCAGTCCAAAGTCTCACCTGAGCACACAATAGTGGCGTCATGAGAGCACGTGTTAGTCTGGTGTAAGTTCCTGGGACAGTCCGCAAGGTGAGTCTCATTCCCTGCACAGTGAAACTCTTCTTGCCAGATCAGTTCATGTCTGTCTCCAAAGTGAGTTCCTCTCAAGGTATCCACAGCCTGGCCACACTCCAATTCATTACATATGACAGAGGCAGTTTTGAAATCAATGTGTGAGAAACAGACAGTTGCCCAAGTTTCTTCTTGCTTTACTTCCAGATGTCCTGAGCAGGAAGTGTCCCCTCCAGTCAGATGCAGATCAGAGAAGCCTGGAAAAAACCCAAAAAACCCCAAGTAATCCAGCATCAAGGATTGGTTGTACTGACCTGTTTTCCTAAGTCCTGTACCTTAATGGATAAAACACATTTCACTTCTGTGAGGAACACTGATACTTTTGAATTGTCACTGGGGCAATTCCTGTGTACCACTGATAAAAAAGCGAATGGTGTATTAAATTGCTTATTTCTCAGTATGTGAAAATAGTAAGTCCTTGGGAAAGAAGGCAGGAAGCTTTGAACTTTTGCCAATGACTGAGAAGTAGCAAAAAAAATTTCCCCAGATAGATAAAGAGACAAATAGCCATTTATTGGTGTGTGTCCTTGAGACTTCATTATTTCAATGAACAGGAAGGTGAAGCACCCCAGGAAGAGGAAACAGGAAACGTTGCACCCAGTTTCAGAAATTGCTAAAAAGACAGTCTGGAGATCTACAGGCTGAGCAGCCTCACTTTGGTACTTGTCAAAAATATGGAGTGAGACTTCTAGGAACTCATTTGTGAGCCCAAGGAGATGAATGAGAAGAGTCAGCATGGTTTTATCAAGCGTATATCATGCCAGTGGGACTGTATTGCTTCCTCTGATTAAAATGGATTTATGAATGAGGGGACAGCAGCACATGTCATTTACCTCACATTTTGCATTGCCATTAACACTGTCTTGCACAACTTTCTTATGTCCAAGAACTAGGATGTTACTGTCTGGCTGGAAGGACAACATGGTTAAGCAGCTGATTGAATGGTCAGGCTCAGTCATTAGTGAGTTGCACTCTACCTGAAGACTGTCAGCAAGTGGAATATCACTTGTTGGGTCTTTCCAGGCCTGTTCTGCTCAGTGTCTTCTCTTGGTGATGGAGGTGGTGATGGAGTACATTCTTAGGACTTTGGGGGGTTGAGGAGATAACCACGAGGGCAGAGCTGTCATTCAGAGACATTTAGACAGGCTAGACTAATGGACTGACAGGAACCTTACAAAAAATCAAAAAAGGACAAATGCAAAATCCTGAAGCTGGGAAGGAAAAACCTCTTGCAGTGGTTCATTTTTCAAAGAGTAAAACCATGCACATTTTGCACAGGAAGTAGCCAAATGGATATTGGAGTTTTTTGCCATTTCAGGCTGTTCTGCCTTAGCTTACCTGAAGATCTGGAGAAGAAGGGCAGTTGTATGACATAACATTGCATTTTCTTGCTTCTCTACCTACACCTGTTTTTTTAGCCCCCATTCCCAGTCAAATACAAGCTCAGTACTACTCTCCTGTTGCCTGGGAGAGCAGTGGTAGAAACAAATAGTGATTTTTTTTTCTGCTCTGTGTCATTTAATATGCTCATTCTATGTCATTGCTGTGCCCAGGCAAAGTCAGCTTGCACTCACATTAAGTCATCAGAGGACTTAATGCTGGAGCAACTTGCTTTGGATGAGCAGAGGGAGCACTTGGCTTTATCCAGTTAGGACAAAGCTTGATCCCAGGCTCGTATCTTTTTTCTATTACACAAGGTCAGATCACTTCTTACCTGAGCAGATCACTCCAATATCAAAGTAATGAGGGCAGGTAAAAGTACCCCATCCTGTATGTGTGCAGTTCCAGAGAGCAGGCTCATCACCATGGCAATCAACTCGGTACAACCATGTTGGTCCAGTTCCTTCTCCAAAAGGAGCTCGATTAAGGGCCTTAACAGCATATCCACATTGTAGCTGCTTACAGACAACCTCAGCATCCTTCATGGTCCAGTCACCGTCACACACAGTTCCCCACTGCTCCTCATGTTTTACTTCCACTCTTCCAGAGCAGGGGTGAGTTCCATTTGACAGCCTCAATTCATCAGCACCTTCAGACAGAGCAAAGTTATAGAAAAGACAGAGTTTAATCATGATTATCTATTGCAGATGCTAATGAAATCATCGTTGCTCTTAATTTACTCTTACATCAGACTTATTTGGTTCACCTTTCTAAATAGTCCAACTTAAGGAGCATTTTTTTGCAAGGAGTCTGTATTTACAAATTTGAGCTAACTGCTAAAATGTAAATTATTTCTGATGACAGGCAAACTTTCTCTTTTACTGACTTATCAGGGCTGGGAATTGCTGAGTAATGTCCCTGCTTTGTGATTCACAAAGCCTGCCACAATAAACACTGGCAACTGGAGTGGGTTAGGGGACTGCCTGTCAGAGGTGATTGCTACAGTAGATCAAGTTTCATTAATTGGGCCTGGAACCAAGTTGTCGTGTGTGTCTTTGGGAGTGAGGTAACTGGAGGAGTTGGCTACCAGAGGGTGCAGAAGGGCCAGGCCAGCTACTGGAGAGGGGGTAAGGTCAAGGGATCTACTTGAAGACTCAGCTCAAATTTGGCTTTCTTTGCTGCAAGGACACATTGCCAGTTCATGTCCAATTTGTCCCCACCAGTATCCCCTGGTCCTTCTCCACGGGGCTGCTCTCAAGCTGTGCATCCTCCAGTCTGTGCTGATCCTGATGGTTGTCCTAAGCCACGTACAGCACCTTGCACTTGGCCTTGTTGGACTTCATGGGGTGAGGCTCATTTTTGAAGCCTGTCAACATTCCTCTGCATAGCATTCCTTCCCTTAATGGCTGCACCACTGAGCTTGGCGTCCTCTGGAAACTTGCCAAGGGTGAACTCAATCCCACTACCAATGTCAATAATAGGGATTTTGAACACTTCCCATCCCCGGAGGGACACCACTTGTTACTGATCTCTATTTGGACATTGAGCCATTGACTGTAACTCTTTGGATGCATCCATCCAGCGAATTCCTTATCCATTGAATAATCCATCCATCAAATTCATCCACATGTCCATTTAATGACAAGACTGGGACCTTGTCAAAGGTTATGTGGGACCATGTCAAAGGCCTTACAGAAGTTAAGATAGATCATTGTAAGGCCACTGGTGCTGTTCATGTTTGTATCACCTGTGTCACATGTCACATGTTTCTGTCTGTGTGAGCAGCCATGTGCAGCTGTGGTATGTGTGGGTATGTATTTGTATGTGAGTACTAGGTTTTCCTGTGAGATTTTTTTCAAACAATCCTTTATATAAAATATCACCTTCCCTCTCTTCCTCAAAAGAGAGAGGTATTTCTGCATATCATACACCTTCCTGTCATCTGACATTGTGAAACAAGAATATTTAACTTTTCTTCACATTCGGAAACAAGCCTAATTCTTCTCTCTATTCACTGCAAGTGTGACAGTCTTAACCCATGAGCTGGTGCTAATGCAGCTGTTTCCCAAGCTACCCATTGTTTCATTTCTTATTGCAGAGTAAACTTCTAGCAGTAGTCAATTGGAACGCAATTTTGCCTCCATCTTTGTGTGGTCTGTAACTGCTTTATCAGACACAGACAACGTAGCTTTGACACACAATCACCTTTCATACAGGCAAAGGCTTCACCTCTTTGCTAATACTGCTGGATTTCCTCACAGTTTCCTGCCTGTCATTTAAATTTGGAAACAAACAAACAAACAAACAGGTGGTTGTTCAAGTGACTGACAAATGATAGCTTCCAAAACCCTTTTTTTTCCTGTGAGGTAGCCTCTCCCCTCAAGTCTCCCGAGTAAGAAAGTCACATGCATAGCACAAACCTCAGGTAAAAAACCACTTTGTGTCTGCAACATGTTGTCTCAGAGGAAGTATAATCTTTCTGTAATAAGTCTTATAAGTCTTTAGAAAGATATTCTGGAGAACAATCCCCAGGCTATTTGAAGAACATAGTCCAAAAAAGTTCAAATGTATAACATTTATACATTTCAAAGGCAAATGAATTCTAAGAGAAGTATAATTTCTAATACATTTTAAAGGAACCAGATAATTGATTTCTATTAGCCATATCCAGGAGCAAAACAAGCAGCTCTTCACTCAACTGTATGACCTCTGTGCACTTGAATTTTTAAATAATTGTATATCTGACGTTTTCAACATGTAACAGCATGCTAGACTGGATGAAGAGGTAGGCATAACCCAATTGGCAGATTTAAATATTTCCTAATAAAAGCTATCATTTGCTATAATCACTCTTCTCTGATTTTTTTATGATATGTACAGGTACAATTTTGTATTTCCTCACACTCCACAGCATGTCCCACAAGTACCTTCACTGAATTCAGTGGATTGGTGTTCTGCTCAGTTGAGGAGGCATGAGATTTTTGCTTGCTCCACCTGAAAACCCAATTCTTCTCATAGGCAAAGGATGAGAGTGCACCATGCATTCCTGTCCCTAGGCTCTAAAAGGAAGTTTCCTGCCCAGGCCTGCTGCCTCAGGGGCAGATTGCCAGCTCACTCCTGGAGAGTTGTGACTCCTGCACTGCTCTGCGCAGTGCTCTGTGCCTGGGGAACATCAGGACTCCTGTAGCAGCATGGAGAGTGCAAGTGCTGCCAGAGCAAACATGAGTGAGGTAGGTCCTGATGATGATGTCATTGTAAAGCTACTCTTGTCTGCATCTTCCAGTCAGTTTGTTACTCTTCCCTGATGTCAACAAGGAACTGGCAGGAAACTCACATTTCTGCAGTACAGCTCAGTTGACACAAAAACATCACCACAAAGGTCTCAAAATAAAAAATGCTTCATATTATGAAAATGTATGTCAAGAGTGCCTCCTATTCCCTGCCATGTGAACTCTGACTGCATCCACATGACTGGTGAAAACCTTCAAGACCAGGGCCATGCTATAGCAAAACATCAACTGTGAAGTCCTGCTCTCATCATACGGGGATGTGACCACCACCACAATGCCATAATGCCACCTCCATGTGTAGAGAGAGAAAAAAAAGAGGTCTCCAAAATTTGTCTATCATCACCAGCATCCAGCATGGACACATAGCTCCAGAAGAGCAGAGAGACAAACAGTGATAAGCTTCAGATATATGGGAACAACTGAGGAGATGTTGTGTTACCCAAACTCCACTGGACACACGATAGAGCTACATCATTTTAACTGGTGTTGAACAAAGATCTGGAATTATTAACTCCATCTACAAAGAGCTCAGCTGGAGAGATAAGACAGTAGTAAGAATACCCAGCTGGTTTTTAGTATAGCTAAACTGTTTACAAAATTTGGGCTTGAATTCTTACAACACTGGCCAGTCACTGATATCTGAGTAAAATAAAAAACTTGTACTAAAGGCTTACCTTTCCTTACCTCAGGATTACCAAGGAGATTGAATCAAAGACAGAAACATACTTAAACAGCTTTTTGTCACTTTGCCTTAGAGGTTGGTAGAAGAACAACCTATTTATATTAAATCTGCATACTTTTTTTTTTTAATCTCACTGCCTTATACAAAATAAAGTATATACTTACCCAAGGAAACCTGAATGGAGAGGACAATCAACCACAGCACTAGAGCAGAAAGGTGTCCTTTTGTTGCCATCCTGACCACAGATGGATGAAACTTCACTCTCCAGGCACTGCCTAGATAAAGCTCTGGCTGGGCATTCCTGTATCTCACGAATGACTACTAAGGAGGAAATATATAGATCCACGTGCTAGCATGAGCTACCTGAAGGAACCAATAGAAATATTGTTCACCTTTTTAGACGTTATCAGCAGGTTAATCTCCAATCTGAAGGAGCCAAACCCTCCAATAAAATTCAAAAAGTGTGCTTGTGACCTTATATGAAGGATGATTGTGTATCTGATGTCATCATCGGAATTGTTTTACTGTGGGACCAACGCTGGTGGCACAGGCAGAGCAGTGCGCAAAGTGGATATTTTTCACCTGACAAAGTAATATGAAAGTGCAGAACACTGGTCATTTATGAATCACTTCAGAAGAAAAAAAGGCAAAGAAAATTCCTTTTATTTGTAGCTTATCTGTCTCATTGGGAGAAATTGTACTCCAATCAACAAAAATGGTGTTTATCACTAGAGGTGGTTCGGTGAGTAAAAAATTATACCCTCTCTGTCTTTGGGACAGGCTTAAGACTTCTTGTTTGGTCAAAACGTTTTTGGGCAGAAGCTCTTAAAAATATCTTCCTTAGGATTTGAATTACAGGCCTTCCTGTTTCCTCTGCTGAGTTTATTTTTGTTTCAGGTGACCACTGCTGGTACTTCTATCCCCTCTCTTATTCACTCTAGAATGGCAACTTCAGGGAAATAAAAGCGGCTGTTAATTAAACAGTGGGTACTTGACTCCTTCTGACAACTGGAACAAGTTGCAGAATGCAGTTTACGCCGGTCTAAACACACATTCCTCTTTATGACACTGACAGCATCCTCCTTTTGTCTGATGGCATCTATCTGCTCTGTATCCAGAATCCCGAGTTCAGTAACATCCATGCTGTTGGGTCCTTAGAACACCAATCTTTGCAACCTCTTCTCCATCTTACTGGTGCAGCAGGATAGCCTTGGGTCAGACTGCTGCAGAAAGAGCTGACAGGAAGAGCAGAGAGTTTGGCCAGAGGCTGTCTGTTCTTTGCTCAGGAGCTCAGACACTTGCCTGTGGTTTCTGCTAGAGCTACAGGGAAGTCAGGCTGGGGTCTGGCCATGAACTTTGCTGATACCTGACCCTGATCTGCTGACTTGACTTTATGGCTTGATCTTGGTTTTGTCTGGATTGCCTGGACTACTGGCTTAACCTTGCTGTTCCTGCTGACCTATTCTGGAGGGGTTTTTTACTCAGATACAATGTACTGCAACTCTTTTGAGGATCTTGCTTCATGCCTGGCTTGCTGTCAGCTTCAGTTCCTGGCTGACCTTCCCTTGCAGAGCATCCTGCTTCTGTTACCCGATACACACTTCTGAAAACCAGAAAGTCACTGCTACTCCATTGGAAATGTGGGCAGAGTGGGGAAAATCCCACTACAGATGTGCTAATGAGAGATAGGTAAGGTATCCATTATCATGTTGGTTCCTATACTGAGGGTCAGTGGTTTCACTTAGCACTAGTCTTTGCTGATTGTTTTCCACCAACTGAATTCTCACTGACATTTTAAATGCACTCCAGGAAGCCTTGGAGTAAGATCTGCTTCTCAGCATACAGGCCTTTGATGACCAGCGCCTCTTTTATGGGAACTGTGTCCACATAGCCAGGTACATGCCAGTGCCCATGGATGTTACAAGAGACAGCATGAAGGAAAATTACCTCATATTATGCTAGAGGAGGTTCAGGTGAGATATTCACTGACAGGGTTGTCAAGCACTGGGACAGACTCCCCAGGGAAGCTGTTGGGTTGCCATCCACAGATTTATTTCAAACATAGGTAGGTAAGGCACTTCGGGACACAGGCCCTTAGGTTTAGTGCTAGGTTAATGGTCTTTGCTAACTAAAACGGTAGATTCTGGGAAAAGCAAGCAGGAAACAGCAGAACAACTCGGAGATATTTTTCTTAAGAAACTGAACACAATACTTTGCTTACCAAAATGATGTGCTAGAGTTGGAACAATACAAAGAATATCTTCAGGGATGATCAGATGAATATAAAGTCCATTTTAGAGTCAAAGGGTAGTGAGGAGAATTCAAAACGTTGTCAGCCTAACAAAACAAACTTTTGTTTCTGAGTATTTCGAGACAGGTTAACACTAACTGGAACAAGGACTATATGATGTAAAGAAAAGCATAACGTTGTTATGAAGACATTTAAAACCGGGTGTCACAAGGAGGTTTCTAACAATGAGGGGAAAAAAGGCCCTGGAATTAGCTCTGAGTAAAAATGGTGACAGAAAACTTCTGCAGTAATGACCAAGGTCATAATCACTGAAAGGAACTATTGGATGTGTTTCCTTCAGCTAACACAAGTGTAGATTTGATGACTCCAATGATTCCCTTAAATCCCTTCTACATTGTTCAGGAATTACCACAGCAGACCCTCTGAATAAACCATTCTTTTGCTGCAGATACAAGAGAAGATTGCTGTAGCGCAGACAGAGAGGCCTTACTCCATAGTGACCACAGAGCATTTTAATCTGGTACTTGACAACCAAATCTGCCTTGAAGATATGCAACATCTCAGACTTCCCTATACTATCATCAACATAATGTAAAGTAGGCAGGTCAGTGAAGGGACAATGAGCAGGGTTAGTGGAATATTTGTTGCTCAGTGAGGTACAGATGGGGCTCAGGTAGGCAACAATTAATGAGCCTGTACTAGTCCTGGAGAGCCAAGCAAGGATGGTTTCATGAGTAAATTTGTGAGTTTTCCTGGTTGTTATTTAAGTCAGCTGAGAAAAAGATCACAGTTAATGTCTGTTAGATCACTTCGTACTAGTTAGACAATTAGTAGAATCAAGCTGTTATTATTAATAGCAGATAAAAAAAAATCACACATTATGCCCAGTTATTGCCTCACACAGACACTCACTGACTGTTACCTGGTATCACGATGTGCTTGTGGCCTTGAGAGACTTGAGAATCTTGATGTTCTGAGTTTTTCTGCTCTTGTGAATCCACAGGACTGAGAGTCTCCTGAACTTGTGTATTCTTGGGAGAAATTCACTTGCCTCCCAGCACCTACCCATTCTTTCTTTGATCTGGTTTCTGGTTATCACACGCACAGACCCTGCTCATTCATGCAAATTCATCCCATGTTGGCTTTTATGACAGGAATGCAGCACCAGACTTGATCCAAACGCCATCAGGTGTCCCACAGGACACTGTCCTGTCCCATGATTTCAGCTTGCAGTGTTTGTTTTGTTTTGTTAGGCTGACAACTTTATCCCCAGTCCCTCTGAACACAGTTTTTTTGTATGGGAAATTTATACCTTTACTGCTGCACATTATAACACAGAATTTCAAAGTACATCACTCACCACAACACAACTAAGAGAGAAACCACTCTTGCCTGACTGTTTCAATTCAGAGTATGAACCCTTTTGTACAGAAGGCTGTACACATTTCTGAAGGCTTCCTCCAGGTCTTAAGACTGCCAGCCCCATACGCCTGTGAAAGTGAGAAAGATAAGCGCACCCAAATGCACATCTTGGGGCCTGGAGTTAATACAGGCTGCTCCAAAACTTGTTTTGGGGCTGTGTAAGTACATGTGCCTTCGAACCACCGTTATCTTTCAACAAAACATAGATGGAATTACGAGATGAAGGTAATACACCAAGTGCTAAGGTAAAGATGGGGCTGCCTGAAGGAAAAGAAGCAGTTAGGAAGGAAACCACTTTCTTCCTTACTCAGGCTGTGCTGGAGGGATTTTGAGTTTCAGAGAAATGAGATGTATCCTGTGGTTAAGATAAACCTGAGCTTTGAGACGGGTTAATCTCTGTATCTCAAACTGACAATGGTTTAAAGAGACATCTGAAATGAAGTTATCTGGAGTGGTATTTACCTTTGTGTTATCTTTATGAATGTATTTGTCAAAACCTTCCAAAAGCTAGTTAAGTATTTACTGTCTCGTGGGCCCAAATGCTCTTGGAGAAGGGTCAGTCAGAAATTTTTCAGCAAAAGTATCACTGGAAGAAAGGAGACTCCAAAGAAATATTAATATTTGGCAAAATCTGGTTTCAGGGAGATTTCAGGTGTGAGCCAATATGATTTTTATTGTAAGAAAACATGTTATTCAGTTTCAGAATAAACTGTATTTTGATCTTGTGAGCCATTGAATGAAGAATTAAACAAACTGAATTGTTTGTTGCTCTTTTACCCTTGGTGTGCCTTAACCATCTAGTAGGTAGTAGAATGAACCGTGCCAATGAACTTTGTCATGCTGTTGCTTAGTATTAAATCTGTTTTTTACTGATACCCTTGCTAATGATTTTTAAAGCAATCTCAACTTTCATAACACTGAATAATGAGGTTTTCTATTCAGGTCTCTTTTTTTCCTTGTAAAATATCAGATCTGGGAATCCATGAGTGTAAGGTGTGCTTTCTGTGACTATGGTAAAAACAAACAGTGATTTGCTGACAACTCTCTTAAGCAGAAATTTCCCTCATTTTTTGAGCAACTTCTCATTTTTTGGTGTTTACTACTTCTGGCCTTTCACAAACACATATATGCTGTCATAGCTGAACTGAAATTTCTGCCCATCCTGCATTTTAGATTAATTCAACACATATTTACATACGTGTGCAACTACTTGAAGATAATAGAATTTTCATTTTTCAGCTCTGAGCTTAGGGCAGTGTTCCATCCCATTGCATAGGATAGATGAAAATAATTCAAAAGGTAAGTGTAGGTATCACAATTTTAACATGCCTTCGTAAAAAAGAGATAGTATTCTAAGAGATTTCACTGCATAAGTAAAAGGTGCAAAAAGAGCTCAGTGCATTGACCTGAATAAACAACAAAATTTGGCTTGTGTAAGAGTCTTGGAACCTGAAGGCATGAGTAACACTTGCATTTCCATGTCAACAAACAACAAACTTAGCCCCTCTGAGACAAAAAAAAAAAAAGAGAGGAATTTTGTTGAAGAAACTGTCTGTTTAATAGATGTGTATTTCAAAGTAAGTTCCATTCCTGCCTTTCATTTCAATGTACACACGCAGAGCTAATAAAGGACCATGATACAATGTGTCCAGTTGACAATTGTATGTGTGCTCTCAATTCTTAAATGATGTTCTGATTGAACATGATTTCTAGGCACTGAAAGCAGAGTCCATCAGATGTCTTCCAGAATTTCCATTATGAAAATTACATCTGTGCTTATGGGAATGCAAATCAGAGAAGGATCCTGTAGTCATTTCTCATGTAGATATTTGCATTTCTAGCCTTGAGCTAAGGACTCTAATCAAATTAAAGGTTTGTTACTTGGAAAAGGCTTGAGAAAATAAATGGGAACTGCTGGTTACCTTTGAATTGCTCACTGATGACTTTTTTCATCCATAAATTACAGTAATGCAGAAAAGTGCTTTTAAATGAAAAGGGCTTTGTTTCAAATGCTGGCTTCTTTATTTTATGCTACCTGTGAACAGTTTCCTAGAAAATCTTGTGAGCTTTTTCCTGGGTGCTCAATGGAAAGTGGTACATGACAACATGATTTACATGATGTCCTTCTGGCAGTGTTAGAGCAGGATGAGCTTTGAATTTTGTTTGTTTCCTGATTTGATTCACTGTACCAGACTTGAATGGAGCTGCCATTGCAGTATATGTGGCGTTGCTGTCTGTGGAAAGAGTTCAGATGTTTTGGAAGGGTCTGATTCCATAACTTTCAAACCTTCCTCGGGTTGCAAACTGGTAGGTTTGGGTGGTGGGGGCAACCAAGCCACCTTTGGGTTCCAAACAGAAGAGAGAAAAGAGAAAATGCCTACTCTCAGACAAGATGCATGTCTTCAGAGGACGCTAATCCCAGTAACTGTCATTTTCCTACGAATACAGGGGCTGTGATTTTCTTTCCCAGAACAAACCTTTATCAAACTTATCTAATAATTTTTCCAACAGAAGACATGGATTTAGTGGTTGGCACATATAATGCCTGTTAAAGATATTTTTATTCATATGACAATATTTAGTTAGCTGGTCAGTTACAGACAGAGAGGTCTTCCAGATGACTGGGCCTATGAAGGGCCTTCCAACATTTTGGTGGGCTTTCTCTCTTGGATCCCCAAATTCATGCAAATGAACTGGTAACTACTTGATTTAATTCTATGGAAAGAGAGCTTTGGAGGGAGGATGTACTTAAAGAAGCAGGAAAATTGCAGAGGGAACGCCTTTGAATCTCTCATGCATGAGGAATGTGGAATAATGGAACGTAAAGCAAATTGTGTGAGAGCAGCTGTTCAGGGTGCCCCTGCTGAGCAGCCGCGTGCCTCAGAGCTCAGCCAGGAGCAGGACAGCACACAGGGACTGTGGGTTGAGCACAGCCCATGGGTTTTGCTTGCTGGTGTGGTCAGAGAGCCCTGAGGTTTGTTCCTGAGGGCCGGTGAGGGGAGGGCAGGCAAGGGCAGAGCACGGACCAACCCTCCCCACACGGGTGTCTGGTGGTGCTGAGCTGGGAAGCAGCATGGTGACAATGCATGGTGCTGGCAATGCCCTGCCAGCAGGGTGTCATTGCCATGTGCTGCATTTCCTGCATGTCTGTTCCATGGCATGGAAAGTGTTCATGGAAGCCAGTGCTGTCACCTGTGGTGCCGTTTCTGTCATGAGAGGAAGGAAGACTCCAACACAAATTATCCTTTGATTTGATTTTTTTTTAATTTTAAAATACAATTCTTCATGCATAGACTCAGATCAATTACAGGTACATTTCTTCATACAGATTGACAACAACCACACCAAATACATTGAATCAGGATGGGTTTAGTGAACACAAGGGTCATGTCTAGGATGTTTCTGTGACAGTCACTTTAGAAGTAAATAAAATGCCACTGCAGCTCAAAAGAATTTTGAAGCTGCAGTCCTAATGTACCAAGAATGTAGTGAAACATTTATTATTAGCTCTTATAACAGGATTTTGGCAAGTCGTCCAATGCATCATTTCACTGGGAACACAGACACTGGTCACTACTTCAGCAAGAGCAAGGAAGCTCAAAATGCTTCGTTTTTTACTGAACCATATTGGAATTTTATAGACACCTTTAGAGTTACAGATATTTTTCTACAATTCAAAAGTAGTCAGAAATGATCAGTAAAATATTCCATTTATTCCAGATATTATTGGGAATTCCTTAACATCCGCATTAGGAGCTTGTAGTAACCAGAAACAGCATTCAAGCATTATATTCCCAAATTAAATATGAACATGCTTGTGATCAAGGAGGTCTGATCTGTTTGTGTCATGAATTGGTAACTTGAAGCATTTCAAGAGAGATTACATTCTGGTCTGAGACTTGGCCTTGTTTTTCTGCTGTCTTAGACAAACTGTGATTTTCAAGGAAAGAAGAGTAAATAGCAGACAATTTCTACTCCTTCATAATTTCAGATTAGTGATCTAATCTACCCATTTCAGCTTCTACTCCTTTATAATTCTGATGGTTTCAAATTTCGTTTGAATTCCAGGCTCGTTTGGAACTAAACTAGAAATTCCAGGCTAAATCATCATCTTTTACATGGGTGCAGTTCTGACATGACAATTTGTGTGGTGCCAAATCCTGGCTGGCAGCTCCCGGAATTTTGGATTGCTCCAAATTAAAACCATTGTGTGTCCTGTAGGACAGGCAGCTAATAGAGCTATACATATGGATTTTGCGATGCTAAAAGGTAAAAAAAAATTGTGTAATAGAAAAGTGAAAGCTATAAAATATGTAACGTAAAAGATAAGTAAGGAACAGACTGACTTGATGGCACTGATGTGGGCCTCTAAGATGGGATCCCTGAAGCCACTTGCATTATTTTGTATCCGTCTGGTGTGCATCCACAGAGACCAAATCAGCAGGATACTTGAAACAACAGACAGTATTAAAGGCATACATATACCAGAATTACAGAGAAAAATTAATACACCCAAACTTGTGGTTCTCACTGCTGAAGAGTTTGTCATGGGTGGAGGAGCAGTGAAGTTGCTGTTGTGCACCCTGTAGACATTCCAGGCAAAGGGAATTGCAGCTGTGATGGAGCAGAGGAAGGATGTGAGCAGCATCCAGGGCACCATCCTGGCAATTCTTTGCTTCATCCAGATGAAGAAAGACTGTGTAAAACTGGCAACCTTGATACAATAGAAGAGGCTAAGCCAGGCTCCAAACCAGAGGTTGGAGTAGTTCAGAAACAAATAAACTGTCTTGATAATTCCAAATATATTTTCTTCAAAATAGGAGGGTTCAAAAAATATAGTTAAAAATAAATCCAGTATAATCCAGCATTGTAATGCAATTTTAGATGAACTCAGCGAGATCATGATCATATCATATGGGCGCCATCCTTTACTCCTAATGCAGCTCAATGAACTGGCAGCCAAGATAATTCCAGTTCCTAGAATTCCTGCCATGGATTCAATGATAGCAATTGATAGACAGAGAAGAGCAAAAGAGGGCAGCATTGTAACCCAAGAGCTTAGAGTTACCACTCAGCTTCACCTGGGCTCCTGAAAGCCTCAGATTTGCCAGGCACTGCCAATCCCAAGGAGCTGTTGTGGGCAATGCTCACATATTGCTCTCAGGGACAGAAGTATCCTAATGTCATTTAATAGTTCTGCTATTTTGCATGTTGTTTTGGGGGTTGATGTCTCACATGGTTTGTCTAAGCATGTAAATTTGATAAAGATTCAATTGCAGTGTTTTCAGTTTGGCCAAAAGGTTTGCATTGCAGTGGTGAAGTGATATGCACTGGAAGGATTATGGAACAGGTGAACTGTGGTGTTTACAAATGTAGGTTTGCACTCCAGTGTACAATGTCCTGCTTTACATGTTTAGATTTGTTTTTTATACCTGATGCCTTAATCTCTCTCTGTCTTGCTCTGTTATGGCTTCTGGGTTCTTGACAATACTTGCCATGGCATCTTCTTGTCTAGGGGCAGCTCTTTGCTTTATCAGGTAAATTCAGATTGCTGATGCAAGGAGCATTTTCACACTTTTCTTTTTGTGTATGGATGTTTTTAACTGTTATACTTATCATTGTGTGCATGCTTGGAGTGTCCCACAAACAAACAAACAAACAAACAAACACAACAACAAAACAACCCCCGCCCCAAAAATCTGTACAGACATAAGCACAGAGAAAAGGAAAATTATTTTACCAGATTACTTCACTTGCCCATTTTTCACAAACCTCCTGAAAAAATGCAGAAATTGCCCAAGCAATTACAGCATTACATACAGAAACAATGGCACAACTATTAATCGACTCAGTTTTGCTCCCATATGAACATGCATACCTTTAAAAATTTGCTATACTTGCTAAAAGAACTAAATTCAAACACTTGCCACATCTGAAAAGAAACAGGTGAGTGGAGAGGCTTGGGTTCATTGAAAAACTTTGGGGCTCACATTTCATCTGTAGTCCAGAACACAGAAGGAAACACACAAAGACTCTTATACATGCAGTGACACAAATATTTGCCAGTAGTACAGTAAGAAGCTGTGGGTAGTGATCAAATGAGAAATTTTGAGACATCTTCATTGTTTCTTTGGGTAGTCTGAATTTCCCAATGCTTAAGGTAATCTATGACTGCCTAGGGCAGTGGTCAAACCTTTTTGATTATGCACCTGTAAGAGTAAAACTTTTGAGCATTCACCTCAGATATATGTATATTTGTTTATATATTTCATACATATACCACTGTATGTGTTATGTGCATATCATGTACAGATATGGATTATTATAATACACATCAAAATAAAGAATGAGATAATTCAAGATCAAATAAACAATATTTTAAAAATTATTTTATTTTAGTATTAGTACAAATTCTTTTTCTGTTTTCATTAAAAATATTAGTAATTTTTGTAGTGAGAGCAATGTGATCTGGTATGTTTCATTACTTTCTTAGACTTTGAGTTTCTTGCTTTGTGACAGTGATTCGAAGCTCTGGCTGTACATTCAGTTTGGTACTTGCTCTGAATGCCTTTCCCACTACCACATCTGCAAAGTTCTTCCTTGAAACTCAGCTGTAAATATCCAAATTCTCTGATGTCAAAACTTGCAAACAAATCAAATATTATTCTGGTTTTATATGTTTAACAAATGGGTTCAAAACTCACCGAAGTTCTTTGGAAATTTTTTAAATCGATTACAACATTATGCTTCCACATTTTGCTAGTGTACCTGTATGAGAGCTTTTGTAGTTGTCACATTTAAATAATTTTTGGTACAAAAATCTTTTGAAAAGCAGCTACTTTCTCATCCACTGTTAGAATTTCACTTTCACCTTGAAGGAATAGAAAAAGAGTGTTTGGTTTTTTGACAGGGACTGCTCTGTAGCATGCTATTGACAGACACTTCCAGTAGAAAAAAGTCAGCAAATACAGAGCACTTGCCTTATAGTAAAAGAGAACTGTGCAGCTGCTCTATAAATTCAACTTGTTAAAATCAGCTGTCTAAAGTCAGCTCTTTTGGGCTCACTCATTGAATCACTGAAACACAGAATGGTTAGGGTTGAAAGGGACCATCCAGTTCCAACCCCCTGCCATGGGCAGGGACATCTTCTTGTAGACCAGGCAACTCAAAGCCTCATTCAGCGTTGAGCCTGAGCCTCTTGCCATGAGCTAAAGCAAATGTCTCTGTGGTATGTGTGGGGTTTATGGGCAAGGTTTTGGTACAAGGAGACTGCAGGGGTGGTTTGTGTGAGAAGGGACCAGGAGTTGCTCCTCTGTCACACAGAACCAGCCCCAGTCACCCCCAAAAGGGACCCACCATTGGCCAAGACTCTGCCCACCAGTGATGCTGGTCACATCTCTGCAACAACTCAATTAATGAAGGACAAAGACATGTGCACAGCAGCTGTGAGAGAGAGGACAGAGAGAGAATATATGAGAGAAACAGCCTTGCAGTCAGCCAGGTCAGAAGGAGTGGGGACAAGATGCTCCAGGCACCAGAACAGACATTCCCATGCTTTCCCTGGAGAGGACCGTGCTAATGTAGACTGTGACCCTGCAGGCCCTGGCACACCACACTGCAGCAGATATCCACACTGCAGCCTGAGCAGAGCCCCTCTGGCAGCAGGTGGTTGTGCCCTGAAGGAATCTGCATCCTGTGGAGATCCCATCATGGAGAAGGCTCCTGGCAGGAGCTGCAGCCTGTGGAGATCCAATGCTGAAACAGTTTGTTCCTGGAAGATTGCACCCTGTGGAGAGGATCCCCTCTGCAGTGCTCATTCCCTGTTCCCTGCTGTGCTCAGGGAGAGAGGAAACGGAAGTGTGAAGAGGCAGGGATGAGGGGAAAAGATTTTTCTGTCTTTCTTTCTTTCTTTGGATTGGCAATAATGTGGAAGGAATCCCCACAAGGCAAGGCAAAGACAGTGAGGGCACTGTCAGGCCCACAGTCCACTCACATATGGACAAGGATAGCAGATAAGCTCTGTGAGAACAATTAGGGACAGCCACAAGTTCCAGGGATTGCCAGACATATCCAGAGTGATAAGACATGCCCAGGATCAAGGCAGTAGTTCCAGTCTGCAGGCCAGGATCAGTATCCAGGGGAGCTAAGCAAGTGGAAAGGCCCAAGCAAAGCTGCAGAAGGCAAAGCTGCAGAATAGCTCAGGCAGAGCTCAAGGGTGAGCACCCAGCTTAGAAGCAGCTCCTGAATGTAGAGTGGGCCAAGCCCCACTGAGGCTTCACTCAGCAGTCTGCTGAAGTTATTTGCACTGTGGAAGTTGGTTCTGAATCGAAGAAGCTGAGCCCCCAAAAGCAAGGTCTTAATTTCACCAGAAAATCCATTCATATTTTTGTCTTCCCATGTCGCAACATACACAGAAAAGGAGGGCAGCCTGGCACACAGACTTCCTGTTTCTTAAAATCATGTTTGATCAGCATAGAAAATTGACACCATCGCATGTTATCCAGAATTTCCATTATGAAAATTCCATCTGTGCTTATGAGAATGCAAATCAGAGAAGGATCGTGTAGTGATCTCTCATGTAGATATTTGCATTTCTTACCTTGAGTTAAGAACTCTAAACAAATTACTATTTTTTTACTTGGAAAAGACTGTGTTTTATAAAAAAACCATGGGGATAACTCTCTTTCTTCGTCTGCATTACTCACTGATGATTTTTTCATCATTAAATTACAAAAATCTGGAAGGTGTTATTATTGGGAACTAGTCTTATTGGCCTCACTGTTTTATGCTACATGTGAGTATTGAAGAAAATCTTGTGAGCTTTTTCCTGGATGCTCAATGGAAAGAGGTACAAGACAACATGATTTACATTATGTCCTTCTGGCAGTGTTAGAGCAGGATGAGCTTTGAATTTTGTTTGTTTCCTGATTTGATTCACTGTACCAGACTTGAATGGAGCTGCCATTGCAGTATATGTGGCATTGCTGTGTGTGGAAAGAGTTCAGATGTTTTGGAAGGGTCTGATTCCATAACTTTCAAACCTTCCTCGGGTTGCAAACTGGTAGGTTTGGGTGGTGGGGGCAACCAAGCCACCTTTGGGTTCCAAACAGAAGAGAGAAAAGAGAAAATGCCTACTCTCAGACAAGATGCATGTCTTCAGAGGACGCTAATCCCAGTAATTGTCATTTTCCTACGAATACAGGGGCTGTGATTTTCTTTCCCAGAACAAACCTTTATCAAACTTATCTAATAATTTTTCCAGCAGAAGACATGGATTTAGTGGTTGGCACATATAATGCCTGTTAAAGATATTTTTATTCATATGACAATATTTAGTCAGTTACAGAGAGAAATGTCTTCCAGAAGGTTGGGCCTGTGAGGGGCCATCCAATATTTTGGTGGGCTTTCTCTCTTAGATTCCCAAATACATGTTAGTGAACTGGTAACAACTTGCTTTAATTCTATGGAAAGAGAGCTTTGGAGGGAAGATGCACTTAAAGAGGCAGGAAAAGAGCAGAATCTCATGTGCATGAGGAATGTGGAATAATGAAACGTAAAGCAAATTGTGTGAGAGCAGCTGTTCAGGGTGTCCCTGCTGAGCAGCCGTGTGCCTCAGAGCTCAGCCAGGAGCAGGACAGCACACAGGGACTGTGGGTTGAGCACAGCCCATGGGTTTTGCTTGCTGGTGTGGTCAGAGAGCCCTGAGGTTTGTTCCTGAGGGCCGGTGAGGGGAGGGCAGGCAAGGGCAGAGCACGGACCAACCCTCCCCACACAGGTGTCTGGTGGTGCTGAGCTGGGAACCAGCATGGTGACAATGCATGGTGCTGGCAATGCCCTGCCAGCAGGGTGTCATTGCCATGTGCTGCATTTCCTGCATGTCTGTTCCATGGAATTAAAAGTGTTCATGGAAGCCAGTGCTGTCACCTGTGGTGCAGCTTCTGTCATGAGCGGAAGGAAGACTCCAACACAAATTATTCTTTGACCTGGTATTTTTTTAAAATTTAAAACAAAGCAATTCAGGCATGGCCTCAGATCAATTACAGGTACATTGCTTCATGTAGATTGGCAACAACCAAACCAGATACATTGAATCAGGATGGGCTTAGTGAACACAAGGCTAAAGTCATGAATGTTTCTGTGACTGTTGCTTTAAAAGTGTGTAAAATCCCACTGCAGCTGAAGAGGGTCACACAGCTCCAGTTCTGATGTAACAATAAAGCAGTGACACCGATCCCTCTTCCAGCAAGAGGAGGAAACTCAAAAGGCCATGTCATTCTTTCCTGAACCATACAGATACCTTCAGAGTCAACAGACATTATTCCAGAGTTCAACCACAGTTGAAAATTATCAGTAGGATGTTCTGAAAGTATTGAGAATACCTTAGGAACCTCATTAGGAGCTTTAATAAAAAGAAACACCATTCAAGTCTTATATTAATGCCTATGCTGAACCTGACCTGTTCTCTTTGTATCATGAATTGTAACTTCAAACATTCCTAGAGATTACATCTTGGCCCTGTTTTTCTGCTGTGTTAGAGAAATTGTGGTGATTTCCAAGGAAAGTACAACAGACAGTAGGGGAGTTTCACAATTATTCATAAAAAGACTCACATCCAAGTAAAGCAAATTCCCACCTTCTTCATTGCTGCAGATCAAGACCCTAAACTACTCATTCCAGCAGCTATTATTTAGACCTCTGAGGATTTCAATTTAATTCATTTGGATCTAAACTCAACTAAGCCACTGTCTTTTACATGGATGCAGTTCTGACATGACATTTAGTGTGGTGCCAAAGCCTAGCTGGCAGCTCTCGGAATTTTGGATTGCTCCAGATCAGGACCATGGTGTGTCCTGTAGGACAGGCAGACATTAAAACTATGCAGATGGAGTCTCCATTGCTTAAAGATGAAAAAACCTTGAATACAATGGCAAACACACAGATGAAATACATAATGTAAAGGATGAGGAAGGAACAGACTGACTTGATGGCACTGATGTGGGCCTCTGAGCTGGCATCTCTGAAGCCACTTGCATTATTTTGCATCCGTCTGGTGTGTATCCACAGAGACCAAATCAGCAGGATACTTGAAACAACAGACAGTATTAAAGGCATGCCTATCCCGACATTACAGAGAAGAATTAATACACCCAAACTGTCTTTCCTTGTGGTTCTCGTTGCTGAAGAGTTTGTCATGGGTGGAGGAGCAGTGAAGTTGCTGTTGTGCACCCTGTAGACATCCCAGGCAAAGGGAATTGCGGCTGTGATGGAGCAGAGGCAGGATGTGAGCAGCATCCAGGGCACCATCCTGGCAATTCTTTGCTTCATCCAGATGAAGAAAGACTGTGTAAAACTGGCAACCTTGATACAATAGAAGACACTAAGCCAGCCACCCAACCAGAGGCTGGAGTAATTAAGAAATGCATAAATTATCTTGGCAGCTGTGATCAGGTTTTCTGTATAAAAGTAGGGTTCATAAAATATAGTCATTATGAAATCCAGTGTAGTCCAGGAGTGCAAAATGAATCTAGATGAACTCAGTGAGATCATGATCATATCATATGGAGACCATGTTTTGCTCCCAATGCAGCTCAATGAACTGGCAGCCAAGATAATTCCAGTTCCTAGAATTCCTGCCATGGATTCAATGATAGCAATTGATAGACAGAGGAGAGCAAAAGAGGGCAGCATTGTAACCCAAGAGCTCAGAATTACCATTCAGCTTCACCTTGGCTCCTGAAAGCCTCAGATTTGCCAGGCACTGCCAATCCCAAGGAGCTGTTGTGGGTAATACTCACGTATTTATGTCAGGGGCAGAAGTGTCCTAATGTCATTCACTGGTTTTGCTGCTATTTTACATCTTGGTTTTGGTGTTGCTGTCTCAACTGATTTGTCTAAACATGCAAATTGGGTCGATTCAGTTACATAGGTTTTATTTTGGTGAAGCTATATGCACTGGATAATGCAGCAGGTGAACTGTGATATTTACAAATGTCGTTTCCACTCTGGTGTCTGATGTCCTGCTTTACATGTTCTAGATTTGCTTTTTCTCTCTGATGTTTTAGTGTCTCCCTTTCTTGCATTGTTATCTCTTCAGGGTTTATGAGACATAGTTGCCATGGCCTCTTCAAGTACTGGGGTAGTTCTTTTCTTTATCAGATATTTTCAAGCTTTTGCTGCAGAGAGGATTATCATGTTTTTAGTTTTGTGTGTGGAGAGTTTGAAGCATTATAATCATCCAGTAGAACACAGATATTTAATAGACTCTATACAAAATGCATATGAAATGTACTTTTCTTGATATGAGAATAGTTAATAAGCTGGTCAGCTGCAGACAGAAATGTCTGCCAGAAGACAGGCCCAGTGATGCACCTTCCAATATTTTTGCTGGCTTTCCCTCTTAGATTCCCGAATATATGTTAGTGAACTGGTAACTACTTGATTGAGGTCTATGGAATGAGAGCTTTGAGGAAGATGTACCTAAAGAGGCAGGAAAATTGCAGAGGGAACGCCTTTGAATCTCATGTGCATGAGGAATGTGGAATAATGGAACGTAAAGCAAATTGTGTGAGAGCAGCTGTTCAGGGTGTCCCTGCTGAGCAGCCGTGTGCCTCAGAGCTCAGCCAGGAGCAGGACAGCACACAGGGACTGTGGGTTGAGCACAGCCCATGGGTTTTGCTTGCTGGTGTGGTCAGAGAGCCCTGAGGTTTGTTCCTGAGGGCCGGTGAGGGGAGGGCAGGCAAGGGCAGAGCACGGACCAACCCTCCCCACACGGGTGTCTGGTGGTGCTGAGCTGGGAAGCAGCATGGTGACAATGCATGGTGCTGGCAATGCCCTGCCAGCAGGGTGTCATTGCCATGTGCTGCATTTCCTGCATGTCTGTTCCATGGCATTGAAAGTGTTTATGGAAGCCACTTGTTCTAGGGTGACTTTATGATGCTTGTATCCCCAATTGTCTGTTCTGGTTGTGCTGTATATTAAGCTCTGTACCTGTAAAATGGTTCTGGGAGCGAAGGGGGAGAAAGGAGCAGCAGCAGTTTGTTTTGAGAAAACTGCCTGACTCCCACACGGCCTGGCTCCGGCGTTGGTCTGAGGCACAGACAGCGGTGGGACAGAGATCTCCTGTGCTCTTAGTTAGTTTTGGCTAACTGAGGCAGAGAAGTTCCATGTACTGGGTTTTTTTTTTCCTTTTCTTGGGACTGTTTAAATCTGCTCTGGACTGACAAACCCAGAGGAGCAGCGAGGGCTGGCACCTGCGGCCCGCCGGGCCTGGCCCTGCAGAGGGAGTGGGGCTGGTGAGAGACTGAGTGAGCTGAGCTGCACCCACGGCAAGGACTGCCTCAGTTTGCCATCTCTCTGCGGAGCAGCCAGACGTTTCACTGTTTTATATTATCCATTCTTTGTCCTTGTGGGTATTTTGTTTGTTAAATAAATAGTTTTTTCACTTTCCTCTGAGGAAGTTATTTTTCCCGAACCAGCTGCGGGGAGGGGCTGTTAGGGTTTGCTTTGCAGAGGAATCCCCTTTGGAGGTTTCCTCCCAAATTTGCCCTAAACCAGGACACCAGTGCTGTCACCTGTGGTGCAGTTTCTGTCATGAGAGGAACAACACAAATTATCCTTTGACCTGGTATTTTTTTAAAGTTTAGAACAAAGCAATTCAGTCATGGCCTCAGATCAATCACAGGTACATTGCTTCATACAGATTAACAACATCTACACCAGATACATTGAATCAGGATGGGCTTAGTGAACACAAGTCTAAAGTCATGAATGTTTCTGTGACAGTTGCTTTAAAAGTGTGTAAAATCCCACTGCAGCTGAAGAGGGTCACAAAGCTCCAGTTCTGATGTAACAATAAAGCAGTGAAACAGATCCCTCTTCCAGCAAGAGGAGGAAACTCAAAAGGCCATGTCATGCTTTCCTGAACCATACTGGTGTATTATAGATATCACTGGATTCAATAAATATTATTCCAGAGTTCAACCAGAGTTGAAAATGATCAGTAGGATATTCTGAAATATTGGGAATACCTTAGCATCCTCATTAGGAGCTTTTAGTAATGAGAAGCAGCATTCAAGCCTTATATTCACAGAATGTGACCATGCCTGTCCTGAACCTGATCTGTTCTATATGTTTGATGAATTGTAACTTCAAGCATTCCTAATGATTATGTTCTAGTCAGCCTTAGACCTGTTTTTCTGCTGTGTCAGAGAAACTATGGAGATTTCCAAGGAAAGTACAGCAATAGTAAACAATTTATACAAGTTTTCATAATGAGAGTAATAACCAAGTAACCCAAATTTTTGGCTTCTTCATGATTCCAGATCAAGGCCCTAATATGCACTTTCCAGAATCTCTTATTTATACCTCTGATGACTTCACCTCTGTTCATTTGGATCAAAAATACAAAGTCCAGACTGGGCCATTTTCTTTTACATGGATGGAGTTCTGACATGACAGTTAGTGTGGTGCCAAATCCTAGCTGGCAGCTCTCGGAATTTTGGATTGCTCCAAATTAGGACCATGGTGTGTCCTGTAGGACAGGCAGCTAATAGAGCTACACAAATACCTTCCTCATTACTTAAAGGTAAAAAATCACTGTATAAGAGGAGAAGCAGACAAATAAAATACATAATGTGAAGGATGAGGAAGGAACAGACTGACTTGATGGCTTTCATATGTGCCTGTAAGCTGGGATCCCTGAAGCCACTTGCATTATTTTGCATCTGTCTGGTGTGTATCCACAGAGACCAAATCAGCAGGATACTTGAAACAACAGACAGTATTAAAGGCAAAGCTGTACCTGAATTACAGATATAAATCAATAAAGTCAATTTGTCTTTCCTTGTGGTTCTCGTTGCTGAAGAGTTTGTCATGGGTGGAGGAGCAGTGAAGTTGCTGTTGTGCACCCTGTAGACATCCCAGGCAAAGGGAATTGCGGCTGTGATGGAGCAGAGGCAGGATGTGAGCAGCATCCAGGGCACCATCCTGGCAATTCTTTGCTTCATCCAGATGAAGAAAGACTGTGTAAAACTGGCAACCTTGATACAATAGAAAACACTAAGCCAGGCTCCAAACCAAAGGCTGCAGTAGTTCAGCAATGTAAAAATTATCTTGGCAGCTGCGAGCAGGTTTTCTGTATAAAAGAAGGGTTCATAAAATATATTCATTAAGAAATCCAGTGTAGCCCATGAGAGCAAAATGAATCTAGATGAACTCAGTGAGATCATGATCATATCATATGGAGACCATGTTTTGCTCCTAATGCAGCTCAATGAACTGGCAGCCAAGATAATTCCAGTTCCTAGAATTCCTGCCATGGATTCAATGATAGCAATTGATAGACAGAGGAGAGCAAAAGAGGGCAGCATTGCAACCCAAGAGCTCAGAGTTACTACTCAGCTTCACCTGGGCTCCTGAAAGCCTCAGATTTGCCAGGCACTGCCAATCCCAAGGAGCTGTTGTGGGTAATACTCACGTATTTATGTCAGGGCAGAAGTGTCCTAATGTCATTCACTGGTTTTGCTGCTATTTTACATCTTGGTTTTGGTGTTGCTATCTTAACTGATTTGTCTAAACATGCAAATTGCGTCGATTCAATTACATAGGTTTTATTTTGGTGAAGCTATATGCACTGGATTATGCAGCAGGTGAACTGTGATATTTACAAATGTCGTTTCCACTCTGGTGTCTGATGTCCTGCTTTACATGTTCTACATTTGCTTTTTCTCTCTGATGTTTTAGTGTCTCCCTTTCTTGCATTGTTATCTCTTCAGGGTTTATGAGACATAGTTGCCATGGCCTCTTCAAATACTGGGGTAGTTCTTTTCTTTATCAGATATTTTCAAGCTTTTGCTGCAGAGAGGACTATCATGTTTTTAGTTTTGTGTGTGGAGAGTTTGAAGCATTATAATCATCCAGTAGAACACAGAGATTTAATAGACTCTATACAAAAATGCATATGAAATGTACTTTTCTTGATATGAGAATAGTTAATAAGCTGGTCAGCTGCAGACAGAAACGTCTGCCAGAAGACAGGCCCAGTGATGCACCTTCCAATATTTTTGCTGGCTTTCTCTCTTAGATTCCCATATATATGTTAGTGAACTGGTAACCACTTGTTTGAGGTCTATGGAATCAGAACTTTGAGGAAGATGTACCTAAAGAGGCAGGAAAATTGCAGAGGGAACACCTTTGAATCTCATGTGCATGAGGAATGTGGAATAATGGAACGTAAAGCAAATTGTGTGAGAGCAGCTGTTCAGAGTGTCCCTGCTGAGCAGCCGCGTGCCTCAGAGCTCAGCCAGGAGCAGGACAGCACACAGGGACTGTGGGTTGAGCACAGCCCATGGGTTTTGCTTGCTGGTGTGGTCAGAGAGCCCTGAGGTTTGTTCCTGAGGGCCGGTGAGGGGAGGGCAGGCAAGGGCAGAGCACGGACCAACCCTCCCCACACAGGTGTCTGGTGGTGCTGAGCTGGGAAGCAGCATGGTGACAATGCATGGTGCTGGCAATGCCCTGCCAGCAGGGTGTCATTGCCATGTGCTGCATTTCCTGCATGTCTGTTCCATGGCATTAAAAGTGTTCATGGAAGCCAGTGCTGTCACCTGTGGTGCAGCTTCTGTCATGAGCGGAAGGAAGACTCCAACACAAATTATCCTTTGACCTGGTATTTTTTTAAAGTTTAGAACAAAGCAATTCAGTCATGGCCTCAGATCAATTACAGGTACATTGCTTCATGCAGATTGGCAACAACCAAACCAGATACATTGAATCAGGATGGGCTTAGTGAACACAAGTCTAAAGTCATGAATGTTTCTGTGACAGTTGCTTTAAAAGTGTGTAAAATCCCACTGCAGCTGAAGAGGGTCACAAAGCTCCAGTTCTGATGTAACAATAAAGCAGTGAAACAGATCCCTCTTCCAGCAAGAGGAGGAAACTCAAAAGGCCATGTCATGCTTTCCTGAACCATACTGGTGTATTATAGATATCACTGGATTCAATAAATATTATTCCAGAGTTCAACCAGAGTTGAAAATGATCAGTAGGATATTCTGAAATATTGGGAATACCTTAGCATCCTCATTAGGAGCTTTTAGTAATGAGAAGCAGCATTCAAGCCTTATATTCACAGAATGTGACCATGCCTGTCCTGAACCTGATCTGTTCTATATGTTTGATGAATTGTAACTTCAAGCATTCCTAATGATTATGTTCTAGTCAGCCTTAGACCTGTTTTTCTGCTGTGTCAGAGAAACTATGGAGATTTCCAAGGAAAGTACAGCAATAGTAAACAATTTATACAAGTTTTCATAATGAGAGTAATAACCAAGTAACCCAAATTTTTGGCTTCTTCATGATTCCAGATCAAGGCCCTAATATGCACTTTCCAGAATCTCTTATTTATACCTCTGATGACTTCACCTCTGTTCATTTGGATCAAAAATACAAAGTCCAGATTGGGCCATTTTCTTTTACATGGATGGAGTTCTGACATGACAGTTAGTGTGGTGCCAAATCCTAGCTGGCAGCTCTCGGAATTTTGGATTGCTCCAAATTAGGACCATGGTGTGTCCTGTAGGACAGGCAGCTAATAGAGCTACACAAATACCTTCCTCATTACTTAAAGGTAAAAAATCACTGTATAAGAGGAGAAGCAGACAAATAAAATACATAATGTGAAGGATGAGGAAGGAACAGACTGACTTGATGGCTTTCATATGTGCCTGTAAGCTGGGATCCCTGAAGCCACTTGCATTATTTTGCATCTGTCTGGTGTGTATCCACAGGGACCAAATCAGCAGGATACTTGAAACAACAGACAGTATTAAAGGCAAAGCTATACCTGAATTACAGATATAAATCAATAAAGTCAATTTGTCTTTCCTTGTGGTTCTCGTTGCTGAAGAGTTTGTCATGGGTGGAGGAGCAGTGAAGTTGCTGTTGTGCACCCTGTAGACATCCCAGGCAAAGGGAATTGCGGCTGTGATGGAGCAGAGGCAGGATGTGAGCAACATCCAGGGCACCATCCTGGCAATTCTTTGCTTCATCCAGATGAAGAAAGACTGTGTAAAACTGGTAACCTTGACACAATAGAAAACACTAAGCCAGGCTCCAAACCAAAGGCTGGAGTAATTCAGAAGAATAAAAGTTATCTTGGCAGCTGCGCGCAGGTTTTCTGTATAAAAGTAGGGTTCATAAAATATACTCATTAAGAAATCCAGTGTAGCCCACCAGAGCAAAATGAATCTAGATGAACTCAGTGCGATCATGATCATATCATATGGAGACCATGTTTTGCTCCTAATGCAGTTCAATGAACTGGCAGCCAAGATAATTCCAGTTCCTAGAATTCCTGCCATGGATTCAATGATAGCAATTGATAGACAGAGGAGAGCAAAAGAGGGCAGCATTGTAACCCAAGAGCTCAGAATTACCATTCAGCTTCACCGGGGCTCCTGAAAGCCTCAGATTTGCCAGGCACTGCCAATCCCAAGGAGCTGTTGTGGGCAATGCTCACATTTTTATCTCCGGGACAGAAGTGTCCTAATGTCATTCATTAGTTTTGCTGCTATTTTACATCTTGGTTTTGGTGTTGCTGTCTCAACTGATTTGTCTAAACATGCAAATTGGGTCAAGATTCAATTACATAGTTTTCATTTTGGTGAAGCTAATATGCACTGGAAGGATTATGCAGCAGGTGAACTGTGATATTTACAAATGTCGTTTCCACTCCGGTGTCTGATGTCCTGCTTTACATGTTCTAGATTTGCTTTTTCTCTCTGATGCTTTAGTGTCTCCCTTTCTTGCACTGTTATCTCTTCAGGGTTTATGAGACATAGTTGCTATGGCCTCTTCAAATACTGGAGTAGGTCTTTTCTTTATCAGATATTTTCAAGCTCTTGCTGCAGAGAGGACTATCATGTTTTTAGTTTTGTGTGTGGAGAGTTTGAAGCATTATAATCATCCAGTAGTACACAGAGATTTAGTAGACTCTATACAAAATGCATATGAAAGGTGCTTTTATTGATATGACATAAGCTAATTAGCTGGTCAGCTGCAGACAGAAATGTCTGCCAGAAGACAGGCCCAGTGATGCACCTTCCAATATTTTTGCTGGCTTTCCCTCTTAGATTCCCGAATATATGTTAGTGAACTGGTAACTACTTGATTGAGGTCTATGGAATGAGGGCTTTGATGAGGATGTACCTAAAGAGGCAGGAAAAGAGCAGAGGGAACACCTTTGAATCTCATGTGCATGAGGAATGTGGAATAATGGAACGTAAAGCAAATTGTGTGAGAGCAGCTGTTCAGGGTGTCCCTGCTGAGCAGCCGTGTGCCTCAGAGCTCAGCCAGGAGCAGGACAGCACACAGGGACTGTGGGTTGAGCACAGCCCATGGGTTTTGCTTGCTGGTGTGGTCAGAGAGCCCTGAGGTTTGTTCCTGAGGGCCGGTGAGGGGAGGGCAGGCAAGGACAGAGCACGGACCAACCCTCCCCACACGGGTGTCTGGTGGTGCTGAGCTGGGAAGCAGCATGGTGACAATGCATGGTGCTGGCAATGCCCTGCCAGCAGGGTGTCATTGCCATGTGCTGCATTTCCTGCATGTCTGTTCCATGGCATTAAAAGTGTTCATGGAAGCCAGTGCTGTCACCTGTGGTGCAGCTTCTGTCATGAGCGGAAGGAAGACTCCAACACAAATTATCCTTTGACCTGGTATTTTTTTAAAGTTTAGAACAAAGCAATTCAGTCATGGCCTCAGATCAATTACAGGTACATTGCTTCATGCAGATTGGCAACAACCAAACCAGATACATTGAATCAGGATGGGCTTAGTGAACACAAGTCTAAAGTCATGAATGTTTCTGTGACAGTTGCTTTAAAAGTGTGTAAAATCCCACTGCAGCTGAAGAGGGTCACAAAGCTCCAGTTCTAATGTAACAATAAAGCAGTGACACAGATCCCTCTTCCAGCAAGAGGAGGAAACTCAAAAGGCCATGTCATTCTTTCCTGAACCATACTGGTATCTTACAGATACCTTCAGAGTCAACAGACATTATTCCAGAGTTTAAGCAGAGTTGAAAATTATCAGTAGGATGTTCTGAAATATTGGTAATACCTTAGGAACCTCATTAGGAGCTTTAATAAAAAGAAACAGCATTCCAGCCTTATATTAATGCCTATGCTGAACCTCATCTGTTCTCTTTGTATCATTTGAATTGTAACTTCAAACATTCCTAGATATTACATCTTGGCCCTGTTTTTCTGCTGTGTTAGAGAAACTGTGGTGATTTCCAAGGAAAGTACAACAGACAGTAGGGAAGTTTCACAATTATTCATAAAAAGACTCACATCCAAGTAAAGCAAATTCCCACCTTCTGCATTGCTGCAGATCAAGGCCCTAAACTACTCATTCCAGGAGCTATTATTTAGACCTCTGAGGATTTCAATTTAATTCATTTGGATCTAAATTCGACTAAGCCACTGTCTTTTACATGGATGCAGTTCTGACATGACTTTTAGTGTGGTGCCAAAGCCTAGCTGGCAGCTCTCGGAATTTTGGATTGCTCCAGATCAGGACCATGGTGTGTCCAGTAGGACAGGCAGACATTAAAACTATGCAGATGGAGTCTCCATTACTTAAAGGTGAAAAAACCTTGAATACAATGGCAAGCACACAAACGAAATACATAATGTAAAGGATGAGGAAGGAACAGACTGACTTGATGGCACTGATGTGGGCCTCTGAGCTGGCATCTCTGAAGCCACTTGCATTATTTTGCATCCGTCTGGTGTGTATCCACAGAGACCAAATCAGCAGGATACTTGAAACAACAGACAGTATTAAAGGCATGCCTATCCCGACATTACAGAGAAGAATTAATACACCCAAACTGTCTTTCCTTGTGGTTCTTGTTGCTGAAGAGTTTGTCATGGGTGGAGGAGCAGTGAAGTTGCTGTTGTGCACCCTGTAGACATCCCAGGCAAAGGGAATTGCGGCTGTGATGGAGCAGAGGAAGGATGTGAGCAGCATCCAGGGCACCATCCTGGCAATTCTTTGCTTCATCCAGATGAAGAAAGACTGTGTAAAACTGGCAACCTTGATACAATAGAAAACACTAAGCCAGGCTCCAAACCAAAGGCTGCAGTAGTTCAGCAATGTAAAAATTATCTTGGCAGCTGCGAGCAGGTTTTCTGTATAAAAGAAGGGTTCATAAAATATATTCATTAAGAAATCCAGTGTAGTCCAGGAGTTTAAAATCAATCTAGATGAACTCAGTGAGATCATGATTATATCATATGGAGACCATGTTTTGCTCCTAATGCAGCTCAATGAACTGGCAGCCAAGATAATTCCAGTTCCTAGAATTCCTGCCATGGATTCAATGATAGCAATTGATAGACAGAGGAGAGCAAAAGAGGGCAGCATTGTAACCCAAGAGCTCAGAGTTACCACTCAGCTTCACCTGGGCTCCTGAAAGCCTCAGATTTGCGAGGCACTGCCAATCCCAAGGAGCTGTTGTGGGCAATGCTCACATATTTATGTCAGGGGCAGAAGTGTCCTAATGTCATTCACTGGTTTTGCTGCTATTTTACATTTTGGTTTTGGTGTTGCTGTCTTAACTGATTTGTATAAACATGCAAATTGGGTCAAGATTCAATTACATAGTTTTCATTTTGTTGCAAGTGTATGCATTGGACGGTGATGGAGCAGGTGTAGCAGCTAGGGACAGGCATTCTCGGAAGATCTCGGGCTGTACGGGTAGGTGATAAGGTTAGGCTTCTCCATTGGTAGGCCTGCTGGGTCAGCCAATCACATATGAAGGATGACCCAAGCAGACAGGTGGAGTTTTGGTAGCAAAAGTTATAAAAACTCTGTGCAAGTTTCAATAAACGCCATTTTGCCATCCACCACATTGGTGTTCTGTGAGCAATGGACCGAGCGAGCTAGAGTGTAGCAGCTGTGCCGTTCAATCGCACCGGGCCTCACTTTGTGCCGTATCGGTAACAAGTGGTGCCGAGAACCCGGGAAAACGCACGCGAATGCCAAGAGGAGGACCCGCTGCCAACCGGGAAAGCCTCGACCGGACAGCGTGGCCGGGGTCGGGAGTCGTCCGAGCGACTGAGCGGCAGCCAGGACAGCTGGACTGCCTGGCGGAGGGGACGTCCTCGGGAGTGACTGCGTGGGACAATGGAAACCCTGATTAAGGTCGTGTCTCAAATTCATAGACAATGGGGAATTGAAATTAAGTCTAAAGATTTTGTTTCTTCGGTTTCGAGATTGCTAGAAATAGGTGAGATAGACCAACCGGTGGATGTGTTACATCCAGATATTTGGGATAAGTGTACAAAGGCATTAGCCGAGGACGTTATATCCTCTGGCACAGGGAAAAAGTTAAAAGCGTGGGGAAAAGTTATGAAAGCTCTGCAGAAAGCCTTGACAGAAAAACAAACTTGGCAGGCTGCCTGGACTTGTTTATATGCAATTCCGAGGCTGGGCATTGGTGCTGCCACCCAAACCTCTATCGAGCCGGGGGGGGAAGTGGAAGAAAGGCAGGGAGATTCCCGGTCGCCCCCTGATCCACCTGATCCAGCCCCTGAACACCCCTCAGCTCCTGGCCTGCCCGAGGGACAGCTGGAGCCAGCTTGGGAAAAATTATTAGAAGAGGCTAAGAAGGTTTCTAACGAGAGTGACCGGGAGAATTGCGAGAGACCCCTCAGACCCCCTCCCTACTGTCCCAAAGATAGGGCTGAGCTGCAGGGGGGAGGGTGGCGGACACATGCTGCTGAAAGAACTTTTGCTGTTTCTAATATTCCTGAGAAAGAGAGATTGCCAAGCAATGCGGCCTTGGATTTAGATAAGGAAAAACATTTCAGTGCTGACAGCAGAGAAGCTGCAGGGGGTTGCCTGGAGACAGAAAACAATAGAGGTGTCTGTGTCAAAGCACCGCCTTACAGGGCAGGGGCTTCGGCCAGCAGAAGGAGGAGTGACCAGAGGGGGAAGGAACGCTCTGCCCACAGGGGGTATGAGCGGGGGAGGAGTCCAACAAAAACAAGCTGCAATCCGGAAGTGCCTGATCATTCCAGCTCTAGCACTGACACAGACAGCACCGGAGATGAATGGCTGAGTGGGTGGACACTTAGTGATTCTGATTCAGATGTTGAAAAACCAATTAAAAGCAAACCTAAAATGCAACCCACTAAACTTGAACTTAAAGATAGATATTTAAAGGAGGTTCCCCTTACAGACTGGAGGAAAATAAAAGCCAGTTGTGCTCACTGGGCTCCTTCAGCTGCTCTGGCTTTTCCAGTCCGAAAAACTGGGGCTGGGCGAAATGAGCAAAGAGTCTATACTCCTGTGAATCCCAAAGATGTACAGGCAATTGTTAAGGCAATTGCTGATAAAGGTATTAACTCTGCCATGGTTTCTACTCTCGTGGATAGCATTTTTGGAGGAGATGATGTGCTCCCATTTGATATTATGCAAACATGCAAGCTGATGTTTGAAGGGGCAGGGATGATTGTATTTAGGCAAGAGTGGGGGGACAATTGTTTAAAACTGCTAGCTCAAGCAGTTGGTCCTGACCATCCACTGCAAAACTCTAGCCTGCAGAGACTGATAGGCACAGATCCAACCATGATTACACCCCAAGCACAGGCACAACACATGCGTGCAGAGGAGGTTGCAGCAACCACTCGTGCTGCCAGAGAGGCCATTCACACAGCCTGCAGAGTGATTGCTAAGCCAGCACCGTGGTCCACAATAAGGCAAAGTGAGAGTGAAAGTTTTACCCAGTTTGTAGATCGGCTTCAGGCTGCAGTTGACTCCTCAGCCTTGCCTCCTGAAGCCAAAGACCCAGTTGTGGCAGAGTGCCTACGCCAACAGTGCAATTCAGTCACAAAGGAAATCCTGCGTTCACTGCCAGCAGGGTCAAGCATTGCAACCATGATCAAACATGTCACCAGCGAGGAACACCTAGCACCAATTCAAGCAGCAGTTCGCACTGCAATAACCAGTGTAATGACATGTGCCAAATGTAACCAAGTAGGTCATATTGCAGCAAATTGTCCGAAGGAAGAAAACCCACCACCAGTGCCCCCCTCACCACAAAACCGACCCAAAGGGCCATGCTGGGCCTGTGGCAAGAGAGGGCACCTGGCCAGGGAATGCCAGAAAGCAAATTTTCAGGGAAACGGGAGGGGGAGGAGGCAGCAGGGCCACACATGGCCTTCTCCCACTTGGAATGCGAGGTGGCCCAACTTTGTCAACCCACCCCCCACCTGGGGAGTGAGACGACTCAATTGTGCAAACCCATGGGGTGGCGAGCATCTCCCGAACCCACCACCTCCACAAGAGATGACCAACCTTACAGCTCATCAGGTAACCCAGCCAAACTGCTACACAAGCGCCACCCCCTGGAACTGAAACCCCTGAGTGGCCCTGGCCATGGAATGCACCCTAAATTTATAGTAACGATAGAAGACTTGTTTCCTGGCCAGAAAACTTGTAGTGTCATGTCCTCCTTGAGACCACCTATTGCCCTCCATCCAGTTTGTTGGGAAACCTATTGGTGTCCCAGTGTGTATCCAGGGAAGAGCTACTGCAATTATCCAAGGTATTATTTTTGTGGGTATTGGGGATGTGAAACGATTGTCTTGAGTAGTAGTCGTTCGTGGAAGCCGGAGAAGAGAGATGAGTTTTTACAAGCCAAGTGGGGACTGAGAGGTTGTGCACTTCCAGACTTTGCTAGCAATGGAAGGGCACGCACGTTTGGCAATTGCAGTCATTTTGAAGTGGATATATTGCATCCGGAGGACCCTGGTTGGATGGCAGGGAAAAAGTGGTCAGTGTTCATCCATCACCCTTTTCAAGACCCAGGCATGTTAGTGCAAATTGTCAAAATTGTACCTCAAATTCCCAAAGTGATTGGGCCCAACAAAATTTTAAGGGAGGACTGGACCAAGGCCACTGGCTCAGTCGGTGCATTGCCATCTTGGCAAGAACCACAAATAGCTCCTTATGACGTGCTTTACCACATGGTAACATAACGTTTCTGTCGCTGAACCAAACCAATTCCAATTTTACAAGTTCTTGTTGGCTGTGCTTCAATGCACAACCACCCTTTTATGAAGGCATTGCTTTGGATGCTTTTTTCACTTATTCAGACACTAGTAACCCAGTCCGGTGCAGGTGGGATTCACCACGGAGAGGCATCACCTTGAGCCATGTGATAGGTCAAGGACTGTGTTTTGGCAATGAAGCTCTGGCAAAGCAAAGTACCCGCAGCTGCAAAACTTTTGTCAGCATCAATAAACGTCGCAAATGGGCTATCCCGTTTGCATCGGGTACTTGGGTTTGCCACCGAACAGGTGTGAGTCCTTGTGTGCTTCTCTCATCTTTTGACGTCTCTAACGATTTCTGTGTGCAAGTTGTTATCGTTCCCAGGATTTTGTACCACTCGGAAGAAGAAGTGGATCACATGATGGACAACTTCATCGATTCTGCACCATCTCTTCGGCTCCGGAAAAGAGCGTTCATAGCAGGTGCGACAGTAGCAATGCTACTTGGTCTGGGAGCGACTGGTGCTGCCACAGGTGTTTCTGCCCTTGCAACCCAGCATCACGGTTTGCAGGAGCTCCAAACGGCAATCGACGAAGACCTGCAGAGAATTGAGAAATCCATATCCTTTCTAGAAAAATCACTGTCTTCTCTTTCTGAAGTTGTTTTGCAGAACCGACGAGGTCTTGATCTTTTGCTCATGCAACAAGGAGGCCTTTGTGCAGCCCTGGGAGAAGAGTGTTGTTTTTATGCTGATCACACAAGTCTCGTTCGGGACACGATGGCAGAACTGAGGCAGAGACTTGCCCACAGAAGGGAAGAAAGAGAAGCCAAACAAGGGTGGTTCAAGTCCCTGTTCGATCGGTCACCATGGCTTGTCACTCTGGTGTCCACATTGATCGGACCGATCGTGATGATTCTGCTTGTGTTGATTTTTGGGCCTTGTGTACTGAATAAGTTAGTGCAATTTGCTAGAAATCGCTTAGAGCGATTTGACAATGTTAGTGCAACATCAGCAGCTTTTTTAAGTGGTTAGAGATAAGTGATAAGTACCCAGCAATTTTAAGAATGTTATAGTTATTTAGTTTGAAGTTAACCAGTTTTGTAGTTTACTAACAATTTAATGATTTAGACATTTAAGATACTAATTTTAAAAGTTTTGCATTTATAAGTTTAGCATGTTTAGTTAATCATAGGGCGGGGAAATGTAGCAGTTAGGGACAGGCGTTCTCGGAAGATCTCGGGTGTACGGGTAGGTGATAAGGTTAGGCTTCTCCATTGGTAGGCCTGCTGAGTCAGCCAATCACATATGAAGGATGACCCAAGCAGACAGGTGGAGTTTTGGTAGCAAAAGTTATAAAAACTCTGTGCAAGTTTCAATAAACGCCATTTTGCCATCCACCACATTGGTGTTCTGTGAGCAATGGACCGAGCGAGCTGGAGTGTAGCAGCTGTGCCGTTCAATCGCACTGGGCCTCACTTTGTGCCGTATCGGTAACAAGCAGGTGAACTGTGGTATTTACAAATGTGGATTTTCACTCCAGTGTCTGATGTCCTGCTTTACATGTTCTTGATTTGCTTTTTCTCTCTGCTGCTTTAGTGTCTCCCTTTCTTGCACTGTTATCTCTTCAGGGTTTATGATGCATAGATGCCATGGCCTCTTCAAATACTGGAGTAGGTCTTTTCTTTATCAGATATTTTCAAACTTCTGCTGCAGAGAGGATTATCATGTTTTTAGTTTTGTGTGTGGAGAGTTTGAAGCATTATAATCATCCAGTAGAACATAGAGATTTAATAGGCTGTATAAAATGCATATGAAATGTACTTTTATTGATATGAAAATAGTTAATTAGCTGGTCAGCTGCAGACAGAAATGTCTGCCAGAAGACAGGCCCAGTGATGCACCTTCCAATATTTTTGCTCGATTTCTCTCTTTGATACCCAAATATATGTTAGTGAACTGGTAACTACTTGTTTGAGGTCTATGGAATGAGAGCTTTGAGGAGGATGTACCTAAAGAGGCAGGAAAAGAGCAGAGGGAACACCTTTGAATCTCATGTGCATGAGGAATGTGGAATAATGGAACGTAAAGCAAATTGTGTGAGAGCAGCTGTTCAGGGTGTCCCTGCTGAGCAGCCGTGTGCCTCAGAGCTCAGCCAGGAGCAGGACAGCACACAGGGACTGTGGGTTGAGCACAGCCCATGGGTTTTGCTTGCTGGTGTGGTCAGAGAGCCCTGAGGTTTGTTCCTGAGGGCCGGTGAGGGGAGGGCAGGCAAGGGCAGAGCACGGACCAACCCTCCCCACACAGGTGTCTGGTGGTGCTGAGCTGGGAACCAGCATGGTGACAATGCATGGTGCTGGCAATGCCCTGCCAGCAGGGTGTCATTGCCATGTGCTGCATTTCCTGCATGTCTGTTCCATGGCATTAAAAGTGTTCATGGAAGCCAGTGCTGTCACCTGTGGTGCAGTTTCTGTCATGAGAGGAAGGAAGACCCCAACACAAATTATCTTTTGACCTGGTATTTTTTTAAAATTTAAAACAAAGCAATTCAGGCATGGACTCAGATCAATTACAGGTACATTGCTTCATACAGATTGACAACATCTACACCAGATACATTGAATCAGGATGTGCTTAGTGAACACAAGGCTAAAGTCATGAATGTTTCTGTGACAGTTGCTTTAAAAGTGTGTAAAATCCCACTGCAGCTGAAGAGGGTCACAAAGCTCCAGTTCTGATGTAACATTTAAGATCCCTCTTCCAGCAAGAGGAGGAAACTCAAAAGGCCATGTCATTCTTTCCTGAACCATACTGGTATATTATAGATACCTTCAGAGTCAACAGACATTATTCCAGAGTTCAACCAGAGTTGAAAATTATCAGTAGGATGTTCTGAAAGTATTGGGAATGCCTTAGCATCCTCATTAGGAGCTTTAACAACAAGAAACAGCATTCAAGCCTTATATTCACAGAATGAGACCACCATACCTGTGCTGAACCTGGTCTGTTCTCTTTGTATCATGAATTGTAACTTCAAACATTCCTAGAGATTACATCTAATCAGCCTTGGCCCTGTTTTTCTGCTGTGTTAGAGAAACTGTGGTGATTTCCAAGGAAAGTACAACAGACAGTAGGGAAGTTTCACAATTATTCATAAAAAGACTCACATCCAAGTAAAGCAAATTCCCACCTTCTGCATTGCTGCAGATCAAGGCCCTAAACTACTCATTCCAGCAGCTATTATTTAGACCTCTGAGGATTTCAATTTAATTCATTTGGATCTAAACTCAACTAAGCCACTGTCTTTTACATGGATGCAGTTCTGACATGACATTTAGTGTGGTGCCAAAGCCTAGCTGGCAGCTCTCGGAATTTTGGATTGCTCCAGATCAGGACCATGGTGTGTCCTGTAGGACAGGCAGACATTAAAACTACACAGATCAATTCTCCATTGCTTAAAGGTGAAAAAACCTTGAATACAATGGCAAGCACACAAACGAAATACATAATGTAAAGGATGAGGAAGGAACAGACTGACTTGATGGCACTGATGTGGGCCTCTGAGCTGGCATCCCTGAAGCCACTTGCATTATTTTGCATCTGTCTGGTGTGTATCCACAGAGACCAAATCAGCAGGATACTTGAAACAACAGACAGTATTAAAGGCATGCCTATCCCGACATTACAGAGAAGAATTAATACACCCAAACTGTCTTTCCTTGTGGTTCTCGTTGCTGAAGAGTTTGTCGTGGGTGGAGGAGCAGTGAAGTTGCTGTTGTGCACCCTGTAGACATCCCAGGCAAAGGGAATTGCAGCTGTGATGGAGCAGAGGCAGGATGTGAGCAGCATCCAGGGCACCATCCTGGCAATTCTTTGCTTCATCCAGATGAAGAAAGACTGTGTAAAACTGGCAACCTTGATACAATAGAAGACACTAAGCCAGCCACCCAACCAGAGGCTGGAGTAATTCAGAAATGTAAAAATTATCTTGGAAACTACGTACACGTTTTCTGTATAAAAGAAGGGTTCACAAAATATACTCATTAAGAAATCCAGTGTCGTCCAGGAGAGCAAAATGAATCTAGATGAACTCAGTGAGATCATGATGATATCATACTGGGACCGTGTTTTGCTCCCAATGCAGCTCAATGAACTGGCAGCCAAGATAATTCCAGTTCCTAGAATTCCTGCCATGGATTCAACGATAGCAATTGATAGACAAAGGAGAGCGAAAGAGGGCAACATTGCAACTTAGTTGCTAGCAATTACTAAGCTTCTCCTGGGGCCCTGAAAGCCTTTGATCTGTCAGGCAATGCCAATCCCTATATGCTGATATGGGCAATGCTCACGTATTTATCTCAGGGGCAGAAGTATCCTAACGTGATTTAATAGTTCTGCTATTTTGCATGTTGTTTTGGAGGTTGATATCTCAGCTGATTTGTCTAAACATGCAAATTGGGTCAAGATTCAATTGCATAGTTTTCATTTTGGTGAAGGGATTTGCATTAGAAGGGTTGTGGAACAGCTCACCTGGGTTTTTAGAACTGTGGGTTTCCACTCCAGTGTCTGATGTCCTGCTTTACATGCCTAGATTTGTATTTTATATCTAACTTCTTAGACTCTCCCTATGTTGCACTGTCATGTCTTCTTAGTTTATGACAGTAATCTCTGTGACTTCTTCTAATACTCTGGCGTGTCCTTGCCTTTATTATATGTATTCAAATATTTGCTAATGAGCTTGGTGGGCATGTGACAGCCAATCAAGGTCAACCCACTGGAGGCATAAAGAATTTTCACGGTCTCTCCCCTGTCATTGTACAGTATTGTAAAGGTTGCAGTGTTTCAAGGTCTTGTTTTTATGAAATCAACCAAATTGATGACATCCTGTAGCAGCTTTTGCAGGTCTGGCTCCAGTTTCTTTGGTGTAATAACTCATCTGTGGACATTGCAGTGAACGAATTCCAGGTGTAGTGCTGACTACGTAAACTTACCACCCAATCTCTCTCTTATGCCAGTCAAAGCAGCTCTTGCACTGGTATTTACACTTGCACAGCTCTTACAGAAAACATTTTTATTAAAGAAATAATTTACTGTTGAGACTACAGCTTCTGTGTCAAATCTTCCCTTCAGTGGATTACAGAAGGTAGCTCTTCATTTATTTCACTATTGAAACAGAATTTGTCAAATACCTTAATCTGAGGCATTTTAGAAACATTTTTTCTTTCACCCATTCCCTCATGAATCCTTTTCCACTATGTAATTTGTGCTGATACTGTTCTTTTCAAACCTTCAGTAGTATTTGCTTTGTGTCTTTTAACAACGTTTGCCGACAAAGGAATGCATTTTAGTTTGCTGCTGTACTGCTTTCTGTGTGTTATCACAGCCATTTTTACCTTTTATGGCAGGAAGAATATGTGTTTCTCTGGTGCTATGTGACATTTTGTCTTTTGTTGTGAAGCAAGAAACCTCAAAGGAGACTTCTCTACACATTTGTCATTAGGTTTGGTGAAATTTTATAAAGTACTGAATTGAATGTCACAAGGCTTGAAACATTGCTGAAAAATTGTATAGGTCTTCATGCTCTAAATACTTAGATTTTCAATGTCTTGCTAATTCTGATGGTTTCATAGTGACATTAGCTAAATTTTCAAAGCATACTCAAAATAAAATTTTCAAGTACTCCCTGTCCATGTGATCTGCATGGCCAACTGTGTGCTTGAGTAGTCTGACTGTATGTTCTTGTGTGTATTTCTATAGATCACAGGATGATACAAGCATAGAATGGTTTTGGATTGGAAGGAGCCTTACAGATCACCTAGTTCCAAACTCCTCACCATGGGCAGGGTTACCTGCCCAAGGAGTATGTGCTCAGCCTCACTCCCTTTCCTTGACTTCAAGGAAACAAAGCCATAGCATCCATGCGTCATGAGGATAATGGGTTCATCAACTTGTAGCAATATGGCCCATACATGACAGAATCTAATTAAGCAGAATAGCAATATATATAGCAAAATAGAGACTGCTCTAAACAAATATCATAAATACCACCTCTGCTGGAGATGTTTCAACAGGATAGGTTAGGCATTTAATGAAATGATGTAACTATGAAACAAGGTCTGTTGGTAGTTATTAACATACTACAGTACTCTCCTAATGTTGTACAATTAAAGAATCGGACACAGTTTGCAGTCAGCAAACTGCTAACAGAGATAATTCTAAATTTAGATTTGATTGGCTATTTGTAAATTGCAATTCATCCCGTATGCAACAAACTACAGAATCTACAATTGTTTCATACAGGCTTGTGACTACCAAAGGTTTTCATTTCAGATCTACTGATTGGACAGTAATTACAGTGGACCTGCCAAACATCCCACAGGACCTGACGGTTAACCACATGGAACAGGAGAGTGAGTATTTTGTTACTGGGGACACAGCACACACACCAGAGGAGATTGAGGTAGCTCCCATGACCATTAAGGGAAAGATAACATGCCTCATGATGTTGGCACGCTGCGAACACCCACCCTTCTACCTGACAGAGAGGCAAATCCTTGCCCAGGCCATTCCCATTCCAGCAGAGATAGTAGCAGATGGAAAATCACCAGAAGTCTACTAGGTGGAGGTGGTGGGAGAGGACAAAACTTCCATGGCATGCAATCTGACAAATGGATTAGAGCACCTCCATGTGGAAGGAGTTTTGGATACAGGCGTGGAAGTGACCGTTTTGCCAGAGAGCAAGTGGCCATCACACTGGGAATTGCAACCTGTGGCAGGCAAACTTCAGGGCATAGGAGGAATCACATTGGCAAAAATTTCAAAAAACATCGTGCAAATTGAGGGACCTAACGGAAAATTGGCAAGTGTCTGTCCATTTGTTGCAAACTATAAAGCCCCCTTGTGGAGGAGAGACACCATGTCCCAGTGGGGAGTCCAATTGGTCATTCCTAAGACACCCCAGGATTTTTAGAAATAGCCACTGTGATGTGCCCTACCCAAAAGTTAATGTGGTTAAATAACACCCCAAAAGGGGTAGAACAGTGGCCATTGAGCAAAGAAAAGCTCGAGGCGCTTGAGGAGCTTGTAGAGGAACAGGTGGCTCAAGGCCACCTAGAGGAAACAACAAGCCCTTGGAATTTCCCAGTATTTGTAATAAAGAAACCAGGAAAGGACAAGTGGAGGTTGCTCCATGATCTCAGGGAAATAAACAAAATTATAGAGGACATGGGACCACTTCAACCAGGGATGCCTTCTCCAACAATGCTCCCTTGAGACTGGCAATTGGCTGTTTTAGATATCAAAGATTGTTTCTTCCAAATTCCTCTACACCCAGAAGATGCCCCAAGGTTCGCATTCTCAGCTCCCACCATCAATCGCCAAGCCCCGATGAAGAGATATCACTGGAGAGTTCTGCCCCAGAGTTTGAAATCCTCTCCTTTCATATGCCAACAGTACCTAGCATCATTACTGTCACCTGTACGTGCTGAGAGACAGGATGCCATCATCCTTCACTACATGGATGATGTGCTGGTGTGTGCCCCCAATGACTCTATACTCCAACACACGGTTGACCGAGTGGTTAAGGTTTTGACCTCTGCTGGATTTCAATTACAGGAAGACAAAGTTCAAAGGATGTCACCTTGGAAGCACCTAGGTTTGAAAATTTCTGCAAGGACTGGTGTTCCTCAGAAATTGGAAATTGAGTGCAATCCTAAAAACCTAGCAGATCTCCACTCCCTGTGTGGGTCTTTGAATTGGGTGAGACCCTGGCTAGGCCTCACAAATGAGGATCTAGACCCTCTTTTCAATTTATTGAAAGGGGAGAGGGAGCTGGCTTCCCCCAGGGAGCTGACCCCAGAGGCAAGGACAGCAATCGAAAAGGTACAGAAAGCCTTGTCAGACAGACAAGCTCACAGGTATGAACCAAGTGCACCTTTCCATTTCATTGTGCTAGGAAAGCTGCCACACTTGCATGGTTTGATTCACCAATGGATCGAGGGGCAGAGAGATTCACTCTTAATCATAGAGTGGGTCTTCCTCTCTCACCAAAGATCTAAGACAATCACTGAGTCACAAGAGTTGATAGCTCAATTGATTCAGAAGGCCAGGTTAAGACTATGTGAACTGGCTGGTTGTGACTTTGCATGTATTCACCTCCCAATCAAACTCTCAGAGGAGGGAAAGAACTCTCCAAAGAAACTGACCAAAGAGATGTTTGAGCATTTGCTCCAGAGCAATGCCAGTCTCCAATTATCTCTGGACAGCTACAGGGGACAAATATCAGTCCATGCCCCATCTCACAAGTTGTTCAATGAGGAATTCCACCTCATTCCTTGTGAGAAAAGGAGTCGGAGACCACTCAAGGCTCTCACAGTGTTCACGGACATATCTGGGGCTTCCCACAAGTCGGTGATGACTTGGAGAAATCCTCAGACTCATCATTGGGAAGCTGATGTTGAGTTTGTGGAGGGATCCCCCCAGGTGGCTGAACTGGCTGCAGTGGTAAGAGCTTTTGAGAAATTCTCAGAGCCAATTAACGTGGTGACCAATTCTGCATATGCGGCTGGGGTGGCGTCCAGAGCGGAGCAGGCTGTGCTCAAAGAAATAGAGAATGAGCATCTCTTCAGACTGCTTTCAAAGCTGATTTATTTGGTTTCTCATCAAGAACATCCATTCTTTATGAGCATGTAAGGTCACACATTGATTTTCCAGGTGAAATTTCAGAGGGGAATTGTCAGGCAGACTCCCTTGCTGCACCAGTTGAAAAAGCACGTCTCCCTAACGTCTTCCAACAGGCAAAGCGGAGTCACCAACAATATCATCAAAATGTGCCAGGTCTGATCCGTCAGTTCCAGCTAACACGGAGTCAGGCTCGAGCTATCGTGGCCACCTCTCCCAATTGACAGCTCCAGGCCATGCCATCAATGGGTATGGGGGTTAATCCCCGAGGCCTTGGCTGTTGTGAGGTGTGGCAGACAGACATCACACACATTCCTAGTTTTGGTCACCTCAAATATGTTCATGTAAGCATTGACACACATTCAGGCGCAGTGAATGCCTCTGCCCATGCAGGAGAAAAGGCTTTGCATGCCAAACAACACCTAGTGCAAGCTTTTTCAGTGTTGGGGATCCTAAAAGAAATTAAAACTGACAATGGCCCAGCGTACGTATCCAAGGAGTTCCTAGAATTTGTCCAGCAGTGGGGAGTGGAACACAAAGCTGGTATCCCCCACTCCCCCACAGGCCAAGCTGTAGTTGAGCGTGCACATCAGACACTCAAACGGGTCTTGGCTAAACAGAGCAGCACAACTGTGTGGATGTCTCCACAGCAGAAGCTCTGCAAAGCCATGTTTACCATCAATTTTCTGAACTGTTCATTTGAAAACATGAGCCCACCTGTGGTATGTCATTTTAATAGTGGTAATCAGTTCAAACTGTCTCAACGTCCACTGATCTTGATTAGGGAATCCAGAAACTTGGGAAACCAAGGGTCCCTATGAGCTCGTGACCTGCAGTCATGGCTATGCTTGCGTAGCTACTCCCTCAGGCCCTCGGTGGATTCCCCAGAAGTGGGTGAAACCTTTTGTCCCCAAAAATCCACCTCCAGCAGGAGGGGATGAGAGGCAAGTAGCCACTGCCTCCAAGAGAAGACGCCGTCAAATGGAGGAAAAAGCATCTTCCTAGGTGTGGACTCCTTCTGGCAGAAGCAGAAACTTTTAACATGTTTTAAAACTGTTTGTTTTTCCTTTTAGAAAAAACCTACCTCCCACTCAACCCTGTGATGAACCCCATCCAAATTGTCATCTTGTTAATGCTGAACAGTCTGGCAGCTGTATGGATCGTCCCTCAGCCATGTCAAAACGTCTGGATGACCTTGGCACAAACACTTCAGCAGGAAAACATATGTTTGTCTACTACTTCAGCAAAGAATCCTATGTCCACCTGTCTGGTAGGAATTCCATTGCAGGCTGGAGAGTTTCCAGTGGGATTGGACACACATAGGTCCAACGAAATTCCAAAGTCATCTCCCCTCCTACCATACAAAAATATTCAGCAAGAAGTTGTGGTAACCGCGAATCCCTTAGCGGAGTGGTTGCCAGGCTTGCCCAAGATGGCTCAGGAACCCCAAGAGTTAGAGCTATTGGGTTCCTCCCCTGCATCATACTGCATTCATTTTTCTGTCAATCCAAGAACTCCTAGCACTGATGAGTACCACAATGTAAAGCAATATCGTGAGGAGTTTACTGCAAAAAGGTGGTGTCATAACCTAAGCCAGATTGCAGCAGACAACCCATCTCACTCAAGCCCCAAAAGCCTCCCTAAGGGATTGTTCTTGATTTGTGGGGATTGAGCAGGAATTCCATCTCAGCTTTTAGGAGGGCCATGTACCATAGGGCGGTTGTCCATATTGACACACAACCAAACTCTAATTGGACAATGGACTCACAAAAACAAATCCGCAAACAAAATTCAAAAGAGAAGTGCTGACAAATTGGACCCAAATTGTAATTCAGACATTTTTCATTGGGCAAAGTCAAAAAGAGTTGCTGTGTCCCGGTTTCTTCCATGGGTTGCAGCAGCCAAAGCTCTAGGTGAATTGGGCCATCTAGAGCGCTGTGTAGTCAAACAGGCAAATCTGACATCAACCACCATCAGCTCCCTCCTAGAGGATGAGGAAATTACCAGACAGGCCACGCTGCAAAACCATGCAGTGATCGACTTTCTCTTGTTACTTCATGGACATGAATGCCAGGAATTTGAAGGACTCTGCTGCATGAACCTGACATCCAAAGCACCAAACGTCCATGCTGCCCTTCGGAGCATGAACAACCTGATGGGAGAAGTGAAGCAAGAATCTGAGGACTGGCTCAAAGAACTGTCCAAGGGCTGGGGATTCACAGAGTGGTAGATTTCTGTAGTTAAAACAATTTCATTATTTCTTGTTATCCTTTTCCTTGTAACCATAGCGTTCGGAATCCTACGCCGTTTAGTTTTCAAAGCTATCAATGGTCTCATACCTTCTACCTCAGAAGTCAACTGTAGAGTTGGCAAATCTAAAGCAAACTGACTTCCCCACCAATTGTAAGTGGTGGGAAAGAGAAAATCCACACTCCATGTAACCCAGTGTTTTTCCTCTAACTTTCTTAGACAAAAAAGGGTGAGATGTTGTAACCCTCAGGGAATGGTCTTTCCCTCGGAACCCCCCAGAGCCGGTAACAATGTAGTTTAACCCTACCTTCCCCTTATCTCTTATCAGGTACCCCATCCCAGACAGAGACTAGATTAAAACCCCTGCTCTTCCATGTTCTCCCTCTTTGTCCCGGTACTCCTTCAAGAATAAAGCCTTGGAATATTCCCTTGAGTTAAGAGCCTCTTTTGGATCTCTTTTCCCTATCCTTGAAGCCTACCCCACCCGAAGCTCCCCAGAATCTGCTAGGGGGGCAGGAAAGGGGGGTAGTACTTCAGTTTCGTGCAACTTTATAATTATCCTGGTAACTCACACCAGGGAGTGACCTTTGTTTCCATGGCTAAGAGACTCAAGGTGACTCATATGCTTCTACTCACTGCAGACCTCAAAAGCCAGGCAAAGCCTACCCTGTCTGGCAATGGGCTGACAATCTGAGTGACACTGCTGCCATTCCAGCTGCTGGATTTGATTCTGCTGCTGTGTTGCTCTGTTTTTCTAAAGTTCTTTTCAGGTTTCTGATATTTACTTTTTGTGGTGGAGTTTCTCATGCACTTTTCATGTAAATAATGATTGTTTTTATTCCTTTCGGGAGGAGGAGAGAATTGATGGACTGTTGGTTTGACCAGTGTGGTTGGAGAGGACAATTTTATCCTCCAGTCCATGGTCACTGTTGGAATTCTATAAATGTTGAGGTCTGTAAATAAACTGACCCCTTTTTTGCCTTGGGCATCTCAGTACGTGAGTGTCGTTCATTTGTGTCATATTGTGACATTGCTGTATACGCAATTATGCTCATGCTCAGGAATTATCTTGAAAGTACTGGACCAGTCTTTTTATCCAGGAAGGGTCAAAGGAAGCTGCTGATGGGTAGATAATTCCTTCACCCTGCAGAAAATGACCGCCCAGTTCCTGGGATCATATTGTGCTGTGCACTTCAGTGGAACAACAGGAAGTGACACATTTTGACCTGAAAAGGGTCAGTTTAAGGTTCTATGTAGTGATCTCATGCCTGCCACTGTCACCAGATCACATTCTGGTCGCCAACACCTGAGAAGAAGGTGCTCCATTGCATTTTGCAGCCTTACTCCCTCGATGCTGATTGTCAGACACTCAGTCTGAGTCCATGGTGCAGATAGAGACAAAGGTCTCTCAGGCCATCTTCCAGAATGCCTACCCATGAGTCAAAATCAACATCAGAGATCAGATGGGGGCTAGCTGAATCTGAACACTCCATCCTCAAGGAGTCAACTAACAAAGTACATATTTATCCCCATAAACAGTTTACAGAAAGGCTGCCATGGAAGCCTAGTAGTCAACTATTTCAAAAGCTGCTCAACATCCTGTAAGCCCACAGGGAGAATTATGGTCGAAGCATAGTTTACAATGGCCATGCAAAGGAGCAGCAGGAGGAGCTGTTCCATAGGGAAAGGAGATCCAAAAAGTCAGCATCACCACAAGGCAGGCAAGGACAGGACTGTCAAGCATGCAGCTTAGAAGTAGCTCCTGAAAGGAAAGGGGGCTGAGCCCTACTGAAGCTTCTCACAGCAATTTGTTTTAAGGTCAGTCAGCTGTGTTGTGGAAGTTGGCTCTGAAACTCAGCAGCCAAAACCCCAAAAGCAGTGCAGAGCCCCTACCATATTCACCACAGCAGTACCTGGGAACTTTATCAATAAGTCCGTCCCAGTACCACATGGGTCTGGTGGCAAAATGAATTCTATCAGCCATATTCAACACAAGTAAATTCTAAGGGCTTGACAAAGAAATTAGAATTAACTACCACAGTAGATGAGTAGTTAAGTACATAAAGTAATTCAGTAAATGTCTAGAGAATAAGTATACAGTGTACAGCACTCTAATCTGGTTTACCAGGAGCACAGCCAGTAGATTAAGGAAAGTGATTTTCTTCCTCCACGCTTTAAAAGGTGGTATCTGGAATATTGTATCCAGTACCTGGGGGGGAATTTTATTTTTCTGGTGACTGGACACTACTAAATTTACACATAACACCAGGTTTAGGTTTTGGAAGAGAGATTCAGAATTCAAAATAATTTTGGCAAGCTGGAGATGCAGTCTGATAAAATATGGACAAATGCCTACAGATATGAATAAACAAATGCATATATAAATTTGTGAATACAGCTGTAATAAAAATAAATGCCATGCTGGGAAATGGAACCCAAAGTTTTTGTTTGTTGTATAAATTAAGGCATTGTACTCTTGTAGTACAATGTAGTACAACTCTAATAAAGTTGTGTTGCAGAACTATAAAAATTGGAAGCAGTAGCCTTTTTTAGTTTAAAAAGAAGAAATATGCAAAGGGGCTAACAAACATGCCAAAATAATTCCGAAGATACAGGAATAAAATTTTCTTAAAGTGCAATATGTAGAGGGCAAGGAGTGGCTGGTTTCATAATTACAAAGCCAGATTTTTTTTACAATTAATGTTATAACTCAGAGGAAAAAATCATGTAGATTTTCGTTGCAAACTTTTTAAAAGGGTTTGAACAAAAAGCTGCAGTGTCACAGGAAAAGCTGATCCTGCCTTGGAGAAGAGAAGTGAATGAAAGCAAAGCTTATTTATCTAACTATATGGAAATCTACTAAAAATACATTTGTTTCCATTTCATCAATCTGGGACAAAATGTTTCTCAGGTAATTTGGCTGTTTGTTGAACCGAAGTGTTTGGTACTTAATAATACCTCACAGTCACACAGGCAATTATTTAGTTCCATTCAAAATATGCCACATTGCTAGGCAAATGCAAACTTCACTTGACAGATGCACTGGCAAGTTACCGGATGACTCAAAACCACATATTACAACAGAATCAAAGATACAAATGGAACTTGAAATCTCCAGAATCCCGCATTTAAGCCTTAACTTCTGAAACACAGTGCAATACCTGGAGATACTGAGGAAGATGAAAAGGGTAAGAAGAGGAGACATAAAATAAAATTGTGGTGGAGATACAGAAGAAAGAACATGAGGGTTCTCTCAGGAGACATGAGGTAACTTTAACTTTTTTTTAATATGTCAGCCTTCGATTTCACAAGCATTACTCTGTGCTATTGCAAAGCATATGAAGAGCTTTAATATCTAAGTTGGATTTAAACCACAAATGGAGACAGCAGATATAGGGGCTAAACCAAAGAGAATCTGATGACACTTCACTGCTTGGTCCACAGATGTAACTAATGGTAGATATTATGGATGTACTTCTAACAAAAAATATTTTTAAAAAATGCTTTGCTGATACCTTCTAAAGTATTTTGAATGACCATGAAGTTAATATGGTTTCGAATGTAGCTGTAAATGCTATGCTTCCATATATTTTCTTGTTGCAGCATTACAGTTAAAACACATTTTAAGACATAAATCTGAGTTGTGGTCAAGTGGCTATTGCATTGTAACATTCATCATTCAAGTGATTCTGCACCAGAAAAACATAATCTACATGTGAAATGTAAATGATCCTGCTTGATAGGCCCATAATCTCTGAAATTCAAGGCCATTTTCACCTCACACATTGGCACACATAATTTAGGTTATAAGGCTTTGTTCTATTTTGCAGTCACCAAGCAGAGCAATTAGCCTGAGTTTTCTGTAAGTAGGTACAACTCCAGATCTCACACCCGGTAGGTCTTTCAGCTGAATTATATCTGTAGGACTAATACAGTAAAGCACAGGACATAGCTTTTATATTATGAAATTCACTGCTTTTGATTATGTTACATATGAAAGAGTATTTTTGGTATAGTAATTTTTCAGAATCAGAATGGAGTTTTACAGGAAATATACCTTTAAATCATCCTGTAAGCAATTGTAAAAAACAAAGCAGATAGCAAGCACTTTAAAGAGCTATGGAAAATGGTTTTCTAGGATGAATTTTGGAAGGTGGTGCATTGTGAAGAAGCAAGAACAGAGTTGATACACACTCAATTCTAAGAGAAGCCCTCTGGCAGTCTGCTGGACTCAGGTATTTCATTTGCCTTAGCATGCCTCTTCAGTAGAAGGCTGTGAGGCTTCTTATTCAGGGATTATGCTTGTATTCTTTTTTGCTCTCCTTAAATAAATGCTTCAGAGGCTAGGACTTGCTTTTCTGAATGGAAAACTATGCCTCATGGGTGTTTTGGAATGGATTCACAGTGAATATCTGAATGTGTAAAAAGATATACAACCACAAAAATATTTTTTTAAATCAGTCTTTACCCTGTTGCAGAGAAAAAAAAAATCAAGTTCTCACTAGTACAGTAACTACAAAAGAACTACAAAATCTTTAACAATAGCCTCAAGTGATATTCTAATTATGCTCTATTTATTCTTAGAGGTCGTGCCCAATGAAGCAGCAAAAGAGATATTAAAGTAACACAGAAAATAATAGAAGACATTCATGTAGGATAGGATTATGACCAGGGAAACTCATGTACATTCATGTAGGGCAGGGAAAAATAAGTTGATTTTAGTTTCAACTTTACTGCTTTCTGTAATTTTTATTTTCTCTGGTTCTCCTGTCTTTCTTGCCTAATCTTCTCTGCCCTCCTACACTTCATTCTCAGACTTTCCTTTCTTAGTACCTGAAACCAACCCCTGTCATCAAGGATGTCCTGTCTTTCCTGTCATCAAGGATACCCTTCCTGTCTACTTCCCAGTTCACATATCTTGTGTCCATTCTATCCACTTGCATCCCAGGTTTGAGTACAGTCTTCCTTAGGGATGGACTGATGAGTACTCAGTTTGAAGGACTCACACTGGTCAGGCTATTCCTCATTTTTTCCCCCTTGTCTTTAACAAATTCATCCAGGTAACTGAATTGCCACACACTGAACTAATCCGTGGTTACAAACTTTGGTCTCTCCCCTTCTTCCTGCCCCCTCTGAACCTAAAGTCTGTTAACTGGTGGTTGTGGTTAGAAGTATCAATGACTTTTCTGTCCTTTTTTTTTCCCCCTGAATAAAGATGTCCCAGAAACCTGGAAGGACAGGTTGCCCAGGGAAGTGGTGGATGCCCCCTCACTGGAAGTGAGGCCTGGATAGAGATTAAGCAACCTGACCATGGTGAGACAGTTGAACTGGATGATCTTTAAAAGGTCCCTTCCAACCAAGGCAAGTCTTTGGGTTTGTGTACTGATAGATGAGAGAGCAAGTTTTTGGTGGATAAAAGGGTGAAAAGTTGCCATCTCCTTATGTGACTGAGAGTGTCTGAGAGTACTTTTGCCCCAGAAAGGATCCCTCTCTGTCACCTGCAGGGCAGTTAAAACACTCTGCTAGATCCCTGACTGACAGCTCCAATTGTGGGCTGTTTAAATTGAATTTATCCTGTCATCAATTGTCCAGTCTACAGTGGAATATTATGGCTCTCAGGCTGTTCTGCCTCCAGTTTTCTGAAGTTCTTTAGTGAAGGAACAAGCGCTACAGTGTTCTGATGCTTTCAGACCAAATTTGTGCTTTTGATGGTTACCAAAATTATTACTAACCTTTAGCAGACAGTCTTTCATATAAAGGAGATTTTCTTTCATGTTGTTTTAATCCACAAGTCACACTGCTCAGTGGTAGTATCACTAGGGACCATTTGAGGTAGAAGAGCTTGAGTTAAACAAGTTTTTGGTTTTTTTTTTTTAAACCTAAGTGCAGTCTCTTTGTAAGTGATAGCCTTTTCACAAGAGTTTTTAAGATGGCCACTGACATTAACATTGCTTCATCATGTTTTTCTAATGCTCTTTTTAAAAGAGCAATCTTTTCTGCAGTCTGTGATATACATATATATTTTGGAAAATTGAAGATGGAATATCAGTCCATGAAGCAAAACTTCCCTCTACCAAATTGTTGCAGTGGAATTTACTATTCACATGATGTAGAAGATCGAAGTGCCAATTCAATTTCACTTCAGGACAGATATTAGGAAAATAATTTGCTGAAATCTTCTTTTGATTCCAAGCCTTTTGAAATACTAGCCATTTAAAATTACCATAAGAAATACTTGCGACAACATCTGTCAAATGCACGTCAACACACTTAATACATTCATACTTCTTTGAATCATATGCTTATTTAATTCTAAGAGGTATCTAAAAGATAATTGCTCTTAAACATTTTTATGTGTAACAGCTGGAAGGCATGTTAAACATTATTTTTTTTCAATGTGCTGAGTGGTGTTAGATTTGGAAGAAGCTAATGTGCTGTATAGAGAAGAGAAAGTGTCTGTCACAGAGAAAAAAGCCAGAGGTTCTCTTACTAATTTGTGGACTCAAGGGAGCAGAGCTGTCATATGTGCCTTGAAGATAAGAAGGGAATGACTCGATAAGGATTACTTGTGACGTCTTCTCCCTCCCTGCCCTCCCTCCCTCCCCCAAGCCCCTCTTCCTGCTTCTGTAATTAGAAAAAATTTACAGGGAAACTTTTTGTCTTTGCTTTCTGTAGGTGATAAAAGTGTCTTCAAAGAAACCTGCATGCTAGCAGGAAAAACAACAGCACCATTTTCATGTATTCATGAATACTTCACACATTCAGCTCTCAAGATGCCCAAAGCTCTACAGGTTGTATATTCAAAACCCCATCAGAGTATTTAGAATGCCATCATGCAATCCCCTCCAAGGCAGAGCTTTTTCAAGGCTTAAATATATACACAGACTGTCACTTTCAGACAGAAGGTGCCACTGTCCTGTGACACATAATCTGAAAGAAATTTTCATATCCAGTTGGTGACATGGAAAATGTAAGATATGCTTCACTGCCTTGCTGCTACCAGATGCAAACAGGCTCTGTCCTTACCCTGACAGATGCAAGAAGCTCTGCTTGAAAATGTACATAACTACAGTGTCTGACTTACTTTGCAACAGCTAATAACCACAGCCAAACAGATTTTTCTGAAGTGTAGATCATATCATTTCAGATAAAATATGTCTCAAACCTGGATATCTCAGACCACAGTCACAGAGACAGCATCTACGTGAAATAAATCCACAATCTTTCCGAAGACATAAACAAATTTTGGAACAAATATAAGTTTTAACAACTTAATTCTCTCTATTACAGCTCAACTTTCCTACTGAATTACTTAACAAACTCAAAACCCAATGTCCACTACAGCAGAATGCTTCTCAGGAGCAAACTTTTCCAGCAGTATCCAGAATCCAACAATAATGTCTATTAGATCCAACATATAATGTTACTATGGTATGTAATGCCTTCAGAGAAGAAATATCACCACCACACTAGATCCTGCAAGGCAGCCTTCTCAGCATCACAGCACCATTGGAACATGTACTAATTCAAAGAGCCATGCTCTTCATTGAGAAAGAGAGGTGTTTCTCAGGTTTCCTTTCCTGAAACATGCCATGCACTCCTGAAATGAAGTTATGATCCATCTACTTTTCAGGATGTGTCCTGATTAGTTTACAAGGTCTGGTAAAAATAATCCATGTTAAAATTTAATTTAATCAAGAGGAGATGAGAGTACCTGTTTAAAAGATCCTGGTATATGATACCACGTTAATGCCAATCATCTAATTCCAGCATATTGACCAAAGGCTTTTTTTGCCTTCTCAAGTATCATTTTAAAAGTGAATACTTCAGCCGAGGTTTTAATACTTGCTTTTAGTTCCATTGTGTTCAAAGTTACCATAACCATTTTATAATCAAAAAAGGCCATAAATTCCTTGTCCAGGTAAATTTTAAAACTTAGATAGTGTTCATAAAGAAAAAAGAAGTAAAATTTACTTCGTTACATAAAGCTTGGGATCTGTTAGATGCTGTAATTATGAAAGTGGAAGAGTTCAGATACAGATACAGTTAAGACAGATAAATCGGATATTGTAACGAACAAATTTATCCAGATAGTTTACAAATAGTAATATAGTTGATAGTTCACTGTAAGATCTTAGTTGTGGCTAACAAAAGAGCTGGGTTTTGCTACTTTTGTTAAGTCAAATCTCAATCAATTTACGTGAGAAGTATTTGGAAAGTGGATTCTGATGTTGAGGGGAAGTGACATACTGCAAGGCAAGAAAGGTCAGTAGGGACCTTTTTGTCAGTATACAAGGACTTTTTTAACTGTATTTAGAGCTGTTTGGTAAATGTATAAATATATAGCTACCAGTAACCTGAATGCTAAAAAGAACTGGGAGTAAGTAACTGGTTTCAGTCATATAAAAAATCCGTTGTGATAGAAGAGTATTATGCAAGCACTGTAGAAACAGGGAAAAAAATCAGGTTGATAGGAGCTCTGAACAACTGAGCAGATAGCAAATTATCTTCAGACTAGTGAACTAAGATACCATATTCCCCTCAGAGACTTGCAACCTGGGGAGGCAAACAGTCCCGTTCTGGTATTCTGCTTGTTTCAAGCACTTTGGAAGCTGACACCAAGCTGGTCCCCATTACCTCTCTCAGCTCACAGCTGCCACTTGAGAAGGTCTCAAATCCCAGTGTCTCACTCTCCTACTCAGTTTTTAATGCCTCAGAGAAGTAAACCAGGTTCACAGTCCTCCAAGCATTGAAACCTCCCTCCCAAATCTTCCCAATATGCCTCCTTAAATAAGCAAACACACACAGGCTGGCCATCTCCTGAGAAACAAATGAACAACTGTAAAAAGAATCAGTAATTAATGATTTATTTTTTTTTTCTATGCCTCTTAATGGGAAAGAGAAGAGTCAGATGTGTTCACGCCTTGACTGGACACTAGGGTGCAGATGAGAGAGGGAGAGAGCAAGAAGCAAGTCAGCACCCTGGCCTTTCCTCGTGGGAGGAGGAGCACTGGGATCCCTAGCCCACCCTATCTGGCAATAGGCAGAAGCCTGCGGGCCCCAAGGCAGCGGCAGGTTGAAACAGGCTAGTGGCAGGGCGAATATCAGACCAAAACAGGCTTGTTGGGTGGGCAGGATAGGGAGGCTGCTGGAGAGAAAAGAAACAGCAAATAGCTGAGAAGAGGCTGAGGGAAGCAGAGAATCACATACTCCTGTTCAAAAAGATTTCGGTGGAGCTCCAAGAGACAGAAAGGCAGGTGGGTCACAGAGACACAGAAGGGGAAAAAAATACTCTTTTATGAGAAGTAGAGGTGTTAAGAAGGTGGGTGGCAAGTTGCAGAAACACCATTTCCCTCCCTCCCATTTTCTTTAAGGGTGTTTGTCTCTGAGCTTTTCCTCTCACTTCTCCTCCCCACAGAAACAGTCAAGCTGGGAAGAAGAGATTGTCTCCGAACACAGCGGAGTGTGTGGGCACAGAAGACTGATAGCAACCCAGTAAACAGAGTTCACATCTGTGGTAGCTGCAGGAGCACAGCCTGCTCGGTGACAAGCATGAGCACTCTTCCACAGGTAAGGAAATGGGTTTTGCAATCTGCTCAGAGACCTTCCTTGCACACCTTTCTTTTCCTTGCCCTTTCATAGCTACACTGCTCATTGCCTGGGGGGACCAGGGTAGTTAAGTTTTTGACAGCTTGTATCCAGCTTGTCCAGGTCTCAGAGTTAATGATTTGGGATATGGTGTGACGATTTAAGGGTTCTTGCCCTTCCTGTCAGTCACCCTAAAGGCCATTCTGAGAACTGTTTGAAGCACCGACCAACAATTAGTAATAGTAAAACTATTAGTAGTAGTAATAATGATAGCAACAACAATCATAATAATAATAATGACATCTTTTATTCTATCTCCATTTTTTCAGCAAGGTAGTATAAGAAAGTACTTACACAGGATTGTGCAGTTTCCCCCCTACAACTAGTTGTGGATAAGCAAAGCATGGTTTTTGGAATGTGAGAATGACATGGTGAGCCTAATTGCTTCCCCTGTAGTGTGGTGTCCTTTTTCTGCTTTGATGTCTTATATAAATAGCTGGCAAAGTCTTAATTGCATATTTACAGACAAATTGCACTGAACTGAACTGTTAGCTCAAGGTTGCTAAAAAGTACAAAACATTCAAGGGCAACAGAGATAAGTAGTGTTCTGTGTTACTAAATAATACAAACACTGAAATGTGTGTGTTCTTGCACTGAGATCTGTTCAGTGTGACAGTGGCTGTAATGCAAACAGTCACTTATCTTTATCTTGTCTGCATTTTATAGTTGAAGAATTTGCAGAAATGTTTGTTTTGTGTATCCATTCCCAAATTTCTGTGTGATGAAGATCAAACCATAATCAGAATTTTAGTTGTTGGCCATGGTTTTGCTTTACAATTTTAGTACTCCAGAATATAATTCAGCAACCTTTCTGTTTCATATTTCATGTGAGCAGGTACTCTATTTCAAACACAGGGAAAAATGTTTCTCAAATGGCATTTAATGGGGTCAATTTATGTGCTTAAATAATTTGCTGACAAAAGATAAATTTAAGAAAATGAAGGGTTTTGTGATAGTGGGGTATTAGTCTGAAAATATGCCATCCATGTGAGTAATGTGATAAACACGGTTTGGGTGACAGCCAAAGTCAGTAATTCATGAATAATCTACTGGCTGAAAAATAATAGCTCTAAATTATATGGTAAATAGTTATGAAAAATAACTTCAGTTCTCTTTTCCTTTGATCTCTTTATTTTGATTTACTTTATTTTCATGAAAACTAGATGCTTCTTTTTCTGTAATAGCACTAAACACTGTGAAAATGCAAGGTGAGGAAGAATTAGGCAGAGTAATTTCAACCAACCTTCAGAACTCAGGAATGGCTCACAAACAGAAAGAAGGAGATGCTGAAGGAAAATCAAATTCTTTGGCTGATTTAGTTGTATCAAACAGTTCTTGCTTTAGTGATAACAGCACTTGTCATGATTCTGCTATCTTAAGTCATGCTTGCATTTGAATCAGATGATACATATAGTACATTAATTTAAAGTTATAAATTTTTATAACTTACAACTATTAGAATTCAACTTTTAATGATTTTACAGTCATTTGTTCTCACCTAGCTATAGTGAAGCCATTTAAATTTGAGCATTTGCACATGCTTAAAAACATGAAAAAACTGAAATTGTGCTGGAAATTGCATTAATCTTTGTGCTAATACTGATTATTCTTCTCACCCGTAAGTGAGGTCTCTAAGGAAAAACCATGTCAGAGGTTGAAGTCTTTTTATCCTTTTCCACTGTATTGTTCAAACCATTCACTTGAATCTTTATATGGACCATGCTGGATGAAGAAACCAGGTCTCAAAACGTGCCACAGTAAAGTGTTGCTGCTTCCTCTAAGCTATGTAACATTGGCACATCCCGTGTCCTGGCAGTGTTGGTATGCCACCTCTGGGTCCATCTAGTCAAATCCACACTTCAGCCTTGGCCAAGAATCACTGTATTTTAGTGCCTCTGAACTGCTTAATCCATTGTGGCATAAAAGTGAAGTTCATTCTAGATCAGGAGACTGACAGGGATTTTGCCCAGGTCAGTATCTGTGTAAGAGTACTGAAAAAGCAGGTATTTGTCTGTCTAGATTTGTTTAAGCTGTTGTCAGGAAAAGACATAAAAGAGAAATAAATATGACTGCCCTCCTCTTTTTTCTCTGTTTATGTAGGTCCACAATTTCTCTCAAATCCCACCCCAGTTACAGAGGCAAGACTAGAAAGGCATTTATTATGGAAGGTGAAGTATTTTAAGAACAATTTTTATGCTTATGGTTCACCTAACACAGACCATGGTCCAATCTCTACATAGAGGTCCACAACCAATTTCCACTCTCTTGTCATTTCTTTTGTGCTGTGTTATTATTTTGGACATGCTGCTCTCAGCCAGGTACTTCTCAAGTTGTTTCACAATGGAGACTTGAGAGTGGCAGTGCTGTTTCTCCTGGAGATTTTTAAAAATCCATTATTTGATGCCTTTTTGCATTTCAAAATAAACATCATGCATAGGCCTGAAATAGGCCAACTGTTAACTGAAAATTCATAAGAAATTGCACTGACAGTCTTGAAATACCAGTTTCTTGTTAGCGTCTCCACAGTCATGCCATTTATTACTCAAAAGAGAAAAAGAGATGTCTTCTGATAACGTGAAACCAAATAATTGCAAAATTTTTAATATTTCATGGTAGGAATAGCCAGATTTTCCATGTGAAAACAAGAAGTTTATTGCAACAGAGAAGCCAGGAGAAATGTGGATGTAAGTCATTCACTCTTTCCTAAATGGTGAGAGATGAAGGCTTGCATGCCGAAGAATAGCTTTTCTATTTCCTTTATCAGCTAAGCTGATTTTCTTTCACTCACTTCCCTGCCATACTGTTGTGACACTTACTCTCTTACTCCAGGAGTAAACAAGTGTTTTGCTACGGGGACTTACGAAAGGAATTTGGATTTCTTCCTTTGTAGTTTGCACACTGCACTTTGCCAGTATGATCATGTTCTGTATCTAGCAACTTCAAATGTCACTTGTACATACTTGCTCTCCATTTGGTTATTCTGTATCATGCCTGAAGAAGTTAGGAGAATTGGATTTTAAGGGAGGAAAGCATTGTTAGGAATTTCCAGGAGTCAAGTAAGCCTTTCAGAGGCTTTTATTCAAGATAGAATAAAGTGCATGTTTGAAAGATTATAAAATTATGAGATCTGTTTTTCTATTGCTTATTTTTTTCTCCTCTATTAATTTTTTTTGTTGTGCAGAATTGTACATAGTATATTAATCCAGGTAATTAACAGCAGACTTGTTCATTTCCTTTACATTCCCTTAGGTGAAGGGGCATATACTATGAAATACTTAATTCCTGTAAGATTTTGCTCCATTTCTAGTGATTTTTGTCAAGATCCATATTTCCTGTTTTTGTGGCAGAGAACATAGATCCTGAGTGTGATGACAAATGCAGTTTAGCTGCTGCATGTAACGGAGCAGCAAAGGCAGAAGAAGAGATGACAGTCTGGAACCCGAGAGTCGTGACAAGGCAGGCAAGAAGCAATGACTTAAAAAGCAAAGGGTGCATCCCCAGCATGGGCATGAGGGGTGTAAGGTAGGCCTGGTTACAGTGCCCAGGGTCAACCAAGAGTGTAGATTGCCAGGCAAGTAAGTCCCTTGGGAGGAGGCAGGTGCAAGGGCAGACCTGCAGAATCAAATCTGCAGGTGATGGTCAGGATCCGGATCGATGGGACGCCTGTCCAGACACAGGCATGGTTGCCATTGCAGCAGAGCTCAGGTGGAGGCCACACAGGAGAGCTGTAAATGGCCAAGTGAAGAAGTGGGCTGCTTCTTACCTTTCCTCAAAGAGATCCAAGGCCTGAAAAGGTTTCTCAAATAGATTTCCTTTATCAAAGAACCAGGATAGAACAGGGAGCTAAAGTTGACCCTGTGGGGACAGTACAGGCCAGTTCCTGACAGGGACATGTAGGACTCTCCCAGTAGCATTTCTGTCAGCTTTCACAGCTGTGAGAATTTCTCCTTGTTTGCTACAGCTGAGTTTTCCATTATCTTCTGGGGATTTTCCCCCTTCAGCCTACATTTTCTCACTGTATACTCTTATTCAGACATTCCACTTTTCTTTTTTTTTTCAATTCTCTCCCTTTCCTTGTATACTACCAGCATGCATTCCCGTGTCTGTTCTTTCGTAAACTGCTGTTCTCCAGTCTTATGTACACCAAAGAATGGAGAAGGAGAGAAAATGTCATCTTATCTAACTATATCCAGATAAATGTTCGGGGTGTATCCTGTGATAGTCATCTAGCTTCCTTTGCAGCCAACAGAGAAAAGGACAAATAACTCCAGAGAATGCTTCAGTTCATCCTAAAACAAATATCTAAAACAGAAGGTGTACTCATTAGGTCCCTAGCCTGTTCCACCAACTAAAAAGACACACCTAGATTATGAACAAAACTAAATTTAAGTGAGATAAAACTCTTCTGTATATAAGATCTTCTCAGCAATTTACAGTCACTCCAGTTTGTAGAATAAAACAAATCTTTTCTCTCACTTAAACTGGACTAGAGGGCTTAGGATGCAGTACTTTATTTCTTGAGGAGAGATCTGAAATTAGTGCTCAGATTGCCAGACTGGCAGAATAAAGAACCATCAGTCCTAGCCATCCTATTATTAGTTTTATAGACTCAAAAAGGCTTTGATATCTTCAGGAAGTATATGCAAGGTAATTCCATAAACCAGAATGAACCTTGGAGGGATGAATCTCCTCATAGCAAGCTGGATTTTCAGTGAGTGGTTCATAGCACTGTGCAACAGTCATAGCTTGAAAAAACAGGGAAATGAAGAAAGAGAGAAAGCCCATGGGAGTAGAGTCATGTAGATGACTTGGATGACTATTGGTGTTTTGGCACTAGTCCTGTGAATGACTTTCTAGTAGATTAGGTGGAAGATGGAGTATGTTATTAGTGCTAACCTTAATTTTTTCTTTCTTCATGTTTTCTGTCTCTTCAGACCAGTGACCAGGAGCTGAGAGCAGGTGCAAAGAAAGAACGATGCCTTCAGGGGAAAAGCCTACTTCTGTGTGCACTTCTCAGTACTCTCCTTGGCTTTACGTTGCTTATCACCTACCTCGTGATGACTTGTGCTCTAGGTATAATATGAGATATTCTTTTGCCATTCTTCCTCATCTACCCCATTTTTTAAGATCCCTTTCTCTCTTACCTGCCTCCACTGTGTTTTAAACGTAACATCAGTATTAAGAACCAGACTTTCAGAATCTCCAGGAATCATAACACCTTTTGTCAAAAAGGTACATTTTTCTACCTCTTCCTTGAGTCACAGTGGGGACTGTCCTCCTCTGCCTGCTATTTAATATGCCTGAGCCCAGTTTTGAGGGAGAACAGCATTATAGTGTCTTGCACCTCATCAATGTGTTCTGCTCTCTCTGTAGTCAAGAAACTGAACTGAATCTGAGACTTGGAGATCCTCCTTTGTCTTTCTGTCTCTGACTTAAGTCTAGTCCTGGTTTTCTAGCACAGATCAGTGCAGTTATAGACTAAGAGCAAAACTCAGAGTTTCTTGCTAATGGAGAAGCTGTGAGTATAGACCAGAAGCATTAATTTGCCTTCTAAATTTGCTAAAGAACTATCTGCAGAATGGTCCATGTGAATGTCTCTGCGTATAAAAAGCTCAATACAGAAGATGCATTTATATTGGTGGATACAGACATTCCCTGCTCCAAAATAAGCAGGGAATCACTGTGAATCTTTACCTAAGTTTTTTTCTTTAGCTCTTGTTACATATTGGAGACAGTTCACTGCAGAGACCGAGAAAAAACTGTTTAAATCTGTTTCATTTCCACTCTGTCTACCTTCTCCCATGTCAACTTTGAAACCATACTATGGGAAGTCTTACCTTGAATTCCAGGTGGATTATTTCAGTAAGTAATTGATCTGATCTGATGTTGATATAGGATACTGATCTAAAATGACAAATTGAAGCAATCTGAAGGAGTTTAGAAAAATAAAATTAGAGAGCAAAGGAAGATATTCCAGAATGATCCTTGTCCTCTTTTGACAAATGTCATTGCTGAGAAATGTTTCCCATGCTTGAAAAAAACATGTTTTAATCTTATCTCATTACTTTCTCTGTGCTATGTCCTTCTCTTGCATCATGTATTGACACCATCAGTTGCTTCTTGTTTATCATGCTGCCAAATTTGTCTGATTCAGAGGAAAGACACTGAGAAGGCAGAATAATCCAACCTGTGGCTGCCTAAATAGTAGAAACAGAGGACAATCTTCCTGAGATGTGAGAAAGAGAACACTCTTCTTCCATATTCAGCAATACCTTACAAGGAATTCAACACTGCATGCAAAGGAGCTTGTACCAAAAATAAGTCTTTTGGGGTAAATGTCCCCTAAAAGATTTTTGTTTGGAGTTATTCTCACTCTCCACTGTCACTTCTCAGTTCTCTCTTATTTACTTCCTCTTCAGGATCCTGTGATGCTGAGTCAGATCCTGCTCTGTTGGAAAGGCTTCTGAATTCTAGGAATGACACAGTAAACCCCTGTGAGAACTTCTACAAATATGCCTGTGGCAGATGGGAAGGCAAACAGTCAAGCAGAACTAGAGAAGAATCACTAAATGTATTTGATGTGTTGTTGGAAGAAAACCTGTTGATCCTGAAAAGGCTTTTAGGTAGGGACAGATGATTGGTGTGTTACCTTCGGCATCTGCCTCGGTCAGAGCTGACAATAGTAGTAACTGAGAGCACAATCATTCCTAACAGGGACTGAGTCCCCTCTCTTCGTTCTTCTATTATTACAGGTACAGATTCGTTTTTTGAGCATGTCATGTTACAGTAGCTGCATTTTAAACATTTTAGTTCCTCTTGCCAGGTGTAACCAGTGAAAGTCACTCTTTAAAATTCTGACAGCAACCCAAACCATTGTCCTGTTACCTTGTCAAAGTAGGCCATTGTTGCTGTGCTAGGCTGAATGTGCATTCAGGTGATGTGTCCTGTCTCCCTGGGGGACTAAAGCCTAGATATGCACCAACTTCCCATTGTGCTCCTGTTTCCATGCAAAGAAACTCACGTATTTGGCCTCAGGAAGAGTCATGGTGCTAAAAGGTCCCTGAGGGAAATGTGGATGTATTAGTTAAAATGTTCTGGATCAAAGTACAGTATTTTCTTAAAACTGTTCTCTGCTCTAACACTGTCCCAACTCCTTTTTCGTTGCTTTTTAAAATTTTGAATCTACTTTTTTTTTCCCTCAGAAAGTCCACAGTTTGGGATAAGAGGCTCAACCAAGGAGAAAGCAATGCAATTTTATCATTCCTGCATGGATACTGAACGAATAGAATCCCAAGGAGCTCAGCCATTGAGGGACCTCCTAAATCAGGTGAATATTTGTGCTATTTCCTCTCCCTCAGGAAGAGAATTCCAGCAGGGAGAGGGAAAGTGAGCAGGTGGAGGTCATATAGTCCTACCTGATGTAACTTTTGTAGAATCTGACCCTAGTCATGGTTCACAGCACAACTTCTAAGTGATAAATCTTCTAGCTTTAAATGCTGTTTCAAGAATTGATTTCCTGACACAGGTACCTGAATCTCTCCTCCTAACCTTATATATTACTTAAGGATGGTCAAAAACCAAAGTGTGCAAAGAGCAATCATGTTTAATCTCTGGTTCAGTAGGGTCTGAATCACAGATTGGGGAACATCAAAGAGATGAAATTTTTGTGTCTAAAACAAGATGATTATTCAGTAGTCAAAGCTTCCAGGAGAGCTTGTTTAAAGGAGAAAATCCTTCTCTTTCCATTCTGGGAGACTCCTCTTGGTGCCAGAGAGGGCTGGACATCTTCTTTCCAGCAAAGAGCACTTACGTCCTGTATCAAAAAAGGATGCAGAACCTTCCAGCAAAAGAAACAATGACTACAGGCCAACCTGTGAATCTGCTTGTCAGGGAGGTGGGACCTGTCTGTAATCACTGATCCCTGTTTGTCCTTCAGGATGGCTTTAGGAAAAAGAGACCTATTTCCTGTCTTCTGCTTATTCAGCATTTTTTCCTGCACATCTTACTCTGTTGCTAATTACAGTTCCTTTTTCCTTGTGTAATTTTGCAGTTCATTGCTTTGCTTAAGGGAAAGTGTCAGATCATTTTAAAGCCAACAGGGTATGTAGAGCACTTCACAAGTTTCCCCTAGTGCTTCTTTGCTCTGTCGCTTCTCAGTTATAAGAATGACTGAGCTTATAGGTGTAAAAGAAAAAAAATTGTGAATGCAGATGCAACCAGTTTTTCTCACTTGCCGCATTTCTGTCTTTCTCTAGGTTGGTGGATGGCATAACACAGGTGTGGGGGAAACCAAAGATTTTAATGAAACTCTTCAGATTCTCATGAGCAGATACAGCACCTTTCCATTTTTTAGAGTCCATGTGGGACCTAGTCCTTTTGACCCCAAGACCAATATTATTCAGGTGAGTGTGCTAAAGAAAGAGCATTATCGGGGAAGCGCTGTGAGTAAAGAGTCAGACCAAAGCTTGCTCAGGTTAAGCCTATGTCCTTCTCTGAAGAACTTAGCAAACATTTCCAAAAGTAAAAACAAGTTAATAGCATTTCAAATTCCATGATACAGAAATTACCAAAATATCCTCACATTTGCATTGTTTCTGAAAATAATGATTTTCCTTTACTCCTTTTTTGCAGATTGACCATCCTGAGTTTGATATTCCACTTAAGAGTGAATTCAAAGAGAAAAATTATCTTGAGGTAACATATCAGAGGCTGAAGAAAGGTAAAAATAGCTATTTGATGCAGGGATCTCCTTGAATTGCCTCCTGGTTCAGAGTGGTCTGTTTCCATGGGTTACGGTCAGTGACCTCTGAAAATGCCTCCAGAAGGAATTCTTTATGAAACTCAACTTCTCCGAAGGATAGATTGTAAAATGTAACCCATTTGAAATGCCAGGTTTAAATCTTCTAGTGTAGAAACAGAATTTTATAATTATAATTTTAATTTCTATTTGCTAAGTAGTCTGAACCTGGGCTTCCTTTTAGTTTTTGCCTTGAATGAATGTAGGTTTTTTAAATGTTTTTATCCAATAGAAGGGTTTATAACAAAATTTGTGTATTGTAGGGAGGGATAGCTAGCACTTTTAAGCTTATTTTAAAGTGTTTGAGCATATGTTGGGGGAGAAAGTTCTTTGACCTCGGGACATTGTAACAAAGTGAACTTTGTCATTTCTGAACTTCATAAAAATTGAGTTTTGTCAGTTTCTCAATCTGACTCTTTCAGAAAAGTCCTCAAAAACAAACAAACAAACAAACAAACAAAAAACCCCCCTGAGCCATCATAAGCATTCCTCTGAAACCTCAGTGAAGATAGAAAAAAGAAGTTGACATTTTATCTCCATTAAAATATTGGCTCATTATATCACTGAATTTCTCTCCTCTGACTCCAGAGACAGCAGGTCTACATGTCTAAAATTATTCTAGTATTTGAAGTAATTGTGACCTGTGAGAAAAAGAATCTTTTGGGAATTCAGTATTCTTCACTGAGAGAGGAACTGTACTTGGCAAAGTGTATTCCACATGAATAATTACATAAGGATGTTGCAGCAAGAAGACAGTTTTAGGGATGGGCAGGTCAGCAGTAGTTTTGAAAGGTGGAAGTTTTACGGTGAAAATGGATGGGTGGATGGAGGGATGGATGGAGTGACTAATTTTCAGTCATGTGTCTTCCATTGGTCATATGGTCTGTATTGCAGGTTCTCCGCGTGTATCTTTCGTATTTGGAGAAATTGGGGGTCTTACTTGGAAGGACAGAGGATGGTCCCCATGATTCCTTTTCCCTGACCTTGTCCTTCATCTCTAACCTCCAGCAATTTGTCACTCCACTGCAGAAAAGACAGCAGAGGGGGATGCTGTTCTTTCGCACTACCATTAGGGAGCTACAGGTATCCATGCCTTAAAGCTTGAGCAACAGAAGTTACACGTGACATTCATGTCTTCATTCTGAAGATCCAGATCAAAAGAGATCTGAGATGCTGTGTTTGAATGCTGCTGTCTTGCAAATTACACTTGGAGCCTGTTGAGCTTTAAATAACCCAGTTACTTGTGGTCTTTAACTCACAGAGTTTTTTCAGGCCCACAACTTTGTCCAATGCTAATTCCCATTAAAAAAAGTCAATTCTTTTCAAGATGCACATTATAAAAACATTTTAACTTGTTAAAAATATCTCTTAACAGTATTGGGAAGACAGTCCTGGTTTCCCTATTATTTCTTGTGAGCCAGTTTAGATGCATAGTTCAATATGTAAGTTTTATTTTACTTGCAGGAAAAGGCACCTGCTATTGACTGGCTGGCATGTCTCAAGGCTATCTTCCATCCTGTGCCAATGAACCTCTCTCAGCCAATTGCAGTGCATGACATGGATTACTTAAGCAACATGTCACAGCTCATCGAGAAGTGGCCCAACAGAAGGTAGGAGTCAATAACTAGGGCTGCAGTTGTTCATGACCCAAGAAATACTTTCTTCAAATACCTTAAGTCTAATAGCTTAGAGGCTGCGGTGTTAGAGGCTGCTGAATCCCATAGTATAACAATTGCAAGGCTGCTGTGGCTTTATACCCACAGCTTTGGCCAGTGCTATGGCTTAGCATATGTTCTCAATAGGTCTGCATATGCATGCGCCATGTATGAACACACGTATAAAATAATATATTTATGTGTGTCACACAGAGAGGGAACACAGCATCTTGACTGGCACCCATCCACCCATAGCACCCATACCAACATGAACCCAGACTGATCCTATTCCTCAGCTCCAGCTGATCAGGATTGATCTATACTAGTGAATTATGCGTGCACACGCATGATATGGCTCACTCCAATAGCTGGTCTTGGGTATTCAGTCTGTCAAGAAGCTGGCCAAGATCTCCTGGTGTCCACTTGGATATATCACATGAATATATGAGCCACTGAGTCTTGCAGCCCTACTTTGGTTGCTGGTACTCTGCTGTCTTCCTGTTACAAACGCACCTATACTATCAAGTCTCTTCAGCAGCTGCTCCCAACCACTAGTATTTCCAATAGCCAGCTCTCAGACTGCTGCTCTCCCCAGAAGCTAGCTGGATCCAAAGTCCTTCCAGTAGTCAACTCTCAGACTTGTCATCTCTCCAGCATTCAGTTCCATCTTCACACACAGTGAGTAGAATGTTACTTAACAATAGCATTTAATAAGATAGGAGGATGTATCCTGGTTACCATGTGCAGGGCTCAGTCAGGCAGACACCCTGGCAAGCACAGGTTTATATTCAACCATTCCATCTTGCCAACTTTCCTCTCCATTTTCCCACATATATTCTTCCAGTCCACTATGATCCTTCCCTTTCCCTGCCTTTGGTCATTTCCATAAACATGCCATTGTAAATCTTATATAATCCCATAGGCCTCTCATAATATTCTGTATGTTTCACCCAGTCCTAAAAAGTATCCTTCTCCAGCTTCCCATAAAGAATCCTGTGCCCCAGCAGGGAGTTACCCCTTAAGTCTCCACAGTGTTCTGGAGAGTTTCTTTAGTTGATTCATGTCAATCATTCTCCTTTGATAGCCCCAGGTGTATTCCATTCAGAGTACTTTGTTGTCACTGTTCAGGTTCCTAGGATGTCTCTGCCTCAAGTTACTCCTCTGACACTTGCCCCGCTTCTGTGTTTATGGTGACCAGCCTTCAATCTTCTGTCTACAGGGTCCTTCACATTTATATGATTGTTTGTCTGGTTGGGAATCTCTCCCCAGCCCTTGACAGTAAATTCCAAGATTTACGCCTGGAGCTGTATAAGATACTTTATGGAAAAATGGGATCTAGAATGGTGAGTTAGCCTTTTATCAGCTTCTTCAGCCTCCTCAACAGCTGAACACTGTAGGTCATGCCTTCTGAATGTTCTCTTGAAACCTTAGATGGATGGAGTTTCTTAGATTTGGGGAGAAAAACTACTCTCCCATGGTCATTAAGTGCTTCTTTTTTCTCAAAAGAAATGTGTGAGTAGATGTGACACTCAAAAGTTTAGAGAGCTGAGTGTACTGTATCATGGAGTAGGGAGAAATGTATAGATGGTCACCTTTCTTCTATGGCTTTTTCTCTGCTAACATACAAATATGCATCTTGAGGGAAAGTAAGTGGAGTAAATCATAAGGAAATTAATGTTTTACTAGATACATTTACTGTGGTAGCTTATATAGAACTACATTATTTACTGCTGTCATTTTTAAACAGTTCTCCTGTCCACACATCTATGTATAATTTTACTGATTTCCTAGTTTTTTGTCCTCACTCTCATGTGTCTTTGCTTTTTTGTTCCTACAGATCCCAGGTGAGCGCTGGAGGAAGTGTTTGATTGATACCAGCTCTTTCTTTGAGCCAGTTCTAGGGAAGATGTTTGTGCAAGAAATTTTCCCTGAGCAGACCAAGAAATTTGTAGGTATTCATCATCTTAACCCCCAAGCAGAGTTCAGCTTCACCTCTTTCTTTTTTTGACATGCCACCTTAAGACCACACGGAGGCAGCAAAATCATCTGTAGGTTTCCTACCTTTTTTTCCTCTGCTTGTGTGCTTCCCCTCCTTTTTTGGGAATGTGTCAGAACAAGACATCGGTGTGATTCTAGAACAATCAATGCTAAATACCAGCTATTATCTTTGTCTCAACTGTTAGAAAAGTTGACAGTGACAAGTTGGCTATGACAGCCCTACAAATGCATGCAATCTCTGTGTGCTCCCTGGAATAACTGTTAACAGTATTCATCACCAATGTCATATATCTCAATAGGATTTTCAATTGCAAAGACACTAAGTAATCATATGAAAATATTCAGAGTGGATCCACAGTAAAAAGAACACCTACCTGCAGTGTGGAAAAGATTTCTTTTTCTTTCATCCTGTGATGGTCAGAGTTCCTTTTTCTTTTGAGGAAAGTTAGTGTAGCACCAGGTTTAGCAGAGAGTTTGAAATCTATAAGGTGGCAAGAGTAAGTAACACCAAGAAAAGCTAATGGGAAAGCCAAGACTACATGTGTGAAGCATAGATTTTAATGAATAAAGCATAATTTTGAGAAGGGTTCACTCAGATTGCCATAAATGGAATTTCCCCCCATTTATTCTGTGGTTGAATTGCTAGAACATAGGAATATGGTAGCTAAGAGTGAACAATGTTTTTTGTGCAGTTGTGACCATGCCTTCTTTTCTCCATGGCAGGCTGAGCAGATGTTCTCTGTGATCCAAGATGCCCTCTGTGACCGCCTGGATCAGGTGGAGTGGATGGATGAACAGACTCGCCAAAATGCTAAAGCCTTGGTGCGTGCAGAAGGCAGAAATTACTGAGGCCTTCCTTTCCCTGAAGCCTTTGGAGAAGGAATGGAAGAGACCTGCACCTTTACATATTCCTGCCTGCTTCTACAGGCACACAGTTTTAAATGGATGTCTTACTCATGCTAAAAATTGAAGGTGGTTTTATAAGTGCCAGCATGCATGGGTACATACACTGATGTCTAGGCATAGAGAGGTTCAGGTTTTGTTTGTCCATGAATACTCTGAATTAATTTTATTAATTAATTATACTAGGTTCTATACATCTAGTAAGGTTAAGAGCTAAAAAGCTGAATGGCAGAAGACAATACAAAGAAAAATAATAGAACAACATTAGGCCTCAGGTCGAAGAGAAAGCAGAGCAGCAGGACAAAATGTCTTCTTGAAACAGAGTAGCTGTCCTTTTGAAGGAAGGGCTGATTCGCAGATCATGCTTACATTGGTTAGAAATAGCCTTTAAAAGGACTTGCAGAATGTAAAGCCTCCTACTGATCTAGTGTTTTTGTTTGTTTGTTATTATTTTAGGTATCCAAACTACAAGTGGAGATTGGTTATCCAGCTCACATACTCCAGACTGACAAACTGAACCTGGAATACCAGAATGTGAGCCATATAATGTAAACATGCCTGCCTCATTATTGGCAGTTTACCTCTATCAACTGCTATCTTGTCTGCTTACAAGAGGCTATGACCTCTGGAGTACATTTCCTACTGTTCATTTTTTGGGAACATATGGGACCAGAGAACCTTTATCTTGCTTCTATATTGTTGCCTATATTGTTTCCTATTTAGAGTGGCTGGCCTGGTAGAAGTAATTTTTTACCTGTTTGTATGTTCTGTTTGGCCTTCAGATAACATTCCTGCATTATCTTAAATTGAAGGTCTTTAGAACTGGGAGAGAAAAAACTACAAGTATCCCATTGTTTTCTTTTTTAATTGACCCTTTTTTGATCCATGGGACTTTTCTTTTTCTCATTTTTTCCTGTTCTCAGTTGTTCAATTCATTCCTCACTTACGCCCTGTGACAGTCACATTCTGTCTCTTCCCTCAGCTGGAGATAAATGAAGACACTTTTTTCCTCAATGTGGTGGCTTGTTTGAAAATACTGAGGGAAAACTCCTACCTGAAGCTCCTTCAGTATTACCCACAGAAAAAGTAAGTCAGATAGTGATCTGAAAAATATAACACAATCACATGCTTGCGAACCAGCTGAGGTTGGAAGGGACCTGTGGAGATCACTTAGTCCAATCCTCCTACTCAAAGCAGGATTAGTTAGAGCAGGTCACTCAGAACTGTGAGAACTGTATGTCTACATCTCTCTTTTACTGTGGAAGAGGAGGAAAGGCAGGTGGGGGCCAGTGGGCAGAATTAGATTCACTACCTCTGAACGTGTTTTCACCAGTTCTGAAAGTTTGCATTGCTGCATCCTGCTTTAAAGAGACCTTGAATCTGGCAGCCTGTCCTGCATCGAGCCTGAGCAATGCTACCAAAGTACCCCATCATTGTGAAGAGAGCACCAGATCCCTGGAAAAAACCCACTTTTTTTGACCATGTACCCTTAATTAAGGGGGATAGCTTATTCTTCTGGGCTACCTAACAAAGCCAACAGCAAAGCACTGTGATGACAGGAATACTCAAGAGTCACCTCAAAGGCAGGATGTGGGATGCTTCAGAAGGAAGGCAGCATTGACAGACGGGCTTAGTGCCTTACACCTCCTGCAGAGTATTCTGTGCAGGACTTCACAGGGAGTTACTAATCCTAAATTACTTCACAGGGAAATTGTGAGGGAAAATCACTTCATAAAAGTGATTAGCCTATAAAAACTAAGCTATTAGTTCTGACCATCTGTAAACAGTTGAAGATTTATTTCAGACACCTGTAACTCCAGATAATGTGAATTTCATCACTTGCTGGTGCTGTGAACAGTTGAACTATTTTTGCAAGCTCAGTGAAGGAAAGGATCAAGGTATGAGATAAGGAGTTAATACATTTTTAATTTTTTTTTTTTTTTTTTTTTTTTTTTTTTTTTTTTTTTTTTTTTTTTTTTTTTTTTTTGCTTCTAGCTGGCATGTGCACCCCTGGAGTGTGCATTCATACTATTCAATAAGGCACCACATGGTGGTCTTTCCGGCTGGAATGTTCCGCAGTCCTTTTTTCCACATGGAGTTTCCCAGGTATGGAGGGGCTTCAGAGGTGCAAGCTGAATGTAGTCCCTGGGCTGCACCATGCTTCTGGGAGGAGTCTTAGCGGGCAGTCTGTCTTTAATCTCTTTTTCTTGCTGCATCCTAGAAAGACACAGGAAGGGGGGGAAAACCCAGATTTTTCTAAAGCCAGATGGATACTGCCTGATGCATTCTGAAAGAGGGTGATCATTGATTCTGCTGAAGCAAAATCAGAATCTAGGTGAAACTGAACTGACACAAAGGTATTACTCCAGAGCAAAGAGGCAGAAGTCACGTGTAGGTTAACTGCAAAGAAGACATTTCACCTTTGCCTCTCATTTTCTAAATTCCAAGGATTCCTGAAATCTAACCCAGAGAAAATAGGAAACTCACTGAGCAACTTCTTGTCAGAAGTCTTTTTCAAATGTATCACAGTTCTTCTCTCATTTTTTAAGAAAACCTTTCTACTAAGCAAATAGATTTTTAACTCTGAGTCTTCTCCTGCAATAACACTTCTCTAGACCATATTCCTCTGGTTCTGTTCTTTCATCATATGGAACAGATCTCTTAAGCACTATTTTTTCTGATAATAAAAGCACTCCAAAAAGTTGACTGTAAACATATAATTCTATGTCCTTTTTTGCCTATAGTGGATAGATACTTGTCCTGATACCATTGTACTGAAAAATAAGCTCACATTGTGGCAAGAGGCTGAAGTTTGAAAGAGTTTTCAGTTAAAAGTAATTATTTTCTCAGTGGTGATCTTCTAGTGCTTGCAGTATTTAATTAGTTTGTTATGATATGAAGAAAAGGACATCTCAATAGTACAATTTTTTTTTTCCAGTAGTATTGACTGTCACTATATTCTTTCTCTGTGAAAAAGTGTCTATGCCTTCTTACTTCTTCTGCATTCAATGTTAGTAAAGTACATTTTTCTCACTGTCACCTCTGTTGAGTAGACTGATAAGTAAAACTTGATCAGCTTCTGGTGAATTGGTGCAATAGCATTTTCTCAGATGATGCTCCAGTTTAAACTTTACTGACAAAAGCCAATTCAGGTGACTGTGAGGATAATTTTTAAAATAAGAACTCAGCAAAGCAGTACAATTGTTATAGAATCATAGAATTGTAAAAAGGTTTGGGTTGGAAGGAACCTTGAAAGATCATCTAGATCCACCCCCTGCCATGGGCAGGGCCACCTTCCACTAGACCAGGTTGCTCAGAGCTCCATTCAACCTGGTCCTGAACACTTCCAAGGGTGGGACATCCACAGCTTCTCTGGGTAAAATTTATAAATTTTTAGCTAGAGAGCTCCTACTGAGTTCTCAGTGATGGAATAATGATCTAGTATGAAAATTTCATGCTTCAGCAGTGTTAATCTGTGCATGGGAAGAAAGAATGAGCCCATAATTTCATATAATGGAAATGCATTTTGAATGTTCTCTTCCTTGTGAGAGTATCTGTAAATTCATTGCACAGAACTGTAGAAATTCCATTTGAAAAGAGCTACTAGAAGTTTCTAGGACAGCCTCTTGCTTGTAGCAAGATTGCCAATGCTAGAGCAGAGTAATTGCAGTCAAAACATTGTGATTTTAATTTGCCTTGCCAATTTTATGTATCCTTTCTCACTAAACAAAAGTTGCAAGATTGCCTCTCCAGGCATCCTGCTTTTGTATGGTTACCATTGTAGTTGCTGTTTGTGCAGCAGTTCAGACGGTAGAGGTTCAATAAGGACATATATCAACAACAAAAATACCTGTCATTACAGCTAATAAAGGCAGAATCTCATTCATGGACTCTTCGTTGTATGATGGCTTATTAGCAACAGATACTTTAAAATAAGCCCAAAGTACAATTTTAAGCATTGGTAGGATAATTTGCACTTGTATTTGCTCTTTTACACACCTGAGTGACAACAAATAGAAAGTGTTTCTGTGTGGTCCCAGAGTAGAACACTCCTGTGGAGTACACAGTTGTGCTCAGTGGCTATAAAGAATGCTCCTCTGCCCTTTTTTCTTTCCAAAAGTACCCTTTTCATTTTATTTTTCAGCGCTGTGAATTTTGGAGCCATCGGGGTCTTCATGGCACATGAAATTCTTCACTCATTCTATGGTTATGGTGAGTACTGGCTGTGGTGTCTTCATTTACTTTTCTAGGTCCCACTGGTACTTCCCCTTAGAGAATCTGAAATCCTAGTCCTTACATCAATATATACATATATTATTAAGGTAGATGAACTTAGGGAAAACATATTTCAGTCCATGCTGGCTACCAGGAAGAGTCAGTGATTAATGTGAGGAACACAGGTGAATGCCATAAACAGCTTTACTTCTAGGACTTTTTTTCCTCACAGTGTTGCCTGAAGGCTGTCCTACATGCAACAGGAGTGCACTACAAAGATCTATAGACTGCTTGGTGGAACAGTATGAAAGCTACAGCTTGAATGTCAACGGCACCTTCACACTTTTGGAGAATACAGCTGACAACGGAGGGCTTGCTGTCGCTTACCAGGTATGGTGATTTACTTACTCCTGCAATCTCATAGTCTCACTACATAACACACAAGATTGCCCTGCTGCTCCTCTCTCCCACATCCTGCTCCAGTTCCAGATTTCTTGCACACCTGTGCCAGTGGAGCATGAGGCCAGCATGTCCTCTGTTAGTCCAGAGAGAGGTTCCTCACAAAGCTCTGCTCGTAGCCTCAATATGTCCATGTGAGACAACTTCTCCCCTTCACCACCTTTACTTCCCTGTTTATATCATGCATACCAAAGCATGCTATTGTATGTTTGCTTATGTTGTACTTGAGGAAGTAAGCTGAGACATGAAACTCGAGACATGAAGAATTTTGTGTGGTGGTGAAATGACTCCATAACAATGTTTCCAAAAGTATTTTAGAGCAAATTTTTTGTTTCCTCATGTAATACTTTAGGAGTTTAACTGCTGAGGGTGGTGTGAAATCCCTAGGTCTAAAATGGTACTTGTTACATTTTTTCATGAAGAACATTCGGAGGCAGAAAGTCTTTAATTTATAGTCAAATATTCGTGATTTGTTTTGAAAATAATTTTTGTTCTTTCATAGTATAATTACCACATCCTATGACAATATGTGTGGTAGTATTTGTGTAGTAGTATCTGAAATGGTAAAGAAAGTAATTATGTTGTATTCTCCCACTTTGGATTTATTAAGGGCATGGCCAGCAGCAGAGAGTTGCAGAATGAGGAGAGATATACAAGCTTGCTAATTTATTAAATATATATTAGATTGATAGATCTCCCTGACAGAAGACATGAGCTTGCAATATTATCTCAGGAAGATTTACAATTATGCATTTTATCTCTCCACAGGCCTATAAGAATTGGCTGAAAAAGCACAAAGAAGAGAAGGATTTACCTAAGATTGGACTTTCACATGATCAACTTTTCTACCTCAGTTTTGCTCATGTAATGAATGCTAGTCATGTGTCTTTTTCAGTCTCCATTTCTTCCACACTTTTACAGTTTGTCTTTCTCAGTATTCAATCACTTTTCCCTCTCTTCTCAGAACTGAGAATGAGCAATGATTTTGTGAGATCTAGAATCTTATTTAGAAGCTAAAATTCATATTTACAGCTCCTAACCTGTTACGGATCTCAAAGCTAACAAAAGGCCTGTCTGCAAATATATCTTTTACAAAGCACTGAAATCCACCAAAATTAAGTCATAGCAGACCAACTGTGTCAGGGAATGCAGGCTTCACTGCCAGCCTCAGAGTACTTTTTTTGCTGTTGTGAGCAATCTTACACATGGAAAGTGAAATCTAACTGTAAAAGTCATGTATCTGGTCCTTCCTTCATTCACTTCTCTGTCATGGTGAATAGCTGGATGTCATGTCACTCTGAGTGACTGACAGTGAAAAAAAGAGTTTCAGACATTTAGAGATGAAGAACTAGAAGTACATGCACCCATAGTTTGCTGTTTCTGTGGGAAGTTGCAGTAAATTGGGCAGCTATGCATAGCTGTGCTGCCACGTTCCTTGTGATAGATGGTTGGATTTCTTTGCTCAAAAAATCACGTCCTTATAAGTCAATGTAATTGTGCAAAGGGAGAGGTTTTGTGTGTTTAAGTCAGAGCAGTGCATGAAAAAACCAGCTTACTGGGTCTTGGTGGCAACATTTGCATTTTAGAGGCTAAATGGCAGCTACTGCATCATTTTTTGGTTAAAAAAAAAAAAAAAAAAAGATTGAAATAATGAGAATGAAGACTTGGATTGCCAGTTTAACACCAGTAATTCTCCCCTGAGTCTCTAGAGTAATAATGGGATTTTGTGTAAGTGCTCTCCTTTGTGGTTGAGCACTCTTTGATTTCACTTAAGAAGCTGAATCTAGGCACTGAGACATCTTTACCACTTTTTTAGATAGAGTCCAAGCTTGCATGAGCCTAGCCAGAGTAGCCTAAATTTTCTGTGTTCTGGAATGTGCAGTATAGAAAAAGTGCAGATGACTTGTAAGAGAGTGAAATGGGAATAGGGAAGTTTAAGGAAAGGGAAAACAATATGAAGAAAATTTGACCATTATTGTCAGCCATGTATGCACATTTTCTTGTTTACTCCAGCAACCTCTGACATGTGCAGAGGCATGAGGAGCCCTTAATCTTGTTCACATGAGGACTTTCAGCCAAACTGACTTTTCTATTTTCCTTCCCTTCAGGCAATGTGTGGACACCAGGATCCAGAGAAGCTCCAGTCTTCCCTGAACACAGATCCACATAGTCCCTTGCCACTTCGTGTCTCTGGGCCTGTCAGCAATAGCCAGGACTTTTCCAAGAGCTTCCAATGTCCCAGTGGATCCCCCATGAACCCAGACACCAAATGCCACATCTGGTAGTGTGCATGGAAGAGGAGGAAGAGAGATGTGATCCCAGGGAGAGGAGAGCCTGACACATGAAAAGACAACCATCTCCTCAGGGCCTCTTGGGTGACATGGAGCTCTTATTCACTCCTTTGCCTTCCTTTTCTTGTTATCTTTTCCTCAACCTTTGATGGCAGGGAAATTCTTAAACTGATCTCATAAGGAAGGGATCTCCTCCAAGGCTCTCAGTGCTCTGTGCCAGATGTGTGACAAGTCCCAGGGCAGCAAGGTGACTGGCCAGTTTCTAGTAGGCACCAGCTTGTGAGGAGCTGTGAACAGAAAGAGTATTACATTATTATTCCCTCTGTTCAGTGCATTTACCTGTCTCCTCCAGCAGCCTCACAGTCCTGTTGAAAGGGCAAGTCAATAAACTGGAGCTGTAAGACTTGTTCCTAACTTGCAATGGCTCTTGGGGAAATCCTGTGAGTTACTGTGCAAAACATAACTAATTTACAAGAGAGGGAAGAATCCTCTTCTCTTTTGCTAATAAATGGAGACAGGTGCTAGGAAAAACTCAGTGGCTGCAATTTGTAGGGTGAAAGGTAAGTGACTTAATGAAGTTTACTGAAGGTTTGCTCTACTCTGTTTTGTTTAATCAGCAAAACTTAGACATAAGAGGGAAAAGGAAAACATCCCCATTAATGGGGGGGTGTAATTAGGGAGCTCAGAACAGATTCTTTTCCAACAACATCCTCATTTTTTTAGTGTCTAGGGTTGAGGATATGGTAGAGGATGCAGTATGGGAATGTCACAAAGGTTTCTACAACTATCTGAAGGTTGAACAACTAGAATTCCAAGAGCTTCTCTGGACCCTGAACCTGGTTCTCTCCCTACATTTGTAAATATGTACCATCCAGGCAGCAGAATAGAGCTGTTACAGGATTTTACTTTCTATTTGAAATTGAATTTTAGGTATTAATTTGTTTTAGAACAAAAGCAGAGTAAGAAGCAACATGATTTGGGGTACCAGAAGTGCCTAAAGTACATTTTTAAGAGCAATGTAATAATTACAACTTCAGGTTCTCATAATTAGAAAATTTATACCAATATTCTAAAAGTTACCAACATTAATAAGTATACAAAATACTTACACCTTGCGCATACTCTTCAAACTGTTCTTGTTTATGGGAACATTTTTATTTTACTTATTATATTGACTGTCTGGGGATTGTTTGTGGAATAGATGATGGCAGGTGGAAACATCCCTTATCAATATAAGCATTTTAAAAATAACTGTGTTAATCCTTTTCAAGTACTGACAAATACAACAAAATGTTTTCTGAGAATGGACTGTTCAGGGATTTTGTTTTCATTAATTAACAAAAATATTAATAAAGTGTTTGCTTCTGAAAAAAAAAAATACTTTGATTACAAATGCTTTATCACCAGGCCTGTATCTTTTTTCTGTGTTTGTACTGTTCACAACTTGTCTGGCACTCTTAGCTGAACTTCACAAGTAATCAATAAGAATACCTCAAAATAGTTTATTTACCATCACGAACAATAACAAAATTTGGCTTATCATTACCATTTAAACAGTGTATACTCTTTCTTCCCTTCACTCATTCAATTGATTTTCTCCTAGCAGCATGTCCAGACAGTTTTTTTTAAGATGCTAATAACAAATAACATTGCATAACACTGAGTGGATAATATAGACATTATTTCAGTGTTCTGAGACTACTTGGCTTCTGTGTTTATTGTGTTTAGAAAAAGCAAAAGGTACTGAAAATATGCATTTTGAGGAGTCTAACTTTTCTTGTATCTATGTTGTTAAGTGTGTGGCTAGGTACAGTTCCCTGGAATATGCTTTTTTCCTCTTGTTCTTTCAATATATGTTGAATTTAATAACATTCAGTTTAAAACACAGGGTCACTGGTGAAATTGGTGAGTTGAATTAATTCTTATTATTAGCAATGATGTTTTTCACAGAGAACATACGGGAAGTGCAAGAAGGGAAGTCTGGCATAGAAAAATTACAGAGAATTTATTGTGTTTCTCAAGAAGGAAAACACTTTCCATATGTGCACAGGGTCCTTCCCCTTGTCTTCAGTGTTCTAGTTCAGTTCCCTGGTTGGGTGAAGACAAGCTGTATTGTCCAGTAGGTGATCATGAAACACAGGTAGATGTTCAAACTGTTATCATTCAGGATCACAGAAATTATGTCCATCTCCATGTCATGCATTAAAAAAAACCCCAAAGCAATCTTGAGGAGAAGAGCCAGATCCAAGAGCAAATCCTTCAATGCTGAATTGCTCAGTGTCTCTGAGCCCTCAGGCTCCACCATATCGATCACCTCCATTCCTTCCCCTGTTGATGAGGCCACAAATGACTCCTCCATTTCTTCCCAGTCTGTAAATGAGGGAAAAAAGGAACAACATGAGCTTTCTTCTTGTTCACTTCTTTCATACTTGAAGACTTTTTACCTCTGTGTCCCTCCTGTTTTATTCTCCCTGCTTTCTAAACTTTCAAATCCTCTGCACCTTCACCGTATGTCTATTTCCTCTTTCATCCCAAGCAGCTTTTCTCTTCTCTGCTTCTTTTCTCTCTCTGCTTCTCTCGTCCTTCTCTTGTTTCTGTGATTCTGATTTTGAAATCTTTTCTTTTAGTTATCGCTTTTTCCTCACTCCACTTTACATCTTCATGTTTTTCTCCTTTCCTGTACTTTTCCATTACAAAAGTCACCACAGATACCTTCTTTTATCTTTTTGGGGCCATAACTCTAGCGGTAGGCTGTAATAGCTCTTAAAAGCCTTGACTGGAGCCTTCACCTGAATTCCATGGGTCCAAGAGCTGTGTTTAAGCTCAGGTCTGGGTCTCAGATCTCTATTTGTGGTCTGCTGCAAATATACTTATCTCCAGCTCCATCTCTATGACAGCTGTGCCTGGACCCTGCTATTCTGGATCCTGGCCTGCAAACTGACCTCCTGGTTTGACCTTGAATATGCCTCATCACTATGGACTTGCTTGGCAGTCATGGGACTGTGTCTGACTCTATTCTCTTTCATTATTTCCCCAGGGCTGTCCTGGACCTTTCCTTTCAGACCTCTGTAGGGTGTGAGGGGACAGCTGAGACAGGAGGCTGTAGTCAGGGCTGCGGGTGATCTAAGAGGCCTTAACATCTGTGACCGGCCTGAACTTGTGCGTCCCCCATGTCCTCTGCCCCGTGTAAGTGTTGGGCTGGGCCATCACTGGACTGGGTCTGACCCTGGTCACCATCACTGGGTTTGGTCCTGACACTGACTGGTATTCCTCCTTGAGCTTGGAATTGTCTCAGTATCATGGACCTCCCTGGTAAACTCTTGTCTGACCCTGACTGCCATCCCCAGGCCTGTCCCGCTCGGGCCTGTGGGACGGCCTTGCTATCCCACTCCTCTGCAGGCTCCCTATTCCTTAGGGATCATCTGACCTCCACTTCCCCTTGACATATGTCTTGTCATTCCCCTTCTGATTTTCTTTTTACAAAACCAAGCTTCTGTGTCCACACCTAACCTCATTTCATGCCCTTAGCTGGTCTCCAAGCCCCTTATTTCTCATCCTCTCACTTCAGCCCATCCTCACTTGCTTTTGAACTGCTTTCCTCTTGCTGTTCATTCTCGGCAGTGCGAATCATGCTCGGGATTTTCACTGGCATGGCGCAGTAAGTGGCTGGGAACAAACTCATCAGATAGATGGCAAGTCCCAGGAAAATTATCAGGGTTGCGTTACCCCCCATCCTATTTTGCTGTCTAGCACAAGACACTTTTGCTCCTCGCTGCTGTTCAGGTAATGGAGTCTGGACATAACTACCACCAGGGTCTTGTTTGGGACACATTGTGACATCATGACACCATCTGACATACAAAGGTGTTGCATGCTGTTGGGCAGAAACACTGTGGACTTTCACCCTATGGAGCTAAGAAGATCCCAAAGCAAGGAAAGAGCTTTTTGGGAATGATTGGCAAAAATTATGTCTCTGCTGAAAGTAAAAAAAGAGAATGAAGGGGATAGGATCGTAACAATAGGACACTACCCAATGTGAAAAAATCACACTTATTCCTGAATATTTCTGTAGCTGACAACTGACTGAAACTGAACAAGGAGTGTTTTATAAAACTGGTACAAGTGAAGTGGAAAATGTAATGAATTTCTAACTTTAGTGCTTAGGCAATTATTAGTAATTTGTGCTCAAACAGCCTCAAACAGTAAAAAGAAATAAACATTTTTTTAAATTCCAGTCGAATGACAAGCATGTGTTTTAAATGACCTCTAGATGGTGATCTAACAACATCAATGTAGAAATGACTCATCTTGCAAAGCACCTATTCTACAGAGAACAAGCCTATCTCCTGTCTTATTAACCCTTGCCATTGACTTTGCCAGACGAAATTGGCCACTCTAATTAAATCTCCATCCAGATTGCATTTTAGAACTCTGATGATGACTTTTCATCATGTAGCGTATAAGACAGTTTTTCTAGTTATTTTAAAACTCACATTTAAACCCAACTATTATTTGCTGCACCTACTTTCTTTCATACTCCTGAAATTTACATACAGATTTATGTTAAGATCCCTTGGATTTTACTTCCATTTTGTTTGTTTTTGCGTTGATTTTCATTTGTGTTGGTTTTGTTTGGAGGGTTTTTTCGTGGTCTTGGGGAGTGGTTGTCATTTCTCGTCTTTCTTTTTTTTTTTTTTTTTTTTTTTAACCTTTTCTACCATTAACAATGGTGCTTTCATTCAGCCTCTTCACATTTCTTTTCTAGATGCCCAAAAGCCAGGTCGGGGAATTAGCTCGTCAAATCAAGATAATAACTGTCCTGGGGCTATGGTTTAAGCACGTGCAAGGATATATATATATATTCTGATTTATAGGCATTGAGATTGCTACACCAGGCCTTAGGTCAGTGTCAGCTTGCTGTCCAAGACATTCAGTGATCTTTTTTCCTGCTTGTCTTGAAAAGATTTCACATTCAGCCCAGAAAGTGCTCATTAGAAATATACTTCAGGAGGTTAGAAGACCAATTTTCAGAAATACTCATTGAGTGGAATTGTTGAATGCTACATTCAACAAATAAATAATGTGTTTGGCTGTAAAATAAAATTCTTTTCTACTGGCTCCTACTGAATGGTGTCATAGTGGAGTTCAATACACTGGGTATCAGTAGGTATATACTCTTAACATAGGAATAGGACAGAAGCTTCAACAGATCTGCATCAGAAAGGATTAGAGGGAGTGGGACTGGAAAGTGGAATTTTCAGTCCTGCAGAGCAATTAGTAAAGCAACTTCAAGGGGCATGTTCCCTGCAGAGATCTCTGTAAATCTCTGTAAAGTAATCTGTACCCAAATCAGCATTAGATTGTATTTCAAAGGTGTTCTGCATTCCTCACAGGGAGTGTGGGATACTTTCAAGTCCTCACCTGCACCTCTGAAATTCTTTATTTCACTGAAGTAGGTAAGTAAATAGATGCTAGATGTGAAGACTCTTACTATGACTGAGGTCATGATGACATACTCATTCTGGCATAAGCTCATACTCCTGCCTCAGCAAGGGTTCCTGCCACTGGATGCTTGCTCCTACATCTTTTCCTTTGCTGACATTTGTGTTGGTGTGGCTCAGTTAATGGGCTGTATTAGGTGACAAAACCATTTTAAACATGGGGGGGTTTAGGTCACTTTTTTGTTGGGTGAGTTTTCTATGCAGTTAACTGCGCAGTCACACAAAGTGTGACAAAGGCAACTCTGCGTTGAGCCAGCAGAAACAAATGATTGGGGTGGGACAGAGGATGGCTGGACTGCCCTTTGCTGAGTGACAGACACTTCTAATTCAAAAGAAGCCATGCCCTTGAGATGAAACAGTGACTATGCAATCCTTGCTCGAGTACAGAGAGTTCTGACTCCTGTTTTGCTTTGTTTGTGGTTATGTATATGTTCCCTAGCAAAGTACATGTAAATAAAATAGGAAAAGGATGAAATGCGAAATGAGAAGATTTAAACTTTAAAAAGAAAGATTTAAGCACTACTCTTTAAACACCGCTCCATCTCCAAAGAGTTCTTAAAATCAAACCGCAAATTTTTTTTAAAAGAAAAATACATATGGAGAACCAGACTGTCCGACTAATGCTTTTTTCCTCAGTGTGGCTGACAGTAACAGAATATTTATCTGACCATCTCAGACCTTGTATACATACTTCTCTGGCTGTTCTCTGTTTTGCATGTGTGAATGGCAAGTATGTGTGAAATTTTCAATTTGTGTACATCCCGCACAACAGAGAAGAAAAGGTTAAAAGAATTAAATTAATAATTACTTTTTCTCCCACTTCATCTCTGTTCCCAGAATTAAATCACCCTTTGCCAGCATTGCCACCCCAGTGATTGTACTACATTCTTAAAATCCATCCTCAATAAACTGTTTTGTTTTAGAAGTTGTTGGGTATCTGGCCTAAGTTGGACGTATTTTAAACTCTTTTTTTTTGTTTTGGCTGTCCTGGCCTGCACATTAGTAGGCTCACCTCATTTCTTACTTCTGAAGAGGAATGATCCCCATTCAGAAACCTCACTTCACAGAAACTTGGTACTTCCCTGGAATCCTCATAGTCTTTTCTGTTTATTGTCACACTGACTGCAGTGGAAAACAGATTCCTGCCTAAGGCTGTGCTTTTCTATCCAGACCAAGGGCGACAGTTTCATTTCTGTGGGCAATAGAGTGAATTCTTAGTGTAGTCCAAAGGACTGCTCTGGGACTCCTTTGAAGCTGAGGCACCAAGGTAGAAAAGAACAGTGGATATGGATTCCTCTGTTCATACAATGACGGAGAATGAGCAGGATATGAGAAAGATGAATACACTGGAACAGTTGGATAAACCAGTTAGAGCAATACTTTCTCTTTCTAGGGATTGTGACTCAGTATTTCACTTTCTCCTTCCTTAGCAAATTCTGCAACATGAGTCAGTGTGGTGCAAAGATGATGAAAATACCCAAGGCAGAGCAGCACATGGGCCACTGCTCTCAGGATAGGCTGGGGGAGGGGGATAAAGCAGACTAGTTAATATATGCTTTCTCCCTTGTCAGGTTGAAAGACCTGGTGCATGAAATCCAGTAAAAGCAGCTCTCCGGTCCAGTGAAGCACGGGACAATTGGCAGCACCAGGAAGGTTATCACTGTCTGCATCAGATGACTCTCCTATGTGAGGTCAAAACTCCATTGGATTTGTAATGAGGAGGTGGATGAGGCTGTAAAGTCATTCCCAAGATGGAGCAGTGAGGGCCTTGAGGCAAGAAGGAGCCAATGAAGGGAAGAAAGGAAATGGGCCGAAAGATCATAATCAGTGAATTTCTGCATCCTACCCCAAGGCTGTATTCCTCAGAGAACGGGATAGTGCCAGGAAAATAAAGGCACACCTACTGGCTGATTTTGATGCCGGGATCAAAAACTGATGGAGAATTTGGGGATACTGCAGTCTGAAATGGGGAACTCCAGAACTTGACTGAAAGCAGATTCCCTTGGGAATGCTCAGGCCAACAAAGGCCAGGCAACAGTGTAGTGGGAAATGGCACAAGCAGAACTTTGTGAAGATTCCAGAACAGAAATAAGTGGAGAGATGAGGGACAGGACAGAGGGAACTGGCAGAGGATTTTGTGACTATAGGCTGGGAATGACTCAGCAGCTGCAAGAAAGGAATGATGAGTGTTGTGTTTGAGATGAATCAACAGCTGGGGCACAGAGAGTTGTAAGTAAAGGTCTGTGGTGAAGGGACTTTAGGCAGTTCTGTATTATGGCTACTGAACTGGTGTTGCAGGGAGTCATAAAGTGCACTTCAAATTCTGAGAAACTAGTTCCCTTCCGGCAAACCAGGCTTTTCATTTACTTGTCATTATCATCAGAATGCTAACTGATGCTAATCTGTCAGAGTCTTGCTCATGACTATCCCAAAGCAGGTACTCTCCCTCTCTGCTTTCTCAGGCAGAATTCACAGCTTCTGAGGTCATCAGTAAAAAGAAAACTTAGAAGGAGGGGTCAAAAAGAGCAGAAGGGTTTTGAAATGTGGCCACTTTCCACCGCTAATACAGGATTCTGGAAATGGAAATATCTTGCTTCTTCTAAGAGCAGATAGCAGCAGCCAGGTTGTGTCATCCCATGCAAGAGATGAGGAAAATATCCTTCCCCCAAAGGTTTTGTCTATCTCACCACGGCACAGAAACAACAAATGAAAAGCTCCTGAGCTGGGAGTGATGAATGATTATTTCAAAAAATAGTGCAAACTGGATTTCCACTGAGGCATGGGTTGTACAAACACTTTCTCTTCTCATTCTCTTCTCGTGCCATTTCTATTTTCATTTGCTCTCATTTGGACTGCTATTAATAATTTAAAATTTTAGCAGTAGATTAATATGCAAGAAACACAGCACAAATTAAACGTGTATTAAATCTAGTGTTCTCTAACAGCAAGAGTCACCTCTGCAAAACAGTCCTTTCCAAACAGCTCAGAGAGCTGTTACTTTTTACTCTGTACTCAGGCTTACCTAATTTTTTTTAAAATATCTAGATTTAAGTGAAATAAACAGCCCTGTAAAAAAACAGTAATTTTGAGAGAAGTCAATTTCAGATAAAGGAGAAAGTTCGCAGTTGGAAGCTTCTGAATCAGAACAACTCCACGGATTGCTGGGCTGCTTCTTTCAAACACATGAAGAACCTGATTGCTTCATCCTCAATGGAGGAGTCAGAAGAAGCTCTAATTGTTGAGACACTGCTCTGTGCGGCTGTTAAGCTTCACATCATTTATCCAAATATCTTCCTATCTGTCATCAACCAGCTCCACATGCATTCAATAAATATTGAAATAACTTTTACAACAGCCTTACCATGCATGTTTTAAAACACTTCTATGTTTTTTTCTCTAATTTGCTTCAGGCTACCCTGACCAAATTTAGAGACAATATAAGACATAAATTACTTGAAAAGAGTTTCAGCTTCTTATTATTTCAGAAAGTCACAGTTATTAAAGCAAGATCTTAAGAAATTTAATAAATTATCTAAGATTATGAGAAACACAACATGGCAATATTTTGTGCCTTACTGTTCTACATATAGTTGGTTAATATTTTCTGTGGGGTTTTTTTAGCAATGAGGTCTAGGAAGTGATTTTTAAAAAGCTCAAAAAGTCCAGGGACTCTGTCCAACATGCACTGTAGGCTTTCTGCAGAAGGCATTGCAGTGTTTGTACAATGCAAGTTATGTTCATTTCCCATGGAATCTGCACATATTCATACCTCTCTTTTCTATTCAACTTTTATGATGTAGATGTTAATTTTTTTTTCCTTTGTGAAATGATCCAAGGCCTATTCAGGAAAAGATACAATTTAATGACTATTTAATTAGATTAATAACTGTAATTAGTAGTTATAATTTAATAAATTAATGTATATATAATTATGGCAATAGAATGAGGCCTCCAAGAGGGTGGAATCTACATATAACCAGGGTTCTTGAAAATGAGAATGTGAGGCAACTCTGCATTTGCTTATTAAAAATACAAAGAAGAGGAATGGTATAACAACCGTGGGAATGCAAAAGTCATTAGGTGCATCCTCAGGGCCTTGGATCCCTTTCTCCCCAGGCAAAACATCAGTGACATTGTTCTGACATGCTTTCTTTATGAATGGGCAATTATACAGGGTTCTGTCTTAATTTCTCTTGAACCCTTTCCAGAGTTGACCACATGATATAACTGTTCATCAGATAAAGTACACAAATCACCACTGCAGTCTCCTTTCAGGCTGTAATTTGGTTTGGGGTAAATGAGGGCAGTACAATGATAAGAGGGAGATCCAAGATAATTAGGTAGTTGGTAAGAAAGTCTGTGATAGGTCACTGCTGTCAGAGCTGTTGCTCTGAACGGCCCCTGAAGCTGCACAGTCTGTGTCATGCAGTATATCCCAGTCACTCTTACTAGCAAGGAAAAATATTTAGTATTAAAAGAACTAAACAGATAATTCCTAGCATTAAAAGAATTAACTAAATAAATAAATGTTTAAACTATTAAATATGATTACAAAGAAAATGTTTTCTTCTTTCATTTTTATTATTCTAATAGTGTTTCCTAAGTAGCCATTGAACACTGCTTGTTAACTGTGGTGACTTTCACTTCTGAATTTCTCATAGAATAGATATCATTCCACTTTCTCTCCTTCTCTAGCTCAGAGAAGTTTTACTGTTCCAGTCTCACTGTTTCTTCCTTCAGTATCTATAAGCTGGGGTCTGTAATATTGACTTGCTGTAAAGGAATAGAATGATGTAAGAGATTTCATTGTCCCTTTAAATGTAACTGTATTTGGATTTTGAAAAGAAGTCAGTTGCAAAATTAAAAAAAAATTGCAATGTCTTCATTGGAGCCAAGATTTCACTCAAGTAGTACCTGCATGACTGTACTAAGTGGGAGTAATACAAATAGTCTTCAAGGTGTCTGACATAGGCAGTTACAAAATAAACACTCTAAAATTTTAGAGTGTCCAGTTTTTTTTTCTTTCAGTTTGCTGAAACAAAACCAGTCAATCCAAAATGGAATGTTTCAATGTTATTTCCTGAGTAAATTATTTGAATTGTGTAAACAGAGATCTGGAGAGGGAGAGAAAAGAGCTTGTGTCCCGTTGTGAAGCATTTGGACTGAGAACTGTGTAACAGGACAGATTGGACAGATAATAGCTGCAGATGCAGATATCTAAGATGCACTGCATCATCTATACCTTCTGTAATGTGCTTGACCTTCTCTTTATCTACTGGATATAGCTTTTTCAGACCTGTGACTCTCCCTTTTACTAGGGAAGATATTCCTTCCAAAATGGGAATACATTAATACTGCCAACAAATTACTTTTCCTGTTTCTAATGCAGGTGAACATGTTCTGAAAAATGTGTAGCTGTGACAGGACTATTCCCTAGTATGGTAATACTATCATGATTTCTCAGAATTGCAACAGAGGGCAGAAGTTGCCAGACTGTGCATTCTTCCTGTCATACTCTTGATAATGTGATAATGCTCTACCTGACCTGATCTATAATTTTTGGAATGTGAACCATGCCCACTACTGCGGCACCTGAGCTCAGGTTCTTCCTGGGTTTCTTTGTTCATGTCTGGCAGTCTGGCCCTAGGAAACAAATAGCAGAAGTTGTTTCGAAGATTTTTATGTTGATGTTCCTCCTTCTTTCCAAATATAGCAGATTCACGAGGGTTTATGTGAAGAAGAACCCCAAAGGTGGAGAAGTTCAAATGCCCTATATTTAGTTGCTTATGTGACTGCCTTTGAGATTTTTTTCCTGTGAAATTACACAGCTAACCCTAAAAGTGTACTCTTAAGGTTTTCTCCCTATGATTTCCTAGTCATGGCTTGGAATGTTTGCTATTTCTACATAACATAAACAATATGCTATTAAAATAAGAAATATTTCCTACTTTCATAGGAAAGAATACTTTACTGTATATAGGCAATATTAGAGAACTGACACAAAAGATAAAACGCTAAAAATTACATTTGCTTTCTAGTAGTGAGAATTATTCTTAAAATTGCAAAATGATCTTTGATTAACCCTCTGTCTTTTAAAGTCATCTGTTCACTTGGGCATGGTTTCAATTTATACCACTCACATAGGGTAGACAGCTGTGAAAAAAATGACCATTCAAATTACTCAGTGTTGAATTACCTTATGATTTATTATCAGCATATAATTGCTCTGTTTATTATTACAAAGTTTATCTCCCACAGGTAATGCAACAAAATAAGAGAATGATTGCCCCAGTTTAAAGTCATCACCAAGACTCATTGCACAGCTCTATGCAGCCAAGAGTTTGTGTTCATCATACCATGGCAAAGAAATCAGGATAGGTAGTGTCAGACATAGCTGCCATGCCTGGAAGAATTACCAGTTCTGAGAAGAAATTTAGTAGTACGGCTTAAATTTATATTGTCAGTAGTTTGGGTTTTTTTCCTTCCAATTTATTATTTCTAAATTCTCCTTGACAAAAATGTAACCTTTTCAAAGGCTCTTTTAACCAGAAACGTTTTGGAGTTAAAAGTGTCCATTAAGTAATTGCACAGCTGCAGAGCACTCATGGGTCTGCAAGTTGGCAGAGTTTTGTGAACTGTGGATATGGGTTGCCAAACTGAGTCCGACAGGTTTTGTAAGCATTAGGGTATTGATGTGGGTGCTTCTCATGCTCCAAGTTCTGAGCACATTATTCCCAAAAAAGAAACAGATATCAGAGCCTTGTTACTGGATGGTGGAAGTGAAAATGTCTCTAAAGAGTTAAGAAAAGGAAATTTCCAAACAAGGAATGATTCAAAACACCACATAGGCTAAGAAAGAAAAGAGCAAGAGGTGACATGCCACTTTTTGAAAACTTGAACCAAAACACTAAACTTATGATCTAGTCTGTGATAGGGATAATCAGTTTTCAACTGAAGTTTGTATACGGCATCATATGAAAATAGATTGGGAGCCAATATTTGTAGTTGACGTCAGAAAAAACTTAAGATGCAATGAAGGCTTTAAGGCATAACTATTTTCCTTGCTAATTCAAAACAGGAGAAGCCAAATGGAATAAGTGTATTCAGTTACCTTTTCTTTTTCAATAAACTTGGTGACTCCAAAGGGCAAATTATGGAAAAATGCCGTGGGTGCACAGGAGATGTTCAGGCGGAAAAATACTTTGTGGTCTTTTCCCCAGGGTTTGGATGAAGGTCACCCGGATACAGTGTTCCTACAGCAGTTCTAAAGACGTGACCTCTGATCTTGCAGACTTCAAATCAGAAGATGGGCAAGGACTTGAGCACTAGTGCTTGTTACTCTGCTGTATGGATAGGAAATGGCCCCCTTAAGGGCTTCAGTTGATCTGACTTAGTGTTTGTGAAAGTCCCACTCCAAGTGGTGCTACCATTTCATTTATTTGGAGATTGATTGCCTTGAACATACAGGAACTTGACTCTAAAATCTGGAGGGGCAGATGAGATATAGATTCTTCCCAACTATAAACACAAAGATTGTAGAGGTTGCAAGAGAAGTCAGGTTAAGAGGCAAGCTGGTTCACAGAGGAGACTGGTGTGCAGAGCTGGTTCACACAAAAAACCCTGCAGGACAACCCAGTCACATTTTTTGGATAGTTGGTCACCTCCAGAAACTGCTTTGGCTAATGTTTGTAGGAGATGACAACATAGTAATTTTGATGGCTGTATGGCTCTACCATGCACTAACATCAGTGAATAAGTAATAATTAGATACAGAACATTCATATCTTAATAAAATACATTTTAAAGGGTTGCCAAATTTTTAGTTTTTAGAAGCACTTCTATACATTCATAGCCTTTAAAAAGGCTGTAGTCTCTCGTTGCTTAAAGCAATGCTGACATAAAAACAGGATCAGCTTTCTTAGAGTTTTGTTCAACTGAGTTTTGAAAAGCTCAAAGAAAGGAGATGTCACAGCCTCTCTTGACAACCTATTGTATTGCTGAATCACCCTCATTAGAGTGTTTGAAAGTAGTTGTTTTTTTCCTTGGTACCTCTTAGAAGAGTCTGGTTCTATCACCTCTGTGACCCTGTTGGACATAGCAATTAGTCCCTCCCCTCCCCTCGAACAGTGTTGTCCATCTTAGTGACCGTCTGTTTGACGTGCTCCCATTTGCCAGTGTGGGGACCCCAGCCCTGGATTCAATCTCTTATTAAACACAGCTTAACTCCTCTGAAATGGAAAGGAAAAATAATTTCTCTTGATGTACTGCCTACAGTATTGCTAATGCAGTCTAGCATGTGGTTGACCTCCATTGCTGCAAGGACACCCTGCTGGCTTATGTCCAACTTGCAGACTCTTGTCTGCAGAGATGGTCCCCAGCCAATCTTTCCCCAGCCTGTCGTTTTCCTACCCTAGATCCAGGACTGAGTTTTTGTCTTTGTTGAGCCCCATGAGATCCCTCTTGGACTCTTCATTTTACCAAGTAGTCTCTGAATGGCAGCCCTGCTTTCCAGTATAGCGAGCATTCCCCACAATTTGGGGTCATCAATTTACTGATGGTGCCCTCTGTACTTTGACTGTATTTGTGATACCATCAACAGTGTGAATGAACTCTGATCAATCCAATCTGACTGGAGGTCAGTCCGTCTCTCCTAATTAACACACAGGGCAGAGAGACATGTCAAAGCTTCCACACCACCAGCTCTTGTGTTTCACATATAAGTAGGTTAAAAACTATGGAACTCAGTGTGGAGACTGTTGGGAATATTTTTGTTGGGAGTTCAAGGGAAAGGTGTCATTTTGGATCATCAAAACAACAACAGAAAAGAAATCCTTGGTTAAGGTGTATTTTAAAGAGTATTTAAACATATTGAATTGTTTGGTCAATGGCAAATGATCGTAAGAGACTTTGTGGAGGCTATAAATGAGACTCTGCCTGGGAAAAGTTGTGAATCATACTTGCAAAGGGAAGGGTAACTTTTATTTCTAATTCTATTCTCAGATTCTCTCATGAAGATAGAAAACTTGCTCTAATAGTTTGTTTTCTAAATGTCAGTCCTATTCAGGGTTATGTAAGTCAATGCAACTTCTTTCCACTTAAGAAAGTACTTAGTTGTCACAAATGTGCACTTCAAAATCTTCAGGACACTCCTCATAACAGAAAAATTCAGCTGTGCCTGGAGTATGTACAAGTGGCCAAAGACCTGACTTCTCAGGATAATTTTATTCTGTACTCAGTTTTAATCAGTTCACATCTGTTTCAGGGGACAGCTTTAAGGCTTTCAACATTCTTCGGGGGAAGGGTGTGATGATTAATTTTGATCATTCATCTGTCTTTAATTGTGTGGTTAGAACATACCTCTCTCTGCAGTGGAGTAAAATTTCTCTCAATTTCTTGGCAGGGATGAGGGTAAAAATTCACTAATGCAAACACAGCTCTTGTAGCTCTTTGGATGTTTTGTTATATCAGGCTCAAAATTCATTAGCTGATAAAGTCTAATCAGACAACATGAATCTGAAGAAGAATCCTGCTTTATTTAACAGGGTGAATACAACAGAATTTGAGGAAAAACAAAAATTCAAACAAAAAGATCCCAACCATCAAGTTTTCCAGCAGAGGTAAATAAGTAAACAAATAAATTATTTTAGTTCTAGTAATTACTTTAATAAATGCACTAAATAAAACCCAACAAATTCCATTTTACAGGAGATTGGTTATTTCCTTTCTCAGAGCTTATAACATTTTATTTTAAGTTTAGTTCACTGCCATCTCCCTGGATCAGTTTCCCTTTGCGTACAACACTCCAATTTCTGCCATAAAATTTTCCATGAGGTGTGGAACAGTCCTTTTCCCAGAAGCTCAGGGCAATGAGTTCTGTAGCCCTTGAGTATCTTTCTTAACTATTGCAATACCATATCTGCACACATAGTGCAGAATTACTCACACAGTAACACAGTAACATGAACTTTGCCTGGCTTAGCTAACCAAAGCTGATTAATAGACAAATACTTCTGAACAGGCCATTACCTAACAGTAAATGTTCCTTCACATCAACAACTATGTTGAAGAATATCCTTCAGGATATTCCCTTTGAGAGGAACATATCTAGCTTCTGTGCTTTGTCTCAGAGGAGACAATTTTAAACTCCGTTGGCTTGGGATCTAGCTCTGATAAACTCAATCAAAGGTCTTCCAATGCAATTAACCACTGTCCTCTTTGTCACTTCTCTACCAGAAAAATTCTGTAAGCAGGTCTTCAGACCCCATCAGTGGAATCTACTATTTTCAGTGATTATTCCTTTTCTGATGTTGAATGCAGCAAGTTCACATAGGCAGAGGTACTTGTTTCTACTTTAGGACCAATGGATTCTATAAGTTAAATTTGCAGAACAACCAGTCAGATCTGACATCTGCCCATGACCTTCTGCTACTGTCAAAACTTTCAGAAGAGGTCAAGACTTCAGTGGAACAGTCTCCAAGACTGAAGAGTAGTAAGTGCACAGGTATTTACAGGACCTCTTAAATTGTGAGGGAAGTTAGGAAGCAGGAAGGGCTGGCTGCCCCCTAATAGATGGGACAGAGCCTGATTTTACACCAGAGAGGATGGGGGCTTCATATCTGGGGTACAATCTCACACTCTTTGAGCAGGATTAGTAGGCAGACCTGGAGATGGTGTCTCAAGTAAGAGCCTAGATTTTCAAGCAATTTTTTGGTGATGAGGCAAGTCAAGCCAGGAAATTAATCCATTGATCAGAATGATGTCCAGTGGTGGTGACAAGGCCTGCTTATCACAAAGTATATATCCATGTTGACAAGGCAAGTGTGATGTCAAGCTAGAAGTGAGTTGGCAAGCCAGAGTTCAGATCACTGGAGCCCATGGCCAAACAGAAGCATAGCTGCAGGCAGGAGCTGAAGATACAAGACAGATCTTAAACAGGGCTTCTGTGCTTCTGGGCAATCATGTGGTGTGTTGGGCAATCATATGAGAGTGTGTGAGTGTGTGTGTGTTTGTAGCTTTTTTGAAGGCTCTGGATCAGACTGGTCAGGGCCATGAAAACCCATTTGTACACTCAGGAACCCAACAGCAAGAGTGTCCTTCCAGCAAAAGTGTCCTCACATCCCTCAGGGTTCTGGAGTCCTAAAGGACTGTAAGTTTGAGTGGATTAGTTGTTGTGGGTTTCTATAGGACTATTCCAGAGGACACAAAGCCAAGGACAGACTAATGAGAAAGAGAAGAAAGCATGGGAAAATTTGGGCTGGGTAGCAGAGCTCAGAGTGCCTATGAGGTTCCTAAAGGCTAGGTGGGCTTGAAAGACAACAGGGGGTGAGTGGGGCAGAAATTCACTCTACCCTTGACAAGATTTGGGGATGGGGCAAGGCAGTGGAGGCAGGGGGAAGGAAACCCTAGGAAACATGGGAGGAAACCTGGACACTTAGGCTATGTGGAACACCATACAGACTTTGAGGTGATGAGTATGAGGCTGGAGATGAGATGGAGGCTGGAGACAGAGATGAGGCTGGTCAGGACCATTAAAGCCTTTTAGTACACTCTGGGACCTGACTAAGATGGGGCAGAGAAATAAAACCAAGGATTTTTAGTCGGCTCTGAGATTGCGCAGGTTGCAGATATTTGTAGCAAGCCCTGTAATCTGAGATGTACAGTTGAATGGTTCTGCCAGGAATTGCTCTCAGGATGCAATATTCTTAAAGACAAACATTTAACAGGGCCCAGATTTCCCCCATTTGTCAGGACCAAAGTTTAACCTCTGTCATTAGCATTTACCTTCAAAATTCATCCTCTTACACCAAAGCATATATTCAGGAGTTCCCCTAAGGGTGCTTTGGACAGCTCAGAGCTGTGCATTCCAGGTACTAAGTGGTGTCACCTGTTGTCACAAAAAACCCCGTCACAATCCAAGTTGGATTTCCTGTCTGCTACCCTGACTTAGTAGTACAGTTACTATGGGCTAAGACACCAAAAACCCTCAGAGTAAGATCAGGGTGCATTCATACATCAGAGGTTTCAGAGAATCTTTCAAGCCTGATGCCAGCTATGAAATTGGGATTCAATTTACTCACACCCAGTCTCACATCAATGCTATAAGGCATGAAAACCAAGCAGCTGTTACACAAACTTCTTCCTTTCTCCAAACTGCAAAAATGTTACTGGCCACAGATTTGGGGGTTAGCATGTCCACAGATATATCCCAGAGCTTCTCTATTGAAGAGGCAGGTCTACTCACTCATACACAGAACGTTACTGAAGAAACACTTAGCTATTCTTGTGGCATTCCAGGCCACAAAATAAAACTAATTAGTGAAGTGCTCTTTTTTGTTAATGGTTTTTCCCACTCTGTTGCAAGCTGGTTTGGAGATTCCTGGTAACACCCTTGGTGTACCTTTAAATCCCAGACCTCCTTTGAGGAAATCTGAATGAAAAGGCTCTCATGACTTGATTTCAGTATCTTATAACCTTACTGTTGATGTCTTAAGTTATAGCTTTCATATTTTTTAGATTCTCTACTGTATTAGTATAGAACTCTGAACTTAATATGAAGTGTTAGCAAGTTCTCTTCACAGGGTAGTTAGACAAAACCATCCTTTGCCAGCCTGAGAACCAAGGACACCATTACAGCTTCAGGCCCCAAAACGTACAAAGAACAGCAAATTGAGGAGAGCAAACTGGGAGGATGGGACTTCATAACCTGGAGCTGTAATTGGACAATTAATCCCAATATGTAAATGGACCAAAACTTCTCAAAGTGTGAAAATACCACCCGTTGTCCATCTTGGGTGTAGCCGCAGCCAAGCTCTTGTACTGCCCAAGGTCCTTTGAAGACCTTTTAATAAATACCTACTTTACTCCTTTAGCATTGTCTAGCCTCTGTTCTAGGTAGCCTCTCAAGGCATCACTGTCACAATTTTAATTCCAGTCTACAGTCCAGATGGAGACCCAAGCCCTTTTTTGACTTTTTCTTTATTACCTATTTTTGTGTTAGGACCCACTACCAGTTCCCTATCTGCAGGAGTAGACTACTTGTTTCACATTTACTCAGTTCACATTTTATAAGGATTTATAAGGATTTTATAAGATTCCGTTTATAAAGGAATCTGCTTTTGCTTCTGTTGAGTACACGAGTCCCTGGGACATACTCCCTTGACAGGAGGCTGGGGGATTGGTCTCTATGTAAACCACCAGTAAATAAGCTTCCCAACTCACTACAGAAAGCTTTCTGACTTGAGCTTGTACCTTAAATCATAACAGTAGAAAAACACCCAGGATCCTTGCCTGGGCTTCCCCCAGTGAGACGGAATCCCACTGAGTCCCTCAGTCAGGGTTTTTTATGAATTAGTGATCCCATTTCATATTTCACCTCTATTTCACTAAGATATCTCCTTCACATTGCCAATATGACTGCAGTTATCAGAGGTCTTCAATTATCTTTTGGCTTTTCCTAGAAATGTCACAAAGTCTGCTGCAAATGTTGGGGGTGGTGTGGGTTTTACAAAACTTAGTGATCCTTGTGCTTCTCTGTAGCAGTCAATAGCGCTATCACTGACCCCTCATCCAACTTACCAAGGGAGTCTGTGCCTCTGCTGCCATTCCTCACCATGAGTAGTTGTCCTTGCTTCTGCTAATCTGAGTCAGGAAGCAGAGACCACTTCCCTTTAACTCTCTTGACCAGGCTTACTACATACACATTCACATACAACAAGGCCACGCTATAATTAAGGGAATTCAGTGTAATATTTCATTTACAACCAGATTCCCTCTAGCATTTCGCACTCCTCCAGGCCAGGAGATGGATTCACGGAATTACACATCAGGATTAGTTGCATAATATAGAGTAGATCCTTCAAGGACACTTATGCCCTGATATAGTTTATAATGCATTGTTGAGGTACGTCTGTTGCTGAGTTACCTGTGATTTACTGGTGGTGAAGTAATTCATATTTACACAGCAGATGAGATCTTGTGAAGATAAGAGTTTCTCAAGACTGGTGGAGATAACACCACTAGTATTCTGCTTCTGGAATATCTAGTTATTTTCCTCTGTTGCTTTGTTTTGGTTTTTGATAGCTATCACCACTCAGCTGTGTGATATCGAAGTGTACATAACGCTGTGCACTTCCATACAATCATCCACAGCTTTGTTTTCCTATGCTACACAAGATATATAACCTGAACAACTGGAAATATCACAGTCCAACAGGATTCCCTAACGTATCTGTAATACATCTATCAGTTGCTGCCTACTTATTATTACAATTTTCTCAGATGGGAGATTATCCATGGAGAAACTACATCACTGTTTACTGCTGACTTGGTGAATTCTTGACTTTCTGTTCTGTGTTCTCTCTGTACTTAGAAACTGTTGTCATTGCTCTTCCCCATCCTTCTGCTGCTCTCGTTCTTTTCTCTCACAACTTACATCTTTAGAGCTTTTATTAGATGTTGAGATTTCAGACAAAGAATTGCAGTACCACCAGAAATGTAGAGGGGAAGTGTTGAAAGACTGGTCTGGTTGTAGGTTGCACTTCCACTCTTGCTCTTAAGATGGTAGTGTGAACTTGGGAATGCAACCCATACACTTTGTTTTTGCTGTTGCTGAAATGACAGGATTTCTCTTGTGATTTCCAAGCTGGGAATTTTTAAGAGCTAATTTTTATAGTGAAATTCTTTTGTGAATTCGAGAAAAAAATAGAAAATGTGTTTTTATTTTTAAGGTTTGAGTATATATGTGATTCGGAGAGATTATATGCAAAAAAGACATGGAAGACTAGGAGTTTCTGAATTGACTTGGCAGTCTGTGGCTCTGGAAAAACAGGCAAATCTTTGTGTGGAAATTTGTCCAGGCAGATGGTTGGGAGCAATACTTATCTCTGACGGATAAAACTTGTCTGTACTCTAGCCAAGATAACTTGAGCTACTCAGTGGCTCTGAATGTGTTAATCATCTAATTATGCTACTTTATTTGTCTAACAGATGCTTGACATGGATACGAGGGGCAAATTTGGAAGGTAAATGAAGAGGAGAATATCAGTTCATCATAATAAATGAGCTGACTTCCCTTTCTTTCCTTTCTCTTCAGAAGCCACTTCGTGTGAATTCTCCCGATACCACTCATTACATAATCTTGTGTCTTTAACAGAAACCTTAAAAAACTTCACAGAAGATCAAAGTGGGGGATATCTACCATGTCTAGCTAATTTGGTTTCTCCTTTAGGTTCAATAGGTTTCCTTACTTTTACAATGCCTTTTATCTTTTCCATGTCCTGCTGCTCAGTTTGCATTCCTGTGGATTTTGTGAAAGACCGGGATTACACTTATATCTTTGTAGTAATTCTGAAATATCATGCAGCTCTTGCAATTCTCCCTCTCTCTAAAAACCCTGTAAGATAAAACCAGAAAGATTAAAAAAAAAAAAAAAAAAAAAAAAAAAGCACTCCCATCCTGATTTGTCACCAGATAAGCACACTGGATTTAATCTTACATACCTCCAGCACTCAAAATTTCCAGGAAGGTTAACAGGAGTTTTGTAAGAACAAGGAATGTTGGGGTCAGGAACATTCAGAAGGAAAGGAATCCATGTACTGTGCAAATTACGTCTGTCTCTACATTAGCACTGAAATTACTTTTATAGTAGGCTAAGTAATAGCTGTGTTGATTTAATTTTGAAAAGAAAGAAGGGACTGAAAAGGTGGCTGGGATGGAAACAAAATGGGAGATTATTTGAAAAATTCTGCTATAGTGTTTTTCTCTCATGCTCCTGTTATTATTTTTTCCTTTTTTAAATATGTTGCTGGCAAATGCAAAGGTCACCTCATTCACACTCAACTATTCACATTTGCTTTAAAAAAAAAAAATTAAAAATTCAAGGCTAACCTAAAAGGACATTGTACTACAAAAAAGTGCAGAGTATTGTCTCTAGCAAGATAACAATCCCCAATGACAAAAGTGGGTTTTTTGCTCCCTTGTATTTATGGCAGGTATGGGGAAATAGGAACTGGTTGTTGCTGAAGTATCTCCACACACTGGTTTATTTGCACAATTTCTATAGTCCTGCAAAGGGAGCCCATCCTAACTGTGCCATATATGATATTGGTAGATACCCCAGAGCCATGGGGTGACTGAAACTGAACTGCACAGAACCAGCATCGTTCCATCATTGCTGGTCTGTTTTAATTTTGTGTTGTTAGACATGGTGGTTTGAGAAACACATTTGCACAGGTTGTGCTTCGCATTTCCTCATGCTTACGTTGCTGTGGATGGGCGATGGATATAGAAGGGAATTTGTGTGGAAGGAGATGTTGACATCAGCTGTCATATTTGTTAGAAGGGTCCAAGCTGGAATCAAGAGAGCCCAGGAACCAGGTCAGTTAGAATTACCCCATTTCAGAAGCAAGAGAAGTCAAGACACACACCAGTAAAGTGCATCACTGGCAACCAGGATAAAGACACTATTTGCAGTAGGAGCTCAGAACAAGGAACTAGGACAGCTGGAATGATGTCAGGAGCTGAAGGGCTAGAAGCCAGTCACAGCATGACTCAGGAGCCGACGAAAGGGATTCAAAGACCTAAAAGCACCTAATCAGGTATGTGGAAAACCACATACAGCAAAACTGTATAGACCTACAATCCACACCTCAACTGCAAGGCCTTATCAGGTCCTTAGGTTTTGAATAAAGCTATTTACAGCCTGCTAGACTGAAAGCCCTGCAGTGCTTAAGTGGTGTGGTCATGATGCGCTAAAGAGGTTTCAGTCCCTACCATATGCTTACATCTTTCATCCACCTCTCATCTCTGTATTCTATTTCCACTGAAAATGCCCTCTACCGTGAATGACAAGAAAACACTCCTTTGCAGTATTAGACTTCATACGAGTGGGTAAAGGAAAAACTACGGAGCCAGCTTTCCTGCAGCCTGAAGCCGTAATGAGAGCTCTCAGGAGCCGCCCACGACCGTGCGGTGAGTCCACCTGAGCCACTGGTTTGCAGCTGCCGGGACTGCCCTGGCTGCTGCAGCTGCTGCCTCCATGGTTAGCTAAGAGCACCTTCCTCACCCTGCTGTCCGACTCCTCTTCACTTCTTGTACCTGAGAGCTGCTGCCCAGGGGAGGCAGGAGTAAATCACTGCTTGCCTGCCCTGCTGATACCATTCTTCTAGGGCTTCCTTGGAGAGACAGTGGAAAGTATTCTCTGCTTGGGAGAAACAGAGATTGTGCTCGTCTGTCAGAGGCACTTAACAACTCAGGGTCTAAATACCTTTCTCAACTTCAAGAGGAGTTGCTTCCCCCCCCAAGCCCCTCACAGTGTTAGGAGGGACTCAATATTGATAGTCTTAAAAAAAACCAAAAACAAAACCAAAAACAAAACCAAAAACAAAACCAAACCAACAAACAAAAAAACCCAAAACAAAGCAAACAAAAAAAAACCCAAACCACCAAAAAACCCAAACAACAACAACAAACACTCAACAACAACAACAAACCATTAAAACCACAGTATGCTCAAAACACCTGGCTGGTATAAACTCTAACCTCTCAAAGTAGCAAATAATATATTCTTCCCATTATGACAGCTTAACTTGACAGTTCCTCCTAGATCGGGTCAGCTCAGGGAATTTTACTTTTTAGGTATGATCCCTCAAGTTTGCCTTAAAGCATCGTTTTTTTTGTGTAGCAATTTTGTGGTAATTCATGATTTTATAGGATAGGATACATCATGAGTTTACAGAAGTTTGGATGTTAATCCTGGTTTTGTAGTTCTAAGAAACCTCTAAATAAACCAGGAATTTCAAAGAAATGACTCAGTCCTATTGCTTTATACACTTTACCTACTGATTCTGCCTAGGTCCAGGCACCCTGAACAGAATTCATTTCCACTACAGCAGGAGTAGGAATGAAGGGATATTTCTGTTGATACAAGGTGCAAAAATATTGGGACAAGTGTTTAGGGAAAGGAGATTAAAAACTAGGAGCCTTCTCCTTTCCTTTTTTTTTTTTTTTTCTTCACACAATGAAGGATGCCTCATCTCTTCATTTTGATATTTGGTCTACCGCTTTGCAGGCAAAAACCCCCTGATCCTGAATATGTTCTCTTTTTTTGTGCCAAAATCAAGTTTTTGTTAACTTTTGTTAAATACTACTACTACTACTACTACAAAAAAAAAAAAAATTTGTTAAATAGAAATTTTCATCCCTTTCCTAAATAAGATTTTTCTGGAAGAAATGAGAATAATGAGCGTTTGTAGAACATTAAATGAAATATGTAAAGTTTACTCATTAATCTACATAAACTCTTCTTACAGCTTGTGGAGTAACTTATTTTGTTTTACGTGGAGAAGGTGGAGTCTGTAACGATAATTTCTTTAATGGGATTTGCAGACAGCTGAGGTGGGAGGTGTGTCCTCCTCTCTGCCACCTTCCCAGAGCACTGTGTCTTTTAGGGCATGCTTCCACATGTTCACTCACCTTAAAGGTGTTTTGCCTGACTTGCTCAGCTGTCTATTTCAAAATTGCTTTCATGTTGCTTTCCAGAGGAATTCAGAGATACAAAAGGAGGGTGATTTCTTCTGAAGTCTAGATTTCAAAATCAAAATAGTAGAAGCCTAGGACCTTAATGCTGTATGAATTCTTCAGTGCTGCACAGGGTCTTTTTGAGGGGTAGGCTGCTGGCGAGCTACTTCCAAATCAGACACACCTTTGGGTTGGGCTATTTTGGAAACTTAAGTAATTGATGAGGCTCAAGGTATGGTCTGCTAGGAACAAGTGATTTTATTGTGTGTTTTTACACGTAGTTTGATCAGCTGATGCAGTTGACTGACAGTCTCCTCTGTAAGTAACTGAGGGCGGAGGAGTGGTGACCTGCAGTGAGCCTTTCCTGACTTTTTCCCAAAGTGGGCATTGCTGGCTTTCAGGCAGCTAGGCAAGAGAAGAAAAGGGACGTGATATGGGGGTACCTTTATTTGGGGAGAACAGTCCCTTCTATTCCCGGATATGGAATGCACTAAGTCAGAAGCTGCAAGGCAGAAAATCCTGGGATAAACATCTGGATGAAATCTACTTACTCCAGCAGAAAAGGTACAGTGCACTTCAGCCTTCTTGTCTTCTCTTCCTTCTGCTGCTCTCCCTGTAGCTGATTCTCACTCTTTTCCCTTAGGCTTTTCTGCCAGTAGATAAACTTTAAACAACCCTGGAGCACTTTTCTCTATCAGATTTCTTCTTTCAAAGTGGAATGCTTCTGGAGTTCCAATCTTATCTGCTTTCACAGGTAGATTTACCAGGTTGCAATTGAATTACCCTGAGTGCAGGATCTCAGTCACAAATTAATAATGTATTCTCTTGTCTTCCCTGCTTCATTGGTAAAGCTCACAGGAAAATGCATGAAGGTTGGTTTTTAATTATTATTATTATCATTATTGTTATTGTCATCATTATCGTTAATGTTATTATTATTATTAGGAGTGTGTGTAATGTATAGGCTGCAGTCAGCTGAAGTAGTGGTGCTCTTCTGTCGGGATTTTGCTTTCTGTGTCTCTAAAGGTTGCTCTTAGTGGGACAGAGTAGGCTAAATTTTGTTGAACGTTTTGGGGGGCCGTCACCTCCTGGGTCAGACTGTGGTTTCTCAGCCCTGTGACCTGGGTGTCAGCATGTACAGTGACTCCTCTTAGACCTTATGTTATCCAGAAGATTGGCTGTGTCTTCTCATGTGAGCACTGAAAGCTGTTTGTTACTTCTGTGCAGGGTTGCTCCCTCCACACACAGAAATCTAGGACTATTCATGGAAATACAGCTGGATCTGGTTTTCCTTGTCATTTCTGCTTGCACAAATGCTGCAGTACTCAAATAACAAATTGCTTCCAGTTGCTTGTAAAATCTGGGTTTTCTTTCCCCACATAACCCTGAACATCTGTGGGGACAAAAAGGTGACTACATGGGACAAAATATATCTCTCTATACATATGTATATGTACATATACATACATGTATAGAAATATGCAAAAAAGCAGATTAAGAGGGACAAAAGTAGACCTTTAGGGAAAGAATGAGATCATGATCCAACTTTTGATCAAGTAACAAAGCCTGTTCGAGTTTACTTCAGAGCAGTGGGACTTAAATGCACTTAAAATGGGAGGGACAATGGGAACAACAGTGTTTCTGTGGAATGCTGAAGTGTTTACATTTTGATGTGTTCATGAAAAGCATCACAGGTAACTGAAAAATAAGTTCTCAGCAGATTCTGTAAGATCCAAATGAGTACAAAATAGAAGTATAAATATATTAATATATTAAATTTATTATATTGATTATATACTAATAATTAACACCAATAAGCAATCAATTGTAACACAGCATTTTTTAGTGATTATAACATTATCTTCATATTTTTAAGTCAAAGAGATGTGGAAGGAAGCTCTGCTGATCTCTGTCTAACCTCCCACTTGAAGCTGAATATTGCCAGCAAGAGATCACATTGCTTAACCTCTGTCTAGCTCAGTCTTGAAAACTTCCCGGGATGGAGATTCTGCCATATCTTTAGGTACCTGTTACAGTGCTGTAGTAACCTCCTAATGAAAGAGGGTTTTTTTTTCCCAAATATTCAATGTGAACCTCCAAAGTCATGAATTTTGATGATATTCCAATCCCTTGTTTATCATCTTCTGTTGCCAAGAGGGGTTTGGTCCCTTTTTTTTTTTTTTTTTTTGCTCCCTTTCACATAGGCTACTGCTAGATTGCCACTTCTCTTTGCTCGTTAGTCCTCACTAGGCGTGTGCTACAGGCCCATGAGCATCTTGTGTGTTGCTACTGATGAAGGAAAACAGAAAAAATGTTAGTCATATAAACTCTTCTGCATAAACTTAGATCACTGTAGTGCAATCCCACTGGCCCCAAAGTTAACTTTTCTGTGTTTCTTTATAAAGCTCTCTGTAAAACTCATGCAGTGTGCACAGTATTCACTGTGAAATCAGGGTTGCATGGGGACACAATTGTTCCCTTCCATTTTAGGGTAGTATGTTTCCCATAGATTTCAACTAACACAAATTAGCCTTCTGCAATTTGGTTAGAAATTACATGCTGCCAATATGTGCAAACTCTTTTCCTAAAGAGGGACAGGACCAGTTCTTCCTCCTATTATCCTACTCTTTCCTTCCTGGTCCCCAGGGATGCTCAGAGTTTGAGGAGAAAAAAAATGAACATTTTGCAGAGGACTGGAATCAGTTTTATTGCTTTTGCATTTCTAGTTATGTACAGATAGAAAAACACAACAGGAAGACCTTCTTTGGTGACTGGTGTGTGGGAACTACTCTTATGAAACCTCTGCTTTTGTGGAAAAACTCTTGTAAACCCAAAGGGCTTTTGCTGCGTCCTGTCATTTTGTGGTATAGAACTGCAGTGTTGTGGCTTCAGCTTGAGTTCTTAGTGAAGATGCTGTTGGAATACATACAGTGATTTGATTCTACTATTGTCTCATTGAAAGCCAGTGGTAAATATGTTACTGTCTAACTGGCATTCTCTGAAATGCACACAGAAAGTCTGCAAGAGAAGAACAAGGCTTTTTTTTTTCTCTCTCTGACAGCTTGTGATAATACCTGAAAACTAATTGTTTTGGTAGTTGTCACCTTCCCTGGCATTGATGTTCATTCCTTTTCTTCGTGTAAACCAGTGCTTTGAATTTTACTGGAAGTAGATCTCAGCATTATTCACAGAAAGGGACTAACATTATAATATTTCCTCTATAATATTTCCCCAGGGGAATCCAGGTTCTGAAAATGTGATACAATCTCCTAACACTGAAGAGGGCTTTGAGTTTATTTGGCCTTAATTTTCTGGTTTCTCTCTGTTGAAGATGCTCTTTTTTAAACAGCCTGGAGCTCAATGTGGAGACCCAGGGACAGTGGTCATATCTCATATGTCCTCTCTAGAATCATCTTTGGAAGCAAACTCTGGGATCTGCACAGCCCAAAGTGTATGAAAATAAACCCTCAACCTAATTCATAATGACGGAGAACAGAAAGATGAATACTTATGAAAATTTGGGCCTGATAGAGGTGAAGAAGAATTACATCTATCACAACATAATAGATCTTCTAGAAATTATTTTCAGTGCAAGAGTTTCTAAGCAAATGTGAACAAATTCCTCCTGGAATGGGATTTTAGAAATTCCACCCTATGAGAATTGCACTGTTCATAAAAAATAAGCAATACATAAATTAGAGCGAGTACATTGTTCCAGTACTTGTAAAAGCATAACAATTAGGTAGTGTTTTTCCTTCTGCTATTGCCTGTATCCATAACTCTTATTGATAAATAATAAGCAATGCATTAGAGATGCCTGGAACAATTTGCATAACTTGCAGAGAGCTATGGTCATTCCAAAGATGTCACAATAAAACCTTTATTTTCCAAATTCTTTGGTGGCTCTTTAGTCTCCCACAAATATTAGCAAGGTGCTTTGTTTACTCTGGAAACAAATGTGGCACAAAAAAAAAAAAAAAAAAAAAAAAAAGAAAAAGAAAAAAAAAAAGAAAAAAAAAAAAAAGAAGCAGGTCAGCCTAATGCAGGTAAACTGGATTGTTTAAGAGTGGTACAGGGACACAGAAAGCCTTCAGCTTCTAGTGAAGAAAGAAATAAATCTTTCTCAAGCTGGTAGTGAATGAGATGTCCCCATAGTTTGGCTGTTCATTTATCTAAACATTATTACTGAGTTTTCATCCCACAATTTAACATAGGTTTGTCCTGTCTTAAAATCCCCAATGCCTGTCAGTATTAATTGGTTCGTTTGCACCCAAAGGTGACAATGAAATAATGATGCCAACTTCCAGTTCCAGCACTTTACTTACAGCTTGTTTCAACAGCAGTGCTTCTGAGTAATGAAGATGCAAAGAACATTTGGCTGCTGTGTGTAAAATAAAATCAAAAGCATCAATAGCAGCATTTCTGGTCTTTTCTTCTACTGATACACCTTCATCCTAAGGAAAGTTTAGAGACTAATAATGGAAAACAGTCTCCCTATTTTCACAAGTGTAAAGGTCCTCCAGAAGTCATGTTTCTCCAGCAATGCACAGACTCAATCTCAGCCTAAGATGCATCTCAGGGTCATAGATTTAGGAAGTTATTTGTAGATTTAGGAAGTTACTTGATTTCCTAAACTTGGCCATAGGTTCCCTTACAAAGAAGAAAACATGAAATTTGTGTCCTGAAAAAAGCCCTACCCCAAATTAAAAGTTAGGTTTTTTAGAAAAAAAATATTAGACACAGGGCAAGGAACACAACCTGGAATAAAACTGCAATAAAATCCCTGTTGAGGAGGGCTGGAAGTTTTGATGCAGAATGAGGTTACACATCAGAGAACGAATTTGTTTTATGACTGCTTCAGTGATAATAAATCACAACTAAAAGCTTCCGAACCATTATAACAGTTCTAGCATGAGATTATTCTTATGATGGTCTCAGACGCAGAATTAGAAAAAAAGAGATGTTAATGCAAGCAGAATGCCCTGCTGGAAATGACTGATCAAGATTTCTGTTGCTTTGTGTGTCAGATAGTTAAATATCTGAAGGGATAAGAATTCCTTATCAGTTTCTTGTCTAGTAACATTGGCAATTATTAACCTGTTTAATTTATTTCCAGAGAAGCTCTGTTTACTCTCAGCTGAAAGGGCTTCGACATACACTGAGCAAGAGGTCCCAGTTAACTTGCTGAGTCTTGTTGCTGGTGCTGAAGAAATGTGCTGATTGTTTGTTGATTGTCCAAGCCCCCGTTATCTGGCTCCTTTTCACTTTGTGCAATTATTCCCTAACTCCTTCTTTGGCATCTTGCTAGGTGATCCTTGCTTTGATCCTCTTTCAGCTAGTGAGCAGCCCCCTGCTCTCCTGAAGGCTACCACACATTTACATGCACATGCTAGCAGAAGGAAGGGAGAAGATGAATCTCCTCTGGCAATTTCATGATTCATTCTGGAGCATGGATATTCTGAGCACAACAGGGCAAGAAGAAAAAGCTAAAATAATATCCAGATGATAAATTTATACCTTAGGTTAAAATAAATGCTTTAGAACCTCAGGAACTGACTCTCTATGGGCATAAACCTTGAAGCTGGAAGCAAACTTAGAGCAAAGAATAGGGAAATTCCATCTAGTGAATGATTGAAGTTGTAGAATCTGATAAGGGAAGAACAGGAAGAGATGCTTCGTTGCACTTCTGGTGAATTCAGTCTTGAAATAGAATCTTCAGATTTGTCATTGTCCAGACAGTTCACATATTTAATGTATTTCCCTGTTCTGAAGGAATAACCATAGCAATCCAAATTCTTCTTTTTATAATGAAACTAAGGCTTGTTTACTAGTCTTTGCATTCTCTGTCTCTCCATAAGTGAAATGAGCAGGCTGCACTCCAGAAGAAGTGCTTAAGAAGCTGTAAACCTAAAAGGGTACATATTACCAGCAGAAAGTGCTTGTGGAATGTTTCACCTTGTTTAGAACTGTTTTACATGACTCTCTCAGTCAGAATCTGACCTACATTTTATCTTCTCTTTGTTTCACAATGGAATTTCCAGTGTTCCTGATTTTGCCCTCACCTATATTGGAAAATCAGCTCACAGCATCCTGAGCACATCACTGAATCATCTGTGAAGAAAACTGGTCGGTAGTAAGGAGTGATCAAGGCTCACTAACTGCCTCTTCACATTCCTTAGCTCAGTAAGAAAAACCCAGGAGCACATCCAGATGGATACTCTTGTGGTTCTCATTGCCCCTCAGAATTACTGGTTTGCTATGGAGCTGTTCTTATCCTAAACTGATCCTCTAAGGCAACATCCAGTCTGCCTAGTGTTACAAACTTAACTTAGCTGGGTAAATCAGGAGCTTAGTATTCCTTGATTCCATAGCTGTTGAAGGGGATGAACAGGATTAGAAGAGGAGCTTAACTTAGATGTGCTGTATTATCGTCTCAAGGTGTCTAGATATGTCTGCTGAATCATTTTCTGAAAGCCAGCTTCGCTGTTCAGTGACATAATGGTACTTTATGGAAGCTAAGCATCTGCTGTAGGCAGCTCTGTTAAGAGACTTAAGTTACAGATTTTGCCAGCTGCTGCTTTGACACACAAAGGATCCAAGTAGTAAAGTGCAAAACTCTTGCAGTGGTTGATCCATCAGGAGAAAAGTTGGTTAAATATGCAGAAGTTAAATAATTGAAAATGTTTTGAATTCAGGTGACGTCATTTAATTTTTTATATTAGCAAGTTTGCTTCCCCTAGTTTTTGACATTTATGTGCTCAGTACCTTGCTGTAATGTGTTAAAAACTAGTTGATAATTAGAACGGTATGTTTTAAATGAGGTTAAAGTGTTTCCCCAATTATGAGACAGAAAATTTAATGAGAGTAAAAGCATGTGCTAGGAACGTGTAACTCACGAACCTTTGAGACATCACAGGCAGTGTGCCATGACATTTGCCGACATTTCTGAGTTCCTCTTCTGGCTTGCTCTTTGACCTGAGATCTCTGACATTTTTAGCCCAGTTGGAGGCTGCTACAATAAGAAGAAATGTTAGAAAAATTTGCCCTCAGTTGTCAAAATCTGAGCACAGTATTTTTTAGGTGCCTTCCTCGTAGCAGTATCGTGATCTAAGCAGTTGTTTAAAAGAACTTCGGTAATTTTTGAGAGAAACTTATTGTGCCTGTGTCCGCCCATATTGTCTCTTGCCCAATCCTTCCTCCTCTCTGAGGTCATTTGAGGGATAAAGGCTTACCCAGTAAAAGCATCAACATATTAATTGTAGCATTGTTTATACTATTGAAACCCCACCTCTTTCCCACTTCCTGCCTCTGAAACTTGTATTTTCCAGAAACACAGTCTTTCTTAGCCAAAATAGTGGCAGAGGTTGCAAGCTGACTTCACTAACACTAACCTTAAGACTTTTGCTTGGAGTGCCTCTTTATTTAGTTCCTGTTTGTTTGATCCTAGATGCAATCTCCTCATCAAATCATCTTGTCATTAGTTACTAATGAAACTGACGCATGAGTAAGCTATAGAAGGAATACTTCCCTAACTAGGAGTGTGAAGGACATATAAAAATATCTCAGAATGGCTCCCTGATTTGTTGAGGATGGTTCTTTTTATCCTGAATGTTTTTATTTTTCCTCTGCTCTTCAGGGGTTTTCTAGTTTAGTTTCTGGTGACTTAGAAAATGGGGTGGTTTTGGTGACAGGAAGTGCTCATTTTATGGAATGATAAACATGATGTTCAGTTATGCTTCTATTACTTGTAGCCCATGTCCATTAAGTTAAACTTACTCAAATGATTTCTATTTATCAGTATAATTCTGATGTTTTTTTGTTTTGCTTTATCCCCCAAGTTTTCTCAAGTGTCTCCAGCGTCTTTCCAGCATAAAGGAGAGCAGAACTCTCACATTTCAAGTGGATTAAATCCAGAGATAATGGCATATAAATTTCTTTTTGTTTCAAGATATTGTTGTACATAAAACAATAATTTAAAGCAAGAAATACATATTCCTGTGAGCCACAGAATGTTGCCTGCTTTCTTATTGTTTTATTGTTAAACTATCCTGTACTTAAGATGTGAGAAAAAAATTCCATTTTTTTGCAATGTGCCATTTATAATCTCTACATTTCTGATGTGGATTTTATTGTGGCTTAAGATAGAGTTATATTCACAAGTAGTGTAATCCTCACATCAGTGTTACCACTTAATGCAAAGCACCTATTGCTTTATGGAGTATTTATCCCCAAAATCTTGTAACTAAATAATGCCACAGTGCACGGAACGTCACCAGGAGAAAGCATTTACTGTATCTGCAGGTATATGGTTTGACTAATGTATTTGTCCCACATGCTTTTTTGGGGAGATGTGCATAAGACAACTGTTGCCAGTTGTTAGATTGTGCTGAAGAGACAGATAGAGTCTGTTAGAAAAACAAGGGCTGGTGTTATCCTTATTCATATCAGCTTGAATTTGTCATTTTCTACTGTAAACCTTAGACTTATTCCACATCACACATTGCAGCCTGACCTGGGCCACACTAGATAATGAAGATCAAATTAAACATCTGTACTAGAAACAGCAGGAGTGAGATAAAAGCACAGAATTTTAATTTGAACAAAGATCTAAAACTTAACTTATCTTGCTGGGAGAGAGGAATGTTTTTTTTTATTTCATACTGAAAACTCATGAGACAGAATTTTTTTTTGGTTTTGTTTGAGAGTCTTTCCTCCCCTTTAATCTTTATCTCCTAAATATGGGATACTTATAATTCTTTATTTGTGTACAATCAAGAAATCAAAAAGTTTGATAAAAAATCAAACCACTTTTTAATTTATCAATTAAAAGTCAAGTCTAAAAATCTTTAAGATTCAAGAATATCTGAAATATTGAAATATTCACCTCAATTTTGTAGATTTTTTTTCACTTTTGTGTGGCCAACTCATGATTTTGAACATTGGCAAACCTTGTTTGGGTGCTGAACAAACACTGCAGGTAACTCTCTTCAGGTACTTTTACAAATTGGTAGGAACACCACCTGAGACTTCTCTTTTCCAGGCTAAACAGTCACAGTCCTCTCAGCCTTTCCTCATCTGAGAGATGTTCTATTCTCATTATCATCTTTTGCCCTTTGCTGAACTCTCTCCAGCAGCTCCATATGTGTTTTGTACTGAAGACCCTAAGACCTGGATACAGGGCTCTAGGTGTGGCCTCACCAGAGCTGAGTAGAGGGGGAGGATCACCTCCCTTGACCTGTTGTTTGCTTCCAAAGACCTTGCTGTAGTGAGGTTTGGTGGCTGTACTTATAAATTCTTCATCAAGCCCAAAAGATATACTCAAATAACCCAGATCCTCATGGAAGACTCAAGGACATGCTTCAGCTCTAAGTGAACCACTCTGTCTGGAACTTGTTTGAGCGCATGCTCTTTCCCAGGACATGAACATATTTCAGTTCTCAACAATTTCCTCAATTCTCTCAGTGCTAGAGGAAAAAGTATTATAGCTAAGTGTCAAATTTTTCTCCATAACTTTGTATATGAGAGAACTACATTTCAGAGCTCAGTCTCTTAATTATAGGAAGTGTTGCTAGAACACAGATGGAATTCTGGTTTGCCCTTTTCTACTCATTATGGGAGCAATTCAGACAACAACCTTTTCTTAATTTATTGTGTTGTGTGAAGAAACAACTAGCTTTTTCTGGCTCCTGCGATAACTGTCTACTTGCAGGAGGGTTCCAGTGACCCATCATTCACTCTTTCTGTGTCTCAAAAAGTGGGATATAAAAACAAGAAACGTTTTGGTTGTTTCCCCTGTCTTTTCCTCTGCTGCCACCATATGGTTCAGCATCAGTAAGCAAAGCGATGATGAACTTCAGTGTGTTTTTTAGAATTGCACTGCTCGGCTTTTTCCTGGGTTTTTTTGGGTTTTGGGGGTTTTTTAAAATTGTTTTGGTTTGGTTTGATTTGTGATTTTGTTTGGGGTTTGTTTGTTTTTGTGGGGTTTTTGTTTGGTTTTTTTGGGGTTGTTTTTGTTTTTATGGTGGGTGGTTTTTTGTTGTTTTTTTTTGTTTGTTTGTTTTTGGGGTTTTTTTGTTGTTTTTGTTTTTGTTTTTTTTACTGCATCCAAGGAATACCTCAGATGGTAGAAGTGCATTGCTGATTTTTCAGTGAAAATGTTCAAGATGCCACCTGTCTCGAGCAAAGGCCATGCTAGCGCTGAGCTCTGGAAGAGAGGCACCATGTGTTTGACTTTGTTTCTTACCAGCCACTTTTTCTTGACTGCAGGATCTGGGAATCCCCACTCCTCCAGGCTGCCAAAGAGAACAACCTTGCTGCCATTAGGAAACTTCTCACTGACGGAACATGTGATATCTACCAGAGAGGTAACTCTTGAGATTGAGGTGACTTGGGATTGCTGGAGAAAAATGGTTTTTTGTGGAAGGCAAGGGCTTCCTACAATGAGTAGCTCATTAGTTTGCTAAAACATTTGCACCAGCAGACTCAGATGACTTAACTTTGTGTCAGCAGCTTTGCAACAAAGTGAGTTTTCCGGCTTGGTTGTGCTCATTCACTTCAGTTGGCCGTCACTTACAGACACCTGAAGCTGCTGCTCAGTTTTCAGATTTTGTTGAAGGGAAGGGCAGAGACTGTGCAGTTATGTGGCTGTACCAGGCACTACTCAAGGGACAACATAGCCCTCCTGTAATTCCCCACTTCAGTGAATATATTTCTGCTTTTGTCCCATACAGCTGAAGGTCTCCACAATTCTCATGCTTGTCCTCCTGTTCCTAGGCGCAGTGGGAGAGACTGCCCTGCATGTAGCTGCCATGTATGATAACTTGGAGGCAGCAGTGGCTCTGATGGAAGCAGCTCCTGAGCTTATTAATGAGAGGATGACATCAGAACTTTATGAAGGTAATGTCACTGGGAATGAGGATGGGCAGGATTCCCTGCAGGAGGGGAGAGGAAGTACTACTTGTACATTTGGGAAATTGGCTTATACAGCTCCTGGTGCAATATGTTGCTAAATTGTTACACAGCAAAACACACATGCAAATGGCTTCTGACCTTTCTTGGAAGGTGGAATTATATTAAACATGAGTACATTGCTTTCTAACACACTCATTTGTAAAAAAAGAGATATCTGCCTGACCTCCCCTGAAAGGAGAAAAAGTAGTTATTTGGTTGAGAAAATGAGAAATGTGGCCACTGCTTTTGAGGCTAGACTCTTATCCATATTTTTAAGGAATACTTCTGGTTGAGTACACAGAAATTCCTGTCTGAATATCAAAACCACTAAAATAATAATAACGGGGTTTAAAAAATTCTAAATCCTAGTTTGAAGGATTAGAGGAAGTCTTTGAGATTTTTGAGTTTTTTCTTGACCTTATCATCATTTCTTAAGAAGGAAAGCATAGTCAATCTCACAATGTTCTCTTTGCTCCCCAGAAGTGTGTGGCATGTCTTTATTTTCCCTAAGAAAAAAAATCTAGAAAGTGGGGTTTTCTGTCAATTTGTAAAGTCAGTTTTAATAAATTAATGAAAATATTTGCATAGAACAGAACCCCTGGAAAATCTCTAGCACAACCCTTTGCACACCTTTGCGAGGGGTAACTTGAGAGCCAATTCCTTTAGCTGCTGTCCATTTACCATGACTGACATGTGAACTGCAGGCTGCTGCTCAGCCTGAAGTTGCTTCCTTGAAAGACGAGGTTTTGTTTCTGTGTCTTGCAGGGCAGACAGCTCTCCACATTGCTGCAGCCAACCAGAACACCAGGCTGGTGAAGGCTTTGCTTAAGAGAGGAGCCAATGCCAGCACAGCAAGGGCCACTGGGCACTTCTTCAGGCGCAGCTCCCAGAACCTTTTCTACTTTGGTACAACCTTAACTTCTCCCCTTGCTGCTCTAGGGGGGAACCAGCAGAGTGGTGAGGGGATATGGGGGAGCCTTATTTTAGTCCCCATTCAAAGCAGATTAACAGAGGCTCCCATCTTCAGGTGTCATCAGACACACACTTTTTAGCAGAGAGTAAGACTTCCTCTGAGTATGTGAATGTTACGTGGATGTAAACAATGCACATTTTATAGATTTGCTTGTATGCAAATAAATATATATATTGTATAAACGTAATTTTATGTTCTTCCTAGCAGCAAAATACTTATCAACCTTCTTACGGAGGTAAACCACTGAAAAGGGCATTTCTTCCTTTTAGTGTTGTGTGGGACAGGTCTTTTTTAACCTTTCTGATTAGGATAAGAAGTGGGGCAGGAAATTTACAAGTTACCTAAAGTAACTCCTCCTTTCATATCCTATGGGTTCATAGCATGGATAGCTTTCCCTCAGTATGCTTCAACTTCTCCCACCTTCAGGATCCTTAATGTTGTTTCTCCCCATTCCTTTCATTTCAGGAGAGCATGTTTTATCATTTGCTGCCTGTGTGGGAAATGAGGAAATTGTGCAGCTGCTCATTGAAAATGGAGCTGACATTAGAGCTCAAGATTCTCTGGGTAAGTGCTGTGGGGCTCAGTGAGTTGCATAGAGTGGATCTGGACATTTTAATTAGGCTGTCATCCGTGCATGCAAATATTCTTCTCTCACTAGAAACAGCTGTGGGATGAGTGAAATGAGGAAAATAAAAGCCATCAGTCGGTTCTCAATCTTTGCACAGGGCTGGCCTATTCCAGATACTTTATCCAGTCTGCTTCCTTCATAGGTAACACTGTTCTTCACATCCTGGTTCTCCAACCTAATAAGACGTTTGCCTGCCACATGTACAGCCTGATACTTTCCTATGACAGGAGCAAAGAGGGACCAGGGTCACTTGAACTGATTCCTAACAATGAGGGGCTTAGTCCATTCAAACTGGCTGGAGTTGAGGGCAACACTGTGGTGAGTTTGTGTGACACTGGTACCTCCATACAAAAGAGAAGTGGAGACCTTGAAATAACATCATTCAGAGCCAGGGAGTTTGTGCATGTTCTTAGTGGGTAGAAAATACCTAACAAGATTTTTTTTTCTCATGTAGGTCCCAAAAGCCCTTTATAAGAAATTTCTTTATCCTAATGAAAGAAATGAGTGGGTAAAAAAATAGATATTTTCCCTCAGTTTTTGGAGCATTTGAGTTAAACAGGTATTAACAGACACATTTACCCCAAGTAATTTTTTGAAATTATTGTCTTGGTTGTCTAGATTTCATTACTCTAAATGTGACACATGGAAAATTTCTTCAGGTATCCACAGGCATTTATTCATAGACAAAATATTAGCATTTAATGTAAACCTTCATCCTTCCACTCACTGAAAATACAGAGGTGGTTAGTGTTTCTTCTGTAGATTCACAAAGGACAGAATCATTTCCCTTGTCACATCTCTTTTGTGATGCCTTCTAGAAGAGTATTAAAATATTTTTTTCTAATCAACCTGTAATTCCATCTGAAGTCTGTTGTCAGGAACTATAAATGTGTTAAGTAACTTTAGTAGTTTGATTAGAATTTAGAGTAAAAATAACTCATCCTTTACGTCAAGCATGAGCTAATAATCAAATAGGAATCAGGAAAATTTCTTCCACTTCTTAACCTGCTGTAATTGCTCCCAAGAGATATGAGAACAACAACAGCCACCAATTTCAGGGAAAATATGTCATAATTAAGGGATTTGAACAACTTTATTTGTTCCCTTTGCAAATACACTGTATACTGGAAAGCTTCTGAAGTCCTTTCCCCCCTTCTTTTCTCCTCAGATGTTTCAATACCTTATGCAGAAGCGGAAGCAGAATCTCTGGTCCTTCGGCCCCTTGAGCACTGTGCTGTATGATATCACAGAGATTGACTCCTGGGCTGAAGATCAGTCCTTCCTTGAGCTCATAGTATCCACCAAGAAGAGAGAGGTACTGCGGGCACCACATGCATTCTGTGTGCAGACTAGGGTGATTGTAGAAGGAGAGGAATGATGAATTTGAAGGTTCAAGCTCACTGATATAATCCACAGAACAAGGACTTTGTACCACGAGATGCAGAGGATACATGAAGTATAGATAGGGGTTTATTAATGGTTTGGCTACATCTGATGCTTTATATACAGTTTCTTCTGAGGTGTGTAAATTGAAGGTTATTGAAAGAACTAGGTATGAACAAACTGCAGAAAAGGATTTTCTCTCACTGGGCTCAAAGATACACTAGGAACCTGTAGAATAGCTCTAGCAAGTACCATCCTGTAACTGTGATACTGATTAACTCTCACAATATCCCTGTGAGACAGGAGTACATTCAGAAATCCTAAACTGGAGTGCATTTAAAAACCACTCGTTGTTATTATTCCCTTCATTTAATGACAGGTTATGACTCAAAACTGAGTGGGCAAATTATCTCTGCTGTAGGCTCAGAAGCTTGTAAAGGGATTAATAAGACCAAAATAGCAGAGTGTAATGGCGAGCTTTGATACATCTCCCTGGGACTTTCAAGGTGCACAACCCTGTCAGTTGTGATGACCTTAAATAATCCTAACACGACAGGAAGTGAATCAGAAGACACTTCAATTAGTGCAGATCTGCCCATCCTGTATTGTTTCCACCTATCAAAATTTTAGTTGGACCTTTCTAACAAAAGTTCGAGCTTCTGGAGAGCTTTGCTATGGAGCTGCTATTTCTGTGGAGCTCTCATTTGCTCTTACATGAAATCTTGTGAGTGAAATTTCTATGAGTGGGGATACATATGGAAATCCGGGGAAAAGCAGTCCATGTCAAAAAATATAATGGGCTTATAAGTTGTACACTTTAGAAGACTAAACCATAATCCTAAAAAGAAAGCAGAATATTGGGCTTCTCTCTTATCTCAAAGCATTCATATAGTGCATGCAGATCCAAGAATCCTAATTTCAAAAGAGAAGATGTTCCCAAATATCAAGAGATATAATGATTCATTTTCCAGAATGCTCTTACACATATGCTGCAATTTTTTGATGCATAACTAGTAATTCTTTTTTTGCATTTGATATGTTTGGCCCAAAATGTTTGCTGTCTCTCTAAAAGAATGCCATGTGTGACCCCACCCCATCATCCCCTCCAGTTCAATATTGGACTAGAGAAGCATCTTAGCCCCCAGTCAGAAGCAGGTTCCTCTTGTGTTAAGGGGAATGCATACACACATAGGTACTAAGATATATTTTCTGATCCTGAAGCAGTTGGCAGGCAAAAAAAACCCCAAGGGAATTAAGCTATGGGAAGATTACAGTAAGCTTCAAACTTATATTATCCCTTTGAAAATGAAATTTACTCTCCTATGCAAAGAATTCAAGAACACTGACTTCTACAGAAACCAGAACACCCATAGGTGGATTCTGTCTCATGCAGTTTTGATCCTTTCTGATAGTTCATAGGCCATTCAAGAGTTTTGTTAGGGTCATGTCCATTTATTGAGACATTCCCTGCATTTCATGCACTCAGCAATTTTTAGAGGAAACAGGGCATTGTAGCAAGAGAAGAAAAACATCCAGAGTGCATTGAGAAGTTTTTCTTTAAAGTAACCCAGTCACAACAATCTGACTCACATTTTCTTCTCACTTATTACAGTGGTCCCCTAAACAATAGAAAGTAAGTCTAGAAATATTTAATAAAGTGTGTGCCTCAAATTTGTTAGTTGTAAAGTACACCCATCTCTCCTGCTTCTGCTCTGTCAGTCTTCTAGTATAAGCTGAAGGAAGGCTTGATATAGGCTATTCAATTAATTATCACCCTAATAATAAGGCAGAAACTTAAATGGCAGTATGTTTATATAAGCCATAGACAAGTACAAACACCTTTTAGAAAAATGTTTTGGTTTTCTTTTTTTAAAACATGTGATCCAGAAACTTGTGTTGTTTTACTAACAGGAATATTCTGTCATCCTCAGTTCCATGTTCCTACACAGACGACAAGTTTATTCCAGTATCTAACTTTCTTTCCTTTACTTCCCACTGCTACTCAACAGCTGCTCTCTGCAGGATAGATTTCTTTTTTCCAAAGCTCTTTATTGTCAAACTGAGCAAATTCAATGCCCACTAGAGCATTCCACTTTTGCAAAGTAAATTCAGTTTCGTAATGCTGAATGGGGCAGATGAGAATAGTTTGTTAACACTCTCTCAGGAAAAGCTGTGAATGCTGTTTATGAAAGAATGCACTTTTGGCAACTAATTCCTTCTTTCTCTCTTTCTCAGGCACGCCAGATCTTGGACCTAACACCTGTGAAGGAGCTTGTGAGCCTGAAGTGGAACATGTATGGTCGTCCCTATTTCTGTTTCCTGGCCTTATTCTACATCCTCTACATGGTCTGCTTCACCATGTGCTGCGTCTACCGGCCCCTGAAACCTCGCACGGGCAACAGAACCAGCAGCAGGGACAACACAATCTATGTCCAGAAAATGCTTCAGGTACTGTGGCTGTAGGAGTCAGAGCCCCCATTGGGCAATTCCCATCTAACCTACTTAACTGGAAACTCCAAGCCTTCCCCAGTCCCCAGCTGTTGCCACTGTCCTCCTCCCCTCTTTCGGCAGCTGACCTTTGTCTGGGAGGAAGAGGAGGTGTGCTCTGTTCTCCATTGCTGGGGCTGGGCTGGTTCCTCTGGCATTGCCAGGTCTGCTCATGTCTATTATAAGTAACAATTGGCTTTTGTCTCCCTCATCCTCTTCTAAAATTTACTTTCACTTTCTTTAAAATTTAATTTTAATTTTCATTAACTTTTTTTTTTTTCAGGAATCATATGTGGCATATGAGGATGAGCTGAGGCTGGTGGGGGAGCTGATCACAGTCATTGGAGCTGTAGTAATTTTGGTCCTTGAGGTAAGAGAAACAGCTGTACAGTTTCGAGTTTCATCAAGGCAGATTTTACTCAGTAGACAAACATGGATTTGTGCTCACAACTTGGTAAGACTTATTTGCTTAGTCTGAGGGCTTCAACATGGGTCTATAGCAAATGATAGTATTGCCAACAGTATCTATTAGATGAGACAGAGACTGTAACAGTGTCCTAAGTAAGACTACAGGGGCGGAAGAAGCAATTAGAAGGATTGGTCGCACTCTCAAGTACTGTTTGCAGGGTAATCCACAGTTCCTGTTAGCACCATCCATGGTCCAGCTGACTCCCAGATGTTGCTTCACCCAGTACCCATAAATATTCCTGTGTTTAGGGGTGCTGGGTAAAGTGATTTCTGTGCAAAACTAGAAAAGTTTATATTTAGCTGGAGATCAGTGAGTCTATGGACTTGTAACAGGAGCCTTTCTCAACCATCCGCAACTTGGTTTTATTATAGTAGGAAATAGAAGACTGAAACTTTTGTGAGAAAAATCAAAAGATGATGACAGGAAGAACTGGAAATAAAACAGGTCTTGTAAACACCTTTCTGCCTATATGGGGTGCATCAGGCACAGTGTAACCCGCTGGCCAAAGGAAGTGATTGTCCCCTCTCTGTTCTGCACTGGTGTGACCTCAGCTTGAGTGCAGTGTGCAGTTTCAATTCTGTGATATGTTCCAGAAGGACAAGTCCTTCTTCCTCTGCTTAGTCGGGACTCTGGGGCTAAGGTTACCACTAACACAGTGTGAATTATAACAAACTCCTTTGATTCCCCAAGAAGGTCTTTTTTGTCTTTGTTGCTGAGGCATCTCTCTGTGACACATTTTTCAATCTGCCCAAGCATTCTTAGAACTTGCATTTTCATCATTCTCTGTCTCATCCCAAGAAGGACCCAGCTGGCTCAACCATTCTGATTTTAAAGTAGCATGGAAATTAGTCCATCAAATGAGAAGTGGCTGACCTTAAGAACTTGTGAATATTGGTGGTTGCCTTGACATTTAGTAGTATTATGGAAACTATCTGAGTCCTTAAGTTAACAGGCTGTCTCTCTTAGATTCCAGATATCCTTAGAGTTGGAGCAGCGAAATACTTTGGGCAAACAATCTTAGGAGGGCCTTTCCACATAATTGTGTAAGTACAGGACACATTAAGTCTAATAAATATATTGTCTATCATTTTCCCCACTGCTCTCTTTTGCCGGATGAGTCCCTTTCTCCATTTTTGGGGGGGTATTCTTTATCTGGATTTATTTCTCTTAATAGCTCGACTAATATTTCCTTTACTGACCTTTTTTTTCCCTGTCTCTTCCTGTTTGCAGCATCACATATGCTTGCATGATCCTGGTGACCATGGTGATGCGTCTCACCAGCACCACTGGGGAGGTGGTGCCCATGTCCTTCGCCCTGGTGCTGGGATGGTGCAACGTCATGTACTTCGCACGGGGCTTCCAGATGCTCGGACCTTTCACCATCATGATCCAGAAGGTGTGAGACACAAACAAATACGGGCTATCACGACATCTCTGTGCAGATAGGGAGAACTGTAAGAATACTTTTTTTCTCCCTCAGGACTGTTACTTAATTTTGCATTAATGTCAAATGGACAGGTTTTTGTCTGCACGGAGCATTTTAGAACTTTCACATTCTTTCTTCAGTGCAAAGGTTTCATTTAGTCCACTCATGGTCTTAGAATCTGGAAAAAATTTTTCAGAGGGTGGCACTGTGGCTTGGTGGAACAGTTGGGCCTCATGGTGGCTCTGTCTTTGCTCTACAGATGATATTTGGAGATCTCATGCGCTTTTGCTGGCTCATGGCTGTGGTGATATTGGGCTTTGCATCAGGTGAGCCTACAAAGAGAAAATAATCATATGTTACCCCTGCCAACTGTTTTGGTATGAACTAAGAGTGTGGGTTTTGATTTAATCTCTGACTGACTTCTGAATAGCTGGAAAAACTGGTGATGATGTTTAGCTTCTCTTTCTCTGAGCATGGTCACTTTCCCAGTAATGACTTATGTTCTCAAAACATGAGTTTTGTTTTCAATTCCTGCTCTTTCCAGGGTAATAGATGCTAGGATAATTCAGATAATATATTTTTAAGTTGAGTTTTAAGAACATATGATAGGATAATTCAGATAATTCCATATATTTTTAAGTCAAGGTTTAAGAACATACTGCATTTATGATATTTGTCTGCAGAAAATTAGATTAACACACATAGCTCTATTATGAAAAGATCACTACATTGAGAAAGAAATAAATAAATAGTCAAAGCAGTTTTGGGTCATTTTGTCATGGAGACCAATGATTCTAATCAGGGATTTGTCCTTGCATAGAAACATGTGCAGGTCCTGCCTAGACCAATTTTTTTTTATCAGAATCTCTTACAGGATTCTGTTATTCTTCCAGGAATGTGATTCCTGTTGTTAAACTCTCTTTTTTTTTTCTCCTCTTTTCTCTCTTCCAGCTTTTTACATCATCTTCCAGACAGAGAACCCTGAAAACCTTGGGCAGTTCTACAACTATCCCATGTCCTTGTTCACCACTTTTGAGCTGTTCCTCACTATCATTGATGGCCCTGCAAACTATGATGTGGACCTGCCCTTTATGTACAGCGTGGTGTACTTTGCTTTTGCCATCATTGCCACCCTCCTTATGCTCAACTTGTTAATTGCCATGATGGGTGACACCCACTGGAGAGTGGCCCATGAGCAGGATGAGCTCTGGAGAGCCCAGGTAATCTAGTTAAGGTGGGCATTCCTACCTTATTTTAAATAGCAGCTAGAAGCCCATCAGCCTTTCTTGTCCATCCTGTGTCTTTCTGAGAGATGTTCATTCCCTACACATGGAATTTCTTACTACATAGAATTGATGTTGCATCTTTTTTTGGCAAATCACATTGCTGTGTAACTGAGAGTTAAGTTATAATTATAGGGATTGGATGAGGGGGGATAGAACACTAGGTAATGATTACAGAAAGGCCAGAAATAACTTTCTATCCATTTAAAGAAGTTGGCCTGACTGTCTTGGTCGAAAGGAAAAGAAATTCAACCAACAAGTCAACTAGTCAACAGGAAATCCACTTCCTATGCTTTTCTGTGAGAAAGCAGTCAGACAAATGGTTAAATGTAGTCATGTGGCCACAGTGGCAAGTTCTGATGACAATTAAAGTGGGTATAGACACTCTCTTCTCTAGCTTGCAATTAATTACCATAATCATTTCCATGAGGTATAAAAGGAAAGAAATGGAACAGTGTTTTAAGACCACCATTACTTCTTCAAAACATGTCACAGTTAGACCTAAATTAGTGGCTTCCTTATGTGAAATGAGTAGAGACTCTATATTTTTTTTTTTCCTTAGGGAGCTATGAAATACAGTATGGGTCGGTGCTCATGGAACTAACATTTTTGAAAGAGAGTCTGATTTTTTTTTCTAATTCATCCGAGTTTTTTCTTTTTTCCCATTCCAAAGGTTGTTGCTACGACTGTCATGCTGGAGCGAAAACTGCCACGGTGCCTCTGGCCCCGCTCGGGAATCTGTGGGCGGGAGTTCGGGCTGGGGGACCGATGGTATCTCAGGTGAGTTCTCGTGGAGTGTGCCCATGTAAGGCACCAACGAGAAAAACCCAATGTGTGGATGTTTATAGAGAGCCTTCCCAGTGGTCTTTGAAGGGCTGTCCTTACAGAATACCTTACAGAAGACCTCAGTCTCTTTTCTGTCCACAGCTGATAGATAGACAAGCACTGTCTCCCTCAGAAAGCTCTGCTGTGCAGAGCTGTGCATTTCCTTGTGAAATCAGCTGATGCCTTCTCTTCCCGTAGTCACGTTGGACAGACCCCAGAAACTGCATGGGTTATAAGACCTGAATTTTTGTTTCAAACTTCTTATAATGAGGATCACTGAACTTCACTGCTGTGCTTGGTTGGCTGTCCCTGTCCCTTGGATACAAGAAATGGCAGAGGCAGAATAAATCTATTCTACAGCAATGAGCTGTTGAATGACTCAAAATCAGAACAAGAATAATTAAAGTCAAGATTTCTTTCTTGAGTGAACCTACTAAATGTGTTATACTTTGCAATGATTGCATTAGGTGGCAAAGGCACAGGTCCAGGATTTCAATTTAGGCACTGAACTAAAAAGCTGTCTGTAGTATAGATAACACTAAATTCCTCATTATTTCTGATTTTAATCAATATTTATGCCAGGTGAGAAAAGAACTAACTTTTGGGCATTTGCCTTTTCTAACTGTGCCATCTTTTGCTGATAAAGCCAGAAGGGGGAGTGGTGGCTGTATGAATCATAGAATCATGGACTCATAGAATATCCTGAGTTGGAGGGCACCCACAAGGATCATCAAAGCCCAACTCCTGCCGCTGCACAAGACTTTCTGCAGGTTTTGTTGACAGTCTGAGCCTTGTGGATTTTCAGATTTACTAGGCAGAACAAGCAGACCTAAAGTGGTGCCAATATGCAACACTTTCAGTCCAAGTCATAGAATATAAAAATATATTGCAAGAGCAATGTCCCAGAAATTCACTGGCAATAATTGGGAATGCCAGTTATTCACGAGATGCTGTGAGAAAAGAGTGTTGCTGTGATTTAGTTCTGTCCAATCACACGGGTGTTCATTATATATATGTGGGATAGTAATTCAGAAGACTGTCTATCAATAACGTAGAGGATTGGTGTTAGTGGAGCAGTTAAATAAAAGTTCAGCAAGAGATGAGTGACATCCTGAGGCTAACAGCCATAGAGTATGAGAGGAGGAACATCAAGAACAGAGAAAATAAATGAATATATGCATATATACAAGGTCTGCCAGTTGATTACAGGTGGTGAAATGGAAAGGGAAAATCATGACTGGGAAATGAGTTAAAGGACAAGAAACACAGACAAAGGGCAGACAAAGGTGCTGAAGTCAGTGACGGGGATGAAGACCTAGGAGATAACTGCTAGCAGCTCCTGGCATCCTGCCTATAATCAGTTTCCTGTGCAGATTTTTCTGGAATATCTCTGCTAGTAGGCTTGTTTTTTGGAGGGGTTTTGTTGATAGGCTGGCACTCTTCTACTTAATTCAGTTTGTATTTTCTAATCCTCTTCCAGAATTGAAGACAGGGTTGATCCCAACAAACACAAGATGATGCGGTACACAGAGGCATTCAAGGCTCAGGATAGGGATAACTATGACAAAGGTTCAGAAAAGCTGGAAAGCAACGGGGACACCCTCTGCAAGAAGGAACTGTCTGCTCTGTCACTGTCACGGAACACATCCAGAACCAGTTCTCACCGTGGCTGGGAGATCCTGAGGCGCAACACCTTTCGCCAGCTTTGTGGAGAGGTCGGTCCTGCCATGGATGAGGAGGTCTATGATGTCTAAGAAGCCTCTGTCTTCACTCCACAATACGTGAAGTGGCCCTTTTCCACAACAGTTGTCTTCTACAGCTGTTCATACCCTCCCCATCATGCCACACACATTTGTCAGCCTTGGAGAACTCTGCTGGTGAAGATTTTGTGAGCAGTTCGTGGCAGCTGTGCTATGATAAAGGAATGCAATTTTTTTCTCTCCTACTTATAAGCGTCTCTGCAATTGCACTGATATTTGCACCGAGCTGGTGGGCTTGTTGGGCTGTGTAATGCAAATGATCAAAAGAAGCCTGCAATGGGATTTCATCAATTTACGACAAAGGGATCAGTAAGCCCTCTTCCTGACTGTTACATATAATCTTCCCCCCCACCAGTTTCACAAAATTGCAAGACTCTCATAGCAAAGAATGACTGAAGTTCTGATTTATGATTTGATACAGAACAGGAAAAAACCCCCGAACTCCCCCAAATCCCACAAGCCCTGTAACTGATCTCAGGAATGAAGGTAGTTGTTGACACTGTGATGATTGAAAACGACTGTAAATACTCAGCTGGCATTCAGGGCCTGACAGATTTTGCCCTCTGAAGAAAGGCAGTCTCCATTAACTGCAGTTTCAGCATTTCTGGCTTAGCAGGACTGTTTTGGGTTTGGTTTGCTTGTTAAGATTTTTTATTGGCGATGGATTTTTTTGTTGTTTGTTTTAATTTTTTGTCACATGAATGCACTTTAAGCTTTTGAAAAGAAGTGATTGCTGTTCCTGGGAGGATTCTAAAGTGGGAACTTCTTTTCCCACTGAGAGAGTGTATGACCTGGTTAGGTGACTTTCAGCAGTGTGAAATTCCAGCAGAGATATTTATCTCCCAAGTAAGCTAAAGCTGGTCTTCTGGTTTTAGTGGAAAAATAGGCTTTTGAACTGTAGAGTTCCCTTACTTATAACTGAGCCATCAAGATTGAGCTGGTATTTAACATGGAAAGAAATGGCGAGGAGATGTTGGATAGATGAATAAGAGCTATTGCAGAGACAGTTCAGAAACTGGTGCTCTCTCTCTCTCTCTCTGTCTCTCTCTGAATGTCTAAAACTATCCAATGAACAACTACAGCATCCACACTGTTCCCTTCCAGGCATGACACATGCCAGTCTGTCAGTTTATCATCTGCCTCAAGCCACTTTAAGAAAAATGAAGAAATGTTCAGAGAAATGGACAGTCATTTCAGGGTTTTTTTTGTATTCTCAGGAGTGTGGAGTTCCATTCCAGTAGCAGAAGTTAAGCAGAAAGCAATCCACGGTCTTAACATTTCCTTTCAATGGTACTAGTAACAGCAACTTTGTTCTTTAAGAAATTAAAGACTATTATCTAGCACTAGACTTTGAGCCAAATCACTCTGTGATAATCAAAGCAGACAATGAAAAAGCTGAACCCAGTGGATTTCTGATTGTATTGAAATATCACTGCAAACCTCTCCTACACGTTCTCACTTGCAGGTGCTGTAATGAGTATCATGATCTTTGCAATCATGTGTATTTATTTAAATGTCCACTTCTCTTACTTGAATGCCTTTTTTTTTTTTTTTTTTGTGCTTCAATGAAAGACAGACAGAAGGCTGTCACTCTGAAATTCATCTGTGTGTTTTTGTGTTGACTAATGCTATTGAATTGAAGGTGTTGCCCAGACTCAGTCACTGAAGTGCTGTCAGTCCTTCCCAAAACCTTTGGCCTTTACACTGGTGATCTATGGAAATGGGACCAATGTGGTACATTAACCAGAACTGTGAAATCTTGCTCTGATTGTAGATTAATTTTATTTCATAGTGAATAAGCAATAGCAAGAAGGGGAGAACGAATGATTTCCAGATCCTATCCCTGGCCCCAAATATAGTAGAATTTTTACTAGCTTGAAAACCACTAAAATACAATTATGACGGAATCACATACTGTCATTTTTACAAAAGAACCCCCCCTTGTGACACAATAATAATAATAATAATAATAATAATAATAATAATAATAATGGTAGTTTGAAGTACAAGCTGTGTAAACCCTGGTTCCGATTCAGCATTCTTCTTCATTGCTATAAACATTGAGAAATTTGATCTTAGAAATTAAAACAACATTTTGACATGGCAGGAGGCAGAACATAACTCAGTTATCAGTGCTAGGCCTTTTTTTTTTTTTTTTAATTTTAGTGTCTGCTCTCCAAGTGCCCTCTTTCATAAAATTGTATCCTGTGATACTTGGCTTTCAAACTTCCTGCACAGAACCCCTGCAAACAACAGCATCAGAACTGTGTGACTGATTTTCTGACTTAGGAGTTGCCTAATGGAAATAGGATAGGGAGTCATAGACTCACAGAAGGAAGGGACTTCAAAGGTCATGAAGCCCAGAAACTGAGCAGGCACATCTTCAACTGGATCAGGTTGCTTAAAGCCCTGTCCAACCAGACCTTGAATGTTTCCAGGGCTGGTGCATCTATCACCTCTCTGGAAAACCTGTTCCAGTATTTCACCACCTTCATTGTAAAAAAAATTTCTTACTGGCTCCTATTGGAATTTGACTTCCAGTTTCCTAAAATGACTTGCATATTTCAAAAAACCAAAGCCTTGGAAAAAGACCTATGCAAAAGTGAGCAGAATATTTTACCAATAGTAAATTGATTCCCCATTGATCATTATTGATGATCAGTGATGCAGACCATTTTTAGAATAATTTTATTTATCTGTAGGATAAAAAGCTACAGAAGAAAACTAGAGGTGTGGAAATTCGGCAGATATAATGGGCACACCAGTTGTTGGAAATATTAGATTTAATAAGTAAATGTGGAATACTTACCCTCTTTCATTTGGACATACATGCACCCTTGTGAATCTCAGGTGATGAAGTAATAGGAGGCACTGGAACAACCTTTGAGCTCTTTCAATGCAATCTGGCTCTAACTCAGCAACAGCAGTGACTGCAGCCACACAGAGGCAAGCACTTTCACTGTAATATTCTGCATCAATGTGCTGCTTCAAGATTTGCTTCAAGTTTTGTGCTTTTTGATGTAGTTATATCCTAAAATTCTGACACAGTATTGCTGCTCCTTGCTGTTGCAAGGTGTCCTTCCTCTCCCTCCAAACAATATTGCAAGGATTTCAAAGCAGACATTCCTCCCCTCCCCGAAAGTGCTAACCTCAAACTGTCTTCTGCGTTACTGAAGTTTATGATAATGTGATAAGAATGAATGTTTTGATCCACTTGCTTGTAGTTAAATGAGATCTATTTTGCTGACAATAAAAATATGGAGTGTCTTGACTGCTTCCTTGTGTCTAAAATAACTATCAGGAGACATTTTTTCTGTTTGCTTCTCTAGCAGCATTAATAGACATTCCCTGACAAATTGTTTTTGTTGTCACAACAGGTCCACAACTAATTTTTTTTTTATCAAATCTTGCTGTTGTTCCACAGCAATCCATTTCAGGTATTTCTTTATACAAAGTTTGTATAAAGTTCCAGATACTGATTTCTGGTTCACACAATGAACTGTCATAGGCCCTGTTTTTTAAAGTCATTGAGAGTTTAATGAAAACTGCAGGGCAGTTCTCCCTTCTTCAGAGAAGAAGTTGTGTTTTCATGTTCATGAAATGACGTATGTTGGACAGTGAGGCAACTGTCCTTGCTATAGCTGCTTGCAATAAAATGCACATAAAATACAGAGTTTTCTCAGTAAGGCACATGCAAAACAGATACAGATAGCTCAGTTTTATAATGTGCCAGTGTATAATCATGGTTCACTGAATTTGATGTTTACAACACCTCTTCAATTATTACTATGATTCAAATAGATTTTTTTAAAGCTTCCTAAATGGGAATGAACCCATTCAACAAATACTCGGTTTATAGAGGATCAGGGTAATACTTGGAGCAATAAACTATTGGTTTTAAGAATAAGGTTATCTTTATCTCTGAAATTACAGCATTTAAATCAAGCTCTAAACTGTGCACTGAGAAGTCTCTGGCTAGAGTTGTATCCTGCCCTGAGAAATCTACAATCCAAGACAAACTAGTGAAAATCTAAGCAAGCATCTCTGAGGTAGGTCATATGAAAACCCTGTGGTCTTGCTACTGTTTTATGCTCAGTTGATAATTGCAAATTGTTTCCTCTCTGCTGCTCCAAAGAAGCACGCTCTACAGTCAACCCTCTGCATACATGAAAACCTTGTCCTTAGAACACCTTCCCTCCCATTAATCAAATGCATTGGTTGGCTGAAGTTCTCCTTTTTCTGCAAAGAAGTAACTGAGATTTTATGTTGGGAAGAATCAGGACTAGGAAAGAAAATACTGCTCTGTAGGCTCAACCAGCCTACAGTATCAGAATAAATGATTCTTTAAAATCTCTGAGAAGTTTTAAGTTAATCTAAGAATTTTAATATAAAACATCAATAAATTCAAGCTTCCAGGGGAACAGTATCTGCAACACATACTAATCAACTCTTTTATTGGTGTAGTCAAGCTGTTCTAACAGCCACTTGGCAACACCATACAATGCACTGTTCTGTCTGGGTCATGGATGGAAAACTGAGGAGAAAGTGCTTGCTTCCTATAATTCCCAGGGACATAGCAGGGCAAATAATTAATATCTTTGCATTTAAACTGAAAGATAATAAAATGACAAGAGCAGGTTCTAAGGAGGCACGAGGCAGGTGCAGCTGTCTCTATGCTCCTTCTGCACATGGATGTCCATAATGCTTCCTTGTATCATCTTTTATGGCAGACATGAAACAGAATCCAATGGATTCAGATGAGAGGCCGGCCATTTTTCAAGCTTACAGTCCTGTTAATTTGCTTGCTCTCCTGGGGAAAGTGCCCTGGACTGTCTCATTCTAACATGATACTCTGGAAATACTGCTGAGATGCTTGAGAATGCTGGCATGCTTTTTCCTCCTGTGTCTCAGTGTTTGGGATGGGCCTCACCCCCTCCCACTGGTAAGACTGTATGATATTCCACATATGAAATGACCAGGAATGGATCATAAATGTCAATGTGCAAAAGGTCAGCTTCATAGTGTTGTGTCAACAGCCAGCATTGGCTGTGGACAGCCTGCACACACATATCAGGGTATCAATCTTCATTCTAGAGCAACTGACCTTTAACAAATACTGATCTCACTGGGGTGGGGCTGGTGGAAGGAGTGGCTCACCAAATAGCAGATGGTGATCCTAGCTGCTCTCCTGGGCTTAAAGCATAATAGTTTCAACAGACTCATGGTCTGGTGGAACTGATGCTGAAGGAAGACATGTAGTGAGTACAGGTTTTTTGGTTGTGCTAAGATCTTTAGCCACCACCTCTTCACAACCAATCTCAATGCTCTCCTATTCTCTGTGGAGGGCAAGGATAGGATATTTTGAAATGCTTTTTACATGTGGTACCAATGCTTTTCCACCTCTTCTTCACTTCAAACAGGAGTTGCCATTTATGTCTTTGTTCAACATTTTCCCTTCAGCATTATTTGATGTATAGCACTGAACACTGTTTAAGTAAAGGAAGAATCATTGAAAGTGATTTTTGAGCATTTTTAAGATCACTTTTCAGTATCAGTAGTTGGTGAAGAGGGAGAATCTGGGAGAATCTGAAGGAGCATTGCCTTGGCAAACTACAAAAGCAACCATCATGGTGCTTCTCTTCTTGACACATGAACACAAATGATCTAGTGTCAGAACTACCTCCTCATAGTACATCATAGGTGACCTATTTAAAGACAAATATATATGAATCCTGAAAAGTGAGGGCATTTTTGAACCATAGCACGGCTGACCACTAATAAAATGAAAAGGGTAAAGTGATATAGTCAGGAACTCAGTTTCTTCTTGGGAAGATCTATTTTAAAACCTTACATCTCCAGAACTTTCCAAAATTTGAGTCCAAAGATTCAGGCATATAACTGAATGTTAAATTAATAAAATCTTTATATTTAATTGTGCCTGCTTATGAGCCACAATCTCTCCTATTGACTGGTAAGAAGATATTGCTAATAACTAATTAAATAGATCTTTTAATTTACAACAGTTTTGTCTCTGTTGTTGGTCATAAGTGGTTTTGACAGCTGTTTTGATGATCTATGCTATACAATTCTTTCTCTAGATATATGTTTGTCTTCATATTTCAAATACCTCTATATGGATTTTCTTTAGAAGGAAGGAAGGAAGGAAGGAAGGAAGGAAGGAAGGAAGGAAGGAAGGAAGGAAGGAAGGAAGGAAGGAAGGAAGGAAGGAAGGAAGGAAGGAAGGAAGGTAGTTTTCTGTTTCTGTCATTCTCTTTCTTCACTACTTCAGCAGTTCCTTCCCAAAATACTTTCATGTAGTTCTTTGAGTATGGGAAAATCAGCCAATTTGTCTTTTGAAACTTTTTAGTCTGGGGCCACTCCCTGACAGGAAAAGATATGATCAAAACTTTTCCTAGTTTTATTATGTGATAGACTTGCACGCTGCTTTTGGGGGTTTTGCAGCTCTGCAACAAATAAGTTCCCTTCTCAGCATCACATTGCAACTGAACACTGAAACTAATCTTCATAGCCTGCTAGAAAATGAGACTTTAAAGAAAGATATTTTCCTGGGGCTAAAATACAGAAAAAAAATCTCAAACTTGTGAGATATCCCTCATAGCTTACAATTCAAAGAAGACTAGAATTTACTTGTCTGGGCAGCACCTCCACTCATGCCCTGAGCTCTGTGCAAAAGGTATGAAAACTAGTACAGTCAGTATGGGCCCATGACAAAAAGTAAAGGAATCCAATTAAAAAAACCCTGAAATTAAGACAGAATAACTGCACCTGCTGTGGTGTGGACTGTGTATAGTAATACACTAAAATGGTGATGCTCATGAGAACAAAGGCATAATCACCTTTTTTCCCACAGCAATGGGAAAAAAGCTACATGACCCTCCTTCAATGGACTTGTTATTCCCAGTGACGTTGCTGAAGATCAGAAATGAGATAGATCACCAATTTACAATGCAGTTTTTCATTATCATCTTTGCAGACTCCTAACCACTGAAATCCATTTAAAGGTCTCTGCATATATGGTCACTTTTTCAAGACACCTATACCCAAGGTCTCTTCTATTTATGCAAAGCGTATCTGCTTCTCCTAACTCAGGAGCTGCAGGGTTTTACTCCTGAACTTACCTTCATGGTGAAACAAAATGCTACATTATTATTAGAATCTTTAGTTTTAGTGGTAATTGCATAGCAGATTCAAAAGCATTTTAAGAACTACAGAGTTCAGACTTACAGAAAAGGTCAGACAATTTCAAGAGTATTTTCTGTAGGCATGCATGAAGAGTATGAAAACAAGATACAGAAGTATGTAAGATAACTGGGTACTTAATGCAGTTTGCTTTAAGTAATTTTCCCAGGGTTTCACATTATTTCATTAGACATCTGTGCTGAGTTTGGAAATTTTGGAGCTGTGGACTCTTGTTTCACATTATTATTGTGCCAACTAGTTTGGGAATTTCTTCCACACTATCTCCTGTTGTCATTTAGCCATCTAGGCTTCCTGCACAATAATATATGCGGAAAATTAGTTTAATATGCTGGTTTTGATTGGGACAGACTTAGTTTCCTCCACAATAGCTTGGTGGTGTGTTTTAAAACTGTGCTTGGAGGAGTGTTGACAACACATGGATGTTCTGGTTGTAGCTGAGCAGTGCTTGTACAGTGTCAAGGTGTTTTCTTCTTTCACAATGCCCCACCAGCAAGGAGGTTGGGGGTGCACAAGAAGCTGGGCAGGGACACAGCTGGGACAGCTGATCCCAGCTGATGAAAAGGATATTCCATACAATATGATGTTGTGCTCAGCAATAAAAGCTAGGGAAAGAAGTAGGAAGAGGGGCGGACATTTGTCTTTCCAAAAACACCCTGTTACATGTGGTTAGTGTATTTTTAATTATTTTGGTCACATCAAACGCACACCCAACATACACAGAAGTGAGAATTGCTTGTTTGTAACCACTGAGCATTTTCTTCACTTGCCAGCTTCAGTGTGCACACAAGTAACCCTTCTCTGTTTGCATTTGCCACCTACGTGCATATTTTGCCTTTGAGACCTGGGAAAAACCCTGTGACACAAAAAAAAATAGTCAGCAATGGTGAGAGTCCTGTTTGACTAGTTCGACATGCCAGTAAATAAAACAAAATCTAGCAAGGACAGGAGAGTTTTTAAAAAGTGGTTAAAAGGAAAGCAAATGCATGAAACTAATCCAGAAGTGACTAACCACTGTTTAACTTTTCTGCAAGTGATGCTTCATCCATGGTTTTGACACTAAAAATTTAGAAGAAAGGAAAAAAGCTAGAGCTTTTTAGTATGGAATACTAGATTTCATTAGTATTTCATGATATAGATCATAAAGCTATAAGAGAAGAAATAACTTAGTTTTCGAAGAAGACAAGCTTAGTTTAACTTTCGTTTCCTTGTTGCTGTATGAGCCCAAAAACACTTAGTGAGGGAAGCTCATGGACAGAACTGAGAATCTTCTCTCTACCCATCTTTTTCCTATGTTTAGGAGGAGATACAGAGCACAGGTAGAAACACTTACAACCTGTTTTGTTTGACACAGTCTCTGTGAAGAGAGAAGTAGGTCCTCAAGGACATTAAATACTTCAGGTTGGAGGGGACATCAGGAAGTTATTTTGACCCTGCTCTTGTTCAAAGTGAGGTCTCCTGTGAGGTCTGACAAGGTGGCTCTGGGATTTCTCCAGTCTGATCTTGGAAGCTTCTGAAAGCTTGAAAGAAACTGTGCAAGCCCTCCAAAATTTCTTCTAATTTTGAAGAGTCCTCATAATTAAAAACTTTTTCTTTACATTCAGTTGGAACCCCTCTTGTTCTAACTTTGTCACTTGACTTCCCACCATGCACTGCTGAGTAGGTTGTCTACAGATATAATAAGACTGTGCTGGACATCCATAGGCAAATTAAAGCAGTGAGAAACCTCAATAAAAATAAGTATTTTTCCAAATGGTTTGAAGAAAGTTCAGGGGTTTTCCACATATTAATCAGTGCAGAAAACATAAACACAGGCAGTGCAGTGAGCTACCGTGGCTTCCTACAAATTCAATTTTACAGAGTACCTGGAACAGAGCCCATGATGACTTCAGATCCTATTAATGGAGGTGGTTTTACAGGGAGCAACACCACACACTGCTGTGATAAATATTTCTTAACAATGAACAGGAAAGTGCCCAGGTCCTGTTACACTTGAAGCCAAAAAAGAACATGAAACTGACATTATGACATGTAGCTCTGCTGGAGAATGTAAAAAGAAGTATTCTATGGCTCTAAGGGACCAATGGAAATGTTGGTGATCGGTCATGTTGGGAACCAAAACCCTTCCCATTTTATTCATGCAGATGCCAGGAAGATCCCAATATAAAATCAAAGTTACACTATACTTATATTTAATTGACATGAAATCTTGTCAAATTAATTCCTAAGTATAACTAAAAAAAAAAAAAAAAAGGAATTTAAAAATTATGAGGAAAATAATATGATGATAATGTTTTATTTGGATCTGAAAATACTACTAAAGAATTTGCCCATTCTTCTGGCTGAATCATTTGCACAGGTGTTGTCTAATAGTGAAGACTCCTTTTGACTCTATATTTCTGCCCATGAGACAGCCTGATCTCCATCATTCTTCAACAAGACAGGCATGCAAGTAATCTGCCAAAATCTGGCAGCATGGATTTTTAAAGTATTTTAAACCTGGAGGGATCCTTAGATTCCCCTGGAAATGCAAAAATTCATTGTCTAGGTATATTCTTGGGTTGTGTTAATGGCCTTCACTTGGGAAGTGCAGTGCTACAGCTCTTACTTTCCATATCCTGTTTGAATTTGAAGTTATATTTTCTAGACTGGCACATAACTGAGTAACTCTCAATTATTTAAAGCTTTTCTACTTTAAAAATTCCTTTGTGGTTCTCTCTCAAAACATTATGATAAAGAGGTCAGATGCTGGGCCTCTAACATTACCCTAACTCTTTGTTATGTCAGCTCAGTAAGTCAAAACATTTGCCTCTAGGAATTTGGAACTTATGCAAAATTTTGTTTGCCAAGTCTCATAATTTTGTCATATTTTTACATTTCAGCCAACTAGAAAAGTGTTTGGGAAAAAAAAAAAACAACCCAACCCAGAATTATGAGAAAAAAGTAGTCAGAAATAACTTCTAGCAAATAAATAAGGGGCATTTTAATCGTCAAAACATCACAAAGTTGTCAGACACTCCTCCATTTCACTTCACTTAGTAAAAATCCAGTTTAAAATTGGGCTCCATGGTGTAGTTCCCAAATCAGGCACTGCTATATTTAAAAACTACCTCATTCTCTGCAGTTAGAATATTACCTGGGTATTTTCAGAAGGCTTTGTGAATATGATACTGCAAATGCAATAATTTTAATTGTAAAGGAAAATTTTATGCTGAGCTCAAATCTACACTTGAGAAGACAAATTTGAGACAATCAAGAAATTATTTTCAAATCTATTTCATTTCAGTGCATTTGATCACAACTGTTTTATGAAGTTAAAGTTAAACCTAAGTAAACTTTTTGATGTTATTTTTTTCTAAAATCTACAAAGAAATGTCCAAAAAATAAACTCCTGAAAACCTCAAGGTAAGTCTCTTGGGCCAGGAATTTTGATATCATTCAGGAAGTCTGCAAGTCTGGGCAATTGGTCTCCAAGCCTTGAGCCTTGAAATTGGGCTCCAAATTGGAGGGTTAGGTGCAGGACAGCAGAAATGCAATTTTTAACTATGAGAGGACAACTGTAGGTTCCGAGAACTGTCTGACTAGAACAACCAGAATTTCTCCATTCCATCTTTCTATTTTCTTGCATTCTACATTTCTAATAAATGCACTGTTTCGTGTGGAGAAGATGAAGGGAAGGAAAAGAAATAATGATCAGACTGGAAATAGAGATACAGAAGACAGACGAAAAACAGAAGAGAGAAAGTGATTCCCAGAAAGTTTGTGTCTGTATTACATGTACTATATGTATTATTGCTATTGTTGTTGTTATTATTATTTCATTATGTCTGTATTATATGCCAACATGAAAATAAGGAAAATTTTCTGTACCATCATCACAGGTAGTGGTGAATGCTCTCTCTAAAACAGCTTGAGCACTGTTTCCACAGTGCAGGTGATCACAGACCTGCAGGGAGTGGTAAATTTTTACACTGAACATGAAGGCACTGCCTCAGATTTCCGTCTTTCATTTTGTACACACGAGATGTATGAGTCTGGTAACACCTAACTAAAATGGGTAAAACATCACAGTCTGAGAAAGAACAAAGGAAAGGCCCCCATGGTCCACAGTCCATTTTGCCTTCATCTTGCCTTGAACAAGTGGAGTGTGTCATGGATAGGGAGTTGTATTAGCCTTGGAGAAGTGATGAGTTTCATGGGGTATTTATGCATGAGCAAGTGTAGGTCTGTTCCACATCAGTGGCTGAACTGTCACTGGAATGATGATGAGGGACTTGAGTTCATTCAGCCTTGGCTTGACTATCACAGAAAGGGAAACAACTTTTGTAGACATGCTAACAGTGAGGATGAGCTCCTGCTGCAGACAACAGAGCATTGCTAACTCCCAGCATTCATTATTTCTCATCAAACCAATGAAGAACATCTGAAATATTTTCTTTATTAGCTGAAAGGACGGCTTGGAGGAATCTGTTTAGAGTCCCTTAAGCATGCTCCAGAGCTGTGTGCATAATTTATTTTTCATTTGAGAAAGCACAAGAACCATTCCATGTGAATATGTGGTTTCAATTATTCCTGTTCTCCTAGTGCTATGTGGCTTCATCTTTGCCAATTTTCCTTTCCAGAAACTATTCCTTCTTCTGTTTGTCAGACAATACACAAGACAATAGACATTGTTTCACGTTGTCTATTGTCTAATAGAACAATGTTGGGGGCTTCCAGGCACTATCAAAAGTACCCAGTACTTAGAAAATAAAGGCTCCCATTACTCTTTCAAGCTACAACTCAATATTAAGTAGGTGGAAAAGAAAGGAAAGGATCAATAATTTGTTAGGCCCAACATTTCCCATATTTACTAGAATAGGAGTGCAAATTATTTTCATTAATATATACTGAAATCCTGGCAAAACAGAGATCCAGGTGAATGGATTAAGAGACTTTCTGAATCTTCCATTTGTGGCTGAGTTTTTCCTTGGCCAGCCCATGGCTGAATCTCATTATTCTCTCCCAGCTCAGAGACTGCCAGTACATATGTGAGAAAGAGATGTTTCCCAGAGACATGTAGCAAATGTGACAGGAAACCCTAAAACATTGTGACATGAGGATGGATCCAATACATTGCACACATCAGATTTTGCCAGGACTTTTTCTTTTTTGTTTTCTGCTCAAGGCATAAATAGAAGAAAACAACAGTCCTCAGTAACTGGTCTGCCAGTCACAGTGTGAAATATTGCTTTGCCTTAACCTTAAACAGACTTAAAGATAAAAGAAGATAGCAGAGGATCAGAGAGGATAAAGGCAGATACACTATTTAAGTTTCTCCCAATGGACTCGGTGACTCCAAAGAATGCAGAGATGAAAAAATCCTGTGCAAGCTGGGGAAGGTAGAAGGAAAAAATATCTCTGATTTCTCATTACAGACAGAGAAGTGGCCATGAGGACATGGAATGAAACAGAAAAATGTGAGCTAGAAAAGCTATTGGTCATTGAAGGGGGACAATGACTGCTAGCTATTCCCACAGATCTTACTAGGGACAGCAACTTCCTTACAGAAAATTAGAAAACTAAATGTTGTCCCCTAGATAAGCATATAAAGGACTCTGAGCTAGGGCCTCATTCATATCTGTGTGCCTGCCACATTGTGAACATTCATGTGTGCACACTCGTGGGTATGAATTCACTTTCAGCTTCTGTAATAATATTTTCCTTTCAGTACTTATGAAAGGTGAATATCAGTCTGGTGGCAGTCCTTTAGGGATACCTTTATATCTTGATGATGCTTTTAGCTGAGTGGTGTCATATTAAAAGCTTTTTCTCATAATAGCTGCCTAATTTACTTCATAAACTGTCAAATTACAGTTGACATCTTCAGTACCTGTTCATGTTGGGCCATGTTAGTATTCAGATGTCCCTGCTTCAAAGAGAAACAATGTATGAATCAAGCTTCTACTCTGAGGAAAATGTGAATGCTGCAGAATAATAATGAATAAGTTGAACTGGAAAAAAGAAAAAAAAGAAGAGAAATTAAATGCACTTAATAAATTCAATAAATTAGGACTCAGAACTGCAAAGTTAACTTTGAAGTTAAGTGTGGGAAGAAAGAGAGAATAGAATTTGTGTTTATGTCAGGTGGCTGCTGATTCTGCTCAGCCATTTAGAGGGGTAATAGAAGAATCGAATAGAGAGGACAATGGGTTTACATTTCTCCCTATTTCTGTCTTTCATACCTTTGATAGAAGTTGCTTTGTAAACGTAAAACATCTTGAAACCATTGAGCTTTTTCTCAACACACAACTCTTCTGCAGCATCTGTCTCTAAAAGAACAATGTCAAAATTGGTACTCTTAGGCAACAGATGAAGCTCATCAAAAGTCCTGTACTATAGAGCTTCAATTCTCTGTTCTGGTAAAAGCTTTCCTTAATAAGTAGAAACATATGCAGATGTACAATGCTGGACATATGCTCCCAATTTGTGATTGCATCTTGGTCTGTAAGACCAAATCATGTGGTCAGTTCAGCTGAAAACCTTCCTCATGTTTGGTTTCAGGAGTGTGCAATATATAACAGGCTTTCATCTAGTTTCCTGTCAATTTATCTTGACTGTTGAGTTGCCATTAACATTTTACATTTCTATATCCTTGACCATGCAAAGATGTCAGAACACTTGATGTATCCTATGGAGTAGGACACAATTATTCATACTAGCAATAGTCAAATTCATGGAGTTAAAATTTAAAGAGTCATTTAAAATTCCCATAGTTTAGAGGGAGCTTACTTTCAAATCAGGCACACAAGATTTGAAGGCCCTTAAGTGTTCAAATACTGTCCCAAATTGCACAAGAAAATACTACTGGACCTCAGAGGAAATTGCTTGCCCTTTGTTCTTACTTGTTCCAACACAGAACTCTCTTCCCATCATGAGCTTCTATAGCCATGTCATGTAGTCCAGTTTTACTGAAATTTTTAATTTGGCTCTCTGTGGAGAGTTAACTGATCTAGAATAAGACTGACTGGCACACTCATTAGAAATGAGCATTTCCTGTACCACCGTATCTGACTGAATGCAGAAATTTGGCACTTTCCAGGAGCAGCAGGTAGGGTTAAGTTGTTTAGTGGTAATTTTTCATGTTGACAATGCTCTCTTCAGTCCATAAATATCCAAATAATTTACAACTGCTTCTTTCTCAAGATTGTTTTTCCCATTGGACATACAAGCAATCAGTTGTGGTGTTGTTTCTCATTTAGACAACACAACTCTGCCTGGAGTTGGAATCTTCAAGCAGTGTGTCTTCTATTGTTTTCTATAGCCAGATCTTAAGTTTTAATAATAGCAAAATTGCAGACTCCACTGATGGCTATCAGCTTCCAGATGTTTGAGGCAAATGATGCTAATGATGCATAACTAAGTGAATAAATTTCTCTATTTAGAGCAGTGATGTCCTAACAATGTGCTCAAGTGGGGCTGTTTCCTCCATCAGACCCTTTGTATTTGCCTTGTCTAAAGGCTCTTTGTTCAGGAGGGTGTTGCAACTGAAGAACACATTAAAATGCTTTTCCTTCATTCCTTATATACAGGTGATGTCAGTGTTTGTTAATATTGTTATATTTAGAGCTTGTTTTCAAGCTGGGAGGTATGTTGGCCTTTTATTAGTGCCGAGAGGTGAAAGAGTCAGTGGTGCTAAATTATATGTACTGTGTGCCAGGAAGGGTCATGGAGTTTGATTCCTCTCTGTAACTAGACTATACTACCATATAGTCCTGTTCATAAACTTATCAAACTTTAAATTAATCACACAAACAGCGACAAATAAAGAAATCTCATAAACAAATGCAGGATCATGAGAAACATACAAACAATGGCAATGGAAACCAGACATATTTCTGTACATGAGCCCATCTGCTTGATTCCAGCTAAAACTGCTGAGTTAATTTCTGACATCAGGCAGTGGATTTCCCTTAACTCTCATCATGTAAGTATTAGGCAACTGCTCAATGTCAGGTTTTCTCAATGGCCCATAGTGGGAGACTGCTCCAGGTAGGAATTCAGCCTGCTTGGAGTGCCTCTCTCAGTTACAGAGTGAACTTGTTGGCTCTCTGACTTGTGACACACAGATGTCTGCCACTTACATTGGATGCCTGCCCCTGCAGTGTTATGCCTCAAGGAAATTTCTTTTCTTAGCACTTGCTTAGAAGGACGTCCCTGTGATAAGATACTTCTTACTTTTTCAACATGCATGTGTGACTAGTCTAAATTAATAATGACTGCAGGTTAGTGATTTTTATGACCTCTGAAAGCAGAAATAGTTAGAGGTGCACATTTTGACTTTGATGTCTCTGCCAGTAGTCTGCTTTTTAACAGCAACTTCACCCACTTGGGAGCCTTTTCTATATTACAGTAAATATTTAGACAGCTGCATTTGAATCAGAACTACAACAGCATTGAAATACGGCATAAAACTTAACATTTCATGGTTTCCTTTCAATTTCACTTTAAGGGAGGTTTACTCTTTTTGCCCTTTTTAAATGGAAGAACAACACATCTGAATAGGTGACATCTTTGAGATTCCAGTGGAAGTGTCCATTTATTTCATATTTGCACTCCAGATAAACTGTAGTTACAGAAAACAAAAGGAATTCAACTCTGTTGCTTGCCTCAGTATCACTTTGGACATCTGCCATCTGCTTTGACCTCAGTAGCCTCATTTGTAATATGAACTGAATGCTTCCAGATCTCAGCACTAGGGTTACTTTTCAATCAGAAATCCAGAAGAGATTTTTTAACATGTCAAGAATACTTACTGGAAACTGCTGGACCTGTGGTAGCTCAGTTCTAACTCAGAACATTATTCCACAAGTATGAGGGTATTATTTACTGAAGTAACCCCCTTCCAAATGAGATCAAAATTTCTAATACTTTAAAACCAGCTCCCTAAAGACTAAAAAAAATGAAAGACTGTAGTTACATTGATTTTCAGGATTATTTCCTCTTCATATTCTTTTCTTTTCTTTTCTTTTCTTTTCTTTTCTTTTCTTTTCTTTTCTTTTCTTTTCTTTTCTTTGAATTTTCTTTTCTTTGAATTTTCTTTTCTTTGAATTTTCTTTTCTTTGAATTTTGGATTTCTTTTACTTCTGATTTTTTTTTTCTGGCCTGTGTCTTCAGTTCTGTTTACTCACTAAGTATTTCCCCTTTCTGAAGGTCTTTTGCTTTCTTTCTTCCATCAAAATCCCTCCATTACCCCTGTATTTTTCATTATCCCAACTTTCTTTCCTTATCCTAAACTGACTATGAGAATGCTACTTTAGATTGTTCTCCCCATCTTCTACTTCAGAAAACAGCAGGTGTTGCTTACTTGAGGTATTTGTTATTTCAATACTTAAAAATGTCAGCAAGCCTCTCAGGGAGGAGGTCCATTATTACATAATTTTGAAAACCACCAAAATTGAGTATATTTAATTGTTTTCATATCTGTCATACTTTGCAAGGCTTAATTTTATAGGATGAAGAACATAAAGCAAGATTTCTTGCCTCTTAGACCTCAGGTTAAATTTGTAAAATAACACTTAATGTGAAGCTACATACTTTTAATTTTCAAATAAAAATGTTGGGTCAGAGACAGTTCTACCAAAGAGTAGATTAAAGGTAAGAAGTTCTGTGTGTGCTCCATATTTAGGGTTTGCTTCTCAAAGCTGAATTGCACTTGAAAATGTCTGAACAAGAAAATTATATAAAAAAAATCAGTATCCTCAACTCTTGTTAAAAGTGTCTGAGAGGAGGGCCACAAAGATGACCAGAGAGACAGAGCACCTTTTCTATGAAGCTGGGTTGAGGGAGTTGGGATTGTTCAGCATGGAGGAAAGAAAGCTCCAGGGAGACCTCATTACAGCCTTTTAGCTCTTAAAGCCTAAGAGAAAAAACATGAGTCACCTTCTATGCAGGTAGATAATGACAGGACAGGAGGAATGGTTTTAAATTAAAAAACAGAGACTTAGATTAAACATTGGGAAGAAATTATTTACTGGGAGGTGTTGCGGCACGGGAACAGGCTTCCCAGAAAGATTGTGGATTCCCCAGCCCTGGAAGCATTCAAGGCCCAGGTTAAGTGGAGTTTTGAGTACCTGGTCTAGTGGAAGGTGTCCCATTGCAGGGGGTTTGGAACTGGATGATCGTTAAGATTTTTTCCAAACCACTCTATGACTTTATGATTCTATGAAATACCTTTTTTTCTTTTTTTTTTTTTTTTTTCTTTTGACTGTGTAATGAAGGGAAGGGAGAAAATGGAAATGCAGGAATGAATCTTCATATAAAGCTAGCTAACTTATGATCAAATCCCAATTCAGAGAAAAGTTCTTGTTAGTGTAGGTGTTAAGAGATAGGACCATAGCCCACTTAGGCTTAGACACACATTGCTAAAGCCAGGGCAAAGTATAATCTTCCTACCCTCTGCAATAGTTCATCACAACAAATTCCATATGTAAATAGTTCTCCTTCTTTGCCATGCACAATAGCTCCTTAGCATTTCCTACATCTCTTGCCTATGGAGAGCTGAAAATACTAAGAACATAAAGGTAATTTACCATAGTAGCATTTGTGATTATCATTGAAGATTAGGAGCTAATTGGTCACACTAACACAAATAAAATTTACTGTTATTGCTCCCATTTTGTATAAGATGGAATTGAGATACAGAGCTGAGCTGCCCAGGGAAATAGCTGTACTTGGCAGCACAGCTGCTGTCACAATAATGCCACTTTAAAATACACCTGAGAGAAATACAATGGTTTGGAAAGAAAAAGAAACATCTTCTCCTCGATCCATCCTACTGGATGTATAGAGTACACTCTGGATGGGCTCAGATGAACTTCAGGGCATGCAGCCATCCAGAGGGACCTCAGCAGGCTGGAGAAATAGGCTGACAGGATCTTCATAAATCCAACAAGGGGAAGAGCCAAGTCCTGCAGCTGGGGAAGAGCAACCCCATGCTCCAATATTTCCTGGGAGCCACCAGCTGGGAAGCAGCTTTGCAGAAAAGGACCTTGAGGTTCTGTTGGACACCAGGTTGACCTTGAGCCAGCAATGTGCCCTTGCCACAAAAAAGGTTGCATTAGACAAAGCATTACCAGCAGGTCAAGGGAGATGATCTTTCCCCTCTGCCCAGCTCTGGTGAGGCCACACTTGGAATTATGTGTCCAGCTTTGGACTCCCCAGTACAAATGGACATACTGGACAGAGTCCTGCAAAGGGACATAAAAATGATTAAGGGACAGGAGCATCCCTTGTATGAAGAGAGACTGAAATAGCTGGGACTTTTTAGGCTGGAAGGGATCCATCAGTCTGCACAAATATCCGAGGAAAGGATGCAAAGAGGACAGAGCCAGGGTCTTTTCAGTGGTGCCTAGCAACAGGACAGGAGGTAGTAGGCACAATCTGGAATCCAGGAGGCTCTGACTGAACTTCAGAAAATGGACATTTCTGAGTAAAGATAATGGGGCAACTCTTCAAAGCACCCTAAAGGATTGTTAGGGAGTGAGAGAGTTTGTTATGAGTGGGCAGGACAGGATTTTAGCACTTCTAGGATTTTTCCTGGCCAAAAGTTAGACCCTTGATATTTAATCACTTTTCAAAGGACTATTCTTCAGCTAAGAGGGCTAAACCAAATTGTTTTTGTCTGATAGATCACGTAAGTGGGCCTGAGAACACAAATATCATTGCTTCCCTAAAGGAAAGGCTGGTCACAACCATCAACAGAACAGTGAAACATAAATTAGGTTTGCTTCTGTGAACACACGTTCCTACCTAACCTGAACCTGAACTTATTGAGACCCTCACATGAGGGTCATGACAGGCAGCTGTACAATTCTGAGTTACACAAGTTCCCCTTGCCCCTTCTTTCATCTCTTTGGACAAAGAGAGACCCCTCATCTTGACTGCCCCAGACAGAAGGAGGTAACAGAGGTTTATGTTCCCAGTCACTAAGGTTCTCACACATGTTCATATACAGCTCCCTCCCACCAGGCAATTCCTTTGAGAGCAAAGAATCAGTCTTATGTCCACAGGGGTAGCAAGACTCTCTGAGTTCATAGGGTTTATCCTCATGCACCTCTGCAGACAGACTGAACCCAGAGACCTTGCTCAAGCCAGCCTGCCAAACCTGCAGCAGATTTCAATCATTCCAACTCATGCTTTACAAATCTAAATGACTTTTCTTTGACTTCTGGTCATGATTAGAGAATGAAACTGCTGTCCTTGGTTTATGGTGACAGCTAGATGATGCTGTGGCTCTGTTATGTCCATTTAGCAAGAGACCTGTAACCCAACTGAACCTCACACATCAGTTTGGGGTTGGTGTGCTTTGCATGCTCATTTAGCTGAGTAGTATGAGAGATGTGAAATGACAGCCTGATTCCTGGGCCCTCACATGTTTTTTTATTGCTGATATAGCATGATCAAATTTTCATTCAGAGACAGCAAGTACCTGCAGGAATTATTAAGTAGGCATACCAGAAATCAGCATTGAAGAGATCTTATGACGATGGCTCCTTTTCAGTCCCTCTGTTGATATACTTCTGTTTTGATGGCTCAAACAGGGGAAAAGAACATCTTAAGACAGCTGAAGGCCATGGGCAGCTGTTATCCAGGACTGGGTTTTAAACACATGCAGATGGGATTGCTGTTGCCAGAAAAAGAGACGAGAGAGAAGTTTGCCTGGAACTTTAAGCAGAAGAGCTTTAAGCAAACCTTCGCCTTCTCCTATCACTAACACTGTTCCTGCTTCTGCAGACAGGGACAAAATATACCTGAAAGAGAAAGTAAGTGAAAAGAAGTGGAGGTAAATTGGAGTCCCTGGAAATATTTGGTACTCTTCTTATAAATCTGCTGTTTTTCTTTGAAATGTACAGTTACAAATAAGTTCTGAAAGTCCTGCGTGGGGTATGAATGAGACCATGGGAAGCACAGAAGATTTCTTACAGCCTCTGAAGAAAGCTGCCTCTCTTTAAAAGAGGAAGGAGTTTGGGAGAGCTTGCTTTCACTCAGCAACTCTCCATCAGGCTGTCTGTCCCTGAAACTCAGCCAAGTCGCATCCTTAGCCAAGTGTTGCAATTCCCTGTCACTCTTCTGCACCAACATTTCCTGCAGAGGCATGATTCCCACTTGGGTAGTCTTACCTCAAGCGGGGTAGTCTTATCCCAGGTGGAACAGGAGAAGTGCCATTTACACATGAGAGGGAAAAAGAGGTAGAGGTGATGATTCAAGTTCAGCTGAGGATGGCACAGAATCGTGGAGATGGTCCTGCCTAAGTATCATGGGTTGCTCTGGAGCCCTTTTTAGACACTTTACAGGGTAACAGGACTCAGGTCAGGTGTCTGGATGAAATCAACCTACTGCAGCAAAAGCTTGCTGTACCTTTCTGCCTTTTGCTTAATTTTTTGTTGGTCTTTTTTTTTCTTTTTTTTTTTTTTTTTTTTTAGTATGCTATCCCCACTTGATGTTTACCTGTTTTCTGCCCTAAACTTGCTGTGTGTTCAGACAGCTTAGAAACAGTTTTTCCTTTCATATGTCATTGGGTATTAAGAAATGGGCAATCCAAAGATGTTAAAAGCAAACCAAAGGACACTACAGCTCAATGACACAGGTAATTTGACAACTGAGAATTCAGCAGCTACAAATTGTGAGGGAAAGCACAACAGAGATCATAGGAATCTCTTGCCATCAAGAGATATGGTCTTGAGGGAGCCACACTCTGAACTTTGGCCCAATTGCAACCAGAAATTTGGTGTGTCACACCCCTGATTATCACATATCATCTCTGTCTCTTTGCTGCTGAAATATTTATGGAGAGGTACAAATTTTTAAAGCATTTTAAAATTGCGTGACTGTGGAGAAGAGTAAAACAGAGATTACAGGAATGTTCCATCATGCTCGTGTAAGGTCCTGGGGGAAGAAGGTCAGCCAATGAAAAGCTGTATTGGCCTTTCAGGGAGGTTGAATTTATGTGGCCACAGTTAGATGAGGTTATATACTTTGAATGCCACTGAGAGCAGAAGTTTTCTCCCTGTGTCCAAACCCACTTGCATTTACTCTATCACCTTCCTTGTGCCAGCACCAATGCTGATATTGCTGTGCTGCAAGCTGGAGATGTGAGCTTGTTGCAGAAAAGAAACCTGAGAAAAATACACGTTTTCAGCTGGATGGGCTCTGGATGTGTTGTGAGCTGAACATGAATTAACCTCAGCACGGGGAGGTACAGATGACTGCATGCCTGGGGCGCATACAAGGGTGAGGCTGAGCCCTCCTGGTCTGCCCACCCCACCCCAGTGGTGTGCTGTTGCATCCTGAGACACAACATACCAGCTGCTGATCCATCTCGCTCTGCTGCCAGGCTTTTGGCATCCTTTTCTGGCAGCAGCATCCTGTGAGATAGACAGACAGTTTGAAATTAGGCTGGCAAAGGGACTACCACTGCAGTCTGCTTGGTGAACGAGCACCAAACTTGTTCCTCTGAGCTTTAGCTATCTGAGAAGTATCTGATCCTTAATTGCAGGGAGCTACAAATAACAACCATCATTGTGACTAATTTTCAGGATCCATAGCATAGGGGCCTTAGCATCTGTGTTTCTGAAACAACATTTAAGAGAGAGAGGGGATGATTAAGGTGAGCTGCTGAGCCATAGCTGGGTGCTCAGAATACAACCAGAGGGAAAAAACCTGCAGGATAAAATATTTTCACAATCTTAACATAGTAGCTGCTGTGGATCCCGTTCTTGCAAGGTATTTGGGGAAACTGAGTACTGCAGTGTGGGTGATTATTTCCTGTGGGTGGCCAAACAGGTGAATCACAGGACTGGCTTGATCAGCTATTTATTCTATTAAGACCTAGGGTGTGCATGCTTTAATTGTATCTGACTTAATCGTGCTTAAGGCTTGCACCCAAGGAGCTCATGAACTTGGAGGCAGTAATGTCTTGGCTCAGGAGCTGAAGTCCAGAGGACCAGTAATTGTACAGTAACTAGTAAGTTAGCAACTGGAAACTTTTCCTCTAAGCCCTCCTACTCTATTACCAATTAATGGCACTGAATTAATGAACTATTCAAAGCAAATAATGAAATTAATGGAATGTGTCTGAGAAGAGGGAAGGGGTGTGATGTTAGAATACTTCCATTGTTAGCAACTTCATTTTTTAAAATGTTGGTCTATTTAAGAGTAGGAAGAAAATAACAATGGGAATATTGTAATGCTTAGGGCTGGAAGCAGCCACAAGCTGAATGAGACAAGTGAACAGTTACAGAGCAAACATCCTCCAAAAAATTTTCTCCTGTCCCAGTCTGTAAAGGGGTTCATTCTGCCTTGGTTATCATATCTTAATAAATGAGGTGAATATAAGAATGAATACAAAAACTTATTTAAAGCATAAAGAAAATGCAACTTGAGACAGTGTTTAAATTGTTTGGTTTAGGAAGATTAGAAACTGGGAAGGTGTGTACATAGAGGGAAGGTTTTCTAAAACAATGAATGAGAAAGAAGATGTTGATCCTGTCCTTCACATAGTGCAAGAAATCAGAGAAGTTGTCAATAAAAACAGAATTTGATTTACATAAGAAACGCAATTTGCTTCTAGAATAGTAAGTTTTCTACAAGGAAAAAAATTAAAGTGCACAAAAATCTCGACTTTGGGTTTTTTCTTTGTTTTGTTCCGAGTGGGGTTTCTTTTGTAAGGTAGGTTACGTTCATACCAGTGTACAGCAGCACAAATCTCCTGTGTGCAGTGGGAGATGCAAGAGACCTGTTGAACAGCATTCTCCAGGTGAAGCTCTGACAGGAAAGGGACAGTTGAATGTCCTGCAGATTCTCCCATCATCAGTGCTGTTATGTGCTGGCTCACAGGACACCACACCCCACAACGCACACTTCACTGCCTTATATACTTGAGTGTATATGTAAGTTGTATCCACAGGTGGATCTGATCCTGATGTTGGCATTTAAGAAGCCTCTGTCACCTTTCTGCTTTGTACATGTCACTGGTCATTCTCTGACAGGCCACTGAGTGATCTGCCATTGTGTCACAGTATGGCCAAGGCTATGTTACCCTAGTTTCACAAAGGAAAAATGGAAGTCATTGAAGCATCATGTAACCTTGAAACTTAATTGTAGAGAATGGCCTTGGATAACTTGCACTACCTCTCCTTATTTTCAACCTTATAACCTGTAGGGTAGAGCTTCCCTTTTGCTTATCTCATGTCCCCCAGTAGGTCTATGTTGATTGAAAACTTTGACTATATCTCAAGGGATAATATATTGTAATTCTTGTATATATTAAAAATACGGCTCAGCTAGGTTGATTTTCCCCAGGATTTTATTCACTTAAATTATCATATATATTTTGGTTTTTTTCGTTTTCAAATTATTAAGTACCATTAGATTATGCATATATCATTAGAACATGCATAATATTTTTTTCAACAACACCTGCATTCCCGATGTAAGAAAGGCCAAGTGCTATCAGTTCACATTTCATGTTACACCAAAGTTGTTTATTCAGATCTCTAAAAAGCACCCCACTGCCCAGCAGGAACTGGAATTTCATGTAGAACTGTCTGGGACATTCTTCTAGATGATTACATAGATAACATGCCGAGGAATGCAGCACTGCTAATAGAGTATTAGGAAAGTAGTCATTACCGTAAATGACTGTATTTTTAAGAGTGACTTTTTCTAACAGGTTTATCTAAAGGGTTATTATGTAACACAAACAGCCCACAGCTGTTGCATTTTTATGAGGTAAATCCTACTCCCAGTGACACTGTCCAAACTCATTGACCTCAGTTAGCCCATTCAAGTGGGTCCAAGAACAGATGACCTTTTGGCCAGCATTCACCTCCTCTTCTGTTGTCTCATGAGGCTACACAAACAGTTTAGGGTGTCTTTCATGTTTGAAAAACAGTTAAATTTTCTTTTAAAATTAGAATAGAATAATTCTTCTTGGAAGGTCCCTTTGGCAATCATCAAGTCCAAACTTGACCAAAAGTCAGAGCAGGTTATTAAGGGCATTGTCCAAATGCTTCTCAAACTGACGGGCTTGTGGCATTCACCCACTCTCTGGGAAGCCTGTCCAGAAGGATGCTGTGAGAAATAGCACTGAAAGCCTTACTAAAATCCAGAAAACCTTCACTGACTGTCCTTCCTTTACCAACTAGGCAGCTGATGTTACAGCAGAAAGATGTCAGATTAGTTAGGCATGACTTTCCCTTTAACTGTGCCTGATGATTTCATTGTTCCATTGCTCTCTAAATGCCTTTCAATGGCATCCAGTATGATCTTCTCCATAGTTTTCCAGGTACTGAGGTCAGAGTAACAGTTCTGCAATTTCCTGGATTCTTGTAAATTGGATTAATGTAGGATAGCTTTCAGCTTCCAGCCAGAAATGAATCTCCCAGACTCCGAAGGCCTGTGATAGATGATTTCAGCAGCTGAACAGACCTGTAAACTGCACTCTTATGTTTAGTGATATCTGTTTTTAGGAGGAGAACTCTGGACTAGTAAGGACAGATCATGATTATTTGGAATTCTGCAAGATTTAAATTTTCATGACCATAGTAGAGGGATATTTGGAATTGTTTCTTAAAATTGGTTTAATCAAAGAGTCTAAAATTATTAATTTATTTTATATATTTTTATTATTTCTATGTATAATATAATAATATAAATATTTATATAATATAAATGTTTATAATATAATAAAATAAATATTTTAATTATTTATTTTACATATTATTCAATAATTTTAGGATTTTAAACTTTGACTGTAGGCTTTTCTAACTCAGTATACCATCTTTGCTGCTACCCTGTGCTACATGGTTCTGAAGAAGGTAAAAGAGCACTCACAGTTAACACCTTGGAAAATAATTTATTCACTGTTAGCTTTTATTATGAAACAAAGGTTGTGTTTTGAAGGTTTACTTGATTGTCCCTAAAGTATTGCCCGAGATGTATTATTTTCAATAATACACTGAATACTGAATACAACATGTTGGCAATTCTGATTCTGCTAAAAAGAAAGCAGATATGATCTGCCTTGTTACTTGTTCCTTAGGAGAAGAACGGATGGAGTAACAGGTTGTCCATGAAGTAAATTTGGCTAAAATAGCCACTATAGGATGCTCTGCTTGGCACTTATTCCTGAAAGACTCCTGGTGATGTAATGCTGCCTTTTCCTACAAAACTGTGTATACCTCCAAAACACAATATTTATTTATATCTGTGGAAAAGATCCACACTTTCCTGGGACAGACTAGCTGCTATATTAGAGTTTACTAAGACATTAATTCTAATCAATGCTCTTCTTAAATTACATGTAGGGATGGAGAAGCAAGGCAAGGAAAGCAGCAAGAGGAGAAAGGGTGTAGACAGGTTTGCTTAATTTCATGCCAGCTGAGTCCCCACAGCATATTCAGAGTGATGAACAGAAAGACTAACAGGAGACATTAATACATAAAGAGATTATGTGTTTTGATCAGAAACAGATGTGCTGAAATGAGACTTGAAAGGGTTGCTAGCATCAGCATCTTGTGTAAGATACTGACATTAATCAGTATATGTTGGAATTGTTCCTGATTAGAAACTGCATGGACTTTGCAGGATCCCTCTCCAGAGAACACTTACTACTGCAAACAATGACAGTGTTAGACAGCCACTTCTAGTCTTTTTTTATTATGAAAATAGCAAATGTCATTGTAAATGCAAAAACTATAAGGAAGTTTCTTTATTCACCTAGACCAATGGAACAATTTTTGATGGAGGTCTTTATTTCACTTACAGGAAATTTCAGGTATGTGTTTAAACTATTTAAAAACAGATATATTTTACCTGTGTATAATTGTTGTTAATATTGCAAACTTTGCAAGTTTTATAAAGTTCTGTTCTCTGAAAGGAAGTATAAATATAAATTTTTTTGTAATACAGACTTCTGTCTTCCTACTTTTGTTTTTGTTTTGTTGTGATTACCTACACAGAATCCTTTAACTTTCAGGAGAGTTGCAACCAGCTTGCTCTATGAGCCACCTATTCTGTGAATTCTTGGAAGTATTCACAGTAATTCCATTTGAGTAGCAGCTGGGATGCATCCATGGATTTTCTGCTACCCCTGGTGTTTTGGGAATCAGGTTATCAAGAAGTGATGGCGTCACCAGTGATCTCAGTGGAGCACAGAACATTCCCCAGCAGCAGAAATATCTGATAGTGTGGCGCTGCTGGTATGTTTAAGTATCCAGTAAGTTCTCTGAGGTAACAGCCACATGATGCAGTGAAATTGCTCTTGAACCCTATGACTGCCCTGGTGACCATGAGGAGCACAGCAGGTGTGCCTGCAGCACACCAGAAATTCAGTCCCTTTCTGTGTGCAGGGCTCAACACAAACTGCAGGCTGTGGCCATTCATGACACAAGATTACTGTCAGAAAGGCATTTGAAAAGAGAGCACATTATTTTCACACTGTGTTTCATGTGTGCTCTTTTCTGTATGAGTTTCCTCATCTGAAGACACTGTGATGTTGTGTAGAAGGGATATATGTTCTACCTTGTCACAATTATATAACAAACATACCACCAAAGCAGTGCCTATTCTAATGATCACTTTCCTGTCTTTTGTCCTTCTTTCTCCCTTTCTTTTTCTAAATAAGTTTTACCTTAGGCCTATGGAAATGTTTTTTATTGGCTACCTGAAAGGGCATCAATAAACAAAACTTGGTTCCATTGGTTGCCATTTGCCTTGGGTGTAATTAAATAACCGAAATTACTCAAGCTCAATAAATGCCACTGGGTTTGTGTGTGTTTAAAATTTTCCAGACTGTTTCAAAATCTCTATAAAGGGGGAAGAAAAAACCCTTAAAATACAGCTTAGTCCATAGAGACCTACCTAAAGTAGAAGGATTTAATCCTTCAGATTAATACAATAATTGGCCACATATGCACACAGATTACAGGGCTACAGATCGAGAGCAAACACTAACTGCTGGTTTTTAGAATTAATTATTGTATTCCAGAGGGACACAGAACCCTTTCTATGCTGGTTTCAGACAGTGCAGAGTAGTGAACATGTGACATGAGAAAACAGAAAATTCTAGGCCCACGCATGCATGTAGCAGGATGTGGAGTAAAAAGGCAGCAGATCGTGTCTGTGGATAAACCTTATAGGACCAGGGCATTGCTCCTGTTACTGTTTAGTCATTCTGTTAGGAAGATGGGAGAATGGAAAATGAGACCAGGTTCTTTTGCTCCTGGGTTCTCTTTCAGATTTCACTGTGAGCTTAGTGTAAAACTGGGTAATATAAAGATTAATGAAAAGAGACAAGGAGCATATCACTGCTGTTCACTCTGTCATCAGCACTGAGACAATAAACAGAATAAAGATTAAAACAGAGGAGTTTTACAAGGCATTGGGGGTTTTTTTGGGCAATCTGGATCCATACTTAGAGATGTAAGTCTTGTGTGGGTTGTTTTTCTGTTTTTAATAATACATCAAAATAAACCAAGGTTATCAAATAAGAAAGCTATCTATAACAATGGACAGGGTATGAGGGGGAGGCAGAACTGAAAACCATTCTGGGGTAGTAGAGGACAAAGAAATCAACCCCACAGTCAGTGTGAAACTCTTGGTGTGCATATCGGTTATGCAAGAGAAAGAATGTAAAATGTCAATTAATATGCAAATTGTTAAAGCATCTGAAAAGTTTAAAAACTTGTTGACAGGAACCCTAACAATGAATCAATGACTGGGAAACATGCCTGATACTGAGAAGCTTAAAAAATACAGTCCATACAAGTATTAAAATAAATAAAAATGAGAAGTGGCATGTTAAAAGTGTTAAGTATCTCCACAAGGAGAAAATGTCAGCCTGGCAACAGCTCTGCAAAGTACCTGAGAATGACGTAACAAGAAACAGTGGCTTGAAGCTTAAGCCAATGTTAATTTTAAACAAAAGGAGTGATATTATCTGTAACAGCAGCATTGATTAACTGGGAAACAAAATTCCCCAACAAGTGGTAAATTTTTAATCCTCATCACTTTCTTGAAGACAAACTCCATCTAGACACCTTTACCCAGAGCTCTGGTATGTGGAGAGTTACAAGCATCTAAGATGCATGAAAGGTCAGCCTATGTGATTTTAGGGTTGCTTCTGGCCTTAAATTCTAATAATCCCCGTTTTTTCAAAGAGGTAGTGAGCACAAACTCAAGTAAACATGAGAACAGGGGTGGAGAGGATGGGCAATAAGAAAAAAGCTGGGAACAGCTACACATAAACAAGTTCAGAACTTACTAGGTACAAGAATCACCTTCTGCCAAAATGGTGATAAAGCACATTTTGTCCTTGACCTTGTACTTGTTCTTTTATGCTGGCTAAAGCCAGAGTGGAGAATACACTGTATTCTGAGGAGGCTGTCAATGCTGTGCTGGTCAGCTGGAGACCTATTCAGTCAGTAGGAAAAATGCCTGTGCCTCATTAAATGGTATGTTGCAGTTGAAATTGTTTTGCTCTTTGTGCTACCATTGAATTCTGTGTCCTCCCTTGTTTTGCAAAATGGAGCAGAATTAATAGAATCATGGAAAGTTAAGGGGTTGGAAGGGACCTTAAAGGTCCTCTAGTCCCAACCTCCCCTGCCAGTGGCAGGGCCATCTCCTACCAGACCAGGTTACTCAAAGTCTCATCCAGCCTGGCTTTTGAACACAGCCAGGGTTGAGACACCTACAACCCTGGGCAACCTGTTCCAGTGCCTCATCACCCTCACAGAAAGAAGTTTCTTCCTAATACCTAGCCTCTGCTATGACCAGAAGTTGTCAGTCACATGAGGGGTTTTGCTTATACTTTGACTCTTTGAAATACTTGTGTGCATCTTGCTGGGTTAATCATTGCATATGAAGTTACTTCTTATAAGATTGCATCAAGTAGTGATAACCTACATATTTAAAAGATAATAAATCTAGTAAAGAATTTCCAGTCTCTGTTTAGATAGTATATTGTGCAGAAGTGCTTGCACAGTGCACAACCAGCTGAAATGCACAGCATCACAGGCTTCTGTATTGTATAGCATTATAATCCAGTCTTGAGTTTTAGTCATTGGGGCCAAGGCAATTAGTGGCAGATGTCTCATAACTTTTACACGCTCCTTTACCTTATACATTAAAGATACTTGCCTTGAAAATTACAGTTTAGGATTCTAGACACAACTCTGGGTGACAGAGCCCATCCTATATTTTATGGGAGAGTGCACTGACTACAGCAAGACTCATGTATGAAATAACTGCTAGGATAAAGTGAAAGCTAATTTTAGATAAGATTTCTAATTTCTGATACATAATATTTGATGATCTTCCCTTTTCTAGCAATGCTACTTTTATCTGTGCTGTGGCTGGGGTTGGGGTTCCATAACTGTAGAGCACAAACCAAAAGAAGGCTCCAATGCCAGAGACCTTTGGTGTCCTTTGTGCAGGAGCCCATATACCCTGCATTGAGCTGCTCACTAGTCACTCTTTTCTGATAGAAATTCTGTGCAAATATATGAGTAATAGCACTGGTGTAAGTGAAAATCGGACTAAAGACAGACCAATATTCTTTTGTGTTGCTGTAGAATTTCTCAATCAGCTTATTTTTCTCAGTATTTTAAAATCCTTCAAATGGTTTTCACATTTGCAAAGGTAAAACCTCATCTTTTCCTTCCTGTGTTCTAAGGTATATGTGCTGACTTTCCCAGTGGTAATCTGATTCAGGGTTTGTTTTTTTTTTAAGCAAAGGACTAAATGCAACAGCCTTGAGTGCAGTAGATCAAAAATTTGGAAGACAATAGAACAAGAAAGTGGGAAGAAACTCCCACTGGGAAAGATTTTATGTAGGGATGTTTGTGGTAGGCTAGGTGTCTGGGATTTACTCAGCTTTTTGAGTAGGTTTTTTCACCTGTAAGGATGCCTGTGTTGCCTTGGTTGCATTTAAAGCTTACTCAGGTAAATAAGCTGGAAGACGCAGTTGTGACATCAATTTAAAATCCCCAAGTAGGATAACATTTTCAGCTACTCAGAGAGAAGAACAGCTGTATTTGCTTTCAGCTTCACATTTCAGCTGTTTGGAAGTCCAGCACACACAGAGCAGAGATGTGGAAGTCTTAGGACTATGCAGCCTGTATTCAGAGCCACAATGCATTTTGAAAATTTTTTGGTTTGTATCCCCACTGAGATGCAGAATGCAGTGGGTGGTCAAGTTTCTGGCACTGGTTTAAATACTTCTGTGATGTGTAAGAAAGAGGAGTCATGCATCAACTCCCTTGAAAAAATTGCTAAACCCATTCATGGTTTTGGCATGTCCACACTCTCTTTCACTAAGGAAATACAAAAGCCTGCAATCACCTGGATCACAGCTGATTGCAAATAAGTATATAGTCAGCATCTATAATAAGGGAAGCAGAGCTCTGGCACAAATCAGTGAAACTAATCTCTGAGGGATTGGCCTAGATGAGTTTCCTTTTGTGTAGAATCCAATTTAACTCCGTATCAGAAACACAACTCTGATTAAGTAAATGTCAACTCTCTTAAGGGGGTCTAAGACATCTGATTTGAGCAGAGTAGTTTTAATTTCAGAATTGCTGGAATTTTTCTAATTGTCTTTATTCAGAATAAAATACCACACAATTATTAAAGAAACTGTCTAATAAAAGAGCAAAGCTTTATATTTGTTAACATGGAGCCATCTTGGGTTAAGAAAATAAAAAACAGTTTATGCTTTGCCACTATGGCTTCTGAACCAGAACTGCTTCAAGGGAAAATGTCATTTCAGCAGGTATGTAGGACACGGATATCAGAACTCTTCTGTGTCCAAGCAGAGATTAAATAAACTTCTGTTTGACTGAAGATACTCATTTTCAGCAATGAGTATCTTCACATTCAGCTGATCTGATTTTCAGGAAAGCTAAACCCCTATGAATTCTGATGGAGTGCTTCACCATAGAGCAATAGATACCACCCATATAGAAAACTTTTTGCTATTTTCACAGGGTGCATGTCTGCTAACCTCACTCACTGTATTGTGAGTCAGTGGAGACAAATTATGCAGCAGCTGATGCTTATCATGACCAGATTGAATCACCTCTATCATTTCCTTCTGCTGCTGCCTGGAAAGTTCTATTGTGGCCTTGGAATCTTGAGAACAAGCCCAAATCATCTGCTCATTCATGTAGGCGAATTTTTTTAGTTACAAAAGAATGTAATATGTTTTATTCAAAGATGGCAGGATTTTTGTGAGGAGAGAGGAACCTCACTGAAAACTTTTCAAGGGGTCTTCAGTGTCTCAGAATGCAAATCATTATGTACAGCAAGATATTCTTTTCTTGTAAAAGATCTTTTGGGCAAATCTTGTTCTATAACTACCAGCCCTCCTTCTGTGCAAATGGCTTCACTCTGAGCAGCATGCAGGAGTTTGTACTGAGGGGCTTAGGAGCCAGAAATGTGGCACAGCTCAAGAAAATGTAATTAAATCAGGTAGACAAAGAATGCTACCTTTTTTAAAAAAAATCAATTATTTATATTACAAGAGCTCTGTTAGCTGATATAGCATTTTCAAATGAACCAAGTGAGACTCATTGTCTGAGCCAGGGTGCAGTCAAGCCTGGGAATGAGAACCAGGTGTATAGTTTTATGGACAAACACCCTGACATTTAGAGTTAGCAGCTGCATTCCAAGGTTGTAAATCTGGCGTCATAAAGCCTGTGCACTTTTTATATATGGGGTCTGACATACCCCCAGGTGTCAATGGTTTAGCCAAAAAATAGAGTTTAGGAGGGGGTGAGGTTGATGTTTGTAGCCACTGGAACTAAAACCTAGTGCAAATGGCTTGTATTTAATTGGAGTTGGCAAATACATGCCTTCTCCAAACAGAGATAAGCTGAGCAAGTCTTTGTATGTCAAGTTCAGGCAGAGATGAATTTCCTCAAGCCCTCTCTGCTCTTCACTCAAATCTCTGCTGCTGCCTTGTGTTCATTTATTCTCACTGCAGCAGAATGGCTACATCCTCACCACAGCCTGCCTGTGGTCCTAGACTGACCAGCAGGAATGAGAGTTTCATGTTTAAATAAACATTTGAGGCAGTCATTTGAGGTAGGCCTTTTTGTGCTGAGTCGGGCAAGGCTCAGCACAAAATCTCTTGGCTCGTCAAATCTTTTTTTACTTTAGAAAAATCAAATAAACTGTTGTTCCTGTCTCAGACCCAATTAATTACATTTATTTTCAAAAACATTAATCACCATTAAATGCTGGATCTGCTACCATTTCAATGCTGGGCTCTTCTCAAGGACCCTATCACTACATCTTTGGGAGAGGAGAGAAAAGGGGAAGGGGGAAGGGGAGAGGAGAGGAGAGGAGAGGAGAGGAGAGGAGAGGAGAGGAGAGGAGAGGAGAGGAGAGGAGAGGAGAGAAGAGAAGAGAAGAGAAGAGAAGAGAAGAGAAGAGAAGAGAAGAGAAGAGAAGAGAAGAGAAGAGAAGAGAAGAGAAGAGAAGAGTGAAGAGAAGCCTCTCCAAACTGCAAAAGTAAGCTGGTTAATATATGTGTCCCGCTGTTCTTGAAAAATCCATGTTGCTCAGCTCTGTGTCCTGGACAAAATTATATGTTTATCTTTTGCAGGCCACTAACAAACTTGTCAGAATGTTGTTACCCAAACTATCATCCAAACCAATCCTAGCTGGATATCACAAGGCAGCTACCAAAGGGAGCAGATGCTCTGTTTGTTCAAATAAAAGCAAGTGAAGTTCTGTCCTTGGTTGAATACTGTGCACTGTTACAGTATTTAAACAAACATAAACGGAATGACAGCCTCAACATCTGGAAAGGCTGTCTGACAGCCAAACTGAAATCATCATTAGTGGCCCACCACCAGGATTTAAGGATTGCTTTAAGGATTAATAATTAAACAATAAAAAGGTTTCATAAGTGTATGAACTCCCAGGAAAAGTGACAGAATCTCACTGCTTGAGTCAACCTAATATGAATAATCAGTGAGTAACACAATCAAACACGTCTGGGAAGAAAGAATAAGTCTAGTGAGGCATGAGCGGAGATTAATTCCTCTATTGAAAGGTAAGAAGGACAAAAAGGAAGGGAGCTTCTCCTTTTTCTCTTCCTTTGTTGAGTGGGACTTCATTAAAGACTAGCAATAACATTTCAGAGAACAGAACTACCCGTTAAGTGGTATTTTGATAGTCTTCAATATAATTTTAATCAAAATACATTTTATGTTTCCTTACTAAAATCATCTGGCTTTAACCATTCCCAAAATTTGACTTTAGCTACCCGGGACATAAAAAATCTGCAAAGTAGTTTCTTGATTCCTGAACACTTTACAAGTAGTACATCAACACACACTCTTCCACAGCCCTGTTACAAAAGGTCATGAGGTCTGTACAACTATCCAGTCTTATGTGGATACACATATCCAATCAGGGGATGAGCATCCACATTAAAAATCACTCCTAATAATATATAATATATTTTACAGTTTTGATTAAAGTTTTAATTAAGGGGCATTGCATTTACTGCAGCTTTAAAAAGTTTTAATAGTAGAATTTAAAAATTCACCTTAGGCATTTTAGCATAATGAACATCCTGCTGAGAATAAAGACAGAGAACATGTTAGGCACAGATGCAAACAATTTTAAGGCAAAAGTAGAATTATACAGACAGTGATCTAATCCTTAAAGATAAAGCAATAAAATTGATTGGAATGGCTCGAAAGAACACAGGGAACTAAAGAAAATAAGTAGGTAAACACGGAAGATTCAGGTAGAATTATAAGAGATCCTTCAGCACAAATAGAGCTCTGTAAACATGCAAAATAGTTCCCTCAAGAAAAGAAGCCCAAACATTTGTAATCTAAAAGATTTAGTACTTCAGCAGCAGCAGCAAAAAATGTGATTTTTTGACTACCCAGGGTAGGTCACAATGAAATTACATTCCTGACTTTAATGTATATTTTCTTCTGAGAAAAAACATTACCTTAAGCTTTTGTCCATATTTTAAATTTCATGCAACTTCATGTTCAAAATTATTCCGTAATCAGCTACCAGTTTTTTTTGTTGGTTTTTCGTTTGTTTGTGTTTGTTTGTTTGTTTTGTGGTTTTTTTTTTTTTTTAACTTATCTTATAAATAATTCAAACTTAATCTGATTTATTTCTTGAGACTCTCTCTAGGAGTAACAACTGCCAGGCAGACCTGATCAATTTTTTTGAGGAACTGCTAAACTGAGGGACATCTGCATTGCTGCCATCTACATTTTGGCCTTTTCCTAACACTGAGGACATCATAGTCTGCATGGATAGAGAGAAGCTGTAAAGACTTCAGAACTGCCCCCTTTTCTTTGAAGTGCTTAGGAACTATGCAGAAACACATGAAGGGAACTTACAAGACTTGGTATAAGGGTTTCTCCCATCCTTTTGTGGGAAACTAATGGAGGATTAGGGCCTCCTTCCACAACAGGTTTAGGGTAAATGATGAGCCCTGTATCTTCTTTCAGTGTTTCATTGAGACTAACATCCAAATACACGTGCATGATACCTCTGTTTCCTTGAGCAGAAAGGCAGCAAAACAGAGGTCCTGGGCTCTGATTGCAGATGTTTATATTACCCACTGAACCATGAGGAACTATGGCAACCATTCATCTTATCTATCTTTTAAATAAATCAGGTATTGCAGTGCTGGTAAAGATGAGTAGCTGACAGCACTACCTAGTGTTGTGCAGAGCCAGTGAATGCTGACCAAGTGGTGACTCTATATCCAAGTACACTCCTGTCTTTTCTTCCTTTTCAGCTCTTTCTTCTTTGATTTCTGTATCACATTTTGGAGATGCAGGTCAGAGAGATGCAGGTCTTTTCCTAATTTTGTTCTCCAGCCTTGTACTTCTGTGATGTGATACCTGTTGGCAAGATCTGCTGTTACCCCAATCTTGCCCTTTCAGCATGTTTGTCAGTAACTGCAGGCTTGACTTCTCAATTTCTTAAGCACAGCCCACTTCATTAAAAGCAGGCAGAAGGGTTTTCATTCCCTCCTTATGAAAAGCATGATGCTGCATGTTGTTAGTACATTTTCTTAGGGTATCACCTTATTTTACTTAAGTTAATAAAGAGATGAAGAAGCTTCTTTTTTATTTGTTTTTTCTTCTTTTCCATTTTGGCAGATTAAGCTGGCTGGGTCCTTACAGGCAGAACCCCTGTGGCTCTCAGTATCAGAGATAATTACAATGGGCACGCAGCCAACCTTTATTTTACTTAAAAATTATTTATTTCTCTTAACAATGACATCTTTATTTTGAAACTTTCCAGAAGAGTCATTATGTATTGTATTGAGCTGCAGCTCCCATGCTGCGATGGAGCAAGATGAAAGGTTTGAATCTTTAATTAGGATTCCTTTTTATCCAAATTTCCTGGTTAGAGCAGGAGGATGAGAATCAAAGACACAGCTTTGTGTTCTGGCTGTGTATTTCCATCTGTCAGAAAGAAAGGATTTGATTACTGGATATTTTTCTATAGCAAGAATCAATGATCCAGTCTACCTGAGACTGGTTGATGAACTCGAAATGGGAACAGAAATCCAGAAATAATGTCAGGAATATGTGCAATTTCTGCATAGATCTCAGATGTCGCCTGCTGGAAAATGCTGAGGTCTGGCTGCGTAAGGCTGGAAGGTAATTTGACACCTTGCACAAAATCTAGTCAAGTACAGTAAATGTGCAATAACCCTGGAATGCTGAATTACCACCTGGGTCAGAACTATATTTCTTCTGTGACATCTTCATCAGCTCCCTAGTCATGTAAAAGCTGAATTATAGATCTTCTGGTTATGCAAAATGTCTGACCTATAAAAGGTGGATCATTTATATGTGTGTTTTGAGAGTTCTCAAAGTGTCCGCTACCTTGAGAACAAAAACCTCTAACCACGTCTGCTTTGCTGATGCAGCAAAACTCATTTCCTGTAACAAATGTATTTATTTTAAGACTATGAACGGGCAATTTTTATTGTTCCAGGCTTTGGGAATCTCCCATGCTCCAGGCCTTGGAGGATAACGAGCTCTTCAGAAACTTCTTGCTTGTAAAATCTGTTGTACTCGTGAGATGGGGTAATGCCCCTTCTTGTACTAGTCTAGGTTGCAATATTATTTTAGAAGAAAACCCCTGGGGCCTGTGTGTTTGGACAATGGGTACCAGACTGTAGCTGTAGCAGAAAATAAACTTGCCAGTGTGCAGGGGAAATGGCTGAACAGTGGGGACTCAGCACTGGGATGGTTAATTTATTAAAATGTCTCTAGGTGCAGTGGGGGAGGCAGCCCTTCATGTGACTGCCTTGTAGGACAGCGTGGGCGTTGCTCAGCTGTGGTGGACACAGCCCCAGAGCTTGTCAATGAAAAAGTAACATCTGAGCTGAAAGCAAGTATAAATATATGAAAGGACAGTATCAGGGCATCCAAATGATCAAAAACGGTCCGGTAACGGTCCAGAACCATGTTAGACATTCACTCAGGATCCCAAAGAGATAGTGAAAATTACCCCTCAGGGATGTTCTATTTTATTTACCCATGACTCAGTTCCTTGATACCTCTGAATACTTTGCTTTCACTCCAAGAGGTGAACTGTATACCTACACGGTCCAAAACACCCGTGTCCCTAAACTGTGTATTTATGGTGACCTGAAAAACCCGTAAGTCAATTCTGCCCTTGGAATGTATCCCATTCTCAGCCTTTTTCCTCCGTTTCTTTTTCCTATTTGATTTGTTTGGATTGATAATTCAGAAAGATCACATTGTGATCACCTCTGCAGACATGTTTCAGTGCTGACAGTAGCAGTGTGGAACCAGAGGATGCTTTTCCCTATCTGAAGCTCATTCTCACAGATGTTGCTACACAGACCTGCCAGAGTAAGCAATGTAAAGTCGTGGGGAGGAGCCTCCTCCCTGAATAAACACAATTCATGAGAGGAGAATGCATCTGAAGGTCTTGTAAAATCATGGAGCCCTCAGGAGCAGTAGCATTTATTTGTGGTTTTGCATAAATTTCAGGATGAACACTTCATTTTAGCCTGTGAATTTTTGGAGGGGTATGTCACTTTTTAAAATGCTTTCAAAGCAACTCTGCATTGTGTGAGAATTGGGTCCATCTATTTCAGAAGTCTAAAATAAGGTAGGGAATAGTGATTTATGTGTGAAACCTAGTTGGGGTCAATTTTCTATCTATGAACAAGAATCTTCATTTTTCTGTGCCTCAGCTTCTCCATCTGTAAAAGATCATCATTTCAGAGCCATAAACAAAGGGTACTTCACCAAAATCTGGTGAAGTAACATTTCCAAGGGCTTGAGATACTCACACAGAGGTGATTAGAGAATATAAAAATATGACTGGGAACAGAAGTGGAATAAACAAAGTGCTAAAACACTTGAATGAGAAATGCTAACAGTGAATTTGTTCACTCTGGGTGGCAATTCATTTCACAGATCTAATATCTGCCTTTGGGTCCAAACAAATTGAATCCTGCACGGCTGAGAGAATAGATCAGATCTTATGGTCCTTCTTACAGGACAAAACCCAGACTGTCTTCTACAAAGCCACTCCTAACATGGAAATGAGATGAGTCTTGAACTGACAATTTCCTGAGACTTGAAAGAAATCTTATGCTTCATCTCCCTTGTTCTATGGAAATTCATTACTCATTGTCATGGAAATCTTTGAAAATCCTGTAGTTTCCTATTATCTCTCAGTTTTTCACTAATAAAATATCTGTGGCTCTGCTGTGTATTTCTAGCTGTTGAAGTGTTTCTGGCACATTTGATGTGGTGTGAGAGACAATAAGGAAATTGTGTGTTGCAGGAGAGACTGCTCTTCTCAGTGCTGTGGTGAAAGAAATCATCAGTTTGGTGAAGGTGATAATGGAAAAGGGAGATGATGTCAAGAATCCTTGAGCCACTTAATAAATCTTCAGTCACAACTGTTACAATCTCATCTACTTTGGTATTCACCTGTGAGTTAAACTGCTGTGCTTTCTTTATTTCTGACATGGGGTCTCTGCAACTGTCCACCTTTTCTTCCTCTTTCTATCAACCTGTCTAATCAATAGCATGTCCGTGTCTCTTCCATAAATCCTAATTTCAGAATTGCCAAGGAAGACAAATCTTGTCAGAGAACTTTTCTGCAGAAGTTTGGTCTTAAAAAAGGAAGCAGTTTTTTGTCCCCGTACCCATATGGAACTATGACCTGTAGGGAAATGCCTGTCTGAGCCTGCAGGCAGCCTGATACAGTGAAAAGAAACAGAAAACTTTAATCCTGTAAGATAATGGTACTGACAAGAGCTGTTAATAACTTCACTGTCACCCATTACAACACTAATACAACTAATCTGAAACTTCATACCATGCTTTCTCTCTCATACCGTGCCCCAAAACATCAGCTCTTCATATGCAACTATGAAAACATTCTGCAACCTCAACTGTGAATAGAAATATGCAATATGAGGTCCTGATGTCTGTGGAAAGTGATTCTAAACGAAAGTCAGCATAAAAAAAATACCAAAAGAACCCAAAAGGGCAGATTGTGCAAATGCATCCACATTGTTAATAATGTTTCCTTTTCAAATGGAACTGTTGTTCTGTGGGTCCAGATGAATTGTAAGGTAACATTTGACATCAGACATGGCTTCATGGTTTGCCCCTTCAATTAATACAGATGGCTTTGTGACAGTGATATTATTAATTTAAAATTCAGATGTCTGAACATATGTATACATGAAATATTCATATAATCTATTATCTACCCTTCTGAAATTGAAAAGCATTGCCTCAGAGTGCACAGACTTGTGATTCTCTTTCCAAGGATGTCTTTCCAATTTCTTTTTCATGTGGATGCATTTCCCTCTTCCATTCTCTCCTACAGTCTTCGTGTCATGTCACATCACAGCACGCCACATCATCTCATCTCACCTAATCATGTGCTTCAAAAAAGCATACAAGTCACAGACAGCAGATATTCAAAAAGGCCTCAAAAATACAATAACAAAAAAGGGGTTGAAATTTGATAAGAAAAAGTATGGGCTGAGTATCAGGAAATATTTGTGATAGTATGGAACTGGGGATGTAAAGCATTAGGCACTGAGCAGACAAATCCCTGCTCACATAAATTAGAGTAGATAAAGTAAAGAATTATTATTAATATGCTAACACTCAGTAAGTCTCTCTCTTGACACAAAACATCTGTCTATGATAAAAATAACCCCACTCTTTGAAATGCTGGAACACCTCTGCTGCCAGGATTTGGCAAGGAAGAGATGGAAGATCAGCACAGTGCCTTGTTGCTGGAGAGAACAATCTTTTCGTTATACTGCTAATCTGAATTACCCCTGAAGAGCAGAAAATTTCTGCAGGACAGGTGGAAAAGAATGCAAATCCAAAACAATTTTTTTTTGATTTCCACATTTCATTTCTGTTTTCACTTCTCCAGATTCTGTAGCTTGCTTGTTGCATTGCTTCTTCCTACAATGCTGGGTTTTTTCCTGAAGATACTACTGGGCTGAACTGTCATTTGATAAAAACTGGAATAATGCAATAAATTCCAGTATTTTATTTCTATTAGTCAACCGGCCACTCTATTTAGTAATTGTCAATGAGTGTAAGGAAATAAAAAGAGAAATTTACTATTACTTTTATACTGACACTTCAATTCACTTTTAAGCCAAACACCTATGTGGCATATATATGTATATACCTGTGGTGTGTACAGAAACATGTACTTTGTGCTTATATATGACTGTACTTTGTGTATACTACATTTTTGCTTCCATTTCTTTCCTGGGAACATCAAAATCTTCTCCTACTAAAACTAACATCGTAGATCTTTCCATCTCATTGAGTTTTCAATATTCTCCTTTAAAACTGTTACTGGACCATTGCCTAAATTCCAATTGAAAAAGCATGAAAATTTCTTGAAGAGGGTAATTTGTCTCTCCATGTAGATACTTAATAAAAGCAACTTTTCAGAGATTTAGACATTTTTCAAATCAAATCCGCTACAGATGGTGGTCTAATCTTACTCTTGATTACTTCACTGTAAATATAGTGACATTTCATTGAAGTAAAGGCATTTTAAGTGAACTATTTTATGAGGAAAAAAAATTCTGTGTAAATAGAGCCATTATGAGGCTGATGAACTCCTTTACATCCTACTCACACTATAAAATAAGATTGAAGTGGGACGTAAGCCTTGCACTGTGCATGATGAACTTCTCTTACACGATGAATGCTAAGTAGATGCATCCACTCAGGTTCTGTATTGCCCTGCTAAAAGAGGCCATGAGTAAGAGCTAAGATTATAAACAGGAGTTATGATTAATACAAACAGTTCCTTTCCCCTCTTGTTTGCCCTTTCTAATGTTTGTAAATAATTATTTTGTTATGCTTCCATTTGCATTTCATTACATGAATAGTTCTTTCTCTCCATCCACCAAAATCAAGGAGACATTTCTCTTTTAACTCCTGCACTAAAATGAACTGCTGAAAATACCCCCCTGTCATAAATTACCTCTGGCTGTATGGCTTTGCAGAAAAGAGTCTGGGGATACTGATGGACCACAAGTTGAACATGAGCCAGCAATGTGCCCTTGACACCAAGAAAGCTAATCCTGGGCTGCATTAGTCAGAATGCTGCCAGCAGATTGAGAGAGGTGATCCTTCCGCTCTGCTCAGCTTTGGTGAGGCACCACCTGGAGTCCTGCATCCAGATCTGGGCTCCCAAGTTAAGAGAGACATGTAGCTGCCACACAGAGTCCAACAAAAGGCCACTAAGACAATTTAGGGAGTGGAGTTTCTTTCCTATGAGGTGAGGCAGGGAGACCTGGGACTGTCCAACATGTACAGAAGTCTGAAGGGCGTGTTTGAAGAAGGCAGATCTAGACAGGCTCTTTCAGTGGTGTCCAATGACAGAAAAAAACCCAGTCAGCATGAACTAAAGCACAGCATGTTCCATCTGAACATCAGGAAATGTGTTTTACTGGGAGGGTGATAAAGCACAGGAGCAGGTTGCCTAGAGATGTTGTAAAATCTAGATTTGCTGCATTTTTAGTCATTCTGAGGCTGTAAATCCAAAGCAATTTCTTACTTTAGAATTCTTCATGGCTTTGCTTCTTCGTGTCTTATGTATTTACTCAGTCTCTAAGTTCTTACTCCCTTTTTCTTCTCTTTTGAAGAACATAAATCTTTCATTTGCTCTGTCTTTACTCTCTGCTATGACTTGATTCTTGTCAAAATAATTTTCTCTCTCTTTCAGGGAGCCCCCCTCCCCCAGATTCCTTTACTGTTTTTGCCTTCAGCAAATAATTCTGGAATGTTGTTGTGGGAATTTCAAATGAAGTGGTGGTGTGTAAATGGAGACATTTGTTGACACAGAGTTCTCCCTCTGGATCACTTGAATGGTACTTTTCAACCTCATGGTGAAAAATATTCAGTCTTAGACACTGGTACACTACAAACTTGAAGAAAACGAAATTAATTCTCCAGTTTACATTAACTGATTAGGGATAAATCTATACTTCTTTTTTTACCTATGGCATCATCTAAGCAGATGATTAAACAAGACAGAGGAGATTCTACTAATGCATCCTTGACCTGACTTGGTATGCCAAAAAAAATGAAAAAGCAGAGGAGATTGATGACATCATGGATAAATGGCTTAAGAACTTAAGAGTAGTTCAGTATTGTGGGATCTTGACTACAATGGATCAGTTTGAAGAGAGGACTGGAAGGGGGTGTATGTTATTTTTTGTATCTATCATCAGCTTAAAAGACTTGGTAATTCACGTGGCACATTCCTACATGTATGGATCACAGATCCCAAATGATGTATGGACAACCATCAAGCTGCTATGATGAAACACACACATCACAGCCCTCTGCAATCCAACAGCACAGTCAGTTTGACAAATGACAGGATAATTTTACAGCATGGCCATCCAGATCCACTAAAAGATCTGAACACCTAAATGCCTGAGCCTGTGATCCATAGTTCCTCCAGCTGATCTATTTCAGTTTCAGAGAGGATGTAGTTTAAGAATTTTTTGACTGAGTTATTTTAGACCCTAGGATACTGCTGCTATGCTTACCCATCAGATCACACATATGCGACTTAGAGTTTATCCCATCTAGATTTGCTCTGGCTGTACCTTGTAAGGGATCTATCTGATAGGTACTTTCTCAAAGCAGACATGGAAAACATGGAAATGTTTTATGGGATACAAACCAGCAGCCATGAACCAGCATCTGGCAGATGGTAAAGCCTACCTTTGATAGGGGCCATTAGGGATTAATAAGTTCTGGATCACTTTCATTTTTAGACATCTTGTATTTGTAACTCCTGGTTCTAATTAAAAAATGCTATAAAAATATGGCCCAGGATTTGTAACTCCTCTGCCCCTGGAGTTTCGCCAAACTGAAGTCACAGGTTCATTCCTTGTTGTAGTTAAGAAGGGCTTACAACCCAGGAACAGCTAGATGCTGGATTCTTCCAAGGAGGTGCTGAACAAGCAAGGAAAAACTGTGTTTAGGGAGGAGGTGGCAGACACTGATATATTTTCTTTAATTCAGGCGGTTCCTGCAAATACTTCCTTTGAGATTTGGATAGCAAAGTTCTCAAAAAATTGATCTTATGTAGTCCAGACTTGACTTATGGATCACTTTGTGGTCTGTTAGACTGAAAATAGTGATTAAAAACTGCTTAGCACTACAAAATGCCAATGTGAAGACTTACTTTTTGGAAACTCTTCTCTAAGGGTAGTGCCTGACAGCTGGGGAAAAAAAAAAAAAAAAAAAAGTGCACTTTCTATCTACATAGAATGGGTTTCCTAAAAAAAAACATTTACGTCAGATGGATCAGAGTGTCCTGATTGAGTCAAAGAACTCAATTGTGAAAGGCTTACTGTGATCTGTGGGTGAATAAGCAGCAGTCAGTGTAAGAGGCTGATTTCCTGTCCATGGAGAGTATTAGTGAGACTGGTTCTATCTGTTCTTCATGTTCTCTTCTTAGAAAGGAAGGCAGAAAATGTGATGGAGAACCATAACAAGGATGGGAGGACAAAACAGGATGTGTGACAGGAAGATATATAAATATTTCCTTTTATAGAATATAAAGAAGCAAGTATGTGACCCAATGATGGTGGGAAATGCAGAAGTATCATATTACAAACAGCTCTTTATCCAAATTGGGTAATATACAAAAGGTGCCAGGCAAACTGCAATTAAAAATTATCACAGCCAAAGGAAAAAACAGTCCAAGGTATTTTGTAGATTCATTATTCCTGAATTAACCAAGATTAGATGCCTTTCTAGCAAAAATTGTTCACTCAAATGTAAGTTAAACTCAATAGTGGGTCAAGAGGTGAATTGTACTGTCCTGGAGGATAAAGATCAATGTTCCCTCTTCTACCTTAATAGTAGAGACAGTAAGGCACATTATAATTACTGTCTTTTCTAACACACAACATGAATAGATCTATTTTTAAAGAGCTTATTTCAGATAAATCCTTGTCATTCATATCTGTCTAACCAGCTGACTCCTCTGAATAAAACTGATTTTTCTTATTTTTAATCTCCTGTTCACTTGCAGAGCTAGTATAGTTCAAAGAGCACAGAGTCTGATCTCAGCAACAGAATTGTTTATAAATGATCAATCTCTTCCAGCTGTCCAAATGCATATGAAGTAGTAGGTTTGGCTAAAAGTGTCCAAAATGCAATGAGAGTTGCATAGATGTAACTCAAATTCCAGTTGTAGCCAGCAGCCTGTGTAGTTTCTAGTGTCAGTGTAAACTGGAAAAAATCCTTACTTAGCATGGCCTGAATTTAAGGAATTAGTTTTCAGAAGCAAACAACTTTATCACTGTCAGCTAAGCACACTTGGTCTTGTATAAGAGACATAAACAACAGGCCAAACTATTAACTATTTGGGGCATAGATGTCAACCCACTGCACTCATACTTGTGAGTTGCTCTTGCAGCACTTGAGTAAAAGACCACGTTACTCTGTTTGTTTGAGGAACAGAGGTCATGGAAGAAACCAGAAGGAAATCTCAGTATGTTTTCACGAATCTGCATGTTTCAACTGAGAATACTTCAGGAAGAGAATTTTCTCATCACCTGGGAAAGGGAAATGAAATAGCTAAACTCCAAGGGTTTTTGAGGGCAGTTCTGTACTTCAGCACACCGGGACACTTCAGTTCTGTATTTCAGCACACCAGGGGGAGCGATTCCTCTTTGAACAGATCCCAGTTACAGCTCTGCAAGGTCTAGAAGGCACGGTGGCCTTTCATGAGCTCAGCGCAGCCCTTTCAGCAACCCTGAAGTGGAACAGCTTTACACAACGAGCACGATGACCTTGAATGCCACAACTAAATGTAAATTCTGAGAGAGCTGCCGTTTTTCCCATATAGATTTGAAGAGTGAAGGATTAGACTAGCTTTCAGGTAGAGCAATGAGGTTTGCTCTTCCACGCTATCTTTTAAAGATATCTGAAGTTTCAAATTTATGTGTGATCTGCAATTCTCCAGATGCCTGGTACTTGTGAATAGTTGTTAACACATAACAAATGTGATCAGCTGTTTGCATTGCCCCTCTAGCATTACCTGGCTTCAGAAAGAGAATGTTTCACTTTTGTCCTGCCTAGCTGGACAAAACACCTACACCTACCATACCTACTGTAGGCAGTAGGCTACAGGCAGTAGGCAGCAGGCTGCATCTCTAGGTGTAGAAGACATGAACTTCATGTAGAAGACATGAATTCTTCATGAAGAAGAATTGTATAGCCAACTGGTGAGAAAATTCAAGCTGGTTACCTTCACTTGGAATAGCCCACAGGCAGACTTTTTGGCTGGAATCATGACCAAGGAAGATCCAGTGGTAGGGACAGCTCTACCCTTGTTTGTTTAGTAAAGCCAAGTTCCTTGGTGATGTTCACCATTTCTCACCACACCCACAGGTTTCATTCAGCCTCATAACATACAAATTGTCTGGGACTAGCTACAGCAGCAGCTTTCTTTCTAGACAGTCCTAGGTGCTGAATATATTTGTGCTAAACAGATCGACTCTTTCAGAATATCTCTCCATTGAGCAGCTTGTGCTCAATTAGCCCTAATACACTCTTGCTGAAGCATGCACTAAGATTACACCCTTCAATTTTAAACAAACAAACAAACAAACAAACAAACAAGAAACCAGGGACTTCAGCCATTTCACCTGCACATGCATTGATGCTACTTGGGTGCAAAGCAAAGAAATCACTGTGTAAGTCGCACTGTCATTGAGCCCTTCCTTAAAATCATTTCAGGCATGGAAGCAAAAAATCTTAGCTTACGTGCTTGTCTTTGAACACTCTGGTGAGCAGGGCCTGCTTCTGGCAGAAACATGCCATGGCTTAGTGAGGCAGGAGTGCACAGGCATGTAGCTCCTGGCTGAGAATTTCACTTGGCTGCCAAAGCAGCATAGGTGGGAACTTGCTTGCCCAACGTGCTCTCTGGCAGCACATAACATTAACTGACATCCTGGTGCAGATCCAATTATCTGTCTGGGAGGCTGTCCAGCAACAGACACCAAAAAGACAGGTTCAAGGAACCTCATCAGGAATAATTACAAAACAGCTTGCCTTAAGGTGAAGTTTCTTCCTGTTTCCAGACAGTGAAAAGTTGGTGTTCAAGCCCAAAAGACATTAATCTTTGAAATATATTCTTTCTAGCTATAGTTATGACTCTTCTGAGCTTTCATACAAATGCCTAACACCCTTAAGGTCTGTCCACTGATCCCTGTGCATTTAGTTTATTCATTACTCTTGTACACTGCCTGTTACAGAAATCATATGGAATAAAGGTGGGCAATAACTTGTTAGTCTCCAGCTGCTTCTCTGGCAAAGAACTCTGTAAGACCTTTTTGGCATGGTTTCGCACTCTTCTGGTGAAGGGCAGGTATCAGGTGCCTAGGTGAGCCCACTTCTTTCCCTCCTCATTCTCATGCCTACCTGTTGAGGGTGCTTATATACTGTAGAACATCTCAGATGACTGTGGAAACAGAATGTACAATTTCTGGTTTCAGAGAAAAGTAAGATCAGGGTATTTCTAATGCTTTTGTCATGACTGCCTTTCCTCCATGCTTGCAGAGCTAAGGAGTGACATGATGGCAAGTAACACAAGCTGCATTCCAACTTGAGAACCTTTGCATCCCAAACTGTGATGCAAAGAGAGGATTACTGTTATTTAATAATAATTATTAAGAGAAAAAATGCCTGAAAATTTGGAACACACTGAGAATAAAGAGAATGGAGACACTTCTTACAGAAAAGAGTTATCCATTTGCACTGAAACGTAATGCCAAGCCTGGTCCTTGTGCAGTTCTAAGCCTCACTGTCAACACAACAGAATTCAGGCAAGGCTCCCATTTAATCTCCTGTTGTACAAAGAGAGAGAGATGTTTTTTTCTGCATATAAATTTCTACTAGCCTGAAAAGAGATGACAGAATTTGATCTAGATTGCTAATCTCTCCTGAGATTAGCAATCTAGATCAAATAATCCTGACCACTCAAGGCATGGAAAAGAAAGGCTGCCTTGTTTCCCCAAATGGCACACAGAATTCCTAGAATACACTCATATATGAAGATGCATACATGCACTGTTGTCCTCTGGTGAATATATATGGAAGGTGCTAGAGACCACAGATTCCCCTCAACATCTTGTGCTCAATATGCTTCCTGAAGAGGACAACACTTGTTCTGTCTCAGATGCCGTGGGTGGAGCTGACAGTCAGTCAGCATACATGTGACTGGATGTGTGAGTATTACAAGTTTCCAGAAACCCCTTAAAAAGCACAGACTGAGATTTTCTAGGTTGGACTCTAGTCAGATGTGGTTCGGGGTTTTTTTAATCTTCACACTCTCTTTGTATTGCCATGAATGTTTTATTCATGTTTCCTTTTATTGTTTTTATATTGACTTTTTTATATCTTGAAAAATGCACTGCTGTTTTCCCTCTTCAGCTAAAAAAAATTAAAAATAACATTAATGCTGTAACAACGAGTCTGAACTGCACTGGCTATTCCAGTGCAACTATTCTAGAGCACCTCCCATCATACTGTCAGACTCTTCAGTCACTCTTAAACGTGGCTTCTTGGTCTTCAATCGTTAGGTTGACTGGGGGAATCTTTAAATCCATACAGGAGTAGTATGTAAAGAAGTTGTGATGTTCCAACCTTGACAGGTGGAGAAATACATGACGTTCATGCCTACTTCACAGTAGCCAACAGAGGAGCACAGATCAGAACAGCTGGGGTTATTTCCTCTCTAGACACACAGAGGGTCTCGTAACTGGGGTCTTGTTTACCCAGGTCATTTCCACTTCCCTTCCCCTCCCTACATGTTGATGAGGTAGACAAGTGTATAGTTCATGAGTTTTCCTCTTGAGCTCAACTTCATAGGGATAGATAGAGAGATACAGTCCCAATGCTCTGCTCCTTCTTGAAGCAGGTTTTCCCATAAGCAGGTACTAGTCTGTCTGAAGGGATACATAAGCTCTGCCATTCTGGTCACTCTCATGTCCCTGTACCAAACAACATTGTTGATCCCAAGAACACTGTTAGCCCTTTTTTAAGGACTGAAGTGACTTACAGGACTGGTACTATTCCCTGATGTCTCTTGACAAAAACTTGTGAGAGTTTACCTCACTCATTCCAACTGTCTGTTTGAAGTTGACCACTGCATGTCTGCATTTTCTTCAAACACAATATCCAAACAACTGTGCCTTAATACCTAGGCTAGGGTGAGAAAAAGAGGAAGTATTTTTCAACAGCAAAGGGTTTCCGATTTTTTCATTCTGCTTTTCACAGTAAGGGGCTCAGAAGAAAATGGAACCCAAGATCTGGTTACTTAGGATTTCAGAGTATCACAGGTTATGCCTTTCCTCATAAGAATGGGCTTGCGAGAACCAGAACCTATTTGTTTCCTCCTTCACTTGCAGATCTTACAGGATGGAATCTAGAAATTGTTATTTATTCATTCTGCTGCAGTCCCATAAATAGAAATGGACTGGTTCTTCACATCAGCACGAAAGATTAGCAATTCCCATCATGGAGCAGACTCAAGAACTGCACACGAAATAGCATTGAATTTCGAACCCTTTACTCTGAACCTGTTTACCAGGTGACATCTGTTTTTGCTTACCACATACTGTGCACTAGCTGGAACTTCAGTTTCAAACTGAGCTGGCACACCAAGTGATAGCCTGATGCTCATCTCCTCTGAGGAATAATCTCTCACACCACGATGGCATTCTTCTGAAAAAAAATGCTAATTTTTTGTTGCCTTTATTATGTCTTTGCAGCTTTGCTGGGCTCTCAGCCATAAATAAAGCTTGCTGATGACTTTGTAAAGTTGTCAGATACCTTTTGTTGGCAGACAATAGGCAACAGGTGCTTGTGATCTGTCCAAGCCATTATTCCATCTCTGCCCCATGTTATTATAACCTTCCCTCCCCAAACCCATTCCCAATGTATGACATCAGCCACATGTAATTGTCACCAGTCACTTGGTTCTGCTTTCAAATCATGGCAAGGCTTTGTTTTTGTTCATGGAACAGGACACATAGTGTGCACTCTCTGGGTGCATTAAGTCTTCAAGTAGCATACTGACATCTTTTTCTTACGTTGAAAATCCCTCTTAATTCCCCCAGAACCTTTCCAGAGTCTGAGACTAGTGGAATGAGGATGAAGTAAACATCACACTTCAACTGGTTCAAGTTGATTCAAATGGACTCGCATGAGCTGGATGCTGTTTAGAATCTTCTTCTGGTGACCAACAAGGGTGATTCCAATACGCTGGATATCTCTGCAGAAGAACAGAGGACACAGAAGTTGTTAAATGAACTGTTTGTTCTGAACAGTCTCGGTCCATTTTGCTGTAGATGCAAATCAATGTGTATGGTTATGTGCGTGTGTGCCTATCTCTGTCTGAGAAACAGCTGACGAGGCTTCTGCTTTTGCTTGACAAATGTGTGTGGGTGGAGGGGGTGTTGGCAGAACATGGTAGGTACAAAAAAGAAGCAGTGGAATTGGGCCACAAAAAGGATCAGAGGGCTGATCTACAGAAAGAAAGCTGGAGTTGTTCAGCTAGAAGGGAAGGGTCCAGAAAGATCTTTCTCAATATATAAAGTGGGCTTCCAAGACTGATGGAGAATGACTTTTTACCGGGCCCTGTAGAGATAGGACAAAGGGCAGTAGTTTTAAACAGAAGGAGGGTAGGTTTAGACTGGAGATAAGGAAGGGTGGTGGGACACAGGTTGCCAGGAGAAGTTGTGGATGTCTCATCCCTGTAAGCATCCAAGGTCAGGTTGGACAGTGCCGTGAGCAACATCATCTAGTGAAAGGTGTCCCTGCTCATGGCAAGGGTGTTGGACTAGATGATCTTTAAAGGTCCCTGCCAACCCAAACCACTCTATGATTCCGAGAACATTCGTTTCCCTGGATCCTGTCTTTTACGTAACACTTTGACCCTGTATATGGTGTGGCTGGTCTTACATATCTGCTTATAAGTGGTTGTTATTACCTGTGCTTGCTGTCATGAACACTGATATAACAGGCTCTCTGCAACACTAACAATACATTTTCTAATGCACACTGGATCAGAATTAGTGCTTATAAATACAGATTACAAGTGTGCCACTCCATGTCTGGTATCTGTAGCTCTCTGCTACTTACTCGAGAGTCATGCGTGATATGACATCGAAGGTGGCCAGACCCGCCTGGTCAAAATTCTCCTTGTAGCGGCCCATCTTGATAGCATCCAGCCACTCGTGGGCATTGCTGAGGGAAGGGAAATCTGGAGGACAGTTGCTCAGGAGAGGCTGAGATGGTCTGTAAAAGAGGCAGGCTCTAAAACCCAAGTTACCAGCACCAGGCAAGCACACTAGTAAAGTAAGAATTATGAGAGGGAGATAATGCAGCCTCTGAAGAGGACAGAATGAAGAACAATGACATTTGTTCTTCATGACCAGACTCCTGAAGTCTCACCTTGATGTGCTCTTTCAAGGCTTCCAGTGTCCCTTTTTCTGCCTGAAAACAATCAACCAACCCAAGAAATTGATTCTCCATTCCCACTGCCTATATTCTCTTAGGCACATTCTCTTCTTGTTGCCCAAGATCCTTCCACACTTTCTTGGTCTAGACCTATTAGCTGGGCAAAGAACTGCAGTGAGGAGCTTTCTGAAAGAGATATGAGACCTTATATACCTTTTAACCTTTGTAACTAGGCCTCCCTCTCCTAAATGTTCTCTTTCAGTCAGATAGTGACCTATGAGCCAGTGAGTGCGTTGCTTCAGTTCCAACACCCACCAGATAAAAAAGAATTGCAGTAAAAGGCCAAAGAGATGAATGTTTACATATGGCATTTGCTCTTTTCTCATCATCTGAATCTGTCCCAAAGCTACAACACTCTTTATGTGCTGCTTCTAGTAAACTGGGCACCACTAGATACTTTTCCCCTCCCCCAACTGTGGAGTACATTCCACAGAGACAAGATTTATAACCACAGGGAAAAACCCTCCAGGCCAGCAGGATGTAATTTCGTCATCAGCCCAGCAGCCAACTAACCTTGGCACCATTTATCCCTCCAGAGACTTCTTCTTTGCTGACCTCCTGCCTCTTGTTCCATCCGACTGCAAAACGCAGTTGGGAAAATATGGGATGTAAGCTGCAGTTCTAATTATTTTTATGTAGAGACTTCCTTCCCTCCATAAGCTAAGGTCTTCTTTTTCCGCATCATCTCTTGTGGTCACACAATATGGTGTGATCACAGAGTATCTCGTGCTGCTGCACCCAGATGTGTCCCCCTGCTCATTCCCTATGATCCCTCAGCCATTCATCCTCAGTGCAACTCATCGAGATTTATCTCCTGTCACACTGAGCACTCAGAGCTCTCCATTAACTGAATCAGGATATACAGTTCTTCCAACCTGTTTCCTCTCTTTTTTTTCTGTTTCCTGTTTGTTCTCAGTCTCAAATGAAGGAGTTAGAAAAAAAACTATATAGCCTGATTGATGGTTTTCTTTTCCTCATGATGACATGTGGAAAGAGACAAGGCGTTCCTAAGAGACAAGTCCTATTATTTTGCATTAAATCCCCATCTCACCTGCTGGTGCCAGTGCCAATGGCTTTGAGGGCTGATGGCTTGCGAATCATTTTATCCAGGGCACTGACTATCTGCTCAAATTTGGGTCTCTGGACCCGCTCCTTCTGCCAGCAGTCGAGCATCAGCAGGTGCAAAACAGTAGGGCAGTCTGGGGGTGGTGGCAGGCGATAGTCCTGGTCAATGGCATTGATTACCTGCAGGAAAACAAGAACAGAGCTTGATCACAACTGGTAAAATAAAAGACGAAAGAGCTTCAATCACTCGCTGTGTGTGGCTTTCCTCTGCTTGAACTGACACAGGACAGAGAGGCAGATGTACATCCATGTGCACTTCTAGAACTTACATCCTGATTGGACATGTCCCAGTAAGGCCTCTCACCGTAGGACATCACCTCCCACATGACAATGCCATAGCTCCAGACATCACTGGAGGAGGTGAACTTGCGGTACTGGATGGCTTCAGGGGCAGTCCAGCGGATGGGGATTTTGCAGCCCTGGGAAGCAGAGAGAAAGCAACCAGAACACAGTGAGATAAGGACTGTTTGTGGAAACAACACCACTGAAACAATCAGATGTTAGCAGTACAACACATCCCAGAGCACGGGGTGACAGTCCCGTTGATTCTGTCTTGGAAACATTGCTGGTTTAAATTCATACTATGTTTAAGGTCTCCACCTTGTTTTACTGACAAGTATAAATGAAATGAAATGCCTCCTTGCTGCTACAAATCCCATGTTTTTATACTTTCACAGCTTTACTTTGCAGCATTTGAAAGTGGCATATAGCAAAATCCTCCTGAGACACAATCATTTGGAAATCTAAAGCCATTTAAATAATGCCAAACAGCAGCACTAGGGACAGATACACTGAGTAGCTAGCATTAACTCTTTTCTCTTTGCATCTTGACCTCTCTAACTGCAGGTATGACCCGTAAGATGAAATATCATTCAGAAGCTGATTCTTCAAAATGCACAGATCTAAAAATTGTTCCACTTTTCAGTGACTGAATTCTTCATCCCCTTCTTTTTCAATCCACCTGTTATACTCCCACCTCTTCTGTAGTATGTGTGACAGGTGTCACAACTTCATAGGCAATAAGCTCATTTGATGGTTGGTTGCAAACCCATAAATACACTAAGGCCATTTATCTTTTCTGTAGGAAAAAAAAGACCAACTCTTTCTTCAAAGAGTGGTAGTACAGGATTGTAAACCCTCCTTCAGTCCCTTATCCCTCCTATAAAAAAGCTAATGAAAAGGGGCAGATAATAGCTACAGCAGGCTGTGAGGTTTGACCTCTTCACCATAATGCCACAAAGAACAGCACTGAGACTTCACATGGCAGAGTGGCTCAGATACTCAGTTATTTCTCATTTTTACTGCTTTGGAAGAAATAGCCCACAAGATAGAAGGCTTTACTCTACGCTTCTCTATGGTCTCAAGATGGACTAAAGAGAGTACACCAAACCAAGGAGAAACAGAGGAAAAAAAATCCATCTGTCCAGCACTACAGTAACTCCCACCACAGCCGTGACTCACCAGACCCCCAGTGTAGGTGGGATTGGAAGCATCATCCTCCAGGAAGCGGGACAACCCGAAGTCTGACACCTTGCACACCAGGTTACTGTTGACCAGGATGTTCCGTGCTGCCAGGTCACGGTGCACATAGTTCATGTCGGACAGGTAGCGCATGCCGGCTGCAATCCCCCGCAGCATCCCCACCAGCTGCAGCACACTGAACTGCCCTTCCTTCTGCTGCAAGGGAGGAGGCAAACACAGGCTCTCATGGCTACAGAACATGAAGCCAACAGGGGAGACTAACAAAGAGCAAGGTAACAAGGTGGATTTATGAAGTTAGAGAACACACATCCTAATTTCAGCCCAAACCTTTGAAGGTTCAAAGACAACAAATAAGAAAGGAGGGTGGGCTTAAAGCAATGAACTTTAAATAAAATCAGACATTGGTGATCTTTTCCTGAAGGCAAGCCTCCTCTTGTCACATCCCTCTTTAGCATCCTACACCTCACCTCACTAACTACTAATAAACGCATGTGAGTAGACAAAACTGCTTTTACTAAGACCTTTACAATGGCTTCTATGCAGTTGTACTCAAGGGGCTCATGTGCTCTTCAAATTGTACCTGCCAAAGCATTTGCAGATGAATGAGCACAGGAATCAATAAAAAAGAAGTGAAACACTATACTACACAGATTGTCCATATTTCTGTTTCATTAAAAACTCAAAATCCAAAAATAACCACAAGTTTCATTACTTCATTACAATGTTGAAATTGAAAATATTCTGTGAAATAAAGTCTGAAAAACATTATTAGAAAGGAAAAATTCGAAACATGTACATAAGCAACTGAAAGGGTGTGTACAAAGATTTGGTACTGTTTGCAATAATTATTGGAGTTGAAGAAGTCTAAAACACTGAAATTTTACATGGTTGTTGAGCCCTTGGTGCATTTTTACCATGTTGACCCAAAACCAATTACTGTGGCTATTTGCTGTCATTTCTATTGCACCTGAGGAGGGCAACTGAGGACTTAGGAAGGACAGGAGTGAAGAGGAAGGACAGGCAAAATCATCAGGTCTGAGACTGGCACATAGTGAGAGGCAGTGAGAGGTTAATGGCTGTGGGAGACTCTGTGGTACCCTGAGGAAGGAATCCAGCGATCCGTTCTCCATGAACTCTGTGACAATCATGACTGGCCGGCTCTTGGTGACCACCCCCTCCAGGTGGATGACATTGGGATGCTCAAATTGCCCCATGATGCTGGCCTCGCTCAGGAACTCCCGCCGCTGTTCCTCTGTGTAACCCGACTTCAAGGTCTTAATGGCCACCATGTATTCACGCTTCCCGGGGTGTTTCAGGCGCCCAAAGCACACCTCTCCAAACTCTCCTGTCAGGGAGGGAAGAAACACACCTCAAGTAAGGAAACACAGCAATGGATTTTAGTCAGATGTACTAAAGCATTCCACTGTGGACAGCTTTGGGTGATGCCTGGAAATAGGATTGTTTAGATTAAGGCAAATTTTTTGGTGAAGGCTGGAGGATTTGAACCCTACATCTTCAGGGTTCAAATGAGGAGTTCTGAGTCTTCAAAGGGTGTTTTAAACTTTGTTTAGAGCCAGCATCTAAGAATTAGTAGGTTAAAATGAATTTTGGTAAAAAAATTCAAAGAGAAGATATCCTGGAACACTTGATATACCATGGATCCATGGGTCCATTTCAGGCCAGTAGTGTGCCACATTTCAAGGTGAACAAGAAGGCACTTTAAATAATCTGCAGATTCTCACACTACCTGATCCAATGACCTCCTCAATCTTGATGAGGGACACATCAATCTCCTTGGCAAATTCTCGAATGGCTTCATTGGGATCTTCATAGGTTGAAGGATCAATGTAATACTTCACTCCGAGTCCTGCAGTGGGGGAAACAGCCCAAAACATCACCAGAATCAAACCCTGAGACACACAGGCGTTCATGAGTCCTGAAAAGAGACAGGCCCTTGCCATCTGTTGCCCAGACAGACTTACCTCGTGCACCGATATACTGCTGCAGGCGGTCTGTGTATGGAGTCTCTCGCCTTTTACTGCAGGACACAAAGGAAAGGAAAGTCAAAACACACACCAGAGTCTCTCATCAGATGCTGGGGTAGGCTTCTCAGTGCAAGGCTCAGAGAATCCTTGAAATTAGGGGAAGAAGATGGATGTTAAGATCCTGCCCATCTCCTGGTAACCAGTGCATGCTTGTTTTCTATGTGGTGGTTTTTACACCACTGTTGGCATTCCCACTTTAGAAATGACAAGTGATAGGGCTTCCAACACTATCCTGAAAAAGAATATTACAGTTTAATGTTACTGCCTTGGAAATTTTCTTGCTACTCAGGCTAAATTTGCATTTTAATTTAATTTAATTACAACAAATTATTCTTTTCAATTATAATGTATGCCGCCTTCTGTGATGCCTTTTAAGTTCTTCAAAAGCATTCTAAGAGCTATTTACTCTAATGCTTAATATGTATAGATCTCCCCCAATTATTCTTCCTCCTGGCTTTGTTTAACAGCATTTATTTTGGCCATTCTATTCGCAAGTATGGTACCCAAACCAAACCACACAGACCCAAACAGATGGAAATATCTTCCTTGATGTGCCTTTTGCATGTGCAGATCAAAACAGGTATGGTCTTTATTATTGTAAGGTTTATTGCATATATGCATCTAATTTCCAGTAAGCACGGGTCCTTCTCAGCATAAGCATTTCTCAGATTTCATTCTTCTTCTGAATGTGTATGATTCAATCATTTATTTCCCACACAATCTAATTATTTTAGAAGTTTCCTTCTATCCTTTGTTTGCACTAAATCTATTTGCCATTTTCAAGCTACCTCCATTGTTCCAAGCAGTGTTCATTTATTTTTTAAAAAATGTACATTTCATGCTAGTTTCCAATCATCCTATTAATTAGACCAGATTGTAAATCAAACCCTAGAGTATCCTGCAGTATCCCTGCTGTCTGCATGGATTTGTGTCAACTCATGTTTTGCTGTTTCAGCATGAGACCTTTTAACTGCTGATTCAATTAGCATTTGAAGGCAAAGTATCATGAAACATTATGTTACTTTTCTTTATGAACATAAGTAATTCTGACATTCTAACAGCAAACTGTATCATTCTTACTTGTCAGACTTGTCTCTTTAAATTCTGCTTTCAAAACAACAGACAGTTTTACCTTCAAAATTTTTTCTCTTGTGCAAAGAAATTGGCTTTGCTGGTGGCCTATACCCAAGAGCTCTGACACTGTTGTTGAATCTGAAAGTCAGGTCTGCAATAATGATTTTTATAGGTTATCTAACAAATTAATTGTTTTCCATATAAAAACAATTAGCTAAAATAGGTGTTTCACAGTGCATATTGCCTAAAAAATGTGTACCAACAATTTATAAAAACAAGTTTAACAAGCATTTGACTACATATGTTCAACCTTTTAAAGAACTACTCATTTCATCTGGTGTTCCTAATTTTCTGCATCTTCAAACTTACTTTTCTTATCAAGGATAAATTTAAAATAGGAATTTGGTATCTCCACTTTTTCTGAAAAACTGTCTATTTAACTGCACATAACTCTTCAACAATAAATAAATGTATTTTTTATGATATTTCCTCACATGTATATTTACAGATGCCATTAATGTCCTTCCCCAACACAGTTTTGGTAATATTAACTTATTCTGGGTTTGGTTTATCTTTTTTAGAAAAATATATGCTTTATTGAGTTGTGCACATAATATCACATTTCCAGCTGTAACAAGAAGTTGTATTTTTAACAGTTCAAAGCAACAAAAGGAGGCAACATTTGAAATATAACAATATTTGATAACTCTTTCCAGAAAGAAAAATATTAAAAGAGAATATACACAGGAGGAGAAAACAAATGTAGAAAAGGGAAGAGAACAAAAAAAAATCATTAAAACTAGATGTCACTTTCTAAAGTTAAGTAGTTTATACATTTTTTTAGGTCAGCAGAAAAAGCTAAAAAGTCCCTCTTGTGCAGAAGCACAGTAGAGCAAAGATACAGAAATCCATTACCGACAATCTAGGGGATTAAGTTCAAACCTCAGTAAATTCAAGGAGCAGGTAATTACTGTTTCTTTTCTTCAAATAACAAAACCCCCACTGTTTACTTTTGTACCTCAGCAAAAATAGCAACCCTTACTTTTTTCTCTTTAAAATTTGCCTTTTTTTTTTTTTTTTCTGTAAGAGATTGTCTCTACAATCTTTTATATGCCCTTTATTCTTTCCAAAATGGAAAGTGGTATTTGCTTTCTTTAACCTGTATTTTATGAGCTAGTGTTCAATGGAACCATTTTGGTTGTATAGATTTTATTCTTCAGAAAATGAGCCCTTGTCTCTTGGTCCTTGGTGAAAGGGTATTTATCACCATCTAAATAACTGGATATGCATACTTATTCCACCAGTCCTTCTCCACTACATTGTTTCATTCTCCACTTCCCTGCCTAAAATGCAATTTACAGTCCCTCCCCTTCACAGAGATGTATTTAAATACCTTTTGAGTACCACCTTTGAAATGCTTTCCTTGTGTTCATATTGCTAACTAGCCAAATATCAGCTAAATACATGAGTGGTTTACCAAAGGAGAGGCTCCTCAGACAGGAGTAATGGGGCAGGATCTTTCCTTAATTAGAGAATGGCATCTCAAGGACATCTGGATAAATGCAGATCAGGCTGTTTCCCTTGGGACAGGGTTATGTTGTGGGGGTAAGGAAGTTCCACTGTCTGAAGTGCACATGAGCAGGTCAAGGAATTCACCTCTTGAAGATGATGGCAAGGATGGCAATGGCAGCAATTACCAAGAAGGCCAGACCCCCGAGCGCTGAGCCCACGATCAGCGGCAGTCGGTCCTGCACCATCTCCGAGCGCTCCCCTGGCAAGGCAGACACACACACACATGGATGCAGAGGACAGGAACTGTGCAGAGTTTCCCTTCTGCTCACTTAGATCTCACCCATAATTCCATCCCTACCAGCCCTTTGCTCCCCAGTCACTGTGCTTCTTCAGTGCCTCCTTTCCTGCATCTGAAAAGCCAGTGATCCCTCTGAATCTACCTTCTCCCCTGGTCCACTGACAGCTGACAAGCCACTTAAGCACAGGCCAGGTCTACACCTGGGCTGTAATCCCACTGTCCCCTATTGTTGGTGACATACTTGAGTACCTTTGATCCATACCAAAGGATGGTGATCCTGCTTGCTGGAAGGACGGTTTCTACACATGTACCTGTGTCCCATCTACCTTTGTGTCCTGTGTCCCACCTGTCTTTTAAACACTCACAGAGCTTTCAGCTGTGAGATGACAGCTGGGCAGCACACTACAGCAGTGCATAGTGCTATGTACTGCCACATCCCTCTAAAGAGATTTTTAGTGGCGCACTGTGCACCTGCTGGTCAGAGGCACAGAGGCGACAAGGAGCAGGGCTGGGGAGTATGGCAGTAGCATAAACAATACCCTCTAAAAGCATGAAGCTTCTCTGAGTGAACAGATCTGAACACTCAAATTATTATAAACAGAAATACAAGTCGAGCAGGAGTCTCTGGTAGCAGTCCTCCAGAGGACAAGCCAATACACTCAGGGACACAGGCAAGTGGAAGGCGATCATGTGCAGACCTCGGCACAGAACGGCAGCACTTACCTCCCGTTAAAGTCTGGAAGTACATCTTCCCGCTGTAAGGGCCGTAGCCCACCGCTGTCCTGGCGCGCACCTGGAAGGCGTAGATCTTGCCTGGGCTCAGGCTTGATATCGTGGCCATGTTGGTCTCACTAGTTAAGGTCAATGAATTATCCTCATCTTCTGCCTGTGAATGTCAATGACCAAAAAGGAATGTGAAACTTCTGCCTACACCGCTCACTCTCCTCATCAAGGCATGACAGTTTCCATGTCAACCCAATATTATTTGAACCTTTACAGAGCCTCCCAACAACAGCTGCTATTCCAGACCTTATTTCTCGCACACTACTCATTCCTCACTGCTTTTCATTCCCCCAGGCCTGGGCGTCCCACAAAGCTCTGCTAAAGACTCTCAAAATCTGAACGAAAATGAAAGACAAAACTTTGTCCTGTGCTTCGCTTTCTATAAACTCCAAACTCATGTACTCTCCTGGGAGAATTCAGAGCAAGAAGTCATATAAAGCTGTATCCAGGAAGCTGCTACACATGTTATCACAAACAGCAGTCCTTTTTACCACTAAAAAATAGTAGCCCTGCCAAATCTTGCAAAGATATTTATGTCAAAGACCAGTAATATGGAATGGGAGTTTGTTCAAACAGCCCCACACATCTCCTCCCCTCAAGTGAGATCGATTAGGAGTCACAAGACACGTGAATGGAGGACAAATTTGTATTTGCCACCCTGTAATTCCAGGACACAAAGAGTTATCTGCCACTTAGCGAATGAAAGAGTACATTCCTCCTCATAAAATTTCTTAGAGGTGTCTGTTCAGGCACAAACTGGGACACAAGACTTCTCTTCATAAACAAATTACAGACTTGCAGTGAATCTAATTCCAGTAAATATATTTACAAACTTTGGCTCCTTCCACTGTTACCTGTATCAGCTGACACTAAACTTACTGTTAGCCACAGCTTTTAAGCTTAAACACGTGTCCTATCTTTTCCTAAAATCTGCCTTGTCCCTAGATGTTTCTAAGTTGGGAAATGCAGATGGATTGACATCAGATGACACGTGTATCACAAACTTCTGGTATTGCTGAAGTTTGCTCCGTCCTCATAACTGAAGCAACCTTTTTCCACCTTGTTCATCCTGATGCAGGGGTGCATCTCTCAGACAGAAAGTGCTCAGTATCACTTTTTGCTCACCTTGTCAAAGTAGCGTAGCTGGTAATCCAGGATGACCCCATTGGGCTGGTCTGGCTGAGGCCACGAGAGTGTGATGCTGTTGGTAGTACGACTCACCTGGTGCATCATAGGCACAGCAGAGGGGACTGGAATAAAAGACAAAAAGGAGAGATTACAAAGGGATAACCTTAAAAATTAACTATAATTGAATATTCCATACGATGAGTTAGTAAATTAGGCCAGCTCTTCCTTTAATTTTCCTTAATTTGCATTATGAGGTAGTTTGTAAAATAACCAGAAGAAATCCAGGCACAACACTACTCTGCTGGGAGATACAGTCATTGACAAATTAGACTGGAAGAAAATGGAGAAATCCACATCCAACTGATAATGCAGAGGAGTTAAGAAATTATCTATATTATAGCTGGAATATAATTCTGACCTTCGAATGTGCAATTTTTACATGCAAGATGAGAAGGGGCTCCATGCCACTGCCTTGTTTTAAGATCACACTTAGACAAAGAATACAACAGTGGTCAGAACAAAAGCAGAGCACATTATTTCTCTTTCTGCTTCTTTACCAGACTGTAATTCTTTTCCTGGGGGGGAAAAAAATCAAGTATATGCTACCAGAGTAGTGGAGGCCTTGCATGTGAAGCATTCTGAGAATGGAAATCCACTTCTACCAAAACCATTCATGAACCCATGTACACACACATACATACTCTCCAGGTTCATGCAAAAGCTGAGAGTGTATGAGTTTCATCTAGGGGAAGAGATTTCCAATCAAAAATTTCAGGATAATTTTACTGTCTTTCGACAAAGCTCTTCTCAAGTTTTGCTTTCTCTCTGCAAAGAAAATGTCATGTTGCCAAGAAACTTACAGGTAAGCAGCTAGGGTATCCTCATTTTCCTAATGGATGCAATATTTTCAGCAACATTTAAATTTTCCAGAAAAAGCATGCCAATGAAAAGCTGCCACCAAACCCCACAGGTTTTAGAAAATAGACATTAACTTCCTTGATGTGAAGAATGAAGCAGAGACATTTGGCAAATGATCAAAACCTGCAGAATGGCATTTTCTTCCCTCATTAATCATGAAGAAGATAAAAGGATTGTTTTTAATAGCAAGATAAAATTATTCTGAAAAACATATTTCAGATGGGCTTCAAACAGCTCAGGCAAGTGGGAACTAATTTAAAAATGTAAATGAAACAAAATAAGAGTCTAAGCAATAAAATGCTTTCTCTCCTTGTTACTCCTTTTATTTTTTACCATTGCTTGTCCTTCAAACAAGATTACACAACTACCTCACCTGCCAATGAGAATGTTGTGGCAGGAGTGGAAGGGACCAACAATTAACCAAGACCGTATGTAGCATTTAAGATGCAAATGAATAACACTGACCAGTTACCTCCTGACATTTTAATGTCAGGAGGTGACTGGTCAGTTAACATTTGACCAAGACAGACTCTACTACATTTAATGTTCCAAGAAGTTTAACTCTCTTCCACTGAGACACAAAGGAGAGGTGAAAACCTAAATGCACAGCTACATTGCCAGGGAACAGCCCACTTCCTTCAAAGATTTTAAAAAATGATCAGAGTTAAATCTTCCCTCAGTTCCTCTCCTCCCCACTTCTAACAGTTATTCTTCTCTTGATTCTCTTTTCTTCTTGATCCCAAATTTTTCTCCTACCTGGAAGAATTAATCAAACAAAGAAATAACAAAAAAAAAAAAAAAAAAAAAAAAATCAGTCAAGTGCATCTCTTGACCATGTGCCACACCATTCTAGAACGTTCCTACTATCCAGATATGGTCATCATTCAAGTTAATCAGATGGTGACGGGGCAGAGGCAACCAGGATACTGCAGTTTTTTGTATTAAAAATAGTAATTTCAGTGATTTGCACCTAATAAGCAGACACTACTTAGAGCAGAAGCCATTAAAATTTCAGAAACAAAACCATCTATGAATCAGTGCAAGGCAGATTGTCTTTAATCTGTCTCTCTGAGACAGAGTTTAGAGTTTGTTACATGTTTGCCTCTCTTTTAAGGACTTAAAAAATTAGGACACACTGGCCAGGGAGCTCTTCTATCACTTAAAGTAAAAGAGATACCAAGATTTCTCCTTTGAAAAATTTCATATGAACATGGCATGAATATTAATACTAATGTGATGTGCAATGCGAACATGATTGTTGGTGGACTAAACACATACTTCCTGTCAGAGGTGTATTATAAGGTTATTGTCTCAGTGTTAATACATTAGAAAAGATAAAGTTCAAGATTTTATGTCTATAGACATTCGAAGTACCATACCTCTGCTGCCACAGAAGTGCTAGATGAGTATTTTCCCTTGTTTGCATGCCAACAAGTAAAAATGTTTATAACAGAACTTTGCTTTCAAAGCTTTCTTTTGTATACACAAATGTGTCCAGGTCTATATTGATTTGTCAGTTTTATTCTTTTCTTTTTACATGAGGTTTATAGACATAGACATGTTAGGTCCCTGTTTAATGGCAGCTGAAATCACAGTGCCTGATTCAATCCAATCTGGGCAGCTGGACTAGATGATCATTGTAGGTTCATTTTCTACTATTCTATTCTATTCTATTCTATTCTATTCTATTCTATTCTATTCTATTCTATTCTATTCCATTCCATTCCATTCCATTCCATTCCATTCCATTCCATTCCATTCCATTCACTGAGAGCAAAAAACCTGCTGTGAGATCAGATCTTTAATTAAGAGTGAAAAAACAGTTATCTTTGTATGTAATTTGAAAAATAGCAAATGTAGGGGAAACTCTTGCCCACATAAACCTAGTTAAAGTTGTAAAGAGGTCCAAACACCAGTTAAATACAACTCCCAGATTCTATATTTTGTGGGTTGCCAGTTGCAACCCTTCTACATTGCAGGACATATTTTTTCCTGGCAGCAGACAGGAAAAAATCTATCTCAAATTACTCTATCTCAATTAACAGACTAGTAAGTAAGTAATGTGAAGGAAGTGCAGACTCGTGTAACAATACATGGCAATCCCCACTTATGCAGAGCACAGCCAAGTGCCATTCTTGGCAGACTGTGAGGATTTCTGGTATGTGACATTCAGTCCATGAAGATACTTCAGGAGAGCAGATGTGACCCCTTTGTGGTTCTGCCTGGAGGAGTCCCATGGGATAACTCCCTGGAGGGAAGAGTGACTCAAAAAAGCTAGTTCATGTGCAAGGATTACCTCTTCCAGGTGCAAAAGCAGGCCATCCCAACAAGCACAAATTCAGGCAAAAAATGCCAACAGGCCTGCAAGTTTGAACAAGGAGCTCCTACCTAAACTCAGACGCAAAAAGGAAGTAGACGGAGGGTAGAAGCATGGACAGGTAGCCTGAGAGGAACATAGAGGCATTGTCCAAACACGTAGACACATGGCTAGGAAAGCCAGAGCCTATATAGAGTCTCATCTGGCACAGCATGTCAAAAGTGAGAAGGGTTTCTCTAAGAACAGAAGTGGCTCAAAGAAGAGGAAAATGCGGGCCAGCTGCTGGGTGACACAGGGCATCTTCTTCACATCAGCCTTTACCAGCAAGTCCTGCCTTTAGGAACACAAGGTCCTGCAGACCTTGGGCAAGTCTGCAGATGGGAAGATCTTCTTCCTCATGCCAGATCAGGTGACTGAATATTTGGGCAAACTACATCATTCCACAGGCCCTGATGGGATGCATCCTTCGGGCTGACGTCACTTTGAGGGCACTCCTGATGATCTTAGAATCATCTCCGTTACTGTGAGAGGTGCCGGAGGACTAGTGGAAAAAAACTGTCACTCCTCTCCTCAATAATGGAAAGAAAGAAGATGCAGGGATATGCAGGCAGCTAAACCTCACCTCATCCAAAGGGGTTGTTGAGTCTCCAACCTTGGTGATATTCCAAGGTGTCCTAGGTGTGGCCAGGGGCAATTTGCTTGAGACGACCCTGATGAGTAGCTGGGTTGGAGAATATGTTCTCCAGAGGTATCTTCCAAGCTTAGCCATTTTCTGATTCTAGATATCCATGGAGTACAACAAGAGTTCAGACAATTGGCTCATAGGTCATCACTCAGTCAGGATTCAAACTAAACCCTGCCAAGACCTGGTCTTATATCTAGTTCTTTATGTGTTTTCTTCCCCTTCCATCTTTCCCTGCAATCTTCAGAAGTTGTACAGTTTGGTCAACCTCAGCTAGGCCTCTAATGTTCACTAACATGCCTCTACATTCCCTCATAGTTATTTCACTTCCATTACCTCTTCAGGTATCCTATTCTCTTTATATTCCAAGCAGATGACATGAAGACCCCGGCTTTGTTTCTAGCTCTGTTTCAGCTTCCCAAATATTATCTTCTAGGAAGATCAGTCTGAATGCAGCATGGAAATTCCCTTCTTGATGTGTTTATTATCTTATCTTTATTTTGAAAATGTCCTACATTTTTCCACACATTTAAATTTAGTTCTGGCCCTTTCTCTAAATACCAAAAAAATCCTTTAAAAGTATCTTGGATTGTCTTCTGTCATAACCTTGTACTTTTGCTCCCTATGGATAAAGAGTGCTTTAAAAGGGCAAATTAGTCAGTTATTTCAATTTCCCTCTCTTATTATTAATTTTTGTTGTCTGCATTCCATTCATGCTTACTGAAAAGGAAAATAGCCTTTAAGACACAAGGTACCATGTTTTACGTTGTATTTTATACTCATACTCACTTGCTCAAAAGGTTTCTGACTTCATTTAAACAGCAAGTGAAACCTGAATTTTTCAAAACAAGCACATTTGTTCCCTGCTCATGCTGCAGAGATTGGGGATAGTAAAGAGAGAAACTGGAATAGTTCCTTTTTGTGGAGTGACCATGGAAATTGTTATTGATTCCCAGTCATAGCTGGGCAAATCCATTAAAGATGGCCAAGTTGACAAATGCCATTAATGTCACTAAGGGAAAAATTAAAACTTAAAAGACCATTTTTGTTGCTCCTACATAAATAGAAAACAAGGAAGTGGAATTCTTAGGGAACTTTGGTGAGTGCTCAGGATTGGCAATTAGATCATAAATAAGAAAACTGCTAACAACTTTGAAAAACAATGTATTTCATTCAGAGGACAAGGAACACTCGCACTCCATTGCGGTACCTGCTGGCTTTAGCCTGGCAAAGCACGACAACATGTAACTTTTGACAGCTCTCTTCTTATTTCTTTCTTGTTTTGAACTAGAAAATGCCTTGCCTTTGTCCCTGCTTTTGCCAGCTAAGTCTACTGTACTCTTTTGGCTCTCTTTGGAAAAGCGAACATCTTCAAGCAATTAATCATTTCCCTTCACAATCTCATAATCATACTTGGCATTTAATTCCTTTCCTCTTCTCACACCATTTCATGTGAAAATCTTCTGTCAGGTCCTCTTAAACTTCCTGGCACTACCCAAAAGTGTCCTTGTCCCCATTCAGCCTCTTACACAAGCCTTCAGACTGTCTAGCACTCATTTCTGCAGCTCCACAGATTTTTGGTATTGCCAGGTCCCACTGCTCTGATTCCCACTGATGCAGAAGGCTGCTACATATATTTTCACAGGTACAAGGCAACCTGGTCAAATAACCTTTATCTTCACATACCTCTACTAGACTCTCAGAATGTCTGGACTCAGCTAAAAAAACCACAATACATTTGCTTTTAGAAGTCTGCATTGATTTGTTCCAACATTTAAATCTCTGCTGCCTTTCTTTTTTCCTCCTCTTTCTAGGAATGCAACAACTGCCTGAACGAATAAGTTCAGCAGCATTTCTCTGGCAACAGACATTACTACATGCTTCAGTGAAAGCTGCAGGGAAAAAATGGTAGTTACAGATAGTTACAGCTGTGCATAGAAGAAGTTCTTCACAGTCCTTTGAATGAAAACCTGACTTCTGTCCTGAGACATGAGAAGAAATATTTGTTTACCCTGATAAGCACATCTGAAGATGTTACAACAATGAATAAAAAATCAGTCAGTTTCATTTTTTGTAATAGTATGGTAGGAGTTTAAGTTCTTTGCATTTTTGTGTGTCAGGTTCACACCTGTGAAGAAGTATAACTTCATTAGAATTATATAATTGCCTTCCATCATGTGGCTCCTGCTATCTGGAACAGCCTTCCAACATCTCTCTATACATCCATTTATTTAGGTATTCACCCTCAGCACTTCAAACCTGAGCTGAAAGCAATTCCCTTCTCTTGTCTCATCTCTGTACAGTTCTTCCGGTGATTAGCATATCATATTTGCATTTCACACTATTACTATCCAAACAGGTTTTATTACTGCTATCCAAACAGGCCTCATATTTCAGGTTAGGTCTTACAATAAAGGAGGTTTTTCAGTGCCAGCCCTTCTAATTCTGATTTTAGGCACATGATCACTGAAGAGTAGGAATACCATAATCAGTCTGCCACAGAAAAATGTGATTGTGTAACCAAAGGATCCTATCAAAGGATAGCAGAAATGATAAGATGTGATTTAGCCCTCCGAAGAAGGGCCAGAAGATCTTGAGGGGTAAGCAAACTCTTAGAGGAACAGTGTTCTGGAGACAAAGATGAAGAGTGAATAAGGTATCACGGGAAGAAGAAAAAGTAGAAATGTTTCCAGACAGAACACTGCCTAAGATACCTGTAACAAAGGGGCAGGAGTATTTTTTGGACCAGCAATTAGAAGAAGAGAGAGAACTCAGAGTGATGTATGAGTAAGCAGAATCTTCAGAAACTGCCAGGACTGGAGGGCCTTTTTTGGGTCATCTTTGATTCAATGGAGAGAAAATTTTTGCTATGGCCCTTTATCCTGACACTGTACCTTCTTCTGGTTTGCCTTTTGTTTCCTTTTGTACCTTTCATATGTTCCTGCACCCTTTTTCTCTCAGAATATCTCTCTAAAAATTCTGAAAGTCATATCTCTGCTTGTATAGTAATAATAATAGAAACAATAATAATTGTTGCAAAAACAAACACCAACAAGCAATGCTAAAGTGAAAAGCTGCTGAAGGGATCAAAAGGAGGGGGTAGTGATGAGACAGACCATGTGACAGAAGAAGCAGGGCCTTGTTAGTTTGAGCTGTCAGTACAAATCGAGGGCAGCTCATCTCAAGCTCTCTCCTAACAATCCCAAGGAAAAGCAAGGAAAGAAAAACTGTGAACAAACACAAGAAGAAGCCACTCAGTACACACTGACGTTTAAGGAAGTTCTCCTCCCCTGAAACAGCTTTACTGTAGAAGAGAGGCACCTTAGAGAGAAGCACCCAACACACCCAAGACACCCAGAGACATGAGATACCTGGAAGAGGAGTGGTCAGAAAACTCAAATAGAAACAGAAGAAGAGGGTAGATTTTTTTTTTTTTTTTTTTATTCCGGGAAGGAGGAGGAAGCAGCTGCTCAATTAAGTTATCTCTGATATAGATAAAGGAGGTTGAGATGAGAAGCGTGAAGAAAGAGAATTCTGTAGGATGTTAACAGAACACCCACCTTTCTCCAGGAGAAGCCAAAGGAACTGCCTAGAATTACCATACAAATTACCCAGCCACGTTTTACTGTAAACAAAAGCTGATCACACACTTGCAGCCAGCCTCTTAAGGGGACAAGGGATCCTAGAGGTGCTCTGCTACTTGATGTCTGCCAGGTAACATTTCAGAGGGAACAAACAGATCAACCCCCTGGCATCTGTTACAGTAGGAAATGAATAGGGGGGTATAAACTCCCTTTCTTTCCATATAGTTGAAGCAGAAATGATAAGATGTGATTTGACCAAGCCCATGATGCCACATCTGGTCTCACAGCACTTCTCTGGAGCTTTACCAAAACCTTGTTTTGCATGGGTTTCCACATTACACTCTGGAATCTCATATGGGATTTGTTTCAGTTTAACATTTACACAAGCCTAAATGTTTGCAGACATTTTCTGTCACTCAGTTCCCCCTCTTTCTCCTCTTCATCACATTACTCTTCATTATATCCTCTTAAACAAGCTGTGTATAATTCCTCTCCATATTAGCTTATACATGCTTGTGAAGAACAACATATGCCCAGTCTCTTAATGCTGACATTTAGCAGAACTCTATGCCTGGATGCATGTGTCTCTTCAGCTCCAATCCTTGCAAATGATATTTACAGGAAACATCACTCCTCTGACTGCCCACACAACCCATTAGTATCTTAGTTTAGTCATCCCCATGGTTTAGTTTCTAGTTACAAGGAGCACGACATCTTTGAATATAATTGCACAACACATTTTAATATTTCTACCATGGAAAGAGTACAAAAATTAAAATTGTTTCTTATTAAAAAAGAAAATAAGACAATGAAATGGAGAAGAGTAGGGGATAGAAAAAATTACTAGCTTCTCTGGCAAACTGATGCTCACAGAATCTTTATCAATCCCTGATAGTGTCCCCTCTCTTGCACAATGAAATAATGTGCTTTGTCTGGCCCACAGCACTATATCTTCCACTGGAATCTTCTCCAGGGCAGCTTCTTCCCCAACAATCACATCAGCTGCTAAACTTGAGTTTTTCTGCCAAGAGGGAAGAATGGAAAGCCCATTTAGATGAGGCAGGAATGAGAAGGGCAAAAGTGAAACTCTGGAACTAGCAGGGCAGGATAAAAAAAGGCACAAGACACAAGTAAGAAGACAAAACTCCAGGATTCGAAAGACAAAAGCAAATCAAATGAGAGAGAGAAGCAGGAGCTTGGGGACTCGGCTGCAGGGGGGGGGGTCTGCTCACCTGACTGGCTGGTGCTAACATTGATGGTGGCAAAGTGGGGCGCTTCCGAACTCAGCTCAGTCACCAAGTTGACGGCCTGGATCTCGAAGGTGTAGTGCACGCGGGCCAGGAGGTTGGAGACCTGCACGCGGCTCTCGGTGAGCCCCACCTGGCGCGGCTCGAACTGCACGCTGTCCCCGCAGCGCACGCACGGCCCCGCAGACCCCGCCGGGCACACCTTGCAGATCACGTTGAAGAAAACGTCCTTGCGGCCGCCCAGGTCCTTGGGGAGGCGCCAGGTCAGCAGCACGTTGGAGCCAACGATCTCGTAGCTGAGGTCGCGAGGAGCAGAGGGGATGCCTGGAACACAGAACCAAGGATCAAAATCCCATCAGTGAATGGGAGAGAGGTGAGGGAAGGCAGGAGGCAAAGCAAAGGGAAAAGAATAGAAGAACAAGTTGCTGCTGCTTCTCCTTCTTACTCTTCTTTAGCTGTTTCTTTGAGCGAGGCTAAGAAAAACATACTCTTTGCTACATCGAGCACGCACATTAACAAAGGAACAACTGTATTAGCACATTTTAGACAAACAAAATTACAAAGAAGAGTCTTTGTTTCAAGGGTGTGACTTTTTCATTTCCCTAAAAGAACAGCCATTGTTTAGGGAAGTGCCAATCCCTTGAAATTTTACACTTTACGCAAGCCTAGTAAAGATTTCTCTTTACTGAGACCTGTAATTCCTTTGGCACCTAATATCTCTGAACTTTCTTAGACTTCAGTTAACCTGTAGCACCTGTTCCAGGAACTAGACACCAGTTTTGCCTGCAATTATTCCTGGTGCCAGCCAGATTCCTCAATGGTATCAGAGGTAAACTCTGACAGCTAAAAAAAATGCCCATTCTGTACACCCAACATTTCCCTTGATGGCACAGAGACAGTGAAGAGAAGGAGGAGAATGCAGAGGGTGGGAAGAAGGCATGGGGATGAGAATGGGACAAGACACTGCAGCTAAGAAGTGAAAAGTTCAGAAAGGCAGAAGTAGGCAGCAGAATTTCACTGCTAAACCTGGGCACAGACACAAAGCAGGACGGGAAGAGGAGGGACAGAGAGGCTGAGCTCAGTAACAGGGAGGGGTGAAGCTTTGGGTTATTTCAAAGGTCCTGAGAAGTAGGGAATTGCAACACCCCCCCGCCCTCCCCAAATCATTTGGGCACCTTCTCTCTCATTAACTGCCCTCCTTGCTTTCATACACTTCATCCAAACACTCACCAGTGCAGGGAGCATCAGAATTGTCTGAAGCAGATCGATAGTACCGGTTCTGACACACACATTCCCGGGAACCTGGCAGTGGAGCGTGGCTGTGGGCAGGGCACAGATGGCAGGGGTCATCTCCCACGGATACTTTAAAGAAACCAGGGGCACAGGCTAAGAGGAGGAAAACAAGAGAGGCAAAAGCAGGAAAATCATTAATTCAGATTTCAAAACACTGTAACCTTATTTACATTTAACTTGCACTGCTACTGCTGGGAGAAGTTATTGCATACAGCTACTGCTGGTTTTGGTTCTTTATGGAGCATATTTTGTTCAAGTTGCCATTTTAAAACAGTTTATTTTATTCTATATGTAAGTGTTTAAATTGATTCACTGGCAGATGAAAGAGAACCAGTCCTGAGACAGCTTTGGCCACCTTGAATAATTGTCTTCTCATTATTCACTCAAAGAGCTTTTAAATTGGAGAAGCCAAGGAGCCCAGCCAAGTGATTTGTCTTGAAATATCAAACAGTTACTCACACCTCCTTCCCCCCACCCAACACAGCCACAAAATTGGATTTTTTATGCTGCCTACAACAGTTTCATTGCTTAAAGTAATATACACTACCACTGCTGATTTTGCATTAAAACTAAGAGCAGACACTCAGACTGGCAGTCCTATTTTTTTTCCTGTAGGTCTGAAAACTTCCCAGTAATGGATAAAAGCATGTTAATTAGTCAAATTTAATCTGCAAATGCATAGGAACGTGTATACGCAACAAGCTGAAACAAGGATGGAAATCCATCCCACAGGGAAAGAAAATGAAAAAAAAATTATTAACAGTATGGCAGTATGGCACATTCTAGGTTTGGCAAAGAGACTATGCTGAATTGCCTAACAGGAGATGCTTAGACCTTTTGCTGAAGTGCTAGGATACAGCTTTTACTATTTTTATGTAAGTTTTCTAAAGCTCATTTTCTATATAAATAGATACAGCTCTTTTAGATTTTATGGACTAACAAGCTCAGGTGAAAGTTCATTTGCAGCTGACATCTGGTTCATTAACTTCACAATAAAGAGCATTTACAAGGAATGGGAAACTTTCAGATAGAACCCAGATAAGTATTTGATGTCAAGAGACACAAGGGACACCCTCAAGAGCAGAACTGTTCTGGTGGTTACTGTAAGCAGAATATTACAAAGGATTGAGGATAACAAAAAGTTACCTAAATAAAGCAAAGCAAGTAAGAGAAGAACATTATATAGAGTCATTATATGAAATTAGGAACATATACGTTCAATCCCCTTTGCGGCTACAGGCACAGTCCAGAAATAACAGCCAGTAACATCTGCAGAATCCCATCAGGTTTATGCCTCTTGTATTACTTCATCTTCTCTGTCAAAACTCTTGGATGCAGAGGCACCTCCACATGTGCACAGTCCTTGAACAGGTCAGACCATAAAGGGGACTTTAATAACTCTGAATGATAGCTATTAGATAGAGGAACACTGTTTCTTTCCAGCACTCAAAAAATTACAACATTCAGTGTGTGGTACAATGCCATTTGGAAAGGGGAAGAAGAGACTGTAATTTTCCATGTGATGGATGATGGTAGGAAAAGTGCAACTGTCTTTGCCTTCAGGACTTTATCCAGCAGAAAATCAAATCATTCCCATACAGAGAAATAGTCCATATGTTTGCATGGACAAAAAAGAGTATGTAAGATTTTATCCACTTTATAAATTATACACCTTTCACTCAATTTTAGGCTCTCCTAAGAGCCATAAATGTAGAATATAATATGCACACTTCTTGGCAAATGCACCTGTACTGAAACTAAGAGTAGTATGAATGGGAAGTTCTTATCCAACACACTGCATAATCATTCAACCAAAATTTCAGGGATCTTTCTTCCTTTCTTTATTTCAAGTTTGAGAATGCTGAACTTTTTGTGAACGTCTTTATTTTCTTAAAAGTAATTTTATCTCATCTGTTTTTTCTTGCATCAAACTCCTCCCTCTTGAGCTTTTGTTGAGGCTTAGAACTAATGACACATTCATACCACTTGTGAAGGCAGACCCTGTAGAATGGTTCTTTTCCTTCATTCAGTATTACAGCCTGATATCAAGTAGGACAATGACCTTGCTGCTAGTCACAACAATGGAAATGAACAGGTAGTGGTAATGTCTGCCATGTATGTGATGCTAAAGGGAAATCTGTAGAGGGTACAGACTTTACCCCTGAAGTACAAAACCATATTTACTCTACAAAGACAGTGCAAAAAGACGCCAGGTAAATTCACCTTTAGCCCAATTGCAAATCATAAGGGAAGCTAGCAAAGCTGTGAATGAAGAATTTGTCTGGTATTTAGTAAATAAAATTAACTTAAAAATAAACGTGTTAAAATAAATAAACATTTATTTTTGAAGTGTACTGGCAACTTGCTCTTGAGCCTGGGGATTAGGGATGAGGTCTGCAGAGATGGCACACTGTTGCTGAATTAGCCAAAGGTAGTAAGCACAAGTGCAGTTCTGTAGGTTTTATGCAATGGAACAAAATGGTGCAGCACCTTCTCAATGAAGAAAGGCAGTCTGTGTAAGTAAGAGCACCTCTATTGCCTAAAAGGCCATGCAAGATTTCATCCATGTTATGGGCAGTCACTCCAAGTGACCATAAACATTCAAAAGCTGCTTGTAAAAACCAACCAACCAACCAACCAACCAACCAACCAACACACAGAGCAAGAACACAAGCCTCTGGACAGGGCCATGGTGTCAGCTAAAAGATAACAATGCTACCTGCTCATATCACTGATATACTGGTATCACTGATCACACTACTATAGGGACAACACTTGGGAACAGGTATGTGTAACAAACACTAGTGATCAAACACTTACACCTGCTCTTAACTGCTTCACAAAACCTAATTCCACTGTCCATGTACTGTGCTTGGCATTATATGCCTGAACCATATGCAAAGGTAGGTTATTGCTGTCTCCCCAAGCACTGCCCAGTGTCCAATGCCTTTTGTCTTGTCACACTGAGTTGATCCCTTGCTACCTCAGAGATCTCTTACTCACTGTGGCAGCATCTATTTTTGAATGCAATCCCAGAGTAAGAGTCATTCCATGAAGAATTGTTTATTTAGGCTCAAGAGTAATGACAGCATGAGAACAGGTGACTTTACAGTAAATTACAGGCTTAACAAGAATACTTCCACCAATTAAAGTAGCAGGCTTCTGAAAAAAACCTCCAAATATAAGCAATAAACAAAAAAGAAGAAGAAGAAGAAAAAGCCTAATCACATTTTAAAAGGAACCTCACCCTGTTTCTAAAGTGATTTTGATACAGTTGCCATTTACAGTAAAGTAGCAGAATTAATGTAAACATATCTCTTCCTTCCAACATTTCCAGGTCAAATATTCCCTTGTCCTTTATTTAACTTCAGCAGAGTGAAACAGCCACATAAGCTCATTAATAAGCACTCCACTAGAGCTGAGTAAACAAGAAATAAAACTTCACTGCAGCTGTTCCACCAAGGAAACAGATTTCAGTAATATGCTCACATGTCCTATGTGCTAGACCAGAGTAGACTGACGTCTTGGCTACACTGGTGTGTCTCAGGTGGATTTCAATATTCACCTGAGAAAAACTGGATGGAGCTCAGTCCAGACAGCTGGAATTAGCCTCCCATTCAGAGGCACTGATCTTCAAGGAGGACTACAACCACCCTACTATGCTGGAGAAGGAACACAGCAGGGCATAAGCATTCCAGGAAGTTCCTGGAAAGGATTGGAAACTACTTCCTGACCCAAGCAATACAGGAGGTAATGAGGGGAGGTGCCCCTGGACCAGATGCTCACAAAGAAGGAAGGACTCACCTTCCTTGAGGTGATGTGAAGGCTGAAGACAGCCTTGGCTACAGTGACCATGACATGGTGGCATTCAAGATCCAGGGTGCAGTGACCAGAGCAAAAAGCAAGCTCACAACACTGAACTCTGGGAGAGCAGATGTGACCACCTGGGTGATCTGGAGAAGTCCCATGGGATAACGCCCTGGAGGGAAGAGTGACTCAAAAAAGCTAGTTCATGTGCAAGGATTACCTCTTCCAGGTGCAAAAAGCAGTCCATCCCAACAAGCACAAATTCAGGTAAAAAATGCCAACAGGCCTGCAAGTTTGAACAGAGCTCCTAGCACAGAAAGGAAGTACATGGAGGCAGAGGCATGGACAGGTAGCCTGAGAGGAACATAGAGGCACTGTCCAAACACGTAGACATATGGCTAGGAAAGCCAGAGCCTACCTGGAATCTCATCTGGCACAGCATGTTGAAAGTGAGAAGAGTTTCTCTAAGAACAGAAGTGGCTCAAGGAAGAGGGAAAATGCGGATGGACTGCTGGGTGACACAGGACAAGCTCTTCACATCAATCTTTACCAGCAAGTCTTGGCTTTAGGATCTCTAGGTCCTGGAGACCTTGGGGAATTCTGCAGCAAGGAGGATGATCCTTGCCTTCTACTCAGCTTTGTTGAGGATACACTTGGAGTTCTGTGTTGAGTTTTAGGCTCACTAGTACACTAAAGACATTAACATATTGGACAGAATCCAGCAGAGGGTCATAAAGATGGTGAATGGGATGAAGTATTTCCCACAGGAGGAGAGGCTGACAGAGATGCTCAGCCTGGAGAGGAGAAGACTTCCAGCAATCTCATGAATGAGCACAAATAGTTGAAGGCAGGAAGTGAAGAGGACAGAGCCAGGCTCTTTTCAGTGTTTCTCAGTGACAGGCCCAGAGGTGAACAGCCTGAAACACAGGAGGTTCCCTCTGAACACAAGGAAACAATTTTTTTTTTACCGTGCGGGTGACAGAGCACTGAAGCAGGTTACCCAGAGGGGTATTAGAGTTTCCTTCCTTAGAGAAATTCAAACACAGTCTAGACCTAGTGCTGGGCTACTTGCTTAGAGACTTGTGCAGGGAGGGGGTTAAGGTGTACTCTAGAGATCTCTTCCAAGTTCAGCTATTCTGTGTTTTCCCTTAAACATAAGCCAATTAAAATGTGTGGATAGAACCCTGTGGTCTTGGTTGCCTCACTGACAGATCATTCATCACATACATGATTATGGGTGGGTGGACAGGGAACAATGAATGGAAAGTTCTTGACACTAGACTACATCTCATTTCAGATGTTCAGAAGTGAAATGAGAATAGGATTGTCAGGTTCCCTCTGAGGGAGGGGCCTGAGAAAAGATGTTAAATAAGAGAAAAGTGTAAAGAAAAGCAGTACAAAAGAGATTCACCTGCCCAGTTCTACTCACATTGCAGAAATTGCACCTGAAGAACTGTGGAGTGGAATACTGAGCAACTTAGGAGGGAAGATCTCTCCACAGTGATTATTTTTTATTGTCTAGTGAAAAAAAAATAATTACTACATAAACCTATAATCTCACGTTGTTATTTCCAAGAGGGATGGCAGATACAGAGAAACAATCATGCTTTGAAACTCTCATTCTGCCCCTGGGTATTTCTATTTCCAGAAGAAAAACAGAAAAATGAAATCATAGAGCATACTGCAAGCAAAGCTGATTTACAGTGATTAAACATGATTCACATCTCTCTCACCTTCCTAATAAAATATGGTTGGAATAAGAATACCATGGCCTAAATTTTGTTGTTGCCTATATTTTAGATGTGTAATTTTGGCCAAAACTGCTGGACTGAATAAAGTAGACACAAACTGGCCTCCAGCTACAAGAAGCTAAAGAATGGCCTCCAAAGGCAGGCATTGCAGCTATCACAAACTTTCTGCTGCCACCTGAACCCTGCCTCTGCATCCAGTCAGAGAACTGCTTACACTCACAAGCACCTTTATCCCTTTCCAAAATTGCCTAAGATAGGCTGCCCACAGCACTGAGGACTTCAGCCCACAGACAGCAATAATAATTGTTCCTAGGACATGGAGCTTTTCCTGGCATTGCCTCAGTCCAGTCACTATAAATAGTATATGGAAGGTCATGTCAGGAGGAAAGAGAAAAAAAAACTCCCTGGCAATCTAAATAGGCAAAAGCCACTTCCTTTTATTCAAGCAGTTACAGTGAGCCTAGGGCTGTCTTCCCACACACAGACAGAATCCATCTCTCATTTGTTTCTGAATATCCTACCTTGCATTTCCTTCTTACTGCAGACCATGGCATCAGGTCCACTTGCTGTAGTCCCACAGCCTCTGCAGATGACTGTGCTCACTGGAGACACTCAAAACAAACATTCAGACTGAAGCAGGCCCACTGTCACTATGTTTTCCTTTAGTGAACACAACCACTTCAGGACCATCCCAGGGAAAGCCTGAAGAAGATTGGAACCTCCACTGTGCTCCTGCAGAACAACTTCACACAAAACATGAACACCAGCTAAGCCACAGGCCTTGTCACTGGCCATAGTACGACTTACCAATCCCCCAGCACCAGGACTTTCCAAGAAAACACAGACCTAGCTCTGATTGATTCACGATATCCAATGCAAGGACAGAGGGTTGCAGAGCTAGCACCTCAGGGGGCAGAGCAAGCTGCCACTTCCCATCAAGTCAAGCCTACTACGAACGGAGAAGGCAGAGTTTGGAGTGCGCAAGCGCTTTTCCCTCAGCTTGTCTCAGTCATCTTTCATATCTTGGCACAGTGTCAGAATGCCACAACAGTTCAGCTGGGCACAGCTCATCTCAGACACTGACCCAGTTTTCCTCAGCTCCCCCTACAAAGCTCGCCCCTGTGCTGCCTGTGCTTGCCTGACTGCTCGCTGGAGACAAGTTCCACCCGGGAGGCCAGAGGAGCAGCTTCCGACAGACTTCTAGCAGTAACAAACAGCAAAACCAGCAGAGAAAGGTGCTGGAATCATGGAATGGCAGTGGGGAGAGGGGTAAAGGAAATGAAAATGAAGAGAGGACAGACCAAGAACCAAAGAGATGGAGAAAGAGGCATTAAAAAGCTCACAAAGACAGTAAGGGCAGAGAGGAAATATTTGGAGAACGACACAAAATGCAGCAAGGGGAGGAAGACCAAGAAAGGCACCTGGGAACTTCAACAGAGCTTTAGGTACAGCCAGCAGTGACTTTAGGGAATGTGATACCGGTGACACTGACTTTTTGTAAGCAGACATGACTTGGAAGTGAACTGGGACACAGGAAGATATTTAGAAGAGCACAAAATGGCTCTCTTCTTGACGGAGACAACTGATCTGGTTTTTATATAGGAGTTCTGCTCCCAGGTGTACTGTGGGGCAGCAAGAATAAATACTAGATGTGAGAGTATTGCCAAAGGTGGCACTGGAGTGAAACTGGGAGGGATGAATGGACACAGATGATTTTGAGGCCTAGGGAAAACTGGATATGCAGAGCCACAGAGGGCCTCAAATGAGAATGACTCGAGGCAAAGGGATGGAGTTTGGCACTTAGAGGACAGGATGATGGAAAGGAGTTAGCAACAGAAAATATTGTAGAATCATGATGTAGACATTCAGACATTACATTGCTCAAAATGCTAGAAAGATAGCATAATTAGCATGCAGAAAACATGCCAGAAAATAAAAATTGTAATGTCTTTCAGATAAAGCACTTCTCCCCGCCCCCCCCCCCCCCCCCCACCCCCCCCAAATGTATCTATGGCTACCTTGTGGTGGTAGTAAATTCCTACGGGGCCAGACTATTCCAGTGTGACTGCTACTGTGCATTTTGCATCTTGTTCTGAATAAGGTGGGATCAGCCAGCAAGAGAAGCAAGGCACAGTGATGCAATAAGGGCTGGGTTGATCTAGAGTTTCACAGTTACTACAACTGTTTGGGTGGGGAAGAGAGAGTGGAAAATGAAAGAAACATAAGGAGAGAAAAGTGTGTCTTTTGAGTCTTAAAGAAGAGCATCAAATCAACTGAGATAAAATAAATGAAGTGACTAAGAACTCTTTCCTGCTTAACTGTTGATAGGGGATCAGTTGAGTAAGGGATTTTTTAGGTAAAAGAGGTGGAGCTGAAGCAATTACTGGCTAATTATATGTGGGAGAACTGCCAGGGAATGGGTTGTGTGAGGAAAAAAAAAGGCAAAAACATGAGAGGGAAGATTTGGGCAGGATAGGGCAGAATATGAGTAGACAGCAAGCACTAGATACAAGAAAAGAAGCAAAGTACTTGAAAAGCACCAAAAGGTATGTGCAGGTAGCAGAAGAAGGCTGGAGAAGCTGATGAAAGGAGCAATATGGAAGAAAGAAAAAACTGAAAAAGGTAATCTAGGATCAAGGCACCAAATGTTACTGTCAACTGTGAGTTTACCTTGAAATTAAAGCTCTTACCCAGGAGAGGCTAAGACACTGGGTTTGTTCATTTTGAAGCAGAGCAGGCTGTGGGGCGGGAGTTACGGCTGTCATCAGCCACCTAATGGGAGGATATGAAGAAGGTGTAGGTGGCAGAACATGAGATAACAGACACAAGTTGTAATAACCTCTTACTACAACTTACTAGAATCTTCCTCTACATAGGAAAAAGTAACTTCACCACGGGTGTTGTCAAATATTGGAACAGTAGCCCAGGGACATTGTGTAATCTTCATCTTCAGTAATAACTAAAACTAGACTAGAACAGGCCTTGAGTGACCTAACCCAATTTGGTCCTGCTTTGAGCATGGGATTGGAACAGATGACTTTCACAAGTCCCTGCAATGTAAATGATCCTGTGGTTTTAAAGGAAGCACCCTTTAAGTGATTAAAATTTAAGAAGAGCTTATTGTGCTCCTTTTTCCCTTTGCTAGTAGTATGTGCATATTTTTAGCAGACTACCGAATCTTTTACTTTAATATAAATCTTAACATTCTCTTAGCCTCACACACTGAAAAAGGTTTATCCAAGCTGGTGAGATAGGGCGTTTTTTTAAGAACACAAAAATAATCATGCAATATTCTTCCCAAATGAGACCTCCAACAGCTCCGTGCACAGTTGCTTGCTCCTGTAGTTACCAGTAATACAGATGTGATTCCTTCTGCAATCAGAAGGGACTGCACATAGCCAAAGGACATGGGCAATTTTATGGAATCCTTACTGCTACTACAGATGACAGGCAGACCTTTTGCTTGCTAAATACTCTTAGAAACAAACATCCAGGGAAAGAAGAGAGAAGAAGCAGCCATGTGAATGGCTAGCCTTGGTAAACACCCAAATGCCCACCCGACCACGCTCTTACTCTCCCTCCTCAGCAAGACATAGGGAGAAAATTGGATGAGAAAGCTCGTGGGCAGAGGCAAAGAAGTTATAAAGACAGGGAGCTTGTTTACCAATTACTATCACAGGCAAAACAGACTTGGCTTGGGGAAATTTAATTTATTGCTGATTAACATAGATTTGGGTAATGAGAAAACAAAAACAAACATTAAACCAACACCTTTCCTCCTCCCTCTCCCAAGTTCAGCTTAATGCTTTTCACTCCAAAGCTGTTCCCTCCTCCTCTTTCAGGCTGGTGTTTTCTGCCTCTGGTTATATACGTTTGTAGAGAGGTGCCACACACACAGCTCATCAGCTCAGCTCTGTCCAGAGCACTGTCCTTCTTTATTTGGAATTCAGCTTCGCACTTTATCAGGCAGTCATTCCTCTTCTCTGTCAACACTGTCATTTTTGAAATATTTTTTAAAATGTCCCAGTCATAAATTCTAAATATTATTTTCAAAAGCAACTTAAATCCTATATGATTTTGCAAGGCAAGGCACCCTGTGTGTATACATCTACAGAAAGAAAAGGCATTGAGATCCCAACCTTCTTTTTTTCCTCTGTAAACTGCCATTCTCTTTTCTGACTTTCAGCATGACAAGCCTATTCAGATAAAGTCAAAAGTGAATCCCACACAGATTGCACCCCACATCACCCAAAGGGCTTGCTAAGGGCTGCTCTTTCAATCTTCTATTTAGCTGGAGAAATCTGCCATATAGTAACATAGAGCAGGCAGACTTATAAAAGTAAAGAAAGTACCTTAAACCATGATAGGGGCAGAGGGAAAAAAAAAAGGGCTTTCTATCTATCTGCCCAGAATGGCTCTTGGCAGATTTGTTGTTCTAAATAAAGAGATAACAGCTGGTCCAGGAAGGACTCCACAGGCTTGCATATGGTGAGGGGGAAGGCAATGCCCACACACTCTTCTACCAAAGTGTAAGAAGGAAACTTGCTTCTCCTTCTTATCCTTGGTTGATACTTCAGTCTTATTAAGAACACCTCTCTGCATTTTCATCAGTAGAAATCTGCCCTTGAGCTATTGCTTTTGTTCTGTGTTTCACCTAGAACACTATGGCAGCTCTGTATCATGGTGTATGTCTGTTCTTAGGAAGGGAGAACACAGGTACAGAGGGGAAGGGCTGGAGAGGATTCCATGCAGTGAAACACCAAGCAAGGGGACACAAGCTGAATGTGGCTTCATTCAGACAGGACAGCAACATGTGGTCAGCAGAAGGAGAGATCAGGAAGGATGATCAAGCCAGAGGCGTTTACAAGAAACACGAGGAGAAAAGAATACCTTTCAACATTATGATTCATATTTGATTGTCATTGGCTGCTTTAGGTTGCTCATGGAATCTTGGGAAGATAGGAACTGACTTTTGTAGTTTGATAGAGTGTCATTATTTCAGTTATTCATAACAATATTAACCATTTGCATCTATCTCCAGCTTCTATGACAATAAGGCTGTAAGGAAGTACGAGCATTCACTGAATACTACAAAAAATGGAAGACAGATTTTTTTTAAAAAATCCTTATTTTTATTTGGCAAGCCAATTTTTTTTTTGACTGCTTAAGACTACTATCTGAAACTAAATTATTGACTGGCAGTTTATTTAGACTGTGAACTAGTCATGCTACTGATGCAGACAACAAATTAAGTGCCATATAGAGCTGCTGTATGTCAGAGCTTACTGTCTCTGGAGCAGCACTAAATGAATGTAGTAGTTACATTTCTCTCAGAATAAGCAGGATAAAAAGGCACACATATTTTAATTATTCTCCAAGTTTAAACTAATGAAAAGTACTTACCAATTTTAATTGCTTTTTAAGTCTCCAGCAGAATGACCTGTATTTTAATAAAGCTATTTTGCATGACCCAAATCACTTAATGAAGCAGGAATTTAAGGTAACATATTGACAACCATTAATTATTCGTTGCATGTGCACTCGGTGTTAACCAGAGTATTTGTACGTTCATTGTCTGACTTGAACCCTTGTTTGAACAAATCCAACTTTTAAATTTTGTCTACAGCCAAAACTGGGTTCCATATGACATTTCTTTTTTAGACTACTAAGTGTAGTGCAGCAACATTTCACACTGCTGAGAGATTTTGAGTAGATGTGTACTAAAACAAAGGAAGCACCAGAAGAACATCATATACAAATTATATAATCAATATAAGCAGTTTGGTCTAATAGACTGTCCTAAGATTGAGATAGAAACACAGTCACGACATCAGACTGGGTGTTCAGGCTTGGCCAGATTTTAGCCCAATACTTCCTCCTGCAAACATTTCACAGAAATACCACTGGCCCTGGGGCAGAGAGTACATTATTGGTAATGATGATACCACTATGTCTGCTTTTTCTAGTCAGTACAGGCTCACAGAGCCACATTTTCTCTGTCCCATGACCAGGCTGCTGCTGTTTTCCCTTTTTTTTTTATTATTTTTTTTATTTTATTACTATACACAAGCGAAAGGGCCAGAAATAACTAGGACAGGGAGTGTATTAGCTCTGTGCTCAGCTCTCCTCCATGTGGCATCTTTCTTCTAATGCTGTTGCCTCATGGTAAAGAAGTAGAATCATGGTGGATCTGGCTAGTGACAGCTTCTGCTAGTTCTGAATAAGTACCCTGGGAGGCTGTCTCTGATGGCAGCTGTAACTAAGGCCTGAGTGGAGTTTCTAACCATGTCCTTAGCATCAAGCAGAGTGTCCTGGTTTTGGCCAGGACAAGGACAATTTTTTGCATTAGCTCGGAGTGGGAGTAGCTGTGGGGATGTAACCAGGACCAGATGTTACTCTACACCACCTCTTATCATTGACAGGGGTGAGGGGAAGGCACTCACACTCCAAGGAAAAGGGCATTCCTTTCTGTTGGGAGAAAAGGTGTCAGAAAGAGCCTTTGCTCGGATCGGCATTTGTTTATTGTCATTTCCCATGTAAATCATGTCTTATGCATTTTGTTATTAGTATCATTGCTGTTACTGTTCATTTTATTATCTCTCTGCTGTTTCCAGTAAACTGTTCTTACCTTAACCAATGATCTTTGCCTTTTGTGCTTCCAGTTGGAGGAGAGCAAGTAGCAGTGTGATTTTAGTGGCAATACCGAACTAAAGGACACCATTCCTAAACCATGACAAGTGGTCACTCCATTCCAGTCTGAGGAGCTAAATGTGTGTGAACAGGCTGCCACAAGGTGATCTCTGTGAGAAAGGCTTTACTCTCCCAGCTCTCTGAAACTTTGGCTAAGGCCAAATACTGCTGACACAGGGAGCCAAGGAAAGAATGGCCACCTAAGGGGGAGAGGAATAAAGTTCCCTCACCTTGGCAGGCTCGTTCGTCATCCACAGGCTGGTAGCCAGCCTTGCAGGTACACCGTCCAATGGCCACCATCCACTCCCCTTCTCCGTTGCAGTGCAGCCGAACACTCGAGGACCCCGTCGTGCTCGTCTCCTCGGCGTTGGGTACACACGTCCCCGGGGACTCCACCAGTGAGGTCCTCTCCCCGCCAGCAAACGTTTCAGGAAAGGAAGCAAATCCTTTCACCACGGCTGGGCACTTGTAGAAAAAGACTTGGACTGCCACCAAGGACATACAGGCTCCCGAATCCTGGAAGGCCAGGTAGAAGCCATGCTTGGTGAGTGGCCCAAAGCTACGTACTTTAACATTCATCTTGACCACCTTCCCAGTGCTGTCCACCTGGGAAAAGCTTTCATCAGCTGCAATAGTATCTACTTTGGTCCAGGGGCCCTCACGCCACTCTGGCATGTCCTGAGAGGCTATGTCAGCCTCCGACTGGTGGTAGTAGAGTGTGAAAGTCTCCTTGCAGGAAGAGGCCACGGTGCGCATGCTGGCACAGTCCCTCACGGAGAAACGGAGGCGGACGTGGACGCGGTGGGCTCCGCGCCGCTCTATGAAGTGAGTGCGCAGCCAGTTATTCTGGCCTGGTTCAGCCACGTTGCACACTTGAAAGGTTCGGATCAGGCGCTTCTTGTCATCCAGGACACTTACCTCATCCCACTACAATGGATATAGAGGAGGAAAAAGAAACAGTAAAAAACAAAAAGGCATTTAGTATTCAACTGCACCAAAAATACAGCATAGGTCTTGGTCTTCCCCTTCCCATGTCTATGACAAGGTTTGAACTTGTTGATGCCATGTGCAGTAGTGCATTCTAGACAGCGTATGACCCTGTAAAGAAGAGCAGTCAAAGCTTTGAAGTAAGAACTGTTGTGACAGAAAACATAAATCATGCAAACTTGGTCACACGACATCAAGAATCTTAAAATGCGAGAGCCACACTTTCTTCCTTCCTGTTTTCCCGTCTCTTTTCTCCAGAGACAAAACAAAGGGCACAAACAAATGAGACAGAGGAACACGGCACTGTTCTCTGGGAAACACATTAAAGCAGAAGTCCCTTTACCCAGCTTTACTGCAGTGGGAGCTGTGTTCTGACATCTCCTATGCACACAAACCACTCAGCATGGCCACTACAGGGGCAGGTCTCGATCTGGTTTGTGCCTGAAGGAAGGCACAAAGGAGGGATAAGGAGGGGGGGAAGCAGGTTCCTGTACTAGGCTGTAAGACAAAGCCCTCCTTACCCTCTCAACAAGCTTTACAGAGTAGGTACAGAAAAGGCCCTGGGAATGACAGAGGACGTGCACAGAGAGATGGAAGAGAAGGAACCTGTTCAAGCACTCTTGTGAAGGTCTGACCAACCAACTCCTCACAACAGGATCTGCATTAAGACCATTTCCAAGAGGAAACAACAGCAAGTTATGGTCATCTGTGACTTTCTCCAGTGCAAAAGAGAAGCACCCATTTGCAGACCAGAACATCTTTTTAGGCAAGTTTTCAGCCTCCCTGGGCCCCAGTTTAGCGATGTCACCAGATGATGGAAGAGCTTAGTACAGCCTTCAGACTACTTATCCACACCTACCTTCTCACATGGGTACAAATAACGTCCCAACAAAAACTGCAAAGTTTATCCAAGAGAGTTTTCAGGGCCCTGGGAAGAATGTTAAAAAATTCAGGAGCATGGGTAGTGTTTTTCGCAATCTTTTCAGTAGCAGTAAGGCACTTTAAAAGAAATAAATGATGCCAAGACATCAATACTGGCTTCAGAACTGGTGCCTCTGCCAAAATGTTTGGGTTTGTAACCATTGAAGACTCTCTGAGACATAGGGTGTGCTGGGATGGGACAGGATCCACTGTTCGGATGGAAGAAATGTATCTTTGCTCATAAACTGGAGGGACTGATTGAGGCATTTAATCTCTAATTGATGGAGGAAGGGCATGACAGCAGGAGACCTGAAGGTAAACCAAGGGTTGGCAAGGCATAGGCTTAGGATGGCAGTGCTAACTGGAATCATGTATGCTACTCCTGGGAGCATGGAGAGCTCAGGAGCACAACTGAAATGTTTGTACACCATGGGAGCATTGCATAATCATTCATGGCACAAAAACTTAGCAAGTGCCAGATCCTGCACCTGGGATGGAGTAACTGCAGGCACAAGTACAAACTGTGCCAGGGGTGTCTGGGAGTGCCCTGCAGGGAGGGCCCTGGGGGTGCTGGTGGCAGCAGCTCAGTGAGAGTCAGCAGGGTGTGCCCGGGCAGCCCAGAGGGCAGAAACCGTGTCCTGGGGGGCACCAAACACGGCAGCAGGGCCGGGCAGAGCGGGGAGCACCCGCTGTGCTCAGCGCTGCCGCCGCCTCACCCGCAGCGCCGGGAGCAGTGCTGGGCATCGCCACTTCACAGGGGTGGGAAGGTCTCTGGATGTGTGCAGAGCAGGGAAACAGAGCTGGTGGAAGGGCTGGGAGGAGTGGCTGAGGGCTCTGGGTTTCTCCAGCTTGGAGAAAGGAGAGGCTGAGGGGTGACCCCCTTGCTCTCTGCAGCTCCCTGAGGAGGGGAAGAGGAGAGGCAGGTGCTGATCCCTTCTCCTTCAGATGCATGATAGGATGCATGGGAATGGTTCGAATCTGCCTCAGGGGAAGCTCAGAATTGACATCAGGAAACTTTTCTTTACCTCGAGGGTGGTCAGACACTGGAACAGGTTTCCTAGAGAGGTGATCAATACCCCAAGCCTGTCAGTGTGGAAGAGACATTTGACAATGTCCTTTATAACATGCTTCAACTTTTGGTCAGCCCTTAAGTGGTTACTCAGCTGGACTATGTGATTGTTGTAGATACCTTCCAACTGAAATATTCTATTCTATTCTACTCTATTCTTATTCTTATTCTTATTCTTATTCTTATTCTTATTCTTATTCTTATTCTTATATTATTATTCTATACTATATCTGCATGGAGGGTAAGGAGGTGACAATAGCATCCCACTCAACATCCTTCTCTCTTAACAACCTGGCTTTGCACAACACACTGTGTTCAAACTGCTCATACGTACAAAATCTATAAACCAAGTCTCACTGCTTCCAGTTTCCCTTTCTTCATCACATGCATACACATCTTCCCAGCAGAGGTACAGTCAAGAAGAGGAAATGCTTACCCCATCAGAAGGGTGTGCAGTCCAGCCAATCTCTGAGGTCTCTTGAGTTGTATCCAGAAGTATTTCTGTTTGTATTTAAGAAAACTGAATTAAAAGAAGTATTTTGTGCTATTCCAAGTCAGACTAAAATTTTATCTGTTCCTTAAAAGATTGTCTTGTAGAGGGCTTCCATACACCAAAAATAAACATTCATGTTTTGAGATTAAATATGACAGGTTATGTCCATACTAATGAATTAAGAGAGGCCAAGACAAGGGCAGAGGCACTGGACAAGGGCAAGGGCACAAGGGCAAGGGCAGAGGCACATTAATCATGCTAACTCATGATTCTCAAGTTGCTTGGCAATATTCTCACCAGACTTTCCCAGGCAAAGTATAAGCACACTGACAGCATGGAACAGAGTTATCATAATGGGCAGTTCGGATGAGGCCACTCTCTTTTTGAAAAGGAAAAGCTGGGACACAAGATGAGCTGCATGAACCAGTCTCCTTAGAACTATAGTTGCCCATTTTATTTGCACATGTAAGTGGACATGAGGCCAAGACATGTTTGTTCCCAGTTCCGGAACCAAATTTCTTTGGGAGTTTAAGATTATGACCCAGCTGACCCAGTAATGGATTCACTTTGTTCTGGAGCTGGGCATTACACTGCAAGCCTGTGTAGGAATCCCAGTATTAAATAATCTGTTGTGTTACACTGCTCAAGAGTAGGGTACATGCAGAACTTCACAGGCCTAGCTTATTCCCACAACTTTCCATTGTTACTGGATCTACCACTGGAGATGGATACTAGCCTTGACTGCTCTTGGGGTACATTATTCTCTGCTTGGGTAGAAAGAAACACAGAAGAGATTTTGACAGTACAAACTACAAACATAGTATTCTCCAAAAGGGAATGTCACAGTCTGAGACCACTATGGTATGCAAGCATGTGCTCTTCACTCTGTATATTTAGGACACAGAATAAGAAAATTGCTCAGTTGAATAGGTATTTACATGTGTTGATACATACTGTATAAATCAACTGGCTTTTCTTAAATTCTGGGAAGCTTTATTTGCTTATTTTGATATTCATATTTCTATCTTATTGCTTGTAAAAAACCCTCAAAAAAGAGATTAAAAAAAACCAACCCAAAACCTAACAGCAACAGCCAGCTTACTTACAAATAAGATTCATGAACCATTATTAAACCTTGCAAAGGTTTAATAAAATGGTTTTTCCATGTTTTATGCAGGAGAGAGATCCTCAATGTTTTTTTTATTTCCAGTTTATGAATTGCTTATGTCACTAGGTATCCCTACCAATACACCTGGGGATTCACTCCACATTTATCATTGGAAAGAAAAGACTAGGCTCATCCTAAAGCAGACATGATCAAGTGAGCATGTTTATATAGACCTCAGCCTTCACTGATGCCCCTGAACTATATTCTTTATATTCCTACAGGACATTTTATACTTTTTAGATCTCCCCGAGGATGCAGCTCCTTGATTCAAAAGCAGTGTGAAATACCTGGGGTTGGCTTGCCAAAACTGGAAAGAACTACTGGTTACAGCTAAAGTGCAAGCCCGCTAAAATTATGTAACAGACCTCAGGAAATGCTGAGCTGCTGAGTTCTCAAGGATAGCTCAGCTCAGACAGTCCCTCTGAGCAGCAGAACATCTGCAAAAGGCCTATGTCTCCCTGAGGCACAGTCTTCCCTAGCCTGTCCTGGCAGCAGAGGAACTTGGCATTACCCCATGCCCATTACCTTCTAAATTGCACAGTCTGGCACAGGGATTGCACTGTGTCATGTCATTACTTTGCCACTGGGATGCCAGACATGGCCTTGATATGCTGAAATAATATACAAGGCCATTTTTCAACACAGAAAGAACTTTTTTCCTAATCAGATCTGAGTCTCTCGTTTACCAAAGTATAATCCTTCTAACTCCATGGAAACTCTAGAAGAAAGTAAAATAGAGGAAAGTTAATCAGGGCATGGAAACCCATATAGAAAGTGAGAAAGGAATGGAGAAGAAAGAAAATAGAGAAGCCTTGCTCAGTAGCCCATGCTCTGCCATGTCAAGCATATTCTCCAGACAACTTCTCACCAGTGAGCAAGGTAGTATTTACCCAGAACATGAGGGTACAAGCAAACAGAAATAGGCAGCCTGAAGCAGACAGAACTGCCCCCTTCACAGTGAATACTTTAAGTCAGAAACCACTAGAAAAATAAGAAAAGTACACAAGTGCATAAATCTCACTTCACAACCTACAGCCAAAAGTCCCTCACTATTTTTCTTCTTTCTCCCTCTCCTACTGGCTGTATGCCTTGAATCACATCCCCAGTCACACTAGCTGCATGCACACTCATAAATCTAACAAGCTGTTAAACTGCTCTCTAGCTCTGAGGACAACAGGCACAGTATGGCTCATGTTCCCATGGCCAGGAACTCCAACCCTATGGAAGTGCAAGGCTGCATCCAAACTGCCTCTCAAGAATAGTCCTCAGTCCATCCTAACCTCAGACCTATGTGTAGGCGCTGTTTGTGATAAGATTATTTGGCGTGGGCCAAACCAACCCATGGCTGTGCTCCTAATTTAACAGTATGAATGACTCTATGTGTACAGGTATCAGCCTTCACTCTGACACTTCATTAGCACTGATGACTGATGTAGCATTCCACATCCTCACTATGCTGGGCCAGACCAGTATTCTGCTGCTATTCAGTGCAGGTAGAAATGAACTGTTCAGCTGAATCTACTACCCTGGAAGAAAAACAATGTTGGAAGGCTTACACCCTTCCAACATTGCTCAAAATCAAGTGTCTTGCAAGATCAGGTTAGACCCAGTCTCAGTCCAGCCCTTGATGCTGCTAGAGACAACACTGACTGAGGTATCTCAGGGTATCATTGGAGCAATATTCCACTTTGCATTAAAAATGAGGAATAGGCAAGATATCTGAGCAATCTTGAGGCTTTCAAACAAGTGATATTATGACAATTCTACAATTCTTCTTTCAGTCCTGCTTTAATCTCAGTTTGAAGAACGATATTCCAATTTCATATTACAAGTGTTATTTTAGTTCAAGGAAGATAAAAATAACAGATGAGAGATCCTCCTGTATTTCTCTTCCCCAAACTAACAAGAAAAAAAAAATCACTTTTTATAGAAGAGTCAAAATGGGTTCATTACACTCTGCAAAATCTAAATCCTCACTTGAGTTCTTGCAGGACAGAAAGGGTGAAATAAAAATCCCAAATACTTCAGCTAGTACTATTCTATATTTGCATCACAAACCAATCTCTTGGGCTACATTATACTATAATGTCAACATCCAGAAAAACTGGGCAGAGGCTGGAAGCTGCTATTACAGATCAGGCTGTTCAGAATAGGCATGTTAATGATTTTCAGATTTTGGTCTGCCTGTACTTTCAAGCAAGACTATTAAGCGCTTGTGTTACAGACAAAATGATCCCCTGATGCAAGAGGATGACAATTCACCCAAGGACAATTGACCCTTAGACAACCTTCATGGAGGCAGAGATGGCCTAACAGCTTTCTGGACTGAAGAACATTTGCCCTCAGTGTCTTAACAGTGCAGTGGTGCAAGAGGGAATTATACAAGCAAAGCCCTGCAAACTACAGCCACAGACAAGAGAGACGATCCTGAGAAGAGAGTAAAAGAATCCCTTTATCTGTGTGATGAGAATCTGGTACTGAAACTGTAGAATCACAGAATGAAACAAGCTGGAAGGGAGGTACAGAGGTCATTTTGATCAACACCCCACTCAAGGCCAGGCTAAATTACAGTAGGTTGCTCCAAACCATGTCCAGTTAAATTCTGAATATATCCAAATGTACACTGGTAGAAGGCAAAGGACACTATGGTAAAAGGTAACATTAAGAGAGTTTGCTTTGCTATGGAGCTGAATGCCCCAAGCAGCAAATCTTGCCTGCTTAACAGACTTGAAAAGAACTGAAACATTTCTGAGCTTATTTTGCTCTCTATGATCATGCCTTGAACAAGTAGGAAGAGTGTTAATGCTCTCTAAGAAGGCTGGGAAGAGAAAGCATTCCCTGGGCTTGTGCAAAAATAGTGTTAGGAGCTGTCAAATCCAGTAACCTCACAAAAGCCAGGCTGCTGCAGCTCCGTGGCCCCAGGTACAACCAATAGCAGGGTTCTTGGTATTCCCAACAGGCACACACACAAACACATGCAGGCACTGCACATCTATGAATGGCCAGCCACAGATCATCACAGACAGAAGGACTCAGCAGCCATGCAAACAGAAACAGTACCATTAACAGCCCCATCCTGCTCCCCTTTCTGGTTGGTCAGGATCAAGGTCTCTTAGTGGGAAATATGTATGCATTTATATACAATGTGGATCTCTGCTATAACTGCCCTTAAAGATTTAGCCTCCTGACCTCTGGATCTGCGGTCTCTCCATCTGCTGGCACCTAAGCTCGCAGCCCCGCTCCTGGTGTGAGCAGTCAGACAGCCTCACTCACTGATACATCACTTCACACACACAGAGGCACGCTGTGCATCCTCTACTAACTGGCTTTAAGGGTGCAGCCTACCCAGGAGCTAGCTCTTGGTTGCTATTTTGTGCATCTCTCCACGAAGTGGTCTTTGACATTCACCCTACCCAGGAGCTGGCCCTGGGCTCATCTTGTCTCTGGGCACACCGAGATACACGACACATAAACCAAAGAACCCCCAGAATTTACAGCAACCAGAATAGCTGACCTGGACCTCCTGATAGTTGACCTTCCCTCACTAGATAAACTCCCCCATTTGCCTCACTCATAGAGACACAAACATTCAAACTAGTGCCTCATTCCTCCTCCAGACTCTGCACTTTCCCTGGCTTCCCAACCCACTAACTCCACCATCAAGCTAGTCTGGCCTGATACAGAGATCACAGACTCACTAATAGAAGCTCACTCACTCCAGCTGCTTGCATCACAGATGCACAGATCCTATGACCTGTGGTCCACCTTGAGTTCCTAGCACTTGATTTTCATCCATTCCATGATCTCCAGCTGCTGGTAGCACTGACTCATGGGCCACTATGACCTGTGGTTCAGCTTCAGTTCCTGGTATATAAATGTGCATACACACGCACACACACAAAACAAAGCCCCCTCACCCAGGTAACTGGTGAAAAATGGAATTTATTATGAAGATAGGATAGACTGTGGTGATCGGATGCCTGACAGCCATACTGACCTGCAGCTGGTGTATGTGACTGGCCCCTTATCTCTACTTTCTCACACTTAATCCTCCCTTTCCACACCTACGGTTACTCCCCTAAATAACCCACAGTATATTCTGCACATTATCTTCCCTACATCCCATAATAAATCCCATGCCCCTGTTGGCAATAATCTCCTTCAATCTGAAAGGCGTTCCAGAGAGCACTTCCATTGATTTAACTTAATGGGTCCCACTCCCACCCCATGGACTGATCACACTCTTGCAATGGCTCTGAGAGAAGCTGGGTCAGGGCATTTATTTCTCTGTTAGGTTATTCGGGTTCCCCTGCCTTTCACTGTTCCCCTGTGCTCCTTTGAGCATGGGGAGAGGACCCTTTTATCAGGAACCTTTTATCACTCATATAAACCATTACATTTATGCATGGGGTCTATCATCTGAAGACAAAATACAGTGAAACCTTTGGGAAGCCTTAAATACACTAGAACTTCTTACAAAACTAAACAGCAATTGTAGTGAAATAAATAATATATCAATAGCTAATGACATGAGCAACTGTAATAAATACTCTGTTTTTCAAAAATGAGTTAACAAAACCAAGTTAATAACCAAAGAAAAATAGAAAAAAAAAAATCCTACTTGTTTGTAACTATCCAAGACAAAAGTTGCAGTTAATTTTTTAAAAGAAAATGTCTTAAAAGTTTAGCTGTGACTTAACATGAAAAAACAAGCTTCAGACTTATAGAATATTCCTCCTAATAGAAGAGAATACATATACAAAACCAATCTATATGAGACAAATGAGTTCGAATTTTTTCCTGTACAAAGCTATATTGTCAATCCTGCAATGAATGATCCCGTATTACTTCTGCAATGCCACTTCTCAAATGCAATTAATTTTTGAAAAGCTATTTGGAATCAATGGCATATGTGTTTAGTAAGTTCCATGAAGTATAATGTAATTTAAGTGCTTGCTATGTCACAGCAAAATGCTGACAGTATCAGAACATCAAAGTTGTCATATGCAAGGAGGAATTCTCACACTCCAACCAGGAGTTATGTACCATCTGTGAAAGAGAGGAATGACAGCCAAATGGTGTAGGATATGGAAATACACAGCTTTTTGCAAGGTAACACAGTTTTTAAGCTTTATGAATGATTGTGTATTTTCCTCTTTCCCAGCCCCTTTCTTTTGTTAAAGCTCTCAGGAAATTGCCGGGATTAGCATGTTGCACTACTACTGATGTCAGAAAATGCAGACATCAAGAAATTAGAATAAAAAAAAGTTCCAACTTTGCATATGAAATCAAGTTAAATTACTATCTACAACTTTCCTAGTGATACAATATAGTATCTACTCTTCCACAGCTTAAGAAGTTCATTACCCAAACACGCACTATTAAGTCTAGAACTTGGGTCCAACTGCCACTGCCATCAAACCAGCTACTTTTGGATGACAGCACAGTGGGACTTTTAATGGTTATCTATGTTTTCCTGCTTGCCTTTTTTTTAATAGACTTTAAAGAGTGAGCTTATGTCTTACCAAAGCATAAACTGAAAGTCCTGGAGACCCTACAGTACAAGAATGCCATTCCTTTTCTATGAAGCTTTAATTAACTCTGGCTATAAAGAGTGTTAGTTGCAGTTGAATAGTCCCTCCTGTCCTGCTGGCCTCTGAGCAGCAGTCTGGGAACAGACTGAACACAGGGCATGGTACAAATCTAGGAACAGGGATGTCCCTAGCATAGGAACTACACAGGAATCTATTATGAAAGAAAACAAAGAGCTGGTGAGACTGACCAAAAGGATAAACCCCTGTTTATTCCCCCTTTACAAACAGGCTGTGCATCCAGCCCAGTCTTATTCACCTTCTGGATGTCTACAACAGGATATTTCTCTGGCTTGGGCTTTCCAAGCATGTGACAAAGTTTTTGACATTTGGGATTTAATACTTCACGTGAATCTCAAGCAATCAAACTAAAAAGTTAATTTCATTTATTTTTTTCCCCTGAAGTAAAATGACACTGATTTAAACCTTTCTTTGTATATACTAAACTGCATATAATAAACCAAAAGACAGTGGTATTTTTCACTTTGAAGATCTCCTCTGAGGAAGGTACATTTTCCTCCACTTCAAAGGCAAGCCAATTTGAGCAATCAATATTTTCAACAACCCAAGCAACAACCAGTTAGTAGAAAAAGCAGGGGGGAAATGAAATAAGAATGTCTGATCTCACTACCATTTTTCCTTCCATATTCCCTTTTGCCAAAGAGACACTCCTAATGCAAAGAGGTTTTACAAAAGCACAGGAATTATTCTCTCTATATCTTGAATTTCAGGAAGACACTTAGAAAGATTGTCCAGCTATTCTGCAGGCTTCAGAGCTTGTTGTCTGGATATCTGGATAAATAAATGCAGTCACTTACACAGAGAACACAACATGCCTTTGGAATATATTTAATGAGTTCTGCAAAATGAACTCTGTGTGTGTTTACAGCTGCAGACATTTATAACTCCATCAAAGCAAAACCAATATTCCACATAGAATTGATCTCAGTGCCCTAGCAAGAGCTATTTCATTAACAAGTTATCACTTGCTCTCACCTGTCTTGACTGCAGTCCATCAAGCATTCTTAAATTCTATGCTTCACAAACTTTTAAAATCAGAGGGGTTAACCTAAAATGTTAACTTAAATATTCAGTGATAAACTGTAATTACATACATGTATAGATTTTCAAAGAAATAAAATTACTGTATTTCTTTATGTAGCTTGGAGAAAAAGGAAAAATCCATTACTTTACCTAGCATGTAGCTCAAAAGTAATGCTCTCAAAACTAAATCCTCAAAAACTCTTGCAGAGCCAAAAACACTGAGAAATGTGATCTTAATGAAAACTTTTGTGCAATTGTGTTTCCTTCTATAAAGCTAAAATAACAAGTGTACAAATGTTCTCTTTTTTCAAAGCCGTCTTCCCTCAGGTTTCCATTCAGGCTATTTTTGATGTAAAAATCATGTCTGGTAAACTTTGCACAGACATGTTCATTCCTAGTGAAATCAGTGTGTCCAAATACTAGAGCTGTATTGAATAAATTCAGCCTAGTGTCTCCTTTTCACACATTAAAACCAATACTAACAAAATAATTTCAACTGCTTACAAGAACTCCTTTACTTCTGAGTCATGAGGGAGTTTAAAGTCCCATTAGGTTCCTGTAAAAGCATGTTGTCCTCTTTCTATCTGAGACATTCTGCCTACGAAGTATTTGCTCTCTTCACAATGCATATAAAGATGGTCTGAATATTCTGACTACTTCCCTTCCCATCTCTACACCTTTTCCCTCTTTTCCTCATGATTAACATTAAGGTTTAGAAAACTTCAAACAAAGTTTGAACAACATTTAGTTTGAGACAAAACATGATTTACATTCAGACTTTAAATCTAACTCAAATGCCTGAGAAACACTAGGAAGAATTGATGGATTGATTTTCTCACTCAGTCAATTCTCTTTAGTTGGAGGTGAAATGTATTTTAAACACCATCTAAAACTTCTAAGAAGCTCTACAAAAACTAAAGACCACACTGGATATTCCCTATATTTTTCAGCTTAAATCTGAAACCTGAATTTCAAGTTTCTGCTATATATAATAATGAGTCAACAAACCAGCCATGGGCCTTTTTTCTTCGTTATGGACAACTCTGCACCAAAGCGAAGTTTTCTACATAGTTATCATCAGACCTTTTTCCCTTACCATATAATTTTTCTTTGACTTTTGACCACAACAAAAATACTCACCCCTGAGATGCAAATCAGCTCTGGAGTGCAAACTTAGGACCATGCTGTACAGTCACATTGGTGCTGACTCCCCTGACCCTGAGTTGAGAGCTGAGGTTTGGCTCATGGACACCTTTACTGTTTCCTCTCCATAGGAAGAATTTTACTGTCCTATTTTTATCCAGGCAGGTCAAAACTATGTGATCTGTGCAGCTGTATCGCACAGTACTTTCTAAACTCTTTTATCCCAACAAACTTTCAGGAGTGAGCCCTGACTTAAAAAAAAAAAAAAAGTTCACTTTTACGGGCGTCGCTCACAGTTACTTCATATTTGCAGAGAGAATTTACATTTCCCCCCCGCTTTTTATCTCAGTTTCTCTACCAGTTACATGAGGAATTACACAATAATTTGTAATACAATTTTAAAACCAGTAATTCAAAGGATTTCAGAAATTTGAGAAATTTGTATTATAATCATACATCAATTATTTAGTCTCTGAACTTCCCCCAAACACTTCACTCCCTTCCTGTTAAAAAAAAGGATGCTTTAACAAGCTTTCCTCTTTTTATCAGATTTCCACTATTCTTTTTTCCTTTCCTCTAGGTCTTTCCTTGCTTCCCTTTGATTCCATCTCTCCCTCCTCTCCTCTTTCAGTGGCTTTCAGAAATGCAAGAGATTTGCAAGAAGAACATTCATCACAAAGCAGTACAGTTCACTGAGCACATGTAGCTGCAAGGATATTCTTGGAACAAACAAGGGGACTGTTTACAGTACCTCTGCCCTTCTCTAACTCTCTTCTGTAGCTCTCATCTCATCTCCAGCTCTCATCGCCTTCCCCTCTATCATCTATTCTTTCTTCTGCCATTTTCTTGGCACCTCCTTTCCCCTGCCTACCTTTTCCCTACCCTGCCTTCAGTGCTTTCTCCCTCCTCTCTCTGCTGGCTGAATGTGAACTGCCTCTTCCTGTTAATGCAAAATGTTCTTTTCATATCTATTATTTGAGGCAAGCTTTTCAGAGGTGAGACAAAACCTCTTGATTTCAGCCCATTGGGTGCTGTCCTCTCCAACAGTATAAAGGTCCAGAGATTGTCTCACAAAGCAAACGTGGTGCAAGAACAGGAACACGAGAATCAAATACAAGCAAAGGATAAACAAGGAGCTCATTCCTGGAGAAAAAAACCTGTTCTTTGAGGCAGTCACTTCTGACATAGTTAGCAGAAATGTTCACATGATGCCTTAGATTTTAGCTTTCATAGATTCAGATTCTGTGCCACCTAAGGATGCAGTTTTGAGCCTCACATTGAGTACCAGTAAGCTCTCCTCACAGAGCAGGTAGACAAAACAAATTCTTTTCCTGCTGAGGACCAAGGACAACTTTCAGCCCAAAAAGCATAAAAAACGGTGGACTGGAGGGAGGAACAAGAAGGATGGGACCTCACAACCTGAAGCTGTAATTGGACAATTAAACCCCAATATGCAAATGGACCAAAACTTACAAAAATGTAGAATCTCATGATTGGGCAGCCATTTGGTGTGGCATTCCCTAACCCACCTGGGGTGCAGCCTTGGTCAGGCTCCTATAATGCCCAGGGTGGGTCCTGGAACTCTTTTAATAAATATCTACTTTATTCTCTAGCTCTGTCCAGCCTCTGTTTCAGGTCAGCCTTCCCAGGCATCACACTAATGATCCTTAATAAGAGGGTTTGCCTCTCCCACCAGAAACAATACTAATAACTTTTTAAATTCCAGGAGAAAGTGATCAACTGTCAAACAGAAAGACATGCTCAATGCTCACCTGGACTAGAGACAAGCATACTGGAGAGCACACTTTTCTTTTTTTTATCCTCTACAGAAAACTCTTTAAAGTTGTTGCAAAACATCTGTTCTTACCTTCTAATGAGGTGACTAGATGAAAGAAGAAGACCATCCAGAGCCAACCCATTCCCGACACTCTTCTTGCACTGATGCCAGCATTAGAATCCATGAAGATTCTCCGTAAATACCACCATCTTCAACAAGCACACACCACGCCCTTGAAATGGTCTGAGATTTCTTGGAGTACTTTAATATCTTCCCAAATTAAAGCACGGAGGTCTTCACAGAGAAATACTGTTTAAGAAAAAAACAGAAGGTAGAAACAGAAATCAGGTCACTCTAACACAAAACTGACAGGTTTTATACACCCATTCCATCATTTACTGCTTCCAAAATAAGGGTGAAAAGGAGTAGCACAGACCCAGTATTTACCATATACCCACCCCTCAAGACTTCAGTCAGTCACAGGTGTTTTGTGCACTGCCAGTACACACAGATTTTGAGACTTTCATGGCATCAGTGGCAGTGTGGTTCCCAAATCAATGTTATTCTCTACCGCAGTATAGGCTGTACTATTATACTTAAGTCCTGATCCGTTCTGCATCTTTGGCAACGCTTCCTGGAAGGTGTCCATTCCATTTCCCCTGTATGCTTTTCAAATTCGGTCTCTTGTAATTTACACTTTGCCTTTTAAGGACGCTGCAGAGCAGTAGCCATGACAGGAGAGTTTTTGCCAACACAAATCTGCACAGCTGACGCACTTGTAACTGCATTTCAGATAGAGGCATTTGTCCCTTTAAGCATATGACTGCACAACACTACTAAGTTGGACAGTATTTTTCCCACTGATATGTCGTACGTGAGGAAGAAAACGTTGTGATATTTAAGGTCAAATAGAGAGCCTGCGTTACAGCCAGAAAAAGCACACAAGTCCAAGTTTATTATCTTAAGTGGGAAAAAATCCAAACAAAACTCTACCACCACCATTAAGAACCTGACATAACAGCTTATCTTATAGTAAGGGAGCAGCATGTAGCCTAATCCAGCATTGCATTAGATCAATACAGCATAACAATTTCGCTAAGCAAGGTAATTCTAGCTCCATCTGTCCAATTTTCAGCCCACCAGAGAACTATCACAGTAATATGTAGGTTGCATGCAAAAAGCCAGTACGTTTTGTTTCTTCAGGTGCTCTTTGAGCACAGCATTGAAAATGCTCCAACGTCTTCAGTGAGACAGTGAAGCGTAGCTAAGGAGGAAGAAAAATGTCTCAGGCAATATACAGAAATGGCTCAATAACTTGGCTGAAAGAGGGGAGGGAAGGCTTGTAATTAAAAGGGGCAGCCTCAGTGCAATTATCTGAAAACCTTGCAATAGGGGATTTGAGCAAGTTGGGCATAGCAGAGGAAAAAGCAGCCTGGGGAGTATGCGAAAAGGCAGTGGCGTGCAATTAGATTTGCTTTAGTGGAGAGGGAGAGAAATTCTGGACAGGATGGAACAGTTCTCTCTTCTGCTGCCCCCAGTAGGAACCTGGAGCACCCAGCACAGCTGGACCAAAGGCACTCTGGGAATCACTAAAATATAAGAAAGCTAAAGGGATCTCAGCAAGAAGCAAAAACTTTGACTCATGACTTCCAAGGAAAGAGAAGAATAAGGTTTGTTAAATATAACTGAGGAAAAATGAAGATTCAATGTGAGGATGGATATAGTGCAGGTACTGCTTATTAGTTTATGAAGCATGTATACAACATGTCACAGAATAAAAACATCACTGAATGCAACTGTAAAAAGCAGAAAATTTCAGGGTGAAAGATCAAAAAGTTCTTTACAGAAAGAGCTATGCAAGCACACAGCAGCATTCTGGAACAGGAGTGAAGACTGCTGCCTGAGCCACCAAAATTAAGACTGGGTACACCAAAATCAAGCCTGCAAGACACCTCTACACAGAGACATAAATACTCATTATTTGTACTTCCAGTCAATCTATAATATTATAATATCTAACAATTTTTTATTTGGCCAGTAAAATCCTAAGAGATAGGGACTTTTAGGCATTCATAGCAAAGACAAATGAAAATAAAGAGGTCAAACAAACTGAAGAATATTTTAATCTTGGTCAATGGGACTTCATTTATCTGCAGAAGGCTTGAAAACAGCTCGCAATTCAGATTTTCTCATGTCATGTAACTTCTGAATCACAGAGCAGAAAACAGAATACAAATATACTTTGGCTGCTGGATCTCAGGCCAAAGCATTGAAATTACCACAAAACAGATATAACTAAAAAACCCCTCGTACATGAAACCAGACACAAAACCATTTCTGGCTCCAAGGAAACCAATTGTTCTTCTGCTGCCCTCCTCACCTGCACATCTCTCCTACAATGTCTGTTTGCCTTATCCTGGTTGACCCTGTATGCCACCAAAGTTGCACTGCTCTTCAAGAAGGATCACACAGCCTTTGTCCAGATTAGACTGGTAATTATTTTCCCTGAAATAAACTGTGGCTAAATCAAAAAGTTGGTTGTGATTTAGTAGATAAAAAAGGTATTTTTTTTTATTCTGCCTCTTCCACACCTCTATGAAAAATGCTTACTCCACAATGAAGGATAGAGAGAACATTATGGAAGCATTTAAGGGAGAGTAGGAGGGAAGCACTAGCCTCTGTGAATTAAAGAGTACCAAGCCCCTAAATTGCTAACCACTGCCCTGCCCTTCCCCCTAGCACTTGATGTGTACAGAATCTGACTACACCCAAAGACGCTCATCTTTCATTCTTCAGTTCTCCTACCACTTCTACCCTACACCAAACTACGTAAACAGAAACCTCAAACCATCCCAACTTTTAAACCACCCTCTTCTCTTGTCCACACAAGCACCTTTCCATGGCCTTCTCAGCTAGTTACTTCTTCCAAAACTGCTTCCAGCAAGATGACTTCTCTTTGCTATGGAATCCACTATTGCCCACTCTCCTCCAAACCCAACTGCAAAGCAATACATCTGTGCACAAGATCCTTCAATAAACTTCCTTCAATACCCCTTCTCATCCTCTCTCTCCTCCAAGTACATGAATTTGCCACACATGTACCAGCTGTCAATCCTCTTATGCTAACCCTTCCATAAAGGATTTAACCCATTTTTAGGCATACATTTCCTTAGCTAGCGAAATGATCTCCATCTCCTTGGCCATCCTGAAAATATAAAAGCATCTGAGAAGTGACAGTCCTGAGAATCAAAATGCTTTTTAATGATTCAACCCTATAAAACCTTGAAGATCCCAAGAAGTCAGAAAAGACCAGTCACATATTACTTTTACTGTAATACTAAGCTCCAGGAGATGGGAGACAGAATTTTTTGGGTTGTCTCCTTACATTATTCACCGAAGATATCATGACTGTTTACTTTGGCACCATCACTATGGTACCTAGATTACCAAAATTTATGTTTAAGATCCCAATTAAAGAGATAAATACAATCACCACCACTATTTTCAAGAATCCTGGTTTCTTAGCTGAACAACCAGCAAGGGAGAAGAGTTGGGAAGAAGCTTTGGGAAGCTTGTCAAGGTGAGTTTTGAACATCACCAAGGATGGAGATACCTCAGCTTTTTTTGGGCTTCTGTAGCAGTGTTGAACTGGGTAATTTAGTTGAGGGGTTTTGTGGGTTTTTCGGGTGGTTGTTTTTTTTTGGTTTTTGTTTTTTTTTGTTTTTTTTTTTTGTTTTACTGAGAACGTTTCTCTTCTTTATATGTAGTCAGAACCTCCTTTGCTCTCTTTTCTGTCTCAACAGATGAGAGTCAGCTCTTGCCAAGCTTCTTCCACCCAAGACTGAAAACACAAGCCATTTCAGCTGGAAAGCCTTGAATGTGAAACAGCATGCCTGGCTTGACTGGCACTGTTTAAGTCCTGTTTATTCTCACCAGACAGGACTGGTGCTGTAATTTCTCACTTTTTCTGAACTCAGTCTTGAAATGGGAACACTTCAGTACCATCTCCAGGCAAATGATGCTCAGTGCTACAGAAGAGATAGTGATAGTGCTCCCACATGTGCTAAAACAACTGATAGTAGTACAGCCCTGTGCTTGTGAGATTGCTGCCACAAAGAGGGCTGCTGTCTGCCCATGCTATACCTAAGCTGTGGCAAAGCATTTCATGCAGCCAATACCTTTGCAGCAGCTTCTTTATGCAAATAAAGGATTCCCTTAAAGTTCAAGCACTGTCAGTGACGAAGAGCCACAGGGCACCAGTGCTGAGAAACAGGTCAGCATTAGTTAAGAATTCCCTTCCATCAGTGCATGTGTTTTTGTTAGAAAGAAAGCAGGGGTGCTCCAAGGTTTGTGTAGTCACTTATTTTAGGGTACCTCAGTGGTACGTGTCTGGATACTTGATGGAGGAGGTCATGCACGTGACAAACCTAAGAGGGGTCTCCTTAGAATGGATTACTTCTTTATTCTTTTGTGTGGCACTCTGAGACTGATCAAAAACAGTGACAGCTAGATAAACTGAGTTAATTCTGTGCTGGCCACGGGTTCTTCTGGACCTAAGCTTTGGACAAAATCCCTCCTTTTCTCAACCTTTTGACTCCAACCATAAAACTTTAGACAGACCTTCACTGAAGCATCTTCTAGCTTACTACACAGACAACATGTAGTCACAGATCAGAAAGTAATGTACAGTGACCCTATTTCCCTCTGACAGATACCACCTGCAGAACCTGACATCAAATAGCATTAAACACTCATCTGAACCATGCATCTGTCTGGCTTCCATGGGAGGAATTCAGGCACGCATTTGGGATTAGGAAAAAAGCTAGGATTGTTCAGGTACTGCACAAGCTTTCTGGAGAAAAGATAAAGGACTGACTATAGCTGCTTCTTTGAGTTCTACATTTCAAAACACAAGAAAACACAGAAGCAGATCAATGTCCACCTAAGCCAAGTTTTTTCCGTGTCTCCAGTGCCAGGAAGAGGTGCTATGTGCAGATGGCTTGCAAGCCTGGCCTCTGTGTGACCCACTTCCCTACTCTTCCTCCGGTATCCACAAATATAAAACAGGGATTACTAGAGAATATCCCCCAGTTCATTCCCTTTAGTATCTCTTTAGGAATTCATCCAATGTTTGTTGTGAACTTACAACCGATTTGGAAAGATACCTATCCTCGTGCAACGAAGTATTTTTACGCATTTTAAATTGTTCTACTAATAGAAGCTGAAATTGTAACAGTGCCAAATTTTTTATGCTTTCAATTCTTCTTATCTGTTCCAAGAACTTTTCCAAATCATCTTGTTTCCTCCCACTGGAACAATGCTTCTTCCTCATTCATTGTTAACTGACTCCTCTAGGCCTATTTCACAGTAGAAATCATTATATGGGTCTAACTTCCCTCTGCTATACTTGATTCCACAAATTTTCCCCGTATTTGTCATACTTCTTCCTCACGCAAAGGATCTAGACGCAAAATAAATGCACCTCAAAAACTCTCCAGGGTAGAGAAAATGCCGTACCTTTGCAAACACAGTCTTTTCTCCTCCTGCACATTTTGCACTGTGACTCATATCGGCTTAATATTATCTCTCAGCAGGAACCATTAAAAAGATAAATGAGCACAACATCTGGGAAAGTCAATAAACTACTATTCCAATTAATTTGTGCTGCACACTGATTCATCACATTTAGGCAGAGTACAAAAAGTGGAATTAATACCTCTCATTCATGATAAATAGGGAATCATGATAGTGTTACACATTAACCAAAAGGCCTCCCCCCCCTCCTTTGCTGTCCCCCATTCTGTCCTACTGTAATTGCTCCTTTGCCACTGGGATGCCCTTGCAGCAATGGTCATGCATATCACTGGGATAAATCTCACAATGCTGTTGTGAAGAGCTGTCACTCAGTGCCTTTCCAGCACTCTGAGCATGACATAATACTGCCTACCTTCTTTCTTAGACAATAATTACAATAACTGCTATTCATAGAAATCTTTCTACGCCCCAAACAGGAAGTGAAGGGGGGGGGGGGGGAGTACACATAATTTATTGCTCAGGGTTTTAATATAATGAAGTTAATGTGTTTTCTTCAAAAATTCTATAATTGGGGCACATAAAGCACCACAGAAAAAAATGACTGATTAAATAAATAGATCGTTTTGATAGTTGCTGTATATAGTTTTATCCTCTATTACTAATTGAGATTATTTTTAATGAGTCCAAACTACTTTGAAAATATCTGAGAGGAAAGTAGAACTTATAGAAAAAACCCTTGTGGATTTTTTACAGTCTGTTCAGTTGATTCATTTGAGAGAAATGCTCTAGATGAACTAAGTTTAAAGGAATACTTCCTCAAGAGCACACTTCATAAAATATTTCTTCTAGCTGGCTTGATCATTTGCTTCCTACAGATTATCTAGATCAAGTTGTGTCTGTGTCTCTTGGGATCCCTTACGTTTACAATGACACTCCAAAAGCTGATTCTGAATGTTCTCCAAAGGCATTTATTTCCTTGTTTACCATGGAAACACCATGAGTTTTGAAGCTGATCTTCCATGCTCTGATTACACATTTCCAAGTCCCTAGTGCGATCCAAATTAAGAACTTCCATAGCTCTTAAAAGGAAGAAAGAGACGCTTATTTTCATGAATTTTTATTAAACCCTTGAGGCTCGAATAGGGCGCCCAACTTAGAAGCATAATCACCCAAATGACCTCTACAGTCAGTGTACTGAGCTGAATCATGTTCAGCAGGTAACTAAGATCTGCACTAATTAAAAAAGGGAGCCATGGACAGCTGAACAGCTCCCTCCCGATGACTCCCTAGGTGTCTCCCGAAGGTATCTGGGGAGATTCCGAGCCTCTGTGCGATCTCCCAACCCACACAGGCGGCCAGGTCAGCATCTCTTTAGATAACTACAGTGCTTTCCCTTAAATCTCTCTTCTCTGCTGTGACACATACTTGGCTAGAGTAGCTTTACAGCTTAGCTTGTAAATCTGGTCTTTCTTCCTAAGCAAAATTCATTCACAGCTGCCCTGTGTTTCTGGAGACTTTCTCAATGCCTCCACATCGTGTTTTGCTATGCCTAACAAAGATGGACATTGATCTCTTGAAACTACAGCAATTTAAAAAAGTATTCCAATTAAAGATACAGAATCTTCCTTCCATCTATTATGTACTTGAATTACATACATATTAAACACAATTAAGTTCCTGAAAAAAAATCTATTCACACCTCACAAGATTTGACTTCACTGACAATTTTTATAGTGATTTGTGTAGTTTTCAAAGAAACATTGGCAATTATAGTCAAGTTTCTAACATTAACACCTGGAAGCAAAATCCCAGCTCTAGACTATTAATAGCATTATAGATTGAAAAACGTGAAGAAAGTGATTGTTATTATGTTATCCATTACTTGCCAGATAGAAACTCTTCTAAAATACAACAGGAATTGAAGTGATACAGAAATTATTCCCTTTGAATTTTCATACAGTAAATAAAGGAGACTGCAAACAGGGAGAAATGAATTAACAGCTGTCCATCACATTTATCGTCTTTGATGGAAAGAGATGGTGACAACTGTACCCACTGGGTATGGTTTCACTGTCCTGTTATTGATTTTACTCTAATTTCTCAGGATACTTCTCTCAGTACAACTATGCACACATCCTTGCACTTTTATCTATGTGGAAATAAACATGATGTTATCAACTTCAAGTATAGTTTATATTTGGCAATTATACTTCCATCTGTACAAAAGGAAGACATAAGGCTTCAGTGAGGAAAAAAATATGTAAACTCTAGGGCACAGCAGCAAACCTTTGTTAAGCACTGTGTAAAATGTTGTATTTCCAAAATTCTAAGCACAGAATTTTAAGTTTAAAATACTAGACTCAAGTATCCCTGAAGATCACCACATTATCAACTTCTAGGTGAAAATAATCTGTAGTGCTAAAAATTCTTTGAAAATTGACACTTCCTTCTCTGACACAACTTAAGTGTAAACAAATGCTCTAAAATTCACTGAAATTTTATTATAGAAAACATCTGAAAACAAGAAAAAAGATGCATCCTATTTCAGCATTTAAAAGGCCAAGCGAAATAACACATTTTCACAAATGGTTATTAAACAAAGGATGTGTTACTGTCCTGGTTTTGGCTGGGATAGAGTTAAACTTCTTCTTAGGATCTGGCACAGTGCTATGTTTTGGATTGAGAATACTCTTAATAACACAGATGTTTTAGTTGTTGCTAAGTAGAGCTTACTCTAAATCAAGAACCTTTCAATTTCCCATGCTCGGCCAGTGAGGAGATGGACAAGAAACTGGTAGAGAGCATGGCCAGGGAACAGCTGACCGGAACAGGCTGAAGAGATATTCCACACTATGGAATGTCATGCTCAATACATAAACAGAGGGGAGGTGGCCAGGATCTGCTGATCACTGGTCAGGGATGTGCTGGCCATCCATCAGTGGGTGGTGAGCAACTGTACCATGCATCACTTAGGGTTTACGCCTCTCTCTCCCCTTTCCTTTCCAACATCAACATCATCATCACCATTATTACTGTTATTATTCTAGTCCAATTATTACACTGTTCTTATTGTTGTTTTCTCAACCCATGTCTTTTACCTTTTTCTGATTCTCCTTCCCATCCCATGGAGGGCTGGGAGGGTAGGGGCTAAGTGAGCAGCTGTGTGCTGCTTAGCTGCCAGCTGGGGTTAAACTATGACAGTGACGTAAAGAGCATGTCCCTAAAATCATGTTCTCATCTACTCAGCAATGCTGATCATGCTTTTTTCTTTTTCAAGTGAAATTAAAGTTATTATATACCAAGTTCTGATTGCTGATGGGTGGAAAGTGGTAAAGAAGCCAAGCACAGTGTTTGCAATGGCCAGACAAACAATGCCACAAATCAGAAAAATAACCTTGGCGTTCGCTGACCAAGTCGGCAAATGCAACTGCAAATCTGCACAGGCAACCCAAACACAGAGCTGCAAAACTGCCTTAAAGACACTCCCAGGACACTGGAAAAGAAATCAAGGGCCTGAAGGGTTGAGCAGGAGCAAAAGTGAAAGTGGCTTGCAAAACGAAGATATGAGTAAGTCTAAGAAACGAGATGATTTATACTAATGCTCTTTCCCACTGTAACTTAAGAATGTAGCCTTACATGCCACGTCTAGAAATGTATGAACCAAGATCCACGCACAAACACTCAAAAGATACAATGGAAGCAAAAAAAAGAACAAGCTGAAAATACTCTTCTTAAACTGTTCATTGTGGACCAGTCTGCAAAATCCTTTAGTAAGGATTAATATTTTCTTCAGCTGCAGTAAAGAACTTCATTTTTTGCAAAAATATGCTTACTGTCTTCATCTCTAATTTTGCTTTTGACTTCATGAGGGTTTTACAGCAAGAAATATTTAGCATAAGCAGAAAATGCATGCTATTTGTATGCACAGTATCCAAGGTTATGTTGTCTATTGGGATATAGTGGCAGCACTGACAGCCGGTTAAAAGATAATGTTCCTCTTCTATGGGAATTCCCATCATTTTGAAATTGCCTTTCATTCCATGAGAGAAACTGTCATTTCAAAACAGATTATAGAAAGGACTAATAATATTAAAGCATCTTAATTTAAGTGCAGCTCTTTTTATTAACCTCCTTTCTGGCTTCAATGAGGCAGCTTGGGTTTTCAGAGAATGTGCTTCATAATTTAAGGGTTAATTAAAACTACTTTTTTCCATTTAAATCAGTTTCACAGCCTTGGGCTGTCATAGAGCTTGGTTCACAAATTGTTGGCTTCATGCATTTGCAGATAGAGGCTACTTTTAAAACCATTTAATTACTAGCATTATTTATCATCACTGTTTTTATTCCTGTTAAGAGAAGCAAGAATGCTTCTTTGTAAAACAACAAGGCAGAAAAGCACTGAAGCACGATCACTTTACTGACTTTTTTACTGCCTTGACCTTGCTGTCCTACCTTTACTCTATGCAGATGATTACCAGGTACCTTCCATCTAGTCATAACCCCACAGAATTGCAAATACCAGTTTTTCAGTTCATAAGGTTGCCCCAACAGAGGGCTGTAACATAAAGTATTGCCCAAACTGTAGTGAGAATAAAAAATTATATTTAGTCAAGCTGATTCCCTTACATTTTGCTGACTGCACCAACAGGCTGTACAATATACAAGCTTTAGCTCCAGCACGTAAATTAGAGCGTTTGATGTGGAAATATATGCACAAAACTAGGAAGCTATGAGGGAGGGAGAACATGGCTCAGAAAGGAGCTCTACCACACAGCCTCCATTCTTTTATGACCACTGTTTGCCTACATGGGAATTCTGTCTGTTCTACTACTGGTTTGAGTCTCACATTCATGTTAGGTACTAAAACTTCACAAAACAACCCTGCAACTCACTGGTGATACTCTGAGAAGTGCACACCAACACTTACTACAGTCTGCCTACAACAATTTTTGAAGGTGTTACTTCACTGCAGTAACAGGCAATTAGGGAGCTACCTTGGCAGCAATCTCTCAAGAACACAGAGAAAAGAACTATGAGATCTAGAACTCATTTTGGAAAGACTTTGAGAAAATAGATGGTTTCTCCAGTTTTTCTGTCTCCAGTTCCAGACTTGAAATCCATAATATTCATTCAGACTCAGTTGTCTTTCCTCTTAATGCCTTGGTCTTACCATTAAAATGACTGAACTGAGCAACAAGAACAGTCGCTACAGAAGTCCTATTGGACTTCAGAAACATCTCACTTGGTCTTTAACACTAAGTTTCTTTTAACTTTTGTCAACATCTAGATATTTATTTAGAGAACAACCCTTATGATTCATGCTGATTAAGCTTTGACCAGGTTTTCACTCTGATTTTGGGAATCAGGTTGCCCAAAATTGGCTCTCATCTACATAACAATAGAGAGGGAAATGAAGCAGAAATGGTAGTTTGAAGAAAAGAAATCAGATTAAGGCTGCAAACAAGAGATGATCTGAACAGCAAGGACTGCTTGGAACAATTACCTGAGTTCAGTGAAGCATCACAAGGAGCCCATGTGTAGTAAAAGTGGGTTAGAGAGCTCCACCAAAAATTTGAACTTGCCACTGGCAGAGCCTGAAGAGCAGCCAATTTTGTTCTCAGGTCCTTCCCTCCTCCTCCATCCTGCATTTCCAGTTCGATGTTTCCACCCTCAGGAAATGGGAACATTATGTGCCACTAATATTTCAGCAGAACAGAAATAGTCTTAAGAGGAAAAGGGAAGGCCAAGCAGGTTACGGTAGAAAGATATTTCAGACTCATAGCATCTCTTTCTAATGCATGTTTGTATTATTTTTCGTGCCAGAGATGAAAGCAACAGCACATAAATCTCAGAGTTCATCCTGCCTCCTCAGTGTCTCAAAGGCTTATTTATATTTCAGTGTGGATGCTGGGGCTCACTGCTCTTGTTACATCCACATCCAACCTCAAAACCAAAGGGCTACATTTGAAATGTAGTGAGTACAATACACCACTTCCTTTCCTTGGATATCAACCTATCCTGGTCATAACAGAGCAGATCCAAGATACATTTTCTGTCAGGAAGGTAGTCCCTCCCCCAGTTGTTGGTAAGACTATAATAATAGAAATGAAATTAGGGGGATGGGCACCTTTATTTAGACAACATCTGGCCTACAGTCCCTGATCAACTGTAGGATTTTTGTCCATGTATTTCTTTAAGCTTCCCTAGTCATATTTTTAAATGTCATTAGCAATAGGGCTGCCATGAGTTTCTACAACCTCTGTGGACCTTTGCTGGAAGAAACCACACCTTAATACTGAACCCAAATCTATCTACTCTGGGCAATTTGAGCCATCCATTTTAGTTTGGCCAGCACATTGCCCAGGATCCTGCCAACAGTCTTTTAGGTACTCTAGCTACTCCAGAGCTAACCCTTTTCACTCATCAGTAAGCTAGTACCTTTTAACAGCATTTTTAAAATTCCCTATAGTCACCTAATCACTTCTGTTGCTCTTCACTGAGCTCCCAGTTCATCAGTGCTGTGGCAGAGAAGTTCACGCAGTCAAACACAAATAGTCTCTGTGCATTTGCATTAGTGCCATAAAGTCAGGGACTGTCCAATCTCAACACCACAGATTTAGAGGCACAAAATAAAAAAAGTAGAAAATGCCAGGCTGATCTGCTATGATCTGGGTGGAAGAGGGGAAAGCCAAGCCTTTAAAAAAAAAATCTAAAAACTAATTTTAAAAGAACCTTCTGAGGGTTTCGGGGAAGTTCCCCCTTCCCACTCTGATTTCCATACACACAACTCTTTTCAACACTATTAGGCACAGTGGCCCAGTACAGACTATCAGCCAAGAGAAGCAGGAAATGTACAACTAACTATTCAATGGAGCCTATTCTGATCCTTTCAATTAGGACTGTCCAGTAGGTGTTAATTTATCAAGGAGAGTTTTAGCTTAATTCTTTTAAAGAAATCAACTTTTTTATTTTTACCGTTTCCAAAGACTGATTTCTTTTCTTTACACTCTGTCATCACACACGTTTTTTGCAGGATAACCCATGTGACATAATCAAAAGAATCTATTTAGGAGACATTTTTAAGCTATTCTTTTCAGGTAACAGGGATCCAGTCACTAATTTGGTTTCACAGAATCACAGAATGCTTTGGGTTGGAGGGGACCTTAAAGACCATTCAATTCTGATTCCCCTGCCATGGGCAGGGACACCTTCCACTAGACCAGGTTGTTTCAAGCCCCATCCAGCCTGGCCTTCAACACCTCCAGGGATGGGGCATCCACAGCTTCTCCAGGCAACATCTACCAGTGCCTCACCCTCTCTGAGTAAAGAATTCCCTCCTCTACACCAACCTTTCAAGTCTGAGGTCTTTCCCAGATGTTGTACTGCTTACGTGCCTTTGCCAAAAGTCCCTCTCTAGCTCTCTTATAGCCCCTTTAGGTAGGGAAGGCCACAATAATGCTACTCCAGGGTCTTCTCCTGTCTGGACAATCCCAGCTCTCTCAGCTTGTCTTCAGGAGAGGTGCTTCACTCCTCTTCCTGGCCTTCTCTGGCCCTCCCTTCATGGCCTTCCATCTTCTACCCGAAGATGTCCTTAGTTCTTCCAAAAACCTGCAGCTCTCTGAGACCATCCAGAGCCACCTCTAATTCAAGACTGGTAAAACTATCCATGAGAAACCTGCAACTGTCAACATCATTCTTGCAGTCTGAGTTAAGAAGACTTCTGACTGAAACAAGGAGCACAAGTCATGCATCATTCCCATTACGTTATTTCACCAAATGTCTTTCTGGTGCTCAGCCTGCGGCCCCAAGCAAAAAGGTAGCTACAGTAAGGCTCAAAATGAAGGCTAATTACTCTTCAGCATCTGACTCCACATACATGTCCCAGCAGAACAAGGCACGTGCAAACTAAGAAAACTCCCTCTGTCAAGCCCCTGTCTATCCCCTAGATTTTAACAGACTGCTGATTTATACTCAAGTCACCAGAATTTGCTCTCACACCACGTGGTACTGCATCTTTACGTATTTCTAACATGGTTAGATACTGGAAGAGGAGAAGACCACTAAGATCCTCTCTGCACTAGCAATGAAACAAACATCCCTCAACAGAACTATTCCATTCCTGATACCACAGTGAAGGCAGTGGTAACTGCTGATATGGTGGCCCCTTTATGGACAATACATGCACCAAATGGGATTAGCAAACTCACTGAAAAGTGAAAATGTCAGTACATATTTGCATCCCCACTGCTGCTGGCACCAGCTGAAAGCCTACTGACATTAGGAAAGGAAGGGACCATCTGGGAGACAACTACAGGCACGCATCCCAATCCAGCTGCGCTTCCAGCAGCTTCTTCCTGGCTCAAATCCAAAAAGGAGTAATTTCAAACATCTTCCTGGTGCAGAAAGCATTCCAGATTCTATGTACTGGAATGAAATTGATCCTAGCTGTGAGCGAAACCTAACATTTGGAAATTCAAACAGTCTCAGAAACAGTGAAATTCCAAATCGAAATTATTCAAAACCTGCCCAGAAATCTCTGTCATATTGTCCCTCTTGTGACATCCCACTCTCTTCTTAGAGAACAGTCAGGAAGCTGAGAGAGTTGTGCCAAGGAACCATGCTTCCATTTGCAGACATCCCCAGGATCTGAGAGAACCTGTGGTAAGCCTGATGCTAAAGGCTTCCACACAGGCGTCTGTATCCTACACACTGCCTCTGAAGTGGTCAGCTGGGCCAAACAGATTCATATCATGTGAGTGTTTTGCAGTAAGTGGGAGAGAGATCAGGTCATTCAGGGAGCTTTGAAAGTTTTACAGTAACTTGGAGAAACATCAGTATGCTAAAACAGAATATCTTACAAAGAGTCAGTAGTTCTCAGTCTTTAGCTTCTAGGGTTTAATTACATGATTTAGACACATTGGATATTTTCCAGAGACATGGCACAGAGCAAAAAACTGTACTTGGAAACTGCAGAATCAGCAGAGGAATCATTTACTTGGCAAGCTTAAGGAAACGGGGGGGAAAAAAAAAGCCTGTCTGAAAATGAAGTCATGTATGTTTCAATGTGCAGGTCTGGGCTGGCGAGAATTTCCATCCTAAGGTGAATCAAGACCTTAAGGATCCAACTTTCTTATGTAAGACAGTAGTTTTCAGGCTGGATAGGCTGTGTCTTACAGTACCCAGCATCTTCTCCACTGCCAGGACAGCCCTTTTTCCGCTCTTTGCCCGCAGCTGTGTGCGCACACGAGCATGCGCGCACGCACGTGCATTCGGGTGTGGGGGTGTGCATGTGAAATGTCTGAACAAAAATCTTCTTGACAAGCAGGCCCGAGTAGCAGAATGCACAGGGGCCTCTGGAGGCATGGAAAATTGAAACCAGTGACTAGAAGAGCTTTTGTCAGAAGTGGTCTCAAGAACAATATTCAAGTAGGACCTCTGCGACAGAAGCATCCGCCTGCTCCATGGTGACTTTTTAGGAGGCAAGACAGCGCCTTCAGTATAAAACAATGTGCCAGGATCTCCAAAAAGTACACACACTTTAACTGAATTTTTTAAAACACAGCATATATTAATGGTACACTTCTGGTAAAATTCTATTTCTGATGGCAGAGGAGTACTTCTTGAAAGTGCAACACATGCCTCTGAGAAGGAAGTGCTAGTGTAGCTCTTTGTTAAGTTTAAAACTCCTTGTATAAATCAAGTGTGAGAAGAGTGACAACATGAAATGGCTTTTTCTTACTCAGACTTGCTGCTCACATGTTTGACTGCTATGGCTGACATGAGCAATTAAGGAGCTTTTATCCTTTTGGGGGACTGTTTACGTAGCACAGTTGGCAGCACTGGAGAAAGAGAGCTGGTTTGCTGTTGTAAAACATCTACAGGATTATTTACAAAATATGCCTGTGTTACACTTGTGTACATCCCTGAAGCCCATGACACTTCGTGACTGCCAAAGAGCAAATACTGAAAGAAGAGTGATACTCAGCCCAAGATTTATCAGGTAGAAGCTAAAGTATAAGGTCACAATGAGTCGGAAAACTGCTGAATGTGTGGAGTCAGGAGCTGGAAGAAATACCTTACCTGTATTTCTGTAAGGTGATACAAAAGTTGCTAACAAAATCAATATCAACAGTAAGATATAAGAGCAATATAATATTAATAATATTAATAATATAATATTAATATACAATAGTATATATTATACATTAATATAATATTAATAATATATTATAATTTACTAAAATATTATATAACAATGTAATATTAATATAATTATATTAATAATAGTTATAATATTAATAATAATTTATTAATACAAAAAACCTTAAATCAGGTTTAAGGAAAATAAAAACCCAGCAAACAAGACTAAATAATGACAATATTATAGGGGCTCATCAGTTTCCCCCTAAACCTTTAATCAGCTTTTCACAGAAATAAGTCTTTGAGCTTTTTGAAACAAAACATCACTTGTTTATGACCAAAACCAGCCAATGTGGAATATTCTTAATAAAGATGTTTTCATGACAGCACCCTTTTTAGAAGATACTGCCCTCTTGTTTGGTGGCTAAATGACATTATAAAGCTCTAGCTTGACCACACACACCAATTTGTACTTCTTCCACCTTCTATTATTTATGTGTGCAGTAAACATATGCAATATGGCCACAGAAATGAAAAACAAAAATATATTGTGCAACCTTAAGTGTGCTCCATAAGTACTCTGCACTAATCTGGAGGGACTTCAGGTTAACCCTCTGCACGGGGACTGCTGATGGATAATGAAATACAAGGAAATTATGGTTTTAGGGAGAACAAATCTGGAGAGAGGAGCATTCCTGAACAAAAGGAAAAGCATGCATAAATCTTCTGACAATCCAGGGAAGCAAAGTTGGCCAAAACACAAAACTGTCTTAATTGGAGGCACACAAGATAAGCAGGGAGAAAAGACACTCATCTCTTACATGATCCTTTGCATATGGCACATTCAGTATCAGAGGGGAGAAGAGGAAGACATCTGCACCTGGGCACAAAGAGGGATGCACACAGTGAATCTGTACAGCCATAAAGAGGACAATTCTCAATGGACTGAGGGATCAGCTCCCTTGTCAGACACATCTGCTGGCAGCCTATGGGAGTATCCTGGAGAATAAGCAGCTGTCTCCCTGGAGCCACCAGCTGCCTTCCCCCCAAAAAAGCGATTTACACAGTGCCATTGGTCAGCCTCCAAGTAAAATACAGAAGGCAAAGACAGTAGCAGCCTTGGGCAAAGGAAAAGAGAATAGACATCTCCTCTTCAACCCCCTCCAAAAAGTTTCCACAACCTAAGCTGTTCTTGCCACAGATAACAGCTTGGAAGAGCTGAGAACTTCAGAACAATGCAAGAAAACACGACTTTCTGTGGGGTTTCAGTGATTAAATTAGAAAGATATAATCCTACTTCATACAATATCCAGTGCCCCAAAGTGATGCTATTTCCAAGTATCAAAACACACGGCCATGCAAACAATTCTGAGCAGTTCAATGCAGGTGCAAGAATGTCAAATAGGAGGAACTCAGAAGACAAGTAAAATGTTTAGTGGCTAGAGGGGCACACAAGTCAAGGAATTAAAAACTACACATGTGTAATTTGGCTAAGAGAGCATACATGCAAAAGGCAGTAAAGGAAAGGATGCAATTATGTGCATTTATCTGAAGCCTGTCAATTCATTAACGAAGTAAACTGAAGTAGTGCAAGGTGCTGAATTTAGGAAATTAACTTCTAGACAAAAACAGTACTTTTTTTCTTTGATGAAATGGGGTGGCTTCAAAAGAGGATTATTAGATTGCGGACTATCTTTTCCTTTCCTTCTCCCAAAGGAACATCAACACTGGAATTATTTCAATCCAGGAATGAAAAATTACCTAAAAATAGCCAATAAATCTTGCATTAATGGCTTAGGGCAGACGGATCATCTGTGACTAACCAAGAGGTGCACCCACATCCAGTTCTGGATTAGAACCTATATAACAATGAAAGAGGAAGCCTCCTCCTTCACTGCAGCTGAGGCTCCAGATTTGTCTCTCTAACAGATGCGTCTGGTGGCAGCTAACTCTCCTTGACTTTGTTGTTTCCATTTGTGCTCTCACTCTACTTCGTCATGAATCTGCATGCCTTGGTATCGCTGCTAGTGAATCTCCCCTTGGGAGATTTGCTTCCCCATCTTTACTCTGATTTCTGGAACTTGTAGGAAAGGCAGGTGATACTCTCCTCCCCAGCCAAAGGAGTCTGGTAATAGCACGAGAAACTTCAGAGTAAGTGAAATCACCTCAGTGGATCCCACAAAAGGCAAAATTAAAATTACCCATCACAACAGCCCCTCCCACATTCACAGATTTATTTAGCTTGAGTAGTAGTAACTTGCATCATCTCTTTGAAAAATAGCCTAACATGGCTTTTCTCTGCCACAAGCACTCATACAGCCATCTGTCCCCCCGCAAGAGCGCTGAGCAACCCTACCCACAGGCAAGGCCACACAGCCTCCCTTGTGTCGTTCCACGAGGATCGGGAGCCCACACCAGCATCCATCAAGCCCTACTTCAGAGACTTCAAAGGCAGCATTTCCCTATGGCTCTTCAGGGGGCTGGAGAGAGGGGAAACACCGCTCACGGGAGCAGACCGAAGGCACCACGGCGGTGTGGAAGGGCTCCGGGGCTGATGGCAATGAAGCTCCGTGAGCGGAGAGGCCGTGACCCGATTGCCCACATCTGTCCTGCCCGTGCCCACAGCCGGCACCTGACAACAGAGGTGCGCTCGGGGGAGCGTCCCCGGAGCGCAGCCTTTGAACAGCACACACCGGGAAAGGAGGGAAAAAACATCACCTGAGGAGTTTTAACCCCTTTCGAAGTAGTCCTCGTTTGTTCTGTGCCCCCTCCCCCGGATGGCAGAGGCTACCCGCGGCTACCCGCGACCACGTCCCGCTCCGGCCGGACTCACAATGCCCGTCCTCGCCCGCCCGCCACGGTACCTTGTGCAGGACTCCAGCAACACCCCCTCCACTTCCCAGCATTACTCGAGCAGTGTTCGCAGGAGCCCTTCCCGCTAGAGCCGTGCCGCCCGGCCTCCCGGCATCAGAAAAGTTGGACAAAGACCATTTTCACCATGGCGCGACTTGCACCATCCCGGCGGGCCAGCGCCAGCTCCCTCTCGCTCCGCGCCCAACGCCGCTTTGTCCCCCGGCCCCGGGCACAGCCTCTGGCCTCGCTCGACGTCTTTCAACAAGTCGGATGCTTGCGAGCAGTCCCGATCCTTGCGCTCCCCTCCAGGCCCTTCACTGGGAATGTCTTCTCCCCGCCCAGGTTCCCCCTCCTGCAGGAGTCTCTCTTCCTCTCGCTTCACAGGATCTGCCTTGTCCCTTTCTCCGGGCTCCTCTCTCTCGCTCGCTTTCTCTCCCCCCGCCCTCCCTCCGTTCCTCGCCGTGCCCCTCCTCCATTCTCTCTCCGCCCCCCCGACCTGCTTTCCTTCGCAGAAGCCCAGCGACGGCAAATGGGGGTGGGGGCGCTGCGAGATCCCGCACTCCGCGGCGGCTGCAGCCACTCCTGTCACTTCGGCGGCCATCGCCGTCCCTTGTGCCGCACGCCCCTCCGCCTCCCCCGGCCGCCGCCGGCCTCCCCTCGGAGCCTCTCCGCTGGGCGGGTCGCTGGGCGGCACCGGCTTCCCTCCGTGATCCCAGCCTGTGCTGCCGAACCCCTCCCGCTTCCCCTACCCAGCCTCTTCCAGAGGGGGATTTTCCAAAAGGGTCTTCCCTCGCCGCCTGCTCTCCGGGGATGCCGAGCTGTGCCTGCCCCAACCTCTGCCCAAGCCCCTGCCCCAGCCCCCAGCCCTGGCACGTTCAGGTCAGGAAGGACAGTGTGGCTGCACAAGACGGATCTTTGGTCAGCCTCACTTGACATTGTTGAAATCCACGTTAGTGCGTGTCGTCTCCTGTTGGTCTGCATAACCCAGCCTCAAGTTCGTGCATCTGTGCTCACTTGTACTCCACCTCCAGTGCTTCCTCTCTGCTCAGCCCTGTTGAGGCGTCCCTGGAGTGCAGTGTCCAGTTCTGGACTCCTCATTAAAGAGAGACACGGAGCTCCTGGGGTGGGTCCAGTGGAAGGCTACAAAGATTAACAGACTGGAGCTTCTCTCTTGTGAGGAAAGGCTGAGGGAGCTGGGCCTGTTCAGCCTCCAGAAGAGATGTCTGAGAGGGGGCTCAGCAGTGTCTGTAAGTATCTGCAGGGAGGGTGCCAAGGGTGGATCCAGGCTCTTCTCAGAGGTGCCAAGCACTAGGACACAAGGCAACAGGTGGAAACTGCTGCACAGGGAGATCCACCTGAACATGAGGAAGAACTTCACTGTGCAGGTGACTGACGACTGGGATGGATTGCCCAGAGAGGGTGTGGAGTCTCCCTCACTGTAGATATTCCAGAACCATCTGGACACAATCCTGTGCCATGTGCTCTGGGATCACCCTGCCTGAGCAGGGAGCAGGGAGCAGATGAGCCCTCCCGTGATCTCTTCCAACCTGACCCATGCTGTGTTTCCATGAGATGTTACAGAGATGAGGTGCTTCCTTGATTCTATGTACTGACAAACCTAATTTGTGTGGCTGAATCAAACAGGTTTCTCAGTTCTTCCAAAGGAGAACCTCCAATGTGGAAACAAAGGACTGAAAGCATCTTTCTTGAAGAATATTTCTCCTGTTTCCTGCTAGTGCAGGAACAAGTCTACCTACTCATTCTGCAAATGTCACTGGGCTGAATGCAGAGAAATGCCAGCAGATGAGGCATACAGCATTACCCTCTGCTCGCTCCCACCATTCAGTGAGTTACTGAATGAGGGAGGGGTGTTTAGCAGTGAGCTAAACACAGCGTGCATTAGGACTGAATGGAAAAGATATCAAAACTCAGTGCCTTACAATTCATAAATACTTCTGTGATAACACAGAGCCGATTTTTGGGCTTCTGTTCCCAAAGTAACTCCCTTTGGTTTGAAGTAGGAGCTTCACAATACACACAATAGAAAGTGACCGTGATTCCCTTCCACGTAAGACATTGGTACACATACAAAAGGAAAAAGCACATTGAATAAAGTTCTGCTTAAAAGAAGTACCATCGGCAAGACAGTGACAAATTTCGAGTGTTCAAAAAGCTAGGGCTAGTTTCCACAGAGCACAGACCTTTCTAGCAGTTCTGTATATATGCAGAGTAACACAAATACCTACTTCTTCCCAGACAGCATAGTTTCTTTCTTAATCCTCTCTGTGGGGGTTTCTAGACACCAATTACAACAGACCTCTTTCCTTCCAACTTCCCTCCCTCCTCCCCCCCCCCCCCCCCCCCCCCCGCCGCATCTGATTCTAAAAGAAATTTACTTTAGGAGAAATTGCAGGTATTCATCTCCTCCTGGAATCTGGTCCTTACTCAGCTGGGTAGTAAATTTTTGCACATATGTTTTCCTTCCTTCCTCGCTTTACTACTATGAGGAGCATCTGGCCCCTAGAAAGGAGCAGTGGGACTGTACCATTGCACCGGGGTCGGGAAAGAGGTTAACTAGCTGCTTTGTTCAATAGCTGCAGAAACACTTCCTCCCCTTTATGGTAACGGAATATTCCCCCCAAAACCTCCTCCTCCTCCTCCTCCTTGTGGAGTGAAAGCATGAGCGAACTGCTACACTGAATGGGGAAGCCTGAGGAAAGTTCCTGTGCACGCGTGCACATGCAACAGCCAAACCCTCTTTAAAACCTCACCTGGTGAAAGGCGACCTGACAGTCAATCTTTTACGAGGGATTAATTTTTACATCAGCATTTAAATTTTTTTTTTCTCCAATGTTGCAGCATTTTGCAATGCTGCAGACTTTGTATCTTAAAAAAAACCAAAACAACCAGTTTCTTGAAATCTCCCTCTGCTAGGCAAATTATCAAGCCCTACCAGAAAAACTCAGCCCTCTCAATATATAAACATCCACGGCTGACATGACAGAAATAAAGGAAAAAGCTCTCAATCCCAAACTACCACGCACAGATCGGCTTCTCAGGAGAACCTTGAATGTGAGAAAACCAGCACGTATCTCATGCAACAGTAAGGCTTGCATGATACAGAGCTGTGATCTCCAAAGTGGGGTGCCTGCACCCCAAAGATGTATGCAAGGCAACCCATTGGTGTGCAGGAGGAAAGTAACAGAACTTCAGTGGGTCATAATTTATAAATAAGTAAATATATGTATAACGGGGGTGTATGCTAAAGCCTTTTACTATGAGGGATACGTGATAAAGAAAGTTTAGAGACACTGATAAAGACAATCGTGTACCCACATTACACAGACAGACATTCATTTTATAGACACGATTCCACACAATCGCGAGTTTCAGATGTCCAGACACACAAACAGATCTCGTAATATTTAAAGCTGCAGTTATCAAAACAATGGTCAGAGCAGCAAAGCGTAATTCATTTCTCAAATACTCTCCTCACTGTGTGAAACGTGTTAGGTCTTGAAGAGAAAAGAATTGGAATGTGCAGGGCAGACCACACAAACCAAAGAGAAGAAAACCACCCATGAGAGAATATCTGAGGAGGATAAAAGGGAGGGGTGAGGCTAAGGCAAGGGGAATAGAGTTTCAAAGAAAAAGGAGAGAAGAAGGAGGGTAAGAGTGAGGAGGTGGGAGACAGAGGTAGAGAAAGCAAGATACATAAAGAGTGACTATAAAAGACAGACAAGGAAAGAAAAGGATGTGAAGAAGAAAGGGAGGAGCTTGGAACAGCAAATAGAATAGCAGGCAAAGAATAAGAAGGGTACTATTTATACATGAGAGGACATGTTTGACAAGCAGTTTTGAAGCAGAACTATTTAGTGGATAAAAATCTTCAAGAAGATTTTTTCAAGAGCAGATTTATCACTGCTACTGTCTGAAATAGCACATTTTCCTTCACAGATTTCTGAAAAAATAATCATACAGATCAGTAAACTAAAATCTTATAATATCCTTCTGGATACCCTGTATCCAAAGCCTTGTTGTTTTGTTTGTTGCTGTGTTTGGTGAAGTCCAAAGGTATTTTCTCCCTAAGACAGCCTGGCACAGAAAGAAGAGAAGCTTGCAGAAAATTCATAAGAGATAAGTGAAGATCATTTGGGGAAGCACAGAAGTGCAAAGGACTGAGCGGCAGCTCAAGACGGAATGTAAAAAACCAGACCCTGCACCTTTACAGTCTCCACACTGGCTCTTGGCAACCACCAGTATACAGTCATACTTTTAAAATTTATTGGTTTTTTTAATCTTTATCACAAATAATGAGATTTTTTTTACCAACAAGGAGGCTTTTTGAGTCTCAGTTCTACCTTGAAACAAGCAGTGTTCTTCTGCCTACAGACCAGGCTTATTCTCTGCTTTGTTCCTTCTTTGCCAGCATTCATTTCTGCTTAGGGCCTTGCTTATGAGCTTTAATGGAAATAAATGCCAATCTACATTAGATGACTATTCACCCACCTGTATTTTTAATTATTATTTTCATTAAGTATGTGGATCAGTTGTTATGAAAATTATCTTCCTTGGCTATTATATCAACCAATCTTTTTAGTGTAACAGTATATTCATTTTGTTAATTTATATTAGTTCACATTACACACTGTGTTGTCACAAAGTTGTGGAATATTACTGAAGTTAGTATTGTTCCTGCTTAAGTAAAAGAAACTAAAGGGTGACCTAGTCCTGGAAATATGGACTCTGACAACCAAGATAACAGCAGCATCCCAGACCACATCTTCCCAGCATCTTCTGGCATCAGAGCAAGTAATTATAGAAAAACTGACTCCAGGGATGTCTGGATCAACAGATAAGCAGTAAGAATTCTGCAAAAATACAGGTGCTTTGCAGAGATTTACTGTTATTAATAATCAGTAGTGTGGGTGTAGGTGATTAGTCAAATCATGTATTACCTGAATGTTTGAAGGGTATAAGAATTGTGTGTAAAACCACATTCAGGTTGCCCCAATTTGGCTGGGACACCTTAAGCACGTGAATTAACATTTGCCCATTGTAATTCTATGCTTTGCATCCTAACCTCTCTCCTCAGTTGGCACGGGCCAGGTGCAAATCTTCATGACAATCTCAAAGGTGAAGAAACAGCTAGGCTTGTTCCAGTTCACCAGGGCTACAGTCTAAATGTCTGTTTACCTATTCATTTTCCAGCATCCTACCTATGCAACCTGAGTGTTCTAACACACTCATCACACAGACTGAGTGCCAGTGTTCATCCTGCTAACACCCGGAGGGAAAAACAGTCATTTATGCTGTGGACCAGGATCTGGGGAACTTTAAAAATCCATGACTGGTTTTACACTAAGCCTTGTTCCTTGCTGGGACTGGACACTATTTAGTCAATTCTCTGCAGACCTGCAATCCAGCTGTGTAAGTTCAATACTGCTACTAGGTTTTACCTGAATGCCCAGGCCTTGTAAATTAATTTTTTGCTTACTGGAACATGAGGCACTACAGGGTTTCTGAAACTGTCAAAGGGAGAAAAAGTAAAATTCATGAGCTCTGCAGCCATGGCCCAGGAACAGAAATGTGCAGTTAAAGAGATGTATATTTATCTTGTATATATTGTTATTAAAGTCCTATGAATTCCCTAGAAAGTTTGAATGTATAGATATATATTTTATACAAAGGTATTGAAGTTGTGAACTTGTATGTTTTACAGTTTCCTCTATATTCTATAAATCACCCTGTCTATCTGATGATCCATGTTGATACAAACTTCACTCACCTCCTTTGGATGTGTGCTGCAACCACAGCTCTTGACTAAGCATAACATTTCTAATTTCTCCTTGTGAAAACCAGAAACTCCAAACTCCTTCTGGAATAGCACAGACAAAGTACCACTGTATTTTTTTTCAGTATTGTCTGTTTGACTTGGAAGGAAGAGGGGCTCAAGGTAACTGTAATTATCCTACTGTTCTCTTGCTTCCATAAGAGTGTCTGGAAGCATTCCATACTTTAAGGAGATCTGCGCTAGATTCGAGTAACTGTTGTTCATCTGAAGAATGACTCCAGAAAGCTGCAGAAGATTCCAAAAAGCTGTTTTCAGTTGCATGCTTATGCTGTAGTGGAAAAAATGGACCAACAGTTACGCAGATGGAAAGGGAAGTTGCACTTCTTAAGTGCCCTGGAATTTAAGCAAAATCGCCCTGCTAAAAAGATCACATAACACACAACTTATTCTTGGAAGTCCAGCAGAAAAATAAGATTAAATAAATTACTGGCACTAAAAGGCAGAGAGGTGAATGCTTCACACCCTCAGGAAGCTTCAAGGAATGGAGCTGAGCTTCTGTGAGAGAACATAAGGTACCCACAGGATTTTCCTTTTTGGCTGCCAAAGAGGGTGACTGGTGCCACCCTATGTCCAGATCCATCAGTAAAGGTCTGAGCCTGCTCAAACTTGCAAACTTAACATAAATAAATTACTGCCCTTTTCATTTAGCTCTTGGCTGAAAAATGAGTAGGAAAGGAGAACTACAAATTTAGTTGGGAATAAAATTATTTCTTTTTTTTTTTTTTTTCCAGAGAGAAAAAAGAACGTGGGAAGTGTTAAAACAATTTTGTTTAGCATGAAACTCCACTTAATGTAATTATTTCAGGAGTTTTTCAGAGAAGGGAATGAATGGCTGGATACATCTCCTGGCAGAAAAAGTGTTTCATGAACAGAACTGGTCTGTATCCTGGCAGTTCCTGGGTCTCAGTTTGTTGCCTGGGTGCCAGTTTCTTCCCCAAGGAATGCTTAATTACTTGTAAGGTATGGAAACATCTCAACAGAAAAATTAATTTCTCATTCATTTTCCCATGCACAGACTGGCATATTCAGGAACCCAGAGGTGGAAACATATTTATAGAAAACAGTCTCAAAGCACTGTAGTGCAAAATGGGAATTTACCTCTAAGGCTGTAGTCCCATACATATTTCAACCCCACAAGAATATGAACCTCTACTGAGACAGATAACCTTACACTCTTTTTTTCTCTGCCCTTTCCTCATCACCTTCCCAGCACTATCAGCAAAGATTTGTGCAATGATCTGGATCAAGGATCTGATCTGTCTGAAAACTAATTCATCAAAAATTAAATGCACAGTTTTGGTGTACATGTAGGAGACTTTATGGAATTTAATAAAATGCTACAGCTAGAAGATGGATGGGAAGGCAAAGGGTGTGCAGGTTGGGTAGGGACAGTCAAGAGAGTTGATGTTTGTTTTAAGTGGACATATGCCAGTCCCCAGAGTATGAGGCCTTTGAAACTGAGTATCCCATAACAGGGTTGTGTTTTCAGTACCCCTTGCTGTTGCAGTCTGTGTATGAAACTGCTCTCTTCCCATCAAAAATAAAGCTGCAAAAAAGGGAAAAAATCGCTAAGAAAGTATTCAAGAAAATAAAGCTAAACCTGAAAATGCCTCCAGAAATTGTTGAAATGCCCTTATTGAGTAAATGTGGAAAACACTGAGGGTGTGGAGGTGTGAAGTCAGCCACACAGGTTTAGCCACAGGGTAACATGCAAAGACTAAACCCCCTATGTATTAGGCAGCACAGCTGCAGAAGGTGAGTAAGCACCTTGAAGGTAACAAAAGCAATGAGCAACTGCTTCTCTTCGTCCTGTTGGGAGTAATCTATTACAATTGCATCAGCTCTCCTGCTTATCACCCAGAATCATAGAATTATAGAATCACAGGATATCTTGAGTTGGAACAGACCCATTAGGATCACTGAATTCAACTCCCTGCTCCTGACAGGACTGCCTAAATCTAAACCATATGACTTAAGTGCTCCTTGAACTCCAAGAAGCTTGGGGCCAAGAACATTTCCCTGGGGAGCATGTTCCAGTGACCAACAGTGCTCTCAGTGAAGGAATTCTTCCTAATGTCCAATGTAAACTTCCCCTAACACAGCTTCATATAATTCCAGTGGAATGAAAAGCAATAAAAATGTCTTTATAAATACATAAGCAACAAATGACTAAGGAGACATAAGGAGGGCTAAGGCGAATCTCCATCCTTTACTGGATGCTACAGGGGAAAATGTAGTTGCACAGGATGAGGAAAAGGTACATCATAGACCTTCCTTGTCTCAGTCCTCAATAGCAAGACCAGTTGTTCTTCAGGTACTCAGCTCTCTTGAGATGGAAGAAAGGGACAGGGAGCAGAATGCACCCCCCACAATCCAATGGAAATGCTCAGTGACCTGCTGTACCACTCAGACACACACAGGGCTCTGGATCCAGATGGGATCCACCTGAAGGACCTGGATCACCAGGGAGGGCCCAGTTGACTTGATGTTGACAAATATGACACCCATGCAAAAGAAGGGCCAGAAGGAGGATCCAGGGAGCTACAGACCTGTCAGGCTGAGCTCAGTGCCTGGGAAGGTCACGGAACAGCTCATCCTGAGTGCCGTCACACAGCGTGTGCAGGGCAACCAGGGCTTCAAGCCCAGCCGGCATGGATTTAGGAAAGGCAGGTCCTGCTTGACCAACCTGATCTCCTTCCATGACAGGGTGACCTGCTGAGTGGATGAGGGAAAGGCTGTGGATGTTATTTTCTACCTGGACTTCAGTAAAGCCTTTGATACCATTTCCCACAACATTTTCTGGGGCGAAACTGGCTGCTTATTACTTGGACAGGTATACTTTTCACTGGGTTAAAAACTGGCTGGATGGCTGGGCCCAGGAAGTGGTGGTGAATGGAGTTGTGTCCAATTGGCAGTTGGTCACTAGTGGGGCTGCCCAGAGGTCAGTACTGGGGCCAGCCCTGTTCAATATCTTTACTGATGATCTGGACAAAGGGGTCAAAGGCATCTTCAGTCAGTTCACAGGAAACACCAAGCTGGGCTGGAGCATTGGTCTGCTGGAGGGCAGGATGGCTCTGCAGAGGGATCTGGACAGGCTGGATCCATGGGCTGAGGCCAATTGAGTGAGGTTCAATAAGGCTGAGTGCGCAGTCCTGCCCTTGGGTCACAACATGCGGAGTAACAGGCTTGGAACAGAGTGAAAGGAATGTGGCCCAGCACAAAAGGACCTTGGTCAAACAAGGACCTTCCTTGAACAGGAACTGGGAGTGTGCCCAGATGGCCAAGAAGGCCAATGGCACCTGGCTTGTATGATCAATACTGTGGCCAGCAGAGCCAGGGCAGCGATCATCCCCTATCTCCTTGGCACTGGTGAGACCACACCTGAAATCCTGCGTTCAGTGCTGTGTTCAGTTCCTCACTACAAGACATTGAATACAAAACAGGTGCTGGAGGTGCTGGAGCGAGTCCAGAAAAGGGCAACAAAGCTGGGGAAGGGTCTGGAGCACAAGTCCTATTAGGAGCTGCTGAGGCAGCAGGGGTTGTTTGGCCTGGAAAAAAGGAGGCTCAGAGGGGACCTTATCACTCTCTACAACTGCCTGAAAGGAGGGTGTAGCCAGGTGGGGGTGAGTCTATTTTTCCATGTAAGAAGCAACAGGACAAGAGGAAACAACCTCGAGTTGTGCCAGGGCAGGTTTAGATTGGAAATTGAGGAAGATTTGTTCACCAAAAGGTTTATCAAACAGTGGAACAGACTGTCCAGGAAAGTGGATGAGTCACCATCCCTGGAGGCATTTGAAAGATGTGCAAATGTGGCAGTTAGGGACATGTTTTAAAGACAGACTTGGCAGTGTTGGGTTTATGGTTGGATTTGATGATCTTAAAGGTCTTTTTCAACCTTAAGGATTCTGTGTCTTATCTTTGGTCACCAGAGAGAGATGATCAGCACCTCCCACTCTATTTACCCCACGAGGAAGCTGTAGGTCACTCCTCAGCCTTCTTTAGGCTGAACAAACCAAGTGACCTCTTGCTCTGGAGACCTTTCATCATCCTGGTTGCCTTTCCCTAGATGCACTCTAATAATATCACGTTCCTGTTATAGCGTAGTGCCCAAAACTGCACACAGAACTTGAGGTGAGGTCACATCAGTGCAGAGCAGAGCAGCACAACCCCCTCTGTTGCCTGGCTGGCGATGCTGTGCCTGATATGCACCGCTGGACACAGCGAGCCCTTTTGGCTGCCAGGGCACTGCTGATTCATGTTCCGCTTGCCTTCAACCCAAATCCCCATATCCCATCCCACAGGGCTCTCCAGCCTCTAATTCCCCAGTTTGTATGTATTAGAGTCCAGGCTGTGAACAGCAAGGACTAAGAATTGTGGAAAAAAAAAAGTACAAAAAAGAATTGAAGAAAACCATGGAATAGGGAGTGTGATTCTGAGCTTGGGCTGAGGAGAACAAGAGAGCCAGCGAACGTGTTTGAGAACGAGTAATAAATTTTTCCTCGCACTGAAGTCTGAACAGAGGGTGAAGATACTATGTGGAGGGCCTAGCATTTCTCTTTCTCTGTCTCTTCCAGGGGAGCAGGGAACCCTGGTTGTCTGTGGGTGTGAAGTCTCCCCAGGCAGGCGATTTTGGGGCGCCGGCTCCGCTTCTGCGGCGGAACAGTGCCGCCCGGTGGCCAGAGCTGGTACTGCAGCCCAGCACCCCAAGGCAGCGGCTCAGCCCCGCAGAGCTCCGGCTCGTCCCTCACCCACAACCAGGGGTGGAAGGGCACGGAGTATTCAGATGCTAGAAATTCCATGGAATAAAAATAAAATAAAATATAAAATAAAATAAAATAAAATAAAATAAAATAAAATAAAATAAAATAAAATAAAATAAAATAAAATAAAATAAAATAAAAACAAAAAAAAAAAAAACCCAAAAAAACCCACAAAACCCCCCCCAAAAAAACAAAAAAACCAAACAACAACAACAACAAAAAAAAAAACAAACAAAAAAATCCAAACAAAAAACAAAACCCCCCAAAAAACAAAAAAACAAACAAAAAAAAACCCCAAAAAACCAAAAAAACCCCCCAAAAAAACAAAAACAAAAAAAAAACCACCAAAAAAAAAAAAAACAACCAAAAAAACCCACCAAAAAAAAAAACCAACCCAATGAAAAACAAAAACAGAAAAAAAAACCCAAACAAACAAAAAAAAAAAAACAAACCCAAAACTTGGCCAACTTACTGTCGCTCTGTTCTTCTCTGTTTTTCTAAAGATCATTTCAGCCTTCCGATGTTCGCATTTTTGTAATGGAGTTTCTCATGCACTCCTTCCATGTAAATAATGATTGTTTTGCATTCCTTTCTGGAGGAAGAGAGAATTGATGGACTGTTGGGTTAACCAGTGTGGTTGGAGAGGGCAATCTTCTTCCTCCAATCCATGGTCACTGTTGGAATTCTATAAATGTTGAGGTCTGTAAATAAACTGCTCCCCTTTTTTGCCTTGGACATCTCAGTGCTTGAGTGTCGTTCTTTTCGTGTGGTATTGTGACAAAGTACTTACCCTCTCCTTTTCAGGGTCATTACTAGCACTGCACAGGTCAGGGTACTGAACTCGGTGGGGAAAGTAATTGGAAACTACCTACTTAATCTCTAGCATTTCAGGGATATGCATGAATTCTAAGTGACTGTGACTGATCACTAATCATTAACTACTACCCTGATGGGCTCTTCTCTGCTGCAGAAGGCATCTTGAAGCAATGGGTGCTCGCTGTTTAAAGTCATCCTTATCCTACTGACACAGTGTAATGCTACATGTGGTTTAAGTAAGTCTTTTTTTTCTGAGTCTATGATTTCCTCTGTGATGCTTGTTGAAGATGTACTCCTTCTGCCAAGACAGTCAGGGTCCTGAGTGCACCAATAAACTTTAATTGTTCTAGACAAGCTCACCTGCATGCTCCAAAAATGCAGTTTCTGTCCCTTGCCCCAAACGCTGTATTTAAATGTCGGCACACATTCCTTGTCTAAGCTATGTTGTGAGCAGGTCTTCACCTGTGTTGTTGGTAAGATCATTGGCCTGCAGATCCTGCCTTGCTTGTGTTGTTAGAAAAAACTCCAGAGATCTTTTATGGATCACATTTACAAATTGCCTGTTCTCACATCGGCAGTCTTCTGCTGGCTTGTCTAAAGACTTTCCCTCCTACTTAGTGACCACTGGATTGCTGCATAAATGCTTGGGTGCATTTTAAAGGCAGAGTGTCATTCAGGAAAGGCCGGCTTAAGGTTTTTGCCTGGCTGACACAAGTGGATATGTCACTTTGCCAAAATACAGACAATTTTTCTCAGATCCAATTAGCATTACTGAGACAGTAAATCAGTCCTTGTACGGGCAAAAGCAGGGAAATGTCATCTTAAAAAAGCCTGTAGGCTTTATGGAAAGTTTTATGGAACTACTTCTGCAAGGTCTATCAATTAGAGTCAGGCTTGTGAGGACCCATATGTAGTTAGATCTCACCAGTACTGCAGCTCACTTGCTGTATAAAAAAAGTAACAGTTTTGATGAAGTAAAACCAACTGAACAATAAAGAGCTGCAGGGAACAAAAAAAGAAAAAGGAAAAAATGGGGAACTTGCTGATGTGCTTTGCAGAAAGATTGGACACATCATCTAAACAAACAAACAAACAAAATAACTAAATAACTAAATAAATGTATGCATGTAAAATATGTGTACAGTTGTTGTTACAGTTGATTATGTGTTTGCTCAGAGAGGAAATAGCAAACAGCGTCTCTGGGCACAAAATGCAGGTGAGGAAGAGAACACCTCTCCTAAAGCAGGTAATGTAGGCTGCTTGCATTGAAGTGCTTTCTGGTTTCATATTCAACAGGATGAACAAGGATGTGGTTGAAAGTTTTCTGTCTGTAACTGCAAGTCTGCATCCTTGACTAAGAATTCTCTGGGTCAGAGAAAAAAAAAGCCTCAAGAAAATGCTGGGACTTCAGATAAATGCAAGACTGTATTTGAGGATCAGTTCTTAAACTGTGTTCTGTAAAGAAAGTAAAGCTGTTTTGTCCACAGTAAGATGGCTTTTTTTCTCCATAAATAAACTAGCCTAATGTCTTGCTTCTACCTCAGCATCCTAGGGACAGACCTTAATCCTAAATTACCCGTCTTTTGCTTTCTACAAATCCATTTTTCTTTCTCATGCACATTTATCCTGAAACACAGCCTGTGTCAATCTGCCTTACAATGGGTCTGTGATGGTCTAATCAAGCAGTCTGGTATTTCTACCTACTGACTTTCTGTCATTCTCTTGATATGAAGTGCTTTTTAATGGACTGCTGAAATTCTTCATTTTCCTGGACTGAACTACAGCCTGAGCAAGACTAAATCAATAAATGTTTTGAGTCAATCATTTCAGAGGAGAGGAAGTGGCCACATGCAAAGAGGTTCAGGCAGTCTGGGTTCAGCATCCTATACTCAAAGAAAAGAAAATAATGTGAAAAAAATGTAAAGAACAGAAATTAATGTGAAAAAAATCATGTTTAAGGTGCATTTATCTCTTCTTTCAAAAATGGAACACAACTCATAAAAGGAATACTACAGGAAAATGGGACTGATTTTGTAACCAGTTTTTCAGTAATTCTACTGTAAAACAATTCTGTGAGAGTGGAATGTTGAATAAAGCACCATAGAAAAAGTATTAACTTCTGTTTTTTCAGGAAATTGAAAAAATAATTAAAGAGGAGGAACTGGGAATAAAGGGAGAGTCTAGTAAAAGGAGAAAAAATAAGAGCAACAGCATAACCAAATAAAAAAAAAAATCCAGACAAATGAATTATTCGAGACTGGAAAAAAGAAGGTTTTGTAGAGAAAAACAAGATCCAGGCAACAGATAGAACATCTGGCTTCGAAGTGCCTGATATCTCTTGCTGACATCAGTGCAGTTGCAGGACAGGAAAATGCTGACATGGTTGTTGTTGTTGTTTCTCTTTTCAGCTGCTGAATGTAAGAACACACTGGGACTGTCAGGACCAAGTTGTGCCAAGACACAAGAGGTGTGTCTTCTCTTTTTCCCTCCTTCTTTCAGATGAGCGCTCTCAGACCTTTTGGTAGCCTCCCTGTTTAGTTTTTCAGCTCCAGGGATCATCAGTCCAGCTTCTTGGGAAGCTGCAGCGGCAGTGTTCCTCTGAAGCAGCAGCCAGCCCGTGAGGAAGCTTTCCCAGCGCTGGTGGTGTGCGCTGCTCCGGATGGAGCCAGCATCCTGCACAAACATGTCATGGTGGGCAGAAGAGGCAGCTCCCGGAGAGCAAGCACAAGGACTTGTATCAGCAATGACACAAGAGCTGTGTTACTGGTGCCTGGAGCCTGGTGCCGAGCCAGGCAAGCACAGCTCTTGCGCAGAGCTCTTTACCAGCTGAGCAGAGCTGGGCTGCTTTCAGCTGGCACTTCCCAGCCTCTCTGAAGGGAGGTGCCCCGGACTGCTTCCTGATAAATACAGTCTGTTTACCTTTTGTTAATCCTGGAAGCCGAATGAAGGAAGAACTCCTCATTAGCAAAGTCTTTTCAGAGGTTTTATTTCAGATCGCAAGTTCCAAAGAAAATTCCGAGTTATTCAAAAGGCTTTTTATTGATTTTTGTCCAATGTCCCTGATAAGTTTTGTACTTTAAAAATTGCTATTTTACATATAAAAATAAGATTCACTGGAAAACATAAAACTGCCTTCTCCTTGAGAGTGTTCTTAAAATCTGCCTTTTCAGGATGTATGGAATGTGGTTTATACACCTCAATCTAAGGAATGCTCATCCGTGAGAAATCCACGGAAAGGTGAGCCCTCAAGTATGTTCACGCCTTAGGGGAAGGGGAAATAGGATCAGCTCACAATCAGTTTAATTCTGTGTGGGAGGGACAATTTCTCTTGACTCACCCCGCGCTGAGATTTTATTAATGAATAGGGAACAGGTTGTTCTTAAATCTTTAGGCATTGTGCCTGTTCACTAAAATCCTGCTCAGAGGCTGGCTGGCACAGCTTGTGCTAAGGCCTGATGATGCTGGGGGCAGACACTGGGTCAAAGAGAGAGCACCGGGGGCAGGACAGGTGCCCAGAGAGGGGCAAAGGGCCATTATGCAGCCGTTGTCACCTGCAGATCGCTGGCACCTCAGTCATCCTCACCATCTGCCCCTTCCTGCATAATCTGCTGATTCTTGAAAACGATGTAGACCAAACCTTTAGGCTGGAAGATATAAAGCCATCAAGCTTAGTCAGAATGCATTTGGAGCAGACACAATAGCAGCTGGATTGCTGGGATGCCCAAAGTGTGATGGAAGGATGAACATTCTCACTATCGGCTAGATGACTAATTGATTATATTTTTTTCCTTGTAAGGGCATGAATTAACAATTCTGGGTTCTAAGATTTGAAACCGTATGATTTGAATGTTGAATAAGTGAATTCCTGTGATAGACTCGTTTAGGCAAAAGGGGGTTGAGCCCCTGTTTGTCAGACTGGTTGCATTTCTTTATGAGCTCATGAAATAAAGTTTAGATCACAGGTATTTTATCCTGTAAATTTGAGATATCCCAAAGGACCATGACCAGGCATTTAATTTGACAGCATCTGAAAACACTCAGTATATCCTAATGCTGTTCCATCTGCAGTCTTTTCTAGAGATACTTGACATTTTCCCTCAGGTCGAGGAAAACTAAAGGGTAAATGATGCATAAGAACTTGTTTTAGGGACAGAAAAATGTTAAAAAACGTTCAAGTAGAAAAAACAAGGCTATAAATAACATCTTCCTTGGTCTGCATTATGAGAGAAAAACTGATGTCTTCACAAGCAGTTTGATGGGTGACGGTGTGGGTGTTCAGTCTTTGAAATGGGTCTTTCTGTCCCTACTGACTTAGGGCAGCAGGTTTGTTGCAGAGCCCAGAGAGCCCGGCTCCTGACACAGACTGCGCTCTGCACAGCCCCAGCTGCCGAGCCCCGGGGTGAAGCAGCAGCGATGTGCTCGGGGGGAATGCGCGGCAGCAGCTCGGGAAGGCCCTGCCCGCCCTGCGCCGCAGCAATGGGGAAAGGAAGAGGGCGACCTGCGGCCGGGAGCTCGGGATCAAAGGAGGCTGCGCCCTCCGACACCTGAGAGAGAAAACCCCGCGGGGGTGAGCCCCAGAGGACTCGCTCCCTTTATTCCAATAAAGCTGAAGGACGCCCCTGCCTCCTTATTGGATATAAACCTCTGGCGTTTGTGGATTTTCCTGAAAATTATAGGAGTTTTTTAACATCAATAAACTTTGTCTTCTGCTTTCTTTTGCAGTATCTTAATAAAAATTTAACTATAGTTAATAATACGAATAGGAAAACATCCTTTAGCCCTACTACTGGTAGAAATTCAGCCTAGTTCTTAAATCATCTTATGCAACTGCAGAAATAAAAGATTAATTCATTTCTAGTCTTTTATATTCCTATTTGACTGCATATACTAATTTATTGACATATATTTGATGCCAACTTTATATCATCATTTGAGAGAAAACTGTTACCACATTTTGCATGTACATCAACATAAGTTCATTCCTATAATCACACTGCTCCCCAAACTCTATATCAGCTTCACTAAACAGCTTCAAAAGTGTTACAAATAACTGTGTAGTTGTTGGCTTTTGCTGTTATATATTGGCTTTTGCAAATTATTATTAATCACAACAATTTTGATATAGTACAGTTTGTAATCACTTTCCTGCTTTTGGTATAGTACAATTTCCCAGCTTTTTGTGGCCATGCCCTGGCCCCCTGCATAGCTCATATCATCATTTATGGATGATATTTTAATTTGTGCACAGTGTGATAAACACATATTATAGTTTTGGCTTTTGCAAACACTAAAGTGAATGTTATGTGTTGTGCATTATAATGTTAACTTTTGCGGAAATAAATTTTGCAGTAGTTGTGAAATAATAACTAACAATTTTATTTTTGTAACTAAGTAACAATAATGAACATAACCCATATATTTATGAAATAACTGATGTTAATTTAGGGTACTTGTAGCTTACTTACAATAACAAAAATAGCTAAAACCATCTCCATGGTCAGATAACATTTAAATAACAGATGTGATGAGAACCCCTACTACTGACCCTTTGACTGTCAATAACTGTTGCCTACGGAAACCACGGAACAAAGAACCGTTGTGAAAAAATAAAACATGACCCTCAAAACCACATCCACAATTACTACATGTACTCTAAAAAGAAAAATCAAGGGTCAAACCAAGCTAAAGAATTCCCAAAACACACAAATGAATTAAAAAAAAATTGAATATATATTATCTTTATAAATATGTATTTAACCAATACAATAGTAAAAGTATATAAGAAAAAATACTGTGTTAGCCAGTATGCCCCTGACTGTTGCCAAACACCCAACACTGTTACTGATTTGTCCCTTATTATCCCTTATTAAACTTTTAAAAATTTTGAAAAATCAAGTTCATTTCTCACAAAAAGCTTGTAAAGAAAATGTCGTAAGGGTTTTTCTGTCTATCCAAATAGAAAACTAGACTTTTTATTTTCATAGAGAAAAAAAAAACCAAGTTTTTCCTCTATGAAAAAGTCTCAAGTTTTCAAATGGAATAGTAAAGTTTATTTGTACTTTATCGTCCTGGTTTCAGCTGGGGTAGAGTTAATTTCCTTCCTAGCTGTTGAAGTGCTGTGTTTTGGATTTGGAAAGAGAATGGTGTTGGTAACACACTGATGTTCTGTTTTTTTTGCTAAATCGTGTTTATCCTGAGTTAAGGACTTCTCTCTTTTTGCATGTCTCATGCTCTGCCAATGAGGAAGAGCAATTGCATTGTGCATCATTCATTTGTTTCATTATTATTAATAATAATAATAATAATACTCACTATTATTATATTTGACTTAATTTTCAATTATTACACTGTTCTTATCTCAACATACAAGTTTGATTCTCCTCCCCATTCCACTGGGGGAGGTGTACGGGGGAAAAGGAGGTGCTATTTCATCTCCAGCTGAACTTAAACCCATGACAGTTTTTTTTGCCTAAGTGGGACATGAAAGGCTGAGATAAGAACAGACCCAACCAGAGTGTGTTGTGAGATTTTTTTTTTCTTGCAAGAAGTACTTTGATTACCAACACAACATCAAATGCTATCACAAATAAGGGTGTTTATGGGCCTAACTGTTGTTTATGGTTCCCATCTTCTTTCCCAGAGAGGAAGTATGTTCAAGCAAGTATAACTAACTGCATGAATTCATTTCTCAGGATGCGATAAGAATTATGAAATATATCAGGATTTGTGTTCATCGTTGGCACAGTGAAAGTGGTCTGATGCATCATGCTCCTCAAACTACAAAAAAAGTTGTTAATGTCACTCAGATTCAGTCCCCCTTCCCCTCCATGTTTTACTGTTCACAGAACCAGCTTCTAGTCAATTTTAGCCAGTATAGAATAATATTTTTGGAATAATCTGAACAGTGAAAAAATGGATAGTTGTGACAGATATAGAAATAGTAGTACTTTTTCTCAATCACATCCTATTACCAAATATATAGTTAAATATAAACTATATTAATTTAATTGATGACTTAAATAAAGTCATTAATTAAAACTACCTTAAATACTGTAGGGTTATACCTCTGTGTTGTAGTATCATCAGCCAGAAAGATTTCTTCCTTCTCCAATACAGCCCTCCTGGCATCATAAAATGCAAGCTGTGTTTCTTGGTCTTGCCAGTATGGGACTCTCACTTTATTCACTGCCTGTCTATATGTTATTTTTATGTTGTTTGCAAAGTCAAATGCTTTAGTTTTATTTTTTTTATCATATGGATAAGAGTAGCAGCAAATAAATTAATTTTTTTTGGTGGTTATATGTGAGATTTTGTACAGATGTGCCAGAAAGAAAACTCTGCAATTAAATACTTCTATCACCATGTAATAAAATACAGATTCAGGCTGGTTTTAAGGTTTTGCTGACTTGTCTTCTTTCCTTAGTTTTTCAGTAAACTGTTGAATAGTTAATGAGCAGTGTCTTCTACTCAAAAATGTGTGGCAGCCAGAATTCTTTAGGTTTTATTTGCAGCTGTGCTGTAAAGCATGCTTCTTTACTTACATGAGAATTTAGAGGTCTATAGCTTTTGCTTCCTCTGCAAAGTATTTTATTGACAGCATTGACAGCAAATATACTCAACATCAATACCTTGAATGTTAGTATATTGCTTAGGTGAAGGACTAGCAGCTGTAATTGCTGCATCTTGGTCCAGAGCATTGCAGGTAGACTAAACATCCTTTCCTTGACTTTCTATTCTCTTTATTTCAGCCTCTGCCTCTCTCTCTTCTGGCTGAGGTAATACACCTGTTGGTCTCCTGTCTGCTATTTCCAGTTCTATCATCCCTCTCACCATAGTTGCATTGTTAAGAGACAAGAGGACTTAGTTTTATGCCAGCCTTTTTCTTTTACTATTCGTCTCCAAATGCTCCCTGTTCTCCCACTGGCTCTCCTTTCTAAAAAGCTCACAAGCTGGTTTATTAGTGAGAAGCAAAAGATCAGTAGGGTGGCAACATGAGTGATGCTGGCAGCTAAAATAGGAAGCAGACTAATAGGAGTCGTGATCAGCTGCCCAGGGAGTCATCAGTCCTGCAGGACAGGATATTCATGGCTTCTGAGTAGTTTGATATGAAAGACTAAACCTGGATGAACATTTGAGAATGTGCTTTATTGTGCTGTTGACTGCCAAACAGAAGAAGACTTTCGGTATAATTCCTCTCCCTCTGTTTGTGTGTTTGAAAGAACAGAGTGTAGAATTTGCACGATGAAGTTGTGTAGACCAGATGAGTGGGTGGGGGAAGCCTGAGAGTTTCTTGTGTTCTTAAACACAAGAAGACAAAAACTAGTCATCTGAAGGTCTAGTAATGGAAATTTTAAAAGGTTGCTTTGTTATCTGGAGATAACAAAAGTACAGTTTGATCATAGCTGTGAGGTTTGACAGGCCTTGATGCAAAAGGGCCATGTAGTTGGCACAGGCACAGAAAACTTGTTTACAAATTATGAGTTTTAATTGAGGAAGAGGAAAAGCAAGAAGATGGGAAGAGGGGAGAATGGAAGTAATCTGTAAGAGTGTTTTATGCAAATTCTGGAGCAAATTAGGGGTAAGCTTAAGGTTAAGATAAATGGTAGTGGAAGATGGAAAGTCTGAAATGGTATGTGATTCAACTGGTCTGTAGCTGTTTTTACCTGCCTGGAGGAAGGAAAATTATCTGAGGTCAGTGATGTTTAAGGAAAGAAAGATACCTGGGTAGCCATTACTATGTCTTTTCATCACAACATTCACTAAATACATGAACAGAAATTATCTGCTGTGCATGAGAAGACTTTCTCCTTTCTGTGGTTTTGTTTGTTTGTTTTACTCCTTCTCTCTTTCCTTCTTTCTCAGGTGGATTCTCTTATTCTCCACCAGGAGGAGCACAGAGACAATCTTGCATTTACTGCTTCCAACAACCAGTTCAGGGAGTTGAGACAGCATGTTTTAGTGCAGGCAGCAAAAGAAGTGGAAGTTTAGACTGAGCATAAAAACACTTCATCAGAAAAAATGGAAATCCTAAAACATTGGGGTGCATTAAAATGCCAGGAGCCTTCAGTATAACCAAGCACATGCAGGTCCTGCAACAACAAAAAAATAACCTCCTTTACTCTCACTGTGAGTAGGTGAACAGTCTAAGTGTCTGTTAGTAGGCCAGTTTCTTTCCCTTCCACCCTCACCAATGGATGTTCCTGTGAAAAAGAGTCCATTCCTTAATTCCATTATATTTGCAATAAGAATTTAGAATTGGTTCAAATGGGAAAAAAACAAAGAAGCCATCCTAAAAAATCCAAAAAGGATTGAAATTCTAGGCCTGACTAGGAGGACTGTAGTACCAAACCTACATTGTCAGTGGCTTAACTGCAACGACAACAATCTTGTGCTGTGGTGAAACTTCTGTTCCCTCACTGAGCAACACACAGGGTTCTGTGACAGAGACACCATCAAGGAGCTTGGGATCTCCTGAAAGAAAACCTGTCATTCAGCCCTGAATAATAGTAGCATTCAAAATTCTGACAATGAAGAGAGCTAAGAGACCCCTGATTTGTGAGATAAATATTTTTGCAACATCTCTGGATGTTATGAAACCCATGCTGAAATCCTTCTCTGTGTAACTCATCCTCACCAAAAGTGCTGTGTGAAATTAAACTGATCAGAGAAGAGATTATGGAACATGCAAACTATACTAAATACCATCATCATATATTTTTCAAATAAAAATAATGTGACAACACAAGTCTGAAACATCTGGCTTACAGACAGGAGTGAGTATTCCCTAGTGTAAAATGTTTCTGTAATTAATTTTAAAATAAATTTGACAAACTGAGAAAAAAAATAAAGGACATGTTTTCTACATTTCATCTTGTCTTTTTTCCTGACAGGATAATAGTCAGGGCATTTGAACAAATATTTTTTCCACCAAAAAAAAAAAAAAAAAAAAAAAAAAAAAAAAAAGGAGAAGGGGGGGAGGGGGGGAAGGAAGGAAGGAAGTGCAGGGGATTTTTTCTAATTTTTAAATCTTTTTTTAATTAATAATGTAATTTTTCCCCTGAAAGATGTATTTGTGTTTACTGAATCAGTTCTATTAACATTGCTAGTCATAGCTTTTTTCTACATCTTGTAATTTCAGTGTCACACAAAAATTTTAAAAAGCATGGCTTAAAGGTTAATCCTGGCATTTGTGGAGAGTGAAGCCCATGTTACTTCTGTTCATTCCCGTCAAGAAGCAAGTAAACCTATCACAGCACTGAGCTGATGATTAGGTGAGTAGGTTATCAGCCATGTTATGCTCAGAGTGCCAGCAAGACATTTTGATGCCTTTATTTTTACAACTTCATCAGCAAGACCAACCTCCCAACAAACTCAGTGCCAGGATTAGGTGATGAGGTCTCTACCTCCAACTGCCCACAATTAACCACTTAGCCTTAACCACTGGTGTGCAACAGGATGATGCGAGTCAGATCTTCCTCTTGAAATTCTTTCACTTTGTATTAAATACTTAAATATTTACCCATCGTACATAGAATCTGAAGTCTAAGCTATAAAATTGTATTTTTTATACAGTAGAAAAACATTAGTCATAAATCCCTTTGTGATACCCTACAGCACAGCACACTAGAGAGGTGGTTTGTCTGGATTCAGATCCTGTCTCAAAACAACAATATGGGATTTGAATCTAGATATTGTTCTAAAGGTTTTACCTGTAACATTTCTGTAGACCCCTCCTCTGCCCCCTGTACCATTAAAACCCAGAGGAAAACTGTGTTCTGAGTGAAATGAGATTTCTCTTTCCAGCCCGTTTACCTGGACCTTAGGACAATTTTTGCAGCATATCTAGTTAGGAACTTCATCAGCTACTATACACACTAGTTCCCCTCCTCATCTGCATTATGTTTTTGAAAGCCCATTCTCACCTATCTCTGGGATCCTTCTCATCCAGATAAAGAACCTGTGTCCTTGTGAGTCAACACTTTCAATGCAGCATTTCACAGTCTCCAGTTTAACGACAGACATATATATCTCTGGTACATTAGTTCTAGTCCCTTTTCCACAAATATCTGCCAATGCAAAAATAGAGATCTGTGAAAAATAATCCTCTAAGGATCACTGTAAACACTGCCTCACTCCACCAGATGGTCCCCTTTCACTTAAATAAGAAAGAATATTTTCAGTAGCACAGATCTTGTGTTGTTTGATATGAGGACTGGCCTCTGGGGCTACACTTCAAAGCTATAAATGGCAAATTATGAGTACTGTGATGGTTCCCATTGTGCTTCCAAAATACCATGGTGGGACAGCTGTCAGTCTTCTTAATACAGGTTAAAAGATTGTGTCAGAATCACTGGTATCACTCTGGATCCTGCAAGATGCACTTATAATTAGTACAGGTATTGCTGGACAAGAAGTTGTTAGCAATTTACTTCAGGAATAACCCAGTTTTCCTTCATTTTTGCTGTGTGCTATGGCTGCAACAGGCTACCATATAAAGCTCTTCACAAAATAATATTTTGAATGCTTGCTCTAACAGGTGGAGAAGGAAGAAAAAAAAAATAAAGTCTGAGTGTAGGTATTGCATTTTTCCTGAAAGAAAAGATCCATCAGTTACCAATACAAAATGAAACCACATTATTTGGTTGCACTAAACATTTCCTGATTTATTCTGGAAACAAAATATCAAAAGGTAAAAAAAGACATGCAAGGGTAGATAAAACCACAATTGTCATTGGTGGAGTATGAAAAGCTTCCAGATGAGTCAGTTTGAAACTTTCTGTGTGTTTTCAACACATGCACTTCAATTAAAGTGTTTGCTTGAAATCTTGCAGGAAGGAGCTTGTTTTTCAGTGCAGATGTAGCTGTTGCAGAGATATCTGCTATTGGTTTAGGGGAAGCAGGTGAAGCAGATCTATATAAGTCCTGTATAGGGTAGGTTCACTGACTCCCCATGGTAGAAATGAGGATGTGGACAGCTCTGTGCATGGCAATGTACTTGTTTGGAACAAGTAAGGAATCAGTAGAGCCATAATATCTGCCCTGCTGCTGGGAGAATGTGGCTTACTTGTTTCAGTGTCTTTTCATTTTGTTCTGTTTTACAGGAGCTGAAATCACCCAAACGCCAGGTCTTGTGGTGAGAGAAGATGAGAAAGCTACTCTGAAATGCAGTCAAAGTACTACTCACACTACTATGTACTGGTATCTGCAGCAGCCAGGGAAGGCGATGCAATTGATTTATGTTTCCTATGGTGTAAATGAAAAGCAAGAGGGTGACATTCCGGCTGGATTCCAAGTTAACCGGCCAAACCTCGCCGAATTCCATTTGGATATTTTGTCTGTGAAGTTGAACCACTCAGCCATCTATTTCTGTGCCAGCAGTTTGGACACAACACTTCAAAGTCACTTGTTTTCTTTACATAAACCTCTCCCCTTTCAGCACCTTCCCTCCGAAGGGAGCCGCTCTCAGCACAGGAAAAGGGTGTGTAGGGCAATCACCTACCCACAAACCAGATGTTACTGAGAAGGTGGAACAAGAATAGGTAGAAATAAGACCTAGGCAAAATAGCTATTTGAAGTGCAAGCTAATTGCTGAAATCCTCAGTCCTGATCAGCCATTTATCCTCCATCTCATCAGAACAATCAATAAAGATGGTTAACCAAATGCAGATATAAAGGAAATGTAAATTGTAGTCAATACAGCCATAAGTTATTGTCCTCTAAGACACTTTGTTACCTGACACAGAACAGTTGCTTGATATATACAAGTCTGAAATACTTTAGAGATAGTGACATCTACGTGCATTCTCATTCCTTCCTGAACCACAATGTCTTTCACTGCACTTGGAAAGGTTACCCTAATCACAAGAAAACTGTAGAATTATCATTTTCAACAGTGATGAAAAGGAGTCTGAACAAAAGATGATGCAGGAGTAGAATCTAAACAGAACTATTACGCAACAGACTGAATTAAAATGACACAAGAGGAGTCATTACCATGGCCTGCAAGTGCATAGACAAAATCCTGAAAAGCTGTATGTATATGGAGGGTATGAAGTAGAAAGACAGGTAGTCAAAGTAGTATGCAACTTGCTCATATTCATGCACGAACTCACATTCAAGAAAAAATAACATGTAGATTTTCACTTGTTCAAAAATCGTTCTGACTGTGGAGTTTACTTCTGGCTGCATAGTGAATCCCATACCACTATGTGTGTCACATCTATCTCTTTCTCTCTCACAACTCAGTAAGCAGCAGTATTCAGTATTAATCTGGTTGATTCCTTCTCTCTGTGGCTGAGTTCTGAGGTTTTTTTTAATCCAAGGCAACTTTGTGATGTTTCTCAAGGCCTTATAGATCTTTCTGACTGTGAGCTAAGTCCTGATATAAACACTGCTTCAGAGAGCATCAATATTTTGAAGACAAAAATATAGAGGGATGAATAAACAGGATGTGAACATGAATTTATATACTGCATAACCTCTCCCTGACAGGGTATTTCTGGTTTGTCATGAAGACTCTTTTTGTGTTACACAAAAAGACTTACCAGTGTCTTTCCATCACTACCATTCTCCCAGATAGTGTAACTGATACAATGGGATTAGTCATAGCCTGAGATACTCTTCGGTCTAAGCCTTTGATGATGATAATGTAACAAATTGTCTTAAATTGTTCTAAACCAAAAAAGCACTAAGCAAGGCTCTTGTGATGTCCAAAAGTCACCTACATAATTTGCTAGTTCTGAAATAAAGAATAATAATAATGTGTTTCCAGTTTTGGAAAGGTATAAATAAAGGATGTAGAATGGCAACCTTCCATAATTAGACATAGTATTCACACTGTGATATTATTCTTACCCCAGTCTGAACTATGTCAGATTATATTGTAAATGTAGGGCAAAGGAGTCACCACACATGCAGGATAGCCATACTGATCTTCAAAGGAAATTTCTGATTTGTGATTATTGTGCAGTGTTTCTTCATTGGGATGGGAATTATTGGACTACAGACACATCTCTGGAGAAAAGGCGACAGAACTTTTATGTGAATCCTTTAAATATCAGCTGACTGGCTAGGAGAACTGACTGGTTAGAAGAACAACTTTGCTGAAAAGTAATTAAACATGAATAGGCAGCAAGCTCTTTCAGCAATGAAGGCTAGTTGCATTTTTGGTTGCATTAGCAAGGGTGCAGTTAGCATGTTGAAGCACTCTTGAGACTACATCTGGAATACCACCGTTCCTGCCCTGCCGCAGCCCCAGTACAACAGGGATACCAAAAACTGTGGAGTGCAGCAGAAGGTCAGTCACTGAGATGATCAAGGGACTGAAGCATAAACGTAAGAGTTGTTGAGAGAATTCATTTTGTTCATCATGGAGAGAAGAAGGCTAAAAGATTATTAATTGCATGACTCCAAATGCCTAACCAGAATTGTTGCTTAGAGGGGCACAGTGGAATGAAGTGGGAACAAGCTGCAGCAAGATAAATTCTGATTAGACATTAAAAAAGTACTTTCTCTTTACGATGCTTCCACACTGGAATGTGGTTTTCGGATATCTTGTCAAATCTCTGTCCTTGAAGATATTCAGAAATCACCTGCACAAAGCTCTGAGCTTAAGCTGGAACATGAGTTGGAGCATTGGAATTAGCCCTGTTTTGAACAGAAATTTGCATTGAGCCGCCTTCTGAAGTCCCCTCCCATCAATTTTTCTACAAGTCTATGATTTTTATTATCTTGCTTTGTTGATTTGAGATGCCTAGAAAAAGCATTAGGGTTTTTTTAATTTGTAAAAGCAGATCAGCAACTCCCCCAAACCCACAAATCTTTTTTGTATGTTGCACAACAGAAAGAGCAGCTGCACATGCAGGGCCCATCTGCAGACTGGAGTAACGAGAAGATTGTGTGATAACTTGAGGCAAAAAAAAAACCCCAAGAGCTTTCATAAGACCGTTTATGTGTCACTTTTTCTGCCCAACTGCAAAATGGTGAACAGAAAGCCACATCCTGTGCCTCGTCCTGAGAAGCTGGGGTGGTGTTGTGGTAAGAGACACTGATGCCCTAGCAAAATGTTTTTTTGAATAAATGTCAAACCGCATCCTGTTTTGCTAAAATTTAACTGCTGCTCTTTTCAGAGATATTTTCCAGCACATTTTGGCACATCATCTGGTCTCATTCTGAGGTACCATTTTCTGTGGAGGCCTTCAAAGACATTTTCCACTGCTGTTGACTCTATTTTGGACAGAAACTCCATTTAGGGCTTCCAATCTAAGCCTTCTGCCTGGCTTGTACATTCTTAGGTCTTCTACATCCAAAGCTCCACAACTGCTTCTCTACCTTAGTCTGCATTTTTTCTACATCTATGCAAGAAACATTTATACATAAAATGTATGGCTCCATGCTTCATTTAGTCCTGTGTGAGCTTCCACTGAATTAACAATGGTTTAACTTGTGCTGTGAGGTAATAATGAGATGCAAAGTGGGTGAAAGATCTCCAGAAAGACTCTCCACATTTCTTAATCCCTTGGGTTTATGGTGGTTCATGGAGCACAGAAAAGGTCCCAACAAACACAGTTTTACAGAAAGCTGGTTCACTTTGCTTCTCCTAAACTACAGATTAGATTCTCTTCCCTATCTCTCAGGGTATCCTTTTACCCTGTCTCTAAGTTCTGTCTCTGTTTTCATTCTTGGTTTGCTTTTCTTAGTCTTTCTTTTTCTTACTATTCCTAATCCCCACTTGCTGAGAACTGTTCCTTTTGTTTCTTCTCCAAAAATGGACACCTTTTCTTAGACCAGGTTGTTCACATCTTGTAAATGTAAGACCCCTTGAAGCACTATTGGAAAAAATTATTTTTCAGGAAACAGTTCTCTGTTTTGTTTGAAGCAGCCACAAGACTGCATAAGTAATTTCTGTACTCTGAAGAAGTGTTTTGGGGACATTAAAGGAGTGACAAGCACAAAGCAGGAACAATAACTCCATTTTACATCATTATACCCATCTATCCTCTAGCACTAAGATCAGATCCTTTTGAAACAAATGCATTAAGTGTCAGGTGACTTCTAATCTATTCACCAAATTTTTCTTCACTACCACAGTGAGTCTGGTGCCATCACTAAGGTAATCCCACAGAAGAAGAGAGTGAAAGAAAAAGCAGCTCCCATGCCTCTCCCATGAAAAGATAGTGTCACTTCTCCTCTGGCTGGAGTGCTGATTCCTTCTCTACCACCTTTGAATTATGCAGCTATTTTGGCTCAAAATCAGCCCCTGGTGAGTGCAAGCCCCCAAAGCCTGCAGCTGTGCTCCACTTGTTGGTACACAGTGTAAGTACTTGATGAGTCTCTACTGTTTCCACAACAGATTAGTTATTTCTACAGGGAGACCCAGTGAATGATCTTTAATGTGCATCCCTTATGGCCCTATTCATCAGTGAAAGTTGTGTGGTAGGACACATTACTACAGAAGACCACATTTATAAACAACAAATCATGCTTTTTCAGGGGAAAAGAAGCAAAAACTTTATTCCTAAATCAAGGAGATGAGTTCTCAGCCTCTGAGCATTAAGAGGGTGCTAGTCTGAAAGATATGTTACAATAAACTATGATACATTATGATATGGAAGTACAGGGAAAGCTCAGCAGTGATTACAACAAAGTGAAGAACAGGAAGGCAACAGACAATTATAAATATATATATATATACAGAAGTTCTTAGAAGCATAGATGCTTTGCTATGGAAAGGTAGAGAACTTGCTGAGTTCTTGCTGATATGATGACAAGGGCTCTTCATTTATTCTCTAGATAACTTGACACCAGTCTGAATGAAAACAAAATAGAATAAAATAATAAGAACAATAAAATAATAATGGTAACAACAATGAACACCAAACAACAGCAACAAACACAGGAACTGGCTGGATGACCTTGCCCAAAGAGTTACCATCAATGGTCAAATTTTCAAGGGGTAACCAGTAACAAATTGTTTCCCTCAAAGGTCTGTACTGGAAACAAAAGCATTTTTTCAACTTTCATCAATGTGTCATTGATACTGGAATCAAGTGCACCCTCAGCAAGTTCACAGATGACAGCAAGCTGTGTGGCCCTTGTTGTGTCTGCGGGAAGGGATGCCATCCAGAGGGCCCTGGACAGACTTTGAGAGCGGTCCCACGTGAACCTCCACCAATCCCAGCTGCAGTTCTGTGTCCAGCCCTGGGGGCCCAGCACAGGAAACTCATGGACGTGTGACAGCAGGTCCAGGGGACACCCACAAAAAACAGCCACAGGGCCTCAGAGTATGAGGAGAGGCTTAGAGAACAGCCCTCTGGAGAGGCCTGCCTGAGGCCTTCCAATACATGGCACTGGGGAGATGTTTTCCAAGGCCTGCAGTGGCAGGACAAAGGACCCTGGCTTTAAACTGATATAGGCAAGCTTCAGATTAAAGGAGGAAATTTGTTCTGGCGAGGGTGCTGAGACAGTTTCCCACATTTCCCAGAGAAGCTGTGCATGTCCCACCCCTGGAAGTGTTTAAGGCCAGGTTGTGTGGGGCTTTGAGCAACCTGGTCTAGGGAAAGATGTCCCTGCCCATTTCAGTGTGGGCATGGAACTAGATAATCTTTAAATCTTATTTCTAACCTGAATCATTCCATGATTCTATTCTTGTGATCCAGAAAAGGACAAATCTACCCTCTCCAGTATATCTTTGCAAAAGTACCAAAAAATACAACTGAGATAGTCTTCGTCCTTGCCCTCAACTCTACCAGATCACTGTTCAAATACATCTCCCTGTTTTGATTTTCAAAGGACAGGTGCTGGGGATTCCATGGCTCGCACTGGGTAGATCTTTCAGCCACAGGAAAAACTTACTAATAAAAGACATTTACTGGCAGTTAGTTCAATTTATCCCATCTGCTCAGACTGATCCCGCTGTTCTTTGTAAATCTTTGTAAATGATCAGATTTATCCCCTGCATCACCTCAAAAAACCTGCTTATTATCTTCACTGCAGGCGTAAGCTCCTTTACAATGCTTAGACAAATTCATGATATATCTGATTTTTCCCTTACTTACTTTCTGGGCTACTTGTCCTTAGTTCTCATTTTTTCATGGCTTTAAAGAGGATTGTGAGAAGGAATTGCTCTGCTAGATAGAGTAGGGCCAGCCTTCCAGGGCCACTGTGACTTACCTTGGCCGTCCACGCCAGACCACTCACCAAAACTGCATAGACCAAGGTTTTGCCACAGAGGATGAGGTACGTCAGCTTCACAGAATTTCCATACCGCAGGTACGACTCTGCAAGTCAAACAGCGGTTGTGTATTCAGTTATCCTCACCATCGTCATCAACACGAGATGCTGCTTCTAATGGAGCTCTCACCAAATGAGAACCCTTGAAATCTTTAGCTAAGTGACATAAAGGAACGAGAGGCAAATGAGTGCCTCTGTTGACAACAGAGAACCAGGAATGGGACAGAACATAGACTCAAAGAACTGAAAGAGAAAGCAAGTCCAGGAAAGACAGAGATTGGATTTATGCTAGGAAAGTACTGAGTTGCCACACCTCCTGATAAACGGGGCTGTTCATCCAAGTCCCCTGTTAGGAATGCAAAACAGGCTGAATCACAAGATCCAAATTTTTTATTTTGTTTCATTATTTTCAGTGGCCTTACGAGTGTTGCTGATGTATCAGGAAAGTTTTACAAAGTCTAGAAGTTTTATTCGTGTAGATTTTTCACTCTTAAAGGGCTGCCACAGTATTGAGACACCAGTTCTGCCTTGGTGCAGCCTTAAGATTCCTGAAGCATCAAAGAAGTTGTTGAAAAACAGCAGTGTGCAAATATGCATACAAAGAGAAAAGAAATGTAATTTTTAATATGGATATTCTCCATACATGACAGCAGTGTGGAGGTGAATGTGACTTGTTGTGAAACGTTTGGCACTGAGAAATACTCAGAATATCATATCCTGAACCTTGATGTCAGAATCACTTGGATAAGTATGCATCATTTCTTTCATGGCTGAGCAAGAACATTCCCCATGGAAGTCAGTTTCTAGGGCCCGAGGAGATGATAAAGAGTAAATCACAGTCTACACAAAGGTACCATGATTTCTTCTATTTTCAAACTGGAATCATACAGGAGAGCTAAAGCCCAAAGCAGAGCTCCATACAATATGCACAAACAACCCTCCCAAATCTTCTCTCCCCCCCTGTTTTTTTAAAGCTTGTTTGTTGTTCTTTAATATCACATACAAATCACTTAGATGAGGAATTAGAAGTTATTCATACAGCAGATATCTCCCACACATTGTGCTTAGTGTCAGTAAAGCTGGAATTAAAATACACACTGGTAATTGCCTGAGGGAAGAGGCAAAATTCTCTTTATGTGAGAAGCCACACGTACCTTCTGTGAATGCACAACCTGGAAGACAAAAATGAACTGAAAGTCATGTTTCTTCTCAAAGCCAACAGAACACAGATTTTACAAGTTTCAGTTTACAAAACACTGGCTAATTCTCATTACTACACTAGGTAGTTTTATGATACTGAGCAATTTACTCTACTCCAGAGACTTCTCAGTGGAAAGCCTGAAGAAACTCTAGCTGTCTACTGGTAATCATGTACAGAGGTCCAGACCGGGAAGAGACATATGCTAATACGACATATTTAGTTAGGTGTGTATTTGTGCCAGAAGAACACCCTGAAGGGAAGCTATATATAGATGTGGTTCAAATCATAACACATGCTCTTCTGATTTATGATTTCTGCCTTTTCTGTCTTGGTGAGAGACTTTTTTTACTCACCAGCATCGCCATAGATAAATTTGTGCATTGATTGCGTTGTTCCATTCTGAAAATAATTGGCAACACACTCAAAGCGACTCAAAGGGTTGAACCATTCCCAGGCTGGCATCCTCAGTCGGCTGGTCAGTGAGTAGGTGCTGCCATTCCGTGTGGAGGACTCATCTGTCCCCACCCCTTCGGTCCTTTCCACACCATTCACCCTCCAGACCAGAGTCAGGTGGTCAGGGTAGAAACCAGAGGCCAGGCACACCAGCGTGGCCTTGCTCTTCTGCTGGATCTCCTGCTTTGATGGGGAAAAGATGGCCACAGCTGGAGGTATGATTTCATCATTCTTCCCTGAAACACAAAGCAACATAGTCCAGAGCCTCCATCACTCTGTTCAGGCAGAACCCCCCGAAAATGGTCCTGACTTTGTGCCGTGTTGCTCCTGAAATACCTGGCCTTCTAACAGCTGTCTGATGGACAATTAATGTCTACTGGACATGAGACACCAGGAAAGTGGAAGGATTTGTTTTCACTCATTACACAGAAGCATAAAGGTCTGGCCATAGGAATGCACAAGCACATCAATTTCTTCTATTGCCTCTGTCAGAAGAAGAGATAGCTGCAAAGAAGCTGACGAATCAGATGGGCAGAAAAGTCCCCAGTTTTGCTGTAAGGTCTGTATTTGTAATATTGCATTAATAGACAGGAGAGTCTCTTAGAAGGCACAAACACTTTCAGCCAACTGAGTTACATTCCTGGAGATGGAGTTCAGACATGGTGGTCGATGCAGTGTTCTGAATTACATTGTCTTGGGATACCCTGCTTGGCCCCCATCTAAGAGATGACCTGGAAGGAAGGAGCTGATCCTTCTCACTGCCTGAAGTGATAAACACCTGAGGCAGGTAACATGAATCTGCCAGGGACAAGTTTTTGCCTTGGGTCTTAACCAATCAATATTTAGGAGCAATAAGCATGTCTTGATGTAGTTTAAGTTTGAGCTTATTGTATGTATGAGAAGCTCTGATCCTAGGCTACATGCCTTCCCTAAATGATGCAAGATTCTATACAGTTGCAATCAAAAATGCTTCCCTGTCCTAACGTGTTTAATAGCGACCTGTAAGACTAATGAGAACAGACTTCAGTCAGAAGGATGTACAAGGCACCATGAGAAGTTACTCAGAAGCCAAGCAATGACCCTAAAAGCCAGGGGCTTTTCCATACAAGGTATCAGAAAGCCTCTTTTACTCCTCTAGCATGAGAAAGCCATGAGGTCTGTAGAGTGCTGCTGGATAAAGAAATGCAGAGAAAATTAGGGAGCCAAAGAGAAAATTATTACTCCAGGTTGGTTTTTTTGTATGAAGGCACTCTGAATTGTACCTGTTCTTCCCGATGACTCTCTCTTTTGCAGAGGAAGAGAGGTAGCAGAATTAGCAGAAATTAATATCTCACAGAGATCTTGTCCCCCAAGCCCTTGTGTTTGCATTCAAATGGTGCCTTAATTGTGACCACCAGGGCTTGCTCTGCAAAGATCCCTGGGCTGCATCTGTAGGAACTAAACCCTCCAGAGAGCTCTCTCTAATACCCAGGTCATCAACTTTAGATGACCTGGATGTTAGAGAGCTCCCTAGAGAGTTTAGCACTGCTCTGCTTTCTTTTCAGTGGGTGTGTAGAGAGGTTGATTGCTTCTACTTCTCCCTTCTAGCACTTGGCCCTTATGATTTTTTTCCTATTCTAAAATTATTTCTACAAAATTCTTTGGCTCCTAGCCTAAACACCTAATGAATGAAAAGATGTAAACAGATAGGAAGACAAAAGAAAAAGGAGAGATTGACTAGACTAAAGAAAGAAAGAAACAAGCAGCAAAAAAGAGGAAGATAAGTGAAAAGGGGAGAGAGAGACATAAAGAAAGATTGATAAAACTACTGAACCTACTGGAATGTTATAGAAAACCAGAAAATTAGCATGCTTGAAATGTAATTAAGGGATTGATAAAAGCTAGAGCAAGAAAAAAAAAAACAACTCTGAACAGCAGCCCATTGTGTTCTGGTCTTCCATGCTGCTCATGGTAGACACTGACACAAAGCTCAATCACTTCCATGCATTCCCTGTCACACAGACTTCACCCACCTGGGAGAAAAAGTACAACAGCTCCTCCATTCCCATCATGGAAAGGACAGTTTCATAATTTCTTGTTATCTTTCACCCCAACTCTCATTTTAAAATCATCTGTCTATATGCTACATATTATTAATGCAAGGGAAATTTTCAAGTGTCCTTCACACTGAGCACTTGGGTCAACAACAGCTCCTTACCTATAACTCTGAGCACAGTGCCAGCTCCAAAGTGTAGCTGCTGATTTGCACAGCTGTACAAAGTCAGGCTGTAACCCCCAGTGTCATTATGCTCTTCCTGCCAGCCACATAGTTCCTTAAAATGGTACTGTTTAAAGGAGCAGGCACCAGTGAGTATTTCTACAGTTTGCTATCAGATGGGGCAGTAGCAAATGGAAAAAGTTACTTTGCCCCATGATTCCAAGATGCCCTGATGTTAAATCCTTTGCTGGGATGGGAGAAAACAGAGAAAGAAAATGGGGAAAATAACAGAGGAAAAAAGTAAACTGAGAGAAAAATAATACAGTCTTTGCTGAGCAGCAGAAGTTGTGAGAAAGATTGTTAGTAGAAGCCAGCATCCCAGAGCAACTTTAGACAGCCTTCCAACCATCTATGGAGAGGCAAGCAAAGTGACAGCAAGATTACTCTTTTCCTCCGTGATTCAGCACACAGGAGAATCCAGGCTCTACCTTCAAAATGCTGCTTTGGATCATTACACAGATGAACTGCAAAAAACTGCAGACTAGAGAAGCTTTTTCCATTCCCAACCTCTTTAATATTTTCTTGGAGAATAGATGAAAATAAAATTATTTATTCCCTTCTCCCATCATGGAGTTGCCAGAAATGAAAGACAAAGGCTGCAGACAAAAGGATGTCAACATCTGTGCCTGTAAATCCTACACTTTCATAATGGCACATCTCATTTCAATATGCAACCAATAAAGCATTAGTCCTGTTCTCATGGCAGTATGAAATAAATATCATTATTAAGCTTTTAATTAAGAATGTTCTTGTGCCCTAAACAAGTATCAGAGACAAACATAGATCAGAGATCTGATTTCGTACTTACCTATGACCGTAACTTTTGTCCCACTGCCAAAGAACAGTCTACTATTAGTATTCACACCATTTTGCAGCTGCAGAAAAACCTCTCCTCTACTCCCAGATCTCTGAGCGAAACCTGTGGACTAACCCTCCCCTCATGTGGTACCAGCAAAAGAAGAAACATGGAGTACATTTATCTCAGGTCTCCTAGAAAACAGGTCTGTAAGGGAACACTACCAAATCTGTGTCTAAACAGCTGAAATCAACATCAGAAATACCCTGTCCAGAGCCCTTTACATCAGGCTCAATCAGTTGCTGGAGCTTCCAGCATTGTTCTAGAGGATATTTATCTATTTATCTAGGTGTCATATTAGAATATTAGAAAATATTTCCCATATGCCGACATTCCCTGAGAGTTCTTTCCCTGTGAAAGGAATCATATATTATTTTTCCATGGTTTTCTGTGGCTGTTTAGCATCTATTCTGAAATAGCAAGACCATTGTCCTTTGTGATCTTTGTATCACCATCCTGGTGAGCCTGTTCAGTGGAAAGAAACTGGATGTGCTGTGGAGAGCTACTTTCTGTAACAACAAGCACCTAAACAGCTGCAGAGAAATTTTAGTATTGAGTATTATAAAGTTGAGCATTTCTTTTTGCCTGCTTTTTTATCAACCAAAAATGCTAGCACACTTGTTCTTCCCAGTTATCTGAGGTAACACATTCTTTAATTTACCCTGGAAAGATCCAGGGTACTTTGAGCTTTTATTCTCTTGATTTTGTTTTCTAGATCTCTTCAAAGTGTAACTGTAAGTCATTTCTTTCCAGACAGACAGACAGCTTTTCACTGACTTGTCCTTAATCATCTCTAGCCCCAGCAGAACCAGTGTTATAGAGAGTAGCTACACTTTGGGGGAATTTTTGATTCATTAGGACAGCTTTTTTTTTATGTTGTGCACACATTATTTATCCCATTCCTTATCCTAATTCTTTCTTTGGACAGCCTTTTCTTTAGTGAAAATGCATTCATTCAGTTCTCAAAATTAAAGGTGTGTCCCTACCTAGACTACTAAACTCAGTCTATTCTCTGAAGTAGACTGGATTACTAACACATCAAGAGAATGCTGGTTTAATAATGAAAGGGAGGACAATAATGAAATTATCTAAAGAGAAGACATGGAATTTGAAGTGAATTAAAAGAGGAAACAAAAATTTCTTACCAATTACTGTAAGTTTTGTGCCACTGCCGAAAAGCATATCAGCACTAGTCACAGTGACAAAGTGATGTATCATAAGCTAAGAGAAGGGACGCACTGCAGCTGGCTTACTATAAGCACAAGCTTTAGAAACCATTACTGTTTTTGGAATCCCAGACAACACTCGTTGTCTGTCTGAGGTGGTTCACCTTTGGCAGAGAACTAAGATAAATCCCTCTGTTTTCCTTTCCATGGCAGGCCAGATGTCTTGAATAGACTTTCAGGATACCATTCGGTTTTCTGATAGGTTCAAATAATCCACACAAGGAGAGCCCAGAGGAATCTGTTGACTGGTCCCAGACAAACCCTTCATATCCATTAGGAAGAACTGCAGTGAGACACTGGGGAGAAGGACTAGAGGCAACCTAGGCAGCCAGCAGATAAGGGAGGATTATTAAAGACAGAAAACCCCATTTTATGTAGTGCCTCTGAGAGATACCTGCTACGTGTCAGAATCCTTTTTCTAACACTTGTATCACATTAAGAAAGAACCATTTTGTCATCTATTGCAATCATTGGTGCATTGGGAAAAAAAATAGTAATTCCAGCTTTGCGTGGTTGATGATTGGCTTTAGGTGCATCTGCAGTCAGTTTGGTTTGCTGAAAATTAATTTCAGGATCTCAGAATTTCCTAGCTTGCTTCCCAGAGAGGGCAGGCTCAGTTCTCAGATGATGAAAGTAACTCCCAGCATACAAGGTCTGTTAAGAGAAACCCAGGCAGAGCACGCCTGCTCTGCTGCACAATTCTGTGCAGCTGACTTAACATGCTCTGCCACAAGGCTCATGCACGTATGGGTTTTTGTAAAGGCTCTCTGGGGAATGTATTATCGTGGCCCTGTGCCCAGCACCATGATACACGCTGGTACAAAAACAGTCCCACCCATGACTCCACCCCCTGTTTTTGTCAACCAGGAAGAATTGCCATGAGTGCCTGTGCTGGTTTGCACTGTGGTACACCAGAGTTAATTTCCTTCACAGAGGCTGCTATGGGGTTTGGTTTTGGGCTTGTTCTGCAAATACTGCTGTCAAAATAGAAATGGTTTTGTTATTGCTGAAGTGCTTACACAGCATTCAAGGGCTCTTCTGCTTCTCATACCACCATGCTGGCAAGGAGGCTGGTGGTGCATGGGAACTTGGGAGGAGGGACAGCAGGGACAGCTGATCCCAACTGATCCAAGGGATATTCCATATCCTGTGGCATCATGCTCAGAATGTAAAAGGCACGAGCAGGGGGAAGAAGAAGGAAGAGAGAGAGATTTGGGGTGCTGGTGTTTGTGTTCCCCAGTCACTGTTCTGTGCGATGGGGCCCTGCCATCCTGGGGATGGCTGAACACCTGCCCGCCCATGGGAAATGGTGAATGAGTTCCTTGTTTTGCTTTGGTTGTGTGCACAGTTTTAGCTTTACCTCTTAAACTGTCTTTGTCTCAAGGCACAAGTTTTTCACTTGTGCTTTTCCAATTCCCTCCCCAGTCCTGCTGGTGGGGAGGGAGCAAGCAGCTGTGTGGGGCTTGATCCTGGCTGGGGCTAAACCATGACAGAACCACAGACCACATCCTTCCTTTGCCACTGCTGTTTCTATGTGATAGCCCAATTAGCTCTCAGTGTATCCATTATCCCTGAATTTAAAATCTCAAGATTTTTTTTCTTATACTCAAAAAAATGCAACGCTTTTTCTTTCTTTTATTGGTTGGCATTAAATGCAGTAATTTTTCACTTGGTAGTGTCATGGCAGTGTTCCTGCTGCTTTCCTTCTACTTTTCCTCTCTTCTGCCCCCAGGATGACAAACAAACTTCAAGCTCACAGTTTGCAATTTTTGGTTTGCAGTGAGAGTCATTTGCTCACTCTGGGCTGCTGTTTGTCCTTGTAGCTTGGTGTTGCTTGAGAACATCCTCCCAGGGCTTGTGGCTCTGCCTATGAAAAGGCTTCACCTAGGAGGAAGAGCAAGCCTTCATTTTGCAGACTGTCTGAAGGGAACTGAAGGTGACAAGTAACAGGCAACATTTTCCTCCCTCCCCTACAAATAAGTGGCGCAGTCTTGTCTCACGAAGTGTCAACGTGTATTTAGCAACCAAACCAGGTACCTGCAGTAAACATGTTTTCATATTGCTCTTTAATGTCTTCATTTGAGTCTGTCTTGACATGAAAAACAGACTGTAAAGCACAGGACAAAATCCTTCAACACAACATCATTCTATTAGGAAAATCATGATTTTTTTTCTGCTGTTTTCCCATATCCGAGATCTTCTCCATCCAAAGTTCCACAACTGCTTCTCTACCTTAGTCTGCATTTTTTCTACATCTATGCAAGAAACATTTATACATTAAATGTATGGCTCCATGCTTCATTTAGTCCTGTGTGAGCTTCCATGAATTAACAATGGTTTAACTTGTGCTGTGAGGTAATAATGAGATGCAAAGTGGGTGAAAGTTCTCCAGAAAGACTCTCCACATTTACTAATCCCTTGGGTTTATGGTGGTTCATGGTGCACAGAAAAGGTCCCAACAAACACAGTTTTACAGGAACTTGGTTCACTTTGCTTCTCCTCCACTACAGATTAGATTCTCTTCCCAATCTCTCAATTGTATCCTTTTATCCTATCTCTGTGTTGTGTTTTTCTTTTCATTTTTGGTTTGCTTTTCTTAGTCTTTATTATCTTATTTCCTTTCTCTTCCTAATATTCCTTTTTACGGTTTTCTTTGAAAGGTCAACACAATTTAATCCTTCTTCATTAATTGTTCTAGGCACTATTTCCATGGAATTTGTCCCCACTTTTTGTTGAAAACTCTCCCCTTCATTCTCACTAGCTGGTTCTCTTGAAAATTATGAGACATGGTGTAATTGTAAAGAAGTGGACTTACATAAATATCACCCTGAAGACATGCCTTTGTCCAAAGTGGTGTCCTGTATGGCTAGAATGAGGGATAACAAATATGTGCAGAGCAAAATTCTGCTTCTCTTCTCTGGAGCTAAGTACCAGCCCCATCACAACCATCCTCCATCCAAAACACTCTTAAAGAAGAGCTTCATGGACAAAAACTGCCCTTTAAACATGCTTCAATCCAAAAGGAAAAAATAAACCCAGATATTATATGAGTCCAGATATGTATCTGTCTCTCTTTTAAAGTGCTCTCTTTGCACAATCACCTGTATAATAGCAGGAGTGTGTGGGAATGAGAAGTACATGACTTGCAGCAAGCTTGGAAAGAACAGGATTGGATTGCTATGCTTGGTCTCAACTTCCAGCGACTGAGAGGTATGAATTCAGTGTAGGAACATTCTTCTTATTCCAGAATTTTAGAGGAAGTCTCTGTCATTGGCCAAATTCTGCTCTTACATAGAACTGCTGTGATGTGTCCCTCCTTCACACTGGGGCTTGCCTGCTCCAAAATTCCTATGCCCAAGTTTGTCGTCTGTTCCATCTGACCAAGTTCTGCCATGACCACTCTGAAAGTCTGTGCATGTGAGGATAAGATTGATCTAGGGGTTTTCTGACAGCCCTGATAAATGCAGCCATTTTCACCAAATATCCCAATAAATCATATCCATCTTCATGTGTTTCAGACTGGGCTAAAATTTTTTTTTTAATATTCCATTCTGCTGTTCTGCAGTCTATTCTAACTTCATTGAGCATGAATAACGAGATATCCTGGGAAAAGAACCCATCACCAGAATCAAAAGATATCTCTCTTTGTTTATTTTTGTCACACCCCCTGAAATGTGCCCCTTTGTACAACCTTCTCATGATTCCTACTTGTTGAGAACTGTTCCTTTTGTTTCTTCTCCAAAGAGGAAGGGGACACCTTTCCTTAAACCAGGTTGTTCACATCTTGTAAATGTAAGACCCCTTGAAGCACTATTGGAAAAAATTATTTTTCAGGAAACAGTTCTCTGTTTTGTTTGAAGCAGCCACAAGACTACATAAGTAATTTCTGTACTCTGAACATCAAATAAATCTCTTGGTTCAATAGGATATTTTCTCCTGTTAAGAAGTGTTTTGGGGACATTAAAGGAGTGACAAGCACAAAGCAGGAACAATAACTCCATCTATCCTCTAGCACTAAGATCAGATCCTTTTGAAACAAATGCATTAAGTGTCAGGTGACTTCTAATCTATTCACCAAATTTTTCTTCACTACCACAGTGAGTCTGGTGCCATCACCAAGGTAATCCCACAGAAGAAGAGAGTGAAAGAAAAAGCAGCTCCCATGCCTCTCCCATGAGAAGACAGCATCACTTCTCCTCTGGCTGGAGTGCTGATTCCTTCTCTACCACCTTTGAATTATGCAGCTATTTTGGCTCAAAATCAGCCCCTGGTGAGTGCAAGCCCCCAAAGCCTGCAGCTGTGCTCCACTTGTCGGTACACAGTGTAAGTATGATGAGGTTTTTTTAGGTTTGTTTGATGAGTCTCTACTGTTCCCATAACAGATAAGTCGTTTCTGCAGGGAGAGTCAGTCTTTAATGTGCATCCCTTATGGCCCTATTCATCAGGAATAGTTGTGAAAGTTGTGTGGTAGGAAACATTACTACAAACGACCAAATCTATAAACAACAAATCATGCTTTTTCAGGGGAAAAGAAGCAAAAACTTTATTCCTAAATCAAGGAGATGAGTTCTCAGCCTCTGAGCATTAAGAGGGTGCTAGTCTGAAAGATATGTTACAATAAACTATGATACATTATGATACGGAAGTACAGGGAAAGCTCAGCAGTGATTACAACAAAGTGAAGAACAGGAAGGCAACAGACAATTATAAAAAATATATATATATATATTCAGAAGTTCTTAGAAGCATAGATGCTTTGCTATGGAAAGGTAGAGAACTTGCTGAGTTCCTGCTGATGTGATGACAAGGGCTCTTCATTTATTCTCTAGATAACTTGACACCAGTCTGAATGAAAACAAAATAGAATAAAATAATAAGAACAATAAAATAATAATGATCACAACAAGGAACACCAAACAACAGCAACAAACACAGGAACTGGCTGGATGACCTTGCCCAAAGAGCTACCATCAAGGGTCAAATGTTCAAGGGGTAACCAGTAACAAATTGTTTCCCTCAAAGGTCTGTACTGGAACCAAAAGCATTTTTCAACTTTCATCAGTGTGTCATTGATACTGAGATCAAGTGCACCCTCAGCAAGTTCAACAGATGACAGCAAGCTGTGTGGCCCTTGTTGTGTCTGCGGGAAGGGATGCCATCCAGAGGGCCCTGGACAGACTCTGAGAGTGGTCCCACCTGAACCCCCACCAATCCCACCTGCAGCTCTGTGTCCAGCCCTGGGGGCCCAGCACAGGAAACTCGTGGACGTGTGAGAGCAGGTCCAGGGGACCCCCACAAAAAACAGCCACAGGGCCTCAGAGTATGAGGAGAGGCTTAGAGAACAGCCCTCTGGAGAGGCCTGCCTGAGGCCTTCCAATACATGGCACTGGGGAGATGTTTTCCAAGGCCTGCAGTGGCAGGACAAAGGACCCTGGCTTTAAACTGATATAGGCGAGCTTCAGATTAAAGGAAGAAATTTGTTCTGGCGAGGGTGCTGAGACAGTTTCCCACATTTCCCAGAGAAGCTGTGCATGTCCCACCCCTGGAAGTGTTTAAGGCCAGGTTGTGTGGGGCTTTGAGCAACCTGCTCTAGGGAAAGATGTCCCTGCCCATTTCAGTGTGGGCATGGAACTAGATAATCTTTAAATCTTATTTCTAACCTGAATTGTTCCGTGCTTCTGTTCTTGTGATCCAGAAAAGGACAAATCTACCCTCTCCAGTATATCTTTGCAAAAGTACCAAAAAATACAACTGAGATAGTCTTCGTCCTTGCCCTCAACTCTACCAGATCACTGTTCAAATACATCTCCCTGTTTTGATTTTCAAAGGACAGGTGCTGGGGATTCCACGGCCCGCACTGGGTGGATCTTTCAGCCACAGGAAAAACTTAATAATAAAAGACTTTTACTGGCAGTTAGTTCAATTTATCCCATCTGCTCAGACTGATCCCGCTGTTCTTTGTAAATATTTGTAAATGATCAGATTTACCCCCTGCATCACCTCAAAAAACCTGCTTATTATTTTCACTGCAGGCGTAAGCTCCTTTACAATGCTTAGACAAATTCATGATATATCTGATATTTCCCTTACTTACTTTCTGGGCTACTTGTCCTTAGTTCTCATGTTTTTCCTGGGTCTAAAGAGGATTGTGAGAAGGAATTGCTCTGCTAGATAGAATAAGGCCTGCCTTCCAAGGCCACTGTGACTTACCTTGGCTGTCCACGCCAGACCACTCACCAAAACTGCATAGACCAAGGCTTTGCCACAGAGGATGAGGTACGTCAGCTTCACAGAATTTCCATACCGCAGGTACGACTCTGCAAGTCAAACAGCGGTTGTGTATTCAGTTATCCTCACCATCATCATCAACACGAGATGCTGCTTCTAATGGAGCTCTCACCAAATGAGAACCCTTGAAATCTTTAGCTAAGTGACATAAAGGAACGAGAGGCAAATGAGTGCCTCTGTTGGCAACAGAGAACCAGGAATGGGACAGAACATAGACTCAAAGAACTGGAAGAGAAAGCAAGTCCAGGAATGACAGAGATTGGATTTATGCTAGGAAAGTACTGAGTTGCCACACCTCCTGATAAACGGGGCTGTTCATCCAAGTCCCCTGTTAGGAATGCAAAACAGGCTGAATCACAAGATCCAATTTTTTTATTTTGTTTCATTATTTTCAGTGGCCTTACGAGTGTTGCTGATGTATCAGGAAAGTTTTACAAAGTCTAGAAGTTTTATTCATGTAGATTTTTCACTCTTAAGGGGCTGCCACAGTATTGAGACACCAGTTCTGCCTTGGTGCAGCCTTAAGATTCCTGAAGCATCAAAGAAGTTGTTGAAAAACAGCAGTGTGCAAATATGCATACAAAGAGAAAAGAAATGTAATTTTTAATATGGATATTCTCCATACATGACAGCAGTGTGGAGGTGAATGTGACTTGTCGTGAAACGTTTGGCGCTGAGAAATACTCAGAATATCATATCCTGAACCTTGATGTCAGAATCACTTGGATAAGTATGCATCATTTCTTTCATGGCTGAGCAAGAACATTCCCCATGGAAGTCAGTTTCTAGGGCCAGAGGAGATGAAAAAGAGTAAATCACAGTCTACACAAAGGTACCATGATTTCTTCTATTTTCAAACTGGAATCATACAGGAGAGCTAAAGCCCAAAGCAGAGCTCCATACAATATGCACAAACAACCCTCCCCAAAACTTCTTTCCCCCCGTTTTTTTAAAGCTTGTTTGTTGTTTTTTAATATCACATACAAATCACTTAGATGAGGAAGTAGAACAGCAGATATCTCCCACACGTTGTGCTTAGTGTCAGTAAAGCTGGAATTAAAATACACACTGGTAATTGCCTGAGGGAAGAGGCAAAATTCTCTTTATGTGAGAAGCCACACGTACCTTCTGTGAATGCACAACCTGAAAGACAAAAATGAACTGAAAGTCATGTTTCTTCTCAAAGCCAACAGAACACAGATTTTACAAGTTTCAGTTTACAAAACACTGGCTAATTCTCATTACTACACTAGGTAGTTTTATGATACTGAGCAATTTACTCTACTCCAGAGACTTCTCAGTGCAAAGCCTGAAGAAACTCTAGCTGTCTACTGGTAATCATGTACAGAGGTCCAGACCGGGAAGAGACATATGCTAATACGACACATTTAGGTGTGTATTTGTGCCAGAAGAACACCCTGAAGGGAAGCTATATATAGATGTGGTTCAAATCATAACACATGCTCTTCTGATTTATGATTTCTGCCTTTTCTGTCTTGGTGAGAGACTTTTTTTACTCACCAGCATCGCCATAGATAAATTTGTGCATTGACTGCGTTGTTCCATTCTGAAAATAATTGGCAACACACTCAAAGCGACTCAAAGGGTTGAACCATTCCCAGGCTGGCATCCTCAGTCGGCTGGTCAGTGAGTAGGTGCTGCCATTCCGTGTGGAGGACTCATCTGTCCCCACCCCTTCGGTCCTTTCCACACCATTCACCCTCCAGACCAGAGTCAGGTGGTCAGGGTAGAAACCAGAGGCCAGGCACACCAGCGTGGCCTTGCTCTTCTGCTGGATCTCCTGCTTTGATGGGGAAAAGATGGCCACAGCTGGAGGTATGATTTCATCATTCTTCCCTGAAACACAAAGCAACATAGTCCAGAGCCTCCATCACTCTGTTCAGGCAGAACCCCCCGAAAATGCTCCTGACTTTGTGCCCTGTTGCTCCTGAAATACCTGGCCTTCTAACAGCTGTCTGATGGACAATTAATGTCTACTGGACATGAGACACCAGGAAAGTGGAAGGATTTGTTTTCACTCGTTACACAGAAGCATAAAGGTCTGGCCACAGGAATGCACAAGCACATCAATTTCTTCTATTGCCTCTGTCAGAAGAAGAGAAAGCTGCAAAGAAGCTGAGCAATCAGATGGGCAGAAAAGTCTCCAGTTTTGCTGTAAGGTCTGTATTTGTAATATTGCATTAATAGACAGGAGAGTCTCTTAGAAGGCACAAACACTTTCAGCCAACTGAGTTACATTCCTGGAGATGGAGCTGAGACATGGTGGTCGATGCAGTGTTCTGAATTACATTGTCATGGGATACCCTGCTTGGCCCCCATCTAAGAGATGACCTGGAAGGAAGGAGCTGATCCTTCTCACTGCCTGAAGTGATAAACACCTGAGACAGGTAACATGAATCTGCCAGGGACAGGTTTTTGCCTTGAGTCTTAACCAATCAATATTTAGGAGCAATAAGCATGTCTTTATGCAGTTTAAGTTTTAGCTTATTGTATGTATGAGAAGCTCTGATCCTAGGCTACATGCTTTCCCTAAATGATGCAAGATTCTATACAGTTGCAATCAAAAATGCTTCCCTGTCCTAACGTGTTTAATACCAACCTGTAAGACTAATGAGAACAGACTTCAGCCAGGAGGTCGTACAAGGCACCATGAGAAGTTACTCAGAAGCCAAGCAGTGACCCTAAAAACCAGGGGCTTTTCCATACAAGGTATCAGAAAGCCTCTTTTACTCCTCTAGCATGAGAAAGCCATGAGGTCTGTAGAGTGCTGCTGGATAAAGAAATGCAGAGAAAATTAGGGAGCCAAAGAGAAAATTATTACTCCAGGTTGGTTTTTCTGTATGAAGGCACTCTGAATTGTACATGTTCTTCCCGATGACTCTCTCTTTTGTGGAGGAAGAGAGGTAGCAGAATTAGCAGAAATTAATATCTCACAGAGATCTTGTCCCCCAAGCCCTTGTGTTTGCATTCAAATGGTGCCTTAATTGTGACCACCAGGGCTTGCTCTGCAAAGATCCCTGGGCTGCATCTGTAGGAACTAAACCCTCCAGAGAGCTCTCTCTAATACCCAGGTCATCAACTTTAGATGACCTAGATGTTAGAGAGCTCCCTAGAGAGTTTAGCACTGCTCTGCTTTCTTTTCAGTGGGTGTGTAGAGAGGTTGACTGTTTCTACTTCTCTCTTCTAGCACTTGGCGCTTATGATTTTTTTCCTATTCTAAAATTATTTCTGCAAAGTACTTTGCATCTTAGTCTTAACTGCTAATGAGTGAAGAGACAGAAGCAGATAGGGGGGCAGAAAAGAAAACAGTAAACCCCCCAAAAAGAATACCCCACTAAAAAAAAAAAAGAAAGGAAAGAAAAAAAATAAAAAGAGGAAGGCAGGTAAAAACGGTAGCAGTTAGAAATTGAATATGGAGACTGGTAAAGGCGAGAGCCTGACAAAATATCTGATCAGCAGCCCATTGTGTCTCCTTTTCTACACTTGTCATTTTCATTTCCAACTTCTATAATATTTCCTTGGAAAATGGCAGGATGCAAAATTATTTATTCCCTTCTCCCTTCATGAAGTTCCCAGAAATGAAAGACAAAGGCTGCAGACAAAAGGATGTCAACATCTGTGCCTGTAAATCCTACACTTCCATAATGGCACATCTCATTTTCATAAGCAACCAATAAAGCATTAATCCTGTTCTCATGACTGTATGAAAAATTATCATTTTAATTTTAATTAAGAATGTCCTTGTCCCCTAAACAAGTATCACACAGATCACAGAGATCTGACTTCGTACTTACCTATGACCGTCAGTTTTGTCCCGCTGCCAAAGAACAATTTTTCATTATTCACACCATTTTGCAGCTGCAGAAAAACCTCTCCTCTACTCCCAGATCTCTGAACCAAGCCTGTGGACTAACCCTCCCCCCATGTGGTACCCACAAAAGAAGAAACACAAAGTACTCAGGCTCTCTAAAAAACAAGTCTGGAAGGGGACACCATCAAATGTGTGTGTCTAAACAGCTGAGATCAACATTAGAAATACCCTGTCCAGAGCCCTTTTGCTTCAGGCTTCGGTGAATCAGTTGTTAGAGCTTCCAGCATTTCTTTAGAGGATGTTTATTTGTCTAGGTGTCATACTAGAACATTAGAAAATATTTCCCATATGCAGACTGAATAATTTCTTATTCTCAGCTAAATAGGCACATTTCCTTTTAATTTTTTTCAACATTTTGAATATTTATCACTTGTAAAATAAATGCCTTTTTTTTTTTTTTAAGATGCAAAATAATTTTTAATATATAGCACAGTTTCCTGGTCCAGTCTGTCATTTGTAGAAGTTCCTAAACATGCCCCCTATCTCAGGAAGGCTTTCCTTGGAAGGAAGTCTTTGCTTTTATTCTCTGTGCTCCCTTGGTGATGATTATTCAAGTTCACTGCATAAATGACTATGGTCAATGAGGAATTAGTATATTCATTTTCATCAGCTCAGGCACCTCAGATAAAACTTCGGATTTCAAAAAATATGCTGATCACTGATTTTTTTCCTATGGAGATTAGATTTTACCACTTAGTAAACTTATTCTGTAGTGGCACAGCATGGCACAAATATCTGAGGTATCAATTCGTCGAACTCCAGGAGCAGCACAAGGAGAAGAAGAGATCACCATCATATATCAGTGTCTGAGCAGCAGCCTTGTTTTCCCCCGATTTGGACAGTCCAATTCCATAAATGTGGCTCAGAAAATAACATTCCCTGAGAGCTCCTCCCCTTTGAAATTAATCATATATTCTTCCTTCTGTGGTTTTCAGTAGCTGTTTAGCATCTATTCTGAAATATTAAGAACGTTGTCCTTAATGATCTTTGTATCACCATCCTGGTGAGCCTGTTCAGTGGAAAGAAACTGGATGTGCTGTGGAGAGCTACTTTCTGTAACAACAAGCACCTAAACAGCTGCAGAGAAATTTTAGTATTGAGTATTATAAAGTTGAGCATTTCTTTTTGCCTTCTTTTTTATCAACCAAAAATGCTAGCACACTTGTTCTTCCCAGTTATCTGAGGTAACACATTCTTTAATTTACCCTGGAAAGATCCAGGGTACTTTGAGCTTTTATTCTCTTGATTTTGTTTTCTAGATCTCTTCAAAGTGTAACTGTAAGTCATTTCTTTCCAGACAGACAGACAGACAGCTTTTCACTGACTTGTCCTTAATCATCTCTAGCCCCAGCAGAACCAGTGTTATAGAGAGTAGCTACACTTTGGGGGAATTTTTGATTCATTAGGACAGCTTTTTTTTTTATGTTGTGCACACATTATTTATCCCATTCCTTATCCTAATTCTTTCTTTGGACAGCCTTTTCTTTAGTGAAAATGCATTCATTCAGTTCTCAAAATGAAAGGTGTGTCCCTACCTAGACTACTAAACTCAGTCTATTCTCCGAAGTAGACTGGATTACTAACACATCAAGAGAATGCTGGTTTAATAATGAAAGGGAGGACAATAATGAAATTATCTAAAGAGAAGACATGGAATTTGAAGTGAATTAAAAGAGGAAACAAAAATTTCTTACCAATTACTGTAAGTTTTGTGCCACTGCCGAAAGACAGACCAGAGAGATACACAGTAGCAAAGTGACGTATCCTAAGCTAAGAGAAGGGACGCACTGCAGCTGGCTTACTATAAGCAGAAGCCTAGGAATTATTTCTGCATTTCGAATTACAAACATCACTCAACCTCTGTCCAAAGGGCTTTGACAAAAAATCCAGCTTGAAATCAGTTGTATAATCTGCAGAATGCATAAAAGCATCTCCCAGCTTTGTTTGATACTTTGTCTGCATTTCATCCCAAGTTGTTTTTTCCATCTTTCTCCAGTCTCCATGTTACCTCACTGATTTTATCTGCTGTTCTCATTTTGCACATCTCAAAAACAAGCACTCAAGACACACTCAGAGGTTGTCACTGTTGAGGAATAGAACTCCTCTACAACTACAACTACAACTTCCCCAGTGTCAGACTGGTACTCCAAGCATTGTCATGCCTTCTTTTCCATAACTTGCAAAATTAATAATCAAATTATACTAGCTTTGTGGTTTTCATAGCCAAATGCAGGTGGTTCACCTTTGGCAGAGAACTAAGACAAATCCCTCTGTTTTCCTTTCCATGGCAGGCCAGATGTCTTGAATAGACTTTCAGGATCCCATTCAGTTTTCTGATAGGTTCAAATAATCCACACAAGGAGAGCCCAGAGGAATCTGTTGACTGGTCCCAGACAAACCCTTCATATCCATTAGGAAGAACTGCAGTGAGACACTGGGGAGAAGGGCTAGAGGCAACCTAGGCAGCCAGCAGATAAGGGAGGATTATTAAAGACAGAAAACCCCAACCCATTTTATGTAGTGCCTCTGAGAGATACCTGCTACGTGTCAGAATCCTTTTTCTAACATTTGTATCACATTAAGAAAGAACCATTTTGTCATCTATTGCAATCATTGGTGCACTGGGAAAAAAAAAATAGTAATTCCAGCTTTGCGTGGTTGATGATTGGCTTTAGGTGCATCTGCAGTCAGTTTGGTTTGCTGAAAATTCATTTCAGGATCTCAGAATTTCCTAGCTTGCTTCCCAGAGAGGGCAGGCTCAGTTCTCAGATGATGAAAGTAAGTCCCAGCATACAAGGTCTGTTAAGAGAAACCCAGGCAGAGCACGCCTGCTCTGCTGCACAATTCTGTGCAGCTGCCTTAACATGCTCTGCCACAAGGCTCATGCACCTATGGGTTTTTGTAAAGGCTCCCTGGGGAATGTATTATCGTGGCCCTGTGCCCAGCACCATGATACACGCTGGTACAAAAACAGTCCCACCCATGACTCCACCCCCTGTTTTTGTCAACCAGGAAGAATTGCCATGAGTGCCTGTGCTGGTTTGCACTGTGGTATACCAGAGTTAATTTCCTTCACAGAGGCTGCTGTGGGGTTTGGTTTTGGGCTTGTTCTGCAAATACTGTTGTCAAAATAGAAATGGTTTTGCTATTGCTGAAGTGCTTACACAGCATTCAAGGGCTCTTCTGCTTCTCATACCACCATGCTGGCAAGGAGGCTGGTGGTGCATGGGAACTTGGGAGGAGGGACAGCAGGGACAGCTGATCCCAACTGATCCAAGGGATATTCCATATCCTGTGGCATCATGCTCAGAATGTAAAAGGCACGAGCAGGGGGAAGAAGAAGGAAGAGAGAGAGATTTGGGGTGCTGGTGTTTGTGTTCCCCAGTCACTGTTCTGTGCGATGGGGCCCTGCCATCCTGGGGATGGCTGAACACCTGCCTGCCCATGGGAAATGGTGAATGAGTTCCTTGTTTTGCTTTGGTTGTGTGCACAGTTTTAGCTTTACCTCTTAAACTGTCTTTGTCTCAAGGCACAAGTTTTTCACTTGTGCTTTTCCAATTCCCTCCCCAGTCCTGCTGGTGGGGAGGGAGCAAGCAGCTGTGTGGGGCTTGATCCTGGCTGGGGCTAAACCATGACAGAACCACAGACCACATCCTTCCTTTGCCACTGCTGTTTCTATGTGATAGTCCAATTAGCTCTCAGTGTATCCATTATCCCCAAATTTAAAATCTCAAGATTTTTTTTCTTATACTCAAAAAAATGTAACGCTTTTTCTTTCTTTTATTGGTTGGCATTAAATGCAGTAATTTTTCACTTGGTAGTGTCATGGCAGTGTTCATGCTGCTTTCCTTCTACTTTTTCTCTCTTCTGCCCCCAGGATGACAAACAAACTTCAAGCTCACAGTTTGCAATTTTTGGTTTGCAGTGAGAGTCATTTGCTCACTCTGGGCTGCTGTTTGTCCTTGTAGCTTGGTGTTGCTTGAGAACATCCTCCCAGGGCTTGTGGCTCTGCCTATGAAAAGGCTTCACCTAGGAGGAAGAGCAAGCCTTCATTTTGCAGACTGTCTGAAGGGAACTGATGGTGATAAGTAACAGGCAACATTTTCCTCCCTCCCCTACAAATAAGTGGCGCAGTCTTGTCTCACGAAGTGTCACCGTGTATTTAGCAACCAAACCAGGTACCTGCAGTAAACATGTTTTCATATTGCTCTTTAATGTCTTCATTTGAGTCTGTCTTGATATGAAAAACAGACTGTAAAGCACAGGACAAAATCCTTTAACACAACATCATTCTATTAGGAAAATCATAATTTTTTTTCTGCTGTTTTCCTATATCCGAGATCTTCTCCATCCAAAGTTCCACAACTGCTTCTCTACCTTAGTCTGCATTTTTTCTACATCTATGCAAGAAACATTTATACATTAAATGTATGGCTCCATGCTTCATTTAGTCCTGTGTGAGCTTCCATCAATTAACAATGGTTTAACTTGTGCTGTGAGGTAATAATGAGATGCAAAGTGGGTGAAAGTTCTCCAGAAAGACTCTCCACATTTACTAATCCCTTGGGTTTATGGTGGTTCATGGTGCACAGAAAAGGTCCCAACAAACACAGTTTTACAGGAACTTGGTTCACTTTGCTTCTCCTCCACTACAGATTAGATTCTCTTCCCAATCTCTCAATTGTATCCTTTTATCCTATCTCTGTGTTGTGTTTTTCTTTTCATTTTTGGTTTGCTTTTCTTAGTCTTTATTATCTTATTTCCTTTCTCTTCCTAATACTCCTTTTTACGGTTTTCTTTGAAAGGTCAACACAATTTAATCCTTCTTCATTAATTGTTTTAGGTACTATTTCCATGGAATTTGTCCCCACTTTTTGTTGAAAACTCTCCCCTTCATTCTCACTATCTGGTTCTCTTGAAAATTATGAGACATGGTGTAATTGTAAAGAAGTGGACTTACATAAATATCACCCTGAAGACATGCCTTTGTCCAAAGTGGTGTCGTGTATGGCTAGAATGAGGGATAACAAATATGTGCAGAGCAAAATTCTGCTTCTCTTCTCTGGAGCTAAGTACCAGCCCCATCACAACCATCCTCCATCCAAAACACTCTTAAAGAAGAGCTTCATGGACAAAAACTGCCCTTTAAACATGCTTCAATCCAAAAGGAAAAAATAAACCCAGATATTATATGAGTCCAGATATGTATCTGTCTCTCTTTTAAAGTGCTATCTTTGCACAATCACCTGTATAATAGCAGGAGTGTGTGGGAATGAGAAGTACATGACTTGCAGCAAGCTTGGAAAGAACAGGATTGGATTGCTATGCTTGGTCTCAACTTCCAGCGACTGAGAGGTATGAATTCAGTGTAGGAACATTCTTCTTATTCCAGAATTTTAGAGGAAGTCTCTGTCATTGGCCAAATTCTGCTCTTACATAGAACTGCTGTGATGTGTCCCTCCTTCACACTGGGGCTTGCCTGCTCGAAAATTCCTATGCCCAAGTTTGTTGTCTGTTCCATCTGACCAAGTTCTGCCATGACCACTCTGAAAGTCTGTGCATGTGAGGATAAGATTGATCTAGGGGTTTTCTGACAGCCCTGATAAATGCAGCCATTTTCACCAAATATCCCAATAAATCATATCCATCTTCATGTGTTTCAGATTGGGCTACAATTATTTTTTTAATATTCCATTCTGCTGTTCTGCAGTCTATTCTAACTTCATTGAGCATGAATAACGAGATATCCTGGGAAAAGAACCCATCACCAGAATCAAAAGATATCTCTTTATTTTTGTCACACCCCCTGAAATGTGCCCCTTTGTACAACCTTCTCATGATTCCCACTTGTTGAGAACTGTTCCTTTTGTTTCTTCTCCAAAGAGGAAGGGGACACCTTTCCTTAGACCAGGTTGTTCACATCTTGTAAATGTAAGACCCCTTGAAGCACTATTGGAAAAAATTCTTTTTCAGGAAACAGTTCTCTGTTTTGTTTGAAGCAGCCACAAGACTACATAAGTAATTTCTGTACTCTGAACATCAAATAAATCTCTTGGTTCAATAGGATATTTTCTCCTGTTAAGAAGTGTTTTGGGGACATTAAAGGAGTGACAAGCACAAAGCAGGAACAATAACTCCATTTTACATCATTATACCCATCTATCCTCTAGCACTAAGATCAGATCCTTTTGAAACAAATGCATTAAGTGTCGGGTGACTTTTAATCTATTCACCAAATTTTTTTTCACTACCACAGTGAGTCTGGTGCCATCACCAAGGTAATCCCACGGAAGAAGAGAGTGAAAGAAAAAGCAGCTCCCATGCCTCTCCCATGAGAAGACAGCATCACTTCTCCTCTGGCTGGAGTGCTGATTCCTTCTCTACCACCTTTGAATTATGCAGCTATTTTGGCTCAAAATCAGCCCCTGGTGAGTGCAAGCCCCCAAAGCCTGCAGCTGTGCTCCACTTGTTGGTACACAGTGTAAGTATGATGAGGTTTTTTTAGGTTTCTTTGATGAGTCTCTACTGTTCCCATAACAGATAAGTCATTTCTGCAGGGAGAGTCAGTCTTTAATGTGCATCCCTTATGGCCCTATTCATCAGTGAAAGTTGTGTGGTAGGACACATTACTACAGAAGACCAAATCTATAAACAACAAATCATGCTTTTTCAGGGGAAAAGAAGTGAAAACTTTATTCCTAAATCAAGGAGATGAGTTCTCAGCCTCTGAGCATTAAGAGGGTGCTAGTCTGAAAGATATGTTACAATAAACTATGATACATTATGATATGGAAGTACAGGGAAAGCTCAGCAGTGATTACAACAAAGTGAAGAACAGGAAGGCAACAGACAATTATAAAAAAAATATATATATTCAGAAGTTCTTAGAAGCATAGATGCTTTGCTATGGAAAGGTAGAGAACTTGCTGAGTTCCTGCTGATGTGATGACAAGGGCTCTTCATTTATTCTCTAGATAACTTGACACCAGTCTGAATGAAAACAAAATGGAATAAAATAATAAGAACAATAAAATAATAATGATCACAACAAGGAACACCAAACAACAGCAACAAACACAGGAATTGGCTGGATGACCTTGCCCGAAGAGTTACCATCAAGGGTCAAATGTTCAAGGGGTAACCAGTAACAAATTGTTTCCCTCAAAGGTCTGTACTGGAACTAAAAGCATTTTTTCAACTTTCATCAGTGTGTCATTGATACTGGGATCAAGTGCACCCTCAGCAAGTTCAACAGATGACAGCAAGCTGTGTGGCCCTTGTTGTGTCTGCGGGAAGGGATGCCATCCAGAGGGCCCTGGACAGACTCTGAGAGTGGTCCCACGTGAACCTCCACCAATCCCACCTGCAACTCTGTGTCCAGCCCTGGGGGCCCAGCACAGGAAACTCATGGACGTGTGAGAGCAGGTCCAGGGGACCCCCACAAAAAACAGCCACAGGGCCTCAGAGTATGAGGAGAGGCTTAGAGAACAGCCCTCTGGAGAGGCCTGCCTGAGGCCTTCCAATACATGGCACTGGGGAGATGTTTTCCAAGGCCTGCAGTGGCAGGACAAAGGACCCTGGCTTTAAACTGATATAGGCGAGCTTCAGATTAAAGGAAGAAATTTGTTCTGGCGAGGGTGCTGAGACAGTTTGCCACGTTTCCCAGAGAAGCTGTGCATGTCCCACGCCTGGAAGTGTTTAAGGCCAGGTTGTGTGGGGCTTTGAGCAACCTGGTCTAGGGAAAGATGTCCCTGCCCATTTCAGTGTGGGCATGGAACTAGATAATCTTTAAATCTTATTTCTAACCTGAATCATTCCATGATTCTATTCTTGTGATCCAGAAAAGGACAAATCTACCCTCTCCAGTATATCTTTGCAAAAGTACCAAAAAATACAACTGAGATAGTTTTCGTCCTTGCCCTCAACTCTACCAGATCACTGTTCAAATACATCTCCCTGTTTTGATTTTCAAAGGACAGGTGCTGGGGATTCCACGGCTCGCACTGGGTAGATCTTTCAGCCACAGGAAAAACTTACTAATAAAAGACATTTACTGGCAGTTAGTACAATTTATCCCATCTGCTCAGACTGATCCCGCTGTTCTTTGTAAATCTTTGTAAATGATCAGATTTATCCCCTGCATCACCTCAAAAAACCTGCTTATTATTTTCACTGCAGGCGTAAGCTCCTTTACAATGCTTAGACAAATTCATGATATATCTGATTTTTCCCTTACTTACTTTCTGGGCTACTTGTCCTTAGTTCTCATTTTTTCATGGCTTTAAAGAGGATTGTGAGAAGGAATTGCTCTGCTAGATAGAGTAGGGCCAGCCTTCCAAGGCCACTGTGACTTACCTTGGCTGTCCACGCCAGACCACTCACCAAAACTGCATAGACCAAGGCTTTGCCACAGAGGATGAGGTACGTCAGCTTCACAGAATTTCCATACCGCAGGTACGACTCTGCAAGTCAAACAGCGGTTGTGTATTCAGTTATCCTCACCATCATCATCAACACGAGATGCTGCTTCTAATGGAGCTCTCACCAAATGAGAACCCTTGAAATCTTTAGCTAAGTGACATAAAGGAACGAGAGGCAAATGAGTGCCTCTGTTGGCAACAGAGAACCAGGAATGGGACAGAACATAGACTCAAAGAACTGGAAGAGAAAGCAAGTCCAGGAATGACAGAGATTGGATTTATGCTAGGAAAGTACTGAGTTGCCACACCTCCTGATAAACGGGGCTGTTCATCCAAGTCCCCTGTTAGGAATGCAAAACAGGCTGAATCACAAGATCCAAATTTTTTTTTTTGTTTCATTATTTTCAGTGGCCTTACGAGTGTTGCTGATGTATCAGGAAAGTTTTACAAAGTCTAGAAGTTTTATTCGTGTAGATTTTTCACTCTTAAGGGGCTGCCACAGTATTGAGACACCAGTTCTGCCTTGGTGCAGCCTTAAGATTCCTGAAGCATCAAAGAAGTTGTTGAAAAACAGCAGTGTGCAAATATGCTTACAAAGAGAAAAGAAATGTAATTTTTAATATGGATATTCTCCATACATGACAGCAGTGTGGAGGTGAATGTGACTTGTTGTGAAACGTTTGGCACTGAGAAATACTCCGAATATCATATCCTGAACCTTGATGTCAGAATCACTTGGATAAGTATGGATCATTTCTTTCATGGCTGAGCAAGAACATTCCCCATGGAAGTCAGTTTCTAGGGCCAGAGGAGATGATAAAGAGTAAATCACAGTCTACACAAAGGTACCATGATTTCTTCTATTTTCAAACTGGAATCATACAGGAGAGCTAAAGCCCAAAGCAGAGCTCCATACAATATGCACAAACAACCCTCCCCAAAACTTCTTTCCCCCCCTGTTTTTTTAAAGTTTGTTTGTTGTTTTTTAATATCACATACAAATCACTTAGATGAGGAAGTAGAAGTTATTCATACAGCAGATATCTCCCACACGTTGTGCTTAGTGTCAGTAAAGCTGGAATTAAAATACACACTGGTAATTGCCTGAGGGAAGAGGCAAAATTCTCTTTATGTGAGAAGCCACACGTACCTTCTGTGAATGCACAACCTGGAAGACAAAAATGAACTGAAAGTCATGTTTCTTCTCTAAGCCAACAGAACACAGATTTTACAAGTTTCAGTTTACAAAACACTGGCTAATTCTCATTACTACACTAGGTAGTTTTATGATACTGAGCAATTTACTCTACTCCAGAGATTTCTCAGTGGAAAGCCTGAAGAAACTCTAGCTGTCTACTGGTAATCATGTCCAGACTGGGAAGAGACATATGCTAATACGACACATTTAGGTGTGTATTTGTGCCAGAAGAACACCCTGAAGGGAAGCTATATATAGATGTGGTTCAAATCATAACACATGCTCTTCTGATTTATGATTTCTGCCTTTTCTGTCTTGGTGAGAGACTTTTTTTACTCACCAACATCGCCATAGATAAATTTGTGCATTGACTGCGTTGTTCCATTCTGAAAATAATTGGCAACACACTCAAAGCGACTCAAAGGGTTGAACCATTCCCAGGCTGGCATCCTCAGTCGGCTGGTCAGTGAGTAGGTGCTGCCATTCCGTGTGGAGGACTCATCTGTCCCCACCCCTTCGGTCCTTTCCACACCATTCACCCTCCAGACCAGAGTCAGGTGGTCAGGGTAGAAACCAGAGGCCAGGCACACCAGCGTGGCCTTGTTCTTCTGCTGGATCTCCTGCTTTGATGGGGAAAAGATGGCCACAGCTGGAGGTATGATTTCATCATTCTTCCCTGAAACACAAAGCAACATAGTCCAGAGCCTCCATCACTCTGTTCAGGCAGAACCCCCCGAAAATGGTCCTGACTTTGTGCCGTGTTGCTCCTGAAATACCTGGCCTTCTAACAGCTGTCTGATGGACAATTAATGTCTACTGGACATGAGAGTCCAGGAAAGTGGAAGGATTTGTTTTCACTCGTTACACAGAAGCATAAAGGTCTGGCCACAGGAATGCACAAGCACATCAATTTCTTCTATTGCCTCTGTCAGAAGAAGAGATAGCTGCAAAGAAGCTGAGCAATCAGATGGGCAGAAAAGTCTCCAGTTTTGCTGTAAGGTCTGTGTTTGTAATATTGCATTAATAGACAGGAGAGTCTCTTAGAAGGCACAAACACTTTCAGCCAACTGAGTTACATTCCTGGAGATGGAGCTGAGACATGGTGGTCAATGCAGTGTTCTGAATTACATTGTCTTGGGATACCCTGCTTGGCCCCCATCTAAGAGATGACCTGGAAGGAAGGAGCTGATCCTTCTCACTGCCTGAAGTGATAAACACCTGAGGCAGGTAACATGAATCTGCCAGGGACAGGTTTTTGCCTTGGGTCTTAACCAATCAATATTTAGGAGCAATAAGCATGTCTTGATGTAGTTTAAGTTTTAGCTTATTGTATGTATGAGAAGCTCTGATCCTAGGCTACATGCCTTCCCAAAATGATGCAAGATTCTATACAGTTGCAATCAAAAATTCTTCCCTGTCCTAACGTGTTTAATACCGACCTGTAAGACTAATGAGAACAGACTTCAGTCAGGAGGATGTACAAGGCACCATGAGAAGTTACTCAGAAGCCAAGCAATGACCCTAAAAGCCAGGGGCTTTTCCATACAAGGATCAGAGAGCCTCTTTTACTCCTCTAGCATGAGAAAGCCATGAAGTCTGTAGAGTGCTGCTGGATAAAGAAATGCAGAGAAAATTAGGGAGCCAAACGGAAAATTATTACTCCAGGTTGATTTTTATGTATGAAGGCACTCTGAATTGTACCTGTTCTTCCCAATGACTCTCTCTTTTGCAGAGGAAGAGAGGTAGCAGAATTAGCAGAAATTAATATCTCACAGAGATCTTGTCCCCCAAGCCCTTGTGTTTGCATTCAAATGGTGCCTTAATTGTGACCACCAGGGCTTGCTCTGCAAAGATCCCTGGGCTGCATCTGTATGAACTAAACCCTCCAGAGAGCTCTCTCTAATACCCAGGTCATCAACTTTAGATGACCTGGATGTTAGAGAGCTCCCTAGAGAGTTTAGCACTACTCTGCTTTCTTTTCAGTGAGTGTGTAGAGGGGTTGATTGCTTCTACTTCTCCCTTCTAGCACTTGGCGCTTATGGTTTTTTTCCTATTCTAAAATTATTTCTGCAAAGTACTTTGCATCTTAGTCTTAACTGCTAATGAGTGAAGAGACAGAAGCAGATAGGGGGGCAGAAAACAGTAAACCCCCCAAAAAGAATACCCCACTAAAAAAAAAAGGAAAGAAAAAAAATAAAAAGAGGAAGGCAGGTAAAAACGGTAGCAGTTAGAAATGGAATATGGAGACTAGTAAAGGCAAGAGCCTGACAAAATATCTGATCAGCAGCCCATTGTGTCTCATTTTCTACACTTGTCATTTTCATTTCCAACTTCTATAATATTTCCTTGGAAAATGGCAGGATGCAAAATTATTTATTCCCTTCTCCCTTCATGAAGTTCCCAGAAATGAAAGACAAAGGCTGCAGACAAAAGGATGTCAACATCTGTGCCTGTAAATCCTACACTTCCATAATGGCACATCTTATTTTCATAAGCAACCAATAAAGCATTAATCCTGTTCTCATGGCTGTATGAAAAATTATCATTTTAATTTTAATTAAGAATGTCCTTGTCCCCTAAACAAGTATCACACAGATCACAGAGATCTGACTTCGTACTTACCTATGACCGTCAGTTTTGTCCCACTGCCAAAGAACAATTTGTCATTATTCACACCATTTTGCAGCTGCAGAAAAACCTCTCCTCTACTCCCAGATCTCTGAACCAAGCCTGTGGACTAACCCTCCCCCCATGTGGTACCTACAAAAGAAGAAACACAAAGTACTCAGGCTCTCTAAAAAACAAGTCTGTAAGGGGACACCATCAAATGTGTGTGTCTAAACAGCTGAGATCAACATTAGAAATACCCTGTCCAGAGCCCTTTTGCTTCAGGCTTCGGTGAATCAGTTGTTAGAGCTTCCAGCATTTCTTTAGAGGATGTTTATTTATCTAGGTGTCATACTAGAACATTAGAAAATATTTCCCATATGCAGACTGAATAATTTCTTATTCTCAGCTAAATAGGCACATTTCCTTTTAATTTTTTTCATCATTTTGAATATTTATCACTTGTAAAATAAATGCCTTTTTTTTTTTTTTTAAGTTGCAAAATAATTGTTAATATATAGCACAGTTTCCTGGTCCAGTCTGTCATTTGTAGAAGTTCCTAAACATGCCCCCTATCTCTGGAAGGCTTTCCTTGGAAGGAAGTCTTTGCTTTTATTCTCTGTGCTCCCTTGGTGATGATTATTCAAGTTCACTGCATAAACGACTATGGTCAATGAGGAATGAGTATATTCATTTTCATCAGTTCAGGCACCTCAGATAAAACTTCGGATTTCAAAAAATATGCTGATCACTGATTTTTTTTCCTATGGAGATTAGATTTTACCACTTAGTAAACTTATTCTGTAGTGGCACAACATGGCACAAATATCTGAGGTATCAATTCTTCGAACTCCAGGAGCAGCACAAGGAGAAGAAGAGATCACCATCATATATCAGTGTCTGAGCAGCAGCCTTGTTTTCCCCCGATTTGGACAGTCCAATTCCATAAATGTGGCTCAGAAAATAACATTCCCTGAGAGCTCCTCCCCTTTGAAATTAATCATATATTCTTCCTTCTGTGGTTTTCAGTAGCTGTTTAGCATCTATTCTGAAATATTAAGAACGTTGTCCTTAATGATCTTTGTATCACCATCCTGGTGAGCCTGTTCAGTGGAAAGAAACTGGATGTGCTGTGGAGAGCTACTTTCTGTAACAATAAGCACCTAAACAGCTGCAGAGAAATTTTAGTATTGAGTATTATAAAGTTGAGCATTTCTTTTTGCCTTCTTTTTTATCAACCAAAAATGCTAGCACACTTGTTCTTCCCAGTTATCTGAGGTAACACATTCTTTAATTTACCCTGGAAAGATCCAGGGTACTTTGAGCTTTTATTCTCTTGATTTTGTTTTCTAGATCTCTTCAAAGTGTAACTGTAAGTCATTTCTTTCCAGACAGACAGACAGCTTTTCACTGACTTGTCCTTAATCATCTCTAGCCCCAGCAGAACCAGTGTTATAGAGAGTAGCTACACTTTGGGGGAATTTTTGATTCATTAGGACAGCTTTTTTTTTATGTTGTGCACACATTATTTATCCCATTCCTTATCCTAATTCTTTCTTTGGACAGCCTTTTCTTTAGTGAAAATGCATTCATTCAGTTCTCAAAATGAAAGGTGTGTCCCTACCTAGACTACTAAACTCGGTCTATTCTCTGAAGTAGACTGGATTACTAACACATCAAGAGAATGCTGGTTTAAAAATGAAAGGGAGGACAATAATGAAATTATCTAAAGAGAAGACATGGAATTTGAAGTGAATTAAAAGAGGAAACAAAAATTTCTTACCAATTACTGTAAGTTTTGTGCCACTGCCGAAAGACAGACCAGAGAGATACACAGTAGCAAAGTGACGTATCCTAAGCTAAGAGAAGGGACGCACTGCAGCTGGCTTACTATAAGCAGAAGCCTAGGAATTATTTCTGCATTTCGAATTACAAACATCACTCAACCTCTGTCCAAAGGGCTTTGACAAAAAATCCAGCTTGAAATCAGTTGTATAATCTGCAGAATGCATAAAAGCATCTCCCAGCTTTGTTTGATACTTTGTCTACATTTCATCCCAAGTTGTTTTTTCCATCTTTCTCCAGTCTCCATGTTACCTCACTGATTTTATCTGCTGTTCTCATTTTGCACATCTCAAAAACAAGCACTCAAGACACACTCAGAGGTTGTCACTGTTGAGGAATAGAACTCCTCTACAACTACAACTACAACTACAACTTCCCCAGTGTCAGACTGGTACTCCAAGCATTGTCATGCCTTCTTTTCCATAACTTGCAAAATTAATGATCAAATGATACTAGCTTTGTGGTTTTCATAGTCAAATGCAGGTGGTTCACCTTTGGCAGAGAACTAAGATAAATCCCTCTGTTTTCCTTTCCATGGCAGGCCAGATGTCTTGAATAGACTTTCAGGATACCATTCGGCTTTCTGATAGGTTCAAATAATCCACACAAGGAGAGCCCAGAGGAATCTGTTGACTGGTCCCAGACAAACCCTTCATATCCATTAGGAAGAACTGCAGTGAGACACTGGGGAGAAGGACTAGAGGCAACCTAGGCAGCCAGCAGATAAGGGAGGATTATTAAAGACAGAAAACCCCAACCCATTTTATGTAGTGCCTCTGAGAGATACCTGCTACGTGTCAGAATCCTTTTTCTAACATTTGTATCACATTAAGAAAGAACCATTTTGTCATCTATTGCAAACATTGGTGCATTGGGAAAAAAAAATAGTAATTCCAGCTTTGCGTGGTTGATGATTGGCTTTAGGTGCATCTGCAGTCAGTTTGGTTTGCTGAAAATTAATTTCAGTATCTCAGAATTTCCTAGCTTGCTTCCCAGAGAGGTCAGGCTCAGTTCTCAGATGATGAAAGTAAGTCCCAGCATACAAGGTCTGTTAAGAGAAACCCAGGCAGAGCACGCCTGCTCTGCTGCACAATTCTGTGCAGCTGCCTTAACATGCTCTGCCACAAGGCTCATGCACCTATGGGTTTTTGTAAAGGCTCCCCGGGGAAATGTATCATCGTGGAACCCCCTGTCCCCACAATGATACACGCTGGTACAAAAACAGTCCCACCCATGACTCCACCCCCTGTTTTTGTCAACCAGGAAGAATTGCCATGAGTGCCTGTGCTGGTTTGCACTGTGGTATACCAGAGTTAATTTCCTTCACAGAGGCTGCTGTGGGGTTTGGTTTTGGGCTTGTTCTGCAAATACTGTTGTCAAAATAGAAATGGTTTTGTTATTGCTGAAGTGCTTACACAGCATTCAAGGGCTCTTCTGCTTCTCATACCACCATGCTGGCAAGGAGGCTGGTGGTGCATGGGAATTTGGGAGGAGGGACAGCAGGGACAGCTGATCCCAACTGATCCAAGGGATATTCCATATCCTGTGGCATCATGCTCAGAATGTAAAAGGCACGAGCAGGGGGAAGAAGAAGGAAGAGAGAGAGATTTGGGGTGCTGGTGTTTGTGTTCCCCAGTCACTGTTCTGTGCGATGGGGCCCTGCCATCCTGGGGATGGCTGAACACCTGCCCGCCCATGGGAAATGATGAATGAGTTCCTTGTTTTGCTTTGGTTGTGTGCACAGTTTTAGCTTTACCTCTTAAACTGTCTTTGTCTCAAGGCACAAGTTTTTCACTTGTGCTTTTCCAATTCCCTCCCCAGTCCTGCTGGTGGGGAAGGAGCAAGCAGCTGTGTGGGGCTTGATCCTGGCTGGGGCTAAACCATGACAGAACCACAGACCACATCCTTCCTTTGCCACTGCTGTTTCTATGTGATAGTCCAATTAGCTCTCAGTGTATCCATTATCCCTGAATTTAAAATCTCAAGATTTTTTTTCTTATACTCAAAAAAATGTAACGCCTTTTCTTTCTTTTATTGGTTGGCATTAAATGCAGTAATTTTTCACTTGGTAGTGTCATGGCAGTGTTCATGCTGCTTTCCTTCTACTTTTCCTCTCTTCTGCCCCCAGGATGACAAACAAACTTCAAGCTCACAGTTTGCAATTTTTGGTTTGCAGTGAGAGTCATTTGCTCACTCTGGGCTGCTGTTTGTCCTTGTAGCTTGGTGTTGCTTGAGAACATCCTCCCAGGGCTTGTGGCTCTGCCTATGAAAAGGCTTCACCTAGGAGGAAGAGCAAGCCTTCATTTTGCAGACTGTCTGAAGGGAACTGATGGTGATAAGTAACAGGCAACATTTTCCTCCCTCCCCTACAAATAAGTGGCGCAGTCTTGTCTCACGAAGTGTCAACGTGTATTTAGCAACCAAACCAGGTACCTGCAGTAAACATGTTTTCATATTGCTCTTTAATGTCTTCATTTGAGTCTGTCTTGAAAATAGACTGTAAAGCACAGGACAAAATCCTTCAACACCAGGTCATTCTACTAGGAAAATCACAAATTATTTTTTTATTATTTTCAAATATCGGAGAAGAACCCATAATTTATGATACAGCCTTTTTAGCTGGGGAAAGCTGTTAGTGTCCCAGAGAAAGGAATGAGAAACATAGCCTAAGTTGTAACATGTAGGACCAAGAGATAGGAGTACAGAACACACATCGGATAGGTCATCTTGGAATGCCCCTAGTTTGCCCTCTCTTCTACAACAGTGAACCGAGTATTTCAGTCACTAATTAATGTCTGTTCATACAGAACATTTGTTTGTATATATTGAATTCTTTCAAAAAATACTTTTAGGATATTTTTTTGGCTGTTACAGCCTAAATAATAAAACTAAAAGTGGGATATTATGTTCCTGCCTTGGTCTTAGTCTGCCTGTGATCTCAGCATTATTTATTCAGGGTCTTAACCCGCTGAACTAAAATTCATTTAAGATTATTCTGTCTTCATCTCCAGTCTAGAGCTCCATTAGTGTCCTTTCTGTCACTTACAGACTCTCTTCCATAAGGTGTCTTTCATTTAAAAAGAAGGAAATCACTTTTCTATTAGTTTTGAAGGTGCTATCACCTTCATGTTCATGGTCATGTTCAAAAGGCAATTTCCCAGACATGCCAGCAGAGACCAGTCTTGTCACACCTTAATGTTCCTTTGTAACCTGTCAAGAGGAAAGGACTCGGTGGCCATGAATTCAAATAAATGTAAGTGAGAAAACAAAGGTAAGATAGATCCTTGATTTTTATTTCCAAGTCTTTCATAGGAGGCTTTTTGGGCTTTGGAGACTTTGCTGCATAAGATTTCAGACAAGGAAAAACAAGAATATGTAAGGAAGAAACATTTTGGGACATATTTTCTAAAATTTATGTCCTTTTAGTGGGAGAATTTCACAGTAAACTAGAGATTGAATCAGTTATACCTGTCCTGCATTCTTTGAAGTTTACAGAAGAAACAGGTACAAAGCAGGCCATAATACAGAGACTCCCAGAGCTTTACAGGTTTGTTTAGGAGACACAAGGAAGCTTTCCATAAACATCCAATGCTTTTGACCAAAACTCCATAAAGTTAAGCAAAAACTCTTCTTTTAGGCATATCTGCACACTGAAAAGATATGATGGTGGAAGGAGGGGTCTGGTTAATAATTTGTCTTTGAAGACAGAGGCTACTACACTGCTCTGTGTCTCTCCCCTTCAAAACATCCTGGGTCTATTGCCCAAACTTGTACCTAGTCTTCTTTCTGCTCTTCCTCTGCCCCTCTCCTGACGGTCTCACATTTTTCAAAGACTCCATCTCTCACTCAGAGAAGGTGAGGATTTTATCTTAGTGTTCAACCCCCTCGCCACACCGTGTGATCGTTCGCAGCACAGAAATACGTGGCATCGTCCTTGGATGTCACATTCTTGATTGTCATCAGAACGTAGCTATTGCTCTGTCTGTTCACCTCAAACTTGGCCTCACTGTAACCATCTTCATAAGAGTTCTGACTCCATGTACTACTGCTGACTATTAACCTCAAACCACTTCTTGGAGGCTGCTGGTACCAGAACATATAGGCAAGGTTACTATAATTCTGGTAGCAAGAAATGGTCAAAGAGTCTCCAGCTCTCTGAAGGATTTTGTCTGGCCACTGTGCAATGTAGGCTCCAGTTCCAACATCTGCATTAATAAGAGATAAGAGAGTGAGGAGTAGGAGTACAGCTGATGGCCAGAGGGGTCCTCTACGTAACATTAGCTCTGCATGGCCTGGACGAGAGCCTTGCTGCAGATGGATCTGTTGTCTCTCACCAGGTAAAAGAGCAAGCACAACAGCCAGCATGGCCCTCCAGCTCCCCCAGGACACTGTGCTCCTGCTCGATGTGAGATAAGAGAGACCGATGCCCCACCCCTTGCCCTGATTTGTCTGACAAGCTTGGGCAGGGAAGAGAGAAGGGACTGTCCAGCTTTGATACTTTCTTTGCTGAGCCAGTAAAAGCAAAGCTAAATATTCACCTGGCTCCAAGCTCTGCTTCAGCTTTTCCACAAGACAGAGTTCTGGGCTCCTGATACAAAGGTGGGATTTCCTACACACCAGTATGTTGCTGCCTGAGCTCTGAGCTGTCATTCCACGATTGAGAAGGTCTGGGTGTTGGAGGTGAGACAGGATCCTGGGATCAGTGGATTCATAAATGATTTTTTGACCCATTTATATCAGTGGATATAACTTGGGCCATCTTTGCAGAAGGATTTCCAGCAAAAGTACACCTGTATTGTTTTGTTCTGAAGAGTTGTTCCTAACACCTGGAGCATGGTATCTCACAGCCCAGAACTTGTTAGTCAGAAGCAAAGATGACAGTTCCAGATAGCAAAGGCACAAAAATCCTGTCTAATCATATCTTAATTTCTTCAGTATTCCAGGCAAGGATGCATATTCCCTGCTGGTTAATCTTCCTGGGAGCTCTTATTCACTTGTTCCAGGGGGAGGTCCTAACTAAAACCAAACTGTTAATCCATGACATTCACTTTTACAAAAAACAAGACATCTCTGCCAGTTGTTTTTTCTCAAAACAAAACCATAGTTAGACATAAACCTCATGAACACTCCATTTCTAGCTTGCCAGATACATCCTAGTTTGCCTACTCTATACATAGAATGTATTCCATTCCATTCTATACAACACTCTCCATTCTTTTCTGAATATGTAGGGTGTAAAATTATTATTGCAACTGCTTCTTTTCTCCCTAGTGCTTTTAATGAAACTCACACATTTGATTCCAATGACCTTCAGTAATCCTGATCTTGCAGCTTCCAAAAACTGTGGGATACTTCTAAGGTTTTTTCTTTTCCCCTTTTTTCTCTTTCCCTCTTTTTTCTCTTTTTCTCACATTTTTTCTTTTTAAGGGCCTATCTGTTCACTGAAAAGATAAGACAGTAGAAGGAGGAATCTGGTTAATGATCTGAACAAATCTGAGGACGAGCAATGAGACCAGAAGAAGAGTCACTGTTTCATGAGAAACTTCTTAGAATGGTGGCCTTTTCTGCAGATGCAATTCAGGCTGGCCAAAGACCTGCATAGGAGAAAAATGTCCCTTAAAACTGGAAGAGGGAACTATAACCACAGAATTCACAATGGCAATGAACCTAGAGATCTCTGTGGTTTGCTATCACCATTTGGAAATTGCACAGCTGTGAGCACTCAATAGCCATCTCATTAAAGTGCTGTATGTTGAAGGTGACTGATAAGTTTGTTATCACAAGGCCTTAAAATTGCATTTGCCACTCAGAACTAAAAATGCCTAGGAGTTGAGAAATAGAAAGGATCCTTCCTCTGTTGTATTACCAGAGCTGAAAATGTGGTTTGCAGTGCTTATGAAAAAGGTTTGAGCTAGGACTGTAAAATAATTTTCAGGAAGAGGTGACTTACTACAACAGAACAGAAAAAAAAAAAAATTAAAAAAAATCACTACCATAGTGTTTGTATTCCTTCATGATTCCACCATGAGCTAGTTTTCCTGAAACTTTCACTGGGCATTTGGATCAGCAGTAATAATTCAGTAACTCCAGACAGCATCAGCATGAGTGTGTTTTACAAAGATGATCAGAGGCTGAAGAAAAAAAGGAACTCAGTATGTCTCTGCTGTGTGAGAGACAACACTTTCCCAGTGCTTCCTTGCTGTTTGTCAGTAGCCTGACATGAACGGTGAGGAGATCATGGACCTGAGGATGTTCTGAGGAGCAGAGGAGTGCTCCTTAAGGGCAAAGAATGGTGTGTTATGTTTGCTTCTGAGCAGTCCCTGAAGTCAGAAGAATACTGGCTACAAAGGTGTCACACATCTGGAATTCCCTAGCCCAGAACACTTTGCTTTTTTTTCAGAGCACAGGTATGTTTATGTAGCATGGCTGATCAGGAGACTCGGACTCCAGCACGAAACTGAGTGATCCATCTTGGCACTGCAGGAGTCTGCCAGCAATGTTGGTGACGTGGAGTGTGAGGATCTTTTACAGGACATGCTCCCGGCTGATTCCCGCTCTTTGCTCTCACCAGCTATTCTTATCACCTCCCACTCCTTCTTTTGCTGCATTCACACAGTGTGTATCACTTCAGCATATCCACATCCAGCTCTGCCACATCATGGAGCAGCACAGTACATTTGCTACCTGTGACAGCCGAGTGCTTCACATGCCATGCCCTCCACAGGAGCACATGAGACAATCGGTTCATGCTCAGTGGTAGGTATGCAGACTGTCAGGGCCACAGCCTAAAAACAGAACCCAAAATATGCAGGTGTATAGCCACACTTCCTTAAAAACACCTTTTGCTCTTTTACACACTGCTTGCCTTCCTTTGGAGAAAAAGTAAGTATTAGGTTATGCAATAAAAACAGGAGATGGACAGGCAATGGCAGGTGAGGGAAGCCTAATAATACCCTGCCCTCAGCTTTCCTAGGTCCATCACAGAAGAGCAATTAGTTCATCAAAAGTTCACCTCTGCAAGCAATGGAGACAGAGGCACAATGGGGGAAATTTCTGCCTTCAGCTGTTCCCCACAAATAACAGCAGTTCTTTGTGGTTTCTTTTCTCTGCCTATGAGGTTTTGCCCTGAAGGGAGGCCTGGGTCCACCTCAGAACTGTACGAATTCCTGTGGCAGGGAAGAAAGGGATCCTGCAATTAAGCAGTGTGTGAAGCAGGTGAATCAAATGCTGCAGTGCACAGTGTTGCTTGTAAAGATGCCAAAGGACTGTTCCTTCCACTATGGGAGGTATGCCTGGTCCCCTGGGAATGTTTTCATCCACTGTTACTGGTCCCATCCTCCTAAGTCTATAATCATGGGCTGAGCTCTCCTCACACAACAATCAGTTTCTCATTGGGCACCTCAGTTCTGTGTGGATTGTGACTGTATGGAAGAACTTTGAATTCTCTGTCTGCTTTGTATTGTTTCCCTGATGCTGTGGGGGTATCTGTGGGGTTCTAGTGGCCTAGAACATGACTGTGCTTCTGTAGTACTAATCATCAGAAATATCTGCTGTCTTATCTAACCATCCCAGCCATGCCTCAATTCTTCATGCTGATCTGTGGGTTTGTATTTCTGAATGTCTTTGCCTTTGAAGAGAGAGGCTGATGCACTGCTCTGTCTCTCTCCCCTTCAAAACATCCAAAACATTGCCCCAACTTGTACCTAGTCCTCTTTCTGCTCTTCCTCTGCCCCTCTCCTGACGGTCTCACATTTTTCAAAGACTCCATCTCTCACTCAGAGAAGGTGAGGATTTTATCTTAGTGTTCAACCCCCTCGCCACACCGTGTGATCGTTCACAGCACAGAAATACGTGGCATCGTCCTTGGATGTCACATTCTTGATTGTCATCAGAACGTAGCTATTGCTCTGTCTGTTCACCTCAAACTTGGCCTCACTGTAACCATCTTCATAAGAGTTCTGACTCCATGTACTACTGCTGACTATTAACCTCAAACCACTTCTTGGAGGCTGCTGGTACCAGAACATATAGGCAAGGTTACTGTAATTCTGGTAGCAAGAAATGGTCAAAGAGTCTCCAGCTCTCTGAAGGATTTTGTCTGGCCACTGTGCAATGTAGGCTCCAGTTCCAACATCTGCATTAATAAGAGATAAGAGAGTGAGGAGTAGGAGTACAGCTGATGGCCAGAGGGGTCCTCTACGTAACATTAGCTCTGCATGGCCTGGACGAGAGCCTTGCTGCAGATGGATCTGTTGTCTCTCACCAGGTAAAAGAGCAAGCACAACAGCCAGCATGGCCCTCCAGCTCCCCCAGGACACTGTGCTCCTGCTCGATGTGAGATAAGAGAGACCGATGCCCCTCCCCTTGCCCTGATTTGTCTGACAAGCTTGGGCAGGGAAGAGAGAAGGGACTGTCCAGCTTTGCTGAGCCAGTAAAAGCAAAGCTAAATATTCACCTGGCTCCAAGCTCTGCTTCAGCTTTTCCACAAGACAGAGTTCTGGGCTCCTGACACAAAGGTGGGATTTCCTACACACCAGTATGTTGCTGCCTGAGCTCTGAGCTGTCATTCCATGATTGAGAAGGTCTGGGTGTTGGAGGTTAGACAGGATCCTGAGATCAGTGGATTCATAAATGATTTTTTGACCCATTTATATCAGTGGATATAACTTGGGCCATCTTTGCAGAAGGATTTCCAGCAAAAGTACACCTGTATTGTTTTGTTCTGAAGAGTTGTTCCTAACACCTGGAGCATGGTATCTCACAGCCCAGAACTTGTTAGTCAGAAGCAAAGATGACAGTTCCAGATAGCAAAGGCACAAAAATCCTGTCTAATCATATCTTAATTTCTTCAGTATTCCAGGCAAGGATGCATATTCCCTGCTGGTTAATCTTCCTGGGAGCTCTTATTCACTTGTTCCAGGGTGAGGTCCTAACTAAAACCAAACTGTTAACCCATGACATTCACTTTTACAAAAAACAAGACATCTCTGCCAGTCGTTTTTTCTCAAAACAAAACCATAGTTAGACATAAACCTCATGAACACTCCATTTCTAGCTTGCCAGATACATCCTAGTTTGCCTACTCTATACATAGAATGTATTCCATTCCATTCTATACAACACTCTCCATTCTTTTCTGAATATGTAGGGTGTAAAATTATTATTGCAACTGCTTCTTTTCTCCCTAGTGCTTTTAATGAAACTCACACATTTGATTCCAATGACCTTCAGTAATCCTGATCTTGCAGCTTCCAAAAACTGTGGGATACTTCTGAGGTTTTCTCCTTTTCTTCATATTTTGCTATTATCCCCTCTCCTATATTTGCTTGATGCTCTAGAGAGATTTATATCTTTCCTTGTTCTCTAGAAATATATATAAAGGCATGTTCTGTCTATGATCCTGGCAATATTGTACTGTTTTGGGGCCTGAGGCTTAGTTCCTGAATCCACCAGGATTTAGTGCAGTGGGAATGTCAGAATTTGGAAGTGAATGTTCCCTGTCTCACTGTTTAAATCCTTCTTTTTAAGGAAGTTAACAGAAATTTCCTGAGAAGCTATAGCTTCTTCCCAGTCAGGAATGAAATTACATTTTATATTATGTATAAAGGTTTTGTATGACCTCCAGTCTCACGGACACTTTACATCTAAGATGTTTAGCAGTTCTGGGGTTTCTCAGTAGAAATTATTCCTTACCTGTGCTGTCATGAGTATGAGCCAGTTTCAGTGACCTGTCAAGGAATTGCAGACAATATGGTCCTTTTTAGGTTTTTAATTATCTTCCATAGCTTTTACTTTTTTTTTTTTTTTTTTAATTTTCTTGCTGTTTTTAATGTCAATACATCAGTTAGCTAATAAATTTGAACAAATTTAATATACTTCCATATCCTTTTATGTTTCAAAACTGATTATTCATTGATGTATATTTTTAGCTTTTACTTCTCACAAGCTTTTCTTCTTTTTATGGAAGGTCTATTTTGATTTTACTTGGTTTTCATTTGATTTTATTGACATTTTGCCCTAGGATAGGACACTTTTAGACCCTGTCATGGACCCTGCTGAGACAGTTCCATAGGACACTGCTGCTATGATCGATGTCCCAAAATGCATCCCTTTTGCACGAAGACAGTACAGGATTTTTAGTTTGATTATTGTCTGTCATGCCAAATCTGTTAAAAGTCTTTTTTTCCAATAGTAATCAGACCTTAAATCCTGGAGGGAGAAACTGTTTCAGAAACTTGATGAGAAATGAAATAGGTTGTGGAGACTGTGGGAATTATTTCTAAGATTGTTCTGTGTAAGAACTCTCAGACAAGGCAAAATCATTTCCATGCAGTTGGGCTGCACCTTCTTCTTTAATCACCTATGTTAGAATTTATTACTCATTCCAGGATGAAGATTTTTATTCAGATTAGCTTTTCCGTCTCAGGAAACAAAAGATGACTGCAGACTCTTGAAAGGAAGGAAGCATCTGGCTGCAACTCAGGACCTCTAGTGTGTCTCTCGGGAATTGCTTAATATGGTACTGCCTGTTGAAGAGTAGCTAAATTGACACCCTTTCATTTTTTCAGTTCAAAACGTCTAATTCTTCCAGTCTATTTTCTTTGAAGATTAAAGATGAAACAAGGGAAAACAAAAAAGTACCAAGATAAAGGTAGGTGTGGTCAGTCTTCCCAAGCAAGACCCTGAACTACTGAACTTGGGGAAGAAAAGGTGCAGAAAAGTGGAGGAATACAGTTATAAAATGGGCCACTGACATAAAAATAAACAGGATGCTGTTGAGTATGCTTGTCTGGCTATGCTTTGTACCAGCTTAGCTCAGTGTAATAATCTCTGTCTTACTAAGTTCCATTTCTAAGTATTTACCTGAGGGAGGGACTGTCTATTCAGTCACATGCATAAAACATGCATATGTTTTGTGTCTTGACATGTAAAGGCTAGGAACTGGAGTCAGACCACAGGCACCAGCAGCTGGAGATACCAGAGTGGGTGAACTTAAGCAACAGACACTGGAGTAGGGCCACAGGCAAGAGGGGCCCTGTGTTCCCCATGCTGGCAGCTGGGGAGAGGGAGGGTGTGTGAGTGTGTGATCATTAGTGAACGTCTAAGTGAGGTGACCTGGGCTCCAGGGGGTGTGTGTCTCTAATGGCAAGAATAGTGAGAGATGGCAACCAGAGGGGGCAGGGGAGTCCCAGGCATTTTTTGGAGAGGGAGCTGCGTGAGAGATGTGTGTGTGGACATAACAGCGACTGGAGTGGGGCTGCAGCACGTGGGGGCTCAGAGGCCAAGGGCCAGCATGTGGTGGTGACTGGGATCCCGTGACAGCCACGGGGCTCAGTGTCTAAGCCTGGAAACCTGTGGAAAGCTTGCACACTGTACATGTGTATACATACATTTCCCACTATTGAACCTTGTATAGAACCCTGATTTCCTGCTGTCAACCCCAGCCAGAGAGGGACAACAGATGAGGCCATCACTGCTGTTTCTGTGGGTGTATCTGTGTTGATTCATGTGTTCAGCTGTGTACACATGTATGTATGCATACTATTTATCTGTATAAATACTGCAGAGACATTCTCATTCTTACTCCCAGCTGGGCCAGGGGGCCTGGAGCTGTGGCAGCCTCCCCTCTGTCAACCAAGCTTAACAGTGAGCCTTGGGGGAAAACTGGGAGATTTCCTCCCTAAGGGTTAAGGAGACCGTAGAAGAGTTATGACAATGAGGCTGAGGTATGCTGCCCACATGGAAGAGAACCAAGGGAATAAGGAAAAGATTCCTACTGGAGAGTGTTTAACATAAACTGGGAACCGTAAGTGCTGGTTTAGCAGGGGTTTGTGCTGGATATGGATTTTCATAATGCTATGAAACAGAGCATCAGGCAAAGGTGGTCTTCCCCGTCCCAAATGATAGAGAAAAATGCCTGTTGCAATGCAAGGAAGGCGCTGACAACCCATTATCAGATGTACATGCAAGCTAAGTGTGTACGGTCTGCACTAGGACTGCATCCAAGTCAGTGGTGACTGTGAGCATCAGATGTCTCTTTAGTTTTAGGGGATTTAAGGCATCTCAGGCCAGTTCCTTTCAGTAGTCTACACTGCTACAGGAAGGCTCTCCAGGGCCAATTCATTGCAGACAATTCTCAGAGAAATCCTTTCTCCTCAGGCTTGTCACCCGTTGCCCAGTCAGACCCATTACAGCTGCTCTTTTACAGCTCTCACCCCCAACCAAGCCAGTCAAATTCTATTTCTAATGGAAGAAGCTTGTCTGCTTGTTTGGTGAAAGTTCCTCTTCCTCATCCATTCTATTTCACTGTGCCAGCCTTGCTAACTGCCACCTCTAAACTTCTTCCAAGGTTTTCAGACCCTCTGACTTTCCACATCACTACCTTGACACTTTTCCCAATCATTCATTGTCTTCCTTTCTGTTTCCCAAACTCTTTATCCCATATTTTTATAGCAAAAGGTCAGCTTCTAGGTTTGGAGATGTTAAAATTCCCAGTTTTTATAGGCTTGGGGCACACAGACCCTCCAGGAAAGGTACTTCAGGCTGGTCTCTTACAGATCATGTGCTGGATGAGATGGATTAAATAAATACTTTCAAATCTGATGTCCCCCATCTGCTATGTCCTTTCAAGGCCCTTCCTTTCTGGAAGATTACTAGGATACATTCTGTTTCCCACCTCAAAGGCTGAGGCTTTATAGCCACATCTGTCTCTATGTGGGACCCCTGTTCTTAGGATTTTCCTACCTTTCTTCCTAGTACCATGCTCTTTTCTTACTTTTTATTCCCTCTGTGCCTCTGGCCACAGTCATTCAGAATCCCTTCCCAGTTCCTGAGCTCAGGAATTTTGAAAGAAGTCATACGTTTCCTTCTTCACCCTCCTCCCCCCCCCCCACCCCTCCCAAATTAACAAAAACCAGAACAGCTGCAAGGTAGTGAAGACACCAAAGAGGACATGAAGGCTCTGCAGAATTGGACACTGTTGGACACTGGATGTTATAACAAAATGTAAGAAACCCCATGTGAAGTATTTTTGACAGTACTAGAACAGCGTTCTCCAAAAATTCTTCACTGTACACCCCCATGAGTACAGTATTTTTAAACATATACATATACACATGTACATTTAGTAGCTGATAGTTAGATATGTGTAACACTAAAGCTCTAATGCTTCCACCTCACACCTCAGTGCATCGTCTTGCACACCACTTTGAAGACTCCTGCACAGAAACATCATAAGCCAGCAGCCTGTGGCTGAGTATGGATTACAGATGCAAAGTCTAGAAGATGCACAGCCCTTCACCAAAAACTCTCCTGGACACCCAGCAACTGAGGAGCTGATGTTCCAGTCCAAGTGTGCCTGTCCAGGAAGACTTCATTGGCAGGAGACACTTGGGAAGAGAGGAGCAATTGTTCCTCCACCAAGAAGTTCTGTGAGATCACAGAATCACAGAATATTCTGAGTTGGAAGGGACCCACAGGGATCATCAAGTCCAACTCATAAGTGAATGTCTCAAACCCATGACTGAGACATAAAAGGACTAAACTCAGAAACTTCATGTTTTATGCTCATGGGAAGCTGTACCTCTGTCAGCCCATAGTCTCAACAGGTTTCTCTTTCCCAGGATCTTGCATCAGCCTGGACAAATATATTTCCTTTATCTGAGTCCTGTGATGATCCAGCTGACCAAAATACTTGAACTAGGAACGTGGACTTCCAGAAAAACAAGCTGCCATTGCTTGTCCATTGATAATACCTAACACAGCTGCCCTTCAGTCACCAGTCCTTCCCCTCCCTGTGCCCCAGGAGCCACCAGCTTTCTATTGCAGCATCACTGCATGAAATGAGAAACTTGTTTGCAGCAGTGGATGTGCACCCTTCAGTGTATTCTTTGAAGGATATTATAAAAAACATTTCAATGGGTCTGTGGGATGTTCAGCAGCACTGAGCAGAAAGAGTTATTTATGTTTCAGACAGGGATTTCTCCTCCTAAAGAAAGAAAGGAATGAGGGTCATCAGAGGGTGTTCTAATTTCAACCGTAATTCAAAGGGGTCTGTTCATCCTCCACAGTTCTCATGGAAAGGCCTGAAGGGCTGCTGTGAGACTGCTCACTGGATGACCTCTGAATCATGTGTCAGAAACACCATTTGCCTTCATTTGAACCAGTTTGCCCTGTGAGCAGGGTACACACCATGGAGTTCTGGGCTTAGGAGGAACCTTTAGAAGGGGTGTCAGAGAGGCTGTTAGGAGAATGAGAGTGGCTTGGATGAGGTATGTTCACTAGATACCTGCCATCAAGAACTTAGGAACACAAGAACCACAGGACATATGATCCAGATTTTTGGCCATGAGCGTTAGCAGTAGCATGGGAAGAGGTCAGAAGTCTCCTCTTGCTGATTTAAGCAAGTAGCATAGGGAAACTCAGAGATCATGTTCTTCTTGTGGGTTATCAACCAGCTCTATATAATGCACTTACTGCTGTTAAGAATAACTTAAAAGTTAAAGATCAGACTAGATGAAATAAGTAGCATAGCAAAACAATAAAAGGTACCAAGATAAAGGCAGGGATGGTCGAGCTTCCAGATTCAAATACTCACTTGCTAATTCACCTGAAATTTACCTGGATATTAATCCAAATGTAAAACCTCATGAAAGGAAGGAAAGGGAAGCAGTCATAGCCTAAAGACCACATTGCAGGATATGAGAGCTATAGATCAGGAAAAAATATTGTTCTAAAACATTGGTCTCCTTCTATGCCAATGGCATGTTTTGGACAAAGAAATTAGAAATCCACAGAAAAAATGGAACACTACAGTAAACTGGAAATTTTTCTTGCTCCACTTAGTTATTATGGGATTGGACAGCTTTGGTAATTTTTGACCCTCTTAGTCTTATTACAGACATTTTCCTTTCCCATAGGAAGTTTCTAATCCTTTTTTCTTTCACAGGATAAAACATGCTTGTAAGAAAGCTGTGCACTAATGCCAGTTTAAAGGCCAACAGAATTCAGGCACCCCCTTGAAGGAGTCCCCAGCCTTGGACTTGTACTTCAACATGAAGGAAAATTAACTTCTGGACAGTGACACTGTGCATATCAGTCCTCCAAAGCCCACAAAAATGAATCAAGAAATAGAGCAGGAGGAGTATTCCTATTTAGTCTCTCAAACTATTCCAGCATCTCCAAACATATGGCTTCCCTTTACTGTCTCTGGAGAGAATCCTGTGTCTTTCAGGAGGGAACATAATGAAGCCGGCAGCTGCTTGGAGAATGAACATGATTATTCAGCAAAGCATTAGTCTTTAGTAAACTTTGCATCATGACAGAAATCCCCACTCCTGCAGAGAGGATTTCAGAAGATCTCACTATTTGTGTTCACAGGATTATTGCTCATCTACATTACACTCATAAACATCAGCATTATACTGAAATTCTTGTGTGGCAAAAATGAGTCTCTGTAGAACATTCCAAAGACGACAAAAAGCACAGTTTGGTATTTGGGTGGATACTTAAATACAGGTTAGGAGAGAGAAAGTAGAAAAGGGAGATTCTGAGCATTCCAACATTTGAACTATTTAACTTGAGAAGCAGCGAGGGACACAGGATAGTTTTTCTGACCTCCCTTTTGAAATTACAATGGAGGAAGTTGATTTAGGAAAAGTCTATGTTGCATATGATAAAAACACACACATTATTCAAGTAAAGGGATTTGCTAAAATAAACTTAACAAAGTTAACCACTGGGTTTGCTGGATTCCCCATCCCAATTAAATGCAATGTGTCTTTCTGTCCACTACCTACAATGAGCAACCTTGGGAAAAAATATGCATTTTTAAGAAAGATACCATCAGCACAGAGGAATCTGAGAGAGGTTTGAGAGTTGTTCTCAACAGGTGCTGTGTGTAAGAATGAGACAGACAAGCAACTACACATATTCCAAAGCCAAAAGGTATTTTTAGATTGAAGGCTACCATAGGGAATAATTAAAATAGCTCTCTATCTGAGCAGAGGTTTATGATTAACGGGTATGTTATTTGTACATTCTACCAATGGCTGTTAATGCCCACATTTGGATCTTCAAATTTTCCACTGTGTACTTTTTGTCTGGAGAAAACCTTGGGCTAGAGATAAGACCATTACCCAAAACGTATTTCTAGCGGCTCCCACATCCAGTCAGCCAGTCTGGGCTTGAGGTTGAATCAAGACCATGAAGTGCCTGCTGCTTCTCGCCTTTATTGGGGTGGCTGGTGAGTACATGCTTTATTTCTATTTCTGTCATATAATAGGAAGCTGATTTTCTGAGCAAAACTGCAAGGTAGCCTATTGTGGGAAAGCCAAGTCCAGTTTTGACTTGCAGAAATTTAAAGGCAGAGCCCCGCAACTTCCATCTTCTCTCTGTTCATAATGCCTTGTGCCACAAGCTGGGGAATGAACATCTTCATAGGAGCTCCTGACCCAGCTATGGAGATGTGGCCATAGCTTCAGAAAAAGGCTGCCTCCTTCTCCAGCACTAAGGAGTGCCCAGGGAATAGTTCTGGCCCAGGAAGTCCTAAAACAACTGGAACATTTTGGACCCTGGCTAGGTGCTCCAAGATAATATCACTGCACCTTTGTTTTTACTTTTCCCCTCAGTCAACCCTTGACTGTTTCAGTAGACAGGATCCTGGGAAAGACACACCCATGATCCGATCCAACAAGAACATTTCTATGTCCTCATGTCCCCTCAGGGAGTAGCCAGCAGGGCTTCAGTTGAGGATATGTGAGGCACCAGTGTAGGTCTGATCCCTTCTCTGAGGCTGCAGCAACACTTTGGATGTGCCTTAGATCTGCCCAGCACTGCTGCCCTGAGTGTCCACAGAAAGGGAGCCTACAAGTGAGGGGCTTCAGAAGGGGTGGTCCCAGGGCAGAGTACAGGGTGGATTACAGGCCACACTACCTTAGGCCAGCCGTTGACACATGGCACTTCTTGTCTCCCAGTTGCCTTCCCCACCTTTGCTGAAGATGATGATGACAAGATTGTGGGAGGCTACACCTGTGCAAAGAACTCAGTGCCCTATCAGGTGTCTCTGAATTCTGGATATCACTTCTGTGGAGGTTCCCTCATCAGCAGCCAGTGGGTCCTGTCTGCTGCTCATTGCTACAAATCGTGAGTGGAAAAATTACATCCTTCTAGAACTTCTATCTTCCAGTTCACTTCTAGCAAGAATTCTGAGCTATGAGATAGAAATATGTAAGTGCCTCCATCCTGACCAGAGACAGCCAAGGGATGGGTGGATCATACAGGAAACTGGCTGAGGTATCCTGAGGCGTTTTCCCCTTCTGCAAATGCTTCTGTGAAAGCAAAACCCTTTCTGAAATGACAATGCGATAATCAAGCAACGAGTTCTGGGCTCTGATTTCTTATCAGCTGCATGAATCTTGCTAAAGCATTGTCCCTGGGGAACAGCAAGAGGAACGAGGTCAGGCTAGAGCAGTTTGCCTTGTCTCTACAAGAACATTTGTATGAAGTGCTCTATGTATTCAACTGCTGTCATGTATTTACAAACCTGCAGAAATTCACCACCCGTACTGGGAGTGGGTTAGGATCTCAGTGTGGATCCCCAGGGCTCCCTGCAGGACAAGAAAGATTCCCTGCCCCAGAAGGCTCCTGTGGCAGTGATGTTGGAGCGAGTGCACTCAGCGACAGGGAGGTTTCTCCCAACCTGCCAGGAGCAGTAAAGAACATGCTGTGCCTTCTCTTTTCCAGTCGCATCCAAGTGCAGCTCGGGAAACACAACCTGGAACTCACCGAATCCACACAGCAGTTTATCAACTCTGCTAAAGTCATCCGCCACTCTGGCTACAGCGCCTACACCCTGGACAATGACATCATGCTCATCAAGCTGGCCACCCCTGCCACGCTCAACAAAGCTGTCCAAACCATTCCTCTGCCCACCAGCTGCGTGGCCACCGGCACCACCTGCCTGATCTCCGGCTGGGGCAACACTCTCAGCAGTGGCAGTGAGTACTCTGGGGGAATGTACAGACCCTTGTGGGCCCAGGACAGTCTCCAAGACCTTGCCATTGGCCCCCAGCAGGAGAGGCTAAAACACAGGGCAGTGCTGTGGGACAGGTTTGTTGAGCAATGGGTCAGTGTAGGGTCTGCACAGTGGATTCAGCTAATGACACCAGAGTTGTCACTTCTCTGAGAATAACGGTGAAGTCTGAGACTGTGGATCTAGAATTCCTACTAGAGACCTCCATTCTCTCACACCAATGGTCAGAGATGTGCATGGCAAGTGGTTTCTATTCCACTGATGACATCTAAATCTGCACAAGAGGAGAGGATGGTTTTCTTGAGGCTCAGGTTTCCTCCAGTGTATGTATCCCAAGAGTGGCTCCCCTCTTGCCAATTGATGAAATTCCAGATATCAGAAAAGTTAAGGTGACTGCAGTGTAGAATGGTGGGCCCATGGGTAGAATTTGTTCCATCTCTACAGAAGGAAGCCATTCTGTGTTGACTGCTGAGAGGAAGCAGGATGGTTGCTAGAACAGGGTGTCCAGCATGTGCTTTTCTGCCAAGATCTTCTCTGAGCTCTGAAAAGGACTCAGCAATGCCATCAACCATCTCTCCCTACTTCCTTGCAGGTAACTACCCAGACCAGCTGCAGTGCCTGAAGGCTCCTGTCCTCTCTGCCGCTGACTGCTCTGGTGCCTACCCTGGGCAAATTACCAAGAACATGATGTGTGTTGGATTCCTGGAGGGAGGAAAAGACTCCTGCCAGGTAAATCATCTGCCTCTCCTTTCCCAGTCTTTTCTCTCCTGCCTTTTCCCAGCTGAAGAGGCCTTCACACTACAGAGTCAGCTATACTCACTGCACTGCTAAATCTGAGTTCTTCAATGACACCAGAGCCTTCAGGCACATGTATCCTGAATGTTTACCAAGTACCACATCCAGCAAAACCAGGCAGCTGACTCATCCTTAGCTGTGGTTCCACTGGAGCTCAAGTCAGGCATGGTAGCATCAGGTGGAGAGTGTGATTCAGAAACAGCCTTTGTAGAACCTTTGTGCAGGGAATGCCTGACAGGGCTTCCTTCCTCCAGAGTCAGTGACCTCAGGGATCTGTGGCTCATTGCTCAGGCTGATGCCATCTGCTGAATATCCACACCCTTTGTGTGCACAGGGAGATTCCGGCGGTCCCGTGGTCTGCAATGGACAGCTCCAGGGCATCGTTTCCTGGGGTATTGGATGCGCCCAGAGGGGCTATCCCGGAGTTTACACCAAGGTTTGCAACTACGTCTCCTGGATCCAGTCCACCATGGCCTCCAACTGAGATGCTCCTTTGGTGTGACCTGCATTTTGTCATCATCATTTCAGCTCTTTTGGGTCTGGACAAGCAAAAATTATGAAAAATTAATAAAGACTTTCAGGCACCCCTACTTTGTGCACTGTGTATCTGGGGACTTCCATAGGCTGTGGTATGGATCACAGAGACAGTGAACATCACTCAAGGGATAATATCTATTATTTGTAGTGCCTCTCATTGGACAGGGACTTGGACTACTTTGCAGATTCATCATCAGGAGTCTCTGAGTCTGTTACTTGCTCTTGTTTCTGGAGCAAAGCATCATTTTTGGGACAAGCAATAGTTTATATTTCAAAAGATCTTGAAGTGATTCTGAAATTCATCCTCAGACTTTGCCTGTCCCCCTTCCACTGGCATCACTAGCAGCTGCAGCATATCATCCTTTCTTTGAGCCTGCTTATACCACTTTGTGAGGAATAGAAGAAGGATGAGGGTGGGTGTTTTCCCAGGAGGTCAGCAGGAGGCAGAGCATTGGAGTAGAGACTTTGGATTTACCATGTCAAAGAATTGGTCCTTGCCAGGACGTTGATTGGGCTGTCATGTTCTGTGCTTACAATCCCAGAATGAAGCTCTGCTGTCCTAAATCCCATGAAGAAAAGAAGGTCAGGAAAGAGGAAGGCGGGAAGTGAGGAGGGAAGGCAGAAAAGCTGCAGGAAGAAAAAAAGCTTACAGCTGAGAGGGAAACGGGAACATGAGCCAGAAAGGGAGGAAGGCAAGGAAGAAAGTAGGAGAGAAGGAAGTAAGAAAAAAAAGGCAAAAATATAGTAAAGAATGAAAACTAAAAGGAAGGCAGGAAATGAAAGTTGCAGGAAGGCAAAAAGAAAGGCTCCGAGTGTGATGGTAGCCATGAGTATCTCCTGCTGCCATGGGTTCTTGGGTAGTCCCTGGATACAGTCAAGACTTCGGTTAAATCATAAACAGCAAAGTGTTTAACTCACAGGATAGTAACTTGGGGTCCCTGGTGCACAGCAGTGTACCCATTCCCTGGAGACCAGTGCAGCCAAGGACCAGTGGGCCTTGTCCTTGCAGACAGTGGAGAGGGAAAGCACTGTGTGAATTATTCCACATCCTGCTTCACCGCCAGGAGCTGACATAGCATACAGAAAGCAAGGAGGGATGGATGAAGAAGGGAATAGGAAATAGGAAAGGAACAGATGTACGAATACAAGGGAAAAGTCAGGGGGACAGACAGAAAGACCTGAAAGGAGGGAAGTGAGAAGCAGTCTGTGAATGGCAGAGAAATGAGCTGAGACAGGACAAGAAACAAGAGACAAAAGCGATTCAGAGATGGAAAAGAACAGAAAAGCAGCTAGAGACCATGCACAAGATAGACAGATGGACAGACAAACACACACACTGTCCTTCCTGAAGAGCTGGAGGGCAAGTGAAGAAAACATGGTTCTGTCAAACACAGGGCTGGTGTGTGCTGGTGGCAGATCCCTGTTGGCCTGGAAAGGTTTGTGCTATGCTGCACCAGCCTTTGAGTCACTGTGATCTTGTTCAGCACAGAAATATGTGCCTGTGTCATTGAGCAGGACATGCTGTATCTTCACCGATAAATGGTTGTTCTTAGTCCCATTACTCTGGAAGCGACCTTTGAATTCCTCCTCAATATCTGCTTTGCTGCCTTCCACTGAATATACAACCAACTGCATTCTGGCATCCTTCTCCATGGGTAGCTTGTACCAGTACATGTATATGAAATCTTTCCCTGATGCAGAACATTCCAGAGTCACGGTGTCTCCCACCCGGACAACTGTATCTGGTGATTGCTGGAGAGCCCAGGCTGGAAAGACAGGAGAAGAAAGGTGGGAAGTGAAATGCATTGAAGAGGACAAAAAGACACATCCTTGAAGAATGCCATAGGATGGAATGCCACCAAGATATCAAAAGCTTAGGGAGAGTGCCATGCTTCTCTGAAAAAGACAGTAGGATGCAAAAACCCCAAACAAACCAGCTTCCAATGCAACAGTAAATCTGTTTTGACAAGTAATCACGTTGGTACTATCAAATGAAGTATTAAAATGATACAAGAAAACACGAGTTTGCAGTTTTGCAAAGTTTTCCAATTCAACAGGTGGTGGAAAAGCTCACCTGGTTCATTGCCCATCCTCCCCTTGCAAGCCTTGGGGAAGGTGCACTGCCAGCAAGTGGGAGCACAGCTGAGGAGGCAGCAGCAGCTCCAGTGCAGCTGCTCGAGAGGAAGGGAAGCCCACTTACCCACAGGGAGCAGGATGGCCACAAGGAACCGCTGGAAATCCATAGAGAAAGGTCCCCTGCTTCCAGCCACCTGCCCCTGGTGACAGCACAGCCACGGAGGTGTGTAAAGAGGAGAGGTGGAGAGGAGGAGATACGTCTCTCTGTGGCTGGGCAGGGGAGTGAGAGCGAGTCTGAAATGTGACAAGGCACTTGGCTGTCCGGGAAGGGTGGGGAATGACACCTGCAGGCAGTCAGGAAGTGCTTGTGCTCTGCTCCTCTGGCTTCCTGCTCTGTGTGGGAGTGGGTGTCCAGGAGGAGGTGGGAGTTCAGTGGGTGGCATCGTTCAGTGCTCTCATGGGGCAGGATGGGGCTGTGTGGCAGCCTGAGCATCTGCACAGGAATGCACAGAATGGCAGGAAATGCTGGGAAGAGAAGGGGATCTCAGGAATGCGTGTGCCTGGCTGTGTCCTGCTGTTTGTCTCCTCCCCAGCCACCCTCACACACACAGACTCCCAGCCCTGCAAACTGCAATGTGGAATCTCTGCTTGTCCCAGCCAGGCCTGACCTGTTGTCCAGGTGTGGGAAAAGCTGCTGACCAGTCAACCTGGTGTCTCTTGGAGCACGACAGAGAATAAATTGTTCTGTAACTGTTGTGCTCTAACTCCAAAAGGGAATCCCAAGGAGAGGACAGGCTGCCTTTGCCTCTGCACTGGGACTGCCCCTTGAGAGACTGCACCTCAGAGAGATTTCTGAGGAGAAGGGCGTGCCCCACAGGATGTGCTGCTACAGATTGACCTTCTCCATGCCAGAGAAGAAGGGATACTCTCCTTGCCTCTTCATTGCAGCACTCTGCAAAAGGGGCACAAGGACACAAATGGACAAAGCTCTGGAGAAAATCATGTCTTCTTCCCTGCACACAGTTTTGTTCACCTGCCCAAGGCAGTGGGAAATGCCTGCAGGCAGGAGGAGACACCTGTAGTTTGTGTGCACTGAGTCTGGGTGCAGAGGTCTGGCAGAGACTCTGCACATCCCTGCTGGGCTGTGTGCCCACCAATACACAGCAGGGTAAGGCTGGCCTGTGCAAGACATCAAGTGATCCAGCTGCTCAAGGCTGTCATGGGCTTGGCAGTGAAGATGTTCCCCTGGGGCCTGTCAGCAGAGGACAGCAGCAATGCCTCCAGCTCCCAAACACTCTGCTGCAGCTCTGAGTGTGTCCCATTGCATTCATTTACCCAAGCTGCCTAGAGAAGATTCAGGAAAGAGCCCAGATTCCTCTAAAGAACTGGGAGATAAAAGAGATTGGGCTGCTTTGCCCTCATACCAGGACCAGCACTCCAGCTGAGAGGAGGCTGTGCCTGATGTGTCCATGAAAAGGCTCTTGTCCTAGTGCCTGACATCCCAGTGAAGTATCTGTACCCACCTCTGGGCACCTTCCCTTCAGATACTTGTAGACAATGATGACATGGCTGTGCTGGAATAGATCATGGGACGTTAGGAATGGGGCTGTGGCTGAGCCTCATCCCTAATGTGGTGCAGCTGTGTCAGATGGATGAACAGCACTGAAGGAAAAGGAGCACGGAATGCTGAGGTGTATTGTCCAATCAGAAAAGAGTAAAAGAGCACACAGATGTTATGCATGTGACAAACAGGGTCTAGAAGGTTGTGCTGGGGAATAATAAAGTGCTGATGCTCATCACCATTATCTGTGTCAGTCATGTGTCCTCATTCAGTGGCCAATTAATTGTTTCTTCTCAAGGCCCAACTGGCCAAGACCCCTCAGCCTTTGTTCACAAAAGAGCTCCTCCACTCTAGTCATCACCTTTCTTCTCCTCTCGTGGATATTCACCAGGAGCTCCATGTCTCTCTACACTCCAGATGTGCCTCACCAGGGCTGAGTGGAGCCTCACCTCCCTCGCCCTGCTGGCAATGCTCTTCCTAATGCTTCCTAGGACACCCTTGGCTCCTTGGACACCAGGACACACTGCTGGTCCATGGGGACCGTCTTGTCCATGGGGGCCCCCAGGTCCTTCTCTGAACAGCTGCTTCCCAGCAGGTCAGCCCCCAGCCTGTGCTGCTGCATGGGGTTGGTTATTCCTCCCCAGGTGCATTTGCCTTGGTGGAATTTCAAAAAGTTCCTCCCTGCCCATCTCTCTAACCTGTTGAGTTCCCTCTAAAGGGCTGCACAGCCCCCTTGGATATTGGAAACTCCTCCTAACTGGGTGTTACCAGTGAACTTAATGAGGAGACTCTCTACCCCTCCATCTGAGTCACTGATGAAAAGAACACTGTAACCTCTTGGAAATTTCTGTTATCTGCTACACTAGCTAACATTACCTGTAATCTTTATGTGTTTCCTGAAGATAAACTGTATGTGGATCAAGAGGGGGAAGGCAGGTGGATACTGCCCCAGAGACCACTCTACATGGAGGAAACAATACTTTAGCTGAGAAAGCACAGGCTTGTGCTCAGCTGTTCATATTCCCTGGCCACAGAACAACCACAGACAAGTCGTTAGAACAGAGGAGCCTGTGGGCAGCTCCCACAGGGTACTGGCTACTTCCACACCTGCCTGGCCTTGCCTTTATCTACAGGTGCACCAAGAACTTCCCACACAAGCACTTGTTCCCTTTGACAATGAGAATCATGAGCAGGGTGGACTAGAGTCAAGTAGGAGAAAGTCAGTGGAGTGCAGACTGAAGACAGAAAGAAGAAGTTGGGAGAGGGAAGAGAGACAAAAGGAAGAAGAAGTGCTGAAAGAATTAAGTGTGGTGCAAATAAGAGTTAAATACAGAGGGAGACTTGGAGTGCAAGGAGACAAAGATGAACAAAGAAACTGACAGTATCTGAGAAAGGCAGCAAGGCAAGGCTAGGAAGCAGAGGAGCTAATGAGTGAGAAGCCTCATGCAGCACCCATGGGGTGGAAAGCAGGTCCTGTATGTGCAGGGACAAGTTTGTGCTCAGCTCCCTCAGCAGCTTCACCACTGTGTTCACTCTCAGCACAGAAGTATGTGCCAGAGTCATTGAGAAAGGCATGTTCTATTGAGAGGGTGATGCTGTCTCCTTTTATGTCACTGCTCTTGAAATGGCCCTCAAAACCCTTCTCCACTGATGCCTGGGCCCCTTGTACTGCATAAACCACCAGGGTCATGCTGGAATTCTTCTCTGAAGGCAGGATGAACCAGTACATAGCTGTGCTGGAGGATTTCTTCTGGGAACATTCCAGATTCACGGACTGGCCTTCTTTTATCACCATGTCTGGAGACTGTTCCAGGGCCAACACTGGAAAGGAAAAGTAAAAGCAGTGAGGAGAAGGAAAAAAAAGGAAAAATTTGAACTAGGCACTGTGTGTTGGTAGGCAAAGGGTGAGAAGAAAGAAGGTTGTCAAGGGAGCAGCTCAAGGCATGGGACAGCTCTTCAGATCAGCAAGTGAATGTCCAGTCTCTCTGCAATAGCCAGGATTCATTCCTGGGCAGTTTGTGTCCAAAAGCAGGAACCATCTGGGGGCTGCACAAAGAATGACGAATAGACAGCCACTGCAGAAGAGTCAGGGATCCTTGCCCACCACATTCACTGCTTCTCCTCAGCACAGGAAGCTCTGCAGAACAAAGCACTGCCAGGAACTGGCTACAAAGCTGGGAGAGCAGCAGCAGGATCAATGGAGGTGCTCAGGGCTGCGTGGAGTTCACTTACCCAGAGGGGCCAGCATGGCCACAAAGAAACAGCAGTGAAGCATGGGGGAAAAGCCCCTTCCCTCTCAGCAACCTGCCTCTTGTAGCTGCCCAAAGATATGAGAGGAGGGAGCAGTGAGTGAGGGTGGGACATCTCGGGGTGGGGCTGGCCAAGAAATGTCAGAAGGCATTGGCTGGCTGGGAACCCTGGGAAATGACACAGACTAGGGCAGGAAAGCAGAACCCTGGCAGAGATGCAGTGGGTGGAAGGGGCAGGCTGGGCCTGGGTGGGAGGGGAGGGAAGGATGGGCTTGTAAGGACAGATCCGTGCGGGGATTGCACGGGAGGCTGAGTGTGTGCAAGGCAGAGCAATGCTGGCTGCTCCCCTTCTCCTTGTGAAACCCCTGGGAGATGGAGGAATGAAGGATAAAGACCACATAGAGGTGCCTTGAATTTTCCCAAGACCTTTCCCTGTCTTCCCCACCCATGGCTGATTCAGTTCCTGCCTGGACACCCCAGGTCCCACCTGGCTGAGTGACGGCTCTTTTTCTGTGTGCAGTGCAGTGAGCACAGCAAAGAACATCAGTGAGAGGGAGGCAGGAAAAGACAGCACAGCAGCCCAAGTACTTGGGATGGCTCTCATGGACGTTGCAGTGACAGCAGCAGGAGAGCAGGGTAAATCCCTGTGAAGAGCTGAGGGACACTCAATGCCCTGGCGTGGGAAGAGAGAAAGGATCGAGTGTGGCCCTCAGAGACAGCCATGAGGGTGACAAGGGGCTGAGGATGGGGCTCAGGGTGACCTCTCCTTGCTGACAGGAAAGTGGCTAAATACCTCCAGAGATGGCTTCTCCCTGGCACCAGGGGCCTTGCTGGGGAGCCCAGGCTGTCTCCAGCTGGTGCTGCCTGTGGCACAAGGGCTTCAGGAGCTTTGGCTTCAGCAGCACAGTTCATTTGGCACATTCAGGGATTGCTCAGGGACAGGGAGCATCTGTGTTACTGCCCCCTGTGTCCTGAGAATTGACCTCTGCAAGGAGATTGGCTTTCCTGGCAGGACTGAGCTGGTCCTCCAGTGGGCTGTGGAGGCTGCCACTGGGAGTCAGGCAGTGAGGACACTGGGGTGTAGAAAGCAGCTGTACAGTGCAATTTTGGTCACTCAGGCTGTGCCAGTGACACCTCCCTGCTGCTCTGCTCACAGGCTGAGGAGACCCAGGCCACTGCATCCCCTCCACTGCGCCCTCAGGTGTTTCTGCTCTGAAGAACATCCGCGGGTCCTCTCCTGCATGGCACAAAATCTGCACGGGAGAGCTGGGGAGCCCGATGGGCACAGGGACAGAGAGCATCTGGGACAGTGGCAAGGGGGAAAGGAACACAGGGAAGGAGTGACCGGCCATTCCACCGAGGTCTGCTGGCAGCACCTTTCCCTCCTCCTTCTCCTTCTTATGCCAGGAGCTCTGCCTGACAATAGGGAAGGAGAAACAATTGGAAATAGGCTGGGATCCTTGCTAGAACTTCTGCCTCAGAACACTGGCAAGGAGAAGGCTCGTGGGGTGTCACCCAATAGAGTGTTTGGCTGAAGGAGAACTTTCAGTGGCAGTCCTGAGGAAAACTTCATGCAGGTGCTGAGCAGGAGGCAGGATTAACAGGTGGAGACTGTGGCACACTGCTGTGTTCTGCATTCACTGTGGGAATAATGGTGATGACAGAGTTTTAGTTGGAATGAACCACTGCTTAGCTCAAATCCAGGACTTTAGAGTGTCTCTTGCTCTGCCAGAGGGCAGGTGCACAAGCAGCTGGAAGGGAGCATTTCCAGGACAGCTGAGCCAAACTGGCCAAAAGGATATTTCCTCCCACTCAGCATGATGCTCAGTATGGAAACTGAGGGGATCTGGCCAGGTGCTGCCAATCACTGTGCATCACATGGATTTACTTGACTTTTTATTTCTCTCTCTTCTCCTTTTCATTTCCTCCTATTATTGCTCTGTTTGTATCTCAGCCTGGAAGTTTTATCCCCCTTTTCCCTTCCCACCAGGGGAAGGGGGTTCTGAGAGCGTGGCTGTAACACCTGTTAACCACAACAACCTGAGCACCAGACAGCATCTCCATGTCCCCACAGCTGTGGCATCAGCTGCAGCTCCCCTGAACAAGGCTGCACTTCACACTTCAGTAAGGAATGTCCGGCTTGTGCTCTTGATGGATTATGAGAATTTATGTGAGGATTCCACTGAGCCTCTGCACTCTTAAGTAGAGATAATGAGGAATGAGCAAGTCAGGGAGCTCTCGTGTCTTGCAGCAACCAGCAGGGGATATAATGGGTGGGCCAGACAAGGTGCTCAGAAACACCAACAACCCCTGCTGAAAACACCACTCGGACTCCTTCCTCCTGGTCCTTGTCCTGTCACCAGGGACGGTCCATGGCCAACCTGGGCAGCCTCCTGATGTGGGCAGGGACAATGCCCAAACATCAGTGTTCAGGCCTCAGGGCAGTGGTGTAACTTGGGGTCCCTGGTGCACAGCAGTGTGCCCATTCCCTGGAGACCAGTGGGGCCAAGGACCAGAGGGCCTTCTCCGTCCAGCTGGTGGAGAGGGAAAGCACTGTGTCAACTATTCCACATCCTGCTTCACCCACCAGGAGTTGATGGAACAGGTTGAAAGGAAGGAGAGATGGATGAGGAAGGGAATAGGAAACAGGAAGGGACTAGGTGTGAGAGGACGGAGAAGAAAGGTCAGGGTGACAGAGAGAAAGACGTGAAAGGAGGGAAGTGAGAAGCAGTCTGTGAATGGCAGAGAAATGAGCTGAGACAGTGAGGAGAAGAAGAAATGAGTGACAAAAGGTGTTCCAGAGATGGGAAAGAACAGAAAAGCAGCTAGAGACCATGCACAAGACAGACAGATGGACAGATAGACAGACACACACTGTCCTTCCTGAAGAGCTGGAGGGCAAGTGAAGAAAACATGGTTCTGTCAAACACAGGGCTCGGTATGTGCTGGTGGCAGATCCCTGTTGGCCTGGAAAGGTTTGTGCTATGCTGCACCAGCCTTTGAGTCACTGTGGGTCTCGTTCAGCACAGAAATATGTGCCTGTGTCATTGAGCAGGACATGTTGTATCTTCACCGATAAATGGTTGTTCTTAGTCCCATTACTCTGGAAGCGACCTTTGAATTCCTCCTCAATATCTGCTTTGTTGCCTTCCACTGAATATACAACCAACTGCATTCTGGCATCCTTTTCCATGGGTAGCTTGTACCAGAACAGGTTTAAGAAAAGTTTCCCTGATGCAGAACATTCCAGAGTCACAGTGTCTCCCACCCGGACAACTGTATCTGGTGATTGCTGGAGGGCCCAGCCTGGAAAGACAGGGGAAGAAGGGTGGGAAGTGAAATGCATTGAAGAGGACAAAAAGACATATCCTTGAAGAATGCCATAGGATGGAATGCCACCAGGATAGCAGAAAACTTTGGGAGAGTGCCATGCTTCTCTGAAAAAGACAGTAGGATGCAAAAACCCCAAACAAACCAACTTCCAATGCAACAGTAAATCTGTTTTGACAAGTAATCACGTTGGTACTATCAAATGAAGTATTAAAATGAAACAAGAAAACACGAGTTTGCAGTTTTGCAAAGTGTTCCAATTCAACAGGTGGTGGAAAAGCTCACCTGGTTCATTGCCCATCCTCCCCCTGGAAGCCTTGGGGAATGGACATTGCCAGCAAGTGGGAGCACAGCTGAGCAGGCAGCAGCAGCTCCAGTGCAGCTGCTCCAGAGGAAGGGAAGCCTACTTACCCACAGGGAGCAGGATGGCCACAAGGAACCGCTGGAAATCCATAGAGAAAGGTCCCCTGCTTCCAGCCACCTGCCCCTGGTGACAGCACAGCCACAGAGGTGTGTAAAGAGGAGAGGTGGAGAGGAGGAGATACGTCTCTCTGTGGCTGGGCAGGGGAGTGAGAGCGAGTCTGAAATGTGACAAGGCACTTGGCTGTCCGGGAAGGGTGGGGAATGACACCTGCAGGCAGTCAGGAAGTGCTTGTGCTCTGCTCCTCTGGCTTCCTGCTCTGTGTGGGAGTGGGTGTCCAGGAGGAGGTGGGAGTTCAGTGGGTGGCATCGTTCAGTGCTCTCATGGGGCAGGATGGGGCTGTGTGGCAGCCTGAGCATCTGCACAGGAATGCACAGAATGGCAGGAAATGCTGGGAAGTGAAGGAGATCTCAGGAATGCGTGTGCCTGTCTGTGTCCTGCTGTTTGTCTCCTCTCCAACCACCCTCACACACACACACTCCCAGCCCTGCAAGCTGCAATGTGGAATCTCTCCTTGTCCCAGCCAGGCCTGACCTTTTGTCCAGGTGTGGGAAAAGCTGCTGACCAGTCAACCTGGTGTCTCTTGGAGCACGACAGAGAATAAACAGTTCTGTAACTGTTGTGCTCTAACTCCAAAAGGGGATTCCAAGGAGAAGACAGGCTGCCTTTGCCTCTGCACTGTGACTGCCCCTTGAGAGACTGCACCTCAGAGAGATTACTGAGGAAAAGGGTGTTCCCCACAGGATGTGCTGCTGCAGATTGACCTTCTCCATGCCAGAGAAGAAGGGATAGTCTCCTTGCCTCTTCATTGCAGCACTCTGCAAAAGGGGCACCAGGACAGAAATGGACAAAGCTCTGGAGAAAATCATGTCGTCTTCCCTGCACACAGCCTTATTCACCTGCCCAAGGCAGTGGGAAATGCCTGCAGGCAGGAGGAGACACCTGTAGTTTGTGTGCACTGAGTCTGGGTGCAGAGGTCTGGCAGAGACTCTGCACATCCCTGCTGGGCTGTGTGCCCACCAGTGCATGGCAGAGTAAGGCTGGCTCATTGAAGTGGTTTCATGTTCATCTCTGTTTCTGTTTGCCATATTTGCTGTAGTGGTTTACGTCTTTTTGCTGTAATACAGGATTAGGAGGAAAACACAAAACAGGCTCAACTCAAAAGTAAATACACAGTTTTATTAATGCACATTAAGAAAAAGAAAATAAGAAAAATAGTTTAAAAAAAACCCACAACAAAAACCGTGTAGCCTTTCCCATGACTACCTATGGTACGTTGACTCACATATTGGGGTGTCACTTTTCAAAGATGCACAACTCAAAGGCAAAGGATTTTTCATCTCAAGGAACAGACCTATCTTCTCAATTCTTAACTGGCTCAGAGAGCTTCTTCTCATCTCTCTCCCTGTTCAAACATCTTATGGGATCACCAGACCCAGTAAATCACTGATACCTTTGCTCAAAATTCAACAATTCATCCCCCCAATTCATGTTGTCCACGATTTAACAGAATACTCTAGCATATTCATATTACAGTTTGTTACCACAACTCACAGGAGATTTTTCAGCTTAGGACCAAGGCAACTTGTCATCTCTTCCACCTAAAAGGTCACTCTTAATTTACCGACTTTGAGATCTCCATATTGTCTCCTTACATGTCTCCAATCTGGCCGTTTCTCTCACTAAGAAAAGAGTTAGGGCTTTGGAGGTTTCATCTGTGCTAAGAAGGAATTTAATCTTGCCCAGGTCCTCTTTCTCTGGGCTGCAGCTCACAGTGTCACACTTCAAGGCCGTGCCGATGGGGGGAAGTCACAGAGAGAGCTCGGAGTGTCTCAGGCAGTCAGGAATCTCAACAGCCAGGGACGTAGATGGCTCCTGCCCACCCCTCGGTCTCACCCTCCGGGGTGGGCCCAGCCCGGCCGGTGGCAGAAGCAGAGCCTTGCTGAGCCCCAGGCTGCCATCTGGGGCTGCAGCCTCTCCTTCCCCTCGCTGGTGGCTGGGGACAGGGAGGCTCAGAGACACGGCCAGGGCCAGGCCGGGCTCTCGCCCCGCAGCGGGAGGGAAGCGGTGGGCCCGGCCGGGCCGCCCGGCCCTGGGGGAACACAGGGCAGACTGGGACTGGCTCTGTTAACTACCTGTTCCAAGGCAGGACGGAAAAGGGCTTGGCTTGGACACACTCAGGATTTATATGGGTATTACCAAAAGTCACGTTGAGCTTTCTCAGTTGTCAAACCATATGCCAATAGCTAAAAATTGCCTTCTGATAGCATTTTGTTGGAAAGGACAGGAACCTAAGGTCCTGACAGGGCAATATTCCATATTCCTCTTCAACTAAAAACCAAGCTGTGTTAACCCATAACACCCAGACAAGACATCAAGTGATCCAGCTGCTCAAGGCTGTCATGGGCTTGGCAGTGAAGATGTTCCCCTGGGGCCTGTCAGCACAGGAGAGCAGCAATGCCTCCAGCACCCGAACCCTCGGCTGCAGCTGTGACTGTGTCCCATTGCATTCATTTCCCGAAGCTGCCTAGAGAAGATTTAGGAGAGAGCCCAGATTCTTGTAAAGAACTGGGAGATAGAAGTAAAGAGATTGGGCTACTTTGCAGAAAAGCCACATCCTCACAGCACAACCAACACTCCAGCTGAGAGGAGGCTGTGCCTGACGTGTCCATGGAAAGGCTCTCCAATTCCCTGGGCTGTGCAGAGGGCAGGGCAGAGCCTAGGGAGCCTTGCAGAAGACACGGTGTTTGAGGAGTTAGTGATGTTGAACAGGCATGGCTGCTATGTGGGGCCCTGGTTAAGGTGCTAAGAACTTTGCACATTAGCGTGGGGATCTGCATGCTGGGAACCACCTGGAGTGCCCCATGCAGGTCTGTGCTGTGCACGGGTGTGTGTTATGCAGGACAGAATCACAGAATGGCTCAGCATAGGAGGGATCTCAAGGGGTCACTGCTCCAATCTCCCTGCTCAATCAGAGCCATCCTTGAGCATGTGGAACAGGCTTGTATCCAGATGGTTCTGGAATATCTCTAAAGAGAGAGCCTCCTGAACTTCTCTCTGCAACCTGCTGCAGTTCACGAGCACCCACATAGCAAAGCTCTTTCCTCAGATACAGCTGGACCTTCCTGCACATAATTTTCTGCCCATTTCCTCTTGTCCTAGTGTCTGACATCCCAGTGAAGTATCTGTACCCACCTCTTGGCACCTTCCCTTCAGATACTTGTAGACAATGATGACATGGCTGTGCTGGAATAGATCATGGGACGTTAGGAATGGGGCTGTGGCTGAGCCTCATCCCTAATGTGGTGCAGCTGTGTCAGATGGATGAACAGCACTGAAGGAAAAGGAGCACGGAATGCTGAGGTGTATTATCCAATCAGAAAAGAGTAAAAGAGCACACAGATGTTATGCATGTGACAAACAGGGTCTAGAAGGTTGTGCTGGGGAATAATAAAGTGCTGATGCTCATCACCATTATCTGTGTCAGTCATGTGTCCTCCGTCAGTGGCCAATTAGTTGTTTCTTCTCAAGGTCCAACTGGCCAAGACCCCTCAGCCTTTGTTCACAAAAGAGCTGCTCCACTCTAGTCATCACCTTTCTTCTCCTCTCGTCGACATTCTCCAGGAGCTCCATGTAACTTTTGGACTAAATAGCCCAGAACTGGACCCTGCACACCAGATCAGCCCCATCCGGGCTGAGTGGAGCCTCAGCTCCCTCGCCCTGCTGGCAATGCCCTTCCTAATGCTCCCCAGGACACTGTTGCCTCCTTGGCCACCAGGACACACTGCTGGTCCATGGGCAGCTTCTTGAACAGCTGCTTCCCAGCAGGTCAGACCCCAGATCTTGCTGCTGCATGGGCTTATTCCTCCCCAGGTGCATTTGCCTTGGCTGAATTCCAGAACGTTCTTCTCTGCCCATCTGTCCAACCTGTTGAGGTCCCTCTGAAGGGTTGCACATTCCCCTGGGATATTGGAAACTCCTCCTAACTGAGTGTTATCTGTGAACTTAATGAGGAGACTCTCCACTCCTCCATCTGAGTCACTGATGAAGACTGTAACCTCTTGGAAATTTCTGTTCTCTGCTACACTAGCTAACATAAACCTGTAATCTTTATGTGTCTCTTGAAGATGAACTGTATGTGGATCAAGAGGGGGAAGGCAGCTGGATCCCGCCCCAGAGACCACTCTACATGGAGGAGATAATACTTTAGCTGAGAAAGCACAGGCTTGTGCTCAGCTGTTCATATTCCCTGGCCACAGAACAACCACAGACAAGTCGTTAGAACAGAGGAGCCTGTGGGCAGCTCCCACAGGGTACTGGCTACTCCCACACCTGCCTGGCCTTGCCTTTATCTACAGGTGCACCAAGAACTTCCCACACAAGCATTTGTTCCCTTTGACAGTGAGAATCATGAGCAGGGTGCACTGGAGTAAAGTAAGAGAAAGTCAGTGGATTGCAGATAGAAGACAGAAGGAAGAAGGTGGGGAAGGGAAGGGAAGGGAAGGGAAGGGAAGGGAAGGGAAGGGAAGGGAAGGGAAGGGAAGGGAAGGGAAGGGAAGGGCATTCCTTTAGATACCCTGGACAGTCAGAAACCTGTATAGAGGGGTTTGAAACCTGTACAGGGTGGTCTGGGATCTGTACAGGGAGGTTGGAGACTGGCACAGAGCCCAGGAAGACACTGGCTTTGACTTTTGGCCATGGGAAAGACTTCCAACCCTCAGAGAGGAATTACAAGCCACAAAGATGTGATAGAGAATAGTGTAGTTTGTCACATTTGGGTTTTTAAAATAGGGGTGAATGGGGACAAGATGGAGGATTCTGGGCAGTCCCCTGGGTGCTTCTTCTTTATCTCCATCTTCTGCTGTGGCAGTAGCATAAAGTAGTTAGAGGAGATTCGGTCAGCGTAGAAATGACCTGTATAGTATAGAATGTAGACATTGGTGTGTAATTGTAAATAACAGATACCAAGTAATCGGTGTAAAAGATGATGAGCCGCAATCGGAGGAGGAGTCTTCGCCTGATGCTGGAGCTGCACGGATCTTGGCCGGGCACAGAGTGAAAGAAAAGATAAGAAATAATAAACAACATGAACAACCTTGAAAACAAAACATCTGAAGACTCTGTTTTGTTCCTGAGTCTGGACTGGGGCTTTTCAGAGGGCAAAGGACTCTAAACCGACCTAATCTAGGGAAAAGACCAAACCCGAGAGGAAGGGGAAGAGGAAAGGGGAGGGGAAGGGGAAGGGAAGAAGGGCTGACAGAATTAAGTGCAGTGTAAGTAAGAGTTAAATGCAGAGGGAGACCTGGAGTGGCAAGGAGACAAAGATGGACAAAAAAACTGACAGTATCTGAGAAGGGGAGGAAGGCAATGCTAAGAAGCAGAGGAGCTTAGGAGTGAGAAGCCTCATGCAGCACCCATGAGGTGGAAAGCAGGTCCTGTATGTGCAGGGACAAGTTTGTGCTCAGCTCCCTCAGCAGCTTCACCACTGTGTTCACTCTCAGCACAGAAGTATGTGCCAGAGTCATTGAGAAAGGCATGTTCTATTGAGAGGGTGATGCTGTCTCCTTTTATGTCGCTGCTCTTGAAATGGCCCTCAAAACCCTTCTCCACTGATGCCTTAGCACCTTCATATGCAGAGACCACCTGAGTCAGGCTGGAATTCTTCTCTGAAGGCAGGATGAACCAGTACATAGATCTGTAGGAAGATTTCTTCTTGGAACATTCCAGATTCACGGACTGGCCTTCTTTTATCACCATGTCTGGAGACTGTTCCAGGGCCAACACTGGAAAGGAAAAGTACAAGCAGTGAGGAGAAGAAAAAAAAAGTGAAAAATTTGAAGTAGGCACTGTGTGTTGGTAGGCAAAGGGTGAGAAGAAAGAAGGCAGCCAAGGGAGCAGCTCAAGGCATGGGACAGCTCTTCAGATCAGCAAGTGAATGTCCAGTCTCTCTGCAATAGCCAGGGTGCATTCCTGGGCAGTTTGTGTCCAAAAGCAGGAACCATCTGGGGGCTGCACAAAGAATGACAAATAGACAGCCACTGCAGAAGATTCAGGGATCCCTGCCCACCACATTCACTGCTTCTCCTCAGCACAGGAAGCTCTGCAGAACAAAGCACTGCCAGGAACTGGCTACAAAGCTGGGAGAGCAGCAGCAGGATCAATGGAGGTGCTCAGGGGTGCATGGAGTTCACTTACCCAGAGGGGCCAGCATGGCCACAAAGAAACAGCAGTGAACCATGGGGGAAAAGTCCCTTCCCTCTCAGCAACCTGCCTCTTGTAGCTGCCCAAAGATATGAGAGGAGGGAGCAGTGAGTGAGGGTGGGACATCTCGGGGTGGGGCTGGGCAAGAAATGTCAGAAGGCATTGGCTGGCTGGGAACCCTGGGGAATGACACAGACTAGGGCAGGAAAGCAGAACCCTGGCAGAGATGCAGTGGGTGGAAGGGGCAGGCTGGGCCTGGGTGGGTGAGGAGGGAAGGATGGGCTTGTAAGGACAGATCCGTGCTGGGATTGCACGGGAGGCTGAGTGTGAGCAAGGCAGAGCAATGCTGGCTGCTCCCCTTCTCCTTGTGAAACCCCTGGGAGATGGAGGAATGAAGGATAAAGGCCACACAGACGTGCCTTGAATTTTCCCAAGCACTTTCACTGTCTTCCCTACCCATGGCTGATTCAGTTCCTGCCTGGACACCTCACGTCCCACCTGGCTGAGTGATGGCTCTTTTTCTGTGTGCAGTGCAGTGAGCACAGCAAAGAACATCAGTGAGAGGGAGGCAGGAAAAGACAGCACAGCAGCCCAAGCACTTGGGAGGGTTCTCATGGACGTTGCAGTGACAGCAGCAGGAGAGCAGAGTAAATCCCTGTGAAGAGCTGAGGGACACTCAATGCCCTGGCATGGGAAGAGAGAAAGGATCGAGTGTGGCCCTCAGAGACAGCCATGAGGGTGACAAGGGGCTGAGGATGGGGCTCAGGGTGACCTCTCCTTGCTGACAGGAAAGTGGCTAAATACCTCCAGAGATGGCTTCTCCATGGCACCTGGGGCCTTGCTGGGGAGCCCAGGCTGTCTCTGACTGGTGCTGCCTGTGGCACAAGGGCTTCAGGAGCTTTGGCTTCAGCAGCACAGTTCATTTGGCACATTCAGGGATTGCTCAGGGACAGGGAGCATCTGTGTCACTGCCCCCTGTGTCCTGAGAATTGACCTCTGCAAGGAGATTGGCTTTCCTGGCAGGACTGAGCTGGTCCTCCAGTGGGCTGTGGAGGCTGCCACTGGGAGTCAGGCAGTGAGGGCACTGGGGTGTAGAAAGCAGCTGTACAGTGCAATTTTGGTCACTCAGGCTGTGCCAGTGACACCTCCCTGCTGCTCTGCTCACAGGCTGAGGAGACCCAGGCCACTGCATCCCCTCCACTGCGCCCTCAGGTGTTTCTGCTCTGAAGAACATCCACGGGTCCTCTCCTGCATGGCACAAAATCTGCACGGGAGAGCTGGGGAGCCCGATGGGCACAGGGACAGAGAGCATCTGGGACAGTGGCAAGGGGGAAAGGAACACAGGGAAGGAGTGACCGGCCATTCCACCAAAGTCTGCTGGCAGTACGTTTCCCTCTTCCTTCTCCTTCCTGTGCCAGGAGCTCTGCCTGACAATAGGGAAGGAGAAACAATTGAAAATCTGCTGGGATACTTGCTGGAACTTCTGCCTCAGAATGCTGGCAAGGAGAAGGCTCGTCAGGTGTCACCCAATAGAGTGTTTGGCTGAAGGAGAACTTTAAGTGGCAGTCCTGAGGAAAACTGCATGCAGGTGCTTAGCAGGAGGCAGGATTACCAGGTGGAGATTGTGGCACAGTGATGTGTTCTGCATTCACTGTGAGAATAATGGTGATGACAGAGTTTTAGTTGGAGTGAACCACTGCTTAGCCCAAATCCAGGACTTTAGAGTGTTTCATGCCCTGCCAGAGGGCAGGTGCACAAGCAGCTGGAAGGGAGCATTTCCAGGACAGCTGAGCCAAACTGGCCAAAAGGATATTTCCTCCCACTCAGCATGATGCTCAGTATGGAAACTGAGGGGATCTGGCCAGGTGCTGCCTATCACTGTGCACCACATGGATTTACTTGACTTTTTATTTCTCTCTCTTCTCCTTTTCATTTCCTCCTATTATTGCTCTGTTTATATCTCAATCAGAAAGTTTTATCCCCTTTTTCCCATCCCACCAGGGGAAGGGGGTCCTGAGAGAGTGGATGTAACACCTGGTGGCTGACTGGGCTTTAACCACAACAACCTGAGCACCAGACAGCATCTCCATGTCCCTACAGCTGTGGCACAAGCATGCACTTCACTCTCTAGTAAGGAATGTCCAGCTTCTGCTTTTGATGGATTATGAGAATTTATGTGAGGATTCCACTGAGCCTCAGCAATCTTAAGTAGAGATAATGAAGAATGAACAAGTCAGGGTAGCCCCCGTGTCTTGCAGCAAGCAGCAGGGGATGTAGTGGATGGGCCAGAGAAGATGCTCAGAAACACCAACAACCCCTGCTGAAAACTCCACTCGGACTCCTTCCTCCTGGTCCTTGTCCTGGTCACCAGGGATGTTCCATGGTCAACCTGGGCAGCCTCCTGCTGTGGGCAGGGACAATTCCCAAACATCAGTGTTCAGGCCACAGGGCAGTGGTGTAACTTGGGGTCCCTGGTGCACAGCACTGTGCCCATTCCCTGGAGACCAGTGGGGCCAAGGACCAGAGGGCCTTCTCCTTCCAGCTGGTGAAGAGGGAAAGCATTGTGTCAACTATTCCACATCCTGCTTCACCCACCAGGACTTGATGGAACAGATTGAAAGGAAGGAGAGATGGATGAGGAAGGGAATGTGAAGGGACTAGGTGTGAGAGGACTGAGTGGAAAAGTCAGGGGGACAGATAGAAAGACGTGAAAGGAGGGAACTGAGAAGCAGTCCTTGAATGGCAGAGAAATGAGCTGAGACAGTGAGGACAAGAAGAAATGAGAGACAAAAGGTGATTCAGAGATGGGAAAGAACAGAAAAGCAGCTAGAGACCATGCACAAGACAGACAGATGGACAGACAGACACACACACACACTGTCCCTCTTGAAGAGCTGGAGGGCAAGTGAAGAAAACATGGTTCTGTCAAACACAAGGCTCGGTGTGTGCTGGTGCCAGATCCCTGTTGGGCTGGAAAGGTTTGTGCTATGCTGCACCAGCCTTTGAGTCACTGTGGATCTTGTTCAGCACAGAAATATGTGCCTGTGTCATTGAGCAGGACATGCTGTATCTTCACCGATAAATGGTTGTTCCTAGTCCCATTACTCTGGAAGCGACCTTTGAATTCCTCCTCAATATCTGCTTTGTTGCCTTCCACTGAATATACAACCAACTGCATTCTGGCATCCTTCTCCATGGGTAGCTTGTACCAGGACAAGAATATGAAATCTTTCCCTGATGCAGAACATTCCAGAGTCACGGTGTCTCCCACCCGGACAACTGTATCTGGTGATTGCTGGAGGGCCCAGCCTGGAAAGACAGGAGAAGAAAGGTGGGAAGTGAAATGCATTGAGGAGGACAAAAAGACATATCCTTGAAGAATGCCATAGGATGGAATGCCACCAGGATATCAGAAAGCTTAGGAGAGAGCCATGCTTCTCTGAAAAAGACAGTAGGATGCAAAAACCCCAAACAAACCAGCTTCCAATGCAACAGCTGATCAATTTTGACAAGTAATGACTTTGGTACTATCAAATGAAGTATTAAAATGAAACAGGAAAAAAACTAATTTACAGCTTTGCAAGAGTTTTCCAATCCAACAGGTGGTGGAAAAGCTCACCTGGTTCATTGCCCATCCTCCCCCTGGAAGCCTTGGGGAAGGGACACTGCAAGCAAGTGGGAGCACAGCTGAGGAGGCAGCAGCAGCTCCAGTGCAGCTGCTCCAGAGGAAGGGAAGCCCACTTACCCACAGGGAGCAGGATGGCCACAAGGAACTGCTGGAAATCCATAGAGAAAGGTCCCTTGCTTCCAGCCACCTGCCCCTGGTGATAGCACAGCCACGGAGGTGTGTAAAGAGGAGAGGTGGAGAGGAGGAGATACGTCTCTCTGTGGCTGGGCAGGGGAGTGAGAGCGAGTCTGAAATGTGACAAGGCACTTGGCTGTCCGGGAAGGGTGGGGAATGACACCTGCAGGCAGTCAGGAAGTGCTTGTGCTCTGCTCCTCTGGCTTCCTGCTCTGTGTGGGAGTGGGTGTCCAGGAGGAGGTGGGAGTTCAGTGGGTGGCATCGTTCAGTGCTCTCATGGGGCAGGATGGGGCTGTGTGGCAGCCTGAGCATCTGCACAGGAAAGCACAGAATGGCAGGAAATGCTGGGAAGAGAAGATCTCAGGAATGCGTGTGCCTGGCTGTGTCCTGCTGTTTGTCTCCTCCCCAGCCACCCTCACACTCACAGACTCCCAGCCCTGCAAGCTGCAATGTGGAATCTCTGCTTGTCCCAGCCAGGCCTGACCTTTTGTCCAGGTGTGGGAAAAGCTGCTGACCTGCCAACCTGGTGTCTCTTGGAGCACGACAGAGAATAAATTGTTCTGTAACTGTTGTGCTCTAACTCCAAAAGGGAATCCCAAGGGGAGAACAGGCTGCCTTTGCCTCTGCACTGGGACTGCCCCTTGAGAGACTGCACCTCAGAGAGATTTCTGAGGAGAAGGGTGTGCCCCACAGGATGTGCTGCTATAGATTGGCCTTCTCCATGCCAGAGAAGAAGGGATACTCTCCCTGCCTCTTCATTGCAGCACTCTGCAAAAGGGGCACCAGGACACAAATGGACAAAGCTCTGGAGAAAATCATGTCTTCTTCCCTGCACACAGTTTTGTTCACCTGCACAGGGCAGTGGGAAATGCCAGCAGGCAGGAGGAGACACCTGTAGTTTGTGTGCACTGAGTCTGGGTGCAGAGGTCTGGCAGGGACTCTGCACATCCGTGCTGGGCTGTGTGCCCACCAATTCATGGCAGGGTAAGGCTGGCCCATTGTAGTGGTTTCATGTTCATCTCTGTTTCTGTTTGCCATATTTCATGTAGTGGTTTAATGTCTTTTTGCTGTAATACAGGATTACGAGGAAAACACAAAACAGGCTCAACTCAAAAGTAACCACATAGTTTTTATTAATACACACTAAGAAGAAGAAAGTGAGGAAAAAAAACCCAAACAAAAACAAAACACAAAAAACAAATGAAACTTCCAAAACAACCCTCTCTCCTACCACCAAATGTTAACTTTCCCACAAACAATGTAAAGAGGCAAAACTCAGAACTCCATATCAGTACCACTCATAAAATAGTCTTTCATTCAGTCTTTGAGAGAACTGTCTCCTGTTTTGTTTTGTCAACTTTTCACAAGATAAACACCCTGCTTGTGGCTTCTAACTCTCACAAAAGCAGCCCACCTGGGAACTTCTGCTGCTGTAGACTTCCCATATGACGTAGCCTTTCCCATGACTACCTGTGGTCCATGGACTCACATATTGGGGTGTCGCTTTTCAAAGATGCACAACTCAAAGGCAAAAGATCTTTCATTTCAAGGAACAGACCTATCTTCTCAGTTCTTTACTGGCACAGACAGCTTCTTCTCATCTCTCTTCCTGTTCAAACATCTTATGGGATCACCATATCCAGTAATTCACAGATACCTTTGCTCAAAATCCACAAATCATCTCCGCAATTCATGTAGTCCACGATGTAAAAGAATACTCTAGCAAATTCATATTATAGTTTGTTACCGCAACTCACAGGAGGTTTTTCGGCTTAGAACCAAGGCAACTGTCTTGGTTTGGAAAGACAGGTATCTGCCTGGAAAAGCTGGAATTTTCCTTGGAATGGAGTATGTAAACCCCACACCCCTCCAAATTATAATTTTGCAATTAAGGGCTTTCAGGCAAAGATTTGGAAATAGGAATAACAGTACTTTACTAGGAATATTAACAATACAAATATAGTAGAAAATAAAACCACCCAACCAAACAAGCAACCAAAGAAACAACAATCCTGGAAAAACCCTGACAGAGTCAGAGCTACAACCTGACACCCTGTTGGTCAGGGTGTTAGAAGCAGTCCAAAAGTAAATCCTTCTGGAGTGGAAGATGTGGTTCTGTTGGAGTGGAGATGATCCTGTAGAAAAGGGTCCAGTGATGGTGAGAAGGGTCCAGTCTTCCTTCGGGAATCAGGTGAAGCCGGATACCTTCGTGTTCCTGTGTCTCAGTTTTTATTTAGGTAGGAATGGTTGGCTCCTCCCACTGGGTGGAGCATCTCACAATGGGACAACTCGTGACAAGCCTGGGGAGAAGAACAGCTTGAGGAATCTTAATGGCCCATTCTGAAAGAGATAAGAAACAATGCCCCACCTGGTTTTAACAGTTGGCGCTCACCATTATCAGAAGGCACCCACCCTCCTCCCCCAGAGTAACAAGAGATAAAGAAGATCTCCCCAACTGCTTTCAGCAGTTGAAATAGAATACACATTTTTGGTTCCATAACCTAAGACAGCAACTTGTCATCTCTTCCACCTAAGAGGTCACCCTTACTCTACTGACTTTGAGATCTCCATATTGTCTCCTTACATGTCGCCAATCTGGCCTTACATGTCTCTCAGTAAGAAAAGAGTTATGGCTTTGAAGGTTTCATCTGTGCTAAGAAGGAGTTTAATCTTGCCCACGTCCTCTTTCTCTGGGCTGCAGCTCACAATGTCCCACTTCAAGGCCGCGCTGATGGGGGGAAGTCACAGAGAGAGCTCGGAGTGTCTCAGGCAGTCAGGAATCTGTTGTCGCTTTTTCTGCCACCACCGTGGCGGCCTGGTTTAGGATAGACGGCACGGCTTCCACAAGCTTTGTGTGGAGCTCGGGCTAATAACACAGCTGACACCAATGTGGTGGATCGTCAAAAGCGTTTATTACCTAAAGCATGGAGTTTAAATACTATCTGGGTCTTCGCTACGTCAAAGGGGTCTTACTACACTTCCTGGGGGTAATGGAAAAATCCTGGTATGTCTGTGGAGGGGGGTTTGTGTCCTTGAGGTAGAGCTTATCTCGGGGGTGGAATGTGCCTTGCCCTTCCCGTGACAATCCCGACTTTTCTTCCGAGCGCCTGTCCCTCTCCAATTCACATCTTCCCCACAGGAATCTCAACAGCCAGGGATGTAGATGGCTCCTGCCCACCCCTCGGTCTCACCCTCCGGGGTGGGCCCAGCCCGGCCGGTGGCAGAAGCAGAGCCTTGCTGAGCCCCAAGCTGCCATCAGGGGCTGCAGCCTCTCCTGCCCCTCGCTGGTGGCTGGGGACAGGGAGGCTCAGAGACACGGCCAGGGCCAGGCTGGGCTCTCGCCCCGCAGCGGGAGGGAAGCGGTGGGCCCGGCCGGGCCACCCGGCCCTGGGGGACCACAGGGCAGACTGGGACTGGCTCTGTTAACTACCTGTTCCAAGGCAGGACAGAAAAGGGCTTGGCTTGGACACACTCAGGATTTATATGGGTATTACCAAAAGACACCTTGAGCTTTCTCAGTGGTCAACCCATATGCCAATAGCTAAAAAATGGCTTCTGATAAGTCTCTGTCCTTTCCAACAAAATTCTAAGGTCCTGACAGGGCAATATTCCATATTCCTCTTCAACTAAAAACCAAGCTGTGTTAATCCATGACACCCAGACAAGACATCAGTGATCCAGCTGCTCAAGGCTGTCATGGGCTTGGCAGGGGAGCTGTTCCCCTGGGGCCTGTCAGCAGAGGACAGCAGCAATGCCTCCAGCTCCCAAACCCTCTGCTGCAGCTCTGAGTGTGTCCCACTGCATTCATTTCCTCAATCTACCTAGAGAAGATTCAGGAGAGAGCCCAGATTCCTCTAAAGAAGTGTGAGATAGAGGTAAAGAGATTGGGCTAATTTGCCAAAACACCACATCCTCACACTACTCACACCACTCTAGCTGAGAGGAGGCTGTGCCTGATGTGTCCATGGAAAGGCTCTCCAATGCCCTGGACCGTCCAGAGGGCAGGGCAGTGCCTAGGGTGCCTGGTAGAAGACATGGTGTTTGAGGAGTTAGTGATGTTGAACAGGCATGGCTGCTATGTGAGGCCCTGGTTAAGGTGTTAAGAACTTTGCACATTAGCATGGGGATCGGCAGGCTGGGAACCACCTGGAGTGCCCCATGCAGGTCTGTGCTGTGCACGGGTGTGTGTTATGCAGGACAGAATCACAGAATGGGTCAGCATAGGAGGGACCTCAGGGGTCATTGCTGCAATCTCCCTGCTCAAGCAGAGCCATCCCAGAGCATGTGGAACAGGCTCATATCCAGATGGTTCTGGAATATCTCCAGAGAGAGCCTCCAGAACTTCCCTCTGGGCAGCCTGCTCCAATGCATGGTCACCATCATAGCAAAGCTCTTGTCTCATATTCTGGTGGAACTTCCTGTGCATCATTTTCTGCCCATTGTGTCTTGTCTTAGTTCCTGACAACATGGAGAAGAGGCTGAATCTACCTATTGGCACCTTCCCTTCAGATACTTATAGTCACTGATGAGGTGCCCTCTGAGTTGTTTCTTCTTGATGCCAAACAGGCCAGGCTCCCACAGCCTCTTTGCTCCCAAAAGAGGTGTCCCACTCTATTCTTCACCTTTCTCCTCCACTGGACCTGCTCCAGGAGCTCCATGTACTCTCTCTTATACTGAAGAGCCCAGAACAGGACATTGCACTCAGATGTCCTTCACCAGGGCTGAGTCGAGCCTCAGCTCCCTCATCCTGCTGGCAGTGCTCTTCCTAATGCTCCCCAGGACACTGTTGCCTCCTTGGCCACAAGGACACACTGCTTGTCCATGGGCAGCTTTTTGTCCATGGGGAGCCCCAGGTCCTTCTCTGAACAGCTGCTTCCCAGCAGGTCAGCTCCCAGCCTGTGCTGCTGCATGGGCTTATTCCTCCCCAGGTGCATTTGCCTTGGTGGAATTTCAAAAAGTTCCTCTCTACCCATCTCTCCAACCTATTGAGATCCCTCTGAAGGGCTGCACAGGCCCCTGGGATATTGGAAACTCCTCCTAACTGAGTGTTACCAGTGAACTTGATAAGGAGACTCTCTACCCCTCCATCTGAGTCACTGATGAAAAGAACACTGTAACCTCTTGGAAATTTCTGTTATCTGCTACACTAGCTAACATAAACCTGTAATCTTTATGTGTTTGATGAAGATGAACTGTATGTGGATCAAGAGGGGGAAGGCAGCTGGATCCCGCCCCAGAGACCACTCTACATGGAGGAAATAATACTTTAGCTGAGAAAGCACAGGCTTGTGCTCCGCTGTTCATATTCCCTGGCCACAGAACAACCACAGACAAGTCATTAGAACAGAGGAGCCTGTGGGCAGCTCCCACAGGGTACTGGCTACTTCCACACCTGCCTGGCCTTGCCTTTATCTACAGGTGCACCAAGAACTTCCCACACAAGCACTTGTTCTCTTTGACAGTGAGAATCATGAGCAGGGTGGTCTTGAGTAAAGTAGGAGAAAGTCAGTGGAGTGCTGATTGAAGACTGAAAGAAGAAGTTGGGAGAGGGAAGAGAGACAGAAGGAAGACGAAATGCTGATAGAATTAGGTGTGGTGCAAATAAGAGTTAAATACAGAGGGAGACTTGGAGTGGCAAGGAGACAAAGATGAACAAAGAAACTGACAGTATCTGAGAAAGGCAGCAAGGCAAAGCTAGGAAGCAGAGGAGCTAATGAGTGAGAAGCCTCATGCAGCACCCATGAGGTGGAAAGCAGGTCCTGTATGTGCAGGGACAAGTTTGTGCTCAGCTCCCTCAGCAGCTTCACCACTGTGTTCACTCTCAGCACAGAAGTATGTGCCAGAGTCATTGAGAAAGGCATGTTCTATTGAGAGGGTGATGCTGTCTCCTTTTATGTCACTGCTCTTGAAATGGCCCTCAAAACCCTTCTCCACTGATGCCTTAAGTCTTTCATAAGCATAAACCACCTGGGTCAGGCTGGAATTCTTCTCTGAAGGTAGCATGAACCAGTACATAGCTGTGCTGGAGGATTTCTTCTTGGAACATTCCAGATTCACGGACTGGCCTTCTTTTATCACCATGTCTGGAAACTGTTCCAGGGCCAACACTGGAAAGGAAAAGTACAAGCAGTGAGGAGAAGAAAAAAAAAGTGAAAAATTTGAAGTAGGCACTGTGTGTTGGTAGGCAAAGGGTGAGAAGAAAGAAGGCAGCCAAGGGAGCAGCTCAAGGCATGGGACAGCTCTTCAGATCAGCAAGTGAATGTCCAGTCTCCCTGCAATAGCTAGGGTGCATTCCTGGGCAGTTTGTGTCCAAAACCAGGAACCATCTAGGGGCTGCACAAAGAATGACAAATAGACAGCCATTACAGAAGATTCAGGGATCCCTGCCCACCACATTCACTGCTTCTCCTCAGCACAGGAAGCTCTGCAGAACAAAGCACTGCCAGGAAATGGCTACAAAGCTGGGAGAGCAGCAGCAGGATCAATGGAGGTGCTCAGGGCTGCGTGGAGTTCACTTACCCAGAGGGGCCAGCATGGCCACAAAGAAACAGCAGTGAAGCATGGGGGAAAAGCCCCTTCCCTCTCAGCAACCTGCCTCTTGTAGCTGCCCAAAGATATGAGAGGAGGGAGCAGTGAGTGAGGGTGGGACATCTCGGGGTGGGGCTGGGCAAGAAATGTCAGAAGGCATTGGCTGGCTGGGAACCCTGGGGAATGACACAGACTAGGGCAGGAAAGCAGAACCCTGGCAGAGATGCAGTGGGTGGAAGGGGCAGGCTGGGCCTGGGTGGGAGGGGAGGGAAGGCTGGGCTTGTAAGGACAGATCCGTGCTGGGATTGCATGGGAGGCAGAGTGTGAGCAAGGCAGAGCAATGCTGGCTGCTCCCCTTCTCCTTGTGAAACCCCTGGGAGATGGAGGAATGAGGGATAAAGGCCACACAGAGGTGCCTTGAATTTTCCCCAGCCCTTTCCCTGTCTTCCCCACCCATGGCTGATTCAGTTCCTGCCTGGACACCCCACGTCCCACCTGGCTGCCTGATGGCTCTTTTTCTGTGTGCAGTGCAGTGAGCACAGCAAAGAACATCAGTGAGAGGGAGGCAGGAAAAGACAGCACAGCAGCCCAAGCACTTGGGAGGGTTCTCATGGACATTGCAGTGACAGCAGCAGGAGAGCAGGGTAAATCCCTGTGAAGAGCTGAGGGACACTCAATGCCCTGGCATGGGAAGAGAGAAAGGATCCAGTGTGGCCCACAGGGACAGCCCTGAGGGTGACAAGGGGCTGAGGATGGGGCTCAGGGTGACCTCTCCTTGCTGACAGGAAAGTGGCTAAATACCTGCAGAGATGGCTTCTCCATGGCACCTTGGGCCTTGCTGGGGAGCCCAGGCTGTCTCCAGCTGGTGCTGCCTGTGCCACAAGGGCTTCAGGAGCTTTGGCTGCAGCAGCACAGTTCATTTGGCACATTCAGGGATTGCTCAGGGACAGGGAGCATCTGTGTCACTGCCCCCTGTGTCCTGAGAATTGACCTCTGCAAGGAGATTGGCTTTCCTGGCAGGACTGAGCTGGTCCTCCAGTGGGCTGTGGAGGCTGCCACTGGGAGTCAGGCAGTGAGGGCACTGGGGTGTAGAAAGCAGCTGTACAGTGCAATTTTGGTCACTCAGGCTGTGCCAGTAACACCTCCCTGCTGCTCTGCTCACAGGCTGAGGAGACCCAGGCCACTGCATCCCCTCCACTGCGCCCTCAGGTGTTTCTGCTCTGAAGAACATCCACGGGTCCTCTCCTGCATGGCACAAAATCTGCACGGGAGAGCTGGGGAGCCCGATGGGCACAGGGACAGAGAGCATCTGGGACAGTGGCAAGGGGGAAAGGAACACAGGGAAGGAGTGACTGGCCATTCCACCGAGGTCTGCTGGCAGCACGTTTCCCTCCTCCTTCTCCTTCCTGTGCCAGGAGCTCTGCCTGACAATAGGGAATGAGGAACAAGTGGAAATAGGTTGGGATCCCTGCTGGAACTTCTGCCTCAGAACACTGGCAAGGAGAAGGCTCGTGGGGTGTCACCCAATAGAGTGTTTGGCTGAAGGAGAACTTTCAGTGGCAGTCCTGAGGAAAACTGCTTGCAGGTGCTGAGCAGGAGGCAGGATTACCAGGTGGAGACTGTGGCACAGTGCTGTGTTCTGCATTCACTGTGAGAATAATGGTGATGACAGAGTTTGAGTTGTGGTGAAACCCCTGCTTAGCCCAAATCCAGGACTTCAGAGTGTGTCTTGCTCTGCCAGATGGCAGGTGCACAAGCAGCTGGAAGGGAGCATTTCCAGGACAGCTGAGCCAAACTGGCCAAAAGGATATTTCCTCCCACTCAGCATGATGCTCAGTATGGAAACTGAAGAGCTGGCCAAGTGCTGCCCATCCCTGCTCAAGGATGGGCTGGACACCCTGTCAGTGGATCGTGAATGTCAGTACTGTGCATCACATGGATTTACTTGACTTTTTATTTCTCTCCCTTCTCTTTTTCAGTTCTTCCTGTTAGTGCTCTGTTTGTATCTCAACCTGGAAGTTTTGTCCCCTTTTTCCCATCCCACCAGGGGAAGGGGGTCCTGAGAGAGTGGCTGTAACACCTGGTGGCTGAATGGGCCTTAACGACAAAAACCTGAGCACCAGACAGCATCTCCATGTCCCCACAGCTATGGCATCAGCTGCAGCTCCCTTGACCAAGGCTGCACTTCACACTTCATTAAGGAATGTCCAGCTTCTGCTCTTGATGGATTATGAGAATTTATGTGAGGATTCCACTGAGCCTCTGCACTCTGTTTTAAGCTAAAGAGCAATAAGCAAGTCACGCTCAGCAAAGCAGCAGTGGATGTAATGGGTGGGCCAGACAAGATGCTCAGAAACATCAATAACCTCTGCTTGTGGTGGTGTGTTTTTGTTAAGTTATTGGGTTTTTTCCAGTGGTTTGTTCTTGCTACCCCCCGATATGTGTGGTTTTATCCCAGGTTTTCCCTTCCCTTGTCCAGTTGTCATTCACCCCCCAAACACACCTGTTACAGTATTCACCTAGTGTCAATCTTCCTGAGCCACTTCCCATATTTCCAGAGACTTCCCTGTCAATCCCTGTTATCCCTACCCCCCTGCCTAAACTCTGCCGTGGAATTTCCAATTTCCTCAATGTCATTAGTCCACGTGATCCTTTCCACCCCCCTTGCCTTCCCTTACGGCTGTCAGACTGTGGGTCCCTCATCATCCCCCTCCCTGTTGTATCCCTGATTGGTTAGAAAATTGTATCTTCCCCCGTTCCTCTCCCATATAAAAGACGGTGCAAACTGCGAGGTTTTGGGTTTTGCCACTGCACCCCCTGGGGAAATAAATCCTTTGAGAAACACATGAGAAACTCTCTCCCTGTTCTTTACTCCGATTCAAGGCACATCACAGCCGACAGCCGTTGAGAACAGCCGCGTGCTGCGCTATCGGCAGCGCTGCTCCATCACAACCCGAGCCCGAGAAACAGTGCGGGAGCGGCCGCTCTTGGTGCAAGGGCCAGGGTGTGCGACTTAGCCGGGCATCTCCGGCCTTTGTGTCACCTGCCGAAAACTCCACTCGGACTCCTTCCTCCTGGTCCTTGTGCTGGTCACCAGGGACATTCCATGGCCAACCTGGGCAGCCTCCTGATGTGGGCAGGGACAATGCCCAAACATCAGTGTTCAGGCCACAGGGCAGTGGTGTAACTTGGGGTCCCTGGTGCACAGCAGTGTGACAATTCCCTGGAGACCAGTGGTGCCAAGGACCAGAGGGCCTTCTCCTTCCAGCTGGTGGAGAGGGAAAGCACTGTGTCAACTATTCCACATCCTGCTTCACCCACCAGGAGTTGATGGAACAGATTGAAAGGAAGGAGAGATGGATGGATGAGGAAGGGAATAGGAAACAGGAAGGGACTAGGTGTGAGAGGAGAGAAAGGAAAGGTCAGGGGGACACACAGAAAGCCATGAAAGGAGGGAAGTGAGAAGCAATCTGTGAATGGTAGAGAAATGAGCTGAGACAGTGAGGACAAGAAGAAATGAGAGACAAAAGGTGATTCAGAGATGGGAAAGAACATAAAAGCAGCTAGAGACCATGCAGAAGATAGACAGATGGACAGACAGACACACACACAGTCATTCCTGAATGACTGGAGGGCAAGTGAAGAAAACATGGTTCTGTCAAACACAGGGCTCAGTGTGTGCTAGTGGCAGATCCCTGTTTTACTGGAAAGGTGTAATGGTTTCACATTCACCAGTTTTGACCTTTCCCAGCCAATGCACCAATTATGTGATGGTTTCATTGTTTGCTATTTTTTTTAAATAAGACTAGGAGAAAACAAAAGGCAAAACAGGCTTACCTTAAAGTTACAAAGATAGTTTATTCACACACACTAAAAGAATGAAAAAAGGAAGAAAAAAAATTGATTCTTTCAAAACATCCTTCCACATCCCCCCACAAGTGTTCACTTTCCCACAAAACAACCTAAAGAGACAAAACCTGTAATTTTCAGTCAGTTTTACCATTTAAAAATAATCTTCCGTCAGTTCTTTTAGGGAAGGAGTGTCTCTTAGAACTTCCATGGATTTTTTCCCACTGACAACATAGAACAGTTCTCTTGTGGGTTTCATCTCTCACAAAGACAGCTGCCCAGGAACCTGTCTTTGTGAAGTCCCTTCCAAAAGCAGCTTTCCCAACACTGCACATGGGCCATATCTGCTGATTAGGAGTACTGTTTAAGGATGCCTCTCCTAGTATAAAACAAAGATTCCCTTCTTCCATCTCCAAAATCATCTTCATCTCAAAAACTAAAAATCTCCTTTTCCTTAGAAGCAAAGAGCTTCATACCACTTTAAACTAGAGCCTTTATATCCCCCCAACAGCATTCATATGTTACAGGAGAAGTAGTCCATTCTCTAGAGTTTACTAGAGACGTCCAGCCAAATTAGGCCACTCCTCCTCCTTTGCCCTAAATAGTCTTTTCACTCTCTCTTCACTGACTTCAGTTCTATGCTGTGTCTCTTTATGGTTCAATCACTTTGTCTGTCCTCACTCTGGGAAGGGCCGGTGCTCTGGAAGTTCATTTGCTGGCAGAAAGAGTTAAAGCTTGCCCAGCCTGCGGTGCTCATGTGATCTCTGCTGACGGGAGCCACAAAGATCTCAAGGCCATGCCGGTGGAGAGGCTGCTGGATGCCTCCTTTTCCACGCCTCCATCTCAAGGTGTGGGACACTTAGAGCTGCTCCCTGCGACCCAAGGAATGAGGGGTGGAGCCCCACAGCCATGGCCAGCGGCACGGGCAGCTGCTGGGGCGAGCTTAAAACTCCTTGGATGTTAGTAGCCAGGGCTTTTCCTCCCCTCCCCTGCTGCTGGCTGTTATCGGCCGGGCCATGGCCAGGCCCCCTGTGCCGCGGCCCCAGGCAGGTGGCCAGCCCTGAGCTGCAGCCTCTCCTCTCTGCCACCAGCAGCTGGGGAAAAGGGGGCTCAGCCGGCCCTTATTTGCTGCCCATAATGTTACCTGGTGGCTCACCGTGAGAAAAGAGGGCGGCTGGAACGCAGTCGCAGCTTTATATGGGCATTGCCAAAAGTCACATTCCATTTTCACAGTGGCCAAACCCCATGCCAATAGCCAAGAACTGGCTCCTGATAGGTCCCAGTTCTTTCCAAAGAAATCTAAGGTCCCACCAGGGCAATATTCCATAATCTTCTTCAGCTAAAAAGCAAACTGTGTTAGCCCATAACAATATCCACCCCTTGACTTTTGGGAAATACACATACAAAAACTTATTATCAAAATTACATACAACATACAACTCTTATCTACTTAAACGATAAACTGTTCCACCCTTAGATATTTCACCATAATTCTCCTTAACATACTAATGCTTCCTTTTGCATTTTTTTTCTCCTAGTCATATTTCAGAAAATAGCAAACACTGAAACCATACCAAAAGGTTTGTGCTATGCTGCACCAGCCTTTGAGCCACTGTGATCTTGTTCAGCACAGAAATATGTGCCTGTGTCATTGAGCAGGACATGTTGTATCTTCACCGATAAATGGTTGTTCTTAGTCCCATTACTCTGGAAGCGACCTTTGAATTCCTCCTCAATATCTGCTTTGTTGCCTTCCACTGAATATACAACCAACTGCATTCTGGCATCCTTCTCCATGGGTAGCTTGTACCAGTACATGTATATGAAATCTTTCCCTGATGCAGAACATTCCAGAGTCACGGTGTCTCCCACCCGGACAACTGTATCTGGTGATTGATGGAGGGCCCAGCCTGGAAAGACAGGAGAAGAAAGGTGGGAAGTGAAATGCATTGAAGAGGACAAAAAGACACATCCTTGAAGAATGCCATAGGATGGAATGCCACCAGGATATCAGAAAGCTTTGGGAGAGAGCCATGCTTCTCTGAAAAAGACTGTAGGATGCAAAAACCCCAAACAAACCAGCTTCCAATGCAACAGTAAATCTGTTTTGACAAGTAATCACGTTGGTACTATCAAATGAAGTATTAAAAATGGACAAGAAAACACGAGTTTGCAGTTTTGCAAAGTTTTCCAATTCAACAGGTGGTGGAAAAGGTCACCTGGTTCATTGCCCATCCTCCCCCTGGAAGCCTTGGGGAAGGGGCACTGCCAGCAAGTGGGAGCACAGCTGAGGAGGCAGCAGCAGCTCCAGTGCAGCTGCTCAAGAGGAAGGGAAGCCCACTTACCCACAGGGAGCAGGATGGCCACAAGGAACTGCTGGAAATCCATAGAGAAAGGCCCCCTGCTTCCAGCCACCTGCCCCTGGTGACAGCACAGCCACGGAGGTGTCTAAAGAGGAGAGGTGGAGAGGAGGAGATACGTCTCTCTGTGGCTGGGCAGGGGAGTGAGAGCGAGTCTGAAATGTGACAAGGCACTTGGCTGTCCGGGAAGGGTGGGGAATGACACCTGCAGGCAGTCAGGAAGTGCTTGTGCTCTGCTCCTCTGGCTTCCTGCTCTGTGTGGGAGTGGGTGTCCAGGAGGAGGTGGGAGTTCAGTGGGTGGCATCGTTCAGTGCTCTCATGGGGCAGGATGGGGCCGTGTGGCAGCCTGGGCATCTGCATAGGAATGCACAGAATGGCAGGAAATGCTGGGAAGAGAAGGAGATCTCAGGAATGCGTGTGCCTGGCTGTGTCCTGCTGTTTGTCTCCTCCCCAGCCACCCTCACACTCACAGACTCCCAGCCCTGCAAGCTGCAATGTGGAATCTCTGCTTGTCCCAGCCAGGCCTGACCTGTTGTCCAGGTGTGGGAAAAGCTGCTGACCTGCCCACCTGGTGTCTCTTGGAGCACGACAGAGAATAAATAGTTCTGTAACTGTTGTGCTCTAACTCCAAATGTGAATCCCAAGGAGAGGACAGGCTGCCTTTGCCTCTGCACTGGGACTGCTCCTTGAGAGACTGCACCTCAGAGAGATTACTGAGGAGAAGGGTGTGCCCCACAGGTTGTGCTGCTACAGATTGACCTTCTCCATGCCAGAGAAGAAGGGATACTCTCCTTGCCTCTTCATTGCAGCACACTGCAAAAGGGGCTCCAGGACACAAATGGACAAAGCTCTGGAGAAAATCATGTCTTCTTCTCTGCACACAGTTTTGTTCACCTGCCCAAGGCAGTAGGAAATGCCTGCAGGCAGGAAGACACAGCTGTAGTTTGTGTGCACTGAGTCTGGGTGCAGAGGTCTGGCAGAGACTCTGCACATCCCTGCTGGGCTGTGTGCCCACCAATACACAGCAGGGTAAGGATGGCCTGTGCAAGACATCAAGTGATCCAGCTGCTCAAGGCTGTCATGGGCTTGGCAGTGAAGATGTTCCCCTGGGGCCTGTCAGCAGAGGACAGCAGCAATGCCTCCAGCTCCCAAACCCTCTGCTGCAGCTCTGAGTGTGCCCCATTGCATTCATTTCCCCAAGCTGCCTAGAGAAGATTCAGGAAAGAGCCGAGATTCCTCTAAAGAGCTGGGAGATAAAAGAGATTGGGCTGCTTTGCCCTCATACCAGGACCAGCACTTCAACTGAGAGGAGGCTGTGCCTGATGTTTCCATGAAAAGGCTCTTGTCCTAGTGCCTGACATCCCAGTGAAGTATCTGTACCCACCTCTTGATACCCTTCCTTCAGATACTTGAAGACGATGACATGGCAGTGCTGGAATAGATCATGGGACGTTAGGAATGGGGCTGTGGCTGAGCCTCATCCCTAATGTGGTGCAGCTGTGTCAGATGGATGAACAGCACTGAAGGAAAAGGAGCACGGAATGCTGAGGTGTATTGTCCAATCAGAAAAGAGCAAAAGAGCACACAGATGTTATGCATTAACAAAGAGGGTATAGAAGGTTATGCTGGGGAATAATAAAGTGCTGATGCATGTCACCATTATCTGTGTCAGTCGTGTGTCCTCCGTCAGTGGCCAATTAGCTGTTTCTTCTCAAGGTCCAACTGGCCAAGACCCCTCAGCCTTTGTTCACAAAAGAGCTGCTCCACTCTAGTCATCACCTTTCTTCTCCTCTCGTCGACATTCACCAGGAACTCCATGTCTCTCTACACTCCAGATGTGCCTCACCAGGGCCGAGTGGAGCCTCACCTCCCTCGCCCTGCTGGCAATGCTCTTCCTAATGCTTCCTAGGACACCCTTGGCTCCTTGGACACCAGGACACACTGCTGGTCCATGGGGACCGTCTTGTCCATGGGGGCCCCCAGGTCCTTCTCTGAACAGCTGCTTCCCAGCAGGTCAGCCCCCAGCCTGTGCTGCTGCATGGGCTTATTCCTCCCCAGGTGCATTTGCCTTGGTGGAATTTCAAAAAGTTCCTCCCTGCCCATCTCTCCAACCTGTTGAGTTCCCTCTGAAGGGCTGCACAGCCCCTTGGGATATTGGAAACTCCTCCTAACAGGGTGTTATCTGTGAACTTAATGAGGAGACTCTCTACCCCTCCATCTGAGTCACTGATGAAAAGAACACTGTAACCTCTTGGAAATTTCTGTTATCTGCTACACTAGCGAACATTACCTGTAATCTTTATGTGTTTGCTGAAGATGAACTGTATGTGGATCAAGAGGGGGAAGGCAGCTGGATCCTGCCCCAGAGACCACTCTACATGGAGGAGATAATACTTTAGCTGAGAAAGCACAGGCTTGTGTTCAGCTGTTCATATTCCCTGGCCACAGAACAACCACAGACAAGTCGTTAGAACAGAGGAGCCTGTGGGCAGCTCCCACAGGGTACTGGCTACTTCCACACCTGCCTGGCCTTGCCTTTATCTACAGGTGCACCAAGAACTTCCCACACAAGCACTTGTTATCTTTGACAGTGAGAATCATGAGCAGGGTGCACTGGAGTCAAGTAGGAGAAAGTAGTGGAGTGCAGATTGAAGACAGAAAGAAGAAGGTGAAGGAGGGAAGAGAGACAGAAGAAAGAAGAAGTGCTGATAGAATTAAGTGTAGTGCAAGTAAGAGCTAAATGCAGAGGGAGGCCTGGAGTGGCAAGGAGACAAAGATGAATAAAGAAACTGACAGTATCTGAGAAAGGCAGCAAGGCAAGGCTAGGAAGCAGAGGTGCGAATGAGTGAGAAGCCTCATGCAGCACCCATGGGGTGGAAAGCAGGTCCTGTATGTGCAGGGACAAGTTTGTGCTCAGCTCCCTCAGCAGCTTCACCACTGTGAAGCTCGCCCTCAGAACAGTAGTATGTGCCAGAGTCATTGAGAAAGGCACGTTCTATTGAGAGTGTGATGCTGTCTCCTTTTATGTCACTGCTCTTGAAATGGCCCTCAAAACCCTTCTCCACTGATGCCTTAGCACGATTTACTGCAGAAGCCACTAGGGTCAGACTGGAATTCTTCTCTGAAGGCAGGATGAACCAGTACATAGCTGTGCTGGAGGATTTCTTCTTGGAACATTCCAGATTCATGGACTGGCCTTCTTTTATCACCATGTCTGGAGACTGTTCCAGGGCCAACACTGGAAAGGAAACGTACAATCAGTGAGGAGCAGGAAAAAAAGTGAAAAATTTGAAGTAGGCACTGTGGGTTGACAGGCAAGTGGTAAGAAGAAAGAAGGCAGCCAAGGGAGCAGCTCAAGGCATGGGACAGCTCTTCAGATCAGCAAGTGAATGTCCAGTCTCTCTGCAATAGCCAGGGTGCATTCCTGGGCAGTTTGTGTCCAAGAAAGGAACCATTTAGGGGCTGCACAAAGAATGACAAATAGACAGCCATTGCAGAAGATTCAGGGATCCCTGCCCACCACATTCACTGCTTCTTCTCAGCACAGGAAGCTCTGCAGAACAAAGCAGTGCCAGGAACTGGCTACAAAGCTGGGAGAGCAGCAGCAGGATCAATGGAAGTGCTCAGGGCTGTGTGGAGTTCACTTACCCAGAGGGGCCAGCATGGCCACAAAGAAACAGCAGTGAAGCATGGGGGAAAAGCCCCTTCCCTCTCAGCAACCTGCCTCTTGTAGCTGCCCAAAGATATGAGAGGAGGGAGCAGTGGGTGAGGGTGGGACATCTCGGGGTGGGGGTGGCCAAGAAATGTCAGAAGGCATTGGCTGGCTGGGAACCCTGGGGAATGACACAGACTAGGGCAGGAAAGCAGAACCCGGGCAAAGATGCAGTGGGTGAGGGGACAGGTTGGGCCTGGGTGGGTGGGGAGGGAAGGATGGGCTTGTAAGGACAGATCCGTGCAGGGATTGCACGGGAGGCAGAGTGTGAGCAAGGCAGAGCAATGCTGGCTGCTCCCCTTCTCCTTGTGAAACCCCTTGGAGATGGAGGAATGAGGGATAAAGGCCACACAGAGGTGCCTTGAATTTTCCCAAGCACTTTCCCTGTCTTCCCCACCCATGGCTGATTCAGTTCCTGCCTGGACACCCCAGGTCCCACCTGGCTGTGTGACGGCTCTTTTTCTGTGTGCAGTGCAGTGAGCACAGCAAAGAACATCAGTGAGAGGGAGGCAGGAAAAGACAGCACAGCAGCCCAAGCACTTGGGAGGGCTCTCATGGACGTTGCAGTGACAGCAGCAGGAGAGCAGGGTAAATTCCTGTGAAGAGCTGAGGGACACTCAATGCCCTGGCATGGGAAGAGAGAAAGGATCGAGTGTGGCCCACAGGGACAGCCATGAGGGTGACAAGGGGCTGAGGATGGGGCTCAGGGTGACCTCTCCTTGCTGACAGGAAAGTGGCTAAATACCTCCAGAGATGGCTTCTCCCTGGCACCAGGGGCCTTGCTGGGGAGCCCAGGCTGTCTCTGACTGGTGCTGCCTGTGGCACAAGGGCTTCAGGAGCTTTGGCTTCAGCAGCACAGTTCATTTGGCACATTCAGGGATTGCTCAGGGACAGGGAGCATCTGTGTCACTGCCCCCTGTGTCCTGAGAATTGACCTCTGCAAGGAGATTGGCTTTCCTGGCAGGACTGAGCTGGTCCTCCAGTGGGCTGTGGAGGCTGCCACTGGGAGTCAGGCAGTGAGGGCACTGGGGTGTAGAAAGCAGCTGTACAGTGCAATTTTGGTCACTCAGGCTGTGCCAGTGACACCTCCCTGCTGCTCTGCTCACAGGCTGAGGAGACCCAGGCCACTGCATCCCCTCCACTGCGCCCTCAGGTGTTTCTGCTCTGAAGAACATCCACGGGTCCTCTCCTGCATGGCACAAAATCTGCACGGGAGAGCTGGGGAGCCCGATGGGCACAGGGACAGAGAGCATCTGGGACAGTGGCAAGGGGGGAAGGAACACAGGGAAGGAGTGACCGGCCATTCCACCGACGTCTGCTGGCAGCACGTTTCCCTCCTCCTTCTCCTTCCTGTGCCAGGAGCTCTGCCTGACAATAGGGAAGGATAAACAAGTGGAAATAGGCTGGGATCCCTGCTGGAACTTCTGCCTCAGAACACTGGCAAGGAGAAGGCTCGTCATGTGTCACCCAATAGAGTGTTTGGCTGAAGGAGAACTTTCAGTGGAAGTCCTGAGGAAAACTGCATGCAGGTGTTGAGCAGGAGGCAGGATTACCAGGTGGAGACTGTGGCACACTGCTGTGTTCTACATTCACTGTGAGAATAATGGTGATGACAGAGTTTTAGTTGGGGTGAACCACTGCTTAGCCCAAATCCACAAGTTTAGAGTGTTTCATACCCTGCCAGAGGGCAGGTGCACAAGCTGGAAGGGAGCATTTCCAGGACAGCTGAGCCAAACTGGCCAAAAGGATATTTCCTCCCACTCAGCATGATGCTCAGTATGGAAACTGAGGGGATCTGGCCAGGTGCAGCCTATCACTGTGCATCACAGGGATTTACCTAAATTTTATTTCTCTATCTTCTCCTTTTCATTTCCTCCTATTATTGCTCTGTTTATATCTCAACCTGGAAGTTTTATCCTCTTTTTCCCATCCCACCAGGGGAAGGGTGTCCTGAGAGAGTGGCTGTAATACCTGGTGAGTGACTGGGCTGTAACTACAACAACCTGAGCACCAGAGAGCATCTCCATGTCCCCACAGCTGTGGCATCAGCTGCAGCTCCCCTGACCAAGCATGCACTTCACTCTCTAGTAAGGATTGTCCAGCTTCTGCTTTTGATGGATTATGAAAATTTATGTGAGGATTCCACTGAGCCTCTGCAATCTTAAGTAGAGATAATGAAGAATGCACAAGTCAGGGCAGCCCTTGTGTCTTGCAGCAAGCAGCAGGGGATGTAGTGGATGGGCCAGACAAGATGCTCAGAAACACCAACAACCCCTGCTGAAAATTCCACTTGGACTCCTTCCTCCTGGTCCTTGTCCTGGTCACCAGGGACATTCCATGGCCAACCTGTCCCTGCTGTGGACAGGGACAATTCCCAAACATCAGTGTTCAGGCCACAGGGCAGTGGTGTAACTTGGGGTCCCTGGTGCACAGCAGCGTGACCATTCCCTGGTGACCAGTGGGGCCAAGGACCAGAGGTCCTTTTCCTTCGAGCTGGTGGAGAGGGAAAGCACTGTGTCAACTTTTCCACATCCTGCTTCACCCACCAGGACATGATGGAACAGATTGAAAGGAAGGAGAGATGGATAATGAAGGGAATAGGAAACAGGAAGGGACTAGGTGTGAGAGGACGGAGAAGAAAGGTCAGGATGACAGAGAGAAAGACGTGAAAGGAGGGAAGTGAGAAGCAGTCCTTGAATGGCAGAAAAATGAGCTGAGACAGTGAGGAGAAGAAGAAATGAGAGACAAAAGGTGTTCCAGAGATGGGAAAGAACAGAAAAGCAGCTAGAGACCATGCAGAAAACAGACAGATGAACAGACAGACAGACATACTGTCCTTCCTGAAGAGCAGGAGAGCAAGTGAAGAAAACATGGTACTGTCAAAAAAAGGGTCAGTGTGTGCTGGTGGCAGATCCCTGTTGGCCTGGAAAGGTTTGTGCTATGCTGCACCATCCTTTGAGTCACTGTGATCTTGTTCAGCACAGAAATATGTGCCTGTGTCATTGAGCAGGACATGCTGTATCTTCACCGATAAATGGTTGTTCTTAGTCCCATTACTCTGAAAGCGACCTTTGAATTCCTCCTCAATATCTGCTTTGTTGCCTTCCACTGAATATACAACCAACTGCATTCTGGCATCCTTTTCCTTGGGTAGCTTGTACCAGTACATGTTTAAGAAAAGTTTCCCTGATGCAGAACATTCCAGAGTCACGGTGTCTCCCACCCGGACAACTGTATCTGGTGATTGCTGGAGGGCCCAGGCTGGAAAGACAGGAGAAGAAAGGTGGGAAGTGAAATGCATTGAGGAGGACAAAAAGACACATCCTTGAAGAATGCCATAGGATGGAATGCCACCAGGATATCAGAAAGCTTAGGGAGAGTGCCATGCTTCTCTGAAAAAAACACATAGGATCAAAAAAGCCTAAACAAACCAGCACGCACTGTAACAGTAAATCTGTTTTGAGAAAAAAGAACTTCGGTACTATCAAGTGAAATATTAAAAATGGACAGGAAAGATCGAATTTGCAGCTTTGTAAAGTTTTCCAATTCAACAGGTGGTGGAAAAGCTCATCTGGTTCATTGCCCATCCTCCCCTTGGAAGCCTTGGGGAAGGGACACTGCCAGCAAGTGGGAGCACAGCTGGGGAGGCAGCAGCAGCTCCAGTGCAGCTGCTCTAGAGGAAGGGAAGCCCACTTACCCACAGGGAGCAGGATGGCCACAAGGAACCGCTGTAAATCCATAGAGAAAGGCCCCCTGCCTCCAGCCACCTGCCCCTGGTGACAGCACAGCCACGGAGGTGTGTAAAGAGGAGAGGTGGAGAGGAGGAGATACGTCTCTCTGTGGCTAGGCAGGGGAGTGAGAGCGAGTCTGAAATGTGACAAGGCACTTGGCTGTCCGGGAAGGGTGGGGAATGACACCTGCAGGCAGTCAGGAAGTGCTTGTGCTCTGCTCCTCTGGCTTCCTGCTCTGTGTGGGAGTGGGTGTCCAGGAGGAGGTGGGAGTTCAGTGGGTGGCATTGTTCAGTGCTCTCATGGGGCAGGATGGGGCTGTGTGGCAGCCTGAGCATCTGCACAGGAATGCACAGAATGGCAGGAAATGCTGGGAAGAGAAGGGGATCTCAGGAATGCGTGTGCCTGGCTGTGTCCTGCTGTTTGTCTCCTCTCCAACCACCCTCACACACACAGACTCCCAGCCCTGCAAGCTGCAATGTGGAATCTCTGCTTGTCCCAGCCAGGCCTGACCTGCTGTCCAGGTGTGGGAAAAGCTGCTGACCAGTCAACCTGGTGTCTCTTGGAGCATGACAGAGAATAAATAGTTCTGTAACTGTTGTGCTCTAACTCCAAAAGGGAATCCCAAGGAGAGAACAGGCTGCCTTTGCCTCTGCACTGGGACTGCCCCTTGAGAGACTGCACCTCAGAGAGATTTCTGAGGAGAAGGGCGTGCCCCACAGGATGTGCTGCTATAGATTGACCTTCTCCATGCCAGAGAAGAAGGGATACTCTTCCTGCCTCTTCATTGCAGCACTCTGCAAAAGGGGCACCAGGACACAAATGGACAAAGCTCTGGAGAAAATCATGTCTTCTTCCCTGCACACAGTTTTGTTCACCTGCCCAAGGCAGTGGGAAATGCCTGCAGGCAGGAGGAGACACCTGTAGTTTGTGTGCACTGAGTCTGGGTGCAGAGGTCTGGCAGAGACTCTGCACATCCCTGCTGGGCTGTGTGCCCACCAATACACAGCAGGGTAAGGATGGCCTGTGCAAGACATCAAGTGATCCAGCTGCTCAAGGCTGTCATGGGCTTGGCAGTGAAGATGTTCCCCTGGGGCCTGTCAACAGAGGAGAGCAGCAATGCCTCCAGCTCCCAAACCCTCTGCTGCAGCTCTGAGTGTGTCCCATTGCATTCATTTCCCAGAGCTGCCTAGAGAAGATTCAGGAAAGAGCCCAGATTCCTCTAAAAAACTGGGAGATAAAAGAGATGGGGCTGCTTTGCCCTCCCACCAGGACCAGCACTTCAGCTGAGTGGAAGCTGTGCCTGATGTTTCCATAAAAAGGCTCTTGTCCTAGTGCCTGACATCCCAGTGAAGTATCTGTATCCACCTCTTGATACCCTTCCTTCAGATACTTGTAGACAATGATGACATGGCTGTGCTGGAATAGATCATGGGACGTTAGGAATGGGGCTGCGGCCGAGCCTCATCCCTAATGTGGTGCAGCTGTGTCAGATGGATGAACAGCCCTGAAGGAAAAGGAGCACGGAATGCTGAGGTGTATTGTCCAATCAGAAAAGAGTAAAAGAGCACACAGATGTTATGCATGTGGCAAACAGGGTCTAGAAGGTTGTGCTGGGGAATAATAAAGTGCTGATGCATGTCACCATTATCTGTGTCAGTCGTGTGTCCTCTGTCAGTGGCCAATTAGTTGTTTCTTCTCAAGGTCCAACTGGCCAAGACCCCTCAGCCTTTGTTCACAAAAGAGCTGCTCCACTCTAATCATCACCTTTCTTCTCCTCTCATCGACATTCTCCAGGAGCTCCATGTAACTTTTGGACTAAGCAGCCCAGAACTGGACCCTGCACCCAGATCAGCCCCATCCGGGCTGAGTGGAGCCTCAGCTCTCTCGCCCTGCTGGCAATGCTCTTCCTAATGCTCCCCAGGACACTGTTGCCTCCTTGGCCACCAGGACACACTGCTGGTCCATGGGCAGCTGCTTGAACAGCTGCTTCCCAGCAGGTCAGCCCCCAGCCTGTGCTGCTGCATGGGCTTATTCCTCCACAGGTGCCTTTGCCTTGGCTGAATTCCAGAACGTTCCTCTCTGCCCATCTGTACAACCTGTTGAGTTCCCTCTGACGGGTTGAACATTCCCCTGGGATATTGGAAACTCCTCCTAACTGAGTGTTATCTATGAACTTAATGAGGAGACTCTCCACTCCTCCATCTGAGTCACTGATGAAGACTGTAACCTCCTGGAAATTTCTGTTATCTGCTACACTAGCTAACATTACCTGTAATCTTAATGCGTTTCCTGAAGATGAACTGTATGAGGATCAAGAGGGGGAAGGCAGCTGGATCCTGCCCCAGAGACCACTCTAAATGGAGGAAACAATATTTTAGCTGAGAAAGCACAGGCTTGTGCTCAGCTGTTCATATTCCCTGGCCACAGAACAACCACAGACAAGTCGTTAGAACAGAGGAGCCTGTGGGCAGCTCCCACAGGGTACTGGCTACTTCCACACCTGCCTGGCCTTGCCTTTATCTACAGGTGCACCAAGAACTTCCCACACAAGCACTTGTTCTCTTTGACAATGAGAATTATGAGCAAGGTGGACTGGAGAAAAGTAGGAGAAAGTCAGTGGAGTACAGATTGAAGACAGAAAGAAGGTGGGGAAGGGAAGGGAAGGGAAGGGAAGGGAAGGGAAGGGAAGGGAAGGGAAGGGAAGGGAAGGGAAGGGAAGGGAAGGGAAGGGAAGGGCAGACCCAAGTAAGTGTAGTGTAAGTAAGAGTTAAAGCAGAGGGCACCCTGGAGTGGCAAGGAGACAAAGATGGACAAAGAAACTGATAGGATCTGAGAGGGGAAGGAAGGCAAGACTAAGAAAGAGGAGGTTAGGAGTGAGAAGCCTCATGCAGCACCCATGAGGTGGAAAGCAGGTCCTGTATGTGCAGGGACAAGTTTGTGCTCAGCTCCCTCAGCAGCTTCACCACTGTGTTCACTCTCAGCACAGAAGTATGTGCCAGAGTCATTGAGAAAGGCATGTTCTATTGAGAGGGTGATGCTGTCTCCTTTTATGTCACTGCTCTTGAAATGGCCCTCAAAACCCTTCTCCACTGATGCCTTAAGTCCTTCATAAGCATAAACCACCTGGGTCAGGCTGGAATTCTTCTCTGAAGGCAGGATGAACCAGTACATAGCACTGTTGGAGGATTTCTTCTTGGAACATTCCAGATTAACGGACTGGCCTTCTTTTATCACCATATCTGGAGACTGTTCCAGGGCCAACACTGGAAAGGAAAAGTACAAGCAGTGAGGAGAAGGAAAAAAAGGGAAAAATTTGAACTAGGCACTGTGTGTTGGTAGGCAAAGGGTGAGAAGAAAGAAGGCAGCCAAGGGAGCAGTTCAAGGCATGGGACAGCTCTTCAGATCAGCAAGTGAATGTCCAGTCTCTCTGCAATAGCCAGGGTGCATTCCTGGGCAGTTTGTGTCCAAAACCAGGAACCATCTGGTGGCTGCACAAAGAATGACAAATAGACAGCCATTACAGAAGATTCAGGGATCCTTGCCCACCACATTCACTGCTTCTCCTCAGCACAGGAAGCTCTGCAGAACAAAGCACTGCCAGGAATGGTCTACAAAGCTGGGAGAGCAGCAGCAGGATCAATGGAGGTGCTCAGGGCTGCGTGGAGTTCACTTACCCAGAGGGGCCAGAATGGCCACAAAGAAACAGCAGTGAACCATGGGGGAAAAGCCCCTTCCCTCTCAGCAACCTGCCTCTTGTAGCTGCCCAAAGATATGAGAGGAGGGAGCAGTGAGTGAGGGTGGGACATCTCGGGGTGGGGCTGGGCAAGAGATGTCAGAAGGCATTGGCTGGCTGGGAACCCTGGGGAATGACACAGACTAGGGCAGGAAAGCAGAACCCTGGCAGAGATGCAGTGGGTGGAAGGGGCAGGCTGGGCCTGGGTGGGAGGGGAGGGAAGGATGGGCTTGTAAGGACAGATCCGTGCTGGGATTGCACGGGAGGCTGAGTGTGTGCAAGGCAGAGCAATGCTGGCTGCTCCCCTTCTCCTTGTGAAACCCCTGGGAGATGGAGGAATGAGGGATAAAGGCCACACAGAGGTGCCTTGAATTTTCCCAAGCACTTTCCCTGTCTTCCCCACCCATGGCTGATTCAATTCCTGCCTGTACACCCCACGTCCCACCTGGCTGAGTGACAGCTCTTTTTCTGTGTGCAGTGCAGTGAGCACAGCAAAGAACATCAGTGAGAGGGAGGCAGGAAAAGACAGCACAGCAGCCCAAGCACTTGGGAGGGCTCTCATGGACGTTGCAGTGACAGCAGCAGGAGAGCAGGGTAAATCCCTGTGAAGAGCTGAGGGACACTCAATGCCCTGGCATGGGAAGAGAGAAAGGATCGAGTGTGGCCCTCAGGGACAGCCATGAGGGTGACAAGGGGCTGAGGATGGAGCTCAGGGTGACCTCTCCTTGCTGACAGGAAAGTGGCTAAATACCTCCAGAGATGGCTTCCCCCTGGCACCTGGGGCCTTGCTGGGGAGCCCAGGCTGTCTCTGACTGGTGCTGCCTGTGGCACAAGGGCTTCAGGAGCTTTGGCTTCAGCAGCACAGTTCATTTGGCACATTCAGGGATTGCTCAGGGACAGGGAGCATCTGTGTCACTGCCCCCTGTGTCCTGAGAATTGATCTCTGCAAGGAGATTGGCTTTCCTGGCAGGACTGAGCTGGTCCTCCAGTGGGCTGTGGAGGCTGCCACTGGGAGTCAGGCAGTGAGGGCACTGGGGTGTAGAAAGCAGCTGTACAGTGCAATTTTGGTCACTCAGGCTGTGCCAGTGACACCTCCCTGCTGCTCTGCTCACAGGCTGAGGAGACCCAGGCCACTGCATCCCCTCCACTGCGCCCTCAGGTGTTTCTGCTTCGAAGAACATCCACGGGTCCTGCATGGCACAAAATCTGCACGGGAGAGCTGGGGAGCCCGATGGGCACAGGGATAGAGAGCATCTGGGACAGTGGCAAGGGGGAAAGGAACACAGGGAAGGAGTGACCGGCCATTCCACCGACGTCTGCTGGCAGCACCTTTCCCTCCTCCTTCTCCTTCCTGTGCCAGGAGCTGTGCCTGACAATAGGGAAGGACAAACAATTGGAAATAGGCTGGGATCCTTGCTGGAACTTCTGCCTCAGAACGCTGGCAAGGAGAAGGCTCGTGGGGTGTCACCCAATAGAGTGTTTGGCTGAAGGAGAACTTTCAGTGGAAGTCCTGAGGAAAACTGCATGCAGGTGCTGAGCAGGAGGCAGGATTACCAGGTGGAGACTGTGGCACAGTGCTGTGTTCTACATTCACTTTGGGAATAATGGTGATGACAGAGTTTTAGTTGGAGTGAACCACTGCTTAGCTCAAATCCAGGACTTTAGAGTGTCTCATGCCCTGCCAGAGGGCAGGTGCACAAACAGCTGGAAGGGAGCATTTCCAGGACAGCTGAGCCAAACTGGCCAAAGGGATATTTCCTCCCACTCAGCATGATGCTCAGTATGGAAATTGAGGGGATCTGGCCAGGTGCTGCCTATCACTGTGCATCACATGGATTTACTTGACTTTTTATTTCTCTCTCTTCTCCTTTTCATTTCCTTCTATTATTGCTCTGTTTATATCTTAATCTTAAAGTTTTATCCCCTTTTTCCCATCCCACCAGGGGAAGGGAGTCCTGAGAGAGTGGCTGTAATACCTGGTGGCTGACTGAGCCTAAACCACAAAAACCTGAGCACCAGAGAGCATCTCCATGTCCCTACAGCTGTGGCATCAGCTGCAGCTTCCCTGACCAAGGATGCACTTTACACTCCAGTAAGGAATGTCCAGCTTCTGATTTTGATGGATTATGAAAATTTATGTGATCTTTGGATTCCCCTGGGCCCTTGCACTTTCATTTGTACTGAGGATAATGAAGAGTAAGTGAGTCAGAGCAGTCCTCATGTGTTGAAGGAAGCAGCATCCTCCACTGTGACGGGACTGGAGATCTACACAAGGAATGGGCAGAAGCCTGAATTGGACTTTTCAAACTGCGAATCGTGGAGGAACTGACATAAATTAAAGGCTTCCGAAACAACTGAAAATAATCAACTAAAAAACTTCTAAGAATGAGTCTGTGAATTTATAGATCCTTCTAGTGCTTCCATTAAAGATCCTTCCTGTTCTACTGGCACTAAAAATAATAAATACATTCTTCTGAGTGGCATTCTCTGTGCTCTGTATCACAGCCTATGGAAGTCCCCAGATACACAGTGCACAAAGTAGGGGTGCCTGAAAGTCTTTATTAATTTTTCATAATTTTTGCTTGTCCAGACCCAAAAGAGCTGAAATGATGATGACAAAATGCAGGTCACACCAAAGGAGCATCTCAGTTGGAGGCCATGGTGGACCGGATCCAGGAGACGTAGTTGCAAACCTTGGTGTAAACTCCGGGATAGCCCCTCTGGGCGCATCCAATACCCCAGGAAACGATGCCCTGGAGCTGTCCATTGCAGACCACGGGACCGCCGGAATCTCCCTGTGCACACAAAGGGTGTGGATATTCAGCAGATGGCATCAGCCTGAGCAATGAGCCACAGATCCCTGAGGTCACTGACTCTGGAGGAAGGAAGCCCTGTCAGGCATTCCCTGCACAAAGGTTCTACAAAGGCTGTTTCTGAGTCACACTCTCCACCTGATGCTACCATGCCTAACTTGAGCTCCAGTGGAACCACAGCTAAGGATGAGTCAGCTGCCTGGTTTTGCTGGATGTGGTACTTGGTAAACATTCAGGATACATGTGCCTGAAGGCTCTGGTGTCATTGAAGAACTCAGATTTAGCAGTGCAGTGAGTATAGCTGACTCTGTAGTGTGAAGGCCTCTTCAGCTGGGAAAAGGCAGGAGAGAAATGACTGGGAAAGGAGAGGCAGATGATTTACCTGGCAGGAGTCTTTTCCTCCCTCCAGGAATCCAACACACATCATGTTCTTGGTAATTTGCCCAGGGTAAGCACCAGAGCAGTCGGCGGCAGAGAGGACAGGAGCCTTCAGGCACTGCAGCTGGTCTGGGTAGTTACCTGCAAGGAATTAGGGAGAGATGGTTGATGGCATTGCTGAGTCCTTTTCAGAGCTCAGAGAAGATCTTGGCAGAAAAGCACATGCTGGACACCCTGTTCTAGCAACCATCCTGCTTCCTCTCAGCAGCCAACACAGAATGGCTTCCTTCTGTGGAGATGGAACAAATTCTACCCATGGGCCCACCATTCTACACTGCAGCCAGTGTAGAACTTTTCTGATATCTGGAATTTCATCAATTGGCAAGAGGGGAGCCACTCTTGGGATACATACACTGGAGGAAACCTGAGCCTCAAGAAAACCATCCTCTCCTCTTGCACAGGTTTAGATGTCATCAGTGGAATAGAAACCACTTGCCATGCACATCTCTGACCATTGGTGTGAGAGAATGGAGGTCTCTAATAGGAATTCTAGATCCACAGTCTCAGACTTCACCATTATTCTCAGAGAAGTGACAACTCTGGTGTCATTAGCTGAATCCACTGTGCAGACCCTACACTGACCCATCGCTCAACAAACCTGTCCCACAGCACTGCCCTGAGTTTTAGCCTCTCCTGCTGGGGGCCAATGGCAAGGTCCTGGGCCCACAAGGGTCTGTACATTCCCCCAGAGTACTCACTGCCACTGCTGAGAGTGTTGCCCCAGCCGGAGATCAGGCAGGTGGTGCCGGTGGCCACGCAGCTGGTGGGCAGAGGAATGGTTTGGACAGCTTTGTTGAGCGTGGCAGGGGTGGCCAGCTTGATGAGCATGATGTCATTGTCCAGGGTGTAGGCGCTGTAGCCAGAGTGGCGGATGACTTTAGCAGAGTTGATAAACTGCTGTGTGGATTCGGTGAGTTCCAGGTTGTGCTTCCCGAGCTGCACTTGGATGCGACTGGAAAAGAGAAGGCACAGCATGTCCTTTACTGCTCCTGGCAGGTTGGGAGAAACCTCCCTGTCGCTGAGTGCACTCGCTCCAACATCACTGCCACAGGAGCCTTCTGGGGCAGGGAATCTTTCTTGTCCTGCAGGGAGCCCTGGGGATCCACACTGAGATCCTAACCCACTCCCAGTACGGGTGGTGAATTTCTGCAGGTTTGTAAATACATGACAGCAGTTGAATACATAGAGCACTTCATACAAATGTTCTGGGACAAGGCAAACTGCTCTAGCCTGACCTTGTTCCTCTTGCTGTTCCCCAGGGACAATGCTTTAGCAAGATTCATACAGCTGATAAGAAATCAGAGCCCAGAACTCGTTGCTTGATTATCGCATTGTCATTTCAGAAAGGGTTTTGCTTTCACAGAAGCATTTGCAGAAGGGGAAAATGCCTCAGGATGCCTCAGCCCAGTTTCCTGAATGATCCACCCATCCCTTGGCTGTCTCTGGACAGGATGGAGGCACTTACATATTTCTATCTCATAGCTCAGAATTCCTGCTAGAAGTGAACTGGAAGATAGAAGTTCTAGAAGGATGTAATTTTTCCACTCACGATTTGTAGCAGTGAGCAGCAGACAGGACCCACTGGCTGCTGATGAGGGAACCTCCACAGAAGTGATATCCAGAATTCAGAGACACCTGATAGGGCACTGAGTTCTTTGCACAGGTGTAGCCTCCCACAATCTTGTCATCATCATCTTCAGCAAAGGTGGGGAAGGCAACTGGGAGACAAGAAGTGCCATGTGTCAACAGCTGGCCTAAGGTAGTGTGGCCTGTAATCCACCCTGTACTCTGCCCTGGGACCACCCCTTCTGAAGCCCCTCACTTGTAGGCTCCCCTTCTGTGGACACTCAGGGCAGCAGTGCTGGGCAGATCTAAGGCACATCCAAAGTGTTGCTGCAGCCTCAGAGAAGGGATCAGACTTACACTGGTGCCTCACATATCCTCAACTGAAGCCCTGCTGGCTACTCCCTGAGGGGACATGAGGACATAGAAATGTTCTTGTTGGATCGGATCATGGGTGTGTCTTTCCCAGGATCCTGTCTACTGAAACAGTCAAGGGTTGACTGAGGGGAAAAGTAAAAACAAAGGTGCAGTGATATTATCTTGGAGCACCTAGCCAGGGTCCAAAATGTTCCAGTTGTTTTAGGACTTCCTGGGCCAGAACTATTCCCTGGGCACTCCTTAGTGCTGAAGAAGGAGGCAGCCTTTTTCTGAAGCTATGGCCACATCTCCATAGCTGGGTCAGGAGCTCCTATGAAGATGTTCATTCCCCAGCTTGTGGCACAAGGCATTATGAACAGAGAGAAGATGGAAGTTGTGGGGCTCTGCCTTTAAATTTCTGCAAGTCAAAACTGGACTTGGCTTTCCCACAATAGGCTACCTTGCAGTTTTGCTCAGAAAATCAGCTTCCTATTAAATGACAGAAATAGAAATAAAGCATATACTCACCAGCCACCCCAATAAAGGCGAGAAGCAGCAGGCACTTCATGGTCTTGATTCAACCTCAAGCCCAGACTGGCTGACTGGATGTGGGAGCCGCTAGAAATACGTTTTGGGTAATGGTCTTATCTCTAGCCCAAGGTTTTCTCCAGACAAAAAGTACACAGTGGAAAATTTGAAGATCCAAATGTGGGCATTAACAGCCATTGGTAGAATGTACAAATAACATACCCGTTAATCATAAACCTCTGCTCAGATAGAGAGCTATTTTAATTATTCCCTATGGTAGCCTTCAATCTAAAAATACCTTTTGGCTTTGGAATATGTGTAGTTGCTTGTCTGTCTCATTCTTACACACAGCACCTGTTGAGAACAACTCTCAAACCTCTCTCAGATTCCTCTGTGCTGATGGTATCTTTCTTAAAAATGCATATTTTTTCCCAAGGTTGCTTATTGTAGGTAGTGGACAGAAAGACACATTGCATTTAATTGGGATGGGGAATCCAGCAAACCCAGTGGTTAACTTCGTTAAGTTTATTTTAGCAAATCCCTTTACTTGAATAATGTGTGTTTTTATCATATGCAACACAGTCTTTTCCTAAATCAACTTCCTCCATTGTAATTTCAAAAGGGAGGTCAGAAAAACTATCCTGTGTCCCTCGCTGCTTCTCAAGTTAAATAGTTCAAATGTTGGAATGCTCAGAATCTCCCTTTTCTACTTTCTCTCTCCTAACCTGTATTTAAGTATCCACCCAAATACCAAACTGTGCTTTTTGTCATCTTTGGAATGTTCTACAGAGACTCATTTTTGCCACACAAGAATTTCAGTATAATGCTGATGTTTATGAGTGTAATGTAGATGAGCAATAATCCTGTGAACACAAATAGTGAGATCTTCTGAAATCCCTCTCTGCAGGAGTGGGGATTTCTGTCAGGATGCAAAGTTTACTAAAGACTAATGCTTTGCTGAATAATCATGTTCATTCTCCAAGCAGCTGCCAGCTTTATTATGTTCCCTCCTGAAAGACACAGGATTCTCTCCAGAGACAGTAAAGAGAAGCCATATGTTTGGAGATGCTGGAATAGCTTGAGAGACTAAATAGGAATACTCCTCCCGCTCCATTTCTTGATTCATTTTTGTGGGCCTTGGAGGACTGATATGCACAATGTCACTGTCCAGAAGTTAATTTTCCTTCATGTTGTAGTACAAGTCCAAGGCTGGGGACTCCTCCAAGGGGGTGCATGAATTCTGTTGGCCTTTAAACTGGCATTAGTGCACAGCTTTCTTACAAGTATGTTTTATCCTTTGAAAGATAAAAGGATTAGAAGCTTCCTATGGGAAAGGAAAACATCTGTAATAGGACTAAGAGGGTCAAAAATTACCAAAGCTGTCCAATCCCATTATAACTAAGTGGAGCAAGAAAAAAAATACCATTTACAATTGTGTTTAGTTTGAAATTTCAAATTTCTTTGTCCAAAATGTGCCATTAGCATAGACAAGGGCTATCATCAGATGTGCTGATGAACATTCCGTAATGTTTTTCAGAACCCCTTTAAAGGGGTCTTCTAAGGAATACACTCAAGGGTATACATCTATTGCAAACAAGTTTCTCATTTCATGCAGTGATGCTGCAATAGAAAGCTGGTGGCTTCTGGGGCACAGGGAGGGGGAGGACTGGTGGCTGAAGGGCAGCTGTGTTAGGTATTATCAATGGACAAGCTTGCACTTCTAGAACTTCATGTTCCTAGTTCAATATTTCAGTCAGCTGGATCAACACTGGACTCAGATAAAGGAAATACATTTGTCCAGGCTGATGCAAGATCCTGGGAAAAAGAAACCTTGTAAAACCATGGGCTGACAGAGATAAAGATTCCTAGGAGCATAAATATGAAGGTGTTTCTGAGGGTAGTCCTTTCACACCTCACAGAGCTTGGTGGCAGAGGTTGCATTGATTTTCTCTTCCCACCTTACTCCTTTCTGGGATAAGCTGGTACATTCTTCAAAGCTTCTTATCCTCCAGCTTTCCACACCTGAACAAAACTGCTGTCACAGCCTCTTGCCTCGTTCTCTGTGTCTGTATTTCTCTCTCAGCTATGACCACGATGCTTTTCTTCTATTTCTGCCCTTGCCAACAATATGTATTCTAGTGTCCTAGAGAGAAAGGATGTAGGACACAACAGGGTTTTATAAAATCATGAATGACCTGGGGAGCTTGGGGAAGAACAGATTGCTTTTTGTCTGTTAAGGAGTAGCATGCCAAACTTGGTGGGGGTGGCTTGTTCAGAGCAAGCAAAGGACACGTCCTCTATTTTAGGAAAGCTATGGAGTCCTTTCCACAGGTTTTTATGGATGCGAAACATTTACATGGCCTCAAAAAGAGAAGGGACACATGGAAGAAAAATCCTTCGAGGGCTGTGAGGTTGAAGGATACCCAATCCAATCTCCCTTGCCCCCAGGAATGGCCTGGTGTTGGAATGTTCAGTGCTACTGCAGTCCAGCAAGAGAATCTCTGGACTCTCACCCTTCTGCTAGTGTGTCACCCGTGATCCAGAGAAGGACAGTCAGGGTTGTTTAAATCCTGCAAAGGTTTGGAGAGTTACCCAAACTCGTGCCTTCATTTGCTGCACTATAGGTGGTCTCCTGGGAGCATCCCAGCTCCTTTTGAGCGTGATGGGAGGGCACAGGTCAGGTCTGACCTGACAAAGATGTTTGTTAGAAGGTGGATTTATCTGACAGTGCTGTTGGGCTGTTATTCTTCAGGCAGGTACGGAAGTGGGGATAGGGCTTAAATGATGGGAACACTTGCCCTAAGGATTCTGAGTTATAAAGGATTTTCTGGGGGAGTAAAAATACCTGTTTTTCCTGGGAAACATAAAGACTACTCAGAAAACTGCTTTTTACACAACTTCTCTCTCTCTCAGAAAGGATACCTAGATAGAGATGCTTATGTCTTCTTTCCCCTAAAGCTCATTTCTATATTGCTTGCATCATTATTTAAATCTGATCCAGAGAGCAAATGATGGTGATGCACGTTTTCTTCTCCAGCCTTTGAGCAAAATTCCCCTGTGTCCTGGAAATTCTCCAGTTGCCTTGGTATAATTTCTTCCTGCCCTCTTCTTGCATTCTTTTCTGAAGCACAGAAACCAGGCATCTAGAAAGGAGTCTGGCCAAGCAAGGCTGTGGTGACCAAGATACAGTCTCCAGTTTTGGTGGAGAAGGAACTGGGAAAGTGAGAGGGAAGGGCACAGTCAGATGGAAGGGAGAGGCTTTGGGATGGTTAAAAAGAGTCCTCAAGAAGAGCTCCTTGTCTTCTTCCACTACCATTTACTGCCACAACCTGCTGTGGTCTCCTTAAGTCACCTAATCATCCTTTTGTTCTTCTGATATATTCATCCACTACCTCTTCCATTGACTTCTTTTTTTACAATTCTGCTGCCTTCTTCCATTGTCTTCTCTACTGCCTCTTCTTTCCCTAGTTATCCTGCTTTTCTTCATCACTGTCAACTTTTCAGCTGACATCCTGTAGTGGTTTCACATTCGCCAGTTTCTGTTTCCTACAGTTAGTGTAGTGGTCTGAGTGTCTACCAGAATCATTTACTCTCTTTCTGCTGTGAGACAGGGTTAGGAGAAAAGCAAAGCAGGCTCAAACTTAAAAGGTATAAAGACAGGTTTATTAACAAATACTAAAAGGAAAGAATAAGACTCAAAATGAAACCTTCAAAACACTTCTCCTCCCCCTACAACTGTTCACTTTCCCACTAAGAACATAAAGAGAAAAAACCTGGAACGCCAGGTCAGAACCACTTGTAAAATAGTCTTTCATCAGTCCATTTAGAGAGAAGTCTCTTTTGGTCTGTTATGGTAACTTTTCACAAGAAAGGACAGTCCATTTGTGGCTCTTAACTCTCACAAAAACAGCCGCCCGGGAACTTTTGCAGTTGTGGAATCCCTCCCATTTTGACAGCTTTTCCTGTGGTTGCATATGGACCATGAAGCTCCTTGGGGTATCATTTTAAAGATGAAATGATTCCAAAAGCAAAGGGTTTTCTTTATCTGTCTCTGAAATCATCTCCATCTCAAGAAACAGAGGTCCCCTTTTTTCCCTGGGGGCAGAGAGCTTCTGTCTTTCTCTCTATCTTTCTCTGCTCAAAATTCTCCATTAGATGACAGCTATTTCAATATTTACTTAGTCCATCACAGATATCCTTGCTCAAATCTACAATCTGAATATTCTCATCATCTCCCCAATGTATATTTTTTCCATGGTTTAAAGGGATATCCTAGCATATTGCAGTCTGTTACCACAGTGCACAAAAGACTTTCAGCCCAAAAACCAAGGCATCTTCTCCATCTCCTCATCTAAGATATGACCTCTCTTTTCACCAACCCTGATACCTCCATATTGTCTCTTTACATGTTTCACTCTCTAGCTGTTCTCTCACTCAGAGAAAAGCTAGTCCTTTATAAGTTTCATCTGTGTAAGGAAGGAGTTAACATTCTCCCTGGTCTGCAGAGGGCATGATAGTTCTTCCCTTGGAGATGGCCAAAGGGAGATTCAGGCCATGCTGGGGCTGGAGCCAGGATCTCTCGCACGGCTGGGCTTTTCCCCCCTTCCTCTGCAAGGGACTTGGTAGCTGAGCCAGAGCTGTCTGTGGTGGAGGATTCTTCAGAAAGCCATGCAGGGGTGGGGGTGAAAGGAAAGGGGTCTGGCTCCCAGGATGGGCTGCCCAGCCTGGTTAGGCCTCCTGGCTGAGATGGGGGTGCAGCTTTAGCGGTAAGGTCTTAGCAGCCGCCCAGGGCACACTCCTCTTTCCCCTGCCCAGGAGTCACCTGGCCCAGCAGGCTTCCCAGGAAAGGCCTGCCCCCCTGCCGTGGGAAGGAGGGAGCCAGGACCAGCTTACATCTCCCAAGGCAGGAAGAAAAAGGAACTTTTCCTGGTATTCTCTGATTTTTCACCTGTGTAGTCCAGAGGCGTTTTTAACTCTCTAACTGGTCAGTCAAGCTGTCAACATTCTGCTATAACTTCCTTAGAAAAATCACTTCCGTGCTAAACCACACACATCCTCTGTCAGCTTTTCCATTGCCACCTTTTATGCTTCTGCTATATTCATTTGCCACCTTCTTCAGTCGCCTCCTTTTTTTCTTCTTCCACTGCCTTCTTTTGCTGCCTCCTTCTGTCCCTCCTTCCGTCCCTTTCTCTGTCATCTTCTACTGCACATCATCCACAGCCCTGTTCCTCCTCTTCCTGTTCTTTCAATACCACCCTCTGACATGTTCTTCTGCTACCTTATTCCACTCTGTTCTTCATCCCCTTCTCCTCGTCTTCTACTGCTTCCATGTTCCTTTCCCTTCTTCTGTCACCTTCTTCCACTGCAAGTTCTTCCTATTCTTCTACTGCCAGTATCTCTTTTTCAGTTGGAGCATACAGGCCTTAATCCCCAGTATCCCTGACTCCAAAAGCCTAGGGATCAACCTTGGGTCTACCTTAGTGCATTCTGCAAGGGGGTCTGCTAGAAGCTCTGGAAGGGGCTTCAGATAGGAGCCTCAAATGCTTTTGTGATCATCCTGGGAGGCAGGCAGGCAGGGAAGGAAGGAAGGAAGGAAGGAAGGAAGGAAGGAAGGAAGGAAGGAAGGAAGGAAGGAAGGAAGGAAGGAAGGAAGGAAGTTTCCCCCTCTGTTGGCTCTGCAAGGAGAAAAGGCAAAACATGTAATTATTAACAGTTCCCAATAGATGGCTCCCAAAACACAGAGGTGACAGCAATGCTGAGCACACAGATCAGATTAATTTCAAAACTAGCAATTCTGTCATATCATAAGCTGATAAAAATGATTTTTTTTTTTTTTGAAACTATGGAATGATTATTTTGTTTCATCACATTTTGGTCAAATCTGTCATTATCTCAACCCTTCGTGCCCCACATTGGCAACCAAAAAAAGGATCATTATGCTTTAACCCCAGCCAGCAACTAGGTGCAATGCAGCTGCTCACTCACTCCCCTCACTTCCACTCCTCCAGCTTGTTGGGGAGAAGAATCAGAAAAAAAATGTAAAAAACCTTTGTGGGTTGAGATAAGAACTGTTTAATTCTTAAAACAAAGTATAACAATAACAGAAAAAGAAAAACCAAGTGCAATTGCTTACCACCTGTTCAGCCTGTCCCTGGGCAGTGATTAGTTCTTTTTGTCCTACTCCTCCCAGTCTATATTCTAAGGATGACGTTCTGTGGTGTGGAATATCCTGTTGACCAGATAGTGTCATTTGTCCCAGCTATGCTCCCCCACAGCTTCTTGTTCACTTCCTTGCTGGTAGAGCATGGAAAGCTGAAAAGTCCTTGATTTGGAGTAAGCACTACATAGGAACAACCAAAACATCAGTGTGTTATCTATACTATTCTCATATTAAAAACAGTGCTGTACCAGCTACTAAGAAGAAAATTGACTTTATGCCAGCCAAAATAAGGACAGTCACCTCCTCCGTCTCCTCCTTCATCTTTTCCTAATCTTCCAACATTTTCTTTAATTGCCTGTTCCTTCCTTTCTGCTGCCACCTTCTTCCACTGACTTATTCTATTCTAACTCTTCTATCTCCTCCTTCTTTTTTTCTTACACTACCTTCTTCTACCGCTTTCATCCTTTGCTTTCTTCTGTAGCCATCTCCTCAAGCTGCCTTCTTCCATTGCCTCCTGCTCTTTTTCCAACACCTTCTTCCATCAAATGTTTCTTCTCTTTTTTTGCTGCCTTCTTCTGATACTTTATTCTACCACCTTCTCCATTCCCTCTGCCTTCTTTTCTTCTGCCATCTTCTTCGTCACCTGCACCATTACATTGTCATGTTCTTCCACCACCTTTTTCTGGTGTCTTCTACCATCATACACCCTCATCACATTCTTCATCACTTCCTTCTTTCCTAATTCCAGAACCTTCTTCCATTGCTGACTTTCACATTCACCTTTTCTTCTTCCGTCACACGCTTCTGCTACATTCTGTCACCTCTGCCCTCTCTTCCTTCACTGCCTTTTTCCACCACTGCCATTACCTCCTCCTTCACTTCTTCTACCACCTTTTTCCTTCACCTCCTTTGTTGTCTCTTGCTTCTTCCATTGCCTCCTCCGTTGTTTCTTCCTTCTTTACTTTCGCAGCCTCCTCCTCCTCCTTCACTCTCTTCTTCCATAGACTCCTTTTTCTCTTCTTCCAATGTCTTCTGCCACCTTCCTTCATTGCCTTGTCTGTAGCCTTCTCCTTCCCTTCTTGCAACATTTTTTCTTCACCTCCTCCATTTCCTTACCTTTTTTTATTCTGCGGCTTTCTTCCTCTGCCTTTTTTTGTTCCCTCCACCATTGCCTCCTCATTCTATTTTTCTGCCTGCTTCTGTTTCCTTCATCTGCCACAGCCACCTTCCAACGCAAATGCCTTCCTTCTGCCACCTCCACCTTCTTGTCTTCTTCCACCACCATTTTTGATGACTCCTTCCACCACTGCTGCCTTCATGCACCACCTGTCTCTGCTGTCTTCCTCCACTGCTTTCTGCTGCCACCAGCTCCTGTCAATGCAGTCTGCTGTCACATTCCATCACTGCCTCCTGTTGCTGCCTTCTGCCACCTCCCACTGCTGCCACCTTCCACTGCTGAATTAATCAGCCACTGCCTCCATATGCAGAAGCTTCCTTCTGTCTCACTGCCTTTACCACTGCATTTCACCACCATACCATTCCATGACTTCCACCCTTTAGCCACTGTAACCCTCCACCTTTGGCCTCTGCCACTTTCCACTCCCTCCACCTTCCCTTATTCACCACCTTCTTCCAGCTTTTTCTGTCACCTACTCTGTCGCCTCATTCACCATCTTCTTCTCTTCCACCACCTTCTTCTGCCCCCTTTCTTATGTCACTTCCTCTGTCACCTCCTCCTTCTCTGCTTCTGCTGTAGCCCTTTGCAACTTCTTTGGTCACCTTCTCCATTGCCTCCTCCTTCTGCTCCACCATGGCCTTCTGCTGCCTGCTTCTGCTAGCTCTTCCACCATTTCCTCCTTTTCTTCTACATTTCCAAGACATCCTAATGGAACTATATTTGACAAGCCAAATAATTGTAACTGTAGTTGTTAATGACTGTATAGGAATGTCTGTATCAGCTCATTGGCAAATGATTGGAAAACTTATATTTTTAATTATAATTATAATTATGAGAGAAGTGTTGCATTTTAACAGCATAAAGAAAATTGTTTTTTTCCCTAGAATATTGCTCAGTGATACAGGTCCTACTCTGCCTCTGACCGTAATATTGTACTATCACACTGATCCTTGAGTAAATAACATCACCCTTCTATCTGTTTATTGTCCTGCCTTTTTTGTGTGTCTTAGCTATACATACTGGAGATCTTAAGACAGGGACACTTTACATTAGTTGTTTTCATTTCGCCCAGCATGAAAGAAATACAATGGGATGTTTATAGCAAAAAGTAGTACTGAAGTGTCATATCCAATTTAATTGTCTATATACTTTGTTCTCTTTGACAATCAAGAGACAATTTCACAGAATACTTTTTGCCTAAAGGAGCATCTGGGGGTGGGGGTCTGTGGTCCAACCTCCAACTTAAGGCAATTCTAGTTTATAACCTAGAAGAGGTTGCTTAGGGACTTACCCATTTGAGAATTGGAAACCTCCAAGGAGGGAGATTCTACAATCTTTCTGGGCACTCTCTGTTCTGGCACAGTACAGGACGCTCAAGGGCAAATTCTTTTCCTTTTATTCCTGCAACCCATAACCATTCCATCTTATCATTATGGCATGCATTGTCTCTATTTCCCTGCATCTGCCTTTTTTGGTAGTGAAATGTTGGGATTACACTGCCCCTAGCCCCACCTACCCTTAGCTTTCTTCTTTCCAAGCCAAAGAATAGCAAGTCTCTTGTCATGTGCCACTTAATCATCTTGGACACTAATCAACTTGTTGGCCATCTGCTGGAAATTCTCAGGTATTTAGCACTACTTTTGCATGGAGAGGAAGGTGTGAACAAAACTGGACTTTATTCAGCCCTTTACAATAGTCAGCTCTCCATAAAGAGCAGAAGGGGTTAGTCATCAAAGTCAGTGACAGATCAAGCAGAAAATTTGCTAATGACATAGTAGATGTACTATTGACCTAGCAATGATAAAGAGTCTATGATCCATCTTGCCCTTAATAATCGAAGGGGCAGATAATTTTTTCACTAGTTTTACATGTTATAAAAGAAATTTAACTGTTTTTCCTAGTGTAGGAAGAAGGGTAAGAATAATTTTGCATTTTTCCCAGAAATTGAAATTGTTGTAGAGTGCGAGTGTCCTGGAACACATGAGGTTTCTATCTACAAATAATAATTATGGCATCTTAGCATACTAGATTATTTCTGTAGTGTGTGCTTGTTAAACAGCAACATTGCATGAGAATGCATGAGAGAATAGGCAGGTCCAAATCCCAATTCTTTGACAGTTGTGCAATCATTTTCATTAGCCAATATGATAAGAGTCAAATAATTTACTAGAGTCTGTTGTTACTGTTGCTTGCACACAAAACTAAATCATTCCATGAAATGTACATCAAGTACCATGTCCATGAGATTTTCATTGAAACATATTGGGTTTATTTTAAAATCTGTCCTCTTGGATGCAGTAACATCTGAATGAGAGGAGCACAATGTGCATTTTCCCTGCAGGTGCTTCAGGGGAACTTCTGTCTCTGAAGGATAATGTAAGCCACCAGCTCACTTAGGGCAAGTGAAAACTAGAGCTTTCAGAAAGTGGTGGCCTGAAAATGCAGTTCTTTACTGAAATCAAGGACCAGATCAATTCCAGTGAAATACAATCATAGAACCATACAATCATAAAATGTTAAGAGATTGTACTTATAAATAAGAGATAATGCATCTTAAAGACCACGTAGTCCCAAGCCCTTTTCATCCTGCACTGTATCTCTGGGTCACTAGTTTAGCAATTTAGTTCTCATGCTACTCACACAGCCTCTCCTGATGCCCGTGACTGATCCCTCCTCATTAGCCCATTGTCTTGCTTTAGACCAGCAAAGGAATGTGGTATTGAAATGTTCTGGGTTTTAATATAATTTGAAGATGAAACTTCAAGGGTATTGTGGACCTTGCACTTAATATTGGTGTCTCAGTTCTGGCAAAGCTATAACATGTTGTTTTACAGTTGTAGAGATAAAGGGGATTCTTCAGATGCAGCTGATAATTTATTATAGTGTGTAAATCTGCAGGAAGATTAGCAAGACTTCCAACAGGACAAATTTCCTAAGCTTTTAATTTATTCAGAAAACTATTCTGGCGTTGTGAGGCTTTTTCACTCTTTTCTTCCCTCTGCCCAAATATTTTATTAACTTTCTAAGGACTATGAATTAAAACTCAGACACTTGCATTCTACTTACTATACATTATATGAGGTGTTACTAGTATGGCACTCAACATTCTCCCAGGAGTGAGGGTAATCAAGAACAGAAGAAGTCTCACTTTAAAGATTACTGTTATCACAGAGTCTGGAGTCAGCCAGGCTTCCCCGGCAAGGGTCCTGTCTTGTGTGGGAGATCTCATGCAGTGAAGCTCCTGCAGAGAGGTTCATTTTCAGTAAGCAATTAATTATTTTTTATATCTTTTTGGTGTAGATACATAAGTAGGCATGGGGCATCAGTGCCTGGAAAGTTGTTGCTGACGCTTAGTTTTCTGCAGTCAGTTCTTTATCACAGTTTCTTTGTCCTGCACCCACCAGTTTGTCTTTTGCATTTTTTTTTTTTTCTGAGAGGAACATGCTCTTATTTATAAGACCATCCCCAAGAGAATTCTGTTGCTGCAAAAGAAAAAAAATCTGCAAAAGAATTTCTGTTTGCCAGTAAAATAGATGACAGATTTGCTAAAATACTCTTTGTTATGGAAAACCTTTGCTATTGTTACCTATCATTCTTCACTGCAGTGGCTGAAAATGATGACTGATGCTGTCCTGCTGTACAGGACAACTTAACATTTTCAATAATGAGTTGGGCAGTTGGACAGAGTGCACCCTCAGCAATTTGCAGATGACAAAACTGGGAGGACTGATTGATACACCTGTTGAGAGAAAGGGAACATCCTGTACATGGGAAAAATAACCTCATGTACCAAAGTTGGGAAGCAGCTTTGCAATAAAAAAAAAAGGGATGTAGGAGTCCTCAAGGAAAGGTTGAAGATGAGTCAGCAACATGCCCTTGCAGCAAATAAGTCTGACAGCTTTTCTGACTGCACTAAGAAAAGTATTCCCAGATGAAGGAAGTTATTACCCCTATTATGCACCAGCAAGATCACATCTGAGATACGTATTCAGTTTTGGACTCCCCACCACAAGAGTTATATGGACATGCTGGAGCAAGTCCAGCAAAGGGCTACTAAGATCATGAAGGGACTGGAACACCTTTCATATGAGGAGATGCTGAGAAATCTGGCATTATTTAGCCTTAAAAAAAGAAAGTTCAGGAAGTACATTATTGACGGGTATGAATGTCTGAATAAAGAACACAACAACTATTCTCAGTTGTATAAGAGGTGTAAATTCAATTCCAGAAAATTCTGCTAAAACATAACCCCCCTCATTTTTTGATGTAAGGGTAGTCAAACACAGGAACAGGTTCCCCAGCTATGTTGTACAGCCCTTGAATATTTTTGGATATTGAATATCATTGGAGATGTTTCAAACCTGATTGAATACTGAGCAAGCTGCTCCAGCTGACTATTATTCAATAGCAGAGGTCAGCCTAGACAATCTCCAGAGATTTCTTCCAACCTCAAGATATTTACTGTGATTCCATAAATGGAATCTTAAAGCCAAAGAGTCTTAATTGTTCTTTTAATTTTTGAGATGCTTGCATAAATAAATGATAATTTCTAAATTGGCTCTCACACACCCAGGAAAGAGGAAGATATGTTTTTCTGTACCAAATAAGTTGACTCTTTGTATCTGCACTACATTTTGACTTTCCTTTTGGAGGTTGCTGTTACGCTGTCTGCAGTGCACTGAAGTAGGAAACATTAAAAACAATGAAATTTCTCCATTAAACTGTATAGGTTTATGATTGAGGTCCTGCTCTCTTAGCACTCTTAATAACTTGGAAGAAGCAAATCCTAGTCCTAGTCTCACAGGAATAGTTATATTACCTGCTGAAACTACCAGGAATATATATTCCATTTACTGACTTTAAAGTCAACTAGGAGAGATTTTATGTGGCATTTTAGCTGCAAGACAGTAATTTCTGTCACCATTAGTCCTATAAAAAATTACATAGAGCAGTGCAAAGTAAAAACTTCACTTATCCTTGACCCTGTAGACATGCAAGCTCTCCTCAAATTTTGGAACCTATGCCTAGCCCAGCCCAGACTATTTCAAGTGATAGGTCCCCCTCAAATTCTAATGCTGGTTTACTGCTTATTTTCTCTTGAAGAAACTAAACAGAAAAGATAGCTAAGTCTGTAATGGTTCCTTCTGAAATGTCTAAGCTTGTGTAAATTAATTGCTTTAAAAGACAAAACCTATTATACAAATCCCACTTAACAACCATTAAAGCTAAATGAATTCTAACCAAGAAGAGGAATTATCCTGTGGGCCACCATTAATTCACTAAGCAGCTCTCTCTTCCTTCACCTCTCTGTTTCTCTTCTGTTTTTTTCCCTCTTTAATCTTGTCAAAATGCCTGAGGAAAATAAAAACAGTTGAAAGTGTTTTCCCACAGAGAACAGGGCTGTGAAGAATTCATCTCACTATTTCCTGAAGTCAGTGGGTAAGAAACCAGGATGGGCTTGAAGGAAAGATTCTGTGGGAATAGATAATGAAAATCCTAGCTCAACCATTCTGATCCTTGCTATTCCCTATTTTTTTCACTGTCTCTTCAAAAAGTCTCTTTGGGCAGTTCACTCTTGAACTACTGCATGAAAACAGTCTCTCAAGATAAAATCATTTTAGTTGCAGAGGCAAAACGAACAAGATAAGTATTTGGCATGGGCTTACAGAATCTGGAATGCTACCAGTAAGCACTGCACAGTTGACAGCTTTATGATGATATAATTGCTAAATGATAATGGCTTCAGCAGCTGTGTCACAGACCAATTGTTTTACACAGTCTTATTCAGGTCATATTTATCCTCGTCCACACAATTCCAAGCCCCAGAGTCTGTTTATAAGATTATTTCAAGCTCCATGACTTGGTCAACAGGAGCACAGTGAAGATTATTCACTAAACCTAATTGGTTAAGGGACTAGAGCTCCTCTGCATCTACTGAAATCTACTTTTGCAGCGTTTCACTTTTAGTGAAAAGTAAATCCTTCCTCTCTGGGATGCATCTCATGATCTGTACCCCTCAGAAGGAGAGTATCCCAGTCACTAAGTCTGGTTGATACATAGTCTTACAGAAACAGATTCATGCTAGTATTGTTAGGAATTTCACTGAAAAAGTGATCAACACAGTTTTTGATGTTTTTCCCTGTCCTCCAAAAGACGGTGTATTTTTTAAATAAGACCCCAGTTTTAATTCAGTGTAATTTCAATCTTCAGGCTAGGAGTAATCTTTATCAGCCCTAGAATGCATCATGAGTTGCAAGGCTACTATTTAGAGCTAGTTTATATTCTCTACAGGTAAGTTGTAGGTAACACTCTTAGCAGTCAGATGAAAAAGATACGGAAAGACAATGCTTTGACACAAGCAGTTTGTCAAGGAGACAAAACTTCCATTTGCAATTCTACAAGTGAGGTTCAGTTAACAGTGGAATCAAGCTTGAGGGTATTTATTATTCCTATCTCTATTGCTGTATTAAGACCTAGTGCTCATGGGACTGGGAAATATCATTCTTATTGGACAGCACAATTCTGTATTGATTTCACAGTTCTATAATTGGGTTTATATGGTATTGTAACCCTACATGTCAGGCAGAACCTCTGTGATTTCAGGCCCACAGGAAGTCAGTAGCAGGAAGATGATACTTTAATCAGTTTGACCAACACATTAATGTCTTTGGAATAAAAATACTCTCTGGATCACATCCTGTGATTTCAGAGCTCTTATCTGAGTTGCTCTCATTGTTTGGGCTTTCACTTGATGTTATTCTAGTCTATTTTAAACTAAGCATGATAATTATTAAATATTTTATTGCACAGCTTCAGGGCATACTGGAGGGCACTGCTGTGATGTTTTATTGCAGTTGACAATGAATGTGGTAATATTTTGGGTGTGCTTGTCTTTGGAGTGTTCCCTTTACATTCTGTTACCCTACTTATTTCCCCATTCCTGGATGCTAAAATGGATCTCTTTGTAAATGTAAACAAAACAAAATTTGAATCATGTGAACGATTCTGGGTGCTCTCTGAGTAGGATGGTGTTTTACCGGAACAAAAGTTCACATGGGCTTCCTGCACAGCTGGATATAAGTGGTCAAAAATTATCTTGGCTTGCCCATACTCTTGGCAGGGCATGAAACAAAATCTGTTCCCAAAGCCATTTATACATGTTTACGTAGGACTGAGCCTGATCACAGAAACTCTTAGTCTCAAGGCTGCAAAAGCCTTCTGATCCAGAGGCAGTCCATGGTAAGAGAGGACTTAAAACTGTCTGATAAGAAAAGTTTGTCTTGCTGTTAAATCTTTATTTTAGAGTAACTTATTTTGCATAATTGTATTTCCACCTCCCCCCATAAAATGCATCTGCATGGCAAAGTGCATGGCCAATGACTTTTTGGTGGAACTTACTGCTTAACACCACAGCTTGTTGTTAGTAGTCACAGGTAGAGCATGCTTTGATAAATAGTTTGTAATGTCTTGCATTCATAGTATGCATTTTTCACTTGTCAAAGCAGAAATTGGCCAAGTAAACAAAGTCCTCTACTGTAACTCCTGCATATTATCCAGCTTTTGTTAGTGGTCAGTTCACGCGATTTATAAATAGATGATAGATTTGCTATTTGTCCACTCTTTATATGCTTCTACTGAGTATTTACAAATATTCCTTAAGAACAGCTTTCCTTTCTCTTTTATCAGTTTTCTGCTAGTTTGTTACTGCATTTCATTTTTCTCTTTCTCAGAATAAGGTCTTTGATCTTTTACTTGCTGGCTCAATGACTTTCTGAGATTTTAAACAAGATGGACTCATTCAGAGAATTCACAGAAACCTGAAACTTATGAAATTGTTCATATGTACTGAATTATACTATTGAGCTATTAGAAACTTTTGTTTCAAGCTAGCCCCAGAAAGGAATGAGTTCAAGAAGCCAAAAAAATCTTTGCTTTGGCTTTGCTCTGTTAGCTCTCTGAAAGCCATTAAATCTTACAGTCATGTCACACATGTGCTCTGTGTACCTTCTGAATTGTCTGGCTGGCAGACAGACAATTGACAAACAAAGACAACTAAAACAGGGTTAAATACCTTGGAAGTCAACATCAAATAAGATTTCTATTTATCCTGTCATTGATGTTACTTAAGAATCATTCTTTTGATGCTGTTGATTTCCATGACAAAATGGAGAATTTAGCTTCCCCTAGACAAATATAGAAGTGAAGCTGTCTTGGACCAAATAGCAGCAAAATCAAGGCCCATTGTATATTGGCTCAGTTTTTCAGAGCTCAGGTATGACTGGTTTCTTTTTCAGGCCTCAAATGAGAAGTTTTCATAGATTTTCCCAAATTTTTATGGGAGGTATTTTTTCACAAGCTCACATTAATTAAAAAAAAAAAAAAAAAAAAAAAAAGTACTAGTAATAATAATAATAGTAATTCTCACTTTCATTTGGAAAGCTATTATATAGTAAAACAAGCTATTATGTCTCTCAGTCAGACATCTCTGGCAGGAGGATGTAGCAGTCAGGCAGACAGGATTATTGATCTTCCCTTGGTTGAATATACTGTTCTTAGTTTAGGTAAGCAGTCTGGTCAAGCTGGTGTTAATGCCAGTGCAGAACACAAACATTGATAGTGAATGCAGAATTTCTTTCCGTGTTTCATTATTTTCAAAGCATGGAAAGATTACAAAGACAATATCCACCTTTACAAAAACAGGTCATGGTCTTCAGAGCCAATGTACTTCCATGCTCACATACTCGCTCACAGGTACGTAACTGCACAGCTGCAGCTCTTCTAGGGAACTGTCAGAGGCATTGTGTCTCAGGAAACAAAAACTGGCTCTGTCAAGGCACAAGATTTGCAGCCAACAGTAACCAGCAGAAACATACTTTAACCATGAAGAACAAAAATAAACCCCCCAAAAAACAACAACAACAAAAAAAAACCAAAATAAAACAACTCAACCAACCAAAAAGCCCCAAACCAAAACATAAATAGTTACAGGATTTCTAAATTTGTTTCCTTGATAAACAGTGGCTTTGATTAACACATGTGAAAGATTTAAGAAACAGAACTACAAAAGAGCTAAAAGTCCATGTATTTCTGGATGAAAGTCATCTTTTATTCAGGATGGGAGAAAAGTTGCAGGGCATCTAGTAACTTTCCCTTTGAGAAAGTCATTCTTTAGCTGTTTAATCTGGGGCTTCTTGCATCTCCTTCTGAAGCACCAGGCACTGGCCTCAGGGCCAGTCTGTTACTTCTGTGTTACCCTTAGCATGTGATGAACTCTTTCTGGTTGGCTGTAGGTTTGAAAAGAACTGGAAGAAACATGCATTTACTTTCTTTACCATCCTAATTACAGAAAAAATATACTGTCTTTACTGACACCTTAGGTGTCAAAGCATAAGTTAAAGACAAGTAAAGGCCAAGCATATTTTGCTGCAATATTGCATTTGTTCTTGCCACATTTATCTCAATATTCCATGTTCAGTTTTCAGTGAAGGAAGATGAAAACCATCATGTTGTGTTTCAGATCCAGTAACCCAGAAGATGCTTAGAAAACACCTGTGTTTTTGATCCTCTGCAAAGCTCCAGACCTCACTGTTAGGAATATTTTATGACTTCCAGAACTCCATGCTCTCCAGCATTGGCAGTTTGCAATTGCCTGGCCACATGGGATTAAAGGCATTCATCAGAAACAAAAGGATCATTTGGTGCCTTAGGTTTTCTTGCCATGTGAAACTGAGAGACCTCACTTAAAATCGATTTTAAGCACATTACTAATGGGATATTCTCCTGGCACTTTCAATGTTTGTTTTCTTAATAGCTACCATCTGAAATCAAGAGAACTATCATACTTTTTATGTGAAGCTGTGCATTGAGGAGACTGTGCCTCCATATCTTTGGCAGTGTTTCCTCATGTGCATTGATGTATCTCTTTATTCCATGCTGCTGCTTCCTTCTTTCAGGATGGTATGCTTAAAAATGAATATTTGAGAACAGCTGTTTACTCCCTCTAATCCCTGCAGCATATCAACTAGACAGAAAGTGCCACGTGACTGATTCCCACACTCCCGTTGTGCTGTAATTCAGAAGAATCAGGAAAGAATAGTACTTCATCCCCACACTCCCCTTTCTTTTTGTTTGGTAGTGTTTTCCAGCCTCAACAGGATAAAAGAGGGATTAACAGCAAGTAAAAAGATTTTTGCCACAAGCTCATCTGAAAAAAGTCTGAGAAGGTCCCAAGCTTAATTTTTTGCCTTGCTTGATTGCTCTTTATAGCTCAGCAGAAACCAGAAGCCAGCCCTAACTTCCAAGACGTGGGGGCTATTACTTTTTACACTTGGGCAATTCCTAATCAGGGCAGTGCAAAGAGACAGAGGATCAGAGAAGTAGCATTTTAATGAAATGTTGAAGCATTGATAAAATACTAGCATTGATAAAATTGGGTTTGCAGCAGTGGTCTCCATAAAGAATCATAAGCAAGGGACAAGGTGGACAATGTGGATGTCTGTCGCTCACGACGTAAAGAATTCACACACACACCTTGTGATGTCTGAGGCAGAAAAGAGAAGGGTTTATTTACAGATTCAACATTTATCCAACTCCAGCAGTGACCATGGATTGGAGGAAGAAAATCTTCTTCTCCAGCCACACTGGACAACCTAACAGTCCATCAACAGTCTCCTCCTTATGAAAAGAATGTAAACATTGTTGGATTTTACAATAACAAAATGGTTATTTATATATAAAAGTGTATCTGACTCCAAAACACAGAAGGCTAAAAATAAGACTTTACCAAACTCCTTAAAGGGGACAGAGGAGAACGGCAAAAACCCAGACCACAGGTGTCCTATGGATTATAAGAATGTTACATAGTCAGCACTGTAGACTTTAATTAACATAAAGTACTAATAAAAATTAATACAAAGTATTAATTCATTAATTAATTTAGACTGCAGGCTTAAATTAATATAGAGTATTTATTATTTTTGTGGTATGTTCTAGTGATTGTTCCTTAGCAGGAATGTTCTAAATAACCAAAATGAAAACAAAGGCTTCTGTGAAAAAAATCTTCTCAACCAACCACTGCCTTGGTGCAGTGCATGAGAGAGCTGGTGCCCAAATGCAGCTGTGCAGAATAGTGTGATAGAGGAATATATTTTTGTTACATGAATAGGATTATGAGTATGAGTATGCGATGAAAGACCAAAAGAAGAGCTTGTTTGAGAAGAAAAAGAAGCAACAATAAAATAGTCTGAAGGTTAACATTTTAATAAATGGAGTGCAAGAAATCTTGCTCTGTAGTTCTGCTCTGTTCACTTGCTTGTTTTGTTTTCTTGCTTGTTTCATCTACAGCCACCAAAGAATTGCAGGGTCCCTCAGTTTGTCCACCTGTGAAAATTTGCATACATAATATTGTGTGCACATTGTCATGCCTTTTTATTGCTTAGCTTTTCACCAAACCTGGCTAGCCTGACCAATATGTGGCAGTCCACTCATACCAAAAGTTCTGCTGAATTTTTCTTTCTAATCCTTCCTTTTCCAGACATCTTTATAAACATGATTCCTAAAAGCTAGAAGCATAATAAACCTTTACTGGATTGTTTCCTGTTGGAGACCATAGTTTGATTACACTGAATTCAATTTTTGCAGCAATTGAAATACACCAAATATAGGTCTGAATATATATTATTCTAATGTAACTTCTTGAAGGTCTAGTGACTGAAAGGCAGTTGTCGTAAAGTCATGTAACTGATATTTTCTACCAGCAATTGCCTAGCTTTTTTTACTGCCTTTATGTACTTCAGTTGCTTAAAAATCTTTTTATGTACCTTCATTGATGCTGATATGTGTTCATTATACTTTGATGTCAGTGCCTGTGTTTTGGTATTCCTGCTATTGCGTATTCATTCCTTGACCCAATAAAGTTGTAACATAATCACTTAAAAAGTGAGATAGAGTCAGCTGCCATAAATCCTCAGAACGTTTGTGATCTTCACAATGTGAGCGCAATCAATCAGCAGTTCCAGCCAGCAGACTTTAATGAATCATATGCTTTGGTCTACTTTTGGTGGTTGTATAAGATACATTAATCAACACTTCATGCATGTTTAGAAAATACTAGAATCAGTCAGCCTTTGCTTTGAGATTTTAATTTTTCACATTGCTTTGATGATTACAACATCATTTGGTATAGAGGGTGGTTTGCTCATCATGGTCTGATGATTTGCTTATGATTTAATCAAGCACTAAATTCAGAGAGGAATGTGACTGCATCTGGCCTCCTTTACTATTTTTAAAGAGATGGGGGGCAGTCAGTATTCCAGGAACATGACAGCTTTGCAATCATAACGCTTATATTTAAGTTTTTTGTAAAGAGGTTCATTATGTGAAGTGTTTATGCTAAGCATGATTATGAAATCAGTGGTGAATAAGGGACTGGCGTCCCTATTTATGAAGTCTTAATGGGGCCCTGGACCACTCCTGCAATGCCCAGCACAGCAGAAGATCAAGACAGTGGCAAGGGGGTCTTCTGAAAAACTTCATTTGCCATTTGAGGAGCTGGTAGTGCAAGGTGTCTGCTCAGAGATTAATTTTAGTGACTACTGTCAGAGAGAAAAGCACCCTGGCCTCACTGATGTAAAGAGAAACATCCCTTAAGATCCTACAAGAATTTACAATATCAGTATACAAGTTTTAAAAACTTTTTCAAAGGATTGAAAAGAGGGCTTTTTGTGTTGAAATAAAATTTAAGAGTAATATGAGATTGTTAAAAAAAAAAAAAATCAATGGCAATCGCTGTGTAAAGACCTATCTAGAAGTTAGCTCTAGAAGTTAGGTAATGGTGAAAAAGAAATTTACTTCTTAAGATTTTTGTTGAAAGAATTTGCAACATAATGTTGGCTTTATGGCTGTTCATTACTTGCAAGTGTACCTTCCAGGTTCCTTATTTCTTATCCTATTTAATACTTAATCTATGTCCAGTTTCCATTGCATATAGCAGCTGGAAGTCCAGATGTCATTGATAATTTTTAAATTACCTGGTTCCAGAAGTAATTTTCTGACTAATTACCACTACTTTGGCTTCACCCATCAAGTGTGATCTAGCTAAAATTATTACCTTGTCAAGATAAGCAAGACCAAAACATCCTTTCCTAATTATCATGAACAAGCTGGGACATGTAAATTGTTACACATGGTGCTCTTCTGAGTGACATTAACATTCTCTGGCAGGTCTGTAGAAGTGCATGGGCAGAATTTTAGTCACTTTGTCTCATAGTCTAGCATGTTGTCTTAAAATATAACTTAAAATGGAATTTTGCTATGATACCAGACCATGGACATGGGTGTCTGAGGCTCATATCTATCCTGGTTACTCTACAAATCACTACATCCCTCATTATGTTATATTATTGTAAGAGTCTTTCAGATAGCAAATCTACTATGATAAATGTCTGTGTGAAGATGGCAATTTCTTGCTGAATAGACTTGCTCCCTGCGTATATTCCTTTCCTCCCTGTTTTTACTGAAACATCTCTTATTGTTAGTTTTTATCTCTATTTGTCTTTCAAAGCCTGAAGAGAGCAATGAGAAGACTTGGAAAGAGTGATGATATGCTTTCTTTCATGTTATCAGTCTTTTTGACCTAAAAAGACTGCGGAAGACAAATAGAATTCCCTGGGATTTGTTAACAGAACAGGACTGAAGTGGTACATTTGTAAAGGGAGAAAGGGAATTAGTCACTTTGTGTAACTTATTAACATTAGTAGGTGCACATACTGAAGCCTCAGGCCACAAGTTGTAAACTTTTTCATAAATATGCTGAGCTTTTTATCTCCTTAGGTAAAGGAAGGCTCCACAGCTAGTTCACAGTGGAAGATAAGGAAGCAAGGAAGGTCACTACCTCTGTCAACAGAGGCTGCAGCCTTAGAAATAGGAGGAGAAATAGTCTGCCTAGAGACAGTGAAGACAACCAGCAGAGCAAGAAGACCCCAGACCCTAATACAAATATTGGACCAAACGGTCACATGAGGGGTGGGAAACTTAGTTTGTAACAGCATAATTCCTATGGATTCCTTTGTTTGGGGTACTCAGCTTGAGCCAATCCTATTGTTGTATCACTCAAATATTAATTTTTTTCTTCCTGGTATCAGATATCTGAGACTCTGCTGTTGGAAATCTATGGCAAAGACATTTCTTTAACACATTTACATAGATGCCAGTGAGCATCCTAATTTATTCTGCAGAATTTTGTTGCTTGTGGCAATAGAAAGGAAACTCAGTTTGGCTCAGACTCCAGATCATATTTCAAGGGATGACACCTAAACTATAAGCCAAATCTATTTTGACTATTCTTTCACCTAAAGCTTAAAGCTTGGTACTTGATAAATTTTTGTGCAATTAGAATAAAACAAAGCTTTATGAACGATAGTTCAAACAATCAATTGTTGTTAATATTGGTTAATGTATCATATTACCAATACATATAGCCCGTTACAGAGTACAAGAGTGAAGTCCATACCTTTGCAACCCATTCTGCCTGGGAATGGAAAAGCAAAAGAAGAATGTTCTAGAAGTCCTTTCACAAGAATGACACAGGTTCACAGAATCACAGAATGGGTCAGTTTGGAAGGGACAGCTGTGGGTCATCTGGTCAAAACGCCCTGCTTAAGCAGAGTCATCCTACAGCACATGGCACAGGATTGCATCCAGATGGTTCTTGAATGTCTCTAGTGAGGGAGACTCCACAACCTCTCTGAGCAATCTGTTCCAGTGCTCAGTCACCTGCACAGCAAAAAAGTTCTTCTCATGTTCAGGTGGAACGTCCTCTGCAGACAGCTCACTCTTGGACACATCTAGTAGTGGAAACTACCCATTTTCTTGCTGCCCATACAAGCTTCTAATAGACAAAAAGAAGAGCAAAAGTTCTTTTGTTTGTTTGTTTGTTTGTTATGTTTTGACTTCATGATTCATGCCTGAAAACTTTCTCGCATATGGTGAATTTTCTATACCTTGTGGTAAAAACAGTGCTCCATCTGTGAGAGAGCACAAGGAGAGTGCTGACAGGAAGTAGCTATCTGTTTACTTTCACTGTTGGCAGTGTAGATTACAAGGGTCTCTGAGCCCTTCAAGGAGTGTTTTTGCAGTTTTCTTAACTATGACCAACAAAAGAATAAGAAACCAAATCAGCAGGAAAAAAAAAAAAAAAAAAAAAAAAAAAAAAAAAAAAAAAAAAAGAGCAATACTGGCAAGTACTGCCACTATTGGAAATGGCCTTAAGTTGCATCAGGGGAGGTTTGGACTAGATATTTGGGGTAAAAAACTTCACCAAAAGGTTTGTAAAGCACTGGAACAGATTTCCCATGGGAGTGGTGAAGTCACCAGCCCTGAAAGTGTTCAAAAATGTGTGGATATGGCACTTGAGAAGACATTTTATTAGTCAACATGATGGCATGATGGTGGTGCTGGGTAGGACTTGATGCTCTTATAAACCTTTTCCAACCTTTATGGTTCTATGACTCTATGATTGTAAGAACCAGGATTTTGAACAAGATAACTGACAATATGAGGCGATCGCAGAATATGGGACAGCAGCCAGGAACTGCAGTCTTTTCCCTGTGATCTCTCTTCAGGGAAAACCCCTTTTTTCTGCCATGGTTTCTATGTAAGTTTCCATCAGAACTGCTTTTGATAGGGAGCTGAAACATCACATGTTGCTTCTCACAAGGTCAACAATGAGCAATTGACCATTCTTAGTGAGCGATATTCAGCTTGGTGCCACCCTCATAATTCAAAAAATGCAGGCATGTTCTTCTCAAGTACCTCATCCTTGTTGGATGAGCTACTGTGTGAAAATGGCAACCAGCTGACTCCAGAAAGACTGAGCTTTCTTGGCATCCTAGATGCCTTCTAGTCAATACTGGAAGTTGAATGTGTTGAGAGATAGCAGTTGTATTGTGTCAGTGAATCATCTACAAGGAACTGCAGCTCTAGACCAAGAATCCAGAATCCACTCTTCAACTTGATATAGAATAACACAAATCATATGTGGAAAAACCCTAAACCATGAGAATTACTCCATTCTTCAATGTTACAGCATTGTTCTCTACAGTATAGTTGATATCAATATTTTCAGTACTGCTGACCATTATTTATTGACTTGCAAGGCTTTTAAGTATTAGATTAAATTGGTGTTCTTTACTCATTTCTGCACAATCCCAAAGACTGCTGATTGCAGCTATGCTCTTTTTTAATTCCTTTAAGTTATTCCTATGATGTGCAGAGTTCAGCTTTATTATGTTATTAATTAAATGTCTTCAGTTACTCAGCAACACCAGAGGGTAGTGTATAGCATTTTGTAAATGAATTCTTGTCCTGGTTTCATGTGGGAAAGAGTTCCTTTTCCTCTCAGTAGTTGGCACAGTGCTGTGTTTTGGATTTATATGAGAAAAATATTGATAACACACAGATGTTTCAGTTGTTGCTACGTGGTGTTTACTATAAATCAAGAAATTTTCAGATTTCCATGCTCTGCCAGCTAGGAGGTGCACAAGAAGCTGGGAGGGAGCATGGCCAGGACAGCTGACCCAAGCTGGCCAAAGGGATATTCTACACCATAGAATGTCATGCTCAGCATACAAACTGGGGAGAGCTGGCCAGGAGCTGTTGATTGCTGCCCAGGGATGGACTGGGCATCCGTCAGCAAGTGGCGAATGACTGCATTGTGCATCACTTGTAGTATATTTAAATGTCATTGTCTTTCAGTTATAAAACTTTTCCTATCTCATTTTTTCTTGATCCTCCTCCCCCAGGAGGAAGGTGGGGCCGAGGCAGCTGGGGTGTGAGAGAGAAGCTGTAAAGTACTTTGTTGCTGGCTGGGGTTAAACCACAATAATTTTGTGTGTTATACACATCCTGCTTTCACATCTTCCATGGTGAATATAAGCCCTGATGTTTCCCAGTTCAGTCCCTATGAAATGACAACAGTGGCTAAGGTAGTCAATTAAAAAGGACCTTAAAAAAGGAAAAGATGGCATTTTTAGGACAGGAATTTTTTGGGGTTTTTTCCTTTTCTTTTTCTCTTCCTTTTCTTCATCTGGTTTTGTTTTTCTGAAAAAGTATATACTTTCAGAGATGAATGTAATCAAGCTAAAGAATAATGTTTTGTTCAATTTCAGCCTTTTTCTGTAGGCATTTTGAACAGAGCTATTGCATCATTGAATGGCTGAAGATAAAGAAGACTGACTCACTGCCCTGTTTTTATTGTCTAAGCTGAGTGCTATGAAAATAGTAAATGCTTGGTGCTGACACTAAAAAAACTGTTTAAATTCATTACCCTTTTTATTTGTCCCAATTTCATCTTAGGGTATTATTAAATTATCAGATTCCATTTTGATTATGGCATCACAATGGTATTTGTTATTCCTACCCTCCTTCTGTAAAGTTTCCATTTAACAATATTTAGTGTCCCTACATGTTCCTGGCAGAGTTTGCTGTTTAGTTGTGATGTGTATTTGCACCATTCTGCAGAACTGTTGTCTGTTCTTCTTTAACTGGAACATTCTCTGAGTTTTTATATATATATATATATATATATATATATAAAGCCTTGAGGTTGTCAGCTGTAAAACATTTTCCGTTAAATATTTATGATCATCGTGGTCCCTTCATGCAAATGCCCTCTTTAAACATAGCCCAAAACCTTTAGCAGTGATAGACCATACCATGGTACATAGGATATTAAAAAAATTTAGTAATGGATTCCCAGTAGTGCTGTTCCAGTTTACACCACTGAAGCTGTGACCAAGGGTCTTTTCAGATATCTTTAAAGGTCAATTCAGACACATGTTATATGACAGCTTTTTAATACAGCTTTTTTCTTCACTTTGAAGATGCCTATTTCTAGCAACTCACTGAAATTTTCTTAAACTTTCTTTATCATTTAAATTACAATATTTTTGGCTATAGATTGCATTTAAGCATGCAATTCTACAGTAATGTTGAGGGAGAAGAGGTTGTTTGCCTTTTAGATTTGCTTTTTTTATTAGCTTTTTTTAGCTCTTGGGAGAAGTATTTTCAGATACTCTATTTGCTCTCTTTGACCTGTTCTGACTTAAGCAGAAGTTTTTGTCTGAAAGAGCCAAAATTTGTTCACCTTTAATTTCAGCTTATATCATGCTACCAGAACTTTGTGTAAGTTGAATTGAAAAACTTCACTTTTCAATTTGGAAAGATTAAAAGACTGAACAGAGAATAATGGAAAGAATCAAGGGTTGAATTTCTATAGTTCACATGGCATAGGTAGTTGGAGTACTTACATCTTATCTAGTTTTTAGTTAAATATGAGAGTACAATCTGAATTTGAGAACCTTGCTGGCATGTAAATTCTAAGCATTTTCTGTAAATACCTTTGTATAACAAATGTATATAAATGTATATATACCTTTGTATAACACTACAAACAGTAATTACAAACAGTGAAGGATATTTGAGAATCTGGATGAAGCCTCTTTAACAGCAACGGCACCAACCAAAGGATTTGGTTTCCTAGAGGTCAACTGCATTCACGCCAATAAATGACAAAAAACAAATGAGAATTCATTTATGTCTGCACAGATTTAGGTTTGACTGAAGTGTAAAAGTCCATTACTTTTAGGGAATTCAGTATTTTAAAATAATGTTTAGTCAAACCAGTCATATTTTTAAGAACAGGAGGAACCAATAGAATCTTTTGTGGTCTACTCCAAAGTGCAGAATGTACAATTTATTTCCCTGATATCTGCACTGAATCTGTTCTGATTGCTCTTACAAGTATATTTGGTGGAAACATGCAAAGTAATTTAGCTGTTACACAAGAATGAATAACATCTAGACCCCTGGCTGAATTGTGTGGGTTCTGCAAGGAGACAGGACAAGAATAAAAGTTGTAAAGGCATATTTTTGTCTTGGAGGTAAATAGATATGACTCTGAATAAACACAGCAATCAAATCTGTTGAGTAGGAAGGTGCAATTTTTATGTAATCACTTTTGGAATAGAACATCCAATATTCTATCCAGTTATCCAGTTTTTAGTTAAGTGAGTGAGTACAATCTGACCTTAAATACCTAATGTCCATTTAAAGTCTTTTCTGTGAAATAATACATTCAACATTCCCATTTGAACTTCCAATATAAACATGAATGCTCTCCTCCTATCTCCTGGTTCTTAGAAGAGCAATTTAAATTTTACTGTCAACTTTTTTAGGGTTTCACACCTTCAGCACTGTCATCTCTTTTGAACACTTCTCAAGACCCTGCATCTCTTGAGTCTAACGTGAACGTTAGAGAATGTTTTTTCTTTCTTTATCCCTTTGTTTGGCTCACCCTCTGGTTTTTGTTTGCCTGCTGAAGATGCCACGTTGTCTTTCAAACAACACGTAACTCTTGCGGAACAACAAACTGCCATTGAGATTGAAAGCATTGTGTTCTTAAAGCACTCTGCACTTGCCTTCTCTGATCTGTGTGCCTTAGATCAGAAGTTAGAAACCTGAGTGCACAACTGCATGCAAATCTTCCTCTTTCCCATTACTTTTGATGGGTAAAAACTATTCATATTTAACTTTGGGCATTTATTTTGTTCCAGCGTACAACTCGCAAAGAGATATTATATTCCTCTTTGGAATCTGCTTGTCTGCCTCATTTCTCTACACTTGGCTGACTTCACCTGTTTTCTATTAACTGCAACATTAACTGATTTTGCATAGACCAATTTGCATAAACTGTCAACAGAGTTTTAGCTTTCCCCTCACAAAATTCAATATAAAACACTTGTCCATAACTTATAGTTTATTTTCAGACTTTCACATGGATCCCAATCAATTTCCTTACTCCTAACTTTGCCGATACATTCATGGATAACTGGGTAAGTTTTCTCTAGTTTTCTGACAGTGCAACTCTAACTAAAATTGAAAGATCTTTTGTTCTGTAGTTGGTGATTTTCAGCACAGAAACTAATTTTAACACCTCCTACCTTCACTATAAACAGCCCAAAACTTTCTTGCACCAAATATCAAACCATGAGTTTTTTTAAAATCCTAAAAAATTAGTGGCTTAGTTAGCAAAATATATTTATTTTTCCCAGTATTTATTTTTCAGAAAGTTCTTACAAAGGTTTGGATTGGATTGGGTTGGTTTTGGTTTAGTTTTTGGTGTGAAATTTCAAAGACATCCAGTGAATTTGTCTTTGACCGATGTCTCCTGTGTGCAGGATAACAGTGCCAGTGGAAAGGAGGGGGAAATGGCAGAATATTGCAATCAACATGTACTTGTTTATTGTACAGTAAATTCTTGTTCGTTTCTAGTGTATTTTTACTGGAAAATGCCACCAAAAACCCCCATACATGTCCCCCATCACCTTGTCTTGTATCAGCTGTTGAAGTGTAGGGGCTGCCTCGCTCAGAGACAAGGTGTGTCTGCTCATTGCTAATCTTTCACAATGTGAGCTGGTATCTCTAAATCCCTTGAATCTTCTGCAGCAACTCTCATGTTAAACATCCTGTTTAACAAGGACAGAGTGGTGATGCAGAGAGGGATATTTGTCCTGGTTTCAGCTGGGATGGAGTTATTTTCTTAGTAGGTGGCACAAGTAGTGCTGTGTTTTGAATTTAGTATGAGAAAAATGTTGATAACACACTGATGTTTTCATTGTTGCTAAGAAGAGCTTACTCTAAATCAAGGACTTTTCACTTTCCCATTCTCTGTCAGAGAGCAGATGCACAAGATGTTGGGAGGGAGCACTGCCAGGACAGCTGACACAAACTGGCCCAAGGGATATTCTGCACTAGAGAACAGCATGCCCGATATATACACTGGGGAGAGTTTTGCCAGAAGCCACCAAATGCTGCACAGGTGTAGGCTGGGGAGTTAGTGGGTAGTGAGTATTGTGCATCACTTGTTTTTCTTGGGTTTTAATTTGCTTCCTCCTTTTCCCTTTTAAATTATTTTTGCCATGACTATTATCATTAAACTGTTCTTTTCTCAACCCACAAATTTTACATTTTTCCAATTCCCTTCCTTATTCCCTTGTGAGTGGGAGGGAGAAGCATGAGCATATAGCTGTGCATCCATAGTTGCCAGCAGGGGTTAAACCATGACAGTCCTTCTTGGTGCCCAGTGTGGGGCAAAAAGAGTTAAGAAAACAACAGATCTGACCTGAGCATTTTAAAACAAAACTGTTTTAAGTGTTGGTTTCATTAGTTCAATAGTCACTGGTCACACTGTTGATTTATTTGCTCTCAGAATTTCTGCATGTGTGCTCATATAATTCTTCACTTGATGTATGTGTTCCCTGTTGTGCTGTCTATTCTTCTTGAGGTCTGGTCTGTCATTTTGTTTTTCTATGCAATACTGGCTTATGATCAGATAAAATCACTGGTTGTGAAGCTAATCTGGTATGTGTGATCCGTGTGCTCAGCATCGCTGTCACCTCTGTGTTTCGGGAGCCATCTATTGGGAACTATTAACAACTACACTTTCCACCTTTTCTCCTTGCAGAGCCAGCCTAGGGGGCAAACTACCTTCCTTCCTTCCTTCCTTCCTTCCTTCCTTCCTTCCTTCCTTCCTTCCTTCCTTCCTTCCTTCCTTCCTTCCTTCCTTCCTTCCTTCCTTCCTTCCTTCCTTCCTTCCTTCCTTCCTTCCTTCCCCTCCAGGCTACTTACAGTAGCATGTGAGATTTTTAAAGGTATTGAATATCCTTTGAATTACCTCAAAACAAACCTGGTCCTTCTGCTAGGATCCAGCCTACTATTGAATTCAGTTCAGATCTTGTTTAGGGTTAAGCAAATGTGTGTGACATGGTACTCCAGAAAGAACTCCAGACAATGGACTCACTTCCAACAGAAATTTACAGATCCCTGGTCCAAAGAAAACGGTATTAAGTGGGTATTTCAGATCCCCTCCCACACACCAGCCTCTGGAAAAATTGAGCAATGGAATGAATGGGCTGTTAAAGATTACACTGAAACAATGGATTGTGGGACCCTCAAACTTTGGGTTACACATTTGGCATCGGCAACCTGGTTAGTCAATGTTAGGCAATCTGCCAATTGGTCTGGCCCTGCCTGTAATTTTATCACTGTAGAATGGGATAAAGCTCCTGTAGTGGACATAAAAAACACTCCAGGGAAAACAGTCTGGGTTATTCCTGCTTTAGGCAAAGGCTGACCCATACGTAGGATTGCTTTTACTCAGGAGCCTGAGTGCCCTTGGTGAATAAAGTGGGAGGATGGAGAGGTCTGGTGTGTGCCTCAGAGGAATTTGATTTGGGGTAGGAATAGCTAATCAATTAAATTGCATGATGTTAATTGCTAGATAACCCTAGATATTATCACTTGTGCAGTGGCTATATGTTCATCACACTGGGATCTGAACCCCACTTCCTTTTGATTTCCACATTAATGAAAACTGAATTTTGATGAAACTGGACAAGTGCAGCAGTGATGGAATCAGAACTGACTTCAACATGGAACAATTCACACACCATCTTTGCTGCCTTGAAAGATTGTTATGACAGATGGTGCCCAATTTCATGGACTAAATGAACTCAATAAATGGTCCATACACCAAGAGAATATATCTGCGTGCATATATCAAAAAACAGGAAAGATGGTAGATAGAGTATTGGAAGTGTGGCATAACATGCATTATATGGAACAAGTGATGTGGTACAGATTTTAGCTGGGATAGAATTAATTTTCTTCTTAGTAGCTGGCACAGTGCTGTGCCTTGGATTTAGTGTGAAATAATGTTGATAACACACTGATGTTTCAGTTGTTGCTAGGTAGTGCTTATTCTAAATGAAGACCTTTTCTGTTTCTCATGCTCTGCCAGCAAGCAGGTGCAGAAGAAGCTGGGAGGGAGGTCAGGACAGCTGACCTGAACTGGCCAAAGACATGTTCCATAGTATGCAATGTTATTCTCAGTACTTAAATGGAGGGGAGTTGGCTGTGAGCCACCGATTGCTGCTCAGAGATGGGCTGGGCATTGGTCAGTGGGTGGTGAGTGACTGTATTGTGCATCACTTGTTTTCCTTTTTCTCCTTTTAAAATTATTTTTCAGTATCATCATCATCGTCATCATCATCATCGTCTTTTGCTTTATTTCAATAATTAAAGTGTTCTTAACCTGTGAATTTTACTTTTTTCCAGATCCCTTCACCATCCTACTGAGGGGAGAGGAGGGAGCATGTGGCTGTGTGATATTTACTGAGTGGCTGGAATTAAAACACAGCAGTATTCCAGACATGGAAGCAGGGAAGCACAGGATAAAGAACTGAGGAAACAGCAGTGTGAGGTGAGGGTGAATAATGTTAATTCATCTTTTTGGGTGAGTTGGAGTGGCAGTGACAGGAACATGGGTTTGGATTTCTGTTTAGCAGGTGTAGAAATATGTGATGTAAGGGTTTGGAATTGGTAAGACAGGAGATGTAGGATCACACAATATTTCAAGTGAAATTTCTACTTCTGTCCTCTCAAAGGGACATAAAATCAGGAGTGATCTGTAGGATCATCTTAGAGACAACAGCATGTCTTTAGAGTATGGTGGTGTACATTTCTCAAGAATTATTTAGTCACCCCAAAATAACATATATACAATGTCTAGAGGCATGCAATAAAAGCAATGGGAAATTGAGGACCACAGGCTGAATATTCCATTATGAGAAGTTAACCCACTAGACCCACTTGGCTTAGAAGAGAGAGTCGTAGAATGAGTTGTGAAACCACAGTGTTTTATACAATTAACTTGGGAGGAGGATTTGGAAGGATTCTTGTTTTCATGATAAAATTTCAGAAGCACAGCTAACTGATTAATTAATTAGTATTTATGAGTGTCCTTATCCGAGCATATGTGGCATACCAAGAATATTTGGTGCAAGAACATAATGCAGGATTGGGAACAGTTATGAAAGAAATATTGGTGTTGAGGGGGAAGAGATAACTAAAAATGTACTGTTGTGGTGTAACCCGGGTAGGCAGCTAAGCACCACCCAGCCACACGCTCACTCCCCAGCAGTGGGATGGGGGAGATGAACGGGAGGGTAGAAGTGTGAAAACTCATGGGTTGAGATAAAGATGGCTTAATAGGTAAAGAAAAGGCTGCATGCACTGTGAAAATAAGGAGTTCATTCATTACTTCTCATCAACAGGCAAATATTTTGCTATCTCCAGGCAAGCAGTCCTCCATCACACATAATGGGAAGACAAATGCCAACACTCTGATCTTTCCCCTTTCTCCTTCTTTCCCCAGCTCTTATTGCTCAGCATGATGCCATATGGTATGGGCATCCCTTTAGTCATTGGGGTCAGCTGTCCTGGCTCTGTCCTCTCCCAACTTCTTCCACACCCTCAACCTACTCATGGGCAGGGCTGTACAAGAAAGAAAAAAAGCCTCAATACTGTGTAATTGCTACTCAGCAGTGTTGAAAACTTTGGTGTAATACTGACACTGTTTTGGTCACAAATCCAAAGCATGGCACCATAAACTATTATGAAGATAATTAACTCTCCCTTAGCTCATACAATGAGTACTTACAAAATTTTAATCTTATTATTTGTTAGTGGAATATTTGCAAATAATGAATATTCATAAAAATCATGGACTTTTCTTCCAGCAGTTCCTTAAGAGTCAAATTCTTCTCCCATTCCGAAAGGAGAAATAGACAAACAGATTTTGCATTTCTATCAGAGATATTAACTATTGACCAAACCTCGTCTGCTGCTTGTTCTTATCAAGGGGAACTGTTACAATGTACCTTGGAGCTCTTTGGATCATGCTAACTTTAGATATATTGTCTAGCTGCAGATGGTTCATTTTCTTTAGAATGCAGAAATAGAAGGCATTCATTTAAATGCAAATTTGCCACTATGTCCTATGGAATTTCCTCTCACTGAACAGTGTTCTTGTGAACATTTACTGTGACTGGAAAAATACTGACTCTCATGTATGCCTGCCCCTATTTTCCTGCAGAAAAGTGCAAGAGCTGTTAACCATCATAATTTGTGACAAACAACTGCCAAGAAGAAATCTTACATTAAATGTCTTGATGTATGAGTGGGGAATATCTGCTCAGCTTAACGTTCTAATTAAAGCAGAACATTAGACTATTAGCTTTTTGTAGAATCAAAAATTCATATTCTCTGCATTTTTTTTACTGGTGCAGAGGTTTTCAAAAGATGATAACCAAATTTAATATTTCATGACAGATAATTTGCATCTTTTCAAAGTCCCACCTTCTCACAGTTGTCAATCTTTCATATTTCTCTTAAGCAATGTCATGAGTCTGATTGCTTTAACAAATATTAACCAGATTACTTCACATCATTTGTTTCTCTGTTCGTGGTATCAACATTGCAAAATGAATCTCTGAACCTCAAGTTATTGTGACATTAATGTTTTCAAAGAGAGTATCAATGTGTCTGGGTTTTTTGTTTTGTTGGTTTCATCTGTATTGGGTTTCTTCTTTGGTTTAGCTTATTTTGTATTTCCTTTGAAACAGGAATTGGGAGGCAGCTAACAGCTTTAGGACAGGTATGATCAGTATCGCGTGATGTCAGTGTTGCTTCTAGCTTCACTTTTCTCTTCTGTATTCCACAAAAAAATTCCCTTATGTGTTCTACAAAACTATACAAGAATAAAGCCAACTTACTCATGAAGTGTCTGTCTGGTTGTGTGGTGGCCTGGGTTCTGATCTTACACTCACTATGAAATATTTATTTTGTTTATTTGCTTAGTGTGGTTCAGTTTCAATTGCATAAGATTCCTTACGTCTTGAACAAACTGCAGCACTTAGTCCTGCAGACAAACCTTAACATACCACTCTAGTCAAAGCTACACTTGACTAAAATCTTATTTATTTACCTGGAATCTTATTTATTTACCAAGCATGTATTTACGAACTTTACAGAATAATAGCCCATAACTGTAAGAAATAATACTTTGGAAAATTGCTGTTTGGTATTACATTTTTTCACCCCTTTCCCTTTATATCATATTTCGAGCATATAATCAATATAGCTCCCCACAAAATCTTTTAGGTATCACTTGTGAGTATAGTTTCCTGATTTCTGTGTCCATGGAGTATTTGTAAGGAGTAATGATATTTTTTAAAATGCCCCAGCTTTGTTCTGAGAATTAAATAATATAGAATGCAAGAAATCATACTCTAAAATTCAAGGTGTTAAGATAGCTAGATGTTCTCCAAGTTCTGTTCCTCATTTTCCCCTTTCTGCTTTTTCTTCTTTACTGTAACATCATTTTCTTTAACCTGCTAAGTTCTCTTGTTTGATTTTTTGAGCCATGTCCTGGAGGATTTTTGATGTAAAAGTTCTAAACTCCATTTTTGACATCAGTAGCAAACGTAACAAAGGAAGCAGAGCTTGACACCAAAACTTTGCTACCCCTCCAGAGGTGTTTCCCTCTAATGCTCCTCAGTGTGGATCAGAAAGACCATATACACTCTAGTAACTCCCCAGGTTCTCCCTTACACTGCTAAGTGTGTAAAGAATCTCTCTCCTCTGCCAGTAAGCATGTCTTTGGACTCTCTTCGAGTCTACCATGCACCTCCTTAGAGTAGTCAGTGAGGGAGTAGCACATGCTGTACAAAACACTCACTGTATTGTTACCTGAGAGAGCTACACTTTACATCAGTGTACTTGTTTATGCTTATTATTTATTCTCAATTGTTATCAAGGAAGATCAGATGATATTAGTGCTCATTGTCCCCAGGTAAGAGAAAGCTCACACTCTGAAGAATTTACAGTCAAAATAGACAAACCAGGGTGGGAAACAGAAGAACTCTCTTTTAGCATGTGAGCACAAAAATCCTCGTATAAGGTCCACATCTCCACCCCCTTCTCTTATTCTGTACAACACATGGTGTGTCATGTGTTAATCTGTGACGGTGCCATCATTGCTCTGAACACAATCATGCATCAACCAAGATAAAGATCTCACCATTATCATACAGGCACCTGTTTGCTTAAGTAGGTGACAGCACTGTGGCTCTAATAAACTGTTTTAGGATAAAACAGGTCAAAGGGGAATGCTTTTGTAGCGTGGATTATTTCAGTGCACTAAGTTTGTGACTGAGGTTTGTAGATGAAAGTATTTTTGTTTCGTAGGAACAGTACAAACTGGGGAGAGGTCCAGTTTGACTGCAAAATGCAGCAGCATCAAAAATTCAGAACATTGATAAAAATCCAAATATTGGGGTCCATATTTCCTGTACATGCTGCTTTTCAAAGAAAGCGAAAATTATGCAAAACCTCATATTCTTATGGCTAGTTAAGCTACAAAGGCAAGAAAATCCAACGAGAATTCTCTCATTTGACAAAAAAAAAAATCTATTTTACCATCACAGTGTCTTTTAACTGCTGGAGCATATCTTGGTTCAAGAAAACCATCTTGAAAATGAAGCCTCTTCTGTGTTAAAACATGCAGAGCTGTCTATAGGAAACTGACAGCCCTGTGAGGCACCACTTTGCATTTTTTAGCTACTATCAGCCTATGAAAATCCAATCTTGAGCTATGAGCTAGAACCCTTCTAACAGAGCTAAGCCACTTCTTTTTCTCATATTACTTTGGACGATCTCTTGGAAGGCTAGTTCCCTAGGATCATGCCTAGCTTTCCTAAGAACTTAAAATATATCTAATTAGACAAATTACTTCGGGAAGCTTCAGACAGTTTTGAGCTGAAGAACTCAGAATAAATGATGGATGTGGGAAAACTTGGAAAGGGTCTGGCAGAGGGATGCTAAAATGGTGTAGGGCCTAGAGCACATGATCTGCATAGTCTGGTAAAGGGCAGATGAAAACCAAGATGTAACAATCTCCAGAAGTACTTCCAATAACTCTTCTTTTTTTCTTTTTCTTTGTCTTTTTCTTTTTTCTTCTGCTTCCACTTCTTCATCTTCTGCTGCTCCTTCATGCACTGCTTCTGCATCTGGTTCTTCTTCACCTGCTTCTGCTTCTTCTGCTTCTGCTTCTACTTATTTTATTGCTTCTGCTTTTTCTTCTGCTGCTTATTCTGCTCCTGCTTCTGCTGCATTTCTGCTCCTTTTTCTCCTTCTGCTTTTCCTTCTACTTCATCTGCTGCTGCTTTTGTTTCTTCTTTTTTGTTTCTTTCTCTTCTTCATCTTCTTCTTCATCTTCCTCCTCCTCCTCCTCCTCCTCCTTCTTCTTCTCCTAGAAGATGATGTTATGCCAACTAACCACTATCTTTAGTGTGTTGTTTTTTGAGGTTTTTCATGTGAATAAGGCTTATACCATTCCTTTCTCAATCTGCCTTCACCAGATGAAACATTCCAAGTATCTTTGATCTATCCTGCTGTCTACTCAAAGGAATCTACAATTCTCTGGAGGGAAAAATTAAATTATTTATACAGCTTGAAATCACTGTGTGTAGGCAAAGAGTATTAGAATCACTGTGAAACACACATAAATTAAAATTGTAAATGCAATAATTTGTTTCTTATTTATATATATATTTATATTTATTTTTTTTTAATTCTGCGCAGAAGTTCTGCTTTCCTAAGTGGTAACCTAGACAAGGATTTCTAGAGCTTTATGATGGTGGATAGAACTGCCTTCCAAAGGGACCCTAGCAGACTGGAGAAATTACACAGGCTCCACTGAGGTAGATGAAAGCCCTCGATCTGCAACTGAAGAGGCATGGCCGTGATTGACAGTGCCTTGACAGAGCCTTTCCTGGGAACAGGCTGGCTTTGTCTTCTCAGCCCAATTCACTGCGAGGACATGGGAAGTACACGCAGGTCCCTGTTGGCACACTGGGCTGGTTTGGGCTGAGACACAGCTAATTCTCTTCGTAGCAGCTTATGTGGTGCTGTGCTTTGGATTTGTGACCAAAAGAGTGTCAATAATACATGAAACTTCTGTTACTGCTGAGCAGCACTTACACAGTATCAAGGCCTTTTCTGTTTCTCACACAGCCCTGCCAAGGAGTAGCCTGCGGATGTGCAAGAATTTGGGAGAGGACACAGCCATGACAGCCATGATCCCAGTGACCAAAGGGAGGTTCCAGACACATGGCATCATGCTCAGTGTAAAAGTCCAGGGAAAAGGAGGGAGGGTGGAGATTCAGATTTACTGTGTTTGTCTTTCCAAGTAACCATTCTCTATCATTAAACCCTGCTTTCCTGGAAGTCAAAATGTCTGCCTGTTGACTGGAATTAATTCCTTATTTTTGATTTGCCCATGAACTCAGTTTTTGCTTTATCCTCTTTCTGTTCCCTGTCTCTTTTCAATTTTTTTGTTACTCATCAGGCCTGTGGGGAGTAAGAACCGTCTTTTGATTCTCATGTTTTTGTACAGTGTAAGGAAAAGTTTCTTGTATCTGCAGTTGCTCTAATGATTCCTTCACAGTCAAAGCGTTGTACAGGGAACTCAGTATACATCCAAATCAGACAATTTATCTCTGATAAAACTTTAGCCTTTGAAGAAGGAAGCAATTTCTCCTTTCCAAGTACAAGTATAGCTACTTGAGAAATGATTGCTGCTTAACTTTGGATGAGTAGCCAGATGTTAGAACAGAGGTAACTTTAGGAATGAAATTACACTTATTTATTGATGCATTATGAAAGGTCAAAACTAGGAGGGAAATGCAAGTAAAATCTGATTATGATAATTTCATCTATCTAAAATGTATTTGTAGTTGAAGATAATCTCAGGTAAACATATGTTAATACCTCTTCTTTATTAATTGTCAGATTATGCCTTTTTCTGACCCAGAAACGGGGCTCCTGAGAGGTGTTTTAAAGGCTTTTATTCCATTTTCAGTCTCATGTGAAGGTGACAGTACAGATGTTACAATTCACACCATCAAAATCAGAAGCCAAACTATTTCCTAATTGCAATACATTATAAGCATTTTTAGCCTGTCAGCTTTTGCCACACAATACTACTAATGCCTTAAAGCAAATCATCTTAAAAATACGCCTTGTGGGTCCTACTACAATATATCTTTCACAGTTCTATTTCTCCAAAGTATCTAGACTATTTGCAAGGCCATCCCTTGAAACTTGTTTGTAGTTCCATTTCTCTCTCAGCAATGTCCGTCCTACTCCATGACATTTCTAAGTCAGCATATTTTATCTCAGAGTTTGCATACAGATGCATACTTATGTGAGCCTTCTGTCAGGCTTTGAGAATTCTCTACAGATCCATTTCCCACATTTCCCTCTCTCTCTTGAACGGAAAAAACTTCTTTGATGGCCTTATGCATTGTTTGTTGTGCACAGTGAAGTACACAAGGCACTACCACTAATATTGTCACTATAACCATTAATACATATTAACCTATTTTGTAAAGCTCATTTAGCCAAGGTGCAAAGTTCCATCCTTCAAACATCCTTCAAAGTTGTCTAACCATGATCCATCATCTGTTTTAATTTGATTTGCCAAATCTTTCAGTTTTTTAAAGCTGTTTGTGGATGGACTCCTAATGGTCAGACAAATTCATACAACACAATCCTTCAAACTATGCATACATGTCAGATGGCTGCTCTGCTCTGTAAGGTTGCATGTCTAACAGCACTAACATCTGTCATTATGTTACTAATTACAATGGAAGTAGCATTGACTTGGAGAATTCTCTACAAATCCATTTCACACAATTAATATCTCATTAAAAAAAATGTATTTTTACTGGAGTGATCCCGATGGTGAGACTGCAATGCATTGAGGAGTCAGTGATGCACACAACAGGTTCCTGAACAGGCCCAGGTTTGTGCTGTGCCACACACACAGTGTGTGGCACATACAGGTGACTAGAGGTACCCTCAAACAGTTGCACCTTCTGAGAGGAGTGTGTATTTACAGAAACATCTTGCAGAATTATGCTTTTAGAGTTTTAGGGATTCTCTAAACTTTCATAAGCTTTGTCTATGTGAGATCGCTTTCTTTACTGGAGTGTCCACCAGCACAGTACACAACAAATAACATCAGTCATCCAATTTCAGTTGTTTCTAAAAGACTTTGGGGAGCAAATAATAAAGGTTTAGATATAATAAATACAATTGCTAGTCAGACATTGTAGAAATACTTCATAAATCTTTTGTCTGCCATTTATTTGAAATCTTACCATGTGTTCAGCCTCTAACAGTTCAAGTTCTGCCTCTCATGTCTCTCGCATGTTATCAGTTCAAAGAGGTAAGCAAAAGTACTTTCCTTTTGTATTTCATTGTTCTGCTCTCTTTTGTGAAACCTGACTTTGGTCTAAATCAATCCAGTCTAAATTCTGTCAATAACAAGAGATGTTTGCCTCCAGACCTTGGATAAAAATATTCTTTGAAATAGCAAAGACTGCATAAGTTCAGACACTTTCCAGAACTTTCAAGGTAGCCCACAAAGCCTCATTCAAAGGCATTGAGACCTAAATAACCAGTAGGATTCTGTCTATCCTTTAACATAAGCATGGAAATTCTGGTATATTACAAAAGACAAGTTATATATGCCATTCTGTAACTTTTTAAGATGATTAGTTATGCATGATTACAAAAGGCTTTCTTCAATTTATCAGTGTACTAAGACCAAATACCTAAGAATTTCCAAACAGAAGTGCCCAATGAAAGACTTAGATTGTATGCATTTTCTATGACCATTGGCACAGTACTTTGATTAGATAGTTTTACTTCTGGATATCAATGTTAGCATCTTTCTATGACTTCTTGTTCCTAGATAATGATGAGAGTCCTTAAAGCAGAAGATTCTTGACTCTTAATCCAAAATTTTACAGCCCTTGGGAGAGAATTTTGGGTGCATCTAAAAAATAAGTTTTAAAAGATAATGACTTCAGAATTCCAGAAGCATCAGAGTTGAATATGCAAAAAGAAATAATAAAAAATCTCAAAAATCCTCAAATATGTGGAAGAGGTTCTACTACTGAAGATAACATGGGAGGTTTCTCAAAGTAGAGTGTTCTTGGTTAAACAGCTGCTCACTTCTTCATGGCTTTCACATTCCTAGCAAAACTGGAGGAAGTACCAAAAGAAAAAATTGAGGTCCTTAGCCTCATTTCCTTTCCTGTCATCATGCTTATATCTAACATGCATATGACAGTAGAGACTCGATACATGAGAAAAAAAAAAAAAGGAATTATGAGCAAACCAATAGGAATGCTGAGTGCCAAGATAAAATCTATAGCTAATATTAGCCAACAGCTAATGATTACCCCAACAAGTTTATTGTAAGTGTAGTGGAAAGAGTGAAGTTGTGAAGTTGAAAAGAAAATGATATGTCTTTAAAAAGTCACTGCTGCATGTTGCAAGGTGATACAGAAACTGTTAAAGTAGAACTCAAAATGAACAAAATGCTTTGGCTGCGTTTTCCCTAGAGAGAGACACTTTACAAAGCAGGTGTAAGAAAACCACAGGAGTCTTTGTATAACAAATGAACTGTGCTTCTTAATTAAGAGACTCCCTCAGCACTCTTGGCAAGTCAAGGAAAAGCAGGCTTATATCTAAATCAGCTGGCTGTTTTAAGTGGATTTAGGATTTGTGCCATCTATTGGCCTGACAGCTCTGGAGACTGAAATCACTCAATAGTAAACAAGGAAGCAACTGTGCAGACTTTCCTACCTCCCTCCTGCAAAAGTGTTTTGTTTCTATCCTCTCAGGGCTCTCCCAAGATGCCTCCATTCATTCTCCAAGCCTGTTTCATGCAAGGCTTTTTTGATGACTACTCAAGGCCCTGTCACCAGCAGTCCTGTCCTGCTGCACTTAAGCACATGGCTTAAAAGGGAGTAGGGAGTGCTTAGTTTGCTGCTGAGATAATCATGCTCTTGTAAATAAAGTAATATTCAATTTCTGAGAAGATGCAAATGGATTTTTATCCATCTTTACCCTGTGAGTGATTACTGTTTAAAATTTTAATAAGACCCAAGAGTTAACTTCATCCCTACTCCTGTGCAAATTCTCAACTCCACTGTGTCTGTTCCACAGATTTATCAGGAGTCTGCACAGGGAACTTTACTGGCCTTTTCCCAGATTCCCAAAGAAAGCTTAAAGCAGTTCTTAAAGAGTTCTTAAATTCTTCAGCGAATTTTTTCTATCTAACAGAGCTGCTCATCTACAGCTACAAATGGTCAAATTTGCTTCACGTAAGAATTGCAATATCAGCATGAACAGGCTCACATAAATAAATTTGAGAACACTTTAGTGAGATCTGTTAAAAAAACTGTTACATCTCATTTTTCAGGGTAGAATAAATTAAATCCAGGAAAATCAAACAACTCATTTTGACTATGTCTGAAATATCTGGAAGAAGGAAAGCTTGATTCATATGATCTTATTTTTCATTCTGTACTGTTTAGCTACTTTCTTTTATAAAGATGATTTCTTTCTAGATTTGTATCATACAGTCCTTTCACTAGACAAAATGAGACATTGCCTTTGTAAATTTGCTAAATCAATTGTGCATTAAAACATGACTAATGAAGCACGCAAATCAGATTCTTGCTTTTGTCATTTTTATTGTCTTTAGAAATGGTGACTTTCCTATTTGGTAGATGAAAAGCTTTCTCATTTATTGTGTAGGTTAAGCAGCCTTTTGTAAAGAAATGGAGTTCAACTCAAAAGGATTTTAATTGATTTTATTATTTAGTGAAGCTGCTGTAAAGATGTTGACTATACAAGCAAGAATAAAGTAGCTTATCAAATTTCCTGCTCTGAAACAGAATCCTTCTAGTGAGAAAGATAGCTATTGGCCACAGTTACAGAATAGAAATACATTGTTTCGGATCACCATGCCTGATCTAACAGAAAAGCAAGACTGTTTGGAGATCTTTTTTGTTGTTTTGGAACATCAAACAGTTTTTCCATTTTGGATAAATCAAATATCAAGCAGGCACAGATAAATGGACCCAAATGAAGTGATGTTCTTTCTGTATCCAGAAGATACAGAATTAGTTGCCAAAGGCAACTGGTGGATTGATGGGAAAAGGAGAAACCTGAATAGAAAACAGTGGAACACATGAATAGTGCATTGTCATTTAACCATTCTACACAAAATCTGATAATCACTGGCTTTGATGGATTTTTATGATGTTATAAGAAAATGTATCTAATTTTAAAATGTTCATAAGCAGCACATAACACTCGTGAAGGAAGATATAATTTCAGAGTTTATTTTTGGAGACATATTCAAGGAGTTAATCTGGAAAAAATATCATAGGGTCATAGAATGTTTGGAAAGGACTTTAAAAACCATCTAAATCCAACCCCTCTGCCGTGGGTGAATTTTTAGTATCAATGCTCAATTTGCCTGGTTGCACCTGAAAAGAAAATGCATTTTCTAATGACATTGAAAGCAAAACATTATTTGGGTTATATAATCTCAACTATTTTTCCTGACAGAATCTTAATATTTAGCTTCTGACTTTCACTTTCATGAAATTGTTTTCCTTTAACAATTGAAAGAATTACATGCTCAGGGATTCACACATAGTCAAAAGTAACATTTCCTTTCATCAAAAAGAGAGCCCTTCCCAACATATTTTCCCAAGAAAGGTGATTTTTAGTTGATTAATTTGTTTTCTCAAGGGAAATAGATTTCTCTGATTCACATTAGTTAATGCTTGCATGTTTGGAGTCACAGACAGCTTCTAATAACTCTCCAGGTAAAAAAACTGCTTAGATTTATGTCTGATAGTATATCCTGGGATCAAACTTTTTAAAACACAGGAGTACATGCATGTGAAAAAGCTGCTGTTTTTGAAGCTGCGCTGAATGTGACAATACATGAGCTGAAAAACTTCAGCAACGAGTTACTGGGGAGTCTAAGGTCTATGGCAGAACAATCTGCTGACTGCTGTTTTGCAGTTCAAGAGATTGCTGCCTGTGTCTCTCCCTCCTGGCCACTGTGCTGCTTGCATCTGTCCTGGGAGTAAGGGCAATGACAGGGAGCATGAGCCTTCATATTAACCACTGCGGCGGAAAATCTCGTCGCTTAGCGCATTCGGCCAGGGAAAGTGTTTTGGTCTGAAACATCACACCGTGAACAGGAGAGTTTGAAAAACAGGTTATGTTCTTTTCTTTCTGTTCTCTGGTTGAATGGAAAGTTTCCAGCAGCAAGGACAAAAGGCAGCTGGGTAATGCTGTTCGCTCCTCTAGGAAGAGGACACCAGAACTTGCTTATGTAGACCCAGCTTTTTAACTAAGCTGTAACCAGGTGTCACTTTGCATTTGCAGTAACTTTAAAAAGGAAAGTATTCTTTTATGGTTGTTCAGCTTCTCCTTTTCTTCAGCTGATGATTTTTATGGCACAGAGGTTGATTTTATTGTTTATTTATGTGCTGGATGTTTAATACTGCAGATTGCACTTCTGCTCCTTAAACAAAACTCACAGTGGTTTTAAAAGCAAAGATGTACATATTTGCGTTAGGAACAAGCAGAGTGCTTGGAAAATTTTCTGAGATTCACTTGAGTATGCCAAAGTGTGTGTGTGTCTAATTTGATTAGCTCAATTGCTGACTTAAGAAATTGCTGTTCCTGTGGGGTCATGTGCTTTCTTTTATGGAACAATCTGATGGAAACTAATACTCTCAAAAAAACATAGTAAGTTGCATCTGCAAAAGTATGTTTGTGTTCAATCCTCATCTGTAGAAGTCATCCCACTGACAGTGATGCACCAATCATGTTTGTATTCACAATCCTTACACATGTACCACAGTACCAAGATGCTATTGAGAAACAAAAATGCTCTGTCTCAGATATTATGAGCATATTGGCTTAGTTCAGGAACTAACTCGCCTTTCTCGGGTTAGCTGGCTTTTTCTTTCAGAATCAAGAATGCAAATCTCACCTTGTATTCAGATATGCAAATTTACAATAATGCTGAAGCTATATTGGGGTTCATTTGGGTTTAAAATAGCCCAAGGCACTAATAATTCTGACTCGGGGCTTGAAAGGTCTTAGGAATTGAGAATCTGGTAGTCTTCTTCGTGCTTTATATTTTACATCTGTGCCAAAAGTATCACAGTCCCACTCTTTCCTCTGACATCCTCAGAAAGAATATGCTGTGAAAAACCATTTTTCTGATAGCCATTTCTAGAGCAGAACTGCATATTAATTCCTTTAAAGTTTATTTTGTCTTACTCACCTGCAGTAAGTGATGATTTCTGACATGAAAAAAGGAAGCAGATCGGAAATTGTCCCAGCCTAGAGCATTTGCCGTGTTTAAAGTGAGATAGCAGTGAGAGCCTTTTAAGTGCACTGCAACACAGGTGTTCACACTGTGAGAAGAAAAAGCTCCCCTTAGCACCTAACAGAGACTGGAAGTATTGGCTGAACTTCCCCTGCTGAAATTATAAAGTTAGGGGTACAAGTTACAAATTTCAAACACCTGGGCAGACCAACCACTGATATGCTATCACACTCCCATGAAAGCATAGACAGAGAGAGAAAGTCAATGTATATCTATACACCTTAAATTAAATACCTATGTATATAGCTCATTGGATGAGCACTGGTTGCCAAAGCTTTATCATCAGCAGTGGCATGTAGACTCTAGAATTTTTCTCTGCCATGCCTGTATTTTCCTTTTGAGGTAGATTCTTCTGCACTGTTCTTATTTAAGAAGCAAACCTCCATTCAAACAGGGATTAAAATACAGAAAGGAAGCACTTTAATAGTGTGGGAAGGAAATGTAAGAGGCTCTAAAAAAAGATGATAGGGATCACTAAGCGAGTCTCAGAGTGACTTTGTTTTCATTACTGTGATTATATTCTTCATTATCCTTGATTATGTTTGTATGAAAGGGGTTAATGGATTTGGTCAAATTCAAAAGTAGAGCTGCTTTATGAGGTGCTGTGAGATACTGATAAAAGCAGAAGATTTTAAAGGGAATTACAGTTGTTAGAACTATGAGAAGGAATAGGTTTCAAAACCTCTTGGTTTAGAGGCAGATACATCATTGGTAGGAAATATTCAGAAAAAAATGCTTAACACTATTAAATTTGGGAATATTACAGTGAAGAATTAGAGGTGAGGCAATTTTTAAAAGGAATATGCCAGTGAAAAAGGCCTGTGGTATCAAACTTTGATAACATGCAGCAGTAGTCTCTCTTTCCCTGTAGCTGACAAAATTGTCCTCTGGGCAGTTCTAGATGTGTCCTTAAAGACAGATAATCCCATAAAGGATGAGCTTAAAGGAAAAGAAAGAAAAAAAATCTGATGGATCTGTTTGGAGGGATTAATTTATGGGTAAAGACTATGTGAAGAAGGATATAAATATGCTTTACTTGACTGAGAAACCATTAAAAAGAAGAAGGGACAGAAGTGTCTAAATTTTTTCCAAGAGCAAACAAGTCTTAAATTTATTTTTAGGCCTTTTTTTTTCCTTCAAACGCATATTCCCATTGAAGTTTCCTAGGAAAAAAAAACTTCCTAGAACTAAACCCTTTCATATCAGTAAAACAGAGATCTACTATGTCTGACACCATCAATTAGTCTGCATTCTCTAGCATAGATTTTAATATCACACTTTATAAATAGATAAAACAGATTTCTTGGGATTTGTAAGGTGAGTATAAGTCAAAAATGCAAAAAAGTCAAAATAAGAAAGAAATACTCATTTATAATTTTTGAGATACCTCAAGATTCACTCATCTTCCCTATGAAGCAAAAGGCCTTACACAACATTTAAAATACTGTATTAAAATAGGTAATCCTGAAACAGAGTAAGTATTCTCACCATCCTCTAGTGGAAGGCTTTTGTAGCCCTACCTGTTATTAGTTGCAACGATAGCATTTCCTTAGGAGTGCTGTCTTTGAAAAATTCTGGTCCTGCCTGACCTGTATTTTGGATCTTTAGCTCAATGGATCTGAGAATCAGGCCCCTCGTGTTTAACTAGGATTGCTGCATTTGTCTCTTTTTTATTTAAAATTGACTGCAAATTGACATTTATTTTCCTTTGGAGTAATTCACCTCAATTTCTGTTCAAGGCACCCACATTCATTTATCTTTGGAACAGAAACTGTAACAGGTGGTAGAGTTTTTGCATGGAGCAAGGGCAGCTTGGAGAAAGGAAGGGAGCAGAGGCTGACACCAAGCAGAAAATACCTAGCAGGTCTTAAAGAGAACAGGCAGGGCTGAAAGGAGTGAAAATGGACCTGCATCAAAAATTAGCAAAAACCCATATTCTACTGGCTTGGACTGAATCAAGAAAAATACCATAATAATGAAACTAGGTAAAATGATAATATATATAGTAAGATTTGCCATGACACAGCTGTACTTTGCAGTGCATGTGGCATGATGAGCAGAGTTAATTTTTCATTGCTTTTGGGAATGTGATGTTCTCTTGTTAAGGTGCGAACTGACTTGTCATCACTTCTGGGAATTCAGTTTTAGTGGTCTGGTATTATTTCCTGGGGTAAATGTACACTGATATTACTTAACATACATTAGCAGCAGAGTGTGCCTAGTTAAGAAAATGCAGATTCCGAGTTTTAAGATGTCAATATGGAATATAAACTGTAACCTGGCAAAGAAAACTCCTAAATTTAAAGTAGTGAGATTGGCAGATTTTTTATTCTGTCATAGGAGCTGATTACTCTTTTCACTTAGAAACCTTTGAAACTGAAACCTTCTACAACAAATTTTGTGTCAAGAAATCGAAGTAGATAAAATACAATTTAAAGTCATATTGGAACATCTTGCTTTATTAGCCATATTTTAATACCTACTCTCCATGTTATTCCATAATAATTTGTTAGATGACCAGAACAGTTTGAAAGAAACGTCTCATTACAGTGTCCATACTTTTATTTTAATCCACTTTCTTCAATTTACTGTATGTGGACAATAAGACCAAGGTGATTTATTAAACTGGCCTCATGGTCAGTGGATCTAATGCCCACCAGTGTCTCACTTATAAACCTGTTCAATTCATAACAGGGTAAGATAAGATACAGTCCATAATCCTTAAACTGTTTCTTTCAGCCTTGGTTCAGAGCACTCAGTCCAAGAAGAAAGCTTAGGCACATCAATTAAATATCATCAGGTCCTGATGTTAAAATGTGTAAATAGTGGTTATTTTGTAGCCCAGTTCTTCCTAATACTCAAATGTACTTAGAAATTCACTCACGTGCACACTTTGAAAATTAAGTATTTCCGCTTGTATTTCTGTTTATTTCTGTTTCATAAACAAAATTTATCTATACTACTGCCTACTAAATATGATTTTTCATGCCACACTAAGCTCAGTGGACTAGTATTCTTCTTTCAAGAATTTGTGATGCAAAGTAAGAAAATGTTAAGCTCAAAGCTACTAATAATAACTGTTATATAACAAGAAGAATCAGTGAAATAAAGAAGCACTTGGACAGCAGCTAATGATTCAAGAATTATAGAACCAGAGAAGCAGTGAATGGAATGAACCTCAGAGGTCTCCATCCAAATTTCATTATTTAAGTGGGACTGTTGCCAACACTCTATGAGATGAAACTTGAAAGTGCTCAGACATGGAGGTTACCCAGGCTCTCTGAGAGACATCTTCTAGCACTGCCCTACTCAATGAATGCTTTCATTTTGTTGTCTAAGACAAAAACAGCTTTCCCCAAGTTTTTGGGAATTCCCAAGCCATTTGCAGCCCCCTGGCCCTTGCTGTATCATCTACCTTAATTGAGAAGGGTTTTGCTCTTTCATCCTCTTAAACTGCCCTTCATATAATTATGAACAAACTCAGCTCCAGCTTTAAGATTGGCTCCCACCTGTGGGACCAGGATGGCTGGTGTGATGTCCTGCTCCCCTCAGAGTGCCTCCTGGCCAGGGAAGCTTGGCATGGTGCTCTGCTGCCCCTCAGGGGACCTTGCCTCTGACACCCAGTTGTCTGTTGTGGTGCCCCTCTCCCCTCAAGGCTGAGCATTTTGGGCCAGCACAGTGCTCCAGTCCCAGTGTGGTTCCATTCCCCTCCTAGCTGTTCTTCATCTGGGGTCTGGTAGACCAGAGGGGTGTCCTGCTCCCTCTCAGGATGCCCTGCCTTGGGTTCCATCAAAGAGCCCCATTGTCCTCCAGGCTGCCCTACCTGTAGCACAGAGGCTTACCTCCCTCGAGGCTGCTCTGTTTCTGGATCAATTCCTTTTAGGCTAAGCTGCCCAAGTGTCCTTGGCCTGGCAGGTGGGCCAGTTCCCTTTGAGACTGCCTTGTCTCCAGGGCATGGTGTGGTGCCCCAGACTCCCTCAACTCCTAGGCCTGACAGGCCAGCATCGCTCCATGCTCCTTGGGGCTGTGCTGCCTCCATGCCCAGCATGCAAGCTCAGCGTCCTCTCAGCTGGAATCATTATATGACCTTGATCTCTGGTCAGGACATCATTACATCTCTTGATTATCTCTTCAAAATACTGCACGTTGCAGTTTGGTGAGTGATTACAATTAGTAATAAAAGAGTAGTTGTAAGTAAAACAGGATTTGCTTGTGAGAGTAAGTGTAGACTAGCAGTGACATTAGAGTTAGGACCACCAAAGCCTTTGTGGAGTACAAAGGGTGTTCACTACACCCTCTGGCCTCTCTGGCAGGGAGAGCCAGCAATCTTTCAGTGGTCATTCTCTATAAATGACTCCCCTGAAATGGACACCCTCTCCTGGGGCAGGCCATTAGCTCCATTGGTATGAAACCCTGAGAGCAGCAACTGGAGTCAGACCACAGATTGGAGAGGCCTGTATTTGTTTGTGATACCTGCTGATACAGACATTAATGAATCACTACCTCCACCATAAACAGAGGACTGAAACTGTGTCTTTAATCATCTTTTTTTTAGCACTTAAGGCAAAAATTCTGTCCCTTTCTCTTTGGACTTACCCTCCAACAGCCTCAGTATTGTGCTAGTTCAGCTCTTTTTTTCAGCCATACAATGAATTAGTTTAGTAAATGAAATGGAATAAAAGTAAACCCTCTAAAACTACATTGTCACACTCCCTAAAAAAAATCTGGATTGCAATTTTAATCAGTGCCCTGGTCTGGATCTACACAGACAAGTGGGTTTCCAAACAAAAAAAAAAAAAAAAAAAAAAAAAAAAAAAAAAAAAAAAAAAAAAAAAAACCAAAAACAATAGGCAACAGATCTTGCTGTTGAGAAAATTACCATCTTGAGCGCATCTTGAACTCACCAAATAATTTCATACACTGGTATGCATAAATGCTCATTAGAGAACAATTACTTCTATAACAACCAGCTTCAGCAAATTTCTAGTTCTGTGATCTGGGATTAAAACTGTGTTCCTCTAATAATGTCTTGTGCCACTGTTCCATTCTGACATGCATTCTCAAACTGATCCTTGTGATGTTGGACTCTCAATGGAAGTAATTTCTTATCTTTCCAGAAAACAGATCTTCCCTAAAAAGTCAGTACAGAGCTGCTCCAAAAAGTCTGCAAATTTTACAAAAAAAAAACAGAAAAGCTCAACTTGCCACTTTCTCCAGAACACAGAGCATGGGTTTTTATTGCACTTTAGATCAGGACAGACTCAATCATTCTTTGACTATTATGCAATAATTGTATCCACATGAAGGAGTTTGGGTACTTATTACCTTTGTGAAAGAGTGGTTATTGATGCATAAAACACTCCAAAAAGACAGAGCCATGGTTATTTCTATTTTCCCTTTCATTGCTGACAAGAACAGTAGCTGACTGTCAGTGTTCTGGAGGAGTAGGTTGTTAAGAGTAGATTCAGGTCGCATGAGCTTGGTCGCAGGTATCCCTGGAGTGGATTCCAGAGTTAAGCATTCCAGAAGGTAAAGTTCTCCTCTTCAGATGGAGGTGGATGAGCAAATTCTGGATTTTTATTGTTATTATTGATAGGCTGTTTTGAGGTGTTATGTGCTGATGAATGTAGCAGGTTGCCAGGCAAATATTAATAGCTAAGTTCTGTTATTTTTGCCAATTACATGTGTTTGCATAATACCTGTCTAATTACCATTTAACTAATAAAAGTTACATCCCTAATAACTCCACAGCAGCATATCAAACTCTGGGCCTTCAACACCAAGCTAATTATTCTAGCCATGTCAGCTCAGTAGGGACTTATCTTTCCATAAGGAAATTTGCTTTTGAGACAAAGTCCCAGTTTCTCATGAGCTTTAAGTGTCCCACATTCCCTCCTCTGTCAATTACCCCCTCTAAAGGTTCCATCGGAGGTGATGTACATGAGAACGGGTGCACTGCCTATCATAAGATATATTTTTGCTAAAAAAATATTTCTTGTCATTTTTTGCATAAGATACTATTCACATAGGAAATCAAATCTCTCAAACAGATTGGTCAACTGGTATCTGAACAGTGACCCTGTAAGTCTCTGTTGCAAGTATCTTTGTAAAAGCATCTTCAGCTGAATCTAGTGAGACTCACTGAATTGCTTCTCTACTGAATTCTTACAATACAGCTGGCAGTCTTATGTGCAAACCTGGTATAGATGTCTCAAGTGTTATGTTTGACGATTTCTGTAACTGCAAGAACAGTTCTAAAGACTAGTTACAGGTATCTATGTACAGTTTGGCCAATTCTGCAGCATCAATTACCTGGGAGTGTCTCTGAGACAATTGTTCCATCAACCAGCCTATAAACAGCGGGAACTGCCTGAGGAAACCTCCAGGACTGGCTGGAATTGTCTCTTGGAGAGCTTCTGTAATGGTTTGTCACTTCGTTGTGAAGAAAACTAGGAGTTTGGTTGGCCCCCTCATGTCATGTCAGTCCATTATCTCAAATGAGTTGTCTCAGCCAGCAAGATCAGCCTGCAGAGCTCCTCAGCCACCCAGGGAATCAGTGATTGTGCTGAGTACGCACATTGGCACAGCCAAGATACACAGCCTCACTGTGACTGCAACTTGTCACAAATGAGTATATCTGGATGTTATGTATCAGTTAGGGAATTGCTGGCATGGCAATGTTTAGAAAACTGAGAGAGCAGGGCAAGAAGTTCCAGTTTTGAACGAGGAAACTAGATTTTTTTTTTTTAATTCATCCATCAGCAACGCACTCCTTGGCAACAGTCATTGCTTCTGCTGTACTGATCATCATCACTTCATCTACAGACTTCTCAGTCTTTAACAATCATATTTTAAATTCCTGTGAGTACACATGGATGTAATGGCTCAGAGGTCAGGACGACTAGGATTGAGAGCACAGTACAAGCCATGTTGAGATATCCTGATTAGTACAATTATATGTTATAGTTTTCAAAGGCCTCTGCAATAGTCCCAAATTATGGGTCAAATGCAAAGTTCAATCTTACATCACAATTAAAACTTAAAATCCATAATTCTTACCACAAAGGGAATTCAAGATTGCTTTTCTTTTGGGGTGTTCTCAGGTGTGAGAGGTTTTGGGTCTTTCACTATATTTGTACTGAAGATAAAATACCTATTGAATGTAGCAGAGAGGCAAAATAATCACTCAGAGAGACAAAATAGTTTTTAAAATATCAGGTATAAAAATGTATGAAATACACTCCTCCATCTGGAGTAACCATAATTAGGCTACTGTATTTGACAATGCTCTGGACTTGACCGTATCTTCAATCTCTTTAGTTCTCTTCCTCTTGCAAACCACAGTTTGGGGACTTCTTGTCCTTTGTTACTGTAAATTTTAAGATTTTACTGAATAATAAAATATTTTGGTTTGCAGTGTATCAAATTATTTGTATAATTTTAATTGTAAGTCTATGTGTTTGTAACAATACTCCAAATACCATTGTAATATGTTACTACAAATATTATTGTAATATCCGATGATGTCCACTCCCTGAAATAATAATCCAGGTGATCTCTCCCATCCTTTTGTCACATAGAAGTGTTTTAAATAATACTGTGCACTTATGGAGACTTTCATATTGTCTCTAAACACGTACAACACAAAGCATGTACCAGCTGATCATCCACACCCCAAAATGCAGGGTAATATTATAGATTAATTTAAATATTAATATAATAGATGACAAAACTTGAAGATAAAATCATCTAGTATTTTGGGATAGAGACAAGACGGAAATCTAATGCTTCTAACTATGTGCGTATTTCTAACTTAGACATTAGAAACTTCAATATGCTTTCTCATTAGAAATGTTCTTCAAGGTTTATACTCCTATTTGACCATAATTTTCAGGAGCCATTATAGGATTCACTGTGGCTTAAGGTTGTTGGTGTTCAGTTTTTTTATTTATCCTGGCATCACAAGACAGAACAGCTCAAATTCATCCTGAGCTCATACTCCTACAAAATGAACATGACCTTTCATATGCCATTTTAAAAACATGCCTTACATTTGCTTATAATTTAAATCTTCTGTGGTTTAGATTGTTGTAATTTCCCTTTTCCTCCTCACCAAGCTGGAGGAAGCTTTATAAGCTGTACGTACTTGAATTTGCTACCTAAAAATCATAATTTTTATGTATTTCGAGAACATATTAAGTGCAAGGGAGAGAATGTGCCACTTTCTTATATTCTTTCTGTCATTAAGAAATTACATATTTTTTTCAAACCTCTTGCAGGCTCCAACACTGCAGTAAAGATTAGCATATTTCCATTTGGAGTTGCAATGGTATACTCTTCTTGTGAAACCCATTTATTCTATTATTGTTGTTTCCACACCGAAGAAGGTAGTGTTCCCAATGAAAAGGAATGGATCACACAAATTAGCTTAGTCACAAGAAGAGTTCTAATTCTGCATAATTTCTTTTTTCTAAATCCTCCATTTTTAATTATGTGCTGTTTTGATCGAGCAGCTTGAATTTAATTTCCATTTTTTTTCCAGAATGCCAGTTCTTAGGTTTACGGACAGAAAGATCCTGTCAGCTACCGAAATAGACCTGAAAACTGGCTCTGGCCCAGCCCTCCTGGAATTTGTTTTATGTTTCATGTAATTCACTTGAGCTCTGTGGCAAAACTGCGAAGCAAGAATCAGGGAAATAATGCTCATCTATTTTGTGGCAAACTACCAAAGCAGGATCTGAAGGGCAATACCTGGAACAATGAGATTTGAAGATTGATGGGCTTCTCTAGGCCATATCTGTAACAAAAATAACTGGGGTAACAAACTCCTTCCTTAAGGAAGAGAACTCCTTCCTTTACCTTGCCTTTAAAAGTACTGGCTATGTTCTCAGAAGCAAGCTTTCACTCAAACTGTGAACTCTGCAACACTGATTTCTCTAACTTGATAAATTATGCCCAACACATTAGTATTTCCAGAGGCTTTTTATTATATCAAGCAGGTTTCTGAAGACTACAAGCAAAACCATTATATAATACTTAAGAAATATCTTTTTCTCCTGAAAGAAAATACAAACACACCACATATAAAGTTTGTGTAATTCTCAATATTGGCTCCTTTATTATACCCCTTCTATTTTATGTAGTTTGAAGAAAGAGAGAAGAGGGACATCATTAACACCTAGGTCACACAATTATACCTGTATTACGGAGAGTTTAGCATAAATAAGTTGATCTTCTCCCTGGCAGCGATCACAGATGAATTAGCAGAGTCTCCAGATTCTGCCAAAGTCCACAGCTACATCAGGTGCCAAGGTCTACTACCAGATCAATAATCCAGGAGGCTGAGCTCTGTATGCAGCTAGAAAAATCATCATCTTAGGCACCTCAGAGTGCTGACTCCATGCTATAACTTGGCCAAACCCTGATTATATTTAATTTATTGGGGAACATCATCAAGCAACATTCTGAAGAGGTATGACCTCACTTTTGCTAAGTTACAGACAATTCTGGAAAATGAGCTACATTGTTCTCAGCTCATGAAATACAGAGTACTGATCCCACTTTCTTATTTTTCACGTTTTAGTGGGAGGCAGCAGGATTTGGCAATTTTCCTTATTGGAAGAGGAAGGAAAATACCAAACTGGGGAGAAAGAAATGCCAGCCCACTATCATAGTTACCGTTGGTTGCTTGTCAACAGTGACAGCTGAACATGAAGAAAATTGTTCACAACAGGGAAACGTGAGAAGCGTAGCAGAATGCCTTACTGTATAAGACAGTTATGGAAGAGAAAGCAAGAAGACAGACAGCTATTTGCCAGACTCGACAGAGCCATCTAAGTTATTTTCAAGGATCTTCCAGTTAAAATGCTTTACAGCAGTGCTCCCAAAGCATTATGTGTATCACTGAAGGAGGCAAATAAATGCCGCATCCATTTTCTGAAAAACAGAAAGCGACAGAAACCAAGATGACAGAATGCCTGCTATTGGGCAAAGAAATAAAAGAGGTGTAATTTCAATGATTGCAGCTTCATCTGTGGTCTAGTTAAATTGCTCTAACCTCACGTAACACAGCATTTCTAATTTTAGGCACCGACTGTAAGAAGCAAAGAAACTACTAAGATGATATTTAGAAAGTAAGAAAATCTCTTGTTTGAATGAATAGTGACATTTTTACATATTTGGTCTTCATCTCAGACTTGCTAATCATACTATAATCCATCAAGAGAGAAATGCAGAGCAGATAAAAAAGAAATGGTTCTTTATGTGTAGAAATTCCATCTCAGATTCCAGCAAACAGTGTAAGGCAGAGTTTTTCTCAGAAAGGAAAGTTTCTTAAAGCTTTCACACAAGAGAAGTGACAAGATAGGATGGACTCCAGTAATTTACATTTTTTTTCAGTGAGTTCATGAATCTGAGAATATTACTTCACTTTCTGATAAGCTGTGTGCCTGGATACAATATTTTGCACCCATTATATCTTATGGGAGATGGCATTATAATGAGGTTTAGCCCTTCAAACAACATTACACACCTTCTCTCTCCTTTGAGAGCTCTAGAATAGAATACAAGCAACAGTCTGTCACTTCTCTCAGCATATTTTTTTCTGTGAAAGTGTTGGCTGCACATATCAAATCACCCTGGTATGAGATTATACATATATAATCTTTTCTTTTCAAGGCTTCAGGAATAATACAGAAGAGAAAGCAAAAAGACAGATGCCCATTTGCCAGGTCTGGCAGAGCCATCTAAGTGATTTTCATGGCTCTTCTACAATCACACAGAATTACATCATCACTGAAGTTAGAAAAGACATCAGGAAATCATCTAGTCCAGCCCCGACTCAAAGGACTGTCATCTACAGTTGGGGCCATTTGTTTTTAGGTTTTTAACATATCTAAGGAAGGAAACTTCAAAATATCTTTGAATGTCTTCACAGTAAAAAAAAAAAAAAAAAAAAAAAAAGTATTAGTTTCTAATGCTTCCATGTCCTTTATTTCAATTTATGCTCATTTCCTCTTCTCCTTTTGCTGAGTACCACTGAGAAGAGCTTTATCTTTTTTACCTCCCTCCACATCAAGCACTCTGAGCCTATCTTCACACCAGAGAGTTCCTCAGTTACTCAGTAATTGCTGTGGCTCATCCAGTGAATTCACTCCAACATACCCATGTTTTTCTTACCAGGGGAAGTTTTGCATAACAAAATTTTTAGGCACCTCATAACTTTAAGATAACTTTGACATCAAACTTCAGAAGTATTTTGCTGTCTGTTCTGAGCACATGATTTCTAAATGCTCAAGTTAGGTTAGATGGGAACCGAAGAAGGTCAGTGTACACCACCTTATCCCAATACTACGCCCATTTATCTCTGCCATTGTAATAATCACAATTCTCAAAAACCTGCTTAGTTCCTCCTATCCACAGAGGACTGGAGACCCACTTTGTTGACCTTTATAGAAGTTGTCAGAATACAACTTTGTTCCAACTAACCCAGTTTGGCACTCTCAATGGAAGAAAAAAAAATGAAAGGAACATTTTGGTTCAGTTTAGATTAATTTTTCAGGTTTGCAACTGCAAAATAGAGCTTCTGTTTTTAAATAAAATGAAGTCTACAATCTTAAAAAAAGTTAAAATATCTTTCAGAGATAGTTCTGGGTTGTCCCATTATCTGTAAGTAGGGCTAATTGTTTGTTTGTGAGAAGGTGTCTATAATTTAACACTGAATCATCTGAGCCCTGGACATAGATTCCTGGCCTGCAGCAGTGGGTATTTCAGATCAGCATAGCTTCTGAAAAACCCTTCCTCACTCAAACCTAACATCAGTGGTTGAAAACTGCAATGATTCCCAGGAAAAGACGGGAGTATGCAGTGTTCATAAAGAAGGATAAGAAGATGATACATGGGGGGTGTGGAAGTTCATGGGGAAAACTAAATGACAGGATAGGAACAGCATAAATAAAATGAGATATTTAAATCTGCAGCATGAATCAGAATTCACTTCAAATTCTTCAGGATTAACATGGGCAAGTTTCAGGAATAGGAGTAATAGTTGAAGTACTGGCAAATACTGAAGTACTTGAGAGACACAGTAGGGATAAAAGTGCATGAAGAGACTGGAAAGATTGCCTGAGGTATCTTTTGAGACAAGGGAAGTCACTGTCAGTTCCTGAGCAATAAAATAACAATGCAAAGTGACACTACAGAAGGATCCTTCCAATAACAAATCAGAAAACAAACAAAATTAATCAGATAACAAAATTTGGTGGGGATATTTGAATAGGAATAGATTTTTGCTACAATATTTTGCCATCCAAATAGGAAGTGGATTTATAGTCCAAGAATTGGCTAATACTGAATCAGAACTTCCAAAGCCACAACATGCAGTTGTTGCCCATGTTCAAATGATCTGACTGTACCAAGTGGAGTTTGGGTCATCGTAGTTACAATCCCTAAAGCTAGTCATAAGACATTACTGGCTGCCTAACAAGCCCAGTTCTCCTCAGAGCTTAGTGTCCTAAGACATCACTGTAGCAGTCTTTCACTGAGCCATCTGCAATGTATCAGCCTCCTTCCTAAACCAGAAGACCCAGCTCTGGCCACCAATGATGTAGTCTCACCAGTTCCAGGCAGAAAGAGAGTCAGACTTCCCTCACTCCACTGGCCACCTTCCATTTAATGTAGATGAATTACACAGCTTGCCTTTCATGCAGTGAGAGAGTGGGATGAGTCATATCCAACCTAGCTGCACCTCCACCCCATAGCCCCGGATGCTTTCCAGCAGGACTGCTGTGCAACTTCTCACCGATGCACAGGATTACCCCACCTCAAATGCAGACATCTGGGTTTCATCCAAGCTAATGACAAAGCTGGCAATAAGTCTGAATCTTCTGAGGGCCAGCACAGTGTTATTGCCACGCTCAGCAAGTAACACAGCAGCCTCAACCACAGCTGCTATTATTAGAATTCTGAAGTAATAAATGCTTCCCTTTCCACTTTCCCTTCAGCACCACTCTACTCAATTCCTAATACTTGGTGACCTTCACATGTACTTACACATGATATATTTAAACTTAGATGATGCTTTTGACACCTCCTGGTTTTGCTGAAAATGCACTTCTACCACCATGACATTTTCCCCATGACAGCTTTCTTTTTCTCAAGATCTAACGAAACAGAGGTTCAGAAATATGTTCCAAATATAGTTCCATTAACCAATTATCACCCTTTGGTAACAGGTGATGTCAGCAGGATTCGTATTCACAGGATGGGAGTAGAATTTGTCCCCTAAACAGTATGAAAGCTCACATTCTTCAAGTTCAGTGTTGCTGTGAATTTCAGTATCAACAGGAACTTGCACTGAGCTTCATGTTCAAACTGAAGAACTGGCCAAGTGTCTTTGTGTGCTCACAGACATCTGTGTATGTAAACAAACTGCTCTGAGTCTCTTAAAAATTATTACAAGGCGCAACTTCCACCTCATTTTAAAAAAGCCTCCAGAAGGACCAAGCATTTTCCCTTTGGAATAAAGCAGATTAGAGAAAACTGTGTGTGTGTTTTCAATGCAGTTTCCTCAATCACATATAGAACATAAATGGAGTGAAGACACCAACCATCTGGCAGATTTCCAAAGGAGCTCAGGACCAAAACATTCATCCTTATGCTGGAAACTAAGAGACTAGAAGGCTTTCCCAGTATCGGTAAAACATCAGCACCACGTTCAAGGATGAGCAGTCAGGTATCATCTGTGTTGACAAAGAGGTGGAGGAGGACAAGAATAGGTGCCAGGGTAAGTCATGCAGTATCTGAAGCATAGGAGGGAAGGATATATTAAATCTCTGCCTGCCAACTTTGCTAGTTGCCGAGCGCTTTTGAAAATCTGATGCCTCATTTAGCTGACTAAAGAGTGATTGAGCTGCACCAGAAATACAAACCCAGCTGTCAGAGAAAACTGGAAAATATGTTCTGGAGTAGTTTTTCAAAACCAAATTCTTTTTCTCTATATAGAACACTGGTTTATTTTAAAATGTTTAATTAGGCTAAGTTTAGCTGTGTGTATCACCTGAAAATAGAAAAGACACACTAAAACTATGCAGGTTAGTCCAAACGCATGCTGACTAAAACTTCACTCACTAACCACCAGATATTCACGCCATAGCAGAGAAAAACATTGTGACAAAAATTGCAGAGACATTAATTTTTTTTTTATCTGCACGTCGTTTTTCCCCTTACCTCTTCATCTAGAAATTGAAGTACTTGGTGAGAGATGTCCATAGCCCAAGATGATGAGAGTAGCTTTGGAATACTTGGCAATGACTATAGATGTTTTCATATTTGAAGGGTTTTAAGATCTTCAAAAGCTCCGTGAATGTCACAAAGAAAAGGGGAGATGACCCACTTCCTCCTCTGTCATTACTCAAACCTCTTGCCTGGAAGGTGGGAAATAAAATTCTACTATACAAACAAAGGAGATGGGACGATTACTGAAAAAATTAGCAGTGATGTGGTGTTAATGAAAGAACTTGAAGTGTCAAAATAAATGTGAGATGAAAGGAATAGGGGGAAATCAGAAGCTTGTGAAAGACTGTGATCAAATGGCTCTGCAAAGTGTCTCACAGGGGTCTGGATTCAGTCTGTATGGAATGTGTGTCTAAAGCATTTTTTCATATTCTGAAACCGCTTCATATGGTACCATTGTGCCCTACATGGCATACTCTCATTGCCACTTGACATTCTCTCAGCGTACCACACACCTTCTGCTTCCCCAGGTTTCTTACTTATTACTCTGTGACTGATTATGAATTCCTGAAATCTAGTGTATACCTACCAATCCATTTCTGAGCAAGAATTTGTGAGGGTCACTCAAGTAAAAAGGAGAAATTCACCTATTTAATTTTCTTGGCCCCACCTCCTCATCCCCATGGGACAGGGGAATAATTTTGCTCTCTACTCTCTAATTCACACTCTCTATTTCCATTCCCCCACCCCCAGGAATATTTCTGCCTCCTGTGTGCCCAGGGACCTCCTGGTTTTTTGGCAGTACTTGACGGTATGTCAGTATTTCAGAGGTCAGCCGAGGATAAACTCTAATTGAAAGATATTAAAAATAGTCTGCAAGGGACAAAAATTCAGAACCCCAAATCTATCAAAATCTGTTACTGATGAAGCATCTGAGCTGGCTATGTCCTTAAAATATGCATCAAAAGTAATCTTTCAAACCTCTTCTTCAGGTCTCCATTGGCACCCCCAGAGGAAATAATTTCAAACTGTTCAGAGAGCAGCAATCCTGTTCTGGTCCTTGAAATCCTTCGAGCAACACACACCCACACACCAGCATTATTTTCTCACCTCCTCCGTATAAAAACAAAACAGAAACGTGAGAACAGTGGGCTGGAGATGGAGCTGCGGAAAGTGAAGTTGGAAGGATTAATTATGTAATACGCCCCCTCTCTCGCCCTTACCCACAGCAACACGAGTGAGGTAAACCCAATCCTCCCAGCTGACAACTCAGAACTAGAAAGTGCCCGGAGGAGTGAAAGCAAAATAAACGTGTGGGGAAGGTGGCGATCCACTCCTACAGAGGAAGATGTCATTAGGAAAAGGCTAAAAACAAGTTCAAATCACCTTTAGCCTCTTCCCTTCCCTCCCCAGCAAGACCTCTCCCTCCGCCTCTTCCCCTCTCCTCCCCCCAGCTCCTCCTCCCCCCTTTTCAGCAGGAACTGCAGCCGGATCGGGACTATATTCCTACAGTTCACGGCTATCTGACGGAGTGTGGATCCTCCTGAAAAACTTCAAGTAAAACAGGAGCTGGGAGCACACACACGAGAAGATATATTAAGAAAGCAGGTTTGCTACTTAACTCGGAGGAAAGAAGCTGGAGCAGACTTCTTCGGTTGCTCTCTAAGAGCCTTGCCGAGAGTCCTTGCAAAGAAAAGTGTTGCTGATTCAAAAGAAGAGGAGGGATGGGAAAGAGGAGGAAAAAAAAAATTGTGCATGTCTGTGTGAGAGGGAGACAACGTGTGTGTGCGTACGTGTGAATGCGTGCTTGTGTGTGAGAGGGTGTAGGCGATGGGTGGGGGGAGCTTGAAAATATTTTATTTTTTTTTTCTACGAAAGACGCGTGAATGCAATTCCCAGTGAGGGGCACCAAGCTCTGCCCAAGAGCAGAAGGGGTAGGGAGAGGGAAAGGGAGAAGTGAGAGAAAGGAAGAGGAGAGGAAAGGGAAAAGGAGAAGGAAGGGGAGAGGGGGGGAGGAGGGAGGGAGGGAGGGAGGGAGGAGGAGGAGAAGGGAATTCTATTTCAGAAGACATTCATAGAAAGAGGGTGGCAAATTCTGTGACCGTCTTTAAAGGAAGTGTCCTGGGACATAGAGAGAAAGAAAGAAGCCCAAAGAAGGAAAATAAAGGGCTATGATTTCCTTGTCCTGTTGCTTTGTCTCTGGCTCCCTCTGCCTCTGGAAGAGTAGCCACAGGACACAAAGATGCCCAGCTGGTCACTGCACGCCCAAGTTCAGTTTAGCTGGTGCTTCTCTCCTGTTTAGCCTGACTGCTTTCTCTGAAGGGGAGGACTCATAGCCCGACAGCCTTTTAGTTTAACCTGAAGAGTGTGTGCCGCCTCTCTCTGCCCACCCCAAGAACTCGCTGGAGGTGGAGGAGAGGGGAGAAAGAGGAGGACTTGAAAGTGCCTGAGGAGCTCCCGATGCTAAGAGGAGACAAACATTCCTGTGGACGACGCAGAAAGGACAAAGCTGACTGATTTATTGCTGTTTTCCATATTTTTTTTTTTTTTTTATCTCCCTGTCCTTTGGCGCACACCAGTGTTTGGAGATCTTTGAAAACACAAACCAAAACACCAGCCCCGAAGCCCCAACCCCTTGGCTAGCTCTTATGGGAATGAAACACTCCTCCCGCTGCCTGCTCCTAAGGAGGAAAATGGCGGAGAACGCTGCCGACAGCACCGAGGTGAGTAAGGATGCGAGCCGGGGCCGGCGCCGCGCTCCCCCAGACCCGAGCACTGATCCCTCGGCAGAAGCGGCAGCAAGTGCCGAACAACTTTCCCGGCCCCTCCGGCCAGCTCCTGCCTGCCCTGCTGCTATGGTTTCCTGCACTTGCCCCCCCTCTCTCCCCCGCTTTGCCCCCCGAGCCCTCCGTTCCCCGCAGGCAGAGAAGTTTGCCCGGCGCCGAGCCCTGCGGGCGCCCGGGGCTGCCCGGGGCCGCCGCTCCCCGGGAAGTTGTGCGGCCGTGCCGGGCGGAGGCTCCGCGGCGGCGCTGGGGCAGCGGGGGGCGGGCGGCGGTAATTCGGCTGCTGGAGGCGCCGAGAGGGACAGACCGTCTCTTGCGGCAGCACCTTGGCCAGCTCCCCGTGCTTTCCGCCGGCAGCCTTGGCTTGGGATCGTTTGGGCAGACTTTAGGAGCATCCGTGTCTCTGCAGCATCCTGGATGTTAGCAAGCGGAGCTGCCCGAGGTGGGGGCTGTCCGGTTGTCCCGGGCAGTGCCGAAAATAGCTTTGCACTGCCTTCAGGCCGGGAGGGTACCCTGCGAGCTCTCAGGTTTTCTGCAAGAAATCCATCCTCCCCCCACCCCCGCCACCGCTCCCCCACCCGTTACCTTCTGCTTCCTCAACACTGGGGATGAGCAGCCCCTGTTTACTTGTCTGGGGCTGTCTTGACCTCACTGAGACTTCTCAAGGGATACAGCAGTGTGCGAAGTCTCAGGTCTGGAAAAGCAGAAGGATGCAGGATGCAGTCCCAGCATCTCTGAGAGCATGTGAGAAGGAGACAGGCGAAAGTGCGAGCGTGTGCCAAACTCGCTGTTTCTATTAATAGACTGTGCCTAGCACTCTGACTGAACACTTAACACATGCAAGATGCACGCTGCAGCACAGCCATGTACAGACCCCATGGACACTGCACCCCAAACAACTTTACAGCTCTGCCCTTGCAGGGGCAGCACTGAACCTTCTCCCCAGTTACCCCGCAGAGGGAATGAAGAGCAAAACCTACTGTGAGCACATGACTATTCCATTCTTTATTATTTCCACATCTCTGCCAAATGTCTCCTCCTTTCAGTTAGTCCTCCCAGCAGGTGTCCTGCTCGCTCATGAATTCCATCCACATTTCTCTTCACAATAGTGTTCTCTCTGCATGACCTTCATAAATATGCCTCCTTTGCCATGGCAGGTGAAGAGCCAAATTTTCTTTAATGAATATGATGTAAGCAGTAAATCAAAGAACACGCCTGCTACTGCACTACAACCCCATAAAGTACTGTTTGCAGAAGAGGCATCTATAAATAGCGAGAAGTCTGGCTGCACATCTGTAAACTGTCGTAGTCCTGACAGCACATATTGCATTATAGATCCCAAGATCCCAGGACAGGATTGTAATGAGAAATGTACAAGCACAGACAGTTCCTTTCAAAGCCATTTTTTTCAATGGAAATTGTTTTTGTAGAGGGAAGAGCTCTTTAAAGATTCCTCTTCTATTTCATTTACTCTTAGCACAATTTTGTTGTTTAATCATGTTTTCCTGCTTGTGCAAGGCTGCACACACTGCAATGTTATTTTATAGAGAAGGATTTTTTTAACAAAAGCAGATTCATTCCAATGCTGCATACAAGTAAGGAGAATATTAAAGTGCCGTGCTTCGTCTACTCAGAGTATCCATCAGTGACAGACTTGCGAAATGAGAGGGAAAATACTGCAGATTAGGCATATCCTGCTCCCCTTCTACCTTCAGAAAATCAGGAGGGATACATTTGTAACCCCTGCCTAGATATTTTCTCTTTTATTGGTGTTCTTATTTCTGATATGAATGGAGAGGAGTCGTCTGTCTGCGTTTGTGCAGAGGTAGAAGTGCACCAAACAAAATATGCCAAGACCTGTGAAGCTCTTTTACTCATCGAGCATCTATATTTAGCTAAGTCATATGATACCAGTTTGACCTTCAAACCTGTATTTCTCTAACTTGCTCCTGAAGTTAACAAATATGTGTGGCAGAAGGAATGCAGGACAAAATATCTCACATTTGGACTTGCCACAGTGTCAAAGAAAATTAGGAACTGGTATAAATTTGCTTCATTTGAAACAAATGAGGTACCAGTAATACTCATTATTTGGTATTAAATTTCTGAAGAATTTTGATGTCACAGTGATACAGGCACGATATTAAAAAATCAGCTGTAATGAGAGATGAAGAATTAAAACATTTAACAGCTGGTCAGAATGCCCACTAAGAAATTATTCCAAAGACCTTTTGGTTCTTCCTTAGATTGATTTGACCCAATTTACTTGTATTACAGCTTCATAGTATATTTTTTATGGTTTGGGTTTGTTTTGTTTTGTTTTTTTTTAATCTACCACAACTAAGAGCATTTATCAAAGTTTTGGTCAAATATGGAAAGCATACTCTTTCAGTTGTAGAGCAGTTTAAAACAATACATTAAGTCAAGGAACAGGGGCATTGCATGAGAAACCTTTTATTTCCTTGACTACCCTCTGTTGCCCATAGCTGCTACCTCTTCAGCTTAAAGAGCTTAAAGAAATGGTAACAACAGGCACAGACGAGGAAAAAACAAAGCTACAGTAAGACAGCACTCGCTGTTTCCTCAAGCAAAAATACAGAATAGAAAAGCAGTTGCTCACTAGCATTACTTTCCAGTCAAGGAAGACACCTTGTTTTACCAGGAAACTTAGAGAAGTGTGCTCCCATGGTTCCAGCTGTACAGACATTTACATCACCAGTATCCCCACAGCCTTATATCTTGATACAAAACATGGTCAAGTGAGTCCAAGTGTTGCCACAGGTGCTGTTTGGCCTTGGATCAGAATGTCAGAACTATCAGAATGGTTTTGTAATTTATTTCACTGACAAGAGCCTGATACCAGTCTGTCTGCCAGAGTTTATGTAGGACCAGTGGTTTGTTGTATGTGTTTATAGTACCCTGAGAATATAGTGGTTTTGCATAAAAATAAAAGTCAAGGGAAAAAAAAAACCTAAGATTTTTCTCTTTAGACCCTCACTAAATGCCGCAGGGTCCCACTAATAGCAAACTTGCCAGAATGGTTTCAGATCTGTGTCTGCAGCATACAGGGAAAAAAAGAGGCAGAAAATCTTTATTGCCCATGACCATCACATTAATTTTAAGAGATGTTCCACTGGAACAAAAGCTGTCAAATCTCTCCTCCAGACACAAAAATGAACCTCTGTATCTTTAGTGACGAAAGGAGGCTTGTCTAAATAAAACAGGAATGTTTGCATAAATAACAGATGCAGAATTGCATTCTCTGCAAATAATTAAAGACACTGTGACAGAAAACAAAGTAAAAGAGAAACTGTTCTTTGTAGAACATACGCACAAAGGTGCTGCAAAATTCATGGTGCTGACCTGCTGTAGATTTTGGGTTCTGCGTTTTTTTTTTTTTTTTATTTTAAATGTATTATTTGGAATCCTTAGGCTTGATTTTAGTGATGGAGAAAAAAATCTGAAAGTGTGATTTCACAAGAAGTGTGCCTGACTGTAACTTGTGAACCTGTACCAGGTGAAGGAAACACAGTCATAAAATTATAGAATAATTTGAGTTGGAAGGAAAATTTAAGGTCATCTACTCCCCCTACCTTGCCATGGGCAGAATATCTTTAACTTGACCAGGTTTCTCAGAGCCCCGTCCAACCTGACATTGAATATTTTCATGAATGGGGTGTTAATCAACTCTGGGCAACCTGTGCTGGTGTTTCACTATCCTCATTGTAAAATAATTTCTTCCTTATGTCTTGTCTACATATAAGTCCTTTAGTTTAAAATCATTATGCCTTGTCCTGTCACAACAGGTCCTGCTACAAAGTTTGTCCTCATCTTCCTTATAGGCCCCCTTTAAGTACTGAGAGGGTGCAATAACCACAAAGTGCTGCAATAGCAGAAAGTGCCAGGGTTTATGTGCACATCCAAAAACTTGTGACAGGCTAGTATCTGACTGAAACAATCCCAGAACTTGAAACTGATCTGGTTTTGTACAATCTAATTGCTTAGTAACTTCATAAAAAGCAATTCTTGTGCTGAAGACTTCACAGTGTCTGTAGAGAGAAACGATTCCTGTCTCATTGCTAAGAATAGAGAGATCAGTTAATTTATTTATGGTAGCATAATAGAGTCCTCACTGAATGTCCTATTATGCAAACCTTGGGCTTTGTTTAGCTTTGGGGCAACATGCCTAATAGATGTACTTCCCTAAACAGATCAGTGGAATTGATTGAGGATTATGTGATCCAGGTCAGCAAAGGTAACTGGCTATTCTGTTGTCAGAAGTGGGACTATCTGCATGAAATCCAGTCATACCACTGCTAAGGGGGGAAAAAGATATTATAGAATCTGTTGAAACCATGAGCTTCTATATGTGATATATGAGTAGGAAGAGGGATTTCTCCTTAATAAGTTACCGAAGCAGAAATTAAGAGAAGCAGAGCAGTGTGTGTAACAGAGAAAATTGAACTGAATTTATTCAGTAAATTGAAGTTTTGCTCCTGGTTATTGTGCTGGGTGATCTTGCAGATAGAATTTAACCCCTCTAAGATTTTTCATTCATTCTATTGAATTCTGTGGTTCATTAGTGAAAGGTGTTGTCGAAATTTTTTATTTGGTGCTATTAAACTGCTTAGAACAGCAAATATGAGTGAACATTAATGAGTGGGTGATGTTTACCCAAGAGAGAAATGGCAGTGCTGTATGGTGTACATCTTAGACTAACAGAAGTCACAAGAGGTCTGACCTGGTGTCACAGAGCCAGCTGAGGAGGCAGTTTGCAACACAAATTTCAACCTTACTGAGTGTCCACATGCCTGTGTCACATAACTTTGAATGGGAAAAGTTGTGGGTGTGTGCAAGTAGTGTCGGTGAGCTGCAGAGACCAGACCACTGGCTCAAAATCCAGAGGTTTTGTGGTGCTGACAAGGCAGTCAGAAAGCTGACCCATGATGTCAGGGCTACTGTGGGTGTAGCCAAATTCCCAAGGGCTACAGAGGCAGTTCTGAGTTAAATCAGGGAATATTCCACCTCCAACACATTTTGATCCTTTACAATGCCCCTACTAGAACCGAATCACCCATGTTATTAGACTAGTGCCAGGTAGTTCTAGCATAGTCATAGGGGCTTTTTTGTTGTTGTTTCTAGGCAATTCAAGAGTGGGGGAGCAGAAATACAGCTCTGAGCCATCTTCTACAACTTCAGCTGTGCAGAACATCAATTTAGCACAGCTGAAGATATAGCTAAATGCATTCCACCCCTTTCTCAAATCTAATACTAAAAGTTGAAGCTATTGACCATGATATTTTGGCCCCATTGAAGAAATAGATTTTAGTTGGCATTAATAATAGAGATAGGATGAAGAAACACGCTTAAGTAAAGAGTAACAGCAATCACTCACAGCAGAGTTTCAAGATAAAGATATCTTAGCATGGTTCATCCTCTGCCAGCATAGGTTTTAGTGAGTAATATTTTAGTGTCAGGAAGACTGGGATTTTTAGAAAGGGTATGGTTTGTGTTGGTGACATCATGGGCCAAATCACATTGTGTCCTTGTGCCAATGCTCAAAGAGGACTTCCATGCTAGTGAGCAGACTTTAATGACACTTTTTTTCCAACCTCACTTTGTGAAAAGCACCAAATTCTTCAGAGAAGAGTACAAGATATTCTCTAGGTGATATGATTTATAATTGTTCTACATCCATGTAAAAAGTGAGCTCAGTAAGACTGATTCACATGCTTTCCAGAGCTCCATCCTCAGCCTGATTGTGAAAGATGAAGGCTTGTGCCTTTCTGGTAAAGTTAGAGCAGAGAAATACTTGAAGGTAAAAAAGCATTGAACCTATTATTTTCATAAGATTTTGCCTCAGCCTTTCTGAGTTTGCAAAGTTCAGTCCCTTGACAGGTGAGATAATGAAGAGCTGAAGGGGGTGAATGACGAAACTTGTTGCTCCTACCTCTGATTCCTGAGGTAGGACAATCCTGTTGTCTGCTGCCCTGATCACTAGCTTTAATTCCATCTTTATTTTGATCTAGAAGTTTTGGATAAAATGGGTCTTTTCCATATTTTTCTTTTTTCTTCAGGAGTAACCTCTAATTAACAGAAACAAAAAGCACTCACCTCAAGGATAAAAAGAGGAGATTACCAGTCGATGACCACGAGGGTGTCTTACCCTAGCCAGAATGGAATAATTGTTGATTAATCACAGCCTACCTGGCACTTTCCTGTGTCCTTGAACAGGTCCTGGCTGGCTTCATGAAGTCTTTTGGCATGTTATTTCTTTCAGGGTCTTGCATGGGATCTGAGTCACTTCACAGCAACAGTGAGAGGATGGGCTCTACTTCATTCTTACTATTTCACTTTTAAGCTGAGATTAAACTTGCAGAGGGGCAGGTACTGATCTCTTCACTCTTGTGACCAGTGGCAGGACTTGAAGGAACAGCGTGAAGCTGAGTCAGGAAAGGCTTAGGTTGGGTATCAGGAAAAGTTTTCTACCCAAAGGGTCGTTGGGCACTGGAACAGGCTCCCCAGGGAAGTGGTTCACAGCACCAAGCCTGACAGAGTTCAAGAAGTGTTTGGACAATGCTCTCAGGCACAGGGTATGAGTTTTGGGGATGGTCCTGTGCAGAGCCAGGAGCTGGACTCAAATGATCCTGATGGTTCCCTTCCAACTCAGCTTACTCTATGATGCTATGACTCTACGATTCTGTGATTGATTCTATGATTCTATGATTCTATGAATTAAGAGGTGTGGTAAGGTCAAGGATGATAGCTTTACATATTTCTTATAAGCTAGGTTTGTTAAGTCCCAGTTCTGAAAAATAAATTTAAAAAAAATAAAAAATAAAAAATTTTAAAAGACATGTAAAATGCTGTCTTTTCCATGATCTACATAATTATAAATATGGAAACTCACTTTAAAAAGCTGGAATAGAAAATCTATTTATCTTCATTTTATTGCATCAACAATTCAGAGATTTAAAGACCTGAATTGGAAATAAGGCAGACTCATTTTCAGAAGCACTCACTGCCAAGTTCGCTTTTCTGAAAATTTCGTTAAGTGCAGAAATTAAAGATAATTTTCCTTTGTATTTTGAGTGTGAAATGCTAGGTAATCATAAATAAAATCTCAATGTTTTTCTTTCCAAAATGAAGAGAATATTTTAGTAATAAAACATTTGAAAGGTTATTAAAGTGAGAACAAATTGTTTAGATGAAATTTTTGACAGAGAAACAATAAAGAGGGTGAAGAGAATACCATTCTCCCTCAGTTAAAATATCCTGTCCTGCAGTACATGCTTTTGGAATTTTGAGTGTATTGAGGACTGTACCTGTGTCCTTTGCTCAAAAAGTGAATTCTTGTTTAAAAAGAGGCATTACCACTTTTTCTAATCATTGCTCACAGAAAAGGAGTTACTTAAGCTCTTAAGCTTTTTTTTTTTTTTTTTTTTTTTTTTTTTTTTTTTTTTTTGAGGGGCATGGAGATGAGTATTTTCTAAGATATTGTTTTATATCACTGTCCTCCTCAGCCTTTCCTGGTGCCAAACTCTTCACCATAGTGCAGCTGGCAAGCTTCCCATTCTGTTTGTTTTAGACCACACACTTCAGTTCCTTGTGCTCTCTTTGTCCTGTCCCAAGGTACCAAGCATATCTGAGACATTCTGCCACAGTTCCTCCCTTGCCCCCTTTTTAAAAGAAAAAAGTAGCACTTCAGTCTCTCATGTCAGTACAATCGAAGTAAACATCTACTGGCTGGGAAGCAGTAAAATGCTGTGGTCTCCAAGGAGTAGTGTTGAAGCGTTCCCTCAGTGGCCACAAAGCACACTTGGGGTCATGTATGGCCTCACAGTTCTCCTGTCCTTCTTGTCCTTTTTTGGCCAGATTATGTTTCATTGCTTCCAAGAGGACCAGGAAGGCTCAGACCTTGTCTCAGAGCCCAGAAGGATATGTGACCAAGACAGGGCCTTCCAACAACAATCCACCAGTTCAAACTTATTTCTGCTTTGGACCTTAATTTCTCATTTAGATAGGATGAGAGGAGATGTTGTCATCTGTTTCAGTTTCTAGTTGTCAGTCCATTGTGAAGTTTGACTGCAGCTTGGGAGAAAGATCAGCTACTGATATTCTTTTCCTCAGTCACAAACAGGGAAGTAATTTACCCTTCCTGTAACCCATTCTGAACTACTTCCATTTGAGGACCATATATCTCATGATTGTGCCCCCTATTAGACATTAACTGTTTGAAGTACAGGATTTGTACTTTTCTATTTTACTCTAATATGATTTATATTAGGATATATCAGGAGTAACTCCTCTGAGTTCTGTATAGATAGACATCACAGAGGTGTGGCAGAAACCCAGACATGTTGATTTGAACAAACTTCTGTTGACCATGCAACCTCACATCCAGTGAAGAACAGTTGCCAGCATTAGATCATTTTGGCCATTGCTGTCTCTGGCCAAGTCTTGAAAATCTCCAAGCACAGAGATTCCACTGCCTCTCAGGGTAACCTCTTCCAATGCTGCACAGACTTCTCAGAGGACATGTTTTTCTTATTGTCCTATCTGAACCTCAATAATTGCAGGTTGTGACCTTTTCACAACATTATCTCATCTGCTGCTATTTAGAAGGTGAAGAGAGTTTAGAAATTCTCTTTCATATTCTTTGTAACTATCTTTCAAGTACTTGCAGGCTGCTACTAGATTGCCCCTTAGTCTCCTCTTTCACAAATCACGTTCAGCACATGGTAATCTCTTACAGGTCATCTTCTCAGACCTATGACCATTGTATTATATAGTATCTTGCTTACCTCTTTTTAACTAAAGAATGTGCAGAAATTTTTATGAGAATGGAAAGAAAAAACATTTTTCTAAATGAAAGAACTTAGCAGAAGACTAACTGATTAATGCACATGGCCAAGTAGTGTCAGTATAAAGTGTATTTTGCAGAAATCCCTTGTGACTGAGCCCAGCTGTATATCTGGCATGTTTTACTTCAGTATTTTGGGTCAGTAGTTTCGTATTTTCCCTAGAAGGAGAGGTCAAATCTAAAAAGTAGCACTGCTTCTTACTACCCACAGTTTACATCTCGTCTAAGTGTACATCTAGAACAGCTGTTTCAGGAGGAAATAAGAGATTTAACTACATCACAATATAGTTCTCTCCTTAGAAGGCACAGTGTTTTAAACCTAATTAGGATTAGCCAAATTTACTAGGAGCAGGGGGGTGTTCCACAGTTGCTAGGGGTGCTTGTCTATTGTTGAGCCTTAAAAAAGGTAAGGGCCAGCATTACCCTTTCAGTTTCATTGGCTGTGGTAAAACCCAGTAAATCCTCTGCAAACCTGAAGCAGACTAAGGATGCAAAATAGCAAAACTGAGATACAAAACAGTTATTGGGTAGGGATGACAAAGAAAGGGAACATGTATGTTGCAGACTGAAATTTCAGCTCAATCCTTTTCAGCTGTGTAAGTTTTATGATCTCTTAGATTCTTTGGATTAGAAGAGGCAAATGTAAAGTTGCCCTCAAGAAAAAACCCTGTTCTGGAAAATATTATATTCATATAGTACTATATTTAGCCATGTAACAGGATGCTTTGCAAATTTAATGGAGGTCAAACTACATAATGAAATTATTTTGTGAAGTTGGAAAAGAAAGGGCAAGAGGGACTAAAGCAGTCAGGAAAGTGGGTGGGCAGGTGGACAGAGGGAAAAAAGAAGGAAGGGTGAAAAGGGATGGGAAGGGAGGGAGAAAGGAGAAGGAAGGAAGGAAGGAAGGAAGGAAGGAAGGAAGGAAGGAAGGAAGGAAGGAAGGAAGGAAGGAAGGAAGGAAGGAAGGAAGGAAGGAAGGAAGGAAGGAAGGAAGGAAGGAAGGAAGGAAGGAAGGAAGGGTGGAAATACTTAAATTCATTATCAAAAAGTCACAGAATCACTCTGTGACTCCTTGAAGACTGTACTTATCAGTAAAGGCCAAGGTGAAGAAGGCACTGAGAAGCTTGGCCTTTTCCTCATCCATTGTCCCCAGGGCCCTGCTCCATTTAGCCACAGACCCACATTTTCCTTACCCCTCCCCCCCCCCCCCCGCCCTCGCCTTTTGGTGCCTGTGCACTTGCAGATCATTGTTCCATTGTCAGGTTTAACAAATGTCAAGAATCAAGGAGCTGTAGGCAGAGGTAGCAGGAGGCCTTCAGCACAGTGAATCAATTTACCCTTTTACAGCCTGTCAATAAGGAAATAACGGGGGGTTGCAACAACCTATAAGGTCTAATGCAAATCTCAATTTCTCTGTCAAAGTGAATAAGCCCAACATTCACTGCTTTTTGACAGATTAGTCAGTTATGAAATAAGAAGAGACAGTATGTAGTTCTAGGCCTGTGATTCACCCCCACCAATCATGAAAAAAGAAAGAACATAACGTAGAAAAAAACAAGACGCTTTTAAATTAGTTATCAAGGTATGCTTTTTAAAGCTTCCTTGAAGTTCTCCATTAAAATATGCCTTTACCAGCATTGTCTCACAAATGATTAACCAAATGGTAATCTCACAAATAAGGGGTTTACAATACTGTGAGAGAAACTCTGCCAATGGAAACTTTCCACCAACCCTTACACCTTTGCACACACACCTGAAACCCACCCCAATCTCCACTCCAACGAGTAGAACCAGGACAACGTGCAATATTCCTCACTCGTCTCCATGTCAGGATTCTAAGCTGCAGATCAGTTCCAACTCACCTCATCTCACCTCATAGGCACATTGTCATTGCTGAACTTGACATATTACTGCAAAGATCATTTTTCCTAGCTTGCTGTTTCAACTACATTAGTCTTCTATTAATATCTAAATAGCTGAATCTTTATATTCTATTAAATCCAAAAGCTGATTGCACTTTCCAGGGCTGTTCAAAGCATGTGTCCTCTTACCTATCTGAATTTCTTATTCAGCACCAAGAGATTAATTCAAGCCTCCAGTGCCAAACTTCATCTCACACTTCTTAGATTTTCCAAACGTACTGTAATGAATAATAATACTAGCACCATGACAAGTGTGTATACTGTTTAATGAAGGTTAGCCTAAAAAATTGTAAAACTAGGCCAATGGGTTTATGTTTCTGTTTTCTCTGTATTTGACATTCGATTTCTGTCCTGCTTTTGTAAGAGATTTTTTTTTTAATCAGATAAACTTAATGGGAAGCAAAGATAGATTTTAAGTAAAGATGGTGCTTGCACTTATTACTGTGAGATTTTCATGAAAATGTGAAAATATCCTCAGAGCCTCAATACCACCATTTTATTGAAGAAAAAAATCTCTGTGCCATCTTTCTATCTTTTTAGGTCTGTACCTTTCTCAACAGGAAACCAATAATGCTTCTCAGTGCCCATAAAATATGTCTTTGTTGCTTTGTAAAAGGGAAGGCAAAAGTATTTATGTTTGCAAGACCTATCTCCACCTGGTAAAACTGAGTATTCTAACCATGTCTACTAGAAAACAAAGGCATTCTAAGCTCAAGACAGGTTTATCCTCATGTAAATCTATCAGTTTCAGCAGAATTATTTTTGATCTATATAGATTCAAAACCAGCTTACATCTATATATAAAATTGTATTTAAAAGGATGAATCACTGGTGGTTTTGCTCAAGAATAGAGTTTTCATCATTCTGTTTTGCAATTGTATAAAAATGTTGGGAGCATACTTTTTTTGTATAGCTTTCTTAACTGCATTTAAAAGATGGATTTAAGATACCAAAAGTTTATTTGATCATTAACACACAGCTACAAAAGCCTGATTTAGATCAACATGACTATAAATTGCTGCTTTTGCAATACACGGTGTAGATACCTTTTTAATAGGTGTGGTTCAGAACCCACTGTAGTTAACACAAATCACTGAAGAACTCTGAACATTTCAGTAGATGTTTGATTAATAATGCAAGAAATGCTGAACACACTGGTTTGCTCATGTGTGTCAGTAGCACTCAGCATGATTATTTATTGTAGAATCAAGTCCATACCAGCAGGGTATTTAAAAACACTCCTCATCTAACATTGTATAATGTGGAGCAAGAGTAATTCTGCTGAAACTAGAGGTATTACCTTTGTTCTGCAAGTTAGATACATATCTATTTTCTTAAATGACGGCTGAAAACACATTGAAGTCAATTATGGCATTCGCAGCCCTCCTGGGAAAAAATGTATTACCAAGCCTGGAATTGGCAGGTTATTAATCCCAGTCTCTTTCAATGAAATTTCTTGCATGAGGTAAACTAACACCAAATAACATCTAATGGCCAAATAGGAGCAAGTGTAGCTCATTAGGCTAAATTTACAGGGTGGTTAAGAGCATATATGCTGTCCTTGCAATAAATGGGGACTAGTCTCACACATACACACAACTGCCTTTGTAGTCTGCAGAAAGATTGTTATTTCTTTGTCCATTACTAAGCAGACTGTCATGGTTTAACCCCAGTTGGCAACTAAGTACCATGCAGCTGCTCCTTCGCTCCTTGTCTTCCCCAAGGAGATGGGGAAGAGAAGCAGGAGAAAAGAAAAAAAAGCATAACTTGTGAGCTAAGAGGAGTTTAATAATTGAAAGAATGTAAAATACAATAATAACAACAGTGCTATAATTATTACTACTACTACTACTACTAATATTAATTTTAATAAAAGGGAGAGTGAGAGACAAGTGAGGCACAGTATAGCTTCTCACCACGGACTGATGCCCAACCCATCCCTGAGCAGCAATCAGCAGCTCCCAGCCATCCCACCCCAGTTTATACACTGAGCATGATGTTCAGGGGAATATCCCTTCAGCCAGCTGGGGTCAGCTATCCTGGCCATGCTTCCTCCCAGATTCGTGTGCACCTGCTCACTGACAGGGCATGAGACACTGAAAAGTCCTTGGCTTAGTGCAAGCTCTGCTCAGCAGCAACAAAAACATCAGCATGTCAACAACATGGTTCTCACACTAAATCCAAAACACAGCGCTGTACCAGCTACTAAGAAAATGAACTCTGTTCCAGCTGGAACCAGGAAGAAGACTTACAAGTAGCTTTCCTTTACATGGGCATTTAAAATCTCAGATTTAAATTTAATTAGCTGTTTTAACATGGTTATAAAATACCATCACCTTTAAAAAAAAACATTGATACCTAGTGTAGTTCCAGAATCTGATGATAAATGAATTACCATAAGATACTCAGTCACACAACAGTCTCTTCTCTGACACTATTCCAAATCAAGAACATTACTCCACTCCCCATCTTAGAACTAAAATGCAGATATGATACATAAACCTAATTCGGAGTGAGCAGGACTGTGCTATTTAATAATTCAATAACTGCCGTAACATTGTGATCATTTCTCATTTCAGCCACACTGTTCCTTAAAGACATATTAATACACCAGCTTACAAAATTCTTTAGCAGGTATACATGTGTGCATACATATACACAAAATGTTTTATATTTATATAAAGTTCAAACTGGATGTGGTGCCATGACTTTCATTTCTTTGTGCACCCATGTTAGTCTTATTAAAACTGTCAGAGAAGACACCACTATGCCTATGTGGGCTCAAACACTGTAAAATTATAAAATCCTGGTTAAAGTCTTAAACCACATCAAGTATTTTTATATATATGTATACATATACATTTATATGTTGATGAGAAACATTGTTTAAACTGCCTTTAAAAAGGCAGTTTTGTGGAGAAGTCCCAGCTTTATATTCTTTACATCCTTTGTATTCACTATTCCTCTCTATGGGTGTTGTGACAAAATTCAGTTTAGATATGGAGAATCACAGGAGGATGCACCCTTCTCTTTCAAGTTCAAAACCAACCTCCTATTTTAGATATAGTACCAGTTGGGCTGAAGTAAGTTTAAATTCAACTAACTTGGTGAGCTGTTACTAATACAAGCTCCCAATGGAGGAAGGGAGCATTTAAATATATTTGTCTCTTTGAGTTCAGATCACTGCCAAACATTCACACCTTTGATTCAGCAATTGAATATAGTTGGTCTTGTTTTTTCAAATTCTGTAACACCCTCACACCTCATAGTTCATAGAGCTGCCCAGCTGGATCCTGGGCTCCCTTCCCTGCCCCACAGGGTCTCCCAGTGCCAGCTGTGCCCCGTGACAGGATCAGAAGCAGTGGGCACAAGCTGAGACGCAGGAGGTTCCGTCTGAAAACCAGGGAGTACTGTTTTCCTGCTAGGCTGACTGAGCCCTGGCACAGATTGCCCAGGTTGATTGTGGAGTCTCTCTCCCTGGAGATAATCAAAAGCCATCTGGATACACGTAGGCAACTGGCCTGAGGTGGTGCTGCTTGAACATAGGGGTTGCACCAGATGACCTCCAGAGATCCCTTCCAACCTCAGCTACCCTGTGGTCCTATGAAAGCAAACACAACAGATAAATAAAAGTGGGAATCTAAGTGTTTTATATGTCTATTTCACACATCACATTTTTTCTTCTTTGCTGATATTTTAAAATCTGGTAAATTTAGGAATCTATAACAAAGAATCACATCCTCTGTTTTTCTCAAACTTTCAGTCCTGTGAAAAGCTGAGTATGTTCACATCTCTACTCGCTATGGTGTTTTTTATACCTGATGAGCTGAAGTCTCAATAAAATGAAAAGGACCAATGATTTATTAAAGTCACTGATTGTACAGACTGTACAGAACAAAGGAAGTCAAATCAATTAACTTAATGTGCTAGGCAACAATTCTATATTTAGCTTTTTTCACTTTGCATTGGTTTTAGTTTTTTGACTGCTGGATATGACTTAGCTATCTCTGACATCAATTTAAAATCAAAATACTCCTCAATCATCTGGTTTTAGTGTGAAATCCTAAATTAAATAAAAATAATGTTATTTATTTGGGATTCCTTAAGGAGTTAGGGGAGATGCTGTTGTCAGTTTCCATTGTTATTCTTTCATTTTTTTAACCATTTTGATGTTACTCTGTGGTATGGTCTTCAAAAGAAACATTATTATTTGAGGGATACAATTTGTGTGTCTTGCTGCTGGTGGCAGAACATTGCCTTCATCTGACTAGCAACATGCTTCAGAGTTCTGCTGAAAATTACTGTGTTGTCAGTAAAAGGAGAAAAATAAGAACTGGGGTTTTTATATGGTGCAGAATGGTTTTACTTCCAGGGACTGAATTCTTTAAAAAAAAAAAAAAAAATCTACCCAAAAAAACCCAAATCAAAACAAGAAAAGCACCCCAAATATTTTTACAAGCCTTTTTTAGGGGATCTTGATGACAGTAATTTGTTTTCCATGGTATTTTAAGAAATATGCACAACTCATTGGTTAGAGTCCTAAAGTTCCACAAATCTTTATTATTTTCTGTTGTTATAATTTTACTTTGAATGGATCATCTAGGATCTGGAATCTGTTCACATAAACTCAAATGCTTTAATATGGTATCTGAGCTGCTGGCCTGCTTGTCCTGTCTAAGCAGCAGAGACAAACACCTCTGAATGGCAACTCTGCCCACCTCAAACCATACTTTAAAGAAACCTTTTTCTTTCTATTGATCCCAGACAGAGCCTAGGGTGGTTTGGCAGCCAAACTTCAGTTACATTAACAGACCAAACACAGTGGCTTTTGATTTGTATGACAGTGCTGAGAGCATACTCCCCTGATTTATATGTCTATGAAAAAAAACTATTTTTTGTCTGCGTTTTTTACATTTTCAAAATCTTCTCCTTCTCAGAAAGCTCTCCCTCCCCGTTAATTCTGAATGTACAGCCAGTTCAGAAGTGAGAGCTGATGCTTCTTCGCCTCTATCCCACTCAGCTGCCAATCATTCCATGAACAGAAGAAATATTTAAAGAAACAGGATCCCATGAAGCTTGATATGTTCCAAAAAGAAAAAAAAAAAAAAAAAAAAAAAAAAAAAAAAAAAAAAAAAAAGGCACTGCATGTCAATAAAACCTTGAATCACCTTGAATTGAAATGCTATACTTCTGTTATTTCTCTGGGGGTTTTTTCTTCCTATTTCTGAGATCATGTTAGTAAAAACCAACAAGTGAAACTTTCAGTCTTACCCTTTAACTCCAAGTTATCTTAAGCAATTCACAGGGGTTTTTTGCCTTTGTTGTTGTTGTTTAGGTTTTTTTTAATTTGAGGGTGTTCTAGGGCAGTACAACAGCATAGCAAAAGGCAGGAAAATCTGAAGGTCTCTTCTGCCATCGGAACACAGATAGGGTTGGTGCCACAAAGAATTTTGCATTGCTGTACATCCTGCTGTGCCCATACTGTGGCTAAAGAACAATAATGCCAACCTTTTATGTGCAAAGGTGGTTAGACTAGCTAAAAAAAGACACTGAATCTGCGTCAGTGTGTTACTTTTATAGGCCTTTCTGTACCCAGAAACTTCTTCTCAGTCTTTTCAAGGTTTCTGCACAACTGTGAATAGTAAAAACCTTTCTAAGGCTGAGATCCACTCTCTGAGCTTTTCAGGTTAAGAAAAGTCACATGAATCAGTGAAATTCACGGGTCAGAAAACATCAGTCTTCACACTGATCAAGCTGTTTACACAGCATCAACAGAAGACTAATTTGAACAGAATCCCAGTTATACAGATCTCAATACTGTCAGTTACATTTTCTGCTCTTGTTGTTGCTAGTAATTTCCGTTTTGCTCTACAGCTTTCCTTAGTGCAGCCACTTCTCCAGTCTGTAGTGATTCTACACCAATGATTTGTATTGGTTCTCTATTACTGCCTAAGTAGAGGAAGGGATGAACCACTCATGCATGCACAAGGATGTCTCGTTACCCAGTTGCTCCTGTGGATGTTCTTGGCAGAGCCAGATCTTTTCACACAACCAGAAACAATCAGAACCCAGGCAGGACAGTCAACAGAAAAACATGAAAGGGTGTGTGCAGAAATGGGGGAGCAGGATGCAGCCTGTCCTTGCACGCTGAGACATGCAGGAAGGACTCAACTCCAGTTGACATCGTGTCGTGCAAACAGCATTTGCTTGTTGCAAGAGAGGCACTGACAACTGTCAGGGCAGTCACAGGTTGTGTTTTGTAGACAAAGAATTGTGCTTTGTGTCCATAAGTCAGGCAAGGATTTCCATTCTGTCTTAGCCAAGCGCGTACCCACTCTCATCTCAAAATAACATATGCTGCCTTATGAATCAGCATCAAGAGAAGTGCTGAGGCACAAAGGGAAAGTGCTGCCAATCCCTTATGAAAATGGCAGAAACAAGAAAGGGAAGGCAAATTATAGCAGCAAAAGCCCCTTGGTGAATAGCAATGGAGGTGGCTTAGGGTAGGTTTTTTGTAATACTTTAACTAACCTGAAAGCAGTCAGTATAAAATTCCTACATTCTCACTCCTGGAGGGAGAAGAGAAGATGCACTCTTCATGATAAATCTCAAGAGGAACTGTCTTCTCGAACTGCAAGTGCCCAATAGAGAACAGAGAGAGTCAGAATTTTCTTCCTTTCATAGACTTAACTATGTTTGTGAGGCCAAAAAGCTACCAACTTAGTTTTAGCAGCTGGGGATCCTGAGCACAAGCTAAAATGGCTTTCTGCCAGTTCTCTCCCCAGTGATTTAACTACGGTTGGACCCTTTATATCTGATTTAAAAGCTTATAAAGCTTTGAATGTCATCACAAGAGTTGTATTGTAATAACTACAAACGAAAACAGTAATTGCTAAGAGGCATCAGAGTACAATATGCTTTTGATCAGTTTCTTCTAGAAATTCCTGCATGGAAGATGTTACATTAACTATCAAATGCCTTATTAACATCTCTTTTGAACACAGATGACGTTGTATGGGATTTTTGATTTAGCAGAGAGGTACAAAATACACTGAAAATGGAATATAAACATAAGTTTAGCTTGGAAAAATATAAGAGCTACAGTTGCAGTTATATCATAATACAAATGTATTTTTGTAATATATCCATGGTCATGACACTGGGGAGTTACTGGGGAGGATAATGTGAGTTGAAGGCAGCTCAACCCCGTTGTCACTGAAATTATTCTGTTAGTTTTTCAACTTCTATACTTTATGTTGGGTCATGTAAGCACAGTCTCCTTTGCAGGTCTGGCTAACTCAGGGAGGTGTTCATGTTCTTTTAATGAGCTCAGGGAGAAACTTCTAAACTATTAGTTGATTCACTTGAAATCAGCTTCTTTGCAACAGCTGTGGTCAGCTGCATTATTCCCAGTTTCACAGGCATTTCATCCTCGTCCATCTTCAGTGAGCCATCCTCCATCATATGTGTTGATTCAGAGAGCCACATTCCACCTCGAAGGGCTTCATCTGTCACAAAATGATGCAAAAATTCTAACAACCCACACTAAGAAATAGCTGATTCCTTCAGGGTCACATAGTGAGATAGACTTATGACCAACACAGAGGACAAAAAAAAACCTGCCAAGGGATGAAGAGAAAGTCTGTGCCGTAACATACTAGGATCCAGTGAGCTTCAGCTCCAAAAGAAGTGGCAGTGTGTCATTGCTCTGTGCAGGGAAATGTTATTTTTTGCCAGTTGACAAATGGAAGTACCAAATGTGGGACTTCTATTTATTGTGCCCTTTTGCTGGTAGCTCTGCAGCAGCACTGAACTGTAAGTCACTCTGCTGATTTTCTCTGGCACTTCGGCTCGGGAACTGCCATTTCTCAGACTTGTTCTTCTTTCTGCCATCATTTGTCCTGCAGAGGGTAAGAAATAATAAACATGGACACTTCCTAGGCAGAGCCCTCCTCTAAAGCTGAAGTACATCTGAAACTACGCTGAGTGTAGATCAGAAGCTTGTCTAGGACATGCAGTAGATGGTTGCTTGGATGTTTTTCCTCCTCCATACTAAGGCTCAGCAAAGCCTACAGCGTATAATATCTTCCTGAAGAACTTCCTATAGAGCTGTCGTGAAACAGCTGAAACTCAGTGAGAGGGGAAGAAAAGGCTGGGATATCAGCTGCAAAGTGACTTTCAGAGATCAGTGCCTTAGAAATTTGCTTAGCAGAGGAGGGCTTTCATTAAATTTTCTGCTAATTTAAGAAAATAATTTGTACAGATAGAATACTCTGGTTATTTTTGTTAATAATTAGCCTCTAAAAATAGTGGAGCTCTACTTTTTCATGTGAAGTTCAGCTTACTGCCTGATACTGAGAAAAGGCCTAAAAATAACTGGTTTTATAGTTGATTTACTCTTTCTGGTTCTTTTTCTTTGTCACTGGAGAGTCGGTTGAGATGATGTTGGGGAGGGGAAGAGGCCAGTCAGTGATATAGCTGCTTTTCCTACAAGAAAGGTACTGTGAGCATTGATAATGGAGGCTTTAACTCCCCCTGACCTCTCCTCAAGAGATTTTCATGCACTTGCCAGGGTGATGTAAAGTAGCTTGAAAGTACCAAATCCTTTTTTCTTCCTTTCCATTCGTTTCTGTTGCCTTGCCTGTTCAGCAAGGCAGGCACTTATGCAGCCTCAAATGATAGTAAAAACCAATAAGAAAATCACAATGGAAAGTTCACACTTCCCTGGCTTCGTATCTTCATAACTCTTTATGCAATGATCTGCAACAAACTCTTCCTCTTCACTGCATTCAACTTTGATATTTTCAGTTCAGGCTTCTATAAGTTCTGTTGCTATTTCTACAACAAGCTGCGCCTTGTGATGCGAGGCGTTTTAAAGTAATCTGGCACATGAATATCTCTCTTCACTTGAAAATCAATAAAAACCTTCAGTCACATTTACATTTCTGTGTACTGCTTCCAGATAACAGGAGCATGTCTTCCCTGGGTTATAGCTGATCACAAAGTGAAAATAACTGCTAGGGTTTCATGCCTCAGAAGATGACCTTGTCCTTATTTATTTTTCTTGTCACAAAAAGAGCTGACTTGCCTAGCCATCCTTAAAATAGAACTAATTACCATCTGTTAACAGGCCCCTAATGCTCTGACTGTAGATCTTTATGCACCATTCATGGTTTCATAGCCACGATGATAAATTGTCTCTAATTCAGAATTCATGTGGAATCACATCAGCTTACCTGGGTGACCCAGCACACATTATGGAGACTTTTTCTATAGAGCCTTGCACACTGAATGTTGGACTTCATAGAGAAATGCAATTAAAATGCTTTTAATCAATTTACACTGTGAGTTATACTGTAAAAAAGAAGTATTCACGCAACACCGATGAGTCCTCTCTGTTGCATGCAGAAGGAAGGTCAGAGAAATAAAAAACTTAGATCCTTCTTCCAGCTAGTCCTGGTGGTGCAAAGGCAGCCCTAGAAAACTGGCTCCTTATGTACTGAGCCCCACATTACAGGAGGAAAAGGAGCTGAGTCGTGACTTGCTAAATAACGATATAGGCTTTGAGCTACTCCCAGGGAAACATGGCATGGAATGATTTCTTCATTCTGTATGATTGCATAGTGCCAAATCTTGCCAAGCAGTAGGGAACATGACTCACCAGCAACCTTGAACTTTGTTCATGTGCACGCAAGAAGAGCCACTTACCCTTGTTCCAGCTACTCCCTCACAATACCCAGCCACCCTAGAACTGGTGCTGGATTCCCAGGTCTTGGTGACTCCTCTCAGCCACGCACAAAACTGAGTATGTTCCCATTCTGTCTGGAAAAACGAGGCAAGACTGGCGTAGTTTGACTGCTTGTAATCCAGAATACAAGGGGAAGGGAAAGACTTCATAGCTGCACCTTGAAGCCAGTGCTGTTCGAGCAAGACAACACTTTTGTAGCCTCCTCACTCTGCCATGCCAGACCTGAATGGGTCTTGGAAAAGGTATGGGGGAGTTCAGTCACTGAACAGCACCCCATAGCTGTGTGCTGCTTGTTGATGGCATAGAAGTGCTTGCCCAGTCAGGCCAGGTGGGACATTAAATATTAGCATCAGTACAATTAGTAAGCATATAACATTAACAGTTATCACTACCAAATTATAGAGGTGACTCTGCAATGAATGCCCAGGAATGAAATTGATATGGTTTATTTTTAGATTCTTTTACTTTGGGACAGATATTTTTAAATCATCTGGAAGACCTAATGCATTTTATTAATGCCGAGATATTTCTTTCCCTTGTGTAACTCCCTGAAAGGCAAATCAAAAATAAAATGACATTAAACTTGGAAAAGCTCTTTATTTCCCAGAGGCTGTAGCCTAATTCAAATGGAAAATACTGTTATCAGCTTTCCTCTTTCCAGTTTCAACAATAGACAGGCAGTACTCATACCTCAAACCTTCCCTCTGAACAACCACAAAAAATAAGCCTCTAATAGCTCTGTCAGAACAACAGGCTGTTTCCCCTTCTTATATCTGTGCATCTTGATTTCTTTTGTTCTAGGTAGTTTTGGATGTAGCACTTCAGAGGCAAGAGATCTGTCAAAACTCCCCAAACCCAGACATCTCAGAAGGAAAATGTGTTGCAGGAGAACATATAACATAGTTTATACCTACTGCTTGTTCCTTCTGGATAATTGAATGGAAGAGAAAAATGATTCCATGACGATCAGTCAATTCAAGTGCTCCCTGGCCTTTCCTGGCTGTTTTAGGTGTTAGGTGCTCTTCAAATTTTGATAGAAGTGATACCAATTATGTAAAGTATGGTATCAATAACAATCATAACTCTCACAGTTGACCTCAGTTCTAAATTTTAAATTCCTTTGATGATATCGGAATTTCACACAGTCAACATTGATAGGCTGGAGAAACCTTCCTGTTTTTCGCTACCAAGCCAGCTTCTACCAAGTGAATAAAGAATTAAATTAACTTAAATTCTCATCTTCTTTAGTCAGAAAAGGAAAGACTTAAAATGACAGCAAGGTAGGGAGGATTTTTTTTTTCATCTTTTGGTTTTATTTGCTTTTCATGAATGCTTGGAAAGGGTCAGGATGCTCGCACAGAGAGCATGGACTTGCAGTGTTAACACATCAGTCAGCTGTAAATTTGTGTAAGTCCAGAAGCTTCAACCTGCAAGAGACACTTTCATTGTGAAGTTGCTGATGTGCTGCTCTGTGGTCCACACACCAGAGCAAACTTTTCAAACTGGATTCCGGAAGAGGAGAAAGGCTGCTGTAGCATAAACCAACCAAAAGGCTCATACATCTTAGCAAGGCACTATATTCAGAAGATCTCCATTAGAAAACATGCTCTTCCTAGGGGCCCTGATATATAGTACTGAGTTGGGAAAAAGCTGAGAAGTCTGGAATGTCTCTCAGAAACACCTAGGCCTGCTGGCCTAGCCTGTATTTCTCAGCCTGCCATATTTACTTCAAGGTATCAATCTTGTGTCAAAACAATCAGTACGCTTGAATATATCCACCTCTTCTATTCCTGATTACGGTGAAAAATGGGAAGGAAACCACAGGACATCTAGACACAGATCATCACAGCTTTCTTTATTTATCTATAGTTCTCCTTTATTTAGTTCTTCAGCTTTCAGATTCTTGACATACGTGACAGAGACCATTAAACTACAACAAATCCATATGCTGCATATGTGGAGGGAACAGTGCGGTTATACATGAATATCCGTTTCCAGATTATTGATAGCAGTTAGATTAGTCTCTGCCCTATGAAAAGAAGAATGAATTTAGCCATCTGCCAACTGTAGTTCGCTTTTGGTATTATCCACCAGAGGACAAATCATCTAAAACACGATCCCCCGCTGAGCTGAAGCTGTGAAACCCTGGCTGTGATGGAAGTGGGTTTGAGACTTCAGCCAGTGTTTGAGAACCTCCTCACTGTGCAACTTACCTCACTCCTAATGAGGCTCAAGGGGCTCCAAACAAACAGATGGGCATCAGAGTCTACTGGCAGACCATCTGCTCAGCACCACAGACTACAGGTGAAAACACAAGGCATTTCTCCAGCTGTTCCTTGTAGCAGGGATCTTGAGAACAAGGAAGGTGATGCTGTGATAATAAATCTAAAATAATAATAGGCATTTGATCTATCAAATGCCAAAGATAATCAAAATACAGCCTTCTCCTAAAAAAATATGCCTCTCAGCACTTTTAAAATAAAGCACAAGGTGCTTCGCAAAGAATAAATTTCAGGTAATACTAATACATTTCTCTCATATTTTCCTTTTGTTCTGGGCTGAACTAAGATTTTGCATGCCCAGCATGGGACATTTTACTCTACATGCATTGCAAAATCTCCATCTTTATGAAAAGAAACACAAGTTCAATTAAATGTCAACATCTATAACTTGTCGCTATTTTTTTCCCAGTGGCACAGTGCACTAAGAAGTCATGAGAGCAGATTGGATGAAGAGCATTTTAATTACATGCACTGGCACACAGGATGGTCTAGAGCTGCTCACACATTTATAAATAATACAAATACTTAATGTCATTCCTGTCCTTAAATTTTGTCAACTCATTTCCTGTAATCTCAGTTCTGTTCCCTTACATGTAGCTTTAGAAGGTTTTTGTTCCTGAGTGACATGTCCTCATCTTCTTATAGTGTGCATTCTTTAATCTTATGAAAGCAGGTTCTGTTCTTATTGTGTGTACAAATCTATCAAGCAAAATTTATAATCTACCTCATAATTTGCACTTGGCTAAGGTTTATAAACCTTTCCACCTATATCACCTGCACAGTGCAAATATAACTGTCTGTGTCTTAATATCATAGAATAATAGTATGTGTGGAAAGGACCCCTGAAGACCATCCAGTCCAGCACCCTGCTCAGATACAAGATAGCTTTAAGGCTGGTAAGGGATATTCTGCAGCTGAGTTTTGCAATCTACACAGCTGGAGGCCCCACGGACCCTGTAAGCATTTGTTTCAGTGCTCAACCTCTGTTAGGGGGAATAATTAATCCTGCATACCCAGGAATACTGGAAACTGGAAATTGGAATGCTTATTTTGTGACCTGTTACTAAGAAAATTCTGGCTTTTACCCTACAGACATGTGCAAGTATGAAGTACCCTGGGTCAGATCCATAAAGGTATCATGGCCCCTATCTTGCACTTACATCTCTAAATTTTGTTTTTGCTTCTGCGCAATAGGTAACAACTTAGCAAACGTTGTGATCTTTACACTCCTTTTTTTACTTGGTGTTATTTCTGCTGCAGCCTAAGTATGCTGACCACACCTTTATCATACTGATCACCAGCTTGCATCTTTTCCTTTGACTTTTTGAGGATTTGGACATCTAAGGTATAATCTAGTTCCTTGTATAACTGATCAGTCTCGGTTGTTCTGGACAGAGGAATTATTCTAAAGCGTCAGTGTTTTCACAATATTTTTCCTATCACCATTACTTAGGGATATGATGTCACAGCTGTAATACACTCTAAGCTATGCTTCTTTGTATAAAGGACAGTGAATTTCCTGCTGATAACAAATGGACAGGTTTCTCTATGACAGGTTGACCTGGCATTTCAAACCACCCGTGTATAAAGTTCAGAGCAGCACCTCGCTTTGAAGTGGCTGAACAAGGGGTACCCTCAAAGCAAGCAATTTTATGAATCAGTTCTCTCTCCCAGTTTCCCAGTTTTCCTACAGAGTCTGTCTGACTAGATTCAGTTTTAGAGTTTAGATAGATTTGCATTTGCATTGAACTCATAGTTACATGCAACTTAAAACAGACTGAGCCTGATTTTCCTCAAGCAGAAAGTAAATTTATAGCTGCTAAAGAATCGGCAATTTCATACTGATTTTTAGACAACATAAAGCTTCCACTAAGTAAATGTTCTTTACTGGTCTTCAAAGGTCCTAGTTCCTGAAAGCATGTACCTAATACAGGCATATATCTATCTATCTATCTATCTATCTATCTATCTATCTATCTATCTGTCTTTGTTCCCAAACAAGTACATCTGTAGTTGAATGTTGGAACTCCTTGATTTCCTGGCATTTTGCATTCCTTCCTGTCCTTATCATGGAAAGGTTTTCCCATGTGTAGAGGAGCTAACAAAAACAAAGCCTGGTTTCCTGCAGGTATGTGCTCTTTATGCCCCCAGCTCTTAATTTAGTTCTGAGCAATGCCTGGTCTTTGTACATCTTCATTACTGATCATCACATCTGGAGGCTACACATTGCTCATGTAGCACCAGCCAGGTGGCTTAATAAACCTAGAGCTGGTAGAAAGTATGACAACTGAAATCTACCTGCTTCAATTTTAGTGGATTATCAAATCACTTATCCATCTCACTAATTTCTGGTTTTCAAGAAATGTACCAAAATATAATTGTATTTGATATTTCCATACTTTTGTCAAATCAGACTTGCTTGGACAAGCTCAAAAGTTATTAATGGGAGGCATAGGCAAGATACTGTAGGAGCTTCATTTCCTCGGAAAATCAGGTTGAAACTTCTCTGATAATGGATTAGATTCTTTGCCCTCTCCAAAGATCACTTAAGATAAGCCTTGGACAAAGACTTCAAAACAATACAAGATAAAGCAGTCAAAGGGGTTTTTAACTTGCGTGATGACTGCCAGGAAGTTTTTGTTGAAGACTAATTTTTGGCACGAGGATAGCAAATACTTCTTATATTTGGCTGTGCTTTTATATCTGCAGCAAGAAGAAGCTGTATTGTTGGAATCGCTATGGTGATTGCATATCGGTTGATAATCTCTTGCACTCTAGAGGTCTTGATTATTAAATTCAGACCAATGAAAATGGTGTTAGGAACATTCTATTCTGGTAGTTCTGGCATAGAAAGCTATCTGGCTCAAAAAATAAGAAAAATCGACATTTAGATATGATAAAACCTCTTGTTTAAAAGGAAGATGATGCTGAAATTGAATAATTTTAAACTGTAATTCCATTCTTAATTAGTTTCTTAAGGAAAAGTTAAGCACTTCCCAGCAGAAGGTACAGTTAACTGCTTCAATGTCATAAAAATGCCATAAATAACTGAGAATTTGTCAAGAATAAAACACTGTAGCTTGAACAACAGTTTTGCAAAGACTGGAATTTTAACCTCCAGCCTGGTGTCTCCATAGTAATATCAAGAAAAGAGAATTGAAATTCAAGTTTATTTTTACTCTACACGCCACAGCTTTTGTCACAAACCTCCTAAAAAAATGAATTGTGCATATTTCACCATCTTGTCTCTGTAGACAGATGGATATATCTAAAAGGCTCAAATTTTCAAAAATAGCTCATGGATTTTGAATACCCAGTTCTCTTTTGTATTTCAGGAGTTGCATACGCAGACAGCCTTGTCTTTCCATGTTGGATTAGTTTCAGTGTTCAAAAAACTTCAACAGTACCCATTGAGGCACATGTGCAACTCTATATATCTCAAAGTCACACAGAGTTGTCACTGAGGTGCCTATGTATGTTTTAGAAAACTGCATCAGGATGTTGAGTTGGGGCATTTTGAGAAAGAATGAGGTTTACAAATCTTGTCTTTTGCGAGAATTCAAAGCTTTTAAGGACACCAGTCCTGTGCTAGTACATTAGATCACCTGCAGTGTACCAACCCCATCCACAAAGAAAGAGGAAATAAACTTTATTTGATTTTTAAAAGTAGGAAAATATTTCCCTAATTTAATTTGATTTGAATATTGAAATGGGACACAAAAGTAGAACTTCAGTCAGAAAGTAGTGATGGACTGCTTCTCAGACCCTTCAGACCCCCCACCTCCACCTTCAGTACCAAATGGGAGGTGGAAAAATAGAGGGCTGCATGTTTAGCACAGTGAAGAATGAATTCTGAAGCAGCTGCTTCCATTCTTTCAGACTTCATCTGCATTAGCAGCAAGCCAGTGTTCTGGAATTGTGTGCAGCTGGCCAGAATCCATACATGGGTTCTGCAGAGAGAGTTTTTTTAGATTCTTTACATTGATGTGAGGTTTGCCCCCAGCCCAGATGCTTTGCCTTTTCAGGTGTTATTCAAAAGATGAGTTGTTCCTCATGTAGGCTATATATATATGCTAAGCTTGCAATCATATCAAGGGTTCTTTTCTGTTCTGGAGAGAATACAGGAAGTTGTCTTTCTTTGATAGCTTTTGTCTTAAAAGCATGTTTTCTAGTTATACCATATCCCTAAAAACACAGTTGTTTCTAGTTTACAATCCCAGACCTCCTGAAGACTTTATTGTTTCTGATACAAATAATAGCTTTCATTGCAATTCTTTATTCTGTAGTTGCCCACTGTGTTTATGTTTTCCCCAGATATTTGTTGTCATAGGGCATAAGTCACTCTCAAGTAAAATAGTTCATAGAGCCTATGGCAAGTTATTGACAGAGGGATTTCCTGAGCCCCACTCACAAAATTATTGTTATGAATGTGACATTGTTTGGGAATTCCAGAATTACAGTGCTGCACCCAGGAATTTCAGCAGGAGGTATTACAGATGCTGCAAAATTTACACTGTTTAAATCCAGAAGGTCTGCCTTGTGTTACTATGCCTAAAACAGAAACGAAGCAGCTGGTTTAAGGTCCCTGTGACAGAGTGCTGCTGGCTGAGAAGATCACCACCCCTATTCAGTTTTCTACTGCCCCTGCTGCATGAGACTCTGGTACCCACAGCACAGGATAGACAGTGCATGACCTATTGGCATTCAGAGCCGAAGGTTGTCACTCCACCACCATCAACACATTTTACCACAGGCTGCTTGTCTACAAACTAAGGCAGCTGAGAAACAGAACTAATAGGATTCTACTTCTTTTGCTGGGTGGGGTATGTGCTTCCTGGCAGAGGTGTAGATGCACAGTTGAGAGCAATAAGTCTTCAGGTAAGCTGTATAAATCTGAAATGTACTGCAAGTCGTATTGCCTCAGTAGCTTAATAAAATTATCTTGCCACCCCTTGGCCACAGCAGAATTCAGTTGCAGACTGGGAAACAGCGATGTTAATTCTTTTACAGGAAAGAAATTCATTCAGACCACTTTCCTAGCCTAAGTTGTTAGGTTTAATTTCATTCTGCATCTTTTGTCAGAATAACCTAGTTCTTATAATCCTGTCTAGACCCTTCCATGCAGCCAGGAGCAGAATTGATACTGCCTGAGATCCAGACAGGAGATTTGCCTTCAGGACCAGCCTCTTTTCCTGTAGCATGTGCCCTCTGTTGTACAGCAAGCCACATTTAAATCTATAGTTTGACAGCGACAGAAATGCTTGAAGCCCCCTGGTTTAATTTAAAAAAAAAAACTGATATAACTTCTCTCCATTACATATCTTTTGAGCAATTGCCTGTGATGTACTGTCTTGTGTCTGGAGACATTCTTACCTAGGACAGGAACAGAATTCAGGGACTGTTTTATCTTGTAATTTATATAAACTTATGCATTTTGCTTGTAAAATGATGCAGAGGGTAAGATTTAGGAGGAAAGTGTAAGACCTTACAGATTTCCTGTCATATTAAAACAGAATTTCAAACACCTACAGTTTAAGTCTTTGTAATCCAGCAGACAAATACAGAAAGGACTGCTGAGAAAGGTAACTGCAAAAATTACATAGGGTGCATGCCAATGGAGAAAAAGTTAATATATAACCTCAAGTATATAATTAAAAGTAGCAGGATTATATTTGAAAGAGTTTAATATTAAGAGCAGCACTTTGACAGAATGAGTTATCAGTCTTACTGTTTGCAATGAACAGGCAATGAAGCAATGTCTTAGGAGAAATTACTGCAGATGGACATTTTTGAAACTAGACCAGACAGAATTACAAACACCAATTGGGAGCAAGTATATTCTGTGTGGGAGGTGAACTAGGTGAGGTGAACAGGGTGAGGTGATAAAGTAAGAAATGTAAGAAATAGGAAAGACTTATAAAAAAATAAAGCACTTCTGTATCTTTGGGGATGAAAAATGTTAAAGGAAAATAAACCATTGGTATTTACTTTTTTAACAGATGGACCAAAGAAACCATCAAAAGATGGTACATATAAATCTTCAAATGAACAAGGGTAGAAAATGTAGGGGCTTTTTTCTTCTTCCTCTTTTTTTTTTTTTTTTTTTTTTTTTTTTTTGTTTTTTAATTGAAGCAAACTGAACTAGGCTAATTGATGCTATTCAGAGACAGTACAAGGAATTGATACCTCACAGTGCCAAGCTATAGAAGACAGCATGAACTTTGTGAAAGTAGCGAGGAGAGGCTCAGGGAAATCTGGTCCCCACTGGGAAACAACTGAGTCTTAAAAAAAAAAAAAATGTACAGTACAAGAGGATATGATATATTTAAAGTAGAATTGACCTTAATATATGAAGTTGTTGACCCATAATTTGTAGGTGACTTTTAGTGCACAGGTGAAGCTCTAGCATATTGGTCAGTCTTTCTCAGTTTTCAGCGTTTTGCATCATATAAAGGATTCAAAATGTAGATATACACATGGGCCAGACCAGGGTCTGTTTTACCTCATATTTGGAAAACATTCTATCTTCTGTCTTAGGTGCTACAGGTACGATATCTGGATATCTCACACCAAGGGGGTGTGAGAACTCTGTGTCTATTGAAGTGTTGGTGTTGGAGATGCAATAGGCAATAAAAAATTAGGTGCTGGGGGCCATGGTGTGTTGGAAATGCATAACTCCTGCATGTCCCAACAACAGGAAACTATATTAAGGGGCCATACATGCAACAGAGCTCCCTACAGTGCTTTCTGGACATGCTGAGAGAGTTTCAGATAGCGTCAGGGACTTTGAGATATTGTGAACCTTCTCAGACCTAGCTCATCAATATAGACAGGTACCTTACCTGATAAGTGAGAATCGATTGTGAATCCTGCCCTTGTTGGCAACACTGTGTCTGGAATACATTTTTTATGAGCTCTTCTTTGCAGGGGAACTATTTATTTTTTGCAATCTGCCTCTCACAAAGCTGTGGCAGTTTGACAGAATAGGACACTAATGGAGAAAAAGTAGCTCTTTACTGCTTTATGTCAATACTTGCAGTAACCTGCTTCAGCCAACACCAATAATTTGCCATTACTCGGCACTAATTCAGGTATCTGCAGAGAAACATTAAGGAAAAATCCATTAAGGAAATTTTCCAAGACATCAAATGAGTTAAAGATCCAAGAACAGAAGGCAGCCTAAATTTCACTTATGGTACACCAGGTGTCTTTGAACTTGTTATCTACTAGATAGTTACAATAATACCACTAACAATAACATCACTATGCTAGACATAGAGAGAAATATTTTCTTTTAATGATGCATCTTAACAATATTCCATATTCTTCTAGGTTTGCACCATTCCATCCCAGCCTCCACAGCCTACTGTTGTTCCAAAGCCAGTTCAATCTGTCATACATGTTCCATTGCAACCAAGCTGCCCGGGCCGAGGCAAGATGGCAAAGCTCATCAATCCAGAAGAGATGACATCCAGGGATTATTACTTTGATTCCTATGCTCACTTTGGAATTCATGAGGTAATCTTCATTTTTGTTTCATCAATCGTTAAAAAACTAACAATATAATAATAATTATTATTTCTTCAAATTTTTTACTTACTTACCTGTATCCCACTTGCCCATGATTATATTCCTCTGCCTTTCCTCAGACAATTTTGTAGTCTGGTTAAGTGCCATAGATATCACCCACTACTGCAGAGACTTGTACCCAAAACCTCTGTCCCACTTAGATTCTCACTGTAGCTGTCTGTGCAATGGTGGATTTCACAAGTGCATCAATGCAGTGCATTTATGAGGGCTGCAAACCAGCCCAGCCACAATCATGGGCACTCCCTTATTGCTAAATTGGGGGTTTTGTTCTCTGGCATGTTTGGGCACAGACATCAGCAGAACAGCAACTCAGCTGACATGAGAAGCCAAACAGTTTCTTGACTCCTGGCATGTTGCTCGAATGCACAGGCAGCACTGATGGGAACATTAAGCCAAATCACCTCCATTAAATACATTCCTGGAAAGAATGTGAAACACTTGATGGACCCTTTACTATCAAAATGTTGACTGTAGGTGAGTTCTAAAGAAGCCAGTGATACCTTGCCCTGCTGATATTTTTGTGACACAAAGAGGATGAGATCTTTAAGAGCAGGATGCAAAAATGTAAATGTGAAATGACTCTGTGCACTCCCCGCAAAAAGCGTAACAAATAATACCTATTTCCATTACTGTAGTAATCGTTCATGAGGTGTAAACATAAAAGATTTCTATCTGCCAATAACATCTTGCCAGTGTAGCATTCAGAAATTCAGTCCAAGAATGGAAGAAGATAGAGAAACACGTGAGTGGGAAGGAGACCTAGGAGAAATTTTGAGGATACATCAGAGATCTTAAATCAAATGGATCTCCTGATGGAAGGATTCGGCCTTGTAGGTCTCAGGCAGTTCAGAGAGCTTCTTACTGAGGTTGAGAAGTTAGAGGTTTCCTCCTTGCCTACAGGAGGTGTGCACTGGTAAAGGATGTGTGTCAACAAGTAAAGGAGCTGCTAGAGGGTGTTGGCAGACTTTGAAGCATTAGGGTCATGAGGAGGAAGTTGACTGGATCTTCTCTGAGAGCATGATGGTACAAGAGCCTAAACTCCTCACTGTACTGAAAGGAGAGGCAGTCAGAGTCTGTACTTACCAGGTTTGGAAGTGGAAACTCCTCTGATGGTGAAGGCTGGAAACTTGTGATTTCTGGGAACAGGAGGGAGGCTTTTGATCCACCTGGAGACCTGGAGCATATCAAGTGTCAATGAGCATCTCTTAGAATGATGATCAACAGCAGGATGCATAGGGTGGATTTTTGCCTCAATTCTAGCAGCACAAACAAGGACTTGAGGAGAAGTGTTAGCACGGGTCCACAATTGCTTGTGCAGCTGGTGTCAGTGACAAGTTTTTGGTTTTTATATCTATGGGACCCTCTTTGAGGATTGAGGTCTGCCAGTAAGAGATGGAATCCACCTGAAAAAACAGGCCAAAAGGCATCAGTATTGACTCCTGACCACTAATGACTGGCCTCCAGATGGATTTTGTGCTGCTCATTACAACATTTTCAAAGCGGTAGTTCGGTCACTTCTCAGCCCACTGCACTGACCATTTATGTAGTCCATAGTTCATCCATTTTTTGGTGAGAATGTTATGGAAAAAATGTTGAAAGTTTTCCAAAAAATCAAGATAAAAAACGTCCATTCCTCTTCCCTCATCCACAAAGCCCATTATTTTGCCATAGAAAGATACCAAGTGCTCAGGTATCTCCAAATCCATGCTGAACACTCCCAGTCACCTTCTTGTTCTTAATATGTGTGGAAACAGTTTCCATGAGGGTGTACTCACACCTTTCCAGTGGTGATGGACTGCTCTTCGCCAGATACCAAACCATGCTTTCTGATAAAAGTAGCCTTTATTTCTCTGCAGTTACTGAGCACACAGAGTGTCCTGCCAACACAGGTAAGTAAGCAGCTGAGATGTGTAAAAATCCAGTTCATGTTTGCCTCAGACTGCTGGGCACCGAACGGATCCTTTTCATCCTGAAATTGAAAAACTCATTTGTCTACTTGCTTAAACTATGAAATTAGGCAATAGTGTAAGCAAACCTTCAGCCTTCTAAATGTAACAGAAGGATTTTCAGAAAACTAATGTCTGTGTTGAATGGTTTACACTTCTCTGAAAAATGGCACTTGAGTCTTGAGGTGGGTCCTCTTTATTGATATAGTTTGACTGACAGATGTACAAGAGAGAGCAAGATGTTGATGGAATTAAATGCAGGTACTGCTGCTACCAGTGCATCAAAAACCAGCACATAACAATGACAACTCCAACTAGTGAGATAGTAGTCTAGGTGATACATTAATATCTTCTGGAAATTGATCAGATAAATGAGTGGATAAATGAGAAGAGCAGTGAGGGAGGACCTTGCAATTACAATACAGAATTTCTAAGCTCTGCTATGGAATTCTGCCTCACAGTGGGCAAGGCTGTCCAGCCTGCTGTCTTATAATGTCTTATGGAACAATTTCTTTTCTGTTCAAAGAGGAACCTCAGAAGGTCCCTGCACTGAGGCTCTGGGTTGTGCATGATTTAGGAGGAAAGGAATGTTTGGATTTCTGTATGGCTTCTGTCTATTCCCAAAGCAGTGCTGTGGTTAGATTACGTTCTGGTTGTTGATTGTAACAGTGAAGTAATAGCAGAATAAAATCATACAAGGGACATCATGCTGCTTCTTAATAATTCAGTTCTAAGTAGCTGGCGTTTTGCTTTCATGTCTGCATCCCAAAGTACTTGAGAAACCCTTCATGTTGTGCATTAATAATGCTTAAATGACAGCAAGGGTATGCATTCAGCAGCAGTGTGGAATGTATATAAGCATTCAAATAGTGACACAATGCTTTTATTTTCATCACAGGAAATGTTAAAAGATGAAGTGCGCACATTAACCTATAGAAACTCAATGTATCACAATAAACATGTTTTTAAAGATAAGATTGTCCTCGATGTTGGAAGTGGCACGGGAATCCTCTCCATGTTTGCTGCAAAGGCAGGAGCCAAGAAGGTATATGGGGTAAGAAAACTTTCTCTCACATTTTGAATTTGTTTGTGCATTTTGCCCGAGAATTTGGCTTCATGATTTACCTTTTCTTACTTGTCTTGGTTTGAAATTCTGCTCTCCAAGCTCATCTATGACTTGTTTTATAGTGACTTCAGTGGAGTTCTGCTATATTCTATGACTTGCACTACTGTGCCTTTTCCAAATTGGGATGTAAATGTCTTTTCATATGTGGAACCTTTGGTGATCTGGTACATATTCACATTTCTTCTTGGCTGAAAAAAATGTTAAAGAGACTCACTCCTACTCAGAGGGGTTAAGGGAACTATCGTGCTTTTTAAATTTTCAAGGTCTGCAACTTTGTAGTCTTGGAAACAAATTTCCTTAATACACTTTTCCCTGCATATTACAACTCAGCAAATTGTGCAAGAAAGCATGTGCATGTTTTCTGTGCCAACAATAACACTTTTCAGAGGCAGGAGGAAATTATTACCTTAAATACATTGAACTTTAGGAGCATGAATGTGCTGTTCTCTGCAGAGAAGTCATTACGGAGAGCGTAGATTTGCTTACTAAGTATATTCTAACTTATTTGTACCGACTTTAAAATGACAAATGCAGTTTCTTTTTGCTTTGGACTTCTGTTTGCCCTGAAGACACAATGCAACATAGAAAAGGGGAAATAGATCCCATTTCTCAGTGTACTTTAGCAAAATTGTTTACTAGAACTTAATTGGGTACATCTGTGCATTTGAAGACACCGATGTCACTAAGTACCCAAACTGTGTGTCTTTATTACTGGTAATGATATATGAAATGCCATTTCAATTCTCAGGCTAATATTTTCAAAATCCAGTGTTGCTTCTGAGTATCTCATTTGAATATCAGACTAGAGCTTGAAGCTATAGACAGCTGAAATCAAAAGGTGCTGGAAAACATTTCTGAGTTTAAGCCCAAGACTGGCAGCTAGAATGCATTTTCTCGTAAACCAAGTATTACTTATTAATATGATTACCTCAAAGCCTCAGGGAGGATAAACCTGCAGCTTTCTGTGATGCAGAAATGCAGGTCTCATGCAAAGATGTTGCAGTGTTCTAGAAGTATAAGCATATACAAAATGATGATGCTGTGCTCCCACCTTCCTATCTCTCAGATCCCTGGCCATATGGTCTCCCTCCCTCCCTTGTGCTGGCACTGGTGCTTATCTGATTCTACAGTGAGCCAGCTCACTGGCAGAAAATTCACCAAGTAAAAGAAAATACTTTTCCACATGTTTGTTGTTGTTGTGGGGTTTTTGTGTTTGGGTTTTGGTTTTTTTTCCACTTTGGACTTCTTTAGAGTTCAGGCCTTTATAAAAGCCTTTATAAAGCTGAGTGGCACACCAGTGCCAGCTCACCCATGGACTATTCATTGCTGAAGCTGGTGGGTGTGCTATCCATGGAACTTAGCTCTCAGAGGAACCCCCTTAGGTGTGAAACTCTTCTGCTACAGCTAAAGAATTACAGCTTTCTTGTCAGATGAGCTGTCTCACCGTGAACCCTGTACACAGCAAGCTGCAGGATGGATTTGTGTTGGACAAGCAGCCATTTCAGAGATCTAGCAGTGGCGATCTTATAGTCAAATTGAGAATTTATGGTCATATTTGCCACTGGAAATTTTGAGTGTTCCATTTAAAAAGCAAACATTTGCCATGAGCAATATTTTAGAGCTGAGATGTTCCAGTTTCTTCTCTACAGTTAAATGTGATTTTTCAAATAGCATGATGTGGGAACTGTTGACAAAATCGAGTGTTGGTTTTTCGACTACAGAAATCACTCTCCTCTTACTCACGCTTCCCCTCTTTGGGTTCAAATTCATCCATTACTCTGTCTGGTTCTTCTTATCCCTTCTTATTCACTGCTGGAACTTATCCTTACCACTATCTAAGCCAACTGCTGGAATTATCTCTGGGTCTTCAAGAGATGTAAATCATAGAATCATTAACTTAAAGCTGTATCAAGTTGGCCAAGGACATGTCCAGTCCAATTTGGAAAATCTCCAAGTATAGAGACTCTAAATACTCTCTCAGCACCTATTCCAGGCCTGTAATCAGCAGGAATTCCCCTTGCCACACCTCATGATTACTGATTTTTATCTTTTCCCTGTGCATTTCAGAAAAGAATTTGACTTTACTTTCTTTGCAAGGCCCTTTGGGATACTTTCAGATTGCTGTTGTGGGGGGGATCTCTTCTACAACCTGAACAGAAACGGCCCCCTCATTTTCTCTGCTTTCTTCACCTGCTCTGAGCCGTAACCCATGTGGGAGGGTACCAATGTGCCATGAAGTGATGTTCATCTAACGGGGGAGCTGTTGTAAGAAATGTAGAAATAGAATTGGCACATAGATGTTGGTTCTTGGGAGGGGTCAGTGAGGGACACAAAAATACATAAAAATACATAAAATACCCCTTGAAGCCTTGGTTCATCTGCTGCATTTAGTCATACAAAATTCAGGACAGTCACTGCAGTAGAACTGTCTGAATTCCATTGTATTTTCAGACAAACAGGACCGTGCAGGGCAGAAGGAGTTAAACAGACTCAGAGAATGAAGGCTGATGTTAGATGTCAGCTGCTTTGTATAAAAAGGTGGTGATGAGGACAAAGCCCAGGGGAAATCTGGGAATCTTGTGACTGTTTCAGGAAGAGACCACAGTAAAAGAGGAGACATTTGCAGCAGTAGGTTGAAGACTGAGAAGTAAAATGAAAGCAGAGGTGAATATACACACACAGAACCAGATACAGCTGAAGCAATTCAAGGGTCCATGCTGGGACCACTACTATTTAATATCTTCATTAAGGACAATAGATAGTGGGATTGACTTCCCCTCAGCAAGATTGCAGATGACACAAAACTGCTTTGTGCAGCTGATGTCCTTGAGGGAAAATACACCACGCAGGTTTGAGAAGTGGGCCTATGTGAATCTTATGGTTTTCAATATGGCCAAGAACAGGATCCTACACTTGAATCAGGGAAATCCTCTGAAGATCTCTTCAAGCCCAAACCATCCTATGATTCTGGGATTATAAACTCAGGTGCAGACTTATTTTATTGGAACATGTGCTTTTCATAAAATCCAAATGCTTTGCAAAATAGGACAGATTTGAGCAGATTGCTGACTTGAAAGAAAACTCAGAAAAAAAACCTGACAACACTGATTTTTTTTTCTCTATTTTCACCTACAGAATTCAGTTTTCTTTTTTCTGAAATGAGTTACTTTTAAAAATAAAATTCAACTACCATATAAAGTCCAAGTCAAATTGCAGATGAACAGCTTTAGCCACCCTAAAGCAAGTTTATTTTCTGAAATATGTATTCCTTCATTAAACTTTTAAGTGTTCGGGTTTCTTATTCTTTTGCTTCTTTGTGTCTGAAGCAGATTTTTGGAAACTTATTGTCATTCATGAGAGAGAACTTTTTATTTCTTTGCACCTTGCTCTTTAGGAAGTTTGGAAAGCAACCTCCAAACAACTACATATGCCTGCTTTATTTAAAAACCATCCAAAATGGGCAATGGAATCAAAAATACCAGACATGTGAATAAAGACAGGCAAAAGGAGTATGATGGCAGTAACTATAGACAGGGCATACAGTCTATACAGTTTACATAAGAAAAGAACCTGGATGGAGCAAAAGGACAGCCCTCACCACAAAGGATTTATCCCTTGAACTCCCTGGACTGGCACTCAGGTGTTCCTTTCCACAAGCCAGTTTTGGTTTATGCTCAGGCTGTTGAGCCAGATATTTTAAGAATGGTTTACATCCACAGGCAAGCTAAGCAGAATCAATGTGTTCCCATGGGGACTGGGATTGATATTATGGCTGCTATTATATCTGTTTCACGCACAATATAAAACCAATAAAGGATTTGTGTGTCCTTGCATCCCTGTTCCTGCCATCTGTGAGTGCTATCACAGAGGTCAAGCACAATTTAGCTTTTAGAGATTAAATGGGATTCACTGGATATAGAAACCACTTCATTAGAGATAATATAGTTCTATTTGACATTCCCATAGGGGAATTAGAGAGACAAGGATTATGCAAAGTAGTATCGTCCTTTTAATGCCAAATTTGGAAGAGGTAAATTAGGAACTGATTCAGTGACTACAAGCAACTTTGGCCTTCATGATTTTCAAGGGGCACAAAATCCAGAGAGATTCATGGAATGTAGTTATCCTCTAAAAGATATTAAAGGTCATTGAAAACATGCTTTTATGCTAGTACACAGATTTTACCAAGTTTAAGGGCAAATCTAAAACTAGGAGCCACTCAGTAATTATTTTCCTAGAAAAAGCAGAGAACTGGTCAGAGAAAAAGCCATGCAGATCTGGATGTTCTTGTAAATAGAAAATTTCAGTAATTTCTTACGTGTTAAATGCCTGCATTCTTTTGGAATAGCAGTTTTGCTAAAGAATATAGATTTTTCACATAGAAAACAATTGCTTCTTGGCATAGGCCAGTATTGACATATTTGAATTTTAATATTATTCACAAAGTTTGAATGAATGTATTTTGTTTTAAAATACATATGGAAATGTAGCATCATCCTAATTCATTCCATTCAACAGATTTTTGTGCGGGAGGAGGCAATATTCTAAAGTAGCATGAATAAATTAAATATAATTAATAAATTATGTACATTTTGTAGGTAGAACCTCTTTTTTCACATTTCAGCAATTTTAAAAGCAATCTTTTCTACAGGAGCCAGTTTAACTCAGACACAGACTGCAATTTAAATATTAAAATATCATTAATTATGATCCTCCCCACAGGTTTGATTTATTCTTTATCAATAGTTACATGCTTTGTAGAGTCTTTGCTGCCCTCAGTAGATATTGTTTTCATTCACATAGCTGAACTTTCTAACTTTCTAAATTGCTCTTTATCTTGCTTTTCTTTTTTCTCTTTTTCCTAGATTGAATGCTCAAGTATATCTGACTACTCAGAAAAAATTATCAAGGCCAACCACTTGGACAACAGTAAGACATACATAATATTTTTTTTCCCAGGAAAAAGAGAAGATAACAGTTTTGCTTTTGCTGATTAATTTATGTTGTGTGTTTTACATGTAATTTGTAGTTTTGCAGAATTTACTTATGTAAATACAAAACTAAACACCTCATTCTAGACACTACAGCAATTCCTCACAGGAATTACTATTAATTCTGTATTTATCAGAGACAAAAGAAGTAAATAGAATTTATTAACAGGAAGTTTGGATTAGCAGTGCAGAAGGAAGACTCTATATTAGAACAGAACTTATCAAACAAATTCTGCCATTTCAGTTCCACCTTTTCTTTTAAACAGAATAGAAATATAAATGCACATGCTGACATTCAAATTGAAATAATAAGTTTAAAGCAGAACTTTTCCACTAAGTTTTTTGACTCCCCATTTTAAGAAAAATACTTTTTTCAAAACCTTATCGAAATACACACTCACACAAATGAAAATGCTTGAATCATAAAATAAAAATATCATATAAGGCTTCTTTTTTGCTTGAACAGAAAGCTAATGAAATTTCCAAGTATATGGAAACTCTAAATTGGAAAAATAAGAAGGAAAAAAAAAAAACTAGAAATAACCCCAAGCTACTGAAAGCCTGTAGCACAAAATAATCCCCAACAAGTTCTATTTCATGCCTTCAGTCCTCCTCCAAATCACAGCACACAAGATATCTTTGTAACAACCTAAAAAATCAGTCTTTTTTTAACTGAGGCCGTGAGACAGCTCCTGTTTGAAAGCGCTTTTTTTGTGCAGAGCTTGCCTTTGCTGCAGAGCAGGTCATGGCTGGGCTGTACCAAGTGCCCCCACTTTTAGCCGTGTCTGTTCTGATGCTCTGCCCTCACATGAGCAGGAATGGGTTTCTGTTCTAATTTTTATTGCTGTCACTGGCAGTTTCTGGCTAACCCCGAGCTCTCTGAGAGGAATATTTATTGTACGTGACGGGCATCCGAGTGTTGTGGTGCGAAACCGCAGTGACGTGGGACACCAGAGGCCAGCCACCGTGTGCAGATCTTGGTTCAGGAAAAGAAGGAAGCAAAGGACCAGAAAATGCTCTTCTCCACAGTAGGGATAAGAGTACTGAGCAGGGATAAGGCACTAAAGCAGTGAGGTGTGACCTCCTTGGTTGTCCTGAAGCTTGGATGCGGAGGCCGTGTGTTCCCAGAATGGCTTTGTCCGCTGGAGACACAAATAGCACACCGCCAATCAATTTGTGTTTGGATTTCCAACAGCAGGAACTGTGTGTGAAGGGACCACTGTCAGAATAAATTAGAAGGTTCCAGTGCGCTCCAGAGGGTGCAGAAGGTATTTATCCCTGCTTTTTCTTCCTGTTTCTGCAAGGAGAAAGTCATTGGGGCAGCAGAATCAGAGCCCTCTCCCTTTGGGAGGAGACTTGGCAGGACAGGTTCAGCAGTCTGCCTGACTGCAGTTTGCAGTTCAGGTGTGCAGTCTGCAAACTGCACACCTGAACCCACGCTTACCCTTTCACACTCTGTACTGATGCACATTCACTTTGATTGTAATGCAGCCAGGTACTGAGCCAAAGGATCTTGTTGCTCATAGAAATTTTCCCTTTTCCCCCCCCCCACTAAATGTTTCAAGAAATGCAGAGTCAGCAAAAGGGGCTGAACCAAGAGAAACCCCACTGTTTCCAGAACAGATACATGCAATAATACATCTGGGGGCAGCACAGTCTGTTCCCACAAGATGCCTTATGAAGTGAAGGGAGGTGGGAGGAACCAGTGCTGCTGCTGCTGCTGCTGCTTACACTGTGACTGTTCTGGGTGTAAACAGGGGGCTTCAAAGTCAGGTATGTCACCCTGGCAGCTGTCAACAGTGCTAAAATTCACTCCAAAAGACTTGGGGCAGTGAAAGTTCTTGGGAGAAAAGAGAACTAAAGAAAACTCATGGCTGGAGCTTACAGACATGAAGAGTCTTCAGTACAACAACAGATGAACTGTTGAATTACTAACTGTGAAAGAAATGTGTTTAAATAATGGCAAAGAGAAGAGCACTCAGTTCTTTTCCAGTCAGGTTGCTCTTATCAGCTGATACTTTGTGGTACCAGTCTGAGTCAGAGTGTTCCCAATTTCTTAGTGGACCAGTCTGGATTAAAAATTTGCAATGCAAATAAAGTGGCCACATCTGGTTTGAGTAATACTAGTACTGAATGGGTTTGGGAAAGGCAAAGCTTCCTTTTCCCTGGGCTGAGTTCTAAAAATCACTCAACCCACACTTCCACACAGCCAGCTAACCTAGTTCTAGCCAAATTAAATTAAATTAAATTAAATTAAATTAAATTAATTTTTCTGAAATTGAATGTTGACCATTTCATCAATAAAAACTGCTATCATTAAAAATTGTCATTAATTAAGAGTAGTGGAGTAATCTTATCAATTAGTAATGGAAAGTAGAATATTCACCTTATTCCTAAATTTCAACTGCATCTGTTATCTTGTCAAGGGAGAATCCAGAACCATGAGACTTTATCCACTACAACAAACAATATAAGCAGCGGAGAAACATACACTGAAAATTACTTAGCATAAGTTGAAAATATATTTTTAAATAGGAAATTTTTTTTTAAGAGCAGGAATGATTGGTGACTTGTGTAGTGGTCCTAAAACAAAATTATTTCTTCCGACTGAACTAAATATGACCCACCGTTTAAACACTAGTATGTAAACCTGCAGGGATGTTTAAAGGCTTCTAGTGGATTCTTTGCCTTACTTGGTCAATGGTCTAGAAATCTGCCAATTTCCAAAAGGTATTGTAAAATGAGATCATACAGGTAACCAGGTAAGGCCTGTTTTGTCTGTTGTTGTTAGACATGGTGGGGTTTTTTGTTTGGCCTTTGGATTTTGGGTTGGTGTCTTTTCCTTTTATGCTTTTTCCCTTTTATACTAAAAATTCTATTCATTATACTTACTCTGAATAGTTTTTGAAAAGTGTGCAATGCTTGAGTCACGTGGAGTCATGCCTTATCGACAGGCATTCAAGAAGAGAATCATATTGAAAAGGTCAGCCTGACATTCACCAGTGAGCGTCCTCGTCAGGTGTTATATTATGTGCAACGTATTTCTTTGGATTCTCTTTTCAGTAATCACAATATTTAAAGGTAAAGTGGAGGAAGTTGAATTACCTGTGGATCAAGTAGACATCATCATCAGCGAGTGGATGGGTTACTGTCTGTTCTATGAGTCAATGTTAAACACAGTCATCTTCGCACGAGACAAGTGGCTGGTAGGTGCTCTGCATGTCGTGCTCCTTGCTGGAGCAATCACCATTTATTTTCTGACTACAAGCTTTCCCTTCCCTACTGTCGCCATAACAAGACACAGTGACATCTCCAAGTGCCATTTCTTGGGCTTTAACGAGGAGATAACAAAGGGAAATTCAGTGAAAGAGCTTTGCTTTTGATTAAGTGCTGGCGAAGTTTGCGTAGACACTGTCTAATGACATTGCCACAGGCTGCAAGGTTAAGGCTGGTGTGACAATCTGAAGGAAAACAATAAAGGCATGCAAGGGGTGCTTGTCTGGTTTTTGTATGTGCAGTTCAAAATGTGATGTCTTTGTCAGGTGAATAGATTACGAGATCCATTTCCCCACAATTCATCAACAGAAACCTGGAGGGCTAATGTTTCCAGACCGAGCTGCTTTGTACGTGGTAGCAATTGAAGACAGACAGTACAAGGACTTCAAAATTCACTGTGAGTAAGCACCTGCCATGAACACTCTTCCCTGATTATTTCCCCAAAATCTGTCATTTCCAGTAGCCTACTGTAATCTCTTTGCAGGCCAGAATTCCAATATAAATGTGAACTCTGAAAAATGTTGGTCTGCTGATAAATTCAGGAAATTTGCAGTCATTTAAAGTGCACAAAGGAGAGATGCATGTATAAATTGATGAAGACTTTGCCTAGAGTTATATTAATACCTGTAGCTATATTTAAAACGTGGATTATAGGAGATTTGGTTTTGTTGTTGTTTTGATAAATATATAATCCATAACAGTCACAAAATCCAGTAATATTCTTTTGCCATTCAATTCTTTATTTTTGTTTTTAACATAACAAAAACATAAAAACATTAAGATGTGAATTAATTATACATGTGAAGAAATAAACCTAGGAAAAAAAATATTTCCAAGATGGCTTGTCAAGAAGAAAAAAACCCACAACATGTAGTATTTATTCAAAACATTTTATCCAAGAATTTTTAAATTAAAAATAAGTATCAGAAATTCAAATTTTAACTTGTATGTTAAAAAAGAAATCTAATTTGGGGCTTTTTTAATACTTCATAGATGCATAAAATTAACTTCTCCTTTGCTTTTAAAGTTGGGAGAGTTTCCTTGAAGTATCATGAATAACTGGTGCTGTTAGTGACATCTACAAGTGACTTAGTCCAGGCTCCTGCTGTGATCAAATGTACAAGTTTTACATTATTTCACTGGGTTGTTTTTTTTTTTCCTTTCAACGTTTTTTGATTTTATTTATTTCTCAGAGCTGGGCAGTTTCACTTAAAGGTATTTTCCATTATGGAAAAATTAAAAAAAAAAAAAGAATCACAAAATTCCTAAGCAGATTTATTAACCAAAGATACATGTGAAAGTTTGGGTTAAATTAGTGGGTTCAGACAAGCTTTAAGTAAAAATGCCTAACTCCTTATTCCTTTACTCTCACCTCCTCCCAGAAAAGAAGGCTTGGTGTTTCTATAATCAAATTCAGTGCTAATAACACAGAACTGCCACTTGGTCAAAATTACTATTTTGGGTCAAAAGTGAGCCCAGTGCAGTGGGGCGGTGACAAGAAGTCTCTGTAGGTGCCAGGCAGGATTATATCTCCTCCTCAAGCACAGCCTAGATTTCTCTCCTCGGCAATGTGATGACCTTGACAGTTAAACTCCTTACAGAATGTGTAGATTCAAAAGGATGTATGATGCATACATTCTGTAAAGGAGTCAGAGCCATTTTGGCCTAAAATCTCTCACTTTGCTTTTGAACTCCTTTCTTTCTAGATCTTGAGCCTTTTTCTTTTCTCATAGGCAATATACCTGTTTTCAAATTTATGAATTTTCAAGTTTCATGTTTTAGCCATTTGAAAAAATGTTTCAAGTCATTTTTTGCACTTCTAAAATGTTGTTTTTCTTTAAGACACTTTATTTTCTGATTTCACCTCTGATTTCCCTTACTCCCTTGCCTTATATACCTCTGTGTCTTTAGTTACTTTCATCTCACTATCTATCTGCACCACCATCTTGTCTCTCCATTTATAAATCCTTGATGGTGTCTCCTCACATTTCAGTTTTTCATCTTTTTCTCTCTTAAGGAGGATAGACTCTTGCCTTCATATGAGATGCAGGGCTGAGCATTTTAAAGGGCGTTCAAGAACCATTATATTGATTAAGAAATAATGCAATATGAGGTTTCCAAAAAAAAACACCTAACTTCTGATTTTTCTAACTGAAGATTAATACCACAGAGTACTACTACAGGCAATTACTATGATTTACTGCAAAATGTAAACCATACAATTTTATTTTTTATCTTCAGTGACAGCTCTCTGCCTAAGACAGACTGGGCCACATGTTTCAAAGGTGTCCCACATAGGCTGAAGTGCAGTAAATTATGGAGGCGCCAATAATAAATAATAAATAATAAAAAAAAATGTTTCTTCAGGGCTTCCTAGTTATTTTTTTCTGAGTAATCACATAAAAATATATTACTTTTATAAACATAAGCTAAAGTTCTCACATGCTTATGATGCCTGAAACAGAAGTTCCAGCTCCCCTGAAATGTTGAGAAGCTTATGACCCAGTAAAGAGATAATGAAGAGATACCAAATAATCATTCATGTACATGTTTGTTCCAGTTTAGGAATATGCAGGTTTTTATATCACATTACATTTTCAGTCATACTCCTCTGGAAACCTCAGTAGCTCAAATGCTATGCTCTGAAAAAATGAGACATGTCAAACATGCTCACAAATGTGTTTATCTGTTTACTTTGGTTTTTGTTCAAGCCATTTTTTAAAACACTCTCTGTATTCAGTTTAGATTTTGAGATGAAGCACTGAATGGACCTTGACTTACATGCTTCATAAGACTGAGATTTCATTTGTTTGAAGGTTCTTGTTTTCACATTTTTATGCAACATAGTTTACTTTTCCATTCTTCAGTGTTTTCATTTTGTTCAAAAAATCCTCAGCATGATAAGAAGCATCTATTGGAACAATCAGAGGAACAATTCAGATACAGAGGATTGGCATGACTTTTAAATCTTTTCAAAGTGAACCTCTTACTCTTCTGTCATGATGCAGGTTAAAACTTGGAGTCCCAACTAATGAAACACACCTGCAATTCTACTCTTGCCAGTAATTCGCTTGCTGAGACTAAAACTACTTAAAACAATCAAAAGAGCATGTAAACTGCCAATTGAGTGGCAATCTATGGCAGGGGGAAAATAAAATAAGTATTAAGCAGAACGGACAGGAAAAGATAGAATCCCTATCAGGTATTCCCAACACTCAGCCTGACAGCAGATGATTTTGGGCAACAATCACAAGCATCTAAAGCCACAAAAATCATTGAAAAATCTCATATAACACAGTTTTGGAGACATCAAAAAAATAAGGGTCACTTGTTCAAAGATGTATATTGAGGGCTTATTTTGCCACCACTGCATTATCTGTAAAATAGCAATGATGACACAGACAGCTGGGAGCAAAGAGCTCACCATCTGAAAATAAGGGGATGATACAAATTCTTTCAAAACAAAAATGCTTTGGGAAGTGAAAAATATTTTCTGTTATTGCTGCTAACCTTGCCAAATCCATTTGCATTGACAGGGTGGGAGAATGTGTACGGCTTTGACATGACCTGTATTAGGGATGTTGCCATGAAGGAGCCCTTGGTGGACATAGTAGATCCAAAGCAAGTGGTGACCAATGCCTGCTTAATAAAGGTTTGGTAATTCTGAATATACCAATTGTGAATGTTTACTGTAGGGTTCTTTTGGGACCTGCTGCTTATGTTTTGCTACAGTCTTTGCATGCTTTAAACCAGCTGCAGAAGCCATCACTGCAGAATGCCGTCACGCTAAGGAGGGAAATTGTGCAGTTTTAGATCAACCAGTTCTTGCATGTTCCACATGTTCAGTACTGTCAACATGACCTGAGCATGAACATTGATACCTTGATTTCTTACAGAATTCCCAAAAGCAAGATGCTCATTGTGTCTCTACTCATCTCATTACATCTGCAGGCTGTAACTCAAGATTCTTACAAATTTTACATGTGCAAATACTGAATGAGGATATATGTGGTATATTTAGATATGAATTTGAATTGCCCAGCCTTTTTGTAAACAGAGGTTGGAAATTACTGATTGAATACTGCTGAGGAGAAGGGGTAAATGATTCTCTTTGCAGTAAGAAAGTCTAAATAATCCGTTCAGAATTGATGACGAAATAAATAATTAACTCCAGAACATGTGATCAGAATTTGAACTCAATTAATTGCTCTAAATTCCTAATTCTTAGCCTTATATAGAATGTTACTGTTCTCTCTCAGTGCCAACATCTGCTCCCAGAGCTTAACTGGTTCCTTGCTCTACATGAGACAGAAAAGTCACTAATCCCTGTTCACAGGATGATGTTAACAATGAAGGAACTGCCTGCAGGAACCCTTGAAAGCTCTAGAATTCCCTTCTTGTGAAGGAATCCTCTTCATGTGGGACAGCTGTCATGAAAAAGGCTGTCTGTCTGCATCAGTAGTAGTGGTATTAACAGGTCTGTGAGTCCAAGAGCTCATTTATCCCAAAGAGTCAGTTCTAACTTTTCCCTTTCACTTTTTGCCAGTAACAAGCACAGCATTAAATATTCCCATATGCAAAAGGGAAAGCCATGACTCCAGTCTGCAAAACCTTTACTGAAAGCAGCAAAAAGGAACAGAAGCAGAAACTCTGCATGAGTACATATGCATGCACAGTCCATCTGCACTGAGGGGAACACAAGATGGCTCTGCTTGAAAACAGCCTCAACCACAGCAATTTAAAATTGCAACATGCACTAAAGAAACAGCTATTTAGACTCTATGAAATATGTCCAGAGAGAAAGAGATCAGGGAGCAAAATGGGTTGGCTGCTCTGGAAGAAAAAGCTGCACACCCTTGATTGAGGTGCAAATCCAACACTTTATTTAGAAGGTCTTTGAAAGTAATTTGGTTTAAGATGACAGACAACAGTTTTCAAAGTGTTTCTATTCAGGGTTTATATTTAGTTTTGACATCTTTTGTCCATAAACTGAATGGTGCTGTACCATGTAGAAGCACCATGAGAGCACAGCAGGTAATAAGTACACAAGCACAAACCACCCTTCATTCCAGAATCAGTTGCTAATGTCACAAACTGATCACCAAGAAAAGAGAAAATTGTCAATGAAAAGCATGAAGGAGGGAGGTTGATGTTCAAGATAGCAATATGGAAGCAGAAAAAACAGACTCTGTAGTTATATATTTTTAAATTTAATTTACTTTTGCACATGGTTTATTTATATAAAATGCATTTCTTTCATCCTGAAAATATTTCCAAATTCAGAGAATAATATTAGCCTAAGAAAACATTTCAGAATAAACAAAGCCATAATGTTTAATTATTCAAATGTTTTATTACAGCACTTTTGGATAGCACAGCTTGTTCCTATTAGATTCACAGAGGGATTTCTAGGGTTGTATTCAACCCAAAGCCAACTAATTTAGGGTGCCTACCAATGAGTCTGGGTTCTCTCTACATTAGTCAGTGGATGGACCAGTCACATTCCTCAGAGTCCAGTCAGTCTTGTGCTTCTGCAGTTATTTCAATTCCCAATTTAGATGCTCTGAATGGTTCTACAAAATCAGCAAAATAAGACATCAACTGTGCATGCTGTGTAGCCATGGCGCTTATCTGACATGCTGGAGACTTGAGTAAAATTCCCTCTTTTTTACTCCTCAGAAACTGGATATAACCCAAGTCCTGAATGCTTTAAGGAGCTTTAGGCACTAGGGTACAGATGCACTAGGGGTGGTGCATGCAGGGAATGCAGCATCCTCTCTGCTGTGAGAGCCATTCTCTTTTGCATGATCTCTTAAATACATCTGAGGGGCACAGGAATTGTTCTGCCAAGTAGAAGTCCTCTGTTTAGCTTCCATACCAAATCAGCCAGGGAGAGTAGCGAGAACAAAGCATCTTCAAACCACCAGAATCAGTAAGTGAACTCAGGAGTAAGTGTACAGGTGTCCTGCTGGGGGCCTATTGCTCTCAGTAACACTGCCAAAAAAATGGAAAACTTCATTCCACACTTAATAAAACGGTTGTGTTTTCTTCCCTGATCCAAAAACAAACAAGCAAACAAACGAACAAACGAAACTGAAAGAACTCCACCAAACCTGAACATCCACTGAGATTTGCATGTTTAGCTTATGTCCATGTTCACAAAATTCTAGCTGAATAACCTGACTCTCTGTGAAGGAGATCAGGAAAGAGGTGCCATGGCACTCTAGAGGCAACCTTAGCTCCAATTTGTATCATTTGTCTCCCATGCAGTTAGCTGTAATGAGTGTTGCCAATTTATGTATGAATATAGAGTTGCCAGAGTACAATTCAAAGAGATCATCAAAGCCTAGCTTGGCCATTCTCAGGTTTATATTTATTAATAAAAAAGCCCCCACTTTTGTCTCCTATCTTGTGTTGTAAAAAAGCCGTGTTTCTGTCCTTAAAAAAAGGACTACAAAAGTGACCAACAGTATTTTCAGGGTATTTGTTTAATATTTTTGAGAAATCTCTACTGACTTCTCTAATAAAAATATTTCCTAGTGCTTTTGATTCCACTTTACCCTGCACAGCCAACACAGCTCAGAGAGAGGGAGCTAGTTCCCTTTTATGTGCCTCAGCACTAGACTTAAAGTCCCAGTTTCCCCACAGTGAGATCACTAAAGAGACACCAAAAATTGCAGATAGTCTGCAGCTATCACCCACCAGTCCAGTTTAGCTTGGCAAAGCAAATTTTGCCAGCTGCTATGGAACTCTGCTGGGACACCTCAGAAGTTCTCATTCCTACCATGCTTTTTTCTTACCTTCTTTTTAGGGGGGAAATCTGAAAACATTTTAAGGTTGTCACAGCTTTAAATGGCCAATTATATGCATAGGTCTCTGATAAGCACTAGTTCCTCGGAGTGTCATTGCAATGCAGTAGAATAATTTTCATTATGGTTAAGTTGTTCTTGAGCAATGTTAACCAGACAGGCCAAAATTATGGCTTGCTTAAATCATGTCCCCATAAGGTTTCTAAGTCTCAGAAATACACATGCGTTCCATGCAAAGACCTGAGTAGCTGAAATATGGCTGCATCTTTCTATGTCTCTTTTTGCAGTCTTAGATTACAGAAGGCAATTTCTACAAGAGCCCTCTAATGTGCCCTAAAAGAGGCTAAAGGAGCCCTCTAATGGGTGGTCTAGACTCTGTTCTCCATTTCTGCAGTGCAAGTCTTAAGAAATGCTGGTAAGGTCAGAGACACAATTCCTGACTTCAGCTGGTGGAGTAGAGAAAATCTGGATTTCTGCCTACAAAAATTCTGTTTCCCTGTATGCATGAGCAATAAGGGTACCACAGCAATGAGAATGAGCAATGAAGGTACCAGAAAGTGCATAGGAAACATTTCCCACAGCATTAGAATAGTACTTCAGACTTACCATCCTCCCTATCATTACTACAGCTTTTGGAAAGAACCCAGATAAAAGCAGTACCTAGCTGGGAAAATCAGATCCATCTGAAAAACACGGTTTAAGCCTTGAACAGTGAGATGTAAATATTGATGGAAATAAGCAATCCTGAAGACTGCATCCTCGCTTCCAACTCCTGCAATCAAGCTGTAGTACCATTGACATAATTTGCTTCTGTCTTCTTCAGGAGTAAGATCCCTGTGCTCCCTGTTTGGAATCATTTACCTGACACAGGACTAGAAAGCATCACCACGAAAAGCAGGTCCCTCTCATGCCTCAAATGTTTTGACTGCTTGACACAGTCAAGTCACTTTCCTTTCCAGAAATGCAAAACCAAATAAGTTTATTTCTATCAAAAACCCAACACTGCTGTCTTTCCTCATGGTGAAAGTCGCTGATGATGAAAGCTCTTTGAACTGGACCTGCATCTCCATTTCAACATCTACCTGTATTTACCAGAGCACCTGATTTTTCCCAGCTCCTACAGCCCCTCCTTATCATTCCCAAGAACACATACTCTTCAGTGAGTGTCCTCTCTGTCAACTCAGTCAGATAACTGGATCATTTGCTCATGATTTGCTACATTAGAATATAACTCTGATTTCTTACAATGTAAAAAGGCTGTCAGTTGTCTTTGTGTTTGATCATTGAATAAAATTCTGAAGTACCTCATTTAGCACTTACCTGAGAGTCACAGACATCTGCATGCAAATGTAATTTCTTTCTCCTCCAAACAGGAAGTAGATATTTATACAGTGAAGACTGAAGAGTTGGAATTTACTTCTGCATTCTGCCTCCAAATTCAGCGCAATGATTACATTCATGCCTTGGTCACCTATTTTAATATTGAATTTACAAAGTGCCACAAGAAGATGGGATTTTCTACAGGTAATCTGTATTTCTTTTAATTTCATTTCTGTTGCTATCAGTCTATCAGTGCTGTTGGTTAGATGGTACAGGAAGGTTTAATGTAGCACCACATATGAATTTCAGCGATAAAAACTATTGTAATTTTGGGGGAGGTGAGCAGGATGGGGAAAGGACAACTGCTAATAGAAATTCTGTGGGAACAGAGGCAGAATTTCACTATGGCTATCAAGCTTAGAGCTCAGCAGGAATTACGACCTGTGAATTTATGTCCCCCACCAGTTGTATCTAAATCCTGTGTCAAGTTTCTCAGATTAGACAGAGAATTATAGGCTCAGAGAGAGATAGCAGCTCTGCATCCTAGTTTTCCCCAAATCCAAAACTCAGCAAAGCTTGCCCCAGAGTCTAGAACAAAACTACCATTTTTTCCAAGCATAAGAATACACATACTGATTAAGTGAGTTGTCTCTAACAACCCAGATGTGAAGCTCTAACTTGCCTTGGTGAGCAGATATTTAAAGGAATAACTCCATTCCCTCAAGGCATCGTTTACCAGACTGAAAAAACCAGAGTGTCTTGCAATAAATGCAAAAACCTTATCCTGTAGGCAGCCTGTGTGTAGACAGGAGGGTGAAGTGTTTCTCTGCCTCTCTTCAGTTTATCATGATAAGGTGCAGAAGAATTTCTCCATAAAAAGGTTGTTCTGCCATCTGCTGCTGAAGGTCACCACTCTCTGGAAGACTGGTAAAGATTCTTACCTGGTGTCTGTTGGCAAAGCTGCACTGAATTCAGTAAAGCACACCAGTTTATAGGACATGTCCAAACACTGCTTCATTGATATGTATTTTTATAAATTATGAATAAGTCTGTAATTTGGGGTGAACTTGGAGACGTGGGCCTGCATTACACACACGCCCACCCTGTTCATGGGGCACAAGATTCCAGTTATGTCAGGCTTTTTTTGGGGAATGTGGCCCTGCACAGGGGCATGTGCACAACTACGTGGGTGTGTACAAGGCAGCAGTTCTGATTTAGAATATAAATTCAATTTTGTTTTGGTCTAACATGATTTCAGTTAGAAATTTTATGTAGCCGTGTCCAAAGAGTAAACAGTCTGGATCTGAACTCCTACAAGAAGATATTTCATTTAACCTTTGAGAGTAACAGTCATTAAAACCTTCTGGACACATAGACAAAAGTTATCTAGTAAAATCCTTTTCCTTTCTAAGATAACAATTTGCCAGCACAGTTTGTGAAAAAAGTTACTTTATATCAGTCTTTCGATTCTAGAATTTTAGAAAACAGTTAAAAATTCCTGTCCTGCCAGTTTTTTAAGAAAGCATCAATATTTGCCCAGTCACAAACAATTTTCAAAGCCAAGTATTTTTTTTTTTTTGAAACATTGAGGTTGAAAATAAATAAGATCATTATCTTATTAAACAGTGTTAATAATGATACAATACAGTGACCAAATGTGACTGGGGGATACAAATAGAAGAAAAATAAGTTTATCAGAGGCTTTTTTTGCCAGCTTAGGAAGTCTTTGAGCTCCTATATTGGGATGGGTGATATGGGACCATTGATAGACATTGTAAAAGGATGATTTATTGCTCTTAATTTTCAGTTTCACAAGGGAGTGAGAAGGTCCTCACATCAGAAGCCGTAGTATCTCTAGCTACAATGCCTTATGTAGGTTTATTAGCCAATAAACTACTGCCACAAATTTAGTTAGTGTCTTTTACACCAATTATTAGTTCTTTCGTTTTACACGTTTTGCCACAGTGCGGAGTTTCTTAACCAATCGCATAACGCCACACAAACCTACCTTACTACACCTTAAAACTTCTTAGAAACTCTGTAACAGGTTCTATTGCTAAACTTTAAACTCTAAAACCTCCCACTACCTAGCTTAACCTGTTTCTGCTTAAACTACAAATCCACATTCTTGCTTCAGGTCTCTAAGTTTGGAAGTCTTTTCCAAGGACTCAGATCAAACCCTGTGTTCATTTCTATTTCTTGGCCTGTATGCACAAGATTTTGAGAACTTTCTGTGCCTTGATTTCCCACACTCCTACAGCTATTCTTATGTTCCTAGATGCTCTTGGCTGCAAGAATGGTAGGAACAAGAAGTGACCAATACAAGTTCATTAGGCACTGCTCAAAGATTGGAATTTAAATCAGAAATAGAACCAAAGAAGTAAATTAAAAACCTGGAATAGCAAAGGGTCATCAAAGTGATTCTGCTAAGCAAGACTAGAAATTAATTTAGACCAGTTTCCTTCTCTGAAAATTTGCCCCAAATGCTTTTTATGAGTCCCAAAAGAGATCAAGGTACAAGTGCCCTTTCACCTGCTCTGTCCTCCTGGAAACGATAAAAATTGCTGGTTTGGGATCACTAGTCAAATGTTTCATCTGCAACACTGTGATTAATAATTTTGATGAACCTTTCCTTCATGCTTTTGTATCATTGTTTTTTGAACTACTTTAGACTTCTGACCTAGTGGTAAATTTGAATATGTGTGGGTTGAAAGAGAACCATAAAAATATGCCTATCTTGCCCTGTAACTCCTTTTGTGGAATCCTTCTTGCTGGGTGTGATTCACATCTGACATATTTCAGCAAAAATTAGAAGACAACCCACAACCAGCCAATAGAATTGTGTTGTAAAGTACATTTACTAATATAGTACATAAAGCATTTTATGAAAAGAGGATTTTTTCCCAATTGTTTCCAAGTCATAATTTGATTTGCAAGGCATTTAAGAAATTTTAATAAGTGATACCCATATATATATTTTTAGCACCTGATGCTCCTTATACTCACTGGAAGCAAACTGTCTTCTACTTGGAGGACTATTTAACTGTGAGACGAGGAGAAGAAATCTATGGGACTATATCCATGAAACCAAATGCAAAGAATGTGGTAAGTCAGCACCCCTGATCCTAATTCCACCTCTGCTGATCACAAACTATGATCAACAATAAGGAAAATGCATAGGAGTAAAACAATGAGCGTGCTAAAGGCATTCCTGTTTATTAGTAAGAGCTCATCACAGCTTCACCAAAGCTGATGACAGCAATGATAAAGCAGTGCTAATGTTACAGAAGTCATCCTGCAAGCAGGCTAGCATGGGAAGGGGGAAAGGATTCAAATACATATCACTGAGTCAGCTGCCCTCTGCAACCAGCTTGAACTCGCATTTTGTGACACAAGGAAGCAAGGGATGCTTCATACTGTCACTGAAATCAGTGGAAAGATCCCTTCTGCTAACACAGGAAGATCAAGAGCAAGTACTTCAGTTCCACATCTATGGGCAGTGAGTGATTTGCCACTCAGTGTCCAAGGACAGTCCAACAGAAAATTAAGTAACACATTTCAGAGTAATGCTTGCATGAATTCACTGATCAAATGTACTTGAACTCACTAACTGAGTGAAAGGGTTGTTTAAAAATTGTACCTTTCCATAGAAAACACAAATGCTTTACTTAAGACTAAATCTAAAGCATTATGGATATTACACTACCATGACTGCTAAAAACTTCCTCAGGTTCTCTCCTACGGGCTAAATCCCCCTACTGCTTCTTTTAACTGGTAAAGAGACTGTGAGACATGGTCTGATAGACAACCTATGGCTGGATAGAACAAGACATGAGAATTATGGCTTCTGGGAGAAACACTAGACTGTTTTCTGCCAAAAATCTTGAGCACTATCTCTTCATTTTCTATCACAGTAAACACCAGTTAAAATAACCCAGTTATCCATCTATGTGGTTGTTGTAATTGTTGAAAAATTGCATTTGTTAACTGCAACAAACCTGAACATTTCGTTGTCTTCCCTTTTTGCATTGCTTTTCCATTTTTATACCAAACACAGATTGGATATGGTAGTGTTGATACAGAGGGAGAAATAAACACAAAATAAACTTGGCATTAAAACAAACACATTCACCCCTGAAGCTACTTGCTCCAAGAGGAAAATAATCTACCCTTATGTTGTCCTAGAGAGACTGGAATATTTTCTTTTGGGTTAAATGTATCCATTTTCTTTGAAGGGAAAAATGAATAAAACATCTCAAATTTGTTCAAACAGCAGTAAGCACCTGAATGCAGATTTAGGTGCTAAAATTAATGTGCTCGTGATAGTTGATAAGACAGAGACACCACCTTGGTTCAAAAGGATTTGCTAGTGCTTTGTTCTTCTGAAACATGAAGTTTTTCAAGAGCTTGCATAGACATAGCTTCCTTCTGTAGGGCTGTGTAGTGCCTCTTCCCTAAAAACGTGTCATTATAAGATAAAAAATGACTAAATGTTTCTGCACAATGGGAAGTTTACTAGATCTATTCTGGAACAACCCCTAATGGTAAAGCCCTTTAGCCTAATGTAAGAGCATCTCAATGGGGGATACCCTTAAAAAATTTTCATAGGATACATATGATAACAGCATTTCAGAAGCTTCCTGACTGAGGAAGTAACCTGGACATTAAATCCACCTCAGGAAGAGTATAGAAATATGACCTAAGCAGATTGTATGGTGAATGCTATTACACATCTTACAGCCTGCTTTCCCAGTGTTAGCACCATTTAAAAACAGAAGAAGTTAGAAACCACTGCAGGAATCTCTTGAATCTGCTGGTCTTTTCAGCCCAAGCAATGATTAACTGAATTATTACACTAAACTTATGGTCTTACTTACATGTTGCATTTAAATCTTTTTACAGCGTGACCTGGATTTCACAGTAGACTTGGATTTTAAAGGACAGCTATGTGAAATGTCAGTATCTAATGACTACAAAATGCGTTAGCAAGAAACCTTTCAGAGAGATGAAAAGGAGAATTTTATCAAGTCTTGAACTGCTGAGCTTCAAGCTAGGAACAACTGTTCACAAGATTATTGTATTAAATACTAGAATGTTTACTCTGATGGAGGGTGGTAACCTGATCTTTCTTGCAGATAGTACAGGGGGCTGGGATCCCACTGTGAATGTACAGTATACAGAACTGTAGCTTTTGTTAAACATAGGAAAAAAAAATAAGCAACAGTCTTGAGTGTTCTGGTTAACTTTAGGATGGCAAAAGATGCATATACAAATTGTATTACTTACTGTGAATTTCTGGTTCTTCCAAGCTTTGCATGTTAAAGATGATTAGGGCAGTTTTCTCACTATGAAAGACTACTACAGCACATTACTGTGATAGTATTACTGGACTTATATTCAATATAAATGAATATATATATTGTACATGAGGAAAAAAAGTCATTTCATAATAGGAATTTGTTTTGTGATTATTTAATTCTCATTATGCAGTTATGGAAAGATGATGATGTTACCTTTGGCACTACTCTAAGCAGTGATATATTCCATTAACTGTCCAATGTTATAGCTGTGGTAAATATTCCATGCAAAGTGTAGATAAGAGCTGGGCATTTACAGGAAGTTCAACAAGTATATTTTTGAATGTCCTCTGAAAATGTGGACCATTAGTTTTGAAATTCACCTTCACAACTGGATGTCTGTCAGAGCTTTAAAAAACGTTAGCTTTTTATCCTTGAAAATATTCTGTGATGAGTTTTTATAGCTGGATTTTGCATGAGACTTTCAGAAATCAGACACCTAGTATTTAAATGTGATGAATGCAAAGTCTCTGAAATGGTGGATAATTCCTGCTTCTTGGCCATGTCATATTTCAGTTCTTTGCAAAATTCTTAATACAAAATAATTTTAAAAAAATAGGAATTAGTGTTACCTTTTGGTGATGTTTTAGATAAGTTTTAAATTGCAAATACTATTCTCAAGAGTGCAGTAATTTGCAGGAGCAAGTTAACGTCGATGGCTTCTGATATTACTAAGATGTCTGTAGCTTTCCCGTCCCCTTGAGTCCCTTGTTTTTCGTACAAAATCTCCTGCTTATTGTTAAAATATTAAGTGCTTATAATTCCTCATATGTATGTATCAGGTCTTTTTACTATATGAATGTGGGCCATTTTAATCACATGTAATTCATCAACAGCTGCGTCACCAGTCCTATCTGCGCATTTTCCAGTCCGTCTGGCATTAGGCACTAAATCATGTTCTATCTTGTACTGGATAAGATTGACTAGTTTTTTTGCCTAAAAATATTTTTAATCACCTGCAAATAAAGCATACTTGAAGATGTATTTTGCCAGTATTTGTCAACTTCTCGCTTTTTAGAAACCTATTTCTACTGATTTTCCCTCCACAGAAACTGTAAAGTGCCTCCATTTTCTTATGGTCTAAAGAGTATGGTCTAGGGATCCTACCGAATGGTATCTATGTAGAGTGAAATTAAACTCTAATTCAGCAGTAAAAGATTCTGTTTGCCATTTAGCTCATCACTGTTGTTTTAAAGCTTCTTTCATATTATTGGATTGAGGATGAACAACTTTCCTTACAACATCGAGTTTATCTGTCACGTAATGCTATCATTTTCAGGGAATGAGCTCAGCTGCTCTTTCAGTAATGGACTGGGAAAAAAAACATCTACAAGTCCCTTTCTAGTAACACTGCTGTCATTCTAGGAATTTAAGGTAAGGGAATCTACCACAGTTTTTCTCAGGCCCTCCATTTATATAAAAATCTATTCAAACAATGTTTTCATCTTCTTCTTTGCCACTAATCACTGAGATGACTATTACTGAAAGAGAAAAGGCTCTTACTTTGTTTGCCTAAATTATACTTTGAAAGCATTTCAAACCATCCGCTTCTCTAGCCCACGACATGAATATTTAATAACTTAAATATTAAAATAATAACAAAGAATGGAAAAAATCTCAAATCTTCTTTGAAACAAAAAAAAAAAAAAAAAAAGACAAATGAGAAAAAAAAAAAAAAAAAGAAAGAAAGAAAAAAGAAAAAAGTAGGATTCCCAAGGGTCTTCACTGAGATTGTGTCATTTTTGCCTGACAGAAAACACTGGTCAAGAAGCAGCAAACCCCCACTCCCGAGATCAGAACAGCTCATTAACTAAATTGAGAAGTATTTAGGAACTGCTGTACATTGATTGCCCTTTCTGCCTCATCTTTCAGCTGCTGACAGTGAAGAGTTGGTCTCTCTTCAATAGTGGCCACCTTTCCTTAGTACTTGGAGTGCCCATTCACTTCAGTGTTGCGGGATTACATCCCGACTGATACTGTTAATAGCACAGTTCCAAGGTGGTCACCACACCTCAGGCACATTCCGTCCTGGAAAATTAGCTTGTGCTTTTCTTTACATCAAAAAAAAATCGTGTGTTTCTCTGTCACAGAAAGAACTGAGAGTGCCTCCCGGAGTGCTGAGTGTCTTCAAATCACAGTGAACAAAAAGCAAATTCAGGCTTGCAGGGACATTGCAGCTGTTACCTACCAACAAGGTTTTGAAATCACCTGTGACTTCAGCACACATAGGATTGGTTAGGTCAGCATGAGTGAAACAGGTATGCAAAGACCTTGTGGGTCAGGTGCAATCAACTACAAGGCTTTCCTCAGCAATCCAAGTCCAGCTAACTACCACAGAGTCTGAGCCTCATTTTCTCAAGGCTTGAATAACAAGGTTTCTCATGGACTCCAGGATTGAACTAAAGCCACTGATTTTCAAAACTTTGCATTAAAATATAATGACAAAATGACCGCTGAGAGCTGAAACAGACACGTGTTTAAAGCACTTAATTCCCTTCCCACAGACAGGAAAAGAAGATCATGAGCTGAGGGCAGAGCAAGAGAAAGAAACAGAAATACGGTATTTACACAAAAGACTGTCCCTGATGAGTAACACAGTGCTGGAGAACAGAGAAAGCAGGTCGCTTCTGCCTTGGCTCTGATCTTAAGGCAAAAGTACTAAAACTCTTCTCGGGGATTGTTCTGCCACTTGAAACAAAAAGGAGCATCCAAAAAAAGCTCCATGTTGAGCAAGACTCTAAAAGGCACAGTGGGAAATTCACACTTGCAGTGCTTGATAGGATTAAGGAAGTAGTCCCTAGTGTTAGGGGGGCCACTCTGTATTCCCAAGGTTCTCTAAAGAACAGCACAGTATGGCTCTATTCTCATAAGAACTTCTTATTCCCAGCACCAATTAGCCCTTGCCAAATGTCATTAGTTTCAGGTTTGGGTTTGGCAGGGGTTGTTCTGGGGACCTTTCTATGAGCGGAATTAGGGGTTTACAGCCTTTCAATACTGCCTTAGACTTCTAATAAGAGTTGAAACTGTACAAAATGTGAAACAAGAATATTACTCAAGGTGGTAATATTTACCCAGTAATACCTCAGACGTGTTTTTACCACATTGCTAATTTGAAGAACCTTCTCAGAGATCATTTCTAACAGGATTTATTTTAAATTTAGTATTAATTCAGAAACTAATTTAACACATACACATTTGATTATAGATAACTTAATTCACTTAGAAGGTAAGTTTATAAAGGATGCATGGTGTTCTATGTATATAATGAAGAGTAAATCCCTGCTTTAGGAAGATTAGAAAGTACAGGGCTGACCTGCTGGAAAGCAGCTCTTCAGAGAAGGACCTGGGGATGCTGGTGGACAACAAGCTGTCCATGAGCCAGAGTTGTGTCCTTGAGGCCAGGAAGGACAATGGTATCCTGGGGTGCCTTAGGAAGAGCATTGTCAACAGGTTGAAAGAGGTGAGCCTGCACCTCCACTCAGTCCTGGTGATGCAGATCTGGAGTGTAGTGTCCAGTTCTGGGCTTCAAAGTCCAAGAGAGACATAGAGCTCCTGGGGCGTGTCCAGCAGAGGGGAATGAGGATGACTGGGGGACTGGAGCCTCTCTCTTAGGAGGAAAGGCTGAGGGAGCTGGGCCTGTTCAGCCTCAAGAAGAGAAGACTGAGAGGGGACCTTATCAATAAGTACCTTAAGGGAGAGTGCCAAGAGAATGAGTCCAGGCTCCTCTCAGTGGTGCAAATCAACAGGACAAGAGGCAAAGGGCAGAAACTGATGCACTGGAAGTTCCACATGAGCCTGTCACTTGGATTTTTCAGCCTAGAGGAGATTGAAGGGAGAGACCTCATTGTGGCCTTTAGCATCCTCACAAGGAAAGGCAGAGGGGAAAATACTGACCTTTGCATCCTTGCAGCCAGTGGCAGGACTTGAGGAAACAGCATGAAGCTGAATCAGGGGAAGTTTGGGTTGGATACCAGGAAAAGATTTTTTCCTCAGAGGGTGGCTGAGCACTGCAACAGGGCCTCCAGGGAAATGGTCACAGCACCAAGCCTGACAGAGTTCAAGAAGTGTTTGGACAACACTCTCAGGCAAGTAGTGTGACTCTTGGGGCTGTGCAGGGTGAAGCCTTGGACTCAATTTGATCAAATGATCCTTATGGGTCCCTTCCAATTCAGGATATTCTACGATTCCATGAGGAAGAGCTTTACTGTGCAGGTGACCAAGCACTGGAACAGATTGGCCAGAGAGTTTCTGGAATCTCCTTCTTTGGAAATATTAAAAAACCACTTGGAAATTAATCCTGAGTAATGGATTCTAAGGGACCCTGCTTGAGCAGGGGGTTAGACTACATAACATCCAGTAGTCCTTTCCAAACATAACCATTCAGGAATTCTTTCATTTCCAAGAACAAAAACTCCCCAGCTGCTCTGGGCAGCTGTTCCAGTGTTGTGATAATCTCACAGAGACACTTAATGCTCAACTGGAATTTCTCATTTTAACCTGTGACTGTTGGTTCTTGTTATTTTGCTCTTTTCCCCCAAGAAAAGCCTGGCTCTCTTTTCTCTGTAACTCCCCGTTAGGTACCAAAAGATACAATTAGTTCCTGCCTTAGTCTCCTCATGGTAACTCGCCTCTTCCTAGACTTTTATATGAATTACACCTCCCATCCACCTGTAATCCTGCTTCCTCCATTTTTCCTCCCAACAGTCCATGCTGCTGCTGTTGCACTGTGCTTAACAAATACATCTAAGGGATTTGCAACAAATGTAATCCCAAAGATCACTATTTAAAAGAGAGCTTCAGTTTTCTTACTGTGTTGTGTTGCTGGCATAGAGGATACATTTTATAAGCAATTTCCATTTGCTTATAAGGTCTAAGTTTATGCCAGTCTGTGCACCTGCCTAGTTGGAATATTCAGCTAAGCCAGGTGATTTTTTTTTTCAATAGGCATGAAGCATTCACAGACTAGTTCCAACTGGAAAAGTGGGAGGTTTTTACCTTTTTTTGAAACATTTCTTTTCAACATTTCTCAGAGATCATCTCAGATCTTAATCTGCTAAGCACACAGGTGTGTGGGAGTCATGTAAAAGACAAATTCTTTAGATGGCATCTAAACTTCCTAGAAATTAAGTGTGAATTAACAGCACCTACAAATCTTTTTTTAAAAACAAACTAAAGAAATAAACTGGATGCTTCAGATCTGAGATAACAATATGTTTGGAGTAAAGAGAACATGAATCATCAGCTAGAGATTTCCCAGAAAACTGGTATTTCTGCACGGTAGGATGACTGGGGTGAGCCAGGGCAGTAGTACGCCTACAGGGAACAAGAATGTTCCCCGAAAATAGCTGCTGTTTCTGGGGACAGGCACAAAAAAGGTAAAAGATGTGTTCTACACAGCTGAGACAGAGAAAGAAGCAGACCACTGCTCACGGATGGCTGCTAAAGCAGACCACCTGTCTCTTATACAAAAAAATTATTCCAGATACAACTGACAGGAAAGAAAATTATTTTTATGATCTCAAAATTTTTGAGATCTCTGCTGTTCTCTTTGCAAATCTTCCAGGCTTTACAGGTACCAATACAATTTCCCTGATTCCCTTCCCTTTCCCTTTTCTTTATATGTTTGATACTTTACTCATTTTTGAGTGGAAACAAACAATGGAGATTAGTGGTGATGCAAACAACATGAGGATAGTATTTTTTGAGAAAGCCTGGGGAGATACTATAGTGTGATTATGAAACGAAAGAAACCATGTTAGCTTTGAGATAACAACTGCAACACAAAATCAGTCTTACTTCCTCAAACAACACAGAGGTTTGGGCTACAGTCCAAGCCATTCCTCTGAATCATCAAGTGCAGTCTTTTAGAAGCACAGCAATCAGCAAGATCAAGCCTGAGCTGACCTCTAAATCTTCGTGTGGAAAACAGAACGTCCTCCTTCGCAGCTCAGTTCTGTGCTTTTGTGTCCAGCCATTTCCCATTTACACAAATGAACCATCACCATCTCCAGTACAACACAGCCCTAGAACCAGAAACGGGCCCCTGTGTTAAGGTCACAACAGAATTTAATCACGAATCACACATGCCCTACCATTTTGGTGCAGGAATATGAAATGGCAGCCCAGAAAGGCACATGTAACTCATTAACAGTAACTTGCAACGCCGATCAGTTAGCAGAAGCACTTTATCACCATAGTGGCATATTTTTCACATTTATTGGCATGACAAATCAATGTCATTAGCTAATGAGATATGACTGAAGCAAATATAATTGCTATTATCACCACCGAGAGAGTATCTCAGAAAAAAAAAAGCTCATTATTTTGCTTGCTTTCCTATGGGGTGAATGTAGATAGCAAGAAACATAAGTGCTCTGTGAAGCTGAAGCAGCAGCGTGTGATGGATAACATTTGTATGTCAGGTAGCCAACAACCAAACATGTGATGGCAATACATTTTGAGCTACGAATTGAGGACATGGAAGCAGCAGAATTCAAAAATTGAAGGTATTCTTCACCATTAAAATTTGGAGGTAACTGAGAAAAGAACTTAAAAGTATTAACTAGAAAACATTCAGAAGATTGGGTAAATTGTCCTGACACAACCCACTAACAAAAGTAGTGAAGACATTAGGGCCTAACATTTCCTGGGAAAAAATTTCCATTTGAATTCTGTTGTTTAAAGATATCATTAAGTAGGAATTCTGTTAAGCAGCAGGATGCCTGTTCTCCATCTGGGCAAATTCCTAGACCCTTGCAACCTAATGTTCATGGGTCCAAATGCAAAATTCACTTCTGCTTGCCAGAACATTGATACTGTGTTATGTTCTTCCCATTCTTGTTCCTTCAACAGTACTGGCATAATATGCTGTTTCTTTTCCATCATCTTGAGAAGTTTCTAGCTTGTATATCAGTGATATATAGGATTTCTTTTGTGGAATCTGCTTATAACCAGATCTTTGTCAAACATTTCTACTAAGCTGTCCTCATCTCTTTACTTGCCTATGTGTCATGCGTCCTTTTTACTACAGTCCACTCATGTAAATGCCTGCGACAGTGAGGATAAATCTAGTTGGCCTGGAGATATTGTCAGTCCCACAAGATTTTGAACATTTATATTTTAGAAGACAGAAAGTACCACTGTGGCTTACCAACCTCTTGAAAACATCCAACCCCACTGCTGAAGGAAGACAAGCTGGAACAGGTTGCCTAGGACCATTTACAGTTAGGTTTAGAGTATCTTCATGGATGGATACTCCACAACTTCTCTGGGAAAACTATTCCAGTGTTTGAGCACTTCCAGGGGGAAAAAGAAAAGGTAATTTCTTGTGCTCAGATGGAATTTCATGTTTGTGCCTGTAGCCTCTTCTACAGTCACTGGCTACTCCAGAGAAGAATCTGGCTCCCTTCTCTTCATTTCCATAGTCCATAAAATATATACATTTACTGATAAGATCCCTCTTGAGCTTTCTCTTCTTTAAGCCTGCTGGGCCCAGTCACTCAGCTGGTTTTCAGAGCAGTTTCCTGTCCACTTATCTAACACTTTGTCATCTTGTCAATGAGGATGTTATGGGAGATTGTCAAAAGCCTTACTAAAGCTGAGACAAACAACATCCAGGAATCTCCCCACATCCATCAAGTTAGACATGTCATTGTGGAAACTGTCAGGTTCATTATGCATAATTTCCCCATTGTAATTCCATGCTGACTATTCCTGACTACCATCTTGTCCTTAGTGTATCTCAGAATGGTTTCCAGCACTAGTTGTCCATCACTTTCCCAGGAATTGTGGCAAGGCTCATTGCTGTCTGGACCCTTCCTCTTGCCCTTCTGGAAGACAGGACAGACGCTCTCTTAGAGATGCCTTGCACCACAGAGTGCTTTCACAACACCCTTAAATGCTCTGTTGCAGGTGTTGTGGTGATGTTAAATTAACTGTTAGTCTTTAATGTTTGTATATGCAAAACATGCAAAATGGTCTGCTTAACTAAGATACTATTTGTTTGGAGGTTTTTTTTCATCTGTATCACCAACGTGTAGGTTGTAAGGAAACCTTGGAGGTTTCTAATCCAAGACAAAATTTCCTCAGAGCTATGTCAAATCACTATGGCTTTGTGTAAAACCTGTTCTGGAAACTTCCAAGGATAAGGACTTCATAAATTATCAGCAAATTGGATACAAATCCCCTTCACAATAAACCATACCTAGCCTTATTTAGCATCACATTTTGAAACTTGCCAGCAGTTAATTTTTAATCATTTGATAGATGTCTGTAATTGTGTGCCACTTCACTTTCTTGACCAACGGCACCCTACAGAAATCTAAGTACCATGTTTGCACAGCTGCATTGTCTGCGCAGCAATGACAGAAAGGTACATTTAGCTACTGTTCTACACAAGAATCATGTCAGCAAGGAACAAATATTAAACAAAAATTCCACTATTTAATCATCTGAACAGCACTCAGTTGCTGTGCAGCATTCCCTGCATGGGACGAGCCAAGAGCAAGGGCTTCACACACCTTACCTGAGTTTAGTAATTCCTTGCACAACCTTTCCTGGGGCTTCTAATGACACAAATTATTTCGGTATAGAAGGTGACTTACAGAGGGCTACAAATAAAAATGTCCATAGCATACCTGAGAAAGTTTCGCTCCTATCATTCATTTGTCTTTCTGACAGAAATGTCATTTAATGCAAATCAGTTTCTCTGTCAGAATACTTTAAAAAGTCCTGTCACTGAGAAGCTGCATTAGTGATTTATGCCTCATTTCAGAGGGATGAGCAACAGCCTTATTACAGCTTCATAATATAAATCCATACAATACAGGGTTGCTATGACAACTGATGAGCCTTAATAGCCTAGATTCAAAGGACCTTGCTCAAAACTGTCAAGTAGTGCAGTTCAATATAGTTCAGTCATTTGCACCTGTAAGAACTGGGAGAAGGCCATGCAGAAACAGAAAGGTTCTCTCAGGCTCTCAGGGGAGGCATCTGAGCTTTGCAGCTGAGAGCCCTCCTTACCTCTGAGCTATGCACTGCTAGTCCAAGGCTTTTCAGCCCCCAGCAGAGGTGTCCAAACTGGTGTTTGGCTGCAGCAATACTGAGCTCCCGAGGCTGCCTGAGAAACATGGTTCACATCCAGTTCCATTTATTAGTATTTAAAGATGAGGTTACAAAGAGGTAAGACAATTAAACACCTTCTTGGTACTGAAAATGGGCTGCCCACCCCTCTAGACTTCTTTTCTCAAAACTGTGATCTTAGCTGTGTTTTCCACCCATATCCTCCCACTAACTGTGGTATTTGTCAGATTTTGCTGGGCTAGTTGAGCTCACTAATGCAAGAGAGAATTCTGTCTTTTTCTTCTTTTCTCTATTTTTTTTCCCTTGAGATTCTGCCAAGGCCTTAAATGGCTTGTTGCAGGGTTCTAACAACTTGTAAAAGGTAAAATGGAGGAGTAATGACTGGCAAGAATGGAGAGTTGCAAACCTACCCAGTATTCTACCCTCTGAAAACAGCAGCACCTGAGCTTTAACAGCATCTATACAGTCATAGCAACATTCACGTTCCCAATTCATAGACTTGATTTGCTCTGAAAAGGTAAGATTTAAGTGTAGTGCTGCAGCAGCACTGAATCCTGATGTTCCAAAGCTGATAATACTCACTTTGCAATGAGGTAAAGACAGGAAAAAAAAAAAGAAAAAAGAAAAAAAAATTAAGCTGGATACAGTGACACAAGACCTAAAAACACATGTTCTGTATGGTCTCAGCAAAAAACAAGGATCTCATAACATGAGGCAAAGATGGCACAAGACAAAACACCAGCCACAACACAGTATGTCATAGAGGAATGATAGCTGTGGCTGCTGCTCTTCCCTTGTGCAAGCCCAGCCAAAAGCTGAGCTGGATAGGTACTGCAGAGATGCAGATGCATACACAACACACTAATGTCATCAGCCACACAAAACACAGCAGGGTCTTCACTGTTCATTACCCACACACACACACAAACAGCAGTTCAAGTAATGGGAGTGCTCGAGTGAGATTCAGAGCCACATAATGTGTTACTCAAGGTTCCATAGGATTGCCTACTCCCTTCTTGTCCAACCCATGAAAACCAGACATTTCCAGTGAGAAAGCCCCTCTGAATCCAGGCTTTTCTTGTAATGATTGTTGTGCTCAGGAGAAGCATGTGGCAGAAAAGGCACTGACAACTGCAGAAGTTAAACACAGCTGTCCATTATAACCAGACTTGTTTGAAAGAAAACAAGCAATGCTCATCTGACTAATCCAATGTCCTTCAGCTTCTAGTACATTTGGAAAGATTCAGTGTCACTGCATACAATATTTCAGATTAGTAATAGAAATGAACTTTTATACCTGCCCTGTAAATGTAACCTACTGGGGTTTTTTTCCCCTTGAGAAGGCTATTTTCATCAGACAATAACCAAGTGCCTTTTACTAGCTTCATATTAAAAGAACTTTAGTTGTTTGATGTGTAAACAGGCCAAAGTGCCCAACTCTCTCCTTTTTTCAGAAGTATATGTGAGTGCTATTGCAATTCCTGTCATTTCAATAATCAAAAAGACCCATTATTTCAACAGCTGTGGATGAATTCAGGAAGTTGCCACTGATGAGCTTTATGAGCATATTTCTGCTTTCTAAAACAAGCTTCCACTTGAGCAGATGATAAAGTGGATTTATTCCAAAATGATCTCACATGGTAGAAAATTCTGCCAATATACGGATGTTGAAAACAAAGACGGTCCTAAGTTGGGAAATTTTACTTGAGTTAATTTACTACCGAAGTACACAAATCTTTTATCAATGATTGAGGTTCTGGGGAAAGAAAAAGAGTGTAAACCATGAGACAAGTGTATTTATGTAAATTTTTTTCTCTCCTCTGTTCCCAAGTTTCAGCTTCCTTAGTTTTTCACTTTCCTTTTTGGGGTCAATTCTGTCTGTCAGAATTTGTCCAGGGAGCCAACAGGCAGAACAGGAAGCTGTGGTGCTGTGTGTAATGCTTTCTGCCACCCCAAGTAATATGGTTTCAGCCATTCAATCCCAATGCTTCCAGTTGTCCTGGGCTTAGGGATGCCAGTTGTCCTGTTCCTCATTTGTCCCTGCTCCAGCATGGGGTGTAATCACTGACTGTAGCTCTTTCAGAGGAAAGCTTACTTCAGTGTGGTCTGTTCCTCACGTATTCCTTGTGTGTGGAGTGTTCCCATTTTAAGAGCTGCAGATTACTCCTTAAATCTGGTATTTGAGGAGGTGCTGTACACTTCTCTCAGGAAGGTTATACTGTGAAATGATTTTTTTTCCACTGTTGCTCCATTCACATCTGGGCAGGCTGGAACCTGTTTTGACTGGCACACAGTAATTCATGGACATCCAGTTCCAAAGGGTTAGGGACCACTCTGTTATACCCATGCAATTGGATTTTGTTTTGTGCACATCCAAAGATCTGTCAGTATTGGGTACCTGACCAGGCAGAGATAAATTTCTCCCAAAAGAGAATTGAAATGGAAAAATGGAGAAAAATAAAAGAGGAAAAGGAAGCTTCATTAGTGTTAAGCCAGCATTAACTTTTGGAAGAGCTGAGAAAAGTACTGCCAGGAGGTATGAAACCCTGGTGGAGAGTCAGAAGACAGCAACACAGGATCGAGGAACGTGGGACCTGACAATTCCCACACCAGTTTGATGGCCAGCTGACAGCAGAATCTGTCCAGGAGTAGAGTCTTGTAGCACATTTTTCACACCTGTCTTCAGGGAGCATGAATTCACCAGTAACTGCTGTTTGTTCAGGTGTGCCAACAGGTGAGTAAGCCCTGCCCTGAGGTTTAGATAACCAAACAGAACATGAGAAACCCTGCACATGACACAAGCAACCCTGAACACTGCAAATAACAGAGTGAGAAGCTGAAAGTTGTTACAGACAGCACTGTGAGAGATGCCTGGACTTCCCAGGTGGATAAGGGGGAGTTACACAGTAACCTCACAAATAAATGGAGGGGAATAGCTGGAACTCTGTTGGGAGTGGAAACTTGCAAGGACAGCAGCACCTCAGTAACTCTAGCAATAACAGCAGGTAAAGTCAAGGTGACTTAGGAAATGGTAGAAGAAATAGGTATGTGACTACAGATGTAGAAAACCTGGGACTAATAGGGAAAAGGCAACTAGGGACAAGTTGTTTCTTTGGGATATGAAAGACAGAGAGAAGGAGGGGTCAGGGTAGATGGAAGAAGAAGAAGAGGAAGTAGCACAGGAAAAAATCGAGAGAAGGTAGAATAAAAGGGACCAGTTGTATGCAGGCAAGCTGCTGCTCAGAATTTATCTGAATGAGCCTTGTGCCCCATAGTTGCAGGACATCCAGTCTTTTCATTAAACCTTTTTTTCTGCTTGATCCTGGGGAGAGGTGTAGGGCAGAGTGGGAGAAAGAGAGCACTGCAAGTCATAGGAGTTGTGTACACGCACGTTTTCCTCAGCAAACTTCAGTCTTGATCTGTTGGAAAGGAAGAGGAGGATTAGTTTTATCTGTGTTCATATTTATAGGAATGCTGCTTGTGTGTATGTGGGTGACAAGCAGTGAAGACACCAATCTCTGTGCTGTCTATGTGGCTGATGACGTTGGTGGTGTGTGTGTATCTGCACCAGTGTGTACTCAGGTTGGGATTTGGCTGGACTTGCAAAAAGGATCAGCAGCAGCCACAGCAATCAATCTGAGATGGAACACATTGTCTGAGTCCTAGACTGCACCAGGTTTGTCTGTAGAAGAAGAAATCCCCCACATCCCAGGATTCAGCTGCTTCTTAGCCTTGCCTGTTCTCAAATTGTGTACAACCTGCTGGCAGGGTTTAAGTGCACCCTAAAAGACACCCAAATAAAAATGATTCTGTGGGAGTCACAGAAAGAAAATCCATTCCAGCTACCACTGTCCTTCAAAATCAAGATGAACTTCAGGGAAAAATAAATAAAGGATCTGAATTTGAGCTTTTGTGGGGCTAGAGTCATGTAATGATAATCACATGGGACAGCAAAGCTGAAATTAAGGGTTCAAACAGTCTTCCTGAGGCTGATAGAGGCTGGAAGAAATGCTGCTGGTTCCAATATTGATGGGGGAAGAGATCACTCAAAGTCAATTAGCAGAGCCAATATTTAAACTGATGACACTTCTTTCCTAGTTGAAATTGGGATAAAGTGTTTGTTTTGTTGATGTCTAAATTAATGGTTTGCATTAGTACAGCTCCAGCCAGGACTGAACACAGATGGTTCAATTCTAAGATTTCCATGACGGATAACATGCCACAGTCGATAAGGTGACTCAACTCTCCACAACCAGTAATGGACTTCAAGAAGCAACCCTGGGAAGTGAACAGAAAGCCTATTGATTTTCAGTAATGGATGCTCATTTTGCTCCTTTAGTGTTTTAGAGCTTCTTAGGCACCTCACTGAAGGCAAGGGGAGTTTTTTTCATTTGGATGAGCAGATTCTCAGGAATCAAAAAGGGAAAAACTCTTCATAATCAGCTTATCCTGGGCTGCTTGGTTCATCCATCATTCCTGATAGAAGCAAACTCCTGGTTATTCTACCTGATAGGGAAGGGGTCACATTTGGATCTCAATTCACAGGAGAGGGAATTTGAGTGCTGGCATGGATATAGAAATTGCTGTAGGGGTAGATTGTGCAGTTCTTGGAATTAGATAAGCACCTTTGATCAGACTGAAATCCCAAGAGCACAATTAATTACTGACAAAGTTTTTATCCGAAAATAGAGTTACTTATTGTACTAGTGCTTAATGTTCATCTTTAGTTTCAAATTGATTCATTAGTTAAGTGAAAAATAACTTTTTGAAAACATTTAGAAAATGGATTAAAAACATAATGTCTGTAACAGGTTTATATAATGAACTCTAGCGTCTTGTGTGATATTTTAATGAAAAAAATTGTGCCATGGGTTCTACTTTCCCACCAAGCTCACCATTGTGAATACCTGTTCTTGAATGCTTACCACAACAGCTAGATGCAGTGAAGACATATCCCACCAGGAATAATTGTTGATCATGTGGTGGCTGGGTGACGCACTCTCAAGTTTCTTATTTCCATTTATATTCCACAAAAGCTTCAAAAGACAATTGACATTTGCGTTTCTTATGATCCAGGGTGGGCCATGATTTTCTAAAATGCATCCCCATGGGTAAACATGTGTCTCAGTGCTATCAGGCCCTGGAGGAATGTTATGTGGCAGCTGCTTTTGAAAGATCAGTCATGTGTTTAGCTACATAAGGAGGAATTTTTTCTTAGCATTGCTAAAAGAGCAATATCTCACTGGATTTTGGTGAGATTTTTCACTCATTAAATGCCGGTAAGTTTTTCAAAATCTTCCTCAAAATAAGATCCACTGTTTCTGAAAATTCTACCTCCAAAATTTTCTATGGCACCTTCTATGACAGACTTTTGGAGACAAAGAGCTGCTCAGTCAGCCTTTACATGTTTTGAACTACAAACAACTTCATCTATGGCAATTTTTAAAAAACTGTAAAGAGAGCTTAGCACAAAGTCAAGACCTAAAGGTCTGAACAGACATGAAGTAAGAAGTATTCAGAGGATGGGTCATTTGCATTGGTAAGAATTTACTTCATATTCCAAATAGTTTTCTTCCCATAAAATTACTTCGTATCAATAATGTGGCAGCTTCTACAAGCTTGATGACAAATCAGGATTCAGTGGTGTTAGGCATCGAACAGAATAAAAGACTGTTACTGCCCCAAATACACTGTCAATTAACTAAAGACTATTTATAACAGCAAGATCAGATCATAAAAAGATTTTCACTTTCACTTATACCTACACTCAGAACACGGCAGAAAAAATATTTGGAAGATAAAAGTAAATCTAATTGTGGCAGGTAGTGTTGTATAAATGTATGACTTGTCCAAACATGCCTCAGCATTTTATTGCCTCATACAGCATGACTTTTTGTTCATATCAGATTGAAGTTCAATGGTTTTCTCTTTCACTTTATCTTCATGTTCTTTTAAAATCCTGCGGCAAAGAAAGAAAAGAACTTGTGAGAAAAAAAGTCAGTAAAGCCCACAAATGATCAATCAAAAAAATCATTTTCCCAAAAGTATAAAACTGTCCAGAGATGTAACAGAAGGTGATAAAATTTTGTCAACAAACAAACAAAGAAGTACAATTATGGTGCCCCCATCACACAACTGCTTTGATCATTTAGTTAGAAAAATTTAGTTAGAGCTGATTCTTAACGTTTATTGCATATCACAGAGACTCAAAACAGTGACTTTCATTTCTTACTTTTAAGGCTGGAACAAAACTAAAACAAATCTGGCTGCCTAGTCATTTGTCAATTACTGACACTTTCACAAAATTTCACTGATTTCAGCAACAATATTAGAGATTGTCCAACTCATTGCCAGGGTCTTCACCTCTGTAAGTAGTTCAGTGGAGCTATATTTTCCTGCATCTTTACCTCTAGCCTTTATATAACATCAAAATCCACTTCTCCCTGTCTCCCAGCCCCTGGGCAGACAGCAGAATTTGAGCTGTAATGAGCAGAGGGAAGAAGGAAGCATATCTAATATCCTGCTCAAGGAGTTAGCAGCATCCATTTGCAAATATATTTCTCCAAACCATCAGGAAATTCTTGCAAGAATTATCACAGCAGCCCAAGGCCCTCACTTTCCTAGCAGCAATCCAGATGTTTCTGGATCCATACAGAGTTTCACCAGCATAACTCTATAAATCTGAGGAACTCTCAGTCAGAGCAAGAGAGTCAGGCTACAGAGCAGTTTAAAAGCAATGAATATTTCACCATCCTGGGTTTCTACAACTAATAAATACAAAAATAGTATAATATAGTATAATATAGTACAATATAGTACAATATAGTATACTATAGTACAATATAGTATACTATAGTATAGTATAATATAATATAATATAATATAATATAATATAATATAACACTAATTAAACAAAGAGAATTCACAATGCCATCTGTTACAGGGCAGTCAGGCACATAAAAACTCATTGTTTGTGTTTTCTTCTTACCTAGCTAAGTGAAGCACAGACTTTTCCACATTGTACCCAGAGTATGCACTGCATTCATAAAAAATTAAATTGTAATCCTACAAGCAAAGAGAAATACCATTTCAATTACTTTTGCACAGTGTCTCACTCCAGCTGCAAAAAGAACAACATAGATATAATGAAATATGTAAACAAAGGAGAAAGACATCATCTTAGGATTTTAATTCTAGGGCTATCAGTAAAGTGTAACAGAAGAAGTCTAAGTGTGCCTCACAAATAAAAACTATATGATTCTCTTAGCACATATTTGTTCTGTAGAGTGGCTTTTGATGTAAGAGCGCAAATGAAAAGAGATCTTGTAAGGTACTAAGTCTTGTGAACTTCCCTTGTGATGATCAGGCAATTCCCACATCACTGAGTGCTGGACAAAGCAAGTGAAAAGAATTCCAATAACTCCTCTTTCATCTTTTTGTACTTGTGAGATTTTTCTGCACCTTCTTTCGAAGTCAGCCTGCATCTTTCAGTTTTGTACTCCCCTGGGAGCTTTGTCATTAGGAACAGTAGGTAAATGATCAAGTCTCGGGAGAGATTCTCAGCACTTCAGCTGAAGTCTTATAAATGCAAATGCAAGAGATCATCTGCACAAGAGCTTGACCTGGCAGTTCTGATGGCAGAGAAGTTTAAAAGGGAATGACAGATTATTCTCCAAAATAGACATCTGTCTACTTTCACAACCTACTACAATGAAGGTCACCTACATTGCCTCTGTGGTATTACTGCATGGCCTTTTACCCATCCAGATTTCAAATTTCTATTTACTTTGTACTTTTCTCTGTGTCTTATTGTTATTTATAGCAATAGCTTAAAATTCAAGTAAGTAAGCCAGTACCTTAGGAAATTACAATCACATCTGCTTATTTTCATTTGTTTGTTATTAACTGTGTTTATTGCACTTATTTAACCACTCTTCAGAGGACACTTATAATTCAGATTTCAAAACTTTCCATTAAGATGACCAGGTATTTCAGTTTTGCTTTGATTTTTTTTTCCTATATACCATGCTTCCAGAATTTCACAACTTTTGGAAATTTTTGTCATCTTCATGAAATTTCAGAGACAAAAAGTGGGGATAATAATTTCATAAATACAGTAGTTTGTTATAGTATCTCTTAAAAAAGTGCTTCAGAGTTATCCAATGTCAGTTTTTAATATGTTGTCAATGGTTATACTGTTTGTTCTAATGAAAAACAGGATTGAGCAACATGCAATAATTTCTTGATGACCAGATAAGCACAGAAAAGCAGAGAAGGAAGCAATTGGGCAAAGTTAGTGTTGAATAGACATTTTATCAATTTTTTAAACATCTATAACATTTACAATGATGCAATCCTATGGTTCTCTTGCTTTTCTTACAAAAGTTATAAGATTAAATTTAACAGGGTCAGACTTCTTGCTAGCTATGCAAACAGAAGCTTGAAATAAAAATTACACCCTCCTTTTCTACTCAGCTGACCCCTAATAGAAAACCTACCGTGGTCAGTTTATAAGTATTTTATGTCAGTCAAACTGGGAGTGATACTACTTCAGCGTCTTCCCCACAGACAACAGTGTCACTAGAGAACTCTCAGTGATAACTTCATTTATGCTGGCATGAATCTGAATGGATTTTTCAACAAACTGCTTGGATGGAAAGATAACAGTTTAAACTCAATTGATAATGAGTGCTTAATTCTCTCAGTCTAGCAAAAAGGTTCTTGTCTGAAAGGGGAGACAATCTGGAAGTACAACATGCCAAAAGAGGAAACATCAATTGACAGAATACACAAGGAGCACAAACTAGGAGCAGGCAGGACACATACAACTATTAAGCTAGGAAATGCCATCCATCTCCATCCACAAATTAACTATTGTACCTTGGAGACTACTGGCAATTATTTCATATTAAAAATTTACCTACAAATCAGCAGACAGCTAAAAAATAGGGAGGAAAATTAATTATTATCAGAGAGAGCTGGGCAATTTTGTGTCCTGTAAAGTAGCATCACTCTGAGAATAGCTCCCTTATTAGCAGTTTTTGTGTAAGAATAGCACTGACAGGTTGACAAGGGAGACACTGTATGAAGACACAGAAACAGTCCTCATTCCATGAAGCACATATATTCTGCAAAGCCAAGGCAGACAAGGCATTATTATCTTATTTTATAGTTGAGGAACAGTGATAGAGAAGGATTTATTGACCCACTTAAGATCACTCAGAAAGTGTGTGCTGGGCCAAAATAAGATCATGCAGATATAAGCATGCCTGAGCAGCACCTTTATTGTAAGACATTTCATTTAAATAATTGGCAGTGCTTACACTTACCCACTCAAACAGAACACTGGCTGTTCCTGGATGCTCACAATATGATCTGAACTGTTTCTCTTGTTGTGCTCATATGAACTCCTGATCACTGGATCAAGCTAAGCTAAAATTTATTATATGGAGTTTTCCTTCTGGATTCTCTGCTAAAAAAGTCAAATGGACTTCCACAATCCCTGTGCTCATTCCATTCTCGCTTTCCCAGGGTATAACAAACACACGGAAACTAGCAGTGCTCTCAAATGACAACTCCCTTTTAAAAATTGATTGTGCTGCCCACCTAGCAGGGAAGTTATGTGACATGTGCACTATAATGGAAGCCCTTGGGTTTCTGACCAAAGCTGTAGTACAGTACAGTGCTTGTAAGATGTGGGACTGAAGCAAAGCAAGGGTTAACACAGCTGGGCTGAAATGCCCCCTGAAAGTATATGTTCCTTTCTGACTATAGAAAAAGCTGGGTAAAACCAATCCCACCCTGTGAGATACTGAACAATCCTTAAAACTGTTGGACTTCAGGGCCAGCAGGTTAAACTGATTCTTTGCCTGCACAAGAAGAGCTTGTTTTCAACAAATATGGCTGTACAAATTAGTATCAGGTCAGCATCGAGCCCTGTGCATTTGGGATCACTCGTGAGCAATTCATGGGATTATTCACAAAATAAGTAACTCAACTGCACACACTAACAGAGACAGTGGTGTGTGGTTTCATAGGAATTACACGGCCATTTAGCAAGAATTAATATTTCATTAAAATTCATGGTTATTATTAGCTCAGCAAGCAAATTATTATAATTTAATTATATCTATGCAGCTTTTCAACTAATCCATTGCCATTAATCATTCCTTCTCTTAACTACCTCAGGCAGCACATTCAAACATTCAAATGAGTCATTCAGATCCATTCATTTGATTATAACCATCTTATTTGACAACTTTTTGTTTTACTTATGCAAAACATTTTATTTTCTTGCCTGACATGTTAGAATTAATAGCCCGGTGGGCTGTGAGCTCTATATACTAGAATGATTCATCTTTGTTTTACTAGTACAGTTTTTTTAGAGCAGGATGACACACAAGACACCTACTCTCTGTCCATTTAGCATTTATGTGTCACTTGTTTTTTCACAGAAGGATTCAGTGCTACACTCGGGAGTCCCCCCTAGCTTCCAGGGTCTCAAAGTTATCTAGATTTCCATGCACACAAGGAAATAAAGTTGATTTCCTAAAAGGAGACTCTTTGGGGAATAAAGTTCAAGGCTGATAATCCTCTCCGACACAAAACTGAGTAGGGAGGTGTAAGTTCAAAAGGCTATGTGAATAATCGAAATAAGGTAAAAGGAGATCTGGCCCTAACTCTTTCAGTTATAGAGAGGTGCCTAGCAGCAACCTTTCCTGGAAGAACAACTCAACTGCAATTCAAATTTTGAAAACAACCTTTTTATTACTGGCAGTAAATCTGTTTTCAGAGATGAAACAGGTAAACGTGTGAAATCCAGGACACTGTTTAGTTTAGGTATATTCCTACCAATTCAGTGAATATTTCAGCAATGTTTTGATGACTTATTTCTAAATAAATGAATAGTCTGCAGGCATTCATGTTCAAACTATAAGCACTGCATGAAGAGATTCAAAGGAAAAATTGATGGACAAGGTACACAATAATATGAACAAGTATCTGGTATTTGCAGTCCCTTGAATGCCTAAATTATGCCCATGGATCACCAGTGCTCTGGTAGATGCAGACTGTTAACTCTTACTTATTTTATCTCCATGATGGAAAGTTACTAAAAGTAAACATGTTTTCTGCTCCTACCACAGGAGTAACAGATGGTCTTCTGTGGTTTTACAGGAGGTAGGAGGGAGAAAAGGTCCCCAAATTATCTCTATGTTAAGAATTCTTTCTCAGAAAAAAAAGGAGGAAAAAAAGAGAGAAAAGAAGCAGCAAGGAAAAAAATAAAGGAAAAGAGAGAACAGAGACAGAGGAGACACAATGAGAGTGAAGTCTTAAATATTTTTCTTCTCCACTCACTCAGGTTTTTTATTTGATTGGTTTGGTTTTAGGGTGTTCTGTTTATCTAGGCAGTGTTGTAAGTACTGGAATTATCAGCACTTACATTGTTGAAAGATGAATTGAAGAGAGCGACGGAGTTCCTAATCCTTAAAGATTCCTGTCTGACTAACATTAATCTGTGTTTCTATGAATTTAGACACACTGAGACTCCATTTTAAAGCCTTCACCTTCAAGCCTTGTAAGGAGTTCCCTGAGTACAGTACCTTTGCAAGATGGTCTCCCAATCCCATCGGGACCTCGCGCTCCTTTTCGTTATCGGTTTTGTTACCCAACAAAAGAACAGGCACATTCTCCCCAGTTGCCTCCTGCAGAATAAATAGCAAATATCAGCTGAAGTGTTGAATACAAAAAGATCACAGATGAAGAGGACTAAAGCTAACAAATGTCGCACTATATCAAGACATTTAAGACTTCACACAAACCAGGTATGTGCCACTTTGCTTACAAACATGTCAGGAATTGAAGCTGGATAAAAGACATCAAAAAGACATAATGCTAAGATTACACTGACTAGGGATTTTTTTTAAATAACAGCACAGAAGCTCATTAGACTTTATATTAAAATGGGAGAGAGTAAGCCACCATGCCACACAGGCTGAGATATTATGTGTTTACAGCCATTGCTTTTCTAATTACATGGCCAGGGGAAAAAATGGCAAAACCTGGATAATATTATGCCAAATGAATTACATGAAATAGTGAAGAAATACACAGAATAGGCCCCCAAAAATACATAGAATAGACAGAAACCAAAATTCATTCTGAAAAGGGTTATAATTATCACAGTCAGTTCTTTCATTAGGTAGGCTGAATGCTACAGCAGTAAAGGGACTTGGCAGTATGTCCAACTTAGCAACAGTTTGCAGCAAACAAAAATTAGTTAGATAAGAAGAGTGAACTATTACAGCTTGGAAGAAAGTTTTGACCACAATATTCCATTTTTCTGAATCAAAATCAGCAATGCTCCTCTAGATCATGCTGAATTAAAACATGCCACTGATTTATTAAGATCATACAATTAGCAAGGGCCTGTTCTTCCCAAATGCATGCAATAATACTTCAGTAAGGCTATTAATATCTGGATTAACTGTGACTGTTTGGAGGCATTTAAATGACTGAGTCCTAATCTGAACTCCCAAAGCCACCTCTTGGTTATTCTGGAAAACGGTGTGTTATACCAGAGCACAAGCCCAATAAAATCAGACTAAATCATCTTTGCATATCAATTTGTCCCTTACTTTTTCAGTGCACAAACAGGAAGTCACACTTCATTCTTGCTACAAGTCAGCCCTTTGTGGCAGCTGCCTCAGTTTTATTTTTACTCTTTGTTCTGGCCACAAGCAATTTCTGCTGCTTACACTCTTAGTATGTTTTAATCTTTAATTAACTGATGTCACTCAGTAGCTCGACTATGATTTTCTTTTCAGGTGGTTGAAAGGATGATCCCCAGGAAACTGAACTCTCTTTTACAAGGCAGTTTCACAGCACTAATGTAGATTACATAGTTCTAAGTTTATGGCTTATGTTCCCAATATAGTCTATTTTCCACAAGCTACATACTTGGTTATCAAACTGCTAGTGATCATTAATGATCACCAAATCACCATAACTGATCCAAAACACCTCTCAGTGCTAGCAGTGATCCAGTTGGGGTCATCAGCTTAGCCCCCTGCATGAGAAATCAGAGGACTCCATGATGGGATTTTCCCACCACTCACTGCAAGTCCTTAAAGCCCTGGAGCTATGATTTCTTGTCATAGAAATAGATACAGAAAACAACCTCACCAGCAACAGTGCAGACCAAACTCACAAGCAAAAACCTAATTGTGACAACACAACAAACATGGTGCTCTCTGTTTTACCCTGCTAACAGCCCTTGTTCAGAAGAAGGTAGAGAATGACACCAGGGTTGAGATTTAAAGTTATGTTGAGTTACCTCAATGCTTATCAGCCACTGCTTGACAGCTGTGAATGTGTCTTTTGCTGTTATGTCATACATCACAATGACACCATCAGCTTTCCTGAAAAACTGCTTGGTAATGCTTCGGTACCTACAAGTAAGAATCTGGTTACAGCTCTCTTCAACAGAAGCAGCAATCTGACAAGTTAAAATTTATAGGAATTCTTCCATGCAAAGGCAAATACATTATTTGGAAAAATCATTTAAAAAATAAAAGGATTTTTTTTTTTAAAGAAAGTGTTTGGAAAAGCTCCCCCTGCCTTCTTTAAATGGCCCTGGGTTAGGCTGGATAATTGGCTGCACATCTCACCTTCTCTCACCACTTTCATTTTAAACTTGGAGCAGAAATTTCCCCTCACTAAGTGCTCTACTAAAGCAAGCTAGGGTTTGGAGACCTTTTTCCCAAGCTTCATGTAGAAAACATAGTTTGTCATTATCATCTTTGCTTTTAGTAATAGAAAATTACACAATAGGTGAGGAAATGGGGAAGGAAATTACCACTGAAATCTTACAAAAGCATGGAGTTCTACAACAACGGTATTGCTTTAGTAAAAAAGTAAACATCTCTTTTTTTATCTATTAAAGTATTTTCTGCTACAGAAATAATTCTAGGTGCGTTTTAAAATCAGTCTTCCTCCTAAAGAAATAGTGTAGTATTAAACTTTTCAGAGCTTAATTAAGAATCTTTTTTACAGATTGGCAGTGGACGTAGCACCAAATCAGCACATTAGTGCTGAAAGGGAACGAGCTAAATTGTGAATCCACTGGATCTATTAGGAATGTTCCTACATTTGATCCTCTCCTAAGAAGCTGGATTAGGTTCCATTCTTAATAATCTTCAAACAGATGATTCAAGCAAGTGAGACCTTAAAATGCATAAGGGTTTTGACTGGCATGGAGTTAAATTTCATCATACTGCCTTTATCTCAAACAAGGAGTTTTGCCACTTTCATCCCTCCAATTCCCTCCTCCATCCCAGAAGATGAGGGAGCAGCCACACAGCTGGGCTGACTGCCAGGGTTGAACCACAAGAGCACCTTCCTCACCGTTCCTGGCCAGCTGTGTCCCAGAGCTGCAGCGCTACCTGGGTGTGATCTACTGTGACAGTTCTCACGTTGTAATCCACACCTGCAACAGAAAGGCAAGGTAAGCTGTCTCTTTACAAGCTCTTTGATCTTTGAAAACTGGATCCAGCAAATAGCAACAATTCCAGAAAAGTAAAAAGGTGGGCACTGCATTAAAAATTATGTCCAGAGTCTCCAGCTATCAGAAGACAAGAGCTTTTGCTTGCTTTAAGTTCTCCAACAATAACATACTGAATGGTAGTAGAGTAGTTGTTTTGTAAAATATGCAAGATAAGTCACTTTCCAAATCACAGAACACGAGTCAATGGTCCATTTGACTGTCCACAGCAGACTAAGCCATTTAGCCTGGAATTCACTGTATAACATCAGCTGTGTGAAATGTGCTAGTTTAGCCTGAGATAACCACAAGGGAGTCTTCTACAGTTAGTGGAAAAACACAAGGCATGGCACAGGGAACAGTGGATCCTAAGATAAATGCTGAAGATAGATGGACTGAACATGTAGAGAATCTCTTCCCCTATTTATTACATAGAAGATGAGCTCACTTCACTTAGGTTAGTGGAGATAAAAATTCATTTATTTAAACTTTTAAATTAATCCTCTCCCAGTTCCCCTAACCTGTGAAGATGTAAGTATTTTCTGGATATTTATAACAATAATTAGAGTCTTAAACGTTAATCAGTCACTACCTCCTCCTAATGACAACCTACATTTTTTTTTGTATCACATTGAACTGTATCATAAAATGACAGAATCATTGAATAGTTCAGGTTAGAAGGGATTTCAGTAGGTCAGCAACAGTATCTTCAGGGCCATTTTCCATAAAAATGGGATTTTTACCAGTGGCATTAATGGAGAAGCATCTATGCCTGCATTCCTTCAATAGGCAATTAAAAAACAAACAAACAAACACTGTATGGAGGATATATCTATTGCTTGTATCTCAAGGGAAGAAATTTGAACTATTCTGTAGAAATTCATTGAGAACACTTCTCTCCAAACTGTTCACTTGGCTTTTGCATTGTCTCTGCCTTGCCAGTCATAAGCCCCTGTTTCACACCTGTGAAACTCATTGATGAGAACACTAAATCAAAGCCATAACAAATGCTTTCTTGCCATTTTCTTTGCAAGAACCCTGGATGACCAGCCAAAAGCGGAAAAAGTTCAGACTCATTCCTCTGTTTACCCTCTGGAAAACTGCACACACAGTGTAAGAGCTCAGAGTCTAGAGAAACTCAGAATGTATCAGCAAATTACAGGACAACATGGACAGGACACAGCCTTTAGGTCTATAGGCTATGTGAACACACAAATGCAGATAGATAGGTGTCTAAGCTCCCATTCCAGTTAATGAAGATACAGTCAGTGAAAAACAAGGAGATTACTAAGCTCACCTTGAAGCAGGTAAGTTTTATTTCATATATGCTGCAGAATGTGTAAGGTCTCAATAAAGGCTAAGCATAAAGAATCTGGTCATTTAACCCAGCTGCATTGCAATAACCTGTACTAGAGTTTTTAACCTTGATTTTGTGTCTGACTTTCGAAAGCCTGGTCTACACTTCAGGCAAGGTAAGAATAATGTAGGCTTTGAAAACTTCGGCTTTGGAAACACTGGTCTGACAAATTTTTTTTGGTGATTAGTATAATGCTAAATCTTCAGACAGGTGGTTCAGATATTCTAGTTTCTCTCTAAAACAAAATCAGGTTACTTAGAGGGATAGCAATGAGATGTGAAGGTGGAATTGTTGTTACAATGCAGTCCAGAGGACAGGATATCTGTTTCAGAAATGTGAGATCTACACAGAAATTCTAGCTACAGAAATCAGTAGAATTTTTCTGATTTATCTCAGTGCCAGCCAGGATTTCAGTACAGATTCTATTCTGAAACCTCTCTATCAATTATATGCTTTCCAGTTTAGGAGAACTCACTTTGCATGTCCTACTTCTACAACATCTGTATGTTTCTATTTTATAATACAGGGCCTGATCTCAGTAGAAACTATTAAGTACTGTCAGAACAAAAATAATAATAGTTATTTTGTTAAACTTACCTACAGTAGCAGCTGTGCCTGGAAAAAAATGATCTTCACAAAATCTTCTTAAGAATGAAGTCTTTCCAACACTTGAATTGCCCACAAAAATTATCTTGAATAAGCGATCTGGGACAGAGCTTATTCTCTCCTCCTTCAAGTAAGAGTAAAAATTAGCCTCCAAATGTTCTATAAAGCCTGTTGCCTCCCTAGTTTAAGGCTGATATGGGGAAAAGAACAGATTTTATCCTATCATATTCTTCATTACTCATGAAGCAATATTCTGTTTCTTAAAATAACTCAGCATTTCAGATGTTTGCCATGCATCATTCCAGATTATCTGAATTGCAGTGATTTGCACTGAGCTCTGGAAGTATACTGAATATGAACCTTTGCATGAAACTGCCAAAAGAAAACAGCTAATGTTCATGACCACAAATCAAAATTCATAAAGCTACACAGAGTTCTGCTCAGTTGCTTCACCCTATACCAGTGACATAGAGGAAGCACCACATCTTCATATCGATAACAGAAGCAAAGTCATAATTTTTTGGCTTATACCACCAGATTCTTCTCTCTGCTACTACCATAGAGCCAAGAACTTCCATCCAATTACTGTATTTCTACATCTGTTTGACATTACAGGCAGAAGAAAGGAAGAAAGACACAAACAGAGAATTAGACCAGTTAATCAGGCTGTAAACATTTGGCTACATCTCTGTCATTTCACTTTCTAAGCAGAAGGAACCACAATTTGTTCTGCTTATCCAGGCCCTGTTTACTGCAGGCTAAGCTAAGTGGATGCTGGAGAGAATATTCATATCCTCTATCCAGTAGGTCATCATTCTTTTGCATGTAGATCAGGAGTCGCTTAGGGAAGCGCTCTGCAGCACCAGCTGGTTTGCAGGGGGTGCCCTTGCTGGTCTCTTCTGTTTTGTGTAAAGGTGAAGGAAGAGGGAGATAGAAAGTTTGCTTTCAGTGCTGCAGAAGGGGAGCAAGATCATGGATGATCCTGACATTATTTGTTGAGGTGTGGGTTGCAAGGAGGGAGAGGAGGGAAAAGGAAAGGAGGGAGGGACGGGCCCTCTGCCAGTCATCTGATGTGCAGGATCCAGGAAACTGCTGCCTTCATGAAGACATCAGAACTGAATTCACTGCCCAAAAGTCCTTTGAATGAGACACTGAAGTCTACACTTGGAAGTGTCTTCTACAAATATACAGAAGTCTTAGAGAAAAAAGAAGAAATAAAGAGTTGGTCTTGATGGGGAAAAGAAACCCAAACAACAAAGGCTTGAGCTGTTGTCTTCCTTCATGCGAAAAAAAACATCACTGTTGTAAATTGTGGGGACAAAAAATACGTCTCTTTTATGAGCTGGGCTTATAGCCCACCACAATTACAGAGGGGTTTCTTATTTTCCTTTTCTATTAAAATTCTAAACCCCCTGACAACTATAGGCTACTAGTAGCACACATGCATTTATACGAAGCACGTTCTCAGTCCTGCTAAAAACCATTCCCTGCTTATTAGTCTGTGTGCTCTGGGAAATAAAACAAGCTAACATACAATCATCAGCTTGGCAGTATTATCACAGTGCTTCTGAGAATCATAGCTAAATATATGAACTACATGACCTGAATAACTTTGTCCCTGGTGGTCATACACACTCCAGTAGCACTAAGACTCAAAGTCCCCAGAGGCCTTCAGCTCAACTCTCAACAAAATAAGAAGTCATTTTTCGTTGAGATTTACCAAGTCCAGCCATGAAAATAACTTTAATTATCAATGGTTATAAATCTGCATGTGAACACTATGCTAGGGGATAAGCTTCTCCATAGTCTGCTTCAACAACGTGCTGATGGGAAAATGGAATAGCAGTAGGATGAAAATTTAATTTCGTTTACAATGCATTCTGAAAAAGTCTTCCCTAGGTGTTTCTTTTGAGTGGTATTTATATAAACAACAGCCAGGTAAAGTAACACACCCAGCTTTTGTACAATTTAACACACGTGGGAGATTACAGGTATAAACATAGTGGCTCATATTCCATATTGAAAGATCAGAGGGGAGAGGAAGTGAATCTCATGCAGAAGTTTTGGACAGAAAATCTTGCTTTAATTTCCATTAGGGTTCCTTCAGGTGCTTTCCCAGTGACATTTCTGGTAATGTTAACTGCAGCTTCATCTTCACAGCCACTCAGAAAAATGCTTTACCTGATTGTCAACTCCCAGATAAAAAAGCAGGTGCTTGGCCTCATGCACTGCTGCCAACATTGGGTCTACTCCCCTATAAGCTGCAGTAGGTCATAGAGAATTAGCAGCTGAACTACTGTGAGTATATGCTTATTAGGAAGGCTTAATGCCAGCAGCTGGGAGCCTGAGTTCCATGCAGTAAGCAATAAGATCATGGAATGCATACATGCCATGTCATACAAAAGTCATTGTAGTTACAATAAGTTATAATAAGAAACAAGATCTAGTTCCTACCCAGATGAGAGGATGAGCTTTCAAGGGGCACGACTGCTGGAACAGGGCTGGCAGGACAGGCTTGTCCTAGCTGGATAGGATGAACTACCTGGCCTTTGTCATCCTAAAGTCCAGTGATGTCATGCTTTGAAAACGTGAATAAAAATAAGTCATATAGCAAGCAGAAAGCATGCACTGAATTAAATAATTTCAGAATATGAAGCTCTTTTCTGTACCCTCAATGTTTCATTAAAAGGTACCACTTAGAAATTATTATGTAACCATGGCATAATTCTATCATAATTTTTAAGATATGCTTGCTTCTTCTAAAAGAACCATATAATTATGACCAAGCAAACCAATTTTTCCTATACTTTAATCTTTTTAATATGTGCTTCAAGAATCTAAAAGTGAGTAATCCTTAACAATGATTCTAAAATTAGAAAACAAGCACAGCTAGCTCTGAAGCAATAGCAGTGCAGAAAGAACTTTAGACTACAAAGAAATGTACCTTCCAGCACATTGTTTTAAGGATTATTACTGAATGGTGAATTCATTGCTAACATGCATATACAAGCTAGAGCTGAAAAAACATAGGATTTCAATTTGCTAAATAAAAGTATTTTCAAAAATAATTAAAAAGTAATGATATTCCTCTCACTATTTCTCAGATAATGTAACAGCTACCAAAGCTGACTCAAAAGTATCAGAATATGAGAAATATCACCTTGTGGCAAGAAAAAACAAAACCAAAACCTTTTTTTTAAAAAAAAAAAGACTTGCTTCTTTCTGCCTTCCACTGGATCTTCTTCTATCACCTATTACAAGGCTTAACTTCACTTTCCCTAAACAGTCCTTCAAATGTAAATCTATGCACACATGGTCTGCAGTTACCCCTTTAGGTTGAGTTTCCCTTCATTTCTTGTCTGCAAGAAATTGCAGCACTTGTACCTTCAGCACTTGTCTGCAGTACATTTTCATCCCCCACTTCATGCAATGGCTTAATTTGTCACATTTCAACTTAAAGACAGAAAACAAAATAATTTCAGATTCTAGGAATAATGCATTAACCTTTGACACCATTCCATGGCATCCAAGGTCCTTCAGAATAGAATAGAACAGAACAGAAAAGTTCCAGTTGGACAGGACCTACAGCAACCTAGTCCAGCTGCCTGACCACTTCAGGGCTGACCAAAAGTTGAAGCATATTATGAAGAGCAATATCAAAAAGCCTCTTAAACACTGACAGTCTTGTGGCATGGACCACCTCCCTGGGAAGCCCATTCCTGTGTCTGACGGCCTTCTCACTAAAGAAATGCTTCCTGATGTCAAGGCTGCACCTCCCCTGAGGCAGCTTTGAACTATTCCCACACATCCTATTGCTGCATCCCAGGGAGAAGGCATCAGCACCTCCCTCTCCCTTTCCCCTTTCCAGGAAGCTGTGGACAGTAAGGGAGTTGCCCCTCCGCCTGTTTTTCCACACTGGACAAACCCAGAGCCCTCAGCCACTCCTCAGAGGACACACTTTGCAGCCCTCCCACCAGCTTTGTGGCCCTCCTCTGGATGCATTCAAGGACCTTCACATTCTCCTTAAATCATAGGGCCCAGAACTTCACACTCAAGTACTCAAGGTGAGTTCTCCTTTGTCCTCTTACATTTGGCAGTGTTTCCTTCCCTACAGGCTGCTCTCTAGAAGATGATGCTGAGTGTTCCGCTGATTGCTCTCTGGCTTTGTTATTCATTTCCGTCTCAAAAGTATTTTCGTCTTCTCCAGTCCACCTGCTCAGCTGCTTATCAACCAGCCTGTCGAGAAGCTGGGGTAGGTGATCTTCTTCAATGGATATTATTCTTTGGAGATGTGATGTTTTAGGCATTCCTCCAGTGACTCCAGCATCAGGCTCTTCAGAGAGAACTCCATTCAGTCCAGCAGAGTTCCTTCTCTTTGAGTTACTGAAAATATCATCTTCTTCAAATGAATGGCTAGACAGAGAAAAAAGAAAGTATATCACAAAAATATAATGGACCTGTTATTTTATTCTGAATTTAATCTGGATAACTGAATTTAATCTTCCATGCCTTTGACTAGTCACAGCAGGCAGAGGAGAGTCATTCCAGTGTCTGCTGAGAAGTCAGCTTATCATACCATATGTATATACATTGACAATTATAAGCATCATGGGGAAAGCTAATAACTTACAGGAGAAACCTGAATCAGATTGGAAAACATTAGATTAACATCTATTCTAACCTTATATAAGAGCTAAAGTATGCTTCTCTACTGTGATTTTCTGTTTTCCCACCTTCCACTCCCATTCTGGAGGAATAAAAGAGCTCCCCAAGCAAGATCCTTTCTATGTGCAATCTAATTCTCTCTTTAGTAGATAGGAGGGACATGGGTTTGCTTAATATGGATTTAAAAAGTCCAAGTGGAGACTCAACATTCTGTCACATTAACATGGGGTCATGGGCAAGTTTTTGTGCCTCCCAGCACACACCCATCCACTGTGGGGAGATCTCTTGCCTTTGCAGACAGCACACCTCTTTTATGTTAAAACTTGGCTCTTCATTTTCAAATTTCTTCATGAGCACAGTGATCTTATAGTGACAGACCCTTTAGAAAGATGCTCTTTGAAAAGTTCAAAAGTATCAGAAAGGAAGCATTCCACGTCTTCTTTCTATAGGCCTCCTCATACTCAAACAGGGAACACATAAAAAAAAGTTCCTACCTGTTAGGCAGCATCTTGCCCTCTATGTATTTCCCAATGATAGACCCTGATCGTTGCTTCCAGCTGGCTTTTGGAACAGTTGTTTTGCATTTCTGCAGAAATACAGAGTACTTCTTACTGATTTACTCCTGGTGTTCACTATGGTTAACTACCCTCATTCCAAATACTTAAATAATGCAATGCAAATGAAAGAAAAAAATGTAGAAGAAAATCCTAGAGGTATAAATGCTTCAGCATTCCAGTTGATAAACAATCAGAGCAGGGAACTCTAACTCCTACAAATATGCATCTGCTTCGTGAGTAAAACAGCACAATGTCATGAAAAAAAAGTAAATGTGTATTTTTTTTTTTACACGAGAACCTTCTTGTAGGACTAAGAATACAAGCAAATATAAACTAAGTGGCCTTAGTCTCCTTACACCAGGATACTTCTAGAACACCTTAGGGGTCCATTCTTTGCTGATGTTTAAAAAGTTCATAGGATCTGCTCTTACCCCACCCTGAAGAGGTATTCAGATACTGATTCAGGTACTCAGATATTGTACTGTTGTATAAATGATTCAGGATATTATCTACTCTTGACTGAGTAAATTAACACAATTTAATTGCTCAATTTTTAGGTTATTTCATCCTTTCATGACTGCATCCTTTTAGTTTCTTCTAAAATACATTCATGTCTCTCCAGATAGCTCCCACTTTATAATTCTAAACATTCTTAAAGCTGTTCAGCAAATTAAAAAAAAGTCTTATTTTCAAGTGAGAAAAACAGACAATACAAATTAAAAGCAGGGCAAGATTTAAGTGGCACAGAAGTCCATCTCCTGCACAGCCTTCTACTCCCCTTCTTTTGAAGCTGTTCTCATATGTCTGCTCAACACTGGATTTGAAAATAATAGGTGGTTACCTGCAAAAATATGTCACGTTCATCCTTGAGATGTTTGTTCCTCTCTCTGCAAAGAGAACACAAACAAAGGAAACACTGAAGCCAAGTATTTAGAACTGCTGACTTTTATACTCCACACTAACAGACAGACTGGACAGTTGGCAGTGCAAACCTTTCATCATCCTCTATTTATATTCTCACTTCAGCCAGTTCCTTGTCTGGGCTATTGATTCTCCAGCAGGGCTATGCTGATTAAAGCCAGATAGGATCTGGATGTCTTTCTGTATTTTATCTAAACAAACACCTGAACACATAAAGATCAGTCGTGGTCAATATGCCTTCACATAATGTAAATTAGAATGTTTAATGATTTTCACAGTAAAGATGACCTCTCAATGTGGAGAAGGTGCAATGAACACCATCTCTTGTTCATCTAGTGACAGCTGTGAAGGCCAGTTGTGCCCCTCTGGGGGCTGCAGTTGTGGCTGCCATGGAAAAGTCACCCTAGGAAAACATCCATCTTCCATCCTTTGTGCAGAAACAGTGAAAGTGTCAAGAAACAGATACTCCAAGCAATCAGCAAGCTCTGATCAGATCTGACAGCACACCTGCTTAGTACATCATCTATTGTTTCCATCTGTTGCTGGCCTGGCCACAGGAGAGACTGAGTGTGATCAGAAAAAAGCTTTGTTGCCAGATGTTTCTATGTCCCCAAAACTTGCAGCAGGCAGGAGTACAGAGTGGCCTATGGAAAACACACACTGCAAAATAAGAGCCTTTCCTCAAAACTGTAAATTTTTTAGGCAACTTTAAAAGGAGGCCGCTTGAAGAAAATGCAGCCACTGAAGGCCTAGAGGCAGGTGCAACCTACAGCCCATGCTGACTGACCACTGAGCAAACAAGACTCAACCTTGCTGCACATTAAAAAGAGGGTTACAGTTGTCTGAACACAGCTCCAAACTTCGAAATCTATCAATAAAGGAATGTTAGCTCAGTTCACTTTGGTATCATTTTACAAATATTTTGGGGAAATAATCTTCATTTTGGCTCCACTCCCAGCACTTGAGATACAACAGAGCCTTTCAGCAAGCTCTTGCAGCCAGGCTTCTACCTCAGAATCAGCTTAGAACTGTTCAGTGCTGTTCTGATTTACATTTGACTTTTGGAAGGGAGATTGTCCTACAATAGTGAATTGTCAAAACAAAGCACATCTTTCAGGTGTGCTGCCCTCTATGCAAGAACTGAGCATACAAAAGCATTTTGTAACCATTTTTACTCTTTGTGTGTCATTTATGCATTGCAGTTGACCTTGACTGGCTGCCAGATGTACACCCAGCCACTCTCTCTCTCTCCTTCCTCAACACAAGGGAAGAGAACATGGAAAAACTTGTGGGCCAAGATCAAGACAAGAAGGTTACTTACCAGTTACTCATTACAGACAAAACAGAATCAACTGTAGGATGATCAGAAATAGAGAAAAAACTAAAATCACCTCCTCTACAATCCGCTTTCTTCTCAGGCTGAATTTCACTCCTACACCCTCAGCTCTTTTGTTGGAAAACACAGTTCTACAGAGACAGGGCAACTGAGAGGCGTTTTAAAAAGATTTTGTTCTATTATTAATCTTGTAGAAGGGTGAGACACAAGATATAAACCTCAATGCCATTCTATCAGAAGCCAAGCTATTTCTTGTTTACAATACCTTATAAATGTTCAATTTCTCTCAACAATGTCTTCTCTATTCCATAGCCCTTCTAAGTGAGAACACCTTCTCTCAAAATTTACAGACAAATGTACAAGACTATGTGAGCTTTCAGACAGGCTTTAAGAATCCTCTACAATGAGAATCCCATTTCTCACAGTCTTTTACCTCCTTACAAATCCTGAATGGCACAAGGGGATGGGGAATAGTGGAGTTGGTAGTCAGTCCATAACAGCTGCTCTCTGTGGCTCCTTCCTCTTCACACTGTTTTCTTGCTCCAGTGAGAGTTTCCTCACACAGGTTACAGTCCTTCACAAACTCCAGCACAGGTCCTTTCCACAGGGAATAGTCCTTCAGGAATGGACTGCTCCAACATGGATCCCCCATGAGCCACAATTCCTGGCAGAAAACCTGCCCCTGCATGGACTTCTCTCCATGGACCAAGATCCTGCCAGGAGCCTGCCCTTGTGCGGTCTCTGCTCAGGCTACAAGGGACTCTGCTCCACCAGTGCCTGGAGCACCTTCTACCCCTCCTTCTTCACTGACCTTGGTATCTGAAGGGCTTTCTCGTACATTTTTTTTCTCTTTTCTCCCAACAGCTGCACTGTTTTCCATCCTTTCTTACTGAGGCTTCCCAGAAGCACATAGGGGCTCCACTGTGCTGTCCATTGTCACCGGGCAGCCCTGGCCTCTCTCTGGCACAGAGGCTGCCCCTGTGGCACCCCACAGTCAACACCTTGGCACCTACACTCACTACATACCCCAACATCATTTCATCCTTTAATGGACCTCTTTAGAACTACATAAGAAGTTTTTGAAGGGAAGATCTACATCACCTTAAAAAATCCAGCTGCTTCAAAAGTCCTGACTTCTCTCTCTGTAAGGTTTCTGTCACCCGGTACACCTCCCTGAAAAAAAAAAAAAAAAAAAAAAAAGAAAAAAGAAAAAAAAATTGCTCCAACCATGGTAAGAACACTGCTAAAATGCTTCCCCCTAGGGGTATCTACATTTAAGACCTCAGCTTCTTCAAACCTGTAGATTCTATTCTGCACCAATGGTTAATATTTTAGAAGAGTTTATTCAGTATAAGGTCCACAGTAGCACAGCAGTACAAGTTAGCAGGGGAAGGAGTAGAGGATCTTTTTTCAAAAAATATTGCTTTTTAACTTCTTCATCCAGAGAACTTAATATATGTTGATACTGGCACTTGGAGCATTCAGAAAAGAGGCACGGCTGAGATACTTCTCACTCATGGCCACTAAAAAACAGGTGACATTTTATCCAAAATTAGAGCTTATCCTTCTGCAGGAGCCATATGTCAGGCTCACACATCTACAATCCCTACAATTTCTTTCCAATTCCTGACACTTATGCAGCCATTTTAACACCATTTACTTTGATTTAACACAATTTGGTGTCTGGCATTAAATGGGGTTTTTTTGCCTTTCAGTGAAGCCTCAAGTTCTTCCTGTGCACTGTCTGAACATTACACCTGCTTCAACAGCTCAGGTCTTACCAGACTGATACAGATGTTTAAAGCAACACTGCAGGTGCAGTTGAGTAGGGCTGAGCTCTAATTCCATAAACCACTATTGAATCCACAGTGCTTTGTAAGTGCAGTAGTATTATTCAGCAGTCTGACCACTGGGCAGATTTCCTTTGTAGCTTTTAAATCAGATCATTCCATAGTCTTTGCTCTGGATCTGAAAAGAGAGGCCTCAAAGAGGAAACAAACCACCTTGAGGAGGAGCATTTCTTCTGTCTACTTCCAAAATACATCAAACATGCAAAACCAAAAATTCTAATCACGGTGGTCATTTTTAACACTAATTTATCAACAAAGTTCATTATTTATACCCTCAAGAAAAATGAAAGAAGTAATAAATAAGTAGAGTTTGGCACAAAACTAAAGAGAAAAAGAACATGACATTTGAACTAATGTTCAGCTCTATCCTGAAATATGTCAAACAGCAACAGCTCTGAATTATATAGTTCATTGCTGCAATGGCTAGGTCCATCTGTCATTCATGTGCTCTCCAGTGGCAATGAGAGGCTTCTACAGATCCCTGAGCATTTTCTTTAAAATGGACTTCAGTGAACCCTTCTGCCCATTACAGCTTCAGGGTAGTGATTCTTCTGCTTTGTGCAGAAGGCTGGAGTGAAACAGGTAGCTTGATCTGTCATGGGTCATTTTTACCCCTAAAAACAGGAACCGTAAATAAGATTTTTTTTTTTTTTTTTTTTTTTTTTTTTTTTTTTTTTTTTTTTTTTTTGTAATTCAGAGTCAGAATCTGAAATCTTCAACATTTGAACCAGAAACCCCAAAATTATGGTTCAGAATTATCATCAGGCCTTGTGGGAATTAGGATAAGTGGGATAAGCTAAGTTTCATCTTGCTGGCCTTACTAGGCTTACTTTTGATGAAGAAAAAAAAGAAGATCCTAGGTATCCCACAGTCAGAGTGCATTCTGAGAAGCAAGTTTCAGATAGACTCAGCTTTGAGGAGGGTGAAGCACCATGTGCCACAACTGTAAGGCACTTCCATAAGGAATTCCATTGGTATTTCAAAACTAAGACACTACATGGATTTTTAATCCCAAACACCCTCAACCAACAGCAATGGGGAGAACACTGACATTTTGAACATGTAGCTAAAGATTCCATAGAAGCCAGATACGGATTTGAATGCTGAATTATCTGGAGGAAAGCACCTAGAATTGCACTCAGTTTTGCAGGTGGTTTCTGCTTAGGACCCAAGCTTAAATCACAGCACTGGGTACCCTGGGGAGGCTCACTGGCACACCAAGCAAGGGCACTAGAACTGCTGCAGCTGGACACTTACATTTCCTTCTCCTCGTGGAGCCTTGATGCCTCCTCCTGAAGCACCTGCAGCTGTTGTTGAGCCAGGCTTAGTTCATGGGATGTTCTCTCCAGGTCTCTCAGCAGCTCCTGGTTAGTCAGCTTCAGCTTGGTGTTCTCTACTTTGGTTTCTTCTTTGCCACTGAGGAGTTGTGTACACTGATGCTCTAGCTGGGGTGGAAGAAAAGAGAACAGAAAGCATTACAACTGACTGAGGCACCTTGGTTTTGAGGCTTTCAATTTGGACCTAGAAGTTAGCTGAGCAGGGAGCTATTTCTATCAACGCCAAAAACTGAATAAAACACATACAGTGCTCTTCCACTGCTCTTTGTACAGACATAATTATGTTACACAAAAACAAAGCCATTCCATTCTGTGATTGAATTTTATCCAGTTCAAAAACATACCAGTACAAACCATAAAAAGGTGCTAGAGAGCAGATTAGCAGCATTAAGCTGATATTCACAACTGCTATTTTAGACCATTTTCCACAAAGACCAGGCCTACACAGAGCAATTCAGAGTTCTACCTAAAAATTGCTAGATTTAAATCTGACAGCTGATAAACCTTCCCATCCCCAGCAATATGAACAAGCAGTGACCTTTTTGCCACCTCAGACAGATCTGCCAAAAAGTGTTAATTAGAGCCTTTTTATTCAGTTTTATACTCCCTCTCCAACGTACATCAAAGGAAAGATGCAACTTCCCTGTAAAACAAGTAACAGCGGATGATAGTGGTTTCTGGCACGTAAAGTTGTTCTTCCTGCTTCTCCCTGGCTAACTGAGCAAATTCAAACAGTGCAAAACTTCATGTTAGGGAAGGTATTACTGGCCTTAAAACATAAAAGTTTTATTTTGGGGTTTTTTTTGTATTCATTTTAAGGGATGTAAGATATACTAGGAGCATTATAATGATACCGTTTTGATCTCTTCTGGATCTGAGACATAACAATGTTAGAACTCTCATTTTGCCCATCCCAACAAGCAGAGCTCACCCAACCAAAATCTGTCCTCACCCAGACCTTCCCATCAGTTCCTACCCCAGAACACTACTGTAGGTTAAAAATAACAGCAGAAAATACTTTCTAGCCTGGACTGTGAGAAGTTAGGAAGAAATGGAGAATGGGAGCACTTAGCAGCAGCAGCTTTAATGCATTTAGTGAGCTGTAGCCTCAGCAGGCTCACATTTCACATGGAACACTGGCTGGGCATCAGATTACTGCTGAACAAGGTTGGTTTCTATGGATAGATTACATCAGTTCCTGAATATTGCTTCCACTCCTCCACAGAATGAAGTTATCCATCCTAAGTAAAGACCAGCTGCTTCAGGTACTTAAGACTCATCCAGAGGAGAGGCTTTGGGAGAAGCACAAAGTGATCACACAAAGATGAACTTTCAAAAATCTTAGAAGCAACAAACTGCAGACAGAAACCCCACTTAGAGAATAGTATGGCCATCTGAAAACTTACAGAGACTGTTCTGGAAATGTAACTGCAGTGGTAGCCAACATCAGCTCCCAGAATCATCTATACTGATGTTAGAAACACGTGCTATAAATCCTGGTGCTCACTCTTGTCAGAAAAATGATAATATAATGTCTAAAACTCAGAACACAACAAGAGGAGATTGTTTCACAGCAATACAAAGCTCCCTTCTTCCACTGTACCCATACAATCCTTTGAGAAATGCAAAACACTACCTTTAAAGAATCCATCTAAGCAACTCCCAAGACAGAGAAATAACTCATTAGGTAAATGCTCAGCTAGTAATAGAATGGCATAGAACCTGTAGCTTCTAGCTGCCTATTGGAGCTGCAAATTGGCTCCTATGTTCATCTGGTAGATGGAAACTGATGGGGAAAAGACTCATGGCCCATAGACACGTTTGAGAAAATCTATGCAGCAGAGTGAATTAACCCATATCTACAGGTCAAGCATAGACATGGTAGTTGATGGTGCATATTCTCTTTTTCTTGATAAAAACGAGAGGAAAACCAAGTTTAAGTTGAATAAAGAGCCGGGATTATCCAATGCAAACAGGCTGTTGCTGAAGAGGTTTATTGGTGTCCCTGAAAGACACACACACTGAGCACTCTTTATGTTCTTAGCTCAGCATCAATTCTGCAGTTTTTATATTTTTTCTCCCTATTTATTTCAGTAGCATGTGAAAGATGAAACATTTATACAGTGCCATAAGGCAGCTATAGGCACTTCAGTCCTACTGATCCATGTTTTCACGCATCCCATTCCCACTTCCAAGATCATGCTCTTCAGCAGCACAGAACCCAGCATTTTTTGTGAGAAGTCCAGTAACTCCCCTACATTTCACCTGGTCCACACCCACTTTCTTCCCCTCACATGACAGTCTGTGCCCTAGAGGTTACACTGGATATCCTCCGTACCCAGTGCCTCCTCCTGAGATGTTCCAACTCACATCCCTTGAGGAACAATGCCAGCCAGACAACCCTCATAAGGGAGAATCCTTCTGCCTATGTCAGAGGAAACAACTCTGAGCTCACCTGGTTTGAAAGCTCCCTTTCATATTTTTGTTAATGATTTCCAGAATACAGAAATAACTACATTGTATTTTATTTGTTTTTTAAACAACACCTTATTAATGAAGTTTGGGAAAAAGCATTTGTGTTGCTCCCAAGAGATTCTCTCACACAACCAAGCATAGAAGTCATAATTAAATCGAGCTACCTTTACTGTCTGCAAGAAGGGATTTAATTATCAGATTATATTTCCATGCCAGAGGAGGAGACAAAAGTGAAAGAGATCTCTGGGTAAGGAAAACATTAGACTTCACACATGGTGTACCTCAGTGAATGAAAAGCAATAGCAGAAAATGAGTGGGGACACAGCATTATAAAAACAGATATTAGTAAAGACGAGAGTCACTTTCAGAGAAGATCATTTGAAATCAGAAAAATATATGTAGAAAGCAGTGCCTCTAACTCCACTGAGTAAAGCACTCAAATAAATAGGCTAGGTTAGTACACCAGAAAAAAAAACCCCATCAAATACTGCATGTCAGATTAACAATGGGCCAATCAGCTGGTTGAATGACAAAAGTTTCAGTTGTCATCAATCATCTGAATGAAATTATGTCACTCATCTCATCATTAGAAATAGTGGATTCCATCTGTCCAACACAACTTCCTTTCCATGAAACCAAAATGGGATCTTCATACATCATAAAGAGTTTAATCTTTACGGTGTATGAAGATCCTGTCTTTCAAAAGCACCCTTGTTGTAATTCATGCAAATTCATAAGGGAGAGGGGAAATTATAAATACTATAAATTACAAATTAAAAAAAAAACAACAAAACATGGTAATACTATTAATAATAGGCAATGTAGTGAATAGAAATGGAAAACATAAAATCAGATAAAAAATAATACTAATAAAAATAGCACAGACTGTTTTATGTTCTCCAAGATAGGCAATAGTAGACAATGGCAGTGTAGACAACAATCATAAGATAAGACTTCCTGGTATTGTTGCCTATATTGATTAATTATACCAGGCCTAAAATTAAGTGAAAGCCTTTGAATAGCTTCTGTGGGTTTTATACCAAATTTACAAAGCACATACTTGAAAGAAACACAAGAAGAGTTTTTTACAGAATTACTGGTTGACAACCAAGTTTTAAACAGAACTTTAAAGCAAAAACAAAGAAAAAAATATTAAATATAATTTATTAAATATAAACAAATATAAATAAATATAGATGTAAATATAAATATAAATAAATTAAATATAATCATTACAATATTAGAAAAATTAATTTCTTATACTTTTGCAGTTACTTTCAGATGAAAAATGCCTGATCTGTGTGCCCCCACAGATATCCTCAAAGCATAGATTATTCCACTATAGTGCTGCAAAGTGGTAAAGAGCCTGCATAAAACCACAAGGGTTATCAGGCAGTTGATTTCAACTATGGAATAGACTTTTAGTTTAGTCCTGTATTCCTGTATCCTTATCAGCTAAACTTCACAGAATCACAGAGTACAAGGTTGGAAGGGGAACTTAAGCTTCATCTGTTCCAACCTTTTTTGGCAAAAACACAGTTTAGCCAAGATGACCCAGCATGCTGCTCAGCCAAATTTTTAGTGTCCAATGTTGGGGAATCCACCACTTCCCCAGGAAGTTTATTGCAACGACTGATGATTCTCTTTGTGAAAGACTTCCTTCTTTTTGTCCACATATTCATATCCTACAGAGGGAATTGCGTTTACAGCACTCCATTTCAGCCCTTTAAATTCCAGTGCTACCTCTTTTCCCTATTGCTGGTTTTTCCTGCAATGACCTTGGAGCCACTTTACAGCAAGTTCTCTGCTCCCTCAAGCAGGCCATGCATTTTAGAAGTAAAACACATCAAGTTTTAATATAGGAACTTGACAAGCTGTTACCAATGCAAGGGAAACGTGCACTGCTACAAAACTGTTATCACAGAGATATATCAGGAGCAAGTTGTTCAGGAGGGAGCATTTCAAGTTCAGAGTGCTGAATCAGTCCAAAACAAGTAAATGGGTGGCTGGTACAGGCTTTGAGCAGAGGTGTGCACTAGAAGAGCCAAATGATTGTTCTCTGCTCTTAAGCTGCCTGTGTGTTAAGCCAGTTCCTAGAACACTGAAGGCAGTGGAATTATGCTACCTTTTCATAAAAACTAACCTAGCACCTGGGGAGAATGTCCAAAGCATTATTTTATTTTCCATTTTACCACATAAAAGGAAAATTGCTTTAGAAATAAAGGTTAACATTTTTCCTAAGCACACGACACAAAAACAACAGAGGGTCACAGTTTGGCAGAACCACATCAAACCAAGTTGCAGTTTTGGGACCTAAAATAGTACCTAAAGAAAATCATATGAACAAAAAAGAGCTATCTATTTTTTAACTCCAAAGGATATTAGTCAGTACCCTTTTCTGTTTTTGAACCAACTGTTCCAGTTCTTGTTCTTTTGACAGCAGCTTGCACTCCAGCTCTTGACTGTGGGACTGAAACCTCTCTGTGTCCTGCAAAATTCCAAGAGGAAATGGATTAGCAGAACAGCACAATTGCATCACAGGAGGAGAAATAATGAATCAGGGATGGAGCTTTCCATAGTGAATGTAACAAGACACAGGCAGCACTAAGTTTAGGGATGGTATCAATCATGAACCCCCAAACTGCTGTAGTCCAGCAGCTTCCATGACTGTGGTTGCTACAGAATGTGCTGATTGCACATGAGTAGGTATTGAGCCTAGCAAGTGGAGGCAGACATCTCAGGCAGGAGGCTGAGGAGCTTAGCCAGTCTGAATCAGTACAGCCAGAACATATCCTCTCCTTTCCAGCCACAGCAACTCAGGTTGATGTGAAAGAAACAACAGCTGCCACGCTTCAAATCCGTCACTAACAACAATTTTTCACAGATGTTCCACTGGTATAAACAAGCAACTGGAGCTTCAAGCTCTGCCTTTCACTTAGCAATTATATCAACCTGTCCACTATCTCACTATCCTGCAGTCACTGGGAACTCCCAGTCACATTTGGGATTACTCCTTCTGATGCTCCTCAGATGAGAAAAATTGCCAACCCTCTCCTGAGTAAAATCAGGTTTCAGCAGTTTGTATCACCTGAGAATCTGTCCTGTTTCTCCAAAAACAGGCTTCTACTCTCTAAGATCCCCAGGAAAATGCCTCTAAACAAAAATAAAAATTCCCTCAAGACAGCAGTGGTTCTTACAAGTGTTTTCCCTTAAGCAGTACATGTAATGAGGTAATCAAATGCATGATAAGTGGCTCTTTCTGGGGAAGAATATATATGCAAGTGAAAAAACAGAATAACTGCCCCTTTTGTGTAACATTCAGTCAGCAGGGTATTAAGTATTGTAAATAGCTACAATTTGTACTTATTTGCATCTTACCAATTTCTTTAAATGTATTCTTCAAGAGCTGCTCTTCATTCAAGCCACAATAATTTCCCCTTTACATGGCATCAATGCATCTCTCCAGGCTGTAAAGCCTTTGTAAGACTTTGCATTAGAGAAAGAATTTAACAGTCAGATCTCCCCAGATCTCAAATTAGTCATGCAAAGAAACAATACTTCATGAGTGTCTGGCAGCCCTTAGTGTGGCTGCTGACTAAACTGTAAATAGCTTGAGTGGGAAGCTTTCATGAAAAAGCCTGAAAGAAATGGCTTAACCTCAAACATACAACTAATTAGGAGATCCAACAATCTTTGCTTATGGAAAAGTCTTTGTTGTTTGGGGGTTTTCAGCACTATTACTTCAGTTGTTGCCTATTAAGAGAACAAAAACTATTTTTTCCACAGAACTGCTGTCAGGCAAAGTTGCAAATACTTTTTATCCTTCAGCTGACATAACAAACTTTATTTAAAGGTTTCATCTCATCCACCACTAAAAACTGCTCACAGCTTGGAATGGAAAAAAAAATTTGAAAATTTGAGTCAGGTTCACTACCCTGTAAGGCAAGTGAAAAGAATGATTTCTTTGACAGCTGATAAAGGCTTTTTTTTTTTTTCTTTTTCTCTTTTTTTTTTTTTTTTTTAATTTTTATTTTGGTTGGCAGGAAACAAAAAGTACTTGATATATTTGCATCACAAAAGGACATTTTAGATATATTTGATTATATTGTCTAGATATATTTAAATATACTTGATTGAGAATGGAGGCAATAACCACTATATTGGCAACTATTTCTATCATTTTTATTACTGAAATGTTTTATTTATATGAAAACTGATGCCAAGACAACAAAAAGGGATGAGCCAGTAGCTCATGATTCACTGCCCCAGGCCACCCAGAGCAGCTGTGGACCCTCCAATATCTTATTACTCAGAACTTAATTGGCCAAGTTCTTGAGCATCCCAATCTAGTTAGGAAGTAAGGTGTCACCTTCCCATGTACATGATTCTAAGATGACTCTTTCCTGAGCATGCTGGAAGTTCTCGCTAGTTTCCTTATTTTACAAGAAAAAGCAGGACAGGAAAATCCAAAGACCACAGACAAATAAATGTCCTCCACAGTAGAGGATACTTAAAGATGACTTCCCAAGAAAAGGGAATTCATCTTCATGTGTTCTGGAAGTACCATGGCAGTGACAAAAGATTCTGCCCCGTGTTCCTTTTGCAAATAACCTGTGGTTGTTCCACAAATTACCAGCATTCAATTCATCTCTTGTTGTTATCCCCTCCCAAAAAGCAGAGACTGCAGAAGTCAAAAGGATTGGTGCTGCTTTGAACAACTTCACAGAGTGTTTTTCCTGACTGTGACCAAGAGTAGCACCAATAATACAGCAGTGGTTTAATGTACAGTTTGTAGTTCAACTGACTTTCAAAACAATGCCAGCTGTGCTGTATGCCAGCCACTGAGCACAGGACATCACAGCTCCTTCATCCAACAAGTCACTTAGCTTGAAGCTGCAGAGACTAAAAGTTTGAGGCTGCAGCACAAAAGTAGCTGCAAGGCAAAAGATGTTTTTTCTTCCTCCGTTGTGAAACACATTTTGTGGGCTTTAATTTCACACCCAGAACGAGTTTAAAACCACTAAAAGGAAGAGAAGGATCCATGGCCACTATAACAGAGACACTCACTTTCAAGAGAAACTGCTCTTTCTCCTTTTTGATTTGCTGTTCCATTTCCTCATAGAGATGTTGAATTTCTTCATCATAAGCAGCAATTTTCCTAATAAGAGATAAAAATACACTGAGTGGGTCTTTGTAGCATTACTTCAAGTCATGGCACACATTACCAGCTAAGCTCCACATCTCTGCCTTAACACAAGACTCCAAAGAATGTTCTGGTGCCAAGGAAATAGAAATATTTGTGCAGCAAAGCTCACAGATGATTTTTTTTATTACTATTTTTCTCATGGAAGTAAAGTTTCAATAGCTCAAGAGCTAATATAAAGCTGATGTTTCCCTATAAAGCAGCTGTTCATTATGCAATTTTAATGACTACTAGACCTTAGGTATAAGGAAGAGAGTTTCCTAATGACCATACCAAGATAGCAGAGCCCAAATTTGACAGTTAAAACTGTTTTCACAGCAACCTCCTTTTTTTTCAGTCTTGGACAGCACTGTTGCCCGTTCAAGGGTACTGAATGAGGTACTTCTACCTAAGACACATTAGCTAGAACAGAATTCTTGAAAGACCTTCTTGAAAGCAGCCTTACTGCCTCTCTAACTGCTTTGCTGAAACAGATTTGAAAAGCCCAGACGAGGAACAGAAATAAATATGCTTTGCACAAATGTATGCAACTGTAGGGAAAAAAAAAAAAAAAAAAAAAGAACTTTCAAAGTTCACTTTTTTTTCCAGTAGAATATTGCAATTAGTATCACTGCAGTTTGATCCCTGAAGGATTACATGGAGTAAATGCTTTAGCTTGGACAGAAAAAAATTAACTGTTGACAGGGATTAAGGTATCTGCTATTAAGGTTCTGCTGCTATTCTATTCTATGCTCATAAATCCAGACACTGAAAAGCAAAAATCTCTTTGTAACAAACTCAGGGGACATCCTAGAAAAATTTTTGATAGAGATTATTAGGACCTTTATTTGACAGTACTGTATTCTTCCAGCCATAGCTGTTCCTTGAGCAATCTGCATAATGTATCTGTTTCAAAAAAAATACAGAATCTTTGAGGGCATTCACATCAGCAAGAGCAAAACAAGGAACACAGAGCAGAAGAAAACCCAAGGTTTATTTTTAATCTACTTTTTTTTTTTTTTTTTTTTTTTTTTTTTTTTTTTTTTTTTTTTTTTTTTTTTTTAACCTAATGCTGTACATATTGTGTTTTCCCTTATTGAAGGCCTGGCTCTCTTCTCATTTGAAACAAAGCCAATTTTAAAGAAAGTTCAAAAACTTTACCTAACCTAAGAAGAGTGAGTAAAAACCAGAAACAAGTCTGTCTTTCCCCCTTTCTACAGCAGAACACCTGACACTGCCAGCTTGCTTTTTGGGTCACAGATAAAAAAAAAAAAAAAAAGTGAGACACTTTCCCAGGATTTACAGAAGCAATAAACAACTGTCAAGCTACAAGAATTGGAGGAAAACAATGGCTGTCACTTATACTTTTGTAAACTCTGACTAGGTGAGAAAACCAGGCCCCTAAAGGGCTTCTGCCATGTGACTGCAACATTTCAAATAGAAAGTGCCAGAAAATCCAGGAGCCCTTTTCACTGCCTTACTCCCCTTGTACTGTAAAGACGGGTCATGTTCTGATCTCAAATTATTTTCTCGAAACTAAGAAAACACTAATTTCTTAAATTCGAAGAAGAATTCAAATTTTTAAATTTAATGGAATCAAAATACACAACTTCATAGAGAAATAACAGCTACTTAGAAAAAGGCATGGCAGAGATGCTAAAAGCATACACCTGCTGTATTCATGCAGTATAATGTCACTTTGACCTGTGCTAGAATGACTACTGAAGAGCCCTGTAACTTTGCAGAGGCAGAACACATTGCACAGCAGTCAGTGTTTCCATGGGAATCATAAAGAATTTCTGGGCTTCTCTGTGACAGAGAGAATAACTTCAGTCCTGTGGTTTAGCTTGCTGATTTAGGTATTTCTTTCCTCTTATGTGGAAATAAATTACATTTCTTATATTTCTACCCTCTTCTCTTTGGAAGCAAAGGATATGGTAGCACCTTGAAGACTACATCCTGAAGGCACTCCTGAATGTAGGAATCTTTTCAGTTGGCCTGGCACATAAGCACATGCCATTTCTGCAGGCTGGATACCCTCCAAACATTTTGTTCATGGATTTCCATTCTTATCTCTGATGAAATTAAACAGAAGGGGAAAGTAATATCCCCTCATAATCAAAAATCTAACAATTATAAGTAAAATAACTAACAAGCAGAAGAAAAAATAATCCAATACATTAACTGGCAAATATTCCCCACATATATTCAGGAGAAAAAAAACCCAAATACATAAGGATATATAACTGTTACGTGAAAAATGTGACATGATTTTCTATTCCTTTGGATTACCCCTTCATGTTTTACTTAACACGTAATTCCATAAGTTCAGCCATATTTGATAATGTAGTCTTTTATTCTAGTAACAGTTGAATAAAGAGATGAAGATTAAAGCAGATGAAATGTGAGTTCATTAAGTTCAGATGGTAAATTCAAGACTTAGAAGGGTTTAATTTCTGCCCATTCATGTAGCTGCAATGTGAATTGTTTTGATTTCACAACTGCTGTCTGTGCAGTTTGTCATAATGGTTCTCTCTCCTTAAAAAAAATACTGTGATTTGTGCACAGCATGAACTAATCTCCTGAGATGCTTATTCTCATCTTCTTCCACAAAGATGGATTCTGACACTATCCCATGCTAAGCCCAGTGAGAAGTCAGTTCTTCCTTCCCTCCCCCTTTACCCTTTTGTTTTTCTTGCCTGTTTAGAACTCTTGTTTGAAACAGTCTACATTTTTTTATTAGGTTTGTCCTTCAAATGCAAAAGCACAGCAGCAGACAGAGCTAATGGCAGCTGAAGATTTTATCTGCTATTAGAAGAAAAAGGCCTTTCTCATCTCTTTTAGGCTTACTTCATATCAGTCTTATTAAAAGCCCCTTGGTTCTACTGCCAGAGATTTGAAGAATAACAAGGTCTGTCATATTCCACTCCAGCCTTTGCCTCCTCATTCAAGAGAGATGACCTTTTAAATATAGCTCTCTCAGAATAGCTGTTCCATTCCTTTAACCACTGAGTTGCCATTCTCTGCACTTTTCCTCATCCCGCTTCATTCTTCCTGTGTTGCAGAGACCAGAACTTCCCACAGAGCACCCAGGACACGGGTGTAGTGGCAAACCATGCTTTGCCACGTGCTCAGTAGCCTCCCTGGTAGTGCCCAGCAGTTCACTGGGCTCTTTTGTAATTGTAATTGCCCTTCACATAAGCATGATTTTATTTTCTCTTCTTAATGTTCATCTCTGCTTTTTTTTGGGGGGGGGTGCTCAATACATCACCTTATTATTTTAAAAAACACTACTGCTATGTTGAAGAAGCCATCTAATTTTAGACTAGTGCTCAGAATGAAACACAAATACCAAAAATCAAGAAGAACTAACCTACCTTGGAAAATAAATATTGTACCCACAAAATTGCATTTGGTTTAGACTTCAAATCCCTTTCTTTTGTTGGGTTTTTTTTTTTGTTGTTGTTGTTGTTTTTTGAGTTGTTTTGTTTTTTGTTTTTCTCTCTAGTTACATCAGTATTAACATGCACAGTCTCCCATGTGTGCTGTATTTGCATGTTTGTGTATTGAGAATATATGCTCAGTCTCACTGCAGCCTGGACCTACAAGCAGGAACAGCAGCATCCTACTGCATCTATTGAACCAGAACAGGAGGAAACTCCTGGATCTCGTCAGGAGACCACGGTACTCAGGCTCAAGAATGAAAATATGCATGTGTGAAAGCTCCAGAAAAAAGACCAAAAAAAAAGGTAGAGAGGAGCATCACAGGTGAAGAGCATAGATTTTTATGGCATAGAGATCCCAGTACGCACATGGAGCTTCTCAGAAAGTCCAGGAGAGAAGAAAAAGGAACAATTGAAGACAAAAGCACAGCCTACACCCAGGAAAGGAGACAAAAGGCTGAGAGTAGACTGTGTTATTGCCTAATGACTCACGGAGGTGAATCAGGAAGGAAAGATGAAAGATCAAATTCATATTCAATTTCCAAAGAGTATTATTGTCACCAATCAAGAACAACCCAGTAGATGTTATAAGACCTCAAAACCCAGCATCCCTTCTCTTCTGTGACCCCACAGTCCTGGCCAGTCTCTGCAGATACATGCATCTTAGTGCGAGTAAGTATGTGGGTATTAAAAAAAAAAATAATCTTCTCCCCTATATGGTGCTGGCTTGAGCTTTGTTGTTATTTGTATATAATTTAAAAGAAACAGGTTATTCATCCCCACTGTGACTACCAAAGACAACATTACTACTCTGATTCCTTCCAGCAATTGACTACAAACAAAACAACAATCAACGTGCTGAAATCAGTGGTGTTATCAGGAGCAACAAAAAGATGAAATTAGCTAAAACATGTTTTTACTACAAAGGCATAAAAGTCAGACTCACTTTCAAGGTAGATACTTCACATCAGCCAGAAAAGGTAATGCTAATGCACTCTATGTACACCTCTGCATTGATCAGAGCCATTAAACAGACACATTTATTCATTGAGTTCCCAAAAAAACACTCACAAAAAAAAAACCAAAAAACACAAACAAACAAAAAAAGCAACACCAAAAAAAACCCCAAAGAACAAACCTCTAACCACACATGGTTGTTAACAATCTCTAGTCTAAAACAGACAAAAAAAGTCTCTGTATGCTGTTTCCAGCTGTCTGAAGGCCAAAACCACACACACAGACTTAGCTGAAAATGCTACTACCAATATAAAACAATTGTCTTTAATGATCATACATTTTTAGGCTTTTTCCTTCTTCATAAGCCTTGCCACATTCTCAGTCAGGAGAATGCTGAACAAATGAAGTAAATTTCTAACAATATATTTGCCTTTATTGCTCAGTCTGTAAGAATCTGAAATTCAGAAGTGACACTTTAAAATAAAAATACAGTGGAACTTCAACTATGCCCATCATTTTGCATTTTGTTAAGATTTAGCATCATAACTTTTCTCCCTCTAGATGACTACATATAAAAGGATGATCTATGAATTTTTAATTCTTATTCATACTTTTGTATGTGCATTTTATGTACTTGTCTATATTTACATTTTATATGCTTTATATCTGAAACAAGTATATTATTTACTATATTTCATAGGTTTGCTTTATATATAATAGTTAGCTTACATTTTCACTAGTGCTTTGTGCTGCTCTAACATCTTAAACCTCTTATGTCTCTGGCCAGTTAATCCAGGTTTAGAGCTTTTCTGCACGCAACGCTTGCAAAGCACACAGACAATTTACCAGATTTACTGTTAAATACAACTTTCCTCTGGAATCAAACTGATTAACTAGATTGGAATCACTCAATATTGTCTTAAAACTTCAATACAATAACAGATATTTGCAGAAGAATTTCAGTCAATAAAGTCTTAACCAGAAGAGAAAAGCTAATTTAATTCAGTTCTGCCATATGAATAGTTTTACCAGTAGTCTTCATGCCTGATAAAATTTTACATTATGGGAAATTTTACACTTTGTCTTGTCCTCAGTTCTCCACTGAAATACCTTGTTTATTTCAGAAGCTCAAATAGCAGGTAAAATAGTTGTAGAACTACACAAGCAGTCTAACAAAGAGAAATACTAACTTTTTTAGAGCACATTCCAACTCATTCTTTTCATTATCTGCTTCTTGGAGCTGAGAAAAAATTCTGACCAGGAACTCTTCAAAATTGGAAAGTAAATGAGGTTCTTCTTTTCTTAGCTGCAACCAAAGTTGCTTCACATCAGTCTCACTGAAAGAAAAGATCATAAAGGATTCATTAAGAGAGAACATTTCTCAGGCTGCAGTAAATGTTCTTAGCACCCTTAGTAAATGGAGGCTTCAGGGCATCACTAGTCAGAACACAAAACTTATTAAAAACAACTTAAACTGTGCCAGATTTGAAAAGGATGAGGGGGTGGGAAATGATGGAGATTGAATTTATTCAAAAAAGTGCATTGTAATATGTGGCCATTCCTGACTGCAGAATAGCACAGGAACTGCTTGTTTAGTGGGTGCCTCGCCAGACACTCCACCTGAACAGGGACTGGTAAGAAAGCAGGCAGATGAGATACACTATGCCAGCACATCTATTAGAAGTAAAGAAGTTCCCACAAATCTAGAGCGGAGGGGGGCAGTGGAAAAGCTAATAAAAATCCCTTCCTCATAAGAAGTGAATGAGATTCAGACTCCTAAGTAACACAGATTTGTTAACAAATTGCATTTTTACCTCATTCTTTCAATTTCAATGCATTTTTATTCCATGGTGAGTCTGCTACAAAAAGCAGAACAAAACGTCTTGAAATTTTGATTTAAAGATTTACCAAGATAATGCTCTGTTTCCAAATCTGTTCAGCAGACACTGACAGCTCCATTGTGAATGATAATGGGTTTCTAATACTTTGCCAATATTCTCCTGAACTACTTTGCTTCTTCCTGACTCACTCTCTTCCATGAGCATTGCAAGCCTGAACCTAGCCAGGAAAGGGTGCTGCATTTAAAGGACAAAATGAGGATAAGGATAGAAAAAGAGGGTGATAAATATCTCTTCATAATGAAAGCTTTCCAGGATGACTGACAATGAAAGGTTTCCTGGAACAGGCGGTCAGGGGAAGAGAGGGACTGATGAGCACTTCTATTCCACAGCAAGAATCCACAGAGGTATTTCTTGAATATTTGTACCATTTGCCCAGATTCTCTCCCATTTTTGCCCAATGCTTTTGTTGTTGTTGTTCTATTCATTGCAACTGAACCAATGAATGTGAGGCCAGCACACAAAAAGCTCTTTGAGCAGGTTTTATGCTCCATGTTTCAGAGGGAGCCATCCTGGCCTTGGGAGAAGTAGCATTGCCAGAGCAATCACAACATGCAATTATGCATGAAGAGGAGCAAAAGCGGAAAAAGTGGAGAAAACTTCCCTACTTATGGTGCACTTTACACACAGCCCTTGCCAAAAATAGCAGTCATCATGCATTGATTGAAAATCAGTGACATCTGTGGATTACACGCTTGTAATTATCTGTGCTCAGATCCCATGGCACATCAAGTAGTACAGCTTTCACATGGCAGAAAAACACGTTTCACGTGCCTGGAGTACAACAGTTTTGGTCTTGGAAATTTTGGTCAAATGGCATTTTATCCTGACAGCAAGAAAATTAGTTTTTTTAAGAATCCCTGTGGTTTTGAGCAGCTTTTGTTCTTGCCATTTATCTTGGATTCCATTAAAATCAAACCCAGAGGTGAATCATAGAAGGTCATACAACTGATTACAATTGCTGTGAGAACTCACTCATCCAAAACCTTTGTAGCTCCAAGCCGATCCATCAGATTTGAGAACTGGAATTCCTCATCCTCATCACCAGTCATGGTCTCTTCATATCTAACTGGGCAGGCTGTTTCACCTTCTGATGGTTGTTGCACCGTGTCATTTTTCAAGGCAATCTGCTCCAAAAGAAATTGGCCTAAGAATTAGAAATTACACACATTAGCATTTTCAGAAATTATATAAGAAGCAATGTCATACTAAACATACTAAAGCTCAAATTTTATGGTAAATAAACAAAAAAAAAAAAAAATGGAGCATGCCAAGAGGATCCCTGAGTTCCATGGCTGGCTTAGTGCCCAGTTTAATGTCTAACCTTCATCAAACCTCAAAATTCACAAACATAATAAAAAAATTCATACCTCCATGCAAAAACATAAAAGGACATAAATTGCAGTAACAACCCTTCACAAATGTTGTGGTCTTCTTTCTTGATAGGTTAAAATAGATTAGGAATCTAAAATATTGGTACTGACAAAATGTATATTAAATAAAATTTAACATTGTTTTTAGTGCATGACCAAAGACACACATTCAATTCTTATATAAATTGCATACAGAAAGCTATATTTTATTAACAGTAGTTGTATGGTGAGGATGCTGAAGTGAAATTATTACATGAAGAATCAATACATTTGTGCTCAGTTGCCACAGACCAGATACATTCCATCAAATTCTAGATGTGCCATCTATTTTATATGAACATCCACAGGTCAAAATTTTTTTTGGTGGGGAGGGATATTGTGATTTTATGCAGAGGATTTTTGTTATATTTTAAGTTCCAGTACAGAAATTACTATAGATTCAAGGAAACAGAAATACTGGTGTGGTTTTATGTTTTTATTAACTCCATTTTGCACTTTTTCTCATAGCATGCAACAGAGCATGTTTGCAACAGAACGGAGTATGTTGCAAAGAGAGAGGTTACAGTAAATTTCAGATTTGAGACCATTTAGAAATAGAAACAGGACTCTCCCAGTGTAAGTGGTGCAGCATGAGCTTTATTCAGACACTACTCTGCCTTCTCAAGCAGCTTGTATCTACTACAACTTCTGCTTCTACCAGGAATGCCCACATCATCACCTAGCCAAATGTAGGACTACCTGGCCTGGAAAATAGCTGTCAGTGCTGTGTAGCAAGTTAAAATTTACCATGCTTTACACTGCCTGTCCTTATCTTTTAAGTGGTGTGGTCCATGTCCTCTGTGTACCTGTGTGGGTGTCTTTGGGGTACATGTTTAACCAGCTGAACCTGCAAACAGGAAAGCAGTGGCCACATCTACCTGGGCCTCTGGACTGGGCTCCAGTGCCTGAACAGGAATCCCCAGGATCTGGAGCTGCTTGAGATGGCAGCCACTTACAACCTCCCGTAATAAAGAGTTTTGGTTATGCAGGGACTGCTTATGAAAGTAATCTTAATTTAACTTCTGAAAAGCAAGGCATAGATTATTCCATTTTTTAATGATGTCAGTTTTCAGAATAGAGCATACTCTATGGAGATGCTTGATATACCTCTACAGTGGGAGAGGTGGGACATGAGGGAATTAAGATTTCAAGTTACTGATGATTTGTAAACAAAAATGAAGTTCCTCTTTGCTGGACATGTAGATAGTAACTAAATTGAGATTTACTGCTACTGTGCATGCATAGATGAGATTCAGTTTTCTGGAGAAAATGCTTAAACCTTAGCCAGCAGAGCTAAAATTAAGTACAAACTTGATTCTGCATAAACAACCACAGTCTAACTAACATCGTCATCTTATCTGCAGTGTCACAGCTGGAGAGAAAACCACCCTGTGACAAACACAAAGAACATGACAGTAAGAGTGTGCTGTTGCAAAACAGGCAGTTACAAAGAACTTACCAGATCACATCTTACAGTAGTAATAATTGCCTCATCCTGTTTTGTTTTGAAATAAATTACCATCATTTGAAGAACTAATTCATTGTAGAAATCATTCCCACCGCTCTAAAGACCGTGCTGTTAACACATTCCTAGCAATGTCTTACATTAGGATTAGAGATAATTTTAATTGTCTTTCATGTCTTACTACCTGATATCAAACAACACACAAGACTCACCCACCCCCCTGGCCCAGCCAAGGGAAACATTCAATAAATTGTACACAGATTTACTCAACACCTTAAAACAGCTGTGATTCAGATGATTACATCGTTTTCTCATGTTATGTCATGGCTTGCTATTTTACATAAGAGAGAAAGACTCTGGAGCCCTTTGTCTATTTATTCACATAATTTGATCACTTCTTCCTCTGCTACATTTAGGGAATAGTCTGGCTCTGTGTGTGCATTATTAAGTGTACTATTAAGACAAAATTCTTCTTGATTGAGGTGGAGAGGACAGAACATGAATAAAGCTCAGGAGAGGAGATATGTTTTCCAAACTCACTGAATCCTGTGATGAACTCCTTTGGAGTCAGTGAGCCATTGCCATCAGCATCCAATGTAACGAAAACCTTTTCAAGTTCTTCCAGGCTAAGAGGTAGCTCAGGATGCAGTCTCTGCAATGACAAAACAGGCAGCAACTTTACTGGTTACTACAGCTTGAAAGGAAGACTGGGTTCTACAAACCATCCATAGTACAGCAGGACAGGTCCTTTGCTCCCCTGAGTGAAAATCCAATTACAGAGCAAACCCAGATCAACTGAGGGACATTTGCTTTAATGACTTCTTTATCTGCCTTTGGGAATCCATTATGACGGCACAAGGAGAACAACCACCAGGTGCTACAAATGCACAGGGTGCAGAGGGAAGAGGAAGAACTTGAGGTGGAGTGTCAGCATCCTGGTGAAATGGCTTGATTATCTTGGTGAAATGCCTTGGTTATCAGGCTACTGGACAAACTTGGCAGCAGAATTGTACAACTAGTTCCTTCCACGTCATAAAGTCAAGCAAGAGACTCTCTAGACAACTACATTATAGAGGATATACTGTCCTAATTCAAGCTGATTCAAAAAGTATACATAAATAATTAGGTAAATAAAACAAAACCAAGAAAGCTGTGTGGTCTAAGGACCAAAGCTGTTGCTCCCACAATGAGTTAAATGGAATTCACAACTGTCTACTTCTGAGCACACTCACACCAAAAAAAGACTTAGCTTCATAAAACCAGCTCCACAATTATCACATACTTTTTCCTGATAATCTAAAGACAAGCATAAAAGAAAAGAATTCTGTAAAACTGATCCTAATGGTTTTACTCTAATTTTTTAACAGTGTAGGCAGATTCTCAGAAACAGGAGGAAACTGGAGTGGCAAACAACCCCAATAACCAGCATTTCCACTGGGAGACAGCACTAGGAGAATTAAAACCTTTCCTCAGCTTGAGAAGTAACATAAATGCACACTGGTTCAGTCCTCTCCCCCTGAACTCCTGGTATATATACAATGTATTTAAAACTGCAGCTAATAGCTTGATAAAGTTCATTAGATTAAAAGTGCTGATCTGTTCCACTGTGGGGGAGGGATTTAGGGCCAAAAAAATGTTTCTCCTGCAATCCAAAACAGCAGAAACCACTACTCAATATGTTAGGGCATATAGGCAAGGTAAGAATTGGCTGAGTGCATTAACCAGGAGTTCCCTGCTTACCTCAAAGGGTTTAGGGTAGGCTTTATGAACTGTATGGATTAAATGGAAGAGTGGTTAAAGGAATTCCAATATAGCCCTGGGAAGTGAAAGCAGCAGAGCTCCTAAAGCACAGAGCTATCTGAAATAGTCACGAAAGGATTTCTGAGAAGGGTTAGCTGTGTATTGCTGCCTGCTTCCAAAAAAAAATAACTTAGGAAAACTTGATGTATACTCAGTTTAAATAACTTATTTCATCAGTGATACACCTGTCTTCAGTTTCTTACTTAAACACACCCATCTTCCCTAAGTTTGGATTTCAGTCTCTAAGATCTAAAAGGAAACCTTTTAAAATCAGCTTCTCCTGTAAAATTCTTACAGCTGACACCACACTGATGAGGGAGAAGGTGCTTCAAATAAATTATTCTTTTTATGTTCAGAAAAATAGAAACTGGACTCTTACCACCAGATCTTTGGGACCTGCTGAAGGAGCATCCATTTGACCACACCAAAAACACAGACCCAACTGCTCTTCCAGTGCAATGACCTTGGGTCTTGCTGCAAACCTGACTAACAAATATGGGCTTCTCCAACCTCAGCTGCAGTGTCCTAATGCAGTGTCAAAATTCTGGTGAGAATGACAGTAAACACACAGTAGAAAACACCACAATTACTTGTGTTTTCTTGGGGGGAAAAAAAAAGGCCAGGGAGGAAATGAAAATAGGAGATTCTAAGGAATGTATCAACATTTTGCTCCATTCCCTCTGGATAATTTACAGACTTTCATGAACTGGGACACACTTACTAAAACTAAGTCAATGTTTTCCCAGCCTCTTAGGGTTTCTTCTTAATAAAAAAATCAAGGTATTTTGTGGCTAAGAAAGCAAAATGTTATTGGTCTCATAGTCATAATTTTGTTTATTTACTCATTTCAAGCTTACTGTAAAAATACATAGGCCCTTTCAATACGAGGCTCCTAAAATTTTTAAAAGAAAAGAAAACAAAATAAAACATATTCAGATATACCACTGGAGCTTCAAAAGAAGCTATCTGCACTGCCACCAAATGTGCTCTGTGGTTGCATTATAGCTGTGCTTAATTCTCTCAAAATACTAAGCTTTTACTCAGCTAAATAAAAGGACAGAGGTCAAATAGCTAAGAGCAAGATCTGAACCCAATCCTTCCGTGCACATTAGAACAAAACATTTTACAGCACTAGTTCTCATTATTCATTATGACCTCAAGGACCAACAGATGAAACTGTGGTTTCAAGTCTAAGGTAGAATTTCCTTTGTTGCCATTTCAGAAAACCTCTTGTTGGTCTGAAAGTTGGGTACATTTGGTATTTAGAAATGGAACGAAAAATTTTTAAAAAAGCCCAGCAATTAACATCTTCTCACAATAAACAACATCATATAATCAAGGAGGAGTAAATCTTTAGTGTAGTTACTGTTATAGACACAAGGGAAAACACTGCAAGATTTGTTCCATCAAGATTAATTGAATTTCAGATCCTCAGCGCTCTCTGCTGAAATCAGGCCTTGTATCCTGTGACTAAAGATTAAAAAGCTTAACATTAGCATCCTACATTGGAAGCAAAGCTTCAGGAATGATAAGCACTAAAAACCTACCAAACAGCGCAATGCAAGAGTGATCAACACTTAGTACCTTTTAAGGAAAAAAACTGATTTATTTTATTGATTTATGTTTTTCTTATAGGGAGCAATCATGAAAAATGCAGGAAATAAAATCAAGTATCAAGAAATACCACCTCAAATGTCCCGAGCACCTTCATTTCTCTATTAAAGAACTTCCATACACTTACTTACAAAGATGAAGTTTTCAGATGTAGTAAACACTCATGATGAAATAGAAGAATGAAATAGAACTTTGCTATTTGCAACCCTGTTTCTACTGCATCTTTTGAAACATCTGTTTTAGAACCTGAAGTATAAATTTAGCAGTACTCTAAGCATAAACCTAGAATCAAACCGAAACAAATAATTTTACATTCCTTGCAAAAACAGGTAGTAAAACTTTTTGTAGACGTACACGTGCATATAATTATTGGGATTTTCCATTAGGTAAAAATATATGCCATTCAGTTCATAGAAAGACTGTAAAACTGTAAACCATTAAACTGTCTGTGGCTTTAAATTCACCAAAAACTACCACTGGCAACATATTTGGTTTTTTGTATTCAGTTACTTCAGTGAGATAAAATAGATTGGCAAAGCCTACAGCAGAGCAAGCATCCGCATTCCTCTCTTTTTTCAACTTTGCAAAATTAACAGAGGTCTTCAGAAAACTCAGCAACACACAACTGCAAAGAAAGCTCTTGGGAGCTAGCAAACTGAGCAGTTTACTGAGGAGGTTTTTGCTTTTCCAAAATAGGTAGTTAAAGTTGTTTCTACTGTGTTTTCGTACATACAGACATCTTTGTTTCTGAGGACAGGGAAAGTTTCTAAATTGTCTATTAGATGCTTTCTTTAGTAGTAGATCATGATGAATTTGTTTTGCTCCTGCTCCAGAATTCTGTTTCATCCATAAGTACCGAAGTAGAAATGGATGAACACAAATGATGCTTTTGCAGGTCAAGCATGAGTACATTTCTGTTTTCTGCCACATACTGGTTCAAATTGTCTTATCACCTCTGCAATGTGCCACAACCACATTTTCAAAAGCTTTTGTTATATATAGTTACTTTTTCTCATCAGCATATTCAGCAAATCTGATTTTGGGCCCTCAAACAAATTAAGCACAATTTCCTAAGACTGCTGCCAGCACTGAATAATGCTAAAAATACTGTTCCTCTAAACTTCCTACATATATATGTGATCCAGCTGAGAGTTCACCATGGTCTGACAGTGAAGCCACAGTGAAAGACTTTATTTACACAATTTTGCTAAAATAAAAAATAAAATTGGTGGACTGAATGCACTCCTGACACTGTGGCAAATCGCAAAATAATTAATTTAACGGTGTTTCAGTGTTCTCAATAAGAATAGAATTGAATTCCTGGGGCATCTTTTTAAACTTAATTTACTTTGATTTTCCACTTTTTTGTTGCTTTGTCTGTGAGAAAAAAAAATGCAAGCATTATGTAAGACTTTAAAGATACTATTTTAAATCCCACATAACTCTTTAAAGTTACGAGGAGGGTGTTAACATTTTTAACTCTAAATTAATCAGTCCCAACTCATTAAGGGCTTTAGGAGCTTCTCTCATTGTGTGTTTCACATAACCAATTTTGTTTTACCTGCATGTCTTGACGAGTGACGAAGCCTTTGCCTTCCAGATCACAGATCTGAAAGAACTCTCGTGCTTTTCCCAACACAGTTAGTTCTGGATCTTGCTCTCCAGTCCTGCTCCTCTCTGCATCTCCTGGTTGCACAGGACTGGCAGAGTCTCCTTTTATTCTGTCCATGGTTACAATCTCAGCTCAGGAATATCCTGGGATGCTTCTATCCCATTTACGCATAAATTCTGGTCTGAAACCTGTGCATGGAAAAAAGCAAGGAAAAAAGCAAATCAGACCCTCTTAATGATGCTTTCCACAATCTCTTAGCAACCATCTCTTCCATTAGGCACCAAGGCTTAGAAGAAGTAAAAGCTTTTTGAAAATGCCTACCCTTGATGGGCTGCACTAAAGACATTGCAAATGGGATGATCAGCAAGGAAGGGGAGTCTGAGGGAAGGAGAAGACAAAACTAGCTCTGAAAGGGAATCACAAAGCAAAATCAGTCAATTTGACAAGAAATACAGACAATCAATCAACATGAACAAGAAAACACAACAAATACAGGTAAAGGCAAGGGTAATTTAAAGTCACGACAACTTGACTTCATGTATTCATCTGGAATGTGTAGTTCTTATCTAAGCAGGTCTACCTAAAGCAGACACAAATTTGTCTGATCATTTTTAACAGAACAAAGAATTTTGTAAGGCATTTGACTAATACAAGAGAATATAGCCTGATTCTGATCCAGTGTGACTGGCACAACCTGGAACAACTCCACAGAGGCCAGTGAAAATTGATGAAATATGGAACTTAGGTGTCGTCAGAGCAAAGACCTCAGCACTGCATGGATGTGAAGGTAGAACATGAGGAAGTAAGACCTTAGGCTTTTCTATGCAGCTTCTTATGGTGAAAAGGCTCTGATCACATAGACAGAGCAACTAGCCTGTTTTACTCTATGCTTAAGTTCAAACCTGGCACTTTTGGAAACCAGCCTTTTTTAAGAACTTCACAGAATTCACACAGCTTCCCATGACAGAGTGATTTCTCTGATAGACATGGGCCAGGCAGTTGGACTTCCCACATTGCATGGAAGTATAAATTTACAGCAAACAGGCCATTGACTTCAAATCAAGCTAAGATTTTGGTGAGCAAATCACCCAGCCCCTCTGAAACCATGTGAAAAAAATCTACAAACATAGGTAGTTTTCCTCTCCCTCCCTCCCTCCGTCCTCTCTTTTATCACTCCAATCATCCCAGGACTGTTGCTCAAATACTTTCCAGAATAACAAATAACTTTGGCTACATGGCCAAAGAACCAGTCAGAATCTTCTTAAGCAGCGTTACAATCAGGAGAAGAAAAAACACTCTGACAGAAGCCAAGGGATGTCTAAACCCAGGATCATGTCAGCTTAGGAAACTCCTCTCTCAGAATGGGCCTTGCTTGAATTTTAATGCACAGCTGTCAGGGGTGCCTTATAAACCCCAAGACCTCTCTGCTGAGGCATGCCACACTCCACACCCTGAGAGGCACCAAAGCCTGCCAGAGCACCTGTGCCAGCAGCCCTGGATAATTACTAAGGGTAGAAAATGCTGTCAGGGAATTCTGGTCACACATAGCAAGGGGCTTTTGCCTATTACAACTGCCTGAACAGCTAATTACTTTCTCTTTAAGGAAAATTTCCAGCTCAGAAAGTCTGACCAACATGCAGTAGCTGGGACGATACACAAAGGAAAAAAAAGATCACTCCATAATTGCCCTGTTTCTTAATCCCTTCCACGACGTTTCTAACAACAGTCTTATAAACAGTATATGAGCCAGGTGAATCTTGGCTTTCACTGTATATAGCCACCCACAAGTGGATCAGATGGAAAGCCACAGTCAAACTACACTGGTGTAATAGTCTGGATAAAATTCTCCTTCCACGCTGCCCTTACACACCTGAACTTCCAATACAGCTCACTCCTGGCTGACACCAGCATATGAGGCAGCAAACCAGGCCATCAGTTTCAACTTAGCAATGACACTAACTTAAAAACAGGTTTAAAAACACCAAAAGTCAATGGGACAAGCACAGCTTAAAGACCGTCTTGACAAGATCTGACCCAGACCTAAAATGTATTAGCTTATTTTGTTTGGGTGTGGGGGGTTTTTTTGTTTGGTTTGGTTTGGATTTTTTTGGATTTTTTGGCGGGGGGATTGGTTGTTGTTGGTTGTTTTGTTGGGTTTTTTTCAACAATTTCTCAGAAAGCCACAACTTCAGGAGCAGGCCAAGCTAGTCAAGATAAGTGCTGCTAGTGCCTGCCTCTGCACAGTCCATTAGACTTCCTTAGGAAAAAAGAAAAACTTTGCAAGGAATAGATAACCCATTGCAAGTGAAAGAACAGAAATACAAAGACAGATTAAAAATGGTGGAACAAAAAGGCACTATATACTCTTGGATAAAGTTGTTTGCAGTTAGCAAACAGTACAATTCAGCAAACATCACCATGCTTTCTAAATACTTCCATACCACAAAACAAAATGGCATGCATCATGAGAGCCTCACCTTTTTATAAGTTGCCCCACCTTTTATAGACATCATAAAAACTTGCTGCACAGCAAGTGTCTTCAATACAGCAGAAAATTAAATTAGAACACCTGCAAAAATTCTTAATCCTTATGGCAGCTTCTAAAGCTGATAGAGTTCATCGTAATTCCTACAGTGTCCTGATGCTTTGCAAATGCTGGTAATAACATGAAAGATTAAAACTGCAATTTGTACCACATTCCTGAATCAGCATTCAGTAATCACCTCAAGGCCAGTTTCAAATAACATAGGTGGTTCCATTCACTCATCTGTCTCCTTTAGAAAATGAATGGCTTACAAAATCAATCCTATTAAGACCTTTGATTTCCATTCTTTTAGCTACTAACTCACTTCTCTATGCAAAATAGGTCATATCATGACCTGATGCAAACAAGCAGAGCTCGAAATACGAAACAAGGATGTGTGATTTAGGAGGTTTCTGTCCATTAATCATGAGGCGAAGTTTGGACAGATCTGCAAAAGGCAGGTCACTGTTAATATTCCAAAAGGCATTTTCATCATTTCCAGTCAGGTCTATTGCAAATCACCAAACTCTAGAAGTACAGAGTAATGTTGAGCCACAGATTTCACAAGTTATGATGTGTGACAACCTCATTCTCTCAAACTGCGATAGTTAAACCCCAGAGAGCTGTTTTACCTGCCCTCATATCTCTTCAGATTTTAGGTTTCAGTGAAGTATTTGTCTTAGCATGTGTCTACAGGTACAAATTTTCTGAAGCACACTTCAAAACATATCATCAGCTGAAAAATATAAGCCTCCTTAATACCAAGGTCACCTTGGATTTATCCAAAACACTGTTATGAGAGAACATTTACGTCTTACACTACAAAATAAAAAATGGATTACACACTTTTTCTACAAGAAATATTTATTTCCTACAACCAAATTATCTTTGTTAAAATAACCCACAGCTGCACTGTAGCATGCCTGACGCATGAACAGGGACCTCTTCAGAAATAACTCAGCGTCAGAGTTGGTTATCCTTCAGCATTGTGCTGAAAATCTCCTAAAGCTAAAATGTATCACCACAAGGAAGTCATTCTGCTCCCCATTGCTCTGCCCTGCTTTTGAACAAGTATTCATTCAGCTAGACAGAGACCTCTCTTGTAGAATCTTTCAATTTCAACTGGAAAGTTACAGTTTATTTAATTTAATTAAGGCCAGGTGGTCCATCAAGGAAGAATAAAAAAAAAAAAAAAAAAAAAAAAAAAAAAAAAAAAAAAAAAAAAAAAAAAGCAAGACCTAAAGAGAATGACAGAGGAATGGGACTGCTAAGACCAAAGAGAGCACGATAACCAAGCTGAAGTACATAAACATTTTCTAGGTACAGGATTGGAGAAAAATGCTCCCTGTGCACATAATAGAATCCACAAGAAGCAAACATGTCAGATAAGCTAGACATGAAAACCCATCCAAGGATAAGGAAGGTGGAGCACTGAAACCCTGGCTGCAAGGGCAGTGCAGTTCAACCATTGTGGAAGAACAGACCAAACACAAATCTGCAGATAATGGCAGAGGAAATCACTCCTGAGAAAGACTGCTAGATCAGTGAACTTCAGTGTTACTTCTAGCCATTTAAAAAACATTTAGCCATTAATCTAGCCATTAAAAAACATGACCATCCAATGTAAAAATTCAGGTCCCACACTTAAAACAGCCAGCAGAGACACAAATTTGTGTGCTCAAGAAAATACCTGTTTTTTCTCAACTATGACTAAGTTAACCTTTAAACTCTCATGGAAGCATTATAAAGCTTGGCCTAACCACATGGACATCTAGACAGAACTGGAGGGGGGACATTCATTCCTCCAGCTTTGGCTTTTCAAGGGAAAACATGCAAGTCAGAAAATCTTGTGATGAAATGTATCATCAAAGCCTCTTCCACAGAGCCTGGATTCACTTCTCTCATGATGTCCATGATCTCTCATGACTCTTCATCTTAGGAGAAGGCACACCATGGAGTGGGTGTGGGGAGTTTAACTCCAGAGAGACCTGAGGCAAGCTGGAGTTCCTATGAGGGACTTCAAGAAGATAGTCTGAAAGAAATGTGTCATGAAAATCATTTTGGGGGAGTAGCAAAGGCAGAGACAACAGAAGAATCCTACATCCACTAACCTGTAAAAGGGAAAACTAAGTCATGGAGAAATTCCTTCCATGTAAATAGATTTGTGTGGGAGAACCAAATTCTGTTTAGAATCATCTTAACAGACTGTTTAGATTCAGTCTTAACAAAAATTCTCCAGCCAGGCCTGATTAGCTTTTAAAGATGAAAAGAACCATTAGGATCACCTGCTTTGCTATCTGTCATTTGTACCACAACAAGGGTTTAAGTTTCCATTTCAAGGTAAAGGAGCTCAGCAGAAGTCAAGGAGGAAAAAGACCTGAGAGAAGATATTGTGTGTTATACATACATGAAAGTCATGTAAATGAAATTTCTCCTTTTCAGAAGATTACTGGTTAAGGAAAAAAACAAAAACAAAACAAACAAACAACCCCCCCCCCCCAAAAAAAAAAACCAAAAACCAAAAAACCCCCAACGCTAAAGAAAAGGAATAAAAATCCAGATTATATATCTGAAGTAGTGTCTCAAAAATATTAACTGTGAAACAGGAGAAAAACAGAAAATATGCTTGAAGTGATTAAGCATTGAGTATTCCAAAAGAGATAGCCAAAGACCTTGGACAGAGACCACTAACTCCCCACTGGGCATTTGTCCCTAGATGAATCCACAAATACAAATGTTGGGGGGAAAAAACAAACTATGTCAGTTCAGTGCACTATGATGAAGAGTTCCAGCTCTGACTGGTGAGCATGTCTTCATTAAACTTTTATTTTTAACATTTGCATCCAAGCAACTAGTTTTCACTGGGCTTGTAAGAAAACTTTCTTTTCCCAAAGGCCAGCTTTCACAGAGGAAGAGGAAGTCAAAATATCTGCCTGGCTTCTTGCTGGCCTCTATGGAAGTAGTAAATAAAACTATCCATGTATTAAAATTCAGATGCCCAAAGTAAGCAGGCATATTCATTTATTCGCCATCATGCTCTTAAATGTGAAAACACTAATGAAAAACAACTGACAGGATATTTATTGCCTAAATCTAAGCAGCTCTTAGGGGTCCATACTAAAAAGGCAGGATGAAGGTAAAATGGGCCTTCTAAGTGCTGCTAAGATCCTTGAGAGAAAAGCCACTCTAGGTAAAGATTTAAGCAGAAATACATCTTTTCCTCTTGCTTCATTGCTTTGGATGCTCCCTTTTTAATGTATTTAAGAAGTCAAAAGCCAAGAGCTGCCTGGAAATGCAAACTTCCTATAGAGGGACACTGAATTTAGGGGCAGCAATCATCATGGAAATCACTGTTGCAGAATAATCACAAGATCATCAGAAATGAGAGCACCCTGCCTGTAGCCTCTGCCAAGAACCTTGTGTCTTCAGAAACTGTTGGCCTACACAATACCTGAGCAGGATGGTGGTACAAGTGTGCATGAGTATCTGAGTGGGTGTTTTCCTCACTAAGTCTGTCTTTATCTCTCCAAATTACCAATGAATCATTACTGCATACAAAATACAGCTTGGCCAGTTACATATTTTGGGCTAAAACCCTGGCTAATGTGTGTGGCTGCAGCATGAGGTTTTATAGATGTCTACATGTACACTGGACAGACACTAGCACTTACAGAACTTGTACTAGAACTATTACAGAACTGTTTAGAACTATTCCACCAGTATTTTGACTTATTTCTAAAACATTATTTGTTAATTCAGGGATGTAAAAACTATTGTTAAGAAGGAGCATGCAACACATTCCAAATGTAGTGAAGTCAAAACTGAGCTGAGTCCATCTGACTGCAAAGAATCACATAATCATTTCTGTTGGAAAATGCCTCTAAGCACAATTTATTGTGCTGCATTGTTCCAAGTACTGAAATTAAATGTGATTAACTATATTGATAACAGCATTATATTAGTAAGTGGTGTAACATGACGTTCTGGCAGGAGATATTGCCAATTCACATGAGCTGTTCCATTTGTAGACAAATTATTTGCACTGGAAACCACTTCCCCCTGAAGTAAAAGTCTGGAAAAAACAGTTAAACAGTGAATATACCCCTTTTAATTGTCTTATCTTTCAAGTTTTCCTAATGACTCACTGCTAAATGGAGCTAATTTCAGCTGGTGAAATCAGGTTGACAAGAACATCTTTAAAGTACACCATTTTCACAAAAAAAAAAAAAAAAACAACCTTGAAATATTCTGCCTCCTCCAAAAGTCCTTGCTAAAAATGTAACTTCTGAAAAAAAATCAAAACCTTTTATCTGGCTGAAAACTAACAACAATTTGGCTTAAAGTCTAAAATACACTCTCTATTTCTAGTTTTTCAAGGAATGTTACATCTTTAACCTAAGTTAAAGGATTTTGAGATGCAAATTAAACATTCTCTTCAAATAGGAATTAATTTTTCATGGAAAAAATGTTAGTATTAAATTTCAGTCTACTCAACCACAGACCGTAGAGGACCCAAGTTAAGGCAGAGTTCACCAGAAGACAGAGAGACAGATTCCAAGTGTGTCCTTACTTATTTGGCCCTTGGTTTAAAGCCGGGTTGGCACAAATTATTGTCTTCAAAACTTTCAGAATTTCTCAAACTAAAAACTTTTCCTTGGAAAATACCTTCACTTGAGTCAGCAGGACAGGTTTTATGGGGCAAGAGCATGTCAGTGAGGCACAGGAGTATTTAATTTGCTAGTCCACTGCTTTCCCACTGCAAAAAGTAATGGTAAAACACGATACTAAAAGAATCATATTTTCCTATATGCAGAACAAGATAACCTTCATGTTATCTGCTCCACACAGCTAACTTCCAAGGCCTTGGAAACACATATAAACAAATCCACTTATCTATGTTTGATTAGGAGGCTGGGTGTACTTCATCCTGTTCAGTTCTACAAAAAATTTCTTGCTATGCAAACAACTGAAAATGCATCACTACAGATTCTTAATTGGGTTTTAATTCACTACTGCTTTTGAATAGAGATACAACTTTCACTTTCTCTGTGAGCCACTTACTCAGAAAGTTATCTTTACAATTGTGAGGATCCCTGACTTCATTTATGCTGGTCTTTAATTAATGGAAATTCCCCAGCAAGACCCTTCACTTTCCTTGACACCCCCTCTGTGAGACTGAGGAATACGATGGATCCAAAATCTTTAAACTCGGTTTCAATCAGACACAGACATCCTGGTGTTTCCGCATGGATTAGGTCATGAACAGTGGAATCAATTATGTTTTTACATCAGGTTTAACTTGAACTGCATTTTTCAACATGAGAAATAAAACCCCATAGATGTGTTACTCCCAACTTATGTGTTGGGACTATATCTTCGTCTATATTTAGACTGCAAATTAGCGAACAGTGGAGAAGAAGTCAGGGCAGATCATTATACTCTTTACTCCTCCATTTATCCACCATTTACCCACCTAAAAAATCATGATAGGATATCATTTGTCAGTGAACAGAAATGGGAGGAAAAGAGAGACCTGTTAGAAGCAGCACATTCATCCTGTGGTCTGAAGAAACCACAAACAAAGCTTGTAGAGTGATGCTCTTAAGTGCATTTGTTTCTGCCGCTTGTTTTACTGTTATCTTCTAGTCCACCATAAGATAAGAGGAAAGGGTGCTGGTGGGGGCAGAGGTAGTTCACAAGGAACCAAACAGATCTCATTCATTTCAGCAGCAGTGAACTTAAGTCTTCGAGAGCTGGCAGACCATGAGACTGTAAACTATTACTGCCCTAAATCTTGCTTGCTACTTAATCCATTCACATAAATGTATCTGCCTTTTTGTACCTCAGAATTTGGCTTTTGATTTCTTTTCTTGATTTCATGAAATATGAGAATTTAGTTTGGAGAAGATCAACATTTAATTTTCACTCTTATACTTTTGGATGTAATGGATCCCTTTTGATCTGTACAGTTACTGAAATTGTAATTGTGGGTTGTTCTCAGAACAACCCACAGAAAACCAATAAATTTTTACCCATGCATCAGTATAATTCACGTATTCTAAAAAGAAAAGCGAAACTAAGCTGAAAGCTACTGTTGAAAACCACAAAGTTGCAACGAAGAAAATAGAAGAGTGCATTAAATTAACCAAAGCGTTCCAGAGGGATTTCACCATTCTCCCAATTGTGACACTACCCACGTTTCACTACATGCAGTCATTTTACTGGTGTATATTAAGAAATCTATTTCCCTGGTAGCAGTACATTTCTTTTATAACTGTCATGTGCAGTCATCACCAGTATCAAGAAAGACAGAAAATTAAATCAGAGATCACATAAGTGCTACAGCAGAGTAAGAGTGACACCAAACTATTGCAGGGGCACACAGGAATCCTTTCTACAAACACCAGGAACAGCGCTGCCTTCCTCTTCAACAGCACTTGGTGGGCCTGAAGGCAGCCACCAGCCACAAGCTCAGTTCCTTCTGTATCTGCAGGGGAGCCAAAACCAGCGTGGCAGCCGCTGAGGTGGCCAGGCGGTGCAGGGATTTCTGTCTGACAGCGTCTGTCAGCCCCGGCACGAAGCTGCTACACGAGGCACGGCGGGAGCGGCAGCACAACGACTCCCCCCGTCACCGGCACTTTTGGGCACCACCTTTGGGAAACATTCCTGGCGTGGGAGGAGTCACGACAGCCGCAGCCCCGGCACCGAGCTGTCGCTCCCCACGCCGGCCCCGGCCCCCCGGCGGCGTTGGCTCCATCGCCGTGCGGGGGCTGCACCAGCCTGCTGCCGGCCGCTTCCAGCCACCCTCCCGCCACCTTCCAGCCTGGCAGCCAGCTGAGGGAGGGTCAAGGGCAGCCCCTGCCCCGCTGCCACCCTGTCGGGCCGCCGCTGCCCTGGGGATGGGGCGCGTTCCGGAGCCCGCCCGGCCCCGCCGGGCCCTGTGCCCGCCGACCCCGCGCAGGAAGAGCGGCTTGCGGCACGGCGGGGCTCGCCTGGGACACCGAGCCTTGCCTGCGACACCGCGGCTCTTCCCCGGGGGCCGCGGGGAGGACGGTCCGGCCGGGCACGGAGCTCGCCGTCCCCTGGCCCGGCCCGCGGTGCCGCCCCGACTCACCTCCTGCCCCTCGGGCTGGCCCGGCCGGCGCGACCCGGGCTGCAAGCGAGATTGCGGAAAGGCTGAAACCACTTTCCTAACTTTGTTTTGAGCACGGGTGACATAATCGGGCGAGGCGGGCTGTGCCCCAGGGGCGGGACGGCCGGCCCGGCCTCTCCCTCCCTCTCCACCTGCAGCCGGAGCCCGGGTGCCCCGCCCGGTCTCACCTCACCTTGGGCGAGAGCGACTCGCCCTCGGCGAGATCAGAGAGCCAGGGGAAGGCGAGGAGGGTGAGCCTTCCCCGGTCCCTCTTGCAGCCAGGACGGTGTGTGTGATGGTTTTCTAGGGTAAGGGAAACCTAAATGGGCCAGGGCAGGAGGGTTTGAAAGGGCATCGGAACGCCCATCCACAGCAAGGTGCTAAGGTGGTGACCAGTCCAAATGGACCTCCTAGGATCTCCCCACCTTGTGACCTCAAACTCTCCAAGTTCTATTTGCAGAAGGTGGTAGCAGGCGACAGAATTGGTTCACATTCGATTCAAAGGTTTCACTTAGTCCAAAGTAAATTTTGAAAAATACCCACTTCTGGGATCAGGTTTTCCAAGTAGTTCCAGAAGAAGAGAAAAAAACTTCAACATAATTTCCATCACTTGGGAGAAAAGTCTCCCAAGTGCAGAAGAGCTTCTAGGGCACGGTGCCCAAGGAAGGCTTCACCTCCCTCTTCCTGATCAGGTGATTTGGTGGCAGACACGTCTGTGACATCAACTGCACTTATCTGTTTCGTGTCCTCATCCATGCTCTCCACAGATTCAACAACTGTCCCAAGGTAAATCTCCACACACTCAAGGCACTCCTTTTCACCATGTACAAGCCCTCCTACTTGCCTTCCCAATCCATCTTTCCTGTCACCCTTCGGGCTTATCTCCCTAAAGTAAGGTACAATCCCAGAGCCCTGGTAAACAGCAAATCTTGCAGCTACAAATATGGGGAATATGAGGAAGACCAGCAGGAAGTCTGCCAAACACAGGCACGTACATAAGCCTGATAAAACTACTTACAATGCACTACAAGTAATCGTTTAAAGCAGTTATTGAACACTGAGTAGATTATGTGCTTTTAACTAGGATGGCTTCTGCAAAGGGAAATATTACTTCACTCATTACAGTGATTGTAGGCTCGAACAAGGCAAGAGTGAGTGTGGATTTACCATGCAGTAAAGTGCTACTTGATAGTTACTGCTCACACCAATGCTCTGTAAAAGAGGTAAATATTTGAAATCTGGTTACTACAGCAGCTGCCTTATATGTACTGTGGGTGAAAACAGGCACACAGGTACTTATCATGAAATCATCAGCATGCTGAATAGCTGTAATACTCTGCACATGCTGATTTGACTCAGCCTAACTTTTTTTTTTAACCTTTTGCTAAGTGAGTAAAATAGTGGGTAAAATACAGCACTGCCCTTCTTTTAAAGGTGTGGGCAACCTCACAAGACTTTCAGAGAAAGGAAGGCACACTACCAGCCACAAGGTACTAGACTTAATTCAAAAGCTTGAGAAGAAACTGAAGACAGCATATTGAAGGTTTCAGAACAGCAGAGAACTTGTGACATGCATGGAGAGAAAAGCTCACTGAAATGGCATTTGCAGACTTTGTGGTAATTTTCATGTATTAAGACTCCAAGGAATATATCTTAAAATTGAAGACTCCTTAGGTATCTTGTTGCAACCAATCATTCCATTTTCATCCTTACCATTCAATATGAGGCAGTTTAGACTTCCCAGTTTCTGTAAGAAAATTGTGGGGCCTACTAAGCAATAGTAGAAAAGCTCATCAATTAATTTTTCTAGGTCTTGTCTGGACAGCTAATGCTGTTCTTATACATATCTGTGAATACTTTGGAGTATAGCCTTAGGGAGCCAGCTAGAAATGGTCCATTGCTGTCTGGTTTCATTCTCTCTCATAGCAAAAAGTTATGGATTGTGTTGCACTCATGTACTGCTGTGATTTCTTTCAGCAGCTTCTGATCATATACCTTCATATGCATCCCATTCCCTGGCTGGTGATGGTGAAGACAAAGACCCTAATGGGCTTGAGCAGCCACAATTTGTGCTTCATGAACAGCCAGAATCAAATTCATTACCATATCTCTCTTCTGAAGCAAGTGGATTGAAAAGCAGTAAACTCATATACTGTGATGTCAGAGATTGTGATGCTAACTGCAAAGAGAAAAGAATAGCCAAAGAATAAATGTGCACAGATTGCACTGACTGCAACACAAATTACAGTGCTAAATGGAATACTTGAAAGAATTAAACCCTTTTATATGGGTCTAAAATTGGTCATCTATGAAATGTAGACATAAACTCACTAGATTTTCTTCAGGGACTAAAACCAGGAGATTTTGAAAAATACTGGTGTGCAAAACATATTGTCTGGAGCTAGGATCCTTCTGACTGCTATGTTTAACGTACAGTGAGTTAGAAACTGGATGACAGTTTCTACCACTGGGTTATACAAATGCCAGAACTACAAACAGAAACATGTGGTAGGCAGAAGACAGCTTGCAGCTCTTAAATCAGGAAATGCCAAGTGCAATATAAAAATAAAACCACCACCCTTTAAATAAAATAGGCTGTATTTCACAGTTTATTTAGGGTGATGTGTGTTTATTCCAGTCTGCAAAGCCATCATACTGCCAGGATGCAAGGGGTCATTTTCTTCTGCATTTAGGCTGTCAGTAGCAGGCCTATTTTTCCTTTCCACTCTAATGCAGCTTTTAATTGCCTATGAAATTGCACCACCCTGAGGGAATTTCATACTAACATTCAAAATCGTGTTTTCCTTCTTTATGCTTAAGGATCAGAGGAAAAGTTACAGAACTGGAGTCATACTGCAAGAAGTTTGCAGATTTACAGTAAACTTTAACAGAAATTTACAGCAAAATGGAAATTGCATTAAGTGACAGGTAAAAAAACAACAGGTATTCCAGCTTGATCAGCACTAGAGTCATCTTGCTTGACAGAATAAGGGAGATACACGTTAGACTTCAGGCTCATGTCATCTGCAGTGCAGTATGAGTTTGATTGGGCTACACTGAAAATGTAAATACAAGTCTTTTCTAAAATTCAAGGTTTATTTACAGAATTAATCTGCCTGTCATCTATTCCAACCAACCCCTTGCTCACAGCAAAGTCAGGTTGTCCAGGGCCTCGTCCAGTATTTTTCAAAATTTTAATATTTCCAAAGATGGAGACGCCACAACCTCCATGGGCAATCTGTTCTAGTGCTTGTCATTGCACACAGTAAAAATATTGGTTTTTTATATTTAGGTGGAGTTTCCTGTATTTCAATTTGTGTCCATTGCCTCTTGTCCTTCCACTTTGCAGTATTCAGAAGAGACTAGCTTTGTCTTTTTATACCCTCCAACCAAGTATTTATACACATTGATAAAACTCCGTCCCAGGCCTTCTTTCCTTAAGGCTAAACAGTCTCTCAGTATCTTCTCAAATATTTCAAACCTTTAATCATATTAGGAACTGTTCTCTGGATTCACTGCAGTACATCCGTGTCTCATACTGGGAAACCCAGGACCGTCTACAACACACTGGATGTGGTTGAGTGCTCAGTAGAAGGGAAGGATCATCTTCCTCAATCCTGCCAGAGACACTCCTCCACTCCAAGGGAACTTGGCCAGCTCCCTCCCTCGGGGATGCGACCCACCAGGTTCCACAGACTTAGAATCACAGAATATCTCAAGTTGGAAGGGACACATAATGATCAATAACTCCAAATCCCTGCTCCCCCCAGGACTACCTAAAACTAAATCATACAACTAAGAGCATCATCCAGGTGCTCCTTGAACTCTGACAGGTTTAGTTCCATCATCAGTTTCCTTGGGGAGCCTGTTCCAGTGATCGACCGCCTTCTCAGTGAAGGGCCTTTGACTAATGTTAAATCAGAACTTACCTGGTGCAGCTTCACTGCCTTTCCTTGTGTCCTGTTGCTGGTCACCAGAGGGAGGAGATCAGCCCCTCCCCTCTACTGCTTGCCTTCAGGAAGCTGTAGACTGTGATGAGGTCATCCCCCAGCCTTCTCTTCTCTAAGCTAAACAAACCAAGGCAACCTCAGCCACTTCCTCCTTGCCTTTGAGACCTGTCACCCTTTGAGACTTTTGTCACCCTCTTCTGGATGCACTCCAATAGCTTTGTGTCCTTCCTTTATTGTGGCACCCAAAACTGCCCCCAGGACTGGAGGAGAGGCTGTCCCAGTGCAGAGCAGAGGGGACAATCCCTTCCTTGCCTGGCTGGCAATGTTGTGTCCGATGCACCCCAGGGCACACTTGGCCCTCCTGGCTGCCAGGGCACTGCTGGCCCATGTTCAACTTGCCAGGGTCCCCCAGGACCCTTTCCACAGTGCTGTTCTCCAGTCTCTCATCCTCCAATTTGTATGAATAATCAGGATTATTGTGTCCCACAAGGAGAATCCAGCACTAGGTCTAGTTAGATTTCATACAGTTGGTGATGGCTCAGCTTTCCAGATCTCTCTGCAGGACCTCTTTACCCTTGAGGGAGTCCACAGCTCTTCCTAATTTAGTATCATTGACAAACTTATTTATTGTACATTTGATTCCTGTGTCCAGATCATTTATGAAAACACTGAAGATCACTGGCTGTAAAATCGAGCCCTTGGGAATGCCAGTGGTGACTGGCTGCCAGCCTGATGTAACCCCATTTACCCAACATATTATGGATTTGTCTATCTTTGTGCTGGTTCAGTTGATTCAGAGTAGTATCAAAAGCTTGGTAATATTCCAAAACTCCACATTTACTGGCTTCCTTTGGTCAATTAGGTGTGTGACCTCATAATGAAATGAAATTAAGTTTGTTAAGCCAGACTTTCCCCTTGTGAACCTTTGCTCACTATAATCAATGACTGGATTGTCTCTCAAAAACCTCCTCCATAACTTTACCAGGCACTGATAAGTAAGACTGGCAGGTCTATCATGACCAGGGTCTTCCTTCTTACCCTTCTTGAAACATTGCCAGCTTCCAGTTGACTGGGACCTCTCCAGACTCCCGAGACCACTGAAGAAAAATAATGTAGAGAGGTCTCAGTGATAACTTTGGCCAGCCCCATCAGTATCCTGGGATGAATCCTGACAGGCTCCATAGATTTATGTGCATCCAGCTTGAACAGCTACTCTTGAACAAGTTCAGGGGCAGCTGGGAGTTCATCATCCCCTCATTCCTGGTCTTCCAACACAGGTCTCCTGGGATCCCAGAGCCCATCATTGGCGTTAAAGACAGAGGCAAAGAAGGCATTAAATACCTCTGCATTGTCTATATCCCTCCTTGTGAGGTGACTGACCCTGTCAATCAACAGTGTTCTCTCTGATTCTGTTTGCTCTTAATGTACTTTAAAAAGCCATTTTTTGTCCTTCACAGTTCTGGCCAGCTTGAACTCTGATCAAGCTTTGCATGAATTTTTTCCCTGCAGTGCCAAACAGGACCTCTCTAGTCCTCCTGTTCCTGCTTCCAGTGCCTGTAGTTTCTTTTTGCCTAAAGAAAAATCCCTGTTCAGCCAAGGCAGCCCTTTGCACTGCTTGCTTGACTTCCCTTCCTTTGGAATTGCCTGCTCCTGTGGTCTTAAGAGATGGCTCTTAGAAAGTGACCAGCATTCATGAATACCTTCAGAAGCAGATCCCTAGAGGTCCATACTAGCTAGCTCTTTCAGCAGCCCAGAACTTGTTCTTCCCATATCCAGGGACACAGCTTTCCTAGTGTTTTTTTCTCCAAACACCAACGATTTGAAACACAACTACTTCGTTGTGTGATCAAGACAGCCACCAGTCACCACTTCACCCCTGAGACCCTTTTTGTTTACAAACAGCAAAGCTGGGAGGGCACCTGTCCTAGGTGGCTCCCTTAGTCCCTGTGCCAAGAAGTTATCTTCCATGTGCTTCAGCAATTTCCTGGACCTGTTTGTTTCTTCTGTATGAAACTAACCAGTTGATGCCTGGGAAGTTAAAATCTTCCATAAGGACAAGGGCAGATGAACTGGAGATATCCCTCAACTCCTCCTTGAATAATTCATCATCGTTGTTGTTGTCTCTTCTGGCTGCTTTGGCGTTCCTCACCCTGCCCAGGGAAGCTCAGGACAGCATTGCTGTTTTCCCCCTTAGCCACCTTTCTGTGCTGCCACCACTTCCTTTGGATGTTTAAGTTCAGTCAGGATCTTCTTGTTCGTCCATGAAGGCATCTTGACACTTTTGCTTGACTTTCTGGGTGTTGGGATGGAACATTCTCAGGCATAATGTATAATAAACTACAAAAAAATAACAAGTATTTTCTTCCATATAACCCACACTAAAAATGTTTTCCTTCAGCCACGTGCAGTTCAGCATTGGCACATGAATAATTAGAGCTGTTGCATAAGTGGGCAATTTTTCCAGTAAGGCACCATCAGCTCCACAAGAAAGCATCAATTAACAGGTTTATTCGTGTATATCAAAGGAAGGACATCTACATTGCTTATTTGCCCTGTCCCTCAGAAAACAGGGCAGCTTCCTAACTGCAGCTCAGCAGTTGCTGTCTCTTGTGGCTTTAAAGGAAACCAAGTGAGCTATCTAATTCACAGTGACCTATTTCTTCCCCCTTAATACTGAACGTACAGTCTTCGTGCATGCTCGTGTCTATCATGCTCTTCCAATCCCTTTCCCTCAGGGCTAAGCAAACCCATTTCTGAAATATTAAAAACCACAACATTCTCAGGGGAATATTAAAACCAGTTCTTCATGTTGATATTTTTTTTTTCCTATCACATTTTACAGCCACATTCTTCATATTTCTCAAACTGAAAAGAATTAGCATTTAATTTTTATTTTAAAAGAAAAACACTATTTTAGAATGTTTCCCTGTGAGGATGTGGAGCCAGCAGTACAGTAGAAAGACCTCTTTCTCAGTCTATGCCATGTTACAGTTCTAATTTTACTCAATATTCCATGGTTTTCTGAACCATAAACCAGTCTTTAAAACACTGTCACTAAAAATCTTGATCTTCTCTCTAAAGGGAAAGGTATCCTGGATCAAATCCAGCATTAATTATATACCGTCTTATCAATTCCCCCCACGTTTATGCTGAGGTGGTAAACTGTATTTTTGTCCACAAGCAGTCCATCTGTGATGAAGCATTACATAGATTCCAGCCCTGAAGTGCACTGATAGCTCAAGGCTCTTAGACACATGCCTTCCACTCAGGGATTTTCAGTTTAAATGAATAATTACTATAAAAAGAATTATATTGTCTTATTGAATGCTATTCTCATAGACAGACTAATAAATTCTGTTCAGTGAGGATTTTGTGTGTCACAGAAAAACTTTCAGAAACTCACCTCCTTTATGAGTATGCTAGTTAGAAACCTGTTTTTTTAAAAATAGACAGCACAGGTTTATATTCTGAAAATTGAAAATTGGCCATATTTACCACCATAGCAGCTAAAGGCCAAAAAAACTGGAGATCTATTGCAATACCTATACAACAGAAGACAGTTTCTTTCCAGAAATCAATTGCTTCATGAAGCAGAACATTTAGAGCAATAGCAGTTTTCTCAGATTTGTTAATGCAAACTGTAACATTTTTGCTCCTTCTGTCACACTACAATGATTGATTGAATACAGTAAACTTGATACCACAAACTTGCCATGGAAGAGATGCAAAGATAAGATGTCTCCATGTCACTGGAGAGGGGATATTTCAGGAAGCATCGTGGCCCCATGAGAAGCCAGAAGCCAACCAGTTACATTTACAGCAGACAGCAACATTTTGCTTTCCCCATGCTCCTTGCAGCAGTGCTCAGGAGAGGGGCTGCAGCTACACCTCTCACTTCTGACTGCTCCGTAGCATTTGTGCACCACCTCTGTAAGTCTGCTCTCATCACAACGTGTCAAAAGACAAGAAAATCTGACTACAAGTCCCCTGCCTCTCCATCCAATACTCCATCTCACTGGGAATATATAAACACTGCTAAACATCCAGGAAGATGATCAGCATGAAAACTGAGTATAAAAATTTTAAAGGACAGATTTCAAGCAGTAATATTCTTATGTTCTCTCCCCTTCTAGCATCACTCCCCAGCCCCAGTGGACATGCACACTTATGCACCCTTTCACTTACGTAACCATTTTTCTCCCATTGATTCCCCCCGCCCCCAGCTTTTCCATCTCTTGTCTTTGTCTTATCCCATTGTTTTGGGTCATATTTCTAATACTAAAAATAAAGATCAAAACAATTAAAAATATCAGTCTGGAGCAGCTATTTAAGTCACTCTCATAAACATCTAGTAATTAGCTGATAGACCATTGTCAGGCTACAGCATTTTCAACAGCTGTGCTAAAACAAAATCTGTGATGATAATATTTGTGTCAGCCAGCCCCTTTACAGAAATAAGTCCTTAAAAAATCCCCCTAGTTAATACATAGACAATAACACAACGTATCCAATATCCAATCATCCTTTGAAAGGCTTATTTTCCCCAACTGTTCTCAGTTGGGATTACTTTCTTGGACAATTTTCACCAGCTCAAAGGTGAAAAAAAGATTGCACATATGAGCTACTTGGTCACCTCCAGGTCTGTAACCAAACAAACCACTTAATACAATAAACTGCATTAGCATATTCCCACTCCAAATTAGTTTTTAACAATGCTCCAGATACTTCATCTATTTCACTTTATGGCAACATGAATGCAAGCAAAGCATGGGAACAGGAAAAGGGAGGTGAGCAGGCCAAGGCCTTATGTTGTTCCTGAAACCTGGATATGAGTCAGATACTCACTGCCTGTATTGGTTTATATATTACATTGCTTTATGGGGAAGAAAGGAAGAAAACTGTATCAGTGAAGAAGCTGAGCAAAGATAAGAAACATTTGAGGTTGTTCCTTTTGGTGTCAGTATGATTTCATTCCCTTCAAATTAAATTTGGCATTTATTGGCTAGAAGACAAACAGGAAATGGATGTAACTGATCTTGGCTTCAGATTGGAAACATAATGTAATTTCCACTACCTGCCTTCCTGATCGGCACAGTCTCCGGACATGGACCCAGCAGCTTCCAAATGTTGATACATTTATCCTTTCTTATTCTTCTTTCATCCCTCTCTAACTGCAAAAATGTTTTTCTAGAAAGGAAAACACTGAAACAAAAACATCTCAAAGAGTTGAAAGGCAATAGACAAAATACAAACACAGAAATGAATGACATTTCTAGTTAATAAAGTCAATAGCTGAGAAGAACACAGCTTCAGACTTGTTTCTAGCAGTGGAGTCATAATCTCTTTTGCAAAAGACTTTAAAAGTAGTAGCAGTAAATTAATCTTCAAATGTCTGCAAGTAAGTGTGCAAACAGCCAGAACAAGCTGGTTTGTAATCCTTAACATGACAGCAGCATCAAACTCTTAACAGCTCACAAGGAATTACACAAGAGAAATTCATTCTATGGTATTCCATGGAACTGATTACTGTCTGAACAGGTTTTCCCCATATTTACACTTTCTGCTACACTGCAATTTTTTTTTTCTTATTGCAATGTACACCAAATACTCTCCTATTTCTGTACATTCAAGTGGGCCCTTTCCAATTAAAAAAGTCCACTCAAACATGCAACTTTCCAGTCTTAGCATTGTTCACTCTGGCTGTCTCTTGTCTATTCATTACCATAGGAATGAAATGTGACCTCTCCAACGAAAGCCCCGAGTTACGAGAGACATGCCACTAAAATTGCTGGACGTATCATATGGCAAAATTATCTGTATGAGTATGTGGAAGGAGAGTGACTACTCCCCTACTTCCCTTTCTGACACAACAGGGACCATAAGAAAAGGAGGAGGCCAAGAACAAGAATGTATGGGGATAAACCTGGCTGACATGATAAGGGAGGCAGTGATGAGAACCACATCTGGTCAGTCATATTAACTGATAAGAGCAGGTCAGAGTGTGTGAAAGTTAATTTCATCCTGGACTTTGGAAATGGTATTGGGGGATCAGACTGCGAGCGGCGCAGGAATCAACGGAGCTGTACACACCTGGGGAAGGCAGAGTCAAGAACAAAGGGGCTTAACAGAGAGGGGTGTAAGAGAGGCCAGTTGGCTTTAAAATGGGGCAAAATATTCCATTTGTCAGCCCCATAGTATTTTTTGTGACTTGTGAAGAGTAGATGGCCGTACTGGAGTACACCTGTGCTGTTTTGCAAGTCTGCTGTTTTGGACAGTGCCTAAAAATAGTTACAACAGTGACAGACATTTAGGTCATAGGAATTTTAAGACTGACATGTACTCATCTTCCTGAAACTAATTTTCACTGTGTAGACTGCACAGACTCACTTGAGCCTTCCTGCTATGGTCTTCTGTGCTGATAAAGGTTTAAAAAGGGTGAGAGTTGTCCTCAAGCTGCCAGCTGAACTGGCATGCAATGCAGTCCTGAGTTTAAATCACCAACTCCAGCCAGCCCATTATGTATCTCACATCTTGCTTGGATGAGAGTATACTGGGACATCTATTAAAAAACAGAGCTGTATCCTTTTTTTCTCCCTTTGGATTCTAACTTAAAAACAAGAGTTTGTGCAAACTGACCTTGTAAATGAACTAGAATGCAGAAATACACTCTCCCAAACTACTCTAGATGAAATGAGATCCATTCAGAAATAACTGAGTATGCACCAATTGTAAAAAACAAAGCTGGTCCAGTATGAGCTGATCTTATTTTTCCATGTCACCCTGAAGTGGTGTGCTCATGTGAAAACACTCTGCCACAAGAATAATTTTAGTAAGAAAGCTCTACCTCAGATCAAGACACCTAAGAGAGTAACATGGTCTCTTGCAGGGGTGTAAAACCAAAATTGAAACAAAGTTTTACTACATGAAACAGTAACAGAAAACAGCAGGTTTCCTTCCCCAGAATCACACCAAGATCCCTTCTCTTTTCTTTAACACTCTAAAGGCCAAGAAATTATTTTCCTCCCTTTCTTTCTCACTGTTCCTTTTATTAAGTCCAACTATTTCTTGTATTGCTACTTGTACAGTTCTGGACTTTGCTTGCAATAATAATCACTCTCCCCTTGCCAGAGAAAGGACAGTTATTTTACAGACATCTTCAATAACAAAATTCATCAGCACACAATGCAGAACACATTGAACATTAAAAGAAGAGGTAAAACTTCAATTGTGCAGTAAGATTAAGATTGTGCCATTCAATTCAAATTAAGCAGCAAACAAGACACCACCACACAATCAGGAAAGTCTCTGAGATCAGTAAAGATTATGGTACTTTGTGTCCATGAGGTGCTAAAAAAGAAACCTGCGGTTTTTTAAATTAAAAAACATCAGTTTCAGAAGAAATAAAAGACCAAATCAAAGGAACAACAGCACATGTATTTGTTAGTTTCACAAAATGTATGCTCTGTAGAATACTGTGTAATAATAAAAAGGACTGAGTAATACACAAATTCCCTGCGTGATTTGCTATTATTTTGTACAATGTGGGGAACAAAGTGCCTTTTGCAGAGCTAGCGTGGTAACAAATCAAACATAAATCACACCTACAAGAGTAGAGCCTAGAGTTCCCAACTGGGATCAGAAATCATACTTCCTAAAAGAAAGGAAAATGCCTTTTAGCCCTAAATGGTTTAGGGACAGGAAAATTGCCATGAAATTACGAACAGAAACACAACTGGTGCAAGATCCACTGACAGACAACGGTAACAGCACTCAGGAGAAGGAAGAGATACTTGTGTCCTCAGTTACGATGCCAGCGATGTTTGTTATCCTTCTGCTTCCAGTTCCACCGGTTTAGTATGCCTTTGAGCAGACTTGGTCATGCCAGCAGCTGCAGTGCCTTTAAATGCAATATATTTTAAACACAGCCTTTGATCCAAAAAGTCCATTAACAATTCTATAACAAACCAACACAGATCATTCTACATCTGCCACAATTATATATACCAATTCTTCAGGGACGTGTTACTGGCCATAGCCAAAGAAAAAGCCTGGAAAGGTTTCAACTTTGACTTTGTCCATTAGTGCTACTTAGATCCTTTAACAAAAGACACCAGGGAGACAATTCCATAGCAAATAGTTTCCCATGACAGTGCATTTCACTGTAACAGCCTCTTCCTCAGCCTCCTTATGTGTTTAGGTACTCAGGTTTGTTCTTTACCCAAATATTGTCTTTTTTATTCATTCTACATGTGAAAAATACTCTAACTTGACAACTATACCAGTTATGAAAACCTGGTCTACACAACTGTTACTGAAAGCTTTCTATTATAGTGTTTAAAAACTAAAGGATGGCATCTTCTGAAATTTTCCTTATTTGTTTAACTGTATTCTTTCCAGTTAAGTTGATCTAAACATTTGTACTCAGTAACACCAAGTATACGAGCAGTGAGTGTGCCTTAAAATCTGAGCAGACAGGAATCACAGCAGCACATGGATACTGCAACGACATGGAAAAAATTCCATAGGATAAGAACTGAGAAAGGTGTATCACTGCTGATATCCCAACAGTGACCCCAACAGTTACATACCAAATAACTAACAACCACAAGTTTATGGGCATCATTTCCATCAAAACCAACAGTCAAATCCTACTGCAAGGGCTTTGTTATTTTCTCAGTATATAATTGAAGCTTACAGTAAAATGTACATAAAGTTAAACCTGACAGCTTTGTTGAACTTTATCTGGAGGAAACTGATGAAGGAGCCGTAGATTCTTTTTTTTTTTTTTTTGGTTTAGAATCCAAACTAAGAGACCTCCAAACAAACAAAGTAACATGAACTACTGAACACAGACACACAGACACACATACACACACATAGCCATGTCCCCTGGGGTTTTGCTGTTGTTGTTCTTACTTCATGTTTTATAGGCAATCTTTATAAAAGATTAGTTTCATCATATGCATACTATATTAGAGGCATATTTCTACCACTTTTAATATACTTTAGAAAATCAAAACATAAATCTTGCCTTTGAAAACTTACCAATGCTCAATGTATTTAAGGCTCACTAAGCAACTTCGGATTTTTAATAGTCTCTACATTTGAAAAATGCATTAGTAAAGTTTACAGGTTTTTAAAAACAGTTCACCAGTCTCTCTTAAATATTTAATAGCTTCCCTCCTCCATAAATGTATGCCAGCTTTTCTTTCACCTCTTTCATGCATCATGTTTCTATGTTGTTGTCTTTACAAAAGGAAGAAAAATATCAAAAAAACACAAGCAATACTTAGTTCAAAACTTAACAAAATTCTATTAAGTACTCAGGGTAGATTTGGTTGGCATCAAAGATGACAAAGATCTTTGGGTTCCAGGTATTATCCACACAGCTGTCATACAAGTTCACAAAGCTTCCATCTTTTGAAGGCGGCCTCATGTATTTTGAATCACCGCCGATATAGTCACCAGTTAATACACGAGCAAGAAACATGACTTTATCTGGTCTATGGAGATGAGGCTGCAGGTTCACACCATGAATCTGGAAAGTATCTCCGTGCTTCATGCTCTCTTTGCAGAAATGGCTGGAATATGATGCATCTCTTGCAAAATAGGTCCCTTTCAAATAAAAAACATAGAAAATTTGATGACGTTCTTACTGTGACAGCATGACTACCAGAACATAGCTATCAAGATGATGAAAAATGTCTCTTCTTTTATGTTCATTAGCAATCCTTTTTTTGTTGTTGCTATATTATGACAATATAACCAAATATATTTAGTGTGAACATTTTAGCAGGGAAATCGTCTTGTGATCAACACTGCATTGCTGGGCATCCCTTCCCCATGCTCCCTGGCCCTACCAGGCAGTTGTGACAATTACATTCCTTACTGCATCCTTAATTACACTTGCCATAAAAGCAGAGCTGTATTAAACAGCTCTTGGGTAAACACAAGGCATGCATCACAAAGTACACACTACAGGGAACACTTAGTGTTGAGCTGTTAACACTACCACTCTTGTATGTGACAGCAATACTTACCTTTTCCATACACAGCAGCATGCATCCCATTTATTCTCCAGTCAAAGTTATGAATACATATTGCTTCTACAAATTCATTACTGGTGCCATGAAATAGCATCTGCTCATTAATCGTTGGGACACCTCTTTTCTTCTTCAGTTGAGCTTTTTTCCTACAGAAAACACACAATAAATACATAAATAAGCACATAATAAATAAATAGGTGTACAAACACACTAAATTACTACTGTGAAAACACTGCTGAGGGTACAGAACTAACACACTCCACGTTACAAGTACCTAGATGACTAGTTTTTAAACAGGTCAGAATTCTTAAGGTACATATTTAGAAATCACACATTTCTGAATGCCATAGGACTATTTCTCAACATAGTCTAAGACTGGGAAAACAGGTCTTCCTACACCAATTTTATCAACATTGTTCATGTGTTACTAGTTTCAGTGTGGTCATTTCCTGCAGATACATCTTTAAAAGAAAGATAATTTTGTACATTTTGTTTCCTCCACCTACTTTCATGCCATGGTGGAAGGGATAACAAAGTTACTAGATTATAAAGCACTATAACCTAGGCAAACCAGCAAAACCTGGTCCCTGATCCAAGGGCTAGTTATGCTGAACATCTGAAATTTCTTCAACCAGCAGCCCTCTGTGGCTGGTTGTTGATCTCTAACAATATATAAAGGTAGCCTCAAGTAGCTTTTCTTGAAACAGGGGAATGGAACAAATTTATAGAAAAAGTGAATAATCAATTGTCAAAAGGTGTTCTGTAACAGTCCTTTACTATCTCTGACCAGTTCATTTCATAAAGCCAATTTAGAATTGTCATTAAGATGGGAACTATTGTAAGAGGCAAATGTATTTGCATCACTGCAGTGATGCAAATAATCATTCAAGCAATGATCAAATGTAATCCTTTATCTTATCAATTAAACAAAACACTTTTCCAAAACCATAAAACTTTAAGTAGCAATTAAGTTCCTCCTAAGCAGTAGAATATACTGGGCACACTGGCAAGCTGGTTGTGCAGAATGCAGAAATCCTGCCACAACAGGACACTTTGGTAGTTTGGAACAGAAATTGAGGAGTCCAACTGTTCTAAAAAGCATCATCTTAGCACCTTCCACAAGCAGTGACAAGATAATCCAGTTCAACAAAATTAAGTTCATCCAGCACTTAATTCTCAGCCAAATCACTCAATAAATGGCAAAACCTACACCAAAACTAAATACTGAGAGACATGCTCTTTGTACCTATGTAGCACATAAGATTTTTCTAAAACTGGTCAGCGTTATCCCCAACCAATACCTTTTTCTACTTGTTGTACTCCTCAACAACTCCAAACTGAGATGCTAGACTAAGCATCATCTGCTCTTTTCAACTTTTCTCCTTGGGACACCAAAAGAAGTGAATTTGAAATGCTGGAATAGCAATTTCTTTGTAATATACTACCAGGCAATAATTTCTTCACCAGCGAGTGCAAGCCTATAGCACTGTCTTGTGACCCAAGGGCAGGACCTGGCATTTTTCCTTACTGAACCTCACTCAGTTGGCCTCAGCTCATGGATCCAGCCTGTTCAGATCCCTCTGCAGATCCCTCTTGTCCTCCAGCAGACCAATGCTCCCACCCAGCTTGGTGTCATTTGCAAACTGACTGAGGGTGCCCTTGATCCCCTTGTCCAGACCACAGATAAAGAGGTTAAACAGGACAGGACCCAACACCGAGCCCAGGAGGACCCCACTAGTGACCAGCTGGATGTAACTCCATTCACCACCTCTCCCTGGGCCTGGCTATCCAGACAGTTTTTTACCCAGCAAACAGTGCACCTGTCTGAGCCATGAGCAGCCAGATTCTCCAGGAGAATGTTGTGGGAAAACAGTGTCAAAGGCTCTACTCAAGTCCACGTAAAAAATAACTGCAGTCTTTCCCTCATCCACTTAGTGGGCCACCCTGTCATAGAAGGAGGTGAGGTTGGTCATCAAGCAGGACCTGTCTTTCCTAAACTTATCCTGGCTGGGCCTGACCCCTGGTTGCCCTGCACACGCTGTGTGATGGCACTCAGGATGAGCTGTTCCTTGACCTTCCCTGGCACTGAGCTCAGCCTGACAGGTCTGTAGCTCCCTGGATCCTCCTTCCAACCCTTCTTGAGCATAGGCATCACATTTGCTCACCCCCAGCCAACTGGGACCTCCACAGCGAGCCAGGACTGCTGGTAAATGGTTGAAAGTGGCTCAGCGAGCACCTCCCCAGCTCCCTTGGTACCCTCCAGTGGATTCCATCCATCCCCATAGACTTGTGTGGGGTGGCAGAATCCATTTTCTCTTGAATAATGAGGGCTGCATTTTGCTCCCTGCTTCTGTCTACCAGCTCAGGGTCTGGGTGCCCAGATAACAACTGGTCTTACTATTAATGCCTCAGTTAACTGGTCTTACTTTGTTGCTTCAGTCTTTTCCTCATCTTTTTTCACTATGTTTTCCCCACATCCAGTAAGGGATGGAGAGTCTCTATAGCCCTCCTTTTGTTGATGACTTATTTAAAAAAGTATTTTTATTGTCTTTTACAGCAGTGGCCAAAATAGGTTCTAGTTGGGCTTTGATCCTTCCAATTTTCTCCCTGCAAAACATTTCAACATCTTTTACTCCTCCTGAGCTGCCTGCCCCTTCTTCCCAAGGTCATAAACTCTTTTTTTTGTCTGAATTCCAGACAAAGTTCTCTGTTCAACCAGGATGATCTTATTCCTCAACTACTTGTCTTCTGGCACATGGGGACAGCCTGCTCCAGAGCCTTTAGGATTTTCCTCTTGAAGAGTGTCCAGCCTTCCTGGACTCCTTTGCCCTTCAGGACTGCATCACAAGTGACCCTGTCAAACAGTCTCCTGAACAACCCAAAGTTTGACCTCTGGAAGTCCAAGGCAGCAGTTCTGCTGACCCTCTTCCTTACTCCACCAAGAAAAAAAGGAAACTTAACTAAAAGTAGGATAACTCTCTTAACCATTAACATATATAAGGAATTATACTTCCTCACACATGTTAATGATAGAGCTTTAAATTAACAATAAATATCTTCAAAAAATCATGTAACTTATCCAAGATTTTAGTATACATCTGGTTAGTTATTTCCTCACTCTTTAACTTAGTCTAGATTATTTTATTAGTGCAAAACATCTTTAAACCTTCTGATATGTACTCTTTCCTACAAGACACACAAATAACTTCTGTCAAGTACAATTGCTTAAGACTGACACTAAAAAATAAGTGGACACCAAACTGGGCCCTTCCTACTTCTTCCAGGCCAGCACAATGTAGGGAAGAGGGAAAAAGCAAGAACTTAAAACAAAGTTTTGTAGCACATTAAACTGAAAAGAAATTGCATGAATGTGTGTTAATTAGACATCTAATTCTGTTCTACACTTCATAAAATTGAGAAATTCAACAGGACTGAAAAATATATTTGCTTTGTTCAGTAAAAATTAAAATAATATAAGGCTCTTAAGGATTCATTTTACAAAAAGCTAATTTCTGTTCCCACTTCAGTGTAAGGATCACAGGTATCTACCACACAGATACTCTAAAGATCTTAAATACATTATCTGTGCTACAGCTTTATCTGATGCATTTCTACAAGTATTACATTTTTGCACCTGTAGAAGCTACACACTCTTGAAAGTTAAATTTTGAATAAAGAGAAATGACAAGAAATATTTTAAAATTTAAAAAGCAACAAAAATTCATTAATAATAAAAACAGTTAAACATATTTCTGCTGCATCACTTAAAACTTTTCTCCATTAACAATCCTAAAACTGTTGGTTTTAGAAATAATCTCACCTGCAAAAAAACTCCCACAAGTCTAGATTTTGTATTCTCTTAATTCTTTTAATTCGGTGGCTATCCATTGTTTTTCCAAAGAGACTAGAAACTTCATTATATTCATTTGTTCTCTTTTGCAATGGAATAAGCTGGAAAAAAAGAGGTTAGTGCTATTTCAATTCGATGCATTATTTCATTGTCACGTGTTTTTGACCAAGTTGCATACCAACTCTTACCTGGTATGGTTCCTCAGTATTTACATTCTCCCAGTGTGAAGGCATAGGGATAGCCTCATTTTCACAGATGAAACTTCAAACAAAAAAGGTAAAAGCACATCACTTCAAAGACATGAGGCATTTTCTTCCTGTCAAACTCCTGCTCCAAACAACACAGTATGCAAAAAAAGCAAACCCTCATGAAGTTTATACAGAGCTACTAAAAAAGAGTGGTTTAAGCACATGCACATACATAGAAACATATAAGCCTTAATACTGAGACTAAAAGAAGGAATCTTCTGAAAGTAAAGAGTGTCACCACATGGAAATAAGAATACTGAATGCAATTATTCAAAAAACGAAGTAAATCGTCACATCATTGTATGCACTATTTAGCAAATATCTACTGAAAAAACGTTGACACTTCAAAAACACAAGTCTTCTTCAAAGTCAGTGTAAGCAGACTGCTACTACATTTCTTATGGCAAATGACAAATTTCTTTTTGAATGTATAACCACGCTACAATTCAGAACTAAACCTTTCCTCATAAACTATTTGGGGGAAAACCCCACATATCCCTTGCACTCAATTTCACCTGTGGTAGTAACACTGCATAGCTCAGTTTATTGTTTAGTGAGTTCCAGATTTACATCAGCTCAGCTTTACATCTAATGACTGATCAAATGGTAAGAAACTGACAATCTAAAGCAATTAGACTCATAAAAGAATGGTTACAACACAGTTTTTTTTAACTCTAAGTCATTTTACAGTACATGAGTAAAATATAGACACAACATATAACTCAGTCTTTTTTTGCTATTACAACAACACTTCTAAATAATTTATGGAGTCAATGGATTCCATTTTTTGGTGCTGCTTCCCTGCAGCAATTCTGATTCAACAGGTATTCAGAGCAAGTGACTCCAAAAGTAAATAAATATAAACAATAACGGCAAAACACTTTTGTTTCATTTTACTTAGAAGAATTAGGAATAAAATAAGGAGTCTTTCTCTTATTTCCTTACCTGAATGAATTGATTGCAAAGGGAGCTCGCTTTATTGGACGTTGTTTAAGGGTAGTTAGGTTGATTTGTTTCATCACTGAGCATAAAACAAGAATTAGGATGAAATTTGGGGGAATTAATCTACAGCATATGAAACATTTAAGTGTCATTTTTTAAAAGAATGTTACTACACCCTAAGTCACTTGACAGGAATTTCAACAAGTAACAAATCAGCATTTTCTGAATGCATTGCTATTTATATGAGTTGGCAAAATGTCCAAATATTACATGCACAAAACATTTATTTTTAAAATATCCATCTAACATTCAGCCCCACTAAATCACAGTCAAAACTTCCACTGACTTGAATGGGATGACAAAGAACACACTATCCTTAGTGACTACCATGACCTAAAGACAATAACATAAAAGTTGTTCTTTAACATTTGCTTATAGTGTTTTTATTCTGGATGCAAAACATAGTTTTTTATAAAAAAGACATTTCAGCACAAGTAAGCATAAAACTCCTTGTATTGTTAGATACCCCTTTACTGCCAGTATATTGCTGTTTTACTCATTCCCCACTTTCTGTATTTGATATATTTGAAATTTGAATACATATACTGGAATATGTATTTATTTCCTTCATTTCCTTTATTTAAGTATACAGCGGTTTTGTAATTTAATCAGAAAATAAACCATCTATGCATAGAAAAACTAAAAAAATGTTACTAGAAAACACCTTTGAACAAAGAAGAGATTACACTTATTATTAGTTACATACATTAGAAACCTGTAATACTCTGCAATTTACAGGAACAGCATAAGCAAGATCTTTACAATCTACCAGTAAATCCTTTTGCCTATCTCCCTGTTATTATGAGAAGAGAACTGGCTTCAACTACCTGCTGAATTATTAAGTTGCATTGATGCCAGTATTTTGCAGGAAGCCTCCTTCATAGCAATGTTTCTTATACAGACTGAATGGAGGAGATTTTCCAAACTTCCAGGCAGTTGCACATTAAGGAAAAAACGTTCAACAATCCCAGTTCAAGAGATGTATCCTACATGCTACCTGCAGCTGAACCAAGCAGCAGGAACACAATGGAGTGCTATTAAACAAAACATGCTACTTCATTAATAAACTACGCAGAAGAATGTATTAGGGCAGCTGTTCCTAAAAACTCCTATGTACTTTGCAGTAAAGAAGACATTCTTAATCATGTTTCTGCACCAGATATGAGGATAATAACCTGCTGAACAAACAAATGTGCTGGGGTATCTGAGACCTTCTACTGTTTAAATTTACTCTTTGGAAAGACACATACCTGAAAAGTCCAGTGTGTAGTTAAACTTTGCAGTGGTAAAAGACAGAGATCCATGAGGGTCTGCTCGGAAACTCCTTTCAATGTCTTCACTGCTAATAGAGCAGTGACTGTTTGAGTCAGTCTTCAAAATAAAAGAAAAAGCACATTAAGACAAACTCAGCCATAGGTAATCTGATGTATAGAATCCATCAGAGCCATATACCTTCATGGGTATTTACCTGAAACATATGCCATTTACCACACTCAGCCAAATAAAACCAGCCCCACTGGGTATCGGAGGTATCCATGTCTTCAACTGAATTTTCCATCTTCGCAAACACATCTTCTGAGGGTCCTTGAAGCATTTCCTGAAACATTCACACACATACACACAAAAAAGTTTAGATAAATTTGTAAAAAAAGCAAACAAAGTGCATTTGCAATAACTACAAAAAAAAAAAATCCTATCAGGATGAGGACAGCTCTGTTCTTCTTTTTCCAGAGAAAAATTCTCAATTTGCTACTTATCCAGTATTATCCTTTAACTTTGTTAAACACTTTGAAAATTCTCTTAATTGCCTGTAAAGTGTGACAGTAAAGGCAAGAGCTATAGGCTTTATGTGATCAAAGAAAGGTGCTAAAGTTCACATTGATGGTTATAGGATCAAGGCCTCTCAGAAATATACAATAGGTTCTTTATTCATACTCCTTAAGAATGAGGTGTTGGGGTTACATCCAACAGCTTGATGGAAACATCTACCAGGTACTCACCAGCAGTGAACAAATCAGACCGGAAATCAAAAGTTGTAAGAAAAAAAAAATTAAAACTAAGACAAAGAATACAATTTTTTAACACTGCAAGACCTCAGTAGATTATTTCTTCACACTGCATGAAGAATTTTCCCCCTAATGCATCCACTTAAAAACGACACAGTAAAATTCCTGGTACTCTGCACTTGAATTTACTGAGGAGACTCACACCTAAAGCAAGAGTGGCTCCCACACAAGCAATCACTACCACAGCTGGGGTTCTGAAGGACAGAGGAAAAAGAACTGGGGAAAGGATATAGCAGAGGTCTACAAAATCATGATAAAACCAAAAAGGGAATAAAGAATCACATTTTCTTCTGACATATGGAGGGGACACCTATGGAAGGTTGCACATGTCAACTTCAAAGTAAGTGAAAGAAAAACTTCATGAACCAGAGGGCAACCTAGGGAATTTCTTTTCATGCTATGGTGTGGATGCTGCAAACTTACAGAAGTTCAAAAAGCAGCTAGACAAGTTTAGGCCTACCAAGAGCTATGCCAGAATACCTTTAGAAGAACAGTCCCTGCCAGAATTCAGCTCATTCTTTGCTTGTCAATAAAATTCTGAAAACTCTGAAAGTGCTCACCTCTATTTGCATATATTTCCTAATGTGTCAACTTTCTGTAGCAAGCTCCCCAAGCAAAAAATTCTAAGTAAGTTTCAGGGAATCTTTCAGAAAAAAAAACTTGCCACACTCCCAGAAAAGGTCAGCAATTCATCCACTCTGTTTAAGCAAAAACACTTTGGCACTCTTCCCAAATATGTCCTCAAGTTCACTTTTTCTTCCAAGAAGTGAAACAACACCCCCCAGCACAAGTCAAACAATGTGCAGTTAGTATCCTGGATGCTTCAGCTGTTTCCTGGTCACTTCAACCCAGAAAAAATAGAGACCTGAAGAAGACAAATACTGGAGACTCAAAGTAGGCATCCCTGTTCTGGCCAGTGCTACTGGGGCAGCAATTCAGAGCAGGAGGCACTTCCAGCACCACCCTTCACCCCCCATTTTTCCCAAGCTAGTTGTATTTCTGTAGTTGTTTGGAAAAAAAAATTCCAAGAAACCTCTTTGTGATAATAGCTAGAGGCTGTACTCTAATCATCAAAAGCTCCAAAGGGTTACAAAAATCTAGAGATTTAGAGACCAGGGGAATCATAAGTGGACCTCCAAAACATCACCAAATTGCAGAATTTGAGGGCAAACCTACTTCGGTGCAAATGGAAGCCTACCCAAGGCTACATGTATGGATTGCTGCCTCAAGTTCAAGCAGCACTACACAAAAGGTTCACCATCTGCACAGAAAAAGTATTTTGAAAGAGACAAGAAAACCATTCTCTGCTTCACAGGGCATCTGTCAACATCTCTTCTACAACCCACAGCAACACAGCCACACAGCCTACGTTCACTTGGTGTTAAAAGCACAACTGGCCAACATCTTTGGATGAAAATCTTTCACCTTCAATTTGATTCTTCCTCTTGGATAAGAATTTGACTATGTTCTATCCCACTGAGAGCAGGCAGAGCTAGTCCATACTTCTTTAAAGTTGAGGAAAGAAATTCAGGCTTTTCTTGGTAAGGTTTTGTTTTCCTCATGTTCCCATTAAAATGGTCAGCTCAGCTCCCTCCCAGCGTTACTTCAGGGCCTTGACTCTGATTAATCAAATCAATGATACCTTTTGAACAAGAGGACATGCCTTCACAAGCAGAGAAGGCATGATTATCTGTGCCTGTCACCACACTTAGAGTCGTCCAGGAGCATCTCAGACTCTGGAATAAAACATTTACTAAGGAGATACATATTCCCATGGCTTTCAAAAATCTTACATTCAATCCATATATATTACCCTCATCACCAAGTCTAGGGTGAGCAAGTAGATTCCAGGATACTCTAGCAGTACGGAGGAAAGACCTGAAGGCGTGAATATGTAAAGCCATAAAAACAGAACTGCTCTCAAAGGTGACAGAAATCCAAAACGTTTGAAGGAATTACTGATTAATTCAAATTCAAAAGCACACCATTTATAAGCATCAGGTAGCCATTTATGAACCATCACGTAGAAGGGTCTCAACTCCCATCATTAGCACTGTTCTATTGGTCCAGGAGCTACCAAAACAGCTCAAATTAAAGAAATTTCTTAGGAAACACATCCTGCTGAACAAGAACAGCACTTGTGAGCTGCAACTGAATGGCTTTAGTACTACTGGCAATGCTCTTCCTCTTTTTTCCAGAAGTACTTTATGTTCGACTGACAGACACGCATTACAGTGTGTAGCCTCACAGAATGCTTTGCTATAGAAGAGAACTTTAAGCCCGTCTGGTTTCAATGCCCCTGTCGTAGGCAGGGACACCTTCCACTGGACCAGGCTGCTCCAAATCCCATCCAACCTGGCCTTGAACACTCCCAGGGATGGGGCATCCACAGTTCCTCCGGGAAACCTCTGCCAGGGTCGACAGGGTCTCAGCACCCGGATGATAACAAACACAGCAGCATCCCAATGGACTGCTCCGGATTCCTGCGCTGCCTGCTTCACTTGGCACATCGTGCTTTATTGCCAAAGGCTCTCCCACATACAAACATCGGCTTGGTACAGTACCCTGCTGGGAACACAGGCAGCGCTAAGGGAATCTCCGGCTCTTCCTTAGAGAACATGACAGCTGATTAGGAGACTTGCCTGAGGTGAGCCCGCAGGGCTTGGGAGGGGAGACGAGGAGAAGGACCAGCATTAGCACCACTACGGGACACACTGTGGAACGACACTGCCCTTCCCACCTGCGCCCCCACGCACCCGCTCCGTGCTGCCGGGGAGCACCGTCGCAATCAAACCCGTAACCGCCCCCTCCAGAGCCGGATCCATTGGCGCTCAAGGGCACGGCCCGGCCAGCGAGCCGAGCAGAGAAGCACTACCGCTCCATCGGCCGCAAAGGCCGCTCCCACACACGCGGCGGCCGCCGCCTCCCCCTCCCCGTGCCCGAGCTGGCAGCGCGCCGCGCGGGGGGGGGGGGGGGGGCGGGGCGGGGCGGGCGGTGGCCCGCGGGGCGCGCGGGGCCGGGGCGCGGCGCGGGGGGAGGGGCGGCAGCGGCGGCCGTTCCGCCCCGCCCGCACTCACCGCAGCGGCCGCGCGCGCCGGGCGCGCTCCCGCAGGCCGGGCGCGCTCCCGCAGGCCGCCCGCGCCGCGCGGGCCGGGCGCGCGGGGCCCGCTCCGCTCCCGGCGCTTCCGTTACCGGCGGCCGCGGTGGGCGGGGCCAGCGCGGTGGCCGCGCCCCATTGGCCCGTCGGTGGAGGGCATGCAAATGAACGCGGGGGCGGGGCGGGGCGGGGCTGGAGCCGCTTGTCGTGAGGCGCAGAGGGGACGGGGAGGGCCCGGGGCCGGGGGACGGAGCTGCTCTTGTAGCTGTACCGGATTGTCAGCGCCGATACCGGCACCGGCACCGGCACCGTCCCAACCTCAGCACCAATCCCAGTGCCAAAAAGCAGTCTAAACACCTGTTCCACTACCAAGACCAGTACCAGCCCTAGTTCCAGTATCAATGTCACTGCCTGTGCTAGTAGCAGCACCCGTTCCTATCCGAGCACCAGTCCCTGTTCCAGCACCAGTCCCAGCTCCAAAATCAGTCCAAGTACCTGTACCAGTACAAATACCAGGCCCAGTGCCAGCATCAATACCAGTTCAGTGCCAGTCGCAGTCCCCGTACCTTTACCAGGCCCAGTCCCAGTTCCGGCATCAGTCTCAATCCCAAAACCAATCCAGGTACCTGTACCAGTACTAAAACCAATACCAGGCCCAGTTCCAGTCCCAGTCCAAGCACCAGTACCAGTACTAGTACCAGTAGCAGTCCCAGTTCCAGTTCTGATACCAATAGCTGTTCAGGTACCTGTCCCTGTAGCTGTATGTGTACCAGGCCCAGTTCCAGCCCCAGGATCAGTGCCAGTCACAGCTCCAGTTCCAACACCAGTAACAGTCCCAGTCCTAGTTCCAGTATGGGTACCGGTACCAATCCCTTGTGGTACCAGAGCTGTGACACCATGCTGGTGCAAGGTACAGCAGCAGAAGTGACCATCACAGCGTGCATAGCGTAGATCACACAGGGCAAAGAGGGCAGCAGTAAGAGCCTGCTGCAGATGCTCGGGGCCATGGGCAGCTCTATGCCACAATGAGGTCTGGAAGCAGCAGCAGCACCTCTAGGACCAGTTAGTAAGAGAAGCCACAGTGCTGAGCGTAGATCACCGCAGCCCTTTGGTGCAGACGGTCTAGGAGGGGAGCTGCTGAGTGGAGAAGCTGGCAGTGACACCAGCTACAGCACTCTGCAGTCTGCCAGTGGCCCGGTAACTTCCAAAACACAGGCAGTCCTCATACATGTGTGCAGTCATTGCAACACATCCTGCAGTGAAGGATTTTCATTGAGCAGCATGCCAAGAACAACACAGGTGGAGTGAAAATGATTAATTTCTCCAGTTCTGAGGGAGTGTCAAACAGGATGTTTATCCAGAGTCTGGCTGTGCTGACCTTGCCTCTGAATACAGAGTTAGAAAAGGTTATTTATTTGAGTTAAAAAGTCAAACAGCCCATGGTGAATCACTGGAGGTATTTCACTGGCATGAATATAATGCTTCTGGAATAAAGAAGCTTTCTGGAAGTAGAGCCATCTTTTTTCATGTTAGTTGTACTGACATTGTTGGAAAGCACATGCAGTTTGTTGGAACATACATATCCTGCCTTGCTTTATGGATCTATACAGAGGCTAGAAGCAAGGAAGGATTCTGTTACCACCTTAGCTGCTGAATGTCTGTTGAACATCTATTTTAATTGAAAAGATGCTGACAATGCTTTAAGTCTAATGTGGTGCACTTTGAGTCATCTATTTCTATTGCTATTGTTGTCTGCTGTGTATTTTTTAAATAAGGGTCAGGCTTTTCACAGAATTTGTGTATTTGAAGTTACAGTAGCACAATGCACTGTAACTTTCTGGCAGCCAAAAGTTTTAAAGAGGTTTCTGTTTAAAACTCTGAAATGTTTCTATGCCTTGAAGTGTGCAGTAGAGTTGATATTTTGTTGTGTGTTTCTTCCCTTTCTTTGTATGTTTAGACTGATAATTAATGATGGGGCGTAAACTTCTCTTGAGATAATATCTTCATTGAAGAGAAAACATAGACTGTCATGGGACTATTCTTAGAAAGCTACATGCTAATACCAGACTCCTTATGGCAACAAAGCATAAAAACCTTTCAAATCCAAAGATTTCTGTGGGTATGTGATGTCATATGTGTGCATAGACTAACAGCCTATCTGAGGAAGATGTAATTGCATTAATTGATTCTCATCAGCCTCTACTTCAAGCAGCAAAAAGGCAGGAAGTGGAGAGGGTTGGCCACATGACTTGAGTTACAAACCCATTCTCACAGGGAATGGTGAAATGGAAGTGAAAGAGAAACTCCCTAGTACTGCCTGGTACATAAATTGTAGGATCATGGAAGAATTTGGGTTTGAAAGGTCTGATGAAGTTCTTTAATCCAGACTCTTTACCAAAGCAGGCCTTATTTAAAATCTAGATTAGGTTGCTCAATTCCTCATTAAAACTTTTTTTTTCCCCTCTCCAGGCATGTCTGCTGAACTGTTTTCAAGGGCAAGAAGCTTTTGTCCTGTCCATTCCAGAATTTCTTGTGTTGCAACTTGCGCACATTGACTCTTTCTTTTCAGTGTAACCCAGTGAGGTGAGCTCCCTCAGTCTTCCTGGCTGTGCCTTTCCCTGGGTAGGAAAATAACAGGCACAATGTCTCCAAGCTGGTAAAAGCTACCTGAAGCAGAGGGAAATTACAGTCAATTACCCTAGGGCAGTGCTTCTTTAATTGTATCAGACAAGGGATTAAAAGAGGCTTCACCTTGGTCGTCTTTGAGGAGAGCCACAAAGGTTCAGAGGGCTGGAGCACCCCTTTTCCATAGACAAACAGAGAGAGTTTGCTGTTAGCCTGGAGAAGAGGTGGTTCCAGGGAGACCTCATTGTGACCTTCTATCCTTGGAAGTGTTCAAGGACGGGTTGGGTGGGGCTCTGAGCAACCTGGTCCAGTAGAATGTGTCCCTGCCCATGGCAGGGGGGGTTGGAACTAGAAGATCTTTAGGGTCTCCTCTAACATAAACCATTATTAAACCTCCAACATTCTACAATTATATGATCTAGCACAACCTCCCGTTTAAATCAGGGTCAACTATGAGATCAGGTCATTTTGTTCAGGACTGTACCCAGTCAGGTCTTAAAACCTACAAGGATACAGACCGCACTACCTCACTAGCCAACCTCTTCCAGTGCTTGATATTTGACACTCATTTGCATGAAAGAAATTTCCCTATATCCTCTCATGACAGATTAAGCCTTCTGACTCTTCTCTTACCAGCATGCACAGTAGTGAGGAGCCTGGCCTGGTCTTAAGCTCTGCAGAAGGAATCTTCTCTTGGAAGACTGCAGTTAGTTACTCCAACCCAAGCCTTTTCCAGGCTAAGCAGGTCCAGGTCCATCAGTTTCTCTTCACAGGACAAGTGCTCCTACCTCCTGACTGTCTTGGTGCTCCTCTGCTGAAATTGTTTCAGTTGATTTTGTCAGCCTTTTGTATACTGATGAGGCTCAAACTGGATGCAGTATTTTAGATGGGGTTAAAAAATCCTAGTATTACTTTCTTTTGAGATCCTGAATATGGTTCTGCTATGTTATAGCCAAGGGTGCAGTTGTCCCCCACAGCCTCCAGGGCACACTGTGGGATTACATCCAGCTTTCCATCTACCAGGACCACGTTGCTTTTTCAGAATAGCTGCTCACCATTTCCTAACTCATATTGTTGCCAGGGGTTATCTCTTTGTCCATTTTCAGTTTCATATGGTGCCTCTCAGCCCACTCCTCCAGCTTGTCTGTGTCCCTCTGAAGAGCTGCTCTCTGCCCTTGAGTATATCAACTAAGACAAGGAACATGAACTGTCATTATACATTGTCCAAGAGGGAAAGTGGGTGATTCTTTGGAATTTGCCATTTCATAGTAGATTTATTTTTAATAATCAGTGTAATGTTACATATGTGTAACTGAATGATAATGTAAATGACAATGACATATAATTCCGCCAGCATTAACTGAAAGTAAGCAGAAACCAAATAGAACAACCAAAGAAGGAATAAAATACAAACACTCCATGCCTCCCAAGACCTCCCATAACAATACAATGACCGTACCATGAAAAGAAAATACTGACAGTGTGTTGCAACTTTTCAGAAAACTTCAAGATTTTATGACAGGCATGTGTATTGCAGCATAAAGGAAATCATAGGATGCATGTGATGTCTGTGGTATCCACAAACTTTTACACTCAAAAATACAGTTGCCCATAGGCAAGAGAAGAGATTGAGGAAATACTCTGCTTATTACAGAGCATCATATCTACAGGCCATGGCTGCCCACCTCAAATAAGGCATTGGTCCTGAGATGTGGAGGAAACTGTTGAAGAACAGTTTTACATTCTTTCTTTGAAAGTCTACATCCTCTTGATTTGTTGTTCAAGGAGCTGTTAGATGTGTCAGGTGCTTTTTCTTAATCTGAATCTCCTGCATCCTTCTGTTTTCTAGAAGATCCTTTTCTAGTACTGTTCCTGCTTTGCTTTCCACAGCTATGCCTATTCTGCACTCTGTGAGAGATGGAAAAGGTCTGGGAACTTCTCAGTTCTTTGATTACTTTTTTTTATTTTTCTTTTTGGTGATACTGACTGAAAGCCATTGTCCCAAGCTGTACATGTTCTACCCCTTATCAATGGAGAATAAACACCCAAGAGACTTCCTTGTCTCCTTTCACTTTTCTTTCACATTCCTATATGGTTTTTTCCCCCCTTCCCTGGTTGTCATGCTCTCGTATCCAGTACTTCACCATTAGTTGGTTGGTTAAAATTGCCAGTTGCCTTTCTGTCTTCTTTTATGGGTAGACTGAGTTCCACTATCCCTGGATTGTTTGGTTGGGTTTTTGTTGTTGATTTTTTGGAGTTTTTTTTTCTTCAGAGAGGAAGAGTCCAGGAAGTTTCCAACTCCTCAGCTGACATAAAGAAAATTTAAATGCAAAGATGTGCACTTGTAGCAGCTGCAGAAAGCAGAGAGCTTTTAGTTTGATTGTTCTTCTGTGGAGATGAACATGGAAAACTCACAAGGAAGAACCCACTTTAATACCTGCAGTAATTGTTGACTCCTACATTTTCTAGGCTGGCACAACATTGCTAACTGCAGCATTGCATAATGACTGTTTACCTGAGTCAGTCAGAGAAGAGATAACCTCAAAACCAGTGAGTATGCCAGCACCAGCATAATTTCTCAGATATGACACATGAACAGCTGCATGGGGCTGATTCTCTCTGACCCTGCAGTGCTGCTCCCTCTGTGTTGTTCTAATGACTGAACTTCACTCATCACCCTACTTCCCTTATGTCCTGGTTTAAGGGATAGGTGTCTGCCCAGGAAGGCGGGAAGCTTCCTGGAATGGAAAATATGACCCCCTTCCCTTCAAATTATTAAAACTTTGAAGTAACAGGGCTTTCAGGCAGAGATAAGGGAAAGGGTATAACACTTCTTTACGAGAATATATATAACAAGGCAAAAAAAACAACCACACCGGCAGCAACAACAAAGAGAACCAGGAACCCAGTGACAGCCTCTCTTGGCTGTCAGGCACGCTCCCCTTCAGTGCAATTCCAGTCACTGCCACCAGGGGCGCTGCTGGCTCCCGGCCGAGCAGGGCAGGTGCGGTGATTCCCCCACAGCTGCAGGGGGCGCTGTGGCATGAGTTCAGCTGCCTCTCCTTGTGGCAATGGCAGCTCCAGCGAGGGGGGAAAGGGGAGATGGCTCCCCTGCCAATTACCAGGAGCAGCTGGTCTCAGTGCCACTCCAGGTGACAAGCTGGTCTGTAGCAAACCACAGTGCAGCCCCATCTAGGGAAACACAGGTGCCCACACCACATGCAACCGCTCTCCCCTCCAATTGCTGAGAGCAGAAAGGGCTGAGTCCAGCCCCTGACCACCAGCCAAATCTCAGTTAGCCCCCTGACATCTCATGGTATCTCTGCATTTCCCAAGAGAAACCCCCTAGCCAGAGAGCTCATTCTCCATCTACTAGCACCCCTTCTTCTGCAACTGCACCCCTTTTTCCCAGGACCATTTCAATGGAATTCCAAGATGTCCAGCTAGGTCCTTTGTCTCATAAGTATCATCCATTCATCATCTCTGATGCAACAAATGGGGAGAAAGTTACCCTAGAGAAAGAAAGGAGGAAAAAAAAACAAAAAAACAAAAAAACAAAACAAAACAAAAAAACAAAAACACAAACTCCTAACATCTTCCTGTGTGGAGTATGCATAGTGTTTGTTTCTATGTACATGCCTGCAATGGACTCCATCAGCCTGAGATTTGAATATGCACATTAGTTCTTTATATAGAGAAAAAAGACTTACCTATAGCCTGATGCATTCCTCTCCCATCATTCATTGCAACCTATGAAAGGATGCAGGGATTAATTGCAACCTGGTTCAATACTGGATAGGGCATTCCTGTCCTCCTCACCTCCTAGTGAGTAACACATAGGGAATGGCTTGTCCATCTTTGCTGCCTATGCTGGGCTGGACTATCTCTGAGAAGAGAGGAGCATTTGCAGAGTACTTTTGAGCCAGTTACATTAGGCAGCACAAGCAAGTATCCACAGTTTCTTCTGTGTCTGGGAAATGTGGTGAGCAATATTTGGATGATCAGAGACAATGCCACACTGCAAACTGTGGGTTTGGGAGACTGTGTTTGTCTGGGAAGTCTGGAGAGGACAGGCATTCATAAGAAAAAGAGGCAAAATTACATTCCACATCTCTCTGCATCCTCGTGATATCTCCATCCACCAGCACTCAAGTGATGTTTACTGGGGTCTGGCTGGGGTAGAGTTAATTTTCTTTGTAGCAGACTGTATGGTGCTGCATGTGGGATTTGTGACTAAGGCAAGCCCTGGTAATGTACCTGTGTTCCAGCTACTGCTGAGCACTGCTTGTACAGCATCGAGGCTTTCTCTTACTCCTACTCAGCTCCCCTCAGGGGTATTTGGGAATTGGGAGGGGACACAAGCAGGACAGCTGACCTAAGCAGATCCATATGATATTGTATGCTCTACAATATCATACACAGTAACAGAAATTGAGGAGAGAGGTATTTTGGGAAGGCAGTCATTGCTCAGAGACTGACTGGACATCAGTCTGCTTTTGCATCACAGTTTTTCCCCCCTTTTTTCCTTCAGTTAATAAACTATCTCAGCCTGTGAGTTTTCTCACTTTTGCTCTCCCCATCCTGCTGTGGTTCTTGGGGGGAGTGAGTGAGATATTGTGTGGTTCGTAGCTGTGGGTGAGGGTCAACCTGCCACAAAGTGAGAAAAGAAAATCTCCACTCTCTCTGGTGTACACACAGACAGACTTCCACACAACTACAGCACATTTCCATACTCAAATGTGCACACACATGTATCCAAGCTGCAACTGATGTACTCACCCCCCCAGTGTTTACCTCAGGATGCTGTGAATTGCACCACAACCAGCTGCATCTGCACCATGTCTGAGCCAGTGCTGGGACACTGCTTGGAGATTCCTTCTACAGGGGACAGAGGCACCCCATCCAGTGACCTTGCTTATACCTCACATGACCTCCTGATTGGAGGCAGGTGGGACTTGGGGCTGTTGCAGAGAGCACCAAGGCATGTCTGGACTACGGCCTGCTCCTCTGACCTGCTCCTCCATGTGTGTACCAGTGTTAGTGTCGAGACCTTAGGCAAACCAAGAGTGGCTAGAGGGCACTGGAGCCCAGGTGCTGTTCTCCTTGGTTCTGCCAGTAGAAAGGCAGGGTTTGGGCAGGAGAGCCCCAGTCCCTGGGTTAAGACCTGACTGCACAGCCAGTGTTGCAGACAGAGCTTTGGCTTTTACGGCAATTGGCCCCTGCTTTGAGGAACAAGTATGAGAGCATTATTTTCCAACCAGCTTTCCAGCCTAACTGGGAAAGCTTGCCCTACAGATACTCTGCATGCAGTGGGATTCTTCTAGTGTCTGTCCTCCTTTTGTGGCCCTCCAGTGGTACTGTGTGTCCTCCTTGGACTCTTTTAACATCTGCTTCTTTCTTGGTCTCTGTGAAGCTACTCTCTGCTCTCTTAAAGTTCTTTCAGTCTTTCTGCTGTATTTTCTCACCTATCCAAGGCTACTGTATGATCTCAGGGTCTCTTTCTTGCCTATCTTTTCCTACTTTTCTGAGGATAATCTTTGTTATTCTTCACATTTGCAGACATTATGCTGCTACTTTCTTCTCTGAAGTTCTTTCAGGCTTTCTTCTAATCTCTCAGTATCTGCGAGGCGACTCTGCTCTCTGGGACTCTCCCAACCTCTCCACTTCTTCCCTAACCTCTCCAAAGCTCACTGAGGGGACTTTGGAGCACTTTCAGTCTTCCTGCTTGTTTCATATCCCACTCACCCTTCAGTCCCTTTTTCTGAAGTTTGACTGGATTTTCTGGGGCTTTTTTAGTCTTCCTTCAAGGTTCATGGCATCTCAGTGGCTTCTCTTCTTTCTCCTTGGACTTTTTCAGTCTTCATGCTTGTTTCCTCCCTTCACCAAGGCTATTTTCTGTTGCTCTTTTAGCCTCTTTCCTCTCTTAGCAGCTGCAGGCATACACTTCTAGAGCACTTTCAGAATCTCTGATGCTTTCTTGTTATTGTCAAAGTCTCTTGTGTGTTCAACATGGTTCTTTTACGCTTTCTACTAGTTCCTTTGCCTCTTTGAGGCTGCTTTGTGTTCTCTGAGTCTTTTACAGATTTTTTGGCTTTTTCCCTTCTTTGATGCTACTCTTGGGGCATTATCAATCTTTCTTCCCCCCCCTTTTTTTTTTTTTTTTTTTTTTTTTTTTTTTTTTATCTTCTCTTGAGGCCACCCTTGGTACTACTGAGTAGTCTGGAGTTCCTTTAATAGCTGTGATACTTCCTTGTTGTCACTGAGCCTCTTCTGTATTCTCTGGCCAGGTCCTTTGCCTTAGCTCGCTCTTTCTTGGCCTCTGACACTGCTGCATTTTGTTTTCTTGAGCACTTACAGGCTTTCTTCCCTTCCCTGAGGCTAGTTTATGCATTCAGAATCTCTTTTGGACTCTCTGTCGCTTTGTTCACTTCTGCTTGGCTCCTGTTTCATCTCGGGATCTTTCAGCCCATCTTCTACTATCCTGGTGTTTGGAGGGCTATTCTGTAATCATTCTCTATCTGAGTGTTAATCAATGTTCGCATTTTGTCTGAGACTTCTCGGTGTCCTCTGGATGTCTTTCAAGCTCTCTACTATTTTGTCCTCACTTCAGCTATTCTGTGTTCTCGGGGACCCTTGCAATCTCTTTCCTGCATCAGGCTCTCAAAACTATTTTTCCATTATTTGGGGTTTTTTTCAAACCTTTTACTGCTTTAATATTGTTTTGAAGGATGAGAGAGGACTGGGGACGGTCGGGTGGAAGCAGGGGAGAGGAATCTTTTCACAAATGAAACAGCTTCAAGAGCTCTGGATTTCAACTGCAGTGGAGCTGGAATAGATCTCTGTGAGTCACCTTTAAGAATTTTTTTTTGTCCCTTTCTAGTTTTGGTGGTGGGGTTAGGAGACAAATGAGCTGAAAGAGGCACCTTTTAAAAAATCCTTTATTTTTATATCGTCCTAGTAAAAATATTTTATATAAAGGCGAAAGTAGGTATTGCATAGAAGAAACACTGGTGCAAACATCACCCGGTGGGAATGGCATGTTGTTTCTTAGTGTCTACTCTCTACTGCACAACAGATGGCTAGCCCAGAGGCAAACATCTCCAGGTTTCCCCATGCCAGCTACAGGATGAAGCTGCTTAACTTATGGACAGAAGTTACATCAGAATTATGTGTGGCCTATTCCATGCTGCTCCCCTCCCAAGAACCATCTGCTGGGAAAACACCCTTTTCCTCCTTGCCTTTTCTATGCCTGACCGATATGCCACCCAGGAAAAAACCATGAGGATCAGTCTGGCTGCCTTCTGTGCTCGCACCCTCCCTGTGTGTGAGTTTGTATTTCATGCATAGAAATGGGGTGGGTGGACACAGGATAGGAGAGTTGGCCTAACGTAGCCATAGTCCAGGAACTCAAAGCATGACATATCCAAGGCATCTTCTGTCATGTTGGAGACACTGATGTCATTGTCTTTTAGCATTTCACATGCTACTTAGCTATGGGCAAATTTTTTGAGCGCGTTCCACCCGGGCTTCCTGTAACAAACAGCCTTGGTACAACCAGGAGTGAGCAGAATTCACTGCTAATTCACACTTCACCGGCTTTCAAATCGAGCTTCTTCAGGCAGTTCTCCTGTTTCCTCTCTGCGTAAGTTCTATGGCAGCTCCCCAGCATGAAGGACAGTAAGACAGCAGGTATGCTACAGTCTGAAGGAACACTCAGAGAAACAGCACTTTCACAGGCTTGAACTGTGCTTTCATGAATTTGAGATACAGGGAGGTATGCATTTATACAAATCGATATTTGTGTATATTAAAGATACTTTTACTCAGTATCAGTTTTTATTTAAAAACATGCTAAAAACTTATAGTTAAATAATCAGAGTGACATTTGGGGAAAACACACAGGCAGCCACCCACCAGCATAAGCAAAAAAAAGTGCATACATACATGAGCCAAAGCTCCCTTTGACCAGCTTACAGGACAATTAGTGCCTTCTCTGACAAACTGAGTGCTGCAACCTCACACTTTCCAGAGCTGTTTTTTGCTGCTTGGAAAGTGGTATTACCTTTCTGCTTCTTTGAGGAAGTCTGTCATCACCTCCCACATCAGAGAGTCAGCTAGAGACACAAATCAGTCCTGCTTTTGACTCCTCTCCTGTAGGTGGCTTCATAGAGATGAATACATGAAGCTCATGTAACTATCTCACTTAATACTGTGCTTAAAATGCCTAAAGTAGTCATTAAAAAAAGATTTCAGGATCTATACTTCTAGATCGTGAAATGGAATGAAGCATTCTAGAAAAATAAGTCTGGATGGAAGGCAAAGTAGCTGAGTTTGCAACTACACATTTCATCTCTGAGTTACTCATAAACATCTTTTATTTCCTTATTACTTTCACTAATATATTTTACCATTTTTGTACAAAAACTGACTGCAGATTAAAATTTAAGATGCGGCAGGTACCACTGTGCGAACCAAAAGGACAGAGATGATGCCCCTACTCAGCCCCGCAGCTGGCTCTTTTTGAGCACCAGAAAATCTAGAGAAAGGTAAGCACCTCAGCCCAAAGGGAGAATGCAGTGGAGCCATCAGCCAAAAACCATCCTGTCTTTTCTTGCAAAAATGGGAACACATCTTAGCAACTTTGGATACAGTCTTACATGTAGCAGCAGATACACTGGGCATCGGAGCCCCTTCTTCAACGTGGAACAGCCATCTCCAGTGAGGCTCAGATGCTCCTGGTCCCAATTTTTGTTAGAAATGGAAGTAAAACTGGATTCAGTTTCTGTGCTTTCCCTCTGCTTCTTCCCTGACTCCTTCAAAGGCTATCCAAGTGAAATAGCTGAACCCATATGGCTTTGTCTGCTTCAGTGGGAAACCAGAGCCCTGTGAAACTTGGGCATTGTGCTCATACGGGCAAGGGCTGTGCTCTAAGAATAGCAACCTTCTTCTTCACTGCAACACCCAAATTCATCTCTATCTCCCACACATTCACACTCCTTCCTGTCACACTGATTTCATAGGAACTCAAAGAAGTGACACATAGGTCACACAAAACGCTATTGCTGCCAGATGTACAGATGCATGCAGGACTCATTAGGAAGACAAATAGGGAACTAAAACCTCCCAGATATAAAGTGGCTCAACAGCTATTCCAGCCCACGAGGAAAAGATAGGCTGAATGATATTATGAAAATTACATCTTTTTAGAGCTTGAAGTATGAATACTCAGACTGGACATTAATTTGTTTACCAGAGGAGTAGTTTGAGATGGCACGACTCTGAAAGGCACAAAATCTCCATCCTCAATATTTTCTGAGACTCAGCCCAATAATGTCATAGTGAACCCAATCTCATGTACGTGTCAATACCTCTTTGAGAGTGACACTAGATGAGGTAACCTTTGAAGGTCGCTTCTGACAGCTGTCCATGCAAAAAGCAGTTTCTTTCAGAGCTGAGTCAAGTCCTGATTGAAGTTTAATCAGAGCATCCTCCACTGTCTGAGCCTTTCCTTCTTCCTTCACAAAACAGCAAAAACCTGTAACAATGGGTGGTAAGTGGGGGCCCCTTGCAATGAAGAAGCATTCAAAGCAGAGAAATACACATTCAAGTTTTCTAACAGGAATGTTGGTAAAAATATGCATTGAGTAAACTACCCCAGTTTACTCAAGTAAACTTGGCGATCTGTCAGCAAAAACCAATTCTGTACTGAAGGTGTGCCAATACAGAGCATCTCCCAGTGCTGTTCTGGAGATTGCCCCTTTCCTGCATCATCTGGTCAACTTGTAATCAAACTGTCTTTTCTAGCTCAGGGAGACAGCTGTCTGTGGCCTGAGGAAATCCCTACAAAAAAGGCCATGGCATGATAATGGTGCCATCAAATTGCCATCCCCTTCCTTCACATCCAGCAGCTTGCCGTGCCTTGGGCAGACTTTTTGAAGCAGACAACACAGTCAGTGAAGTCTGCTGCCAGTAGATCAGACTGCAATCTCTCTCCTTTGTGCCAGCAGTAACTTGCTTAGTCAGTACTTTTAGCTTTCGAAGTAGCATGACATAAAGCAGCCAGGCACTGCTTTGGGTGAGTAAAGGCATTGGAACTTTGCCTCGCAGGAGCAGGAAGCTCAACATCTAGTCCAATGGGAAGGCTTTGCAATCCATCTGAGGAAAGAGTCTCTGATTTTAAGGGAAATACTTTTGTTACAGTAAGGGCATCAAGGCCCTGATAAAGGTAGGTGCTGCCTCCCCATGGACTTGAGAAAAGTTATGTCTTTGCCCGCACCTACTGTCAACTTTGCAAAACATGTCCTCTGGAGATCGCACAGCAGTTCCCAAATTAATGTACAATAAATGTGTAAAACCAAAAACAGTAAGAAGTTATAAGTCAGGCAACTAAATTCTAAGCTATATCCATCATAATAATAATCATCATCATTATCATAATAAAAAAGTATACACCGTAAGGTACAAGAAGCTGCAGAGCAAAGCAGCTCCAATTCCTAGGATTCTCAGTTAGAGTGGCTTTTCCGAGTCTTCCAGTAAATCGGACACAAGGGTTGAAAACCTAATGGAAGACTTTGAAGAATTCTCCCTTGAAGTCAAACACACGTAATTTTCGCACATAGAGCATGGATTAGTAGAGCAAAACATTTTCTTAAGTTAAGGAACATTCTTAGAGCAGATCTATGATTTCGTGTAGAAAATCCATTTGTTTGGGGAGTTTCCCCCCTCTTTGGCAAATAAATGGCAAATGTGAAACAGAAAAAAAAAAGAAAGAGTCAAATAAGTTGTGATAATAACGGGACAAGTAACAACAAAGTGGATCTGTCAATGGGACGGATTTCCTCAGCAGGGCTAGGCGTGATGCTCCTTGCAGTCATTCTTTGTGTTCATTTTATGATGAGACAGAAAGGTTGATGTGATAATGTTTCAGAGGCTTTAGGCATCATATTTTTTGCCAGTCCTGTGAATCTGCTGGAATAGTGTCATGGAGAAGGCCATGCCAAGAATCTGAAGGAAAACAAACAATAAGGAGTTTAGTACAGGAAGGCTGCTGAAACTGCACTGCTGACCTGTATTCATGGCCCAGCTGCAGCTTGAGCAGTCATTCTACACTAGCCATATTTCTCAAACTTCAACACTGAGCTGTAAACCTGAATGTATGTTGTTCAGGCACATAGTGATGTCCAGGGTTTTATCAGAGCACAGATGGAGGCCAAAATGCTCTCAGGGTTCTTTGTTATACGTGCAACATTTTTTTGGAATCAGTATGTACAAGCCACTCTTCCCTTTGACCCAACAACTTGTGCTTATTTAGTCAGGTAACTGTGACTGAAAAGATCAGATTCAGACATTCTCCCCCAGAGGTACGGCAGTGATAGAATCATAGAACATTCTGAGTTGGAAGGGACCCACAAAGATCATTGAGTCCAACTCCTGGCCCTGCACAGGATAACGAAAATCACACTATGTGCCTGAGAGCATTGTCCAAATGCTTGAACTCTGGCAAGCTTGGTGCTGTGACCACTTCCCTGGAGCAAGAATCCCAAAACCATAACAGATTATTATGATACTTCTGCACTTGTTTGTTTGTTTTTTTAACACATCGACCTCCTCAGTTCAGTGGCCATGATTTGACTGATTTTGGTAATTTCTAGAACTTGCTTTCAAAATTAAAAATCAACCAGTTCCTGAAAGGACAGCGTAACAGATGGCTTAATATGGGGATTCCAAAGAGGTACCCTGAAGTCAAAACACGGGCAAGTGAAACACCAGTGTAGCATGTCTTCCTTGCAGGACAGACTACTGACCTACTCCCTTTTTGAGCACTTGGCCTTAAGGGAACCCATAAAACAAACCTAACTTTTTGAAATAATATTCCAACTCAAAGCAGTTGAACATCACTTTTCACACAGCAGAGTCCAGAATGCTGACAGCAAATCAAAGCCATGTTGAAAAACATCAGTCCAGTATTACCTGCATTATGAGGACGCACATCCCAATCGAGCCAAGGACATGCTTATTGTCATCAAACCAGCTCATAACTTTCTCATAACATCCCTGAAATGAAGAAAGATGAAAATTGAAACCCCAAGGTCACATTTTCTTTCATGTGCATTCCCTCTGTTTTGTTCCTCCCCACCCCTACCTAAGACCTGACCTAGGCAAAGCGAGCTTTACCGTTTTCCACAGCGATTCAGTAGAGTTCCGTCCACAGTCTTGGGAGTTTTCCATACAACATCGGTCTGGAACAATGTTTTCTCCTAGCACTGGGTACCAATCTGTATAGTCATTCACACCACAGCACTTCATCTGTGCAGAAGTAAAGGATTAATAAATTAACTAGCACAATTTATAAATCGCGCACAACCACAAACTTTTATTTCCACCAAATCACTCTGTATTTTTAAAAAGGCTACCACAACACTTTTCTAGTTTTAAGGTGTTCTGTGGTTGCTGATCACCTAAAGCAAATACTTAAACTCAAAGGAAAAATAAAACCAAAGAACATAAATGGCTCCACATCCAAATCTTCTTGTCACAGAGACATGAGCCCAAACACCAAAACATAAGGTAAGAACCCCACAACTGCTAAAAGCAAAATCCTGCCAAAGCTGCAGTGCCACCTATGCAGGTTTTGTTGCCTCTCTGCTCTTACAGATCATCTCTATGCCTCTGATAGCCACAGAGAATCCCAGACAGGCGAGCATCTTTCATCTTACAGGTGAAAGTAGTACAGGAGTACACTTTGATCTTGGGTTTCACAGTATTCATGGGTTTCACAGTATTCCCTGGATGTTCAAGAGTGCAAAATCAGAAATCAAAACCTGCATTAGCCATCTTTTAGACTAGGCATGGATGCCACACTTAACAGACTGCAGCAGCCTTGATGAAAACATTGTTACTTTCTTACTATTGAGAAAATATGTTACCTCTGCTTGAATGATATTCCATGCATTTTTCAGTCCAATATTATTTTCTGAATTGTATAGCTTCATACCTTCTTTCAAATCCTTCTTTGCACTCTCACTGACCTGCACCATGTAGAAGATAGAGGAAGTCAATGCACTGTGAAAGGACCAAATGGTACAGACATACACAGAATGTCCAACTTTTACCTTCTCTCACCACAAACTTAACATGGGTAAAAAGCTTCAGGATTCTCATAAATCATTGGGACCTTTAAGCAGCTGCCAAGGCCTAGTCTCTCCCTCAGATTGCAAAACAGTAGGTTAATCCTCTTGACATAGGAGACCTCTCCTAAAAGTCCATCATACAGTCATCATCTGATTCAAACCAGCTGAACATGAACAGCACCAATCTGCTGAGCTTTCTGTAACCTTGCCAGAGACAGCTGTTGGCAATACCCCACAGCAGCCTCTCCTGCCTGTGAACCCCTGTAATTTGCTAAAATCAGAAAACCAGAGTCCCAGCTTCCCAACCTTAGCAGAGCTATCCTCGCATGGGTTCAGGAAGGCTATAGTGAATAGCCAGTACAAAACCAGTTGAAAAAAGATATTATTGTTTTTCTCCTTGTGGGAGCAAGCTTGAAGAATTTATGACTTTCAAATGTGCTCTTCTTTCTTTAGAAGACAAGGTTGGAATGCTTAACAGGAGATCTGAGATCTTCCATTTCTTGTATTAATTTCAGTCTGAGCCCAGAGTCCTGGATGCAGGTAGGAATGTACCTTGCTTCTGACAGCAGTAAGCTGGTAGAAAAGAAAGGATTATGGTCCTGGCATAAAGGTCAATGATATTATAAGATATGTTTCATCCCTCTTTTACAACCCAGTAAAAATTAGCAGTTCACCTCACCTCCCTGAAAGTAGTAGGCATCGTAACGACCATCTGAGAAGAGATAAAGGTCTGGGAGGAGCTCTTTGAAAGTAAGTCTGGATATATTCATACTGTAAGGTTCTGCCCTGTGTTTAGTAAGGTCTGCAGCTCCCCAGTCACTTTTCCAGTGTTATGTATCTGATGGGCCAGCCAGTTGTGCCATACTTAGTCACTATGAGATAGCAGATTCCTACAGATAGGCTGTATGAGAAACTCTTGATCCATTCTGCACTCATGCCAAACTCTATGGGACTGCTCAGTCAAGTGAGACAACTGGTGGCATTTAGAATAACCTGTGAATATATCATGCCTCTGTCCTCCTGTCCTGTTCCAAGGGTTGGACCTAAGAAGCTAAAAGGTTTCAAGCAGGACCTTTCACAACCCAGGACTACAAAATGCTCAGCTTCTTGCAGACATCAAACATGTTGAAGGCTATCTAAGATTTCGGACAAGACAAAAAGGGAGGCTCTGGACCATGATTTTATTTCAGGGATTTGTCTCCTGCTTGTTCTCCTCATCACTTCCTCCTCCCCCTTCAGAAGCAGCTTACAATAGACAGCCAAAATTTCAAGGTTAAGCCTTCACCGAAGGAGAAGATCCAGGAGAACCCACATACCTTCATCAAACAAAACACTTAACCTGGTTTACATGCTAGTAAAGATAATTAATCTGTGTGGCATATTTCCTTACCTTGTCCATATAAACAAAGAATAAAATGACTAGTATCAGCTCTGCCAGAAGAATTATCAGCAAAACGATGAAAAACTAGAACAAAGAAAAAAGAGATGGTGTATAAACACTTGCCAACTAGAGAGTAAACCTGGAGCTGCTAGAAACAATGAAGACAATAGGCTTACTACCAGTTTGCAGGTTTCAGCCATGCTTTTGTCTTGCTCCTTTTGACTGCTGTCACAGCACACAGTCCTGGGAGTCTCTTTCCTTCCCACAGACTACAGGACAGATGCTAAATCCCTTAGCACAAAGATCAGTGTGACATGCCTCAGAAATGCTTCCCTAGCAGATGGGCTTGAACCACATGTGACTGTGGAATAGTCACCATATTACTCAGCACTTCTATTCCCAGCTCTGTATCTGAAATCTCTCTCTCTGCAGAAGCATCCCAAGTGTGAGTTCTAGTAGTTTCCCACTACTTTTCATGCCCAGTAGGCACTTTTTTCCCATGACTTTATGCCCCAGCAGACTCCAGACAGGCACGACACCTGACCCCCAGACACGGGAGAAGAAGCAGTATGGAGCACAGCTAGCTCTTCAGTTGGAAACTCATGACAGTCATGATAGTATAAAATGACTTTTGCAGAACCTCGTACGAGTATAAAATCTTTTTTAAAAAATTAAGTTGGTGTTGCAGTTAGCATGGATAAATCACATGGACTTCAACACTAGTCTCTGTTTGCTTTCCTAGCTGTGCAACACACAAAACCAAGCAATCAGCAAAAAACTTTTGCCTCCAGTTTAATTCTCTGTGGTGGTTTAAGGAATTCTGTCCAGCTGTTCCCCAACGTCATGTAAGGGAGAGTTCTGCACAAGGAAAATATGCTCCTTAATGTCACAGCATCTGGATTTGTAAGCTGTGACTGAATTGGGACTGGCCTGCCTTGAAAGCCCTCCTCCCACCTTCTGCCACGATACCGCTCTCCTTGTAGGGGAGTTTTCCTCTCCCCACCATTTTTTTTTGGAGGGGGATATTTATATGGGGGGGTATTACATATTCCCCCATATAACCTCCCATCATTAGTCAGGGAAGCTAATGATGAAACCTCCTGAGCGCATGCAGGAAGATCCACATTGTGTTTTCTGAGAGGGGTTCTCAGCCTCTGTGCTTCAGTGCTGATCAGGGAATTTCAAGGTCAAACTATTTATTTTTTATTGTAAGGCCTAGCAGAAACCTCGACTTCTTAACTTTGCCTCAGATGGTTTCCACCATCCTCTGACAAAGGCCTTAGATAAGGGCAATGTAGAAAACAGCCATGAGAGGCTTTGAGCAGCTCTGAGCCTAAGATTTTTTTCTTTCCAACAGACATTTCCAGAAGGGCTATCCAGGTTGATCTTACAGTTCGTGCTTAACCATTCAGAGGTAACTGACAGCACTTTGCTTTGCTACCTAATACATTAGGGCACATAGTAACAAGGACACATTTGCTACTAGACCATTGATATCACTGCGACCAAAGCTGTGGGATATCATACTGTGAGCCTACAGAAGAGTGAAAGCCAAGGGCAATGTCACAGTGAGCCACAAGACTATTTTGCACTGGTCATTCAAATAAAATAATAACAAGGCAACAGCCACTGTTCTTAGTGAAAAGGAGTATTGATGTCTTACGCTCAACAGGAGGCACTTGTTTTCCTTGATAGCACCTAGGCAGCCCAGGAAGCCGGTCACCATGATCACTGTGCCAATGGCAATGACAAGGTTGGCAGCTGAAAGTGATGGAAAGCTGGGAGAAAATGTGGCGAAGTTCCCTTGTGACACTGACAGCCAGATGCCCACGCCCAGCAGACCACAGCCACATAACTGCAACGAGACAAACAAAAGAAAGGTTTCACCGTTAACATAAATGTCACTGTCTCCTTCCCCCAAAACTCTGAAAAGAAAGAATTTCACAAGCAAGTTCTCAGGTAAGTGTTCTGCAGTGATACTTTCAGTGACTTAATGCTGAAAGAAAGTAAAATTATATGTTCTTACTTAGACTTGGTCATGTTACCTGTACTTATAATTCTACTTAAAAGCCACTGGATGGCAGAATTCTCTTCTGAGAGACTTAGCACATGAAACCAGGCCTACCCATTGACCTCCCAACAGCAGCCCAATGCAATTTCTCTCTATGAAAATAAAAAATATTATTTGAAAGAATGCTCCATTGCACTTATTTGTGCAGTCACCTGCAACGTGTCAGAGTATCCAGCCCTGTATTGCCTCATCCTAGGTGAGGCAAGGAAGTCCTGAAGACATTTACAATCAAAAGCCTCATTTCAGTAAATATTTGTCATAAAATGCTCAGTCATAGTAGCCAGGTTGGGTTTCAGTATGAGTTCTCATAGCTTTAGTGTTGATAGCCAGTGTTCACAAAATGTCACCAAAATCAGATTTGTAGGTACATTATCTACATCAATATCAAACCTTATGCAAGATGCTCACAGGCATTCCCAAGGGAAGCAGGGTACCAGTTGCATTGGGTAACAGAGGAAATGTTCACAATTCTTGTAAGGAGACTGGGAAGCACCTCTTGCTTCCAAAACTCAACACACAGTTAACTCCACAGAGTGGTTTGGGGAGCTTTGCATCACCAGGTATGGAAAGATGTCAAAACATCTGTGCCCAATAACAGAGCTGGATACAGCTGCAAGAGGAGTGTGTGTGTGTGTAGCAGGAGAAAGTCAAACACCTGCTATCCCTACGGGAAGACTGGTACAAAACATACACGCATGTGGCAGGAGAGGACTTTTTCTTCTTCCCTCAAATTTGTCCTCTCCACTTAAAAATCTTGAATTTATTTCTCATTGCCTTTCATGGTATGTCAGCAAGGTCAGTGTGAACTTGGAGTAGTAAAGAGCTGTGGGGGGATGCAAAACAGAAGCCTCCTGATATTCTGCTGCAGGATCCAGTGGACACAGCCACACGTTTAAACTGTCTGCAGCTCATGGAATCAGCCACCCTATTGCTCCTGCTTTAAATTTCATCTACTCTGTCCTTGAATTACTGCAGTTTTGGTGCCTCAAGCTCACTCAGGAATCCATCCAGTAGTTCAGCTGTTTCCACCGTCAGATGAGAACTGCAGGCAGTTGCTGGGGCTGAGAGCTTAATGGTTCAGGAGGTCAGAAACAGCTCCCACCACACAACATTCATTTAAGGTATTAAATGGCATTTCTAAGCTGCCAGGGCTGCCATTGCCATTAGCTGATGGCACTTTAATCAATGACTTCTTGACACTCCATGGATGAGACTGTAAATGTTTCCAAAGAAGTTTCTACCAAAGACCAAAACTGTTCAGTGTAACTTTCCATCAGATCCTGAATTCACACTTTAAAGGTCATTCACAAATGTGTTCCTTGGACTTTTATACTCTGTTAAGTTCAGAAATCACAGCCCTAGCTCAAGTGTTTTGAGAGAGTGCAATGAGTTCTGGAATCATTAGGCCAAAAGCAATAGATCATTGCAGAAAAACAAGGTGGTGGTAAGGGCAAGGTCAGAGAAAAAGGCTTACAAAGGAAGGACGAGTAAAGGACAAAAAGGACTATATATGATTAATACAAAGCTCAGCCCATAAAGAAGCACACCTCAGAATCCAACACCAATTTTAAGATTGTAGCAAAAGAGAGAGAAGAAAGAAGCCCTAACCAGCATCTCTTTACCATTTGAAAAATCCTGCAGCACAATTCTAGAAAGAGATTTGGTCTAGAAGAGAAAGGTAGGTAGGAAATTACTCCAGAAGGTTCATATTTATGTTTATTTAGAAAAAGTTAGAAGCACCTAATTGCTTAAGTGAGGGAAGGCAGATTTACCTTCAATTATAGAAAATCAGGAAACGGACATGTGCTCCATAGGGTGGACATGAAAACAAACAAACAAAAACAAACAAACAAAAAAAAGACTATGAGCAGAAGGAGAATCAAAGCTGGAAAGCAGAAAAAGACAGATGACCTCTGTCCCTTTGTCAGGGTCTCAGTTCAGGAGACCTCTACATACACTTCCATACAGGGCATATAATTTCCTCACTTGCTTGTGGTAGCCACATTACTGTTTTGGTAAACTCAGGAGCAAAACACTGCTTTTTGGCAGAAGACCATTCACCTGCACCTTCCCCTTTCCACAATGCCTTGAGCAGGGAAGAAGCATTGACACTTGATGTGAAATGTTTGCAAAAAAAATCTGGTGGATTTGCAATGCACCTGTGCAGTCCCAAGGCAGACCACTATGGAGAAGAGTGCCAGACATATGGGCACACCAGGAGAAGAGTCCTTTACAATGCAAAATAAAGTGGAATGTCAGCTGAATAAGGCTACAGACATACCCACATTTGCCATTTCTTCCTGCAATTTAAAGCCCTGCTGAAGACTGTAATGGAGTAACTTCTCTCCAACTGTTGTAGTGATCGAGCGAACACACCAAAAGTGCACAAAGCGATTACAGTTCTGTTCAGAGCTTTCTGACAACATGCAAGAGAGCACTACTGCAATCATACCACAGTGTCTGCAATGGTCACGCTCTCAAAACAGCTCACTCCTAAACTAAAGAAACTTCACATACCTTCTACCTCCCAGAGTAAGATTTCTCCACCCCTAAATTACACTGAAAGTTCAGATTACATAAAACATCAGGTGATGAAGTGACTGTTAAAGGCTGATCTACGCAATTGGGATTCTCTAGTGCCTGGAGAGTAAAAAGTCAGAAAGAGATTTGATAAAAACCGTGACGACCTAAAAACTTCCACAAGGTGGCATCCCATACCAAATAGCACTAGAAGTTTAAGGCAAATTTGGTATTTCTTCTCTCCACAGATCCTCGATTTTTGTGCTTTCTTCTCTGTATTTTTCTCTGCCATTCTACTGCATAGCAGTACTGATGATGCTAAAATTTATGCTTTAAACTTCAGGTCCCATGACAAATGCTTTTTTCACTCGTGCTTCTTTAAAAAATCCCAAATAATTCCACTGACATGGGACTTAATTGCATACAACCACACCAATCAAAGCTGGCTAGGATTCTCGCAATAAAATACCTTTCACTGACACTTTATTCTATACCAGTCTCATTTTTTATACAACGTGAAGGCTACAAAAATGCTCTGACATCTATTTATTCTCACAGGATCCACCTCTTTCTGTTAGGAAGAACAGAATCCTGGAGTGTGAAAGCAGCAAGGATATATCAAGTCACCTTATTAATTCCTTTTTCACCATATAATTAAATAATATACGCTGCTTGGTATTTAATTGTGTGAGAGTGATGGCACTGATATTCCTTCCCCAGAGAAATGGTTCAACAGAGTAATAAATTTCACTGGATTTTACTTCTCAAAAAATGTTGGCTCGTTTCCCTCTCATGATTAGAAATCATCATCCTCTAGGCAACCATCAAATCTCTCCTTCCCCTGGTGTTTATGTCACTGCAGAACACTACCATAAAGTCAGTCACTTTTACTTATAGGGCAATTTATCCAAGCTATGGTACACATATTTTGAGCTTAAAAGGAACACCAATGTTCCTCACAGGTTCTCCCACACGTTGAATTCTCTACAGTACCTCAGTGTCTATCTGTCTTCATCACTGTGCCCAGAAAATATAAAGCATTCTAGGAAACATTAAGAGTATCAAATGCTTCGAGGGAAATTAGAACTCCAGCTAAACTCAGATAGAAAGAAAACCCAAAACAAGCCTTTCCCTGACAAATGCTCAATTTATTCTATTCTGCATTTTTGAGCATTGTGTGAACTAATACAACAATACAAACTTTCACAACAGAGCATTTTACCCAGGTTTAGCTGCCTTAGCCATAAAAAGATACAGGAAGAGTTTACAAGACCCAGGAATGGACAACACAGATGGTCAGAGGTATGCCAAGACTGACATATTGTACAGAAGGAGATTATGCACAGGATTATCTAGCCTGGGAGGAATTATTAGACAGGATGTGAATGAAATATTCACAACTCTAGAGGTCAGTAAGAAAACCAAACAGCCTGTGTCTCAGTCCTTTCCAATAATAGGAACAAGGAGAATAATAGCAAGCATTTGTAGTACGCTTTGCTTCACACAACTGAGAAGTAAATTGATGAATTATGCCACAGCTGGTTACAAGAATCAAGCATTGTGCCCACTGTTGTCAGTGAGGGTTAGATAATTTTTGATATTGGTATAGCATTTGTGGTTTCTTAGCATTTACACAAATAATGACATTCCATGCCTCTCAGAGTAAGATAATGTGAGCAGAATCCAGCAAAACTACCAAGCAGCAACAAGCTAGGGTAAAGAAGGGGTAGGAAATGCCATTCTGGTAATGTTTATTAACTGAATAACATTGACAGACTTGCCCTTGAAGTCATTGAACAGCATCAGAAAAAGGAATCTGATAAGGAAGGTACTACGAAGAGGAAAAGGGATGAGGCCATATTCTTGTTGACTTCTGCAGTTATTCCATCCCATGCAAAGAATGTGTGATGGAAAAGCTGCACAAATAGGTGTGTGTGAGAAGAAGAGTTTGTTTTTGACATCAGACTTTCTCGTGCTGCTTAAACACCAGGAGAGCTCTTAACGTGCTTGGAACAGAACAGAGACATTTAAAAACCAAATAATGAGAGACAACCACAAGGGACAAAAAGAAGCAAGTGTCTCAGTTTGTACTCCACCTCGAATAACATGCCCTGGGCCATCTGTGGCCCAGTTACAGAGAACAGAAAGCTCCCCACCTTCCCCTGTGCTGTGTTAGAACAGGAGATCTTGCCCGAAGCAAAAATGATACAATGAAAAATACACGGTACAGCTTAAATATGGCCCCATTAAATTGGCAAAAAGCACAGGAGGTTTGTTACAAGGAAATACAGACAGTATGACTGCAAAAAAAAAGTTGGGGATTAATTTCAGGACAACTGCAGTGACAAAAAGACACTCTGAGTTAGGTTTTGACAGATTTCTGTCGAAACAAAGTCAACAGGAAGATGACCTGCACCAAAAGGACAAGCACGAAGAAGCCACGAGGACAAGCAAAAAACCTAGCACAGAAAGGTTTTTCAGTTTCTAGGTGGCTCTTAAAACCCTCCCCTTTGTTGGGGTCCACAACACTTTGGAAAAGCTGCCAATAATATCATCCTTCTGTTTTGGTAAGTTCCACAAGATAAAGGGACCTTTCTCAGGTCCTCTTTTCAGGACAGAGATATTTTCCACCATTTCTCCAATTGACTTTCAGACCAGTCAGTGTGCAGATGAGATGAAGAAGACAATGGCCCTTATGAAGCAGCAAAGTCTTCTCACTCTGATCCTGGGGTTTGGCAGGGGGAGGTGGTGGTGGTTAGTATTTTCCTCTCTCCTTCATTTATGGTATCCTAATGTATTATAGATCAGAATAACTGTTCTGGAAGGAGGCAGGGATGAGAACTACATGGTTTCCACCACTTCACACTCCAGAACAGAGATAGGCTTTCTGCAAATAAGTTTTTGGATGCCAGTCACCAACTCTGGATTTGCGTGGTTAATCCATCTCTGGAAAGGACTGGTGCTTAAAGGAGATTTTCAGGTAAGATTAGATAAATTTTCCTGCATTGTCTAGATAATCCTGAGGATTAATCAAAACGGGGACTTAACAGCTGACAATCTCAGAGGTCTCTTGCAAAGCAAGATCATCTTCTAAATATGATCTAAAATACAGCAGGGACACTAAAACCTGAGACGTTCCTCAGCCATTACTAGAAAATGAGAATAGAGTATGGAAGTAGGTGAACATACTCAAATAAAACCTACTTAGTGCTACTGCCATAACAATGTGGCAGATTTAAACTCCTCTACGACATTCCTAAGAACAGAGCAGTGATGGAAGACAAGGAAATCATTTTGATGTCTTCTTTGAGTCTAGTTCTGTAACAGCTGTACTGACAGCCTGTGTGGAATAGAAGGTACAGAACTGGAGTTTGTGCAAGTCCTGAGTTTCCTTAATTCATCTGCCAGAGAAAGCAATTATCATCTTCTTAGAGTCATTCCCCCAAGCAGTACTCCTGGGATGGTCTTGACAAACTCAAGTGAGGCATCAGACTGTGATCTTCTGTGGAGCAAGCAGAGGGAGAGCTATCCTGAGGAGCATTAAATTCTGACACTTGTATCAGTCTGTGTATTGAAATGTGTAAATATGCACCCAGAAGCCTTAAGCTTTGGCTTGGATGCTCCTCCCTGGTCAGTCTGGAGTCTTCAATCAAGGATGTGTTCTGTAAAAGGAAGTTGTAAGATCTGGCTTTGCTTGGTTTTTCAGGGACAGCTAAAACTTCTCTTTAGCTGAAGGGCAGTTCGGGTACTTGAGGTTGCACTTTAGGAGAAACTTTCACGAAGAAATTAGTACAGCACTGGAAGAAGTTACCAAGAAGGTGTCAAAATCTCCAGTCACAGAGGTTTCCAATGCTTTGCTACAGGCAGTCATGGTTGACCTGAGCTAGCACTAGCAGCAGCACCACTTGCAGAGATTGTCAAGCAACATTTCTATGATTTTATAATTTCCTCAGCTACCGTGTTCTTCCTAATTTGTGAAAAATACAGCAACCATGTCATTTCTAATGAACACATGAAATCTCTTTCCTGCAGAAGCCCTGTGGGGAGAGCTCTCTTGCCATGATGGGGAAATCAGCACAATTGTGTCTGTCTCTAGTGCCTGTACACTTTATGGCAGGAGTTGCCATTTTGTTTACATTTAACAAATGCCACTGCTCTGTGATTAGCTGAAAACAGTTATAAAATGGACAAAACATTCTTTAGGTAAGAGCTAATGAAATAAATAAGTCAAGTGTAAACATAAACAACAGTAGAAGGCTGTTTTGTTGCCCCCCACTTTAACAGACTGCAGAACAAGCCCTGACATGTCTGAAGTGGGGGAAGGCTTCAAGAAGGTGGAAGGGAAGCCAAAGGATGATGGAGACAGATATGCTGAGATGTGCCCAAGAGTTACAGACCCCACCTACTGGGCCAAGGCTGTTTAACCTCTTCATTCACCTGGACAATGGGACAGAATGTTCCCTCAGCAAGCTTGTAGATAAACTCGAGCAGCTGATACAGCAGATGGCAGAGCTGCCCCTCAAAGAGACCTGGGCTGAATGAAGAATCAGGCAGAGAGAATATCTTGGGAAGTTCAACAAGGTGGAATGCAGAGTCCTGCACCGGGACACACCATGGGCTGAGAGGCTGGGAAGCAGCTCTCCAGCGGAGGGCCTGGAGTCCTGGTGGATAACAAGCTGATCAGAAGCCAGCAATGCAACCTCAAAGCAAAGAAGGCCTGCAGCACCCAGGTCTGCACAAGGAAGAATGTGTCTGGCAGTCTTGAGTGCCATCCTTTCCCCCTGCTCAACAGCAGTGAATCCAGCACAACTGGAATGCCATGTGCAGTTCTGGGCTCCCCAATACAAGACAGACATTGCTGAATACCAGTAAGGAAAAGGAGCCTCTTAAGAGGCTGAGAGGGCTGGGACTGTTTGTCCTCAAGAAGAAGAGGCTCAGGGGTTTCTTACTGATCTGTATAAATACCTGACAAAAGGCACTGAAGAACAGGAAACTGCCCTCCCCTCTTAGGAGTGCTCAGTGACAGGACAAGATAACCACAAATTAAGACAAAATTTGATGCAAGACCTGTGAGGGGGACCAAACACTGAAGTAACATTTCCAGAGAGGCTGAGGAGCTTCCATCTGTGGAGATATTCCAAACCTGACTAGACACTCTACCTGTAGACTAGAGAGTCTCTACACTCTCTGGTTCCAGCTGACTCTGCTCAAGCACGGGACAGCAGATGATATGATCTCAACATGTCCCTTTCTACCTCTTCCACTATTCTGTTAGGAGATAAGCTCTCAGATATCAATTAATAGTTATATTCCTGGTGTATTCTCCTATATGTACGTACACATATCAACCCTTCCCCTGCCCCCGCCCCCCACCCCCACCCTGGTACGCAGTATCTGCCTGAACAGGGAAGGAATAAACTCACTCAATTATTCACAGCTTGTGTCCAAGACAAGCACAGCCCTGATTTTCTAATGATTGTCATTAATAATCTGGGGATAAACACCTCATTCATGAAATTTCTAGGTGATAAAATTGTCAGTATTTAAAACTAAGTGTGGAGAAATGTAGCAGTAGAAAAGAAATAAAGGATTAATTTCAAGGAACATAACCTGTAGAATGAGATTCCCAAATACAGACTTCCTGCAAAATGATTTGGGAAAAGCCGATGCAAAAAAGCAAAGTGTCAAAACAAATGAGGCATTACTTTGGACTGCGGTAGTTCTTCTCCCGAAACTTCATGGCTATTTTGAGTGGCAAGCACAAAGGCAACAAAGCACAAAACAACAAAATCATCTCTGCCTGCAGCTGTGGAAGGTCAGATTTAGTTGTGCCACTGTCAGCATCATCATCTTTTTGTGTATAAGACAACTACACAACACCCAAAGTGTAGCAGGCAAAAAAGACTGAACATCTGAAGAGGATTCAGAGATGATGTATAAAGAAGGATTAAAATGTATACAACACAGTTAAGTGACAGTTAAACTTGGGGTCAGGAAGGAAAATGGAGGCAGAACTTTGAAACTAGTATTAGAAAAAAATATTAAACATTATACATCAAATATGAAAACTCCTGAAACCAGAAGGACTGGCAGGGCCCTAACCACTCATTTGCTGGATGGAAAAACATCAAAGATAAAAGAGAGTTCAAAACGTCAAAGACAAAATATATAAAATCCAAAGGATAACTAACATAGAAGAAGAAATTATGCAGTCACTCCACAGAGGAGACCTGATTAGAAGGATATTTAACATAAAATTCATAAAGGCTGTATAATGTTTAAAGGCTATATAATTCATAAAGCCAATAGAGGACTTGTGTTTCCTACAGAAACACTAACCTTATGCATATATTAGAATGTGCAGTTATGCTGTCCTTGATAACAGACTGACAATAATAGCTCATTTAAAATATAGTAACAAAGCATTATACATAATCTCCACATTAAACCGTTTTCTCATTAGTAAGCATGGGGATAAGAGCTGAAAAATTCTCTGAGCAATTCATCATAATGAATGAGAATCCATCAGCCTAACAAAGCACTTCTGAGCATTAAGCCCTATTTCCTAAACACACATAACTGAAAAGATATCTTTCTGAAATGCAAAGTTGGGGGATTAAATGCAGTCTCTCTTTAATTCCTGCAAATGACCCTATCTACATACTTAACTGAAAACAGGCAGCAAATTACATGCTGTCTCTTAATGCACCACTTTTTGAAGCGGCTTGTCAGGAGATGTAAGTTTAGGGCTTTTCTCTATGTAAAAACCTTAATTACAAAATGGAAATTTGCGATGATATTAAAATGACTTTATTTATTTTATTTTCCTATTTATTTCCGTACAATTAATTTCACTTGAAGTAAAAATCCAATCTGAAAACAAGGCAGACAGAGCAATCTCCTGAATTCATTGCTCCACAGAAACACTCAGATGTGAGTTTGAGCACAAAAACAAATGTGCGTTGCTATTTCATCCCATTAGACCTGCAGAACAGAAAGAAAGCTGAATGTTGCTCTCCTAGTTCTTAGAAAAATTTGAAGAATATTTAACTGCAGTTACTAATCCCTCAACAAGCATTACAAAGTATAAGACTTTTACATGTTAGAAACCATGACCTGGCTAATAAATTTGCTTTGCCGCATTATTAAAGCCTCTTTCCAAAACCTTTTGATTCACCAGCACTCGAGGCTTTGAAAACTAGAAGGAAACTTTTCAACAGTTTTCCTAGATGTCAACAGGAAGAGACAGTTTTACCAAGATAGTTTCCTGAGTAAGAAACAGTCCAAATTCCAGCACACAAAAGCCCCAAGGGAAATGTATCAGGGAAGACGGGAAATCATATTTTATTCCATTGAGAGTAGAGAGCAAAACAAATGTAATCATGATCAGTTGAGTTCCCTCAGTATTCTAGTTTTTGAGCAACTGCATTAAAGCCTTCTTAAAACAGAACTGTGTGGCTGTTTAAAACTGTATGCTAAATTCATTTGTTCTATATGTGCACGAACGCAGGGCCATGCACCTGCAGTATTTTCTTTTGAGATGGAAGCCTCTACTACTTATTCATGGACACTCTCTCCCCAGCAAGGAGCACAGGCAGATTCTGGTCAATCCATCAAATATACATTTGCAATGCTTAGCACCCACTGGCATAACTCTATGGAATCTAGGCACCTCTGCTGGTCACATGTTGTTAATCTGTCTCCTTTTTCCTGAGCCAATTCTCCTGAAGCCGCTTTATCCGCTTTGTTTATTTTAACCACAGCTGCTTAATTCTACTATATCTCTTAATACCAAATAAAAGCAACAGGGAAAAAAAAAAAAAAGAAAAAAAAATAAATAAAGAAAAAAACCCCAAAACAAAACCAAAACAAAAAATTAAGATGTTTGAAGGACTTGTGGTGAGGCAAGAGTCAGCAATCCTCATCCAAATTTGTGTAAGAGGACCTATCCAGCCCCAAAGAAGTTACCATGACTTAAGACACTCTCTTTAAGATGTGCCACAGGCCACAACCAGGAACACTGTGCATCACAAACACTTCATTCTCCATCTGCTCAAAAAGGGCTTACACTATATTCTGCAAAGATGCAGTGTAAGGATACATTCCACTTGTATCCTTCTCTTTCAGCCTGTTGGAGGCACCTCTGAGAAAAGATGCAAGGAATCAAGTGTAAAGAAACTATCTTCAAAAGTTATTTGTAAACCAGTTCACTATGTATGTGTGAAGTAAGCCTGATACTTGTTGGACTATAAGCATTTTACTCTTGCTCAATTTGCATTTTAAAACAGCACAAAACTCTGGGGGATTCACTCCCCTCTTTAATTCACAACATCTGGCATCACTGACAACTGACTAAGGAGTAAAACTGACTTCCAATTTTATTTATTTCACATCAGGTTGTAGCATGGTTTCCAGTTCCTAATAACCTTGTATTGCTTAAGCTATCAGTAGAATGAGCACTGCAACACTCCAATAAAACAGACAACAGGAGTGAAGGCAGGAAAACAAGTTCTTCGCCCTCTGCTCTGTCTGCTCTTCTTGAAAGTGAAGTGCAATTTTGTAATAGCAATGACAATAAATAGCAATAATAAATAAATAGGGAAATAGCAATGATAATAAAGGATGAAGAGTTTTGCTCAACACTCATTAGGAAAAAAAAAATCAGTAAGTCTATTAGATCAACCAGAGAAAAGTTGTATTAAACTAATTCAGTGCAGATTTATTATTTCTTTGGTAATATTTATTCTATCTCTTTCTATTAATAGGTTCTATTTTGGAGCTACTACCTAGAAAATAACATCTCCCAGTGGTCTAGGAACACTTCCTACTTACTGTTAAATAGTCTGTCAAGAGGTCTTCAATTAAAAATATTTTATGTGTTATCCATCCATTGCCTGAATCACCTCTATCTAGTTACTTTCCAAGATGTAAAAATCCTCAGGCAAGTGAAACTTTTCACCTGCAGGTTGCAGAAAATGCTACAAGGCTGAGCCTAATTCTCTTCAGAGAGCCTAACAACGGCTGACAAAATAAAGGGGCCAGTTCTGACAAATAAAAAGGGGTAGGAGAGCAGCCTTGTGCTACAGTGAGAAGAATTAGAAGCACCACAGTAGGCAGATGACTCGTCAGTTAACTGAATCTCACTTCTCCCTCCCATCCAGAGAGCTGTCTTAGGGAAATGAAGAACAGGCAATCACACTGGCTCAAGTAGAAACATGAATATTCAGTAAGAAAATTCAGCCAGCTACAGATTTAACAAATGCCTTTGCTATCCCAAAACAAACACGGGACAGTGGCATTAGACCACTTAACAAATACAGATGCATGCCACAAACTGTCTTTGAGTCGTGCATCACTTCCAAGAAAACACATTTTAAAAGCTTTCACTGACTTGTCTGAAAGAAGAATGAGGAACACTTATTGTGGAAGCAAGGAAAAAAAAAGGGAAATGTTCCAGCTCATATCTAGAATATTTTAACAATATGTTCATGCCAACTCACTACAAGAAGAAGGAACCTGCAGAGAAACTGATGCCAGAATGGTTTAGTAAAAGGAGTACTGAGGTCAGGTGCTCTGTGTTGATTAATGGCCATGGTCCAGCTACTATCAGGGTGAGAAAGACATGGGACTGTTTCATCAATATTATGGTATTTTTTTTTCATATACCATGATGAAACAATCTTTGTATCAGAAGAGTTAGGAAAGAAGCCACTGTTGTCAGATAGGAGCTGTTATGTTATTTTGGTATCTGAAATGCTGGAAAATTAGACTGGGACAAAATTATGTCTAGCAACCATCTGTAAATATCTCTGTAAACAATTCTGGCAATTACTGTACCAAACAAATGAGTATTCATGATGTTTATTTATTTAGTCTTCTGACAGGCACTGTTAATAAAACAGACAGCACAGTTTGTGATGCAGTGATTTCAAAAGAATTAGAAGGAGGTAAACCTGAACACCCTAGAAAAGGTGAGTGAAAGCAACTAGAACAAACAACAAGGACAAACAAGGCCATATGCAAAGTGGAAGATAAGCTGTATCTCCTCTTTCCACTGAGGAGGAAGCCAGACTGAGGAGGAATTAGGTTAGCAAAGAAAAATCCAAGGCCCTAAGGATTCACAGCTAGCAAAATAACTTCATACACTACCGTGAGGGGGTTCTGGAAGCAGGACATATGACAAGGACATCTGATGCCTAGGGAAGAGTGCAAGGAGTGGCAGGCTTATCTGCAGTTTAGGTTGTCTTTTCCCTACCACATGTTCCGTCTGCTAACACAACCAGTGGATGAAATATTTCAGACATTCTGTATTTTTTGTGCCTTTAACAATCTAACTGAACCTAATGTGAAGCAGAGGAAACCGTTTCCCACTGGAGTCCAGTTGCACTTTGCACTTGTGTCTTCCCAAAGACAAAAGCAATCAATATAAATGTACAGGAAAAGGCTGGACCCTAGCAGAAATTTACATTTTCAAAAATATCAAAAAAGTATCTTATATAAAATTAACTTGCTGTACAATCTGTAAAGTTACAGGTCTTGATTTCCACTGTAACACATAAAATCATTTGGTTTCTGTAGGTTCTCTACAGACCATATGTTCTCATTTTTGGGGCTGGATAAAGTTCACAAAAAATACTACCAGACGTAAGGAAGACTGAGTGAGAGTGGTGCTGGCTCACCCTTCCCTCTCTTTCAGTGAGCCAACACTGATTTTCTGACAGCGTTCCATGTGAACATGCTGACAAGACTGCAGTGGTCACAGCTGGGAGGAACTGGAACTACAGAAGACAGTTCCATCCCACTGTTTGTGCTCTGACAGATCTGTTCGTATCCACTGCCACACAGATCAGAACAGGTACAGAGTTTTTACACCAACCAGAGAGTAAATGCATTTTATTTTGCAAGTCAAATAAAATTCAGCAATCAACAGAGCAGGTGATTGCCAGATCAGTGGCATAGCATATAACAATTTACCCTAACTTTTGTGTTGACAAGAGTTACAAAGCGTACTGAATGCTTTTTTGCTACCAGAAACAGCAGCAAGTAAATTAACAAGTGTTAACTATGTTAAGGGAAATAGATCCTCAATAACTCATGCTCACTTGACTACAGCTTTGCACTCAAAATTGTTTTACTTTGTGCTTTTACCTAAAAACGTAACTGACTGCAGTTTAAAATACCCTTTCAACAATCAATGAAGATAACAAAAGGCACACTTCACTACAAAATGTTTCAGGATAAGATTAAAAAAGCTTTAGCCACAACATCACATAGGACATCTCCCAGGCTCTTATCTCTGCTCTGCCGCTTTCAAATATGAGAAAGCCAAAATAAATGTACCAAACAGCAGAAACAAAAGGTAAAAGCCCCAGTTTCATGATCACATTTTACTCAAGTACTGCCAACAACACACAGATACTAGCAGCAGCATCACTATTCGAGAAAATCATTAGCTAACTGCATCATATGCACATAGAAAAAGAAAAGCAGTATTCAAATTCTGTAAGGAACAAAAATCTGTGCCCACAAGCTTAATCTGGGTATGAAGCAGTGAGATTTTTGGGCTCTTAAGGGCTCAAGTACTTCATGCCAAGACCGAATCAATGTAATATTTCCTATGTGTGAGTCTTTCCACACGCAGAAGAAAACTCCAGCAGTTCCTCAGACTGATTTATCCATTTTAGTTTACAGGAGAGAAATATGTCCTCAAGACCTCATACTCACTTGACTGTGGCCTATAAAAAGCAAATGACTTTGCCACAGAAGACATAATGAAATGTGGATTCCCTCAGATTTGTGACTTATGATCGGAATCTTGGCTTTCTGATCCATTGTGAACAAACCTCTGTTAATGCTTGCCCTCTTAGAGGGCATGTAGAACAATTTGCTCATGTGTGGATTCTGTGGCATCTAGTAAAGCTGGAGTTTATTCTGCAGGCTTCCTCTAAGGATCTGCATCCCCTACCCAATCACATCTTCAGTTTTATTTCTGTCCCTGCAGAATTCATTAAAATGTAAATTATGTTCTACTGAAAAAAACATAAGACTGTTAATGGAATTTCATTCATTGCATTATGCAGATATCCAAAATAGACAATCACTTTGAGCTAGGCATGATATACAGTGAAAGTTATCCCCAAAGGTCATCTCTAGAAGTAAATGCACTAGGTTTGATTTTTTGTTATCCAAGGTGGTATTTGTTTGTGGTCTGGACACATACTTGACTAAAAAACTTAACAGATGGAAGAAATTAAATCCTTCAAAAATGGCCTAAAAATACCTCCTGTTTCCATACCTCTAATTCTTTATTCACAAGTTAATGGCCCCTAAGCACTTTTTCCTTCCATCTCTGCAGGTCATCTGTAAGTAATTTATCAAGAAAAAAAATTTTAGTTAGAGTAGGCTGTTCTTTAGGTAAGTCCAGGTCACACTCTCCAGTAATCTCTGACTTGTCTGTTTCTAAGGCCAAGCTACCAGACACACTTATTGTGGTGTCAGAAATACTTCATGGTTAACCACTGAGAAGAAAACCAAGAAAATGCAGTCACAGACAGTGACTTACGAACCCCCCCTATTTAAATATATTTATTCCATACAAAGGATTCATTGCCCTTCTTGCCATCCAACTTTCTTATGAATAAAATATTAACTGGTAAGAACCTAACGCAAGACTACATAGAGCTACTCTTCACATCTACAAGCACAACTGCAATGCTACATTACTTCAATTTTCACCAAAGTCAGCTGCCTTAGTTGGCAATCTATGGATATATTCTGTAGCTATGGGATTGTCTAGATTCACACCTGCTAATGACAAATGTGCCTTCATATTGTCAAACTCTAATAATGAAACTCAAATGAAACTATCTGGTTACAAAAATTTTATCCATGATGAAGAGAAATACACGTTTTCAGGTTATTCCTCAGCAAAAGCCTTATTTCCCTGAAGATTAACTTCTACATTTAGGGTAGTACTGCCTTCAAGTGGGAGCTGACTCAAGGACCAAACTCAAAGGTATAAACAAACTTCTGTAAGAAGTCTCACTCCACTGCATGGAAAGCTTCAGCAGCTTACACAGGAGAGCTCAATTCAAGTCCCTACTGTTGGCAAAACAGAATTTCTCTAACCTATAATTTCACGTATTTCCTAAGGCACTTTAAAGTCTCATCACTGGACTGCCTGTGTAAATATGCACACTTTCAGAAAAAGACTCATGCCAGCTAGAAGTGGTGTTCATTTTGGATATGCACCATGTGGGTAACAGCATCCTACGCAGCCCACAAGCAGAGACAGAGGTCATTCACACATACAGGTTTTGTTGTCTTTAAACTTGTGGCATAAAACTGCAAAGCTGTATTGCCAAACATGGATCAGGTGGCACTAGAACTGGAGCATATCTCACCTCAGAATGCAGGATGATTTGGAGCACTGACAGTATCTGTATTCCACCTTTACAAATAACATGACTCATGCAGATAAAAATATAACATAGTCCAGTTCTAATGGGATGAGACTTTGTGTAAAAAAGTTTAAATTGCATTTGGAGTCTCATGCCCACCTTTTCATTTTTTTTTTCCATTAGTCTGGATACTATATATAAATTAGCCATTAATGAGAACAAAGACATTATTGCATGTAAGTACTGTGTCTTAAATGAGTCAAAACCCTTCTATTACTTCTGAAATACAACATTCCCCATCTGGAAGATTAGAAAATAACACTTCTAGACCTACAGAGGTATCTTCTTTCTCTAATTAAAACATCCATATGAGGAAAAGCAAACAATTGAAGCACCAGAATACATCAGGGAAAAGCTTGGGAATAAAAAGACAATACACAGAGCATTAAATAAAAACATTTCCATCTTATTACTCATATATTGCACTTTTTTGTGATTTTTTTTTTCCTATTTGTATGGTACTTCTGTAGTGTCTACAGACTTCGAGCACAGAATCCCTCAAGAGGTAAGCCAGACCTAGTTTTAAGTATGCCAGTTACCTTCATGAGCTTGGGAATCAAAGGACCACTCCTCATTAAGAATATGCTCCTCAGTGACGTTTTTTGTTTTTGTATTTTGGCCCATGGTTTCCATGGCTAAACTAATGTTCAACCCTAGCTATTGGAAGCCATTGTAGCAAGCTAATTCTTCAATACTACTGATGTTTTCACTGGCCTTATAAGGACTGATACATGCAAGCCATGTGGATAGCTGAGGCCTGCAGAGCCATAAGAAGTCTAAAAAAGTCTAAAATAGAGTAAAATATTACTACAAGCTCCAAAAATCCATATTTGGATATCTTTGTGAGTTTAAAGCACAAAAAACCAGAAGACTCTTCATCAAAACAAAGTTTTTCATTTTTCTTGAGAAAAACCCAAAGCATTTCAGGCTAAATTCATTCTAAGCCCAAACCCACCACCACCATTTTCCCTCTGATGCATATTTTTTCTCAGAATGATGTTTCTTCTTTATGAAGCCAGTGGGAATGCATGGCTGTACACAGTCTCCAAAAACAGCTAGTCTTTTATGAAAAACAGCTGAGTTTACTGCTGCGAAGGAAGTATGCCTATTTGTCTCTACTGGCTGCCACAGGATACCTCAGTGTGTATGTAACAGGACTAGTGGATTCTCTGGAAGGTGACAATTCATAACACCCACTATGTGGAAATGTGTTTGTTTATACAGCTCTGCATGACAACAGATGATGGAGCTGTCAACATCAGCTTGAATACTTGATGTCTTATGGTAGATAACCTTCTATGCTTTTAGTGATTGACTTGCATAGCACCAATTCAGCTGTCCAGAAATGGCAACTTCCAAAGTCAGAGGTCCATTGATCTTCAGCTTCTCACGATTTTGTCTCTGGTCTTCCTTTCAAGCCTGGTATACCTGGAATGTCCTTTGCCACATGGGTTTGCCAAGTCATCAGTCTTTATGCATTAAAGCCCATCTGGAGGGACCTTGAGTTGTGCTGAGACTGCTCATTTACTATATTTAGACCTGAGAATTATCTGTGATTATGCGCAGACAACATACTCAAAATGGCACAAAGATGAATCACAGAATCACAGACCAGTTGAGGTTGGAAGGGACCTCTGAAGGTCATCTGGACCAATCCCACTGCTCAGACAGGGCCACCTACAGTTTCCCAGGGCCATGTCCAGGTGGCTACTGAATACCTTCTATGACAGAGAATCCACAACTTCTTTGGGCAGCTTGTTCACCCTCACAGTAAAATAGGTGTTTCCTGATGCTCATTCTTTTTCCATTGCCTCTTGTACCGTCACAGGTCACAACTGAAAAAAACCTTGGCTTGGTTTTCTTTACACCCTCCTGTCAAGTATTTGCATACATTAGTTAGATCCCTGTCTTCTCCAGGCTAAACAGTCCTGGCTCAGTCAGCCTTCCCTCACAGGAGAGACACTTCATCATCTCAGTGGCCTTTTGACTCATTCCATTATGTCCATGTCTGTCTGGTACTGGGAAGCCCAGAACTCCAGGTGTGGCCTCACCAGCACTGAATAAAGGAGAAGGATCACCTTTTCTTGACTGGCTTGGAACACTTCTAATGCAGCCCAGCATACTGCTGGCCTTCTTTGCAGCAAGGACACAGTGCTGTCTCACGTTCAACCTGCTAGACACCAGAATTCCCAGGTCCTTTTCTGCTAAGCTGCTTTCCAGCCAGGTGGCCCCAGGATATAGTGGTGCATGGGGTTATTCCTCCTCACTTTGCATCTTCCCTTGTTGAATTTCATGAGCTTCCTGTCAGCCCATGAAAACCATCTCCACATCATGTTTATATTTTGGTTAAAGTAGAAGGAACTCACCTGAAACTAAACTGAGACTCTCACTAGCCCAAAACCATGAGATGCTATATTTTGAGCTAAACAGTAAGAACTACCAAAAAGGCCCCGAGCAATTTGTTCTTCCTGCAAGGGCACACCAAGATAGGTCTGTCACTCACATGCCACTGCTTTAATAGATTATGCACCCCATGAAGAGTTCACAATCTGAAAAGCATAGGAAGGTAGAAGATGGAAAAAAGAATTGCCAAGAGCAACACATAAACAAAATCTCCAAATCTGTAAGAGTGGCAGCATTTAAACAGAAAAAAGCAGTTCTACTTATATCAGAGGGATGTGTTATTAAACACATTTGCTGCTACTGGTTACCTTCTTACAGAGTCAAGATATCCTGTTATCACATGTGAATCTTGAGTTTCCTTTACCAGGTCTGCAGAATCCATAATTAAGCTCCAGTTGCTGACTGTAAATCTGTACAGTGTAATCTGCCTGCATTGTGATGTTTGTCATGATAAAATCATTCTGGGGTAATTTTCTTATATCTCAGTACTGACTTGCCTCACACAAGGTATCTGACTGCAAATACAGATAATCCTAAACTGCAGGCTGTGCTATAGATTTCAATAAAAACATGGGTTACATGAACACATTGACTAAAATAATCTCCCAGCAGAGAGACAGCCATGGGATTTTGACCTTTCCAGTCTCTCTCTATCCAAAAAGCTTTCAAAAAATACTTCCCATTCCACAAGTTGAAATAGCTTCTGCTTCAGCTGGAACACTCAAAACCACAGTCCTAGCTCACCTACCTTCCTACATGCTTCCATCTCTTTTACCACATACATCAAAGAGAAGCTAAAGTGGTCTTCTGTTATTATTGCCATTGTGAAATCCATCCAGCAAGACCTCCAAGACAGGAAAGACGAAATCTAACTCCCAATGTGTCTTCATATGTGCTGGCATGTTTCTCCAATTATCCTCTGACCTCAGACACACTACAGGAATACAGAACTCTGTGCAGCAACTGCTTTGCTGTTCCCAGTGCACGCCTGACTGAGGCTTGAGCCCTGTGCCTTGCCCTCATGAGCTCCTGCCTCATGCTTTTCTATAGAAATAGGATTACACTTGAACACACCTCTTAGCTACAAAATGGAAGGCAACAAAAAAAAATTTAAAATATGGTGCTAGATTGCAAATAGCCCTCAACTCCTGTGTAGAGTCAGACCATTTTTTTTTTCTCAAACCACTTGTTATTTAAATTTACTGTTTGCATTTCCAGGGTTCAAGAAAAAAAAAAAGTGATCTCTGTAGCAGCAACTAACATCATCGCCAAGCATGCTCTTGTGTGGCTTAGTATCACCCTGGCTTCACATTTACCTTGCATTTCCAAGGCAGTTCAGCCACCTGCAAGAGGCACAATTCTTGTCTGTCTGTCTGCTTTAGGAGAAAGGTGGATGAGGAACTGCTCAACAGTTTGAAAGAGCCTGTAAACTGAGTATCCAATGAAAATAAGGGCACAGGACTATATATGTCAAAAATACTGACAGATCTGCACTCCAAACACAAAATCCAGCTTTGTCTACTCTGACTGTAAGACTATGAACAGCCATGCACTGCAGCAATGACAGCTGGAGAAACATCTCACCATTCTCCCCAGACGTAGAAAAAGAAACATTTTGCTACTTCTATCAGGAACCTTTGGAAGTGACCTCTGTTCTCAAATACGCTTTTCTAACGGGTCAGGGTATATGCAGATTGATTTAAGTCACAGATATTTAAAACATCGCTTTCCATCATCATTTAAATTGAAAGAAACTTTGAATAAGTCATGCATTTTAACCTGCATTGCTTTTGTACCCTTAACTCATCTTCTTTCTACAGATAATTAATGCATCTTTTTGTCAGGCCAGAAGAGAATCTGTTTCTATACACTAAGTCATCATCTTTTGTTGCTAACTGAATTTTGGTAGAAACTGGCACTCAATCAAAAGCCACAAAACAACATTTCAAAACTATCCACTATTAGTTACACAGTACTATGTTTAGTGTGCTATACAAATAAAGAAAAGGGAATGGTTTCTTATCAAGAAATCATCATAGTTTTTATTTTATATGGATTTGTTTAACAGTGGCAGTGTTACCTGTAGTTAAAGAACTGAATATTTCTCATGACCAAACTCTGTAAAAATGTAGAAACTATGGCTCTTATATGCTAATACCTCATTCTCTATATGCTCAAAAATAGAAGGCAAGTCTGCCTGCTTTTTCAGCTGCCAGTTTTTCAATACTAAATAAAATAGGTGTTGAGAAGAACCAAAGGAATAATCTGAAATGAAAGCTACTGCTCGTTTAGACTTTCAAAAACTGGTTTCATCTTTCAGTCAAGCTTTGCTTCCAGCTGCTAAGTCTTCCACAAGTTTTTCCCTGGCCTTCTTTGCAGAAATTGACAGCAAGTATCCACTTCTTGTATGTTTTTATTTAACTTGCATTTTCAGAGATTATAGTATTGAAATGTGTTGTGAAGATTTGGAATGGGGTTCGTTTTTCAAAAGAAGTTAAACAGAGTTGAATTAAAGGGTATCTTTTTTTTCTCCTCTAGCTTAGAATGCTAATTAACAAGTAGCAAGAATCAGAGAGGACTCTCTTGGCAGAGCATGAAGGAATTCTAGTAATTCTTTATGTTGCACTTATTCAAGCCCTTAGCTTTTTCAAAAATAAAAACTATTCTCACCTTCTTCTTTATTTTAAGAAAAGCCCATCTCCAGTAGGAGTTGTGCTAGAAGGGCACAAAGGTAACAGAGCAGATGCTACAAGGATTCACACTGCAGTAGCAATGGAACAATATCTCTTCATGCCATGGTCAAAATAGCAGCATGAAATGAGTATCACATGCAAATTCATCCTGCTATAACAAACCAGGAAAAATATTTCCATAAAAAGCAGCAACCTGGGAGTAAGAGTAAAGACATCAGTCCATGCTGGTTCTTTAGACACTGTGGTCTGTCAGGCCCCTCTCTCACTGCCGGGACAGCAGTTTCAGTTTGCTCAGATATTTTTGTCCCAGGCATAACTGTGATGATTTTGCAGTCCTACCTCACGAGTTCCTGTCTGTCCTTAGTAACAGGGACTGCTGAGGTGAGGTTACATACAGGGCAGCAAAGCTTGTACCGCCTAGTGAGAACAAAAGTAATGAAATAAATAAATTTTTGCCTAAAAATTTAGATCTTTAATCATTGTTTTATGTATAATTTTACTAGTTAAGGGATCTCACTTGCTTAATTTACATGTCTGACATTAAAGGACTGGCTGTGGCCGTAAGGAGCAGTTTAAAGGCTGGGATTGCAGGTATGGTCAGGAATAGAAGGAGAAGAGGGAAAACTCCATCTGATTGTTCCATTACGCCATTATTAACCAAGAGAACACTGTAGGCTGTAATTACTCAGCAATGTGTGAGAAGAAAAAGGGGACACACAGATGAAAGACTCTGTGGGTTTTTTCAAATAAAGAAAAATAATCAAAAATAATCAAATGAATAAAATTTCCATATCTAGCATAGCGAAGTAGCAGTACTTAATAGAAAATGACACTTACTTGTTTCACAACATTAATGGAAGGTGTAAAACAAAAATCCCTACAGTTTATCAACACGAAGTAATAAATTCACTTCACAATTTTTTGTGGAATGTTTCCTGAGTGCACACATTATTTGATCCTGAGACGCACCATTTCTTCCCCCCTCACCAAGAAATACTATCAGAATCACTCTGGCACATGTCCAGTACATTTTAGACACTAAATGATACCTCTGTGATGACCTCTAACACTTTTCTTCCCCTAGTCTATTTCTCTAAAAGTAGGTAGGGTAGAGCTTGCACCATCCTTAGCACTGAGAGAATGAGAGCAATTTCCCTTTACACAGTTTAAAATAGAAATACAAACCTTGCCAGAATGATTTGAAAGCACTGGCAGATGGATAAAATATTTCTGAATCTGCATCGTGTAACATTTGGCAGCTAGCATGAGCACTGAACAGCTGACTTTTATGCAATGACATTATTAATTATATCTTCCTTGCCAAACAAGCACCGTAACTGAGCCTTTGCAGCAGTGTGTCATTAGGCAGCTCATGCATGTCTGCTGAGCTGCTCATACGGCAAGAGATGGAGCTGCCCTGTCCCAGACCTACTAAAAACATCAGCCAAGCTCCCATCTGATTGCAAGAGCTACTATATATGGGCCAAAGACAGTGCAGCAACCAGAAGGGGGTACGCTCCGCCCGTGCCATCAGACATGGGACAACAGCCATTCCCAACATTATTCCTGGCTTGCCAAGACCACCAACAGTGCAAGACAGTCATTCATGCCTACTGACTAATCTGCATAAAATTTGCTTGCAGGCTGAAATATCTTCATTTTGGACATTTTCCATTCAAGGGTTTTTTGGTTGTTGTTTTTTTTTTTTTTTTAAACTGGAATCTGCAGAAGCATCTCAAAAGCCCATGTATGCCTGCAGGCATATATTAACTGAGCTCAGATTTGCAGAGTGCAAAACTAACTCAATGAAAAGCCAGCTCTTGTTTCAGGAAACAGAAGAGCTGACAGAAGCCATCATGTCTCTAATCATAACTGCCTTAAGCCTCAATTTTGTGCAAAACCCATGATCCTTCTCACTTCAAGCCAACATAACAAACATTGGATAGATGTACTAGATAGATGTGTAAGTGTCTGCAACACTTATAATTCAAACAAAATACTCACATATTCTCTGTCCCAAATCCCAACAGTCATTCACATACAGCAGCCATGTAAATCTATCCCTTTGACTTCCCTGTTCCACACATCCAAGCTTTCAGCAGTTCTGCTGACTCCTGGAACCTGGTTCTCGGTGTTTCACACTGCTTCACACCGAAATTCCTGGGGGAATTTCATCTTGAATCTGATGATCTCCCTTTACTTCTATGCTAATTCCCTCATAGGTAGTCAAAAAACAGGTGAGAGGCAGCGCAGATTTGATTCCTTCTCAGACAGCCTAAGTTCCTAGCCTGCCATTTGCCTCAAGATCCTTTGGATCATACATAACCATGGTGTGGTGTTTGTTGCCCTACAAGGACAAGGCCTGGCACATTCAATTGTAATTCAAACTTTTCAAGCAGCTCCACAACTTCATAAACTTAGTCGACTAATTCTGACAGCAACTTACTGAAACAGGCAAATTACTAAATTGGATTAATGCAATCTTCACAGAGTCCTGAAGTAATCAAAAAGTCATTGGTAAATTCAGTTTGTTTTTCAGCAGACCATAAACAAGCATATTTAGATGACGGATAAATGTATTGGTAAAAAGAATGCCACAAACCATCATTGTCATCATCACTGTCACTATCATTTCTATACTCAAACATGGAAAATGTGCAGTTCTCACTTTCCAAAGCTACAGATGGAGCCTGTTTTGAATATACAGCAAAGTATTGACTGCCACCATGGGGTACTCATCTTCCTCTTGCTCTGAAAATTTATCCTGCTTTATCAATAGGTTTCTTTGTTTACAATTATATTCAAGTATATGACAGCATGTGTGTGCTCAGAAGCTCTCTGTTCCGTGTACTTCATGGGTCATTCCCAGCACTGCATGGTAGCTTTAGCTCTTTCATCATAATGTTAAAAATTCAAGTTGTAATAGGAACCACCGTGAAACAGAAAATTAGAGCAGTATCTTGCATAACAGGAGGGCAGAGGATACAGAGACTTCTGCCACTGACAAGCCAGTTGTTACTGCTCTTGTCTCTTCACAAAGAGAAACTGTGTGCACACCATAAAGAAGAGCTTACCTTATATTTCCAGAGGAGAAGAGGGAACAGTGAGAAGCAGAAATACCATGGCAGGAAGCAGAGAATGCCAGTTGTTTGCCCAAGCACTGTCATTGACCAAAACAGCGAGAGATGACCACCTCTCTAAGTTGTGAACGAGGCTCCAGAGCCACCCCACGCAGATGAGGTTTACGTGCACCCCTGAATAAAAAGCTAAACTGGCTCTAGACCTTCCACACAGCAGAAAGCACCAGAAAAAAAAGGTGGAAAAATGCACCCTGATGTCAATGACCTTGTACCTGTTGGGGTTTCTTATGTCAGAGGTGGACAACTGGAAATTCTTCAATACCCCAAAGTGACAATCCTGGGCATGGGCAGGAGTGCTAAAGGAGCACTTGCCTTGGACAGTTTCTCCAACAGACCCTTAGGTCGGAAATTTCCCTACAGATATATTGAAGGCATGAATAATGGATCATATGGAAGCTGTTAAACTGTTCATGTCTAGAAAAGTGCCTCTGATGAATGGACAACATTATTTAAGGAGCTGAACTGATAGAACGTGAATTAAGACAATACAGTGATGGCTAATTATGTCCCTTCACACTGCTCCAAGTTGAGAGGGATCTTGATGTCCTATGTTCAAAGGATTTGCCTGGGAAAAGTTAGTTACATGGCCCTACCCATAGGAATTGTATACTTTATTACCGTGATTAAACTTTATAACCAAGACTCCTCTTTGGGAATGGGGCTGACAAGAACTAGACCAGTCTCTGATAATGGCTTTGCTGTGTTGTAATTATGTTTTTAATTTCCTATTGTGAAATTACATTCACCTGCTGTTGTAGTTTTGAAAAAAAGCTGAAAAAAAGCTGAAAAAAAGCAGCAGTAGAATTCTAAACAAGAGTTCTTATTGCTTGGGTTCTTGCAAATATGTGACTTCAGTTCTGGAACTACTAAGCCACAGTTTTAGTTTAGAAAAGTGGAACAGAGTAATCTGATGGAATAAATGAATGAATGAATAAATGAATGAATGAACAAATGCACTATGTTGCTGTTAAAACTCCTCCCCAGTTGCAAAGAAGCAGCTATTTAGTCTTAGCTAAAGCAGTTCCCTGTTTTGTCTTAGTCTAGGAATATTTTAGAAACCAAACCTAAAAAAAAAGAACTCTGATTCCAGCTGAATGGGGAAAAAGCGGAGGCAGACAATATTTAATCCTGAGAATGTTGTAGCATTTTTATACAACACAAAATAGTCCTAAAATAGGAAAGCTGAACCAGACCCACACAACTCTTATGAAGTGGGGAGGTGGGAGGGGAAGCATTAATCCTTAATTGGTATTAATGATCTGAGTATAGAAGTCCCTGCTTTCAAATTTCAAGGGAAAAAATGGTTACTGAGCAAGGCCTTGAACACATCTTAATGACCACTTTGGCAGACTCTCTTCATTACTCAAATGAAAATTTAAGAGTCACAAATAAGAACAGCATACCCCATGCTACAGCTTCTCTCCTTGCTGACACAAGAAGTGGAAATGACAAGACTGTGTGGTCTCTTGTGGAAAACCAAAAAAAGATATGTTAGCACAGCCTGCTAGTTTTCAAAGCTACAGATAAAAAGAACTTTTTTTTTCTGAAATATTTTTCCTTCTCCCCTTCTGCTGCCTCCTGAAAGAAGCTGTAGGCCATGATGAGGTCACCCCCTCAGCCTTCTCTACTCCAAGGCGAACAAACCAACTGACATCAGCTGCTTCTCCTAAGTCTTGCCCTTGAGACCTTCCACCATCTTGGCTGTCCTCCTCTGGACACACCTACATAGTCTGAAGTCCTTCTTATACAAAGGCATCTAAAACAGCCCCCAGCACTGGAGGCAAGGCTGTCCCAGAGCAGAGCAGCACAATCCCCTCCCTTGCCTGGCTGGCGATGCTGTGCCTGATGCTCCCCAGGACAGGCTTGGCTCTCCTGGCTGCCAGGGCACTGCTGACTCATGTTCCAGTTGCCATCCGCTCAGTCCGGAGGTCTTTCTTAGTCATGTTGCCATTCTTGCTCTGCCCAGTTTTAAGCAACACAAAAAGAGCAGTGTAATTGCTGTGAAGAAATGCAACCCAAATGTCATGGCAGAGGCTATATAGCAATTACGTCAGGCATGCGGCACTCTTACCCTCAACTTGTCATTCGTCTCCTGACATGTCATATGACCTCAGACAGTTACTTCTCAACCTGAGCTAGATGTATTGCCTTCTTTGACCTGTGAAACTAGATGATCTTTGAACTAGCAAAGCATCTTCCTTATCACTCTGTAAGCACGTTGACTGCCTCAGACATTTAATCTACTCCCTCAAAGCTGTACAAAAACCAAACTGCAGATGTGGATAGGCACATAACATGTCTGACCATTCTGTCAAGTGGCACCTTCTGTTTATTCCTTGTTCCCCGCCACTCGCTCTATGCAAAAGAAAATCTAAGACACTTTTCAGTGCACTGGTTGTACAATGATAGCACAGTCTAGGCAAGCTGCCCCTGGAACTGGGTACATGGGGCTGTGTTGCCATGTTTCGTGCCTACCATGTTTTGGTTTTGGGAAATCCTATTCCCAGGCAGGGTCTTGGAACACAAGGTCATGGAATGTAAACTACCGAGTGTTCCCACATCTGTTCCCAGAGGAGGGACTTCGGTGATGGTCTCTGGATCTGACCAATAGTTCCCAAAGGTCCCACCTCTAAGGTGGGCACATCTAAAAATGTACAAAAGGAGCCAGAAAAATAAACGGTGGTCCCTTCCCTGCGAGGGCACCACGCAGCCTCTCTGAATCGCTCCCTGCCTCGTTCCTTGTCCCCCAACAGCAACAGGGCTGAAATGAGGTAGCTGTAAAGCTAAACTGGCTCTAGACATGGACTAGGAGGGCTTTGTAAGTGGACTTAGTGGCACCAACCAACCAACACTTACTTGAAAGGTCTTTCATTCAACTTTATTGACCAGCATAGCTTGCCTGCGGTTGGAAAATCCTTAAGAAAAACAACTTGCTGAACAAAAAGTCACATTTTGGTGCAGTAATAATATTTCTTCTGCCTTGCCCCTCTGAATGAAACATTTTCTATGCTGTTTTCCCAAGCCACTGTAAAGATTTCTCCATACATTCTTAGCCCATGCAGAATTTTTTTGTGCACATGCTAAACCATGCACACAGGCAGCAGGTGTAGAGCCAAGGTTAAACTGAACCACCAGAAACAGCTCTCCCACTTTTCTGTAACCTCTGCAAAATGGTAGAAACTGAAAATGGCCACTAAGAATTCAAATTGAACAGCAGACACCACATAAAACATTGAAGGAACACAGAGGTCAGCAATGAAACAAGGTTAGCAATCACAAATTAAATGTGCTGAGATTCTTTGTTTATGCATCACTTGCTTTGTGCTTCACAAGAATTAGATCTGTCCAAGTACATTTATAAGGAGGCAGCTCAGGATTAATTTCTGGCTAAATGAATCCTTTCTTGGTGACAAGCAGTACGTAGTGATTTCTATACCGCAGCAAAAATTTCAAAAACTACTTCCTTCATGGATTCCAGAAAAGTTTTAGGGCAGGATGGTTTCTTAGTTCATTTTTTAACAGTCTTTGTAAGAAGGTGAAATCATAAAATCACAGAACGAGTTGTGTTAGAAGGGACCTTTTAAGGTTATCTAGTCAAACACCCATGTTTAAAATATTTCAAGAAGCTTAAATATTTCTTTAATAAAAGTAGCAACGGTTCCCATTTAACATTATTGCAGTAATTTCACTGATTCTGTTGGCAAAAAGTCTTAAAGAACAATTTTGCTAGAAAAAAACTAGTGTCCTTATTAAATATAGTTTTTAAATCACTTTCCAAACAGTGTTAGGTTCAACTTTCAGATTAAATTAAGGCTTGTCTGACACCAGAGATCAGATGTGCTTTGTGCAGGGAAAGCTGGCAGAAGTCAATTTTAGGAAAGAAGTACATTCAAATCCACTTTTACTAAACTTATTTCTGAACTAGTCTTTTTGATCTCATTGTCATACATATACATGCATGTGTCTGAAAGTCTTTCCTATGTACCTGAAATGCCTAGGCCTAGAAAATAATCTACACACATGACAAAGACTTCAAAACATTTCGTTCATATCTACCTCAATTTCCTCATAAAGAAAAATAAACTAGCACATTGTTTCCTGACACAATGTAGCAACAAACTACAGGTAAAACAATTAGACATGACTATAACGGGAAAATTAATTGGTAAAAAGAGTCTAAGCATAAACAGGTTTTTTTTAAACAGAAAAGATAAAACTCTGGCTACAAGGAAATCAAAGTTATAGCTTCTGCTGACTTAACAGAATCACAGAAAGGAGGGATGAAAGTCAGGCTTCCCTATCCTCTTCATTATAAATGTTTCATAATAAAGATAGGTAACATAAAATTCAGAGTAGAAGGAAGAGGTGCTAAGAGGGACAAGGACCCCACCCTACCACTGGCAGCAGGATCCAAGCCATGCCACTGCCCCACTTCTGAAACACACAGTTGGTTCCCACCACTAGTTGAACAGCTGTTTTTCAAGAAATAGATTAACTCCTGCTCACCACTTTTAGGAAAACCTTTTTTGGGAGCCATAAAAAGAAAAAAAAAAAAAAGAAAATCACTTTTATGCACCCAGCTTTATAAAATGCAGTTATCTATTTTCTTCAGGTTTTAGAGAGTGGAATGACCTTGCACCTTGGCAGATTTTTGGCAAGAAAGCCCAAGACAGAAATGCAATAATGTGCTCCAAGGTCTTGACCTAATCTCTAGTTAGCATGTTTCTGACACCTATCAAAAGGGAAAAGTCACATAATACCTTTTTAGTGCAACAATTAACAGCAAGACAAAAGCAAAAGCAGCTAAACCCAGACATTTCAAATACAGAGACAGCAAAACGAGTACAGAATTGTTGATCTACATAGCCTGGGTTTGCTGTGATATGGGTGCTTAGCTGCACTTGGAGAATTTCAAGCACTTTTGAAGTATGAAGCATTGCCAAGTATTAGCTCAGACATGTTAAATACATTGTCAGGTGGCTATACTCTGGTTAAATATAATAGAAAGTGACCACACGTTTCCTACAGTTTGGAGCTTTGCAGCAAGAATGCAGAATGAATGAACTTTACACTATGCAACTGACAGAGAAGGACACCAACTGTTCCACTTAGGAAGTGTAACTGGAAGAACAGAACCTAATATATGATCCCTTTAGGCCCTGTAATAGCATTAAAAGCTACTGTAAGTAATGTAGAAACATATTCTGCTACACACAAGGACAACTCTCTAAACTGCTTAGCCTATGTTTTAGTTTATATCTCTACCCCAGCCCGTCATTTTCACTTGTGTAACTTCTCCCTCTCAGGGCAGCTGATACCCTACCATTCCCAATGTGGCTGTTTAGAATATTCAGGGAATCAAATTAAAATAGATACTCACATCAATAGTTTGGATTTTCTGGCCCTAAATGTTAGCCACTGCCTAGAGGTGCTAAGATTGGTACAAGATTTGAGAGGACCTTATTTGCAGTTTCCTAATTTTAGATCTTCCCTGTGGACTGTACAAGCAGCCAAGACAGAAGCAGAAGGTCTTTGACCATGCCCTAGGGTGACCATGCCCAAACCTATTGCTTTTTCTATGGGCAAAGATGTGCAAAACAGCCCCAGAAAAATCTTAAAGACACATTCTCTCTCTCTCTCTCTCTCTCTTTTTTTTTCCCCCTGCCAGCAAGATAGAAGAATGAAGATGTTTTACACAGCTATTCACAAAATCCTCCCAAATTTTTTCTAGTCCCAAATGCATTCCTAGTAACAACCTGACATCTACATGAAGAATCAATCAATGAAGGAAAACCAGAAAGAGCAAGTCTCTTGTTCCCTTACGAGCATTAGAGATCGCTTTCAGACAAATTACATTAACTTTTTTCTCACTTAGTGAGTGACTTAAATGTACAACAAGAAGACAGAGAGAGTATACCAGCTGAGCTTTTCATGTTATTAGCACCTATAAATCTCAAGTTATGCACAATGCTAGTCCTGTATCTATTAAAATATTCAATTTTACAGTATAGATTTGATGAGAACTATCACCTCGCTTTGGACAAGGGATCAGGAACCTTCACCACTTCACACAATGCCTTTCTACCCCTTACAACAGGAATTACAGCACATGCATATAAATCCCATCCATCTCTGGTATGAACACCTTCCATATTCAATCATTTACAGAAAAAAACCCCACAATAGCTTTTAAAGGGAACACAGCCTTCCATGTCAAAGTACTGGTAGCTTTGAGCAATCAGAACTTTGTATGAAATCAAAACAAACTGAAGGCAATCAGGTCATTGGTAAATCAGTCCTGATGTGTTAGTGGATGCAGGAACAAGAGAACAGTGCGACTTTCAAGACCTAGGTTCTCTCCTCAGTGTGATGCTGGTCTCCTGGAGGGTCTGTAAGAAGTGATTTCATTGCCTGCAATTTGGTTTCTCCATTAATAAAACTGATCTAAGAGCATTTAGCTTTTTTTTGAAAACACTTTCTGATCTGCTGATGAAAACCACTACCAAAATCAATCTCACTAATTTTCTGATTCTGTATTTGTACAGTAAGGACCTACTTAGAGCTCAATGGTTCTACACCAATGAAAATCAAAGTAAGTATGATGATAGTGATTACTAGGAAAAAGTTGATCTGGATGGTCATTGCTACCTGATTGTCAAAAACCAAACCCCAACCACCTGAAATCTAGTAGTCCCTGCATAGGTTTACCTTATGTTGCAGTATTAAAAATTAATCAGAATCAATTCATTCACTCCTAATCAGCAGCAAAGTTCCTCAAGATGATCTGTGATCCACACAGCCACTAGGTCCAAACTTGCTTAGTAGCTCCATACAATGAAAGTGAAATTTTCCATATCCTGTTTTTCACTGGGAATTGGGCTGACCCCTCACCAAGTCTTTAGACACAGAAGATATAAATTAGATGGCAACAGATTTCTTGCTAACAATCTGGGTTAGATTTAAAACTATGACCTGCTGCACTATGACCTGCTGAGGTGCTTCATATCTCAGATGAGCAGTTCCCTTTTTCCTGTGTCTCAAGTGTAAAAGAAAGTATAATGGTGGTATTTCTTCAGCACAACATTCTTTTCTTGAATTTTATGTCATTACCTAGACATATATTGCCCTTTACTACCATACCCTCAGCCAGATGTCTGTCCCTATAAAAACGCTTTGGAAACAGCATCTAGCCAAGATATATACTGATAATGAACAATTTGTGTGTGCCTAATCAGATTGTATTAAAAGAAAAGAAAACAAAAACAAAAAGAACACACCCCCCAAAAAACAACCACACCTCTGCATACCTCTAAGTAGTATGGGGATATTTTTAAGTCTCCTAGTAGAGGACCAACAAACCACTCAGTTGGCTTATTACTGGTCATCATTTTGCATTACTGGATGAAAAGCCCCCATGATGGTTGAAGTGTACACCTGCAATCTTTTCCATAAAATTTAAGACCCTGCAGAAATGCCTGCAGATTAAAACTGAAACATTATTACAATAGGATAGTCCAAACACAGGTCAAGGAAACCCACCAGCTGGTGTCCCTTCTCTGCCTCCTCTTTCACCCCTCTGTCCACACTGGCTTATACATACGTAATGAGTAAGCCATATGCTCTGTCAAGAAAGAAAAACAACAAAAAATTAATCTATCCCTGCATCTGTTTCATACATGCACAAGCAATGTGTGTGCACATAATTAAAAACTGAGATTACACTTTCCATTTCAGTAGATTCACACGGATGAAAGGAGATTGCCATTTCAAAGGTCAAAGAAATTCTTAACCATAGGGCTAAGAACATTTCAATGTCTAACCATTAACTCCCTTTGTTAACATCTGCTTAACTAATTCATTGCAAATGTACTGAGGATGTGCCCTTTTCTAACAACTCCACATCTTCTCCTCAGCCAAGGGGAAAGTCAGAAGATTCCAGCATCTTCAAAGGCAATCAACAATAGCAAGCAACATTAAGAGTCATTAGAAGCTTAGTTTGTAAAAAGTTCATGTCTTGTCAAAAAGTTATGTCATGGCATTTGGTTTTAAGAAGGAAAAGTAATCTCAATTTTTCACCCTCTGCCTGTATAATAAAGAAAGGGAGACGAGCAAAAAAGATTTTTATCAACTTTGCCAGTCTCCCTGAATTCTTACAGCTAAAGCTGGTTTTACAATAGTCCATTTTTACACTAACTGATTAAAAGTAAATTATGTGATGGAAGTGATGCACCCCAGCTTTTGAAGAGCCTACAAACCCGAAGGCTTCAGTACAAGAATACAAGGATATTTCTTCCTAGTCACTATTATGTTATTTTTCCTTTTCTGAATTGCTGGCTCTTCTGTGAAGATACAATTCTTGCAAGCCCATATGAGTTCACCATGGTTTCGGTATCTGCATGTACAGCTCACTTGACACCTTTCTAGAACATCCATAGTTCTGTCTCTCAAACATCTAGTTTACACTAATCCTGCCACTAAAAATTAAAGCTCTTCACTCACCTCCACTTGTGCAGCAACGCATTGTTACTGTATTATATAGAAAAAAACCAAAAGAAATCAAGAACAAGAACAAAATAAAAGATCATTAAGTCTGTACTGTTTGCATTTCAAGAGGGAGAAGAGCAAGAGAGACCCTCAAAATGTTCAGTATTCTACTCCACTAAACTTTAGTAGCACAACCTCTGGGCCATGCTTTCTCACAGAGGTATTCAGAGGATATTTATTCTCCCTTGTTCCATTAAGATCTCTCTTAATTAGTGTTATTTTAAAATATACACCCAGGACCATTTTTATCAATTCAAGAGGACATCACGAGGCAAGTGCGTGATACAGTGAAAGCATTGCTTCCTAGCCAGCATGAGAATTCTGCTAGGAATGTCACCTTTGCTTCTCCCTGGTTAAAGAACAGTGGTGCTGTAGGCTGACAGTACCTCGGTCAGCCATGGCATCCTCCTGTGTTAGGTAACTCTCTGTCACAGAAGCTGCACCACCACTGCTCGTAAGAAGGTTCATGGAAACAGCCTTGGTCTAGTTTGCCTCTAACAGCAATTACTGGTGCCCAAGAAAACAAGAGACTTTCCCTTATGACTTTCCCACAGGACTTAGCCAAGATCAGTGACTGAAGCAGTCTGACACTACCCCACAGAGGATGGGCAAATCCAAGTAGCATCAGAAGCTACCAGGCCATGGAAGTGAGGCCATATGGCCGTGTGAAAGCATGGGGTAAATTGCTAATCATATTTTTTTTTCCAAGTTCAGCACCATAATTTCTAGGATTCCCTTACAGGAGAACTGCAGTACTAGATCGAATGTTAAGTGCCCACCACGCCAGCACCCTGCCTTTGACAACATGTGAAAACCAGACACATTCAAAGGAAGCCTAATAAGCAAAACATACCCATGAAAGTCAATTTAAGAATGACAGCTGAGACAGGTCAGATTAAATTAAAGTGAGATTTTTTTATGGCTTTGATATTTGACTAGTGGGTAGTCTTTTCACAGAGAAACCCAAAATATCTTTGAATCCTTTGTTGTTGATATCATCCTATAGAAGGTAATTCCACAACCAAAGTATCATGGGAATTTTCAGCATTTGGGAATTTTTTGGGTTTCAAGTGACTTGCATATTGATTCTCTACATTTTACAGAACAAGATGAAGAGAAACTACAGATTCCCTTCCCTACCAAGTTTCATTATTTTGCATTCTGTTACAGTGCTATTTATTCAACTCGTGTCATTTCGTTATTCAACTTATTTTTACGACAAACTTCGTCTTCTAAGCCATCTTCTCTGGCTCCTCATACTTCTTGTATCTCTTTGAAGCAAAAAACCAGCAAAACAAGATTTTCCCTTCAATGCCAGAAGTCCAGGAAGTGAGAGTCTTTTGCCCATCCTGTCCCCAGTACAGATGAGCATGAGACAAGCTCGAGCAAGAGACAGCACAGCACAAAGCCCAGCACATCACCTCACTATGACACATTCTCGGTCAACCATGAGCAGTTACAACTGCAATGCAAATAACCTCTGCAATTCATCACTCCAGAAGACTCAGAGAAAGACGACACATTTGCTTTGAGCATAGGTAAGTGATCTCTAGCAGTTTTCAAAGTCCAGCAGCTTAAAAAAAAAACCCCGAACAATTATGAGGCTAATCCACACCAAAATGGCCTCACAGACTGTTTTCTGCTCTTTTCATGAAGTAAAGCTGCTTGGCTTCCTTTGCTGACATCCACTGAAATACAGAGAACTTTTTCAAGGAATTGGACAGTTTTATATCAAGGTCATGTGACTGCCTCCCTGCTGAAGCCCATATATCAAAGCAGGCAGCTGCTAGCCTGAAAGCACAGCACAGCATCTATTTTCACATAGGAATTACAGTGTCGCTTGGCAGAATTCTGTTCTATATTCAGGGGGTGACATAAACCCACAGCAATGAACCCTGGAAGCTGAATCCCTCTCTCTCTCTCTCCTCTGCACTGCGCTCAGAGGTGAAATACCAGCAAAACGAAACCTGTCCTGTGCCAGGGAACTGCATGCTGAACAAGCATTCTCTCAGTCCTTCTTGGTCCTTTACTCCAATAAGGAAAGGCTGGGCTCAGCTTCATTAATAATTCAAACTAGATATCCATAAATTATGTTCATGGAAATTATGGAGAGGTTAAGCTGAACAAATTGAGAAATAATCCTCTAGCAATATATATTTCAAAATGCCATACTCAAAAATACTACTCTGTGCTAACATACCGTATGTCACTGTTTAATGATTCTATCTGAGCTGCAAACTTTTAAAAGGATTAAAACAAATTTATTTCTGAATTCTAAACTGTCACGAGTAATAGAGGTAAAGAAAAACATCAGATTTTTTTTTAAAGAAAAGAAGAGGTTTTGGCTTTCCTCATCAGTTATTTAAAAAATTACACCCATCTCATAAAAATGTATCTTTAAAACTGGGATATTGCCTAGGAGCTTAGGCTTAACATTCAATCTAGTAATAAAACTGACAGATTGAAGGAGGGGACAGAAATGAGTTAAAGTGAACTACAATAAAGACAAATAGGAAGCAATTCACAGTGATTTTGCGCTTTTAATGCACAAAAACAGAAGAAGGGTTAACTGGCTTGGCAGATGTTCCACACAGACAGATCTTATTGGCCAGACTGAGACTAGATTGAATACTGAATTTGAATGCTGAGATGATAATCTTCCCAAAATGGAAAATGGCAGTGTGGCACAGCAATCTCAGCTGATGACACATGTACAGAGTTTCTTCATTTATTCAAACGTAAATCAATGTATCAGGCTAGACTACTTTTTAAAGTTTAAGGAAAATGTGTGACCAATTGTTTTTCATTTCCTCTTCAGCAACCAAAAGGTAGAGGGCTTCTTGTTCTGACAGTCTGTTCACTAGCCAGCATAAGCTGTGGCTGCAGGCTGATAGCTCAGCTTCCCAAATCCTGGAGCCGAAGTGCCTCCCTAGGCATTCATGCCTGGAAATCTCAGTAAATATTTCACTTAAAAATCCATAGACGTGAAAATCAATTCAGCAGTGCAACTAAGCTTACACTTATTTATTGTATGAGTCTCTGTATATTGCTTTTGCCCTGACCTTTCATAACTAATTTATGTATTATTCGCTTTCTAGTCTTCATTGTTTTGCCTTTCTTAATGAAATGTGGCAAAAGACCTGCATTTAGAAAATCATATTTTCATTTCTTTTTCCTGAAGCAAGCCTTTCCTTTTTTAAATTAACTTCATGCTGAGTAATGCAAGTGAATGTGGGGCTACAGTAACGCAACAAATTTAGAAAGGAGAGATGATATATGCACAGCTGAGAGGTCTATTCAGAACCTGGAAGGCTTACTAAAAAAGAGAAAGGAAAATCTCATTTACTCATTAGTCAATAGAAACAGAATTAGGAATCCAGTCTGATCAGGCTGCAGCAGAGAAGTTGAATTTAAACTTTATTTTGTCCTATGGAGGTGAAGAAAAATGAATAGCAATTTCTAGCAAATAAGTGGTAGACAATGAGTACTAGAAAGCTTCTGAGCCATGATGACCTTGGTGACCTGAGATGAAAGAATTTTGTCATTCTGCAAAATGTGGGGCAGGGAATTGAGTATCAGTGGTTAATAATTGAGTTCAAATGTTGGGCACATTCTGAGACATCTGTTTTTCCTTAGTGGTATTTTTTGACAGACAAAAAATCCCAACCAACCAAACCCTAAGCTAGGAATCCAGGATGCAAAAAAATCCAAAGTGTTAGAAGAACTAGGAGAGTGTGGTCTTTTGCTCATACCCTTAGATATCCTTTTCTTTACACCACACAGTTGACTTTTAGCCAAAATTCAAGTGCTCACCCAAAACATTTTCCCAAGCAAGCAGCCAAGCTTTTAACTAATTCCATTGACTGCTCTGGTCACCAGGGAGGAGAATGAGGAAGGAAGACACAATGGCAGAGGACCCTGTACTAGACTGTCTCCTATCTCCTCACCTCATGGATGTCTCACCCTTATCTCAGCATGGTACACACACTGTTCACTAAAGGAGGGGAGCGGGGCAAAACAAAAAAACATCTTTCAGCCTTTCTGTCAGCTGCCTGTACAAGCCCATTCATTTCAGCTTTGCCCAGGATTCTTTCACTTCCCAAAGTCCATTTCTGGTGGTCTTGAGGTTAGTGCTGATGGTTCACTCAACTTGTGGCTGCACTGTCACATGCCAAAAGTCACCAGCTGACTCTAACATTTCAGCTTCTCCTCTGTCTTCACTACTGGAGCAAGGTCATCTGCACAGTTGCCCCACTTTACAGTGACAGTGGAAAACACTCTACTGAAGCACTCCTTCACCTAAGTTTTCTGTCTTTCCAAAGTTATATTCAGACAGACACCATACTCCATGTCTTGCTGGGACTCTGTTCACCTCCAAGCAGTGTAGGTCCATACAGCAATGACTGCAGTTAAACCTTTTCAGCAGCTGTAGAAGACACACCGTTATCATGCACTTTGTAAAAACTCAGTCCAATTTCTTTCTTTGCACACCAGCAGACAGTTGCCTTTCAGATAGAAGCTTCAGAAGTTCTTTAGTATAGGGTTTAAATTACGTATGAATTATTCCCAATGAGCAGCGATGACAAGAAAAGAAACAAGTCCCTTGCGGACTCTTTTTCTTCCATTAAGAGTCAAAGGGACATGCTTTAATAAAGAGAGCTTTCCCAGTTAAATTCCTGTGAATTATTTATGCTTGTCTCAGATGTTTAGGTACACACCCAGCCCTTAGTACACATTGCATTATCAGCAAGAAATGGAGAATCATTCCTGTAGGGAACTGGAATTATAGCAATGTCTAGTCAAGAAGAAAATGTAGAGCCAGACAACTACTGCTCTCCACCCCCCCCCCCCCCGGAGTGTTCACATTTGGAATTTGCCTGCAATACAGAAGACAGTTTGTCCATAAACCTGAATTTATGCACACAATTGTCATCATAATTCTACACCTAAAGTCATACTAGACATATGAACACAGACTCTCTGGGTACAATGCCCTCTCTTTCACATAAATGACCTTGCTTTCCTATAAAAACATAAGGAGTTCTACATTTGATTTTCTACCTGGACATTTTTCCATTCATCTTGAATGAGGAGGTACTAATGAGGGGCAAAGCAATAAACTCATGTGCCCTTTGAAAGAGAAGTAATTCTATGTATACTGTCTTCAACTGTATTTCTCTGTGCATCTGACTTGGACTAAGGCAGAAGTGCTGTCTTACTCTAGATATACATCAATACCACTGGCACAGCAAGGATAGAGTTCAGCAATTATACCAAAATACCACATCTTTTGTATCAAACCCTACCACTGAACACTGCTGATAGGACTGTGAAAGGAAACAAGGTGTGCAGAGAGTTATTGAAGAAGGAAAGAGGGAGAGAGCAGCTAAAGGAAACACTGGGAATAAACTAAACTCTCACAGGGTGCAGTGGGCTTGACACAAGGAAAGAGCAACCAAGTCTGGCCCCTTCATGCCAGTAAGCATCCTGAGCTGTGAACAGTTCAGTCAGCTACAGATGACAGCACACAGATATGGGTACAGAGCAGCAGATCACTAAAAACACACGGCTTGTACAAGTACCTGAGCCAACTGACAAAATTGTGAAGGAGTCTGGGGGCTTGAAGCAGAGCTGTGAGACACCCGAACTGTGAAGCTAACATGAGTCACAACCCAGCAATCACTCATCCATCCCTTCCCAGCTTTTCAGTTCAAAAGCCAATGACAGGCTGAAATGAAAAGTCACTGTATTTAAACCATCAAAGCAATGATCAAGTATTGAGGATGCTGTGTGCACCTAGAGTTCACGGCAGGAATTTCTTTCTTATTAAGCTTTATGAGGACGGAAAAAAGAGATGTGTTTGATGTTTCCAGTAATAGTAAGAAAATGTAACCTAAAGGAACGCCAGCCTGTCTGAATTCTTTCCTGGAGGAGCAGCCTCAAGAAAACAATGGGAAAAGGATTGACTTGACCACTCCACTTCTCCTTCCATATTCTCAGCCTCTTCCCAACCCCTTCCTCTTCTTCCTCCTCTTCTTTCCCTCCTCTTTTCTTTTACACCACCCAAACCTGCTACTACAGTCCTCCTACTACCTTATTATGTTTTTTTACCGCTCTGTGGCACTCAACTTTTTCCATTTCCCTTTCTGAATACTTCACTACAAGCATGTTGCCTCAGTGCTGTGTCCCCTCCACACACATTATGTGACTGCTTTGCATAAGAGAGAATGAAACTGCCTGTCTTGTTACTGAGATAACCAGCAAGCACACAGGTACATGGGTGGTTAACAATACTCAGATAGGGCAGAGGAGATCCCAAGTGCCAGGTCAAGGAAAGGGAAGGGAATTGCCACTAGTGAGCTGACAACTCTACCCTGGACAGAAAGGTTCCCTTGTGCCCCTCATCACAGAGCTGGAGCTCCTTCTGAGAGCTACTGAGCACATCCGTGCTCTTCCCATAGTTACGGTGAGTGTTCTTAAGCTGCTTTTATTCACTGGAGTTAGGAAAACGTGTCCCAACAGCTGCACTGGTAGAATAACCAGAACATAAATACTGTCAGTGTTTAGCAAGGCTGAAATGAAACTACCTCGGACTAACAGAGCTGAAGCAGAATTCTACACGCACACTGAATCATGAGAACTATTTAATTCTGAAGTGTGACATACCACAGAGGGATTATTTTCTCTTCACCCACAAAGAAATAGTCTGAAATCTTATCTCTAAGAACAGTCTTTTACATGCAGATGATGTTAAATGAGACCTTCCCATACTGGTAGCAGGAAAGGGGCAAAACACATGGAAAGTTGCTGCATACTGTCATGAATCACTTAAAAAATATCTGCCACAAATAAAAAAATAATAATACTTCTTTTATAATGCAGATACATTTTATATGTATCTCTCTCCTCAGTCTTTTCTGTCAGCACTCTATGGCACCAAAAGCTGAAAAAAAAAAAAGAAACTGGGAAAAGAGCCCAATACAACAACCTAGAGAGAGCTATTAAAAAGGAGTAAGAGGTTCATATGGAACCTGTAATTTTAATAGCTAATTATTTTCTCAGTTTTCAAATTCCAACATGCATAGAGCACATTTACAGTTCATAAACATGATTAAAGAGATTTCTCAAAATTCATAGCTGTCACAGATGGCAACAGTTATACCTTTCAGCCGGACTGCAACAGCTGGCTGTGTGAACTACAAACAGCTGGATGGAATCCACTTTCAAGGCAAGCAGTAAAAACTACGGACAACCACACTACTGGTTTCTGACAATCAAAAAGAATGCGGAGGAAAACATAAATCAGAACAAAGCATAACCGAATTATTTCAAAATCTGCCTTCTGAGGAGCTTCATCATCTCAAAAAGCTGCCATAAAATAGTATTTATAGAGTAGATAGAAACACACTTGTGCAGGACATACAGCACTAGTGCATTCAGTTATGTATCTGGGAGGAAGATCACTCAGAACAAACTGAATCGGGGACCATCACACCAAGCATGAGTTATAGACCTCTATAAGATATAATTCTATAATAAAAAGGAATATTTGCTATAATTAATGATGTTATTTTAATGTATTTGACTTCTGTCCTAACATCAGCAAATTAGATTTCAAGATAAAATAAATTCTAGCATGGATTCAACTTGAGTACTAATAATAATTATTCAGAGATAGCAACTCATTACATCAGACAACAGAAACATGCTCATCAGGTTATTAAAAACTCCATTTGTCATACAAACATATGACCACATCCTAGTTAAGTACTACAGCCACAAAGTAAGAAGGGAGATGAAATGAAATTCATCAAGTGCTTTACTTTATGCTGGTGGAGTTTTGGGTGCCTCAATATATGAAAGATATAAAATGTCTGAAGGAAAGCCATTGTCAGATGGAGAAGGGTCTGGAGGTGAAGCTCTATGAGCAGTGGCTGAAGTCACTTGGTCTGCTCAGCCTGGAGGAGACTGAGGGGGGAGACTGCAGTCTGTAACTTCCTCATGAGGGGAAGAGGAGGGATAGGCACTGATCTCTTCTCTCTGGTGACCAGTGACAGGACCCCAGGAAATGGCCTGAAGCTGAGTCAAGGGAGGTTTAGGTTGGATATTAGAAGAAGGTTCTTCACCCAGGAGGTGGTTGGGCACTGGAACAGGCTCCAGAGGGCAGTGGTCACAGCACCAAGCCTGACAGAGTTGGAAAAGCATTTGAACCACACTCTTAGGCACAGGGTGTGACTCTTGGGGTGGTCCTGTGCAGGGCCGGGAGTTGGACTTCATGACCCTTGTGGGTCCCTTCCAACTCAGAATACTCTGTGGTTCTAAATATCATCTCTGACACTCATCTGTTCTTCATAATTTCCTAAACATTGCATTTAAATTAAAAAAGTAAATAACCACTGAAAATGGAATGTGTACTGGACGTTCATATACTGGAGTAAGGGTGCATTTCTTTCACTCCTCTGCTTCCATTATAAGCAGGATTTGTCTAAGTTATCAGACAATTATTCAGCCAGCAAATTCGACTGCCCCTGGCAATGGCCAATCATATCTAGTTGAATATGAGCATATCTCTTACTGTGCAAAATTATCCCCAGCTGAAAAGCAGAGTAGTTAGAAAACATGAATTTGACAAGAAAACTCCACACTTCTTTATCTTTGAAGGATGTTCATTAATAAATTCCAGAAGATTTCTCTTATCAAAGAAAGATAGTGTATGACATATCAGCACAAAAGAAGGAATCTTATCCTGTACATCCTTAATTAGGATAATGAAGCCTTTGGGTTCCATGGGACCACCTCTGGAAATAAAGACTCCTCAGGCAAAATGCAGGAGTAAGTCCCACTATCAGAAGTCAAGTGTTTTCTTACATAACTCATACTGGTGAACTTCACAGGAAGGTCGTAAAAAATCCTCAGCAACTCTACAGATAGCTGAATTTCCAGAATGCCAGGGGCCAGGCCAGCTATTAAGTGAGGACAGCATTACTGCAATGCCAACTGTTAAGTGAATGCCTGCTTCCTGTAAAAAGGAGACAGTATTTTACTCTGTCTCCCTTCCAATGCAGACTGCTTTCACAACAGTTAGAACCCCAGAATTCTTTATCCAAAAAGAGTTTCCAGGGTACAAGCCTATCCCCATATGTTGAATCACTGTAGAATAGACTGCACTGTAAATAAAAAATGCTTGGTGCTTCCTACTCGACAGTGACAAGGGATATTTACAGTGATAGGGTGTGCGGAAATGGTTCAAAGCGGCCTCAAGGGAGGCTCAGAATTGACATTAGGAAGCATTTCTTTAGTGAGAGGGTGGTCAGACACTGAACAGCCTTTCTGCAGAAGGTGGCTAATGCCTCAAGCCTGTCAGTGTTGAAGAGGCAATTTGGGCAATGCCCTCAACAATCTGCTCTAACTTCAGGTCAGCCCTGAAGTAGTCAGGCAGTTGGACTAGGTTGCTGTAGCTCCTTTCCAACTCGAACATGGGCTAGAGCCCTATGCCTGCTTTTTTCCCCATTTACTTCAACCAGTTGTGCCTCATTTCTCATTCTGGAGTTACCCCTGACAAGCAGAAGAAGCAAAAAACTTGAAAGAGATGTAGTGGAAGATGCAGTGCACCTTCAAATGGCTGCCAACAGGCCCTGCTGTCCCTGCTCCAGGCCACCATGCACTCTGCCGCAGATCCACGCAACTCCGTGTTTCCTGAGTGCACTTGAAGTGTGCAATAACTTGAAACATGACAAGTCTCCAAATACAGGAGAGCACTTAGAGGACTCATAAGTCCAAAACAATTCAGTTCAAGCCTAAGACCCATATACCTTCATAGTGTTAACTTTGCGTTTTGTAACACAGACTTCAACTGCACATTTTAGAGATTTCTCCAGAATGGGATTAAAACTTCCTTTTCCCAGATGATCCTTCTGAACAGCAAAGCCAGGCAACATACTAAATATGTAAGTTAGAGTAATGTATGGTATGAAAGCTGAGAAATGAATTTGCCGTTCCAAATAGATCATTTCAGGTACAACATGTAAGATAACCTGCACACGGAATAACACAAGTCTCACTGAGCACAAATAATGCCACGCTGTTCTTATCCAAATCGGAAGCACTACAATTTAAGCCGTTTATTGTCAGCCCATTAGCTTGAATTTAACTGATATGGGCATGCTCATCATTTTACAAGTGACTATTTTACATTGATTATGCAATCAATGAAAGTTTTCTTGTGATTTAGAGGAATAAATCCCCTGTAATCTACAGTCTATACACCAAAGAAAAACCAGAAACTCAGAGGAGATCAATGCCCAGATAAAAGGATTACATTTAGCTGAAGATGTACCTATACCTCAGTGCACATGACACACAAAAATACTAATCATGCTCAGGTCTGATGAACAGAAATATTGAAGCTGATTGTATGCGCAGAAGTAACAAGCGGGTCCTGAAATGCACAGATGCTTGCTATGGCTCTCTGAGAGACTAGTTAATAAAAGGGTAGTTACTAAACTACCCAAGGAATATTTGCATCTCATTACAATCACTGTATCTTAGGAAGAATGTTGCTGCAGAAGCAAGCAATTGAGATTTATTTCATTCTGTGAATCTGTGCTGAGAAAGTTGATTATTCAGATGTGGCATTTATAGGTCTGACAAACAAAAAGCAGCAAAACGTTGGAATTGAAACAGACTGAGCAGGATGTAACAGATTGACATCAATAATCAATTTCAGATGGCACCTAGTTTAATCGTAAGTTGAAATACAGACAATACTTCTGAAGTTCACAAATAAATACACCTTAGACAAGGTGAGTAAATTCACTTGCTTTTGACCAAGATCCTTTCTCTTCTCCATCACCAAAAAAATATTTCTTTTTTAGTAAGGTTGCATTTTCTAAAACTAAATTACTTTCTCATCCTCTTCAGTGCAGAGCAAGATAGAAGCAAGACAGAAGAAATGAAGAGCAAATGATGGACTTGTAAGCATGGAGATGGTCTCAGCACTGGCAAAAGACACACCTGAGGAGCAGATGGGTTTTCAAGCCACTGGTGACAGATGAAAGTAACCATGAACATCAGAGAGGCCTGATGGCATCTTTCAAACACAGTAAATTAAAAAGTTTCCTACTTGGACTTCTCTCAATTTTTATTTTTTTTTACCTTTTTAATAATAAAAACTATAATTAAAAACCAGGAATCCTTTTACTGATTTACTGTTCTTTCAATCATTCCTTCAGAGCTGTCTGAAATATAGCAGGAAGGAATGAAGCCACATTCCATTCAGAACACCTGCATTCACAGAGAATGTTTACACACAATTCTTATCTTGCTTTCAGGGTTTTTTTTAATGTCCCTGTACAACCTGCCAATTTTAAGTGTGTTTACTGTTTGTCACTTTTTATTCTCAATTCAAAATTTTTGCTGGGGCAATGTTTCAGTTGATAATTACGCACTAAAACAAAATCCCTGGGCTAACAGCATGACACTATTTACACTGAAAGATGCACATCCCCCTCAAAAAGATTGTAATTTTCCATGGCAAATCAACCTCCCCTTCCTCTCATGGCCATATCAAAAGTGTCACTGACTTATCTCTAAATATGTTAATCCTACTAACCAATAAAATCCCTCCTTACTTTCCTCTCCCTCCTCTGAACTAACACAGGGGCACAAAATGGGGATTGCATCTTTGAAAGGAAAAGCAATCACTATTGACTGCCACGCTTTGCATTCTGCTCTGTGTTTTCCCGGCACATTATTAGAGATGGGAAGCTGGCAGGCCAAGTGGAATGGTTCTCTAGGCGAGATCCAACCCTGAAAGCTGAAATAAAACTGGACACTAGATAAAGAGATTGCACACCAACTGTGAAGATCATGTTTGAATTTCCAGTTTATTTGGGGGATGAGAGGCAACTCATTTCACAGCAGAGGCTGCACACTTAGCAAGTAATTTTATATTATTTTTTATCTCTACATTTGGGACACTATTCAAAACCTTCCAAACTTCACAGCTTCTACAAAACGTGATGTCCTGGGGAAAGGACAGATGTATCAGATGATGTTCTAGAAGCAAAAGCAGATGGAACAGCAAAGCAATGAATGTATTTTCATGGATATTCTTCACACAGTCAGAAGGAGGGAAACTGCATCGATATTGAGAATATATAACCAGTTAATGGGTAGCATTTTCTCTGAATGAGATGTTTTCCAAAATTTTCCCAGGAAACAAGTATCCTCACTGAGAGTCATTGAGCAGGCTGTCACTGCAACAATGTCATTAACAAGCATGTAAAACATAAAAAGAGAATGCCATAATTTATAGCATAAGAGCCATATTGCTACTGCTGATCTGGGATGCAAAGCCTGCTCCCTATAACCTTCAGTACCATTGTATCCAGCTTCATCCTTAGCGAGATAAAGTAGCAATGGGTGTGGGACAGATTTAGCACTTTAAAATAATCTTATTCTTTCAATTTTACAGTCCCATTTGCCTGGCAGAATGCCACCAGAGTATGCAATTTAATACAGTCATTGCTGTCACAAGACGTACGAGATTGCTCTATCCATGGACTGTCTTCTATATATAACTGATAAGAGCTTGCATAATTAAGGTTGCATTTAGAAGTCTCAACTATGTAACTAACAGCTCTTTGCAGTGTGCTTTCATTATATATGAAACTCAAGCTTCCCTCACAACAGTAGTTTAGCTTCTCTAAGAATATTTTATTGTTGTATTTACAATGATCTTCAATGTTAACAAGGGCTCTAGATTTAAAACCTGGTGTAATTGCTTTGAACTTTTAATATTAAACTGCAAATGTTTTCTTCATATAGAAGAGAAACAGAATTTTATATGAGTGTTGAACAAGGAAAAGTCTGGGTATTATTGTACATCCTGGATTGTGAAGCAACTGGAGACTCCTTTGCCTGAGACTCATCAAGGAGTCCATCTCACTTCCTACACAGCACAAAAAGAAGCTGTCAAACAGAGGAATACCCAGAAAGCTACCAGTAAAAAGTAGATTTTGTGCACAGTTGTGGTACTTTTATTCCCATGGGAAACCAAATGCATCTAAACGTGACAGAACACTTTCTCTTCCCAGGCAGTAAGAAAGTACTTATAGGAACAAATTTTGAGATGACAAATACAGGAGGTACAACTGCATCTTTTGCCTATAATTCAGGGGCCTTCCTCCATCAAAGGAACTCTGGTTTGTCTTCTTCAGTTCTGCACTTGGGTAGTAATCCACAAAATGACACAAAGCTGTTTCGAACCATGAAAGCTAAACAAGACTCAATTAACTTATAACCTCAACTTCAGAACAGTCCAATTTTCTTCTTCCTTGGCACAAGACAATGAAAACAACTTAGGTATTAAACACTCAGTACATCTTTTACAATCAGTGTTGTACAATCAGTTTCCAATCACAGTATCTTTGCAGGAGAAACAGGCCACTTATCAGGTGATTAAGTGATTCACTAAAGGTATCTGTTTAATTAGAAATAAGAGTTGCAGGATCTGAGGCATGCCACAGCTTTACCATTACACAAGACTCTCTTGAATATCCGTTCAGCAATATTTATTCTTCTGTTGTTTCTAAGAAGTTGTCAATAAGCACAAAAAAATACCCTGAAAATGAGCACTGGGTCTTCTAGCAAACTTCTGCAGCTGCTGGAACAGCAGTCAGCTCACTGGTTCTGCTTGATGGAGCATTAGAGTTACAAAAGAGCTTCACTTCCAGAGGCTTTCAGGACACATTCTGGACAGGTTCTACTTTTCTCATTTTTAAATAATGTTAGGAATAGTCTATGAACCTCAGACAAGTGTGGGCCATTTTGACACTATACCTATTCAAATCAGTTGGAATTCAAGTGAATTGAATTCTCCATTCTGCAACTCTATTTATTGTCCAAGAGTCAATAAGACAGAGTTCTTCTTTTGCTTCCTTCCCCTGTTCCCACAGGTAAATATGCAGTTTGAGTGCACAGAAATAACCCCTGTAAGAAATTTGTGACTGTTGTCCAACCACTTTGCTTTTGCTTCCCATGGCATAAATTCCTACCATCACAGAAATTAAAATACTCAATATTTAGAATAATATTAGAAGAGCACACAATACACTGTACCTTACAGCTGACTTACCACTGACAGTAGTGCATGCTGAGACTTTAAAAAGATGTTACAATGAGACTCTGTGGTGAGCATCCAGGTAACCTCATCTGTAGGTAGTGTAATTTGCCTTTATTTATCAATCTAGATACTTATATGGCTCCCTCACTGTGTTACTAAGGCATTTCACAGGTAGCAGTGAACTTTCCCATGAAATACCCTTGCAAAAAAAGCACAATTATCTCCAGGTGGGAGATGAAGAACAGACGTACCAAGGAACAGAGTGCACTGCTGAAGGTCAGTCTGAAAGTCTGAAACAACCACTGGAAGTCTACAGTACAACAATAATCAGACCAGAAGTCCCCCAAAATTACAGACTGGCTGTGACTCCTCTCACGCTTGTCTTTCTTCTCATGGTGTTTTGGCTGAGCAAAAGTCAAAAAGAAACAGTAATGTGGCCTTTTGTGTCTCAAGCTTGGGACAAAATTATTCCCTCTGACTGAAATAAACAAAAGATGTTAAGAACCCTGAGATTTTCTGTGTCATGCAACTGCAAATACCTTAGTGTGTATTTATCCCCAATACTCACAGCAAAATGCTTCTATGATAATTTTCCTACAAATCCCTACTGCTGCTAGTGGTAGCTGTGAGAGATGAGTAACAGAGGCTATTTTCATCATGCAGAAATAATTCTGCAGCAGCTCATACTGAGTTTATAGCATTTAGGAGCAAAGACGACATCAGTCTACAATTCAGGAGTTTGTTAAGAGTCCTTGCCCCGCATGATCAATTTTCATCAGCTTTAAATCCAGGCTGGGTGTATGTCAAACCTAGGTGCTTCCTAGCAAAATCTATACAGATGATTTGAAGAAACATAGGGATGAGAGGAATTCAAATCTAACAAAGCAGTTGTACACCTAAAATCATTCCTTTTTTTCCTTCCTTTTTTTTTTTTTTTTTTGAGAGGGTGGGGAATCAATTATAATAAAAGGAATATGTTTTCCTACAAAGCATTATTCGCTTTTAGACTCTGACCTCCACAGTAGCATAATGCTAATCCTTCCTGATTTTCATCCTAGACCACTAGGAAAAAACCCAATGTTCGTATTAGTAATTCCCCCACCACAGCCTGATAACCCTAGGAATGACATTGGTAAACAAGAGTATTTATAGCTTGGTTTTGATGGGTGTCTCTTTGGGAACATAAAACACAGACTTCATGAGTTTGTAGCGCTCCTAGCACTGTGAAACTACCAGGAAGCTTAGAGGTGTGAATTGACTATAAAAGCAAAGCAGTCAGAAGCACAGATTCAGGCTCAGAAAGGAGCTTCCTCAAAGCAGGAATGCTAGGACCTATGTGGGTAATTTGCTTTCTCTATAATGCTGTCCACTTACAAGGAGCACATGGTCATTTCTGAATAACAATGTCCATACTTCTGTACACACCTAGATGCCTAGCATTTTCCTGGAGAGTATGAGAGCTTTTTTGTATTTTTCATGCTTGGGACAAAAGATATTTAGTTTGATCCAATCTACCAGAGTGTTTTATGGCTTGCACACGTGGAGGGCAGGTCTACAAACATGTTGAACAAACATTTCTGCACTGTAACACATCACACATTGCCTCCCTGAACTGTCCTGAGCTCTTACCCCATCATCAAGACTGAGAAAAAAGTGGGCTCACCCTGTCCATACCAAATCTGTCATCAGAAGGACTGTGAAACAGTGCAGATGTCCATACAGCTTGGGGGGATGAAGAAATAAGAATGTCATTTAATAATCTGTGAGCTCCCAGCAACACACATGACAGCTAGCTGCAAGCAGCACTTTTCAGGTGCACTGCTTCCCTTGAAGGAGCTCATTCATGATCAGAGGCACACTTAATGAGTTTGAAGCAGCACAGGTTGGGGATGACATAGCTCAAGCTGGGGTAGACACAGATTCAAGCAGTAGCATTTAGTCTCCCTCTTTCCCCATCAGACAGAACATCTTGAAAAAAATTCTAATTCACAATGGCAAAAAATCATCAGGACAGCTCCATTTCACACCAAAGAGAAATCAGCTGATGCAGAAGCTGCACCATAGCACAGTCAGTGTGTGATCCTCTCACACCCTTGACAGTACTGTAACCAGCCATTAAGCCACCCAGCCAACCCTTCCTAATAGCTCATAAATCAGCACCACAATTCCAACATCTGTCATTGAGACAGCACATGAAACTAATGGGAGCACTGAGATTAGAACCTGGTACTTCTCTGGGTCTTTCCTGTGCCAGAGGAGGCTTAAAAGGACACACATAAACACCCTGAATGAAAACTAGACCGGTCAAAAAAGGACTTTATCTTACAGAGATGACAAAAATAATTCAGTTTGAAAATATGGCAGCTCTAAGGAAAACCAACATATCATCCCAGCAATCTTCCCATCAGGATATGGATACTGAAGTACAGCATATTTAACTCTCTCTGAATGGGAACACAGAGCAGCATCTGCTGATTCCCAGCATCAAATCCTGCAGCAAACAGCCTCCATTTAGGATCATCCAGTTGAGCCTCCACCATGCCCAACTCCAACACAGATGGCCAGACCAGCTCAGCCCACCATGGTATGATATGAGATTCCACAATCTGATGTGACAAGAAGCTGTTTTTCATTAAAATTCCATACATTTTCTTCAGTATGTATTTTCCCACTTCCTCTAGCAACTCTTCACCCTTATCTCCCCCTCTGGTAAGCATCTAGAACAGATGCCAGACATGAGGGATCTTCCTTTCTCATCCTCTGACACTTTTCTACATGGTTAGGATGAGAGTTTTCATCCTTATTTATCAATTCAGTGTCACCTTCAGCCCCTGTCCCTCCAACAGATGAACCACTTACTGCATCCCTCTGGAGAATTGAGTCCCCTGGACCCATTTCTTTCTTTCCATCTTCAGCTGTGGAGCTGTGGCATTTCAGTTTTTTTTTTTAAATGTTCAGGAATTTACTACAAGAGTGATGGCACCAGGGAGAGACCCTGTTTTTGCATCCCTTTTTTTGTCTCCTTTCTCACATATATGAACTCACATAAAAGATAAAAGTGCTTTCTTTCCCCTAAGTGCACCCTTTAATTAAGGAATGTTCCTTTAATTTCTTATAGTACTCCACACATCCTTTTGATGCACTAGTGGATCACTACTACCATTTTATTAGTACTCCCCAGCAAGCCTTAAAAGGCTGCAAAACAGAATGATGCCATACTTTTGATGTAGATATTGACTGTAACAGTCCCTTCCTTCACAAAGGTGGCTGCCTGCACACACTACACACTCCCATGAACTTGTTTATATCCTTTATCTTTCTCTTCCACAACGACAGACTCATTGCATTTCTTTATTAAAGCCCTTCAGTTTTCCCAAGTGTAAAATACATTAAATTTAAAACTTCAGCAGCATAATAAGACTTAAACTAAGTTAGCTTCAAGTCAATACTTCCACCCTCAGCTTCTGGCTTTAATTCTCAAGTCTACCACTAAAGTGTCAACACTTGTACCCAGCTCTGGTGCTGATATTCAATGGCCAGCAACTTGACCCCGGCCACATCATTTCAATTATGCTTCCCATCTTTCTTACTTGTACAGTGCTTGTAATTCTCTGCCAGTGGAAGCCATTCATCCCAACATTCTTGGGACATTCTCCAAACATTCTTACAGTAAACATGTCACAGTACCATGATGAAATGTACTATGGAAGCGTAAAGTGATAGTAAAATGTTATTAATGTGTGTATGAAGACACCATCACCTGAACTTCCAAGCACATTTTCAGCCCTGGAGAAGACACCAGAACCAAGAAACAGTGCTGCAAGAAAACTAGCAAGGGTAGTTTTGGTGCAATGAAGTATACATTTGGTATAATGAAGGGTACAATAACAATAATAAACTTTTTTTCTAAGATCAAGGCAGAAACATTTTATTTTTTTCCTCAAGTGCTAATGCAAAACACTACTGGCATTTTCACAGTTCTTAGCATTCATCCGTACTAAGAGTAGTAATCAAAGTGTTTTCCCTCCAACTGAATGAGACCAAGGAGAGAAATAAATTCTTGCACTGAAAAAAATAGCAAAATACTGACATACTCACTCAGCTCTAAGTTTATGTTTGACACTCATATTATTCGTTTCCTATTCATCTAGAAAGAAAAGTCCTTTATCTTTATAACAAAATAATTTAAGTTCTGTGCAGCAGCAGGACCTGAATCTAACAGTGAAGTCATAACACACATACACATCTCTGCAGCCAAACTGAGCAATCACCTCTTGCAGCTATAAAGTAACTTCCATCTTTTACATTTTTGCAAAGTGGAGGTGTGCAGAAACATAGCTGGGCAAAATTGATTTTGTAATCAGGCCGAACCTGAAATTAAATGCTTTGTGACAGCTGTCACTATTTGTCTGCCATGCATCAGAGGACATCAGGCCATACTATGACTTCAGCTGAAGAACATACATCCTTTGGTCTAAACTACTGACTCGTTCAGTGCTCTCTGGACAACTCTTGTGCACATTTCTTATACCTTTAATTGATATCCAGCAGGACATTACACATGAAATTCCACTTGCTTCTCTCCTATCAGGAGTATAAATACTCATAGGGTCTCAGCCAGCGTTAAGCCTTGCCAGGTAAAATGCAACAGTACAACTCAAGCAATCTCCAGACCTCAGCAACCACTCCAGAGGCCTTCCACTGCTTCTGTGGATTTGCAGTTACCATTGTTTGTTAGTCTACCAAAAGAAAACCCACAAACATCTTTGGAGAAAATTACACATTACTGCACATTCCCATTGCTTTACTACAATTTCTCCAATTTGCAAACTAGGCAAACAAAAAACCCTTTAGTCAAAAACTCTCCATCAGACTGAGCAACTTGCTTTGCTAGCAGGCAATGTGCCAGTTGTAGGGAGAGCTTGGGAATAAGTTGATGTGCATGTACCAAATACAACTGATCATATTTCTTCACAGTACACATTTGCTGAAATGGCAAATTCAAGGAAGATGGGACCCAATGTTAAAGTTAACACAGAATACAAAACATTGCATCCTAAGGATCTCAACATGACTAAATATTTTATTCCTTAAAACAAAAGAGGCAGCAGATCCTTGGAGACAGACATCTGAAGAACTGCATCTGGAGGACAGATAAACAGCATATGGGTCATAAGCAGAATGCTGTTGCAATATTGTTAATCAAGATAGCTCAGCCTGATGTTTTTCATCCCTTTTTCCACAGGAACCAACTAAGAACTATACTGTAAAATTTTGTTGAAATTAGCTTGGAAATGGACATGGAATTTAGCTGTAATAGCTTGTGTTTGTGCCAAGTATTGCTGCTATAGCACACTTCTCTTGTTAATGTCTTTAAACTGTGAGAATGCTGCAATTACTCTGCATTGATTTTAAATGCAGACTTAGCGCAGTAACGTCTCCAATTTGTAAGCAAAACACCAGCACTATAAATCAAACTGTTAAAGTCACTGTTTGAGCCAAACATGAGCAAATTAATAGAGAACAAGTATGGAGATCTGTCTGTGGATTTCTATATGTTAAATCTGTGGACTTTGGCACCCGCTGCTTTGGGCTTTATGTCATCCACACGGCAGAGGAAGAGAATTGCTGAGTGACAGCAGCTTTTTTGCTGTGTCCCTCACTGTTAGTCCATACACACAGAGCTGAAGGTGACTTGCAGGTTCTTCCTTCTGCAAGGTTAAGAAGTGCAGTCACAGGAAAGCCATTTGCTTGACATTACAAGCCTTCCACATACAGCCTTACAGTGGAAATGGTGTCAGAATCTCTAAACACTGTGCCATGAAAGAATGCCAGAAGAGCAGAATGTTGAATGAGCAAGTGATAATTACTTGATATAAGATTTGATTAGATCAATATCTCTGTGCAATGTAACAAAACACTTCAAAACAGCGCAGATGAAGCCTCCAGTGCACTGTCAGGGCAATGAAACTAGAGAAATTCATTATATATAGAAGTTTCTTGCTCAGAAGACTAGAGATATTTTAAGGTTAAACTTGTGATGCATACAATAGCAACACCTTAGAAACAGGCAATGAAGTCAGAAAAAGATTCCAATTAAAATTAGGTTCTGACACCTTGTCATCCACACCCGAGCAGATGTGTCCAGCACAAAATGAAAGGCTTATTTTTAAATCTGCCAGCTTCCAAAATGACACTATTGTTCCAAGAGATATGCTAGCTTCCTGATTTTTGCCTTATCCATAACAGAGGTGTCGAAAATTCTCTTGTCTGTGATGTACACAGCTGAAGAGAACCCCAGCACTGCACTGGATCTGCCTGGATATTCCATAGACATTGGAACATCTCAAAGGTGCCTCTGGTGCTCTCAAATGTGTGGCTAACACACAGCCATGGTGGGGGCAAATGCAGCCACTCAGACAAACCCCCGCTCACAGGGAAGAAAGAAAAGAAAGAAAAAAAGGAAAGAAGGGAGTGGGGGGGGCAAACACATTTCTTCTGAGTGTCAGTACCAGAGAAAGAAGCTGTTGTTGCTGCACTCTAACCAGGCAATGACTGCAAGGCACTTAATTTTCCAATTAATTAGATCCTAACTCTAAATGTAGAAGTAATTGATGTGTCAACACAGACAAATGAAACAACTCTCAACATAAAAGCAAGGACGTTGCTCTACTCCTCAGTACTGGATGATGGATTCTAGGATTTTTTGTAAAGAACTCTGAGAGGCAATGCCACTGGAGCTCAGCAGCCATGTAGTGGTGTACTTATTACATAAGGTGCCTCATCATTCCACGTTTTTAGCAGGCAACACATCCCTACAAAACCTACCACATCTTTTTTTCAACTTTATCGTGTTTCCAACATGTGGTTCACCTAAGTAGTCACTGACACCATTACCTTCCAAACACTATTTGCTTTCTTTCATCAAACACGCTGTGTGACATCAATTCAACACTTAAAACTGCAAAAAAATTTTTGCAAAGAAGTCTTCTTTTAAAAGCTCTCTTAGAAACAGCAGCCAATTGCCCCCAGTTAGCTTGACTGTCATCAACCAAGACATAAAGCACTAAGAACTTAATGCACACCAGTGAACCTGCTACTTGCCCTTAATTTCCCTTTAGCCTGGGCATCATCCATTGCCCTTTCATCAAATTTCTTAACTACAGTGTTTATGGAGTAAGGGATGTTTTCTTTGCCTTCATCTATAATGACCACTAGAACAGGGGGTTTTACTGGGTTCTACAAACCTTACTGAAGCAATAAAGCTGGCAGAAAGAGGCACAGGGAAGCCAACGCAGGAGTTAGCTGGGAAGCTTATATAACATCAGAGCAATTCCTCCCTATCTATTTTTTTGTTCTGTAAACACACACCCACTCGTGTGCACACACAAACACAGAGTTAGCAAGCAGTATCAAGAATTGTTGTAAGCCTTTTTGTAATGCTAGTCTAATGCTAGTCTTTGTTTTTTTTTAATCTAACTAAATTATTGGCTCCAGGTAGGAAGCCTTTGACTAGCTTCTAAAATGCTTGATGGGAAGTTGCAAACTCACTGGCAACCAAGGCATTAAAAACAAAAATACTCCCAAACCCTTCACTAAGCCATGCAGCTGTTACAGGTCAATGTGCTGTACAATTCAGTTCAGAATACCTGAGTTCCTACCATTCCACTACCTTGCTCATATATCACTACTAATCTCCCTTTGAAAGAAAAATGTATTAACAGGATACCAGAAATTCAGTAATAACTTGGGGAGGCAAGTTTTGTCTAAGTTTAAATGAGGGTTTAAGAAAGTCAATTAATAAATACTTTTTTGCTTTATCCATTTAGTGTGTGCTGGCATTAAAGCAAGGCATCATCCAGTCCTTCAGCATCTGAACTATAAATGCTAGTGTGCAGGAATGGGAAGGAGCCAGATGGCTCCAGGGATGACAGGCTGGTCAAGGGATATCCCATCTTTCACCTTATCTAGGTCAACAGTTCGAAACACACTGCAAAAATTCCCCATTGACAGGAAAGGACCTGTTGGCCCATCCCAGTCCCCATGTTGCTCATAGCAACTGGCAGCTTTTCTAACATCTAATCAGCACCATTAGAGGATGAACAAGGTCAGAGATTAACTCAACCAGTTCTCTGTGGAACACCACCAGGATGAGATGCACAGGCACAGAAAGCTTGCTTAACAGAACCCAAACTCCTCTGTTCTGCAGCTAAAGGATACCTGCTTACACTCAGGATAGCAGTTAACTTTTCACCTATTATGAAAGCTTCAGCACAGAGGAACAGAAAGGAATTTCCATTTCAGCGAGGCAAAAAAATTAGCTCAGCCCATTCCCCCGGCGACAGTGTCTTACTCAAGTGTTTTCCGAACTCTTAACACACAGCACTGGAGACAGACAAAAGGCTGATTCAAGTCAGTTCTTACTTCAGCTCTTTCTGAAATGGTATAAAAGCTCATCCTCCTCTCAAATTGTTTAAATACCAGGAAACATTACTTTAGCTCTGTGAAATGCTGGCTGAGGGACCACCACGCTTCCAACTTCCATGACTTTGACTCCTCTTTGTGCATGCTGTACAGGAGGGGTTACACAATGGTTATTACAAACCTTTGATTAGAAACCCCTTCTCTGGGCATACACCACAGCAGGCCTAAATGAGTATGAATGAGAGCAAACCCCATAAGAATCCATTTCCACAACCTAGGGGAAAGGTTCATTCCTTATCTGCCTCACTACCAGCTTTGAAACACCCCTCGCTAGAGAATCGCCAGTCACATGTGTCACAACCCTGCAAGCAGCAAAACTGTGGTTTCTGTCTTTATAAGAGCACTATTGACCAAGTAGGAAACGAGAACAGCAGCATTCCCACAGAGCCCACTTCTCTAGCACACAGTGGGCTTGGCTTTGCCTGTTTATGGACCTTCTAACTTCCAGATGTCAGATTCAGCAGCACCCCAAATATGCTTGCTTGCTCCCTTCTGCAGGCAAGGACTAGATCAGCCAGCTTCTGGCTGCATGATTAAATCCAGGCACTGGCTGATCTCAAAGTATTTCAGAGCTACAGAGTAGCTGTCCTAAAGCATATGCTTTAGATACTGGGCAACTGAGTTCTTTCCTAATAATAGAAAGTCTTCCAGAGAGAGCAGTAACAGGCACATCTTACTTAGCAAAGTATACAGTGAACAACTCTGGCTTGCAATAAATTTTATCTCCCTGTTAATTCAGATATGGTCAAAGGTGCACACAACTGGAGAAAGCAGGCAAAAGAGCTTATGATATAGCTGAACATATTCAGCAATGTATTTAAAATTTAATCTCTGTTTAGATTAAATCGCAGTATTTTCACTTCAAGATGCTGCTAACGTGTACAAGAGACAAGCGCTGCACCTGGCGTTCTCCATTTTATACATCTCTGTACATCTATCTCTACACATTATCCACTCTATACATCTCTGGTATTCTCTGTACATCTCTATTCCCTGGCATTCTTCTAGTCAGCATGAAAGGTGCTGACTAAACATTTGCTCCTTTTGTGAAACTGCTTTGAAAAGTAACACAGCACAGGTGATGGTCTGTTTAAAAATCAAACCCAGACTCTTGTAGGCTTCTGTAAGAAACTTTGCTGTGTGGGGAAAAGGAAAGAACAAGTTCCACTTTACTGGCATTACTGTTTGCTTGCATGCAATGGCACCCGTGATGGGCAAAGCACTGCTCTAATTCATAAGGAAGCAGAACTCTCGCTCCCAAAACTTCCACATGAAACAGGATCTCATTTCACAGAACAACTAATAAGAATTAGGAAGCATTTCAAGAGAGTGTTGCAGTTCCTCGAAAAAAAATCTGCTTTGAAGATTGCTTTGTCCTCCACAGCTAAAACTTGCTCCTTGCCATTACAAGCAGGAACAATGTTATTGACCCCTAGGGTTCTTAATTCTCTTTCTTGTGTTAACTCCCTCACTCTGAATGCCTCTTTCAGCTTTCTCGATAAATGGATCGATTGGAATAGAAGACAGCAAAGTGCTGAGTCATCACTCATCTCCCACTGAGAATACAAGGAGCTGAGCATCATCAGTCAATGGAGGGACTTTTCTTAGAAGACTTCCAGTTGTTACTACAAGGGAAGTCTCTTTCGCTTCCAACCTGTTACTAAAACAGCCCAACTACTTGCTTTCCAAATGGACACTTAGCCTTTTACTCTTTACACCTTTGTTTACAGTAAAAATTAACAGTCAGGTGCCTCTGAAACTCATAAATATGAGTTTCTTACATTTAAGAATGTAAAAAACAACCAAACACGCACACCAAAAAGAAACCCAAACAAACAACCCCACAAGCAAAAAAACCCACAATGATATTTTGTATTAACTAATATATTCTGGATTATTTTCCTCTCTTCAGTTCCACCCCTACATTTTTTACTCCTGTTTCAAGCTTTTCTGCCAGTGCTAATGCTCTGCCCTAGCTTTTCGGTTTGCTTTCTTGTCAGGTAGTATTTTAATAACCACATTACTCCAGGATGAAGACCTTAAGGTAACTGGAGAATTAAGGTCCCAAGACTTGGCAATATTGAAATCTTTCTACTTCTAACTCCTACAGTGATGTCTTATTGTTTGCTGGTAAAATCATCCCATCACTGGTTTCAAATGGAGCTCAAATCTAGTGAAGGAAGGTAACATCAAGAGATGTCTCTTATCTACCCATACAGTGCTACCATACACTTTAAAAAGAGGTACTACACAAGGAGAAGGAATTTATTTCAGACCGAGAAAGCAGGACACTAAAACATGCTGTTGAAACAAACTGCACAAAATGATAATTCATTATTTTAAGGGTTTAATAGAAATTGATTTCTTTAATAACTTTGAGACACTCTCCATTGTTTAATTTAGTCAGAAGACTATGAGCAGGCTCAAACACCAACCAACCACACTCCTTTGCCTATAAGGACTCATCTCGCCTCTGCTTTTTCCCTTCTCCACATCTCTGCTCACTGAGCATTGTAAGCATTACAACACAAGACACTCTTCTAAAAGTTTAAAACCTAGTATTTCCAGAACATAAAAAAGTGGAGAGTTGTTCTCTTGTGTGGTCATGTTCAGCTGCTCAGTAATGGGGTAAACTAAGGATTCAGAACTGAGAACACGAATCATAAAAAAAAAATTAAAAACACTACAGAAACAAAATCAGAGCCTGGGTAGCTGAAGCAGTGAAAATACGCTCGTTTGCTTCTTATCCAAAGGAAATAAACCCATCATCTGCTAGGCTGGTTCATCTCTGCAAGAACATAGTTAAATAAAACATAAAACTTACTTCCACTCAGCAGTCAAAAAGCAAATGTAGACCTGTGCATTTTGTCAGCAGACTGGGTTTTGACAAGAAAAAAAGACCACTAAGAAAATTGTGCTGAGCTCTCCTAATTCAGAACAAGTATTGCAACGAGTAAAGAATTATTCTGTTCCTGAGGCTAGGCTATTTGAAATGCCACTTGTACTCACATTAGGTATGAGAAGCCACTGGGGAAGAGATCTCACACCTCCATCACTGCTGGGCCATGTGCAGGCCAGTTTTTGTAGTTTGCACAAAATGACAAAACATTTTGCTTTTTTTATTTTGTTGCTCAAAGACAAGCAACCATCAAGTTATGCAGGGAATGACTGAAATGAAAAATCCACTTTTGCAGGGATAGTTTACATAAACTAGCACAGTAAAAAGTAACTATACCCTAGGACACTATCATAAACAGCAGATGTGTTTATGGCAAGTGCTCCCCAATATTACAAACAAACAGTGAGATCTCCACAGTAGCTGGAAGAGAGCCATTTGAGAGCCAGATGGTTTAAAGAACAGTCCTCTGGGTTCTCTTCTCGGGACTCTTTCAATCAGATTATATTCTTCCAAACACTAATCCAAAGTTGGCAAACCTCTTTTCTTTGCCTTCAGATACAGAGGAAAAGCTGTCGCACCTAAGCTGCCTAAAAAGCTCTGTACCACTCAGTAGAGCAGGGTAGCTGAACTGACCATAAGCAATCACCAGTGACGTAAGCACCATTCCACCCCATGGATTCAGTGTCCAGAGGGAAATGAATGAAGACGTCAAGATCAGGGACTACCTGTATTCCCCAAAGTATCTTAAACTCTCAAACAAAGTACTATTCCCTCTTCTGTAATCATAGACACTGCTCTATGCTCACCCCAAGCCATGCAGAACTGGGCACCAGGAACTCTGAACCAGAGACTCGGCAGAGGGTATGAATCCCAGCTTGTTCCACAGTAGGCAAAATGGTAGTGATGATCACAGAGAGTTTTGTCTGTTTCCACTGTTTCAGTCAGCCACCCACTCGAACACCAGCTTGGCCAACCTGCCAATATCAGCTTTGCTCTACCAGCTTCCCCATCTTCTTTGGCCTAGAACCTCATGAGGTCCCACCTCTTCTACATCTCTTTTGCCTTCCTATACCTTGTGAATTAACTTGCCACCTCCTGAATGAACTCCATTCCTGTTTCACCAGCAAATGTCACTCCATCAATCACTCTCTTTGCATATTTTTACCCCTTTATCTGCCTCATCTTCCATGGGTGTAAACTCCCAAAACAGACCCTGCCTTTAAATCTTCATCTACACAAACCCATGAACAACCAGGCCCAGATCTCTAGGAGTCTCTAGACATTCTACTGACATTTACATTAAAGCTTTTTTTCTCTAGCTGTAGTACTTGGTCAAATAAAGGTATCATCTCTTCCTACAAACCTCAGCACAATAATAGGAGGACAGTAATAATGGTGGCAAAAGCAAGAGGCACAGCACTGTGTGAGACCCACGTTACCAGCACAAGTTACAGCAGGGAAAATACCTAACTGTGACACCATGTTTGAGACATGGGTTGAAGAATAGTCTGCCCACTCGGACACGATGTGGAATTTAAGAAGGCACAACATAATTACCCGAGCTGGTCTTGGCTAGGAGGCCAGGATTAGCACTCCACACTTCTGAAAAGTGGCCAGGAAGGCTGTTTCACCTCTCATCCAAAGGAAATAAAACCATCATCTGCTAGATGGCCCCCAAACACTGTTTGAGGCATTATTTTTACACAGATTTGAGAAAAGTGTCTTTACTGATACACCTGAGTGATTTGCAGCATCAGTGCATCCCTTAGCAGTGCACTGGACCAGTATCAACCCAGAAAACCAAGTGCTCTTCCCTGTCTCATAAATAACATACCTTTAGCTATCTTAGATTTTCTGTAGATTTTTCAGCCAGTTACACAGAGACATTAAAGGAAATAGTGACCTAATTCTGACACTGTGGTTTCATAATGTAAAGATAACCTAATTCTTCAGTAGTCCCAAAACTACTCTTCCTGATAAATGACCTTCTCCCTAGAGTATTTAATATTACTTTTGGCAATTAGAGGACTGAACAGAATATGCAAACTGGAAATTAAAAAGCCTTGCTCTTCCTTTAGATCAAACTGCACAAACACAGAAAACCAGTGTGAATTTTACTGATGTGCTGCTCTGCATCCTAAGATACGGGCAATCAAATCTTTTGCTTCCGTGAGTACTGAAATCAGGAGTCATGAAAGAGAGTTGTTTTCCCCCACAGTACAACACCATTGCTTCGCTGTATAGAAGTTCCCTTCCATTTTCTTAAGCATCAACAGGTATGGGCTCTAAACAGATCAAGAAAGGTGTTGGTACAACAGTTCCACTTTCTATTAGCAAAGACCACGGCCAAAGACACTCAGCAAACAGCAATAGACAGATTCCTGACAGATTATTAATCTGATGTAAAAATAGTTAACATAATCAATTAAAAATACCTTACCCCCCAATTCAACAGAAAACTGCATTGAAAAGCAAAAAATGGACAAATCAACCAGGATACAGATCAGCTTAGCAGGACTTACCCTTATGCATGGCTTGAAAAAGTGGTGGAGGATAAGACAGGGAATGATCGTGGACTTCAGGGTACAGGTTAACTGGATTGGGGCCATTAACAAAAGTCAGTGAAACAGAGAAGAGCTTCTCTGCAGCATCATACCAGGCATGGAGAATCAGTGTTCTCAGAGGAATGCCTTGACTTCAGTGAGGAAGTGCAACAGATGAAGCAAAGTTTTATCTTCCAGCACTCCTGCACTACTATCGGTGCAAGAAAGAAAGGTCTAACTTCTCCCAGAGCAACATCTTGTAATGAGTGCACCACTGCAGATGGAATCTTCACATCTGCACACAATTTTGTTGCTATTTGCATGCATCATTAAAATAATCCAGTCATTTTATTTTATTTCTTAAAAACACTAATGATAATGCTAACAAATATTTTATTAAAATTATGGCAATCTGCCTTTTTGGATTGCTTTCCAGATGAAATGCTTGCTGAGCATTCACTCTTCACTTCTGCAGTCTTCATTCCTTTTGAAGGCCACATGTGTGCATGACAGCCTCATGTTACATCATCTGTGAAATTCACAGCACAAAACTCAGCGCATTTGCTTTGAGAATTTGTGGCTTCCCAAGACTTCCTTCCAAAGACACCAATTGTACAAACGCCCAGGGAGCATAAAAGTGGAAAGGTAAGTCCTCCACTCTGGCCTAAGAACCTAAGAACAAAAAGTGACAAAAGTGACAAAGCTGCATGAACTAAACAAAGTGGCCAGGCTTCAGCATGAGGACTTGGGTCAGCTTGGACAGCACCCATTATTGGGAAGAATGCAGAGGGAAACTTCCTTTCATAAGGACAGTTCAGTTATTAAGAGCAACAGGATGAAACTTGTGAAGCCCTCCTGGCTAACATCTATTAATATTTTATCAGTGAGCAGCATCCTCACTGAAAGGTACACACTATGTCCTTTTTCTCTCCTTCACAAGTACTCTCCTCTAACAGATGGTCAGTTTACATGTGGTAATGATCCACTGTAATTAAAAACTCTATTCTCATTAGCAATCCTCCAAGAATACGACAGCTCTGGCTCACTTTTTCTGATGAGTATGTGTTTTGTTTAATGATAAACAGCAGCCAGGAGAATAAAAAAATACAGTAAATTTCTACACTGGGGCTGAGTGGAGGGGTTGGATTACAGATTCCTAAAAGACAGTCAAAGACACCATTCACAAATGTTGAGAACACCAAGTTTGAGGGTCAAGAAAGACCCTAGTAATCAGCACGTGAAGTTCAGCAGTCTTCTGGGAGGATTCACTAAGTGTAATTTATATTCCCTTCACCTTTCAAGTGCTTCTCTCTTTCCAAGTGAAATCAACATTTACAATCAACTGTTCTACCATAATTACAGAACACAATAATCACAAACTCTTTTCTATAAAGACATAGATTTACTGCTTCCCCTTCCTGCAATTCCTCTCCTCCTCTCCAGTTGAAAAAGCCAGAGGGCCAACACAGACATATATTTTTCAAGAGTCATTACCTCCCCACCAATGCTACGGATCATTTTGAATTCAGTGTCACCCAGAAAGGAGACCTTGTGGACTACTGACAGTGTCTGTAGAATTATTGACTCAAAAAGTCTGTAACACATGAGAAAGGCCATCATCATCTAGAGGTCCTAAGGGGAGAAGGAGCAGCCTTGCAGACAGGACCTTTAATCAAACCTCTGCAGATACGGGTTCAATTCTTAGTTCTTCCATAAATCACCCTCTAACACTCACCATCTGTAAATATATATGGAGAAGCATTTCCCACTTCAGATCACAAACACTCAGCTGCTGGGAGCACCTTTTACTGGTTTTTAATTTAGAATCTCATCAAGCAGAACCTCAGTTAGTGAGCAGTGTCCCTGAGATGGCACTTCTGCACATAACAGCGCAGGCAGAGCCCCACCATGCTCCACGCTAGGTTACCTGCAGGGTCCCAGGAGGAATGGCAGAGTCACAGAGATACAGAGAATAATACAAGTTAAAGCATCCCCCCAGGACTAATTTCTTGGCTGGCAGGTACATACTATGTACTAGGGTTTAAGACAGTTTTTTTTTTAGTCTCTGCAGCTCCTCTATCAATTTTTCACTTACTTCAAACTTCCCATGAGCCTAGCAAAAACCTGACTGCGAGTCAGTAAAAAGCAGGTATTTGCTAGTGCCAGGTCTGACTACTAGATAGAAAATTATAATTATCAAGATGAAATTATTTCACATGCCAATGATGACACACGATCCCTCTTACAGGGAGCTCTATTTTCCATTTCAAGCAAATAGATTTTCTGTCCTGACCATCAAAAATTTAAACCACTCATACTCCCCAGTGTTTTGCATTGAGCATGGCTTGCTTCCAAAAGTCAATGTCAAAAAGCAGTAGGGAGGTCCAGTGTTACATTACATCTCAATTTTTTCTGCATCAGTCATGTTTGGTTTGCACTTTTCAAACACAGTTTTATGTGGTGTTTTTTCTGCTGACTCTGAATCCTGAAGTATCAGCCCTGGGTTTTAGAGACAAACTGAGCTATTTTCCCCTGTCACACTTTCACTAACAGCAGTATTTTCGCAGGCAAGTTTTGCTCTGCTGTGCAGGGTCTCATTAACTTAACAAAGCCACTGTTCCTGTGAAACCTGCAGATCTGTTTCTGGGCTGGAGAAGCACTAAAAGGACAAAAAGTTAAAAGCTCTCCAAGTTACCTCAGTCAATAAAATCAATAGATGTGACTAGGTGCATCACAAGTGGCCAACTTAAAACATTTGAGCCACATAGGGACTGCAGGTAACACTCACGGGTCAGCCCTATCTGACTACATTCCCAGGTTAGCCTCATGCAGTAACTAAGTACAGGGACCTGTAAGGGGCTGTGGCCACCTCATTCTCCCCTCGCAGAAATCCCCTTCTCCAGAGCTCTCCTAAACATGAGGTATGTAGCCTGTGGCATTCCAATGCTGAGAAATTTAATGCACGTCTCACAGGGTTGGGAGAGCTGGACACCTACAAGATACAAATGGCTTCATTAAGTGTCACTTATATACAGCTCTTGGACCACATACAGCATAGCTAATAAAATGTCATCTCATCTGCTTGCCACTTCAGAGATCATTACAACTACATGAAAAAACAAACAAGGGCAAAAAAGCAGAGGATGATCTAGAGAAGACAAGAGGCCTAACTAGAAGAGGAGTGCTGATCTCAGGTCTGACACATCCCCCTGCATGGCCCTGTTAAGACAGTCATACCCTCAGGTGCCTCAGGTGATAATAAAATTTCTTTGAAATTTGAAGAAGAAGTCTTAATACCTTGTGTCCCTATCTTCATCTTGGATTTTTGTTAGTTTCCCTGTCAGGAGCACAGGGAAGTATTACGCTTCTGATTGTAGCAGCATTCTCTGCTTAGAGTGGGGGGAAAGCAGCTTGAACATTTTTATTTGCAAAGCTATCAGTGATGAATGGAGAAAGGGATGCCATGCTGGTTTGGGTGTTGAAGAATGCTGAAACCAGCTGGACTCATCAGCCCCAAAGTTAAACATTCTGAGGAAGAAAAAAGTACCTGATGAAGTGCCTGGTAAAGGACCCAAGAAGTGATACTACTTACAACTTAAATAAAGATGCTGAGCTGGCACAGCTGGCCTGGAGACATAGGACTGAAAGTCAATCACTTTATACTATAAAAATCCATTCCCACTTTTTAACTGTGGAGTGTTCTAACGTGCTCCTTCTCCAAGCGTGTGTGTGGAAATTCCTCCCTTGAGTGGGGACGCTCCTCAAGGTTACTCCTCAAGGCTGAGCAAAAATGATTTCCCCACAATCACCAGCACAGGTGAGTAACATCAATCTCTACTTAATAATTGATTTTGCTAACTTTAATATAGTTGCTTGAATATTGCTCCAAAAATAGTACACTATACTAGTACTTATAGCTACCTATCCTGATTAAGGTCTTTTAGTCTGATCATTGTAATTATCATGGTAAGTTTAAATAAATAATTTATTTTATATCTATATAGATAGAGAGAGAGATTTTAGTTGCCATCCTTAATCCTGCAGGACAAAGTTCTATAAACCTTCAATTACACCTATATAACCCTTTAGAGATAAATGGTTGGCAGAGTCTGGGGCCAAGATTGATTCCAGCTGCACTAAGACTCCTCTTGGAGAAGGAGTTTAGAAAGCAGGAGGATCCTTTCTGCACCTCATGACACAACAGGAGGGCTTCTTTCATATTTTTTGTCTGAAGCTCCCATTCTGCCTGCAACACTCATGAGTCTCAATTTGATGTATTTATTGAGTTATGCTCATGAAAGGCAGCAGTAAAAAGTGGATTGCACATAGCCAAAAAGTAAACACGGTATCTGCCAGGTCCTTGGGTTCTTCTCACTTTTGCCCCCCACTTTTTTCTTAGGAGAACAAAAGAACTACACGGTTTTTCATCTGCAGCAGAGATAAGATGCTTTCATGCTCTGCCAGTGTATGCCAAACCTATTTGGAAAGCAGCATCACCAGGCATCTTTTTGTGAGCAAATCTATTAAAAGAAAGCTCTGTAAAGAAATTGCCTCAAGGCTCCAGTTCAGTGGTAGCTATGGCAGTGTTCCTGTGCTGCTGGCTTGCACTCGCTGTGGAAAGTCCCCATGAAGTCATGAATAAACGGAGCTCTTTATGCTTCTGCCATGGGATCACATGGGCGTATCAGTCCAAAATGAGCAGGAATCTCTTTTACAAAACCCCACTATTCTGAAGGTAGAAGAATGGGCTCATTTAAGCAGGTCTTCCCAATTCAGTGCCTTTGAATAACAATTGTTAAATAAAAGCTCGTGTCATTTGTCAGCTGAAATGTATTTTCTATCTCCATTGCCATATTTGAGTGACTAGGCCTTGAAAACAGCTTTTAAAACTCTCTTCCTAATTAACACCTTAAACAGAGATAACATGGAGTCAGGTGATTTAACAGCAACCACATCAAGGTAACAGTTTTTGCTCAGTGCCAAGGACATTTAAATTAAATCTCCCACTGCATGACAACCAACTCTATTCACAGAAACGAGAAATAACAGACAGAAAAAAAACCCTAAAACAGTAAAAAATGCTAAAACAATTCCATGTGCCCTGTGAGTCTGCAAATGGAAAGATCATCGTCCTTACTCAAGCACAGCAATGCTAAGCTCAATACTCAAGCTGAGATCCATCACACCCTGCTTAAGCCATCTACAAAGTAGCAATGTAGAAGCTCTTATAATCACGTTTACCTGCCTGATCTGCAGCATCTCCCTCATGAGTTTAGCCATTATCCATCACCTCCAAAGGGAGCTTTTGGGGAATCTCTCAGGTATAGCCTCCATAGCATACATCTCTAAGCATAGATAGATAGATAGATAGATAGATAGATAGATAGATAGATAGATAGATAATTAAGCAAGATGACTCCTGTTCATGGGCCTGGAAAGACAATGGAGTTTTCCTGACACAAAGGATTCTGTCACAAGCTGTTGAGAGCAAGCTCAACAAATCCTCAGGCAGTAGCATCTGGCCAGTGACTGAACAGAGTACCAAGGCACTTGAGTTTGAAAACTGGCCATCAACATTCTTCTTTCAGAGAGCTGACTTCATCAGCAGCAAAGCTCAGTCAGTGACGAAACCTTTCAAAATTCCTACTTTTGATTATGATGTTCAAGCTCAGGACTTCACTTGAAATTGTTGGGTTTTTTTGGGTGCCCGTTTTGTTGTGATTTTTTGCAACTGATGGCTCAGGTGTAATTTTCTAAAAATTGATTTCAGATAGGACTGTAGATCAAGGCTTGATTTTCCAAGAGCTTGCAGAAGTGTTACAAAACAAACACTTTACTGAAAACAATAGTCTATTAAAAAGGCATTTTTAATGGGCTCGACTGTTGTCAAGAACTCAAAACCAATTCCAATCTTTCTCCAGTGCCCACTGTTTCACCCTGGAGAACCAAAAGTATTTGCAACGTCTTTTTCCTCCTCCTTCCTGTAGTGCCAGGCAAAAGGCTGCCTCTGCTCCATCTCAAGAAGCTGAGCTGTGACTTATCCTTAGAACAACCTCAGACTCAATCCCATGTAATGTCATGTTCTCTATTGGGGTTTCTTAACCACTTCTTGATTAATAATCCTTCAGAGAAAAAATAATTCAGTGTCCATCCAGCACAGTGATGACACTTACATGTCTCTGTGGCAAACTCTGTGGCTCCCAAGGTCTTTCCTTTCAAGCATATGCTCCTGAATCTTTACACTGCCTTTTGTTTCAGCATGGCAGTGCTTATTTCAGCCCTAAGACAGATCTTAAATCTATACAGTCTGTATAATCTTAGGCAGACATAATTCAATAAGCCTGTTTTTCCTTTTCATGCTATTGGGTTTGAACATTTTCTCTGCTAAACCTGCCCACAACACATCCTATAACACAGAAAACCTTGAGCTGACTACCCATAAAATTTATTGCATCAACGGCCAGACATAAATCTGCACTGATGCTGCAGCAAAAAGAACCACTGCTGAAATGAATGTCACATCAGGTTGCGGTCTCGGAAGAACAGACAGAAGCAGGAGACACTACAGGGCAGAAACAATAAAGGAAGAAGCCTCCCTCTCTCCCCCAAGCTGCTATGAAGCAAAAAATTAGGCCAGAGACTGTCATTAAAGCAGTATTGTAATTACAGCTCTTAGAACCTTTTAGCAGTAAATTGAGGACAGAAAGAAGTTTCTTTAGAAGGTGCTGAGCTTCTTTCAAGAGAAAACAGAAAAACATCTCTCAATCATCCACTCAAAAATGAGAAGTCACGTCAGAGAACTGTGTGCATGCTGGCACAGTGCTATCAGGTTTATAAAAGCGGTGCCTCACACAAGTGCAAATGAACCCTCTCAGCTTTCTCTGGTGGAGGCTGGGAAAGAAAGCAAGTAAGCCAGCAGCTGTTATTCCTCAGAAACCTGATCACAACCTCATCAGGATCTTTGCTTCCCCACTCAGTTACTCAAACTCTGAACCACAAAACAGCAGGTATGACATTAGTACCAGCAAGGCTGGGCATGGAGAACAGATCAGTAGATGTACAGCTGAACATCGGGCAGAAACAAATGGTGTGCCGTGGATCCTAGCAAAAGAAAGAAAGGAGGAAAGAGACTGTAGGAATACAGGGGAAGAGATTAAGGATGCTTTTATCCTCCCGTTTTCCCCTCATACTTCTTTATGAAGCACACAGCAAACCTTTAGAAGGCAAAAATACTCCTATGTCTATATTCCTACAAGTAAGCAGTAGTGTCTCTCCTTTCACATTCATTTTATGCACATCTCTCTTGAATATGTTTGTTGGAGAACTCTTTGTAGATCCAGAGTCAGGATCTCCTAACTGCAGTAGTAAGAGCTCTTGAATAATAAGGAAACAGAAGCCATCTAGACACAAACAAGAAATTCTTCCTTCTTTCCACTGCTCTGGCTCCACTCCCCTATCCTCTTGAAGGGTTGTACACACACAGAAACACCTGTTTCTGTGTTCCTGAGAGCTTCCCAAGATGCAAGAACTGGGAGAGCCAATTCCTACAAAGAGTTGTACACAGAACCATAGAATGAGGTGGGACACCACCATCAGGGATGCAGGGAGTAAGGACAGCCTTGAGGAAGAACAAATCTTATCCTACTTTTTGCATGTCACCTTCTGAAATTTAAAAAAAAAAAAGGGGGGGAATGCTGGAAAGAAATAATAGTTTCATGAGAAACACATTTCATGGTGGGAAGCAGAGAGCAAAAAAAAAAATCACTGGTTAAGAACCAGAAAAATTAGAAGGAAGCAGCACTTTAAACATCAGTGACATTTCTGATAATGTGTCTAATGGCACAGCAAAGAATAAAATTAATCCTTAACTTTCTAATTTGGATTTATGGGAGAAGTATATAATTCAGTGGATCTTCAGCATGTAACATACAGGGAGTATTTCAGCTTTCCAAAAGCATGTGCTGCTTCAATCAGGATATGTCATTGGAATAGGTTGGGGAGTACTCATTAAATCACTTGTTTATTATTCACACTACAGGAATGTGAGTTCTATTGGTAAAATGAATCAATCAGAGAGCAAAGAGCTATTCTCTGGAGTCTGCATTAATCAGCCCGACAAGCTGTCACTAAGGATTGGGTCAGGCTCACAGCACAGCATCCAACCAGTGGGGAAAAAAATCCCCGAGACGGCTGGAACAGGGAACAGTTCACCCATTTAAAGCTGTCCCCAGAGGCTTGTGTCAACCATTTATTACTGCTCACTCACAGCTGCAGAAGCTTTTAAGTGAGAAACCCGCATTCTCGGACATTCCAGAACTGTGTGGAAACATGCTTGATCCCAGCTCATTCTGGGAGGACAAGCAAGATGAAGTATCCTGAAAGAAATACTGCTGGGCTTTAACACAGCTCTCTGAGGAAAAAGCATTCATGAACTTGGAAAAGGTCTAAAACTAGGACACATGTCAGAACAGATACGCTGTTGGGAAACACTCAGAGCTGTCATGCAGTCTGCACTTCAATAAAACGTTTTTAAAAAAACAACACTATTTTTACAGACTATTTTTCATACAAGCATATTGCTTTCAAGGTTGAGCTGTTGCTCAGACTCCCTCAATATAAGTCTTAAATATAAACTATCATTTAAAAAACTGTCACTCATGAGAATGCACCAAAAAATAGCTGTTTGGTTTAAAAAAAAAAAAAAACCAAACCAAACAAACCCCCACAACTATTAACCTACCCCACTCTCTACCCTACTGTTAAAGACCGTGAACTCCTAAAATCTCATTATTCTGAGATACACACTCTGTTAATGAGAATGAACATAGCAGAGAATACAAGCACTAGGCTGGGCTGCAGGAGTCCTAAACAGACCAGAAACGTGGAACAAGAAAAAAGCAGTCAGCAGTTCTGATAATACAGTGAAGCCATGTAACACATACAGCAACACATAAAATCAATACACTGCACCAGAGAACACAATCACACACTGCGGCCACTTGGATGGAGGAGTGATAAGATCAACGTTTCTCTTCTTGTCAGCACTTGTGCCAACTGCACCTTCAAGCTGGATGGAGTTTAAAACAGAGCATGACCTACAGGGACAGAGCTGCAGGATGGGCTGCAAAAATTGCTGAATAGCTCAGAGAAGGAGAAGTGGTTTAGCTGAAGTGTACTTCAGAGGAGGCTGCCAGGGAAGGCAGTCCAGAGGGAAAAACAGTAAAAGGATGAGTATCCAATTGCAGCAATGTAGTGTGAGTGCAAATGCTCAGAAGCGAAGAAGAAAATCTTTCTGTCCTCACAACAGAGCCTTTCCATCTCACAGAACTCTATACAGAGTGCTGTGCATGCTGCTGCTCTAAACTTGGTATTAAAAGCTATGCCACAGAACTACAGAAATATTAGTGTAAGCATTTAAATACAGCCTCAGGCAGCACTGGCAAGACTGTATCCTGCAGATCAAGAGATGTGATTATTCCACTCTATCCAGCACTCATCACACCATACTTGGACTACTGTATCCAGGCTTGGTCATCCCAGCTCAAGAAACTGAATATCATTCTCCATTGTTCCACCAAGACAAACATTGAACACAGGTTACCTCACAGAAAATTTTGGCATGGCTATAAGAAAAACTGGAAACAAACCGAAGAAACTGAAAACAAACTGAAGAAACTGAAAACAAACATTGGAATAGATTACCAAGAGAAATGGTGGCATTTCTCTTGCTATAAATACTCAGTGCTGAGCTTGACAGGGCCCTGGGTAACACAAACTCAGGATTTCCCTTCAACAGAAGGTTGGACCAGATGTTCTCTAGAGGTTCCTACCAACCTAGAGTTTTTTCTATGATTCCGTGATCCGAACATATGTTATGCTATATGCCCTGCTAAATACTACTTTTGCCATAAAATCATTTAAAATTAGATTTTTTCTGATTTTTCTTTCCATTCCAGTAATAAAGTAAAAATTAAAAAAAATAGCAATGGCAAGACAAATGGAGGATGGTTCACTGTTTTTCAGAATAACTGTCAGCATCTACTGAAATCAGCAAGCACAAGACATTAAAGGAAATGCCCTTTCACAGAATATTTAATTAAACAAGTAGACTTTCTGCCAGAGAATTTTGGATAAATGGCTGAAAGGAGTTCCATGGATTCATTCAATTCCTTTAGTCTCTACTAAGCATTTTTTACCCTATACTTTAAAAGGCAAGACACACAAACTTTTGGTCTGATCCAGTACATCTAATTTTGCATTTGAGCCCCATGAATGGGAGATAAATCAATACACCAGAAGTCAAACATAGTAGTATTAATTGTAACTCCACTACAGTTTATTTGGATCATGAATTGAAACACTCAAAACAGAATCATGGAAATCCTACCACTAATAAGGTGAACATTACCACTAATACCTACTAAATCAAGGAGTACAACAATTATTTACTTAAATTAAGCTGTAAATGGACTAACAGACTAAAACAAGAACAAAATCCAGCAATCAGGTTCCACTTCTACCTAAAAGAAAGACAAATTTCCAAAGAAAAGGGGATTCCAACCTGCAAAAGTAATGGACAGCTCTATCACATCAAAATCATTCATCAGAGCCAACTCCACAGGCATATTCTATTCAGAGAGCAGATAACACCTAAAAAAATCCTAAACAAACACAAAAATAACAAACCAGGAGCAAATCTAACTCCAGCAGTCTGCATTTTAGACTGCATGCTGTAAGACACAAAACCAGTGTTGCACTGAAAGACATCCCAACATCCTCCCAGATGCTGAGAGCACGAAGAAAGATCCCACCTGAGAGTCCTCTCTACATTCCACATGCTGAAAAAGCTGTTAGTACAAACATAGCTCAGGCAGTAAAGGACTAACATATGTCTTGAGGGGCTATGGAATGTAGGGAGAAATCCTACTGCCAGCCATGCAACAACTCTACCTTCTGTAAGTGTTAAATCCAATGTTGGATTATTTATTAGTTATGGAATATACTTTATTTGCTGGTTTGGAGTCATAAAAAATACTACAATTAAATCAATAAAGGGAGATATCCCACAGCCAAGTCCTCACCTTGACCGTCATCCGTTGGATGACGATCTCAAGAAGAGACCCCCAGTTTACTCCTTGACACTTTGCAGGCAGTGGGGAGGTTTAGGGTTTATGCTGTGTCATGAGAAAACTTCTACTCCTCTAGGTACGTCTGGATGACAGTGGCATGATGCCAGACCTCTGGAGTACACAGGCAAATAAAAGGATGCTGTACCAGTCCTAAACCTGTTAGGAGTTTTGTGCCTGCAGACAACGCCGCACAAGCATGTGGAGTTCCAAGGTGGCTTGGCTCTGAGGTCTCTCACAAGGCACATGGCACGTAACAGATGGTTGGTTGCTTAAGACACTTACCAGGGACTTCAGGGATCCAGATTCAATTTCAGTTTAACTTTGTACAAGTCTCTCAGAAGGACACATCTACACCATGGATACAGACAGATTTAAGCTGTCTCTGCCCAAGCTAATCTGGCAATGAAAGTGCAGGAGGACTGCTGCAGATGCCCAAACTTGAGGGATGTTATCAGCAGGATTTCTGAGCTCGTGGGCACTGCCATGCCAATCTCAACACAAGCCTCTCCATGCTGAAGTCTGCTGCATGTGGACCTCTGTCCTGGTTTTGGCTGGGACAGTGTCCTAGTAGCTGGTACAGTGCTGTGTTTTGGATTTGGTGTAAGAATAACATTGATAACACAGACTCACAGAATGCCTTGGGTTGGAAGGGACCTTAAAGATCATCTAATTCAAATCACACTGCCATGGGCAGGAAACCTTCCACTAGACCAGGCTGCTCAAAGCCCCATCCAACCTGACTTTGAAAATCTCCAGGGATGGGGAATCCACAACTCCCCATGGCAGTCTGTGCCAGTATCTCTCACCTGTTGGTGAGCAGTGCTTAGCTTGAGTCAAGGACTCCTCAGGGTCCCATGCTCTGGCAGTGAGGAGGTGCAGAAGAAGCTGGGAGGGAGCATGGGCAGGACTGGCCAAAGGGATATTCCATACCATAGAATGCCATGCTCAGTACCTAAACTGCAGGGAGTCAACCAGGAGCCATCAATGGCTCCTCAGGGATGGGCTGGGCATCAGTCAGTGGATGTACTGTACATGGGGGATTGGGGATTTAATTTATATCTCTCTCTTTGTTATTTCCCTTTTAATTACAATTATCATGTAGTTGTGTCGTTGTTATTATATTTTATTTCTATTATTAAACTGCTTTTACCTCAACCCACTTACCTTTCTTGTGATTCTCCTCCCCATCCCCCTGGGGTAGAAGAGGTGGGGAAATGAGCAAGCAGCAGTGTGGTGCTGACTTGCTGGCTGGGGTTATTAAACTTGCTAGTTCTGGTCTCTAATGGCTCTCAGCCCTCCACCCTGTGCTCTAATGCAGACATTCTCTTTGTTTTGGTGTCTCAGCTTTCCATCTGTATCAGGAGGATAAAAGCACGGCCCATACTTACAGGGTGTCAAGAGGATAAATACATTAAGTGGTCCTAAGGCACCCTGGGATTATGGCAACAGATGTAATATCAATTCCTTAAAGCAGTGAAAATGGAGAAGACGGGGCAATTGAAACTCTAAGGAAAGAGCAGCTGAGAACATGAAGTTTATTTTTTTCTAATTCAACTGTGTGTCTGCATCCAGAGGACACTGCAAAAGCAAAAGGGAAACTTTGGAACCTGGCAATAGCTTGATGAAAGGTAAAAAGAGGGGGATGGGCACAGAAGTAAAGGATAATAAGATTCTTAACCATCAATTCTGTTTAAAACTACTACGAAATGAGACAAAAAGAGATGTTTACATTTCTGAATTACAATCTATTCATAGATACCTCTCTTACCTGCTTAAGAGCATAACTAGTTGGAAACTCTCCAAGACTACAGAAGAAGAAAGGAGTCTTGTGAAGAATCCACGCTTCTCAGCAGTGACACAGCTACTAACAAAATGTAAGTATTCAGCAGCACCACTTAAAACAAAGTGTGCTTAATACATCAATTAAAGAAGCCTGAAAGAACAAACCTCTGATTCAGAAGCAGCCCTTCTAGGAAATTCCAATTCTCTAAGGTAGCAAACTGAGGAAATTTGATTGAATAGTACAATGCAAATTCTCTTCCTTCTGTTTTATTTTTGCATCATTTTAGCCTCAGTGATTGTACCTTGTGGTACAGAGACACGACTATATACGACGGAATTACTCCTAGTTAACTGCTTCCACTGTTAACCACTCCATACATTACAATTGCAGAGTAAACTGCATGGTTTAAGTTAACATGCTTTGCAGCACATCCACAACATGGTAGAAATGTGCACACAAGCAACTAATGCATCTCTCTTAAGGACTGGTAATTTGTTAAGCTGATGAACCCTACAGCTTATAGTCATCTGTTCATAATCTTATCTTCATCCATAGCCCATTATTGTCTTGCCTTAGTCTTCTTTATCATAAAAGAAATTAAAAACATTAAACCCTGCTGATTTTAGTAAAAGGAAAGTACTTACCAGTCACAACTCAACAGCGTTAGAAATTAATAATTCTGTAACAGATTATTAGCATACCAGTTTCTGCTGGTTTTTGTTCCTTGCTGCAACTCTCAATACATGTCATACACTTTTAAGAATCAACTATAATGTGATCATTTTCTACTGCAGACCTATAATTTGTACCTACAGCAGTACAAATTGCACCAGAATGCACATAAAACAGAAGTATGGGGAAATCCACAGAAGAAATAAAAGAGATACAAATTCAGTCTCTGATGCTTCATGACTTGCCAGTGTTATATGGGAAGAAAGACATGTAGCGACTAGTTTAATGTATTCTCAAAACTATCCCTGCTGCATTGATGAGAAACAGTAAAAAGAAGTTTTCATTCAGGACTCAGAAGACAGGATTAGCAAAAGGAGCTTGAAATGAGGATCAAATAGACTCAACAGAATCCATAGGTAGAGAGTTATTTCCCTACTAAAACAAGCAATATTTTAAAACATTACTAATTCTTTTGATTCTGAAAAGTTAATTCTCATCTCCTACATTTAACAACAAAAGCATAGCAAACATAAGGAAGCAAAGAAAGAAATAAAATGGCAAGCTAGTCTTCCTGTGCTTCAGCTTCCAACCCTTTCCAAGGACAGCACAGAGGTTCTGTCCTTGTGAGAGAAGAGATCCAGCATGTTAACTGCATAACCAAACACTTAAAGACGGCTTTGGGTCGCTTACTAAGACTGTAGGGAATTGTCTGTGACTTGATTAAGGATCACAACAAACAGTGACTGGATGTTCTGTAACCCTGTGGAGCACCCAGCCCTAGCTGCATTACCTGAGCAGTGATAAAGCTACTGGCCAGGGTGCCAAATTCTGAGACACAGTATTGAAGATGAGCTGTAGATGACTTCTAAAATTCAAACTGGCAGCAAGTCCCACAAATACTCACAAGCCTTGCTATACTGGATGTTAAATGAAGAAGGTTTGGATAGCTATGTGAACTTTGGCCTAGCTCAATAAAGGCAGTAGGAAAGAATAATCATTCCAGTCAAATTTCCAAACAACTGGAAGTTTAATTATGTCTGCTGAATAAATTCAGCAATTTAAGTTGCTCCTAAGCAGCAAGGGACCGAGCTAAATGGAGATCTGAGTTGATTTAAAGCTAATTTGTGTCAGAAAGTTCTGAAATGGCTTTCAGTTCAGTATCTGCACTCATTTCTATAAAGTGGCATAAAAACTATTAAGTTTTATGTGAGAAATCCCCAATAGGTTCAGCAAACATTCCCTATGTAATAACACACCTTCAGCCATATGAGGTCCCTTCCCTTTGTTTGGGAAGTGTGGTTTATTTATTTCTGCAAGATATTTAAAGCAAAGCCCAACACAAACAGCAGAATTCTTCCTTTTGTTCACAGTTTTCTCAAGTTACTGAAAGGCTGGGTAACTATATATTATAAACACAGAGGACCTATAGTAGTCCATAATATCTGTGGTGACCTGGTTACCCATTAGGAACATCCCAAATATGTGTACAGCAAAACCCTAAAAAACCACACTTTACTTTCCAGAAACCAGAATGCCTCCTCCCATCTTTTCTACCCAGGTCTTGTTCTGTGTCAGCAGTGTTTAAATAAACAAATTAGATGCCTCCTTGGACAGCCAGATAATGGAGTTACAAGCTCATCCTCTACTCACATGAGAAAGATTATACCCCTTTGGATGGGCCTCTTGCAGACCTACTTACCTGGGGGGGGTAGCAGGAGCAGACCAAAAGGGACCCTGCTAACCAGGGCCCTACCAAGTGGCTTACTGAAATGAGTCTAGGAATGCAGAATTAAGTAGGAAATATCACAGTTGTTACCCTTACTCAAAACTGACAATAAGTCATCACTTTATGGAAATTTGATCCATTCTTGTTTTTAAAGTTAGGGGAGTTGAGAGACGGAAGGCTGAAGAAATTTGCTTAATGTCACACACAGATTTGTTTAATGTCATCCTCATGTCCTCAAAGGATATAAGGAACAGAACCTGAGTCATATATTTTAAAGAAAGATTTAACTCTGGGAGTACAAGGGTGTAGGGTGAACTGGAGGGGAGGAATTTGTTTTCCAATTGGAAATTCTTACTGCACTTCTCACCTTCAATGACCATAAACCTCCTCATGTACAAATGAACAAACTCTTCAACAGGCCACAAAACAACAGTTGAGTACAGCAAGTCTGCTTGAGTGATGAATCAACTGGTTATTTATCCAAAATAACAGACAGAAATGGCTCTCACACCTATCTATAGCTAGAATTAAAACACTTCCAGACTGAAGGAAAACCAAAATAATTTAAAAAACCCCCACACCTAAAAAAACCCCCAAAACAACCTCAGTAAAATATAGTGTTAGCAAAGAGTAGTTAGTGAGAGGAACACTGCAAAAATGCCGTATCTCAGTCTTGCCTATCAAGTTCAAACAGCTTAGACCCTAAAACAAGGTATAAGTCCCTCACCACCTGGACTAACCAGTTTGCTCTCAAGCAAACCTCAATATTTTAAATTAAAACTAGTCTCATGTCTCCAATAATGTTTTAATATCATTCTGTAACGTCATCATGCTGGTTACAAATGGACTTCATTTACCTCACATTCATTAGGACACCACACTGTTAGAACTCAGCATTACCTTTCCTTCTCCTCCCAGCCAAAACACTGTCATGCTAAAACATTTATAGTTCTCCCCCACCGAGGTGCATGTTTCCATAGGGACACCAACAGTGCTATACCGTTTGGAGAGGAAACTAAGACTTATAGCTGGGATCTTTTCACAGCTTCTCAAGTCCCCATCAGAAAAAAAATACAATTCTCCTGCTAACATCACTGAAAACATTAGCTTTTCCAGAATTCACTGTCTTGCTGGTTTCTCTTGGGTTTTTGATGTGGGTGGGAGGTTTTTTTTGTGGTTTTTTTGGGGTTTTTTTTGGGGGGGGGAGGGGTTGTTTGTTTGGGATTTTTCTGTTTGCTTTTTGTTGGTTGGTTTTGGACAGTCTTATTTCCACAGGATTGTACCGTAACTGTCACCACACTTGCGTCATTAGAGTGAAAATACAACAGAAGTAAATATCACTATTATGTCAAGAGACAAGCATCCCAGGGTCACTCACTGTCTCTCCTTGTCATTATCCCCTGTGTAAGAAAATGGGGAATATCAGATAATGCAGCCAGCGGGAGGGCAACAAAAGAGAGAGAAATTTAATGTGTGTCCTTTCCAAAGCTGTTTGTCGTTAGCAATTTTATTCTGATTTAAGGGACAAACTGTCCACCCCCTTTAAACCTCAGAGATTAATTTTCGGTTATTTGTAGGGACACAGTCTCTTCACATGATTTAACTGTCTGTCCAACAGGTTCAGTTAGGCATTAAAACTTTGTACTTCCAAGTAAACAGTGCACTGTATTATTTATTCCAGTTTGGCATAAATAAGTATGGATTACCTTATGCAAACCATTCTAAAGTCGTTAGCTGCTTTACAGTACCAAGAGCTTTGACAGCAGCCAGAGCCAGAGAATGGACATGCTGCCTCTCTTTTAGCATGATCTGAGACTTTAGTGAAAGTGACCTGCATGGCTGCTGTACTACTGTCTTTATGCTCATTGATAAATGCACAATATTGGTTTTAATCTACAGGAAAAAAAAATTAATTACTCCTGCTGTAAGATTAAATTGCACAAATCATTAATGCAGAAAAATATTCTCCGGGAGCAACAGTCTTTATCCCTTATTTTAATTACAGCGCACCAGGGAAAAATTTGCTTTATTTGACTTTATGCTGCTCCTGCTGGACCAGCAAGTTTCCAGCCCATGTTTTTCTCTTCTAAACTTACATTTCAGTAAAAGGAAAATGCTAGTACAAAATTTACTTTTAAAGTAAATATTAAATAATTGAATTTGTATATTTGACTCCACTTAAATTAGATAAATTATAACTTCTGCTTTTAATTCTAACATCAATACACAGGTATTATGCTTATCAGATTTTTTTAGTAGTTTAAAATTAAACACCTTTAACAAATAAACCCCATTAAGGATTTTCTTGACTATGCTTAGCTTTTCCTTAGCTCTTCTTGAAACACAGAAGATCAGACTTAATAATCTTGCCATATAGGTCCTAGTAAAATGCATTTTATATTAAAATTAAGCAATACTAAAAACTATCAAGATGTCTATTATGAATGCTTCACTGTATGCAGACTCATTAACCTAAGTTCAATTAATAGAACAAGACAAAATGTAACCATGACCACTGACTGCTTGCAAAGTTCCCCAGTGAATTATGGGTAACTTATGCCAGGCATTTCAAAATTTCCCTTTTAAGACCATATGAAATTTTCATTTCAGGAGTGATTTTTTTTTTTTTTTTTAAATCATGTTTCATAGAACTTTTTTTATAACCAGTAATATTTTCTGATACATTTTGTGAAAATAATTATTGTAATCCTTTAATAACAATAAAGTGAAATCTCCCATTGAAAGACATATACTCTAATGTTTTTATATTTAGCGATTACCTTCCTTGACAATTTAGCTGCTATCTGTGGAACCAAAAATCAATACTTTATTTCTTCTGCAGAGCAATATCAGCTACTTTGCAATCTCCACATGTTGGCACATAAATATTCCTGAAGGCAAACTAAATCAATTAACATTTGTAGTTGTCCATCCAGTCCCTTTGCAAAACTTATTATGCACTTAGGATGAATTCAGTGTAAATCATCATCCTAGCCACACAATTAAATACTATAAGCTTCCTTAACCCTCAGCTCAGACTTTCCTAATCTCTGAAAGAAAGCAATGCCAGATGGCCATGAACAACTGTTAAGAATCAGAGGGACACAGAGCAATACCTGAAGCTCTCCCTAATTCAGTGGAGAAACACCTTCTGTTCCAACTTACTGCTAGGCCCCACTTAGACAAATTTGCTTTGTACAACTGATCCTTCCAGGTTAACTGATACACATACTAGTAATTTTCAAAAGCTGTATTTTCTTGTCATGAAATCAAATCACAGACATTGAATTTTTGCTACAACTCTTGGTTGCAGTTATCACAGCGACAGCATGTTGGCTACAAAGTGCAGAGAGAATCCACTGACTACTGCACTTCTCCATCACTTTAAAACATACAGTTGTGTGTAAGTATCTATGGATACACAGGAAAATAAGTAAAACATAATGTATGTAAAAAATAATGTGTAATATATAATATTCACATATAATTAGTTGTCAAATCTGTATGAGTTAGCTGCAAGGCTGAAAGAGCAGTAGAGCCCACTGGCCCATGAGGGACAGATTAGGCCCCATTTATCTGCCTCAAGAAGAAATAATGGAAAAGGTTCCTCTTTTCCCACAGAAGAACATTTTCTTCTGAGCCAACACTAAGAATCATTCCAGACCATGGTGTCCAGCATGCTGGGATGCCAAAGGGCACCTCCTGTGCTCATTTTCAGAGGAAGCTTCTCACAAGCACCATTTTATATGGTAACTGTGGAAGTGGTCTCTTCATCTCTGAAGGCCAGGAGCCTCGTTCTGCTTAAAATTACAGTTCAGGATGAAGTTTCTCTTTTTAAAAATAAATCACCTTGCATTACGAAAGACGATAGTCACTGCTCAAGAGCAGGCCACAGCTCCATGCTTTTGGACTTGGGTTTCTTAACAGAAATTCAGAAGGAAGCAATGAGAACAGGCAAACCTGGGAATGGAAAAAGCAGGCTAAGGAAAGACAGGACTGAAATAGCAGAGAGTGCTTCAGGGCAGGGCAGGAGTGGAGGGCACTGGCAGAGCTGGGCTAGCAGGAGAGTTCAGGGCAGGAGTGAGAGATGCTGCAGGTGCACAGCATCAGCAAGGAGCACATGCAGAGCCAAACATCCACAACCTCTCAGACAGTCATGGTGGAACAAGTGCAGGTGCCAGGTAGGAGGCCAGATGTGGCATTCTACAGAACGTGTGTAGTGTGCTTCACTGTAGTTGCATTTCCATCAGTCAAAGGATAATGTTATTCATTTGAATGCCTCAAACAATAAAATAGCCCAGTGAAAAAAAGAAAAAAAAATATAGCAAAACGCACGGGACCATCCTTTGTCTGTTGTAAAATACTTTGAAAAGTACCTAATATCTTGCATTTAGCATTTTTCAATAATCTCTCGGATTCACCAGGCCAGAGCATTATTTTTATTCAGAATAGTACAGTTCACACCAAAAAAAAGAGGCATTTTTGGAATATTGAAAGAAAAGTGATACAAGCCTCACAACAAAAGACATGGTAAGGAGAACGTGAAGGGGATTAAGAGGTAAGGGTAAGAACTGAAGAAGCACAGGACACTAGAGAACTGTTCCAGATGGTAAGCTAGTTTTAACCTAAGCACAAATGTGTTTGTATAGAAGTCCAGTGGGAGCTGAGCAGACAGAGATGAGCACTCAGATGAAGTCTGAAATGTTCTTGTAAGTTCAAGGAATGGAAAAAATGGACTCTGAAGGTCTGATGCAGAGTCAAGAAAATTGCTGCTTGGGAAGAAGAAAAAATCAAAGAAAGATGTTGCATCTAAGGAGATGAGGAGTAAGAGACACCTACATAACACATCACAGAGGACATAAGTATTGAGACCAGACAAAAGCTTTTCTAAAACTAGTCACCACATACAGATATGAAAAAAAAAAAAAATAGTTCAGGGTGTCAAGGTAATGCAGCATTGAGTCAAATAGCCAGTTTGATATAAATATGGTGTATTCAAAATTATTTATTCCAGCAATACTTATGGCAACTTTCTAGTAGGGTATGTGTACAGAAAAAAAAATCAAATTCATAAGTGAACTTTGATCAGATGTTCTTCAGTGATCAGTTCTATCTTTCTATTTCAGTAAGATGCCCACAAGTTCAGTAATTATAGGATTTCAGTCTATTACTGATAAAAGCTCACTGTTGCGTGAGCGGTTCAACACTGTACCAAATCTCCCATTAACTCTTGCTCTTAGAGGTTATTTCAGTAAGTGGGTCAAGATAAACAGAGAACCTGCTAGTAAGGCTCCCAATTTGAACAACAGTATCTGTACATCAGAGGTAGCTGTTTGAAATAGACTGCTAATGCCCCTTTTTCCAAAACAAATCCTGGGATGGTGTTTTCATTTATTTATGAAGCTTAGTGCATGTTTCTGGATCACAACCATGAATGGTTTTGTTCACGTGCCCAAGCTTTGCAACCACCAGGAAAGCAGTGACCTTTGCTTTCAAGCTAAGCAAACTGTTTCATATTGGGTTATATTCATGAATACTCAGTATTTGAATTAGCCTGCGATTTCCATAAAAATACTGTACTGAAGGATGCGTAGCTGGGAGATGACTTAACTTTTCCTCCCTCCCTTGTACGTGACAATACTTTGCTCAAAGTAGCCATTAGCTTTTAACTTGCTGGCTGAAACCCTCATTGTTACAACTCCTCACGCCTCTTGGCTGATGGAGGAAAATCAATTTTGATCCCTGAGAAGCAAGTGCAAGTCTCCAACTTCACACACCAATGTGTACAATTGCAGCTGAAACTGAATCCAGATTAATTCACCATTCCCGGCATTTTACATTTATGCTGAGACTTTAAGAGGTTAGAACATACATGATTTACTGTTTTTAACTGGAGAAATGGGACAGAACTTCCTTCAAATGAAAAAGCAGTTTGTCAAATGCAGTTTACACAAAGCAAATGAGATTTATGGTGACAATGAAAATATACTTCAGAAATTAACCTTCAGCTTTTTGCAAAACAAGCATTACAACAGAATGCAACAATCCAGCCACTGCAGGATTTTAATGCTACAATAATTCTGGTCTTCCTTAAAGGGCAACAATCCTGCCCTTTCTTAGATAACCCAGTTCAAAGCACATTAGAATAGCAAGTCTGAGCAATTAGAAGCCAAACTACAGTAACCAGGTAGCAATAAAGATATAGAAAGCATGTGCATTTCCCAATAGACACAAGTTTAACACTGAAAATATTCCAAGCAGGTATGAGAGAGAGGGAGGGGAGGAGAGAACTTACTGTACTGCTTCAAAGATGCACTACACACATAATGCAGCAGTACAGGATACACTAACAGATGAAGGCAACTGAAAAGGCAGTACTCACCCAAAATATTAAATTGAAAAGGAACATCATGTATTTCAAACAACACAGGCAGCCTCTTGCCATGTTGCACTTCTTAAATTCTAAAAGGAAAACAAAGGATAGATCCAGGTAAAAGACCACGTATTTGCTGCCTTTGGGTGCACTGTATTTTTCACTTTTTACGCCAGTTCCAGTCCCAGCGCCGGTCCCGGTTCCGACCCCAGTGTGGCTCTGTGTGCGTGATCCAGTTGTACCATAGAAAGCTCCTGCAGTAAAACCTCGACCAAATTGCCTCCCTGAGGTAGAAGGTTTAGCAAAATCTGAGTCTTTGCTATCCAAAGATGGACTCCGGTGAATTGAAGAATCCTCACTACTTGACTTCTCCATGATCTCTCTTTTCACAGTTGTCAGATTTAATGTATAGCATCTCTCAGCATTAAATGCAGTGCCTTGCAAACGCCACAGTGCGCTAAGAGCTGTCTGTGTTTTGCTTCTCTTTTTCTTCGTACATAAATCAGATAATCACTGCAGAATTTATTCACTGCATTGTTGCTGGGTTTATTTTTTTATAGCAATGTAGGCTGTACTCTGTCTGTCTGAAGCATGGATTTATACATTAATATCCCATGCAAGAGCACACTCATGATTTATCTTGATGAATCAGTTATGCAGAACTTTGATTTTTATTAAAAAGAGCCATAAGCTCTTTCTCTGCACTCCTAGTCTACAGTCCTCTAATCTACAGGCAGCAGATGGTCCTTGCATCCATTTCCAAAAAGCTTCTGCAGTACACCTGGGAGACTCTCCTCGAGCCGGAGCACTTTCCTTGCTCTCAGCTTCCCTCTCTCTGTCTCTCTGACTCTCTCTCTCTCACGCGCTGCCTTTTTTCTTTCCACCCATTTGCAGTGTCTCATTCAGTAACCAGCTACCGGAGCGCACTCTGTGTTTCACTGCTGTTGCCGTGAAATCATCAGCAACTGCAACCACTGGGCATTTCCCACAGAAATCCCTGACCTAACTATCGAGTAATAAATCTGCCCTCCTGCTCGCCCCTCCCCTCTGCTTTCCATCGGGCCAGTTAGCAGAAGCCCTCTCCTCCAGGACACGCCTCCATGACATAATATCTTTAATAGGATTAGAATTACTCTTGACTATACAAGTGCACAACAGAAAATCTCTTTAAATGTCAAGTACTGTTTTGCTGTTGATGCGCTAGAACCGTTAGGCAGCGATATTCCTCCGATGCAATGAAATACGGAAAAAGGACGGATCAGACAGACAGGTGCTAACCTCTCTCTGCTCATTAACAGTGACTCACATTTTTTTCTGGCTTAGACAAGTCCCACGGGACAAGCACCGGGAATAGGCTAGCACCCAGCATACACTGCTTAGGCACGCATCTCGGTTGTACATGCACAGAACGCGACACCGTCACCTGTGACATAATTAACCAGAACCGGAAAAGCAGAGCTGCTGCCTCTTACGAGGTCATCATTCAATGCTTTAAACTCCTGAAATGTAAGGGGATCTGAGCCTGCAGCTATTTACATGCTATTTAACAAGCACATCAGAGACTCTTGTTGTGTACAGCAATAAGCCTTCTTACATCACAGGTCGTCCGTGAGCTAGAAACACTGACCCAAATGCCACATTTCCACCGAGGAGTGCAACATGCCTGCTAGGACTCTGAAACAGGGAGGCACCGTGCACGTGTGCCTGTGCGTATGCATGCAAGTGCCTGGAGGGGGGGAAGAGAAACCCTTCAGGTCACTGCTGCCCGTACTTCCAAATTCGTCAAATTTGTCATAAGCGCACAAGCAGCGCACCAACGGTGCGAAGTGCTATAGCAGATTTAAAATGCACATTATTCTTTTCTTTCTGTGAAGAAAGAAACCACATTAGGAGGCCACTGTGAAGGAAATACAGCCACCAGGAAAAGCAAAATTCTATGCAATTTTCAACTGATCCCCCTACATGCTCATTAAAATGCATTGTTAATGGTTGTATCCAGTGTCTTTGAAAAAAGACAATATGACATTTATTCAATCTTACTTACCTATGGCCAAAAGCCTCTAAAGATTCTGTAATTTTTATGAAACATCAGAGTCAACACGCTAAACCAGTGCTGTACCTTTCTTGACAGGCTTTTTCTGCTATAAGATCCCTCCACCATTAAAGTACATGAAATACCCAGTATTTGATTGTGTAACATCTCTGTCTCACCTTTTCTGTTCTAAAATAAGATTTCAACAACAGGCAGGTCCAAGCCTATATCAACAACGTTCGTTCACTTTGCTTTTCAAAAGTAATTTCAAAGCTCCCTGAATCAAATGTGTCCATCAGAAAGATGACTGCAGGATGGCTGCTCAGCACTGTGTGTGATAGCAGAAAAAGTTACACACAAAACACCCAAGTAAAAAAAGATAAATTAGCATTGACCAAAGTAGAATGGGCATTTCTATACATGTCTATGGTGCACATACAAACTTCACCGTAAACAGTTATCAAGAAGCAACATGCTCAGCAAAAAACAAGGAAACAAGTCATGGCCAGGTACCTGCCTCAAATACCAGAGCCTGCAGGAGAACTCACATTGAAACACAAGGCAAATGCTTGAGTATGGATTTAGAGGACTGAAAAAACTCTTCTGTTTGAAATTCATTTACTGGAAGTCTAAAGTTGTACCACTTCAAAGCAAGGCTGCAGCTAGACATTTTCAGTGGTTTTCACTTGTCATACAAAACTGAGCTCTCAGCCAAAAAATTGTGAGAACACACAAGTACTTTAAAACATTTTTAGCTTTTTAGTTTCTGTACCCTTTGGTTTGCCGTAAGATTTACACCAACTTCGACTAGCTACAGAAAAAAAATTGCTGCGCCCTTGTGAAAATTAATGCAATATAAATATTTGCCTTCCCATTGAAAGTACATGACAAAAATAATTAATCTGCCCTCTTCAAGGTCAAAAAATTGTAAGAATATTCTGTAATAAGCAAAAAACTTTCACAAATACTCTAATAGTTTGTAAATAGTGGAAACTTTCTGCTCATGGTTAAAAAAAAAATAAAACCCAAACGAGTATACCTCCAACCTTTTTTTTTTCAAGTTTTCACTATTAGACCTTAATGAAGTTTTCCAGTTTTCTATTTTTACCTCCAAATACTACAAAATACTGGTTTTCTGCAGCACTACCTCTAATGTACCTTCCATGAGCAGATTTCTATGACTGGTCTACAGCACAGTTTGTACTTCAGAACAGCCCTAACCAAAGAAACACGTAAAGTCAACATACAGTTTAAAAATCCAGACCTGAGCAAGGAGCAGTGGGGAAAACGAGGTTCCAGATCAGCCTCTCATCCTGCTGTGTAGCAAGAAAACATATGACTCTCTTATGGTTATGCTGTGGCCACCAGGGAGACTTTACAAGCCTCAGTAACTTTACAAGCCTTCAGCCACTTGAATTTGCAGCCATGGAGCATCTTTACAGATTAGAAGCCACTTCCTGCTGCTGCAACTCTAACTCAGTGCTCAGGTAGCTCAGTTAATAAACCACATGGGGCTGCTTACTTGCTGAAAAAATAACTGGTGAGAAGGCTGTAAGCAGTCTGTCCAGCTGTGTTTTGACCAGCCATTGCACTCAACTCTGCCTCTGACTGAGCCTTCAGCAGAAGGTGTTGCTGCGTGGCAACAGCACCTTTCAGGGTCCCACTCAACAGCGTAACCTCAGCATGAGGACAAACACATTTTGCTTCACTACAGATCTTACCTCTGTTTAGTAATCAGGGCATGAAAAACATTCAAAAGCTCACTCTGTACTTCATCAATGTTTGATTACTGAATCACAGAATTTTGTTGCTGAGTGATGCCTTCACATCAAGGAAATAATTTCAGTCCCACGTGTATATGCCTGGGACAAGGCAATAAACATTAATCCATTGCATTTAAATGGCTCTTCCAAATATTAAGGGTGAAAATTTAGGCCACTTTCAGATAGCAGGTATGAAAATCGATGTCACAATGGGTGTAGTCAAAATATGGAAAGGAAGGGTATTAGTAATATGGTCAAAAAGCACTAGCTGGCTCTCCTACTGAATCTGATTTATTTGGTTCCCTTCTGGGAATAGTCCACTATAGTCCCCAAAGCACATATCCCAGCATCCTCATTTCTTAGTGAATTTCACAAATTATTTATTCTTTTTTCCCATCCTAAAGTTTAATCTCACCAGAACTTCAATGCCAATTACACCCCAGCTACAGTGCTCCTGAACCCCTCAGGAGGTTGGTTTGTTTCTGCCCTCCTCAGCTGTTTTGGCACAACTAGCTCATGGAATCATGCTGCAAAACAGCAAAAGCTGACCAAGTTTATAAACATATTTATAAGCACAGATTTTAAAATACATAAGATATACCAGCAACACAGAAAAAAAAATAAACTTCTTTTCCCCCTTTTAGAAATTCCAAATCAATTTTACTTGACATCCCCCTTCAGTTAGCTTGCTGACCCAGTGAGAAGGAGAGGGACTACAACAGGCAAGAACAGAAAAAAATACTGAAGGATGAGCAAAAATACCTTAAGCTTTTTTATGTCTCCTATGATTCTTGAAAATGAAATAAGAAACTCTAGGGGGTTTTACAAAAGGAAAAATAAAAACTCCAGTCACCATGGTACACAGGCCATTTTACACCTTCAATTTCTATTAGGTAGGATAATGCTACTGTCACTACGTTAAATATGGAGAACTCAAGGACCAAGATGAATAGGAAACTGCTGGCAGAGGAGCAAACCAATCTGTGCCCCACACGTCCTCAGCTAGTTCACTAACCACTGCACCATTCTCAAATTAATTATTTTTGGAATCACGAGTTTTAGTAACCCTGCCTCATGACTTCAGAACAATACTGAGCCCTGCAGAGAGATGTACAAATGCATATGCCACCAAATGTTCAAAGGATATGGTTCTTAAATTCAGTCTTTTGAATTATATTGACCAGGAACTCAATTTTACAAGCCTTCCTCAGGGTACATTAGATGGGCAAAGAACAGAGATTGCTGAGTATAAACTCAGTGACTATATCTTTCCAGTCACTGCTCTGAATCCTGGAAGTCCATGAGAAGGAGGTAAGGAACAAGAGTTGAAAATAACAGCTTACAATTGCATACAGTTGCATACAGCTGAAAACCCAGATTAAAAAAAAAAAATACAAAACAAATACAAAACAACACTGATTTTGGAATAAGCTTAAAGGGAAAAGGATGTCCAAAGAATAGAATTGAAATTAGGATCACATGAGTGACAAAACCATGGGGTTCTCAGGTCTTCCATGGTCTTGGTTCCGTGCCAAAAAGTTTACAGACTCCAGCAAGTGAAAGTGCCTGGAGTTCTCAAGTCTTCTGAGGCTGCAAAATTTATAACCAAAAATCTGGATGCTCTGACAGTTGTAATGCACATCCTGGGCCCTTCCAAGCTTCAGCTTGGATGTTGTAAATCCAAAGTATTCTGCCCACCATGGGATTGGACAAAACCAAGGTAGATTTCAAGGACAACTTTGTGTGGTAGACAAGTTTGGAAATCTGCCTGTGTTTTTCAGAACCAAATAGCCCAAGCCATATTTAACCTTTGACACACTTTCCTTTCCCACTAAGTATTCCATTAGAAACAGACAGAACTACTGTAACTTCAGTTTTGGAGTCTCCAATCACTGATCATAGCTTCTCACACATTATTTAGAGCCTAAATGAACAGCTTGTTTGATACAAATGTTAAAAAAAGAATCACTACCAAGTGTTCAGAGAAGAGTGGAATGCACACTTAAGTTTCCCTACTAGCATGAGGAGCAGCCATTTCTCTCAGAGACAGAAAACCACCATTTCCTTTGGAGCTTAGTGGACAGAGAGCTGATGGAGAGAGAGACTGGATTCATTAAAAACAGGCTCACTCACAGCTGGTGCCTGTGATCTGACCAGCAAACAATCCCAATGTTTTGTGAGAGACAACAACCTCACACCCTTCTCTCTTCACCTCCTAACACAAACAAAAGCATTCAAAAGGCATCACCTGATCCTTAATTCCTCCTGCAGAAGAAAGCCAGCTCCAGAGGCCAAGTAAAAGGATCTAGGACAGGTAAATATGCATACAGCATAAGCTGGAAGGAAAATCAGGATGCTCAGATGGATTTTTGGAGGCTGAACTCCATGTTCTGGGACTCCACCTAGCATTGGTATGGTTGAAGAAGAAGGAGGCCTTGCAGAGAGACAGGAATGGGACAGCATTCCAGGATGCAGGAACTGTGTGAAGGAGCACCCCTAAGGAGGCACTGAGTTTGAGATCTGTGCATAAAGAATCTTTTCTTACAGATACAGGAACTGAGTGTCTAGGCACCTCAATCCAACACCCACCTCCATTAGTCCTGAATTTACCAAGAGAAATTATACTTCTTGGCATTGTTACTGGAAAGGAAATGAATTGATCTGTTTCTATGACAGAAACGAGCGCAGCAGCTCGTGGTTGCCTCTGATGAGTAACACTCCTTGCCTCCCCAGGGTAAAGAGGTAAAAAAAGAGGTAAAATCTCTTTGAATGACCTAAATTAATACTTACTGGTTTACATTAATATATACCAGTGAGATGAGTTTATCCACCCAATATGGTGTCCTCACTGGATGGATAACCAAGAAAACAAGATCCTGTTGTAAGACTTTCCACTGCACCAAACATTCTGTGTCATTTGGTCCCTGCGATTTGCACTAAAAATCATTTACTGCTAACAATGTGCATGTGGCTGAGACTTCTAATTTCACACCAGAGACAGAATGAGATTCTGCCTCCAAATTGTATAGAGGAATTAGTTGTATATCATGTCAGGAACCTTAACCCGCTGTGGTCAATTGCAGATGATGAGGTGATACGCTAATGGACAGGAGATTTGGGGCATGCAGATTAAAGTGCAATATGAGGTCCAAAAGCTAAGAAATTTTGATTATGTCACACCTTCATACCAGTTGTCCCTCAGACTGAGCACCAAGAATGTCTGAGTTTCCAAAGCAACAGAAAAACAAAACAGAAAATGGAAATCCTGCTACCATCATTTAAGCTTTTAAATCAAAACATTCACACTATATACAGGGATCTTTTGGGGTTTGGTTTTCACTTCACAAATATCATGAAATATGCTAGATCTGAAAGAAGCACTGTAAATACTATGTAAGAATACAATTCACCATTGTTAGTTCTACCTTTAAGAACTAAAATTCAGGGAGTCTATCTACTGTTTGTTTCTAAGGGTCCTGGAAATCAGAGTCTTCTTGGGCTTGGTAATGTACATATGTAGAGCAAATCAACCACAGTCAGTCTAATATCCAAACAGCAAACCAGACATTAACAGCTGGCTCTTTAAAAAAAAAAAAAAAAGTGTTTTTTTCTGAAGTCCCAAAACTACCTTACTAACTCTCCCTCTAGCAGGTGAAAGAAAATAGGAAATATGAGGGCAAGGAGAACAGCATGTGCCCAAGCAGATAGGCCTATCCCACCAGGCAGCAGAGCTTAACAGATGCTTTGGAACAGTCTGTTTATGACTTTCTGCTTAAGAATCTGTATCCCTTTTAATTACAGAGTGTTTATCTCATCTTCCATAACAATGAATACATTATTTCATCTCCACCAACAGCTAATCCGTAAATTCTGCTGAGAACTTAGCCTTAATATTTTAGGGCAGTGAGTTCCACAGATATGCATTATGTTAAAAAAACCCAGCATCTTCCTCTTATTCACTATCATTATTAAGCTTTCCAGCTCTATCCTCTGTCTGGATATTCATCTTCATCCCATAATTCATTAGTTTGTAATCCTCTATTACATCCTATGTTATTGTCCTTCATTAAACAAAGCACTTTTCAGCACATCCTGTTATTAAAAACTCTCAGACTCCTTAAAAATTTCAGTTTGCCATTTTAGGGCTTCTTTCTTTGAGCTATGTTTCTACCAGAATCCATCCCAACCTGCTTATGAAAATATCTTCTTTTTAAAGGACAAGAGTTAATGTTTAGACTCAAAATAAATTGAATCAATTCTGTTTCTCTCAATACGTTATCTTTCTAGAAGTGAAGTTACTCAGATTCAACAGATATTTTTCCATCATCCCCATTCCACTTTTCTATTTCAGATTCAAAAGTTGGCTCTGAAAAGGTTGAACTTTTCAGAGCTTAACAGGAAAACCCTTGTAGTTTAAATCTGTATCTTACCTGTAGGAGGAAAGAGTTTTCTCTCTACCCTGAGTCTGATACTGATTCCTTGTAAAGTCACCAGAAAGACCACCCTCAGGAGAGGGACTCTTTGTAAAGATGCTGACATAAGCCAAATAAACCCTTGGCCATCCATTAATGTGTGGTACAAACTGCTGTCTCCATCCAGTACACACAAAAAAAAAGTGTATGCAGGGAGATGTTTTTATACTTCACATACAGAGAAAATAAGATCAAGGGACCAGAAAGCTGCCAGCCAGAGGCAGGAAGGCAGCAGCATCACATCCCCAACACCACTGTGTGAGGAAACATCACAAATCAGATCTCCAAAACCATGCTTTAAAAATTAAAGACCAAAAAAAGAAAGCAGGGGCGAGGAAGTGAGAAGGGTTCTTCTTATTTCACACCTATTTTTTTGCGGAGGTAAAGTACATGATCTGAGTACTTCTCTTCCACTCCCACTTTAAATGACAGTTCAGGTTTTTACATCTCCTATATTGACTACAGATTAAAGAAAGCCAGCAAATAGCCAGAGGTTTTTGCCTATCATGAGAGATGATATCCCTTCTTCCTCTTGGATGGTGCAGCGGGATTTCATTAATACAATAACTCTTCTAACTGCGTCCAACGTGTACAAGTCTCTTGAACAAAATCAGGTGGATTTTCTCTAACATCTGTTCCAAAGAGGCAGCAGTCTTTCACCAGCAGTCTGCTGTTTTGAATTAACTGACAGCTGGTGTCTATATATTAGCAGAACTATTAAACTTAAAAACCAACAAATTGAAAAAAACCCTCATACAAATGGCTCCATGTGAAGAAAGAACCAAGAGAATGATGTAAGCATTCGTTTCTGAAAGGCAGCACACATCTCTGAAACCTGCTCAGTTATGCCATGAAGGAACATTTCTAAGCACATTCCTTTCACAATTGAATGAATTCCTTCATTGCTAAAATATTCATTTTTTGGCACTTAAACACGAACAGGTGTCATTCCATGAATGGAGACATTTAAAACCACTGTGTCAGGGCTGGCAGAGACCCAGATGTCTTCAATGGGCAGCTACTCATCACCAGCCCCAGCCTCCAACCTAAGACTCACTGGAAGTGGCAGACTGAATGCCTTACTGGAGCGTCATCACCTCAGATGTCTGTGAGTTATCAAAAGGCTGTTTTCCAGCAGCATTTCTAAGCAAAACCAAACCTAACCCCAGGTCCCACCTTCAGGTCAAAGAGGCACAGCTCTCAGAGAGGAGTCACACCACCTAATGAATTAAGCACCTGCCCAGAGCCAGTGGCCTCACAGATGAAGTGGGCATCAGAGAGGGCTGACTTCAAGTCACAGGACCAGGTTCTCCTCTCCTGGGCCCTCAGGGTGACTCTGGGCAGAAATGTCTGGAAACAAGGGTGGGGTCTAGTCTCTACAGCCATTCACTCCTCAGTCTATTCCTGGCCCTCCCTGACCACAGTCTCTCAACTGTGACACCAAGCCACATCGCCTAACAAATGCCAGCATATACCTCCTTTTATCTTGGAAGGCAGATGTTTCTGAATTCATAAGAAACAGTTTTTGAGTAATCCAAGGTAACTGGAACATATCTTCACTGCCATTAACAGCCCTTCACACGTTCTGATCAAAGCACTGCAGAACAGCAATATTCCATCCTGCTAATTTGGGCTGGATTCATTTCTGTGGCTTTCAACCAGCTTCCCCAACACCTAGCCTGAACAAAGTCCACAGATTCCTTCCTGTCTTGAAGCTCTTTGAATTTATAAAAATAATCATATTTGACCATCTGCATCTGCCCTTGCAATAAAGTTTATGTATCTTCACAATAAAGTTTCTAGCACATTGTGTGGTAACACTGTAGGATATGGTCAACTCCAACATTTAAAATAGGATGTGCCTGTAACGTAGCAGTCATGCAATTAATGCTTTTTGCTTTGCCAACAACAGAGTCAGATTTAAATCCCAAGAGGAGGCAGATATTTTAGCCACCCTACTCATCTCACAAGAACGAGGCTAAATGGTTCTCATCTATTCTGCATGAGATACAAGAAAGGGTGTAATAATGAAAACAAGGTAACCCTCTTACTATAATCCGGCAGGTTTATGTAACGGTGCTGCTGTTCGTGAGCTTTGTGATTGGTGTCAGCTCTTGTTACAAGGGGGTGAGAGATTTAAAATGACAAAGGAGCAAAGAAAAGGGGGAAAAAAGCAGTTTAACATGACCCTGCCTGTCAAGTCACAAAAAGCTATCCAGCAGTTCAATTCCCTGACTTACAGTAGGAGCTACTTAACTTTTTACAGTATATTCACTAACAAGCTTTTGTAAAGGCAGAAGTATAATAGGAAAACATCATTTTTATGACCTTATCTGTATTATGGAGGACTCATTTACAGTTGGAGAGAATGCTGTGTGCTAGCTGCAATACCAGGCATTCAGAGCCTAATATGGGGTGTAAAGAATGGATGCAAGCATGTTTGACTCTTTCCCAAAAGCCAAGCCCACATTCACTTCATTTTGAAAAAGTTTAATTGTACCATCAGTGTTTCTCAGAGATGAGAAAACCAAGATAGATACCCTTGATCAGCAGTCAGAAATGAAGAGCGTTCCAAAAATTCCTCATAGAGGTATCTGAAAGGCAGGGGAAAAAAAAAAAAAAGTCTTTTGTAGGGGAAAACTATTTGTGTCATTCAATCTGCTCTGATCTACTTAGGTGTGTCACAAGTATGCAGTAGCTATTTTATGAAATATCAATTGGCGTTTAGAAGCTGCACATCATAAATTCATCACAGGCAGATATTTTCCATTTACAAATTAATTGGGATGCTGGCATTTTATTTCAGAAGCAACCAACGCGATGTTTCACGCTCTGCTCTGCAGGCTGGTTCAGGGGAATCTATCAAAAATACATGGCCATAAACGCTTAGCAAATGGTGTGCATCCAGATGGGGTTTTAAACAACATGAATGAAACTAAAGGCTTGCAAAATGCAGTATCATATAAGGTACACAGTGATAGTTTGGATCCAAATATGCCTTGTAGGCATCAAATTTGATGCCCATAGCAAGAATATGTATGTGATCTTTCTCTCTTTTCTCCTAAATGTCCAAGTGCAGAGTAATTTTAAATCTAAACTAATTTACTGAAAAGGCTTTCCAGACTTCTCCCATTCAAGAAAGCAAGCTAATATTAAATCTGCAATTATATAATCCATCGATAATGTTTTGTTTGCTTTTGTGTTTGTTCTAACTCTACAATGCCCATGTCTATAAAACAGATACATGCAGGTGTGGATATCAGTGCCCCCCAAATGAAAAATTCCCTGGATTTTATCCAGCTGATGGGTTCTCCTCCTGTGTTATTTTTCTCAAATACTCATTTCTTATGTTGCACTTGTCCCTTTCCAGCCAAACACTTGCTCAGAAGTAACAGAAATTCTCTCAAGCCACCTAGACACTTTTCAGAAGAGTTTTATGAACTCATCATCTCATCCCATTCTGAAACACTACTTTTCTAAATTGACCATACCTCACTCCTCTCCTCCCCCACTTTTGTGCCAATGGTTTTATTACAGGCCTGTCTTGTATAATACTTAGTGTTTCTATTCCAACAGCATGGAAGCTGTTATATTAAACGTTTATCAGTAATGGGGTTACTCCCTTCTACAAGCTGAAGCAAAGTAATTTGGCAGATACAATCATGAAAAGATTCTGTAGGTCTGTCACTTCCAGAAGAAACACAGTGCCCGAAATACACAAGATTCCAACCAAACCTGACTGCATCAACTGCAATCACACGTTTGTTGTATTCCAAGGATTGCTAAATTAAGTAATCTCAGTTCCCCGTGTGTCTTTTAAATCAACTTGAATGCTTTCTGTCCCGTACACTGAAAACTAAGTTTTGGAAACTGTAATACAGTAAGTTAAAAAAACAAAAGATAAGAAAAAAATTATTCTTGCTCCTTGAGAGGTGTACCACTAGAAACAAGGTTGAAAGGAAACAAAAAGCAACAAAACCTTAATCAACAGAATCAGGACTTATAGATCTCTGAACATACAAAAGGAACAGAGCTGATTAGTTGCAAGGTACAGTTTCTCTTTACCTTGAGATTTTTCCAAATAGAATAATGCTTTGCACCTGTCCTATAATTAGATGCCAGGCTTATGTACTATGCTGAAAGAAAAAAAAAAAGATTAGGAAAGTGTCTTGATCATTTCAAAGTTCAGTGCCTCCCAAAGAGTGCCTACAGCTTTCTACAGCACTTCTAGCTCCATTTATACAGGTATCTCACTTTTGTCCTTACCTACTCCATCTGCTGTGTTTGTCTCTATCAAATATCGATGAAATCTGAGTCTAAAAGACTACATCAATACCAAGCTGTAGGCAGGAAGCGACGAGTGGGGAATAATGAATTCATCCGTAAAAACTGTTCCCTAACAAATTGTTCCCAGGCACCAGAGCCTTCAAAATGTCTATCACAGAACTATCTCTATGCATTTTAAGCATCCTTCATATTAAGGATCCAGTTATTTTTATTTTAATATAAAGAACAAGTGCTCAGAAGCCAAATAATCCAAAACAGATTTCTACAGTGTCCTGCATTCTCAAGCACTGAAAAGAAAACCCTCAGACTACTGAAGGCCTGACATGGTAGACTGCTACAAAGTTCTGTCAACCAGATTCCCTCTCAGATTTCACCAGCTGGTCACCAGTAGCTATTATGCATAATCTGTAAACCACATTTTTAAAGCAACCAGGGACCCTTCGAAATGAAAAAGCAGATACACATTTTTGACACACATCTCTCAATACTGGGAAAACTTAAGGCACTGACTTCTATAATAGAAGAGGAAAGGTACGTGCTTAGGGACAGAATTCCAAATTAAGATACCCTCAAGAGATGCCATACGCTGTTTTGAAATAAAACTTCCACCTCATAAAATGTTAATATTAGGGCTTTAGGCAGACATTAAGGTCAGGACAGATGTGCTGCCTAACATGTAAAAGAGTCTCACTTTCCAGAAGGCCAATAAATAAATGCCTTTCAGTAACTAAAAAGCAGTTGCAGAAGATGGTGGTACTTTGTTCACAAGCATGCACGTTGGCAAGTCAAGCAATAGAAAGAAGTTGCTCAGGGGAGAAGTTGACCTGGATATAAGTGAAAAAAAAATTCAGTGGGAGAACAATTAAACACTGGAACAGACTGCTTAGAGAGATGTTACAGTCTCCCTTACTGGAAATATTCAAGACTCAGCTTGACAGGGGCCTGCTAACTTGAACTGGGGTCCTGCTTTCAATAGAAGGTTGGACCATGAGCTCTCCAGCATCTCCTTTCATCCTAGACTTTGCTGAGATTCTAACATTTTGTTCTATGATCTGAAACTCAGGCTGTGAAAGACTGACACTGAACTTCTTGGAGTAGCAGTGACTTGAACTACAGTTGCACACACTGAAAAACTGGCAAACTGAAATTGCTATCCCACTGATGAGGAGGGGAAAAAAGAGATGCTTCTTCTCAGTAGCTAGATTTGACAAATTAGGAAAATCCTCATCCTATCAATTGAGTATCTGCAGATCATAAAGCCTGTCTGATCTGTGTGACTTAATTTGGTAGTTATCCCTTCTAATCTGTTAACTACTGTCTTCTTTAAACAGCAGAAATCTCTTCTTTAACACAAGAAACAACACAACAAATTCCAGTCTTTCCCATCATGTCCTGTTTTATTTTTTTTTTTCATACTGGTGTGAATTCCATACAAGAGTGCATTTGTCAGAATGAAGGACCTTCCCCAAGGAAAGAAATGTAATTTATTTGCTAAAAGCAGGGATTAGTAATTATTTAAAGGCAATCCATCTGCCCTTAGAGATGTAGCGGCTGCACAGATGAAGGGCTGGTTTAATCTCTTCAAGAGTAAATTTCTGAAAGATCCCAAATTAAATTATTTACATGGGAGAAGAAAGCTTGATCCTTGAGCACAGAGATGGTGGAGTTTCTTTTGTTGTTGCCACTATGTCATGACAGTGGAAAGCTATTTAAAGACACTGACCTGACAAGCTGGTACAGTTTTAGATGCATCCATCTAAACTGGAAAAAAAGGCAAAATGGTGCTACATCTGGCCATATACCCCAATAACTGCTTTATTGTTAGAGCTTTTAACAGTTGTGGACAGTCTTGCCATGGGGCTGAGCCCCCCTAAATGTTTCATTCTGCATCAGACATACATGAAGCATTATTTTCCTCAGGATTTTGAATGATTATTATTCATATTGTCTCTAACCTTTTTGAAATTAACTACTCTAATGGCAAACATTAGCATACGGAAACATTTCCTTGCAGTGTTTTGCTTCCTTTGTAGTGCTATATCACAAGGAGCATAACATATGAAGAAGGCAAAGAAATATGGTTTTGATCCTTGGGAGCTAATAATGCTATTTTGATGACACTGCTGAAAGAGCTAAAATATTTTAACTTCCCTACTTCCAGTATCATGTGACTATAAAACATAATTAATTTTGATGATGAAGTTAAAGAATCCTAGGCACAAAGTGTTGTATATTCCTTTCATTCTTACAGAATCTGAAGGATTTTTATACCCTGACATGATTTATCTTTTTGAGGCTTATCTGGGTAGCCAAGCAGGTTGACAACAGGCGTTCTTCCCATAGCAAGTGACCATATTCTATGTTAAAGTAGCACTGTCTGCTGTAACTCCAAGGAAAAAAAAAAAACTTGCCACAGTCTGAAATACCCAGGATATCATTCCTATGGATTTAAAAAGTAATAAGCAATTCTACTGCTCCTAACAGGATCAGATGTCCTTGAGATTTTTAGAAGTGTTATTTCAGCGTGTCTGTACAGTTAAGTAGACACATAAGGCTGCTACAAGAGCAAATGGATGAACATACAGAAAATTAGATGAATTTTCTCTTTAAGCGCCAAAAGAAATAGGGACACTGATAAACTTAAGTCATTTAGGGGTCAATTCTAGTTTATCCAGGTGGCCTCTCTGTCTCCACACTTAATAAAAAAAAAATTCTTCCTCTTAGCTATAAATGAAGTTGCAACATGCCAATAGCAACAGATCCTGGCAACTCTTCCTTCCTCAAATCATGTAACTTATTCTCACTCTGGATTTCTAAGGAAGTAATATCTATGCATCCAGACTGTCTTCAGCGAAACCCGAGGGAAGGGAGCAGGCAGGGTGCTGTACAAGCCCTGGAAACCCAAGCCAATGTTCAGCAGCATGGAGTGCTTGGAGTATCAATAGCAGGAAGACAGAACAGTGTGCAAGGCTGACCTGGAGCTTGCATGAAGAATGGGCACACACACGACTGGGTTCACATTCTGTGTGCTGAGCTTTCACCCTGCACAGCCCTGTCACTGGGGCAGAGGGGAGATCCTGCAGTCTGGGCAGGGTAAAAGATGAGGAAGGGAGAGGTGTGTAATGAGCTCAACCATCCAAAATAATTAGAATTCGTTCATTCTGCTCTTGGCAGAATTTTGAACAGTAACACAACTGGAGCTGGGCAGTCATACCTTCAGCTCTAACTGTGTGGAGAAGCCTCAAGCACACATCACAACAGCAGCAGAAAGTGAATTTCTGCACAGAGTACTCTGCCCTTCAAGTCCCCTGACCTTTGCAAGGGCTTTAAAGTGGCCCTGCACAGAGGGGGGAGCAAGGTTGAGTGCCCTGCTCAAAAGGGGTTCTAGGATCACAGCACCACTCTTTTTCAATACTTCTGTCCCCACTTTGGTTTAGGATATATGCTCCAGATAGCACACATTCTCCTGATTTACCAGTTCTCCAACTTTAATCTCATTTTATTTTCTCTTTATGTGTCTAAACCCATCGCCCCCTTATTTTTCTGCTCTGAGGCTCACAATTCCCAGTTTGTTTTCAAAGCTCATTAAGAGAATTTTCTCTCTCCCTCTGTCATATCATTAACAGAAATGTTACACAACTCCAGTCTAACCCCCAACCTACATAACCATTGCACTACTGCTGATAATCAGCTCCTGTTTATCTTTCACCCAACTTTTTCTTCCTACCCAAGTGAATTTCAATTAATCTTCATGTTATAAAGTAAACATATACCTACTTCCCTCTTGATTCCCTAAAATCATTAATTTTGCAATTCTATCAAAAAAAGCAATTACATTGTCTGGCAAGATTTATTCTTTATGAACTCATGTTGTTATTGCTTACAATTCTGTCACCCTGCAGACTCTGAGTTTGCATCCTCTTTTAATATCAGGCCCATTATTTTAGCAGTGGTTATACTTTCAGGACAGTAATTGCTAAGAAAAACCTTGGCTTTCTTTTGAAGGTCAACATTACAGTTTCCAGTCCTCACTCACACTGACATTTCATTTTAGCTACCGTCTCAAAAAAACAATAATCACACAATAGTGGCACAGCAAGCAAGCTCACCAAACACAAACTACTTCAACTGAGGGGTAAGAAAGAGGGAAGAATCAACTCTTTTTTTTTTTCCCCCCACATACTCCCTTTGTCTCTCTTTAACATTAAATGAAATTTTAACAGTCAGCCTTCTGCTACAATAAAATATTCAGGGATACTGCAGGGACTTGCAGAATGATGCAGGGTAAACAGGACCCCTTGCGCTCACCTAGTCCAACCCCATGGTCAAGGCAGAGCAAGCTTCAAAGCTGTATCATATTACTTAAGACCTTGTCCAGCAGAATTTGGAGAACTTCCAAGGTTGGTGATTCCACAGCTTCCTAGAGCAACCTCTTCCCACAGCAGCACCCTCAGGGAGAAGTTTTTTCCTCACCTCCATTGGGGACTTACAGAGGCACCAGTCATAACCACTGCCTCTTGTCCTCCCTATTTCTGAGAAGAACCTGACTGTCTTCTCTACCACACTTCCTAAGTAAAGTAAAGCTATGAAAATCAGCCTGTTCCTAAGGTTAAATCAATCCAGCTGCCTACATCTTGTAAATGGTATGTGCTTCAGACCCTTTGGAATCTCCAGGTTGCCCTTCACTGCATTTGCTTGTCAGCATCAACCTGGTACTGGGAAGACCAGCCCTGGGTACAGCTCTGTTTCATCAGGAAAAAGAGATAATCCTTTCCCCATTGCTATTGTAAGGCATCTGACTGCATTTTCTCAATCTCAGTTTTCCAGGTTTTCTCATAGTGGTAAAATATTGACAGTCCTTGCAGTGTGTGCAGAGGATTTCTAATTGCACTGAAAATCCAGCCTTTGCGTTGATGCATTCAGTGAAGCTGGTGTTTAATAAACCAAATTACAGAATTTGCACTTGATCTCTACAAGCCTGTGTATGCTTTTAACCAACTTTCTGCCATCAACCAAGCAGGCCAGGTAAGAGAAGATAGACAGGAATTCAGACCTGGAATTTCCTAGAAATGTAAGTACCAGCAACAGGACAAAACCCAATAGTGTGAGGTGCAAACAGTGTTGTTATGCCTGAGGGAAAGCAGCACAAGAGGGAGAAAAGGGCAGGGCAGACAGCAGCACACAGCTGCAGCAGTTCAGTCAGTTCAGAAGGTCCTTATTTTATTGAGCCAGGAAGTGGTAAAAACACACAAAACTGGAAGATCTTCTCATATGTATCCTTAAAGCCCAGCAAGATCAAGCTTTGCCTTGGCTGAACTTTTAAACATTTTCTCTGCTGCTGTTCATATTAGATTGGGAAAGAGATTTTTTAATACTGGCCCTATCATAAGGACCATGGAAGGTAGAGAAGACAAATGATTGAAGATGGTCTGTTTTTTCTGGTTTTTCATGCTCTTTCACAAACCAAGAAAAAACAAGGTTAATGCTCTCCTGGTACACAGCACAGACCAATGGCTCCAGTGGCAAGAAAAAATAATAAATAAAGGGGCAGTGCTGGCCAGGAGACCATAAATGGACATGCATTGTACAGATCTTTTGCTTTTCAATTTTAGTTCAGGGATTTGTCTTAAGATTTATCTATCAGCCTCTGTTTTCCATTCTGCTTTAATAGCAATGTCCTGATGAACACAGAATAGTTCTATTATAGCTTAGGAGTAACATGGACTAATTTTACTCCCAGGATATTTATTGCATTCATCTAGTGGCTTAATAGAGAAGCTGAGAAAACAAACAGTGAGAAAATAGGATAGCTTAAAACAATGTCTCTTTGCAAACATCTGAGGGCTATTAAGAAACAAAGGTCTATGTGCTACACATATTACAAGTTAAAGAAGTTCCTCTCTTGCAGTAGGCCAGCTGGTTGGAGCAGTGTCTCGGGAAGCTGAGTTGAATGCTGGCTCTGGCTCCCAGCAGGGAGGAACAGAAATACAGAGTCTGGCAGCTGAGAGGGGAGTTCTTTGACACCAAGAAGCAAAGAAAGGTATCTAGCCCTGTGACTATCTCATCCAAAAAAGTATTACCTAATGTAGTTTTGATTTTCTTCACTTCTGGTTCTTTCAAAGTTCTTGGAAAAGGAAAAGGGCTCGGGCACTAAGGGACATCTGCAAATACTTCAAAAACATTTTCAGCCTGGTTACACAATACAAGAAGTGCATTTCTGTGGTCAGCAACACACTGAGTTTTTATTTTGGAAAAACTGTGCGAGGAACATTTCTGTGCCAAACTTCACATGGGGTGTCATCCATTGTTTTATATTCCAGCTTCACAGTTCAGGATCACCAGGTGAGTCACAATGTAAGTGGATGACACAAAATCCACCAGAAGCTATTTTCAGATAAATACACTTTTATAACTTTTCAGCATTTGTAACTGCATTCTGCATGCTCAGCAGAACCAGCTGTGTACTTCTCTGCAGACTGCATTCATAATTAGATTAGCCAAGGCATTTTATTAGGATGGAGTTCAGGCACCCATCCTAGAGTTCAGGCATCCTGTGTCCTGGAAAAGTTTAGTGGGGACAGACCAAAGCTCTTATTCAACAGCAAGATGTCAGAGATGGAGAAAGGCCAATGAGAAGTGCCAAAAGAAGACTAAGACATGTAACCAGCACCCTAGTCCCAGTTGCTAGTATTGGCAAACCTCTAAGAATATTGTGTTAATACTCATCTGTGTAAAAGATACCAAATTATTTGTGAAGTTCTTTGTTCTCCAATGTCCAACACCAAAAAAAAACCCCATACATGCCAAACCAACACCATTTTCACCCCTCCTCCCATCAACAACATTTAAATTTCAGATTTCCAGCTATTCAACTAGAAAGAATAACTAGAACTTGCTAAGAGCTGCCAAATCTGATAGCCCCATGAAGGCAAGGTTCATGTCCCCACATCCAGCCAGTAGCAAGGCCACGCACATATTCCAAAGGCACACACATACTCACATGGAAATCACAGAATCACAGAATTGTTGAGGTTGAAAAAGACCCTGAAAATCATCAAGTCCAACCATTAACCTGCCACTGCGAAGTTCACCACTAAACCATGTCCCTAATGCCACATCTGCATACCTTTTAGTTACCTTCAGGGATGATGACTCAACAGCTTTCCTGGGCAGCCTGTTCCCATGCTTGAGAACCTTTTCAGTGAAGAAATTTTTCCTAAAAGCCAATCTAAACCTCACCAGGTGCAACTTCACATAGACATAGACAGTAGGCTTGATCCTGTGCTGCTCGCTGGTTGATCAGGAAGAGGGCTCATCAGAGTGAAATTTGTGCTATTTGCACACATACACTCCAGTTGCTGGCCTCAGATGCTTGGTCTGTCCAGTACCAGAGCCCTGGTTTCCACTGCTGCTGACACAGGTGATAACCCATGAGGCCTGCAAAACCCCTCCTGCAGTTTGTGCTATGATCCCTGGCCATGGCTCTACTTGCTGGCACTTAGACTCAATGCATCCACAGGGAAAATGGAGCACCTCACCCACAGAAACAGTCAGAAAGAGAATAAGAATATGAGATGAACTGCAGTGATTAGACACAGAGCATGGGAATGGAATGGAATGGAATGGAATGGAATGGAATGGAATGGAATGGAATGGAATGGAATGGAATGGAATGGAATGGAATAGAATATTAGAGGTCACCTAATCCAACTACCTGACCTCTTCAGGGTTGACCGAAAGTTAAAGCATGTTATTAAGGTCATGGTGCCCCTTAAACACTGAGAGGCTTAGTATAACAACCCCCTCTCTAGGAAGCCTATTCCAGTGTCTGACCACTCTCTTGGGGAAGAAATGCTTTCCGATATCAAGTCTAAACTAAGCTAATGCAGCTCTGAAACATTCCCTCTAGTACTATCACAGGATGCCAGGGAGAAGGGATCAGACCTCCCTCTCCATTTCCCCTCCTCAGGGAGCTGCAGAGAGCAAGGAGGTCACCCCTCAGCCTCTCCTTTCTCCAAGCTGGAGAAACCCAGAGCCCTCAGCCACTCCTCCCAGCCCTTCCACCTGCTCTGTTTCCCTCCTCTGCACACATTCAGAGACCTTCCCACCCCTGTGAAGTGGCGATGCCCAGCACTGCTCCCGGCGCTGCGGGTGAGGCGGCGGCAGCGCTGAGCACAGCGGGTGCTCCCCGCTCTGCCCGGCCCTGCTGCCGTGTTTGGTGCCCCCCAGGACACGGTTTCTGCCCTCTGGGCTGCCCGGGCACACCCTGCTGACTCTCACTGAGCTGCTGCCACCAGCACCCCCAGGGCCCTCCCTGCAGGGCACTGCCAGACACCCCTGGCACAGTTTGTACTTGTGCCTGCAGTTACTCCATCCCAGGTGCAGGATCTGGCAGCTGTTCCTAAGAAATTTCATGCCAGGGATGATTGAAAATGAACTGACCAGTCTCTCATGTTGACTAATCTTGAGAGGTTTTACACCCATACCACAGGCTGACCACTCTCCTGTGACAGTCTGGGGAGAAGTCAGGTCTTTGGGTTGCAGTACCTTGAGTCGATTGGGTTCTCTCACCTTCTGCACCTTTATGTTTATGACCCTTTTATCACATAACCTAATAGTATCCTCTGAAATTTGGCATGAATGAATCCAAGGGTGCACTGTGCTTAACCACTGCACACAGTTCTCCCACAGAATCAATCAAGGGAAACAGGGGCAGGGCATACAGGTTATTATGAACATCCTGCAACCTGATAAAAACAAAGTCTTTTGTTAAACACAGACATTAATATTTAGAACTTGCTCATAAAAATTCATATCCCATCCTACACTGAAGTTATGGTGTGTGTGTATATATACACAAACATATATTACATATAAATGAATAACGTTAGATATGAATGAAAGTATTTTGCTGTCTGCTGCCAGCAGGGACACTAAAGAAATAAATGTACAACCCCAGTTATTTTTTCCAGTTATTTGTTCCTTATGAGATATATTTTGGAACTATCTACTCTTCAGTGAGCCACTGCCTTATCAACACACTTTGCCATGCTTTTAGAAAGACTTGCTGCAAAGTTTCAAAGACCAAGTCAAATCAAGTATTTTCAATTCCTCTCTTCCTGTTGGGATTTTTTGTTTGGTGGTGGGAGCTGCACTTCATATAATCACAAAAAGGTTTGGGTTGGAAGGGACATTAAAGATCGTCTAGTTTCACCCCCCTGTCATGGGCAGGGACACCTTGCACCAGACCACATTGCTCAGAGCCCCATCCAACTTGGCCTTGAACAATTCCAGGGATTGGGCATCCACAGCTTCTCTGGGCAACCTGTGCCAGTGCCTCACCATCCTCACAGTAAAGAATATCTTCTTTATATCTAATCTAAACTCACCCTCCTGTATTACCTTGGAAAAGAAAGAGAGAGGGGAAAGTGACCTCCTACATATTAAGAACAACATGAAAGAGAATTGGGTTTGCCCTGCAAGAGAAAAGGCCTAAGGCAAAGGAAGAAGCACTTTGGAGAGCAACGACAAACTCTGAACTGCAGAGCAGAGTAACTGGAGGAGACTTAGCACATGGAGGGACATTCAAGAACAAGAAACCCTGGCACTGAGTGAAGTACAGATTGTGGGTGGAGGATGAGCATTTCTCAACATAATCAGGGTAGACTGGAGAAAACTCTAGTATCTTATTTTAAGATACCACTCTGTACCAGCTTTCAAGCAAAGAAGACCCACACACCAAGCCTGTGGAGAACAAGGTGTCTCTGTCCTGTCCTGTACATAGCTATTTATTCAACATCTTATGTCTGCAGTCTCTTTCTAGGTTGCAGTGTTCTGGCAACTTAAAGCCATTGTAAATCTTAAGTCCTGAGTTCCTCTGGTCTCCTCACTCCCTGCAGCATCCTATCCTTCCCAGGTGTTGGTATTTGTATCCATTCAATGAGACCCTTCCAGAAACTCAGCTGACCACAAACTATTCCTGTGAAAAAAAAAAGCAGCAGGGCAGCTCCAGAAGGTACTAGTCCACAGAGGAAAGCAGGCTTGGGGAAAAAGGGCTGGATCACAGCAACCCAATTTGAGGTCAGTTTCAAAGGCTGTGCAACCACAACCTAAATGTGTCCATGCTGGAAGATGCACCTCCTGGATATTTTTGTGCAGCATGACACTGTCTATTATCCCTCCCATTTCATGGGTAGCAAAGAGATGCCAAGTAAATTGCCAGAGCTTTCACAGGAAACTTTGGCAGGAGGAGATAGCTGAATTCAGGTTTGTCAAGATTCAAGTAGAGCCTCATTCAACAACTGGACCCTGTCACTTGAAGCTGTCCCTGCAGCAAAGAGCTGGAATGCTAAGAGACAAAGGAAGTGCTATTTTAAAGACTGGAAGCAGATACCCATATGAGACAAGTGACTTTCCCAAAGTCATTTGTAGCTGTTAACAGAACCACAGGCAAAAATTAATTCAGAACTACAGAAATTTGTGTTTACAAGGCAGTCCTTGCGTAATATATAGAATCCTGAAATTGAGAGCAACCTTTTATCAAAAAAATTAACACTTTAAGTTTCTTTATTTTTCTGATAAGAAAGAAAACAACAGTTCCACAGATAACTGATGATTATTAGAACATATTCTGAGCAGTATTTCAGTTTTGCTGCTCAGGCCTTGAGAAGACGTCTTCTGGCAAAATCAGAAGCAGAACTTGCTGAATAATTTCCTCTTAAGGGCACAGAGGAGAATAAAGTGACTATAAAATGCTTGTGCATTAAGTCACTCTCATAAGGTATTGGGGGGTTTTCTATATCCGTATCTAATAAGAAAAAGATGGGTTCTGTTATTTAGTTTAAATAAAAATAATAATACAGTGAAGTTATCTCACAACCAACAGACGCTCTGAACTTCCACCTCTTAGAACCCCAACAGCTTTTCCATTCTCCCTGTCACCTTTCTCAGCTTCTGATGATTCCCGTGCTGCTCCATCTATGGTAGTGGAGACAGTGCTTCACCAGAGGCCTTAGATGCTAAAGGGTATAAGGAAGCAGGTTATGCAAAAAGTATCTATTTCCAGCACAGGAATGTGGCCTGTAACTATCCCATGACAGGGAGCTCAGCTCAAATAGAAAGTGTAAGCCCAAGCATATCAAAGCACCAGGAGCACTGCATCCTGAGATAGCAGTGGGAAACCGGGGCAGTGGGGGTGGGGAGGAAGGGGACAGAATGAACAAGCACTTTAGTCTAAAAGTGGAAAGGAAACACTAAGGCAGGTCCTGAAATTTTATAAGGGAGTCTGCAAGGCACCTCACAGCCTTAGACTGAAAGACACAGCATATAAAATATCAGGAAAAAAGGTCACAGAGAAAACTAATTTTAAAAAACTAGCTACAGTGGACAATGTCCATTAATTTTTCAAGACAGAAGAGCAAGTAGCACTAAAGCTCCTGGTTTAGCCTCAGATTCTTAAGATATCTCAGAGCTGAACAAACCTTACTTTCAGTATGCAAGGCAATCAGCACTCTACAGCTCTTTCAGAAAGAGAACTTATCTCAATACACATTAACAGAAATTACAGATTCTGAGGTGATCACATTTTAAAAAAACCTATTCTTACATGTCGCCCTCCTGTAAAACTGTCCTAGGGAGACTTTATGATGCTTGTATCCCCAGTCATCTGTTCTGTTTATGTTAGATATTATGTTCTGTACCTTTAAGACTGGTTCTGAGAGTGAAGCAGGGAGAAAGAGAAGCGCCAACTTTGCTTTCAGAAACTGCTCTCACTCCTCTGCATTCTGCTCCTGGACTGTGTTGCCTGCAGCACTGGACAGACAGCAGGACAGAGGTCTCCTTTGCTTTTAGTTGGTTTTTAGCTAGCTGAGGCAGAGAAGTTCCCTAGACTGTTTTTTTCCTTTTTCTTGTTTACACCTGTTTTGGACTGAAAACCCAGAAAAACACCCAGAGCTCACGCCTGCAGCCCACTGGGGCCCAGGATGGCATTTTCCAGCACTGGAGGGACTGATAAGAGACTGAGAGAGCCAAGCTACATCTGTGGCATGGACTTTCTCAATTTTGGCATCTCTCTTCAGAACAGTGAGCAGTTTTGTTGTTTAATATTATTCTTTTTTTTTTTTTTTTTTTTTTTTTTTTTTTTTTTTTTTTTTTTTTTTTTGTGCTTGTGAACACTTGTTGAATAAACAGTTTTTTCCACTTTTTTCTAAGGAAACTTTTTTCCTGGACCAGCTGGGGAAGGGACCACTAGGGTTTGCTTTCTAGAAGGACCTCATTTGGAGGTTTCCTCCCAAACTTGCCCAAAACCAGGACAAAAACTAAAATGAAGCAAAACAAACCTTGCATAGTTGCAAGTTTTGAAGGTCACATCCTTGAATGAGTTATGAACATTCAGGCTGTACATGCAGCCTGAATGTTCATAAGTATCATAGAACATTGATACATCTTCATCCCAGTTCTCCCACTCTACTGACAACAGAATTGCAGCTTTCCATTTCCATTTGCAGAAAATGGGAATCATGCTGCCCATGTAAGGACCTGTTGTTCTCATCATTTGATATGATCTTTCACATTTGAAGCCTAGAGAACTCAGCTCTGATCAGAACAGGAGGTTCGGACATCAATGAATAACTTTCTCCATATACTCTTGCTCATGTGTGTGCAAGAAAACAAGTCCAGGTGAACACCACCATGAAAAATGGAAAGTATTTAAGGCAATAATTCACAGTTAGAGGTTGCTTCCTTTATGGAAGGATCTAATCATTTAACACTTGGAGGGAGATACAGGTCCTGCAAAAGAGCAGGCCAGGAATGTCAAGCCAGTCAACTCCTGTCCTTGAAATCCAACCTGATCCTTGCATTTACTACAGAGGTTTTTTTTGCAATGCATAACAAAATTCCTTACATAGTCATGTTCCTACTAATCACATTCCTTGGATTTTAGTTGTTTTTCTTCAGACCAAGGTGGCTCTGCAGGCAGAATGGCCATGCACTTAAAATTACAGTGGGACCTGCTGTTACTTAACACAAAAGTATCCTGAAAAAATACAGGGTCTAAAACTGGGCAGCCAGAAATGAAAAGCTTTCTGAATTTCACTGTGTCCAACTCCCATGCGTTATAATGGAGAAATGGCAACCCTTCACTTTCCCTCAACCAGGTGCTCTGGAAAATTAAGTCCTAAAATTTTATGAAGCACTTCAATATCATCAACAGTAATGTCACTGCAGGCTGTCTTCAGAGTAGTGTTTGAACAGCACATATTAATTGCAACTGAACCATGAGGAGAAAGCAAAATAGGTGCTCCTTGGCTGTATGGTGCAGCACACTCCCCTTGAAGACAATGGGAAGGCATGTTAGGGAACTGGAAAAGTGACTTCACACTGAATCCACATAAGGCAACCGACCAGTCATGCACCTTAATCCCACTGTTGCCTTAACTTCCACAGCATCAGACTCTCAGCCAAGCAAAGCTTAACCACTCATTTAGTACACCCAACCCTCCAAAAGCAGTATCAACATATACAGATATCTGCTCAGCAGGAAGCTGTATCATGGTTCCAGCTCTGCCAAATGCTTCATGCCACAGCCACAGCTGGGAAACAGAAGAGATGGCGTCTAACTGCTTCCCAAGAGACCAGCAGAAGGAAAAAAAAAAAAAAAAGAATACCTCTCACAATTCTGTGGGAAACATTTCATGTCTGCCAGACCTCACAATAATTGCAGAAACACCTACTACTCACTGTCAAGGCTATACTCTCCATCTAAGTAGTTTGCACAATACCTGTTCCCAAAACCCTGCATGGCTGGAGGCTCTGCACCTATCTCAGGCAGCCTGTGCCAAGGCTGTCTTTTCCCTGGCGTCACAGCAGCCACCCTTTGCTTTTAGCATCTTGTCAGTGCTAAAATTTGGCAGCCTCAGTATTATTTTTTCTTTCCTACTTACTAAATAAACCCAGTATAGTTTATTCTTATTACTCTATTTGCTTTTAACACCTTGTTATATGAAAACAAAATTGTGGCGTTTATACGAAGTCTATTTGTAATTCATTACAGTCCTCTCTGAAACACACACGGTTATTTTTGGGCCACGTAAGTCCAAAGGAATTCAGTCTCTTGGGCCTCTTTCTGCATCAGCACCTTTGCTGACACTGCAAATAGGTACCAGGCAGAAAAACTGCATTTCTCCTCCACAGTGAGTCTCTACTCTCTAAGACCTGGTTGGGAACTCGTTTCTTACAGCCCATCAGAAAGTTACCAGCTGGCAACAGCTTTCAGACCTTATCACCTGGGCTGGGTGCAAACATGGACATGGAGAAACTGTTAGAGATTATTATTACATACACGTCATCTGTCCTCCTGGAATCTTTTCCCTTGAACACTGTGGAAGGATGGATTTAAGGGAAAGGGCAAAAGGCAAGTTGAATTGCTCTACAACTTGAAGGGTTTAAGAGCAATTCAGAGCACTATCCCTAAAGTTCTGTGTGTGGAATCTTCTCTTGGGCAGGGATGACTCAAAGAGGCTCTTTCAACCACCATGATTCAGTGTTGCTCATAATCAGCATTACTTCCACATCTATTTTATCACAGCAGTCTCTTAGTTCAGTACATGGCCAACAAGATCACATGGGACACAGCTGAAGCAAGTTTTAAACACAACAATCTTACCACAAAATATATTAAAATAGAAAGTCAGTTTATCCCGTAGGACCTCATCTAAATGCTCACCAGACCACTTGCATGAGCAAGGGGTGGGGAGAGGGGGCAGAGACTGAGAGATTCCCTGATGGAGAGACCACCCATTCAGTATTCCCTTTCACAGCTGCTGTTGTGCAGAGGTTCCTTAGGTTTATTTCATGATGACAAAATTTTGGGTTTACTTCAATTTTTTTTCCAGAAGACAGATAGATGATATTTATGTTTTTAGCTACAGCTTCTTACAAAATGATGTAATAAAAATCTCCCCAACCACCATTTATATCATGTAACAAGGAAAATTAAGTTCCACATTCAGAAACTATACTGATTGTTGCTAAAAAAACCCCACACTGACTCCAAGGATGGGATATCATAGCAATTGTAACTGAGATGGATCAAAGCTGCTTGTCCTTTATGGTCTTCATTTGCAAAGGACCGAACATAACCGGATTACTGGGGATGCAGTACAGCTCAGTGTAGAAGGACATTAATTCTCTTTGCCTGGAAAAGGCTCTTCGCATTTTTCATGTAATTACACCAAAGAGCAAGTCAACTCTAGGGCTAAAAAGGAGCAAACATGAAGAGAAAAACAGGAATAAACCTTCAGTGGGACTTGAACTTGGGAAAACAATCCCAGCATGTTCAGAATGAGCAACGCCACTTTCACCTCCTCTGATGAAAGTTCACACTGCTCAGCTCTATGAAAGCATTTGAAACAGGAGGGAGGAAGGGAATCACAGCAGGATTGAGAGGGAATGTGCATTGCCTCTGATGAATGGCACAATGCCCAGGCAGCTGCTGCACAAATGCCAGAAGTGGGACCTTTGTTGCTTCAGCTGGATCCCTGTTGAAGTTTTGAATTACAGGCAGATACCTCACGTTATGGGATTCTGCTGCAGCACGGCAATGCAGAGACTGCTTGCTTCACGTGTCTTTTCCATTCTGAAACTGAAACCCTAATGGGAAACCAGCCTCTCCAAAAGCCTCACAGAGCAGCTAAAAAGTACATTTCAGCACTTTTATACCAGACCTTGCAGGAGTTAACATTACCCTGAATTTTGGTTCATCTTTCAAATGCAAAAGGCTGAATGCAGTCACATTTTAAAATCAAAACCCAAAAAAAGCAAAGGTCTGCACAGTAACGAAAGGTAAATGAATAAAATTCTGTGAACAATTTGGCAGGTGGTTGCTGCATTTTAAATAAGAGCCATGTGATTTTCCAAATAATAGGTAAAAGAATGAGCCATAGAATCACAGAATATCTGAAGTTGGAAGGGACCTATAAGGATCAGCAAATCCAACACCCTGCTCCTCACAGGACTGACTAAAACTAGACCCTATGACTAAGAGCTATGGCCAGATGCTCCCTAACTCTTGACAGGTCTGTTGCTGTGACCACTTCCCTGGGAAGCCTGTTCCTGTGACTGACCACTTTTTCAGTGAAGGACCTGCTCCTAACGTCCAAGCTGAACTTCTCCTGATGTAGCCTCATTTCATTTCAGTTCAGTTCAGTTCAGTTCAGTTCATGTCCTGTCACTGGTGACCAGAAAGACAACCAGGATTGTCCCATCCCAGGTGAAGAATGTGGCACATTCCCTGGCTAAATTTTACATGGTTGCTGACTGTCCAGCTCTCCAGGCTATCCAGATCTCTCTGTAAGGCTTCTCTGCTCTTGAGGGTGCCCACAGCTCCTCTTTGTCAGCAAACTTTCTTAAGGTACATTTGATTTCAGTGTCCAGATCATTTATGAAAACATTAAAGAGCACTGGCCCTAAAACTGAGTCATGGGGAACTCCACTGGTGACTGCCAGGCTGATGTAACCCCATTTACTGTAACCCCTTGAGCCCCACCAACAGCCCTTTGCTCACTCCATGTCCTATGAACTTGTCTAGATGTGTGATAAAGAGTTTATCCAGAAAGACACTGTGAGAAACAGTGAGTACCTAAAGCTTTGATAAAAAAAGCTTTCTTTGGTCAACTAGGTGGGTGACCTTGTCGTAAAAGGAAGTGAAGTTGGTTAAGCAGGACTTTCCCCACGTGAACCCATGCTGGTTATGAACAATGTGAACAATGACTGCCTTGTCTCTCAATGCTTTAAGTAAATCAGATAACCAGATACATCTGCAAGTTTAAGGTACATTTTCACCTCAAATGAAATCACTAAAAATTCCAAGTTATGACAACTTCTAAGATCTAAAAATTGCCAAGCTATTAAAATATTTTTAATTAGACAGACATATTCAAGTATTCCAGGTCTGCTGTTAAATACAGTGTAGAATAGAACTGGGTGATATCACCTTTGACAGCAGCAGTATTTTCTGAGAAGCTACTGTTCTCACTGCAGCTTAAACAACTAGTTCTGTTTCATCACCACCTGTGCTGGTTTTGGCTGGGGTACAGTTAATTTTCTTCAGAGTAGCTGGTGTGGGGCTGGTATGGGATTTGTGCTGGAAACAGTGCTGATAACAGAGTTTTTTGTTGTTTTTTTTAATTGCTAAGCAGTGCTTGCACAGCACTAAGGCTCTTTCTGCTCCTCACTGACCCCAAAGCTGAGGAGGCTGTGGGTGCACAAGAATTTGGGAGGGGACACAGCCAGGACAGCTGACCCCAATTGACCCAAGGAATCTCCCAGACCATATGGTGTCCTGCTTAGTATGTAGAGCTCAGGGAAGAAGAAAGAAGAGGGGAATATTCAGAGTGATGGCATTTGTCTTCCCAGGTCACCGTTACTTGCAATGGAGCCTCACTGTCCTGGGGATGGCTGAAGACTTGGCTGTCCATGGGAAGTGGTGAATGATTCCTTGTTTTGCTTTGTTTGAGTGCTCAGATCCTGCTTTCCCCATTAAACTGTCTTTATCTCAACCCATGAATTTTCTGTCTTTTACACTTCCCATCCTCTTCATCATCCCATGGGGAGGAAGCTGCTGCATGGAACTTAGTTGATGGTTGGGGCTAAACCCCAACACAACGTCACATGAAGCTAGACTAACAAAGGGGGAAGAAAAAAAAAAGGTTTCCTCCTAAGAATACCCCAAACCTTGAAACACAGTGGTAAGTTCCAAAGTTCGTTTTTTATATTTCAACACAGTGACTAACAAATAAACTTGGACATATAATAGATTCTTTGCCCTAATGCTAATTTTAAATGCAAAGCATGCTTTCAGAAACATTATTCTTTAAGCCTCCAGCACAATTAATGTAGCCTTATATAACCATACAACAAATTTTTTACAGTTTTAACTCATTTCCAGATTTCAAACCACATCCGATTTTACATAATCCTAAATTAAATATTATACCAGCTAATAAGTAGTTTTTGAGGTTTTAACATAATGCAAAATACATGGAAATTGAAATTCTTAATCAGTGGACCATTCATTATATGATGAGAAGCAGTAAAACCATTTTCCTATTTCCCACTCTCCCAGCCAAACTAACACCTAAGCTAACACCAAATCTATTTTTACTCAGACAGTAACAACTAAATTAATGATGGGGGAAAAAGATTAATCCAGATAAATTTCATTTTATTTAACTTATCATAAAATCGGGAATTTAAAACTGCACTACAAAAAAAAAAAAAAGGCATTTTTCTCAACATGTTTTGGACTTTTGGATGTGTTCAATATAGCAGAATGATAAAGTCTGCTTTTCACTGCATTCTGAAAATAGGCAATTCTGCTGTGGACTTGTGGTTCTTCATCCTTAAAAATTCTCAATTAATTCAGAAAGTGCTTGAATAACATTTAAAAAATACAGATCTTCAAGTAATAATTTATTTCAAAATTCATTTGAAAGCTGTGATGCCACTACTCTCCAATTACTGAAAACATCTTTTGATGTTTAGCCAGATCTAAGTTTCTATTGTTAAAAGTGGCAAAATCATGGAAATAATCTTTCAAGCTTTCTTTAAGCAGCACAGATGAGAGAGAAAAAAAGTGCTCATTCCTCCTTCTTTAGAGGTCACTCTACTATAGGTCACTCTCTTGCAACTGTCAAGTTTTTGCAGTTCTTTCACTGGTTTTATCAGAGTTGGAATTAAATTTATCTTAGAAAAATCCAGCACAGTTCCACAAAAGCCCTTAAGTCCACACCTCACTTATATCACCTGAAGACTACGTATTTCACAGTAGGTATTGCTGACCAGCAATTTTCTGGAAGGCTGGGAAAACAGAGCACCAATGTATCAGTTTATATCAACACCACTCTCTTCTGGCAGATAAATACTGCTACAGATAAATACTTTAGGTTTACTTAAAGGAAAAAAAAAAGAAAATATTAGAGCGCTCAGAATTGGAAATATAAATAAAACCAGAGGATTGATGTGAAGCAAAAAAAAAAAAAAAATTGTTAAGATAAACCTCTCACAACTTAAACTAGGAAGGTCACCTCAAATATTAAATGTCTGAGCTCTTATCAAAAATTTCTAGCACAACTAGGTCTTGGATTGTCAGTGTCATGCTGACCTGGAAAGAACTGCTAGCAAATACCATCAGTTATTTCTCTATTATTCCTCTCCCACTGCACTTTTTCCTGTTTCAATGTTGATGGTGAGTGAGAAGCAGCTGAAGCAGCAACTGCTTGTGATGTGCTGTAGACTTGTCTTGTTAACACTGAATTTGCTCTCAGGGTCCTTATGTAAGGGAGTTATACTGGGGGTCAAGAAATGGTATAACAAAAGATCTGTACTTCCCTACACTTCCTCCTCTCCAGCTCCATTGGGACACCAAACTTGGGACACCAAACCCAGCCTTATATTGAAGTGCCACACAGCTGTAGGCTACTAATAGGTAACTAATGAGGATTAGAACCTGACCAGCCACAGCACTGCACAAGAAAGAACTGCTGAGTGATGGCTGCTGCTTCTTTGTCACATTTGGGCTTGACATGGGCTATCTCTCAGCATCATCTCTTTGTCCTGCCACCCTCTGTCCAAGCTCTTCGGTTCACTTACCTCTTCAGCCTTCTCTTAACAGCAGATGTAACTTGGTGGGGAATTTTTTTATGGTTTTCATGGTTTATATTTTTGTATAGTTCATATTTTTCATCTGGTTGGTAACATAAGGAAAGCCAAGTACTCTGCTGGAAAAGCCAACCTGTTTGTAAGGGTGAGGACAAGGGAAGTGACTGTTTCTGTGCCAACAGCCTGTCAAGTTCTTCCCTCCCCTGCAGGCCTCACAAACCCCATGCCTCAGTGGATGGACAAGCTCTCCTACAGTCAACCAGAAGATAGTCTGGATTCCTACAGCACAAACAATGCCCACACACACAGAGGAAGCTGGTTTCCAAATAAGACATGGGCAAGCAGACAGTCTTGGGTTCAGCTTGATGCTGTAGGTGCTCACACCCAAGTGCCAACCATCAGGTGGTACCACTATGTGGTACTATGTGTACTCACAAAACCTAGTAATTTTCTACTTCTGAGCATCTTTGTGCCAGAAATAATTATATCCCCACCCCCACTCACAGACAATGATTATAAATAATTATAGCAGGTTTAGCAGTGAGTCAGTTCAGGCCCAACTGCTGGCCATGCTCTTAGACAGTCAATATGAAAGGTTAACAGCAATGGAGGTCTCACCAAATTTTATTATTTGTATCAACTGTTACTTTAAAATAAAGGATGTAAAACCAATACAATTCCTCCACAGAGAGCAACTCCCAGTTGCAGTGTTATGATCTGTGACTTGACAGCACTTCATCATCTTGTGCAGGGTTTTTCTTTTCTTTTTTTTTTAGTACTGTAGCATAGTTTTATCTTTAACAATAGACTTAAGTAAAATTAAGTCATTCATTTTCTTAAATGGTGCTGCATCGTCAGCACCCTATAATTATTTCAGTGTATGAATGCAATAGTTGAGAATAAAAGTCTTAAATTTATGCAATCTTACAGCACCTTTGGCATAAATCATATGCTCTCAGACATTTTGCATGATAATTTGGCCTGTACAAAGCTTGCCAGCTCTTGAAAATGCCTTGTATTATAGACTACCCAGCAGAAGATTTGCTACATTTAATATACTCCTATCAGCCAGCACGATGCATTCAAATTCAATACAAATTATCAGAATAATAAAATAAGTTCCAATTAAGTCCAAACTGCCAGCCAACCAGAGCAACAAGATCTTACCTTAAAACAGCTCGTGCTTGTAGTTCTTATTACTGTGTCATTCTTGCATATAATTGCCTACCTGCTACAGGAGAGCGTACAATTACAACACATTTCCCTCTGCACAGAGCTGACTAACCTTCAGCCTTGTCTACTGAGAGCAGAAAACCCAAAGATCCTGAAATTCCCGAGGTGGTGTTCGTAAGAAGACCACGGCTTTCCATCAGCTACAGGTATCCCACCCTTTCAACGCAGAAAGTTCCACTCTTAAGAGCTGAGGAATGTGGTAAAGCTCTCAGCCAGCTCAGGCACTCAGCTGTGGGGAAAGAGGAGACTCCTCACGCCAGAGCACAGATAATGCACAGCTTCCTACCCTCCTGCTCCAACCACACTCCTGACACAAGCCAGAACGCTGCCACACTGCAGCTAAAACCTGGAGCAAGAGAACTCCCTCAAACCAAGGCACTGCTTAACCCCTTTTTAACCCATTCTGTCTTCACCCCAGCACAGTGGTGTAGAAGGTCCTCACGGGTTTGCTGACTGATCCCCACAGCAATCCTCTGAATGATTCAAAAGCCACAAAAAGATAGCAGGTATTCAAGACAATGACCCTGATGAATGTGAACTACCTAGCACTTCTCAGATGCTCTGTCGAGGTTTTGAAACTGGATAGATGGATTTGGGGCTTTTTGAGAGAAAGTGTCAAAAGAACTCTTCAGAAAAACATAGAAACCTCACCTCCCAAGTGCAACAAGGATTGGTGGTGGTCCAAACAGAGAAACTACCTTTTGAAATCTGACTGCTTTAAAGTTCTGAAATTCACACTTCAGGTTAATTTGTAAAATTGCCAATTATCTACAATCTTGTTGCAAAACCTTTTAATATTAAAAAAAGGGAAATATATTCAAATCTTTATTTTTTAAGTGCAAAAGTTCCAAAATGTTGGCCTAAAAGTAGCTCTATTGAAAGAGTTCATTAGTGCATCTATTTTGAATCAAAAGAAACTATAGAGTGGTTTTGGGGATAAGACAAAAGACTTGAAATGAGACTAAATAAATTTGTGCAATTGTCTTGAAGGGGAAGAAAACTTTAAGTTCAATTTCAAGGTTACACCTTTTATACTCAGTAATAGCTCTGCAGGTTTTTTTTCCTAGTTAAACTGGACTCCTTATTCTTGGTACAATAAATGTAATTTTTGATACTGGCTTTTGTGGTTGAAAACTTTAGAATTGGGGAGTGGCAGGGGAGAAAGGCTTTTGGGTGAGATTCAATCACTAAACCTTAATACAACCAATGACTCATGCAGGAAACAAAGGAAGAAAGTAGTGTTACAATAATCCTACTTTAAGATTAAAACCTAGAAATAAAAATCTCCCTTAATACATGCAAGGATAAAGTGATACTATGTACCTTTAAAATGAGGTAGGAAAAGCACATTTCAGCATATGCTTCTTTACCCAAATGGCACTGATCCATCATCATAGCCTCAGTTGGTTATTCCTGGAGATATACTAACACTCAAAATAAAGAAGGCACTAAAGTTCCTGAGAGTGACAGGAAACCCAGCAGAGTAAGAAATTTTAGACAGCGTTATTTACAGATATTTTCCTGTGAGAAAAGAATGGTAAGAATGTAGCTTGAACATTAACAAATCCACTAAAACATCAGTCTGCCTGGCGGAGTCAGCAGATTTGGAGGGGGATTCAGTGGGGCTGGAAATTCAAACTTTAGCTTGTAATCAGAAAAATCCTACTTTAGAAATTTGAACCAGGAGCTAGAAACATGTAATATAATATAGAGCTCTCCTAAAGTGGTACTCAGCTAGAGGGACCTTATACTATGTGAAGCCTGTGACTATTTAGCTAAAAAAAAAAAAAAAAAAAAGAAAAAAGTCAATGACACTGAAGCTTTTTATTATCCTGCAGGGACCTATTTGTAAGTGAGTGACATGGACAAAATCTGCAAATCTGCATTTCCTTCCTTTTCTTTCCTTGGGAAAGGTGCTGCAGATCATGTGTGCAATTCCTCCATTAGGATGCTGACAGAGCAGAAGTTTATCTGAAATAAACTTCCAGCTGAAACAGTCTATTCTATTCTAAAGATACACTCGTGGAAAACAAATTAGACCAACTGAATTTTAAAATAACATCATTCAAAATGTTTATTCAGATTGTTTATGAAGCAGTTATGCAGAATGCTCAGGTAACAGTTGAAATTAATCAGTTACTAGTTGCTTATGTCTTACTCTCAAGCAGGAAGGCACTTACAGTGTGGGGTTGGTTCTACAGGAGATCCAGCCCATAATCCTGCAAATGCCTAAGAAGATCCCTATCTTTGGGTTTGTTTTTGTTTTGGGTTTTTTGTTTGTTTTTGGTTCTGTTTGTTTTGGTTTGGTTTTGGTTTGTTTGTTTTGGTTTTTTGTTTGTTTTTTTTAATGTAATTCAAGCATTTTCTGAACTCATTGAGAATTTTTAAGGATGGAATAAGAGAAGCTCAGTGCAACACCAGAAGCACAGAACTAACTGCTTCCCTGTTGCTTTAGCATAGCAGAGACATGTAAGACCTGTTTCATTATTATTATTCTTCCAAGGCACCTCCACATGACTCAGGAACATCATTATGTAGCCCTGATTTTCTGGACTACCAGCAGTTTTTCAGGGGACATTGACAAATACAGCACGCAACACAGTAACTGCTATGTGGTTCAGCCAAGGAGCAGCTCACAAGTCAGTCAGTTTAGGCTTCTGGGAGAAAAAAAATTATTTATTAAACAAGCAAATAAATAACGAAGATGAAGGAAGAGATTTGGGGATTATTAGGGAATATTTATTTGGCAGGAGAAAGCAAAGAGGACTTGATGAGACTTGTAAGAGGTAAGTTTATTAAAAACATTGTTAGCAGAATGAACCAATTAAGTCCACATCCCCAAAGCAAGTTGGCAATCAGTTTTCAACACCTGTTCTCAGACCAGGGCTTGCAGAGTTTAAACAAGTTGTTTAAAGTGATCTCCCCAGAACCTTGAGGTCAATAAACACAAGGTAAAAATGCACTTTCAGGACTGCTTACTGTGAGCATTAGCCATAGCAGATGCGATTTTCAACCAGCAGCATTCAGCACCAGGTGGAGGAGAGATGGGCATTCTGTCCTGCATGGAGCATATCAAAGCCACGTGGCCAACAAGTCGCAGACTGCTGAAGAGAGCAGGTCCCTCCTGACTAGTAAAAGTAAGAAACAGAAAGGTCCATCCAAGATAGTCATGAATCTATATTTATTCACAAAAAAGTCACATTTCCTTTAACTCAGTGTGCTGAGCACTACTTATGTACTGGGAGATAACACCTGCAGCCCCTCAGGGCTTCCTAGAGTCTCATAAGGATTTCCAACTAGGATCTCCTTGACTTACAGGATCTAAAGAACACATCAAAAGTAGCCATTTGAAGCATTTATTTCAGACTTTTTATTAGCAAGCACTCTCTAGTGTAGGACATCCTTCCTGAATAATTAAAACATAGAAAGGTCACATACAGTCCTCAGCAGCAGAGAAATCCAAGAACCCTGAGGTGGAGGAAAACTTTTTTAATCTTTACACAGTGGAGTTAAACTGCATCCAGCTCTTTCTCCCTAGGCCACCTGGCAAGATCCTGCTTTCACTCTGAGCTACCAAAGTAAATGAGAATTTTGTGAAGCTGTATTTGCCACTGTCACTGTCTCCCCTTGACAAATCTGCAGATGATACAAAACCAAGAGGATTGGCTGATACACCAGATAGTTATGCCACCATTCACAGGGACCTTGGCAGGCTGGAGATATGGGCTCACAGGAGCCTCATGAGAAGTGACAAAAGGAAATGCAAAGTCTTGCACCTGAAGAGGAATAACTCCATGCACCAGGATATACGCAGGGGGCAGATGGAATAGAAAGTGCCCTAAGCCCACGCATTATACAGAGAACTAACACTGCAAAAGGAGTTCCATCTACTATCTCTTTACAAAGTATTTAATGAAACAAACATGACAGAAAAAAAGAAAAATATCTAGAATTGTCAAAGTGTTGTGCAAATACCCTTGACATTTTTGAGAGGGAAAAATAGAAGATGACAAGTCCAGTCAGAAGTATTTTGCTTTAAACTGTCTTAGACTGCACAAAATAAGGTTGTATTTGCACAACAGAATTCACAATATGCATCCAATGTAGAAATGAGTCAATATACAATGGCATGATGCTTTCAGTGCTCAGGTGTGCAAATAGAAGCTTTGCATCAGTAAGCACAGATGTCCCCTGACTTCATCCTATACATCCCAGGTCATATGGTTTATTTTGGCACATAGATACACACATGTGGACTATGTACAAACCAATTTGGACTTGAAGGCCTGTTCCCTGGAATAAATTTCTCCTCCAAGTGGTCCAGTAAGTTAAATCTACAGGCATTATAGCCTGAGGAGAGTTAAGACCTCTCTTGAAGAGAAGACAGCAAAGAAACACTGTAATTAACATCTGTTTTAGGCTATTTTGTGGGAGCAAGATAGAACCATGCTCTGAGTAACTTAGAACACCAAACTGACCCCCATATCCAAATTAAGATGCCCTGCCATGCCCTGCAGGAATCCATCAGAGACTCTAATCACGGAGGACTGTAAGGAAAGAGCAAGGGCACTACCAGAGGTTTTTGTGAAGCCAAAGTAAATATAAAATGGGTATCAGGTAGAAATGAAGATAGTGAGCAGAAAAAAAATCACAAAAGCCATTGATTCAAAATGCACACAAATCTAAAAATCAGCTGAAACATCCCCCCCTCCCCCCACTAGACAGACAGATAAAGTATATTAGAATGAGCAGTGGTTTTACACCTGAAATATTTTTTTTAAGATAAGCCATCTAATATATGATACAACTGTGACAGTCAGTGAGTGACATGGCACTAAAACTGCCAAAAGGAATAAATACCCTAAATCAAAGGCTGATAAGGCTAACTACAGTGCAAGCATCTGAAAAGCAGAGCATGAGAACAAAAAGGCTTAACCACTTTCTACCAGCAAGTCTGCAAACCTCATCCTTCAATATTTATGCATATTATGTGTGCCTCTTACCAAGGAATTGACCCTTGCTGCAATCAAAGGTGTAAGTACTGCTTTGGCTGCAGACCATCTAACAATAATACACATGCAAAGCACACAAATGAGATTCCCCTTAGCACAGAAGGGACTGTGCTGCTAATGGGAAACGTGGTATTCAGAGACAATGATGAAATTCTAACAGCTGCAGCAGATTGAAGGGTGGAGAGGGGGGAAAAAAAGAGAAAAGAGGATAGAGATGGGGGAAACCAAAGGACTGGAGCCGAACTAACAGCTGGGTAAAAACAGCCTAAGAGAGAGGTATTTTTGGAGTTCCCACATCCTTTTCATCCCTCTTATAATTTACCAGTTACAGAAAAAAAAAAAAAAAAAAAAAAGTAGTAGCTCATAAATAAACTAATCAGAATTGTTATCATCAACCCTGTCAGGTCATCATTCATCACATCATGAATCTTCTTTATAAAAGCACACAAATGCGCTGATGATAAGCACTACAAAAAACACCTTAACAGAAAAATAAAGGCAAGGATGACCAGAAAGCCAAGCTCCATCACTGTCATAACTTCACAAAGAGGTTTTGCAGCTACCAAATAGCTTAAAATTCTTGAATAAGAGTCATTAAAAATACATAAATTATAAAAAATTAATTTTTTCTACTCTGTGTGGGAATGATTGATATCCAAAGATCAGTGAGCCTACTTTTTCACTCTTCTGTAGATGGTGATGGTTTTGGAGTGGGACTACAGGTCTTAAAGTCCATGTATGTGTGGTGTCAGCAACTACAGTGGGTGTGTAACTGCTGGGAACTATAAAGCCAGCTGCTACCTGCTGGCTAAACATGTAGCTAAGCTAGGTGGCTTGGCAGACAGGTATGCACATGTCCCTGGGAGTCAGGCAACTCGTGGAACTGGATTCTGGATAGATCAGGGTAGTCCTGGCCACCTTTTGGAGAGACTTAAATCTGGAAATCACCTGGAAGACATGCTAGTGGACGGTCTTTACATCCATAGCTAACAACTGGAGGATCCACAATGCAGGGGACGTAGAAGTGGGGGGCTGTCCATGCTTGTCTGGGAGTGATGGGGTCTCTACCAGAAACAGGAGTGGGGCTGCAGCCCTGGTGACTCGTATGTTCATGTCATCAAGAAATCCCAAGCAAATGCAATTTCCTCTTTTTTTTTACCTCAGGAAAATGAAAACAAAAGCATCTCTTACCTTGACAAGGAGACAATTTAAAAGCTCATGTCACCTACAAGTTCCAGCATGTTCCTAATATGTCAGTTTGACAACTTATTTATGTATGAACAGAGGAAACCATCACCTACTGATGGGAGGGTAGAAGATGGAGGAGTGAACTCAATGGCTACTTCCATACAATTGAATGTTGAATACTAGGTAGCATCAGTGAAACTACCTCAGTTCCTTGGATGCATCAGTACATGAACCCAGTGTTGGCAACTTCAGTTTGGCTGTACATTCTGAAATTGCAGGGTTGTTTGTTTTTTTGAATTCTAATTTCTACTAGTAAACTTAGGTGGGAAGGGAGTAGAGATTCTGATTCTGGTCTCCAGGGCTGTGAAAAATAAGCTTGAAAGACGGAGCTTTAATGGGAAGTAAAACAAAGGCAAAATAGCATTAAAATCAAGAAGGATGAGTGGTAGAGAGAAAGGACACTGTGCCCCCATTCCCTGATTTCCTATCTCTGTTTCCCTCATTTCATCCAGACACCAATCCTTCTTCCACCATATTGCTGGTGCATCTAAATTTCTAGCACAGAGGAACAAATAATCTAAGTAAACAACACACACACATACATATCTATAAAAAACTTTTGAAGGCATTCTTCACATGGCTCAAAAGCAAAAAAGAGACTGGCTTGGGTTTTTTCCTCCATCCCTTATTTTCACATTACACTTGTTATGTGAGCTTTGGAGCAGACAAAGAAAGAGCAAAAAAAGCAAGCTTAGAGGAGGCCATCCTTAAACACATTACTGGTAATTATTTTGTGATTTTACATTTGCTTTCTATTGAGTTGATTCTCCTCATGCATGCTTACAGGCTAAGAAGAACAGGCTGCAACTCGAGTAGCAGCAGCCACATTTGTTCTTTGTTCTGAAGGGAGCAGGATTAGAATAATCCATGCACGTTTTTCACCGCCACTCCCTTTTTTTTTTTTTATTACATTTAATTACATTTTCAGACTATGCTGTCCTGTCCTATTTATATACTTATGCTACATGAACAGACACAACATCTCTTTGTGTTGCCCTACATCTTGGGCACTTGCATGCTCCTGATCAAACAATGAGCTGGCGGGAAAGGGAGCTGATCTTAACTCAGTGAAGAAAGAGTTCAGTGAGACATGAAGAAGCACAGTAGGATTTTTTTCCCCATCTAAGCTTATCAAAACAAGGCTCCAAAGGAGCCACTGTCTCACACAACACAGGGGTTTTTTTCAGTGCTTGTTTGTGTTTTTGTGGGGCAATTTTTGTTTTCATCTTATTAATGCAAACTGTACACCAAAATGCCTTATGTCATTAGTTAGGAGGAGACAAAAGCAGGAGGCACAGGCAGAGGGTACCTCTCAGCTGAGCCTGGAAATTAGAGGGACACTCACTGGAACGAACAGACACAGATTTCAGCAGTGCAGAGGCAGCAGCTGTTGCACTGACAGTAATTAGATTGAGGACCTGAGGAAGGGAAAGGATAGAGCCATGAAGGAACATGATGCCAAGGGACACACTCGTTTCTGAATCAGCAGGTTAACCCAAGTTTTAAAGGCGGGGGAAAGAGAGTAATTCCCGCACAAATGACAGCATCTCACTTGTAGAGACAAAAACTTGTTCAAAAGCTTTTAAACAAGTAGTGGTGATGATGTATTATGTGAATGTTGATGTTATTGACTTTCACTCCTTTCTTCATGCCAACACCCTGTTTCTGCATACAGGCTACACTAAGTTACAATAGAAAAATACAATCCCTGGTAACTGGCTGCATGAGAGGAACTTCATTTTGTCGAGCTGAATATGTCTCACAAGCAGCATCCCATCTAGCAGATGGAAATACTGAAGCAGAGGCTTACATAACTACTGTACTGTCATCACCAAGAAGTTCCAAGAACTAGGAACAGACTGCCCCACCCCTGAATATAACCTTTTCTATTAACTGCTGCCTTAGACAACCAACACACTCCTCCTGGTAAAACGCTCTTCCAAGACTGCTGACTATTTCTCTCCCTGTTCCTTCACTCCCAGCTCCTGAAGTTTCCTGATGTAACAGACACTTCTCAAGACACCCAAGCAAGACTCAGTTGACCACCATCTGGAAGGCAATCAGAAGCTCCCTCTAGCAAATGAGTATGAATCAGAACATGAATCCCACTCCTGTTCTGCAGCGGGATAGGAATGCACAGCTGTTACTACATCTCATTTCAGAGAGGCATCAGAAACTTGACATTCATGACCACCCCAAGCACATTCTGAAACTCTGCCCTGCTCAGGTCCTCACTGGCAAGCAGCCAGGCCTTGGTGGTTGGGACCACTGTGCATGAAATGTATCAGATGGCATACTGCCTTTTGTCATTTCTGGGAACTGGATTAAGCATGAGGACTGCTGCGACACTTCATCTTGCTCCCACTGCCCTCCTACCTCAAATGGAGATGGAGCATTAGTCTGCAGTCTTACAGAGATGTAGCCAACAGATAAAACACAGCCCAGCCTGCACTGTAGCTCTCTGATGCAGGCGACACTGAGTTATGGAATATGTGATGACATTCCACAGCAGGCACATAAATGTAGTGCAGCATGCTCACTACAAAGAAACACCCCAAAACTATAATTCCTTGCTGTCTCATCTTTCAAATCAAGGAGGTGTTTAGCACTTATGTGTTAGTAAAAGTCTTGGGAGAAGCTTAAACCCAGGTTATTAAAAACAAGACTACAAAAAAACTCCAGGAAGACACGAGTAGCAGGGTGAATAGCAAATAAGTTTTTAATTAGAAGTTATACCTTCAAATGAAGGTTTGTGGTTTCACAGGTCAAGTCAAAAACCATGGCATATTGGCTGCAGGAGATTTTTGGCTTCTCTATTGCACCAGGGACTTCACAGATAGCTACATCAGGTCACTCAGTGCTACCAACACTTTGTGATCCCACATCTAGACAGGGAATGGTAATAAACACCCTTCTTTATGACACACTTCAGGTCTACACACCAGCAAAGCTTCTGTCCTTGCTGCATCTATGAATTAAAGCTCAGGTAGTCCATAGGAAAACGTGAGAAAAGAAAGAAGAAAATGGGGTGTGAAAAGGAAAGAAAGGTTTAGGTGGTTTTTTCATTCTTAGCTGTTTGACCACCACATTTGCATTGGCCTTTTGGTTTTTACTTTCAATAATGTTTTGGCAGTTCCCTGCTCAGCTCTAGTGAGCAAGAAGCTGAAGCAGCATCTTTGTTGCAGACAAACATTGGGAAGTTCTGATGAAAACAGCAATGTCCATGTACACTGCATGTTGGAGAACAAGCCACGCAGTGACTATGGAAATGATGCCTTTGGCCAGAGGCAGGATTTACATAAGGAAGAGAAACACTACAGTTTCAATCAAAAGCTCAACAGTTTCCCCAGTTGAATGCTGGAGACTATTCTAACGAAAGACTTTTTCCATTTCTGCAGCTACCCCTTAAGTTATTTAATCTCAACTGAGTCTGACTTCAGTTCTGGTTACAGTTCAAAAGAAAATTCCTTTATGATATGTATCTTGAAGGCCTTAGCATCAACAACTCAATTCTTTTTTGTTTTGCTTTTTTTTAAAATGATGAAAGTCTCACAAGGATGTAAGGGTATCTCCTGAAGCTCTGCATTTTGACACAGGATTGGAATGCTGGACTGTAGCTGACACACATGAAAGCAACTGACTGCACCAAGCCACACCATGTCACACAGTCTGAAGCTGCAGTCTCTATTACTGCCTAAAGGATCTCCACTTAGCGCTGTACTCTGCAGCACAGATCCAGCCTCAAACCTACCCACAGTTTCCGAGCCACAGCCTCTGCCTGCAATGCCCTTCAACAACGCTTACAGAAAGAAATCCAAGTGGCTGAAAGCAAGGCTAGAGCTCTAATGAGCACTAGTGACTGCATGGGCAGAGCATGCTGACCACAAAGCACTACTTAGGCAAGTACTGCCATCAATAGGCCAATGAAGACACAGGGTCATTTGTCTACACCTCGACTGCTGTCTGCCTCAATCCCACACTTAAATTGGCACAGACTGGAAATTTATACCGTATCATCACATCAGCAAAATTCAGCTTGCCACTGTGTATCTTTCCACTTAAAGAACTGATTTAAACTGCAGCTCCAACAGGAAACTTGCTGATATACCTCTGCAAATAAAAAGGCTTACAGTATAATAAATAAGCTGCAATGCTGAGCTCCTGTATGGCTGTTGCTGCATATCCACAGTGCACTTACAGCATTATGCTTTTTTTCCCCCAACTCTTACAGTTCCAATTTGTTTTCCATGATACTGAATGGCTCCTAGTCCCGAGTTTGTTTTTTGCAAAGCAGCTCCTGAAATGTAATTCACTTAGTTGACACAGTTACACTGAAGTAGCTTACTGACATTTCAACATATTACTTATTTGACAGTCTGCACAAGTCTCCTGTTTTTCATGTTTACCTGTGGAAATCTCAAGTTGTTCTACCATAAGGAAAATCCCTTTTTTTACAATCTCACCTCTCCTGAGAAGTTTCAACTTTGATTTTTCTCCCAGGCTGCCTTATACCATTGAACCATTAGCATCTCCCATCTTCTTTTATCATATACAGCCTTCAGTTGTATAGATGTTACTTATCTGCTTTAAAGTTACTTTATCTACCCCGTGAACTTTAAAAATGTCATCTTTGAACATTCAAGAAAGCAAATGGTGAAGAATGGCAACACTGCAATGTAACTGTGAAGAAAATCCAAAGAAACTATTACTGACGTGTAACATCTGTGGTAAGATCTGGGCCATGCACCGAAAATCTTGCCAACACTCAGCCTCTCCTTTTCCCCGACCCAGACAGGGCAGTATTAAGAAGCTTAGTTAATGGCTTTCAATTTGATACTAAAAGAGCTGATGTTCAGTCAGTGCAAAGCCACTCTAAATAAAACCACTGGCAAAATGAAGCAGCACTGGGTACAACAGCTGGCCATCAGCAGGGCCAGTGGGCAAAAATCGAACCCTGCCAGCCGAAGTGAGGACTTTGCACGTCCCTGTTAAAAGGGTTAAACAAGTCCCCAGGCATTCTGCTTTTCCCATGTATCTGATGGAGTTTAGAAGTATCAGCTGGTTGTTTATGGGGCAACTTTATTTGTTTTGTATTAATAACAGTAATTGCCATTAAGACTGTATAGGCAGAAGTGAAGCGGCAACTCCTAAACTACCTGCTGGCTGCTTAAATTAATTTTTCCTGAGGTCTCTTTTTCCCCAAAACTGGTCCTGGTTCTTGTGTTTGCTCTCAAATCCAGCTGAGCTTGTATTCTGTGATTCAGAGGTGCTTTTATCTGCTGAGCACTTCCTTCACTCTCTGCTATACTTAAAAGCCTGCAAGCTTTCACAGCCTTCCTATTTAGACAAGCTACTACAGCCCTAACTATTGACAAATAAACCCTTTTCTTGCACAGCACATTATAAGGCAATTAGAAAGGGTCCTGATACACCAACAGGCAGGAAATAAAAGCACAAAAATTCATTTACAGGCTTGCTCCAGAAGATATCAAGACACTGATCAAATATCAGTAATAAAGTGATCTTCTTATCATTTGGGAAGCTCACCAAACACAATGGCTGCAGGTTTAATATTTCTAATGCAGATGTCTGTGTTACTGCTGGCCCTGAGGAGGACATTAGCTACAAACACTAAATGCAGGGCTTTAAAATAGGGAATACATCCATCTTAAATCTCTAATAAAGGAAAGTAAGTAACAGAATTTTCCCTAAGCTTTCCCCAGCTTTTCATGCAGAAAGTCAAGACTTCCACAAAGCTGTTGCACTTTACCTTAATGTCTGCCTTCTCTCTATAACTGTTCTCAAGCTATTCGGGCTTGTCTAGCTGGGTACAAGAATTCTCAATGAGCTACCTATCTGATTTGAAGCACAAGACTTCTAGATTCTCTCCTTCTAATTTTGGAGTGGTAAAGGGTTTAAATCTGTACAAATCAGGGTGCCACAGTTCTGCATGTGTATACAGTTTAAGAAAAAGATTCCCAGCAGTCAGGGGAGAGGAAAGAAGAGGGACAAAGCAAGGTATGCTTCAGGTTCAGTTTACATCTGCTCAAGGTGAATAATGCAGAGATCACTGGAAAGCAGAGGGAAAAGTGTCTACACTGAATCAGCTATTCCTCTGCATGTTTTCTACTCTTGATAATCAGGTACAAAAATTTTTTTGTAAAATCCCACTTAGATAATCAGTCTCTTTCTCATCAAAAGTCAAAATCATCCTGCTGCCAAGAACATGCCTTTTTGTTAAGACACAAGTTTAGTTTTCTATAAATTTATCTATGAATAGAGAGTAACTGAGGAATTTCTATACTGTCAGTCTTCATGACTGCACTGATACACCATAATTTCTCCTCAAGGCTCATCTCATGCAGTCCTGCAGTGGCATAGGTTCAGATATGTTTTTCCAAGTGTTTCAGAATCAAGACATTGTTTCAAAGCCCTCTCTGTGAGCTCAAACGTCAACAAAAAATAACCCCCAATGATCTTACCACAGAAACAAAAAGAAACACTAATCTTAAGTTGTTCCATCACATCAGGGAGGGATGACTTATGCTTTAAAAAATAAGCAGCAGAGAGTATTAAAAAACCATCTTCATCTTCCAAGCAAAGACACATTTTATGTGGGAAAATCTATTCTCTAGATGATAAGTTGAAGAGTAATATAAAGCAAGTCTGAACTGTTGTCCAGACAAAACCCATTTCCTGACCAACCCTTCCAACCTGTATCTCAAATATATGTAGCCTCATAGGATGGTCAGGGAACAAACTGATGAGACTGTATGTCCCAGGGCATTAGAATTACTGTGTCTGCACTGGATTTCTTAATGAGCTGAAATCAGACTGTTAACCAATTATGGCTGAAGCTGTGGATGCTCTATTATGCTCTGACAGCCAGTACACACTCTATCTCAGTAGGGACTATAAAAAAATGTGGGAACTGGGTAGAAATTTCTTCTGTTAGCTGCAGTATCTCTGCTCTGTACCTGTCTCCAAATATGCTATGAAGCTGCAAACTATTGGAATTATAGATACCACCAATTACTGCTACTTGTCTTGACCCAGTAAAAAGCCAGATGGAGGTCTAAGCAAGAAACAAACAAAAGATAAGAACAGCTGAGAGTGAGATTATTCCCAGCAATGTGCAATTTAGGTGAAGCCTATGAGTTCCTGGCAAACTGCCCATGAGAATGCTGCTTAAGCCAAATTGAATACCTCTGACCTATGGATGTTTACAGAACGCCAGTAGTCATAGAGCACTGCAAGGATAAATGAATGGGACTAAAAAAAATTAAACAAGAGAAGAAAAAAACCAGGACCAGACATAAAATTTTACAATTGCTGTGTGTTTTCCTAGCTATGGCTGAGTTATCCATGAACCTGAAGACAGTTTGAAATATAAGTATTTACTGACTGTTGAGTCAATCATGCCTTCAGCCTAATTTCTGTTTAAAATAAATTTAAAAAAACAGAAATTTTAAAAATGTGGAAATTAAGCTGTTTCAATTTCTTTTTGACAGCCTGAGAGATACAGACTAGTAAGAGATTACATAGGTTTGATTAAATGCTCACCAATCTGGCATGTCCCACATCTTAATTTTTAAGTAGGTGGACAATTTTACAGAAAGGGAGGGGGAAAACCTACACAAAACAGCGTCTGTTGTACTTATAAAAGCTAACTGTACTTATAAAAAGCTATTTTTTTCTTTTGTAGCCTTCCTTTTTTTTCTTTCCACTCTCATTTTTTCCCCTTCCTATCCAATGGCCACACTGCTGAGAGGCTCACAGAATCTAGGATCTGTACACAAAGACAGAAAGAAAAAATGTATGTACAGCTTGTGAGAGACTCTGTCTAGATCTCAACACAGTTTAGTTTCAATAGCTCCTACATGAGCACTGTAGGGTGTTAATCCAGTCTTTGGTGTGTTAGGTTTTTTAGGACTGCAGTAAGGCTTTGGATACCCTCCCTCATGGCATCCTCCTGGACAAGCTGTCCCAGCTGCAATCTGAGCAGTTCACACTGTGCTGGGTGAAGAACTGGCTGAAGAGGCTCAAAGGGGTGTAGTGGATCAGGGGGCTACATCTGGTGACTGGTCACCAGTGGTGTTCTGCAGGGCTCACTTCTAGGGACAGTTCTGTGCAATTTGTTTATCAGTGATCTGGATGCAGCAGCTGAAATGTTTGCTGCTGATGCTAAACCAGGAGGTGCTGCTGTTTCTCTGGAGGGACCAGAGGCCTTGAAGAGGAACCTGCATAGAGCATTGGGAAATCATCCCTGGCATGAAACTTAACAGTAACAGCTGCCAGATCCTGCGCCTGGGATGGAGTAACTGCAGGCACAAGTACAAACTGTGCCAGGGGTGTCTGGGAGTGGCCTGCAGGGAGGGCCCTGGGGGTGCTGGTGGCAGCAGCTCAGTGAGAGTCAGCAGGGTGTGCCCGGGCAGCCCAGAGGGCAGAAACCGTGTCCTGGGGGGCACCAAACACGGCAGCAGGGCCGGGCAGAGCGGGGAGCACCCGCTGTGCTCAGCGCTGCCGCCGCCTCACCCGCAGCGCCGGGAGCAGTGCTGGGCACACAGTGTAAGGGGGATGGGAGGGAAGAGGAACGCATCCAGAGAAGAGCAACCAAAGTGGGAATGGCTCAAAGCTGCACGAGAGAAGGCTTTGACCACACTTGACCATGGGAAGCACATCTATACTGAGAGGATGGCCAGGCACTGGAACCCCCAGACCTCCTGGGTAAGTGATCGATGCCCCATCCCTGCCTGTTTCAGAAGCATTAGGGAAATGCCCTTATTAACATGCTTTAACTTTTGGTCAGCCCTCAAGCTGTTAGACAGTTGGGCTAGATCATAGTTTTAGGTCTCTTCCAACTGAAATACTCTATTCTGTTCTGTTTCTTTTTTAACTTTTGTCTTCTAAGTTTGCTACTTAGAAATCCTACATCCCTGTCCTGTTATAATTAATACAGCATAGAGCTGTACTATCCCCATTTTAGATCCTTGCCACACCATTAGCTAGAACTCCTTATAAGCTGTTAGCTCCAGAGTAATTTTCAGATCAACCAGTTCTGTAAGAACGCTATTAGAACAATATATTGGGTACTTAAGCAAAACCAAAGTAAGAATTTGTCAGGAACATGTGTCAACTGGAGGCTATAGCGAACAGAACTATTTTTCATTTTCATCTCATTGTACTGCACTGCCTGTCACTGCTGGCCCCAGTCACATCTTGCCACAGTGATGCATGAACTTGTCACCTCAAAATTGGACTGCTGCGACCTACACGGAGTGAGGCCACGCAGGGCCTGCAGCTGGCACCCAAAGCTGAGGCTCCTTTATGAGAAGACACGGTGCCACTTCAGCAGATTGGGCTCATGTTTCAATGGTCTGTACTTGTAAGCTTAAAAATTCAAGGTTCTGATTTTAATAATTACAGCCAAACTACATGAGAGAGAATTATCCAGGAAACTGAGCCCTGCTGACAACTACTTCTGCAACAACCTGGCATTGGAGATAAACTAAACTACCAAAGAGGGGAGTCTTAAAGACAGGTTCTAGATTTGGTTTGTTCATGTCCACTGAGAGTTCAGCACAGTTCAAATTCCTTTTGGCATGCTTTCTTATTTATCCCAACCTTTACCAAACTCTAGCAAAAGAAGGGGTGACTGACTTATAAACAGTCTTTTTATCTGCATTTCATTTGTAGATAAAGGAACTATACCATAAAATATGCTCTTACAGGCTTTCAGTAAACACATTGCTGTTAATAACAAAATCAACCAACCAACCAAAAAAAACCTCCAAAAACCCAAAACCCGACAAATAAAAAACGCCTATGAAACAAAACTTTTTTTAACAAATCCCTTTACTGTGCAGACATTCTGGACATCTCACTTGACCACTGAAGTAACTGAGAGCACAGGATTTCACTCAGTAAGTTTCTCTCTGACAATTATCATTTGTAGTTCCGTTTTCTTGGAAGTTTTGCAAAGTCTTGCCGATTTTGCTTTACTTACTACAAGTTAAGAATGTTCAAATCCATTTTGAACCAATGTGCTCACCAGAAATTCACAAAATCACTAAAGGAATCATTAGGACATAAATCACACACTGCCCATCCCTGTCACAAATGCGTCTCTTGATTTATATACAAGAACATAGTGGCCTCTTTCAACACAAAATATAATTTACATATCCAGAAAAAAACAGAGATGCCACTGCCAATCCTGTTGTGTTCCTGTAAAAACATGCAATTTATGTGTACTGCCAAAATGCAATTACCTAACTCTTGATAAATCTTCAAATGTTTCTACACTCAAAGCTTCTAGTACAATCTTTTTAGGAACCACTAAAAACAACTTCCATTATTAAAAAAACTGAATTAAAAACTATCCCAGATATTTCTTGAAGTCTAAGGTACCTCCTACAACCCAGAAGACACGCAAGTCGGACTTTAAGCAACTGAATAAATACATTTCAAGCAGGTTTAGCTTCAAATAGAAGGGAGAAGTTATAGGATTACTTTAGGAACATGGTTGCATAGTGCAGATGTGCTGATCCACAGCACCCATGTCACTGAGAAGGAGGTAACATCTGAGCAACTTAGATACCAACATTCCTACTGAAGATTCCCCCTATGATTATGATGAACTCTTCTGTGAGAAGTTCATGAACTGTGTGACTCATATCAGAAATAAATCTTCTTGCAAACATATTCCTTCTTAGGGTTTTTTTGTTGTTGTTGCTGGTTTTATTTTAATACAGTTTACAATCACTGTTTATGACCCAGAATAAAAACTGCTATGACAGCATTGGTTATGGGAAGCCGTAACTAATCACAAGTCAAAGCTGATCAAAAATAAAACACTTGTAGTTCCGCCTCATTCTTAAAGAATGACCTTATCATGCAACAAATAAACTTTTTGTGCACTGTTCCCTCTGCCCTGCAAATCCTCTATAAAAATGAAACATAATGTTATGCCACTTGGCAATGTATCAGGACTTCTGGCCTATAAAGGGACAGCTAAAGGCCGTACCAGATGCTTCTTCATCAGAAAACTAAAGCAAGACAGCAAGAGCAAGACAGAAGAGGCTTTTGTTACTGCTAATGCTTCCATGCTTGTTCTCAGGAGCTTTCTACCCTCAGGGAGGGAAAGACCATTACATTAGTGCCTCACAGACTTAACTAACTTAGAAGGAGAATTTAAGCTATTTAGACCACCAGCCAAACCAATGCAGTGATGCTGTTGCAGAGAGCAGTCCAATTAATTTCGTACTGAAAGCACAGGAAAATAAACAGAACCTACTGGCTGCTGCAGCTCTTCCACTGGAGAGTATTTCTCAACTGATCTTCCAGAGGCAGTGGGATTATGCAGGAAAGTTCTTGTATTTTCCTCATGTGACTTCCACATACACAGTAACACCAAATTGTATAAAAGAGGAAAAATCACTCCACTGTCCACCCAGACAGACTGCAGTGGAGAGCAGAAAAGATACCCAACATCTTCATGCACAGAGAAGAGATTTAAGGCGGAAGAGAACAAGACTTATGTCCTACCACATGATTTTTTCAACACCCTGATTTATTTCATTCTGTTTGCAGTATGCTGATCAGCACAGCTTTGCCAAGATCAAAATGAAAGTTGATGGTGCAGGAGAGGTAAATGGTAATGAATGGTAGCATAATTTTATGTCAAAAATATCAATGCCTTTTATTTTTATAAAAGGACTGTTTTCTTTAAATTCTTACACACTAGAGGAAGCTGTAATGGACTAGCAAAATTTAAACTTCTGTAAGAAATTTTCTCCTGAGAGCATAAAGTAACTGCTGCCAGGACATTGCATAACCAGGCATAAAATGAAGCAAGCTACTGAAAAAGGCTAGTCTTCCAATCACTCATATCTAAAATAGGAAAGCAGAAAGAGGAAAGTACCAAAGCAAAGCTTAGTTATCTACTAGGACCTTTAAATATTAAACCTTAATATTAAAAAATAGAGAGTGCCTACTACAAAGCCATTTCTTTTACAAGAGCCACATCCAAAGAAGGATGGCCTATGAAGCAGTCAAGCTCAAACAGAATCTGTTCTCAAATGTCATCAGAAGAGCAGTGTCTTTCCACCACATAATGATAAAAATAGCCAATGAAGGTTTATCGGTCCTTTTTGTCCTGTGAAGGCAACGCAGTTCAGAGAGAGGGAGCAGACATTTACCCTTGACTGTAAATCATCAAAACAATTTACAGCTGGTTTAATTTCTGCACACCTCCAAACACTGAGATTGCACAGTGACAGATTGGGTCATAACCATACACAACCCCACAACCAAGCCTCACACAGAGAAAATTTGGCCCTCAGCAATTTCTCTTCAGTTTTTTAAATAAGTGAAGTCTACTTATCGTCTCTCAATTTGCAGGACTGGCAGCTAGGGACAAAATAAAAATGCTACAGTTTGGCTCCTTCTTGTGATCCAGAACCAATAACAGAAAGAAAAATGGTTTACTACTGCATTTGTTTTAATCTCTTCAATGGAAATCCAGCTTTTACTACAGCAGTTGTCTGACACTGTCCAAAAACCAAGCAGCTCGGCACTTTGCAGAACTCTGTACAAAAGGAACTAAGCAAGCATCAATCATTTTCAAAATCTGCCTTATCAGTCAGTACAGACTGGAGAGAATATTTGTGTTATGTCCAAAATTGCCAAAGAAATGTCAGAGATAACAGATACACTCTGCAACATAAGAAAGAAATCATGGCAGAAACCAAGCAAAGTCCCAAAACCTGCAGCATTTTCAGGATATCACAACAAAAAGAGGTAAAGCTTTTCTGTTCCCAGCTCAGGCCTTTTTCTCCTCAAGCCTTGGAGAAGTGCAATCCATAGTCTGGCATCAGAGTCAGCATCACAAGCCAAACCACACAGTCCACTGTTGGAAATCAATCTTTGCTATTTTCTTAAAAATAGTAAATTATACCTTTTTTTAAACCTTATTGCTTGAGCCTACTGCTTTAGTATTTGAATTCTTCTCTCCACCTCTGAAGCTACAGAAAAGTTTTTGACAAAAACAGGCAAGATTTCCTTGTAACTACACAGTTCCGGAAGCTTAGCTTGAAGGAGAAAACACTATGTCCTGATAGTCACTGCAAAGGTGCCTCCCTTAAGGAAATTTTGCACAAGTTAATTTTCAGATCACATCATCTGTAAATACAGAAAAAAAAATCTGATCCCAAGTCAAAAAATCAGCTTTACTCTGTAACATTCTTAAGTGTAAGAGATTGAACTCTTAAGAGACAGAGTTCCTTTCTTAAAAGCTTAATGATACCATTTTATTACTGTTCCAGACACCGTTCAGAGTTTTAGTGAAAATAAACATTTGATCATTCAACTGCTGAAAAATATTGTTCAACACTTGCAATAAGTGTAATGAAGAGAGGAAATTAAACACAAAAAGATACAAAAGCAACCAACTCACAAGACAGATAATATTCCTGCTTTAGAGCCAGAACAGATTAATATTCCATCTCTGACAATACACCCTTAAAACAACTTACACATTTCACCATGTATTTCACCAGACCTTTTCAATAAAAATAAGTTATGCTTCCAATTTCAGGTTTAAGTCAAGAACTTCTTTGGCAATTCTCACATGAGCTGTGAAAATAGTAATTTTTAACTGGTTTGACCTTTTCTTTCTAAAGTCTTCATATTGGATTGTTTCCTGATTGCTGAGAGGATAGAATAACCTCTGGAGGGACAGAAGTTCCCATTTTGAAGCTCTGCTAAAAAAAAAAAAAAAAAAAAAAAAAAAAAAAAAAAAAAGGCTTTAAAGCAAAGCAGAGAATATGAAAAGATCAACTCAAGTGTTTTGGAAACTAATTTAAAATTACCTACCAACAAAAACTATGAAGCAAATTTTAAGTGCTATAAGACAAACTTCTACTTTCTCAAGAAAATTTAAGAGAAGAGATTTTTAATCTCTGGCATCTCTCTCTTCGTTTCTGAAACAAGGTGGTTCAAAATACCCATCACTCAGGAAGCACAAGCAGTACGCCTTCACAGCTACTAAAATGTGAAAGTATTGCCCCTCTTCAAGTGCTCATCAGTTTAATTGTGTGATACAGCTATAGAGGCACTAAGAAAGCTAGAAAGCTAAAGACAGGTTTTAAACTTTTTAAAACAACTGGAAGAATTAATGCAAATTAATTGCTAAAATAAACACCACATAATAAGCAGCTAACAAAACTCCTTTCTTCGGGTAAGGGAGAACGAAAGCTTTTCTCCTAAAGCTGGTTTTCTGAAAGAACTGAAGTGTTTCAGCTGCCCTCTAGTGTCAAAGTTAATGCACAGGTAAGCCAAGAGCAAGGCTGAAAAGATGCTTAAGAAATTAATTATTACGATTTATTTTTAACCACTGTAAAACTAAAAATTAAAAGTAAATTTTAAAATACCACTGGGCCAATTTTGTCTTTAAAATTAAGGTATTCAAGCCTTTCCTGTAATGTGCAATTCTGCCCCACAGCAACTAACTACATGAAATTATGGGAGATCTTTGACTCAGTTTCAGCCCTATATTTCAGCCTAAGGAAAAGCTCTGCTTGATGCTAAAAAAAATTAAATAATTAGAATTTAAAAGAGAAAATAATCTACCATCTATTTCCATAACCCAAGTTGTAAGATAAGCAAATATTAAAATTTAAGAAATACTGGCTTTTCTAATTCACTCTACTTAAAACAAACTGTTTATATATAAGCATGACTGAAAAATTCTCCTTTTCTTCCTCAGGCTCCACATATAAATTTTAACTTGAGTTTAATTAGCATGCAGAAAAAGGAAAGCTCAGAGGGAAACCTTCTCTGGAGGGTTCTTTACCAGCAAATTGAAATGAAATCTTGAGCACTAATAACAAAACAAAGTTCATATGACCAAAAGTGAAACTTCTAAAAATATTAGGTCCTAACAAAAGAAGGAGAAATGTTCTAATGGATAAGCTAAGTTTTGAGTTGTGTGTACTGCTGGTTCATGGTCAGCTTGCCATCAACTAGACAGAGCTGTTTCCCAGAGGGTCAGCATGAACTGGAGCATGAACCAGGTATTCTTGAAACACATTCTTGTGCATATACACATGCTATGGATGAATGGGACCAGCCAACACAAGTTAGTCAGTGACAAATAATGCCTGACCAACTGGATTTGTGAACAGTGGCAGAGCAGTGGATGGGACTGACCTCAGCAAGCCTTTTAACAGTCTGGATTGGCGGGCAACTAGGCAAGTAAACAACTGCTTGGAAGGGCGGGCTTGAAGAACAGTGGTTGAAGTGTCACAATCTATGCCGGGGGCCAGCAGTGAGGAGAGTATTGCATGGGTCTGTCTGGAGGCTTGTCCTGTTTAACACTTTATCAGTGACCTGGAGAAGGTGACACAGTCCCTCCCACCAGGCTTGCAGATGACAGCAAACTAGGGGATGCAGACAATAAGCTCCAAGGCAGGTCTACCATTTTGAGGAACCCAAACAGGCCAGAGAAACAGGCTGTCAGGAAAGGACCTCTGCTGAAAAGAATTTGTGGGTACCAGTGGGGATCGGGCTAAACGGGACTCAGAATTGCAATGAAGGTTAAAAGCCTACTGTACTGTATCCACAAAACAATACACAGTAGATAACAGAAGTGATTGTTGTCCTTTACTCAACACTGCACTAAATCCAGTTCTGAGCCTCCAGTAAAAGAAAGTGTTGATCAAGGCTGTGAACTGTTGGAGTGATGCCAGAGGAGGCACATGAAGATGATCAGAGGGCTGGAGCACATCTCTGATGAAGACATACTGAAAGTTGGGGTTGTTCTGCCTGGAGAAGGCTCCAGGGAGACTTTATAGCGTGTTCCAATATCTAAAAAGGACCTGAAAGCTGGAGAGGGATATTTTACAAGGGCGTGTACCAACAGGACAAAAAGGGAAGCTTTCAAACTGATAGAGAACCAACTTAGATTAGATATAAGAAGTTTTTTACAATGACAGTGATAAAACACTGAGACAGGTTGCCCAGAGAAATAATAGATGCTCCATCCCTGGAAATATTCAAGCCAGGTTGGACAGGGTTCTGAGCAACCTAGTCTGGTTGAAGATGTCCCTACTCATTGCAGGAGGCTGGATTAGATGGCCTTTAAAAGGTCCTTTCCAACTCAAACTGTTCCATGAGAAACCTGAGCAAGTCACCAAGTTTCTCAGGGAATTAGAGCTCCAGGCCTGTGAGGAAGGGCTGACTAAAATGGGCTTGCTTCATTTACAAAGTTTTTGGAGGAACACAATAGCAGACTTTCCCAAGCGAGGGTTACCAAGAACACAAGCCAGGCTTTTTATGAAAGTATGTATGTGGTAGAAGAACAAGAGACAACTGAAGTTGCCACACGACATTAAAAAATCACTTCTTTGAAGTATTGGAACAGGTATCTGAGAAACTGTGGAATCTACAGCCACACAGATTATCAAGAACCATCTGGACCATGTCTGAGCAACCTACTCTGAAGTCAACATTGATCTTGCTTTGAGTAGGAGCAGGGCTAGGTGACCCTTTGAGGTCCCTTCCAACCTGAATGAGTCTGCAGGTGACATCACCTTATAAACCTAAGTACACAGTAGTCTAGGATATTGTAGATTCAATGCCCTTCCTGACAGTACCATCACAAACCCCAATATCTATTTATTTATTTATTTATTTATTGTTGGGTGCTCACTACTCTGAAGCTACTGAATTTATAAATGCAGTATTATAAGATGGTATTTGAAATGGCTTTAACATCTGACATATGCCTATCCCAGGGCTTCCTGCACCAAACAATGCACAAGGAGTACTGGCAAGTGTTTGCAGCATTGAGGAATGTTTGAGCTGCTTCACCCACAGTTTATCTGTTTAGTTAGCAGCATTTGTTTCAAGAAAATTTAAAACAGTGTCCCCACTCCCTCCATACGCCTCCCTCAGTACAAACATATTGATATGGGTAGCGAGATGCACAAGGTCATATAGACACAGGCTTTTACTCAGGCTAGAAGCAAGCCCTTGGAAAGTTTCCATGGCACAGATGGTGCCCCCTGGCCTGTGTATCACATCTGTAGTGCCATTGTCCTTACCATGTCTGCTCCATAAGAACCACCACTGGCATGAAGGCTGCCAGTTGCAGAGTAGTGTCAAGTATCTGATCACTGTAGTCAATTATGGGGCCTACACTTAATACCATTAATCTGGACTAAAAATTCACGTCAATCATGAGTAAACTTGCTGACACAAACTCTGAGAGCAGCAATAATCCAGCAGGGCCAAACCAAATCACTGCCTGGAATGCAGTCTGATGTAATACTTGGCTTCAAGTTGCTCCCATGACTCTCAGTTACACATACAGATACAGTCACCCACATTACACAGCTACTTTTGTTGAGCAGTTTTGTGAAATCTGTCAAAAAATTCAATGCTGTTCACACCAGTATCAGCAGAAGGCATTACATCACAGTAAGCACACTCGATCTCTGAAGCCCAGTTGGATCTTCAGGAAGACAAACACAGTTTTCAAAACGTAGAGTGATGTTTATAAGTATTTGATAGAAATGTCAAGCTCTCTAAAGTTCACCAGAGCAAATCAAGCACAGGAGTTTCAAAATCACTTTGGTCAGCTACGCACTTTTATGGCAGTGCTGCTGCTCTACACACACTCTGACCATGGTGATACAATTCTGCTGCATGGGCATGGTCAGATACCACAACTAGCACATGTGCCATCCTTTGGGAATCTCTGAATAAATACAGCATCTAGTCTGGCATCCATCTACTTTCACAAAGCAACTCATCTAACCCAATTTCCCATCATCTTTGTTAACTGTCCCACAGCTGTGGGCAGAAAAATTCCCCAGGGGCCTACAGTCTGTTTGTTTTCTCTTTCCTCTCTCTTTACTTCCATAAAATATACTCATGACAGAAGGTACTGAAAGAGGAGGAAAATGCCTCCCTTTTTGCTGACTAATAAGCATGCCTCCAACCAGATGTGACAACCTTCCCCATGACATGGTGACGCAGTCATGAGCTGCGCTCCGACAGTACCACAAGTTCCCCGGTGCCCACAAATTTCCTGTTTGTGGGCGCCATGGTCAAATCAGAGCAGATGCACCACGACACACAATCTGTGGGTGCTGCACTGAGGAAAAGATTACATCATGTGTGGCCTTGAAACGCTGAGTGCTGTCCTCAGACAGGACAAGAACCTCACAGCAGCCGGTAAAAAGAAAAATCGTTCATACTTGAAAATCCCTAATTGAACTTAATAGGTGGATAATAGACTTAAGAGCTGAAACCAAATTTTACTATCCCATGCCAACTAGGAATTCTTGTGTATTATATTTGGTATTCACTACCTAACTAGTAACCCCAAACTACAAACTCACAGCCCCGCCATCAACCCTGATGATGACTTCTACAATCTGTAATAAGGATATGATATATGAAAAGAACCGCGCAATTTTCTTGGGTTTTCCATCTTTGCCTTTCAGGGAGCCTCCCCTTCTTTCTTTTAAGAATCTTGGGAGACTACTAAATTAAAAGAGAGGATGGCATGCATAATACTACTATGTATTTTCAATTTTAAGTATTTCATATATTCGTTCCCAGGTAGGTACCCATGGAATTATGGTAATGTAAATAGAAGAGCCTAAGGTGAATTAGCAGATGTTATTTTGAAACAAGGGCACACAAACAGATCTGCAGCCTCTTTTAAACTGAGTGCAGAGAACACAAAGTGAACAAAGCCACTACAGTATTTTACAGTATTTTAACCTATACAAATACTGAAGATTAGTCTTTTTCTCTCTCTTTACACATCCTCCCTTAAAAGAGAAAATTTGCATGCCCAAACTACTTTATTCCTTTCCACATCCTGCTACATCTTCTCATTCATCAAAGGTTCATCAGCCTCATTTAATATATTTCAAGTTGGGTAGCTCAGGATGCTTTAACAAACAGGAATTTGTCTGAGCTTGGCTGGATTCCCTCAACTGCACCCTCATCCACCAGTTGTGGATGACTGGTACTAGCCAACTGTACAGCACTGTTCCTGAACAAGTAACAATTGTTAAAATAAAAAAATTAGAGTTTAGGCTATGTATTGTTCTGGGCTACTATCAAAGGAAGCACTCGCATGAAAATACAAAAGCAGGAAACAGTAAAAAAGTACATTCTGTGGTACCAGCTCTTTGCCAGCTTCTGTCTTCACTGCATACTGTATCACACCAATAAATAAAAGGTGCACTGTGAGCAGCTTTAAAGCAAAAACAAATGACAAAAAACCAAAACAAAACCAAACCAAACAGCCACCCCCCTACTCCAAAACAAAAACAAAAACAAACACAAAAAAAAACCCCCCCAAAAAAAAAAACAAAAAAAAAAAAAAAAAAAAAAAAAAAAAAAAAAAAAAAAAAAAACACAAGCAGACTGAAGACTAAAGCACTAAACAATTGTGACAAGAAAAAAATCTTAACAAAGGTCAATGTTGTCCTCGAGACAACATTTTTATTTCAGCTGTCAGCTTTGAAAGCCAGATATGTACAAATGTCAGTAAATGCAAAAGGTAAAAATTAGTTCTCTTATCCAGATATACTCACTGGCTTTCCAGAAATTCTTTTTTTTTTTTAAATTATGTACCAAGATTATAATAATAAATCACAAGGAAGAATACCAATTTTAATAGCATGCTGATTTACTTATACAAAACTGCAAATTATTAATTTCCAGTTCATTTCTGGAGTCCTCCTCCCATCTTGCATGTCTCTGGAATGACCCAAACAGCACCGAGGCGTGCTTGGACAAAGAGCACACTTGACACTTCTTCTGTGTGAGGCTCCCGGACAAAAATCGGCTCTTGGCAAATCTTTACTTTCCAGTAGGTGAACAGAACTTAAAATCACGAGCCACAAGAGAAAAATAAACAAGCTTGAAGATGCATATTTCAAGCAACACTGTTCACAAGGCTGTAAGTTGAAATTGCATAGCAACCATTAAAAATTTTAACATCACAACAGTTGAAAGTTAATGTCTTCACAAGCAGTTTGATGGGTAAATGTGTGGGTTTTAAGTCTGAAATGGGTCTTTCTGTCCCTACTCCCTTAGGGCAGCAGGTTTGTTGCAGAGCCCAGAGAGCCCGGCTCCTGACACAGACTGCGCTCTGCACAGCCCCAGCTGCCGAGCCCCGGGGTGAAGCAGCAGCAATGTGCTCGGGGGGAATGCGCGGCAGCAGCTCGGGAAGGCCCTGCCCGCCCTGCGCCGCAGCAATGGGGAAAGGAAGAGGGCGACCTGCGGCCGGGAGCTCGGGATCAAAGGAGGCTGCGCCCTCCGACACCTGAGAGAGAAAACCCCGCGGGGGTGAGCCCCAGAGGACTCTCTCCCTTTATTCCAATAAAGCTGAAGGACGCCCCTGCCTCCTTATTGGATATAAACCTCTGGCGTTTGTGGATTTTCCTGACACAGTGAACAAAACATATACATCACAACACGCAGGCTTCACTAACTTCTTCCTGACTGTTTCTATTTCTTTTTGATATGCACAGAGGATGTAAGAAACAAGCAGGCAATGGTGTCAAAGAAGCACACAACACTTAAACATAAATTGGACCCATAAACACTACGTAGGCTAAAAATAAATCCCTGGAGACAAGATAAACTAATTGTAGACATTAATTTTTTTTAAAATATGCTTTTAAAAAAGAAAACACATTTTAAAATCAAACCATGACATCTAAAACTACCTAGTTTTGTTTTCATGTTAAATTGCATGAACGCTTCCAAAAGATTATAAAAATTATTTTGACAAAAAATACTCATCATGATATGAGTTCTGCTGAGTAATTGGTATTACCATACCTATTTTCAGCAGTTTTATGTGACAAGTCCATCATCTTTCAGCTTGTTTAGGCTGAGAACAATCCAAAATAACTACAGTGTCAACACTCTGTGCGTGAATGTTCATTTCATAGACAGAGCCCTTTGCAAAGCCTGATTGTGCTTTAAGTTTACTTTCTTCTCAAACTCAAACTAATTTTTCTAATAATTTTTCTGTAAGGAAGAGTCTGTGCTTTTGCAACTGCTCCACACAAATCTGTGTTATCTGTCCTGCTCAGAGTCTCAGGCACTGAATTCCATTTCTGTTCTTAGTCATGCATGGCTCACTCTCCGTGCCCACAGCATCTCCCGTCACTCTCAGCACTGCTAGCAGTCTACAGTCAAGCCTGACCTAATGTGCTCCCCTGGAACAGAAGGCAAAAATAAACACACAAAGATGGACCAACCCTGGGTTCAAATTTTACCCATCTTGCATAGCATCAAATAGGCCACTTCAAAATGTTTGCAGCTTCACCTCCTCCTGGTCCATGTGACAGGCTCTTGTCAGTTCGTGTGTCTTTCAATTTCCATCTGACTTTATTGCCTGGCTTTTTTACTGAATACCTTATCAAGCCCCAAATAGGTTTTATCAACTCTTCAATTCAATCAAATAATTGAATCGGGTACAGTTCTGGGATTTGCTTCATACAGACCATTTAGAAAAAGAAATTTCCTGATGAGTTACTTCAGGAGGTGAGCCTCTGAAACCCACTACCGAGGGCAAACTGGAGGAGATACATGGGCTTTCCATCTCTTACATCTTGTGCTCTGTATTGCAATAGTGCATTTTCCCATTAATAATGCTGCTTTGTGTTAGCTGTCTTCAGAAGCTGCACACCAAATTCTAGCTAGCTAACTATTTGTTTCCAAACTCCCCCTTTTTCCTTCTTAAACATTGCTGGAGAGAGGACTTCAAAAGAGGAAACATCCTGCGATACTAGGTCAATTAATCTCCATGTCAGCCTGAGGGCAATACAGAGGCAGGCAGAGGAGGAACTGGCAGGATGGCAAAGATAAAGCAGCTGAGTAGCACAGTTCAGTCAGGAACAGCACAGGGCTGAGCACGAGCTGACAGCCTCCCAGTCCTGCCATGGCAGGAACACAAAGCAGGAGAGTGATTAATTAGCTTGACAAAAAGGAAAAAAGCAGGATAAACAGCTATCGTTGATACCTACATGGAACCCCAACTTTTTTTTTTTTTTTTTCAACAACACTGAACTTGGCTTGGAAAAAACCTTGGCAATGACTTCTACAATCGATAACAATACCCTGCAAAAAAAGTATCAAGTGTATTCGGAATACACTTCTATGCCTCTGGTAGGGGGGAACCTACCTGCCTGAAAAATCTGCATCAACCAAACCAAAGTGCCAAGAAACACATCAGTAGGGAGAAATTTGATATTTCTTTATCTTTATCTGGCTCTGCAGAGGGCTGGCTGGAAAGTGCCAGTGCCTCACTGGCATCTCTAACCTCTGTGATACTACAGATGCTTCTGCTGAGTGACAGCAGGATCCCTTTGTAAATGATGGGGCAGATTCCAGGCAGATTCCCAGCAAGGAAAATAATGCAGCCCCTGAAATTCCCACCTATGCCCCCCACATGAAGCCACAGATTTCTCTCCTACACTGAAAGAAACTGTTCAGGGATTACAAGGGGAATAATTTTATAAAGAGAAAAAACAAGAAATAATCCACTGACAATCCAAGCTTTGGTACTCTGGTAAGATCAGTTCCTTGGTTCCTTAAGACAAATACACCTAAACATTCACAGCCCCTCTGAAGCTCAGCTGCATGAATGTGATATAACACCAAGCAGAAACAAACAGTTGGGTCAACTATTTAAATACAGCAGCCAATAAATGAGAAATCAAATTGGATTTGAATTGAGCATACAGAGACTCCCCAGAAAATGTTTAAGGTCTGATAATAGTAAAAATGAAAACTACTGCTTTAAGAAATTTAGTTTAGTTCAGAGCTGTCCAACAGGCTACCACAGGAACATGTACACAGCACGATTTAAAATGGGGCTTTTTTATTCCATCACAGAGAAGCAGACAATGCGCTGCACAAAACAAAACAGGTACCATGAACCAGCTCAGCCCAGAGAGATGGACCCTGCAGTCCCTTCAGGGGCTGCCATGCCCAAGAACTGCTCTGTGGAAGGCAGCTGTGGATCACAGCTCTGGGGGAGCCTGGTGACAGGCAATAGGGACAACAAGCTAAGTAAGAGCAGAAAATTGTGCTCCAACACATTCCTCCGTGCCTTCTCTCACATGACAAACAAGTAAGAGACAGCCTCATCCTATCACTCATAAGGAGATCTGGTTTTATGTGTGACTAAATACTCAAGGGAAAATCTTTCTCCATATTAAAAAAACTTAAATAAAAATGCACCCATGGGAAAGTGCCACAAATCCGATATTCCAAGGGAGCAGAAGTAATAATAAAACATGTTAATTAATGATGGGGACAAATATTCCAGGTTCAAGTAACCTGAGAAGAACCAGTAATTAACTCCACAGTATCTCTGGGACAAATAATTTTGCTTTCCCCATAACTAATTTATCTTTTGCCAGTGGGGTGCTCTCATACATGGAGATTTAACTTTATGGCACATTACAGTTTAGCTGTATCATATTACTTAGTAACTTACAGGACAGGATCATTTACCATTTTGCCTCAAGGCCTCAGAATCCAGCTTAAAACAGACTCTGAAAATGAAATTACCCTGACCTGGCCAAATGCCAATCCCAAGGCCACTGCCCACAGCAACTTTTTTTTCCTCAGGCTACCTTAGCAGAACTTCTAATAATGTTCCTGAAGATGTGGTCTGACATTCTCCATTTAACTGGATAAGCTCTTCTTATGACAATGAACAGAGACTGACGCCAAGTAGTCATTCAAATCAGACATCAACAACGTGTTGGCCCAACTGTGGAACATCTGAGCACGTTTCCAACATTTTACAAATGCGTGCCTTTGGCACAACAGGGTCATCAAGTTGTTTCTATGACTGTAAAACAGACAATATAAGTTAACAATACCTCTTCCCATACTTCTCCTCCTCGCCTTGCTTGCCTTATCTCATTTTGGATTAAATTTTACAGCCTGTATTTGTTCAGTAGGTCCCAGGTCCTCCCCTCTGTGCCTCACTCTGCCGGGCACAGCATGAAGAACTTGAGAGCAATGACCCTGCTCACAGTCCAAAACAAACCACACAAACGAAGAACAGCCCTGCCCCAACGAGGTACCCAGGACCACCCTAGAAGACCTCACAGTCCACCACACAGGTAAGGCACAGTGACAACTTGTTCCCATACAACAGCACCTTAAACATTTAAAAACCATTATTCAATACATCCTATATGGTAAAATGTCCATCTTATCTAGAATGGCTGCCTGCCAAAAACAAACCATCACAAAGCATCTCACATGCCCCCTTTGATTACACAACAGCGTTTTTCCAGACATTTAAAAATCCCCACAGTATGTGCTGGTTTCAAGATATAGCTGAAGATTGTCTTCACTATTCAGTCTGAGTCTGAGCTCTCTACTGAGCAGTTTCCTACAATAGCTTTTGTAATACACTGTATTTAATTTTGAGTGATGAGTAGCAGCATTTCACTCAACTTCAATACCACACATCAGCAAGGCATTCAATCACTCTATTTTAACAACAATTTGTTGTTCAGATTCTAGAAATTCAAGTCTGGCGAGCTTCTTAATATGCATGAGTACGTTTCGTGGAAAGCAAAAAGCACATTTCCCACTCTGCTCAGCATGTTCAAGTCCTGTCTTCTTTGCAGAAACAGACCACTTTGAAAGGAAAATCCTTAAATTAATACAAAAGGGTATCTGAAATCCAGCAGCTAACACTGATAAGCAAGGTAAAGAAACTCGGGTAATTTCTAAACCTCCATTAGAGATGGGATACTAATTTTTCAATTTGCATTGAAACACATTTCAGAGACATAATGGAAAGGGGGGAAATTGCATATTACCATGCACGCAAGAAAAATGTTTGAAATATCCTATCTATCTTCCCTCTCTAAGGGATGTGAATTCTTTTGTACTCCTTGATGATGTGAATCACAGATCAGCATTCTGGGAATCAAGCCTATTCCCATTTACCAGCGTAATATGATCATTTAGCATAATTAACACATGCTATTTTGTTACAGCCATGGACTTGGACCAGATCTGAAATGTAAATATTTGCCAAACTGCACATCCTAGTGCCCACTGCTACACAACGGTGTAACTTAAGACACACACTTGATTTGCTTTCTCTTCTGGGAGCAGAGTTAAGGCTGCTGTGGGAATTCTCACTTTCATAACATGAGGCAGCTTAAACATTATAGATGATGTTACATTAATTTCTGCAGTATCAAATTTTAAAGGTGTGGGAACAAGATGAAAGAGCTCACAATACAGCAATCATTTCAGGTGGCACAAGAATGAACAGAAAGAAAAGTCCTGGAACAAATAACAACCATTTCAATCTTCCCCAACTATCTTTTCCCTAGTGTACTCCATCACCCAGCTCTCCTAGGACAGAGTAATCAACAAACCACCATTCTGTGTGATTCAGAGCGTGGCACACATGCAAAAGGTAATCAGAAAAATCATTGCAAGATGTAAACACACAGCAGCCTTATGGAGAGAGATTTTATGACCAAGCCAAGACTCTTCATAACAATCTTAAATTCTACAGCATGAAATTTCATAGCTTCTTTATCTTACATACTGTATGTGTCTCATCTATTACAAATACAGATGTTACCTGTGTCAATGCCTAACACCCCCCACCTATCTTTTCATTCTTTGTCTTGCAACAGAAATATCAGGAAGCTATTCACATCTGTGCTGGTTTGGGGGTTAGTTTTCTTCACAGTGGCTGGTATGGGGCTGTGTTTTGGATTTGTGCTGAACAAATCCAGAGGGCTGACAATATAGAGATGGTTTTGGTGGTGGTGAGCAGGGCTTACACAGAGCCAAGGCCTTTTCTGCTTCTTGTATTGCCACAACAAGGAAATTGGATGTGGGAAATTGGAAAGAGACACAGCTGGGACAGCTGACCCCAACTGACCAAAGGGATATTTCATATCTGTAACATCACAGTCAGCATAGCAAGTGAAGGAAGAAGGAGCAAATGAGGAAGATTGGAGAGATGGCTTTTGTCTTCCCAAGCCACCATTATATGTGATGGGCCCTGCTCTCCTGGAGATGGCTGAACACCTGCCTGCCCACTGGAAGCAGTGATTTAATTCCTTGCTTTGCTTGTGCTTGTGGCTTAACCCATGGGTTTTCCAGCTTTTACCCTTCCAGTTCTCTCCCTAATCCCATTGGTGGGGGAGTGAGCGAGCAGCTGTGTGGGGCTTGGCTGGGGTTAAACCACAACCATGTCCAATATCAAATGTACAGGTTTTAAGATAGTTCTATACCTCCTATTACTGATTTTTCTTTTGGAAACACGTGAGTCCTACAAGTGAAATTTTCCACAGCAGTCAGACAACAGAACTATTGCCTTGACACTGAAAACCTTCTCAGGATATTTCCCAGTTCTCTCTTAAATAAACAGCATCCCAAAGTCAATGCATCTTTGCAGTATCCCCAAGACTGAGCTGTTGAGTAGCATCACCTCTGATGATTTACACAAGAGTAAAGGAAAGCTCCAGCATTCCTTTTTTGTAGCCTCACCTAACACTCAGATTTTCCCAGTTGCAAAAAGATTATTTCCCTTCACAGACCATAATCTCTCATCACTCATCCAAAAATGTACAACAGTACATGTTCTTTGCCTGCAGCTGTCATGACAAGTTTTACACAGCAGCAGAGAAGTATGAAACAGTTCTTGGCAAGCTAGTACAAGAGTGGACTATTAGCTCTGTGTTGCTCTCACTGCTTGGATTTATCAAACTGCACTCCTTGCAGCCTTTGGCAGAACACATGCACTCAGCAGAAAGGTGGATCACCTTACTTTCCCTAAAGGAGCAGAATTGCTTCTTCTACTGTGTCAGAAACTTAATGAAAGGTAAGCAGTGCCACATCCTCCACTCGCTCCTAGGCAAGGTTAAAACCCTGAACACAGGGAATGTAAAAATACAAAGCAATGGGCCTGCAGCTGTACTAAGACATCTAACCCCAGGGTAGCCCTGAGTTCCTCCAAGATGAGTCTGTTTTTCTAAGCCTGTTTACAGAACTACCCTTGCACAAAAGGTTAAAACTTATGTGGACTAACAAATGTGCTCTCAGTAGGAACCTTGTTTCATTCCTCCCTGCTTCCCTTCCCTACAAATGTCACAGACAGGTAAGAAAACAGAGGAATATTTGCATATAATGAAGAGGATTATTGTCCTCCTCCGTTACATTTCCTTTGGTACTTATGGCAGCACTTGGAGACTCTCTCAGCATTTGTGGCAAGAAAATAACAGATTACAAAAAAGTTTTGTAAGGGCTGAATGTTGGACCAACCCATCTTCCCTTAATGTCAATGTGAGCAGTATTAAAGAAAAGGCTTAATGACTCCAAGAATCCTTCACAGAGATCTTACTTACTGAGGTAACTGGATGTACACCAAGGAAAAAGTCGCAGACCAAACCTGGAAAGAAGAACAACAACAAAATGAATTTTTTTGTCCTTTGGACCCACTTCCCACCACAAACATAATCAGCTTAGGAGGACAGAAAGGAGAGATTTAGGGAGATTTAAAAAAACAAACAGGAAAAGGTATATCAACTTCCACCTGCTCCTGAACAAAAGGAATACATCTTAACAGCAGTCTCCAGGGTATAATATACTGATCTGATCTGGACTCAAGTTTAAATAATGGGAATAGGCAAAATATTAAAACAGACTTACAGGAACTAAAGGGAAAACAGAGATCACAGGGAAAAACAAAATCGGTCTGTCTATTAAATCAGAAATACTAGTCAGAAAAATCCAGTGGTTCTATCCCTTGGAATTTAGTCCCCATTATCACTGTGACTCCTCTGGCTGCTTACAGCAGCCAAACTAGAAATTAAGCAAGACCCTTCCTCACAAACTCTCCTCCAGTAGCCTTGCTGTCTGACTGGTGTCACCTTTGCTTCTCATACAACACAGAGTCCTTTGCCTCTAGGACAACAACTGAAGCCAAAACCACACAACAGAAAGCACTCCACCTTCTCCAGTTCATACTGGAGCTTTCAAGCCTCTAACAGCACCACCCTAATGTTAGAAGGGTGCTACAGTTAGCAAAGTGAGACTAGTATTTCCTTTAACCACATGAAGGAAAGACATGGAACAAGTGCCTTCTCCACTGTTTAAAAGCCCATCAGTATTATTGCAGCTGCAAACAAAAAAAAAAAAGAAGTACAGACTTTTTTTTAATTGGGATTATTCACCAAACTTGGTCAATGGAAATGTTTCCACTGTTGTTGATTTTGAAATTAATGTTTTCCCTTTGCCTTCTTCACTGTATCAAGTAAGACAATGAAACACTGCTGTTGATTTCACACAGTCTGTTTACTTATTTGCTTCAGCACATGGACACTTTAAGAGATCATACACATCACTTCTAGACATCTTTGTTAAAGTGAACTAATCCTGTATGAACTCCTTACTGATACTGGTCTCCATGGCAAGCACTTGCAGGCATCCACCCAACCTAACCTAGCTCCTCAGTGACAACTTCAGCCACTGAAGGCCTCACACTGAATCAAGGGTAGCTAAGCAATAACTAATAAATAATAATATATATATATTTTTTTAATAAATCAAGAATTAAATTGGCCTTGGCCAAGATTCCCACAGTTCCATAGTGCACATGTGAGCTAGTTAGTCAAACTGCTGTCACACACAGTATGCTGTCAGCTACGTTTACAGACGACCTTTCTTCACCACTGACCTAAGCCAGTTATGAACACAGCACCATCTGTAGCAAGGGCAGAAATGGTCTGAGAGGAGCACTTCAAGTCATGTAATCCTGTAAAACAGGTAGCAGTCCTAGCCATGTCAGAGGCACACTGATTGGCTTGACAAAAGCCAGCTCTACATGGTAAAATTAAGAAAGGAAAATGAAATGCCTGCAAGAAAACTGTTAAAGAGGTCTTGTTATTGGCCTAGGTAAACTTTAATAATAAAATCAAAGAAACAAGACTCTTCTGACAGACCAGAACTGGTGAGATGAAAATTCATGGACCAGAACTGAAGAGCTCAGTTCATGCTTCCCACAGATTCACTATGTGGCTTGGGTAGGTACAAGATTGTTAAAAAAAGGTGATGCAAGGAACAGCCACTCTGCAAATCCTTCAAAAACTTGAATCTTTCACTAAACAGTTGAATTGAACAGGTTGTCTGGCTGCTGAGTACAGTTTTCTACAAGAGTAGGGAACCATACTCAGCAGCCAGACAACCTGTTCAATCCACAGTTCACAGTAGAAGAGAGTAAAGGAGACAAGTCTGCCTTCCAAAGCAGAAGTCCTATAACATGAGGCCAAACAAAACCTCGAAGAAGAAAATGCTGATCTTTTCTCTTCTAGAAAGCTCAGTGACTGGAAGGCACTTACCTCCTGCTAAGCATTAGGTAGATCACCACACCTCTCCCCTAAACTTGTCTTTCAGTCTCTCAAACCATGGCCCAAGGGCAAGCAAAGTCTGTTTGCTTTTGTAAATAGGTGCTTTGGACCAATGTCATCATCACAGGTAAGTACCTACTTTGGTTGTCCTTGACAGTTTCGAGCTTGACATGGGGATATTTTGTGCCTAAAGTATGAGATGAGTGCATTTTCTTAATAAAATTAAAACCTCCAGCTCTAACCACTTACAGATCTTTGAAACAGAAACTAGACTGTCCAGTGATACAAGCAAAAATAGTCTGGTAGTGATCTTCTACTAAAGACTTGAGAAGAACATGGAGCAATGAACACCACCTCTCAGTATCTCTTAAAAGTAAAGGAGGGGAATGACTTAGTACCTTCAAAACAAACAAGGGCCTTAAGAAGATTTTGATAAATTACTTTCAAGTTTTGAAAACAGAGAAACTAAAGAGTACTTGCTAAAGCAAGGAGAAAGATGGAGATTCCTATATGAAGCAACATTTCTCTTTAAAAAGCCCTTTTAAAACATTTCAGAAAAAAACACCTACATATCTAAATTACTTGGACCAATTTTGTTACCTTTTTGTGGTTTAATGTAGAAACAGCAAGGAAGAAATGGACTAAAGAAAGCAAAACTGTTCTGCTCTTACCATAGAATGAACTTCCCCAGCTCTTCAAGGAGGAACTGATGGAGAACAGAATAAGAACGAAGAACCGAAGATAGAGACTAAATAGCTGTGAAAACTAAGCTATGATGAAACACAAGCAGGACCTTTTGTTTTCATAAAAGAAACAAGATGCACTAGAGATTGCTTGGGTGTCCCTGGAGAGGCAGCTGAAGACGGATTCTTCAGAGCAAACTGACTGCTTCAAGAAAGATGTCTTAAGAAATTATTTTAAGAAAAACAAAATGAAACAGAGCAAGTTTCTTGTATAAGTCTTGGGAAGTACTTTGTGGCAACCATTAACCAGGAAAATGGTGCATCAACATAGAAAAGTGAAAGCCGTCCAGATGAATTTACACTGGTGTGGGAACTTACGACTCTGTTCTCATTTCCTTCTCCTGGTTCTCCCTAGAAAACCCCTTCTCTATTTCATGGTCCTTTATACTTTGCCTTCTGTATAACTAGAATAGAGCACACATCCAAAAAGCTCCTGTTCTCAATGAAGGCTCTTTCTCTACAAATAGTCAAATCACTCTATGGGTCACTGGTCCCAGCAATTACTTTCACCACAGCCTTCATATACTGATCTCTGACCATATTCACCTGAAATACTGTTCCGAGTCTTCCCACATGAAACTGGAGAAGTTTCAGTGTGTAGGATTCAGCTGATCTTTCATCCTGAGTAGGTGTGAGGGGAATATATTGGGAATTTTCCCAGAGTTGCCATTTTTTCCCCTTGCTCTTCATCTTTGATGGCATTCAATAGCTTAGCATCAGGTATCTGTGCTATTTATATCCTCCCTACAGATGCCTCTGCTGCTGTCCACAGTGTCCCAGGTTCTATGAATACAAAGTCTTGCCAGTCCAGCTGCTTTCTCCACTGCTGGGAAACAGATCAGCAAGAGCCTTTCTAACACTCAGAGCCACTGCTACTTGGCAAAACTTTGTGAGACAGCACAGCAGCACGGGAGAGATCCAAAAGCTCTGATGTAGGAAAGAAAATCACTTAATTTATACTTGGAAGGTTTCCTTTACAGGCTTTTAGGCCAGCCATTTAGGTTTTTATTTTACAAGGAGACATGCTCCCATCTGCATGTTAGTGCGGGTCTCATCTACAGCCAGAACCATTATCCCATTTCCCTAATGGTATTTTGTCCACATGTATATAAATACATATAAACAATACTGTGCAGACTGTCCTCCAGCAGACACAACATACTAGGTGTTCCCAGAACACTGCTTTCAATCCTTCACAACTTCAGCTGCACTTTCTTCAAACAAAGTCAGGTAACAACCCTCATTCACATATGGTTACAGTCTTAAAATAAAACGGAATGCAAAGCTGATTTTGGGATAAGTATATATTTACAAAATCAAGGAACTGTTTAAAATAAAGCTGGATGAACATACTGGGCAGAACCACCTCACACTGAACTGTATGCAGAGTTGCGGTTAAAAAACAGCAGTAGAGAAACAGAAAGGAAAGTATGCTTTCAAAAGCACTCTTGAATTATTTAACCTTTAGAAATGTGCAAATGAAAAGTCTCCTTGCCTGTGCTCAACATGAGTTTGGAGTACAGCTGCAATCACCATAAATGTGATTGTCAGCATACTGCCATTAGGCACTTGAGGAGACAACACTGACTACCCAATTGCACAAGACAAGTCACTTGGGTTCTTCTCATCAATGTCCTAAACCCAGGATTCCTTCAACTTCAAGCTTTGCCTCACTCAATCCTTCAGGTGAAATTAATTTAATTAAGAGTGAAATTAAAGGACACCAAAAATAGGAGAGTTCACAGAGCCCTCTGCTCTCTAAGATTTGTACTGTTCCCTAGCCCAGAGTCTCAAAATTTTGAGCTAAGTCTCCTTCAAGCCTGCTGACAGGGTGTGACATTTCAGCTCTCTGTTCAGCGTACCACCTCATCCTTCCTTTTCAGCCCTTCCTCCCAGGGGAGGGCTGCAGACTTCCTCTCCCTTAGCCTAGTGCCTTCTCAAGGCTCCTGCCTTCCCACCCACTCCCCCCTGAACTCCTCCTCCAGTCTATCCCTGCCTCCTGCCCAGACACACCACACACGGAAAATGCAGTTCCTGTGGTCCTGTGCCTGCATGAGGTTGATATATTCCATCATACCCTCAGTGTGAGCTTACACAGACCAATCCAAGCACTTGTGAATCAGTGAGGACAGCCCAGGGTGAAGGCAGCTCGACTTCAGCAATATTGGAATAGAAAGTAAAGCCCAGTTAACAGAGTTCAGCTGATTGTAGAGACATACAGGGACTCGGCCTCAAAAATATCATCAGCTTTTCACTAGTTAATGCAGTTTGTTTCCCCTTTTGCACTTGTAACAGGGATCATGGAAATAAACACCCAGCTATTAGTCACTTCCACCTTCAGAAACATCAGGCATTAGAACAGCAAGACAGCATCTGCATTAGAAAGGAGAACTCTGACAACAAAAGGCGAAAGCGCTTTCAAAAGAACTTTAATAAGTTCTCCTGTTATACCTTTTGAAACAAAGATTAATGCAAACTTCAAATCTTTTAAATGTATGGTACTACTTCAGTATTATCATAATATTACAACGTCATATTCACATCACTGTAAAGAAATGCTAAGCTTAATTAATACCTTTGTCCACTTAAAGGCTTATTGGAGCACATGTTTATGATTTAGTCTGCCCCATCTGCCTGGAGCTATCCCTACAACATGCCTGGTTTACACTCTTGATTTTCAAAGCTTTTCAACAACAGAATTTTTTCACCCCTCCTCAATAGGCAATACATCTCACTGGCATCAAAACACAGCTCATTACTTACTCAGGATCCCACATTTCCTATCTGTTCTTTCTTCCAGGTGAAGCACAGTCAAATGCCTCCTTTTTTACTGGGCTTGCAGACAGAAACACGTTGCAGAAGCTGGGCTTTGCCCGAGGATCATGCCTCATTCTACAAACTTCAGCCCTCAAGGTTTATTTTTTGACAGCAATAAATGCAAGTGTTTGGAGTATCATCAGAAAACAGAGGGAAAGCTGAGGTAGGGCTTGAAAGACATTTAAGCAACAATGTTGTCCAGCTGTATTAACACTTAACTCAGAGAGATATCACCTTCTCAGAAACACCTGTGAAATGAGCAAAGCATCCAGCATCTTTCATAGGAGAACAGAGTCCAGCCTCATGACAAACACACCACAGAAAACATATCATGAACCACAGAAAGTGACCCACAGGACAGACTGGATGGGTTTTCTTCCCCAGGAAACACAGCACTGGCATTCAGCAATGCATGATTCATTGAGGGAGACTACAAGGAGCAGCAGAAACAGCCTCTGGAAGTCAGTTTTAGGAGATCAGGAGAGATGAAGAGGAAGCGCAGAGTGCACTAGTGATACCTGTAGCCTCCAGTAAAGTATCTTGTTAACACCTGAGTAAAATATACAGAAGTTTGTGTCTTCCCAACAAGTACTTCTCCTCAAAATTAAATTCTAACATGTGTTGCACTGAGCAAAGAGATGGCACTTTCTGAGAACATCCCTGCTTTTCCACAATTTCACTGCCACATAGAGAGGAAAAGACAAATATTTCTGATCCTTTTCTGGTCTATTTCTGATCTATTTCTGATCCACTCTCATTCTCTGGATATTGCTAAGATGGCCTCACCAGGATTGACTCAATCCTAAGCTCTGTTAACAACCACAGGACAAATAGGGAAATGATCTGCTGGTCCTGGCATGTTTATTCCATTTTCTAGAATCAAAGAAGACAACCCTCAAATAAGAGTTATTCCCTGGCCATACACCGTCTTTCCCCAAGCTCAGCACCATGCTTTACTATCATCACACTTACTACATGAAATTTGAAAGAATGTGGTTTGATCTATTCCAGAACGTATCTTGAAGTGATGCTACACCAAAAAAGCACTTGTACTTTGAGAATGACTAAAGGAAAGTGAGTTTACAAATACAAACCATTCCCCTACCCACACATACACCCCCTCAGCATAAGCTGCAAGCATAGTGAGGAAAGTTTTTAATTTCATTTCTTTTAGCATCTTAGCAACACATCAGCATCCTAAACTCTTCCTTCATTTCCTCATCTGGGGTATTTACAAGTATTGCCATTGTTTTACACACCTCTTTCCTTCTCAGACCAAATGGCTGCTTGAACTCAGGATCAGAGAATTCATGTTGGAGCAGGCCTGTGGGGGTTCCATCATGCTCTGCCTTACACAGGGCCAGCAATGAGGTCCCAAAAGGACTTCATCTGCTCTGGCCTTGAAAACCTGTGAGGACAGACATTGTATAACCCCTCTGGGCAACTTATTCCAGCATCTAGTGACTATCCTCACTGCTGGAAATTACATCTATCTTGAACCTCATTTCCACTTTCCTTTGTTGCCCCTCATACAGTCACCATATACCAAAGTGAAGATGCTCTGTCTTCTTGAGAACCTCCTCCAAAGTTCCAGAAGGTCTCTACAGGTCCCATCAAAGTTTTCTCTTCTCCAGGCTGAACAAGCCTAGTTCCCTCAGCATACAATCCTCATGCTGTACCAGGGCTCTGAGAGCACTGAAAGGCCTTTAAATGCTCTCTTAGCCCCACATCCACCCCTGCTCTCTGTTCATGGCACCAGGAGCCCCATTTTAGCTCTGCCTGTGGCCTTCAGTGCCTGCCCAACCTGTGTTGTAGCTGTGCCCTGCCTCCAGCCACGTGTGTGAATCCTGGACCTTGCTGATGCAGACCCTGACCTGAGATACTCACTACCTTGGGTACTGGCTGCAGTCTTATTAAAATAGTCCTGAGTATTGTCAGCTGCCTTCACTTCCAGGGCACAACACTGGCTCATGCTCAGCTTCTTTAAAGCATTCTCATCTCTTTTTGTCATGCCTCAATAAGTCTAGTGACATTCAAAGTAGAAAACTAACAGGACACCGGTCATTTGCAAACAGCACGGCTCTGAAATACGACAAAAGGGGAAAACAGAGATGTGTTTTCAACTGTAAAACCCAAGTACCTCAGGAATATTAACATACTACCTCCAAAATAGCAGTCACTTCTGTTCCAGCTCTCTCAGAGTAATACCAAGACAAAGTCTTGGACTCTCTAGTGCAAACTTGCTAGTGACACAAATGTGAAAGTAACTCCTCCATTCAGTGCTGCTGCCTCAGTGTTGGTTTGCTATTTTAATTTGTGCTCTTCCTGTGTTTCACTTTTCTACTGCAGTTTTGTGTTTAGTGTGTTTGGGGAGACAGGGGTTAAACACTAAAAATACACAGTTGTGATGGAAATACCCTCATGGACTGGCTGAGGTTTGGCATGCTTTGGAAGAAAATAACCTAAAATAGCACAGAAAGCAAAGACTGTGGGATATGCATCTCTGATAGCTACTTTCTGCTAAAATAACCAAAATAGCTAAGATAACACTGACATTCACCATTAACCCTCTATCCTGCTCAACAGAGATGAACAGGGCCATTCTAACCTCAGAGCTTTGCCTGAATAATGCAAGTGACATTGCATTTGTTATGTTCTGACCCCAAGGTCCTCTTATGCAGCTTTATTAATGAGAAATAGGTTTAAAGAAAGTGCAGGTACCCAAAGCCAAGTTTGCCACGAGTGTTACAGCCCCATTATAGAAAAGGCTTTTTCTGTAGGATTTGCAATTTGATCATGACATGTCTAAAAATATTAAAGAGAAATATCTGGAGGCAGAAGCTATATTAGCTCCATCCGTTTTCATACTTGGAGCTCAGGAAAAATGCAAAATGGAAGCAAAGGACATAAAACTGCAAGGACTGATTTTTTTCCTTGGTGTTCTCAGCATCACATTGATAATTTATCTTTTGACATTCTAAAAGTTTTATTGAGTGCTAACTTTGGCCCCACATTCCATGCCAGCACAACTCATACGAACGCACACTTCAGTGGCTGCTATCCTTTGCAGTTATACACCCTGGCTACAAAGGACTCCACTACCAGCTTAACAAACAAACCATTAAAACAATTTGTGGCACCTGTTACTAACAGCTTTGCTACGGGAACACGTTAAGGTTTGGCTTCCACAGGCAACGTTTAGGCCCATCTAGGAATGGGCCAAGAGCCCAAACAAACTGTGATTTGATTCTCATGGCTGTTCTAGAGAATATTTAACTTTTACCCAGATATATCCCAGGTGACTTATGCCCAAGGCTTAAAGCAAGTTCAGCGCTGTCAGGTCGGAAAATCAGCTGCCCCCATTCCTGTGGTTCAAACCACAAAACTATATAGAGTAAAAGCACAGAACAAAAGAGCTGATAAAGAGATTAAGCAGAGAAATGCAGCTCTGCCTTGTAGTCTATTTTTTTCCTTAACACAGCATCCCCACACCACCGGTCCTCCCCTGCGGCCATCAGAAACCCCTGGAGCTGAAGGCCTCCCCGAGAGGCAGACCTCACAGAGCTCCCACCTCCCACCCGGAGCACGGTGGCAGGCGGATATCCAAGACTCAGCAAGAAAAGTTTCCAAAAGCTCGAACAGGAAAAGGCCACGCTGGAGTCAAGTTTTACATAAGAAGGGGGAAGGCAGGAACCGCTGGCACCACGTCGGCGGGCGGCTGCCGAGCGGAGCTGTCAGCGCGGGGCGGGCTCGCTCCCATCCCGGCCGGGCGCTGCCTCCCCTCACGGCCGCCCTGCGCGCTGCCAGCCCCTCACTCCCGCTGCACCTCCGGGCTGTGCAAGGCCACAGCAGGGGCAGCCCCCGCCCGCCAGCAGCGCTGTCCCAGGGGTGTATTTCCCGGCAGCGGGGACAAATCCATCCCCAGCCGAAGCCACCCACTCCCTAGAAAAGGATGGGCACCGCCAGCTCCCCGGCCGAGAGCAGGACCGCGCACGCAGACGCCGCCGGGCTCGCCTCATCCCTCTGAACTAACTTTCCTGTTTCCGCAAAAATCACACAGGCACCGGGGGGGCGGGGGGTTATTGTTTCCAGCAAACACTCCTCACCCCTAGGAGCCACCCGCACCCCTCCCGCACCCCCATCCCGCCGGGACCCCGCCGCTCCCCAGCATCTCCAGCGGCCGGGCCAGCATCCCGCGACCCCCGCGACGGGCAGCCCCCGGCACCCCCGCCCCGGGCCGCCCTGCTCCTGCCACCTCCCCTCTCCCAGGGCCGGGAATCGCCCGCAGGTCCCCGCCAGCCCTCGCCCCCCGCGGCGCCGGGGCTCACCCGCGCGTCCCTGGGCCGGGCCGGATGGGGCCGAGTGCTGGGGGAGCGGCGGAGGTAGGGCAGGACACGGCCCCAGCTCCTGCCAGCGGAAACGGGAGGAGGGGCTCGGACCGGCGTTACCGAGCGGGGAGGAGCTGGGGGCGCTGCCCAGGGGAGGCTCCAGCCCCGCGGAGGAGGGAAGGGAGGGATGGAGGGAGGGAACGGTGCCGGCCCGTTCCTTCAGCGCACCCCCCCCGCTGCATCCTGCGCTCTCCGGAGCCCCTTGGGCAGAGCCCTGCCTGAAGCCCGCCCCGCTCCCTCTGCCGCCCGCGGCATCCTCCGGGAAGCCCCCGGGGTGGACGCCAGGATCATCCCCCAGCGCACAACCCTCCCGGAGCTGGCGGGATGCGCCGGGGAGGGGGGCACCGACCGCCCCCCCTGAGCTGCCCACTGCCCCGGGGCACCCGCGGCCGGACGTCCCCGCCGGGCTCGGGTAGGCAGGGGTGGTGCCCGTGCCCGCAGGCGGCCCGGAGTGCCGCCCTGGCCGCTGCTGCAAACGGGAAACCCGGGCTGAGATGCTCGGTGGTCCGAAGCCCACCACGACTGCCTGTGTGTTGCTATGGCTTCTGGCACATGGGGGAAAGCGTGTCTGAGTGCTCCTCTGCGCTCCTTCTGCCGTCGCAGCAGGAGTTGTAGACAGGTGTGGGTCGGTCTCTTCTCCCAGGTTAACAAGTGATAGGACGAGAGGACACAGCATCAAACTGTGCGAGGTGAGGTTTATATAGGGTAATAGGAAATGTTTCTTCGCTGAAAGGGTGTTCAAGCATTGGAACAGGTTGCTCAGGGAAGTGGTGGAGTCACCATTCATGGAAGGAGTCAAAAAAATAAGTATATATGGTGCTTGGAGACTTGTTTTAGCACTGGACACAGCAGTCGTGGGTTTATGGCAGGACTCTTGGAGGTCTTTTCTAATCTTGACGGTTCTTATCTGTGGTGCTATGAGAGACGGGGCCATAAGGAAGATCTTCTGACATCATATATAAAGTCTCCACCTGCCTTCCTCTGGGTGTCAGTGGAAGTGCAACAAAAACTTAATGAAGTCAACTTTAAACACTGTCTCCACTGGAATACTCTGAGTTGGGTTGTCTTAGCAGAGCTGGGGAAAGTTCTGGCATGGACCACTAAGCAAAGTGCTATGTGCTGGGGAAACAACCTGGGACTGGGGCAGAGATTCCTACAGAAGTGGAGCAGTGCAGTTATGGACATGGGCCTCCTGAGAGGAACTGTATTTTACAGCGTATGAAGAGCAACTCAAAGCTTAACCATAAATGTTTTTGCAGAAGGAAGATCTGTTTCACATTCCTAGATCCCCCGTGTATTCTCATTTGCTTCTCTGGCACTGCTGCTGTCACACTTCTCAACTCAAAGTGATATCTACATCAAATATATTCTCTTGTACCTTCCATCATGTCCTAAGTGGATTTTTATAAATGGCTTGGTTCAACAGACTCGAAGCATCCTGGTGGCAGTGCTGCCAGCAACACAACTGCCATTTGCTGCATGTTTGTTTCTCTCCCTCCCAGAAGAGAAGCATGTGCAGCAGTTCTCTGTTAGTCATTTATTTACATGCAGAAGTATACAAACATTGCTGTGTGTTTACCTTAAAGCAAGCAATGAAGGAAATATGTCTTGCAATCCAGCAAGAGATAAAGAGACCTGTGGAGAAAACTTCTTTTGGTTCTTTGGTTCCAGATTCCAAGAAGAGTCCATCTCCTGGATGCTGTAGCTCTAATGCAGCAAATCCCATTATATCGGAGGACTAAAAGATCTTCATTCCAGAATTGATGCCAATCTTTAAATAACTTAAACTTTGGAAATAAACAACCATTTCCTGAAAGACAAGCAGCACAGGAAGTCAGCAGAAAGTGAGAACACATTTGACACACTTGGCGGTGGTGTTATTGTTGGTCAGTTGTTCTAAAACAGCATGATCTTGTGTTCTTTACCTGTTGAATATGCAAAGCAGCTTTATACCCAGGTATATGGGATTTCTATAGTTCAAGTCAAAGTGAAAAACCAATATGTGAAATCAAGTCATCATTTGGTGTCTACCATGGAAAAAAGGTAGAATGTGCACAACAAAAAACCAAAACATATATGAAGCTTTGTGTGAACCTGATCATTTAGGGAAGAGCTTGAGGATCACTGTGAAACTGAGGACTGGAGTGGCTGATACTGTAGATACACTTCGTACCAAGGAAACTGCATTTATCTGCAGGTCTCTTCTCAATTATGCCAGTAAGTTTAGGAAAGTAATCTGTTAGACCTGCCTTTCAGCTTCAACTAGTTATCTTCCACATGCAACCGAATCTAACACGGGGGCACTCTGATGTTCTCCATACAATGAGGAACGGAAGGAGTTGCACCTCATCAGCATCTTCTCCCAGGCAACCAGCAACAGGACGAGAGGCCACAGTCTCAAGCTGCACCAGGGGAAGTTTAGGCTAGGCATTAGAAAAGCAGTTTTTACAGAGAGTGGTTCAGCATTGGAATGGGCTGCCCGGGGAGGTGGTGGAGTCACCATCCCTGGAGGTGTTTAAAAAGAAATGGATGTGGCACTTAGTGCCATGGTTTCATTAAGGTAATGTTAAGTCATAGGTTCAACCTGACAATCTCAAAGGTCTTTTCCAACCTTATTAATTCTGTGATTCTGTGTACCTGAATCCATGGCATCTCACCAGCAAACCTGAAGGCTACATGCAGCTTCTGGGAACAGCTTTGAGTAGCTGCATATGAGGCACCTAGAAAAGGACTCTTTCCAGTGTAATTCACAGGATGTACCCCCTCTACTGTAATAGGAAGTCCGTGGCTTTGGTCCTAGCCACCAATTTCAGATGAAATCATAACATGGCAACAGAGCTGAGTGCTGTGGGGAAATTAAGGAGATGGAAAATCAAAGTATTGGCTTCTCTTTTTGACAGAAAGATATCATCCATCTAGACTTTCTAACTTTGCTTGTGCTCAGGTTCTTTCCATCGTTGTTGCTGCATTTTGCACCTGAATGAGATGAGGGGTGTGGTTTTCTCTAAAGATGCTCTATTAGTTTTCCTCAGAATGAGCACCAGTACTTTTGTGGCTCATTTAAGAGGCCAAAATTGTATGTATTGGAGCCTTGACTAATTGCTGAACCAGCATGTTAAATGCAGGCAAACATAGCTCCCAGTGTAGTAGATTTGTATTTGGTGTCCCAGAGGATTGGGACTGCATCACAGTCTGTGAGGTTACAGACTGAGCTGTGGTCAACCCAAGCTTCTGGCTAGCCTTCCCTCATAGAGAGTAGGCCTGATCTTGCTGTTTCATTACAAGCATGAAAGTTGTCTGCTGTCTTCCTGCTTGGTTTTGATGTAGACTCTGCTTGCAGGATTGGTGAAACAGCATGACCCCCTGGTAGCTTCTTGAAGGCTTAGCATGTGTTCTTCCTGGCCCTTCTACAGATCTAGAGCAAGTTTGGGGGCGTCCTCATCTGTCTGAATTATTGTTATTCTTTGCTGTAACCACACAAGATCTTCAACTCCTTCGTCTGGTCCAAGATGTCAAAGAAGCAAGACAAAAATGAACTGGGTAATAGGGAAGGAAAGGTCACTGGGAAACCATTGCATCAAAGGCTAAAGCATGTGTGTAATACTCAAGGAAATAATAATCCTTGGGTCTAGATATGGAAGTAGAAAGAAATTTAAATTCAATCCCTACCTTTGCCTCTAGGCCTACCTGCATGTTTTCTTTGTTGGCAATGTCAGCTTAAGAAGTTCCCACCCCCTCACCACAGATACATGAATGAATTCAAATGAACTTGTCTTACCTGAAATGTTCCTTTTTGCTTTGAAGTGAAGATTAAGAGAGGGTTCCCGTCTTGCCTAGTTCTGTGTTGCTCAGACCCATGGTCTGTCTTATCTCAGAAGACTATCAGTAAGTAGAATCATTTTAGTAATTCAGTTTGACATGATTCCACAAGCAGATGTAGCTGCACAAATTAGGGCCGATAAACTGAAGCAGTACATTACAAAAAAAGGGGAATCAGTTAAATGGAAACTTTTTAAGTGCTTTTTTATAAAGAAAACATGGATATTTAGATCTCTGTTTTGTCACTTTACCTTCTAAGGTCTCAGTGTTGTGGCTGTAAGGTGACATGGGGAATCAGCTTTTAATGTTTCGTCCTTTGATTTTACAGCAAGTTCTTACAGGGTAATAATTTTGGTATTTCTGCCCAACAGAAAATAAACTTGTAAGACACTGATATCTTCGTTTGTTGTTGGTTCTTTAGAGCTCAATTTAGCCTTTCCTCTTGAAACCAGGCTATCTCTTTTTTTACATATGCTGCTATTTTGTGTTTGCTTTGCTTATTTTTAGCAAAATTGCAGCTGGCTCTTAGTTTGATGCACTGTCTGGTTTCTTCTGGTGAAATTCCAAGAAAGGAAGCCTTGGGAACAGAGACCTACAGTCCTTCTAGTCTTTGAAGTATTTTTGCATGGATCTCACCCATTCTGCAAGGGGACAGAAGTCTTTTAGTTCAGATCAAAATTTCCAGTATTTCTTTTGCCTCTTAGCTTTACTAAATCTTCTTCATCTCTTGGCCTACATAAAGGTGAGCTTTCCCAGACACATGAATTTTCTTTTTCTTTCTCCAGTGAGTTTTAAAGGCAGGTAGATGTCTCTTGCTGACCCTGATTATTGACACCAGGGAGCTGTGATCTCCAAGAGCAAGCACAGAAAGGAGTAGTGCCAGAAGAGAAGAATCTTCCATTGCTATTAAGTTGAAAAAAAAAAACCTTCATAAGTGTCCAAAAATCAACAGTGCAAAGATTTCATCTGTTCCTCAGCCTGTTGGTTTGTGTTTACTGCCTTGATAACATCTTAAATATTTGCTTAATGTGGTTTTATTCATGTTCAGCTAATGGGCTAAGTGGACAGCTAGGGCTCATCTTCTTCAGGGACTGACTTCCACAGGGTCTGCTTTTGTGTGTAACCCTGCAGTAAAAGCATGCAAGGCACCTGGCTGATCTTTTGCAGGAGAGTACTAATACACGTCATAAGGAATTTTCCACTGCTGAGGACTTTCTCTGCCCTCTCTGTACAGGCTTCATTTCAAAACATTGCTGTCTGCATTGGCCAAAAATACTTTTCCCAAGGGTCAGTCATTTTTCTTATTAGCAAGGTTTTATTTGATTTGTTGCCTGCTCCACACATGGTTCAGAGATCAGGAAGGAAATTGCACAGGGCTGAAACAGACAGGTGCATGCATCAGCAACGGGCTGTAGACAGTTGGTGCCATTCATACCTTCATGGCCAGCTGGAGGGGCTGCCTGATTTGCAGAGATGTAGTTAATGCAGTCCTGGGTGGCTTGGTCACCTGGCTGGGACTAGCAATAACACCCAATGGATGGGTGAGGGCAGCCTGTGCTTGCATGCATTTTCACAGGACAGCAGGTATTTCAAGATGCTTTGTTTTCTAGGTATTTGAAGTACTTGGCTCATCTTTGTCCAAGCTTGACTGATTCTGGTTACCAGCCATGAAGATCTTAAGGAAAGCTGTTGGCATCTGTGTGTCTGTATTCCTGTTTGGAAGTCCGATCTTGAAGGTATTTCTTCATCTTGGAGAGAGCAGGAACTTGGTGTAGATTTTGCTTAATATGTGAAAGCAAATTTTCTGTTCTTGACCATCCACTTCTGGCTCCTGCACAGAGAATATTAACAGCACTAGTTCTGCAAGGTCCTTAAAAGTAGCCTCGGAGAATGCAGGGTCTGGAAGATCGGGGGAGAAAAATGTATCGAGCGCTTTTCCCATAACAAGAAACAAACCGTCCTCCTCCAGCTCTGACTTCATGGCATCATCTTTGCTATCCTCCTTACCCTTGTCCTTTCCTTCCCGTGCACAGGGTATGCCTGGTGAAGATTCATCCCTGTCAGGATGCCAATGGAAACCCACCCTCTTACAGTTACAGCAGATCAACTGGCATGCAGTTGCTTAATGAGGAAGTCAGTCAGTCAGTCAGTCAGTCCTCCTTCCACGTTAAATTGATTGTCCAGGCCATGCGACTCTCCCTGGCCACCCAATAAATTTCCTGTTCAACGGCTGCCAGAGCATCATGCAAACCACACCTTCCCTCAGAGCAACATGAATGGCTGCATCTTTCCCCCACATCAGCAGCATTGTGAGGACCAAGATTATTTCCTCTCAGTGACTCGTGAATAGACAACCTCAGTTTACAAGTAAAGCAGAGAGGCTGTGTTTGATTGCCTTGGAAACACAGAAAGCAGAGCTGTTTTCACTCTTCTCTCTCATTCTTTTCCTCCAGTTTGCTTGCCAAATGACATCCTGTGCAATATTTGTGCACCTTACTGTCTGCAGCCAACAGGTGGAATAATTTGACCTCTGTAAACAATTAATTTGCTGGTGCACAAGAGCACAGACTGGCTCTGTGAGCTTTGGTAGCTGTGCAGGGAGAACAGAAGCAAAAGCAGCAAGAATTATTTTAGCCTGTCAAGTCACCAGACTTGATACATAGAGGAAATCTGCTGGGCAAGACAACATGATTTAACATACCCAATTTTCTAGGCATAACTTAATTTAAAATGCAAAAGAAAGACTGGCCTCTCATTAACATGCATGGAAGAGAGGGAAAAGGAAACATGCCTCTAACAGAGCAAGGCTGAATGAACCTGTGACTGCACAACTACTGATGTGGATAGGCAGCTGTGCAGGATATATGTGCAACCTCTATACACAGGCACATGAGCATGTGACACCTATATAAATGTAACTGACACCTATATAAATGTATGACAACACATGTCTGTGCATGTGTTGACTTTCACATGAATGTGTATTAATGTGTGAGCTCACACTCAGACCAGGTGTAGCATCAACATTTTCAGCCTGTTCATATGTGATCAGACTTGTGGAAGCTGCTGCCATTGCCACTGCCCCACCTGTATGCTCAGGTGCATACACTCCTTTTATGTGTGTGATCACACCCTGGGTATGCACTGTGGGAAGTGCTTTTTCACAGGATGTTGATTGTGGCAAAACCCTAAAGCAGTCATTTGCCTGTTTCCTTGACTCCAAGTCTTTTTCCCATTTGCACAAACCTGGAGATGGAAACTTTACTCTATCAATCACAAGCCAGCTCAGAGGTACTTTTCTGAAAATACACAATATCTGCAGTTTATTTTTCAGTTTGGTATTGGGGGGGGGGGGGGCAGGGGTTGTTCAAGCACAGACTTTTTTCTTAGACATGCATTCCATGGACAACTCAGGGCAGAGAGTCTCTAGTCCTTCACCAGCCGGTAGATGTGATGTTGGGCACCATGGTCACTAGTTGATACTTCAAAAACATATGCTATGCATAGCAAGGTCTCCTGTGTGTCCCTGTTTGTCACAACCTAGAGAGAAAAGGAGAAGAAGCTGAAATGGCAACTGCTATTTCTCTGCTTACATATTCCAACACATTTAACATAAAGCAGGAAGTCAGTAATAGACAACAGAGAGGCGCAGGATCGATACAGAGCTTGCCCACACACCAAAGCACTTTTGCAGCCTCAGAGCCAGTGAAGAGACAGGGAGGTGAGCAGAGTCCACTGTGTGGAAAAGTCCACTGTGACCAAGCAGCGATCACATCAGTGGAAGCAGGTCCACCAGGTTCTCTACTTCCCACCCCTGCTGTCGCAGATTTCAGCAGAGGGAAAGTGTTTCACAAAATCTCTGTTTGCTCTCTTTGTTGGGTATAGAGAGGCTCCCTCCTGTGGCACACCCACTCCTGTTCACACATACATTGATACATCACAATCACAGACGGTCTTCCTTCATCTACTCCTGCCTGTCAATGGTAGACACAGAACACGAGGATTATAAAGTGTAACTCCTTTTACAGGAGACTTACAAATTTGACTCCATTACCCCTCCCATTCCATACACTGTAGATGTTGGGAGAAGGATGGCTGCTACACTCATGCATTCTTACAGAAGCTCCTTTTTTTCCCTTTTTTTCTATGGCCCCTCAGGACCCTTAATGTCTCTACAACGTGACTGTCATGCAGTCATGTCAGCAGCATGGTGAAGGAGCAGTGTTGTCCTAGTTTCTGCAGTATGCACTATGTGGCAGAGACAAGAGAAATATTGCTCTCACAACTCCTAGCTCAGCTTCCCTCTCTGTCACTGCACAACTATGCACGTTCTTGTCACCTGAGTTTGTGCCATAGCTAAAGTTCTCTCCTGCTGGAGGAGACAGATTTTTATCAGCAGTAGCACAAATTCAACTGCAGAAGAAAACCATTCCAGCTGGAGGCTTGAACTGTACCAAATTTAACAATTATTTTTGTGAAAACAGGAAGAAAATAGCTGTTTTCAGACTTGCTTATAAATTTTAGCAGCCTGATTTAATCTATTCTGTTTTCTTTTCTTACTTCATGATTGGATTTGCAGTTGAAGTCCTTTCTTTTCTGCATGATGTGTGAGTTATACACATCCAGGTGTGCTAAGACACCAGGCCCTTTTCTGAAAAATGGGCTCTGAAATTTTGGGAGCTCTAGATCCAGAGAAATGTGCAAAGCAAGATAAATGATGCTTTTGGGATTAGGGGTATCTAAGCTCATAGAAGAGTCCAGAAAAAAAATATAATTAGACTTGCCTCAAAGGTGTTAGTGAGGACTACCAACATACCTTACATTATGCATTTTTCAGCTCCCCAGTGGGGAGTGGGAAATGCTCAGGCTGCTGCTCAGAGAGCAGCACTTTCATTTGCACAGGACTGCAAGGTAGTGTGTGCCAGCACCCACACAGGACGTGCCTTCAGTGCCAGAAGATAAGGGAAGGACGTGAGATTTTTCAAAACATAAAGCCCCTAAGGAAGTATAACTATGTGACAGCTATTTTCTTAGAATTTGTAGGAAATGCTGACCTGACTGAGGAACAAAACATGCAGAAGGCAGCTACAATGTTCCCCAATATGGATTACAGCACACAGGTTTTCCATCTCTGTCTCTGCCCCTCTCATGCTTTTGCTCATCTAAAAGAGCTCTCAGCATTTATACTCCTCATTTCTTCCAGATGTTTAAGATCTTAATGCAAACATGAAAGAATAAACTTCTCAATGCCCTGTGACGTGTATTATTAACCTTGTATTTTATAGCTGATGTATCTGAGCCACAGAGCAGTGAAATGAGTTGCCTGCAGCTATCCAAGATCTTCAGAGAATGGAACGAAAACCACTTTGATTTCCAGTCTTTCATACAGCCACCAGCATCTCTTCTACTTACCCAGCCTCACGTTCTCTGGGCAAAGATCTGTGATGCCTCTTACAGAGGTGAACACAGAATTCAGTCCATTAGAAAAAGCCACCTTTTAAGCTGTCTGTTCTCTTCCCAAATTTAGGCCGTAGCTGAGCCTGGAAAGGCTCCCAGTGTAACAAAACACTAATGCAAATCTAATTGCTGTAGCCTTGTAATCCTGACCTACCTAAAGGCTGCAGTGATTCAGAAGGTGTCACAGAGCTTCCCCATAACATCCCCCTTCCTTTGCATGTCTCCATATTCTGTACAGGTCCCGGATGGTCCTGAGGAAACTACTTTCTTTCTCTCTCTCTCTCTTTCTTTCTTTCTTTCTTTCTTTCTTTCCCCCCTAATATGGTCAGTGAAGAACTCTTCCCACAGAAAAATCTTATAGCCATTCAATAGTGCCCTTGGGGTTTTTTTTACCTTGCAAAAAGGGCCAGGGCACAGAAAGGACCTCAATATTTGTGAAATAGTGGAATGAGCATTTCCTTCACTGACTTTTTCATCATTCCCTTTCCTTTGTCTCTCTGCCTCAGGAACTCTCTCTTTATTTTTCTTTTTGTCTCTCTCTTACCCAGGTCTCTTAAATTCTTGTGCTGTTCCTCTGCATGAGTAACTATCTCTAGAGCTCCATAAATGGTCTTGAAGTGCAATACACATGAAAGACATTTAGTTCAATTAGATGCTGAGCTATAAAAGGAAATCTGCTTTGACTCTCAACAGGGAATTCCTGCATGGTGCTTACAGGTTGCCAAGTTGCAGCTGAAATTCCCACCTGTAAGATAGTGAAGTTCTCCAGCACACTGTTCATCATGTACTTCTCGGGGAGGTGCTTGAGTTTATGGATGAAGTTGATCATGTATTCGCAGAGAGGGGAGCGGTGGATGCGGTAGGAGTAGTGTCCGTTCTCGTAGCGTGCATACTCTGTCTGCAAGGCAGAACACAGAATGGGGACGTGGGGCTGTGCTGGCACACCAGTGACACTGTCACAGAAAGGGACTCAGAAAAATTACAGTGGCACTTCTAAATCATTTTATGGACAGCGGCCACAGTACTTCGCACCAAGGTCAGTCCCCTTGAGTCCTCCAATTTCTTTGGCTTGATTTCTTGTTTTCTTTAGAACAGTGGGTTCCAGCTTCTGAGCAGCAAACCCTCAAGGCACTGTGAAAGGTAACTAAGAGGAACAGACCAATTGACACCTACACTACAGTCTACATCTCTACTGGAAAATTACTAGGTGTGAATAAACTGAAAACATTAATAACTACTGTTTTAGCAGACCAGGAAGTAATGGTAATAATACTATGCTCAGGATGCTTTATAGCTAAAAAGAACTAACAACTTTTGGTACCTGTTTGAGAGAGCACAGAATTTCTGCCCCCTCTTAGGAAAGGGTCTGGCCAGTGATACACAGAGGGATTTTTTTGCTCACATTCACACCTTAGGTCCTGTATATTTTATCTGCCTTTGAAGGGAAACTGAGGCCATATTCTGTGATTTCACAGCAGACCCTTAAATGCCTGTAACTTTCTTTCACCCCGGAAGCTGTAGTCTTTCATGTGCACCATGACACCTTCCTTTAGCCCCTCTATCCCATCTGCAAATACTTAACCCAGCTTCAGGCATGCCTGTCATGTGACTGGAGGTGGGTTTTGGGGAAGGATGCACCTTGAGCTGACTGTGGACATGAGAACAGCTGGTGTTCTGCACATAGATGCTTCTGCATCTCAAGGTTCCTTGAGAAACAGGGCAGCAGGAGGCATGTCAAAGTGAGCTCTCTTAGCAGCTGAAAGTGACATCAAAAATAATTTCTTCAATGCCAGTTATATGCATAACCCAGTTATTTGCAGTTCCCATGTTGCTCAAGCTGTAAGTGTATAAACTCTAGGTCTAATAAAACCATAAGACTATAGTCTTTAAATTATTACAGTCAAATTAATTGCTATAGTCTGTAAATGATCTGTTTAAAAGCATAGATGAGAGCAAGGTGTTGCTGATGTTTCACGTTTCTGGACTACAAAACATACCCGTTTCCTAGCTTTCCTTTGCTTCCCAAAAAATCCAGAGAATTGGTAGAACTAAGAGTTGTATGTATTTACATCTCCTCAGAAACTGAGATTTAAGGGAAAAGTAGCAAATGCTAGCAGATCTTCAGTGAAATCCTAAGACAAGACCATTTTGCAGGCTAAGTGACCTTATATCTGTGGCATCCATCTCCCTGACAAGAAGCATGAGATGTATTTTGCCTTGAGATACAAAGGCAGGATGCAAATACTTGAAGTGACAAAACAGCAGCCAGAGGGAACCTTGCACCCAGGTGTTTGCTCCTTACCTCTACTTTTTCTACCACCTGCTTTCCAAAGGAACACACTTTGGTGGAACAGGTAATGACCATGTTTTCTGGGCTCTCATACTGGCTGGAAACACCATAGAAAGATCTGGATTCATCTTCAATATTAGTATTCAAATCAGCCTACCAAAAAAAAGAGCAAGATAAATTCAGATAGTTATCAATAGATAGTTGTGGCATTTTCTCTCCATTACCTTGCCAAGATAGTAAGGTACTGGGAGTGTCCCCAGCTCCTTAAGCAGACCAATGTGCATTGAGCAAGCAGGAAAAATCTGAAGAGAATTGAATAAATTCCTATTTCCACTTCAGAAAATGGTGTGGATTTGCATACACATTGGAGAAGTCTGGTGGAATATTCTCCTAACATTAAAAACATATGACATGGCTTGGAGGTACTCACAAAGCATGTGGAGAGCAGACTGCAGAGACAGAGCAGTGCAACAGACAGGCTAGACTGGGCTGACTCACCAAGGAAGGAATAATGGTAAAGCTACAGTAGTAAAGTTTTTCAGCCTAGGAATGTAGGTAAGGAAGAAGAGACAGCAGAAAAAAAACAATGTGTGAGTACACACACACATCAGGCTCAGGTACTACAAATGTAAATAGACAGGATACAACATAAGGAGTGTAGGTTACTGATGGATCCAGCCCAGTTACACCTGAATTCAAACTCATCTGCAGCAGCAGTCACAGTTTGCAAATGTGGGTGCCTCAGGCTGGCCAACCAAAGCCTCCTGTTGGGACTTAACTCCTAAAAATCCTGGCAGTCTGAAGCTTCCACCAGGGGTCATTCCAACCGCAGTAATGAAACACGTGGCGGTTCCCTTACGCTCCAGAAATGCTACGGGTGTGTGGGAATGCCCAGCTCAGCTTCCTCCCCTTCAAAACTGAAAGGGCAGAGCTTGTCTATGCTCCACAAACCCAGGCGTGAATTTACGTCAGCGTAAAAGCAAGGAGCAGTTCTCCAGAGCATTTTATTCTCCAGAGCATTTTATTCTTCCAGTTTCCAGTGGAAACTGAAGAAAGCGTGTTCCTGCTACAATGGACACAAAGTGACTAGGACAGCATTAGATGCCATTCTAGCAGGGTTTTCTTAACCAATGTCAGTGAAGAGTTTTTTTTATTTGAGATCTAGAGCAGCACTAAGGACAGGCAATGTGGTGGAACAGAACCACCACAATAATGAGTGCCCCTCTTTCTTTGCCATGCAAAATACCTGTCTCTTATCTGCCGTGAGATAATAAATACTGTTAGCTTAGTTGTCTTAAGGAGCAACTTCACAAAAGTGAAGTTTAGGTCAGTCTAGCGAGTGACAGTCAAGTTTTCTCCCCTTCTGTGAGCTTGCCTTTGTGGCACCACAAAAGATGAGGGCACAAAGATTGCCTATTTTCATAGCAACACATACTCAGATTGGCTTGAGTCTCTTGAGAAACTGCATCTCAGAATTGTAGTTTGACGATGCCAGGCTGGTCCTGACATGAAGAGAGAGCAGCAGAAGCATTCTTCCAGAGCAGTTTGTGCTTTCATTCCTGTTGTACTGACACACATTTCTGTAGCTGTATTACAAGGCTCACTGAGGAATTGCTCAGTTAGTTCTCAGTGGGATCAGTTCCCTGGCCTGATTCAGAAACACTTGTGTGTGTTCAAAGAATGTGTGGGCAGCAAGAGGGATAGCAGAAGGCAGGACAGCTTATTCTACTGAATTATTATGACCATGCTGAACACCTCAGTATTAAATAACTGTAGTTCTGCAGCTACTTTCTTTGTACCACAAATGGACCTGTATTACAGGATAGCAGTGTTACTCCATTCTGCTTTAGGGTTTTATTAAATTACTGTAATACTGTACTTTAATACTGTAATACTCATTTCCATGTCAATGCAACTAACTGTATTTCACCCACACTCCAACTGTCTGAATAAAGATTCATTTCTTCCCTTGTCCAGAGAGGAACTAGACCAGGAATCCTTCACAATATTTTTCAGCTATTTCCCTTGGGAGTGATAAACACAATGTATGGACTCAACTCCGCTCTTCCAAAGAAATTGTCCCACCGAGTCAAAAAGAACAAAGAGTCAAGGCTACAGAGGCTTGGTCAGACCACTGCTACATAAACACAGCAGAGGCTCTCATTGCAGAACCAGACAAACATTTTCAGGGTCTCACTAGTAAAGTTAAGGTTACATCCTCCAAAAGACTCACTGCTAAAATTAAAAATAAGTGCACTCAATATGAAGCAAAGCAAAAATGTGCTAGTTCCACTTTATGAGAAAAGCTTCACTAGCCCTAAGAAGCCACTCCACTCCACAGTTTGATAAGTCTCCCATCAGAAGGCCAGACTAGAATTTCACAGCCAATTAACATCTAATTAATCAACATTAATGGCAAAACTATGGTAATACTGTTTGAATTAAGGAGTCATCACCATTCACTGACATTATGTACAATCAGATTCCTAGAAGCCCTGTTGCAGTGGAGCAGTGGGACCAGTGGGAGTTGGAACTCCCTCACACTTACACTGCACTTTTTATTCTAAAGCTTGTCCCATATTATGGGCTAGGATGGTCAGACATGGAGTGATTAGTCACCAAGAGCTGTGCACCCAACCTCCATCACCTTTGCAGATCTCATAAACACACACACGTGGAATTTCAGCAGCTCCAGGGAATGACAGTAGCAGTTTGCTGAGGGCTTCAGCTCATGTTTGCAGGAGAATGGAGCTGGAGCACCCCAGACACTGCTGGCCTTACAGTTACAGCTTTACAGCTGCTGCTTCCCACCTTCTCAAGGAAGGCACTGCCCCTGTACCAGGGATTATTTAGCACACACGTATCTGCTCTTGAAATATTTGCAACCTGGTTTATACATGTGAACTGAAAATAGCAATGGTGTACATGAATACAAGACCAAGGAACAACTCAGGAGGGGAACTCCAGTCTCTTAGCTTTCCCTGCTGTGGAGATTGTTACCTCCTGAAGGGAGACAAGGCAGAAAATTGGGAAAGAACAATGTAATCTGCCATAGCCAGATTAACTTCTAAATGTAAACTGGACACTGGGATAATTCATGAAAGGATGCAGTTAAACTTCTCAGGGTTGCACAAGGACAAGACCATAATGACCAAAACTACTGCATTTAGCTTAACATCTAAAAACACTATGGCCTTCATGCCTAGATTCCTACAAGCTCCTCACAACACCTGGACCATCAGGACTACATTGCTTTTCTAAAGAAAACCTTGTGTGAAAGCACATCCAGTGCTGGAGCAAGCACCAGAGGTGAGCAGAGACAGGTCTGATTTACTGTGTCCAGTACATTCCACCCTGAAAAGATGCAAGGAAATAATTGTGACTCTGATTCAAAGGAAATTCATCTTGCCAGAACTCCATCAAGCAGGAAGGCTAGTCTTCACTTTATAGTCTGGGAATGCATAGAATTTTTTTTATATGTAACTGGATGTGACTAGAACCCAGGTGCCTCAACTCCTCCCTGGCAAATGCCCTAGTATGTCCAACAAATGAGATGAGCCTTAAATACATTCCTTACCCCAACCTAGGCAGCCAAAGGAGATATAAGCAGGATTTAGGAAAGCCTCATTGAGGGGGCTGAGCTGCCTGGCCCCCCAGGCTCCTAGTTGTCACTGCTAGAGCAGGCTGGCACTGCGGGGGCAGCAGGAGCATTCAGGCTGTTGGGTGGTGTCCAGCATTCAAACAGCTGTTCTCAGTCTCTTTTACAGGCAAAGGTAGAAGATCAAATAAACGAGGCATATTACAAGCTAAATCTGAGTCACCAGCCACCAGCTGGACCATAGTACTTTATCTGACAAAGTCAGGGTTCTCGCTTTCTGTCCAAGAAGTTCCAGATGCAAAAACCTGTGCACACTCTGGCAGAGCAGAAATCTGATGTGTCTGAGACGTGTTCAACTTGCTGTGCAAGCTCAGCACAGATGGCACATGTATCCATACCTTGCCTGATGACTTCCAAACATGCTGAAACCACAATCACTGAGATATCTGTGACATAGCACGTCTCAGATATTCACATACTGCATGCAAGAGTGAATCTGCCTGCCTGGGGGGAAAACATTTCCTCCTTTCCAGAGAAGTAAGCAGAATGTTTAATTACCTACAAGACAAGATTTCTAGATGGAAGAGAAGGGATTTGTTCCAGGACGAGCATAATCCTCCACAAGTTAATATGTTCCTCTCTCCCCTCCATCTCTGGAAAAGATTCTTTGAAAATACTTCAGCAATCCAGTCTTTCAATCTGCCTTTTGCTGCCAATAATCTCTACACTGCTGAACACCGTGGGAAACACCTTTGTTGGAAGAAGTGCTATTGGCAGAGTCCTCTTACATAAAGGCAGCAACTGGAGTTGGTGCTGGTGAAGGCAGGTGAAATTAATGTGTGCAAAAATCATAAAATTCTCTGTTTCTAGCTGCTGTCTTGTTTGTTGCCTCAGTAGTACCAAGAACAGAATGGATGTGGAGACCAAATTGCCATTCCTTGCTCTCCAGGCAGTTTTATGATTGAAAGCATCCAGTGGGCAAGGCAGGGTGCCGAGGGCAATTTGCCCTGCTGGATTTTGACTGGATTTGCTTGTGGCAGGAGAGAAGCCAAGTGCAGGACTGCAGTTTCCAGCCCACCCCTTCAGCACTTCCCCACAAAAGTATCTTCCATTTAGCTGAAAGAAGACGCTCAGTGATTTTACTGCCTATCACCAAGAAGAAATTACTACAGACATTCTTCACAGGCAGGACAGGGCTCCCAAGAAATTCCCCTGATTCACATCTCTGCAGATGGCTGCTTTGTGCAAAGTACTACCTGTCCTGAATTCCTGGTTTGTCACTTTCCTTCTGGCTTCCATACAGAGCCTCACAACTTCTGAAAGCTCCAAGTTGCAAGGGGCACCATTCTACTAACGTGCAAAGCCCTGAGAACGCCTCTTCCCCAAACTATTAATAACGATCCACATAGGAGGAGTTCACGGGGAGAAGCAAGGAACAGGTGGCAGAGATAATATTAGCCTGGAAAAGAGCAGGCCTGCCACTGCCCATGTGTTGGGAGGCTGATGTCTCACATTCATTGTCGTGTGCTAGAATGCACTTGGAGCACAGAGAAATGTCACACAGATGTCATACACAACTTGCCAAGCCAAGTCCAAAAATCAGTTCATTGTACCAAATTCCCAATGCCAAAATCAAGGAAGATTTGCACACACTGCAATACTGCTTATGCTTCAAACTCATCAACTTTTAACTCTTAGCTGTTGTATGGATCATTTAAAGCAACTTTGAACAAACTTGAAGATCTCTTTCTCAGTCATACTAGATCCTCAGTGCTGCCACTGAGATCAGGAGACCTCAACCCTGGTGTTTAGAATTAGGCCTCTGGTACACAACAGCTCATCTGCTATATCCAGTGGTTACTGTAGCAATGTCCATGCCTCAGGTTCTTCAAGCCTAAAACTGCAGATACACAGCCCCAGCTTACTCATTCCTTGTTTTTTTAAAGTCTTTGTCATCTGCAACCACAACTTCAACTCAGAACTTCTGAAAAATCAATCATATCTTCATGTCTCAAAACATCCCTTTGAAGTATTTAATTCTACTCACCATTTTATCCTAAAATTATGCTATAAATTCAACAGTGTAGTAATTGCTTTATACAATACATCTTTGAACATCAACAGCATATTTGTATAGTTGTTTAGAGCTATCAGGCAGCAAAATGAAAACACACCCTAGCACATACTGCTACAAAAGTATGAAAATGCAGAGGAATATAAAAATTTCTGCTGAAATCTAGTTTTCTTCCCCTTTTTTTTGTTTTTAATCACATTGCCTTATCTGTGGAAAGTGTTTGTTCATTTATTTGCTTCTTAAAAGTCTTAGAAGCTTCCATTTAACTAATGACTTTACTTGTAAACTTTGCCTATTTCTAAGTGACAAGCTATAATGTTGCCACCAATAAAACATGGTGTTAACTCCAGATGGGATTCAACAATGCAAGGGCACCAAAAAAAGAATCAGACAGTCAAAATATAAGTATAGAGTTGCAGAGCCCCACAATATTGTGCACACATTGGAGTAAAGATGTTTTGAATCCTATGTAACATCTCCTTAATCAATCCAAATTCCAGTGAGCTGATACCCTCTGAACACCAGACACCTCATGTGGGAACAGAAAGAGCCCAACTTGATGACATGCCACCATCTAAATCTTTCAAAACCCTGATAGAGGTTGGTCTGGCATGGTGCATAGGCCACATTTACAATTCTGATATTACAATCCCCAAACTGAACAGCAGAACAACAGCAGAAAAGCACACTGTCAATTTGCATAAATAAAATCACAGTTGCACCAGATCACAATTTCATGATTTCTCTCAAGCCAAGGAGTTTGAAGTGTTTCATTCTCTCTATGCAACATCTCCTTCTAAGCTCTTCCTTTTGGTTCTTGAAACTTCCAAAGCACAAAAGGCAATCAATACCTTTCAAAGGGTGCCCTGTCAAAGGATAAGCTTCTCAGCAAGGTGCTGTTTTCTCTCCCAGCCAGAAAAGGGCTGATCTTTCACCTTTTGTTTTGAGCACTCCAGGAAGGCTTTGTTGTACTTTGCCAGGAGCTAATCCCATGAAGGGCTCAGCCCAGGAGCACAGAGACTGCAGGTAATAAAATTATGTGTCCCCAAAAATCATCAGCAACCAACACTCTAGGCCTGGGCCCTTGAGAAGAAGACTCCCAGCCAACATTCTCAAACTTATTTCTGGAAAGGCTAGGCTTGGGACAGCTGGGAAGTTGCATCTCAAGGCACTTAACTCTTCCTTCTGAAAGCACCAGTCAGGAGGCTTTCTAGCACCACTTTGTATGAAGGGAATGAGACATAAAAGCTCATTTTTCATCATCTCACTCTGACCTGAGGTTGAATTATATGGTAAACTCAAGGTGAAAGGCTCCAAATCCCATTACACATTCCCTCAGCCATCTACTGTACAACTGCCCTGAGCTACTATTATTTTTAATTTCATAATTCTTACGATAATATCGATCACTGAAGCTATTTTGTTTGTACCTTGAAGCACAATGGCACACTTTTTGCAAATTTCAGTTAAATCACAAAAATCCAAATTGAGTGAGCAAGCTTTTGCCAGGCTGATTTCTGCCAATTTACCAGAAGTCATTTCAGTAATATATTATCAGCATAATCCAATTTCATTATATGTTTCTCTTATCTTTTGCTCTGCCTGCACTAAGTATGCTTCTGTAAATTATTAGTACTTGGATAACACAAAATGCAGCTACAGACACAGGAGAAGAGATGGAAAAGTATTGTTTCTGACACAACACTGAGAGAAGTAATGCAAAAGAGTATTCAGAGAATAATTTCCTTGAATTCTTTACTTATACATAGATAAAAAATTCTAGAGGGTCCAAGCACATCTGCAGGCAGTGGTCAAGAACAACTCTACAGATGGACAATGTGAAAGATACATCTTGCTGCAGGCCAGAAAGTGTGCCTTGTGGGGTCAAGGAAAGGTCTTGTGGGGTCAAGAAAAGTGACAGTTGTGGCCGTATTAAGTTGGCTACAAGGAAGAATTTGTTGGGAGGCAGCAGTTTTCTAACAGCCAGCAAGGTCACAGCTTTTAAAGTGAGAAATTTCATAGCAAAAGGGTACCCTACAAAGGGCCCTTCCCTTACCCAGAATTTGACAAGGAAGAAGGCATTAGCTGGCCCCCTTTCAAAGAGCTCCTTCAGGCCCCCTTTCTTCTCAGGGAACTTGTCATAGATCTGCCGGATATCCACTGCCTCGAGGTAGGGGTCATTGTAGCTGGGGCTTGACTGCCCAATGTGCACAAACAGGTGTTTGTTATACTGCAAGAGGGAAAACATGGAGTTAGAAAACTGTTCAGTACCATTCAGTACATACTAAACATCCACTGTCCTTCACAGAAGACTACTGGAAGTCAATGAAGATTTGATAGCACTTTCTAAAAGAGCAGAAGAAATCAATATAAATATCTCGACTAATACCAGCTCATGCTGTTCTCTCCTTCCTATCAATACATTCATGCTTCTTCCTTCTCTGAAACACTGTTGTAGGGGTTGTTTTCTTCCTGTATTCACTCCTAAATCATTGCCTCGTTCTGCTGCCACATAGTCTGAAATAACCTGAGACACAGAGTGTTTTACCTGTGACAGGGCACTCAGTCAAACATCGATGCTCCTGTCCTATGAAGAGCCTGTAATCCCACAGCAGATATATCCCAGGCAAATAATAGTGAACTAAGGCAAGCCTTTCTGAACTTCCCTATCTCAGCCCATCACCAGAGCATATCTCAAGATGCAGAACAAAAAGGTTTAGTGAGAGAGGCAAATCTTACTACTTCCATCTCATATGTGGCACCATGGAAACACATTGCAAATTCATCACAGTTACCACCAACTTTAAATTCTCAGCACACCAAAAAACACATGGCTTTGTGTGATCTTAGCAACTTCTGAGTTTGGGTTCTATATTGGAGTCAATCTTATAAGGCTGGACAGGACAGCCAGAATAGCCTGGCAGGGTTTTATGACCTCAGTGCCTTGGGCTCTGGTGTATGAATGCCCATGACCCTGGACAGGGAAGCCAGAAGCACATTGCACAGATCTGGTTCTATCACTACTTATCCTCTAAGAGGAGGATATCTGGTGTTTCCCAAAGATGTCTTTCTATTCTCTGAAGAGCAATGAAGCAAGTATTTCCATACACATAGAGCAGTATAATACATCCATGATGAACAGGAGCCATCCAAAGATGCAAAATTAATGAGGGGTGGAAGCAAGGTGCGTTTCTTACTGTGTCTTGGTCTTGTTGTTGTTCCAAGAATGCAGAGAACTCTAACATCCAAAGTTTGGAGCTAGCAACCCTTCGTCCTTGCCAAGCTGGTGCTGATGGGGAAGGTGAGAGGCCAGTAGGAGACTCAAACCCTAAGCACAAAATTTATATAACAATAATTTAGAAAAAAATGGCAGTAGCTTTCCAATAGAGCACCTACTGTCAAAGCTGACTCATAATTTTCTTATGGTTCATTCATCATGCAAAAATATTATTCACAAGGTCTTCAGTCTACCTGTGCTCTAAATGGCTTGTCAGTCGCCCTCTGCTAAGACAGCACTGCCAGGGGTCATGATGTAAAAGACAAACTACCCAGGTTTGACACCAGAGAAAACATGTTCAGCAATTTTAAGAGGTCTTAGATGGAGCCCTAAAGGAGCAGTGAAATAAACTGTTTAGTATCAGAATGAGGTGTCACCATTAGTCTCTCAAAATGGGGAAGCTGAGAAGGAAAAGACATCTGTTATTCCACTAAATGAGAAATTAGGAAGGCAACCATGTTATGACAGAGAACAGTGTTCTAGAGCATGAAGCATGGTGGAAGACCAGTAGAGTTATGTAAACTTTTATTTTCTGCTGAGCCAGGAGAATAAAAAAAACATTACAACCAATATAAAACAGGAAGAAAAGTTTTATAAAATAAAATTTAAAAGCTTCAACTCTCTCAGTTAAAGGATGAGAACAGGTAATAGGAAATCATATAAAATTGGTTTTGGTTCATTGAAATGTTTCAATAGTTTTGAGTTTTTTAATTAACTTTCAAAATTTTTAGAGTGCTGGCTATTTTTGAAGTTGGAATACAATTTCAAAGGAAGGAACTGTATTTCCTTACCTACCTGGTATTGGAAGTGGAGGCTGTACAGCATAAGGTTGTTGAGAAAAAGGTTTCACGCTACAGAAGTACACAAAGAGAGGTGGTTAATAAAAAAAACAACCAAACAAAAGAATATTCTTCACCAAATGTTTGCACAGATTAGATCAAATATTTCTCCTTAGGGAGAAAGTGCATAAGCGCCTTTTGGAAATTATCTTTCTGTGTGGGCGAGAGGGTCATGGGCAAAGACTCAGAAAGCAGCAAGGGGCCAGGACTGGACAAATTAAGATTTCCCTGCAGATGCTCAGCAGGCCCTCCCTCCAGATTTGTTTTTTGACATCCTGATCAGCCTCCTAATACACTGGTGCCCATTAATTTATCCTTTCCTTTCTACTACAAGTAGTTCTGTATCTATGCAAGTGGATATAGGTCTGGGCTGAATGCCTCTCAGACTTCTAAGTCTAAATTCAGAGACTTTCAACACCCACAAGTAAACATAGCTCTCAGGAGAGCTCAGCTCCATTTTGACACTATAAGAAAAATGTAAGGTCTTAGCACTTCACAGATCTTGTAATAGCTAATGGTGTTCCTCAGGCAGTAGAGAAAGCAGCAGAAGAACCTGCTTTGGATGCTCACATGAAGGAATACTTACTCCTGGGAAGATCCAGCTTGGCCTGACAATGGTCCTTGCCAAAACTGCAAGAAAACAACACACAGGCAAAAGTCACCATTCCTAATAAGGACGAAGATTAAAAGGAAGGCTTGCTCTCTTCTGAGGAAACAAACTGCAAGTTCACAGACCTTTAAAGATGTGAGTGAGTTCTCTCTTCTTTCTACATTCCTGGTTTCATTCTTGTGGAGGTGCTGACTGGTCCTTTTTTTTTTTTCATTCTACACACTACTACTACTGACACGCAAGAAACTGACCCAAAAGTGATCTTTAATGTTAAATAATATGCATGCACCTTGTGCCTCTGTCTCCAAAGCTTTTATGATGCTCACTCTCTTGGAAGGACCATTTTCCCCAGGAAAGTTCCACAGCAGTTATTTTGGCAGAAATCAGTGTTTAGAAAATGCTCACTAGACCCAACTCATAGGTACAGGGATGCTGACAGACCTTCTCTATTAAGGATTTTATGTAAGGGCCATCTGATCAAAGTGCTAAGAATAAAATACAGAAAAATAAACTTGAGAAAGGGTCAGCATGGCCCAAACAGATTTATTCCAAAAAGATGCTGGACTAAGAAAGTGATACAGACACTTAAAAAATATTTCAGACAGATGAAAATCCAAAGGAACTGATTGTTCTCTCCCTTGTATCATTAAAAATAATACATAATAAAACCATTGTTTTACATCGGCATGAGCAAAGAATTGGAGCTGTTGAAGCCACATAAGATTTATTCTACAGAGACAATGCCTTTTGGCCCATTCTGTCTCAGTTCTCAGGATTTTCCTGAGCAGTTCCCAACATCCTTTCAAACACTGGAGTGTCTTCTCAAAACTCCACCAAGATACTGATCCACTCACCCCAGAAACAGCAGGGTAGGCTGGTCGTGGGAGACCAGGCAAGGCCATTTTACTATGGAAGGCAGTTGCAGAGATAATCTGGGCAGATGACATTGTAGCCATACTCTGCATGGCTTTATCTTTAGCTGCCTGATCCTACAAGCAAGAGTAGAAACAGAAAAAACAGGATTATTATGATGACTAACAAGTTGCCAGCTCCAAAGCTCTATAACCAGAATTCTCATCAACTTTTCTGTCAGGAACAAGCATTTCTGGAATTCTGGGCAGCAAATTCACCAATAACTGTCCTAAGAACTCTTTAAAGCTGTAAGGCTGCCACTCATTACTACAGCTTCAGATGTGAATATTCATGTTTTCTGAAATGCTAGTTTAAAGACTGCTAAGCATTTATCCTTTCTGTCTGAGGGCTTTCAACCACACAGCTGAAAAGTTTTGTTGTGGAAAGTATGCCCCTAGGGTTTTTTTTTAATAATTGTGTTTTAATAATTGGTAAGAATATTCAATGGGAAAGATTCAGGATTACAAAAAAAAACCCTCTGAGGAAAAGGTCACAAAAAGAGATCATCACCTTCACTGCAAAAACAACTACCTCCCTTTGGGACTGCATTAGTCTCAGGTAGAGTTTATAATTTTACCCCATCTTCAGGGAAACAAAACTTTCTAATCTCCAGGGCATATATGCAGGGACATTCCTTTTGTATTTTAACAGGACTGTAGATTTACACACATTTTTACAGGCAATGACAGCGCCACAGTTAGTGGGTCTGAGGCATGAATAAAACAAACAGCATTCTTCATTTCTTCTTTCAAAGAATAAACAGGCAAACAGAAGCACTTCCCCACATTCTGCCTTTCCTCCTACATTCCCCATAATTAATCTTCATCCTTCAAACATTCCACATTTATCTGTCATTATAATTACCATGGAAAACTCACAGATTAATTCATAGTTCAAAGAGACTGCTGGAAGAGGTACAACAGCCCTTGCTGTCTTCGTCAGGAATTCTCACTTCCCACTTGCATCCACTGAACTGCATTAAGTTCTCACCCTTGGACCTCCATTCTTTCTAACCCCTTCAATTTATCTAAGGTTTTCTAAAGTTCAAAACCCAAATATCCCAATGTGTCTAACAAACAACAACAACACCAAAAAAAAAAAAATTGGAAGAGGCATCCTCAAAAATTTCAATAATAAATGTTAATGTTCAAGTGGAATGATCAGTACAAATGGGCAAAACATACACCTCTTCTTTTTTAGACCATCTGTGAGTCCTGTTAGTACTATTCAAATGAATGAAAGGGAAAACATTTTAAATGCTGAGAGAGTGCCTAACATTCTCCAAAGCTATGGGAAAAGTTTTCAGAATCCAGTTTAAATTATGCTTTAGGGAATAATTGAAGGATTACCTACATTTTTTTACAGGAAATTATTATTTTCTGGTTTTTTCCTAATATATAAGGACTATTTCCCATCGCAGAAATGGATTTTTTTCCTTCCTTTATTTTCTCACTGGAAAAATGGCATTTGTCTACCTGAGTTTATACATGAGTTTATGAGGAAGATGCATTTACTTGTGGAGGTATTAGAAGTTAAAAGAAAATGTAAAATAATCAGGGAAGGAAAGTACTTTACCTATTAACCTCTGCTGTGTTTTTGTTTTAGTTAAATGCTTGACAAACTGCTGGAAAGAGCATGTTTTTAGAAAACATCCTTTCTGTTTCAGCTAATAGTTCTGTACTCATTTCAAGTGTTTCCCAGTATAAAAAAAAGAAGAAAAAAAAGGAAAAAAGGAGAGATAGGGACTCTTACCAAACATTTGCAATGTTTGTATTTTCTTTTATTATTCTTAAAACACATAATAATGATGATGGTGATTATGATGATGATAATACCATCATATCACCTCAATTTCCCACTTTTTTCCTTAGCGCAGATGGTATCTATTAGCCACCCAGGGTATGGAAAAACTACTGAGTTTTGGGAACAGATTTTTCTTCAAGTTTTACCCTATTTCCAACCTGTCTGTTACAGACACAGTGCACACTTTAAAAAGACACCCCACTTTGTGTGGAAACGGCAGCACCGCAGCGACTGCTCTGAAAAGTCACGTAGCTGCTCTGATCACTGGGATATAAACACAAAAAAGTGCACTTGCTATGGAAAATGAACAGTGATAGGAGAGCACACAGCTGTCAGCAGGACCTTGGAAGAAGGGCAGCAGTCTCTGTGATTTCATTTCCTTGCCCTATGGACATGGCCAGGGAAAGCAAAGAAGCAAATGAGTTGAATCAGTGCTCCCGACTTGCCACTGCAGGCGGAAAGGAGCAGCCTGGTCCTGGGGAAGGGTTCTCTGCAGGCAGCTGGGCAGAGCTCACAGCATGGCCTGGGGGGTGTAAAAGGACAGCAGCCAATGGCTCCGTGGAGCTCCCCGAGACACCTTCGTTCCCTGAGAACAGAACCGGCCAGCTCCTGTGAGCTAAGTGGAAACAGGCTCGGCTGACTGGCTTTTCAATCACGCCCAACCCCAGAGCTGTGACACACAAGGAACAGAATCAAGGTTACAGATGTAAGCAGCAGTGAGGCTTTTAACACCCCGGGCAGTTGTTGTTCCCTGCTCCCTCTAACTTGCCTCTCCAGCAGGCCTCCACCTGAATTGACCACTTAACAGCACCACAGGTTTCAAGCTTAGGCAGCCCTACCTGGGTGCACTGAATTAGATAGTTGTAATTTGTGCCTCCTTCTCTTTATCAGAGCAGCTGGAAACACAACAGGCTAATAAAAGCCTTTCTAAAATGGGGCTGGGATGTGGGGGGGGGAGTGTTGTCATGGCTTAGAGGCAATCACTGCTTGCAATGGAGCTGCATTCATGTCAGCACTGGGCAACACTGAGTGCCAACAGCTCACACACAGGACAGTCCATCTGCCCTGATGCCCAGCGAGGAGCTGCCCAGGCAGCCAAGAGGAAGCACATGCTAACAGCCTTCCCTCAGCAGTCAGGGATGTCACGGGCTGTCACGGTTATTGTCACCTGAAGCATGGAAGATCAGGGAAGCAAACTCTCTTCCTTACAGATTACTTATGGCCATACCAAACAGAAAGGTCAACATTCACCTTCCTTCTCTGGCTGTCTCAGTGAAACATAACAAGGCCCAGACCTCACATCCTGCTCAGCAAGCCCTTTCTGGATAGCTCACATTCTAACAGGGGACAGACACCCTCTTCTGCAATTGTCACATACAAACTTGACCTTCTCAACATTTCTGGCAATTCAGTCTGAGCACATAAACCATTTCCCTGCATCAAATCTGAGTGGGAATAAATGTCAAGAGGTTCATTAGGGTGATCTTGGAGCTTTTCCTATGGAAAGGAAAACACAGCTTTTCTCAAGCAAGTATCCAACCATGTTCGCTGTCTCATTAGCTCCGGCCTCTTCAGGTCTGAATTAATCAAGAAGCAAAGTCTATTCCTTGGCACCATTTTACCTGAGAAGATGCCAGTAGCTTTATTGCTTCCTCTCAGTGGACAACTCCACATCACCAGCTCTAGTAGAGGTGGAGCTGGTGCTCTAACAACTGTAAGGCCACCTTTTCCCAAGGCCACCACAACACCAGTGACTGCTTACTGGTCAGCATTTGTAACCATAAACCCTTCCTTCTCAGGAAGGGTTCCCTCTCTGCACACTCCTAAGTCCAGGGGTCTTTCAGATTTGAATGACAAGAGCATAAACTGCAGGTAGAAATAACACACATGAAATTTGAAAAGTTATTGTTTCTTTATTCTTTAAATAGAATTGCTCCAGACGTCACAGAGCTCCAACAATAATGAATGTTTGCACAACATTTCCTGGGAAGAACCTTTTCCTCTCCAGCTTACTACGGTTCAGTGACTAATCTCAGGCTTTTTTAAGGCTATTCAAAGAGGGAACAGCTGACTTGGGGGGCTTGTGTGATATAAGGGATATCCATCATACCTTGAGCTTGGCTTGGATCTCTCTAGCTTTCCGCCTTGCCAGGACCTGGATGTGACTAGATACCTGCATTGAAAGATAAAATTCCATGTTCATTCCAGAGGAATACTTGGTAGCCTCTTGTAGAAGTAAACACACTTTAGGCAGTTATTTAGGGTTAGGGGTAGGAGGGATGTGGGGTAACAATGAGCTGCTTTTTGGAACATAACTCCAGTGCCATGAAACAGAGTGGAGGGCCAGCAAAGATGGACCATCTAAGGCAGGTGTAGGCTGCTCAGTGCTTCATCCAGCATAGCCTGGATATTCATTCCCAAACTACAAAGATTCCTTTCTCATCTTGTGCGCCAGGTATTTTCAAAACCATCATTGCTGTCTTGTCTGCTTGGGCTGAACAAGGAACCTTCATCCCTGAAACACTCATTAGTAGGCCAAGCAAATTAAATTATGCTATTTAACAATAGAAAACTTTGTGGGTCACGATATGATTGGCAGACATGAGCACTATAAGCCTCCTGTCAAATGCCTGAGCTGACTCTTCCTGCTGTTCTTACTAACCAGCTCAGCACAACAACCTCCTTCCAGCAAAGTCAGAAACCACCAACAAGTGAACAGCAAGAAATTTGTTCTCATTAGCCCTCATAATCTGTAGAGGTCCAAAGAAGCACATCCTCACAGGGGAAACCGTACACTTACCTGTTTCCTTGTGCGTGTTTTCCCTGTTCTCAGCTTAATATAGCGGGCAATCAACTCATTTCGGCCTGGAACAGAGAAATAACACAAAAGTTTAGAAAGCAATGACCCCAGCAAGAATGATAATTCCATTGTGTATCTACAGAGATCAGCAGCAGGATGATTCTGTCACACTCTTTTCTTTTTTAGAAAGGAACTTATTAGTACACACGGTAGAAGTCAGAGTTTTAGGAGCAGTCTCCTATAACATCCCCATAAGCAAACTGACAAAGTTTGGGCTAGATAATTGGACAATGGGCTTGATGAAAACTGGCTGAACGGATGGATGGGGTCCCAGTTGACAATAAGCTGACAGTGAACCAGCAATGCACCCTTATGGCAGTTCCCAGTTGCCAACAGGTCAAGGGAAGTGATCCTTCAGCTGCACTCAGCACAGCTGAGGCAACGTGTGGAGTACTGAGTCTAGTCCTGGCCTCCTCAGCATGAGAAAGGTGTAAACATACTGAAGAATGTCCAGCAAGAAGTCAGCAAAAATTATTTAAGAGGCTGGAGCATCTGTCCTATGAAGAGAGGCTGAGAGAATTGGGTAAGTTCAGGCTGGAGAGGACTCGGGGCAGTTTTTAATCAATAATAAAATAAATACCTGATGCGAGGCAATGAAGGGAAAAAGGGAGCCAGTGCCCAGTGGCAGAACAAGAAACAACTGACAAGAATTAACACATATGAAATTCTGTCTAAAAACAATTTAAAAAAATTAAAAACCCAACTTTTTTTACACTAAGGGTGGTTAAACATTAGCACAGGCTGCCCGGAGAGGCTGTAGTCTCTCTCCTTGGAGGACAGTCACAACCTCCTGGACACTGCTTGAGCAGCAGGGCCAGACTAAGCAATCTGAAGAGATCCCTTCCAACCAAAAGGAGCCTGTCATTCTGTGTAACTGAGTCCAGGAAAATAAACAACAGTAGGGAAGTACATGGAAGCAGCTAGACAGAATTTACCAGTGTGATATGATACAGTGAATTACAAGTGCTTTCAGGCTCCTGCAGGCAGACCATCCAGCTTTATTACACTGCTCCCATGTATCACACCTAAGCAGTCACACAGATTTTATTGTCTTTCTGGAGGTGGAGGAATTACGAGCAGACACAGAAAGGCAGCAGTTACACATCTGAACTCTAGGCAGGTTCAAAGCAGAAAATATGAGAGAAAAAGAGTGGGCTCTGCCAAATAATACTTTTGTGGTGACCACAGTAGTATCAAGATAGTACTGCAATAAAAAGTTGGGAGTAGGAGCTGCAATCTCGGTATGGCTGCAAGTGTTTGCAGGATGAAGCAGGAAGGAACTGGGAAACAAAGCCACAGCTCTCGTGAAGTTGTAACAAAATTATAAAACCCCAGTATTGTCTGTGGAAAGTTTGTGGGCAAAGAACTTGTGTATTAGGACATGCCAGACATCAAAAGGTAAAGTGAAATCAGTATTAAATTATCAGTATTAACTATTCCAATAGTTAAATATATCCATGAAAAAGCTGTAACTTGTTTTTATTTTAAATTCTTTATTTCACTCAACTCTAAAATAAAGTGTATGCAAGTAAAGACTGCTGAAATTGACCACTCAAGCCTTTAGGGAAGAACTGGCAAAGCCCTTAATTCCATCTGTTTCTGAAGCAGAACAATGCAAATGTCTATGACTGCAGTTACGCCGTGTTCATGAAACACAACCAATGCACACAAAGGGATGGGAAAGCATTTTTAATGTACAGATCTTAGTCTTTCCCTAATGGTATCATTGTAGCAGCTCCCCTTATTCCTCTGAGAGAAGAAACAGGTCTGCAGCTGAGAAATCAGCCCCAGCTCCTGTAAACACAAATTAATAACTGTGTCCGTGCCAGAAACACAATGCCCTGCCATGTAAGCACTGACCTCTTCAGTTCCCAGTTTCTGCTTTAGCACAGTGACATGCCCAGGAGAGTTTGTTTGGTGGGAGCAGATGCTGTTCTGCCACCTTCCACCTGGCTGCTCTCCCAACCCATGTAAACCATTTCCACAAAGCCGACACCAATTACTGGCGACACATATCCACACCACCTTCCTCTAGTGCCAACAATAACATCTATGGCTTCTCAAAGCTTCCATCTGTTTAGACATGGATCCAAACTGAAAGGTAAGAAACAACTGAAGTGATTCTTCTCAGACAGATGCCGACATATAAGAAATTTCAGAAGGACTGTTTGACACACATGCGAAATGGGAAATGTGCTGAACAAAACAAGGCACTCAAATCCCATTATCTGTAAAGAAAGAAGGAAAAATTTTGTTTCAACAAGAGGACCCTTTGAGAGGCAAGGGGAATGAGTTAATAGAAAAGAGAGGAAAAACTAGCCTTGAGAAGAAGTGGATGTGGAGAATTTCAGGTAAAATTTTAAAGGGCACATATCAGGCTATACTGAAAATTTGAACACACGGGAACTCTCCAGACACTGGCTCGATTATGGGTCATACTTGCAAAACTAATTTCAACGGATTGTCAACCAGATACAATAAATTTTATGGAGCAAATTCATATGTATAGCATGTCAAATTAGGTAAAGAAATTACAGAAGCTGAACAATCTGACAGAACACCATTCTGCTTTAGCAGTAAGGGGCTGCAGGTGTAACTGGTATGAAAGGATGGATGCCATGAACAGCTCTGTGCCAGTCACAGTCAATTTCAGCCACCACCAAACCGGATGAAAATAACAACCAATCCATCAAATCCTCAACCAGTCAGAGGAGCACAAGCTACCTTTGCTCAAATGCACTTTGGAAAGGGCAAGATCCAGTAGGGACAGGAAACGCATGAGGAGACACTAAAGGAACCACAAAAGGAGACACTAGAATGCACAGGAGAAATACAAGATATGTTAAAATACGAATATTGAGAAAAGGAGACGTGATAGGGGACATTCCTGGGGATGTGGCTGGAAAAAAAATCTTGGAAGAACTTGCTCCATGACAGAAGAACACTTTGGAGCAACTGCAGCACCCAACGCCAGAGCAGAGACAACTCTGAAAGGACTGCAGCCCATTAAAAACCCATGCAGAGATGAGAAGCAGCTAGAAACAAGGAACACCAGAGGGGAAACAAAACAAAATAACAACAACAAAAAAAAAGCAGGAACTGGCAGAAAGAGAGCTTTACAGAGTGATGCCAATCTCCTTCGTCACCCAGCACCTCATCAAAGGAATTAAGAGGGACTGAGTGTTAAGAGAGAACAAAAGAAGGGAAACAAAATAGGAAGCAGGGAGGAGAGACAATAAACTGTAGTCAAGCCTGGGAAACTGGGAGGTATTTCCACAAGTGTGCATTTAACTGTGTTCGACAACAGCAGCACCAAAAATTGCAAAGTTCTCTCAGGCCATGTACTTCACTGAAAAAGACAAGTGGGAGGGGAAATTGTTGTACAAATTGCAAATATTAGATGCCAGTACAGAAATTCTCTAGAAAGAAATTCTACACAGAGAGCAAAATTTCCCATTTTAGAATTCACTTGCTAATATCTCTCATACAGTCTTCCTATTCCAGAAGTGTGTCCTCACAGTCAGGTTAAAACAGAAAAGAGGCAGGGCAGGTTATATTGGGCTAATAAAGATACTGGTAGCACAAAAAAAAAAAAAAACAAAAAAAAAAAAAAAAAAACAAACAAACAAACAGATCACTCTACAAAGACATTCATCACAAGCATTACTAAATATAGAACTATGTAAATTGCCAACCCAGTAAACTGCAGCAAGGCATTATTAAATTACCATGAATCAAAACTGCAAGAGAAGCAAGTCCTAAATGTCTTTTGTGTTTCTTATCAGTAGCTAGATGTAAGCAGGTGTTATGTGGCTGGAAGTCTGTAGGTTCACAGGCTCTGGAAGGCACCTTCTTTGTTTCACAACCCCGGCTGCAGGGTCAGCAAAGACCAGCACTCCTCACTTGGCTGGAACAGGCAGAGCTGTCATAAACCGTCAGATGGTTCATTTTTTAGAGCCCTGTGAAGTGTCCCTCAGTAATCTGATCATATGTTGTGTTCTTAGAATAACTCCCGCTGAGGTCTGCCATGGTCACCAGAACCTGCCAACAGTTGTGACTCCTCTGTCGAAACCGCGCGTTGGGTTTCACGGAGCTCCAGCCAACATTCCTACTGTGGCACAGCACCTTTATCCTCCAGGGAGCCTTCCCCTTGGAAGCATGGCACGAAAAAAGGTAGCCAAGAGATAACTCTCTTGTCTTATTTACCTCTCATTCTTAACAGATGAATTTCCAAGGGCAGCAATTTGTTTCCCATTCTGTCTTACACTAAACTGCAAAATGTTGCATTCAATAGTTATGCAGGAAGGAATTGTTAGGAGAAATGAATAAGGAGGCTTTTGGATTCTCCATTCTACACTTGTGCACCTTTGAATATAACTGCAAAGAAGTGTCTTCCTGTAAGGAGGAGGGATAATCGAAGGGAATTCCCATCACCAGAGAAAGCATTTTCCAGTCCTACCTCAAAGCTTCATGCTGACCTTCTGTTAGTAAAGTTATATTAATTCTTTTCCCTCTCATAAGCAGTATCTCTTCCTCACACACCTATTGCCAAAGAAAGTGAAATCAAAGAATTCAGTGATTTCTGCAAAATCCTTCCAGTGGGAAATGTCATGGAAGTGTCTTTCTTGGCAGATTCTGTATCTTTCTGCACCCAAAGCAAACATTTACAGCAACATTGTAAGAAGTTCTATAAGAGAAGCAACCATCCAGCTGTATCCAGTGAAAGGTTTATCAAAGCGAGGTCAAGAAAGCAATCTCAGCTCTCATTTCAATCTCTTTGTGTCACTTAATGATGTCTCCTGGGACATGACTATCTCCTTGAACTTATTTAATTAACTGTTGGTTACAATCAGCATAAACATAATGAACTGTGTGCATCAGACAAATAAATCTAGACAAGAGAGGGAAGGTAAGGACACCTCATCTGTCCACCAAATGTCAGTATTTCTCTGCGCATACAAAGCAGAACTGCCAACCAAGTCTTACCAGAAAGACACTCCCTGGACAAAAGCAGTGTGTGGTTGCATGTCCATATGGGAGTACCTGCCACTGTGGTCTGCCCCATCCACAGCTCCCTGCACAGCCTTACTTCCCATCTCTCATTCCTCTGCTTCCTCCTCCCAACTATGCTAAATATCTTCCTGGACATCAGCCATTCCAGAAATAAGGTGTCAGAAACCACACGTTTGTCTTTTTGATGGTTATCAAGATGCACAGACATCCAACCTTTACGAATATAATCTAGTTTTGGTGCTACCTTTATTAAGACTTTTTTTTCATCACAAACAATAAAGCCTTGGTGAGAAGATTTTGTTTGGTTCCTCTACTCAGGGGGCAATAATGGAACTTAATACACCACTAGGACCATCATCATACTGTGATCATTTCCCATGACCATGGAAAACCATATTGCATTTTATGGCACTGACCCATCCTATGAAGACATCTTTGACCCCACCAGAGCAGAACTTCAGTGCTCAATACTCAGGTTCAGGTTTCCATAGCAGAGTTACACACACCAATGAATTTTATATTCAGCTGGGAGAAGAAAATTTCCTCACTCTGATCACTTATTCCCTGCTTGAATTTTCTCAGGATTAACCTTCCACACAAAGATTCTCTGAGCTCGTGCAGTACCTACAGTAAGGGGATTTTGAGATAAGGAATCAAAGGTTAAGCCAGTACTTCTGAAAAATATCGAAACAGTCAAAGCCTGAAAACACAACATTGAAGGGATTAACACCATCACAGTCAGCTCTTCCCCAAAATACCTATTATCATCATTTGACTGTGCAAGTTCTGAGCTCCTCTTTCTTCTGAAATGACAAGTTCAAAGCTTTATGTGCTGGGCAGAATGCACCAGTCAAGCCCCTCACATGGCAGTCGGGTGATTCATCTGTCTGAGGTCACAAAACTCAGTTGTCTCATCTACTAACTGGTCTGAAATTGAAACCCTCTCTTGTGTAAAAGGTCTTTTGCTGGAAAGGTGTTTACTTCTCTCCTTTGCCACTGCACAGCCTAAATTCACAGCCAGAAACACAAAGAGTGCTACCACCTTTTAGAAAACTGCTGCTTCTTGATGGTCAGTTTAAGATGCTCCACACAAGGCTGGGGGATAAGAACTACAGACCCTGCAGTTTTGGGGAAGCCTCTTATTTGTTCCAAAGAAATACTGGAGATAAATGAAAAGTTAACCACCATGGATGTAGTTGGACCAATCTGAAGAGGTTTCCCTCTCCTCAGCTGGTCATTCCTCCTCCTGCAACATCCCATCAAGTCCTGTGTGCAGGTGTACCAACTAAACTGATGGAAAAAGGGGAGGGGGGACAGGGGAGGAAAGACTGACATGCACCACTGTAATTACCAAGAATTAAAAAATAAAACTCCCATCCCCTTTTGGATTTTGTTGTTGATTTGTTTTGTTCTCCGCCCCCCATCAGCCTATTTTTAATTGGATTGGTGAACTAGTTCATTTTGTGGTCACATTAACCACGGCAGCAGCACAGCAAAGAGAACAGAGCAAGAAGAATCGGTGCAGAACTTCTTAAACCAGTTTTGCCACCAGAGGAAACTGTAGCCTGGAACTGTACTCACCTAACCCTCACACACAAACAGGCTGGTAAAAAAAAACCGGGCAAGGCACTTCCTGTGCTTGCATCATATGTCTAAAGGCTAAACAGCATTAAACTGCCTTCTAATTACTGCCCCAAGGGCATGTGGAGTTATTCCTTGTAAAGATGAGCATTTTCTAAGGCACAACAATGTATGCAGGCAGAAGTCCCTCCCCATCAGCCTAATGGGAAGCTCCAGGCTATGCAGCTCTTCACCACACCTCAGTCTTTAGTAGTGCTTTTCAGTGCATAAATTGAATGTCCTCATCAGCTGTGTTTTCCCACATTATTGCCTCAGGCCACAGAAATGTAAATTAATCCATCCAATAAGTACTCTTCCATATACACGTTAAGGGCTGCAAAAGGAGCAGAGCTGGGACTTGTTCTGGTACTTCCCAGGGTTAAGACTTATAAGAATCCTACAAAAAAATGTTTAGATTCAGTTTGGCTGGGAAATCCCACAATCACACCAAAGCAGCTGCATATAATAACATGAGTCCTTCATATGCCAGGGAGTGTATCAGGTAACACCTGAAAGAGCCAATAACAATCCTACATGGAAAGGCATGTCAAACTAACAGCATTCAGTCTCTTGGGACACCTGAGAATGACCTTATTGAGGCACAAAGACACTTTACTCACTAAGTCCCAGATTCAGAGAAACTCGACTATTGAGAGTACCACTGAAACCAATGTTTAACTGTAACAGCATTTTCCAGTTACCATCAGTCAAAGTTCTACATTACTGACCTGGACATCTACTAAATTCCTCCTTAGATCAAAAAATGTCTGCTCATTTTGGTGTCTTCTAATATCTGTGGGGCATCTGAAAGCAATTCTCAGTGATGTTGTCTTAAGGCATAGCAAAACTTTAGCCTTTCTACTGATTTTGTGCTCAGCTGCCTCTGCCAGCACCAGCAGTACAGAGTTTCTGGCAGATTTCTGCCCCAACTGCTAATCTTGTGCACGTGCCCAGTGACAGGCTGACCAAGCACTCAAAGCTTCAGCTACAACAGAAATTAGAACTGAAAGGGGTCTGTGAGATCTGTGCAGCCACTTGCTGCATGACCAGCACAGATCATGCAGTTCTTAGGGCAGCTGGTCTGGTCTGGCTCAGTCCTGTGAGGAGTTATGACTGCTTCACTTAGCACTTCCCAACCCAGTCCCAGCCAAATGACTGAGAATTACACAGCAGCCTCAAGGAGAGCAAAAGAACCCAGAGACTGTTCTTGCATTATATGAATAAATGAATACTGATTTTTAAAGCGGAATGGCTGCCACCGCTCAACTTCAGTTCAGTGCAGTCATTGCCTGTTACCACTTTAAGCCATTACGTTATAGATTCGGCTTAAGTACCTGGGCACTCCTGAAAAATGTGGTTGCCTTTCCCCTTCCCTCCCTCTCACCAAACTGTTCCATGGGTCACTTCAACTCTAATCTGGCAGAAATCTGTCCAGCTCATTTTGCCAACATAGTTTGCTATCAGGTTAGCAATCTAACAAGGAGTCTGCTAGAAACTGAAGTTTTCCTAAAGAACAGGAGCACAAAACCGTAAGCAGAGCAGGGGAGCAAGGAAAGAGGAGTGACCACTCCCTCTTCTGCTATGAACTGTAAGGTCATCCCACCATTTCTGAAGGAAATTACTCTTGGTCTCAAAGACAACAGTTCCACACCATCCCAACATTATCAAGAATAGTAATTAAAGATGTCATACTCTGTAACAGGTGAAAAGAGAATGTGAACAGAAAAACCTAGCAGAAATACAGAATAAATAATTGCATAGCCACCCAGGGACTGGCCTGGGTAATACCTGAATTCCGCCAAGATTATGAAAATTCCTTACAGTGGCTTGTGATATTCCCTTTTCCTTCCCACCCTGCTCTCTTTCTTCTAATACTGGCACAATTCTGTTCCAGATTCTTTAAGTACCTGCTCCCTGACTGAGTTTACAGTGCAAGTCTGATAACTGGGCAACCATGCAGGAGACCAAGGCAGGAGAGCAGGAACATGAAGATGACAAAAATATTTAAGCTGCAGTGATACCTAAAAATGCACATGGATCCAGAAGGAAATTTGCACAAATCTAGGTGCTTCAGCTACCTTCTCTATGAAAGTGTCTACATCTAGATTTGTCAGATCACTTTCCCACAGCTTTAGCCAAAGGGGATCAGAAATGAACATCTCAAGTATAGCTGGCTTTGCCTCTGGGCCCAGGCACAGATGAGATGTGTATTGAAGGTCTTTCCCAGCACCATTTTCTGTGATTCTACAACCAAAGCCGATGTGTTTATATGCAGGAATGCTCGTAATCCCCAGTCAGGGTTGAAAGCAACACTGAGCTGAATGCCACACGTGCTCCTGTGTTTCCCTGCAACATTGCCATGCTTAGAAACAGGCCTGTCTGCAGCACTTGCAGTCACCAGCTTGGGCATTGCTATTGGGTTACCTCACCAGGCATTGGTTACACTCCTTGCACTCCTGCCCACAGACTCCCACCAAAGCTCCTGGAAAGGCACTTGCAACTACTGTACAAATCAACCCCAAGAGGACAGAAGAGTGATTCTGAAGGCATTTTACATGAAAACAGTGTCATTTCCCGTTCAAGAAGCCAGAGACCGAGCAAGACTCTGGCTGTTCATGTGCATGGAGTGAGACTGAGAATGTGAAGGAGTACCCAGAAGATGGGTCACAAGTTCAAGGTGACAGCAATGAGCAACAGCTGCTGGCTATGCACCCTTCAGCAGCAGGTGTACCCAGGCCCCAGAGGTTTCAGTCAGCTCTGCCAGTGACCAACAGATTTACAAGACCATCTGTCTGGGCACAAACTGCACACAGCCTTCCCAGTTTTGCTGCCCAGATCTTCACCACACACAGACAATACAGGGTTTGTTATGGATTAGCTAATGAGCAACTGTTTAAACCAATGGACAGCCCTAGTTCTCTCCTGCGCTCATTAGCTGGATCCTACATGAATGAGAATACTGCTTGTTCTTTTAGCTGTAATACTGGCTTTTTCTGAGCAAGCAGCTACCCTTTACTTTGGGCACTAGAAATTGGAAAGGTTATGTTGTATCACACTGGTTTTGCTTAAGAAAGAGACTTTTAAAGAAAGCTCACGTGATAGGTCTTCCTAACTTGTGGCGAAGAAGTAAGGAAGCCCCATTTTTCCTAGGCTAGGTCTGCATGTTGACTCAGCTCCCTCTGTGTATATGCACACCCTTTCTTGAGAAATGTTGTCATCCTCCTCTACTCAATGTTTGGCTACTTGACAGAAGACAAACTCTGAAAAAGCACTCCTGGAATTTACCTAGAAGTCTGCTCTTTTTGTTTCAGACCTAAGGAAGGGCTCCTGCGTCAATCAGTTAAATAAACATGCTCATGTCACAAAACCACAGGTAGTATGAATCACAATACTAACAATTTACAAAAAAAAAAAAAAAAAAAGCAGACATTTTTAGGTAGTATAAAGCTACCTAACCCACTGTTCTCTTGTTTCCTGTGTAAAATCATAGCACTTCCCGTCTGGAATCCTCCTCTCGTTCATATAAAACGCAGATACACATGCACACACACCATTCTTTGGGACTAGTTTTACAAAGGCAATCCTTATAGTTCTGTCTGATACAATTTTAAAAGTCCCCAACAACAGCACTTCCATTATAGCTCTTCAGAGGAGATCCCTCAGTGCTGAGCACCATGTTGTCCTGAAGCTTTTGCTGATGTCCATCCTGTATTCTCTCTTTCTCCTCCATTAATCCTAGTCATGCTCACATGTTCCACATAAAATCCCTCTCCCTCCTAAATGTTAACACCCTTCAAATATTTTTAGACTGTTATTATGTGTCCCCCCACCCTCCACCTTTCAGTCATCACTTAGCCAAGCTATGTATATTTAGCTACTTTAATCTTTCCTCCTAAATCAGTCCCTTCAACTCCCAGAGCTCAATGTTAAGTCTGGTATGCTTGCTCTTCTCAGAACTCACTCCATGTTTTTGAGATCTTTCTGGTAACATGTTTGCAGAAACCTGTCCAGAAGATAGCTTTACATGCACTTGTTTTAAAGAGAGAAGAAACCCAAATCACTGGGCACTATTAATTTTCATTTTCCATATCTGGTTTTTGTTCCCAGATTTTGAATTCAATCTGAATTTTTAAGTATTAATGAACATTTGGTATTTGGTAAGAGCAAATTAGCAACTGATAGTATTGAACCAAATTGTGAAAGAAGGAAGTGGGTTTTAAAACGTAAAAGAACACTAAGGCTTTTTAAAATGAAACACTTCAGAACCACTGGAAATGTATAAAGTTATACAGAAGATGAGCAGAAGCAAAACAGTAACATGAAACAAGGGAAAAGACTGAAAACTGAAATACAAACAGTCTCTCAGTTAAAAGGCAGGTGAGTGGATGCACCTACAAAACACAAAGCTGACCTACTAAATCAGAAGTCAATTAAACTGGATGTGTTATCTACAATGAAAAAAAAAATCAAACCAAGTCCCTTTCTGACAACATACCATTACAAATCAGCTCTATCTTGGAGAATTACTAAAAATTTGAAATTTGAAAATGAAGAAGTCAGAGGAAGAGCCATAAGGCTAATGCAGTGTTGCCAATGAAGGAAGTCACTTAAACGTGATGAAAACTCTGTGGCTGCAGACATATACAATGGGAAAACGTAGTACTACACAGCTCACTTGGTTTTAAGCCTGACAGATAAATATGGGATTACAAAGCTGCTAAAAATCAAAAGGGACAGGAAAAATACGTGTCCTTTATGGAACAGAATGAAGCCCCTACAAAAGGAATCACAATAATTTTCATAACATGTAGTACACAATAAGATTGCTACTACATTTATCTTCAGTACCAAGCATGTTAAGGAAAGATGCCACAGCCAGTACTATTGACTGCAAGAAGATTCCTGGTGGTTGGTATTTCAAAAGTGGCAAATTTCTCAATATTCAAGAAATGTTAGAGTTCACTAGGTCATAACTATGGAAGGGATATTACTTCATAATTGTCTCTCTGAGGGATATCACAGCTGAAATATAAATTTGCAATTACTTGGAACATTCAGTTCAGTGTCAACTGAGCACATTCTCAGCATGTTTCAATGGCTGAAACATCAGGTAAGATGCTAAACTACAGTATAGAGGAAAGCTGTCAGTTTCAAGACTGTCACCTTGAAGGTTTCCATATTTTAAATAACAAACACACTTCCCTCCCTTCAAGAAGAAGTGTTTATGGACTGGGACAGGCAGTGTATGTTTTATGCTTCTCTGGATTTATGAGTTTGCTTTTCAGTTCTACTTTTAGTAACTCTTTGAGTTTGGGGAAAACATGCAATGATATAAGTTATCCCTTGGAGATAAAGGCATTATCCTGCAAAATTACCTAGTCACTTCAGAATAGGAGTGGGAGGCACCACCTGTGACCTGGTAGCTTTTAGCATCAGACTGACCTTTCATCCCATCTTAAGTCATACTGTAAAAGCAAGACTCTGTGGTCCACTGCCTGCTCCAAGTTTTAACTAGTAACATGGTTGACTGTCCTTCTTCTATCACTCAGTCTCTAAGCTTTGGACATCTCTAAGTATTTGCTATCAGCAATTCACAAACAGATGGCACCAGCCTGGGAGATGGATGACTGCCCCCAGCTGTCTGCCCCTCCCTGCTCAGCACAGAAATGGCTGAGCTGTTTGAAAAGCAGCTGCTTAACTACTGACTCCTTTAGAACAGCCATCTAACAAACTGCCACCAATTCTAGCTCCTCTTGCAAAAAGGTGCTTCAAGTCAGGTGTTCCTGCAGTAGAAGGGAACTCTGGACAGCTGAGGTAGTAATTAGGTTTTTTCAAGATCTTACTGTCTCTCTTGTAATGTTAAAAAAAAAATCATTTTGGAAGTTACTATTTCTTATTTCTCTGCTCTCAGTAATGTTGGGAGACCTGGTCTATTAACAATCTCCATGCAAATCTCACAAGGTACTTGTCCCTTCTCCTTTCTCTACATCAGTACTGAAGATGCCAGGAGATACCAACACCTAATTCAGTGACAGTTTATTTAGAACAAATGCTACAGATATGATTGCTCCCATGGAAAAACACCATTGGAAAACATAAATGACAGATTTGTAATACTGTACCCCCACTGTGTTCTAGAAGGCAACATTCATACAATTACTCTGCAAGACCTTACTGGTACCAGAAGGCACCAGAGCAGAAAGTGTCCCAGACTCAATGCTTCCAATATCAACACAATGATTAGGAGAAAGGACAGCATTCCATATCACACCAGACAGCTGCTTGTGCCTTAAGCAGGTGGTCAGCAAAGCCTGCTGGAAAGGCCAGTGAGGGCTTGCACCCAGAGCAGGCTGTGGCATGAGCTTACTCAGTCAGGATGCTGCCTCCATGCAGAAATGGAACACGTCTAGTAGGAAAAAAAAAACAGTGAAAGTAAAGGCAGCAAAGGAATCGAGACACATTATCAGTGTACAGAGAAGAGCTTGGCTGACTTTGGTGTGAAGATGGAATCCTGTTCACTCAGCAATCAGCAGAGTGCTGTCTAAAGAGCTGTAAACAAGCCGACTTTGAAGAGGCATGGAAACACGAGCATGAGGCCTGTGTAGAGGCTGAAACACACCTTTCTGCACAATTTTAAATGCATTCAAGCAAAACAGCAGAAATTCTTCATATTGCCTCAGTACACTTCAGCTAAAAGCTGCCAACTTTGAACTGACAACAGGTTGCCTCACAAAAGATGAGAAGCATATAAATTGCACATAGAAGACATTCTGAGACCTGGAACGTCTTGCCCATAACAAGAGTACCACACGAGCTTCTCCTCAGTGAGAAACAGTGAAATGGTCCCAGTTTTGTCAGGGGAAAGGGGCATGTACAGCTCTCTGTAACACCTCACCCCTTGGTTCAGAGAGCTCTGTGCAAGCTGGTCACAGGGTGGATAAATACCCAGCCCTTCAGAGGCAGGGCCAGCTCCACATCGAGCCTGCCCTGTTCCACAAGTTGGCTTGTGAGTACTGGGGATGAAATCAGGGACTATATTTATTCTCCCTGCCTGGTCATATCTTTCTATAGATCCCAGACAGGGCCCCACTTCCTTGGCCTGGATCCTGGAGACGAGTAAGCAAAGGAGGGCATAAATCAGTGCCTGGGTTCTGTCAGGAGCACACTGAACCAACCATCCACACTGGGAACAGGTGCACTGAAGGCAAGCAGGGACACTGTCCCATTTGGACTAGTGGGGGAGGGCTTGCAGAAAAGCTCTTCATTTCTTCTTCATGAGCCTACCCTAAACTTTTCACCCTGCAAGAGGGTTATTTACCTTCTGCAATTCACCAGTCCTCTCAGCTAGGTGTGTTCCACTTAACACCAACCCATGCTAAGCCAGGCCCAGCTAAGTCTCATTGGTTTCTGTAGCCTTTGTACTTCACTTTTGCTCGCATTTCTTTTCTTGTTTTTCACTCTCTGCTCTGACACATTCACTCCAAAGCTGAAATAGTTCAGGGACCATGCAAAATGTTTGGTAAATTAATAGTCTTAAAACACAACTGTAATTTTTCACCAGTAATTTTAAAAGTCACCCATCATGAGAAGCAGTGCAGACATAGAGCAGCAAGGAGAATGTCATTAGTTTATGCTTAATACCCAGGGCGTAATCGGATTCTCAAGTAATATTTTAGTCTGAGTAACATTTTAAACAAGAATAGGTCCCTAAAGAAGCAGCTTTACTGTAACCTCAGTCATGGCTGCTCATTCCCAATCTCACCATCCTTTCTCTAAATACCAGCACAAGCAGCTGGGCTGTATCCAAATTAAAGTTCACTTCTTTTCCCCTTTCCGACCGTGTTAGTTTTAAGGTGGATCCGTTCCCTGGTTGGTTCCATAGCACAGCCACAAAAACGCCTGCACCAGCACAGAGCAGGAATTGGTGTCTGCTTAAGAATCCTGGCCCTAGATTAGCCTCAGGGCCATCAGCCTTACCCAACCGATATTGCTCTTCCAGCTACAATGATGTGTGTACCCAGTAAAACCATCCATTGTAGATAAGGCCATGCAAACGAGACCCCACCCACGCTCCCACAGTCAGAGCCATCCTTTCCCTTGCTCAGGGAACAATGGCTTGATGGGTGGACAGAAACCTGCAGAATGACTTGTGAAGTGCTCCGTAGATAGCTCCAGGGCATGCACGGAGCATCGCATTATGGGGCCTGTGAAGACACCAAGATTTCAATGTATGGGGTGGGGGGCGGAAAGGAAGCACTGACTGGGTAGAAAGAGGGCTGTCTTCCATAAGATCCTTGCTGGTGTTTTAAGAAACTTGTCCACCTTGGGACCGGGTATTCAGCCTTTGCTTTGGATTTTAGTCACAGAAGTACCAGGTGACTTCTTGCAATACTCAACTAGAGAATCCAGGCCAGACCAAGTTTTTGTTGTAACAAAATCAGAAGAAATTTTAACTGTGAAAAATGTTAAAAAAAAAAACCAAAAAAACATTTCGAAAGCATGTTTGCCACGTATAAAGTTGACTTCTGCTGCAGCTGCAAGCCAGAGCCTCTATGTATCCAGGGCTGGGTATCTAGTTAGCTGGATGAGAAGAGCCCACAGGTGAAAGAGGCTTTTGCCAGTGCTATGAGAAGGCAAACAACAATGAAAAGGAGTACACAGAACTTTCTGTTCTTAAGATGAGAAAAGTACAGGTAGTTAACAAAGTGTAGGTGTTTGCACAGCAGCAGAGCCATTAGGGGGTTCAGGAGCTGAACTTCTGTCCTGTAGCACCATTATCTGTTCTTATCTCCAACAAGAGCAGTGAAGACAGCAGCAAGAGATACCCTAAAAGCAGGCTTTATCACACCATGAAGACATTAGATTATATACATTTACATATAAAGATTAGTTCAGTAGTGTGCTCAACTCTGAGATCTACCTTATGGATAGTCCCCTGAAAAAGACACCTGTAACTCTTTCTGCTTGGTGAATGCCAGAATCTTCACACCGACTTTCCTAAAGACAACTTGAGGCAACCAAGAGCCTGGGAACAACCTGAGAGAAGGGAATTCCCTCAGAGCATGGTTCGGGGCGCACAGGGCAGGCTGCCTGGAGCATTGTGTTGTGGCCTCTGCCTCTCCTTACCATACATCTTGCCTTCGTCTGAGAGGATGATCTTGCGGCGGCCGCATGGCGGGTAGATGGCTAGCGCTTCCTGGAAGCTCTGCTCGATGTCCGGGCTCCACACGCCCTCGGCGTCATTGTCAATGGGTTTGTCCAAGGCCTCGCTGCCCCCCGAGTCGTTGCTCCCCTCAGGGGAGGTGGGAGAACTCCACTCGTTGGAGGTAATGGTGCCAGCTAGAAACTCCAAGGTGCCACGCGGAGGAGCAGACTCAGAACCTGCAAGGGCAAGCACATCCCACCGGGACAGTTAGAAACCCGCCTGGCTGGGAGAAAGCAGATAAAAACGCAAAAAAAAAGTTTTAAAAAAAAATCTCAGGAGGAGTTTTACTTCAAGTTTGTCGTAAACGATAACTCAACCACATGTTGGGTTTTTATTTATGTTGAGATGAAAACACATTCTACTCATCCTTCTGATAAACAGCCTGCTCCACTCTCACTTTGGTTCATTAACTCTGTCACTTCCCAGTTCTCCTCAGAGGATTTTCTCGTGTTATCTCCTTTCTCCCTGGACTGTCATTATCCATGTGACTGTTATTTAACTTTCTGAAGCACACATAGAGGGATTCAGTCTGTGTGAAAGACTATGCAAAATAAAGCAGTGATGAATTATCCAGTCATCACTGAGCGCTGGGGTTGAAATTTTCTTAGATACTGTTTCACTGGATCAGAGTTAGTAGTTGGTGTCACTTCTAACACTGACATTTCTTCTCAAGGATCAGCTGTGCTTTTAAAAAGCCGTTCCTGGAGCCAGACAGTGCAATGCAGTGCCTTCCAAATCCCAGCAGGGTATCCTGGCAGGAGCAGAAGGCACCATGAGTACAGGGATGACAGCACCAGGTTGCAAGTCAAGAACCAAGGTGCTTAGCAGCCTGTTGTTACTGCTCACCTTGAGAACGACTTTGGGCAAATTCCTTCAGTTTCCCCTGCCTCTTTACCCCTTCATCACCTAGTAGTCTCAGACTATTAGATTTGCCACTGGGCAGGAGCAGAAATTGGTTTCTCATTGAACCTAAGCAGGCAGCTGCTAGCTCTTGAAAACTACAATAAATTATGGTCTCCTTATAAATGCCTACAGGAGAGGCAGAAGCCTTTGAGTGGAACTGCTGAAACACTCATTGAGAAATTGCCTTCAGACCACACAGACACTTCCAGTCAACCAGGCAGGAGACAAATGGCTTCTAAAGGCACAGATCATTCTTCTGCCTTAATCCCAAAGCTGTCTGTTTATCATTTTAATAGCTTTGTTATCTGGGCTACAAAGAATGTTCACAAGCCAGCATTTGAGAATCCAGCCAGAGTTCAAAACTCCCCTCTCTATCAGCAGATTGAGCTGGGTAGCAAGAAAATCAGAATAAGGACTTTTTTCCAAGGGCAACAGAATCATCAAACCTGCACTGAACATGAGTAAGGAGAGAGGTCTGACAACTCTCTACCTCAGAAATATCACAGTGAAAATGTAAACAGAACAGAGGAGAAATTTGGGTGTGGTATTGGTCAAAAACTAGTTATAAAAAATAAATATGTGCAGTTATGCCATGCTCCAGTTGATATAGGGGGAAAGCAGTCCATTCATTCAACCTCAGAAGTTCAAAAATTCAGGGCTCATAGCTCCAGAAACTTCTCTGACAAACTTTTTTCGAGCCTTTCTTTAGTTTCTTATCTTTTTGGATTTTGTGTTTTTAAAAACTTCTCCAAGACCATAATGACCAGTTTGTTGTGGGGTCTTTTTTGTTTTGTTTGTTTTGTTTGGTTTGGTTTTTGTTTTGTTTTTTTTTTTTAATAAAAGCAGAAATTCTTTAAGAACTTTAACATTTCAAAACCTGAAATTGTAAAGATATGAGAGCACTGGCTCTCAGAAGGTTTTGATGCTCCTTAATGACTTTAGACAGCAGCAGATATATATTTTACATCTCCAAAACCCACCAAAAGCTAAGGAAACAAGTAAAACCATACTGTGCCTTTGGCTAATTTGAATATAGACAATATAAATTAGACAAATAATTAGACAGTGCACTGTGCAGCTTTTTAACAAATGGTTCACAAAGACCTTTAGAAAACCCAGTATATGACATTTCCTGTGAGAGCATTTGAAACACACAAATCACTGGAATGCCCTACCACTGCCCATCCATCCCCTTCAGCACCTACATGAGGTTATTTCAACGTTCTTGATCCACGGTATACAGTTTCAGAGCTTTAATGAACATGGAAAGAAATAATAAAATGGGAGGTGAGAGGGGCAGAAAGGGGAATTCGCACTTGGCTTTCATCCACTGAGACAGACATCCCACGCACACTGTGCATGGCACCAAGGCCGGCAATGTGACTTTAAGAGACCCTGAAATGAAGGGTAACAGTTGCTTCCCTCGCCAAACATTCCCCCTTTCACTGACAGATGCTAACAAAAAATTACATGGGTATTTAAGAGATAATCCTGCTGGGGAATCAGTGTAGAGGTGTAAGCTTTCCACAGGGAGACACTGACAGGGAAAGAGAAGTTACCTGTTCCAAATCTTCCTTTCATATTTCCCCAAGCACCCCTAGCCCCTGGAGGCTCTGCAGACCCACCCCCCATAGTTAACACACATTAAAATATCCACAAACAGAAACCCCAGGCTGGTTTTAACTTGTGATGACAGGCTGAAAAACGCAGGGTTCAGAACAAAACCCAAGGTGTGACAGCAAGTGTATTCATCATACCATCTGCACTGGGAGCTGCAAATCTCACACGAGCCAGCAGGCTTCACACCCGGTGAAAACATCTCCAACTGCTCAACTACAGGACTCCCAAAGCCACAGTCACTACACCTCTGCTGTCAAGCCAAATCCCCCTAGCAATGCACACGGGCAAAGCCATCTCCCAGGGAATGAAGGACCATCATGACCATAAAAAGCATCTACTTTGAATCCAGTTATTTTCATCTCCTTAGTGCCCATGCTGACACCGGGGAATACCTAGCAGATGATTTCATCATGGCACACTCTTAAGTTGAAATTAAATAAATATATCTGAAGCATAATTCTCCTCCCCCCCACCACTCTCACACTCTGGGAGCTGTTGCCTGTTCATTTCATATTTTACAAGGCTCAGCATCTGCACTAAGTGCTTTTGGTGACACAGGGAAATCCATTTTAATCCAAGCTCCAGAAAAACTGGAGGAGAAAACATGTCCTACTCAGTGCAGGACATGTTTTCTAACTCTGCAGACCCTGTTCTCCAAACCTTAAAGTTGCACTGACTTGAGCAGATGTCATTTGTGCACTAAGAGAAGTCCACAGAGCAAGAGACAGAATATGTGAACTTTCTCTGACGGAGACATGGAACATAATAGCAGTGACTGACAGAAGAAATTATATAAAACTTGAAGTGACCAGACAGTATTTTTTTATGCTTCTTACTTTTCGTGCCTTTCCCAGCAATGCTAGTTTTATCTCAAGCTACAGCTAGGTCAGCAAGAACCAAAATGTGTTATTATGGTCAATCCCGACTTTTCTACACCTTGGGTCTTGATTCTGCTTTCCCCTCTTGGTAATAAAGCTATTCCTGATGGATGACCAAAAACCATATAGACTATAAAATCGAGGATGTTTGGCCACCTCCAGCTAAAAGCTCTGTAATTACCCAGATTACAAAGCATACTAGCAAAAATTTTCCTACTATTTGATAACTTCTGAAGAAATTCCTCTGAAATGGCCATGGAAATCCTTATAACTCTATGCCTCTAGATCACTAAGATGCCAAAGGCTTAAAAGACCAGCAAAGTTTTCTTAAATAATGTTGTTTAACTAGTAAGCTCCATGTGCAGTCCCAGGCAATACTCTGTGCCAGAAGCAACAGACAGCAATTCAGGGAGCCCTGGCTGAGTGCTATCTGATCTGTTGGTCTCTGCTTTAGCTGAACACTTTCAAGCCTTCTGCTTCCTGCACTGTTGATCTGAACTCAGTGGTGGCCAAGATGACCACTCATTAAACTAAGCAAAGCAAACTAAAAAGAAGCTGGGGGCTAAAGCCTGTGGTAAATGATTTTATTAGGATGGCAAACTGGAAAACTGGCAGTGGAATCGCTTCCCATTGAACGAGCAATCAGGTGAAAGCCAGAGGATTTTTCAGAAGCAAGAAAATGTTGAATGTCTTATTTATAAGAAAAGTTTCAATAATATTCACTAGTAACTTCTTTAACAAAATACAAATGTTTCAGTTAGCATCTACTTTCCATTTGCTTCTATCTTCCATTCAATAGTAACCACATGCATACAGCCTGGTAACTTTAATGGAGATTTGTATTACTGAATGTTACTAAATATTTTTACTAATATTACTAAATATTTTAGTACTTGTTAATTTTTTTTTTTTTAATTCTGCCTGTGGAAGGGTTTGTAATCACAAATGATTACAAACAATCTGATGTGGAGGGAATTTGATTCTGAAAGCACTAAACAGGCATCCCAGATTTGCTCAGACAATTCCTTTCCCATCTGAATTCCCTCACCAGGCACAGTCAGAGGATGTTGTCCCATATTCATAATAGCAACTTTTGCCAGAGATCACAAGACATGGTGTTTGTTCTCTTGGGATTCCCTCAGCCTCCATTTCTGCCCCACTCCTTGGCTTTTGCACTTCTGTACCTTACAGTTTTCTTTATTCTGATCTCACTCTTATTTTACTGACAGATGATTAACTATCTCTCTTTGTAGGGTCCAGTCATGGGTTCTCTCCCAAGTTCAATGACACAAGGCCCATCAGAGCCTCCTCACCACAGAATTTCTTACCTTCCTTTCTAATGTTTCCCTCTGTACAAATACTGTTTCTTACTCACTTTTGTTCCCCCTTTTTCTTTCTGCCATGGTCATTTCTTAATGAGTCACTCACAAAGCAAAACCGTGGAGAAAACACAAAAATCTTTCAGCTCCAGCAGCTTTGGCTTAAGTGTTCCAATTCTGATAATTTCAACACTAACTCTCTTTCCTTTCACACATGGTATCTCATTGAGATTCAGAGATCCTGCAGGGCTAGACAGCTGCCAAGAGCCCTTCAGCAAGATCTCATTGACGGGGAGCACATCTTTAAACAGACTCCATAGCCTGACACATCTGCTTTCTAATATTAATCCCTCAGTCATTACTGTTGGTAACAGCTCCCTCTTAAGTGCTTGTAGCAGCTGCTCAACACAAAATCATACTTTCCTGAGGATCTGAAAAACTGCGGCCAGCTGCCTCCAGTTGTTCAATTTTCTTAGAGCTGCTCTGTCCAAGAGACTCCCCCCAGGGCACGGGCAGCCCGTTTCCCTGCTGGAATGGAGCAGAGCGCCCCAGGCAGAGAGCTCCCCCCCCCCCGTTCACTCACCCTTGCCAGGCAGGGGCACTTGCCAGCACAGCCGTGCGCGCTGCGGAGCTGGCTGCGCCCCGAGAAACCCGCGCTGTGTTACCGAGAACATCCCTTCGCCCTCGGCCTCCTTCCCTGCAACTGCGGGCTCTGGGTGCCTTCGCCTCACAGGTACTCACTCCTTGGTGTCATTGAAATGCAAACAAACCCAAACAATTCCGGTATTCACTCCCTTGGTAACGTGAGCCAAGTACAGCTACTGTAGAGGATTCGAGCCACAACGTTTTCATATATGATCGGCAGTCAGAGAATTAAAAAAAATATATATATATCCCTTCAGCCATAACAGATGCTATCCTGCTGCTCAAGCTATAAAGTTTATTACATATATATATAAAAATAAGAAAACCTGGAAACAGGAGCAACCAGCCACTTACTCCCACCTAGAGCACCTAGCAAATGAACTTACACCACGCAGTGATACAAGGAAATTTGGGTTTAGGGAAGCAACAGTCTGGAATACTAAGAAACCTATGGCTCAAAGTACAAGATGGAAGATAGCATTCAAACTTACCAGAGGAGGAAGACTGGGAAATTCTATGGGACACTACAAGAAAAGCTTAGTTCCTCTGAAAGAGAAAAATGAGTGCAATCAGTAGATGAGTAGCTCCCAGATGGTGCAACTCAAAGACTGCAGGAAAAACCTACTGGAAAGGGAAAAGGTGGGAAAGCAGGTATTCAGAGATAGATAAGATTTGTTAAAGCTCGCAGACAAAAGAAGACAAAAATCATGGACATGTTTATAGGGTCTCTACAGAATAATAATAAAGATGCAACTGAAGCAAGACCAGCTGGCACTGAACTGTACACCTAGGAAGGTAACAGCACTTTTGCAGCACCAGACAACAACCAGCTCCTCAGGCTCCTTAGGAGCTGCAATCTCATCATTAAAGCAACCTGAAGGCAGCGGAGATGGGTGGGTGCAGCTCACTGGGCCTCTTCTCAAACACCTCAGAACAGCTTAGCCAGGGGCTGAGCCTGGCTGTCATCTCACTTCTTGCCCCGGGCCTCCTGCAATCCTGACTAATGCTGGCTATTCCCTGTGAATAGCCCAATCCACCCAGGACAGCAGAGAAGTGCTGCATAATCCCATGAATAAAACCAGTTAAGGTAAGTGTTACTGGCTGTAGAGGACATGAAAGCTCTTACCTAGCAGCAGTGCCAGGCAAGGAGGAAAGAGCTGAGGTTTGCCTCTCTGTATTGGGCAAGGTAACACACTCATTACATCCAGAGATTTTTGTCTCTGTCTCAACACTGAATGAGACTGGTTTACAAAGGAGCAAGCACTACTAGCCTCAGATCATATCCAACAGGAGGCTGGGCTCCAGCTGAATGCTTGTCACACTGCCTAACACAAAATCAAGCTTGGTTTGTTTGCTACACCAAAACTGCCTGCAGCAGCTGCTGTTCAAAAGGCACCTGACTTCCCGAGCAAAGCAAAACAACTCTTAAATGATTGCAGTAGCTAGCTCTGGCTGAAACAGAGAGAGGATGTAGTGTCCAGCAGAGTGATATAAATCAAAGCAAGGAGAGAGGAGAACTTCTATCAGTGCAGCCCTGGATAATGCAGTCAAACAGGATGTGATGAGATAAGGCTGTGTGTGGCCTTGCACACATCCAATCAGTTACATTTGAGATAAAGGAAACAGAGCACAGAGCCTAGCTGCCCTAAGGAGGGGAGAGAAAAACCCCCACAACCCAACAACAAAACCCAAAGGCCAGCTCTGATTCCTCTAGTCTAGGGGTGGGTGGCCAGCTTGGGGGTCGATCCTGAGCAATGGGCAGCTCATGCCCAGCTCCCACCTCCAGGCCACATCACAAGGCCACCAGCCTGGGACTGACAAAATGACCACTGGGTGATTTATGTCTCAGCTGGGAGAGAAAAACGAGCCAGCAAGGGCAGCAGAGATTGACACTGCCAGGTTGTGCTGGGAGTGAGCCACGCACTGGGCTGGCCCCAGCTCTCAAAGGAACAGTGGAATTCCTGGGGAGTCACTGTTATCTCCCATGTGGGAACCGTTCCCAGAGCTCCCATTCTCCCTGACTTTCCAAGACATGTGGCATGTGTTTCACAGCTTCCCAAACAGATGAAGGTTGTGGCAGGGTGAAAATGGTTAGTCACCCTCGTGCTAGCAGCAGCAGCAACCAGGAGGCATTCTCCCTAGAGCTGGTTAGAAAAGCAAGGAATCAGGAGGGAGTCAAATAATCACATCCCTTGTCCATCACTGAAGCATTGGTAGTGTCAGCTAACAGAAGAAAAGTGTAACTGTCCTTTTATGTACAGACAAGAGTAGATATTGACTGACTAAAATGACTTGAGAATTGCCAAACCAAGCTAGAGACAGAAATAAATCAAGCTGAGCATTTTCCCAAAGAGTATTATTCACTTAATTGTTAAAGGATAGGGAACCTTCAACAGCAACCTAACAAAACTTAGCTTCTAAACATGCCAAAACTCAGCTATCCTTAAAATCTCACCAATGGGCTCAAAAGCCCCCATTTTACCTACAGAAAAAAATAGAATATGAAGATGTAAGTGAACCACCCAATGGAAAAATCAGAATAAGGTTAAAATCTAGACAAAAACTTCAAGGCTAGAAAAGGTTAACTTTAAAAGTGATTTACAATTGCAAGTGGTAACTTCAGAGGGGCTCATGTTTAACACTGGAAATAGAGCATCTTTTAAGGGTTTGCTGACAAGTAACACAAAGCTGAGGCTCATAATGCCTACTTTATAATACCAAAATCAAATCCTTATTTCCAAATCCTGCCTCCTGCTCATGACATCTTTCAGTCTCGTGTCTAGGACTCAAAGATAGATGTTCCAGCAAAACCTCACAACTGTGACATACTTAGCTTCCTATGACACTAACTGCATAACTGAACATGAGCCCAGACGAGAGACAGATGTTTGCAAACCTCATCCAATGCAGTGAAAATGTTTAGCTCCAAAACCATAATCAGTCTCAAGAAAAGAAATAGTTGTACCTGGGCTAAGAGACTTAGAAGAGAATAGACAGACAGTGATCACACATCCCATGAATGCAGTCAAATTTCCCTTTCTGTGGTGCTTGCAGGTGGTCTGTGTCATGGGCATGACCTGTCTGGTCAGGACTAAGCCGTCTACTAAAGGCTCAAGACAAATGCAAATCACTAACAGGCAGAACAGGTATATAAAATGGGACTAGTGCTCAGTGCCCTTTTGACTTTTCCTCCTTCAGTCAACCAATTACACATGTGCTTTGATTTTAGCAGTAGTCAGGCACGAGCCTAAAGGGATTTGTCGTAAGGCAATGCCCAAGTAAAGAACAGCCACGATGAAACACCTGCATCATGTGAATGAACCCTACCTATGGCTACCAACCCAGCTGCACCCTCCTGGGATATTCAGACACCACCCCAGCTCAGGTTTGGAGTACACACTCCATCTGGATCACGCAGCAGGTCACCATTCACTGCTTACACATTCAGTTCTTAAGGCTGTCACTGGGGAAACAACCTTTCTGTAAAACAGTGTGAAATTTCCTAACAAACACACACCAGGCATTTTTGCCAGATTCCAGTGCTCCTACCAGTTTGATACATGAGACAGTAAAACCATACTCAACTCCAGTGTAATTTTGAGTTCAGAACTCTTCCCTCTCTCTAAATGTGGCATAAACTCCAACCTGCTCAACACAGAGCAATTTCATAGAAAGCAAATGAAAATCATGAGAATCTATAATTACAACCCCAACCCTCAAACAGGAATCAGTTAAAAAAAAGTGAAAAACTGAAAAACAAACTTGTCCCCAGATATTACAGGAAAGCATGAACCTTCTGATTTATCTCTTTGCCCTTCCAGACCCTTCTCACCAGGAAGGTCAACAGGTTATATACCTTCTGCTGGATTAATCTACAGGAGAACAAGGGCAGCTAGCCAAGCAAAACTAGATTCTTAAAGGGATACAGCCAACCACGGACTCTGCTAGAGTTTTTAAAGCATGTTCTTACAAATAAAACCCGTGACCAAAAGCAATTGAAAAAGATGCTGCTATGCTATTTTTCAGTTTGCATACTGAATGGATAGAAGCAGAGATTTACATGTTCCACCTGCAGAGTTATTTTCTTCTGATCACATAGATCCTTCACAAACATGTGGGGGTAGAGAAATAAATAGAATTTTATTATTTTATTTTTATAAAGATAATTCAAAGAGCAGTGAGTGTGCTTGGATATAATCTTCTTACAAAAACTTCTCATTTACACCGTTTTTCCCCCCCTAAGCTGACAAGATTTTCAAACCAAAAGATCTGCCTAAGTCCTGATAGCTTGATACAAATGAGCTTTATTTCAATGAGCTACAGAGATGTATGATCAGGTAAAATTAACTTAGGACACATTAGTGGATCCTCCCTTTCCATTTCAGTATACACCTGCTCCATGTTCTCTTGATATTTCCTCCTTAGTTCAAGCAGTCCAGGTTACAAGAGATTACACTTTGCCTGGACATTTGTCATTAATGGTTACCATGCTGTTGGAAGGGAGGCACTTTGAGGGCTATGCTGATTTATTTTCTCTTTGGCAATAGCAAAGCAGATGTTTCGAAGGCTTGCACCCAGGCTCTGAAAGCCACTGGCACACATGTCCCAGAAATACAGGAGTGTAAAACACCTACCCTTTGGCAATCACATTCTAACAAAGGTAAGAACAAGGTAATTATAAACCTACAAGAGAACAGAAAAACAGAGCCAGTGACTCAGCCAGTAGCACCAGGAACTGGAAAACCTGCCCCTCCCTAGCAGGAAAACGTCTAATTCATATGGTGTTAAAAACAAAGGAGAGTGACTGCATCATCTCCAGAAAAAGGAGGACCCAAGCGGCAGGAACAATAAAACCAAAAAAACCTACCAAACCCTCCCCCATCCCCAAAAAACCCCAAGAACTTTAAACACCACCTCCTACCCCTAAAAAACTCTCTAATAATCTAGTCTCAGCTCTTGTAATGAGCTCCATGCATGCCAACTCATGGCTTTTTTACAAGGCTCTACAAAGGAACACGCCGGGCATTTATTCAGTGTGGCTGTTGGCAGAAGGTGGAGAGAGAGGAGCATCCGTTACTGTAAATCCTAATAAACTTGATTGCTCCTCTAAGGAAGATAGAAATGCTGTGAAGGTAGAGAATGAAAAGAACACAGCGCACGGCAAAGTAAGTTTAGATTTAAAATAGCATTTGTTGCTCTCTATGGAAATCACAGCTAAAAATTACTTCAGATTGGCTTCGGAGAGCACTGATCATATTATTAGAAAATTGACTAATGGCTTCAAAACTGTGCATAATGATATATATGATACATGAGACACAAGCAGAAACAACAGATACAGGGGCATCTACTGGGTTGGGTTGCTGCAGGGATCTTTGCTAGTCCAGTTGTCTCCAATATCTTAAAGATGTCAAAGGATCTTTAAGGATCTTAGATCCTTAAAGATCTAAGACTAACTCAAGGTAATGTTCACAATACTTGCAGGTGATACAGAATGAAGTTTACAAACACCCACTTTACAAAAGTGGGTAGAAACAACTCAAAGGGCGGTAGTGTAAAAAAGCAAATGAAAGAAGCAAGGGAGACAAACAGGACTATGTGAAGAAGTAATGCAAAGAAAACCCAGAGATAAAATCAAGGACAAAGCCCTGCCAGAAGCAGGAGCTAAAGCAGGCAAGAGTGAGAATGCTCAACAAATGAGAGAGTTGTCTGCAAAGCAAATGCTTCTGCTGCAAAATGACCAATGTGACTTTAATCTGCCTGGGCTCAAATATCACTTCAGGCAATGAAGAGAGATGAATCACTCCAACTCATGGAATATTGGATCTCTTTCTGACAAAGAAACACAGATAAACTGAAGAAAGTGAAAAGTATAAAACCCCTCCAATAATTAGACCTAGAAAATTGAAAAACATTATTATTATACCCTCATTAGTAGTTTGTAAGAACTTAGAAGATGCAAATGCAGAGAGAAATAATAACCAATCACTTCAGAGAAATACACGCCAAGGCAAAAACTGCTTCAGTAGAGTAAGAAAACTTCCCTGATGCACATTGAGTGATGAAAAACTTGCCCAAGAAAACTTTTACATAGCATGGGGGAGTGCGAGGGAAGAACCAAACCAAATCCCAAACCTAACAAGCGAACAAAAGACAAACATGAGCTAAAGGGAAAGTACAATAGATCTTTAAAAAAAGCTTATACTAAATTTTCACATTCTTAAGATACAGTCGTCATCAGATAAAACAGAAAACCGTTTTGATCTCACAGGAGCTACTGTAGACATGGTCCAAGGAACTACTTAAGATGGGGAAAAATGGCAATGTTTTTAAGAAAATGACCCCATTCTTCTCCCACCCTTCACCTCCTAGTCTTTGCACCCCCTCCTCCAGACACACCAGCACATGATTAACTCTATGTTTATCACACTACATATGATTAACTTGACTGGAGAACAAACAGATGTGGCTGAAAACACAGATGTGGCTGAAATCGAACTTGCTAAAAGCAAGTGTTACTTTTCCTCTGGATCGGCCCCGAGGCAATGAACAGCAGTGCCAGTGCCCCTGCCAGTGACAAAGCACAGAGGTGTGACAAGTAAGGAAATGGGCACTTTGAGGCCCTGGGGACAGGTCCACAGCAGCCAGCCTCAACTCTTTGTGGACCCACCCCTTGGCTTACACTGGGATGGAATCAAGAGCTGAAAGATACAGAAAAGGACACATAATGCCAAGGAAGGAAAGCTGTGAATTGCAAACGGAGATGAAAGCTGCATTTCTTGGAAACTTTTCAGCAACCCTCTCAAAACTCTACTTAGTCTACTTAAATTTTGTGAAACTAATACCTGAGTAAGAAAACCAACAGCAACTGTGACTTTATGTAAGCCACAGACAAGAGAGGGTGCCATGGACCCCTTTTTCTCTTTAAAGCTTGTCAGTACTATTTTCATACCATTTTCCCACAGACGTTCTTTAATACAGCAACACTGAAATGCTTATCACAATAAAGTGATAAAACCATTGGTAGCATTAATTTAAAAATCCAAAAGAAGTGGCAGGATCCAAGACAGTGGAGAAATTCCTGGTAACCATTCTCATGTACAATTATTTGCTTCCAGGATCACCTCCAAGAGGACAATGAGCTGATAGCCCAGTTTAGAGACAGATAAGACTGTTGCATGCTCAAGTTCCTGGGAGCCTTTCCCCCTAGGATTTAGGAAAACCTGAAAAAGGTGACTGCACCCACCGCAAAAAAACCTGAAAAGTTGACTGGCTGTCCTTCACTCTGGCAACCCAAGTTCCACAGAAAACCACAGAGTCCCTCAGCATCCAGCAGCCCTAATAAAGAAGTCGCTCTGTATTCACTACAGGACCACCCCAGGCTCTTCTGTCATGAGAACAAGCCAGCGAAACCAAAAGGCTTTAATTGCACAGGTGACTGTACAGCAGCATCAGCCCAGCCCCAGCACTTCCTACGCACCCACTCTGCTTTTTCCCTTGTTCTGCTCCTCTCGCTCCTCCCCGTTACTCTCTGCCCTGTCCTGCTGCCCACTTCCTTCTGCGGGAGAACAATAAAACCTCTCTCATCTACCCAGACAGATGGACAGACAGGTGAACGAGTGCTCTGCTCACTCTGCACACAGACACCGCAGTCAGGTCCCGGGATTGCCAACCTGTCCCCAGTAACAGGAAAAGAGAAAAAGAAATCCAATCCCTAAATCTCCTTTCCCCCTTCTTAGCCCCCTGCACTTGAAAAGTATTTTGCGTTATTTGTAGAGGAGTTGCAGAACCCAACTCTTAAGGTTAGAAAGTAACATGCATGTAACTCCAGGTTAAACAAAAACAAAGCTGGTAATTAATTGTGGTTAGTTCTGAGGTTTTGTTTTTGTTAGAGTTTTTTTTTAACGTATGTGACCGTTCATTATAAAACACTTTATAGAAGTCTTTCAAACATGTAGAGTTACACTTCCTCCCTCTTCTGCAAAAAAAGCCCCATCTTCAGCATCCCATGCAAGAAATTGTTTAAACGGAATTATCTGCATAAGATAAAAGATTACTCCGGAAAGCTTTTTGTTTGGTTTTTTTTGTGTGTGTGCTTCGTTTGTTTGGGGTTTCTTTAATCCTTTCCTGTGGCATGCCACCAAAACTCAACTCTAACTTCAGAATAACTGAACTGGGAAAACATTCCCTCATCTTTTGGTAAATGCCCTGCAACAACCTACGTACCTTCTCACAGATAAGCTTTCTTATGTTTTTTTCGTTGTTGTTGTTCTGCTTTTCCCCCCAAAAACCATCTTCCATAATTTACATCAAAATTTACTACATTAAGTACTGCTCCTCCTTTCCACACTCCCCAAGCTCATCTCTACGAGCGGTACAGAAACCTCTTTTTTTTTCCCCCCCCTCCCCATTTAACGCTACAGTTTTAAGCGACCGAGTTCCCGAAGTGGCAGCGCCGGCAGCCCCTTCCCGGCGGGGGAAGCCGCCGGAGGCTCCATTGAGGATGTTCCCATCGCTTCCTTTGTACGCCTGTGCCTCGCCTGTCGCACACGAGCGGCTCCGCACCCTCCCTTCCAGCCCGTCTCCCGCAGGCACCCGCGCCCCTTCGCCCCGCGCCAAAGCCATCGCGGAACAGCGCGTCCTGACCTGAGCGAGGCAAGAGCGGCTGCTGTTCCGCAGGGGCAGCGGGGACCGGCTTCAAATCCTCCTTCAGCTCCAGGACTTTCTGCCAAGAGAGCACCGAGCGCTGTTACTGCGCGCCTGCCCCTCGCTCCCGCCCGATCCCCACCCCCGAGCCCGCAGGGGTGGGAGCGGGGGCTGGGACAGGGGGAGCAGGCGGGTCAGCCTCCCGCTCAGCATCGTCGCCGCCGCCAAGTCGCAAAGAAAAAAGTTGGCGAGGAGCGGCTCCGGGGTGGGCCCGCGGGGCTCCCCCTTGCCGGTCCCGCGGCGGCGGGGAGAGGCGAACAATGCCGGGCCGGGCGGGTGGCCGGGATGGAATGGGATGGGATGGGAAGGGCAGCGGGGGGGCAGCCGGACCGGCGGCAGCGGAGGCACAAAGCGCACACTCACCTGAGGAGCGCGGCGCGGCCGGCGGGACGGCGAGCCCGGGCGGCGGCGGGGCGGGGGGTGGGGGGGGCGGCCGGGCAGGAGTTTGGGAGGAAAAGGGAGGGTTTTTATTTCCCCTGGAGTTTGAAAGGAGGAAGTGAGGAATGCGAGGAATGAGAGTTGGTATGAAATGAAGGCGGCCGAGGGGAGGGAGGGACTGCCGGCTAAGGCAGGGGCTGGGACGGGGCTGGGAGGGGACTGGCGGGGGGCGGGGGGCAGAAGGGCCGAGGCGGAGTTGGGAACAAAACCCAGCGGGGCCGGGCGCTCCCCGGCCGGGGGCCGTGTGTGACCGGGGCGGAGGGAACGCGGGCAATGGCCGGAAGAGGGGCCCGCGGGGGCGGGGGAAGGAAACTCCGGGCGGGCGGGCGGGCGGCCGGGAGCGGGGGAAGGGGGCGGCTCGGCAGCGCTGGGAGCGGGCGGGACTCCGCCGCCGCCTCCAGGAATCGAGAGCAGGCACGGCGCCCGGCGCCGGAGAACTTGGAGTGCGCGGCCCGGACGGGCCGGCCTCGGATGCCCGGGAACGCCGCCGCTTGCCCGGTGCTTTCCATGGGGCGATGGGCCAAGCGCCCGTGAGGGGGCTCCGGCCCCGGGGACACCCCTGCGCCGCCCGGGCAGGGACGCGGCTCCCGGGCTCCCCCCTGCGCGCCGGGCGCGGCCCGGCGGCTGCGGAGCCCCTCAGAGACCGGCCGTGATTTCCACCCAGCAGCGCGGAGCCACTGCGAAACAAGAGCCCAGCCCGAGGCGGCAGCGGGCTTCTCCCGAGGGCAGCCCGGGCAGCAGAGAACTCGCCCGGCCGCCCGCAAAGCGGTGTCTCCCCGTGGCTTCTCTCAGGCTCACGTCGGAGCTGCTCCTTTCCTACCTGTTCATACAGAAATGCCAGGGTGCTGCGCGAGAAAATGCTGATAGGGGGCTGAGAATCGCACTAGGGTTGGAAAGCCACATCCCCAAAACAAAAGCAGTAGGAAACTGCAAGTTTAGTAAATGTAAGGACATCCGAGCAGGAGCTGGGGGAATGCAGCTACATCAGCAAACTGAACTTTTCCGCGGCCCCAGCAGCTGATTCTGTCACAGAGGGCTGGTGTGCACCTAACTACGAGTTAGGACAGGGCTAGCTTTCTTTAAAACTTCAGTATATTGAAGAAACTGAGGGGTTTTTTTAATAAGAACCCAACGTTTAAAAAGTTCCTAACTCTTTCAAATTGCAGTGAAAATTGCAGAGACATGGAAACAGCTCCTAAACGTGTCCAAAGGCCTCAGAAACCAGATGGCAAACCCCATCAATTTCACAAAAATAAGGTTTTCTGATACAACTGTAGAAGTGAAGAGTATATACAATATAAATAAGATGATGTCACAAAATCCAGTGAAACGATTTTGGGGGATGTCTTGCTGGTTTTTTTGTATAAAGCCCTGTAATGAATTAATTTGGTCACTGTTTCTATTAAGATAAATGTATTAAAAAGAAAACTCCTATGTATACGAAATAGAATTCATTTCTCATCACATATATTCAGTGGGAATTCTAGGCCAGGTCTCATTAATTATGTGACATTGTTTTGCTCTCATTTCCTTGCCAAATCAACACAGCTCAAAGAGAAGGAATTGAAACCTATTCCTTCCTGTGAATCATCACACAAATTGTTTGCAGGACTTCAGTCAGTTGCAGATGGAAACTCACTCAGGAGAACACAGGTTTTTTAGTGGTGCATTGCTTGCGATTTTTTACTGGAGCTAATGCAGAACCAAACGATTCTGCTTAGAACAGAAAGCTGAGAGAGTTGGGCAAACTTTGATTAATTCCCTGACCCTATTTGTGGTCTATCACGATGATTTTCTTATACAGTTTTTAAAATAAAGCTCTTCCCCTGCCCCCCCCCCCAATAAATTAATATTACTTTCCCTATAATATATAAAGGAATCAATTCAATTAAACTTTTAAAAAACCCTTTGTTTCCACCAAAATTTTCAGCTGTTTCATTGCAGACACTGCAATGGGTCACCTTGTATGGAAATATTAATTGAATCAAATTAAATGATCAAAAATTCCAGCCTCTGGAATACATTCACCCATTTATGTATTCTCTAAATTGAATGTTGAATTACCAGAGCAGGTTATGGCTATCATAGACTTTACCTTGAAGCATGAAGTGAAGTTACTTTGACTCTGGATTTTTCTCCCATTTTGGAACAAAAGAAGTGGCCTCCAGTTTCCAGTGAGGAAATAATAATTCAATATGGAACACCTTAAGGGATGCAATGAGAAAACAGAAACTATAGAGTATACAGTTCAAAAGATGCAAGAGTTAACACTGGTACAGGATCTCTGCCTTCTTTCCTGGCAGGGCTTTCAATTGTTGCCCCCTCATAGTGGGAGCCAGCTGTTTTCCCTGTTAGTAAGGGAGCCCTTACACATCAGAGTTGCTTTTCTACTCTTTTTCATAACTGTAGCCTGGGCCAAATCTCCTGGCCGTAGGATTACTTATGGGACTTCCTTAGCTCTGAACTAGTTCTAAACTGCAGTTAGGTCCAACAGGATCAAACTGTTGGACCTAACTGCAGTTTAGAACTAGTTCAGAGCTAAGATGAGACTCCTGACTCTGCGAAAGAAGGAATCTGTTCATAGCTCAGTTTCACAGGACTACACACAAACTCTCAACTCAGATTGTAATTCACAGGGAAGGGTTTGCTTGCCTTCTGTACCAGGAACAGGAAACCTAATTCAATGTCAACTGAGAGATTTACAGAGCTGTTAAATTCCAGCAAGTAGAGGAGCACAGTAAGTGAACTATAACAATTACGCTAACAGCAACAAAACCTCCTGTCCCTACTGCTACCAAATTCAGCAGCAAAACTCCAATGAGAGTGAGACTCGGCCCCAAAAGAGCAAGAAATCATTCACTGTCATTTATGTTTGTAAGACCAAGAGCCTATAGCAGCCTAGGTGCCACTCCCACCTGCTAGACCTGCCCCTTAAGATTCCAATTTAACCATTTAATACGATTCTTTAAGATCTCTCCGGGATTTCAAGCATGTTACATTTGCATGTATGTAATTAATACTACTGTGTTAAGAACAAATGCCCAGCATGTTTCCCACTTCATTTTCTCTCCCCTCTAACACTAATTTGGCTCAGATGGAAATAGTGGGAAAAACAGAGGTGCTTGAAAGACAGGGCTTACATGTTGAGAGCTGTGCCAGTTTCTGATTATCAGATCCATCTCCTCTTACTGAGGTTCATACATCTCAGTGGAAATAGGAAAATATAACCACTTCAACTTGATATTCTTCCTAGCCTTGTATGACTTCAGTACCTGATTCAGAAAAAATAAGTTAATGTACTTCAACAGTTGGATGGGTTCAGATGGAAGGTAGGAAAATGCAGTAAGAACTATCTCAAATGCCCTAGCTGCATGCTGGGGGAAACATTAAAAACATGGGGCAGAGAAATGGAACTAGCTTAAACAATCATATAGAAACCAAGAACTACAGGGTAAGACCTAATAATTGTGGGGGGAACGGGGGGGGGGGGTAAAAGTGTTACAGAGACTACCTTACATTTATTCCCAGATTTCTAAGTGTGTGGGAAAAATACCCAACAGCACAAAGAAAGAGAACTGAGAATTACAAAGGAGAAGAGGCAGTAAGAAGACAGATGATATTCAAGAAGATAGCAAGAATCTGAGGTAACATGCCTTAAAGAACAAAGTACACCCGCAAGTGACAGCAAAATAAAAAAATCATTCCGAATTAAAGACTTTTCAATATATAAATTAGTTTATTTTCATTTAGATATAAAAGTTATAAGTACAATTAATGTAAAACAGTATCTGATAAAGACCACTGAATCAGTTTATCTGTCTGCATAATTTGACTGAGAGGCTGTGACAAGATCATTTGATGTCAACAAATAGCTTGAAGAGTCACTGCTGACAAGGCTCATTAAATAAAAGGATGCTTTCTGGGCACAGAGAAAATCATCTTGAATCAGAAATTAGCATCCTACCTTCAGGTCACCCCAAAATAACATAAGGCAATTTCTTTCACACATTCCTAGTCAAAAAAATACTCGGACAGGTACACAAACTAACTTCCTTTCCTGGATGGGCGGAAGGAATGCTGAACCATCAGCCAAGACTTCAGAAGAGCACAGCTGAAAAACATTGCTAGGTCTCATCCTCAGCCTGATGAGCAGGAAGGCACAAAACAGATCCATCAGCATTGAAGTTCTCTTCACAGACTGCTTTTCTGATAAGATCATCTCAAGAAAATATCTCAGCAGCTACTGGAAAATGCTTATCTGAAAGATACAAGAGCTGGACTTCTCAGCCTCAATTCATATTTTACAGTTAAATACAGTGTTTACTTTATGATTATGATCATTATTCTTTCTGGCAGTATCAGAAAACGTCTTCACAAAGTTTTTTTAATTTGAAAGTACAAGTGATATCTACTGCTGCAAAGACTCCAGAGACCAAAAGGAATGTATCTGCCCTTTGCAGCTTGAAACAGAATTAGCCTGCTGACAAGGACAATATCCAAAGCTGAAGAACACCTACTTCTTGTCCCAGTAGAGGGACAGACTCCTCCAAACCATCGTGAATATGTGTAATAGGCAAGAAGCAGGCAAGACAGCAATTGTTTTCTGCTTCAGTACACAGAAGATGTGTGCACTGAGGCCTCCAGGCCACACCGTGCTGCAATCCACTCTGGTGAGTTAAGGCCACATGAATCAAGTGTTCCATGCTGTGACACACAGTCTCCATACTCTACATCTGGTATTAAAAATGGAACATTGGAAGGACACATTGCAAAGCCTTGTGGTACAATTACATTAAACTTATTGATCCCTTTGAAAATACCTGTAATCTCTTTTTGAGGTAACTCCTTATAGTCAGGTTAAGATTATTTATACAAAATCTACTTTAATATGTCATGCCTTGAGATAATCTTACATTAAAAAAAATAAAATCGGTCACAAACTTATTCCTAAAAATGTAGCAAATTTCATGAACAGTGGCAAAATTAAAAAATATTTCTCGTCAGTTTACAGTCTAGATTCAACCAGTCAGAACACTGCTTCTCAGAAGTGGTACTGCATATTGTTACAATACTACCCTTCTGCCAAATTCAACCAGATTCTATAATCTATTCAGTCTCATTTTTCACATGGTTAGAAGTAACAGAAGTAGCAATGAATATATCATCACCCACTGAAAAGGGAGTGTTTGAGATTTGATCATTCTTCATTTGGTAAAATGACTGTCAAGGGATAGAGAGAAGTTAGAATACTGAAAGGGAAATGGAGTATCAATCTTAGCAGACAATCATTCCAGAGAGTAAAGGTATTGTTTTAGAGCCAATGTCTTATTGCAGCTGTTTCTTTTTTTCTGAATTCATCTGATTAGGAACTCTTGAGTAGCATCAATTCCCAGGCCTTGTGGAAGCTTCAAGGTAAATGAACATTTAGCCATTATTTTTCTAATCCTAGCTGCAAGGAGTTGCAGTAAGTGGGCTTAGCCCACTCTCATGCAGCATCTGTAAACAAGGATTCTAAAAGCAGACACCAATCAACACCAATGAAAGAAACATCACCTAGATTTTTTGTTCTTCCACTATCCATACAGTGACTGCTCCGAAGGTGGTCTGCTGTCAACTCCCACAAGACTCTGAAGGCTGGAATTGATTTTCTAATAAGCCTGCAGAAGTCTGTCCTCCATTTCCCTTCCAATACGCTCTTCATTGCTACACCTGGAACTCTTACAAGATGCAGTGGTAGGAGTGAGTTCCATGTTTCATGTCTGTTGTCCCTCATTCACAGACCAGTTTACTATCAAAGCTGGAGAGTCCAATAGCAAAGGCCTGAAGAGCACAGAGAGGGTAATTATAGTCCAGAGTGAACACATCTTCTGCTACACGACCAAACTGCATCACGATGTAGTCAGCTGGGGAGAAGAAAAGATGTTCAGAGATGAACAATTTCACAGTGAAGCAAAGGAAAAAATTAACAAACAACAATAACAATAACAAAAAAGCCAAACAAAACCCAACCACAAACCCCCTCCACATCTGCCAGTCCCAAATACATGTGGTTGGTATATCCATCCTTTCCCACCAGTGGCCTTCAAATCTGTCCTCTAGAGTGATTGTGTTACTCTAGAGACTATTTTTCTTCTCCCAATCACAGCTCAAACCATTCTTTTGCTAGCCTGAAGGTGCTGTATTAAACCTTTTCTTTCACTTCAGGAAAGTTTCATTTGCCCCCTCTTTTGCTGCAGTCATGGGCAGCAGAATGTGCATCCACCCCAGAAAAGAGGAGGCCTTATATAATTTTCCTGACAGCTCAGAAGTCCCCAGTAATCCTGAGCTAGCTTCCTTTACCCAGTTTCCCTCCTCTTTGAAGGCTGTCCTATTCCTCCCAACCCTCATGAAATAAATTAGTTCCTCCTTGTGTCAGTAAGTCCCATACAATCTCCACCAGACTCTTACGGTCATTGTCATGGACAATCTGGAAGTTCTTCACCGAGGCCTGAGTGACCCTCCCATGGAAGTTCAAAACATAGGATTGAGTATCATCATTCCAGACTGGAGCCTTGTTGTGCAACTCAATGAGGTTCTCTAAATTTTTGTTTTGCCATTTTGACAGCAGACCCTCATGCTCCTGTTCAGAAGAAAGAAATATATTTATGCAATTTGGAATGGCTCTGCCTCAGAGTACCACCTCTCTTGTGCGTGCCCTCCGTCCCTTCATTCCCTGTCTAATGAAACACAATGACATCACTTAAACTCAGTCCTACTGAATACTTTCTGCAAGTACCAGGAAGATACTTTCCTAGATTCTCAATCCAAGCATTCCTTTTCACTCAGTAAAATGAGTGACAGGGAAGGAAGTGTGTGTACAGGAAAGGGAGCAATTCAGAGTCCACAGATAATTGCCATCCTGCTGGCATGAATCCCTTCTGAGTCTCATAATCTTTCTCTGATCCTGTTGCATCCATTTTCCATGTCTAACATTCTAAACTTTGAAACAAAAGAAAATAATCTACAATTAACTACACAGTGCTCAGTATTAATTAACTGAGCTGCTTCAGTAAGAAGTCCAAAGGCTGCAGAAGAATGTAAGGTTAAACATCATCCTATTGGGTCTAATAAATGATGCACAGTATGAAAATCAGAGAGAAATAAAACCAAAAAGATACAAGGAGGAAGTAAAACAGCACATTAAATTTGACAAGCAGATTCAGGTTGTAGTGAAACATGACGTATGATTTAATTTTAACAGTTCTGCAACAAATAAAATCCGAACTACATATGCTAAAACTCTGGGGAAAAAAAAATATCCAAGCTTAAGGTACTAATAGGAAAAAATGCTCAGAAAACAACCCGTTGTGGAGGTCTGACTGATATGGCTATAGTATGTGCTTCAGTATTGTATAAAGATACTAAAGTGGATTTTTGAGGGTAACCTAAATAAAATTTCCTGTTCTGTTTAATTACTTCTGAATTTTATCTTTATTTACATTTTAAAGATGCAAAATAATCCCCTGAAAACTGGCACCAACTAAGCGCATTTAGATTTAGGGGGAAAAATAAAGGCAGGGCCACAGAACAATTACTGTACTCATAGAAGAGATGGCAACCCCAATTGAAAGCAAATGAATAAATGACCACTTTGAGATACAATTTTTCTGAATTAAATCTCTTTTCTGGGTTCTCATGACTCTCAGTTTCCATTCTTGAAGATTTTTTTCTCTGACCTCAGGAAATATATTCATGTTCTTGTCCTACTTATATCTACTCACAACATGGCTGCAAATACCATTTTCTAGCTTAAAACACCAACCACACCTTTCAGTTGGCACCTCTTCTTTCTGCCTTGTGGTCCTCTGTCACCAAACATAAAACCCACATTAAGGGAACCTAAAAATTTTCATCACACACCTTAACATACCTTCAGATACTGCTCTGTAAGCTTTCAGCAATAACGCCTCTCATAACTATAAGAAATCCTCATTAAATAGTCACAGCAAAACTCCATCCTTCTCCTCATCCCTCCTTCTCCTACAAGAATCCTCCTTTTCTGCTACTCCTACAAAAAAGCTAACAGCATTCTGATCAAAAATGTATTTATTCTCTTGCTATTGCACCAGCAGTACCTTATCTGTCTATTGCCTATCTGCAGCAATCCACATCCTGGCTAAGAACGTGAGCTCCTGGGAGAAGCAAATGTGTCCTGTGCTCATCCAACCCTCAGCACAACGGGGTCCCACTGTGAGGGCACAGCTTGTAGGTGCAACAGCAACAATGTAGAGATAAGTAAATCATATTTAGGCTGACCAAAGGACCCATAAGGATACAAAGGCTATTCAGAAAGCTACAGATCAGGTAGAAGGCAAGAACAAATTAATCAACACATTTAGGCAACGTTATATTTACTCTCCAGGAGACTTGCTAAAGCCCTGGCTCCTAAAAACCCTGATTGTCAATCACATCCAGGCCTCTACAGGGAAGTTTTAACCTCTTCCTTCAACCTGAAACATGAGCAAACTTCATAACTCACATTTCGTGGACGGATTGGAATTCGCTTATGATTCATGTTCATTCCTGGAATGATCACAGACATTTTTCTGGGACCCTTAAATCCTAAGATATTAGTTTCCTGAAAGAGAAGAAAAGCCATTATTTTCAGTAAATGGATACTTCACCTCAGAGAAGGAAAGACAGCAAAACTGAAATTGTATCACCATTTGTACTGGTTTTTAGAATTTTGCTGGCTACAACTGTAGCAGCAGTTATCTAACTGCAACTGTGTTTAATCACCGAGGACTGCTTCCTCTCCCTTTCTCATTTAGAGAACAGTGTTAGGAGATACACATGCTATTAACTAATTTGGAGTGCATTTCTTAGCTTACTGAAACATTACAACAAAATTAGACAAGCGCAACTTCCAGGCATAAGTTTTTTGCACCTGAGGCAGTAATGTGCTGAAATCTTGCTAGTGAACAAGCCTGAAGTATGATAAAAGGTAAAATATCTTTGACCTGACTCTGTGTTGTCTGTATATCACCAGTTAGTCTAAAATGTTTCTGAGCAATGAATGACATTTTTCTTCAGGTGCTGTTATTTGTGTTTAAGAACACACCTACAATCTTCTCTCAAATCATACTGCTTTATAAATGTTTAAGAACAGACCCAGGAAGGGAAGTATTCAGCAACTATCCAAGCTTCAATCTTAAACAGATTTTTCCAGAGTACTGAAGGAGACTGCTCCAAGTGGACTGAGTACAAAAAGCAAAGGAAAAAAGTCCTGGTATTCTCCAACCATTCATTTAACAGTATCAGCCAAAATCCAAGGGCCCATTTAAAGTATTCTGTAACAAGTCAGTGATAACCTTTAAAATTCTCAAACACCAATTAAAAGCCAGAACCTTTTAGAAAATTCACACAAGTGATACAGCTCTCTGCTAACACATTAATGCATTTTGCAGACACAGACAAAGGTCTTTGGAGCTGCAACCTCTATTACTTCACTTCAAAAAATCTAGGGACATGTGTAAGAATGAGGGTACTGATTTTATTCATATTGAAACTTTACTAACTCCTTGTAGATAAAAGTTCAGAATTCTGAAAAGCTGACTTTATATTAACTGCCTGTGCTCATTCTAATACCTTGCTGTGTCCAGCTAGGTAGGAAACTGAAGATTACTACACACAAGGAAAATATCTAGTGATACTTCTGTAAACAGGTTAGTACTGGAATTATCACATCGATTTTTTCCCAAGTGCCATTAAGATCAAGCACAAAAGCAAAAAATCAAGATGCTGCTCCAGTAGGCTAATACATCTTTAAGCTTCTGTGAGAAAAATAAAAATCCTTCTACTTGATAGCGATTGTTTTGTAGAGAACCTCAAATTCTACTCAAACTGTAGGACTGGAATACGAAACCATGCAACATGAGAACTCTCATGTTATTCTGCAGTGTCCACAAGTGCTTCCTTACTCTGAATCCTATACTGAGGTGATTCACAAGAGGAGAAGAACATCTCTGAAACAGAGCTAGTGAATCACAATTTACTTTGGAGCCACATCCTTACCACCAACAAGCTGCTACAGAAATAATACTAGCTCCCTCCTATCCCTCAAAATGCCTTTGGTTCTGCAAAAACTAATTCTACTTCACAGGGTACTCCCAGTTCCTTCTCAGGGTCTACCAGATCCCAGATGGGACGGAGGCAGTTCATGCTGTGGCTAGCTCCATGTAAAGCATGTGCTAACTGGCCACACACTGAATAGGCCAGATAAGAAGGTCCTAAGGATTGTAGTTTGGGTGTTTCTCCTGCACCTGACATTGATTTTTTTTTTTCATTAAACTTGTAAGAATGTATCTGTGAGGCCTCTGCCCCTTGTTGTATCAGGTTGAAATTGGTGACTTGGTTCCAAAGTTAAATGGAGGAGCCTGGCAGCAGTAGGATTTTGCAAGCTGTGTTTCCTGGGTAACCATGCACAAAGAAGGGGCAAAAAGGGAGAGGCAGTACTTACATAACAAATAGCTGCGAGCTCCTGTCTTGTATGAGCCTTTTCCACTAGACTTTGTGCCTTGACTGGGTTAACACCATGGTCATAGACTGTAAATTTGGTTCCCATGAGGTTTGACCTAATGTCAGGTTATGGAAAACCACAGAAAGAGAGCCATCAGTACCAAGTTTTGTCACCTTCTGAAAGTATTTGCACAGCACAGCAAAACACACATCCCCTGCCATCTGAATCTTCCTGTTGCTGGCTCAGTGAGGAGCTTCCACGATGTGCCCATGTGAGCCTGTAGACCTGTCCTGGAAAAACATCTAGACTATTTCTTCTCTGAGTTGCCACAGTGAATGGTAATGCTGAAGAAGGCTGCCAACCCAAGTGAATAGAGATTACATTGAGCAGAACAATGCAAATTCATTCTCTTCAAATTTATACTAGTTTGCCAGTCATAACTACAACTCAATTAAAATTAAAATCCCATCTCAACTGTCTATAGTTTTCATCTGTGGTTCTCACCTGAGTTTTCCAATGAAACTTTCCCCTTTCCGAGATAAATCAGTTGGGTCGACTGATATGAGGTAATTGGATGTTTTGCTCTTCTTTCTTTTTCTCCCTGCAAGAAGGAATGTCTGGAAAAACAAAACTTTGATCAAGACTGATGCTTTGTAAGAATGCAGAGGCATTGCTATCCAAAGTGTTATCTCTCCATTTCCCATATGCACTCCCTTTTTTGTTCTGTGCTAATATTACTGTCTCCACAATTTGTTCTCTTCCAAAGTGTCCAGCCTGAAATCCTACCCCTCCAGCAGCTCACTTGGCAGTCTAGATTTAATGCACCTGTCCTTTCTAGTATTCCCTCTTTTTCTTCTGGAGTAACTCAGTCTCTCTGCTCTTTTTTAACATTTAACATTTTTATACTTTTTCAATTTCATCTTTCACTGTGTTATGGTTTTTAAACCACAATACAATGCTAATTACATGCTAATTCCCTCCTTAGTACCTTGGCCATGTATAAGCCATCCTCATCTGCATGATGGCTCTCCTCATCTACTGGTTTCTTACCAAAAGCTCTCCCTTGCACCAAAAATATTCTGTGGTAGGAGTACAATAGACAAGGTAATGTGTGCTGCTTCCAATACCTTTTTGTTGTCATCCCTTTCCAGATGCATGTAGTAAGTAGGGAAGAGCCCCCGGTCCATTCCCTTTTTATCTCTAGTGATTCGACACTTGACACTGATTCCACGGGGTGCAGGGCGCAATGCAAAATCCTCCAAGTTCTCTACTTCTCCCAGCTGTGCATCTGCCTGAGGGGATGGACTACAGGAAGCACCTGTTTCCTATGGGAAGAAGCATCATATTAGCAAATTAATATCAGCTCCAGAGACTGGTATTCCACAAGAAAATAGTGGTTTGTTAAAATGTAAGATATCGTGTCTCCAGAAGATACTGGGGAAAGGAAAGTTAAACAAGATACCACCCGTGTTACCTCAGAAGAAAGCAGCTGAAGGTTTTACTCTGGGGAAAGACTAGGTCTCCAAGGGGAAAAGATAAGTATCCATTAAGCAGACATGAGTGACTTGCTAGAAGGGGGGGAAATAGGATGAGACGCTGTAACTATTCTAAGCAAAGAACCTCTTTGCTTTTAGAGCTTCAAAGGCTGTGGAAAACAAAACAGTATGATAAAGCAGGACTGATGAATGCTGCAGTAAGACAGGCTGGGACTTTGTGACTGAAATGAGTGCTGAGATTATGTTGGTTCAAAACAATAGCAGAAATGGAGTAAGATGCTGGTGGAACCATATCAACTAAATGTTGGAAGAGCATTAGACCAATCTATATAATCAGGATGCATAGGGTAATCAGAGGAATTGGAATTCTAATGGAAATCTGGTACAGGTCATTAAAGTATTTTTTTCTTAGAGTTAGCTGAATCCTGTGAATTGTAGCACCCACGAGATTCTTCTTTGACTGAGGGCTCAAGATTAAGTTTATTCCCATTCCCAGCTATATCCAGTAGGAAACCTGAGTGAATAGCACAGACACACATACATAGATCTGAAATTCACTAGAGAGTCTCACCCCTTCCCCCACTCCAGCATCCACTATCTTTATCTCCAGCACTTTGCACCCACAGCCCAATCTCCCAAGAAGCTGACACCCAGACTTCTTGCACTACTCTCCTACTAGTGCAGGGCAACATACACACCCTACCTCACAAATACACTCAGGTGGGGCTCCCACAGCACAGATTTTGAAGGGTGTCCAGCATCCATGCTCAAATCCCATGGTCTTTATCTGGTCTGAGTCAGCTCAGACCCCGTGTCTTCCTGATGCTGGTCTCTTCTAACTCACTGGTAGTCCAGCACATAATTTGTCAGCATATGTAATGCATGCATGTATATCACACACACATGAACACATCCACACAAGAAATAGAAGTGGAGTTTTAGAATAGAGTGGGACATGCTGAAGTAATCAAGGCACTAGGCTTGGGCAGATAATCATACTTATTTTTGCAGTTTTGCAGTTGTTTACACACATTGATGTTTTTTACTCCCTTTAATCTCTGTCTTCCCATGCTTATTACTCCCTGATCCACCGTGATACCCTTCTTTTCCCTCTTAAGTTCCTTTCCCCAAACATTCCATATGATGTTTGCCCAATCCCAACATTCTCTGTTCCATTCCAAAATTCTATTTCCCTTGCATCCTACAATAAATGCTATAAACCTTCAGGAAGAAACCCCTCCTATGTTTGCATGGCATTTCAGACCTTCTGAGTCATTTTGGTGAATTTTGCAGAGACAATGACCCAGTCTGTCTCCTATAAGGGTAATAGTGCTGACTCACTGTGTTCCCATATTCACTGATCAGGCTCCCTGGGATCCTCCACCCACAATTGTTCCTCTGATCATTGCTAAGTCTTTATGTTTAAACTCAGTGTCCCTTCAACCAGATAACCTGACAAACTTGACTTTCCTCTGCTTTCACGGAATGATGTTGCTGGCTACTGTACTTGCAGCTACTGTATTTTAACCCAGTGCTCCAGGGGTTACCACTAAAATCAGGCATGTGCCCAGTGCTTATCAGAAATGGATTTCAAAACACTTACTGCAAAAGACTTCTCGCTGGATGCAGAACTAGGCCTCTCAGATTCAGGGTATGGTGAATGAGAGACTGGTCTCTTACTAGCTTCTTCCTCTTCTGTGTCCTCCTCATCAAAATTCAAACTGCCTGAAATTCCTGTCAGAATGCAGGATTAAGCATGTAATCTCTGAAAGAAGGTGTCATGAATTCATGGCATCACTAATTCATATATGACTCTTGAATACCTATTCACACTCTTAGCTTCTGGGTTTTTTTCAACTGCTGATTTTTAATTTCTATTTCAACTGCTGATTTTCTTCATGTGCCTTATCTCTTCCTGGGCCTTGTAATTCAAATTCCTACTGATATTTTGCACCAGTTACTGTGCAGATGATTAAGCAGCTGTCAGGCCTTTATCAATATGGATTTTACTTTATATTCCATGACATAACATACTGCTTAGTTTATGTTGTCACTGAAATAATTTTGCATATTTCATATAAAAACGTCCTCCATGTCTTAAGAACAACAACAATAAAAGGAAATTCAGATCAATATGCTGACATTATCCCATAAATTGGACTCTGTACAGTTTACATCCTTTATCATTTTCCCCATGTTACACACACTGAAACAGAGTATGTCAATTTTTCAGTAAGAGCTGCTCCTGTTCTTACATCAGTACCAAAAACTCAGGTCCAGAAAGACTAATAATAACCTGATTTCTAAAACTGAAGCACAGACTGAGAAGGTTCAGGACTATTTAATCTTAACCTGAGCACGATCATGTAGAGGTGACTGTGGGTATATAACTAAAATAACTGCATAAAGGTATTTATAGAGAGGTTCTGTACACATCACTATTGGGTGTGCCCCTCCACTTGGAACTGCATCATCAATTGGTCATTAGGAAGAAGTTCTTCACAGAAAAGGTGACTGGGAGATGGAAGGAGATGCCCAGGGAGGTGGTGGAGTGATTGTCCCTGGAGGTTTTTAAGGAAAGACTGGATGTGGCACTCAGTGCCATTGTCTAGGTGACAAGGTGGTGTTGGGTCATAGGTTGGACTCAATGACCTCAAAGGTCTTTTCCAACCAAACTGATTCTGTGCGTCCAAGATTTTCTTCTGTGATTCTCTTCTTTAATTTGGCTTTAGAAAGGAAACGTATCTAAGGCATTACAGACAGTGAAAACAGCCTGCTTAACTGAATTATTTTCTGAGAACATTTATTATAACAATGCTCTGACATGGCACTACAGAGAAGGGGCACTGCTGGAAGTCTCAGATAAAACAGAAAAATCCAGTCTTAACAACCTGTCAGTAAACTTCCCAAAGGACGTTTGGGAAGAGGAAAGGCGTTGACACTGGTACTCCAGCCAATTTCAAAATTCACTGTTTATATTCTACCTCCACTAATTTCCCCTGAAGTTACTGGATATTCTCTCCTCTTTCCTTTTTTAACTCTTGTGTAATGTTGCTATCATCTGTAGGTAAGCATCTGTGCCGCCTGACAACTGGATGAGAATACCTCTGAATGTGATTGTACTTCAATACATGCAGTATACTGGAAACATTCTGGGAGACAAGCTCTGCACAATAAAAACAAGCTGTATACTAAATTGAACACTAGCCATTATTTTGCTGCAAAGTGCTTAGGCTGCATGCAACAAAAAAAAATGTTTCCTGTAGTACTGGCAGCAACTTAAGATACTTGGCAGACAGAGCTTGACACTCCACTAGGAAATTACTCAATGGGATACAATTATTGAACATAAAACTTGAAAACCGCTGACTGTGACAGCCTCTGACTCAGAAAAAACACCTTTCCTGTTAGTCTGCTAAAGAGTTAAATCATGGCATTTACTGAAGGGTCCTGCTGTTGTGAAAATATTCAAGCATCTTATCAAGATATAACATATCTGGGATAAAAACACCCCAAACTTTAGCAAAATGTGGTATAGCATTTTGTCAGCAATTTCCTTGGAAGGACCAGAAATTATACAACACATTGTGAAACCCTTAAAATATAACTGGTCTGCTTCAAATAATATCAGGAAAAGGAACTGCAGCACTGCACTTCCACATGCTGTAGAATCTAGTAGCTTTGTTTAAAAGTGATATCCTACAGACATTTGTTTCAGGATTCCTCATTTTTAATGCCCCAAAAAATACATTTACCCATTATTAACTCCTACCTCGTTTCTGTAATATTTCTTGCAGGTCTGGCTTGCTTGCTGTGTCTGTTACAGCCTCTCCATCATTTTCCTTATCTGCATTGTCTTCTGGTTTTGTAGATCCAACAGAGAGAATCTGGAGCTTGGTCCCCAAATCTTGAACTTCTGATTTCAGGAAAGCAGCTGGTCCATCAATGCCTGCAGGCCAAAATGAAACAGAATTCCAAAGTCTATTTTTTTATGGCCAAAGATGAAGGTAGCCACCCATCCCAGGAAGGTGGCTCTTTTCATCTTCCCTTCCTCTAGCATCTCTTTAAAGTACCAAAATACACTTGTTCCATTTTTTTTTCCCCAAAGCTTGGCAGGAGTCAGACCTGACTCTGGCACAGACTTCTTATTATTTTAAATGTATCAGTTATCAGTTTCTTCCTATTTAAGTACAGTTTACAGTTTTACAAGGGTTTAAGCAGTTAAAACAAGTTGTATTCATCATGCACATTGATAGTTCTCAATTTATTTACAGACACCTCCCTTATTTTCTTTTCATTGACATTTGTTTGCTCCTCTGCCAGTGAGTACTCTACAGTGAACACCACGAATCAATTTGAAGAAAGTATCTACAGCCATAGACAGAAAAAACTGTTCTACATTTTGTTAGACTGAAATTTCCATGCTTAAACCATACAACACCACTGTGCACCACACTTCCCAGTTGGTGGAGGCATCTTGATGTCAGGTCTGGCATAACACCTAATGTGCAGCACAATATGTAACTGTAGTCCCAGCTTTGGATTTCCTGTATTCCCACTGTTTTCCTTCTTAAAACTCTACTGCTTTATGTAGGCACTGTATTTCTGACATGCTAACTGTTGTTACCACTTCTTAACAGGACTTGTTTGCACTGAGAAAGCCTCAGAACTATGAAAGGTAGTGAATGAGCAGCTAAGTTTTCATTTGAGTCTTACTGAAGAACTCCTACCTTAAAAGTTATACCTATCTTATCTCTCATTCTCTTCTTGACTTGAAAAGGTCTTTTAACAGAAGCTTTCTTCCACCTGATTTTAAACACATAAATGCTACCATAAACGTCACCACTTTCCTTCCCATCCTATCATCCTGAAAATGCACCTGGAGAACAAGAAAAATATTCAAGAGAGAAGGGATAACATAGTTCCAACTGTGATCTTCAAACCAGATAACACCCCTTGTTTGGAGGTTTAAAATTCTACTGTGCATATTAATTTGCTATCAATACAATGCTTGTATTATTTCACCTTGCAACAGCACACAGCTCAAAGCCTTAGAATGTTTCCCATTACTTTCTTGATAGGCTGATGGGATCCTGGCTCTCATAAGCAACCTCCTGACACTTCCACTAGAATGTAAGGATTTCATTGCTGCTCTTTTTATTTCTTTGTGACATGGGAGTCTTCAGGCTCTCACTACTGCATTTCTTTTCACTCCTAAAATAATGGTCACTATTTTACTGCAATGTTTTGCCTTTGGCCTTGATAGCACTTTGTGCTTGTGGCTTTGTGGACCACTACAACCTGTCATGTTTCAGTTGTCTCAATGAAGCCCACAGAAAACAGAGGAGGTAAAAATCATCAAGAGCCTAACACAGTGTTCACAACACTTTGTTTGTTTTCTCCACTTTATCATTCAGTCACATGCAATCTTGAGGTAGAGTATACCATGACACCATAAGGAAACACCATACAAGCAGTTGTTACCGAATTATTTTCTTTATCTTACAGCTTCAGACTTTTTTTTTTACTTTGGATTTGTATGTCCCCACCTTTATAGAAGTTGCCAGCCCATTTCTACAGTTCTTCTAGCCTAACCCAAGTGAGATTACTCAAGGGCATGTGAAGATTTACAGCTGTCACAAAAATCAAGGTGAGGTTTTTGTTTGCTTTCACAGTTTCATATTGCTCAACCATACTGTACTACAATTCAACTTTTGTATATAGAAAAATATGTAATCAATCTCATCACTTGACCGCTACCACAGCAATGTAAGCACCCATCTGTGACATAATGCATGCACTGGGATTTTGGGGAACCCTGTTGCAATCAGGTTGGTTATTTACCATGTAAAACAACATCACTGTGGACAGGGGTAGGAGTTTCTACTAAAGGAGTCTGCTCCTCGCACCCTTTGGGCTTTGACCTGCGCAGCTTGGCCTCGGGATTTGGCTGTACCATCAACGGATCCAGACGTTTCTTCCTCTGCTTCTTCTCGAGAAGGGCTCTCTGTGGAACAAAGAAAAGCAGGAAAGAGAGATGAACAGCCACATCTAGAGAGGCAGAACCCACGCTTCAGCCACTGGCAATGACATGTCCTTGATCAGAATCTCAAATAAACCTGAAATATTCTTGCAAGCTCTTACAAAACCCTACACACAGATATCACCGTGGTTTTGGAGTGGGATACTCACTTTGATTCTCCATGAAAGGTTGACATGGACACCTACTTATTTTCTGACCTGTCCTGAGACTACCAGTTAAATCCTTTCACCGAGTCTCAACTGTAGCAATCCTTAACACAAATAGACAAATTCAGCAGTCATCCATAATCCAGTATGAAAGAGTCAGGACTTGCAAAGGAAAAGGTTTTTATCTCAAAAGTTATCACCTTATAGGGAGAACTTAAAGCAAATACTTCCCAGAAACCAGTGCTGAGAGATAAAGACTTAAAGTGAGGAGACAAATAAATAAATAACAGTAATTAAAATAGGAATGATCCACTAAAAGGAAATTTGGTCTACCTTGCAAATTTTTTCCATATAATTCAGGACTGAAAGGAAAGACTGGTAAGTCCAAATGCTAAAAATTAAAATATTATTTCTCCGAGATACCTATACATTTGATACTTAAGACTTCCTACCCAAGGAGAAGAGAAACAACTAGACAAATCAAGACAAAAAGGGACATGGTGCCATTTTAAAGACAGGCATGATTAGTCCTTAAAAACAAAGGTGATGCATGAAGAAGGAAAAATCATATTCTAATATTCTGCACCACTATGCAAACAACGTGCAAGCTCCTTACAATAGATGCAGTTTATCCATGGCTGTCTCTTAGGTACCTGAACATCCCTGAAAATTGTTTCTGATGACAGAAACCATTCCTCCATCAAATTATTTTCAGTCTCAATGCACCCCCCAGATAAACAATTCATCAGTACCAACAATTCAATCCACTTGAGACACAGACATTTTTGGGGCCATTTCCTCTCCCATTACTCTTTTTCTCTTGTTGGTTTTTTCCTCTCCTCTTAGTCTTTTTATCTCAAGTGAGATTAGTTTCTCAGGCAACCTCTCCCTGAGGAATTCCAACACAACTCAGCCCTTGATCCTTTATTCTGTCTGGTTTTTTTTCACTTATCTAAATAAAAAAAAAAAAAAAAAAAAACACAAAACAAACAAAAACAACAAAAACAAAAAACCCCCCAAACAAACAAAAACAAACCCACCAAAAAAAACCACCCTAAAAACCAAAAACCCAGCCACCCAAAACCCAAACAACACCAAACAAACAAAACCTCAAATACAATAAACAAACAAACAAAACCACCTTGAAACAAAATTACTTTTTCTATTTAAACTCAGAATTACCCTTTGAAGACTTGACTGCAATACAGGTAGCGTTTGCCACTGCAAAATTATTTGCAAGGATTATCCTACAGAGCAAAAATTATACACAATTCCAAAGAGATTATCACACTGGTCTAGAATAAGAAAAGAAACATATGCAGTAAAGTCAAATTCATAGAAATTTCTAATTACGGATATGTTTTCTAAGAAGGTAGTCAGACCTTTCAGAAGAATTTACATCTGTGTTGTTTCTTCCTTTTTTAAATTAAAGCTGAGAAAAAGTTAAAAAATGTCATGATAGTTTATAATTTCCCAAAGGAGAGAGAAAAAACAAGAATCAAAACATTTTATTCAGAATGTGGATTTGAGAAAAATTGTTGTCAAGGCTTCTCTACCTGACAAATGAACACACAAGAAAAAAAATCCCAAAGCCCCAAAAAACCAGCAAAACAGACACAACCTAAAGGCAGTAAGAAAATAAGAAAATATACAGCTAGTGTTAGAATGCAAAATTGAATTTGGGATCAGCACTGGATATAGTAATTTCAAGAGTTATTTAGTGGATTATTCTATTAGATAAACTTTTTTAAACACTTCACTGCTCACCAGTCTAAATTTGAATTATTGTTTTTATACACTGTGTATACATGTGTTTCCAGGACTCACCAATCCAATAGGATCAGCTTCTATTAAAACACTGGCAGTTTAAATAAATTATAAGAAAACTACCAATTATGATAAAACTACCAGTTTACTGCTGGTAGATGTGACTGATCTTCCTTTCTTGTAAGAACCACAGGATAATCAAAGTGACAAAATTTGATAGTAACTTAATTTTTTTTTTAAGTCTTCTCCTTACTACTTTGCATACTGAGATGCAAAAAATACGTGCAAGGGCACTGTCAGGAAAGCAAGCAGTAATTCATTTTCTCTCCATACGGTGGCAGAGCAGCCTGCCCTTCAGTACCATGTATTCCCGGCCGTATTCCACTAAGGAAGTAGAAAAAGGAAACGGATATTTTGTTTCATTTTGTCTACTAATTAGCCTTTTCCTCCAGCTCTGTGTTACAGTAAAAATTCATATACTATTACTACATCAAATGTAGATAGCTCATGAACAGGACACCAGAACACACAACCCATTAAATAAATAACAGATACTAATTATCATGATTTGTTTGGGATTTTCTGCACTCTGTGCATTAAATACTTCCAGAAACACCTTAGAAAACCATAACATTAGAATATAGGACGACTTGAGGATCCCAAACCACCAACTCCTGTTCAAATGAGCTTTCATGAATTCACATAGAATACCTGGTGTGCTATTAAGACAACTTGTTTAGTATTCTCTTTCTCCAGCTGTGATGGCAGGAAGCTGATATTCAGCAAAGCTCCAACCACTCCAGCCTTGAAGGTGCACTCCTGTGCTCCTTATTTGTTGCTACAATCCTAATGGCCACACAGGATGGATCCTAGCTAGGGAACGTCCTCTCCTCCTCCAGCTGCCCCTTAGCTCTCGCTGGGACAGCGGTGACCATGGCAGTGACAATGGCATCGGTGAAACTTCACATCATGAGCAGTGCAGCACTCACACCGGGTGTGATGAGAAACACGCCAGCCTTCGTGCTCCCCCTGCACAGGGAGATGGCAGCATTGCACTTGGAGCTGCAGACGCCTCAGAAGACTCAAAAATCATCTACTAATGAGGAAATAAGCACTGCCTGAGCAACCACACAGTCTTGCCTCAAGGAGAAGGCAGTAGTCCAGGAAAAGAAAAGCATTCTGGCAGGCAGAGTTGGCCCACAGATGGAACTTGATGTCATGCACTATTACAAATAACATTTTACTGCAATTACAGGGTTTCCAAATGCATCATAAAGATGGATGAATGGATAGGCAAGTCTCTGCTCTGGCTTATTCCAGATTCTCTGTATGACCAGAAATTCTATATATGATCCTGCTGGATTAAAACACTGCATTTTTTAAATTCCAATCCCTATAATTGTTTACAACAAATTAATCAAGCAAGGCATCAGCGTCAACCAGCAGCAAGTCCATTGTATTTGGTGATGAACTCCTACTGACCTTTGTTTCTTCAGAAGGCATAGTACTATTAATGTAAAGGTAGAGTTGAAAATTAATATTCAAACCCAATTCTAAAATCCTAAATTTGAGACTGTTAGCACTTCTCAACAAATCTCATTTACAAAGGGTAGGGTGTTAAAATATATTTAGTGAGATTTTCTAAGCTGTTTCCTTTGCTGATGATTGCAATCTCAACCAAATCCAAGAAAGATGGAAACAAATCTGTGAAAGGGAATGAATTATTTAAACTGATCTCTTCAGGATGCAACTGAGAGCTGCTCTGAGGGAATTCCACCCAGCCCAGAACTTTTATTTTGGAGAAATAGTCATGCACCCCCCATGGCAAGGCCTGACACTAAGCAAACACTGATCACAGTACCCTGCACTAGGAGACAGTGATTATTCCCAGCTTATGACCCAAGACCAGTTCTAAAATAGACCCTGAGGTTCATCACTAAGCAGTCAGACCATCTTTAGCTTTGGAACTTCTTACCAAATGGCATTTGACACTAAATGCTCTTTAATAGATTATTTGAATTAATTCTATTTTTAAATAAATTGTGTTTGTTTTTAAACAAGACTGTCACTTGACAGTCTAAAGATAAAGGACTACTATAGCTTCCACAAATATGACTAAAGATATATTTTACCTCTTGACTCTGGAGTGTTTTAGATAAATACCTATATAGACCCAGATAAAGTTGGTAATAAATTCAGTGCCTGAAGTCAAAGCCTAGCAAACCCAGACTACAAATAATGACCAGGTTCTGGTAAAGAGAATTATTACTCACTGCAACAGTTCCTGAAGATTGTTGTGTCTGCACTTAAAGATTCTCAGCTGAGGAAGCGCCTTCCTAAAAACCATACTTTAATTTGGACAAGATGGGTTTAATGCAAGACAGAAATCTGTGGTCCATGTGAAATGGCCAGTTAGAGAATCATAAGAGTCTCATGTCTTCTTACGTATTTACAAGCATTTGAAATTTCACAGAGAAAGAATATTAAAGATGGATACTTCATTGCTTTAAAGAATATGGTAATGTAAGCATCCAGCAAACAGCACTTCAAAACCTGTGACCTATAGCCTAATAATTGACCCATGCTTGGCTGTAAATATTTTCATTGTAGGAAACAAAAGAAGATCAGAAGAGGCTGGAAATCCTTCTCAACAGCAGTGTTAAAGAGGTCATTCTATAGGTCGGTGAAACCGTTCCTTTGATGCCTAAAATGGATAATTCCCTGCAGTCTTCCCATATTTTGATTTATTCCTGCTCTCTAGAGATTCAATCCCAATGAAATAAGAGAACATATGAAAAATTAATTCATCAAACACACCAAGCCATGGCAAGGTTGACTTGAACTAATGAAAACCATGAAAATCTTCAAAGTTCGTTAGACCAACCACTTTTAGCACTTTACCCCTTTTCTCAAGTCTCTAGAGGGCTGTTTGATTTCCTATACTTATTTTTACCAACTTCAGCACTGTCATTTACCTGATTCTGTAGTTTCAGCTGTCGTAGTTTCATGCTTTCATCCTCAAAGATGCTGCAAAAGCAAAATAAACAAATCATTAATTATTGCTATTAAATAGCTTGCACTACAAGAGCATAAGATATTCTCAACTTCTTCATCAAGACTTAAAAATAACTGTTAGACATTACTTCCATCTCACATGAAGACCAAGACACAAAGTATTAAAAATAAAACATCATATTCTGTCATAAATAAGGCTGAACTCTGGTTTAGAACTCTTACTAAATCATTCTGAAAAGATTTTGAGAGCACCAAAGGCTTCATTACTGGTAGATGGATTACAAACCTCTGTTGAGGTGAGGCTAGGAGACAGTTTACACCTGAAGTTAACATAGTTCAGATAGATTCAGTGAAGTCCTCGCTCCCTCTTAGAATACCTAATTCCAAATTAACTCAGTTTTGTCTTGGAGTCAAACCTACATCATTTTCTCTTCCTGCCAGACGTTCCAGAACTACTGTAAATACCTGAGAGAATCTGTGTTTGCAACATCTGGCATTAATTCCTATAGGTAAAAAAAAGGATGATTTCCCTATTTCAATATTTTATAGATAACTTTCATAAGAACTGTAATTTTTTGTTCTGAGTTGTGTTCCATATAAATCTCCCATTTGCTTTTGTATGATAATGAATGATTACATAAAATGCAGCTTAGAGCAGTTAACCCCACAAAGGGGAAACATTAATTTACTATTAAGCACATATTCTGCCGACCACAGTTGTGCTCTTTCCTTCAACATAGCTTTGACAAAGACCTCTCTGGAAGTGAGAATGCATCAGGAAGAAGATACTTAATGTGGGAAACAGACAAACATTACATATTTTATTAATAGCATGCAGAAAAGCAGGGCAAGCCACAATTTCAATTTAAACAGGAAATTCTCTGTCTGGTCTAGGTATCCATAAATGTCCAGTGATGTGAAGTCACAAGCTGCCAGCCAGTGCTGAATATAACCCTAACCAGGAAAACCAGAGATGGAGAGAGACAGAGAAAGCAGAGCTGGGGTTTCTGCAAAACACATGCCCTGGGAATTGGATTACAGCATTCAGAGTTAAGGGGAGAAGAAAAGCCTGAGGCCCCTTAACCCCTAGCAAACTCACATTTGACTCAACTTCAGGCAAGCAGATGACAAATCAGAGGTCCTTAAAGACAAACTACCCCAGTAAACACAGACTCTGCTCTGGAAGGTTGAAATATGCACAAAAAGAGTTCTACACACATCATCATGTATAACAACTTGTATACTCTAAAATTGGTACTAATTGGCCAACTAGTAGTATTTTAAACAAATTACAACTGCCTTTTCTTTTATACTCCACAGTTTCCTTATTTCTATACTTTTTTTTCCTAATGCATTTGAAGTATCACTCAACAGGTCAAAGACCTTGAAAACATCTTGTTTCTAAAAACTGATGTTACCCCTCACATGAATCTGTAATATATAGTGTCTTGGATTCTAAGGGAATGGAGGGCCTGGAAAAATTAGTGCCTTTCTTGATAGGGATGGAGAGCTTTTGTGTACCCCCAAAGCAACAGGTAAGAGTAATACAGTCATCTTCACTTGAAAACAGCCACAGCTTAAGAAAGAAACAAGCAGAAGCACATCTACTGAGTGCAGCACAATATCCAACAGTTGTCACACAAAACTTCAGCATAAAAGGTGACATGCTTATTATTTATAGCATAGGTGATGGAAAAGGCCAACTTTAGCAAAGTCTGAAAAACAACTGAAAGTTCCATTTAAAATATTCGTGACAAAAAAAAGGGGTAACAGTCCTTTTCTTCTCATCCACCGACTGACTTAAGAAATTGATGACATTTGGTAACTGCAGTCAGGAGTTTGTTATAAAGCAATCTAAGATCAACAGCAGACTTACAGACATGTTCTGATGGACACAAAGGTGTCCTGTGCAGACACAAGCTGCTATCTGTGGTTTTGATGCTTTTCCTAGCAGAAAATGTATCCCCAAACAAACCGAGTCTCTTCTTTAGAAAATCAGAAAACATAAACACTACCACTTTAGGAAATAAGTTTACAGGTTTCCCTTCTACCTGGAAGATGACAAAATACATGCCTTGTGGAAATCTCCAGTGAAAATTATTTTCTACCCAGACTGAAGTAAAGTTACATTTTGTAACAGGAGCATAACATAACACAGACTACACAGTGCCTCAACTCTGGCCACTCAACTTACGCCTCAACATAAAGATTCTAACAGGTCACTGAGATTGATAAAGCAAAAAGATAACAAAGTGTTCTCTCTTAAAATTTACTTTTAAACACAGACCAATATCGCTGAGTAGCAGGCAAAACAAAATGAAAACAACCATCAATGCTTTCCATTTAGAAGTGTAAGGATTCATACAAACAGTAAAATAAAAAAAAACTAAAGTCGTGAGCAATGTATCACTATAAATATTAGCTTTAAAATGCCCTTTCACACTACTTTTATTTACTGCTCCTGCAACCTTTCTTCCAGAACTCATCATTATGAAAGCATAACATAATAACCAGTCAAAAAAGAGATTCCCAAACTTCAAACCTTTTTCTACCTCCCACAGCAGGGCTGGTGTTATTACAAACTTTAACAGGAAAACACTGCCAGAGTCACTCCCACAGCTCACCACTAAGGAATGTAAGTGGTGTGCTAATCCAGCTACAGGCTTCAAACAGGAATCCTCCTTTCAGTCGGACTGACAACACAGATCCATATTCTTTGGAGTGCCCACACCAAACCACTGCACGCTTTGCTTTTCTGTTTGAAGGGTTTATGTGCAATAAGAAGAATTAAATATCTGTCAGGCACAGGAAAAATAAGCAAGATTTCCATAGCTACAACACCACAGTTAAGAACAGGGGAAAAAAATCCTGACCACCAAACCAGTTGCCCATTTACCCTTGATAAACAAGAACTGAAGATTTTCAAGCAGTCTGTATCAATGTCCTCCCTCCAACCACAGCACCAGAGCAGCCTGTACGAGGTCCTGCCCACAGAGACCACTGCTACATTTACCAGAATCTAGCTTCAATCCTACTGAGGCTGCATGACAGGTAATAGACACGTGCCACAGAGAAAGGAAAGATTACCCAGAAGAGAACACACAAGGAAAGACTAATGATAGTGCAGGATACAGAATAAAAATGAGAGAGAAAAAGCAACTTAATTAATATTAAATAAAACATGGAAGATGGCAAGACACAAAGGGGTTCACACATTAACATGGAGCAAAAGGTTTTATTTTTAACTGGTAGCATCTCAAATTTCTACTGAAATCAGAATCAGCCTGGTTTTCATTTCATAATTAGAAGCCAAAGTGTTGCAATAGGAATATGCAACAGACTTATTATAAATGTATTTGATCTTTCCTAACCAATTTTCAGAATAGCAAACAACCACACTGAAGATGTAACTCACAGATTATTTAACAGATATTCATATATGCAACTGAAGCTTCATTTTTGTATGGTTTATTCTCCTTTCTGTAAAAAAGGCACACTACATCTATTGACAGTTCTTTCAGAATGGACATATTTTTCAATTTGGCATTACAAACTGTGGATAGACAGAGGTAACAGTCTTATTTTCATTGCAGCTTGTCTGTGTTCCTGAGTATGCTGTACTTGAAAAAAAAAAAAAAAAAAAAAAAACAAAAAAAAAAAACAACCAACCAAAATACTTATATTCTAAGCACTTGGCAATAATTACCACTGAATGAGCCAAACACAAATTCGCAGCATAATCCAACTCTGAGAACAATGAAAAACCCTGATATTAAAGCAGAATGTAGAAAATAAAAGCAATCCACCAGCCTGAAAATGTTCTTCCATTCTGTCCAAGGTACACACAAGAGAAAGGACTGAAGAACTGAAGAGAGTTCAGCAGAAAGCTGAACAGATTGACCAAGGACTGGAAAGTGCATCTCTTAGCAAGGTTTCAATGCATCCTACAGTTTATTCAAGAGAAAGTCAGTACACTCCACCATATTCCACAGATTTGAGGGCACACACGACATTGATGAGAGAGAAGACAATAAAATCCAGACATAAATAACTAAAGCTAAACAAATTCAGATTGCAAATACTTTTTTTATTTAACACTGTGACTAATTAACCATTAGGATAACTCATGGAGCTGTGGATTTTCAACAGAAAACAACAGGTTTTAATCAAGCTTGAATATTATTATGTTAAAAGCTGCTGTTGTAGACTAAGGCTATGGTTTACCTCCTATTTCAGGTGTGGTTATCCCAGATGGGAGAGCTAAGCATTCTTCTTCAAGTTATTTCAATTAAATCCCTTTTATATACTGACTGTTGAAGCTAAAAGGAGGCAAAAAGAAAAAAAAAATAGGTTGTCTTTATCATGGATCATGGACTAGTTTTCAAAGGAATTGACTAGCTGCAGTTGTGAATGAGAGGCAGTAAGTAGAGAAAGTAAGAAAAGCAACAGGAAAGAGCAGCCTGTAGAGACAAAATGTTCTACATGACTGAGAACTTACTGGAAAGACAGATTTGAAATAGGTTAAACAAAGGAAAACACCATGATAGGCTTCCCTGCATTCAATGAAATGTACATTCTTCATATTCCACTAAAGAAATACTATACTCAGTTTCTCCTCCTAAGCAAACAATGCAGCAAAGCCTTGCAGATTTAAAGGTTTCCCAGTTAGCTAAATCCATCCTGAAATTCAAGTAGTTAAAGGTTTGGTAAAGAAAAAGTAAGGTTCACTGCCTCTTTTAGGAAGAAGGTCAGACTAGCTGACAGAAGCCAACCCCACTCCAACCTTAAATGAAAATCTGACCCAAGAGAAGGAAAGCCAGCTTGTTTTGGCTTTGAACTGTCCTTTATAGCATATATCAGCACTGGATATGCACTCAGCTCTTGGTGAGAAAAACCGAGGAATTATTACCTATTTGTGCACAGCTCCAGGGAAGGTATGGAAGTTTCAGAGAGTTCATGGTTTGGCAGAGAGATTCAGGGAAAGTGTCCAGCAGAAACTTCCAGATAATTCTAAAGTGAACTGAATCTTGAGTTTATTGTGCCTTTTTACAAACAAGGTTGATATTTCTGTATCAGTCTGACACAGAAATCTTTTTAATATACACAATCTTTAGATACTAGTGGGGATACGAACCTATATACTAATAATCAAGATCCTTAAATTTTCAGTTGTTTCCATTGCTCTACTTCTTTCAAAGGAGCTCCAAGGCACAATAACACAATTTTGGTCCACAAATCTTCCCCCTTTCCCAGTATCTTATGTTCCATTTCTCACTCTACAGAGGAGTGCTTCCATCAGGAGTCTTACGAAGCTCATATAATTCCTTTTTCCTTTGCAGGACAGTTTATTAATGTGGTAGCAGCAGTTATGTCTCTGAGCAATACTCGCAGAACTTAAAAATCAGGGGATGAGAAGAATGTGGCTTGTGGCCCACATCTTCATCCACTAGTTTTTATTTTTAGCTGTAGAAATGCAAGTAAAAGCAACTTCAGTAAGAAATGTTGAGTCAGCTGGTATGAAAGTGTTTTCTCTCTTAACCCTCCAAGAAACTTTCCTGGGGATTATTCTCTTCTGAACTACAGCTATGAAAGAAAACAGAAACTGTAGAAAAAACATGAGTTGAAGAAGGATTATTATTATCTTTCAAAAGATATATTCCAAACAAAAATGGCAATGCTGTCTCTGGAAACTTGAGGAACAAAATTTATCCATAATGGACCTTCCAATCCACAAAAGGGTGGAGTCCTGACATAGCTGTAATTTATAGCACATCTTTGGGAAAATGCACAGCATACCATCCATAAAAGTGAAGGTCACCAAATTTTTCTGCCTTCTCCAAGGCAGAAGAGTGGGGGTTTTTGGCAAACACAGGATATTCTTTTCTTCATAATTAATTAGCAGTAAGTCTGCTAATTAATTAGCCACAAAATGTCACACCTATTTCTAAGTGACACAGCTGAAGTTGCATCAACATTTCATTGAATTCTTTTTAACCAGGTGATAATTCAATAAGGGCAAGCTTTAGTACGTGTGCCTTTTTTACAGAAATCAAGGAAATCAGTTTGACCTTGGATCCCTCTGCACCCCAAAAACACTAATGCCAATAGAATACTGTTTTGAGAACAGGTTCACAAAATTTGTTTGGAAAGTTTTTCACTTAGTGAACATATTATGAGAACAATGACATGGAAAGAGTGAACACCTAGTTTTGGAAGCAATTCTGAACAAGTGAATAAAACTGTCTTGGATTTGCTTTAGTATAGAAATTATGTCCCACATAATAGAGATTGAATGTGATCTATCTCAGAATATTTGAAAGTAAGCATAGAGTGAACCAATAAGAACAATAAACCCAACTGCCAGACCAGTGTGGATTGAGGGAGCAACTGAAGACAAGCACTGAGATCTGTATGTCCTACTTCATTTCAAAATATACCTGAACCCACTACATATTCCTGCCAGTAACTTGTACCAACTATCTGAACAATTTACAACTTAAAGATCAATTTACAACTTAAAAAAAAATCCTGAAGAACCAAAATGGTAAGCTAATCCTTTAAAACTTCTGCTTCCACCTACCTGCAGGCTTAAAAATGGAATTTTAATGTGAAATTATCAGGTGTTTTTCTTTGCTACACAGATCAGAAGCATGTCAAAAATACCCAAATCAAAACACCCACCATCTGCCCTTCCCGGCCACCCACTCCCATCAAAAAAAGCCCAAAACCTGAAAAGGTTGGTGCTCTGAAGAATACATGTATATTCATTGTGCATATCTATATGGATATGTTTCACCTATATTGTGGCAAAACAGCTGCCCTGACAACTCACAGCAACAGGAATACTGTGCTGAGGAAAGGAATTCCAAGCTAAAAGTAATCTGAGGAGCACATGCTATGAACAGTATTTGCTACAAAACATTAACAGGTTAATAATTATTTCTGTTGGCTAAACCCACAAAAGGAGTGAATGTAATGCAAGCCTATCATTGCAGCACTACACTTTCCAGACTTGCATCGATTTTGGGGTGACTGTTCACATGCCAAACATAACTAGGTAAATGATGATGCAGTTTAGTACTGACTGACCACAGCCAAGTCAATGGAGAAAAAAGGATTTATCAGTATAGGAGACACAAGCTTCTATTTTCTTTACAGTACTTGTTCCAGTGATTTTGTAAGGCAAAATGAAACTGTGCAGGCAAAGTAAAATGACCACTCAAAGATCACACCTGCCTTCAGTTTCAAAATGGTATCTGTGAAAGCACAAACCCCTAGCATAAAATTATCACCTCAGAAGTGCAGTGGAATATTCCCTGCATTACTACACACCAACACAAACACACCCCCAAATAAGGACAAAATAATGTTCAGGTGGATTAAATAAGGAACCTGCTAGTAAAGTAACAGAATATTGAAAAATGAAAGGTCCATAGGAAAAAAGCTGAATTATGACTAAATAAAGAACAAAGCATATGCTGTTTGTTGAGACTCATTTCTCAGAAATTGATTCACATTGTTTTGGTGGACAACAAGTTTATCACAAGCCAGTAATTCACCCTCTCGAGGCCAAGGTGGCCAACAGCATCCTGGGCTGCATTAGGAAAGCACTGCCAGCAGGTTGAGGGAGTGACACCCACCCCTCTGCTGGTGAAGCCACACACGAGGGGCTGCATCCAGTTCTGGGCTTCTGAGGGCAAGAAAGAGATGGACATCCTGGAGCAAAACCAGCAAAGGGCCACAAAGATACTTAAGGGACCAGAGTATCTTTTACATGAGGTGAGGCTGAGACAACTGGGCCTGGAGAAGTGAAGACTCAGGAGGTAACTTATCCATGTGTATAAATAGCTGATGGAAGGGTGTAAAGAAAATAAAGCCAGCAGTGCCTATTGACAGGACAAGAGGTGATGGACACAAACTAAAGCAAATGAAATTCTACCCAACATGAAGAAAAAATTTGCCAGAGAAAGTGGTCAAATACTGGAACAGGTTGCTCAGGAAGATGGTAGAGTCTCTGTCTTTGGAGATATTCAAAGCCCAACTGGACATTATTCTGTGCAATCACAGAATTGGCTCCAGCCAACCCTACTTAAGCAAGCAGGGTTGCTCCAGATCATCTAAAGAAGCCCCTCCCAGCCTCTGTGATTCTGTCTGGTTGGGTTCTAGAGATCACAAGTTTATATCCCAAGTGTGAGAGCACAAAGTAGATGACAATAAAAAATACAGGCTGTTGCAAGAAGATGCAACAGAAATAAGAGCATCACTAAAAGATTACATATTGAGCTCAGAACTATTTTAACTAATGTATTGCTTAGTGTTTTACATACCATTCAAAAAGTGACTTATGAAGTACCAAAGCTTAGCTCCTCTTACTTGAAACAAGGGAACAGAGGAAGGAAAATGAATCAGCACTCTCTGGACAGAAGCTAGTATGGCTTGGACTATAAAGAAGAGTGCAAACAAAAGCCTGTGTCATTCTCTGCTATTCTACACTGAGAACAGAAAGGAGATTCTTGTTTTCCTTCGCCAGAAGTCTCAAATAAATGCATTTCTGCAAACCTAAAGCAAAAGGAGTACTCTTCTGGAAAGAAGGCCAAGAGAAGCCAGAAATCCACACAAGCCATCACCCATCAAAGCCATCACCAATGCCGGGAGGGTGGCACAGAGGAACATAATCCTAAGAATAGGCACATAAACTTAAGTGTGCAGCTAAACAGGGGGTTTCAACTTGGTTTTTATTATAATTCTTTCAAGAGAGACAAATAACCTCCTGTCAGGCATATTCCTTCAAGAGTTCACAGCTGGTGACTCCATGACTCAGGACTTTTCAGCTCCTAGCCACCACGACAACTGCAGAGCACTATGCTTCAGGTATACTCAGTTGAACCTAATGAAACTTACGTTTCTGCTAAGGAAAAGAAAGAGAAATTCATTCCACAAGCAGAACTTCACTTTTCTATTTAATGTCCTCTCAACTATATGCTTCAAATCTCCATGGGTCATTGCACTTTCAGAAACACCTGTGCTCAGGGAAAGAGGAAAGCAAGATCCCCAGGGGGTTGGAATTCTGTCTCCTGTGATCTTCTGTTTGTGAATTATTAAACCTTGCCTGTCACTTTTGTTGACGTTGTACCTCATTACAACAGGAAGCTGGTGAAATGTAGAGCAACCATTATTCTCTCCTAGCAACAAAGGCAGCATTTAATAGCATGTGCTATGCTTAACCCAGACCAGGTAACAAGACTCAAATTTCCCTGAAAACAAGTGCATCACCCTTGACAAGATGAATTGCACCTGTCTAAGAGTATTTCAAACTAAAAATAGGGAAAGGAACATGAAATTTTCTGAACTGACACTTTGGAACTAACAGTAAACCTTTATTCCCAGTCTGGATTTTTTTTTTTAATTTATTTTAGAAAAATTGAAAGGCAAAGCCATTACAGAGATAGAAACAGCAAAATGTCATTTCAATCTCGAGACTTGGCAAGATGTCACTGCTAGATTTTAGTTCTTGTTCTTTTTTTGCCTCAGATATCACATAAGAATGCAAAGTCAGAAAGGAATGTAGAAGCACCCAGACTCCTATAGCAAGAACACAGGCAGTTAAGAGTTCAAACATCCCACAGAGTGTGTTTTAAAGAGTACTGAGAGTTGGCGTAAATATTCTTGCAGTAGTCTAAGGCAACATCTCCAGGCATATCAGCAAATCCACTTGGAAGAGAACTCATCCCATGACCCAGTTACAACACAGTTTTATTTTGGAGATCACTCAGCTGTGCCTCAGCAATAAAACAAGAGTCTAGAGCTATCCTAGTGCAAGCCTGGTTGCAGAAAGTTTTCACACATACAAAGCTATAATCACATGTTAAGCCAGTGCATTTGTCCCTCCAACAAATGTCACAGCAACAGTGATTAAGAAAAATAAAAGAGAAAAAAAAAAAAAAAAAAAAAAAAACAAAAAGCAGAAGAGAAAAGTAGTGGCTCTCTATTAAAAAAATGGGTCACCAGTAACCTAAATTCTAGGTGATAAGAGATGGGAAAAGAGCTAACTAGAAACAAAAGAGATAATTCAAACAAGGTTCAACTTTAGAACACCTCTTTGCAATTGCTCTTACCAAGTGAATCTCAATTTCTATTTGGAAATTTTAGTCACACATTGTTGCCTTTTCTCTCTTGCCACTGCTGCCTACATCACAAGAAGTGAGATGACTCCTTCATTCCCATTAACAGTAGCAGCATCAAATTGCAAAAAGTTTTCTTTTCCGTGGAATCTGTACTCCAAGGAATAAATATCAACCGCACCTATAAAATATTTACAGGTTTATCTCACTTTGGACAGATTTCTTCATGATAACGTTTACAGCCAAAAGGGGTGAAAAAACCAGCATACTAAACCAATTCTCATTCATCTAAGGATAAGATATGCAGAACTGTAAGTCCTGGAATTTAACAAACGTTGCTTGTTAACTTTAAGAAGGGCACTGGTGGCTAAATAAAAATACCCAAGGACTAACAGAGATACTGAGAGGCTTTTAAAAGGAATTTCAAACTTCTCTGGTTTACAAGTATAGCTAAAATAATGAGCCAAGTATTTTGTCTTTTTTTTCTCCTCAAAATCATAATTACAGTGCATTTATACAAAACACTCAAGCCCAGGAGGCAGAGAGATGCCTGACAACCTCAACTACATTCAGGTTTTTAAAATGTGGAAAGGGCTTTTGGCTGGACAACAGTACTACTTTTAAAGTTTTCAACTTCCCTTAATCTGTGGGCTCTAAATATTTTGAGCTCACTGGCAACAGGCTGTTTTCCTTCATTAACTTTTGGGACACACTGAGGAAGTATCCCAGAGTTACTGAGTTCACAAACTGAAAGCCACTAACTGATGCACATCTGGACCCCAAGGAGGCACCCAAATGAGGGCACTGTAGCTGACATCCAGTTTTGTAGTCTCTGCACACTCAGTCAAGTTTTTTGCCTCTTGAAAATTATGTTTCTCTTACATGACACCTGCAAGTCAGGAGCTGAAGCATATTTGGAGTGCAGCGTGTGGGAAGCTTTAAGTATTCTTGTATGCTGTGTGATTAGTGTGCAAAAGGGCAAAGTCCACTGGTCTCTAAGATTCTAAAATACATACTACCATAAGAAACAAATTTCCTTCACAATACTTTAAAAGCCCAAGATGATTTAGCATTACTTTTACCTGAATGTTTCTACACTAATAATTTAATGGTAAGTCTCCAAATGGACTTTTCCCAAAAAAGAAAAGGTCTAGCACTTATGAAAAAGCATTAAGACAGCTATGCCATGCCTACCTGAAAGCCAAACTCTAAAATGAAGTTGAGCAATTTCAGTTGCAGCCAGCCCCAGTGGAAGAAGGTCTAACACAACAGAGTATTTGCAAGTGACAGCCTGTGGATGGCCTAAATCCAAGATCTCTGCTGTCTATCCATCATCATGTATCCCATAGCGCACTTACAAAATAACATGCATTGATTTTTGACTGGTAATATTTGACTCTATCGGACTATTTCTGTCCGTCAGAAATAAAATACTTTCAATATCGTTATGGTATATTTTTCACATTGCCCAATAGTAAAGGCATTCCACCTCCAGGGGAAAAAAAAAAAAACAGCAAAAACAAAAATGCTGCCAACCACTTCTCAGGTACATCTTTGTTAAGCTTTACCATAGTATCTTCTTTGCCATGAAGTGCCAGCTTTTTTATGTATCACAGTTACCTTTCCTATAAAATCCACTGCTTGGACAACTGGCAACTGTTTTACCAAGCACGAGTTCAAGAAACCAGATTAGTGACTTCTGGATAATTTTACTATTTTTGTCTCAGAAAAAGAAGAATCCTCCTAAGAATACAGACATTTGTCTTCATCAAATTTATTACAGTGCTGATGAACACTCCAACTTCAGAGTCAGACCCCTAAAAAATAACAAGCCTTCCAGATCTATTTTAAAACTAAGTACTTTTATTTAGGTTCACATATTCTAGTTTTCTTACCTTAACCATGGGGACTAAGAAAGCCAAAGAAACGGACATTTCCTTAATACACTGAGATGGGAGGGAAGCAGCTATCCCATGAACTGCCATTATCATTAGCTGGTTTCTGTGGGGCACCCATAAAGGTACCAAAGACAAGTTTCTCACAAATTTCTTAGAAAGAAATTATGCCAGCAGAACTGTTATCAGAAGAGCAGCATTATTTCCTGTAGTGTCAGCTCTGTCAGACTTAAAGGTCTCCTGTGCAGGGAAATTTGCACGTATCTGGACATCCTTTCCTTAAAAATTGTTTCCAGAACTGCTAGACAATCCGAGGCCTTTCAAGTCTGCATAAAGAAGGGATCTAATATTCCATAGCATATTTGGTGGACCAAGCGATTACAATTAATTCTATTGTTGTTTTTCATCCTCCTTAAATTACCAACTGTAACAATGTATGTAATAAAAAAATACAGTTTATCTTCTACACTGTGTTCATTACCATTTAATTACCCAAAGTTTAGGTTTCTCTCTTTACTTGGTTTTCTTCTTCCTATCTAGAGGCACAAAGATAAGACTGGGTTTGTTGCAATCACACCAATTCTGCCAAAACCCGTTTTCTCTGCTTGACGGTATACTCACATTTAATTTCAAATAATTTCGGTTTTGAGCTACGTAAGTACCACAAGCATAAAGACTTTCCAAAACCGCTTCTCCATAGTTCACAGCTGTTTTTCCTATTACATCAGTTGAGTTCATTTCAGCTATTCCTCCTTTTTTTTTTCCTTGCAAAGGCACACCGAGAGTGCTTCTAAGTACCCAGAGAGATTAATGAGGAAGACCGGAGGGGATGAATAACACCGCGAAAACGCCGCACAGCAGCGCCTAGAAACCAAGAGCGGACCGAGACACAACAAAACCGGTTTAATCTATAAGTATTCAGACGATGCACACCGACGTTGAAGAGCGAAGCACATAAAACACACACGCACATAAAACACCGGCACGGCTGCCGCCCGCCTGCGGGACGCGGGTGTTACCGGGGCAGCGCCGACCCGCGTGGCCGCTGCCGTGCGGCTCCGCCCGCCCGGGCCCCGCTGCGGCCGCTCATCCCGGCACCGGGCACTGCTGCCACGCGAGGCAGCCCCTGCCTAGGCCTGTTTGGTCCCGGGGACGCCGCCGCAATCCCCGCTCACCTGTGGGCGGCGGGACCGCCCGGCTCCCCCGCTCCGTCCATCGCGGCCCCGCCGTTGCTATGGGCCCCCGCCCGCCGCTGCCCTTAGCAACGGCGCGCGGCACTGAGGCGCTCCGCCATTGGCCGGGCCCGCGAGCACGCCGCCCCCCGATTGGCCCGGGCGCCGCGCACGCGCAGCGGAACACAACGGCCGCCCCCGTCCCGCCCCGCGGGAGCCGCCCGCTGCCTCCGCCGGGAGCGGGGAACGGCCCGGCGGGAACCGTCTGGGGCACGAAGCCTTTTCCATACGCGCTGCCCCAGGGAAGACCGCCCCAAAAGTTCCCGCCTTGTCTCCAAGACCCTCCTCCGCGCCCGCCCGGGCGTTTCTCGGAGGCTCTGCTAGGCGCAGTAGAGGGCCTGGCTGAAATCACGTCCCCTCTTCAGCCCCCGGAGCGACATCGTCTGTTCGGGCGTGTCCTTGCACGCAGCAGAGTGGCTGCTCCCGCCAGGTCAGGTGTGGGCCTGACCCCTCGAGAGTTCGATGTTTGCCTTCACCAGGATGTCCGCAGCGCTCAGCTTCCCTTGCTCCCGCAGGTACCTCATTATGTGAGGCCGCCGTCTCCAGGTGACTTTCACTCCATACTCGTGCTCGGGAGTATCTGTAACCAATACGGCTGCCGCCTCCCCTCTCCCACAGGGATCAATACCAAATGCCAGCTCTTTTTCTGGGTGCCAGGCATGACTACTTTGGGATAGAATGTTGCCGCATCTCCCATTACTTGCGGAAGGAGCCTGTGTAGCCTCTGCATCTGGTGGACTAAGGACTTCTTGCACCACAGGCTGAGGAGCATGCTCGCCACAGTTCTCTGGACTCCTCACCTGGATGTTAGAGTTTGCTGCTGTCCCTTTCTTAGGCTGGTTGTGAGAGCATTGTGCATTCTTTCTCAAGTGATTTGGATCATCCAACGGAGGGACTGCACGTCCTTCTGGATTCTCAAAAGTTAAAGGTGGAAATCTGCAGGCTACAGCTCCTCGACAAGCTCCTCCTGCATGAAATGAAGTGTGGCTGGCATCCTGATTATAGGGCTTGTGAGGACCACGATGCTTCTTCTGGCGTGCTTTCAACACCACTGGCTTAGTTGTGTCAAATTGTGGGCACACCTGAAGGGAAAGACATAATAATAAGATTATTATTAAAACTCCAGCCCTTTTCTCCAGACAAGCAATGCCTACCTGGTTCTACTTCCCCACCTTTTTTTGGTGTGTTCATTGAGTAGTCTATTCTGCAGCAAAGCAGATGAGTCACTAACAAAGCTGCTATGCATGAGATACCTCTGATCTTCAACATCACATCCTGCCACTCTTCTGTGGAAAGTCACTGGAGTGCAAGTGAGCTGTTCTCTGGCAAATCACAAAGAACTCAAGATACAGGTTTTAAAGGAAATCTAAGTGGTGTTTACTCCTGTAACCCCTGCAGATTTAAGAAAGTTCAGAATAGACTCATTTTGTGCCTTAGCATAACTCAGATTCAAAGAACTAAATCCTCAGCCTCCCCAAAGAAGTAGAGGCTGAAATGGGAGAGCAACACAAAATTATTGAAGAATGCCCACTTAGCTCAGTCCCCTCATATTACATTAATATGGTGTTCAAAATCTTCCCCCAAATCATCTTTGCTTCAAAACATAATTAATTTCTGTATTGTGCAGTAACAGATCACCCAAAATCCACTTCTACGATCAGCTTTCTATAGAAGAGATGGTCCAAGCTCAACAATCTGTATTTCTTTGACTCACACTGAGACCCTGGAAATCTGTTTTTTACAGTGTTATTTGTCTTCCTGGTTACCAACAAAAGAGTCAGACTGTTTCAGATTCTAGTTTGCTTTTCCCAAGAGCACACCAGACTGAGTTCTTGCTACACTAACTACAGATCTCCTTCAGCATTCCTAAGTTACTGTATAATTCCTCAAAACACTGAGTGCAGTTTAACAAAGGATGGTGATTGTCTGAGCTGAACTCTTTGAATACAAAACCTTTGTGCAGGAAAAGAGAAGTGATTCTGTAGTAATTGCATACTAGCACATACCTTACGTAGCCCCTGATTTTAAGGATGTGGCTTCCTGCCTTCAGAGAACAGCTAGGATAGGTTTTACCTGTTGCAGGAACCTAGCAGTGGAAAAGGTAGATAATGCCAAAAAGAGTGGAACAGAAAAATCAGTGTCCACTGAAACAAGTTGACAGACACTCTGTGGAGGATGCCTCCAGAAGTTACAAACCTACCATGACTTTCCAAAATGAAAAATATCTAGCAGCTTCAGTTTCAAAAATTTTAGAATCATTGTATTTTTGGAATCAAAGAGCTACTGATATGATATGGATGTTTCCACCTCTTCCAAACAAAATGAATACTTATTCACAACAGTCGTTTTATGTTGCAACAGCCCTGTTATTAGAGGGTAAAAATGAGCTGAGGCACATGTTTCTTGTAAAATGCAGCATAAAAAGGGTCCTGGTTTATTCCTGTTCACAGCTTAGTCACCTTAACTCCAACTACTGACTGACTCTGGCTGCAGCAAGCTCTTACTGTAGGTTTCCCTGGCACCTTCTGACTGCTGGTTATTTCCTGCTAAACTGTGACTGCATGTATTGGTTTGCAGACCCTGAATGCAGGCCTTTACCCAGCTAGACTGTGACTGCAGGTTCCAACAACAGGCTCTAACTACAGACCCTGACTGACCTTGCATCAGTGATTCTTTCTCCCCAGGATCCTTCTTCATGCTCCTCAAGGTTACTCCTCCATGATAATCCTCCCCTCACCAGCTAACCCCTCTTTTATCTCACTCATCCTTACTGGATATAGCTGTTACTCATCGGGGGCAAGGCTGTATTGATTAATTAACTCAGCTGTTTCTTATCTGGGGTGGGGTCACCTGTACTCCCTTCTACAATTTTATTTAGTGATTCAGAAACCATAGAGCTAACTGCCTCAAGCAGATAAAAAAAAAAAAAATTAAAGAGAAAAAAATTGAGGATGTTCTACTTCAAGGTTAAGGCATCACAAAAATGCCTGCAGGTCAACAGGAACAAAGGAATGTTTCATGCAGGTTTGAAACCACACTTCCTGAGCTTGCTTTGTGATGAGCAGAGTCAAGCAGCAATAATGTTTAAACAGAGCTCCCCTAGGTGATGACTACTGTTTTATAGGAACAGTCTGTCTTTGCTGCAACTGTTTGCTTAAAAAAAATAAAGTCTTTACATTACAGGATATAAGGAGTATTTTAGGACACTGCAAACAGTCCCAAGAAAAGGAACACATCAGAAGATTGGTATGGAAGAGAAACTATTCAAAACACAGAAGTGGAAAAGAGGGCAGGTTAGAACAAATTATTCTGAAGTGAAAACCTATGTTCTCTAAATTTAGCAGTGTCAGATTTAAACAAAGCACCCAATACTTTAACATGTAACATTCAGAGTTCAGCAGTTATTTCCAACAGCAAGCTGATAAGAAAAATCTCCCCTAATGTTTATTACATGCAGGGTTTTTGGTTGCCAAGGAAAACAGTGTTTTCCTGATGGGAATTATTTTTCTAGAAGACAAATATTCATCAATCAGTACAGACTGCACACAGCTTATGTCTTCAAGTAACTAAGACCTTAGTGCTTATTCTTGGAATGTGAAGCAACTCAAGCACTTTCTATGCTTTAGAGTGATAGAGGAAATACAGGTTTGGGCTACTAATTTTCCATATCCAGAACAGATAACTTTCTGTTAAGACATACAGGAGAGAATTGAAAACTGATGCTGTGGGACACAGGAGGAAAGACAGTTTATACCAACCCAGGCAGCACAGGTGTTCTGGTCCAGAGGTTTTGTAGGCACACGTCTGGGATTCTCAGCCAAATGCAGTGGAGTTTCATAACAATGGATGGGTCCTGCCCGTGGCCTCTCAAGGAAAATCAGCTCTGCCTTCCTGGCCTTGTGGGTACACTTCTTCTTTGGAGGCATCAAAAGGTGTGGTAAAACTACTTAGAAACCTCATGATGCTTGTTGGAGCCAACTGAAGAAAGAGGGGAGCACCCCAAGGAGATGCTGAGTGCTCTTGAATCTGTAGAAGGCAAATAAATGGATATGAAGACAGACTTGCTTGGAAACCTCTGCTGTAGTTTTTAACAAAAGCAAAACATTAATGCAACAGCATAGTGTACACATCTCAAGGCAGACTTTTTTCCAACAGTATTTCTTGAACCTTTTGTCAGTTTTCAGGTAGACTTAGAAATGCACTGCAGGAATGGGAGCAGTTGACCTACTGATCCAGCTATATCAAGTCAGCTATCAAAAGAAAAAGAATCAAAGAACTTATTTCCTTTTTTACAATTCAATCTGGTTTGTAATGCCAAAAAGATGTTATAGGGCCAAGATAATCAAAATTCTTTCCCTTTCTAGTTGCTGACTACCTGTACATTTTAGTTTCAAGAGATTTTATGGGTTTTTTTCTTTTTTTACAGAGCAGAATTGACATCTCCCTCATGTATTCTACTGATCTTGCATAATTTGTTTTACCTATGAATGAGTTTGAACTGAAGTAACATTGTATTTAATTTTCTGTAGGAAAACAGATCACAGAATCAATTAGGTTGGAAAAGACCACTGAGATCACCAAATCCAACCAATGGGCAAACACCACCACGGCACTAAGTGCTGCATCCAGTCTTTCCTTAAACACCTTCAGGGACAGTGACTCCACCTCCCTGGGTAGCCCACTACAATGTCACCTTTCCTGTGAAGAAATTATTCTAATGCCCAACCTAAACCTCGCCTGGTGCAACTTAAGACGATGTTCCACTTGTTCCATCACCAGATGCCTAACAGAAAAGGCCAACCCCCACCTGGCTATACCCTCCTTTCAAACAGTTGTAGAGAGCAGAAAGGTCTCCCTTGAGCATCTTTTTCTCCAGGCTGAACACCCCCAGCTCCCTCAGCCACTCCTCATAGGACTTGTGCTCCAGACCAGCTCTCCAGGTCGTCCTTCTCAGGACCCACTCCAGCACCTCAATGTCCTTCCTGAAGTGAGGGGCCCGGAGCTGAGCACAGCGCTCGAGTGGCTCAGCAGTGCCGAGTACAGAGGAACGATCCCTGCCCTGGTTCTGCTGGCCGCACCATCGCTGATACCGGCCAGGTGCCACTGGTGTTCTTGGCCACCTGCTGGCTCACGTTCACCCAACCTGACTTACCATGAATCAGCACAGACAAGGAAATTCGATGACGTTTCGTGAGAAGTGTATGAGACTGCAACAGCCTGACTGCTTACCTATGTCGCAGCGTGCTCAGGGAGTCCTGCGGGCCGCCCTAGCCCGGTGCAGCCGTGACGCACACGTTAAACGGTAAAACTCCGTAGCTCTTCACCGGGAGTCAGCGCAATGCCGACGGCCCGGGCGCACGGCAGGACTCCCAGCCGCGGGCAGCATGGTTGAAGGAAGCTGCCGGCACTGTCCCAGCCAGGGCGGGAGCGGCTGTCCCAGGAGCGGGACGGGGCGGGCAGGACAATGCGGATCCCGGAGCGGCCGAAGCTCTGTCCCGCCCGCACATCCGTATCCCCCGCGGCCGCCGCCGATTGGCCCGGCCCGCCGCGGCCCCGCCCCCTGCGCGCCGATTGGCCCGGTCCGCCCGGCCCCGCCCCCGCCGCCGCTCACTGGCGCAGGCCGGCACGTGACCGGGCCAGCGCTGCGCCGGGCGCCAAATTCAAACCTGGGCCGCTCCGGGAGCGCCGGGGCCGCCGCCGCCCTGCATCGGCCCTGCCCGGCCGGGCAGCTGGTGAGTCGCGACCTGTGCCCGCCACGGCCCGCAGGGTGCCTGGCAAGGGTCGGCACCCTCGGAGGGCCGCGCTACGGCCACCGGGCGGCCGGGAGAGGGCAGCGTCTAGGCCAGGCCCGGGGTGGAGGCCCCGCGGGAGCAGGTGAAGTTGCTGGCGAGGGCGGCAGCGCAGGGCTGGAGTGGGTGAGGAAGGAGCCGGGAGCGCTTTGGCGCTGCCCTCCTTGCCCCCTCGGGGCCGCGCGTCCACAGCGGTGCCTACGGGGGGTAGCAGTTCGAGGCCTCCTTGGGAAGTGACGCGCTCCTGGAAGGAACGCAGCCTATGGGAGGCTGGCTCAGGGCTCTTCTTTCGGCGCCGTCCGACCGGGATCTCTCCGTAAGGGGGTGGAGCAGATCGCAAAGGGCCATGCTTGTGCCGGGTGCCAGAAGCCGCGCCGAGGGATGGCAGGGCTGCCTGCTCCCTGTACACAGGGAATCAGCTCAGCTTGTTGTCTGCCCGACTCTGCTTTGTACCAATGTAGGGGATTCTTACTGAGACTTTTCTCGTTTACTTGCTGACCCCGTCAAATCTAGCAATGCAAAAGGCCTCCTTTTTTTTTTGGTATTTGTTTCTATTCTGCTTGCCATCTCTAATGATAAACGGTAAGTAAAATTTACATATTGTTCTGGTATAGTTTGCAGAAGGGCACAGGCTCCACCGAATTCCTGATGGCATTATTTGCAGTATTCTGACAGCATCTTACCCTGGAAGCAGTATCTCTGGATTTTATTTCTTCTGCTTCCAGCTTTATAGTCTAAACCACCTGTTGTCCAAAAGTTTGACATCTATGTTGTATGCTGCTCAATGATGAATTTACCTGGTTCTTGACAAATCTACGAAAGAAATTAGCAGCACATTTACTTGGTGTCTATCTTAAAGCCCCTTACTTCTGCTGCATCTATTGTGTGCCTTTGTAGGGTTCAGAATAATCTCTGCTTCCCAGATCTTAAACTACCTGTAAATTCCCTTTTCACTCAGGTTGTGTAATCTGCTGCTTAGAGCAATCAGCTAAAAGAGTCAGCACTGCTATTTCTATATTCTACCTTCCCTCCCCTCCAGCTTGCTGGCTGATGCTGGTTAAGTCACATTATAGCTAAGTCTTTCTGTAAAGAACATACACATTTTGCTCATTATTGTGGACTTAATGATGCAAGTTTTCTACTCTGCAAACCCCTCTCTCATCCTGCTTACACAAGGTGTGGGTTAAGGAGGTACAGTATGATTTTTCAGTAGCTTTGTGATCCTTATTAAATGCTTTCAATGTTATTTTCCTTTTGTGTTTCTAGCTATGTAGCAATTGCTAAGAATGTGTGCGCTGTGGGAGGTCTTGAGACGATTTGCTGCATCCTTTATGTTGTGGCTTTTGTTTTGCAGGATTTGTTCCTCTCCCTTTCAATGGAGAGTGACAGTAAAGATCAATAATGAGGACCAGCCCTCGCAGGCCCTTAATTCTCAAAAGAAGGAAACTGACCCTCCCACAGAATGATGAATCCAGTACTTCAGCAAGAGATGAGAACAGAGGTCAGGATGAAAAGGCTCGTAAGCAGGAGCCCAGGCAGGAAGACCAACAAAACAGACAACCCCAAGACAAAAAGGACTGCGGCCTGCAGAAGTTCCCAGCAGGAATAAAGATAATTGACCATCCTACGATGCCCAACACACAGGTGGTGGCCATCCCTACAAATGCTGATATCCAGAGCATCATAGAGGCATTGACAGCAAAAGGAAAAGAGTCTGGCAACAATGGACCCAACAAGTTCATTCTCATTAGCAGCGGGGGCACGTCCCGCTCAGCAGGTCCAGCACTGTCGCAGCATCTCCCATCAGAGAAGAAAGCCAGCGCAGCCATCAAGGCTGCAGATAGTCAAGAAAGAGAGAAGAATGTTGCACAGACACCTGGTCTTGCAGGCACTACAGCACTCTGGCATTCAGGAGTTGATCCTGTGGTTGGACAGGAACAGGAGACCAACAGTATGTAGCCTTTACCTGTTTTTTGGTTTTGGTTTGGTTTTTTTTTTTTTTTGTCCTGACAGACAAAGAGATGTGAAATGAGCCAAGGAGTGCAGCACTTGCATCTTGGTATGCAGTAATTATTGATGTTTTGTTAATTACAAAGTACCTATGGATTTGATTCTAATAATCTACATAGCTCTCCATATATAGTGAAATCTGAAGGATTACAGTGGACATTTTTTTTGGTGGAAGACATCTGAGCTTCTGACTTAGGTTTTGTGCTAAGTCTTTCTATTTCTTGAAGTACTAGATCAACATTTCCCTGTTTTGATTGACAGTAATAGTCTGGTTTGAGTGTTTGTTTTTAAGGCTGCAGTTCTTTTCAGGAATTGAGCAACTACACATGAAATCAGGAATTCAAGGTGAATTCCTTCCACAATATTAGTATTGCAATACCTTCTTTTAGAAGTGTGACTGGTGCCTTCCTTCTGACAGCTGAGATGAAGGGGTAGCAGGGTGACTGGTGAGAAAGCAGAGTTAAGGTGAGGGGAAGGCTGTCTCTGTAACCTACCTGGCCTTCAGTAAAGCTTCTGACACTCTCCCACAGCATACTCCTGGAAAAGCTGGCAGCCCATGGCTTGGTCAGGTTCACTCTTCTCTGGGTTAAAACTGGCTGGATGGCTGGGCCCAGAGAGTGGTGCTGAACGGTGCTGCATCCAGCTGGTGACTGCTGGGGTTCCCCAGGGCTCAGGGGTGGGGCCAGTCCTGTTTACTATCTATGTCAGTGATCTGGATGAGGATACCGAGGACATCCTCAGTAAATTCACAGATGACACCAAGTTGGACAAGAGTGTGGATCTGCTGGAGGGCAGGAGAGCTCTGCAGAGGGACCTGGACTGGCTGGATCCATGGGTCAAGGCCAGTTGCATGAAGTTCAGTAAGACCAGCTACCAGGTGCTGCAGTTGCATTGCAACAACCCCAGGCAGTGCTACAAGCTGGGGGAAGAGTGTCTTGAAAATTGTCCAGCAGGAAAGGACCTGGGGGTACTGGTTAACAGCAGCTGAACGTGAGCCAGTGTGTGCCCAGATGGCCAAGGAGGCCAATGGCATCCTGGCCTATGTCAGCAATTGTGTGTCAGTGGGAGCAAGGCAGAGATTGTCCACCTGTACTTGGCACTGGTGAGGCCACACCTTGAGTTCTCTTTTCAGTTTTGGGCCACTCATGACAGGCAAGACATTGAGGTGCTGGAACAGGTCCAGAGAAGGACAACAGAGCTGGTGAAGGGTCTGGAGCACAAGTCTGATGAGGAAGAGCTGAGGGAGCTGGGGATGTTCAGCCTGGAGAGAAGGAGGCTCAAGGAGACTTTATCACTCTCTCCAACTGCCTGAAAGAAGGCTCTAGAACAGTGGGCGGTGCCTTCTTCTCCTAGGCAAAAAATGACAGGACAAAAGAGCATAGCCTCAAGCTGTGCCAAGGAGAGTTCAGATTGGATATCATGAAGAATTTCTTCCCTAAAAGTGTTGTCAAGCATTGGAACAGGCTCCCCAGGGAGGTTTGGAGTCACCATCCCTGAAGGTGTTCAAGAAACAACTGGATGCTGCAGTCAGTGCCATGGTCTCGTTGATAAGGTGGTGTTTGCTCACAGGTTGGGCTTGATGGTCTTAAAGGACTTTTTAACCTAAATGATTCTGTGATTATTATGTTGGCTTGTTATCCCAACAGGCAGTGGAGAGACAATGAGCTCTGTGTTGGACAACAGCCTCACCAACATCCAGTGGCTGGGGAAGATGAGATCCGATGGGCTAAATCCCTCTTCTGTGAAAGAAGATACAGAGAAAGAGAATCAGATGCCTCTGCATGAAAAAGTCAAGGTAATTAGGACAATACAGGAGTGTGTGCTAAAACTTTTGATAAGGAGGTAATCTGTGTGGATCAGAAGACTTGCAAGAATTAAGTGTCACTATTTCTAAGTACCATGAGTTTAACCTTTACTGACATCAATACCAGAACCCAGAGAATCCAGGGATGTTCCATGGGCTTTCTTGTCAGCTTCATGAACATTCATGTATCACCCCTTCTGTCTTTCAGACTGAAGAGGAAGCTGCTGCTGCTGCTATTCCTACTGCTGCTGTGTCCTCCTCATGGCAGGACTCAGTGTCAGAACGACCTCCTTACTCCTACATGGCCATGATCCAGTTTGCCATCAACAGCACGGAGAAGAAGCGCATGACCCTGAAGGACATCTATACCTGGATTGAGGATCATTTCCCTTATTTTAAACATGTAGCTAAGCCAGGTTGGAAGGTAACAAGCAGGCCCTCAAGTTGCTGTGGGTGATGTTACATGCCCTCTGGATCAAAATGAAAAGTTGTTCCCCAGCCTGCAAAGCAAGATGGAAGCTCATTTAAACATTCCACCCCAATACACTCACATTCCAGATGTTCACTGTACCACCTCTTGTTTCCCTTGCCTCTTTCTACTTAAACAAGATGATGGGATGTTTGATCCCTGGAGTGAGACTAGGGATCTCAAGAGTACATAGGATAAAGAGACTGATGACAGGCTTGGCTGGGTACGCTGTGAATATGAAAGTTCAGTGTTGTCTGCACTTTGGAATGTAATCCTTCTGCTAGGGCAGCCATGTTTGAGGTAGGCCTTGCTGTGCTGATAACAAAACTACTGCTTTTCAACCTCCTCTTTGCTCCTTTCTCCCCAGAACTCCATTCGGCACAACCTGTCCCTTCATGATATGTTTGTCCGTGAGACGTCTGCCAATGGTAAAATCTCCTTCTGGACTATTCACCCTGATGCAAACCGTTGCCTAACATTGGACCAGGTATTTAAGGTGAGTTGCCTCGTGCAAGGAAAAAGGACAGGCTCTGCAGTTTCTAAATGCCACAGTATCCTGATGCACCTTATTGTAACAATAAGGTCAAGCTGCTTTGACATCAGCCACTTTGTAGAAGCCAGATTCAGTCACTTCACTTGAGAAACAGACAAGCTCTGCATTTAAAAGAAAAGGTGCTGTGGCTGTGCTTTTGACCTGGAGCTTCTGTGGGATGTGTTTATTCTTCACATGCTGTGCCAAATATAAGAGTTGGGTTGTTTAATTTCTTTCCATGGGCATGATTCAAGTTCCTAATGAGAAGCTTTCCACTGAGGCCAACCGGGTGTTCCTATGCTGTTTGATAAGTCAGTCATAGGATGGAATTGTCCTAGCCCAACTAGGTATTTCAGGAAGATTTTGTCAGGGAAATAGAGCTTGGGAATCTGGTATAGGTGTGTTTAGGCTCTTGTGTTTTCTGCAGTGGGTGGGTAGAATTAACTTCTGTTTGCTCAGGTTGTACAAGTTTAAAATGTCCCATTTGTGTCCCTCTTTGGTTGATAACTTCATCCTAATTTTTTTCCTGCTCAATGCCTTCTGCCACCAGCCGCTGGACTTGGGGTCACCAACATCGCCTGAGTACTCTGAATCAGTAAGAATTACCATCTGGCTCGGGGCTTGATCTTCCATTCTCTTCTTACCAGTCGCTGAAGGAAAGGACAACATGCTTGGGGAGGGGGACTGGGTCACTGCTGCATCTACTCATACAGCTCCATGCACACCCTTTGTGGGGAAAGGGGTCTAGCCAGAGGTTGACTGCCTTCAGGGGGCACAGTCTCTCTCTAGCTGGTAAAGCTGGGCAGCTTTGAGCAACTTGGAAGTCCATTGCTGAAGTAGGCTGCATTGGACACCAATAAGCTTCAGAGAACAAGCCCAAACAGATTTCTGGTAAAATCATCTCCATGACAACAGCTCAAATATATTCTGGGGCTCAGATCCAGAGGGAATAGGATCTCTCTGTGCTCCTTTTTCATTTTGGAACCCATTGCATTGTGACTCTTGGAAGGATGAACCTGTTTGCTGTTGCTCTTGCATTCAGCAGTTTTAACAGTGATGGATTTGCAAGCATCCAGTCAAACACTTTTCTGTCACAGCTACAACCTTGGCCTTCTTTGCATCTGCTCAGAATTCTGATCCCATTGTGGCCTCTGCTATTCCATTTGAACACCCATCTGGTCTATGGTTTGTACAGACATCCAATATACAATAAAGCCATCCTATTCATTGTTCCTCAGGCACTGAGGGTGCCAAAACCAGCTCACTTCTGCAGCAGAGCCTGCAGCTGGAGCAGCTCTGTCACGTTGTCTCTTTTCCTACACAGCTTTTGGTGGGCAGCTGGCTTTGGGATGGCATGGCTGCAAACCAGCAAGGGGCGCAGACCTAGAGCCGGCCTGAGTGCTGGGTGCTGACAGCTGCTCTCTCTGCATTGGTGCAGCACAGACCTCTGGTGTCACAGTTCTCAGCGAGGCAGCAGAACAAATGCGGATTCTTCTCTTCTAATCTCTCTCTTTTCTCCTTCTCCTCTTACTTATTTCACCATGACTTCAGCAACAAAAGAATCGTCTTCCAGCTCCTCTGAAGAACTTGGGAAGCAAAACTGAACCCCAGAACTCACGTAAGTGTCCACATCATTCCAGGCCAAAGAGAATCAATCCAGTAAATCTGAGGCAGTCTCCCAGATTTCTTTAGGAACATAGGTGGAGTGTGTTATCCTGGTTTGCCAGCTTTTATGCTCCTTACTGTCAGGTTTGAAGTGGAAAGCAGTTTTGTTGTGTCTGAGAGGATGAGATGGTGGGCATTGGGCACTCAAATGGAGTGAGAGCCCCAGCTTGAGGGGTAGGATCTGCATGAAAGGTTATTTTCTTGTTCATGAGGCTTCTGGCTTGGTATTTGTATCCTTAAAAGTAGCAGAGAAGGCAAGTGATTTGATCAAATGGGGTTTTTTTGGGGGTGTTTAGAAGGACTTTCTGTAAGGTGCATGGGTTTCAAGAGGTAGCAGTGGAGAACAGGCAAAAGTGAGTCCCTTCTTTTCCCTTCCAGGCCGAAAAATGAAGCCTTTGCTTCCTCGTGTCAACTCCTACCTGGTTCCAATCCAGTTTCCTTTGAGTCAGCCTCTTGTCTTGCAGCCTTCCATGAAGGTTCCTCTGTCCATGGCACAGGGAGCATCCCTTAACAGCTCGGAGACTTTGCAGAGCAATAAGCGTGTGTGCATTGCTCCAAAGGTTGGTTTCTTGTTTTCTGAGGAGTTTTGAGGGGGTTAGTGTGGTTCTCTTTTTTTCTTTTTTTTTTTTTCCTTATTTCTTTTGAAGAGAGGCAAGGAGGGGGCTAGGGAGGGTGTGGGGATTTTTTAAAGGAGGAGTGTATTTGGATTTTTTGTGTACATTTTTTTTTTCTATATCTCTTGCCTTCAATTAACCTTTTCTTCATATGGTTCCTTTGTGCATCTTTACTAGGTGCTCTAAAACTCCAAGCTCCATCAAGGATTTAGACAGTGATAATCTTTGCTATCCTTTACTGTCTCTAGGATGACTACTACCTGCTAGTTTATTTGCTCTAAGGCTGAATTACAGAAATATAATTCACTAGAGGAAGGGGCTCTATGGCTTGGCAAGATGATTTTTCTTTACTGCTGGCATGTGAAGAAAAGAATGGGAAGAATGGCTTTGTTCTGATCCTAGAACACTCATAATTTTGATAGCTCTATTGACAAGTAACAATAAGGAACTTCTGAAAGAGAATATATTTCATGTGGTCTCTTCCTAGAGGGTTTCTGTATCTGCTGTTTGCTAATTCTGTGAAGTTCACAGTTTTCTGGGCTCAAGAAAAACAGCTATTAAACAGATCTTTTTCTTGGCATCTCACTGACTGCTCTTGTATGCTTAGACATTGTAAAGCTTTAGCTTCTTCCATCCTGTCTAACCATAATCCTATTTTCCTTTGTATGCCTGCTGCTTTATGTTCTCTCCAGCTATGATTTATCTTTCTCCTGTGCTCTTTTTCTTTTGATAACCTCATTTTTTTCTCTTCCTTTTCCATGGTTTCTGGGAAGGCTGTCCTCATTCATTTTGTTATTCCCATTTAGATAATGTAAGAAAAAAATCAAAGGGGTTATATTTGTTCCAGAAATATTCAGCTCTCCTGCCTGTACTCCCAGAAGTTCCTCAGAGCAGTAGTGCTCTGAAGGGTATGACTTTCAGTCACTTAGCTAGAATCCTTCCCATGTGATCCTTAGGCCTCTTTCTATCAACTTCACAGAGATCAATCTCAGTCTTTTATAATTATTGCTTCCTGAATATCTTCCTTTTACCCATTTCTGCAGAGCTTAAATGCCAGTCTTTCTTTTCTTTCCACTGTTATTTGGGTTTTTGGGTAGCTTAGATCCTTGTTTACTGGCTGCATGACACCTGTCTTTCATTGTAGATGTCACTGCCTGCAGAAGAGTCACCCTCTTTACCCACGGCTGCTGTCAAGGAGGAGGGTCAGTGTGATGAAGGTTTATTTTCCCCAACCCATTCCTTACAGGAGAACAGCTCCCAGCCCGGTGAGGAATTGTCTTCTTTCCCTGAGGGTGCCTGTATAAAGGAGGAAGAAGGCTCTCAGCTGGATCCCTGGCTGTCCCCATTTGCCTCAGCCGTAACGGTCAAGGAAGAGCCAAGCTTGTTCCTCCCACACTCATCCACAAAGGAGAGGAAACAGTTCACCACGCTGAAGTCCCCACCTAAGGCAGTTTCTGACTCTTTAGTTATAAAGAGGAGGGAAAGGCGGGAAGTGGGCAGATCCAGAAGGAAACAACGCCTAGCACTGCCTTGTTCAGAAGAGCCTGTCCTTGTTTTGCCAGAAAGCAGCAGCTTTGACCCATACCAGTTAGGGACCGACCGTCCCTTCCCCCAGGAGAACCAGCCCCTTGAGAGCATATCACAGCTCAGCTGCTCACAGGGAGAAGAGGCAGCCTTTAAAACACCAGTCAAGGACACCTTCAGCAAATTGCCCATTTCTTCCACTCCCAGCAAAGTCTCAACCACTACGACCCCTTCACCAGAGGTCCTTGACCCCTGGAAGTCTGCTTCCTTAGCCAAGGGAAGTCATGAGCTGGACTTCAGTCCAGTGAAAACCCTTCAGCTGCCATTCACACCCCTCCAGGACAACCAGGACTTGCTGGGTTTTAACAGCACACCCCTCAAAAATCCTCTCTTTGATTCTCCTCGAGAACTGCTTAATACAGAATCCAGTGACATGGTCCATGTGCCCCTCACGAGCTCTCCGGCATTTATCCGTGACACTTCCAAGCAATCCTGTGTTGAACTGACAGCCTCTGGCTGTACTGAAAATCGGTCACTCATGGAGGGCCTTATCCTGGACACTGCAAATGACTGTATGAGTCTCAGCAAAATCCTTCTAGATATCAGCTTTCCCGGTCTTGAGGATGAAAATTTGGGAACAGATATTAGTTGGTCTCAGCTCATACCTGAACTGAAGTGACCTGGCCTGAGGACTGAATTTGAGTGGTTCTGATGTTACAGAAAGCACTCCACTTTTCTGAGATTCATTCATGTCATCTAAGTTAACTGCTTTTGACTAATTCCCACATCCATGGGAATAGAGAGCATTATTGACTCCTGCTAAGCTGGGAGACAGCCCCATCAGCTGCTATGGGCTTTCTTTATAAGATGCTGTAGACTTTGAGGGGAATAAGATGACAGAACCTCTCTAGCCTTGTGCTAGAGATAGCCTCTCTCCAGGGATTCTTATCATGAGAACACCTAGGTAGGCCCTGAATGGCATTTGTTACTCAAGGTATCAAAGGAAACGAACACCTTCCTCCTAGGCCTGTCCTTATCTCCCTTTACTTTGTTCCCCTATTTCTTAGTATCTTCTGTCTAGTTCTAATGGCTGTAAATACTGTACATTCCTTAAATTAGCCCTTAATTATAATAATAATTTTATTATTGTAGGGTTATGAAAATATTTGGCCTGGTCAGGGTTTGACCTAGAGTGTGTCGTCTGTATGGTCACATCTCTTGTATTCTTCTATCCTAGTTACAAGCCCATATTTATATATTTTTCTTTTTACTTCAGAAACACATTGGTCTAGGTTGTTCTAAAGGTTGCTGGGGCAAAGATCTGAAAAATTGTCTATGTGTGACCCAAGTCAAACTGAAACAGGTTATCTGGATTGCAGCATAAAATCTTGGTTTGGCTTCCTTTTCCCAGGCTGGAATGGAAAAGAGCTTAGATCAAGCCATATAGCTCTTCTGATTCCAGAGGTCTATTATGTACCTAAAGGATATGTTGCAGTAAGGTAGACCTCTACTGAATGGTTAAAGCTGCCCTCATTACAGTCAGCAGTTGAAAATGTAAAAAAAAGAATCTATAAAGGGAATGTTGATATTTCCACTGAAATGTGACCTCTGGAAACACAAGGTGTGTATCTCCTGGTGCAATAAAACAACTCCTCCCAATTCTCTAGAACCTATGTCATAGAATGAATTGCCATGATTGCAAAGATCCAAATCCTTCTGCTTGCAGACAAGTGGTGACTCCTGTATCCAAATACTCAATAAAGCTTCTGTGGGAACACAGCTGGGTGTTATTTGTACCACCCCAGCAGCCTGCCAGGGTTGGCCCATAGCATGAACAACCCCTTCTTATCTTGTCTGTGTGTGCTTTGTGATCACTGAGTGCTGACCAAACCACATTAGATTTAGTTACTCAACCAACTGCTTCATGTAACACACTTTTTCCTGCTGCTTGTAAGTCAGAAGCATACAAACATCACACCACCAGCAGACTAATTTCTGTATCTTCTAAATGCAAAACAAATATTGCTTGAAACTCTTTCTACCTTTCCCTATAAACATAAAACCAGTTTTAGATGTGTGTGGTTTTCAGAACCACAGTTCTCCTATGTACTTGTTAGAGGTTGTCTTCATAAAATATTTCCAAACTTTGTTTTAATGGTTATTATTTCAGTTTTTCTGGGGTTACAAGGCTGCAGAAGGGGCCTGGTTTTGCACTCTTTCTATTAGTACTTCTAACACAGCTGCCAACGCTCGATTTGGCTTTCTCAAGGCATCCTATCTCCATTTCATCTCACTTGCTTCTGAGAGGATGTGTGCACACAACTGACACCTGGGAGCCAGCTAAGACCATGCCTCCAACAATTACTGAAGTTTTCTTGTTCTTGGTGTCAATTCCAAGCAGGTGCTCCCCTGCTGTCACTGTCAGCTGAGGTGCTTTGATGGCCCCCTCACATTTTTATTTGGAATGTAGTAGTGCCAAAGTTTTGTTTCCCTTCTTGTCATGTAAGCCAGTAAGAGCACTGCTCAAGGGCAATTATATCAATAAGGGTGGGGGGAACAACAGAAAAAATTCCATTAAGCAATTCTACCTCTTGCTCCCAGAAGACATGTCTCAATGCTTTGGCCAAACTAGTTCAAAGCACCAGTTGGTGAGACTTAATCACTTAATGTGACTTTTTCTCTCCATTTCTGTTTGCCTGATATTCTGCCTGGATTCTTTCCTTACAGAAAGGCAATTATCACCTGTGTCTCTGCAGGCTCAGTATTAGGGTTAGAATGTAGAGGTGTGATCTTGTCAGACAGTGGATGCCTCTGTCCACCCTACTGCAGTAAGAGCTGAGCCATACTTCATGTCTTCTCATGAGCCCTGGAGCAGGAAGGCACAATTCTTCACAACTGTGCTGGTTTGAAAGCAAAACCAGTGAGACTCCCAGTCAGAGATACAATTTAACAGGAGAAGAGAGGAAAAAAAAGGTAAAATAAAATTACTGGAATAATACAACCTAACACCCTGTTGGTCAGGGTGTTGGAAGCAGCCCACAGTAAGTCCTCCTGGAGCGGCAGATGTGGTTCTGTTGGAGCAGAGATGATGCTGAGAGAGAAGGGTCCAATGACGGTCCAGTCTTTCTCCAGGAATCCAGTGGAGCCAGATAACTTGTGCTCCTGCATCTCAGTTTTATCCAGGTAGGAATGGTTGGCTCCTCCCACTGGGTGGAGCATCTCACAATGGGATGCTGGAATGTGTCATGCCCTTAGTGAGCTTTAATGGCCCATTAGCAGAAAATATCCCCCTGGAGGGAGGACAGGCAGTAAAAGAGATAAGAAACAATGCCCCACCTGGTTTTAACAGTTGGCCCATTATCAGAAGGCACCCACCCCCCTCCCCCCAGAGCCACAAGAGATAAAGAAAAACATTTCCCCAGCTGCTTTTAATAGATGAAATAGAATACACATATTTGATTTCATAACCCAAGAGAACATCCTTTGCATAGCACTCCCAGAGCTTCTCTGAGTAATATGCAGGAGCATCCCAGGACTGTCTTTGAGTTCTGATAATAGACAAAGCTGTTTAACACCTTCTAGCCTGTAAAAGCAAACATTATTTAACATAAAAAATTTCAGGGATCTGGGACACACAAAGCTAGAGGGAGCCAGCAAGTGCTGTGGATGCTCTGCTCCTCTGACAACTCTGCTTGATACCTGGAGTGTGACAGATGCAAAGGAGAATGTAATTCCCTTTCATTAGTCAATTGGAGTTCCTCCCACTATGTTTTGTCAGCTGAAAAGGACTGGATGCCCCCTGAGATAAGGTAAACAAGAATGATTTCCACCTTTTTACTTTTGCAACTTGGCTGGTAGAGGAAAAACTTGATCACTTCCCCATGTGGAAGAAAAGAGACCCTGTGTTACACTGCAGAAATCTTTTTATGAGGATGTCAGGCCTTCATTTCTCCCAGAGGGCAGTCTAGCTCTTAACAAAGGTGAAAAATTCTGTTTTAGTGGAATACCTGACTTCCTCTTTAAAATGCACTATAGACTCAGAGAGAAAAATGACAAGCTTGAAAAATGTGAGCTGGTTCCTGAACAGAAACCCTTTCCACTTTCCTTTTTTCCAGAAGAGGTGAGCTACAACTGGACAAAAAGATATTCAGGGCATAACAAAGTATTAGCTGCCTGAGATGGAGAAAATGTCCTGCTTCACTACTCATCTCAGATTGGTTTCTTGCTTTAAAACAGAGTTTTAAAATGTCAAGACCAGGAATCTGAGCTGCTGATGCAGGTCAAATGACACATTTGTCCTTGTGTTTCAGTTACAACATTCCTTGGAAAAATAAATATAATAAATACCAGTTACAGTTTACAGGCAATACAGGCAGAAGATTATGCAAAGCAGATTCTTTTCCACATCTCAAAGTCTGTGGGAAGTCATAGAGCGCACTGATGAACTCTTTGCATACAAATATATAATCAGAATTATTTATCTTCTGTTGCAGCAGCACAGTTAGAGGATAGAAATGAGCCAAGACACAAAATTCTTGCTTATCACAGCATGAAAATGGTCCTATTTTTTTCATCTTTACAGTTCAGCCATCCTGACTCCAACTACTGACTGACTCTGGCTGCAGCAAGCTCTTATTGTAGGTTTCCCTGGCACCTTCTGACTGCTGGTTATTTCCTGCTAAACTGTGACTGCACATATTGGTTTGCAGACCCTGAATGCAGGCCTTTACCCAGCTAGACTGTGACTGCAGGTTCCAGCAACAGGCTCTAACTGCAGACCCTGACTGACCTTGCATCAGTGATTCTTTCTCCCCAGGATCCTTCTTCATGCTTCTCTCATTCCCCCCTCCTCAAGGCTCCTTTTCCTTCATGATCCTCCCCTCACCAGCTACCCCCCTCTCCTTTATCACACTTATCTTTATTGGCTACAGCTCTGACTCATCAGGGGCAAGGCTGTATTGGGTAATTAACACAGCTGTTACCTATCAGGGGTGAGGTTGCCTGTATTCCCTTCTAGAATCTTCCACATCAGCTTTTGGTGTTTTTTGTTGGGGTTTGTTTGTTTGTTTGTTTTAGTGGGGGGTTTGTTGTTTTTGTTTGTTTGTCTTTGTGGTTTGTTGTTGTTGTCATTGTTGTTGTTGTTTTTAATGCACCAAATTTAAAACCAGAAACATCTAATGATGTTATTTAAGAAAGTCAAGGAAACAGCCAGGACAATTTATTATTGAGCTACAGTCAGACATGGATTTATGCTCCAATGCCTCCTGTTGTTCCCTATTACCTTCTCATGGATGTATAGGAGGCTGCTGCCAATGGAGGCACAACAGGGCCTCTGTTTATTTAGCTGTGTAATTTATAGAAGGCAGGTTTTCTGTATTCATCTGTGGTTAAAAACAAGAGACTGGCTCATTAGAACCCTGACTGTTTAATGGATGGACCAACTTTCCAACAGGACAAAAAAAACCCTCCTGACCTTCACTGGATTTTGGAAGAATCTCTTAATATTGTTAATATTTTCAATAGAACAATATTTTTCATTACCACTATGGTATCTTTTCTTGGTGCACTGTATTCTTTCACATTTGATGTATTTTTCTATAAATTTTAATAAAGATAAAGTTTTGGTTGGTATCATTATGCAACAGGTCAGACCATTCCATCTCAACTTTATACTTTTCTCACAAAGTAACATGTTTAGATTACTTATATGTTTTGGGGTTTTTTTATTCTGAATTCTGAGATTACATGTTTGTCTATGCGCAAAGCTATTTTGGATTGTGGAACTGTGTTTCAGCTTAAATTTCTATTGTGCATATTCCAAAGCCCTGAAACACTTGATTTAGGAGTATTCATATGAGTCTGATGGTCTGATCTGTCCTGAGTTATCAACATGTATTTTCCACTTTAAGCTGCACTTTAGGAAAGCTTCTGTTTGAAGCAGTTTTGCCTGCTCTCATGGTAGCCTCAAAGTTTTGGACAATCTGATGTATTTAGCATCCTATCCAATTCCTCCATGAGGGGAAGAAAGGTCAGGAATGCAGCAGAACTGACACTATAAAGGACATCCCTTGGAACTTGCAGGATCACTGAATGATGCCTTCAGCATCCATGTGGTTTTCCAAGTATTTGCAAGTAATGATGTCAATGACACAGAACAGTCTGATCTGAGGAGCTCCACGCTGTAGCTAATTAGTTCCTGACAGTCTGCACTCTGCTATGCATACCCATGGGACTGGCATGCTACAGTGATAAGAGCTGTTTTGCTGTTTCCCATGGCTGACCCTCTGGTTTTATTTATTTGCTGTTTTTACTCAAATCTTGCAGTCGGGAGACCGTGAGAGAATCTCAGTTGCCATTTAAATCATGCCAAGGCCTTGCCATCAGGAATGTAACAAACAGCTGGTGTACATACAAATGCAGCCTAAAGGCTCAGAAACCAAAGGAGCCCAGTATTTAAAATCAAAAATAAAATTCCATTGTTACAGCAGCATTGTTATCCATCAAATCCCTGGGGTGATAACACATCCCTCTGCCACTGTGTGTGCACTATGTACACAAAGCTTCTTCTGCACTGCAAGTACTACTGTGCTGGGGATTCCATCATAAAATCCTGAATGGTCTGAGCAGAAAATAGCCATACTGAAGGGGCAGGGAACATAGGGAGTGCAGTTCAAGCAGCCCAATTGCTTCTATAAATGAGAGCACAAGAATACTTTGCTCAGATTAAAAAACCCTTTGAAGAAACCTTTTCTTGAAAAGACCTAGTGCCTCCCTGCTTTGTATGGATTTTTGTCAGGGTGTCCTTCTTGGCTTTGATGTTTCCCTTTTTGTGAGCTAAGTGACAATTTTCGAGGTTTTGGCTGTTACGAACATTCTTTAAAAAAATCTATTTCACATCCTTAGTAGAGTCAGCTGGCAACTAAAATCTGAGAAGAGATTTATTCAATACAGAGTGTGCCTCAGCAGACTTGCTGGGGTGTGCAGAGATTTCTTCCTGAATTTGTTCTTCACCACTTCCAGCAGCTGAGCATGGCAACACGAGCTCTGTTGTGTCCAAGGGGCTTTAGATGGCTTTAGGGAGTGGGTGATACAAGGAAAGTTCTTCATAAGAGGATGATGTCTCAAAGAGTCAAATGGAGACAGGGTTGAGAAGACAAAAAAATCATAGAATCATCTAGGTTGGAAAATACCTTTAGGATCATCAAGCCCAACCATTAACCTGATACAGCCAAGCCCAACAACTAAACCATGTCCCTAAGTGCCACAATCTACACATTTCAAATACCTTCAGGGATGGTGGCTCAACCACTTGCCCAGGAAGCCTTTTTCCAATGCTTGATAAACCTTTCAATGAACAAATTTTTCCTAATATTCATTTCAAACCTCCGCTAGCACAACTTGAGGTTGTTTGAGAGCATAAAGAAAGATAAGGAAAGTTGGATAAGGACCACGGATTCAAGAGTCCTCATGTTTAAGACTGGGGCAAAAATGATGGGCCCAGTGCCTTGCATGTAGCAGCAAGGAGAAAATACACTGTGGAAAAGGTGCCAATTCACTAAACAGGACTGAAGTGCTGTCCCTGAAAAGCCATCTGCAACAGGAGCATGACTTGAAATATTTGCTTTGTGCACACCGATGCTTGAATGACTGCATTTCTAAATAAAAGTCTGCCTGAACAAGAGAACAGGAGGTGGGCTGCAACACCCTTTAGAGTGGCTGACTCCCCCACTGGTTAATTTCAGCAAGTTATACTGCTGGCTGATGAAGAACTTGACTGATCTCAACTGCCTTAAGGTACAAAAGAAGCCAATTACAGACAAATAAAACAGGAAATGTCACAATACACCTGGCAACTGCTGATAGGGAAGTTTTCCACAGCATCTGATGGGGACTCTGAAAATAAAACCTATCCCCAAAGAAAACGACACTGGAGGCAAAAACAGCCATCAGAGAGATTCTTACCCTCCAAGGACTATATGTGGGCTTCATTTTGAGCAAGATGAGTTCTGCTCTGATTCTACTGTTAGCTGGGCACAGGCAAAAAGTGTATAGGTGATGTCTTTCTTCTTTCCTCTTGTTCTTTTACATGAAAAAAAAAAGTTGTTATAGAAGCCCATAAACAGCCACTCAAAGCACCTTGCCAAGACTCTGTAGGTGGTTTTAGTAATAAGCCCACACATATGCATCCCAAATTAGGCTTTACCAGGCAGCTCTAACTCTGGCTTTCACTGTTCAAGTATTCAGCTTTAGGGGCATCCTCTGGAAGGAGCTTTAATGGTGTAAAGTTTTCATTTTCTTTTATGGCATTATGTAGAGACTTAGCAAAAAGTGCCTGTGTTGGTGTCAAGTGCATTCTTAGCCTTGAGATAAGTGGATAATGGAAATAATGTTCTCCCTACGGGTGGGAAGTGGAGGGACAGTGAAATGAAACAACTACACAGAGACACACAGAGGGGAGATATCTTTGAGACTACACATCTCCAAGTACTCTGCTTTCAGCCTTAAATGCATAACTATCCTTCATCTCAGGCTCTTGCACACTTTTTTTGGGTAAGCAGATTCCTGCCAGGAATTATTCTCTACCTTAAACCTCATGCTGAGCACAGAGAAGCTGTAGCATGAGTAAGACGGTTGCCATTGCTATGTGCATCAGTGGAAATGCACACCAGTGGAGATTCTTTCCCCTCCTGAAAACTCAGCCCAAGTCTCCTAGTGTGATTTGTGTAGCTGTGTAATGGAAGGGGAAAATTTGTATTGCCTGCTGCAACTGTTCTGTGGCAACGATAACTATTCCAACCAAACAGAAAAGGCCCCTTTTCAATGCAGTTTAGCCTAAACAAGAAAATCAATGCAGAAAGGACACAAATAATTATATTTATAATGATACTCTATTCATAATTATAATGATCAAGAAATATTTACACGACAGAGGAATTTCATATTGGACAACGCTGTTCCAAGTTTGCCACGGTGCAACCATAAATCTACCCCATAGGGCAGAGCACTACAGAGACTTGACCCTAAATTACCTCACTAAGCAAACATTTCTACTTTCTGACCGACCTTGCTGGCAGGACACTTTGCTGTCCAGCAGGCGAGCTAAACATTATGTACATCTGAGATGACATTTATCTCAAGGCAACTTGCCAGACGTACTCACAGATATAAACACTGCAACCTTTCACTTATTGTTGCAAGAATACGAAGGTATTTTATTATACAAATAGACAAACTGGAGGGAAGTCAAAGCAGAGGAACCTTTTCTTTTTCAAAGAATCTTTTTCAGAGGTGGAAGGCAGAGAGGAGCATGCATGGTTTGCCTGAGTAAGGTTTGTCCTCTCATTCCTCCTCTGCACCATCTGTGCATCCACAGAATGCGCAGGCTGTGAGAATGCAGGAGAATGAGCAGAAAGTTGCCTCATTGTTATCCTGCAGTATCCACCACAAGGAATCTCCTGGCTTTGACATAGTTGCTACACCCAGGGTCACTTCTACACCCACTTGAAGCTTACACTACTACTGAGATGGTGCACTGGAGACTGGTGTACTGTAAAAACAACCTCTGCGCTGGTTGCATTGTGAGGGGGCTATTGCTGAGCTCTGCAAGCACCCAGCTTGTCACAAAAGAAGTGTAAAGCTCTCCATCTACAATCTACCCTCCCACCTGCACTTTGGCAAATCTCAGGAGGACAAAATAATAGTTTCCAAACTGTCGAAAGAGAAAAATTCAAAGCTGAAAAGAAATCTCTAAGAAAGAGAAGCAACCATTAGAAGTTGCAAAAGTAGCAGAAGAATATTTTAAAGATGAATTATTAGGCTAGGTAAAGCTTTCCAGAAGTGAGATACAGGGAAAATCTCTGGCAGAAGGACCTCAGCCTGTGAAATTTAAAGCCAAACCAGTGAAAGCCCTCAACAGAGCAGCTTCTCAAACAGCTGGGATACTCCCTAATGCTCCTGGCAGAGGGAAATAAAACCCTTGTCTCTCATTTTTTAATCTGCCAGTTGCTTCCTTCAGCAAAGGAGTCCATTTCTCCCCTTTACTATTCTGGGTACTATTAATGAATTTCTTCCAACAGAGGAGTAGCTGACTGGAGTATATTGATCCTCTCTTGCTTCTTGGCTGGGCAAACTGGCTACTGGGAAATGCTGCTCTTCAGTGCCTTTCCTTAGGAGTATGAGCACTGCTTCTGATTTCTTCAGGGTTTCTCAAGCATGGAGGTGATCAGGGCCAGGGAACAACACCCACAAACACAGCTAAATAAAGTACTTAGCACCTGGAACCTTTCGCCCCAGAGCTCTCACTGAGCTGTAACTTCTTGAGCTGGAAAGCCAAGCTGGTAGCTGGAGCAGGGAGGAGGATTTTCATATTCTGTGGAGGCAGAGTGTTTCTGCTATTGTCTAAATAGCACTGTTACACACCCTGTAAAGATTTCTGTATGAAGGGTGCAGAATATCGAGGTATAATGGCTTATGATTATTTTATGTGACTGCATCAGAAAATAGTTTATTGATGTGTATGGGACTGTGCATTAATATTTTCATCAAAATCGGTTTTATTTTTCTAATATAGGTTACTGGTGAGTCATACATTATTTTTCAAAAGATTATTTTACAAAAGATGACTGGAAAAGGTATAACTGCTGAAAAATCTCTTTAAATTTACTGCACTGTGGTCAGGTTTATCATTACGAAATCTTTAGGAGTGTCTATTCTGAAAAAGAAATCTAAAAAAATAACAAAACCAGAAATCACCTAACCTACTTAGTAAATGGGCTCTGTTTAAGAAGAACAGGATGGAAAAAGTAATAGCTGAATAGAAAAAAACCAGTGACCTAGAACCTAGCATGCCTCTGATGGGAGAACATAGTATCTTAGCTGACTTCACCCCCATAAAAAGGCTGAGGTTTTTTTCCAGATCTAGGAACTAACACATCACAGGATATAGAGAGTTAAGTGACCTGCACATAGAAGCAGAAGGGATGAAGGAGGGGAGAAAGCTTTAAACAAGACTTGAAGATTTCTCCCCTCTGAGGCACGAAGAGAGAAATTCTAGATGAGTTAGGGACCAGGAATAACTGGTGAGACCCAAAAGCAGAACTGTTCAAGCAATGGCTCCAGCCCAGCTGCAAGGCAAACCAATTTTGATTAGGCTTTGCCAAAATGCCACACAAAATAAACTAATAAAGGGTGGCTAGCTGCAAGGAGGTGCTGGGGCTGGGAACAAGGAGAGCTCCCTCCTCTTCATTCCCACATACGCATCCTGGGTGGGAGGTGATCTCATCAGAAATTGTGTAACTCTGCCCATAGGCTTCAAGGCAGGAACTGTAGATGATCTGGTCCTAAGATGTGCTGCAGCACTTTACAGTCTTAGGGTCCATTCTGAGGCTTTAAGAAAATTGGCAGTGCCCTTGCTACCATCACCTGCCTTGTCGTGGCTGGCCTGCAGAGGTATTCACAGTCAAGAGGAGGGGAAACACCTCCTGGCCCTGTGTGAGAGTAGAGGTGCATGATTCAGTACTGGTTTACATGGATGGTTAAAGGACCTGATGACAAGACTCAAAGGATACTCAGTGAGGCCACAGGAGGTCAAAAGTGTGGTGAATCAGGAATCAGAGCAACCCACAAGCAAGAAAACAGGACTGTGGGACCACATCCTGGAAATATCCATTACTTAAAATTCTTCTCTTAATTGGACTCACAGATAGAAAAGGGCAGCTCAAAACACCTCTGAGCTCTTGTTGGGACTCTGCCTGCATTACAGGAATGAAGTTTGGCCTTGGAGTATAAAGCAGTTAGCATGTATTTCTACTCCCATTCCTGACAAATCTGGTGATTAGGTGGAAACCACAATACCTTGTACTGGATTTGCTTCTTAATACTGCATACTCACTTTTTTATGTACAATCTAGAACACAGAAGTAATTGGTATCAGTAATACTGGAATGTTACATGCTACTAAGATAGAAAACAAAACAAAAGGAGCAACAGAAATTCTCCTTTTGCTGTAACTTTTGCAGTCAGTTGCTGCTATTCCTTCTATGTTGCACATGAAAGCTGTTTCACTCCTTGCTGGCCTTCCTGGAAATGTAATACTGTCCTTAGCTTCACAGCTGAGTAAAGTTTTGGTTCCTCCTCTGTACATGATATCAGAACTGGTGCTTAATGGGCCAGTGCATTGACCAGAGAAAAGGGATCAAAATGAGACAGCATCAGTTCAAGTTAAAATTCATGGTTTCAAGCAGGACAATATGGAGACAGAAAGTTGAAAAAGGGAGCTCTACCATGTCCTGTTTCCCCTGAGAGAAGGGATGTCTCCTCTGGTCCAGACATCCCACACTGCAGCAGTGCCAGCGCTCTGCTGTTATAAACAGGGAGCCAAGTCCGCTGCTATCAACAAGCCGGTGATTTTAGGCTTCTACAATATCGGAGGGGATTGCTCTTCATAGAGTGGGGTGAAAATGAGGGCAGAGTCAGGCACAATCCATTTGCCTTGGCTGGAAGCAGAAACCAGACCTTCAGCACTTCATTCAAGCTACACAGAAAAATCCTTCGGTGCAGCCTATTGCAAAGGCATGACACTCTCTGCAGAAAGGAGACTGGGCATGCCTGCCAGGAGCCTTGGGGAGGATACTCTCTCCCATTTACCAAGGCACTGCTGCTGCATCTTCCAGGCTGACCCGAGTTGCTGCCGGTATTTACAGAGACACGGAGATGCGTCAAAGCCCCCTGGCAGAGGCAGCGGAGCGCGCAGGCTGCCGCCGGGGGATGTGGCGTGTCCCCACGGAGCCGGGGACAGGCGGGCACACACACGGACACACACACAGGGACACACACACAGGGACACACACGGACACGGACACACACACAGGGACACACACACAGGGACACACACACACACGGACACGGAGACGCGCGGTGCGTGCGCGCAGCCCGCCCGGGTAAGTCCAGCCCCCAGCAGCCGGGCCGTCCTCCTGCTGCTGGATTTTTCCAGCTGGAGCATCCTGCCGGCTCTGCCGTGATTTATGGAAAGCGGTTTCTGACGCGGGGCTTTTTTCTATTACGACAGGGACCCACGGACTGGAGGAGGCAAAGCTGCAGTCAGGGCAGCAGAAGTGAGGGAGAGGGAGAGGAAGAGGAGGGAGCAGAGGGACACGGAGGAGAGGACAGAGAGAGAAACAGGCACCGAGACACTTCAGAGATGGGTGAGTTATAAGTAACAGAGCAGGAGGAAAGGCAGAGAAAGGAAGAGAAGGAGAGCCGCGGGGAAGGGAGAGGGAAAGGAGCTCTGAGACTGAGTCAGCTTCCAGAGGGCAAACACCAGGAGACGAGTTCAGGGAACAGCCCAGCATACCAAGAAGGACCTGCTCTGTCTCAATCTTCACCATGAGCACAAGGAAGAGCTGCCCCCTGCCACTGGGGCAAGGAGACCAGGAGGAAAAGCAGAGCGAGGGTACTCCTGAGCTGGAGCGAGAGGAGTGTGAGATGGAGCTGAGGAACAAAGCTATTCTGCAACAGAAGAGGCGCCTCAAACAGGCCACCCAGTTTGTGCACAAGGACTCTGCTGATCTGCTGCCCCTGGATGGCTTGACAAGGCTTGGCACCTCCAAGGATCTGGTGAGTCCAGAGGGAACCCCTTTGGGCGGGAATCTTCCTAATAGCCTTCACTCTGGTTGGGAACTGCTGTCAGGCTTTGTGAAAGGATCAGAGGTTCAGCAAAAATGAAACTTCCCTTCAGGATCATCTAGGAGCAGGTCAGGGTGAGGGGAAATTAATCACTCATTTGCTCGCATCCATCTTTTTGTGCCTCCCCATAGGAACCAAACTCTTCAGGCAGACATGGACTGGAAAGACTCTCCAGAATCCAAATTTCCATTCACCCAGTACCTATATATGTTCATGTAACATATATATTTCCATGTGGGACATCTCTGAAAGCCTGCATGTATCCCTGCATGATCCACCTCAAAAGCAGAATGCTTCCTGGACTCAGCAGGGAGGGAAGTACAATTCATGAGACTCTGAGAGACTTATGTTTGACCTTGTCACCTTTTTGTATTTTTCCCTTTCCCCCACTCTCTGGATTTATGGAGGGGCAAGCAGAGGGCAGGACTCCAAACCAGGCACGCAGGCAGATGCAGTACCTGGCACTCTGGGTGACTCCTTTGGGGAGGAGGCACTGGAGCGAGGCCTGTGGGCATCTCCTTGTGGTGACGTGGTTCAGGAAGCATCAGGGAGGGAGGGAGGTCTGTTCCAGGAGCCTTGGCAGTCTGTGGTCTGGAAGGGCTTCCCCAAGGCTGGAAGCAGATTCCCACAGGATCTATTACTGGCTCAACTGCACACATATTCTCCTTGCTCTAGCAGTTTTGCTGTTCAACTTCTCTCCACTGTAGAGTTAAACTGCCCAAGGATGTGGAGGTCTAAACCATTTTCCCAAAAGAGGGCTCACATCTGGTTGTGATGGGGGCACTATCACTTGTTCCATCTGTGGCAGTGGGTGTCATAAAAGATCTTGCCCCTCCCTGCAGTCTGTGCTTCGCTCTGTATCCTCAGACAATTGCAGCAACGCCACAGATGCCCTCCTGTGTGTGCCTCCAGGCATTTCCCAGCTCCCCTGACACGCAGTGGCACAGGGCCACACATGTGTGGGACCGGCATGTCCCTGGCACTGAAGGGGAGCTAACTCTGCTTGCTGAAACCTTGGGGTGCAGCAGCTTGCAGATGAGGGGTCAGTGCCACGTTCCCGTGCTGGCACATCCTGCGGCTCCTGCCACCCTCCCCGCAGCTCCCTCAGCTGCCTCAGCAGCTGCTGGGAGTCCCTGGCATGGCAGGGTGAAGGGCAGCTCCTCCAAGTCACCCTGAGCTGTCACCTCACGTTCTGCAGGAGCACACGTGGCTGGCAGCAGGGACTGGTGTGGAGCGTCCCTCCAGCCCTGTGCACAGCCGTGGCTGGAGCGTGAGAGCAGTGTCACATCAGTGCTGCCTTAGCGAGGAGCAGGGACTCTCCTCCCTGGGGGGAAGGAGCTCTGGCCACCCTGGAGCCTGGAGAGCCAGTGCTGGCCCTCCAGGGGCCTGCAGCACTGCAGCTTGAACATCCTCTCAGGAGCACAACCAGGCATGACCCTGGGCCCGTCCCTGGGCAGGGTATGGAGAGGAGCCACTTCTGAGGCTTTTAGTGCGTGTTTGCTGACCCCAGCCACAAAGGCAGGCAGAAACACATCTACCAGCTTTGCTTTGGGATTGATTCCTGTCACACCATGCCTCAAAACGACAACTGGCACTCTGAAGCCCCAAGGGCTTCCTTGAGCAAGACAGTCTTTGTCTAAATCACTTGCCACAAGCAGCTCTCCTGCTGGAATTCACCATTCCAGGCAGGAGAACCCATCATATGCCGACAGCATTTGGTCACTGCAACCCACTGCAAACTTCATGTTTGGTCCATAACAGAACAGCTGAAACATTTTTACCATGGACCAAGGGAGCAGTGAATAGAGCATGACATGTTTTTTTTTTCTCCCATGGACATTTTGCTCTGGTGTTAGAGGGCACAAAATAAAGTGTGGCCACTGTGCCAAGTTCACACACATAATGCCATACCTGGGGTTGCTGTGTTACCTCCGTTTCTGTTTTAATTTGGAGCAAAAGAAGAACCAGGTTAGATTTCCAAGAGGGATTCAGCAGTTCCTGCAACTCAATGGGACACTGTGATATTGCTGCGATGTTTTGGGCGCTGCACATCAGAGTCCAAAATATGCTTTTGGCTTATTTCTCTAGGCACTTCTCCAGTGCTATGAAAACCCCGTCTCTTTTTCCTAAATTGATCTGACTCCCTCCTGGAGGACAGGAATACAAAAAAGGAATGTATTGAAAATGAAGCAGCAGTAGGAAGTGCTGGAGAGTTTGATTTGGAGAGAGCAAAACACCCCTGCCTCCTATAGCACTTACACTGGGAGGAAAGTTTAATTAATTCCCCAAAACAGGTCTCCACTGACAGTGCCAGAGACTCCAGCTGTGGCAGCTCCATGTCCTAAAATTAGAGCAAGGCCTGATGTAATTTAAAACAAAACACCTGCTTTCTTTTGCAGTCTCAGGCCGTGACTTTTTGCCACTCTTTTCTGTGTATTCTGCTGTGCACTCAGCTTATGCAATACATCCAGCAGTGCCTGTGATTTGATGGGCCCATCATGTCCCCAATAACGAGTAATTATATATTTCTGTGGGGACCTCATGTTTCCAGCTTTGCAACAAAAAGCATCGTTTTTTTTTAATGGCAAAATAAAAAAAATAAGTAGCTACATGAGCTAAAATATTCTGGAAGTACCAAGGAGGTTTGAAGAGCTGGCTTCTTGCCTCCCAAAAATCAAGATCCCCAGCTCATACAATGTCACTAATCGTAGCAAGGCCTGGAGGTTTCGCATTGGAAAACCTGAACCTTCCCTAAGTTGCACTGTGAATCTTCTTTGATCCCTCTAAGTACCCTGAGAGGGCATCTTTCCAGCTCCTGGCCACAACACTCACAACATCCTCCCTTACATCCTCTAAATCTAATTGTTTCTGACCAGTCCAAGAGCTACAATGGTATCTCTACTTCCCCGCCTCACTGGTGAGACATAAGATAGGCAGGGCCCTAGGAGTCTGCTCTTGAGTCAGATGCCTCCAAAATCCCAAAGCTCAGCTAATCCCCACCAGCCCTTGGCTTCTTCCCAGCCTGAGTGACAAGAAGGGGACAGAGGTGGCAGCTGCAAAGGGCTTGCTCGTTCTGTGGGAAAGGTTGCAGGAAGAGGGAAAGGTCCTTTGCATGCCAGATTGTGAGAGGCAGGAGGGAGGATGGGAATTTGGAGACCTGCTGTTTGTTCCCTGCCCTTTTCCCATGGCCCAGATGTTAGCTGGCAGCCAGACTGGCACTGTGCTCAGAGTATTTAGGGAGCTAAGCACAACGGCCAGCTGTGCTGTGGGCTGCCACAGTAGGCTGGGAAAAGACCAGGAACAGAGGGATATTTTTACCCCACTTTTTCAACTGCTGCAGTGTTTCTTATGCAGCATGTGAATGGTCTGACTCTCACCCCTTGAGTGGCAGGGAAGCAGAGGCATGAGGGACTTGGCATCTTGCAAAGAGCAACGCTGAGTGTGACCAAAGAGCCAGTGACAGCTGTCCTGCACCAACCATTGGGCAAATCTGACAAGTCAGGGTGCTTCAAATTGCAGTTTGCACACTTCTCTGGCCTCAGCTCTCTGGCCACGCATGAAGCTAGTCCAAAACAAAAGTAACCTGTAGGGTTAATGCAGCCCAGCTCATTGGCAGGTCTGGTCTAGTTCAGCTGTTTGGCCTGCCCATTGACAAGATCCTGCACCAAACTGCTGCACCACCTGGGAGATGACTTGATTTTTTTCTTTTTCTTTAGAAAGATAAAAAAACCCACAACAGTTTAAGCTGTAGCACATTAACCCCTTTAGATTGTTTGCCTTTCTTCAAACAGGCAAACATACTGGGAATGCCATGGCCAGCTCAAAGCAGCAATCCTGCACAAGGGCCATGGGGCTGAGTACATGGGAAAAGGACAAAGCTACCCTCCAGCAGGCACCTGTTTCATTGGTGTTGCCCATTGTTGATTCAGTAGCTGTGCAGGGACTGGATGGATCAATACTGGGCAAAACGTAGAGCATCTGATGGCAGGGAGCAGAGACGGACTCCAAGGAACATTAAAAGCTTGTTTTAGTTTCCTCCTCAGGGAGCTTCCTGCCTCACTACAAACAGTTGCTCATACACATAAAATACCTGCAGTTCTGCCTTCTTGCCCACAGGTACATCACACACATGCTGCATTCCCCATGCCCCCCCCATGTTAGAAGGTGTGAATGTGCCTGGTGGGATGTCACACACACAGAGCAGGCAGTGCATTGCATTACGTTGGTCAGGAATGAGACTCTCCAGTCCGTGTTCAGCTGAAGGAACAGGTGTGTGTGGGGACAGCATGCATCAGGCATGTTCTTCTCCTCCAATAATTGCATCCCAGAGACCTGCCTGTCACAAACATCCCAACACTTTAATACCAAATTTGCAGCTACAGAAAAAAACCCCGTGAGATTTAAAGAAAGTTTTTTTGGATAAGCATGTCTTTCATCAGTACAATCAGCTGGGTCAAGCATTTGCAACTTGCATCCCTGAGCTGGCAAATGTCCTTGTCCTGAGCTCCATACTTAGCTGGGATTTCTTTTTCTTTGTGATGGAGACAGCAGCCTCATAGTGTGGTCCAGCGGCGCCTCTTGGAGGGCAACCTGAACAAGCTGCGGGGCGAGGCCAGGGGTCTGTCTGCACGGGTTCAATCTCCGCTGGCAAAAGACCAGGATGAAAAGATGGAAAAGGGAGAGGACAGGAGAAAAGAGACTTCACCCCTACTAATACAGTGCCAGGTAAGGCAACAACACAGTGCTGCTGATTTCACAGCGATGGCAAATGCTCAGAGTGCCAGCTGCCCCCCTCCCGAGGGCCATGCTGAGTTATAAATTGCAAAGCCAGCTGCAGCCAAAGAGAAGAGATTTCATGCATGGCCTCTCCTAGAGTCTGGATGCAGGTTTTCCAAAAGCCAAAGGAAAACCTTTCTGCTACATGCCTTCTAGTTGCCCATATTTGAAGATAAATTGCCTTAATCACATCTCCTTCCTTTGAAGACCAGCTCTGCCATGATATGAAGTATTTTATAACTGCATATAGAAGCAAGGAATGTCCCCTTATCACTTGAAGACAGGTGTCTCAAGCTGATTTACCTTTAACTAGTTCCAGTCTAGTCTGATTCTATCAGGTGTCAAAGGACCTCCTCAGAAAGTGGCTAACTGTGCTCCAAATTAGCACAGCTGTGTCTCTTGATGGGAGCAGTATTTTTAGCTCCCTTTTCTTCTTATATCCTCCTGTACAGCAGAGCACACTACTCCCTGGCCCCTGCAGATAGAGAAAGCACATCCAAAAGCTGTGGCCCATGAAAGAGGTTAGAGCTGCACAGTAACATGCAGATATGAGACTCACCAAGATACAGATCTGTTGTACAAAACCCATTTTAAAGCTGGTTTTTGTTCAGTTACCTGTCCTAAAGAATGTCTTCCACACCCAAGTGTAAAGTCTACACTTCCAAGAAAAATATATATACCTTTGAAAATTCATTTGGGATAATAAATTATGATAGCAACACAGCCTGGTAGCAAGTTTCTGAAAGGCTTAGATCAGGTATCTCAGTACCAAGCAAAGCCACTGTCTGGTTTGTTTTGCAGCCTTTACTGCTGCAGTTAGGCATTGCTTACCCTGCGTTTTAGACTTTACTATAGTCGGGTTAGCATAACCACACTTGGGAGCACACTAGTAGGGTGAATGGCCTCAGTGTAATTTCTCCAATTACTTGGAGCCTGTTTCTGAGCAAATAAAAGTGTTTCTTTTCCTTTAATAGCCTCTCCTTATTGTTCTGCAAGAGGAAATTTAGTGAGAGAGGGTGGGGGTTTTGCCAGGCATGGACAGGCATGTACAGGTATTGTATCCCAGGGGCAGTAGCTAAGTCAGCATTCCAGTCCACCAGTCATTCCCTTTTGTGTTTCTAAAAGACTGAACCCCAGCTGTCACCCACATTTTATCTTCCCTCACAAAGGAAGGTTAATGAGCATCACAAGCAAGGAAATAGGTCTAACACTGCACGTAACGCTCCCTGGATTCTGCACAGGGGTTTCTCTCTTTTCCTGCCCTTCTTTGGAGCCAGTCACTGTTTGTCACACTTGATCTTATAGTGAAGGAAGGGAAGCTCTCCTCCCTTTCTTCTTGTCTTGCTGCTTTTGATCATATTTATGAACTTCAAAAAGTCTCCCCTGTCAGTAACAGAGCTGTGGCAGGAAATAGGACTCAGGCTGCCAGTTCATTTGAACCAAAGAGATGAGCTGGTACCTTTTGGAGATCTGCTTGATTATAGTGCAGTTTTTATTAGAAATGGAGCACAGCCCCAGAGAAGGTTTTTTTTTTTTTTTTTTTTCCCTGACTCCTGAGAAAATATAATCTATCATTTACACACAGGCAAGTATGCTGAAAATATCGAAGTGGTAACAAATGCATCATCTGACTTGTAACTGAACTTAACTAGGGAATAAACCTGAATATATGTAGACTTCAGTGATACGTGGAGATTCAGGCAGTGTTTTCACTCTAACAGGTTTTAGTTGTCCTGTGTCTAAGGCCTTTTAAGTCCCAGAGATCACAAACAGACCTAGTCTATAATAGTTGTACTGCAGTCATTCACCCTCCTATTTGCTTAGGTGGATTGCCCAGATGGTATTTCAGCAGAATTGCCCCTTTTTGTGACAGTTTTTGAAAAGCACTTTGGAAAGCTAGTCATGACTGGCATCTGCAATATAAAACCAAGCTGTTATTTCAAGTGGGACTTGTCTGAAAGATTTCACTGCTGTAGAAGACCAGTTTTCCCCTATGCCAAAGCAACCTGGGGTTGATCAGCCTTTTGTTTTCTAAAGCAGATTCTTGACTTTGGAACTGACATCATTTCAGAAAACACAGCTCTTTATAAATAATGGTCCTTACTGACTCCCCTTCCCCTCTTTCTTGGAAATTCCCATAATTGACATTTAGATAAAAAAAATAAACATGACTGGTAGTAACAGACTGAAAATTCTGGAGTAGGGATGAGAGTGGGTAAAGTGATGAAAAGTCCTCCTATTCCAAGAAGGCTTGCAGTGCTTATGAGCTGCCTGCATTGTGGCATGCTGGACCAAGGACTTTCCTCAGGCTCCTGGTGAGTTCTCTAGGGAAATGGTTAGTGGTGAAGAGCTGTTTACACTGAATGAGATTAAATGTTGTTTTCTACAGAATAATCACTGTCCTGTTATATCCTATCAAGTCTCTAACTTGCAGATTTCCCAGCCTGCTCTGAAGCAAAATTCAGTAATCTGCCTAGTGATACAGCTTAAGCTTATTGTAATAACAGCAGCTCATGCATCTCAAGTCTGCTGCTCCCAAGTGATTCCTTAGCAATTACTATCCATGCTCCAGGTCTTGTTGCAGAGTAGAGAGGATGTGGAGGCAGATGTCTGGCAGGCACCTGCACTCTGTGCTTTATATCTTGCCTCTCTGCTTCATTTGGCCACAGCCTTTTCAGGCAGGGCAGGTGTGTCAGGGAGGACCAGGCAGCACAGAAGGTGCAGAGCTCTAAAATCAGAAGGGAGACATTTTGCCATAGAATCACAGAATAGTTTGGGCTGAAAGGGACCACGTTAGCATTGTCTGTTTGCAGCATTCCAGTATTTATCACAGGAGTTATTTTCTCTTTTCTAACTACTCACAGATAGCACATTTTTGAAAATGAAATCTTGGAAATACTGGATGTAGCTCTCCGTGATGATCAATAAACACAAACAGGCTTAGATAAGAAATCAGGAAATTGACACATTTTCCCTGACCCTGCTGGTGCTGCACTGAGTCCCTTATAGCTGTGCTGATCTGCTTAAGGCGTTCAAGCATTTAAACTTGTCAGGACTGAGCATAAAAGTAAAGAAGAAGTGGCAGGTCTGTTGCTGCTTCTGAGCAGTTCATGTCACAGGGTGCCATAGAGGATGGAAGAGAAGGAATTGCAGGAAAAACACAAATGATAGTAGGAATACCCAAAAGGAGCCTCCCAAAAGGAAAATTTTATGGGTAGGGTTTTTTTGGTGGGCTTTTTCTTGGGCTGTGGTCTAAGACAGAGGCTTGAAGAACTAGGCCATCAAGAATAGGTATGATCAGGCACCGTAGGTAAAGATGTGTTTTGTAGATGACAGTTACTCCATCTTTTCCAGATACTTTACTAAGTCCTGTTCCTCCTTTTTTTTTTCTGAACCTGATTTTCATTGATGTCCTTGACGACCCTATGTTTTCAGACCCCTGAAATAAACGTAAACTGCTGTTACTTCATCACCTCTGGCCTGCCATTAAGGACCTCTCTGCAGGGGGGGACAGAAAACAGATGGCAACCACATCTCCTTTTCCCTTTCATGTTCAGAGGGGTAAAGAAATGAAATGAGCAAGGCACTGGGAACTATTCCAGTACAATCAAGCATGGGTTACTTGGGTGCAGGGCAGTCTCCCCCTTTGCTAAATGACACCAGCTGTGACTATTGTAATATCATGTCTTACATCCTTAAAGAGCTGTACAGGAACATGATGTAAGCCCTACACAAAATAGTCATCTCTTGATTAGGTTGTGTCTTGGATTCAGGAGTCACATGGATTTGCCAGTTATCTTGGGAACTGCCTTAAATTCAAGCTCATTTCAGGTGTGTTTGTCCTGGGTGCTCTTGCTTCTCCTTCAGACTTCTCCCTCTGGCAGCTTTTCTACTGAGAACAAATGTTTAGCTCTGGGACATTGTTCCCTGCAGCACCAGAAGAAATGGAGAGATGAAACCTAGAAAAACTAGCACATGCTTGTACTCCTTTAGAAACTTTTGCATATTCCTTACTGCTCTGCTATCAAAGTCCATGTGGGTTTTACAAACAAATTCTCTAACTGTGCATCTCTCGACTGGAATACTGCTAAGTTAAAGTCACTAAGATAAGTGTCTTTACAAGTACAATACATTTGTCTTTACAAATGCAATCAAATACAATAGAAGGAGGACAAACTCAAAAAGAAGTGTTTGAGAGCAATTTGCAGAGCACTGGGGAAACCAGCATTGTCTTGGATGAACCTCCTGCCTTCTGACTACTACCTAAAACACCACATCTTGGCTATGTTGCTCAGAAAGTCCAAGTCACTCTGTTGGAGGAGTGAACGCGCTGATTTTGAGCCTGCAGTAATTATCTGTTGTTGTTTTTTCTAGTGCCAAGGTCAGGTATTGAAAGCGACTGTTAACACTGGGAGTCTACCAAACCTCATCTCCAAGAGGTGTTTAAAGCAGCTGGGGTAAGTCTTTGCATGATATAAAAGGAGGGATGGCTAAAGGAAAAACTATGGCAAGAACCCAGGCACTCTGGATTCCCAGTCCCAGTGATACTTACCGGCAGTTTTGCATGTACACTTGGCTGTTTAGGAGAAGATGCAGAGGGTGGGCTACAGGGAAAGGCATTAGAGCACTGGCAAATTGTGTGCAGACAGCTCTGAGGCAGAGCTGTGCAATTCTGTCTGCGTGTACTGCAAGGCAAAGCTGCCCAGCTGGTGGCTGGTGGTGAGGTTTTGCTTCTTGAATCTGCCTCCAGGCATACCGTATGAAAGAGATTCCCCCTCTTGTGGGCCTGTTCCCAGTGAGACCTAGAAGAAGTGCCATCAGTTGGAAGTCCTGGTTTTCCTCCTCCTCCTCCACTTGAGGCAGTAACACCTCTTGTGTCCCACAGGCTGGAAGAAGTGCCTGCCATGGACTGTGGAGACCTCTCTCTTCCCATCCCCAGCGTTGTTGGCCGAGTAGAACATATGGAATTGCAATTTGGCCAGGAGACAGTGCTGTGTTCAGCACTGGTTGTAGGTGAGAGTGCCAGCCCCTCCTCTCCCTTGTTTCTCCTGTGTCCCTCTTGCCCTGCCAAGGGTATTTAAAGGACCTTTGGAACAAGCATAACATGGTGGAAGGTTGGTGATGTGGCCACCTCCACTGCAGGCCAACATCACCATACACGGTGAAAACCCTCAATGTAACCGAAGGCAAAGGGCACAGGAGGAGTACAGAGAAGACAGAAGACATTGGAAGTGGGGAAAAATTAGATGGGTTTTCAGCCTTAACTAAGAATGTGAAAAAATCTCATTTCTATTCTCAAAAGGACCTTTCATAAAATTCTGCAGATAGCTTGATTAATCCTCTGGTGCCTTATGTTCTCCTAAGGAATGGGCACTTGTATCTCTGGCTGGCTGGAAGTCATCAGAGAAATTAACAGAGGGTACAGCTTATTTCCTATAGTGCTTCTCTGTGTGCTCCTCTGCCTCTGCTGCAGGGAGCACCCTTAAAGAATCTGGAAGCCCCAGAGTGTTGAGTCTCCTTCAGTGTCCTGGAGCAGGACCCTTTGAAGGAAGGAGCCATAGGAGACAAGGTCAGGCCAGCAAGCACTGAGGCAGGCCCAGAAAACAACAGCAGAAAGGCTGCATGTTCTGCATTTACATCAAGCTGTGCATATGCTGAAAACAACGTGGTTGTCTTTTTTTCTGTCCTGTTCTTTCTCCCTATTAGTCTTCCAGCTTTACCTTCTTGCTTTAATCTGTTTCCCCATTTTCGATGAGTCCTGTTCATCTTCCAAGGCTTCCCTTGCTCCCTCTTTTCCTGTACATTCTTCCCACATGCCTAAGTTATCTAGAAAGATCTTCCTCCTCTTACACACTCCAGCTTGCTTTTCTTTCGTGGTTTCCACTCTGCTTGTTCTTGCCCTTCATGGGGAATCTGTATTAGTCCCAGCACAGGCAAATTTACCCCATAGCTAATACCTACTACCCATTTTGTTGGAACATGGAAATGGCTGCCTGGAAGGAGCAGAATTGCTACACATCTTACATCTCCCTGTGCACACAATGCTCTCACTTACATGGTTATAAATGAATTATAAATTACACGCACACAGGGTAAGCGGGCCTGCAGGAGACATGGAAAGTGTTAACGACATTGCAAGTGGCTGATGATTCCTGCAGACTCCAGGACCTGGGAATTCCTCCTTAGCTACCACTTTAACCACTGGCATCTTCTAGGTTTGCTGACACTGAAGACTTGCAGCAGTTACAAGTAGGACACACAAGTTCCATGGAAAAAAACCCCATTAATAAAATTTAATAAGATTGGATAGATCGCAGCCGTTAGCTGCAGGCTTTGGTCAGACAACTGAACAAATAGCCTGCTTGCATGTGACTGCCCCCTTATCCCCTCTCCTCTCCACCTTCCCATGCTTGTTCTCCCCTGATTCACCCTGCTGCTTGCCTTCTGCCTTTTGACCTTCCCTTACACAGCCCATAGTAAGTTTTATGGGATCTCACAAGTGCCTTCTGATATCTCATATTAAGTTTCAAACAATCACACAAACCCCTTCAAATTTATCTCACAGTAGGCATGATAATCATGGTTTCCTTCTCTTATCAGCTGCAAAGTTCATTTTGACCATTTTCAGGACTTTGCCTGAACAGCTCCTTTAAAGGCTCATCAGTCAGTGAGCGGCAGAAGAGTACTGACGTTATTGTCACTGTTACCATCTGCTTGTTAATGTTGATGTGTTTAACTTGTCCTTTTCCTTGTTATTTTTTATCTGATTTATATTGAAGAGATTATAACCATAAAAATTTATGAATCAGATGTTCTTGTATTCCACATGCTTTTACAGGAGAGACACACTTTCTTTAATGAGGCAGTATTACATAATCTAAAGCCTGATCAGTCTCTTCTCTCTTCTCAGACGATGAAATGCTGGAGTTTTGCATTGGCCTCCAGACTCTGTTGTCTCTTAAGGTAAGGAACAGCTCCTTGCTTATTGCAGGGCTCCTCTCAGGAAGCTCTCCAAGATTTTGCTGTTGCAGCATCAGAATTACTCAATGTCCAGGTTCTCTCAGGGCTGTGCTTGTCGCACAGCTGCCTGACTGGGTGCAGTATGCTCTGAGTCACTGATTCCAGTCCTTCTTTTAAAGGTTTTAAGAAAGAAAACACTCAGTGGGATACTATCACATCTCCCATTCTCTGTATTCCTGACCATACAAGTTGCAAGCAGCAGGAGGAAACTGGAGACAAGAAAAGGCATGAGTTAGACCTGGGTTGCCCTTTGAAGGCAGATGAGAACGTGCTCTGCCCCTGCTTTAAAACGAAGCTGTATGATCCATTCAGTGTCCAATACTCACTGGCCATGAGTGGAAAGAGTCTTCTCCTTTTGTCAGCTTGGCTCAGGGTCAGCGCTCTGCTGAGCCTGGCTCCTGGGTGGCTCAGGATATAGTGCAGCAAGCTGGCTCCTGCCTGTCACACATCTGTGGCCACGTGCCAGGCTCATAAAACAGGAAAAACAATGGGTTGGATGGCTGAGTGATGTGAAGACATCAACTCAGAGAGGGTTTCCCTCCCTTCTCAGAGAAGAAGGGAGGGAAATGGCCCTGTGAAGGGTTTGGAGATTATTCCCATTACAGGAAACTGGAACAAGGAAGGCAGCATCTAGGACAGGGATGGAAAACTGTAAGGTCTCTACAAACCCAGAGAGGTATTACAGGTTCTCCCCATTCACAGACATCATGAGGTTTGCTATCTGAAATGTCCAGTAAATAACTGTCTCTCTCCTTCTTTAGTGTTGCATTGACTTGGAGGAAGGAGTCCTGAGATTCAAAGCACTGAGTCAGGAGCTGCCTTTTCTACACTCCTCTGAAGAGCCTGGTCAGTGACTGTCTGCATTCCCTATGTCTGGAGACCTGCTGCCACGAGAGAGAGATGAGGGTGAGGCTCCCATGCCCCTAACCTTGCTGAGTTCTAGGCTGAGGCATTCAATAGGGAGTGAGAAAAAGGCAAGTGGGTGCTAGAAGCTGTCACTGGGAGTGCCTCAACTTGAGATATCCCTCCTTTCAGTGGACCCTCTTGCTTGTCCTGATGTGCAGAGTGGGCATTTTGTTCTTGTTCTGCTATTTGGCCCTAGTCACTCCAGTTTCTGGTTCTGTAATAAATTTATGCTACCCCTTTAGTGACTCTACAATACACTCTGTTCACAATAGAGTCTCTGTGAACAATCTCCAGTTGTTCTGTTGACAGGAGAACAGCGTTCTCTCCAAAGACCTCCAAAGATTACCACGAATGTTTCCCTTCTCGTTGCCTCAATGCCAGCATACACCAGTCCTGTTTCTTTGTTGGAAGGGCTCTGTTCCCTTTGCCTGTAACTCTGGGAAGCTGGATTTTGCTGCTTTTTGCTGGCTCAGAGCAGAACAGAAGTATTTTCTGGGGAAAACTTTACAGCAAAAACAGTTTTAGAGTTCTAAGAAACCTTAGCAGAAATGTTGAGTGCAGACGCCTAAAGCACTGACAGGGGCTTGGGCTTTGCCATTGCATCCATGGGCACTAAGCTATATTATATGAATGGCAATGCTTACCATCTCTTGGTGTTATACCCTGTAACCAGACTTGCACACCCTGCTTTTCTGGCCAGGCCACTTCTCTCTGCACTCCAGCTGCTAGAGCTGCATCCCTGTTCCCTCTGCTGCTTCATTGGAGATCCTGCAACTCAGTCTAAATGCTGAGATGAATTACAGCACCAAGTCTTCTGCTCTGTCAGCTCCTTTCTTTCAACTTGAAATCCAGTGATTAAACACAGACACATCATCAGCCTCCAGTCCTGGCATCACACAGCCCATCAACTTTGCTTCTCTTGCACAAAATGAGAACTTGTAGTATCAGCTCAGGTTAGAGATCTGTGAACTCATCTGGAATGTTAAAGGTGATTATTAAGTCACTTAACAATTGGGTTTATTTAATTTTTTTCTTTTTAATTTCCATACTAAAGCATAGCTGTATTAAAAATACATAATCTATTTTAACTAGAAAAAATACACTAGATCAGGGCTTGTTCCATGCCTCATAGCTACTGATTCACTATCCAAACTGCAAAATGTACCTTTATCCACACTTAAAATGCTATGACAACCCCATTTGCCTATTTTCCTGGATTAAACACTGCTGACTCTCTTCCTTTTTTATCAAACTGATCATTGTCCCTTTTGTGCTTCTCAAAAAATGTGTGTATGCCTTTTTTCTCTTTTTTGTTAGTTCTTTTCTCTACAGCTGTATGCTGTAGTTCAGCACATGTAAGGACATCAGAGTAAAGCCTGGCTGATATGATTTGGGATTCACTTACCAGTGATGGTTGGTGTGACTGGCATCTGCTGGCCCTGCAAGGTGCATCAGACTTGTACTGTTAGTCATCATATCTTGCAGCTTCTGACACTTTCCTTGACTTTGCCACTTTTCTCCTTGTGCATCTGACTGTTTCTGGCTGCAGGAACTGCTTTCCATGAATCTCTCGAATGGCACCAACAGTTCTCTCATTTAGTCTGGAAAACATGCCTAGTCCATGAGCCTGTCTTCCAAAGCAGCAGCAATTCCTCCTGGGTTTGTATCACTTGCATGCCTGACTGGCTTCTCAAACCCAGGGGTCTAGGCAGCTCACACTTGTACTAAACCATCTTGTATTCTAGCTGCAGTCTATGTGGTACCCAGGCCAATTCTGCTGACAAAATCTTGCTTGTGATAGACAAAACACCCGTTTCTATAAGCATCAACTCACCCAGTTTGCACCTCTCACTGCCCTCTAAAAACAGCGTGTAGAACAAGGGCAAATAATCTGTACATACAGATACCACGTCCATTGCAAATCTTATTACTCATTATCTTCTATGATCCATTAAAAAAAAAATGGATTAAAAAAGCCACAACCCAAAAGCTGACTTTAGCCCTAACCCAAAAAAACCCCAACAATGACCCTAAATCTAAAATGTAAGGCTCTAAATCCTAATTCTAAATTTAACCTCTAAAACAAACTCTAAAACTTAATGCTAATTCTAACACCTGAATCAAACCACCACCCCCTAACTATAAAACAAAACCCCCTAAATTTAACACTGTAACCCCAACATTAACCATCCGACTTTAAACGCAAACCAGAAACTTAATCATAAAGACATTAACTATAAACCCTAATCCCAAAACCCAACCATAATCCCCAGCCCTAAACTCTAACCATTAAGCTAACCCCAGCCCCTAAACCTAAACTCCAAGGCCTAAATCCAACCCCTAAATCTAAACCCTAAAACATATAACAAAACCCAACCCTAACCCAAACTCGAAACATATTCCTACACCTAACCACAACCACCCAAAGCTATCTGATGCTTTTTGGCATTCCCACAAAGAGGCCCTGGGTGCCTTTCAGAACATCCCAGGGCTTTTGCCAGGCTTTGCTGACACCCAGGCAGGTCTCTGCTGCCTTCCAGAGTGTCTGACAGCTTCTGCTGGGCTTCCCTGGTGCCCACAAGTGCATGGGAAGGGGAGGGCCACCAACAGCTCTAAGTCCTGGCCACTTCCTCGTGAGAGCAGCGCCCGGTGCCAGTTTTGCAGCTGGGCCACAGCTAGGGCAAGGGTGTAGGGGAGTAGGAGCCTTCAGACTGTAGCCAACAGGAATTTAAAACGAGTGTTGGATGGGATCCTACAGAAAACTGCCACAACTTTGAGTTGACAATTCTGTTTTGACTACTGCCTGTCACTTGCAGCCCTGCAGATACCTGCACACTAGCTGCTGCTGGAATTCACCAGGTGCTGTTCCTTCACGTCTGTCTTGGAATAACTGCTTTTGCTCACGTTCAGACCATCCTCCAGCCTTTCTGTGGTTCACATAACCTCAAATTCTAAATCACTAACAGTTCGGGCTCCTCTGTGGATTAATGTGCTACAGTGGGTGAAAATCTCCAGCCCTATCTATTCCTCTCTTCCCTGCTTGATGACTCCTTCTTGGCGTCCTCCTTTCCTTCCACTCACTCTGATAAGTGACAAATTTCCTTCAAAAAGGAATTCTTTCCTTGTTAGAGAATCCTTCTAACACTTGCCTTTGTATCCTGGCTGCTCATACACTTGCACATTTGTACCACGATCTCGCCAGCCTTTCCTCTTTGTTGTAAACAACTGCATGTATAAATTCTCAGGCACAGAGAGGATGTTTCCAAGAAAGCACTAAATTAGTGTGAGTTTTTTCAGCTCTGAAATCAGCTCCAGGGCTTCACCTTCCTCCTGTCCATTCTGAACACACAGATCCACTCAGTAGGAGTCTCTTTCGTCCAGACATGGAGGAATCTGTTGCCAACAGTTATCTTGGAACCTCCCCATCAAGCTTTGCTGCAGGCAGAGCTCCCAGAAAAAAAAAAAAAAAACAACAACCCATTTATATGACTAAATGAGAACTGCAGGTCATGATGCCATGGCAGACACCTCACTTCAACCCATTCACTAAACTAGAGTCTAATCCTACAGGGTCAGTACTGCTTTCCTCACCAACACAGCTCCTGGTGAGTTTTCATCTCCCCAAGTTACTTGGCATAAAATGACACACTGTTACTGCACTTGACATGTGTATTCTGAATTCTAGCCCAAAGACATTTTTCTTTCTCCAAAGCATTTTTGTGCCATTACATCTGAAGCACAGCCTCCATTGTGAAAGAAAGAAGTCTTGGCTGTAAAACGCGGTGGTAAAATAGGACTTCCAACATCTCAAAGAAGCCAACTCAACTCCCATCTACAAATATGGTAATTTTTAAGTCTTCCAATATTGGAGAGCACAGTAAGTAATTTTTGAGTGGGCTGGCAAGGCTGAAGACTATCTTCTCTTGGAGAAGTCTATTAAGCAGTTACATTGCCCTACTCCCAATTCCAGCCATCTCTATCACTTTTGGGGGATACAGGGAACAAAGAATAATCTAAAGGTCTTTTTCACTGAAGATCAAAAAATGCTACCACTTTCATAAGAAAGCAGTTCAGTACACACTGCCAGCTCAGAGCAGGATATAGGTACAACCTGTATGTGTCCAACACTGGCTTCCTCATGATGAGGCCTGTCCCTTCAATATAAAAATGGAATGTTATTATTTTAGGGATAATCTCTTTGAACCACCTTGGTGGTCAGTTTCTGTCAGGGCTGCTTTTTAATAGAACGGGCACAGCAGCTGTGGAAGTCTGCAGGGAAACACCTGCAATGGCAAATCTCTGGAACAGTGTGCAATACACCCAGGGGTGGGGAGAAGGACTTCTGTCCAGAGAACATGCACTCTGCCAAAGCCATAATCAGGACCACATCCAGGAGCTTGGGGTCACTTGGTTTTGAACAGAATGGGAGCTGCAGCCATCCATATTCCCAGAGGCTTGCTCCTCCTTCCACTACCAGCAGGTGAGCTATGGCATTGAAGACCATTGAGCCACATACCAATGTTTGCATTCAATCCTCCTTTTAAGAGACTCCACTGGCACATGCCAGGATACACCTGAAGAGTTATGGAAATAACTAAATTATAGCAAAAAGATCATAAAAACAAGGGCAGGGATGGAGAGCAGGTTTATTATGTCTCAGGAAAATAAGGCAACCCTCTCCCTTTTATTTTTTTTTTTTTTTTTGCTAGTAAATTGAGCATCAAACCAAAGCCATGAATCATTTATCAGCAAATACCCCCAGTGCCTGAGAATACTGTCAGACTCCTCACTTACTGTGTGCTGGCACTGGGACACACAAACATGTCCTGCAAATGCTGCCCTGTTGAAAAGTTTCCCAGCACCAGCAGGTTAATGCCAATCTGCTAGAGTAGGATACAGCAAACAACATTTTCTGCTGTGGCTTGTGTCAGCTGGCAAGGACAAACAGACACTTAGTTACAAAGAAAGTATAATGTAACTCCGTCAGTCCAGAGACAGAGCCTTAAGTGGCTCCTGAGAAGATGGACACTTCACAGAAAACTTGTTGCCAGTGGAAGTAGCCTGAATAACAGACTTCAAGATGTATTTGGTGCTTAGGAGTTCAAGGCAGGAAAAAATAAGGGAAGCCATCTTTTGGCCAAGGAACGGTACAGATGTTAATTCTTCTGTAGAAACTTTTCATTTTCTCTTGTGCACAAGGGGCACAGGAGCAAAATGCATCTGCAAGTTATTATGTGCTGCACGCAGTATAAAACTGTCAGGGGAAGCCCTCAAATGTTAGTATTTTTCCTCTCCAATGGTTTTTAAGAGCTGAAAAGTTTTGGGGAACAGATGTTTTTGTAGTGTCTGTATTTTCTCACCCCTGCTTTTCATAGTGTGCATTGCCTGGGCTTGCACAGCACTCAGCAATGTCATCCTCAGGCTGGCAAAAGAGGGTTGGGGTGCACAAATGGCCCTGCCCAACGTTTGCAATGCTTTGGCCCCATTTTCTTTTAAAGATGGTTCCCAGAAAAATGTCATCTCTCCCTCAGTAACCCTTTCCCATTCTTTCTCAACAATTAGTAGTGGATCTGTTTGACCTTCCTTTCTTGGAAATCATTCCACCTGTACAAGCAAAGTTTGTTTTGCATAAAACAGTTCCAGCCATATGCACCCATTTGTACACCCCTTGCGCTTGTGTTGCTAATAAAGGTTTCTATTTGGTGTTGCTAATAAAGGTTTCTATTTGGCATGGACAGACAGCACTGAGTTGTTCTGTTACGAGTGCAGGCCATCCTGTTTCCCTGCCAGGCCCTATTTGCCAGAAGCAATGGTGGTGATTCCTGTTGGGATGGGTGGCTGCACATCTCAATGTCACAAGAGCTGACAATTTGTTGAGGTTACAGTCTGGGTCTGACAAGCTTCAAGGCAAACTCCTTGCTTTAGCCCAAGAGTAGATGGTCCCTGTGGTATCAGCTCTCCACAGCTCAGAGACTCAAGTTTTGCTGCTCTCAACACCACTGTTAATAAGCTCTATTATTACTTGAAAGGTCCTGCCTGAAGGGTCCAGTTTTACACAAGCACTTAGTACGACAGGGGAACATTTAAAACTGCTTCTCAGCAAGGCCATTAAAATGGAGAGAAACTTCTACTGCAGTTAGAGAGTCAGAAGATACAGTGGCCTGAGAAGCAAGCAACAGGTATAGAGCAGGTCACACCATTTCACTGCTCCATGCTCCAACTTCCACTGCTACCAAATGCAGAGGACAGCACTGTCCTCTGAAAAGCTTATGTAAATCTACAGAGGGAAACTGCAAAGAACAGCTAAGACTTATTATGTAAAGATCCTGCCCTTCTGTGTGGTACACAGCGTTGCTTCAACAACAGTCACTTTGACCCAAGGGCAAGACACTCCTTTTCTCTATACAAAGCATTTTCTCCCAGTTAGGGCTGCCCTTGGATATTTTGCAGAGTAAAGCACAGCAGGTTTTCAACTGCCTGCAGGATCTTTAAATGCTGCCATTTGCTCCAGATCACTGAATTGTATCTGCTGTGACTCAGGTTGCTCTAAGGGCAAAGGGACAGCTCCATCCATCCATGTCCAATAAAACATCACACAAGTGAGAGGGGATAATTGATGCAAGCCAGCAGGTAAGCCTGCTGCCCCTTCCTTAACAAGCTGAGTTAGGCAAGGGACAAGCTAAGAGAGGGAAAAGCACAATAACAACAGCATGTGGAAAGCTTCATGCCTGGGCTTTTGCAAATGAGCTCCCCTTTACCAGACTCCTCATGCCAGCCAGTGGAACATCACTTCCAGCCCACCTCTTTCAGTTGTGCAGGACTCAAACACAATGCTCTCCACAACAAGAGGCAAGAGTGGCATTTCCACTGCTTACTGTGGGGTGGCCAAGCTCTCATAGCACCACAGATCCACAGTTAAGTCAGACTGGTCTTACTGACCACTTCACAGCTGCTTTGTTAAGTCACAGCCTTCTCCAGGATCACCCTGCCCAAGAAGACAGAGACAAGCAATGACTCCTGACTAGAGCTGGGTTTGCTGGAGCTGCCATCTCTCCACACCTTACTAGTGCAAGCTGTGCATGTCTCCAGCTACTCAGAACAGGTGATTTGTGTGAAACTGCTTGGTAGAAGAACAGCAGCAGAGCAAAGACAAACAATGGCTCTACTTTAAATACATCTAGGTGGGAAAGGTGGCCTGTGCCTGCACCCTAACTCAGTTCCTCCATCTCCAATTCCTGCACTGTGATCCTGTTAAGAACTCAGAAGTATTCAATGAACACAGAAGTACTTGTAAGACTAGGTCAAAATGGAGACTTGGCTCAGCTGTTCTCTCCATCTGTGACCTCACTGCTCTTTCGCGGTGACCAGTGGAGCACTTTAGTTAGTGAGGAATGTGGAAACTGGAAACAGAAGGCCTATGTGCAAGATCCTTGTCCCTTTCTGTTCTTGTAGCTGCCTCAGCTAAAGGCAAACCAACCCACCACATACAGGTAAGGCAAGTCTACAGTGTCTACAGTCAAGAACACCCCTTCACAGCCTGTAGACCCTTTCCTGTTTGGAAGTTTTGACAAGGTAGGAAAAGAATAGTCATGTTCATCAGATGCCCAACTCCAGCTGCAGAAGTGCTTGTGCTGGCATTAAAGATGTCAGCCTTCTTGTTATAAGGGATCCTGGACGCCACTGCAGTGGGCAGAAGAATCTGTTCCAGCAGGATCCTGCGAGGGGCTGCTGAGATGGTATTTCTCAGGAAAATAGAGTGTTTTGTGAATCAGGTTTTTGACAGCAGAAACATCGCTTCTGTCTAAGGAAAAGAGAGAAAACCGGTTGTTAGGCATTCTCATCAGGCAATGGGAAAGCCTCTTCCTCCAGAAATACTCTAGTTCCCAGCACATCATCTGCCAGCAGCCCTTCCTCTCTATCCTTCTGTACATCCTCCGCACTGTACACTGCCTTCTGCACTCACCTATACCCAGCTGCTGCAGGAGACTTCCAAACTCTGGGTCACATTCCAGGATTTTCAACAGGTTAGTGGACTCCATTCTCTCCAGCTGCACATCCCAGTAGATGTAGATCTTCTGGCTGAAGCTGACATAAACAAGGCAGGGACTGTTGCTCCCTTCTTTGCATGCATAGAGGCCTGCAGAAAGCAGAAGTGTGGAGATCTGAATACTTCCAAAAGGAAAGAGAAAGCAAATAATTGACATTTCATGATGAGGTACCAAAGCTGTTAGCAGAAAACAGCAAGCACCTGGACAGACATATGGGCCTGGGGATACAAAGTCCCTTTGAGACAATCCAAGAAGTTGCTCTGAACTGCATGAAGTTGTATTTGCAAACTGCTTCTTGCAGGTCTAAGAGAAGGGACTGAGCAGAGTCAAAACTCAGGCTGGTTCCTTGGGGTCCTACTTGCCACTTAAGAACAGCTTAGAAGTCAGCAAATTAAAAAAGCTGTGCAGAGGACATGAGACCACTCTAGTACCTCCAAAAAGGACAAGAAAAAACCCCAAGCCACCACAGACAAGCCTCAGCATTACTTCCTCTCACCCTTACTTTTCCCAGATGCCACCAGAGGAAAGACTAGCTGGCCCTTCTGCAATATGCACATAGGGAAATTATTCCCCACCACGGGCAGACAAAGGATGCTGGGTCTCCTAGAAGGGAGGGGTAGCTTTGAGGGGAAAATGCTGTGAGGGCTGGCTTTGCAGTCAGGCTTCCCACCTGCACAGAAGGCACTGACATTCTCATCTGCTTGGAATCTGGCCACAGTCCGATTGTGGTCGATGATGTACGTCTGACCGTCCCACGCACAGGCAATCACCTCCTCATGCCCATTGCCCTGCAGGAACCAGAGGACTGCATATTACACAGCTATCACCTACTTCCAGGGACAGCCAAAAATCTTCCTTGCTGGTTCAGAGACACAACACTAATGTCTAGATGTCACTTCTGGACATCTCATCCAGGTATTTTGCACTTGGAGCTCATTTCTCCTCTATACTGCAACCCTTACATACTGTAAGAGCTTTTAGACAATCAGAGTATTAGCAGTGAGCAAAACCATTCAGCTGTGCAGTAAGATTGAAGAACAGCTGGGGGACAAAAGTTTAGGAATGGATAAATGGATGCTGGGTCTAACAGGCAGACACAGCTCAACCTCTTGCAGCTGGGCAGACTGACCTGAATACAGAATGTACTGCCACAGTCAGAACACTCTGTGTCATCCTGAGATAATCCCAGCCTTTTCCAGCTGAGCCATACTCCTTCTGCCCTTCCTAAGTTCATATACACAAAGCCATGCTGAGTTTTTGTCTCCATCTCTCCCAGCCTTACTCAGATACTCACTGTAACATCCAGCTTTTCCAGAGCAAAGAGCTGGTGATCAACCTGAACAGACCACAGCAGCTTGTCTGCTCCCTCCATCAGTTTCAGTGTTCCTGAAGAAAGAAAAAAACAACTGTCTTGAAAATCATAAAAGAGAGCAAGATGTTTGCTAATGCTAGGCCCCACTCCTTCAACAGTCAGGGTTGCTGAGAGTCAGCTGCTAATAGCAGAGGCTACTGGTCTTGGCTGCTAAATCCATACTGGACACTTTGACCCCAACTACCACGCTCCTACTATCCAGATACACTGTGGCAGTACTGGGCAGGGAGCACTGGCCATGAGAAAGTGGAACATGAACAAGCACCTATCCTCACAGTGCCCTCCGTGCCTTCATATAAAATATGTCAGCAGAAGGAGTCTTTGAATCAAATTCTCTTGCCTGACCTTGAAGGGTTTCTGAAGCCCAGCTTCCCCTTCTTTTAAAAGTCAAAAGCACTGAGCCCCTGGTTCCCTGCTTTGAATTAGTGACAGGCCTTGGCTGCCCCACAGGTTTTCTTCCAGGACAGTGGCAGGACTTACCATCCAGGGTACAGAGGGCAAAGAGACCTGAGCCACTGTTCTCACTGGAGCCTGTAAGTGCAAAAGAAAATTATGGGAGTTGATGCCAAATTTGTCAACATTGTCCCCTCCCTCTCCTGAAAACAATAAAAAAGATCAAAACCAAGCTGATCCGTGCTGCCTCCCTCCTTTCCTTGCCCAGTTGTGTGACAAACGTCACTAATTAAATCTGAAGAGGAGAGTGCCCTGACCCCTGGGCTGCTTCAGCCCCTCAGTAAACTCTCTACCTAGCTATTAAAAAAAGAAAGGACATGCAAGGCCAAGTTTTAAAAATATGATACTCTCAGAGAGGGGACTGGAGCAGTACTCAACTAAAGCTGCATTTAATACTTTCAGTGACAACGTAGGAGAGGCACTGGCTCCCTGAGGAGGAACCGAGAAACATGGCAGTCAGGGGCAAGCCAGCAGAGCTGAAAGCAAGCAGGCAGTTTCTCCAGAGTAGGTTAACAAGGCAAGCCTACCTCCAGTGCCCATAGACAGCTCCAAGCTACAGCCCTCTGCAAACCACCCCATTTCTGCAGACCAGCCCAAAGCAAAACCAGCTGGTTGGGTGCTTAACTGCCCCTGGTAACATGCACTCAGACAGCCTCTGATCCAAGAGATCTGCTGTGGCCCCCTTGGAAGCTGGTCAGCATGGCACTCTTCAGCTGTTTCTTTATTGACAGTCCAGCATCAGTGGGCTTTTTTACAGCCTGCCCTTCATTCCTTCATTTGCCACAGTGTGCCTTCGTTTTTCACAGACATCTCTCAATAGATGCAAGGCTTCATATGCAGTGAAATAATTGATTTCATGCTCTGTTGACCATGTTGCTCACAGCAGCATCAGAGATGCTGAAAACATGACAAGCTTAGGAACTGGGCAGGAAAGGTCCTCTGAGGAAGAGGAAGAGGGTGGGGTTCAGTGGATTGCTCTTGTCCACAAGCTCTAATTACACTGGACAGGCTGAATCATTCTTGGACAGCACTGCAGGAGGCAATACTTGGGCAGAGCAGATACAACAGAAAGTGATCTCCACTGGGAGTTTTCTGCCTTCTATTATGCCCACACACTCCAAGGGGGAGTGAAAGCTGATTCTCCATTCTTACAGGTACCAAAGGAGGGTTCAGCACCCTGCACCAGGCACAGGAGAGCACAAGGAGTTACAGGAGGGAAGCAGTGGCAGTGCAAGCAAAGTCTGGACACAAGAGTGTCAGTGACACAGTGTGTCAGGGCTGAGAGAAGCTGGCAGCTGTGCAGATTTTAGATACAAGACCTGAACACAACACAGTGGAAGAAGACAGAGGACAATGATACAAATGAAGTACGGAAGCAGCTCTGGAGAGGTTGGGGCTGCACAGGAGAAGGAGGAGCAGCACAGAGCCACCAGGAACTGAGATTCAAATGCTGAAAAGCAAGAATGAAGATGAGGCTGTGGGAAGGAAGAGATGCACCTATAGAATAAGAAGGAGGCATAAGCTGCAGCCATGCAGAAGCAAGGATCAAGGACATCTCCAGGAGCACAGCATGGCAGCCAGTCAAACTGACTAAATGCAGGTCAGCAGAGGCTGCAGAAAAACTCTTGTGCTGAGCGAAGGATAAGGGCTATGTAGGAGAGGACAAAAGCTATAAAAAGCTCACATGCAAATATCCAGCTGTCTTTGGGAGCTGGCTAGGAGAAGCTGAGATCCCTGTGCTCTTGGAGCTGCCTCTCACCCATGAGTTATTTTTCTACCACAGAAAATCTGATTTCATTCTGGACTGATGTAGTGAAAAAATACCAGGGGTAACTGCTGGGCTGGAGCCCCCAAGCTGCTGATCTCTCACCTCGGGCAATGCTACCAATCAGATGAGTGGAGACATTCTTGTTGTGAATCCGTCCAGATGTTTGGTGTAGAATCACATCTCGAACAGGGGCCTCACTAGGGAAAAGAGAAAGATAACAGGGAAAAGTTAGGGAACCACACCTGGGATTGTCTCAGAATAATTTCAGGAGAACTCTATTCCAAAGCTCTACAAATCCAGCAGTGACAGAGCTTGTGAACAGGTAAAATACCCTTTCATGGTAAAGGAGAACGCACGCCACCTCATTAAAGAAACACACCGATTTTTAAAAACGCAAACCCAGAATGATTTGATGCATCAAAAAAAGGAAAAAGAAAGAGCTCAAAAAATCAGAAAGGGCTATATTTCAATGAATGAAAAAAAGGAGAACTTCTATCATTACTGTTACGTAAGCCTGGCTGCTCTTCTCTCACAAAATACCTGCCAAAACTGAACACACTGGTGAGAAACCACATCTGGGCCTGGCTTCTGGCTAACAGGGTACCATTCCACTGAGCTCTCTAAGACATCAAGGAGACCTGCCTAGGTCCCCTCCTGCTGCACTTTTTTGTGTCTGCCTTGAAGTCTCACAGAACACCACAGAAGCACCCAAATTCCCCACCAGGGTCCTTCCAGCACCAAGACAGCAAAAAGCATTTCACTGCTCATCCTGGTTGCTGTGGTTGTGATTTACAGCACTGACTGCCAGGGGTCTCACTAGGAAAACTTCTAATTGCCTCACCTGCAGAAAACAAGTGAATGAGCCCAATTTTATCTTGGGCTTCAGATGTATTTGGTTTGGCCCAGTCTCTCAGCTGTTACCCTGCAATATGACAACCTTTCTCTGGAAATCTAGGTCACTCAGTTCCCTACCTTAGCTCCCAGTAGTGAGGAACTCTCAGGAAGCTGGTTTTGCCACTCTCCTTGCCCAATTCAAGAAGAGACTGGGATACAAGGAAAGCAGCAGTATTCATCTTCATGACAGAGACATGAAGAATGTTCATGAAAGCCTGAGTGCAGGCAGACTTAAGTGATGAGGTACCAGCAGCACAGCAGGTCACTAAAGCAAGGGCAGTGACAACACCCACTGATTCACAACTGTGATGTGGTGGCACCCCCTCATAACAGGCATCTGCAGTGGCATGTGCTCATGTGCCCCTGCAGGAATGCTTGGGGCAGATCCATCCCTTCCTGCTGTAACACCCCTCACCTGCTCAGGGCAGCTCCATCCCTTCCTGCTGTAACACCCCTCACCTGCTCGGGGCAGCTCCGTCCCTTCCCGCGGCTGCGTCCCGCTGCTCCGTGTCCCATGTGCACAGCAGGATGGCATAGCCACAGCCTGGCTGTGACACCATCAGCTCTGGTGAGCCATCAGGGCCTGGGTTCACAGACAGGCTGTCCACCTACAGAGGCAGAGGAAAAACACAGATAGAGCCAACAACTCCAATAGATTTTACAGTGCCTCCTGCAACTAAATTTCAATATGGCGAATCTTGTGATAGAGCTGAGCAGCAGCTGCACAAATTCAGCTGGAAGCAAAATGCCCAAGTTCAGTAAAAGGTTGGTTCCCTACCCAAAGCCATTTTAAAACAACACTAGTACTTCCCACTAATGCCCTCCCATCGGGCAAGAGCAACTGCTTCTCAGACCAATCTACCACCTGTACAGAAAAATCACCAGGCAAGTCTCCTTTCAAGCCATGGACATGACAATTGTTTTGCCCATAGGACTGAGATTCTGTGCTTCTTCTCTTGAAAAAGCCACCTCTTGAATACTATATGACAAATACTGCTCTGAACATCTTTTTTCCTTACCTGACCTTCTAGAAGCCATTTCTTCAACAGGATCAACTGCCCAGAGACATGGTCTGAATTCTCCGATGAGTCCTCCCAGCGGAAGGCACGGACCACCCTGTCAGTGTAACCCACAACCAACTCACACTTCCCATCTCCATCTGCAGGAAAAGAGAAAGACAGATGGACTCTCTCAAGCCCTAAGTGCCCAAACATGCAGAAACCACTCTGCTAGCTTCTACAGTTAGCATCCCTGAGGATCCCAACCATGTAATGAAAGCATGCACTTCAGAAAAAATCCTGAAGTTCTTGTTTCTCCCTTCCATGACTTTGTTGTGGTTTGTTGGAGGGTCTGTTTCAGCAAGACAGTAACTTCCTTCTGCAAGTCCCCCCAACCTTCTCTTCCCACTGCCTCACACACAAACTCCTTCACCCTGCATTCCCACACCAGCTCTGTGGCTCACCAATGTCATTGATGAGCATGACCTTGGTGTTGGCAGGAATGTGCTGCTTGAACACCGGCTTCTGCTCTTCTGCCCCCGCCAACTCATGGTGGCCTGAAGCATCTGGGTGTTTTGAATTCAGAGAAGTCAGGTCAAAAAGATGAAACCAGCCTTCTGCACTTACTGCCACCACGAAATTCTGTGAGGGAAGAGAAAAAAACTTTCAATCCTTCCTCTTTTAGAAAGTGCAGAAGCTGTCCCACAGCAGGGCAAAGGAAGACACAAGGGTAGATCAATCAAGATCAATGACCACTTCAGAGGGAACAGGAGGATTTTGGACAGCACACAAACTTCTCTGCTACTGGCAGGGTCCATCCAAACTTCTTGTTCATCTTTGTCAGCCTACAGTATCAAGCTGGTATGTGTGCAATCCTCAAACAATGTCTGGCTTTCTCAATGCCCACATCAGCTCTTCTCTCACTAGAGGAAACACAGCTAGACTATTTCAGGCAGGGACCTTTAGACTTATTGGTCCTGGCTTAACCTCCAGAAACAGCAATCCAACAAAAGGAGTCATAGTAGACCCAGTGGAATTTGCTTGGGAGTCCAGACTATTCCATGTCTCAGTCCTGTTTTGATGACCTCAAATGCACACAGCCAAGTAGCAGAAGGACCATGGCCCACAGCAGACATCAGTCCAAGAAAGGCAAAAGCCACTGAGCAAAAGGAGCAACCCTCAAACCACCAAAGCCTTGTGGTGCTCCCACAAGGGCACATGGAAATTAGATGTACTCTCTGAAGATAGGATGGATTTCCTTGCTCTCTAAAACCTGCATAAGGCTCACAGAAAAACACGTCACATATAAACAGAGGGACAGTTTAAAACAAGTAGTGCTAAAGCTCTATGAGCAAAGGCATGTCCTGGAGAGACAGCACCTGCAGTCTGCCCTCCACACTCTGCACATGACATGACCCTAATTTTCTGAACACCTCCCACATGCCCTACAGACAGCTGGAAGAGTTTGGCTCCTCTCACCTTTCCTTTATTGCACACATCTCCCACACGGACACATGTGAGCTGCAAAAGAAAACAAGGCCATCCATGAGAAAAGGCAACCCAACCCAGCACCCTGGGATAAACCTCTGCCCTACCCCCTCCTTTCCCATAAAGAATCTCTTGAACTCCTAACAGCCTTTCGAAGGACAAGGAGAGCAGAGTCAAGGGACAGAAACACAACTGGCCAGAGCCCTGGGGCAAAAGCCACAGTGCACAGAGCAGGGTAAAGGTGGGAAAGAAGCCCAGTTTCTGTGTTTGCCCATTAATCTGCTCATCACTTCCAGCCCATGGGGCTGTAGGCAAAAGTGGGGTCTTGAACAATTACACGAAACTCATCAGAATCAGTTCTGGCTGCCATTCCTCTCCAACCTACATGTTCCTAGGCAAAGGATGAGGATAGCTGGCTGCACATGCACCAAAAGGCCCAACCATTTAGAAATTTTGTCAAGAACTGACCATTCCTTGGCAAGATCGCACAGCCCAGGGCTTGCTGTCATCATTCTTGTAAACATAGAGCTTTCCATTGGTGTCTCCCACCACGAGTTCATTCAGCTGCACAAGAAAATCAGGTTAGCAGGAAGAAATCCACAATTACATTAACAGAATTCCTTCAACAGCAAAAATTTCAGAATTCATATCTAAAAATCACTCTGTGGGAAGAAGCAGTAAAACAAAATGAGGTATAAGAGACAATCTTGAATCAAAATGGAAGGTCTGGGAAAATATAAAAGCCCTAATTTTATTCTTGCCAATAAAAGAGATGGAGAACAACTCCTTAGAGCAACATCCTATTACCCACTGCTTCTCCACTCACGGTTTCAGAGTTGTGTCACTGACTGTTTTAACATCCTGCTTGGATGTTAAAACAATCATCATTACCCCATCTTCCGTTCTTCAATCTAGATTGACTTGAATCACCTAAGGAGGATGATAGTAATGAAAAAAAATATAATAATCCAGGAAGAGAGTGTAAGAACACAACAGATCTACATGGGATGATCAATCTCACTGCTGAAGAGGTAAAGAGATTTCAGCATGGTGTTTATTTCTTTAAAGAAGGTATCTAAAAATCACCAACCACTCATGCTGATGAGCCTACTCCCGTTATCCCATCTCCTGCATCATGCCTCTGTGTATTTAAATGGTGTGCATTTCATAACACTCTGCACACCTTACCCTACAGAACAACTTTTTTTATGGGAAATCACTTTAATCATCTACTGCATTGCTAGCCATGACACTTTTCAGGACAAGGCTGTAAAAAACTTTGACTGCTGAGGAGAAGAAACATACAGCTGGTTAAGCTAACCTCTTCCTAGTTACAGACAACACAAACCCAACCATTTCTGGGGCTGACAGCAACACTCCCAAAGCACATCCATCCATCACACGGGTCAAGAGACACCGAGACTTGGCTGTGCCCTGTTTGTGACTTGCTGTTCCCAGCAAAGCACCACTACATCCCCACCACTGTGACAGCTGAGTGTCTACTAAGCAAAAGTTAAGCTCCCCTCTGGCTCAGCACCACCCAGGCCACACCAAGGCTGAGCAGCACGTAATGGCGAGGGAAGCCCTGACCCGCTGCGCTCCAGCAAAGATTCCCTGTGCAGGGGAACGCCTGGCGAGTTCTGACCAAAGCCCTGTGTCCCTCACACCGCTCAGGCGCCCGCCAAGCCCCGTGTGCGTCCCCAGAGCTGCAAGCCCCGCCAGCTCCTCCTGGCACCTGCCCTGCGGCCGCACCAGCCCCATGGCGCTTCCCCCCCGCCCCGGCCCGGCCCCGCCCGCCCCACCCCGGGCTCCAGGCTCGGACCGTGTCGTTGTCGGCGTCCCCCAGGCAGATGGCGTGCGGGAAGAGGCTGCCGGCGAAGTCCAGCGCCACGCACTGCACGTAGCTGACGGAGCGCATGGCGGGCCGCTGGCGGCGGCCGGGCGGGCCCGCAGCGCATGCGCGCCGGGCAGGGCGGGAGCGCGGGGCGGAGCGGCGGCAGGGCCCGCCCGCTGCCCCCGGGCTGGGCCAGGCCGGGCCGGGCCGGGCCAAAGAACACCGCACACCGCAGAGGATGGATACACGCACAGACAGACGGGTGTGGTTTACAAAGTCAGTACTGTAAGTGTTTATTTTAAGCATTGGTTTTGTTGGTTTTTTTTCCTCTATAAGGACATACATAACGAAGTTAATAGCTGAAGTTTACATGCATGACCTCACTCACAAATACCAGTATGCCACCTTCTGCCGGCAACCAGACCCACTTTTAAAGACAGCACGGAACATCCCTTCAGCTGCCTGAACAGGGCATGTTTAGTGTCCTTAATAATAGATTTACATTCTCAAACATTTCATAGTTTATAGTAGTAACAACAAGGGCACGGTGGTACTTTCAAGACTCACACTTAACAACAGATGCACCATTGAATAGATTTTTTAAGATGTGCCACAGAAATCATCACTTTTTGCTTTCAGAAACATGTACAACTATCATGCCTGCGGGAGATTTTTGAAAACCGTTGTTCAACCATTAGGAATTTATCGTCAGAACTTGGCCCTGTGCTTTAGCAGCAAAAAGTTTCAGCCACAGAGGCTTGTATTTCCAGGAATAATTAGCAACAAATCAAAGTATTTACTTGCTGAAGAACAAGTACTCCGACTGGGCATTCCTGTCCCCCTTGACTGTTTTTCTAGGTCTACAAATCCCTTCTTCCAACCCCAGCTGACATTCACAGTGTTGTTTCCCACAAGAGGGGGGTAGCGCTTTGGTACAAGTTTTTCCACATGTCAGAGCTCATGAAAATCACCCCCAGTACCTGGCAACCCTAAGGCTTTATTAGGCAAATGAAATCAGCATTTCCTTAAGTGAAGTGACCTCCCAAGCACCTCTCCTGCCTCTGTCCTATCCCACCCACCCCAGGAGACTCAGAGCACTGCACTCCCAGCTCTCTAACCAAGCTCCAAGCCTGCAGCAGGTGCTGAATTTGGTGTCTGGGGCCCAGGGGCAGGGCAGCACTCCAAGCAAGCCCCAGGGCCCGAGCTGGGCTGGCACTGCTGCAGGACAGGTACTCCCCCAGGAGTTAAATGCTTACACAGGATTTCTGGTTCAGCAAAGGAGACCGGGAATTCACGTTACATGTTAGAACAGGGATACTCTCTGCGACATACACACAAATTCCAGTCCATGCCATGTCATGCCAAGACATCTTTCTCACCATAAAAAAAAATCCATTTATTTTAATCTGAGAGGGACAGATTTTCTACCTTTCCTCTGCAGAGCAGGCAAAAGAAATGCCCCTGCTTGCCCCTGTCTCAGAACAAAACACTGGAGATGCTGCATTTAACACCACGTGACAGGATAAACAACAGTTGAGTTTGAGTACTATGTTCCATGCCTTCAGACAAACAAAAAAAGCCCACGCCAATCAAAAGCCCCCACAAAATTCAAAAGCACACCCACCCCCAAACAAGACACACAAACTGCAGAAAGAAGCAGAATACTGAGTAATAGCTTTCTTGTGAGATCTGGGTAAGCAGACATTAGAATCACTCAGGAGTTTGTAGTTCATTAGAAGTATTTGCAATATGTAAGCCATTATCACTTACTTTCACTTCAAAGCCAGTCACTTTCAGGTATACTGTTGTGTTTGTTTTCCCTCTGGTCCAGTTTTACAATGTTGCGGGTGAAGAGGAAGGTAGCAGGATCAACACAGAACAAGATCTATGCATGGGTTACAGATTTGCTTTTTGCACAGTTTCCAGCAACATAATTTTTCCCCTTTGCAAATATATGGGTAAATATTGTATCAAATATTGTGGGAATTTTCCATGGTAACAAACAAACATAGAAAAATGATCAGGACACTGGCTATGTGGACAAGAAAACACTGAATGACCAAATGACAGCAAACCCTCTCAATTCTGTGCAAATTCCAATAAAAACCCACGAAAAGTTCAGTTTTCTTGAGTTTAATTGGAGCTTTATTACTTAAGCTGTGACTTCATAGTCTTCACCTTCAGCAATTTGCAAAGAGGAGGCATACAAGAAAGGTTACAATACTTAATGGAAGGGACTCCCTACTGAAGGGGGGAAAGAGGGCAATCCCAAGGCAGAAGAACTGGGAGCGCCAATTTGTTCTTAAGTCTCGCATGAGGACTCCTGAAAAAGCTGATTACTTGAAGCAAATCAGAGAAATAAATTTAGAAAGCAGGACCTGGGATTAAAGTAAGCTGGAACCAGAAAGAAACAAAGACTAAACAGGGACTACTGACCTGTCAGCCTCAGCTCTGTGCCTGGGAAGATGACAGAACAGATCCTCCCAGATGCTATGCTAAGGCACATGGAGGACAGGGAGGTGAACTGGGGACAGCCAGCAAGGCTTCACCATGGCCAAGTCCTATCTGAGCAGCCTAGTGGCCTTCAATGATGGAGTGACTCCACCAGCGGACAAGGAAAGGGCTACAGGTGTCATTTACCTCCATTTCTGTAATTTGCTGCCTTAGACACAGTTCCCCACAACATCCTTCTCTCCAAATTGGAATGAGATGGATTCAATGGGTGGACTATTTAATGGATAAGAAATTGGTTGGACGGTGACATTTACAGGCTCGTGGTCAACAGCTCAGTGTCCCAATGGACACCAGTGACAAGTGGTGTCCCTCAGGGGTCCATACTGGGACCAGTGTTACGATCATCTTCATTAATAACATGGATAAAGGGGTAGAGTGCACCCTCAGCAAATTAGCAGGTGACACCAAGCTGAGCTGTCCAGTTGACACACCTGGAGGACAGGATGCCACCCAGAGTGACCTGGACAAGCCTGAGAAGTGGGCCCATGTGAAACTTATGAGGATTTAGTAAGGCCAAGTGCAAGGTGCTGCACCTGGGTTGGGGCAACCCACAGTATCAATAAAGGCTGGGGAATGAACAGATCCAGAGCAGCCCTGCCAGGAAGGATTTGAGGCTGCTGTTGGATGAGAGGCTGGAGATGAGCTGGCAATGTGCACTCACAGCCCAGAAGGCCAATTGTAACCTGGGCTGCATCCAAAGCAGTGTGGGCAGCAGGGGCGGGAGGGGATTTTGACCCTCTGCTCTGGTGAGACCTCACCTGGAACACTGCATCCACCTCTGGGGTCCCAGTAAAGGAAGGACATCAACCTTTTGGAGCAAGTCAAGAGGAGGCCCACCAAGATGATTAGAGGGATGGAGCACCTCTCCTTGTGAGACAAGGCTGAGAGAACTGGGATTATTCAGCCTGGAAAAAAGGCGGCTTTGGGGTGACCAAACTGTGGTGTTCCAGTACCTTAAAGGGAGCCTACAAGAAACATGGAGAATGCTATTTACAAGGGCAAGTAGTGATAGCACAAAGGGGGATGGCTTCAAACTGAAAGAGGGCAGGTTAAGATTAGGTATTAGGATGAAATTCTTTACTCAGAGGGTGGTGAGGCACTGGAACAGGCTGCCCAGAGAAGCTCTAGGCACTCCTTCCCTGGAAGTGTCCAAGACCAGGCTGGATGGAGCTCTGAGCAACCTGGTCTAGTGAAGGTGTCCCTGTCCATGGCAGGGGGGTTGGAACTAGATCTCTGAGGTCCCTTCCAACTCAAGCCATTCTATGATTCTATGAAAATGCAAATAAACCAAGCAGAGTAAATCCAGACAGAACCCAAACAGTAACAGAGGCTGAATGAATAAATAAAGTCACTAGGATTAAATCAGATTTATGCTGCCACTCAGCTTCTTGAACAGCCACATAAAGCTGCAACTGACTGTGGTATGGTGGCTTCAGCCTCTGCTCCCTTGAAGCCACTATCCAACCAGGTAGAAAAATAAAGGTCTAATTCACTGGAAATTCTTTCATTTACAAAACTAATGGAATAGGGGGGGGTTTTATGCTTCTGCTTCAACTTCTGATTTATCTTCAACTCCATTCTGCGCATCTTTCATTTCTGCATCTTCAGTGTGACTTGTCTGAAGAGTAGCAGATGACTAAATAGAAAGACAAGAAAATATATTAGCATGTTATACAAAATTGCTAGCACAAACATCGTTTGATTCTTATTACTTGGAAAGCTTGTCTACCCTGCCAGACTGAATTAAGATATTAGGATCTTCAGCCAAGAGAAACTAAAAATTTTCATGCATCTAAGAAACCAGAAGCACTGTAGAGGAGGCCAAAATACAATACTAGTATTAGGTGGTTATGATTCTTAATGGGGCCTGCACCCACTTGCCACATGACAATTTCTTAGAAGTCCTTCAACTGAAATTCATTCACGAAGCTTCTACAGGAACTGCTTTTGCCCTGCTGCTTCAATATCAGTGTCATTTATTTCCAGACATTCCCACAGCCCACCCCAACCCAATTTGTAAGAGGCACACTTGCAACTTGTTCATTGGGCAACTAGTTTTGTGAAGAGACACTTCAAACTCAACAACAGTGATTTGGACATCCTGGGCAAGAGCTTAACTGGAAGGAAACATGATCTGACAATGTGGCTGCTCTAAAGCCCTCTCCTTGTGCATTTTCCTCATAAAAGAGGAAGAGAACCATGAGGCCGGGCTCCAAGGTCAGCTTTTACAACCAGCACATCCTGACCTTGCAGTGTTTTTCAAGCACAGTAAGGGGAGGCAAAAGTGTCTTGGCTTGCCCATCTCCAAACCTACTGCAATGAAACTGCTATTCCACCTGTCAGCCCAGCATATTGAGCCATCTGTTTTATAATGATCTTAGATGAGAACCAGACAAAACTAAGCAAAGTCTTAAGAATGCAATGCTGGAAGAGAGGAATAGGGGAAAAAGGGGCAGAATCCTTGAAATCTTACACCAACTTGGGTGCAACACAAAACCACATTTAAAACAACATTCAATGCAAAGGTCAATTTCTCATCCTTAGAAGCATCCCATAAAGCATGCAAGAGCTAAGTCTTCTCTCCACAGAAAATCTGTGCAGCAGAAAATTCAGCTAGCAATCCTGGCCTTAAGATAAGGTGATAAACATCCTGACCTTCCAAAATTCACACTTCACATCTGTGAACTTATCAAATTAATGAAATTAACAACTGATGCAAGAGTGGCTGTTGAATTTAACAGACTGTCAGGAATATCAGAACTGCAGTCCAAGCTATCTTCTTAGCAATCAGGCCTTTAGTAAACAAACTCTCTTCCCCAGAACTTTGAGCTTCTACTACACCATCACTAACAGACACTGTTGGAGCTAGAGTAAAGCAGCACTATAAATACAGTAACAGGAAAACAAGCTTTTCTTGCAAGAAAACTACCTCTAGACTGGCCCAGGAGTAAGCATTCTTTCCACTTTATAGTTCCATCAATCCCATTTATATAAAACCATATCCATTTAAGGCAGGCCAGATGGCTCAGGTAAGAAAAACCCAGCACACTGCACATTCCCAGGCCAGTGGCATCCAGGCCTGTATCAGCAATAGTGGTCCCAGCAGGACCAGGGCAGGGATTGTCCTCTCTACTTGCCAATGGTGAGGCCACTCCTCGAATCCTGTGTCCAGTGTTAGATGCCAAACAACAACCTTTCATTTACATTTGGGTGGAGTCTAACCTAAAGGATCCTACAACTTTCAAGTGATTCTATTCCAGGCAGATAGGGAAAAAGATGGCAGATGGGACAAAGTGCCATGTTTTCCCAATAGCCCGAACAGTCTGCAGTGCAAAGACTATGAGTCTGCCTTTTGCCAAGAACATTACTCTACCATTTATCTGTCTTAGGAGCTGAAGAAAGCACAAAGGCTTTTGTACTTTTAGTGAGTATAGCTTGTTTAAGCAGTCCACTCTTGCAATCTCAACAGACCTTGCTGTACCCCCCACCCAGTGGAGGAAGCCAGATTCCCAGCAGCAGTGCTAGCTGAAAGGAACCTTCAGGACAGACCCTGACAGCTGGCAATTAAATCCTGCCATTTCAAAAGTGAAGATGCCTAACAGTGAAATAATTCTACTTTAGTTGATGTATCATCTTCTTTCTGAGAATTTTTATTAAAGCCTACCAAAATTAAGATACTTAGTGGCTTTACATCTCTATGTCTAGAAAGACAGAATCTTTCTTTTAAGCTCCAATAAGCCAAGACTACAGACATCAGGCTGCTTTAGCCAAAAAAAAAAGAAGAGACAAAGCATTTCATATAGGAAATTGTCAGCTGAAATGGCTGAGCTGTCAGAATACACTCATCTGAGGACACCATGCCTCTGGAAAGACTCAATGACACAGTTAACCACAGGAAATTACTGTACCAATATCCGACAATTTTTTATGTTCTCCATGCATATTCTGGAAAGGTGAAAATAACCTCACAAGATACAAGCTTCTGTGCTCCCTGCTGTGACTGAGGAAATTTGAGTCTGATATAAATCCCAGATTTATCTGAGAAGTTATAGGTCTATCTTGTCCTTCTAGACCATCAGATTTAAGGAAAAGAACCAGAATGTTTTCTTGGGATATGTGATTCTCACCAGTAACCAGGTTACTGGTTTCTTGCTAGCTGATACAATCTTGTTACAACCTGTATACACATACTGCCATTGTTACCTGAACTAGTATTTACTAATATTTTAGTGAAAGCTTATAGGGAACAATCATCCATACAGCATAATAATGAAACTTCTGACACTTCATAATCTATCTGTGACATTTATAATGGAGACCATCAACCACATCCTAATGTCTCTGTGACAAGCAAGATGGAGCTCAACACCATGAACAGACACAAGTTCTCACTAGATGGGTGCCCAGGCACCAGAACAGCCTGTTCTCTGCAACAGGTTCTAGAGGAACAGGTGCTTTTTTCAGTTCTAGAACACTGTCATGTTCACATCACTTCAACTGCTTTCTGATTAACACTGGTCTGTTGCAAATTCAGTCGAAAGAGGTAAAAGCTTTCTGTGCAGTGGTTGGCACTGCTGGTTTTCCTGTTCAAAGAAGATGGCCCAATCATTTTGACTGCTGGCATTCTGAGTTCCACCCCTGCTCCCCAAGGGAGACTACTTGAGTGTTCTCTTGCTATAATTACCTGTAATAAGAAGCAAGGTGAGTACCTAAACCACTGCTCCTTGTCTAACACATGACACCACCTCCTGTAATCTTTGGAGTAGTGTTACTTACCTTTACGTCTTTGTCTGCGAGCCTTTGGAACATGTTGGCGTACATCTTTTTCTCCTTCTCATGCTGCTCCCGTATTTTTTGCTGACAAGTCACCAGCTGCACTTTGGCAGCTTTGTTACTTGGATAAAGTTGTATCACTTTCTGGAAATCTGCTCGGGCCAGCTCAAAGTCATTGACAGCCAAGTGAGCTTCTCCACGCCGGAAGAGGCCTTTTTCATTGTTGCTATCCAATTCGAGCGCCTGCATTCAAAAAAACCAAAACTAAACCCCATACACTAATTATTTTCCTTTTCTAAAAATTATATGCAGTCAGAGCATCAGAGACTGCTAGGAACTGTACCTTCTGATGTAGGCTTAATGAGTCTTGCCAGGGCTTACTAATAAAGTGAGTGGAATACAGCAGAAGTAAGTACAAAGAGGAATGAATATAGTAGGCTATTTGACAAGAGAACCAGCAAGTCTAAGATTTAGTCAGGGACTAATCCTACTGCCTGAAAGACCTTCGCCAACATGACTACCTTCACCACATCTCAAGTGTTTCTTATTTTTATATACTTGAATATTCTCAGTGCAGCAGTAAGTTAGTAAAAGATGTTCAAAGGGCACTAATTACAAAAATAATCCGTTGGGTATTTTGAGTGCACTAAAAATTCTGCACTAAGCAAATGACAGCTGGTAAGAAAGACCTAACACCACATAGCCTGTTGTCATTAAATTTTTTAAAGCAAGAGATAAACTTGTCAGACTGCTTGTGCAGTTTAAGAATAAACAAACTCCTACTACCTTGTTGCAGTTCTCCAAAGCCTGGGAGTACTCCTTTAGCTTGAGATGGCACATAGCTAAGTTAAGGTGGGCAGCAAGCCTCAGGCTTTTGGCTTTTGATTCCTCCTCCTCAGAGAGTCCCGACTCGTGCTCCAGCCATGACACAATCTTCTTGTACTGTAATGCTGCCCGCTTGTATTTCCCCTCCTGTAAACAAGGCAGTTCAATTATCACACAGCTCATCACAGTAACTTTTATCTCCCTCAAGTCTCCTTTGCCTGCCTTGAGTAAGAGATCTAAAAAACCCCATTTGATCAAAAAGTAACTTCTATCATCAAAAATGTATCTCTTCTGAGTGCCATTCCTGCACAGGATCAGAAAATCTTTAGGAGTACTTAACTGGTTCCCCACTAGAGCTAGGGAATATGCCAGCATTGCTACTTCACTGAAATTTTTCCTTTACATTCAACTTTTGATGCATAAAAAAGGGAAGATGGGGCATTCTCAAAATGCAACACAAAGATCCAAAGCGCAACACAAGGAAACTCCTCCTTTAGCAGGTCAAATTGCTTTAAATAGCTTCTCCACACATCTCAACCCAAATTAATGTTGTTCATTCACAGCACTGTCCCACAGCAGGAACTGAAATACTGTACACCCCACAGTGTCACCTGCAGATACAGCAAACAGCTCTAACAGAAAGCTCCCTGCAGAGTTAGTTCTTTAGATAATCCAACCAAGTTTCTTTTTTTTTTTTAAGACACATTCCCCCCCAGTACTCCCTGTAAAATCTCACAGAATACCACGAACACCACTCAGAAACGACAGAAGCTGTAAACATCATTACCAGCTCATGATATGGACTAAGAAATGCTATTATTACTTGGGGACTGCAACTTACCTTGAAGTACTGAGTGCCTCTCTCCTTCACAATGCAGCTCTGCTCCAACTTCTCATCCGTGTTCATTTCCCAGGACTCCTTAGCCTACTCAAACAGGAACAATTCCAGTCAACTTCAATACAACTCCCAGGGAAATCAAGTAGCTATGCTGTTTCCCACTAACAGTATGGTTGAGATAAGTCTGGCAAAGAAGAGCTTTGCGCTGCTAATGGAAACCAGCCTAGAGCACGAGAGATGCCAACAGACAGGGACAGAGGAAGAATAAGGATCATTTCAGCCAAGAGCTCCCAGCACGTCACCATCATCTCTGGCAACAGTGGCCTCCCTGTTTCACATCACCATTCAAGGATTCCATTGTCATCGTTTAAGCTGCACTCCCACTTTTTCCCCCCACCCCCAGATCTCTTTGGGATTTCATCCCTTGTTCTCACCTTTTCAAAGCTTTTGAGTTTCACTTCATACTGCAGCTCTGCATCTGGAGGGATCTTGAATTTCTCATTCCCAGCACTTCCAAAACCATAGCTGTAAAATGGGGGTGGGGAGGGAGAAACAAAAATTATACAGAATAGAGTTCAAAACTATCCATCCAGCTATATTTGCTACATAGGAAGATGGAGACAAAAACTCTATGCAAATTTGGGATGTGCATAAATTATTATTACAAGACAAAGGCTTGAAGAATTCTAGGTACAATTCCAAAATTAGCAAGTACAAGGCAGAAGAAAATAAGAGAAACCTAGTGTTACCTTCATTAACCTTTGAAGAGTTCCTATTATTTTATTAGTTCTGTTTACTTTAAGGAAAAGCAAGTAATCCCTTTATCCAAAAAAAAAAAAAAAAAAAAGGCCAAACCCAAACAACCAACTTTCAAAATACACCTATCATATTTAATATTCATGGTCTGAAACTGAGTGTTGCCTTCAGAGCACCTGTATTTTAGTTCTATTCTTAGAAAAGCAAAGACAATAAATACCAAGATTAAGTGAGCAGCTGTACACTTAACACACTGCTAACCAGCTGGTAAACAGGAAATGCCTACAGAAAGGTACTGCAGTGCAACTCCAGTAAGAAGCTGCATATTAGCAGGAAAACCCTCTAGATCAGATTGCTTTCCTCTTCTGCTCCCACCAGGCTCAGTTACAGTTTAAAAAAAAAATCATTGAAATCTGAAATAAATTAAAGCTTGATGAAAACAATCTGTGCAACTCTACTCATTTCAGATGTGTTCTCAATGTAAAGAGAAAATTCTGCCTGTATCTAAATCTACACTGTTTTACAGTAAGCAGTCATGAAGAGGGATCACAAAAATCCAACTCAGAGAGCAACAATATTTTTAAAAAATACTCAGAGGTCAACACTACAGAGACTTAAGTAAATTTTTTCTGGACTGCTACTGCTTCACTATGAAGTGGCAAAGCAATCTTAGCTTGATACTTTCCATACATCAATTTTTTGGGGCCAATCCAAGTTTTTGCTACAGCACTGAAAGAAGCTGAAAGGCATTATAGCAAAGCATTTCCTTCTTGCCAGACGATTAGCATAAGCCCTTCCTGTATCAAACACCTGAAACAGCATACCTGGGTTTGAGATAGAACACAGATTCCTCTGATTTCTCCATTTTTTGAATTGCTTTCTCCAGACCATGAGGGATATCAAAGTTTTCACCTTCTCCAATCTCAAACCGCAATTCCCGCTTGTCAAAAACACGATCTCCGTGTCGGCCTTCAAACTGGACTGGTAACAAAAACCAGAACAACAGAGAGAGAAATCAGGAGGTATCTATGTATGGCAGTGGGCAGGTATCCAGGAGAGCACAGGGAGTTCTATACAGGCAGGTAGCACACACAAAGTGCCAAAGCCTCCTTCTAAACAGTCTTTTTTCTCTTTGAGTAGCTACCTATGGCATGGCAGCTACTGGCAGCAAACCGAATTTCTGCTGTTAAATTTAACAACCTCTCTTTTTTTTTTTTTTTTTTCTTTTTGTTCATTTAAGTGTTTGTTTTTTCCACTCTGACAAGTACCAGAATGACTTCCCTTCTTGTTCCTCAGCATATGGAAATACTTTATGAGACTCAATCACCTTTTGTGATCAGATAAGCACTTCAACAGATTCAGTATCACCAGAAAACACAGTTGCTGCTGGAAAATGTAAACCTTGCTAGAAACAGGAGAAGGAAAGCTTACTCCAGGTTAAGTTACTTGGTACAGAAAAGAGAAGCCACATATTCCTCTCCCTCAGGACATGCATTTGTAGAATGTGAAAAGGTTCTGCCATCCCACACAGCAAATCCATTCATCAGCTGTGTAACAACACACTTACTCTCTACAAGGGCATCCTCGTTGGGCCTCGAGTAACCCTCCCCTTTTTTGCGGATTCTTCGGATGATGCCACCGTCTTCTTCATCAGTGAGGTCCTCCCCCTTGAACTCAAAAAGTTCAATCTGTGGAGGGAAGAAAAGCCTTGCATTTATTCTCCTTAGACCAATTTAGCAACTCACAGGATTTCTTCTCCAGAGATATCTGGAGCTTTAAACTCGCTGCTGCGACAAATTATTTAGGATTTTTAAGAGCTAGTGTTCATGTAGGAGACAGGCATCCAGTCTGAATCTCTGAATCTTCGGACTGGATGATGGAGGGATGCCCTCCCAAGTAAACATAAATCATAGTTTTAAGTGGGAGTATCAAAATGACATAGAAAAACAGTCTAGTTACAAATTATATTTATCATTGCTGCTATGAAGTGAAGAAAAACAATTATCCTATGTTTGAGTAAAACAATAGTGAAAACTATTCCTAAGCACATAGAAGCAAGCCATTATAATCAGCATTGTTTAGACTACCTCATTAAAAAAAAAAGTTCAGAGCTAATGCTGTGGAGGTTCCTGACACTGGACTTAGGATAACTGGAATGCAAAAGGAATTGAATATCCACCAGTATTTTCACTTTTTATTTTAACTGTTACCTAGTAACAAATAATATTCTGGTCTTCCTCTTCAGTCAGTCTGAAAAAAGACTGTAGGATGTTCATTCCTGGACATCCTACTGATGACCATACAGGTGCGTACCTCCTCTTCCTTTTTCCAGCCTGAACAATACTATTCTACGGAATAACCTATTTGTATTGCTCAGCAAAAGCAATCATGAGGAAGAAAGAACAAAACCATCACCAAATTAAAAAAAAAAAAAAATAACTTCCAAATCATGAGATGTGCATTATTTCATGTCATGAAGAGATGCTGGTGTGACGATACAGGTACAAAATCTCTTAATGTAAGTTTTAGAGGGTCTTTTGTCAAGCAACTTGTACAAAATTTTGGTATGGTGACAGGCACATGCAAAAGAACCCTGCTGATAGAGTATTAAGTAATCAAAAGAAAACCTAGGCAAAACTAAAGAAGCGGAAACTTAGAGAGACCTTTAGCTGTTTGAGAGTCATACTAGCCAGAAACGAATTTAATCTAATAAAACTTGGAAAAATTTTCTGGATCTAAGTCCCAACCCACACCCCTGATCAGCACACACCCAGCACTGCTTACTCGTTGCAGCCAGCGAGCCCCAGGCTCTGTTAAAAGTTAGAGAAGCACAAAATCATCATAGGCAGCTTTGGTGCTTTTCTTTCTCCCCTCTTCCCTTCAACATAACTGCTCAGGCAGGCACTAGGGAATATCAAGACTCATGAATGAAACACTACTTCTATCTAAAAGCATAGCCAGAAAATGGAGGGGCCAGACTGGCAGCATCAAGGAAAGTCCAGTGGGAAGTAAATAACCTGGGTGACCACATCGGATGGACCCAGTAGTAGTCTGATGGAACAAATCCCATCTTGCAGTTCACGCTTTTATTTATCCCAGTGTTAGGTATTACCTCTTGTTAAAGGACAATGAAAGCTGCTCTGCTTTCTGCTGTCCATGTGCATCCTTTGTAGTAGTGCTAAGCCCTTAAGAATGCCCCACTGTGCTGCCAAGGTAGAAGGCCTTGAGCTTTTAGCTTGCACTTCAATCATCAGCTCAGCCCTGATTACACCTGGTATCACTTGCATAGAAGCACACAGCACTCCAACATGTGTAGTTTGATCCAGTATAACTAAGCCATGAGTAACTTCAGATTTATGTAAGAAAATGCTGTTTATGAACACCTCTACATGATACTATTTTTCAGAAATAATGGTATTAATTTTTTTGTACTCAAAGTTAAGCCATCACCCCTTAGTGGACACTACATGCTAAGTAAGTCCATAGAAAGAAAAAGAAAGAAACGCAAATACACTATCCAAATGCAAAGCAAATTCAATATCCAATTACGTGGAGATCAATGGCACCTGGCTTGTATCAGTGATGGTGTGGCCAGCAGGACCAGGGCAGTGATTGTTCCCCCACACTGGGCACTGGTGAGGCCACACCTCATATCCTGCGCTCAGTTTTGGGCCTTTCAATTCAGAAAGGACATTGAGGTGCTGGAGGATGTCAGGTGTAGATGTGGCACTCTGGTTAATGGTTTAGCGATGGAATTGGCAGTGTCAGATTTATGATTGGAGTCAATGGTCTTGACTGTCTTTTCCAACCTAAATGATTGTATGTATAATTTACCCTTCTTAACAGATGCTCATTGTTTCCAACAAAATCTAAACACTTTCAGTCTTTACTCCATGAGCTATTTTCACCTTTTTCAGATATTAGATAGAACATTTCATCTCAGTTCCAAAACTTTGTTTATGCCCCCAATTGTAGGATTCCATCCTATTGATTAAGTGCTTTAGAGCAAAGTAATTTCCAAAATCATGTAAAAGAAGAGTTTGCCTTCTTTCAGGTAGCAATTATTTTCAAGCAATTGTTGGCAAATTGAATTGTTTTAACAGTAAGAAAAATACATCCTCTCCAAACCCTGTTGAGACTGTCAGGGTATGCTCCAGAAACAGCTTTAATGTCATCCTACACAGAAAAATCAAACACAAGTCTCAGCACTCTGAGCAACCATTCTCACTTCTGAAATAACACACAAGACAGCTGCTATTTCCATCCCCTTTTGGGAAGGAGGAAGAAGATGTGGGGGGAAATTACTTTTAAGATCTGTAGGAAATAGAATCTCTCCTCGCCTGGTGAGGCTGAGAGACACCAAGGATAGCTGGCTCCAGGTTCACCAAGACATGCAGCTTATCTCCAGGAGAGCAGCTGGCCATGTGAGCTGTCAAACTGGGTTACCCAGCTGCCAAACTCAAGACTGTCGAGTCTGTCACAGGGACTGAGTGCACAGGACTTCATCTTTGGTGGCAAGATTGATCAGTGTAGCCTAGATGCACAGAGAAACTTTGGTAATGAACTAGCAACCTGAATCCAAACTGGTTTTATGGTGCTTTAAGGCTGACTGAAATGCTCAGCTCTACAGAAAAGAGTTCATAATTGCAGGGCTGTTCAAATACTGTATTCCAGTGGTTTACACGGGGCAATTACCTCTTTTTTCCCCCAAATAGCTCATAAGAGATAATGTTAACATTGTAAAGAAAACACAAGTAAGCATAAAAAAAATGTATTGAGGGCATTAATTGCTCTTCTTGTTGTTGAAACTCTCACATTTAATATATCATTACACTGAGTGTTATGAAGTGGATTAAAGATTTCATTTTCTTAACTACTTCAGCGTATCACTGAAATAGTCTGCCCTCCCAGCCTGCACTTAATTGCTGTAAATCACTCCATAACTGCAAAATGACAACTGAACACTGAAGATCATTCAAGTGTTTTAAAAACTCAAAGAGAAGGCCATCACAGAGCTGTGGCAACCAGACTAAAATTTTGTCCACACTACCCAAAACTGACCATATTATTTTCCTTAGAAAAGATAACAATCCTGTCTTGAAAGGATATTGCATCACACATTTTTTCAAGCATAGTTTTAGTGACCATCTCTCACTTACCTCAAAAATCAGTGTAGCATTGGGAGGTATCTTTGGGGGGCTCCCAGCTGAGCCATAGGCATATTCTGGTTTACACGTAATCCGGCAGATTTCACCAATCTTCATAGTGGCCACAGCAATGTCCCATGCTTTGATCACCTCACCTGTACAAGTCAAATGCCAGTCACACATGAAAAGCATGATCAGGTGAAACTGAGCATCATCACTTCTGGTATACAAAAGCTAAGGCAGCAGAAATACTGAAGAACCTGTGCTCACTCTCATTTATGTATGTCAGTTTTAAGCCTAATCAAATTCTAAAGTTTCCCACGGACCCAAACCTGGCCCAAACATTTCTTCATTCTAGGTGTAACAACTCTTTTCACAGAGTAACAGAACACAGACACTAGCTGAAGTGCTTGGCACAGTCCCAAGTGTGAGGAAGTAACAATAAGCTCTTCCCAGAGGAAGGCCTTAGGGTGAGAGATCGTCTGCTCCTGTTTTGAAAAGAATCCAAACCAACAGCCTTTTCTGTTTGTACTTTATCAGCTGGCAAAGAACAGCACCAGTGGTAACTAAAAGTTACACATATTTGTAACAGAAAGTGGGAAGAAAGTAGTGGCACTCCTTTGAAAGGGAAGAAAAGCTGTAACAAAATCCCTTCTCTCAAGCTCTCCTAATTGCCACTCCTTTCGACTCAAACAGACTTTGTATGAGTCTTGTATTAATAGGTTCACTTAATACCTATCTCAAATTGTAGTACAATTAATTTACCTCTTTTTGTAAAAAAGAGGTATGTATGTTTGTTTTTTTTAAGGAGAAGGTAAGGAACATCCAGGGACGAACACAAAATTAAATAATAAAATTTGCTGGAACAACGACTCTTAGATTTTCAAAAAATGAAAGTTTTTGATAATGAAGAGATGCACTGCTCAAAGATGCATATTTGTGTCAACTTCCGAATTTTCTGGAGAATAGAGTATGTTTCATCATGAGCTAGCTGCCTCTGTGCACCCTGTCCCAGTATCTGGTCACAATTAAACACTCCTGAACTGAGGTCTGCCCCAGAAAAACCCCAACCAACAAAATGCATATTCTGGCTATTTAACTACCCTTTCTCTGTACATTTCAGGACAGGTTTGCTCCCCTGGAGTGCTTTGTCTGAGGACTGTGAATTCTTCAGCAGGCCTCTCAAGGGGCTACACAGTTTCCTCATTCAGAAAAATCTCCAAGATATTCCAACGGGACCATTCTAAGAGAATAAACGCTGAAAACAAGTTTAAGTAGCAATTTTGAAAAGCAAAGGAGCCACACAAGGAAATCCCGTCTCAATTATTACCAAAACGGATCAACACCAAAAACAAGATATTACCTTTTCCCAAGTCAAATGAAAATTTGTCTTTTCTGTCCAGACTGGAGTCAAATTTTGTGCCATCGAGAAGCCACCCCGTGTAATGGACAGTCACCTTATCACCTATCATTGGAGACTCTGTCCCACTGCCTTCTCTCTTGACAACCTGAGAAAAACAGCAATCAGCATTAACATCATGGAAATCAAGTCTGCCTGCCCACTGGACATGAATCACAAATACCTAGATACGTGTGTTATCATCTTTAGCAGACAAAGGATTTGCAGGTTTCCTTCAGTCACCTGGAAATGGACTGGCTGTTCTTTCTGCAGATTAGCAGTGCTGCAAATGCAGAACCTCAAGATGGCTGTGCTGTGATACAAGAATTTAACAGGCAACAGTTGGCAACAGCTTACAGATCTCTGCATTAGGCAGGATTTTTTTCTTCTTTATTCAAGCATTCGCCTCATCACCTCTCTATCATCACGCCAGAGTTCAGTGTTCTAGGCAAAGCACTTAAGTGAATGAGATAGCTCTTTCCAGGCGAAGTCTATTGCAACATGTAATCTGAAATTATTTGAGTTAAACCAAGCAGTTTAACAAAGGTTAGCAGCGTCTCACCCCAAGCAGGTTAGTTCTATCAGCCTACAGATTAACGCTTGAAAATTATTTATCACAGTAATTTTGTCTCCCCACAATTCTGACATGGATGGCCAGCACCCCTGTCTCACATACAGCTGGCAAGGATTTCATTTTCCTCTCAGGAGGTTCCTCAGCCTGCCCAGCAAGACAAGTATTAAATAAATCCACACTACTCAGGAAGTGGGGACAAACTCTCTGATGTCCATTTGAAGTTTATATGAAATTAAAAAATAATAGTGACATATCTCACAGGCAAGGATGTGAGGCCTTGCCTACAACAGGATTCCTGAAGTTCAGATTTGAATTTTTCCCAATACATTGATTCCCAATAGATTGAAAACATCTAGCCTCAAGCCAAAGCTAGCATTATCTTAGCCAAGCAAAAGGGGACCAATAGAGGACCCTATTTGCTTGCATCATGGAGACCTGGAAAACATTCTGTTATAGAAGATAAACATCTATTCAAGGGCAGTTACAAAGCTTCCTCCCTTTAAATGTCATGTTTCTATATCAATCATTTTTCCACCCAAGGACACAGACCTTTGGGAGTCTCCTTCACAAATTTCAGCTTCCTACAACCCACCACTGTCAGTCTCCCACCATCCCTGCAACTGACTACCCAACTGCCAGGACCCTCCATCCAAAACCAAAGCCTCACCATCGGCAGCTACCTCAGACTAACGAGCTGACAGCACCCCACTGAAAGCATAAACAAACAAAAATACCCCCACAAACAAACCCTAGAAATAATCCTGCCTGTTCTCTAAGGAAAGGATGCTCAACCTGAAAAGGGATGACTTGACCTCACACAGCACACCATCCCTCTACCCTTCACCAGCACCACAGCAGTTATTAGCATTACATAACTTATCTACTGATGTCTCCCCAAGGAAGGCAAAAGTTGAAGCAACCACGCTCACAGAGATAAGGAAACAGAGAAGGAGGAGAAAAACACATGAATCAGGTAAGCAACCTAACCTACATCATGTTTAGACATAAATCTATAAAAAGCAGATGCAAACCAGCAGATGCAAAGCAGCCACTCTGATGTTTTTTTGAAAAACCAACTGCATTTAATGGGAATTACTAAATTGTACAAAATGCCATACTCCAGTTGTGTCATAACAAGATATTCTAGAGTAACAAATATCTCATTTTCATTATTTATACAGTTTATTCTTTTGCATTCATTCCATTTTGAAGAGACTGAAGTTTCACTTCTGAATATGGCATTGCTATTTTCTCTAAAGGTTTACATTTCCTTTTCAGATGGAGAAACAGGATTTTTCAGTTCATATGGCATTTCAAACAGTTAATTTCCAAACTTAATTACTTATTCTAGGAATTGTGCAAGCATATTCAGCAATATCAGGTAAAAAATGGTGGATAGTATTGTGATATAAAGCTAATGGGTAAATAAACATGCTCCTGAATCACTGCAACAATACCAGTACAAAATTGGTGTAGGTTAGTTCAGAGCTAGACGCCCAATTTCAACAGATGCATTTGGCACTCCAGCAATTACGAGAAAAATAAAATCCATGAAGGCTGGACTTTGTGACCTCTATGGTATTTTACTTATCATGTCACAATCTTTATTTTTGTGAAACTTCGTTTGCTAGTGTTTTCTGCTCCCCTCTTCTAAAAAAAAAAATAGGTGAAAAAAACCCCCAAAAAAACCAACCCAAAAAACACCTGCTGCTTTCTCCATCATCAAGAAGTGGGTACTGCATGAATCAGGCAGACCCTCACTGCCTTCTACCACCGCTCAAGGGCTCTGCGCTGTGGGAGACCTGGGCAGCCATGCAGATGAGAACTCTGACCTGACACGGTACTGTGTGCAAAACCCAAAAATTCTCACCTACGCATGTAAGCAGGAAACACGGAAAAACAGAAATACAGCAGCCAACATCTCTAATCTGCTCCCTAATACCCCTTCCTGAACGGGAGATAGCGCCTCCGTAACGAACCCAGAATTTAGAAGGTTGTAAAGGTTAAACCCAGAATTTTGCCTTTGCTGCGGCGCCCCTTTCTCCTTCTGAACACCATAACTCCGAAATTTTACTGCGGCTGAACACCGCTTCTAAATAATCGCTGAAGTTTTTAAGCAGAGCCTAAGGAAGTTTCTAGAGATATGGAAATAGGCAACGTCTGACAGAGGAAGTTCGCGCAACTCCCCCTCACGGTATAAATCCTGCTGCCCTTATCGCCTGCCTTCCCAGTACAAAGGAGAGCAGCCGCTCCGCCTCGGCCGCGCCGCCGACCTGCCCGGCCGCCCGCCCGGCGGCACCGAGGGGCGGCAGGGCCGCTCCGGCCGCCGGACCGCGCAGCTGGGCCCGGGAGCTGCGCGGAGCCCGCGCCCGGGGCCTGAGGGGATGCACGGCCGGGCACGGCGGGGACGGGCACCGAGCGCACGTGCCCTGCCGGGGCTCCATCTTTAATTCCCAGCCCCGGACACGTGCTGGGGGGGCGGGGATGGGCACGGACCCCCACAACCGGCGCTGCGGGCCGGACAGAGAGCATGGCCAGCCTGCCCCCCCCCCCCCCGCATCTTCCCCTAAAGCGCGGGGGAAAGCCCGAACGCAGCCAGAAACGTTTTCCCTGCACAGCCCCGCCGTGACCCCGAGCTCTCCGGGCGGGCAGCCCGGGCTCCGGCTCGCCCCGGCCGGGGCAGTGGGAGCCGGGAGGAGCGCGGAGCCCCCGCGGGCGGGCGGCCGGGCAGCGCTTGCGCAGGCGGGGCGCGCTCCCGCCCTCCGCCGCTGTTGTTTAATCGCCCGCGCTGCGCCAGCCCTGCCTGGATGCCCGGGGACCGCCTCGTCCCCTTCCCCGCGGGGCACACAATGGGCCCGGTGGGGCTAGGGCGCCCGGGCAGCACCTGCTCGCAGGCCAAGAGGAATACCCCCGTTCTTTCCGCCCCCGCGGGGACCCCTCCGAGCTAGCGCGGAGGGTGGGGATGGGGAATCGCCGCCCGGTACCTTGAGGACGCCCTCATCCTGCTTGGGAGTGATGTCCACCCCTTCCAGGGGAGCCCCGTCCGCTTTCATCTCCTCCGCCGTCATGCCGCCTGCCGCTGCCACCTCTGCGCAAGGAAGGGCCGCCTTGCGGGCTCGGTGCTGCGCTGAGCGCCGGGATGAGGCTGGGATAGCGCCTGGCTGCGCCTCGGGCTCCGGGCAGCGCGGGTGGGGGCGGGCGCCGCACGCCTCCTTCCCTGCTGCTCTCGCCGCAGCGCCGGCCCCTGGTCTGCGAGGAGGAGGAAGGGGAGGGGAGAGGGAGGGACCGAGAAGTTTCTAGAGCGGCCGCCGGGCTGCCGCAAAGCGCCCGGCCGTGCCAGGGGCCGGGGTGAAAGTGTGCATCGCCCCCGGGGGCGGAGAGGACGGCGGGGGTAAGGCAGCCGCCTGGCCGCGTTATACTACGGGGCGGTGGGGGCGAAGGAGAAGAGGAAGAGCTTATTTATAACAGGCGGGAGGGAGCGAGCGCTATTACCGCGCCGAGCTTGCAGCGCAGGTGCGCCCACCTCTCGCTGGTGATGCAGGGGAGCCCAGCCTGACAGCAAGGAGGAGCTGCTGGGTCCTGCCCTGAGGACGCTTTACTGTAAGCTGCATTTCTAATAAAAGTAACCCGTCTGGGCCCTCAGTCCTAGGAACCCAGATGTATGGCTTATATTTTTTTTGCCTGCCAGGCGGTACTGGGTGATCCCGGTGAAGGTAGTACAAGTGGGCACAGAAGCACCGTGCTGACAGCGAGCATGCAGCCCGGGGAGCTCGGGCTTCCCTTTGCTGGGGTCCCATTAGGAGCTGTGCGCTTGAAAACCATTTGTTACCCAGGACCAGGAAAGGTAAAGACATGCTTAGGGCACGGAGTGTAAGCTCTGTGGCTTGCCCGTCTGTATCCATCCGGATAAAGTAGCACCGATTTGTGCGTCAACCTGCTGCTGGAGTGCTTGCGGATGCATAAATAGAAATAGAGGCTCCCTCTTAATATGAAGAACATTAGTACAAATATGCAGGAATTAGCAGACAAGTCTAATTCTGGGCTACTCAGCTCTGTACATGCCTCACGGGTGGTACGGTACATTTGGCCAAATCATTTGCAAAATCCAATTATGTAAAATCAGGCCAGAACCGTATGCATCACCTTCGCCATAAATAAGGAAAGCCAAAGTGTTAAATAGGCTCAACCTTCCACTGCAAGCCTTGAACACCCGCCCCCCGCCGGCCACGCAGCTTTGCCCACTCCTCGCATAGGGCGGCACCTTTCCCGGCCGTTCTTGAACTTTCCTTCCCGCCCGCTCCCTGGGCTTTCCCGGTGGGTGCTGGGCGCGGGGCTGGCGCGGCGCAGCTCCGCCCGCCGCTCCCGGCCAGCGCCGGGGCCGCCGGCAGCAGCGCCGAGCCGCCGCGCTCGGGGCTTGCTGTCCAGCGCGATGCTTGAGCCTTCGGTAGGAAAAGCGGTGACTGAAGGTGGAAGGAGGCTCGCAGGCGGGCGCGCAGTGTCCCGGAGCCGCCTTTCCAAGCTGCATTGCCGTCCGCGGCGCTTCCAATGCGGATCTCCGGTATGGGAGCTTGCTGTGTGAGGGTGCGGGCTGCATCTGACCTGAGCGGAGCTGCTCTGTGCCAGCATAAAGCTGCGTCTGTGCCTGGTGCACAACGACTCCAACAGCCTCAGGTGGGTCTGCCGGTGCCAAAGGAAAGGAGTAGCAAAAGAGACTAAAAGAACCGGTGGTTACTCTGGCAGCTGGGTGTAAACTGCAAAATCTACAGGTTTCCCCTGAGAAAGAAGATGCTTTTCAACCCCCGCAAGCGTACACTTTAGTTTACTTTCAAACTGAGTAAGAAGGGAGAAGGCAGAGAAGGAAAAGATTGTGGTTTCTGCATGCACTTGGTCTAGAAGCTTCTAACTGCTCTCGATTTGCAATTTAACATGGTTATGAATTATTTGATTGCAGATTCGATCTCTAGGAGGCACAAAGCTGGTTCTGTGCATAAAACTCTAGACCTTGATACACTGAGGAACACAGAGAGAAGCATCTAAGTTGGTTCTGGTCCAGCAGGTCTAGCAGGTCTTGTTGTGGGAGGCACAGCAAAACACAGGAGATAATTCTTCATCTAATGAGTCTGTAGGGTGCTAAATTTACAATCAGCATCAGCACACAAGTTCTCCTACACTCTCAATTCATCTGACACGTTTTTTCATCTAAATTTTCTAATAATAAACCAACAATATGTTGGCTTAAAATAAATCTTGGCAGGTCATTCTGTCTTATGTTTGGCAATGAAGTTTCTGTTTGGGACTGGTACTTTTTCAGCCACGTGTTTTCTACTTCATAATCCAGCATTTAAAAATTGCAGTATGTGTAATTGCTGCCAAATTATCTGCAACTGCCAAACATGCTAGAACCAAGTTTAGGAAAGTGCTAAGTAGTAGGAAGCAAAGGAGATCTTTTAGTGGAGATCATTTACAGATGTTAAACAGCTCACATTTCCAGCCATCCCATAGTTTTCAACATAGCAGTGCAAGCCCTTACATAAGTAATTTAATCCAAGTACTTCAAATTATGTTCCTTAGTAACTTTTCAGAGACTGTTTAGATATTGTTTGAGGGGCTCCCTGAAGGGCTGTCTGTGCAGGGCTTTATAGAAAAGGGGACAGACAGAGCAGCAAAACAACCGTGAGTGTCTGGGGTGATGTCATAATGCTTTCAGTAGGGGATGGAGGGAGGGAAGGCAGGTGGATACAGTCTCTAGTTTAAGCCTCTTCTAAGGCCTGCTCGTAGTACCACAGCATTGTAAAGGCACCTCATGTCAGGCCTGTTCTCAGAAGATACATTGCAGACACAAAGATTTCAGAACTTGATGGGTACACTTAGGTGAAGAGGAAATGAACATTTTGGCAGTAGCTTTCAGGCAAAGCAAAAGACAAATGAGATGATTGCCTAAGGCAGCGGAGAACATTCCAAGCAGGAAAATTTAAAAAAAAAATTCCAAGTCTTGAAAAAACAAATTCCAGCAAGAGTCTGGAGCATCCTCCCAGGACACGAAGCCAACCTAAAGCTGGTCAGCAACATGTGAGATTTAGGAATAGGTTTGTGTAAAGACTTGGTAAAGATAATAAGGCTTGGACTTAAAACATAAAAGATGGCAAGGGGCAAGACAGCTCAAACATAGCTTTATCAACAGGTCCTACACAGGCAAGGGTGGGACTCAAGGTGGCCTAAAGCCCATCAGGAAAGGAGGACCTTTGGGTCCTTTAAAGCCCTCCTGTCGAAGGGTTGGTATCGCTGTGGGGGACGCACAGGAACGAGGCAGGGAGTGCATCAAAGAGGCTGCGTGGAGCTCTTGCAAGCAAGAGACCCCTCCTTTATTTTCCTGACTCTTTTTGTACATTTACAGATATGCCCACCCCAGAGGTGGGACCCTTGGGAACCACTGGTTGTTTTCCAGAGACCATCACCGAAGCCCCTCCTCTGGGAACAGATGTGGGAACTTCGGTAGTTTACAGAACATGACCTTGTGCACCAAGACCGTGCCTGGGAATAGAATTCCCAAAACCAAAACATGCAGGCACGAGCATGGCAACAGGTTGGCTTCCCAGGTATGGCATGGCTGGAGTCACTGTGCTGTGTGGGTTGTCCAAAGCCCCACCGGGACACGCTGGGGCCTGGACGTTCACTCGCCCAGCTGTGTTGATCGTGCTGGCACTGCAGACTCCCAGGAACTGGGAAAAGAAGTGAGGAATGCATGTCTGTACAAGCTCAAAGATGACATTTCGAGATAACAGCAAACAGAGGATCCAAAAAAGGAATGACCCTGATTATTCATTTGTGATTGGAACAGGAACTGAAACCACGCTCATCAAGAGCCCTGGGTTCGCGCTTGATTGGCTTGAAAGGGCTGAGCACAGGGTGTAAGAAAGGAATAAAGGCAGAAACCACACACTCTGTATTGACTGGCACTGGCCACCAGCTGGCAGGTGGACAGCCAGCCAGACATCAGCAGGGACGCCCTGATGCCAGCGGCCAGGGAACACGAACTCCAACTCAGCGTGGCTTGAGTGTGGTGAAGACCTTCCTGGGGAAACTAATACAAAAAAGATAGCTCACACACCATGGCCAACAGCGACAGTTTGTGCACCCACGTTGTTTGAAGTTTGATTTTAACAAAGGGTTAAGTAAACTTGTTAGGTTTTTTTTACTTGGCGTACATTTCTTCTTAGGTGTTGTTTGGTTACTGTGGAAATCCCAAGGAAACCCCAGATGCTCATCTGTTGGTTTGTCACACTTATACTGAGCTGGAAGAGAACGTGACTTAATAGATCAGGGGCAGCTTTAATTATTTCTGTTTGCTGCATTATAAAATATAACAGTGATAAGGAGGTAGCAATGCTAAGTTCATGGAATTGCACATTTTTTTGTTGCAATAAGCAGTGCTGCCATTGAGGTCCGCAGTAGGGCACAAACCTTCATCAGTCTGACCCTACACTCGAATTTTTTGTGACATACCAGTGATTATTAAGCTGCCCATCACCTGAGTTCTGCCCTACCTGTTCTTCAGTCTCAGCTTCACTGAGCTGTCCCGTATCCCTGCTTTCCCTTGCTCCCCAACAGGGTATAGCAAATCAAGTTCCGTGCCATCCTTTCAGTTTGGGAGGGATAAAGCTGTTGTTTTTCCATATTCATGAGCACATCACCGCGGACTGCAGTAGATTGGCATGGCCCACACACAAAGACCATCAGAGCTCTTTTCTGCTCCTTTTCAAATGAAAGCAGCAGCGGTGTTCACTCATCCCCTGCCTTAAAACCGAGCAACATTTACAGGGGAGCGATCTGAGCTGTTACACAGCAGGCATGCAAATGAGACTCGACCCTTCCCGTGCCAGACTGGAAAAGGGCTCTGTGTCGGCATTTCCTGGGGATTTCTGAGCTGCTCAGCTCCCTGTTCACCAATAGATGTCAACGCTTTTCTAGAATTACAGGCCGTAGGACTTAAAATTAGGCAAGGACTCATTTTTAAAAATTGTTCTCTAGTAAGGTTATGGTTTCTTCTGTGCTTCTGTACACTGATTTCTATTATTTGGTGATTTCATTTATGTGATATATGCTGTCCTTTTTAGATCCTAGGTATAGATTTTCAAAAAGACTAAACAGCACTTGTTTGTATAGACATCTCTTCTGATTCAATGTATCCCTGTCTTTATCAACTGTAGCTCATTAGCTAACTTTCAACACATAGAAATTTAGTAAAATGAATTACAATTAAGATGTTTTTTACCTTTCCAAATGCAAAATTAATTTTAAAATAAAATACCTGATCATGTTTCATCAGTTGCTTTCATTTTGTTCTTCCCTTGCCTTGAAAGGAATTAAGATTACTGGACAAATGTATGTTTAGACATTCAGATTTTCTATTTCTTTGTGTCTCGTTAGCCGGAGAGAGTACCCTAAAGTGTGCATGGTTACACCACCAGAAATAATGGGCAATTCATGTTGTTTTTTCCTTAAAGCACTCACTGCAACATTTTACTGGGCTTGGAAATTGTATTGTTTTAATCTATTGGTGTGAAGTGTCACATGAAAATAATGCCAATAACAATAATTACACAGTAATGGTAAATGCGTGATTGATTCTGCTGCACTTTTAGTAAAAAAACCTTTTTTTTTTAGGCTTTATCAATTTTTAGTCTGTTCCCTCTTAACTCTTAGGGCTGTCATTGTTAGAAAAAAATAAAAACCTGCAGTAGCTTCCTTTTAATAGTAATTGCTATCTTGATCTAATTTTAGAGTTCTCATTAATTTGCAACCTAATCTACTTTTTCTTTGGCTTTATTACCCTTAGATGTATTTAACTTGTTTTTCTTTTCTTTTATTATGTAACTCTGGGAAGGTTTTCCTAATGTATTTTTTTTCCTAATTTTGTGTTTTCCATGCAAGCTTTCTTGCTTGGCTTCCTCCCACTTCTCCATCCCTTTTCTCTGGCTGTGTCAGAGGAAGGTCAGGTTGGATGTTAGGACCATTAACATTCTTCCTTATAGCTGAATTAACATAAAAAATTTCTTCCTTAAACATTCTTCCTTATAGCCAAATTAACATGAAAAATTTCTTCCTTAAACATTCTTCCTTATAGCCAAATTAACATAAAAAATTTCTTCCTTAAACATTGTTCCTTATAGCCTAAATAACATAAAAAAATTCTCCGTAAACATTCTTCCTTATAGCCAAATTCACAGGAAAAATTTCTTCCTTAAACATTCTTCCTTATAGCCAAATTAACATGAAAAATTTCTTCCTTAAACATTCTTCCTTATAGCCTAATTAACATAAAAAGTTTCTTCCTTATAGCCAAATCTACGAAATCCAAATCTACCCTCTTTCAGCTTAAAGCCTTGTTGCTGATGAACAGCCAATGAAAATAAGTATTTTTGTCTCTTCAGCAAATGCCAAACATCAGCATTCCTCTCCTTGCTAAATTTGTTGATAAACATGGGAAGAAGTGAGAGTCCACCAATTCCTTACTGCTTACAGACTTTGCAGCATTCTTGATTATTAGTTACTGTGCAGACAGCTGGATTGCAAATCTGAAAGAGAGGAAGGACTGGAAAACCCATGGGCCCACCCTAATGAGGAGGAACAGCCAAATCCCTAGAAATGGTGTATCTCACTCACTTAGGCTGCCTCTGTTCTTAACAGGTGAGACATCTCAGTACCTGTCTTGCCTCTTTTGTCCTATACTTCACAATCCCATAATTTTTACTCATGGAGGTCCTCCCATGTTTTGTAGGGACCTTAAAGACTCATCCAAAAAATGACTGACCACTTAACACACAAAATCTATTTCCATATTCATCCTCAGAGCTTTCCCAGGTCCTCTGTCTCACAGATATTTTTCCTGAGCGGACCAAGGGGTATTCCTTCCTTTGAATCGTATCTCTTTTGCCTGTGTGTGATGGCTTTTGGACAGCAAATGATGGAATCTTAAGTCTACATGTAATGAAACCCAATTACCTTTCCATCACATTTTTTGTCCCTTTTCCAGAGACAGAAGAAAGACTAGGATAGATTTAGTCATCTGGTATGGTTTTCAAATGTTTGCTCCAATACCTACTCTCACAGTATTCTCAGCTCTGCAGGGAGTAGGAACTCTCTGGAGGTGAGAGGTGGAAGGGATGACCAGGAATTCAGAATTTTGTCTTGAGACACTGTCATGGAGACTTTTTACTTCAACATTACGAAAGGAGGCAGCTAGGAGCCAAGTTCTTCCTCTTCTTTCTGTGTGGGCCCAGGTCTAGTGGTTGTTTCCTCCTAACTGATGTGAGAGACAGCCAGCTAAGTCTTGTGCAGCTTCCTTCTTCAATTCCTATTAGACATGTGTATTATCTGTTCCGGCTGAGGTTCCTCCCTTCTGTCTCTGGAAAGAGGAGATCATCTGTAGTTGTGTCTGCTCAAGGTCTAATGTGTGCACTTCTCTCCACTCTGAAATGCTTAATACAATTGAAATGGAAGAACTGTGATTACATAGGAATTGAGAATTCTGTTACATAGTCACAATTGCTTTCATTCAAGAGAGTTAAAATCCTTTCCAAAACAGCCACACCTTTCACAGGAATACCTTGTTCTGGATAAATGCCAGGGAGCAGGAGTGTTCCTAGGCTGAGAGCATAGGATGTTAGCTTTCAGATCCTGTGATAAGAAGAAAGGTGAGGGCTAAGAAGTTTGCTGGTCTGAATTCAGACCTAGTCCTGTGGTTTGTCCCCATGTCGAATAACTGAGGGACAATCCCAAGCACAAATACAGGCTGGGTGGAGAATTAATTGAGAGCAGCCCTGCCAAGGAGGACTTGAGGCTGTTGGTTTGACCAGAAGTTTGACATGACCTGGCAATGTACATTCACAGCCTAGAAAACCAACCGTGCCCTGGGCTGCATCCAAAGCAGCATGAACAGCAAGGCAAGGGAGGGGATTGTGCCCCTCTGCTCTTGTGAGCCCTGCCTGGGGTGATGCATCCAGCCCTGGTGTTCTTGTAGAAGGAAAACACAGATCTCTTGGAACAAGTCCAGAGGGGTCCACCAAGATGATCAGAGGGTTGGAGCACCTCTTCTATGGAAACAGACTGAGGGAGCTGGGGTTGTTCAGCCTGGAGAAGGCTCCAGGGGCACCTTAGAGCCCCTTCCAGTACCTAAAGGGGGCTACAAGAGTGTTGGAGAGGGGCTTTTTGCGAGGGCATGTCGTGACAGGACAAGAGGCAATGGCTTGAAAGAGGGCAGGTTGAAATTAGATCTTAGAAAGAAATTCTTTGCTGAGGATGGTAAGACACTGTCACAGGTTGCCCAGAGAAGCTGTGGATGCCCCATCCCTGGAAGAGTCCAAGGCTTTCACAATTGCTTTCATTCAAGAGAGTTAAAATCCTTTCCAAAACAGCCACACCTTTCACAGGAATACCTTGTTCTGGATAAATGCCAGGGAGCAGGAGTGTTCCTAGGCTGAGAGAATAGGACGTTAGCTTTCAGATCCTGTGATAAGAAGAAAGGTGAGGGCTTTGAGCACCTGGTCTAGTGGAAGGTCTCCATGGCAAAAGGTTTGAAACTATATGTTCTTTAAAGTCCCTTCCAACCCAAACCATTCAGTAGTTCTCTGATTCTATCATTTAATATTAGTTGCTGAAACTATCCACCCGCTTTTCCTCTCCCCTGCACCATGGTCAGTGTGTCAGTATAGGTGCATTAGTATCAAGCCCACAGAAACCACCAAAAAAAATCTTCAGTGCTTTCCAAGGCTGCATTACTGCTTTGCTGCACGATTCATAGTAAAACACCCCAAAACACTTAGACCTTGTATTTGCCTTTACATGTAGGGCTTCATCAAACCCAGGGACACAAAGCTGGGATTCAGATTAAGCCAGCAATCAAGCACTAGGTTACTGGGCAGCATAGTTTTTATCTTATGTTAATCAGCAGCTTTGACTGATGAATCACATGCAAAACAATAGTGGAGTCCCATGATAGTTTTGGTGAAAAACAGAGCTTCCAGGCATGACCAGAGAGGATAAGCAATACTGTCATTCTGGATCAGGTTGCTGTTTTTAAGCACTCTGGGGCTTGTGACAAATCCAGATTGAGGATGCAGCTTCTCCAGGACTTGCCATTTTCCTGTATTTGGATGACCAGGGCTAGTTTTCAGGGTGGCCAGTTCTGAAGTGTGTGTGAAGCCTGGTGTTGGCATGGGATGCTGCCAGGAAAATATTCACGCCCCTTCAGAGAAGTTCCTTCCCTTGCTGTAGGTGTTGGGCTCAAAGTCTCACTTCTGAATCCTGAATGACACGCACTGGGTGGGACTGAGTTGTAGTCTCATACCTCAAAGCCTTCCTGTTTTCACAGCCACAGCTGCCCCAGCTCAGCAGCAGAAGACAACCCTGGGGAAAAGCTGAGCCAAACTTTCACACCGAGGGAGCCTTGACAGAATACGTGTCACTCACAGACCTCAAAGGGCTTGGCAGTCAAGGTTAGTACACTCTCCTTACTTCACAGGTAGGAACACAGACAAAGCAAAGCTATTGGGAAAGGGGGAGTTATTTTATTGAGATTGTAAAAGAGTTTGGATCAGGGAACTAGGATGTGAATCTCCTGTACCCAGATGTGCTCTCCTGGATGCTGTGTGCTTTAAACTGACAGTGCAGGGAAGCTGATCATCTCCATCATTTTTGCTGACTCTCCCTCACAGCACCTCCTAATACTAAGCATGGGCTTATAGTGCCTGAGGGGAGGTAGAAAAGTACAACTTTGGAATACCATGTTACAGCAACAGCATGTAGCTCTGTATGTATCCAATCAGGAGCTAAAATGTGAACTGCATGTTTGTGCATTGTGTTGATACAGTCTTTTCATTTTCTGGCTGTTCCTGCGTAAACCACCTCTACCATACAAGTTCCTAGTAGACTTCCTGGAGCCTCTGGCAGTGCCCTTTTCAAATAAACTGTTAATGGGAAAGTGAATACCTTTATTCCCCTGTTTTCCTCCATGGTGCATAGCAGAACTTGTTGAAACAGTCACTTTGTCTCCATAATCATGGTATGCTTGTCACTTCTATTTAAATGAGTAAATAGTGTGATAACAAAGCTAAACAAGCAAGCAAACAAACAAAACAGCAAGCAAACCAAATTCCTGAAAAAGTTGTATCCACAAATCTGACTCCTCTTTGCTTGGAGTTCCTACTAGACAACAAAAAAAATTTATTGCTCTGTGGGGGTGTTACATCTGTTCCTTATTGCTGAACTTTACTGTAATATGGATGTTGTTCTCCTCTCCACCAGACAGGAGTGTCCTGGAGATGAAACCCTGTGCCACCTACGAGCTGTTAGTGGATGGTGTGGGGCCATGGGACTTCACTGGAGATTTTGTTCCCTGTGAGCTGCTCCTTGTTGGAGAGGATGCCTACCCTGTGCTCCTGAGCGATAAGAAGCAGGTCCTGATTGCTGTTTCAAAGTATGGGAAGGGCCGGATGGTGGTCGTTTCCCATGAAGCAATCCTGCAGAACCCCAAATTCTCCCAGTTCCTCAGAAATGCCATGGAGTGGCTCAAGCCTTGCCCCGAGGCCCTGGTTGGGGTTCATCCTCAGTTGGATTGCCTGTCCCAGGTGCTGCTCGGGGCTGGCACCCGAGTGCAGGTGGGGGCAGAGCCCAGCCCGTCCATGGGGGTGTTCTGTATGGACGCCTACGGCAGCTCCCAGGCCAAAGGCGTCGTGGACTTTGTCAAAGGGGGTGGAGGGCTGCTTGTTGGAGGCCAGGCCTGGTACTGGGCGAGTCAACACGGCAAGGAGAAGGTGCTGTTTGAATTCCCTGGGAACCAGGTGACCAGTGTGGCTGGCGTGTACTTCACAGGAAACGCCGTGGAAAACGGCGTCTTCAAAGTCGCCAAGAAGATTCCCAAGATCCCATTAGTTGTCCCGTGAGTATCTGAATTGCCCTCTCTTTAAACCAGCGATCAGGTTATGTGGGTGAGTTGCTGTTAGAAGATTTGGGAGGTTGGAGGTGAGGGTGGCGGTGAATGCTGGTTCTTTAATAACCATGATGGAATTGTTGCCTTCCAATTTGAAGGGGACCTTCCCATTCTTTGCAATTGGAAAGAATGCTGTCTTCAGCTGCTTCCAGGGCAGCAGGCCCAGGACCAGGCCCAGGGAATCCATTCTAAGAGAAGGAAATGGGAGGAGGTATCTTTCAGAGCAGCCTGCCTGATAAAGTGTACCTGAGTGAAATGCAAGAAAACACAGACAGGAGGAGGAGCTCCTTTCCCTCTCCCCACACATCTCTACATTCAGGGCAACTTTCCCACAGCCGAAAACCAGGTTGGAGATGAAGCAGCAGGCCAGCTCTCTGGGCCAGGCTCTGGCTGACAGCTGCTAAACCTGTTTAGCCTGTCCCTTCCAGGAATTTGCTTCTGCAGGTAGCCCCTGCAGCTGGCAAGAGCTGAGGCTGGGTGCCTCCTCCCTTCTCAGCTTCTGACACAGGCTGTGGGCAAGAAATCTCAGTGCTCCCCATTTGTTTGGGATTCCAACCTGACTATTTGGGTTCTGGATTATCAGGTGTAAAACTCAGGGCTGTTATGACTCACATTGCACAACTGACCAGGCATTGGAATCCTGGATGTTGCCCTGCTGTCTTCCTCCCCTTGCCAGTGGCTATGCCAGGCCCTTTCTCCTGCCACTTTCTGCTAAGTTCCATAAGGCACAGCAGGTTCTCCAAGGAGCTTTAGTGCTGCTGCACTTCCTCTGTGTGGCAGCTTTGTTTCACTGTAGTGACAGCCACAGCAATTACAGTGAAACTCCCTGCAAGTCTTTCTTTCACAGCCTTTTCCTTGTGGATATAAAATGTTAAATTTCTAATATTTTCAAACAATTAATGGAATTTGATACTTTTTGTTGTTTTCAGGTAAAGGTAGTAGAGAGCTCTGCTCTTTAACTCGGTGAAATGCTTAGGGCACAGCTAACAAATCAGGTTGCTTAATTAAAATTTGCTGGTTGCTAATTGTTACCACCTGCACTAGCACAGGCATGTTCCCACTGCTTCATGCACATGGCATGGAAGAGGGAGAGGGAAGGGGAATTCAGAAGAGAAAAATTACATCACAATTAACAAGACTCAAACGGTAACTAAGGGTGAATTACACCTTGTTTAGGTTATTTTTTTGTGGGGATTTTGTTTGAATCCAGAGCCACAGAGAAATTTAGATCTCTAATTTCTGTGTAACACAACAGCTCTGTACATCTGGGTCTTCCTGCCAGCTTTGTGTGTAGAGAATCAGGCTTCAGTCTGAGATAGGCTGTGCCATATGCCTGGGCACATGCTCTGTGTGACAGAGGGTCTCAGTAAAGTAATAACCAAAGAAGAGCTGCAGATTTCATTCCTGTCCTACAGGCATGAAGAAGGGCAGCATCATTTATTGTCACTGAGTTGGCAGCAATGGCCACATAACAACAGATCCTTCACAGGTGTTGGAGGAAAACTGTTTGGCAGAACCAGGGGAAAGTGGAACAAAGCAAACAAGAGTAATTCAGCATGTCTTTCTCCACAGTGACATATAGGAGTTATATGGAAATAGAGATAAGAGAGCCTTGCACAGCCTAATCTCTTTTTTTTTTTTTGTGGAGACCAACAATGTGAGGTAACCTGAGGTGTACGTGTTAAGGCCCTAATTCAACTTCCAGTCACTCACTATTTGTCTAGCAGTGTGTCTGCCTGTCCATGTAGCCCATCTCTCCTAGCACTCCTTTCTGCACTTCTGAACCGTGGCAGAGCTTGGGAAAAGGCACAGGAATCTTTTGGGCTCGCCTAGTTGATAAAGGCTAGGGTGGGGCAAATAGAGAAAGTTCCTCTTAAAGGAGATATGCCAATTCCCACATTATGTGCAGTTTAAATCTGCAGTTTCAAAAAGTATGAAGGGTCTGATTTTTGAGCTTCTGCAAAGTATTTAGATTTTCAGGTGGCTCTTCAAAGACAGAGGTCTAGAAGCTTCCTTTTGACCTATTCATTCCATTTTCTAAATGAGGGCTGGGATTCCTACAGATTTGCTTGGCTGTAACAACTGAGGCTTTATAAGGGGAAAAATGAGTTATTGATGGATTTGGTTTTTTTCAAAAGAAAAAAACTGACAGCATGATTCCCTGGGATGAAGGAGAAGGAAGAGGCAAGGATGGCCACTGAGAATAGCTCAGTTGGTTAGAACATGATGCTACTAATAGTGTCGAGGAGGTGGGCCTCTGTATGGATCACTTGCTTAGGAGTTGGACTCAGTGATCCTTCCAACTCATGTTTCCTGTGAATTCCAGAGAAATCCTTAAGTTTCAGCTATGACACCGGTCATTTTGTGCCAAGGATTCCGGGCTGGGGGCTAACCCGGACCTCTCTTGGTTCTGCAGGCACCAGGCCAACCTGAGCCTTGATGCCGAGTTCCTCCTGCGCGGCGTGCCGGAGCTGGATTTGGTGACGGGGGGCACGCCCTCCACCTTGCTGGTGCACGGAGCCCTCTCCTTCCCGCTGTGCCTGGACAGCTCCCAGCGCTGCCTCTTGGCCGCCGCACGCTACGGCCGCGGCCGCGTGGTGGTGGCCAGCCATGAGAGCCACCTGTCCTCCCCAAAGCTGGCCAGATTCCTGCTCAATGCCATCTCCTGGCTGGATGCCGGGAGGAAGGGGCTGGTGGGGGTGGATCCCAGCCTGCAGGAGATGTGTAGCCTCCTGTCTCAGGCACAGGTGAAGTCGCAGGTGTCACAGCTGGCGGGTGACATCAGCGTGTACTGCTGCACTTCTTACAGTGACAGAGAAGCCGAGAGAATCCACGCTTTCGTGGCAGAGGGAGGTGGCCTGCTGGTGGGGGGTCAGGCCTGGTGGTGGGCTTCCCAGAACTGCGGCAAAGCGGCTGTGGCTGAATATCCTGGCAACAGGATCCTGAACCGCTTTGGGCTGAGCATCCTGGGGCAGTGCAGTGAGGCCGACAAGTACCCACCGGTGGGGCCGGGGGAGCACTACCACTTCCGCAGGGCGCTCCTGCTCTTCAGCACGCAGCTGCAGGAGCATCAGGAGCTCACGGAGCCCCTGAAGGGCTGGCTGCACCCTCTGGCACAGGACTGCGCTGCCTTCCTGCACATCCCAGCCCACGACTGCCCGGCGTATGCCTCGTTCCACCGCATCCTGACCAAACTTCTCAAGAGGACTGGGATCCCGCAGGTCAGCCAGCGCTGCCCGGTCAAGAGCGACTCCAAAGAGGCCGTGCTGCTCTGCATGGCCACTGAGCTGTTCCTCACCATGACAGACAGTGCAGCCCTGGTGCAGAAGTCTGCTGCTGGGGTCTGTGCCCTCCCTGTCACTGTGGAAATCGATGGCACAAACCCAGGTGAGGAGTGATGTCCCTTGCTCTCAAGGCGTCCTGTTTCTGGGATCGGTGGGGTGCCCGTCCTCAGTGTGCCCGTGTCTGTGTGTGCCTGAACATGGGCACAGATGTGCAATTTCACCATGGGCTTGAGAGGAGACTGAGCTCAGTGAAGGCAGACAGGCTCCTTTCTCCTCCCTGATCTCAGCACCTGAAACACCCCATGGAGGTCCTGCTTCCTCCCTGTTGGTGCACAGGTATAGGCAGAAGAACCCCCAGCAAGTGGTACCGCAGGGCACTTGTATGGCGCAGTGGTTTTGGCAAGAAAGCTTCTCTGAGAAACCCTGGACTCTACACTGCAGGTTGCTGCTCCATAGCTGTGCTGATACAGCCACCTATGGAGTCATCCTACAAAGAGGTGGGAGTTAGAAATGAAAGGTTTATTTGTGATCTAGGTCATTTCAGCCTGAGTTATAGCACAGTCCTACAGCTTGTATCAGCACAATGGAGGGAAGATCTGATTTTGAGGGTGAGAATAAGAGGCTGGAAATATGGTGAGAACAAAGTGGGACCACCACTGAAGCCAAAGTATTGGGTAAATACACCACAAATTATTGTCTAAGCTTAGGCCTTGTATCTGTACCAGCTTGCTGAGACTCCTGCTCACAACTGACATGTTTAAACTCTGGGTTACATTCCACTAGTAACTTTTATCCCCTGGACAGATTTTTTTGGTATTAGAATATGATTTAGAGGAGTTGTTTCCAAATTGTTCTAATGAGATAAAGGAGGCTGTTCTAGAATTGCAATGTCTGAGAGCAGTGGCTGTGCAGAGAGAAAAGTTGTAGAATAACTTCTCACTGGTTTTAACACTAGTATGTCAGGACAAAAGCAGAAAATGCTCACAATTTGTGTCATTTCACATAAATGAAAAAGAAAAAAAGATAGCAAACCCTGAGCACCATTTCAAAACTGCCTTTGGTGCAAATTCAGTGAAACTGAGATGAACTGGTAACACACAGTGATGTAGTCTAATTTGCATTTTTCCTTGGATTAGGTTTTGCTTGACAAAACTGGTTCTGCTTTCTTGGATGACAGGAAAGGTTGTGAGTTGGGTGCTTAATGACAATTCAGCTCTTTTCAGGACTTCTGGTGTTTGGATTGAAATGTGCCTAAGTAAACTTTTATATCAGAACTAGGGAGTGGAATCTTCCTGATCAGTACAGTAGAGATGGATCAGTTTTGCTGTACAGATTTTACTGTAAATCTGTAAATTACAAGTGTTTAGAGAGATTTTTGCTGAGGAGACTTGCTTTTCCATGGGAAGGCTGTCTAGAAACATGCTGAATTGTAGTGGTACCCTTCTTACAGGTACATCTGGCACAGAATCTTCTTTTGAGGCTTTCTCATCAGTCAGCTAGAAATGACAATTCCTGTGAGCTCCAGTTTCTGCTGGACCAGTCACTAAGGAAAAATGTGATGCCATTGTCAGACTGTTATTTGGGGAATGTTTTATGACCATTACAATTTCAGTTGTGTAATCCCACCATATCTGGCACCTCTTACGAGGTCTTTAGGATAAGAAGGTCTGGGTGTAGGAGGTGTTGGAGTTTTGGCTTCCTGTCTTTTTTTTTTTTTTTTCTTCTCATTTTTAGAAGATTCTACTAAGCACATTTATGCTTGGCATTTCCAGAAGTGTAAAATCTGGATGGGCTTGCTTGCTAATGGTGTGATGATTTTGTTCATTTCTTTGTATCTCTGACAAGTTGGGTAAATGTGAGATGGTTCTGTGAGTGTAGAGCAAGGGAAAAGGAAAGGATGGAAGATTGTTCTCCTGTTGCAACTTAAAATCTCCAGGATGCGTAATGATCTGGACAAAGAAGTGCTTGACTATTCAGGACTGTGTTCTCTTATGTTTTAGGAAAGACAGCCTGGAGGAGCACAGGACTCTACCTCCCCGAAGGGCACACAGCAGTAATAACGTGCCCTTGCCTGGTGGTGGGTGCTGGCCTGAAGGTAAACTCTCTCTGTTTGGCGTCGGTTTACACCCGTGTATTTGTCGGGTGAGCGCTCAAAAATAGCACGGGGAAGGGTTTTCTCCTTCATGGCTTTTTCCCCCTTTCCCGCCCTTTCCTACTGCTGCCACCCTGTGGCACTTTAAATGCTTTGTCATCATGCCTTCACTTTGTGTCCTCACGCTTTTCTTTTGCATTCCTCCCATTCTGTGCGCTGGTAGGATAATTAAGTGTAGCTGCTGCTTGAGGGCTGTTGGGTTTTGTTCTGATATGGTGCAAAAAACCCGATCAAGGTGATTTTCAGGTCCAAAATAAGTACTTGGGCCCTTCTATGAACCAAACTTGATTCCATCTCTCCAGATCTCTCATAAATTTCTCTGACAGCACTATCATTACTGCTCATTTAGAGGTATCCAGATGAGATAGGCACTGTTACTTGGGATCCTGTTCTCTGCAAAATACAAATATAAGAAGCAAATGCTTACCTGCTTAGATATTTTTTGCAGTAACCTCCCTGCAGCTGAAATACGAAGTTAACTCCAGTGCTTCTGTATGATCTTGCAGCCACATGCTGTCTGTTTTATTATAAGAGCTCTAAGGAAGAGGCACAATAAAAGAAGCCAGTCATGACCACATCTCTCCAAATCGTGTTATAGGAAGTGACTCTGGTGCTGAGGAAGGGTGGAGGAATCATCAGTGCAGGTGCAGTGCAGTGGAAGAAGTCACTGTAGTACTCTGACCTGCTTGAAGGATGCAGTTGAGCCAGGAATACTGGGAGTAGACTGAGATAGGGACAGCATGAATTGCAAGACTGAGATAGGGACAGCGTGAAGTTTACCTTTGTTTTTTACTGTATTTACTGTCTCTGGTCACCACAGGCTGAAAACTTGAACTAGGCTGGAGTCAGAGGGCTGTTTCTGTGTACCTGCTCTGCAGAGACAGTGCTGCAGTGGAGAGCTCAGTGGGTGCTGAGCTCAGTCTGCCAGGTCACACCTTTGACCAGCTGTTCCTTCTGCTTGCCAGGTGCAGGTTGGGTGTCACACGGATGACCTCTCTAAAGCCAAGGAGCTGAAACGGGCACCAGTGGTAATTCGCACCTGTGACATTGCCTCCCAGACACAATCTGTTTCCTGCCTCTGGGGTGGCCTCATCTACATCATAGTACCAGCAAATAGTGTCCTGGGGAACGTGCCCATCACCGTGGAAGGGGCAATCAGAGCTCCTTTCTTCAAGCTTGGTAGGTTTGTTTACCTTGGTGCTTTTTGCCTGAGGGCTGCTCACAGATGGTGTTGTCCCAGTGACTGAAAGGAAAGATGGTCCTGTGCTTAGGAAGGTCCTAGAAATGCTTGGCTTTAGGAGCACCCAGATTTATTTTCCTTAATATGTTGTCCTCTGGGGTTTCCATTTTTCTACTAATGTTTAAAAAGAGTGGAAGGGAGGTCCCCAGGAATCCATATCCTGTCAGCCTCAGCTCTGTGCCTGGGAAGATCATGGAACAAACTCTCCTAGATGCTGTGCTAAGGCAGATGGATGACAGGAGGTGATTTGGAGCAGGCAGCACAGCTTCACCAAGGCCAAGTCCAAGAAAGATGGGGACAAACCCTTTAGCAGGACCTGTTGCAGTAGGACATGGGGCAATGGTTTTAAACTAAAAGAGGATCAATTTAGACTATGTATAAGGTAGAAGTTTTTTACAATGTGGATGGTGGAACACTGAAACAACTTGCCCAAAGAGGTGATGGATGCTTCATTCCTGGAAACATTCAAGATCAAATTGGGCAGCCTGATCCAGTTGAAGATGTCCCCCCCGCTCATTGTAAGAGGGTTGAAACAGATGACCTTTAAGATCCCTTCCATCCAAACTATTCTACAATTCTATGAATCTCTGCATCTGGGTAAGTCACTTAGTCACTCTGAGCCTGCTACATGGCTGGAAGTAGGTGAAAGAGCTTTCACAAAATGGGTAGAGTTTGTCCACACCAAAATTTCTTGGAGTTGTTATTTTTGATGGAAACTGTTGTGCTGGGGAGAGGGAGACTGATCTGTTCCATGGGAGGGCATGCTTTGTGCTCTGCCTGTTTTACTGTGCCCTCATATGGCCATCTCTAGATCCTACAAGACATCACTGCTGAATTTCCTGTGTTTCCAACATTCTCCTCTCCTCTCCTCTCCTCTCCTCTCCTCTCCTCTCCTCTCCTCTCCTCTCCTCTCCTCTCCTCTCCTCTCCTCTCCTCTCCTCTCCTCTCCTCTCCTCTCCTCTCCTCTCCTCTCCTCTCCCTGCTCTCTGTCAAACTGAACAGAACCAGCATTGTTATGTGAAACAGCAACTCTCCTGGACAAAAAGAAATGAGACTCTGGAGAAACTTGATGCTTCTTGTTCTCTGATATGAAGCAGGGATCTGTTCTTGCTATGCTACTCTGTTATATTCCAGTCCTTTTCATTTCCTACATATTAGAGTGCCTGAGGAGGCTTCCCAAGAGCAGATTGAGGACTGGCTATTTAACAGCCGCCACCCATGGTCATGCAACTACCACATACTGTTTTCCAAGAAATTTGCATGACCTGGTCTCTGAGCTTGACCTCTGTGAGCGTGCTGAAAAGTCAGAATGGTGTTTAACTGATGTTCTGTGTTGCTGCCGTAGGGGAGACCTGTGAAAGGCAGTGGGAGGCCTGTATCCGGCACTACCCTGCTCCCTGGGCAGAGCTGGCTGTTGAGAATCTCATCCTGACGGTGCCTTCTGACAGCATCCGCCACATGGAGAGCCCACGGCCGCTGCTGACCCTGTGGAACAAGATCATGGGAGCCATCAGCAAGCTGGCAGCCATACCAGCAAAATTCCCCAGGCCAGAGAGGATTGTGACAGATGTCCAGATCTCCTGCGGTAGGTACACTGCCATATGGCCGTCCCCAGGGCTAAGAGGCAAGTGGCCTCTAGCAGCAGTGTCTGTTCCTTCAAGGTTATTTTGCTGAAACCAGACTGGGAACATATGTGAGGTGTTAAGTGACTGTGACCCTTGCATAATTGTCAGCTACTCTGTCAGGGTGGAGATGTGGTAAGGCAGGGCTTGAAAAACATACTGATCTTTCCAGATGTCTCCCTGCTCTCAAAACTGGTGGTGTCTCCTCAGCTGTTCTCTTGTTGGGGTGTGTTAAGATGCAGAGCTGCTGACTGCAGTGGCTTTAGCTCACATGTAGTTATTCCTTCTCCCTCCTGAATGCACTGCAGAGCCAGTACAGCTGGGAAGCAGTGACCTGATTTCTATTTTTTCTCTGACTCAGCCACAGAACTGTTCTCATGTGTTCAGGGACAACTTTTAAATCTCTGTGTGCCTACTTCCTGGAGGTGGGCTCCACAAAGGTTATTGTGGGCAAAGCTTACCCTGAAGAGATGTGTGCCTGAGATGATGGCAGTGTGGAAGCAGAACCAGTATTGCTGTCAAAGCCCAGAAGTGTGTATTTTTGTAGCTGATATTCGCCCACTCCAGCTTTTCCAGTTATGAACTGAGTGCCTTTGATCAAGAATCAAATTATACAATAAACACGGAACTTTGCAATAAAAATTTTGCTCAGTTGCTTTCCAAAATAGACTGGTTAAATACAACATCTCACAATGAGACAAGGGTTTGGCATGAGCCATGATGCCTTAAACTTTTGCTAAGCTACAATGGAAAGAATTTGTGGCACATCTTGGGAGTGCTAAGTTCTGCTATGCCAGTTAAAAATATCATAGTCTAACAGACATAAAATTTATTTTGGCTTGGGTGAACTAAATGTTCTCACTTACATTTCTGGATCTGAACTTTTTGGGTGCTAATGATTGCTAATTGCATATATTATTATTTATTAAAAAAGAGGAAGCTCAAGATCTTCATTAGCTCCTGCAGAAACTTGTTCCCGGCCATTCACATTCATGTTCTCCAGTTCCTGCAGGAAGGGGATTGCCATTCCTGTTCATTCACCAGGCTCCCTCTGTGTAAAGGGCTGCTTATCCCCTGCTACAGCAGGTGTTTGAATCTAGGGGCACTGCTCTTATGTGAAGTTTTGAGAATCTTCAAGGAGGACCAGTTAGGGAAGAAGACACTAAGGAAGCATAAGTAAAACCCCTTGCAGTGCATATTTCTTGCCTAGCAGTCTGCTGGGAAGCTGTTTATGGAATAGCTATTCTGGAAGGTTAAAAACAGGTTTAAGTATGACAGGCTTTGTAGTCCTTAAGCATGACAAACTGTGTCTCATCCATACCAGTGACCACCAGAGTGCAGGCCTGCAGTATCCACACTACAGAGGAGCACTCAAGGAGTGCTGAATCACATTATTGCATGGCTGCTGTCTGATGGCGATTGACAAAGAGACGTGGACTCCATAGATTGCCCATATGAAGCCGTTTATTGATCCACCTAGCTGTGCTTTTATACCCACTCATTATATAACAAGTAATACATGCCAAGTGATATTGCTTAACACATGCCTCGCACTAACTAACACAGGTATGTCTAAAATGCACTAACACAGCAAGTTTCTCAAAATCACGCATTGCCGTGCCAAGGCTTGAGGCCTAGCTCGTCCACTCTTGACATGAGTGCAGCCATACTTCCAGTTCTGCTCTCTAGCTCCAGGCCCTGCAGGGTCACATCTCCCCCTTTCTGTTCCACCAAGAGGATCTTCTTGGTAGTCTTATCAATCAGTCTCTGCACACGTTGCAAGATACATGGCAAGCAAATCATCATCAGCAACAGTATGGCTAAGATACAAATTCCTGTTTTAGCTAAATGTTTAAGCCAGCCAGTAAGTCCCCATCCGCCAAGCAAGTGTCCAAGCCAATCACTCTCATCCACTACTCTTAATTTGGTCACGCTGTCTCAAAAAGCCTGTATGTTAGCATGAATAGACAAAGAGTTGTCAGAAAGGTTCATACAACATAAGCCTTCAAAATCTTCACAACCGTGTCCATGGGTAAAAGTAAAAAATCAATCGCAGCCCTGTTCTGAAGGGTTGCATGCCTAATACTGTCAACATCTGTTAGCAAGCCTGTTAAAGCAGAGCTAGTAGCATTAGTTTGCTTTGCAAGCCAGCAGCCAAGATTATTCAAAGTCTTCAATGCATGTGCTGTACCTATAGCTGGAATGATAGTGGCAAAAATTTGGGCTCCAAGGTTCCAGGATTCCACATAATCATTACAGTCAGGGCTGTATGTGTGTGTGCTGCGTTTTGCTCTCACTAAGCTGCGCAGCAATGGTAAGTTGTCCTGGAAAGAGTGAAACATGGTTAACAGCCCAAAGGTACAAGGTCCTCCTATGGACCTTCCTGGTATTCCCTTCCAAGCTCTGTTTCCACATATCATAAATATATTGTCCATCAAGCCAATAGAAGCAGTCCCAGGTGTAATGGGCTGCAGCAGGGTATGATTGCACCAGGCAGAGGCATTGGTATAAATCCCCGTGCCTGAAACTTCTTGATAAGGCCAAGTGGTGTGGTTTAAGTAAAAACATGCAAAGGCCTGCATGGATCCAAAAATGTCCAATTCCTGGGGTGGTAAGAAAAGGGGGGAAAAATCAGAAACCTTGTTCACCCCCAGCCCTTTATCATTAGCAAAATACCACCCCGCATCTCTATGATTTTGTTTTCGATATTTATCATAACACCACCACAGTGGCTCAATTCGGCCTGGGGCAGTACAATCCCTGTGCATTGTTTCATTGTATAGGGTATCCCATTCAGATTTCCCCAAAGGTAAAGCTATTAGACAAGTCTGGAAAGGATCACCAGGAGAAGTCATGGACAGGCACAGTGTAGACTCATTCAAAACTTCAGCAAGCGTTAGCCATACATTGCGTTCAGGAAGGGGTGGCATAGCAGCCACGCCCTCTATGTAGAGAATCCTTAAGTATAAAAGAGTTAATATTTGAATTTTCCACATTTTGTTTTGATTATAGTTTGCTTATCCCACAACTTAACAATCAGGTTATCTCTTGTTTGATTATACACAGTAATAGCTAAAGCACATTGATCTAACGATTCTATTCTCTGCAAAAATCACTGTAAATTGAATCGTGAAAAATGTCTAGGACCAGAGAGGTGCCAAGGTGAAAGGAGATCAGACTCTCCCTTCAGCAACTCAAACAGAGGGGCTAAATCAGTGTTTGAAATTCCTAATAAGAAACAAACCCAATTGATTTTCCCCAAAAGTTTCTGAGCATCATGCAAAGTACGAATGTCAGCACGAATTTGCAAAGGCTGAGGAGAAATACTCTGGGTCCTAATGCGCCATCCCAAATATTTCCAGGGGGACTGACGCTGGATTTTTTCAGGAGAAATACAAAGTCCTGCTTGGGTTACAGCAGCAGTGACAAGGGCTAAGGCTTCCTCCATGATTTCCTGTTTTTCTGCTGCAACAAGGATGTCATCCATGTAATGATATATCAAAGCAGTAGGCATTTGCTTACGAATGGGGGCCAGGACCCCCGCAACAAACCACATACATATGGTAGGCGAGCATTTCATTCCTTGGGGAAGAAAAAGCCAATGGTACCTCTGCAATGGGGCTTGCATATTAAGGCTTGGGAGAGAAAAGGCAAATTTAGGAGCATCATCAGGATGCAAAGGAATATCAAAAAAGCAGTCCTTTAAATCTATTACTGTTAGATGCCAATCACGGGGAATCATGGTTGGGGAAGGTAAACCAGGCTGAAGGGTCCCCATGTCCTCAATAACATCATTAACTTTACGGAGATCTTGGATCAAGCGCCACTTGCCAGTTTGTTTTTTAACAACAAACACAGGTGAGTTCCAGGGACTGGTAGAGGGGACTATACGTCCCTTCTCCAGCTGCTCCTGGACAAGGTCAGTGAGTGCGCGTAATTTGGGCAAGGGAAGGGGCCATTGATCCACCCAGACAGGTGTCTCAGTTTTCCAGGTTAATTTCAGGGTGTCACGCGCCGCAATGGCCCCAATCAAAAATCTGACTGCATTTTTATTCCCCATTGAGAGAGCACATCCCGTCCCCACAACACCATAGGCACAGGCAATACAAACGGCCTTACAGAGGCTATACAACTGTCAGGTCCTGTCATGTGAATAATATAGTGACTTCGATGACTGTAGCTATTTCCCCCAATCCCAGTGAGGGTTTGTGATACCTCGATGAGGGGCCAAGTGGGGGGCCACTTGGCCTGAGAGACTATACTCACGTCCGCATCCGTATCCAGAATCCCGGTGACTGTCACCTGCTGTCCCTGCAGTGACAAGGTACATGTACACACAGGATGTTTATTAGAGATTTCTTGCACCCATAATATTTCCGGGGTACCTGTGGAACCAAACCCTCCCTCTCTTGTGTCACACTCTGTTACAGGGGGTGTTAAACTATATGGAAAGGGAATCAATTGTGCAATGCATGCCCCTCGTGGAACAGTACAAGGTGGAAAAGGAGTCCAAGCCATTATTTTTATTTCCCCTACAGAGTCCGAGTCTATGATTCCTGGCAAAACAAAAAGTCCTTGGATGGTAGCTGAGGACCTGCCCACGAGCAAGGCACTCGTCTGGGGTCCCAGTGGGCCAAAGATTCCTGTAGGGAGCAAATGAACAGTAGAATCAAGCAACGTTACTGTGTCTGAGGTTGCCAGGTCCATTGCGAAGCTGCCTGGGGTTGCTGGATGTAGACTTGAGATGGTCTTAGCTGGGCTGTGGCTGCGGGACCAGCAAAGCTGGCGCTGGCATCTGTGGCCGGACGAACAGTGCCGGGGGCCAAGGGATTTGTGTCGCCACGCGTCTCCGGCCATCCGCGTTCTTGTTCTGGACCGCTTCAGAATCATACTTAGAATGACATTCATTAGGATAATGACGACCCTTATGACACCGAGGGCATATATCAGGGATCTTAGATTTGGCTCCTTCCTGAGCAACGCAGTGTTTTTTCAGGTGACCGGGCTTATGACATTTATAGCAAACAGGTGACGTACCCTTAGCTGCTGCAAAAGCTGCAGCCATAGCCTCATACTGATGTTCCAGAGTCCCAATACGATTACATGCTTCAACCATTTCGACAAGGGTTGGTTCCTGGTTCGGCAGGGACTTTAGGAGTTTTTTACAGTCAGCATTTGCATTTTCAACAGCAAGTTTTAAAAACAAAATTTCACGAGCATCTGCATTGTCAATCTGGCGTTCCAGTGCCTGCTTAAGGCGATCAATAAATTGCATATATGGCTCCTGGGGTCCCTGGACAATAGTTGTAAATGCCTTCAGGGGTGTTTTTGCATCAGGAACTTTAAGAAAAGCCTGGTGCGCTGCATCACGAGCCCCATCTAGATCCTCCCGCGGACAATCTTGCGCCTGGGTAGCAGGGTCAGAAAATGGACCTGTTCCCATTAGCTGCCTGATAGTAAGAGCAGCGAGGGCTGGATTTGCATGGCCCATGTAAGTTAAAGCAGGCTTTGCAAACCCTTTTCCCACTCCTTTTCCCATAGGCTGTACTGCACAGGAGTTAACAGTATTCTGGAGAGGGTTTTTAAATCATACGGGGTCATAGTGTGGGCTGCAAATACAGAATCAAGCGAACTCGTAAAATGCGGTGACCCAATACCATGATCTGTAGCCGCCCGCCAAAATTCTTTAATCTCAGAGAAAGAAAGCTGTTCCCAGTGAGCCGCATGTTTTCTAGTCCCACTATATATAACCGGAGCCACAATCCTCCCAGCAACTTCAAAATCCCCCTCTCTTAATGCTTGTTGTTTTAAGTGGAGCCAATAATCATGGGGGTCAGGGGGAAACAAATTAGGCTCCTTGTCAGGGTCTATAAATCCAGGGTCGAAGGGATCCTCCTCTGGACCACTGTCTTCATCATCATAGTTGGCAGCGAAAGCCTTTACGGAGCGGCGCGAGGGACCCCCCTCCCTTTTTCCCTCAACACACAGCGCGGAAGCAGCAGGGGTTTTTTGCGGCGGGAGGGGGGGTGAGGTAGACAAGCACTGAGATGCAGTTTCATCGGAATTCAAGGAATTCGGGGAGTCTTCCGAGATAGCAGCAGTTTTAGAGATAGCAGCGTTCTGGTTTTTAGCAGCAGTCTCTTCAAGTGTTAAGGTAGACTGAGAATCTGCAGTAGCAGTACAAGGTTTCTCTGCCTTTTGGGAATTTCTCTGAGCCTTCAAGGCTTCAAAAATCACCCTCCAAGAGGGCAGCATTTGTGCTACGGCTTTGTTTCCTCTCGTGGCAGAGTCCCATAACTTAACTCCTGCCTCATCCCACAGATCTAAGGTAAAGATCGTGGATTCCGTTACTCTCGGGACTTCTGCTGCTACCCAGCGTAACAAAAGTTTTAGATCATGCGAAAGCAGAGTTTTACCATGCTGCTGTAATAGCTTAAGCATAAGTTCATAAACGTCTCTTTCCAGACCAGAAATTTCCTGACCCATCGTTCCCTGCAGCGCTACCCCAACCCAGCAGGGGTTAGCTCACCTCCTGTTCCCGGAAGAATTGATTGCTGGCCGGCCTCTGCTTCCTTTCAGCAGTTTATTCGTCCTGCAGGGCGGTTCGCCACCCGGTGGCACAGCTAGGCAATTATCGCTCCTCACACGAGGGCACCATTTGATGGCGATTGACAAAGAGACATGGACTCCATAGATTGCCCTTATGAAGCTGTTTATTGATCCACCTAGCTGTGCTTTTATACCCACGCATTATATAACAAGTAATATATGCCAGGTGGTATTGCTTAACACATGCCTCACACTAACTAACACAGGTATGTCTAAAATGCACTAACGCAGCAAGTTTCTCAAAATCCCGCATTGCCGTGCCAAGGCTTGAGGCCTAGCTCGTCCACTCTTGAAATGAGTGCAGCCATACTTCCAGTTCTGCTCTCTAGCTCCAGGCCCTGCAGGGCCACAGCTGTTGACTGTGTTCAGCCTGTGGGAGTTCAGGTGTGTTCTGGGCAATGGTCAGGCTTTTTTTCTCCTCATCCTAAAACCTCGACCTGAGTCCAACCATGAGAGTACATTTATATATAAAAAGGGAAAGCAGGCAAAACTGCACTTAACTGATGGTTCAGTCCTACCTTTACTTGTTTGACTGTTGTAAGGGTGACTGTTAGGGTGAAACTGGATGTATTTCCTTACACCACACTGGGAAAAGCTGATTATTCATGGTAATAAAATGTGTTAGTTGTGAGATGGAGGAAAGGCACTGGAGAAAAGAAAAAAAAAAAAATACAATAATCATTTTTACCTAAGAAGCACGGAGGTGACCAATTAATGACTTGTGTTGTTACCTGTCCCTCCTGCAGGCTGGATGCACTCTGGCTACCCCATCATGGGTCACCTGGACTCAGTGAAGGAGATGTTGGACGTGGAGCACATGCAGACTACTGGTCTTTGGGGTCCCATCCATGAGCTGGGACACAATCAACAGCAGCAGGCATGGGAGTTCCCCCCTCACACCACAGAGGCCACGTGCAACCTCTGGTCTGTCTATGTTCACGAGGAGGTGCTGGGCATTCCCAGGCACAAGGCCCATGAGGAACTCAGGCCGCAGTGCCGGAAGGAAAGGATAAAAGACTATCTGAAGAAAGGTGCTCAGCTAAAGGACTGGGATGTGTGGACTGCTCTGGAGACATACCTGCAGGTAACAGGGAAAAGTGTGTGTGTGTGTTTTTAGTGCAGTGGCTGAAGCCTGTGTCAGAGGGATGTCTGCAGCCTGGTGACTGCAGCTGTGAAGCCTTGTAAGTGTTTGGTTACTGTCAGGGTTTATCTTGGGGCCAGAAGGCACCTGAGAGGTAAACAGACAGAGTGCCTAAAGTTGATGTCTCCTGAAAACCTTCCTTCACCAGACCTGGGCTTAGCCACTCAGGGAGATAGCTCAGTGCAATGTTTCCCCCTGGAAGAGAAACAGGAACTGCTGCTTGTTAGACAACGCAGGAAAAGGAGGATCAAACTTGGGCATAGCTCTTTAATCCACAGCAGGTTTCCTGTGGGACAGTGGGCTTATTGTCAAAAAAAAAAACCTTGGCACTGTAAAGTGTCTAGAAGAGCCAGGCTTTGAACAGTCTCCTGGTGAGTTACATGGCCTTTTAAAAAATGTAGAGAGAGGAGGGTGTTCATATCATCCAGTGCACTGAGTGGAGCCAGTGTAGTCCCTCAAGTGGCAAGAGGATGGGCTCAGCGTATCCTCCTGCACTCAGAACTGGATCCCTCACTGTGGTTGAGACTCTAAAACATGAACCTTGTCCTAGATTCAATTGCATTCTCTCAGGAAGCATGCAAGAGAGATTTCCCCCTTTCCCTTAATCCTCTTAGAAACTACTAGCCTAATGGAGAAAGCACTCAACCTGATTTTAACTGGGGACTACAAAGAAGATGTCCATTATGATGGCTTAAGCTATTGACTGTTGTCAGTATCCCTTGGTTCCCTTGTCTGAGAGCTCTCTCACTTTATATGAGGAAAAGAACATTTACTGGAGGAGCATTGATCCTGACTTTTCCACATCCCAGAGAAGAATCTGAATCGTCAAGCTGAAGAGTCATCCTCTGGGGCTTTTTGATGCAATGAATAACAAAATATTTATACTGAGGGGAACAGTTCTAAGAGGAGAAATTTTCCCACAATACCTTACCAGTTTGGCCACTGCCTCACTTGTAGGCTCGGATGTCTCATCTCCTGTCTGGTTACTAACAGGACTGCTGGAATAAATGTGGCATGAAAGAACAGTTCTAATTCTAATAAGACTCCTTTTGTTCTTATTCTTAGGCAAAGCATGCCCTGTTCATAATCTTTCCTTCCCATTTTCTCAATACTTGTTGTTCTCCTATGCTCCTTCTTTCTAGCTATTCTGTCAGTGTCCCCTCTAATACCACTGTCTCCAAAGTAGCAGCTTATATAATAGGTTGCTGACACTTCTGGCTACTCCCAATGTATCTTTGATCTCTGTTTGTTTTGGGAGATCAGTGTAATGGGGAGGTATTTTTCAGTCTTTTAGTGCTGTTAGTTATGCTCTGAAGCCTGAAAGTTGGATGCTTTCATCTCAATTTACATTCATTCTGAAAGACACTGCAGAGACCTGTGGAATTTTCTGTTGTGTGTAACACAGGAATAATGCCAGTGAAATGACAGCTTAATTGTTTTACACTGTATTCTTTTTCATCAGTTGCAGGAAGGGTTTGGCTGGGACCCCTTCACCCACCTCTTCTCTGACTACCAGAAAATATCCACGATCCCTGAAGACAACACTTCTAAGATGAACTTGTGGGCACAGAAGTTTTCTCAGCAGGTGAATAAGAATTTGGCTCCATTCTTTACAGCCTGGGGATGGCCTATCAAGAAAGAGCTCTCCTTGGAACTGTCCTCTCTACCCAGCTGGGAACAGGATCCAATGAGATCCTATAGACCGTAAAGGAGAACTACCTAAAGCTTGGTTTCATACTAGCTATGGCCTATCTTTTTCTCCTTGTGTGCTACATGATAGCTCACTATGTGCTTGGATTTATGCTGGTTTCTTTAGCTTCTTGCTGCCAGTGGAGACCAATCAAAACCGAAATTCAACAGGGATCAGATCAGAAACCACCTAAGCTATCTTCTGAAGGGTTAAATAATCAGTGAGATTTGTTCCGGGTTCTTCACCCCAGGAAGAATGTAATTCTGAGCTGATTTAGTTCCTACAGAATCTTTCTCTGATGAAATGGAAGTTTTCAGTGTGGAGCAGTCCTGGACCAGTTTCAAGGACCTTACCATGGGAACAGAGATCTTTAAAGCAAATAGTAGCCTCCACAATGTTGTATTCTTAAGTTATAATCTCAGCAACATGAGATTTTCACAATTATTTTTGTTACCCTAAAATCCCTAATTTTTGATTCCTCTAATTATCCAGAACTTCCACACCTGTTGTGAAAGTGGCTTTATAATGCTTATATACAAGCTGTATAATGCATAGTTGATACTGAAATGCTGTAGATTTCTTCCTACATTCTATGGCTGTGTGACCCAACGTCCATCTTTATGTGAACAAGTCAATTATAAGTTGCAGCTGTCCTTCAACCATAGCCTGACAGCAAGATACATGCCAATGAAGAGGAGAGAGTGGAAACAGGGAGGTGACTTGACTGTGGTCAGTAATGGTTTAACTTGAGGACACACCAAAGGTTAAAATGCAGGCACTGACCTGACAGCCTGAGGGAGCAGAGAGAGGGAAGACAACAGTTCATCAGGACAGAGGACCAGCTTTTTCAAGGTGCAACAAAAGTTCATGTTACTCCCAGCTCTTTCATAAATGCTCAGCTATTATGGGTTCTGGCAAACATGTTAATGCTTAGCCTAAGAGCTCACTAGTACCAGCCTATTCCTTATGTATCAGTGATAAATAAAAAAAAATCACTATAGACTCACGGTTTTTGTATGTGGTCCTGTTTTCATGCCTCCATGCCCAGTAAAAAAAAGATCTAAATAGAAGTGACCTTGGTGGTGAAGGTGTTCAAAGCTGAAAAAAACCACCATGGAAGTCTCTAGTCTGTGGTGTGGCCATCATACATATCATAGTGCCAAAGGGGAGCACATTAGGCCAGATATCAGTCACAGTTAAAGAGGTTGTGCAACCTCCATTCTTCACTCTTGGTAAGTGGTCCCAAAACCTAACTGTAGCAGGGGAGTAAAGAGGCATTTCTGCATTTATGGCTTACCCATATTTTCCTGATTTTGGGGGGTTTTCTCTTTGTAGTCACATGTGTAGAAAATGTCAATATGTAATAGAATATGTAATGTTCCAGGGAAGTCTTTGCATTTAGCTTCACTTTTCTTAGCCCAGAAAGTATATTGATAAGACCTTCAATTAGGAATTAGTCTCCTTCCATGTACCCAGTATAAACATGTCTGAGACACCTTTAAAGTGGCTTGATATTAAAAACTGAATATCATCAGCTTGCAGCAGCAGACATGGAGTCACCAAAGACAACTGAAGCCCTTCCCAGCATCCCAGGATCTCCATGTGATTCAGTAAAACACAGTGTCTCGGTTTGGAAAGACAGGTTTCTGCCAGGGAAACTGGGGTTCCCCTAGAATGGAGAATGTAAACCCCTCACCCCCACCAAATTGTAATTTTGCAATCAAGGGCTCTCAGGCAAAGATGTTGGGGATAGGAATAACAGTTCTTTACTAGGAATATTAACAATACAAATGTAATAGGAAACAAAACCACCCAACCAAACAAGCAAACAAACAAATAAACAACAATTTTGGAAAAACCCTGACAGAGTCAGAGCCACAACCTGACACTCTGTGATTCAGGGTGTTGAAAGCAGTCCAAAAGTGAGTCCCTCTGAAGTGGCAGACGTGATTCTGTTGGAGCAGAGATGATCCTGTAGAAAAACGTTCCAGGGGTGGTGAGGAGGGGGTCTGGGGATGGTGAGATGGAGTCTGGTGTTGGTGAGATGAGGTCCGGTCTTCCTCCCAGGAAATCGGGCGAAAGACTAGCAGCTCTCCTGTCTGTGAATCTCCGTTTATCCAGGTAGAAAAACTGCCTGCCCCACCCCCCCACTGCCAGGGGAGGTGATGTATCTCACAATAGGATGATGGAAATGCAGATCCATCGCTCTGGGGGGGGGAGGTATAGCCTGGGGAGGTGCTAATGGCCCATTAGATAAGGCGTCAGGCCTCTCCCCCCTTGAGTTACCAGAGATAAAGAAAAGCCTCTCCCCAACTGCTTTTTAACAGATGAAAATAGAATATACAAACCCTGGCTCCACAACCCAGGACACACAGCTACATCCAGAGTAATTTATTGTTTCTGAGGCCATGCAAATGGGTTTACCTGTGGTGATTCTCCTCTTTCTTCACGTTTAAAAATTCTTTTTAAATTGGCTGCCTTTTTTCACCTGAATGCTGGATTAGGGGGAACTGACATCTCTGCCTGGTGCTGAACCATCTGTCAGTACTGGCCCCCTGGGCTGAGCTGGCCACTAGAACGTCATCCTGACAGTACCAGCTGCTGATGTACACCACATGGGCAACCCAGACAGTCTGCTTCCCATCTGCACCAGGATGATGAATGCAATTGCCAGGCCAGCAGCCATCCCAGCAACTTTTCCAAGGCCAGAAAGGATGGTGGCAGACGTCCAGATATCTCATGGCAAGTATGAAAGCCAGGACATTTTGTCTGTATCTGTGATGGAGATTTGTAAGGGAAGTACACAAGTCAGTAACGTTATCATGAGACCACGCAGATCCTCAAATGAGCAGATCAGTTCCACCATATCCAAGAAGACTGCTGGAGAGAGTAAGAATCTTTTGTGAATGTCAAGAGCTTGTATGCAAAGGTAACATATTCTGCTGCTGAATCTGACACTGTAAAACCCAGTGAAGGGAGGCTGGCCACCAAATGACATGTGTACCCTGCCATGTTGATCTTGTTGTTGTGGGAGTGAATTTATGGTAATTGCAGCAGAAAGAAGGGAAGCACACAGGCAGCCTCCTATGTAATAAGACGCTGGTGTTAGCACGCATAGGATTGCTTCCATCAGTGGGGGAGTGAGGGCAGTGTAGGGGGAGGAGTTGGTTGTAAGCAGCATTTTGCTGTCTGTCATTTAAGAAATCTACTGCTTAAAGAAAATTCACTGTCCCAGATGACATAAAGAATTCATGCACACACACATTGCAGTGTCCAAGGTAGAAAAGAGGAGGGTTTATTTACAGATTCAACATTTATCGAATTCCAGCAACGACTATGTGTTGGAAGAAGAAAATCTTCATCCCCAATCACACTGGACAACCCAATAGTCCATCAACAGTCTCCTTCTCATGAAAAGAATGTAAACATTGCTAGATTTTACAATAACAAAAAAGGTTATTTATATAAAATTGTATCTGACTCCAAAACACAGAAGGCTAAAAATAAGACTTTACCAAACTCATTAAAGGGAACAGAGGAGAATGGCAAAAACCCAGACAACAATTCACTAGGCCAGTGGGACTGAAGTTTGTTATGGATGATGAGGAGGCTCCTAAAGGCCAAGTCTCAGCATTATTTTCAATTAACCTTTGTTCAAGTATTGCACTTTTCTCAGTAGGATTGGCAGGTTCTTTCAGCTCTATATGACTCCAGCACTGGAGGCGCTTTCTGCCACTTGAATTGATAAATTTGTCAGCTGCCCAGGCCACCACTCAATAATTCACATCTCTAGCAGCTTGACTCATGTGGTGTATCTGCTGTCAGGTAGGACTGGTTCAAGAGAGGCTGGCCCAAGTGTAAGCACTGGCATAGGTTGCCCAGAGCCAGAGGTGGTTGATGGCCCCTCCCTGGCAGCATTCAAGATCAGGGTGGATGGGACTCTGAGCAACCTGATCTGATGAAGATATTCCTGCTCAATGCAGGGGAGTTGGACTAGATGACACTGAAGGTGCCTTTCAACCCAAAACATTCCATGATTCCATGAAAAGTGGGTGTTGTGTTTCCATAATGCATTTGCTCCTCCAAGCATGTCTTTATGTTAGACGGATTTTATTAATCACTCATTACATCTGGCCTCGTACGGCTCTGAATCCAGCAGTGAAGTTGTGATCTGTCAGTGGCTCTGCAACAATTGTGTTGAGATTACATATCAGTTGCTTCTGCATCGGTTTAAGTGGCTCCTTCTCATAAGATAACCAACCCATTGCACAGATACTGCAGGTTCTGTGCACAGATCCAGGCAGCACTGTCCACGTCTTGGGTTATGGAACTAAAAATGTGTATTCTATTTCAGTTGTTGAAAGCAGCTGGGGAGATGTTTTTTCTTTATCTCTTGTAGCTCTGGGAGAAGGGGGGGCAGATGCCTTTTGATAATGGGCCAGCTGTTAAAACCAGGTGGGGCATTGTTTCTTATCTCTTTTCACAATGGGCCATTAAGACTCCCCAAGCTGTTGTTCTCCCCAAGCTGTTCTCCCCAAAGCAGTACATCCACATTCCATCATCCTATTGTGATATGCTCCACCCAGTGGGGAGAGCCAACCATTCCTACCTGGATAAAACTGAGATGTAGGAACACGAAGGCATCTAGCTTCACCCGATTTCCAGGAGGAAGACTGCACCCTTCTCACCATTCCTAGACCCTTTTTCCACAAGATCATCTCTACTTTAACAGAACCACATCTGCCACTCCAAGAGAACTTACTTTTGGACTGCTTCCAACACCCTGACCAACAGGGTGTCAGATTGTAGCTCTGACTCTGTCAGGGTTTTCCAGGATTGTTGTTTGTTTGTTTGCTTGTTTAGTTGGGTTGCCCTGTGAAAAGATCAGTTTTGTTTTCTACTACATTTTTATTGTTAATATTCCTAGTAAAGTACTGTTATTCCTATTCCCAAATCTTTGCCTGGAAGCCCTTAATTGCAAAATTATAATTTGGAGGGGGTGAGGGGTTTACATTCTCCATTCTGAGGGAAACTCCAGCTTTCCCTGGCAGATACCTGTCTTTCCAAACCAAGGCAGTGGCTCCTTCTCATAAGATAACCAGCCCATTGCACAGATACTGCAGATTCTGTGCACAGATCCAGGCAGCACTGTCCACCAGAGACCACGCTGGTGGAACCCAACATATAAAACTCCTCCTGCTTCTCTCAGCCCTGATAAAAGAGGGGGAGTGTAGCACCATTTCAAAAATGTGGGTCTGTATCCCTCCTGCACTACTTTGGAGTTATAAGGAACCAGTTCAGTCTGTTGAATTGTCCCTGAAGGAAAAAAACCCAAAAATACCGAAATCTATGAAAAGCTACTGGAATATGACTTTTAAAGCTGGTTGTGGTTGTCAGCAATACTGAGGAGCTCATGGAAGATGTTGAGGAGTACACTAAGTTTGTTTGTCTTCTCTGAAAAAAGAGGCTTTTTACAAACAGCATGAAAACCAGGAAAACTGGAACCAAAGAAATGACAAATACAGTGAAAAAGTAATGGTGGTCATCAGCAGCAAATTCTGCCCAAAGCTGAAGTGAGCTGTGGAATAATACTCAATAATAAAGAGCTACTTTACTAAAATAAACTGACAAGAATCTGCCTTCCCCAAAAAACCCAACAAAATAAAATAAATCCCAGTTCACTATTTGCTTTGTGGTACAACAGACACTGTCAGGGCACAGCGGAGGCAGCTGCTCCACGAGGGTCAGTGGCCAGGAGCCACAGGAGCAGGACAGCTGGGGACCAGCCACAACACCTGAGTGAGGCAAGCAGGGCACACCTGGCACAACATCCAGGGTTCAGATTTCTAGGCAAGTCTTCAGGGGTGAGGAAGGTCTGAGGTCAAGCATGGAAATCAGTCCTCAGGTCAATTTTGGGTCCAGTGATGATGACCAAGGTCAGACATATTACAGAGGTTGCCAGGCAGGCCCATTGTGATGAGACATGTCTGAAATCAAGTGAGGAAGTCAGACCATGGATCTGCAGGCAAATTAGGCTTGCAACACATTTACAAATTTATTATTTTAATTCAGGGAATACATATTTCCTTTCCTTACTTCCTGCAACCATTCAATCCCTACCCAGATCATCTCTCTCTGTTGACACAGTCTGCAGCACTGTGTACATGTTCCAGCTCACAGGATCACACAAATCAACATGAGCCAGTCCTGATCTGTCTCCGAGTAGCACACTTCAGCAGGACAACCAGAGCTTCAGGGAAAAGTTTTTGAAGCAGTCCTTGGAAAACGTACTTGTTTTGAATCATCTGTGATCTCAGCACAGTGCAAGGCTCACTGGGTCTGTGGAATGCACTGGTTTGAGATGTAATAGTGAACCACAGCCCCTAGGCACTACCAAAGATGGCTTCTGATCATTGAGAATTGTTATTTCTCTTTCTCTTTTTCTTTCTCTTTTTCTTTTTTCCCTAATACTACCTCCAAGCCAGTCTCTCAGTGTTGTGGTGCAATACTTCATTCAGCAGCAACCAGGGTTAATTGACAGTACAAACAGCAACTGTGCAGAGTCTCCAGGCAGGGACCCTGCATTTTGTGCTGTGAGAGTCTTACGTATTGTAAGTGTGAAGAGATATTTTAAATATGCATACTTACAAGCATGGAGAGGTGGGTTGATATTTTTTATCAGTTTTGTTTTGAACACTTGTAACAGTTGGAAAAAAAACAAGTAGGAATCAAGCCAGTGAGCGCAGCCCTTTTAAGTACTTGATTTTTGGTTTTGTGTGAATATCAGAAAGATGAGTTTGTTGAATAATCTGATGGTGTTAAAGGGCTGCTTTGGTTCTTCAGTAGGCATTTGGAATTTTGGGGGTAGCTACATTTTATAGAGAAAAAAAAAAAGGAAATGCCCTGTGAAAAGATCAGTAACTGAGTTTAATACAAGATTTTGTTAAGAATGCAAGTAGAATAATTCTAAACTTCCATACATGTATTTTGTACTGTGTTGCTTGTGATTCATAGATGCAAGAGGCCTTTGGATAAGAAGCCTTCACTGAGATATTTTCTGAACACAAAAATATGACTGAGCTCTCAGATGAAGATGACTCAAAAATGAATCTGAAGGCAGAAACCTTTTCATATCTGGTCAGGAGGAATTTGACTCCTTTCTTTAATGCCTGGGGATATCCAGTCTGGGCAAACCCTTCCCAGCAGCTGGCTGTTTCTTCCCCCATCTGATCAGATGATCCCATGAAGCAATGTATCTCCTAAGCAGGTTTTGACTCATGAAAATGTGATTGTCTGTCATAAAGCCGGTGCTCTGCAGTAGTTTTAAATGGTGTCTGAATGGTGTGGTGTTCTAATGAATCTGAGAAGCACCTCTGCATTGTACATGTGATAGAAGAGTTCGTTCTTGCCTTCCTACCAAATCTGCCTTTTTCTGTGTGAGTCCCACTATTTCCTTTCCCAACAGGAGTAATTTTAACCACAAAAGAGGAAGCATTGGCTCTCTTATTACCAATGAAACCAAGAAACCCCTTCCCATTTTTTACTTTCTCTGTTTCCTTATCTCAAAAATGTTCTCTGTTCCATACTTACTCTGATTTCAGGTATGCAAAGTTTGTTAATTATAATAATTAGGAGAAGAGTTGGAATGGGGGGAGGAAATGTCACTTTAAAAACAGAGACACATTAAGAAATAATAAAGCTGGAAGTAAGTGGAAGAACTCAGGTGAAATTATGGCTACAGCAATGAGAAATTAGGATGATCATTTAAAGGAAAATCTTGATGGGCAGCACAGGAAAGGCCTTGATGTGTGTTTAATTGTTTTGAAAGAGGTTGCCTTCGTGCTCTGCCTTCAGAGTTAGCAACTGTGTAGTGAGGAACCGCTGCTTTTGCTCATATCAGAAGTAAAAGATTATTCAGACAGTGAACTTACCTCCTTGATCCTTAGCTAGAGTAAATTTGCAGATATCTTGTACATGTAAAATTGTGGCAACTCAGTCTGCATGAGGATCTAAGACAGCAGGTGCCTCACCTAGCAGGATTGAATGTCATGGCAGGAACACAGCACTGGAGTGTTTCTACAGTGGTCTGTTTTGATCTCCAATCTAAACAACCAGATCCATGTCCTGTTCTTAAACACTACACTGAATTTCCCCCAAGTTAAAACATGCACAAGCCAATTTTTATGGTGCATTTTGAGAGCCTGAGCAAAGCCATTCCCTGTATTATGGCTGTGTTTTCTTTTTCTAGTGAATGTTACAGAATTCTTGCCTTGCTGTAAGGTCATTGAGGCACCACAAGGGACTGCAGTGACAGAGTCAGAGGCTCTCTGCATCTCCTCCTGATCACATGAATGTAGATCACAGTGACATTGAGAGAGTGCAGGTGACTTGCTGTGAGCAGGAGATGGTGCTGAAGTGCTGGACCTCATGATCAGCTGAGGAATTTCCAGGAAACCAGCAGATTGTCCAAAAGCCTGTCAAGATAAATGATTTATAATTAAGCAGCAGGATGTGAAAAGGCTTGCTCTGGTATGTAAACTGATTCCACATAAAATGAAAAAGTGTTTTTATTCTCTTGTAACCAGGTAGAGACATAAAGGCTAAAATCACAGGATTTGTCTTAGACAATGTGAGATAAACAATGGACAACCAGCATGAACTGGACAACTGAAGTGGGGGTTTTAGATCTCTTGGACAGCAAGAACCTTGCAAGGCCAACACTACCTGGGTTAGTACTAATACCTTACACAAGACTGCTTAGGAAATAATTTCAGGAACACTGAATTTTAAAAGACTGAACAGATGTGTGTCCAGCGCCAGAACTTCTTCAAATGCCATTTCTCTCTTTTATTTCTCCCAAACAACATTGTGTGCTTTTCATCTGTGGTCCAGCAAGAAAAGGTGAAAGGAAACAAAATTTAAAAGAAAAAAAAAAAAAGGAGTAAAGGGGGAAAGAGTATGAGCGAGAGACACCAGGATTGCAAAGAAAATAAAGAAATGGAGAAATAAATATTGTAAGGGAACATGAAAGAATCTGAGGTGGGATAAAACAGAAAATGAGAAGGAGTAGAGGTGTAATTCTCTGCTTTGTCTTAAAAAAAGAATAGACACCTTTGGAGGAAAATTTAAATTCTTATAAAAGATAGTGTCTGCCATGTAAAACACATACATATCACTTTATTTTGTCACTTGGCTTGGCAAGGATCATCATTTATTAGAGAAAGTCAGGCGTATCCTATAAAGGAAGACTTAGCTGTCAGAGCTAAACATAAAGAGAGCAGAATGCTCAGTGTACAGATGTAATTAATAAGTCTGACCATAAGAATCAACACTGATGTCCTTCCAAAATGGCTCTAATGACGTTTTTCCAGCTGAAGACAGGATCTCAAAGACTGGGCATCATGAGCTTTCTGGAGGAAAACCAGAAGCTGGCTCAGGTTTGAACCACAAGAGAGTTTTGCTGCAGCAGTCAGAGCATCTGCACACTGTGGTGTGTGTATTCTCAGAAGTGAATGTCACTGTGGCTCCTTCCCTCAGATCTGAGTTCCTTTCCAAAGCAAAAGTTAATGTGCCAAGGAGTGATGAGCATCCAGGTCCTGTTCTGAGAGGCAGCTGGGATGTGGCCAAGATGCCCACCTGAAAACAAGGACTGCAGGCATCATGAAGAATGCTATTCTGATAAACTTATTGTCCTTCCCACTCAACCCCTGGGAAGGTCTGACAAACTTGTTGTCCTTCCCATCAAACCCCAGGGTTCAGCATGCAGAAATGTCCTTCTGAAGCTTTCTGAAAGTGCTGTACCTAACTATCTTCACCTCTGCCTCTTGCTGTGGCATCTGCTGCCTCCTGAATCAAGACAGACTTGAGAGGTAAAGACTGATTCTTATCTGTAAGAGATGGGTACCTCTGTCAGCCAAATCCATATTGAAGAGGGGATCAGGAACCTCCCTTCAGCAATTCTGTAGGCAAACCCAGCATCATCTCCCAAGATCCCTCTTTTGTCATGACATCTCAAGAAAAACTTTGTTTTCCGAATTTGGGGCAGGGAGACTGTTTCTAGCAAGTTACATTTTCTTGCAAATCGGTCTCCTGGTGTGAGTTTTGCTCTGCCCTGTCAACCTTCCAGGAGCCCCTAAAACCACTTGTAAAACATCGGTCAATCTCTGCGTGTCTTATCTGCCTCTTTTTCTTCCTCAAAACCCTGCTGCTGTAAGTTCCAGAACTGAGCTGGGGGAAATAAAAAAGAGAAGTCCATTGCAATGTTTGGGTTTGCAGTCATGTTGGACAAAAAATAGTTTTCTCCATTGTGAAAGTATCCAGCAGCTTTAGAAACTAGGAGACAAACACTTGGCAACAGCCAAGATTTTAGTCCAGTGGCTAAACCAGAAACCTGGAAAATACACTTCTTCAGGCAGAAATGACAAAAATTTGTACTCAGATTTCTGATGGGAAAAAAAAACAACCACCCAGAACTGATTTTTCAGGTTGTATTTTTAATCCCAAACTGGAAACTCCCAGCTCCTCAAAGAGTACAGATATCATTGACGAAAGGGAGGAACATACAGACTGGAGATTGGGAAATTTTAGAGAGCCAGGACATTGCTTAAGACTTCTGTGTATCTGATTTGCAGTGATGCCTCTGATACACCACCCTTCTCTCACACTAGAAATTTCTCCCTGGGGGACTCTGGTTTTTATCCTTCTTGTTACATTTAATTGCTTTCTCTCCCCTTCCTTGCCATGCCCTTATCCTGCCACATCTCAGGAGAATCTCCAAAACCCAACTTTTTCCTGCTACCTCCTGGGCAAACTGTGGCTGCCACTGAATACTACACAGCCTGCTCTGTTTCTGTCTTCACAAATGATTCTCCAAAGTGTTCAGGACCTTCCTCACATGCTCTACAGATGAACATTGCATTGTTCCTGCTCCTGGTCAGTCCAGCACATTCAGCAGTATTCTCGTCTACAGGTGCAGAACACACTGAAAAGTTAAAACCTCTGTGTTGGGAGGCTGGATGGTGGGAATCTGGGACATGTCACTCAGAAGACATCCTCATGCAAAGAGTAGAATTAACATTTATTATTGAAAACAAACAAACAAACAAAAACAACAAAACCTAATCAACACACAATGTGCTAAGGAGAAGGAAACACTACAGCCATAAATAATTTTCCCCTTCAGAGGAGGGACAAGGACACTCCACTGAATGCTCTTCTTTCAAATTCTGCTCCAGTGATATGAAGGACAAGTATCCTTTCATGAAACGGTGATGGCCTTTTCCACATCATTGAGATATTGGCTGGACCAGGAGTCAAGGGAAGTGATGGAGAATTAGGACCTTGTTTCTGAAGGAGGAGAGTGGAAAGGTTCACAGAGGGTCCTTGACATCAGCCTGAGCTATTTCATCCAGGACTGAAGTCCAGCTTGTAAAGGGATGAAGAGGCACAGCCTGGGAACTGAGGTACTTTGAAGCTCGGATTTTATGTCCTTCCTCAGAGAAGTGTGACTGCCTGTTCACAAATCCGATAGCAACTTGTGAAGCAAAGAACATTATTCCAGTTACTGTAAGTGTTGGGGTCTGTGTTTCCCTTGACATGAATTGCAGCACATTTTTCTGCAAAGAGTAAATTAGGCTCCCCAGGCTTCCAGAACCTGTAAAGGAAAGTTCCTTTATTGGAAATGCACTAGCATGCATGAGAGTGCATGTGGAGTCACCTCAAACAGTTGTGGAAGAGAAAAGGAAAGTCACTGTGACAGAAATCAGGAGCCATAGTTTCGACTAGAAAATTATTTAAGTTTTCTGACTTGCTGAGCAGCTGAAGTCACAAATCCCCCTCTGAGAAATACCTGCCTTACACAATGTATTGGTCACTTGGACAGAAGGCATGAATTACAGGACTCTCCTCACTCCACCAGCATACTCACGTGGCTGTATTGTCATATGGAGTCCGATCCACCCACTGCCACTGCCCATTTTCATAAGCAGCTAAGCCTATGTAGTATTTTGTTTCATAGATGTTACTAACTTTTTCTCTTATCAAGTTGAAGAGGAACTCCTGGAAAAAAGCACAAAGTCAATGAGGGGCAGGAGTGAGCCCAGGGAGGCACCAGGAGTCCCAGTGGGGTGGGGCTGGTGGCAGAGGGAGGGGCTGGTGCTGCAGAGGTGCAGACAGGACATTCCCCCTCCCTGCAGGACAAGGAGGGGCTCTGAGTCCCCTGCAGGGCCCAGCACTGTGTCTCTGCCTGCTGGGTCCTTCTCTCAGCCCTGAGCACGTACCTGCTCTGCCTTGCTGTTGATCACCACCAGCTGGGAGCCCATCCCAGTGCAGTTCTGCTCACTCTCAGCCCATGACATCGTGTCAGGGGACAGGAAGTAGCAGCTTGCTTGAAAGAATCTCCATCCCTTCGGGCAGCACATCCAGCCATCCACTGTGGAGGAAAAAAATCCTGCTTTTGAACAAGGTATGCTGTACTTCACAACTGTGAGTTCAATGTTCCAGGTGTTAGGAGTGGGGTTTGAACTCTTTAGTCTGAACAGACGTAAATGCTCTCTTCTGCTCTCCACAAGTAAAGCTGCCAGCAGCCTGGCAGGCTCCTGACACAAGGCCCCTGCCTGAAGGGGTCCCTTCCCTTTCTCTGTCTGTCCTGCCATGTCTGTGCAACCTCTCTTTGGTGAGAGACATGGTTTCTGCCTTAGCCTTCTTGAGGAAGCAAGATGGGAAGTAGTTGGCTTGCGCTTTTCTAGAAACTCTTCCCTCAGGGCAGTGTTGTCCAAGCTCTCAGCTCATGCACACTGAGAGAGCAAACTGCTCTGAGAGCCTTGCTGCCAGCACAGGCAGCTCCTTCCACAGCCAGCTTATCCCAGAGACCTGCCTTATGCCCAGAGATTCAAATGGTGCATTAAAAGCTACAGATCCATTCTCACAAAGGTCAAGGCTGCATAAGAAGGGATCTCTGACCTGAGTTTGGGAACTTGCACTACTGGTGTTCGAGCACTCCACATTGCCATCATGCTTGTGAACAGGCAGTGAGCCAGCACAGGACTGGAGCTGGATTGAACCAGCCAGTATAAAAGCACTTTCATCTAGATTAGTAGACCTGACTTGCATTAGAGGGGTTGTGTGAGCAGAAGAGTAGAAAGACTGGTGAAATGCAGGTATGGAATGACCCACCCTCTCTCACTGGCCTGGAGCATGTTTTCATTACATCCTAAGCAAAAATGTACAATACAGTGTCTTCTTCCCTCTATTCTCCAGATTCCTTCCTTAAAACAATCCACTTGCCGTGACCGGCAATGATATTCCCCACCTCAAAAGTTGAGGGGAAACCAGACTAAATTTTGGTGAAGTTCTTTGTGTTGATTATGAGGCTCTCAGCATCACTCACTTTTTTCTGCCAAACTTCTGGGGACACAGTACCACTCTGTAGAGTTCTGGAGGAGAGTCTTGTGCTGGCTATACCTTCCATCGAGTAAAGCCACTGAGAGGAGACAAGAGAGAAAAGCAAAGGAAAGTGCTATTGTCATCCTTTCCACCTCATGCATGAGCAACCTGTGCAATCCTCCACCTTCTGTTTTGGAGCCTGAACAGAGACTTGGTTATGTTAACAAGATATGAAAACTGGACTGAGGAAGGAGGTGAGAAAGCAAACCACTTCTCCCACTACCAGTCATTCCTTCCCTCGAATGAGATTCTCGCACCTCTGCTGGCTGAGAGACTTGCCCAGCTGAAAGCTGGAATTAGAAATCCTATGAGGAGGGGGCATGGAAACATAAAAAGAAGTCATAGAACAAGCTAATAAGGGAGGAGAAGCCTGTTTTGATTAAGGGTATTTGCCTGCTGGCAGAGGGACTAGGACAGGCCTTTCCACCTGACAAAAAGCAGTCACCTGAGCCCTTCATCCCAAGGGAATTCAGAGAGCCTGGAACTCACCAAGGCAGATGGTCACAAAGGCGGCTTTGATGGCAAGGGCAAAACTGAGGAAGAGCCAGATGTTCAGCCAGGAGCAGCTTCTCTCTTCTGCTGGGGCTGAAAAGCACAAAGCAAGAGTGAGCAGGTGCCAGCCCAGAGCTGGGGGCAGGATGAGCCAGTGGCTCTGTACCCCAACACCCTGCTGGTCCCTTGTTGCAAGGGCTGGGGAGCCCCAGAGGTGCTGGAAGCAGGTCCTGCTGCCTGTCACTAGCAGTGCCTCAGAGCCACCGAGTGCAGCAGCACAGGGGCTGCCCTGAGGCTGCTGCCTCATTTCCCTGTTTATCAGGAGACCTGCCTGTACTCTGCCCAAGCCTCACTCCCTCCTTGTCCTGTCAGACCTCCTTTCTCCTCAACACATCTTCCTCGTTGCCTTCCATATCCCCTGTCTGTCACAGATGGCTCTTTCTGGATCTCCCTGCTGTTCCTCTCTCTTGAGAGCTTCTTTCTCTCACTGCCTGTGTTTTGCCTCTGGCCCGTGAGCCCCTTTCTGCAGTGGCACCATCCCCCAAAGGAGTGACTGCCCAGCTCAGGCTGTGCACAGCCAGACACACAGAAGGGATTGTTTGCACAGAGGGAAAAGGCACTTGGGAGCTCTTGGCAGAGCCCTGGCTGGGTTGTCCTTTGAGACAGCAGAGATGGGAGCAGGGACTTGTGCTCAGCGTGACACAGAGAGCTTCCCCAGGGGAAACACAGAAGGATGGCAGCCTTCAGCCCCACTCTTTGCAGACAAACCACTGAAGGCAATAGCAGGGCATGGTCTGCCTGGACTTCCCTTCCCCCTGGCTCTAGGAAAAAGGTCATTCTGCCAGCCTGGCCCCTGCCCACGTCCCTCATCTCTTGCTTTGCTCATGTCCTAAGCCCCACGTGCTGTAGGAGGCCGGCCACGGCACGGTGCCCAGGATCCGTGGCAGCCCTGTCTTTCCCCCAGCTCCTCTGACAGGAGGAGAGAAAGGAAGGAAGGTTTGGGGGTTACCTGCAGTTCCAGGGCTGACTCTACCTTGCTCATTCCTCATCCCCACAAGAGGATCACTCTTCTCCAAGGGTCCCTGTGAGCAGTGTGGCCACAAACACAGCCTTCCTCCTGCACAGGGCACTTCCCACACTGGTGGCTCTAATGTGATGTGCTGAAATAGCCATGTCCTGGGTATACCCCATGGAGATTGGGGAACTTCCTTCATTTCCCTGCCAGGACATTTCACAAGATGCTCATTGCAACAAAAATTCAGTGAGGCAAATGAAAACAGATGAAGAGGAGCATCAGTGCAGCTCAGTCTCCCTTTGCACAGCCTCAGGCAGTTTCATAGGTCATCCATGGCCTTCCCTCTCTGGTGTCTGCTCTTTCCTGCAGAGGGTCCATGTCTGTGGAAATACAGACAGGGGCCGGTAGATTTGGCATTTGCTGGCAAAGGGTTCAACCCAGCTGGCAAAAGGGAGCCCAAAATGGCAGGAAAGCAGATCTGAGAGTCAGTCTGGGCAGTGTCCATGGGCATCCTGAGCCCAGAAATCCAGAGCACGACAGAGAACTTGCTAACGTTGTTTGGTTGAATTCCATGGGAAAGGAAGCTGGGCCATTGAGCGAAGAGGCTCAATATTATTTTTAGGAGTGATCTGAGATTCCATTTTCTTCCTGTGGGACAAGCCAACTCTTTCTTCACAGCACTTAGTTGATACAGTTTTCTCAGACCTCGTGTCCAACACCTGTTGTCTGGGAGTTTTCTGATTGCTGCATTTGTTGGTCAGAAGGTCATTTGTGCCTGCCTGCTAACATTCCGGGGGTTTCCATTTTTCCTTTATGGCTTCTCCTGGAACAGATGGGATTGTTTACACAGATGCACTTGGTTTCCAACCCAAGCATAGGCTGTTGTCTAAAGGAACCTTTCATACCAAGATGGGCTTTGCATGGGAACTTGCCAATTGCTGACCTACACTTAGAAGAGATGGCAGGCTAGCTACTCATTTATTACAGCAGGCCTGATTTCATGAGGCCTTTCTGTTACAATTCTTCCCCCTGCCACAAGACAAGATGACCTGGCACTGTGGGGCAGAGGGATCACTGGGCACAGCCAGAGTCAGCCTGTGTGCATGACAGATGGCAAAGTCTCACTTCCTTGTGAGTGCAGAATGCTGCAGACATGGGTGGAACAGAGATGGGAACACAGCCTTGGCTCTTGTTCCATCATATGGTTCGTCCCTGTGGAGAGGGATGCAGGGATGCAGGGTCACAGGAGTTGGAGAGCTCCTAGCAAGAGCACAGGCATTTCAGCTGAAGCATCAGACCATCAGGGCACAGAAGTGCTTACAAGTGAGGACAAGCCAAAGCTCAGTGTAGAAGAGATCCTCCCATTCTGTCATTTTGTGCACAACACGCTGCAGGCAGGCTCAGACCCTGCATTTCTAAACACCTCTGTGTCCCTAATGTGCACGAGCTCTCACCCCACATAAAAGCACATTCACAAGACTGGTGCAGCCTCCCACCAGCCCCCCAGGAAGTGCAGCTGCAAGAACACATCCCCTTAGTGGAGGCAGAGATTCCCCAGGTCCCAGACACTTCCCACTGTGAGAGATGTGGGGTTGGTGTGTAGGCACACCTCTTCCAGCAGCCTGTGAAGCACAGGTGAAAGCCCAGGGTGACACTGTCACAATGCAGAGCAGTGGCTCTGTGCCTGCTGCAGCCCTCAGTGCCCTGAGCGAGGTCACCCACGGCCCTCAGCTGCCAGGGAGCTTCTGACAGACAGACAGAGCTGCAGAGCCCCCAGAGCTCAATGGCCACTTCCTTCCCACTTCTCTCTCCTCCCTCTCTTCAACTCCTCTGGCTTCTTCTCCACTTTGTTTTCAGCCTCTTTCTTCTGTGCCTCAGCAGCCTTTCCCTCATGCCCTGGTTACTGTTAAGGGAGGGGTCATGTTCTTCCTTAACAGCAGTGGTTTGGGGGGAAATGCCCCCTCACATAGCTGTGGGTATTCAAGTCACACAGCTGCTTGCATTCACACTCCTGTTTTATCCCTTGCTGCTGTCCAGGCCACTGGGAGAGGGGAGAAGCATCGCAGCCCCAGAGGGGCTGCGGAGAGCACGGTGGTCGTGTTCCCACCCCAGGACACCAAGGAACATCAACTCAAGTGACATCAGAGAAGGAGTTAGTTCTGCATCAGATACACATCTGCACTGAGACCTCGAGAGGACTGGGACACCAGGCAGCAAGGGAAGGCAGGATATTTGCAGCACTGCACTTCTCCAGTTCCCTGATACCACCACAGGTCTCTGCTGACGACTGCTTTCTCACAGCTGCCTGTGACACGTGTTCACATCTGCTTGTGTTACTGACTGTATCCTGTGGGGTGAAGGCAAGGCCCTACAAGTGTCAATACTGCAGCAGGGAGAAGAGCCTTGTTGAGAGGGACTTCTTGCACAAGAATACAGTGATAGCACAAAATGGCTTTAACCTGACAGAAGGTAGGTTCCAATTAAAGATGAGGAAAGAACACATTACTGTGAGGTAGGTGAGGCACTGGAACCAGCTGCCCAGAGGAGCTGTGGATGTCCCATCCCTGAAATGTTCAAGGCCTGGCCAGATGGGGATGTGGACAGCCTGGTCTAGTGGAAGGTGTCCCTGCCCATGACCTAGGAGGATTGAAGTGAGATGATCCTTCCAAGTCCCTTCCAACCCAAACCATTCCATGATTCACAGATTAGACCCCAGCAGGTTAGGGATGGGAAAGGAAGAGAGAGATGCACACAGAGCACAGGACTTTCTTTCATTGGTGTGGTGTATTTTCTCTTGCCAAGGATTTCAGAATCTGTTCAGCAAACCCAGTACAGCTGGAGGACATTTTGTGTGTGACACAACAAACAGCAGACAGCTCTGCTCAAGGAGACAAAGGACATTGACTCTCTGGAGATCTGTCTTCCATTTCTGTGTCTTCCTCCTGGAGAAGTCCATCTCTTTTCAGCCAGAGGCCCCTGGACCCCATCAGGGAGAAGAGCACACAGGAAGACAGGACCTGCTTTGATGAGCCTGAGCCCTCCTGTGTTCCCTGAGCCACCACCCCATGCACTGGGGATGCTGGACAAAGCTCACTGCACTTCCACACACATGGTCCCACCCTGCACAGTGAAGGAAGATGTGTCAGAGCTCTCCCCCACTCCCAGCACAGCCAGCTCACTGCTCAGCTCCCAGCTTTGCTCAGGACAGAGGTGTTTCCATCACACAGTGACTGCTGCAGCTTCACAAATCCGATGATGCAGCAAATCCGATCTGACATCGTTCCAATTCTTGAGAGTTCCTTCAAATGCATGGATTACAGTGCAATTTTCACCAGGTAAATTATTTGGTTCTCTTTCTCGCCAGAACCTGGGACAGAGACAGGCTTGTTACTCCTCAGTGTGCACTGTAAAGCCCTGCTGGAAAAGGCCACAGCAGGATGCAAGGCTTGAAGGGAAGAGACAGAAACTCCCACTGCTGATTCATGGACAGAAGCAGTGCCCTTGCTCCCTTTCTGATATCCCACTGGCTCCAGTGTCACATGGAAACCTGCCTCCCTCCTACAGCCTTCCAGCACAACAGGGCCCTGCTCCATCCCTCTGGGGGAACTGATCAGCACCACTCAACCCATGCACCTCACACCCAGCAGAGGCCCGTGTCAGCCTGCAGGGCGAGTTCATGACAACTCCCTTTGTTGCACCAACAGGCACCTTCACATCTTCCCTACTTTCTTTCCCAGCCAGGAGTCACAGCAAGCACTCTTCATCCAGAGATACTCACGCTGCTGTCGCATTGTATGGAGTGTTGTCCACCCACTGCCACTGGCCCACCTCCTCTGCAAACAGACCAATGTAGAAATTGTCTGGTTTAGGGTCTTTAGATTGCTTTATCTGCTCAGAGAGGAAAACCTGTCAATCAGAGAGAGTACAAGATCCATGAGGGGCAGGAGCCAGCCCAGGGAGGCACCAGGAGTCCCAGTGGGGTGGGGCTGGTGGCAGAGGGAGGGGCTGGTGCTGCAGAGGTGCAGACAGGACATTCCCCCTCCCTGCAGGACAAGGAGGGGCTCTGAGTGCCCTACAGGGCCAGCACTGTGTCTCTGCGAGCTGGGTCCCTCTCTCAGCCCTGAGCACGTACCTGCTCTGCCTTGCTGTTGATCACCACCAGCTGGGAGCCCATCCCAGTGCAGTTCTGCTCACTCTCAGCCCAGTTCATCTTATCAAGGGACAGGAAGTAGCAGCTTCCCTGAAACCTTCTCCAGCCCTTTGGGCAGCACGTTCAGCCTCGGCCTGTACAGGGAGAGGACAGAGAGATGGAGGCTACGGGCAGGAGATGGCGACTGCAAAGATCCAGGTTTTCCAGGGACAGTGCTCATGTCCTCATTACAGACTTTTCCCGAGAGAATGCTTGAAAACTCAGGGAGAGTACAGACATTCCTTACATTCCTTCCCATGGCTTTGGGGTCTGACCAGTGAGCTTTGTGTACCCCAAGCTGTGGGATTCCTTGTGAGGGGATCTCAGGTCTGGAGAAGGTTCTTTGGGTGCTGTGGTTTGACTTGTCCTGGTACAGCCTCCTGGAGGCCTTTAGCCCCAAGGAGGAGGGGACATTGCCAGCACTGACCTGTGCCTTGTGGCACCGCTGAGTCGCACTTCCACTCCGAGAACTGCTGCTGCAGGGCTGTGGGCTGGGCACTGCTGTGGCAGAAGGGAACCACTGCCAAGGGAGAGAGCAAAGGCAGCAGGATTAGCCCTTCCTCCCAGCTCCTCACACAGCATCTCTGGCCCCTTGGCTCTCCTGCCCCCATTTCCCCACCCAGCACTGTCCCAGCTGTCCCCTCTCCTGGCCCAAAGCAGTGGCACAGCTGCCTTCCCAGCCAGACAGAGACTGCCTTCCAAGTCAGACAGCAGAAGGAGCCCTGGAAGCACATCCCACAGAGGAGGTGCCACACACAGTGGGCAGCACTGCTCCCAGCCAAGCACAGCCACTCTGCCATGCACACAGCTACAGCCCAGCTGCCAGCCTACAAAGCAGCCTCTCACTCTCAGTTTGTCTCTTCCCAAACTACACATCACAAGGCATTTGGAGGAGCTGGGCCTGTTCCATCAGCAGCACACAGTGAAGGTGAAGGTGATCACACACAGCTGGAGCTGCTGAAACCAGGGTGGAGCATAAACTCCTGGGACTCACTAGCTCCCAGTCTGTGGGGAATAATGCACTGTGGCTGACAGGCCACAGGCACTGTCTGAAGGATTTACTGTGCCTCAGACCCTCAGGAGTATGGATTAGGAGCTGGTCAGGGTGTGCTTAACAACCCAGATGTCCCTTGTCATCAGTCATTTAATGTAGAAATATTTTTCCTTGTGAGCAGAACAATCATGGTGGCTGCAGGGCCTGGTGAGTGAATTGCTGTACTGGAGGAAGGCTCAGAGGAGATGGGCAAGGGCAATGCCTGGCTGAGCACCCCCATTGCCACTAAAGGTGACCTTATCCCTACCCAGAGAGAAAGGATGGGAAGAGAGATGCCTTTTGGTTTCATTCAGCTGAGGGATTGGAGCTGCTGTGGAAGTGTTCATCCCTGTAGGGATCAAAAGGGGTCAGTGTCTTCCTCAGTTTGCCATGAAACCTCTGCTTGCTGAGGGACACTGCTACTGCCTTAGCCTCCCTGAGGAAGCAGGATAGGAAATCATTGGCTCACGGTGCTCTGGAAACTCTTCCCTCAGGGCAGTGTTGTCCAAGCTCTCAGCTCATGCACACTGAGAGAGCAAACTGCTCTGAGAGCCTTGCTGCCAGCACAGGCAGCTCCTTCCACAGCCAGCTTATCCCAGAGACCTGCCTTATGCCCAGAGATTCAAATGGTGCATTAAAAGCTACAGATCCATTCTCACCAAACATGAGGCTGCATGAGAAGGGATCTCTGACCTGTGTTTTGGTGAAGGGCATTTGCCTGCTGGCAGAGGGACTAGGACAGGCCTTTCCACCTGACAAAAAGCAGTCACCTGAGCCCTTCATCCCAAGGGAATTCAGAGACCCTGGAACTCACCAAGGCAGATGGTCATAAAGGCGACTTTGATGGCAAGGGCAAAACTGAGGAAGAGCCAGATGTTCAGCCAGGAGCAGCTCCTCTCTTCTGCTGGGGCTGAAAAGCACAAAGCAAGAGTGAGCAGGTGCCAGCCCAGAGCTGGGGGCAGGATGAGCCAGGGGCTCTGTACCCCAACACCCTGCTGGTCCCTTGTTGCAAGGGCTGGGGAGCCCCACAGGTGCTGGAAGCAGGTCCTGCTGCCTGTCACTAGCAGTGCCTCAGAGCCACCGAGTGCAGCAGCACAGGGGCTGCCCTGAGGCTGCTGCCTCATTTCCCTGTTTATCAGGAGACCTGCCTGTACTCTGCCCAAGCCTCACTCCCTCCTTGTCCTGTCAGAGCTCCTTTCTCCTCAACACATCTTCCTCGTTGCCTTCCATATCCCCTGTCTGTCACAGATGGCTCTTTCTGGATCTCCCTGCTGTTCCTCTCTCTTGAGAGCTTCTTTCTCTCACTGCCTGTGTTTTGCCTCTGGCCCGTGAGCCCCTTTCTGCAGTGGCACCGTCCCCCAAAGGAGTGACTGCCCAGCTCAGGCTGTGCACAGCCAGACACACAGAAGGGATTGTTTGCACAGGGGGAAAAGGCACTTGGGAGCTCTTGGCAGAGCCCTGGCTGGGTTGTCCTTTGAGACAGCAGAGATGGGAGCAGGGACTTGTGCTCAGCGTGACACAGAGAGCTTCCCCAGGGGAAACACAGAAGGATGGCAGCCTTCAGCCCCACTCTTTGCAGGCAAACCACTGAAGGGAATAGCAGGGCATGGTCTGCCTGGACTTCCCTTCCCCCTGGCTCTAGGAAAAAGGTCATTCTGCCAGCCTGGCCCCTGCCCACGTCCCTCATCTCTTGCTTTGCTCATGTCCTAAGCCCCACGTGCTGGTAGGAGGCCGGCCACGGCACGGTGCCCAGGATCCGTGGCAGCCCTGTCTTTCCCCCAGCTCCTCTGACAGGAGGAGAGAAAGGAAGGAAGGTTTGGGGGTTACCTGCAGTTCCAGGGCTGACTCTGCCTTGCTCATTCCTCATCTCCACAAGAGGATCACTCTTCTCCAAGGGTCCCTGTGAGCAGTGTGGCCACAAACACAGCCTTCCTCCTGCACAAGGCACCTCCCACACTGGTGAGGGGCCTTCCCAGGCTCTAATCTGATGTGCTGAAAAAGCCATATCCTGGGTGTACACCACAGCACAGGGAGATTGGGGAACTTCCATCATTACCCTGGCACGACATTTCACACAATACTCATTGCAGCTCAGAAGCTCCCCAAGGCAAATGAAAACTGATGAAGGGGAGCATCAGTGCAGCTCAAACAGTCTCCCTTTGCACAGCTTCAAGCAGTTTCACAGGTCATCCATGGCCTTTCCTCTCTGGTGCCTGCTCTTTCCTGCAGAGGGTCCATGTCTGTGAAAATACAGACAGGGGCAGGTAGATTGGGCATTTGCTGGCAAAGGGCTCAACCCAGCTGGCAAAAGGGAGCCCAAAATGGCAGGAAAGCAGATCTGTGAGTCAGTCTGGGCAGTGTCCATGGGCATCCTGAGCCCAGAAATCCAGAGCCCCACAGAGATATTGCTAATATTGTTTGATTGAATTCCATTGGAAGAGAGGTTTGGGCTTTAGCAAAGGGGCTCAATATTATTGTAAGAAGTGAGCCCAGATTCCATCTTCTACCTGGGGGAAAAGCCAACTCTTTCTTCACAGCACTTAGTTGATACAGTTTTCTCAGACCTCGTGTCCAACACCTGTTGGCTGGGAGTTTTCTTACTGCTGCATTTGTTGGTCAGAAGGTCATTTGTGCCTGCCTGCTAAGATTCCGGGGGTTTCCATTTTTCCTTTATGGCTTCTCCTGGAACAGATGGGATTGTTTACACAGATGCACTTGGTTTCCAACCCAAGCATAGGCTGTTGTCTAAAGGAACCTTTCATGCCAAGATGGGCTTTGCCTGGTGTTTTGGTTTAGGGTAAAATTGGGAGGAAACTTCCGAAGGGGTTTTTTTGGAACGTAAACTGAATTGCCCCCTCCCCGCAGCCCGTCTGGGAAAAAACTTCTTTTTAGAAAAGTACTAAAAAACATTTATTTGATAGATAAGGTGTTTACAAGTACAAAGAATGAATAATATGAAGTAATAATTTTTTGTTGCTCTGTATAGAGATGGGAAGCAGAGACAGTTTTTGTTGAGGGTTTAGTTTTGCTTATTCAGTTTTTCACCAGTCCCACTCCCTCTGGAGGTCCAGCCCTTGGTGGTTTTTTGGGTTTTTTAGGTTAGAGCAAATTTAAATAGTTTTAAGAAAAAAAGGAAAAAAAACAGTTTAGGGAACTTTTTTGCTTTAGCTAGTTAAAACTAACTAAAAGTACACGGGGGTTTTTGTTTTACTGCTCTTTGTGTTTTAGACAAACTGTTGGAGCAAAGACGTGTTAGGCGGTTTGGGTAAAACAAATTGCACGATGCTTTGTTTTGTTTTGGTTTTTTTGGGTTTTTTTTTTAGTTTTGTATAGTTTTGTTTTGTTTTGTTTTGCTTTTAGAACTATTTTAAATGTACAGAACTTAATATACAGCACAAACAGAACAGACGATTGCAGATGAAGTTTTATAATGTTACTTTACGATATTTTACTTCTTATTTTTATATTGTTAATTTATTACTAGAACTAAATAACTTTTAACTTTATGCACACATAGTTTATATATGTATAAATATACAGTATATAGTTACATACAGAAAATGGCAGTAATATTTAGTGAACAATGGTATTTATTTATAGTTCTTCCTTAACAATTAGATTTTTTTGAGGTATACATCATGCTGTTTGATTTTTTGTATTATTTACTATGTGTAATTTGGTTTTTGAGTAAAAACCATTTTACGGATGGGTTTGTTTGTATTTGAGATAGATTTAATTTAAACTGGTTTTTTAATAAACTTTTGACATGTAGTACTGGGACTTTATTTTTGTTTATTGTGGGTCAGAGCTCAGACTGGGTGGGGTTTGCTTTGTTGGTGGAACTTTGGGTGTTAACTAATTTGGTGGGTTTTGCTAAGTGTTGTTTTTAATTTTTGAAAGTTTTTTTTATTTCATGTTTTTAAGGTGGTTTTTAAGAGTTTGTTGTGCTTTTTTACTTTGTTTGCAGCTGGTGCATGGTAAGGGATAGGGTACATTTATTTAATGTTATGTTAGCCCAGGTGTTGATAAGGTTATTTTTGAAATGAGTTTGATTGTTTGATTTATTTTTTTGTGGTATTATGTTTCTAAAGAATTTGTTTTTTAAGGTTTAGGATGGTGTTTTGGGCAGTGGTATGAGGTACAGGACAGGGTTTTAGCTATTTAGTGGTGGTTTTTCTTATGGTTAGTACGTAATGCTTGTTTTGGGGCAGTGTGATGTAGTTAATTTGTTAGGTTTCTTCATACTCATATTTGAGTATTTGTTATTATATTATAGGGGGTTTACTTGCTTGGTTTGTTTGATGGTAGTATATGTTTTACAGTTATGGATAACTTGAGAAATTATGTATGGTTAAATGTACCTTTTGGGTTTGCATTTATTTATAGGTGTATTTTTGTTCTGATGACATGAGGCATCATGAGTTCACTGAGTTAGGAACAACTTTTTTTTATGTTGTGAATTAAAGTTTATTTTTGATATCTTAATTTTTGTAGCTTGATTTGTTTGTTTGTTGTTTTGGTGTTTTTTATTAGTTTGACTTTTGGGGACATGGGCATTTACGTGGCGGACTTTTACAGGTAGCTTTGTTATTTTTGTAGCAATGGTTTTTTATTTTTTATCAGTTTAAATTGTTTTTTAATATGTTGTTAATTAGCTTTTAAAAAAATTTTTTAGCCATCCCCATAGAGTATTGGCTACTATTTATGAATTAGTGTAGAGGTAGAGTTTTTTTTTTTTTTTGGTAATGTTTAGGGTTAATTGAATGGCTTTGAGTTTAGTAAGTTGGCTTGACTTACTTTTTTTTTTAGTGGCTTGTGCGACTTGTTGTGTGGGGTTTTATACGGCTGCAAAACTTCAGCTGCAGTGTTTTTCTATATAATGGTGTTATTAATGTATTGCAGATGGGTTTTTTAGATTTGTGCACAGGCTAAATGGGGGTGTTGAAGGGTGAGTGGGTTTTGTTGGTTATTTTTTTGAGTCGTTTGTGGTTTTTTTGTTTTTTAATGTCTGCAGACGTGTTTTTACAGCTGCAATTTTTGCGTGTGTTGGACCATGCACGGCATTTGCATATGCTTGGAGCTTTTTTCTTATATTCAGTACAGGTTTTTTTGAGTTACTCTGCTTTATTATTGTTAAAGCAGGAGAGTATTCTTTGGGCCCAAGTTGTACAAGTTTTTGTTACATTACGGGTGTACATGGTATTAGGTCTGGGGTTTTAGTGTTTAGGTTATTTGAGAAGATAATTTTTGCCACTGCTATTTTCTTTTAAGCATTGAAATTTTTGTTATATGGTCTTCCACTGGGTTTGCTGCATATAGGGATTGTTTGCACACAGATATTTTTGTGCCACACTTCCCAGGACCCATTCCCAGAGATTGCAAGGGTTAGCGTTTTGGGTTTTTTTAATTATTTTTTGGTCAATGATTGGATATTGTGATAGGAATTTTAAAAGCTTTGTTTCAGTGCTGTCCAGAATTGTGGTTTCGCTTGCAGCATTTTAAGGACTGATTAATTATTTAATTATAGATTTATCAGGTTGTTGAGTGAATTTTTTTTTAAGTCTAAGGTTTTTCAGGGAAAAGGACTTAATAGTGGCTTCTGATTTTTTGCTGGTTGGTTGGGCTTGTGATTTGCTGCCGGTTGGTTGGGTTTCTGACCTGCTGCTAATTGGTTGGGTTTTTGATTTTGTGCTAGTTAGTTTGGCTTTGGATTTTGTGTCAGCTTCTTTGGTTTCTGATTGTGTATCAGTTGGTTTGGTTTTTGATTGTGTGCCAGTTGGTTGGGCTTCTGGTTGGGTGTTGGGAGGCATTGAGGGTTTTTCACTTGGTTATTGTTTACTGGTGGATTGGTTTTGTGTGTGCACTTCTTTCCTGGGGTGATTCCCAGTGTCTTAGGCTCACTGTCTGGTTTAGCTGCTGTTTTGGGCTTATTGTTTGGTTTAACTACTGACTTAAGCTCCCTATCTGGTATAGCTGCTGACTTAGGCTCATTGTCTGGTTTAGTTGTTGTTTGAGTAGTTAGAGTATTGGCTGCAGTGTGAGTGACTGAGGTAGCTGCTGATTTATTTCCTTGCCCCCCTGCCTTTATTTGTTGTTTTATAGTATTTTATGCAATAAACATATGTCAAGGCTCAGCTTATTGCAATGATATGGGTTTTTTTAGAATTATTGAGGCAGGGGATTTTTTAGATATTTCCCCACTTTATGTTTTGAATTTGTTTACGTGAAAATTTTTAAGCTGGGGAATCAGAAAATTTTTTTAAGGTTTGGCTTATTCTTTTTTATTTCTTTACATTATTTGGGATTTTTTACACTCGGGTTTACTTTTGGGTTTACTTTTAGGTCAGCAGTCTCATCGGCTTTCTTGGAAAAATCAGACTTAATTTTAGACACGCTGCAGACTGTATAGAGGAAGCTTCACAGATGAAATACCAGGAAAGTGGTATTTTTAACATTCAGGGGACACTGAACATTTTTTTTTAAGTGATGTAACTGATGTAAAAGAGAAGAAGGAAAGAAAAGATTGAAAAGCTTCATCCCCTATTCCTCCTCTAACAAACTGGGTGCAATTATTAATAAATTTTTAAAACATGCTACTGGAGTTAGGATGCAGGGTAGGATGAGGAAACTATAAACCAAACATACTTGGCACAAACTCTAGTATTTGTGTAAGCTTTTTATCAATTATAATCACTGAGCCCAGGATAATAGCTATTCTAATTTGTGCACCTCTAGTGTAAAAGCTGCATGTTAGGGACAATATTGGAGCTATCTCTGGATAAGAAAACAAACTTAGGGACTAGAAAGGTATTAAAACATCAAAACAGCTTAGGGAACAGAAATACAGAAAGGACTCCATTCCAAGAGGTATTAGGAATTTAAGGAGCAACATGGCTACTGACTATTTTTATACAAAGTATAAAGTTTTAATAAATATTAAAACGCAATCAATACAAGTTTTTTTTATTCTCTCATGCCTCACACTGGGTGCCAATAAAAATAGATGTCCTGGTTTAGGGCAGATTTGGGAGGAACCCTCTGAGGGGGTTCCTCTGGAAAGCAAACTCAAACTCCCTCCAGCCGGTCTGGGAAAAAACTTCTTTTGAGAAAAGTGAAAAAACTATTTATTTAACAAACAAAATACCCACAAGGACAAAGAATGGATAATATGAAACAATGAAACCTCTGGCTGCTCCCAAGAGAGATGGCAAACTGAGGCAGTCCTTGCCCTGGGTGCAGCTCAGCTCCCTCAGTCTCTCACCAGCCCCACTCCCTCCGCAGGGCCAGGCCCGGCGGCCGCAGGTGCCAGCCCTCGCTGCTCCTCTGGGTTTGTCAGTCCAGAGCAGATTGAAACAGTCCCAAGAAAAGGAATAAAAAACCCAGTACATGGAACTTCTCTGCCTCAGTTAGCCAAAACTAACTCAGAGCACAGGAGATCTCTGTCCCACCGCTGTCTGTGCCTCAGACCAACGCCGGAGCCAGGCCGTGTGGGAGTCAGGCAGTTTTCTCAAAACAAGCTGCTGCTCCTCCTTTCTCCCCCTTTGCTCCCAGAACCATTTTACAGGTACAGAGCTTAATATACAGCACAACCAGAACAGATAATTTGGGATACAAGCATCATAAAGTCACCCTACGATGCATGGGAACTTGCCAATTGCTGACCAACACTTAGAAGAGATGGCAGGCTAGCTACTCATTTAACAGAGCAGGCCTGATTTTATGAGGCCTTTGTTTTATAATTCCTCCCCCTGTCACATCATCTCTCCCTTTTTCATTCATTTAAAAAAGCTCCTATGCTCTGATGTTAAAACAATTATTAAGGCTATTACCAGTTACCTATTAAATATGGGACAGGATACATAAAAACCTGACTACAATCAACAAAACTTATGAAATCCAGTCATGCCACTGACACAGGGTCTCGCAGCATGACAAAAATAAAAATAATGTCCAATGCCTCTAGGGGAAATTGAGATCAATGACCATTGCTTTAAAGTCCAAATAGCTGAGACTCAGGAGAAAGTCCATGAGCTGGATATGTTGATCAGTGACATCACTGAATGTCTTTTTGGGAGCCTGGAACAGGGAATAGCTGAAGGTGGTGAGTAGGAACACTCTACCATGACAATGACATAAGGCTTCTGTTGACAAGTTTCCTCTGTCAGTCTCCAGGCACAGCCATGCCCTGGCAGTCGCAGTCCTCCTTTTCCTCTTGTTCTGGTTCTGAAGGCTGCAGGGTGCTGAGGTCATTTCTCACTGGGCCTCATTTTCTCAGAGGCAATCGATGTCTAATCAAGTGAATCGATGACTACTTTTAACATGTTGCTGATAAAAACATGTGCATATCTTCTCTTTAAGTTAAAGACTCAATTCAAAAAGGCGGCAGGGAGGAGGAGAAAGAAAACCCCGGCCTCTGCCGAAGTTGCAGCCGCCGCGGGGGAAAGGGAAGAACAAAGGCGGCCGTGTTGTACTCCTGAAATGAATGGGCAAGGAGACCAGCTCCTTTTTAATGCCTTTATTAAGACCAGCTCTAGGTGTGGACCCGAGGAGTAGCACACGGCCACTGCTACCGCTGGACGCCGCACGGGAGGAGATGTTCAAGTTCGCCGCACAGCAGAACTGGGGTGTCCGTCCTCGCTGGAGTACCTGGAAAGACATTGAGTAGTTTAGAAATCCAGGGTGGTCATGCGGAGAGAGAACTATTGAAGTTATGGGGACAAGACACAGAGCCCCAGTAGGTAGCCTGATGTTTTTCCTGCTCACGCACATAGTTTGGAGTCCGGTCTGAGCTATGGCTCGTTTGTTCTAGGAGTTTTTAGAGATCAATTCTGTTATAGGTGTGTCCCGATAATTGACTGGACACAAGCCCAATTAAAATAATACTGAAATTTATTAAACAAGCACCAGTAAGCAAAACAGCGCTGGGCGGCCATGGGGTCTCCTGCCCCGCCTTGGCTCGCACCATACCACCGAAAGTCTCTGCTCTTTATACTTTCCAGCTTCCTGTGACACGTTTCTGTTTCTTTTGTGTTTGCGAAGTGTTGGGGGGCGGGGGGGATCTTCCCGGTGGTCGTGAGAATGAGGTCCCGTAGTCGATCTCTGCAAAAACTGGTTGCTCAGCTTTTTAGCTCTGCTTATCTTTTGTTTACTTTGCCGGATGTCTGAAGGAATAGTCTTGATGAGATAACAAGGTTTTTCCTGTAGCATGGTTTAGTGAACAATTACTGATGGTAATTTATTACAAATTCCACTTCCTCTGGGGGCTAAGGCCTCTAGGAATCCCCTTGATTTGCATGCCGGGTGGTGTCATCGGTTGCCAGGCAGTTGCCACGCAGGGAGCAGCGGGGATTCCACGGGAAAGATCCAATTTCAAAGGAAGGAGTCCCAGGTAAGTCAAGAGCAAGCATTCAGGAAAGGCATTTGCAATTCCAATCACAATAGGTCTGAGCTAAAGGGTATTTACCAGAGAAAGCCTTACAAGGGGTAAGGTAAGTAGTATCTAAGTGAGAAGGCACTTTACAACAACACTCGGCTGAATTCAGGAACTTGTATTTTATTTCTTCCACCCGCACCCGTAGCGATGAGATCCTTGGCTCTGCAGTGCCCGGGCGGCGGTGGAAGCCGTGCGGAGCCGGCGCGGCTCGCTCGGCCCGGCCCGGCCCGGCCCGGCCCGGCCCAGCCCTGCCGGGGCTGCCGCAGCCCCGTCTGCCCGCAGACAGCCGCGGGAGGAAAGCGGAGGGGGAAAAGCAACACAACCCCCCCTCTAAAGACCGCATGTAGCAACAGGGGGGAAAGCAGCGAGAACAAAAGCCCTTTTGTGTAAAAGGTTCAAAAGCGATGGTGGCCCCGGCCCCGGAGGCCGCGGAGCTCCGCGGAGAGGGGCGGCCATGCAGGGCCGGGCCCGGCAGAGCGGCCGGGGCTGTGGAAAAGCCCGCGCAGAGCCCGGCAGGGGAGGAGCTGGGAGCAGGCAACGTGCTCCGGCTCCTGCCGCCTGCAGAGCCCGCGCGTTCCCTGTGGAGCTGCGAACCGAGCGGGGCTCGGGGGTTCCTGCAGGATCAAACTCACCCGTGCGGAGCCGCCGCGGCTTCCCGGGCAGCGGGAGCCGCCACCCCGCTCCGCCCGGGGACCCCGCGTCCCGCCGGAGCCATCGGACAGAGGCGCAGGCACACAGATCCCGTCTGCCGGCTTTTTGTTCGCTTCCCCCTGCGGCCGGCGCCTTCACGTGGCTTGGACTGAAAGCAGGTTCAAAGTGGATGTAACATTTTCCAGCAGGATTTTCAACGTGAGAGACGGAATGAAAAGGTCACTTTTCCATCCTTGGTGGCTAGAGGGAACAGAAACCGACCTGCAGACACAGGAGGTACTGACCGAGAGGTCTCTGGAGCCCGCAGGGTGGGGGTGTATGTGTGTTTGGGGGGAGGTTTCCGCAGCAGCTGCGGTCCCTTTAGCAGCTTGTAATTTTTTAAGGGATTTCTAACAAAATACCGCGTAGGTAGCGATTCTGTGGCTAGCATATCTTCCGCTGTGGCTGCTGCCCACAAAAACTGCCCCAGCTCGTCCCACCCTCCGATAGAAAAGGCATTTTGTACATCTCCTCGGACGTTGTTTTCTGCGCCGTAAGAATAAAGTTGTTGGCCGTCTCCTTTTATCGCGTTTGATCGCCCGATTGCGCAATATCGGTGCCCTCACACGTATTATCGCTTTTTCGTCTGCTGGAATTGGTGGATCTAGGATTTCCCGTATTTCACCACTTTTTCGAACTCACACTCGGGACGCTACCCCTCGGCAGCGCCTCCTGGGTGCGGACTTTGGCGCCCAGACGCTCCGCGGCGCGTATTTCCATACTGCGCGGCGCGTGTTTCCATACTCCGCGATGCGTATTTCAATACTCCGCGGCGCCCATCAGGCGCGGCGCAGCCCCAAGCTCCCTCGCTCTGCCCCCGTCTCCGTGGCCGCCGTGCACTTTGTGCTCGCTGCCCCCGGGCGGTGCCTCCCCGGCAGCTCCGTTTCTTTCTCTGCCTTCCGCGGCCCCGGCCGTTCTCCGCTCGCCTCCCGCTTCTTGTCTTGCTGCATTTGGTGCCGTCCCGTGGCCGCCTGGAGACTCAGCCTTTCGCTCCTTTGCTACTTAGTCTATTCGCTACTCCAATTTATTTTCGCTGCGGGCTCTTCCTTCCCACCTTGTTTATTACGTCTCTCGAGTGCCCTCCCGCCTTGGCCCGCCTCCTTTTTCGAGTGCCGGCTCGGGCGTGGCGTCCCGGCTCATCCGATATTGTAAGAAATGAGCCGAGATTCCATTTTCTACCTAGGGGAAAAGCCAACTCTTTCTTCACAGCACTTAGTTGATACAGTTTTCTCAAAGCTCGTGTCCAACACCTGTTGCCTGGGAGTTTTCTTACGGCTGCATTTGTTGGTCAGAAGGTCATTTGTGCCTGCCTGCTAAGATTCCAGGGGTTTCCGTTTTTCCTTTATGGCTTCTCCTGGAACAGATGGGATTGTTTACACAGATGCACTTGGTTTCCAACCCAAGCATAGGCTGTTGTCTAAAGGAACCTTTCATACCAAGATGAGCTCTGCGTGGGAACTTGCCAGTTGCTGACCTACACTTAGAAGAGATAGCAGGCTAGCTACTCATTTATTACAGCAGGCCTGATTTCATAAGAACTTTCTGTTACAGTTCTTCCCCCTGCTACAAGGCAAGATGACCTGGCACTGTGGGGCAGAGGGATCACTGGGCACAGCCAGAGTCAGCCTGTGTGCATGACAGATGGTGAAGTCTCACTTCCTTGTGAGTGCAGAATGCTGCAGACATGGGTGGAACAGAGATGGGAACACAGCCTTGGCTCTTGTTCCATCATATGGTTGGTCCCTGTGGAGAGGGATGCAGGGATGCAGGGTCACAGGAGTGGGAGAGCTCCTAGCAAGAGCACAGGCATTTCAGCTGAAGCATCAGACCATCAGGGCACAGAAGTGCTTACAAGAGAGGACAAGCCAAAGCTCAGTGTAGAAGAGATCCTCCCATTCTGTCATTTTGTGCACAACACGCTGCAGGCAGGCTCAGACCCTGCATTTCTAAACACCTCTGTGTCCCTAATGTGCACGAGCTCTCACCCCACATAAAAGCACATTCACAAGACTGGTGCAGCCTCCCACCAGCCCCCCAGGAAGTGCAGCTGCAAGAACACATCCCCTTAGTGGAGGCAGAGGTTCCCCAGGTCCCAGACACTTCCCACTGTGGGAGATGTGGGGTTGGTGTGTAGGCACACCTCTTCCAGCAGCCTGTGAAGCACAGGTGAAAGCCCAGTCACAATGGGCTGTCACAATGCAGAGCAGTGGCTCTGTGCCTGCTGCAGCCCTCAGTGCCCTGAGCGAGGTCACCCACGGCCCTCAGCTGCCAGGGAGCTTCTGACAGACAGAGCTGCAGAACCCCCAGAGCTCAATGGCCACTTCCTTCCCACTTCTCTCTCCTCCCTCTCTTCAACTCCTCTGGCTTCTTCTCCACTTTGTTTTCAGCCTCTTTCTTCTGTGCCTCAGCAGCCTTTCCCTCGTGCCCTGGTTACTGTTAAGGGAGGGGTCATGTTCTTCCTTAACAGCAGTGGTTTGGGGGGAAATGCCCCCTCACATAGTTGTGGGTATTCAAGTCACACAGCTGCTTGCATTCACACTCCTGTTTTATCCCTTGCTGCTGTCCAGGCCACTGGGAGAGGGGAGAAGCATCACAGCCCCAGAGGGGCTGCGGAGAGCACGGTGGTCGTGTTCCCACCCCAGGACACCAAGGAACATCAAGTGGCATCAGAGAAGGAGTTAGTTCTGCATCAGATACACATCTGCACTGAGACCTCGAGAGGACTGGGACACCAGGCAGCAGGGGAAGGCAGGATATTTGCAGCACTGCACTTCTCCAGTTCCCTGATACCACCACAGGTCTCTGCTGACGACTGCTTTCTCACAGCTGCCTGTGACACGTGTTCACATCTGCTTGTGTTACTGATTGTATCCTGTGGGGTGAAGGCAAAGCCCTGCAAGTGTTAATACTGCAGCAGGGAGAAGAGCCTTGTTGAGAGGGACTTCTTGCACAATAATGCAGTGATAGCACAAAATGGCTTTAACCTGACAGAAGGTAGGTTCCAATTAAAGATGAGCAAGGAACACATGTCAGGTAAGTGAGGCATTGGAACCAGTTGCCCAGAGGAGCTGTGGGTGTCCCATCCCTGAAATGTGCAAGGCCTGGCCAGATGGGGATGTGGACAGCCTGGTCTAGTGGAAGGTGTCCCTGCCCATGACCTAGGAGGACTGAAGCGAGACGATCCTTCCAAGTCCCTTCCAACCCAAAACATTCCATGATTCACAGATTAGACCCCGGCAGGTTAGGGATGGGAAAGGAAGAGAGAGATGCACACAGAGCACAGGACTTTCTTTCATTGGGGGTGTATTTTCTCTTGCCAAGGATTTCAGAATCTGTTCAGCAAAGCCAGTACAGCTGGAGGACACTTTGTGTGTGACACAACAAACAGCAATCAGCTCTGCTCAAGGGGACAAAGGACATTGACCCTCTGGAGATCTGTCTTCCATTCCTGTGTCTTCTTCCTGGAGAAGTCCATCTCTTTTCAGCCAGAGGCCCCTGGACCCCATCAGGGAGAAGAGCACACAGGAAGACAGGACCTGCTTTGATGAGCCTGAGCCCTCCTGTGTTCCCTGAGCCACCACCCCATGCACTGGGGATGCTGGACAAAGCTCACTGCACTTCCACACACATGGTCTCACCCTGCACAGTGAAGGAAGATGTGTCAGAGCTCTCCACCCCTCCCAACACAGCCAGCTTACTGCTCAGCTCCCAGCTTTGCTCAGGACAGAGGTGTTTCCATCACACAGTTACTGCTGCAGCTTCACAAATCCGATGACTCAGCCAATGCGATGCGACATCGTTCCAGTTTTTGAGAGTTAGTTGAAATGCATGGATTACAGTGCAATTTTCACCAGGTAAATTATTTGGTTCTCCATATCCCCAGAACCTGGGACAAAGACAGGCTTGTTACTCCTCAGTGTGCACTGTAAAGCCCTGCTGGAAAAGGCCACAGCAGGATGCAAGGCTTGAAGGGAAGAGACAGAAACTCCCAGTGCTGATTCATGGACAAAAGCAGTGCCCTTGCTCCCTTTCTGATATCCCACTGGCTCCAGTGTCACATGGAAACCTGCCTCCCTCCTACAGCCTTCCAGCACAACAGGGCCCTGCTCCATCCATCTGGGGGAACTGATCAGCACCACTCACCCCATGCACCTCACACCCAGCAGAGGCCCGTGTCGGCCTGCAGGGCGAGTTTCTTCTCCAGAAGAAGACACAGCAAGGACAGTCCTGGTGCTCTCTCCCTGTGCCCCATGGCTTTCCCTGCCTTTCAGCACAGGCCATTTTGTGCATACAGGTGCAGTGAATGGAGGTCAGGCTAGGCTGGTCCTCAGGGTTCTGAAGGGTTCTTGCTGCCAGCAGTTTGGAGTTTTTTCTTTGCCTCCAGCATTGACTTCCAAGTCACAGGGAGTAAATTCATAACCAATAACCAGCACAGATGGGGCCATGTGAACCTGGTGTCCTGCACAGCCCTCTCCTGCTGTATCTTTGATCTCTCACAAGGAAGCAATCTCTCACAATGATGAGAGTCCCCTCTCATGCACCAGCTGAACCTCTCACATCTTCCCTACTTTCTTTCCCAGCCAGGAGTCACAGCAAACACTCTTCATCCAGAGATACTCACGCTGCTGTCCCATTGTATGGAGTCTTGTCCACCCATTGCCACTGGCCCACCTTCTCTGCAAACAGACCAATGTAGAAATACTCTCTTCTTGGAGATTGCTGTATTTCCTCAGAGAGGAAAGCCTGTCAATCAGAGAGAGTGCAAGATCCATGAGGGGCAGGAGCGAGCACAGGGAGGCACCAGGAGTCCCAGTGGGGTGGGGCTGGTGGCAGAGGGAGGGGCTGGTGCTGCAGAGGTGCAGACAGGACATTCCCCCTCCCTGCAGGACAAGGAGGGCCTCTGAGTCCCCTGCAGGGCCAGCACTGTGTCTCTGCCTGCTGGGTCCCTCTCTCAGCCCTGAGCACGTACCTGCTCTGCCTTGCTGTTGATCACCACCAGCTGGGAGCCCATCCCAGTGCAGTTCTGCTCACTCTCAGCCCAGTTCATCTTATCAAGGGACAGGAAGTAGCAGCTTCCCTGAAACCTTCTCCAGCCCCTTGGGCAGCACGTCCAGCCTCGGCCTGTGCAAGGAGAGGACAGAGAGATGGAGGCTACTGGCAGGAGATGGTGACTGCAAAGATCCAGGTTTTCCAGGGACAGTGCTCATGTCCTCCTTAGAGACTTTTCCCAAGAGAATGTGCTTGAAAACTCAGGGAGAGTACAGACATTCCTTCCCATGGCTTTGGGGTCTGACCAGTGAGCTTTGTGTACTCCAAGCTGTGGTATTCCTTGTGAGGGGATCTCAGGTCTGGAGAAGGTTCTTTGGGTGCTGTGGTTTGACTTGTCCTGGTACAGCCTCCTGGAGGCCTTTAGCCCCAAGGAGGAGGGGACATTGCCAGCACTGACCTGTGCCTTGTGGCACCGCTGAGTCGCACTTCCACTCCGAGAACTGCTGCTGCAGGGCTGTGGGCTGGGCACTGCTGTGGCAGAAGGGAACCACTGCCAAGGGAGAGAGCAAAGGCAGCAGGATTAGCCCTTCCTCCCAGCTCCTCACACGGCATCTCTGGCCCCTTGGCTCTCCTGCCCCCATTTCCCCACCCAGCACTGTCCCAGCTGTCCCCTCTCCTGGCCCAAAGCAGTGGCACAGCTGCCTTCCCAGCCAGACAGAGACTGACTTCCAAGTCAGACAGCAGAAGGAGCCCTGGAAGCACATCCCACGGAGGAGGTGCCACACACAGTGGGCAGCACTGCTCCCAGCCAAGCACAGCCACTCTGCCATGCACACAGCTACAGCCCAGCTGCCAGCCTACAAAGCAGCCTCTCACTCTCAGTTTGTCTCTTCCTAAACTACACATCAGCAGGCATTTGGAGGAGTCCCCATCAGCTGGGCCTGTTCCATCAGCAGCACACAGTGAAGGTGAAGGTGATCACACACAGCTGGAGCTGCTGAAACCAGGGTGGAGCATAAACTCCTGGGACTCACTAGCTCCCAGTCTGTGGGGAATAATGCACTGTGGCTGACAGGCCACAGGCACTGTCTGAAGGATTTACTGTGCCTCAGACCCTCAGGAGTATGGATTAGGAGCTGGTCAGGGTGTGCTTAACAACCCAGATGTCCCTTGTCATCAGTCATTTAATGTAGAAATATTTTTCCTTGTGAGCAGAACTATCATGGTGGCTGCAGGGCCTGGTGAGTGAATTGCTGTACTGGAGGAAGGCTCAGAGGAGATGGGCAAGGGCAATGCCTGGCTCAGCACCCCCATTGCCACTAAAGGTGACCTTATCCCTACCCAGAGAGAAAGGATGGGAAGAGAGATGCCTTTTGGTTTAGTTCAGCTGAGGGATTGGAGCTGCTGTGGAAGTGTTAATCCCTGTAGGGATCAAAAGGGGTCAGTGTCTTCCTCAGTTTGCCATGAAACCTCTGCTTGCTGAGAGACACTGCTACTGCCTTAGCCTCCCTGAGGAAGCAGGATAGGAAATCATTGGCTCACGGTGCTCTGGAAACTCTTCCCTCAGGGCAGTGTTGTCCAAGCTCTCAGCTCATGCACACTGAGAGAGCAAACTGCTCTGAGAGCCTTGCTGCCAGCACAGGCAGCTCCTTCCACAGCCAGCTTATCCCAGAGACCTGCCTTATGCCCAGAGATTCAAATGGTGCATTAAAAGCTACAGATCCATTCTCACCAAACATGAGGCTGCATGAGAAGGGATCTCTGACCTGTGTTTTGGTGAAGGGCATTTGCCTGCTGGCAGAGGGACTAGGACAGGCCTTTCCACCTGACAAAAAGCAGTCACCTGAGCCCTTCATCCCAAGGGAATTCAGAGACCCTGGAACTCACCAAGGCAGATGGTCACAAAGGCGGCTTTGATGGCAAGGGCAAAACTGAGGAAGAGCCAGATGTTCAGCCAGGAGCAGCTTCTCTCTTCTGCTGGGGCTGAAAAGCACAAAGCAAGAGTGAGCAGGTGCCAGCCCAGAGCTGGGGGCAGGATGAGCCAGTGGCTCTGTACCCCAACACCCTGCTGGTCCCTTGTTGCAAGGGCTGGGGAGCCCCAGAGGTGCTGGAAGCAGGTCCTGCTGCCTGTCACTAGCAGTGCCTCAGAGCCACAGAGTGCAGGAGCATAGGGGCTGCCCTGAGGCTGCTGCCTCATTTCCCTGTTTCATCAGGAGACCTGCCTGTACTCTGCCCAAGCCTCACCCCCTCCTTGTCCTGTCAGACCTCCTTTCTCCTCAACACATCTTCCTCGTTGCCTTCCATATCCCCTGTCTGTCACAGATGGCTCTTTCTGGATCTCCCTGCTGTTCCTCTCTCTTGAGAGCTTCTTTCTCTCACTGCCTGTGTTTTGCCTCTGGCCCGTGAGCCCCTTTCTGCAGTGGCACCGTCCCCCAGAGGAGTGACTGCCCAGCTCAGGCTGTGCACAGCCAGACACACAGAAGGGATTGTTTGCACAGGGGGAAAAGGCACTTGGGAGCTCTTGGCAGAGCCCTGGCTGGGTTGTCCTTTGAGACAGCAGAGATGGGAGCAGGGACTTGTGCTCAGCGTGACACAGAGAGCTTCCCCAGGGGAAACACAGAAGGATGGCAGCCTTCAGCCCCACTCTTTGCAGACAAACCACTGAAGGGAATAGCAGGGCACGGTCTGCCTGGACTTCCCTTCCCCCTGGCTCTAGGAAAAAGGTCATTCTGCCAGCCTGGCCCGTGCCCACTTCCCTCATCTCTTGCTTTGCTCTTGTCCTAAGCCCCACGTGCTTTAGGAGGCCGGCCACGGCACGGTGCCTAGGATCCGTGCCAGCCCTGTCTTTCCCCCAGCTCCTCTGACAGGAGGAGAGAAAGGAAGGAAGGTTTGGGGGTTACCTGCAGCTCCAGGGCTGACTCTGCCTTGCTCATTCCTCATCTCCACAAGAGGATCACTCTTCTCCAAGGGTCCCTGTGAGCAGTGTGGCCACAAACACAGCCTTCCTCCTGCACAGGGCACCTCCCACACTGGTGAGGGGCCTTCCCAGGCTCTAATCTGATGTGCTGAAAAAGCCATATCCTGGGTGTACACCACAGCACAGGGAGATTGGGGAACTTCCATCATTACCCTGGCACAACATTTCACACAATACTCATTGCAGCTCAGAAGCTCCCCAAGGCAAATGAAAACAGATGAAGGGGAGCATCAGTGCAGCTCAAACAGTCTCCCTTTGCACAGCCTCAAGCAGTTTCACAGGTCATCCATGGCCTTCCCTCTCTGGTGCCTGCTCTTTCCTGCAGAGGGTCCATGTCTGTGAAAATACAGACAGGGGCAGGTAGATTTGGCATTTGCTGGCAAAGGGCTCAACCCAGCTGGCAAAAGGGAGCCCAAAATGGCAGGAAAGCAGATCTGTGAGTCAGTCTGGGCAGTGTCCGTGGGCATCCTGAGCCCAGAAATCCAGAGCACAACAGAGAACTTGCTAACATTGTTTGATTGAATTCCATTGGAAGAGAGGTTTGGGCTTCAGCAAAGGGGCTCAATATTATTGTAAGAAGTGAGCCCAGATTCCATCTTCTACCTGGGGGAAAAGCCAACTCTTTCTTCACAGCACTTAGTTGATACAGTTTTCTCAGACCTCATGTCCAACACCTGTTGGCTGGGAGTTTTCTTACTGCTGCATTTGTTGGTCAGAAGGTCATTTGTGCCTGCCTGCTAAGATTCCAGGGGTTTCCATTTTTCCTTTATGGCTTCTCCTGGAACAGATTGGATTGTTTACACAGATGCACTTGGTTTCCACCCCAAGCATAGGCTGTTGTCTAAAGGAACCTTTCATACCAAGATGAGCTCTGCGTGGGAACTTGCCAATTGCTGACCTACACTTAGAAGAGATGGCAGGCTAGCTACTCATTTATTACAGCAGGCCTGATTTCATGAGGCCTTTCTGTTACATTTCTTCCCCCTGCCACAAGACAAGATGACCTGGCACTGTGGGGCAGAGGGATCACTGGGCACAGCCAGAGTCAGCCTGTGTGCATGACAGATGGTGAAGTCTCACTTCCTTGTGAGTGCAGAATGCTGCAGACATGGGTGGAACAGAGATGGGAACACAGCCTTGGCTCTTGTTCCATCATATGGTTGGTCCCTGTGGAGAGGGATGCAGGGATGCAGGGTCACAGGAGTGGGAGAGCTCCTAGCAAGAACACAGGCATTTCAGCTGAAGCATCAGACCATCAGGGCACAGAAATGCTTACAAGTGAGGACAAGCAAAAGCTCAGTGTAGAAGAGATCCTCCCATTCTGTCATTTTGTGCACAACACGCTGCAGGCAGGCTCAGACCCTGCATTTCTAAACACCTCTGTGTCCCTAATGTGCACGAGCTCTCACCCCACATAAAAGCACATTCACAAGACTGGTGCAGCCTCCCACCAGCCCCCCAGGAAGTGCAGCTGCAAGAACACATCCCCTTAGTGGAGGCAGAGGTTCCCCAGGTCCTAAACACTTCCCACTGTGAGAGATGTGGGGTTGGTGTGTAGGCACACCTCTTCCAGCAGCCTGTGAAGCACAGGTGAAAGCCCAGGGTGACACTGTCACAATGCTGAGCTGTGGCTCTGTGCCTGCTGCAGCCCTCAGTGCCCTGAGTGAGGTCACCCACGGCCCTCAGCTGCCAGGGAGCTTCTGACAGACAGACAGAGCTGCAGAGCCCCCAGAGCTCAATGGCCACTTCCTTCCCACTTCTCTCTCCTCCCTCTCTTCAACTCCTCTGGCTTCTTCTCCACTTTGTTTTCAGCCTCTTTCTTCTGTGCCTCAGCAGCCTTTCCCTCGTGCCCTGGTTACTGTTAAGGGAGGGGTCATGTTCTTCCTTAACAGCAGTGGTTTGGGGGGAAATGCCCCCTCACATAGTTGTGGGTATTCAAGTCACACAGCTGCTTGCATTCACACTCCTGTTTTATCCCTTGCTGCTGTCCAGGCCACTGGGAGAGGGGAGAAGCATCACAGCCCCAGAGGGGCTGCGGAGAGCACGGTGGTCGTGTTCCCACCCCAGGACACCAAGGAACATCAAGTGGCATCAGAGAAGGAGTTAGTTCTGCATCAGATACACATCTGCACTGAGACCTCGAGAGGACTGGGACACCAGGCAGCAGGGGAAGGCAGGATATTTGCAGCACTGCACTTCTCCAGTTCCCTGATACCACCACAGGTCTCTGCTGACGACTGCTTTCTCACAGCTGCCTGTGACACGTGTTCACATCTGCTTGTGTTACTGACTGTATCCTGTGGGGTGAAGGCAAAGCCCTGCAAGTGTCAATACTGCAGCAGGGAGAAGAGCCTTGTTGAGAGGGACTTCTTGCACAAGAATGCAGTGATAGCACAAAATGGCTTTAACCTGACAGAAGGTAGGTTCCAATTAAAGATGAGCAAGGAACACATTACTGTGAGGCACTGGAACCAGTTGCCCAGAGGAGCTGTGGATGTCCCATCCCTGAAATGTTCAAGGCCTGGCCAGATGGGGATGTGGACAGCCTGGTCTAGTGGAAGGTGTCCCTGCCCATGACCTAGGAGGACTGAAGCGAGACGATCCTTCCAAGTCCCTTCCAACCCAAACCATTCCATGATTCCCAGATTAGACCCCAGCAGATTAGGGATGGGAAAGGAAGAGAGAGATGCACACAGAGCACAGGACTTTCTTTCATTGGTGGTGTATTTTCTCTTGCCAAGGATTTCAGAATCTGTTCAGCAAAGCCAGTACAGCTGGAGGACACTTTGTGTGTGACACAACAAACAGCAAACAGCTCTGCTCAAGGAGACAAAGGACATTGACTCTCTGGAGATCTGTCTTCCATTCCTGTGTCTTCTTCCTGGAGAAGTCCATCTCTTTTCAGCCAGAGGCCCCTGGACCCCATCAGGGAGAAGAGCACACAGGAAGACAGGACCTGCTTTGATGAGCCTGAGCCCTCCTGTGTTCCCTGAGCCACCACCCCATGCACTGGGGATGCTGGACAAAGCTCACTGCACTTCCACACACACGCTCCCACCCTGCACAGTGAAGGAAGATGTGTCAGAGCTCTCCACCCCTCCCAACACAGCCAGCTCACTGCTCAGCTCCCAGCTTTGCTCAGGACAGAGGTGTTTCCATCACACAGTTACTGCTGCAGCTTCACAAATCCGATGATAGTTCAAACATCTGACGTCATTCCAGTTGTTGGGCAGTTCTGTATCCCTATGGATTATAACACATTTCTCATCAAGGACTTCTGAAGGTTCTCCTTTTCGCCAGAACCTGGGACAGAGACAGGCTTGTTACTCCTCAGTGTGCACTGTAAAGCTGGAAAAGGCCACAGCAGGATGCAAGGCTTGAAGGGAAGAGACAGAAAATCCCACTACTGATTCATGGACAGAAGCAGTGCCCTTGCTCCCTTTCTGATATCCCACTGGCTCCAGTGTCACATGGAAACCTGCCTCCCTCCTACAGCCTTCCAGCACAACAGGGCCCTGCTCCATCCCTCTGGGGGAACTGATCAGCACCACTCACCCCATGCACCTCACACCCAGCAGAGGCCCGTGTCGGCCTACAGGGGGAGATCATGACAACTTCCTTTGTTGCACCAACAGGCACCTTCACACCTTCCCTACTTTCTTTCCCAGCCAGGAGTCATTCCAAGCACTCTTCATCCAGAGATACTCACGCTGCTGTCCCATTGTACGGAGTCTTGTCCACCCACTGCCACTGGCCCACCTCCTCTGCAAACAGACCAATGTAGAAATTGTCTGGTTTAGGGTCTTTAGATTGCTTTATCTGCTCAGAGAGGAAAACCTGGCAATCAGAGAGAGTGCAAGATCCATGAGGGGCAGGAGCCAGCACAGGGAGGCACCAGGAGTCCCAGTGGGGTGGGGCTGGTGGCAGAGGGAGGGGCTGGTGCTGCAGAGGTGCAAACAGGACATTCCCCCTCCCTGCAGGACAAGGAGGGCCTCTGAGTCCCCTGCAGGGCCCAATGCTGTGTCTCTGCCTGCTGGGTCCCTCTCTCAGCCCTGAGCACGTACCTGCTCTGCCTTGCTGTTGATCACCACCAGCTGGGAGCCCATCCCAGTGCAGTTCTGCTCACTCTCAGCCCAGTTCATCTTATCAAGGGACAGGAAGTAGCAGCTTCCCTGGAACATTCTCCAGCCCCTTGGGCAGCACGTCCAGCCTCGGCCTGTGCAGGAAGAGGACAGAGAGATGGAGGCTACTGGCAGGAGATGGTGACTGCAAAGATCCAGGTTTTCCAGGGACAGTGCTCATGTCCTCCTTAGAGACTTTTCCCAAGAGAATGTGCTTGAAAACTCAGGGAGAGTACAGACATTCCTTACATTCCTTCCCATGGCTCTGGGGTATGACCAGTGAGCTTTGTGTACTCCAAGCTGTGGTAATCCTTGTGAGGGGATCTCAGGTCTGGAGAAAGTTCTTTGGGTGATGTGGTTTGACTTGTCCTGGTACAGCCTCCTGGAGGCCTTTAGCCCCAAGGAGGAGGGGACATTGCCAGCACTGACCTGTGCCTTGTGGCACCGCTGAGTCGTACTTCCACTCCGAGAACTGCTGCTGCAGGGCTGTGGGCTGGGCACTGCTGTGGCAGAAGGGAACCACTGCCAAGGGAGAGAGCAAAGGCAGCAGGATTAGCCCTTCCTCCCAGCTCCTCACACAGCATCTGTGGCCCCTTGGCTCTCCTGCCCCCATTTCCCCACCCAGCACGGTCCCAGCTGTCCCCTCTCCTGGCCCAAAGCAGTGGCACAGCTGCCTTCCCAGCCAGACAGAGACTGACTTCCAAGTCAGACAGCAGAAGGAGCCCTGGAAGCACATCCCACGGAGGAGGTGCCACACACAGTGGGCAGCACTGCTCCCAGCCAAGCACAGCCACTCTGCCATGCACACAGCTACAGCCCAGCTGCCAGCCTACAAAGCAGCCTCTCACTCTCAGTTTGTCTCTTTCTAAACTACACATCAGCAGGCATTTGGAGGAGTCCCCATCAGCTGGGCCTGTTCCATCAGCAGCACACAGTGAAGGTGAAGGTGATCACACACAGCTGGAGCTGCTGAAACCAGGGTGGAGCATAAACTCCTGGGACTCACTAGCTCCCAGTCTGTGGGGAATAATGCACTGTGGCTGACAGGCCACAGCCACTGTCTGAAGGATTTACTGTGCCTCAGACCCTCAGGAGTATGGATTAGGAGCTGGCCAGGGTGTGCTTAACAACCCAGATGTCCCTTGTCATCAGTCATTTAATGTAGAAATATTTTTCCTTGTTAGCAGAACAATCATGGTGGCTGCAGGGCCTGGTGAGTGAATTGCTGTACTGGAGAAAGGCTCAGATGAGATGGGCAAGGGCAATGCCTGGCTGAGCACCCCCATTGCCACTAAAGGTGACCTTATCCCTACCCAGAGAGAAAGGATGGGAAGAGAGATGCCTTTTGGTTTAGTTCAGCTGAGGGATTGGAGCTGCTGTGGAAGTGTTAATCCCTGTAGGGATCAAAAGGGGTCAGTGTCTTCCTCAGTTTGCCATGAAACCTCTGCTTGCTGAGGGACACTGCTACTGCCTTAGCCTTCCTGAGGAAGCAGGATAGGAAATCATTGGCTCACGGTGCTCTGGAAACTCTTCCCTCAGGGCAGTGTTGTCCAAGCTCTCAGCTCATGCACACTGAGAGAGCAAACTGCTCTGAGAGCCTTGCTGCCAGCACAGGCAGCTCCTTCCACAGCCAGCTTATCCCAGAGACCTGCCTTATGCCCAGAGATTCAAATGGTGCATTAAAAGCTACAGATCCATTCTCACCAAACATGAGGCTGCATGAGAAGGGATCTCTGACCTGTGTTTTGGTGAAGGGCATTTGCCTGCTGGCAGAGGGACTAGGACAGGCCTTTCCACCTGACAAAAAGCAGTCACCTGAGCCCTTCATCCCAAGGGAATTCAGAGACCCTGGAACTCACCAAGGCAGATGGTCACAAAGGCGGCTTTGATGGCAAGGGCAAAACTGAGGAAGAGCCAGATGTTCAGCCAGGAGCAGCTTCTCTCTTCTGCTGGGGCTGAAAAGCACAAAGCAAGAGTGAGCAGGTGCCAGCCCAGAGCTGGGGGCAGGATGAGCCAGTGGCTCTGTACCCCAACACCCTGCTGGTCCCTTGTTGCAAGGGCTGGGGAGCCCCAGAGGTGCTGGAAGCAGGTCCTGCTGCCTGTCACTAGCAGTGCCTCAGAGCCACCGAGTGCAGCAGCACAGGGGCTGCCCTGAGGCTGCTGCCTCATTTCCCTGTTTATCAGGAGACCTGCCTGTACTCTGCCCAAGCCTCACTCCCTCCTTGTCCTGTCAGACCTCCTTTCTCCTCAACACATCTTCCTCGTTGCCTTCCATATCCCCTGTCTGTCACAGATGGCTCTTTCTGGATCTCCCTGCTGTTCCTCTCTCTTGAGAGCTTCTTTCTCTCACTGCCTGTGTTTTGCCTCTGGCCCGTGAGCCCCTTTCTGCAGTGGCACCGTCCCCCAAAGGAGTGACTGCCCAGCTCAGGCTGTGCACAGCCAGACATACAGAAGGGATTGTTTGCACAGAGGGAAAAGGCACTTGGGAGCTCTTGGCAGAGCCCTGGCTGGGTTGTCCTTTGAGACAGCAGAGATGGGAGCAGGGACTTGTGCTCAGCGTGACACAGAGAGCTTCCCCAGGGGAAACACAGAAGGATGGCAGCCTTCAGCCCCACTCTTTGCAGACAAACCACTGAAGGGAATAGCAGGGCACGGTCTGCCTGGACTTCCCTTCCCCCTGGCTCTAGGAAAAAGGTCATTCTGCCAGCCTGGCCCGTGCCCACGTCCCTCATCTCTTGCTTTGCTCTTGTCCTAAGCCCCACGTGCTGGTAGGAGGCCGGCCACGGCACGGTGCCCAGGATCCGTGCCAGCCCTGTCTTTCCCCCAGCTCCTCTGACAGGAGGAGAGAAAGGAAGGAAGGTTTGGGGGTTACCTGCAGCTCCAGGGCTGACTCTGCCTTGCTCATTCCTCATCTCCGCAAGAGGATCACTCTTCTCCAAGGGTCCCTGTGAGCAGTGTGGCCACAAACACAGCCTTCCTCCTGCACAGGGCACCTCCCACACTGGTAGCTCTAATGTGATGTGCTGAAATAGCCATGTCCTGGGTATACCCCATGGAGATTGGGGAACTTCCTTCATTTCCCTGCCAGGACATTTCACAAGATGCTCGTTGCAACATGAACTCACCGAGGCAAATGAAAACAGATGAAGGGGAGCATCAGTGTAGCTCAAACAGTCTCCCTTTGCACAGCCTCAGGCAGTTTCACAGGTCATCCATGGCCTTCCCTCTCTGGTGTCTGCTCTTTCCTGCAGAGGGTCCATGTCTGTGGAAATACAGACAGGGGCAGATAGATTTGGCATTTACTGGCAAAGGGCTAAACCTGCTGAGCTCAGCTGGAGCCCAAAATGGCAGGAAAGCAGATCTGTGAGTCAGTCTGGGCAGTGTCCATGGGCATCCTGAGCCCAGAAATCCAAAGCACGACAGAGAACTTGCTAACATTGACCAACATGGAGTGTGATGGGTAAGGCTGGGGTTGGTTCCAAGTACAAAGAGCAGCAAGTGTGATCATGTTCAGAAATTAACTTGGTGGAGGACATTCTCCCTTTCCTGGTGGTTGATGGCAGTGTCTCCAGGAACCTGAATGCCCTAAGCAGTCCTGCTCTCCAGTTTCCTTGAATTCCAACTGATTTGAAGGGAAAGACTTATCTGCACCAGTGACATAAGGGCAAGTAGCCTGGAAGGAAATCCTAACAAAGCACAGGAGAAAACAGGTGAAAACACAGGAGAAGTGCCAGCATCAGGGACAATACAGAAGAGGGAATTAATCCCAGAGAAAGTTGTTCCCTCTGTGCCTGGTTGCTTTGCCCTCCCACAGCCTGAAAAGCAGCCCCACAGCCCTGAGCTCCAGCAGTGTGTGAGGGTAGCCCATAGAGGCAGCTGTCAGGCTCTGCAACTTGTGCTGCATTTTCTGAGCTTTATCTTCAGCAGTAAAGATTAAATAAATCCAGGAGGACACTGGAGGATCCTTCTCATGGAGCTTTGTGAGAGTGGTTCTGGAGGACCCAAGGATGAGATGGATTCTGCTGGCTCTCACTCTCACCAATGAGGCAGAACTGTTGGGGATGTAGAGGCTGAGGTCTACTTTGTCTGCAGTGATTCTGACATGTTGGGACTCCAGGACCTGAGGTCTCAGGGCTCAGAGGGACGTGGACACAGACTCTTCCAGATCCTGATTCATCCCAAACTCCCAGGATGAATCACCCTTGCTCTCCTCCTCTCTCCTCCTAGGGGCAGCAATCCTACATGGAATCCCACCTTCTTCCTCCTGTTCTTTAGCTCTTCAGCAAGAACTTCAGAGTGGAGGAATGGAATTCCCTGGCATCTCCTGTAGGCATGGAATGAACATTTTTGGGGTAGAGGAGTTTTATTTTCACTGGACTGTGGGAATAAAAACTGCAGTAATCTCTGGGGATATATAGCAGTGATTTTTGTCAGGAAAATCTGAGGTGATCTCTAGGGGAGAAATTTGGTTTTGGGAAAAGGTGGGAAAACTCTGAGGTAATTTGGGGAGGAGAGGCAGAGAAAATTTTGTGAAAAAAACCTGAGGTAATTTTTAAGGGCCAGAAAGAACATTTTTGAGGTCAAATCTCAGGTAATCTCAGGGGAGTTAATGAATATTTTGGAGGCCAAATCTGAGGTAATTTGTATGGGACAAATCTGAGGTAATTTGTACGGGAACACTTGTGAGAGAAAACCTGAGGGAAATCATTAAAAAGAACATTTTGGAGAAAAAAATTGAGAGAATCATGAGGTGGCATTTTGGGGCTTAAATCAGAAGTAATGTACAGATGCTGATGGGGATGTTATGAAGGGAAAATCTGAGGTCATCTCAGTGGGACAGAACATTTTGGCAGAAAAACCTCAGGTAATCTGTAAGGACCAGAATGAACACTGAGAGAGAGGTGGCTGCCCCTAGTGATGCTGAGGGTGTGTGAGGGTCACGGAGGGAATACGAGCGTCACTGAGGGGACATGTGTCCCTGAGTGAGGGGCAGGTGCTCCAGGTGTCACTGAGGGCATAATAAGTCACTGAAGGAATGGCTGATTGCCTGTGTGCTGCTGAGGGGAGGTGAATGTGAAGCCCAAAGCTGGGCAAGAAAATGAAACTCTATAGTCAGACAGCTACAGAGCAGGTATTTATTTGTTTATTCAGAGCTGGGAATGAGGTGGAACTCTCCACCACACCTCACTCAATCTTGTTTAGCCTTCAGTTTCATTTTAAAAGTCCTCCCGGGCAAGGTCACAGTTACAGCGTACCATTGGCATACTCATATTTGTATAAAGCTGTGTCATGGTTTTATAAGAGTTGGTTGATTTTGTGCATCAGTTCCTTCTGTGGTGGTCATCAGTCTTCTGGCGGTCTTTTGATGAAGACTGCTGTAGTCTTCCTCACATCTGAACTGTTCAGCTTCAGCACATGCCTGGCGCTTCTTGTTTTTTTCAGTCTAACTTGTTTTTAGCTAATTTCGCAGTTGGCAAGTACCACTAAAATTTACTATTTTACTCTTGATAGTGCTTGTTATCTCACTGGCATTGCTGTCTTGCTTGTTTTACCTGCACATCTTGGTACAGTATTACTTGGTACAGTGTTACTCATAACCTTCTGTTACATACCACTTAGGATTCAGATGCCACTTGCGTTGAGCTGAGGGGGAATATGGGGGTCATTTGAGGGGAGGCAGGCGTTCCTCTGAGGGGACAGGAAGGTCACTGAAGGAGTGGCAAATGAAGTGCTGAGAGGGCGTGCAGGTCACTGAAGGAACGGTGTGTGCTCTTCCTGTTGCTAAGGGGACACAAAGGTCATTTGAGGGGTGGCAGGTGCCTCGAGTGTCGCTGAGGAACCGCCAGGGTCTCTGAGAGGCATACGGAGAGCTCCACGTGCGTAACTGAGGCGGTGGCAGATGCCCTGCGTGCCACTGAGGGGGCGTGAGGATCACCGAGAGGGAGGATGCGGGTTTGCCGTGGGTCGCTAAGGGCACGGGAGGGTGGCTGCTGGGGATGCGGGCGCGCCCCGAGGCAGACGGCAGGGACGGGCGGGTTCTCGCCGTGCGCCCGCCCCTCCCGATTGGCACGGCCGGGGTTCCGTGCCCGGCCCGGGAGGCGCCCCGGGGCAGCCGCTGGGGTGGGACAAGGAGGGGGAGCGGATGTGGCCATCACGGGACTGCTTCGCTTTGCCAGGGCCAGTGCTGAGGCAACATCTTTTGTCCCACGGGCGAGAACTGTGAACCTCGGGGACAGCTCACAGTCCCCAAGGGGCAGCAAGAACTTCAGAGGGGAGGGAGGAATGCTTGAATTCCCTGGCGTCACCTGTGGGGCACGGGATGACCATTTGGGGGTAAAATTGAGCAGTGTCGGAACAAAAGCTGCGGTAATCTGTGGCGGTCATGCAGCGGACATTTTTGGCAGGAAAAACCGGCGTGATCTCCAGGGGGGAAAAATAGTTTTTGGGAAAAAGTCTGAGGTAATCTGGGGAGGATGGGAAGAGAAAATTCTGTGATAAAGCCTGAGGTAATTTTAAAGGGCTAGAAGGAACATCTTGGGGCTGAAATCTCATCTGCATAAGAATGAATGAAAGTAAACCTTAAAGTAATCTCTAAGATATAGAACATTTTAGGAGCCAAATCTGAGTTAATCTGTAGGAGATATTTTGGAGGGAAAATCTGAAGTGTGTGGGGCAGAGAACAGACGTTTTTGGGATAAAATCTTAGGTGATGTACAGGTCACAGCTAAGGGGGCGTTTTGGAGGGAAAATCAGAGGTAATCTTTTGGGAGGGCCAAAGTCACTTTCTTGTCAGAAAACCTGAGGTAACTTATATGAAACAAATTAGCACTTTTTTAACGGATGAATTTGGGGTAGTTTAGAGAGGAAAAATGAGCACATTTGAGGGAGAATCTTGTTGTAAGACAGCAGTCAGAGGCAGCATCTTTGACAGAAAATCTGGGATAACTGAAAAGGGAAAGAGGTGGCATTTTTAGCTAAAAACCTGGGATACTTTAGAAGGGTATTGCTGTGGGCAGAATGGGAGCTGCAGACAAAATCTGTTAGAAAAGCCCTCCTGGTGAGTCTTGAGGTGCAAAAACAACCCCCTTGCTTTCTAAACTCCTCAGAGAAGAATCTGTGTGTGGCATAATCCAGTTGTAGCCCCAGAATTAGTCAATGGTTTATGCATAAAATATTTTATAGGTGTAACTGAACATTTATACAATATTATGCTTTGGTATAAAGGATGGCAAACCACATGTATTCATATAAACTTATGATTTTGGTGATTACAACTACACAAAAGTACCTTAATCAAAATTCTTTCCTAAACAGTATAGGTGCTATAAAACCCAGTGTAGTATAATGCACTGTTTTCAACCAACAATGATTATATTAAAGCTAGCAAAAAAGCCTATTCTGTGAAAGTTAATATAATACAGCCATGCCAAAAAGGGATGCAAATCTCTTCTGCTTATCTTTGGGAGGGAAGTGAGGAGCGTCTACAACCAGGAAGGGATCGTTACAAACACAATTCCAAGAAGGAGTATCTTCCAAGACCTAATGTTAATATTTGGGACTGGGTGGCTCCAGGCTCAGTCTGTGGGGCTGTTGGGTGGGAGTTCCCTTCAGGCCCAGGAGCTGGAGCTTCACAGGCCTGGGTGTGTGGTCGTCCATTGGCAGAGGCTGTGGGATGATGAGGCAAGAGCGGCAGCGGCTTGGAGCTCAAGAGTGGAATGGTGAGGCAAGAGCGAGCTTGGAGGTGAAGAGGGGCCTTGAGAGGCCCTCTGGGGAAAGGGCCTTCCTGGCATGGCCAGGGCACCTTCAGGGTGCCAGGGATGGCTTTGTGCTGGGCGACCTCCCTGTGTGCAGGGCTGGGTCTTTGCTGTGCTTGGCCTTTTGCTGTTGTGCTCCTTTGGCTGCCCGGGGAAAGGGGCAACCCTGTAAGGAGGGTGAGAGCCCCTGTCTCCACACCCAAGGGGGGAAATGCAGCTCTCCCAGCTCCTGGCCCAGCCACCCTGTAAGCAGGGCAGGGCTTTTCGCCAGCCCTGGCAGCTTTCTGCCTGCTGCTGGCCCCTGGCCAGCGTGAGTCCCTGTACTCGAGGCGTGTCACAGCCCTTGTCCCTGTGCCAGCCCCGAAGAGCCTCCACGCCTGGAGGCCCCTGTGCCCTCTGTGCAGTGCAGTGCTGATGCCTGGAGAAGCTGCCTGGAAGAGAAGCTAGACAGTGTGAAAGGAATAATAATTTCTTTAAAAGGCCTTCAAAGGATACACCTTGGGCAGTACAAGACTCCAGCCGGGCTCCAACCAAGATGAACTCCGAGTCAGGAGTTTTCACGCTTTTACAAGTTTTGGTCTCTTTACATATTGGGCCTAATAGTCCAATGACACTTCAGGTTATGAAGTTCCATCCTCCCAGATTGCTGTCCTCAATTAGCTGTTGTTTGTACTTTTTGGGATTGAGGCTACAATGGGCTTTTCAGGCTGGCAAAGGATGGTTTTATTACACTGAATTGGGAGGAGGACTTGCAAGCACTTTAGATGAAGTTCAGAGTTCTATACTAATGCCGTACAGAATCTGGCAAATAGGAAAGCTAAAACTTAAGGCATCAGTGCAGGGGCAGGTCTGGTGCTTTCCTCTCCCACTGAGTGGCAGGTTCTCTCCCTAGAGCAGGTTGGCTGCACAGAACTTGCTTCCTCTTCTGGGACTGTCTTCCCCTCCCTCAGTTGGTGTTAGTGAGCAAGTGTGTTTGCACTGTAGCTCCCCTTTGGAAACAGAGCAGTGTAGCTTAGACTTCCCAGGAGGGCGAGAGGAGTTCTGTGCAGCCACAGGCAGATACCCAAAAAGCACGGGTGGAGAAAGTGTCCGGACTTGCCCCTGCTTTCTGAGGAGGGTGTGAAGCTGCTCAGTGGGAGCGTGGGCCCCGTGTCCCGCCTGTAGCCAGGACCTGGGTCTGCGCCTCTGCTGCTGGGCGTGCCAGCCCTGTACTGGGGCATGTGTCAGGACCTTTGTCCCCAGGAGCAGCCCCAGGTCCCTGTAAGCAGGGCTGGGGAGGCTGCTTTAGCCAGGTGACAGGAAGGAGCGCTCCCGGGCCCTTGCCAGGGTGCAGGCTGAGGAAGTGCTGTGTGGCAGGGCATGGTGCCGCCTATGGCACTGCTCTGGGCTGGTGCCACCTCCCTGGTGGCCTTGTTGAGGAGGCTCCCGGGGCTCCTGCAGACGTCTGTGTTGCTGCGCTGAGGCCGGGCTCTGGCCAGCCCTGAAGTGGGGCGCAGGCCGGAGCCTGTGCTCAGTGGTGCTTGTAGGGGGTGCCGGGCTGTGGGGGTGGCCCCATAAAGTGGGGTTGTGTGCGTCCCCTGGCCTCAGCAGGCAGTTGCATGGACCCCCTGTAATCAGGTGGGTATACCCGTGAGACAGTAATTTTGAAGACTTTAGAAAAAAACTAAGGTTATAGACAACAATATATTGCTGATTTACCTGGAAAAAATAAGCTTTGCTGAAATCAGTTAAAACTCAGAGGATGGTTAAAAGAGGCCAGATTTTAGATAAGCTATCCCAGCTCTAATAACTCATTGCTTGTCAACTTTATGTTTGTGTAAGCTGGGCTTGTAACGAAAAACAGGGAAATTGATCAATAGACCCCAGAAACACAAGATGATTGCAAACCCTCTATCTCCAGAAACAGTCCTGGGAACAGGAAACTATAGGTTTTACCAAGGAGTCATTTGTCACGTATGCATCAAAAGGTTGAAAGTTTAGAATGAGCAAGACTAGTTTTACTTCCTCCTTTTGGTGAACACTCCCCACACAAGACCACTGACTCATTTCAGAGAACAAACTACAGCATGCTTAATAGCCTTTTTGTCAATTAGCATAAGAAGTGGAGAAGAGGTGGTGACAGGGGTATGAATATGCATTGGTATTTTGTGTGTCTTTTGTAGATAAAAGGATTTGCAATTACCTGTGATCTTTGCAGTGCTGCCCGGCAGTAATAAACATACACTTTCTAACTTAACTGTTAGAGAGGCTTTTGTCCGTCACAGTTGCGTATCGATATATTGATATTCATATTTTAATAAATCACCTGGCCCCGGCCTTTCAGAGGCGTGGGGCCAGGAGTCATGGGGCTGGGCTCCCGGCCCCTCAGGCCCTCAGCTTTAGGCCATGAGCTGGACTGCCTGACTGTAGAGTCTGGTTCCTGTTGCCGTGGGGGAAGGCCGAGCTCTGTGGCTCCCTGGGTGTGGAGCGGCCTGTAAGCAGGCTGTGGGGCAGGGAAGCTTTGTGCTCCCTTCAGTTGGCAGCCTGTGTGGGGCATCTGCCCCGTCGTTAGTGGGCAGTGCTCTGGAATTGGAGAGAAGGAGCCTCCATAAGCCTTGGGGACCAGGCCCACCCTGTAAATCAGGGCCAGTGCTCTGGAGCCCCAGGCACTTCGCAGTCCAGGCAGCGGCCTGAGTCCCTGTAAGAGGGATGCAGCCTCTTGGCCGCTGTTTTGCATGCCCAGCTTCATTCTCCCAGAGGGCCTGGTTCCCGCATGGCGTGGGGCTGTGGCGGACGTCGTGATGTGAGCCAAGCTGAAGTTGGAGACTTTTGGGCAGCTTGGCGGGGTCTGTGGGTACTGGCTTGAGGATCTTGCTGTGGGGCTGTTGGGTGGCGGTTCCCTTTGAGAGCTGGAGCTTCTCAGGCCTGATTGTGTTCATTGGCAGAAGCCAAGCTCCTTGTCCTGCTTGTGTGCTAAGAGTTATTGCAGAGGGGAGGCCTAAAGGGGAGTCCTGCGTGGCAAAAGCCAGAAATGTGTGGGAATGGTGCTAAAGACCCCAGACAAGGCGGGCCTTTCCAGCCAGTGCCAAGCTCAGCACCCCAGGCTGGTGTTGGGAGAAGCTGGGCCACTGCAGGGCATGGTGGTGTGATAAATGAATATGATTTTGTGCTAACTAAACTGTAACTATATCAATATTTTAGAAAAAGGCAAATGGTATGTGATTAGTGTCACAAAACAGATGTTTGCAAATGTTTATGAGAAAATAGGATACGGGATGTAATTTGAGATAAGTAAAATCCCCAAATGGAATAGGTCTTGGGATAATTGGAAGTTTGGCCTTGAGATGGACAATTGGGATGGTTCCAGGTACGGAATCTATGTTGTGCTTTTATCTATGAAATAATACGGCTTAATTTTGGAATATGATGCTGGATAACATAACACAAGGCTTGGGCACCTGTACAACTTGTAAGGTTATCCAGAGGACAATGAGGAAGACTGTGAGCCTTCATCCAAAAGACCACCAAAAGAAGACAGAAGACCCCTAACAACAAGTGAAGCATGCGCCATGAAGTACAATGACGTAGAGTTTTAGAATCAGAAATAGGAGGAAACTTAGGGGAAACATTGATGGATATGTATTAGCATATGGTATAGAAGTTTAGTTTGACTTGCTCTGTTCTGTACAGGAGGTAGGGTGAGAAGCCTTTCCCATACCCTGGTCAGTTTTGCTTATGCTTTATCCAAACCTTAATCATACTTAATTAATTACTGCCAAATACATATATATATACTTGAATATATTTACTAAATCATATTAATTTATACCAAATTGTTATTCAATTAAATTACTGCTAACTAAAATAGACCGAGTTGTTTGACCTCATTTGTAACAGTGCTGTAGATGGAGAGGCCCTCACTTGCAGTGCCACATTGTGTAGCTGTAAACAGACATTTCTTCTGCTAGCTGGTTTTCATCCTGCTGCAGCCAGGGAGGGGAACAGGAGTAGGCAGCTGTTTGTACCTACTGTCCCCACAGGCTGTGTCTCTCTGCTGCCTTGAGCTGTGCATGTGCACCTGCAGCCACCACGCACTGCTGTTCGTACAACTGCTCCCACTGGATTAGGAAGCCAAATCTCCTGAGCACCTTGTCTTCAGTACAAATTCCCCTCTCTCTGGGAAACGGGGGAGTTTTCCCAGCGAGAAAAGAGAGAGGATTCACTTGCGTAGGTAGGAGAGAGGTGCACAGACAGCAGTTGTACACCCACCTGCCTTCCCTGTGGGGAGCTGGCACTGTTCGGTCAGGGCGGCTTAGGCACTTGGTGTTTCCTGAGGGAAGAGAAGTGAGGACACAGGAGGCAGGAAGTGGGAGGAGATGGAGTAAAGAAAGATCCATGGTGTGCAATGGTCTACAGCAGGACATGAAGGCAATTCAATAGGCAGGGATGTTCTGCATGGGATGTCATGTGCAGAGGGAGCCCTGTCTCTTCAGCCTCTTCTGCAGCATGATGTGGCCTGGGCAGGCATGCCATTACAGGCACCACTGAGGATTTCCAGGAATGCTGCTGCTTCTGGTGAGCCTGGGATCAGCTCTGAGTCAGGAAGAGGACTTTTTACTTCAGTTGGCTCTGAAGGCCCAGTATGGATTGTTTTTCTCATGACAACAAATCCAAATAGAGGGCCACAAAGATGAAGGCAATGAGGATAGAGACAGAGGGCTGGAGCAGAAGCTAAAGGAATTTGGATTCTTCAGCATGGGAAAGACAAGATTCCAAGCTGGTCTTATAGCAGCCTTTGAAGAGGATTCCAAGAAAGCTGGAGAGGGACGTTTTACAAGGGCATGTAGCGATAAGGCAAATGGGAATGGCTTTAAACTGAAAGATGGCAGGGTTAGAGAAGGTATTAGGAAGAAATTCTTTTCTTTTTTTGAGACACTGGCACAGGATTCCCAGAGATACTGTTCACTGCTGGAAGCATTCAAGGCCAGGCTGGATAGGGCTTTGAGCAACCTGGTCTAATGGAAGAAGTCCTTGCTCAAGACCTAAAGGTTGAAAACAGATGATCCTTAAAGGTTCCATACAACCCACATCATTCCATGATTCTAGGACTTCACTGGGCGATGGTCTCAGTGCCCACCCAGGGACGCCAGATCTCGGGGTCTCTGCTTGCCCGAGAATGAGGGATGGGCACTGCCCCACCCCATGTCCTTCGGGAAGCCCCGAGATGCCCACAGAAAAGACGAGGAGTCTTCAGATGTTCTTTTTCTGAGTTTTCCTCCTTGTTTATTTTATCTTATCTCTACAATTCTCTCTGTGCTCTGCCAAGGTCTGGACAGCACGGGCAACAGGCGACGACAGTGACGCCTGACACAGCTCGTCATCTTATATACAGATAATTGCGTGCACATTATTTACAATTGTGACCCAATACATACACTTAACACTAGACAGGTATTTTCTACTTTGGCCCAATCCCTCTAAACCTACTTCATGTCGTCACCACTGTGCAAAATGGAGACAAAGAGGAAGGAGAAGACTCTAGGGTAACACCCAGAATCCTCCATCTTGTCTCTGGTCCTTCTTATATTGAAACCCCTAATGTGAAAATATTATTACTTTCTACTACTTTCAAGGCCTTGCAATTCTTCCCATAGTGTTGGTAATCTTTCCCATGGACTATAATCGAGACCCCTGCCTGTCTGGGGTCCATATGCCAGGGTCTGTAACCCCCCTGCACATATCTCCGACCCCCCTGTACACGTTTTAAACCCCCCTGTACAGGTTTCTGCTTGTCCAGGGTTTCCAAAGGAATACCCTGGACTCCTACATACCCCTCCAGCTCAGATATTGGGGGGGGGGGGGCGGGGGGGAAGAGATACAGAGACACGGCACAGAGTCTTTCTTCATTGGTGTGATACTGTATTTTCTCTTGCCAAGGATTTCAGAATCTGTTCAGCAAACCCAGTACAGCTGGAGGACACTTTGTGTGTGACACAACAAACAGCAAACAGCTCTGCTCAAGGAGACAAAGGACATTGACTCTCTGGAGATCTGTCTTCCATTCCTGTATCTTCTTCCTGGAGAAGTCCATCTCTTTTCAGCCAGAGGCCCCTGGACCCCGTCAGGGAGAAGAGCACACAGGAAGACAGGACCTGCTTTGATGAGCCTGAGCCCTCCTGTGTTCCCTGAGCCACCACCCCATGCACTGGGGATGCTGGACAAAGCTCACTGCACTTCCACACACACAGTCCCACCCTGCACAGTGAAGGAAGATGTGTCAGAGCTCTCCCCCCCTCCCAGCACAGCCAGCTCACTGCTCAGCTCCCAGCTTTGTTCGGGACAGAGGTGTTTCCATCACACAGTGACTGCTGCAGCTTCACAAATCCGATGATGCAGCAAATCCGATCTGACATTGTTCCAGTTTTTGAAAGTTCGTTCAAATGCATGGATTACAGTGCAGTTCTCATCTCGGCTATCACTTGGTTCTCCTTCTCGCCAGAACCTGGGACAGAGACAGGCTTGTTACTCCCCAGTGTGCACTGCAAAGCTGGAAAAGGCCACAGCAGGATGCAAGGCTTGAAGGGAAGAGACAGAAACTCCCACTGCTGATTCATGGACAGAAGCAGTGCCCTTGCTCCCTTTCTGATATCCCACTGGCTCCAGTGTCACATGGAAACCTGCCTCCCTCCTACAGCCTTCCAGCACAACAGGGCCCTGCTCCATCCATCTGGGGGAACTGATCAGCACCACTCACCCCATGCACCTCACACCCAGCAGAGGCCCGTGTCGGCCTGCAGGGCGAGTTTCTTCTCCAGAAGAAGACACAGCAAGGACAGTCCTGGTGCTCTCTCCCTGTGCCCCATGGCTTTCCCTGCCTTTCAGCACAGGCCATTTTGTGCATACAGGTGCAGTGAATGGAGGTCAGGCTAGGCTGGTCCTCAGGGTTCTGAAGGGTTCTTGCTGCCAGCAGTTTGGAGTTTTTTCTTTGCCTCCAGCATTGACTTCCAAGTCACAGGGAGTAAATTCATACCCAATAACCAGCACAGATGGGGCCCTGTGAACCTGGTGTCCTACACAGCCCTCTCCTGCTGTATCTTTGATCTCTCACAAGGAAGCAATCTCTCATAATGATGAGAGTCCCCTCTCATGCACCAGCTGAACCTCTCTCATCTCTCCTACCTTCTTTCCCAGCCAGGAGTCACAGCAAACACTCTTCATCCAGAGATACTCACGCTGCTGTCCCATTGTATGGAGTCTTGTCCACCCACTGCCACTGGCCCACCTTCTCTGCAAACAGACCAATGTAGAAATTCTCTCTATTTGAAGATTGCTTTGTTTGCCCAGAGAGGAAAACCTGGCAATCAGAGAGAGTGCAAGATCCATGAGGGGCAGGAGCCAGCACAGGGAGGCACCAGGAGTCCCAGTGGGGTGGGTCTGGTGGCAGAGGGAGGGGCTGGTGCTGCAGAGGTGCAGACAGGACATTCCCCTCCCTGCAGGACAAGGAGGGGCTCTGAGTGCCCAGCAGGCCCAGCACTGTGTCTCTGCGAGCTGGGTCCCTCTCTCAGCCCTGAGCACGTACCTGCTCTGCCTTGCTGTTGATCACCACCAGCTGGGAGCCCATCCCAGTGCAGTTCTGCTCACTCTCAGCCCAGTTCATCCTCTCAAGGGACAGGAAGTAGCAGCTTCCCTGGAACATTCTCCAGCCCCTTGGGCAGCATGTCCAGCCTCGGCCTGTGCAAGGAGAGGACAGAGAGATGGAGGCTACTGGCAGGAGATGGTGACTGCAAAGATCCAGGTTTTCCAGGGACAGTGCTCATGTCCTCCTTAGAGACTTTTCCCGAGAGAATGTGCTTGAAAACTCAGGGAGAGTACAGACATTCCTTACATTCCTTCCCATGGCTTTGGGGTCTGACCAGTGAGCTTTGTGTACCCCAAGCTCACTGGTAATCCTTGTGAGGGGATCTCAGGTCTGGAGAAGGTTCTTTGGGTGATGTGGTTTGACTTGTCCTGGTACAGCCTCCTGGAGGCCTTTAGCCCCAAGGAGGAGGGGACATTGCCAGCACTGACCTGTGCCTTGTGGCACCGCTGAGTCGCACTTCCACTCCGAGAACTGCTGCTGCAGGGCTGTGGGCTGGGCACTGCTGTGGCAGAAGGGAACCACTGCCAAGGGAGAGAGCAAAGGCAGCAGGGTTAGCCCTTCCTCCCAGCTCCTCACTCGGTATCTCTGGCCCCTTGGCTCTCCTGCCCCCATTTCCCCACCCAGCACTGTCCCAGCTGTCCCCTGTCCTGCCCCAAAGCAGTGGCACAGCTGCCTTCCCAGCCAGACAGAGACTGCCTTCCAAGTCAGACAGCAGAAGGAGCCCTGGAAGCACATCCCACGGAGGAGGTGCCACACACAGTGGGCAGCACTGCTCCCAGCCAAGCACAGCCACTCTGCCATGCACACAGCTACAGCCCAGCTGCCAGCCTACAAAGCAGCCTCTCACTGTCAGTTTGTCTCTTCCCAAACTACACATCAGCAGGCATTTGGAGGAGTCCCCATCAGCTGGGCCTGTTCCATCAGGACCACACAGTGCAGGTGAAGGTGATCACACACAGCTGGAGCTGCTGGTACCAGGGTGGAGCATAAACTCCTGGGACTCACTAGCTCCCAGTCTGTGGGGAATAATGCACTGTGGCTGACAGGCCACAGCCACTGTCTGAAGGATTTACCGTGCCTCAGACCCTCAGGAGTATGGATTAGGCGCTGGTCAGGGTGTGCTTAACAACCCAGATGTCCCTTGTCATCAGTCATTTAATGTAGAAATATTTTTCCTTGTGAGCAGAACAATCATGGTGGCTGCAGGGCCTGGTGAGTGATTTGCTGTACTGGAGAAAGGCTCAGATGAGATGGGCAAGGGCAATGCCTGGCTGAGCACCCCCATTGCCACTAAAGTGTATGAAACTGAATGACTAGTAAAAACATACCTGCAGAAAGCAATGGGCCTGAGCTGGCTTTAGCTCCTCTATTTTGTCTCAGTATTTGGGGACACTCAATATCTTGATGTGGAACATACTGCAGAAATATGTCCAGTTTGGGCCCCTCATAACAAGAAGGGTATTGAAGTTTTGGAGCATGTCCAGAGAAGGGCACTGGGGCTGGGGACAGGTCTGGAGCACAAGTGCTTTGAGGAGCAGCTAAAGGAGCTGGGGGTGTTTATCCTGAAGAAAAGGAGGCTCAGGGGTGACCTTATTGATCCCTGCAACTTCCTGAAAGGAGGATGTAGCCAGGTGGGAGTCTCCCAGGTAACAACCAGCAGGACTGGAGGGAATGGTCTGAAGTTGTGCCAGGGAAGATTTAGTTGAGGTATTAGTAAAAGCTTCTTCACTGAAAGGTGGCCAAGCATTGGAACAGGCTGCCTAGAGAAGTTGGTGGAGTCACCATTGCTGGCAGTGTTTAAAAGACAAGCAGATGTGACGCTTGGCAGTGGTTGGTTAGTGGTTTAACTACATGGCCTGAGCTGTCTTTTCCAACGTTAATGATGCTATGATTCCATGCTTGTATGACCAGTAATTAAAACCATGTTTGTATTGTGATCCATCTGTGCATTGCATGTGGCACTCTCTGCCACATGCAATTTGTACCTGTGTTTCATTTAAATGCTGTATCACTCTGCTAAACCAAAATCCTGTCTAGCATCAAATAACTTGGATAAGTAAATTGTCACTAAAATGGGACCTTCCATGTGTATCAGAAGGTATCAGATGCTAACAGCCCAGCCAAAAACTCCCCAGCCGTTGGCCGAGTACTGTGAAAGGTTACACATTTGGGAACAAAGCAATACAAACTTCTGGGACTCAGACACTAAGGGCAGCAAAAGGAAAGGCAGTGATTTATTGTAATGAGATGCCTCTTCCAGATTCCATCGTGGCTATTGACTACTTGTGCAAACATGCCATGAACTATCTTTAACAGAAAATGAGAACGAAACAGTGATCGCAGTCTTCACAAACAGCATGTCCAGTAATACCATCTAATGAATTATTCTGCAATCAACCCTAAAAAGTTATGAGAGTTAATTAACTGCACTGTGCAGTTAATCTTGGAGATGCCAGGACTGTGAGAAGCCGTTTTTTCCACTAGGACACAAAGCATATCTAAGCACCTTAGAGAGCCTAAGTGCCGATTCAGCTGCCTGTATAGACACTTGTGCTTCTGTCTCCACTTTTTCCCATCTGCCAAATGTAACTGAGCTCTCTTTCTGTGGGAAATGAAGGTAGAGAATTGTTCCACAGTTCCAAAAAGGCCATGCAAGATTAGAAAGTGCTATCTGGGCACACAGACAAGGCCTCAGTGTATACAATGGAAGATTTGGGGGATGTATGCAGACATATACAAAGTCAGGGCAGGAAAACCTGAGACCTTACACAAAGTCCAGACACCATCAACCATGGCTGGTTTCTCTACTCCTCTCCCAGCACTCCCCCCAGACTCTCCTTTGTAATCTCCTGCACATACTCACCGAGGAGGATGACAACAAGGGCAAAGCACACCAAGAGGAGCAGCAGTGAGATCACCCATGGCAGCCAGAGTGGGTATTTCTGGGGATGGTGCTCAGGTTTCTTTGTCTCAGGAGGTACTAAAAGTGATGGAAACACACAAAACAAAACACCACAGTCAACTATGGGTCTGTCAGTCCACAGTCCACATACCAAGGATGTACTACTCAAGGGAGAGCACATCAAAAGAAAAATAATTTCATTTCTGATGTGGAAGTTACAAGGTTTGGGAGAAGGGCAGACTGGGACAGAGCAGGGAATTTTGTGGTTTCTGGAGAAAAGTCAGATTCAGTGTGTTCCCAGCCCAGCCAGTGAGCCAACAATGATAATCGTTGGTGTTTGGCGTGAGCCCTTTACAGGACCTCAAAATCTGCAGCGAACCAATGTCTTTCTAGATTGAGTCCAAAGCTGCCAAATGCAACATTGCTCAAACCTTGATACTTGAGACACAGAAGGGAAGATTTGATGTTGACTTCTTCCCAGAAAACATTTTCTGCCTGCTTCAGTTCCTTCTTAGCATTTTGGACTTCCTGTGCAGAAGGTTGGTGTAGTCTGAGTGAGGACGGGAGACAAAAAATGTGCAAGGCTTTGATGGCACATCATCATTGGGAGATTAAAAGATATATTTTTTCCTTCCATCACTGCTTTCCAGGATTCAAAGATTTGCTGTAATAAAACTAGGTTGTGATAGGCTGGATATTAGGGGAGAACAAAGAGCTGTGTCCAGCAGCCTGAGTAAAGTACTCAGATTAAGATTTGCCGGGACCTCACTTTTTTATCCCCTAGAGGGATATTGCCAGTCCTGAGGAGGTTTGGGAGCAGGCAGGAAAGTGGCTCACAGGGAAGGAGAAGCAAACACGTGTTAGGGGATTGATCTTGTGGCAGGTGCACAAATCAGGGCAAATAGAAGGGTAAGGAGACAGCAGCACTCACTGCAGGACAGGAGTTTTGGGAGAGACTGCTATTAAAGATAAGATTTAGAGAGCCTTCATTTGTTGCTCAGCATGAAGCTCCCAGGTCTGCCACCAGCCAAGTGTGCCTGCCAGACACGCCTAGTAAGCAAGGCTATCAGAAACCTTCTCTGTGTGGAAGCCTTCTGACTACTTCCCAAAAGCTAGGGAGAGACTGCTACAGCAAGGCAAAAGGCATCATCTTTCATTATCTGGAGAGAAAATATATGTGGACAGACAAGGTCCAAGTTTCCCTGGTCAAATCATGTTTTTCCAGCCAGAGCTTTTGCCTTAGTGAAAACAAGGAGCCCCCTCATGATCTGGAGTCCAACCACCTACTTTAGAAATAGCTCTAACCAGTCCAACTGACTTTTTTGATATGCAGCACATCCAGAGATCGTTCAACCTGTGCCCAGTCAGACTTGAGCATCCCACACTCACACCCAGGTGGCACAGGCAGCACTGCATGCTGTGCACCTCAGCAACACAACTGAAGTGCAGTAATTTTGTGCTCACTCGGTGGGTTGAGCTCCCTGCAAAATGCTTTCACAGCTGGTCTGTGCTCTGTAACGTGTCCAGCATGATTTCAACACAACACACTTTATGTCTTATAATCATTTGGAACGCAATGGGGAACTTCCACCACCCCCACCTCACCACAGTGGAAATGCTAACTACATCCAGAACCAACTAATTTTGGTGCACTGAAAACAGTGACTTTCCAATGCAGACAGGACCATGTTCACTCTTTATTTCCATGAGTCATGCCTCAGAGCAGGCAAGGAATAACCTGGAGCTGATGCCTGCTCTGTTTGGATTGTAAAACTGAGGTAAAGATGTAAATAGGCAAGCTAACATCCTTAGGCAACAGTAATTTAATTTTAAAAAAATATTATTCATTGATTTATGCACACATACTTTTACTGCCCTGGAACCTGCTGTTGTGTAGGGTCCTGTATGTCAGGCAGAAGCAGTGAACCTTACACAGAACATCTCTATGGGTTCCTACTTGTGCCATAGTGACTACAAAGAACATAGTAACCAGAATATGCCTTAAATTTGTACAAAGTCTAGTAAAAGAACTCTTTTACCACTGTAATTTTTAATAGGAAAAAAAATTGTTTGTTGTGTTAAATGTTTTTCAGGAGTGGAAGACATCAATAACAGATTTGGATCTCCCTCCAGATTTTGAATAATTTTTCTTCTGTATATTTTAGGGTGTTCAAGTTTTGGTCTCTCTTCTCCAAGGACCATTTCTCAATCAGCCATGGACAATGGGGTTATGTTTCTGCAGCCAGTACCACTTCTCATGAAGCTGCAGAGTACAACTGACTGCTGTACTACAAGCAGGCACATTGATTCTCCTGCCCCCTCTGCAAGCAGCATTCTGTAATCTCACTCAGAGACAAGAGCAGCAAGGACTTAGGCTTATTTGTTGCTTTGGGAGCCCCTCCACCTTTGTGACAGATCAGATTGTTTGTAATAAACCACAGTCTCTACTGTTGGTACTCAGCATGGTGCAAAAATGACTCTTTCAAGACTATATAACATGTGGAGTACTGAGGGAGCCCAACCAGATTCCTCAGTGAATGCTCATATGAAACCTACTGTTTGTGCTCCCGGTAGTCATTCTTGTTCATGTTGAAACTTCCATTCACCTCTCCTCTTGGAGACATTCCTCAAGACTCTTGTTTCAAAACTCCTTCAGTCTCCTGATCATTTAGCTCCTTTTTCGCACCACTCCCAGATTAGGTAGAAACCAGAATCACAGAAGGAAAAATCTCCGTTCCCTCTTTTTCAGCCCCGCTCCCTCCAGCTCCCTTTCTCCCAAATAACCCATTCATTCCTTACCTTTGACCACTGGAGCCGGTGATTCATTTTTGAACTTCACCTCAGCATAGGTGATTTCTGATGCCATTTAATCACACTGTGACCCTGCCTTAGTTTTGCCACATAAAAGGTGGTCCTTTTAGGTCCTTGTTTCCAGAGGGTGACACGAATAGGTTACTGAGCCTTTCCCATCTCTTACTTTACCCTCTGTCCATCAAAGAAGGCTGTGCTGAACACAGGAAGCACTGGTGATAACCTGAGAATTCCTGGGAGCTCAGAAATGCTCCACAGAGATCTTCAGTTTCTTAGCCCAGGAAACCAGCCCTGGCACCATGGAAATTTTTTGAGACATAAAAGAAAAATGAGAACCTAACAACTGAAAAGGAAGTTGCACTCCTTCCCCATATCAGATTCTCAGCTGATAGGCTTCCTTTTAAAGACATTTATAGGTGGTTTTTTTTTCCTCTTTTTAACTTTCTTTCCTTACTATGCCCCCATATTTTCATGCCTTTCTTTGTCTGCTAGTAATTCTACCATTGCTCTCACATTTGCAGCTTTCACAGGTCCAAGCCCAGTTTAACCTGCAGTCCTGTACAAAATGCATTCTGCCCTACTTGCCCCTTGTGGTTAAGTTGCAGTTGCTATCAAATGTTGCAACTATGTCTCATTCTTTAAAGTCAGTCCCAGCTGGAAGCTACACTAGAACACATCTCAGACTAGGAAATGTTCCTGTAGAAGTGAGACTGGGGAGTTGCAGCCTTAGACAGAGCAATAAAAATAATCAGAAGGTTGGTATATCCATGAAGGAATGGAAGGATCAGGCTCGGGTCAGGGAGGAGAACAAGCAAAGTGGAATTTTTTTAAAAATATGTTGATGGTCTGAGAGATTACTGGGAAGAGTACACACAGAAACTTTTCTATTAAAACCTGATTCACAGCCTGTGGAAGTTCAGAGCAGTGCTTGTTTCAGGTTCCATTTCAGAGGCTGAAAAGGGATGGTTTACATTTTTCTGCTACTTTTCCTACATTGTCATTTATCTCCCTTAACTGCTTTCTGGTAAAAACCTTCGATATTACCTTGGACAAAGTGTCAGTGCTTCATCTGATTTCAAGCTGGAGGAGATCTTGAAAAGAGAGAGGCTGCTGAGAAAGACTTCTGAGAACAGATGTCAATGAGTCAGACAAGGTGAGGAGGGTTCAGTCAGCAGATAGGACTAAGGTTTGGGTTGGAAGGGACTTTCAAAGACTGTCTTCTCCAGCCCACCTGCCATGGGCAAGGACAGCTTTCACTACATCAGGCTGCTCAAAGCCCCTTCCAACCTGGTCCTAAACATTTTCATTTAAGGGGAATCTGCAATTTCTCTGGGCAACCTGTTCCATCATCTCAGAACCCACATTGTAAATAATTTCTTCCTTATATCTAATGCAGATCTGGTTTTTTTCAGTTTAAACCCATCACCCCTTATCCTACCACTACAGGATCTGTTAAAAGGCCTCTCTTCATCTTTCTTATAACCCCCCTTTAAGTCCTGAAAAGACACAACAAAGTCTCCAGAACAACCAGAAGGAAGAAGCTGGTTAGTTTGACTAGTTAGAATTCCCTTAAGGCAGAGCAGAATTAGATGCTCAAAGGACATCCAGAGAGCACAGAGGGTAACCAGAGCAGAGTTGGAGCTAAGATAGGGCAGTAGAAGGAAGAACATGCACCAGACAACAGAGGAGAAGGTAAAGGGAATCTGAATGCAGATTATGGAGAACTGCCCCATAACAGAGTGGGGCATATGTAACTGGATGTCTTTACCACGGACTCTCCTCGTGTCTTGTGTGTCCTGAGCTAACTTTACTTCTCCTTTATGTACTGTGTGCAAAGAGGGTGACTTTTACACAAGAATAAGAACAGCTGCAGGAGAGAAGCCTGGTCCCTCAAGCAAAAGGCTGCCTGCCTCTCTTTCCAACATCCTTCCAGCACTATCCTTTGTCTTCAGTCTTGGCCCTCTCACTGTAATTAAGTCTCCCTAAGTGTCTGCTGAAATCTAGTTAAGCCCTCAAATTTCCTGTTGAGAATTCAGAGCAATTCTCTGTCCCCACCCAACCAAGCCGCAGCAGACAGAGTCTTGTGGGGAAGTGGCTTACTTCCTGGCAGGGTTTCAAGATTTCCACTGTGAAGAAACAGGAAACACAATCAGCAGTCAGAGAAGGAAGTTACAGAGCAGCTTCATGAGCTTTTTCCATTGAAATACATCTCCAAACACAGCCAAGGCACTTCAAATGCAAATTCAGGGTCTAGCTGCTCTTTTTATTAGATTACATTAGACTGCACCCAAGCATCAGTAGACACCTCAATTCTTCTTTGTCAGCCATCAGACTTGTTGCTTGCTATCAAAATTCAACCCTGAATCATACTCCATAGGATGCAGTGCCAAGCCAATGTGTAACAACAATCATGTGATATTCCTGAGGGGAAAATTTGTCCTTTGAATTTCATATGCATTGAGTGGGAGATAGGAATGAGTGGACCCTGCAGTTAGTTGTGGTGCTGAAAGAATAATTTTAAAAAAAGTCTTGTCTAAAAACCCCCCAAACCCTTGCTTTGCTTCCTTGCATTCTCACTGCTGTTCCTCAGTAACTCCGCCCTTCTGCTGTGTTCTGCTCACTCCCTTGTCCTCCCACAATACCTGTGTTTCCCCAGAGATGTCTTTCAGCTCAGCCCTACTCCACACTGCCAGGTGCCTCCCATGCTCTCAGCTCCCACGGGCCTCACAAGTCCCAGCTCCTTCCTGGGACTCTCACAGTTCTGCTTTCCCTCCTTACTCATGCTCCAGCTGCTAGTTGCTCTGCAAGCTCCATGGGCACCATTTGTCCCAGACCCAAAGAGAAAGCAGCAGAGGCACTAATGCTCTTTCTCCCCTACCTGTCAGTGAGGTTTGAATGAGGTGGTATCTGCAAGCCTTTCACCCCACAGCCAGCATCACCTAATTTAGCAAGCAGGTCCATGTGAGCAGATGAAACAGTGCCATTTCACATGCCTTACTTCTTTTGAAAATGCAGCTGAACCTGAGGAGTTAAATTCAAATTTACAGGCAAAGAGTAGGACTCGAATCCTAAAGCTGTGACCCCACACATAAAAAAAAAAAAAAAAAAAAAAAAAAAAATCCCCATTTTTAAATTGACCATAGCTGTGGTGGAAGCTGCAGGGAAGTGACACACTTCTTACAAGCCAGTTTGAATAGAGAGGGGCAGCTGAGGGAATTGAGCTGAAGGCTTGAGTCATCACAAGTGACATGGAGGTTAAACAGGGACATCACATTGGCCACCCAAATACCCAGACCCTCTTTAGAAGATTTGACAAAAGGCAAAATGAAGCTGACATGACTAAAATGATTTCCCAAAGGCATTATCAATATGCATTTTTCAACAAGCTGACCTTGCAGCTAAATGAGGAAAATTGAAATGAGTGTGACCTCCAGTAAGTGCAAAACCATAACAAAGCAAAGGTGTCAGAACTTCCTTGAACCCTTTATATTTGATATATTGCCTTGAGGGCAGCTGAAGAGCAGGGTATAAAATAAGCAGTCAGAGAGAACAAGGACATCAAAACAAAGCTAAATTAATTATTTGTCACAACAGAATAAATCAATGAAATTCACACACAAGAACTCCGGTTTGTGGGGGACTACACCAAAGGATCTGTCCAAAAGAAAAGTGATTGTGCAAAACATATGGAATTAGCAGGTCTGGGCAAGATGGTCCCAGGGATTCTCAGGAAATTCAAAGGTGAAACACTTGCTAATAGCAGTGGGTTGCCTTTTATCTTAAACTATCTTTTAATCATCAAATCCCAGGCTGGCAGGGAACATATCAAAGAAGGGGAAGGGGAGAAATCTCAGGGAGATTTAGAAAGTTATAGGTTTGACATCTCTAGTGGTCAGGTTAATATAACAAAGTAATTAACTGATGGACATGTGTATAAGTATGATGGACCTTGGGGAGAGTCAATATAACTCTTGTAAGGAAATCCTGCCTCTTGTGGGTCCTTGCCCACAGTCCTGGCATCACTTGCTCTTATGGCACTTGTAGCCAGCAGGGACTTCCAGGTGACTTAGGTAAAAGTCTAAACCAAATCCAGGCTTTGTATCCCTGCACCTGGGTGAGAGGAGCATCAGAAGTGAATATATGCCACCTTCTTGGTCTTCCCTCTCCACACCACCTTGCTCCTTTTCAGGGATTAAGGCTATGGAGCAGAGCAGCCAAGGGAAGAGCATAAAAAGGCACTGGAACATGGAGAATGGAGACCCAAGGCCTGACATTGAGCAGTTAAAAAGGGATGTCAGATAACAAATCAAAGGGATTCAGGCAGCAAGAGCTCCTTGAGAGCTCCTGAGGTGATCCAATTGTGCACCCTGCTGCGTGGAACAGGTTAGGGAAGGGACGGGTAGGATGCTGCAGTTCATATTGCTCCAGGGGACAGTGTGGGAGCACAGCAGCCTCCTGGGATCTGAGAGAAAGGCACCCTATGCCCTTCTCAGCCAGGGCTGACACTGCCCAGAGCTGCAGGGAGAAGAGATCTCTTCTGAAAGGCAGTCAACCCCTCTAAGGATAGAAGGTTCACCTTCTATCCTTAGAGGGTTCCATACAGGTTGCTAGGAGACCAAGGAAAAAATGGCTTATATGGAGCTGTGAAAGCTCAGGAAAAAGACATTTGAGCATCCAGGGGTGAAGAGGAAACAGAGAAGAACTGAACCGACAATGGGAAAGGGGAGTGAGAGCAATAAGTGGGATGGATTACACGGAAAACTGTGAAGCCACACAAGTTTCTGGCAGGTGGCAGCACTTCACCACAGGCAGGCCTGAGTCGGCAGAAAGACACGGAATCCTGAGCACTGACACGAATACATTGCCACAGAGCAGCAGCTCCCCAAAATGCTATGGTTACAGTACCGTGCAGAACAGAGGGGAACAAAAGAAAAGTAGGAGTGATGAAAAGAAACATTCCTCCCAAAACCAGCTTGTGCATGGCCTCATCCCTGCCAAGTTCTAGTAAGTGCTGAGGGTTTCAAGCAGAAGAGATCATGTCCCAAAGTTACCTGAGCTGAGGGAGCTCAAACTCAGAACTGAGAAAGTTGCGTGCTCACTCTAGTGTTATGATAAGTTGCCAAATCCCTCAGGTGCAAGGGAAGGAATAAGAGAAGGAAGAATATGATCCAGAGAATCTTCAAAGAGACAAGAAGCCCCAGCCTGCCTCTTTACATGTAGCATTAACAGAGGATTTTCTTCAGAAGAGCAAAGATATGTTTTATTTATTTTCCCCAATTAACAGATTACCAAATCAAAGCCAACAGAGGGCACATTCAGATGCATTTACCTCAGAGCGTTGTTTTATGCCATTAGGGAATATCACACCTTTGTCTCCCTCCTCTTTTGGATCTGAGTCACAAGTCTCAAAGCTATAAATTGTTGGAGATCAGAACTAGATACTGCAGTTGCTTGCCACAGCACCACATCTGACTTCAAACCTGGGCCAGATCCAAGTCCTGGTCAGACCCCACTGGCCTGTGTTCACAGGTGGGGCTGTGGAGTTTATCTTCTTAGAGTGGGCATATGGAATTCACAAGCACAAGTTGTGGCCATGTAACACCTTTCCACAGAAGCAATTCTTCATGCTTCATTTCCAGTTCTAAGAATCACACAGATCTCCACAGCCTTGAATTCAGTTTGGATACTCTCTGCCCAGTGAGATGAATACACATGATCTCCCTCTCTTGAAGGGGGAATGAGGGGAGTGGAAAGAAAAGAAAAAAAATGGAAAACAAACACTGTCACCAAGCAGGTATGCAGCTGTGACATGTCACCCAAACTCATGCTGTAACCTTAGGGCCACTCTTATTGGAACTTAAACTGTTTCCCTCCACATTCTCTCCATGCATGTAAGTGGAATGCAGTAAAAACCATTCTCTTAGGCAGGTTCTGGGGAGAGCTGTACTGGTAAGGCTGTTCCAGCAGGTGCTACTGGAATAGCAGCACAAACCTCCCTGGCCCTGCAGAGCTCCCTCATCTCCTCCTATCCTCAAGGATGGATTTTTCAGGAAAACTGCAAGTGGCCTGTGCTGCACCCAAGGTTGCTCTGCAGGCCATTTGCAGCCTCACAGCCCAACCTGTGACAGCCAGCAGTGAGGTGAGGGGACACCACCTGTCTCCAGAGCAGCCATCCCGTGTGTCCAGTCAGGATGGAACAAAGCAAAAGCCATCTGGAAACAGCCATAGAAAGCTGAACTAAATCCAGGGAGTAGAGTCAGCTCAACCAAACACTCCTTGGCACCTCATTAGTGAAACAGAATGTGAAAGTTTTAATGCTAGGCAGGGAGGCCCCAAGCTTTGGGGTTCAACCATATGCAGGAACCTCCTCATGACACAGATGTCAACACCATCAGATGGGGAAAGGTAATTTTTTTTTTTTTACTTTTTTTTTGAAGAGCACACTGCCTAGGTGTCTATGTCACCCACTTTTACCATGCCAGGACACTGAAGTCAGCACAGGAAAGCAAAGGGTGGGCAAATGGCATTCCATGGTGCCAGCCTCCAGCACAGAGCTGCCACTGACCCAGAGGGCAAAGGGCCCCTGCTGCTGACTCCCTGCCGGCTGGGACTGATGAAGAGGGCAAAGTGCTCCTCAGTGACTCACACTGGCCTGCAGCACCATGGCCCATGTCTCTTAGACTCTGCCTCCAGATCACAGTTATTTGCATATTTAGCATTTTAAGACTGGACAGGCTCAGCACACCATCCTGGTTTTTGCAGAGCCTCTGCCCTTTCTGAGGTGAAGGATGACTGGCAGATCTCAGCGTTCCTCTTCACTGACATCGTCAGACATCTCACCACACTGCTGGCCCAGTGTAAGTCCCACCTCAGCACAGCTGAGCACAAAAGTTGTGCTAGGAAATACTTCAGACTGAAGGTATCTTGTTCTAACCTTGCTCAAATCAGGACCACTTTTGGAGCTAGACCAGGCTACCCAGGGCAGGTTATCTGCTTACAGTAACCCTGTTGCTGTATGGGATGTGTCGCTTAAGGGCTTTTTCTGGTTTTCTACCCAAAAAAAGAGAGATTTCTAAGCGCACTTGGTACATATACTCATGGTATTGACTTCAGCTTTACATACTGCTGAGAGCAGCCCCTAACTCTGGGCCAAATATACTGCTGTATCTACAGCTACTCAGCATATATTCTCCAAAGAAAATTCTCTCCTACCCCTTACCTCTCACCGGAATCCAGCTCCTTATCCCTGCCAGCTAACCAGAGGGAAGGCTTGTGTAGCACTACCAACACAGCATCTCACACATCATTGAACAGTTTGCTTAACACCATAAACACGGACTCACAAACAAGTGCTTAGCCACCACTTCAAAAAAAGACTAGGAGGAGTTTCATTCCTTTGGGCCGAACTTTAAAGACAACAGACATCCATACCTGCATGCACACCGACCACAAGAGGGGATGTGCGCCTGCCCTGGGACAGCTCAGCTCCAAGCCCTACATTACTGTGTTTGTGCATGAGGGCACTGAAGCACAGAGGGCAGCAGAATAGCAGGACACGGCTGCATTTGGAAGCACCAGTTCCATCATTGCTGAACTATCAAACTACAAATCACCACTGCAAATCACAGTGCTTTCTTTTCAGAGAGCACCCCACCAGTGCTAGCCAGGTCTCAGGTTTCTGCTTGCATCTCACCCGCCGCCCTCTCGATTGCTGGGCACCCGGCCAGTCCCTGGAGAGGGTGGCTGAGCCCAGGGATTGCAGGAAGGCGCGCAGCAAAGGGATTCGGCAGCAGATGGCAGCACAGTCACGGGTGAGACTGAATGCCTGGTGGCGGGTGTCACCAGCCCAGCCAGGCCCGCAGACCAGGCTTGGGAGGGCAGAGAGCGCCACAGCTCTGTACATGCCGAACACACAAGGCTCAGCACAAAGGCTGCAAGTTACAGGCGGCTCCCTCCTTCAGGGAATGTCTCTTTCAGACTGTTTCCAGGCTTGAAAAGCCAGTCGACTGTGCAGGGCAGGAGTTGCCATCCTATAATGCCTGGGAAAGAAAAGGGAGAGCAGGCCACTCATTGCAAGTTACCTGCCTGGCCTGCCCCAAACACAAGTGATGCAAGAAGTCCACAGCAGGATCCCAGCAGTGCTCTGGTCAGGAGCCACTACACAGTCTGATCTTCCTATGCTCAGCTTCAAGGAATGTCCATCAGAGTCCCAGCTGTGGATGGGGACATACAGCTATAGGTAACGGCAGGTGGCAAAATAAAGCTGTCATCCTGCAAAGTGCTTTCCCTGACTATTAGCATGGACAGAGCTATTTTCTTGGAAGAAAGAGACCAGTAACAGTCTCCACAGAGAGTCTATTGTTCCCATAATGTAATGAGCACTCATCAGACTACCTAGACCTGGAGGCACTAAAATGTGCGTTAACCACTTGGGCCACAGTGCTCTGCTTACATACATTAACAGCCCCATTGTTCTTCCTCCTAGAACCTTGTAGGTTTATGCTGATTTAGCAGGATGAGTTCAGATTCAGATCCTTTTACCTCAATATCAAAGCTCAGGAAGACTTTGGGGGTTTTGGTTTCCTGTTTGGTTTTTGTTTGATTTCCTCCAATGTACAGCCCTCCTTCTCCATTTCTTTAGGAGTTCAAACAGAGCACCAAGGCTTTGTGAGTTTGTATCTGCAATCCCTACTGTGTGGCTGTGGTAAGAACAGTTGCTGCATGGCTCTGACATAAAGTCACAGAACATAGAATAGAATTAATGGAAGAAGAGGCAGGGAAATACTCATATCCCACCTCAACTACAGCTCCCACAGAATTGACAACCAAAAACCAGACAAAATCGTAATTTTCCCTTTGACACTTGTTTCCTGATTCTTTCTATGTGCTACAGTCTGCCTTCCCAATTGGAAGAAAGGGAAAACTTGCAAAGGAGTCACCAAGCAGTGCCTTGCTGTGAGGAAAGGCATGTGGCCTGGGAAGATCTCCACACAGGACTAAGCTCTCCCTCATGTACTGTTTCCCAGTCTTCTGTGCTTCTTTATGCACAAACAGGAGTATATCCCAGCACTTCCCTTAGGTGAACTTCATCTGAAAATTCTGCTCTGGAGAAAGACGCTTTTGGGCTTTTCAACTCTTTGTGCTGCAAGTACCTACTGAAAAGTCTGAGAAACTCCACCATAGCTTATGGGTAAAATGCTTCATCTTCTCCCTGCCAGGACCTATGCAACATACCCATCCTATTTACCAAAACAGGGTGAAAGCTTTGGTGCTAGAGCTGAAAAAATGTCCCTTTTTTTCCCCCCAGCCACTACAGATATCAGAATGTTTGCCAGTTCAGATAGTTGACTTAAAAGGTTAAGACCTCTTATCTTCACCCAGGCCACAAGACTTGTGTTGGACTTTCAACACAGCCATATACACAGCTTTGCTGTCTGGCAGAGGAACATGGAACAAGCATGCTGTGCAAGATGGCTGCAAGCAGGCTTGATAGAACAATGTCAGGGTCCTGAACATATTCTTCACCTCCTGGGGGCTTGGCTGGACTTGGGTCCAGCTTAAGTAACAGAAGTGTTTGGCTTTGAGAAAGCTCAGCAACATTGGCCTTCTCATAGCTAAGGGTCTCAGCCCTGGTCCCTGCCTGAGCTGGTGCAGTCATGCCAGGCCACGTCCCTGTCTGGCCACGTACCCTGCTATCTAAATCCTCATCCTGACCTGCTCTGATCTTTGTGCTTAGGTACTTCAGGACTGCTCCTCTGCTGGTGAGGCCACTGCTCCTGCCTGCCCTGCTGTGACTCATCCTCCTGCTTTCTCTCTCTTTCCAGGCAGCCTGTCCTTGCTGCCCCTAACAAAGGGCCCACTTGGCTCACCTTGCCCCTCTCTCTAGTAGGTAGAGACTGTTTCCCATCTACCAGCACGGAAAGAATAATTTCTGAAAATATCTGCAGGCTGTAGAAGCCTTTAATATCTGAGATGCTAAATATCATGGCCACCAAGTCTTCTCACTTGCTTGTTTTATCCACACTCTTACCAAATCCCACAGGAAGCTACACTCAGGCCTGCTTCTATGTTGTTGATTTGTGTTTTGTATTGCATGAGTTTTTTACCCCATTTGAAACAGCCATGTCATTTTTGTGTCCTTCTTCTACACTCCTCCCTCTTTGCCCAGACAGAGCCTGAACCCATCACTCCTGAAGCTGCTCTTGTCCAGACTGCAGGCCACAACAGATATGCAGAAGGATAAGCAGGCTGTGAGGATCTTGCTGGAGACCTGAAGACCTTCAACCTGGAAGCTTCCAAAGAAAAAACAATTTGACAACTTAGAAGACTCATGAGATTCTTTTCCCCAGTATTACTTGTTTAATTACCATTTGCACCAGTACATCTTATGCTTTATATACATATATCTTTAATTTTTGCTTCTTCAGCTTTTCAAATACATAATATATTATCTCCAGAATACTAAGACAATACAGAAGAGGCTCCTATTTAGTTGTTAATTGGTGCCATGAACTTCCTTGGTTGGGGAATTGATACATAGTTGAAATGACAGGACGTCACAAGGATGTGAGCAAACAAAAAGAAGACAAAGAAAACAAAATGCCAACCCAACAGAGTCTGTGATGTTGCTTGCAGACTACAGCCACCCACAAGTTCAGGAGGCAGGGAGTTGAAGTACAGTGAGACTGCAGGAGTGACTATGAAAGCAGGGGAGGGCTGGCAAGGGGAAACACCAAGAGAGCCAGGTAATCAGGGTTAAATGACTACTTGAAATACATCCAAGAGCAGTCTGGTCCCCACTTCCACAAGTGGAACTGCAGCAGCTTTAGAGCTATTTCAAGAATGTTGCTCCCCAGAGGGATGATCTAAGTGAAACTGTCTCCAAAATGCCCTCACGGTAGCCAGACAAAAATGACAAAAGACCTTTGCCAATACAAGGTGCGTACGTCTAACTACTCTTTTAAAAACCTCACCAGAAAATTTTTGCCCAAAGGGTAACATTTCCTTGTGAAGGTGTGCTAGAGACAGAAAAGTGTTGCTGTGTTGAATGTTCAAAACAGGAAGAAGCCTTCCAGCAAAGCACCAAAGCCCTAGTGTTCCACTAACTGGGTACAGCTGTCCAAGAGTCACTGAGACCACCTTCCCAGCTAGTGTTCTGGTTTCTGCACCAGCATGAAGGGTAGCAATTCAGCATTGTGAGCTTTCCAGCCTGCCCTGTGAGTTCACCCAGAGTTATCAACAGACACCTCAGATCACATCCACAGCTGCTGAAGATGTAGTGTCCGCAATGAAGGGCCTCAGGAAACTCTCCCAAAGAAAAAAAGTATAAAGTCATGGCTTTTTACCTCTTTCTAACTCCCTTAACCACACAGGAAATAGAGGGGGCTTGGATGCATTAAAAATAATTTTAAAAAAAATCTAAGTTCCAATAACTAGCTCACATCCCTGAAAGTTGGACTCAGAAGAAAAGTCATAATAAAGAACACAGGTGGGAGAATTTTGCTCCCACAGATCTCAGGATTGAGCCTAATATACATTTCTTGCTCAAATAAGTGAGTTGAAAAGGAGAAGGAGACTGTCCCTTCATCACAGAATAATCTATTGTCCCACCATAATTCTTACTGTAGATATGCAATACTTGTAACACAGTGCCAAGTCACAACACAAGGCCAGGGCTCAGGAGAGTGATGCAGGAACATGAAATGCTGAGTGGTGGCAATCACCTGGTTGTCATCTAGTGCAAGTAACTACCAAATTGTAAAAACAGGATTTTTTTTTTTCCTTAAAGCTATTTCCAGTTAAAACAGCTCAGTGACAGTGAGGCCTTTGCCTGGGGAGAAAAGAGTTAAAACGAAAGAAGTTCCTCCAGTGAACCTGCAAGCCAAATCAGGAGCCTCGAGATGGAGTGCCCACCTGGAACTACAGCGCAACGGCAGCAGGTTTGCTCGAGGACTTGCATGACTTCTCCCACAGGAGCATAAGGACATGCAGCACTACCAAGAATTGCACCAAGGACAGAAGAGTAGTGTGTGCATGGGGAGAGTCACTCCTCACCACAGATGTCATTAAAACAAGAGCATTCTGTGTTGAGACAAGATCTATACCCTTAGAGGTTCCATTTAGCAGGTGTAGCCAAATGCAGCTGCCCTCAGCACTGCAAGCTGTAGGGGCTGCAGTCACTACTGAAAGCAGCCACAAAAAGCAACAGCCTAGCCAGAGAAAATCTGAAGGACAAGGAACCCAGAGGCACCTCTGTACCCAGTTTCTTCAAGATTCTTGCTTTCCCTGTATGGAAAGACAGGGAAAAAGAGCTAGGATGTACCACGTAATAGCCAAGTGGATGGAGGAGGTAAGGCTACCTCTTTCTTCCTTGCCCATCTTGGGAGGAGTCAGTATGTTCTCTTTAGCTTCAGCGGGATCAAAAATAGTAAACTTAAGTGAAGGTCTGATCTAAAAATGAAGGATTGTCCCAATTTGATTGAAGACTAGAGAGGTTTGTACCCCCTCTGATCCCATTTGGTGCCTCTAGGTCATCAATTTGTCCCATTCCACTGCTTTGATCATTCAGAACTGGACCCAGTTGGACTGCTGAGGAGCCTGATTGGGAACAGCACTGAAACAAAAAAAAGGAAAACCAAATTAGCAAATCCAGTAAGACTTCTTAACTTCTCGTTCTTCCCACCCCCATCAGGACACTACCCTTCTTGTGTTCCATTCATCACAATTTACCTGGATGCAGTGCTGAAGTCTCCCCAGAGGTCTGTGGTAGCTGACACTGGTGCCTTGGATGCAGCTGCAGGAGCATCTAAGTCCAAAAGAATATCTAAGGCAGAAGAGAGAGAGAGAAAAAAATACATTGGTTTATCCAAAAAACTCTACAGGCATTTTAACTGTCACCTTAAACTCCTGGATGCAGGGCCAGAACATCTTTGAAGGCACTCCAGCTTTCCCTGCAGAAGTCAGAGTTTTTGAGGGCTTTGTTATAACAGCATCTCCTTTTGCTGAATGTGCACACCTCCAGCTGACACTGCAAGGGCACGTTGTCTTCACTCAGCACACCACCTGACACATTTGTCACTTACTACCTCTCCCAGCAGACATAAAGCTCAGACTCAACCCAAACTCAGCAATCAACAGCTGCCAAACAGGCACCACCTTAACAGTACAAATCACACACTGTGACCACATAAGCCCTACTCAGAAGCTTGTGGCTTCTTCTCACTCAAACCTGTGGACAGCACTGCTGAAGTCTCTGCCTTCACAAAGTGATCATCAGTTCTCCAGACACCTCTGAATGGCCACACTTTTCGCACAGTATCCAAAAGACTGCAGCAACCTTTTTGTTACAGAATCACAGCATGATTTAAGTTGGAAGGGACCTCCAAAGATCATCTCACAGAATCCCACTGCCATGCTACGAGCAGGGATATCTTGCACTAAATCAGGTTACTCAAAGGCCAGTCCAATCTGAACACTTCCAATGAAGGGGTATCTACTGCTTCTCTGGGCAACCTGTTCCAGGGTTTCACCACCCTCATGGTAAAAATTCTTTTTTTATATCCAATCTAAATCTATGCTCTTTCAGTTTAAGCCTTTACCCTCTGCCCTAGTAAAAAGCCTTTCTCTGTCTTTTTTACAAGCTCTCTTTACGTAGGGAAAGATCTCCCCAGAGCCTTGTCCTCTCCAGGTCAAACAACCCCAACCGTCTCTCAGTCTTTCTTCACAGGAGAGGTGTTCCAGCCTTCTGGAACCATTCCCATGGCCCTTCTCTGGACTCAGTGTAACAGGCCCGGATCTTTCTTGCACTGGGGACACCGGAGCTGCCAGAGACAGCAAACCCTTGGGACACACCATGTCTCAGAGGGCACTGCTGGCACTAGGCTGAACACAGGTTTGCTGAAGCAGCACTTGCCAGTGGTCTTACGAACTATTGGCTCAGTGCTAAGATTTACCTGCACTGCTGGCATTACTGGATTTCTGCACAGGTGGTGGTGTGACATGGTTGGCAATGGCTGTGGAGGAAGGGGGAGGTATAGGAGGGACTGCAATTTTGCCTCCTGGTGGGGGTGGCAGCAGGCTTAGGCCCCCTGATCCAGACACACGGGGCTTGGCTGCTCCTCCTTTCTTTGACGTCATGTTCTGTATTAAAAAAAAAAAAAAAAAAAAAAAAAAAAGTGTAAAGAAGAATTTCAGCACATCCAGAGAAAGAAGCAGAGTAAACTGGTCTGCTTACCCCAATGTTTAGTTTGATGGTCTGCCCTTCCTTAAACCCTAAGTCTAATTTGGGACGTGTGTCAGCTTCCTGGGACTCCTTGGAGATCTCAGTCTCCTGCTTCACCCACCTAAACAGAAGAGAGGAAAACATGAGACCCTGTGGCAAAAAAGGACAGTGTTTTAGGAAAATGTGTGGTTTCTCTCTCCATCCCACCAAACTACCTTGCCTTGTCAAACCAGCTACCTCCCTACTCCTGGTGTCACACAGCACAAAGCTGGGACCCCCACAAATCCAAGAGGCTGTTTAACACTGCACCTGGAGCATCATAGGACCTAAGCCTAAGACTTACAGACCTGACCCGGCAGGGGCTCTCAGCTTGCACGACAGCTGGCACCACACACAAGTGTCCCCTGCCAGAGCAGGGCTTCAGGGCCACCCCAAGGAAACCTGGACTAAATGAACGTGCACCGCCATCCACCAAGTTCTACAGGCCAGAGGAAAAATAGCATTCCAGAAAAGCAAAACTCACTTGAAGTGATCCTGTAAAGAGACGTTGAAGTCAAAAGCATCACCCCGATCCGTGAAGCCAATGCCTATAAAAGCACTTCGTCCTAGCAAGGAGACAGGAGGAGTCACTGGAGTTGCCCTGCAACTGGGCCACAAATCCCTCTGCTTGTCCTAAACTACTCTGTGCTACCTCTCTCTGACACTTCTGCAGCTGGATGCCAGCATCTCACAGCAGTTCACTGTCCCTTGCCTTCAGGATGCACCCTTCTTCCCACAGGGTATGCTTGGAAACCAAATGTTCCTTCCCAGCCCAGCCCCTGGACCCTGTGCAATGTAGAGAACCTCCTCTGTTTCCTTTGCCCTCAGACCCCTCCAAGCACACCACCTGGCCTTCTCAGCATTCCCAACACCATTTTCATCCTCCTGGCACACTCCCAGCTCCACCTGGGCCTCTTCCACCCCTAGCACTTGGCACGTACATTGGCCCCCAACTCACCAGTCCCATCCTGAATTCGAATGACAAAGTAGCGGCTGGAATCTGCCACAGTCTCCACGGCAATGCCAGGATATTGATCTATAGGAGCCTGGGCAAAAAGTTCTCCTGCAGACAAAGAACCAGGTGTTAAGAAGAGCGACCCCTTCCTAAAGGTGGCCAGGGCTGCCATGCACAGCTCTGGGCAGGCTTGGAAACACAGGCTCCCGGGCAGCAATCACAGGCGCAGCCTTGCCAAGGCACAGCTTTTCCCTTACCTGAAACCTTATCCTCCAGTTTTATGTAAGCAGTTTTGCCTTTGGAGGTGACACGAAGCCGCCCTGTCCAGTCTGGATGGTCCAGTTTCCAGTCAGATGCCCTGAAAGGAAGAGCAGCTGATCACGGACCATAGTCAACCTCTCCAATTCTGCCCAGCCACCTCAGCAGAAGTCTCTACTCCCAAACCCTCAACTCCTGCAGCTGCCTCGTTCCACTTCCCTGCCCAGATAAGACATGGGGTCTCAGCTCCTCTCTTGCTGCTGCCAATTGACACACGGCTCTGAATGGCATCTCTGGGCAAAGGGAAAGAGACACAGTCCAGAGAACATCAACCCCTCACCTCTATAAGCTTGCAAAAGAGGGGAGACAGAAGCCCAGAAACTGACTTGAACAGGAAATCCACGAAAGTGACTGCTGAGCATTGCAAAGACCCCAAAATTAATTAGTAACATGCTGAAAAGACACTCCGCTATTCTACTCTATTGCTATAAAATAACACTGAGTACTTCTGAGCCTAGAGGCAGCTGACTTACACCAGGCAAAATACACACACAGACATTCTGACTGACCCATCACACTCTTTGCCAGAGATTCTTGTGAAAGGAAAAAAAAAAAAAAGAAAAGAGAAAAAACCCAACCTATCACACAATAGCATCACACAATATTCTGAGTTGGAGGGGACCCACAAGGATCACTGAATCCAACTCCTGACCCTGCACAGGACACCCCAAAAACGACAACATGTGCCCGGGAGCACTGTCCAGACACTTTTTGGACTCTGGCAGGCTTGGTGCTGTAAAATCTACAGGATTTTATAACTGGAAACAAACATCCCTGGCCAGGCACAACATCCGCCTACCGTCTGTCAGGTTCAGGGAGTACACAAACCCGCTTCTCCAGCAGGCCTGTGGGCACATCTTACAAAGTCACACTGCTGCTTTTGGCTGACCAGAAAAAGCATTTCTAACTGCTGGTCCTGCAGCCTCTTCTTAAAAACCATCCCGAATTCCTCCTGCTTTCCTCCCCGCCACTGCGAGAGCCACCAGGCCAAATCCAACGTGCCGTTATAGCACATCAGCGTCACATCCCGGGGAACCCAGCAAACCGGGAGCAGACGCCAGCTCTGCCTGGAAGAGCCAGCTGCGCCCTCGCCTCCTGCCCTGATTAACAGCAGCCCCGGCTCCTGCACAGCACGGAGCGGAGGCTCCTCTACCTTCAGGCGCTGACCGCCTGCCCACGGGAGGCAGCTCCGGCCGGCGGCTCCTCCAGAGCTCGGCTGAAGGGGGCTCCGCGGATGGCCAGACCTGCTCGCGACCAAAGGACCCGGCTTTGCCAAGGGGCGAGGCCGGGACACGGCACAGCCCAGCCGCCGGCTGCCCCGCGGGCAGGGGCTGAGGGAGAACGGGCCGAGCCGGGGCGATCACGGGCGCCGCACGCTCGCTCGCTCACCTGTACCCGCGGTTGGAGGTGCGCGGCGGGATGCGGTAGACGTTGACATCGGGCTTCACGCAGAGAACGGACTCGTACTCCAGCTCGGCCGCCGCCATGTTGGCCCCGAAGCCCGGCGAGGAGCGAGCGGCGGGAGCCTAGTGACCAGCGGCGCTACCCACCGCCATCTTTGATGAGGGCAGACACCGCCTGGGGGCGCCGGCGCGGCCGGGCCAGACGCGAGCCACGTCGGAGAAGCGGATGGAGCCATCTTGGATGCTGGCAGCGGGGAGCGGGGGCGGGAGGGCGCCATCTTGGAGCCGCCCCTGACACAGCAGCAGCGGCGGCCGGCGCCATCTTGAAGTCTGGCAGGTCCCACGGCGGGGCTGACGCGGCCATCTTTGTTTGGGGCGCCGTCCCCGTGCCGGGCAGTGGGAAGTGGCGGGCGGGGTGGCGGGAGGAGCGCGGCTGCTTGTGGCCCCTCACGGTATCGCCCCGCTGGTCTGGATGCCCCGGGGGCTCCCCTGCCGCTCTGGGGCAGACCTGGGGGTTTAGTGTTAGTCTTCGTTCTGCGGTGAGGGGATTAGCAAGCTGAAAAGGAAATGCGCACAAAGCACGGCAGGTTTTGCTGTTGGAAGTGATGGAAATGGCAGCTATGCAAAGCTTAGTTTCAGGAGTGGGTCTTCCCGCCAAATGTGGTCAAAGTAAGGGTGTAGATACTAGTTTATTTATCAATAATGATAAGGCTGGCAGCATTTAAGTCATCCTTTTAATGGTGGCTTCTCAATGGAGACTGGTGTTGAATTTTAGTTCTGTGCAGCATCCTGTGACTGACTCTCAAAAAGTACCAATATTTACTCTGAAAAGAGGAAGAAAAGGCATAAGAAAAGTTTAAAAATCACATAGAGCCATGTCTGAGCATTCCATGTGAAGCACTGGAACGGGCTGCCATGAGGGATGGTGGAGTCACCATCCCTTGGAGGTGTTGAGGTAAAAATAATCAAAATAATCACTGAAACATCAGTAAGTTAGAGGTTTTGGGATTTTGGGTTTGTTGTTGTGGTTGGTGGGTTTTCTCTTTGGTTGTTTCTTTTTGGGGTTTTGGTGGTTTTGTTTTGTCTGTTTGCTTTCCCGGTAGGGAATAGCATTAGTTAATGCAGACAGAGCCATTCCCAGCCATGGCCGTCTAGTCATCATTCTCTATATTTTTTTTCTTGTTCTATAACTTTATAAGATTAAGAGCCAGTACAGCGTTTGGAATTCAAGAAGAAACTTATATTTATCTTTTGGATAGAGTTGCTTGTTGACCTAATTTTTCATTAGAACTTCCTGCAGTGACTGCTGAGTATTTTCATTGAGCACTAATAACTTACCAGGAGTACACCCCTCCATGTGCGTAGTTATTGTTGCTTTTCCAAGTTCACTGATTCACAATTAGCAGTATTAAATTTCACCTCCCCCTTTACAGTGCTGTCATTCAGCGTGCCACAGTTCTCCTACAGTTCCTCTAGAAGGAGAGCATCTCGGATGAGGGAGTGGCAAAGGGCCAACTATTATAAGGCTTGTGAGGGAAGACTCACAAGCAGCACCAGAACGCTAGGAATACATCTTCCATTCAATCCCATTGAGACTTAACCAGTAGAGAACATAACATTCTTCTGCTTGGTTCAAACAAGCATCTCTGGACCAAAAAATTACAAAGCGCTGCCAATAATCACTGAAGTTTAAATTTTTTTTTTTTTTTTTTTTTTTTTTTTTTTTTTTTTTTTTTTTTTTTTTTTTTTTTTTTTTTCTTTAAGGATTCAGCAGGGAGGCTGAAATCTTGAAATAGAAAGTATTTAACCTGGAGGATAGAACTGGTTAAGGACTTTCCTGCAAAGTAGGGCTTGATGGGCAGGTCCCATGATGGTGACCAGGCTGTGTGTCCCTCAGCCAAGAGCAGCCCAGAGGAGTAAGGTCCTATCAGCACTGCCTGTCTGGGCCTGAGGAGTCCCCCTGGCAGGATGGCAGCTGAGAATAAGATGAAGCTACAGGAATTTTCCTGGCAGGCTGCTGACAGCCTGTCTGTCTTTGTGGGTACAGCTCAGCCCTGGCCTGTCTTCCTTTTTCTGGTTTTGTGTTGGAGGCAGCATCTGTGTCTTTCACAGACACACTCAGGAGCAGAAGTCTGCTCTGTCATGGTTCATTTTTCAGACCAAACCAAAATATTAAGGCTGATTCTTGTATGTCTGGGCTTTGTCATTTCTGCTAGCAGTCTTGATTTCCCAAATTGTGAGGGGCGAGGGGGAACCCCCTTGTTAAACATTAGAAATGCTTTGCCCTGGAAGTCTTCCTTTTTTATTATCTTGCCACATTTTCAAATGCAAATCAGCATTTCAGTTATCCACTTCTAACTTTTTGTCAGTCAAGTTCCTTTTTAAAAAATAGACTTTTAATACCCTGAAAAGTAAAAGGCAGATTAAAATCCTTTCATAATGACCGGTCATAGTTTGCTGAGTAGAGTTCTGTATTTGATGAAGTAAACTGTCGCAAGCTGGGACAGAAGCTGATCTGGATTGGTAAGAATCCTAGAAATGGGATTAGCTAGGTGAATGTGCTGACCTGGTAAGACAAAGAAGTGGCTACAAGACAGTAACATATCAAACATTTCACAGCGACATGGCTGGGTTTGGACTTCCAGCAAAGGTTACACTGTGTCAACAGGCAAGGTGTCATTAAGTTGCCTTACAGAATATAGTAAAGTGTATGTCTGTGATTATCATTCCTGTGCTTTCTATTAATATTTTATTTAGAGCACTATTTTATTTTGACGGTTTTGAGAAACTTCCTGTGGTTTGACTCTTTATTTTATGAGCAGATGATATCTAAATCTTGAAATGATATTCAAATGAGTCATTTTATCAGGGTGAAAGAACACACTTGGCACACACATGCGCATGCAGGAAAAAAAAATGCAGTTCCTAAAATGTCACGTGAAAGATTTTTCAGTCACTCCAGAGACAAGATTGATGGCACTTGCTCCAACACACTGAAATAACTGCTTCACTCAGGTAGGTATCATAAGCTGGAGAATTTTGCTTTCCTCATCTACTTGCCATTTATTATTCTTTACTCCTGAAAACCTCTCTCCCTCCTCCAGTTCCCTCTTCCATTTTCAAACCACATTGCAGCCCTTTTGGCACTCTGGAAAACATAGTGTGGGCAGTATCTTCTAATTGATTCATCCCTCAGTTTACTTTGGAGTAGGACTTGCATTAATATTTTACAGCATAGCTTGTTTCCCTGTCCTCCTCATACCATTTTCTATATGAGCTATATGAGAAGCAGCAGGGTTCAAGTATTGCAGCACTGTTTGCTAGTTGTCCCTCTAAAAGTTGCTTCTACATGGATCAGCAAAACCACAGGCAATGGAACAAACTTGGGAGAATTTTAAATTAAGCCTTCAGCTTTAAGTTAAGCCTTCCAGTAACTTATTTCATAGCTTTCCTCACTTACAAGTCTCTTAGCAGATATTATCAAAAACTGATAAATCACAATGTTTGTAACAATTGTTTAACTCATTTTCTTCTTTGAGAAGCAGTTGGAACACTTATGTATCGCTCCACTTTCAGACTGCATGTTACACAAGAATGAGATTGATGATTTGAATTTTTTTAAGTAATATTTCTGTTTAGTCCTGCATACAACAGTCTCAGACTGGTATTTAAGTACTGGCATAACAGAGGTTAAAAGAGGCTCAGCTGTCTTATTTATGTCTTCTCAGTTGTTTCTGGAGGCTGTATTCAGCTTTTCCCTGTTCAGTTTCCTGGCATTTTGGTAACATATTTTGAGACTTTTTCGTAACACAACTGCCTTCATCAATTCAGCAAGGGTTTAGTTAACAGGAATTTTATAGACAATTCTATTAATGCTTAAAGGATGAAGATCAGTAGTTTTTTCTCAATTCTATCTTGGCTTTGCTGGTTTTCTTTTCCTTTCTAAATTTACTAAGTCCAAGAATAATTGAGCAATTAACATTGTTCCTCTGCTACAGTCATAGTTTTAAAATACCACTTTAGTGTGCTGTAGGTCAGCCTCATTGTCTTGCAGTAAGACACCACATATCTAAAATGGCTCAAGAATATTACTCTGTATTTTCATTTTTATTTCTATAAGTAAATACCTGTCCTTCTTAAACATTAATTTCTTGTCTTTCATAGAATCTTCAACCATTAGTGTCTTGCCTTTCTCCTGGTCAAGATAAGCTTTCCAAGGAACCAGCAGACAGCTCAGAACACATGCAAAGGAAAAGGAAGTGGTCACTGGCACTTCCCTAAAATATCCCTTAGCTGACAGAGTTGATGTCCTGTCTATTCTATTTGTAATGTTCAGAAAGTGAAGCAGGGTTATTTCAGAAAGACAGGCATTGCTTTCTTAATTTAAATGTTCTTCACCAGTTATGCCAGAAGAAGTCACTGATTTTAAAGGAAACAGGAACTATAAATGCTGATTGGCCTGTCTGGAGCAGGAAGTCAACTAGAAAACACACCTGGGGACAGCATGGCCACGTGAATAGAGATCTCCACTTTGGAGACTAAGAAGAACCAGACAGAAATCAAAGGGGTGATAGAGATAGGAGAACATAACTGTATAAGAGCTCCCTGTTTAAAAAGCAGGCTTATGTAAGTTAGCCACTACGAGAATGATGAAGTGTACAACAGGCACACTAGTAACATATTTGTGTAGGCCAATGCCTTTTGGACCCTGACAGCTCTGTACTGTCACCTGACTCAGGGATGCTTCAGTAAAGATTAAGAGAAGAATTTGGGGAGGTCACAGAATTGCTTGGTTGGAAGAGACCTTCAAGATCAAGTCCAACCCATGCCCTAACATCTCAACTAGACCATGGCATCCAGTCTTTTTTTAAACACATCCAGGGATGGTGAATCTACCACCTCCGTGGGCAGACCATTCCAGGATTTTAACACTCTTTCTGTGAAAAACTTTTTCCTAATATCCAATCTATACTTCCCTTGATGCAGCTTGAGACTGTGTCCTCTCATTCTGTCAGTTGCTGCCTGGAGAAAGAGACCAACCCCCACCTGGCTACAGCCACCTTTCGAAAGTTGTAGAGAGTGATAAGGTCACCTCTGAGTCTCCTTTTCTCCAGGCTAAACAACCCCAGCTCCCTCAGTCATTCCTCACAGGGTTTGTGTTCCCAGCCCCTCACCGGCCTCGTTGCCTCCTCTGGACGCGCTCAAGTGTCTCAACGTCCCTCCTAAACTGAGGGGCCAGAGCAGGGCACAGCACTCAAGGTGTGGCCTCACCAGTGCCCAGTAGGGGAAGAATGACCTCCCTGCTCCTGCTGGCCACACTACTCCTGATCCAAGCCAGGATGCCTTGGCCTTCTTGGCCATGTGGGCACACTGCTGGCTCCTGTTCAGTTGCTGTCACCAATGCCTCCAGGTCCCTTTCTGCCTGGGCACTGACCAGCCACACCGTCCCCAGCCTGTAACGTTGCAGGGGGTTATTGTGGCCACAATGCAGGACTCGGCACTTGGACTTACTAAAATTCATCTTATTGGAATCTGCCCATCCATCCAATTGATCCAGGTCTCTCTGCAGAGCCCTCCTCCCTTCCAACAGATCAACACATTCTCCCAGCTTAGTGTCGTCAGCAAATTTAGTAATGAAAGACTCAATACCCTCATCCATGTCATCAATAAAAATATTAGACAAAACTGGCCCCAGCACAGACCCCTGAGGGACAGCACTGGCCACCAGCCAGCTGGATGCAGCCCAGCACTGCATCCACCACTCTGGGCCCAGCCATGCAGCCAGTTCCTAACCCAGCAGAGAGTGCTCCTGTCCAAGCCCTGGGCTGCCAGCTTATCCAGGAGTGTGCTGTGGGGGACAGAGTCAAAGGCCTTGCTGAACTCCAAATAGACAACATCCACAGCCTTTCCTGCATCCACCAGGCAGGTCACCTGGTCATAAAAGGAGATCAGGTTGGTCAAACATGACCTACCCCTCCTAAAGCCGTGCTGGCTGGGTCTGATACCCTGGCCATCCTGTAGGTGCTGTGTGATGACACTCAATGTAAACTGTTCCATTATCTTACTGGGTACTGAGGTCAGGCTAACTGGTCTGTAATTACCAGGGTCCTTCTTCCCACCCTTTTTGTGAATGAAAGTTACATTGGCCAGCTTCCAGTCATCTGGAACCTCATCAGTGAGTCAGGACTGTTGGTAGATGATGGAGAGTGGCTTTGCAAGCTCCTCTGCCAGCTCCCTCATCACCCTGGGATGGATCTGGGCCCATGGATTTATGAACATCCAAGAGTCTCACCAGTTCTCTGACTGCCTCCTCCTGGATAACAGGGGGACCATTCTGCTCCCCAACACCATCTCCCAAGCCAGGAGGACAGCTGTCCTGAGAACAAGCCATCTTCCCACTCAAGACTGAGGCAAAGAAGGCGTTAAGCACTTCTGCCTTCTCCTCATCTGCAGTTATTAAGTTCCTTCCCACATCCAGTAGAGAACAAAGGTTGGTCTTTACCCTTCTTTTTGCCATTAACATATATGTTAATATAACATTTTTTAGTTGCCAAATTAAGTTTGAACTGAGCTTTGGCCTCTCTAATGTTTTTCCTACATGCCCTAGCAACCCCTTTAAATACTTCCTGAGAGACGTGACCGTCTTTCCAAAGATGATACTTCCTCTTTTTATTCCTAAGTTCCTTCAAAACCTCGTTGCCCATCCAGACTGGACATTTACCTCATTGACTCATCTTTCGGCATGCAGGGACAGTCTGTTCCTGTGCCCTCAAGATCTCTGTTTTGAAGCATGACCACTTTTCCTGGACTCCTTTGTTTTTAAGGGCTGCTTCCCAAGGTACCCTCTGAATAAGTCTCCTAAATAGGCCAAAGTCTGCCCTCCAGAAGTCCAGTGTAAAAGTCTTTTTAATGTTCCTCCTGATTTCACCAAATATTGGGAACTCTGTTATTTCACGATCACTGTGCTCCAAGCAGCCTCCAACCACCACATCTCCCACCAGCCCATCTCTATTTGTGAACAACAGGTCTAACATAGTCCCTCCCCTAGTGGGCTCACCCACCAGCTGTGACAAAAAGTTGTCCTCCACACATTCTAAGAACTTCCTGGACTGCCTCTTTTCTGTTGCATTAAGTTCCCAGCAGATGTCTGGTTAAAGTCACCTACAAGGACAAAGACCGGTGCTCCTGAAATATTCTCCAGCTGCTTGTAGAATAAGTTGTCCACCTCTTCTTCCTGGTTGGGTGGACGATAACAGAGTCCCAGGAGGATGTCAGCCTTGTTGGCCTTCCCTGTAATTCTCACCCATAGGCATTCAACTTCATCATCATTAGCTTCAATAGCCACGGCCTCCCTAATATGAAGGGCCACCCTCCACCTTTTCACCCTTTCCTGTCTCTTCTGAAGAGCTTGTAGCCATCCAGTACAGCACTCCAGCTATGTGAGTTGTCGCAACAGGTTTCTGTGATGGCGACTACATCACAGCTTTGCTGTGTGTGGCCTCCAGCTCTTCTTGTTTGTTACTCATGCTGCATGCATTGGTATACCTGGACCTCAGCTGGGCTACTGATTTCACCCCTAACTCAGGCATACCACCCTTGGGCCTGCTTCCAGACAGCCCAGCTCCTTCCCCTTCAAACCTAATTTAAAGCCCTCTCAATGAGTTCTGGCAGTTCATGAGCTAAAATCCTTCGGTCCTTAACAGAGAGATGCAGCCCATCCAGTTCCAGCAGACCAGGTGCCGAAAAAAAAGTCCCATCATCAAAGAACTCAAATTTCTGCTGATGACACCAACCCTTGAGCCACTCCTATTCCTTTCATCATTTTTTTCTGCCACTGAGGGGTCTGAACAGAACACTACCTGTCCTCCTGCCCTATCAACCACTTGACCCAGTGCCCTAAAGTCCCTTTTGGCTGCCCTGATGCTCCTCTTCTCAATCTCAGCAGTGGATAATAATCAGAGGGCCGAACCAGCCCAGGAAGTCTCATGGCAATATCGTGTACCCAGGCCCTAGGGAGGCAGCAGACCTCCCAGTGGGCTGGGTCCGGTCAGCATATGGGGCCCTCTGCTCCCCTCAGAATAGAGTCACCCACGACTACCCTTCTTTTCTCTTTAATGTCAGAGGTGGTGATCCGTCTGATATATGAAGCATAATTGGGAGGCTCACTGGTCAGATCATTTTCTTCTGTCTCATCTGGCTGACCACCTAGATGCAGGGCCTCATACCTATTCTGAAGTGGCACCTGGGTAGGTGATGGGGGTTGGGAGGAATTTTTATTACCTCCCCAAATAGGGACCATTTCCACTCTCCTTTATCCATGAGGTATCCTCCTATTACTTAACAGAGGGAGGCATGGGAGTCCTGTGACTCCTGGTGGGCCTCCCTCAAGGATGGACAGGCAGAACTCTACCAGTCTATCTCCCTTTCACTTTTCCTAATACTCCTTAGTCTTTCAACTTCCTCCCTAAAGTTGGCCACCAGGGAAAGGAGATCATTCACCTGTTCACACCACAGGCAGGCTTCTTCTGCAATGCCCCCTGGTACCACTGATGGGCTCAAATGCTCCACACAGGAAGGGGTCTGGACGGACATATCCTTTTTGGAGGGTTCTTCTTGGCTACATACACTTGTACTAACTGCAGTTTTTGATCATGTAAAAACTATCACTAACAACAACAACAACAAACAACACAAAAAAAAAAAACCAAAAAAAAAAAACAAAAACAACCACAAAAAAAAAAACACCAACCCCCAAACCAACCAACCCACCAACAACCACCAACCAACCCACAACAAACAACAAACTAAAAACCCCATTAACGGAAGGAACTGTGCAACCCTGCCTGCTTGCCTTGCCTGTACGAACTGCTGCGCAAACTGCCGTGCCACGTTCCTGTTTGCCCGCTCTTGTCCACCGTACACCCCAGACCCCTCTTTTCCTCACCCCTCCCCTCTTTTCCTCACCCCTCCCCTCTCGTGGCTAAGGAGAACCAAGGATGTGAATTGCTACTAATTTGCTTTCTGTTTTATAGCTGCAGAATGCCTCAAGTCCTGGGCAATAGCAGTTCACAGGAACAGGCTGCTGTGTATTATGCATCAGAATCAATTGTCTCCATTGCTATCTTCACCATCGTTTTCATCATAGGTATCCCAGGCAATGGGTTGGTGATCTGGGTAGCTGGTCTGAAAATGAAAAGGTCTGTGAACATTGTCTGGTTCCTAAACCTTGCTGTGGCTGACATAATGTGCTGCTTGTCCTTGCCATTTTTCATTGTTCACCTGGCCCTTCATGAACACTGGCCCTATGGCTGGTTCCTCTGCAAAGTCATTCCATCAGTGATCATCTTCACCATGTTTGCTAGTGTCTTCCTACTCGTGGCCATCAGCATTGATCGGTGCCTCCTGGTGATGAAACCTGTCTGGTGTCAGAACCACCGAACAGTGAAATTTGTATCAGTAATATGCAGTGGCATTTGGATGCTGGCCTTCATTCTCTGCTGCCCTGTCTTCTACTACCGTGAGACAAACACTTACGATGACGAAACGGCATGCGTGTACAATTTTGGAGTTGATGATTACAGAGATGATCCTGTAAACGCATCTGTAAATGGGTCATGGGAAGAATACTCAACCTATGATGGTAGTGACTCGTCTGGAGATACCAATGAAGTTAAATCCCTTGCCTGGGTGGTAATAAACATCACTAGGGCTGTCTTTGGCTTTGTGCTCCCCTTTGGCATAATGGCCGTTTGCTACACCCTCATTCTTTTCAGAACACGTGCCAATCAGTTTAACAAGCCCCACAGCAGGACACTGCAAACAGTTGTATTCGTGGTGGCTGCATTCTTCATCTGCTGGGCTCCATACCATGTAGTTGGGATTCTCCACATTGTACCTAATCTTGGAACAGGACTGAGTGAGTCACTGATCCTGTGGGATCACCTCACTACAGCACTGGCATATGCCAACAGCTGCATCAACCCCCTGCTTTATGTTTTTGTGGGACAGAACTTCAGGGCAAAGGTACAGCAATCGCTGCAAAGAATCTTGGAAGGTGCCTTTAGTGAGGAACTCACACCTTCAACACTCCACAGAAGCCAGACTTCAGCAGAGAAGAACCTTAGCAGCACCTTGTAATGCAGGACTTCCTATCACCACTGCAGAAAGAGGCAGCTATAGCACTGCACATCACTCTCCACTTAGCAGGTGTTTTTGCTCCAATATGTTTGATTAATCTGCAGCTCCAACCCAGGACACTGCAATCATTCCGCTCGTGACAGATAACCCCGTTTATATCCTACACTAGAGAGATGGAAAGTTGGAAGCACCAAGAGCACCAATAATCTGAGAGATGACTGGTGAAGCAGAAGACACAGTATTTTAACCTACACAGACTATTTTAAGGAAGCGGGGCTGGCTACAGATTTGTGGTGGGAATCATGTAGCTGAACCTCTCAACTGAGATAAGAATGTTATTTGTGTATGTCTGTATTCTGCATCTCCTGTTTCTGATAACGTGCAGATTAAACTAACTTGGATATTGCTCCCTGGAAGGTAATCACATCTTTCCTCTGACTCCACTAGGGCTCTGAGATATGCAGAAGAATATCCAAAGATGTCTCTAGAGGGTACTGCTACATTTCCTTACAGCCGTGCACTAGAACAGCACTTGCCCCAGCCGGCTGCGCTGAACTGACTTTTGTGCCCTGGGAGCTGTCCAATCTATTTCTTTGTCCTGGCAAATACATCACTGTATGGTACTCACTGGTCAAGGCACATGCTGTACCTATGTCCATTAGCACGTGCACACTCACTGTCTCCCCAACACTCCCTCCACCAGCAGAGTCCAAAACCTTCCTTTTAGGAAGCATTTTGAGATTATCCAAATGTACCTACTGCATTTTGAGATAGCACATGAGCAGAATTTGAGCAGCTGCAGTCACTGATGACCCAGACTGGGTGATTGCTAGACTATCAACCATTTGGCAAATCTCTGGAACTGAGAAGTGATAACCTCCAATCTGACCCCAAGAAGGTGGGGAATGACCATGTTGTGGCTCAGTCACACCAGGCCCTCTTTACGAGAGATGTGCTTATGATGTCCTGCCAGTAGAGAAAGTTTCATCCAGTCAGGCTACTCAACATTCCCAAGGTTGAATGTTCCCTGCTCCTGAAAAGCAGAAATATATTTACTAGGTACTCTATGGAAGCAGTTTAAAATCTGCTTTTTGAGTTAGTTCTTCCTTAAAAGAGAAAGGCCAGCAAATAGTACGACAAATAGACACTAAGAATTGGTACAGTTTTCACTCCGCCTTTCTGGTGAGCATGATTTGAAAGACTTTCAGATCTCATTGCCCTGAGAACAGCCAGCTGGGAGAACCTTTAGGCTCTTAACATCCTGAAGAACATCCAGGTGTGGGCTGTCCATTTAGCCATGTCCACACCCAAATTCTATGGCGGGAACCAAGCCATCCTGACAGGCGCCGCTGAAAGAAAAAAATCAATACTGGCACCAAAACAGTTAAACCATAAACATTCACTTTTTCTTTTTATTAAGAAAGCATGCACAAAAATAAACTCGTGAGACCACGCCCCTCTCTCCCTGACCACTGACACGAAGCACTGGGGGCCACAGCGGGCTGGAGGGGCCTGCAAGACCCCTCTGTGGGCCAGGCTGGCCCCCCTGCCCTGCCCTCCCTGCAGGCCGGTGCCAGCGCACCCGCAGAGCTCCACGCCCACCCGTCGATGTCTTACCACGCACTAACAACACACATTGATTTCAGGGGCAGAGGAACGAGGCTAATTTGCACACTGACCGGCATGTATTTACATATGCAAATGAGGCACAACTTAATACGCAAATGAGGCAAATATGCAAATGAGGAGCACTTGGATACGCAGAAAGAGCCATATTGGTTTGTTTTTCTTCCGGTGGTGTTTTCAGACTTCCACAGGGCCGGCTCTCAGTAATGTCCACTGCAAAACACTAACTGGCACCTGCCATAAATTGTCTCTCATTGTCTCCAGTGCCACTTTCCACAGAAACCTATCAAACATATACTTCCAAGCTGTATCATTCCCATCCTGAGGCAGCAGAGATAACAGCTGACTCTATGTTGAAGCTGTCTGGGATTCCTCATTTCTCTTGGAAATGCTCAATGACGAACTCCCCCCAAAACACACACTTAAAAAAACAAAACAAAATAAAATCTGAAAAAAAGGAAAAAAGAAAAAAAAAGGGAAAAAAAAGTGCTGTTCCCCCCTTCCAATGCAATGAGACTCTGTCCACTTCCCTAACAAAATCCAATTCCCAATTTGTTTATCCTTACAGCAAATTTAAAAAGCAGTGCTAGTTCCCCACCTTCCTGCAGTCAGAAAAGAGGTTATTACTTTACTCCTGTGCTCCAGGTCTGTCAAGCAGCCATGATAGTCTATTTCCACATTTGTTCCCTTCACTGGTAAATAGGGAATAAGGGCTGGGGGGAGGCTTTACAAAATATTAAGAGGAAACAAGAGGTTTGACAGAATGGAGCCATATGAAAAAAGAAGTGGAACACAGGACACAACTTTGGAGAAGAAGCATCTCAATGCTCACTCCTGTTCCTGCACCTTTTCCACCTTCCTGATTTGCTGACAAAACTCATCCTTCAAGATTTACACTAGACTGCATCATCCCCCCAGCTGCATTGCAAGGGGTCTGAGACACCCTCCTCCCTTTTATACTACACTCTTTGGCTGGTCAGTTCGAAACCCTGCCCCACTTCACCTTCTTTCCCCTAATGCCCCTCTTACAAAAACTGCTTGTGAGGGCCTCCCAGTCCCTGACCAGAGGGTCCAGCCTGTGACCAGCAGCCCCCAGTTCAGCCCCACTCTGCACAGCAGCCTCCTCTGCCCACCATGAGCCTGTTCACCAAGTGGGAACCACTGATGGAGGATGTGCACTTACACAGCCAGACCCCTGTTGCTGGCACTCTCAACTACAGGCAAGGACAGCCTCCAAAGAAATTATGAGGGATGGACGACCAAGTAACAATTGGACAAATACTGATGGGAGAAAACTTCCAAATTTGCATATAAAAGAGAGAGCCTCACTACATATTCTGAAAAAGGGCTTGAAGGGGTGTGGGGTAAAATGAAAAGCTCTGGGGAACAGAATTTGCTGAATCACATGTGACACCCCTGACTGCTTCTTTTACTTGATGGGTATGTAGGCTTCACCTAGAGACTGCAAAAGGCAGTGTAGGAAATGGGTCAGGATTCCCTCAAAATCTCTCAGCCTTCACAGATGGCACCACATTCTGAAACCAAACCTCTCTGCTGAAATACCATCTCTGTTACATTCTCCGTTCTCAAAACTTAGGTCTGCCCTCCCAGCTCAGCTCAGCTCTCCCTACCTCAGGGATTACCCTCTCTTTGTACTTGGGAACACCACTTCTTTTCTTGCTGTTCCTGCTGGTGCGACAAAGTTCCAGAGCTAAGATCACCCCTCCAGTGTCCCTTCAGCCCCCTGACCTTTACAACATTTACGAAACAACAGAACTACAGGCTCCAGGGTCCACTAGGCTCTCTCACTCCAGTAGCCAATACGACAGATTCACCGGCCACCTTGAAGGGAAAGAGGGATTGTTAAACGCAAAATAATGGAGGCAGGGAAAGATGCACTCGAGGATTCAGCCTTCCAAGGTCTTTTCATGGCACCAAGGACCCATCTTCCCGCCCTCCACAGGGCGCTGCGCAACACGAAAGAGCCGATCCGATGCGTCCGAGGCCACCGGAGGAGGGGGAGGGCTGTGCTCAATTATTGGTAATAATAACAATAATAACAATAATAATAATAATAATAAACAAAAGAAGAAAAGAAGATAAAACAGGACGCAAGGAAGGATTATCTTCGGCAGCATCTTGCGGTGGCTTCTCTGGCGGAGATAGAGAATATATATCTATATACAGGCAAGGCAGGGAGGCTGGGGAGGGTGGTGCTGACACCATTGACCCCACGTCCCCCTCCCCTCCCACGTCCTTCATAAAGGACGGGCTATCGAGTCTGTAACTCGCTAGGTGATCAAGTCCCAGTCGAAATCATCGGGGATTTCCTCATTGGCGCCTGGAGGAGGCCCTGGAGGCCGCGGGACCAGATGATGAGCTGAGCCAAAAACAAGAAAAAAGAAGAAAAAGGAAAGAGAACAGTTAGAAACTAAAACTACATGCTTTTTCACAGTGGGCCCTTGGGCAAAAGAAACCAAAAGTGAATTGGGCCTTCTCCTTTCCAACAGTCTAACAAGCAAGAACACTACTGGCATTAATCTCTGTCAGCATCTACCAGCGTCTGGGAATGTCCTGCTGTGAAATTCTCCACAGCAACTTCTACAGAAGTTTCAGCCTCCTTTACTTACCTCATAGCTGACTGCTGATAGAGTACAAGTGACTTCATCAGCAGAAGCTTCTCATGTGCAGCTGTCTTCAAACAACTAACTGAGGGTAGGGCTAAGCTAAAAGACTGTTTATGTGAAGTGAAAGAAATCAGGCCTTTGAAATCCCAAACCTTCCCAGAGCTACAACAGAGCCCTAAATGGAGGAGGGTCCCTTGCAGTCCATGCTCCCTCTCTACCCACAGTGCTCCATTAGAATACCAAGTGCTTTAGGAGACTGCACAAAGGGGCTGGGGAGCAGTTCTTTCATGTTTTTTGGTGTAATATGCCTTAACATCACCCCTTACCTGGGCGATTGTATCCCGGAGAGTCCTGGGTGGAAATCTGGTACATAGGAGATGGCCCGGAGAAGAGATGGGGAGGCTGGGGCTGGCCATAGGAGTTCACTGTCAAAGTAAATGAATTAAGAAAACAAAGAAAACCCTTTAATGTTCAGGTCAGAAGTCTTGCCCCTGACTGGGTGGCAGCTCAGCCACAGAGCAACTCACTCAGACCCACAGGATACTGAGGAGATGTTCAGCTGTTGAGTCCTAACTCCAAGCTATAGCTTGGTCAGGGATCTTGCTCTTGAAACCAGCAGGAGTTTCTCTATTATTGTAAAAGAAGAAAATTTTCATCCAGAAACACCACAAGGTGGGTCAATATCATCCCTTTAGTTCAGTACTAGATGACACACACCATTACAGTTCTATCAAGACCACCATATCCCCTCCTCAGAATGCATCCCCTACTCCTTGTACAGTATTTCTCCAGCAAGGGTGCAAGAACTTTCTCCTTTACTGTTCCTGCCATCTGGAATAGCAATCTCTCTACCTTGCCATTCCTCTCTGTTGGTCACCTAAAAAACACCATCTCCTTCTCTTCCAGGTAGGCCTTTTAAATATATTCCTGCCTGGAGGTTGCCTGTCAATAGTATGCATCATGTAACAGCAGTCTGTCCAGACCACAGGTATAAGACATCCCAGTTCTTTAAAGCCAGAGAAAGCTGAGTAGCTCTGAGTTGCTCAGTGCTGCATTGCCTGGTAAGGCTGCAAGTAATTTAGGGTACTCACAGAATTGGGCCTTCATTGACACACCATTTTAGTCTCCTCCTAATTACCTTGGTTCATGGATTGCTCCTGTTTGCCACTGTTCAGGGCACAAGAATCAGAGATTCGTGGGGGCTGCTGTGGGCCAACCAGATGAGGGAGCTGACCAGTCTGGGTAAGGAAGTGATTAAGGGAGTCACAGAGGTTGGCAATATGGTGTTGATCCAGCGTCCAGTTCTTCCGCTCAGCCTGGCGCAAACTCTCCATGAGCTCTGCAGGGGACAGAGGAGAGCGTCAGAGACAGCAGCCACACTGTGATCTTTGCTGCAAAGAATTTCTGTCCTCTGTTCCTAAATCCTACCTCCTCCTCACAAACCAAACTTTACTGTTTCAAATCTGTCACCAGATTCCTGAAGAGCTCCACATCTAGGATACTGTCACACTGACTCAGGTAGGGCAAGGAAGAGTTGAAATGAAAAATCTCAGTTAGCTTTCTGACATACTTTCATGACTTAATTCTCCCTGCCCCAAATCCTGCAGTGTTCATTCAAGTGCTTCATGATCTTTAACAGAACCCATGAAGTAGGACACCTCTTTTTAAAAATGAGGTGAATCACTGAGAAATCCAGGCACTTCCAGGGTTACATTGAAAAGGAGACCCCTGCACAGCACTCGCACATATGTTCTAGACTACAGCCCTGGTCATTGAGTCAGTAGCCTTTGTCACCAGGCCAACACTGACCTGAGAATTGGGAGTGCTCAATGCTAGACCAGTTCAGCCGGTTTACCATCTTGAAGCTTTCCTTCAGGGAATCAATGTTGGAGCACCAATCAGGGGGAAACGCTGGAATGAAACAGGGACAAAATTAATACAGTACAGATCACCCTTTCCCTCCAGCCCTTAATATAAAAAGACTGGTCCCTCTTCACAAAAGAGCTTGATACTACAGCAGCTGGAAATCCTTTCTCACTTGGAAAACCAGGGGTGGTATCTCCTTTTTCACTAGGGCCCTGACTTTATGCTGCATCCCTTAACAGAGTGCCAAACCCAGGGTGGATATATCCTCCATTCTCCAGTAAGAGAGCAATTTCCTTCTCAGATTTCAACCACATCTGGCTTTCCCCCATTTTCTACACACAAGCAGGCACTACTTAGGGAAAGCTCACTTGTGGGATTTCTGTCTGGGGGCTCCCCACTGCTCCCCACCCGTGCCTTCCACCGCCCCTGACTCACCAAAGCCAGCATTGTTGATTGAAGCCTGTGACTGCTGCTGCTGCTGGTGTGGCTGCTGCTGTGGGTGGGAGTGCGGGTGATGTTGTTGATGCTGGTGGTAACCTCCATGCTGCATCGGGGGCGGGTGCATGGACATCACTGGTGGGGGGCCATAACCTTCACCACCCTGCTGCTTTCCTCCTTGGGATGGGCAACCCTCTGGGGTTGGAGTGTGGAGTGGGGGAGCAGCACCCACTGAGGAGGGGCCTTGCTGCTGCTGCTGCTGGTACATGTAGTAATTGTGGTTGGAGGGCTGCATGTCACCAAGGAGTGAAGAGAAACCTGCCGAGTAAATTAAAGGGGAGGGAGCTTTAAGAGAGCCTGGATCGGACCTCTGCTCACATTATCCAGTTCTAATTTCACACTGCTCATCCCGCTATTTCTGAAGTTTTTGGAGTGCCCTCTACAGGCTGCCAACAACCATCACCTGTGTAATTATGCCCTTGCTGTGCTCCAGACTGTTCAAAACAAAAGGCTCTACAACAAAGACCCAGAAGGATTTTAGTACAGGGTTAGGCACTTAAGTTCTTCCCTGGATTTTATCCTAGACTTACCAAAGTAACCCAACCTCTCCTGAAATGTCAAGCATGTGTTGTTTTCCTATAAATGACCATTAGGCATACTTAAACAATAGGTCATTTAGAAAATGGATAACTTAATACATCTGACTTGCTGTTTCCAAAGACTCCTTTCAGTTCCCTTCTTACAAGCAGCTTGGTCAGGAATCTTCAGTTTTTCTCACACTGATCATAAGAGGTCATAAAAGATTCTACTTTTGTACAAAGAGCACACTGCATACATCAGGGCTCCTTTATTACTTTCATTCCTCCTGACTCACCGGGTGTGTCATTTCTATCCTCCTGTATTTCAGGCAACCCCTACACATGACAGCATCAGGTATTTTCCATACTTCCCCAACACCAGGAACTCAGCATATCTCTTATGTCTGCTTTCCCTGTTCGTTCTCCCTATACACTGCGGAACCACTATGGAAAACCACAATCAGGGCTACTGCATGCTAATAACCTGAGCTACTTCCTTTGAGTACCCTTACTTGACCAGCTGCAAGCAAGCCTCACATTTTCATTACATTCAACATCAACCCTTCGAGAATCCTACTACTGTCTTGAGGCAAAAAGATGAATACTGCCATCCTGACTCAAAAGTTGTCAACAAAATTTTTTTCAAAATCTGCAAGTTTTCCTACACTGCCTTGCAGCCTACAACTTGAAGGGAAAAAAAAAAAACCCAGACAGCTGCTAAGTTTGTAAAATCGGAGGAATGCACCAAGTCAGGGTTCTTCACTGCCTTTTTCTAGCTTGCTTATACTACAACACCTCACACAACAGTCTCTTACTAGGAGTGCCAGCATGATGAAAGCAGTAAAAATACATACATTTTTATTTCACTGAAGCTTCAAGTTCAGGAGGCCCTTTCAGGAGCAGCAAACTTTGCCTGCACTGTGTGATGACTGATAGCACATCAAGAAGCTCATGTAACAACATATTTCTTTTTACACTAGATTAATATTTACAAAAGTGTTTAAAGGCAGAAAGAGCTCTAAGTTTTTCTGAAGTATTTTCCATGGACATCTCATCCCTGAAGTGATTCTGCCCTCTTCTGGCTGCTTATTCAATCCCAGAAATGCAAGATATGAATGGAGTTGGAGCCCCTCTCTTCTCTGCTCTCAATCCACAAAGCTCAATTCTCCAAGGCCTTGTACAATCCTAATTTTAACAGATCTGAGCAATGATGATTTTCCACTCTCTTTCTGAGAAATTCCAGATGCAACAATCCCCTCCCTCTTATGGTTCCTAGCATGACAGACTGTGAATGTTTCTCTGACATGCTTTTCTTCAGGACTTCATTTTTCTCAGCTTCTGCCATTTCAGTATTTGCATTTGTATCAAAACAAGGCATTTTTAAATCATTGTGCTTTTTTATTCTGAGAGAACTAGGGGGAGCAATGCATAAAGGATGTGCAGATTTCTTATCAGCTCCTGGCAGAAGTAATTACAGCATGCCAAAGAAGGAAAGTCTGTTTGCACAGGCTCCTAAACGAAGAAAGATCTGAGAGATGCCAAATGGACAAGACTGTGTGGGCAGATACCTGCCCACCCCACATGACGCATGGAGTTACTCACCGTGCTGAGAGGAAGATGATTTCTCCAGCATGGATTTGTAGAGATTTCGGAAGGACCAGCTAAGATCCTGGAAGTTGATCTCGGAGTAGGAGAACTTGAAGTCATGGTTGGCACTGTACAGCGGGGGTGGCACATCGGCCCCTTCACGGCCCTGCCCCCCTGCTACAGTAGAGGCAACATCCACAGGCCCTGCACCCTGCTAAGGGAGGGAGAAATAAGGCCTTTAGCCTGTACTAGGATTTGCAGCTTGAGACAGAGATCAGACTACACACACAGAGAACATGCACTGATAGCCCATATCACTTAGCTCGTCTTCCAACAAATCCTCCCAAATGCCATTTTTCTTGAGGAAGACCAACCACAGCACAACGGCTCCAGCCTTTTCTTCAGCTAATACCATTATGCCTTTATCCTTATCCCCATCCAACCCTTTGCTAAAATCACTTCCTCCTTATTTTCTATCTCTGCAATTTCAGCTCCTTCCCTCCTTTTTATTTTTGCCTCCGTATCACAATTTTCACAATTCCCTCTCCTCACCACTTCGCTTTTCCATTCATGCACTCCTCCCACTCTCCTTTTCCTCCCACTTCTCTCCCTTTCCCCGCGGCTCACCTGACTGTAGTTAGCAATGGGGGTGGTGCTCTGGATCGACATCTGAGGGGTGGCCTCAGGTGGCAAAGAGGCTTCTGTGCTGACTGGAACAGCCCCTCGGGGGCTTTTACTTGCCTCTTGCTCTGGGGAGTCTTGTGGTATCTGTGGACGGGGAAGAAAGAGAAAAGGAAAGGAGCAGAAATCAAAAACAGATGGAGAAGTGAAACTGCAGATGGGAAGCCAGCTCCCCCGCTGTAGAAGTTCATGGCTTAAAAAAGAGGAGGACTGGGCCTTAGTCACTGAAAAGTCAGGATAAAGGACTTCAAACAAGATTAACTTTGCTACTGAATAGCAGCAACAACAGGCAATCAGCAGGACATACACACTAGTTCGTTCAGTCCTGGCCTTTGTCTGCCCATCTATACACCCTGACCCCAAAACACTATCATGGTCTGGTGCTGGAAGGGAATTCCCAGCCCACTCCATGCTGTGTGGAAAGAAAAACACTCACGTCATCATCTGGAGGATGCCGCCTCTTGCGAGATATATCTGGACATGTATCTATTGTCCAATAAGAGCCCTGGAAAGAAGACCCATTGGTGAATGAATGATGAAATCACAGAGCTTCCTGCAGTAGGGAGCTGCTGACTCAAGGAATGCAGCACCAACTAAACACTAGGACCACAAGGACCATCCTCTGGAGCCTCAGACAACTGAGACTCACTCCAGTGTTGCCAAGAGATTCCTCTCGCACTGGGTTGCATTGAACTGTGAGGTACAATGCTACTGGTGGAAGGCAGAATCCTCTACTTTCCATCACTCTTGAGACAGGACACAAAAGGATGGTTTGATCCAAGCTAAGTAAGCTCTTTTGGGCCTGCATACTCCTTTCAGTGGCTTCCTCACAACTTGAATTTATGATTAACTGATGAGAACCAACTCAACGTTGGTATTTGGCAGAGACAGCCAGAAGGAATTGCTCTTTTCTCATGGTTGTGAGACTCCAAGCATTCACAGAGGGCTCATGATGGCTAAGAATTAAACCACGGTTAAGAACTAAAACAAATGATGTACAGAGTGGTCTATTTAGCTTGGACAAGAAAAAGTTAAGGGGATCAAACCACTGTCCTCAACTGCTTAAGGATATTACGAAAGATGACAGAATCAAATTCTTCTCAAAAATGTACAGCACAAGAAGAGGCAACAAATACAAGTTACAGCAAGGGAAAGTACAGTCAGCTATAAATAAAAATTTCTTCACAATGATGGTGGTGCAGCACTAGAACAAGTGCCCAGTTTTGCTATCTCCATCCTTGGAGATATTCGACGTTTGACAGATGTCATCAGCCTAATGTGATTGTTCCCGTCTGGGAGGGAGATAGGGGTATATGTTGACCCCCAGAGTTCCTGTTCAACATAAACAGGATATGGCTATATATATATATATATATATATATATAATTAATAATAAATAATAATTAATAATAAATAAATAATTATGTGTGTTGTCTTCTGACTAAGTATAAAAAGAATTCTAAAGTGGATTTAGCTTGTTTTAACCTCCCACTGAGATCTGAATAATCTGAATAAGTAACAAGCACAGGTTTTCATTATAAACCCAGCCCAACATGCCAATGAGCACCTGCAAACATATACCCTTAAGTCAGTTAGGATTTCCTGGAATAAACCACATAATGAATAGTATTTTTGAGTGTGATCCTCAAAGATCTACTATTTCCATTTAGAGATGCCAACTGAGCATCACACAGTCATTTAAATATAACCTGAAATAAAGGCCTGAGGACATGGTCTGTTCTTGTAACTTTAGGATGAGGGGGGAGACAACCTTTCTGTCCAAACACATAGCTTCTTGCCCCTATCATGTCCTGCTTGTTTGATTGTGGGTTTTTTTAGACAATAATATCTGCATGCCAAGATGCCAAGTCTTGGTTTTGCTAGCAATTCCCCTTTACCATCTGTATGTACTATCAGAGCTTTACTAGTCCCTAGTTAGCCAACATATTCCTAAATTCTTGAGTTTTACTTGTAAATAATTTCTACAGATTTAAACTACGTGATGGTGACATTTTTTTCCAACACCAAATACTTTGCAATCTATATAGGTGGCAATTCTGTGCTCATTTCAATGGATCTTGCTGCCATGAAATCCATGATGTCACATCATAGTCCTACTGTTCATCAGCAGCCACTATGCTCTGCTGTAACAGAACACACAGGACTATGCCCACATTTTACACACAAAGATAAAGAAGAAAAAGAAACAAAACTAATAAAGTACATTCAATCACACTTTTGACTTCTGCCAGTATCTTTAAAGTCAACTGAAGATCACAGATAAGAAAAAGAATTACCAACACCCTTAAAGTTCCTTTACAGGTTCCCTTTAAGTAAACGCTTCTGTAACCAAAGGACTGCAGTAAATCCTACTACTGCTTCCATTTTTGCCTACACTTTAGGTTTCAAATTCCAACCATGAGTTAGAAAGGGCAACCCCAGCTTATTTCCCTGCAGTTTTAAATTGCTTGCCCAGGAGCACGCAGATTTCTTACCTTCCCAGGATCATCTCTTGGTCGAGGCACCTTTCGAAAACATTTATTCAGAGAGAGGTTATGACGAATGGAGTTCTGATGAGAGAGTGAGAAATACAGGTAAGTGCTACAGAAAAACCCATACAGTCTTCTGAGTATGCCCTGGAGCAGGTAGAGAAAGTAGGATGGTACATACTTAAAAACCAAAGCTCACTACATATTGCTTAAATGGGGCACAACAGAAGCTGTGGGAAGGGATGGATTAAGATGGTAATATGGGGCTGAACCACCTCTACACTTATAGAAGGTGCAATGAAAATAGCATTTTTGTGATGCAGAGGATGGTAGTGATGTGTGTTTTGTGGGGGTTTTTTTGTTTGTTTTTCTTGGTTGGTGGTGGGTTTTGTGCACATTCCTTCTTAATGGACCACCACATATGTTCAACAAAATTCTCAGAGAAAATGGCACTTCAGGCTCTGCATTTTCTCCAGTTGGTCAACTTAATTTTACATCAGTCTCACTTTAATCAGTGAGGCTACTTTGCATAGAATTAAGAAAGCATTATAATTAGGCAAAAAAAGGGTACTTCAGTGATGCAAGCCCTCACCTTCCAACCAATACCAGCATTTTTGTAGTAGGGAAAGTTGTCACAGATCCAACGGTAGATCTCACTAAGTGTCATCTTCTTGGCAGGTGATGAGTTGATGGCATATGTGATCAAAGTGGCATAGCTGTAACGTGGCTTCCCATCTTGGTGCACTGCTGCCTCATCCTTACTCAGTGTGGCATTGGGATCTGTTGGTGAGCCTGGGGGACACTTTCGGGCAGACCCTGGAGGTCCCGCTTGTGAGGAACCCCCTAATTTTTCAATAGTAGCCCTTAAAGTAAGCTGTGGAAGCCAGTCTATGGAAGTGAGGCTGCTTTCCAGGTCAGAGGCCATGGTGCTGGAAGCAGGAATATCTGTGAGGAGAAAGGAGAGGAAAGGAAACCCTTGAGACACAACAAGGTTGTGTAAGAACAGAAACATCCATTTGCATTCTTCTTCTGCTATCACAAATACGTGTATGAAGATCATCCTTCTTCACGCATCTTACTCACAGGCACCCAGAACCATTCCAAAAGGCCTGTGACTGTGCCTCAGGACTGTCCCTACTGAGAGCAGCTGGGACAGTGCTTTTTAACACTGCTGGTACCCTTGCTAGGGCAGTCTTACCCAGGGCACTGTTCCCAGGTAAAATACCAAGATCTGTTTAAGCGAAGTGGAGCCCTTTTAGCAGGTATATCACATTCATTCCTTCATTCCATAATCCACATAACCTTGGTACTCTTCACCAAGATCACCTGTAATCCAGTAAGTTTACGGTGCCAGGTAAGAGGAAAATCATCGCTAAAACGGAATATTCATTAATGCCATACACAAACCACAATTTAATTAGATCATCTGCAAAGTCAGGACTATCTTAATTTGGGGGGAAATTAATTTCTCTCTAAGGCTTAGCCTCTCTTTTTGCATTAGGTGACATTATAATGAATCCTATTCCTTAGAGCTAGGATTACATATCTCATTTTAAAACACCAAGATCATGCATAATACTATATATAGATAATTACATCTACCATGTCGAGTTGGAACAGACTATATTAAGCTCATAATAGTTAAAGCTTTGCCTACCATAACCAGTTTTTCATATATATATATATATATATATTTATTGATTTAAATCCTGCTTAATTCACAATATAGCAGGCAAGTATTTTCTCCAATTCTGAGACACAGAAAAAACTTACTTGTCTGAAATCACACAAGTTTGCTGCAGGTAGAGACTCAGGATCTTTTATCTCATAAATGTTATATACTTCCCCTCATAAAAATAAACTACACCTGGCTAGCAGTTGTACACAGGGATTTCTACATAAAAACTATTTCATAGGAAGAAAACATTTAGCAGCATTAACTTGTATGAACTTAGCACACTAACTTTTCTGTAGTCTGTTGCAGTAGACAAGGCAGCAGAAAGTTCATTGTTCCTACTCACAACTGGCTGCATTACTATAGTGGGAGCAAGCCCTTGAAGTCTGAACTGAGGTAGCTAAGTTTCCAAGGCCACGACTTGCACTGCTCTTTGCATAGAGAGAAGAATCATGTCTTGAAGGCATGCAAGCTCCACACCTTTCACTTCTGAAATTAGTCTTTCCAGAAGATTAAATGGTACTGTCTTTGAGCATGCTGGAGCATACACAAAGCAAACACACAAACACACTTATGTGGGTATAGCAAATTAAACACTTGCATACATGTAAGAGAGAAGAGACTGACACGAACACACTGCTTAGGAAAGATTCGTCAGCAGACACCTCCCACTGAGTGCATCACTCAGATGAGTGGATCAGATGAGACAGGGAGACACCCATCTGCATGAATACCAATTAGATACTTGTTCTAAAAATAGACATTTGACAATAACACAGTGTGGATGCACAGATCCAGAGACAGATGCACCCAGCATTTTGACACTGAAGCCACCCGTTCTTCCCCCACACCCATATGCATTATACCTTTCACTTTTGCACTCCAGTGCGCTCACAGCACTAAAGCAATGAAGTCCACACTCCAACGCATTCATATGCACTAAACCTTTCATTTCCATGCATGTGCTCACCACACCTCTTAGGGCTCAAACACCTACACAATACCCAACCAAATCCATCCCTCAGCCCCCACAGGCAGTGGCTTCACTGCTCCGGCCTTAGGAAACACATCCTAATTGCACAGTGAACATCCTCACTCACACTCTTAGGCACCCACAGACTGAGAAGTACAATTGCAGTGCCACAGCCCCTATGGGGAGTGGAAACATCTTTATGTCTGTGCAGGAAAGGAAAAGCCCATCAGCTACTAACTTACCTATCTACTCATCTGCCACACTATCGCTTAGCATGACTCCTTGCTGCACAGCTAACTAATTGATCCAAGCTGCAAAAGACTTTCCATTATCCAGCCCCCTCAAGTTGTGGTTTATTGAATAACTCGTTTTGACTGATTTAATCTAGTGTCAAACATTTGAAATTCATACAAATTTTAAAAAAATAGCAGGACTATTCCTTTGTGAATAGTACAAGGGAAAAGCAACAGTATATTTTTATCCAGTGGGGATGGACAGACCACCCCGTAATCAAAACAGCTACATTTACATGGTAACTTTACAGGTAAACCCCTCATTAAAAGCTGTATCCCATGTGGAAGAAAACAAACATGAACTAAAGGTTAAGCTGAATGCTTCCTTTTGTAAGTGTCTCATATAAATTTTAATTTCTATGGTGCAAGCAGAAAAAAAAAATCACTGCTTCCTTTTAAACCATTATGAAATTCCAGTTGCACTAGCAACACAACTTCAAAGTAAAATAAATAAAAATCTCTCTGTTCCTCCTCCTCCCCCCTTTTTAGTTTGTATTTTTTTTTAAGACAAGCAAAGAAATCAAGAAAATTAGGTTATAAAAGCCTATGGCAGATTAAGATACCAATCTAAAACAGCAGAAATTCAAGAAACAGAAGAAAACACTGTTGTTTTCACAGAGCTTCAGTTTTGCCCAGGTTATGTCAGTAGAGTATCTGGGATGACTGGCTATGCAGTGAAATGTAAGGCTGATATGCAACATCCCCATCATCAAATACACAAGCTTTTGTGCATTTGTATAAAATGCACTTGTCAGGGAGACAAGCAAAATTAGAATTGGGTCAGATTACACCCACACTAAGAAATCTAATATTTTCATTCCTTGGCTTATAAAAATCTTTGACAAGTAAACAAAATCCAAAAATCCTTAAAAAAAGACCAAGCCAAGCCCTGTGTCTATATATGCACTTGTCACCCAGTACTGAAACAACCCCTTTTCACTAAAACACAGCAGCTTTTTAAGAACATATACACTAGACAGTAATTTAGGACAGAAAGCAAAGACTCAGACCAAATAGCAATCACAAGGGAAATTTCAAAGCAGTGGAATAAGACCTTTTTTTCCGAGTTTGCACTTGATCATGTTACTGGATTTGCTGGCTATGTGGGATCTGTAATAATCAAGCACAGTCAAACATTAGGTAAGGTGGCAATTCCAGAACACTTTCAGGGCAACAATAATTCAGTGTAATTGGCTGCTAAATTATTTAAAAGAATACTTGCTATGCAGTAAATATTACTGTTAATTTATGTTGCATTTCTCATTCACCTGACCCAAGTGCTTGGTGCATCAGTTTGACGCTACTTAATGGTATGATAAAAGAAGACTGCAGCCAAACCAGAGCAGCTGATAATTTTTCCAACTTTCCTTTCCCAGCTTATTGTCTGGCAAATCTTTTGAACTCTTCTCTTATGATCCCACTCAAACAAAGGAAAAACCAGTAATAACTAATAAACACATTGAACTGAAATCAAGGCTGCTTTAGAAATCCCACCACATTAGAAAGTCAGAGTTAATTTTCAAGAAGTAAAAAGAAAGTCAAAGATCAGAACTCATAAACTCCCACTTTACAAGGTAAATTGCTATCTGTTTGTGTATTTGGCTGAATTTAAAAAGCAAGGATAGGGTAGCCAAGGTCATAACCACCATCAACAGCTGGAAGATGACTGCGGAGTCTTCATTGCTCAAGCACTAAATAGTTACAGTACAATCACAAGTCAGACAGGTCAGAGAGATGCAAAAAGTCCAGCCAAGCACTGATCCCGAACTACAGTTAAACAGACAAGAATCTGTCCAATTCAGAAGAAAAATGTATCAAAGAAAATCCCTGCAATGAATACCTTTTAATAACCACTAATTCGCTTTGGACTAGTAATACTTCCCTAAAGCTTTCCAGGAAAACTACTGCCTTACTTTGAAACTTTGCAACTAGCAAATGGAAGCTCCTGCTGCAGATGCAAGCCAGGCTTCTATCAATGGGAGAATGAAGGCCATCCCACAGCGGTGCTGAAGAAATCTGTACTTTGCTACTGTGCAAATGCTCACTCTAAGCCAGTCCGATTTTTTCCAGGATCACTGCTACTCGCCCATCAGGACAGAAAAACATACGAAATGTGGGGAACAACGCTCCAAGTGTTACACTGAACACAGCCAATAAACACTTATAGCCTGAAGTATTCTCTGTGGCTGGGTTCAAAGGCTGGTCAGGCAGAATCAGGACTGAAGTAGGAAACCATACAATGAACGGCACAGTGCTGTTCATTGCTTACAGAATATGCCTATTCTTCTAGAATAAATCTTTACATTTACATTTTTCTGTGTTTACTTTCACTGTTGCTTTATTTCCTAGTATTCTGATCCAACGAAACACTATGACAGAAAGATTTAAAAGAAGGCTCAAGTTTTTCAACATGAAGGTTGAGAGAAAAAATGCAAAACAGACTATCAAGCAATGACAGACATAGCTGCAGAACACCTATGAATATACAACCACGTCTATTTAGGTGCCTGAAACACAGATCCAGTGATCTAACAATATCCATCTAATATTCTCAGAGATACCCCTAGTCTCTAAGGTATTAAGCAAAGAAAAAAACTGGCAAAAAAGGACTATTTGACTGCAATCTTTCTGAAATGGTGTCACAATGTAAGGAGTAAAACAAAAACACGACATGCATGAAGAAATGGAGAGCCTCTACTTTGGTGAAAAAAAGGCAGTTCTGATGTACTCACATAAATTACACATAAAAACCCTGTGTCCTCATCCAGTACAAAAAGGGGAAAATAATGATTTTGCTGAGTCTAGAAGGAAAAGAAATTTGCCATTTTAAGGTATGTGCTTGTCCTCATAAAGAAGGTGGTGTGAATTAAGACAGTAGGAATAAAACACTTAAAAATCTGATCTTCTCCAAGCAAACATTCTTACAGAAATACTTGTTTCATGTAAGAAATAAGGAAAGAGGATACTGATTATCTGCCCAGACTGAAATTGCTATCCATCATTTTGGTAACTACTTGTGAGAAGCCTTCAGGAAATGCTTATATTTTGGAATCAAATGAAGAAGGAAGAGAGGCTGCTGGGTATTGTTCCTAAAACGAAACTTAACCTGGAAGGAATAACAGGTGTCATGTTAGTGACGAAAGAAAGGCACTGCAGTTTGACAGCACCCTTCTGTCTGCAGTGCCACATGAAAGGAAGCAAACCCGTCCCTGGCGCAAGGAGAAATTCTCATACCCTAGAACCACGCTTCCCTTTTTGGGGAGCAGCAGAACAAGCAAAAAAATCTCTTCTCCCGATTTACTACAGGCTTGCAGATGTGGTAACAGGAGGCACACGGTTCTCACTGGTAATGAGCCACAAAGGGAAAAGGGATCCAACCAAAGGAAGCTACTGTCACCTAAGAGCACACGGCGTGGTATTGCCTGTGAGTATGAACTGGCACAGGGTGCACCTGTCCATGCATCAGGTTCTGATTTTACAGCCCTGCTCAAAACTACTGCCTGTGCAAGACAGCATGGCTCTGAATGCTCAGTGCTATTTCATGGAATGCAATGAATATGGCTCTGAATGCTCCATGAATTTCATGGAATACTGTGATTATGAGATCCTGAATGGAAAATTTGCTCAAAGTTACACAAAACACTGAGATGGTACTGAAAATTACCAATTAGAGGAAGATGAAAACTTTTAGGCCATGTATAGCTTAACATAAATCACTGGATTGTTTTGTTATAATTAAAATGTTATAATATGATTTTCCCTTAATAAATAGAAATCTCAACAAAATAAGGTTCATATTAAGTCTCGCAGAAAACTAAAAAGAAAACAGTTTTGTTTTCACTATCATTACAGATTAGATAAATATCATGACAGCACATTTATCATAGGACCTCTCGATTCCCTCCATTTTGTGAAAGGTGCACAAGCAGGCTATAAATTCGTATTTTGAATTTAGTAAATGAACGGCACTGACTGTGCAGACATTTTTGGTACTAATGAAGCATGAAGTCTTGTGAGAACTATAAAGTCTCCCAAACCCTCATGTTGGAAGTGCATCAGGATTCAATTCCAAAGGCAATTATGTCCTAGCTTTGTTTGAAACTGACAAATGGTATAGTTTACAAAACCTGACCTGCTTATTTAAACTTATCAACAGATGGCATTATAGCCAAAGTCTGAAATATGCTCATGTCAAGGGAGGCAGTATCTTTATGGGCCTAGCCTCCAACAGGCTAGGATTGAGCATAGCTAGGGCCTTGCCAGATTTTAATAAGACCAACTAATCAAATATTTTTGTTGTCTGCTATATAAACATACAGGAAAAAAATCGCATTGAGAAATACTACACACACATTGCCGACACCCCTCAGACACTCTGAAAATATGCGTTCAAAGTTAGGACCAGTTTGTTTATTTATGGTGCTGTGTAAGGTAAAGTGGGGAATATGTAACACCTGTCAAAAGAAAAAGTAAATGATACTGAGAATACTGGTATACATAAAATACTTTTGAGCTGGAAATTATTTCCTTTGTAATAAGACTACTAGAAAAGATTTATTTTAATAATAAGCCAAATGTCCCATGACAACCCTCCCAATAACAGATCTGAAGTAAAAAGTAAACCAAGCACTTTGAAGAAATGCAATGAAAATACATCACCAGAGCAGAAGTGTCTCTGCAGCATCCCTCCACCCTCACTACCACTACGCAGTATTTCACCGTTGGAAGTAGGAGCTGTAATTCCAAGCATATGCCAAGGCAGCAGAGAAATCTTTGACATTTGCTTTAAGAATATTAACGGAACAATTACTCTTACACTGAGAAAGGTATAGGGAACTGGCTTCGGAATAAGTCAAATTTATGAGCACATATCTGAAATGAAATTTTCCCTTGGAAACTGGGAAGTCTGTGGTAGAGAAACAATATGTAAGAGCAGGTATTTCCCCTAGTCCTATGAGAGCCCCCAAGCTGAAAGATTTCAATTTTACCTGCCTATCAGAATCACATCCAGTAATAAACCTGAAGCACAAGATATGCAAACACTGATTTAATACCCAGATTGTCTCTGAAATTAAAGACAACATCAGGAGTAGATCAGCATGCAGACTATCTTGCTTAGAAGATCTGCACAGCATCGCAAAGACATACACAGAAACCCAGGTTAGAAGACTGTAACATGCTTATAAACAAAAACTATTCTTATTCACATTAAAAAATGGTCTCTCAGTGAAAAATTACCATTACCCTTGCATTTTAATGACAGCAATAATGAAAAGCTTCTATGGTAGAGAAAGGAATGTCAGCCACATACAGAGAAAATGAAAATCTGATTGCAAGTGGCCAGAACTTGTTCACCAAAGGCTGAACCACTGAAAACAGATTAGTCAATATGAACTCTGCAATAGTTGCTGAAACAAACCACAACCCATTTGTGGAAACGGGTATCAAGCAGTAGCAAGAACTCTGTACTGAATTCATAGGAAAAAAGGAAATCAGTATCAAGTGCAGATTAGTTGTATACCACATGCCCAAAATGTACATAGAGCACATGCTCCCAGGATTGAGATTACCAGAGCACTGCAGAGAAGCCTCTTGAAGAGGAGACTGAGAGCAAAGCACAGCTGAAACTGAAGTTGGAGAATGATCAAAAGAATCAAATAATACTGTGTGAGGCTCATAAATTAAGTCTCAACCACTGTTATACCATAATTCCTTTTTACTATTCCGTTAGCTGTTATTCTCAAACTGACAGAACTCTCTTCCAGTAGACAAAACACCTGACAATCCCTGGCCTGGCTCACAACTCAAAAAGATTTGCACCATGCTTGAAGGTCAAGAGGATTCAGAACCACACTGCCACAGAACACACACCCATTAATGGTTTCTCCTTGCTTAAAACACTAGTACTGCTGCTTGGCTTTCTGCATCCTACTCACAAAATACTCCATTTTGTGTATCATCCTGAAACTAAATCTTCTGTTCATCTCCTTACAGACACTGAAAGAAGTCTCTTTCTTCCAGACACACGCTTGCCACAATTGTCACCTTGCAGCTGCAAGTAAATATTATTCTTCTCTAACCTTGAACTTCCAGACTCTAAGATGTTGTGTCTTTGCTTATGACAATCTTTATTTCTTTTGCAATCATCCTCCTTCACAAAAGGAGCCAGGGAGAGTGGAGTACAGATAGTAAGACAATTACATTTGAGTATCAGTTAGACCTTTGAATAATTGTCAAAAATGCAAATAACGGCGATTTGCATATTTGAAAACAGCTAATTGCAAATATGCAATTAAAAGTGCGACCCAACGATTTTAGAGGCCTTTTCCAACCTTAATGATTCTAGGGTTTTACGAAATAAGTACTTTCCAGTATGTCTGGCCTCTATTGGCTGGCAATATTCCTGTGTGTATCAAGGTATGAGTCAGCCAAGGAAGAATGCAAAGAGATGTTCATGCAAAAAACGGAAAAGCACAATGTCATGCTTGTGTTGCTGACAGAGCAAAGGACAACACAGTAAAGGGACAGTGACAGATAGGGGAGAAACAGAAATGTGAAGGCCCCTTAGAGTGAGCAAAACAAGCTGGAACCTTATGTGGTGGATGATAGCCAAAGCACAGGCTTGTCAAGGAGGAGATGGCAACGTGTTGAGAAAACATGCCAGGAGGACAGCCTCAGCAAGAGTGTTGCTAACAAGACAAGAAGGTAACACGGTTGTCAGAGGCCAGCAAGAACAGCTCACAGTAACAGAGATGGTAAATGAAGGAGGAAGCATAAGGGTTACCCAAAGAGACTCAGAAAGAAGCAGCAAGAGATTCAGGTTGTGAACAGGAAGATGAGCCCTACGCTGTATGTTCAGAGCAAGAACATGTTGTAGGCCCAACTAATGGAAGCTTGCAGCAGAGGAAAGAAGGAAACAAAGGCAAATCTCAAAGGAGCTTTCTCCAGTTCCATATTGGCCTCAGGGGTCTTAAACTTGAAGCAATTAATTAAAAAAAATATGTTAAGGTAGTGTGCAAAGTTGCATAATTTAACATTCCTGGCATGAAGGAGGTAAAGAAAAGCAAAGAGAAGATACTAGAAGTGGGTCATTGTGTCTAACTGATGAAAAAAAAAAAAAACGGAGGGAGGTAAATAGCTCAGTGCAGAGGCTACTGAATGAATGACTAGAATGGTTAGGAGGGAAACCAGGAAAATACTGTCACAAAAGTCAAGGGAGGACAAGATTTCAAGAGTGGGCATGATCAAGTGTCAAAAACAGCAGGGAAGCCAAGAAGGATGAAGATGGAATAGAGATCCTGAGACTTGGCCAAGAAAAGGTCATTAGAGATCTCAGGAGAGGCTTCAAGGGAGCAAGAATATCTATAATGAAGTCAACTTACAAAACAGTTCTAGATTACACACAATCATACAAAATCTTTCAATTTTGGAGTGACTGGTCCTTCAATGAAACAAAAAGGCATTTGGGCTTTCAGTGTTTCCTAATGCCACAAAAACCGGCATATAGAGGTTTTGAGTTCAGTATCACATTGTAATTAAGGCAATCAGCAGCAAGAGCAGGCAGCCATTAGAAAGTGGTTTTCATCCTTATACTTTGGAACCCTTATAAAGGATCAATAACCTATTCCAGGATAAATGGGAAGCCATGCATGGAGAAGCATGTAGCCCAAGGTCAGCCAGCAAAGGAATAGCAGAACCACGCAGAGAACAGTGCTCTCCCAAAACCCAGACCAGTTCTCTACATTCAAACCTTGTCTGCTTTGTTCAGGTAGAGTTGAAAAGAATTTCAGATACAATTATTTTAGCAGCTTGTTTATTTTTCTCTGCAAGTTCCTGATGGGGAGGGAGAATTTGTCTAGGTTTTACTTAACAATATTTTTTTAGGGGAAACTGAGAATTCAGAAACTTTGCTCCTTTAATTTGTGACCACAAAGTGTTCAGATTCTTTCCCAATTATTCAGATTTGAACTTTTAACAGTAATTACATATTTCTGCTATAATCAGCCACAGTCTTTACAGAGCAGAGAGCATAAACAAAATTTGAATTGCTAATGGTAAAAAACAAAAAAGCAAATATTTTTTCCTCGAGGTATAAAAGCTCTCACTCATCATCTCACCCTATCCCTCATTGCTGAGTCTCTCTTATACATAAAAAAGGCCAAAAAAAGAACACACATTCCCTTAGTTCTTGATTTCACATCAAATAAACGAACCAGCTCGGAAAGATGAGGAATGAGGTACTGGGCCTTGGACAATATGCTCAGCCCAGTTCTGAAAACCAAGATCCTCAAGTGCTAGAGGGAACCAGAGAATGTAATGGAAGGGTTTTTCATTCTAACTCACTAAAATCTAGCTATTCCTGAGGAAGGAGAGGGGTCAGAAAAGAAGGGAAAGTGGGAGAATGAACTCAGTTGGGCTATGGAAACCAAGCGCCATTACCCAGCCAAGCAGAACTGGGTATTTTCAGTGATAAAGCAGTTCCTTGAGATAACCTCAGACAAAATATCCTATGTGTCACAGGCATATAATCTAATGAAAGGCAAACCAGGAACAGGTCAAAATGCAGGTGTGGAAGTAAGACCAGAGACTGTGAGATGCAGTAAGACTCCTGCCAGTGAAGAATCCTAGTGAGGAGATGAGGGATGCTTGCTTGATGAAGAGAAAAACAGCATTTTAGGCTTCCAGGACCACAGGACAGAATGCAAAGGGACCACAAGAGAAAAGAGATGCAAAGAGCAGGAACAACTGAGAGGAGGAGTAGGTGTAGGAGGAAATGCGAGTCTAGAAGTAGGCAGGCTGGAAACATGCTGGATCTTAAAGGTGCAAGAGAGGAACGTGACTGCCACATGATGCTATGGAGCTCAGGGATTCAGGAAAGGTCAGATACCACCAAAATCTCTGCTGTCTACCTTTAAATCTGTGCTGCCTACCTAAGTAAGTATCAGGTTCATAATAGGAAGACTGGTCAGGTCAAAGACAGATGGATAAAACAACAGTCTAGTCCAGATCTTGGCAAAGTATCATAGAATATATTAAACTGGTCTTAAAAGCTGGCTTTGAGATCTCTGAATTTTGAAACACTCACAGTATTTTCCATTTGCACTTCAAACTTAAGATGAAAATTTGCAATTAATTAATTGTGAAAACATACTGCAGCATGCTTGCTCTCTCTCAGTACTACGCATACACAGATGGCCTTTAGAAGTGAGAAACATGAGTAGAGGGCATAAATATGTTATAGATTTTTACGTTTATCATATATCCCTTAGAAGGAAGAAAGAAACAAAACCAGCAGAACAGATAGCAAGTAGCAATACTGCCTCCTACAAAGCCAATAAGCATTTGGAGGTTGAACACATCAACTGGTTATTCTTGCTAAAATAACATGTGCAACTGCCAACAATACAGCAAATCAAAGGCTTTTCTTTAGGCTTCAGAGTTAACACAACTGGAGAGTTCAAACATGTTAGCTATCACATTAGGCTGCCCATTAATCTAGGGACTACTCATCTTCTCTAAGAGGCCTCCCAGACCAAAACCAGTATCCTTCAAAGTTTCAGTTCTGTCACTCAGATTCTGCAAATGGAGTGCTACAAAACACAGAAGGTTCTGTGTGAAAATCACTGGTTACTGTTCTACCCAAGGTTGGGAGAAGCAAATGGAAAAATTAGTCTAGAAGTATTTTTCATCTTTTGGTTGCCAATGACCGAGATCCAATTCCTGTCTGACAGCTGTGTAAAATGAGATAATCAGCTCTGTCCTGCTCTTGAGGGACAGCTGTCCATATCACAGTTGCCATTAACCACACCTCCTTTCTGACATTTGAAGTAAAGGGCCAAAGATCCAAACTGGGATGCAGATTGAATCTCCCACTATACAAAGGTCAGCTGAAGTTTAGGGAAAGAGGTAGTAACCTGTAACCTGTACCTCTGTGATAAGAATAACCTTCTTCAGAGACACCAACCTTCAGCTGTATTTTTAGAGGGAAAAAAAAACCCAGCAAAAAACTCCAAAAGGACTCTCAGAAGCACTACAGCAGTTACAACCCTGTCTTGGACTGAAAACTCCTTAAACTGTTTCATTCTTTCATTCCAACTTTTTGGACTCCTTATTCTATCCTAGAAACTTGCCTACAAAGCCACATTTCAAGATAAAACTGAAGAAGTTATAGAACACATACTTAAACAGTATTATAACCTCATGATCTTTCAGTAACATAATCCTTTTCCCATAACTCTTTAGACCGTCTCATTTCATTTTGCTTAAGGGCTTGACCTGAGAAATGCCACACTGTCAGTTCTCAGATGGGAGCTGAATGCCCATAGGACAGGATCAGACTGCTTCAACTTAAAAAAGCCAACTTTTGGAAGCATGAACGTCCAAATTTAAATTTACAAACCCATATACACACAACTAAGTGTCTTCTTCCTCAAATGTAGAAGACTTCATTGCTTCTGTCGAAGCCAACTCTATGTTCCTGGGCATTTACAAGAATTAGGCTATTTACTTACATACATTAATGTGGTTTTTAAAGTCTAATTTTAGGTGGTCAGGTTTAACATTCTTAATGTAAACTCTTAATAGACATAACACTTGCATTTAAACATGTCTATAAAATACCCTGCACTTTCAAGAAGATAAATAATACTCTCCCTTTTTCTTGTATAGATACTTTAGTATAAAATAAATGGTGCAGAGCAGCTGCAGTATTCCACCTCAGAGGAAACTGCATTTTCACCTGTGATAAACATTTGATGTGAATACCATGATCACACTGAGGAGCTGTGCTCTCAAAAAATTATTCCCTAAAATTTATGAGTATGTCCCAGCTTTCGTATAGCTGTGTTTTAGATTACGAGATCTTCAGAGCAGAGATTGTCTTAATTTGGTGTCCAAGTCAGTACTGAATGCCTTGTCAGCAATTAACAAATAAATAACAATTAGTCTACAGCACACCACTTCCAGCCTTTTATGTCTGTAATGAACATTTAAAGCTCAGGCAGCAAATACAGAATCTTTATCATTAATGGAAGAAAAAAAAATGTTTCATATGCAGAAAGGTAATTGTTGTGGAAGAGCAGAATTTTGTTAAGGCTGATATATATATTCTGTAAAGTGCCCTGGCATCTATCAGAGGCAAAAACACTTGAAAAATGTCAAGTCATTACTGTGAGGAAGGGGGCAGCGTGAGGTAAATTAACCTCAAGAGCATGAGAAGTCAGTTTATCCCCTTGAATGTACAAAGGCCAAAATGCCTCAGTTATCTCTTCCCTTGTGCTAGATAACACAGCTCTACTCAAAGCAGGCTGATTGCATAACTATAGGGCAACAGGTAGGAGGGCATCTAACAGTACCCCCAGAACATATGTATGCTTGGTGGTTCAGCCTTCCCTTAGAAAGAGCCACCTTCTGAAGCTATGGATAACTGACAACATTCTCTACCAAAATGGGGATTCACTCTGGCATCTTTTGTCTGATCTTGCAAGCACATTACACTAAGGAGTTCCTTCTTCAGGGACTCCCTGTTTAACCATTGCTCTCCAAAAGGGTTCCCTGTCCTGGTCCTTTGATCTTGGATTTCCTCACTGCTATCTCACTAAAACCAGTAACATTTCAGGTCAGATATCCAGGATTCTTCCTGCTACTGGAATCTGCTTTGGCTGTATTTGAGACTAAGTCTCCCTCAGACTTGATTTCTCAGGAAATCACTATGTTGCTGTCAGAATACTCATTTGTGGCTGGGAATTAACTGCCTCATTTACAAAAAGCAGCAGCTTGGCTCATGCAGCACCAGCACTAGGATTCACATTCCTAGCCCCTGAACGCAGCCTAAAACACAGACGAAGACTGGTGGCAACCGAACGGCTTCTTTTGGCTTTCAGAGCAGGTTCCACCAGCACTGCCACAGCTTTCACTCCCAGGCCCCTGAGCACCACAGCACCCAGTCTCAAGGGCACTCTTTCCAGAATTCATCCCACAGTACCTCTGGTACATTAGGACACACATCTCAGAGTATTTGCAAGGGGATCTGTAGGTTCAGACCCCAAGCACAGCGAGGTCTGCACCGCAAAATGATTTTATTCCCACAGTTACAAGCATAGTAGGACCCACATGGAGAACTGACACTCCACCCCATGGGTGCATCCTTGGACACTGGCACTACAAATCACTGTTCCTGTCTCCTCAAAGCTTTTTTTTGGCCACTATTATCGTTCTCAATGACCCCTAAATGACAGAAATTATTTCACACCAGTGATGATTAAAGCTGAGTCTAGGCTGAATAAACCAGGGAAAAAAAAGTAGAAGAGAAAGGACAGAGAGGCTTCTTACAATTAAACAGGGCTAAGGTCTCCCATAAGCTAAATAGTGAGGGAAAGAATCAGGTCAATTCCATATAGCATATAAGGGAACTAAATGACTGCGAAAGACACACAGAAAAAGAAGGTGGGGGAGAGCCTCAGAAACAGAAAGAGCTTCAAGATTAAAAGCAAGCAGATACAGTGAGAGAAGAAGAAAACAGACACAGAAAACAAGGACAGAAGGCGAGAGAGGACAGCTAGGAATAGAGAGGTGATATAATGTGGTCACTCACTCTGTCTGGAAGATTTTCTGGAGGGAGGTGGATTATCTTCAGTGCTGGTTGCTGGGGTGCTGCCCTTCACACTCCTTCTCTGAGACCCATACTCAGACCGTTGCTGTCAGCTATTCCAAGGGCTTCTTCGAAAAATATTTCAAGGGCGAAAGGATTGTGGATGAAATCAGGATCTTGAGTATTAAAACAATCTGCTTGGAATTGTCAGTCCCCTAAAACTGCTGGTTTTATCCCAGGATGTAGATCCTCTCTCCCTTTTGCCAGCTGACTACTAAAGGGGTGTTCCCCTGGGAAAGAGCCTTTTCACTGATGGTCAGATTATTTCAGAAATCAATTTCCCCAATCTGCCTACCTAGAAATCTCTTTTCTCTAGGTACACCTTGCCCGTAAGGGAGGAAAAAAAATCTCTTTCTCTAAAACAGTTCTTGCTATCTCTGTGGATATTATCAGTGAAATCTGCCTTTTCCTCTCCCTGTAACTAGGAGGTGTGTCTTCTCTCCTTGCACGGGGTATTTGAAGAAAACCCTCTTGGGATTAGGGGATGAGGGATCTTCCTTGGGATGAAGGATGAGATCAGTACTGGAAATTACCTTTATCTCCAGTTAACAGCAACTGCAAAAGGAAAGAATAGCTAAATCTCTCTCTGCTTTCTCTCCCTTGTTTTGCTCTATTGCCTGCTGAGCAGATGTAAATAATTAAAATTACTAGGTAAGTATCTGGAGCTCCTGCTTATTTCTGTCTTGGGAACTGCCTCTCCTGGGCATACAGGATTTCTTCTGTAAAGACTCCCGCTACTACCTGGTCTGGGAAGGGCTGTCCGCTCTGCTTAAGAGAAGACTTTCCTCAGCAGAAGGAGGGAGTAGGCAATAAAGGTTATTCTCACAACCCTCAGGAACTGGGGTCTGAGGACACCTCTCCCCGTAACAAGTATCGAGGGAGCTCCAGAAGGCTCTGTTCCACAGACCTGCTTCTAGACAGTTACTAGGGCTGGGTGCCGGGGGCCTCTGCACACCCTTGGCTGGTTAGTGGGGAAGGGGGCAAGTGTTAAGCTCCCTCACCAGCTGCGAGGAAGGGGCCTGGCAAGGGGGGGCCGCCGGGGTGTCCCAACACCGGGCGCGGGGCTGCCTAACGGGGCTGCGGACGGGGCGGGGGGCGGCGGGCAGGGTCTCTCCCCCACCCCGGCAGGCTACGGGGGTGTCCCCCCACCCCGGCCGCTGTCCCTGGCTTCCCCCCAGGCCCCAGCTCCTCCTGCCCGGGCTCGGCTACCACGGGAGGCCGCGGCGGCTCACGGGCCTGCGCGGGGCTGCGCGGCGCCTCCGCCGCCTTCCGCCGGGCCGCGGCTTCGTCCCCGGGGAATCCCCGGGCTCCGGTGCGGGGGACCCGGCTCGGGCGGCGCTGACTCTCTCCAGGCCCCGCCGCTCCCGCGGCTGCTGCTCCGGGCTGCGGCTCCACTGCAGGCCCCGGCTCCTCCCCGGCCGCCGCTCCGCCTCCCCCGGCTCCCCCCGGCCGCGGCCGCCCCCGCCTCCCTGGGTTAAGGAGGCGCCGGGCCGGGGGAGCTGCGGCTGCCCGCAGCGGCGGGGAGGAGCTGCCCGCCCGCCGGGACCGGCCGCGGCCATCCCCGGCACTGGGGCTCGGTTCACCGTGGAGGTGGCCGTGGAGCCCTCGCCCCCAGGCCGCTGCCAGTAGCCGCCTTTCGCCGCTCTAAGCGGAGGCCTGCGACAGCCGGTCATAGCCCCGGCACCGGGGTTCACAAGGGGCCACCCTGAGTCGGGGTCTGTGCCCTGGGTGACCCGTGCTGCTCACACCGGCCATGCAGTGGTGGTGCCCTGCTTCAGCCCTGAATGCTCCAAATCAACTCCCATCCCAAAACAATGTAGCTCTCCGTCCCTACTAATCTACCCTCAAGCCTTGTGTGCATCCACAACCTATTGCAGATGCAGAGACACCGCCAGATCTTTAAAGGTCTCTCTTACTACAACCCTGTTACAAGTCTCATTGCTATCTCTCCTGTGTGTTACAGCCAGGTAGATACATATAAGACACCCCATTTAATTCACCTTATTAATGTGTATAAGTATCTAAAGTGGAGGTCCCAAGAACATATAACAAGGCTTTTCTCAGTGGTACCAACCTCTACAATGAAGAGGTAGAAGCTGATGAATATGGGGAAGAACTTCTTTACTGTGCAGGTAAACTGCACTGTACAGACTGTCAACTGGAACAGGCTGCCCAGAGAGGTTGTGGAGCCTCTCTCATTGGAGATACTCAAGAACCATCTGGATGAAATCCAGCACAACGCGCACTGGGATGACCCTGCTAAATAAAGGAGGCTGGACGAGATGACCCTCTGTGGTTCCTTCCAACCTAACTCATTCTGTGACTCTCAGCACTCTCTGTGCTGTCCCACTTTCACCCAGCTGGCCAAAAGCTAGGGAGTCTCCTGTTGGTGTGTCTCAGGGATGCAGACCAAGGCAGCAATCCATTATAAGATTAAAGGGGACTGTGCAGTAAACTAGTAAGTAAATAAGAGCTAATACTCTACAATGTGTGTGTGAGGAGGAGCAGGTGCTGCCTGGCATCCTATACACCTGCAGCCAGTGTCGTAGGCAGATCATTTTGATGTGTCAATCTGAAAAGCGCAACCGAAACAGCCTCCCTGGGGCCCCTATCCCAGTTATCTGAAAGTTGCCCTGTATTTGATCATCTCATCTTTTTGTGTGTGGTTTCACATCTGCATCCTTCCAAATGGTAGCGCTGCTGTAAGGCTCAAAGTAGAGGACAGCACGCATTCTGGGAGGAAATGGCATTTTCTGAGAAAATACTTTTTTTTTTTTCCTTCTGGAAATTGTAATATACAAATTGAGATAGTAGAGGGGGTGTTTTAAGATTTGCTTTTGCAGGGCTGAGTTCACCATTGCACCTGCAGTGACTCCTTGCATTCCTTCAACAGGTCAAAACCTGTGCCACAGTTCCACGCCTTCATTTCAGGAAGTCAGTCATCATCCTCCGTCCTCGTGATTCTGTGTCCTCCTTCTCCCACACTATCCCTTTCTTCTGCACCTACGCCAGCAGCTCTAGTCACAACTTTCCTCCCTATGCTACTACCTGTTCTGTCAAGAAGGGTTTCCTGCCTTTTTCCCCATACTATTTGCATTATCTCACTCCAGATCTCCATTATGGTGTTCTTCATCATTACCAAGGGCCAACAACCATCTCTTTCCCTCCCACCTCCACAGCAGAGTTCTGTCCTATTGTCTTTTCTCCCAGCCTCACTCAACTCCTGCGTGAACAGCTTAGCTTCAGTTCCCTTGTTCTTCTACCTTTCTTTTGACTTCTGTTTGGGCTAGGTGGTCTTTGGATGTGTCTGCTACTCCTAGTCCGCGTTCCCCAGTGCCCCTCTAGGCAGGATTTGTGTCCATACAGTGCTCAGACTTCTCTTTACTGAGAGACAAGGCAGGAGCATCATTGTGCTGGGAGGCAGACGGGTGGTATCTGCAAGTTGTTTGATCTGTAGCCAACTGCAGAGGTGTTAAAAAGCTGTGGTTGGACTCCACGTGTGCCAGGCATCCGATGTGTGTTCCCTACTTATTTTTCCTTTTGGTTTTGAGGATCCTCTCCCTGAATGAATATCTGAAGTACTGCCTGCTTTTTATAGATAATTAAAAGGTATGATGTAACTAACTTGTTCCACTGCTTGTAAGAATGTAAATGCAAAAATTACCATCCAACAGAAAAAGTGCCCTAGGGAGGCAGGGCAAAGGATCAGCGTGGCAGAAATGCACAAAGATAAATGTATCATGATCCATCATCATATTCAGCATTCAGAGAACAAAGACACATCCCAAAGCCGTTCAGAGCTAAATAGAAGACAGAGGAGAGCAGATGGAGACATGGGGAAAAAGAGTAAACTAGTCACCACATAGCTTATTTTTACATTACACTCAATGTATTTTATCCTTCTCTCATTTTTTTCAATATGCCACAGGCTTTGTGCATGACTGAATTGTTAATATTTGTCTAAGGAGATCTATAAATTTTGACAGATGGATAGCGGGCAGTTGGGGCTTCTCGCATCCAGGAAGGTGTAGGAGGTGGCTTTGGTTTTTGGCAGTTGGGACACTGAGAGTCTCAGTATTTGGGAAGGAATTCTCTTCCACATCCTGGCTGAAGGACTGTTCCTTCCATTTCCCAGTAATAAACAGGCATCTGAGCAATCCTGTGTACTGTGCAGGTATCCTAACATGTTTTTCTCCCTGGGTAGGGTTTGGTGTTTGGCTTGGGTTTTTTTTAAAAAAAACCCTATTCTTAGTCAGGAAAATCTTTATGTACTTTTACACAAGTAGAAGAACAACTGAGGGAGCAGGGGTTGTTTAGCCTGTAGAAGAGGCTCAGAGTAACCCTCTCACTCTTACACCTGAAAGGAGGGAACAGCCAGATGAGGGTCGGCCTCTTCTCTCAGGTAACAAGTGGCAGGACAGGAGGACATAGCCTCAGGCTGTGTCAGGGAAGGTTTAGGCTGGACTTCAGGAGGAATTTCTTCACAGAAAATGGTGATTAGACTTTGGAATGGGCTGCCCAGGGAGGTGGTGCAGCCAACGTCCCTGGAAGTGTTTTAGGGAAAGACTGGATGTGGCACTCAGTGTGCCATGGTCTAGTTGCTAGGGTGCTGTTCAGTCAAAGGCTGGACTCGATATTCTCAGAGGTCTTTTGTCACCTCACAGACTCAGTGATTCCGTAGATATGCACGTAAAAATTTACTGGTTACTCACGCTGTGTATCTTGAATAATTTCTTGGTATACTTTATGTAAATGACATACCTATGCGTGTAAGGATGCATCTTACACAATCAAGAAGCCAAAACCGGTGGTTCAAAACTCAGCGTTTCAGTTACACGTTTAGGATCCTAACTACAAGAAAGCCAGTGTACCTGATATCTCCACCAGTGCCAACCGCACCTGCCGGGAGCTCCAAAGTTTCAAAGGTTGGACAATCGTCGAGGGACGTGTTTGCTGGCCCAGCCTCGGACACACAGGAAGGCACACACTGTCTCCAGCCGCCGCTCCCCGTCTCTGCAGCAGGAATCCTCGTGTGACAGGCTCTTATCTCCCGGTACAAAACTCCACCCGGCTCCCTCACCCTGGCGGCCAAGCGGGAATTCTCCAGCAGCCGCCCCCACACGCCGCCCTCACACCAGGCAGCTCCCGTCCGCCGCGCCCCTCCTCCGCCCCACCGGGGACACCCCCGGCTATCCCAGTCCCGCTCCCGTCGGGCTCTCGGGCCACCTTAAGAGCGCGCAGAGCCCCCGCACGCAGCGGCCGGGCGGCTCCTCCCCGCCCCGTGTCGCATCCAGCCAGGGAACGTGTGGCGGGCGGCGGGGCTGCCCGGGGCCGGAGGTAGCCGGAGCCCCTCACGGTTGCGGCGGGGAGGGCGGGGCGGCTGTCCCCGGCGCAGGAGCGCGGCCAGCGACAGCGGCGACTCCGCTGGGGCGGGGGCGTCCGGTCAGGCCCTCCCTGGCTGCCCCCGGCCCGCGAGCCCCGCATTGCGCGGCGCCCATTGGCGGGGCGGGGGCGGGGCTAGCGATCTCATTGGCTTCCGCGCCCATCCATCAATGAGGAGATGGCGAAGGAGGCGAACTTGCCCTCCCGATTGGCCGTGAGGCCCAGGAGGAGGCGGGGCCAGGCGGGCAAGGGAGGAGCCGCTGCCATTGGTCAGCGCCGCGCGCGTCAGTCACATGAGTCACAAAGGGCCGCGCGGGCGGCCGCAGCCGGGGGCCGCTGGTCTCGGCGTGCGCGCGGGGGCCACTTCCTGCGCGGGGCTCGGCGGCTTCCGGCTGACCCGCCCCGCGGCCTCGGACTGTGGCGTCCCCTCCCGCCTCCGCTCGGCGCATGCGCTTTGCGTGACGTCAGGGCGCGGCGGGGCCGTCCCCTCGTGTCCGGGGCACGTGGGGAGCGGCGCCCGCAAAATGGCAGCGGGGGGTCCATGTTGTGTGTGAGGGCAGCGCCCCGCGCACCGCCCCCGCCGCCTGCGCGCCACCCTGCCTGCGGGTGCAGTCACGCAGTCAGTGTTGTTGGAAAAGACCTCCGAGATCTCCGAGTCCATCCTGTGGGCGAACACCACCATGGTAATGAACACCGCTGAGTGCCACATCCAGTGTTCTTTAAACTTCCAGGGACGGCGACTCCACCACCTCCAAGGGCAGCCCATTCCAATGTCTCATCGCCCTTTTGGGGAAGGAATTCCTCCAACCTAAATTCGCCCAACTTCCCCTGGCACATTTTGAGACTATGTCCTCTCATCCTGGAAGCCTTTAAATTTAATTTAGTCACTCGCATAGTGGGTAGGACGGAATTCTCAGGGTGAAGTGTGTCCCCTGCCCACACACTGCACTCGGGCTCCCAGCAGTGGGGTGTGTTTTTTCTTTCAGACATTCCCTGCCTGAGGAGTGCCAGCCAAACCCAAACCAGCCATGCTCCAGAGGTTAAGTCACTGGGAAAAGCAGTGGAATTTTTTGGGTGGACAGAAGCCCCTGTGTCTCTAGCTACCCACAAAAATGGTTTCCACATGGACTGTCCTATCTCTTCCAGGCCCACCTGTGCTTTCAAATAGGACCTGCAATAGTACAGACTCTCCCTGAAATCCTCAGAAGTCCACCACAGGCACATTGGCTGTGCTTCCAATACAGAGAGGATTTGTTGAAACGAGTGAAGTCCCTGTGTTCATTCCTTAGGGACTGAAGTTTGGATCTTTGTTTCCTCCAAGACTCAATACAGGCTCCATGCCATCCCACGTAGCTGTGATAAGTCACTTTTCAGGCTGCAGCTGCACTTTAATGTGCTTTGAAGCAGGTAGTTCTGTGAATTGCAGGACTAACAAAGCCTAGTTTTGGTCTCGTAATTGGATTCTTTGATGAGTGACAAGGCACAAGTTCTAACTGAAGCTTTTCCCTTAATTGGTGCATTTGTAATGTCTCTTTTCATTCTGGTTCTCTTAAGCCTTTTAAATCTTTAGTTTGTACTGTGACCTTTCCCTCTGCAAGGACAAAAATAAAGTCTGTCTCCTGTATTTGGTCTCTTATTTTCATGAACCCTATATGAGTTCTTGGTTTTTTAGATCTCTGCAAGGGACCTTCATTCTTCTCATGGCTTTTTAGTAGAGGTTTAAACCTGGCTCACCCGCTTTTCCCTTGATCTTTCAGACAGGCACAGTGGCTGTAGGTAGGCATGGGAACAGAGTAAGGCTCATTCCCAAGGATCATGAGCAGAGGGAGACTGTGTTTCTGTGTCCCGAGGTCAAACGCCGTGTTTGAAAGAGAGATGTTGCCAGTGTATCCTAGGCAAATGCTCTTGTTATCCGGCTTTGGATAATTGGAAACAATTGCTTTTTAATGCCTTTCTTCCCCCCCTTAAAGCAGTTTATCCTCTTTGTGTGAATGATTGATTAAATATTCACGGAAACAGAAATAGATGGATTATAAACCCCAGTTTTTAGGACATTCAGGCAGTACATGGGAGATACGAGGGAGATACAAAATGACAAATACCTGCTGCACAATGCTTAACTGTGTGTTCAGTTTGGGGTATCTCTGACAGAAAGCAGTACAGTGAGGCAGGAGTCAGGATATAGATCTAACACAAACTGGGGAAAATATTTTAACCATGATGCTCCTGGTCTGCCCCAGCCCTTCCTAGGGGTTCTCTGTGGCCAGGTTGTGTGAATGGGCCTCTGGGGTCAATGTCATCTGGAAAGGTTGGTGGAGGAAGATCATAGGCAGGAGTCTCGTTCTGGAGCTTCTGTTCAGACTGAGAAGCCTGGAGGGTGATGTTGGAGCTGTCAGAGTCTGCACAAGCCTACACAATTCTAAGTAGTACTTAAATGCAAACTCCTGTGTGGTCTTGGTGCTTGTAAGGACAGAGAACAAGGGACCCCTGGGGAGGGGACTCCTGGCCAACCAGGGTGTCGAGGTCTTCACAAGTGTCTGCTGTGCTCTACTCTAGAAGACTTGGGTGAGACAAAGGCGCTTTTTTAGGAAGAGAAAGAAGTGTCAGTGAATGAATTTGTTTTGCATACATTTTCAAGTCATGCTGTTTTTCCTTCAGTGTAGAACATCTAAAGAGTTTTCCATTAAAAAACAAAAAAAATCCATGATAATTGCACTTTCCCAACTCAAAAGATTTGCACAGTGTTACTATGATAAGGATTGTGAAGTACTCACAAGGGAAACATTTCAGTTGTTGGACAGACAGACAAATTGATATTGAAGGTCAGATTCTAGGGCCCCAAGGCTCACAGAGGTACTGTTACATGTTGTATTTCCACAGGCTCAATGAGTACAAAGTACAGCAAAGTTATAAAATGATCCTCCTCTGAAATGCCTACATGAAAAGGTACCTTCTTGCAGAGCAGTAAAGATGCTTAGGTGCATTTTGGCTAATTTGACTTGATAGCTGAAGTAATTTTTACTGGTTTTCTTGCTTGATGGCCCTGCAGAATAAAAATAGCTCTGAGAGAGGATGCTGGATACTGCTCCTTCCTGTTGAATTGACAAAATTGTATTCTAAGCTTCAGATACTTGTAGTGAACAAACCGAAAGATCAATTGGTAGCTGTCCTTAAAGGAAAACCCTGTTTTGTGCATCAAAGTTTGGGTCTTCATATTGGGCAATGCTGCCAGGAAAGGAAAGCTGTGGACACATTCCCAGGACTGGCAGCTAGGAAACCTCTGGCTGCCTGTAAGCGTGGACAGAAGTTGCTTGAAACAGTAAATGAAGAACCACCACCTGAAGTCACTTTTCAAAGAGGCAGTGCACTTCACAGGCACTGAAGCACAGTGTGTCTGATTAACAGCCGATCTGCCACTTCAAAAGCAGATGGTGTGAAAATGCAGACAGGATATAAAGTTTGATCGCAATAACTCAAACTAATGAGCAGTTCAAGCCGTTGCGTTCTGACTGAGGTGCAGACATCAGAGTTAATAGTAAAAGATTAAAATCCTTAGAAGTGCTGGCGGATACCTATGATATCAGCAATAATAATAGTCTTGGATGACAAGCATTCCCCTGGATCAAAAGGAAAATAGGATACCTGTGTGACTTAACTTATAATTTCAGAGTCATGCAAGAGGTTCTTCAAAATTTACGGTAGGGAGAAGCTTGAATTTGCAGCATTTAATAATGAGGAGGGAAGATAGAACAGGGAGTTGTAGAGCAAACAATGAAATGAATGAAAAGGATAAATGAGAATTTTCCTGGGTGTGAGAACCGGGAAGCCTGTGAAACAATTAGTGGATGTGTTGGATCAAGGGTGGTTAAAGAGAGCAATTGAGAAAACCCTTGTGTTTTCACATACACTTTCAGTTTTGAGACTTTTGTATTCCTGTCCTGCGTGCATTCTGGTTTTTACAATGAAGCAGCTTTCAAAGACTTAGAGTTCATAATGAGAAATGTTGGACCAAACTGATAATTTTAAAACATAATATGGTATACTTCCAAGAATCCCAGAGAACTTTAAGTGAGTAGTAGTGGGGCTTTGTGGCTTCTTGGGTTAGGAAAATATATGGTCTGCCATGAAAAGCTGCCATGGTACCAGAGCTTCAGGGAACACAACACAGACTGTACCCACAATTTTGAAAAAGGTGCTAAGGATGAATCAGGGAAGTAGAATAGTGAAGCTTTTATCTGTTTCTTGAAAGCTGGTTGGAATGGTAATTAAAAATATGTCAAAACACCTGGAAGATCCTGATAACTGAGATTAATTCTTTAAGCAAAGAGTATCTCATAAATCCTCTGCTCAGTTTTCGGGATGCGTCAACAAAGAAGTTAATAAAAGAGAAACATTTAATCTGATATGTTTAGATTTTTAAAAGGCCTTTGAGACTGCTTCACAAAGGGAGAATCTTGATAGGGAAAAGGGATTACTAATGGAGGTCACTGTGGGGCCTTATCTTGTTTCATATTTGAATTCATGGCCTTGGCATAAATAAAAAGAGCATTTGGATGAAATTTGCTGATGGCACAAGGACAGAATGATCAGGACGTTATAAATGAATACTGAAAGATAGATGAAATGAAATCTTGGATGAGATTGGAATATGCAAAATTTACTACCGTGGATATAGGGACTAATAACTTTTGTTCCTGGGAACTCACCAACTGGAATTGAGAGAGTAGGAGAAAAAAGGATCTTTGAGTATTAGGTGGTCACACACCATGAACTGCTAAAAGGTAAATGGTGTGCAGGAAAGTATCAAGAGAATATTCTATGTAAAAAGTCTCATAGAGAATATTGTGAATAATTCTGATCATTCATTCTCAATAAAGATTCATGCAAATGAAAACAAGCATAAGAATGGCTTTTAGGATCTTCTGGAGAATGAAGATCCTACCCCCAGAACTCTGGCTTAAAAACTTTGCCTAGTAAAGTGAAGGCTGGGAAAGCATCTGATGTTTTTCCATCAAGATGGAAATATTGATGGTAATCAACAGATAGGGAAAGGAGCTTTTACTTGGGAGGATGCTACAAATTTAAGAACAAATATATCCCAAAATGAGGGTGAACAGTAGGAAAAAAAATTCCAGTGTTATTGAAGGCCTTTCTGAAATGTCTTTCCCTAAAATGACCTATACAGGGAAGGTGACTGGACAACACAACAGTATTGTAATTCAGTCTCAGCAGTGCACTTGCAAGGGCTGATGTTACCCTTGTGGGGTTTAAATCAGCTCTGTAATAATTACAGGCATCAGATTTCATCACCATTGAGGACAATGTTGTATGAATGCTCTGGAGACAACACAGAAGTCTGCCCTCAAATAAGACTTCAGGAAATGGTGACATGAGCAACTAAGGCATGTAAAAACTCTTTGTGACATTGGAAAAACTGAGATTGGTATTTTGAAAAGAAGAGATATAAAAGTGGACAGCTAGTTTATAAAATAATTGCTAGAGTAGGAAAAGTAGACTTAGCTTCTGTTCTGTCTGTATCATATACATGAGAACAAAAGGATCATTCAGTGAAACTGGGAAGTGAAAACTGGGGATCACTTTTCCAAATCATGAGATTACACTGGAGAATTCATCACTGAAGGAAGTGGTTGAGCCAAATGCTTCACTAGCTTTCAGAAAGGACTGGAAATTTATACATCAGTGTCTAGTGCTGTCATCAGTGACAACAGAATTGGGGCAGGAGTATTTGTCAGGGTTGTGTCCCCACAAGCTGTTGAGAGGTTCTGGGGGGGAACCTCTCCTGGCTACAGATGCCAAATTATTTGTCAGGTGACTGATGCCCCAGAGAGATGATAGCAAAGAATGTCCCAAGGATGTGTGAGTCACACTGAAACATAACTGAATTTAAAATGAAGATACAGAGCTCAAGAAGGGGACTGATAAATGTTTCCTTTCGTGGACAGTCATCTGCTGTCCTACTCTTTCACTCAGTCTGAGGTAGAAATAAGAAAAGGAAACAGCCATTTAACTCTTCACTTAATTCAATTCTTGTCTGAACTATTCAAGCTTTCTGATCAGTCCACATTTGAAAGCATAACATATTCCTTCAAGTGGTGTTTGCCATTAGCCAGATGTGATCCTAATTAGTTGCAGGGGTTTTTGACAGTATTGCTAATTATGTTCTAAAGTTGTTTGTTAGTAAGAATAGCCAGGATCAGATGTCCTTCTGTCCAAGAAATTAGGAGTTGGGACAACTGTGTTCCTTTGAAATCTTAATGTGAATCATTCTTAGTCCTTCTTAAAAATTCTTATGAGCCAGTAGTTTTGCTCTGGGTTGCTTAAAATGGCATCACTGAGGTTGTGGCATGCAGTTGGGGATGATGCAAAATATTCAGAGGTAAGTTAGTCTGCAGTTTCTAGAAAAGTTACTGTCAGCAAGATGAGTAGCCATATACCCCAAATGACCAGTTCTGGCCTGGAAGACTTGTTTACTGTTTGTATCCTACTGGATTTAGAACAGCTATGCTTTCCCGACTCCAGCTTTGTAGTGATTTTTGCCATATGCAAGCAAATAGGTCAGGGATGCAATGCAAGAGGGATGGAATTTCCCAGTATTTCCTATTCAGTTCTTGGTAGGCAGTACAAGATTTAAGGAAGCTCTCCTTTCCAGCTGTGAAAGAATGTGGATATCTGTAGATGAAGCTCTGGGAACAAGGAATCCTCTGTTAAGCATTCAGAGTAACCTGGCTTTGCTTCAAATCAACATTGGCTTTAGTTCTTTTAGGGAGACTTCATGTCTGAGATCAAAGCAATGGGGGTTGTGGGGAAGAGCACAAATGTGGTAGAGCAATACACTTGACCTATTAACCAGTGTTTCCAGTAACCTGGATCCTTAAAACTAGTAACAAGCTCTAATTTTCTAAAGGCAAATAAAAAAAATAAGAATAAATAAACTTGACTCTGTCATCATAGTGAATCAGGCATTACATGTAGAGACACGTTAGTGAAAGATGACTTTGAACCTAAACTGCATTAGTCTCTTGACCCAAATTATTTTGGTATCCTGCAGAGAGCCTAAAGTAATTGGGCCACATGAAAAGTGAACAAAGTGTTGGGAAATTGACTTAATGCCCACTCAGAGAGTAAGGCTCTCTCTGGCAGCAGATTAAGCTTCTTTGGTTTTGAGGCTACCGGGCATGGAGTGGCCATAGTGTTAAACTCCTACCCTCTATAACAGTCTGGCTGCAGGCAGACTTCCTTCTGGAACATTCCTTCCTATGTGCTGACTTCTAAACTGTGTACAGAACTGTAAGGACAATTTCTAGTGGGTTGCTAACTAACTTTAATTATCAAATTTTAGTGGGGAACACTCCCAGCCACCATTTTATTTATTAGTGCTGTTGTGTAACCAACTAATCTCTTTCACAAAAGAGCATAAAGTGATGAGAGTCTGTTCCTGGTCTAAATTGTAAAAAAACATTCACATTCTCAATAAAATCCTGTGTCTATGAAGTTTGTAGAGGCTCGTGTGCCTTTCAGATCCATGTGATTCACTGCCACCATATGGTGGTGGGATGAGGTTTCCTCATTTTGGAGCAGAGTGGTGGACTGACAGGTCGGTTGGGCTGCCTAGATCTGTGGTGTGATCCCTAGTGCCTACCTCTGCTCTGTGGCCTGAGGTAACAGTTGTGAATGCACTGAACATGAAGATGAAGCATGAAGCTGTAGAGAACTGGATGAGAAAATCACTGCCAGTTACAAGCCCTTCAAACACTCATCCTTCCTGTCTTGAAAATGGATGTCAGAACTAATGTAAAGAATAAAAAAAATAAATTAACAAAAGAGAAGGATGTTTACAGCTGCACCAGGGCTTTTCCAATCGGTTCCTGTTGGAAGTGGGGTGGCTTCATTGCAGAATTCCTTTCTGGGACCATGCTGAGGGTCACAGTACTGCCAGATACCACTGAGTCCTTCTGCTTTTGGTTTAATATTGTTAGTTCTGCTTCTGCTCACTACTCTCTCTTGGGGTCTAAATAAAGGCTTAAGAGCAATGCCTCACCTTCTGCAGGGGAGGGCTTGTTTGGGCCCTCATCCACATCCTGTGTCTGGCAAGCAAGAGCACACACAGGAGACTGGGCCAAAACCAACCTACGAGCAAGATGAACAGCACCAAAACATCAATGGCCATCATAAGTTTGGCAAGGGAAGGTTCAGCTCTGAGATGGGGCTAGTGAAGGAGCTGCTGCACTTCCTCAGATTATTTCACATGGAGCAGAAGCTGGTGCTAGAGTGTGGCTGGCTGCTCCTGGGATTTCATCAGCTAAGTTACTTGGGAGTGACAAGATGTCATGAGTCACCCCTGCCTGTGGGAACAACAGAGTGGGAAACTCTCTGTGGGCTCTCTGCCTGACTGGTAAAGGCGGTTTGTTGGAGTTTAGGCAACATGGTCATGAAGGAGGTTGGGTGGTTCCAGCAGGCAGATGTGGCTGGGCTGGAGCATGGAACAGGGGCAAGAGCAAGACTGGCATGAGGGAAGGCACAAAGGCAGGGCTAAGCATAAGTGGAAGCAAAAACCAAAGCAGGACTACGATCAAATGCCATTAGGATGTCCTGCTTCTGCATTGTCCATGTGGTCCGATGGTTGGGTGCCCTCCTAAAACAGGAAGGGAATTATTCTCTACCAGAAAGCAGAGAATTGACAAGAGGGTGAACCTGTGGCTGCCTTGCATGCAGTGCTGGTGCTGCAGTGTGAGCCAGGCTCCAGCAGAAGACGCAATAGTGCCCACAAAAGGAGCGTGTCAGGGCAAACCATCTGATAAGAGAACTCTGCCTTTCATGAGGCCTCTGCCCCTAAGCCAGAGATGGGATGAGGCCCTGGGCTAGACAGAGAGGGAGTCTGAGACTGGCTTCTGGTTCATATGTTCCTCGATAAGCAGGGGTGCAATCCTTTAAAGAGATTTCTGCAACAGCCAGATAGGATTGGTAATTGTACATTCATTAACTGACCAACTGTGGATGATTCATTCAACAACTCTCAGAGGCAGAGGGAAGATTTCTAATTTAGGGTGAGCTAAACTGCAGGGTTTAGGGGATAGGAGAGACTCTTGATTACAGCGTGTGGAGTAGTCAAGAAAATTGCCAGTGTTTAATTAAAAACTGTGGAGAACACTTGCAATGGCAGGTATAATCTGGAATCTAGGTATCAAATCAAATCAAATCAATCTAATCTAATAGTGTTTACATTCTCCCCTGTTCCCTTTTAAAGTGAGGAAATTTTGATGTGGCCTAAGTAAAGACCTATGGAACAAAAAAGAGTCACAGACTCTTTTAGGTTGGAAAGGATCTCCAAAACCATCTGGTCCAACCTTTGACCAATCCCAACCTTGTCAACTAGACCATGGTACTAAGTGCCAAGTCCAGCTGTTCCTTGAAAACCTTCAGGGATGGTGACTCCACCACCTCCCTGTGCAGCCCAGCCCAATGGAGGAGAACAAGCCCCTCTCAGAGAACGGTGGGGCGTGGATCTTGGTAATTCGCCTCTACTTCCAAGTACCCTTCAGTTGCCACCAGATGGCAACAGAAATCCGTTCCAGCGCGGCAGCATCCTGCAGACTGCTCCGTTCCAGCTGCTTTCCAAAAAAGATGAAAGCTGACGTGACTTCGTCGTCACTAGGCGTTTACGCGATGGCTTTCGATGAAGTCGGACCCTTGAGGACAGCGAGGGGGTGGTGACTGGCGAGCTGAGGCTCTGCTGGCCGGTGGTGGGCTGGTGGCCTGAGCCTCACAGCTGTGGGCAGCCCCTGCTCACGGTTCAAGAGCAGCGAGGATGTGCCAGCCCACACTGCAGTCACTGGTGGCTGTGCAGATGTGAGCTCGGTGACCCAGAAACAGAAATAGCTGGGGGTGAATTCAGGGCAGGCATTGAGAGAGATGATTAGGCTTTGGGAGGGCTCCCAGAAACATCATAGCGGGGAGCAGTGCAGTCCAGTTTGGGGGGGCCGGCGGACAAAGGGGGGGTGCAGGGCTGCTCACGTACTCAGAGCTGGCAGACTGAGTCATACGGTCACCGGTGTGGGATTTACCCTCACATCAAAATTCGTTTTCTGTGGCAGCCTCGGTCATCATTTTGACCTCAGATGACTTGAGCACGGTTGCCATGGGAACCGGATTGCTCTTCCCTCCATCCCCTCCGCTTATTGTCTCTAAGAAGCGCCTGGATGTTCGTCAAACCCTACAATGAATCAATCAGCCATCCCCCCCGCGCCCTCTGCCGCCGAGCGGCGGGTGGTCCTGCCTGTCCTGCAACAGGTGAGGGAAGAGCTGCCAGACCTCAGCTCTGCTTCCCCCCGCCCCCAGGCAGGAGCACACACCGCTTAGGAAACCCCGCCTGAGCGAGCGGCTTGAGCTGGTTTCCTGGGGCAGCAGGCGCATTTTTTTCATCCTACAAATAACTGTCGGAGTACATCACTGCACACCTCAGAGCCTCGGCTCGGAAGCAAACGCAGCGTCAGACAGATAAATGACGCCAGGAACCAGCATCCCTAAAAACGGCCCTCCCGTGTCCAGGGTCGGCAGGGCTGAGCTTGCGAAAGAGGAGTTTCCCCGTCACGCACACAGCTAAAGGAGCTAATCGAGCTAATTTAGCTAATTCTAAGACAAGGGCTGGCTCATCTGCCAAGTCCTGGCAGCGTTACAGCCATTCAGAGAAAGAGAAAAAGAAGAGAAAGGGAAGAAGGAGGAGGGAAACAGAGAAAAAGGGAGTGGCTGGAAGAACTGGCGAGAGGCAGCCGGGTGGATTGACTGGGAGGGCAGCTGGAAAGCTTTGTGATGGGCACCGGAGAGGAGGGTGGGGCACAGCCAGAGGTGGGAGGTTTGGGGAATGAATTTGTTGAAATGAATGCTTATTAAGATTTAAGTACCCCAGAAAAAAAAAAAAATCTGAAACGTGTAGCTAAAAACAAGATAAAGGAGATTTGAAGTTGCAAAAGGATCTAGAGATGGAAACCTTTGAAAAAAATACGACTTGGCTGTGAGCCTGCAGTCTTACAGCATAGGAAGGAAATCTAGAAACTCTCTTCAATGCAGATACAATAGACGTGACATACATTGCAGAACCCCTGCAACAAAACAGCAAGAGCTCTGTTGTTGCCAAATAGTGCCTTCTATATTGCACTGGCAACAGAAAAGCTCTAGGAAATTTTACAGATCTGTGCACATCTGGGGAGCATGCCAAGAAGCTCCTGCTGCCTGCTAAGCCAAGATCATACATCATACAGTATTTAAGTACAAAAGGACACAGAAAATAACTCTTTTCCATGCTGTTTAGTGTTATCCACAATACATTCTGGATACATGTGCCTACGTGTTGTTTTGTAAATGATCTGGCCTTTTGGGGCTTCCTGTTTATCATTTCCTTGTAGCTTCTACCCTCTTTCAACAGCAGTGAGGTAAGAAAATCTAAGTCACTGGAGGAAATGGTTAGGTGCCATAAGGAGGCAGGAATATTGCAGTAGATTTGTGTGCATTTCAAGACATAAAAGGCCTATTAATTGACCATAAAGTTGAATGAGAACACAAAATTTAGGTCACCTAGAATTGACCTAAAGTTCCCCCAATATTTCAGCCATCCGAAGGCTCTGAAGAACGCTGCAGTTGAGCAAACAGAGGAGATTCAGGTGGTCACCCGGTCCCTCACATGGCTTGTGTCCCATCACAAGGTGGGGCAATCCAGAGCCCTCCCTTCCCCTGCACTGGGTGCCCTGCCTGGGGCTCTGCACAGCGGCCAGCAGAGGGAAGTGCTGGAGTGAGCTGGATCCTGTTGCACAGTCTGGTTTTTGCCAGCACCTTCCTGTTCCTGGGTACCACAGGCACCAGTGGGAAGGTGGACTTGAGAGAGTCCACCTCCTTGTTCTTGATATTAGCTCTTAGTCAGCCCTATCTGTAACCTTTTGCCTTCATGCTTTCATTTCAGCCTTATTTTCGAGTCTCACGTTTGTTCACTCTTTGCCTCCCTATATGATTAGCCACAGCCTTCCTGGATCATGGCCTCACCTTGTCCATATCTAAGATGGAAAAGAAGTTCTTTGTTCTTTAAAAAAAAAAAAAAAAAAAACAACAAAAACCCCAAAAAGAACAAACATCTTTGACTTTGAGGCAGGAGCAATAAACTTGGAATAAGAAGCAAACACATGAACACATGTGAAGGGGAAGCAGCTTGTATCCTGTTTAGGGTGTTGATCAAGTTGTGATATGCAGCCTTATTTTGGTCAGAAAGGGAGGAAAAAGAGATAAGTTTCAAAAGATAAGGACCAGAACAAAAATGAGGAGAGACTCTTGGAAAGGATATCAGAAACTGATAAAACCTAATAAATATGCAAAGTGGTAAATCAGGGTTTCACTGATTTCTTGCCTCAATTAGGATTGTTAATATGAATTTAAAGCCAGTCTGCTGAGTCCATATCAGGCTGGCTAACGACCACATTATCCTTTGTGGCTAACATGACACCTTAATCTCAGTCTAGATTAACTCAGAGAGAGGAGGAGGTAGGGTAGGCATTGGAAGAAATGAGGCTGGAGAGAAGGATGATTGAGAAGAGATGATGCATAAAATAACTGTTGCAAAGGCAAGGGAGATGTGTAATGTGTGCAGGTAATGGGCAATGCTGGGTACAGAGCAGAGCACAAAAGTTTGGGGTGAAAGGGGATGGGAGGGCACGGTAGAGGTGAGAGCATGAGGAAGAAGGAGAGGCTGGGGGATCCAGCTGCACACTTCCATCGTGTTACCTGGCTTGGAGCTTTCACTGCAAAGATGCCAAGGTGCAAGAGAACAGAAGAAGTGCCAGGAGGTGGGGAGCAGGGGATAATGGGATTATAAAATTAGAAGGCTTGAAGTCTATTTCCAGGTCTGGCATGACTGATCCATGTCATATGGCGGGGGCATTAAATAACTCTGACCTTTGTTGGGAATATTTGTTGCTGCTGCTGTGGAGGTTTCTCTGTGCAATCCTTAACACACTGTTCTTAGTAAAGGACTTAATGACAGATCAAGGCTGACTTTATCTGGAGTGATATTAATATGCCCAAGAAGATCCCCTTGTTCTAGGGCCTTGCTGGCTACAATGGCTCTTGTTGTCATTGAACCTAGCCGTACCTAACTTATGAGGGGAAATAAACTGGTGGGATAATTATTCTGCTATGATTACCCTTACATCTGTTTCTATACAAAGTAAAAAAAAAAAAACTACCTCAATCACTAATAAGTACACACTTTCAAAGCCATTTTTAGTCTGGAAAAAAATTTTGATCTTTGAAACTACATGCACGCCAAAACCAGATCATATAACTATCAAAATAACCATTCAGTATGAAACAGGCTGATAAGAGAGTTTTCTAACAGATCTGAGACAATGTGACTCACATGAAAAACTACAAGAGGAATTTGTTTACCCTTCTCAAAGCTGCCCATTTGTGACCTACACCTCAACAAATTCAGAACAGAGGCTTTCTCAGGGGACAGGTATAAAGAAATCAGGCCCTCTGTTCCTCACAATGGGAGAAGATCTGGAAACAGGGTGAGATGGCACAGCTGATGTGCTGATCCAGACGTAGCTCCCCCTTTTGCTGTGCTGCCTTTCACCTTTTCCTCAGTGAGGTGATGAGGGTGGCAGGCTGTGTGGAGGTTGGAGATCAAGCCAGGTCAGCTGAGACTGGAAGCCTGGGAGATATCACAGTCTCCAGAGCAGAGCGGGAGGTGTTGCCCTAAGGAAAGTGCTTAGATAATGGGAGGGTAGTTGCATGTGAGGGAGTTAGGAAGGCAGAGGAAGAAAATGTCTTCGGGCAAGTGGTGAGGGCAAAGATTTCAAGTGGTAACAGAGCTTTTCCATGAGGATTACCTGAGTGCATAACAGAGGGATGCTGCAGGCAGAGGGGGCCCCAAGGGAAAGAGGCTTGTGGGAGATCTATTGTAAGGTAGGAATGACAGGAGTGGTATCTGGGGTGAGCAGATGCAGACCTGTCTGTGTTGGATTGCTGTGTTTAGTCTCCAGCCAATTTTTCAGGTTGTGATAACTTGTGTTTGCAAGATTTGTGCACTGGGTGGGATAGGTGACATCTCTTCTTGTGGAAAGGGAGTTTAATTTCTTGTTCACTTGAACTGCTGTGGGTCTGTCTTAATTTCACATTTTGGAAGCTGGCAGATTCCCATTGTTGGGTCACAAAGTGGGGTAGCTCTGGTAGGGCTCCTGCAGGCACCATGGGGATATAGGGAACATAGAATGAGTGGAACACACTACTTGAATATCTTCCATTGCTGCTGATGTGGCAGCACCTTTCCATCTGGGGAAGAGCCAGAGTGAAGTCAGGGCTATTGCAAGATCCTCCCTATGTGGGTAAATCCACATCTGCTCCATGTGTCCTACTCCCACTGCTTAACAAGCCCCCCACACCTGGTGCACATAAGCACTTGTTCTATTCTGATTGTGCCTTCCTGCTTGAAGGATGAGAGAAAGGGGTGCAGAGGCAACAAAAGAGGAGGATAATCTTTTTCATTATGTAAAGCATAGGGAATAACTTATCTGCCTTACATAATGGAAATCAGCCTTGTGTTCCTCATCAGAGATTCTGCCTGTAGAGTTACCCCACTGAGGTATCTGAGATACCTTCATTCGTTTGGGGCAGTTAAAATATAACTGCCCAGCAGCTGAACCTGTGATGGGAGGGAAAATAGAGTGGAACTGGAAAAGCTGGTACCTGCTGGGGATAGTGGGCACTGGCTATTGCCTGAGAGCCACATGTGTTTGTCATCTGCATCTCTCTGGATCTTTGTAGCCTTTCTGTAAGAAAACAGAGGATCCAAAATGACCTCCTTGCTGTCTTCTGGGCACCTTGAAAACTGATGGATGGAAGGGGCTGGGAAGGTTTAATGTCCACACCTGCTGCCTGGCAGGAGGAGACAGTTGATCTCCACAGAGCACACTGAACTCGTATAAACCTGCTTTGCCACAGCAGTTTACATCAGGTCCAGATATTAGGTGATTAGGGAGCCAAAATTAGAGGCTGAAAAGGTTGTACAGTATTCAAGCATGTTGTGTCTCTGTGACTGGCAGGCCTTTAACTGCCCTTCAAGCCACTGAGGTTTGGTTCAGCCCTTTGAAAATCCCAGGAGCAGGGAGAACAGGCTATGGGGCTGCAAGAGTAGATTTCTTCAGTGTTAGCTTGGTCCTCTCTTAGTTGTTGGGAGGAGGCAACCTGTCTGTTTAGGAACAATGTCACAGTACTCAGCAGCTCTTATTCCTCTCAGTAAAAAGAAAGAATATGCTTAGGCTCGCATAGGCTGTCTCAACAATATTTCTGTGCTCTGTGCAGCAATTTCCCAAAGGCTGTATCCTAACTTCTTTTGGTGTACAACATCAGCCAGTGAGTGGCTTTGTTTTTCTTCCTGGTTTAGGAAGAGTGTTCTGCTGCAACACCAGTTTCTCAGTAATCTAACCACAAAAATTTGGAGTGTGACTCTGAAGGTCATTTTCTTGTTTCTGGTCTGGGCTAGATGGACAGAATCTGACATGTGTATGTTCCCCCGATAGCATCAGCTGTGCACATTCCCAGCAGGCAAGTGAGGGTTTATGAGCCATAACTATACTTTCTTACATCCCAGAAAATTGTTTGTTGGTGCCAGAGGCTTCAACTAAGTAAAGGAGCATGAAATCAAGAATGAAAACAAACAACACTGAACATGCAGCACTTGAAGTGGCTCTGTTTAGCAGACCTAGCAGCTGGCTGTGTCATGGTCCCTGCTTTTAGTCCAGAGGGAGACTGTGGATTGCCTAGCTGGTGGAGCACTGGTTTGGGTCTCTGGATATCGGGTTTTGGTTTATGGCTCCATCACAGATCTTCTCTTGGGCCAAACAATGTAGTCACTACATGTCACGTTTCCATACCAGCAAAACAGAATTAATGCTACTTCTTTTGCCTTATGTGTGTAGACCTTGAGATAAATCTTCAGGTTATAGCTCTCTCTTACTCTCTTTTTATTCATACAGTGCTTTCTACAGTGTCATCCTGACTTAAGTTGGACCCTTTAGGAGGACTAATTAATCCTATTAATAATGCATCTCTAGCTGGCTCCAAGCTCTGAAGATCATGTCATCAGTAGTTTCATTTGTTGGTTTCTGCAATATCCTAAGCTCTGTGGGGTGAGCTCGGGAAGAATCAGAGGAGTGGCTGCCATGGGAAAATAATTCCAGATCTTTCACTGAGCCTGGCACAGAATGGGATGGAATTCAGGGAGACTTGGATCTGCTGTATGAACATCAGATAATGGCAACTGTGGTCAGACATTTATTTTACTACTACATTTCACTTCACAATTTAAGGTGTTCCCAGAAATCTTGCATCAATGCTTGATCAGGAATCAGTTGCAGATAAATATGTTATTCAGGGAGTTTTGAGCTTCACTGCATTTTTAGGTCAGTTCAGGATTTAGGGTCTCATGTGACTAGCACATTGTCTTCTCTGTCTGATCCAGTGATTCTTCTGAAAGGCTAAAGAATGTGTTATCTGATAAGTCTTTGGACCTGTTAAAGGTGGTTTGGCTCAGGGTCCCAAATTCCCAGGGAAACCTGAACTCTTGGCATAGGGTAGCTGAATGACTGTGGTGCCCTGTCCCTTTGTGATATGAAGAGCTGCACATTCTGCACTTAACATCAGGGATAGTGCAGGAGAAACTTCTTGACCAAGTGACTCTTTGAAGACCTTAAAACTACCCACTTGCTGAAGTAGTGGTCTTCCATCCAACAAGAAAATCCTTCTGTGGGCAGTGAAGGAATCCTGCACACATTCTGTCCCTGTCACCCAGTGCTGCACTAATTGCTTCAGTGGACACAAAAAAACCTGTAAGAACATACTTCCCTTACACTGTCATGCAACTTTCTGAGAACTAGAATATCTATCATCTACTAGAAAAAGATGTTTCTATATCAGCCATTTTTTCTATTTCTCCTTTTCTTAATTTTTATTACATCCTTGTACTTTCTTTCACAAATATATTTATTTTGCCCAGCTATTTATTTCCTACATTGTCTTAACCTGCACCTTGGTTTTTTCTGTCTTTTTCTGTCCATTTTCTGTAAGACAGATATTTCCTTCCCTTTTTTTTTTTGCTTCAGTTCTTCTTAATCTCTTTTTCTGTTTTATTGTCTCAGTCACTGTGCTGCCCAAGGTCTAGAAAAACAGATAAGTTGCAGTAAAGAAATGTAACAGTGGCTGCAGTGCCAGGACACTGGCTGGAGCTAAGGATTCAGTGTAAACAGGCTGCACTCCACCACTGCTTGTTTTTTGGACAGGTATTGCAGTGCTTGTTAGTTAAGGCAGACCTCAATACAGTGGCTTATGGATCTGAAGGGGGATAGAGGCAGCATTTAGGCAACTACATGTAAAACAGCATGTTCCAAAAAAACTACATTCAGTGACTATCATGTGCTGGAGGCAAACTTTTGTCATTGCTTTATTTCTGAAAATACTGTTTGCATCCCTGCTAGGGATCAGACATGACGTGAAATGCAGTGGTGATTAGTGTGTTTTCATTTTAAAAAGCCTCCATAGGTAGCCTGTCTCACCACTAGAGGCAGCTGAATGGTGGGGACCCTAAGAAGTTAGTGATTGCAAATTCTGGGTCAGGCAGTGGGGCACATCCCCATACAAATGATAATTGAGGATGCATTGGGTATGAGGCAGCCTGATTCCTACCTTACCTGGCATAGGTACAGAAAGCAGGTGATCTTGGCTCCTAGTCTTTTTTCACCATGAGCATGTTCAAATTTATTTGGCAGAGCAGATATATATTCTAAGGACTACAACAGGTGGTTTTACAACAGGAGACTTAATCAGGCATTCAGAGCAGCGTGGTGAGTGGGTTTGTCCTTCCCTAGCAACTTGTGGATCCATGAACACAGTGTCTAGGAATGTAGAAAATAGGTCCCTTAATGGAGAAACTGAACACTGGTCTCTTGTTCTGGGGTATTGCACTAACCATAGAGCTACCCTGTCAGCAGAGAAAAAGCAACTGCTAAGGAATCTGCTCTTTTTTTAGAAGTAAAGAGAGGGGTGAGTGCAGGTTCAGGAAAGCAGAGGCTGCAGGCTGCCCTTCTGAAGGAAGGCACCTCTCAGCAGTTCTGACTACTGCAATGTAACCTGGACAGTACTGGGATTTACTATTTTCTTCTGTGTCATTTTGTATTATGGCTCCCCAGGGTATTTTTTTTTCTCCTTCTGGGCTCTTGGTTTCCATTTAAGGGACTGAGAAAGTCCCAATGCTGCAGTGCTCAGCATTGTGGCACCTCAGGCTGGGATCTGCTTTTTGTTTCTCTTTATCTCAGTTCTACATCTGATAAAGGCTCTTTCCTCCTTTCAGTGAGGTGCTGTGAAAAATCAAGACTGTCAGATGCCCAGATCCTACAGTGCTCCAGGGGTGGTGTAGTGGGTATATGCACTGTGGATGGGAGAGGACGTACAATTAGTGACATATTTTGAACCACCTGACAGACTGTTCTGTGATCCCCTGAAGACTGAGAATCTGACAAGGTGCTGCCCTATCCCATATCAGGTTCCAAATGGCTGTACCAGAAGTAGGACAGCAGTCCTTCAGTTGGAGGACTTCAGCTCAAAGGCACAGTCTCTGGTGTCACACCTAAATAGCAATGCTTAGTCTCACTCAGCCAGCTCCCCTTTGGTTTTGGTATCTTTTATATCTACCCCCTAAATTCTCCTGCTGTATTTCTGAGTGGAGGGTATGTGGATGTCTCAACAGGAGATGCCTGCTCCTTGCCCTTACTTCTGAAAAATCTAATTCTGTTTTGTCTGTCTCTTCACACTCCCATTGCCAGGGAGATTGGGTTTTCCAGGGCGGATGTCTGTCAGACTGACTGCTGTGAGATGTTCCCTTCTTTAGAAATTCAGCTGCTTGGGGATCTAAGATATGCACATACAAATGTGTGAATAGGTGGGCCAGAATGAGGATTACTAGGAGGGTCTCTGTGGTATAATGTGGAAGGCCTCCTCCAGGAGTCTCCTTGCACCCCAGAGGAACACAGGAGCAGCATGGGGCACCAAGGGGCCTCTGCAGAGCAGCTGAGTACAAGGAAAATGACACTTAATATCCTCTAGCTGCATAAAGAACAGTCACTCACCATATCAATCCTCTTCAATCCTCGAGTGTTTGAGGTTTCCACATGTGGTACTGGCTGTGTCTGCCAAAAAGTCTGCTTTCCATGGCCTCCCTCCTTCCCTCCAGCCTGGCACTGGCGCGGCTGATAGCAGGGCTGCTGCACTCCCTAAGTGCTCAGGACGTGAGAGACTGCACGAGGATGCAGCCCAGCTCCCTCGGGCCACCTGCTGCCTCCCAAAAGGCTGATGGCACTAATCAAGGACAGAGAAGGGCAGCTCCCCACCCCCACTTGTGCTTTTTTTAACCCTGTGGGGACCATGATGCCTTTTCACCTTGGGATGCAAGTGAGGGATCACAGCAGCAGAGGCTGGAGGAGGAATAGGGATGCACACACAATGAAAAATGATGGGGGCAATGATGAGAGGGAGTGTGGCTGGGGAAAGGAGGAGCCACTGATGTGAAGGGCAAAGAGGAAATACATGTTGAAGGGGGAGTGTATAGAAAGATGTACACTGCTTGGAAACAGACACGGCAGTAGGGAAAAGGACAGAAAGGACAGATGGAGAAACCACAAAGAGATGGAAGCAGACTTGAAGAAAGAAAGAAGAGGGGAAAAAAAGACAGCCTGAGAGGATGAAGACACAAATGCAGGAGGTGCCAAGAGCTGGCTAAAGGAGGGTTTTATGACATACTGAAACCAAGGCACTTGGCCAGTGGGTACAAACATGACATCTGGGCCTGCCTGGGGCAGAGTTTTGTAGAAGGGGAACTACTGATATTTAAAATTGGTGCTTAGTGGGGAGAAGACCACTGGCTGAAGATACAAAGTTCAAAGGCTGGGTGGGTTCCTCGGTCTTTCTATGTGGGTGGTTTCCCCCTTATGTTCCCTGATTACCATTCTCCTAGCTCTGCCAGTAGCCAGGGATTATTGGACTGGCCAGTGCGTAGTCCCTGCCTTGTGGCTCCTTGCTGCCATCTCATTTCTTTACTTCAATTGCTGAGCTGGGGAATGGCCAGTTCTACTTATCTGTGTCATCAACAGAGGAATCTACACTCTTCCTCATGCATCTAGTCTCTGCTTTCCCAGGTGCATTTCCCCATACTCACATTGTTTGTAGAGCGATAATGCACTTGGCAGGAGAGCTAATTCAGCAGTATAATGTCTTTCAAACAAAGTGCACCCTGTTCCCACCTGGACAATTAAACTGGAACAAATCTGTGCAGAAGCACTGACCTGAGGCCAAGCACTTTGCCTCCTGGAAAGATGTGTGGTGACTTCCCCTGTGAACACCAGCCCTGCTGGGAGCTGTGAGATGGGTGGCTCATCCCTGCTGTCCTGGCCAGTGCTGGTCTGCTCAGGAAGACTGCAGTAGGGTCAGAACCAACTGTGATGGTGTTTTCCATGCAGTACATACCTGTAGAGCCTGCCTGAATTAAGCCCCTACTGGAACAAGTGGTATCAGTTCTTTCTTGTGGATGCTGTTGCTCTCACAGAGCAAAAGCCATGGAGTGGTGCTGAGCCTGTTTCCTACAAGCTGTCTTGTCTCTGGGGAACTTGAATCCAGAGCTTCTCAGTACTGGAGATGTTTGTCAAAGCTTACTCTTGGTCCTTGACCTCTGAGCAGGTGGCCTGTACCTTGCTGAGAAACAGGGCCACAGCCAGAGCTGTTTCAGAACAAACAAAAGTATTACAGGAAGAGGCTTTGCTGCAGTTACATGGAGTGGAAGGAGAAGGCCATGCAGCCAGGTCTGTGACCTCTCCAGCTTCCAGAGCTTTCTCTGGAGAGGCCTGGGCCAGAGCAGCCCTCTGTGTGAGTCCCCCAGGAACCTCTGCAGGGAGTTGCCACTGGAGAGTACAAAGCAGCTCTCCTTACACTTCACTGGAAAGCTGTGCAGAGCAGCACTTGTGACATATCCTTTTGCAAATGGCCACGTAAAATATTAAAAGTATTGCCCTTCACATCTGGTTGGAAAAGTCCAGATTTCTTTTGAGGATTTGGTCAATAGCATTAACTTCCTTAATGCTTTCAGCAAAATCTTATCTTTACTGTTCAAGCTCTCCCTTTTTCCGGGTTTGAGACCTTATCACTGTAAGGAGTGATATTTTTTGCCAAACCAAACATGAAGGGGAAAAAAAAACCCTTTTTCATTACCTACAGTAGTTCCCCTGTAGGATTTTGCTTTTATTTTTATGAATGTGAAAGTTGGAGTTTGAGTAAACTTTGCCCAGTAGAAATAAACAATAAAAATACAGGCTTTCAAAGAGGGAAGAGGTGACTACCTGTATACAGAGATGCATATATAAAAACAAATATATATGTATATGGATGCAAGAAAACAGAGATATGCAAACAGAAATAAAAATACAGCTATATATTATGTACACACTCGTGATCATGTGTGTATCTACGTACCTTTATATGTACAAAGTAGCATGTATGCAAATATCTTCAGGTATTTAAATGTAAGCTCGGAAATAAAAGCACGTGCATAAATACATATATGGACATAAAGTAATATGGACACATTTTGATATGGTGATATTATTATGAATAATTCATGCACTGGTAATCTCGGGCATGCTAATGTTTGTACACGTATGCAGCACCACACACTTATGTCTATTTATGCATCAGAACATAAATTTGCTCAGATATGAACATTTTATACAGAAATGCAACCGTAACGCAGCAGGCCCCAGAGAATCCTCCACCTGCCCACCAAAACACACCTGGGCAGCTGTGCACAGCATCCTTGCACAGCTAGGCTGGCTGAATGCAACCACTCTGGTTTTCAGAGGGGTGAGGAGGGCCACGGGCAAGCAGGTACACGAGTGTGTAGGAGTGCAAGTGAGCCATGAAAGAGTGAAGGAATGATCCTGGGGGAGGACAAAAGGGTGTGTGGAGCACCCAGAGGGAGCAATACAAGAGCCAGATGGGTTTACAAGAGCAGTGCAGCATCACTGGAGGGTGAGAAAGGAGGCTGGGGATGAGACAAGAGAGTAAGAATCAGGAAACGTGGTATTCCCCTGAAAAGGAAGAAGTATGAGGGGACAGTTTAGAGGAGATACCCACCCTGGTTTGCTGGCACCTGTTTCTGAGGGGGAGTGGAGCAGAACTGCTGGGATGGGATGGGATGGGATGGGATGGGATGGGATGGGATGGGATGGGATGGGATGGGATGGGATGGGATGGGGTGGGATGGGATGATGAGGTTGTGCGCGCTGGAATCCCTTCTGCCCCCTTTCTGGTGGTTAACCCTGATGGCAAAAGAAAGCAGGACTGGCTGCGTTAGGCAGCTCTTCCTGAGGACCAGATTAATCTCTCTTGTCTTTCCCCATCTGCTCTGCCTGGGTGTCAGCACAGGAGCAGTGTGCGAGGCTCCGGAACACTCTTCCCGTCGCCCGCTTTTTTGACCTGCACGGGCTGCTCCTTGTGCTCCTGGTGACTGAGCAGCAAGCAGGGGGTGCTGTGCTTGTGGGGTGAGGGGAGCAGTGCCCCGGGGCAGCTCAGAGCATCTCCTGCTGGGAGAGGAATGATAAACCCCGGTGCACTAGTCTGCTTTAGCCATTGTTAGCCCGCATAGGGACAGGGGGAGGCTCAGGTCCCGCTGAGTGTTTACAGCTAACTTTAGATTACAATAGCGAGGGGAGTAGGGGAAGGGTTAGCCAGGGGCTTTGTTCTTTTCCTGGGAATCCTGCTGCTGTAATTACTTGTGATCTCAGCCATTTTCACAGTCTCTGTTCCCCTCCGCCCCAGGGCTACCATCCTTCACTCTGTTGCTGGAAAATGTAGCGTGATTCGGGTCAGGTACCTGGGAGCAGAACACGGCTTGGTGAGAAATGCCTCCAGAAGTGGTGTTTGTGACTGCACCGCTCTGCTCGTGCCCGGTGTGTCTGTGTTTTTACGTCCGAGCTGCTGTGTCAAGATCTATACGTGTTAGTTAATGTGTGTGTTTTGCTGGGGCGTGTGTGTGGGTCTAGTGGGTGGGTTCAGCTCTGCACACTCCGTGTGTATGCGCAGGCCCTGCGTGTAGTTCTCCCTTACTAATGCTGGGGTGTGAGAAATATGCCTAAATGGGGATAATGTGAGATAAGGCAGCTCCCACTGATGAAACACCTCCACTCCGTGCCAGGCAGGCCCGGACTGGCTCGGCGTGCCAGCAGGCAGCATTCCCCAGCACCCATTGCACCGGTGCTGGATTGACCAGGCTGGGCATAAAATGTGAGGAAGCCTTTGCTTTCTGATCGGTATCTGTGTGACTGAAACACTGCAGCTGGTTAAGCAGCTAGAGCACATTGTCGAGCTGCATTCATCAAACTTGCCATCATCCTTCCCTCAGGCTGGCACGGCGCCCCGCACGTACCAAAGAGAGTTTGTTCTTATGTCTTCCAGGGGAAAAAATGTGTCCCACCCTCCTTAAGAAATAACGTTTTACCATCTGAATATAGTAATTTCTTGACCAATATGAAGTGAAGATTAGTTTTGTGAAGACTTAGCAAAAACAACCCAATCCTTATGCATGTACTGCTCAGCCCTTGGGAAAAGGAAGGAAGGAAGGAAGGGAGGCTCAGATGAGTGGCAACCCCAATTATTCCCTCTGTCCCATACCTTCTGTTCCTCTCCAGAGCTCCTCATGAACCAACCCCTAGTCCATCCACTCTCCTGAACTGGGTGTATCTTCCTATAGTACTCAGCCAGGAAATTCCCTTTGTAATTTCACATCTTGGTACTTTTTTTTTTTTTTTCCTCTACTAATGCTGATGGGCTTTAATTGAACTTCGTTAGGCAGATTAGTTTCTTACATTGCCCTTCAAATTTATTTTCTTGCTCATGGTGGAGAAAAACACAGTGAGATGCAGTGCCTGATACAGAAAAAAACCCACACCATATATGTTTTGAGCAAAGCCTCTCGCTCCTGCAGCCTCCTGCTAGCTCACCCCTGAGCTCCCATCACAGCTCTGCTGCTGTCTCCACTGCCCCACATGCTGCAGCATCCCAGTTCACGACTGGGACATGGGCTTTGGGGCAGTTTCAGTTGTAGTTCGCCTGTACATTCCAGAGGAAAGGAAGCAAAAAATGGAGAGAGATCATAAGAAAGGCAGTTGCTTGTGGTAAAAAAAAAAAAAAAAGGTATATGTATAACATTCTCCGTGAGTCACTTACACATAATTATTGCTGTTCTGAGATACGAACCAGTGTTAGAAAAAAACCAGATAAATAAATAGCTCAAGAAAAGGCAAATTACAGGTATACAGCTCCTCTCTTTGCTAGAAGGCCTGGTTTCACAAGGCAACATCAATCAGGGAGCAAAGCAGGCTTGTGGCCTAGATGCTGGCCAGGAGTCTTTTTTCCAGTCAGAATAAAAGAAGAGGACAAGGCCTGGAGCCTTATAGGAAATGGGACTAGGAAACCTTAGAGGACTTTCAGGGGGTTGTCACGTCTTTCACATAGCACCAGGACAGAATTTTCAAGGGGATGCTGGTTTCCTCTCCAGCATGTGTGTTTCTGCAGAACTATTCATTCTTTTAATAAGTTTAGTTCCTCTTTCTGAATCATTGTTAAAGCATTAAATATTGATATCCGCTGATTTTTTTTTTTACAACGCATACTTCCTCTTTTAAAAGCAACAGTGAAAGTATTAAAACTTTTAACATCAGTTTACTTCAGATTAATCAGCCAGCTTAATGACTAAAGCTTTCAGAGAGCAGCTTCAGCCTCACTGCACCGTGGCTGAGGGCAGAATTTAAAGGTGGCTTCGGTTTACTGCCGTGATCTCTCCAGTGCTAGGTCTCTGCTTTTTTAGTTGTGTAATTAACCCATAACACATTAACCCATAACAGTAATTTTGCAGCTTCCTCCTCTATCTCGCTGTCTCTTCATCTTTTCTGACTATTCAAAAGTTATCCTTTTTCCTCTGATATTTTGCTGCAGCCTTTTCCTTCCTTTTCTATTCCTCTGCCTTGCCCTTCTAATCTGCTTTAGTATTTTCTTTCTTCACCTCATTATGTCCTTTTGTTTTTGCCTTCTGTCTCTCCATTGGTTCTTTTCTCACTCGCTTAACCTCCTGTTGTTTACAGGCCAACCTACATCCCACCCATCATCTTGTTTCTCTCTTTTATCTTTCCTCCTTTTCTTCCCCCCCTCCTCCTAACCCCCTCTCAACAATAAAAGTTACTCATGGCTTGAGGGGGAAGCATCTGGCCCATGCTGGCTCTCATCCTCTCTCCTTTGTTCTGAATGCTCTTTTGTTATAAACACAACAAACAGAAAAGCACAAAATCAGCTCTCAAGGCAAACACTGCATAATAATCCTCCTTGTCCCCGCTCCTCTTATCTCTGAAGAATTTGTTCTCCAGGCAAAATAAGAAGAAACACGAGATAGGATTCACCAAATTTGGAGGTGAAAGAGAGACTGGAAAGAGCTTCATCATATGGGGCAGCACCACTGAACTGCAGCTTGGGCAGATTCAATAAAGTAGGTGAAAATATAGCTTGCCAGGAGTTTGGACAACAATGTGATGATCCTGTGGTTGATCAATCCCTGTTGATCAGTCTGTGTTCCCATTAAGGTTGTAGAGGCATGGACAGGACCAAAAATGATAGGGGTTTTATTATTATTTTTAGCACCTAATTTTTGGCACCTTCTCCTCATTTGTGCCTTGAGCCAAGGCCTTGTGTTGTATATGGAATGTGTTTGCCAGAGAGCTGTACCTGCTGGACCTCCACTGTCGTTCTCAAAAAGCCACAGCAAGATGCTTCTGTGGGGTCACGTGCCAGCTCCAGTCCCTGGGATAAATTAAAATAAGAACAGGCTTGCCCATTGTTGGAGCTCTTGCTTAATGTTAGATAGGGATTCTCTGATTAAACCAGCTTTCCTCAGAAAATGTGAGCTCCCTGGAAGTGAAATGCTAGTTGGTATGCACTAGTTTAGACACGCAAGCGTTCTCCAAGCTGAAAAGGAAAAAGCTTGTTAAGCAAAAGACAAGCCTTTCCCAATCCCCGTAGCTCCGTGGTTAGGATACCGGTGTTTAATGTGGGGCAGCCAGCATCAAGTTCTACCTGGGACCGGTTCTGCCTGGCCCTTCCCCTAGCAACCTTAGGTCTGGCTGCCCACATGCCGTGGGCCTCCATCCTAGCACAGTCACTGCACTTTGCATAATATACCAGTATTATATTCACGAAAAGACGGGATGAATAGCTTTGGTGCAGCATCAGATAGCTCTGCTAAGGAGGTGTTAAGGTACTTCCCCCGAGAGCCGACCTTCAGAAGAACTAGCCGTGATGTGGGAGGTAGGTGTGTGTCCTAGGACAGAAACAAAACTGGTATTCGGGAGGAACAGGCCGTGATGCAAACTTCAAATCTAAATATTTGAGCATCAGCACACAGGGGCAAAACTCACTGAAATGGGTATTTCCCCGCAGATTTTTAAGGGACATTGGGGTTTCAGTGATGCATTTGGAGCTTTAGAAAGGAACAGCCTTTCTTATCCCTGTTTACTTCTCCAGCTCTGTTAAATAAAGACCTGCTACCCATGATGTTCTGCACTATGTGTTAGAGATTTAATTTCCAGCTAAACTTTAATTGCTTCTGAATTGGACTGGTAGCTATGTATGTATTTAATCTAATCTTGAAGTTTGGATTGCTCAGCATTTGCAACAGACTTACATGGGTTAAGAATAAACAGCGAATGAGGACATTTCAGAAGAATGCAGTCCAGAGATTGTCTCTCAAATGTGAATATGCTTAAAGCCCCCACAAATATGACAACTTCTCACACCAACAACTAAATGAATATTTCCAGAGCTAATGCCAGAGCTTGGGACAGCTGGGTGATCCGATTCAACGTGGAGCTTGCTACGCTTGCAAACAAATGGAAAATAAGCCAGGAAAAAGAAAAATGTGAGCCAGAATCACGCAAACAAAGTGTGAGGGAATTAGGCTGAACAGAGGTGAGGCTGACACAGCTCCTTGCTCCCAGTAGCAAGAATGACCCCGTATTCCCTGTAGGCAGGTGCATGAACCCACACATGAACGCTGCCCAGGCACACGGGTGGGTGCACGGCTGCCTCACAGAGCTCCACAGACACACGGTGCAGGGACACAAACAGCTCCAGTGGCCTCACGGGAGGAGCGGGATGGAGCTCCAGCAGTGGGGAATATCCATGTAAATATGATAAGGTGGATCCTTTCAAGGAGCTGGGCTCAGACAGTCTGACCACAGACACCAGTCTCTCTGATGCTGGCACAGGGCTGCAGCCCCACTGCTGTTGCTGGTACACACACACACACACACAGAGGTGTGTGCATGGACGGCCAGGACACTCCTGGTCCCCCCAGGAGCCAACCTGGCACGGCCTCACCCTTAGGGACAAGCAGACACCAGTGGGACTCACCCCTACAGAGAGCACCTCAGAACTAAAAATAGGATTTAATAACGAGACAGGGCAAACTGTGCTAACCAAGTGCAGGACAAGGCTGGACACTTTTCCCGGTCAGCCAAGAATTTTCATGCAGCTGTCCCTTCTTCCCCCATAGCTCTTCCTTTCCCCTCTTTGTTTCCTCCTCTAAACATCCCATAGTAAGTCTTGTACAATCCCAAAGTGCTCTTCCCGTGCATCCTGTAAGGTGTCCGTGGCCCCGTACACAGCACCTCCTCTTTCACAGTTTGAAAGGTGCTCCAGCTTTGGCTTTGTGATGAATTTCACACCTGGGCCGATGGCCCAGGCAGGGGGTCCTTAATCTGGGTTGTCACCTGGCATTGTGTCCCTGTTTTCCTCCGGGTGTATGAAAACGGAACCTTTGAAGTGCTAATGGCTCTTGTGAGGGGCCGGGGAGTAGCAGGGGCAGAGGGTTTAGCTGGGGGCCCTCCTTCTGCCATTGTCTCTCCGTGCTGCTCTGTGGGTGTGAAGAGGTGCTTTTGTCACCCAGCCGAAGAGGGAGGACTGTGCAGGCATCCCGTGCCCCTCCACACCTTTTCTGCTGGCAATAATATTTTAACAACAACACACAGGATACCCATGATATATTTATCAAATGAATATAACACATAAACAACCCATGAGGGTATTTATCACTCACCCTCGAAAATGGCATGAAATGAACGGGTGTTTCTGAGAGTGAGTGAAGGAAAGCTTTGACCTGTTAATTTCCAGTTAATTTCCACGTGCGGCCAGGTGACAACACCAAATAAACAGCAGAATCGAATTTAAAATGTGATTGTTCCAGTTTCCCAGAATTTGATGGCAAAAGTTGTGTCTGGTCTCAAGGTATTTTTCCTAACAATAAAAAACAGGGCAAGTCCGCTTTTTTCCCCATTGCTCTTGCCCCCAGCCCTCAGCTGCTGCTGTTTTCTGAAGGCAAAGTCCTTGACAGATTCTTAATTCAGTGAAGACTTTCATTGTTTGACAGCACTTTTGCTTGATTCAAAGCGCAGCTCTTCATTATTCTCCTGGAAGAGTCTGGCAATTGTTTGACCTGAAGGATGGACAGTAACCATGGAGCACAGTAGCGTTTGATTGAATTATAGACTCGTCAAATGGTTTGAGTTGGAGAGGATCTGAAAAATAATTTTGCTTCACTCTTCCTGCCATGGGAGATGACACTTCCTACTTTTTTCTCAAAGCCCCATCCAACCTGGCCTTACGCACTCCCAGGGATGAGGCATCCCCAATTTATCTGGGCAATCTCTGCCAGTGCCCTGCCACCCTCACAGTAAAGAGTTTTTTCCTATTATCTAATCTAAACCTGCCCTCTGTCATTTTGAAGCCATTCCTCTGTCTCCTGTCACTACGTGCCCTTGTAAGGAAGGGTATAAATCCGGGACTAGATCCAGCTTCAGCTTTGCCCCCGCAGATTCTAGCATCGTATGAAAAATATATTTTTGGCAACCAGACAAACAAACGAAAAAAAAAAAACAAAAAATCCCCGAAACGCAGCTACCCAAAACTGTACTTCATCCACAGCTTTGCGAGGCGGTGGGAGGACGCGCAGGATTCAGGCTGCTGCCCGTGCTGTTTGCCTGGCTGCCTCTGCACCGTCACTGCCCGCCTCAGCTGGCCGGCCGAATAATACAGACATTTCTTTTTACACACAAGGAACATGAAAGAAGGACGTCGCTTTAGGCCAGGCAGCCGCCGTCGGTGCCCCGAGCGCTGATTGTGCCGCTCGCCAACGCTTCGCGCGGGGCACCCGAGGTGTGGCGGCTCCTGGTGCGGTGCCTGCGGCGCGGGGAGCCCCGCTGCCCCCGCCCGGCCCGCTCCATCACCCATCGCCGCCCCGCACGCAGATTCCCGTCACGGAGGGGCGGCAGCTCCGGGGCGGGGGGGGGGCGCTTCGTGATGGCCGTGTTTTGGTGTTGGGTAGCACGCCAGCCCCAGCCCCGCCCCTCCCCGGCCTCTCGCCCGGCTCTCCCCTCCCCTGGCTGAGGCCATAAATGGGCGGGCGGGCGCGGGGAGGCGTGTGCGGGGCGGGCTCGCAGCAGTCTCGGGCGTGGGCGGGCGCGGAGCGGAGCCGCCGCCTCTCGCGGGTTCCGTTAGGTGCCGAAGGGCGGCCGTTCGCTTGCAGTCGTGCGCCGGGAGCCTCCAACGATGGACACCAAAAAGGTAGGCAGGCCCAAGCTGGCTTCTTCTTGCCCCCCCGCCGCGGCCGCCGCTCGGGTCCCCGGGCGCTCGGGGGGAGGAGGGATGCGGTCGCGGCCGGCGTGCGGCTGCGGTGGGGAGGGATGCGCTGGTGGTCCCGGCAGGGCCGCTGCTCGGCCCTACTTGGCTGCGGGGGCGGCTGTGAGGGGGGAGGGGACCGCACGGTTTGGGAGAGGTTGTCGCAGGTTCCGCGATCGATTTTGGTTTCGTGCGCGTGGCCTGATGATGCACATGATGCTGTCCGCGTTGTAGGGTATTGATCACGAGGTTTGTTTGGCTGGCGGCGCCGCGCTCGGTTTGTCCCAGGGTTTAGGATGCTGAACGGGGAATTGATGTTATGCACTCGGTTTGTCCCAGAGTTTGGGATGCTAAACGGGGAATTGATGTTAAAGGCATTTTTTGGGGGTGGTGGCAGTATGACTTGTAAAACAGTTTTTAAATTTCAAGAAGGTGGCGGAGCATGTCCTTCCCCTCCTTCTCTTATGGAGAGCAGGGATATTTGTCGGCATTTGCTCGTCTGCAGCTTGCGAGTGAGGTGTGCAGCAGTGGAGCGAGCTCACGGCTGCGTGCGTTTGACCGTACTAAGGGGGAACAGCAAATACCCACCCGGAGCTGGGGCGGGATGCCGGGGAATTACACGGGAACAGCCAGAACTGGAGGAGGCCGGGGCTCTCATCGCCATGTTGATGGGAGATGAGGGCAGCGAGAGAGGATGAGGCAGAGGGAAGGAGAGCGTCTGGTCAAGGTCGCTCAGAGAAGCGCGGAGAGGCCGCTCCTGCCGAGCTCAACAAGTTGTTGAGGCCGTGGTTGTACAGCTCTGGGTTTGGAGGCAGCGAGGGAGGGGAGCTGGTGAGGAGCATCTCCTGGGAAATGAGTGCTGCCGACGCCTGTGGTCGGAGGGAGGGGTGGCGGTTTGAATTCCGTGCTGGTGTACAGACCTCAGCCCTGAGCCTGCAGATAGAGTGGGTGTAGCTGTGCTATTCCTGAGCTCCCTGTTTGCCTTTTGGGAAGCGAGGCACTTGCAGCATCAACAAATGATCCATACATTAGATCACAGTCTGGCTCACTGGAGGGGATGGGTCATGCCGTGTGATGTCTGAGTGGTGGGAGGCTGGGTAGGAGATGAATAGCAGGCAACAGCCAGGAGAGGCAAGTATGAAAGAGGGTCGAACGACTAACCCTGTAGCTTATTTATGTACCATGTATAAGTGAGGGTGCCTACAAAGCAGGGACTTTGTGGTCCCTGCAGCACCCAGAAGGAAAAGGCCAGCTGTGGTCACTGCAAGCCATGACAAAGCAGAGTCCTGGGGAAAAGGTGCTCTTGTGTGAACCATGTAGAGAGCTGGGGTTTGCCTTCAGCTTTGCCGGCCCTGCTGGCTAGAGATGACCTGGCCTGGAGTCCCAAAACTGCTTAGATATTGTAGTGCATTTCTACAGGCATCTACAGATGTTTTGAAAGAGCTGTGTCCTTGTGGTTCTGTGCCAAATTTCCTTGAGATAAAAATGAGGGGAGGGGTCACAGGCTGCAGGGGAGAATGCCTGGGCTGCCTAGGGTGTGTTCAGGTGTGAATGCTTCCTCTGCTCATTTGCCCCCTGTCCACTTTGTCTCCATCACTGACCTGGGCAGGAGGACATTTACAGGATATAGGTGGAGGAAACCGTGCCTGAGAGTCCTTTCCCCAATTCCTGTTTATGGAGGCTGAACTGGTTGTGTCTGAGGGCTGTGCAGGCCAGAAGCACATACGTGCTTGGCTTGAAAGATTGGTGGAGGTGGCATGAGCACCGACAGAAGGTTGTTGTCAAAAACTTTGGGCAGTTTTGAGAGCCACTACTCCTGCAGCTGAGCTAGAAGGTGAGAGACGGGAAGAGCTGTGACAGTAGGCCCCACCAAGTAGTTTACTCTGCCAGGCTTAAGTACAATAATTGGAAAGTCTTGGAAAAGGAGCTGTTAATATTTTTGGAAAAGCTTTCAGACCTCCTGAGACTGGGAGGAACACAATCTTTCCAAATTGTGCCAACTCAGGCACTGGCTGCCTAAGCGCCAACTCCTGAGTCACCTGCTCCCCCACACCTCCCTCACTCGGAGCTGGCTTAAATGCCACAAGCTTTAAAAATGAATAAAATGTCAGATGCCTTTTGCTGACACTTAAATTTCTCAGTCTGTGGGACTTCTAAGGTTGGACCTTCAAGCTTTCCCTATGGCTCCGAGGGCTCAGCGGTTTTTATTTTAATTTAATAGAGATTCAGGCATACTGAAACTTCAGGGAGTGTGCTTCATTTAAAATACCAACTATTGCCACAGCTTAAAGAAAAATAGAAGGGAAGCTTGGTAGCAACCCAGGCTGCCACCTCTTGAGGCAGGCTGCTGTGCCAGTGCCCTGGGGCAGGGTTGGGAAGCTCTAGCCTGGGAAAAACAAGCCTGTTGCTGAAGAGTGCGTGTTGTAACTGTTATGAGTGACTGCCAGTGTAGCTCATGGGCAGATCTGAGACTCAATTTATGGGAACTTGTCAGCTGGCTCAGGGAAGAGTTAGACCCTTCTTTCATGACATGCCAGAGCTCAGCAAAAGCTTCTGTAAAGCAGATCAACCCAAAATAACAGCCACTAATGCAGCCAGTGTATTCATTACTAATGAGCTGAGAATAGTTGCTGAAGGTCAGGAGATAATAAAGGGAGGCACTGACAAGCCCTCCTACTTGTAGCCACAGAACTTTTCCTGCTGGGCGGTTGCATCTCCCTTTCCAGGGATAGGGATCCAAGGGATGATGCTGCTACTCACCCTTGCTGGATAAAAGCCTGTTCCCTGCCCTCAGAGCACATGGCACCTATGAGCTGCAGCTGCTGTTTATGCTGAAGAGAAACTCAAGTTGTGTAGAAAGCCAAATTAACTAAATAATCGTTCCCTTTCTTTCCACAGAAAATCACAGCGCCTCTTATCTATGCTGTTTGCATTGCTGCCATTGGATCTCTCCAGTTTGGGTACAACACTGGTGTCATCAATGCACCTGAGAAGGTGAGAGGAAGAATGAGCTGGGGAGGTGGGATGAGTAAAAGGGCTGATGGGAAGACAATGGTGTAGAAAGGAGGACTGTCTCCCAAGCAGCCAGTAATTTGGTTTTGTTTTATGGAGTCAGTAAGGTATTTAAAATCCTCTCTCAAATACAACATTGAACAGGAAGGACAAACTTTTGGGGAGGATAGAGAGCAAACAGAGAGGTTAATTCTCTTGATTAGCAGCACAGGAAGGGCAGGAGGGCTCCATCTGCCATATGTGGTGTGTGGAGGAATGTGAGCTGCTTCAGTTTTGAGTAGGAATAAACCAACCATGGCAGAAGGAATGTAGAGAGCAGTGTGCAGGAAACATTTAAGGGTTGGTAGGAATTACAGCTGCCCTAATTTAATTTATTTCAAGTTTATTTTACTTGATTATTCATTCCTTGTGTTAAGTATAGATTCAGTGCTTGTAAAAGGGTTGTGACTTGGACATTTGACCAAATCATCTCATGACTGTAGCCTAAGCAAGAAGAGGTGAAGAAAAAGAGAGATGTGGTTTTCGTGTAACTTTAAGATGGTTCCTCTGTCAAGCACTGAGTCACGAATACCACATCCACCCCTGTCTCCGGGAAGGATGGGGGGATGGGGTCAGTCCTCCCGAGCTAATGTCCTGCTGCCATCTGCTGGGGGCAGACACTCTGTCCCCCCCAGCCCATGCGAGAATTTACCTCACTAGCTAAGAGGATGCCTGGGAAAGCAGGAACGTGTCCCTGTCACATCTCCCTGGGACAGCATTATGTAAAAAATAAACAAATTTTCAGGCTTACTTCAGTGAAGCCTTGTGTGTCTCCAACTATTTCTATACCAGAAATCCTATCCCTGCTGTCAGTGTTTTGGTGTTGCCAGAAATGTTCCCATCCACTCGCTGGTCGTGTTTTCTTGTTCCCTTTCGTTGCCAACTGTCTCCCGCCTCCTCCCAAGAACCATCAGTGACTCACATCATCTGAAATATTCAGAAGATAAGCCTCTTTTCCTTAATAAGCACTGCTGTCCTGTGGGTACCCTGCCTGCCCCTCCACTCAGTGAAGCACTCTCCCTCATCATACTGCTCCTTCTCAGTGAAAGCTCCTCCTTCTGCCCCTTATTGCACCCTTATCTCACCCTTGTGTAACTTGTTGCTGCCTTTTTGGGCCTCTCTCTGTTCTCATGGCAGCAGGAAGCAGAAGGAAGACAGTAGTCTCCCCTCTCCTCAGTGTAAAATGCCTCCCTCTGCATTGTAACTCTCGCTACCTGATTCCTCTTGCAGATCATCCGGAAGTTTTTCAACAAAACCCTGTCAGAAAGGAGTGGGAGTGCTGTCTCTCAAGAACTCCTCACTTCTCTGTGGTCACTTTCTGTGGCCATCTTCTCAGTAGGAGGCATGATTGGCTCCTTCTCAGTCAGTCTGTTTGTAAACAGATTTGGCAGGTAAGTTGGGAAGAGGGATGCAAGCTATTGGAGAACTTTTCCCTTTACAAAGGAGCGTTGGCAGAGAGGAGAGCAGAGGTGGGAAGAGATGTCTGGGGTGGAAGCGAGAATGTGTGGGCTGCAAAAAAGATTGCAGGTCAAGGCAGGAGCCAAATGGGAATTATTCCATTCTCTTCCCAACCCTGAGATGGGAGATCATGGGCAGGTTTACCTTTACCCCTCTCCCAATGATTTTCCTGCTGTATTCCCAGTTTAAGCTCAGTCTTGACATCTTTACCCTGGCAGGAGGAACTCCATGCTGCTGGTGAATATCTTGGCCTTTACTGGTGGCCTTCTCATGGCCTTCTCTAAGGCAGCAAAGGCAGTGGAGATGTTGATTATTGGCCGCTTTGTTATTGGTGTCTTCTGTGGCCTCTGCACCGGCTTTGTGCCCATGTACATCAGTGAGGTCTCGCCCACCAGTGTCCGCGGAGCCTTCGGCACCCTCAACCAGCTGGGCATTGTTGTGGGCATCCTGGTAGCTCAGGTAGGCCTGGTACAACCTGGTCTTGCCCTTGGGTGGGGGGAGGAGGGCTGGGGAAGGGCAGGGAGGGCTTTACTTGCCATCAGGTGCAGTGCGTGGGTCCTGTCGTGGGGGGTGGGGGTGAGGAGTTGGAAGTGTTTGAAGTCACTCTTATTTCTCTTTTGTTCTCGGTGTAGATCTTTGGACTGGAGGCAATCATGGGCACCGAAGGACTTTGGCCAATGCTTTTGGGATTCACAGTCCTCCCAGCAATTCTGCAGTGTGTAGGTCTTCTCTTCTGCCCTGAAAGCCCCCGTTTCCTACTGATCAACAAGATGGAGGAGGAGAAAGCTCAAGCAGGTAAGAACTCATCTCAAAGGGGCAGGGCAGTATTCTGGCTTCCAGCCTGCACTGAATTTGAGTGGGAGGCCAGGACTGATCCTGGAGCCTGTGGTAGATTAGGGTGTGACTCCCAGAGGGCATCAGGCCTGGCCCACCTTCCTATCCTTTAGGTTGCACCAGTGCCAGGAAGCATGAGAAACCTGGCATCTCAACAGAGGCTTCAGGTGGGATTAAGATGTGAGGAGTGGCACCTAGCCTGGTGGGATGTAGCAGGACAAGCTGCTGTTACTCTGCCAGCTCCTCCTGAAAGGCAGGAAATAGGCTGGCATTTAACAGGGAACTTGGAGGGCTGGGGTCGGCTCTGGCAAGAGCTTGAACAGAATTTCAGAATCAAGCAATCTTGGAGATCAATCAACATGAGCAGGACCAGGGCCTGGTTTCTGTGCTGATCACAGCACCCTGACCTCTGGGTTGAAAAGAAGAGCAAAGCTGCCAGTAGAGGCTTGGTATTTCTCATGCAGCAGGTCTCTGGAGGCCTGAACAGAACAGTCTTCCTCCTGTGCCCTTCTTGCAATAGCAGGATGGGACACACACACCTCCCGTGGCCAGTAGGCATGTGTCTCATACCTGACATTTTGGATTCCTCCCTCCAGTTCTCCAGAAGCTCCGTGGCGATCGAGATGTGTCACAAGACATCCAGGAGATGAAAGACGAAAGTGCTAAAATGTCCCAGGAAAAGAAAGCAACTGTGCCAGAGCTCTTCCGTTCTCCAAACTACCGTCAAGCCATCATCATCGCCATCATGCTGCAGCTCTCCCAGCAGCTCTCAGGCATCAATGCTGTGAGTTATCTTTCTGCCCCATCTCCTGGGCCTCCCTTACCTCTGGCTAAACTTGCACTCGCTACTGGCGTGGAGAGAACTCGGAGTCCCGAAACATCTTTGTGCCTTGACTGGAGCTTGTTGTTCTGTCATGTGGCAAAGATGCTAAGATGGGAAGTGGATATGAAGGCTTTCACTTTCCCCACACCCACGCTGGCGAGGCTCTGCAGCCTTGCACCAAGTAAATGAACCTTGACTGGAAGCATGCTGTTCCATAGTGTAAAGTGCTGCTTAGAAACTCCCTGCTGGGCATGCAAGCCATGAGGCAGAGGATGAAGGGACATGCTCTCCAACATGCAATCGTGACTGTATCCAACTTTCTCTTCCCAGGTATTCTATTATTCTACAGGGATTTTTGAAAGAGCTGGTATCACACAGCCTGTCTATGCCACCATTGGAGCTGGTGTGGTCAACACAGTCTTCACTGTGGTGTCGGTGAGTGGAACAGGGCTGTGTGTCTGCCTGGGCACGTCCAGACAAGTAGCCAGGCGGTGGCAAAGCACTGGGCTACGCACTGACCTGTAGGAGCAAAGACCAGAGAGCCTCAAAGGCATGGTGGGAGGAGAGATGAGCAGAAAGAGGTGTTGTTATGTTAGACAAAAAAGAAGGTGGAAAACGCGTGCACATGGGGAAGGAGTGATGAGAGAAAGCAGTAGCAAGAACCAGAGTGGAAGAGTTTGTGCTGATGATGGAGCAGCCTGGTGACCTGCACTGAGACCACTGTGGTCTCTGAGGTTTACAGGCAGATAAGGAAGAGGTGCAGGAGATACTGAGCAACGAGGTCTGTCCTGCTTTTGCTGCCAAAGTAATGGACTTTTTTTTTTTTTTTTTCCTTCTGCCTTCTCCTTTCCAGCTGTTCCTGGTGGAGCGTGCAGGGCGCCGGACCCTCCATTTGGCTGGTTTGGCTGGCATGGCTGTGTGTGCTGCTATTATGACTGTAGCTTTAGCTCTGAAGGTGAGTGATCAGTGTTATTGTCCAGGCAGACCCCAGCAGGAACCCGTAAGAAAATACATCTGCTTTGCTCTGCAATGTTGCCCTGTAGGCAGGTAGAGCTGGGGCTAGAGCCAAGTGTGCAGTGGCGAGAGCAATTTCATAGCTCTGGGAAGTGCTACAGTGTTCACAGTGCAGCTGAGAAAGTTGTGACACTGGAGATGGCATTGTGCTGATGGTATTTTGTTCCCTTGCAGGACACTGTGGACTGGATCAGGTACATCAGCATTGTTGCCACTTTTGGCTTTGTGGCTCTTTTTGAGATTGGCCCTGGCCCTATCCCGTGGTTCATTGTGGCAGAACTCTTCAGCCAGGGCCCACGACCTGCAGCCATGGCAGTGGCTGGTTGTTCCAATTGGACTTCCAATTTCTTGGTGGGAATGCTCTTCCCCTATGCAGAGGTAAGTCTTGGTTTATAAAGCAGTGTGAGAGCACTGCAGCATTGGAATAGGTGTCCAGAAAGGTAGTAGAACCTGCATCTTTGAAGACTTTGACACATGACTATATAATGTTTAATAACCCAACCTCTCCTGGAAGTTGTCCCTGCTTTGAGAAGAGGGCTGGTGAGTCTTCCAGAGGTCTCTGAGTCAGTGTTATGATTGTTACTGGAGGCTGTTGCTCACCTTACATTCTACTGTCTTAACTGGCTGCAGCTTACAAAAATTTGGAAGGGCCATCTTAGTACCTCAGGGCTTTTTGCTTTAAAAGCATCAATTTTGGTCACCCTCAGGAAGAGTAAAGACCTTTAGAAGCCCATAGGAATGTGATTTCATTTTCAAAAAAAGTTGTAATGAGAAAAAAGTCAGTAAGGGCACTGTTGGAGAAGGGTGTTGGAATTCTAACCTGTTGACAGCAAATGACCTTACATGTAATTTGAAAATAAAACCTTTTGTATTTGTCCTCCCTGCAGAAACTATGTGGCTCCTATGTCTTCCTCATCTTCCTTGTTTTCCTGGTTATCTTCTTTGTCTTCACATTCTTCAAAGTGCCAGAGACCAAGGGCAGGACTTTTGAAGACATCTCCAGGGGCTTTGAAGGACGAGGAGCAAACACCCCCTCGTCACCCCAGAAGACTCCCATGGTGGAGCTGAACAGCAAATAACCTGGCAAAGCAGCTGCCTAAGATCCATGACACTCCCGTTCTTTAACTCGTTCATGCTTAAAGAATCATTAAAGGAATGAGCAAAGAAAACCGTGAGAACTGGGACGTTCTTCCCCTCCTCAATTGCTGCTATATTCTTCTTTTCACCCACATGCCCACCCATTCTGCCAGGCTTGCCAGCATTAAGCAAATCTGATCTGGGTGATCTGCCATACTGGAAAGCACCTGGCATTCTCAAAAATAATCTCATCTTCCCTGCCACAAACATCAGGAGAACAGAGAAGAGCTGGCAATATTTTTACTTTCCTCACGTAAAATTGCAGTTTGGGGTTAACATACTTATGCACACAGTGACCATTATATATTTGAACCTAATTACTATTTTTGTAGTGAGTTGAAGTGACCTGCTAAACGAGTCCCCAGCCCTTTGAGTCTACTCTGTGTGTGTGTGTAAGGTGTTACACTGGGATTTAGCAAGCTTACCAAAAGCCACCTTGCTTTTTCCTATCCAGTGTGCACTTTTTTTAGCCTCAGGAAAAAGGGGACCAAGTCACATGCATATTTTTTCCTGCTCTTTTATTTTTTTGTATAGACAGACTGAAAGCATACTTTTACTTCAGTTTATTTATTTGTATGTCACTTTGTAAATATTTATTTTTTTAATGGTGTACAAAAATGTACAGGTAAAGAAATTGGAGAAGTTTAAGAGAAATAGCTATTCTAACAAAAGATGCTGTAGACTTGAGGTGCAATAAGACTGTAAAGGAGAAGTATGGTACTAAGAAGGAGGTTGAGCATTTTAGGTGGTATGTACAGCAGAGCCAATTATGCACATCACCTTGAAGTTATTTGTGCCCTCTGGAAAGACATTCGAAGAGTTGTCTACTTGTGGAAGATGTATGTTTCTGCACTAAAGTCTCTGTTATTAGGGATTTTTGGTGGCTGTTTTAAAGAATTGTTCTCAAGTGTTGATGAGAGTGTGATATGGCATCTTACAATGGGTGTTGTTGGATTATATTTTCAGACATGGTTTTAAGCATTCTGTGGATGATTGAGGGTGGCGATTGCAAACCAGAAGGTGATTTTTCCTGCCTTTTCTTCATTTTATTTCTTTTTGGCTTCTCTGTTGTAGTCTAGTATGTCATAAATTCTGAAATTTGCAGATTGTCATTTAAAGGAGTGCGAGGATAAAAATTATTTTTCAAAGCTGTATTTTCTTAGCAGTTGTTTCTATAAATATTACAGAGGCATGTAGCATGACCCTTCTGGACACAGGCATGGTCAGTTGTGGTACATGTAAGTTCATAAGGTTAGAGATGCAGGACTAGAAACTAGAGCCACTGGGATTTGCTAGTTTAGCAGTGTGAAAAGTCTGTAGTGCTCAGTCCCCTGCTTGGTTCAAGGCCAGATGTTTCTTGCCCCGTATATCCTCTCTGGAAGGTCTGCATGATATTGTGGTGCTCACCAGTGTGCTTTGTAGATGTGTACAGCTCTCTTCTAGTGCCTCTGTTCAAAGGGATGTGGCAGGCGGTAATTGTTCATCAGCCAGTGTCGGTCTCCTTGCTTGTCATTCCGCTGGGCAATTGAGTTTGTGTGTCCCCCACCCTTGCTGCTGAGCTAGCACAGCTCGGGTCAGGCAGGCAGGCAAGCAAAAAGTAGCACATTGGGTACACTTGCAGTCAAGGAGGGGCAGCTTTACTTCACAGCAGCGTTCTCCAGGCCCATGCCTGTCCAGACCTGCACAAAGTATCTAAAGGTAGCACAGAGTTAGGTCCAAATCAAACTCCTGCTCTTGTGAGATCAAGCTGCAGTTTTTGGACGTGGTCAAACTCGGGTTGACCTGCTGGATTTCATTACTGGATATCCTAAAAGAGAGTCAGGCTCACAGATTCCAAGGTGCTAAAAGCAAGAAAGGCTCAGAAAGGTTGGAATGACAGCAAGACTTTTGTAGCATGGATAGCCCAAGCTTTCTTGCCAACATAATGCTTCAGAGCAGGTTAGAGAAATTGCCATTGATGTCTATTCTGTCAGGTCTGTCTGACATCTTCAGTAACTAGTGATGACATTTCTACCTTCCTGAATGAGAAACAGTTGCAAAGATCAGTTAGATTTGCTGCTGTTAAATGCTTCCTGTGAATTAATTTGAAATGCCCCAGCTTTGCACAATGCAATCATATTATTACATCCAGTTTTCCCTAGCTTTTTATTAGGCTTACATGCCAGATATTTATTCTTGGAAGCATTATATATGACTTCTCTCCCGGTTTTGATATTTTGGCTCAGTTACAGAGATTTCTGTGCCCTTCCTTTGACCCTCCAGCACATCCAGACATGGTATTTCTATATGGGTATCTGTATGTTAGGAAATTCTCCCCACAGCTGTGCATAAGAGCATTCCATGCTTTGCATCAGATGTGTGTTGGCTTGGACCGAAATGTGTAGACCTTTCTCACATGGTATCTTTGTTATTTTCTTTTTCTGTAACGGCATTGTGAATATTTCAGATGGATTTTATATGCTTATTAATGTGGTTGTTTCCTGGTTTTGAAATAAAAAATTCAAAATAAATATCTGATTTGGATTTTACCTTTATCCTGTAGGTCTTGTCTTATTCTTTTATCACAGCCTGGGACTGCACCTTGAAATGTCACCACCATCTGCCATCAACCTTTTTGGGTAGCTAAGCACTCTGGATTTGCTGTTTTATCCTACTGGAAGTGATAATTTCTCTCAGCCTCTATGCAAATCACCTTTCCTCCCCTTACTATTATTTCTTAGCAACTTCTAAACTAAAAGATCTGCTTCTCTCATTCTTGTTTGCCCAAATCCTTTTTGTTTGTGTGCAAATACTTTCCCAGTGTAACAGGAAGGGAGAGAAGTGGTGGCTGGAGGTTATGAATCCTGCCCAGAGGTAAAGAACCTGAGACTTCTGCCCCTGCTCTGTTCCCACTGTACTTTTCACCTTCTCTGCCAGGAAGGAGAAGGACCCCTTTCCCATGTTTGGAATGTGACCTTCATGTCATTCTGTGAGATCATGCCTATAGATACTCAGGAGTGGATATTGGAAAAATAGCAAGGGAGATGGAGAAAGAACCCCACTGTCCCAGAGGCTGATCCTATAGCTCAGGGACTGCAGCTTCCTTGGACCACTCTCAGGTCTCTGGGCTATGTGAACAAAATATCCTTCAGTGGAAGAGAGAGGATAGAATGAAGTGAAAGGGAGGAAAAGATGGCAAGACCCTGGAGGACCACAGAGCAGGAATATGGTCGATATAACTCCAGTGTCAGCAGGCTGCTCAAAAGCCTAAAACAAGGAAAGAGTAGGGAACAATGTAAAGTCTGAAAAAGCTGAGCAGAGCAGTGCTCCCATGAAGACTTTCTGAAAGCTGCTGTTCCAGGCTGCTGTGTGTTCCTAGGCCCCGCCTGTGTTTTGCTAAGCTTGGTATGCAACCAGCCTTGGAGCTGGGAAGTGCCCTGGGCTAATCTGTCCAGGATTGTTTTTCAATTCTGGCTCAACTATAAAAATAAAGCCCAGCCATCCAAATTCAGAAGCATATCCAGCTCAAACTTAACTCTTAATGTTTCAGTTTTCTTTGTCAAAAGTGGAAGCAGAGAACAAAACCAGTTGGGGCCAAAGCACGTGATTCACAGAGCCCTAAATTAACCTTTTGTGTAGTTTTCATGATAAGCTTTGGGTTAGGGAACAAGGATTTGCTTTAGATCTGGTTAGTTCTGAAAATTGTAAGGAAGCTTCAAAAGGAAAGCCTGTTTGCAATTATCTGGTTTGAATTAAGTGGTTGCAATTAAATGTTTTGATGATGGGTTGTTTCCAGCTGCAAGTGTTCATCACATCCAAGTGAGCAAGTAGGCAGTTCTTGTGATCACCACACTACCCCACAGAAATTAATCACTGGAGAGTTGTTGGAGTTCTTGAAACTCCTGCTGAATGGACAGGAGAAGATTCCCGAGGGTCCCAAGTGACATCAACCAATGTCAAAGCTTCAGTGCTGTTTTACAGGCTGAAGCATGATACAGTGCCACAGCATCACTGCCAACATTCGTCGCTTTCTGCTTGTGTTATTTCTGATGAATGTTCTTTGCATACCAGCCAAGAACAGCAGTTGATTTCTGTGAGAAGAAATGTGGGCAAAAACCTCCAGCAAACAACATTTTTTTTGGAGATAGATTTTCCTGCTGCATGTCCACTGCAAAAATCTTTTTATTTGATTTTGCGTTCTGAAAAGAGGACACGTTCTGGACACCTCAGTAGCTGGGGAGATATGGGGCAGCTTCTCCCTTGGGAAGGTGTCTGGGTGTGAGCACAGGCAGGAGACTGCAGCCTTACCTCCAGACAAAGTCACTAATCCCTTCTTTGGGGGTTACTCCAAGAAGGAACATTTGCTAGTTTGGTGGGGGACTGTGCTATCACTGCTTTCATCTGAGAGGAAAGAAGGTATGGGCACACTGCCAATAGCATGGATGGGCCACGATGGAGCAGCAGCAGGTGACTCAGCACAACCTTTTCTCCCACTGTACACATGGTGAGAAAGGTCCTGTCAGCAGGTAAATCATTTTGTTGCACAGAAAATTTATCTCTCTGGCTTTTTTTTTTGTTCAGACTTCCTGCAGATCAGACCGAGGACACAATTCTAACATTTTCTTCACTTTTAGAAGCACTCTTTGAAGACATGTGACATGCTTGCTGGAAAACCTAGGGTCTGGTCTGTCACTTAGGCTGGCCCTGTCTTTACAATGTGAGTTACCAGACAAGAGACAGTTGTCTTCATAATATGCTGCTGGGAAAAGGCAGCACTCAGGCTGTCTTAGACAAGGAAAGAAAATGGCTTTGTCTCCTAAAATATATATGGCTACAACAATTTAATTTGAGTTACTTGAAAGTGTTCCATTTCTGGAAGCAGGCTGTAACTTTTAAAACAATTCACTTGCTGTGATAAATCTTGTTTCTATGCTACACCTCACTTAATTACACAGTGTTTACAAGAACTGTCTCTTTCTTTTCCATGAATTTTAGCAGGCCTGATAGACACATGACTGACCTGCTAAGTCTGTCTTCTGCTTGTGTTGCACAACCATGCTCTGTTTAGCAAGAGGTCACATGGATTTCTGTAAGGCAGTCATACTGGAGCAGCAGTCATTGTGACACTCATTGTGGGACCACTGCAGATCCTGCTCTGAACCAGCAAGTGGTGATCAACCTGATCAAACAGCATGCTGGTTTTCCACCTCTGGTCTCTGTTTCATCCTGTTTTTTAGTCTTCTCCATCATGACCAAATTTGCCTTCCATTAACAAATTTGATTATTCATCACAAACAAACTCAGATGTTTATTGCTTCCTTTATATTCCTGTCACCTAGTGCCATTGTCACTCAGACTGCATATTATCTTGTTACATTAAATTCTTTGGGGTCTGACCAGCTTTATCTCCCCTTTGCTCTCCTTATTTCTTGCAAAGTGGCATGGATGAAAGCTCACAGTGATGGTCTCAACCCAATAACACTTCTTTGAGTCCAGTATATGACCTAAACAGTTCTCAAGGCTTAGAGGAGAGCCACCAGAAAAAATTTCCACTGAGGAAGGCATAAGGATGCAGAACCAGAAGAGGATGAAAGCTAGGAGCAGTGCTGAAGGTGTGGAGGGACATGGATGCAGCAGTGTAGCAGGAGAATGAAGAATGAGATAAAAAGAAAGAATACCCAAGATCTGGAAGGAAGATAAAACATTTATAGGTGTGAAAAGGTGGAACAGGACCTAAAAGAGAGGAATATGAACTTTAAAAGAAGCAGGTGAGAGACTGAGGAATTGAAATACTGAAGACAGCCAATGTGATGGGCCCTTGACCTGCACACAAAATAAATTGAAGCCAAATAGGACTCCAGTAGCTTATGAATCACAGGCAAGAGGGTATCAGCTCTTCAGGGAAAGAGAAATAGAGGTGTCACCTGCACATGTCCACAAGTATCTTTGCTATGTCAGAGTCACAGTGTTCTTTGCAGTACGGCCTCACCTCTTACTCCACAAAGATTGGGTTCTGCTTGCTTGGAAGAGGGCACTAAAAATGCCTCTTGAGAGCCACAGGCAGGTAAAACTGATGGGCATGCAAGATACAGCTGGCTCAGCTGGACTGAAGGTCTCACAGGGGCAAATCAGAAGCAGCCTGGCCATAAGCACAAAGCAGAGGTACCTTCCTACCTGTGTTAGGTAGTGCAAGGCAGGATCCAAACCTGACCAGCCAAGGCCAACGTCAGCAAAGCCCAGTGTGGGCAGACACCACCACGGCTGCTGAAACCTGCAGGGCCTCATCCATCTCAGGAACACTTATCCATGCAGAAATGTTGAAAGGAATACTTTTCAGCTTCCCTTATTTCATGCCAGTGACAAAATTTTTGTGGAGTGATGGAGCAGCATCATACCACCTCTATGCTTTGCTTTTTCTCATTCTGGTGCAAGAGTGACATTCACATTGGTCATTTGTAGTTCATAGGTAATGGTGGGTGTTGTAACACTCTGGGCACACACATACACACAAAAAAAAGTTAAAAGCATTCTATTAGTGTAAGGTTTTGATGTTCCCACACACAAACAAAAAAAGAAAACCTAACAAAACCAAAAAAGGGGAAAAAAGCTTAAGTGAAGGGAGAGAAACATTTTTCCTTATGACTGGAAAGTCTACTTCCTGACTGGCTGTGTGTGTGAGAACAGAGCAGCCAAAGCAACAAACACCAGGGCTGAATAGAAATGAAGGTTTAGGAAAGATTTATTGCGGTGTTGGCTCTTAAAAAGACAGTTTAGTGGGGTTTTTTTGTTTTTTTTCCTGGACTGGGACTTAATTTTTATTAACAGGTTCTGTTCTGCTGAAGGCAGATTCAAAACAAATTAGTGACACTTTAAAAATAGAGACTGAGGAAATCTAAAACTTACAGAAATACTTAAAGGAATGAATTCTGCAGAGAGGGTTGGCAGGGAGGGAAAGATGGGACTCAAGCCTGGAAATGCTGACAGCTCTTAGGAGTCAGAACCAGCCACTGCAACTTGAACTGGGCAGGCTGGACACACCTCAGTTTCTTGGCAGCCCTTTCTGGACTGGAGGAGAGGCCAAAACTGACACAGGAATGGATGCAGCAGTGTAGCAGGAGAATGAAGAATGAGATAAAAAGAATGGTCCCAAATGCACTCTCTTGGCACCAGTTATGCAGTCACCAGTGCATTTGCTTGTGCAGGGCCCTGACTTTAGGGAGACTGTGGAGGCCTAGCAGGGATCATCATCTCCTTATTTCCCTGACTTGGAAGGGCAAGGTGGGGAAAGAGAGGCACAAAGGAAAGGGTTGATCTCTCCCTGATGAGAGATGCAAAGGACTGCAGGACTGGAAGATCTGGATGGATTGAAAGGGGTTCTACTGCTCCTGGACTCTCTGAACTGGGTGCTCCCGGGAAGGTTTTTGGAGCACAGCCATGCAAACCATGTCTGAAGTGGCTTCTCACCAACACTGCAAACCCCAGCTGAGATTCATATTAGAGTCCAGGTCCTTCTTATGAGATAAAACCTTATCTGATGTGTGGTTTGTGGGTGCGAACAATTTGGTTGCACAGATACCGTTGCTTGCTCAAGGTAGTAGGGTGTTAAAAGTGCAGCTGGGATAGAAGATAATTCTGTGATTAAGCCAGACTTCCTATCACTCCCATTTTTTAAAACAATATCATCTGAAATTATGCCCCCCATGTCTGCCCCCTTGGTTCAACTGAAACCTTGATGGACAGATATGAAACCCTCAGGACAGTTTTTATTGCCTTTCTTACAGAACTCCTGAGTCTGAGTGGTGATGAGGGACCGAACACGAGTGCTTACCAGCTAGGCCTGTGCTTATTGTGAAGAGAAGCTATGTCTGCAAGGGAAGCTTATGAGGGGCAGGTAGTGAATTTTTATGAGTGAATTGTGAGGAGGTGTTGACACTGGAGAAGAATTTCTCATGACCCTACCTCATTTCCTTCTTTCTATTTACCTATTAAAATCAAGTGTGCCTCCAAAATAGTCCTGCTACCTGGGGTTTCCCATTCTAGCTTGATCACCCTAGAACTGGAAGCCACAAGCTTTCTCCTTTCCATCTTTCTTGTCTGTGCCTGTAATGCCAGCTCCTCATTCCCAGTGGACTGGGACAGAAATCTGAATGTGGCACTTCTTTGCAGTAGGGAAACAACAATGCCTTGTTCTCTGAAGCACCCTGTCACAATGGGGCAGAAAATGGATGAGTAGTTACCTTGGGGTCTCTGCTCCAGCCACTCCAGATCCATATTAACCTGCAGATATTGGCATGCTGCACTTTGCCATTCTACCTCACAGTATCTGACCCAGCTCTCCCAGAATTGCTCTAGACAGTTCCACGCCCCAGTGCACAGAAAACATGCTGGGCAGCCTGTATGGCCTGCTCTCTTAGCTCTTGCCCTCAGCACTGAAGCATCCTTTTGGCTGCCCCAGTGTGGCCAGAACAGTGGCTCTGTGGGCCCAGCAGCTTCTGCCTCAATGGATGCACTGTTGGAGAGTTTGTAAGGATTATAACCATTATGCATAAGCTGAAACTAGTGTGAAGACTTCCTTCCTCACTCTGTCTCCCTGGTTATGAATTTTCCATTGACATATCCTCCAGCCTCTTGAAGGTGCCAAATATTTCATGGGCAAATGCATCTCTACAGATTACATGCTCAAGTAAAGCAACATTCAGTGGATGTAGAACATCAGCAGAACATCAGAAGTGGGTGGTGGTAATAGATGGGGGGATGCTCCTTTTGTTTCCAGATATTGCTCATGAAAAGGTTGGGGGAAATTTGCTACAATTTGGTCAATTTATTATGACTTCCTATAGTCTGTCAAGCTTTTTCTCATCTCCAGAGCAATGTTCAGTGCTACAGAATATTTTGTTGGACAACTAATCTGTGTAGGTGCAACACTTACCCTTTCTGATGTGTTCTACTGTGTGTCAGGGTGTGAAGAGTGTGGAAGGTTGCTCAGGGCAGTCTTTGGGCAGTGTCACAGGACACCAGCCTGGAGTTTAAAGGAGCTGCTGATGGCGTCATTCACAATCACTGGGATACTTTGCATCTTCCCAGTTCCCAGTACACGAAGTAGTGGTTTGCTGCCAGACCTCCCCCCCTTCCAAAGGAGTATGCTGACCCTACGGTGTAACTCCTGTCAAAGTGCATCACATCAGCCACTCTCCCCTAATCCATACAGCCAGTCCTTTCATTTCAAAAGGCTGTCAGTTTGCCCTTGGTGAACCAGCATCACCCTTTCTGACCACAGTCTTGTCCTTGGTGCAGGTGGCACTGGGTGCCCAGAGGACACAGCACCAAGGTAAGGGTGGCTGCTCTGGGGTTCACAGACTCATCCTGGTTGGTCTGCACTGCTGAGTGCAACATTAGCATTTTTCCAGCTGCCAGGAATGACAGATGAAAGACTGGTCTCATAATCACATCAGGCAATTCTTTCAGCAGCTGATGTCCTAGCACCCTTGAAGTGTATTCTATTCAATCTCATGCACTGTAATATATTCAACCTCCCTAAATAGTATCAAGCCTGCTGCCACTTGCTGTCACTCAGTTTTACAAAACATTATGATATGTTTGGAAATCTGGGAGCAGGCTTTGCTTCTACAGGCTACAGCAAGGAAAGCTTTGAGTACTTCAGCCCCATCTAAGGCTGAGACATTCATCACTACTTTGTCTCCCCATTCCTCAGCAGACCTGTATTTTCCCTGAACTGGTTACTGGGATAGTTGCACAATCCCTTTGTCACCCATCCTCTTGCATGCAAGTTTCTCGTCTAGCTGGGCTCTAAGGCCTTTCTGATTTTGTCCTTCTGTACCCAAGCAATGCCTCCATCCTCCTTCTCCACAGCCTGTCTTTTTTTTCCAGCTATTGCACAAATGCTTTTTACACTTGAATTAATTGTGAAGCTCCTTCCTTAGTTAGGATGAGTTTCATTCAAAATTACCAGACTTGCTGCACAAAAAAAAGTTTGAAGATGCACAAAATTACTCCCTGCACAAAAAAAACCCAAAAAAACAAAAAAAAACCAAACCCCCCCCCCCCAAAAAAAAAAAAAAAAAAAAAAAAAAAAAAAAAAAAAAAGAAAGAAAGAAAGAAAGAAAAAGTCTGCAGATGCTGTCTTGTACAGTGTTGGCCAGGGCAAACAGCTGTGCTGTGCCATTGTCTTTCTACAATGCTCTCATGCTGTAAATCAGTGGAAGAGTGACTGGTGGCACAACAGGAACTCTGGATTTCTGGCACACAAATAGTTGTCTACCTTCCTTCTCTGGTGTTACATGAATAGGGACACAAGGGAGGCTGTCCATGCAGAAGGCCTTTGCATTCCCAAAGCCCAGGGAGCACTCTCTGACATCTCAGAGCAGTCAGCATGGCACTGCTGGAGCAGGGCAAAGTTGGTTTTATATTGAAGATGATGTTTAGGGAACTGAGTAAGAGGAAGCCAAGGAATGATGGAATGGAGTGAAGCACTGGGAGATGAGCACAGCAGAAGACGTGGCAGAGACAGTGAGTGACTCTGGAATGGAGACCTAGAGCTGTGAGGAAATGGCCCCTGTAGTGAGGTAGCCAGAGGCATTATTGTATACCCAGAGCTTTGGGTCACTTGCTGGCAGTGTGTCTAGCAGTTAAAGCAGGAGACAGGAGGGAGCCCTGTGTGTAAGGAGAGAGAAGTATGCAATGAAGAGTGGTCAGATCTCTGAAGGCAAAGGTGGTTGAAAAGACATTTCATAGGAGAGTCCTTGAAAGTGGTGTGGCTATGAGTGAAGCTGCTTGAAGTGAGGTGGAGTGGCCATCAGGTAGTTTTAGGTATCTTAGTGTGAGACCCCACTTTTTAGTCATGGCATCAAGACGGCAAGGTGGGCTGGGAACGGGCAGCCATGAGGCAGAGGAGGTGAATAAACTCTAGCCTATATCCACCAAGAATGTGCAGCTCAGCACTTGCTCTCACCCAGCAGCCTTTGTCTTTTTGTCACCGTGCTCCCTCCAAAGCAGCTCTTTCATGTCCATCCAAGAGTATTCTGTGGGTACAGAGATGGCTGCCAAGCACACCGAGGTGGTGGGAACGAACAAAAAATGCTGACAGTTTTGGAATAAATGGCATGCTGAAGGCTAATCTTGTTTCAGCAGCTAGAAACGGGACTTGGTGTGCTCTGGGCCTCTCTGTCCTGTGGATAAAGCAGAGCTTGATAGCCATTGATGAAGAGGCTGGGAAAACACCAGTGAACTTGCAAAAATTTTGGATATGCAAGTTAAAAGCAGACAGCAATACTACGAGACACAGCACATGCTTGGAGCACCTACTCACTTTTCCTGACAGATCAGAGCTGAGAGGTAGGGAAAGACAGGAAAGGGAGGGGGATGGCAAGATAAGGAGAGGAACAGGCGTTTTGGGCACAGCAAGAGGTTGTGCCGGTGTGCTGTGTCTTCTCTGGGCCTTTGACCTGGGCGATCTTGTTGGAAGAAGGGACAATCAGGGTGAAAGTTGAGCAAACAGAAGAGGGTAGATGACTGAGGGTTTTATCGCGGGGTGGTGCTTGGCAGGCGCGGCTGGAACAGGAACTGCTGGCCGGGCTGTGCTTGCGCAAGCAGCGGCAGCTCCGGGCGGCAAAGCTGGCAGTGCCACCTCCTGGGCAGAGCTGGGGCTTGGAGCAGCTCTCGTCCCACTCTCCTGCTGCCCGGCCGGGTCATCTTGGGCAAAAGGCTGCCTTTCCTTGCACCTGGGTGTTCTCCTTAGCAAAGGGATGGCCCCCGGGAAGCCGGCGAGCAAAGTGCGTGCCCAGCTGACTGCGATCTTCCCACTGCCAAGTAAAAGAGCAGAGCTACGCTCGGGCTGACAGTCACTGCTGGAGGAGAGCAGCAAGGACAAATGTTGCCTCACTATTTCTTACCGAGTTTCTACACCCACGTTTGACATATTTATTAACTGCGGGTTGTTTTTTTTTTTTGTTTTTTTTGGGTTTTTTTTTGGTTTTTTTGTTTTTTTTTGTTTTTAGTAGGGACCTGTCCTGCTGCTATCTCCAGCTGCATCACAGCAGTTTTTGAGCCGTGTAGTTGCATCACATTGGCACGGAGATTGCACTGGATATGGTAAATTCAGCATTGTCAAGTTGTAACAACCACCACAGTGAGGGAGCAGGGTGTGGTGAGGGATGATGGATGGCCTTTGAAAATTTCAATTAAGCACACCATAGGTATATTTTCTCTGGGTTATGAAAGCAACACCTTTAAGCCTGTATCTTAAATCCATGTAGGCTAGATTGCAACTGCCCCACAGGATGTGAGCAATCAACGTTTTCAGAAAGTTACTCACATCCTGCAAAACAGAAAATAGGATGCACAATTGTCGGCAGAATGAGATTTTTCACATGAATCCAAAGAGGAACATGACCAAAACACGCATTTTACACAGAACATCAGCTGTTGGAATTTATTCAGCTGCCATTCAGGGCAGCCTGCATAAAGGGCTCAGTGGAAACTGATAAAATGCACAGGACCTTTTAAGTGCCACAGGCAGGTAAAACTGATGGGCATGCAAGATACAGCTGGCTCAGCTGGACTGAAGGTCTCACAGGGGCAAATCAGAAGCAGCCTGGCCATAAGCACAAAGCAGAGGTACCTTCCTACCTGTGTTAGGTAGTGCAAGGCAGGATCCAAACCTGACCAGCCAAGGCCAACGTCAGCAAAGCCCAGTGTGGGCAGACACCACCACTGCTGCTGAAACCTGCAGGGCCTCATCCATCTCAGGAACACTTATCCATGCAGAAATGTTGAGAGGAATACTTGCCAATATACTTCTTTATTGTGTGAAAGAGACAAAACTTTTGTGGAGCAGCATCTCACCACCTTTGTGCTCCTCCTTCTTCTCATTCAGACATTCAAGGGTGACATTCACATTGGTCATTTGTAGTTCATAGGTAATGGTGGGTGTTGTAATGCTCTGGGCACACATAAAAAAAAAGTTAGAAGTGTTATATTAGTGTAAGGTTTTGGTGTTTCCAAACACATTGTTTAGAGCCATCTTTTTTCTCTGAGCAAGTCTGATTTCTTCTTCCAAGTGTAATTGGGAAAAAAAAGGAAATAAGAAAATAAAAATGGGGGAAAAAAGTAGAAGTAAGGGAAGAGAAACATTTTTCCTTGTGGCTGGAAAGTCCACTTCCTGACTGACTGTCTATGTGAGGACAGAGTAGCCAAAACACAAACACCAGGGCTGACTAGAAATTAGGCTCTAGTACAGATGTAGTGCACAGTGTTGGCTCTTAAAAAGATAGTTTCAGTTTTTTTCCTTGACTGGGACTTAACCTTTTTATTAACTAAACTGAGCTGAGAGAGCATGCTTTGTCCTGCTGAAGGCAGGGTGAGAACACATTAGTGACACTTTAAAAATAGAGACCACGGAACTGTAAAGCTCCTGGGAAGCTGTGATGCACACTGGGTGTGCAGAGTGCAGGGTGCCTTTGCTTGTGCAGTGCCCTGACACGAAGGACACTGCAGAGGCAAAACACAGACCGTGGCTCCTCATCTCCTCATCATGTCTGAGATGAAGGGGAAAGAAGGGGAAAGAGGGACACAAGGGAAAGGGGTTGTAGACTCTCTGGCACAGTGCAAAGGACTGCAGGACTGGAAGTGCTGGGCAGCTGCAGTGCCAGCTGACTGGAAGATCTGGGAGCCAAAGCAATTGTACTGGCCCTGCTCCCGGTCTCTCTGAACTGGGTGCTTCCAGGAAGGTTTTGGAGCACAGCCATCCCGAGCACACCTGTGATGTGTGAGCTGTGGGTGTGAGCACTCTGGTTGCACACACACTGCTTATTCCTGCCAGTAGTGTAATGAAAAGGTACAGAGTGTCCACACACCCAGCCTCCCAGCCTCGTCTAGGGAGGCTTCTGACAGCCTTGATCACAGCTTGCAGATCTGCAATTTCCTTTCTTCTGCGGGGAAACTAAAGGCAAAAGCTGAATTACTCCAATCATACAGCCATGCAGACCAGCCCAGCTTATCAACCGAGTCAAAGTTTTCACCCAGATCTCCTGAAGGACCAAGTCCCCACACATAACTCCCAGTGTGCTCTGTTGCAAAGGGGACACAAAATTCCTGCTGAGCCTGTGGTTTGCCTCTACTTCTCTCGGTGCCTTGCAGGAAGAGTGCAATGCAGCACCATGGTCTCTTCCAGCAGCAGCCAGAGACCTGAGACTGCATGTTTGCACAAGGAAGCCCCTATTGCTAGAGTTGGATGGACTGAATGCTCCTTGCCAACACTATCTTTGGGTGATTTGTCTGCATCAGTGGCCCTGGTAGTACAAAAAAGGGCCAGAATGCCAGAGATGGGTAAACTGAAGGTATGGATGAAGATGGGCTTGCATTTCCTGGACATCTCTGGGTCCTTTCTTGCACCTCAACAATCTTCTTGTGCCCCTGAACACACTTGGTCCTTCCTTCTACTATGTGGTACTTTCCCAAAAGAATACCATACTTTTATAAAAATAAATCTTTCCTGCTTTCTTTTCATGCTGAGATTTTCACAGGCCACCAACCCCCCATGCTCTCTTCCCAGTGAGTTTAACATTACAACCCCACAAGCTGATTACCTCTGGGCCATGAATTTCTTCCTTTCTCCTGAGGTGCCTCATTCCTGCTACAGCACAGTGCCCTGGGGGGAACGCTAGGTGTGGAGTGCAGCCCCGCTGGAGTGTGCTGACTCTGTGTTACCCTGTTTCCAGGCATGGAAACATGCCTGGCTGTGTGGCAACACGCTGGCAGCATGTGTTTCCCAGGTGCCTCATAGTTGCAAAGAGGCCATGTATGCATATATATATATATATGTATGTATGGCTGACATTCACTCCCACACCCACAATTCTTGCAAAGCTTAGATTCATCTGCAATGTAATTCAGTAAACATCTTCCAGGGCAGCTGACAGCTCATACGGGTAAATTGTGACATGCCAAAGCATAGGGCACTCTGAAATATGAGTGCCATGCCACCACCCCACAAAACATGCAATTCCTTCCCTCCCACCCGAATCCCTAAACACCAAGCCACAGCCCAAGCCAGACTACAGCTCAGCAGTAATTGTGTGCCTCCTGGCGTGCACCTGAGCTACAGGCTTCAGAGATAAATGATCATTCTGCAGAGTCAATGGTCTTGCTCCTGTTTTCCCTCCAGAGCTAATTCAGCTTCATGAGGGAAGCAGACTCATTGACAACCTACTTTATTAAGGCCCAGCAATGATGTGACTGATGTCCCAGGAAAGCCTGCTGAAGGACCAGCTGACATAACCAACACTGATGAGGCAGACCTAGCTTGGCCCTTGAGCTCATCTCTGTACAGGTGAGATGACTGTGAATAATAACTGGTGGAGCTGAAGTGACACACAACCTCATCTACTTTCATCAGAGTTCCCAGAATTGTGCCTTCCAGTTCAGCCCTTTCCACCCGTCCTCACCTGCTTTGTAGGAGGTAGGGCAACTTGAGTGGAACAGGCAGTGGGAATGCCTGCAGACAAGACAGATCTCCCCCTGCATGTAAACAGAGATTAGATCCACAGATTGCTGAGAAGCAGAGAGGCTGAGATGCTGCAATTCTGGTTTGATACTTGCTTGGCAGAGAGAAGCTCGTTTATAACACTCCTATGCCTGCTGCTCTTCCCTGGGGCTTCTCTTCCCCTTCATCCCGACATTTTGCAGGGCATACAAAACAGAATGTGACCTTCTTTGTGTAATCTCACCGTAACTGTGGGCACTATTAGTAGTGCCCTTTAGCTTTAAGCACAGGTTTTCTGCAATGCCAAGCTGGTTCTGCTTAGCCAAGGAGTGGCCAGTGCTGTACAATAACAGGGCCTTTCCTGAGCCCACATGCAGCCTCAGTCTGCCCATTCAGGAAAACAAGATTATAAGGATTTTTGTCAAGTGCTTGAATGTCTACAAAATAATATTGCTGTTGTTTGAATTTGGTATACCTCAGCTGGCAAATGTCTATTTCTTTTGCCTACCTTTTTTTTTTTTAATTTTTTTTATTTATTTCCTCCCATGCTGTGCTTTCTAGACATCTCCCTTTGAATACTTAAAACCTTTGGGATCCTTTCTCTTCAGGTGCATGACCAGCCCCCATCTTTTCTTCTTCCTCCCTGCCCAAGCAAGATAGGTTCCTTTTGCATCACTTCTTTGTTCTCTGCGGTATTTGCAACACCCTCCCAGCCTTGTATCACCTGTGAATTCCATTCCTCCTGGTTGTGTTTTCCCTGCCTTTTCAGCACCTAGAATGACGAAGCCTTTTGTGCTGCCGTGGCTGCAATTGAACCTGATACTTGAAAGGAGGAGAAAAGGTTGGAATAAACTGCTCTGATGATTCATCCCCGGGGCTGAAAGATTTGCTCCTTTGATATCAGTCCCTTGATCAGGGCTCTGCTATGTTATCTCTGTCTGGGGAGACTTAATTCCTGGCACATTTGGGCTGGTGGAATCCCAGATACCAGAGCCGGTGACTGGAAGAGGAGAACACTACATTCTTCTTCCAGCCTTAGATATGTCAGAGTCTTCAAAGTTTGATATTCCAGGGCCTATAACCCCCTTAAGGCAGCCTTTGCCTGCATTTAATGCAATTGAGAAACCTCTAACTTTCTTCCCCCCTGCCAAAATCCATCACCTGCTCTCTCTGTGACTTACACCCTTGCAGAGGTGTCCCAGCAGTCTCTTTATGTCCTGTTCTGTAGCTTTCCCTACCAGCTCACCCTCTCTTTGTCTGCCACATCCTCACAAGAGATTGAAGATCCTTTCACCGTTCTCTTATGAGACTGTGCACGGATCCACTGGTCGTGGAGCAAGGTGGGTGAAAGCCATGGAAAGAACATGGAAAAAGTATCTTGAGCTTAGTCCAATTCAAGTGTCACTGTCAAAACCTAATATCAAAGTGCTGGGTGAGTGGGATGTACTCCCAGGTACTGACAGCTGAACTGGCAGAGGAGCCATGGGGTCCTGCAGTTTTCTAAATTAGACTTAAAGGGGAATCCTTTGGAACATTGGCCTAGGAGCAAGTTTGGGGAATGTCATGCAGGGACCTCATCTCTGTAGGACCAGATGAGTTTTCCAGTGGTAGGGGAGTGTTTTCTCCATCTGCACATTTAGATCAAAGTTTAGATTAAAATGCTATGCATGACGCAAAACGGTTAAACATGATTTGAGATTTCAAGACTTCAGACAGCTCGGTGCTGTGGCAATAACCACCATAAAAAATCCTCATAGATTTTGTTAAAGAGAAGGGGAAACAGTTCAAGAAGTAAAAAAAGAAGTAAGCATTAGAAAAAACCCTCCCCTCCTTTCTGGGAGAAAATGTACTACAGATGATACTAACAGCAGTTAAAATCCATTACTGCAGGGGACTTAGACATGGCGGATCTGGAGTACAGCCTTGCTGTAATTTTATATGCAAACTTATTTCTTCAAAGTGAAAACTCATATTGAAGAGGGAGAAAACTCCACCTTCCATTTCTGATGCTGGACTCTCACATCCCTTTCAGTTGCTGGCACATGCCTGGCATGGACAGACACTTCAGGAAGTGGGAAACACACAGCAGCATCAGGCTGGATGAGAATTAGCTGTATTTACCACAACTTGTAGCCAAACAGCCAGAGAAATTGCTTTGGCTAGTAACCACAGGTGCCTTATAAACCTGAAGACAAGAGACAGAAGCTAGACAGGGCTTTGTGAAGGATGTGTGAGAGCAGAGGAGTCTACTACATTCCAAGAGATGCTGGAATGAGATTAAAAGTGGTAGATGTGTTAATATTGTCCAGGCCTTCTCTTCTGCCTACACTGATCACACCTTTTTTTTTTTTTTTTGCAAAATGGGAAGTAAAATCCTACAAGTGAGACCCAGGAGACTGTGGGAGTGCTGGCATTACTAACAGATCATTTTTTCCAGTTTCATCTTCCTCTTGGCATAAGTGTCAAATTCTCCTTCTCTTTGAGGGCCTGACTGTGTGAAGGACTCCAGGAAGGATGTATGAGCAGAAAAATCCATCTCGCAGTAATGATAAACAGCTTGTCCTAAACTGCTTTGTTGGTAACCAAGTCCATTCATTTCTTGACCCTTAGAATTTTTTTCACTACACAAAAAAAAAAAAAAAAAAAAAAAAGAGAGAGGAGGGGAGAGACGAAGAGGATTTAAATGTATGTGTATAACATATATGTATGGGTGTGGCACAGATTTTAGTTTTTACCTTTCACTGATTTTACTGAAAAGTTTTGCACAGTAAAATAAGTTGGGCTTTTACTACTCTGAGTAATTTAAGAGAAGGGGCCCTCTGTTCCCTTCCTTCATGAATCAAAAGCACTTAACATGTGAAGCTGTGTCCTAAATTACATTTGCAGAAGGAAAAATTGAAGGCAGCTAGGAAATACTTACGAATGTTATTTAAGGTTTGCAGGCTTTCTAGACCCTCCCCCCCGGTCTTTTTAGGTAGGTGTTACCATAGATCCCCTTACAACTTTCTGCCCTGAGGGGTCTTAACGTAGCTTTTTGTGGCTCTGGGTGGCTGCTATGTACAGCAAAGTACCAGTTCCGACCAGCCTTAAGCTGAAAACAGTGGGAAAAGAGAAAAGCAATCCTTTTCCTTTTCTTTCTATTTATGATCACCCAAATGAAGTTTGGATATATTCCATCAATGGGAAGTTATTTTACCCCTTTCAGAATTTTTCAGCCCAGTATGACACACCTAAAATCTCCCAAAAGGAGCAGCACATTTATGATTTTTTGGAATAAATTCTCCTTTCCCCTGCTTGCTCTTAGTTCAACAAAGCCATGTGTGTTAGCAGGCAAAAAACCCCCACAAACCTGCTGCAGACTCATTAACAATATTTATAAAGAGTACAAGGTCACTGTGACACCAGGCAAGCACATGAAACCAACTAGATAACAGCACAGTCTCACAGAAAACAAAGAAAAAATATAGAAAATTGTAAGTCACCAAAAGAAAAGTCATCTGAGAAAAGTATGGTGCTTTAAGAGAGGCAAATTCAAGTTCAAGTTACGATTAAGGAATTAACATGCTGAACGAAGTGGTTAAAAGGGGAACAGAGCGGTAATGTTGCAATGTGGGGATGTTTTAGCTAGTTTGCTTCTTATCCTTCCAACTGCATTATTTTTCCTTTTTTTTTTTCTCTTAAAATGTCTTTTGATTAAGCCATTAGTATCAACAGCAATCACAACAACCCTACAAATGTTTAAACAAAGCAAGGCATCTGTTTGAGGCTTCAAAAAAAAAAAGGAGAAATATTATAAAACAGTACTATCAAAGCCTTTTTCTTAAAACAACTGTAGTAACAATCTTTGAGTGATTAACCAAAGCCATGTTCAGCATTGTCAGATAACAGTGAGTGTTTGGGCCCAGTCTGGAACAAAACAGCACCAAACCAACCAGGCTTGGTCTGATGCCAAGCCACATCTGTGTCACATGTTTGGTGGGGACATAAGCTGCTCCCTCAGAGGGGCTGCTGCTCTGAAGCCACAGGGAGTGAGGCCCTGAGGTTCCCTCAGCTGCTCTGCCCCCAGGGAGGTGACTCCCTCCCTGCTGCCCCACTCACTGGTCCGGCCATGGGGGTGGCCCTGCTCCCAGGAGTGACACCACTCTCCTCCCCAGCTGCTGTCCAGAGGGACTTTGTAGTGCAAGTGACTACACTGGTTTATTATGGCCTCTGGGCACTTTGTAGGAAAGATCCCAGACACCTTCAGAAGCAGCTGAAATCAATGAGATCAAGTGTGAGGTGCTCAGCCAGTGAAACTCCCAACAGCTACACAGACACCCACTGCCACCCACACCAGCACCCACGCCGTGTTTTCTGCTAGGTCTTCAGGTTCAACAATCCTAAAAGAGATGTGGATACCTCCCAGGTCTGCTGCCTTGGTTTCATATCCTAACTGCAGCTAAGGCCATGAAAATTTGAACACCAAAGTAATAGTAACAGTAACAGGCCAGGCATGAGTAAGAAGGAGAACATAACATTCTCCTTGACTGGTGGCCCTGGAGCTGCCCAGAGGGGTCCCAAGCCCTGTACAACTTCTATAAGTGATGCTTAATTAGCTAGGGCTTGAGGGCAGATGTGAGGGACAGTGATCTCAGCCCTTGTGGCACTGCAGCTCTGAAATGTAGAATGATTCAGAAGGGAGACATGAGCCCAAACAAAATGTAGAGGCTGTTGCAGCATAATTGACATATTCAGGATGTTCTTGGGTTTCTATTGAGTCAGATGTGCTCAAAACCCCTTTTTTGCTTTAAGCTTTTGAAGTAAGTTTAACATAAAAATCTGCTGGTTTTGTGCAGATATATCCCAATGCCTGCAGTTTGTAAAGTAAGAAAGTGTTTCATGCAAAGAGAAAACATAAAACTCAGTGCCAAGTTAAAGAGACTCTAGCCAGGTCCCTAGCTCTCTCCAGCCTGCACCTCATGGGAAAGAGTCTCTACAGGCAGGGAAGCCAGGACTGTGACCTGCCATGGGGCACAGAGCAGCAGCACAAGTCCTGGTAGAAGTGGTGTTCTATGTCCTTTTAAACTGACTTAAATTCTACTTCCTATTCCTGGTGCTTTCCCCCATCTGTCTGTGTCTTCTCTCTGCTGGTACTTGAACACTCACAGCAAGCAGGTGCCCCTCTCTGGCCCCCTGGCAGGTACTGAGATGCTTGGGATGAGCACAGGCTTGGGATGAAAGCAGCAAGAAGCATTTGTGAAGTAATGAGGCACAGAGGGGTGAAAGGACCATCCATTTGAAATCATTTTACACTTCTGTGGATCAGCACCTTCAGCTCTGAGCTTCTGACAGGAGGCATGCACGTGTCCTGGGGCCAAAGCTGTGTGGGTTCTAGCAAGAAATATTTTAATTAACTCTGGGACTTCTATCCCTCTATTGAGAAATGGACATTAGCGAGAGACTCTCAATGTCTTTTGAAATTAAACTAATAAAATTTTCCTAAGTCAGGGCAGAGCAGAACTTGCAGACAAAAGGGGACAGAAACAAGCCCAATCTGCAGGCCCACAGTGAATTCTGCAGCTCGCTCACTTACCTTCAGTTATTTAATGAGCAGCTCTGCAGGCGCCTGTCCCCCTTGGGTAGGCCATATGTCAGGAAACATCAGCTAACCCTGTCTTAAAGGAAACTCCTCATCTCCCTTATTCCAACCAACCTGCAGCAGCCTGGCAAAGGCCACAGCCAAGGCTCCACAAATAAATAAAAGGAGGTGCTTTTGAAAGGCCATAGGCAAGCAAATCTGATAGCTGTGGACCTTATATACACTAGATCTTTTCCTAGCTCCACAGTGAAAATGTCTCTGGTGGTTGGTCCCCTGGAGACCAGCCAGCTGAGATACCTGAGCCTGCTCTGCAAAGGGAGATCTGGTGTTGGATGTGACTTGCCCAGTGTTTCTGAGTTTGTTCTGGCACAGGCTTGTTGAAGATGGGCCAAACACATTTTCAGCTGGCTCCCTCGAAGGCTTGTATGAAGGAAATACCTTCTCAGTAAAAAAAAAAAAAAAAAAAAAAAAAGAAAAAAAAAAAAAAAAAAAAAAAAGAAAAGAAAAAAAAAAAAAGTTCTAGTCCCCAGCCCTAGTTCTTACTCATCCCCGTCCCCCCCACTCCCATCTCTGACATCTGCACCAAGAGTATGGGAAGTGCTGCCAGGTCAGATGGGGTGTCTGTGGTTCTTGGGGGGTGTCAGTGTGACACAAGCCACACAGTAAAGGTCTCAGAACCCTCCCCATAACCCCAGGGCGGGGTGTGGGTTTGGCCGGCACGGTATGGAGTGGCTCAGCACCAGATTTAGCTCCTGTGCTGTCCCCCGTGGTGGTGGAGACGGGCCGGGATGTGTTCTCCCAAGGCAGTGAAGCTGTCGTGCACAGGATATCTGAGCTGACGGGACTTTGGGCCGGGCCAAGCTCAGCAGAGCCCCAAGAAGCAAGCAGGAGGAGTTGTCCCGAGGCTCTGGGTCAGACCCTGCTCAGGTGTGACTGAGGAACCTGCAGAATGGGAAGAATTCGGAGGAGACATATTTCAGCCCTGATGCCAGGTGCTACTTTCCCTCCCCCCAGCTCTGTCCCCACCCCACCGATCAACCTCTTTAACATGACAAAGAGCCCGGAGGAGCGGGCCACGGGGAATATTGCGGTCCCGGGCAGGGAATGGCCGGCTATAAAGGCCTGTCTGCGCTTCGGGGCTTACCTGCGCTGGCTGCTGAGCCCGTCCCCGCAGGGAAGGTGACAGCCGGTGCCAGGCGGGGGTCCCGAGCCCCCAGCCCTCCCCATGTGCGCGCACCTGGCGCTGCCCCCGTACCAGGCGTACCCCGGCGGGGCTGCCCTGGGATACCTGGAGCTCTACTGGAACGCGCCGGGGGAGGCAGGACAGGCCCCCACGGCGGCGGGGCCCGCGGGAATCGCCGCGGCCAGGCAGTCCCCGGAGGCAGGAGGGAGGAGGCACACAGCGGGTAAGGCCTTGGAGCTGAATCCTGGAGCTGCTCCCCGGGATACCTCTGCTCTAATGGCTTTGAGGGGATTTTTCCCTGCCTTGGTTTCCGAGCGGGTGACCTAGGCTAACCGCGGTGTGGTAGGCAAGGAGGAGGGGTGGCCTTGGCCAGTCGCACCACTTTTTCATGCGACTTTTCTTGGGTGACTGTCAACCGGTTTCCTAAACCTCAAAAGAGCCCGCAAGGGTCGTGGCACTGTCAGGACTGGGCTCCGGGCTGAAGGGCAGTGTGACAGCTTGGTCTTATGGATGTTCTTGGTGCAGGAATGTCTGGGCCTCCTTTTAGTTAAATGCTATTGTGTGTGCTTTCGAGAGAAACAGACCCTGGAGATACTTCTTGTGGCATCCTTCACCCCTTTACAAACTCCTTGCACCTTTTATGTGTTTGTTAATCATGAGCCAAGGCCAGCTCTGAATCACAGGGTGCTGGGAGATCTGCTCCTTTAAATCTAGCGTTGTTACTCACTGCTTCTTTCATTCTGCCATTTTCCTCTATTTGCCTCTTCTTTCTGTGCTCTTGTTGCTTTGTCTTTTTAACCAGAAATTCCCCGGCCTCACCGCAGTGACATTTGCTGTTCCTGCCATTCCTCTCCCACTCCAGTGAGTGGCAATAGAAGAGCTGACAAGAGCGGTTTTCGCCCAGCCCCGCACTATGATCGGCAGGGCAGCACTCAAGGCAGGTCAGGGGGTGGGAGGAGAGCCAGGTTTTGGGGTGCCCCTTTCAGGCTGTCAGTTGCTATGGAAAGCTGCAGGCTCGGCCTGTGGCTGCCCGGCCTGTGGCTGCCCGGCCTGTGGCTGACTGCCGTGTGGTTTGGAGAAAGGCTTGGGCTCTCTGCCCGCTGCCTGCCCGCCAAAACCAGCAGGCAGATGGATTCCTCTGTGCCCCTCTTGGGCTTGGTATTTAACCTTTAGACTTTAACCCCGTCTTCGAACACTCTCATACCTCTCTCAGAGAGAGCGCAGTTGTGGAAGTCAAGGCCTGCAGATGGCAGGGGCTTGAGGGAGTGGGTGTGTCACAGCCGTTCACCTTCACCTCTGTTGCACTGTTTGTGTTTCTTGCTTCCTCTCTCTTTTACTCTCTTCTCACGGGAGAGGGAGCACTTCTGTCCTGAGCTCAAGGTGCACATTTCATGGGGCTTTGGGATGACAGGTCAAGCAGCAGCCTGGGGGAGCTTTAGTTCTACTGTGTCTCTCTGTGGTTCCTGTCACAACAGGAGTGTAGCCCTAGTTCGTGCCTGTGATGTTTGGGTTTTCTGAAACTCTTTCCCAGCGACTTTTCTGTTAACAAGAGACATGTTTTCCTAACCGTAACCTATGTTTACATTCCTTTCCCTAGGAGGGACTCCTTCTTGATGTCCCTCTGACTTGACCAATGTAATTGAAGAAGTTTGTCTTTCTTCCACCCATTGGCTTGTTCTTTGCAAAATAACATAAAAGGGAAGAAATTCTTGGGTAATAAACAGAGTCATTGTCAGCCTTCTGAGTCGAAGTCTGTGTCTTGTAATCTTGAACAGCATCACAGGAGACTTTCCTGTTTTCCAGGGCCACATTCCCAGCATACTCCTTTCCTCCTTGTAAGGTTTTTACTGCACAGCCTGCTGAAGCCAAGCTTCCTGTGATGCCGCATGAAGTTTTAGCTTCCCATGCAGCCAGGTCACTGCAATCTAGCCCCATGCACATAACACTGCAGGCCTTTGCACCTCCTCTACTGACAGCCTCTTCCTGCTTGTAGACAGAATCCCTTTGCAATCCTCATGGCCCTGCTCCCCAGCGCTAGGAACCTGCCCCACCACACCCCTGGCTGTTCACCCAGCCCCTGCTCTGGGTGCTGTCATCTCCAGGGACAGCAAATGGCCCACAGCAGGCAAGCCTTGAGTGGCAGGCACCACAGAGACAGGCATGCCTCTGGTAAGGAGAGTAACAAGGGGAACACTACCACAGATGTGGCCACCTTTCTGAGGTCCAACAGCACTCCAAGACTTTTGAGTGATTGCTTAGTAGACTCTCAGCTTAGGACAGAGGTAGGAAAGGTTTTGTAGGATGGATGGAAAGCCCATTCCTCCGGGTGACATCAGTACTTTGCTCAGGACACATGTTCTGGAGGTTGAGGAGAGTGTCTCAGTGTCACAGCTCTCAAGGTGACTGGTAAGGAGGTTGGGAGACATTGGTTGGGCTCATTAGTCAGAAGGTGTACTGAAATGGCACTGCCTCATTCACTGCACTTCCAGTAGGAGGAGAGGGGATGGACCATGCAGGACAGTTTGCAGAGGAGTAACTGGAGGAGGGAGGCGTGGGCAGAGTCATCACTGTAGTTAGGAGAAAGAGGAGCATCACAGCCCTTCAGTTCAGGTTGGCCTGAGAAGGTCTCAGCCTCTCTCAGACCCCAGCAATCTGGCATGTGACACATTTTCTTATTCCTGTAGCCTGAATGACTGCATCTTGGCACGTTTTGTCTTCACTAGGAGCCCAGATTGTTTAGGAAGCTTTTCCTCTAGGCCTTTATCTCAACTTTGTCATCAACAGAGACCCCTTAAGACATGTACCAGGACAAATGAGAAGGGGGTTGAATGCCTTCCTCAGCACTGTTGAATTTTGTCCCTTATATCCCTGGTACAGGATTGCTGCCTCCTTTCACCTGTTTCACACATCCACCTTTCCTCTCCCTCTCCTCCTCCACGTGAAATTTCTTTCCTTCATTCTTCTCTCACCAAAAGCCCCTCTCAGACAAATAGGTCCTTCCACCTACAATGTCTCCAGCAGTGGCGTGGGCTGTGGTGGGAGACAAAGGCAAACAGGACTGAGCCAATATCCAGTGCCTGATGCTCTCCACCTCATGCCCTCACTGTGAGCAAGGGCTGCTCTGCCCCACTGTACACCTGGTCAGAGGTTGTTTTGTCTCTATTGAGTGCCTTGGTGTTGCTGGGCAGGCAGTTTTGGGGAGCCCAGCCAGCAACCCAGAGCTATGCCTGCAGTCAAGGGACAAGACCTCTTTACCCCACAACCAAACTGAAATATTACTGAGGCTTTCTGGAGGAGGAGAGCTCCCAATGTGAACCAATGTGCACCACACTCTTGCACCACTCCCTGCCCTGACTTTTCTGCCTGGCAGAAGGGATCCATGAGCATCCCAGAGGGGACTGAGCTGGGAAGCTGCTCGCTCTCAGTGTGCTTGTCTGTGCTCACAGATCCATGGGGAAAGGAGGGTCACACAAGCCTTGCTTCAAGAAAGCTCCTGTCTGGTAGGCAAGGAGCTCTACAGCAGGCAGGGAGCTTGCTCATACCCTTACAGCTAAACGTTTCATCTCTTACACCTTTTCTCATTGTCTTTTTATTTGTAGAAGTATCCCCAGCTTCATCCAGTTCTGGGAATTTCAGCCAATTCACACCAGATTCAGCCACCAGTCCACACTCGTCATCCTTGTCCCCACAGCCTACAGCTAAGTCTCAGAAGGGCAGAGAATATGGCGTGGAGGGGATGAGGAAGACCAAGAGCCGGACAGCTTTCTCCAAGGAGCAGCTGCAAACCCTGCACCAGCGCTTCCAGAGCCAGAAGTACCTCAGCCCCCAGCAGATCCGGGAGCTGGCCATTGCCCTGGGGCTCACCTACAAGCAGGTGAACACAGAGACTTTGACCCACAGTGTACTGATCTCACAGTGGCTGAATGGCCACATAAGGAAGTGCCAGGATGGAAAGATGAGTCCCCAGCAGGGACTGAGGCAAAGGTGCCAGCTAACAGTTGCTGCCCTGCTTATTCATGCTCAGAGATCAGAAGCACTTGGGCAGATAGAGGGGTCACTGGCACCTCATTTGGGCCTCCCAAGTCAAGGGTCAGTTAAGGGTTCTGTTGCCAGCACCTGTAGTAGAATTGCAAACCCAGTGATGAATATGTTGTTCACCACAAACAGTCTCTACCCTGGGCCTGACAGCACTTCACAGAGTTTTTCATGCGCTGTGAACTTCACAGAAAGCCTGGCATGCATCTGTTCTCTGAATCACGGGACGTGCTGAAAGCTCTTGCTAGTGTCTCCCAGGGCTTATCTTGTCCAATATCTAATAATTGCTCCACACTCAGCACTGCCTGGCTGCTGGGCACGTGCTCCCTCCTCCCCGTGGGTGCTGCCAGGTTCACACATCACTGCCCTTTTAGGGTCTCTGCTAATCTCCAGGTAGGCTGTGTGCAGTGAAATGCTGCCTCCAATGATGCCTTCCTAAAGCAGGGGGGGCTGGGCAATGGGGCACAAGGGCTTGCAGTTACGAATCCAAAATCTGCCTGAAATTTGGATCTCAGATCTGGGAAAGGTGGCCTGGATGCCCTGGGACTAAAAAAGTTACACTTGCATTGTAAGTGAACACAAAGGGCACACACTGAACTGGTTCTGTCGGGAACAAGACAGGTGGGACAGTCGGCTCTTTCCTTCAATCCACATCCCTGCAGACATAGCCCGGGGGGGAAATGGCCCTGGAATTTGCCACAGCAAGGGGCTCTGAATTTGGGAACTGCTGGGTACAAGGAGCAAATCTGTCCCTTCTCTGTAGGCAAATATGCAGAAACAGTATCTTAAAAGTCTGCCTGTAGTGCAGGGGGCTTGTAGAGTTGTCGGTGGATCTGATTTACACCAGTCATTCACCTCCATGATCGGAATTAGTCGATTTGTCACAACTATCACTGTCTCTTGACACTGAGCCACCCCTCCCCCATCACACAGTAGCACTAGCCACCTGCTGAGGCTGCTAGACAGACCTCTCCCCTTGGCAATACCCCCCACAGGAGTTCTTAAAGGCTTTTATCTGCTGCTGCCCATCTATCTCTGCCATCTGGTCACTCTTCCTCTGCTTCTTCCTGCATGTGAATTTGGTAACCTTTGTTCTTCCCTCTTCTTTGCTGACATTTTCTCTGCTTTCCCTTCCCCACCCAGGTGAAGACTTGGTTCCAGAACCGGAGGATGAAGCTGAAAAGGTGCCAGAAGCACAGCCTGTGGAGCGAACGGGCTCAGTGCCTCACGCAAGTAAGAGCACAACATCATGGCTCTCCTGTCTGGGCAGATCAGTCCCCTATTTCCTCCATGGGGGAAACTTAAGCAAATGAGTGTGAGTGCACCTGGCCTCCTGGTTTGCTCAGCACAGAGGCACAGACTTGGCACCACTCCGTGTGCTGGTGGTAGCCCAGCAGTGGGCTGGCTATGCCACAGAAATGTTTCCAGGGAGAAGCTGTTTTCCTCCTATGTATATATGAATATATCTGTGGGAATGGACATAGTTCTTCTTGCCCTCCATGCCATTGCTGCTGGTCAGTAGACAATATGAAATGTGAAGGGACAGAGCCCCATTACGTGGGGCCTGTGGACACCAGTGAAGAGGCTGTGTGTTCTGACTCTCTGCCTTTCCCTTTCAGAGTGGCTTCCAGACCGGCAGTTACCTGGACGTGCACCCCAAATTCCACCAGGGCTACCCCGTCGCTGCAGCTGGCAATATCCAAACTGTGCCTGCCCCCTGTCAGCACTATGGAGCAGGGCAGAACGCTTACACAATCGTGACCAGCGAGGATGGAGGAGTCTTTGGCAAAGGCGGGGGGACCTGCAGTGTCCAGCAGACAGTGGGCTTCATTGCCCAGCACAAAGTAGACTTTTACCACAGCTATCCTGGCAGTGTGGAGTATCCAGGCTCGAAGACAGGTGAAGGCTGTAATTTTCACCACTCAGCCGCCATGGGGGCTCCTTTCCCAGCCACTGCCGGCCATCATCTTTATCATTCCTAAGCACTGTGGATGTGGGGTACTTGGGCAGCCAGGAATCAAGTCTTGTTCTCATCTCTCCCTTTGTTATTCGTGTGCCATCCACCTCAGGGACACCTTGTAGCTTAGAACCTGTTTTGGCACCCAGATGCGTGCCTGCAGACATGCAGCCGTGCAGGGCCCCGCTTGCCCAGGTACGTGCATGCAGAGCCCTCATTTCTGTGCCCATACACATGACTGGCACAGACAACCAAGCTCCCTTACAGCAGCAAAGCCCACGATCTGGCTACCCAGCTTATGCCCTGGAACTTCTTAATTATGGATCTTGTAACTTGTCCAAGGGGAAGCACAGATTCCTTTGGGGATCTCATTTCTACTCATCACTTGTACAGTTGTGTGTACGTAACACATGAAGCCAGGGGCACATGTGTGGAGAGCTGCTTGTACCTTTAACTGAAGTTGGAGTAGTTGTTATTGCCATGTGCCAGTTATCCATCTGAAGTGTAAACCATCAATCAGTTCTGTGTATCAGCCATGAGGTGAAGTGGTTAAGTGTCTAATGAAGGGAGATGTGACAAGTAGCTTGCAGAAAGGCTGGTAAGATGATCTTATAAGCCCTTCCTTCTAGTCTGTATCTTTCTGTGCCTCCCCTTGAGAAAACCTAACAGTGTGTTTAATTTGGCAAATAAAAAAGAGTATTTTTTAAGATGCACTATGTATTTTTATGTATCTCTTTTTCCCCCTCTGCAACAGAGTGTTGCAATATAAAAACCAGATGGAACATAAATAGCCATAGCAACCGTATGCCATTGTTATTTGATGCTGAAACTATAAACAGACATTTTTCTGCATTATTAGTGGATCAGCTTCATGGCTTTTGGCAATGCCAGGTGTCTAGAGTCAAAGAAACAGGTGAGTAACTATCACCCACCTTAAGAATTTTCCCTATCCAGCAATACTGAATACAGGGACTGTCATGGAGGGTACTATCATTTCTAAACTCGACTATGTAAGTGTCTAAGTACCTAAAACCAGATGTGTGTAGCAAAGTGTATGTAATCATAAGTCTCCAGTCCCCTGAGTCACAGGTTTTCTACCACTCTTTGATGATGACAACAAATTTCTCTTAATGCAGTGAAGTAGCTGCCATGGTTAAAAAAAAAGAGCATAAAATGAAGGCAGTGATTTCTGTGACTGGAATAATAAGAGGCATGGTCTTCTACTGGCAAAGTTGATTTATGTCCCTGTACCTTACAGCTGCTTGTTCCCTCTCCCACTCCCTCATGCAGACACTCCTTGACTCTACTGTAAACTGTATGGTGTGCTGACTTCGGCTGTGTTTGTTAATTTTCTTCACTGTATCTAGGATGGGGCTGTGTTTTGGATTTGTGCTGAGAATGGAGTTGATAATACAGAGATGTTTTCATTACTGATGAGCGGGGCTTGCAGTGTTAAGGCCTTTTCTGCTTCTCTTTAGCTCCCTGACAGCGAGAAGGCTGGGGGTGCACAAGGAGTTAGGAGGAGACACAGCTGGGATGGCTGACCCCAACTGACCAAATGGATATTCCATAGCATATGGCATTGGGGTCAGTCTAGAAAGCTGGGGCGAGGAAGAGGGGTACAAACAGAGTTTTTGTCTTTCTAAGGAATTTAATAAATAAGCATAATAAATAAATAAATAAATAAATAAATAAATAAATAAATAAATAAATAAATATAAGCATTTGTCTTTCTAAGGAATCGGCTGTGCTGTCCCAGAGGTGGCCTGCCTGTGGGAAGGGGTGAATTAATTCCTTGTTTTGCTTTGTTTGTGTGTGCGGCTTTTGCTTTACCTACTAAATTCTTTTTTATCTCAATCCACGAGTTTTCTCACTTTTAGTCTTTTGATTCTCTTCCCCCATCCCCGTGCTGGGGTGTGTTCAAGTTGAGTGGCTGAATGGTGCTTTGCTGCCTGGCATTGAACCACAACAGGTGGCCAGCATGATTTGGGGAAAGATAAGGCCTTTTGGATGGTGAGTCACATAATCTTGGCACAGCCCCCACCCCTTCCCCCTCACCAGCAAGTGGCTAAGGATGGGCAAGACTGTTCTTGAAACCATCAGAGGGCTGGGGAGCAATTAAGTAGACTAAGAAGGTGCTGGCTAATATCGGAGAGTGGACAACAATAGAGGCAATTATCAGTGCTATCACGCCAGAATGAAGATGTTTTTCAGCTCCTCTCAAGCTAAAAGTTCTGTTTACTTACCTGAATATAACCTCAAACTTTTCCATGCCAACCCATCAAAGGCTGCTGTAGGTGAAAAAAGTTGAGCTTGTGGCTAGCCCTCACTAAAATGTCTCAGGAAAAGGAGTCACATGTCATGCCCTGCTCCTTCAGAGATGCTTTAGGACAGACAGGATTTTGCTGTGGAGGCTCTGGGACTGGCTTGCAGAAAGCTGCTGCCTCTAAGAACAACTGTGATCTCCCTGCTATTGACCTTCAGCAAAGCAGTGCTAACAAACGCTACCAAATCTTGCAGTTTCCTCAGACAGTTTTTCAGGGGTCATCATCGAAAGACAAACCTGATTGCCACAGGTGGTTATGGAGTCCAAAAGCCTGCAGCGATTCCAACAGGCAAGTAAGCAGCTTCCAGGAAGGGAGATCATTGATGTCTGCTGTAGCAGGAGCTGCATTCCCAATGTCCTGTGTAAAAACAGCAGGAATGCAGCTTCTGCTAGAGGGAGTCCCTCAGCCCCAGCCAGCCAGAGGGACACAGGGAAGTTGGTTTCTTTTCTGATCTTTCTCTAATATCAAAGCAGTGATTTAGCTGGATCTTGAGGATCACCCAAAGCAGAAGTCCTATGGTGCAATTTGTAAAAGATTTGATGGTTTGGACATTTTCCAGCTGCTAGACAGCAGATGGACTTTTGTCAAGTATGAGAAATTAATTCTAGCCTGGTTATGAAAGAGGTTCCCAGATATGACCTGAGGGTACTCTTCAAAACTTTGGACAACATGAAGATGACATGGCCCTCACAGGTAGGAAGGGACTTGGGATTGTGGTTTCTTGTTTTGGGGATATTTTTCCTTTTATTTTAATGTCCAAGTGTAATGATTTAGAGTCATTCATGCCTCATGACTATTCAGTGTCAGCCAATATGCTGCTGCCCTCTGATGACAGGCAAGGCAATGCTTGACTGAAAATTTCTGAAACCCTGTTAGCTCAGCCTTCCAGTCATGCGGTGGAGTTAGATAACTAAATATGTTTACATATGCCTGTAGGGAAGAGCCTATTAAAGCAAAGATCATTACTTTTCTCTGCACTGGAGAGACAACTGAGGCTGTGAGCCCTTGCTCATGGATCACTCAGAAGAACATGTAGTTTGTAAAACCCCTGCAGGCCCACACTGACATGGAGAGCAAGGAATGATGTTGCTTGCACTGCTGGATGTGCTTGGTATTTTCCCTGTGGGACAGCTGGAACCCAGTGAACTACAAGAATAAAATCGTTGTCTACATAATCTCTACCAGACCCAACTTCTTCTGTTTAAGTGAGATTCTCTGCAAGTACAGCTGCAGCATTTTGTCACTGCAGATGTTGTAACTGTGGAGTGTATGCCCACAAGCTGTAATGCATATGAAGAGGTCTAAATCATCTTACAGCTTGATCCTGAAAAGATTTGCTGGCAAAGTGAATCATGTTTGCAGTGTGCAGAAGTCACTGTTATACAGCACAATCATGAGAATCAGCAGTCCTAATAGAGATGCAATGTATCCTAGCAGAAAGAGCTTTTGTTGGCATGCACTTAGTTCCTTAGAGGAAGTGATACTGCACTTCTGCAAGTGTGAGGCTGCAGGCACCTGCATCTCCACCAGTTTTGGTAGTAGTGCCCAATTACTTGTGCAGTTGATTCAGATGGTGATGTGATTCAGGCATGTGAAGGTAACAAGAGATCACCAGCTCTGTGGAAAGGCTGAGCCCTGTTTTTTGGTGGTTTTTTTTTTGTTGTTGTTTGTTTGCCTTTTTTTTTTTTTTTTTTTTTTTTTTTTTTTTAATTCCATAGGCTCTAGAAACACTTCTTGAGCAACTAGGAGTCCTTTCCAGCCCACCTTCCAAAACTCAAACAACAGCTGCTCCTCCTGTTCCCTCCAGCTACATGTGCTTGCCAAACCTGCAGACAACACAGGCTGAGCAACCAGGGGAAAAATACAGCCATGAGGGAACACTCAATTTTCACAGAACACTCCCCCAGTACATGAAGTAACACAAACCACAACATGCAGAGCAATCATTCTCGGCCCCAGGGCTGTTTTAGCAACAATATCTGATTCTGTAGAAATACAAGCAGAAGTTATCTGCCAGCAGAGCTCTGGCTATCTCCTTACCCTTGCAGCAGGCACATGGAAACAAAATATACCAAGCAGCACAGGTAAACTGCAGCAGGCATCCTCTGCAATTGCTCTGCAAAGATCTGTATACCTTACTTCATTAAAGACTGAACTCCAAAAACAGAAGTTGCTAATTTTAAAGGTGAAAGACAAGGCACAGGATATATGACTTTTATAGGTGATTTATATGGTTCAGCCTTATTTTTTTCAAGGCAGTTGTTGAAATTGATACTCCTGATTGAGAATTCTCCAGAATTCATACACAATACTATTGGGATATGACTCTCCCATCTGGATGAGAAAGAATCTCTTCTTCTGTAATACAGAAAACCACCTGAACCTGGCATTTCCCCCACTTCCAGGCCAGACTTACCTTTTTCTGCTGTTTTAGGGTTGGCAGCCCACACATTTAAGTGATTCATTCTTTTGTTCTTCTCTGCATGGGCTCAAGCCTCTGCTCCTCTCTCCTTCCTGTACCTATTGTACCTTGCCTCAGGAGCAGAGGATTATTAAAGGAAAGAGGGGATATGCTTTTGCAACCACACGAGCAGGTTCTGTTCAGCCAAGGACCTGAGCAGTCAGCTGCCAGTTTGGCTAATTGTGTTCGTGGGAGTACCCCTTGAATTACCCCTTTCAGGCAGATGAAGGGCTTCAGTGGTGTAGTGTACTTAAATGAACCCGGGATTAAACCCAAACACAATTTCTGCTAGTTTGGAGTATGACTAAATAGCAACTTAGTTCTGGTTTTGTTTCAGTGCTGGAGGCAGGAGATCCAGATACTTACAGACTTCTGTTGCCATTTGGGGTCAGTACAAGAACCACAACAGAGCTGCATATTTAATTATGCGGGATTCCAGACCTCCAGTTGTGACCTTCTGGAGCACCTGCAGGAGGCCACACAGTATCTAGGACACTTTCTTTTGCTCCATCCTCCTTCTCCAATACTTTTTTTTTTTAAGCCCTGCTGTTTAAGGGCTAATATAAGCCCGTTACAGGGCTGCACATGCACTAGGCTACATATCTGCATATTAAAAACTGGCTGATGGAATAACCACTCTCGTAGCCGGCTGTTCAAATGCAAGCTGGTGACATCGTCACAGCATTAAAATAGAGTGATTTATTTTCAATTCAAACAACTTCGTCAGAACATTAACATTAAGAACATTGAACATTAACGAGAAAAAGCAATAAAACACAATCTGAACATAACATAAAACATGCTTGGTAACACTGCAAAAAACAAACTTTATGAAAAATTATTCTGCAACAACAAATAGTCACCTCCTTTGCAATCGAAGTTCTGCTGCAAAACACGCAGGGCAAGGATCAGATATCACCTGCTAGAGAGGCAGCAAAGAAGGTGAGACTTAAACAACAAACAGACCCTAACAAACTCTGCTGCTCACAGCTGTAACATTGCACACTAGCCTCAAAGAATGAGATTCAATCTCACCAATACCCAAGAGCATCTTTGCCAAGGGTTAGCTATGAACAGACAGGCACACTAAACAGGAAACTAACTCCAGGCAGCAGGGTGCTGAGCCCCTCCAGTAGTTAAAACAGCAGTAGTGGAGGAGGGGAAGAAAACGAATAGACCACGTATCCCTGAGTCAAAACCCTGGAAATCCCATGAGTGAACACAAGAGATGGGAGAAAAAAAACCAAACTTAAACCTGGGACTCATACCCACTCTGGGTCCCCATGGGATGCCAAGGTAACTGGCATTGATTCTGTACAGGAGAGCTCGAAAATGGTGTGACAGTGTCAGAGGTGCTCTGGAAGTTGAAGGCGTCTTCTACCTCTACACTGACATAATCTATGTTGTCAAAGTAGCTGTGATAGAAGTTCATTTGCTGGCTCAGTAAACCCATGGTTTGCTGGCTATTGCAGCTTGTCCCACCTTTTCCAAGGAGCCCCTCATCCTCCACAGACACGAATGAGTACAGGTTCTGCCCGTTCCCGTAAGTCTGTCCGCTGCTGTAAGCCTGGTGCACGTTGGGCACAGCCTGAAAATTCCTGCCGGCGCCCACAGGAAAGACCTGGTGAAACGTGGGTGCAATGTCCAGGTATGCAGCCTGATGGACCCCATTCTAGGAGACAAAGAGAGTCATTCAGCAGTGCAGAACCACCCCAACGGCCCATTCTTTTCCATGGATCCTCCTTTCTCCCCCAGCCCCTCCTCCAAGGCGAACAATAGCGCCTTGTTCATGCCCATTGTCCTCCCAACAGACGCGTAATAGCGGAGATGACCGGCTCTTCAGCAGGTAATCTCCAGCTCAGCGTTGTCTAGGAACACCACGCTGGGCGGAAACCAACTTAAAAGAGACACCCCTGTAAGCCCTATTATGAGAAATACAACTGGCTTGGTAATATTGAGTCCTGAGCATTGCTCGAATTAGCAGGTTGTACACGCTAATTAATGTTGGGCATCCCCGCAAACTGGAGGTGCCGTGACTGGTGGTGATGGAGAAGTTTACTCACCTGTGGTAGATACATCCCTTTATCCACCCACTGGCTCTCCTTTTGGCAACGCTTAAATTTCATCCGTTGATTCTGAAACCACGTTTTAACCTTAAAGTGATGCAGAAAGGACAAAAGAAATTAGAAATTAATTTTTACGAGGTTACTACACATCCTTATTTCTGTTACAATTCAGTTTCTGATTGACTTCTTAATATTATAAATTATTTCAGCAGCTAACAACGTGCAGCAGATGCAGGTGGCTGTGAAATCGGAGCTCAGACATGGAAACTAACATTCCTGCTCCAGAGATCATCACCGGATCTTTCCTGACGTCAAAAACCTAAAGCACCAGCCAAAGCAAACTGCAGAAATCAGGTTGTACAGCACCATCTCACTGCCGTGCCAAGGTCAGGGCTCAGGACCCCAGGAGGGAGTCGTTCCTTCAGTCACACACAAGCAGCTGGTGGAACAAAGACCCTCTCTCTGGGGAGAGATCACGGTGCCACGCCAGCTAGGAAAGGCCCCTTGCATAGCAGTGCAGGTATCTTCCTACATTCAGAGGCAACACATGTCCCTACAGAACAGTAACCTGACTGCATAGCCCTGCTTGGTTGCTCTGCAGGCCCTTTCGAACACCTGCACCGAGTGGGTGGATAGCGCTGGAACCTAACAGAAGAAGATTGAATCATAGATTTTTCACACCCTCTGCTCTTACAAGATAGCGAAAGAAACTTATCCCTCGGGTCCAAGGAAAAAAAAATAAAATAAAAATAATAAAAAAAAAGGACCCCAACTCAGCTGCTGCTCAGAGCAAGATATTCACCTGCTTGTAGGTGAGCTCGAGGGCAGCAGCCAGCTCCCGGATCTGCTGGGGGCTGAGGTACTTCTGGCTCTGGAAGCGCTGGTGCAGGGCTTTCAGCTGCTCCTGCGAGAAGGCTGTGCGGCTCTTGCCCGTCTTCACCACAGCCTTGCCTTGCGCCTTGGCCTTCTGCAGAGAGGAGTGGGGAGACGGGCTCCCTGCTGCCGTGGGGCTGGTGGCGGAGTCGGGAGTGTAGTACTGGGTGAGTGTCCCAGAGCTGGAGGAAGCCGGAGAGTCAACTGAGGAGACAAGAGAACCGGCGTGAGGAAAAATAAGGCAGGGAAGACTCAAAACCCTCAAAAGACCAGTTTCTCGGGAGAATTTAAGATTGCGGGTGCCCTGGGGACTCGTAGGGGCTCCGCGGCCGTGGGTAGGGCGGGGATGTGGGCACAGGCCGCCTCTGTTCGCCCTTTTGGCCCGTCCCGTCGGGGCAGATCGGCCAGGCTCCGCCGCCGGCAGCAGCAGCGCCCGGCTCCCGCCGCCCCTCCCCGCCGAGAGGCCGACGGAGCCGCGGCCACCGCAGCCTCCCCGGGGCCGCCCGCAGCAGCGGCATCGCCTCCCAGCCGCGGGGCACACGGCCGCTCCCAGCCCCGGCAGCCCCACCGCCTACCTGAGGGACTGGGCGTCTTGGCCGCGGGCAGGGAGAGCGCGTCCGGCGCCGGAGGCTCCTCGGCGGGCGCGCTGTCGGCGCTGCCTGCGGACAGCCAGCAGTAGTCCCCGTACCTGGCCACGCCGGGGTAGGACACGTAGGGCGGGGTGGCCAGGTGGGCGCTCATGGCCTGGCCGGGTCCCCCAGCCCCGAGCATGAAGGCGATGTGATGGTCGAGACGGGCAGCCTGCGGACAGAGACCCCTTTGGGGGGAGATGCTTTAAGTCCTCCCTAGCCTGGCCTTGGCTGAAGGGTATTGTCATGGCCATTGTCATGTTAAAAGTTGGTTGATTGGGGGGAAGGGACTTCCAGGGTATTCAGGGACCGGGGGAGGGCTGGGACACCGGCGCTTGCCTACTTGGCTCGTAGGTGCCACGGTGGGGATGAGTACATCGCTCCCTGCTGGGGCGCGGGAGGGAGGTCCTTGCTCGCCCCTCGGGGCAGCAGGGCCTGGGCAGTGTCGCCGGGTGCGTCGGACGGAGCCTGGCGGACACCCCCCCACCCCCACATTTCACACTCGTTCTCCTCACAGGTCCCCACCCGAGCAGAAAGAATGGTCCCGGAGCCGGCCGCGGGGCATGCGGAGGCTTTGTGCGTCTGCATTGCAGATCGCAAGCATCGCTGCCAGCAGATAACGCCGCCACCTCCCCGCACATGGCTCCGCACGGGGGGCAGGGGCCCTGGCCCTGCCGAGCGGTGTCTGCATGGCGGGGAAGAGGGCTCCAAGAAAGCCAGGCTGCGGCTCGCCCAAGGCCGAGTCAGGCAGTCCTGTTCTGCATATTTTCCAAGCTTCTTTCCCCCGCCATTTAAGACTTTTTAAGAAGCGTTATATTAAAACAAAAATAAAAAGAATTTTTTTTTTTTTTTTTTTTTTTTGCTACACAGCAGGGGGGGGGATGAGAATCACTGGTTCAGATCCAAAAGGAGATAAGAGCACTGCAGCTGTAAAAGAGCTTTACAGATATTAAGGATTGGAAGTTAGGGCCTACGGCCTTCTTGGGGAGAACAAACTCTTTCCCTTGCTATTTTCCTCCCCCAGCTATTACTGCTTACTTTAAGGAAATTAAAATCTTATCGGGAGGATCTCACAGCCCGGGAGTTGCAAAACCTGGAAAACCACCTGGAAAAAGTACAAATGAGGGCATGTGATGCATCAAGCAAATTCCCCACCTCCACCAGTGCAAGGAAAGAGGCAGGGGTGTAGCTACTAACCTGCTGCACTGTTAAACGTCTGTAGGACCTGACGGGGAAAGACTTGCCTTGGTTTCAATTTATCTCCGCCTCCCATCTTGAGTCATAATGAGAAATGAGCCCCAGCTGCTCCCCTGAGTCGGCAAGGAAGGGTCCTTGCCGGCCTTTCTTTTGATCACCTCCTAATTAATGATTTAGTTTCTCAGAATCCGGGCAAGATCCAGTCAGGACTATTCGGAAAGTGGGAGGAAGAGATTATGATCGGGTGGAAGGGATGAAAATACCGGGCTAGAGCCTGGTTCTGGCCCCCAAAGCGAGCAGAGGCAGCCGGGCTGTGGGTTTCGGGCGGGTCACTTGCTCGGGGCTCGCAGTGCAGATGCACGATCGGAAAGGGATTTCTCCCTCGGACGCGAAGCCGTCCTGCTGCCCTTTGCGGGGCAGAGAGCCGCCGGTCCCCACGTCCCCTGCCGGCACGGCTGCCCCGGGACACGCGTGATCCCCGTGTTCGGGGGCTTTCCGAAACCGAAAAAGACGGAGAAGCCCGCGGGGTTTGTACAAAGCACGGCCCCGGCGCTGGGCGGCCCCAGGGGCTGCGGGAACGCCCGGGGACACAGGGCTGGTGAGCATCAGTCGCGGCAGAGGGATTGGAGTTTTACAGACCGGGTAACACCGCCTCTGCCAGCAAATCCTCCCTCGGAGAGCTGCTGTGCGTTTGGAAAGGCGGCAGGACTGCTCACAGCTAGCGATTTTCATACGTGCATCAGTTTTTGCGTATGCATCATCTTCTGCCCCAGAGTCAGACCTCTTTGTAGTGAGCATGCAACTGGTTTAATTTCCTCCCCCTTTTTAATGTCTTTGTTCATATTTTCATTTTCTCGTCCCATTCGTCCTCCATTCCCTTTGCTTTATGCTTTAACCACCAAATATGTTTTCCACATACCCCTTCCAGTGAGGATAATTTTCCCCCTCACCCCAACAATATCTCTAATCAGGTCACCAATATTTTTTTTTAATGTAATTGTTAGAGAGATAAGACCTGTGTAAGTCTATAAAAGCATAGCATTCAAAGTCAGCATTTATTTAGGAAAAGAAATCCAGTTATTTTTCCCCAAATAAATGATACACATGGAAGCATATTGCAAAGGTAAATCCAGAATTCATACAGACACAGGGAATGCTATGGGAAACATGATAGGGATGTTTTGGAAGCTCACAGGGTGATCAGGTCTGGAACATCTGCCTGTGGCACCATCAGTCTTCAGATTGGATATACTGCCCATGAATCTCTAGAGCTGATGTGCTTTTTAAAAATACCAGTTGGGAATGACTCAGAGCAGATGCAAGTATCCACTCGTGTTTCTTTTGGAACTGTTTTCAGCTGAAACAGCAACACAGGTCAGATCTAGTCAAATCCTGTTTTTCCCAACAGGGCCAAATAGTAGGAACAATTTGGTTTTTGACCCTGGATTGTGTCCCCCTCTTCCTTCGTTCTGTGGCTACCCCCTTCTTTTTAAGTTCTGAGTTTGTTATGAGCTCATTATGAGCATTGGTCAGGTGAGTATTAAGTTGGCTTATTCTTGACACCCATACCCTCGTCCATGAAATTGTTTGTAAAGGCATTAGCATACATTTTTCCTACCAAATATATGGGACTGAATGCAGCCACTCACTGGGCTGTAGCATCCTCTAACAATCCCTTTCTGTAGTGCTTCAGCAGCAGAGGCAGAAGCTCAGGTCCAAGAGCAGTCTTGGCCTGTTTGTCTAAGCACAGTGAGATAGGACTGTGTCTGGAAGGTGTTTTATCCAGGAAGTTGCCCCTGCAAGGATCTCCCTTTATTCTCAGTGGGATCACTACCTTCAGAGGGTTGGGGCTCAAGCTTGCTTAGAAGTGATGCAAAATCACCAGTTTACATAGATGGAGGCTGGGCTCACACCACTGGGTCAGAAACGCTGGGGTTTTCCCGACTCAGAGCATCGCTAAACTCATTTTGATCAACAGGATAATAATTACAGTGGTAGAGATTGTCTCAAATTCGGCATAGATCGGGTGCTCTCCTGCCGCCTGTGGCTGGCTGTAATGTGGGTCATTACCTGTGTTTTGGTAAGTGTTGTGCGGTGCCACTGCGTGTCGCTGTGCATTCTGCTCATGCTGGCGGTGCTCAGCGAGGGCGCAGGGCGCTGGCTCGGTGTCCCTGAACAGGGAGCCATGGCCAGAACCCCACTGCCCCTCGGAGGTTTTCCTGGGAACCACCACCCTCTGACAGCGATGCGTGTGCTTGGGGAAGGCAGCTAGAAATCCTTGTGTTCTGGTGAGCTTCTCTGAGCTTTCGCCCAAAGCAGGCACCTTTAATCTTTTTATTTTGTTTTTGTTGTAACTGAACACTCCCCACATCAGGCGTTTGAACACACTCCTGCCCTGCAGACCTCAGTACTTGCCCAGCCCTCGGCTCTGGACAGCCTGTCCCCTGTAGCATGGTCATAGCCTGCAATCTGGATCCAAGATGACAGACTGTAAAAGGAAGGGAATCAAGAAAGAATAACAAAAATTAGGCTCTCATTCATATTAAAATACTGTTTTCCTTTCTCTTGACTCTTTAGGGGAGCAAGTAGAGAAAAGGACAAATCTTCTCCCTCCCCCTGACAGCTCAGTCTCTCAATGCCCTGAGAATCACTGGGTGATGTGGCCCTTTGTTAGCAGTGCAGGGGCAGACTGGCACAGGGCATCCATGGCACAAAGCCTAGTGCCTCCCTGAAAAGGCAAGAAATCTGCATGTCAAAAAGCAGGTGGGAGGCAGGCCAGTGAGAACACGAATTTCTAGGGTTTGATAGGTCTGCTCTTTCTTTACTAACCCTTCATCCGTGCCTGCCATGCAGATGATGCCAGAGTGCTGTAGCTGTAAAGCACTCATCTCAAGCAGCATGCCCTACCAGTGCCCACCAGCTGGAATATGGAGCAGTCTCTTGCAAGCAGCTTGGAGCCAGGGTTATGCCAAGTCCTGGGGAGCACGGAGAGATGTGCATGGCGGGCAAAAACCTTCCAAGCATCCTCTCTGCTCCAATCCTCCCCTCTCCCTGCTATCCCAGATGTGGTTGTTCCCACAAGCTCAGTTAGTAGTCCTCTTACTAAAAGCAAACAGCACAGACAGAGCTGAGTTCAAATGCTTTCTGCTGTTTCCGCCTTACGGGGGGAACGACAAATCCTGTGTTTCGCACTGTTCCGAGGCCCTGGGCATGGCAGGAGCCACCTCCCCCACTCTCCTCAAAAGGCTGCACTACATCAAGCACTTTGTCTTCTGTTCTCCAAACCCACACCACTTATGAACTTTGAAATTACAGAGCAGGGTTTGGTTTGTTTTTTTTTTTTTCCCTCTCCCCTGAGACTTCTTTGTCTTCCTCATTCTCATTTCCTACAAAACCCAGCGCTGCCAGGGCCCTCAGTTCAAGTGGGACATGGAAGTGGTGCCTAAATCTCCTGCTCTCTCGAGTGCACTGCGTATTGTGCCACCTGCATTCTCCCACATCTCTCATCTGAGGATGATCCCGTGTATGTCCCCATTGTAAATTAATATCAGGACAGACCTAATGAGGATTATGTGCCAAGTGGGTGGCTGTAATCACACTCGTACAGGCCCTAAGTAGGCACGCAGTCTGGAAGTGCTTCTAACACATCCCACAACCGAATTCTTTCCAGTTAGCACATACTTTTCAGGCAGCTCACTGTGCCAAATCTGTGCTATCTGGGTTTTTCATAAGGCCCAGGAAGTCCCCAAAGGAGCAGATCACCTGTGATGCAAATGCCTAATTACAGAGAAGGCAAGGAGTAGGAAAAATGGTACTCAGTTTTCAAATCTGTCAGGGGTTGAGACAGGGATCCCCCCCCATTGCCTGGCCCTTGCTCCCACCTATGCACCCTCTGCTTTTCTCCAAGACGGGGTTTTGCACATGCATTCAGGAGCGATTAGCAAGTGTTAGAGCCTGAGGCTCCCTGGCTGGCACCCGATCTACATCTGAATGGCAGAGCCGGGTAAGCCCTGGGCTGTGGAATGGGATCTGCAAGTGGATGCTGTCTGCGCCGCCTGACGGAAGAAAAAGATTTACCTGCTTTTGTCTGACAATATTTAGATGGCCGACTTGGCTGAGATGGAAAGAGAGAGAGACAAAGAAGAGACGAACAGTGAGAGGCTGCAGCTTTTTTAACTAGGTGTCATTTGTCTAGCAATTAAATCCAGTGAAGGGTGGAAAGTGGGTAGGGGAACATAGCACTGGCATCAGCTACTGGTGTAAAGGTTAAAATTATCTGTACTTCATCATGTTTAAATTCCGTGGAGCTCAGATTAGGCTGTGGAAGCACAGCTTGTGGGGGCACCAACAAAACACCAAAGAGACAGTAGTATGGACTGCACCTCTCCCCACGTGCAAGGTCAGAAGCCACAGACTCATACACTGAAGAACTCCACACCCCAGACTAGTGTGGCAAAACAAAAATGCTTCTCCAGCAGAGCTTAGTCATGATGGAGCAATGACCGTCTGCATTGAGAAAAACATTTTGCTGGAAGTTCCTTGTTTAACCCCAGTTGTGTCTTTCATGCAAACTCTGGGGTTAAGGCAGGCCTGAGAACACCTTCTCTTAATCCCACTCATGACTATATCACTCTACTGTAATTGTAAACAGCCTAATAATAGTGTCAAAAGTGCTTGCAGATGCAAAGTAACCTTGCAGAGTCTATCATGGCTTTAGTGCAGAGATGCAGGTGTTGAACCGTGATCCAGCCGGGCCCTCTGATGAGATAGCACCTCACATCTCTCTTCACTCGCTGTAAAACGAATAAAATAAAAAAAAAATCATGGATAAATGACTGTCTAACTAATTGAAGTTAGGAAGTGGTCTGTTTATTCAGCCACCAGGCAACACGGGGAGTATTCTCCCAAAGATGTGTGCAAAAATCACAGAGCTCTAGCCCTTTATTTATCTACAAAAGTCTTACATATTCATTCAAGTACTCAAAACCACTTATACATATACATAATCCTAGCACCTCCTACCCCCACTTTGTATTAAAATGAGCTCGAAGTCCTTTACGCCTGTGCAGTTCTTCTCTCAATTTGGGTTGCTGGCCCTTGAAATGGGTCAGTGATCTTGAAGGATGAAATCAGAGACATCTTCCTTGCAGTGAACTTTTTACCTTCATCTTGTTGGCTGGCTGTGTGACCTCTTGGGCATAGTCCAAGCCTGGTTCCAATTAGCTTCTGTGTCCAGGTGCAGCCATGGTTTCTTCTTTATCACTATGGTTCATCTATCTTGTTGCCTTCTACAAACACAACTAAAACGAGCAAGTAATACATTGCCTGAACTCTAGCTTAATCATCTAATAATTATTAACTTATACTTCATCTCTACTCTTCTAACTTAAATGCTAATATGAATTGCTTTTAGCAATTACTCCTTAGCTAAAATCTTAACTCTTTAAATTCTTAACTCAACTGCACCCATCAGATTTCACCAGTTCTCCAGCAGAAATGGTCAAGTCAGGTGCAGTTTGTCTCTCCTCTGCCACTGCAGTTCACAGACAGCATGTTGGCACAAACCACTGAAGATTTCAGTTTCTATCAACATCCACCTGCTCTGTGAACCAGTGTGCTGGCACTCTTTTTTCTGTGATTTGATCCCCAGAGAATATATGTACGCTGGTTATGGGATTAAACATTATCCTCTTCGTGTACTGACCTCCTTGTGCCTTGAGAGCTGCTTGGAGCATCTGGAGCTGTCCTCAAGGTGCTGAATGATGTGGTCATGGAAGTGCCAAGGGCTGCTGGCAGCCTGCTTAACAGCAACCTGCAATGGCACCAGGGAACAGGAGGAAAAGCAAATTCTCAGAATCAGGCTGTTCTATGTAACATCCTTCTTGTAGCTTTAATATTTCCCTTATGGTGAAACACATGAACATCTTGTTTCAGTCTCCTGAAGTCAAGGCCAAAAGGGAGGGAATTAGTCCAGCGGGAACAGGTGCTGATTTCTGCTCTCTCTGTGTAACCAGGAGCAAGGAGGCATTCTTGTCCCATGACAATCAAAGACACACATGGACTTGGGTGGCACTGAAGTTTGAGATTTTTTTCTGTGCTTGTAACAGTGGACCTGAGCACACACTCTGACCCTTTATTTACACCTGGCAATACATGCATTCCAGGAGAAGGAAATAAAGCTAGACACAGTGAGAAAAAGCTGAGCCACAAGTAGAGGGGAGGTAAGAGGAAAAGAGAACAGAAAACCATTTTATTAGGTCCAGGTTCCTAGATTGCCTTCATCGTTATGGTGTCTGAGCATGTTCCGGTGGAGTGTTCAGCGGCCTGACTCAGATCTGCCACATGTGGTTCTTTGTCTCTTTCTCATCCTCTCCACAGGGAGACAGCTGCACAGGTTGTGGGAGATTTAACTTTGGCTCAGCAGGCTTGGGTTTGGGGCTTGTTCATGCCATGCTCACAGCTGTCTGTATTTGAGGTGTGTGTTGGAAATGTGCACCGTTTACTCGAAAGCAAAGCGGTGAGACCAGGGCATGCTGTAGCACAGGCTTGTTACAACCCCTAAGACAACTCTGCTTCCTGCTTAGACTAGATTTGCACAGGGTTAGAGAGCTCCCTGCTATCAGTACAGTGGAACTGCTGAGACCAGTAGATGTCAGCTGTCAACTTCAGAGCCAGCCGTAAAGGAGCCTCTACATACTGGCCTGAGGCCACTGGGTACATCAAGATGCTGAACCTGTAAGCAGGGGCCAGCTTCAGTTAGAAAACACAGCTCAGATGAAAGAAAAAGCAGGTCAACAGCAATGGGTGAAACACTGCTCAGTCCCGTCCTTGTGCTCTCCAAAGTCTACTGACTTAGGAGGTTGCCTATGCTGTTTGCCAGCTGATGTTGGAAGGGAAGGAGAATTTCTCTTTATATGAGTTGTCAGCAGAAGTATAACTGGCCAGTTGGTCTGATCAGTATTTTGGGATGTAGAGTACTTAGCATACAGTAAATGTCCAAGCTAAGTGAGGGATGTCTGCTGTTGCGCTGTGCTGGGTCCATCACTAACCCATGTTCACCAGCAGACAGCTCCAGGCAGCATTCCATACCAGAGAAAGACCTTACTTTACCACAGGGACCACTGTTCTAGGGTACATCTCCAAGCCAGCTCTTAGCTCTGTGGTTTGGTTATGGATAATGATGGAGTTTGGACAGTTTGAAGCTAAAAAATACCAACTGAGATGGTGGTTAAACACTCTGGCAGTGATCTGAAAGAGTGGTGTCAAAACTGCAAGAGAATGCCATGTGATGACACTGGGTAGTTCTGTGGCAAAATGATCTACCCATGGCCTGATCTGGTGTGAACTAAATGGTCAAATTATCGGGTATAGGGAAGGACTTAAAATAATACATCAACTCTTCCGTATAACTGACAAAAGAAAAATACTTAACTAAATACTTCCCAGAAACAAGTCACTGCCCTCCCTCCCCACCCTCTGCAGTGCACATAGCATTGCATTGCAATTACTTTTGTTTGTCCTCGCCCCCACCCACATGCCAGGGAACTGAGGCACAGGGCTGTGTGGTGGCCCAGCATTCCTGCCAGGCCTGGAGCAAGCATCAGGCGATTCACAAGTCTTTGGCAGCTTGCATTCTTAGGCTGAGCAGGAGTGAAGATCCGTGTTCTGCTAGAGTGAGGGTTTGCCCTGGCATCACTTCGTGGCCAGGCTGCCGTTTGTATTCAGGGGAGCAGTGCAGAGGCTTGTGGCCCTGCTGCTTTCCGTGCCCCAGCGCTGGGCGCTGCCCAGAGGGAGCTGGCTGCGTTTGTCACAGAGCTGCTCCCGCAGCATCTCCCGCAGACCCTTGCTGGGACAGATATGCCCTGCCAGGGGGGCAGCGTGGCAAAACAGAGCCGCAGGGAGCTCTGGAGCTTCCATTGTGTGCTGCTGCCTTGTGCTGCTGCCCAGGGAGAGGGGCCATCCTGGCGTCACCCTCAAATCCCCCCAGGCCTCGGAGGGAACGCCATTTCAGGCAGAGAATGAGTCACTTCACATCAGTCCAAGCAAGCGCGCTGACCCGAGTACGCAGCTCCTCCGGAGGGGTCTGCGTTATGCAATCAGCTCCATCCCACACCCGAAAAGAAGAAGAAAAGGGTAACCCTGTCAGCATCCCAGCGCCGCGGCGGGGAGCCCATCCAGGTTCGGCGGCAGTGACGGGCGTGAGGGGAGAGCCCCTCCTGGGACACAGCAACAGGTGGAGAAGGACCCCTGGAGGAGGCCAGCCTGTCACAGACGGGTCGCTTCTGGGAAACCCGAGCCTCCTCCGGCTCGGCACGGCTCGGCACGGCTCGGCACGGCCGCATTCTGGGCCAGGCGGCGGGAAGGCTGAACGGCAGGGCCGGGGGTCACCCCCCCCGCCACCGCGGCCCTGCGGTGCTTCACCGTGCGGCGGCCACCGAGCGGCAGCAGACAGCCGCGCCGGGAGGCTCCCGCATCCTGCACCCCGCCTCCCGCATCCCACCTCCCGATCCTGCATCCCGCACCCCGCCTCCCGCATCCCACCTCCCGATCCTGCATCCCCCAACCTGCCTCCCGCATCCCACCTCCCGATCCTGCATCCCGCACCCCGCATCCCACCTCCCGATCCTGCATCCCCCAACCCGCCTCCCGCATCCCACCTCCCGATCCTGCATCCCGCACCCCGCCTCCCGCATCCCACCTCCCGATCCTGCATCCCACCTCCCGATCCTGCATCCCGCACTCCGCCTCCCGCATCCCACCTCCCGATCCCTCACCCTGCATCCCGCACACCGCATCCCACCTCCCGATCCTGCATCCCGCACCCCGCCTCCCGCATCCTCCACCCCGCATCCCGCATCCCAGCAGGAGCGGTGCCCGCCCGCCGCGCCGCCCCCGGGGGCCCCGAGCAGCTCCGGCGCCGTCCCCATCGTTGGCGAGGACGTGCCACACGACGTGCAGGGAGCGTGGTGAACCGCACCATGATGTGCAATGGTATCAGCCACAACAGCACCTAAATCCAGGAATCTGCCTTTACACAAAACACAGCTTCTCCCCCAGCACAATGTTTCTGTCCTTGCCCTTGACTTCCCTTCTTTAGGCTCGCAGCTCGCCCCTGTGCTTTGGACATGATTTCCTGTAGCTGGCAGCAAACCCCAGGCGCAGCCTCTGTAAGCCGGCGTTTGAACTGGCATCACCTAACTGGCTGCAAGCTGGCTCAGCTTAATTGCTGCAAAATGCACATCTTCTCCTGTTTGCACAGAGGGAGGGACTAGCATCCTTTCGAGCGTGACGTGCCAGACTCCAACTGTCTTTTCTTCGCAAAGGGAAGACTGAATATGACACTAGGAATCTTGTAGAGGTGTTCTCTTGGCTGTTCTCTCTGGCAGCTGAGACTCACTCCTCTTGCGTTTCATTCACTATGACGCCGCTGTTACCAGCTTCTGGCTTTGCCGCAGGCCGATAAAATTCTCAATGGGTGCTTCTTTTGCTACGTGTGCTGCAGGCAAGTGACTCATGCCCTAGAGTTTCCATTCCACAGATACCCATACAATAAATGTCCCAAATGGGAGGAATTTCCTGTGCAAATAAGCACTTCATCTTATAGAATAGTTTTCTTCAGAATAGTTTCAGAAGATGTTAATCTGTAGGGTGACAACCCTGGGGGGTATGTGGCCTGAGGTCCTGGAGGGCTCATTAGCTTGAGAATCAAGCAGGCTAAATGAAAGGAGGCTGAACTTCCCCTCCTTTAGGATGATGTTGCTAACATTTCCCAGCAGGACTGCAGCATATGCCAGAATCCAGTCTGGCAAAGATTAAGGGCTTCATTCACACTAGGAGCAGGAATTTCTTTTCCTCCCAACCAGCTGTCACGATCTTCTGGTCTGTCTCCCCTGTGCATGGACTGAGTAAACTTTGTAGTGTGGACTGTCCAGCATTTCCTTCCCTTAGCACAGTCAGGATGGAAGTGTGGATGTCTCTGGCCCACCACTGATCTCCCCTCAGGCTTTTCCACTTATTTTTGTTCTCTCATATTTGCTTTTACTTCTCTCCTCCATTTTTTCCTGTTCATTTTCTTCTCCAGATGGCCTGTCATTTAAAGTTCTCATCTCCCTGTATTTTTTTTTTCCTTCATGACTGTATCTCCCTGTTATATTTCCTTGATTCTGTGTGATGTGCAGCAGTCTGCGGCCACCAACCAAAGCAAGCTTCATCTGAAGACAAATATAATCTCTGAGAGAGCTGCTTTTGAAGCACCAGTTGCTTGAAGCTGCATCTGTAGTTGACATCACCTGTAAAGATGCAGGCACCATTTTTTTTTTTCATGGAGAAGGACAAGTGTCATGGTTTTGTGGTCCTCCTTCACTGCTGATCATTGATATTGTAGGGATAGTTAGATGCTCTCAGCATGCATGGTGCTGGCACCACTAAGGACATCAGTGCTGAGAACTTTCCACCAACCATGCTGCTGTGACAGCCTCTCTGGCATGGTGACAATCTGTCCAATCAAACCAGGGAATGGTATCAACTTGGCAGCTTCATCTGCTTTCCAACTCTGCCTCCTAGATCACAGTCAGATTGCATCAGGTTTCTTTGCGTGCTCAGAGGAGCCAAATTAACAACAGTTTTTTTAATCCCCAACTTTCAGCTGTTTCTATGCTCTCCTGTATGCTGCTCTCTCTCTCTGGTTTTTATTTATTTGTTTTGTTTTGTTTTGTTTTGTTTTGTTTTGGGGTGTGTGTGTCAAAATATTTTGTGTCTTAGAAGAAAGCCTCACAGGTAGTCCTTTCCTGCCTAACAGTAAGGATGACAGGATCCCAGGAAGGTTCTGTGTCTTTAGCACAGTGAGATTTAGGAGTTCATAGCCAGGGGGCAGGAGGACTTTCCTTCCCTATAATTTTTAATATCCATACTAATTTCAGTGTCTTGTGGACACTAACCAGCTCAGTAGTCCCTTTGGCTATGACAGTGCTCACCTCTTATTTTAAACTCAGAGACTTCCCTTGGGGCACTGTCCTGCCCCAGTGGCAGCATAACAGACAGGTGTGGGGGACAGCAGAAGAAATGGTGTGAGCTGTACTTGTTGGAGCATCAGTGTCTCTATGTTTGTGACAAGCCTCAGCCTTCTGATGCAGCTGTCAAAAGGTAAATTCCCCCAAGTGTGCTTAGTCCCAGCTTTTGTTCTCCTCACATAAAGACTATCTGTTTCTGCAGCCCTTTGAGTTGGTTTCTATCCTGGAGACATAGCACTGTGTGTAGGAATGACAGCTGAGCTGGCCGGGATCGTTTGGCTTTCATAGGGAAAAGTTGCTTGGACAGAACCAAAAGGTTTCTGTAGAAAGGAGATTAGCTGGGTAGCCTATCCTGGGTGAGACTTGGGTTCATACCTCCTTTGAACCTGGCTCTGTGGCATCCTTGCTGCATGCCACAGACTGTCAGCTGTTTTCTAGGATGACACAGGATGTGGGGTAGAAGCCAGTGAGAGTGGGAGGGAAGGAGGGACCCTGCTTGTGCTGTGAGTCAGAATAAAAGCACCTCATTAGAGTGAGGATTTTTAGGAAACAGAACTGCTGATTTATGGCCAACTGTCTTTGAGCTTGGCTGAAGTCAGTCAGGGAAGGTATTTCTGGGAAAATGGAACTTCCCAGGTGTATGATACCGCGTTTCATATCAGATTTTGGTTTGCTTGCATGCCCGGTTGTTTTTTGCCAAAACCCATCTGTTGCTTTGCAGAGCTGCTCTCCAAACTATTTTACTCCCTTCTGTAGAACTGACTGGATTAGAATTAAATGTTATAAAAACCTGTGGAGGAGACAATTTACCCTGTCCTTCCTGATAACAGAACTGTGAGGGTGGCAACTGGCAGCAGAACAGCAACAACAAATAGCCAGGGATAGTCCTGCTGCCGTCCTGTGAATAATTTGTTGAATAGTAAGTGGAGCTATCCTGCTTCAAAACATCTGCAAAGCTATGATGCAAGCCCAATAACTTGGACTGTTGTTTTGGGATTTGGACTTGAGCCCATTTCACAACTCACCCTGTTCCTTCTTCTTTAGCTGTTGCTACAGAATCCCTGCACAGACAGACTGTTGCTTGAAGTCAAGATAAAACTGTCCTGGCTCATGTATCTTTCTATGGCTAAAGACCAGGACAAACTGGGGCCAGAGATAAGAAAATGAAGTTTCCTCACTCCTTGTCTTACAAAAGACTTCGCTTGAATTGGGGCTTTCTTTTCCTTGCCTCATGCTTTTGCCCAAATCCTTTGCCCTACCATCCCCTGCACAGCCAGTACGCCCTTAGAGAAACCCTTTATCCCTGTGTCTCCTTCCGCTCACTGCTCCCCACCGCTGCAGCTTGGATTTTCCTTTTGGAGATGCACAGACTCAAGAGAGGCGATGACACAGGGTGACTTGGGGACAGAGATCAGAGACAAATTCCACTGCCCGGATGCATTGCCTCCGCGATGCAACTGCTCACGCATTTGTATTCGAGAAGAAGCCTGCCCTCATTAGGGTCCAACCACAGGGCTGCCCCTCTGGGGTTTCCCCAGAGCTGTTGGTGCTGCTGTAGCGAAGGGCTGTGGCTGGAAGGGGATGGGGCCTTTTCAGCCTGGGGATCGGAGCAGCGGTGGCCGCAGCCCCTGGAGACAGGCGCCCCACCGCCTGTGCCTGCTGTGGGCTGTGCCAAAGGCAACAGCAGCGGCTAATCCTGCCCAGCTCTGCCCAGCTCAGCCGGCTCATTCCTCCCACTGCTGTGCTGAGGATGTGTGAGCAGCTGCCTGCTGCCTCTGGGGCAGCGTGGAACCTGGGTAGTGCTGAGAGGTGCACTGGTTTCTGTTACCATTGCAGGAAATTCCTCTAGTAATGGAAGGGCCCTGCAAATGGACAAGTAGAGCTGCACTGGGGGTGTGCTGTACCCCAGCCTGGCTTTCTTTGCCTGTCTGACTCGTGTTCCCTCTTTATGGGAAGAGTTGCCTTGATAAGCTGGAGTAACTGAGGGAAAATATCACCATTTAGGGCAGTCCCTTGGCAGTGAGAAGCGTCTGGGTAGCACAGGAATGATGCAGAAAAGAGAGACCTCCTTTAAAGAGTGAGGGAAATACTTTACACTATTGTACTGCTCAGGTGGAATTCCCCCATCTTTCTTTTTTTCCAACACCAGCTTTCAAAACAGTAGCTATTTCACTGTCTTTCCCCATCATCAAAACCCTTTGAAAATCATTAGGGAAGAATATGCTTCATAAAAAGATAAAACAAGCTTTAAAAGAAGGATCAGTAATTTTTTTCTGGGGTATTTATTTGCCTTTTGTTTTTTGGTTTTTTTTTTTTTGAGCTCTGAGCTGTCCTTCCTGCTCTTTGTCCCACGGGCCTGAGCAAATATTTAATGTCAGATGAGTGGCTGTGACGCAGGTCTGAAGCTAGAGGGGCTGAGATGTAGGAAGGACCTTCAGAATCTGACAGCAAAGGTCAACAACATCCAAGAGCCTACAGAGAGATGTGCTGGGGAGTGCTGTAGTTTTTTGATGCACTGATTTTGGTGACAGTTGTCTTCCATAAAGCTCCTGGCTTGTACAGATATTCCTATCCTATCCAACTCTGTGAGGTGATAAAGCCTCCTTAACAGGATTCATAATAGATCTGGGGTCAGAAAGGCCCAGCTGGTGGGGGACCAACATCTAATATGTGCATAGGAAATATTTCCTGATACTCTTCAAATTTTTTAAAGATGAAAATAAATTACAAAAATGCAGTTATGTTTTGATTTTTATTTCCTCGAGTAATAAAGAGCAGCATATTGAATGTTATAAATTGAACTAAAACATTATGACTCATATGTCCCATGACTGAACTGTCAGAACAAGATGTTTTATATTTCTGGTTGAGTTACCTACGTGCTGATGATCTCACATCATGTTTTTCATTGCCATATTCAAGCTTTCACTGAAATAACAAATATGACCAGAGTGCCTAAGAGGCAAAATGAGTGAGGACACAATGATCACTTAAGAGTTTCCATCTTTTCTTTGTTGGGGGTCTATAAATCTAGTTACCTAACCTGCTTTACAGATCCCTGTGACTAATAATGCTTACTATTTACCCAACATACTCCTGAGACAGACCTCCTTAATGCCAGACCCTTGCAGTGCTGTTGGACCCTGGAAGGTGCTGTGGATTTGTTCTGGTTCAAGTGTGGCCCACAGCCACATCCTGACAGCCTCTGCTGACTCCTCCCAGCCGAGATTTTGTGCTAGCACTTTTTTTTTTGTGCCAGCACAGTTCTGTGCCATGCCTTGCATGCGAGGAGCTGGTGCTCCAGGTGGTACTGAGCACGGCTCGTGCTGCTGTGCATTGCAAAGATCCACTCCTGTTGCACAGAGCAGATGTCTGGGCAGTTTCCCAGGAAGGGACTGGCTCTTTCTGAGGGCAGCCACCATCCCATGGCACGACCTTATCTAAAGACATCCCATTCTGTGGTGGGAGGGTTAAATGTTATCTCAGCAGTCCAGCATGTAATTTTCATCCAGTCCTAGGACACTGCAGCAGCAGGAGGAGGAAGTTCCAGCCCCAGGGGTTTGGAAACTGAAAGCTCCCAGCACCCAGCCTTTTGTTGCCAGCTCACTCAGAGAATCTTAACCTGTGGCTTGGCAATAAGATGTGGAGCTGTCGCAGCACAGCAAAAGCATCCCTTTCCCCAAGATGTGGGAAATCCAGGTCAGCTTGTCATGCTGCTGTTGCAGTACACAGGAGATGATGAAGTCTGAAAAACAGAAAGAGAACCTGACCTAGGACATGCTATGTTCTTGCATCTCAGGCTGTGTTAATTTGACACCCTTGTGTCATTCTCTGATGTTGTTTGCATGATGGAGAGCATGTGAGTGAGGATCAGTCAGGTAAATTTACTAGTCCAAGAAATTACAGCTGTTGCACGTTGTATTGTCACCAAACGGAAAAGAAACGTATCCAACACCAGTTTGATGTGAACAAGCAGACACTTCCTTATTCAGGCAGCAGGAACAGGGGGAAGAGCTCCTCTGAGAACATGCTCCACTTAACCAACCAAACCCACCCATTTTACATACTTTTTCTGCTGAATCATCAGAACAGAAGTTCTTTTACATACTGTGCATACTATGCATGTTCTTAAATACAACCTTTGCATTGGTTGGTTCCAATTGTTAATAACCTAATCAATATTCTTAGCCTAAAACAATCATTAGTCATGTCTCCTGAGATCTACTGATTGGAATCCTTAATATTAAAATCAAGGTGGGAAGTGGAATGGGTTTCCAAGCAGCATAACTGGTGAGCATGATGATCTCCATAGCTTCTTGACTGAAACAGAAGGCACCAGTAACTTCTTGGTGAGGTTTGTAAGGTTACACATTCCAAATACAAGACTCCTGATATTTCTGTACCTTATACTTTGCAATTTGCTACTTATAATCACAGCTAACCCTTTAATATTATTTAATATATTATTTGATTAAAAAATTAATAACATTTTCCCCCTTTGAAAATTATTTCAATGTTTTCATCTGAGTATTATTCACTACATGCTGGTGGGAGACTTGGAAGTGATTCCTTTGCATCTGGTTTTCTAGCTCCTGCTAGGGTAATCATCCAATTCCCTGCAGTCTTGTTGTTAAATTTGCTTCCTTAAACAACAGTAGATCAACATAATTGCTAGGAATCTCTACCAAAATTGTGTTAATCAGTGATTTTACCCATGAACTCAGATTCCACCCCAATCCACTAAAAATTTTACTGTCCAATTTTCTTACGTATTTTGTTGAAGCTCATGAATATTTATTTCTACATTTTCTAATAAGTCCAGGTCATGCTCTACATCTTGTGTCCCATTTGGGATGTGTATGCAGCAATGATCTCTTTTAAGTATCCACAAACCCCACGTTCTTTGAGCAGGAGCATGTCTAGGGCCATTCCATTTTATAAAGTCATCCCAAGTGTTGCTTGTAACTGCATGTTTAAATCCATAAATCCTTTCCTGCTCACATTTGCCAGCCTTTCTATGTGCCCTGTGAGTTGATATCCATTCTTTATTTCTATCTATTACTACAAGAGTCAAACACTTTAAGGCCCAACTAACTTCAACCATTTTTGACCTTCCCACCTGTTCCAACTGCAGATTTTCTACTGTTCCCCTGAAAGGAGCTTTCTTCCCAACTAGACCTAAAGTTGGCATACCTAATGTAATTTGCTTTACTTTACCATCTAAAGATAAAGGAGTTGTCCATGTCCTATCACTCATTGCCCACACTAAATGTCCAAGGCTCCTAACTGTAACTCTACTGCAACTAAAAAAAAAAAAAGGTTCTCTTCATATCAGTCAATTGGAGGTTATTTCTGAGGCCTCAAAACATCCATGCTTTAAAGCAGCAGTTAAAGAAGAAATAGGCTGCATTACCTTATCAACAGGACTACAATTATATATCCTTTCACCATTTCCACCATGACACTGGTTTTTGCTTTACTTGATATCAGGTTCCTCTTTCTTGTACAAATGGCCAATTTGCAAAAGCTAAACCATCCCAAGTAAAACACCACAGGGCCTTTGTCAGACACTGAAATTGAGAAAATATTGTCATAGACCAAATGGAGCCCCAGTATCCCTCCTTTTCTTTTGTTTGATTAGTTTTGCCACATGTCAATTCCATAAATATTTGGCACACATTTTTCTTTATTTGTTCATCATAAGGAACACTATCCTACTGTCTGAAATCTACCTATTTTGGTGAAAACATAATTTGGAAATTTCTCACAATCAGCTCTATTCCCTGGAGACTTCCATTGTTTCCTAATTTTCTCTACCTGCTCCTTCCATCCAGTCACAGATTTTTGTTCACAATGTGTGTTTTCATTTTTATGTTCTTCAGTTGTCAAATCCGTGGTTAAAATTCCCCATGGAATGGACTCATCTACTGCTCTTGATATTTGTAAATAAGCAGTAAGCTGTGATACATTCTGCAAATTGGCAAACTCCTTGATTAATCCTAACATCAAATTCTCCTCTGGAGTTTTTCTCAGGAAGATGATTAATTGCTCTATTTCTGTTTGACTTTTAATTCTCATTTTGCCTTCCTTCTTGATCTGGGTGAGTGCACTTCTTTCCAAATGACTGAGTTGGCAAATCAAATTTCCTTGGTCTCTTTCCAATTCCCATCAACATTCCTGCTTTGAAGCTTGGTATTCCCTACAAACCGGTTCTTGTTTTGGACTTTGTAACACTATGTCATGTCTTGAGTCCATGTGTTCCTTATTTTCAATGGATTGGTAACAAAGATCACCTTCACTTAACAAATGATGACACTGACTGCCATCCTTCAGGATGATAAGGCGTGCCACTGTGCCACTTACCTATGCATTTAATTTTCAAAACAATTATTTTCTATCTCCTTTTCCCTGAAACTGAAAGCTCACTTTCAGTTTACCAGGATTAAAGTTTGGAATCTAAGTAAAATTGCACTTCAATTTCAATGGATCTCCATCTCTTATTGATGATACTTCTTGTTGTTCAATTTTTACCTCACCCCAGGCTCCCACTAACGTTAGTTTCCAAATTTTTGTCAAACTGATGACTAAAGCCCCACAGAATTGGATTTTCTGCAGAGATTTGTGTTGGCAAAATATTTTAGAAGTTACATTCTATCTACAAATCTACCAAAATTTTGCACTACCTTTAAAACCACATTCCCCTTCCCAAAAGTTAAAAACATAGTTTCTATTATTATAATTATTGTTGTTATTATTGTTATAAAGATGCAATTATTTATCATCTTCATTTAAATCCAATAAATAGTATCCTCCTAGAAAATCATATTCCATACCTAAAACAGTAAGATTCATATATATATATATATACATATATATACAAACACCCCATGGTGTTAGTCAGTCTTGTCTCTGCTGAATTTAATGTGTGGTTGCTGGTTTTACCTGTGTGTGTTGAATCCAGTGTTCAATTCCTTCCACCTTGAGTGAAATGTAGGTTACCAGGAGAACTTGATCTGGTCCCTTCCACTTGTCCTGGATTGGTCCAAAATTCCATGTTCTGATGCACACCACATCTACTGGTCAGAAAGGACGTAGAGGCAAGTCTAGTCCCACTGATCTGTTGATAGTGATGTATCTTTTAAAACTTGAAAGACCTCATTTCAGTGCTATTAAATATTAATTTCAGCAAAACCTCTGAGATTTCTCTTGTCTTGTTGGTGTGACATGGGGAAGTTTCTGGCCATCCAATAAAACTATCTACCAATACCAAAATATACCAGTCCCCATTTTGCCTGGGCAATTCTGCAAAATGAATTTGCCAACAATCTGCATGTAAATTCCTGTGCTTTAGTAGCCCTGGAGGTGGCCTTCCTCCTTCCCTGAGATTTTTTTACAAAATAAATCACATATTTTTCAACAATTGATCTATTAATTTCTGTCATCTTTGTGCTTATTATATTCCTTTATAAAGTAGTTACCATATTCTCTCTTTCCTAATGTGTTTCCTGATGGTTTAGTTCTGTTATCTTAGCTATCTTACACATTAATTGTGGGGGTACAATTAGCTGCCCACATGAATTTACCAATCACTTGCTGGGATTTTCAGTAGCTTCTGATAATAGGGCTAATTGGCTGTCCTGATTGCTATAATTTGGTTTTTGTTCCCAGACATTCAATTTTTTGCTAGGTGTTAGTGCAGGGACTCTTTTTCCAGCAAGCTCTTTAGCTGTTTTGTCAGTGAATTGATTCCCTGTATGAGCTGGGGGGTCTCCAAACTGATGAGTTTTACAAGGGCTTCAGGGCCACTTCTTTCAGCTTCTTGCACACTCTGTAGTAGTTGACTAATTTCTCCTTTGTATTTAATAGGAGCCCCCTATGCTGATAACAGTTCCCTTTTTTCCCATGTGGTTTCATGGTGTATTACTCCAAACCCATGTTTTAAATCAGTCCATATGTTTACCCTTTTTCCTTCAGTGATTTCTAGCACTCAGTGCAAAGTTGCTAATTCTGCTTTTTGTGCTGATGTGTTAAAAGGTAGAGCTTGGGCTTCTATCCACCTGAGTCAAAGTTCCCACTGCATAACCAGCTGCCTGTTTTCTGTTTTGTACCATGCTGCTCCTGCTGGAGTGCAGGTCCACTTCTGGGCCCGGGATGGGATCGCTCTTGAGATCAGGTCTGCCAAAACACCCTTGATCAGTGGTTACCAGTGTTAGGAAAATTAATTCAAGATGCCAGAGGTTTATGTCCTAAAAGGAGACAGATGAGTCCTGTAACTTTATTCAAATAATGGTAGAGACCATGGAATATTTCTCGTGAGGTCTCTCAAATTGCTGGAGAGTGCAGCCTCCTTTTTATTTTAATTTCCCAGTCTCGCTTCCCTCTCTATTTCCCCTTTGCAGAGGTACTTGAGAGGTGCAGACTTCCCAAATTGCCTAATACAGACCCCCTTCTACTCTGCACCCCCCTTCTTTTTCTCTGTATCTGTTCTTTTTCTCTCAGTCTAGGAATTTAGCACGACCTTGAGTAAGCAACAGTCTCTGTCAATTAGTGGAATTCCTCTGGAATTTATGGTTCCTCCCACTGCTCCTTTCACCTACCAGTATCTGGCTTTATCTACAAGCAGGCCCACAGTTCGTAAAAACACATCCCCCTCATTCCTTTCACTAGGCAGTCATGATACAAAGTCTCTGGGCTTCTTTTTGAATCCTGGAGAAACATGGCTGGGTTTAAAGTAGTGCTTACCTGAAGCTCAACACTGTCCTGCTCCAATGGAGCAAGCTGGTATTGCAGCATCCTGCTGGCAATATCCAGTGTCCTCCTTTCTGTTTCAAGCCAGCTGTGCCCATGTGGGGCACATGGCAGCTTTTGTGCTTCTCTGCAGATACCACCTCTCCCAGGTACCCACCTTTACTTCCATTGTCAAATTGTTTGGACAGGATGCTTTCAGGACCCAAAAGCTGCACCAGTACCCCTAGTGCCAGGTGCATCCTTTCCTGCACAAATAACTCAAATGGTTTGGTTTAAGTGTGAGGGCTCCAATGCAGGGGTTGGCATTAAGGTTCTTTTAGGGCTTCAAAGGCCCTCTGACTCCCAGGAGTCTATGCCAAGTATTTTTGGTGGAGGGTTTTTGGTGCAAGGGTTTTGCCAGTACCCCATAACTGGCAATCCATAACTGACAGCATCTGGCTGTACCTAAGGCTTGTATTCCTTGGCTCTGGAGTCTGGCAAATGGCTTCTTTTCAGCTGCTTCCCAAGCTTCCTTTTTCCTGCGAGATCTCAAACCTAAAATATATTACTGCTTCTTTGTCTGTTTGTGCCATTTTCTTTGATACCCTGTATCCAAACAGTCCCAAGAAATTTAATAGACTTACACTAGCACCGAGGCACTTACTATCAGTCTCCATTGCTGGTAAAATATCATCCCCACATTACAGTGAAGTTCCATCCAGATTTTCTTTTTCCAGCCTTCCATTTTTTTTCCTTTTTTTCTTTTTTTATTGTGAGCACATTCCACGTTAACTGCACCTGGTGTTTGGACTCCCCCACTCAAAAGCAAATGATTTCTAACTATCTACATCAAGAAAAACCTCCTTAAGATCGAGCATCATAAACCATTTATACTCCCCTTTCAGTGCTGTCAAGAGTGTGTATGGAGTAGCTACTGCTAAATAAATATCAGGTACTTTTTATTAATAGCCCTTAAACCTTGCACTAATCTGTAGCTGGTAATGTCAGTATGTTATATTCTAATCCACACTCTTTCAATAACCCTTATTCTAAAAATTTTTTAATATGCTTCTCCAGCTTTTTACTTGTCTCCCACTTAAGAGGATATAATTTTTGCTTTACCAGTTTGGCTTCAGGTTTGAAAGTAATCCTTCCTCATTTTGCCACCTTTGATCATCCAAACATCTCTCTTTGATCATACAGGTAGTCGTCTATACCAATGGGTTTAATTCTCTACCTCCTCTGGGAATTCTTCCAGCTCTTTATTTCTGTAACATAAAAATCTTTGCCTTAACAGCTTTTGATTCTGATATTTGATTTCTATTTCTTCATCACAGAAAGTTATTTAAGCATCCAATTTTCCCAATAAATCTCTTTCCAACGAGGGCATTCTTCATTCAGGCACATACACATTGGTGTGTCTCTGAGTGTTTTCTTAACTTAAATAGTAATGTTTGTAAAAAAAAAAAGCCTGTTTTCTTTCCTCCCTGTCGCACCCACAATGCCTACAACTTCCAAACTAAGTTTTTCTCCACACATATTCAATACCAAAGAAGTTGCTCCTATACCAATTAAAATTAACTTTTTCATTCCCCAAGAGGGAGCATAACTGGTGAGCATGATGGTCTCCATAGCTTCTTAAACATAAGGGTCCAGTAACTTCTTGGTGAGGTTTGTAAGGTTACACATTCCAAACATAGTCTAGTTATATTTCTATACCTTATACTTAGCAATTTTCTACTTATAATCATAGCTAACCCTTTAATATTATTTATTATTTGATCAAAATATTTATAACAATAGGAGTGTGTGTCTGTCCACTAAGGACTTGCAGGGGTCACAGATAAAAGCCATATGGTTTGTGGAGCTAGAGGTGGCAAATGGGAAATGGCTTCTGGAGAGGAGAGAGAAGCATTGCTTAGTGTCAGCCCATCACATGCTGCATAGATCTCTGGAGAAAGCTGTTGACAGGCACATTGTAGGGAACAGACCTTTGGCAGTTTAGGAAAGTACTTATCCCATGCCTTGACTTCATCTCAGGTGATGTCTACTGCTGTCAGAGCAGAGTCACTGGAATGGATCATGTAAACAAACTCATTTTGCACATTATCCTGCAGGAAGCTTTCCCATTAAATCTCTCCTAAGCCCAGTCAGGCTGAGCGTCACCATCTTAGATATGTAAGACACCTCAATCTGCAAGCTGCAAAGAGGCTCATTCCTTATTAATATAAGTTTTTCAATCCAAGTTAGGTGAGTTTACCACAACCTTCAAATTAATGAATTTCCACCATGAACTTCCATTTGTGTTCTGCTTTTTATGATAGAAGTGCATTCTTAACAGAGCTTATCTGGTAATATTTATGATCCTTTCCAGCTTTCAGAAGGTCGCATTGTTGCCACAGATGCTTACAATGCATTTACAAACAGACATGTCAAAATGAAGACACCGACTGTGCATGCCTTTACTTCCTCTTCCAAGCCACACAGGATTTCCAGTTGGTTTAGGGTGGCATACATTGCTTAGCCAATGGCCCACAGTGCTCCCTTTGTCCTTCCCAACTGGAGACAGGAGCTTTCTGAGGCAGCCAGCACTCAAGCCAAGAGGGTTAGACAAGCTGGTGTCAACAACATCTGGCAGTAGCTTCAGCATCAGTCCTGTAATCACTGGAGGTCCTTGTCCCTCAGAAGAGACAGCAATTTTCTTCAGGTATTCCATAAAAAGGGAAATGGAAGCTGAAATCCTCATACTGTCAGCTCCTGCCATTTGGGGATATCCCAGGTAATGGAAAAAAAATCCCAAGGCCACTTCCTGGAGGGACAAATATATCTGTAACTGTTCTAGCCCAAGGCTGGCTCTGTGCATCCGGGCAGTGTTGAGTCTGAGGTAACCTGCTCTCCTGGACTGCTGGTGGCACGCAGAGTGTGCCATCGCTCACCTTGAGGCAGAGCTGGTTCCTTCATGGCCTGGGAGGAGTCACTTGGGTCCTGTTGCTGCCTGCTCGCCTGGGCTCCTCGTCTGAGGAACACACTTGCAGACCCTCTGCAGCACTCTCTAGGTACATCTAGTCCTTCTTAGATTAGGCTTGGTGTCCCATGAAAGCATTTGTAATGTTTCTAGACCTGATCAGGTAGCGCTGTGCCACAGCTGAGGAACCCAGCCAGGCTCTGCATGGAGCCAGCTGAGCTCTCTGCTCCCGTTAATCTGCAAGCAGAACGCTGCTGAGTGGTGGATTAACTGTGTAGTTACTCCTTGGATTACTTGTAGCTCTTCCTAGGATTGTGAGTCTTGACAGGTTTGCCTTGGCAATGTTTCTGAAAGGGGGTTGGCACTGTTGCTGAGCTGTGCTGTGTTTTTCCAGCATAGCGGTTAGGCGAACAGCAGGAATTGTGGGGGACTTGGGAGCTACTATCTTTCCTAAATATTTCCACAGGAAGTTCCTATAACAACACTCAAAAAGACCATAAAGAAAGGCAATGGGAGTTTTTCTTTACAAATCTCAAAATAAATTAATTTTGCCCCTTGCACTCTTATCCATATTCTCATAAATAAGGTCAAACAGCTAGGTGTATTAAGTTAGCAGCAATTTAATTGAATAACCATTTGGTATAAATGAGTACAAATTAGTTAAATATGATTAAGGTTTGGATGAAGGTTTGGATAAAGCATAAGCCAAACTGACCTGGGTTACGGGGAGGCTTCTAACGTACAGAACAGAGCAAGTCAAACTAAACTTCTATACCATATGCATATGGTATTCATCACATGTTTCCCATATTCATATTCATATTCATATTTCATATTCCCATAACATATTCATCAATGTTTCCCCTAAGTTTCCTCCTATTTCTGATTCTAAAACTCTACATCATTGTACTTCATGGCACATGCTTCACTTGTTGTTAGGGGTCTTCTGTCTTCTTTTGGTGATCTTTTGGATGAAGGCTCACAGTCTTCCTCGTTGTCCTCCGGATAACCTTACTGGTTGTGCTTGTGTAGTAAGCGTTGTGTTAGGTAAATAAGCATTATGTTCTAAGTGAAATCGGCCAATTTATCAATAAAGGATTTATTGAAAAATTGAGACATAAAAGTCTGAGAAAACCACAAGCAAAAGTCAGTGGCCTCTATTGCACCGACTCTCCCTCAGCTCACGAATTCTGCCTTGCGCAGTCAGGTTTTATACAGTTTTTCCAGCTGTGCTGCCGGGGTCTGTTGAGTAGATTTCCGAGAAGGATGACGCCCTTGATTGGATTTGTGGGAACTCCTATTGGGATGCAGGGCCTTGATGCAGATTAGATTCATATCTGGTGTTAAGCACTGGGTCGTTGTCAGACCCATCTGTGGGGAAGGCCCATCTCCTCTCAGTACCACCCTTCTTTCTTCTGCAAAATTGTGTTTTCCTATTACTTCCACTTCCAAATAGTGGTTGCCTGCAGAGGTTACACAATTCCTTGATGTCTTTCATTTTCTGAAGCCTACATGACTTTATACCATATATATTTACAATAAAACCCGAATTATTTTATAACATATATTACATGTTTAAAAAAAATTAGCCCTGCATTTCATAGATAAAAACATAACTTCAGGTCTTGGCCTTGAAGCCGTCCCTTTGTCCATCTCAAGGCCGATTCAGTCTTGAGATGTCCTGTATCCTATTTTTACATATAACTTCTACAAAGGGGCCCATCTGCTTTTTAACACTAATTTCCTTTATTACTTTACAACAATAACTTTCTAAATAGTTACAATTTAGTTAGCACGAAATCATATTAATTTATCACATCCGCCAGGGAAGCATTATTATCATCCCTTTGAAACTTAGAAGGAGGCTTCAAAAGAGGAGCTTCAATTATTTCGCTTTTTCACCTGGAAACGTGTGTCAGCTCAGATAAGATGCGAGGAAAGAGGAGAGAGCACTGCTGGGGGCAGGAAATGTTCGGACACGTCATTAAGAGGCACCACTTGTGGTCAGGCGAAGTGTTCCTGTTTCCTCTTTCATCACCTTGTCCCAGCTGAGGCCGGAGGTGTGCCGTGTGCTCGGCCGTCAGTGGAGCCCCGTCTGCAGGGACAGCAAGGAGGACAGCAGCACCAGGGTCCACCGGCAAAGGAGCAGCCATGCACAGGAGAGGCCTCAGAGGGTAAAAGGAATCGCTGATCTAAAAAAAAGCACTCCAGCTTCACTTGTCGCTTCTGCTTCAACCCAAGGGCACCCCGTCGCTTTGCAGCCCCGGGGGAGGGCTTTTTGTCTGGGCAGAGTCTCTGCCTTGCTTGGGGAAGGGTGCGGGCGGCGCTGGTGGCAGCGTCCCGCAGCGGGACCTTTGTCCCCAGGGTCACTGCAGTGGACCAAGGAGCCTGAGCCTGTTGGGGAAGTTTCCCTCTGGCTTAGAAGCTCTCCCGGGAGCCATAAACCATTGAGGAAGAAGAGGCGCTGGGAGAAGCGCGGGGAAGGCGGGGGGTGCTGGGGAAGGGTGAGGCGGGAGCTGGCTCGCCCCAAGGCTGGGCTGCAGGAGAAGTTGGAAATGCCTCTTCCTTGCTCGGCAGTTTCCAGGTCTTGAGACAGCTCTTCTCACCCAAAAAAAAAGTGTCTCACGCCGTTATCTCTTCAATGGAGGGGGGAGGTTTTAATGCAAAGTTCAGTGCCTCGGTTGTGCAAAGCGTTAGCAAGGGGCGAAAAGGCGGATTAAAGAAGTTTTGGCAAAATTATGCTCGTGTATTTTTAGCCGTTATCGTTATTAATGTCTTGCGATGAGCAGAGTTTTAAATAGTTTCTAATAAAAAAGTGTTAGAGGAAGGAAGGAAAGTTATTAAATATCGATAATGATGCGGTTTATTACACAGTTTTAATAGGAGAGGTATTCGTATTAGGAGCTGTTTTTGTAAAATTAGTACATTTTAAAATAATCTCATTGCATTCCTGTTCAAGTTACGGATGATGGGACCATACAATAGGAAATATATAAATATTATAAATAACACATGTTAAAATATATTTTGTAATCAGTCAATACATCTTTAAGGTTTAATGGACATTTATGTAGCAGCTGCATATTAATAAAAAAGAAAATAAAGCCTTTGAGACAGTTGGCTCTCATCCCTCTGCCATTTTCTGCCCTAATTCCTCTAAACATTTTGGGGTACAATCCACCTTTCAAATTACTAGTCACACTTTACAGTGCATTTCTCTTAAGCTCTCAAATTCTGAAAGGATTACAAGTTCACCTCTATGAGATTGAGGAACCAAATTTAGAAAGAAAAATAATAATGTTTTCTTCTTTATATCCTTAATTATTTGCTAACTATGAATTTTGTCTCGTATTTGTATCAATAGCTGTTATGTGACCAGTTTTTTTGAGTTAGACTCTATATGTATATGTGTACCATGCGTAACAATGCTGAACAGGAGGAACAGTTGGTGATAACTATAAAAAATTTAAAAAAGAGTTGAGGTGATTGCATGAGTTTGCGCAATGTATCTGTAAACTCACAATTTACCCTAAGTATTCTCTTACCTGACTTGGGGAGAAAAATGAATGCTGCCTTTCTGTATTTATTCTGTAGTGCATGAATGTTTTTTTCACGGTTTTAAAATTTCTCATTTGTCCTTCTGCTAATGTTGTTTAAATTTTCATTAATCTACTATTTAAAAATAGCAAGTTACAGCTGTAGCAAATATTAATAAGAATGCAGACTTTTGGTCATATTACGTTGATTATGCCGTAAATTTTACTCGGCTTCACACATCCCTGAGGTGTCTATATCCTGAAGATTAGTGTATTTCAAGATGGTTCTAAAGAAATAGCTTTATGTCCCAGAAAATATGCACAGGACACCCATTGCAATAGCTTGTCCAAAGTGCAATATTTTATAGTCAGAACACAGGCAAGAGGGTGCTTAAGACCCGTTTAAGTAAGACTTGGATGTTTTAACCTGTGTGTGTGTTATAATCAGATGGGGACATCTACAGATACCTTTGAACAAATCAGATCTCTGTAATCTGTTGTGACATTGCTTTCCAAAACCTTAAAGGTACCTTCTGTAAAAATTAGATGAACTGACTTGGCTTGAATATTGAGAGTTCAATGAATTTTCTTCGGTGAACTTTGACCATTCATATATTTTATATATTTATGGTGAACATACGATATTATTATCTTAATAGATATATGTTCCCTAAAAATTGAGTTTTACGGAAATTAAGGCTAATAGACATTAACTTCCAAGTAATATAATATAAATAAAAAAGTGCATCTCTTTTAACACCTCAAATGAGAAAGCATAAAAATTGAGTCTGTGCTTCAATTTTGTCTGTTTTAGTGTTTTTTTCAACAACCTCCTAAAGGAATTACGTATAATAAAGTAGCTATTCTTGCACCAGAATTAAACATTTGGTGACATTTACATTTGTTATTGCATTTACATAAATTCAATAGAAAGTCTGATAAAGAAATCTGCATGTGTGGTTTCTTTGGTTTATATAACTGGGATTTATATGGTTTTATAAATGGAGAAGATAAAGAGAGACACACCCTGTGGTTCAGAAGCTGGTTTGTGTGCATATGTATTTTAATGTGTAGGAGGCTGGGATGAGGAAGAAGACAGGGTAAGAAGACAAAGCCTTCTGATTGATTCAGATAAATGGGATGCTTTTTTACATAGGTGATAAGTCCTGCAGATAGAGAGTATGTGGCAGTTACTTTTTCTGCAAGATTTCATTTGTCCCTAGTTCAGACTGGGGTTTTGTGACTTTGTTCTTTTATTTGTGTTTTTGTTGTGCTTTTTGTTTGTTGGTTTGGTTTGGATTTTTGTTTGTTGTTTCTTGTTACTAATGAGTACTAGTCTATAAAACAGTTTACAGACTTATTGCTTCTCTCTTCACAATCTGATCCATTGTCTACTAGATTCAATCTGAATTATTCTAGTATGGAAAAACATATATCTGAAGTGCATTCTCATACAAATCTCTATAAAAGGCAGTTGTACAAAGGCTACAAAGTGCTTTTGGAGACTTCATTATTCATGTATTATAGATAATTATTGAGTATAAAAGATATGTTCAAGACTACTGGCAGTCTTTGTATAGGTCCTTAACTGACAATATTCAGAAGTCCTTTCTGAGCTCAGAAAATATCCATCCTAGGAGTTGCATCTTTTTGCATAGAGCACTTCTTTCTTCTCTCATGTTGGATGTGCTGACTTTGCTAATCCTTATGAAAGTACAAACAGCAAAAGAATCCAATAAGGAAAAATATTCAGCTTCATAGTGTATCAGTGCATTTATTTTCTTTCTTTTATTTTTTGTATTAGTTTTTAGAAAATTCACAACAGCTCCCTACATTGACAAGGGCTACGTAGGAGCCTTGTAAAAATGTCTGACACATGAAAAATGTAGAGAGCTTTTAGAAACACTCCCACTGACGGGGAAGAGGCAGTGGGAGGGGGGAGGCAGTGAATGTTCCACATGCAGCTGTAAAGGGGAGGATTAGCCGTTCAGAATTTGGTTCCTTTAGTTCCTTTACTCTGCCTGGTGCCTGCCTCTCTGTTTTCCTTGTGTTGCTGTCTCGTGCTTTGCCCTTCTCAGTTCTGCTCTGATTTCCTCCACCCTTCCCCTTTTTAATGTATTGAAGTACTACTGAAAACAAAGTTCTAGCCAGTGATTCCTTGAAGTTTCTCTTCTGTTTCAGCATGTATTTATCTAGGTGGGCATTAAGAGAACAATTTGATCCCCGCTGGTATCCAAAGGAGACGACATACCTACTATGCGAGCTGCACTGGAATGGGAGTAAGAGGTTTTGGATACACTGGGTCAGAAATATTAATTCGGATACACTGGGTCAGAATATTGAAGATGAATACTGCCATGCAGAAGCGTACTTCCTGCAGGAAATCTTTGAGCCAAGGAACTATGGTTTCTGTCATATGACCTGGTACCTGTCCTGGAGCCCCTGTTGGTGCTGCTGCGATAAAATACAGAATTTCCTGAGGAGACATCCCAATGTGAGCATAGACATACGCGTAGCACGGATCTACTACTCAGAGTGGGACTGTAACCAAAAAGCCCTGAGGAAACTTGACAAGTCGCCGAGAGTAACCATTAAAGTCATGGAAGTTAAAGGCAAGGTTTCCCATGCTTTGTGGGACTGGGGAGGAGTGAGCTGGTGATCTTTGTGCATGAGTGAACTGAGTACGGGCTTGCTTCTATGGTGTCCTGTGTCCCACTCAGCTTCTTTGGGGGTACAGCCGTCACCATGCAGTGAGTGAGAGTCACATCCAAAAAAAGAGATGTTTAAATAGTGCAGGAGAAGAGGGGCAGGACCCTTAGCAACCAGATCTGTATGAGAATTCTCCTTTGTTTAGAGATACCATCCTTATGGCACTCCTGAGGGAATGGGAGATATGGTCCTTCTCCCTTGTCCTAAGGGAATAAATGCAGTTGCTGGGATAAGGCTGGCTAAAGAGCTCCTCTGCAGTTAAGGGTGGGGGGCTGGGGTGGGAATTGCCCAGAGTGAATGGCATTGGTTTCAAACATGAAGTGGACAGCATCCATCAGCTGTCCTGTCCATGGCCAAGCTGTCTGTGATATGGACACAAGGAAGAACTTTAAAAGTTTTGTTCCCTGAGCTTCTCTGGTATCTGAATAATCTCAGGTTAATTATCTTACTTCTGTTCCTCCAGACTATAATCACTGTTGTGAGACCTTTATACAAAGTGGTGTCTGTTATGATTTCTCACCCACGAACTTTGAATCAGCGATACGGAAACATCGTTCCACACTCGAAAATATCCTTGAGGTCAGTACGCTCTGAGAGACAGAGGGAATCACATGGAATGATTTGCAGTCCAGGGCAACTGAGTCGTAAAGAGCAGGAAAGAAGCTCTTGGTCACATATAGCTCTAGTTGGATTTTAGGGAGTACTGTAGCAGGCTTTTGAAAAAAGTAATGTACTAAAATCATGGGAACTATCCTGTCCCACTGGGAGCACTGTGGATATTTTCCCATCATATTAATGCCATCTTGGTTTTTGTCTTTTTTTTGTTTTAAGTGTTCTCTCTATTTTTCGCACAAATATTTGGAGCTCTGTAGCCTATTATTTTATTTAAGCTAGTTTTCTCAGTACTTTTCTGTGCCCTTTCCCTCGGCAGGAAGACAAAACAAATTCCAGAGCTCCAAGCTGCAGGGGATACAAGGCCTCTATCCTATCTTGGTTCTTCCTGGGAACCAAGGTTGAGTACAAGGTCTTTGGGACACATTTTCATAAACAAATACAGCTAGTACCGAGGGCAGGCTGCAGAGAAGGAGCTTGACTTGTGGGGGAGTTGCATCACCACTTGTCCTCCTAATTGGTGTTTTTTATCAATTATGATGATTTCCTAAAACCAATCAAAACTATATTCACCTTGCTTTGGGGGGCTTTTGTGGATATTCTCCATAACTGCCTCCAAATGAAAATCCACTTTCATATTATCTCCTATACTAAAATTATTTTAGGCTTCATTTTTAGGTTGAAAAAGGCAATAATATTATGAAGGAAAAGCTGTGAGTGCAGTTTTTCTCCTTCGGGTTCCAGGGTGGGAAATTCCTTGATTTTTACCTGGAACTCTTGTCTCATCTAAGAAACCCTCCACCAGATTCCTTTTTAACCTGGATCTGAGCATGGGTTTCAGTTTGCCAAATGGTGCTACTCAGCTCCTTTCTCTCAATGTCTGCAGTGGTCTGACACCCCCCATTCACTGGGCCCTTGCATACTTCATTGAAGTCCCTTCTAGATTCCATTCAGTAACTTCTGTGGCTGGTTGGAAGGGTACAGTTCTGTGAGATGAGAAAAGCTGTTCAAAACAGAATGTCTGTACCCTGGGAAAATTCAGCCTTCGTTTTTGTTTTGTGCCAGACCTCCTGAAAGGCAGGAGAGAAAAGAGTGTGTTCAACAACAGTGCTGAAAGCTTTTTTCCTGAAAAAACTGGATGAATGGGTCCACATCCTTGGATGAGGAGGACTGTATTAAAAAAAAAAAATCTAGCAAAACTAAAATAAGTGGTTCAGCATTTGATTTCAATGTATTAGAATTTTCTGACATGCTATTTTTAGTGAACGAGAATGAAAGACATCTGTGTAGGTCATTGGTTATTTGGGAAATCCATTTTATATGGCATATGTGGAAAAGTAACATCTTGGGCTACTACAACTAATAGACTGTTTCTGCTATGTCTGTTTCAAATCACAAAGCAGGTTCAAAATGCAGTTGGAGGATCTAAATGTCATACTTCTGTTTCAGTTATAGAATCAAAGAATCACAGAATATCTCAAGTTGAAAGGGACCCAGAGGGATCATCAAGTCCAACTCCCTTCTCCTCGCAGGACTACCTAAAACTAAGCAACATGACTAAAAGCATTATCCATCCAGGTTATAAACAGGTTATGGAGTGGTTGGCTTTTGCTAAAATTTATTTGTTTTAATTACAAAATTGTAATTGTTTGTAGATTATTAGTGTAAGTCTCAATTTGCTTTTAAGTGTGGTAAAATTTGTTACCATTTGTGGGCAATATAAAAGGGGAAGCAAGGCTTTCACAAGATATAAGTGGGCTTGTGAAAGGTGTATTTTAAGATATGATTATTATTGCAAAGTGTATATCCAAGATAGCATAAACGGAGAGCAGAAGATCATAAAAGGAAAAGTACCAAGCTTCAAGTGGCATCAGAAGACCATCAAAAGACCATCCTAGACTGCCAATGTTTGCAGCTATTAAATTATGCAAAACACTGCAAAAATCTACAGCCAGATTGTGGTCAACAAGCTCAAAAAATTTGCTAAATCATTTAAGTAAGTAATACAACTGTAATGGTATAAAAGACTGCAGACTGAAGAAGTGGGTTTGTACTGGCTTTGCCAGGCTTTATGATTATCCCTTTATTATCATATATTAAAACTCTTAAAAATTTAAGAGGAGTGAGCTCCTTACCTCAGACAGGCTGATGGTGTGACTGCTTCCCTGGAGAGCCTGTTCCTGTGACTGACCACCTTCTCAGTGAAGAACCTGTTCCTAATGTCCAAGCTGAACATTCACTAGTGGAGCTTCATTCCATTTACACCAGTCTTATCACTGGTCACTGGTTTCAGGGATAGATAAATCCCTGGGGGATTTTTTGTATTTTTTCTTAAGTTTATAAGTACATAATAGTTAAAAAAAGTATTGTCTCAAGTTCTTAAGATAACTAGTGCTAATACATTAATTACATGATGTAAATTTATTAATATTCTATGTTTATAGTTCTTATATGCTTTAAGATCTTTTTCTAATTTTTCAAAAGACACGTGTCACTTCAAAATCCTTCCTTTTATTTTTTTAACTACTTAAGCATCTCATAACTACTATTATTAAAAGTCTTATTTTAAAAATGTATTTAAGGACACCACTCCAGCTTAAGTCCTAGCCAAGCTCTCAACTCTTATCAAACCAAATGTTTTTACCAACAAGCCCAGATGTTTTCTACATCAAAACAAGTCATTTTGACTTAATGATTTAAACCAATTAATATGACAACTGAACCTATTTTTAGAATGACCTTAGAGATCATTATCCGAAGATAATTGTCCAATTCCTCATTAATTTACAGTTTTTCAGCTGTTGCAAACTCTAGAATAATAGTACAGTATTTCAGTAATTAACAATCATCCAACTTCACATATGTTATTGTTAATAATCATTAATTATGCTTATCATCTAAAATACTCTTAATGATTGTATCTAAATTTTTTCCTAATTGTTTTCAGTTTTAACAGAAGTTAGGCATTTTTCCATCAAAGCACACTTTCTGTATTAACCTGTAGCAAAAAGCTTACTTGTATTTCTGCAAATAACAAAACGCAAGTAGATTCCAGGAAAAGACGTAAAACCGTATCAAACACAAAACCACACCAACAACTCCAAGAACAAAGAAACAAGCACACAAATGTGAACTGCACAGAGACTGTAACTAATAACAGGCATCTTTTATCCCACATACAAAAACGGTGAACCTTGAGTTTTGTGTCAATGTAAAAAGTGTGAGTCGTTAATATTGTAGAACTCTATTAGCACAAACGTAGAGTACATCATGTTATGATTTAGAAGCCCAAACAAAGTACAAAGCCATTAAATTTTTAATTACAGAAAGAAAGAAGAAAATAGCTCCCATCTTCCTGCTCTTAAGAAGGACTATGAAAAAGAATTTTTAAGAAAATCAAAAGAAATTCAAGTAAGCTGAGTTAAATGCAAGCAAAACAATTTAATACTGTATTGTTAGGTAGTTCCAAAACAAATTTGAAAAAAACCAAAAAAATAATGTATTAAAAAATTTACTTAAAAATTAAAAATGAAAAAATGCCTCAAATCAAAAAATACCCAAAGAAAAAGCATAAAGTTAAATCAAGTGTCATAATCATATCTTGTTTGCAATGCAACCTTACCTATCCATCAACCAAAACCCAATACTTAGAGATCAGTAGTATTATAAAAGTCCTTTCTAAATAATAGTTTAAGAAAAACATAAGGTTCTGTCAAATGTTATGCTTATGCTTTTTATTTGTTTGCTTTTAGTAATTTATGTACTTTTGGTAGGACAGATTTACCAGTCAGACAACCTAAAACAAATATCTAAAAAACTTTAGCTAATACATCAAATTTAAATATCATATATCTTTCCTATACACAAGGACAAGAGGGGGAGATGTTAGAATTCTGGAAACTTGGATTTAATTATGTAACAGTACATGTGAGTTAAGATGAAGGATTCTGAGTGTTGTCTAAGTCCTTCTTCACCTTCTTCTTCCTTCTTCTTCATAGGTTTAGGTAGTTTTCTGTAATTGGGTGACAAAGGTCCACGTTGTTGGCCTTGAGTCATTATTAGGTCAAAAGTATAAATAATATGAGTCACCTTGTTATTAAATAATTATCTCTTAAATAACCTTAGAAAATTTAGAAGTACTCCATTTTACCTTTGTTTTCTGACTTACTAGTAAAACACGTAAATCTGTAAATAAATAAAATATAATTAACAACCAAGTCCAAACTCAAACCTGTTTCTCATGTGTCTCTATCCCAACCTTAACAAAAAAAAAAAAAAAAACCAACCAAAAAACAACAAAACCAAAACAAAACCACCCCAAAAAACGAATCAAAACCATCACAGATAAATTTCAGGATTATCCGGTCCCAGGTGCAGAATCCAGCACTTGCTCTTGTAATATTTCACACAGTTGGTGACTGCTCAGCTCTTCAGTATCCAGGTCTCTGTAGGGTCTCTTTACCCTGAAGGGAATCCACAGACCCTCCTAGTTCAGTATCATTGACAAGGCTGCTTAATTTGGGTTGCTCCATTTGATTCCTCCGTAGAGGTGACTTATAAGAACACTGAAGAGCATAGGCTGTAAAAATGAGCCCCAAGGAACCCCAGTGGTGACCAGTCACCAGCCTGATGTAAACCCATTGACTGTAACCTTTTGAGCCATCAGCCAGCTGCTCACCCAGAGCCCTATGGACTTATCTGGCCGTGTGCTGGACATTTGATCCTGAAGGTGAAGTACTGTGGCCTGAACAACAGGCCCTGACTGAGGCCTGAAAAACGGGCCTTGAGCCGAAGTTGACCTTCAGATGGAGCTTCCAACCAAAGGCTATATTTGTATCTGCTCTCTGACAAAATCTTGTTAGCAGTATGATACGTCTCCTTTCTTTGGTGAAAGATGCATTTACCTTTCTGTATTTGGAAACTGGGCAAGGCCAGGTCTTTTTTGCTTTACTTCTGTTTTTCTATCTTTCCTTCATCCTTTCTTCCTCTGTTTAAAAGTTTAGGTTGCTGCTGCCATAGGCTGCTCAAAGATTGTTTTTACCACATGTTGTTCAGAAAGGTTTAAATTGCTGCTACAGCCTGTTGAACCTATCATACAGTTTTAATTGCTGCGGCCTATATAAATAAAAGTTTCTAACTTATTGCTTGGTGGTGTTGTGCCTTAATTTAGCCCAAGGCTATCCCAAAGGTTGGCTACCTCAGAGTAGGTGGTCCAGGACATCTCTCTCAGGACCTGATGATTGTCTCGTAGAATAACCCTCTCCATAACTTTACCAGGCACTAAAGTGAGACCGGCAGGCCCGTGATTACCAGGGTCTTCCTTCTTACCATTCTTGAAACATTGGAACAACACTGTCATCTTCCACTTGACCTGGAACCTTTCCAGACTCCCAAGATCATTGAAAAATAATGCAAGGTCCTGTGGTGATATTGGTGAGGTCCTTCAGTACCTTGGGACAAATCCCATGAGGCCCCATAGATTTATGCGCATCCATCTGGAGCAGCCACTCTTGAACCAGTTTGAGGTTTTCTCTGAGTTTATCATCCCCTTAGTCCTCTTCCAGCACAGGGCTCCTGGGGTCCATCATCTGGCAAGAGATGGTCAGGGTGCCAAAAGGAACATCTCTGGAGACTTGCTCTCAGATAGCCTTGTTTCCTACCTCATTATTTAAGAGGAACAGAAGTGGACTTAAAACCACAGAAAATGCCCCATCAGGGCAGAAAGCAGAGTCTAGACACTGTATCTAACAATGACAGAGGGCTTTTTTACAGAGAGCAGGCAATCCTGGCCACCAGCTGTGATTTGTCATGATCCTGTCCCACTACCTCATACCCCCAAATGACTGCACTTGGGAGCCCTGCATCTTGCCTTTAGTGTCTGTATATGGACCTGGTTTCACCCTGTCCTGCCATCTGCCTCCAGTTTACTGGAGCAGAAAATTCCAGAAGCTTATAGTTAGCCATGTAAATAAGCACTTGTCTCTGTTTTAAACTGATCAACTGATCACAGTAAATGATCAGACATAATAATGTCTCATCATTAATCCCTGAAACACTAGTGTACATAAGAAAGACTGTGCTAACCTAGAGGATTTTCCATTCTTTCAGTGGGAGATCTAACACATAACTGACAGCACCACTTGGATTTCAAAACACAGCTTCAAAAACCCACAGATGCTCCATTCAAACGAAGCAAATCCTCCATCCACCAAGAGGTGTGACTGTGGAATGATAATTGGAGTACCCGTGGTCATTGGGTTTCAGCATCTCCACTCAGCTAAAAGAAGTAAGTAATTGTTTTTATTTGCAAGTCCATCCTGGCACTGGGCCACTAGATGGAAACCCCTTGTGCTTTTAAGGTGTTTTTAAAGAGGCAGAGAAAACTGATCACACAAATGGTTATAAGGGGGTGGGAAAGAGAAACACAGACAATGTGAAACTACTGAACAAAATTTATAAAGTGGACCAAGTGTTCCCAAGTGTTCCCCGTTCAGTCTCCAATGTAACTAGTTGTTGGCACAGGCTGCCAAACAAAGGATATCACAGTACAACCTTCCCAGCAACTTTGGGGGTGGTTGTTGATGCCTGTCCATGCCAAGGCTCATTTTCCTTACTTCTTGTTTACATTGTCCTGTTGGCCTTGTCTTACCACACTCAGCCCATTTGCGTTGTAACCAGTTTTGGCCAAAGAAAGCTTGTGACATTCCAAGGTCATGAGCAAGGAAGAACCCCAAATTGTTTTCACAATAAAAAATAAAGACAATTATTATGGTACCTCTTGGAGCCCTGAGGACTTAAGAAAAAAAAAAAAGTTTATCTTGAATGCCCTCACTTGTGGCTTCCACTGACACACTGCCCATAGATGGCCCAGGAGCTAATATGTTTATTATGGATTGCAATGAAGAAAATTAACTCCATCCTTGATGGTGCCCAATGGTTGTAATACCTGGTCCTGATAGATGTTTTCTGCTTTTGATGGAGGTTTTGCCTCCCATGACAGCTACATCTTCAAGGTGAATTTTGAGGACAGTTTAACCATATATTGTCGTCATTGAGCAATCCCTGAGTGCTTGAAAAAAAATCCCAGAGCTGAAAGTTCCTAGAGCTGCTCTGAACACTCTCCTTGGTACATAGAAAGTCATTGCTTTCTCTCAAGTGAATTCCACCTGGTTATGTGGCCCCCTTCTTATTTAAGACTCTGCTGTTGTGTGATGACTGACTCAGGCTCTCAAGCAGAGCATGGACGCTAATCCCCACAGCGTTTGGGATACTTACTGTTCTGCTTTGTGCTTTGACAAAGCGTGTGCATTGAAACAAAGATGTACAAATGAAGCAAAATCAGAAAGATAAATACATAGAACTTCTGTGACTCAAGGTAGTGTAAGAAGACTGTGGAAGGACTGCTTAGCGTAGAAAAACATTCCAAAATACAGATACGTTCATTTGCAGCCTTTTCTTTTCACACTGACTCCTCATGAAGTATCTTTAATGAGCTGGGAAGTTCTAAGATTTCTACAACCTCACCAGTTAATGTGAAAGAATTATATTACAAGGGTATCAGGATGTTTTGTTACCAAAGCAAGCATGGAGATAAGTCCTTCCTGCTAGCCAATTATTTTTCACTTTGCCTGGGTCAGAGCTCTGCCTGCACATCCTTGTGGCTGGCTGACATTCCACTTCACTGTTCAGAGTCAGCTCCATAAAGCTCACCCAGCAGTGGCAGGGTGCTGCCAGTTATCTTAATCTCTTACGTTTTGGTTTCTATATATGGAGGCTAAACAAGAGTCTCAGTAAAGCATGGTGAGGCTGTGCAGCCTGCAGAGGAAATGAAAGCAAAGGTACTGGGGAGAGATAAAAGCCATGGGTGGGTGTGCTTATCAGAGTTGCAAAGTAATACACTGCCAAGGAGATGTATTTGTGTATCTACAAGCTTGTTTTTATATGTATTATTGTGCATACACATATATGTAAATATCCACAAATATCTTCACGGGCGTGAATTCATACATACAGGTTCATACATAAACATGTTTTAGCTTTTTTAAAATGTGGAGGTCACAGAATAAATCTCAAAAGGCTCTGTGTGGTTTTTCTTTCCATGAAAAATATAGATACCTACTGAGAAAACTCCATGAAATCCAAGTAAACATACAGTGGATTTTCTTTTTACTGTCAAATGTGTCAGCAGCAGAACATTTAAACTAACACAGGATTTACTCTTTCAAATTAAGTCCAGGAGGCAGCCTGTAAGTGAAGGTTGAGACTTAAGCCTCTGTGGCATAAACCCCAGGCTCTTGTCACATTTAAATTTAACCTTCCTCTTTGCTACCAGACTTCCACTTGGTTATTCTCACCTCTTTCCAATAGATCATTCAGCCAGAGAATAAAAACTTCAGTACCTGTAAAATCCTCAGAGATTTGCAAATTGGGATCTTAGCTGGTTCAAACCTTGACCCTTTTTGTTTTCTTTGATATCTGATTTAACTTTCCTTTCTTCTCTAACCTGCTTCCATATATTTCCATTTCTAGGACTCTTGTCTCAATCCAAATTTGTTACCAGATGCACATCTTGGGTTTCTGGTGTCAGATAAGCTAAAAGATGTTTGAGAAAAGGGAGTGGTACATCAGCAGACAACACCTCTGTAATAGTCATGCTGCAGACCTGTTTTGCTGCAATCTCCTTCCTGGGAGACATCTGAAGGGACCTAGCTTCCTGATGCTCTGTCTACCTCTCTATCACTTAGTGTGCATCCTGGAGGCCTTTTGTAAAATGTTCTAAAGAAACTGTGAAGCTTCCACATTATTTTCTCTGGTGAAGCTGGTCACATATATGGCTCTACTACCACCAAAGTGAATATTCTCATGAAGGTCTAAGGAACCTGGTGTTTAAAGGAGGCATGATTAAGTGTCTGTCCACCATTCTATGTACCCTTTGCTGTGTATGTCCCTCCAAAATGCATCCAAGTTCATAAGGCATTCATATGAGGGTGGGGATTATTAAAAAAAAATCCTTTTGCTTGAGTGGTTGGAATATATTCAGATGTTACCAATAGCTCAGCATCACAAATCATCTCCACATTTATCTCTCACATTACCTTAAGCAGCTTCTGTAAGGGAACATAATTGACTGCATGAGAAGTAGAATAAAAATTTTTTGCCACAGTTGCTTGAGTAATACAAGACTCCACCTATATAGATAACCCTTGCTACAGGCGTGTAGCAATTTAAAGGGATATTGGATTACTGCTGGTCGCCCATAAAAACCAAGGAGCAGGTTTCCCACCTAGATTTATGATCCTTCTGGAGGTCATCCTCTCCTTGACTCACTGAAGCAAGGTCCCCCTAAACAGAATGTGCAAGTTCTTCTAGAAGTATGAAATTTCAGTTGTGTGACAACCTTGTCTTCCTGATTTTACTAGGATTAAAACAGCTACTGAATTTGGAAGGGATTTATCTTCTCACATTAGGCTAACAGAGCAATATTTCCAATATTTTTTTTCCTTTTGGCTTTCAGCATCTCATTCAGCACATTCAGCTTACTGGGCACACCTGAAAATGTTGCATTGCTGATTCCTTTCTTGGAATTCCTTTCTTTCTCCACTTTCTGTGGCACATTGCTGGTTTTCTATCCAGAACTACTGCTGCTAGTCAAGACATTCCTTGCAGATCAGACTAATCATTTCTAACACACCTGCTTATTTGTAAATATGTACTGTAAGGACAGGGCAGTGAAGGGAGTACTACAGCATCAAAGCATTCCAGGTCTCACTGAGACTCTTGCCCAACCAACTCAAAACCACATCTGTCAATCAAGTTTTTGTTCAAACGATCTCTGTTTGAGTTTGAGTGTTTGAGTTATTCCCCTTCACTCTTCTATGGTAGGAAATAATAATTCTGTGCTGAGAAGTGTGGAGTGACCTTGCAGCAGAAGAGGCCCCGAGGGCAGACTCTTTGTTGGCACTGCCTGATGACCTGCCACAACAAGTCTTCTCCTTGACAGAGAGTCCTGCCAGTGTCTGAATCCCTACTCCCTCTGAACTCCACCATTCATGTACATTTCTGGGTTTTTTTCTGCCCTGGCAGGAAAGTGAATGCTTTTTGACAATAGAATATTGAGAGCTTGCTGCAGAGAATACAAATAAATCATTCCCTTAGCTTTAATATTCCGCATCTGGTTTGGCATTAAGGAAGGCAATCTCTACATTGTGCGTCCGTGCAAAAATAATTGTGTCACAAAACCAGAAAAAAAACCTGTAAGGGACAGAGACTGATTCTACCTAAGTCATGTGAAGAATTCTTCTGTAATCCCTTTCCTCTACAAGCCAGTTTTGGGTGTATCAGTCAGAGAAAAGCTTCTCACTAGAAACTAAGATCAGTATTCTGATTCAGGAATAGAAACTGAAACTAATGTAAGACTAATAAAGGCACACCAGTCTCCCAGGAAGCAACACACAAATCCAGAAATATCCATGGCTGCTGTCAACGCCAGAGGTAAGTACATTTATGTAAAAGGCAGGCCTATTTCTCCATATTCAAGTGTAGATATTTACTGTAGTTGTAGCTAAAGGACTGGAGTGTAGAAACAAATGTGTTTTGTTGGCACAAGGATACACAGGAGACAGACGTGGATTTGTGTTTTATGTCTTTGAGTACATTACCACATCTCGAGTCTTAGGTGCAGCTTCAAAATATTAATATAATTTTGTTAACCTTGGTATGGCAGGAAGAATTAAAAATCCAAAAGGACTTTTTCTGTGAAAAGAAATCTCAAAGACATTTAAGAATGGAGCAATTTTGTTAGCTTATATATTCATCTATTTTATTTTGTGATAAATAACTAGAATATTCTTCTTAAAGAATCAGGGCAATAAGGCTGTGCAAGGAGTTGATCATGTCTCTTTTGATGTGGAGAACTATTTTCTTCCTGTTAAAATGTAATTTTACTCTGTATAATTCATAATTTCTCATCTTCAAGAGCTAAGCTGCAGAAAAATGCCTTTAGTACCTTAATTCCCAGTAAATTTTAAAATAAGTCTTTATTGTATTATGTACAATACATAAAACCTAAAATGTAATTATTTTCATTTTCTAAACACTTAAAAATTTAAAAAATGAAATTAATTATTTTATCAAATAAAATGATGGCTTCTAGATCCTTAAGTTTTCTATTGGTGGATTTTTACAAAATAAATAAGTAGTCTTGATTACCTGCAACTCTTTTCCTCTAGACCCTTAGCTGGGAAGGGATGAATAAGTCATGGGGTCAAAGTTGCTTGCCACCGTGGAAGATAAAATGTGTATAATCAGGCAGGTCTGTGTTGCCACCCTCTATGTATTTGTTACCCTCCTTTCTGTACCAGTTTTTTTTTCCTTGGCACTGATATTTTTTTAGATTTTTAGAAAGTTATAGATTAGGTAAAGATGGGAAGTCGGTTGTGGAAATGTTTTTGTTTAGATTGCTGAGATTATGAGTACCAATGAGAAAAAGGCTCAAGCTTTGCCTGTCTCATAGAAATGATTTGGAATATTTAAAGGGATAAGACATTTGATTCTGCTCTTTGATTAGTCAGGGAAAAACAGATGCAGTACTGCTGAAATCAGGGAATTTAAACTTGAGTGTTTACACAGTCAACTATAATGTGCTAAACTGAGCAAGGATTCATGTAGAGCATAGTTTAAACAACCATCAAGTTCAACTTCCAGATAGGAATCCACACCTCCTGCATCCCAGAGTGCCTATACTGCTGTGCTGTGCTGACTTATTGAGCCCTTCTAGAGAAAGACATTTGTCAGGGAGTATATAGACTGAAAGAGGTCTGGACAGAAAGTGAAGAGAAAATTTTGTTTTCTGACCTGCTATCCTCACAAATCCTTTCTACACAGGTCCCTCACCCAGAGAGAACAACCAAGGGTAAGAGATGTAGCTCTGTCACTCACTGCTGCCTGAGCTACATGGCAATTTCCAGAGACAGCTTTGTGCCTTGTTTTATTCTTACTATCCCTTTCCTCCATCTTCCTTTCCAATTGCCTTACTGCTCTGACTGGTGCTGATCTCTGAATAGCGACAGGGCTCCTTACCCACCCAACAGCTCTCAAGGAGATGCTGGGGGTGTTCTGAAGTTTTCATCAAATTCCAGATTTAAATCACTAAATTCTAATGCAACATTCTTCAAGCTTCTCATTTCTGATGGGAAAAGCTAGGAATGGGAGTCCTGGCTGATATTGAGGGTAGGCAGTGCACAGCAGGACCAAACATCATTGAAGTGCTGGGATCACAGTACTGGTGGTACTCTTCTTCAGGTGGAGGTTGCAGCCAGAGGACTTCCAAAGAAATTATTCGCCTGTCCAAAATGGACGGGTGGTATACCTGCTGTATGAAATCAGGTGGAGAAGAGGTTCCATCTGGAGGAACTGGTGCTCGAACAGTCTTAAACAGCACGCGGAAGTCAACTTCTTGGAAAATCGTTTCAGTAACAGGCCACAAGCCCCTTGCTCCATCACCTGGTTCCTTTCAGCTAGTCCCTGTGGAAGATGCTCCATAAGGATTCTGGAGTTCCTGAGGTCACACCCTAATGTGACCTTGGAAATATATGCAGCCAAGCTGTTCAGACCCCACGATCCCCGTAACCGACAAGGTCTCCGCAGCCTGATAATGAATGGAGTCACGATACGTATCATGAGTCCTGGAGGTAATACAGCTGCTCCAAGTTTGGATTGAAAGTTCTGGGATTATGTGCACTCTCAGTTTGCATCAGGGGTGATGACTGGCTTTGGGGAGAACTAGTGAGCTCAAAAACATCACTGTCTTCTGCCTTCTTTCTTCCCCAATCCAGTACAGCAGCAGGACCAGCATGGTCATTTCCTCTTGCCAAATCTGAACATGGAGGGTTGGAGGTTTCTCTTGCTATCCATGCTTCCTTTATATGCAGTGTAAAATCCTGGGCAAGACAGAACCTGTTCCTCCTATAATACACATGCAGATCAGCTTGTCAGCTGTATCAAGTAATTGGTTTCCCTTGGTAGCTGGAGAAAAGAAGGAAACTTGTCTAAAGGAGACTTTCAGATAATGTATCACAGAAAACATCTTGCATGTGTGCCTTTTTGTGTATGTGTCTTGCTTGCCTGGTGATGTTTGGCTGTAAAAGCAGTCCAGACAAGCAGCTCACAAAAAGGAATGTGTATTTGAGGAGATGAACCTCACACACCTGTGTGGATACTTACCACTGGAGTGTGGAGCTACAAAACCCATCAGGTCAAATGTAATCTTAAAGGACATTGCCTATATTGGGGGTACTGTCTCTGGGATTATAGCACCAGAGCAATGACAGAAGCTCTGGCCATCTTATCAATGCTAAGATCAATATGAAACCGCTAAATGTTAGAATGTTCACTTCAGATTTTCCCTGATCATTGGGGTAAGTCAAACAGATTCATGATTGAGGCAACTTGTCTTACCAAAGCTGTGTTCTCAAGCACAAGGCTGCCAAAAGGAGAGCCTGACCAGCTCTGACTGTGTGTCCCACTTCCCTTTTCGCTCCTGTCGCTAGCTGATTCCTTCTCTCTTGGCTTTTTGCCAGAGTGTGCTATTTGTGACAAGCGTTGTCCAAGCCATGACAATGATCAATTTCTCTCTCTGACGATTCATTTTTAGACATATTGCTGCTCTGTAGAGTTTTGGTTCCCCTTTCCACTAATTTATTTGTGTAGTTATTTGTGTACCCCTTGTATGAATATCTTTGTCCTTTACTGCATTCTTACCGAGAAACAAATGACTCATTGACATGTTAATGAAGAAAGTACTGGGCATCCTTTCATCAAGAGTGACTGGGTATCTCTCTTCTTAGATTACAGTTACTGCTGGAGAAATTTTGTTGCATACCAACGTGGAGAAGAATATATTCTCCCCCACAACGTTCCTGTATACTTCTTTCTGAATCACAGAGAACTCTTTCGTATCTTTTTGGTTAGTAGACACCTGAAGGAAACACCAAGAGCGAAATTAAATGCAAAAAATCCAAGGACAAGGAGGTTTGGATGATCCCAGAAATGGTGTTAGCAGAAATGATAGTAGGAAAAATAAGCATGGGGTTGATGCTGCATAAGCAGAGAGCCAAGGAGGCAAGAGATTGCCAAAGGACTATGCTGCTACATTGTGCCTTTGTGGCCAGGAGCAGAGAAGAGAAGAGATTTAGCAGTACTCTCAGATTTTTAACTAAGGAAAGGGTACATTATTTCAACCCTTTGCATGAATCATCTACCAGTTCATTAGCTTGCAGCTTACCAGAGCTAATTGACCTCAAAAGCTCCTTCAGCTCTGTAATCATGATTCAAGTACTTTCTTTTTGCCTCTCAGGACAGGGCCATGGATTTTATTTGAGTTCTGAGCAAGTCCAAAAGCCTAGATGGGTGGATTTACCTTCAGGATCAGAATTATCAGTAGAAGATAAGAAAGCAGACCAAGATCTGCTTTCTCTTTGTCTTGTGATCCATACAACTGTAGAAGTTATTTTTATGGCCTGATATCCTACTCAGAATGAGGAAGTGGTCTTCTGAACAGGAGAGAAGGCCAGGACTGGAGCTGACTATGGCACTCAGTCACCCTTTGTGGGGCAAGCCAGTTCTTGCTTGAACTGGTCCCTCTGTGCAGAATGGATGGCAGGAGGTGGAGGAAGGGATGCACAAAACTGATGTCAGGAACTTAAAGACAAAAAATGATACAGACAGGAACTTACAGATGCAAAACTAACCTTGTTTTATTTCTGGCTGAGGAGAAGGTACACATTACACTTCATTTCAGTTCCATCCACTCCAAACAATACATAGGACTTTCAGTACCTCAAGACCTGACCTTTCCATTTCTTGTCTGAGTGAGACACTCAGGTGACAGGATACAAAGTCAGTAGCAATATCCAGTCAATCAGCTGGTCTAACAAAGTACTTTATGCAATGTAATGGTTTAGGAGACATTTTCCCCTTGGCTTTCAGCCTTTCTGAGTCTCCTAATGCCTGAGATGATTAAATAATTTAGCAGCTTACGCACAATCAAGTGCCTGGTGCGATGCCTGCCGGGAGCTGAGCAGAGCTGTCTGCTAAATGCTTGTGAGTGCTGACAAACTGCTGCCGACTCAGCACGGTTCCCTGTGCAGCAGTACAAGGGGAATCTGCCCTTCAGGTCTTAGTTTTAAAGAGCCAGCTAACAAATTGCCTATCTCAACCAGGCAACCTTGATGATTTCTGCAGAGGCCTCCCGGCTGGGAAGCCTGCTGGAAGTCAGGCACTTGCTCAACTGCTCTGCTGTCTCAGCTAAACACAAGCCACCCCTCAAATGAAGGTGAATAAGGCCCATCATCAATAGTTCTGACTGTTAACTAGTTCATATTAACTACTATGAACTATTAACTACCCTGCCCCATTTTACTAATTACACAGAGTTGTGATGAGGTGGGTGCGTTCCAGGCATGTGCTCCAGAGAAATACACACTGTTGCATCAAGCCCTGGCAGAAGAAAGACACTGAGGAACCAGTGGGGATTTGGTGGAGTATCACTGCAAAGGGCAGGGGGCTGGGGCACTTGCCCTACGAGGAGTGGCTGGGCAAACAGGCTTTCCTAGACCTCTAGAGAAGGTGGCTAAGTGGGATCTAACTGCAGTTTTCCACTACATGAAGGCAGTAAAGACACAGCCAAACTCTCTTCAGCGATGCACAGAGAGAAAACAAGGTAACACACACAAGATGAAATGAGGGAAATTCCAACAGGACAGAAGGGAAAAGTCTCCACTGGCAATGGTGCTGTACTGGAACCTGGAGAGGCAGTCACCTTCATCCCTGGAGACACTCAGAAGTTTCCTCTGAGCTGCCAGATCCAGCCTTGGAGTTAGCCCTGCTGCAAAGATGGCTAGTGTGATACTAGAAACCCCTGGGGAGGGCTTTCCTAGCCCCCCCAAAAATCTACCTTTCCACAGGTTCCAACTCCACTTCCCCTGCATTCAGCTATGCAAGTTGCCACCTTTTAAATGCTTCTGTTTTTAAATGGTCTGTATGTTAGGAGTGGCATACATGGCACAGTAAATTATGAGGTGCTACCCTGTTGTCTGGAGAAATGTATCCCAAGGGAGATTATATAAAACACTGAAGGAAAATCAGAGTGGTCTCCTGGAGTAGAGGCTTTTTTGTCAAATTTTCTATCATGCTGAAGAGACAGCTTAAGCTTTTGGTATCTAATTTTTAACGGTTTGGTTTTTTGGTGTTTTTTGTTTGTTTGTTTGTTTTTTTCTTCCTCCTAGGGGCTTCCTCCTCTTCCTGCAAACTGAATGCTAACAAGCATCACCACCATGCTTTCAAGCTCAAGTTTGTGCATCAATACAAGAACAGAAAAGCCAGTCCCTGGCAGTCTTTTCTTCTGCAGCTTTGATAAATTTCTTGCTGCCACCAGAGAAAACTCTTACCTGGGCATTGCTAAGTGTTAGACAGAAGAGAAGGAGCACAAGAAGCCATCACGAAGGTCGGATGATGCAGGCAGGCATCCAGGACAGTCTGGTCTTTACAGAGTTTCCTGAGAGTCCCGTGGGGATGGACACCATGTCCCATAATCAGGCCTTCCACGTCTGCAGATTCTGCCATCAGATTCTGCAAGTGCCCTCTTGAGAGTCCAGCAAGTAACGTTTTTTGTGATTTGTTCCAAAGAAGTAATCAGCCATGCATTCTTGCTTTTCAGAATTTCTTATGTAGATCACTTTTATGGCTATGTGTGTATGTCTCAGAAAATATATAATTCTATTACAGTATTTATGCAATACTGTAATAATACTTCATTTTAAGGTTTTATTTATGAGTGTAACCTTTTTTATGACTTTAAAACCAGTGTAATAAAAGGGAAGATACTGTGAAAACTTTGCTTTTCTTGTTCAGCTCCTTGGTACACCACTCTCCCGTGAAATTCTATACTCTGGAGACATAGCTGTTCATTGCAAACTGGAGAAACAAAGTAAAAAGTCTCTGCTTTTCCAGCTGGAAACATGGAGTGGAATGGTGGAGTAGGAGATGTTGAAAGCTCTGAGCTCTCTCTACTGGCAGAAGGCAAAAAGGAGTGTGTTGGGTCTTACAGGAGTTTTGAATTTGAAGAGCAGATAATGTAGATCATCTGAATGAATCGTGGGGAGCTCCATGTGTCATGATTTCCAGCCTCTTCAAGCAGGAGGCCCACTGTGTGATCCCCCTGGGGAATGTGCTGCTGCTGGGACCTGCAGCATGCACAAATGATAACTTGAAGAACAAGGCCGGGGCTGCTGGGAACCGTGCCTATCTCTTCCAGTTTATTAATGCCTGTAGCATCCTTTGGCCATGCCAAAATCTCCAGATGTTTAGCAGACCACTGAGATGGCCAGAAAAGCTGAAGGCTGAGGAAACAGCTGCAGTTCCCACAGTATGAGAGTGTATCTTAGGCTGAGCACAGCTGGCCTGGGGCGTGTCTCCTAGGTTAGTCAAATAAAACAACTCCAAGCAATGTACAGTGCAGCTAAAGTTTTCTTCCCCTTGTCCAGGGCCTCATACTGGATGTCACATGACTTCTTTCTTCTGGACATTATAGTGTTTACTCTTTGTTTCCTTAGGGAGCAATCAAATCACTTGATCAACACACAGTTTACTACAGCAGGGTCCATAAGGGCTCAGCCCTTTCCCACTGAAGGCAGGAGGACAAACTTTCTCTGCTCTTTTTAGAAGCTTGCCAGGTCCAAGTCAGCCCAGTGAAGTTTTTCACACTAGTTTTATCTGCCAGAGTGAATTTGCAATCTGCTGTATCCCTCCTGTGCCCCTACTGGCATGTGAGAGCCTAGAGGTGGGTCTACTACACTGGTAGCTTTTAAAGGTGAAATAAATGAAAAGCTAGACTTGCCAATACATCAAGCAATATAACAAATTTATTAATTTGTTCAATAAAAGAGTAAGCCACTGTTGGAGTCCAGGGAACATGGAAAATCCCTCGTGCTGCCCTGGAGGGTCCAAGACCCCACCTGGGACCCCAGGAAAGCACTGCCTTTGACCTTAGTCCATAGGAAAAACTTCAACACTTAGAGATGAGTTGAAAGCAACGAAGGTGTGGAAGAAATAGTAGTTTAGTTTGTCACAGGGTGAAAATTTGTAGTTTTGGTATGGACACAGATGAGGGCAAGATGGAGATTTTTGGGTGGTGTGTCATCTTCTTCTTCTGCTCCATTTTCTGCTGTGATGGTGGCACAGAGACATTGGTACAATGGATTTGACACAGAGGTTATGTGTTTGGAATAGGTAGCAATTATTGGTACAGAACTATAAACACAGCACATTTTAAGAGTTAATTGGACTAGAAACCTTTAAGAACCTTGGGATCTTCTGTCCCAGGTGGGTTTTCAACTGTGTTTCTGGTGTGTTAAGCCAGGTTTTGGTGGAACTTGAGATAAGAACTTGAGACAAGAAATAGGATAAACAGCTCTGAAGACCAAAGCTGTGAGTCTCATTTATCTTTTTAACCCTGGTACTGGACTTTTGGAAGAAAAAGATCACCTCCCAGTCGGGGACTCCTGAAAGGGAGTTTCCCACAAGCCATGACAGCACTGGGTGCACAGAGGTCTCTGCCCCAAGAAACGCACAAATCTGTTCTCAAGCAGTGGTCTTCTTATACCATTCTAGGCACTTCACTTCCCCAAGTTCTCAGTTAATTCCTACTTGCTTTTCTTCATTATCAGCAGTTGTGGCTTTCGAAGATCTATTGGGAAGGTGGTCTGAGATGGTCTTCTGAAGATTCTTCAGTCTCTCATTCTTCTTTTAAAATATCTTTTTCCACTAACATTATTTTTGCTTGTACAGCTTGCTTAAGCAAGCATATATATTCTGTTAGCATATATTTTGAAAGCTTTTTCTTGGTTATTACACAACTCAACCTAGTATGCCCCAACACCTGTCTGCATGGGGCCCCTCTCTCACTTATTACAAAATCTTAAAAGTCAGTATGTTTAAAGATATCATTGCCTTTTGGTTTGTTAGTCTTACTTCCCCTTATTAAAGGATTGCAAATTTTCCTATACAAAAAACCCCACCAATTTATAACTTGCACAAAGAATAGTTTAAAGCTTATACTACAAGATAGTTTAATTACTTGTGAATGATTACAATTTTGTTGTTACAACAAACAGTTAGTTAACAGCCTACTGTTGTATAGTTGTCTTGTTAAGCTCCACTTCCATGCCTTACTGAAAAACCCTTCTTTATAGTAATCTCATGGTCTTTGTCTGCACTGCCCGCAGACACACATGCTGTTTGATTGACATGAATCACAACTTAATTTCTCACAAAGGTAACCATAACAGCTGGTCTGCTCTCATCTTCTTCTGGCCCTCTGGACTGGTAAAAACATTGTGCCAGCTTGTAGAGTGGGATAGCTCTTAAGTGTGAATTAATGACAAGGTTGTAGTGAAGAGACATCAACATCCTCTGTTGGTAACCAGATAGAAATCTCCCAGGACCCCGTGCACACAGGGTTAGAAAGGAATGCAGGGGTTGGTTTGAAACTCTTGTAAGGAATGAAGAGCTTGACTCAGCCAATATATCAGGCAACAATCAATTTATTTATTCATTATTTCAAATGGTAAAGTGTGAGCAAAGCAGCGCACTGGGTACAATGGGGGTCTCCCCTCCAACTGCACGCTGGCTACAAAGTTTTGCTGGTATTTATTGAGCATCTTCATAAGCATTTCTCAGCAATTTTTTTAATGGTTTCCTCCTAGTTTCTATTTGTGAAGTCTGATTTCTATACCCCATTGTGATCAGTTCCTATTGGTGATGTTGAATTTCTATACCTTAAGGTTGTAAATGAGTGAAGATGATCTCCATCTTCCCTTTTTCAGAAGCATACATCAGTGTTGGTGAGGTCCAGCTTTCCTTTTCCAGGATTGTAAATCAGTGATGGTGAGGTCCAGCTTTCCTCTCCAGGATGGTAAATCAGTGAAGGTGATGGCTAGCTTCCCTTCCCAGGATTGTCCATTTTTCCTTTCCAGGGTCATCAAGTCTTAGCTTGGGATAAGATCACTTCCTTCTTTTATTTAGGTGATTACAACTCCTCTTATATATTCTAAAGCTATAGTTTAAAACTTCTTGTTACAAAGCAGCTTAAAGCTTATAATAATTATATTTTCAAAGCAAATAACAATACTTCCGCATTCTTCTATCTTACATGTTAAAGAAAACTTAAAACTTATATTGTGAAAATGTTAAAGTTCACATTATTCCCTTATAAGCAAGCAAAATATTTATCTAAAGGCCTCGTTCCATGCTTGTTTGTTTGCTTGTTTATTAAAACTCATCTTTATAACTGTCTCATGGCCCCATTCCACACATTTCACAATTACAACTACACAGGCCACCTTTTTCTACCTGACATGAAACACAACCCCACATTTCACACGCTGGAGAAACTGAGATACATAAAGTCACACAGATGTGAAATGGGAATGTAAGTTTTAGTTTTAGGTAAGTAAAAATATGCCTTAAGTGCCTTAAGCAAATAAAAAGACTGTATTAGTTAATAGAAAAGCCCTGAAGTCCAGTTTAAAGTTCAGTAGCATTACCTTTTACAAAGTTAACTAAGTCCTAGAGATAATAAGAACATAACATAGCATTGCTAACACTGCTAGACAGAATAGATTGGCTTGTGTAGAGCCTTCTGTAAGAAATGGTGACCACTGTCACACAACTGTGTTAGACCAGGGTAGGTGCAAAAAGACAGCAAGAGCATGGTGTTTGTAGCTGATTGGATGAGTTGGATTGCTGATTGGATTGGATTTATAAATATAATGCATTGTGGGGTGCTGCTGCTTCTGCTTGGGACATGGGGACTCTCTGCTAGAAGGCTTTTTGCATAATGGCATGGACTGTAACACCCTGACCTTTGTGAGACTGATCTAGCCATAAGTAATAAAAGTAATAAACTACTTTACACCAAGCAGCAGCCTCTCTTGTTCCTGTTGGCCCGCTCAAACTCGATAACCCTCCCTGTGCTGGAACTCGGGGGGCAACAGCAGCAACAGCAATGGAGTTTTAGCCATATCTGATGTGGGTTTGGAAGCCTGAGGGGAAACCTGCCTAAGACAGAAGTGTATGAGTGGCTTAAAAGCCAAAGGCAGCCTTCAGAATTGTTGCCACCCTTTGGTGCCTCCTCATCCGCTATGACCTCTCTGCTCTTGCAGCAATTCACTTTCTCCTTCCCTGGCAGAGCCTCTGCTCATCATTGCTCACATTGTCTCAATGAGGGGCCTCTTCTCTGCCAAATCCCTTCATGTTCCTTCTGTGAACCAAATCTGACTTCCATCACTGTGAATATTTAATACATATGTGATGAAACAATGACATTTCTGCTCATAGGAATGCTAAAGGGTCAGCACCAGGGAGAGTAGAAAAATGAACTCAAAGACAATGCTGGACACAAATACATCTTGGCTGAAAACCCCCTGAAGGGACAAGTAGCAAGGGGCCAGATTCCACGACCCTGAAACTGCTTTCTATCCTGATTTCCAAGGACCAGCATGCAGAAGAGGAAGAGAAAGCAAGGAGGGAGAAGACATGCTTGTGTTTGCAAGGGTCTGGAGTGTGTCTTTGCATTGTTTAATGGTAATCTGTTTCTTATTATTGCAAAGTCCAAGGACACTGTGTACTGACCTGCAGTAATGCTGTGTGCAGCTGCGGGGATGATGTCAGTGTCCTGCTCTTCTGTGGACATGTTCTCAGGGTTGTTGAGAGACAGGTTTTGGGAGTTGTTTGCAGCATGGATCAACATCCCTTCAAGGCAACACCCTCAGCAGGGTGCCAGACATCCCCCTGCACCAGGAGATGGCAGCCATGCCCAGCTGTCCACACCAGCCTCCATCCCATCCTATCCCATCCCATCCCATTTGTCCTGTTTCCTCTGTTATCAAGGACGTATCCTCTACAGCTACCTGGATGTGCCTGTGCCTTGTTCATTGCTGCAAACCATGGAGCTGTTGATCAAGTGGACTGGGGCTTTCAGCCAGCACCAAGGCCCCTGCTATGGCTGTTCCCCACATTCTGGGGAGGAAATGCCCTCCCAGAAATCACAAACCTCCATTTCCCACAGCTCACGCAGCTGGGGCTGGAGGTATATTTGCCACAGTCCCCTTGAGAGCTTAGCTTTTGCCCAGGTGCATATAAAGGAGAGAGACACCTAAGACAGCACACCCACAATCTCCATAAGGCTGAAAAGATAAGTGGTCCTCAAAAATATATCATCAATAGTGAAATGTTCACTATATGCACAGTCTACAAAGCAAGAAAAATACCTTAGGTTAAAAAAGCAATGTTACTGCATAAGAGTCACCCTCCAGGGAGTTATTCTTGGCAGAGAAACCTAAAGTGTTTGAAGGTGAATTAATTTAGAAAGCCAAATTAAAAGAATATCTTGTAACAAACTATGAATTGGTATTTGTGAACAGAAAAAGCACAGTTAAAATAATCTCATGTGCAAAAGAGCTAAATTCCTATAGCTGAATCACATGGATTAATTCTAGAGTCCACTCTGAACTTAATCTGATTTATGTTCAGAAGAATCTAAACATAGGATGTATTCGTAATGTAGTTTGTGATTCTTTGCATTTACTCATTGCAATTTTTTCTCCTCCTGTACAATGTCACCTGCTGTCATGTTTCAACAAGTATCTTCAACTCCTGTTGAAGTGTTAGTCAGAATTTAGGCAAAAGCCAGTACCTCAACTCCTTTTTAAGAAAATGCTAATTTTTTCTAACGATTTCACTGAGAAGGACAATGCTGTTGTACAGGCCAATACCAAAAGTAGAAAGACAAAGATTCTTTATACATCTTTGCTTCTCTTCTTGTTTTGTGAAGCATATTGGGTCAACCCTTCTGTGTCCAGTGTAGTTAATTATCAGTCATGAATGGTCATAATAGGCTGGCTATCAATGAAAGAAGCATCTCAAACAACTTCAGAGATTTTTGGTAGTATTTCCAAAGTACCTGAATAATTTATCTGCCTTGATACGCTGGGTGACACTGTCAATAACTTCAAAGCTACAAGTAAAATTATGAAGATGGTTTAATATTTCCAGGTTGTGCCTCCAGAAATCAGAAGAGATGACACGTCAATCTTCTGTGTCCAATTTACCTCCTTCACCCACATGATACCAAAAATTGAAAAACCAGATGCTTGTTTGTAAGACCTTTATTTATATAAATAATATGCACCATATGAAACAAATATACAACACCATGCTTGCAAATTAATGCTTTGCAAAGGACTCTCATTGCTATTCCTGGTGGAAATTCCTCAAGCTGAGAGTGCCTGGGGAGCCTGAAGTTGTAGGAAGTTTGTGATGCACCTGGTTGTGACCTCTGAGAGCAGGAGGAGGCCCTGTAGGAGCAGGGCTCTCTGCTGTCCTCCTGCAGCTGGCCTAGCACCAGAGGAGCTGTTCTGAGGAACCTCCAGCCTCACCCAGCAAGAGGAACAGGATGGAGCAGAGAACGTGCAGCCATCATAAAGGAGATGACAGAGCACACCCAGAGTGCGGGACACACTTAGCCTTGTCAAAGCCTCAAGAGGTTAGGTTGGAGAGGGCAGTCCAGCTGTAATTTAGGTGGTGGGAAGGTGGTGGTGAGCAGGCATGTACTATGAACCCACATCTTCAGCTTGTGAAGACTGTGTTGCCCAGCTCAGGAGCTAATGGGGTCCCCTAGTGGAAACAGAGTGATTGCCAGGCAGGAGGACGGTTTGATTTTTGCCCCTACAGAAGATATCTATTTACAGGCTAAAGACATTTGCGTATGCCAGGACTTTTTTTCTGGTTAGCTCTCAGTACAGTCACCAACTAGACATTGCTGGCCATATTATGGGCAGCAAAAGACTTGGTAAAATAGAAGACTGTGGGACTGTAAAGGTGCCTCCAGCAGAGGCAGCTGGCTGGGGAGGGAGCATATTGCCTGTCTGGTCTAGGTGGAAATGCTCAGTAGGTGAAGAGCACTCCACTCAGTGAGAGCTGTGGTGCTCTGCACACAATCCATTTAGACAGACCTGCTGGCTTCAAGTGAGGTTTTCAACTTGAGCTACCTGGGCTGTCAAGGACTCACTTCAACACTCTCAGCTGAGCATTCCAGTAGCTGGCCAAGCTGCTGTGAATACATAGGCTGTACCACTTCAGTCGTGATGATTTTCAACTTCCTACCAACACCCAGAAGGACAAATAAATCATTTCACAGGGGAATACACAGAACAGCTGAGTGTAGTGCAGCTCTAAGAGCCAAAAAATGTGCTCCCTGAAGCCCTCATGAGATGCGCAGGTCAGTGCAGTGCCACTGAGAACACAGTAACACAAAGAGCTTTGCAGGCTGTCTGTTCCCACCTGGGCAAGACTAAACCCAGAGCTCCACTTAGTGGATCACCTGGATTAGCTCTGCAGGGACTGAGGGGAGGCAAATCACTCCCTGGCAATGCCACTGCAGTCCTGGCTATTCCCAGTTAGCAATGGATAAGGTGTGAGCCTGGGGAAGGTGTCTTCACAAGATCAGCCTAATTCTCCTTGGAAACAAAAAGTAAGGATAGTCTTATCTCTAGACACAGGGCTGGAAGGAAGAGCGATGTAAGGAGGAAAGAGGAGAAAGATCTGTTGTAAGGGAGAGAGTTGGAAACCAAGGAACATGTGTTTATGAAGTCTTCTGATTGCTGATGACTTTCGCTTCAAAGTCCCAGAATTTTAAAAGCATCTCGTAAATCATCTACTTCATACAGCGGCTGCAGGACAAAATATAAATGGTAGGTCAGTTGTCAAGTGAACAGAAACCCATGAATATGAGGAAGGAGATGAGATGAGAGGTGAAAGAAGGGGAAGTGGAGAGGAGAGGAGAGGTGAAGAGGCATAAGGGATTTGGAAGGTGAAGACAGATGAGTGAATGGAATGGTAGATGGCAGGGATGAGCAGCAAGAGCAGAGAGGAATAGTAGTGAGGAAGAGAGGAATAAGCTGAAGGAAGAGACACTGGAAGAAGAAGGAGAATTGGCCCTTACCAGGAGGATTCGTCGAAGTTTCCTGGCAAGATGGACAGAGTTTTCATGCAGCCCTTCCCAACCTTTGAATGTCTGTTCCCTGTTCTCCACAAATGTGTTCCAGCAGTAGAAATAATCTGTGCAAGGTACAGGGAAGTTACAAGATGCTCAACAGGACACGGACCTCTCCTAGGATCACTACTCATCACACTTTACATCATCTCTCTGGCTCCTTGCTCTACCTTCTCTCCCTCTCCCGGATCTCCCTAACGCCCCTTACTTCTCCATCATCTCCTGCTTGCCTGCACAACTCACCTTTGAAGGTCATGATGGCGATTTGTGCCCCCGCCTTGTGCAGGCGCCTCAGCCCCTCGGGCTCTGCCTTGCGGTCCTCGCAGAAGTAGAGGCGGGCCATGAAGATGCGGAGGGTCAGGTTGGGGTAGGAGCGCAGGAAGTTGGCGATGTGCTGGGCGCAGTCGTAGCAGGGGCTCCAGGAGGTGAACCAGGTGATTCGGTAGCAGCGCCCCGGGTCCAGGTCCCAGGCTGCGATGTAGCGCAGGAAGAGCACCTCCACATGACAGCCCATCTTCGGGAAACCGGAGAGACGGGCAAGGCGTCAGGGCCGGGGAGGGAGCGGGGTCTGAGAGGGGAAGGAGGGAGGGGTGGCATGGATGGGGTGTGAGGGAGAAGAAACAAAGCGGGGGGCGTGTGCTTGGGTCGGCACACAGCGGGAGAAGGCGCGGTAAGTACGCAAGGGCTAGGGAAGCACAGGAGGGCACCCATGTGGAGGGATGTCCAAGCGGGATGGGCGGGAGCTAAGCAGGAAGGTAGGCAGACTGGTAAAGCAGCAGGGAGTGTGGATGTCTTGCTGGTAACACACTCGGGGATAGCACGAAGTACAGCTTTACCCGGAGGCTGCATCCCTCAACCAGCGTGTGCCAGCACAGCCCCAGGTGTGCCCGCGTTGCTGTCACAGCCCTCTGCTCCCTGCTGCCCCAGGCAAAGCGGAGCCGCAGGCGCCTCAGAACGGGACGGCGGGGTGTGGCTGTACCTGGTTGCGCAGGTATCCGAAGTCCAGGGAGCACGAGGTAGCGCTGTCCCGGCGCTTGACAACATAGCAGAGGTAGGTTTCACGCCGGCCCTTGGCCTTGCGCAGGTTCCTGAAGTTGTAGAGGAAGAGTCTCCTTTGCATGAGGATGCTGCAGGAGAAGACAAGAGAGAATTCGCGTTAGCCCCACCCTGCAGCCAGCAGTTTACCGTGTCTCTGTTGAGGGGCTCAGCACCAAAAATATCCTCTTCACATCCCAGCCTCTCGGTACGAGAAGGGTGTCAGTGATTTGCATGAAGTGTTCTAGGGAAAGGATGCAGACGTGACTCTGGGGATGAAGCAGGTGACCTTGTGAGTGGAAATGGTATGTGAATTAACAGTGATTAGTCAAACAGCAACTATGGCTGGGCAGAGTGTGAAAACATCTGAAAATATCCAGAACATGGACACCAATGAGGAAGAAGGATGAAGGCATCTGAGAAGACCTGTGAAAATGAGAGGGTGTGGAGTTCAGTCATCAAGAGATGTTATTTTTGCTATATGAAACCCTGAAAATCTACTGGGGCAAGGGACGAATCAAACTAGAATCTCTCCAGAGAAGACTGGACTGAATGTCTTCCAAGCACTGCCTGAAAAAAGAGCAAAGTTGAAAGTGTGCAGGACTAGGGGAAAATGCCATCCAGTAGCTGATGTGTAGGCATGCTGACATGTCTCCAGACACAAACACCATTTCCACAGCAGACAGACATCAGGACTGGCATGGGCCTGCTCCTGTTCTCCTGCTCCTGCTGGGGAGAAGGCAGCAGGAGCTCAGGGAGGGTGTAAGGTAGTCATGAACCATATCTAACAGCCTTGCTGCCAAGTGGAGGGACACAGGCAGCTGGGTTCATTGAGGTGAGATACTCACCTCCCCCGCAGCAATGCAAAACAGAAGCGAATAGGTTAAAAATAATCACGCCCTTTGTCATCTTTTCCCACTGTTAGGCTGATATTCAGCACAAAGATGGGGTAAGTTTAAGAGATACTGAGCTGGGTTTTCAGGAGGATCGCCAGTGAAGTGAAGAAAAGGGGAATTTGGGCTTGTTAGGAATTTAAATCTGAGAGTTTAGGCACATTTATGCGCCCTTCATCTGTTTGCCAGTGTCACCACAGACCTTGAGCACTGCAGAGCACTTAATGACCAGCTAACAGGCATCCTCTCTGCTCTTCTAGGAGTTTCTGTCCCTTGTGCACCCTGGCACATGGACACCACCACAGGTACTGATTATAGAGTCATGCACATCCTCTTGCCTTTTGTTACCTAGTGACTGCTTTGAGGTTGTGTGACTGCTCCCTACTGCTCCTCCTCACCTGCATCAGACCCATCTTCCCTCAGGCACCCTTGCTCCCCCGATTGTCCCACAGACAGGCAAACGACCCTTTCCTGCCCTGTCTCCCTCAGCCTGCAGTGCAAAGATACCTGTCCTGCTCACAGAGAAAGAGGAAGCACACACATACTCTGTTATGCCATGCTTTATGCAGACAGGCTCCTGCAGAAGCACGACACATGCGAGCATGTCTTCTGTTAGAAGAAAGTCCATAGAGAAGACTGTACACACTCAGGAGGTTAAAGCATCCCCATTAAGTATTTCATTAAGCCCAACAAACAGTCTGAGGCCATTCCTGGAGGTCTGTCCTGTAAGCACTGTTGCAGTCCTGCTCTGTTGGGCTTGCAGGTTGTGTCAGGAGTAGGGCACAAGCTGATCCTACTGCATTTCATTACCCTTTTCTCTGGCTGTTCATGTTGTGTGTATGTTTCCCATACCCACTGGATGCTCTTCATCATCTTTCTCACACTTAGAGCTGACTCACTTCCTACCACCTTAGATTGACCCTATTTCCCTGCTTTTGTACAAACACTTACAAATGAACACCCGTGTATAACACACACACACACACACACACACACACACACATGTTGGTCTCCTCCTAAATTTATCAACCCGTGGTTCACTGCAGGTTTCTAAGTTTTAGATGTGTTATTGCAGGGATATGGGAAAGACTGCCCTGTAACAGGGATGCTGGAGAAGGGATCTGGTCTGTGGTGACAGATCCTTAGGTTGCCCAGAAAGGATAACCCAGGAAATTGCACAGGTGGGATGGGCCAGAGGCTTGCAAAGCACTTACCTGGGGTGTGCCACAACTGCAGAAAACAGAGCAGAGGCAATTGCCTGTGCACAAGGCAATTTGTTGCTGAAGAAACATATTAGCCAGGTGAAAATCAATTACAAATATGTTGATGTTTCATTAAAACCCATATGGAAAAATGCTTTTTATCACATAAAAAACAGACTTTCCTTTTTCTATTTTTTTTTCATTTTGAGCAAAACCACTTGCTTTCAAAATGTTTCTGATTCTGCTTCTAATTGTCCCTTTTCTCATCTGATTCCATTTTTCTCTATTCAATGTTTTTGCCCCTGCAGAGTAGCATGTGGATGCAAATAAGAGTGAAGAACAAGAAATAACCCCAAACCACAGAAAAATAAAATCACGATCACTTAGATTATTTTTCAGTTTCAGGACAAATTGAAGACAATTTGAAACACAGAAGACATTTGTTCAACTAGAAATGTTCATTAACATCAGGTTTTTTTCTCCCTTTCCTCTGGAGTTCACTGTCCCAGGGTTTTTTCCCCAGGGAGGATTTCAGAAGATGGCTGGTGGAAGCAGAATAATGAATGAACAGATGTTGTGTGGAGCAACTGAGCAGATGTCAGGTTAGGTGTAAACTGCTGGATACACATGCAACTCCTACGGCTATAGCGTAGCTCAAGGGAAAGTAGCAAGGACACAGGAGCTGTGATTATACCTGGGCACGGAAGAAGCAGCCTGAACAGAGATCTTCTCCTCAAATAAAGATTCATGAAATCAGAGTGAAGCCCCCTGAGTGTGTGCATAGTATGCAGTTGTGGAGAGTGATTAGTCATAATAAGCTCACAGAGTAATTGCAGTGCAAGTAGAGGATTGCGGTGCTTAAGCGGCAGTTAGCATCTGACTGTTCATCCTTCTGTTATCATCCTTTGTTTCTAGAAAAGAAAAACAATGAAAGGAACAAAGAATAGCCACAAGAAAGAAATGACAGAAGGGGAAAAGAGTACAGGTGGCAGACAGTCAAAGAGAAAGAACAACAGAGACACAGAGATGCAAGTTGCAAGAGCAGGACAGGCAGGGAGTTAGATCAATGAGTCAGATGGGGAAAGGGATGGTCAAGACCAGAGGGAAAGCAGGTTAATTCTGACAGAAAGACTCTCATATGAGCAAGAAGCCAGAGGCACTGATTTTACCTGTCCATGACTCGCAGGGTCGCTCTCAGGTGATGGGATTACAGGGAGGTTATCTCGCAGACTCTGTGCAGCCCTCTGACCTGATGTACAGAAATATGGACTGGCCTGTGTGTCCCCTCCCCATTCACCTCTATCAACTCCCTGCTGGCTTTCATCGGGGTGTGGTTGAGGGAGGAGTTAGAAGGGTCTCTGGAGCTGCAGGAGCTGAAAAGTGTTGAGATGCAAAGGGGCATCAGTTCTGAAAGATGCTCAGCACCCATTGGTCACCACCCCCCTGCACAGTGCCTACTGGGCCCCCTGCCTGCAAAATTATTCTGAAATAATATCAATAGCATAACAAGGCAGGAAACATTGTCTAGTGGTTAGAGGGGGGCCTGAAAGCCTGTGTACCACTAGTGTGAATGTGGGCAAAACCACACCATCCCTCCGGGCTTCGCATCACACAGCTGTGCAGGGACGGTGGGGACCCTGCCCTGCTCCACCACAGAGGCAGCTCTGTGCAGCAACCTGGAGCCACCCTGCTGGAAGGAGCTCAGGGAACACCAAATTGTTGGCAGACTTTCCCCACTCCTCGGTGACCCCCTGGAAGGCCTGGCAGTTGCATGGAGCAACACCGAAGCTGAAGAGGAGAGTGAAAGGGCCCCAGCCCCCAGTGGGGAATGGCTGGCCTCCCTTTGGCACCTGAACATTGCCACGGGTGTCTTAGCCCTGTCAACACGCCAGGAGTGGTGGCAGACCTGCATTGCATTTCAAGCTGTACACAAAGCACCAGTGGGGAGCGGCTCTGGGCTTGATCCTGCTGTTCCAGGTGGTTCTGGCACCAGCGTCGAGCTCTGCCGGTGGCAGGGTGACAGGCAGGGCCCCCTGACTGAGCTCTGCGCTGTCACAGCCAGGCTGGCACTCAGGATGCACACACTTTGCTCTGCCAGCAGTGCCCTGGGCTGCCCAGGCTCTGCTCCTGCCCTGGCACCATCCCCTCAGCAGGGCTGGAGCAGTGCCTTGGGCTGGGCCGGACAGCCAGGGGTCATTCTGCTCCGTTTCTGCCTCAAGTGGTGCATGGCTGAGAAGCAGGGCTTTTGTTTACCTCATGCTAGGGTAGTTCTTCGTTTTTTCTCTGCTTGGTTAACTTTCCTTATTAATTTTACTGGTTTTCAGAATGCCAAGGCTTTGTGAAACCAGTATATGCAAAAACATGCAAAGGAGAGATGAGTTGCCAGAATAGAGCAGACTCTCTAGCCCAGCACTTGTTTTTGAGAGCAGAGAGCATGGCATACTTCAGGAAAAGGAGAAACATTCCTGCAAGGCCCAGGCATGGGCTGTCCTACTCCTGAGGGAAATGCCTGGGTAGGACACATGCTCAATGAACACACATTTTGGCAGCTGCCTTGGTCTCAAGAGCTGTGGCAATTATCCTCCTTGAGGATCTGGCTCCTAGTGTTTCACCAAAGCTAGAAGAGATTGAAATCCTTGAGAATCCCTGCCCTACTTAACAGAGTCTAAGAGAACACTCTGGCTAATGAAACAGCTGTCCCATTTCAGCCTTTGCTCTAGTAGCACCTTGTGACAAATCTCCTAAGTCAGACCAACACATCACACTTTAATACTAGATTTTCTTTTAGTAATTCAAAGAGGACATTTGTTACTGAGGACATTAAAAAAAAAAAAAAGAGAAAAGCAAAACACTCTGGGAAATCTGCTTCTTAGAGATCACAACTGTTAGTGTTTCAGTCAATAAATCAAAGTAAATTCACCTTTATTATTGTGGTGCTGGTTCTCAATTTTCATAGCCAAAAGATTGCAGAAAATTTTATATAAAATTTTCTGCTTTGAAAGGAGTCAAGAAATATCTCCATGGCTAGCCTGGTCTTCCCCATAAATTTAATTGGTGCAAAATTATTTTCTCAAAGGTTTAATATGTCAAGGCTCATAAAACATATAACTGGATCCTTTCTCTGGTCCTGCCTGCAAGTGGAATTTGTCCTTCCATGTTTAAGACATGCTCTTTCCCTTAAATGTTGAGAGTTTCTTTGCTCTCCAGAGAGACAAAAAAGAGAATGGATGAACAAACAGATGAACTATAATAAATGGCAATGCTCTCAAGTCTAAACACTGTTGTAGGCTTTCTAATGCTCTTCACTTAGACTGGTAACTTTCCTCACATGTGAGGTGCAAGCACACAAAGTCAATGTAGAGATTCTCTGCCTCTGTCTCTAATCCCCAGAGCAGAAGCATGCTGGTGTGGATGTATTTTAGTGCCTTGTAGCAAGTCTAGGGGACATTTCAAGAGGGACCTTCAGTTCCTATGCAATTCTGCCCGAAACAGGAGCAGCACTCTCTTGCCACAGCAAGATTTTGCTCATTAGCAGATGTCATCCTTGCTCTGGTTAAAAAAACAAACAAACAACAAAAAAACCCCAACAAACCAACAAAAAAAAAAATCAAAACAACGTAGTTTGGAAAACTGTGGAAAGGTCACCGATCCCTGGTCTGGTTGCTTGTCCAGCTTTCTCCCTGGTTGTAAATTACCAAGTCTGTTACCTGTGCCAAGCATATGCTGGGAGCTAATACACAAGGAGATATGTTGATAATTTCAGTTTTCTATCCTTTCTGCTCAATGAAAGCCTGTTTGGAGAGGGACCTGAAGATGAGAGAGGAAAATACTGAAGATGAATTCATCACTGTTTCTGATTAAAGTCCAGGTAAGTTAAAGGCTGATGGGGAAGGCTGGAGAGGGTCCCTGTGCTGCTGTGTTTGGAGTGTTATCTAGCAAAGGTACTGCTCCAGCTTTTTGGGATGATGGAAGGATGTTCTAGCATCTCTTCAGGTTTCTTGTGCTCAGGGCTTTATTTTTCTATCTTGGAGTAGGAATAGAGAAATAACTGCTGACTGCAGAGCAGTGGTCAGGTGTAAGGTGAGGTGAGAGGAGGAGTCCCACCATTACTTTTACGAAAGGTTCAGAAGCAAAATTACCAAGAAATTAGACAGCAGAAATACAGTGAATAATTTAAATTATCTAGCCCCAAAGCGAGGAGAGGTTGCTTGTTTAGTCAACAGGAAGTCATGTGTTGGTGCATACCATTATAAATATATATTTATTTTTTCCATTCACCCTTTGCTCAGAAATCGCCTTTTGAAAGTAGCGCCTCTATCACCAGTTGGTTGGTTTTACACTGAACAAAAGAAACACAGACACCTGCTTCCCCTGGCCTCAAGAGAAAACCTCAAACAGAAAAACTTTCTCTGCTCCTCAAGTGCTGATGCACCACAGCCCTTGCACAGAGACCCTGAGCAGGGGAACGGCGGAGCCCCTTGCAGTGAGGCACTGGCAGATAAATAAGCTGCTGTGCTCATTTATGCTAAGCCCACAGAACATGCTCACTTAATATGAGCACGTGCTAAGCATGAGACCATATCTCAAAATGCTTATTTGTTACACACACACGTTGCACTCACTGTGTGCACTCCGCAAAGACTCGTCATCCTATTCAGAACGACAGACCCAAGGCAAAAGCAGTGCACTTGCTCAGACACCTCTGCCAGGCACACCACTCCCATTACTCCAATCCTGGGTGCAAAAAAACCCCTCCACAGTAGATGTAGAGCAGCTTGCTCTTAGGACGTGGGGCAGAGAGCCTTGTCCCTAGAGCTGCCTACTCATCCTGTGATGCAGCTGTGGATGCTGTGCCTGGGGAGAAGGTTTCAGCAGTTGCATTACAGAGCAGTGATTTTTTGCAGAATATGCAGCACCACAGAGATGTATAAACACTGTGAGGGGGTGTGTGAGGTCTGCCTGAGGTGGACTTCACCAGAGAGGGATGGTGTGGTGGTGGGGTTTGCAAAGCTAAAGCACTGTGGGGTCAGTGTCACTGAGTGATGCAGTGTCACTGCATCTAAATTAGAGAAAAACACCGATCCCAGGTTATGAGAGGGAAGGGGGAATTAAAAAAGGCAGGAGTTCAGGATGTGTAGGAGGGTGGGTTTACAAAGCTTGCAGTGCTGCATGCTGCAGGATGATGCCACTGATGCAGAATGGAGGGCATCTGGCTGCTGGGTGTGCACTAAGGTTAAACGTTATTGTGTGTTTTACTAGTAATTCAGCTTTCCAGGCTTGCACTGCAAAATCTTTACCTGGAGACTTGCCCTGCAGTTTATGTTTGTTTCACTGTTGAGCTTGTTTTGGTGATGGGGATGAGGCAAATTAGGGTGAAACTATTGAATTGAGTGCACATTTATTAACCGCAGCCTTGTGAGTGCTTCTCATTCCTGCCCTGCAGCTCTCTGCTGGCCCAGCCCGGGGCTCTTTATAGGAAGTAATAATCCTTAATTCTGGCCCTGCCACCCTAGAATTATTTTCTCTCCCTGCCTGTATTAGTACCCTCCACCATGTCTCTAGGCCACAGCACGTCCAGCCCTTGCTACCAGGGACTGACACCAGCTGGGATCACCAGCAGGAAGGCAGGAAAGGGGCTAGATTGCATTGAGCAGTGTGAGCCCTAGTGAATGGCTTTCCCATCATGAATGCAGATAAGAAATGTGACCAAAATCCACATACTTATGCTAAATGTACTCTAGTGTGTTCTCTGGCTTAAGGCCATGACATGGTTGGGAGCTTATCTCATTTACACTAAGAGAAACAGACTGTGATGAGGGCAGAATGTGCCCTCCCCATGTTGAGAGCTGGGGGGTAAAGTACCTACCAGAGCTGCTTGCACCCTGCTGCTTCCCATTGCAGTGCCTGCAGCCTCAGCCTCCAGCATGCCCTCCCTGCCCATCTCACTTGGCTCCTGACTCGGTGCTGACCTGGAGAACACCCTCTGTGTGCTCAGGGAGCTGCAGGCTCTGTTCCAGTGTTATTCCATTCTCTCTCGACAGCTCAGCCCCCTGGTCTGGGTGCACCACACCCTGCTTCAGATCACATCTTTCCCCTCATCAATGGAAGTCACTGGCTCCATATCTCTGCAATCATCTGCTAGCCACAGGGAGAAACTCGGTTTTGCACTGCAGTTTTTCACAATGAGGCTCACCTTCTAGCTGTGGTTATGGTTTTGCAAACCAGTGTTGCCTGTGATTAGCTTGTGTTTGTGCAGTGCTGCAGCTCTTGCTACTCAGTGCAAAAAGAGCTTGCACCTGGGGCCTGGGTGCTAAATCCTGATTTTAACTTCCCTGTTGTCTTTGGAGAAGTACTTTGTTGGAGAGAGAGAGACAGAAGTCTTGGGAAGGCAGTAAAAAATGGTGTGTTGGATGTTCCTTGGCTGTCAGTCGTGTGCTGACAACCTTGCAGTTGTATGAGGTTTCCTTGGCTGGAAGTCCTCATGAGCATCTCTTGATCTTGCACTCACATACACAGCCAGGTAATTTCCTTTTGCCCAGTCTGTGCTTAGCATGGGCACACTAGGTCCACTCCTCTCTTCTATCACTTTTGTGGAGGTACAGGTAAGGCACAGGCAAATTTATTTAAGGGTGGCTAGCTTGGTCCCATTCCAATTTGGAAAAAGGGGAACAAGGCCAGAAAAGCTTTTAGATTGGAGAGGCAAAAATCTACTGTGAATCATTGCCCCTGGGGACTCTCAGGGAACAGAAATGGTGAAGAGGTTTGCAGAGACTACAAAGAGTTCAGATGCCTTTCCTAAGCTGAACCAAAGAGAGCAGCTGATGGACAATGGAGCCAAAAGAGACTGTGTGTGGTGACAGTGCTGGGCTCAAGCAGAGCTGATGAGAGAATCACTGGTCACCACAGCACAGAGAGTCTCAGGAGCAACTACACTCACACTGCACCAGGCAGAAAAGAAATGCTTTTGAAGGTGCCAAGAAGGCAGCAAAGGCCAAGACCTACCTGGCCCTCGACTGGCGCTGCCAAGGAGCCTGGATTAGCTCTGGCTGTGAAGAAAGTCCCAGGGAAACCAAGATGCTGGCAGCCAGCATGGCCAAGAAATAGCTACAGAATATGAAAACTGACAGACCAAAAGAGGCAAAGATCCAGCGAAGGGCTAAACAGTGAAACCCAAGGCTACCAAACCCAAGGCAGAGAAATTGAAAGTGACCTCAGGGTGAGAAGGTGGTGCACAAGAAGTAGATGCTGTGTGAGCATAGAAAAAGTGGCCTGCTGCAGGGACACAGACTGCAAATCTTTTAACTGGACCACTGATTTTTTGTCATGTTTTGCATTTTAACACAATTTCCCCAGAGAAAGAGAATGGATTTCAACAATTTTAATGCCTTGTTTCACAATTAAATTTGTGCTCTGTTGTTAATTAAAAGTTTCTTCTTGTTATTTGCTTTAGTTTTCTGCAGCAATATGGTAGGGGAGAGAGAGTTTGCTCAGAGATGCACAGAAAAAAGAACAGAGGCAGCAGATGAAAGATGCAATAAAGGAATTTCTGCTCTGACATCAGGAAACTATTCTCCATCTTAAGTGTGGTGCAACATTAGAACAAGTTGTGGATTCTCCATCCTGTGCTGAATTTTCCAAAGTTCACTTGGACATGGCTGTGAGCAATCTAAGAAGCTTTGAAGTTAGCTCTGCATGCTAACTTTCAATGTAAGTTTATCTGTGATCTTACCTGGGAACATATACTATCTCAAAATCCACATTTATTTTAAAAATGCTTAACCTACATTCATTTTTGTATTTAAGCAGGTGAGATCTGACATGACTTATTAGTTAGACACATTGAATTACATATGCTTCTCTATTACACCTTTTTGCTAATTTGTGACCAGCTGTATTTGTATGGAAATTGCAGTCTTAATAAAATGCCCCAAACTGCATTCTGATAGTTAATTTATTCATTAAATGAATTGAATGTTTTTCACAATTCATTTTTTAAGTATACTTCAGCATACTAGCAAGAAGCACATGCTATTTGCGTTTCAACTGATATAATTAGAATTATTAAACATGTTTTTAATTGTAAAAATAATTTACACTGATAGCAGAAGTAGACAAATACCTTGGTGGTATTTCCCACATATTTTTAAATAACTTTCTTTAATGGACTAAAATCCAGCTCTCCGTTTTGTGGGAGTTTATTCCAATTTGCTGCATTACAGAGGCTTGGGATGGCAGGAACAGAGAGAAGAAAGCAATATGCTAAAGATCAGAGAGCAGGGGGTGAAGAGATTCAGAACTGGAATTCAGATTTCCTGTGCCCCAGTCAGGGAGCTGTTCACAACTGGACAAATGTATAATGGTGATTGACAAAGAGACGTGGACTCCATTGTTTGCTCATATGAAGCCAATTTTATTGTTCAGCCTAGCTGGTTTATATACTCTTCCATTATATAACAAAAAAATATTGCCAAATAATATTGTCCAATATATGCCTCGTACCAATTAACACAGGTATGCCTAGAGTCTGCTAGCAAAGCATGTTCTGTACCAGGTACACTGTAATTTCCTGCATTCCTTTCTGAAAATCCTGCTTCCCCTTTGCCAAGGCTCAAGGCCTAACAGGAATCCACTCCTGCCAGGAGCTGAACAGTGCTACCAGCTCGGCTCTCTAGCTGTGTACCCACAAATGTACACTGCCAAACAATGTCACCGTGTGGTGTCAAGTGACAGGATCATGTACTTCAACATCTCTGGGAAAAAAACCCACCCAAACAATAAAAATAAATAATAATAATTAAAAAAAAAAGCTAAAATCCCTTTTGGTTTTAACACAGTTATTCTTTGCCTTAGTAGAGGTGCTCTTTTTGGATGGGTGACAAGGAGCAGTCCCCTCTGTGAAGGACAAGCCCACACAGCAGCTGTGTGTACTGGCTGTACATCCTTGAGGGATCCTTCCAAGCTGAGGTGCTCAATGTCAATGCTCTCTGTTCACTCTGTGGGGTCCTGTCGACAAGATTCAGGCAGCAAGTTTCAGGAGCTTCTAGATGACATGTCAGCTGTGTCTGACAGCCTTCCCATTCTTGTTAGCTCCACGTTCCTGGCAGTGAGGCACTGCTTCAAACTGGGGAGCAGGCACGGGAGCACTGGCTTTAAACAGCAGCCTTCAAGCTGGTCACACAGATCGGTACTGGGGAGCTGTGCCAGCAAAAGGAGAGGGAACAGCCATTGTGTGGGGAGCGACTGCAGGGCATCCAACTCCTGCTCCAGGTCAGGAGAGGTTATGAAAATCAACCACAAATGCAGAATCCTGCTTCTAAAAACAGGGCTCTGTCAGCTTTCTTTGTGGCTAGCCCAACTGTGTGAGCAGCACACCTACCTGGAGGCGCATTTAAAAACCACTTCCCTGGCTTGTAAGGGAAAGTGATGTCCAGATACGGCAGTTCAGGTTGGAGTGGCAGGGGAGATAAATCTGTGTATGGGACAAGTGCTAATGAAGCGTGGGCCAGCCCTAGTGTAAGGGAAAAGGAAGAATAAGCTGAATTACAAACAGTTGATGGCATGTGTTGTGCTTGGCTCACACAGCCAGGGGAAGGTGCTAGTAGTACAGGAGCACTGCAAAGGCTGAGTTTATGAGACAGAGCAGGGTCTGGCCTGTGTAGGTGGGAGCAGTATCTCCAGTCACTGGGGCTGAGGTTGTATCCATTATAGCAGTCTGGGATCAGGACACCACAGCTTCAGCCAGAAGGGTAGTTAACTTGCAGAGTGTGGTTTAGTCCTGAAGATCTATGGGGCACTCTCAGAGGCAGTTTAATGGGTAATTTGGCCCACAGCCACTTTAGAAATACCATCTAAATGCAGACTTGACTGCTCGCACATGAAGACACCGCTCAGACTCCCCCATGTCTTAGTGCTTCATTTTTTCAACCAGAACACGATGTTCAGTCAGTGCCTGATGAAACTATGAAAAAGTAAGAAAATCAATGAAAAAGAAATTTTCCTAATCCTTTTGACCTAGATGTGTAATTCTTAATGCAGTCCCTCAGTTATCCCCATTATTGAGTTAAATCATTGTAGTGAACAAATTCTTTTCTGCTTGTGTGATATTTATTACAGCTTTTCTCTTATTTCAGTCATCTTGCCATTTTATTTGGTGATGTAATTCTCCACCAGAAAGTCATGGCATGTGCACAGTGAAAAGACGTGTCCTCAGCACAAAATTCATGGGCTGGGAGGAGTTAGCCCTGTGTTCAGCAGCTACCAATTGTCAGGAAAATCTAGCACAGCTATCCATGGTAAAAAAAAATGCTGGAGAAGATGTTATGTTTCTCTAGAAAAAAGAAGAGTTCCTAGGAAGACCTGTGATTCATGAGTGAAAGGAGGGTGACAGCAGAGGTCTAGGCTAGCAGGGAGTAAAAGGTTCCAAATAATAAATTTGATCTGGAATCAAGTCTCCCCAGAAGTCTGGAGGAAATACAGCAAGAGACAAATAAACCCAAACACCTGAGAGTTGCCAAGAATAATAGGAAATAAATTTTCTTTTAATATGGATTATATAGACTTTAGCATTAAAACAGTGTTCTCCTGGACAGGAGCACCTCTTCCTATCCCTGCTGAAAGCAAGCAACACAAAGGCTTCTAAGCACTTCCCAACCTGCACGAAAGTTAAATTTCTATATGCTGTACAGTGGCTATGGTACCCAGTTATGTATCTATAGCAATGTATATTCACCTCTAAATACAGAGTGCAGACTTGACCTAGTCCAGTTTCCAAGATCTCACATTCCATCTCCATCCTACCTTCCTCCACACAGGCAATTTTCACAGGTGTCCCAGCATGAAGCCAGTGGCTGCCAGTGGCTTGAACGTCTTTGAGATCAGGCTGTCACTGCCCTCCTCTCTACAGCAATATGCACCCTCTCAGTACAAAGAAATCCCTCCTTCATTCCTAGTCTCATGAGCCTGGAGTACTCCAGAGCAGCTTCATCCTGTGAGTAGCAGTGTAGCGCTCCTATATGTAGGACAAAATTCTAGTCACTGCATGATTTGGAATTTTTTCTCCTCTATGCTGGATTCATATAGAGATTTAGCCCATCTAGGGCTAATTTTGACCTCATATGGAATCTGACACAGGGTGTCTTCCCCCACACAGAGGATATAAGCAGCTTCTTGCTGCATACAGCAGAAGTGCAGGTCCTGGCAAGATGGTTCTACACCACTGGTTTTGCTCTTTTTCTGAGACATCTGCCTCTGTGCAGCAAACCGTCCCTGATACAGTGTGACTCTGGCTCTGTGCAACAGGGCAGTGCTCCTGCAAGACTCAATGGTCTCTGTTCAGCAGAAGAGATTATTATGTGAGGGGAGAGAATGCCAAATCTAGCAAACTGGCTTTCAGTTACTCGGGAACAGCCCAGAGATCCTGGAGACAGGGTCTTGCTGATCCTCTGGTGCCCCAGAGAATCATGCCACTAAGACTCACATGGAATGATTAATACAATTCAGACTGTTCTTCCCCACTTACCCTACCTGGTCTCATCATGAAAACTGCCCATAAACCTGGAAATGTTCTCCTTATATCTAGAAAACAAAGTCCTTGAGCAGACCAGACATCCAGATCTGCCACAGTGAATTCTTCTGCCCAGGCAGAAGAATAAAAGCTAAGTGCATCCACCTGCAGATATGTTTACCTTCCCCATCAGCACCTGGCTCTGTGCCGGTCAGCACAGTCAGAGATTCTGCAGGAAAACCCCAGGTCCCAGATAAACAGCAATCCCAGATAATGATTCTGCTCCCACATCCGATTCCAATTTGCAACTCCTTCCTGCTTTGTGCAGGAGCTTCCAGGTCAGGAGGTAGGAACTCAACTGGAGACTGAAAGCAGGCACAGCAACTGGAGAGTGTGGAGGTAGCCAGACCAAGACAAGACACCAAGACAATATAATTCATTGCAAGGTCTCAGTAATGTCAGGTCACACAGGTTCTTCATGGGCTTTCTTGGTCTTAGGAGTGGAGGCAGCTGTAATTACTGTTCCCTGGAACTTGCCTGGAATGGGCATCAAGAGATGTCTTCAGTGGGAAGGGAGGGACAAGAACAGGGGAGAGGAGAGGAGGAGTAGAAGAGGCAGCACTCTGATCCAACATGATCTTCTTGAGAAAAATATAATACCATACTAAATCCAAATTTTTTTCCTTTTGGTAGCAGATGTGTGTGAGGGAGGCCATGGGCTTGAGACAAAAACTTCCCAGAGGTAGTTATAAATGATCTGTTGCCACCCAGGGACAATGAGGTCTGCCTTGGGTCCAGGAGAGCTGATCTCCTAGTTCTGTCACTTCCCTGAGGCCAGCAGACACAAGGAGGAGAATGTGCTATCACACAACAAACTCTGACTGGGGAGAACTGGAGAGGCTCAGGCTGACCAACCACATCCATCCGAGCTCATGTTGATGCCAGGGCAAGAAGTCTAAGGCAGGAGTCCTAGGGCATGAAGGTGAGAGGAGATGCAGCTTAGGGCATCTGTACCATTGGGGAGGACTTCATCCTGTCCCCATTTCTCTCTCTGGGGGCAAAGCAAGAGACAGGGCAGCATTTATAAGGACCTCTGGGAAATGAGCAGCTCACAGCCTGCCTCTCTCACACAGGCAGAGTGTGAGAGAAAAGAGGGAAGAATCCCATATCCTCAACAATAGATTATAAAGATGAGAACAGCTACCATGACAGACTAGCAGAGAAGGTACACTGTGCACTGCAGCACCTGAAGAAGAGGATGTAGAAGAAGGCATAGAAGCAAGGAAATGATGGGGGAATAACAAACAAGAAGCACTTGTCTTGGACTGTAGGTAGTGGATGATGACTTCTCTCTCTTCCTTTTCCTCTCCTACTGTTGGTATCTCACAGAGCATCAGGCCTGCGCTGCTGCTCCAGGAGCTGTCTGCAAGGGAGAGGCAGGGGCTGCCCGGATCGGCGGAGACGTCGAGGAGGAAGGCCAGCCAGCTGGCGACAGATCTCATCTGAAGACAAGCAGACACACACAGGTTGACAGATGATCAAAGCTTCCTTCAAATTCTTCACCAGAAGAATAGTTAGAGGTACATCCTTCACTGCATCTACAGAAACTGTTGAAACTGCTGAATCCTCATATACATGAGGCAAGCAAAGCAAGTCCTTGGGCTTTTATGAACTTCCTTCTGGCTTTATGCATGCACATAACATATTAAAACCACCTGTATTTTGCTGCAACAAAGATTGCATAAAAAATCTAGACTGGATCCTGCTTCTATTCATGAACAGAAATACTGAGATTTAATCTTTAACCTCAAAGGAGTACAACTTTGAGTAAGGGTGTGTCTGGAACTACTAGACCATGATCAAGATCGAGGAATAGAGAGCTATCATATTTCTTAGTAGTACAATATCCACTTCCCAATTTTTTTTATCATGGCATGTGTATTAGGTCCAAGACTGCATTGCTTTAGAAGTCTTTCAAAGTCCAGGGAAGCTGCTGCATGTGGACTAGGGTCTGAGCCAACTAGTTAGCTTGGAGACTCTATCAGAAGGCTGCAGCTATCCTTCTAGGCTAGCCTGTGATACCACTCACCTTGCATCACCTCATTCTCCTTGCAGACAACGCGAGTGCACACCTCCTTGTTTATTATGTACATGCGACGCACACTGCGGGATCACCAGGGTCAGCAGCAGAAGGCACAGGGACAAAGAAACAAAAAAGGGATGCAGGGAATAAACATGTACATTCACAAATGAGCAGGCAAATCCTAAATTTTTATGACTTCTTAACCTAGAATAAGGCTGCTCAATTGCAAAGTAATCTTTGTAAAGATTTAGTGAAATCTTAGAATCGTAGAAAGGTTTGGCTTGGAAGGAACCTTGAAGATCACCTTGTTCCAAACTCACTTCCATGGGCAGGAATGTCATCAGGTTGCTCAAGGCCCCACATCGAACCTCGCCTTGAACACTCCCAAAGATGGGGCATTGACAACTTCCCTGGGCAACCTGTGCCAGTGCCTCACCACCCTCTGAGTAAAGAATTTCTTCCTGATATCAATCTCTTCTTTCAATTTAAAACCATTCCTCCTTGTTTTATCACTATTTGCCCATGTAAAATGCTGCTCTCCCTCTGTTTTATAAGCCTTCTTTAGGTACTGGAGGCTGTAATGGGTTCTCCCTGGAGCCTTCTCCAAGCTGAATAATCCCAGCTCTCTCAACCTGTCTTTGTAGGAGACGTGCTCCATACCTCTGATGATTTTCATGGCCCTATAAATGTCCAAATACCTTAAAAATTAATTACAATATAGGGCAGATTACGGCTCCTTAGTGCTGCACAGACTATAGTCATTGTGCTGTTTTAAATAATTACCCTAAAAGGATGCTCTGAGGATAGGATTCATCTCACCCATGGGTTCCCAGAGAAAACCTCTAGTCTTCAAAGGGAACAATTGCTGAAACAGACATAGCATATCTCGGCAGTTTTTAGTGATTTTCTTAGGGACTGCTGGTTTCTTACCTTGTAACACAGAGGTAGCTGATGCACTGCTTCACTGGCTTGTGAACAGAGTACAGGCGTGTGCAAGGGAACTTTTCCTCACGACAGTCTGAGGACACACACACAAACACGGAGCTGCAATCCAGCATCATGGCCAGGTGCACTCATTCAGGCACAGATATAACTTAATCACTAGGTACAGTCCTCCAGGCTTCTAGGGAAGGACCCCAGCCTCTTGTCACTCTCATGTGAGAGATGGGGTTGGTTTAGAGAAGAGGAAAATAGTGCCCTTGCTTCACAAGACAAGAGGAAGGGAAAGTTCAGTGAAATGCAAACCAAGCCCACTGGACACCCAAAATACAGGAGGCACATGTTATAAAGGGGACAGACATTTAACAAAATGTAAATTTTAGCTGCATAATTAAGATGTGTTTCTAATAGATGTGCAATTATCATATTTCAGGACACAAATCTAGTTCCTTTCTTTTCTGGACAATTAACTACAATGGATTTTCTTGCATGTAATTCTGAAATGCCAGGTCTTGGCCACTGATGGAATATGGACTCATTGTATCTGGTCTGCTGATCTGCCAGCTCCTCCTTCCCAGGCATGCCATCCAGGAGAAGGCTTCAGCTTCCACTACCATCATTCTCCAGTACTCCTAACTCAAGGAACAATTTAAAGTAATCTTCCAGGACACAAAGTCCTGTGCCCAGACAGAACCTCTCTGGAGAGCAACACGGTGGGTGAAAGTGGGTCTGGGAGAGGGTGCAGGCAGTGAACTTAAAACACACCTGATGATGAAGCCGTTGATGTTTCACTGTCAGACTGAACTGGAAGACAGAGGGTAGCAAAGTTAGTTACCATGATTCCTTCCTAGAAATCAGCTTAATCAAAACAAATATCTGGAAAACTCTTTCAAAAGCCTTCCATTATAACTTCTAACGTGGAAAAAGATTTCATTGTTGCTAAAATGAAACCATAAGGTACAAATCCAATGTGACTTTAGTGCCAGCTATGCAGTCAACAAGGCTAAAAATTTGCCTAAGCTTTCCCATAAAACATTACCACTACTGTTCAAAATTACACTGTAACGACATTCTAACTTAAAAGGTCAGGTAAATTTCTTTAGCTGCTGTAATTACCCTTTATCGAGTCAAGAGGCAAAGGAGTTTGTGACTGCCCTTCATGAAGAATACACACCTTTAAGAAACAGCATCCCAACACCAATGGTTCTTTATGACAAGAGGTCAAAAAGAGGTAGGTTTGTTATTCCCTCTGATAAAGTAACCTATCTGTACCACAGCAAACTAGTATATTTTATAATTCACCCAGTAATAAACTGAAAAGTAATTCAGAGAACTGACTGCCAGGTGCAAGTCCTTTTGAGCAATTACAGAGGACTTCTGCTCAGGTGCCATAGTGTTAAGCCAGAAGCATAGATAAAACACACAGGTTAAAGAGAATGAATCTTTTGGAAGTGGGGCTTAGGGGCAGTCAGAGAAGGCAAGATTCCAGGTGTGCAAGGGACTGTGTGAGGAGAGGGAAGGAGGGTCCACAACTTGTGGCTCCAAACCGAGAACAAGCTCATCAGGAGGAAGAAGCACAGGTGGTGTGACTGCTGCACCTGGGAAAAGAGATGTGCTGAAAGATCTTAATTTGAGCTTCCAGTCTCTTTCCTCCTGCCACTGTTCTGCTGATGGTTTACCAGTCCTGACTAGTAGCCATCTCACATCTGGTTCATAGCAATGTTCATAGCCATCAACCAGTGTGGATTGTGGTGTTGTTATTATCTGATTTGTCAGAGTAACTGCAGGCTTGCCCTGCAAATATGCTGGGTGTGCTAGAGCTGATAGGATGCTGCAGAGCAAACATGGGTCCCAGTGGCACAACCTTTGTGAAGAGTTTTGCTTGATCCCTCAGCAGTAAGCATTTTGAAGCCCACGTTTGCTGTAAAGGTGTGGAGAGAATGTGAGTTGGAAGGGACAGATTGCGTTGCGGAAGACAATCGGGCTGTAACGGAGCAGGGCCTGGCACATCTCTCTCTCCAGAGATAACCCTTATCTCAAGGTCACAGACCCCTCTCTCCTTCCCTGCATGTCAGTATTCTTTTCACTACCCTTAAGAAACTAGTAAGACCCCCTATGACGTAGCAAAAACTAGAAGGTACTTAAACCCTGTGTTTTAGATAATAAAGGCTTTTGACTAAATACGCCACATTGGTGTTTCACTGAGTCATCTGCCCGAACCCCACGCTCGCAGCTCGTGGCGGTCGTGTCTCTACTGAAACCCAGGCCACCAAGATGATGGCTAAATAAGCCGCAACATAAAGGCTTCACTTTTAGTCTTCTAACCTTTAGAGGTAGGTCAGTCACCACAGTTTGGTCTGGACACTAAGTCCTATCTACCCTCCTACAGACTGTTAGGCCTCATACACTGAACACAGCTGCTTTCACCTCCCATCCCAGCCATGAAGATCACAGATGCTGTAGATACAATATTGTGCTTCCACTTTCCTCTTCCAGTGTTGTCTCCTGGCAGTTCTGACCCACAGCAAATACTGCAGCTAGTTGATGAGCAGAGTCAGGGCAGAGGACAAGCTGTGGAGCTGATACTCTAGAGAACAAGACACCACTCTCAGATGAGTTTCCACACAGTCAGAGTACACTCCCCAGAAACAGCCATACATAGCTGCCTCTCTCTGAACCGTAGCATCGGCCACATGTGTTCTCCTGCCCTGCCTAGTCTTCACCACCTCAAAGGGATGTGTTTGAGAGACTGCTCCAGCAGAGAGAGAAGCCATCCCCAAGGTTAGTGGTGACAGATTTGAACTCAGAGTGGGGTTGGAAAAAGTGAGGAGGCTCCTTCTGGAGCCTCTCTTTTCCTTCATTGCCCATTGTTGCAATTGCCTACACTCTCATCAGCTCTGTGTCCTGCTGAGGCCACCTCCACTCTCTCAGGACACGCACTGTGTGCTCCAAGTGCTTATCTTCCAAGTCTTCCATCCATCCTTCCCTTTGCAGACATTTTGCTGCCCCCCGGTGACACAGCTGCAGGCACGGTGGGGCAGACAGTACTGAAAGAACAGAATTTCCACTTCCCTGCTCCAACAATGCTCAGAGTTTGCTTTACTACTTTCAGGCGTTTTTTTAGCATCTCTGTCTCCTGAGAACTGAAGCACATCTGCTACCTGTCAGCAGACACACACACACACAACCTGTGTCCCAGTTTGAGCCTGTCCAATTTCTCACCCTCATCATTTAGTCTCTTTGTTCCTGCCACCCTCTCTGGAAGCCAAGGATGTGTGAGCTTCGAATTTCATGGCTTCGTGCAGTGGAAACATCTTCAGGGAGCCCTGGTACATTAAGTGAGATTGGCATTTCCTTGGAGAACAGACCATCAAGTCACCTTAAATTCATCTCCCTGAGTGGAGCACAGAAAGGACTCCCAGACAGCCATAAGTGCTGGAAGAATGCTGCTGCACATCAAAAGTGGGACTAGGAGTTTCTGGGCACAATGGGTAATTTCTGCTTCTGTGTAGGCAGGAGTGGTGAAAAGGGAAAAAGAAGCTTGATGATGCTAAGAGATTGGAGCTTACCAGAGCTGCTCTCGGGGGTGCCTCCATCTGGAAAAGAGAATGTCCATGAAAAAGCTTGTCTTTATTTTATGGTCCCTTACACAGCCAACCAGAGCCAGCTTGAATTACCTCTCCTGCCATCACAGGCTCATGAGAGGGTGGGATCCAACCCAGCAAATACATAATCAAACACAGTACCCCCGGCCCGCCCGTATCCGCTCCCCTTTCTGGTGACTGGCCTGGGACTGGAGTTCTTAGTGCACATGTTGTATCAACCCTCAGTGAATTTTGGATGCATATTTTGACTTCTCAGATATGGCCACTGTTGGCACCTTGATGGGAAAGAAAGACTTCTGAAATGAAGGTGCTGAGGGCTCTTGCAGCACTAGGACAGACAGCTGAGGCACCTACGGCAGAGGAGGGAGGCAATTCCAAAGCCTAGCCCTGACTGCAGATATTCATCAGTGGGTGAGTTTCTTTGAAAAGCAACTGATGGCAAAGCTGTGGTAGAGAGGTAAAGCATAAAGGGAAGGATGCTTGAAGGACATGTTTTGGGTTGGCTTCTGAATAGTTTTCTGGGAAACTCCAGATATTACACATCACAGGACCATAGCTGGGAGATGTCTGCAGGCTTAGCCAGGGGCTTCAGGTTTGAAGAAAAGGCAAGCCCTTGTGGTCCTTTTGGGTGCTGAAGCATGATGTAATGTACATTCATTTTACCTTACCATGTGGCAAAAATGATTTAAGGTCCAGAGGGATAAAGCAATTCACCCCCAACAACACAGCCAGCAAGAAGATCAGTCAATATCCTTTCCCAATGGCCTCACTACTAAAGCACCATGCCACTTGTGCACCATTTTCTATAGGATTTTTCTGAGCAGCAGTAGAGTTCCCCAGGCGTCTCATGGTTGAAGACTTACAGCTTTTGTGGGTTTCCCACAACCCTTGACTGTGAACATAATTTTGTACCCTTCAGCTAAGTTCAGCTAAGGACCCCTGCACTAGAGAATTATTTGTAAAAAGCGTGTAACACTTAGCAGGTTTTCTTGGAAAGCTTGTTTAATCTTCACTGAAAGGTAAGCTCACAAAGTCAGAGGCAAGGAAACAAAGAACAGCATCTTCTAATAAACAGGCTGCAACTCCACAGGACAAGTGGGTCACACGAGCAATCTTCAGGACTTTAACATGCCTGTAATACCTACCAGTTACACTTTCCACTTCTTGCCCGTTGACCATCCATGGAAACCAGTCTGGAAGAGAAGAAGAGAGGGGCGTGAAGAAAGACAGATTTTTATAGTCTGCAGGCTTTGTGAAATTTTAATGTTTATCTATCCAGGAGACACCACTGCCCTCTGCTGAAGGGAGGAACACTCTCAACTCAGCCTCAGCCTCCACTGCTGGCTGCACTTGCTGTTTAAAGGCTTGTGGATACAGTGGATCCTGATCCTATCCCTGCTGCTTCCAGCAGGATCAACGGCTAGGCACAGGGACAAGTTAGTAAATACCTCCAGATCTGCCACCAGACTTTGCCCTTCTGAAACCTATTTTGAAGTATAAAAAAAAATCCATGTGGCCTCCCTGCTGTAGAGGCTGAGCAAAATCCCTATCTCTGTTTTATAAAAGAGGAAACTGAGTCATGGAAATTATTCACTTGGGGGCACAGATTGAGTCATTGGTACAATAAAAAGCAGACTGCAGGTTTTGTAGCTCCTTAGGCAAATCATGCAGCCTGGGTATGGAGCACAGAGCAGATAATCTTTCCCCTCTCAACCTCTGGGTGAACTGGAGAAGGGGAGTGATGAATGCTTGGCTGTGCACACTACATGGAAGAAATTGAAGCTGGGCTAGACTGTTTGTTTGTTCAAATATAAAGGGTGACAGAGCAGCTTCCTTACAGCAGCCAGGAATAGGAAAATATTTCCTGCTAGCCACAGACGGGGGAAATGTCTGCATAACTGGGGTGGGATGAAGGAAGGAGTTGGCAGGAAAAAGCCAGTGATCCGGGGCACTGCAGGCATGTGTGCATGACCAGCCCAAAAATCCGTACATCCCGCTACGTTCTGTGACCTCAGCCTGCAGCTTTCTGCTCTTAATGGGAGCGCTGTGTGGGTAAAAACTATCAGGCCTGGAGTTTTTGTCATAGTTCTTCCACATTCCAAGGGCAGTTACTTGCTGGCCACAGAGTCTCTTGGGACCCCTGCATAATCCTGCTCTACTGCATTACAGGAGTTGCTGGACCCTGATATTCTGTTCCCCACCCAGCTGCCAGCAAGGGCTCAGCTGCTGGCGATTAACCCAGGGGGAGCCAGACATGTATAATAACTTAAGTACACAATTTAATACAGCCCAAAACTTCCCCTGTTCTGGCTAATCTCTTAATTGTAACAAGTAGAGAAGAAAATGGTGCTGAGCACTTTCTCGTTTGCTCCTGATGCAAAAGGAAGGATGCAAATCCTGAAACCATTGCAGAAGCCAGCAGCGCTGGGTTTGAAGAGGTGTGTAGAAAAGACAGGGAGGCTCCTCCCTCTTTTCTAACATTGAAAAGTCAGCTATTACGAATTTTGTTTTCCCCTAGGGGTTGAATAGAAAACAAGTCCAATTCTAAAACAAAAGGACATAAGTGAAGTGAAATCTCTGCATGTGAGGAGAGGACACAAAAAGGGTGATTTTCTTTTCCCACCATCAACTTATATTTACTATGGTACCCAATAAATAAGCCTTATAAACAACTGGACTTTCTTAACCAAGCTGCAGTAAATTAATCCTTAAGGTCTAGAACTGCAGCCCTAACTCACCAAATCTGTAGCTTACCTAAAAATCAAAAGAAACAATGAGAGACCAGCTGGTGATTCCTGTTATTTTCCAAGTTAAAACAAACAAACCCAAAGAGAAGTGCTAAAACAAAATACTCGAAAGTAAGAAATACTCCTTTCAGGCTTCCTTCATGCATAATAAAAGCCACACCCTTTTTTTTCCCCTCTTTCAAATTGTAGTCCACCTATAAGCTCATCTCTTGGGTGTCTCACCTCCCTGTTTCACAGTCATAAACATGGCATTGTTTATTGTGCACCTTTAAAGGAAAAAGTGCTATTTGGAGCAGAATCAGGTTTCAGCATGAGGGGAGGATCAAGGAGGGCATTGGAATAACCTGGTTTGAATGTGATAGGTAGTCATCTCTCTCCTACATAGGAGAGATGGACAAAGCTTTGTCCATTCACTGAAATTAATCTTTCACTATCTGTCCTGAGTCTTCTGACTATAATGTCTGAGCCTGCCCTCTTGTTTCATTCTTTTTTGTTGTTGTTGTGCTTTTTTTTTAATTTGATCTGAATTTTTGCCAAAGTATCTCCAAGCAAACAAAGCAATGGAGACACAAAACAGAATAACAGCAACCACCATCACCAAAAGCAGAAAATGGTCTGAACTACAGAGGTGAGGTTTCTCAAATCAGCTGTACAAATACTACAAAACCTCCCAGCAGTAGAATGGCTTGGAATGAGGTCATTCCAGCAGGAACTGCTAGTGGCAGCAAATGTGTCACAACTATGCCAGAACGAATTTTGCAGAGCACTGGGAAATGCCCTGCAGATCATGCATACACAGGTGGTACAGCAGTAAGCACAAAGCACACCTAACCCTCTTTCTCAGCTCGATCTGGGTGTTTTGCTTACTGTAACATACCTGCAGTAGAAGCTGTGGACCTCTGTAAATACTCCCAGTACTTACAGGAGAGTGTCACAGATGGGAAACTGTTCCCAATTTCTAATTTTTTCCTTACAATCCTATATTCACCTTGCCTTTCCTGTTCGGTCCTTCCCCCTTCACTACCCCTCTACATATCTCTGTCCTTAGGTCATTGCACATTATTCTGTGTAGGAAACTCTGTGGGGCCCAGATGGGGAAGAAATCCTTCCCCTAGGCATAAGGACTTACCAGCTGGGGACAAGAAGAGTGTTAAGACGCAGAACAGTATACAGGTTCCAGAGGTCTTCATCCCTGTGGAGTGGAGGAGAGAACAAAGGAAAGCTAAGGCAGGAACTGGTATACCCTCCCCTATATCTCAGAAACTTTGCTTGTTGTACCCATTTTCCTCTCAAGACCATTTGGTCTTCCCAGCCTCCCTCCTGTCTCCCTCCTCATGTGGCCAGTTTTCCAGGTATTTCTGAAACATTCTGGCCTGATCTTATAACACCACCTGCTTTGTTCCTCTTTCCATCTCCTTTCTTCAGTCCCCATCTCTTTTCCCATTTGGATGGCTAAGCCCTGCTCCACACACACCCTCAGCATGCAACGAAAAGTTTTCCCCACATTCTCTCCCTCCATTCTCTTCTGCTTTTCAGTTATTTCGAGGAGCGCTGAAAGAAAAGACAGGGTCCCCATCACTTACTGCAGCCCTCAGCTTCCACTCCCTTCAGCAGCAGACGCTCTGTTTTTCCCCTTCGGCGCCCCCCCCACTTTGGCTATTGGGTAAATCGCATGCAGCCACACCCAGAACACGTTCTCCTTTTGGTTGTCTTCAAAATACAATTTCTGGGAAAAGAGGAAAAAAAAAAAAAAAGACAAAACCCCCAAGAAGCCAGCGAGATGGAGGGATATGGTATCATCATGCATGTGGAATGAGGGGGGGAGCGAGGAGCAGCAGCCCACACCCTCATTCCAGAGTTTATTGTCCTCCGAAGGGGCTCCTCCCATTCCCCCAGGATGGCCCAGCACCAGGGATGGATTCCTGGGTCTGCGTTGCACACTGGTGTCCCGTTTCGTCCTGCCCTTCTATTGCAGCCCGGCTTCTCCTCAGGCCGCTACCTCTAGCCACGTTTCCCGACTCAGCTGCTGCCTGTCCCCACCCCAGAGCTTCGATCCTCTTCCCTGCCTCCCCGGCTGCCTGTGGCAGAGGGACACAGCGGAGCGCGCATCCCGCTCTCCCGCAGGACGCGCCGGGATGCTGCCCGCGGCTCTCCGCCCTGCGGGATGGAGCGGGGCCGGCGGCGGGGCCGGGGCCGCCGGGCAGACGGGCTGGCAGGAGGACATCGGCGGGCAGCGACAGCGGTGACATCACCGCGCTGCCCCGCTGGCGCTTCCCGGCGGGATGGAGGGGCTGCGTTTCCCGCTGGACCGGGCTCGTGGCGAGCAGGGAGCGCAGGGAACGGGAACAGGTACCGGCCACGGGCCCGTCCTGCAGCGCCGCTGCCGTTCTGGCCTGAGAAAGGCAGGGAAAAAAAAAAAAAAAAAAAAAAAAAAAAAAAAAAAAAAAAAAAAAAAAAAGGAGAGAGAGAGAGAGGGAGAAACTGAGAAGGAAGGGAAGAAGACGAATGAGACCCGACCTTCACTGCCTGTGCCTCCAAGCATGGTGCATTCTATGATCGATGCAGGTCCAAGGCCCACAAGTCCCATTGGAATAGCCATTCTCCCCTAACTCTTCCTGCAACAGCCCTTGGATCCGACTCCCTCCGTTGCTTTCACTGACTTCTTTTCCCTTTACTGCCTCTGTAACAACTCCGCTGGGTTTGAGGATGAGCTGGATGAGCTTCAAGACACAATCTCAGTCCTGGAGCCAAGGAGAAAGCTAGGAAATTACCCCAGCTCCCTACCTCATACAGGAATGAAAGACATAAACCTTGTAAGGGAAAGCTGTGTTCCCTAAGGCTCATCCTGCTAGCTTGCTAACCTTCATTTGTTCTCAACCAACTGCAAACTGAAAATAGAATCCTATAATGCCTTATACACAGTTACTAAAGGAGATGCTCACTACGTCCTCCCTGCCACATGAGGCCCATGTTGCCCACACAGAGGTAACTGAAGCCACCACTTCTTACCTGAGAGCGGCTGAACATCAGTAGCAGCAGTGCTCAAGAGGAAAACGACTGTTCCTTCTTATTTGTGGTCCTCCCAAGACTCCTGGAGGATGCACCAGTGGTGCACCATACCAGAAGAGGTGCAGAGGGGAGGGGGAAAGCTAAGCATTTCCCTGCTCAGCAGGGCAGCCCTCTGAACCCAAACACCATTCCTCTGTTTCACTGGAGCAAGACACCACCATTCCCACTTTCAGGGGCCGGCTAAAACTGAGTCCATTGTAAATGCTCAAGAGATCATTACACAACCAAATGGATGTGATGTAAGTTATAACCACACACCAGTGTGAGAAATCCTCTCAGATCCTTGGCTTTTTCTGGAAGTCCACATAGCAGTATGTTCAGACAATTTTCCAAACATCATGGTTTGGCTTTTCTTTTTCTCAGTGCCTGTGTTGTCATTTGAGCTGTTACTGCTTAACAGGCTAACTAAAACATCCTGAAGACCTTGTGAGTTTTGAACACATTTGTTTGGAAATTTTCATTGATGCCAAATGTTTTCATCTACCACTGTGTTGATGTGCCACCATCTCCCACAGAGCACAAGATCCACAGCCAGTACCGGGGTGAGGTTTCTGCTGATTGCCTTTGAGCTTTAATATTTTTTTCAAGCTGGAAGGTGTTCTCCCTCAGCTGCTTGGTGCCGTAGATCGCTTGTGCTAGCAGAACGCCTCCATCTGGAGAGCTTGGTGCGGATGTGGGAGATGCTGGTGGTGATGGAACTGCTGGCTGGGAGGCTGTTCAGTATTTTACATACCAGACAAGCCGCGGAGAAATAGCTGGAGGTGTCCTGCTGCTCTTGCTCGCGGTGGACACCGGAGGGAGCCGCAGCACACCGGCAATGCGAACGCCCCTTTATTCTCTTGCAGTCCAAGCACATTCTCCAAGAGACGTGGCTCTGCATCTGCAGACCTTCATCTGGTATGAAGCATCTCTTCTCTTAGCTCTCCCATTTTTCGGCCTACTGGATTAGGAACTGTTTAACCTGTTTTTTGTCATAGAAAATAATCTTGATTTTGTCTCCCCCCTCCTTGACTCTTGACATTGACAAAGGTTGCTGGACGCCCTTCATGGCTGGGAGAGATGAATACTTCGTGTACTTCTGCACATTCCCTTCTCACTCACTGTTGCTGTTGCTGTTGCTGTTTTCTGCTTTGCATGCTGCTGTCCTCCATCACAGGGTATCTTGGGGGAGAGCTGCAGCTGGTGACTCAAGGTAAAGCACTCTTTCTTGTAAAAGTTCAGGTATCGGTGCCACAATATGGTGTGAAAAACTGTGCCACAGTAAATGGTGTGGGTGACTCATAAAGGAAACATTTCCATAAATATGCTCCCTCAAGTGCTGACCCCAGTGCCTGTAGGTGTTTACCTAAGATCAGATGCAGTGACAGTGATTCAGCAAAAACTTATCTTCCTTTCCAGTTGGTACCGATCCCACTGTGTTATCTGGAATGCTGTAGTGATGGTAGCATATTTTGGATGAGCTACAAATCAGCCTTCCTGAAAATTAAAATCTCCTGGTGCATTTCACCCTGTAGACCACTGCACCTAAACAGAGAGTTAAGTGATCCTGGGGCATGCTATTTACAAAGGTCTTGGAGAGTTTTACCTCTCCTCTTTGTTTCCCTGGCCTTCACATATCTTCATGGTAACAGGGCATTAAGTTACATCTGAGTGATAAGAAATTAATGAACTGCTGTGAGATCTGTGAATGCATCATGTCAATAATGCAGCCCTGGTAGTCACATGAACTGGGGATGAAAGGAATTTTCTTGGGACCCCACTGCTGATGGGCTCCTCTAACACCTGAGGTCTGACACCATCCTGCAGTTGCTCCACTGGTCTTGATGAGGTCATCAGTGGGAAGAGATATGAGTTAGAGGCCAGATCCATCTACCCCAAATTTTGGGAGCTTCACATCTTCATCCTATTGTAGAAGAGGGAACACTGCCAAGTATAGGAGCCTAGACACACAATTTGTCTCTTTTTTACTCATAGTCACATTTTCTGTTGTCCCATCTACGAAAATAAGGAATTCTTCACCCCCTTATTCCCAAATCAACAAGGCAGTGCTTAGAGGCAGGCAGTCTTGCAGTCACAAAATACACCAAGGTAGTCTGTGGAACTAATTAATACTGGCTCAGCTCCTTCAAATCTGTTCAGCACTGTGAAGAACTGAGCACAAGAAGAGGAAATCAGTGAGCTCCTTGCCCTTTGGTTGGTGAGAAGTCTGAAGCATTCTCATGGCCAAGGTGGTGGTGGTGAGTTGTCAGGGCTTTCCTTCTTCATTGGGTGTGCTTTGGGGTTTCCTTCTCTGCTTCTTCTGTATTTCTTACTATCACAAACATCCTTCCTTTCTGATACTTTGTACTGTCTCAGGGTTGATTCTTCCTGTCTGTTTCACCTGTTCCTCCACTCTCTTCTTTCTCCAAGGAGCTGAACTTAAATATGGCTTTTCTCAGGGAACATTTCCCAAAACTGTTTTCTCAGGGGATGCATAACACTTTAAGCTTAACATATAAATCCATCCTGCAGGCTCAGCTATGTGTGTCCATGTCCATACAGACTCTGGAGCACATAGAAACACCATATTTAATTCAACAGGTGCAATTTTATATACAGATGAGGCTGCAGACACAAGTAAAACACCAGCAAGGACATGATGGATTCCCCCTCCCCTTCTCCCATCTCATCTGGACATCACAAACCCTGGAGCAAAGCCAGCAGGACTAATCCTCCTGTTGCAGCACAGCAGTCGTGCCCTGGAGCAGTAACCAGAGCTGGCTGAAGTCACTGCTGGGAAGTAGAGCTGTGTCTCACACCGACAGGGAGAGGTTCACAGAGCTGCTCCAGCACAGATCAAGTCACAGCCGAGCTTTCCAAACAATACAGTATCTGTCTTACTTAAACTCCAGCCTCTTAAGCTATTTTGTTGTCTTTTAGTAGTCCTCCATGGTGGAACAGACTTTAGTAGTTTTGTCTACACTAACAGTCCAAAGCCAGCAAAACTATATAAATTATATTTTAAAATAGGATATCCTGTAAGCTTTTAAACATCATTGGTGAAGGGAGCAAAGGTGGTAACTTTAAAAGCCATTTGCTTTAAATTCTGTAATGTTTATGAAAGATCTGTTGTCAAAGCCTTTTTTTAAACTGGCCGCATCCAAGATATTCAAACTGTTGAAGTCCTTCTCTCTCAGCATTGACAGCACTCACCCTGCTTCTGAAACGATTTAAGAAAGAAGAGCAGGTTGTACTGAGTAGAAGAAATGCAAATTATATGTTAGCAGACAGATTGATGAGGTCTACGTTGTGGAGAAATTAGGAAGCACCACTTTCAATTTTGCATCCTCCACTTCCTATACCTTCACAGGGACTGTAAAGTCTGGCTTAATTATTCATTTATGTTTTATTCTATAGTTGACATTACAGGAATCTGAACAAAGATTTTGGGCACTACTGTAATTGTATTGATATAAATCGCTGTGTCTCCTGTAGGTACTGCTGACTTCAACCAGGTCACCTCAATTCTCTTGTGACCTTCCCCAGGTGTAGTCACTGTTCTAACTTGATAGCAGACTGAAACCAAGGCAAGCAATGTTAATGAAAATATGTCCTAATGTGAAATGTGTACATGTAAAGGGCCTGCACTGCTCTAGTTCATCTCAGCTTTAAAGAGATGAAAACAGCAACAAATGTAGATTATTCTGTACCGATAGCAACAGCACCCTCACACGATGCTTGTTAAAAGGGCAACACTGTAGCTGAAAAATCTAATTTGGTACTATTTTAGTAATTTGTTGCCTCTGTCCATCAATTAAGGTGCCCTGATGTGTATCTTTTTATGAAAAAAACTTTAACTATTTACCCATTATGTTATTTTTCGTAGAATAAAAAGAAAAAACGTACTGCGATTTTATTTGCAGACAGCTGTATAGAATATTTGCATTCAAATCAAAGACCACTGTGTTTGTTAAAATATAAATGTTATTTCATCATATCAATCTAACCTCTTTAGCAAGGCCCCTCTGGCTATTTATTGCATACTCTTTGAGTTTTCTTGCCATGCTTGCCATCTCAGGTTTCTCTCCAATTCCATTCTTGGGGGTTTTTTCGGGTTTGTGATTTTTTTTTTTTTTTTTTTTTTTTTTTGCTATATTTTCTTTTTTCTGCATCTAATTATCCTCCCTTCTGCATTTATTCCTCTGATTCTGTATTTGCCTTTCTTTCTCTTTCTTTCTTTCTTTCTTTCTTTCTTTCTTTCTTTCTTTCTTTCTTTCTTTCTTTCTTTCCTTCCTTCCTTCCTTCCTTCCTTCCTTCCTTCCTTCCTTCCTTCCTTCCTTCCTTCCTTCCTTCCTTCTTTCCTTCTTTCCTTCTTTCCTTCTTTCCTTCTTTCCTTCTTTCCTTCTTTCTTTCCTTCTTTCCTTCTTTCCTTCTTTCCTTCTTTCCTTCTTTCCTTCTTTTCTCTTTCCTTTTCCTTTTTTTCTGTCCCCCTCCCAGTGCTGTCTCCCGGTTTTTCTATCTGAACAAGCTTTTCTGACTCTGGCGTTCTCTCTGTCTCCTTAGTTTCCTTTCAGTCACCCTTACTGGAATGTTGGCAGAAACATATTTTTCTTTGAAAACAAAGAGACTAAATAAGTAAATGAATAAATAAAATAGCTGGAAGCAGATGGGAGGTCTCCGTTCCAGAAGGGTCTGTATTCTGCGAGCTTTTCTCACTTCCTAGCAAAGGAGGAGATAGTTGCACTCCCTGCTCACCCACCCCCAGCCTCATAGGGAGCCAGGCTTCCCCCTCCTCTGGCGTGAGGACCTTGCTGGGAGTGATGGATTGCACTGCAGCGAGGGCTGGGAAGCACTGCAGGGAGAGGAGGGGGAGGGATGAGGAAGGAAGGGAAGGGAAGAGAGGGAAGGAGGGAGGAGACACGCTGCCGGCGTCAGGCTAGGAAGGATGTAACGGGGCTGATGAGGAGAGAGGAAGGGGGGATTGGAAAACGAGGATGGGGAGGGCATGGCTGGGAGAGCGTGCGTTCCTGCAGGCAGCACGGCTCCGATCAGACTGGTGAGCCCAGGAGTGATGGAGGCACCAGGCAGTGGGGGCAAGGCTGGCACTGGGCAGCAGGAGAGACGGGCGGGGAAGATGGAAACGACATGGGGAAAGGGGAGGAGGAGAGAAAGTCGGAGCTAGAGAAAATAAGGCTTTGGTTGTACAGCAACGACAAAAGGACACAACTCTGGCAATCTGGATTTCTTTGGAGCGGTAACAGAGGAGGCAGTGTTGATGTAGAAACACTCAAAAGGTCAAAAAAAAAAAAAAAAAAAAAAAAAAAGCATGCTGCAAACTGTACTGAAATGGGCTTTCATTGCACTCCGAAGGGTGGTAACAGGATGACCTCTGGGCAGTAGCGAGGTACATCTGTGCGGCCGAGGCTACTGGTGCTGGAGCTTGCAGCGTCTGGCTGCAGCAGCTTCATTGCCCTGTGGATTTTGGCAAGGGGGATACGTCCTTTTGCCTGGGCACTGTGAGGAATGCAGATGACCTCCTCCACACTGAACCAATTGCAAGTGCTGCTGAAACATCAGTTGTCATTGTTTGTTGCCTTTCACGCTTCTCTTCCCTTCTCTCTTTTTTTTTTAAAGGATACATTTCTCCATCTGTTCCTCATTCATTGCCCAGATTTTTCCTCCATCTCTCCGTTTCCAGCACTACCTTCCTCTCCCTCTCCCCCTGCCCACTGGCAGGCGCAGCGCTGGGGAGCGGCGCGGCGGGAACCGGGGCCGCGGGGCTGGGGAGGACGGGGAGCGGGGAGGGCGTGCTGGCAGCCATGCGAGCAGCCCGAAGGATGCTGTCCCGCCCCTACAACTTCGCGGAGAGACCCTCCCCACCCCACCCCCCCTCCCGCCATCCACTCATCCCCCTCTCGCCATCCACTCATCCCCCTCTGGCTACAGCTGGCTCTCCGCCCCCCATCGCAGTGCACCAGCTGCGGATTCCAGCTACACTGACCTAGTTTTGGCCTCCCTGCGAGGCACCTCTGTCCCCCTCCTCCCTTAGCACCTGGCGCAGGAGAAAGGAAGGGCAAGGGTCCCCTGGCACCACGGGGAGCCTCCTAAGCACTGCTCCCATCATGGCGCCGGACCCTGCGAGGGGAGACCAGAATTGGAGATGCAGGCGCCCGCCCCCTAATCAGCTCCATCGGCTCAAGGCAGGCAAGCGGAGCTGGGTGTGTAAGCATCCTTGCTAGCTGCGAGAGGGGGCATCAGTTAGATGAAGAACAATGAAGAAACCGCTTCCCACGAACGAGAGGAAAAAAAAACCCAGATTGCCAGCTCTCATCAGCTTCGGTGGCAGAACTGCCGGACACAAGAGGAAAACACTAACGCGACTGGGATCAACTCGAGGACATATAACCTGCTGCCTGAAGCTCTTTAGCTCGGAGGGCAGATGTTTATCAGACTTAATGCAGCAAAGTGCCTGGGAGATACAGCCACCCCGTGGTTGCATCAGACCCTTCCCAACAGGCACTGAAATCCAAAGTCATCACTGCAACAGCATTCATCAAAAGACAATGGAGAAGGAGACAGAAAAGGGCAAAACAGGAGTCAAAAAGAGGTAAAGGAGCAGGAAACAAAGGCAGGCAGGCAGGCACTTTCTCAAGATGGTAAAGTAAAAATACAGACTGAGAAAAACAGCTGGAGAAGGGGCCAGGCAGACAACAGGGACTGGGAGAATAGAGATACAAAGTGTTTTCCTTTCAAATGAGTGTTTCCATCGAAAGCACATTCATCCTTCTGTCCAGCTCCTCAGTACTGCTCTCCATTTCCCTGCAGCAGAACTGCAACTCAGTTGGGAGAAATGCACTCCTGTCCTGTGGAACTGGGAGCTGCTGGTTATATACCAGTTTTTGAAACTTACCAGCTGCTATTCATCCATCCCTTTGTCTCTGCCTGCAACTCTGCCCGCCTGGGCTTCTTTGTGTCTCTCAGTCCTCAAACTGTGCCCAGAATAGGGATAACAGAATCCTCTGACCTTCTCCAAAGTTACCTATTCAATGAGATGCATGCACTCCTCCTCCCTTATGTCCCCAAACGGTTGCTGTCTGTGAGGAAAGGTCTCTCAATGCCCCTGCAAGCCCTTTTCTCCTGTCAGGATTGTACTCTGAGCCTAAGCCTCGTCTCGAATGCTGGGAGGAAGGGGGTTCCCGTTCCTTATATTCCACCACATGCACACGCCACTGTTATTTTGTCCCAGTATTTACAGCAAAATAATTATTTTCCCCTCAGTAGCCTGCTGGCTGCCTTCCCACCGTCTGCCATAGGAAACGGGCAGTCGCGCCCTCCCCTTGCCAGTGCGTTCGGCACTGGCCGCCCCTCCAGCCCAGGACCGCTCTCTACCCCAGCAGGGATTCAGAGATCCCTGAACGGGGCTACCCGGGCAGCATCACCCGCGCTGCCCCAGCCCCTCTGGCGTGTCCGCACGTCGCTCTCCCGCCTCGGGGCACTCCCGAGCCCGGCCCGCGCTGCCGCTGGCGGGACGGCGGAGCTGGCAGCCAGCCCGGCGACAGAGACCTCGCCGTCGCCGCCGGTCGTAGCCGGCTGCCACGGGCAGGGCTGGGCTCCCCGGCACCGCTGCCACCAGCGCCGCCACCGCTGCCCGCAGCGCCCCGCCCGCCCGCGCCCGCACACGGGCAAGGAGGATGCGGATGCGCGCTCGGGTGCGGGTGGGCAGCGGAGGCGAGCCTGGGACTGGACACTCCCACGCCGGACCCGCAGCCCCCCCGCCCCGACCCCTCTGCTGCGGCTCGGGGTGTCCGTGCCGGCAGCAGCGGCGGGCAGTCCTCTCCGGGCTGCTCCCCACCCGAACGCGGGGGCAGAGGAGCGGCTCGGCACTGGGTGCCACGGGCAGCAGGCACGGAGCTGTACGTGGGGAACAGGGCCGCCCCTGGCATGGGAAGCCCGTGTGCGTAGGGCGAGGGACTGTGTTTATCCAGACACATGGATGAGTGCGGTGTGATGAAGCACATAGAGCCAGGCACAGGGGCGACAGACCATCTGCGAGCTGGGCTGTCACATTCTGGAGGGCATAGTGTGGGACTGAGTCAGTGAAACCTGGAACTTTCTGCAGGCGCCCTTAGCTGCGAGTCCTTTGTGTTAGCAGTAGTTTCTCCATTTTCTGCTATCTTACATTAGTTACTTCAGAATGGAAATTAGTGTAACAGCAGAACCAAGGAGAAGCTGGGACTGTATGAAATTAAAGATGATTTTGCACCATTTGGTATAGTCCTCATTTTACATGGCATGAAACAAGAACGATACGGCCATTTTCCTGTTGAAACACAGGCCAGAAGTTGTTTCCCTTCATTGGACCATCTGTGTTCATATGTGAACCCAAGCATTCATGTGTGAACACAGGCATTTACCTTGCCTTATACATATTTTTTTTTTACTATTCAGTCATCCAAGCGGGAAGCAGAAACATCGCTATGAGACTTAGCTGACCAAATGTGTAGCTGCTGAAGACACAGGGGAGCACACAGTCAGCACACAGGAAAATGAGTATAAATAATTAGGCTTAGCAACATTTTCAGGCTGGACTTTCCATCATTGCTCCATCACAAGGTCATACACCCAACCAGAGACAGTATATGAAACTTTACAATGTGAATAATGGGATAATATCCTGCAGGCTTTGGCTTCAGGACTAAACAGCTGGTTTGCAGTTGTAGTGAACTCAGTGACAAAAGATGTTTCATGGAATCGACCGTGAAATCAGATTTTGCATACATTAAGGCTTTGGACCAGTCTTTACATTATGCATTACAGAGTGCATGGGAAAAATCTCAAAAGAAAGGTGCCAGGACTTGTTAGTGTTCAGAGGCATCCATTCCTTGTTGATACTACAATTATAATTCTTCCCTAAAGGGTGAAGCTTTGTGTTCTGGACCACTGACACTGAGGGCGCTGTCCAATATTGTTCTTGCATTATAAAATAGTAAGATTTTTTCCTGAGAATAGATTTATGGATAACAGGAGAGACCTTGTCTTCACTGGCAAAAAGAAAATAAAAAAGAATAAAAAAAAGAAAAAAGGTCTTGCCTAATTCTTGGGAACTATAACATCTACATGCAGCTTAGCTGCAGTGACAAATCCTAAAAAAAGAACTCAAAAAAAGCTTCTGCAGCAGTAGGCACATCCTAGGTGGGCACATCCCAAGTAATAAATTGACCCTTTCTTCTCTTCTACCTTTCCAAGAAAGGGCAAAAAACTCTCATTGCTCTTTCCAAACTCACTTAGGTTTCTAGATGATGGGAAATTGTCCTAGAGATATAGGATATCCAACCTGTGACAAAGTTCAACATACTACAACTCCAGCAGCTCAACGTACAGTAATAAAAAGGATACAGGGCTCCATTTTGCATGAGAAAGAGCTACGAAGGTAAGTGGTAGTTGGCGGAATAAATTGTTACTGACAATCAGAAGACCGAGCTGTAGTATCCCAAATGGTTTGAGATCAAATATCTTACTGTTACCATGACGAGTGTTCTTCCTGTACTTGTAGAATGACTTCCTCTCAGATGTCTTATAACCAAACGTGCATTTGTATGGCCAAAAATCTACATTCCTAAATTCCCCAGCTGTGCAATTCTCCTCTTTCCACAAACTGCTAACCGTGTTTGAGCAGCAGAGGCACCTGCTTACCACTTGGCTGCTTATTGAAATATAAAAGAAAAAATATTCTGCTATTACTGTGTCACTGTAGTTATATAAATCCTAATACAGATATTTTTCTATCCTCTTAGATTTATGCTGTCTTAAAACCAGCATGCATGAATCCAGAAGAATTTTTACTCTGAAATACATGTGCATGCTGGGCAATGTGAAGTTGTTGCACAATCTTCAGCAGAGCAGTGATACCACAGTAGCTCTTTGTTAGCAAATTCTCTGTGTAAACAAACCCCTTGCACCTCACAGCCTGAAATTGCAACTTTTGAAAGTGCAAACTTCATGCACATGGGAACTCTGTTCTAAAAGGCTTCAGAGTCTAGTAATTCTGTCAAAGAAAGTCGTATTTTGCTACTGTCAAAACAACAAAAATATTGTCTGGCATTTTGGTGTTTTCTATTATCTATTATCTATTATCTATTATCTATTACCTATTGCCTATTACCTATTATCTATTATCTATTACTAGTTTTTCCTGCTGGTACTCGCCTACGGTTGCCTGCTGCTCTCAAGCTGTACTTTCAAGATGTCTTTTAAGTGTATTTTGATAGTGATAGTGTATTTTTTCCTTATACTGTTGTACAGAGTCAGGAGGATGGGAACCTGGAATTTGGAAATGGTCTCTGGCTTGCAGCAGTAAGAAGCCAGAAGTCTTGGCAAGCAACCCAAGCAGACAAGAGAGCATCGGATGATGTCTGGTAAATAGGGATTTTGGCCTCTGACATCATCTGTGAGGTAGCCTTGCCTCATACAGCAAATAGTTTCAGAAGAGCTGCCTGAATCACATGTGAGGTTTGGTGAGTAGGACCCAGATGTTTGCAGAACAAAATGAACAAACTGTCTGTCGTTCAGGTGAGAGAATTAAGATGGGTAGGACAGCACTGCCACATCCTGAAGGGGTGGAAGAAAGCAGGTTGAATGGGAACATTCGTGGTAGGATGGATGTTTGGGAATGACCAGTGGCTGTATCCCATATTTGCAAAGCTGGGAGTGCAACACAGGTTACTGAGGAACGCACATGTTGTTCCCCTGGTGTGCAGTGTGTGTCTTGTCTAGAGGTTCTCAAAGTTGGGTGAAAGAGAAATTCACACAGGAAAATGTGAAATACACAGCTGATAGATTATAGTGAATGAAAAGGGTGTGGTACCTAGGAAACTGTGTAGGTGTGCCACAGAAACTGATCAACAAGGTGTGTCGGTTGATAAAAGGGGATGTGTCATATTTGTTTGCTGCCAGCAGTTATTATTTTAGAGAAGTGACAGCAGTGAGGGTTGGTGCAGCCCTGGCTGCACGCTGGGTATGTCAGGCACACGACACTGTATGATGTGTGGCATGTGGGACATGCCACAGGACATAAGGTGAGAGGACACAGGCTTAAACTGTGCCAGCAGAGGTTTAGGCAGGACATTGGGAAGAATTTCTTCACTGAAAGCATGGTTAGATAGTGGAAAGATCAGCCCAGGAAGGGGGTGGAATCACTGCTCCTGGAGGTGTTTAAGGAAAGACTGGATGTGGCACTCAGTGCCATGGTCTATTGCCATGGTGGTGTTCGGTCATAGGTTGGACTCCATGATCTCAGAGGTCTTTTCCAACCAAATTGATTCTGTGGTTCTGTCACACCTTTACCTGTCACATCAAGTACGAGGGTTCTGGCTTTGCACACCACATGCCAACAGTAGCAGCAGTGACAAGCACTGCCAGACAGTGCAGCTGCCTGGGCTGTGCCGGGGCTTGTCTCCTGTGGCAATGGACTGGGGTCTGCAGCCTGGAGTGGGCAGTCAGAAGTGGAAGGTGGGGCTGCAGGACAAGCCAGGTGGGCACGGCAGGACCTGGGCTGGGGTCTGCTGTGGCAGTAGGGGCTGGGCCGAAGCCTGATCTGGGGTGGGGGAGAAGGGCAGGAGTGGGTGTGAGGAAAAGCATGAGGAAGAGCTTTGTCAACAGGCCGTGGGATGTCATCCTGCCCTCTACTTGGCCTTAGTAAGGCTGCATGTGGAATGCAGTGTCCAGTCTGGGTTCTTCAGTAAGGAGAGACATAAAGCTCCTAGAGCAGGTCCGGGGTGGGGAACAAGGATGACTGGGGGACTAGAGAAGCTCTCTTGCAAGGAAAGGCTGAGAGAGTAGGGCCTGTTCATCCTCGAGAGGGGGACCTTAGCAATGTCTATAAGCAGGTAAAGAGGGGATGCCAAGTGAATGGAGCCAGGCCCTGCTTGATGGTGCCAACCATTAGGACACAAGGCAATGGGAAGAAACTGATGCTCTGGAAGTTCCACCTGATTGTGAGGTAGAACTTTGCTGTGCAGGTGACCGAGCACTGGAATAGATTGCTCAGACAGGTTGTGGAGTCTGTCTCACTGGAAATATTTGAGAACTGTCCGGTTGCAGTCCTGTGCCATGTGCTCTGGGATGGCCGGCTGGAGCGGGCAGGTTGGACCAGGTGACCGCTGCGGTCCCTTCCAGCCCGACCCATTCCGTGGGAGGCCTCAGCCGTTAGACAGGAGTGGCCTCAGCCGGCGGCTGGTGCCGCCGCTCACGAGCGGCAGTTCGGTTCGGTCCGATCCAGTTCGGTGCGGTCCGGTCAGGCCCGACCCGGTCAGGCCCGGCCCGGTTCGGCTCGGCCGGCTCCGGCTCGGCCCGCTCCGAGGCATCCCGGCGCCGCCGCCGCCCTCGCGCTGCCCCGCGCCCGCCCCGCGCGTGCCAAGCCCGGCCCGACCGTTACGGCACCGCCGCCGCTCCGCTGTGAGGCGGCGGGAGCGAGCGCGGGCGGCGGCGGCGGGCGGGGGGCTCGGTGCAGGGAACAGCCGCGGCCTCCTCGCCTCAGCCGCGGGGAGGAGGGACACCGAGGAGGGGGGAAGGCGGGGTGGTGGTGGGGGGGACGAGCAGAGCGTCGCGTCGCGTCGCTCGCTTCCCTCTAGGACCGCGCGGCGGGAGGAAGGGGCGCGTCTCCCCGGAGCCTTCGTCGCCCCGCGCCCTCTCTTCCCAGGCCCGGTGCCGGAGGGGGTGGGGGTGGGCGCCCCGCGGGTCCCCTCAGGCTCGGCGGTGCCCGGGGCGGGTGAGATGTCGGGCTGAGCGGGCGCGAGCCCGCGGGGGTGGGGTCCGCCGTGCCCGGGGAGGGGGCGGGCGGGGGGTGGTTGGGACCGTCCCCTCACGGCCGTCCCGCCCCGCCGCGCTGCGCCCATGGTGATTGTGCTGCATCCCCCGCGCGCGGAGCGGGGCGAGCTGCCCGCGCCTCCCCGCCGCGCCCGCCGGGGCGCCCAGGTGGGTGGCGGAGGGGGAGCGGCGGCGGCGGCCGCTCGTTGTGCGAGGGGAGAGGGGCGGGCGGGGCGGGGGGGCCGCGCCCCCGGCCCGGGACCCACGTTCCGCGGGCGGGTCGGTCGCGCTGCGAGCGCGGGGTGGGGGCCGCCGCCCCGCGGGCTCGCGCGGCGGCCGCGTCCCCGCACGGGTCCGTGGGGATCGACGGTGGCTGTGGGGTTGGATCTTCACGTGATGGAGCCAGGGGGGTGTGTGGCCGGCGTTGGGTCTGGCAGCAAGATCTTCCCAACTAGGTTTCCTCTCCCCTTTTGTTTTCCGGTGTTTAAAAAAGAGCTGGTGGCACATCGGTGACTTTACTGCCTGGGATCTTACCAGGGGCTCCGTTTTCCAAGCGTGCTACTGTTAATCTTGGATTGATTCCATTATTTAAGCCAGCGTCTTCTAGACATGTTATTTTGGTGTGTTTTTTTTTTTTTTTTTTTTTTTTTTTAATCACCGTTTATAAACCGCTGTTTATTTTCTGTGGCAGAGTGTTCTAATGTATGGGAATACATGCTCCTAATACATAGGAATACACGTTTCTGAACTGAAACGTAGTTTTCTCCACTCTTATCTGAATCCTAAAGGTCATTCCGGGGGAGAGGTTTAAAGGCTTAAAGACTCACAAATAAAGAGGAATAGTTTTTGTAGGTTTAGAAACTCAATTTCCTCATGTTTCCATGTAGGTATGGATTTATCTATCCATTGAATACACATTCTTAAGTAAAAGAACAAACTGCTTAGCCTTGTGGGTTTTTCCCTTTAAAATCAGTTTCTGTGATGGTATATTTGTGTAAAATACTCAAAGTTGTACATTTCCCGTAATTATGTTTGTGTCAATTTTCTTTTGACTTTGCTTACTGTTTTGAATAGCACCTTTTCTTCCTTTGGGATTTAGTTTATCTTTATTTCATACCTTTGTATATTTATGTCTAATAGGGATGTTTCTTTTTTTTTTTTCTTTTTCCTCCCTAGGTGTTGGTGACTTCAGTCATTTAGGGGTTTAGTTCTGAGGAAGTCCAGACACAAGGATTGAGTTTCTTTTACATAGAAAGCTACAGCTCTTCACCAGTACTCTTTTTCCTCCTTCACATCCTTCCCTGCTCCTTAGGGGAGAACAATTTGGGAATTATTTTAAACATTCATTTACTCCCCCTTCCCTCCCTCCCTCCCTCCCTCAGAAATCTACCCTGGTCCCGGAGGCATCCGCTAGGCAGTGCCTGACAGGACCAGGAGAACGTTACCATTGCTTGCTTGCTTTGGGAGCTTCAGTAGTACCCTTCCCTCCTTTGGGGTGTAGTGCAGGGAGGCATCCAGAAGACTTCCGTGCCACCCTTTTTGGTTAGTAGAGGATCCAGGAAAAGGGGTACCTAGCAGGACACGTGACCTCCTTAAGGGAGCCAGAACTGAAGCAGCACTTGGCACGCTGAAGGAAACACCCATCTTTAGTGTCTTTTTCGTCTTCCACTCCTTCCTCACCAAATTTCTGGTAAGTCTCTTCAGCCCATTCATTCACGAAGTGCATGTTTCCCTTCCCCCACTCCAGGCGCTGGGAGAGGCATGCACAGAGACTGTGGGGTGGGGGAAGGGAGGAGGGAAAACTGGCTGTGTACACACGGATCGGGGAGGAGAGGGGGGTATTGTACCACACTGCGGGGGAACCTGGCACAGGTGGAAAAGCAGCTGATGCGGGAGGAAATGGTGTGTTTTATTTGCACACGGGCGTGCGTGCGCACACAGGGACAGTGGAGGGGTGTGAAAAAGCTGAGAGCCTGTTGTTGGGAAAAATACCAAGACCGAAGTAGAAGGATGGCTGATACTGACCAGTATCGGGCTCATGTTGCGGGGAGGAAAGAGAATGGATTATTCGGTGGTGATCGGGAAGTGGGGTGTGTGAATGAGGGGTCTTGCCTTCTACTTGCAAGCGTGAACACAGAGGAGGAATGATGGGGGGGTGTGGATGTCCGCCTTTCAGAGGCAGCTGTGCCTGGGAGGATTGCTGCTAGCATCTTGAACATCACTCAGTGCAAAGGTGGAGACAAGGAGATGAAAGCCATCATGGGGAGTGCAGTTGCCCGTCTGCAGGGGTGGGAATGAATGGGAACAATTAATATATTCCCATATCCTTTGGCTGTTGCAGTCTACAAATCTCAGAGGGAAAAGGAGGTGAATACTGTGATGTGCTTTCAAAGAGGTGTGCTTGGGGTTCACCTGCCTGCAGAGACTTTCAATTCTCCGATGCATGTGTAGGGGGTGGATGATAATGCAGCAGCAGTGGACAGATTGTGCTGCAGCTTTTCAATATATTATATAAAATGCATTTAAATAAATATTTTAATTTTTCAGATTCTTCAGCTTTTAAAAATGTGTTCTTTCCAAAGATTCTCAAACAGTTATGTGACAGTCTTAGGAAAACTAGTTTCTGGTACGTAAAAGAGGAATTTTTCTTGATGTTGGCCTTAAGCATCACCATGAGGCAGCATTGTCAGGAACGAGTTGACTTATCTTGGATTTATTTTTCTAAAGATGTCAGTTCTTTTCTCGATCACCATGTGATATATTCATCATCCATACATATTTCCTTAACATTTTCTTTAGATGATCATCATTCTGGTATCTTTGTGTGGAAAAAAATCACTTGTGCTTTACGCTCGAAACAGCTGTGAACTGTTTGCAGACCTGCTCTCCCTATGACATAGGAAGTCCTATTTCTGAGGTATTTCAAATACTGCTCAATTCTCATTAAGATGAGACAGAGACTTCCATGACAGTGTGTGATGGATTACATGCTGGGTCATGTGCTGGACAACTGTTCGTTAGCTGTTTAACTGGTCTGCTACATAAGATTGACTTTATAATTCAGATCTGCCTTGAGGTGTCTCCTGAAGGAGATGACTTGCAAGCATCTGCCAACCATTCTTAGGTCTTCACTGTCTTGAAATGCATCCTTCTAGCCATTCTAGAAACTGTTGTAATGGTAGAGATGATTGGTTTATTGGAAATGTGTACTCAGTTTCAAGCCTTAGCTTGAATATGGTGAAATGGAAGTCAAAATACCTTTTCCAGCTTGAATAGCACTGTTCTGAAAATGAGTATTATGGGATAAGCATTAATGGTGTTGCTAGTGTTACTCGAGGTGAGTGCTTGGAGCAATGTTTTTCCTAGTTCTCCATTTCCCATGGCGGTTGTGACTGTCAGTCTCTTGCCCATTCCTTCTCACTTCCCTGAGATATTTACTGTCAGTATCTCAGCTGTAGGGATTAAACATGCCTAGAGGTATGCTAAAACTAAGGTTAGGTTTTGCCTCTCTGTTAACCACTGAGATCTGTGTTTGTGTTTGCATCTGCACTGTGCTTGTAACAGAGTCTGAACCAAACTCTTAAAAAGGGGCAGTTCTGGGAGGGGCGGCTGGTGATAACTATTCCACTAACTTGTTTCCCAGATCCCACTGTAGGCAGTGGGAGCGTGCTGCAACATCAGATCACAGGCTGAACAGGTGAAATAGCTAGATCATGTTGATCCATGATGCTATAAACATCTGGGATTCCATTCATCATTCCCACAGGGAAGACACAACCTAGAATTTTTAAGTGACAAAAGCATTGAGTGGTTGCATCCTGAACAAAAAGAGTACTGAACATTTTTTTTTGCATATTAGATAGATACCTTTTATCGTACACATTTATCAATAATACATTAATTAGTATCTGCTAAAAATGGGTTTCTTGTTCCATCTTAAGGGAAATACATCATGGTGAAAAAGAAACCAGTTTATTTTTCTCCTTCTTTTGGGTGTTGAAGACAGGAGAATGAGTAAATGACCCATGGAGTCCAATCTCTCATTCCTGGAGGGGAGAGGGAGGTCTCTAATCTTCTCTGTGAAGGGAACACCCCCTTCAAGGCAAAAAGAGTGGTCTTCAGAGAATATTTCCAGATCTCTTCAGACAGTTGATCTGATTGGCTGAATTCCCTGTTATTTCAATAAAACGTATTCATATATGATGTAAAGTCGAAAAGGAGCACAGTGAGTGCTTTTGTTGGAACGGCTGCTAGAGGTGTTCTGCAGATTGAAGGAATGTGGGAGGAAATAGGTTTGCCTGTGCTGGGGAGGGAAGGAAGCTGCTGTGTGATTTCTGGAGTAAGGCCTGGCTTAAGCAGAATAAGGGTGCCACAGCTGAAAGCTGAGGTGAGCGTTCATTCCCTCCATAAATTGCGAGGAATCTGTTCCCCGCAGTGTATTCCTGAAGCAGTTGTGGCAGTGTCTGCTTGGCTGGTGTGACCCACAGTTTGATTTTTATCACAGATCTTTTCTTTTGATACCACCCTTTTTCTCTTTCCCAGTCTGTTAATGCCGTTAAGTTTATGATTATTTTTTGCCTTCTAATTTCATAAATCTCGTGAAGTAGTTATTGAAAGATTGTACTTGCTTTGACTGTAGTAGCTTTGAGTGAAAAGTGCACTTGAAGTGGCCATCTTGAAGTTATTTAAACATCTGCTCTTCCCCTTATATATACCATAGTTGCTTTGCAATAGATGCTCTCATGGATTAGGAAGTATTCTCTGCACACCCAGCATTGTCTGAGGCTGTGTCTTTTAGATTGAAATGGGTGGAGCTGGTTTTCAGGGAAGAATTCTGGCAATAATATCCAACTTCAGAGCTTAATGCTTTTGTGCATCTGACTGCATGGCCAGCTTTCCTCCTACAAACCATTTTCTTGAGAATGTGGGAGGGATTTTTAAGATGTTTGGGTTAATAGGGTAAATTGCAAGTTTTGTTACGTGGGATCTCTTATACAATCAAAATAGATTATAAGGTGAGGCTGAAACTGATGAATATATTCTGTTTTTAGGAGCAGAATGTTAGTATGAAAAAGAAATTCTTTTGGGTAGAAAAAAAAATACAGTATTGGGTTGGAGGTAAAGGATCCAAGAGTTGGGATTACTAGTTTCTGTATCTGCTGCTGGCTTGTAGCTTGTTCTAAAATGAGCTTCTCAGTCTTTACTTGCTGACTTGAGATTGTTACCTGCCTTTCTTAAGGTAAGATGGGAGGTTTTGTATTTACATTTATACAACCATTAGGATTTTGAGCAAATGAGATGTACTATTAGGAGAGAGATGAATAGCCATACCCAAGGCATTTTTATACACCTGCTGGTTTAATAACCTCATTGATATATATAGATGGCCCTTCTTGACAATGTTGTAACTTCTTTCAAAAGTAGAAGATGGACGGAAGAGAAGATATACCTTTTTTTTTTCTTTCTTCTTTGACCCTTTGCTGATTTTTAAGAAATTAAGTGCTGAAATGACAGTCAGGGAGAGGTGATGGTGTATTTAAGGGGGTGGAGGTGAGGCCATGTAGAGAAGAGGTTTAAGAAAAATTGAGGCAGATAGGCAAAGAAAGCAAAAATGGGAAGAAAATACTCGGTTCTTTTATCAGCATTAGAACCAGTAATGAGGGGGGAAAAGCCTCAAACCACAAAAACCCAAACTAAAACCCCAAGCAGGCAGAAAATACGTGACTGCTTCTGATTTATGTTTTTGTTTGTTTGTTTGTTTGGGGTTTTTTGTTTGTTTTAACGCTGAGGAAGGGTGTGTGGTGTGTTTTTCCGTGCGCTCGGCGTTCTCTCGCTGTTGTGCGGGATGCGCCCGTCCGGGCCGGGGCCGGAGCGGCGCTGCCCGGCAGGGGCGGCAGGTGGCGCTGCGGGGCCCGGCCGGCCGCTCTGCAAATGGCAGCGCTGAGGGGCAGTGCCCGGGGCCTGCGGGCTGGGCCCGCAGCGGGGGCATTCCTGCAAAGCACGGTCTGTCAGGCTGCCCAGCCCAGGATGTGCTTACAGGAAGTTCCATGTAAACTACCGCCTCCAGACATCCATTGTTGAGGGAGACACAAGTGGGGCAGGATCTGATAGATGTCAGCCATTGCCAGCCCGAGCCTCATCTTGCCCTTTTCACTTCGAGCTGCTTTAAAGAACAAAGAGGTTCTTTGAGAGATCAAAAGATACTCCTTATAACCTCCCACACCCATTTTTCTGCAGGGAGCAAACACTCTTTTTTCCTGCTTTACCTTGAACATCTTGACTGCGTTCAAGGACTGGTCTGGATCTGTGATCGTCTTTCCCTACCTTCTGCCTTTTTCCAGCCTGTTAGTATGAAGAGCTGTAGTACTTGGCTTTATTGTAGCACCTCATTTACCAAATCAATGGAAAAAAGTCACAGACTTTGTGTGTTGGTAGTATGGTTCTCAGTACCGGGAATAAAAATGTCCAATTAAAATTTTATTTTCTTATTAAGAAAAAGCTATTCTAGTAGAAAAAAAAAATTAGTTTTTTAATGCTAGAGAAACCTAGCTGGTTTGTATGGTTGTAACTAAACAATCCTTTTGTCCCAAGACCTGCTGCAGAAACTAAAATTCTTTGTAATACGAAGTAATAGCAATTATATACTAAAGGTGTTTTTGTATTTACATTGTCTGCTGGCAGCAGTCATTAGGACTACCAGGCAAAACTGCTGTTTCTGTCTCAGAGTTCAGTTCTGCTAGGAACTCATATCAGTTATATTGGTGAAAGGGATAATTTTTGCGTCTTTAATAGCAAAGTATAAAGGTGATACGGAAACCCGTTCTGGTTTTCTCCAGAATTCCTATTCCCTACAACATGCTTGTCTTTCTTGACCATAAAGGAGTAGTCCATTAATGTACCTGTAACTGGTTTACAACTCTTAAAATATGTCAGTAAAAATACATCCAGTAAAAAATAGCCCAAGTCCTCTGTTTTCAAAGCAAAAGCTTTGCTATTATCAGTTCTAACCCTATTGAAATTCTTCAGTTTGAACTGTGTTTTCTGTTCTTGGTCCTGAATTCATTAGTGCTGTTTATGTATAAAGGTGATTTTAAAAATTGATTTGAAGCAAGAAAGGGCTACCACTGAAATTCTGGCCTTGATTTTGCTTTATTTTACATGTGCTAATGTTCTGTATTCTTGACATTTTGTTGGTGCTCCTTGTTCCATTGGTTTTTCCATTATTATGTGTTCTGGATGCTACTTAGGATATTTCTAAGTATATCTCACAGCAGATGAGAGATATTTGTGAGAACAAAACAGTCCTAGATAGTTACCTGGAAGATTCTGTGGTAATGAATCTGGTCTAATTTCTTATGGTCTGCTTTTTTAGCAAAAAGAATTTGTCACCCTCTACTCTTCCATATGTGATAGAAAGAGACAAATCTAGTCTGCCACTGGGTATTTTAGCAGTACCTAGGAGAAGGGCAGAGTTATTTCAATTGAAGGAATTATCCTAATCATGAAGTTGAGATTCTGGCTTTCAGACATGGCCATTCAAATAGTCTTCAGTTCTTTGCATGCTTTTTTGTGCTATTGTGAAAGAGGAATGCTACTGCCAGTACCAGTAGTTACATCTTTTTGTACTTCTTGAGGAGAAAGCTGGGATGAGGACCAAGACCTAATTTCTAATTTTTCCTAATTTAACATTCCATGGAATATAAATGGATTTGTTTCTGTTGTTGGTGCTTTTGGTTGCAGAGTAGGTGTAGACATTATTTTGCTTCTTGGAGGTTGGAAGTTGCGGTCTGTTGAAACTTGTGCAGGGCAAGTGGGACTTAGTACAGTGGGGACCCTGAGCACAAGAGCATGTGTACTCTAACAGAGTCTCATCTTCTCCACTGTCTAGCAGTTCCATTGGAGGGAGGCCTTGAAGGTTGCAAGACAAGTCCAAGATGTGCAGTTCAGTTGCTCCCAGGCTGTGGTTCTTAACGGACCGTCGCATCAGAGAAGATTACCCTCAGCAGGAGATCCTGAGAGCACTGAAGGCCAAGTGCTGTGAAGAGGAGCTGGATTTCCGGGCCTTGGTGATGGATGAAGTGGTGCTGACCATTGAAGATGGAAATCTCGGTGAGAATGAGCTAAGGCTGGGAGTGTGCTGAAGGGGTGCTTGGAAAATGATTGTAAAATGGAGCATCTGTACAATTTAAAAATGAATTCAGTGTATGCCGGACTACCTACCATTCATCATCTAAATCATGTAGATGTACATCATACCATTTTTTTTTTACAATTTATTATGTTAATCAAATATAATTGTTCAGTTTGCTAATTTGCATTAGAACCACTTTTGCCTTCCCTCTGCAGAAAAAGAGAGGAGGGTTGTTTCATTTTGGTGAGTCCAGGATAAGGACTACAGGACCCCTGAATTATTAAGAAATCACAGAGCTTAAATTTTTTTCAGTACTCGAACTTTGTGGGTCACATTTAAGCGTTTCAGAGGGACTTTTTTCTTCTGTTTGTGTTCTGGTTCCAAAATAGAAAACACTGGAAATAATCTGAAAGGAATTTTCAGTGAACAGTACAAAGTGTCATGGAACCAGAGGTTATAATGTGACGTAGTTAAGGCATGCTGCTGTACGGATGTGAATTCCAAAGAAGAACAGTGCTGATAAAGTATGTGCATCAAATAAATTGAGCTATTACTACAATTTACAGTGTTTAAACTAAATGGTAAGATTTCTGTTCTGTTTTCTTACTAGCTTCTTTTTTACTTTGGTGATTAAAAAGGAAAAGTAAAATGTTAAGTTGCATTAAAAATGTTAAGTAAAAGGATTCTCTAGATAGTAAGCTTATGTGATAGGAAGATACTAATACCACCAATGTCAAGCTGTGTAACACAATTTATTTTTGTTTCAACATTTTTTAATTTGGATTTCCTAAAGCAAGGAGACTGCAGTGCTTTTGTTTTTGTTTTTTTTTTTACTTTTAAGTCTTTCATTACTCTTAGCCATTTATCAGTCACAGAAATGTGTTGTTGGAGACCCAGGGAAGAGTTACATTTCTGGAAGTTGTATTAGAGTAATTCTGTGCAGGAAGAAAATAGGAAAATACCCTCAGCCGTGAAGAAGAGGCTGCCATGTACACCTTGGTCCTCTTTGGGAAATCCTACGTAGGAAGGGAATAATAAAACTGACTCTGGGGAAGAACTTTGGTCAGAATTTATGCCTAATTTGGCATGAATCAATCAAGTATAAAACACATGTATGGTAAAACCAGTATTTTTTATTCTGGTATTTCTAAACTTCTATTTACCTATTTTGTCTTCTAATCTGAGGAGTCTTGTGATTTTTATCACAAATTGAGATTCTGTAGGATCTCTTCAAATCAAGGTAACTTCTAGTCAGAAAGTATGAGCTCTGAGCGTGCTTTCCTTTGGACAGTGTATAATGGGAACGCAGGCATCCTGGACTGTAGCTGCAGTCTCTAAGATGCATAATTAGTCCTACAGCATTTCAGTACTGTTTTTACTTCTTAGTGATTTCTGCTTTTCTGTCTTGTGTCTGTTTTTTGGGAATTAAATAGGGCAAGTGTAAATTGTGGACCTTTCTGCTCTCTTCTGTCTAATGTCTCCCAGTGCTGTGTCTATTGCAAGGAAAAAGATAAAAGTAAGGCAGGTTGGAAAACTAGTATTGAGGAATGTGTAGTACAAGAGCAAGAAAAATCAAGAAAGTATCTAGAAAAAATGCAAGAAAAGGGAAATTATTTTCATACAAAGTGTTCATTCAATATGATGTAAATAACTGACCATTTGAGGAGGAGTGAGGTAAAAATGCTGAAAGATTGCAGATAGAAATTTTGTTACAAGTAATCTGGTCTGTCTAACTGTGTTTGTTTTTTTTTTTTCTGAGGGGTGGGAATTGTCTTGTATCAAACAATTCTTTCTCTTGGGGAGCAATGAAGGATCTTCCCTCTTAATTTTCCAGTTGTGTTTTTTTCTAGGGCTTCTGCACATGCTTTGATAAAGATTTCTGATGGAGTACACAAGCAAAAGCTCAGTGTTTCATTTTCCTTTTTAAAAACCTCAGTTGGCCTATGAAAAGGTGTCTGAACAAAATCCAGGAGGTAGTGCATTCTGTACCCTTTTTGTTATCTACTGCTGTGTGAGGGATCCAGGTTGAGTAAAATTTTCTATGACATAGAGGAGTTGATGAAGAGAATGTATGTATCTTCAGTGGGTAATAGTGTGCTTTTGCTTCAGTTTCTATCATTATTTGTCTTGAAAGCTTGGCAATTCAAGGCTCAAACTCTGAAGGGTAATACATGATATTGGAGGAAGAAATAGTTGGGATTTTTTCCACATTTTCACACTTTGATTAGAGCTTTTTTTGTCCTTTAAAACCAGGGCAATTTCTTAAGTAAATTGTTAGAAGAATGTTAAATTTACACAGTCAAGTTGGATAGTACAGGGTGCTGTTTAAAACCTCCAAAATGTGGTATTTCTGTAGATGATAGAGTCAGTAATCCTTCTTGTGGACTTGCTGACTGTCAGGAACATGGCTGGAGACTTCAGAGACCAAAAATTCAGCGTAAGATATTAAAAAGCTTAAAATTATTTCCTTCACAGGGGTAGAGTGGGAAAGACACTTCTAAATTTAGGAAAATTGAGCAGAACTGTGGGATACATACGTGTGAAAATTGTCCCTTCCACGAACCACATGGCTTAGGTCTCAACAGCAGAGCACACTGATACTGTAACCATTGATGCCCAGGCCAGACAGATGTGTAAAGCTTTTGTGATGCTGAGATTTATAAAATTTGTTTCTGTCAGAAATGATAAGACTTGCCATGGCCAAAGGCAAAGGGCGAGGAGGTGGGGTTGTTTCACTCTGTGCACTCAGCAGCAGCCACTCCTTGGGGCAGGTCTCTGGTGTACTGCAGGCCTGGCTGGGAAGTCTGGATCCCCAAGGCAAACCAGCAGTGCAGGCTCAGCAATCCCTGCTGGTTCCTTTTCTTCCACAGCTGAAACTCAGGATGACCCAACATCCCAAGCACCCCACACAGCCCTGGTATCACCGGCCGCATGAGGAACCTGCATGTAGCTCAAGATCCACATTAGACACCTCAACACAGCATGAGTCCAGAAATGATTGTAAATGCAAGTTAAAAGATGTAGAATAAAGGTTTTTCCTTTTTAGTCTAAAAGGAAATTCTTAAACTGATCTATGCTTAAACAGTTTTGGAAATAGGTTCAACAAGTATTTTTGAAATTAACTATGGTTATGCCTTACTTGAGTAGGTGTCTGCTTACCCAAGCCATGCACTCCGTTTTCTTTTCCACAGTGGCAGTAATACTCTGTAGACTTCAAAGAGAAAGCTGAGAAAAAATAACTGGAAAAGTAGAGCTGTAGAAATTAGTTTTTTCTGCTTCTATGGTAGGCTGAATCTGCTGAAATGGTTACTGAATCAGACATGCACAACATTGTTGCACAGGAATGGACAAGAATGCACGTGTGGAAAAAAGTGGAGGGTGATACTGAGCTATTTCATTTAAACTTGTGCTTGTAGCTGTAGCCTAAGATTCTTAAGAGCTAAATTCTTGAAACTAAACCAGTCTAGGACAATCTACTGCCAAATGGAGCAGCCGTATTCCTCTTGTTCCTTTCCAGCATTGCTATTGCTGTTTGCCTTGTAAAGGACTTCATGTCTCTCTTGGCTTGCTTTCATGTTGTACCTCAGCTAATTAAAAAAATAGGTTTACCAAATTATCTGCTACTTTGCAGGATCTAGCATTTGTGTTAGTTGAGTTGGCCAACCCAATGGAAGACTAACTCCACCAAATAATTAACAGTTTTCTGTTGGAATAGATTGCTGCACCAACCCTTTCTGTGGTCACACAATTCCTAGCTCTGGTACACAGGTGAGGAAGAATGGGGTTGTTCTTTCAGGGAATGGCTTGTATTTATGTTGATTTAGTTATAGCTCCAGAAATACTTGAAAGCAGGAATTTTCTTGTGGTTGGGATGTCTGATAGCATCAGCTTTAGGATTATTTTGTTTGTGCATGGCATCTGGTATTTACCCCTGTAAGGATTACAAACTAAAATGTCTAGTTTTCTAATCTAGTTTGGCAATTCCTATATTCATTTGAAATACATAGCAAGTAATGTAACAAAACTCTGCAGGACATTTTTTAGACATTTATCTGAAGTCTTAGCAGTGAGTCCTGTCAAAATGTGTGCTTTTGAACTGTATGTCTAAATTTGCTAATGCAGTGATGTAACAGGCTTGAGGAATTTGCAGCTAAACAAATTAAAGCTTGTGAGCTTTGATATGTGGTGTGGAATGAGGTGGAGGTGAAGGAAGCTGTTAGGAACATCCCTCCACGTAGGGGAGACTTTGTGGACGAGAGAAAACATACCCATGGGTTGTCCCCTCATTCTGAACATTCTTTCTTCTTCCCTTTGTTTAGGATTGAGTAGTACCTTTCCTGACACACTGCACACCTTACCTGTAGGGCATCACAGTTCAAGAACTATTCTTTGGTGAAGAAAATGCTAGGGAAATTTGGATCCTTCTCTCATTAAAATGATATATAATAATATTATCATTAGAAGTTTTTGCTACCAGAACAGCAGAAATTGAAATTCACTGAGTCAGGAATTTGCCAATACCTTTATTGTAGATTTTTGGAATCTCCATGTTTTCTCATACTGTCCTGTGAAGGAAAATAGTTTTAAGGAAAGTTGTTTTCATGAACTTGGAACTGTCGAAGATGCTGGGGTGACTAAAAGTATAAAATGAAGTATTAACTTTTCCTAAGGCTTTCGTGGTGTTTCCTTTGGGAATGTGAAACCAAATGGTCAGCTCAGGTGAGGAATAAAAAGGGCATAATAGTCATGTATTCTAAAACAGTAATACATTGTGCAGTCAGCTGGCTCTTCTTAAGTCAGATGGGTAGCATCTGGAAACAGATCTCTTACCTTCATTTTTTTCTGCAGAGGAAGTACTTAGAAGATAGATTCTTTTAATTTGGTAAAAGTTGGTGTGCTGATTTTAGACATCTGGGTTTCCAGTGTGGGCCTGAAGTTCACAATAGAAGGTAGTGTCTTGTTTAAGTCTTCTATCTTGCAAGATGTGATTTTGTTTTGTGTGATCTGGCCTTCGTTTCTTATTTAGTTTGAACTGGTAATGAGTAGTTGTGATCTTTGATTTTTTTTCTCACACTGGATTAGACATCATTTGGAATAAACATGGAAGAATTGGCATAGATGAAAGATTTCTGCCAAGTATAGAAAGCGGGGGCAGGGAAAAGGTAAGGGTGGATTACAAATTCCTGTGTTTTCATGTAATGGTAAGAAAACACTTTGAATCAGCTAGATCCATGGTAAGGGAGGGCTTTTACATATATTAAATGATTTCCATACCAAAATCTCAAAACTCTTAATATTTTTTTAAGTCACCTAAAGACTGTCTTCTATAAACAACATAAGAGGAGCATAGTCACCTCCTCTCCTTTTGGCTGTTTCAGTACTCCCCTGGCTCTTGTTAGTCCAGCAGTGCACCTTAGTGTAAGAGCCTTTCCTGTGGCGTGCAGCAGTGGCTTTGAGAGTGATGGAGCAGAGGCAAGCAACCTTGGCAAGGTGCCTTTTTGAGCACTGCAGAGTTGGCCTGTTTCCTGCTATTAGCTAAAGCCAGAGCAGCCATTACTTCCTCTGCAGAGTTGGGAAATTGGTTTGTGACTCAAGTGAGAGCGGGAGAAGGAGCTGCATTGTGTGCAAAGGCCTGGAAGGTGGTTAGACATGAAGTGGATTTTGTGCTGTGGAAAGTGCTGGGCTCAGAATCACTTGAAACTGTTTCTGATGTTCTTTCACTGTGAAAATTGATCGCTTCCAGTCTGATTGATGTTAAAGCCATAAGCATTACTATTAGGCAGCTATGGACTATATAGAGATTTTGGAATGGCAGCTGTGTTTAGAGGTGGGTGTAATTAGTATGTGACACCCTGGTATTAGATACCCAAGACAAACATATTTCTAATAGAAAAAACTTAACATTTGCATTATTATCGTATTTTAATAACAGTGCCTTTCAACTGTTGCCACATATGTTAAGAAGAACTGGGTTTTTTTTCAGAACTGTGACACCAAAGAAAACTTTCTTACAATGCATATAGAAAGAAAGGATTTATACTCTTTAACCATCCTGGGTGTTCTTACAGTTTTCTTTCTTCTTGTCAGGGATTTCTATTCTTATGTGAATGATTGTCATCTTAAACTGATGCTAAAATAACAAAGGCTAACAGTGAATTTGATCTTCTCAAAATTGTTCTGTTTCTTCAGTATGTCGCCAGTGGTAGATACAGGCTCAGTCCAAAGCCACCTTGGCAAGGTGGAGGGGTAGGAATGTTTCTGCATGGAAATTATGTTAATTTCAGAGGGCTCTGTTAAGGTCTGAAGTTTTTCATTTGCATGTGTTCTAGAACAGCCAGCCAGGAAAATCAGACTTGTAGGGCACATCATCTTGAACATACGTGCACGTCATCATATCTGAAAATGCCAAAAAGCATTGCCAGATTTTTATTGTTGTAAGAATTCTCAGGAGTGGCCATCTGGATGATCAACAACGTAAAAAGGGACAAAAGCAAGATGAAAGAAGTGTTTCCATACATCCTAGTCAAGAAATTAAAATTAGCCTAACATTTGACAAGACAGGCTTTAACTGGCTGGGGATTTGTGTGTCACTTTTCCAACAATCCCTGTTCCAGTGCTGTGTCACCTAAGCAAGTTTTGCTGGCACATTTGTCTGAGCAGTTGTATTGTGAACCCGGTCTGCATACTGATAGAGTTTTAAACCAGCCTGTTCTTGGTGGCAGGTGTTTTTTTTAGACTTCATCAGTCCTCCGAGTCAGGGAACAGTGTGGCTGCACAAACAGTTCTTCAGCACTTAAATCAGAAGGGCAAACTGTGTGTTGGAGTGGGAGAGATTAGAAGATAGCACAATTATTGATGTGAAAAACTTAATCTCATGGAACTCACAGCTATGCTTGCTTTCCCAGATTTGTGATCAAAGAGGTACTCTATCACCTGTTCTTTAAACAATGACAGTAGCTTTGGCTTTGTCCACTTTCTCTCAAGTCTGGTGGTTGTCCATTTGTGAATGATGGGCAGTTGATTCTCAGTGACTGTAAGAGAGACTAGTACTACTGAACTTTGCCCAGTATTGAGATGGTGTTCCAGTGTGCAGACCTGTGTTTAGATGGATACGGACTTCTAGGAGTACCAGCGTCCATGGACAAGTCACTTTATTTTCTTAATTTTATAAACTTTTACGTGTAAGTTGTGGTGAAATATTTGTTTTAAGAATTACAGTTTCCTTTTATATCTGCCCTTTACTGCATGGAAAGAGTGGAACAAAAAGCAGAAAAACAACAAAAACAATGTCACTACTGAAATGATCAATTATTTTTATTTCATTATATTGTAAATAATTAACATTTACAGTGTCACAAAAATCTGTAATGGTGTCCTTATAATGATTTTTCTTTGAATGGTAGAGCTTATATGATTTCCATCTCTCGAAAGATCTAGTCCACTTTAGGACTAAAACTGTGATAAAATACCTTTTTATTTGTCAAAAGTTAAGCAAGTTGAAGCAGAATGAGTTACATGTGCTCTGACAACTTGAGCAGAATACCTGACAGCAAAGGTATTCTGCTTATGTTTTCAGAGAAACTCTGCTCGAATTACACTAATTAATTGTGTTAACTTGTAGGAAACTTTTCTTACTATACAGAAAAGTTTTCTTGCTCCATACTTCAATACAGGGCAGGTATTAAGCTGGGGACTGTCTTGCTGTGCTTGTAATTCATTTTGACATACCTGTGAGTAAAGCATGGAAGAACAGATATTGGAAGAGACACACTAGTGATTTGATCTATTTTGTCAGGGTGTGAAGTAAGAAGACTAGGTGTGCCAATGCTCTTGATTTTTTAGCTGAGAAAGAAGTTGGACTGCACTGACACAGGTATTAGGGTAAAAGATTTTGTTCACCATAACAGTTGTAATGTAACACCCATGAAATGATATGCTATCCTGTTTCTTGGCAGTTTCTGTCTAAAGAATAATTACATCTGGTAGGGAAACACAGCAGTCAGAAGATCAATAAATATTTCCCTTGAGTTCTAAGAACTTGATTTGAAAGTATCCTCTAGATGTTGTGTCAGTTGTCTTGTGTTGGTACAATGCTGGGGAACTTTGAGGGGGATGATTTCCTTTTAAGTTTTTTCAAGGACAGAAGAAGAAGTCTTTTGTAAAAGACTGTGTAAGTGTTCTCTTTAGCTGTTCAGAATATACAGGTATGAATTGTTTGACAAGCAATTTAGGAATAGAGCATAGACAGAGCTGTTGGAGCACAATGCAAAGGTGATTCTCGTTACAGATCCCTTTGATATGCTCACCATCACAACACTGGGCATTCCCAGTCCCTGGAAAGGCATAAAAGGGTTTAAGTCAACTCAAGCCTAGTGCTCTCTTCAAAACTCTTTTGGCTAATCGTTCTGTTTTTATCCTCTGGGTTGGGCTGAGCCCTGGATAACTCCCCCATGCTGGTGTAGTTACCTTGGGAAGACATTCAGGCTCTTGCTGCTCTCCTGGACAAACATTTACACATGCAATTGATTCACTCAGCTGAGAGTCAAACAACCTCCTAACTGTTACAAACCTTTATCTTAAAAGCCACCTTTCAGTCTCTTTTGTCATAGAATGGTTTGAGTTGGAAGGGACCTTAAATGATCATCTCATTTCACTCTCCCTCCTATGGCAGGGACTCCTGCTAGACCAGGCTGCTCAAAGCCCTGTCCAGCCTGGCTTTAAACACTCCAGGGATGGGGCAGCCACAGATTCTCTGGGCAACATGTGCCACTGCTTCCCAACCTCATAATCAAGAATTTCCTCCTAATATCTGAAGTAAACCTATCCTCTTTCAGTTTAAAGCCATTCCCCCTTGTCCAGTCACTACATGCCCTTGTAAATACTCATCATCTTGCTTGTAGTCTCCTTTCAGGTACTAAAAGGCTGCAATTAGGTCACCTGAAAGTCTCCTCCAGGCTGACCATTGCCAATTCTCTCAGGCTTTCCTTATGGAAGGCGTGCTCCACCCCTCTAGTTGTCATATGGTAAGGTCAACTTTCTTAGCCACAGCTGTGGTCAGTCACTTCCCATATTTGCCCAGAGCTTTGCAGGCACATCACATTTGTTCATCTCTGCTGAGCCTTCCTAGGAGTTTATTGATCCATCACGTGGGGAAAAGAGCTGTGAGTACATAGTTTGGGGCATTTGCATCAACGTTAGGCTTGTTTAGCATCTGTCTTTGCTTGAAGTAGTAAGTACAGTTTTTCCCAGGTTCATGCCCTGACCTTAGGGATGGAATATTTTCATCTTTGATGTGCTGGATATATGCTTTATGTAACACAGAGTGATATGATACAGAGAGAGACCAGCTTAGGGAGTCCGTGTGGTCTGATGGCTGTGTCACTATTTGGGTTCCATATCCAAGTAGCTGTCCTTGAATGATGAGGTATGGGTATCTTCACCAATTTGGCTTACTGTGAAAAGTGCCAGAATCCATTTGTGAACCTAGTGTGAAAAGTCAAGCTGCTTCTTCCAAGTTTCTTGTTACGCTCCAGATAGTACTGTGAAGGTCTTGAATTAATGAATGGATTCTTTTGGTTTCCCCACCCCCAACAAAAGTTACTTGCTTTGACATTTGAATGGCTGACCTAACTGCTGAAATTGCTGATGTCCTGACATTATGCTTACTTCTTGGTAAGTCAGGATTTATTTAAAAGTATAATTTGAGACACTCAAGATGGCAAATGGATGACATGTCCTAATTTATAATGCCTTCTTCCTTGCTTTCCAGTAAGAAGAGCATATTGTTTTGCTTTCTGTCTTATATATGAAACAAAATAAAAACATGGTTTCATCTGTTGGCCAGACAGGTGACACTGGTGCAAAACTGCTACTTTGCTTGGTTCTGGCAAGGAAATTTTGAGTTTTAGTACTGGTTCTGTTTTAAGTGACGTATTTATATGGGATAAAACATTAAACGAGGGGTTTTTTGACATTGCAGGTGGGTCTCACATCACCCATCATAACATTACAGTGGGCTAAACCTTTGCATCAGATTTTTCTCGCTTAGAATTTGTCCTTCCTTATTAATATACATCTGACTCTTAAGTCTTAAATGTCTCTTTGAGAGAGTCTTGTGAATTTTTTGCCAAGTCATGCAGTGGAAGGAGAGCACTTCAACGAAAAAGGAATATTTTTCCCGAAATCTGTAAGGCTGGTTTCGGAAGGACAAGCTTGGAACAGGAAAACTCAATTTGACTGAAGTGTCTTTTGCTAGTGAAAGTAGACATAAATTTGTCCCAGATTATTACCATTTCAAAAAGTAATCTGTTAAGCATCATAGAGACTTGTTTAAGCTTCACAGCTAAACATTTGAAACATAGCCGTGTATTATATGAAGAAAGGACCTCTGGTGTTGTGGCCTTCTGTCTGCTGTGGGATGGGAGATACAGTTTGGTCTAAGCACACAGTTTAAAGTAGAGATCTTTTTTTATATTGGTCATACCTCTTCTCTCTGACACAAAGACCAGAATGGTCCATTCAAATATAGTGGGATGGGGTGATTGAAATTGGTTTAGGACTGGGGGTTGAGGTGCCAGGGAAGAAAATCTGGTGTGCAGGCAGTGTACTTGGCAAACATGCTGGAACAAGGAACGGTAACGAGAAGCGATTGCAGAGAAACTCTTGCTAAATGAGAAGTTGCTTCCCTCATGAAAGAAATTGGAGACTGAAACTGGTGGGGGCTCGAGTTCTGCGTTGAAACTTGCAAACCGAGCAAGGAGACTTAAGTGGAAAACAAATTTGAAGGCAAGGCAGACAAGTGAGCAGTTACAGCGGTATTCAGAATTGCAGGCAAAGAAACTACATGACAGTAGGAGAAATCTGTGGTTTGGAAGTTATCTGGAATGTCTAGGGGGATCAGTGCTATGGGGGGTGGTGAGTGGGAAGTGAGAATTTTGGGCAAAGAAAGCTGGTCTCGCCCTCATGTGCTATTGCACCATGTCAGGTGTTACTTAGGTGCCAAGGCATGAAGTTTGCTTTTGATTGTCTGCAAGTATCAAGATTAAACTCTATCATGAGTAGCAGCAGCAAATGACCAAAAGTTAGAAATTGGCGATATCAGATTTGGAATTTTGTCTTCTTTGTTGTGTATTTGTTTTCAGCTACTACATTTTAAATTACTTAATTACTTGCTATTTTTTTGTCAGCCTCCTTAAAGTACATGGTGTTCTGCTCTGGAAATGTAACTTGCACTATGGTGGAGAGGACAGTTTGTAGGGTGCCTTTTTTGTGATTACAAAAATTTGTGACAATTGAAGCAGAACACTGCTGGAAGAAAAATGTTAGTCTGGTAATTTAAATTGAACTGCTCAGAAATTGCCTTTAATTGCATGTTTTTGCATTTTCTGAGTGCCCAGACTTTGGTTGCTAGGATCAACTTTGTGAAAGAGCTGAATACTTAGATCCACAAATGAAGTCAATCAGAACGGCATGAGCAACTGAGAAATCATGGTCTCTCAAATGTGGCATCTAGAACTTCTTCGTCAACGCTTATCTCTGGGTTTCTCTCCCCCATATGCGAGACCAGTAGACTATTCACTGATTTCCTGTGGTGTTAACAAAATTAATTACGATTATGAAGGACTTGGATATTACTGTGATAAGCACAATACATAAAACTCAAGAAGAAATTAACAGTGGTGTGTTTTAAGCAAGGATTTCAGTATACCAATCCATGGCTCACACACTATCAATGTAAAAGAAAATACAGTCCTCAGTTGCTGCTTGTCAAAGGAGTGCTGTACCTTCTGTGCACATTAGGTATCTGCTATGGGGGGAAATAATGTTTGTTTGTGTAATTGAAGACAGTAGGTATGTGGAGTAGTAGATCAGTGCTACAGACATCCTTAGTTGTGGCTTTTTCTAACTTTCATGTGCTTGACTTTGTGGCTGCAATAGTTTTCTCTTAATGTAGCTTTTGAATGTAATATTGAATGCGTACAATCTTTGTAAATAAAGTATGTGCACATGGGGACTGTGCTGGATGCATCAACACTGTTTACTATCCAGGTTTTGAAAAATGTAGATGTAAGGGAAACCAGGAGTGCTGGAATGATAACTAACTACTTGGGTGACCTAATACTCTTGTGTTTGAATAGTAGCCCAGGGATAAATTTACATTGAAGATAATATGTATTCTGTGAGACTGAGGAATTTTACCTAAGTACCTGGGGGGCTTGCTCTTGTACCTTCTTCTCCCTCGTACTTGATTCATGAATATGTAAATTGGTGTGTCCCTATTGTTTTTGTACTCAGCTACTTTGGAAATTGGCTTATTCCATTCTTGGAATTCAATTTGCGTTCTTTTGACAGCACTGCTTTCAGTGTTTATATTTCATATTTTATGAGGTACCTTGCAGGCTGTTTTTTGTGGTTAAGGATATCTTCATATATATAAAAAAAGTAATATATTACTTTTGGATATCAACATGAAGTGTTGGGCCCTCTGTTCCTGGATGGGGAACAGACTCACAGGGTGAACTACATTCTTAGTTCTGTGGTCAGGCAGGATGCCCTGCTTTGAGTTGAGATTTTTCTTAGTATGAAGGAAGGGAGCACTAGTCAGCCTGGCTGAGCCTGCCGTGGCAAAGGCAGCTGGTTGTTATGATCATGAAATTTTTTTTGTGAGTTTCGGGATTCCCTGCACCAACCACACTGTTCTAGAAAGCAGAGCCATGCAAATCTTGCCTCTCCGTGTTGTGGGGCAGCTTTCTTTCAATGTCTTTTTCTTCAATGAAGGTTGTTGTTAGTAACAGAAGAGGCCATACCAAGTTCTCCTGCTAGTGTTACTATATGTCCTTGTTCCCCTGACTCAGATAACATTCAGGAATATCCTGTAATCTCAGAGTAAAAGTTTAATTCTCCTTTGTCTAGAGTGCAGTCCATCACTGCTTATTCCCAGTGAGACAGAGTTTTGGTAAGTGTATCGTAAAAATCCTTTAAAGGTTTGAAGTAGCTTTTGTTCTACAAAACTAGATTCAAACTCAACTCGGGACCTAAAGGGGACCCTTTGTGTCCCTGACAGTTTTCTGCACCTGCATCTTTCTGTGAAGGCCTATCTTGTTGGATGACTACTTTGACCAGGAAAATTAAATGATGGTGTGTGAGGCCCATTTTCAGTTGTTTCTTTAGAGCTTAACAATAAAAGTTTACAACTTTTCCCCCACTTTGTTACTTTGCTTTCCAGACAGGATTTGCCTTTATCATATATTAAATTTCTTCTTTGATCTCTTCCCAAGTTTCCTTGTGGTCAGAGAGTCAGGCTTTGGGTCCTGTCTTGCCCCTGCAACTGTCAAACCTATAAAAGCACTTTCCACTTCCAGCATGAAGAACTCGATCTTTAATTTTTTAATGACTGTAAGAATTTGTCAGATGATAATGTGAAAGAAAGACAGGATGTTGCCCAGTGAACCCACAGATCTAGTTTGAGATGTGAAACAGGGCATTGTGGAGCAAGCATCCTACTGTTACAGCCAGGCATAACAATAAGTAACTTAAGAGCCCAAGCACACTGCAGGAGAAGGCCCCAGAGAATCATAGGGATAATTGAGTTTGAAAGGACCTTTAAAAGCCGTCTGGACCAACCTTCTAGTCACAATGGCCAACTTGAAAGCTGGAGCCAGCTCTGAAGTTAGATCAGGTTGCTTGGGGTGTATGAAGTCAGGTTTTGAATATCTCCATGGATGAAGCTTCCACAGCCTTTCAGGGCAGTCTGTCACAAAGTTAGACCACCCTCATGGAGTGGGTGGTCCAGATACATGATCACAATGTGTTAGCATGCTGTATCAGTTGCTGGGCTCTTGTCTAGCTCGATGCATTCCAAAGCAGAGCTGCATGCATGTGATCTGCTCCTTTGTGTGGGGTACAAACCTGTCTCATATTCACAGCCTGTCCTGCTAAAGGAGCCTTTATCCATTCACCACAGTACCTCAGGCATGCAAACTATCTAGCTGCCAGCTGGGGAGAGATTGTGGGTTGAGGTCACAGTGTAAGTGCAGGTAGAAAGAACTTAGTGTTGACAGGAACTTTTTGAGATGTGCATGTTCATATCCTGCTTCCTTTTGTTTTTCTGTCAGTCTTCCCAGGATCATTCTGGCCTAAGACTGAAATGGTTCTTTGTGCACTCCTCCATACATGCTTGGGACGAAAGGTGAGGCAGGATTCTGAAAGTGCATGCCCTTTGTGGATGTTTTGAGTTGTGTAAGTTCAGTGGTTGCAGACAGGAGGAATATTGTACATGTTAACTGCATGTCTTATTGCTTGTAATTGTTAGTCCTTTTCCAGCAACTCTGGCAGCTGGGCCTTTGTAGCAGTTTTGCTGCAAATTTTTCTTAACTTGAGAGAGTGGGAGCAACTGGAGAATGTATTACCTGCATAGGTCAGGAGGACAGGAGTTGGAGAAACAGAAATCAGTCTGATTGGTTTGTTTTTATAAAGCTGGAGGCTGAGCTAGCATAGTGTCCATCGAGTTGTAAATGCACAAAGGAAAATAACCACCTCACTGTAGAGAATCCTAGTCTCAAAACATCTTGACAATTTAAACTGTTGCTGTCGTTGCTGTGATCAAGGTTTCTCTGTTGCATTTGACACCTGGATTCATCAGATCCTGCCGTGGGCTTGTTCAGCTTGCAACACCTGCAGGAATTGAATTCCACAAAAGAACAGAAGAGTTTCCTGCTGGTGTAGGAAGCTTACCAGCTCACCAGCGGGTCTGTGTTTGAGTGACAGGGAGTGGGTGGTACTACATGCCACTGTAGGATTGCATGGAGCTGGAGAGTAAGGCTGTTGGCAGCAACAGGATTTAAGTCAAAATTGTCTTAGAACCACAACCTTATGTGAGTGCCTTCTCCTACACAGGAATTTTTTAAAGAGGTGCTCATTTCTTCCCTTTTCTTGCTTAGGTCTTCCAAGGTTCATAGCATGCTGTCAGACCTTTTCCTTTCAGAGTTTTTAAGCTTTTTAAGTTGTTAGAGGCTGAGTCTGGGAATGAATGTAAATTGCAATTCGGTAACTAAGAGCAGATCAAGAAAGATCTTGTGGCATTCGGTAATGAAATTCCATGATTGTGCTGTAAAATAGAAGAACTTGAAGAAAAATACAATTTGGAAATATTTAAAGGCAATTCTTTAAGTAATCTGTGGAAGAGATAAATGAACTAAGGAGACTTATCATATTTGAAGTGGTTGTTTCTCTTCTGTGCCATTGGCTTGTTTGCGATGATTTTGATTTTTATTCATTCAGATTTTATTCAGATATTCATCATCTTCAGTGATTTTTATTTCTTTGTGAATTGGGTGGGTAATTATTTCAGGAAAGACAAGGGAGCTTTGGAACTTGTAGTGTAGACTAGTTGTTTGTAAAGATGCTTACCAGCTTGTAGGGATTGGTAAGCACAGAATTACCCTTACAGTCTAGAGATTAGTGGTAAATTGGCGGATCGCTTAAATGTGTTGCCTTCAAAGGTCAAAACAAGCTGACAGTAGGGAGGATGTCCCTTCTACTTGCTTTCACGGTGTCTGTGAGTACAGTACTACCCCTACATGATTTATTTATTTGACTGGACTGGTTGGAAGGACTGTGTAATAATGAGGAACATTTTCTTTCAACAAGAAAGTTATAGATTGTATGGAGTGTATTAATTGGCATACTAAGTAAGTATCTAATTAGTTAACATGTTTCTGTGAATAGGTGGAAGCTTCTGCGTCCAGATCAGGTGCAAAATAATATTGTGGTGTTACATCTCTGTTTTCATTACAGTTGACATGGAGCATGTGTACATCTACTGCAGTGTAGTTTTAACCCTCTAAAGCCAGAAAGAAGAGGCAAGCTCAGCGAGCTTGCTTACAGAGGTGTGGGAAGATGGAATTCTTCCTTCTCTACCTTTGTTTTGTGTATGGTTTTATTAGTGTCTGTAAAAACTAATGAATTTTGTCTAGAACAACTTTTTTAGGGGACTGAAGGTGTTCATGTCGGAAAATAGTGTACTCACAATGACACTTGAAACTTGTATACTATATGTCCAAGTACTAGTTTTTCTCTGACGCATTAAAAGACCCCCACAAAACCACAGACTCTCCCATTTGACAGGAATTGATATTATCTTTGCAAGCTTTAGAGTCAGTTTTAATGCATTTTTTCCCCAAAATACCACACCTAAATTCCTTCCTTTAAGAAGGATGCATTTGTTTCCAAAATAAGTGTTTCCAATTTATAAATTTAATGCAATTTTGACTAGAAAGGCCTTAGACTGCAGTGACAAAACAATAAACTGATGGGATCTTTCCAGTCCTCAGAATTCAGGCTCAGCTAAATATATTTAGGAAAAATGGTAAAGGAGAGAGAGTTGGATAGAATTTATTAGAAGTTTCTGACAGTATTGACATTATTCTAGGTATCTTTTTGTAATGGGAGATAGATAGGAAGGATCTGGGTCTTCATTACAAATTGAAAACTCACGTTGGTTGCTTCTCTACTTTGCTTAAGTAAACAAATGGTATCTCCTGGTGTAAGAAGGCATTGTTTGGTGGCAGAGAGATGAGATGCATTATGTTAGGCATTTTAAAAGTATTTAATAGGTTTTGATATTACAGGAGAAAATTAGGTTCATCTCAGATGGGAGGAGAACCCATTATGGGTTACTTGAAATCTTCCTTGGGATTTCTTTCTACTTTTGGAAAGACCTTTCCAATTGCCCTTTTTTTTTTTTTTTCCAGATGTATCCTTAACATTTTTCTTCACCTGCTATTCAGAATAAGCAGAAACAGCACATGTAAAAAGGATGATAACACATGGGAAAGATTGACTGAGTGTTAAGAGTGGAGTTAGTTTACAGTAAGGTTAGTTTACATATATTTAGCAATTTTAGGTTAATGGTTGGACTTGATTTTAGAGGTTTTTTACAGCCTTAATGATTTTTATGACTCTGTTCTTGTTCTGTAATGCTGAAATAGGATGGGATTATTTAGTGTTTATGACTTTCTGCATTAGAGTTGGGGAGGGGATTCCAGAATTTGTTATTTCTAAGGCTCTCAGTGTTGGTAAGCTCTGGAATAGATGATACAGGACAGATATCTGCCACAAGTGGGTGTTCTCTTAGTTTGAGGATGCTTTAGACTTCTAAAACACTGTCAGTCATGCTTCTTTGACCCAGGAATGTTCTGAGATCACCTTGTGGAACTATGGTACAAAAATCCTAATGAGATACAAGAGTTCTCACCTAAACCACACAGAAACTAAAATATTGTGTCTGGATTATCTTCTTTTGAAGTGTGGTCTGTTCTGAGCAGTGGGTTTAGGTAAAGGTTTCATCATAAGGCCTTGCTAAATATACAGCTTCTGGTTGCCAAAAGACTTTTTTTTTCAGAATACAGTGGGACAGGACTGTTCTAGAGAGATAAGTTTTGTCTCTGTGTAACTTCCTTGGCACTGCTGAGTTATGGAAGTGTATCTTGGTGGGAAAGTCTTTCTGGTTAAGTTTTTGTGGAGGAGGAGGGTGAGGTCATATTAAACATACAGGGCTGGATGTTAGCACTTGTTAATTTGGTTTGAAAAAACTAATGAGCAGGATAGGAAGGGAGAGAATATGAACTTAAGACACCCAGCACAGAACTACTATAGAAATCTGTTTCTGTGGACACTAGAGTAAAGAAGAGCTTGGTAATACTAGATACCAAAGAGGCTTTTACATGGCAGGGAAATTTTGGAGGAATTGTGACAACTTAATGTTCAGGCTAATAAACTGTGATAAGTGATATAGAGAAAATTCCTGTGCAACTTCAGAGGGGAAGTTCAGTTTGGTGTTAATAAATTGGTGGTTCTCTAAAATTTCAGTGCTTAGCTGCCTTTCAGAGGTTAAGTTCTGGTTCAAATAAAATTGTATTTTAAGTGTGATACTTTATCTAGCATACAGCTACCACAAGCAGCCACTTCTCAGAAGAGGAATTTAACTTCAGTGACTTCCTCTGTCTTTGGCAAAACCCCCAGGCATTGTCAATTGCTCCAAAATACTTACATATTTCAATGAAGTTATGTTTTTCAAACAAGGTTTGAAAAAAGAAGTTGGAAAAAAATCATGTTTATTACCCAATTTCTGGAAATTTTATGTTGTTTATATTTGGGTTGTAAGACAGATACATAAAGTTACATCAATATAGCAGCAAGCTTTTGAGGTATAGGGTAGTATTTCTTTAATGTTTATTCTATTTCTGTTAATTATTTCTAAATTCTGACAGTGTCTTGGCAGAATGTATGTCTGAAGTATGCTGAGTTCTGAAAATTCTAGAGATTTAGTTGTGGTTGAATTTAGTGAGGGAATGTATAACTTGTTATTGCAGTAATCTGCTATTAAAGTTTGGGATATCTCCCTTCTGAGCTTTAAGCTTGCTCTAACATGGCAATTAGGGTGAAACACATTTAATTCCCTGGAAGTAAACTGTAAGTAATTATTAAACACTTTATAATGATTTAATGCAAATATTATGCAGTGTCTTGTGGGTGACAGATACTGGAGGACGAATGAATAAGAAATAGGAGTGCACTGATTTGAGAACAGGAGTGAGTCCAGGCTTGTAGAAAAATTCAATGATGTCCATGAGAACAACTGATGAATTGTGAAGAGCAAGTAGCAGGATGTAATATCATCAAAATACGAGGAAAGGTTTGTGTGATAGAAGGCTTGCCTGTTTCTCCCAGCTGACTGAGTTGAATTAATTATAGCCTGCTTGCTGAGTGACTGTTCATTTGGGAAACGTTAGCAACTCCATGGATGGGTGGATGAATAAATTTGTGTAACAAAGTTCTGAGAGCTGGAGATTTTCAAGGTAACATCCAGATCTCTGAGGAAAAATCTGGGTAATATATCTGGAAGTTCCCAGACCCTGCTAGCTCCTGTTGGCAATGTGGTGGGAGCTGGTGTATGTTTTGTGCTAGTGAGATTTGATTCAGATTTTATTTTTGGTAATGCTGCATGCATGATGACCAGCCATTATTCCACCTATGTGCTGGTATGCCTATTAGAAAAAGTACTCCACATACTGGATCTGTCTGAATACTGAAACACTTTTTTCTCTGCTTCGTTTCGTTTATGTATGTCAGAGAGCTGGTGTTAATTGTGGGTTTCTTTAAAGACAGAAGTTAAAATGGCAGCTTGTGGCAGCTGAGGCCACACAGTGAGGATTCTTTGCATAGTTACCCATGTTATACATGGAAGAATTAACTTTGTTGTCATGTTTGGGCACTTCTCATAGCCACACAATTCTCAGACAATTTCTGTGAAATGTATAGATTTGGAAGTCAGTTTGGAAGAAGGTGATGACTAGAATGTTTTATGTTGCTGAATTCGTGGCAGCACTGCACTTAGAGCTTTGGCAAACCCACCTTTTGTGCATCATTCCTGCTCTTTTGATGTGTTTGGTCAGAAATTGATTTGATAGGTCATGAGCTTCCATGGGTAGCATGGCAGTGTACCAGCTGCCTCCAGGCACAGTGAAAAGCTTGGTCCTCTATAAATTTATTTAATATTACTAAGATTTAATCTTTTGTTAAAAGTGCCTGATGTTTGCTAAATCCAGACATATAAAGCATCTGAAATTATTTTTGATGTCCTTGCTATCTTTGAGTTTTTAGACTTACCTTCTGAAACGGTGTCCTTTCTGTGAAAACATTTGCGTTGTTTCTTGTACTTTTCTTAAAGTACAGTTGTTTGTGACATGCAAACTGGACATGCAGTAGTTACTAATCTGAATGATTAGGGAATGATTCTTGTAGAGATTGGAAGGAGTTTGTGTAGGCTGCAAATGGAATATAATGTAGGCAATTTAAAGTACCACTTGGATGTGAATTAAAATGTCCAGAAGCCATACACAGTTGCTTGAAATCTTGATCTTTTTTAGCCATCCATAATGTCATCATTGTGGTTTTTTTCCAAAGTGCATTTGTCCACCCTAAAATTGTACTAAATCAGGTTTCTGAGAGAGAGCTGTCACCCTAAGTATCTTACTATGTGAATAGGCTCTGCCATGCTGGAGGTAGATGTCTCAGGAACTTTATTTGTAGATATGTATCTTCTGATCTCACAGGTAACACTGTACTAGTCATCTCTGCCTCCTTCTTCTGTCTTTAGTACGGTTTAATGCTGTTTTCTGTGGTTTTCACAGGTTCATGTGATGGCTTCTACCTTTTGGGTCAAAATAACCCTTTTTAGCAGAGACCAGCTGCTTTGCATTTTAAGCTTGCCTGCTGTTCTTTGGGAGTGAAAAGCAGGACTGGTTGGGCCAACTGATGAATAATCATGTATTTACCTACTCAGTTCTCACGTGTTACTTTGAGCTGTTTTTTGAGAGAAACTTGAGGCTCAGACTTTGAGGGATATGGTGTAGCTGGTCAAGTTTATTCTCAGGTGATTACAGTTCACATTGCAAAAATTCCTTTTGTACTTTGTCTGAATACTGTGATGATTGATGTATAGTGTTATAGGTGTACCGTGTTCCATTTTGGAGAATTTTATCTTGCAGTGGGAGAACAAAGACATCTGGAACTGAGTGAAAGCGGAGGTCTTGTTCAAGAGCAGACTTTACATGTGTTTTTATTGTGTGATGTTCAAACTCAGGAGTCTTTACATCATAGAACCAAAGAATACCCAAATATTTTATGATAACCTAAAAAATTGTTCCTTAGGCACTGGTAAAATTGTTGTTATATGATGAGGAAGTTCATAGTATTGAATAAGCTTGAAATCTCCCTTTCCTTGCTTATAGTATTGGTACTTCAAAGGACTGTATAGCTGTCTCTCTGCTGTATCTGCAATGTCATGGGTATCCACTAAAAAGTCAACAAATGGATCAACTTGTTATTTGTCAAGGTATTTCTGTATGATCTGAGTGTCTGCCTTCTGTGTGTTTGTGAGGTCAGTTCATTGTCCACAGGCAACAGTGAGTGTAACCTGCTATTACTGTTGTGGGAACAGGATGGCTCTATAAGTCTAAAGAAAAGAGGGTTCATCTCAGCTTTGTGCAGTTTTATGTGCCACTCTGTGAAAAAGGTCACTTGATTTGTTCAGCCTGGAGAGGAGGAGACTGAGGGAAGACCTTGAGTAGTCTGTAGCTTCCTTATGAGGGGAAGCAGAGGAGCAGGAACTGGTTTCTTCTCTGTGGTGACCAGTGACAGGACCCGTGGGAATGGCCTGAAGCTGCGTCAGGGGAGATTTAGGTTGGATATCAGGAAGAGGTTCCTCACCCAGGGGGTGGTTGGGCACTGGAACAGGCTCCCCAGGAAAGTGGTCACAGCACCAACCTGGCAGAGTTCAAGAAGGGTTTGGACAATGCTCTTGGGTACATGGTGTGGTTATTGGGACTGTTCTGTGCAGTGCTATGAGTTGGACATGATAGCCTTGTTTCGACTTTGCACAGTTTATGATATTAAAAAAAAAGAAAAAGATTACGTTTTAACTACTAAGTAACATCTCTGTAGTCTTTTTTCCCTTATTCCTCTTCACATTCTTGAATCAGTGAAAAAAAATCACCCGTACGCATTAATATCTTCTGTGTTTCTGCTTTCAGCACATCATAGTGAATACCTATTATTTTTTCAGGCTACTTGACAATAATGACCATTAATCCGATTGTTAACTGATGGGTCTCAGATGGAATGCTGAATGCATGCTTGTTTCAAAATGGCAGAATCTGCCTCTCCTTTTTACTGTAATAAAGCTGCTTCTGTTTGCAGCACTGTGTTGCTGGGAGACTGCAGCTAATTTTTATGGTGCATGTGAATAGTAGTGATTCAAATGATACATTTCCTTGAGTAGTTCTTCTTTTTGTTTGTAAACTGCTTTCTGCAAGGGGAGAGAAATTTTGTTCTGGGGAGAGCAGTGTCCAGACCACAGAATACGACTGAATCTGAAACAAAAGCTCAGACTGTTCTGTTGATAACATCACTACTTCCAAAGAGTCTTCAGGGGGGATGGTGGCCTGGCTAAATGCACACCAGTCTGATAATCAAGTCAAACACAGGTATTCAGGAGAGTTCCAGGTGAGACAAACGCATCTCCTCAAACTGCTGTTTTTCTTTTTCAGACTCCATGGTGCAAAACTTCAGCGTGTGGCGTGGCTTTAAAGCAAAACAACAAAATAGACTGAGAGATTATGAATTGGAAAACTGTGTCGTTTTGGGTCACAACACAGATAACGGTGGCAATTTTGGGGCTGTGTAGATAATGCAGTCCTTTAAAAAATGATCGTTGCACAGCTTGCATGTGGATCAGGACATGCATGCAATTACATTGGCAAAAAGTGGGTGTAATTTGGCATGCACCTAAATGGAAAAATACATGTGTAAGGCAGAATCTGTCTAATAAGTAAAAAAAATATTTTGCTTGCTGAATCTGTACTCCTTTTCTGGCTAAAGGAGATGGTAGTCCATTTTGTGATGTTCACAGTCTGCTTAGGTTTGTAGCAGTGTCTTGTTTTTAATCTTGCTTGAGATGCCTCTCTAAAATGGGGTGTGTGTGTGTCTGAAGCCTGCTTGCTTAAACACGCGAGTCATGTCAGCTGCAATGCGGCAGTGCTTGGTGCTAATGAGGTGAGCAGCCAGAGCACCCGTCTGCTTATGTTTGCTCATCTCTGTGCAATTATGGCTGTGGGGATTGGAAAAAGGGATTTGTATTGGATGTGGCTCTGTTTTGGCCTTTCCAGAGTGTGGTTCTGTGTTCTCCTGAGGACTGGGCAGCACATTTCAACTTCCATTTTGGGAGTTAGGTGGTTGCTTAATATATTTAATATAAGCTCTAAAATACATCCTGACTGAGAGAAGAAAAGAAACAAGGGAGGTACAGAGAAGGGAAACCCCCCCTTCTTCTCTTCCCCCTCCCTCCCTCCCAATTCCCCCCAATTAATTCTAATGCACCCTGAAATGAAATATATAGCCTGGCAATCAGTGCATTCATGTAGAGTAGATACAAGTCTGTATTTGTAACATAGCATCTTTGGAATACAGTAATCAGGTAATAAAATTTGGTTAGATCTCACTATTTACAGGTGGCCTTTGGTAGGCACAAGATGCAGATGCACTGTGATTTCTCAGCTCACTTTTTTGTTTGTTTGTTTGGGTTTTTTAACCTTTAAGGTGATGACAGCAGTGTGAGCTGAATATTTTTTGCTGAAGTCATAAAGTTTTGCTTTGAACATATTGTTTGTCTTTTCCCGTCCTCAGATGCCAGACTGTCTCCATTGAGCCTGATGCCTTCCTGTCCAATCCTGTTGTTTTCCTATTCCTGTGGCTTGTCTTTCAGTGTTTCTTTTTCAGAGAATTAGCCTGTAAAACTATAGGTCATGATTAAGTAATGTATTGATCTTGGTGGCAAAACTAGCTTTCCTTCTAGTTCCTGCCTTTGTCACAGGGTGCTTCCCTGTTAGCTGGTAAAGTTATTTCTGAGTACTTAATTTAATATAAATTAGATTGTTGAAATGACCTGTTAAAAATACTGCAGGGTGTTTGTGTTTTTTTTAAGGCTTGTATCTAGTCTCTGTTACTTTGGCAGTATTTTATGCAACGTGGTACCACAAACAGAGGGATCAATACGGCTGGGCCTGGGAAAGGTATGAACCACATCCTGTAGGCAAGAACCAGCTGTGGGAGGCAGGATCCTCCTGAGCTGTTGATACAGCTGAGTGAGTGTAGTGTGCAGCTTACCCGCATAGAAAGGATGGAGTGTCAACCTATAACCTTCACCCTGGGAAGGAGCCCAAGACTGTGTGCCCTAATTAAGTCCGGTTTTCACTTGATCCTAGTTTTAAGTGAGTTGAGAGTGACATGAATGAAACAGCACAGCTGACAAGATGCGTGCTAGGGAGAGTTGTGCTGTTTGAACACTCACTGTTGAAGTCTGGTATCTCTATGATCACAGATAGCGCAGTGTTTCTGTGCCTGTTTACCTTCTCCTGGAGACCTTATGACTTAAGACTGGGATGTTTTTCTCTCTTCCTTCTTTAGGTCTCCGGGTGAAAGGGGAGCTCATTACTGCTTACCCACAAGTGGTGGTTGTGCGTGTGCCAACACCTTGGGTCCAGAGTGACAGCGACATCACAGTCCTTCGCCACCTAGAGAAGATGGGCTGTCGGTTGATGAATCGTCCTCAAGCCATCCTCAACTGTGTCAACAAGTTCTGGACGTTTCAAGAGCTTGCTGGCCATGGTGTGCCTCTCCCAGACACTTTTTCATATGGTAAGGCTGTTGGATCAAAAGGGTAGCATAGTTGCCTAGACAGCTTATGCTTTTACAGTGCAAAAGATGTAAGTTTTGGAAATCCATAGAAATTTAAGTAGCGTGAAGCCAGGTCCACAGCTAAGTGTTGCGTAACCAAAAAGGAAGTTAGTCTCTATACCTAGATTCTGGTTTTGTCTTTGTTGATTAGCTTTTGATGTTTGAAAAGAGTACTTGAACTGTACCTCAGTTTTCCAAACAACTGACTTTGGCTGATAGTGCTATAATATTTTCTGTTCTTTTCCAATTGTCCAAAACAGCAGACAAGAGCTTGGGGTACTAAACTTCGTAAGTACTACAGAAAACTAGACTTTGGTACAACCTGAAAGTAGATTAAATTCATATATGAATAAAAGTATCTGCAAACACATTCGTTTTTGTGAAGGGACAAAAGTAGCAAAGAGTACGAGCCCTTGTGTTCACCTTTTAATAATAGTTTGGGCTTTGTTTCCCACCAAAACAATTAATTATTGTTTATTATTGCTTCTGGAATCTCTGGTATCTCTGGTTCCTGACAGAGTGCTAGATTAGAGGAACCATTTGTCTGAGCTACCCTGATGCTATTCCTGCTTTTAATTACAATCTATTAAAGAACTGCAGATACCTCTCAACCTTCTGTTCCTTCTGGGAATACCAGTGCTTTCCTCCCCTTTGTGTGATTGCATCAATAGGCTTTTGTAATGGGAACTTGACAAAATGAGAAAAAAATTGACAAAACCATGGCTTTCTATCAATTACTATGAATTACTATTCCCATCAATTACCGTGAAAACACATTTGAGAAGAAACTTACCCTTTCTTGATACATGTGGTTGCTCTAACTTGTTGAGAAAGAATGAGTTTTTAATTTTTTGGGGGAAGGGGAGACCATGAATAATGGTTAATAATTGCAGAACATACCTGTTTGATTGTAACACCCTCCCACTTCTGTTAGTGCTTGCCTCTGGAATTTGACAGAAGCATGACTTTTTCTTTTTTTCTTTTTTCTTTTTTTTTTTTTTTAAACCACAAGTATCAAGTTATCAGTAGGAGTTGACTTTGCCAAGTAAAGCAGGGTGTGCTGAATGACATGTTACTTCGTGACATGCATTAAACTCCGTGGCAGGGTCGTGATGGCTGCTGCTGGCTTTGTGACTTTGTGTCTTGGCTTGGCTTGGCTTCTGCACTTTACTGCACAATGTGTTAGAAGGGGCTCATCCCTTTGTCTGCTGACTTTTCTCTTCTGTATTTCTTGTGCTGTGGTCAACCTTCTTTGAATTGAACTCAAGTAACCTTGAAGTATCAACCATAATTGTGTGAATGGCCATTAAAAGCTACTGTCTAAGGTCCTCACAGATGCAATAAGATGAAAAGGTTTAAGTACTACTTCAGGATATAGGGAGAATGAGATACAGGAGACTTAAGCCTTCAGAAGGTGAGGGAGGTGGACTGACAAGGTCTGAGTTGTTGTTCCTTTGTGGATTATGCCTTATCATTGTGTTCTGTTGCTTTCCTGGTTAGTAATTTGGATGGAACTGTTACTAGTGTTACGTGTCTGCTATTTTCCTGTTAGACATTTGAAAAGATGGGAGTCAATAAAATAAAAGGGATAAACTGGAACAAGATGGTAGAATTGGGGCATTTGGATTTGGAAGATTAGATTGAGCCTTTTGGGATAGTGATCAAGAGACTTGTGTCTTCAATTCCAAAGGAAGTAGGTCTTCGTATCCCGCATGTCACAAACACCTTCAAGGTCTGATCATACTCCATGACCAAGGTCCTCCTAACTGATAATTTTTTCTGCATTATCTAAGCTGTAAGGGTGGGAGGAATGTGTGGCAATTACATCCCAAATTTGGCCACAGCAGACTGGTGGCACATAATGTTGTTGATTTTCTTTTTGCCAGGTGGTCATGAGAATTTTTCCAAAATGATTGATGAGGCGGAAGTGCTGGAGTTCCCTATGGTGGTGAAGAACACACGGGGTCATCGAGGTGGGTGTGAGGTCAGGGGTGAGGGCAAGGAGTATTCTGAGCAGCATTCCAAGATGTTGTCTCTTCAAGGAATGACAGTTAAGAAGATCTGTTAGGTGTTGGACTTCTTTCCAATACATCTAAATTCTACCAACCTTGAATGCTGAATGTTGAGTAGACTGCAGCACTGGGAAGCAGTTTTAGTAGAACCCAGTCTTGCAAAGGCAGGGGAAAAGTATTCAAAATTATGGTGCATTGGTGACTTCTATGAGGAAAGCTTTGAACTGGAATAATGGAAGGTCTGGCCTTCCTGAAGTCGAAAGATGCCTACATGGATTTTAGTGATGTTTTTAAATAGGCCTAGGAAATGAAATCTCAGTTAATTCAGTGACTTTTTTCCTACTCAACTTTGTGTGTAATTAGGATTCTGATTTAAATGAAATCTTATGTATTGTTTGTAAAACTGGATCTCTGTTTTTCAGAAAAATACTTCTGACAGTGTTGGTGGTGTTACTGCAGTTTTAGATTAAATTGCTCTGTTATTAGTCTTTTGTTTTAAGTGTTGAATATAAAACAAACATCAACTTGATTTAGCGTTAGATAGTGGTTACTAAAGGAAACCATATTTAAATTCATTTCAGAGGTTATTTGCTCAGGAAGTTGCTGGTTTTAATATACTTTAAAACAAATTTAATAAATACTAGATCTATAAAGAGACTAAAAATGAAGTTAAAGCACAAAACCAGGAGTTATTTCAAACAAAATCATAACTAGAGGACACTGTTTCTTCTTTCTTTCTGTCTGTCAATTTGCCCTCACTCTCTGCTGCTCTGATGCTTCTCTTCTGCTGGTATGAGTACTTCTGTAGCCATGTAGTAAATGGATTCAGGAACTGATGTTGAATGGATCTAGATGGGTTTTTACTCAGATTAATTCCTTAATGACTTAGCCCTTACTTGCACAAATGCTTGTGTAATGGAAGAGAGCAAAATGCTGGGGCTGAGGAAAATCAGATCTGCTGCTGTTGGCAGCAATACCTGTTTGTGTGGTTTTAAAGTCTGGGTGGAGCTCTAAATCCAAGGTGGAGTCTAATGTTGCAGCAAGGTGGATTTGACAGCTGTGGAATATCTGAGACAGTGGATTTGACTTAACCCTGCCTCTTGTGAAGATCTACTAAATAATTTTAGAGTTTCAGCTATTGATTTTCTTCTCCCTTTTTTAGCCAGGATTCCTGTAAATTTGTTTACAAGTTTTACTTTAGAGCACTTTAAATTCCAGGCATTTTAATGCAAATTTATGCAAAATACATGTCTTCTCACCTTAAGAAAGTTAGGGAAACTTTTTCAAATTATTTGAAGAGCAGCCATTTGCAAATTATATTTAAAATAAATAGGCAAACATGGTCATGGGTGATGAATAAAAGTCATACTCTTCCAGGCCAGTTTTCTGTGCAGTTTGCTCCTGCAGCAAATGGGCCAATCCTGGTTTTGCCAAGATGTCATGATTCTGCATAATTCGCAAGAACTAAGGAGTTCCTCTCCAAGGCATCATTCTTCCTATTCCACTTAAGGAATACAGTAAGATTATTAATTGCCTGTAGAAGAGATCAAGTTTGGAGTGGGAGAAAGGTCATGGAGTTTTTTTTACTTGTGAATTTTAAGCTTACATTCTCACGTCTCTGTAATGAGAAATTCCATGTTCCTCAAGCGGTGTTCTGGGTTGTGGAGACCTTAAATCCTGTCTAAACAGAGGCTGCTCTAGTTGGGCATAGGAGCACTTGGTGGAATTCTTTACACATTATTTATCCTAGTTCTGCTTCTGCTGTGTTTCTGTTCTCTTACTTAAGGAGGGCAATTTATCAATTTATGTTTGTACGCTGTTAACACTGTAACAAAATTGAATGACAGTTCTTCTACAAGTGAAAGCGTGCAGCCTTATTGCAAAACATAAATCTAATATGACATAGAGCCCTTAAGAAAGGGGAAAAGAAGTTGGGAAATACAAATAAAGATGGAAAGGGATGCAGTCTTGTGAGACTGGAAATTGGATAGAAAGTAGTAGAATCTGTTTCAGGGATGACTTTAACCAGTATGAATACAACTGGAAAAGAGGAAAAAAGTCTTCAGTATGCTCTAAAAAAGAAAGGGAATGAAATTACTTATTTTAGGTTAAGAAATTCAAGTCTTAGAGATGTTTACTTGCAGAAAAGCTAGTGCTTTGTCAGGAGGGTTTTTTTTCAGTTGTAGGATAATCCATTCATTTTATGTCATGTGGAATCTTCTGCTAATTTGTCTTGGATACTGTGGAGCGGAATGTTTTCCTCTGAATGTAGTTGTTCCACTGCAAACCTCATTCTGGAGTTGTGAGCCTTTTTAAGTATTGGGAAGAGCAGCTCTCAGGAACTTCCTAACAGAGAAGTGGGTGGTTCTGCAGTGGCACACTTGAGACTTCAGAGTTCTTAGATGCCCAGTGTTTAACAGTTTCATGTTGTTGGTTCCTGTGTGTCAAAGCTGTAGGCTGTGGGTCCTGTCCTCTTGGATGAACAGAGTTGTTATTAATGACATGTCAGCTGCTCTTTAAGTATTTCTTCCTTTTTTTTCTCCCACTAAGGACTTGCACCAAAAGAAGTTGAAACTGCAAGACCACCTCCTTTATCTAAAGCTTTTTTCTTTTTCCTTGCTTCTTTCTTTTTCTTGTTTTTTTTTAACTCATGTCTCCTCAGCTCTGTCAGTACTTGAACACTTAAAAGCACTGAATCAGTGGAACACTGTTGTCCATGGAAGAATTTGTAAATGGATATAAGCTACAGGTGGGCCCTCCAAGAATGGGCAGTGTGCTGGTCAGAGGTTTTACTTTCATGTGCTGAATCATTGATACAGCTCAGATGGGTAGCTGCTTTCAACATCCCAATGTTCTTTCCTCCGTACAGGTAAAGCTGTGTTCCTGGCAAGAGACAAGCACCATTTGGCAGACCTAAGCCATTTGATCCGTCACGATGCCCCTTACTTATTTCAAAAATACGTTAAGGAGTCCCATGGCAAGGATGTGCGTGTCATCGTGGTGGGAGGCCGTGTGGTGGGCACCATGCTCCGCTGCTCGACAGATGGGAGGATGCAGAGTAACTGCTCACTTGGTAGGAAAAGCATTGCTCATAGTTTTGATGAGAATATTTCAACCCAGTTGAAAAATCACAGAGCTGACTAAAATAAGCTTCAGGTGTTATTTTGTGTTAATTGTGCTTACTGCTGGGGGTTTAACGGGGAAACGCAAGAATAAGGATTAAGTAAGAAGCATGTTGGGCAAACACAAAAGGAGAGACGATCATTGCTCAAAGTGTTTGATAGATGGGATGGTGACAAGCAGGGGAAAGTTCTAGAGCACAAATGGAGCAACTGATGTGGTAATGGCAGTTTGATGCTAATGCTGTGTTATCATTTGTTTCATCCTCTTGAGAGGAGCAGAATATGAAGGAAGACAGAAAGCAACACTTAAGGGAGGTGGAGGAGTCAGTCAGTTGGCAAGAGAGTAGAAGAAAATGTTAAGTGAGGAAACTGTTGAAGGCAATAAGCAATTGGATTGCACTGTGCATCTTCTGTGCTGGCTTAAGTGTGTCAGGTTCCTCCCTGCTGCCTCTTCCCCCAAAGACTGTATTTGGGAGAAAGAGGAGATTACTGGATTGATTATAGCATACTCAGAACTGAGATTCTGCGTAGCTTTGGGTGTTGGACAAGGAGGTTTCTGAGGGTAAAAGGAGGAAGGACTCTTGAGAGTGCCTGGCTAAAACTGTACTGAACTTGAGCATGGATGAGATAAAATGTGTTCATGAGTAGTGCAGTTTTGGTCAGTAAAAATGCCTAAGAGATTTTAGTTACTACTTCCTGCAGAGGAAATACAGCCTAAAAGATTTTTCTGCTAAATGTTTTTTTTTGTTGTTGTTTCTTATTGTTTGTGTTATTTTTATATCTAAGTAATGTGATAGATGAAGCTTGAGCCAGTTAATACTTAGGTGGTGGACTGTGAACCTGACCAGCTGAGGTTCAGACAAAAATGTTCCCTAATTCTTGCTTTAGAGACAGTAACCTATGATAGCAAGTTGAGAGGGATGTGAGCAGATGATAATGTCTTAATCCCCATTCCCCTCAATTATATCTACAGTTAGAGTTGTAGTCTTAGCAAGAGCTGTAGGTTTAATTTAGTTGAAATATTTTTGTGGTCACTTACAAACATGTAAGGAAAGCCTCCACCTTAGAAGGAACAGGAGTGGTTTGTTAGTTCTTTTTTTAAAATCCTGAGATCATAAAAATGTATTTTTTCTTGACTAAAAAGTCATTGCTTAGCTATTTTTAAGCAAGTCATAATCTTGACCTGCCCAAGGCAGGTCAGAATCTTTCGAAATCCTGGTGTGGCGTCATGTTCATTAGTAGTCACTGTGGAAAGGAGGTCACTTTCTAAGTCATCAGCAGTGTGCTTGCAGGCTCACTTTGGAGCTTCCCAACCTAAAAGCACCGCCCAGTTGAGAAGGATGCCAGTCGCCTGTGACCTGAGTGCAGACAGCAAGTTCTTTTCACTTTTTCCAGGTGGTGTAGGAATGATGTGCTCGCTGAGTGAACAAGGCAAGCAGTTGGCAGTCCAAGTGTCAAACATCCTGGGGATGGATGTGTGCGGCATTGACCTGCTGATGAAGGACGACGGCTCATTCTACGTCTGCGAGGCCAATGCAAATGTAGGTTTCATTGCCTTTGACAAGGCTTGTAATTTAGACGTAGCTGGTATCATAGCGGACTATGCCGCTTCCCTGCTGGCCCCCGGCCGCTTGACGCGGCGCATGTCCTTGCTCTCCGTGGTGTCCACGGCCAGCGAGACTAGCGAGCCAGAGCTGGGCCCTCCAGCTGGGGCCGCTGTCGACAACATGAGTGCTAGCTCCAGCTCTGTCGACAGCGACCCTGAGACCACGGAGAGAGAGTTGCTCACCAAGCTCCCGGGGGCTCTCTTCAACATGAACCAGCTATTAGCCAATGAGATCAAGCTCCTTGTGGAGTGATGCCACGTGTAAATAGGTGACCAACAGAACTCTCTCTTGTAAATTTTTTTTTTTTTTAAACCAACTTGCAATGCTGTTTATCAGAGACGCTCAGAGGAATGAGGAAAGGGGGGTGGGTGTGTCAGCCAAGAGAGCAAAAGTAAAAGGCACATGTGCTGTGATTACTGTCCCTATTCATTTTCAGAACATTAAATTGTCTTCATTCTTCATCAGTTTTACAGTGGAGATGCTCAGTTCATAACCAAGCGGCAATTTTATTTGGATGCTGCTTTGGTCCCCAGATATATTGCAGTTCATGTGTCTTCACAGGCAAGCATTGAAGCGTGATTCACACTTGAAGATTTTCAGAAAGTTGTCTGACAGCTCTCTAGAAACTTCTGTGAATTACTGCGCCAGTTAAGTCTCTTCTACCTCTGTAAGGCTTGATCCTGTAAATTGCTGAGTGCCTCAAATTCTTTATGTGAGTTGAAGGTGTTAAATACCAAGTATTTCAAAATTCCTGGACACATAACTGTTCCTACTCTTACAGATGGGAACTGTAGGTTCAGGATCCTTTTAAAGTCATCACTTTCTGACCTTGCAGGATACGGCCTTTCAAATGATGAGGCTGAGTGAAGTGTCAGTTGACTTATGTGAACTTCCTGTAAAAATCTGTAAATTGTACCATCTCGGTATTAAGTGGCAGCTTTGTGTCTAAATTTCTTTATGAAGTTTTTAAAGGAGGATACTTCTGTTTTTCTCATTTCAAATCCTGATTTTGGAAGGCATCTAGGGGAATTGGTCATACTATATTTGTGGGCAGAAGTGGCACGTTTTTAGCTATTTTTTGCATGGTTGGAGGAGATAAACAGCACTGTAATGTTTGGTATACAAAATGATGTTTAATCTAATGTGAAAAAAGAATTACACTAGTTTAAAGCAAACGTGCATCGACTTGTATTTGTTAGTGTTTTAGTCTTTCTGAGAGAGATCTGCAATGTTAATGTTCCTTTTTCTTTAATACATGCTAGTCCAACACTCCCTTCTCTATGCCTGCATCTTTAACAGTGGCCAAAGTGAAAACACCGCAGACTGTTTGTTAAGAAGACACTGAGTTATAGCCTGTACATTGGTGGGGGGGGAATGTTTGTTTGTTTTTATTTTTTGCTTTTTCTTTTGGAGGGAGGAATGTGGTAAGGTGTGGAGGAGGGAACAGCTGGTTAAAAGTGATTAGTCATCCAGAGGAACTTTAGAATAAAGCTGCAGTTCATACAATACTTACCAGGCTTACTTTTTCCCCACTGAACATAAAAAAAACGATGTTGGCATAAATCCAAAGAGTATAACTGGGGAGAAATATTCAGTTTTTAGCTTTGGAAAACATGTGGCAGATTTGAAAAAGAAAAAAAAAAAGGAAAAAAAAAGAGCTCAGCCAGAGTTTAAAAAAGAAAAATAAAAAAAAAAACTTAGGTCCACAAACAATTAAGGGATTGATCCTGGACCCTTATATGTGTGTGGTGTGAGTGCACACACTCGTGTGTGTTTGTGTGTGCATAATTGTTTTGCTTTATTTTTTTGAGGGTGTTGGCTGTTTAGCTCCTAATTTTTTTCCAGACTTCCTGATTTTCCTTAATCCTTCTGGCTGTGCATTTTCTCATTAGCCTTGAGCTGTTTTAGAAAACAGATCACCCAAACAGATACTGAGTCCATTTTTCAGTCCCTGTCTTCCTCCTCCTTTTCCTTCTCCTTCTCCCTTTTCATTCCCCTCTTATTCTCGGGGTTCATAAAGCCCTGTAACTATATATATATATAAATATATATATAAAGATAAGCCTCTTTTTTAAAAACAAAAAGTAAAACGTTTACGATTGAAAAATCATCTTGTGAAAATAGGTTTGTTTGGAGGGGGGTTGTGTGTGTGCAATGCTGCTGTTTTCTGGATACTTTAATGGAGCATGTCCCATGTACCCTCTGAGGTTCTGCACTGCCCACCTCTGTGGCCCTTCCTCACCTCTCTGCTGCTCTGCTGTTTTACCTTCACTTGGACCTTAAACACAACTCACGGACACTATGCAGAGAGTCTTCAAGAGGCAATAAACAGAACAGTATTAACCTACTTTATGGAGGTTTGATCATGCTTCTTTGTACAGTTTGGTTTTTTATTTTAAAAGGAATGTAATAAAATGGCTTTTTTTTTTTTTTTGTAGAATTAAATATTATTATTAAAATCAAGTGAAAGGTTGACTGTTGGTGTTAAGCAGGAGGGTGGACCAGCTGGTCCAGCAAAAAAAAAAGGATCTTCAGCAGTAAAGGTATTTTCAAATCCTTCTTACTGAGCCTTCAAGTTCACAGGTTATACCTGAAGAATATAAAGGTCTTCAACTTCCATGAAGAGTTACAGAACGACAGAACATGAAAGTAACCTTATTCTCTAGTCACTGAGCAGTAAACTGTCTCTTTCCAGAGCTCTACTTCCCTTGTTTGTTTATCCAAGGGGAATTTGGGGTGGAGGGTGGCTCTTTTTTGTTTTTGTTTTTTTCTTTTTTTCTTTTTTTGTCTCTTCCTTTTACTGGTAGGTGCCTGCACTCCTTGAGAGGCTGATAGGATCAATCCTTCCCTTTCTAGCTGTGACATACACTGAGCACATGTGGAATAACAGCAGGGAGTAAACATGTGCTGGTTGGTATACCGGGGCCTTTGTGTTTCTATCACAGGAAACATCTTTTAGAGGAAAGAGCTGTTAACTGAATATTCTGGATTGTTTCTTTGAGTCCCCATAGTGTCTTGTAGCTCACAGGAACCTTGCATTTCTAGCGCCCTTTCAGAATGTCTAGGTTACACCTCACAGTTGTAAAATTCGTGAAGTGAACATAAGATTTTTTTTTAAAAAGACCAAGTGGGTCGAGAGATTTGCAGTTTGACTTCCTTCTGATAAGTTGCTCCTCTGGTTGGTGCTTCCATTACTAGTTTGGAAGATAGGTCTATGCATAGTGGTCACAGAGGGAGACAGGATTTGAAATATCACATACATGTGTTTGCACCTCAGGTATTGATGCTGCATGAAAACCTTGCTTGAGGGTTCATTTGTACAAATGGGCACACTTGTCTCATGTATATACTCTCTGCTTACCCATTGCTCCTGAAACTGATACACAAAGAATGGCCTGGGGATGCAAGGAACACCAACAAAGCCTAGCCCATGGTAACCAGACAGTGTTTCCCGTTCAAGGTGAACTCCACAGATGTCAGTTTTATACACTTTATTTTCTTCAGTTCCACGTGCTGAAAATCACATGCTAAACTTCCATACAGTTGCACTAACACTACTTCCATATGTGGGTTTGGAAGCATGTGCTGAAAAAATGGTCAACATAGTGGTGGATTACAGTAGTGCCCATACAGCTGATGGTGATGCAACTATTTCTGTATATTTTAATGTCCGAAGGAGCCAGTTAGAAACTCTTGTTTGCAAGAATAAGTTCCTTAAACTACATCTGATGAAATTTTGTTCTTTGTAACACTGCAGATTTTCTTCTGTTCAACTTACTGTGTTTGTAATTGATGTCTTGCTGTCAATGTATGGATTGTATCTGAATCCTTGTATTAATTGCTTTAATGTGTTTATAAAATCTTTCTTGTAATGTTACACCACCTTATCTGTAAAACAGTGTCAATGCTTGATGTTTACATTGACTGTTACATTTTTTGTTCTGAGCTGTCAATCTCAAAGCCTTTTCTCCCACTTCGCGTGCTATATTTGCCTTGTGATATTTACTCAGGAAATAACCTCTGGAACACCTGGGTATGTCAGACGTAAAGGAGATACTTCTTCAGATGTTATACCGGACTACAAAATCCAACAAATGAAACCAGTGACGCTTGCTAAATTCCCTCATTGCAAAAATCTGTCAGTTAAATACGTAAGGGACCATAAGGGCTTAGAGAGACTTTGAAAACAGATTGCACAGTATCTTTCTCATGGCTCACTCTTTTTGAGAAGGTTTATGGGCTTTATGGCTGGTGTGAGACACACGACCCACTCCTGTTCTCTCTATGGAATAGTAGGTGCTCGGACAGGTAACTTCTGTTGCTACTGTCTTTTTTAATTTTTAATTTTTTCACTGTTCTAGGAATTGTTTTAAACTGAACACTGCAGGATTTATAACCAGGTGTTTGCTGCCTTTTCCTTTGTTTTATTTCTTTAAATCTTTCTTAACCTTTGAGGGTGACTTTTGGAGCATTCTGATGGTGGATCTGCTGTTGGAAGTCTCCAAGCCTCTCATGTTTCTAATTTGAGTTGAAAAGCTTTTGTTTTGTTTATTTGTTTAAAACAATGACACAAATTAGCCGTGCGGATTTTGGGTGGGATTTGTTGTTGCGCTATTCTGAGTGACTTATTCTCCCTTTTTTTACAGAAATGTGTTCTAACAGTTCACACTTTGTTACTGTTCTTTGCAAAACTTTTCAGGAGCCAAAAAAGTCAAACAATCCAGAGAAAACCCCTTCTCCCCTTTCCGATGGCAAGAGTGAGAACTTATGAAAAATCCTTGCGAATGTTCCTTCCTAAACTTTTCCCCCCAGTAATGCAAGCGGGTAAAATGGTAAAAGCAGCAGTTTGGTGACATCCAAAACCGACCTGTTGTCAGGTAAATTGACACTTTTCTGCTCTTACTCTAACCTTCATAAGCTTGCTAACTTGTCTGCCTTCCTTTCTTCCCATCAGTTCATTTTGGTGATGCTTGTTGAATGATTTCTTTAACCGGATTTAGAGAAAAGCCTGCTTTACTTCCTTATTTCCCCTCCTTAAACTTGTTGACTTTTAAGAAAACTGTCATTGTGCTTTGCTTTACTCAGGTGAGACAAAAGTGAGTCCCCCATGCAACTGTATGAGGGTTAGTTTTGTAATACATTAATTCCACTTCCTCTTTATCAGTTCTAGATAGCTTGTCTTCAAGTGTACTATTTTAGCTTAGATTTTTGACAGATACGTTGCTTTCCATTTGCTAAGTGAACATAAAATATAACTGCAGAATTAAGCAGTTGATAGGAATGAAAAACTAGTACTAAGAATGTTAATTCTATTAAAATTCAATAGAGCAGGATCCTGTAAAGAGGACAAATGGACAAATAAGTGTGCTGCAGAAAAGGACTGTTGAGCTGATGATTTCTGTTTGTGGAGGATGGGGTGACACGTTCTAATCTTGCCCTTACTGCTGTGTCAAAGCACTTGTACATTTTATCCTTCTCTGGTAACTCTCTCCCTTAATCTCAAACAATCTAAAGGTACTGGGTACTAAATACATTTTACTTACTTTAACGGGGAGAATCTTGTATTTTACTCAGAGGTAGAATATCAGACAACTGGAATACCATTCCAAGTTGAGGAATATTAGCCTACAAACAGGCTTCCAAGTTTCCTGATGCAGTATTATATTTCCCATGACATCTGTAAAGAATTAGCACTTGTTTCAGATTATTTTTCTGCATACATTAGTTACTCCTCTATACCATCATAAAATAGTCTATTTTTCATAGTCTCAGTTTATATTTTCCTGAAAGAAAGCAAATGTACCAGTGATATAATAAATTTCAGCTTCAAATTAAGGTGGGAGGGAATAATTTTAGAGCCAAATTTTGCTCTCAGTTACACTGAGATAAACCTGGAATCACTCTTTAGAAGTCAGTGGAGTGATATCCAATTTCACTGGTATAATTGAGTGTATAATTTGTGTCTTTAATTTTACTTGCAAGGTAATTTTACAAACCTGTTAAACTTATGTTTCCAATGCTTTTTCCTTTCAGACACACCCACTTCTTGCGTCTCAGCATTGGGCAGGCCTATTCCTTTATTTGTGTATATTTTTGTGCATCAGCTGCTATAGGACACGGGTGTAACACTTTCAGGCATGTGGTTGGGTGTCTTTTTGGGGTTTGTAATAATGTGTAAAAATAAGAATTTCTTTTCCTCAGATTAATTAATTCATTCATGTTGGATCACAGTTTTGCACCTCTAACCTGATTTTAGATACATATTATGTGACAATTTTCTTGAAAGAAATACAGTACTAGTTCTTTGCAGAGTCTGCAATTGATCTTTGGTGGGGAGAGTTGACCAAATTTTACTGCATTCTGCAATAGTTAAAGTTTTAATATTTAATATAGCTTGAAAGGTGGTTTTACAGATCATGCTCCTTCCTCTTTATGGAATGGCTTTCAAAGCCTTGTTATTGATCTTGGTTGTGCCCAGTGCTTTGCCTAGTGTATGGGGAAATGGAGAACTTGAATAGGCCATGACTTCTTAGACAAGGGATGATGATTATATGCATGCTGAACAAGAACTTCTTCTATATGCCCTTCTGCTGCAACAGAATAATAAAACTGGTAGGTGGCAGCAGCAGAAGACACTCATGACTGTGACCTGAGAAACCTCCAGTACTGGGAGAAACGGATTGCAAAATACTAACTGGAGTAAGGGGAGTGGAGAAGAGAGGCAGAGTCCCTGAACTGTCCCTTTGAATGGTGAGTCTGATTTACAGAATTCTGACCATCAAAAGACTGTAATACAAGAGGAATATTGATCTATCTCAGTTGGTGTTTGCTTAGATGATGTCCTAATTCTCATCTTTGATTCAACATTTCAGTTTCCCCTCTGCCTTTATAAGGCACAGTACTTGTCTTAAAAATGAAATTTAGACAAAATTGCCACATATTTAGAGTACTGGAATATAAGGCTGAAAGGAATTTATTTAGTCCAGTCATTCTCTACAGAAGACTGATCATATTTGTGCCATTGGTGAAGTGTTTATTTGTAACAGAGTTTAAAAACCAAGGAATACATGGGGAAGATTCTGCAATCCTATGGAATTTTATTTTATGAAGGTAAAAAATATCCTTACTGTCAGCCAGTGATGTCTCATAGGCTGAGAGCCCAGCTGCTTTTTTTGCTACTTAAGAACAACATACACACACACACACACACGTGTGCCTTAGAAATGCCATGATAATAAAGAACAGTGTTCTTTATGGAGATTTCCTAAATCTCAAGGTAGCAAAAAAAGGTTAGAATCACCAACAGTTAAAATTCTTTTTGGAAGTGGGAAATACAAATTGTATAATGTTTTTGAGTTAGTGGTTAAGAGTTGGTAGTTTCAGCTACCTCTTCAGTTCTAAATGGCTCTAAAACATCTTTGATTGCACATTCCTGTCAGAAAAAACATTTTGAGCATGCATCCCAATAAATAGGTTTTACAAGTTACGTATATGTATTACTACATACATAGTGAAACTTACATAAACCCAAAAAGTTAAAAAAGGATGAGATAAAGATTAAATGAAGACATATTTTTTATTTATTAACTGTATTTATTAATGGTGAAAAAACCATTTTTGCCCTGCAGCATTACAGATTGTCTTGCAGAGCTCCCTGGGGAACATGGGCTCCTCTTTGGAGACCACTGATGTAGACACCATAAATACTCATTGTTGCAGATGTCATCAGGATGTTCCACCATAACAAAACGTCCATGCTAAGTAATTCTCCTACTAGAGATTAAAATGCTGACTCTCTAGTAGGATGATGGCTCCTTCTGAAAAGAAAAAGAGAGAACAGCACTGGAAGCACTGACGAACTGCCTGACATAGGAGAAGTTTGAGTCTTGGTCAGCTGAAAATATGGAGTAACATGCCCAAGTGGATTGGGAAAAAGGAATTATGTCAGAATATATCCTAATATGCAGAATACAGCAGTAGCTTTTGTATTTTCAAAATGTTTCTACTTCATTTACAGCTAAGTATTAGTTGATAAATTCCAAACTCCAATTTTCTCTTGTTACTTGGGGTAGTCATACTAAAATCAGGAACAACACAGGAACTAAGCTGGATCTGAATTTTGATATCCAGGCAACTAATAGTCTCCAGTGCACATCAATTACCACTTGGGATCGTGGACAACTGGTTTGCTTTTCTCATTAGCTTCTTAGTTATCGTACAGCCTTTGAAAGTATTCTGTGGACCACAGGCTGGAAATCCCAGAACTGAATTTTTACAGAGTGAAATGAGATTGCATGTGCAAAGTGGAAAATATTTTGGATAGAGAATTGATTAGAATCTTGTTGAATATAATAATGAGCAAAGTCTGTATGTGAGACAAAGCTCATAGAGAAAGGGTTTTAAATCCAGTCAGGCTGGAGATGTAATAAAGAGAAATAATTCCTGATATTAGAGGCAAAGGAGTCTGAAGCCTATGTCAGTCTGTCATCAGAGATAAAATGAGGCAGGAAAACAGTTTCTGCTGATCTTGAGCATTCCCAGCTGTTGCTCTAAGGAGGCATCTCACCAGACTTTCCATACATAATATATGCTAGGCATACTGGCCTTTGGGAGCTGAATCTTGGGGAGAAGAGCTGAAAGTTCCATTGATGCACAAACTAACTGTAGCACCTGCCCACTTGAATGGGTGGTCATGTGGATTAAAGGTATTACTGCACTGAGTTTATGTGACAGTAACGTTGGGAAGAAGGGTGTTCCTCTGGCCCTGGACATGGGCTTGTTTGCCCCAGCTTGTTACTGCTGCTTCTGTGTGTAGTAGGAGGTGGAGGCATATAAATGTATGTGAGTTTTTTTTAATGAGCAGGTCAGGCAAGAATTTTTTTTTTGTTTTTGTTAGAAACAGGAAGGCATTTAGAACACTTTCAGATTCTCCATGGTTCTCCATGTGGCTGTCAGTACAAAAGAGTTTTGGTTGTTTTTTTTTTTCTTTTAGATGTGACATACCAAAGCATCTTGTTTTCTGCAGCTTTGATGTGGTAGAGATTTGAAGAAGACAGATTATTTTCCGTTCTTGTCATAGACTTCCACAGGCAGGCAAGGGGTGATATTTGTGAAAGGAGGGAATGGGTAGGTTCCTCATGCTGATTGAATAGTAGGTGGTGGATTAGGCTGATAAAAAAGTTAATATTCACATTGCACCCATGCAAGGCATTTTCAAGGTATTTCTGCATCCCTCCTTTGTTCCCTTTAGAAACAGTATGAGTGTTACTAGAATATACAGAGTCTGCATGGTAATATATCAGTGTATTAAGCTCTGCCAAGTCTGTGCATGAAGGGCTTATAAAAGATTTATGTGAATTTCAGTGTGTCTGCTTTTTTATTTGGAGGCAGGTTGTTGTATGCAGCTATGTACAGTATTCTTTCTTAGAGTAATAGATATTTTTTGCTTATTTGGAAGGAAGGAAGTGTGTTTGGGCAGTTAAATATATAATACTGTTATCCATTTCTATATAGGAAACAGAACAGCTAAGAGAAAGCATTTTGGTCTTAGACAAATTACAATATAATTGAGGATTTTAATACAGGAATAAAAAAATGTTTTATTAGAGGTCATTGTAATTTTTTTCAATAAAGTGTTCTAATAGCAAGACACTAATTTCACAGAATCACAGTATCAATTAGGTTGGAACAGACCTCTGAGACCATCAAGTCCCAGCCTCTGAACAAACACCATCTCGTCAGGTAGACAGCGGCACTAGAGTGCCATATCCAGTCTTTTTCTTAAACACCTCCAGGGATGGTGGCTCCACCACCTCCCTGGTTCCAGTGCTTGATAACCCTTCTGTGAACAAATTCCTCCTCATGTCCAATGTGAACCTCATTCACTGTTGTAATATATAAAATGAAATAAAAAGAAATAAATTGATCACATTTGTAAATGTCCAGGCATACCTGCTAATTTCCAGAATTTATTAGGACAATCCCTCTTGTACGCGTTAGTCTTTGTTGTTAGTAGGGAGGGAAGATCCATATTACATAAGCCAGTAACCCAGTTGTTGCTACCTCTTTGGCCAGTCATGCATTTCTTCTATGCAGATTTCCTGGAAGGAGTGACATTGCTGAGCTTCCTTGATGCTTAGTTTATCTGTGTCATAAAACAAGTAGGTGTTTGGGGAGAGAGGAACTGAAGAGGTGAAAACTGTCCATGGTGTTACATGTACTGAAGGGGAAGGTGCTCTGAAGCAGAGAAACAAGACTAAGCAGTAGCTGTACGCACAATTATCCTTTTGGTTCTGTCATACCATGTAATGGGAGGCCAGGAATCCAGATGAATGCTTCATTTAAACCTTGATGAGGAATGGGAATGCCACACTGACTGTGCAGCTGTACATATTTCATATCTGTAAATATTTCATTTTCAAGAAGTGTGGTTTGTCCAAGGGGCTGTGTCCAGTTTCCCCTCCTTGCTGCTAGTGTGCAAAGCACTGCCTGGTAGTCTTTATTCTCTGGATTCTTTCTGTTCAGTGATATTGTGCATTAAGCCTGAGACTTGCATTTTGTGAGTTTTAGGAAGAAACTTGGTGTGCTTTTGTATATATTTTCCCATGCATCTAACAAACACAAGGTGACAGAAACAACACAAATGTCGGGCAGTTACCCTGCCCACCAACCTTTACAACATTGTATGGGAGGGGTAGTGCAGTTGTAATGTGATGTAGGAATGTTTGTCTGTGCCCAAATGGAAGTGGTTGTTTACTGGATGGCAAATTCTGAAGCTTTATCAGTGGGAGAACTAGGCAGGAAAACTCTGCAGTTTGACTTTGCTAAACTTTTACACAGTTTTTCCTCCACGTGAAATATTTCCACAGGAATCTAATGCGTGTGAAAGATGCTGGATCACCAGGTGCAGAGATTGAACTCTACCCACTGGAAAGGTAACAGGAACTAGATTTCTATCGTCAGAACGCAACCTTCACTGCATCTCACTCCTTGACCTGGAAAGGCCTTTTCCGAGGTCAGAAGAGGAGTTTGGTACCCATGGCTTAGTCCTTGGTGTGTTTGTGATGCAGCTGTCAGGGAAGCCAGATAGGTGCTGGATACAGAATTTTTTTTTATGATGTCTGCTTGCATTTCTGATGTTCATATTTTGGAGCAAAGACTAACTTCTTCAATGATTTATTTCTTTAGGTTTTTCTACAGCAGCAGGAGGTCTTCTCTTGCTTCTCGTGGGAACGTGTAGCCTTTTGATAATGCCTCCTTCACAATGAAGGGAAGAAAGGATGGCTCAGCAGGGATGTGCAATGGAGTGATGTCCACACGTGGCATTAACAGTCATGATCCCTGTCCTACTAACTTGGAGAATGAAATAAAAGAGTTGAATTGTAACTCATGAGAGTGTGAAATTCTTTTTGTTACCTTTTGAACCATCTCCTGTTTCTTGAAGGGCTGGTTAACTTCAGAAATCTGTTGATATTGTATCAAAGCTGCAACTAAGCCAGCTCTGCTACTGGATATTCTTAATTTTATTTACCTTTTTTTTTTTTCCTCTCCAGGAATTTAATTCGTAAGAATTCTAAATGTTTTATATTGACATGAATAATCTTCCCAAATACCTTAGAAACTTCATCATCAGGCCTTTGGCTTTGTCAGTCGTGTTATGAGTTCACCTAAGTCACTGAGGATACGAGTCTCCCCAGTTTTAAAAGTGAAGTCATCATACAGATAATGCTATACTTCATGGTCACTAGTGACTGCTAGAGAAAAAGAAAAGAAACTTGGTTAGCCTACCAAAGATAATGTGCCTTTGGATTTTTGAAGCCATAGTGGCAGGGCTAGTTATAGACATGGGCATGTACATTCATGCTATCTATTGTTTCTGAAGACAGCTAATCTTTAAAACCATGGGTTATAGATCTTGCACATGGCTTTCTTGGTTTGTTTTTAGTGAAGCACTGTAAAGAGTTAGACACATACTGATGGCATTTCCATAATGTGCCTACTTGAAATTTGTAGAAAATTTACAGAAGTGAAGCAAAAAAGGGAAGCAAGATGCTGAGTTGGTACATTATCAGTAAACAACTCTTATCCTTGACAGTCTTCCTGTTCGTTTCATGGATATTCATTTCATGTAAATTTTAATTCCTGTTTTCTGTGTGCTTGTTCTAATAATTTACATGTGAATGTAACCTAGGAATGTAGCTGGTAGCCTGTCTGCAGCTATGCCTTTGCTCCAGCAGCAGCAATTTATGGTTGGTTTTTTTGCAAATCTGTGTCACACCGTTCCTCTGGTACCTCTGTGAGCAGGTGGAATGGCTGCTCTCCCCCGAGTAGTGGTCATTTCATCTCTTGTGGTTCAGTGCCTGCTTGTGTGCTGATGCATATGCTGATGCTTCCTTAAGTGCTTTTCTGCCTTAATATTTCATGTTTAAAAAGTAGAACAGCTGAGAACATTCTAAACTCCTTCTTAGTTTCATATATCCCATCTTGCTAAGCTGTTTCCATGCCTGCCTGTATTTCAGTTCTCTTATTTTTTGTGGGTGTTCAGTGTTCTGCTGCCTCAAGTTTGCTTCTCCTGCCTTCATAGTCTCTTTTTTTTCCTTTTTTATTTTTTCCCCTGATCTTTTTTCTGCTCTTAACTGGCCCCACATATCCTTGTCCCAAGCACAGACACACATATGGTAGCTTAAGAATATTTCTTACTCAGTGTCTATCACAGATAACAAACAATTCTTTGTATTACTCTGAAACTGTGCTTTCCTTTTTTCAGAGTGAGAAGCACTTTGTTACTACACATTTCTTTTTGGTATTTCACAGCCTAAATGTGTTAGAAGTAAAATAGAAACTATAAGAAATGTATCACTGTGTAATGTCATAGTAGTGAGTGAGAGTTAGCAAGTTGCAATACTAAGGAGACATTTCCTGGCTTTTGCTCTCATTTATCTCTCTTTGTTGAGAAGGATTGGTCCTGCAATCCATCTCTTCATGTACCTCACTTAAAAGCTCAAATTCAAGAGCTGTGGTCAAGAATCTGTTGGAGTCATGTAAAATTTTGCTTTCCTTTGTCTTTTCTTATTCGAGTTTAAATACTGGGTATCAACAATTAAATAGTAATTGGATATTCATGATACAATATTTTGGCATTACTTGTACAGTATAGTGAAAACAGAGTAATAATAGTTCTGTAGTGATAACACTGACCTGTGCTGTGATGATCAGGGTATAAAGGGTTCCTTTTGCACATCTGCATTTCCTATTAATTGGAATCGCGCTGTTGTGCCAGCTACAGAAATGGAGTACTTGGAAAACTATGCTTTGTTTAGTGTGATGAGGTCTTGGGGTGGGGTATATTTGTATTGAGGCCAGACTTGGAGAGAGGTGGTAATTTTGTTTTGGATTAGATCTGGAAAACCTCTGTAACTTGTCTGGCTTGCAGTCCCAGTTCTGCATGATGTAAACAGACAGCTATGTCTTGACCACTGTCTTATTTTTCTGGGTCATTTTCCTTATATTTTGCCTTATCACCTTGGTTGCTTCTCCAATCCTCTCTTTCCCTGTCTAGACAACTTGTTTTATCACTGTGTATTTACCTCTAGTGGTCTGCAAAATCTAGGTTTGAAATCAGACATCGCATCATCATCTCTGTGACTCTCTCATCCCATGTTGTCATCACTTCAGTATTTTTCCAGACACAGTGATTTGGAGACTGCCCTGCTGCGATGGTAGTGTTGAGAGTGTGCATTGCAACGACCAGGTCACCTGAAAAGCCTCAAAAGTGGAATCCTTGGGAGAGAGGCTGCCACTGTGCTTCTTTCCCCTGCACTGACCCCCTTAATTTAGCTGGTGGTGCACAGGCCATTCTGATAAGCACAGGCTGATAAGCTCACTCCTACACTGTGTCCTGGCTTGGGCACTTCAGCCGGGACATGGGCCAGTTGGAGAGATGGGCGATCACCGGGTCACTGCTGCTGTGCTCTTCTGTGCTTTGCACGTGCCTGGTGCTGAGATTGGGGTGAGCTCCTTGGTCTCCTGAATGTTTGCCCTGATCTGCTTTGGATCTACTATCCCAGTTGGTGGAAGGAAGTTGAGTAAGTACTACTGGGCTCCAAAATCATGTTAAGCACATTAGGTAGAGTTTCTGTCAGAGTACACCTCTGTATTTTTCTCAGCATTTTAATTTAAAAAATTATTTGCATTTTTTGTAATGACACTTCTGAAGATTTCTAAGGCAAAAAGTCTTCTAGTTCTGCTCATCTTTTCCTTCCTAGAGAGTGTATATAGCAGCTGCCAAAGCTGTCTTTAGGGGAGAACCTGCTGCTTCTTCCCTACAGCCCCCAAGATTCAGGAGAAAAAGATAAGGGTATAGTGATGTTCTTCCAAGGGAAAAGATTAGGATGCTGCTCTCTAGCATTCCTGATAACCATCCTTGTTCAGCAGCCTAGCAGTAACAACAGTTGTCTCTAACTTTAGGAAGTAGAAACCAGGGAAGGAAGGAACACTATCCCTTACAGCTGTGATGTCACTAATGGACCAGAAGTCACATTTCTGTGGGGATAAGGCAGAGTGGAGAACTTGGACTTCTGGAAAAATAAAAAAACAATCTCTACAGTTTTCTAGTCCTTTCTTTCCAGACTTGTGGACAGTGCTGTGTTATAGGGAAGAATATCTGCCTAATCTTCCTTTAACATCCCTCTGTGCAGCTTTCTGTGGTCCAATATGCAAGGTAAGACTCTGAGGGAAGAAGTACTCTCAAAATCATTCAAAGTACTCTCTGCAGCCTGAATACTTCTGTGGCTTGGATTGGGGATCTCTCGTCTTAGCCCAGTCTTAGTAACAGCTCATGTGTTTTGAAAACAGCTGAATTTGTGAGCAGTGAGTGGAAATGAAGAATTGCAGCCCAGTTATGAGACTTCACTCTGGAACAAGCAACCCCTGAAATAGGAGAGGAGGCCCAGTAGAGGGAAGGAAATACAGTGTTTTCAGTATCTAAATTTCCAGATTTAGTCAGGAGTGTGTGTGTAACTTTCTGTTATAACACCGCTGGTTCTGATACCATCAGTTATCACATGGAGTCACTTTGGGTGGTAGATGTTAAAGAAGTACAGCCTTGGTAGATAGATGCAGGTGACTGTTTGGTGTAGATGCAAAAGGATAAGAGAGGTTCCAATGATGCTTCCCTATCTAAAATTCTGTTCTTCCCATTGCTGTACTGAGATACCCTTTTGCATTGTGATTTGGTTGGAGACTTTTTTTGCTTTAATTTCCAAGGTCAACAGTTTTTAACTGTTGCAGCTTTCTCTCCACCAACCAAATTATGGTCTTGAGACTGGCCATTGTTTTTAAGATACCTGTGTATCTGTTAACTTGCCTGAAAGGATGGGGTTGGGGCACAGAATTACATTTTTCTGCTCAGTATTGTGGGCTGTGGTTAATGTCCCTTTGTGCAAGGCAATTTTGCATCACTGGTTTGGAGCCCCTGGTAGTTTTTACACCATCTGAGTTAGCTGTGTTTCCTTGGAAGTTTATTTATTCACCGAGATGAAGCTGGCATTGAGTATGTGTTACCATGTACCAAAACTGAGCCTACTCTGGAAGGCAAATAGCCAAAGCAGATGACAAAGGTGACAGGACACAGGAAAAGAGCACGTCAGCAGATGTAACTCATCTGTGGTGCAGTGACAGCTGTCCATTATGCTGTAGAGTCCATTGGATGGAAAGAGATGAAAAATGACCAAGATTCTGTCTGTTGGCTGGCCACTATCCTTTGCACTCATCCTGTTTTTCACCTTCCTCTAGGGAATTGCTGCCAGAGTCACACCACATTTGCAGGTAGAAATGTTTGTTCTTGAGCAACTGTGCACTGACAGGAAGGGCAGCAGGGACCCACCTGCCCAGGCTCAGGTGCAGTTTTCATTGTCACAAAGGGAGCCCCCCAGTGAGCTGTGTGCAGCTTAAGATGCCAGCAACAAAAGCAAGGATGCAGCCACAGGAATTTAGCATTGGGGACACTGTGCAGACCCATTTTCGAACATGGTTTTAAGGCATCCAAGTCTTGCAAAATTACTAGTCATAGCCATCAAGTTTTGATTAAATTTCCACCTCTTTCCTTTAGCCCACATGATTGGTGTTTAATGTCACTGCATTTAGTGTCCCTTGGAGCAGAACACACTGTGGTGCATTGTTTTGTTTGTATAAAGTTGGCAAGCAGGTCATAATCTGTTGCTTTGGTTGCCTGGAGGAGTTCAGCATCTTTTAATTACGTGTTTTTGGAAGTGTCCTTTAACAGATGTAACCCTTAGGAGCTGGAACAGTGAAGATGAGAAGCAAGCTGGTTCAGAGGGATTTGGAAGCAGCTGTTGTGAGCCCAGAATGGTGAGGCACTCTCAGAGAGGTGAAATTCATGCTCATATGCAATCCTACTTCTGGAATTTTTTTCTACAATTCCTATCTTCCCCGTTGATTTTGGAAACCCTCCCAGAGTTTTGGATACACCTCCTCAGGGCAACAATGCTCCGCTGTCACTGAACTTCTGATAAAACCTGTCCTACCCCTGCACTTGTCTTTTGCATGGAGAGGGTGTGGGCCAGCAGGGTTTGTTTTTCTCACTGGTGTGTCAGAAGAGCTGCCAATCGTGTCTGTTTCCAGACGTGGTTTTGTCACAGGCACCTACCAATGACTGGTCTTTGAATGACGTCTACCAAGGTGAAGGAGGTGAATTCCAACATCTCTAAGTCACTTCCAACTGTGCTGGGCTTGGATCTTATTTTGCCAAGTGCTCTTTGGGCTGTTAATGGAGAGTAGGAAACACAAACATGGGAAAAAAAATCAAGCCTAAGATGTCTGAATCACATATTAACAGATACATTTCAAAGCAGAGATCACTTTTACTTATCTCTGTTGGTGTACCTAGTAAATGCAGGAAACAAGATGGCATATCCTACTGCATCACAACGGGTCTAATTTATCCCTGGCTAAATCAGTCTGTTTCAGTGGATGTGTTGGGTGAAAATCATCTCCCAGGAGGGCGAGTTAGTTTTCTTGAGGCTGTGTTTCCCTCTGCTGGTGTGGAGTTAATACTGCTGATGGTTTTTTTTCCTCAAAACCAAGCTTCTGAAGCTACTGCTTTCTCATCATCCCAAGAAACATTTAAACTTGTCTCTCATCATAAAGATTTTATTCCTTATATCCAATATAAATCTACCCTCTTTCAGTTTAAAAGTTTTGTTTTTGTTTAGTTTTGACCCTTGTCCTGTTCCAGTGTCTCACTGCCCTCACAGTAAATGATTTCTTCTTAATATCTGATCTAAACCTGATTTCTCAGTTTAAAGCCATTCCCCCTCATGCTATCACTGTATGCTATCACTTGTGGTAAGTCCCTCACCAGCTCTCTTGTAGCACCACTAGGTAATGGAGGAGGCTCTAAGATCTCTCTGGAGCCTTCTCTTCTCCAGGCTCTTGTCTTGTCTTCACAGCAGAGGCTCTCAAGCCCTTTGATCAGCTCTGAGGCCTTCTCTGGACTCTGAACAACAAGTCCACGGCCTTCCTATGCTGGGAGTACCAGGGATGGATGCAGCACTCCAGGTGGGGTTTCATAAGAGTGGAGTAGAGGGGGAGAATCTAATCCCTCAACCTGCTGCCCACACTGCTTTTGGTGCAGCCCAGAATACAGCTGGGTCCCTGAAGAAAAAAGAAAAAAAAACATTGTGTGTAAGAGCCTGGATTATCTGACAGCATTAAGCAAGCACAGGGAATGAAATTACTTAAGTTAGAGAGCTAATGTGTTTTGACATCTGAATATCATAGATCCAGTAAATTCACTGTCTATGCATCTCTGCAGGGAGGGCAAGCTGTTGGCAGACCATCTAAGCAAGACAGCCTGTGTGTTCCACAGATGATCTCTGCAAGTGTATTTTGATCCTAAAGCACCTATAGAACCCTGGGTATTCCATAGATACTTACCCTCCTCCAAGGTGGGCCTCCTGACAAAAGATAATGCAGACTGCCTTCCTTTTGTTCTTAACAGAATAGCCCAATATCAGTAGCAAGTACTTCCGAGATTTCCTTGCCTGTTACACAGCACTTCTCAGTGTAAGTGGGGTGTAGGGAAAGAGCAGAGAACACAGTGCTCAGTGGTATCAATTTCAGTTTAACCCTGAGAGCTCTGGCTGTTATATTCTCTGTCCACACAATCACCAGAAGTCATTACTACTACTCAAAATGATAGTGTATTGCAGAATTTAGAATTACTGTTCCATTAAGACTGGTATTCCTCAGCTCATAGTGTGGAGTATTTCTGAGGGACATCTATGAAAACAAGATTGTTTTACAGATACCTAGACAATGCTACAGCAAAGCTCTTCTGTGCCAGAACTGTTAAATGGAAATATTTTTCAAAGCTGAAAAGGAAGGTGTTTTAGACAATCTTCAGAGTGTTTGTCATTGTCAGAACTTATTTTACAGTAGGAGAGTGTTGCATTCAATAGCAATATCTGCCTGCTACTAACCAGTGCAATAAAAATCCAGTGTCTCAGACCAAGCCAGGAAGATTTCATCCCTGTAGCACTTCAGGTCTTTCACAAAACCATTGTTTGAACTGCTGTTTTTTCCTTCAGTCTATTGTTTATTAACAAAGATTACTTTTAGTGGCTGTTAGTTCAGCTTGCAAAGACAAACTGTATGTCAAAATCAAAGTTTCCAAACTATTCTATTTAGAACCAGGAAACATAATCCCACATTTATCAAAAAAAAAAAAAAAAATGGTGCCAGACTTTAATGATGATCAAGACTTAGGAATGCCTTTGCTTTGTTTTGTGTAGCTGAGTTTTTTTTCCAATGAGCTTAATCATTCTGAAATTAATCAAAACTGCCACACCATTGTGAATTGACATTCTAAGCCCAATGATTCAAACAAAATGAGATCCCTTAGCAGGTTCTTTGATTATACCTTCTTTTGACAGCACAGAAAATTTGGATCAGAGGCCAGCAGACACACTCAGCTGGAATAGCTTATGCTATAAACAAGAGGAATCTTCCACTGTGTGGTCCCCTAAGCAGTTTCCAGAGCTGCTGCAAGCAGCTATTTAACCCTAGTCACTGATTGGGTTTTGCTATAACTTCCTTGAAAAAATCACTTTGGTGCTAAACCAGTTGTAGGGAGAGTAGTATTCGAGTGAGCTCCCAACTCAGTGTACTGCCAAGACCAGGCTCTAGCTCATTACTGTAAGTGGGATCCACAAAAAAAGGGTTTGTTTTTGAATTCCATGACTTACTGATCTATTATTGGTTTTTGCAAGTGAAAATCCCATGACACATCTTCTTGTATTTTGCTGTGACTTTAATGTTATAGAAAAAAATGAGAAATTAAGTGAAGACAGAAGGGGTTATTCTGCTCCTTGCTGCTTGGGAGTGGAACACAAAAGTACGTTGGGTACGTGTTATCCTTGATGCAGAAATATTTCTAAGTTGCTGTGTGTGCAGCTCCTGTGTATCTGCAGGTGCTTGAGGAGTTGTAGCTGAACATAGTGGTGGTTCAGCGTGATTATTTACCTGTTCCCACTGGTTTCTAGGCTGAGAGCTCCTTGTCCTCCACCTTTGAATGGTTTTTCTTTCTTGGCTTCTGGCTATATATATGTAAACTTCCCAATAATTTATTTCCCTGCTTTCCCTGTAGTCTCAGTCCCGCTGGTTGTGGTTCTTAGAGAGTTCTGTGGCCGAGTCTGGCAATTCACAGTCACTGCTTGCAGTCATCCACCCCTTTTGTATGCCTCTGGGTGCTCCCTTTGACACTTCTGCAGCTGAGCATTCATTTGCCTTTCATGTACTGAATGGTAATGCAGAGAAAGAAGTGAAGGTTTTGATCAGACAAGGCCAATACCTGTCTCAACGCAGGCATTTGCTTCTTGCTGTTCAAACTATATCTGTTCTCACTTTTGGAGTGGTGAAAAGGAATTTGCCAAGTTGCAGTGTGGGAATGGTACATGTGGTGGGTTAGTCAGCACTACCGCAGGGGCTTCAGCAACCTCTTAAACTCCAGCCCATTCTGAGTGAGCCTGTGCTTGTTTGCAAGCTACAGTTCCAATGTCAGTCAGGTATAAGGAAGGATCACCAGGAAGTTCTGATGTTGAAATTCGGTGTTACAGTTCCCTACCTTCATACTTGGGAAAGCGTGCACTTTGTGGCAGAAGCTTTCAAAGTATTTGGTGCAAGGAAAATGCAGCCCTGGAGAATGTGACCCAGAACCAGTAACTGCAGCTGAAAACAGCTGGCTACAGTGAAGAGAAGGACCCTTAATGAGGTGCTATAGTTTTGCTTGGAGTTAACCTGGATTCTCAAGTAATTTCTGGCCTGTGTAAGAAACAGGTTTTGCATGGTCTACACGTGTGCAAACACACCCTATGGTTATTGCACATGTGGAATGAACCCCAAGTTTACCCAGAGGTAAAAGTTGCAGCCACAATCATGGAATCTCCTTAGGTAACCCCTTCTGAAACAGTAACTGCTCAGCCCTTGCACAAAGAGGACATGTTTGCCTGCAAGGCACAACTATATTAGTGACATTCCTTTGCTCCGGAAAGCAGATGCTTCCTAGGGAGCAAACTGCCCAACGGTTCCTGGTTATCCCCATTTCAGAGTTTGAGTGGAGCCAGCTCTGGGCAGAAATCCCAAGTGCCAGGTATTTTGCTTAGGCCATAGACAAGGAGAAGGAGGATTCTAAAAGGCCAGTAAAGATTTCTATAGTAAAATGCTCCCTTGATTTTTATTATCTGATGTTGTTGTCTGACTTCAAAAACATCTCTTGTTCTTGTTAATTGATTCAACATCTCATTATTTGTCTGCAGCTGATCTCATTTTTCTTTGAGGCAGAGAAGTGCTTTGCCCTCAGAGTTGTCTGTCTTCCAAGTCTGTTGTCTTCAATTCTGAGCATGCCTCTGTAGTTTCTAAGTCCCAGCTGAAATTAAACAGTAAAATTATCAATAGTTAGTTCCAGGAAAAGTCTTGAACAAAAAGCAATTAACTCTCTGAATTAAGGAAAACTACTCAAGAAATTACCTGTCCTTAGGCATGTGCAGCTTTTAGACATCACAAGGGAAGACAGTGAGGCCAGTTACAAGTACCATGACAGCAGTGAAACTCTGTCTTGTACCTATAACTGATGGCAGGTAAGTGTATATGAATGCTCTCTTAGAAGGGTCTGTGTATCCTTTTCCCCTTCCCTTTTTAGATGTCTTACTTTGAGGAGACAAGGTGTTAAATGCTAGTAGCCAATAGTTTAAGCACTTTCCACTCTCTCCTATGGCCATTACAGTGGCTGTAGCAGAGTTTCAGAGCAAAGACCACCTGGAGATGTTGGGGACTGAACATGTAAGACAAGATGGGCACAGTTCTCTGCATATGCTGGCAAAGCCCTGGGAAATTGATGTCAAGTTCTCAGAGTTTATTTGCAGTCGTTGTGGGACTCTTGCCTTAAAATATGAAGTTAAGTGCTCCATGGAGGTTTCCTGGAATCCCAAGTTTGCTAGGAACTTTATTCCACCTTTTGTCTGCCAGATTTGTCTTCTAAGGAGATCTGAAACGGAGGCAGAGAAGGCAAAGGCTCAAACATTAGAGAATGGAAAAGGCAGATCAGGGAGAAAGATGTGGAAAGAGCAGAGTATATAGGTTATACTGTAAGCAAAGCATCCCATCTGTTGCTCCTGGCATGTGGTCTTGGGGACCTGTCATAAAACACACGAGGGTCTGTGAGTGGACCACACTTCGACTCAAGTGTTTTTAAAAAAACGTCAGGGTAGGGTCCCCTTCTCAATGAAGGAGCAGTTTTCTTAATGGCTTTTATTGCTCTTGCCAGTATTGCTGAGAAGTCCTATTGCTAAATAAGATTTCTTGACATTCAGCCTGAATTTGCCATCATCCTTCAGCTTTACGTACTCTGCCTGCTCAGCTTTACTCTAAACATTTTTCTGCTGCCTTGATCTTAACTTTCATATTGTTTCTAGGTTGTGATTCTGTTCCTAGTCTTGCAATCCATGCTCTTTTTATGAAGGTAAAATCATGTCAAGGCAAACAAAAGACAAAAGTGTTGTAAATAGGTATAATCTTTATCTCCCCCTCTCTGACCTTTGTGATTTTTATCTGTTTCTCACTGTCCTGCCTCACTTTAAACTGAAAATCCTCAGGCAGCTCTGCCAAAGCTGCTTGCATGTTAAAATAAATTAAATAGTGAAATGTGGCTTCATGGAAATTCTGATGTCCTGAGGGCCCGAATGCCACGTCCCTGTACAAGTTGAAACAAAAGAATTTAGGCTGGACAGACATTCTTGGTATTTTACAAGATGCCTGGAGACACACTGGGAACACAGTATGGAATTAGGGTGCCAATGAGAAGAGTAGAACCATTTTCAGAGCATCCAGTTTTCTGTAGCTGAGACAATCAGGTAGGAGTGTTTAAAAAGTGAAGAGAAAGTCTCATATAGCTATTTGCAAGCTTTATTTAAAAAAACCCCAAAAACAACAACCCAACATCCAACAGCTGGTTGCAATGGGGTTAAGAACTTTCTTGAACTCTTCTCGTGGTTCTTGGGATACTGCCCAGAGATCACTCTACCCATACGCAAGGACAGGAAAAAGCAGAATATGCTGGTATGGGTTTGTCAATACGTAGAAATAAAACTTATTTCTGAAACTTGTGTTCCTTGGTTCATTAGCTGTGGCCAAGTGTGTTGAAAGAGGAGCTTCCCTGTTACTGATTCCAACAACCTCTTGATTTCCAAATATTTGTGACTGGAAAATTGCAGTAGTGATAGTTCAAGGTTACAGTGCTGTGCAAATATGCAAGAAGATTTAAAGCCCCAAAGGAAATCATAGGTCTAGGCATATGCATACATTCAGCATTCAGAAAGAGGGATATAAGCAACTTTTGTTGGAATTCTGGAGCTTCCAGGCTGCTGTAACACCTACTAGAAAGGCAGATGAGTAGAAAATAACCTGCATGCATCAATAAAACAGAATTTTACTTTTACAATCTGAACAGTAAAAGCAGTAGATCCTCCAAAATTTGAATCTGTAGATAACCTTCAGAAAAGGCTCATTCTGAGCGGTGCAGAATTGTTTCCATTGTTCTCTCTCAACTTTTTGCAGCCTCCCCTTTGAACAGCCTCATTCGAGAAACTGCTTTCCTCTGGCTAAACGAGCTGTTCATCCAGCTGCTTAACTGTTTACTCTTTTCTTCCCCTGTTATCTTGCTGTCTTTGGTGGGAGCGATTAGCATCTGAAAAGGTTTCAGTCTATCTCAGCTGTCACACGCAGGCCCTAGCAGTGACAAAAACTCAATCTGTGTCCTGGCTTCTCCAGGATCAAACTGGCATCCTTGAAAAGTCAGAGCTGTAAATCCAGATGGAATTGATTCCTGGTGACAATCTGATTTCCCTCAAATCAAGGTATCTGAGAGAGATCCCAGGACATTGTGCTGTGTGTGTCTTGTAACGATGTTTCCCAGGTGAAGCTATCGATACCTTTGAGCTGGTAAATCTCACAAAAATGAGCTATCACATCCCATATCTGTGATCTTCAGCCACTTCAGGCTCCCTGGGAGTAGCAGCCACAGCACAGAAAGTGTTCCACTGTGCTGGTGAGTTTTAGACAGAGCTTGGTCAGCTGAGAACATCTACCTGGTAATATTCACGAATTTTTCCTACCTCAAGAACTTTACGGCTTTGGATGGATGCTGGATGAAAGGTCTGATGGCAAAAGCATAGCAAAGGCATAGGGGATGCCATGGGAAGAGGAAGGGAAGGAGGCTAGCAGCTTGGTTTGAGTGTTCATGTATTATTCTTCACTTAGGGGGCTGAGGATATGGTAGGTGCCCAGTGGGTGTATGTAGTTGGATATAATGTGATATAGGAACCACAAAGAACACCCATGAGATATTTTTTCCCCATGGGTAATGCAGCCAAAAGGATTAAAGGAGGGAGAAGCTGGACAATTTTGTGATATAATATAACTTTTTGGGGAGGGACTGTAGCAGGGGCTTTGAAAAGCCACTAGCTTTGTGCTGAGAACCTTTTCATAGAACTACTCGAGTAGATACGATTTTCCCTCTCCAGTTTCACCTTCTCTTTCCTGTTCTTTGTAAGGTAGAAATAGAGGAGAGAGATAGAGAAAGCCTCCTCCTCTCATCCCACTTGCCATGGGTTTTTCCCTACAAGGAATAGCTAGTCACTGCCATAGTGTCACAGAAAGCCTGAAGAATTAGTTCAGAATTAGTACATGCTTAAAGATGGCCAAGATGAATCTCATGCTCAGTAAGTCATGCTCTCTCTGCACAGCTGGGTGTCAGTCTTTATTTTTTCCTCTATTTTCTTTTCAAGAGGAGTTTGCACATAGTAATCATGTGTATGAGCTGGGGACATGTTATCAGAGGGGCTATTTACACCTGCAGCCATGGCACAGCACCTCAGGAGATACCTCAGAGCCAGGGTTGTGCTTTGGTTGCTGGCCTGTGCTGGAGCAGGGGGTCTGGATGGATTGTGATGCTGACCCTGTGGATCACTTCCTTGTGAGAAGTGGGAGGGGGACCTGTGCATGAGGCAGTGGTGGCCAAAGCCAAGATGCTGTGGGCAATGGCGGAAGTGGTCTTGACTGCAGCTTTTGTGCTCTGTGCTTAGCTCAGATAGCCCTGGAAGTGGTTGTTGGATACAGCCAGCTGTCCTCCTATTCCACAGCATCTCTCCACTCCTTTGTGCTGTTGGTTCTCCTTTTCTTCTAGGCATAGTAATGAGCTGTGACCTTTGCACTAATTTTTAAATATCCCCAGGTGCATTTCTCTGCTGCTTCACTTCTTACTGTCTGATCTCATTGTATTTTTCATGGAGAGGATGGAGGAATGAGAAAGATTGTCAGAGAGGGGAGTTTTAACTGGACATGCCCTGCACTCTTTTCCAGGTAGTGGGAATGACAGGCTTGTTGATCTTCAGAAACTCTTGATCTCGAGAAGGATGTTAGAAGTATGGAAAGTTGCTTCTGAGGTAAAGGGCACTACATCCTTTTTAATGCAGGAACACCTCCTAATTCAATGGCATAACTGAGGAAGGCATGTCTTGGTGGGCTGGGGAAGGACCCTAGGAGGGAATAGTGTTAGATCTGGCTGATTCAACTCTGACTTCCTCCTGTCTTTGTCCTAGATCTGAAGTTCTCTCTCTCCATCCCTCTTTCCTCTTCTTACTCTGCTCCCAGCCTCCCACCAATAGACAGCAGGTCTGAGAAAATGGCTGGAGACACAACTGCAGTATTTCCAAGATCAACGGATGCCAATTGAAGTGCTATAAATTATTTGATTAAATAGATTTCAATGAACAAATGAGAAGCCGCTATTTAATCAATTTCATCTTCTTTTCAGCTGGTAACCACACACTGAACAAATATTTTCAACATTGCCTTTTAAACCTCTTTTTGCTATCCAAAATTGTGTGCTGTGGCTGTGCATGTTTGAGCAACCCTTCTAGGATAATGCTTTAGAGTATTCACTTTTTGTAGTTTTTCATGACAAGAATATAATGAGATAAATATTTTTTTTTTCATTCCACAATTCATTCCTGTACAGCTTAATGGAATCTAGACTTCAATTACTGCACAAATCCCTCAGCACCTAAAATTCGTCATTAAGTAAAGCTACCTTAGATGTTTTGGATTCACTGAAAGTAAGCCTGTCTAAACATATTTGACATTTACATGGATTCAATTTAAACAAGGCAAGATTTATCACTCAAAAAATAATTAACTGATTGATTTTTTTTCCCCTCTTTTTCTGGTCAATGTGTTCCTCAGTGTTTCAGAAATTATAGAGCTTAGCTCCTCACAACTAGTTCCTATTTGCAGATATGGAGGGCAAAAGCAATTTCCATGCTTTTGCAGTCCCCAAAGGCTTTTTCAGTTTGAATAAGCTAGTCAGTACTTTGAACCAGGTGAAAAAACAGGGGAAAAAAAAAGGAAATATCCTGTGGAGGCATGAACAGACCTCTCTTGTTAAAAACTGGCTGAACACTTTTGTGTTCAAAAAAGTGTTCAGTGAAGTGTTTTCTGGACATTCACCACTGACTTTTGCTTAGTCAATAGTCTGCCTTTAAGGCATTGTAGCAAACACGTAGGGCATTATTAACTTTTTTACTGTAATTACTTGAGTGTATTCTAAAACAAAAGAGTGTCTCACCACCCTCATGGTAAATAATTTATTCCTTATATCCAAACTAAATCTACCCTATTTCAGTTTAAAATTTTGTCCCTCCAGTCCCTGCTAAAAAGTCATTCTCCAGTTTTCTTATAAGCTCCAGTTAGGTACTGGGAGGCTGCTGTAAGGTCTCTCTGGAGCCTTCTCATCTCCAGGCTGAGCAACCCCAACTCTCTCATCCTGTCTTCATAGGAGAGGAGCTCCTCTGACCAATTTGGTGGCCTCCTCTGGACTTGCACCAGGAGGTGAATGTCATTCTTGTACCAGTGTCCCTAGAACTGGATGGAGCACTCCAGGCAGTGTGTCACTAGAGCAGCATAGTGAATAATTCAAGTGAACACGGAAAACTGGAAAATTGGAAAAAAATTCTAAGGTCTGAATCTGAGTGCTTTTTTTTTTTTTTTTTTTTTTTTTTTTTTCCTTTAAGTTCTGCAAACCTTTATCCCAGGGTATAGTTTTATGGTTTCTGTCTCAGGACAGTTTGCTAGAACTATTCCCCTAGAAGATGAGTTTTGTTCGTTTTTTCCACTGAGGAGTTCCTTGGTTGTAATCAAAGTTGCCAGTTAACTGAGAAAGTAAGTGGCTTGGCCAAAAGTAAGAATCTAGCCTGAGACCTGACAAATGCTCCTACAAATACATTACAGGTGGTTAAATCTTTGTCATAGTTTTTCAAGGTGGAACTTGCTTTATGTAGGACCCCAAACTTTACCACTAGGTTCTGGTTTGGACTTTGACTCTTTGTTAAGACTAGAGATGATTCCTAAGCCACTGTGTTAAGATCTAGGAATTGTTGTGGGCTTGGCTGAGCCAGTTTATTAATTTGTAAACAGAAGTTTTCAACTTCTGTGAGTGCTTATCTACTTGATGACCAGATGTGAATTAACAAGTCAGGATGTTGTGGTTAAGAGAAGTCCCTCTCCCTGGAGTGCTGCTGAGATTTCCTCCATTTTGTGGGGTGAGTAAGAGAGATGAAGCAAAAGCCAGGGCTTGGTATTGGGCCAAGAAGGTTCAGAAGGGAATAGACTCTTTCAATGGCATGTGTGGATTTTCTGAGTGTTAGTTACTGGTGCACTAGTTGCTGATCCCTTTTGTGAGAAGTCTGCAAAGTTGCAGGTCTCAGGGTTCACATTTGTCCTTTGAAGAAAGATCCATGCCTTGCCTGTGGTTTGAGCACCTTCTTATGATAGTTTCCAAAATCTCTTGGGCACCATTTTGAAATTTGCCCAAACTGAATTCCAACTAAAGAAATTAAAGCCTACAGTCTAAAAGCTGGGGGAAAAAAAATTAGATTTGCAGCTCTTTGAATGTTCTTGGTGTAGAAGCCAAGCATTGAGAGAGGCATAGAACAGTTTACACTATGTTGCCTTCAAGCTTTCTGACCCAGTCAGTTCCTGCTCCTTCTGCTGTGTTTGTCCAGGTGTGTTCTCAATTCCTTGCTTGGTTTTGATGCAATGGACAAATCTGCAGTCAAGGCAGCAGAAAGAGGGTGCAGCAGTCTACTTTGCCATTGTGGAGAGATTCTTTAAAGAGATTCCATCATGTTATGGGTGCTAGTCAGGTTGCAGAAACACTAAGGCCTGATAGATTTTTATGAACCTTATATGAACTATGAAATACCCTTAATGCAAAAGTTTACTTCACTATCAGAACACAAGGACAACAAATCTCATTGTCTTTGAAAATGCTACACAGCAGTTATGGAGTGAGCGTGTTGTGTGTGTAAGAGGCAAGCTGGAAGTGTCAGTGATAAGGAGCACAAAGTTTGTGATTGGAAAGGAAAGAAGGCAACAACAGAGGAGGCCCAAGGCCTGTATGACATGAGGATAAGTGTCTAGAGGAGGATGAAGAGTGATTCAGTTGCTTTGATGAATTACTCTGCACGACAGGCTCTTCAACAGATGTGATTCTTCAAAGAAAGTGAGGACTTCCTCCTCTCTGCACAGTCTTCTATCAAAGTGCTCTGCAGACATCAGTACTTCTCCAGTACTCTTCTCATGCAGTTCATTGAGACCACTGCCTTTTTATTTTCTTCAAAGATGTTAAAACACAGGAGTGATTTCCAAGGTCCTTTTCCTCATTCTGAACCATGGACAATGCTATCCATTTATCATATGTATGACCTTTACAAAGACTTCTCTTTTTCCTTTTCAGTTTTTGATTCAGGTTTTAGCTGTGGAGGAGAGGTGTTTATATGGTTTTGCATTGCCAGTATGGACTATGTCCTTTGCTCCAGCTGAAGAGTGTTTTCAGGAGGAGTAGATCCCTTACTCCCCATGGGAATCTTAGCTCAACACTTCTATCACAAAGGCTTTCTTGGAGTCCATTTAGGAAAAGAAAATGAAGAACTAGAAATGCTGCACAGCCTTGCTTTGCTTTCTCTGTTGCAGAGGCTTTGTCTGGGTTTGTGACACCTGTGCAGCTGTCAGTCACTGCCTTCGATGCAGATCCTTCAAACGTATGTTCATGTGACCAAAAGCCAGGTTTGCCAAAGCTAAACAAGGAATAGAGAGCACAGCTGGGCAAACACAGTAGGAGGGCATGGTGGGACTGGGTCAGAGAAATCTCCCCAGTGCTGGCCTCGGTGGGTGCAGCTCCTGCCAGAAATCTGCCAGCATCTGGACCTCTCTGGCTGTGATTTGTGGTAGATCTGGTTCATGCCTTTTGTAGGAAAATCTAGTTTTAGCAAAAAGTTTGTAAATTTGCCTGGCAGACTCTTTTCAGTAGTGCTAAACAATAGGAAAAGAGGCAACACCTGATACACAGGAAATTCCACCTGAATACGAGGAAGAACTTCTTACTGTGAGGGTGACCGAGCACTGGAACAGATTGCTCAGAGAGGTTGTGGATTCTCCCTCACTGGAGATATTTAAAAACTGACTGGATGAAATCTGGTGCAATGTGCTGTGGGAGGAATCAGCTTCAGCAGGGAGGTTGGACCAGATGACCCACTGAGGCCTCTTCCAGTCTCACCCGTTCTGTGATTCTGTGCCTGTCATTCTCTGTAACATGACCTCTTTCTTTGAGAAGGACACAAGGAGACAAGAACGGGGAGAATGTGTTCATCAAAATAAAAAGTGTCTAGTCTTCCTTGCCAAGGAGTCTAACAGTGATTTAGATGAACTTAGAGTTGACTTCTATCAGCCTCTGGCCAGTTATCTCAATCAACTGAACAGGGAAATGTTCACTTGAGACAAAGGCAGTACTAGCCAGCAGTAACATCCTGTACATAATGTGCAGCCCCCATGATGCATGTCAGTCTTCCCAACTCCATCTGGGAGCACTGTAGAGAGCCTTGGGAACAGGGCTCCTGAGTTAGCTGAACATTTCTGTGCCTCCTGCTGTTTTTGCCAGGTGAAGAGATCCCAACTGCTTCCCTGAGTAACATCATCTTGGGACCCAGGTATGGAAAGCTTGGGCTGCACTGTCACTGTTAAATAGCACTGAAATATTTCCAGGCACAGAACTGCAGCTGTCTGTATTATAAGGACGGCCCCTTGTACATTTCAGCCCAGACTAACTAATGCTGTCTGACAAAGACTCAGATGTAGTTTGTGGACTGCTCGCAGCAGGCAGTTTATGTGGTGACTATGCTTTTCTGGAGGCCAAACTGGTTAACCAGGACAATTGTCTACCCACTCTACAGGCTGCCATCAGTGCTTACAAAATGTCCCACATATTTAATTTGTGAGTTTTAACCCAACCCTCGGGTTCAAAAGCAGAACCAAAAAGCTGTATCCCTGGATGCCACACCTTTTAGATCCAGACATGAATAACGATGAACTGGAAGTTGTTCCTGAGGCTCCCTCCTTGCAGATGGTGCCATGACTAATAGGTGTTGCAGGGCACTACTGGAGACCTCTGTGGGCCAGTATTTGTTTCCAAAGTCATTAGCTCAATAGTGGTTGCTGGCTGGTGACAGTGCTGCTGCAGTGCTTCCTTGCACACATGGAAAGATTCTCTCCATTCTCAAGCCAGACAGCCTAAGGAGATTCACATCCCCCTAATCTGATCCAGAGCTCCTGAGCTCTGTCCTGAGAGAGGACACTGCTGTGTGCAGGGGGCAGCTCTTGCTGCAGGCTGCACAGTGGCAATCCATCTCCAGCTGAAACAAAGGGATGCAAGTGACAAGTGATCAGGACCTGGCCTGGGTCACTGATCAGCAAAGTTCTCACTGTTTTTTTGCCGTAAGAAGTCCATTTGGTCAGGTGTCTCCATGGCAGCCTTGCAGGAGGGGATGTTCTGAACTGGTGGATGGCAGCCAGAGTGGCTGCTATTGGCTAAGGGGCACTTGGCACAGTACACTTGTCCTTACACCTGCCTGTGTGGAATCTCAGGAGAGAGGGAGAGGTGGGGAGAGGCTGGCTCCTCCCCACATCTCACATCTTCATTTAGGCTGTGCTAGAAAGAAATTACCCCCCCCTGTAAATAGCCTCAGAGATTTTGGAGGAAGAGAGCCGTTTAAGACTGGGCAGCAAGAACCCCCAGGATGAGGATAACCATCCTCCTGAGCCTTCTGTTCCATGCTGCAGCTGCTTCTCACCAACTGTGAGTGATGCTGAACTCCTGTTTTAGTCTCTTTCATGAAGGCATCAGTCTAGCTAGATGGACCACATCCCATGCCATCAGCTCTCATGCTTCCTGCTCTATCAGATCACCCCAAGGAGTAGCTGACTCATATACCCTGCTCCCATGCCTTTGTTTGACTCTTGCAGGTCAATACAAGCCAGCTTTTTGGGGGTCTTCCAGTGGTCTTAGGCCCACAGATGATTTGCTCTGCAGTTGCAATGCCAGATCAAATCATCAGCATCTAGGCTACAAGGTTATGAAATCACTTCTGAAGACTGCATGGGATGTTTTTGGGGAGTTCAGGAGATTACTGGAATAAGGGGTTTGAAAACAATTATAGGGCTACACTTAAGCTAATCAAGCAGAAACTATTTCTCAAGTTTCAGTGAAGCAACCACTTTGCTGGGCTCACTGTTGCTTTTGAATGTTAATGGAAGCCATGGAACACTCCTGGGGGATTCTGCAGTAGTGGGCCACAGCAGGGAAGCTTTCTTACACCTCTTGAGACCTCAAACTGATGCTACCTCTGCTGTCTTCCCCACCACCCCCCAGACATTACCTGGTGGTGATCCCTGCAGCTCTCCAGTACCCATCCACCCAGGTTGCCTGCCTCCATATCACCTGTCATGATGCAAAAATTCAAGTGAATCTGGCCTTGGAGCGCTCTGCGGGACAGGAGCTCTTAATGCAAGAAACCATCCAGAAGAAGAAGGCTTTCCTGTGCACTAAGTTCTGGGTGAGCCACCCTAGGCAAATGCTATCACTGATTTTCCTTTCAGGAAAATGCTTGTGCTACTTCCTGACCAGGGGTGATGTAGGTAGGGTCTACTTTGTCTTGGTGTGAGCCTTTCAGGAAGAGGAATGGGTGGTGAATAGGGATGCACAGCCCAACACAGTCTGTTGGTTGGCACTGAATTTCCTCCCTGAATCTAATTTTTAAGTGGAATTTACATTCGTTAAAATCTGCCAGAGTTCTGGATACCACCTGTGTCCTTCTCCTCCATTACAGACCAGAGGAAGCAGCTTTAGCTCTTTCTGAAGGATTTGTGCAGGTTCACAGCTAAAGCTTGGGGAAATGGTGTCTTGTAGGACATACTGCAGTTTCTGTAGTACCTGAAGTCAGGCAGCAACTCAGCTCTTGGTAGCTACTGAAGACTAGCTGGATGGAAATGGACATGCTTGTTGTTTCTAAACAGCATCTTAGAGGTTATTTATTGTTGGTGAGAACTTAGCAAAGATCTGGGATAAGGCAGACATGTCTAAGCAATATCCCTTCTGTTATACTGTGTATTCTGTGCTGAGGCTGCTGGGGTCTTTGACGTTCAGAGTCTTTCTGGTTGTGTTTTCTACTTTGGATTTCTGGCTTGCAAGTGCTGGGTAGTTCTGAAAGACTAACATTCGAGGCTGTGCAACTGCTTGATATCTCTCTTTTGATTCTCTGCTGTCATCTCCCACCTCCCTGTCATCTGCCCATCTTCCTGAACAAGTCTGAATACTCAAAAGTGTCTTGCTTGTCACCAGTGGGAAAAAGGACTGATTCCATGACAGGCAGGGCCTCCTGCTGTTCATGTAGGACTGTGTGAGATCTGGATGTGGTCTGGTTTCAGAGGCTGTTGGTGATTGTTCCCTCCTGGCACAGTGGGAGGGAACCAGTTAGTTGTCCCACTTTACTCTCAGAAGATTACCTGGGGCCTGTGTACTCTCCTCTCTCTGTCTGTACAGGTTGCCCCTCCAGCTGATGGCACAGAGGAGGTTGCCACTGTAAAACTGACCATCACAGGAGATGGGGTCAATGTTGAGGAGCAGAAAAAGGTCCTGATCTGCAAGGCCAGGAATGGTGTCATCATCCAAACAGACAAGCCCATCTATGAACCAGGGCAGACAGGTGAGATGCAAATGGGAGCAGCTGGGGGTCCCAGGCTTTTTGCTGGTTGCACCATATGGAAAGACTGTGATGCCCTGGAATGCATGAGCAACCTTAGCAGAAGTCTTTGTGACCATGTCTCTTGCTGAGTGGTATTTTCAGTGTTTGTCATGTCTGCTTGTGATGACTGTGGAGTAGCAGGAGACAGTAGATAATGATAGTCATGTCCATGGGACCTTACTCCACGCTTCTCCTTCTCTCTGCTTCACTCTCAGAACTAGTCTGAAAGGCACAGAACACGATATCCAACAGAAACAGAACAGACTGGGGATACAAGCATCATGCAGTCACCCTAGGACAGAATGTTAGTGTCAGATGTTACCAAAGTGTGTCTAGAATGGAGACAGGGGCTGGGGAAGCATGTGGATAAGGGCTCCACAGGGAAAAACTGAGATCTGATAATATATTCCCTGATTTCCTTGCTTTCAGTGAAATTTCGCGTTGTGACTCTGGACGAGGAATTCCTTGCTCTCAACGATTCGGTAAGCAAGTCCTGGGGGCTGCGGAAGGGGCTGCCTTGTACCATGCATGGATCCTACCTCCTTTCCACCCTGCTCATCTGCCAAAGCTCCAAATTTTCCACATTCACACCTGGCAGGTTTTATGAGTACGCAGAGGGGAATAGTAACTGCTGGGAAGGTGGCAGAGGCGTGCACGTCTCTTGTTCATCTTGGTAGAACAGTCACACAACTGCAAGTGTGGGACATACTGATTCCTGATGGGATGGTGTCACAGGGGGAGTGAATAGATTGTAAATCAGGTTTTCCTTCTTGTGGGGAAGTGTGCTTTTAATCTGCACCCTACAAGTTGGAATGTGGGAAATGCTGCTTAGACATCAGGGCAAACTTTTTGATTGCAATAATGTGGAAATGTGCCCAGAAAAGGCATTTTCATCATTGGAGATGTTCAGAACCCAGCTGGAGAAGGCTATGAGCAATCTGCTCAGGAAGACATGTTGCAGCAGGATGTTGGATTAGGGGGTCTCCAGAGGTTCTTTCCAAATTATGTGATCCTATACCTCTGTAACCCTCTTAAGATTGCACCTGAACCATAGCTAGGTTTGTTTGGCCAGTGACTTCTGAGTTTTTCTGTCAGGAAGTCATTAGCAAGCGCTGTGTGACCTCCAGATTGGTTTTTCCTTTCCCTTTCTCCAGACCTTGCTGTAATGAACCCACCTGGTATTTCTCCTTTTTGGTGGCATTTGTTTTACTTTGTATTGTTGTCAGTGCCCTTAAGTTTCCAAATCACCAGTTGCACATCCTTCAGAGAGGGCTCTGAGTCTGAAATACCTTGTATGTGGTGCTGGCATGTGTTTCTCTTTTCTAATGTTTTTGCATTTTTTTCTCCCCAGATTTCCCTGCTTCTCCTGGTGAGTGATGCTGAAATCTCATGTTAGAGTAACGGCGATGGCAGTCATTTCAGTCAATATGTGCTGTTCATATTCAGTTTCTGGTGGATTTTACAGAATATTCCACTCTGAATAGAATAATAGACCTTCTTTTTTTGTTGTTGGATGTTAAATTCTTAAACTAACATACCCCTCTCAGCTCCTTTTTTATGCACTTCTTTGAGGTTGTGCTCCCAGGCACTTCAGTAGAAATCTATTGCTCTAGACTTGCAAGAGAATAAATGAAAAAAAGTTAGAACTGTGAAGAATCTTTGCTTGGTATCAGAATTTAAATAATTGTAGAAGGAGGCTCAGATGCTGGGAGCAGAATCTGAAGATTATCCTGTCCTCAAAATTTCCCGATCAGTCTATACTAAACATCATTTCCTTAGCTATAGAACCTGGTAGTCCACAACACTGAAATCCTGAGGCTCAGTTCCTGTGGGACGTGGATCAATGTAGATGCTGGAACAACTCTTTCTTTCCTGTGGGTGTAGGACCCTAAGAACAACCAGATAGAGCAGTGGCAGAACGTGGTCCCCCAGGACGGGATTGCAGACCTGTCCTTCCAGCTGAGCGACGAGCCCCTGCTGGGAACGTACGTCATCAACGTCACCAGCGCCACAGCCTACGGCAGCTTCTCCGTCAAGGAGCCGGGTATGAGCACACAGGGCTTTGTCTGAGCTGCTGAGGGAACCTGGCACTCCTGCTCCAGGGAGCAGGGTGTTTACTCCTTGATAACCTCCTAGGAGCACATGGGAAAAATAGTAGCATCTGTCATAGAAAAGAGTCTGGGCTGAGGCTCAGGAGAGGAGACCACTTGGGGACCCTGGTTTAGTGTGGGAGGAGGAGGAGTGTTGTGCATGGCCCCAGACCTTTGACACAGCTGACTCCTATGGATCTCAGAGTCAGATAAAGCAGGGCAATTTAGGATGGGCTTTTCCAGAGAATATGAAGTCCAGTGCCCTCTTGATGGCTTAGGAAGGCTGACCTGAAACAGAGGCTGGACAGAGCTAGAGAATAAACTAGGTATTTATTAAAAGACTTCCAGGACTCACCCTAGGCATTGCAGGAACCTGACCAAGGCTGCACCCTGGGTGGGTTAGGGAATGCCACACCAAATGGCTACCCGATCACGAGCTTTTACATTTTTATAAGTTTTGGTGCATTTGCATATTGGGGTTTAATTGTCCAATTACAGCTTCAGGTTGTGAGGTCCCATCCTTCTCGTTCCTCCCTTCAGTTTTTTGTGCTTTTGGGTTGAAAGTTGTCCTTGGTCCTCAGCAGGAAAAGGATTTGTTTTGTCTACCTGCTCTGTGAGGAGAGCTTACTGGCACTCAATGTGTGAGGCTCAGAATTACACCCCCAGGCAGCACAGAATCTGAAAATATGAAAGCTAAAATCTAAGGCATCACTCCCACTTCCCTTTTATTCCCTAATCAGCTGTATTGGAAGGCTAGCCTTCTCTCAGTGAAAACAGCTGTCAGAAGTGGAGGGACATGGGCATGTTTGGTTCTAGCTTGGAAAGGAGCAAATCATCCTGGGCCTACACACAAATCTGTTAAAGATACATGGAAAATCTTTCCTTTCCCCTTCTCACCACCCTCCTTCCCCGTTTCCTGTCCCTTATTCCACCACAATCTGTCTTTATGTTAATTCTTTGTGAAGGCTGTCCCCGGCCTGTGTTTCCTACAGTTCTCTGTTTTTCCCTTCCAGTGCTGCCAAAATTTGAAGTGATCTTTGAGGTGCCAAGTCAGATTTATGCACTAGACACAACCTTCCTGCTCCGGGTGTGTGGCAGGTGAGGATTCTGACGGGAGGGATGGCCCTGTGTTAATTTCTGGCCTGATGTGCACAAGATGGATGGGTAACCATGAGGAGCTAAGGGCAAGTTTACTACACTTCAGTCAGAAAGCCAGAATCTTCCATGGCAGCTGTTTGCACCCTGAGGCAACACAAAACATTCCTGTAACTATCATGCTGATATTCTAATGCCCCTTTTCTAAAAATGCTCCATGAATCTCCACATAAAAAACCTGGGGGAACAATCCACCCTTTGACAAGAAACTATTTGTAGGACAGGCCGTAGCAGATATGTGCTGTTCATCTCCCTGGAGAACAAACTCATGGGAAATGATGGGAAGCTTTTCCAGATTATGCTCAAGTGGAAACTTGAGAGAGGCACAAAGAAATGGTCTCAGGCATGATCCAAGGACAATGCTGCAGCTAGCCCCATGTAAAGGTGATTTTTTAATAGAAGGCACATTTTTAATCGCCCATGTTTCTGTTTGTAAGATGATGAATGCCTTCAGCCCATCCTGGGGTTATTGCACATGATGCTGATATGTAGTGCAGTTAGCACCCTACATACCCTACAACACTCTGGTTACCCAAAATAATTTAGTTTGATGCTAGTTATATCATAAAGCCCTTGATCTCCCATCACTGCACAGCCCTGGCCTGACCCCACTTGCTGAGTCAGGACTCCTGGGCCTGCTGTATGGCTGCCACCCTTGTGCTACATTGTGAATATCTGGCAGTGAGTGGGCTCTGGGGCTAGGCAAAGCAAGCCATGTGCTCTCCCACTGTGTCTGACTGTCTCTTCCTTTCCCTGCTCCCCCAAACAGACACACTCGTGGGAAAAGCATCCAGGGGATGGTCCATGTGAGCCTTTGTCAGAAGATAGCCCCGTTCCTGCCCAGTGCTGCCAAACCTGATCTCTGTCACAAAATCAGCAACCAGGTGAGATGCTTAGGAAGAGACGAGCCATATTCAGAGGCATTTGTGCTCAGCCTCAGGGTAAGACAAGGCTGCTGGGTCCTTTAGCTGAAGAAATAGCAATGTTAACCCACTGTTTTGGCAGCTTGGCCACTGCTACTGGTGCTGCTTTTCAGCAGCTGTGGCTCATCATGTGCCTGCTGCACATCCTGGGCTGCAATGCCAAAAGCACCCCGAGAGCAGGGGTTCCGTGCCGCTGTTCCTCTGCCACTTCTGTAACTTCCAACCCCAGTGCCTTGCTCAGACCTCATTTCTTCTCTCTGTACTTTTAGACAGATGAGGCAGGTTGCTTCTCCACAAATGTGAGCCTGTCCTCCTTCAGCCGAGACTTCCGCTACTATCGGGACAGCATAGATGCAGAGGCCTCTCTGGTGGAGCATGCCACAGGTAACTCTGCAATTTCTGGTGCCCGGGAAGAGGCAGGTGAAGAGGTGCTAATTTGACCAAAAGCACTGGAGACTTTCAGACTAGCAAGGGATCTGAGCCTTCTGAGCCCATTGGGGCCTGCTATCCAACCTCATAGATAGAGACAGAGACAGCAGCCCTTGACAGTGTGACACACTCACTCTGAGTGTGGTGTCAGGTGGTGAGGCTCTCTAAAAGCTAGGAGTTAAGTGGGAGGAAGACCAGATACCCAGAATCTTGGGCAGATCACCATTGGGATGTGAAATGTATGTGCAGATGAACGTGTCCATCTGTACTACCAGTGGGTCACTGCAGGGAAATTACTGAGGAGTGCTTGGCTTTCTTGCTCCCTCTCTCATGTTTCTGTCTTGCTGCTTTCATTCAGAGGTACAGGTCAATGCTTCCCGCAAATTACTTATCTCCAGGATTGGTGGGATGGCCTTGTTTGATGACGTGAATTCTTACTACCACCCTGGACAGATGTACAGAGGAAAGGTAATGCCCAGTTTCAGTTCTTTGAAGGGGAGAGCATGAGCAATAATTCACAGTAACCTTTACTTACTGTCTTTTCTGACCCCATTTCTAGCCAGGGGCTTGGGAGGGCACAAATGACTCCCAGAGACAAAACTCTTGAATTGTCCAATGTCACAATAGCACCCAAGACTGACATTTACCAAATAACCCATGAGGGGGAGCAGCTATGGGCTTTAATATGTGGGGTGCAAACCCAAACATTTGGAATTTCAGCAGCCAGGAAGTCTTCTGCTGTGAAGGAGTGAATAGCATTGGAGGTTGGACCAGATGACCCACTGTGATCCCTTCCAACCTTACCCATTCTGTGATTCTGTAATTCTGTGAATGAGCATGGTAGTGCAAGCAGTAATATGAAAGGAGCAGTGGCAATGTTGATAAAATTATTGGTGACTGAAAGAGTGATCTTGCAGTCTTTGGAAACACTGCTCCTAATTTGGGGAAGCCAGAGATTCTGTCTGCTAATTAGATTCTTCTGCACTTCTCTTGCTCCTCATGATGTTCTCAGATTAAAGTAATAGATTACCAAGGCAAGGCACTGAAGAACAAAGAAGTCCTCCTTGTAGTAAACTGTGCTGAGCAGCAATTTAGACAGAAGTACATCACTGGGGACTCTGGAACAGCTTCATTTAGCCTGGACACCTCTGCCTGGAACAGCACCTTGGCCTCCCTGGAGGTAAGTGAGAAAGTGTGTGTCTTGTGGCAAGGGTATGTGTGCATGTCAGAGCTATTTACTGCCCCACAGACATCTTCCTTGTTCCTTTCTGAGGGAGAGTAACTCAAACCTGAAACACCTCAGCATGTTCTAGATCTTGGCTGAGATTTTGGCTCTCCCTCCGAGAGCTTATTCTCCAGGTCCCCGTTGCTTTCCTCATGAGCTCTCCACAGAGAGACCTGTCCTTTGGCATTGCTCAGATCATCTCACCAAGGTGATTTGCAGCTGACCTGCTTAACTAGAGAAATTACCTAGTTTGTTTTTTTTGTCTCACCAGGCAAGCATCCTGCATCAAGATTCAGACAGAGAGCCTGGGACAGTTGACTTGAGTTACCAGAGAGCCTCTTATTTCATACATCCATTCTACAGCACCAGCAGGAGCTTCCTCTCTATCGTCCGTGTGCCAGAGACAATGCCCTGTGGTAAAACACAGTCTGTCCAGGTGGACTTCAGAATTTATGAGGAAGACCTGGAACATGGGCCCAAGCGTGTCATTTTCTCCTACTTTGTGAGTTTCTGGGAAAACACTAGTGGGGGACAGCTGAAGGCCCAAGATCAGCATCTCTTAGAGGTTCAAGCCTGGTATTTGATAGTCTTGGCTCAGGCCGGGATAGAGAGTTTCTCCAGCCATCATGGAACTGGATCCTGGTTTTGATTCTGGTACTGCAGTAACAACAACAAAGACAGAACCTTTATTTTAGGCTCTGCACAGGTGCAGGGCAGGTATTGGCCTTACCTGTCCTCCCCCATGTCACTTCACCCCTGAGCTCTCCTTACTAGCTGAGAGCAAATAAAGCTAATATTCCTCCCCCAGCCCCCATTTAATATCTCAATTTAATTTCAGGGTTACTTTGATCTTCTTAGTGATCCCAAAGGCTATGTGACTATGTGACCATCCCTTTCTGTGTTCTTCTCTAGGTCACAGGGAAAAGAGGGATAGTCCATGCAGGTCAGCAGACGGTTTGGGTTGGGCTGCCAAGAAGTAAGTGCACTCCCCAGTGTCATGTCTAGCAAGCACTCAGTGGTCCGTGGCATCCACTCTTATTTGGATCAGTGGCATAAATCTCCCAGCAACGTAGGGGTGGCTCACCACTTGTGTGCTGCATCAGAGCACTGTGCCTTTCCAGATTTCACATTCCCTTTGCCTTCCTGCATTGTACCAAAAGACGAACACTCAGCAATTCCCAGCCCATAGGCTCATCCTCTGTTGTCTTCAGGTCTCCTTTTGCTGCTGCTCCTGCAAGCAGCATGAAACTGTAGCCTTACCCTCCATAGCAACTGTGTCTACAAATAATCTGGGTCATCATGATGCCGCAGTTCATAATTTTGATGTCTGTTGACTCATTGTTGCCTATTTCTCCAGCTCGTCTTTTTTAAAACCTGCGTTATAAGTATTGGGTGGTGGGATGGGAGATGTTGGGTGAGAGGAGGCTTTGAAAGATATCTGAGACTCTCACTCTTTCTGAAGCCAAGCTTGAACTCCAAAGTACTGTTTCGTGCCCCCAAGGCAATAAAAAGAAAAGTTTTTTGCTGGTCTTGAATCCAGCAAAAACCTAGATCCAGAGATGTGATGATTGTTTCAGAAGTCTCCAGAAATCTCTTTGGTCTTGAAAGACTTCAGTAAAAGAGGAAAGGATTTAAACAGGCACATGCAGAATGGCAAAGCTGATCAGACTCTGTTTTCACTACCAAATCTACTTCTTCTTATTCCCTCTCTTCTCCATCTAGTGCTGGAAGGCTCCTTCTCCATCCCTCTTACGTTCAGCTTGACCTATGCCCCAGCTCCTAGACTTGTTGTTTACGTCATCTTCCCTAATGGAAAAATCATTGCTGATTCTGCGATCTTCAGTGTCTCCACGTGTTTCAGCAACAAGGTAGGGTTTGTGTGTGAGTGACTAATGCCTAAATGTGTGAGCATGGACGTGCCTGCTGCAATGAAAGGAGGGCTGTGTCGCTGTGTGTGGCTGATACTGTCTGTGATGCTGTCACAGGAACTGCAGTTTGTGATTGCTGAGGTGTGCTGTGATGCTTGGAGCAAGTGTGTGCTCAGCATTGTGGGGGCTGCTGCAATGTTTGGGAAAGGCAGAGAGTTGCTGTCTGTCTCCATAGGCAACTGCAGCCTGGTAGGATCATAGATAATCCAGCCCAGCACAGGTCATTTGTTCTCATGGGCTGCTCTGCTGCTGCAGCAGAAAATTAGAATTGCTAGTACTTGGTATTGGGATGACATCGGAAAGTAATGGAGTAATGGAAGAAGTGGATTTTACTGGCCATCCAGAAAGGGCTGAGTGCATCTGGTCATTTTGACATCCTTGGGAATCTGTATTCTTGGCTGTGTCTTGCACTCCAAAGGTGAATTTCTGAGAGGGCATTATCCCTGCTCCACAACTGTTTGTCTGCCATAGACAGTCAGATTCAAGCAAGAACAGAAAGAGTTTCAGGGAACTGAGGCCAACCCCAAAAACAGCCTGAAGATAAGGACTGGGCTTATTTTTGATCTGGGGCCCCAAAAGAAGGGCTTTCATAAGACAGCTGTGAGATGAGTGACCATGGCTGGCTGGTTTGCTGGGTAAAGAAGAGAGAACTGTGCTCTGACACGGGAATGTCTCCATGTGCACACTGATGGCTACCCCTCTGCCATCTTTCCTGTTAGAACCTCAATGTGGTGGTTTTTAAATACCTTCTGGGGGTCCTTGGGAGGTTCCTTGGGTTTCTATCCAAGGCAGGTCTTTGGAAACTCTCTTCATGTAATTCCCTTCCCTGCTTGGGAAGTGGTAGGGAGGCCACTCTTAGAAATGTCACTCAGGCATTGCCTGCATTCTTCCCATCCAGGTGGAGCTGAGCTTCTCAAGTCCAGAGACTCTTCCTGGCTCACAGCTTGGCCTCCGCCTGCAGGCAGCTCCTGGCTCCACGTGTGCTGTCTGGGCTGTGGATCCAAGTGCCTTTTGGACAAAGCCAGGAAAAGAACTGAGCAGCCACTTGGTGAGTGAGCCTGCTCTGACATTTTCCCTTCCCTCCTGGCAGGAGGCGGGAGGGAGGCCACTGCACCTGTGCAGAATTTAACTCCGGGAAACCAAAATCACGGCCTGGAGGGGTCAGCAGCGCTCCTGGTGTGGGTGGGTAGGGATTAGGGATTGGGGATTAAGGAAGAGGTTGAGCATCACACAGTGGTAAAACGGCTTCTGTGCTGGCACTATCAGAGGAGAGCCCGGGAAGCGACAGCGATCCTGGGCTTTCTGGCACACGTTCACACACAGTAGCCAGAAGCAACTCAAACAGGCCTTGGAGGCCTGGAGGAGAGGAAGGGAATGCCAAGCTTACTTGGCACTGATTATTTTTTTCCTTGCTTTCTCAGGTCTATGGGCTGTTCCCATCTGTTTATAACTCCGGGTATCCTCGCCAAGTGTCTGAAGATGATCGTTCATGCGGCTTCCCAAATTATGATGAGCCTGATGTGTTTACAGCATTCAGGGTAAAAATGGTTGATTTGGTGGGTGGAGATAATTCACGAACCGAAGGAAATGTGGCCCCTGACTTTATCAATATCCAAGGGATGCCACTGTGGACAGGACAGTGAACAGGTGCAGTTTAGGCCTTTGTAACTCACTTGGTATTTGAATAGGTGACTTGAAATGCATAAAGAAAAATCATTGTGTGATTGCCACACTTGGGTTGTGTGACTCAGGATGCCAATGATTATTCATTACTTTAATTGGATTTCACACAATTTGTTTAATCTTCATAGCATGAGCAATTGCACCCTGCAGGCAGAGAAGGCATAGTACCCAAATGATCATGTGCTTGAAAAGGAATAAATTTGGCTGACTCAGGCCACATGAATTACCTTAGGAGACCTTGTTTGCCCATTGCCGGGGATCTGAATTATTCCTTCTTAAAATGAAACAAGAGAACACAGAGGACAGCCAAGTCCCCACTGCATGAGAGTACAGGAAGGCACAAGGGGAGAGAAGAGAGGACAATCTTCTGGTGATTAATTTTTTTCCTACAGGAAATGGGGTTGAAAATTATGTCCAACACCAATATCAAGAAACCCAGAGCATGTCCAACCACTCCATTGACAACTGTGCTGCGGGGAACAGGAATGCTTATTTCCAGGCACATGTTGACGTTTGCCCAGCCCCATAAAGTGTATAACAGTAAGCATTTGCCAGCTGTTTCTTCTTACACGGGAGGCTTAGTCTTTCATGTGAAAGCAGTCCTGGGTTTGAGCCAAGAGGTAGCAGTTGCTGTAAGTGCAAATGGAGGAGAAAGAGGGTTTCCTGTCCCTAAACCTGTTGTGCTAATGTGAGGGCTGTTAGTGGGATGTCTGGATCCCATGCTTTATCTCTAGAGGGAGGGAAATATTGCCTGTCCCATGGTGCCTCCACATGCAAGTAAAGCCCAAAGCACCTCTGACATTTGAAATGAGGCAAATTTTAAATTTGGGACAGCACATTTTGTTCTGTTGCCATGCTTCCCAAGACCTGACTGAACTTGCTGCAGCCTGAGCTGTGCTGGAGCTCCTCTGCTCTTAACCAGGACCTGAGGACCCCACGGTGACTATAGGTCTTTGTTGTTTCCAACAGAGCATCTGACATCGACCTATCAGCCCACGATGTTTCCACCTTTTTCTTCAGCTGAAGAGAAAGCACACAAGCATTTTCACCAGACCTGGCTGTGGGATCTGTATTCTGTGGGGTGAGTAATCTGAGGAGTGGGGGTTTAGTCTGGGTCATTTTGTGTGGCTGGGAGTGGCAGCAGATACAGCTGAGTTTAGATCATAGGCAGCTGTGCAAGACACTTAAGGACATACATTATGGGGCTCATACCTGTAGGCTGTTCATTGCTGGAGCTGATGTATGCATCATATGCGTTCTCCTCTACTAGAAGTGCTGGTCATCCATGAGAGGTGGCTAGCACAGGAAAATTGAAAAGCACGAGGTGCAGCAAAGCAGCTTAGTTTACTGCCTACGCTCTGCTTTTGGTAGTCCTGTGGGCTTGCATTTCCCAAAATGTGCTCACAGATGTATCCTAGTATCCAGGGGAAGCTGATGTCCATAGAAGTCCTTCACAGGACTGAAAAGTGTGTCCTGTGAGAAAGGCTCAGTGTGTACACAGGGTGTGCTGAGAGAGCTTTCAGAGATTTTTCATCTGAGACTTCAAGATTTTCTTGTGCATTCTCTGAAGACTGAAATATGCTCAAGGCTGGATCCTGAGTGTATTTCCCGTCAACATCTGCCCTCTCCTGCCTCCACTGTCCTTACAGACACATCCACCTCTTCACCCCTAGCAGCAGATATTTCCTCTGTACTTGGTCACCAGCCTGATCTGAGCCACCAAAAGGTTTCTGTGTTGTGTATGTTGCCTTCCTGTACATGCATGGTAGAATAAGCCAAATAATACCAGTATCTTTAGCTATGTCTGCTTTTTGTGTTGGCTGTGGTGGCAGCTGCAGAACAGTCTGCTCCTCTCAGAAGTTGTGGTGTGTGCACAGAAAAAGTCTCTGCTCTGCCCTCATGTTGGGCTTTAAGCTGTCAGTGTCTCACAGGACAGAGAATGGCTGGATCGACCTCATCTGCTAAGCCCTATTGCTGCTAGTCCTGTTGCTCTGCTGGTTTGGGGTTTTTGGTTCTCCATTTCTAGGCTGGGAAGAATAAGACTGCTGACATCTGTAAGCCATTTTTAGATGTGCAAAGGGCAAGTGCTGTCAGTGACTGATGGCATCTTGCAGCCATGTAACCTATTGAGCCAAGTGTTCTGTCGATATAAGCATCTGAGGCGGGGTCCCCACTTCTGCAAGGACTTCCTTGTAACCCTGCAAGGGCTGCAAATTCAGTAGGGGTTGGCCTGAGGTGAGGGGACGGGGTGCTCTGCAGAGGAGGACACAGAGCAGGTCACCTGGTGTGGCATACAGCATCATTCAATTAAGTGCTTCTGTCACTGACTGCTTCTCCCCAGCGCCAGCGGGAACAGGAGTGTCACCGTCACTGTGCCTGACACCATCACGGAATGGAAAGCAGGAATGTTCTGCACAGGACGTAACGGCTTTGGCTTTGCTCCAGCCTCCCGGCTGAGTGTTTCCAAGCCCTTTCTGGTGGAGCTGCCACTGCCATCTTCTGTGGTCCAGGGTGAGACCTTCAACTTGAAGGCCATGGTCTTCAACAACCTGCAGCAATGCATGAGGGTAGGTGAGCCCTGATAGCCTCTGCAAGGAAAACGGGGCGTGGCTGACACCTGGGGCCGGTGATCATAGAAACATAGGGGAAGGGACCTTAAAGATCACCCAGTTCCTAATCCCATTTGAGAAGCCATGGCAATTCAGTGACTTTCCATCTGACTGGAAAAGGGAAAACATTACTTCCACTTTTAAAAAGAGAAATAATGAAGCACCCTTGACAGGCTTGCGAGTTGGTTCTGTGCAAACCCCATGAAGTTCAGCAAGGCTGAGTGCAAGGTCCCACACCTGGGTTGGGGCAATCCCAAGCACAAACACAGACACACTTGTGGCCCTTGATAACCTTGGCCAGTTTTCCAGGACTTTAATTTTCCCAGCCTCATCCCTGGCTAATCAAGCAATCTGTGTGTATTCCTCTGGGGCTGTGCCCCTGCTTCCACCCTCTGTAGGCTTCCTTTTTGTGTTGTTGATGTTTATTTATTGCCACCTGCCATCCCTGCTGCCCCTCAGATCCAAGTGACCCTGGAGGAGTTTGCACACTTCCAGCTGAAGCCATGCAAAGGCTGTGTCTACAGCAGCTGTTTATGTGCCGGGGAAGCCAAGACCTTTCAGTGGAGTGTCACAGCTGAGCAACTGGGTGAGGAGCACAGGGAGGTGGGGTGGTGGAATTGGGAAGGGATGGGACCAAGATGAGGATGTTTTGTAAGAGCTGACATAGAGTGAGGAGCTGTTTGCTCTGTTACCCAGAGAGTACTTTTTTGCACTTATCCTATGGTCATGGTTACTCACAAGCCTGTGCTAGGAGGTACAGAGACATACAGGGCTATGATCAAGATTTTTGTTGTCAGCGGGTGATGTCTACTATATTAAGGGGAAGTGTTTCCTCAGAAGGTGTCTTATGCACCTAAACGTGTGTTATTTTCAGGGCTCATGAACATCACCCTGAGCACAGAGGCTGTGGCCACCAAAGAGCTCTGTGGTGAGGAGATACCATTCGTCCCAAAACAAGGACAGAAAGACACCATTACCAAACTCATTCAAGTCCGGGTCAGTCAAGCTGTTCTGTTACCTAAGCCTCAAAGTAGGCTTTGTGCAATTCCCAGATTTTGTGCGTGTTAATTTTAGGAGTTATCCCTTGCTATTCAAAATGTGTAATTATCATCTCAGGGCGTGAGGGCTGATGGATGTAGAAGGTAAAGGGATGTCCTCCACTTCATACCATGGAAAACTTTAAGCACTCTTTTATGTCCTTGCCCCCTGAGTTCTCTGCTGAATCTTGCAGCACCATTTTCACAGATATTCAGAATTTAAGATATTCTGAAAATGCATGCTGGTTTCTGATCTGAAGTGAAAATGATTGAAAGTAGTTTGCATTTTTGTATGATAATGATGATACTCCAGCTGACTGTCCACCCTGAACAAGGATTCTGAATACACCTTCTTCTAATCCACTTGTAATCCTGTTTCTCTCCTGGGTGCTCATTAAAATGCTACTTTTATGTGCTCCAACAGCCAGAGGGAGTGTTGGTAGAAAAGGCTCACAGCTCCATCCTGTGTCCCGAAAAAGGTAGATGGATTGTTTTCTTCTTTCACCCTGTTCATCTCCCTCTTCTTGCCTAACCACCTTCAGGGTATTTCCACGTGCTGAACTATTTTCTCTGTCCGCATGATGAAGCTACAGAAGTGTGCTCTAATTGTGGTGCCAGCTAGGGCTTTCTCCCAGGCAGGGATGTGGGGAGGTCTGGTCTTCTACCAGCAACATCCCTGGCACTAAATGTGGCAGCTTGAGGCCTTTTTCACCTGTGGAAACAAAACCACACTACTGAACACGGTGAGGCTGGAGGACATGGCTTAGGATTGCTATTCCTGTCCTGAATTTTATGGTGTATGATGGGGCCATCGGCTGATTTTGAGAACATGAGGGGCATTGAGAAGACAACCCTGCAACAGGTATCTTTAATGAGATGGAGTAACTTCTGTAGAGAAAAACAGGTGGCTTTGACCCATGAGCGTTTCCAGGAGAAAATCCAGGAGAAAACAACCTCTTTATAAAGAGAGGTGTTAGGACAGCACAGTTACCATGAGGTGGATGGAGGAAGTTAAGGGTGGAATGGGACATGGATTTTTGAAGTGATTCACAGTCTCTGTCACAGGAAAACAGAAAGCTATCACAGAACAGCCTTGAACAGTTTCTGGGGATTTTGGAGGGTTTTTTCACCAGAATCTCTTTCTTTTTCATTCTCCCCACACCTCACCTGACTGATGTCAGGGAATTCAACAGAGGAGTCTGTGTCCCTGGTGCTGCCTCTAAATGTGGTTGAAGGTTCAGTCAGAGCCACCATCTCGGTCACTGGTAAGGAATTAAGCTATGGCAGTACCCTTCCAAATCCCATATCTCTGAGTTTAGCCCTAGGAAAGCCCAAACCCAAAATTCCCCACACCCCATTTGAGGTTTCCAAAGATCCACTGCCCTGTTCTTCCCATATGTGTGGCTGTGTCTCCTGATTACTGACAACCTAAAACACTCAGCAAGGGAGAGAGTGTTGTGTTAATGAGTTCCCCTGCCAGGATGGGAATGTGCACAGTTGATGTGAGGGCACAGCAGAACAGAGAAGGTGGCTGGACAGAGGTGTCCCCAAACTGCTGTGCGAGGCCTACCTTGCTTGGTGCACTGCTGGGATCAGTCACAGGTGGGAGGAGGTGGATCCTACTGAGCAGGAGGTGGTCAGGGTGCTTATGTTTTGTCTCAGGTGACCTCATGGGGATGGCACTGCAGAACCTGGACCACCTGGTGCAGCTGCCCCATGGCTGTGGGGAGCAGAACATGGTGCTGTTTGCCCCCATTGTCTATGTGCTGCAGTACCTGGAGAAGACGAGGCAGCTGAGCCCCGAGATCAGGGAGAGGGCAACAGGATTCCTGCGCAATGGTGAGGACAAGAGGCTCACCTTGCCCCTCTGCCTTACCCTGTGTCCAACAGTCCCAGTTTCCTACTCCCCTTCCACCTGGAGCACTCCACCAGCTCTTCACAGCGATTTCATTGCAAATACCACTGTGAGCACTCATGTCCTGTCCTGCTTCCCAGGGTACCAGGTACAGCTGCACTATCAGCACACTGATGGCTCCTACAGTGAATTTGGTATCAAGGACGAGTATGGTAATACTTGGTAAGCCCTGGGCTCTCTCCCTGCTGTCTACCTGCTCTCTGACAGCCAGGAGGTGGGCAGCTTTCTGCTTGCAGCATGAAACCCTTGCTGTCCTATTGGATCCAAAGTGTTCTAGAAGCTTTGGGGACTAGGGTACCCCATGGTCCTGGGGATGAGCTGACCTTGAACCAGCATATTAGAACCAGTTTCAAACTCCCACTTTCTTTCCCCTCAATTTCTGCTTAGATTCTTTCCACTTATTCTTCCTGTTCTTTCATGCATTCCACCTCTATCAGTTTCTCTCTTCCTTCTTTCATGCCTTTTTTTTTTTTTTTTTTTTTTTTTTTTTTTTTTTTTTTTTTTTTTTTTTTTTTTTTTTTTGTTCTCCTCAATCAGGCTGACTGCATTTGTGGTTAAATGCTTTGTCCAAGCCAAGCCATACATTTACCTGGACAACCGAATTATCCAAGCTGCTCTCACCTGGCTGGAATTCCACCAGCTCCCCAGTGGTTGCTTCAAAAATGTGGGACAACTTTTCCACACTTTTATGAAGGTAGGAGCCAGTGCACCTTGAAGGACAACACCAAGCAGTTCTTGCCAAGTGTGCTGGTAATTGTTTAAATTCACTTGCCTGTGTTGTTGTGCTTTCTTGAGAGGGAGCAAGCCAGGGATAGGTGAGACCTCTCCTGAAAAGCTTCAGTATCTGCCTACTAATTTACCCAGATTTTTGGATGTATATGCTTTTTTTCTAGGGAGGTGTAGATGGGGAAGTCCCCTTGGCTGCCTACATCACTGCTGCATACTTGGAGGCAGGAGCAACACCAGAGGTAAATACTGGGATTCTCCGCTGTGCTCTTGCCTTAAGATCTGAATCTTAAAGAGCTTAGTGGTGGCACTGGGGCAGGCAACAGAGCAGCTTGGAGGGACTTGTGGGCAACTTAATAGAGTGAGTGAGGAAGATTTTACAGCTTCTCAGGAAAATCGCTTCCCTTTGAGGAGGACATCCATGGTAGGGAGGAAGTGAGGTTAAACTGCTGGAGACCACTGGACTTCATGGCTAGGTACTGTGTTGGCCATTTCCCAGGAATGAGCTGTTCATTCCCATCTCCCATCCCCTTGCTGATCCTACAAAGCTGAAGGCTGATTGTGAGGTGGGTGGAGCTGCCTGCACAGTCAAGTAAATAGATATAACATAGCCCCTAATAGGGTTAACTTTACAAAAAAAGCAGAAGTCTGGGAAAGGAGTGCTGTAGCGCAGCTGGAACCGCATGCTTAAGTAATAACAATAAGAGAGAGCTCTTACAAGTGCTAAGGATTGTAGATAGTTACTAGACTGTGGCACAGGCAAATAAAAAAACAATTAACTTGATGGAGAAACACAATTGTAGACATTGAGAAGTGAAGTTCTCTGGAAATCAGAAAAGTAAGAACAGAAAGCAGTGGGCTTAGGCAAAGAAAAAAGAAAAAGGAAGAGAGATGAAAATTAACCTCCTTTCTGCAATGTAATGTCCTTTAGGTCACCCTTTTTCCCCCCCAGAAGTACAATTATTTACTGTGAAGGTGAATTAAACATAGTCCCTGCTCAGCAGGCTGTGTGTACGTATTTTCAGTTGTAGAGTTTTGCTGCTGTTTTGTTTGGACTGGGAATTAAGACATGGTAGTGTTATTCCCACAGGAAAGGAATTCATTTCATTGAGAGGGCACTGCTGAGGCCCAAAACCAGCTCAGGGGGGAGGTCAGTCAAGCACCTTCCACCAAGGGCTGAAGACACTGCTTACTGATACAGAGAGTGCGTGTCTGGGCACAGAGTCACCCGGGGGAATGAACAGGGCGCTCTCTGTGCTGGCACAGGCCCGTGCATGTTTCTGCCTGTGTCCCAGGGCCGGCCTGGCTGACGGGGGCTGGTGTGTGCCCAGCAGCGTGTTCCTCTCTCCCACAGAGCACGGTGGTGCGCAGGGCGCTGGGCTGCCTGGCTCCCGCCCTCCCCAGGGCTGCCAGCACTTACACCCAGGCCCTGCTGGCCTACACCTTCGCCCTGGCCAAGGACTCTCAGCGCGCCCAGGAGCTCCTTGATGTGCTTGACCGAAAGGCCATCAGAGCAGGTACGGGGGCCTCAGTGCCAGGGGAGCATCAGAGAAGGGACAGGTGGCCTTCCTGAGCCCTTGGTGACGTGCAGCCTGGGAGGAACACAGCCTTACCCTCTAGGCCCCTCACGAAGGAGAGTTTTTAGACATCCACTGAATGAGCTCACGGCAGCGTGTGCTGCCAGCACTCTGGTGTGGGTGCTGGTTTCCTTCAGATCTCTTGCCCTTTTCTGGTACCTGAAAAGTGGAGGTTGGGGTTTGGGAGACTTGGGCATTCTTGTGCGGGACTGCGAAATGCCAGAGAGGAAAGCAAGCTGCCTCATGTCTTGTTACTCCCCGACCCTCAGGGCTGGCCACTGAACAGTTGGCTAGTATCTCGTAGTTAGTGGACCTGGCAAATACAGGCAATACAGAATGTGGACACCTGGGAGGTAATGCATATGCAGAATTTTGGCTATTAGTTTTTGTATGTCACCTTGACGTGGAATATGGAGTGTTAGTTATTGCAAAATACGCTGGTTTTCAGCTGCCCTGGTGATGTGATGACCCAACCAAAAGGTGTTTATCCAATGGTCTCTGCAGACACAAGCCACTGTGTCTAAGAGGAGTTCTTCCCTGACATCCCTCAAGATCCTCACTACTGCCTTTCTTTCCCAGATGGGCAGATTCACTGGAGTCAGACCTCATCCAAGCCCAGAACCAGTACAAGCCCTTGGTCACAGCCAGTGTCTGTGGATGTGGAGCTGACAGCCTACATCCTCCTGGCCCTGCTCTCCAAGCCAAATGTCACAGAGTCTGACCTCACCACAGCCTCTGGCATTGTAGCCTGGCTCACCAGGCAGCAGAATGCCTATGGAGGCTTTGCTTCAACACAGGTAACTCGTGGCCAGGGAAGGGGATGTTTCTTGAGAAAGAACCTCTGCAAGATAAGCACACAATGTATGCAAGTGTAAATGCTTTGGGCGAAGGAGCCCTTGGATACGGAGGTCCTCAGGTTGCTGATTTCAAGTGTCTCTGGATGTCAGAGATGCAAATGCAATTGTGTTTTCCTTTTCAGGACACAGTAGTGGCCTTGCAGGCATTGGCTAAGTATGCAGCACTGACACACAGCACGCAGGGGGATGCAGAGGTGAGGGTGAGGTCCCATGGAGGCTTTGGGAAGAAGTTCCAAGTCTCCCACCAGAACCGGCTGCTGGTGCAGGAGGCGGCACTGACGGAGGTCCCGGGCAAGTTCTTGGTGCAGGCCCACGGCAGCTGCTGTGTCTTTACTCGGGTAGGTCCCCACAGACCCTGCTGTGACCACCCTCATCTCCTCATCTTGTGAAAACCAAACTCTGTGGCACCTTTGTGGAAGGAAATGTGCATTGACTATGCTTTAATCCCAGCCCTGGTGCCAATGCAACAAACCTGTGTGTGGGAGGAAATGGACAGAGCCTGCCCAAATATGAGGACAATGATGCTTCCGTGGCTCTCAAGAGTACTAGAAGATGAAAATGTTTTATAGTGGTCCCACTGCTGTGTGCCTGGCTTGCACAGTCTCAATTGAAAGCTTGAGAAGGAGCCCATGGAAGGTTTCCAATCTGAGTGACCTTTATTTTGGGTACTGGGATGAGTGTGCTTACTGCATGGGATTTATTCATTCACTGTCTGGGGTCCCATCTTGAGGAGTTGAGTAGCCAGTGGAAAAAAAAGTGTCATAGATGATATCAAGCTAATTATCAATGTCTTAGTCTGTTTTTCTGTCTGTCCCTGCAGATGGTGCTGAGGTACAACACACCCTCCCCACAAGACTCAACATCCTTTGCCTTGCAAGTGAAAACTGACCCCATCAATTGCACCAAGGAAGATACACGCTCTGTTACTGTCCATGTCGATGTCAGGTGACTCTAAAGATCTCCTCCCACTTGAGAGGGAAAGCTGGGCATGGCTGGAGAGCTGAGGGTTGCTTCTTGGCTACAGTGGAGGCAGCAAGCAGTTTCAACAGGAGGGCCAGATGGAGAGCCTTGGCTCTTGCTGGGGAGCCTTGGCTCTTGCTTGAGAGAGGTGTGCTGTAGTCAGCTCAGACTGGGGATGCTCAGAGCAGTGCAGCCATCCTCTGCATCCTGTGAGAGGGAGCAGTGACTGCCTCGGCCCCAGCCCTGGCTGGGCTGCCTGGCTCAGGGCACTGCACACAGGGCTAGTGGTAAAGGGAAGGGAAAGCTGGGAGACACTCTCTTTTTAATCTTCTCCCCCAGGTACAATGGGAAGAAATCTACTTCCAACATGGTGATTCTGGAGGTATCCTTACTGACTGGATTTGCCCTGGCTCCAGGATCTGAGGTGTCTGTAAGAAGTGTGGAATCAGGGTGGGGATGTGGTGTCAGTGGGAGCATCTGTGCCCAAGGAGAGGGGAAGGCTGCATGGGAAGGTTGTGTAGGAAGGTGTTGCCTGTCTCTCCCTTGAGTGATCTCACCATCCTTTCCCCTCTGCCACACATCAAACTTGAACACACACGGTTGCCTCTTTCTTTGAGTCTTAAGGATGGTGATACTTCTGGCCCAATCAGTTTAGCATATCCCTCTCAGCTAAGTAGCCCAGGCTCTTGTCCTTGGGGATTGCAGGAACTGAGTGGCCCTGTAGGGAGATCAGCCTGAAGAGGTAAGAGTCCAAAATACATTTGGAAGGGAGTGAATGAGAATCTGCCCACTCAAACTTAGATAAACCTTGTTGGGATGTCTCACACTTTCCTTTCAAAGGACAAAACTAAATTGCTTCCTCCTCTCTCCTGTCCTAGCTGCAGCATGGGCACTCTGTGAAAAGAACTGAGAAAACACAAGGAGGTGTTGCCATCTACTTGGACAAGGTAATGTCTGTGCTGCTAGAGGAGCTGCAGGAGTGGAGGGCACTGCCAGAGTTGTTGGGAGAATCCAGGACTGGGGCTAGCAGATCAGAATATTCAAGATGAATCTTGAAATCCAGTGTTTGAGTCTACGGAGCTGTTATTGTCAGTTAATAGGATCAAGTTCAGGTGAGGAATAAAAAGAACAGCTTGTAACTGAATTGTCATTTATTTTCTCCCCCAGCTGAGCCATATCTCTGACACATATGTCCTGCACCTGGAGCAGGAGATTGAGGTGACCAACCTGAAGCCAGGCCATGTCCGGGTCTATGACTACTACAACCCAGGTCAGTGTGGCACCAGGGGGTGCCAGGGCTGCCTGGGTGTTTGCACCAGCTCTGTGCAAGGATAACTTAGATCTCTCCTGTTCTGTTGCAGAGGAGCAGGCCCTGGCTGACTATAATGTCTTCTGTATCTGAGGTAGGTGCAAATCCCCTCCTCAGCCCCCTGTACAGACCCAGCAGCCTTGTTATGCTTCCTCTGCACCCCATCCACTTCTCTGTGTCCCACTGGGGCCCTGTGTATTTGTGATCCAGCATGTTCCCTTCATCTAGGACTGTATCTGAAACTCCCTGAGCAGAATTCATGGTACTAGTTTTAGCTTATTATATTTGGGTATGGAGAGTTTCTCTTTCTGGGGAGGGGCTGAAATAAAACAAAAGATACTGGATCAAAACAAACAAACAAACAAACAAAAAATCCCCACAAAACCCAAACCAACCAACCAACCAACCAACCAAAAACCCCCCCCAAAAAAAAAACCCCAAAAAACCCCAAAAAACCACAACAAACCAACAAAAAACCCCAACCAACCAACAAAAAAAAAAACCAAACAAACCTCACCAAAAAAACAACAAACCAAAAAACAAACCCTTTCTTTTAGACTCCTTAGTGAGAGCCTGTGCTCCCTAGCTGTTAGTGTCCTGAAGTTAATAATTTGGGTCATATTATTTGCTCTCTGGGTTACTCTCTCTTCTGCTCTCATTTCTCCAGGGACTTGGACTGCTTCCTTACTGTCCACTGCTTTAGCTTACAGGGATCCCACTGGTGCAAGATTCCTTCAGGACAGTGGGCCTGCTGCATTATTGCTCCTGGTGTAATGAGACCTGTGTCACCTGGAAAGTCACATCTCAGACTTGGGACTTTGGTGTTGTGACACATCTCAGGTTGGATTTCAGGACTGACTCCAGCCTAACCTCTGCTGCTCATCCTGACAGCCATTACCTGGTGAATTTTTGAGGGTGTCTGATTAATTCTCAATGTTTTAATCCAAGGATTTTCTTGCTTGTAAAAAGAATGAAAATAAAATACAGATCACAAATCTGGGTACTGTAGTGTGTGTTTGCTTCTGCTCACTCTTTCCAGGTAAACACTGTCACAGAGTCCAAACTCTGTATCTGAGCTGTGTGACTGGCATTAATTTCCTCCAGCTCTGTTTTCTCCTCCAGCAGTGTTGTTGTCTTGGTTTGGGAAGACAGGCACCTGCCAGGGAAAGCTGGAGTTGCCCTTGGAATGGAGAATGTAAACACTCTCTCTCCAAATTATTATAATTTTGCAATTAAGGGCTTTCAGGCAAAGATTTGGGAATAGGAATAACAGTTCTTTACTAGGAATATTAACACAAATGTAGTAGTACAAAACACACAAACAAACAACAGTCCTAGAAACCCTGACACAGTCAGAGATACAATCTGACACCCTGTTGGTCAGGGTGTTGGAAGCAGTCCACAGTAAGTCCTCCTGGAGTGGCAGATGTGGTTCTGTTGGAGTAGAGATGATCCTGTAGAAAGGGTCCAGTGGTGGTGAGATGGGCCCAGTCTTCTTCTGGAATCCAGTGGAAAACCAGATACCTGGAGTTCCTGAGCCTCAGTTTTATCCAGGTAGGAATGGTTGGCTCCTCCCACTGGGTGGAGCATCTCACAACGGGGTAATGGAATGTGTCCTGTCCTTGGTGAGCCTTAATGGCCCATCAGCAGAAAATATCCCCCGGGAGGGAGGACGGGTGGTGAAAGAGATGAGAAACACTGCCCCACCTGGTTTTAACAGCTGGCCCATTATCAGAAGGCATCTGAGGCATCTGCCCCCCTCTCACCAGAGTTATGAGGAATGGGTTATACAAGAGATAAAGAAAACATCTCCCCAACTGGATTCAACAGATGGAAAAATAGAATAAACTTCTCTTTTTTTCTTTTTTCTTTTTCTTTTTTTTTTTGGTTTTGGTTTTTGTTATAAATGAAAAAGGCCAATTGTAGTAAAATAGAATTTATTGTCAGATTGCCAGCGAAAAAGCCACAAGCGCGAAAATTGACTAAGCCAACACCGAAATTGATCAGAGTCAAGGAGCGAGGAAACAGGCAGTGCGCACTGGGTGAGACCCCCCTCGTGTGTGTCCCGCCACACAGCACCCCCAGGTCTCACACTCTTCTGCGCCCTTGCTTGCCAGTTTTATACTTTTTGCTCACCGAACAAGTTAAGACATGTTAGGAAGCACAGTGGGTTAGCCCGAACATGTTTGGAAGTCTCGGTATCAGGGGGACTTGGGAATGCTGGAGCTGGCGTGTTCTACCCAGTCCTGCATTTCCATAGTTCTTTTTTGATGCTGATCTCCTTGGCCGGTCTGAGCGCAGTTTTCTTAGGTGTAGATGATGTCTCTGATCACTTTCGATGGCTCAGCTAGGGCCTGTTCTTCTGAGATGTGGCACACCTGGTTTCCCTCTATTGATATGGATCATCCGGGATGGGGGACGCCCTGGGCTGAGACCTGCTTTTTCTGACAAGAGCTGTGTAACTTTTACCATCACCCACACCCGTGAATATTAAATGTATAAAATACAATTTGTGAACTTAAGTTAACAAAAACACCGGGATAATGTAAAAAAGGTTTCTTGTAAGTCTACCATTCAGTTCCTGCCTGAGCTGGCAGCCCCTGAAAACACACAGTTTCTGAAACATTTTACTATAGGGAATGCATCTTCCCCTCCCCATCACCAGTATTACTTAAACTATTATTATATTCTAGGAACATGGATTAAAATTTACCACAGTTTTGGTTTTGTTTTGTTTTGTTACATAACCCATGACAGTTGTGCAGCCATCAGTACGGGGTGGGGACTCCTAGTCCTGCATGGAGACTGATCCCACTGAGCATCATCTACTGCACACAGATGTAGCTGAGCCATGGGGTCTTGGCTGCTGGTGCACTTCATTATGTGGATGTAAATCTACCCTGCTGTGTATCTCACAGACTGACTCTGTCCTTCTGGCATAGAAAGCAGAAAGGGAGTGATTTTAGTTTCTGCACCACCTGTGGAGCTGGATCTTGCGCAGGACAAGTCAAACATGAGTTGTCAGGAAGGGTTGGTGCCCTGGCATTGAATCCCCTACTAATGAGCAAGGAAAGTGAGCAGGGTCTTTGCCACATTACAAGGAGCTGGGCAGGCAATTCAACAGCCAAAGAGTTTGTGAAAATTCACCATCTATCACTGCTTGTAAAGATCAAACCTCATGATTTAAGCGCTGGTGATCACGAATCTTTTAGGTTGATAGTGACATGTCTCTGTATAAACAGGTAGATCTCCACAGACCCTCCCTAGAGCTGGCTGTAAGAGTGATGGCTACGTGCAAAGGTAGGCTTCAGAGTGGAAGGTCTGGAAGACAGGTGAGGGTTGAGGGTCAGGATTTGGTTACAGCCCTGAAAGGTCTCCATACCCAGCAGCAAGGCTGGGATTTGTGGTAGCTAATGGGAAGGATTTGGAAAGCATGTTTAAATTTTAACTATGATACTCCAGAGTAATCCTAAAGACTCAGCAAGTCCTGTCTGTGAGACAAAGATATGAGCGTTTCAAGTTTTTTTGTTTGAGCGAACACAGCGAGGAGATGTGCCAGCAAGGCAGGCTGCTGACAGCCTGCTCTGTGCTTCATGTGCAGTTTAGCAGGGCTAGAATGAAAACATGAGCTCAGCACAGTAGCTGCATGATAGCAACACCTTCTGCAGTGCCTGAAATGGCTGAGCTGATGTTGCAGCTGTCACTTTCTCCTCTTGCACCTTTGTTTAAACAGGTGCTTTTCCTCCTCTCTTTATTCAATTTCCTCAGAAGTCCATGTGCAATGCAGGTCTCAACTGCAGAACAAAATTTTTGATTACTTTCATTGAAACTTTTAAAAAACACTTTCCAAATATTTCTGCTTTCTTTGCAAATGTCTTTTCTCTCCCTTGCCTTTACCCCTAGAAAAGTCTGTCCCTGCTGATACAAAAAGCAGAACTGGAGCTGGTCAGGCCTGCAGCTGGTACTGGTACTTGGAGAGTACATTGCTTGGAGTCCTGCAGAGTGGGAGGAACTCCACCTATCAATGCCAATGCCACCGTGTTCTTATAATCTGTTCTACAGAGCCTAGCAAAGCACAGGGCTGAGAAAAATCCCCAGCACAGAGGTCTATTGGGGAAAAAACTTGTGTGGTGGTTATACACACACAGGAATCCAACCTAGCCCTTGGTGCCACCATGAGGGGTAGCTTGTGCAGGAGCCCATTATTGCAGAAGGTCACACACAACCCCTCTCTACTCCTATGGGCATGTGTACACACACTCTGTGTAAAAATTACACATGGTGTCACTTTTGACTCAATATCCATTGTAATTTCTGTTCCCTTTCTTAACAACTCTTCTATGTACTTAAAAATGTTCTTTGGGAGATTTAAACAGTAATATCTGTGATGTCTGGCTACTAAAGAGCATTTGGAAGGAGATGGCTGTCTTCCAAGGGAATTTAGGGAAAAAACCACTTTTGTACAAAACACATTGATTGCTCTCTGGCTTAAATGTCCCCTTCTCTGCTTAGAGCAGCAGATGTCAAACATCCCAGTCATTTTTTTTATCCTTGGCAAAACTGAGGGGTTGTGGTGATTCAGGCTGGAGCTTGGTCGTGTGCATCCTTCCATTTAGCTTGTGATCAGCTCACTGCTTGAGGACTGAGAGCTGCTGACCTCCAGGGACACAAATCCACTATGGATGTGCCTCTTGCCTGTCTCTGGGCCTGGTGATGAATGGATCTGTGGGCTGAGGAAAGATCTTAGCACAGGACAGCACCCAGGTACTGTGTGCCTTGTCACCAAGTCCTGGGGGGTGCAGAGCCCTGCTAAGAGGTGCTCCCTTCCCCAGTGCCTCCTGCCCACCAGCAGCTGGTCACTGTGCTGGTAGTAGGAGATAGGACTGAGGTAGATGAATCACACACACACACCCCCCAAGCCTGCCACTTTGTTTTTGTTGCTCCTACATTTATTTAATTTTGTTTAATTGGAAGTTAGACTGGATTGGGTGCTCAGGGAGTAGCTTCCCAATCCATGCCAAGTCCAGAACTTCAGAGGTGTTTTTTGCTCTCCCAAAACAGCTGCTGGAGTCAGTAGGAGTCAGGACACTCAAACCTTTGCCATTGTGAGCCCCTGTGCTGTTATGAGGGATCTGGCTGTCCCCTGGAACTGCTGTGGATCTACTGGGAGCAAACAAATGTCAGCTGGGATTGTTCAACAGGCACTGCCTGTACCTTTTGAGACCCATGGAAAGAAATGAAGGGCAGCTTAGTGTCAGAGAATGATTGACGTTCTTGCTCCGGTTCCTGTTTGCCTGTTTGTCCAGGTGCATTTATGCATTCTTCCCAACTGCTGGCACCAGCAGCTCTGACCTGAACAAAGCCCACAGAGAGGGAAAGGAGAGAGAGGAGTTATATCTGCCCATTACGTGTGTGTGCATGAGTGGGTAAAAGAAAGCCCCAAAACCTAGTTTCCTCGTTATGGTCAGTCTGTACCAAAGCAAAGGAAAATATTACTACATGTTTAAGAGCTCAGTTTGGTACTGAAGAATAAGTTAGTGGTACATTTTGCTATGAAATGACCTTGATGCTAAAATTGAAGAGCTTCTTATTTTGAAAATAAGTAGTTTCAAGAACCAGATTCTCTTTTCAATTACGGTAAGATACTCAGAAAAAAGTTCAGTACAATCAGGGGACTAACATTTATAAAATTAGCACGTGGAAAGAAGCCCCCAAACCAGATAGTGTGTGTTCCCATCTCCCAGGGCTCAAGCACAGCCTTTTGGTAGCTAGATAAGACCCTGTAGGACTTCAGCCATTCAGATTTTGACCTGCCTGACCAAAGTTTAGTCCTCGTTTCCTTCACTGGTGAGGGTGTGAGTAGGTTGGTCTTGAAGTGGAGCACAGACCACTGTAATACAGCTGGGGTGAGTTGTAATACAGCTGTTCAATTTTCTCTTCACACTGAAATACCTGTAGGGCAGAGACAGGGTGAGGATTCTAGCTCTGCTTGCTCCCTGTGCTTTCCTCCTCTGTGGAGGAGCAGAGAACTATGCAAATATGCTGAAATTGTACAAAGCCTGGTCTCCATTTCAGGACTGAGACCTGCCTTGGGTGCTACAGACTCAGAAAGCCTGGGGACAGTATGACCACAAGAGCCCACAGTGAGCTCCAGCTGGGTGCACATGCCAAGGAGTCATGGGACAATCCAGCCGGAGGCAAAACAATGGGACCTGGGCTGCAACTGGCCCAGGGAGCAGGGGCAGTGCAGTGAACAGGAAACAGGCTGCTGGTTAGCAAAATAAAAGGCACATTTGTCTGCATGATGCTGGTCCATCCACAGGGGAGTAGGAGAGCAGTGAGGCTGGAGTCCAAGAGGACTTGGATTGGCTGGGGAACATCCTGGACGGTACAACCCTGTGCCTGTGGCACTATAAATGCAGGAATGAGGTGGAGGGAAGGAAACCTTGGGGCTTCATATCTGCTTCCTGGGAGAAACAGCAACAGCAGCAGGTGTCTTTGGAAGGAGAGGAGCAGCACCCTACTTTTTCTCCTGACCAGCCCTCCAGAGGAGTCCACCCCTTTGGGGTTCTCCCATGAACATGTGGACTCCCTTCCTCCTGAGCTGCCTGATCTACTCCCTGGGGATAGTGGCACAACCGTAAGTGCCATTAAAAAATCTAGTGATTGACAGATGTGAATGCTGAGGGAGGGGCCAAGATAGCAGGGAGAGAGTGGGACCCTGTGTGTCACCTCCTGGAAGGTCTAGACATGGAGTGGGGTGCAGAGCTTTGTTGTGAGTGCAGGGCCCTCCTGAGGGTGGGAACCTCTCTCATGGATATGGCTGCAGTACAAGAACTAGGTGAGCACTGGTGGTGGGAACAAGAGTGAGGGACTGCAGTATGAGGTGGGATGAAGGGAAAGGTGTAGGATAAAGTGAAGGGCAAATGAAAAGGGCTGCAAGACAGGGGATAGATAAGCAAGAGCCAATCTGCTGTCAGGATAGTTGAGGAGCCATGTCAAAGCAAGAAGGGCAGATTCTGTTCTGTCACCTGAAAATATTTGTCTTGTATTTGTCTGAAATGAACTCTATACCATCCTTCCTCCCTGTACAAGGTTTTCTGTCTGGCAATCTGTCCCAGTCTCTCAAGTAGGGCAGCACCTCCTAGACTCAGAAAGATGGCAAACTCTCCTGTTTCCTCAGGCCAGCCTTTTAGTGCCACGAGTGGGTGAGAGGGCTCCTGGGATGTGATGGTATCTTATTTCCCCACTGCAGGAAGTACCTGATCATCATTCCAGCTGCCCTGCCCTACCCCTCATCCCAGAGGGCATGCTTGGACCTTCGTGGGGTTGAAAAGCCTGTTCGTGTGGCCTTAACTCTCGTGCACCCATCTGGCAACCTCAGCCTCTACCGCAAGGTCGTCCGGAACGACTGGATCTTCGAGTGCACCCGATTTCAGGTCAGAGTCATTCTTGGCAGGGACCCCTAGCTGGCAGCTCCCAGAGTGCTCATTTGCCCCTCACCAAAGAAAGAGAGGATGAGGAAGACAGAGGATAAGAGGGCATGGAACAGAGTGAATGAAAAATCAGGGGGAGTGTTTAGTGGCAGCCTGGTGTCTTTGCTCCTTGCCTTTGTCTGTCCACATGGTACTCTTCCTGTGGGATACCTTGGTGGCACACTGAGGAAAGGCTGCCTGGCCAGGCAGCAAAGGTTTGAGGAGGATGGATGGCTTAGGAGCACCCAAATGGCAGTCGTGCAGCTCATTCTCTCCCCTGAGGAGGATGCGCTGTCACAGCATGTTATTTGTGAATCTGTGATGCAGAAAGAGTCAGACCTCTCATCTCAGACAGCTTCTCTCATGTCTGCTTCCTTCCAAGCTTTTCTTTTTGGGCTTGAAAATGCCCTGGAGGACTAGGAAAGACACGGGAGGGTGTACACACAAGCTCAGCACAAATCTTTCTTATTTGCCAAACTCAGAATCCTTATTTTCTTAGTTTGCACTGATAATAAGGGGGGATTTCAGTCTCTGTGACCCTTACACTCTAGGAAACAGAATTCTCATCACCACAGACCTTTTCTTCCCTTCAATCTTCTCCCCCTTGCTGCATGCAGATTCTAACAGTGGTCCCATGAAGGAGTAAACAAAATTTGTGTCAGAACAAATTCCTTTTTCTCTTGTCCAAGATCTATTCCAGCTGCTAAGCATTGTTCCCTGTGCTTCCACAGACATAGACTGAGGGGCCACCCTGTGCTGGCCTCCGGAGTAAGATGGTAAAGAGCCTGGCCTTGCAGTGCAGTTGAAGCAAGAAGAGCACTGCTCTGATGCCTGCTGACCTGGTGGCTCTCCTCTTTTGTGTCCCAGGTGCCCCGACCTGCAGGCAGCCAGGAGGTGGCCGCTGTGCACCTGCACATCTCCAATGGCCACTACTTCAGTGCAAGTGAGGAGAAAAAAGTCCTGATCCGCAGGGCTGGAACAGGCTCCTTCATTCAGACAGAGAAGCCTGTCTATAACCCAGGACAGACTGGTGAGCAGCACATGGAGCACCCTTACAGTGGCCCTGCCTTGAGCCTGCCAGGCTTTGTTCCCAATTTCCTGTGAGTGGAGTGCTGAGCACTTTGTGCTGTGTGGCCTCCATGGGGACAGAGGGGGACCACTGCCTTCTACAATGAGCTATCCGTGACCCAAGTTTTAGCAGCAGGAGGAGCCTAGAAGCGGAGACCTCACATGCTGTAGGAGCAGAGCTGGCTTGGAAAAGGGAGTAGACCTGAACATGGTCTTCTTGGCCAGGGCCAGGTAGGACTGGCCTGCCTACACTGCAGACAAGGAAATGTAAGGGTAACCCTGGGTACAGCCCGTGGGAAAACCCCCAAATTGTGAAGCAGCTGTGCTGCTGCCATGTGTTTGGGGCAAGCAGAGGTGAGCAGGGCTGAGCAAAGGGTACAAGGGGCTGCAGGGCCCCTGCATGGGGCTACCACTAGGGCTGGGTGTAGACCAGCTAGGAGATGGAGCTAGGATTCTGGGGTGAGACAAGTGCAGGGCAAGTCCGTTCTCACATGCACTCTGTCTGTAATTTGCTTTACTCCATTTTCTCCCTCCAGTGAAATTCAGGATTGTGACACTGACTGAAGATTTTGTTCCCGTTAACAGCAAGGTAAAGTCTATCTAACTGGAGGAAAGGAAATCTCCAGGCTTCAGATGGTTCTGCTTCCTCTACCAGCCTCATGGCAGGGAGGTTGGGACAGTCCCAGCACCCAGGGTGGCCAGTGCCAACCCTCGGGTAAACCAAATTTGAACAACAATTCCTGTTGCCTGATGGCTCTGCTGCTGCTCTCATAGGACAGCTGCTGGTTGATGGGAGGGTTGCTTGGTATTTGGGGAGTGTGCCACCATCCCCAGCTAGCTGAGTTAGCTGAGTGCACCTTCCCTTGCCAAAAAAGCAGGCAGGGCTTCTGGGGACCAGTCTGCTGGCCATGGGCATAATTATCAGATAAAATTGTCTACAGACTTTGCCCAACTCAAAGATCTCCTCCCACAGCTCTGGAAACTCAGTGATTTGTGCAGTGTGTGTCACCTGAGGGTGATAGGAGAGCCTGAAGCGAGCTACAAAATTTTAAGAAAAAATAATTAATATGGGGATGGATACACAGGAAATGATCATTAAAAAAAGAGAGAAAAGAGTGTAACCAAATTATACTGACTTGCTGCTGGCAGCAGCTCATTGTCCCCATGTCAAGGGAGTGACAAGTTGCCAGAGACTTACATATGTGGTGGCCAGAAAACTGCAAGGCTAGTGCCATTCTCCTGCAAGCAATTATATCTGCAGCCAGCCACAGCCAATTCACTCCTCAGTTCTCAAGCAATTTAAGGAGAGCCAACAGGAATTCATGCCATGACAATTAAATGCTGAAGGGCACGCATCAGGGGACTTGGATCAAATCCTTCTAGACTAAAATAAAGGGAGAGATCCTTCCAGCTTCTTTGTTGCTGACTTAATTTCCCCCTTTTGGGTCTACTGGTGAGGTCCTAGCATCAAATAAATACTCCTTTCTTCTCCCCAAAAAGGAAGGCATATAATTAGATAATAAAGTATAAACAATACATTTGCTTCCATGCCTACAATTGGTTCATGCACATATTTGACTGTAAATGCTTGATGTCTATGTGTGAGTATAAACAAGTTAACATTGTAACTGTTGCTTATGCTGTGATGAAAATTCAAAGAGATCACATTTAGCCCAAGCTATTGTAAGGCTTCAGTCCATCGGAGCACTAAAGCTGTAATACCTAGTTGGTAAATTAAATGAGTTGAAGTTAACATGGATGCTGTTCACCAGAACGTTAACCTGCACACTTTTTTTTTTTTTAATTTCAATGAAAACAGAGTTGCCCCTGATAACATGTAGGAAAGCTTAGAATGATGAATAACATGAATTACATGTTCAATTGCATGTTTACAGCCTGGTTACTCTCCCAAGCCCTGCTCCTGCCTTCTTATGCTTTGTGCTCTTGGATGATACTACCTCCTGGATGATAGATGCAGTGATATGAGAACAAACAGAGAATTAATGGGCCTAGAAGGGCTGAAGTGTGCCCTCCTTTGTCCCTCCCTGTCAGTTGCAGTCAGCAGTAATTCATAACTCCCAGCCTTACCTCCTATGCCAGGGATTTTAAAGGAAGATGTGTGGATTATTCTTCCTATAGGTGATGCAGTTTTGCTAGTTACTGGGATATATGTTACAAAACTGAGGCCATTTAATATTTGTGAACTTGGGATGATGGTATTTGAGAGGCTTCCTACTCTCCCCCATTTTAATACAGCAAATTCTGGCTTTCGTAATTGTAGAATACCTATTAAAATGAATAAATATTCAGGGATCAAAAAGCAAATCTGAACAATAGCATAGATTTTTATTATTCTTTACTATTTCGAAGCAATTATGCCAGTAGGATTCTTGTATCATAACGTTTGTCACAGTACAGGGGGTGGGTGGGTAAGAGAAGTTTATATGCAGGTTGTTATGTCATGCCAGTTTTTGACAGTGCTGTCTGTTTGCTTTGCAGTACTCCGTGGTGGAAATCCAGGTGGGTATTCCAGACTCCTCAGATGTTATGAGGAAAGGTATTTCAGTATGGATAGTACCCAGGATGCTGTCTTACTGGTTCCAGTTACTTTTGTTAGGCTCCATGCATGCACACTCTCTGTCCAAAAGCTTCTTGCTAACAGGGCTTGATGACACAAATGGTTTGACTTCATCCATTTCAACATTCAGGAATGCCAGCCAGACTTTAGTTAATTTTTACAGTTCATTTTTACTGGAGGCTGGAGAGTCTAAATGTCAGGACCTTCCATACCTTCTTTGTCTGTGGCTGCACAGAGCAGAGTAAACCTGGGTGGGTTGGGTTTACCTCTGTTGGTGCTTCAGCATCACCATCTGGGCTAAAACCAGCAGGAACCTGTGAAAGCCTCTGAAATGTCTGATATGCCTTTGAATCCAGTGGGTTCTGGGTAGAGAATAGCAAGCATTGCTGATGACTGCCCCTTCTTTCCTTCCCTTGCACGCAGGACCCGAACCAAAACCGCATTGGCCAGTGGCTGGATGTGAGACCCAAACAGGGCATCGCAGATCTCTCTTTCCACTTAGCTGCTGAACTCTCCCTGGGGACTTACACCATCAGTGCCCAGTCCTTTAAGTCCAGCTCAGTCCAGTCCAGTACCTTTAAGGTGGAGGAACGTGGTAAGGAGAATGAAGAAAGGGATGGAAGAAGTTTCTTGTTTCTTGCTTGCCTATCTGTATAACAATGTAAAGCCAAATACTGTAAAATAGGATTTACTGCCTGAGAGCTATGACTGAACACAAATCTATGGGCAATATCAGAAATGAACACAAGGGAGATTGTCCTGGAGATTCCTGGAGAAGATATCTTCTGGCAGACTGAGAATACACTAAAGACCTCTGCAGGACAGTTGGGGGGAAAAAAAAGGATTCTTTCTTTGGTTTCCCTGTTTTTAATTAATGCTTGCTTTTACCTCATTAACACATTAAGAGTTAACACATTAAGGAATATTAAGAGTATGTTCCTTCATGGGAACATACTCTTCCCTTTTGTAATATTGTGCCCAGGTAGTCTTTTGCCCTTGATGGAGTAACTCTGAGGTTTTTGTTCCAGTGTTGCGAAAGTTCGAAGTTTTCTTTGAGGGACCAGCTCAGATTTATGCTTCAGATAAAACCTTCCCCCTGCAAGTGTGTGGCAGGTAAGGAGAATATTCAGGGGAAAGGAAAGGTTTTATCAAAACCTTGTCTCTCCTTCCATGTCTCCTATCTTTCCAACCCATCAGAGAGAGGTGGTTCAAGAAGGGTTGAACAGGGCCATTCCTTTAGAAGAATCCCAAATAGTTGGAGTCAAGCTAATGGGTTCTTCCTTGGGAAAGAGGTACCTGAGCCACACATGAGAGAGAACATCCAGCTACAGGGAGACTTGCCCTAGGCAACAGATAACCCTCCTCTGGAAGATGTGTCTGTCCAGCGTTGAAAGATCTTATGTGGGAAAAACACCAGATATGGGACAGACATGTTGAGATAAAGGAGCAGGAGCTGGCATTTCTTTAGGAGTTTATGCCTTTCCTTCTCATTCACATGCTACTGAAGTTATTACTTTCTTAGGAGCAGTAAATAAATTTCTCTAGTTACGTGGCTATCAGCAAAAAATGAGCAGATGAGGGTGGGAAGGAGGCCATGACCTCTGACAGTATATACACAAAGAAGGGCTCAAAGGCACTCAAAATCTGGTGAGCTCATTTGTATTTGGGGCTGCACTATCTGGAGACTTTTGGTGTGTCTCTTTTGCCACTGATTGGTCTGACATAATTTCTCATTAATTGGGACAATCAGGTTATATGAGGCTGTGGTAGTAAATAATACACACCACTCTACATTGCCAGTAGTCACAGATGTAATCTTTTTACTGATACTGTCAGGAGCATGGCTCCAAAGGGCAAGTCAGAGAGGAGTCAAAGCAAGGAAGGGCAGCAAAGCAGGCAGAGGAAATGCCTAAATGCCCAAATCAGCAGAGCAGGTCTGATGATGGAAACAAGAGCCCTGATCATGAGATAAGCCCATAGTGAGGCAAGTCTGAGGTCACTCTCTGGCTCTATTACTGCAATTTGCTGTTGCTGTGTGCAGGGACAGACACCCGTTTCTGCTGCTTTCTCCTCCAAACTAATATCTTCACTGAGTGGATAAATCAGGTCCACTCTCTGTGTCTGCCTGCAATTCCAGGACAGCAAGTGCCCAGGATTGAGAGAACTCCAGAGGGTGTGAGTCTGTTCCTGTCTGTTTCTGCATCTGTTCCTTTGTTTCTGTTGGATGCCGGACCACGCTATTGCACTCCCAAAGTTCTCAAAGTGCTATATTTTAATCTGTGCCTGCCTGCATGCCAGCTGCAGTAAGACCTTCGTCACAAAAGGCATCTTTGTGTGGAGCAAGGTGCTGGACAGAGCACACAGTGCCCCTGCCCAGAAGCTCCTCTGGTGTTCTCCCTGCAGGTACAGTTATGGCAAAGCAGTGCGAGGGACTGTGCACGTGTCTCTGTGCCAGAAAGCAAGGAGGTGGCCCCAGAGCGCCAGCAAGGACACCTGTAGGGAATACAGAGGTCCCGTGAGTAAAATCCTGGAAGGTATACGGGCAGTAAAGAAGCACCACACAGGACAAAGAGTCAAGGGCTGAGTGAACAGAATGAACTGCTCAGAGCCCTGTCCAGTCTGACTTTGGTTGTTTCTGGGGATGAAGAATCCACTACCTCCCTGGGGAACATGTTCCAGTGTTTTACGAGTTCTGCCTTATGATTTGTTGTAGTCGATAGTTATGACAGAATGATTAATCCCTTGTACTTCTGACCCCTTCCCTTCTCCCCAGCCCCAAATAATGCCTATCACTCCCTACTGCAGACGGCAAGCAATGGGTGTTTCACCCCTTCTGTCAGCACATCAATCTTCAATCTGACTCCCAGCGAGGAAGACACCAAACTTTATGCAGAAGCCTCTCTCCTGGAGATGGGCACAGGTACCCAGGGGCTCAGCAGGGGAGGTACAGGGGCAAGAGGAACCATTTCTGGGGCTTTGATGGTTAGAGAAGACACACCTCCCCTTCTCCTCCTCCTTGCTGCTGGCATCATCACAGGAGATGGAGAGCTACTCTGCCAGCAGCAGGAGGATGAGGAGTGGCTGGGAGCTGGATGAGTGGTGTGGGTCCATGAGGCTACAGAGGCCTGGAGACAGCTTAACTAAAGAAGGAGGCTGCTCCTGTGGCAGGAAGACTGCTGGTGTTGGGAAGGAAGTTTCAGACACTCTGCTCAGAGGGATTGGGAATAACAAAGTGAGATTAAACTACCGTGCAGTAGTCACCTCTGGTACTGATCCTGCTTCCCTTGTACTCTGCATTCCAACAGGGGTGCAGATCAACACCTCCAGCCAAATCCTCATCTCCAGGACAGCTGCAAGGGCAGTATTTGAGACTCCCAATGAATATTACATCCCTGGAGTACCATACAGGGGGAAGGTGATTTTCTTCCCTTGCTTTTTCGCTCCCTGTCATTTGCCAAGGAATATGGCTCTGGTAGAACTAGCTGACCCAAAACTATTCCTGCTCCTCAGACAGAGTAGTTACCTTGCACTGTGTCACATTGCTTGAAAGTGTGGCTATGGTTCCTGCATTTCAGATTTCCTGTTGTGTTTACAGCTCCAGCATCTGCTGAGAGCAATGAGTGGTGTCTGAGATGGGATGCTGGGATGCAAGGATGCATCCTGTTGGCTAGGAGAGAAACTCCTCATGTTCTAGCCACACACTCCTTTTGGAGCAGGCAGATTTTAACCATGCTCAGCTTCACATTAGAGGTGAGGAAGTTGTACAATTCTCCTGTTTTCTTGGGGCCAGACTGAAGTCTGTAGGTGACCTACACAGGAAGGTCTATATTTGTCAGAGAGATGAAGGTTTTGGGTATGACACTGGAAGAAATATCTGACTTTGGCATTTCTGTCTCACCTTGTTGTCTCCAGATTAAGGTTCAGGATCACTATGGAACTGGTATGAAAAACAGGAAAGTTTATCTTGTGATAAGGTTCATGAGGCGTCGGTTTATCAAAACGTACATCACAGATGACAGTGGGATAGCATCGTTCAACCTCGACACAACTGCCTGGAACAGCTCATCAGTCTCTTTGGAGGTAAACACCACCTCTGCATATGGGAAAGTGAGAATCCTTGACCTCTACCTGTGCTCCCCTCTCCTGCTCTGCAGCCCCCCTGCCAGCTCAGGCCTAGGCTCACCACACAGCTCAGCACAGAGCCAGCTGGAAGGCACCAAGCCAACAGCCATTCCCAAACCAAGCTGATGACAGCCTAACAAAGCACTGAAGCATGAAGCTCCTCATTTCTGTGTGTCTCTGGTGCCCTTTCAGGGGAGGTTCACCCTGGAGGAGCTCATGCGCACTCCTCGAAGGACTGACTTCAGTTACACCAACGCTTACCATCACCTGCAGCCCTTCCATGTCACAACCAAGAGCTTCCTGGACATACACCCACCCATGGAAACATTGCCTTGTGGGCTGAAGCAGAATGTCCAGGTGACCTTCACACTCAGCAGGGATGACCTGGGAGAAGACACCAGCCGTATAAGTTTTGCATATTATGTGAGTAAGGGTAGTAGATAACCTGGGGGAAAGGCTGTACCGACAGGACCAGACCCCAATGAAAATTTGAGGATATAATTTAGGTCATCCCTGGAGAGATGACACCTAAACCTTGTTCTCAGGGGACTGGGTGAATGCTACACCTGGTGGGGCTCAGCCTGGCCACACTCTGATTCTGGTGCTGGGGCTCCAGTCACCTCCACGGACAGGAGGAGGTTTCTGTCTTTATCGCCCATTGCCCCCTTAGCCTCTGCCAAGGTTGCAGCTGGAAGTGTCTTTTCCCTTTAAAACTGGATGGGTTATCCCCTTTTCACTCTGGTCTGGTCTAGAAGCCAGCCTACTAGAAGAGAAACACTTTAGTTATCACTCACCAATCTGCAGTGAACCCACTACCCATCCATTGTCCTCACCAAACAGTCTAGACCAGAGATTCCTGTGTTAAATCTTCTTCTCCCAACTATGATGTCTGCAAATCTCCTCAAGTCTGGAATTGGATTGAGCCCATGGTTAATTTTGGGGGGTTTCATTTTCATTTTGCTTTTGAGAGCAAGATGCACATAGCTAAGTGTGGATGCACTCTGGTGGCAAACAGCAGTCTGCTCATTCCATGTCCCTCCTCCTGCAGGTCACTGGCAAGTCTGGAATTGTTGTCAGGGGCCAGAGGAATATCCAGATCGGGAAACTGAACAGTAAGTGGTGGCAGAGAAGTGGAAACAATTGCACCCAGTTGGTTTCTAGGTCAGACATAAGAGTTGCCTGAGTTTCTTCCAAATTCCCTCAATCTGTAGGTCTGGAGCAGTCAGCAAACAGGACAGAGAGAGGCTGAGGACGCAATTGTGTCAGCTGGAAGAAGGCAAAAAGACAGAATGAAACAATGATGGGAAGAGAGACTGGGAGGATGTAGCAGAAGATGGAGTACATAGGGTCAGAGAATGGAGGGAGAGGGCAGACAGTGCAGCAGCAGGAATTGGTTTGATATTTTGAGATAATATAGCACAAAAAGAAGGGCACAAGGAGGTCTTGGTGGGCCTATGATGAAAATATTCTGCCTTTCCCTCCTCAGTGTTGAAGGGCTCGTTCTCCATCCCTCTGACCTTCACTGCTGACTTGTCCCCATCGCCCTCCTTAGTGGTGTACGCCATCTTCCCCAACGGAGGAGTCACAGCGGACAGCATCCGCTTGGATGTGGCCTTGTGCTTCCAAAACCAGGTGAGACTCACCTCTGTGGCTGGGGGAGAGCTGGTGAGCAGGACTCAGGAGGCCTGAGGGAAGGAGACCCTCAGATCCTTCCAAGAGAGAACGGGGCAGAAGAGATGGAAAAGGTATCTGTGCACAACAGTGCACAGGGACCAAGGAAGCTTCAGCAGTGACTTCTGATAGCAGTGGCTGAGCAGGGGAGACTCCAGCTAGTCTTCCTCTTTCTGTCTGTGCCATCTGTCTGTCATCCTCCTCACACCTCTTTCATATTCCTTTCCTGGTGTGTTGCTCCAGGTCAAGGTAGGGTTCCCAGATAAAGAAGCCCATGCAGGGTCAGCAGTGCAGCTCCAGCTGCAGGCAGCGCCCGGCTCCCTGTGTGCAGTCCAGGCAGTGGATGAAAACATGTTCTTCACCAGACCAGACCACGAGCTGACCAGCCAAATGGTGAGTGTGTATGCAACCAGGCAAAACCTCGGAAGTGATGGATGAGCTGGGCAAGGCAAGCAGGGGCTGTGGCAAGGTGAGCTGGAGGCCACTGAATGAGGAGGTCTGTGTGTGAAGGAGAAAGCAAGACCTGCCTAGGAAGAAGGACAGGAACTGATGTGCATGCTAGGTAGGGGAGGATGGAGTGAAGCGTCTGGAGGTGTCTGCTCCTTGCCCAATCCTTCCCTGCCTGTGAGTTTCCCTAGGTCTATGGTTTGTTCCCTGCTGCCTACCAACGTGGATACCCTGCCCAAGTAGAAGAGCATTCAGATCGCTGTTTGCAGTCCCAGTCTTTGTCATCTCTGCTACGAGGAAGGCCACAGAATTCCTTTCAGCCTGACATCTTCAACCTCTTCCGGGTAAGCATCTCATGATGTTTCCCAGAGCTGATGCAATTATGAGCATCTGGGGTATTTTCTCCCCTAGCAGTCTGAGAAGGCCTTTCCTCCTCCAGACAGACCCTGTTGTCTGCCCTGACTGAACTGTGTTGTCTCAAAAGATGTACAACCCCATTGAGTAGGAATACCTGCATTTCCCTCCACACATGCACAAAGCAAGGTGATGAAATCCTGGACCATCAAACTCCATGTTTTCAGATTTGAATGGGAATGAGGAATGAGGTCCTGGGCTGCCTACTGTTTGTCTACAGTATTGGAGAAAAGAGAGGCAGGGAGTGATCCCAAGCATTAGACCACGGATTGTTGACATGGCTTAGTTGTTAGCCTGCTCCTTGCTACAGTTTTGGGCAGTTCCTAGGCAGACCTCTTGGTGTCTTTAGGGCAGATCTCCTCCATACCTCCCTCAGCACTCTGTCTGCTTGGGCCATTGCTGATCTGGGCTGTCTGGGCACTGGGTTGTCCTGACCCCTGTGGTTTTCAGAGTAATTTTGAAGAGCAGCAGTCAATCTTCTCTACTCACAGATGCTTTTCTGCCTCCCCTTCTCCTTCTTTTCCTAATAGAACATGGGACTGAAAGTCTTCTCAAACCTGGTGATCAAGAAGCCCTCTCAATGCTCTCGTCGGGCAGATAGGAAGACAATCATGGGTGAGCTGCACTTTGAGCCTACCTGGGACATGAGATCACATCAGGTGGCAGAGCCCTCTGATCTTTGGGGTTTGCTGGTGGTGGATATTGTCTCTCTTAGGAGTATCTGGTGCTGCTGCCATAGTCTAGCTGCCCAGTCCACCAGACTCAGTAGGAGTGACCCAGTCCCTATAAAAAAGGGCTCTGAAAAATGTCACTACCTGGGTGTTCCCTGACACAAAAGGATGGCACTCCTTTTCCTCACAGACAAACCCAAGAGGGGCTCAGGATCCATTTCCTGGTGTCTATTCCCATTCCCCAGGCTGTACTGAGACCCAGCTTCTGTCCCCACTTGTGGCCACAGAGGCCCTCTGTGTCTCAGTTTGCACTTGATAAATGTACTAAGCTGGCTCATGTGCCTGCCTGTATTTAAACCATTGCTTGCTGTGGAATGTGAGTTTTGTGCAGCAAGCAAACAGTACTATTACTCACAGAATTATAGAAGTGTTGATTAAAATGGCTCTCTGGAGGCTCTTAGTCTCTTAAGCAGCAACTCTGGGTCAGGTCCGGAAAGGGCTTTGTGTAATCAAGTCTTGGAAACCTTGCAACCAGCTCACTGCAAGCTGCTTCTTCTGCTATCACTCTCTTTTCTCTTAATTTCTAATCTCTCCCATGAAATCAGTCCAGTCCCTTCTGCTTTCCTCTGTCAGACTCTCCTCATGTTTTACCTCTTGCTTTCCCTCCAGCCCCACTAGGGCTAGGCTGTCTATGGTTTTATTGGCAAGGTTCACCTCTCCCACTCTGGTGGGACTCCTTCCTCTTTCTTTCAGGGGTGCCTTCTACAGAAGACCAAAGAACCACTGAGGAACAACCCCAGTTTACAACTCACAAAAGGTTTCACCACTATTTCCCTGAATCTTGGATCTGGAATGCATACTCTGTTGGGTAAGTGATTCCTGACTTTACAAAGGGATGGAAGGATGACCCTTTGCTATAGAGACTTGGCTGACCTGTGCTTCTGTAAAAGAGATGTATAGAGACATCTGCATGCAAATGATGTGGCTCTTCCCTGCATTTGTAGCGTGTCAAACTAGTAGACTTTGAGGTGCAGAACTGAAGTGTGCACAGATTTAAGGAGCAGGAGTGCACTTCCAGACCAAACCACCTTGAATGTACAGAGCTGGAATGCTTGGGCAGTGTCTTGTTCAGGAGAAGGACATAAAGTCATTACTGATGGCATTTAAAGAGGGTTGATGGCTCTAGGGAAAAAATTGCTGGGAAATGCCTTGCTGTGAGCCACTAGAGCAAAAGTCATTGGCAATACAGCAGCGGTTGATCCAAGCATGAGAACCTGTGTCACCTCCCTCAGCAGGGCCATGAGCACCCCTCACTGCATCTCCTTCCCTCTCCACTAGCAGATGCATCTCTTCATGCAAGTTCTGTCTTCCTCTCAGCTCCAATGGCAGCAGGAATGTCTCAGTCACAGCGCCTGCTGCTGCTGCAGAGTGGAAAGTCAAGGTGTTCTGCTTGGCTGGGAGGGGGTTTGGCCTTGCCCCGACCACGAGCCTCAGAACAGTTCAGCCCTTCTTTGTGGACATGACGCTGCCGTATTCCATCATCCATGGAGAGACCTTCCTGGTGAAAGCCACTGTCTTCAGCTACCTGCAGCAGTGCATACAGGTGTGTGCCTGTGCCACAGGTGTGCGACAGGCCTACTTTGCTCTCCAGTTTTGGAGCTCGTCTCTTGTCTCTCATCTCACCTGAGATGCCCAGTCACTTACCTGCATCTGCCATTCCCTCAGATCCAGGTGGCACTGGCTAAATCCTCAGACTTCCAGGTGGAGCCATGTCAGACTTGCAGGGACAAGGAGTGTCTGTGTGCAGAGGAGTCCAAGACCTTCATGTGGAACGTGACAGCAGTCCAGCTGGGTATGGCAACAAAAAGGGACTGGTGATGGGCAACCCTGAAACTGAAGTGAAAGAGTGTGGGAGGTCCAGAGAAATTGGCAGAGCCAGGTCTCCTCTGAATCCTGAAGTTTGTCCTTAATGGTGCAAACATGCAATCCATTATGTTTGCTTTCTTTTTCTCAGACAGACCCAACAGAGAGGGCAGGAGCTCCTGAAGAGAGAGCTGTGGGACCAGCTGGGGAGGAAGAGGCTGTGTGGATGTGGGTGGGGGAATTTGGTATTGCTGGTCCTGTGCTTCATATGCAATGGGAAGGGTATGCTGGGGTCCAAGGGCTGCTGGACCCTCTGTTGTTCAAGTCATATTGCAGTGCAGTGAAGTCACTGCTGGTGACTTCACTGAGTTTCCTCATGCTCAGGGTGTCTGAGCAAGCTGTCAGCACTGGCTGGCTCACCTTTACTGGCCAAACTACTGAGGCCATGAAGACCAACAACCCAAAGCATCTCAGGCCACTATTGGTTATAGAAAGTTTACTCCATTTGGCCACAGGTATAAGAAAAGAACTCTGTTGAATTTATTTGTTAGGGACTCTGAATATCTCAGTGAGGACAGAGGTACTGGACAGCACGTCACGGTGTGGGGGCAGGAAGCCCTTGCCAGCTGCTGTGAGGGAGAGGCACACACTGACCAAACGCTTGCTGGTCCAGGTCAGTACAAGAACAGAACTTGTGTCTATGATATCCCTGCCTAGGGGGGAAGGCAGACTGAGGTGGGCTAAATAGTTTTATCACCCCAAATTTTAGCCATCAATAGTATACCAGAGCTGTGGCTTAGTTCACTTTATTTCTCCCAGGACCTAGCCAAGCCTATTCTTACAATACTCTTTCTTGAGCTGCAATCCCATGTCTGTGTTTCTCCCTGTATCTTTCCCTGCTTTTCATGCTGTACCTGAGCTTTTGTATGTGCTCACTGGCCAGAGAGCTCTGTCCCTCAGGCTTACTCTTGATCCTTTGAGCAGTGAAGCAGGCAGATCTGCCAAAAATGAGGAGGGTGGAGTTCCCTGACCTCTGAATTCAGACTTCAACTTGCTCTGAAATGTTGCTGTCATTTGGGAATTTTACATGTATTTTTGTTTCTCCTGTCCCATGTGAATGTTTCTGCCCCGGCAGCCAGAGGGTGTGTTAGTGGAGAAATCCTACAGCTCCCTTCTGTGCCCAAGAGGAGGTATGTGCCTGAGGCGAGGTATGTGCACAGCCTGAATGGGTTCTGCAGCCTGAAATAGCTACACTTGAAAGTAGAACTAAACCGTGGGAGGTCTCGTGAAGGAACGTTTTGAAATTATTTTTCACATAGGAAGTTTCACTTCCTATCAGACACGGACTAATAAATATTACTCTCACATGTGCTGTCCTACTGAATTTGCTGCTGAGTATAAGTGGTAAAATCCTGGTCTGTAGACTCCTTCCCACAGTGCAACCCTTGGGTGTTCCTGGGCCTTGATAGTCAGTGAGAGATGCTCCAACCCTCCCACCCTGTCCCTGCAACGCAGCAAGTCTGGCCAGGATGTCCTCCAGCTGAGTGATGCCCAGCTGTGATTCTTGTGAGCCTTCTGCAGTGTAGTGAATTGAGCTGAAGTGAAGCTTGGTGGGCCCTCGGCCCCATCAGCAGCTCTCATTTATGGCCTCATGTGAAAAGTGTCCAGGCAATGCACCTTGGTGCTATAAACAGGACAGTTGGTGTGAGCAGGATGTAGGCAGCGTCCCACCTGCCTGGGCCAGTCTTCTCTTTCCAGTTAAAAGCTTTTGGCTTGCTTTTTCATGCTACACCTTTTATCCTACTGTTATCAGGAAACATTGCTGAAGAACCTGTGTCCCTTCGCCTCCCTGACAACGTAGTAAAGGGATCTGCCAGGGCTTCCATTTCTATCACAGGTAAGTGATTTCTGCTGTGGGCTCACAGACTGCTGGTACCCAAGAGCAAGGCTTAACTTGGTGTCAGAGGATCCACTTGACAAGAAACTGCCCTAAAGAGAGGATGCTGTTTTTCTATTCCCTGCAAACACCAGGCTTTCAGAGTTTTGGCTTTCATGGGAAGAGTAATCTCCACAGGAGAATAATCCTTCTTTTTCTAGCTGGGACCTTGGAGCAGAGACTCTAAGGACCTTGGCTATTTCTGTGTAGATACAAACAGTAAAGGTCAAAACTGTGCTACAGCAGAAGCTCCTGGAGAAAAGAAGTCTTTCTCAGCATTATAAAGCTGCAAAAGAACACTTTGGAGAGGGTACTGGGACTGGCCATACCTACAATTAAATACATCTATTTGTATTGTAGGCCAGAACTGGTATGAAGCCAGGCCTGGCATAAGTAGTCATGACTATTTTGCCACAGAACCCCAACAGAGGAAATAACACAAGGCTTTTCTGACTGACTGGAGGGACACCTTCACACCATCTGACCAGCACCCCTGCTGGCTTTCTCACATTTTGGTGCTTGACATATGGCCAGGTAGAACAGGCCTCGCTAAAGACCAGAAGCATTTCAGCTTTCCCTGAGTGCTGTTATATTTGCTTGTCTCTATGACACAGACTGAGCAGGTGCAGCTCTGCTCATAGCCTTTTACAAACAGTATTTGTTATAGCTGGAACTATTCAGAATGCAAAAGCTGATATAAGGGGAAGTTCTCCAGGGACTCCATAGTGTAGTCATGATGCCAAGCTGGAAGGAGGCAAAACAGTCACCACTCTCCATTTTGCACTCAGTTCACTCCTCTTTCCTCCTTTCTCCACTGCTTTCCTCCTGCTGAGACAAAGCACTATTATCCCCTGCCTGGCTGAAAAAGCACCTCAAATCATACTTATTCTTTCTTACACCCTTGCATAGGTGACCTCATGGGGATGGCACTGCAGAACCTGGACCACCTGGTGCAGCTGCCCCACGGCTGTGGGGAGCAGAACATGGTGCTGTTTGCCCCCATTGTCTATGTGCTGCAGTACCTGGAGAAGACGAGGCAGCTGAGCCCTGAGATCAGGGAGAGGGCAACAGGATTCCTGCGCAATGGTGAGGACAACAGGCTCACCTTGCCCCTCTGCCTTCCCCTGTGCCCATCACACCAGTAACTCTTGCCCTTGCAGCCACTCTGTCAGCACTGTCCCTTCTGTGTTACTGTGCCATGTTAATCACTGTTCCTGTCTCCCCAGGGTATCAGACACAACTTCTTTACAGGCACAGAGATGGCTCCTATAGTTTCTTTGGGCAGAAGGATGGAGAAGGAAACACTTGGTAAGTAAGAAACACTGCAAACATCCCTTGCTTCTGATTTTTCCTGTCTGGGTCAGAGCACCTAATGTATCTCAGAAAGCTGACAAGATGTTCCTTCTTTGGGATGGAGACAGAAGGAACTCTCTGACAGGGAGAGTCTGAGGCATTTGAGCCACTTGAAAAAGCAGTCAGGCAGGGCAGCAGTGTCTCTGGGAAAGTGGAACAGCAAAGATGTTGTCCCAGGGAATCAAAGGTCTTTTTTTGGCTCTATGCGCCTGCTGTTGGCCCACAGACAACACCAGGTTGTGCTACCGGTGACCTGGCAGCCAAGAGGGGTACACATGTCTGGAAAAAAATCAGGTGAGTGCAATAAAAAATCCTCTCCTCAGTGAGTGGAGGGGAGCTGCCTTGGCACAGCTTACACCTATGGTGCTTGGCTAAGATGAATGGAGAAAGAAAGGGAGGAATAAAATGGGAAATTCCAGATTGTCTCTAGTAGTTTGGGGAAGCTGAAGTGGAACAGGTAAAAGTAGAAGGAGTAGGAGGGTTTTCACCTGTGAAATGACTGGGTAAAGCACTAAGTAGTACAAAGTAGTATATCTGGGGAGACAGAGGCAGGGAGAGGAAGCACTGGGCTGGGTCCTGTGGACCATTTCCACTTATAGATTGACTTTCTTTGAAAAATTTACTAATTTTCTAATGAAAATTACTCTTTTTTGCACCCCCACTATGTCACTAGTTCAGGAACAAGCACCAGGAGGCCTCTGACTTTCTCTTTGCCTTCTTTTTTTTTGTTTGCCTCTGTTTCTCACAACTTATCCTCTTCCTAGGTTGACAGCTTTTGTACTCAAGAATTTTGGCCAAGCCAGAAAATATATCTATGTAGATGACAAGAACATCCAGGATGGCCTGCGCTGGCTAGAGCAAAACCAGCTCCCCAGTGGCTGCTTTGCCACCAAAGGGAACTTTTTTCACTCCTCCCTGAAGGTAATGGTGGGCCAGGGCAGGTAGCACTGCTGGGGAATGACAGGACAGACTTGTGACAGCAGAAAATGGTGGGATCCCAAAAATTGTGGGAAGTCATTCTGCAGCCTGTGCAAGAGCTAAAGAGAGGGAAAACATGAGAGGAATGCTTTTCCTTCTGAGGAGTGGGCCTTCCTAACACCCTGTAAGAGTGAACAATGTGTTCCCTTCACAGGGCAGCACGGATGATGAAATCTCTCTGGGGGCCTATGTGGCTGCAGCACTGCTGGAGATGGGTCTGCCACTGCAGGTGAGCACGCTCAGCTCACTCCTGCTCCCTCCTGCTCTCCTGGACACCACCACAGCGACACACCAGCTTGTGATTCTGGTGTTCTCCAGGCCATGAGCTGGGAGGGAACTTCTGGGAATGAGTCCATATTTGGTCAAATAATGAAGTCATTCCTCAAAAGAGCCAGTGTTGTGAAACAATACTGCAGTACTGCTTGGTGGCAATGGCTCCCAGGGCACACCGGGGCTGCAGTGCCTGTTTTCTGAAGACAGTCTGTAATTGAATGGATTTCTCTGGACCCGTATCAGGAAGACATAGTGTGGCCCCCTGGAATGAGTTCCCCAGCTCCCTGTTTCACCCTTGTCAGAGTTTGGCATGTGTCTCCTCCCAACACAGGGCAAGCTGATGCAGACTACTCTCCGCTGCCTGCAGAAGGTGGTTCATAACATCACCAACATCTACACAGAAGCCTTGCTGGCCTATGCCTTTGCCCTGGCTGGGGACTATGAGACAACCCAGGAGCTGCTGTACAAACTGGAGGAACAGGCCATCAAATCAGGTGCTGCCTGCTGGGATTCTGGACTAATGTATGCCCAGCTACAACAGTCAAAAATTATATATGTATTTATAGATATTCCTTGTGTTTGTGCAGTAACTGCATTGTGTGAGTGAAAATACAGCAAGGCATTTCACAAGCTGTGAGGGTGACTTTAGACATAGTTTCCTCAGACTGGAGGCTTTCAAGATCCCTTTGAGGGAGGAGGTAGGAGTCTGTGAGCTAAAAGAAGACGAAGCCTTGGAGAATAAATTCAAGGAAGCAATCCAAGCCTGAGTATGGGGAATTTACTGAAGGAACCCTGAAAGCACTGTGGGGTTTATTTCCTCGGAAACCCAAAGGATGTCCTCCCTAAATAGCCTTCATAATCCCTTTCCTTCTGCAGGAGGACAAATCCACTGGAGCCCCAAGCCAAGCTCTCCAGCTTCCACAGACTTCTGGCCTGGTACTCAGTCAGTGGACATAGAGCTGACGGCCTATGTGCTCCTGGCGTACCTCTCCAAGCCACGGGTGCATGCAGGTGACATGACAACTGCAGCTGGCATCGTGGCCTGGCTGACGCGGCAGCAGAATGCTGACGGGGGTTTTGCCTCCACCCAGGTAACCAGCAGCTCCCTGCGGATCCCTTTGTACCCGAGCTTGGCAGCACAAGTCCTCTTGGTCTTCCTGTTCCAAGCCAGTTTCGTTAAGGCTGATGCTCTCAGAGGAGTGACTGTCTCTCCCTCTCCAGGACACAGTGGTTGCCTTGCAAGCCTTAGCGAAATACACAGCAAGGACGTTCAGCACCTCCGGCCAGGCCGTGGTGAGGGTGAGGTCCCAGAGGGCCTTCGGGAGGGCATTCCAGCTCAGCCGGCAGAAGCGGCTGCTGGTGCAGCAGGCAGCGCTGGTGGAGATCCCGGGGCAGTTCCTGGTGCAGGCCCACGGCAGCAGCTGTGTCTTCACGCAGGTGAGGAGGTGGGATGGGCGTGGAGAGAGGAGGCCTCTGCCTCTTTTCTCCTGCATGAGGCCATGCCTGGCCTGTCTTTCCTGCTCCTGGCCCTTGTCCTGCAGATGGTGCTGAGGTACCACGAGCCTTCCCCACAGACTCCTGTGACCTTCACCCTGCGTGTCAGCACAGAGCTGACCAACTGCAGCCAGGCGAATCCGCGTGTCCTCGCCGTCCACATCCTCGCCAGGTGACCCCGAGGGCTGTGTCCTCCTCCAGAAAGATGGAGTGAGCTTGGGGACAGCAGCCAGGAAAGTCCTAGGGCTCTGATGGGGAGACCTGGCCCTTGGGGTGAACAGGACAGAGGGTGAATCAGGCAGGTGGAAGGCTTGGAAGGGGAAGGTGCTGGCTAACTCCTGTGAGAGGGAGCAGTGGCTGCTGTGCCCCCATCCCAGATGGGGTACCCGGCTCAGGGTACTGGGGCTGGGAGGGCACTATCCTCACAGAGTCAGACCCCTGTCTGTTTTTCTTCTCCAGCTACATCGGGAGCAGAGTCACATCCAACATGGTGATCCTAGAGGTCTCCCTGCTATCCGGATTCATCGTGACTTCCAGATCCAGAATGTTGGTAAGAACTCTGGAATAAGAAAACCCAGCTGTGGTAAATGGATCCTGCCTGCTTACTCCTGTTGAGAATTGTTCATTTCAGGCCAGGTGGTAGCTAAATTTGCAGGGGACCTTTGCCTTTGCAATTGCATCAAAACTTCTTGTTTTCCTACAGCCCCCACAAGCGAGATCAGAGGTGGTTCATCTTCTCCCACTGACAGTATTTGGACTTGGGCCAGGAACAAAGTGTACTGCTGGGCGTGCTGACACCAGGACTTGTTTGTCAGAAACTCTAAGATAGGATTTCTCAGAGATACTCTAGCTCTAGCTAAAAAGATTCTTTTGTTTTCAGTGAAATCATAAATTAAAGCACAGCTCCCATGCAGCTCTTGAAAAACTGTTGAACACTCAGTGAGATGAAATATGAATCTCTACTGGTGCCTGCACCCATTTGCTGACCAACATATCAGTCACAGGTACTCCCCACAGAGCCTTTGGCCCCAGAGGGGGAGATTCCTCTGCCCTGGGCAGGGTCAGTGTGGCTCATACATGAGATGCTCACCAGGGATGTCCAAGAGGGACTAGCAAAGATATAACCACTAAAGCCCTTAGGTATGACAAATGCACAGTTCCACACAGAGTCCAGCTCAATACCTTCCCTTCACTAAAGTGCTGGGTCCCTCAGGTCAGGAATCCCCAAGGAAAATACTCACAAATTTCATTCTATTATTGTTTCCTATCCTAGCTGGAGAACATAACCATTGTTAAGAAAATAGAAGTGAAAGCTAATGTGGTCTACGTTTATCTGGAGAAGGTAAGTGAGAACAAAAGCATTTGGTGTGGCACAGTGAGAGCAAAAGAGGACAAGGGGCTCTGTGAGAAGCCTGAGACTGGTCTAGGTAAGAAAAAACCACTGGTAGAATTGGGGGCAGAGGAAGTTTGCCCACTTACGTTGTCACTGGATTAGAATAGTGCTATTCCTCACATAATACTCCATTTTAAACTCCAGAATCTCTAATGGATTAGAGGAATGTAGTGCAGGAAAACATTCAAATCAGGGAAGACTAAGATGCCGTGACTTCTTTCTCTCCTTCCTTGCTAATTTCCTCCCATCTCCACTAGCTCAATGACGAATCTCAGACTTTCATTCTGCAACTGGAACAAGTAATTCAGGTGAAGAACCTGAAACCAGCCAGCATCAAAATCTATGACTACTACCAGCCAGGTGGGTTGCAGATTTCCTACTCTTCTGGGGTGGGGAACTGGGTTCCTGATTCTCTGGCTGGGGAAAGATGCAGTCTTCTCTGTGTGCATCCATGTGTAACCACCTTCCTCATTTCCTTTTGCAGAGGAGAAAGCCTTGGCTGAATACAGTGCAGTCTGTAGTTGAGGTAGGCAGCAAGTTCCTGTGTGACACCAACAGTGGCATCAGGAAATGGTGGGTCTTGGGCGGGAAACACGGAATATAAGCACAGAGAGGAAGGGGAATGGTAAGCAGTACCATTGGGAACATGTACCCAGCTAGAAAAAGGAAGTATCTGTTTCTGTCTATGGATCAGGTTTTTTTTTGATGCTCTATCTACTGTGCACTACTGCATCTCTGGAGGGGCAGAGTTTTGTACATAAGCAGAGGTAGACAACTTATTTTTCCCAGCTGCTCTTAAATGCAAGTTTCCTGGTTTGGGAGAAAAGCAGTAAACCTTAATAATTGTTCAGTTAGACAGTTCTAGTCTTCTACTTTTAATAAGATACCACACACAGTCTGAGCCTTCCAGAAACTAACTGCTCAGCAGGAAATTCCAAGCATTTTCTCTTTTCTTCATATCTCCATGTGGTGACAGTTGGCAGGGGTGACAAAGGACTGATGGACAGAGACGGGAGAGGAGGGATCTATCCCTGTTCCTGTGAAGACAATAAAGAACAAAAAAATAAAAACTGTTCCTGAAGTATTAAAAGTAACCACTGCGATCTGAGGGGCCTTTTTTGCACCTTATGACAAAATAGTACTGTTAGGCCAAGAAGGACAGAGCTCTTATTACCCTAAGGGTTGTTGGGCACTGGAACAGGTTTCCCTGGGAAGTGGCCACAGCACCAAAACTGACAGAGTTCAAGAAGCATTTGGACAATGCTGTTGGGCACATGGTGTGACTCCTGGGGCTGTCCTGTGCAGGGCCAGGAGCTGGACTCCATGATCCTTGTGGGCTCAGAATATTTTATGCCCTAAGATTCTCTCTCACTTTATCTACACAAAGCCTGTGTCAGAATCTCCTGTACGGGTGTGGAGCATGTGGCAGACACCCCAGGACAGGGCTGTGTGCCTCCCTACAGGTGATTCATGGAGCAGGTGGTTCTCCCAGTCTTGTGAGCTGTGGGCAGGAAGGCACACAGGTGCAAGGAAAGTTTACAGCAGGGGCAGGCACTGGTCAACCTTAAGCTTTGTCTTTGCTCAACCTGGAAGGAGGATGGGCCGGGGTCCATTCCCTAGTGGGCATGGAGAAAGGCTTGGCACTGAAATGGAGCCAGGCCCTGCAGCAAAGATGAGCATGGCATGTTGTGTGCACAGGGCTCGAGGGATGCAAAACTACAGGGAAAGTGCCAGGAAAGGAAACTGTGGTGACTTTACCTGGTACATGCAGTTCTTGTTTTCTGGAACATACCTACAATTTTGTCATGATCTTGTCACATCAAATCTTCTACTTCAGTTCTCTTTCCCTCAGTTTAACCACTGGGATACAGAAACTCACCCTTACTTGACATTGCAAATTGTTTTCTACCCTGGACCTGCAGTCTGGCAAGTTTCTTGACCAAGGGCCTTTGCCTGCATCTCCCTCCCTTTCCATACTCTTCAGACCGTGCCTGTGATAACAAAAGAGGTGCTGGGCCCTCACCTCACTTGCACGGGACACTGTAGCTCATCACTGCAGTTTCTTCTGGAAGACAACAGAGAAAGTGCTGGTGAGACACATTGACAAAAACCCACGAAAGCATTCCAGCATTGTGCCACTGTTATAGGAGAGGTGTTTCCTCAGTTTACAGGCTACAACTCCCCCTCTACTTGACACATGAAACCACTGGTGTGTGCCCATGACTCTGCAGCTGGTCAGGATTCACCCAAGGCATGAGGCTGAAAGTCCCAAAGAGCTCAATCACAGTTGTGAATTCCTTGCTTTATGAAGGAATAGCAATCCCTGGCACATTTCTAGCTTTTCTTCCCACTAGGAGCCTCAAAGAACAGAGGACAAGTTGGTTTTGGTATTATTCTTCTAAGGGGGTCCTTACTCTTCTGAGTCATTGCCTCACTGTGGTCTCTCTGCCTTTGCTGTCTCCCACAAAGTAAGTGTTCAAAAGCACAGCTCCTTGCTCCACCCTTGTTGGGAGAGACAGATCTTCAGTGGCTCTACATGCCAGCTTCAGGCCTGCAAGTTCTGGAGCCAGAGAGAGGAGGACCTACCATTTTGAAAACCAACAGGTTAAGTTCACACCTAGAGAGCTTCTAAGGGACAGTCAGATAACCATGTCAGAGATGGTATTGTCTTAGACTCAACAAAATTCAGAAATTTTCTTTCCAGAAGTACATTTAGGTGTTTTTTGCAGAACAGCATCTGAGCTCACCTGGCATATAGTAATCATAGATCTTGATATTAGCTGGTTTATGATCCTTCACTTGCATGTGCTGCTCCACCAGGAAAGTGTAGGTTTGAGGCTGCCTAGTCAGCTAAGACCAAGAAATGCAAGGATTAAAACCAGGAAAGGACAGAAATCCTATAAGACAACCCCTTTCACCTGCTTGTACTTAGGCTCTGTGGAGACCTCAACCACTTCTAACAGGTCTCTTCTGCTTTCTAGTCCATCTCAGAAATATCTTTCACTTCCCATTCTGTGACTATCTCCCCTTTTTGGTCACCAAATTTAACTCAGCTCATGAGGAACATCCAAAACCTACAGAGCCAGTGTGCACTACCTAAATGGAGTGCTAGTGTTCCTGACCAGTCCCACCTTCCAGTCCAGCTCTACTCTGAGGTCCTTCATCCACCTTGCCTCAGTGGCTACTTTCTTATTCACAGTGACATCAGCTCTTATTCTCCAGTCTCACATAGCCCCCATCTAAGCAGACAAATACAAGCTGTGGATGAATATCTGCTGTAGGGTAGTAGTTACATGACCTGCTGTTGATTGGGGTGCACCTTGTGTTACCTGGCAGGTTGAGCTGAAATATTTCTCTCTATTGCCTTTCTGCTCTGTGCTGTAGATGTAATGAAAGCAGCAGCTCTGCAAGCCTAATGCATCCATGTGACACTAACCCACTTCCTATGGGACCAGCTTAGCTCAGCCTACTGACAGAAACTGAGGATGAAGAATCACAGAGATGCTCCTTAGAAATGCTGGAATTTTAAATACACGTCAGGTCTCATTTCTGGTGCTGTTTAGGTATTCATGGAGCTAGAAAAAGCTGGAGTGGTTGTTAATCTGTTGATTCATGAGGCTGTGGAGTGAGCATTTCTGTTCACACAACCATCTGGTTTAGTTTCAAACGATCTTGGCAAAATCCATGAGCAATCTTGCATGCTCTCTGCTGCATTCAGGTTGCTTAACAGCTTTCTAAGATTTCAGGCTTGCTTGGATTTACTAGATGGATCTTATTACTACTCCCTTCTCCTAATCAGGCACTGTATATATGGACTTTCAATAGTCTCTGAACAGTGCCAACAGATGCAGGCTTAACATGAGAGTTTGCCTTGTTTCACTCAAGTTAAGTAGCCCTGTAAGTGGCTCTACAGATGAACAACTGCTGACTGACACTTCTCCAGATCAGAAAATGTGGCTGGTATACAGGAACAACAGCTCTGGACAGTTAAAACAGGAATGAAACCAGTAAACAAGAACAAAAGTGTCAGCCCATAGCCCCTTTAGTCATGATGTTAGCCCAAATTACACTCACTTCCTCCAGGTACAGAACGACTTGGTCAGCTTTGCTTTCAACTTTCTTCACTAAAGGCATTTTCTTTAGCTGAAAATAGGGGAAAAATATCAGAAAGGCTTTAATAAAAAGCAGAAATATTCAGGGGTATTTGTCCTTGTGAGAGTATGGGCAAAATATGGCCAGGAAAGCTGCTGATGTAGGGAAAGGCTAGGTGCAGCTTGGAAGAGCCTTTGAGTACAAGGATTTCTTAGGAAGAAAATAACCCTGTTTCTCTGCCCACAGGAACAATCACATTTCAGCACACAGTCCTGCGTGACGGACATCCATCACTGTTCCCATCCCAGCTGGACACAAATTCACAGTCTCACCTCTTCCAGTGAACCTGCCACGGGGCTGTATCCAGACAGCAGCTCCACTTGGATCAGGACCATGTTGGTGGACACACGGTTCCCTGTGTAGCTGCAGCAGGAACCCAGGGGACAGCACTAATGTTACTTTCTGAGCCATGATCTCCAGATACTCCAGCCCAGCTTTGGAACTCAGGTGGAGGAATGTGCCTTTCTTTCCAGTGTTTCTCCTGTAAGCATACCTGGTTCTGTACTGTAATAAATCTCTGTGCTTCCCTTGATCTCACTTTTAATTGTGCCAAGGAGAATAAATTCCTTGGAAGCCTTCTGGTGTTACCTTCTTTAGGCATGACAGGGAATATCACATCCAATGCCTGTTCTCTTGGCAGTTCTGTCCCAAGGCAGGCAGGAGTACAGCAGAGGAGAGTGGTGTGACAGTCAGCCGGGAGCAAAGGAGGGAACACTTAGGAGTATGTGTCAGTCCCACAGGACCTTCACATCATAAGCATTTTGAGACCTAATCCTAGAAGGGGATGAGACCCACAGCCCTTGGGAGAATTTGTGGTGAGGGGCATGGGACAAGACAGGACTACAGCCTGAGCCATTCCTCTGGGGCCTTGTGCCTCTCACCCAGCTTGGGAGAGCACAGTGGGGTCACCTCAGCACTTGAACTCCACAAGTGAAGGGGAACCCTGCCAGCAGGAGGCTGGTGTGTTGCCAGAAGCCTCTCAGCACAGCGGAGGGAAGGAGCAGTGGAGTGTCTCCTACCGAGCACGGATGGTGACAGGGAACCGGGTGGCGTCGGGCACGGTGCACTCCGTCTGCACGGATACGGCAAAGGTGGCCTCGCTCCTCAGCGGAGGGATGTGGTACCTCAGGATGGCCTGCCAGGACAGAAAGAAGCTGGATGGCAGAGAATAGCAGGGTTTTTTTGCTGGAGAGTATTCTTGTCTAGACTTAGCTACTTTTTGCTCTCGTGTGTTGGTGTAAGAGAAAACTATCTGGCAGACGCAGAGGTTGTGCTAGTAGTGCACTGCCCCTGGTGGATTTCTTGGAGGAGAGGAGCGGCTCTGGCTGGATGGAGATGATCCAGATTTCATCTGGGGAGTAGATGCTACCTTCCTGTCGGACCACAGTTACCCCAACCAGCCTTGAAGCCCAGATTCTTGCAAGTTACTATAGCAGTTTGTTTTCACTGTTGGCTAAGTAGCAAGGTAAAATGTTCTCTGGCTTTCAAGACTTTTCACCAGACAGACTTTTTCTTCCTGGCTGGGCTTACCTGCAGGAAAAGACACCCGTGGCCCTGCACATGCAGGGTATAATCTTGGGGAATGGCTGGCAGCTCCACTGTCTGTAACAGGAGGCGATTGCTTTTGTCTACTTGGAAGTTTTGGCTGAACCCCTCGGAAGTGAGAGAAACCTGAAGATCAGGGCTATCCTTGCTGAAGATGTTGGTTGCATACAGGGCCAGGGCTTCCAGAGCAGCAACCGTGTCCTGAGGAAAGAGAAAAACATCAGGAAAAGTAGGATTCCTGCTTCTCATGCAATGCCCAGTCCTTAGCCTTTCCCTCCCTCATACTCCAGCTATAGCACAATAAGGGTTGAGCTTTTCCCTTTGGCTTTTAGCATGGGATTATCCATAACTCCCAGGAGCTGTAAATCTCTTTTTTCTCTTTTCTTATTTCTCTTTTTTTTTTACTATGGGCTGTTAGAACCCATTGCTCTCAAAAACCAGCATCAAATCTGATGATGATGATGATGGCTCAAGGGGACTACCTGGGTTGAAGCAAAGCCTCCATATGGATTTTGCTGCTTGGTGAGCCAAGACACAATCTGGGATGCCTTTTTGATTTCATCTGATGACAAACTTGACTTTGTAAGGTGAGCCATGAGGATACTAGATGTCAATTCCACATCAACAGACGGAGCCCGATACCAAGATAGGGAATCTTCTTCCTGTTTGGACTGTTGGCTCCAGAATATTTGGTCATCTAGAGGTGGAGTGGGGACATTTATGGAGTGTGTAGCTGTATATAGTGACCCTGGAGTTCTACTTAGCCCCTGCATATAGGCACTAAACAAACATGTACCTTGGTCATAATACAGTTGGACAAGACATATGTGCACATCTCCCTGTTTGCTCCCCACACCCTGCTTTTCTCAGCAAAACCTTAGGCCTGTAAGCTGTGGAGGAGCTCCACAATATCCATGAAGCTCCCCTGGTTTGAATGACTGGGAGGCCAGGACTGTGAGATCATCCATAGAAACAATCTGTCTCACAGTGTGGATATAACTCGGGACAGCTTGGCAAATGGAGGCTTGGATAGCCAAGCCTTGGACTCCCCACAAAGCTCTGGCAGTATCCATCCACCCCCCACCACCTTCCCCCACCCTCCATTCCCATGGTTGTTCAACCCAGGGATTTCCACACAGTTCTGCCAGTGGCCCTCCCTCCTGCCCCAGAGTCTTTGGTACCTGATATTATGGCAGCTTTATCCAATCTTTTGAGGATTTTCTGCCTGAGGGCCTTGTCACCTGCCACTGCAAAGGCATTTGCAGCCAGTGCCAGGCTGTAGAGGTTGGGACTGCCAGTGTCAGCATTGACCAGGCCCCTTATACATTTCAGAGCTTTCTCCACAACTGGGTCCTAGGATACAATTGAAAGCACTCTCGTTACAGGCAGGGCGTTTGGGAAGGGAATGCAGATTTCATGTGTGCAGAAGAGGGTGGAAACCAAAGTCAGAGCCAAGGCAGCGAGAGGCAGCCCACGCAGCCCGGTCCTGCTGCCGATACTCACGGAGTGAGGCATCCCCGAGCGTATGAGAGCTACCACGATCACAGAGCTCAGCCCCAGGCCTTCCTCCACTGCACCCTGCAGGCACCACAGAACACAGAAGAGGGATGCTATGAGAAGGGAGAGGGGAAAGTTTTCCAGTGCCTTCTGTCGCCTAGCAAATGCCAGCACAGGCAATAGTGCTGGTCCTATTCCTTCTCCTAAAGATGCGACAGGACTGGTATCCACTTTTAAAAGTCCTGCTTACCAGAGCACTTCTCTGCCAGGGTTCCCCAATCTCTTCTGGGTGGCTGAATCCCTCCCTCTGCTGAGCACATTCCCCTTTCCCCTTCCAAACATAAGAATTTCAGTAGCAGATTCCAGTGCCAGGGGAAAGTGATGTTCCCACAACCCCACAGCAAAGGTAGCATGGGTTAGAGATGGAGGTAGGGCAGGGCACTGTTTCAGTTCCCAAGGACACATCATCAAAGGCAAACCTTTATCATTCATAACTTGAAAAAGTGGCACTGTGATTAGGCAACACTGAGTGCCACCCAAGGGTGTCCCTGGGCATTTCAAAGCCTTCCTCCTGCAACAGAGTTCATTTTCTCTTGGCACCCATACTGGACCAGAAAGTGAAGAAGCTCTGAGGTACCTAATGAACCACCAGGACATGCCATACCATCAGACCATTGTTGAAGAGCTTCCCCACACTCTTGAAGCAGCCAGATGGAGTCTGACTTTTAATCAGGGCACTGGCAGCATCCTTTATATTTTGTTCATCTATGTGGATGAAGTCCTGGGCTTGGCTGAAGGTCTTCAGGACAAGAGCAGTAAGCCTAGAGCCAAGGAAGGAAGAAGGAAATAGAAGTGAACTGTCACTTGATGCATGTCTCCAAGAGGAAACAGGAGTCTCTGTGTCTTCTACTACATTCTCCCTGTAGAAGTACCAGCAGGCCACAGCCCCTGTACAGATGGAGAACTGGAAGCAATGCACGTGAGCTCAAGAAGCTTGAGTTCAGAGCCATCTGCAGAGATGAAAGAGAGAAAGAATTCAATTCTTCAGACCTTCAGAGCTCTGCTAATTCCAACAGGGTGCTTTGCTGCCCTGAAGGGCTGGCATTTAGTGAGCTCACTCAGACCCATTCCCAGTCCTGTCTGGGCACCAAGCATTCTGAAAACCTGTAAAGAAGGTGTCTTTACTGCCAAGTTTTCAGAATCAGTCACATTTGGGGTGCCCAAAAACAAACAATCCAACAGGGATACTTCAAGTTTGTTCATTGTCACTTTTGACAGAGATGTTCTATAGACTAAGAGGAAGATTTTGTATATTTATTGAAACAGGTAAGTAGGGAAAGTGATGGCGTATTGGGGAGTGTGAAACCTGGCACGACATAAATGTTATGCAGTAAGAGATGGATATTGCTCTGGTTTCAGCAAGAGGAGAGTTAATTTCTTCTCAGTAGCTGTTACAGTGCCATGCTTTGGATTTGGCATGATAATGGTGTTGAGCGAACAGCTGTGTGGTGCTTAATTTCCATCTGGGCTTAAGCCATGACAACTTCCAAAAGGTCTCAGGAGCAATTTCTGTTCAAAATTCTACACCTTCAGACTGCCTCAGTTTCCCCAGACCAAAATCCAAGCCAGCTCAAGCCTGACCAGGTCAAACTGTTGTTCTTTAGTTATGTCTGGATATCGTTGCTTACCAAGTGTTTCCTGGCTCACTTCCTTCCCCAAAGGCACTGTATGAGCCATCTGTGTGCTTGTACAGGAGCTGCTGCTGATATCCTGCAGGAAGAGGCTGGGGGTAGTGAAGATGCTGAGTGCCTGTCCTGTTCTCCAGGTGCCAACCTGCCCCACCAATCCTGCTGATCATTACAGAGAGCATTATCTCTGAGGAATTTAGCAGAGGGCTGTACCGCTTGTTCCGCTGACACGCACAAGCCTGATTTACACTGCTGCAATTACCATGTCAGGCAAGTGATGCTGAACAAATCCTGCTCAGCACCAGGCCTCTGCTGAGGCTGCTTCCACACAAGTACTGTATTGGACATCACCAGCTTAACAAGTAGAAATCCACTCACCGCTTTCCAGATAGCCAATTGCCTTCCGTTTGATTTCTGGAGTCAGCTGTCCTGTTTCTTCAAGGTATCGCGTGATAAAGACGTTTGGGGCAAAATGAACCATGTTCTGCTCACCACAGCCACTGGACATCTGGAGAAGCTCATCTATGTTGTCCAGTGCTGTTCCCATAATGTCACCTGTAGGACAGAACCACAGCTTTGGGAGCCATACGTATTCTCGCATGTAAAACAATTCTGGTCTCACAGATTCTCCAGATAACCTTCTAAGACTGATCTCAGTTCACCTCTGCTCACATGATGCCCACAGACTGTAGGAACAGTGATATGGTACATGGCTGTCCTTCCCCTGGCTTGGTGAAATTATATATCCATCCAGTGCCACTTGCAGAGGAGAGATAGGATGCTGCTCTGAAGACAGTACCCCACCTTGCTGTACATATTCCCTTTCATTACTTTGTTTGCCCAAGAAGACACAGTGGCACCAGAAGAGATGTGTCCTGCAGGGGAAAATGTTACTTCCCACGACTCTTCTAAAAACTCACCTAAGAAAGAGATGTGGGCTCTCTCTGACCCAAGGACAATGTTCTCTGGCACAGTGAAAGAGATTGTCTCTGAAGCTGAAGTTCCTGCAAATGGCAAAAACATCTGAACAACAGGCATGAGGAAGACGGCAGAGTCGCAGATATCCCCCAGGAGATGGTGTAAACAGTTCACCTCATCTGTTGGTGAAATCAGCATTCAAAAGAGAGGATGACACAGAGATCTAGCCACCCATTGATGAGTGTGGAGGCAGATAAACCTTCCAGGCCTCTGTCCTGGAGGGACATGTGGATTCCTGAATGGAATGTGATAAGCTCATCTCAACCCTCCCCAGGACAGAGGACCTAGATGAGGCAGTTCACTCTCAGGTCAGAACAAGGCACCCATAATGCTTTGATATACCTTTCCAAACCCATTGGTTCTTCCCCTTTGGTACCACCCCTGCTTTCCCCCATAAACACCCCAGAGTCTACCCTGCTAGGTCAGGGAGCTGCCCTCCCTGGCCACCCTTCGCAGGGTGATAAAGCTGCCCTGTGGAACTGCTGCACGGTGCTTCTGTCCCTCTGTCCCTGAGTCGGCCTGAGAGAACCTCAGAAGGCAGAGCTGAAACCACTGCTGAGAGCTGAAACCACTGCTGAGAGCTGAATCACTTGCAGCCACTGGCTGTGCCTTGCTGAGGCTGCTGAGAGCCCTGGAAAGGCTGTCTCTAGGGAGACCTCTCTCTGGGAAGGTTGCAGCTACCCGGACTACAGACTCCGGGGTTGTCCACAAATGAGGGATATGGTTGATATGGTTGGACTATGGCTTGATGTTGCCAGGAGCTTTTAGTACTGGGCAGGGCTGAATGGCTTTGCCTACCCATAAAAGTTCCAAAATCCCTGACTTTCTGCTCCCTACACACCTCCAGAGAGTCCTAGAGTTGTTCAAACACCAAACTCCTTCCATCTGATCTCGTTCTGTGCAGAAGCACAGTCCCAGTAAGTCCCAGTATTTGGGGGTCTCTGCACCTACCTTCAGGACACAGGATTGAGGTGTGGGTCTTTTCCTCTAGCTGCCCCTCTGCCTGGTAGGGAAAAGGCTGGTCAGCTCAGAAGTGAGAGTGATAAAATCAGAGAGCAGCTGTGCAGCACCCCACCTTTGTGCAGGCACCTTTTCCATCCTTGTGGGCCTTGGCAAAGGGCTTCACACAGACAGCAGAGATACCCATGCCAACACTGAAGTTCTACCAGGAAGCAGGTTTCTAAGCTGCTGCATGGCCTTTGACCCCACTGCCCTGCCAGTAAGCAGTTCTGACATTTCTGTCCTATCCAGAAATGGGATTGGAGGAGCTCCAATCCCATCTACCCCTAGAATTGCTCCTTGACCAGTCTCCCTGAGAAATGTGCCCACTTCCCCAGCTGACTCTTCCTTCCCAGCACCACCCACCAGACTGTCTTGAGTCTGGCAGCTCAACCTTGCCAGAACCCTGCAGTGCAGCCTGACCTTCACCAGCAGGTGTTTGACCACTGTGTCCTTCCCTCCAGACTCTGGCACAACAGCTGCATGCTCTGTGCAAACATCTTCCTGCTCCACCGCCTCAGCAGTGACAGTGAAATTCACCTTCCCTAAAAAACAAAACATCAAAGAGGCCATTGGCACATCTATGCCTACGTTTTAGCTCGCTCAGCCTTGGGCTGCTCACTCATGCTTTGCACAGTAGGCCAGTCTCCCTTCCAGCCCAGCGCTGGCTTCTTCAAGCAGCTCTGGCAGTGCCTCCCACCCCTGCCCCTCCCTTGACCCCTCACCTAATTTTGTAGCCTTCACATCCCAGGAAAATGTTTTTGCTGAGTCAGGGCATAGGCAAAGAGTGAACCTGACATTTTCATGCAGAAATTCAAAATCCCTGGAGTCCATTAGGCTAAGCTGGAGCTAGAAGTGAAACAAAAGGGAGTTCAGGTTACAGAGCTGCTGCTGCTGTGTTTTTCCATTCAGATCCTTGATTCAAATAACAATCAATTCAAGAAGCCTGGGGTGAGTATGATGATGGCCTGTTGCAGTATCTGTGGAACACCAGCAGTGTCCCATGGACATGCAGTCATGTAAGGTTTGGCTTCTGGGGAGGGATAAACCAGTCAGTGATGGCTCTGTGTGGAATTAAATCGAACAACTTCTTTGGTGTCTTTTGCCCAGTGCCTAAGCAAGCAGCCCCTTTGGGTCTCTGTTAGTAGAGTAGTTTCCACACATTCCTCTGCACCAAACCAGCCTGGAGGGAGCCACTCACCGCCATGCACTGCTTCAGGTAGCTGAAGACTTTGACTTTCAGGGGAAATGACTCTCCCCGGAAAACAGAATAGGGCAAAGTGGGTTCCACGAAGAAGGGCTTGAAGCTCCGCAGACTGGCGGCCTCCGAGATCCCCAACCCATGGCTCTCCGAGGTGCAGAAGGTCATGGCTCTCCAGTCTGTGATACTGTCAGGTACTGTGACAGCTAGCTCAGCAGCCCCTGAATCACTGAGGAGGAAACAGAGTGGAAGAGGTTGTCCCCACCCTGGAAAAATTTCTCTTGGGAAGACAAATGCAGAAATTCAGACCACGAAATGGAAGTGCGTGTGAAGGTGTGGGGATTCCCGGCAAGTAGGACAGAGATATGGGAAGGACAGCAAATAAGTGGGCAAGGAATGACTTGAGAGGAAAATGCAACCCAAAATTTGTTTCTGAACAGTGCTGCAGCTGAAATTCTTCTTTTGTGTGGGCATAGAGGGCTCACAGGGGTCCATGTTATACACCCAGTCTGTGCCATGGAGTATAGTGTGACAATTCCTATTGGGAAGGTGTGGAGACAATGGAACATGTCTCTTCTGAGGTGCATATTGACAAGATAAAAAGTAATACACAGCTGGAACATGGGATATTCTGACCTGACATAAGAAAATACCATGAGGATGGTCAAACATATCTTGAGGAATCTCCATCCTTGGGGATACAGAGTGCTTTACAACAACTTGATCTACCAGGACCTGCCTTGTGTAGAATGTTGAGCTATGGATCTGTGGAGGCCTCTTACAACCTGCAAGAGTATGTGATGTTAAATTCCTAGAAGCATTTGGGAAATCTCAAGCAGAGACAGGAACTGAACCAAAACTCCATTGTCCTTATCCACTTATTCATACCACCCTCTTTTACTTTGTGCACAGAAGGCAATAATGCCCTGTCTCTGCTCCTGCCCATTCCTTCTACTGTGTCTGGTAGAAAGTCTGTAGACCTGTGGAGCCACAGCCTGTGATTACTCACTTGATGGGAACCAGAGTCCAGATGAATGTCTCTGGGAACCAGGTACGTGCTGGCGCTGACTCGCTGCCCAGCTCGGTGTGCTCTGCCTCAGCAGCTTCAACAGCAGCATCTAGCTCTGGGTAAAAGCTCTCCAAGTCTGCCAGCTCATCCAAAGCTATTGGGAACACAAGCATTCATTCAAAAGCAGAGCAACTGGGAAACCAGAATAAAATTCAGCCAGGAAAAGCTTAATTCTCCATCCCTCCCACTCCCAGCTCAAATCCCCTTGTCCTCTCCAAGATGCCCTCAACTTCATTATTGTCTTCCACAAGACAACCGAGGAGGCCAGGGAGGTTCTAATATGTGTGTACTCCCCCATGAGACATTTTACCTGCTCACAGTTTTGCTCTCATTCCCTGCAGAAAAGCCTAGATACTGCCCAATGCCAATCTTGGCTCATTCTCTGGTTTCCAGAAAGAACCTTCCTAGTCTTACACAAAGATTTTCTTTCCTGAGACAGATGCCCCATTTCCCTCCTTGACCATATTATCTTCTTGCTCACCAGCTGAAGCTTTCAAACAGGTTTGAACCCTGCAGCCACCCCTCTGCCCCTCCAGTGCACTGGACACACAGTCATGCCAGGGCCTTTCCCCTCTCCCTGTGGAGCACATCTCCTGTGCAACCTCCCACTCATCTCTGTAAGCCATCCCCAGCTCCTAAGTGCACTGCATGTTCAGCTGCCCATGTGCAGCCTATATGTTACCCGTGATCTCCAAAGAAACAGGAAAAATCAAGATGTACACATGTAGTCGTAGTCAAAAATGGTCTGGGTGCGGCACTCAATTGGAGACTTGATTTTAAGGCTGGTTAAGAATGTTAGACCTGCATTCTGGAGGGAAGAAGGGGAAGAAAAGAAGGTATATTTCTGTGGAGGGGTTGGTGTGTCCGAGACTCTGTCTCTTCCACTGCCTCCCAGCATATCACAGCTGCTCTGTGTTGTTGCACCTCTGCAACAGACCCTGCAAATTTGCATCAGGAGAGAAGGCAGAACCGTCCTGCTCCTCATGCCAAAGGATTGTGGGGAGGACCACTGGCATGTGCATGCCTGTACACAAAGTCATTATCTTGGCACCACACTTTGCTGCCCACCCTAACCCAGGCTTTTCCTTATCCTTCACTGCCATTCCTTTCTACTATTCTTTCTCTCCTTCCCCTGGGTCCCCCTTTTCTCTCAGGTGTTTTGCTTTTCCAACCTCCAATTTTCTCTGACACAGGCTGACAATCCACTCTGCTTCCAATCTCTAGAAAGTCTAAAGGGGACTAATGGGGAGTTGGGTTCTAAGAATCTGCCTGATCAATGGGAATTTATCATGCTGGGAGCATAGAGTGTCATTGATCTCTTAGCTCAGAAGCTTAGCAAATTCAGATCACAAAGTCAACAGCATTTACAGGAAAGACAATCTGTGAAGCTACCCAGTGCTGACCTGGGATACAAAAGGGCTCAGCTCTGATATTTCAGGCTTTCTGGAAATTAGATTTACCTTCAGAAGTTCATAAACATCTGGTTGGGACACTGCATAAGAATATCTGTTGTACATGAATGGTGACATCATTCCTGGTGATAGGGTGGTCTGAGAGGTATCAGTGATTCCTGGGCTCCTTTGGATAGTGCAGTAGTCACTGTAGACATCTGTGAGGGTGCTGAGCTGCTCCTGAGCATAGCTGAACATATTATACACCTGTAGGGAGAGAATGAAAACAGTACAGGTCAGTGTGAGAAGTGGGAAGATTTTAATTTCTATCCAGAGATTTTCTGTGACCTCAGAGCCTGAGCTCAGATCCCACCTAACACAAAAAACCCAGCCCCAAGGGGTTTTGAATTTTATGGAGAACCTCCACAAATTCTGAATGTATAGCACCAGGGAAGAACATGAGCCCTTCAATGCTATGGCTGCATAGCTGTGGCTACTTCTAGCTTAGTAACTGTACCTGTGAACTCAGTGCAAACACTAAGGACACCTTCCCTGCATGGGGGAACATTGGACAACTTCTTGTCTGACTGAAGACACATCCTGGATCCACCAAGACAGTGTCCAGAGGCAATTCAGGTGTCCTTAGAGCAACGTGTAGGGGAGAAAGGGACCCTTCCACTGCCAACACACCACTTAGAGCCCACTCTGTGAATGGAAGGTCTGGTTCATGTGAGCTGGAACAAAGACATGGAGCCTATCTCATGTTTGGCATTTTTTACCACAACTCTTTTTCAGAACACTCCCATGAATTGGTTCAGGAGATGGATGTCTCTTGCTTTCTGTCTGGCACTGTGGTAAAGCACTGTAAGTTTAACAAGGATGTGACTTCAGGCTGTAGCTCGGAATGACAATGGGTTATTCTGTTAGAATAACCCACCCTCTGTAGAGACTGGAAATTTTGGCTGGTGTTTGATATTGGCCTTCATTTTTTCTCATTAAGCCATGCCCTGTCCTCATACAAGTACTTGTTGGTTATACCCACCATGCCTTGTTAACCAGCAAAGGTCACCACTGAAGTGACTCACACTATCCTTGGAGAGCTCAGCCTCTGGCCTCAGGAGAAGGACACTTTTGTCTACTGCACGGATGCTGCACAGGGAGCCTGGTGCAGCCTGCAAATGGAGATGGACAGTCGATCCTGGGAGAGCCACTGAGTCTGAGAAGCCAAGCTTCACCTGAAACAGCAGAAGAAAGGAGGACTGCAGACACTGAGAGATGAAGGGAAGGGGAAGCTGTGGTTATTGGATTCTTCTGGATATCTACTGCCAGTGAGCAGATCATTAGCCACCCTCCAGCCTACCTGCCCCTCTATGTTTTGTGTGCTGCTTACATGGTTCCTGAAGCAGCTGGAGACTTTCAGACGGAAGGTGTCAGCTGCCACTTGTCCCTCAGGGAAGGCAATGTAAACAAAGAGGGTAGCCATGGATGAAATTAGGTCAATGGGCAGAGTGATGTTGAAAGCCCCATTGTACTGACCTGAAGGAAGAAGGAAAAATTGAAAAAGTATGGCAAGATGCAAGGAAGTCTGCAATCCAAGGATTACACCAGCAATATGCTCTTCCTCTGTAATACTTCTGTAGAGATTCTTGGATAAAAACTATTCTGCCTTGCTTCTGGGGAGGCCACAGCTAGGCCAGGATGGAGGTTTCTATAGCAGTGACCTTATATCATGACACACCTTGGCAACAGTGAGCACTTGGAAGAGAAACGACTTTCCACTTGAGCCAAAAAAGACTCCGTAAGTTACCTTGGAAGTCTCTGATAATTTCCTGCTTGGCAGATAAACTCTGACAGTTTCATCACTTGATGAGAAAAAAAAAAAAAAAAAAAAAAGAAAAGAAGAGGAAATTAAAAGACAGAAAAATGATAGCATATTTCCTATAGGGTGGTTTTTGGGTTTTTTTTTGTGCCAGCTCTGTGGTTTCCTGTTAGTCTCAGAACTCTTTTCTCTCCTTCTCCATCTAGGCTGGAAAGACTTTCTCATTGGATTCTTAGTCTGTTCCTGGTAGTTAGATGCTCTTACCTGATGGCGGATCAAGAAGCACTCTTGTTTGGCCATGATGCACAAGGGACCCTCTGGCCATAACCTAAAGGGTAACGAAGAAAACAAAGGGTTGAGAGTGCCTCTGCTCCACGTTTCTGTGCTGACCCAGACCCAGCACAGAGCTGACCTTGCCGGCGCTGCCCTGCACTCACCAGGTGATAGAAGCGTGCCCTGGCAGCCCCGTGGCCCAGCTCTGTGGCGAGAATGTGGTAGTGCACAGGGACCTGCAGCACACCCCCGCAGGCTGGCACTGCCTGCACCGGCTGGATGCTCACAGAGCTGCGGCTGGAGGAGTAGAAGGCCCTCAGTGGGAGTGATGCGGTGCCGTAGGACACCTTCACATTCCGACCGTTCGAGTCCTCCGGCTGGGACTTCGCCTGTGGCATAGAAAAAAAGAGTCTGAGGAGTTCTTGCAGCTCTTGCCAAAACCAAACCAAGACTGACTAAACAGTGGACTCTGAACTATCCCAGGGTAAGGTGTCTATTTCCACCTAGGCCAAGTTCAATCAGTCCTCTTCTGTGGAGCTTGGCATTGTCTGCTGTACCACACTCTGGGATAACTAGTGCCTAAACAGGAGCAGGGAGCAGTACCCTACTAGGGCTTTGGCTGAAGTCTGAAATTCTGCAATGCTGCTGCAACCCTGGGAGCAAGCCAGATCATTTGACTATGTAAAGTGGCTTATTAGCCCCTGGATCAAACCACTTTGCTTCTGTCTGGTGTATGTGGATAAAGTATTAGCATGGATCTGCCCTTATAATGTATTTCAATTCCGGTTACCTGCTTAGCTCCAGACTGGTTTGCAGTAACTAGTTCCTAACCTGTAGTACAACTTTACTGCTGTTGTCCCATGCTGATGTCTCTAAGACGAAGGAGGCCATCCCAGTGTCATCCGTGAGGTAGGTCTTGGTCTGCTTTCTGTTCCCATAGGACACTGTAAGAGTCACCTTCTTGTTCTTCAGGTGTGTCCCATTGGCACTTTTGAGTTCCAGCTGTAACAATGCAGAGAACAGTCAGAGAATTGGAGGACTGAAAATCCACCTCCAAGCAGAAGCCCCAGTCCCCCACTCTGCAAAGGGACTCTCAGTGTGAATTTTAACCTCTCCAACCCTTCCCCATTTATGCAGCAGCCATCTCATCTGGTGAAGCCACAGATCCTGCAGTCACACCTCTGGATAACCTCTTGGTAGATATGTCAAAGAAGGGACTGGGACAGAGGTTTGTGCTGGCAGCTTTGGGCAGCTCAGAACAAGGGGACCCCTGGGCACTTCTGTGCCTACCATCTGCTTAGGCCCAACTGCTGGGCTTTCCATGTTTCTTCCTTTTTCACTCACATTTCCATAGTAGGGAGCTCCTTGCTGATAGTAGTAGCTCGTCCCCCAGAACTGCAGAGTTGTGATATCAAAAGTGACCTTGCAGTTTTCAGTGGTGTTGAACTCCACCCCTGGGAAAGACAGGAAGCACATGCAGGTGAGTACTGTGTCTAAGCAGGCATCAGGATTGGATGCACTCAGTTAAGGGGTGGGCTGTCACTCATAGGGTATTGTAGTTTCTCCATGCAACTTCAGTTTCTTCTGAAGTTGCAGAGAGAAACTACAATCCCTTAGGTGTAAAGGTGTGCGTTAACACACATGCATTCAGCTGTAGTGCCTCCTAAATTCTGAATGAATGACAGCATTCCATCTGGAGGTCTCTGTCAGACAGTTCTCAAACACTCTTTTCCACTTTAAGATGGTCCTCCTCATAGCTGTCCTCTTCCATTCTCCTTCCCTCCTCACAGCAGTCACTAGAAGGCAGCATTTTTCCTCGCCTTTCCCCTGTCAGTTCACAGTTTGATGTCTTGTCCTGTGTGCCCATCTGAAATCACTGCAGTTATTTGTTAAGTGAATGTGTGTCACTGTTTTTGGCAAAGGGCTGTGAAACATTTTCCTGTAAGGAAGGATTTGCAAAATCTTGTGAGAGAGGGAACCTCATAAGAAACCTTATTTCCCTCTCTGGGATGTGGAGATAAATCTAATGAGGAGCTAATAACAGTACACAGTCAGGGCCTTGGTTATCTCTCATTCCAATGGACTGTCCTAAAATACGGTTTAAGAACAAGAGAGTCTGGCCTGACCCACCTCTGTACACATTTTCAGTGTGATGAGAAGACAAGAAAAAACAGCTCTTGCCCATCTCTGTCAAAACAAAATGACTGCCAGAGCAGGCATCAAGATTGGCTGAACTCAATTATCTTATAGATAAAAACCCAAAGACAAGCACATTTTATGAGTGTAAAATAGAAGATTTTCCACAAAGTGTAGAATCAGTTTTTTTTTACCTGTTCCACTTTCTTTTAGAAAAGCCTCAGCCTCCAGGTGGAAGTCATAATTATCACCATGCTTCCGGTGGAAAATCTTAGTATTCACTTCAGTGGAAAAGCAGCCATCCTCATTTGTCTGGGAATATGAAATTGTTATTTGTTAACCAACCATGAAGGCAAAACAATATTCTGTCTCTTTGCCCTTGTCCCTCCCTTTTGCAAGAGGGGTGGGTGTCTCTCGTGCTCACCTGGCCAGTGTAATCCCTACAGATACTGCGCTTGGCTTTGGAAGACTTCCGGTTATAGCGGATGTGTTTGCGGCACACCACGGCCTTCACGCTGCCCTGCACTGCCTTCCCGTAGGTGTACCTGGCAAAGGGAGCACAGGGGACTTGCACTCACACAGAAGCATTGGCTCAAGAGTGAGTAGTGTCAGCTCCATCCTGTGGTTTGCAGCTGCACAGCCCAGCAGCCTGCAGTATATTCATCAGCAGAGGTGGCCAAAAAGTACAAATGACCTCATCAGATTGATACAGAAGGCAGTGGTGGGCGAATTATCTCCAATTCAACACTAATCCCACCAGGCAGGGCTAAGAGACATTGTGTTGGCCACAAGCTGAGCCATTATTCCTGCAACACTGTCACTAGCAAGTACAGCAGAGGTGCTGTATTGCAGAGCACATGCCACATTCAGGGAATGCACTGCCACACTTTCGGACTCACAGAGAAAGCAGGGAGAGAGAATATGGAGAAAGGGTGAGTGTCCAGGAGAATTGCTGAGCAAAGGACACCAGGCTACCAAATCTTGGGGTGGAGGGAGGGTTGGCAGAGACCATTTTGAGCTCAGTTATTGATGGCTGTGCATTTTCCAAACCAGTAAAAATGCACCTTCTGCCACGATAAGTCAGCTCACATGCCACAGACGTGGAGAGGGAAGTTTTCCTCTAGGATGGTGACCACCTGAGGCATCTGGATGGAGACACTGAACTTGGGCAGCACTGTGTGAAAGCAAGAGAAATATAATTCAGAGAGAATAGAAAGACTTAATTTGCTCCAATCCTTCCTAAGTGGTTGTTTACAGAAAAAAAAAAATAATCTTCCTTTGTTCCCTGACTACCAGCACGGCTTGGTAGGTATACACCAACAGCCCAGCTAGGAGAATGGGATGGAAGTAGGCAGCTTGAGTCTGCTCCCCAGAGCACAGCTGTGGGACACTGTCTCAGTCCCATCCTCAGGACATGGGGGAGGAGAAAGCCGGTGGGCCTGGGTGAAGGTCAGTGATTACATCTATGGGCAGGCAGTTCTGCACTTCCCAGGAGACAGCACAACCAGCACAGCTGTTCACAGCTGCATGGCCTATCCAGCTCAGCGTGAGGGGAGGGGGCTGGAGGCTGGCAATACACCTTTCTCTACTGCCACCAGCTTCCTGGGACTCTTACCATACTCCTCTACCCTGAAGGTGCGTGTGAGGTCAGGCATTCTGATGGTGTACTCTCCAACCGGTGCTTCTGCAGCCAGCGGGAAGGACAGATCCACAATGCCTCCCGCCGGTGTAACATCCAGCCACTGTGCAATTCGGTTCCCTTTGGGGTCCTGCACAGGTGTAGTAGAGAGTAGTTATTTTCCAGAGTAGGAAGACCCTTTTGCAGGGTGTCCAAGATCCCAGGGCGTGGTGTGACCACGTATTCTCTCGTCCTGAGAGCCCAAGTCTATGGCACAGCTACAGTGCTCAGGTGAGTCCAAGCTCAAAGAGGAAAGGACTTTTCTCCCTGTCTCTTTGACAAAGTAAATCTATCATATCATTATTCCCTGGTGGCACTGCCATCTCTGACTGCTGCCAAGCTGCTGTTTACTGCCTGCCTGCCTCACTAAGAGAAAGAAGTGGTCCTTCTTAGAGATCTCTGTGGTCACCTGAACTGGCACAGCCCACAAGGTCACTGTGGAGATATTCTGCCCAAGGCATGAGCTACTGGAGAGTGATTTCTAGGGAGTGATGTAGGAAAGAAAGGGGAAATGAGTCCAGGACTTCTTGCAGGGGAACCATTGAGGCCCAGTCATGAAGGACAGTGTTCTCCCACTGCTGGTTCTTGGAGGGCAGGATGCAGAACTCTGGGTTCAGCCACACTGCCCAGCCAGTAGGAGCTTTGTGCTGAGTTGATGGGTGAGGGGAACCTCACGTGGAACTAGTGGACACTGCTGTTGGAAAAGGTGAAGCTGGATCAGTGCTATGTTTGCACAAACTGGCATGAAGTATTGCACAGATGTCTCAGAAATGGTGTGGTTATGTAATGATTCCTTGCTGGGTATGACATGTACATTAGCTACTGCCCATTCCTAGTTGGGACTCTGACCTCTCTGCATGGGTATTACAAACCCCACCACCACTTTCAGGTGTCTTTCCTCAGCACAGTGATTACATTGGACAGATTTTTAAGAATACTAGCCTGAAAGCTGCTTTAGGAAGTGTTTCTAGCTGTGCAGTCACAACAGTAGCTGGTCAAACTTCTGTTTTCTAAATGGTAAATATAAAAGTCTCCTTAAGGAAACTTCAGGATTTTCACAAGTCTTCAATTCATAAGCTAGAGGGACTAGAATTCCAGTCACCACTCTAGGAAGGTTTGTTGGTTTTCAGTGGCACCCATCATTTACTGCAGGGATCCCTGTGTGATCAGTGTCATGACACTGCTCTGCCAAACTTTTGTGGACATGGAATGAAGGAAGGACAAGCAGTCAAGGACCTTTCCCATTCATTCAGAGCTAACTGACTTTCTGCATCCACATTTCCCTACCACCATCTCCAAACCTGCATCTTCCCCAAGGTGAGAAGAGTTCATCACTTTCAATAAAGCAGGAGCTTTACCTTCAGTTCCACCAGGCGTTGCTGTGGGAAGGAAACAACAGTTACTGGTGGGATGCTTCCAGGTGAGTTATCATCTACCTCCCTGGTATTTTTTATTTCCCCAACCATCCATCAGTCTTCTCTAAGTAATTCCCAGGGACTGTCCATAACCCAACATCATGAGCAGCTCCTGTCTTGCAGGTGGTGCCCAACATTGTTTGTAAACACCAAAAGCAATTTTGAGACCAGCTGTACATACATCTCCTGACTGGGCCAAGCACTGGTCTAGAAGACATGCAGTCAGCTCATAACATTTCCAGACTTCAGGCATGTTCCCTCTCGACTTACTGTTTCACTGCTGGCAATGAAGTTCTGATCCAAGGTGACAATACGCAACTTGACTACAAAGCAAAAGGAAAACAGGACAGGCTGAAATGAAATCAAGTCTCTCAATAGTAAATAACAAGAAAACACATGGCTAAGAAAGATGTGTACACTGCTTCACTGAGAGGATGTGGGCAGCAGATAGAGCCACCCACTCCTAGGCCTATGCCAAAGCCCTGCTAGGAGCTGGCAGCCTGCTAGAAAAAGAAGTGTTAGGAGAGGCAGTGTGGGGCTTTCTGGGAAGGCTGTGCTGGTGGGAAAGAACATTTTTCTGGACAATGGAGCTGTGGTGGGCCACTCAGTCTTGCCTGCAGTGAAGGTCATCCCAGTGGAAAGTGTGGAGAGGCATGGGGCAAACAGCCGAACCCTGTGGTGATCTGAGCTGTGCTAGGGCAGTGGTGGGACTTTTAGGAAGTCCCACCACTTCCTGACCTGAGGAAGTCTGTAGGGAAAAGAGGGATTTAGGGCCCTGACAGGCAGTCATGGCTTTGACTGGAGCAATCATGAGTATAACACTGTGGCTTCTAAATCTTTTCTCACTCATCAAGGAAAACACACAAGCCCTGTTCACAGTGGCATGCAGCATGCTGACATGGGAGGAGATATCCCCAAACCCCTCAAAGCCTAGAAGGAGGCCTGTGGCCCATCTCCCTTCCTGAGCAGGTCCTGCCCAGAGGACTAGAGAGTACCCCACATTTTGTGGCCTGAGGACCACTCTCTCTCTCTCACAAGACATGGCATTCTGTCCATACCAATCTGTCCAGGTTTGTACACAGGTTTGTCTGTCTGGATAAAAGTCTTCTTGTCTGCGTGCTTGATTAGGACTTTCTGTTTCTTCTGGAACTCTGAGTTGGCTTCCATGACTGTGATAACAACAAAAGCCACTTCATCAGGGTTTCCAACAGGAGGAGGGACCTGCAGGTACAGTTATAAACCATTTATAAACTGTAACATATACAGTTATAAACACCCTGGACCAGAGTGGGTCCATTCACTGATCCTGAGGTTTTTAGAATAACGATTATGATATTACTTTTGGGTTGCTCTAGTCTTCCTTGCCTGGAAAGACTTCACAGAACATTTCAAAAAGTTTTCTAGAAGGGTGAAATATTAGTGGGGCTACATAGCAGGAAGGACACAGGCAGACTTATGCAGGCTGAAGCAGAAGATTCACTGGCCAATTAAGATGTCCTCTTGGGAGGACACAATTCTTTGCATGCCTGCCCAGCAAGAACAGAACTCATGAAATATCCACCCTAGTGAGAAGCCTTGAAAGTATCTTCCTCACCTGAAAGCTTGTGCAATGAAAGAAGGGGAGCTGAGCGATGGACTGAGTGATCAGAGTCTCATTCCCAGCTCTGCTTTGCAAGGTGACCGACACATGGATTGGGACTGCTTTCTCTCTGCTGAGCTGGAGACACACTGTCTCTGAGAAGGGGTAGTAGAGCTGAGATGGAATTGCCACAGCATAGTTTCTGTTGAAAAAGAGAAAAAAGAGGGGAGAAAAGGGGGAGGAAAAGGGGGAGGAAAAACCATCTTTCTAAGAGGGCAGTTTTTGACCTGTATTTAGGTACTTCCTAAGAGACTTCTGGTCTCTTTACTCCGCTGTCATGACACCAGTGGGAGATGACACTGTTCTCATCTACTGCAGACACTGACAGTGAGGCAGCACTATGTGCTTCATGCACATATAAAATTATAAAGTCACTGCCTTACAAATTGAAAGTGATAACAAGGTGAAGGGACCTCCCCACGTCACCCAAGGGATCAGCAGTAGCTTGGCTCTCTTGCAGGTTTCCCAAGTTCTCAATCTTTTCACTGAACCACACTACATTATCACCATCAGTTTTGTTGCCTGGTTTTCCTACTACTCTTGGGCTCAGAAACAATGCCCTAGATCCCTGTGTGAGGGACCCATGTCCCAGCTTCATGTCCCAGCCACAGAGACTCATGAGCACCATCCCTTCAGCTCCTGACACTCTTGGCCTCTTTGCTCTCTACTTGCTCTCCCACCTCTGCATCTACTCTGAGCTGTATCTGTAACACCAAAATGCTGTCCACAGTTTCTTTGTTTTCATCTTTTACTGTAATGTAGCATCTAGGACCAACAAAAAAGCCAACACTCAAGCAGATTTCAAAATTCTTATCACCAACTCCTCCCACGCACTGCCTCTGGACAAGCTCAGCCAGGAGCATGTTTTGCAGGAAGCAGAGGGCAGGACCTGGAAAGATCCAAAAAGCAGGAGGAAGGGAGGTGACCTGCTGGCAGCTTTCAGCTGGAGCTCAGCACCCTGGCGAGAGGGAGTCAAAGTCCTGCTGGCTGGGAGACATTGACTGCTGTCCCACTTGAGTCCTGCCAAGCTGCCTTGATGATCTCAAAACACACACCAACAACATTTTGTTTTTCCTACTTGAGCTGACTCATGGCACCTCCCTCCTGCCACTTGTGCCAAAGGATGGGATGAGCACTGAAAATTCACTGCTTGAAACCTCCCATACCTCCCTTGCTCTTAATGATCCTTTACTCTGGAATATTTTTTTACATCCCTTTAAAAATTCATCCCTCGCCCTTGCCTTCTGAGCTGTAAAAGTAAGAAAGAACATCTCTGGGGCTGTCATCCAAGGGTCTCAAGATCCAAGCTGGATCATGAATCTATGAAAAAAATGGAATACAGGCAGGATAGCAGACAACCTGTTGAAGCAAGTGGTATTTTCACAAAGCAAAGCTTCATGCTGAAGGTTAACAGTGGCAAGCAGACAGCAGTAAAGCACATCCTTTGCCTGGGAGCCTATGGAACATATCCTACAGGAAGTACTCCCACCGGGGAAGTTTTTAAAACTAGGCTTATGCATGCCACGCCACATGCAGCAGGAGGGAGCCCAGGCACAACCCACTGCCATATTTTTCACTGTAACATCTGCCATTCAAGCGCAGTCATGCTTTTGACTGCACTTGTGCCATGGCTGCAAAAGCAAACACCTTCAAAAAAGCAAGGACAACTTCACAAGCCAGGATATCACAGTGCCTGCTGCAACAGGAGTTGCGTTCCTGACAAAATATATGAAGAGAAGCTGTGCTGAGAATTGTCCTTGACAGACCTTGACAGAGGTCTGAGAAAAGGCATGGTGGGAGCAGATGGCCAGCCAAGCCTGAAAGAACACACTGCTTTACCAAGAGCATCCCTGTCAGATACTTGGGCTCATGTTTGCTCACTTTGCAAAGACACTCAGCTTTGCTGGCTAAACTGTTAAATGGTGATCTATGACTCTGGGAAGAAAAGCTTAGCCCAAAGGAAACATATTCTGGAACACAGTAGGAGACATGAGATGTTGGCAGGTCAGTATTAAGCGCATGCAGAAAGCTGGCAAAGTTGTTCTGCTTGAGTCCTTGCTGAAATACATGGTCTACATCAAAGGCACTAAAGGAAGAGCCAATTAGCAGGGGGAATGTGGGGAAACGGGATGTGGAAACCAAGCAAAACCTTGGGAACGTGAGAAATTATGCCTCTCTGGAAAAACACTCCTCACCTTAAGTCTTCTGTCCCATTTCTGTCATAGTGCCACCCCCCACCAGGATCCCTCACAGACCAGAACACATTTGCAAAGCAGTGAAGTTCTTACAGCATTGCAGGCATTCCAGCCGTGCTGGGCAGGAGAAGGATGCAGCCCCACAGGAAAGTGATCCTCCACATAGCTGATTGCAGGTCGAGTTCCTCCAAGGAAAGCTTAGCCACTCCTCGGTACCCCCTTCACCCCTGCTCCTGCTCCCTTCCTTCTCCCCCTCATCCAGAGCCAAAGGCGTGCACAACTCCTGCCCTGACTAGACACCCGTTCCTCCCTTGGCTTCAAAACCAAGGTGGAGATCAGGCTGCTCGTGGCTGGAATGTGGGCGGGAGAAAGGGGTGGCGACAGTGTTTACTGCCTACAAACCAGAGACAGCTGCTTCGAGACTTTGTAAGGCTTGTTGGTGTTTCTCTGGGAGAGGGCTTGTCTGCCTTATGCAGCACAGCTGCTGGCAGCAGGAGTACTTACTTACTGTATTTGGTACGGGGAACCAATTCTTAATTTTTTTTTCCCAATTTTTTACTGGGATGTCATCAGAAGCATTTGGATACAAATTAGTTCTTCGTGATGTCAGTGAATTTTTCTCCGTGGTTCTTCTTCTGTAGAACTTCTTAGGTATTGTTTACTCCTTTACTGAAATCTCATTCCTGACCTGCAGCCTCCAGCTGGACCAGCCCAAGGCTTCACGTGCAGCTCTGCCAGTGTCCCCATTCCTCCCTGGAGAAAGGGAAGAACTTTAGCATTTTATTATCTTTTGGTGGTCTTTCTGTTTTTTGTCTCTCTAGTTTAGACTTGAACTTAAGCCCATTTTAATTTTGGAGACTCACATAGGCTCCCGGATCAGTGACACACAGTGCTTTAAACCTGAGGTTTATCTGCAGTGCCGGTGCCAGGTTAAAGGCTGGTGTGCCCCTGTTACATCAGACTGTGGTCTAAAGAGAGTGGGTGCTAAGCACACACATGGGGTCTGTGCCAAAGTAAATCCAGGGGATTGCTTCAGCCGGGAGCAAGGCATGTGTGGATGGCAAATTCTCTCTCTGCTTGTGTACCTTTGGCTGTGCTCTACTAAAACACAGCAGGGGCCAGGACAGAATAAGGATGTCCACCTTCAAGTGAGGTTGTAACTAGAGGGCAAATTCATCCAAGCTCTGTGCACTTCACTGCTGTCACTCAGGAGTTGGAAGCATAAGGGTGCAGTGCCCAGGAAGAGTCTGGAGGAGATGGATGGTGCTGCCAGTGTAGAATCACCTTATGTCTGGGGGAATCTGCCAGAAGACTGGGCATCCAGCTTGGGCACATGTAAAGATTGGATAAAATATGTGTGGACTTTAAATGACATGCTTTATTGGGAAAGGCCTAACAGTGGAACTATGAGAGGAGTTGGCACAGGTAGCAGGAACTGCCTTGGAAAAGATTCTGTGCCCAGGAGGATCAGACATGGCTGGGATGGACGGGTGGACAAGAGGAATGGAGGTGATTTGAAAGGTTTTTACTCCAAGCTCGGGGAAATGACTGGATGAGGGGAAGGTCACTAATGTTGCTTTTTAAAACCTGAGGATGCATTTTACAAGCTGAGGACAGTAGTTGATGTGCAGATTTGGCTCTCATCAGATACTACAGCCAGGATCCAGACCAACCACAGATGAGATGAGACTCTCCCAAGACCCCTTCAGCCTGAGTCAGAGATATGTATTTCCACATATCCCTTCTCAGTGTCCTGGCACCCACAGCCTGGAATACCACCTGAATGTAAATGTGGATGGAGAGCTGTGCTATGTGACCTTCACTCTGCTGTTGGTGGGAGCAAGTAAATATTAGCTGATGTCATTAGCCTAGAAAAGATATTATCTCCATATATTAACTGCCCTACTCTTTGAACCTAGGAGTATCTGAGGGGGTATTTAGGATTGCTCCAACCCATCAGTACATGCAGCACATCTCCTCCAGTGTGGATCTTGTCAGCTGCCTGTCCCAGCCCAAGCAATGGGAGCCCCACTGCTCCTCTTAGCCCTGATCCTATTCCCAGTTGCAGCTGCAGCAAGCCTGGAACCGTGAGACTCTCTCCTTTTGATTTCGGGGGGCTTGGTGGAAGGGCCTGTCAGTGAAGGGTGGTGCTGAGGGGCTGCACTCTTTGGCATCACAGAGCTGAATGGTGGGGGCCTGGCTCCCAGGGAGGCTGAGCAGAAGCAGCTCCTGCAGAGTCCCGGGCATCGAGCAGGGGCAGCCCTCGGAGCTGGCTCCTGCAGGAACTGCACTGCACACACCACAAAGCTACAGAGGCCACAGGAGCTTTGCCTCTGTTCATGCTGTGCTGGTGGGGGTGAAGTTTTGTGTGAGGATGGAAGCCTTATGCCTCAGCCACTGAATGTTTGGCTTCTTTGGCTTCCTCACACAGCCTTGCTCTGTCTACTCGCAACCGGAGGGAGCATCGTGGACTGGGCAGCTGTGTCCTGGCTGGTGGCAGGGTGGCTGCACAGAGAAACTGGGAGTTCTCTATACTGGGCATATTCCTCCTTTCTTGTTTGGAAAGGAGCTTAAAAGTGCTAAACTTCCTTCAATGCAGTCCTCCAGACATTTCTCACCCTTGGTTTACCTCTTCATGAGAGCAGCAGAGATGGATTCTGGCCCGTCCCCTCCAGCCTCTGACTTGTTTTTGAACATGTGCTGCTCTCTTCTAGTCATTATATGGTGGTGTTCCCTGCTGTCATTCAGCAGTCCCACGAGGAGAAGCTCTACATTCACTTCAGCTCCCTAACTGAGGCTGTCCACCTGGCTGTCACCTTGCAGACAAAAATCCAGAATCACACACTGGTGGAGCAGGATGTGAAGAAGCCAGGCACTTTTCAGAGCATCACCTTCCAGGTGAGTGTAGATGTGGCTACTGGTTTGACAGTGGATGCTTTCATGTTCACACAAGAGCATGGCACTTCTCTGGGTACACCGTCCTTTTCCTTGCCATAGGTTCCAAGCAGGCTAAGTATATCACCCTACCAGTGCTAGGCAAAATACAACAGTGTCCTGGAGTCTAAGTAGGGAATCTTTCCTGTGTAGAAAAAAATCTGTTCTTTTGATCTGTATCAGCACATTTCATCCTACTTAAAGCATGGTGCTAAACACTTACTTTCAGTTTACTCAGTGTTTTGTCCCTAAAAGTGCTTGTAAATCACAGCAAAAGTCAATGCATTGGGAGTACATTCTTTTCATCCTTGTTTCCTCAGGAGCCTGCCCCCTCAGCTCCAAGAGAACCATTCTGCTCTAAAGCTGCATCTACATTGCCAGATGTAGTTGCAGCCTGCATAGGCGGTGAGCTTGCTTTAATTTAGCTGTGGTGGCGCTGAACCCACAATGAACTGAATTTCACCGAGGCAATCTGGGGCTTGAGCTCCTTTCATTGCTCACTGCTGTAGTTAGCTTCTCTAGACACAGTGACTACAGAACCTTCAGCTACGTTTCTGGAGAGCCATGGAGATGTGTGTGTTGCTGGGGCTCTACAAACTGCCCCTGTCTTCCTCAGCACTGCACAAAGTCACTGTGCCTATGCCCTGACTGCCCTGCAGACTCAGCAGAATTCAAGGAGGGGCTGTAGTCACTTTTGGTTTTTACATCAACACGACAATGATTAACTAGGAGTTTGGTGCCAGCCCTTAAGAGAGAGAAAGTGCTGGTTCTGGAAAGCCAAGGAAGTCTGCTGTAAGCAAGAAATATAAACGACCAAAAAAATCTTTCTCCCACTGAGCTCAGTCTTTCTGATGCTGAGATGTCCTGTGTTTGCCTCATCCCATCTCCCATTACTCCAGATGTGACTTTCCTATGGTTTTACTTAGTTCCATAAAATGCTCACATTTATGTTAAGTGGAAGAATGACATGTTGGTCAGTTCACTATTAATTTCATGAACAAGGCAGTGACTGCTTCTCCCTAGAATCACAAGTAAGTTACAGAGTCATAGAAAAGAATTTGGACTCTCAAGTTCAGGGACTTTTAAAGTGAGGTGATGTCTTATATCTGTGATAAGATGCAAAGTTTCTGATGATTTTTATTTTTCATTTCCTTGTGTCAATCAACCTAGGTGCCAGACCTCATGCTAATTCCCAAGAAAACAGATGATTCCAAGACAGAGGTAAGATATGTCTCTTGTCTGCCTCTCCTCTTACAAATTAGAGGGCTTCAGCCTCTCCTGTGCCTGAGCCATGTTAATGTTGGAGATGCAGGGTGGGAAAGATAGTAAAAAGGAAAAATAAATGAGCAAAGAGGCAAACATGACAAGAATAAAGGCAAAGAAAAGATAATGAAGAAGCTGGACAAGAAGACTATGACTAGGGAAAGGAGAGACTTAAATCACAGGAGATGAAAGGAGAAGGGGGACATTGGAGATTTTGGAAGGACAAGTGCCCCTTGTTCTCTTTCAAGCTCTTTGTAGTCTGAGGTAATTTGTTGGTTTTTTTTTAACCTGACAGTCAGAGGAGGTGGCTTTTCTGCATGTCCTGATCCACAGTGGAAACAATGTGCTCCTTGAGGGTCACAAGAAAGTTCTGGTCAAACCCAAGAAGAATATAATTCTGATAGAGACAGACAAGGGCTTATACAAACCTGGAGAAACAGGTAATGCAAGAAGGTGGCATATGGAAATGGAGAGGGAGGGGTCAAGATAACAGCCACATCTGGAGGGAAGGTTTCACCAAGTGCAGCAAGCTAAGGTTGTTGGAGATGGAAGGAAGTAGATCTATTATCTATATCTACAGATACATAAATCTATAACACTATATCTAGTGCTTCCAGGAACAACCTCAGTCAGGATGTTCCCCTCCAAGGTGTGCTGCACCAAATTCCCAGCTCACTGCTCCTGGGTGTTGTTTTGGTGTCATATATCTAGAGAGACCTAAAGAGAAAGCCATGACTCTCCAGGACAGGATGGCCTTAAAGACTGTTGTTCATATTTGAGTAAAACCTAGAGTGTCAGTTCCAAGCTATAGAATTACAGAGTCCCCACAGTCTTCACAATATGAATGGACTGCAGACAGACCCCACTATAAACAACCCCACTGTTTACCCCAACTTCGTAATCTTTATAAGTAAAGGTAGTGAGTTTCTGCAGCACACAGCTGTGTATAAGCCTCCAAGATAAACCCTCTGGGGTGGGAGATGCTGGGGAGGGCTGTTTGGGAAAAGACCTGAGTATCTCTGAGGTAAACAGAGAGACATGAATACTGGAGCATAGAAAAGGAGAAGCAGATTTGTGCAAGGATATGTTGCAGCCAGAATGCTTTACTGTTTGTCTTTGTATCTACAGTGAAATTTCGAATTGTGAACCTTGATGAGAACCTGAAGGTCATTAAAAATGAGGTGAGTATCACCTTGTGCCTTTCTAGACGCAGGAGCTTCCGTGTGAGACACACTGAAGATATGAAAGAGATATCATGAAAGAGATATCTCCCTTCATGCCTGTTACACCATAAGAATAAATTATCTTAGGAGGAAACCAGTCATCCACTGGTACCCTGGAGAAAGACCAGTGTAAGCTGGCACAGAGGGAGGAGGAGATGTACTGTGGGGTCTGGATGGGGCAGAAATTTCTGCTCAGGGACCCATGTCAGGCAGAGTTCTTTACACTGGTTCACATAGATGCTGTTTCACAAAACTGAGATTGTGTTTCTCTTGTTTTTACAGTATTCCCAGATATGGCTGCAGGTAAGTGACAAAGAAGTGACCAAAGGGATATATCTGTCTCTTCTACTGTGTTCTTTTTGCTCCCAGAGTTGTGCCACAAGTGTAACTTCATGAAAATATGGTTCATATGGTTCACGAAGTCAGGTTCAGCTGAAGGTTTGTCTGTGGGGTCAGCCTGGATTCTCCTCAGCCCAGTGCCTCTGTGGTGCATGCACATAGCTCAGCAAAAGACAGGCAGTACCAAACCTCTGCCCAACACCCTGGCTGCACAGAGCACAGGGACAGGCGCTCAATAGATGCAGCACAGCTGCTTCTCCTTCCCATGGTGTCATGATGCTGCCACTTCCCTGTAGCTTTACTGTTCTTGGCAGCCTTCGTAATTCCAAAGTTTACTAAAATAATACTGGAGGGAAGCGAAGGTATCTCTCCTGGTGATCTGGAGTTCTCCCTGCTGGGTCAAGTTTAAGCCCCTGTAGTGCCTCCTTGTGCCTGAGTATGGCTGGACCTGCCAGGTACATGTGCTCCCAACATGACTTGTGGCTCTGCGTGTCCTTTCCCAAACAGGATCCTGAATACAACCGTATTGCTGAGTGGCTGAATGTAAAGTCAGATCATGGCATTGTGGATCTATCCTTCCCCCTGGCATCTGAAGCATCCCTTGGGAAGTATACCATCTCAGTGCAGCAGGACATGGCTCAAAAAACCTTCAAGGTTGAGGAATATGGTGAGACTCCAACATCAGAGGGAGAAACAGAGAAAGAAGTGGCTGGAGGAGAAAGCAGGGTGATGCAGCTGTGTTCATCCCACCTTCTGCCTTGGGAGAACAACAGAATGGGGACAAGGATGGATGGGTCTGTGAGCACACCTCACATGGGGCTGGAGGTTCTGCAGCTGCATAGGATACAAAGGAGAGGCCGTGGGCTGACATCTCACTCTATCTGCATCTGGGCCCTGTAATGAGCATGTTTTGCTGCTCATTGTCACCCTTCTCTGGGCTAGGTTTTTCATCCACTCCAGTCAGCTGCTATAACGGGAAGTGCAATCATGTCTTGGTCCCATTAATTGGCATTGCTAAAGACAAAACCCTGTGCCATTCAAGTGTTTGAGCTTGACTGAGCTGGAGTGGAAAGCAGTCCCATGTGCAATTGCAACAGCAAATACAGGGTGGTGTGGCTGAAGGGAGTAACTTGACTGCAGCATGGTGGTGAAGAACTGGGGACATCACTGTCTTTCCCTCATCTGGACTGCAGCTATAACACAACTTCTGTCAGTGCCCATACTCATCGATACCATCCATTGTTTTTTCCTCCATCCTTATCTTACTCTCTTCCATACAGTGCTGAAAAAATTTGAGATAAAAATGGAGCACCCTCCACACATCACTACAGCAGATGAGGAATTTCAGCTGGGTGTCTGTGGCAAGTGAGTACATGATACCATTGTGATTTCTGCCCTTTGGTTCCACTGTCACCTCCATATTGCTCATAAAAAAAGTAGTGGTCTTCCACTTGTCAGTATCATCTTTTTGCATTACCCTGTGTCTTGGGGAGACAGATCACTCTCTGGAATGGGCTCCTTTTCATGCCTGGTCACTTACTGTGAAGCTGAAGGACAGTAAAGATGGTGGGTTTAGTGGGTGGAGAGGGATGCAAAATGATTTTAAAGGATGCGCTAACAAGGTACAAAGCAAACCTCTCCTGGCTCTACTTCCCCTGATGAGGCTGGGGGGTGTCCTATACCAGTCAGCAGACTGTCCTTTGGTGAATGTTTCTCTCTTTTGACATAGGTATACTTATGGGAAGCCTGTTCAAGGGAAAGTAGAAATTACTGTTATGACAATCTCCCAGGTCATAGACGACAATTTTACAAGTTCGGCGCTTCAGAAGCAAAGCAGCTGGGTAGGTGAACAAATAGGAGATCAAAAAGTATCACGTGCTGGAAATGTGTTCCTGTCCCCTTCATCTGCCTCAGTGCACCTCAGATGGGCACCAGCCTGTTCAGTCTGGTGTCTTCTCAGTTGCTGGACATTGATTCCTCTTCCTATAACCCTGTTGCTTGAATTACTGCTCTAGCTGCGCATACCTGACTCCGTGCTTTGGGAGAAGGTGTAAGCTATGGGAAGCAATGGTGCCTGAGACCTTTTCCGAGGGTCTGTATCATGTTGTATGCAATCAGATCACCCCATCAGGTGGGGTTATTCAGATCACCGGCCTATCCAGCCCTGTGAGCACACCCACCAATAAATAGGCTATCAGAGCATCACATGGACTGTGGATCCATGTCCTGTTTCTTGCTCTATCCCTGCACAATGGGTCATCTTAAGCTTGCTAGTGTCTGGTCTGAAATTATGTCCATTGCTGGTTACACTTCCTTCTCATCTGTGTCCATTATTTTTTGTGGTTATGCTTCACATTTGATTTTTTCCCACGGGTTTCAGATGCAATTCTTTTGGCCTGAGAGCCACAGGAAAATATTTCTAAATGTCAGACCAGCCAGCAATGAGCCAGAATATAAAAATCTAGCTGGATCTCTGAATCTTGTAAAATGCACTCCAGCTGGAATGCTGTGCAGTCTTAGCTGTGCAAAACATCAGCTGAATGCCAGCTCCACATGGCATGTAAGAGGCCCTGAAAGGTTCTGAGGAGTGCTTCACAGGCATGGCTAGAAACACTGGCTATACCCAGGCTCTGCCTCAATGACTGGCAAAGCTCTTGCTGTCTGTACTGGCAGAGTGCCTGTGTTTAATAGGGCCATGTCACAGGAATGGTCATGTCTGGAAAGCCACACTGTCATGCTTTATTCATCAGGGCCATAGCATTTCACGGAGACCTTTAGCTCACATAATGAAATTCATGCTCTCTCAGCTACAGGATTTGGGCTGAATCCAGTCTCCTGAGTTTCTTTGTGACATAATTAACTGTTATGTGATTTGCCTTAAGAACTTTTTTTTTTTGCTACTTTTTTGGTGACTGTTTAATCCAAGCATATTGATTTTCTTTTCTTCATAAGGTATCCATGACGGGTTTCTGCATTTAGGATTTGGGAGCTTTCCTCTGTCCCAAAAAATCTGGAAATACTTCTTTAGGATTGCCTGGCATTTGTGGAACAGTTTGTCTTCCTCCACACCAAGCTCTGTCTTTCTGTTCTCCTCTCTTTCTGCAGACAAATAAGGATGGCTGCGCCACTTTCACAATCAAGACAAAAGCTCTGGAAATAAATGAAGCTGACCACCGCATAGTTGCAGCAGGAGAAATGGTGGAAAATGGAACAGGTACTGGATAATATGTGGAGCCTTCTCTTCTTCTCAGGCAACATTTTTGGTTTTGGTCTTTCTGTGGCAGTGGAATTTTTTTTGAAAAAGTAACCTGAAGGTTCCCAAATCTTCTGTCATGGTAATAGTCTCTATTCTAGGATCTCTTCCATCTGTTTTCACCAGATTTCCTAATCCTTTTCACCTCCATTTGCATGTGTATAACTTTTTAGTGATTGCCTGGAAAGCAGGGTGTTCCTCAGCCAGTTGCAAAGTGCTGGACTGTTTATAACTAAACAGTCATCTACTTTCCCTTTATCTTCAAAAACATAAACAAATAAACGTATAAATAAATATTTATCGGCTATGATGCATCATGTAATGAAGCAGGAAGCCCAGAAAGCTTGAGGGAATCATATCCTAGGGGAATGTATTTTCTCTCCTAAATGTAGAGCTTTTAGATGTTGTAGGTAGTGCTGAAGTGCCTTTTTTTCTTCTGCTTTCCTAAGAGCACTGCTTCAGATTCAACAGATTTTTCATTTCCCCATCCAGGAGCCCATTCTCTGGAAACAGCTGTAATTCCTGTTGCAACGATAATGAAATCTGTAGAGTTTATCAACCTTCATCCATTCTACAAACGTGGGATACCATACACAGGGAAGGTAACATTCATGGATCCCTCCTCTGTGAGAATGCATCACAGATACAACCTTTTTTGGGAAGAAAGGAACAGTCTCCAGGAAAGTAAATGCTGCTCTGCTGGCACCCAGAAACTAGGAGTGAAGCCTCCTGTAGAAATTTTTTTTCCTCCCCATCCTAACATACTGTATTTCCTGGACTGGAATTCTGGGGCCAGCTGCAGTTTCTGGAGGCATCCCCAGGAGCATCTCCTGAAACTAGTCTGTGCATATGGGATGGGGGTGGCGTCAGCAGGCACATAGCATTCCCTTTGGAAGAAAGCTGATGGTAACTTGGCAGAAATCTCAAAGGTCTTGCATATCAGTTCACTGGCAGTCATTTCTGACTCGGGTCCCATGGGTGATGCTGTCTCCTGGGGCTAGAAACACTTTCACTTGGGCCAGTACTCACCCCAGCATGGAGGGCAAGGAACAGCAAGAGTTAAGTTGTTGAAGACAAGCCTCTTTCTGATCATCAAAGATCCTGCAGCATTGTCCGAGAAACATCTCAGGATCTGAGGAATTCACCTTTTCCCCCAATAGAGGTATCCCATTTGCCTGTATTACATTTTGTTCCAGTCCTGAACAGCTTCAAACTGTTGGGGTTTTTTGTATTTATTGGACTTTTATTTGGATCCTTCCAACCTGTCTCAAAGCTAGAAGGGCTGAGGGAACCCAGTGACAGAAGCAACTAATATTAAACACTGGCAGGGCCTCAGAGTCTGGCACAACGGGGTATTAACTTCCTCCCCTTCCCTACAGATGTTCTGCCACAGTGCAGATTCTCCCCTCAGAAATGAAACAGTCCATCTAATCGTGGATGTCAATGATGAAGAGACACAGCTGTCATTCCTCACAGATGAAAAGGGGGAAGCTCACTTCACACTGGATACCACCAGTTGGAACAGCACAATGGTTTCTCTGAGAGTGAGTATCAGCCACTGAAAATCCTTTGTTTGGTGTGGGGTGTATCCCATGAAAAGATAAAAGAGGAAAAATGAGATTGTGGTCAAATCTACTCAGCTTAGATTTTTGCTAAAACATTGTAAGAGGAAATCTTGTAAGAGACTTTAAAATGACATTTCAACAAATTATTTTAAGCATACAGATGTGCAGTCTGCCATCAGGTCAGGTGATAGCAGTTTCAGCAGGTATACAAGTTCCCTTGCATCACTTGATACTAACTGTATTGTCACCTTGTGTTTATCTGCTGGGAAGGGTACCTACAATCCAAGTGATGACAGTCCATTTCCTGGTAAGAGTGAAGTAGAGGACAGCTTCCACTGGCTGAAACCTTTCTACTCTGAGAGCAACAGCTTCCTTGAGATCAAGGCTAAGAATGATGTGATGTCCTGTGATCAAGAGCAGGAAGTGCAGGTGGATTATATCCTTTCCCAGAATAAACTCAGCTCTGATGAAGACCACATTGATTTCTACTACTTGGTGAGCAGAAGACAGCTGATTCTCAGGGCAAGGTTATGCTTATTGGCATTTTACCCTTTTCTCACAGCACAGAGCACCATTCAAAGGAATGGTAAAACTACTCCTAGACAGTCAGTCTGTGACTTCTGCCCAAACCTGTGCCTGCTTTCCAGTTCCTGGACCTGCTCCTAGCCCCCAGCTGTGTTGCTTTGCTATCCATGTCTTGACCTAAGCTTGGGTGATGCATGCCTGCCGTTTGCCCTGCTCTCTCTTATGTCCACATGGATGGCAGTGGAGGGCTAGCCTGAACTCTACCCAGAAGGTGTGCCCCAGGTGTCTGTCTGTGTCTGGGGCAATCTGTCTGAGAACTTAGAGGCAATCTCTGGGGCAGCTGACATTCCCTCACCTGTATCTTTGCAGGGAAAACTTTGAAAGGCCCTTGCACAGGGCCTTGATGCACACCAGAGGTATGTAACAGTGTTTTGATGAAGTCCACTTTCAAGGAAGTGAGTCAAAGCAAGGGTGTAACTAAAGCCTAGCTGAGAGGTTATGACTGCCTTGGTTACTGAACTGGACTCACTCATGCAATCAAAAAGGACTGTATCCTAGTAATGCAAAGATCATAGTTCACTGGGTCTAAAGAGCAGCAGCCCATAGCTTCAGAAGTACCTCTGGCTTTGCAAGCAGCCCCACCTTCTCATGGCCTAACCAACACATCTCAAGTCCTACCCAGCTATACCATCAGCATCTCTGCATTTTTCAGACGTCATTCTCTCTTCTTGTGTTCTTTTCATGCACTCCTCATGCTCGCAGAATTCAGACCCTTGAGAGGTGCATCTCTTTGTTCTTCAGGTTATAGCAAAAGGCAAGATCCTTTTCAGCAGAGAGAAGAAGGTGCCAATTACCCAGCACAAGAGTGAGTAAAAACATGAGAAGTTAAGTGTCTCATAACACACCCCATAAAACTGCCCACTCTCCAGTGACTCTGTCTGCAGGTGTCATTCTTATCTACAGGTGGGGAATATTGAGCTGGGTTCTTAGTGGTGATCTTTCTCCCAAGACCAACACAATCTCCTCCCAGTTCAGTGTCTTTCTAGGCAACTGTCCTTCTGTCCTGTCTAATTGATCTCATATCCAATCTTATGACTTTGCTGCTGACTTGTACCTTTGGAGAAGACATGAGTCAAAAAAATAGCTGGTGTGCTTGGTTTATTGTTAATTTGTGACATTGTCTACGTGGGGTGTTTTTACCTGCAAAGTAGAAATTATTAAGTCCCTCTTTGAATTCTTAATGTGTGTCTCCCTCCAATGAGTAGATTCATTTGGATGTTGTCTCTCTCTTCCTTGTTACTCTTGTGCAGATCTGCAGGGCTCCTTCTCATTGACTCTGCCTGTTGGTAATGACTTCTTGCCTGACATCAAGCTTCTGGTGTATGCAGTCTTCTCGGACGGAGAGGTGGTGGCTGATGTGGAGCAGTTTGAAGTAGAAAAGTGCTTTAGACATAAGGTGAGCAGAAATCACACAAGGAGTGTGATAGCATCGTTGATGTACTCTGGTCTGCTGTGGTTCCTGGTCCTGTTTTATCCTCATCTGAATGGTAAAAGTTGGATATGCACAAAACCAGATGCCCAGTATTTTTGGCTGGGAAACAAGACAAGTAACCTCCTGCTCCCTGAATTTCTAGTCCTGCTCTCCACAACACCAACTGGCAAGCTTTGCTCAAAGGGTAAACTAAGTCCCCTTGAACTCTGCTTTCTCCCCCTGTTCCCCTTTGCCGACTTGGGAACACACTGTCCCTCATGCGCTCCCTAATGCAGAGGAGAAGCTTGTTTGCCTAGCTCCCTGTGGTAGTTCTGGATCAGAGGGTTGTGGACATGTGGTGGTAGAGGAATTCTGGCTAAGGCAGTGTGCACTGCAGCCTCTTCAACCTTCCCAAAGGATTTCCAGGATGGCCTGATTCAGGACCTCCATCCCCCTTACCTTATTCAAAGGCTTTCACTCTGCTACCCAGACATATAGGAGTCACAGGGTCCCACCTGCCAAGGCTAAGACCTTGTCTTCTTTTGCAGGTGGCACTGGAATTCTCACACCAGGAGGAGGTCCCAGGATCAAAAGTCAGACTGAACCTCAAGGCTGCTCCAGGGTCCTTGTGCTCTGTGCGAGCTGTTGACAAGAGCGTCCTCTTGAAGATGAACCAAACCCTAACAGCAGACAGGGTGAGTGCAGCCTGCCCTGTCCAACCCCCCAATGTCTGCCTGCCTTCTGCCTCCATGCATGGGTGGCAGGAAGCCCACAGTACATCCCAGGACAGTGCAGGGTTAGGTGGCTGCCCTGCCATTCCCCTTTCTCAGCCTGTTCTGAGCAGTTATGGGGTGATTGTGTTCCTCATCCCAGCTCTGTGCTGTCAGCCTCTGCCTGAAGGGTGCTGGATGCTACATGGCACTGCCGGGAGAGCTGCTTCAAGGAGATGCTGGTGCTTGCTGCCTGGAGGGAGGGTGCTTAGCAGCCTCCCTCACATCCACATCTCTGCTCTACCATCTTCCACCAGCCAGTGAGGTTAAGCCTTTAAAATGGAATTTTGCCCTGTCAGGGTCCTCCTATCCCTCTGCCCCAACCACTGCTGAGTTATAACCATGTGACAGATCAGTGGTTCAGAGCAGCTCTTTAGAAAACAGTAGCTAGATGAGAGCACCCAGAGCACACAGTGGCTAGTGAAAAGTGGTCAGTATTTTGTCAGCAGCCAGGTGGATACTGAGAATCAGAAGGGTTGGAGGCACCTACCTTAAAGCAGCTGTGTGTTTCAGAGGAATGAATTTAAAACTTGGAGCAAAAATTGAAAATCCTAACATAAATGCACAATGTGTACCAGAGATAAAACAGGTACATGTCTCATGCAAAGCTGTAAGTTAAATTATAGCAGTACAATGTGTTACAAAGAAGCCTCACGGAACCCGGGGGGACTCACTACACCTGTTGATAGGGCCCACAGCGTGATCTGGTGGTCCATTTCATAAGGATGCTGTCCTAGTGCAGAGCACTTGCATCATCTGCTAACAGGTATTTAAAGTAATAATCTTTAAATATGTAGGTCAGATGTGCCAATGCCTTGTGTTTAAACTGAAGCATTTTTATCCTAATTTTGCACCCTAGTGTTGAAAGGCTTGAACTGTCTTGCAGCCTAAAAGCTGCTTGTCTACATCCACTGCTTGGATTTATGTCCTTCGGGATATATTATCCTGTATATGTGTCCTTTATATTATGTGCTTTATTGTAAGCTAGGTCAGTGCCAACTTTCTCAACTGCAAAGCTCTTCAATATGTAACAGAGGGCTACAACCCAGAAGTTTGACTCATACACGTGCTTGCTGGCCAGCTCAGTTTGGAGGTCTGCGTTTTTCCATTGCAGCTGTATAAGGAAATCTTTGAGGACAGCTTCACTGTTGGAGGACGAGGCTTGCCTTACCGCTTGGAAGACTTTGAGGCATACCCTTGCCTGCCCCAGCAGCCCAGCCCCCACAAAAAGGCTAGGATGGGTGCACCATGGTACCAAAGTGAGGCTGATGTCTACAGCCTGTTTAAGGTGAGCGCCTACACCTCCTCTAAGCTTTTCCTGAGCCAGTGAGTTCCAATATGCCATCCTCAATGCCTACAAGAAGTCATCTGTTCCTTGTTGTTCAGTGTTCACACTCATTTGGGGACTATGGGAAAAGCTGAGTAAGCATAGTACAAACCACCTAATAAGAAAAAGATAGTGTAAAAATGAACAAATTTACTTCAGGCTCCCATAACTACAAAGGGGGAGTGGTGAGAATACAGCAGTAATACCTGAGCACCTCACCATATTCTGACCAATCACCACTTGGCTATTACTGTATTTACAAACTGTTTTACTCTGTGTTCCATTGAGTGTCTCCTTACTTATCCTCAAAGCAGTTTTAATAAAAGGAAGTCTTTCACAGTTTGGCTTTATAGCTAACTGTCGAGACAAATAACAAAATAAACTAATGTGCTAACAAGCGTGATAGCCAGAAAAGTGTTAACATGTCTGCTAACTGAAATGCAAGAAGTGCTGCTTCTGGCAGAATGCTCTTTAATAAAATATATGCAAGTTGAAGCACCTCAAAAATAGAAGAAGGTAACAACACATTGAGAACAACCCAAAATGTAGTCTGAATTGCATGGGTTTCTTAAGTTGACAGAACTCTACCATACAAATACAGATCCTGATTCCCTTCAAAAGGCGTGTTACTGTGCTGTCTCCTAGATGCTTATTCCTTAGACTCTGTGTCATTGCTAGGGTCGGGCATATGAAGTGCACATCTAGTTGAAGTCTACTTGTATGAGAAGTAATTGTTGGTCCCAGCATTCCTCAGGAACTGGTTTCAATTCCTCATGCACTGGTCAGAGTCTGAGCCTGTAAGGTTAAGCATATAGTTATAAACAAGCAGCACTTAAAAGTGTTTTGCCACTGGCCACCAGCTACCACGATCACGAGGTAGTTTCAATGTTCCTTGTTCCCTTTTATTTATAAATTATTTACTGTCTGTACTATTTTCCCAGAAACTGCGCATGAAAATATTTACCAACACTAGAATCAAGAAACCTGTTTCCTGTGTGCTTCCAGGCTTTGAAAAAAAGATATATCTAAGAAAAGAGTCTAATGTTGGTAAGGAACACACATACCCGGCTTCTTGAGAGAAGGGTCTTTCCCAGTTCTGGCCAACTGACCTCCATCCTGCTGTGTTTCTTGTTTGTGTATGAAAGCAACAAAGCTTCTGTCCGTTTCAGTGGACCTGATTTACAAATCACAGGTAGAAGCTCAAATCTTCATGCTTTCTTTGTGTCCCTGTGTTCAGTGTTTCTCATATAAAATGTAGTGTGCTTTCTGCCAGCACTTTCACAGATTATTTAAAGCAGTGTGACTCCATTTTAGCATGCTGTCTCCCCCTGGATCCAGACAAAATTTAGATCTGTCAGACTGAGCCTTGGGCTAAACTCTATCCAGCTCTGTCTCCCTAAAGCTGTGTTCTGCAAAGATACCCACACTGTGTCAGATTCTCATTGAAACACCAGCCCTGTCCACTCTTGTTCTGTGTCACAGAACATTTGTGGTTTATGTCAGATTGACTGTGAATGAAGGGCTAGTTTCACCTGTAGCTGTATGTGCTGTTTTCTGAGGTATCACTCGCTTTCTACCAGGGAGCCAAGCTACCCGTGCTGATTCTAAACCTCAGTCCGATGACAAGGAGAAGCCAAAACCACGGACGCTTTTCCCAGAGACCTGGATTTGGGATTTGGTCTCTGTTGGGTTGGTAACAGCCTCTGCCTTCCTTGCCCAGGGACACCCCTGGAGTATTCTGACTGCTTCTAAGCAAGTCCTCCTCTTCTGCTTCCTGCTGCAGGGGCAATGGACAAGCGTCTCTCCAAGTGGCTGTACCTGACACCATCACAGAATGGAATGCCAACACCTTCTGTGTTGCCGACACTGGCTTTGGTTTCTCGCCTCTGACCTCTCTTAGGGTCTTCCAGCCTTTCTTTGTGGATGTATCATTGCCATACTCTGTGATCCAAGGAGAGACTTTCAAGCTAAAAGCCACTGTCTTCAACTACCTCAAGGACTGTATCCAGGTGAGTTCCTCCAAGTGGGTTTCCCCAATTACATGTCCTCTATCAGAACAAAACCTCGAGCCCAAAGGCAAGCTCTGAGCTCCTCAGGAGCCCTAGGTGCTGGTATCTGGGCTGTAAAGCACAGCCTCGCACTTTATGACCCAAGGGTATTTGGTGCTTGGTGCAGTGCCTGTTACTAACACTAACCCAATGTGTGTTTGTACATCCAACCACGCTCAGGTCCACACCACCCTCACGGAGACCCCAGAACTAAAGGTGGATGCCTGTCCAGGCTGTCAGTTCACCACCTGCCTCTCTGCCAACGAAGCAAAAACCTTTGTGTGGAACGTGACAGCGACCAGGCTGGGTGAGGCTGGGCAGAGGGATGTGTGGCAGCTGGTGGGAGGAGGGGTGGAATTTGCCCACGTCTGCATGTCTGGACATAATGCCTGTCTGCTGCAAGTGCTCAGCAACGTGTCCCTGTGCTCCCTGCAGGCAGAGTGAATGTCACTGTGAGCAGCGTGGCTGAAGATCCACACAGTCTGTATGGTAACAGGATCACTGTGACACCTTTGCAAGGAGGGAGAGACCAAGTGATAAAATCTCTGCTTGTGAAGGTTGGTCTAGGGTGGAGAACCCCTCGAGGCAGTCAGCAAGATGCTAATAGGAAGTTTAACCCCTTCTTGGACATCAGGCAAACTTGCTAAGACAGGGTAACTTCCTTTCCTGTCTTCCCTATCTGAACTACTCTTTCTTTATCTGCAGCCAGGAGGTGTTCTACAAGAGAAGACCCAAAATGCCTTTCTCTGTCCTGCAGGTAGGGGACAAAAATTCCTGCCATTGATCATGAGACCAGGACGAAAGGGACAGGGTTACTGCAAATACCCAGAGGTGGAGGGGAATTAATCAGAGAGCAAGCACTGGTGGCACCATCCTGCCTGGGAGAACAACCACTATAATTTTTCGATGTCAATCTTTTACCTGGCAAAATTTCCTGTATTGATGCATTTGTTTGCAAGTCTTGGCTCCTGTGACTCGATGTCACATTATGATTCACCTGGATCTTCTTGGATGTCACACTTCTATGAATGGCTTCTCCATGGGATAAATGTCTGGGTTCTGTCTTCTTCAGATAACACCATCTCTGAGGAGTTCTCCCTGACTCTGCCTGCAGAAGTGCTGGAGGGATCTGCCCGAGTCATGTTGTCTGTGATTGGTGAGAAAGGCTTTCCCTGCTCTTGGGTCTGTAGTGAAAAAAACTTGTACAAAGCTTTGGCCTTACTATTGCATTGACCTCTTAATTCTTTCGTGCATCATGAGCTCCTCATGATATCATCTGTAAGGGGTGTGATGCTGGCCTCAGAAATGTTGATCAAGTAATCTTTTCCAATATTTATTCCTCTCATAAGGAATGATTCTAGGTGATCCCCAGGTGTCTGGAGGAAAAGGCACAAACCCAGATATCCTCTCTGACTTCTGTCACTGCCATCCACCTAAGTGAACCAAACCATCCCCATGTATTTCCACTAACTTTGTCTCTGTAATTCCTTTCCCACCTTGGTACCCACTCAGGAAAGACAGCTCTCTACCTTTCTTCAGACCCCCTCAAGCTTCCCTTCCTCCTCCCAGAACCATGATGTCTTCCCTTGTTGTGCTGGCCTAATGTAGGAAGGGTCACCAGAAATCTCAATCATGTCTATTCAGTCAGGGCTCTTTTCTAGAATCCCAGCTGGGTCTAGAGAAGGCAGCAGTCGTTTTGTTTCACACTGCTCAATGTCTGTGCTTTTCCTTTCTCCTGTCTCTTCTCTCAAATGTAAGGTGACATCATGGGTCCAGCACTTCAAAACTTAGACCAGCTGCTGAGCATGCCCTTTGGCTGTGGTGAACAGAACATGGTCCAGTTTGCACCAAACATCTTCATACTCCAGTACCTGAACAAGACTAAACAACTGAACTCAGAAATTAAGGACAAAGCACTGAGGTTTCTGACAACAGGTAAGCATTGTCCTTCTTTCTGCTGCAAAATGAAGCTGCAATAAATCAAGAGTGTGTGGCATGGGTGTGGTGGAGAGCTGAAGGGCAGGAGCAGTAACACTGCCAAAGCTGTGACAAAAGAAGGTATCACAGAAAAGGAAAAGCACTGTCTCTGCCAGTAAGTGAGATACTCAGTCTGCTTTTTTGAGAAAGGTGTAGGTAATTAGTGGTTTCCATCATTATGAGATACCTGTTTCTCCCCTTATCAGTCCAAGGCTAATAGAAGCACCTTGTGAAAAAAGGGCATCAGCTGCTATTACATGGAATAAAGAGTGGCCTTTGGAAATAGATAGGAATTCAGTAGCTTAGCGTTTCCCCATGTTTTAGAAAACATATTTTGGGGTTATGTCAGTTCTCTCCAGTATAATCTGAATTTACTATAGTGCCAGTGTCTGTCTTATGTTATAATGTGCCTCATATTTCAGCTTGCCAATGTCCTTGTCTGGAGAATATTTGATTCCTTTTCTTTTTTCTTTTTTCTTTTTTCTTTTTTCTCTGGTACTGCAAACATGTGCTGAGAACATGTACGTGTATCTGGGAGGGGAGGGTTACCCAAGAGAATGGTGGTGGCAGAGAGGGAAGACAAAGGGTAAACAATAAGGCCATGAAGAGGGTGGAGGGAGAGCAAATAGATGCAGACAGCATTCTGCCCTCAGAGCTCAAAGGCATAGCCTTGCTGCTTCATGTACATCCCATAAAAAAAGTGCATTGTTGAGTCCCAACAGGGCTAGGGGAAATGCTGAAAAGCAATTAGGATTTCATTTGTTTCCCCTCTGGGAAAAGCCTTCCTCCTCACCTGTACTGCTCTTTGTATTCACAGCTGCCTGACACATGGGGAGCCATGAGGCAGCTGGGCATGTCACCCTTCTGCAGAACAGTAGGGCAGGAACCCAGAGCACTTGCTCCAGTAATGCAGAGCAGCCACATGGCCACTGCAGCAGTGCTGTGCAACTGCTCCTTGTCACACTGCTGCTGTGGGGTGCAGGGGCACAGGGGGTGGTGTGCTCGTATCAGCAGCTCTGAATGCAGGACCTGGTGAAGCCTCTTGCTGTGAAGCCATCTTCCCACAGCGAGGATAGAGTTTGAGGTGCTACAGGTGCTCACGATCAGCCACGTCCTGTTGTCACAGGTTACCAGCGTCAGCTGCTCTACAAACACGACGATGGCTCCTACAGTGCCTTTGGGAAAGGGGATGAGCAGGGCAACACGTGGTGAGTGACCAGAACTTCTGTTGTCATCCTAAACCTATCACCCCTGTTGGCTCATCTCCTGGCTGTGACATGGGATTGATTCCCCTTGCTCTGCTCCCAGGCTGACAGCTTTTGTAGCCAGGTCCTTTGGACAGGCCAGCTCTCACATTTACATCGATGAGGACCACGTGCGCAGCGCTCTGCGCTGGCTGCAGAAGCACCAGCTGCCCAGTGGCTGCTTCCAGAGTGTGGGGAAGCTCTTCAACAATGACCTAAAGGTATGGCTGCCAGACATAGGAGGGGGAGCAGGAGGAACTCCATGTGAGGCACAGGCTTGCTTCCTCAGGCTTTTCCACTGTGAACAGTAGCACAAAGCAATGTCCCCATGGCCTATCACAGCTAAGGCATCTTCCCAGAACAGGATGAAAAACATGGCCTAAACCAACAGTCATTCCCTCTGTGAGAAGTTTTAGACTCTGCTAGGCTTTCTTAATTTTCACTCCAGCCAAAAGACAACACAGCTAATTGTGCCAAGGCACTACAGTTGCACAGGGAAATGAGAAATATTTTTATATTTTAGTGCTTGTCTAGAATACCCTGGCTGGATTCTCCCTAGTCTCATACCTTACAGTTCACAGTATTCTATGTGCTCTGATATAGGATTGTCTGGAGACACAGTTGTCCCTCCACTGCCCCAAAACTATGACATCTTCTGGAGCTTGACATCCCCCAAATAATCCCTGCGGTGTAGCTGGAAATGCACCAAACTCTTGGTGAACATGCCCTAGAGCTTAGGTACTGAACAGTGTGTGTGCAGTATGGCAGTACTTGGGTTCATCGCCTTTGTAAAAGTACAAATAATCCACACTGGTCAGACAGCAAAATTGCCCACATTAAATGCACAGCAAATTTATGAAAGAAAACAGGCTGTTTTATTACTAAAGCAAAGGATTCCACTATTTTTCCCCCTAAAATTTGGATGCAATACAAAATAAAGCAGAGTGCACATGTAGACTGTTCATCCTTGTCTGTCATTGATTTCCTACCTTGAGCTTTCTATCAGAACAGAACCTTTTGGAATAGGTTTTGCACTTCCACCTGCCTCACAAAATTTCATCTAGTCAGTGTGAATGATGCTTCTTAGCATCTTAGCCCAACTTCCCCCTCTCATTTTAGATGTATTCTTGTCTCATATCTGAGGATGTAAGCAGAACCTCCCCAAGAATGAATGTCCTCTGAGATGAAAAGCAGCTCCTGAAAGCCTGTTTAACAGATATTAACCTATGGTTTCTCAAAGTCAGATGACTTATATGGAAACTTGTATAACTTCTTGTATGCAAATCCTGCATCATAAAAACTTTATTCAAGTGTACAGTGGTAACATATTTAAGAAAATAAATTTACAGTTTGCTTCATGCCTTTCTATGAGAGGGGATGTCTAGGCTGTGTGAACAAGAACAACGTGGCTGAGACCACCCTCAGCAGCAACCTTCCAGGATATTCAGCAAGTGAGCCTGGAGGGTTTTCCTGTCCAAGAATGCCTAGAAACATATTGCTGTACTCTCTCAGATGCAGTTTTTGGGGCTGTACAGTGACAGGCAAGCAGAGGTTAGGTTTGTCCCTTTCTGATGACTGTCTGTGTGCTTGCAGGGCGGTGTGGATGATACGATCTCATTAACAGCCTATATTGCTGCTGCACTGGTGGAACTCCATCTGGAGAAGAATGTGAGTCACACCTGAACTCCTTCAGGGCTTGGGAGCACGCTCCACCATTCATTCCTGCCCTGGTTGGGGGCTTCAGGGAGTATCCAGCTTGAGCTGGTGAAAGGTTCTGTCATTCTCACCTTGCTACACAATAAGCTAAACAGGAAAATGTTAACTTGGTGAGGAGTTCTTAATATAAATGGCCTGATTTGCAGCAAAGCAGAGCACTTGCTTTTCGCCAGCTCATCTCAAGGGAAACAACTGTGTCTGAAAATAACAAAGGGCTTGCAGGGAGAGGCAATAGTTTTCATTAAACTGATCAACAGAGCTAAAGGAGAAAAAAAAAAAAAAAGACTACTTTTCAGGTATGCACTGTCTCCCCTCCCCCCAAATATAAGCAGTGATCTTCAAGACAAGTGTAGACTGTTCTAGAAAAATAGAACTGATATTCCATCTTAATGGTACAGTTCTAAAAACATCATACTCTTCAGGATCAGACACCCACAGCATGTGTGTCTGACAATTCTGAACCAACATGTTACCAGACACTTCCTACAGCTGGATTCTCCAGTGTATTAGCAATCCCCTATCCCAATGGTAAGTCCAGTATGCCTTTGCTTTCAACCCACAGTCAGTGATGCTTTGACAAGTCTAACTCAGGCTTCACAGTCCTGGAAGAGATGCTAGCATTAAAATACATCAAGGATGTGTCTGGGATAGATGTTCACAACAACATATTGTTTGGTCAGAGGAAATTCACTTGGTTTGGATTCCTTTTTCAGGACACCATGTTGGATAATGCCTTGCATTGCCTCAAGAAAGTAACACTTGATGAGACAAGCCTTTATGTCAAGGCTTTGATGGCTTATGTCTTCACACTGAGTAAGGACATGGAGATGAGAAAGCAGCTCCTGGATATGGTAGAGAAGGAAACTGGTAGGTTGTTGCTTTGGGATCGTTGCTAGAGATCAAGGTCTCTGTTCAAGGTCTGATATCTGTAGCATTTAATTGCAGGATTTTGGAAAAATTAGCTATTCACAAATATGCTCTTGTGTCAGAAAATCATAATATATTCAAGCTATGAGAATCTCTAGTTTTCTCAGACCCAGGAAACAATTTCTGATCAAAAGCAGCAGAGGTGATCCATGCTTAATTTGTGCAGTTAAAATGCTTATTTGTTTCATGGTGCTCCTGTAATTCTTCAGCAATTCATACGTAGTACAAGAGATCTTGCAGAGCAAACTTGTTTCACCATGCCTGTTCAGCTGCTGGTCAGGACATTGACTTGAAAAATTCAAACCTTTTGACTGCTTTCCCATTGCTGCTCTACTCAGCTCTGGGTCCTTGAGTGGGTGGACCTTTACTGTTGTGCTGCTGAGCTTGGTTCTTCCTTTTGTCTCATTAGCTTGGGGAAAAAAATAGACTTCTGTCCTGAGTGAGGATGCTGGGGTGGGTGTTCAAAGCACCTAAGCCTGTGGTTAAACAGTTGGTAATATTACCTAAGTTGGTTTAAGTAAGTTCTTCCCTGCATTTTCTTGTCTGGCAGCATGATGAACTACATTGAGGGCTGAAAAATAACATATTAAAAAAACAAAGGGAGAAAGGATTTTTCAGCCTGACCAGCTACCAGTGCTGAGTGTTGCTCACTGCATAGCTACTCAAGCTGCCAGCTGGCTTCACAGGACAGCCAGTGGGCAAACTGGAAGGAGTAGATTAGCACACATTTAGTGCAGTACATCTTCAGAGCTGCCTCTGTGATAATACACACAGAACAAGGAAAAATACCTACCACTGTGATAAACATAATGAAAGTTCTCTGTAGAGGAATTTGGCTAAATTCTGAAATCTTGAGGCTAGTATTATGCAAACAAGTGATTTTGTGGTTCTTCTTTCAAAAGTGCGCGTTTGTTCTGAAAACTGACTTTGAATTTAAAAGCATATCAGGTGTTCACACTCGTACCATTGCAGAAGATTCCTACACAATTAAGCCTGGCACAATTAGGTTAAACTCTTAGCTAAATTTAGTTAGTCTTCTACTACCACTGCAGTACTCAGATGTACTCAGTACTTTTGAGCTTGAACCTGAAGTGGGAGCCCAGCTATTGCTTAAATTGCCCTTCACTGTGCACTGCATAGTGTGGATGGCAGCAAAGTAAGTGGGTTAGTTTTTCTCCTCCAGTAGCCTGACAGCAATTCACCCTCAAAGACTGAGCAGTTCTTGTACAATAGGCACAAGTGACTGGAAATGAGTCCTAGAGCTTTTTTCAGCATGGAGGGTCCTGTTATTCTATGCTAGGCAAATGCAGAAACAGCAAAAGTGCTGAAGCTTGGAGACATAACTTTGAATATACAGGGATCTACAGTTCTTTTCCACATATTTCTTCCCCCATCAGCACAGCTACTGGCATCACAATCTTCTGATGAAAAGTCTTCTTCCATGATTGAGACAGTAGCCTACATTGTCCTGGCTCATGTCTCCAAACCAGACTTGTCACACAGTGAAGCCTCAGTGAGCAAGCTTGTGCGCTGGCTCAGTGCACAAAGAAATGCCTTTGGAGGATTTGCTTCCACACAGGTAACAAAATCAGGGAAAATAACGGGGGAAAGTGTTGTGCCTGGAGTGATGTGCATATCTCACGTGTGCATGTCACTGTAGGTAGACCCATCCTTGCAGACAAAGGCATAGGAGCCCTGTTTGCTCAGGGAAAGGGTGTGCCATGGGGAAACTCTTCTCTATGTAGTGTAATTGGAATTACCCAGGATCTCTGGCACTACTAAGCCCAGAGCTCACTAGCTGCCTGTTCCAGGTAACAGAAATCATCCTGCTTCCTGTGGCATAGACCCTACCTGTGCACTTAGTGGGATAGAGCCTGTCTGTGTCACAGTGTGAATCAGGGCCATGAGGACTGTAGTTCTCTCTGCAGTCCCTGAACTGGTGTGTTGGGTCTTGTCCTGCATGGCCCCACAGCAAAGTGACTCTGACTCTCCCTCCAGGACACAGTTGTCAGCCTGCAGGCCCTTGCTCAGTATGCAGCCCTGATTCCTCAGGAGATCAGAGATGTCAAGGTGGCAGTGAAAGGCAAGGGGGCTTCTCCACTGGAGTTCCACGTGCATAGGAGCAACAAGTTGGTCCTGCATCAGGCATCTCTCCCTGCAGACACAGGGACCTACACAGTGCAAGCGACGGGCAGTGGCTGTGTTTATGTCCAGGTGTGTATGTGTAAGGAGCAGAGCTCTCAGGTTCAGCCTCTGACTACTGAAGTTAGGCTTGGCTTTAAGCAGGTACTGTAGCCTCAAGTTCAGAGTTGGATTTTGCCTTCTAGGCAGAATCATGTCAAACTTGAAGGTACTCAGGTGTACTTTGTTGACAGGGTTTCATGTAACCATCTCTGGTATCTTCTCAGAAATATCTCAGCTTTGCTGTACTATCCTACAGAGGCATGCCACTATTAAGAGACCAGTAGATCTGAAGTCGGGAGTAATGAGACGCAAAAAAGTACATGCTTCTCTTTTGAATGTGTGTTATTAATGTCACTGCTTCAGGAGCGGGACATTGTATATCTTCTGAGACAAAATTCTTTGGGTTTTTATGCAGAGATGAGGAGTGATGTGGTACCATAGTCTTCTTATTCCAGTACACCAACACAACTGGTCCATCAGGAAGATACATCTTATTTTTCTGGCAGTTTTGATAGTTGTTCACTTGTGAGCCGTTCATGCAACAAAGAAGTCACTCCCTGTGAAAACCTTTTTTGCTGGGTCACTTCTGTTCAGAGGATGCCCACTGAGAATCTTATGACGCTCACAGAGACATGCAATCAGTGTCTAGTCAAGGGGACACAACAATTATTAATTGTTAATGCATGTAGGAGGTAACTAGAACCATACTTCTTGGATACACTTGCATACAGTCAGTGAGCATAAGACATCTGATGAGCACATGCTGGGGAGGCAGTCAGTCACCAGGCAGGTGGAGGAAGATTGGCCTATGCTGCTCTTTGGATGAGAGTGATCATCCCACCTGCTGAGCTGTCTTTTTCCAAATTTTTGTTCTTCTTTCTTTAGGGATTTGTAATTGTCTTACCTGTATTTTCCCATTGAGACCTAGAATTACTGAGTATTAGCACGTCAAGAGTTAACAGTTGCACTCTTTCTCCTTGTGGGGCAGTGTTTTAGCTAATGTGCTGCTTTGAACCTTAACAGCAACTTTTTTTTTTAATGATACTGAATGAGGCCTTGAATCATGGATAGCTGAGTCTCCAGGTCTGGGGTTGCATTTGGCAGATGTATCTGATGCAATGAGCTGAACATCGCATCTCTGAACAAAAAGTGCATCTGGGTCCAACTGTGTTAGCCACTGGCTAGCAATCCATTAAAGCTGGAGACACAGGTAGTGCTTTACTCAGGGAAACTCTGGGGCACTTCACATAGATGTTTTCTCCCCCACCAGACTACTTTGTACTATAACATCCCACCACCAAAAACAGAAGAGGTCTTTGTTTTGGATGTGGAAACAGTACCAAGAGAATGTGATGGTGTCAGGAAAGAGTTTGACATCCATGTGTCTATCAGGTATGAGAACCCTTGAGGCTCTTTCTTCAGTGGAAAAAAAGTCTGAACCCAGTTGTATGACTAGAACCCCATGGAAGACTGTAGAATCAGAGACACAGGGATGACCCTCTTCTTCTCCATAGATCCCAAGGAGATTGTTAACTGAGAATTAAGTCCTGGAGAAGCATGCAGTGCACTGGCAGTGTCTTGCAGAACCACAGCAACTATCTCAGGCAGCACAGAGCAGCCTGAGTTAGGCTGAGCAGCCTTAGCAGTCCCCAGAGCACCAGCAGCTGAGCTTCCATCTTGGGGGATGCTTGGCATCCTGGGCTAAACCAGCCCTGAGTTGCATCCCCCTGCAGTGTGAACCTCTGCTGGAAGTAGACTGTAGAAACTCCAGTCCCTATCCTGCATTTCACTTGCCTGCTTCTGTCTAGAGTGAGAGTCTTGATCCATACTCTCCATGCCTTACTGTTCTTACTGAAAGAAACAATATAAGTGTTCCCACTCTCAGCATGGAGCAGCAAAAGTAATTTCCACCTGTTGGAGAGGGCAACAGGAAGCCATATTATCTCCACATTAATCTTAACGCATTTGCTGCACAATCTGTGTCCATACTGAGTGAGTAGATGGGACCATTTTTTGTCCCTTTGTCCCACCAGTTAGACATACTGCTGGGCTTTCACTGTAGGGCGAAGTCTGGAAGAGTCCATTAGTATCTCCTAGAAATGCTCTGCTGCCTTCTACATCTAATGTGCTTCTCTCCTGACCCCCTCCAGATATGTAGGGGACCGTGGGACGAGTAATATGGCCCTGGTGGAGGTGGAGATGCTGTCAGGGTTCATTCCTGTTCAGAGCTCTGTGAAAGAGGTAAGAATTTTCCTTTGGCTTTCCTTGACGATATCAAAATCTATTTTCCATACGTGTCTCAGTCAGAAATATCCAAACATTTAAGAAGTGTCAGAGAACAGTAATTAGAAGTGCAGATATAACAGGCTATTTCACAAGGCAACTTCCCACTTGCAGAAGTGGTTGTGCAGTTTTTCATGTTCATAGTGGGGATTGCATACACAGGAAGAGCGCGGAGAGAAGACGGAAAAGCACCTAGTTAGAATCATCTGGGGTGCACTGGGCCCCTTTGCAGCTACCAGTGCCATTTTTAGGGATATTCCATAAAGTGGTGTTGAGTCCCATAGAGTTGTTTAATGACATGCCCCAGTGTTCCACACAATAGCTAGGAAGATCCAACACAGCCTCGTACTCTCCAGTTTTCCCTTTGCTACCAGTGAGGAAAGTAGGAACAGGGCCCAAGGACACTTGTAACCAAAACTGAAAAATTTTTTCTAAGGCTTGATGTGCTCCCAACAATCTCAATGCCAAGAAGGCACACCTGACTAGTCCTCAGGCTAGGCTAAGTGCTCTTGTCAACAGTGGTTCACTGACAAACACTAAACCTGCTGTGAAACATGGAAGGTAAATAAGCTGATGTTAACCAAGCTTATCTCTTGCCTTCCTATACAGCTGGAGAAGGTAGCCCTTGTGAAAAAGACAGAGATAAAACCAGACAAAATCACAATCTACTTGGAGGAGGTAAGAGGAAGACCACAGGGAACCGCCCATTGAAGTAGTAGCAACTGAAGTAGTTTGCATGGGGACTTTTGCAGATTAGAAATACAAATCTTGAGGCTGGTCAAGCAGGCTAAACTTCTCACAGAAGAGGAAGAGGCTGGAAGAATGCCGAAAGATAGAGAAAAACCCTCTGAAGCAGAGGGAGTAAAGTTAGTGTTACAATGTTGCCAAATTAATGACTAGGCCATTAATCCAAAGATGTTAAAAAGGAATGGCCAATCGTTTATTGTTGTAAAACCGGCTACAGGAACAGGAGGCTGGGCTTAGTCCCAGCCCCTCACAGCAAGTCAGAGTAACAAAAACGTGCACACGGCCCACCCCTCAGGACAGTCCAGTTCCTGAGGGCGAAGATCCTCAGTGAGGGTGGTCAGTCCCTTTTAAAGCCTCAGTCCCCTCAGGGATTGGTCCGTTTTGGATCCTTTCCCTGATTGGTGTGTTCTTCGGGCTCTCATTGGCTCTTAGCGGGGTGCTCTCTACACCAATCATTCCTTCCCGCCGTGTTCTGATTGGGTGGCCGTGTCCTCCAATGAAAGCGCTGGGTGGTGCTCTCAGTTTTGAGTTGTCTGGGGAAGGGCAGAGGCTCCCCCTGTGCTTTGGGGGTGTCCCTGGAGCTGCATTCGGGGGGGCACCGCACAGAGCTCTGACAAACATTCCTAACTAAACACTTGTAACAATATCTAACAACTACTGAACAACATTACAACAGCAAGTGTTTGTAACAACTCAGAACTAGTTGGAAAATAAACACAGTTACAAACAGAAGTCCAAACGCACACAGCTAGTATACAGACACAAGTATTAAAAAGTTTCAGCCTCGTTTTTGTATCTATAACATTAGTATGTAGGTGATTTTCAGATGATTAGTGCATTTCTGCTCACTTCCGTTCTTATCTCTAGCTGGGTGAGAGTTCTCTGAAGCTTAACATCTCAGTGGAACAAGATGTTGAAGTGCAGAATCTGAAAGCTGCCACAGTGCACATTTATGACTATTATAAGCCAGGTGAGTTTTCACTGACATTGGTGTAAAGTAACTATTCTACCCCCCTCTTAGACATAATTATGTCTCTGACCCTAATTCCCTTTAACTCCCTTATTCCAGTGCACATCCTCCTGCAACTTCAAACTTAGGTTTCCTCTGTACAAAAATTCAATATTCAAGTAGCCACTTGCTTAGAAAAGTTCTTGAGACAAGGCTGCCAGGCGCTATGATTATGTTGTGGAGTGTTATGTGTTCCACAACTGTGTTTTTCTTCCTCTAGCTTCAAGCTAGAAGACCCCTCTGACAATTTGCCACGATTTTTCCAGCTTTTTAGCACTCTTGAGAATACTTAGGCATTTATTTAAAATCAGTATCACACAGTGCTACCCTGATCCACTAGAAGGCAGAATTTAGTTGTATGCATTTCATGTATTGTGTAATAATCCTTTAAAGCTCTAAATGAATTATTAGCACAGAGAAGAAAAATCTTGATGATATTTTGAGTCTCTCTGATTATTCTGTGCTCAGTATGAGACAAAACAGCAGACGGAACATTAAGAATTATTTTTTAAAAAAATTTGAGAACAAAATGGAAAAACTACCACTGGAGATTTAGAAAGCAGCACTACATGTCATATACTAAATCTCATTCTTGCTCCCCCTTCCACACCATGGCAAGAAAAGGACACTTTTTAATCCAGCTGTTACAGAACTAAATAGTGTCACCTAATATGTTCTCTCTCTGCTATTTCATCCTGTACAAGAATTTTTGTGCTTAGTACATACAATTTAAAGAGTGTTATCTGACTAATTATCACTAAATAAGCATGGCTATCAGGACACACTCTGGAAAGGTTTTTTATTTACAGAAAATGTCCTTGCATTAGAAGGTATCACAGTACACAAGGTGATCTTTTACAGCTGCATGGGATATATGTTGTGGGGACAGATTGCTGGCCTGACCCACTACAGACGTTTCTTTGTTCCTGCATTCACAGTCTGAGGAATGAAAAATTAAGGTAGTGGGATGTTGTGCTACTGAGAAAGAAGTTTGGCAGTACCCTACCATGCAGTCCTGCAGCTCACCACCCTTTCCCTCTTGTTTCTGCAGAGGACCGCACGGCAAGAGAATATGCTTCCCCTTGCAGTTCAGGTGAGTGCTACCAGGCTTCCAGCTGGAAAGAGCAGAGGGCTGGAGGTAAGCAGGCAAAGCATCCCACCTCTGCTCTGCATTTAACCCTGTCAGGTGATGTAGAGCCTTCTTGGACTGCAGGTTGAATTGGGATCTACTTACTAGTTGTGGGCAGTTTCTAGCCCAGGTATAAATCTCAGTGTAGACTAAGGCTTGAGCATACTGTGGAAGGTTAAAATGATTTCTTCTTATTTCATTTCCATACAGTCCTCACAGCATCCCAAATCTTACAACTGGTAATGCCTATGTCAATGATAAAAAGATGTTGCAACTCATCCCGTAAGATCTCTTAGTCTACAGACACCTTCCTAAAAATTCATCAGGCACTTTGCCTTTTCTTTCCTCTTTCTTTCTACAGATGCCTCAAAGCAGGTTTCCTCCTAGCATGCTCTGACTCTGCAACCTGAGTTTTCTGCCTCCATAGGGAAAACTTCATTGCTCCAGCTCTCCTCTTCCCTGCTGTGTTGGAAACACCCTATTTCCTTTGCCCTATGCTACTATGTGAAAACTGGCTTAATAGACGTTAGTTTGGGAGCAAGTGAAATAAAGTATGTGGAACCTGGAAAGAAGGCAGTGATTTGACAGTTGATGAAGATTTCAGTGCATGAAAAAGAGGGAAACACTGTGCACGTTATGGTTACATACTTTGCATTTGGTTACCACAGTGGTTTAATCCCTCTCCTCCCCAAGTCCCACCTCTGATCTCCCTTTTCAATTCAATTAACACAATAGTCCATCTGCAACCAAACTCCACACAGAAAAAAAAAAACAAAACTCATTTTTAACCCTGATCTGGTTAACTACCTGACCTTGTAAGTAATTTTTCTGTCACAACTGAAGAGTAGGAACAGGCAAGGGAATGCTAAGGAAGAAATACTTTCCCAGTTCATGCAGACAGAAAAGGACTGTATACCAAAATAACACTCACTCCAAATTCACTACATGTTTAGACTCTGACAACACCTAGTCCCATCCTGTCAAGACATTAACCTAAATGACTAATCCTTACCTCTGGCACTACTTTAAAAAGACAACAATCTGTGGAATTTCAGGATGCAGCACATACAACAAGACAACAGAGTGTATGCAGATGGCTCAGCGGGATATGCAGTGCCATTAGGAAGATAGCACTCATAAAAAGGGGGACATTAGATAAGAAAAAAAATGGGTTCTAGTTTTACAGAGTTGATTGCCAAAAGAGAAATTACCAGGACAGTTATGCCAAAAATTTGAAGAAAGGTATGAAGTCAACAAGCCCAGGGGCAATGGAAAAGAAGTGAATAAAACAAACTGGAAATCTGGGATGGGATGATGCTTCTAAACAGATAGTACTTTGGGAGAAAAAAAAAAGGGAAAAAGGAATATAAAGTGAAGCAGGTCATGTAACAAGGATTGCTTGGGTTATCCCTGTGTAGTAACTCTTTGCCTGATCAACATCAACACAGCTTGCAAAGGGACAGCAAATACATTTTTTTCTCTGACCATTCAGAACAATTGGTCCATAAACTGGGCAGAACCAGCCTTTCCACACGGGACAAAAGGAAAAGAACAGTCTCACAGCAGTGCTTAACAAGCCTTTAGGGGAGGTAGAAAACCCGAGGAACCAAGTGATACATTATGTGAACAGCTGATACAAAAAGCGGACAGGGTTGAGTTCAAGGAAACAAAAATATGAAGGGACTGAGCAGGCCTGGAAGGGATGTTCCCCTGGCATTGTCCCTTCCCAAGACATTGTAGGAGTCAACAGAGACTATTCATTGGTGCTCTGCAAAAGGAGCAAAGTGGAACCTGTTGCCTGTCCTGGTTGCCTTCCTGGCAAGTCTCTTCCTCTGGATATTTGGGCTGGACGGGAAGAGCTTTGGGGTTAAGGCCCTCTGATCTGTTGAACTTCAGACAGGGAGATTGTAAATAAAACCTGAAGCCTGTAACCCAGCATGCTCATTGTGCCTGTAAGCCAGGCTCTCCCATCTCTAAATGGACATGTGCCAAGGGTCTGCTTTACAGTTCATAGGATCAGATTGCCATGAAATTAGATCTCAATAGAAGCAGCCCCACCAAGATTCCTTTGCTTCTGATGATAGGATGTTTTGGCACCTTGTACCTGTGTGGGGTAGATAAGTGAGAAAAACAACTGTGTGAAATACGAATACAAACAGATATTTCCAGGTTGTGGTTTCAAATCAGATAGATGTTACTCAGCTGCAGATGAGGAGCTGAGGAAGCTGGTAAAGCAGAGAGCTGAAAAAAAGCTGCTCTGTGGCAAGCTCCCATAAGATAGGAATGTACAGTAGCAGTCAGTGAGATCTTTGCCTCTTGAATTAAATATTAGAGAATGCAGTAAGTGGCTAGTCTGTGCTGGATGAGCAATCTGATGCTTGCTCAGTTCTGTGGTTGTTGAAAAGGGCTCCCTGTCCTTGGTGACATCCATAGGAAATACCTTCCAGAGCAAGAATGGAACTTTTGTAATGTGTAAGCAAAGGTAGGGTTGGTGGCCAGGAGACTTCCTTCCTTACTACAAGCAGCTGTGTGAGTCTTGGTTGCCCAAATGGTCTGGAGGCAATTGGGAAATTTCCTGAAAAGTTTTGTTGCTTTAATTTGTAAAAAAAGAAGATCTGGAAGAGCATAGTACAGGTGGCAGCTAACGGGCAACCTGGTCACCAGCATCTCAGACAGCCAGGGATTTTTCTGCAAAGAGAAGCTCTTGAAAGAAGTGCAAGGTAGGCCCCTTAAAAGGAGGACGACTATAAGCACACAAGATGGCCCCAAGTGGATTCTGATCTTGTTAGGGCACTATTATAAAAAATAAATGGCATATTTAAAATCTGTACATGAAAAAGGTAGTCTGTACAATCAACAGTCCACCACAAGAGACAGGGTTTTCCTTCTGAGGTACCTGACGGTGATGGTCTCACTTCCAGGCTGAAGTGAGTAAATGGGTGTGGGAAAGGGAAAGAAGACAAGTGCAGTTACATGGACTACATGTCTGTTTATATGCCTGTACTATAAGAATCTGTACGGCACATTATGCAGGCTCATGCTTATGCTACGCGCTGTTTATTTACCCGTGTATAAGGTTCATTCCTACCACTGTCTTCCTGATAAATCGGAAAAAAAACCCGTGAGCTCGGAATGTGCAGTTTTCCTGCAGGGCCACTGAGTGTCACCATCGCTCCGTGGCTTGCTTGCGAGATGCTTGCTTTTCTCCAGGGAATAAACCTTTTCCAAAACGGGCTGGAATGGGAAAAAAAAAAATCATTGGAATGAAAATGGGCTGCTTCTTGCCTCTTCCCGGAGCTGGGAAGAGCTACACCTAAAATGTAAGCTGTCTATGAAATGAATTCCGCCTTTTTACGTAGGCAAAGCATTTGAGAGGTTTCCAGCCAGACCTCTAAGCCAGTCTTACAATTCTCAGCATGATCCTCAGTGACAACAATTACGGGTCTGAACAAGTGCTTTATCGGGAGGCACTAAAAAGGCTGGGATCTCATCATTTGGTGAGCAGAATGAGCAGAATTTGTTGAGAAAATGAAGTATTGATATTTACAAAAATAATGAAGGTGATGGATAAAGTGAATGTAAAACACTCTTCAGCAAATTTTTCCATGGCAGACCGGGCACATGTGATAAAACTAGTTGGTAATCAATTCAAAACAAATAAAAAAAGGTACCTTATGCTATAAGAACCTACTGCTACAGAAGTTATGGAAGACAAAAATATCATCAGGTTCAAAAAGCTCATAGACAAACTAATGGAAAGGCAGCCTATATCAAAGGGTTGTGGGGTATTTCCCACTATTTCTACTACCATGTTTGGATGTAGGAGTAGATCAAGGGGAATGGTCTGTAGATATTGGCCAGGTGCACCTACCTTCCCTGAAAAGTAATAGGGGCAGCTGAACCTGGTGGACTGAAAGGTCCAATGGCTTCCTTTTTTCCTGGGTCAGTGGAGGTGAGAGCTTACTTGTTTCACACCCCAGCAGTAGCAGAGTGATGTGCAAGTCCACAAAAGACATGCACACATAGCCTAACGCTGACGGGATGTCTCCCATACTTCAGACACCCATACCGGCACAGTGTCACTGGCCTGATCCTGTTCCTAAGGATCAGCACTCAGAGAAATGCATTTTCATAGGTCTCAGATTTTTAGCCCTATAAACCTTTCATCCTACTGACTAGACAGACCACATGCACACAACAAAGAACAGAATAACACGGGAAACAATTCAAGTAATTTATTAAAAATGTAATACAGGTTCTGGTGATCAGATACAAAACTTATGCAGACAAACACACTGATTGCATTGGACTGGCTTTGTTTATCCCTATCTTCTCTCCATTTGATCCACCTTGATCCTTTTCCCTGCCTGTGATTTTATCCCAAGCATACCAGTGCAGTTTTGAAAACACTAAAATTCTCTTTATGGGTTCCAACATTCCCCCACAGCTGCTAAGTACTCCTAAGTCCTAAAGCCTCTTTATTGCAGTATTTTCCCCTAGTCCTATTGCAGTAACTGCCCTTCGTTTGCATACATTCCAGAGAGTTTCCTCCTTTGAATCCACTTCAGTGGGTTTTGCAATTGGGACAAATGGCTTAGTCGTTCATCCAGTTGTTGGGGCTTTTAGGCGTGGTTGATTCACAGGGATTACTGTTTGCTGGGTTTCCTGCCTTGTCATTGTTTCTTTGTTCACTGTCTGACCTTTTGTTTTGAATAACCTTAAATATCTCCTCGAAAATCAGCCAGAGTTTTCCATCTGAATTGAAAAAGAACCCTCAGCATTTAGAGCAAGTATGTTTGGTAACAGCCCAAATGCTCTCCTGTACAGTGTGTTTTGCTGCTTTTCAGGCAGCAGCAAATATTATTCTGTGATTCTAAGTCAAAGGGAATTGACTGCAATTCATGGGATTTTTTTCCTGTGAACAATTGTAGCCCAGAACTGTCATTACAGTGCCAGATGCAACTTTCTTGCAACATGAAGCTCAAAGATGCCATTTGCAGGAGTATTTATGCTGCTTATAGCCTCAGTGGTGCTTGAGCTCGTACGTGTAGATGGAGCGTGACTCATTCCCGTTTGTCTTTTATTGCGTCCCACTTGTCCTTGATGCACGTGATGGCATTCTGAAAGGAAATTCACCAGCTCTCATCAAGATGAGCCACTGGACTGACCTGATGGGCATTTACTTTCCTTGAAACAAATATGTTGGTCATAAAATCATAGAATGCTTTGGGTTGGAAGGGACATTAAAGTTCACCTAGTTCCGAACCAGTAGGACATGGGCAGGGACACCTTGCACTAGACCAGGTTGATCAAAGTCCCATCCAAACTGGACTTGAACACTTAAATGTGTTGTGTGGATGAGGCATCTACAACTTCTCTGGGCAACTTGTGCCAGCGTGTCACTACCCTCACAGGAAGGAATTTCTTCCTAATAGCTAATCTAAACCTGCTCTTCTTCATTTTGGAGCCATTGCCCCTTGTTCTGTCACTACATGCATACATATGCATACATACTTCCTCTCCACCTACCATCCAAAGATGACAACATTAAAAATTCGTAACTTTACCCTGATCAACCACTCACACCCTAAGCCAGGCAACTGACAGGCAACAAACTGATGCTCTTTGAGAGTAACCAAGACAAGCAAGGTCCAAGTAAGTGCCTGCACAGAGCAGCTTCTCTTCAAAGCTGCCAGCAAGCTCTGGCCCTGTGGGTTTTTTAACCCTGTTTATGCAGGTTTCCACTGTGCACCTTCTCGTGTGCTCTACTTACGTAGAAGGCAAAAAACCTCCTGCTATGTCCTGTTTGTTTATCAAAACTTGTTGCAGGTACCAGCACAGTTCACAACCTACATTCTTCTGTCAGGCAACTAGCACTAGGACGAGAGGATATAGCTTTTAGCTACACCTAAAGGGAAGTCTAGGCTGTACAACAGGAGGAATTTCTTCACAGAAGGGGTGATTAGATACTGGTATGGGCTGCCCAGGGAGCTGATGGAGTCACCGTTCCTGGAGTTGTTTAAGGAAAGACTGGATGTGGCACTCAGTGCCATGGTCTATTGCCATGGTGGTGTTCCGTCATAGGTTGGACTCGATGATCTTCTTAGAAGTCTTTTTCCAACCGAATTGATTCTGTGATACATAGAACGACTAACGTTTAACAAGGCTGATCAGTCTCCAGAAGGACGGCCGGCAAAGCGAGCCCAGCAGAGGGAACACCCGCTCAGGCTGGCGAGGAGCGCTGCGCGCCCGCCGAACACCCGTGCTGAGACTCCCCTCAGCACCGCGATGCCTCGGTGCCAGCCCCGCAGGCACGGCAAGCAGCCGCGGGCGAGGAGCGGGGCCGGCTCGGGGCAGGGCAGGGCAGGGCCGGGCGCCGCTCCCGCCGTTCCCGCCGCCGCCGGACCGCGTCCCGCCGGGCTCCCGCTCCCGTCACCCGGGCAACGGGCAAGCGGCGCCCAGGGAAGGCACCACGTGCCCGGAAGCGCCTCGAGGGAGGAAGTGACGGAGCGCCGGGGGAGCCCCAGAGGCCGAGATTTAAAAAAAAAAAAAAAAAAAAAAAAGGAAAAATTAAAAAACCAGCCAAAAGACCAAAACAAATAAAGGAAAAAAGGGATTAAATAAGGGATACGGGGAGAGAGGCGGGCGGAGCGGACGCGTGTCCCGCCCCCCCGGGGCGGCCCCGCCTGACCGCGGCCCCGCCGGAGCCGCCGCCAGGTCCCGCCCCCGGCCCCGCCCGCCCCGACACCGGAGCTGCCGCCCCGCCCCGCCCGCTCGGCCGGGCCCGGCTGCCCGCGCGCGGGGGGCGTGTCGGGCGCGGCGGCGGCGGCGGCGGCGGCGCGGGGGCTCCGGTGCGGCGGCGGCAGCGCGGGTCCCGCGGGCGGGCGGGGGGCGGCGGCGGAGCGCAGCGGAGCGGGGCAGAGCCGCGGCGGCTGCAGGTGAGGCGGGGCCCGGGGCGCGGGTGGCCGCGGCGGGGAGAGTTCCCCGGGGCCGGCGCGGGATGGAAGTTGACAGCGGCGGCGGAGCAGCCATTGTCTGCCCGGCCCGGCCCCGGGCAGCTCCCCCGCGCAGCCCTGCTCCCGCCCCCGGGCAGCCGCCGCCCGGCTTCGGGCATCCTGCGGCGCATCCCGCCTCCCGCCGCGGCGGGGCTGCGGGGCTGCGGGCAGGGCACGGGCGGGCAGGGCGCCCGCTCGCCGTGTCGGATGAACTTTGCTGCCGGAGTTGCCGGCGGCCTGGGTGGCTGTCGCCGCGCTGTCCCCTTCCATCCTCCCCTCCTTCCATCCTTCCTTCGCTCCCTCTCTCCCGCCGCCGGCCGGGCGAGGCGCTTGGCGGGGAAAGGCGGGCTGGGCACCGAGGGGTGGGGACCAGGTGGTGCGAGGGTCCTGCAGGGCTGGAGCGTCGCACCCGCTGCTGATTCCAGAGCATCGCAGAGCAGACTCAGCGTGTCCCGGCAGTTCCACACCTCTGCTTGTGTGGCGTGGAAACTGTAGTAGAAACATAGTAACAGCAGCGAGTATGCTGTAGTCCTGGGTGCTAATTTTTCTCCCCCAAACCTGTGGTGTAAACCCGTGAAATCTTATGTGTTTCCTAACTTAGTTTCTTAGGGATGAAGTTTCCAAGAAGGGATCTTAGAAAATGTTCTGCAGGCAGCAGTCATGTCCCGGGGGGAATGGATGGGGTGAGCAAGTAAAACTTTTCTACCTCCTGCCTTGTACTCCGTGATTAGAGTATTGTTTGCCTTGACTTTTGTCTGCCCTTGTGCTTGAGAAAGGTCAGGAACTTGTAGATGTTTCTGTGGTGTTCTTGGTGTGTGCTGAGATCAGCAAGTGTGGGTTAAGCTCTAGAGTGGCCCATGTTCTCATCCTCGTACTGCTGCCCGAGACAGTTTTCTCCCTTCTTCCCATCCTTTCTGCTATATGGTCGTTCCTGCCATGGTGCTAAAAAGCTTTGGTATCCTTCTGTGTCTGCCTTTTAGGAATGCACTTCTAGCTGTTGTTCAAAGGTTAATTTCCAGTAATGGCCACATTGTAACTATGAGTTGGGGGGGGTTGTTTGTTTGTTTGTTTATTTGTTTGGAAAAAATCCATGGTTTAATAATTTTTAGTAGGTTATCCATCTCATGGAGCACCTGGCTGAGTCAAATGATGTGACAGCCCAGTGATCACTAGTTTTTTGTAAGAGGAAGGTTCTTGGAGATGCAGTTGAAGGAGGAGTGAGGGTGTAATTCTCCTATTTTGTGTGGAAATGGCCTGTGTTTGGGTCGGATTACACTGACATGGAGCTGCATCCTTAGATGAACTTGCTTGGGGAAATGCTGTGCCTTTTCACTTTTGTGTTTGGAAGGGGTTTTGCTGGATAACTCTCCTTGCTGTGAGTGACTTTAAATTCTTACTGCCTGTCTGCAAAGGGAGCGTATGCTTCTCTCTATCCACGTCTCCAAAAGGCCTTCTGCTTACGCAGAGACCAAAAGTTTTCTATGCCTCATGCCCAAGTTATTTCAGTAAGATTCTGTTTATGCTAGGACCTGATTTTAATAAGATCTAGATCAATATGGAACTCTCGAAAATGCTGGAAATCTTAGGAATCGGTGGTGCTGCTTAGTGAGGCTGATTGGCGGAGCAGAGCACCAAGGCAGAAGCCTGGCTGCTCCTGGTGAAGCTGTTGAGGGCAAGGGTATTCACTGTAGCTAAGGTGAGCACTAGTTTACATCCTTTTCTCTCTTATGGGCCCTTGTGGCATCACAAGTAAGGTAATTAAACTCAGTGATCTGGCAGAAAACAGGGGTTTGGGGCACCTTTTCTGCAGTTAGCAAGTTGATCTAATGAGCACCAGAAGCGAGGTGAATGAGGAGGATCTGTTTGGGGAAGTTCAGGGTGGGCAAGGGAACATAAATTGTCTTCTAATGGCATCTGAGCTACTAGAGAACTTGGTGTAATGTGTGTAGCTTCATGTGCATTTTAAGCCCACTCAAAGTACTTTATTTATCCACCACAGTTTCATTCTTTCAAAAAGTCTGTATTGTCTCCCTTCGCAGCATTTATTTTCAGGCTTCATTTAATTTTTCCCCTCTGGGGAAGATCTTTAAAGGCAGTTGCTTCTCCAAGAGCTTTTATATTCTAGGTATGTTTATTGACCAAGTATTTCTACCTGAAATAGGGTTGTGCCTGGAGACAGTAGTGGCCAGTTAGAGGAGGTGTGTCTCAGTTTAGGAGAAGGTGGCCACTGCTGAAGCAGTACAGAAAGCCACTTTTGGATCAGCAAGGAGATGCTTGGGCAGGGCTTGAGGGCAGAGGTGAAGATGTATTTGGAAGATCAGACTAGAGCAGCAGCACTCTGCTTGCCAGTTGAAGAATTTTCCTGATTTTGAGGAGCAGGTTTGAAGCAGCAGTTCCCCGATTTAACCACCCATCCTCTGCAGTGTTAATGCTGTTGCCCTACTTTAAAATCATCTGCTGCCCTTAACACCATTACAGAATTTAAAAAATTGTCTGGCTGAGACTATTGTTGCACCTCCTTTTCTGCTGCACTGGTCTGTTTGCTTCTACACCAGGAAGGTGTTTGGTGAAGGTTGTAAAGCTCAGGATCTCTGGATTTAAAAAGGGCTAGATAAAGGGGCTGTGCTGGTGCTCTGGCTCTTGCAAGCTTATTTACAGGGGTCTCAGATATGCTACAGAGGAACCAGCTGGTACTTTGGAAACAAATAGTCTGTCGGTGACAAGACTTACCAGAAACTTTTTTTTTTTTTGTTTTTAAATCTTGCATGGAGTTTTAACCTTCTAAAAAGTCAGGTTGAATTTAATTTTTTCTAGTGGAACTCTGTTGAATAATCACTTTTTCTCCCTTTTCTGACTCTAGCCCCTCCTGCTGCTACTCCCTGTGTAGCTTATGTTCCTTGCTGCAGGAAACTCCCTGGTCATCTCAATGTGCTACTCTTCTGTTAAGCATTCTCTTCAGTTTCACTTCTCTTCCTCTTGGCTGATGAAAGCCTTCTCCAGTCCTTTCGCAGTCCTGCAATTCACTGCAACTCATCTTTCTGCTGCTGGAAGATCTCCCTGGTTCTGCATGACATCTTCAGCAGCTTTTGCCTCACAAGTGTTACCAGTGAACATTTCATCCACTCTGCTTCTTACTCTGTTCCTCCTGAAAAGAGCTTGCCTCCACAGATACCAGCTTCTAATCTAATATTCAAGTTAAGGTCTGTTGGGAGCAACAAGTAGCTGGAAAGTTTGTGTGATCAGAAGAAGAAAGAGTTGAGAGCTGGGGGCTAAACTGGGAGGAAGAGGGACCGAGTTGGTATCAGTAGGGCATTGGAGCTGAAGGACTGGAGGGAGAGATGATCAGAAATTGCCAAAGTACGTTGGAGCACAGGGCAGTTTGCCTTGGTTCTCTAGTCCCTCTTGAAAGGAGAGGTGGTCAGGTCTGTAACCAGAATTGTTTCAATGAGCTGCAGCTGGTCCTTCACTCCACTACCTTTTTCGGAGGTCAGGATACTGTAGCTTGCAACTATAGCGTGGCAATAAAAATACGAAAATATGCGTGTTACGTTTCTGATGGTGGTGAAAAAATATTGAAACTGTGAGTATGATTTCTGGGTGATTTTAGAATCCCGGCTTCCCTGGTCTCTGTGGTGTATCAGAGCTGTGCAGGGAGCCTGGCATTGAGATATTCTAGTACAAAAGCTGTGTAATGTAGTAAAATACAGTTCAGTTCTTTCTGTAGCCTGACTTAGTTTCCAATTCTTTCAGTGTAGATCTGGAGTCCATCTCAGCCTGAGCTCCTGGGATCCTGTCGCCATGGAGACCGAAAGTGAGCAGAACTCCAACTCCACCAGCGGGAGCTCCAGTTCTGGAGGAAGCACCCGTCCTCAGATCTCGCAGATGTCTCTCTATGAGCGACAGGCAGTACAGGTGAGACACGGGTATGCTCTGGGATGGCAGGGCATCACTGGGAGGTGGTGGTGAGCCCTTTGGGTTCCTCTGCATTGTTGTGTGTCAAGGTGGGACTGTGCTCAGAGGGCTCTCATCTTTTCAGATTTAGAAATTCTTATGCTGGGCCTGATGTTTAGTTCTTGTAGCCTGAGGCTTCATGTTTTATACTCCTTCAGTGTCCAGCCTCCTAGATTTAATCTGTACTGTGATCCAACAGATTGGTTTTAGCCTGCTCTTCTAGAGCAAATTAGTTTGTCATCCTAGTTCCTCTATGCCTCCCATACACAAACTACACAGGAACATTTGTCTGCCTGTGTGAACATGCACATCCACAGATTCCTGAAGCTTAATAAAGTCTTGCAAGTGTGGTTCCCACTGTGCTGGAATACACCTGTAATTTGCTTTGTTACCAAATTTGTAACTGTACTATGGATTTGGATGTGCTAATCTGGTGCCTGCTTTTTCATGTGGTCTAGGGATGTTCTCATGGCTGTTACTAACTTCTTCATTGCTCTCTTCAATCACATTTCAACGGCATGCAATTTTTGACAATTGGGTTTTCTTCTTTGTCTAGGCCCTGCAGGCACTCCAGAGACAGCCCAATGCAGCCCAGTACTTCCATCAGTTTATGCTCCAGCAGCAGTTTAACAGTGCCCAACTTCACAGCCTGGCTGCTGTCCAGCAGGTGAGTTTGCCAAGAGGCAGAAGGAGAGGAGTGGGATCATTCTCTGGGGAAGATCCAGAGGTTCTGGTTTTATACAATGCCTTGTACACCGAGTCATCCTGATCCCTGATGAGACAATGAGTCCCTATACACATTGTTTAGAGTTAATACAAATAGCCAGTCAACTGGAAGCCAGAAGCGAAGATTAATTTTTTTTTTTTTGGGTACAGAGCAAGGGAAAATAAAATTTGGCATCCCCATCAAGCAACTTGCACTTCAGAGGCCTATGGCTACCTCCTGCACTTTCTTCAAATAAAAGATGGGTGGTTTAATCAGCAGTGGATGCAGTAGTGTTTAAAAACTGTATTAAAGGGAACAGTGGGTTGTTACTTCTCTGAGAATAAATGTTTGTGTTTGTGTGAAATTTCAGGCAGCATCCTCTGAAATTCCTGTCTTGGAACTTCAGAACATGTTTTCTGTACTAGCAAAAGGGTAAACCTGTCCAACCAGGAGGCTGTCTCTAATTGAGACATATACAGATCAATATAAATCTATATATTTTGTGATGTATAGTTGTTGAGTGATTTTTTTTTTTCTTTATCAACTTTGCTCACCTACTAGACTTAAACATTAGTTCAAAATGGATTATGTGTGACATGAATACATTCTGTTTGTGTAACAAATCTCAGTAGCTGTACTCCTTGGCAGTTAGTCCAGGATGTCATTGCTCTCAAAATCCTTCACTGCAGTCTTATAGTATAGAAAAAACAGAATCTTCTCATTAGTTTTGCACAAATCTTAGTTACAAAACTAACTCATGCCAGGGAATTCCCATGGCATCAGAGAGGGGAAAATAAATCTATCAATATTTATGTTCTGCCACAAACCATATGCTCTCTAATCTGAATTTTGTTACTTGGAGTGCTATCATTGCATTGCTACTAAACTGCCTAATTAGCCCAACTAATTGCTAATAGTGCAAGGAACGTCAGGGTGTTAACAGTGGATTTCAGCATCGGGGTGAGAGTCACAGTGTGTAGTATGATAAGCTGGGCAAGAGTAGTGCGTGTACCCATAGGTGGAAAGACTGGAGGGCATACACTCTGAGGGTAAGGGACTCGGTGTTCTGACAGAGCCAAATAATTGAGCTGGATTGAAAAGTTTCTTAATTTCAAAAGCACTCATTTCTCTGCCAATCTCTCTTGCAGGCCACAATTGCAGCCAGTAGACAGGCCAGCTCCCCCAACACTAGCACCTCACAACAGACCACCACCACCCAGGCTTCTGTAAGTAAAACTGCTCCCTCACACACGTACCGAAGCCTCCCTCGCACTCCTTGTTCTGTCTCCTGCGCCTTGTTCTGTCTCCTCCTTGTCTTTTAGGATGCACACAGCTTCTAAAAATGCTGGGAATCAACAAGATGCAGACAACTTTGAGGATTTGGGGTGCTGTTATTATTGGTGGGGCTTGAGGAAACCAGACAAGGTTTTTGGGTGGGAGAGGAGAGGAGAGTCTCAGCTGGAAAAGTAGACACAAATCTCTGTCTGCTGAGGCTTTGGGGATACATTGTCGTGGATTAGAAAAGGATCAGGACTTGTAAGAAGGAGTCATGAGCAGTTTTCGTCTTAGGCAGAGCAGAATGAGAGGATGCCTAGTTTTGTAGTGAGTGTTGAGGAGCTTGGATTTGCTCAGAGAGTAGATGAGTTGGTAGAGAAGGTTTTGTGGGTTTTTTACCTTTACTTGGGAGGCTGGAGAAAATGATGTATTTTTTTGGATCTCTTATTGCAGTTGCATGCTAACAGTGATTCTCAAGCTCAGCATACAAATGAGGTCAGTATCCAGGGCTTTGGGTAATTTAGATTGTGTAGCCTGTAGGACAAGCCCTCTAAGACAAGAACTTTCTTCTTGGTCCCCTGTGGGATACAGGAGAAAACTGTAAAATGTCTGTTCTGACTGTACCCCACTAAGCATATTTGTACTTATTTCTTGGCCTCCATCTTTTCATATGTGATTTGAAGCTTTTTTCTCTTCTAAGATCAACCTTGCCACCACCTCAGCTGCCCAGCTGATCAGTCGGTCCCAGAGCGTGAGTTCCCCGAGTGCCACGACGCTGACCCAGTCTGTGCTCCTCGGGAACACCACCTCCCCGCCTCTCAACCAGTCCCAGGCACAGATGTACCTTCGGGTAAGAGATGTGCATCAAAGTGTGTCCTGAGCATGAGCCCCACTTACCAGCCAATGCAGGGTTTCAGTGCTTGGGATTACCAACACTTAAGGACTAATCTAGCTTTAAGGATGTTGCAGTAGATTTTCAAATTGCATGGGTAGCTCTCATCACTGAAACCACAAGTTTGATTCTGGGCTCAGTCTTTGAGATCGATGAGCTTTGTATTTTGTGGCTCAGGTGAGAATGTTAACAACTGTGTGTGTCTCTGCTCTGCATAGATGTTAAAGGTTCCATAGCCTTCTCACTAGAGTGTAAATGTGAAATATATGTCCTAGACTTCAATGTAGTGCGCAGAAATAAAGCTACTCTTCTGGTTCAATGCTGGAACAGATACATGGTAAATTACTCTTCTACTGCTTGCTGAGCTCAAGGATGTAAGTCAGAATTCAGATCAATGTGAACAAATGTCATCCTTTTAATTACTTTGAAGTGCAGATAGGTAGAAAGCATTAGGCTGTGGAGTTAGTCTGGGGTTTGGTTACCTACTTGCAAAATATTTTCTGTTTTTCAGTTGACTTCAGATACAGATTTTAATCCCCTTCATTTCAAGCAGCACTAATCTTGGATGTATGTTTTTTATCACTGTTCAACCAGTTCTAGATAAACAGCCTTGGGCAGTCTGTGGGAGTTAGCCCAGGCCTATGTTTGATAGAAGAGTGCTTGTTTCCATTGTTCCCAGTTTCCTGCTTTGGAGGCTTATATTTAGTGTTATAGTGCAGGGAGGGTCAATGGTTTTGTAATGTGTGACATTGCAGCCTTGTGTTCCTTTATAATCTGTTTGCTTGTGGGTTTTTTTGTCTTCCTTTCTCTCTTCTACCTCCATTCCTTCCATTCCACATCACCTCATCCTCAACAGCCGCAGCTGGGGAACCTGTTGCAGGTGAACCGGACCTTGGGCCGCAACGTGCCTCTCGCCTCCCAACTCATCCTGATGCCCAATGGGGCTGTGGCTGCTGTCCAGCAGGAGGTACCACCCACTCAGTCTCCTGGGGTTCATGCAGACACAGACCAGGTCAGTGACCTCCCTCCCAAAGTCCTCCCTTTCCGCTGCTTCTGCCACACCACACTCTGGTCTTTGTCTCAGGCTGTCCCTGTATAGCAGATGAGAGCTATTTTATCCCCAGCCCGTGTCCCTGTGCAGGCAGGAGGTTTCACCACCATGTTTCCATGTTGCTTTTTGCCTCCAGAGATGAGATTAATTTCTGCTGAAAAATTCTGACGTGAGCAAAGGCTGGATCAATCCCACCTTCACAGTTTCTTGGTTGTGATTGTGTGAAAAGAACTCTTGAATTCTGTGTGCAGTTTTCAGTCACTCTGCAATTAAGGGTCTTTGCCAGAGGTAGTATTCCTTCATGCAGGTGGTTCATTGTTGCAAAGATGCCAAAGACTTGTCTGAAGCAATTCTTTTGAGAAAAAGTCAGCTGTGATCATACTGTAGAGATAACGTGGCATTTGGAGGAGGAGTAAATACAAAAGATGGCAGCACCAAAATGCAGAGGAACTGGTGAAATCGGGAGGGGTATGAGCCATGAGCAGATCTGTGGGCCTGGGGGCGGCAGGTGACACAAAAATTGAAAATGAATGCCTGGTCTTTAAAGGAGTATCTCAGTGCTTCTAGAGCTGTGCTGAACTGAGTCCTCCCAATGCCAGGCTATGGCAAGCAGGTCTGAAGTCTGTCCCATGCCCTGGAGAAAGACTGTTCCCAGATTCCGTTCACAAAGTGCCGTGAGATCTTTAATTTCCACCAGAGATTGGGCAGGAGAAAGTTCAGGATAATGTGCTTCCTGGGGAGGGCTGTGCTGAGCTTTGCCCTGCAGTGTGAGCAGCTCCTCACATGAGACCTGAGGCATCACCTCAGGCTGCATCCCAGCGGAGTGCGTTGCTTACGCGTACTCTGTCACACTGCCGGCAAGTACCGTGTGTAAAGCGAATGGATTGTGTTTGGTGTGTGTGTCTCTAGGTGCAGAACTTGGCCGTGAGGGGCCAGCAGACCTCTGCCACGAACGCCCAGCTCCAAGGCTCTGCTCAGAAGACAGCCCTGCCAGGCAGCTCCCAGGCGTCGGGCTTACCGCAGGCCACCAGCACGGGCCAGACCATGGCAGTGGCCCAGGCCTCCTCCAGCGGGGCGGGACAGTCCCTCAACCTGAGCCAGGGAGCAGTGGGCAGCAATGGTGTCTCCGGGGGTGTGGTGGCCAGCGGCGGGAGCCAGCCCTCGATGGGCCTGAGCCAGAGCTCCTCGGCAGGTGCCGCTGGCAGTTGCCAGAGGAAGGGCACCGGGGTGGTTCAGCCGCTGCCAGTGGCAGCTGCCCAGGCCGTGACCGTCAGCCAGGGCAGCCAGACAGAGACGGAGAATGCAGCTGCAAAGAAGGGTGACACGGACAGCGGTGGGCAGCAAACGGTGGGCATGAACCTCACCAGGACCGCTACACCAGCACCCAGCCAGACCCTGATCAGCTCAGGTAAACGCTCATCTGGTTTTTTTTCTCTTCAAAGTCATTGGGCCTTAACAAGAATGACATTTGGAAGCCTGGTGATAAAAAGTTTTCCAACACATCACCAAGCTTCTGTCCTCCCAGAGACTTGTCTCAAGGGGTTATCCCTTTCTATTAGCACAAGAAGTTGATTTAATCCCTCATGTCCTCTGCAAGAAAGCTGTCAGTCATTTTGGAGTTTAATGTCTCAAACCAGTGCAGTGGCTGCCTTATTTTTGTTGTTGTTGTTCCCAGCTGCACTGTTGCTAACTTTTGTACTCTGTTTTTTCTTTCTGTTTCTGTATAGCAACATATACGCAGATCCAGCCACACTCACTGATCCAACAGCAGCAGCAGATCCATCTGCAGAAGCAGGTGGTGATCCAGCAGCAGATAGCCATTCATCACCAGCAGCAGTTCCAGCACCGCCAGTCCCAGCTCCTCCACACAGCCACCCATCTCCAGCTGGCTCAACAGCAGCAACAGCAGCAAGCAGCATCTCTGACCCAGCAGCAGCAGCAAGCTCAGCCTCCGCAGCAGCAGGCTCCCCCCCAAAACCAGCAGCAGGCACAGACCCTTGTGGTGCAACCTATGTTGCAGTCCCAGCCACAGCATTTACAGCTCCAGCAGGACAGTCCGTGCCAGCCAGCCACCAAGTCACCTGTTCCTATTCAGTCAAAATCTCTGGTCACCCCCATCAAACCCCCTCAGCTCGGGCCTGCCAAAATGTCAGCAGCACAGCAGCCTCCGCCACACATCCCAGTGCAGGTAGTGGGCACTCGGCAGCAGGGCTCAGGCCAAGCCCAGGCACTGGGCTTGGCTCAGATTGCTGCAGCAGTCCCCACATCCCGGGGAATGCCAGCTGTGGTCCAGCCTGTTTCCCAAACCCATGCTGCTTCCCCATCATCATCTTCAGCTCCAGCATCCTCACAGGAAGCTCCCCCTCTCACCACAGGGGTGAATTTGGCACAAGTTCAAGGCACAGCCCACATGGTGAAGAGCCCAGCTTCCTCTCCAGTTGTGGCTCAGATGCCAGCAGCATTCTACATGCAGTCTGTCCAGTTGCCAGTAAGTGATACCATTGAGAAGGAGAATAGCATATGGATTCTCTTTGTTCATTCCTAGGACACCAATCGCAGTCCAGGCCCAGGTCAGTGGGATGGGATGGGTAAGGGGTTTGGGGAAAGGGATGTGGAGACTTTTTTACTCTCAAAAACACTAATTCCAATCCAACCCCTGGGGTTACTGACTACAAGCATTTCTCTTCCACATTATCATTCAAAGGCTTGCATGAAGGTGAGACTCAGAGCCTGCCCTAGATGGGGTAGGTATCCACATCACATACTCTTATCCCATTTAACAGTGGGGTTTGGTTGACCTTGGCTGGCTGCTGGGTGACCACCAATTTGCTGCTCTATCACTTCCCCTTCACAACACGACAGGAGGAGAAAAATACAGTGAAAAGTTTGTGAGTTGAGATAAAGGTGGGGAGATCGCTTGACAATTACCATCATGGGCAAAACAAACTCGGTTCATGGAAATTATTTATTTTACTGCCAGTTTAGTGTAGAATAATTGGAAATAAGAACAAACGTAAAAAACACCTCCCCCATTCTTCACAGGCTCATCTTCACTCCTGACTCTTCTACCTCCTCCCCCTGAACATTTCAGGAGGACAAGAAATGGGATTTGTGGTCAGCTCATAAGGTTTTGTCTGTCCTTCATGGTTTTCCCTTGCTTTAGCATGGGGGAATCCCTCCCATGGGATACAGTCTTTCACAAAGAATACAGTCCTTCATCAAGTCTTTCTCCAGTGTGGGTCTTTCCCACAGGCTGCAGTTTTTCATTTCCTGCTCCAGTGTGGATATTTCTGGGTTACAGATCCCTTGGTGTGCGGTACCAGCCACTGACGCGAGGCCTTAGAGGATCCCCTAGCAAGACTATGCAGAGGAAAACTCAAATTCCACAGGCCTTGTCCATGCTGTTGTGAATTGTCCAGCTAGGGCCTACTTAAATCCCTGAGACAACTGCACTTTGCCAGCTCAGATCATGGAATCATCAAGAATTGGAGTTAAAAAGAACCTTACAGATTATATAATTCCAACACCCCTGCCATGGGCAGGGGCACCTTTCAGTAGGTTGCTCCATCCAACTTTGCCTTGAACACCTCCTTAGCCAGTTGGTGACACTCTTTGTAAACTCTGTCTGCATCTTCAGGAAGGTGTCACAGGATTTGTCTTGATTTTTAGAGCAGGGGGACAGTTCTGCTCCTGGTTAGTGTGTGTCCCCTACTCTTTCGATTCTCCATTGAAACGGATCTAGTTTATCCAAAATACCTGTTTGGAAACTGCTGGGTGAATGCCATTCCATTTCTTCCTGCAATAATCCTTTGAGGTTCACACAGTGTCTTGGTCTTATACCAGTGTGTATCAACATGATCTGGGACACCAGATCCTAGTCTGTGGCATGGTAGTGAGTCTTCTCAAGCTTTGTTCCCTGCTAGGCAAATGCTTCCAAGTAGAGAGGTATGTACTGATGGAGCTAGAGGCATCTCCAGAAGAAACCGGGCTGGAAATCAAATATGATGGAGCAGGATACTTTTTGTTTGTTTTGATCTGGCTTGTTCTTTGCTTTGGAACTTTTCTATCTGTTTATGTATTCCTCTTTATTCATGTAGGGCAAATCTCAGCCCTTGGCAGTAAAGCGCAAGGCAGAGTCAGAGGAGGAGAAGGAGGAGCCACCCAGTGTCACTGCACTGCTGCCTGCCAGGTCCTCTCCTGTAACAGACAGCCCCAAAAACATGGAGGAGAAGAGTGGCCTTGGAGGTAAGGTGCAAAGGAGAGCTCTGCTTGTGTGTGCTAATGACCTGAAGTAGCTGGAGCAAAGGAATCTTGACTCCTGTGCTGTTAACTTTCCAGATAATTCTGATGCTGCTGCTATTGCAACTCCAAATGCCACATTAAGTGAAGGAGCCTCAGCCACCCCCACATCTGCTTCCACCCCAAACCTGGCACTGGTGTCACGTCAGATGGGAGACTCCAAACCTCCTCAAGCCATCGTCAAGCCCCAAATCCTCACACACATCATTGAAGGCTTTGTCATCCAGGAAGGAGCAGAGCCCTTTCCAGTAGGGATTTTTTTTGTTGTGGGGGAAGGAGGTGTAGCACTTTCTTGGGAGGGTGGTGGGCTTCCATCTTTGCATAGGAGTATCTTTCCCCATATTCCAATTCAGCATTTTTAGCCTGAGACATAGGCAATAAAGAGGAAGGGAAGAGAGGGAGGTGTCACGAGTGAAGCAAGGCATTAAGAGGTGTCATTAAAGAGATGGGGTTTGAAGGAGTAAAAGAAGTGTTGCAGCAACTGCTTACTCCAGTAGTCACCAAAGCAATAATTATTGCAGGAACTGTAAGGAGACTCTCCCCTCTGTGAGGGAAAGATGCATTCTGAACAGGCAGCAAATGAATAAATAAGGAGAAATGGAGTTAGATGGAGTGGACATGATTCAAGGTAGATAGTGCTTGGGGATCTTTAAATGAACAACCAATCCTTCTTCCCTATTAGGCAGAGAGATTCTTCTGAGTTGAATTTTGAGCTGCATATACCTTGGGAGAGGGTGGTGGACCAAGGGAATCCTTTACTGGTGGGTCCAACTTATTCTCTCCATATCCAGGTGGGTTGTTCTCAGCTGCTGAAAGAATCTGAGAAACCACTGCAGGGAGAGGCTCCTTCTGGCCAGAATGAAAACCTTTCCAGCAATTCTCTGGGAGAGGATAGTGCTTCCATGGGTGAGTTTCAGGACCAGGAGGACTAGCTAGTGTTACTGAAAGTTTCTGCTCTGTATTACTAACTTAATGCATTATGGACTTGTATCTCTTCCTGCCAGCTTCCTAGAGACTAGGAGCTATGGAACTAGGATTTCACTTTTTTTTGAGTGCCAGAAGACTAACAGTGCTTTTTTGTTGTTTGTAAATATGTTCTAACACATCCCGTGTCAGTAGTAAGCAGGAGTTTCTGAACTGTACCTGTCTTTAATGACTGTAGGCTGTGAAGCACGTGTGGACAGAGCAGAGAGTGCAGTGATGCACTTTCACAGCCTTGTAAGATGTGAAGAATATGCTATTTTTTGCTTGTTTCATGAAGTGGTACTGACCAGGAGAAAAAAACCTGCTCCGTTTGATATTCTGGGGTCCTAATTAGTGGAGCTTGGGCTTCTCTTTTCCCAGTGGCTTCCCCAAGCTAACTACTTACTGCATTCAGTAGAAAATAGTTCTTGGAATCTGTCTGCTCAGAAGAAGAGCAGTGGAACGGGGAATCATTGGGTGTGTGATGTGCTTCACTTCAGATCACCAACTGGTGTGTGTCTCTGTATCTCACTAGAGCTTGACAAGAAGGCAAACTTGCTGAAGTGTGAATATTGTGGGAAGTATGCCCCAGCAAGCCAGTTCCGTGGCTCCAAGAGGTTTTGTTCCATGACCTGTGCTAAAAGGTAATAACAGCAAGATGTAATATCCTTATCTCTGACTACATGTTTGCTGGAACCGGGCATGTGTCCCTTCTCCAAGTAGTGTATCACCCTTCAGTACATCTGATCCTCCCTTTGTGGTGTGTACTGGCCACAGCAATCCTTTAGCACTCTAAATGATTTGTAAATGCTTCTAGGTCTGGGGAGGTGGATGTGATGCAGAGTATAAACAGGATTTCTGGCTTGCTCAGAAAATAAAGTGGGAAGGGGGAAATTCTGGGACTATAAACAGCTACTCTTCAGAGAAATGTGCAAATGACTGACTAAATAAATGCATACTGGTAGCTGTCCGCATTGGTCTTAGACAAAGACACAAGGGAGCACTGGGGAAGAATCTGGGGAGAAGTTAGACTAGCCATTGCTGCCTCCTGTTGATAGCAGAATGCTTGTTATGGGTCTTTTTTCCCTTAGGGGAATGACTTAATTGACCCTTCAGATGTTAGATCAAGACTCTGGTGTTCAGATATTGCTTGTGTCAGAAGTCTGGACTGGTTCCTTCCAAGGGGAAGTCTTAGAAGGAGGAGGAACAGAACTTGATGGTAAAGAGGAGTCTTATCCCCATCTAGAGCAAGGAGAAGTAGTAGGTTTAAATAGTTGCTTTCTAACTGCTGCTCTGCTTCTGCTTACTTGAGGTACAATGTCAGCTGCAGCCATCAGTTTCGGATGCAGAGAAAGAAGATGAAGGAACTCCAGGAAGCCAACTACGCCCGTGTGCGCCGACGGGGACCACGGCGCAGCAGCTCCGAAATCGCTCGAACAAAGACCCAGGGCAAGCGCCACAGGGTAAGGACACACACCCGTCAGGGCAGGTCTGTGTAGACATTGATGTTCACGGCCTGCTGGCTGTTCCATGTTGTCACAGTGGATGCAATCGTGCAGGATGTGTCGAAGGCACGCTGACACACTTGTTACACAAGGCACAGGGAGCTGTTCTAATCCTTCATGGGTTGCAGGAAGTGTATTCACGTCTGTACTTGTTCCGTGCACTCTGTTTGCTCCCATGTTCATCTTGAAGGTCTCAGTGAGTGAGATCAACTGACAGCCTTGGCAGAAAACAATCCACTTTTCCTATTTGATTAGCAGTCCTTCACATGAATGACTTGAATTGGGCCATAGAAGAATTGAATGGGCCTCAATTCTGATGTGAAGAGAGGGAGCTCTTGTGTCAGCTGCCCCTGGACCAACAGCCTGACACAGCTGTTCCAGACTGTTGGAACAACTTCTGCTGCTCCCAATGTCTTGTTTTGCAGCTTGTAATTGTGAATTTCTTACAAAACCCCTTTTCTTTCTTTCTTTCCTATTGGCTTGTAGGGCCAGGAAGACTCAAGTCGAGGCTCTGATAACTCCAGCTATGATGAAGCTTTGTCCCCTACATCTCCAGGACCCCTGTCAGTAAGGGCAAATCATGGAGAGAGGGACCTGGCAAACTCTAATATGGCCCCCCCTACCCCAGATCTCCATGGCATCAACCCAGTCTTCCTGTCCAGCAATCCCAGTCGTTGGAGTGTGGAGGAAGTGTACGAGTTCATTGCATCATTGCAAGGTGAAGTTAAGATCCACTCCTATGATCCAGTAGCATGGGGAGATTGGGCTCTCTTTCTGGAAAGAAAATGGTGTCGGTCGTGCCTACGCCTTTTGAACAGGTTTCTGAATTGGAGTAGATCATAGAGCTGGATTCTCAAGATTTATTTCTCAAGTAGCCTGAGTGCTCAAGGAGACTGTGGACTAGAGTGGGGAAAGGGGTTGGTTAGACTCCTAGCTTGCTTTGCTGTACCTGTCAGAGGTGCAAAGAGTAGGAATGAGTGCCCAATGCACTGTTTTTCACTGTTTTGTTTGTTTGCTTCACAGGGTGCCAGGAAATTGCTGAGGAATTTCGGTCACAGGAAATTGATGGTCAGGCCCTGTTGCTTCTGAAGGAGGAACATCTCATGAGTGCCATGAACATCAAACTGGGACCAGCTCTCAAGATCTGTGCCAAGATCAATGTCCTCAAGGAGACCTAAGAACTCTGAAGCCAGGTCTCACATTTGCTCTTGACCCCAGGGCAGCTGCCAGTTTTGGAGCATCCTGCTGGGGCGGGGAAGAATGGGACAGTCCCCTGTGATCTTGCATTCAAGAAGTATGAGAAGGAATTTAACTGATTGAAACTGCCACGCACAAGCCCATCTCTTGGTCTCTTAATGGTGCTACAAGGTTGAGGAAAACTGCCACCTGGGGCCTTTAAACAATTTTCCTTCTTCCTGATTTTGAATATGCCTCCCCTTTATACACCACATAAAGATGTTAAGGGGATCTCTTTCTGTCTTAAAAGACTTTTGAAAGGGAACTGCCCTCAACCCTTTTTGCCACAGCAGGTCTGCTAGATCTTAGCTTTGAATATCATTGCCAGAATTCAAGGCATAGGAAGAGCTGGCCCCAGATGGACATTGGGAGCGCCCGTGCTTGGGGCTTTCATGAAGGGAAACTAGCAAATTGCAAGTGACAGAGGTGACAAGAATTTGAGCAAAAGGGGCTGCTGCTTTTCCACTTTTAAAAATACCTAGCTAGGCTGCTCATGAACTGAGTTTAATAGCCATTCCAGCATGCATACCAAACTTGAAGGCCTGTGGCAATAGGAGCTGTCTTGTCTTCACTCTGCATGTCTACAGGAGACAGTAAAGCTAAAGTGTTGTGGCAGCTATTCACTCCAGGTGCTCCTCTCAGAACCAGTCAGAGGATTTTTCCTGAGTACTTACGACAAAGTGATGGGAAACTCAAAGGGGAGGGGATTGTTTTACATTAGGGAACCTTGCAGCACTAGGTTTGTCTTCCCATTGTGCTAGAGCATAATTTACAGATCCAAAGCAGTCTCCAGAAGCACCGAGGCTCTTCATGAAAGGGGCTGGGGTTTTGTGTTTTCTTACCAGTTTGTATTCTTTTCTTTTTGTGTGTCTGTCTTCATTATCCTCAGGAGAGCTTATGGGACAAAATTTAGGCTGGCAGGATTGTACTGCTTGCCTCAGGCTTTTTTTTTTTTTTTTTTGGTGTGTGTGTTGTAAAACAAGTATTTCTCAGTTACAAGAAACCAAACACACACCCTACAAGAACTGAATACTGATCTTTTAATGTGACTTCTCATTTCTAAAGGGTAGAATTTTTGTTATAGGCTGATTTTCTCCTACTCAGCCCCTCCAGGTTTGGTTGAGGGTTCTTCTGTTGATTTTTTTTTTTTTAAGGACCAAATGTGGTATTTTGTAGCCAAATTGCCAAAGGTGAAAACCTGGGCAGAGTTATTCTCTTCCACAAGCACCTCTGCTTCAAACAGGCAAAATACCTGAAGGAGTTGCACAAACTGTGAAGAGGTAAGTGCCCTCTAGAGCCAAATACCTGAAAGCAGGATGGTGTTATAAACCATGTATCTCAGCTTTTCTGTTTTCAGAAGTTTCACATGAATATTTGAGTGAAACGTAAGATTCTTCTCTGTGTTAAGCACCTACTGTTGCAGGAAAGCTGTAGTGGCATGGGAGAAAGCCTAATAGCATAGGTAGGAAAACGTTAGAGATCTTTGAAATGGGCTCTTAATTGACCCTGCTAGAAAAAGGGGAAGGAAAGTGCTTAGTAGATGGATAAAATGTGGCAGCAGCTTCCGAGTTTAAACTGTGCTGCTGAATCTCACTTTTGTGACATCCTTCTTTTTGTGAGAAGACTTCTGAGGCTTTGTGAATGCAAATAGGCCCAAAGGAAGCTGCCCATGCTTGTTTGCACCCTGGTACCACAGTTTGGTCTGATGTTATCTGGGGACAGGGGAGGGGGAGGTTAGAATCAGCAGTGAGCAGGGGAAGGCTGCCCTTAAACCATTTTATCTTAGTGGGCTGGGTGTGATAGAACTCCTGTTTAGTTTGATCCTTGGCAGGGTAGGCAGGCAGGTAGCCTGCCACTTTACCAGCTACTCCTGAGGACTGGATTTCATTTCAGTCAAATGGGAAGGCTTCACTTCATTTCATGTTCAATGTTCTTAATAAAAAAAATGCTTGATCAGGCTTTGTGGGTCTAGCTGCTTTTTAACCCCCAAGTGTTTGGAAAGTACAAACTTTATCACTAAGTTATTTTAGACTGTCATTGCTGCAGAAACATACAGAGCATAATTCATCCATCCATAACTACCTGAGCCTCTAAAATTTCAATTCTGAAAGATGTCGATAGCCTCCACTCATAGGCCTGAGAGGACCTGGAGTCAAACAAGAACATGTTCATTACTGGCAAGAGTTCAGGCACAAGGCACCACACACTAAGGGTGCTTTACTTTTGGGTGAGAAAGATGCTCTGGCACCAAAGCAAGCTCTTGCTACATTAGCACAACACTTCACCAGGTTTTTCTGTCACTTTATTTTTGAAAGTCGTGTTTTGTACAAAAAAAATTACCTTAGACACCACCATGAAAACAGTAACAGACTTACTGACTTCCTATTTTTCCCATGTTATGAGAAAGATTGAGACTGTAACAAAAGTCAAAGAAAGCAGGAATTGCTTGCCCACTCCAAACCCAGAAAGCAGGGCCACTCCTTTTCTCTCAATGTCTTAAAAACACATGGACCTTGTCTGTACTCTGCTGTTAACATAGTAGTGGCTTGCTTATTCACAGTCTCTGCACCCCAGACTGAGGGCAGTTCTCTGCCAGTCCACAGTAGGGTAGAATGGGATTGCTCAGAGTCTAGCCTCTCAAATAAAAAGCAATGTAGAATCGAGGTGCGAAGTTCCTGAAGGTTCCCATGAAGTCTACAACTCAACTGTACCTGCTTTACACCAGGGCCCAAAGAGAAGGTCTTTCTCACTCCCAGCCAGTGGCAGTATGTTAAGTACCATCTGCACAGGGCAGTCTCAAGACTGGCCTGCACCATGCTTAAGGGGACAGTGATATATGAAAGCTGACCATGTAAGAGTCCCTTACGCAATTCTCAATGTGTTAGCGTTCTTAGCCTAGGCTTCCATGGTTCCTTTGATATAAAAATAAGTTCTGACACCTTGGTAGGAAAACCCTCTGCAAAACAAGGAACTTCTGGGAAGCATGAAATCACAATGCTGACAAGTGACTGAGGTGTGTGGGCAGCCAGCTCAGGAAGCTTGTGTCAGAACTCAAGTGGCAGCTACCTGTCTCATTTTGTCTTTATGTCACTTTCAGTTTCAGCAAATGTTCCTTTTCCTTAGCAGCATATCTTTTCCTTTTGCTTCTCACTGACTGAGAAGACTGAGTCAATATTTTGACTGAAGTTGTGAGACTCCATTTAACTCCTATGGTTTTTTAGCATTGCCCCTCTCCAATCTGAGAGGATGGCATGCATCCCTTTATAGCTGTTAAAGGAAACTGTTGAGAAGTACACACCACTCTGCCATTAGGGAAACAAAAAATTGCAGAAGTGCTAATGCCTCTTCACCCCCAGAGTCTGGCATAGAGCACTCTGTGCCAGTTATGCTGGCAGAAATTGTATAACAGCGCAGAAGCTAGAAAAGCTGAGAATGCATTCAAAGAAAAATAATTCCAGTGTCTTACAGATCCTGTGAACCCTAAGAAAAAAAAAAAAAAACCAAAAAGACACAAAATATCCCTTTTACAGTGTCAGCTGTTTTAACCCATAGCCTTTTTCCCTTTCTGCACCCATCCATGCCCCTTTTTTCCTCTTAGAGCAGGAATCTCCCATTCCTGCTCAGTGCTGAACATGCTGAACACTCATATTGCTGTTTTCTGCTCTACTGTCAACACTTCTCCCCTGAGCTCTGCTGCACTTTTAAAACCTAAGCCAGCATTATATTTATAAGACATGCCATTAGGAACCAGTGCTGTTCACATCCAAAGGCATCCATGGGACTTGACACACCGGAGACAGCGGAAGCAAACAGTGTAAAGAAAATCAGAAGTGAGAGAAGGAGAACTGGCTGGGAGGCACCTGGCTAAGCAAGCACTGGGGACATGGGGAGAAGAGATCTTGGTGTGGAAAGCCTATCACATGGGCAGCAAGTGGTCATCCCGTTCTTCCGACTCCTCTCCCAGCTGGTCATCCCCCACGCCGCGGTACGCGGCTGGCGCGTTCCGAGGCTTGGATCGGCACACAAAGTCACAGCCATCCTACGAGCACAGGACACAGCACCAGCATCAGACTGTTTTGCAGTTGACTCAGCACCTAAACCAAAGCAGCTTCTGCCATTTCTCTTTTGCTATGGGATTATGCCTATCCCTGTGACACCTGAAACATCTCCCTGAAACTTGACATAAAAACATTCTACTCAGTCTTAAAAGCTCTGGACAGTTATGCAGCAACAGCAGGCCAAGGCAAGTATGAAGGATAAACAGCACTGTCTAAAATGACAAAGGATTTTACCAAGTAAGAAGCAAGCATTTACTTCTGACTAACAGTCCCCAGGTGAGTATTTCTACCTGGAAAATGTTACCTCCTGAGGAGCACATGTTCTAGTTTTTTATGTAGCAGTTGCAGTACAGAGGCAGGGAACTGGTCTCAGCAAGGATTAAAAAATGGCATATTCAAGAAAAAGGAAACAGCCTCTTCTTCTGCTTCAAGGTATTCCACTCTGGTGGTAAGTCTACTCAAAACATGGAGGCAATGTCAGTTTCTCCTAATATGGGCCAGGCTGAGAATACGTAAGAATTTTTACTCACTGCCACCAGATTGCCCAGATCTTGCCAGAAGGCAAAGTGAGGAATCTGCTCCATGCCCTTTGCTCCCACAACGAGGCGCTGGTAGAGGAACCCACCAATGATGTAGACTGCAATTAGTGATACAAACCTAAAAGGCAGAATTAAAAAAAAAAATTAAAGGAAAATCAAAGCAGAGGAAATCCTATAGAAAGTCTCTTTCGAACCAGCTACCCACCTCACATTAGCATTGGAAGAATGCTAGCACCACTCAAGAACAGAGCTGTAAACAGAAACCAGACCATAAAAGGTCCCCTGGTTATCAATCTGCTTGTATAAATCTTTTAGCAGCATCATGTGAAGTAGTGCCTCTAAGCACAAACACAGAAAATGAGTCAAGGTGCCTGGTCTGACTTCCCAGCTCTGGCAAAGAGCCTTCATACAATTTTAGAAGTCAAATCTCCCATGTTTCAGTGCACTTGTCTGTAAACTATGAAGGAAAATGTTTACTGTGAACAGACCAGCCCTGCACCATGCCTTGAGCAAGAGCTTTTATCCAAAAAGCTCAGAGGCATAGTAACATCTACTGCTGGCTGTGGGAAAGTATACTGCAGTAATTTAGTCTTACTATAGCATTTGCTAGATTTCTAAATAGCACTGGAGATTATGACTCAGGCACAATCAGCTCTTCGAATGACTCACGTGATCAGTAGAATGGAGCCAACGCTGAGGTGGGAATTCTCAGCTGGACAAGCCACACTGCTGTCCATTTCAAAGAGGTAGAAACACTCCTGTTCCTTTTCCCGCTCTTCGGAAATAATGCTGAATGAACTCTGCAATTTGGGAAAAGTGAAATCATGTGAAAACATGCCCATGCACACTGAACTTCACCAGGAGACAGTTTTATCACTCTTGGTGGAGCTGGGCACCAGAGGCCAGCTCACTGTCCCTTCAGAACCCCTCTGCTCCCAATCAACAGTTGGTCTGGCAGCCTCCTGATGCTCTCTCACCCACGGTGTCACTCACCGCTGTAACTCCCCGCTTGCAAGAAATCATTATCACAGCTCGCCTCTTCTCACCGCTGCAGTGCCTGCCATATGAATCACCTCCTTTATAAATCAGCATGATCCAGTCACCTGCCAGGAGAGAAACAATACAGGCTACAAATCCAGATCAGGAGGCGAAAGGCAGTTACTGAGTAAGCAAAGCATTGAGTGGGATCGTACTTCCATTGAAGACCTGGGTTTCATTGATCCTTCCTATCACCGTGGTCTTTCCATTCTGTCTATCTGTTTGCACCAGGCCACCAAAGTCATGCGAGGTGCTGTTGACCTCCCTGCACACCCTGAAATGGTAGATGTAGTTTTCTGTTTTGCCTTTCTCCACAGTCACATTAAACCTGCAGCAGGAAGAGAACAGAAGAGACAGCCCATTGGATTACCAAGAACACTCAGAGCAGTGGGCACTTCAGACCTGAAGCCAATCAGAGGCCATAGTAACAGGGGGAGTCCATTCTGCAGTATGACCCCAATCCTCCCTTCCCCTTGGCCCACCGGGCAGCCCCGAGGCCTGCAGGGTGTTGTGCTGTACCTCATGTGGCTCAGGGGCTCCAGTTTCTTCAGCAGGGCTCTCTCCATCTGTGACTCACTGCTCTCATCACCAATCACATCACAGCTCCTCTCTTCTGACTGCTCGGCCCCCGCTACAGCCAGGGTTATAAAGATCAGCAGCAAGGCAGAGGTATGGCAAGGTGGTGACATCCTGGACACATGCCACAGAGAACACAGCGGATTAACTTTGCAAGGGATTAGCTTCAGCCCCCCTCAAACTAACTTCAGGGTCATGGAGTCAATGATTAGCCACTTCCTCAATCCTGACTGCAAAAAGGAGAAGCTGAAATCTAGAAATAACTCACAGTTCACAGGAAACACTAAATCTGAATCTCTTGCACAGCCACCAAAGACAGTTCACTGGGCCGACCTGGGGCTCTTTTCTGAATCTGCCTTGAGACCACAAAAAGTTTTGCTGCCGAGCACCTTAATTAGCTGCCAGAGCCGAGTCCAGCAGGCTGAACACTGGAGTAAATTTCAGGCATAATCCACTGTTTGTTATGGCATTGCACTGAGAAGCCAGTCAGCAGAAAATTATTTATGAGGCCTCTAATCAATCATCTTCACAGCTCTCGTGTAAAGAGCTTGCAGGGAAGAGCCACTGCGATTAGTCAGGCTCTGTTTATTCAAGTGCCTTAATCTTTATAATGATCTTCCCAGTACTCCTTTAGCTGAAAATCTGAAAGACATCAATAATGCTAAACTGCAACTTCACTGAATACTTTCTTCCTTTCCTTCTCAGTTTATGCCAGGGAAGGAGGAAAGCAAGGCATCCGATGTAAGATCCAACCAACCAGGCAGTAATAACGAAGATGATAACAACAGTAATAATAATAATAATAATAATAATAATAATAATAATAATAATAATAACATCAACAATAGCAATAATCTATAAGATTGGGCTTTCAGGTTCATGCATAAATCACATACGAAACAGTCAATGATGGCACCAGCCAAACAGAGCAGTGGAACACATCCGCCTCTGCTTCTTGTGAGGAGATGTTGGTCAAGCTCCAGTCGCTGGTGGAAGGCAGAGCCTCCATTAAACAAGCAGGTGGCTGCAGGCAGGCAGACACAGCCTGTTTGACTGAGCCTAGTGAGCTCCCCACAGAGCCCACCGCCGACAGCTCACAGCCGCTGAGCGGGGGCTCTGCTCGCCACGGGGCACCAAAAGAAGGTTAGGAACGCAGAAATCACAGAACGGGTCAGGCTGGAAGAGACCACAGTGGGTCACCTGCTCCAACTTCCCTGCTCAAGCAGGGTCATCCTAGAGCACATGGCACAGGATTGTGCCCAGAGGGTCCTGGAATATCTCCAGTGAGGGAGACTCCACAGCCTCCAGGGGCAATCTGTTCCAGTGCGCGGTCACTGAAATGAGGAAGCCCGTGACACGAGGGCTCGTGACTGCTCTCTCCCGGGGCCAAAAGCAGGACCTGCCCCCAGCCCTAGACACGGCTTCTCCCGGGAACCTGCTGCGCGGCGCTCGGAGCGGCCCGGCCCGGCCCCTCCAGCCGGGGCCCGCTGCCCCAGACCCGCCCGGGACGGAGCGCGGCTTCGCCCCGCGGCCTCGCTGTGCCCCGCTCCCCACCTGCCCAGCCCCGAGCACCCACCTGCGGCCGCCCCGGGACCAGGCGCCGCCGCCCGTAGGGAAGAGAGACCCGCGGCTCATGCACATCCCATGCTGGGCGGCCCGGGGACCACAGGCACAGGAGGCACCGGCCTCCTCCGCGTCCCGACCGGCTCCCTCGCCCGCCCCGCGAGCCGGAAGCCGGGAAGAGCGTGGCGGAACTGGCGCCCGGCGCCAATGGCAGCGCGGGAGCGGCCGGGATCGCCCGCCCAGGAGCGCTTCGGAGCGAATGATGCGCGGCGGGGGAAAGGCGGGCAGGGCCGGGGCCGCACCGGGCCGCTCCCACTTCCTCTCCGCCAGCCAATGGGCGATGAGATTCAGCGCGGAGGCCACGCCCCCGGTCGCCTTTCTGCCAATGAACGGCGAGGGCGGGCAGAGAGGAGGAGCCCTCACAGCGCCGAGTCGCCGCGGGCCGCGGTGCCGGAGGGAGGCGGCTTCCTGTGCCGGGGCGGCGGGAGGCAGCCCCGCGGCACGGGCATCGCCGGGCTCCGGGCGGCAAATCGACTCACACAAGTGCTCTGGGACTGTCCCTCGCTGCAGTCCCGCTTTCCCCTCTCCTGTGGGCCGCATCAGCAGGAACGAAAGGCTTCTCGGCATCGCCCTTGCCCTCGCTGCCGGAGGCGGTAGCAGTCCCTCCCTCTGTCGCTGGGCTTTGCCATCCCCACCAGGTGCCTCCAGAGTGACTTGTGTTGCACGAGCAAGGGGTCTCGACCACTTCACGAAACTGCTTTGTGTCCTTGGTCCTTCTGATTTTGCCCCCACTTTGTGTCTCTGGTGGATTGTCTCCATGTTTTGTTGTTATACTTTGGAATAAAGGTGCCTCCCCCAACTCCTGCAGGTCTTGCCGCCACGGAGGAATTCTAGGTTCAGCACACAAGGTCAGTGTGCTGGAGGACCTTGGATGTCATTAATAAAGCTATAAATGTGAGATGTGAGACTGGCCTGTTCAAAAGACATCTCTCTCCTTGTGATGTGCTCCCAGAGCACATCCACTTCCAGGAGTATGGTACTGGAAGGGACAGATCTTCTTTGTCAGAGTTCTGAGGCTTTTGCATCCTCTAGTTAAGAAAGAAATACTGCATTTAGTGAACGTGCCAACATGCCGGAAAAGGTACTTGTTTGAGAGAAATTTGGGAGGTTTCCCCATAGTACACTGCTTCAGTAGTGAGAACTGGGGAAGAAGTGCTGCTGGCTCCTGGAAAACTGATGGGTTTAGTCCTGCTGTGACTCCAAACTGACACTATGGCACAGCTGCAGAAGTCAGATTTACTTATTCACACTTAGGTAATAACTGAGAGTTACCCTCACACCTTCTACAGTGTGATCCTTCCCTCTCTACTTCCTGTCCAAAGAACTCAACTTACTGCTGATATTAGAGGGGGGGGCGGAAAGAGTAAACGGCATTAAAACAGAGCTCTTAATTCTTTCCCATCAGCTTTCTCTTCTCCAGTTCTTCACAAATAGTGCTGTCTTTGTGGTCACTCTGGGCCAGCAGGCAGCCTGAATACTTAAAAAGTGACAAAATTGGCAGGAGCTGGGAGAGACACCTTTATTCCAAAGTATGACAGAACATGGACACATTGGAGAAAATCTACCAAGGAAACACAAAGCAGGGACAAAATCAGATCTGGACACTTAAACTGTGTCTGAATCCTGTTAGTTACTTTTCAGCTATACAGATTGTATTCCCAGCTAAACTCTCCCTTGTGAGTGTAGCAAATTCTCTCTGAGCCTGAGAGCTCTCTTTAGACTTCTCTATTATTTATTTGAAGCATTTAGGACAGATTTTTTTCCTCTTGTCTTGCTCTGCTATCTTATGCCATCCCCTTCCTTTCAAGCACATACTCCCTGTCTTGCTGTCCACAAGCCAGGATTGGAAGGATTCTTGTGGGTACATAGGATCCGAAGGAATCTTGTAGGTGCAATATGCCACCCTTATAGGCAAGTGGAGAAATTTGCAGAAATGTACAATCCCTTCCCTGACATGTCCATTGTAACAAATTGGCCACTCTGTGTCAGGTAATCATCTTCCCATGCAATAATTTCTCCAGTCTAGAACATGTCACCAGAAGGGGGAACAATCATCCCTGTTGGAGGTAGTGATCATCACGACTCCTTTGTTGATCATGCCTGAACAATTACTGGAAATTAACTGTAGTGTACTGTGCTGAAGAACTGCAGCCTGAGCCTGACCAATATCCCCATTCTGAGCATGAAACAGAAGGGATCAGAATGTAGAGTAAAACAAAAACCAGCCAACCATGCAGCTAAGAGATTTCTCCGGGTGCTGGAAGCACGAGTACTCCCCACCATACAGTCACAGAATCTTTTAGGTTGGAAAAGACCCAGAAGATCATTGAGTTCAACCATTAACCTTACACTGGCAAGACCAGCACTAAACCATATCCCTAAGCTCCACATCTGCATCTTTTTAAAATACTTTCAGGGATGGTGAGTCAACCACTTCCCTGTGCAGCCTGTCCCAGTGTTTGATATCCCTTTTGGTGAAGAAATTTTTGCCAATATCCAATCTAAACCTCTCCTGGCACAACTTGAACTCTTCTCATCAATGGTCAATACTTCAAAAGAAAAGTAGCCTTTCCTGTTGTAGCTGACCACAGAATCACTAAATGGCTGAGTTGGGAAGGGACCTTTCAAGGTCATCTGGTCCGACCCCCTGCTCAAGCCACACTACCTACAACTTGACCCACCCACAGCCCAGGACTGTGTACAGGCCACTCTCCGTTGAGAGAATGTCAGTTTTCAGTCACCTTCACATTAAACAAGTGTTTCCTGATGTTCAGAGGCAACACCTTCTGTCTTTCAGTTTGTGCCCATGGTCTTTTGTCCCATCACTGGGCACCACTGTTCTTGTACCCTCCCTTCAGGTATTTATATACATTAATTGAATCCTAATCAAGAATTCTTTTCTCCAGGCCAAACAGTCCCAGACCTCTCAGTCTTTCCCCCCCAGGACAGAAGATCTGGTCCCTTTATCCTCTTTGTGCCCCTTTGTAGATTCTCCTCAGTATGTCCCTGTCTCCTTTGTACTGATGCTGTTGAGATGTTGACTTGGAGGGACTTAAGGAATGGCAGCTCTCAGTGCTTGCCTTGTGTCTCAAGCACGGTCACACCAATATTGGGTGTAGACAGAGTTCCCAGTTCAAAGTGTAATTGTCCAAAGCTCACAAGGCTTCCTTTTCAAACAAGTGCTGTCCACCTCTAATTCCTGTTTGACAGATGCCAGTTTGCTGTAGCCACTGCTTATCCCAATTTTCACTTGTACTCTCACTATTCACCTTTTTTACCTTGTACTGTCCCCATCTCGCTGCTTTTCCCATGAAGGGAGCTCCTCAGAGCAGCACGAATCCTCCCAACTGCTCCATCGGCGTGACCACACCCTCTTGCATTGGCAACAATTAGAATACCCCCGAACTTAGTGATTAATTTTCCATTAGCAGCTGTTCTTGAGACATCCTCCATCAGGTTAGAAAATGAAAGCTTCTGCAGTTCCACTGCTCTTCATTCCGTTGTAAATTTGGTTATCTTTAGCAGTTGGAGATTGAGGCAGCAGCTTCACATTTCTTGTCTTCTGAATATAGCCTCAGATTTCCTGTTTCATAGGCGTTGAGCGCTGTTGTTAAACAGCCTGATCGAAACATCACTTTGTGCACACTCCTTGCTTTGGCATGGAGGCAAGCAGATCAGAAATTTCTGCAGCTGATGAGAGTGAGGAAGTAACGTATGCTTCTGTGAAATTCTCTCAGACTCCTCCGCCAAGGGCCAAAGCTCCGCAGGAAAAACGAGGTGAGGAAAGATGGATGAGGTAGGTCAACCAAAAATTTTACTTTGAGGGAGAGCAAGATTTAACAGAAACACTCTGAACTGGCCACAGACTCTGAGTGCCAGCTTAGAGAGCTGTTGCTTTGGTTCTAAAATTACTGTGGATATTTTAATGTGACAAAAGCTGACGAGTTAGAGACCCAACATTTTTCCCCTCCGTCTCACTGACCTCCTTCAGTGTCTACTCCTGGGCATTCAACCCAGGCATCCTTTTCTTCAAAACTGGTTTAAAATTGTCTGCTTGTCAGCAGCAAGAGGTTGTGAGCAATAACCTTTGAAGGGCAGGCAAGATGCGAATACAGATAAATTAGAGGCGCATGCTAATCAGAGATCAGAGACAGAGAAAGCATATGAGATCATCCAGCCTCTCTCCCGTGGGACTGTGCAGGATTCTTTTGTGATTTTTTTCCTGTTTTCTGTGTTCTAGTGTTACATACCTCCCAGTGAGCAAATTTTCAGCTTTTGCCGCAAAACAGTTCTTCAGAGCACTTTACTATCAGGAAGATTTTCTTGGTGTTTTCCTTAAAAATTTTCTTTCCTTATTTCCTCTCCATTTCCCCTGATTAGATCTGCAAATGTCACACTGAACAATTCCTTTGGCAGCTTAGTTGAGAAATACCAGCTTCAAAGAGTCAAACTTTGCATTGGTGATCATTCTTTGTAAATATTTCCTTCATGCAAAATGGTGGAGAGGTCGGAAGCAGATGAGCTTAGGGTCGTTTCCAACCCAAAACATTCTACTATTCTATGAAATGTCAGTGTGCTTTAGAGGAGTTCTGTTGCATTGGCTGCAACACTAATGGTTGACCTTAAATTTTCAGAAGTGTTACAGGAAAGGGATCTCACTGTGGGATACAAGATTTCTATACCCTGATCAGAACAATTTTGTATACCTGTGGTGTTTACTGCTGCCTGGGCACTTGCTTCACTATGGAAACAAAGGCAGCACAGAAACTCCCCACCAGTTCCTATCTGGTACTCTCACTTCATCTGTTTGCAAGGCAGTCTTACTTTTGCATATTTTTTTCACCAGAAATTATGTTTTCTGTCACATCAGAAAACACAGTAACATCCTTTAATTCCCTGCCATTCCTGTTCACCTCCACCCTGTTGAAAGGGGATTAACCAATGCCCTCTTGAGATGTTTGCATTTTTCTCTTTAACACCTCTCCACATTCTTTTATGGAACTTCACCTTTTTGAGTTATGGTCAGACAGCTGAAAATAAGGAAGCTGATACTTGAACACACTTTTTGTGCATATCATTTGATTATTTCTCAGCTCTCTTCAGCATGGAAGAGATGTCTAAGGAGCTCATTTTAAGTACTTTTGAAGGTCTTTATGTTCAACTCTGTCCCTGCCTCCATCACTTCTGAGATATGTGCTCTCAGGTATTTTTCCTCTGTTCATATGCACACCCTTGCAGACTTTGTAGGCACAGTGTCATGGATGTGTAGATCAGTCCTCTGGTCAAACCAACAGGTGTTGGTGCTAATGGACTCCTCAAAAATGAAGAGTTGCCCTGGTTGCTTCTTCTGTTTGGCTTACAGAGAGCTTTATATATGCTGCACTACCAGAATGTCAGTACAGCAGTCATCTAAAACAATGTTAACCTGTGTAGTGTGCTTGTGGTAACAGCAATAACCAGGTTTGTGCCACATCCAAGGACAGAATCCTTTTATCTCAAATTCTCCTCCTTGGCTCCAGGTAGTCATGCTGCTCCCATACTGAGCTAGGCAGCAGCTGAGGGGAGCTATTTGGTACAATGCCATGACATTCTTCAGATTGTCCTAGATGAGCTGAATTGTAAAATGCTAAAAGCTTTCAGTTTTTGAACTGAATCTGGACTCACAAACCTAAAATTATTGGGTAATATTGCTTGCAAATGAATGGAGAGTTCAGTCATTTCTCCAGAGCACCGAGAGACCTATTGGGGTGTTTTGTACACAGAAAGTGATAACACTGGATATTTACATTAAATGTCCAACAGTCCACTTCCTCCCTTGGACAGACTCTTCCAGAGCTCATCAGACAACTACAGGGAAATATTTCTGAATGCTCCATTCAGATTTTCCTCCTGTTACAAACTCTCTTAGGTACTTCTCCCATCCACTCCTACAAGAGCTTCACATGTAGTTCGGGGGCTGAGGATTAAACAGAAACCCTTGAACCTATTTCAAAAAGTGAGAACTGCAGGGACTCCATTTTGCAGTGTGTAAAAAAATCCCGATTTGTGAAATACTTTATTCCACTTCTCTGGATTGATCTCTGCAGTTCAAGTGCAGCTTAAATTCACCTCAAACACTTCCTGTTTTCCCACTTCACTGATTTTTTTTCCCTCCCAAAATTATCTAATGCCTTTTTTTTTTTTTTTTTTTTTTTAATTTCTATGAACTTTAATGAGTCTCCCATTGCTGGGGTTGTGGAGGTGCCCTGGAATTTTGTTTTGATGATGAATCATTCCCTTCTTTTCTGCAGTTGGTTTGAAACAATAGAGAGTGAAGTGCTCTATTCATTGCTAGGAGGCACCAGCTCCGTGCCCGGTGCTGACATTTAAGGATTAACCATTTCAAAGACTGCCATCCTAGTTGTTTTGCCCTGGCACTTTTCCCTAAAACGTAACAGTGATCTGAAGGATGCAGGAGACAGTTTCTTTGGAGAGGCAAGAGAGGAAGGAAAACAAAAGTACAAATGTGATCTCAGAACCAGTTATGTTTCATCAGATGTTTATCCCCTTTTGCCAAGTTTACAGTTGTAATCTGCAGGGAAAAACCTCCACCCTACCCCTTAACCTCGAGTTGATTTCATTCTCCTGAGGCCTAATCTGATGACAAAACCCAGGCTGCCAGGGATACAAACAAGAGGAATAGGGAGCAGAGTCAAGTTTAAGTTCCAGACCCAGTCCAAGTCCTTCAGTTCTCCCGCTGCCCCTTTGTGTGAAGCTGAGGAGCAGGCTGTAACTGAAAAGTCTTTCTGTATTTTGTCTCTGAAAAGAGATGGGGTTTGGTTATGTAATAATGATTTTTTTAAAATAAGAAATGTTACTATTTTTAAACTATGTTTGGGACACCTAGAAGATCCCACAAGCTTCAGGAAACGTGAGAAAACCTCTATCTTAGAGAAGATCTTTCTACCAGAAGAATGATGCTTACAACAGCACTCCCTCATCATCTCCCTTTGTTACCTTGAACTTTTTCTAGGTAAAACCACAGGCCTAAGTATGTTGCTATAGATGAGAAACTGGCCTTAAAAGAAGTGAGCCTGCAAGCTGCTCAAGATCAAAATAAAATAATTTTTATTAATTTACTGATCTGGTCTACTTTCTGGATTTGGACAAAGCTTCCAATGTTTAAAGGATGCATTCTTGTTTTTAAGTGGAGTCTCTTCACCTTCTGTTTTAACACTGGCTGTCTTTCTCACAATATTCTTCATATGTGATCTGCATTTGTTTTCAACCTCCACCGAGAGATCAAATGAGTTTCTTTGGGTCTCGTGACATGACCAAGAGAGAAGCACCTCAAATTTCATCAGATCCATGGGGATTTTGTTGCTAGATTTGGGTAGAAGGCTCTTTGGAAGAGCAGGATGTGGTACATAAGTTAGCTGCATATTTACTGCTTCTTAGAAAGTGCTGTTGTCTGTGCAGCTGTCATACTGAGATTAATAAAACAAGCAAACCAAACTCCCCTGGTGCTGCTCATCTGTGCCAGTAAATGTCATCCTCTCTTCTCTCTGGGAGAGAAGAGATTTTAGTGCTGAGATTTCAAATGTTTTATGCAAAGTGAATGCCTCTCAGGTCAAACACAGCTCCAGGAGATGGCGATGGAAAAGCAACATATAGCCTGGAGGTTAACACATCGTGCTGAACTTAAGCAGATCTCTGCAGGCCAGTCCTGACCAGCCCTGTGAAAGTAAGCTGTGTTGGGCTACAGTGGAAGTTGCACTAAGGACTCACCCTCTGCCCCTGGCAGCCAGTGAACAGCCAACAGTGGTGGTGAAAGTGTAAAGGGAGAGATGTCCCAAGGTCTTCAAGGCTGGTTTTCCTATCCTGCCACCCCACCATGGAAGATGAAAATGTAGAACTGCCTTGGGAGTATCCTGGGAAGATGTAGCATGACCATGTGTCTAAGCCTGTGAATAGGATGCTGAGATTAAACTTGTTGTTGTTGCTGGGAGAGCTGGGGGAGAAGCTCTGGATTTCTTTTTACATGTAAGCTGGAACATGGTGACTGTAGCAATGCAGCTCTCTGCTTTCCACCCCAAGCTTCAATGCTGAGGCAGGAGTGGATTTGTTGGGAAGCTCCTGCCAGCATGAGGTGTCACACAGTGCCTAGGTGGCTCCAGATCACTTGTGGTAGGTGCTTCCTCTGCTGGGGTCAGCCACCACAGAGGCTGGACCAGCAGGCTCTGGCCAGGCAGGGGCAGAGCTGTGGCTGATGTGGAGCAAGGTACCCCTAGGAAAGTCAGACAGGAACTGGTGGCCCCAAACCCAGCTGAAATGGGGCCCTGGGCTGATGGGCAGGGGCATGGGGAGGCTCCAGTTTGGCTGGGCAGGGACAGTGATGTCTGCCGTGTGCAGAGTGTATACAGACACGATGCTCTAAATAGAGCAGTTCCTTGTGGAAATGCCCAGGACACAAGCAAACTATGTAAAATGACAGTCAATTTTCATGTGGCTTCTGTTCACTGTGGTTTCTTTTCTCTTTTACAGCTCCCCATCTGTGGTCAGCAGTTCTGAAGGGCTTGGCTATAGGCTTTGGGACACTGAGCATCTCCTTAGCAATTGCTTTGACTTGGAAGATGAGTAAGTGCACAAAGGGCTGCTCAGCATGAGCAACCAACAGCAAAGGATCAGCGACACATCCAACCACAGGAACCTCATTATACAGAGTAAAAACCAGAAGCTATTCTAGGTTTCTACCAGCCTTATGTACCCATTGCCTATCCAGAATATTTTGAAGAATATATTCCTCATGAAGACTCCATGAAACACAATTCAGATCCTGTGGCAAGGAACAGTTAAACATATTGAAAAGTCTTTGTAGACTGTAAACTGTAGAACAAACAGTAATATATTTGCACACATGCAGATGGTGCTAGACCATGTGGAGGAGCTTACTGTTAGTTGCTTAAAATCCATCCACCTAAGGTGGGACGTGATCACACCATACCACAGAGTGTGATCTATTTTCAGATAGCCAGTTAGGTGTTGTTGGGTATCTGAGGGTTCAGCGGAAACCTGGGGGCAGGGTGAGCATGTGAATGCTTGCCACCAGCATCAGAGTGCATGTGACTATTGTAAGATTTTGAAATTACACTGGCATTTTCAGAATCTTGTCCTGATTTGAGTTTTCTGCATTTCAGCTATCTAAATGAGTTGTTTCTCAGTGGGTCCTTGCTGAGAAGTGTTTCTGTTGGTTTATGGTAGAGAAGAGTATGAGTATTTTGACTTCTTTACAGGTGACTGCCACCCACACTGCCCTCAACAGTGGGTGGCCTACAGAGGGAGCTGCTACTCTTTCTCCACGGAGAAGAAGGACTGGAATTCCAGTCAGGAATCCTGCAGGGCACAGGGAGCTCAACTCCTGGTGATCAGTGATACCTGGGAGATGGTAATGGTTCTCTTTGGCTTTGAGGATCTCCCACTTCCTTGCAGATACCTAAGTGACTGACATACAAGCAGTGCTGTCGCTTCAGCAATATTTTGGTTTTAAAGGCAAGGGAGGATTTACGACTGTGATGTTACACATCACAAAGTCTGCAGGAAGCAGAGAAGCAAAGGGAAGGAGGGAGAGATGAGGGTTGCTGTCAGGTACTCAGAATCATCCTATGAAGGATGGTAGGAGACAGCATTCTCCACTCCTCCTCTCCACCTCCTCTCCTATTCCAAATAAAGCTGATATGAATGATTACAGGAAATGGCCATGGGACTGAGCAGTCTCTGTATTTATTGCCTACAAACTGATACCTCCCTACTCTCAAGGAATGCTTCCTTTGCAAAAGCAATACTTCTCCTCCCTGTGACTGCTCCAGCTCCTCCTGCTCAGTGACCCATGCCATTCCCTGTGTTCATGCTTAGTTGTTTCTTTCTCGGTCTCTTTTCAGTGCATACTTCCTCTCTGTGCCAAAGTACCTCAGCTGTGCTGGTGAAATAAGGAACCATGTGTTCCACTGCAGGTGCTCTCTGGGGGCAGGGGCATGTGTGGTCACTAGAGAAATGGGTAGTGCTGATCACTGGGGCACTGAGGCACATCTGCTTAAGTAGAGCAGAAATCTTGATCTGGTTTTGTTCAAGCCAGGGCTTATTAGCTCAGGTCTAATGAACGTGGACAGCTGCCAGTCCCTGGACAGAAGTTGCATTGTGTGATGTTCCCTGGAGGATTACAAAGCCAGGTCTCTGCTTGATTGATAGTTTGTACCAGGCTCTCATATTTGCTTAGACAAATCCTGGCTCCTTGAGAAATAGGCATCTTCCCCAGATCACCCATTTCTCAGCATGAAGAAAGCCTTCCTGTTCCTGCTGCTTTCCTTCTACCATCTCTGCTCCTAGAGTGTCACCCATTACCCCTGCTCAGACTCACCCATCTAAACAAACTTTCCTAGCTATCATTGCCTTGTACTGCAAAGGCTGTGATTGCTCGACCTCCAAGTGCTAGGGAAGCACAGTCATATCTCCACACCACCAGCAATGATCCTCAAGCTGCTCCTATTCCCACAACTTTACCAAGCCAGCTTTGTTAATCTTCCCTCTGAAGATGTTTTCTGTGAAGCTTTGTTTATGGCAGCAGGAGATAAGGATGGAGCCCAGCCATAACCCTGAAAGGTTGCTGTTCTTTGGTTGCAAAGGTGGACAAGACAAACTTACCTCTTCTTGCTTTGTCTTTTTTGTGGGGAGGAGGGTTGGGGATGGGGAATTTACTTCAGGACTGAATTCCTGTTTCAGGCTTCACCTTTTAACAATAATCAGAGGTCAAAAGTTAGCTAAAAGGAAAAGAACACTGAAAACACATAGGAGGAAAATGTGTATGAAATTTAAAGAGCTTTTGTACTGGGTTTGTTACACATATCTGTCAGTGCCTGCACTTCCTGCCCTACATTTTACCTTCAATTGTTAATACTTCATATTAGCTTGCTAGTTAGCTGTATAGTAGGGTTTTAATATTCATAGCTGAATATTCATAGCTTCCGACATAAAGCTCTGTGCAGGAAACTCCAGGAGATGGAGGTGCAGTTCATAGAATCATAGAATCATAGAGTCACAGAATATGCAGAGTAGGAAGGGATCCATTAGGATCACTGAGTCCGACTCCTGGCCCTGTCCTCAGAAGGTGTGGGGAAGCAGTATTGTCAGTCACTTAAGGAACAGTGAGTGAGGGGATGTATCTTGCTCTCTGTTCTCTTTACTTATTCTTACCTCCATTTTCTTTAGTCACTTTGTAATTCATCATCATTTCTAGGATCTGTTCAAGCGTATTCAAGCGGATTGTTTCTGGATTGGACTGAGGAACAGTACAAGCTCTGGATGGATTTGGGAGGATGGCTCTGTATTAAGTGATGCCAAGTGAGTTTCATTCTGTTTTAAAAACAATAGTGCTCATTCAGATTGCCTGGTGTTCCAGAACACCCAGAGTTCCTCCTCCAGATGTCAGGAGCTTTCTTCCTGGGCAAGAAGATTTTCTTCCTGTCACCTGTACTGCACTAAGCTCAACAGGGTTCACTTTTCACTCTTCTGCATCTTCTAAGGGCATGCCCCTGTGAAAAGCAGGTTCGAGTGTTAGTATCTCACTCTCTACTTCCCTCCAGCTGCTCAGACCAAGAACCTTTTTTACCTTCAATGGCACACAGATTGGTCAGAAAAGCATTTACTGGGTTTAGCCAACCTTGCACCCATTCTGTTGAATGCTGGTGTCACTGAGTGCAAGGACCCAGCCCTTTCCTGCTCTACTGGTGCCAACCTAAGTCAGAACCTTAATTTTATCTCGGTCTTTACTTGGACAAAATTCAGTGCTTTCTGTGTGAGAAAACATGTTTTTATCCAGTGACTTTGCCTGGCCCTTTCCTTTTTATGGCAGTTAAGGCAATGAGTTAGTTTCTAAAGCCTCTCCAGCAAGGAAAACTTGCCCAAGATCTCACTGTCAACAGGTCAGTACTCTGAGCACTTGGCTTAGTTCCCTGACTAAATCCAGCTTTGTGTTTCTACAAACTCCTTGAAGGCAGTGGTCATTCCATGAGATTTTCACCACTGCCAGTCACATGTTGGTGGATATCACTGTCACTGCAGGGAATTGTGTCTGTGTTTCGTTCTGAATTGGATTCTGTGATGGCAAAATTACTTAACTGTGGCAGATAGGTTCTTTGGGGTGCATTTTATTTTCTAACAGCTGCCTTTTGGAGGTCAGGTTGTTTCTCTTCTTCTGGGCTACACCCTTCAAAATCAGATGTTTTAAATTTCTTGTATCCAGGAGACAATCTCAGTATTTTCTTTCCTTCTCACTTCTGTTCCATGTCTCTTGCAGGGTCCGCTCTAACAGCCCTGTGCAAAATTGTGCTGTCCTGATGAAGGATCATTTTCATGCCTCCAGCTGTGAATTTTGTGCTCGATGGATCTGTGAGAAAACACTTCGATAATCCCATGTGCTTTTTAATCTCACAGTGACCTCATCAGTGGTATGAGTTGATAATTTTCTTGCAAACTGAAGCTTCACTCAAGAGCAAGGAGTTGCCTTTTCCATACCCTCACTAAAGTGTTTTACAAGGACAGGTTTGTTGTCCATAAGGGTGAGTTACTCTCAGCAATAGATCTATTCTCCGTCCACAAGTACTGGGTTACTGCTGTTTGTGACCTAGGACATATTCCCTGGCCTACTCTTTCCCTTATTTATCCTATAAGGGCAAATAAAAGCTTTGTCACAACAGGTGTCTTCAGACCTCTGAGGGGGACCTCACTTTTAAGTATCAGATTTCATTTCCATTCCCTGCATCTCCATTGTCCGATATCAGAAGGACCAGGAAAATGAGGCCTGCTGTTCATTGACAGAAACATATGAATATATTTCTTCCAGTGGCAGCTTCTCCTTTTGCATCCCAGTGGTATGAATGGGAGAGAAGAGGGTGAAATGAAACTACAGCTTCTGTAAATCCAGCAGTGAAAATAAATCTCCAGGACTGCACTGGACCAAGTGTGTGCCTGTGCCATTTCTTCTCTCTGTTGGAAGGAATTAGGCAGATTTAACCAAGCTAGTCAAGAGACTGGACTTCTGGCGTCAAAGGAACACAGCTAATTCTGTGAAATTATTTAATCCACCAATAACCTGTTTTCCTCCCTCCTCTGCCATTTCATACTGCAGATAGAGGAAGCAGGGGACAAACCCTTAATGTAATGATCTTTCAGTTCAAATAGAGCAGAGACAGGCTCAGAGTTTGAGTGCCATATAAACACAGAGAATATTTGGGAGCGCTGCCTTCAGTTCTGGGCTGCTCAGTGCAAGTGAGATATGGACATACTGACTGGAGAGTCCAACACAGGGCCACAAATGATGAAAACACTAGACCATCTCCCCTATGCAGAGAGGCTGAGGTGGGATGGTTTATTCTAAAGCAGAGAAGGCTGAGGAAAGATCTTATTCCTACAATCATAGAAGCACAATAACCAACTTCAGCATTGCAATTCAAACTGCTTATATTTACTTCATATTTTTATTATAATTGCAGGAAATCCTTACAGCTACCAGTGGCATTATCTTCCATCTGCTTAACAGGATGCTACACATGAAGCTGTCAAGGCAGATAAAGACAAATTTACAGATCTTAGCATACTTAGCTAAGTGGATGTCTACTGAGCCTCACATAGAGTTCACTGAGATGAGGGTCTCAGGTGAGAATGTTCTATAGCAAGGGCAGGTCTGCTTTTCAATAACCATGACTGCAACAGGCAGAGCTGCAGTGTAGTAGGAGGTCAAAACTTGAGAGTTTTCATCTTGTGTTGTCTGGGTTATTTGGGTGAGCCATTTTATCTGTGCCAGACTGCATTCAACTATCAAAAGGTAGTTGTTCCTGACTCCTAGAAAGTTGCCAGACACTATGAAATAATGCTGAACACTTTGCTTGCTTTGTCAAGATGGTGGTAGCATCTGTAGAAGGGAACCATCCAATTACCTTACCAGAGAATACCACTGAAGAAACAGCTTCTTGTATTATCATGATATGTAGGTGAGGTGAGCATGTCTCTGAGATTGCCTAGTTGACCTTGCCTGAACAGATTGAAAATATTTCTCTTCAGTTTTTGGCTACAGAGCACATTTTTGACCAAGGTCCTAATGATCAGGAGCTGGCTTGGGACCCGTGTGAGCTGTTTGGCTATTTGACAAAAAGGGTAGATCTAGCTCCCTCTGCCACATGCAGCTCTGCATCTCATTCTGCCGGGTTTGTGTTCCATCAGTTCCGCTCCTGACCACTATAAATTGTCATCTTCAAAAGGCTTTGACCAGCTCATAGGTACAAATCCTCTTCTCTGTGGGTGAGGCAGACATTTCTGGGTTACATTTCTTTTGGGCAAGCAAAGCAACCTTTAGGTATTAGATGCAGAAGGAAGAGCACAAATCTGGGCTGTCTTTTGTGCAGCCCCCAAGGAATTGCACATGCACTACTATCCTCTTTTCTCCTATGCAGGTCACTGCAGGGCAGAACAAGGTCTGTAATGAAGGTTTGTTATTGCACTGCACTTGCGTTTCTTAACTCCAGAGTTCCTGAGCTTACGGAAGTTTTGATGATTATGTGAGGAGAAGGGTAGGACAGACAGAAAATAATTTTTTTCCTGCACATTTTTTAATCTGAAAATTAGGCTTTACATCATCCAACACAAATCTCCATTCTTTGGAGTTTGCATTAGAACTATAAGTAAGACACATTCTACTGCCACTTGCAAGGGTAATAATTACCAGAGCTATTGATCCTCCTGCTGCAGACCAAGTAAAGACAGTGGTCTTAAAACCCCACTTCCCTCTATGGTACAACACTGCCCATCACAGTGCATTACATGAATGTGCACTTAATTAAACCAGGATGACTCCATCAAACAGCAATAATTTGATCTAGATGTACCAATGACTTGACTTGGAACAAGAACCAGTAGAAGGAGAGTAAGACCCAGGCCACCTGTGTTCTGCTGCGTGAGGGTAGCTGCTGCTTTGGGCAGCTGGTTAATGTGTTACATGCTGTTAATGGCTTGAACTTTTGGCAGCTTCCCGTCATGTCACTGTCCCTGTTTCTGTCAGGGTGAAGGCCAGATCATTTTAGTTGACTTGATTTTCCAGGCAATTTCTGGCCTCTTTTCCTGGCACTAGCTTTGATGGGCCCAGTAACAGAGACCAAAAGGGAACAGCGTGGGTAGAGAGGCAAGGTTTTTTCAGTTTCCATTCCCTGTTTTCACAATCTGTTAATGGGACTTAGACACACCATGCTTGTTTCCCAAATCCTAGCTCAATCTCCTGCTTGCAGTTTGAAGGAAATCAAACAGCTCCTGCTCTTCCAGCAACCTCCATGACCATGTCCAGCTCCATACAGAGAGCCCTGCCAGAAATGGAGGCCTTCCCCTCATGCTCTGCTGTTAGCCCTTCTTTCCTCAGCTACAACCTTTCCTCTTCCATTGCCTCTGTCCTGCCCCAAAAGACACACAGCTCTGGCCTGCCAGGAACCCTCCCCTCCCTCTCTCCCCCAGCACTGGCCTTCTGCCCAGACTTGGAGCTGCTGGTTCCAGCTCCTCCTTACCGCCTCTCCCTGTTTCCGGATGGGCCCTGGCCCCCAGCCCTTATCTTCTCCAGCCCCTGGGCTGTTTGCAGAGGAGAGTATAAAGGGGTTGACTGAGAGAGCAGAGGGGGAGTAAAAGCAGCACAGGACCACATTGAGTGTCTGCTTGGCTCACCACGTCCTGCTGTGTACCATGGGGAAGAACGGGCTGCTTATCAAATCAAGCATCTTCCTCCTCCTCTTCTTCCTTCAGGGAGACACCTCGCCCATCACAGAGCCGTAAGCTATGCTGGGGGGTCTCTGGGCAGGCAGGAGACCTTGGCTGTATTCCTGTGTCTATTTCTTTGTCCCTTGTCTTCTGTCTAACTTCTTTTATCCAGGAATAAAGACACCAGGGCTGGGTAAAGTGCCTTCTACGAACAGGAACTCTAGTGCTTGAGAGGAATGCAAAACAAGCTGTGAAACTGAGGTATCAGTAAAGCTTCAGGGGATTGACAGGATTTCAACAAAATTTTATGCACAAAATTAGTTCTTTTGAAAGACAACTTTTCATAAATGTTTGTGCAATGAGGTCTTAAGAGACAAACTTTTTTGAAAGGACAATAAAAGGCTTAATTTTGGGTTGACTGTCCTACTCCCAGGTTGAAATGCCCAGGAGTTGAGAGTGGCTTTTTTTAGACGATATTGAGAAGAAAATGAACAAGTAGCTTATCTGGCATGCTCAGAAATGGCTATATTTTTTAATTCACAATTTTCATCTCAGCCAATGAATGAAAATTCCCTTCTCACCCAGGGTAATGTGACACTGTAAGACTGTGACTGTCCAGGTCTGTGAGGGTATAATGTCCTACCTCCCTTCTTCACCCCTTTTTGCACTGTTTGTATGTGAAGGGCATTTGTGTTGTGTGCATGTGTGTACATGTCTGGTAGGAGCAGCACATGGAGGTCCTGACATCCCAAAGACTTTCTCCTTTGGCTTCTTGTCAATGTCTCTTCCTCCCCTGCAAAGCATGGGGCACCTCACCCATCACAGAGCCGCAATGGGGCAGGGGAATTTCTGAGCAAGGCTGTGCTGTAGTGCTTTCATCAAATGCAGGGGAAACAGTGGGATCTGAGGGGCCAGAGCTTGATCCCTGCAGACCAGCTGATGGACAAAAGGGTGCCAGAGCCTCTGCTACTGTTAAAGGGAATGCCCTGCCTTACTGCTGAGGTACTGAGGGCTCTTCTCCCATCTGCTCACTGCTCTGAGTATGCCCACTGGAGGCCAGTCCTTATCCACCAGAACGGGAGCACGGTCAGCATTAGGTGGATTGGGCTTGATTCCAGCTGCAGTGCTGGGCACCAGTGTAGCCCTGGTTCGTGCCTAAGATATTTTAGTTTCCTAAAACTCTTTTCCCAGAAAGTTTTCTGTAAACAAAAAACGTATTTTTCTAATTATAACCTTTGTTTACATTCTTTCCCTAAAAAAAACCCTTCTTCTTAATAGCCCTCTAATTTAACCAATATAATTAAAGAAATTTGCCTTTATTTCACCAATTAAATTATTCTCTATAAAATAATATAAAAAAAATCCAAAAATAAACACAATCATTATCAACCTTCTAAAATCAAAATCTGCATTGTTGTAGTATTCAACAACATCACACCGGGACGCCACCGACAAGTTGCAACGCCGGGAAGGAAGGAGGCTGTGCAGGGCTGAGCAGGGACCCCCTGTTGAGCTGAGACAGAGGGGCATGCTTCCCTGAAAGCCTGAAACTTGTTTGTGTTTTTGCTTAAGATCTGGCACCACGCTGTGGCAGTTTTGAATCTCTGCGAGAAACGAGAGTAATGCTACAGACGCCTCGCAGTGTGTAGTCAATGGAATTTGTTCACTGGCTGCTGGCATTTGTGTGGCTCCTGAATGCTGCCAATAGTGTCTAGCAAAGGTGACAATTGAGTTCCACCCCCCCACCCCGCCTTTATTCAGGATCCCAGGAAGAAGCGCTGCTGTTGTGCCAGAACCTAGAAAAACATATCCTTTCCAGATGTTTGTGTGGAGGATTTCCTCTGGTATTTTTTATTTGAGACCAGCCTCTCTGCTTTCCCCTGCTGCTACAGATGTGCTGGAAATCTTGTAACACTCTTAGAAAATGCACCCTTCTTCCTGTGCAGTGAAGGCTGTAGTCATCAGATTGGTTTGTTGGTCTTTATACACAAGTTCTTACCTGTCCCTGCTCCTCTGACCTATCATTCTCCCTTGTTCCTAGGCAGTACATGGTGCTGGTGCCCTTTATGATACACACAGATTCTCAAGAGAAAATCTGTGTTCAGCTGACCCACCTGAATGAGTCTGTGATGCTGAGTGCCACCCTCGAGTACCAAGGGGAGAACAGGAGCTTGATTGATGATGTGGTGTCAGAGAAAGATGTGTTCACCTGCATCCCTTTCTCTGTGAGTATCTCATCCTTGTGGGATGATCCTTTGTGCCAGGCATAAAATGTAAAGGCACTGAGAAGTGATGATCAGAGTAACACTATGGTCACTTACCTTTTGGCTAAAGGTAGGTTCATGCCCATCCTCAACACCCTTTTACTCCTGAGATCTCCTTAGTATGCTAAATGACTGTGAGGTGCTGAATCCTAGAAAGCACCCCCTTTCTAGGACAGGAGAAGAAAGTAGGTTTAGTATATTGACACTCCTGATGGCTGTTTGGTGAAATGGCTTTCCACACCATCCTTCAACATCCTCAGTTTGTCACTTGAGTGCCTTCAAAATGTGGTAGAGCTTTTGGACCTCAGATACTTCTTACCTGGTGTATACTGAATCAATGTAAGAACATAGAGCTGTGATTGCCTGTATCTGAAAAAAAACCCAAAAAACCAGCAAAGCAGGAAATGTATAATTTAATGTAATTGAAAGCCCCAGGGACTATAACGAGTTGTGGGCAACTAGGAAACCTGATCATTTATCTCAGAGCCTAGATTCTGTCTTTGGCCTGAAAAAGGAAGAATTGGTCTTCAGGACACTGAAAAGGTTGGCACTTTTGTCTTGGTTTGTCAGATGCAGGTTGAAGAATGACTTGGTTACTTGTGAAAGAGAGGTATAGATGTCTGGCATGTCTGGTTTGGAAAATGAAATGTTCTGCAAGGACTAGGGTCATAACCTGAAAGAGAAGATAGACTATTTCATTCAGCTTGTGAATGTCAAAAGGACAAGGATGGAAAGGTTTGGTCAGGACAGTAAGAATTTTTAAAAATTGGGTGCTAGAGCTAGGAGTTCCTTTGCTGCTCAGTGCTTGCACAATCACTACACAGCAGGGGGAATGGGTAGGAATATGGGACAAATAAAAATCAGTCTCTTGTTCCTGATTATAGTTCCTCTCACCTCTGCGTTGGGTCCATCAGGACTATATTAGATCTCTTATTTCATGAAGGCTAGTTCAGTTCAGGAAGCCTTTAAAGGTGGTCTGTTACATAGTTTCCTTCTTACTTTCCAGCTTCCAAAGACAAGACTTCCATTACCTGCCACATTTCTCACTGTGATGGTGAAGGGGGCCACGCTGCAGTTCAGCAGCCGAAAATTAGTGGTGGTCCAGAACTCTGAGAGCTTGGTCTTCATCCAGACAGACAAACCCATCTACAAGCCCGGACAGACAGGTACCAGGAAAGGGGTGGAGGTTTTCCTTTGAAACAAACATTTCTACTAAAACTGTTGGATCATGCTGGCCAGATATCAGTTGCTTTCAGTGGGGTCAGAACTGCAACCTCATGGCTGAGACTTATGTTTTATTACTCCATATAGGGGAAATTTGGGGAATCTTAAGGTGCATGCACATATCTGGGACACTTGCACACTCTCCTTCTCTCACTGTTGTTGTGGCTCTGTTGTTGTGGTCCATGCAGTCAGGAGGTCTGGATTAAAATCAGAGGACTGGATATTTATCCTATAGAGAACAGGATCAAAACTCAGACTAAGTAATGAAATAGCTTCCAAAGCAGCAGCTGATTTTGCTCAATGAAGACAGAAAGAATTTGTAAGCTTTTTCTTCTGGGCCAGTGATCTCCTAATTTGGCCTGGATGGGAAAAAATGTCCTAAAAGAGGTACTGAATTCTCTCTCTGTCCAGAGCTGACGCAAACTTGCAGCCAAGTGCTGAAGTAATTTACTTGCATTCATCCTTTCTAGGAAGTCAATCTAGCTATAACAAAATTAGAAGACCCATGTGAATTCTGGCTTAAAAATGCCTCATTGCAAAGTAGACAAAGGCAACTTAAATTTAACTTTGGTCCCAATTAATGAGATTCTGATGCCCGTGATCAGTAAGATGTTCACACTGCCATGGATTTGCTCTTAACATCCTCTTATTCATGTACCCACAGTAGATAGGTAACCTTCTATCATGACCTAGCATTCTAGTAAATGGAATTTCCTTAGGAGAGAACAGCCCTGTTGTCTGTTATAACATTTGTTTCTGCAACTGATTTTTCTTGTTACTGATTGCACTGTGGAACCTCACTGTCTTTCTCCATCAGTCCTGTTCAGAATTGTTTCTCTGGATGAAGAGTTCCGACCTGTGAATGAAATGGTAAGCATGATAACTGTTTTTCAACTTATTTGACCTTAAGTCAAATGTGACTAAAGGGAGGAAAAATAGTCTCTGTTGGGGAGAGCTCTCAGTACACTGAGCTAACTGAAAATTCTGGGTCACCTCAGATGTTTTTAACAGGATCTTTTGTCAAATTTCTGCACAAGGCTGCCTTCTGCATTCTTGGAAAGGTTTGATAAACTGCAAATGGACAGTGCTGGCGTAAACAGTGAGCAATCTGCCATTACCACAGGGTGCAGCTGTTCTTGCTAGCACTGCAGATCATCCAGAGTTAGTAATTAGTAATTCTGGCTGTCTTTTGTGCCTGAGACAAAGGATTGTCCCCCTCTTCTCACACCCAAAATACTCCAATGATCCATACTAGGAGCTTTTTCCTTACCCCACTGGATGATTAGCTTTTACCCTGAAATGTGGTCATAGCTCTAGTCATTTCACTGTGTTGCTCGCACTCTGTCTAAACATGCTGCTTCCTTTCTTCTTTTTCTAGATTCCACTGGTGTATATCGAGGTATGTACAAACATTTAATTCACATTCACATCTAGTGTACCTCAGCCTGGGCAGAGTAAACAGTTGCCTCAACATGATTCTTGTTTATTTTTTGTATTAAGCTGGTCCATTACATTAATTCAACTATGCAGAATTTTCACTCATATGGTGGCTACCGTGTACCTGGGCCCAGGTTACAGCTCCTCTGTCATCCTGCTGTGTACTTCCCCCAAAACTCTGCTAGTGCCCTCCACTCTTGGCCTGCAGCCTCCTGAAACACGGGGGCTGTCCTTCCCTTCACTGCTTTTGCTTTCCCCATTGCAGACTCCCATTGTTCTCACAATCTCTTGTGATCACATTATCTGTAGGACCCAAAGAGAAATCGTCTGTACCAGTGGACGAACGTAGAGTTAGAGATGGGATTTATACAGCTGTTCTTCAACCTCACCTCTGAACCTATCCAAGGCACCTACACAGTGGTGGCACAGAAGGCTTCTGGGAAGACAGTTCAGCATTCTTTCTCTGTGGAGGAATATGGTAACTGTCACTGCAATTTCAAGTTCCTAACAGCTAGTCCCATGGGACATGAAACCTTCACTGAACAGCATAGCAGATCTGACGAGGATGTCCAGCATTGCTGGAAATTTGTTTCTGTGTCCTTTACCTCCTAAGAATCATCTCTTTAGGAGGAGAGGACTGAAGGACTTGAGTGACCTATCTCCACTCCTCCCTAAGCCCCAGACCATGGAGTGCAGCTCTTCAGAATGCCCACCTCAGCAAGGTTCCTATCAGGAGGAGCAAAGTGCTTGGATCAGTCTGTGCTGACAGTCACAAGCCTTACCCCCTTTCAGAGGTGCTTTCAGGCCACAGACTCATCTCTAGTTGGCTACATACCTGTCAAATAGTCCATAAGTCTGAGTCTAGACTGGGGCTGTCTAGGCTGTAAATTAAGATATTGCCTTTTCTGCCCCACAAGCCAAGCCCATAGCTTGTGTGATGCCATAGTGCCTTTACCTCCCTTTGGTGCTCTCACCTCTATGCCAGTTCCATCTGCTTGTCTAGAAAAATGGTATCCCAGTACACACTGGCCCATGATCACAACCAGCGTATCTTCCCACCCCAGCAAGCCAGCTGCAACCCTTGTTACATGGTCTGACATGACCTGGCTCATGCAGCAGAGAGGTGTCCTGGCAGATGAGTCTTCCAGCTGCAAGACTGTGCTCTGTCCTGTGCCCTGAATCCCCTCCTAGTTCTCCCAAGACAGTCACCATCCACTTCCCCTCCTGCAGCTGGGTGTGGATGGGAGGTCACCTTGTGCTGTGTCACTAGAGAAGCCAGGGTGTCTTCCCATTTTGAACGAGATCTACGTGGTTTGAAAATGCAGAGCCCAGGCTTCAGTCTGCATATTTGTGGGCAACTTCTACTGATTTATCTCTCTGTTTTACTGCATTCTACTACTGTGGAACTGACAACCCATATGTTACCTATGAATCTGTATTTTAATAGCTGGTATAATAATATTGTCTTCTTACCTGGCACAATGCTTAGCTGAGGGGTTTGCCATAACTTCAGTGGGTTGTGCAGGAGACAGAAGCCTCTAAAATCTGACCATTTATATATAAAAGGTTTTTAGATAATTTGTAAGAACAGCCTCTGAGCACCTTTATGTGTCATTCTGATGTTATTTCCTACCACATAGACTGTTTTTCTTTGGTTCTGCTGCAGTGCTGCCAAAATTCGAAGTGACAGTGAAAATGCCCAAGGTGATCAGCATTCTTGATGAGGAGCTGAAGGTGACAGTTTGTGGACTGTGAGTGTCATTCTTTCAAGTCCTGCTTGGTTTCAGTGTTTTCTTGAGTTGCTGATGAAAGTTCAGTAGGGAGGCTGAGAGATGAGACTTTATTATATTTCTCAATTCTTTCGGGGTCCCAGGACTCAGCAGACTATATCTACTATTAGACAAAAGGCAACAGTTTCTGTTTGATGCACTTTGTATGTAACATAGAGAAACATATTTTTGATCTGGTTGTTGGTTTTGTGGTTTTGTTTTGGTGGGTTTTTTGTTTGTCTGTTTTTTGTGGGAGTACTTCTTGGCTATTTTTTGAGTCATTGAGGATTTCACACCAGCTACAGTGCTAGGGATGAGGCCTTTAGTTCAGTTTACCCAGGAATGATATTTTAACTGTATCTTCTGCCTGTTATTGTGGAGAGGAAGCCCTAAGGGATGCAGCTGCCCTCTTTCCTTTGTGTTCCATACACCGTGTAGGGAGAGCCACAGCTTGGGCTGAAGTGTGAGAGTAAAGACCCAGTACTCATACATATATAAGCCAGTTCTATCACAATTGGATGGTTGGGTAGATGCTTGCAACATGTTCTCCAGGATGAGAGGGACTCTCAACAAAATCAGCATTAGCATATGGTACCAGATTCCTTTCTGCTTTTTATTTCCTATGATGACCCTGTGTGTCCTGGAGGCAGCTCTAGGGAAGAAAGCTGGCATCAGTGGGGATGAGCCTGTAATTTTTCTACATCCCTCTTACATTCCTATTGTCTCTGTTTTCCTTTCAATCCTCCCTGCCTGTAGATACACGTTTGGGAAGCCTGTTCCCGGCCTGGTGAAGATGCGTGTCTGCCGGAAGTATGAACATGCAGCCATGTCCTGCTATGGTGAGGAGGCTAGAGCAGTCTGTGAGGAGTTCTCTGGGCAGGTGAGTCAGGATTACTCTGGTGGGTAGGGTGGTTGGGGAAAGTGCTATTGAGTGTGCCTCGTAGGCACAGGCTTGCTCTGATGTACAAACATCGTGTTAACGTGGTGAGGCACTGGCACGGTTTGCCCAGGGAAGCTGTGGATGCCCCCTCCCTGGAAGTGCCCAAGGCCAGCCTGGATAGGGTCTTGAGCCACCTGGTCTATTGGTCTATTGGGAGATGGCCCTTCCTGTGGCAAGGGAATTGGAACTTAGATGGCCTTTAAGCCCCATTCCATCCATCCTTTAAGCCCCAAACAAAACCATTTTGTGATTCTATGATTCTGTGGAAATCCATGTATTTTAAGGACAAAAATGACACACCCATGCTTGTTTCTTCCTTAAAGAAGGCTAAAGGATTGGGTGCAAGATGAAATGTGAAAGGTAAAAGTAAGGGGGAAGGTCTGAGCAGTAAGAGCAATGTGTGTAAAGGCCAGAGTCTGATGGAGAATGGAGAGATGAAAGAGATAACTGAAAAGGCAGATGGAGTGTAGAGACTATAAGAGAAAAGTGAGATAGAAAAGCCATGAGCAATGCAAACTGAGTTGGAGTTGGCTTACACTGGAGATAGTGTATGGGGACAGAAGTTGGTGTTAGAGGAAGAAAAGGAGCAGAAACCAGGGGAGAGGCTGATGCATTTTGAGCAAGAAGGAAAAAAATATGGGTTTAGCAGTGATTAAGACAGACAGAAAACCCCCCCACACTTTTTTCACCTTTTAACTGGCAAGAGCGAAACTGAAAGGTGTTTGGAGCAAAGACAGATGCAACAGTACTGGGTTGACAGACGTTGGAGTAATAGCAATTGTGGAAATATGCCAGGAGAAGAAAGCAAATAGAAGATGTTCTTGTAGGCTGTGCTACAGCATGAGCCACATGAGTCCACAGCTACCTCTGCCACTACTGTTGTTACCCATGTCAAAAGAAAATATAAATACTGTGGTGCTAGCCTCTGTTCCAGGCATATCTTCTGAGGAGACTTGCCTTGTACACGAATTTGCTGAAGAGTGGTAGCAAGCTTTGGAAATACTTTTCCAGCTGTCATGTGCTTTCTACAAATAGGCTTTGGTTTATGTATCACTCATATGGCTTGCACATTTTAAACTAGCAGCTTTATTTTCTAATGAGCCTGATGCCTGACAAACATCTCTTATGTGGCGTACATTGACTAATTCGCTGTGCACTCATACCGAATCTTGGCAGCTTCAAACTTCACAAACGTACACAAAAATTGCCTAGTTTACAAGCATTTTGCTCTAATGTTGCTGTAAGTACCTCAATATGCTTTTTGCTAAGTTATTTATGTCTTTTTCCAGTTTTGGTAAAAATAACAGAGGTAGATCATCTGTGAGGCTGTGGGCTTCTGTTTCAGTTCAGAGCAACACACAGTGATGGATTTAATTGAGTAAGCACTGTATAAATGAGAATATGATGGTCTTGCTTGTTTTCCTCCAACAGACAGACGTGTATGGCTGCATTTCTGAAGTGGTAAAGACCAAGTTATTCCAGCTCAAGAGAAGTGGATATGAGAATAAACTCCATGTAGAGGCTAAGATTAAAGAGGAGGATACGGGTATGGATCACCTGGATGAAAGAGCTATGTAATGGGCCCAGGAGAGACTAGCAGAGGGGCCTGCCCAGTAGGAATGAGGCATAAAAAGCAGACTCTTCCTTTTCTAGAATCTTAAAGTTTTCCTGCCTCTAGTCCAGGACCATCAAGAAAAGAGTTTGTCCAGCAAAAGAGGTTTGGCTTAGAGTAAAAGGAATTCTGGTCAGGCAGAGGCAAATTAGTTCTTCATGCTTCTTTCTGCAGGAGTGGAGTTGACTGGAACAAGCTTCTCGGAGATCACAACCACCATTAGCAAAGTCACATTTGTGCTTTCAGATACTTACTACAAGCGAGGAGTCCCCTTCTTTGGGCAGGTAGGGAAACCATGAGAATGAAATGCCATGACTGCCAAGCAATGGTGCTACTGAACCTTCTGATCAGATGTATGCCCCAGCTCTGCAAGGATGCTGGACCTCAGAGCTGCTAATTGCTGTGGGTCTCCTTTCCTCTGAAGGCTCTCAAACTGTGGAACAGCAGCTGAGAGCACAGCTCTCATTCTGTCCTTCTGCTTCTGCCTCTGCAGTCCACTAAAATTCTCCTTCTACAGTCACCTGTTTAATTGGAGGCCTCAAGGGTGTGAGTTCGTGTCATTCTCCACATCCACTCCTCTGACCTGGAGGCGGAGATAAGAAAGAGGCAGAGAAAAAGTATTCAGAAAGTTTCAGCTGTCTCTGAAAGAGATATCTGTAAAATGCTGTTGAGGCTTCCTTGTCTGATATGGGCTCAATGTCTTTACCTTGGTGTTTTACCAGTCCTCTTCAGGTGGCAGCCATCCCTCTCCTTCTAAACTGTCCTGGTTTTGCTCCTCCAGGTGAAACTAGTGGATGGGTCTAATGCTCCAATCGCCAATGAAACTGTGAGAATTTCTCTTCAAGGAGGACAGGAAGAAAACTATACAACAAATGAAGAGGGCATGGCAGAGTTTGCCCTAAACACTTCCTCACTGGCCTTTGAAAATGTTGGAATTAGGGTAAGTCCTTTGGCAGAGAAGGTGATAAAGCCCCCCGCAGGACTGGAGGGGAAGCTCTAAAGTTTCTACTATAGATGCAAAAGTAGTAGTTAAATTATTGTTCCTTGTTGTTTGTGTGAACCTTGACACCAGTTTGGTGAAAATAGTCATACAGCAGACTGGAGTTCCAAGTCACAATTATACTTAATCTTGTAAATAATTGATTTCTGCTTGGCAGTTGCAATACAGGGTTAGAAGGAACATCAAGGGATCGTAATAGTCCATTCTGCTCCAAGGGATCACCAGTCCTACCTGGTCAAGGATGAGTCTATCTCCCATATGCACATCTCAGGGTTTAATTTAGCATTTCAAGTTTCTAAGGACAGTTCCTGGGCTTTTTGGGGAGAGGTTGGGGTTTTGTTTGTTTGTTTGTTTTTGCTTTGTTTTGGTTTGTTGTAGAATTTATCTGTCTGGGACAAAAAGATGCTGCTGACCATCTTGTTGTTAGTGGGAAATGCTATTTGTTGTGCAATATGCATATTTTGTAATATCACATCCTGGAGTAGGGGAGAATATTTGTGTCTAGAATTATATTTGCTCTTCTCCCTACAATTCCTTTGTCACAGACTAAAACCATTAAAAATTTTCCAGAAGTTACTACTAGATGCTTGAAGTTTTCAGATTTCTGCAGGATAAAGAAAAGGCAAGAATTCTCAATTATAGTGAGAAAGATAAAGAAAAAAGGGCACGTGAGGCACATCAAATACTGAAATAGCACCCTTCTAAATGTGAAATATCTTTCCCTTGCTCTCTATTTTAAGAGGACCTGGATGCTCTCAGCTCCTCAACTTTTATTTGGTTTAGGTTTTGAATTGTTAGTTGGAAATTGTCCTCCTTTTCTATAGCATCTGTAGCTTGATCTTGGCACTGGTAATATCTGAACTGAACAGCACTATCCCTTCTTCAGTGCTGATGATAAGGAGAGAAATGAAAATCAGCTTTTTTTCCCTTTAGACTAACTAGAATATTAGAGAGGGCAAGGCATTAATGTAAAAGCCCTTAAAGTGACACTGATAGTAAATAAAATCTGATATGATTCAGCTTGTTTGACTCAAACTCCAGCCTCTGGCAGTGTGATCATTCCCAATGATTTTCTAAAGAAAGATACCACCATCCTCTCTTGCACTTTCCAAAGTCATGTGTTGCATTTGTTGTTGTTGTTGTTTTGTTTGTTTGTTTTTGTAGATTTCCTTGTTACTTCAGTACCAAAAAAATACTAAAGCTTTAATATTAGGTGATTAATTTTTGTCTCCAGTTTGGCCACCTGTGTTTGAGGATCTATGTATATATTTTCTCCTTTTCCAGGCAGTACATAAAAGAAACATCTTCTGCTATGAACGTTCCTGGGTTGTTCCATATTATGGAGAAAGTTACCTTCAACTAAAGCGCTTTTACTCTCCCAGTAATAGCTTCCTCAAAATTGAGCCCAAGCCCAAGCCACTAAGCTGTGGCTCCTTCACAGAGATCCGGGTGCATTATATCCTTACTCCAGAGGCTGTAGGAGAGCAGAAGAAAATCACCTTTTACTACCTGGTAAGTTTGCACCTGCCATGCAGTGAGGTTGTCACTGGCAATTATAGGGGGACTAGAAATAAAAGGTGTGGTTTGTGGCAGCAGTCTTTAAACACTTTGTTGGCATCCTTCATATGTTCTTTAGAAACAAAAAGGAGGGTCTGAGTTGGGAATAAAGAACTAAGGATGTCCCAGTGCCCTCTGAGTGAGCACAGAGATTCTGCTACAGGGAGGCAGAGAGCTGGGTGTGAGCAGCAGACACACAGCTCGGTTGGTCTCCTTGCAGGGTCCCTCACTTTCAGGTTTGGCTAATGCAAAACCACAATCACAACAAAATTTCTCCTTCCATTCAGGTGATGGCCAAGGGAAATATTAAGCGAGGAGGCACTCACATTCTGGATTTGGACCAGGAAAGTGGTGAGTTCCTCTCCCCCACCAAACTGTCCTTCTTATGAGGGGCTAGGCAACTGTGGCAGACATACATTCTGCTTCCATGTGAATGCAGGGATTGACATTCTGCATGTCCTCTAAGATCTGGGAAGAGTTTGACCTTTATTTTCTCTGCCTTTAGGCTTTTCACTGATTTGCACAAATCCCCTGTGCTACTATCTTTCTCCTGACACTGCGTTTTCTGGGGCTCCAGTGCTCCTTGGAGATACATCTGATAGTCTGTTTTTAGAAGCTGAAGCAAAATCCAGCATACTTATGCACTGGAAATCAGGCCTTTTCAGTCAGACAGGGAGACTTACACATCTCTGTCAGCACCAATTCATCCCACTTGGATGCCTGGAATTTCATAATGGCTAGGATAAAGTTCAGCATAGAGTCAAACCTAGAATTTTGTCTGCTTCAAGAGAAAGTTTTTTGCACCTTAACATTTTGCCATTGTTTTCTTTGCTAGACAATGGTGTCTTCTCACTACAGCTGTCTGTACAAGCTGATATTGCTCCAGTGGCCCAGGTGCTTGTCTACACCACAGTCCCCAGCAGGGAGGTGATTGCTGATTCAGCCAAGTTTGACACAGAATTATGTTTCAACAATAAGGTAATTGTCCACTTCCTGAGGGAGCAGCCACCAGACTGCAGTGTGTTCAAGCTCATTTATTTAGATTTAGCTGGTTAAGGTAATTTCTTTAGATACACTATACTGGACAAGCAACATATCAATTGTTGTAGGTAGTTTCACTGCTTACTGGTTTGTGCTAACCTGGAGGAGATAACTGCTGGAAAAAAAAGTGCTAGCAGGGGGCTGCACTGATAAACCCCCCTTTAGCAGCTGGTCAAAGCTGCTGATCCTGCAGATTGTACTGGCTAAGAAAAAGAGAACAAGAGCAAGGTCTTTGCCAGCTGGTTTTCTCTCCACATAGAGTTTCTGGGTGCAGTACAGTGACTGGTCCCAGTTCAAGGACATACTCCACTGTCTGATCATGTCTAGCCCTATGTGGGATTGTCTTATCACATTCACAATGACCACAAAACCCAAAAAACACCTTAAAAATTTTATGAGCAGTTGTGATGCTTGAAGTTACCAGGAATTCTTGGTGCTGATTCCCCTGGCACTGCTGGAAGGGAACAGTAGCATAGAGAAAGTATAGAGGGAAGTGTGCATGCATATGGGGACCTTGTAAAGTTAGAACTGAATGCGCTCAACTGTAAGGAAAAGTCCTGTGAGAGTAGGGCATCTGTGACATAGTTCTTCCTGTGGTTACAGGTGGACTTAAGCTTCTCCCCTTCAGAAGGCCTGCCTTCCTCGTATGCTCACTTGCAGTTCCGAGCCTCCCCGAACTCCCTCTGTGCTGTGCGTGCTGTGGACAAGAGTGTTCTCCTCATGAAGTCAGAAGCTGAGCTGTCACCCACCTCTGTACGTTCTTGGTCTGTGGAACAAATCGGAGCCTGGTCAGAGCAAGAGCAGCCAGTGCTGGAGTGGAAACAGGGAACAGTCCCTCTTGTCAGAGCTGGCACGGGGAAGCTCCCCTGTTCTGCTTCTCACCTCCAGTGGGCAAGAAGATCAGAACTGGGCAGCAGTTGTTTCTTAGGGGTTTTGTTTGATTTTAAGGATGGCAGTTAGACAGCCATTTTAAGGGCCCTGCTTGTCTTGGCCAGAGCCAAAGGCTGCTGTGTATTTGATGATAATTTTTCAGTTATTCACCTCATGCATGGATTAATTTTCTTGGGGTAGCATCTGGAAGTGTCAAAGAGTTTATTTGCCTTTTGCCAAACAGAAAATTACAATCCTTGAGTAGGGGCAAAGTATTCAAAGTATTAGAGATGGTTTGGCCAATGTAATTTTTTACATATTTGAGCCATAATAACCAGAGTAACATGCAGAGCATAAGAAAAGAGGCAGTATCTCCAAATTTTGACTCTTGTTTCGATTCCCAAACTCTTATTGCTGTCAGCCCAGAAAGGACCATGGCAAGGTGGATGCATGTGCTGGTGATGTGACTGTTATGGTGCTTGCATCCAATTCCCTCAGCTGTGTTTCATAACAATGGACACTAAAATGCCAAATTCTCTCTTTCTGCCAAGGTGTATGACTTGCTTCCAGTGAAGGAATTCCATGGCTATGTCTATGGTTCAAACGTAGCCTTGGAGGAGCCCCTGTGGAATTGCGTGACCGTGGAGCCAATAGTTCGGGATGGGATCACCTATGTTCCAGTAATGGGGGTGAATGAAGAGGACACTCATAGCATCCTAAAGGTACAGCCCACCCTGGTCTGGTTAGGGAGTGGAGTGGGAGAATGATTGAGAATGCTTAAGCCTTCTGTGGCATCATGAAACTTAACAAGGGAAGGGTTTGTGCATCTGAATGGTCTGACACTTCTTTTTATCCAGAGGCATATTCAGTGAGGATCATAAGCTTTACTTGTCTTGCCAGATATGTTTCACACTTGGTGGAAAAGGTTTCAAAGGTTTCTTACAGGAAAAGCTTTGAGGTTGACTTTAAGTGAGGGTCTAATTGGAAGTAAATGATCCCATACCATTATAGTTACCTCAAATAAATCAGTATGTCCTTGAGCTGCATTGTAGCCACAGACATTTCATTCCAGAGAGAAAACTGTATATGTACTTCCTGGCTAATCCTGACCCCTAGGCTGAAATTGGACAGGAACTACTGTCCTAGAAAAAGAGGGGATATACCCTTTGGTCTCTCTGAGCTACCCAGGCACTCAGACTCAAGGACTGGGGGATCATCTCAAGGTCCAATCCACACACAGTAACAGCTTCTCCATTTTGAGGCAGTAAAATGCCAATGTCAAGTCTGCTGTGTAGACCTCAGCAGGATTAAGTAATAAAAAAACCCAAAAACATGTTGTGTTTTTCTCCCACAGGAAATGGGTTTAAAGGTTTTCACAAATACCAACGTGAGGAAGCCTTGGGTTTGTGGCCCTAGTAATCACATCTATGCTGCCCATCAATCAGCTGGTGGAGTACCTGCAGCCATGGCTGCACCGCCCATGTATGCAATGAGGACAAGCGGTAAAGGAACTCGGCTTTGTTATTGCTTCTGGTCTGAGCAGAGACCCCGTTTGTGTTTTGGGGTGGATACTTAAACAAGATCTAGGGTTGTGAATTGAAGCCTTGGAAGCAGTACTGAGCTGATGGGTTTGCAGATTTCAGCTTCTGAATGGGTTGTGTAGGTCTACACAAGACGGGCTTTGGTAACTCTGCATTAGAAATCATTACAACCAGACAGTGTTCAAAGACTGGCAGAGCAGAGGGTATTATCCTGCTGATAAATTCTCTGTTCATTAGGCTTTTACCGTAGACTTTTATTCCTAGATTATCGCTTAAAGTGTCTCCAATACCATTTTCAGGCTGTTCTCATCGACTCAGCCAGTCTTAAGTATGGTCAAAACGATGAAGTGGGTGACAAATTTTTCAGTAATGAGTTGGTAGACTTTGGGAGCTTAGCATGGTAAGACATATATGGTAGAAGTCCAGTCTGAAATGGACCCATCCTATTATCCTCTTTCTAAGGGTTATCTCAACTCTTACTTTGTAACAGTTTGGGCAACAGAATTGGCCCTATTATCCTTCAGTATCATATTATGGAAAATATCTTAGAAATTAAAAGTTATTCTAGCTGCATAGTTGATTCTGAGAGTTTTCCTTTGGCACTAGAACCTGTGCTTTTGTATGTGTCCAGTTTAAAAACAATTTCTGACAGAAGTTGCAAAGATGCAGCATAGATGCCTTTTAATTATTTTACACTGAAATAAGCAGCAGTAAGAAGACTGAAAAACCACAATAGAAAAACACAAGCAAGTCACCTGCCACTTTTGCCAGCAGCAATGTGATATAGGTCTGGTAGCATCTTTCACCTCTCTGTGAGACCTTCTCAGGCTCTGGAGAGGCCTGTTGCACAGTTAGTATGAATACTTGTTAGCTACTCAATTGTCATCCAAATGCAGAAATTAATTTTTTGAAAAAGCCAAAGTAAAGATGACGAAAATTAGAATTTCCTTAGGAACTTTTCTTCTTTTTCTGCTTGGATGCATTTCTCTTTTTGTTTGTGAAAGCCGAGCAAGCCAAGTCCCACCCACCCCATCTTTGTTTTCCAGTTGTTGAAAAGTAAAACAAAATATTTAAGCAAATTTCATCCCAAACACAGAATATTTTATTGGGAATAAATTGTGTATGTGAAAACTTTGTTTTAGTCAAAATGCCTCTTTTTACCCTTCCTGTATGCCAGCTGCATGTTTTTATTTTGAGCATTTTCAGCCTAGTTCTTGAGGAGGCCATAGCTTTGACAGGAGGTTAGTACTCTAAGTCACAATGACCCTACAAAAAACACTTCAATAGAAGGATGTTCTGTTGCTGGCTGGCCTGATTAGGATGGAGAAGAACATCACATCAAGGCTGCACCTGAAAGAGAAAAGGCTGCTTGCATAGGTCCTAAATAGGTCCTAAATAGGTTTTTGCTCTAAACCGTTTTTTAAGTTTGTAAAGTGCTGGCTTCCAAACTTTGAGGTCTGCTGGAGACCAGCAGAAAATAATGGAAGGCTGGCTCTTCTTGCCAATAAGCCCTGGCCCTGAAACTCCACTGCTGTTGGTACCATAGCTCACTTCAGCCACAAGCATATGCTTCTGATTGACACTTTCTCAGACTGATGCATGACACTGATATAGGTCTTGCTTGTTTGGAATTATCAATAGTTGATTTGTTTTTCATCTCACCGCATTCAGGCATTCTGGCCGAGAGATCTTCTGGGCAGTTAAGCACTCCTGAAGAGGTGACTGAGACAGTCCGAAAGTATTTCCCAGAAACCTGGATTTGGAGCTTGGTACCTATAAGGTGAGTACCTTGGGCTAGCTCATTCCTTTTTAATAAAACTGGGTTTATAAGGTGAAAACATGAATTCCAAAATGTTTGTCCCTCATTGTTTGCAGAGACCATTTGGCAATCCTCTGAGATGAATTTAATTTCAGCCATAGTTAGGTTTGTCCAAAGAATGGACTGGAAGAAGATTTAGTGGTCCTACAGTAGCAAATGTCTGTACCCCATCATTCACACAGCAAATACTATTCAGTAGGCCAAAATGGGTACTGGTAGTCACCAAAATGCTGTAAAATTGATCCCTCTGTCCTTGCTGTCTGTGCTTTACCAGCTCTGAGGGAAAAGCTGATCTGGAAGTGACCATCCCTGACACCATCACTGAGTGGAAAGCCAATGCATTCTGCACTTCAGCAGACACGGGCTTTGGCCTGTCCCCAACAGTGTCCCTCAGAGCCTTCCAGCCCTTCTTTGTTGAGCTCACCATGCCCTACTCTGTGGTGCGTGGGGAGTCCTTCACGCTGAAAGCCACCGTTTTCAACTACCTGCCTGCCTGCATCAGGGTAAGCAAGGTTTCAATTATTCTCTGTAGCTTCTTGTGCACCCCTTGCCTTCACCTAGCCTTCTTACCTTATCTCTCAGTAGCCCTAGACCCTTTGCCCCTGACATTTTATGTTATTTCTTCTGTATACTCCAAATGCAGAAACCCACAGCTGCAGTTCCCTGCTCCTTTGCTAATGAGAAATGGCTATTGCTATGGCTTCCTAGCTCCCTGTCTCTCATGACCACCCTTTCTTAATTGCACCTCTCTCTACAACTGGCAGGTCAGTGTGTCTCTGGCTCAGTCTACTCATTTCCTGGCTACTCTGGTGGAGAAGGAGACAGGATCTCATTGTCTCTGTGAGAATGTGAGGAAAACCGTGGCATGGCTGGTGACTCCCAAATCTCTAGGTAAAGGTCTCAGGGTGCTGAAGATTGCAGGGGGCGTTTCTTTGTGCTGTTCTCCCTGTTCAGTATTAGATATTAGAGCAACACATTTTCCTGGGAAGCACTTTAGTTGAGTGTGTCTGATCTGGGGGGCAAAGACTGATATTTGGGATGCAAAGAGTGGGGGTTTCATAGGGCCCAACTGTGTGTCTGGCATCACATGCAGTACCATCAAGTCTTATAGCCCTTGGACAGCATCTCCTGAGGCCAGAGACATTGCTGGCCAGCAGAGGTGCTCTGTTAGCTCCATTCCTCCCAGACATTAGATGTCTTCCCCATCTTTGTTTTCACTGTTGATGTGCAGGGCAGCAATGTGCTGAGCAGCAGTGGGGCTGGTCACACTCAGCACTCTGGGGTCCTAGGTTCTGTAAAAGAGTCCCCAAAATAGAGTCACCTTTCAATGACAGCACAGCTTGTGTAGAGAGCCTGGTTTTTGTGGGAAGGAAGCAGGGCCCAGCTGGGACAGAAATCTCCACCCATGAGGCTGCAAGTGGAAACTCCTGAAAGTAGCGGTGAATCCCATTGCCCGGCTCTGCCTGGCAGGGCTGACTGACCCTTGTTTCCTCCAGGGCAGGTGGAGTTCTCAGTGACCACTGAGGCCCTGCAGAACCAGCAGCCCTGTGGGAACTTCATTGTGGAGACCCCTGAGAAAGGGCGCAAGGACACGGTCATCAGGCAGCTGCTGGTGGAGGTGCGTGGGCTGTGGGGAGGGAGGACTGAGCTTTCCTGTGGGCTTTAGCTTACACAGCGATACAACTGGATGGGATGCTAGATAATCTCATCTAGATCCCTATATTGTTAGAGGTTGGACCAGATGATATTTTGAGATCCCTTCTAACCTGGTCTGGTCTATCATTTTATGGGATCACTATGCAGCATGGCAATATGATGGTTTTACATAATCTTTGTACTTTGGCAGGGCTGCATAAGGACTTCAGCTTAATAATGTGCCTTGTGTCTCCTGGTACAATAAACTTTCCCTGTGTTCTACTGTAACAGGACTCCTACTGCAATCCATCCTTCCCTTTAGCTCCCATCTGTCACCTGCTATTTCAATACTCTGTCTTTACAGCCTCTCTCCTCCTTTTGACACAGCCCCAATAAATGTGCCGGTCAGCACATGCTGCCTCTCAGATAATTGAGTGGCCAAGCAAACTGCCTCTTAAGCTGAGTGTTTTGCAGTTATGGTTTGGTAGCATAGACTGGCACCAGGATGAAGGTGAGGGATTCACAAGCACCTATGGGAATTTGATGACTGTAGAGAAATCCCCTTAAAACTACATGTGAAAACATGTTGAAACTTTACAGCTTGCCCATCTCCTCTGGCAGTTGCTGATGTGATGTGTAAGACGAGAAAATACTATGTGACAGTAATGGATACCCTTTTAGGAAATTGTTAGTTTATTATATACTGAGGGTGGTAATCTGGCAGTTAGGTTCTGTGTTCTGATTTTTCTTCTGTATCATAAAACCCCCTAATGTTTGCCCACCATGTTATATGCTATCAGCAGTGTCACCAGATACTGCAGTGTACTACATAGTCCCTTTCTATTGTTAACATGCACATTTTTCCCCTAAAGCATCTGCAGCATTACAATAAATAGCACTGTAGACTTCTCTTCAGCACAGCTCTTTGTAGTGCTGCAGTCCCTTTGTCATAAGGATGTTAAGTGTCTCTCATTGTGCAATTGCTGCAGGTCATCCATTTGATGGTCCTGCAAGTGTTCTCCTCTCCTTTTCCTGACCTTCTTCCACATACAAGACCAGTCACTTAGGATCACATCTCTTTTATTTGCTTAAATTATTTCTGAGCTCTGCATTTCAGGGAATGTTTGTGACTGCTTCTCCTTCTTCAGTTCCCTCACTTTTCTTTTTACATGTCCCTCTGTCCTTGTGAAGATTCCTGTCTATATTTCCTGTCCCACTAATTTCTCACCTCTCTTGTTTTTCTTCATCTCATCCAAGCCTGAAGGAGTTGAGAAGGAAACAACCCAGAATTCTGTGCTCTGTGTGAAAGGTAAAGCCCACTCTTCGCACACTCTATTTGTTCCTGAGTGGTTTGATGGGTGGGATGTTGGAGGCCTGCCTCTATCATATTCCATGTAGTCTGACATTTTTGGGTAGTCAAAACACTCCCCATTGGTAGGGAGTTTGAGGCATAAGACAGAAGACAGTCCTAAAGAATTGACCAGCCTGCCTAAGCAGCAGGGTATGAGCTAGGACAGATTTAGCATGGATGTGTGCATCCTTGCTCTCTGGAGTTACAAGTGCTCTTGTTTTCTTGCGCGCTCAGGAGGAAGCTGTAGACATAAGATCTGGCTGGGAGTGGTTTCATGCAGAGGTTGTGTTACAGCCAGGGAAATATGAAGTAACTGAAATCAGGGCATTTCTAATTGGAAGAGTTCTGTTGTTTCACTGAGGCCCCCTCCCCTTCCATTAGCCATTTCTAGGAACTGCACTGAAGCTGTTTGGGTCTTGTTTCTTTCTCAGGAGTGCCTGTGAAAGAGGAGTTTTCCCTGTTGCTACCTGAAAATGTGGTACAAGACTCAGGCAGAGCATATTTCTCAGTGCTAGGTGAGTTAACAGCCTGACAGAAGAAGCACGTGCTGTTTCTGATTCCCTGTGTTGACCTCCTACCTCACAGCTTTTCTCTTTCTAGCAAAGTTCATTCTTGTCTTTAAACTCTTCTGAGCACTCTCTTTAAACTCCTGAGCACTTTCCCTTCTGTTTGTGCTATTCCTTTTCCCTTTCTGCAAGCCTTTTTTCTCAGTCTTCTCACAATGTCCTAACCTTTCTCTCATTTCCTTTTTTTTTCTTTTTTCTCTGCTGTGTTTTGTTTCAGGATCTTTATCAATCCTGATTATCTTTTGTTCTTCTCTGGTATCTCCTGCCTGTGTCATTCAGTAGCTTCCAGCCCTAAATATTGTTAACATCCCTCTGGTATCTCCTGCTCCTCAGGTGACATCATGGGCACTGCCATGCAGAACCTGCACCAGCTCCTCCAGATGCCCTTTGGCTGTGGGGAGCAGAACATGGTCCTGTTTGCACCCAACATCTACGTCCTGGACTATCTGAACAAGACAGGGCAGCTGAATGAGGAGATCAAATCCAAGGCCACTGGATACTTAGTGAGCGGTAAGCTGGGGCATGGCTTTTGCTCCTGCTTTGGCTTTCTTGTAGATCCTGCCTGGGATGGGTCTGTCAAATGCTGGGCAGACGTTGAAAAAGGTCTCCTCTCATACACAGATGGTCTCTGCTGTATGCCTGGCGGGGCCCTTTGCTGCTTTTTTCTTTATTATTTTCTGTTGCTTAAGCATTACCTGATCATTGCAAGCACTGTTCTCATGGGGTGGCAATGCAGTGCAGAGTTGTCACTGCTACAGTGACTCATTCATTGTCATTTATAGGCCCTGCCATCCTTCCAAAGAAAGGCAGGTGTTGCTTTTCCTCATGCATGACAAGCAATGCAAGGAGGTGGGGATGTACCAAAACTTCATATTGGTTAGGAAAGGACTGACCTATCCCCCTCTCATTTGCTTTTGCTGATGGAGCTATTTTTCTATTTCCCCATCCCTCAGCAGACTTTTACTTGCATCTGGATCTTGCCTTATGTTTCCATTGCAGGTTATCAGAGGCAGCTGAACTACAAGCACCAGGATGGCTCTTACAGTACCTTTGGACAACGTTATGGCCAACCAGGGAATACCTGGTGAGACTTCAATGCCACCTATGCCTCTCCAATATGCTCTTCTTTCTCACCCACACATTTATGATAAATGCTGCCTGACAGTAAATACGAAATGCTGTTGTAGACCAGCAGGTTTTCCAGAGCTGGTGTAGTCTCTATGCTGCCTCCTTCTTAATAAACAGGCTACATCAGCCAGCTATCTGGCTGAAGTACTTCCTCCCACCAGCAGCTCCGAGGACCATCACAGACAAAAAGGAAATAGAGATAAATCGGGGAAGAAGGGAGCAGGGATTTAACTGACTGAAGAAGGCTGAAGAGTTGCAATGGCAGCTCTTCTAGACTAGCATCTGCTGAGAAGTCTGCTGGAAAAGGTGGTTCCATATGGAAACATATGAGGAAACACAAGTGGAAAGGTTGATAATCCAAGAGCAGTGCTGAATGGTTTTTTTTCAAGTGTTTGTGCGCTACTAAGCAAAGACAGGCTGGAGAAACGTGTGTTGCCATTTTGACTTATTGAAAAGTTTTGACTTGCTCCTGTATATCATTGTCATGTGTTTTCAATTTTAAGTAAGGGTAATAATGGAAGAACTCATCACCCTCAATTTGCTTTTAATTTCTGAAATGGTAATTGGCTTTTGACAGCATATTGGCTTCTTACCACATGCCTGTTTCTTTTCCATAACTGCTTGCAACAACTCTTAACAAAAACTCTTCCAACATGTTCTGCTTTACTTTAAAATTCTAGGGGAGTCCTGGGAAACACATGAAGCATGGATCTACAGTTTAAGAGTTCTACCAGCAGACCATGAGCTTGCAGGAATTTAATTATTCTTCCTTGTAATTTTGAGTACTTCTGTTATCCATACTTGGCTGATTGGCATGCAATTGCCTATATTTTCCAAAGTTTTTTTCAAAGACAGATCAACATTGTCCTTCAAACTGTAGCTTCAACACAAAGCAATCACAGGGTTTTTTGAGCCAAGTGAGAGACAAAAATGAGAGACAAAAATCAAAGTGGAAAGCAGTTTTTTAACAGAATTTTTGAGGTGAGGATATAAGGTCTGACCAATTGGCCCACAGTTCCCCAGGCCTTCTTGGCTGTTTCCAGATAGATGAAGTGCACATGGGCCCTGTCAATTGAAATGGGCAACAGGTGTGCTCAGGCCCTTTCTGTTTCCCCCTGTCAGGCTCACAGCCTTTGTCCTCAAGTCCTTTGCCCAGGCCCGGCATCACATCTTCATAGAGGAGAAGCACATCCAGGATGCTTTGCACTGGCTGGCCTACAAACAGAAGGAGAACGGCTGTTTCCAGAGTTCTGGGACACTCCTGAACAATGCCATGAAGGTAACAAGTCTGCCTGGTTGTTTCTTTGTGAGGCTAGAACTTGGCCATAAGTCAGATGGGGCCAGTTGAGCTTCTTGAGCACACAGGGAGAAGGGATATATCCATGCCAATGGAGAACACTGGGGAGGGAGCCATGCAGCTCTCTATACTTACTGGTGATACCTTCACATCAGCTGCAAAAGGAAGGAGGCAAGCTAAAGGTCTGCAATGCAGAATAGTGCATTGCTCCTGCTGGAGTGGGAGAAAAGACTGAAGATATGAAGCTGGGTGGGCTCAGCATCTACTTCTGTGTTTCCCTGCAGGGTGGAGTGGACAACGAGGTCGCGCTGACAGCCTACATCACTATTGCACTGCTGGAGATTCCGCTGCCCGTGACTGTATGTGTCTGCACCCCAACCTGAGCCAGTTGTGCTGCATCAGTCAGTGGCAACACAATATTGACCAGAATTTGCTCCAGATTGGAAAAATGACTTGGTTGTTGAGCCCTGTGGTATAAGAACTGTAATTTTTGCTAAATCTGGGAGACATTGTACCCTACGGATTTCTAGACCACCTTCCAGCAGTCCCCTCCTGAAAGTTCAGTGGGATGATGTGCTTTTAGCAAGGAAAAAGCCTCATTTCACCCTACTCTTCTAATCACTGGCATTCTCTCCTTCCAGCACTCCGTGGTGCGGAATGCTCTGTTCTGCCTGGAAACAGCAGCAAATCAGAAAGAAAACCATGTGTACACCAGGGCACTGCTGGCATACGCCTTTGCCCTGGCAGGGAACAGGGAGAAGCGGAAGGCATTGCTTGACTCACTTGAAAAGGAAGCTGTGAGAAAGGGTGAGTGTTCCTGGTGGGACGTGGCTTTCACCAGCCTGACACCTTCCCGTGGTAAAATGGCTTTTGTTGGTGGGGCAGGGGCTGCAGGCACTGGCCTCTGGGGGTAGGGAAAGGTGGAGGGAGAGGAGAGACTTATGCCAAGGGATTACATTTTTGGGAAGTCCCTCTCAGGGCCTGGTCCTTCTTCTCTGCTCCGAGGGAGCTCACCAGGAAGCACCAGGCACCATCCCCTCGGTGCTGAGCCCTTGGGTGGCTCTGTTCCCACCTCTCCTCAGCCCACTCCTCTCACCACGCCAGGCACTGCCTGGCAAAGGCTTGGCAATGCTCAGGGACATTCCTTCCTTCCAGGGCACGGGCTCAATGTAGAACAAAGGTGCCCTTGCACAGCACGAGGCATGTCAGCCAGAGAAGGGATGGGTGAGCTGAGAGAGAAAATGAGCATACAGGGCATTTTGGAGGCCACAGCACAAGTTCTGAGTCATCAGGGAGAATCCTGTAATCACTTGGAACTCATCTGGCAAAGTCAGGCTGGACAGAGGGTTTGGCCAAGCAGTGGGTAGTGGAACTGTGATGGGAGTATCCCCCACACCTTTTGCCTTCTCCACCTGCAGGTGACTGGTAAGCCCTGGTCACATTGCTTGGGCCATTTGGCCTCACAGAGTTTGTCACTGCCTGACCCTGGCATTTCTACTCACAGAGGGAAGGAGTGGCATCCTCCTGAGGTCTCTGGTTCCCTGCAGTGCCCAGTTCCACAAAAGTCTGTGTGAATGTGGAGTCCAGGACAAAGTGGTGTCTAGGCCTGAGGCTCAGCAGTCTCATCCTCACTGAAAACCTGCAAAATGTGCAAACCTGACCCTTCCCACTTCAGCCTGCACGACAGACATATCCTGCAGGCTCTGTCCTCCCGCTGGAGCGGCAGCAGGTCACAAGTCCCTTGCAGTGTTTGACAGCAGCAATTGCTGGTTGTCTCTCTCTACCTCCTGTGCAGACGGGTCTGTTCACTGGCAGCGGCCTGGGAAGGAGCCCGAGGCTGATCTCCCGTACTATCGCCCCCGAGCTCCCTCTGCCGAGGTGGAGATGACGGCCTACGTGCTCCTGGCTCACCTCACCTCGCAGCCAGCCCCTGCCCAGGAGGAGCTGTCCTCTGCATCCCTGATTGCCAAGTGGATCAGCAGCCAGCAGAATCCCAATGGAGGCTTCTCCTCCACCCAGGTGAGCTGCTTCCCTGCGGCCACCCCACACATCAGTGTCAGGAGATGGGACATGTCAGAGAGCCAGGTGGGAGCACAGGAAGTTTTCTCAGGAAGGTGGGAACTGTAGCCCCACAATAGATCAATGCAGTACCCACCGTGGTTGCCAAGTTCTCCAGAGGCTACAGACAAATACATCAGGGAGTGGCCCTGGGAAGGGAAATATGCTGAAGCTGCTCTTTCCCCCTGTCTCTTCTTCTGAACACTGGAGAGGATGGAGGGGAGGCTGCCAGCTGAGAGAAAGGGCAGGCTGTCGGAGGACAGGCTGTGGAGAGGCTAATTGCATCCCCTGGGTGCTGGGACTCATCTCTTTCAGGACACAGTGGTGGCTCTCCAAGCCTTGTCCCTGTATGGAGCTGCCACCTATGCCAAGAGTGGGGCAGCTTCCAAAGTGGCCCTGCAGTCTGGAGGGGATTTCCAGCAAGATTTCCAAGTGGATCCCAGCAACCGGCTGCTGCTCCAGCGCGTGCCCCTTCCCCAGGTGCCAGGGGAGTACAACGTGGAGGTGTCTGGTGAAGGATGTGTCTACCTGCAGGTGAGGGTGATGGGGACAGCTGGCATCCTGGGAGGGGAGCCCCTGGCCAGGCTGGGGAGGACAGAATTGTAGGATCATCCAGGTTGGAAAAGACCCTGAGATCACTGAGTGCTTCCATTGAGTTAAAGGAGCGTAGAAACCAGGAGAGAGGGGAGAAGTGGAAGGTTGTGTAGGGAAGAGGATAAAAAGAGGAGAGGAATGTGGAGGATTGGGAGAGAAGGAGGGAAGGCCCTGCAGTGTGGAGGAGCTGTGAGCAGCGGGGCGGCTGGGTGGGGAGAGGCTCCCCTCTCTGCCACGTTGGCCTGCACACACACGCTCACACCAAGCTGCTGGCTGTCCCCTAGACAAGCCTGAGGTACAACGTGCAGCCCACGAAGGAGGAGGCGCCCTTCCTGCTTCATGTGCATACAACCCCAGAGGCCTGTGTGGACTCCAAGGCTCACAAGGTCTTTGACATCAGCATCAATGTCAGGTGAGCCTGCACTTTGGTCTGAGCTTTCCTGTTGGGCCATGGGAGCTGGGGGAGGTCTGGTTGTCCTCAGGGTGAGCCGGTCTGGGAGCCCTGGGAGTGCAGCACCTTCCTGGGAAGGTGGGCAGGTGGCAGCTGTTCTGTGAGGAGAGGCTCTGGAGGAAGGACTTGTCCTGCTGTGTGGGCAGCCCAGGGCTGGGCTAGTGGGAGGCTGTGTAGATGACTAGGAGAACCTGGCACAGCTGGAGAAGAAGGTGCTGGACTGCCAAGGCTTATTAGGGTGCCAAATGTTATGGAAATGCTGGAAGTGCGCCCAGCTTTGAGTTGATGTGCAGTGGATCTTTGTTTCTTGGTTCCTCAGTTACACCGGGGAGCGCAATGTCTCCAACATGGTGATTGTTGATGTGAAGATGCTGTCAGGATTTGTCCCCTTGAAGTCCTCTGTGAGGAAGGTAGGAGCCTGTTTGTTATATGAACAACATTGAATCATAGAGTCATTATGGCTGGAAAAGATCTCCATGTCCAACCTTCCACCAAATGCCACTGTGCCCGTATCACAACATGCTCCGTCTACTCTTTTTTAAAACTTTTTCTGGGATAGTGACTTCACCACTTTCCCACAAAGGCTGTTCCAATGCTTAATCTTTCTTTCTGTGAAGCAATTTCTCCAATTTCTCTAATATTCAACATGAATGTCCCCTGCCATAACTTGAGGACGTTTGCTCTTGTTCTGTTTCTATTTGCCTGAACAGGAGACTGTCCCTTGCCTTGCTGCAACCTCCTTTCATGGAGTTGTAAAGAGCAATAAGGATCCCCTGAGCCTCCTTTTCTTCAGGCTAAACAATCTCAGTCCTCTCAGCCACTCATCGTAAGATTTACATTCCAGTCCCTTTTCTAGGATCACTGTCTTTCTTAGGAGTTGCTTCAAGGTCTGAAGTGAGGGGTCCAAAACTGAGTGCTGATTTCAATGTGCAGCATCACCAGTGCTGCATGCAAAGAGAAAACATCCACTTTCTTATATTCGAGGCACCTTTCCAGTGTCTGCAGCAAACAACAAAGCATCAGGTTGATTTTGTCACTGTCATTTGCACATTTGACATGTGCAGTGTTCTCTTTTCATACATGTCTTAAGGCCAGTACAAGGGGAGACAATGTGATCAGTCTAGGAAAAACAGAATAAGTAATTTTTTCATTAGACTGATGATGGGCACTTTTATTTTCACTGTGCCCCATCAGTTCCCCATAAACATTGTCTGTGCATAATACATTCAAAAATAGCACTGTTTCCTTTTTCCCTTTGCTGATCTAAAAACATAACATTGGAACTCTTTAGGTGTTGGGTAACTGTGTGAGATACTGAGTAGATGCATGAATTGAAAAATAAAGGCTGTAATAATACGGTGCAGAACTAGCAAGCCAGAGGGAATGTATTTTCATTTAATTCTTCCATCACTGTGCTTGATCCAGTGCTAAGGCTCTTCTGGAGCCAGACTGCACTTCTTCATCCAGCCTGGTGGAGGGCTGGAGACCATGACACTTGTGTGGCACGCCCAGGAGGCAGTTCTGTGCTGCTGACTTAGTTCTTGGAGTACATCATACTCACAGGGCTGTGCAAGGGGCGCAGACAGACAACAATCAATGCAGTAACATCTTGGTCTTGTTTCTGCAGCTGGAAGGCCACCCTGTTGTTGAGCGCACAGAGCTGAATACCAACCATGTTCTACTATACCTGGAAAAGGTGAGGATGGGGCAGAAACACAGGTTTTGCTGCATAAAGCAAGAAATCTGGGACTCACAACTACCATGGCTTTGCTAAGAATGGGACTGAATATTTTACTGTCTCTTTCTGACTACAAACTCTAAGTTTTTAGACTTAATGCTACTTATCTCAAAGCTCTCAGCAGGCAGTCCCTCCACCCTCTGCACAGATCAGGCCCTGATTTCCCCACCAGCAGAGTCTCCCTGAGGGTGGGGAACAGTCCCAGGGTTTGCCCCTGCCCCTCAGCCAGTCCTACAGCCCGGTGTCCCCCCAGAGCATGGGTGGCTGGGGAGACTGCAGGGCCCTGGGGTCAGTGCAGAAGCCCAGGGGAGCCCCTGCAGTGCAGAGCCCACCCTGAGCCTCTACTGCTTCTCTTCCCCAGCTGGGCAGGGAGACCCTCAGCTTCTCCTTCACGGTGGAGCGGGACATCCCCGTGCGGGGCCTGAAGCCAGCCCAGGTGAAGGTCTATGACTACTACGAGACAGGTGAGTGCCAGGAGTGCCCGTGGGAGCCAGGAGGGGCAGTGGGAGCTGTGGGCACCCCCAGCTGCCCCAGCCTGGCACAGCACCCCAGCCCTGCCTGAGCTCTGCAGAGGGGCTGGGGTAGAGCCGTGTGTGCTGTGGGTCCTGTCTTCATTTCTGGCCCTGGAGTGTGGCCATGCCTGTGCTGCTTCCAGGCACACCTGCTGCTCCTTGTGCCTCTGCTGTCCTGGCTGCTGTGCCAGGGTGGCAGTGACAGAGCTCTTTGTCCCCACCTCAGCCCAGAGCCCTGGGAGGAGGTGTTTGAGGAGCCCTTGGGTGCACTGGGGTGGAGACCTGCTGGAGCTGCCTGTGCAGGGTGGCTCTGCCTTGCTGCCACTGCCCCCAGACAGGGCTGGGCCCTCACCTCAACTGGGATCTCTGGAAGAAACTGGGAATGGTGGCACCAGCCTGCTCTGGGGACCTGGGAAAAGCATCTCTCTGACACCCATCCCTCTGCCAGCAGTGCCAGGGGTCATGACAGCTCACTCTCTCCCCTTCTGTTTTCCAGATGAGTTTGCCACACAGGAATACAGTGCTCCCTGCACCACAGGTAGGTGCACACAAACAACTGAGATGCTCCAGCAGGGACTGTTGCAAGTTGTCTTGAACTAGAGTCTCTGTAGACCTTGTGTTTCCTTGCCCTGTGTCTACTCTCAGCATTTTCTTCTCTGTGCCTATTGCAGTCCCCATTTCAGTACAGAGACCAAAAGCAATGCTGCTAACCAGCTTCCTCTGTAAGACTGGATACAGCTTTCATTTTCCTTCCCTGAGTATAGCAGTCTCTGTGTTATTGCCTTTGTACAGTGGCAATTGTCATTTCCTCTGTGTCAGTGTCACTTTATCACTTTATAGAAATAAGATTCAAGTCTCCCTTGGGATGGAACATTAAATTCAGCCTTTTGTGTCTCTGCCCTTTTTAGGGCCACATCTGCTGTGCTGCAGACACTGCAAGGTACTGAGGAATTGTCTCCCAAATACCTTGGAGAAATGTTGATGCTATCCACATGTCTTTAACGAGGACTTTTTAAAATCTTCCTCAGATTAATTCTGCTTTCCCTTGGGAAATGCAGTTGCTGAGAGAGAATGTGTAATTGGATAGCTTATGTATCTCCAGGATGAATCTGCTTCCCTTCTCTGTAGCATAAATATTTTGAATGTGTCCAATCATTCCCATTCTGTTATCTGTCTGCAACTTGGGCATTTTTAGGTGAAGCAGTTTCTCATAGTTTAACAGGGCTTGAACTCACATAGCCACCAGAACACAGAGATATCCAGGGCTCTGGATACCATTCACCAGAATATTTATCTCACTTTGTCCTTTTCCCACCTCCAGTCCAGACTGAACAAGGAAATTCCTGAACAATGCATCTTGTTGGAGCCTTGCTGCATCAGCTGATGTGTCTCTGCCTCTAGAAGATCTTGTTAAGGGAGGAGTATTGAAATGTTAAAGGAAGACACCTCAAAAGCCAAAAGGAAGCAACACTATAAATAAATTAATTCTTGATTCTCATCAGATGTTGCTGGCCTTGTTTTCTGTTACTGTTACACTTGTCTCTCTTCCTATCCATGTCACAGCCTGAGATTTCAATCCATAGCCATCCATGGGATGTTTGGGAACTCCTCAGAAATACCAAAAAGCAGACAGCTTTTAGCAGTTGGGAGATTTTTCTCCATACTTGCCAGTTCTCTAAGGAGAGAGGACATTGTATCTCATTCATTATGCACTGGAAGTTACCTCTCTGCCTCTACAGAGGGTGTTTTCTGCAAGGTGATCCTTGGACATAAACCTCTGATCACATGTTGCCTTTGACTGCACTGTGAAATCACTGCTGTGAGGTGCAAGGACACTGTGAACCTGTCCAATCTGATCTTTTGCAGCAGCCCAGATAGAAGTAAAAGGAGAACCTGTGGACTTTCCCATTCTAGCAGCATCTGCTTGTTCTTAAACAGCTGAAGTGAAATCAGAGGGGGATTGGGACCTTACCATTCATAGAATTTTTTAGGTTGGAGAAAGCTTTACGATCAAGTCCTACCATTAATCCAGCATTGCTCAGTCCACTGCTAAACCATGTAGGTTACATGGGGTTGTTGTGACCCAAGTGTAGGACCCAGCACTTGGCCTCACACCCATGGATCCAGCCTGTTCAGATCCCTCTGCAGAGCCCTCCTGCCCTCCAGCAGACCAACACTCCCACCCAGCTTGGTGTTTCCTTCAGACTTACTGAGGGTGCCCTTGATCCCCTCAGGTCACTGATAATTAGGCAGGACTGGCCCCAACAATGAGCCCTGGGAACCCCACTAGTGACCAGCTGGATGTAATTCCATTCATCACCATTTTCTGGGCCTGACTATCCAGACAGTTTTTTATCCAGCAAACAGTGAACCTCTACAAGCAATGGACAGTCAATTTCTCCAGGAGAATGCTGTAGGAAATTGTGTCAAAGGCTTTACTGAAGTCTGGGTAAACTACATCCATGGCCCTTCCCTTACCCATTGAGTAGGGTCACCATGTCATAGAAGGAGACCAGGCTGGTCAAGCAGGACCTGCCTTTCCTAAACCTGTGCTAGCTGGGACTGATCACTGGTTCTCCTGTATGTGACACATGATGGCACTCAAGATAAACTTAGGCAAAATTTCAACCAAGAACCACTTTATGAGCAAAAACCCCTTGCATTTTTCGTAAGAACTTTATCCTCTTACCCTCAGTGGAGGTCCATTAATCTCTTCTAGGTTTTCTGAGTAATTTTTAATACATTTTTTTTCTTCTTCACAACTAGGCTTACAATGCTTCAGCAGATTTCAACGGGGAGGACCTGGATTCATGTCTCGTAATTTGGGTTAACATTTTTCATGTAAATTTTCCAAGTGGTTGTATTTTCTCTGGTCTAGATGTCTCACAGGGATGCAGAGACAGTCAGCCTCAGTTCAAGACATCATATGGCACCATATGTGTTATATGTACATGTTTCTACATGCAAAGGTGCCTTTTACCCTGCCAGTGTAAGCTTAACCCTCATTTCTCTGGAAAAGCAATTGCCTCATGGTAGAAAAAATAGATGGCTGTATTATTTTTAATTCAAAACAAAATGCAATTTAGCTGTATTAGAAATTTTGCTCAGCTGTCACTGAAGCTGGTTCATTCCACAGACTCCCCTGAATATGAGATGTCAAAAGGCCTTGGGTGTGTAAACCCCAAACATCAGAGAAGACAAAGTGACATAATATTAATATCTCACAAAATAGATGAAGAATTTTATTTGTTCCCAATGACACTGTTTGTACAGGCACACTAAACCGAAAATTGGATGGAACAGCCAACTGTGCATACTTTGGATGAACAACATGCCATAATACCTAACAATAAGCATTTCATGAGAATAAACAGGCACATAAGATTTTTTTTTTTGCATTCAAAAGTTAAAACCACAAATTCATGAGACAAAATGAAGAAAGGGGGATCATTCCTGGAGGTGTCTAAGAGGCCCACAGACAGTTTAATCAAAGTAACTATATGATTAAAATGAATGTACTATTTAAACTGGACTTATGCAGGTAGGTTAGTGGCAAATACATTACCTTCTCCTTGGGAATCTCCCAGAAGTAGCAGACATGAGATAATGGAAACTTACCCAAGAAATGTCAAGCTTCAACTGGAGAACAGGCCATTGTAAGTTTGCAGCCAAAGGCATAATGCATGCACACATCCCTCCTGCCCTCCAGCACTCTCTAATCATTGAGGAGGGAAGACTCAGTCTCCTCCCACTCTTCTACAAACAAGAAACAATCCCAGGAGCAGTGTTTACAGGGAAGATCACAGAGGCTGAATTTCATGTAACATCAGTTGATCTTCGGGCTGCCTAATGGTGGGAGACATGGATAGGCCTCTGCAGAGACCAACTCAATTGAGGTTATGGTTTGTAAGCCAGGGGAGAGAAACTGTTCCCAAGAATACCTGTCCTTCTCTATTGATTAGACTGCATCTCAGATGAGAAGTTCAGAGAACATAACACAGAGACATACATTTGAAAGGCTGACTCCCACTTAGATCATTCTGTCCTCTTTTTTTTTTTTTCTGCTCACTTGTTAGCCTTATTTCCCTGCACACAGGCATTGTTAGATGTGTTACTCTTTAACCTAAGAAGCCAGGGAGACGAAAGCTGTGACTGAAAGATGCACAGGAAAAATTAGAATTGGGAACAAACTGTTCAAAAATCATTGGTGAGTACAGTTAATTTATTTGTAAAGTTCACTTTCCATTCCATGCAGGCACTATTAATCTGTCACGCTGTGGTGGTGGTGGGGAGGCAGGCAGATTCCAGCATCTGGGAGTGTTCTTCAATCATTTCCCTGTTCTACTTCCTCTGCAAGGATGAAAGAAGATGGGAGGGGGGAGGAGTCAGAGAGATATGTCCATCTGCTTTCTAAGGTTGAGAGACAGAGGGAGCAAGATGTGGATGTGGAAGCCAGGTTGTGTGTGAAGCACAGTATAGGGGAGAGAGTTGCTGTTTTACCAGGGTGGTGGGTTATCCACAGCACTCACTACTTGTGTCACCTTCAAGGCAGCGAGAGGGCTGTAATTCTCCCTGCCCCACTGGGAGAGATAAGCAGAGTGAGATTTGTCACAACTGAGACGGACACAGGAGCACAGTGAAAACAGGCAAGGCTGGTCGGTGTAGCAGTGAGACATGTTCTGTTTATTTCTCTGCAAAGTGTGGAAGAAATCTGCTGTACTCTACTGCCCTACTAAACAGGGCAGGGAAGGAAGCTTGGCAACTGAGATCTGCCTTTTAGTCAGTGCAAGCCACCTTTGTACATTTAGACGAGTGGATGAGCCTCTTAAGTAGCAATTTCCCACCACCCTTTCCAAGGAAGATAATTTTTTTCAAGTTTTTCAGAACTGGGGAAAAGTAGCCTAAAATCTAAGGTCTCCCCGTGAGACTCACACTAGACAGGCAGACCACACCAAAATACCCTTTGGAAATGTGTTACTGTCAACTCAATGTTTGGACTTATGCACATTTTTGTATGAAGGAAGGCTGTAGGTCCAGAATCAGCAGAAAATACCTGTACCTATGGACACAACCCAAATTAACAAGCAGTATGGAATAGAAGTGTAGGAGTTTCCTACTTTTTCAGATAAAAACACTAAAGGAGATATATGCCACCATTTACCACCAGCAAAAGGCAAAGCTTTTGCCTTCTCCAAGTCCAAATCACTTTTTCTCTGTTCTTAGGTGTCAGAGCCAGTTCCTGTGAAAAACCATTTCCCAGGAACTCTGCTTTCCAGAAACCTCCGTATTCCAAACACCTGAAACTGGGCAATTGATGGAAAGCAAGACCTGCCAGTCTTCTTATTGGAAGACTCCATACAGGACAGGAGAAATAACCTTGGTCAGAGCTTTTTACAGAAGCTCCTTTTTACCTGTGCTCCTAAGCCAAACACACGTGGCCTTGCATTGCAGAGAATCCCCCAAAGATGACAGTATTCTGTCCTGCCAGCTCAGACTCCAAATCAAGGCTGAGGGCCGGCTGCCCAGGGTCATGAGGCACAGCTGCCTCCTGAGAGACCCTGGGGCAGCAGAAACCTGAGCAGGAAGCAGCTGTTCCTGCAGACAGTAGAAACCAAAGGCAAACTTGCCATCTCTGTAAACTCTCATGCTCTCTGTTTTATATGCAAGATCTGTGCCAAGTAAGTTGGGCCAATGCCATCCAAATTCAAACAGGAAGAGACAAGTGCTGGCTGGAAGACCAGAAATATAATGAAGAAGATGTGGAGAGCAGTAAAGGAAGCAGTACCCTACCTGTGATGCAGGGAGCACTGTATTCCTGTGTGGCAAACTCATCTGGAAAACAGAAGGGAAGGGAGAGAGTGAGCTGTCATGACCCCTGGCACTGCTGGCAGAGGGATGGGTGTCAGAGAGATGCTTTTCCCAGGCGCCCAGAGCAGGCTGGTGCCACCATTCCCAGTTTCCTCCAGAGATCCCAGCTGAGGTGAGGGCAGCCCCAGTCCCAGCCCTGTCTAGGGGCAGTGGCAGCGAGGCAGAGCCACGCTGCACAGGCAGCTCCAGCAGCTCCAGCAGGTCTCCACCCCAGTGCACCCAAGGGCTCCTCAAACACCTCCTCCCAGGGCTCTGGGCTGAGGTGGGGACAAAGAGCTCTGTCACTGCCACCCAGGCACAGCAGCCAGGACAGCAGAGGCACAAGGAGCAGCAGGTGTGCCTGGAAGCAGCACAGGCGTGGCCACACTCCAGGGCCAGAAATGAAGACGGGACCCACAGCACACACGGCTCTACCCCAGCCCCTCTGCAGAGCTCAGGCAGGGCTGGGGTGCTGTGCCAGGCTGGGGCAGCTGGGGGTCCCCACAGCTCCCACTGCCCCTCCTGGCTCCCACGGGCACTCCTGGCACTCACCTGTCTCGTAGTAGTCATAGACCTTCACCTGGGCTGGCTTCAGGCCCCGCACGGGGATGTCCCGCTCCACCGTGAAGGAGAAGCTGAGGGTCTCCCTGCCCAGCTGGGGAAGAGAAGCAGTAGAGGCTCAGGGTGGGCTCTGCACTGCAGGGGCTCCCCTGGGCTTCTGCACTGACCCCAGGGCCCTGCAGTCTCCCCAGCCACCCATGCTCTGGGGGGACACCGGGCTGTAGGACTGGCTGAGGGGCAGGGGCAAACCCTGGGACTGTTCCCCACCCTCAGGGAGGCTCTGCTGGAGGGGAAATCAGGGCCTGATCTGTGCATAGGATGGAGGGAATGCCTGCTGAGAGCTGGGACAGAGTTGTCTCCTATGAGACGGACAAGGTGAATGACTTGTTGATGTTCAGTGTTTACAAACCCGGAGATGTTAGCAGTGCTCTCCATCTCCCTTTTTGTTGTTGCCATTGTGCTTCAGCCCTGGGTTAGTCCTCACCTGCTCAATGTACAGCAAAACATGGTTTGTGTTCACTTCTGTTCGCTGGATCTGGTGGAACGGTGTGTTTGAGAGCTGGAAAAAGGAGATGTGGAGGAGGTTGATGATCTGAAGGGAAGTTAGTCAATCCTCCTCAGTTTCTCCCCACCACGAAAATCTCACCATGTAGGTGCAGAGAAGTAATGCACAGGAATTGTACTTCCCAGGGGACTTGTCAAACACTCTTGTATGAAGCCCTGCATACTCAGACTACCCCCAACTCCCACCATCTCAGCCTCTTTCACCTTCCTGACACAAGAATGGAATGAGGGACCAGCACAGTCATGGCTGTCATATATCTCCCAAGGCTTCTGATTCCCTGGTATTAGACCTGATGGTCTCCTTCCAGCTTTTGATCTGGGGCTAAACAGCAAATACAACTGCAAGCTAGCACAAGAGCTTGAGGAGTGGGAAGGGAATGCTGCTTCTGGCATCCCTCATTCCCCCCTGCTCCAGAGCTGAGGGTGGGAGGAAAAGATGGATAGGTCTAAGGGTGGAGAAGACACCAGGAAAATAATTGAATGCTACTTTAAATAAATTGATGCCACAGATTAAAAACAAATATACTCAAAGAAATGCTTCAAACAGCACCCTACCTTCCTCACTGAGGACTTCAAGGGGACAAATCCTGACAGCATCTTCACATCAACAATCACCATGTTGGAGACATTGCGCTCCCCGGTGTAACTGAGGAACCAAGAAACAAAGATTCACTGCACATCAACTCAAAGCTGGGCGCACTTCCAGCATTTCCATAACATTTGGCACCCTAATAAGCCTTGGCAGTCCAGCACCTTCTTCTCCAGCTGTGCCAGGTTCTCCTAGTCATCTACACAGCCTCCCACTAGCCCAGCCCTGGGCTGCCCACACAGCAGGACAAGTCCTTCCTCCAGAGCCTCTCCTCACAGAACAGCTGCCACCTGCCCACCTTCCCAGGAAGGTGCTGCACTCCCAGGGCTCCCAGACCGGCTCACCCTGAGGACAACCAGACCTCCCCCAGCTCCCATGGCCCAACAGGAAAGCTCAGACCAAAGTGCAGGCTCACCTGACATTGATGCTGATGTCAAAGACCTTGTGAGCCTTGGAGTCCACACAGGCCTCTGGGGTTGTATGCACATGAAGCAGGAAGGGCGCCTCCTCCTTCGTGGGCTGCACGTTGTACCTCAGGCTTGTCTAGGGGACAGCCAGCAGCTCGGTGTGAGCGTGTGTGTGCAGGCCAACGTGGCAGAGAGGGGAGCCTCTCCCCACCCAGCCGCCCCGCTGCTCACAGCTCCTCCACATTCCTCTCCTCTTTTTATCCCCTTCCCTACACAACCTTCCACTTCTCCCCTCTCTCCTGGTTTCTACGCTCCTTGATCTCAATGGAAGCACTCAGTGATCTCAGGGTCTTTTCCAACCTGGATGATCCTACGATTCTGTCCTCTCCAGCCTGGCCAGGGGCTCCCCTCCCAGGATGCCAGCTGTCCCCATCACCCTCACCTGCAGGTAGACACATCCTTCACCAGACACCTCCACGTTGTACTCCCCTGGCACCTGGGGAAGGGGCACGCGCTGGAGCAGCAGCCGGTTGCTGGGATCCACTTGGAAATCTTGCTGGAAATCCCCTCCAGATTGCAGGGCCACTTTGGAAGCTGCCCCACTCTTGGCATAGGTGGCAGCTCCATACAGGGACAAGGCTTGGAGAGCCACCACTGTGTCCTGAAAGAGATGAGTCCCAGCACCCAGGGGATGCAATTAGCCTCTCCACAGCCTGTCCTCTGACAGCCTGCCCTTTCTCTCAGCTGGCAGCCTCCCCTCCATCCTCTCCAGTGTTCAGAAGAAGAGACAGGGGGAAAGAGCAGCTTCAGCATATTTCCCTTCCCAGGGCCACTCCCTGATGTATTTGTCCGTAGCCTCTGGAGAACTTGGCAACCACAGTGGGTACTGCATGGATCTATTGTGGGGCTACAGTTCCCACCTTCCTGAGAAAACTTCCTGTGCTCCCACCTGGCTCTCTGACATGTCCCATCTCCTGACACTGATGTGTGGGGTGGCCGCAGGGAAGCAGCTCACCTGGGTGGAGGAGAAGCCTCCATTGGGATTCTGCTGGCTGCTGATCCACTTGGCAATCAGGGATGCAGAGGACAGCTCCTCCTGGGCAGGGGCTGGCTGCGAGGTGAGGTGAGCCAGGAGCACGTAGGCCGTCATCTCCACCTCGGCAGAGGGAGCTCGGGGGCGATAGTACGGGAGATCAGCCTCGGGCTCCTTCCCAGGCCGCTGCCAGTGAACAGACCCGTCTGCACAGGAGGTAGAGAGAGACAACCAGCAATTGCTGCTGTCAAACACTGCAAGGGACTTGTGACCTGCTGCCGCTCCAGCGGGAGGACAGAGCCTGCAGGATATGTCTGTCGTGCAGGCTGAAGTGGGAAGGGTCAGGTTTGCACATTTTGCAGGTTTTCAGTGAGGATGAGACTGCTGAGCCTCAGGCCTAGACACCACTTTGTCCTGGACTCCACATTCACGTGGACTTTTGTGGAACTGGGCACTGCAGGGAACCAGAGACCTCAGGAGGATGCCACTCCTTCCCTCTGTGAGTAGAAATGCCAGGGTCAGGCAGTGACAAACTCTGTGAGGCCAAATGGCCCAAGCAATGTGACCAGGGCTTACCAGTCACCTGCAGGTGGAGAAGGCAAAAGGTGTGGGGGATACTCCCATCACAGTTCCACTACCCACTGCTTGGCCAAACCCTCTGTCCAGCCTGACTTTGCCAGATGAGTTCCAAGTGATTACAGGATTCTCCCTGGTGACTCAGAACTTGTGCTGTGGCCTCCAAAATGCCCTGTATGCTCATTTTCTCTCTCAGCACGCCCATCCCTTCTCTGGCTGACATGCCTCGTGCTGTGCAAGGGCACCTTTGTTCTACACTGAGCCCGTGCCCTGGAAGGAAGGAATGTCCCTGAGCATTGCCAAGCCTTTACCAGGCAGTGCCTGGCGTGGTGAGAGGAGTGGGCTGAGGAGAGGTGGGAACAGAGCCACCCAAGGGCTCAGCACCGAGGGGATGGTGCCTGGTGCTTCCTGGTGAGCTCCCTCGGAGCAGAGAAGAAGGACCAGGCCCTGAGAGGGACTTCCCAAAAATGTAATCCCTTGGCACAAATCTCACCTCTCCCTCCACCTTTCCCTACCCCCAGAGGCCAGTGCCTGCAGCCCCTGCCCCACCAACAAAAGCCATTTTACCACGGGAAGGTGTCAGGCTGGTGAAAGCCACGTCCCACCAGGAACACTCACCCTTTCTCACAGCTTCCTTTTCAAGTGAGTCAAGCAATGCCTTCCGCTTCTCCCTGTTCCCTGCCAGGGCAAAGGCGTATGCCAGCAGTGCCCTGGTGTACACATGGTTTTCTTTCTGATTTGCTGCTGTTTCCAGGCAGAACAGAGCATTCCGCACCACCGAGTGCTGGAAAGAGAGAGAGACTGAACTAGAGTTGATCATACTGAGCTCCATCATGGGAAAACAGGAATAGGGATGGTACCTGTGGGTCCTTAGCATCTCACTGTCTAGCCTGACAAAGATTTTACCTTCCCTGCTCCCTAATTCCTAGAACAAATAGGCAGCCAAAGGCTGTTCCTTACCTTGAATCTACTTTTCTTTAATGTCTTCTTGTAATGGTTTTTCCCGGTTTGATTTAAAGACTGTGAAGCAGGGCTCCAATCATTCTTCATTGAGAAGAATTACTGGCCTGATTGTGTTCTGGTGTAAGAAGAGTTCTCTGAAATACTTCCTTGCTTTAGGTGTAATAAATATTTGTTTTCCTCCTCCAGCTATCACCCTGAAACTCTTCTCTGTCTCGCCCTCTGCTCTATCCTTTCCTTTTTGTTTGTTTCCCCTTTTCCAGGGCATTTTGAAAAAATTTTACTTGCTGGAAGCAATGTAGTTTCTAATTTGATGGTGAACTCTGTCTCCATACAAGAAAAATATATGGGTTTTTTTTGTATTTTCTAGGATGTTTTTTGATGTTCACATTATCAATGCATGTATTGATTTTAGAGTGCAATCACTACAGCAAAGTAAAATGTAGGTACCTTACATGGTGTTATGAGTAACAGACACTGTTACGCCACAACCTTTCAGCAAGACACTACTACTCCTCATTTGTGATGGAAAAGCTGCTATAAAATTGAAAAAGTAGCTCTGCAGGGAGAGCATGCCATGACCTGAAAGCTAGCAGCACACTTACAGCTTAATAAGGGGTCTAGAAGGAAAAGACATATTCTTCTGTTGCTTTGTGCTTTGACTTTCACTATGTGTGTACTGTAAGATGAAATCTTTTGTTATTCCTTTTGGAGAAGCAGTTCATCTGGTTTTAAGAAAGCATAGAATAAAACCAAAATTGCTTGAGTCTATGCCTACTACTGTTTGTAAGGTAAATACTGGGGAGGAGTGCAGTCTAATGACAGGATGTGACAGTAGACACACATGCTAAGGACAGTGCTATTAAGGTTTTTATGAGGGTTTAATATGGCTTATTTTGCTTATTGAAATACTCTGTGTGAGCCTTAATTAGTTAAGGGCTGTGCTAATCTTAGTTCATGCATCTTAACTTGAAATGCCTCCATACCCCCACTCAGATTGTGACAAACCCCTTCCTTCACGTTCAGTGGCAGTTTTGGACTCAGACAGGGAGTTGAAAACATCCTCATTGTCCAATATGGCTCTGCCTGAGAGCTTGGCTTCTAAACACAACACACAACAAAGAAAGAATGCTCTTCTGGTGAAGTTAGTGCCATCCATGTCACCTTACTGACAAAACAATTCCTTCTGCTTGTTCTTGCAGGAAAAACCTTAGACACAGAATATTCCCTACTACATTTGGGGCAGAGGGATTACAAAAGCCTGGCAACCATGCTGGCTCAGCTGTCCTGCTGCTGTGATCCATACCCCAGTTTTACCTGCACCACCACCTTGTCTCAGAGTGAGGGGATCAGAATGACCAACCCCACACGGCTCTTAAGTAGGGCTCAGGCTTTTCACAGAGTGCCATGATGGTATTCCCTATAGGTACACCTTATTCTTCAAGCATTAAGGATGGGGATTTACCATAAAACCATCTAGAAGAAGTAGAAAAAATGACAATGAATGCCTGAGTGTGCCATCCTATTTTACAGACCTGTGGTGTTGTATCTGCCCAATAGGCCCAAGAGTGGTTCAACAAGATTGTACTATTCTAAGCAACAGGATTGTACTATTCTAAGAAACAAAAGGAGATTCCTATAGGTGTAGAAAACCTATTTGGCTCACTTCAGAGAATTAAATATTATTTAACTCACTGTCAATCCAAGCTGTATGGAGCAAATCCGTTATCATCCACAAAAGAACTCTGAAAAATGTTAAGTGAAATGTGTATATAAGATGGGACATTTATACAAAGGAAAATGGAGGAAGATGTTCCTTCAGTCTAGGCTTAAATGGAAAGACTATTCAGACAGGATTTCTTCTTTCCAAAGGTAAAGGGACCTTATAATCTGGGTGTGAGAACTCTAGTAGGGCAGGTTAGTATCTGTGGCTCAGGTTGGGGTGCAGACACGTACAGTTACAGGCAGAGGAATCTCCAGCAGTGCAATAGTGATGTAGGCTGCCAGTGTGACCTCGTCATTCACTCCACCCTGCAGGGAAACACAAAAGTACTTGTTGATCCCACGCAGTGCCTGGCTTCTCCCTGTGCTACATATCTACATCCTGCAGGGACAAATTCTCCCTGGCCTCCTTTTCATGCTGTGTCCTTCAGAAGATGCTGCAGACTTCTTCCTGCTTCTGTGACAGCCCACATATATAACTCCTCACTCCTTCCCACACCCCAAGTGCTGAAATAACTCTGCCAGTTATTTGATGATAACTGACATCAGATCAGTTCATCAGAAATAATGATGCCAGAGTGACTTATGGTCAAGTTCCAGCCTGACAAAACCCATGTGCAGCCAACCAGGAGACTGGTTACCTTCATGGCATTGTTCAGGAGTGTCCCAGAACTGCGGAAACAGCCGTTCTCCTTCTGCTTTTGAGTAAGCCAGTTCAAAGCATCCTGGATGTGCTTCTCCTCTATGAAGATGTGAGGCCGGGCCTGGGCAAAGGACTTGAGGACAAAGGCTGTGAGCCTGAAAGTGATAGAGGGAACCAAGACATCCTGAGTTAGGGCCTGTATCCATCAGACATCATAGGGCCCATGTAACTTCATCTCCACATCCATTCCAAACTCCACAGTGGCCAAGTACAAGAGAACACTGAGGAGTGAGAGGGCATGAAGAGCAGAACTGAAAAGCCAGAGGTACTGAAGTCTTACCAGGTATTTCCAACTTGCCCATAATGTGGCCCAAAGGTGCTATAAGAACCATCCCGGTGTTTGTACTTCAATTGCCTTTGATACCCTGAAATGAAGAGTGAAAATATATTTCAGTTCAGCAACTGCAGTGCCTTTCAAGGAGCCATGCAAAGGAAATGCAGCAATGAGACACACTGTCCCCCTTGGCTGTGGCACAAATGTGACCTATGCTGCTCAGTATTACAAAGGAAGTTCAGGAAAACCCCCAGCTCAGAATATCTCTATTCTTGTGTTCTTCCTCTCTCCAAAAACATCTGGGGACTGGCTATCTGTGGTCATTGCTGCTCTCTGCCCAAGACTTCATGAGGAGAGGTAAGTGCATTCCGGACTTGAGAGAAATGGGAGAATGGTTCCTAGAGGAGAACTGATTAAAAATATGAGTCCTACCCTGGATAGGAATGCAGAAAACAGGATAATTTTCTTTGGAGGAAGTACAATTTTCCTGCAAAAATAACAGTCACAACAGCACCTTGCTACCTGGCAAATGCCCACCATGTAGGTATGTACTGATGTGTCTGTCATCATGCCCTAGCTAATGTAGTAAAATTCTGTCCTGGTCAAAGATGAGCAATACTTTCTACACCTCAGTCGTAAGGAGAATTCAAGATCTACATAAGCAGCTGCCATGATTAATGGCTATAGTCTGATTTATGTATTTCATATAACCCTTTTCTTATGGAGGGAAATCCAAAGTTATTGACAGCCCTGGACTTTTTCTGTGTTCCTGTTTGGATGCTGTTTTCTCTCACCCTGTACCTTCAACTGAGCGTCGGATTCCTTCTTACAGATACTGTGTTGTATAACCCTAACCTGCCAGGACCCTGCTCCTTCCTCAAGACAGCTTCCAGCAGATCATCCAGGCCAGTGGCCAACCATGTCTTTATCCAGTAGCCAAGGTAAGGGTTGAACAAAGCAAAAGCTCACCGCTCACTAAGTATCCAATGGCCTTGGATTTGACCTCTTCACTCAGCTGCCCTGTCTTGTTCAGATAGTCCAGGACGTAGATGTTGGGTGCAAACAGGACCATGTTCTGCTCCCCACAGCCAAAGGGCATCTGGAGGAGCTGGTGCAGGTTCTGCATGGCAGTGCCCATGATGTCACCTGGGCAGTGGGACAATTCACAGTGTAAATTGGCCATTAGACTGAGCACAGCCTGAAGTGGCAATGTTTCAAAACAGCACGTGACACTTTGAGGAGGTTTCACTTACCTAGCACTGAGAAATATGCTCTGGCAGAGCCATCCACCACAGTCTCTGGGAGAACCAAGGAGACTGTCTCTGACACGGACTCTTCTGGGATAAAAAGCAGATTAATTTGGTTACAGTTGTGGATGTATCTACAATGCATGGGTAGCAGATATCCACGGGTGAGACACTATCCCCTGAAGAGGGGTTTCCTGACTTTCAACAAATCCATTCATCTCTAACTTTGGTGATGAAGTTTCCCATCCTGCAAATTTTGTGTAGGGCCCACAATACCCACACACACAGATTGTCAGGGACTTCTACATGGCACCATCCACCAGCCTTGACTGACAAATACACCTTTTCCAGCCTATTTTTCTGGCCTTTTCTGCTTTGGTGGGCAGACCCGGCTTACTGCAGAGTCTGCAGGTTTGTGATTTTACATCTGTTAAATGAAAGGCATTAGAGATAACCATATCAAATCCCAAATACTCTCTCCTTGCATTGACCTGGCCAGCCTCATTTCCTAAAAGATGTGCTTCTCCCTCTCTAACTGTAGACATTATTGCATACTCAGGTCTTCTTCTACAGGAAGAAATGTTTTCACTAACACACATTTAATTCGTTCAGTTTTATCAGATCCCTACATCTTTCTTCTCAGAGTGGAGCACTCACAAACCTTTTAGCACACCTTTGTCTTTAGTTTCTACCTCAACAAAGAAGGTTTTGGAAAACTAATGGCTCTTACCAGATGCACAGAGCAGAGAGTTGTATGTGGTTTCCACTTCAGTCCCTTCCGGCTTGGGGAAAAAGGCAAGGAAAAAAAAATGCAAAAAATGAGAAACAACAGCAACAAAGAAAAGAAAGAAATATCAAAAAGGAAAGTAAAAAGCACTCTGAAAATTCAGAAATTTTTCTCTTCCATGTGCTAAACTGAGGATAATTGAGGACTGTAACATACTGGCTAATTACAAGTATGAAATGTAATACATTTTTTTTTCTTTCTTGTTACTGAGAGAGGCCCTGCAGCTTCACAGGTCATGATGGAGATAACATGCAAGGTGATGTTATCAACAGAGACACAGGAGCTGGTCATTGAAGTTGCCACTCACTGTGGCCCAGCCCAGCAAAGCTCTCCAGGCAGGCTGTGGTGATGGCTGAGTGCCTGGCACACTGGGAGGATATGTGTGCAAGAACTTTGACTGGTGGCAGCTAGAGCACTCCAATGCACCTACAAGTGACCTGCTACAACAACCAGAATTTAAATGTGTGCCATAGTCAACTGGTTTATAAATTCTAGTCTAGTCTTCAAAGTCAGAAAAGAATCTCTCTTTTATGTTGAGATGGGTAAAAATATTTTGCAGAAAACTCAGGAATCAAATGTTTACTAGAAAACTTTTTTTTGTCAGAATTTATTTTAGTGAGATCCCTGCACCAATTCTTTAACCTCTAAATAGGAGAGTTCCCATTGTTTCACTATTGGTTTCCAGCTTTTGCCAGCTGATATTTTCTTACCAGCATGTAAACAATAGTGTTATTGTCTTCACTTTGTCACAATCAGAATACATTGTCTCTCATTCTTCAGTATGAAAAGACAGAAAAAATATTAAAAGAACAGGGAAAAAGAAAAGAAAAAAGTTTTTTGGATAAACTGTGACAGAGCTAAATGCTTCTGTTTGAAAAGGGACCTTCTTGCTTGTTTCAGTCATTCTGATATGCAATCAAATGAGATATCTATTGTTTTGTTTGATTTTCAATAGGAAATTAAAACATACAGACTGTATTTGTTTAAAAGATTTTCTTTTCCAGATGAGAAATTCCTGGGTGAAAAAAATGCCCTTTTTCCAAAGAGCTCTCAATGAGGCTTGGTTTCTTGAGGGGCAGGAAGATGCCCTGGGGCCTCTGGCACACTCTTCTCTCTCTCTGGGATGCACTGCCTGCTGCAGGGAATATTGTCATCAATGTGCTCAAGACAATGCAGCTTCACCCCAACATGTTACACTGTATCCATCCCTGCTAATTAATTGTTCAGCCTTGGATGCTAATTTCCGATTCCATCCCATCAGGGCTTGCTGTAGATTAATCACCACGTTACAATAACAGGAAAGGATGAGCAATCTCTCAGACACTCCAACAGAAGTAACTCTTGTACTTGTTCAGTAATTTATACTCCCCTGCCATCTGTGAGAAAAGACTTTACAGTGCTCTATCTTCCTGTATCTTCAAAGAACAAAACAGTCTTTCTGGTACTTTTTGTTTGGTAATAGCATCACTGGGAATCTTATACTGAGGATTAATTTATGACTGGCAACTTATTATGTGACAAGCTATGTTTTTATCATTGCAAAACGCTGCTTAAGAAATGTACAAAAGAATGTAAAAATGAAAGGTTAGTTATACTGTTTTGAACATTCTTAGAAGTGTAATAAAAACAATTCAAAACAGTGGTGGTAATTTTGTTTAGAAATATTGTAGTGACTATTCCATATTCCAGAGACTTGGCCATGGGTTGGAGGAAAAGAATAAGCTTTCTGGATAGTGTTTTATTCACAGCCCATCTCTGTGATTTATTACAGGCAAACCCAAGGATTTCTCATTTATCTCTGATATGATGTGTCTCGGAAAAACCTGTCATTATTGCCTGCCTTATTATTCCTGTCCCTCTATGTAATGTAAGACTCTGCTTTGACTGTGAGATGGCAACATTATGAATTATGGGCTCTATTGGCCTGTGTTAGATTTATCAGTGCTTCTTTTGTAAAAGCTTGCAGAATAAGAGTCCCACAAGCCATTATTGCTGCTCTCACGGCTAAACCAGAAAACCTTTATCACACAGCAGCTCTTGCTGTTACTATTGCTACTTTTCTGTGCCACCAAAATTAGCAGCCCACGCACCTCCACCAGCAGCTGCCTGATGACCGTGTCCTTGCGCCCTTTCTCAGGGGTCTCCACAATGTTGTTCCCGCAGGGCTGCTGGTTCTGCAGGGCCTCAGTGGTCACTGAGAACTCCACCTGCCCTGGAGGAAACAGGGGTCAGTCAGCCCTGCCAGGCAGAGCCAGGGAAATATGGGTTTGTGTTTGTGCTGGGAACTCTGTGATGTGTTACAGAGAAGCTTTTCCAAGAGGAGAACTAAATCTGAGACAGGGTTTTATCTTGATCCAGATGCAGCCTTCTGGATCATCATGCCCCTTTGCAGCCTTCCAGACCACCTCCTTTGGGTGGATCATCTCCACCCAAGCAGGTGTTAGTCTATCAGCATGAAGAGTAGTGAAGGGGAAGACCAACTCATAAATCAGATGGTCTTTTTCTCGAAGGCTTCAGAGAAAGTGAGTTTTGATTAAAAAATTTCAGACCCAAACCTGTTAAGACATTCTTAGCTCCAGAACTGGAATGTCTGAGTTCTTTGCATGCATTAAGGAAATCTGTGATTTCTATTAAATTGTTGGGAAAGCCATGGCCTGCAACACATCGTTTGTTTAGGACCTGGAAACATTACACCCAGGGTAGTGTGTCAGCCTCAGGGTTGGACTTCTGACATAGAGAAGATCCTTTCGAACAGGTTTGGAGTCACCTAGCTCCTCACACCAAAGATCTGATGCCATACACTGATATCTGATCACAGTATCTTCTTGTCATTTGGTCTCTTACCTAGAGATCTTGGTGTTACTGCCCAAGCAACAGTTTTCCTTTCATTCACACAGATGCAGTAGGATTCTTCCTGTTTCCCCACTGGTACAGCCAGGAAATGAGTAGATTCAGCCAGAGACACACTGACCTGCCAGGTGTACAGAGAGGGGTCATGAGGTGTGGACTTGGAGAGAAGCTGGAGTTGTTGCAGACAATGCAGTACACGGACCTGGTTATACCATGGGACTCAGGAAATTATGGGCATTGCAGAACAAGAACTGCCAGACAAAGGAGGAAATGACTGAAATTTGTTCAACTGTAGGAGATCAGGGAGGTAAGTGTAGAGAACAGGACAATTTCCTTTCCTTTGGAAAGGAAATCAATTCTGGGAAAATTAATACCACAGACCAGTTGTGCCATGAATTAAAGACCTCCCTCATGATGAGTTAGGTGAAGAGATAAAACACCAGCAGTGGGAAAGCTAGTAAGGGAACAAAGAAAAGTAGAATAAGGGAGCAAGGAAAAGTGGAATAAAGAGCCTGGAAATAACAAACAAAATAGGAAATACAGGGGCATGAGTAAGAGTGCATTGGAATGACTGGATAAGTTTCCCTCCTTGTTTCAGCTTCATTCCTTTTAGAATAAAAATCTGTATTTACAAAAAAAACCCAACAAACAAACAAAAATAAAGCATCAAAAAAACCCACAACCAAAAAAAAAAAAAAAAAAAAAAAAAAAAAAAAAAAAGGCAAAAAAACCCCCCACCAAAAATAAAAGCAAAAAAAGCAGCAAAGGTGATCTTTTTTTTTGTTAGGAAAAAAAGTACAAGAATGGTGAAGCTGCATAGATCTCCTCAGTGCTTTACAGACAGACGCAACAAATTACAGGAAGTCTGCACATTCCAGCAAATCTTCTGTGAAGTTTTGTGAGATGAGACTAAACGCTGAACACAAATATCCACCCTGGTGAACCTGGAATTTCCATTTGGATATGCAATGATTCTGTCATCTGTGAAGAACCCAAGTTCTCTATTTCTGTAGAACAATGACAAAAATTTGTGATGACAAGGCTGGGGGTCTCAGTAGCAGAGCTTCAGGCTCTGAATCAAATGCAGCTTCGAAAACTTTGTCAGGAAAACACATTCCCTCTTCATTGAATACAACAAGGACCCGTATATATGTCCACCTATATGAAATTACATTTTCAGATCAGTCATCTGGCTTGGAACACCCTGTTAAAAGTGGCCCACTGTAGTGTCCCTGAGGCTGTTAGGCTGAGCAAAGCTGTGAACATCTCTTACCCTGATGCAGGCAGGCAGGTAGTTGAAAACGGTGGCTTTCAGCGTGAAGGACTCCCCACGCACCACAGAGTAGGGCATGGTGAGCTCAACAAAGAAGGGCTGGAAGGCTCTGAGGGACACTGTTGGGGACAGGCCAAAGCCTGTGTCTGCTGAAGTGCAGAATGCATTGGCTTTCCACTCAGTGATGGTGTCAGGGATGGTCACTTCCAGATCAGCTTTTCCCGCAGAGCTGGTGAGGGACAGAGAACAAGATTTCAGTTATATTCTGGTGTTCATCTATTCTCCTCTCAGCCTACTGAACAACGTCTATTGAGAGCAAACCCCATACCAGCTGGGATATAGGCACTGGTTTTTGCATGTTCCTCTAAAGCATTATGCTTAATGTCCTTAAAAATCCCTTTGTCTACTAGAAATACTCCTCTCACTGAAATACCCATGCATCCACTGAGGCTTTAACCTAGTCCAAGGTTTTGGCCTAGTGACCACACTCTACATTCCCTTAAACACTTACTTCACTGAAACTACATCCCAGATCCATGTCTCAGGGAAGTACTTCCGGACAGTCTCCATAGGATTGCCATCAACCACATCTTCTACCATATCATAACTCATTTCTCCATGCAGATTCATTGTAGAGACTAGCAAATTTATTCAAGGACAGGAAGAAAGGAAAAGATGTGTCAAACTCCATTCTAAACCAGGAACATACTTTCCCTCCAGGTAGCTGTTATTCTTAGGTCAAGTTTTAAAATTGAAAGAATAGCTTTGACCTCTTGGCCACTGGAAACATTAATTTCTCTGTTGCCATCTCAGTATTTATTTTTTCTTAATGTTGCTGCTCTTCTTACAGAGATTGGATGGAGTTGAGCATTCTTCCCCCACTGCCAGCAAACCCCTCAGTGATGATGCTATTGAGGGTATATTTCTATGGAAATACAGAATCAAATGTGAAACTTACTGTCCCCAGATGTTACCATGGCACACAGTTTAATGATCTGGGTGAAGAACTGATTGCATTTATACATGACCAGAAACAGAGGTCACACTTAATTCTTCATCTAGGAATTTTTAAAAAATGAACATGAGTCTTTACATCTCTGCCATTAGCAAATATACAGGAAGATGCTTTCTCACAGTGTTGCATACTTGTGTGCCTTATGAAAGGCTTTTTCATCAGCCTTAGAAGACTTTACATCTTCTCAAAGCAGACAGCTGTCTTGAGCCATACTCTGATGACAATTCCTCCATTTCAAAACCAAGGATCTGATCTCTTATAAATAGGAGGCTAGAAGCTGTCACTGGATCAAAAGCTACAATTGTTTAATTGGAGCTGGGGTACTGCAGCATAAAAGTCAGTAACTGGAAGTGACATAGGTGAGTCTTTTATATAGTCTTTCTAATCTCAGATCTGTTTAAGAAAACAAGCAAACAAAGCCAATATCATTCTCCTATCTTCACAGTCACTGAACCTGCAGAGAAGTGACATGATCTACCTAGCCCCTTATAGTCTTGTCAGTAGGGAAACTGGGAACAGAACCAAATTCCTCAGCCCCCAGTGGAAAAATATTGACCCATGGGATTGTTCCACCTTCTCATTTGTCTTGGCCCTCTTTTGCCCTAGTTGTTCCTCTAGCTATTGCTGGAATGTGGCTGCCTAGAAGCAGATGCTCTTTTTTTAGGTTTTCGTAGCTGGACTCAGATCTGATAGGAAAAAGCCTCCACTATTTTGTGCTGAAAGACTCTTTTAGTGCCTACAAGCCCTCTGCTGTTGTAGGGGCTGGCGTGGGGGTCACCAAGCACACACAGTTCCAGCCAGGCACATCTGGCTGCCTGGAAGATGCAGGCAGAGGTGGATCAGTTTCCTATCTCAGGACTAGGTCCAGAAGGGAGGGATCCTGAATTAGGCCAGCATATTTGAACACAATCAGATCTGCCTCTGTAATTAATATTCAAAGATTCAAAGAGGGAAGGAAAGAAGCGGGGTGGTAAATTTTAGGAGGCTGTGTGAGAGGTAAAACCAAAAAGGTACTAGAACCACTGTAACTCCTTTCCATCATGTGTTCTGGGTAATGCTCGCAGAGTTCAGGCTTATGGATCTTGCTGCTAGTGAAGACTTTTAAGCCCAATTCCTAGTAAACAAAAAGAAAGAAGAACAAAAAGATGCAAAAAAAATGGTTTGAAAATAAACTTCATTTAGTTTGTCAAGAATGGATGTACCTAAGTCTGGTATTGATCAGAATAAGAAAGGTTTGTATGTAAATTCCAGATAGGCTGGTTTGACACAGATGTGGAGTCTCTATCATGTTATTCTCATACTAAGGCTAAACCCTGGCATGATCAAGTAGAAAGGTAAGGCTACCTTGTGGACAGCTGCCTGGGTGAAAATGGCATGTGTGGAATGAGCTGGAGTAAGGGTACCCAAAAAACCTTTGTGCAGGACACTTTGGGTGGGTATGCGTGGATTTGTGGGCTATCAAATTAACTGATATTTTAATAAAGACCTATTTAAACCAGAGAAAGAAAATTTGAGTGAATGAGGAGTTTTTTAATATTATGGCACTTGAGGTAATTTCTCAGGACTGTTTCCTTACCCAAGCCCATTTGCAGGTGTCTCTACTATAAGGAGATCTTTCAAAGTTTTATTGGTTTAGAGAAGCACTCAGTTACTATTTATGGGCTAAATAGATGTGGGAACTGGGCCTGGGGTTATTTTCTTGCATACAAACATGAGTAAATTTACAGCAAATGAGCTTATTTTTTTATTAAAAAGCCCTTCAGGGCAGGTGAAAAGAAGAGAGGTAACTGAATTCAAAAAGGGAAACAAAAGAGAAAAATAAAAGGCTGGTGCTTACTTTGAGAATTTCATAGGCATCCCCTTCACCGTCGGAAGAAATGGGTACATAGAGAAATCCATTTAGTGACAGATTGTCAAGTGACACACATGGATTTACATTGTCTTCTTCCAAGTAGTAGTCCCTGAAGCTGTAACCCTGGCTTTCCTTCAGTGGGAGAAGGTGGTACACCTGGGGAAATGCAAATAACAGGGAACAATGCAGCAAGTCACCACTTCCAGGGACAGACTCAACCTAACACTCCATTGGTAAATGCCATATTCCATATGGTAAATAACCGTCTAAAAAAACAGGTGTAAGCAATGCAACTGTAAAAATACATAGCCCCATGCCTATAGTGTTGTTAGTGGGTACTTGCTTGGTTCTCGTACTTGCTGATTACCAAAAGTAGCCAAGACTTACAGAGCTGGCAGAAAGCTCATTTTCAGGCTTCATAAGGAGAACGCTCTTGTCCACTGCACGGAGTGCACACAGGGCTCTTGGAGAGGTGTGGAGTTGCAGATGTGTGTTGGAAGCAGGAAGACCTTCCTTGGGTGCAAAACTCAATCTCACCTGCAAATCCAAAAGGAAGTTCAAGCAACCACTTTTCCAGACATTGTTACATTATTATTCTGACACTTCTAGCTTTGTGAACTGAGCTCTGCTAGTGTCTAATGTATATTCACATTTGATCAATGTAATTAACAAAGATGAATGATTCTCTTTTTGTTTCTGTCTTGCTCTATTTTTTATTTTCATAGCTTTGTAGCTTATTCTAGTCACCAATCCTCAGTCAACATCTGGTCAGAACATTTCATGAACCCATTGTGAATTCTGCCTTCATTCTGGAAATCTAAACTGAGCTGCTTGTGAGTCCACAAGACAAACATGAGTTGTATACACCATGACTTATACTCACGTTATTGGGGAGGCACATTTCAACCTGGAAATCCTCTGAACTGGCAATGACTTCCCCACTGGGTGAAATGGTGTACACAAGCATCTGTGCCACGGGAGCAATTGCTGCCTCAACAGGGAAGCTCAACCGAAATGTCCCGTAAGCTAACAGAGAGAACAAAAGGCTAGTCAATATGCAAGAGCTTCCAGTATATGCACCTGCCTTCCTCAGATAAAAAAAGTCAAGTTCCCCCATGCTGAACAGTTTTAGCTATCAGGGGCTGGAAAACTGACACATGACTAAAATTATGGCTGCTGCTGAAGACACCTGCATTCAAAGGCTGATTGTGAATTGACAAAAGACATAAGTTTGGAGGGCCTCAACCCGCCTTCTAGATTCTCCCCAATTAACATGTGTCATAATTTCTTGATGCTCCCAACCCTTTTTTTTTTTTTTTTTTTTTTTTTTTTTTTTTTTTTTTGCCTCAAGCTCCAAGATCTACAAAAAAAATAGTTGAGGCAAAAAAAAGTAACATGACTGTTGCAAGGGTGACAGCAGTCAAGGTTGCAGAGTGGCTGAAAGAATAACTTGCAAGGTTACTGCTAAGCAAGTATTTATCTGGAACACCAAACTATTGCTCCAAACATGGTAAAAAATGCCCCTCTGTGCTGGAAACTCTTTGTATCTGGGCCTGATCTTTATGTCACAATCTAGTCAAGGTCCCAGAGAACATCCCTTGGTACCAGCCTGAGTGGGAGTTTAGTCACTGCTACTAGTGAGGATACAGAATTTTTTACAGCACACGTAATCTTTTACTGCCATAATCTGTTTATAACCACTGCAATGCAACTCCTTCCCACAGACTTACAAAATGCCTTGCTCTTCTCATTTTCAAAAGACAAAGTCGCATCACAGCCTGTCTCTGTTACTGAAATACGTAATCCTTGGACATTTATGTGAATAAATTTAAATGTGTTGATGAGAATATAGGTATGCATGTGTTTGCATGCTTACAAGGCAGGAACAATAAAAAAAAATTAAGGAAAGTGAGAGACACAAAGAAATGGACACACTCTCTTCCTGGTTACTGTACATGTGAGTCTCACAACACTGGTAAACATCCACAATCAGAATAGGGCAGAGTGGCCATCAGAAAGAGCTGGTTTTAGGAAATGGCTGAAACATTATACTTATTTTTAGTTGCATTTTCTAACATTTTCTCATTAAAAAAATAGCACCTGTTGGAACTCAGAGAAAATGAAACTAACCAAAGCCACTTCAACTAAAATCGCTTAATTTTCAAAATTCAAACATTAAGTGCAAAGTTTGAATGAAATGTTAAATTCAGTGTTTGAATTGAAGCAATTTATCTACACCCCCCCCTGCCCCAAATTACCATCAGAAATGCTAAAAAGGCATAGATCTGCTCACCATCTCCAGGATTCACAGTCAAATCATGGGTGTCAGCTAATACAATTTGTCCCTTGGCCATCACCTGTGTAACAGAGAAATCTTCTTGGAACTGTTGTTACCAGTGTTGAAAGGCAGGAGAAGAAATGCTCACTGGGTTAATTGTGAGAGTGTGAGCAACACCAAGAAGATGCTAAACAAGTCCCAGGCTGGAACTTACTGGGTCTTTGGAGACAGAAACATTTGCTCCTAGGACGGCCACATTGATCATACTTATCTTTGCTTTTGTACATATTATGTGTATATATAAGGTTTAAATGCATTTTGCCCCCCACCACATGACTTTGGGAGTCATCTGCACATTTCTAACAATTTGGAAAACAGTGGAGGTCAAAAAGTCTCCTCATTCCTCCCTCAATTGCATCATGAAACTGTATGAAGAAAACTTTCACCAGGATTAGTTGTATAATTGCACAGAATTGGGACAGAAGTCCACAGGCTTCAAAGAAGAAGAGCTTGAACAAGATACTTGGAGTCAGGCAGTAAGCAATACCCTAAATGCTTCCTGTAATTCCCTCATTTCTAGAAAATTATTCCTTTTGCACAGTCAGAAATACTTTTTATTCAGTTACTTTTTATGGAATATTTATTCCATAACACCATATTTGAATTTCGAGATGTGGGATCCGCATCTGCAAAAATGAAAGTTCTCTCACTGTTTGTTTAAGGAGAACTTAAAATCAAATTTTCCCAGGCAACTGTGATAAACAGGTATTTTGTCCTCACGTTAATTGTTAGCAGTCTTGAAAATAAGCACATAGACATCTCTAGCACAGGTTTCTATTTTCTTTTTTGAATATCAGCCTAAGTCCCCTGATGTTCTGTGCAGTCCGTACACTGACATGTATGTTCTACTGATAGTTTTACTGTTCTCCAAAGCTACTCTTCTCTGCTAGTGTCATTAAATGGGATAAGCAGAAAAACAAATTTAGAGAGAAAGACATTCTATTTGGATATTCATTAGATTCTTCCTCTTCTCCCAAGAGAGACTGACGTGTCGTTGTTTGCTCACAGTTCAATTAGTCTCTCCTCTCTGATCCCCAAAATGAACAAATTCCTAGCTCTTAATGCCAGCGTGTTACAGTCTGTTCTAATTACTGTGGTCTCCCAGAATTCTGCACTCAGAAGACAGAGAAGAGAGAAACATGAGGGAAGTGTATTTAGATTGCACTGTTGCAGGCCACACTTTCCATTTCAAATGTTCTCCACCATTGCTGGCCATCTAGCAGCGCTCTGGTTGCTCATCATGGAACATAACTAGAGGTGACACGGTACTTTCTGTGGCCGTAGATCCAGGTAACCCCAAATATGTCTTACCAAATAATAAATGACAATTTTCTTCTGCTCCCCTATGGCCTCTGGTGTGAAGATATAATGCACCTGGACCTCTGCTGAGGAGCCACAACTTAACATCTCAGGCTTTGGCTCAATTTTGAGGAAGCTCTTACTGAGGGAGTAAGAGCGAGTTACTCTGCGCGTGGTATGCTCATAGGATGGTGTCATCCAGTCACTGTCATAACAGTTCAGTTCAGGTTTATGATCTGCCTGAGAAAGAAGAATAAAAGGTTCATAGCCAAACAAAATCAGGTATAAAGTCCAAAGAAAAGCCCTGGATATGTTCAGTATTTTGCATTCTTAGGAGGTTGGGGATAACATGCAGGGAAGACACAGAGAAGTGAGGTGATCCACCAAGAAACTTCGCTTACTTTCCAGTTGGCAGAAAAGACTGATAGCCCCATGGATAGATATTTCCCTGTTGAAGAGAAAGACAGAGGCTTAGCCCTGTCTCTGCCACTCACCCGGATTTCCAGGGAGAGTTCTGTGAAGCCGGTAGTGTCTATGGAAAACCAGGATTGTCCCAGCTCATCCGTAGTGTAATTCCCTTTGTATTTGTTTCCACCTGCAGTAATTGTGATGGTTTCATTGGCAAGTGGAGCATCAGTGCCATCGACCAGCTTCACCTAACAAAGCAATAACAAACTTCAGGTTTTAGACTAGCAACAAAAAACAATTCCTATGTAATACATCCTCTTCCCTCTTTTCCTCCTTGCCAGGCAGGATATTTCTTAATAGAGAAGAACAAAGGAAAAGAATATGGAAATGTGTGAGGCATGCCCTGAGTTGTCTGAGGGAACAACTGAGAAAATTCTCAGCAAAACAACCTAGTCAGCCCATGGAAATTGTCTGTTAGGATCCTAGGTTCCTCAGTAGTCTAACTCCCCTGGCCAGCTTCACTTGGGACCTCCACCATGTATCACCTGCCCCTTGAACCATGTCACCTGCACACCCCACTACTGCATCTGGGATGGGATTGTGCACTTGTGTGTTTGCTGTGCCATTCATTGCCCATGATCTCAGAGGTTCCCTACCGTCCCAAAGAGTGGGATCCCTGGTTTGTACACATGGTCCAACAGGTCAAAGCGGATTCTGCTCATGGTGGATGTGATACCACAGGAGCCTGTTCCAGTCATCTCTACTCCTGAGACAGAGCACAGTAAAGAGGGATTATTAATAAATTTCTAGTCATGTTACTCCACCTTCTTCGTGTTTGCCAGTTCCTCATGTTATGGCCTGCCATCATTTTGCCTTCTCCATGCCTACATACCTGTGCCATCTTCTGTGATTTTGCCTTGTACCTCAATGCTCATCTCATATCCCTTGCGTAGGAGCTGAAACAGCTTGGTCCTCACCACACCAGAAACACACCCACGAGCATCTGCCTAAGTGAGGGATTGGAGAGAAAGTTGAAATTCTGTGAACAAAGTTTGTGCCTTGAGGAACAAGAATAGATACCCCAAACCCAACATGCTTAACTTCTGTTCATGAAATTCCAGAATTTCTTCAAGGGTTGTCTCCAAGACCAGAACTTGTGTGTAGCCTGTTTCCTAGTGTTTCATCCACACATTTTCTGTGTTCTATGAGGTACCTGACACAGAGTTTTCCAAGGGTCACACTGGTTTCCTTGCTAATTGCCTCCTGCCTTAGTTCTGTTCTTCCTGTTTCTTCCATTGTCTTCTCTCTTTATCTGTTGCTCTTTCTCCTGTATTTGACCCATGTACAATACCACCTCACCTTTGTTCCTTGTTCTCTATACAGCCTTCTTGTTTTCTCCTCATCTTTGCTCCTTGCTCACCGTCAGTCCCTCTCACAGTTAGAAAATTCCTTCAAAGATTCTCTTCTGAGTTTGTGGAACAATACCAAAGACCTCATGGCTGTCAGTGGAGGTTTCTCACTAGTTTCAATGGAGCCAGGTTTTCATCATCAGTTCCATTTCCAGTTTAATGATCCCTCTGTTAAGAATGTCTTCCTCTGAAATTCTCTGCTTTTCCCTGGAGAGAATGCTATCATTGATGCCCTTCTACCTCCCAACATATTCAATCTCTCTTGAGACAACACTGCCCACTAACCTTCAGAAAAACCACTACATTTTGATCTTGGGACTCACCCGTCTAGTGAATTCTTCACATACAGATTCTGCTTCTTTTCCGTAACAACTTGAAGCAGACTGGGAAAATTTCCGGCATACTTGGACATTCACCAGACCAGGAACAGGCTTCCCATAGGTGTACCTAATCACAATGTGTTAAACAATGTATCAGATAAGGAGACAAGCAGTCACAGTCACACTCAGACACATCTCCTTAAAGACCTCTTTAGATGACTTTCTAATCCTTCTTAAAGGCTGACTAATCTGGCATTTTAATGATTTCCATCATTTCCATAGTGAGGTTCCTCCATCATCCGTGGAAGATACATTCATCCTGTTCTAGGTGGGATGTCTCTGCAGAAAAAGGTTGACTTCAGAAAATTATTTCAGCCAGGAGCATTCCTGTATTACAAACTGCTCAGGGTTCAATGAAGAAATGGAAAGGCAACCAGGTACCCAGAAGGAGCGATTTATGAGTTAAAAATGAGAACACTGGGTTTGCATCACCAATTTAAATGATGTCTGATCTGACATCTTGGAGCATTTGTGGGTTCAGTATTGGCAGAGAAGCTCTAACTGAAGAAATCTAAAGACAGAAAGAGAAAATGTGAAATAAACTGGGAAGAGAAAGATGCAGATTTGCTCGACATAATCTTTTAAGGAACACAGGGAGGACCTTTCACTTTGACTGTTCAGGCCAAGCAGCAGGCTCAGGACTGACAGAATGAAATAAGTGTTCACTATATGCCAGGGAAAAGTTTAAAAACCCTCCCCAAACACTTCTTTTGGTCCTCAGCAAAAAGGCAGAATGAAGGATAATCAAGAGAGATTTACTGGAACTCTGTGACTCACAGACCACAGACAGATACTGGAAGCTCGTTGTCCTTAATAGTGATCATCTTTGGGACCTTCACCAGGACCTCGAACCTGGGCAGCACTAGAAGAAAGAGAGAAAGTCTGGTAAGAGAAGAGTGAATGAAAGCTGTGTACTACACAGCAACTCAAGCACAGAACCAGGATCATCTTCATATGAACCCCTCTGTGGTCTTCACTATAGATCTCCACCCCTTCCATAGGTTTTCCTATGGAAGAGGTGGAGATTTCCTAGGTTTTCAGCCTCCACCACTGTTTGGTTTGAAAGACAATTAAGGAATTTTGTAGTCCCTACGTTCCCTTATTTGCAGCACAGGCTTTTGTGGCACCAGACAGCTGAGCAGATCCCTCACCTGTGTCCCTTCAGAAGAACATGCTGGTCTCCTGTGTTGTGTTCACAATGCATAATTTGCAGGTGGGACACTCACCACCTTTGTAATTTATCACATTGAAATTCCCCAAAACATTGATTCTCTTGGCTGATTCCCACTGTTCTGGAGATCTAGAGTTGCTCCTAGGCTCACTAAGATGCACCATGGGATATTGTCCTGTATACCCAGAGAATTCAAGTGAATCTAGCCACTCTCAGATCTATATCTTGAAGTGGAAGAGGCAGCACTAAAGCCCAATACAAAGGGGCACAAGTAAAACACATATTTTGCTCCTGAGTATTAAGTTACATTCCTCTTCCCACATTGCATCCTGCAGCCCTATGCCTCCAGCTCCTCATGCTCAGGACTGAGCTGAAGCATGTAACATCCTGCTTTCAGGTGGTGCAGCTGAGGGTTTTTTCACAGTGCAAGGAAATAACAGCATAGTGGGTGCACATCTAGGAAATGGAAAATAACCCTGGGTAATACAGTTTAGATGTAAACTTGCCTCTAAGATGGGAGGCAAGGCTCAACACTTCAACCCCAGGGCACATTTCCTCAAAAGACTGTAAGAGAAATAGCAATAGGAGAGATTCACAGGAAAAAACTAAAGAACATAGAAAGAAAAATCAGTTTAGGAAGAGGCTAACAAAGGGACATAACATCTTTGATTTTGTGGGGCATTCAGAATGGTCTTTGTGAGAGGAGGAACAAGTCATCTGTCACCATGGCAGGTCAGAGCCTATAACCTGGTTTGTGGTCAGATTATTCACCATGCCTGACTGGAAGCCAAATAAGCCATCTTCCATGGACTTCAATGGCAATCTGTAGTCTGCATATTCCAGAAACAGTCCTGATCAATATTTGGTCTTCATGTAGAGTCAGTGGAGAGTCTGGGAGTGTGAAGCACTGGCCAATCAGCCTTTTCAAATGTGCACTACGGTCAGAATACCATCACCTGAGGAGTTTTATCAGAGAATTGGGGTTTAAAAGGCCTCTGCAGCAGCATATTTCTCCTTACTCAGTCTCTCCTAGCAGTCTGTTTGGAACATTCATGGATTGTTCTTCAATCACAGGTTTTCTACCAAGCATGGTAGAAAAGCTTTTCTAAGCTTTCACAGAAACAAGGAAGGGCAAAAATAGAGAGGACTATGAATGGAGAAAGAGACCTTATGCAGATGATGAGAGAAGCAAAATACAGTCACCAAAATATTGTCACCTCTTCCTTCATATCTAGTGCTACTTGCAACAAGCTGCTGGACTGGAATCAACTACGACAAAGTCAGCTGGAATTGGTGCCACAAGCCATGTACAGGAATTCTGTCATGTCCTGTGCTCTCAAGAGCACTATGAGCAAATATAAGCTCAGGCAGGTTGCAGAGATGCTGTAAAGTCAGCATCTTCTGATACTTAGTGCTTTCTGGCTCAGCCCCTGTGAACCTCATTGCCTGTTATATTCAGTCCCTCCACTCTCCATGATGTTCCCAGGAAATTCCAAATTGAGCAGTAAATTTACTGTTGTAAAAGGCATTACTGTCAAATTACCAAATTCCTCCACACTGAAGGAGTGCTCCACATGGGATGAGAAGCTCTTCTGCACAATTATTTTGTAGGAGCCTTGGATGGGATCCGAGGTGAGGGGGAAGGAGAGCTGTGTAAAGCCTGTTTGTAGTTCCACCCCTTGCCACTGGTACACGCGGTTCCTCTGGGGATCCTGCAGGTGAGGGTAACAGTGTCACAAGACAGTACAGGAGAGTGCCAGGGACAGAGCAGTGCAGTGCCCAGTGTATGCACATCCCAGCTGGGAAATACCTATCTGTAGTTATTCAACAATCTGTGAGGTTCTGAGGTTACTTACGTGTCAGTTCTGCATAACTTGCATGCAAGAAAGCTTTTAAACACTTCTAACGCCCAGGGGTGTTGTCTCCCCCTCAGCTCTACCTGCAAAGGACAGGGCCAGGAAGCTAGGCAAGACTGATTGGCAGGGTAACAGAGGGGAACAGAACTGATATCAGAAGTAAGTGGAGCACATGGAGAAAAGAGGGAAGTTTCAGCTTCCTCGACTGACCATACAACATGCAAAAGTTTTTTCTGCTGCTGGAATGAAGACTGCTGAAGCACCAGTACACAGTCTGCTGAGGAATCAGACACCTGACTTATCATGAGAAATATACATGTATAAGAGTCCTAAGCTAGTGGTCAGGTGGGGGAATGGTGATAGGAACAGAGGGAAGTATACTTCCACATATAGGCATCCAGCTGAGATGGAGCTCCCTCGTGTCTCCATGCTCCTAATGCTGGAGCTGAAGTCTCACCACTACTACATTTGTGTATTGCTCATTATTAACTGATTTAATTAATCAATAATTAATCCCCTCAGCCCCAAATTCCTTGTAGAAGTCACTGAAACAGCACAGATGTTCTCTGTAGTTTAATGTGTCCTTTTCAGGCTCCTCAGCAGGATGGTTAACGTTTATAGTCTCTCATTTTCTGCCTTCTCTTTGCATTGTACCTTGGCTGGCACCAAAAGTTTATTTACTCTAGATAGGTGTGTGACTCCAGGTATGTGACTACGTGCATTTACTTCACTGAGATATTATCTCAGGCCTTAGGGAAAATGGAGAGGTGAATGACATCTCCCAGTTGGAGGTCATCAGTCAGGAGGCAGAAGAGGGGGCTGTGTTCCCAAGAAGTCACCTGGGAGGGTGGCACAGTCAGTAAAATGCATCCCATGGCTCTGACCAAATCCTCTTCATCATCCTGTTTCAACCCTGCTAAAAAGCTCACTTATTGTGAGGGAAACCACTGGGCTCCCTTGGAAAAGGAATTCAAGAAAATGTTTACATAAATGTTCAAGCTGGGCTTGTGAATTTTTTTGCCATCCCTGTGATGTACATTTAGGGAAGGCCTGAAAGCCAGTTTGCTTTCTTCCTCAGAAAGGTGGTCTATTTTTAAAAATTACATAAGCAATAGGCCAGGATAATAGTTCAGAAGTAGCAGACTCATACTAACTTCTGCCTTTGTGCTTCACTGAGATAAATTAGTGACATCCAGGGTGTGGACTGATGGACATTTATTTCTTTAGAAGTGCTGACTCCTGGGCTGTCACCTTTCTTCATTCTTGCCACTCTTTCCTTTGGTCCAGTCCAAATTTCATGCAATCATGTGGTAACCTGCACTGACAGATCTGATCTGGCTGAAGAAAGTACCCCAGAGTAAACCAGTGAATTTTCTGCCACAGGAGTTCCCCACTTTATCAGAGTGCCTTGTAGACAGCTGTGAAATCCAAACAAAGGGCAGTACTGGACTGAGAAGGAGCGCTGAGGAAGGGAGAGGGGATGGTGTGGATGAAGGAGAAGGCCTACATAACCTGGCTTAAACAGCATGGACAAACACAATGCTTTACAGGCTAGAGCTGAAAACACAGATGGCCTTCCTAGGGATTTAAAATTGAAGGCTGTCATGGTATTGACACATACACACAAAGGTTATGAAATTATTCAGCTGGTTAGGCAAAGACATATTTCTGGAGGCAGTGGAGAGGATGTATTTGTTCTTGCTCCTTCCATGAAATTCCTGTACTCAGTAAAGTATCATCTCATTGGAAGGGAAGGGACCCCATGGGACATCCCTAGCAAAAGGTGGTTCTGAGATGCTTCCCTCAGCCTGCTAATCCACACTTCCCACTGTCTTACTCTTCTCTCTCCAATATTCACAGATTGTCAGCAGCTCACCAGCTCTGCAGCTCTTTTTTGGAAGTTTGTTGATGGGAAGAAAGAATGACAGCACTCTGAGAAGAGGGTACAAAAAAGGGCCACAGCCTGGTTTTGGCCTTCTTTATGCCTCCTCTGTTGTGATGACTCTCCATCTCTAGACAGAGCTGGTGCAGAATGGAGACAGCAACCCCATGCAGCAAGGAACATTAAAAGAACTGACTACACAGGACTCATTAATTAAGTAAACCAAAATAAATTTTGTGCACACTAATTTCAGGATCCGTCCATGAGCTCTCATAATTAGTTTTTTCAAAATAAGATATCCCAAATAATAATTGTAAATTTTGGGTTCTCATCTGAAAAAGGGAGTGCTTGAATCATTGAAACATCTTTCCTATTAACTTTTGCCTGCCACTGAAGTTCAACCACTGAAAGGTAACAACAGACAAAAAGAACATGCTTGGGAAGATGGGACATCTACTTACCTAATTTTGCTTGGTTTTGATACTTTATTTAACACTGGCCTCTAATTTTAGCCACACTTGGCTGACAAAAGCTCTCAGTTCTGACTGGGAAGAGGAATAAGCCATTTTGATGACCTCTAGCCAAGTGTAGTTTTGTTCACAGCATGACTTGTAATGGTTAATTAGTTTTCTCCTACAGCTCATTCTGTGATCAAAGAGCCATTGTTGGAACTTATTTTGATGCCCAGCTACTCAGCCTTCCTTTAACCAAAGGGAAAAGGTCACACGCCTGTGATTTTTCCCTTGCCCCTCAGCCTGAAAATACCACTGCTGGGGACTGGTACCTCTGTGCCTGCACATTCCTCTGCACATAATAGTGTAGTTATCCACTCACCTGAACGTAGACAAAGGGAAACTGTGGGGAAAGAGCAAAAGAAAATCAATGTTAGAAATAATAATCACACAGAAGTAATTTCCAGGTTTGGACTGAAGGGCAGAAGAACAAACTTCTAAGAAATCCTTTGGGTTGTTCCTTTTCTGTACTTGCTCTTTTTCCTTGGTTCTTGATGGCTAAGGGAATCTTTCCTACAGTACTTTAGGGCCCTAACCTTTTGTCTTACCACAGTTTGAAGATGTGATGAAGCACAAGTTTTCAAAGAACTTGTCTGCATGAGGAAGGAACTGATTGTCAAATAAAATAAAAGGTGGGCTTGCACCCCTGACCAGTTCCATAAAACCAAGTTCTTGTCATGCTTCTCTCTAAGTGTGGGATTGCAACACTGACAGAAACAAATGTACACCTGACACTACCAATGGAAACTTGTCCCATATATTTTTTTTTCAGTAATGAGATCCCTGCCCATAATCTTAGCCACATACATTGATTAGCCATTGATTAAAACCAAATCTGGTTTTAAATGTCTATATGCTTTAGAAAAGGGGGATGTTTTTTTTCGGCCAATAGAGACAGGTGGAGTGTGTCCTAGGATAGAATATGGAACAGGTAAAGCATGGTGTGAGAGAGTATCATATGCTTTAAAGGCTGTCTTCAGAGGTTCTGGATGATGACAACAATGGTGTTAATTAAGAATTAAATCTCCTGGCTAACAACAAGGAATTAAGGCTCTACCTTCTCATTCAGCGGGTAGAAGTCTTTGTCCAGAGAGACGATCCGAAACTGAACTGAAGAGTGTAACAGAAGAAAAGGAAATTCCACTGTTAAATTTGTAGCCATCACCAGGAAATGTCAATGTTTCAATAATTTATAACTCAAATTCATGCCACAGATCAACAGGCTCTGAATTGACATCTCTAAGTAATAGAAACAATTACTTCAGCCTCTTTCTCCTGCAGATAGTGAGGGGCAGATAAATTTAGAAGGATAATCAGGTCTTGGCTGAATTGAATTATCTCTTGGGAGTGCCTGTCCTGCTTTGTTGATTCTGGTGCAGACAAGACTATGTTTTGCAGTCATCCCAGTTTTGTGCCTCCACTTGAGTAGAATGTATCGGACCCTGTGCCTACATCTGGCTGAGATGCTGTGCCTGGAGAATGAAGATTAGGAATGATGAAAGTGTGGTGAACTAGACCTCGGCTGACAGAAATAAGATTTACTGAGTACCGTAGATCCCCCTGTGAAGAAATCTGAAAACTTTAATGCAAGTATGGCACCCCTGGGGAATGGAGCCCTTAAGGTTTTATGCTGTCAGAGAATAAAAGTCAACACCAGCCCAATTCCCAGTACCTGTCTGCCCAGGCTTGTAGATGGGTTTGTCTGTCTGGATGAAGACCAAGCTTTCAGAATTCTTGACCAGCACTGACTTGCGGCTCTTGAACTGCAGTGTGTCTCCTGCCACCGTCACAGTGAGAAATGCCACTGATGTGCTATTGGATTTTGGGAGCTAAGGAGAATGAAGAGGATAGCTGCTTTACTGATTCACCCCATTGCATTGAGCGTTGAGGGAAGAAGTGCTAGCTGGGTCAGAAAGTTCCCTAAAGGGACAAAAAAGACTCAGTGCAGGGAGCAAGAAAAAAGCATGGTTGCCTTCCTTCATTTATATGCTTTTCTTACAGAAATATTGAACCTGATCTTATTCCATCACATGATTTATCAGAAAGAAAATAAACACAGATTCATTAATTAGGGTATGGAACCTGTTGCTTACATTACTCACCAACCAGCCTTCTGCAGTAAAAAATTGCGAATAAGCTCCAGAAGCAGCCATATGACTTCATGGACCTCACTGCCTTTAACAATTCACCACCTTCTACAGTTTTCATTCCACGCTGATATTTTTCATTTCAGGCTTACACATATCAAACAAACATGGGGCACATTCTGTCAGTCAAAGTTCCAAAAGACTTCTCTAAGACATGCATGCAGAGAAGTATTATGTGGGACACAGAATTTGATAATGGGGGAAAATTAGTCCTCATAAGACTACCAGAGCCAGTTATCCAGATTGAGTTAATTATTTTGTTTGAATTAGCTTCAGGGTCTCTGATTGCAGTGTGTCTTATTTCTCATTTCTGGACTGTTTGGATCTACTATATTGCATCAATAAACACAAAGGATCATCCCACAAGGATGAGATACTCACAGAGAAAGGGATGCAGGTGAACACATCTTTCTCTGACACCACATCATCAATCAAGCTCCTGTTCTCCCCTTGGTACTCGAGGGTGGCACTCAGCGTCACAGACTCGTTCAGGTGGGTCAGCTGAACACAGATTTTCTCTTGAGAATCTGTGTGTATCAGAAAGGGCACCAGCACCATGTACTGCCTGGGAAGAGAAGGAAGCACGAAAGATCAGAAATGTGAAATAGTTTTAAGGCAACAGTTTTAACTGAAGGGAAATTAACAAATTAGCATGCCAAATCCATTGCCATCCCTGCGAATTGCAGTGCATATAACATGAGCATTCATTTTATTTTGGGTTTATACATATTAAACGGTCTAACTAATTAGCCTAAAAGCAGGAAAATGCTTGCAGTAGAAGGAACAATTTCCATACTAATAGAGAGTGCTTTACAAAGGATGTTTTGTTTGGCTTCACAGCAGTGAGTAAGGATGGTTTGAAAGGTTTCAGGCTGTTAATTGAATTTTGTATATCCCACAATCTCCTTTTGAGACTCAAAGGCATTAGCTAAAAACAGCTGAGGAAAAAAAACCCACCCACTTGTCTGGCTGCTCCAGTCTTTGCCTATCCAGGTTTCCAAATCCTTCACATGCTGAGCAAAGATGTGAGTGCTTGCAGTTTGGGACCTGGTTATGACGAGCACACAAAGGATTTCAGCCTGTAGTGTTTTATTGCAACTCAAGTGTACTTGCATCTTCAAAGATCTTTTGACAAAGGTCCCTCACAAAGGACCCTTAAACTAAGCTGCCATTCAATAAAAGGGATCATTTTACTAATAAATCAAATTATTAATTCTGTCCTGGATTAATTAGTTGAAAGATAGGACAGCAGGGGTAGGAACCAGTGAAAACCTCCAGAGTTTGTGCTGAGACCCCTATTCTTCAGTACATATCTAAATGATCTCGGAAATACAATTTTCTCATAATTGTACATGATAAGAAAATTCTAAAAATTGACTTATATATTTGTGGAAAAGTTTTTTTGTGTAATAGAACTGGGTAGCAAAAATAGCAAATGAACTGCTTCCCTTCATAAAAGGAAAATAATAAGCCAGCTCCTACCATACAGACTTGAGCACTGTTGGTCAGTCTTGGAAAACTCTCAATCAGTACTAAGTAACAAACAGACTGTCGAGAAGTGTTCACAAAGGAATAGAGGACAAATACAGATGTGTCCATCCAGAGCCACATTTTTGTCTGGGCTCTGAGCTTTCTGGGGAGTGCTAAAGCTATTGTGGAGGCTGTGGGATCCAGCAGAACCTGCATTTCCTTCACCATGAGGCAGCACTGTGATGAAATGTAATGAGGACCCTGCTGGCAACTCTGCCCAGCCAGTGCTGCTGCAGAAGCTGTGAAAGGAGGGAACCCCGGCCTCCCAGAGAGGGAGTTACAGCTTGTGACTCTCTACTTTCTCCAGCATTTCCTTTCTTCCACAACCTTCTTACCACAGCTTCAGCCCATGCTGCTTCCCCTAACGCCATTCCCCCCGTCCCCCATCAGTGGCACTGGCAATGTGACAATAATATCCAGTTTACAGAAAGGACAGCATGACCTAGTTTGTGGGGAATTTGGCCTCATTTCTCTTCCTGTTCACTGTTCTGCTGAAATTTTGGCCAACTTGCAGAACTTCCCCTTAGGCTGGCTTCCCTGCCTTGAAACAAGGATATAAACCATGCTGTTTATAGACCCCTCTTTAGGTGTTTTGGGATGTGTTGTTGAGAAGAGACAGATGAATTAAATTACCATCAGCATTTTAACTAACTTTGGCCACAAAATTAATGTATAGGCATTCCAGGACAAAAAGCATCTGGGCTGACAAAAGAGAACTCAGCATGCAACGAGCTGTTCTGACAAGAGAGGTGGTGGCTCTGACAGAGATGTGCATCAGGGAGGAATAGGAGATGGAGGCTGAGGCAAAAATGATGAGTTTGTCTATACAGAGAAGGTAACACTGCAGCTTAAGGTGGAATAATGTTTGTCTGTGCATCGACTCTCAGCTACTTACTAGAACAAGCACCCAGCCAAAGAAGGCAGTGAATTTCATCAGCCCAAATCCATACCTGCCAAGTCAAGTGTCATTATGGCCTCACACTTGTGACCAAATGTGGAGTACTCCCAAGCATGTCCACTGCACTCTAAAACAGCTTACATGCACAACCAGAGTAGGAGAACAATACCTTTGGCTGCATTCTTCCAAAATCATAGAAGTTTTGGCTACAAAGGACCTCTGGAAGTCTCAAGCCCACCTTCCTTCCCAAAACAGGACTTTTGCAAAGCATATCATAGATGTTTCTACCATCTATCTGGGTCACCTGCTCTGGTGCTATACTAAGTTGATGAATATGGTTTTTTTGTAATATGTAGTCTGAGCCTTAATTGTGTCTCCTGTCCAGCTGGTCACCACTGAACTAGAAACAGCAGCAGCTGTTTCTACTCAAAGAAGTGATACTTGCATAGGACACAGTAATCAAGTCTTGGGTGGAAGTTTAATTTTTGTCTTCAGTTCAAAGGTTGTTTCCTTTCTGTGTTGTATGCATCTGATCTATCCTGCACCCACTACCCTTATGCTAACTAGCAGTTCCCTGCTCAGAACTGCCTCTCTACTGGGCTCCTGCCTTCCTTCTGTGGACCCCAACAACACCCCTCTCTCTCCCAGCTCTCAGCCTTTCTTCGCTCTTCCCTCCCAGAATGGGGCTCAGTTAAGGGACAAAGAGCAGCCTACAAGAAAGATGAAGAGAGACTATTGCCAGTGGACAGGACAAGTGGGAATGGATTCAAACTGAAAGAGAGTAGGTTTAGATTAGATATTAGGGAGAAAATTTCTTCACTGTGAGGGTGCTGAGGCGCTGGCACAGGTTGCCCAGAGAAGCTGTGGCTACCCCATTTTAAAGTGTTTAAAGCCAGGTTGAATGGAGCCCTGATCTGGGGAAAGGTATCCCTGTCCATGGCAGAGGGTTTGGAGCTGAGTGATCTTTAAGGTCCCTTCCAGCCCAGGCCGTTCCATGGTTCTGTGTTGCCCATTGGTCTGAACAGTGTGATTTCATTCGCTTTCCCCCGATGTTGGGCAAGAATGAATTAAGATTACTTAATTTTAACTACCTAGTTACATGAGATTACTGTAGGGGGACAAGAGAGCTCTGCCTGACCCCAAGGCAGACTTGGTTGGCTGATCTACCCCAGAAGCACCCAAACAAGGCAGATGAATGGGGGGCTGATGGTACAGCGTGAGTCAAAGGTCCTTCAGTCTGCCCCAGTTACAGCTTTACCTCTGACACACAGAAAGTGGCAGCAGTAATGCTCACCTTCTGCCAGCACTATGCCCACAGCAGTGCTCGTGGGCATCAAATCCCTGCAGCGAGCATTACAAGACCCGTGGTGGTGAGAACTGCCCCTCCGTCAGCGCAGCAAGAGGAACGGCAGCCAAGGTCTGAAGAGGGAGACTGCTCCCAGCCAGGCAAGAGGCTTTAGAGCAAGGCTGTCCTGTGGGCAAGGCTGGGGTGGGCACGGCAGACCCCAGCCCGCCCGTGCCCGGCCAGGCTGCCCCTCTCCCCGGGCTGGAGCCGCAGCCGTGCCACGGCTCGGCACAGCCCTGGGGATGTCCGGGGAGGGCGCTGGCACCAGCCCCCGTGCCGGAGGAAGGGAATCTAGGTCACAGATCCTCTCTGAGAACGAGTACATCTGATGCTGCCAAGGGAAACAAACTGGCAGGAGAAAGGGGAACAAACTGGCTCGAAAGCAACGGGGGAATGGAGAGAAGTAACTCGGTGATCGAAACTGGGATAGTCCGGGAAAGGTGAGCGCCTGGATTCTCGCATCATGCACACAAAACCCCAGGCCCTGAGAGGTTTCTAGGTAGAAACACACTTGGGCAAAGATGTTGTGAGGATCCAGGTCTGCACTGCCAGGCAAGTGCAGGGCAGGACTGCGGGCACCGTGGCAGAGACTCGGGCAGGGTGGAAGGAGGCCACTGGCAGAGATAGTGGTGGGGAGGGGTCCGGGGCTGGACAGCCAGGGGATTACAGGGTGGGAGTGGGGAGCACTGTCAGAGCTCTGCAGGCACCTCAGGGCTTGGTTATTAGTGGAGAGAAAACTGAAGAAAAAAAGGGAGCACTCAGACCTCCCTCCCCCGTCCGCATGTGCAGCTTACGGTTCTGTGTTGAGAGGAGCATTTCCAGGAAGGAAGAGGAGAAGGAGGAGGAAGATGTTTGGTGTGCTGGGCAGCTTGTCCTTCCCCATGGTGCCGAGCAGGTCGCGGCGAGCCAAGCAGCGCTGCTGTTTTCCTGCACCTTGTAATTCTCCTGCACTCTGTGCTCTGTCAGCCTCTTTATAAGTGCTCTCTGCAAACAGCCCAGGGGCTGGAGGAGATAAGGGCTGGGGGCCAGGGCCCATCCGGAAACAGGGAGAGGCGGTAAGGAGGAGCTGGAACAGAGGGACAGTATTTGGCCAGGGACTCTGCAAGTGGGGGAAGGGTATGTATTTGGATAATGCTTACATTAGAAATCTTTGAATGATTCATGCCCTTCTCTCTTTAACCTATCAGATATCCGCAGTGTTGGGGTTATGAACTGTGCTCAGCACATGGTAGTATTCCCTGTGGGCAGCACCCAATCACAGCAATCTGGTGTAAATTTCCACAACATTTCCATCATCACTTCATCAGCACTTTAAAATATATTGTTTTGAGTTGGAATGACTGACGCAGAAGATTAAATTAATAAGTTAATACAGGCCATCATGAATATTGATAAATTCCAGTCACAGCATGCCTCATTCTGCAAAGTTTCTCCTGCTCTCCTGAGCAGTCCTCACTGCTTTGCCTGGCAAAGATGACACAAAAATTTGATGTGTCCTACACCTCCAAGTTTATGACCACTATAGAAAACATATTTTCCCTTGAAAATAAAGGAAGATGTTGAGCTGTGTAATTTTAATCACCTTAACCCAATTCTAGTATAGTTTCCTCTGATTTCTTTTCAGTTTCTATTCTTTAGCTTTGTGGATGATGGCCAATTGTCCAAAACCAGAGTGGCTTGCTGCTGACTGCAATTGCAGGAAGAAAAGGTATCTGTGGTTGGGTGTAAATACTCTCTGTACTGCCACAACATAGTGATATATGTGGGAATCCTTGTTTGCTCCAGAAGTCTTAAGCAATTGTGGAACCTCTGCCACCAAAGGTAAATAATCCCAAGAAAGACATTTGTTTCTCTAGTATGTTCCTGTTCAGTCTTCTCAAGGGCTGTAGCACAATGCTCAGCCCTCAAGGCCAAAGCAAAGCAATAAATTGAACTTTAACCTTTGGCTTTGAAGAACAGGCATGTGAAAAGAAAGCTGTGGAAACATTTCTTGAAGACAGTTGATATCGTGCCTAAGGTGGTCCATGCACTTTCACCTAAGAATTCCTGTTGGAAACCAGCAGCTCTAGCAAAGGAATGTCTCTCCTCAGTGCCTACATCTGCTTTGTCTGGTGACAGGTGAGAAAAAACCCACTGTAAAACCCAAGACCTATATTAACAGCTCCAGCTAAATTGTGTTAGCTGTTCAGCTGAAGGCAGAAAAAATACTACAGGGGAAAAAAAAATCGGTATTGTTATTTTAAAGGAAATCTAAATTATGATGTTACTTTTCGCAACCTGTGAATCTAAAGCAAACAAACCCAAAGCAATTTATTTTGCCTGACAAAGAAGTATGACAGGAAGAAGTAGTTGGATAAATCAATAGGAGTAATAGCAACACCCAAAGACATAAAAAGGGCTTTGTCATTGTAGAGGAGAAAAAATACTTCACAGACCACAGTGAAGGGAAGGTCATCTATTGTAAAATTTCAGACAATATGCACATTTTACAGCTTGCAACAAGCAGGAACAGGAATATACACAATGAAATGAAATGAAAACGGCTTCATCAGCTAAACTTCAAATGAAACCAAAAATGTCAGAATGAATAAAGATTATCCACTTTAGTTGCTTGTTGAATAATTTAACCTGAGAGAAGGGCCTGACAGCAGATGAACTGCCTTTCCCAGACGTGGACAGCTGGGCTGTCAAATATAACTCATATTACTGTGGTGTCATATGAACAAATGAGTAAATTCAGGCATGGCAAAACCATCAATGAATTATTTTCATTTTAATGCACTTTGTAGATTAAATTGCAAACCAGATTGGTAGCTGAATTTTATAAATGGTCCTGTGACCGTATTTTGCGTGGTGTGAGGTGGCCATCTGTAGGGTAAGCCCTATACAAAGCAGGGGTTTTCTGTCTTTCTCAGCTATATTATAACAAACATCCACTCTGTGTATAAACTTGGTCTTGCCTTAGAGGAAATTTATACAGTTCGTTGTAAAAAAGGCTATAAACAAGGTTGTTTACCCTTAGGCATGAGAAATCTATGGTGTGTCTCTCTGATACTTACAGTACATAGCACACACAGAGTAGGATAAATTGTTGAAATCCCATTATAAAATCCATCTAAGGTAACTAGTGAACGATATCTAATAATTTTAAAACCTGTAAACAGGAAACTGCTTTCATGTTAGCAGATATTTTTGGATTTTACAGAGAATTGAAGATAATCCCTGATGTAGTAACCAATAACAGGCTATTTTAATTTATACTTTTGTACTACTCAGAATTTTGCCAAGGAGAGGGGGTAGAAGAAGCCAACACATTTACAAATGTGTCTCAGACATTTGAGGTCAGGGGAATGTGTATGAGCTATGACTGTAACACAGCTGAAGAACACACCATTTATCCTTTTGAACACAGTGTCCTGCTACAGAGCCTATCCTGGGAACAGGACAAGAGCTGTCCTTAAGCTCTGAAGAGAGAGCCAATTGTGCATCCCACACTCAATGCACAGGACTTCCCAGATGTGCTTTACCTTGGCACAGACCTTGGGGACACACCTTGCCTTGACAGCAAGGACAGCAAGGGGAACCAGTGGGACCTAGAGCTTATCACTGCTAGAGAAGAGAAGTAGAAAACATCTGGCACAGTTATGCAATTGCTTCCAGTAATAACCCAGCCTTAACCTCCCTATGGGTAGTGAGTCAAAGGGTAGGAGGCTGAAAAAAAATGTGTGAGGTTAGCACTTTAGCAGCATGCACAGGGTCCTGTCAATAGCCATCGGGGATTTTTATTCCCTTTACAACTGACAGCCTTGTTGGTGTGTACCCTCTCTTCTCTCTCAAACAGGACTTTTTAAATCTCTCAGCTGCCAGGTTAGATATGTACAGTGTGACAACATGGGGTCCAGAATCCCAGCTGAAATCATGTTCTTAAGAGAGATCCTGGTTTGCCCAGCAGGAACAGTGGTGTGCCAGAAAGGAGATCAGTGAGCTGAGCTGCAGGAGCATCAGAAAGAGAAAGAGTGAGGTATTCACTTGAAGGAGGCTATTAGGTCCTGTATGCAATGTGATTCACTGCTTTTAGGATTTTCTTGACCCTCAAAAGATGACCCTTTACAAGGTGGAGCAGAAAGAAGCTACCTCTTGCTGTGAGCAACAGGATTAGCTTATACTATATTGCTTTTCCACTTGAAAAATCCTTGAGGGAACTTTTCATTTTTGCTCTGAACAAAAAATTCAAATGTATGAGTGATGTTCTTCAGGAAGTCCTTCTCTGACACTCAGTGTTTCACTGCCAGTGGTGCCAGAGATGTGACCATGCTTCTGTGTCACCTGACTGATGAATCAGATGGTGGGGGTCACTTCAGTGCAGACAAAGCCCTACCTCCCTAATTGTCCACCAGGTACAAACGAGCTCAACAAAGGAATAATCAGAGAACAAGGCTGAGTTTTTTCTTCAGAGCAATTTGACATCGTCGTTTGTTGACTGAGGGATCTTCTGACACATTTCTGGTCTTCTCTGATCATTGAATTGGTTGGCCATTACTCACACTTCATATTTGACACAGGTGCTGAGAAGAACACCTGAACATCTAAATCATACAGGTGGGATCTTGCTGTGCCATTGTTAATAGCTTGGCACCATTACCTGTGACACTGCAGGGATCACAGAGGATTTGAGTCAAAAGATGGAGCAACCAAACTCCCTGGATCAAAGACTCCTTTGTCTGACCCTAGATAAGCATTTGAGAGGCCTAAGCAAGAGAATGCTTCAAAATGCTCATTTTTCTGGAGAGACCCATTTTTTTTCCTCTAGATTTTGCATCCTGCAGCCTGCACTGTGGATGAGACTCATCTTCTACTGTAAAAAAAGTTTATGTTCACTTTTCAAAGCAGGTATGGTCATTATAAGTCCTCTTCTTAATTAGGGCAGAGTGTCAGCCTTTTGCTGATCCTGGAGTGTGGACTCCACATGAGCAGCAAATCAATTCCCACAGTACAAATAAACTCTACAAAGAACTATTTAACACAAGAGGGAAGTAAGCTTGACAGAGCATTTTAGTCAAAGACACTATGATGTGATTATATTTCATTAACTCTTCTTTATGAATAAGAATTGCATTTTGGAACAGCTTTTAATCTACTTCCAGCAGAGTCATGCATGGAGACATAGGAGATCCAAAAGCTTCAGAGCAGGTGCAAGGCAGACACCCACCGTGAAGCTGGGAGTTTCCCATTCATTGTAGTGTTGCTGACTCAGTCCCGTGCCCTGCACAACAATTTCAGCATTTGAGACTGAGATGTGCAGTACCAAGCACAGTAAGCCAGTGCATGTGCCTTTCAGTTGGCAGCAGGGTGGTACCTTGGGCTCTGGGGCCAGTGAGCCCGATTTTGTCACATTTGGACAACACAGTTTGCTCAGTCTGTATGTCTAAAAAATTACAGTATTTCTACCTCCTGAGGCCTCTAACACTCCCCAGATCCCTGGTACCTCAGGATTATCAGATGACAGAGGAAGAAATGACATTCAGTCTGGTGGGTGTCCCTGGCTTGTTCAGCCCACAATTAATACACTTGCTTCAGTTTCAGGTGTGTGGCACAAAACCTAGAGCTGAAACACAGCACCAAAGTTCCAGACATCTTGGAGGTGTTGGAATGTGTTTTAAGAATATTGCTGTTTCCTGTGGGAGTGGAAGCCAGGAAGACATGATCTAGATGTAAAAATCTGGAGGGACAATCTGAGCACGGGATATTTATTAGATCTGACTGCAAACAGCAATTATCTGTTTGAGTCGAAGGATAAAACTGGGTAACAAACATTACATTTTCAGCATGCAAAGTAAGAGATTGCAGTGGGAAATGAGCATTTCATGTTTTAATAGTCAGGCTTGGCCAAGCAGGAAGATAAGGTTTCAAAAGTATGATAAAAATGTACCTTTTTTTTTATTTTTTATTTTTTAAACCAGGACCTTGTTTCTTTCCTGGAAACTCTGTTTGGCAGAACAGAATAACATATTTGGCCTGACCTGAATGGATTTTTATGAGTTCCATGTGAGATGCTGAAGCCTTAAATTAATTGGTCTTATTCCTCAGGAAGATATACACCCTGTATCCACATCCACTCAGTGTGCTCTCCTTTTCAACCTTGTTACTGTAACTATTGATTTCTCTTGCTTTTAGTCCAGCCTGGTGCTCATGTAAATCAAGTCAGTTGCTACAATCTGGTCTGTGTCAGGAATACAAAATCCACAGCCTTTCTTGCTTTCCTCCTTTTCCTCCTACTGCCAGTGATGTTTTCATTTTGGAATTCTGCACGGAGCTCAGAAATGTGCCCGAAGCTCTTTCACGTCCCACAAATTCCTCGTCTGTGGAACTTAAGAAAACTACTTTTTATAACACCAGTATAATGCATATCCTGCATGGCCAGCCCTGTGGAGCTCGAAAACTCAAATGGTTTAGTGCATTTTGGAAAGAAAAAAAAAAAATAAAAATGATTTGGAGAGAGGAATATCTTGTGTTGACCGGATGATTAATTTTCACCAAAAAAAAAAAAAAAAAAAAAAAAAAAAAAAAAAAAAAAAAAGCCCTCACGCAGCTTTTAGCCCTCGGCATCGGCACCTGAGCAGTTTGCAGTTAAATTGCTGCTCGGCCCCACGGCCGGTGCCCGCCTGGCTCCATCCCCGCTCCCGGGAGGCGGCGGAGCGGAGCAAGGGCGCCGGCGAGCGGGGAGCCGCGGCACCGGGAGCCCGGCCGGAGGGATGGGCGGGGGCTGCCGCCGCCGCTGCTGCTCCCGGGAAAGAGGAACAGCATCCGTGTTTCTATCCCGAGCCCTCCCGGTGCTGCTCTGCTAGTGCGTTAGTGTTTGCAGAAGCCAGCACGACTCCAAGCGTGACAAGAGGTGCGGGAAAAAGGGGAGGCTCGCTGCTGGTGGCTGGGACCGTGATCCATGGTACTGGTTTGGACAAACTGCCCAGATTTGTGGACTTGGAGGGTCTGGCAGGTGGAAATCCATGACTAGGGCCCAGGCATTCACCAGGTCTGGATGGCAAGCTGCCCCTTTCCTCACCCTGCTAAGCGGGATGCAGTCACTCCGTGACATCCACACCTAAACCCCTGCTCTTATGGCACAGGGGCAAAGGCAGTGCCCCCGCAGGGCTGGGAAAGGTGAGGGGCTGTCCAGCAGCTGTGAGCAGTGGGTGCCATCTCTGGATGTGGGGGGACTGAACACGATGTGTCCTGCAGTAGTGGCCAGTGGTTATCAGCTGTAGCTGAGGGGCACCGCAGAGTGCTGCGGGCAGGACAAGCTGTGCCTCTCATCCTCCCCCAGACAGCAGTCATGACACTTGGGCTGTCATCAAAATAAATACCCGTTCTGCCACACTGAAAAAAAGCCAATGCCCCATGTAAAAGTGTTTATTGGTGGAAAGGTATACATGATTATGTTGCAGAACTGGAGAGATGTGCTGTGAAAGGAAACAGAGAATCAGACACTAGCTCAATCAACACCACAGAGTCCCGCTGAGATTCCTAAGGTGCAATGGCCCTTTCCAGGACTACATGAAGGAAGAAAATAGGGTGCTTGACCACTTGTTCAACGTTTATGGTGCTCCTGCAGGTGAAAATCCAAAAGAAAATAACCTCAGTGGGAACAAAGCAAAAGCTGCAGGTTACAAAACATGGGTATTTTTTTTTCAAAATACAGGGTAGTCAGTTCTTTCTGTGTGAAATAGAAAAAAAGCTGTGCCAAGGGCTTGCAGCAAGCTATGCCTGGACTCCTCAGAAACTGCTCATCAGATAGGAGCCAGCAGAATTGCTGTGCTGAGCAGGATGCAGACCTGACCTCCTCTACAGCCAGGCAGCATTGTGCCTCTATACCTCTGACTGGTTATTACACTGCCTCCATGTTTCATCTCACCTTGTCCTCTCCTCAGATAATGTATGTCCAAGAAAAAGTTTCTGTTAGTCCATGTGGAAAACCTTGCTTAGGCCTGGGAAGCATAGGCTCCAGAGGGAAGACTTTCAAGGATGGCCATAGGTAAATTATTCTTTTTTTGGTATCTGTGCTTTTGAAGAAACTTTGAAGGTATTTCCCAGTCTTTCCAATATTCTGCACTTTGGCTTTCATTCTAGATGCTAAGCTCTTCCCATGGACAGCAATGTGGTCCCCTCTTGGATTCCACTGGTGTCATGGGACAGGATCTGGCCACTGTCTCTGCCTGCTCTCTGAGAAGTCTCATGGAGAGTTCATTTCTTTAAGAATGGTTACTGTTCTACTCACTCTGCTTTTGCTGCTTTATACTTCACTTTCTTATCTGCCTGTCTGGTTATTTTCTGGCTTTCACTTACCTTTTTGAGTCCCTAGTCCGTTTCTGCAACAGCCTCTTTGCAAGGCGATGAGTATTGAGCAACAGCATACTCTTCTGGAGAAGAAGAATAGAAACGTTCTTGTTACCCTGGAGAACACTCCATGTGCCTTTCCCTGGAGGGGGATATAACTTATGCATGCCTAAACTGGAGATCCTTGAAAGGTCCTTTATCCTGGTGCAGGTATTTTCCTACCTTTCTAGTCATGCCTATCGGTCAATGAAGTGAAATGGGTCTGTCCCCTGGCCCTGGATTCAGGTATTGATGGAGTTCAGAGCAGCGCTGGTTGCAGCAGGGCTGGTCCTGGGTCTCCCTTAAGGCACAGTGTTTCTGCTGTGCCTGTCCCTCCCCCACACCCACACTGGTTAAAATCAAAGACATACCTGTTTCATAGTAATCATAGATCTGCACAGGAGCTGGCTTGGGGTGGGTCACTACAAAGTCCTGCTCAACTGAGAAAGTGATTTCTACCCTTTTCTTCTGTGAGATCTGGAATGGAAGGTCAGAGATCGCATTGGTCTTTTTATTTGTACAAGACCATGTAGAGCAGACAAGGGTGGTAACTGACAGGTTGCATATTCCAAATCCCACTGGTACCACACCTACAGATGTGGGACAGCCATTATCTAAACATGTTTGGAGAGTCCAAAGTGAAACTGAACTGAAAAGTTAATAGAGTTTCTGTCATGCTTGTATCACCTGATTCTGTAATTATTACATATCCTATTGCCAAAGGTGGGAAAATTGTCCAAAGGGACTGAGTTTGATTTCCCAGGATCTCCCAGTGGTCAGGATGATAAAGTCTGGTATTCCAATCCCTCCCATTTCAGACATGGACATCATGTGACACCAAGAAACTGGGAATCAATTTACAGTGTCCATCACTGGCTTCTATTAGTTCTACGGTGCCCTGAGAAAATTATTTACTAAGTAAATTCTGATTTAGGGATTAGATTACAAGTAAAATTTTGCAACAATTTAGTACAAGGGAAGCAAAGAAAATATTTCCAGAGGATAATGGAAAGAATGTTTCCTGTCCTGTTGGAAATACAGAGGCTTCTAGGAAGCCTACCAAAGAGACATACACACAGGGGAACCTCTTTTCTGGTGATTATCTGCTTTTTACTGAAAGGAGGAAGAATTTTGATTAATTTCAATGTGAGTTTTTTTTAATTAACTTTTTTTTTTAGTTGCTGGTAGGACAGGTGTCAGTTTGAAGTTATTTGAAAGTTGGGAAGTTACATGCAGTTTGGGAAGTAAGCAGCTTAGTGATTACAGTAGAAAACTATCGAGGAAGAGAATGTAATAAATGCACTGTATATATATCCATACCATGGTTATACCTATTACATGTTGTTTCCATCCTTTGTGAAAATCAAAGAGACAGTGACCAGAACTTACATTTTGCAGATAAAGGAGGATGTGATTTTTCTTGTTTTCTACTTGCATCACTGTATGACTGTCAACAAGCTTTGAAACAAGAAAATGGAGATAAATATATTTGTAGAACATTACAAAACAAGTGCTGCCTCAGACCCTACTGCTCCATGTCTGTGGTATTCATTCTTCTCCCAGTCAAGTTTCAAGAGCTGGTAGTTAACTTTTAGAGTCCAAATGTTGCAAATAGTTGGAAAGGATGGACAAAAACCTACCACTTGACTTAGCTGGGGGTATGTTCTCTTTCCAAATGCACAAGTCACTGCAGTTCACTTGGGGAATTCTGCTTGACTCTGGTGTGATTTATGTTTCAGAGCTAATCTGAGAGGTTTCCCACCCTTCTCCTAGCTGGGCAGTGCCAGCTCCCAGTTGCAGCTGTCAGCTTTTCAGGCTTGAGCTGAAACCCTTCTTAGTTTTAGATAGAGGAGGGTCTGTGTGTTCGAGGCACCCTGGAGGGCATTCCCTCCACCCAGTAATGAACAGCGCAGCCATGCAAACACCTCGCATGGTTCTATGGCTGAATGGATCTTAACCATGCCTCTGCTTTTCTCCTCTGTCCCTGTGGGGAGTAATTTAGCCTTGCTCCTCGAAGTTTACCTTATCCAGGGAAGACTTAACAGGAACAAAGCCCGAGAGCATCTTCACATCAATAATGAGCATGTTGGAGCTGCTGCGTTTCCCCATGTAGCTGAAACAACAGAGGGCCCTGTCAGCAGTCTTTTGGGATATTGTGCCTTTCAGGCTGGTATCATCAACATATTGATCAGCTTGTGGTTTTTGACTTCATAAGCTGAAGTGAAAACACGCAGCAGTGTTCTCTGTGTGTTGTGTCATCTGCACAGCTGGTTTGCTGATGGCACATTACCTGCTTATGAGGACAATATCAAATTTTGCTGGTCTGTCCTGTGGGCAGGAAGCATTTGATGTCTGTACTGAAAGCAGAAATCCAAAGGACCCCTCTGGAAGGTGAATGTTGTATCTCAGTGCTGTCTGGAAGAGGAAAAAAACCCATTTGTTCAAGAATGCCAAAGATTTGCTTTGCACTCCAAAAAAACAAGTGTCAGACTTAGCGAATTTTTCTGGCAATGTTGCACTTGGTTTTATGTGGAAGATCCTTGCTTACATCAATGGTGAACACATGAGACTTTAACTCTTTAACAATGAAGGTGCTTGTACCCAGAGTCACCTCCCAGAAAGAAACCAGATGTTGATCAAAAAGGATTCTTTTTCTATGCCAGAGCTCCCCAGGAGTCAGAATGTGGGATGGGGAAGAGTGTTTAAATGGTTTAGGGAAATCAAGCAATTAGGAACAATAAAGAGAAGTCAGCTAGAAAACCATCAAAACAATGGCTATCTTGTATGCAAAATATGAGAAATAGTGAAGAAGAAAGCAGACATTTACTTGCATAAATACACATCCACTGCCATTCATTGTCAGGCTGTATTTCCCAGGGACCTCTGGAAGGGCAGTCTGTTGCAGCAGGAGCCTGTTCTCATTGTTGACAATAAATACCTTCTCAAAAGGCTTTTTGGAAGTGATCTTGACTCTTTTTTGTGAAGCAGAGTTGTAGGTGGCCTCACCATAAGCAGCGAGTGCTTGAAGGGCAATGACTGTGTCCTGAAGAAAAAGAAAATAATAAAAGACAATTGGCTACACAGCAGGACCACTGCAGAGGAGATCAAAGTCACTGTTGCAACGCCAATCACAGTTGCTCCTTCCTGAATTTGTGTATAATTCCAGGGTTCCCGTACAAAAGGAGCCATTTCAGTCTCTCATGTATGCTTTAGGGCAGAAGAATCTCTCTCCTAATACAAGGGTCTCAGAACATAAAATCTGAGCAGCAGAGTGCACTTCTAGGGTTTTGCATAGTGATGAAACCTGTGTTTTCTGAGGAGCCACACAGAACTCATGGGTCATTTAACAGATGGGACTTGGTCTTTTCTAGGGTCATCCCTGACACAAATATCTGTATTTATTGCTAGTCAAATTACTCTTGTATGGTTTTAATTGCGGGGAAAAAGGTGTTTTGGTATTCCAGTATAAACGTTTGGTTTCTCTCAGAGACAGCAAGTAGAGGAAAGAAACAGGACCAGGTGGTCAGAGCCCTGCTGGAACCCTGAAGCAGTGACCCGATTCCAAGGACTAGCTGTGGAGTGGAAGGTAGTTTTGGCACCTGGGTAGACGAGAAACCTCCATAGGGATTCTGCTGCCTGATGATCCACTGCACAATCCCTGAGGCCTTTGTGAGATCCTCTTTACTCCTGTTGGGTTTGTGGAGCAATGCCAACAACACGTAACTGGTGATCTCAACTTCAGCTGAAGGGGCATGGTCAAGGAAGGAGGGAGATGTATCTGATGGAGACCTCTCCTCCTGCTCCCAGTGCTGTGAGCCATCTGAATGAACAAATAATAATATAGAGAGACAGAACAAAGAGAATAATAAAGGAATACTGAACCAGTATTGGTTACAGGTGCCACTCCTCTGTACTGCCTTGGAGTCTCACTGCATCCAGGCCTCTTCCTCAAAAGGAATCCCTGCAGATCACTGAATGCACTGCAGATTAACTCCACAGATTATTTGTGTGGTTTGATTCACATGCCCACACTCTCAATATTGTCATGGTTAGACCATCAGTAAGATCTGTACCATCTTCCCACTTCCCAAATTTCCCAAATGACTGAAACTCACCAACTTCCTTTGCTGATTTCTGTAACTCTTCAAGGAATGATTCACATTTTTCTGCCTTGCCAGCTAAGCAGAAAGCATAGGCCATGAGTGCCTGAGTGTAAACGTCACTGATACTCTTCTCAGATGCAGTCTCCAGACAAAAAAAGGCATTTCGGATTACAGGATACTTAAAAACAAAAAAGCATATGGGTCTAATTCAGGACAGTAGTCTTCACCTGCTCAAAAATTTATTTTCTTTAAACTTGTTCCTTATCCTGTCACTATCACAGCAATGAGAGTTGGACTTGAGCATGCATAATGACTTCAGGGGAGAGAATACAGAATTTTTCAAGAAGGGATTTAGCAGGAAATATCAAACAAATTGAGTAACTTTCAATTGTGTTCTTGATGAAGTTGGTCTATATATTTCACAGATGATTCCTTCTGCTTACCTCCATGATAATTATTTGCTCTGAATTTCTATAGTCAAGAGTTTGTTGTCTTGAACAAATCCAACTTAGTGGTTTTAGTGGTTTCTAAAGTTTCCCTGACTTTCGTGTAACTTTAATTCTGCAATGTTGTACTAGGTTTACACCCACAAAAAATGTACAGCTTGACTCTGTGTCCTCAGAAAGGATACAGAAAAATGGAATCTAACTCATGTATTGAAGACTAACCTCTCTAGTCACCTTTGTACTGCCGACTTTTTGAAAAGGACAGATCAGCTTTTGCTCCGATGGACATTTGTTTTTCCGACATATCTTTTAGTTTTCCATTTGTAGATTTTATAGATTTACCTGCAACAACTTACTTTCTTGACTAGGCTGTCTTTCTTGAGGCCAAGCCATGCTGTGTGGGTTACTACCTGTCATGCGTGGGTTTCTACTGCCAAGTCTTTTATTGGAAACTAAAGTTTTGTGTCACTATATGTTTTGTGTCTCACAAACAGAAGATCTAATCCTGCTGAGGTTTGTACAGTTTCTGCTCAAAGACTCGTGGTTTAAGAGGCATAGAGATGGGGATTTTCTCTATCACAGCAACCAATGCAGATACAGAGCATGGTTATCTATTCTAGGAGATCTCTCCCTCACTTTCTCTCTCTTTACTGCTTGGACAATTTAGCAGATGCTGGACTTAAGGCAACAATTTGGGACCAGTTCCATCTGAATATCAGGTAAGTCTCCTTACCAAACTGGAGTGCCCAGCTTCCAGCATGGCAATGGTGGTGTAGGCAGAAAGCGACAGCTCGTCATCTACTCCTCCCTGGAAACAGCATGGAGAGAGGAATCATCAGTAAATGCCACAGATGAGAGCCTTTGAATATGAATTGCCATGTCCCAGCTGAGAGAGTGTGGATAGTTCTGGGGGTAGCCCAAAGGGAAGGAGAGCATTGGCATAATTCTTGAATAGCTCACAAATCCAGAGAAGCCCTTTGCTATTTAGTCCAAAAACATCACTCCTTCAAGCTTACAGTCCTGTAACCCTATCTCAGGTGCACATAACATGTACAGTTGGTATATGTACAGTTGGTATACGAAAGCTGAGCTGAAGAGATGTCATTATAAGATGTGGAGAATTAGCCCTTGGAAGAAGACTGGCATTTGAAGTGAAATATTATTTTTGGCAGTAACAGGAAAATACATTCTTAATGAAAAAGAGTAAACTTGACCAAGTAGTAATTCTCTGCTACCTTCAAGGCATTGTTGAAGAGGGTCCCAGCACTCCGGAAACAGCCATCTAGCTTCTGTTTGCTTGACAGCCACATCAGGGTTTGAGACTGGACACGGTCATCAATATAGATTAAGCGACCAGCTTGTGCAAATGATCTGTACACAAAGGCAGTGAGCCTGCAAGGGAAAGATGAAGCTGTGAGATGAGCACTGGAAGAAACAGAAGAAATCAGCCCTCCCATTCGTGCTGCTGAAGAGCATGAAGAGTTACAGCCAGCGTGTTGGTGGCTTGCTTTCTCTTTGTGTGCTCCTCAAAGAGAGAATAGTTGAAGTAGTAGCTAGATAGGACACGGGAAGGATGTCCAGCACACTCTGTGGCTGATCCTGTCTACTGAGCACCACAGTGCAATGGGCTTCATGGGAGACAGCAGGAGTATGAATCAGAAAGTCAGCTGGGTCTTTTGGGATCAACTTCTTTTCATGTACCCAACCTGGCAGAGGATGGAGAGACATTTCTTTTAGTACTTTCCAACCCCCAGTCCTAGACAGCTCTGTATATCTTATTCAGCCAGTAAAGCTGCCTCTTACCTGTAATGTAATAATTGAATGGCTCATCTGTGAGCCAATTCTGCTCCCAGTCACTCACCAGGTGTTCCCTTCTTTATCTCTGCGGCCAAAGATGCTGTAGGACCCATCAGGATGTTTGTATGACAGCTGCTTCTGGTAGCCTGCAAGAACATGGAAAAGGAAGTATTCTTAGATGCAAAACAAAACCCTATTTTGTTTGCTAACATATTTGTCTGAAAACACAGTGGGAAAGAATGGAAAGGCAGTGTATATCTACCAAACAGGAGGGGAGCTCTAAGGGATCCTGTAAATGGAAGTAAGGAACATCTTGTCTTGCAGAAACACTGAGAGATTAAGCAAGCTCTCTCAGCTCTATGCTCCAACTAAACATACAGGATCAGGATACGTGCTGTGCCTGAGCGGGAAAAGACAAGGGGACTGAAAGACAAAACCTTAAAGGAAACATGGCATGTCAGCAAAAAGGCATAAGAAGATAAAGGAAAGCAAAAAAATGTCTTGTTCAGGGCAAATCCTTGGGTCTCTGGACTGTACTACAACAGTGATGCCATCGGCCAGCACAGCCATGCTGCTGCTGCTGCTGCTGCTCACTGGCCCGCAACAGGAATTCCAGCACACATTGTAAGGGAGCCACAAAGCTCTCACCGCTCACTAAGTATCCAATGGCCTTGGATTTGACCTCTTCACTCAGCTGCCCTGTCTTGTTCAGATAGTCCAGGACGTAGATGTTGGGTGCAAAGAGGGCCATGTTCTGCTCCCCACAGCCAAAGGGCATCTGGAGGAGCTGGTGCAGGTTCTGCATGGCAGTGCCCATGATGTCACCTGGGGAAGAGGAGATGAGAGGGGGTTATTAGCACAACTCATGGCCACTGAAATTACCAGTAATTTCCATTCCACAGGCAGAGTCCTAAAAGCCTAGCAGGGGCTGGGAGCCTCCTAAACAAACTTGAAGTTCTCAGGGCCGGGTTCTGCTCTGCTTTGCAGCCAACAAAGAATCCCTTCCCTGCCCCTCCTTACACAGTCTAAATTACCCTCACCAGAAACACTCCTTATTTTGGTGCCACTTCAAGCGGATACTTCTTGTTGGAAATGAAAGGAACTTACAGGAAGCTTCTGTTTTCAGAGGATGGAAGGGAATAGCCAGAGCTATTTATTGCAAACATTTATTGCAAAATTAACAGCTAATGCTGCAAAGGGACGCTGATAATGCAGGTGTCTCACAGAGCACTTCTTAACTGTTTTTTCTAGGAAAGATAGCAGAGACCCAGCAAGGGATTTCTGGAATTAGCTTCTAAAAGTCACCAACATTACAAAACAAGGATTTTATGACTAGCGAGTGATGTAACCAAATCCACATCCTGAAAAGACTGAAAAGACTCTACTGGCACCTGTGATTTGTAGGTGGGTGTGTAGAAAAATGCTGTACTGGCATGAATCTGGCTGAGGTCATAAGTCAGAACTGTGCTGCTACTTTAGAGAAAGATTTTCAAATACACTAAATTTTAACAGAATAGTGAAGAGTGGTGCAACTGATACTGAAACTTCATCTTGCTGATGCAGAGCACTGCTGGACAAGATGAGAATTAGTCTTTTCTCAAAAGTTTCCCACACTAGGGGTGAAACTCACATTTTGAATCCTGAAAGAGCTTTCATGTTACATTTTCTATATTTTCTTTTTCAAATGTTTTATTAATTATATATTTACCAACAACAGAAAAGGAGGCTCTGGCTGATCCTTCCAAAACATTTGTAGGTAGCTCTAGAGCTATATCTTGAATAATTGCATCATCTGTGGAGAAAAACATCTGTCATTTGTATAGGAATACTAATTATAACAGTGAAATGCTCCTGGCACAAATTGCACAGTACAAAATTACACACAAGAGACACCAAAAAAAAAAAAAAAAAAAGGGAAGCTCACAGCATTCACCAAGAACACGAAGAGAGAAGGGGACACAGCAAAATCAAAATTGTGAAAAACAGATCAAGTGATATATTCTCTGTCACTGCTCAATAGAAAACAGTAAAACAGGGTAAGGTTGGTGCTCACAGGTTGTAGTATCTGTGACCCTTGGGGATTCCTTCAGTGAGACAATTGATAGAACTGATTGGTGAGGGTTAGAACAGATTTTTTGCCTCTTTTAGGCCAGTCAGGAGCTGTTTGCTGTCAGCACTGAGGTGGTGTGGAAAAGAACATTACCTTCCCTCTCCCATTCCCACCAGAACTGGAAAGCTGTAAGCTACAGGTATCCATGGAGTAGAGGATAGCAGTCAACATGAGAGAATGAAACACAGGACATAATTTGCACAGAAAGGTTGTGTGTCCCTTTGAGAGCTTCATAGCAGCCTTCCTGCAGCATCTGAGCACATCTGACCAAGGCACAGATGCTGCCTCAGTGATAGGCACCAGACCACACAGGAATTTGGTAGCAGGGACCTGAACTATTACACTCATACCTGCTATCATATGGGCAGCTCTGGGAAAAAGGGAAGGGAAAACATCAACAAACACTGCAGGAAAGAGTGCAGACTCCAACCTTCCTTTCAGTTCTTCTGAAGACAGCAGTATATAAGACCCTTACCTTCTGTACAAATTAAGGAGTTTTGAGTCTTTTCCCTTCTGATTCCTTCAGGCTTCATGGAGATGGAAAGAAAAGACACATGCAGTGGATGAGGCAAAAGTATGCAGAAGAAATTCAATGACAAAAAAGCCACCCCCTTCCCCAACCTCCTAAAATAGGTAATTGAAGCAACAGTTTAAAAGTTTATGTACGATGTGGCTGCTCCTAAAAGGGAGATTCCTTCCGACGGAGTCCCTCATTTCCAGCTTCTCCTCTGCACAAGGGAGACACTCACTGGTCAACACCCACTGATTCTCATGGAAGAGAACATCAGGTGGGAGTGGACTTGGTCTTAGATTGAACAGCCAGACCCTGTCCCAGCCAAATGAAGGTGGAGTTCTTTAGGGAACCTGAAAAACTTTTACTTGCTTTTGGTACTTCTGCTGTGTTTTGGTTTCTTCATGAAAAGGAGTACAGGACAAACAGTAAGAGCTGTCAGCAGTACCTCAACCAGCAGTGTTCTGATCTGGGTGTCCCTGTAGTCAATACTGATGTTCCTGGGAGTTCTATCTCCACAAGCTTCATCATTCTTGGTCTCTGCAGTAATGCTGAACACTACATTACCTTAAATAGCAGCATAAAAAGGAAAAATAAATGGATCTCTATCATGCAGGGTGATTGACAAAGTAAGAAATTTCATCTGATGAGTAAGATGAAGTAGTTCAACATAATGAATGGTCAGCCACTGTATGGGAAGAGAACTGGGCTCTAAAAATGGCAATGATAAACACACTGAATCTGTGGAGAAGCTCTTTAACCCAGACAACTGGAAAGAACAGTGGTGGACCAAGCTCTCCAGCCTGGAAAACGATTAAGTTTTTTCAGGTGAGAGATAAATTAGTATCAATCTTGGAACAGAAAACCAAGTAGATTCAAAGCACTTACCAATTTCTGTGGGGAAAATATTCCAGACATAAGTCTTTCTTTTCTTGGCACATACACATCCATCATCCTCTGGGGAGATGAGTTTGGCTTGATAATCAAGGGAATCCAACAGTGAAACATTAATCTGAGAACAGAGAGAGTAATGTAATGGGAGGAAGGTTTTGTACCATATTGCAAACGGTACTTTTTTGTTAGAGGGGGTGAGACACTATCTGCTTACATCTAGAGTTAAATGTAGAGCAGATTCAAGGCCTTTGATTTGATTAAACATCCATCAGATGTAACCTGAAGAGTTTTCCCTCTTGCTTCTCTCAACAGTCCTAACAGATGTTAAGCATTCTATGCTTAACCTGATTCTTAAGGAAAAGGCCTCAGTGAAACCATTGATGGCTTGCATAGCTGTGGATGGTGAATGATACTCTACAAAGCACTTGTTTCTTTTCTCTATGGATCTTGAGACAGCTGCTTTACAGACCTGCCCTAGTCACAGTTCAGATGATCTCCCTTTGCTCTGTACTGGTTTCAGAGGACAAATCGAGTCAGGATAATCTGTTATCAGCTAGAATGAGCAGTACCTCAGTCAAGAGCATATCCAACCACCTGCACCAATCATTTTGCTGCAGCTTCTTTGGAGATGGGGTAAGGTCTGAGAATGTGGGCAGAAGTACACACCTTAATGCACTGGTCAAGGTAGTTGAAGACAGTGGCTCTAAGCAGAAAATCTTCTCCTCGTATGATAGAGTATGGTAAGGTCAAGTCAACAAAGAAAGGCTGCAAGGCTGTCAGGGTGGCGGGCACAGACATGCCAAATCCAGCCAACTCTTCCACACAGAAAGCACTGGCTTTCCATTTAGTGATGGTGTCAGGGAGGGTGTACGAGATGCTGGCTTTTCCAGTAGAGCTGATGGGAATGGAGAAAGGATGGAAGTTTTACAAAGGGTAAATTTAAGATAACTTGCCTCTCAGTAGAGACAAGTTTTGAAAACCAGAACTACCCTTCTATCTGCAGAAATCCCAGAAATCCCTCAAATTTATCACTAAATCCGAGAAAAATCCATTTGAAAGTTCTTCTGCCCATTATATCCTTGAGTTTGGAAAGACAACTCAAAGTTCTTGTTCTGCAAAGCTGTATTTTAAATAGAGGCGTCCTTCTTCTGAGGAAGGGAATATGACTCATGGTACACACATTGTGGGAACAGGTGTCTTTGGGGACATCTTTGATAATTTGATCATGGAAAAGAGAAGGGCAGATGGGCAGCTGATAATTGAAAAACTAGGTCTTCTGGGCCGAAAAAGGAAGAAGAGCTGGCAAGGGATTGCCACCTTGCAGGACATCAGAGAACATATTTAGTAATTCCTAAAGCAAGGCAAAGATATGAAAGAGGCAGTACTCACTTAATTGGAACTATATCCCAAATCCAAGCTTCAGGAAAGAATTCCCGAATACTCTCAAGGACGAGTCTCCTCTCTCGTTCCTCCCTACCAGCTTCAGCTGGTAAGAGATAATGAGAATTTAGTAAAACCTGTCACATATAATGGAGATGCCCAGAAAGGACAGGTTTAAATCTGCATGGGCCAGTATGAAGGACAGTAAGTGTTTTACCATTTCCTTTCTGACTGAGACTATACATAATGCCACACAATTATTATTAAATGTTACTAATATATCCCTCAGTTAGGTATAACCTGGTGTCAAAGGCAAAAGAAAACATTGCTTGAAGGGTTTTGGTCTCTCAGGTCACTTGGCTCTTAGCTCTGATCACTGTTCTGACTGTCACATCGTCTTTTCCAGCTCTGGTCAGAAGGAAATCAATGTCAACAGTGTTAGGTTTGTATGACACTGCCAATTGCCAACAATTCCCAGCGTGAAACTGGACATGAATCAGAAGTGTAGACCTGAAAGAACTTTTTGGGCATTGGCCATTAGCTTAAGCTATCTCATTCTATACCAGGCCAATATAGCATCAAACCCAAAGTGGTTGATGAGTACTGTCCATGTCCCTACAAACAAGAATACGTCTTTCATTAAGGAGAAAGGTAAAGTCTCTTTCCTGTCCTCAGTATTACCTGCTGATTTGACATGGTGTGCAGAAGCCATGTGTCCTGCATTCATTCCATATGGTTGACGCCTTACAGTCTCACTAGCGCATACAACTGGTTGTCGCACCTTTGAGTTGGTAAGAAATTTAATTCCCATGTCCTGTAAAAAACACATTTTAGCATTAGCTGTAACCACACTGTAGCTGAGGTTTGTTCCATTCTTCCCTCCTCCCCATTACTGTGTTTCCACCACAGAGGTGCCCAGAGACATGTATGCAGAGACTTTTGGGAGCTTTGTGTGTGCTGGAAAATCACAGTAGGCACCAGAATCAATTGAGAGTAGAGGCCTAAGAGAAGAGTTTGTCACATAGGAGTTTTACTAATAGGGTTGTTTGCAGAATCTAACACTACATAAGCAGAAACTCACTTCAGCATGTGTAAGTAATGTAGAGGACATTTACCCTGAGGAATTGATACACATCTGGGCCTAATCCAGACATGACAGGTGTGTAATACAAGCCGTTGTGAAAGATGTGGTCAGAGGAGACACAAGGCTCTTGGGAGTCTTCTTCTAGATTGAACCCGTGGAAGACGTAGCCTTGAAAGTCTTGTAGGGGATGCAGGCTGTATACCTGTGAGGGGCAAGGGAACAGGAACTGTTGTGTAGGTAAACATCAACCTTATTTACACTGTCAAATACTGCAAATTGCCAAAACTGAGATGACAGCCTGTTTGAAACCATGCTCTGTTGCCTGGGCTGAGAAATGGCTGAGTGGCTGGGATTGGAGGGCAGTGATCAGTGGCACAAAGTCTGGTTGGAGGCCAGTAACCAGTGATGTACCACAGGGTATTGCAGTACTGGGTCTAATCTTGCTCAATATCTTCCTTGATGACCTGAATGTTGCAGAAAGGGCCCACCCTAAGCAAGTTTGCTGATGGCACGAAACTGGGGGGAGTGGATATGCTGGAGGGTTGTGCTGCCAGAGACAGTCACAGGTTAAACTAAATCCCACATGAAAGAGGACTTACAGTCCACAGGAAACAAAATCTGTTTATTGCCTACTAAAGATGGCTTATGACCAGCACATGCCAGAAGCTGTAGTGATCTCAAGTGGAGAGACACTGCAATGGAGGAGGAGGAAGCAGTGGAAGGAGACATGGCATTTGGCAGCTTACCATTTCCATGGACAGCTCTGTCTCTGGCTTCAGGAGCAGCACGCTCTGATCCACCGCCCTCACAGCACAGAAGGAGTCGGCAGCAGCTTCAATGACCAAACTGACATTGGAAGCTGGGTGTATCTGCTTTTCAGAGAATTCCAAGTGGACCTGAAATTCATCAAACAGATGTTGGCATGGCTAACCCATCCTGCTGGGGCTGCTCTGACTGAGTGTGTGAGTGGAGGGCAAAAGGAGAGTGGAAGGATTTTCTGTTAAAGTGCAGAAGATCTGCCTGAAGGAGGATGTCTGGTCTCCACTGCAGCTGTTGACCAGGCCTCTGTTATAGCAGGGACTTATGCAATAAGCACACTTAGATTCCTGTGATAGCTGAAATGACGCCTACCTCAAGTGATTTAAAACAGTGTTATTCTTTTGCTGTCATTATCGAATCAAATCGAACCTTATCATGACTTGACTACATGCAATGATCCCTACAGTGAACAAATCATATTTTTCTGAGGTCTATTGCCCATGTTAGCAAATATATAAAACAGATTTTGCATCTATTCAGAACAAAACCTGTTTCACATTTGTTTTAGGTAAGAGGAAAAAAAATGGGGGGGTAATTAGAAACCTTTTTTAATGTTATTTGGTTTGTCTTGTTCTATAGTTTCATGCATTTTAGCTTTTAAAAGCTAAAGATTAGAACAATCTTACTTGTGAAATCTGAATTTATAATGATAAATAAAAGTGTACCATTAAAAAAAAAAAAAAAAAAAAAAAAAAAAAAAAAAAAAAAAAAAAAAAAAAGAGGAAGAAATACTTAAACTCCAGACTGCTATTTTGGCTTTCCTTTTTATGTGTATTTAGTTCTGGTCAACCTAAACTGCATTTCTCAACAAAAAAGTGTAAAAAAATTGAATGATGAAGTGGGATAAGTCTAAAGTGTGTTCACTATGTTGAAGAACAGAAAGTCTAAAACTGAATGGAACACTAGTAGAGTTTAAGAGAGGCAAGAATAATTTGGAATTTATGTGGGTCTCCTGAAAAGTTTTTAATGTTGAAAGATGATATATCTTTTGACAATAAGGTCAGGAGGTAGTGGTAGAGGAAAGATATAACGCCAAAGAGAAAAAAGAAAAATTAAAGGAGTAATGTAGTGAGAAGTGGAAGGAAACAAGAAACAACCCTGGAAATCTCTTGTGGATGTATACACAAAGAATTTGTATTTATCTGACAGCAGGTAAGGCTTGCTGTATCTTAGTGCCTCTCACCTTGTTTTTGAAACACTTCTCAACTGGCAATTGAACACTGTCTGCCACCAGCTCCTTGTCAGGGTGTAAGGTGTACACCAGCAAGCGAAGGGCTGGGGCCATCTTCTCACTGACCACAAGTGGAATGGTGAAAGTGCCATTTTGACCTGTTAGAAGAAATAAAGGCACCAATAAGGAAGGAATATCAAAGATTTACTGCAGTAGTAGCCAAACTCAACAGGTATGCAACTGTACCAGTCAGTGGAGCGATCTGAACTTAGATGATCTATTGAACAATTTTCCAGGAGGTGATGGGCCTGGGTTTAATCCAGGTGGTCTCAGATTTATTGTAGATTTGAACATGTGGCCATATTCAGATAGGACCCTAAAGCAGACACTCTGCATTCCCTATGTCATCCTTCAGGAAGATCTTTAGAGAACACTATTTGACTAAAATCAAATTAAGTAATTGCTGGACTAAAACTGACTTTACAGTGATCTTAGTGGTAGTGCTACTGTCATGCACACATACATGGGTGGAGAGAGATATGGCCCTCCCTACAGCTGCTATATTCAACCATCTGGGTGTTTGTTTGTTGGTTCGTTTGTTTTAATGCAAAAATACGGATTGACAACTTAACTTACCAGCTTGGGTGTTAACTTTTACTTCCCCTGTGAGGACAATCTTGCCTTTTGCCATGCCCTGTGCAGAGAAGATTAAGACGTGTATGAGTTGGCAGAAGTTGGAGGGAGAAAGCAGCAGTCAGGTTCATTGTGCATTGACTGGACAATCTACAATGAGATCTTAAATGCTTAAACATAAGCCTTAGGGCATGCTGAATGCTCCCACTGCTGCTGCTGGGGACCTTATCACTTGCCACAAAGCAGAAGCAAAAGGAAAGGAAAAGGGGGATGGAGAATAGCATGAAGAGCACTCACTGCTGTAATTCCTGTGGATGGATTGCCAGATAGCTGCCCAGTAAAGCCCCTTCAGCAAACCAGCTCACGTCATTATACTCACCACATAGTAGAAGTTCATGGTGTTGATTCTCTTGTATCCTTCTGTGTTTAAGACATAGTGCACAGTGATCATCCTCTTCTGCCCACATTTCAGATCTTTCCACAAGGGCTCAATCCTCACAAAACTGCTAGTCCAAGAGTAGAAGCGCTGGACGGAGAGGGACGCTTCTGGGTAGTAGGGCTCTATCCAGCCTTCATAGTGGCAGTGCTCACTGGTTCTATAAACTGCCTGAACAGGAGAGGGAGTGGGGAAGAAGAGGGAAACAGCCATATATCACTAGGGAAGTCATCATCACATTCTGACATCAGAATGATTAGTTCATGTAATGCATACATAGATAAGAACTGCATCTAAAGCCAAACTTTAGATGGTAAGGGAGGAGTAGGCTTGCAGCAAACCATTGTATTGCAACAACTCAGATATTTTCCTCACTCCTCTTATGGTAGTTTTTGAGAGGTCTAGACCATGAAGAAAGATGAAGAAAACATATTTTTATTATCAGAATTAAAACCTCGGCCCATATTTTTTTTGGGCTCAGTTTGAGAGCACCCACCTCTCTCTGTGTCTCTATTCAGCCTTGTTTTGTACTCACTTTCAGACTCATCTCAGGATCAAGCATTTCGGATGTGTCAATGATAAACTCAGCAACACCATTATGATCAGTGGTGAAGTTGTCTGTATTCTTGTTATTGACAAATAGCTGAATAACCTCATTGGAAATTGGAGAGTTGTCTTTGTCTACCAGCTTGATCTGTAAAAGGGAATGAAAAACATGTTGAGCGTACTGTCCTTCTGTATGTAGATACTGATATTTTGCACTCCTTTGCTCTCCAAACAGCAGAATTACTTTTTCATCTTCCTTCAAAGCAATACTTGACAATTGAAATGTCTCTCTTCACTTTCTGGCAACTATCTGAGCTATCTTATGAGGTTTGGGACAGGAGCTTCCTCAGCATCTGCCATACCATTGATAATACCCTTTTGTGGAGCAAGAACTTTCATGTCTCATCTCTTTCCTGATCAGTCCCTTCTGACTATACATTTCCAGTTTAAAAATATATTTTCTTTTCCCCTTTCCTTTTTTTTCTTCCTTTGTCTTGAGAGTCTGCTGCTGCTATTTTCAGTGTCTGAAAACCTTTTCTCCACATCTTTGTTTTCAACATTTTTTCTGATTGTGTCTACACTGTCTCTGCTGTTTAGGTACTAAACAATCAAACAAACAAACAGCAAAATTACAGATCCCATTAAGTAAATGCTATGTTGCTAGAAATGAGAACTCAATTTGATTTTTTTAAAGAAGAAGAACACAGTGGGAATGGGAACCAAATAAGAAAGTAATATAGACTTTACAGAGGGGAAAAAGCCCCACCCTTGAAAGACAGTCTCGTCTCATTTCAGTGCCACTGGTCTCCCTTATTCTTTCCTCATTGACAAAAGTTGAACTGAAGGAGAGAGATTTATCCCTACCCTTTAAACCACTGACAGAGTTATGTGGGTATTGTCATGAAACAAAATAATGAAAAACCTTTCTGAGACAGAAACTGTTGTTATTTCCTTGATTTTTTGTGTGTGTCTTAAATTTCTTTCCCTCTTTCTTCCCTCATCCACCAGTGCTTTTATTCATGTCTGTCTGGCATGGGCTGGTCAGTTCTGAAGGAGGAAGCAGTGATTTATAGCAAGCTTAAAATGCAAGTTAGAGAAGTGCTTGTTAACGAATTGTTCTGATTTGAAGTATTTCAGGCAGAATCAAACTCGGAATAAACTAGTAGTTTTCAGTATTTAGAATTAGCAGTAGGGCATTGCATTGCATGCTGCTAAAGAAGACTGGGGAGAACATCCCCACTCCAAACAGTCTCCTAGATGTTGCCATCATTGTTGTTATGTGATTGCCTGTCAATCATCTTCAATACAAGCCCTCCAAGCTCTTGCTTACCTGTCCAAAGTAAGGAATTCCTCTTCTGTAGTGGAGATCCGTGTTCTCAAACTGTATGGTGCTCATCACCCGAGTTATGGAAATAACCTGAGCAGCTGTAAATTGCAGGCCTGGAAGACAAGTCCAGAGTCATTAGAAGACACACTTTGTCCTGCACAGAGCATCATCAGACTTTGCCTGGAGATGCTCACTGTCATCAAAATGGCCTTCCTCAGGGAGACATTCATGTACTCAGATAGCAGAGGCTATCTCCTACTCTCCTTGACCACACCACTTCTCCTGTTTCTGTCTGTCTGGAAAGGATTACCTGTTCCTTTCTCTGTCACGGTGGCTCTCACATCAAGGTTCCTCATGTAACCAGTGCGATGTAACTCAAAGATGTTGGAGCTGAAGACCTGGGAGAGGCAACCGTCTGTCTCCAGCTGGACAGGGGAGAAAACAAATCCTGTTGTCAAGGATCATAGCTTGCAAAGGGTGTTGGCAATACAGAGGACCCTTCTTTAGTGAGTGAAGTCTTTTCCCAGTACTTTTAATGCAATTTATACGTGTTTAAGGGAAACTGAGTCATGAAGAAGAAACATGTCAATCCTTCAGGCCAGCAGGAAGCCAAGAAGAGAAAAGAGGTACCCTGACCTCCTAGCTAGTCATACAAACAAAGAGATGAGTAGGGTGAAGAGAAGCATCAAAGAGAGAAAGCAAAGTGTGATGGGCAAAGGGAGAGAAACAAGAACACAGGAGAGAGGACAAGCATGAAGAGGAATAATAATTATGTATCATACATTTTTGGTAAATGATTGACAAACTGGGCTCTTCTTGCACCTCCCGTATGAATCAAAATCCCTGCACACACTGAGCTTGACTTTCCCTTCAACAGGCTGGCCATAAGTGTACCTAGGGGAAGAGGAAATAAGATCTGAGGAGGTCTATGAACAAATGCTTGAAAAATAATCTTAAACTAATGTGTGCAGGAATAGATCCAGAACAAGCAGCGAGCTGGGAAGCCAGAGCATGGAAGAGTTTCACAGGTTTTTCCTAAGTCTCCTGCTTTAAAAAAATAGAAAATGCAACTCAGAAATCAAAATTAGTTCTTTTTCACACCTAAACTCATGAAACAAATCTCCACCTTCAATGTAAAAACAAATACCTTTATAGACCTAATGAACAGAGCTAGCTACTGACCAAATTAAGACTGTTGTCTCCAATCTTCAGCTTAAACTGGAGCTCCAGGTTCATTGAAATCAAAGCAAAACTCCTCATATCTGCTAGGGGATCAGGATTTCAACTCTAGACTCCAAATTGCAAGATTTTGGTGTTGGTGTAAGCAAGTTCCTTCTGAAGGACCAAGCTTGAAGGGGGAGTTAGACAGCTGGAACCATAGAATTTAATGGTGCTCTGCTTTATGAAGGTCTCCCTCTGAAGTGGGTTGTTGGGGGTGGACACATCCTACTTTATCAGGGAACCTCTCAAAAGATTTATCCACCTTGTAGATCACCATGTGGAACCGAATACTTATACAATAAAATAAGCACACAAATAAATGGAAGCTCCAATGACCAAATTGACCCTCACCAACGTCTTCTGGGGCCCTACATATTTTGGCTTCTTCTCTAAGCCCTGGCTCTTTCCCCAGTCCTTGAAAAGTTCTTCCACTTCAGCGTATTCCCTAACAACCCTGCACGTGGTACTTACCACCCACAGACTTTCACTGTGAATTCCGAATCCAGGACTGTAAGGCTTTCTGGTGCAGTGACTGCGACATCAAACTTTGGCAACACTAGGACAAAGAATGAAAAGGAAAAAATCCAACAATGGCATATTGTAAATTTGCAGACCCTCCTAAGATGAAAGGAAAAATGAGGATATGTCTTATTGTTAGTCATAGAGGGAGTGGGATGTCGGAACTGGGGTGACAATATGATTAAGAACTGGCCTGATCTGAAAAAGCTTACTAAAGTATTTCTGCAACACTTTGAAGAGAAGACAGGACTTCTGAAGTGAATCCTGTGATGTCTAGATGCCTTGCAGAGCTTTGGCAAAGAAAGTTCATGGACACAGCTGGGAAAAATTTAGTTTGTCTCACTGAAATTTGCAATCAACTTGCTGATTTCTTATGTGGATTATTTTGATGTCTGAGTGTGTGAAAATAGTAAATTTTTCTTGTTTTTTTTTTTTTCTCCCCACTTTTCTCTTTCTTTTTTAATCTCCCCAGTTCTTAATGACAACTAATTGAAGCTGCATTTGCCAGGAAGCTGTTTGAAGTTTTAAGAGTCAAAAGGTTGCTTGATAAGGGCTCACCTCTAATAAAGTTTCCTATGCTGAATAAAAAAAATTGGTGGCATTTACCGTATTCCTCCACAAGGAATGAGTGATTTGTTTTGTCTCCTGACTTCTTTGTTACAATAATTTTGTAGTTCCCCAGGATAGGCTCTTCAGTGAGTGGGAATTCTAGCTGAATAATGTTCATCTCCGACTTCACATTTTGCCACTGCAAGATCCTGTTGCCCCTTGGATCCTGAAGAAAAAAAGAATGCAGACTCACAGTTTTTTTGCCTTGGAAATCTTTTGCTACTAGCACACAAAACCAGCAACAAAGAAGAAAACAGACCAGGTTGCTTTAACTCACTGGAGAAGCTGCTTAATGCACGTGCATTGGGTTAAATTGCACCTTTGTGCTCTGATTATTCATGTTATTATTAATGTTGTTAGATTCTCATCTATTGTTCCCGATTTAGGCATTCTCTGCCAGCCTACTTATTAGTCTCAATCATCAGGGAAAGTTGCACAATACTGCTCTTTCCTGCTCTTTAGTATAAGTTGCTCTAGATTTGTGTCAAGAGGGGAGAGAAAGAAAATCTTCTTTGTGCTTTCCCTTCAGGCAAGTTTTTTATCCCACACAAATCTTGGCCTTTAGCAACCCCAGCTTTTTTTTCCAGCTGCCAGAAGAAGGAAGGAAACCTTTCTTCTGCATTCACTGGGGTGGCATTTTCCTCTCAGTATATGTTATTCTAGCTAGACTAAAGAAAACTCATTCACACCATTTCCTTGACTCTTTACAGCAACAACTGAAAAAAAAAACCATGTTGAGGCTCAAAAGATGTATGTTGTCACTGCAAGGAAAATAAAGTCTCCTGACTCCACAGTGTAACATGATAACTTGTAAGTATGCTGTCTAGACATGAACTGCAATTGTTTTAAAAATCACCAGAAAATGCCATGAAAGTACTGACATAGTTAGTAGTTGCATTCACAACCTGTATTTGTTCACAGTTTTTAGCAGCACTAGAGTTACGAAAAGATATACCCTAAAATAAGTTAAGCAAACTGGGGGAAGGGGAGAGGAATCAAAGGCAGACCAAGGAACACTAGAAATTTTGACTGCTGTAATGATGGTAGGTGTGCTCAAAGAGCATCCTTGTTTTTTGTGGAGTTTCTGTTAACTTCTGCTGGTGTACTCAGCAGCAAGATTTGTCTGTGTATGGACACATTCAAACCCAAGTAAGGACATGTGCCTGGAGTAATGCAGTACTAAGACAAATTTTCTTACCTGAATTGCAATCAAGGGGTACTGAAAAAGGAAAAAAAAAAACAAAATGGAAGAAGATGTTAGGTGGCTGATCAAACACAAATTCTTTTTCCTCAGGACTGTGAGAAGTATATAACCAATTCAGTATAATACCATTAAGCAGAGGTCCTCATCTCTTATTTTAATCAGTTTAACAGCAATATTACTTCAATAAGAGGCTTGCATAAGGGAGAGAGATGAAATGAGAATGGTGGGGCAGTTTCTGGCCATACTGGTTTTAGTGCAATCTCAGAGTGTACGAGTGAGCAGAGTTACAGAGGTGCACACAAACCATTATTTGGGCTTCTAATTAGCACCAGCTCTTTTGCTATCACTGTGCTGTCTCCTGCATTATAAGCACAGGAGAGGAGGCCAGTGAAGACCTTCCATTAATTTCCTTATGCACTATGAGCATGAAGAGAGACTGCTGGCAGTAGAAAGAACACCTCTGAGGAGATAAATAATTGTGGCAGCAGCTTGCTCTTTCATTTCCCCCATTTCTAAAATGGGCAAAGTGCCAGGTGGATGATTTACTGATGCCTGCAAGCAACATTTGCTGAACTGTAAGAGCGGGAGACTGAACCATGGGCTTTCTGGTCAGAGCTAAGATAATCTCTGTGGCAACAAAATGGAGGGGGTTTTCAGCCTCTTTCCCAGTGGTAACAGAAGGTGCATCAGGCATTCAAACTGCTACACACTTGCCTTCTTCCCTGTGACTCTAATTAAAGGGTAGATTTCAGCCTGTGCTTAGGAAATCAGGTTAATTCTTTGGCATTTAGTCTCTGCAACATCTCATTTTATCCACAACAGTCCTTTATGCAACATTTGAGAAGAAGTTGTCTCCCAGAAATTTTAAATATAGGGGAATATTACTGATCACTCACCGTCTCCTGAACAGGTTTAAAATTGAAATCCAGGGCAACAACACGAAACCTCACTGGAAGGGCAAAGAACAGGGTGTTAGCATTGACCATAGTTTATTTGGCTGAGCACGTTGTTTTGCATTCATCAGTACTCCCAGTTTCACAGGGTCTTCCAACAGTACTGCTTGCACAGGATGCACATAATAAAAAGCATCTGAAGGTAGAAGAGCCTTACACAGACTTAGTTAAGGGTCTTTTTCCTAGCATCAAGTTCTTGTACTTTCCCATAAAATTTCCTTTAATGTTAGTAATGAAAAGTTTACCTTCAATAAAGTTTAACCTCACAGAAAGGAATGATTGAACAAGTAAGAACTGCATTACCTTTTCATAATTTGATTTTGTCTGCTGCTTGCCCCAGCTCAAACCCAAGCCATTTGACCAATAAACAACCCATACTGGACACCTTGGTGGCACCAAAGTCCAACTGGTAAGCTTTTCTTCATACTGTGTGTCTACATAGATAGAACTCATCCTAATTAAAGTCAAACAAATCTAGTCTAATGGCTGCATTATGTCACTAATCTCTGGGAAGGAGTCCTCTTCTGTTGTTTCCTATAGTGTGTGCTAGAAACCTTGAAGCCTGGAAATGAACTGAGGAAGGGATCTACAAAAATGGAGCTCATCTTGATGTCCATGTGAGAAGCATGGATAAGGGGATAGCATAAGTGCAGGAATACAACATGAAAATCTAAAGTCCAAACACATCAGAGTCCAGAAGGTAAATAGCATGATTTTGTCTTTAACAACTTATAATAATTAATTTTAAAGTAATACATTTGACTCTTGTTGTTTAGACTATTTTGATGCTGACCAGCACCACAGAGGGAAGCACTGTTTTACACCAGGTGTTGATCTAATCACCTCTTCCCACTATCCTGTCATCAGTAATGGAACAGCAGTGATAGTATCTGTCTCCTGGGAGGAAGGGATGAAGAAAATAATAGATATCATGGGACAACAGTCTCCTGATGTCCTTGAGATGATTCCTTAAGCTCCACAGCAAATAACTGTAATAGTTTTAACAGAAAATCTGGAGAAACCGCCTAGAATGTGGCTCAGCCTGAAAAACACCAGGCAGAGAAATTCTGTCTGAAGAAATTGCCTCCTAAGGCCCATGTTATAGACAAAGTGGACACTCACCAGTCTGTCCTGGTTTGTAGATGGGTTTGTCTGTCTGCACGAAGACAATGCTGCCTGTGTTCCAGATCATCACTGATCGCCGCTCCTCTAGGCTGATGGTGGTGCCCTTGACAGAGAAGGAAATGAGAGCCAGTGGTGCAGAGTGGACAGCAGGAATCTGTGAAGAGACACAAAAACATGGGGAGGTTGTTAGTTGTGAACTAATTTGCTCCAGAACCTGTTGAGCGGCAATACCTGTGGCCTGGGCACCTACAATGAGAAACAATCTCCCTTCTACTGACCTCATCACCTTTCTTGGGCTTTTTCTTATTACTTATGTCAACGAAGAATGCCTCCTTGTCTTTTACTGTGTTACTCTCCTGTGCTTCCTTTTCCTTTTAGCAAGTCTTATTTCTTTCCCTGTTTGTTCCTTTCCTTTGCTCTCTGCTTTAATTTTCTTGTCCCTGTTTACATTTCTTTTCCATGGGGACATAAATTAAAATTAACTTACCTTGAACTTTAAGCATTGTAGACCACTGCTTGCTGTCACGGTTTTCTTAAAAATAGTGGTATTAACAGAGTTGTATTCCAGGATTACTCTGATGGATACTGTCTCATTGAGGTTAAGGAACTGCAGGCAAACCTGACCTGGAGAGTCATTTTGGAGGACAGCAGGCACCATTAGGACATACTGCCTGTGAAATCCAAACATCAAAGTGATCACATTCATATGTAAAGGAGAAACAGCCTCAACAGGATACAGTAAACACATAACACCATTATTATTCAGTATTCACCAATTACTTTAGATTAAATAGGACACACTGCCAGTGCTCCTCACTCTGTCCTGCAGCTCTAAACTAGCCCAGTCCTGGTATTGCTCACAGTTCTGGTATTGCCCCCAGCTCTTGCCCTTTTGCCCTTTATCTGAGCCCTGGGCCCACCTGGTTTTAGCAAAGCACCCTGCTGTCACTACTGCTATTGCCTTTTCTGGACACACGTCAACTTCCATGGAAGTTCTGCAATAGGTGGAAGGTCTGATCAGGTTAAATGAGAACACTTCACTTGCCATCCCCATTGCTCTTTAGCTCTCCAGATATAAAAGATGAGCCCTGGCAGTATTTAATTTTTAGAGAAAAATTGATAACATTGATCAGTTCTGTCTTTAAAGCCTTTTCACAAATACTAAGAGTAGTAATAGGGTAGTTCTTACGGCTCGGGTTCCTTTGCAGCTGCTACATGCCAGAGAAGAATAGCCAAAAGAAACTTCAGCCACATTTTTCTCACTAGGAAAGAGAAGAAAGAGATAAATTCTCTTCCCATGAAACAATTCTTTGCCTAGTAGTTTAACGGCTCTGCAGCATTCCTCACCCAGGGGTGCAGAGGAAAGGAGTTTGCTCTTCAACTCCTCCCTGGCTCCTTCCTTTGATGTTAGTGCATTTATAACTGCAGAGAGGGGTGGAGATCCCAGTCTATTCTGCTCCTTGCAAGAACCTCCCCTAACACTACTGGAACCAAAATCAACCCACCATCTCCAGTTTGTAACATTTCACTGCACTTCTCTGACTGTCTGCACAAAATACATTTAATGGCCTTGTTTTCAAGGAAAGGGGCTTTGGGTTTTACACTGAGACTTGCCACAACACTGAAAAGCACAAAATGACCTAAACCCAAGTAAGTCTGTCAAGCCAGATAAACATTTGAGGGTTTTCCCCATTTTTCTTGTAATTTGCCAACTGGATTGACATTATGGGTGAAGTAGACTAATTTTCTGTACTTTGTGACCAGATTCTGGCAAAAATAATTCACTGACCTCTCTTTTCCCTTGCTTCATAGGTATTTTGAAAATTGATGAAATGGAAAAATAGAGAAGCTAGAAACAGAAGGAGATGTAAGAAGTCTTAAATACTTCTACCTTAGCCATTGAGCACTTGACAGTGTTGTTGAAGTTTGATTAATTTCAGCTCGGAATTAGCCAGTCACTGGGTCTATGGGAATTTGCTAGTTCCCCAGGTTTCCAGTTTTCACACCTGTGTGGAGGCTAATGGAGTTTTTTATTAGGGAGAAAGAAGTTCTTTTGTTCTTTTGTACTCTGAAGAGAAAAGAAAGCACTCAGGTGAGCTGCTCCTCACAAGAAAAACAATGCTGGAAAGCAGTTATTTGAAAAGTGTAAATAATATTTTTTCCATTAATGTTGGTACTGGGTCTGTCTGGCATGAGGCTATGAAGTCAGCTTTCTCCACAGTGGCCAGCTGTGCTTTGCATTTGAGGCTAGAGCAGTGTTCATAACTCACCAGTGTTTGGGCTCTTGTTGAGGAGTGCTTGCAGAGTGTCAGGGGTTTCCACCTCCCCCACCCCCCAGCCAAAAGCCAGGAGGCTTGAGGTGGGCAAGGGACTGTGAGGGGCCACAGCCAGGACAGATGACCCAAACAGGCCAAAGGGAGGTCCTCTACCTGCCCTATGACACTGTGCTTAGCAATAACAGGTGGGGGAAAGGACAAGGAGGGACATTTCTGATAGCAGCTATTTGTCCTCCGAAGCAACCACTGCCTTTACTTCTCAGAGGAGTGGCTGGGCATCTGCCTGCCAATGGGAAGCAGTGAATAAGTCCCTCTTTTAGCTTCTCTTTCATGTGCACCCTCTGCTTTCCTTTTTCAACTGTTTTTATTTCAACTCACTAGTCTCTTTGACATCCTTCCTGGAAAATGGGAGCGAGTGAAAGATTGGGTGGCTGCTTGGCTCCTAGAGAGATAAGGGTCCAAGAGCAGAGTACTGGTATGGGATCATGATTTTCTCTGATATCCTGATATGTTTTATGACTGTCTCTTCTAGTTTCTTGCTAGCCTGTGAAACTTCCTTCAACGGAAGCATAAAGCACATAGGGTGGCTATGAAATGTTTTCCCTTATGCCTTCAAGTTTTTCACAGAAGTATCAAACCATGTGGAATTGGAACTCGGTGAAAGGAGCATGTGGTTACCCAGAGGTCTCTCTGTGGCATGGTGTGGGTGCTTAGAACACAGATTGAGGTTCTGTTCTGAAAGCCCACCTCACTGTCATTCTGTTTCAGTAGAATCTACAGATTCTACAGTTAAGGAGCTCCTCTAAGGGTCAGGCTTTATTTTCTCTGCAATGGGATACCCATACCAGGAGCTGCCAAGAGGAGAAATTCACTGACAAGGGCTTGAACTTGAGCTGGCATTGTGGAAAAAGGAGATGACCAGTATGGCAGGTTCTTGCTTTTCTTGGCTTTCTCAGGTCAATATAAATTTATTGCAACGTAATAGAGTATTCATTCCAAACAAGTCAATTTGATAATCATCACGTCTCAGAAGCTTTCTGAGTCTACTTTTATTTATTCAGAGGGTTGTGTGGGTTAGGAGACATTCAAAGGTTGTAGAGGTAGAGAAGGGTAGCTGTGTATAACTTACTGTTGTAACAAGCAGGTGTTTTTCCCCAAATATAGGCTGGATTTGGTCAGAAAGTGCACTGCTGTATCTCCAAGAACTGGCACTAGTCACAATGCCTTCTGTGCATATATACTTTCTGAACAGTTACCAAATGAAGGAAAAAGATTATCCATGCAACCTATATCCAGATAATTCACTGTACTGGTTTAAAACCTCCACTAATCACAATGAAGAAGGTGCATCTGATGAGGAAATAAACAAACAAAAGATGCAATAATCTATGATAGAGAAGCCATTGAATTAAAAGGTTTGCAACGAAAAAAGCCCCCTGGGTGAAAAAAAAGCCTCTGTAAACTTATCACAACAAAGGAAAACAGAGGTCATCCCATCTTCTTGGCTATAACATATAATAACTTGTCTTTCACAGGAGAATCAAACAATATTCCACTGGATACAATAAAAAGATTGTTTTCAGGGCAAATATTTACAAAACTGTTGACATTTCTTTTTCATGATTTTTTATCTTTATTATTTGCTGACTACACGTCTTTGCTTTTCAGATCCTACCCATTCTTTTTAACTCAGCTGCATATGTTCAAGAAACTTGTGAAGATTACTCTGTGGGGAACTTGGAGAGATGATACTTCATGATCAGGTCTGTATTTCACAGAATCATGGAATGGTTTAGGTTGGAAGGGACCTTAAGGATCATCGAGTTCCAACTGCTCTGCTGTGGGCAGGGACACCTTCCACTAGACCAGGTAGCTCAGAGCCCCCTCCAGCCTGGCCTTGAGCACTGCCAGAGATCAGGCAGCCACAGCTTCTTTGGGCAGCCTGTGCCAGTGCCTCACCAAGTTCACAGTCAGGAGTTTCTTGCTTGTATCCAATCTAAACCTGCTCTCTTTCAGTTTGAATCAATTCCCCCTTGCCCTGTCACTACATGGGCTTTTAAGTAGTCTCTCTCCATATTGCTTGTAGCTTCAGGTACTGGAAGAGGCTCTCGGTTTTGGGTAATGTTGGAGAAATGTCAGTATACAGACAGATTATCGCGCATTCTTTACTCAAAACAGGTTTTTGCCAGCCTAGCTTTGAGTGTTACCCAAGCTATAACTTCAGATCTCAGTTACTTGTGCTTAGCTGTAGCACACAGAGAGAGATCTGTGTGTTTGTAGATGGAGAGCAATGAGAGGGAGCCTTGGCAACAGTAGAATGATCTGTCTGATTTAGTTAAATTTGATTTAGTTGTCTTTGTTTAAAAATGTCCCACCAGCTAAATACAGATATCTTTCTGCCACTGAAATAGTTCTGCTGCAGCCATAGCTCAACATCAAAAATTGTGCCTTTATGGTTGTAGTTTGGTTTATTTGAGGCACTAGATATGTTCTACCAGTACAAAATTATCTTTACAAATAAAATCTGTCTTGCTGTAAAAAGCTATAGCAATACTACTCAACTGCAATTAATATTTTCATATAGGGCTGCTCAGTCACAGTAATTTCTGTGTCTCTCTGTGTGATTTTTTGACCTCAAATTTCACTCAATATTACTGAAAAGAGCTGTATTTCTTTCCTGTGGGAATCATCAAATGGCTTTAGGAAAATTACAACAGTCTCTGGAGCTCCATGGTTTTTTCCTGTTTTTGAAGCATTTGTGGCTGCTAACATTTCATATCATTTCTAGTACTCCTTCTCACTCATGCAGTCTAAGGCCAGCTGGGATGTGTCTACAAGATCTGTAACCATATATTTGTAGTGCAGGCACTGTCAGCTTTCTTGTGAACAGGTTAATTGCTGCACTCAGAAAAAGATCAACGCAAAGAAACTTGGTCATTGCAGTTACAAAAATTAGTTGAAAAGCACTGAATCAATCTGTGATTTTGGCTATGGCTGCTTCCTATAAAGCTGTCTTTAAGAAGATCAGGTTGTAACGTTTTGTTTAGACATAGTAAAGGTCGAAATGCTTGGTTTGGCCCAGGTGTTTGGGGAACAATACTGAAACATGGTAACCACAGATAAAGTTCAGCTTGGTCAATAGGGTCCCTAGTCAAGCATGCAAGATTTCTTCCATTGTTCTAAGATATGTGAGCCTTGGCAAAGTCCTCTAGCAGCTAAAAGGATGGTGAGTCATAAAAGAAAATACATGTATCCCTAGTGGAATAGCCACAGCTTGCAGTGATTTTGATGAGTGACGGAATTTTTTCAAAGAAATGTTGTGGTGGGGAGGAGTGCAGTTTATTTCAGGGATCTATGATGCCTGAAAAAGGCAGCCTTATAAAAGATGAAGGTAGTTGAAGGTGAGCCAATTGCAAGGCTTCAGTGGCTCTGTTGAGTGTGGATGTGGATGGGCCATCCATAACCTGCTTTCAAAATGGAGACCTTTCTCCACATATGTGTAGAGGCTGAGATTTGAGCAGGAATAATTGTGAGCTGAAGTATTAAGCCTGTCTTTGCACTGGCAGACAAATGCCAGTGAAAGGTGAGTGAAGCTGGAATCTGACTACTGAGGCACAAGCCTCAGAGTGGATACTAATGGATATACAAATGAAATTAACTTTCCTATACACAGATTACCTGGCAGCTTTCAGGCTAAACTATGAATGCACTGCTATTGTTAGGCTAATAACAGAGTCTGCATTTCTTTTGGAAGTGCTCTGCAGTTTTACTGTCCTTGCATGGACAGGAACAAGAGTTTTTCAGCCCTTCTTTCTTTGTGGTCTTTATAGGCAGTATCAAGGGTTCAGCTCAAATGCAAAGAGGTCACCCATAAAATGTCTGAATAAGCCCCTCAAAAAAATCTCAGGTACTTAGTAAGTTCATGCTTCACACTCGTGAATATAAATCAGGTTTCTGTTAAAGGGAGAAAGGAAAATACTTAACAATGAGCATCAAGTGGGGAACATTTGATGTGTAATCCATAAAATGTAACTGGTTAAGGTGGGACAACTAGTCTGGTTGCATGTTCCCCCCTAAATCTCCCCTGCCTGAAACTGGTACTGAGAAATCATCTTGTGTACCAAGAGCTGATGCAAGCTGCACGTGATGTTGTCAGGTACTGGCTTTTCTGGTTACCAGAAAGGTGCCTGAGACCAGCCATCTCTAGCATGCTGAGGGATGCCCAAATCATTCTCTGACCTTTTCACTTCTGATCAAACCCCTAACCCTTTGTTATCCTCTCTTTGTAGCTGCAACTTCTGCACTCTAAAGGTAGAAGCATTTGTTTTCATTTCAGGTGACAACTCGTGACAGGTATATGTAGAAAGGAGTAGCTCTCTGAGGCTTTCATATTGCAATGGCTTTTCTCTGCTTTATGGAAAGCCTGTTTTTAGATTTCATTCTGCAGAAATGACTCATAAATGCATTGCAATGACAGATTTGTAAGTGTTTGAGGCCCCATTACTCCCTCTTATTTTCTTCTCCTTCCCTCCATCAGTTTAGAGTGGAACAGCCATCCCTGGCTGGTTACCCTTCTTCTCTGCTTTCCCTTAGGAATTCAGGCATCAGCCTACAGATCCTACAAGGGTTTTGCTGAGCTGATCATACCCCTAAAGTCTTTTCCTGCAGGTTCAGGCACTGTTGACATAAAAGGCTTGAATCATCTGTCTGAACTGCTTGTTGGTCTGTGAGAAGAGAACTAGGGAGGAGCAATGTTTTTACATGTGTCTTTGGATGCAGCTGTATGGGCCAAAGGAAATTTCTTGGACATATTTTCTAGGGAAATGTTGGATGTCTAATCCAAGTGCTCTTAGAAAGGAAGGGTAGATCTCACTTCAAGGCTGTAAAATGATATTTTTATCATTTTACATTTATAATTTTTATATATTTATGATAATCAGAACAAAGAGTTCATAAGAGATGAATGCAAGACATGACACCTACATCTTTTAGAGCAGGGGCTGCCTCTTCTCATTTCTTTGAAGTCTGCCTTCAGTGTAGGCATGATGCTGCTAGGAATTGAATGGGAAAGAGAGCTGGGGTTTAGGAGTCTCTCACAACTGGCTGATAACACTAAATGTTGGAGGCTCAGTCTCTTTTTGAGTACTTTGATCTTTTTGCCATTGACCAACATCTTGCTTCAAAATCCATTTTTTTGTTGTTACAAAGAATTTTTCTTTCCACTATGACATCCCAGAGATTGAACTTGTTCCAGACACATTATGGAAGGCGTGCAAATGCTATTCAGAGCCTGCAGCTTTCTCTCCCTTTATCTGTTATTATTATCTACTTGGCAGCAAAACAATACTCTTGTGTTACCTGATATATTAATTGCACCACTTTAAGGACACCCCCCAGGGAGAGCCTGTTTGTGCCTTCAACCCCTGACCTTATGCCTGAAAAGTTTTTTGATTCATTCCCCTCACATAAAGGTTATTTCTGCTTTGTCTCCAGTGAAAATGTATTCTGCAGCTATATACTGAACTGCTGAGCACTGTACAGAACAAGCTGGAGGATCTGTCCTTGATGAAGACTTGTCAGTCTTTATTGTCTTTTATTATCTTCTTAAACAGCTGAGGTTTCCAAGTTGTCTCAGGGCAAAGAAGCTGGCCTCAGGCAAACAGGGAATAAGAGAAAGTCCTGATTGTCCTCTTTTGAAGAACTAGGGTTGTTTTTTTGTTGTTTGTTTGTGGTTTTTGTTTATTTTTGGGGGGTTTTGTTTGTTTGTTTTAATTGTTATTGACCCATAAATGAACAGCACTAGGCAAAGCTGTCTGCTGGAGAGCACTGTGTGGAAATGAGGGAGTGACTGGAGCATCACATCCATGTCTAGTGTCACTCATAGTTGCTCATAGCACAAGTGCATTGTTATTACACAAAACAGTGTCTGAGTCCTGGCAGTTTATATCTCTGGGAAAAACTTCCAGAGCCTGTCCTGGCACATTCCCATGGACTACAGCAGATGGGTCCCATAGGAACTGCACCTTTTTGCACACTGAAAGTGGAAGGGAAGATTGATTCATGATAATTTTAGATTTCTAGAGCATCTTTCTAACTATAGCAATCAAAGAAAACAGTGTAAATGTATAATTTGCCATTTTTGGAGATGGGATATGGCCCTTACCATTTTCTGATTGATTCACATTGTCCTACAAGCTCAGTATCTGAAGTTCCTTTCAATTATTACATCTTTTCATCTGACTTGCATTGAGGTTAAGCAAACTGAATTTGTGAAGCAGCAGCTTCACATGATGCAAGCTCCATGAGAACAAAAATTGGGTCACTAGTTGCACTGCAGTTAAAAGAGTTAAAGAGGTAAAAGAGGGCTGTAAAATGCAGATTTTGCTAGGTACTGCTGGCATTGTTACATCCACTCCCTCTCAGCCTAGTGTTTTGGAAATTTGTAGTAAAATTTAAATGCTGTGCTTTTGAAGGAATCTGCACTTCATATCAGTTTCCATGTGACCAGGCTTGCAGTTGGCCATTCACTGGAATGGCATTAAACAAAGGCTTTTGTTTAGCAGCAGGCTGAGTTTACACAGCTGAGGAAGGTGGATTGAAGTAGCCTGACTGACCCCTCTTGAAGCTCACACAATCTTTTTTGCTGACAGGGATGGGAGAGCAAGGGGGAGTTTGGGGTCATTTGGCCCCTTAACCTCTTCAGAGTCATAACTTACTTCTCAGCATGTGTCTGTCTGTAGCAAAAGTCACCACAGGTCTCATGCAAACATGAAAACATTGCTTTCAGTGTGACTTTTTGGTTCAAGGGTTGTGCCCACGGGTTGCTTCTGATGGGAAGAGAAATGCTGGGGATAGAAACTCAATGTTTTGAGCAGAATTGAAAGATTTGAAAGCCACTCACCTCACAATATATTTTTTTGTCAAAATGTCATTTTTTTTTCACAAGGTAGAAATTTTGCCAGAATTGTCAGGGAAGAAACTATTCCTGTTTCTTGATAAACCACGCTTATACACAAGTTTAAAGAAAAGAGGGGGAAAAAAAAAAAAAAAAGAAAGAGGAAAAAAAACCAACCAAACAACCCCAAACTGAGAATGCCATTTCCCTATTTATGTCCATCCTAAGGAGAATTCCCAGAACTATAGGTGGCACATGTGCTCATAGATGTTGCTTTATGCATCAAAGTGCCCCTTCAGGTTCACCTGCATGCACAGTGCTGCCACATGAAAAGCTGCCCTGTGCCTGATGCTTTCACATGCCAGAGTGTGTGTGTAGAGAGCTGAGAGAATCAGGACATGGGGCCAGGTTCTCAAGGGTGTTGGGGCACTTCGCTCACATCAGCCAGAATCTAAATTCACAAAGAGCCTTAGGTTCCTTTGTCAAATTCTTCCTCTGTTCAGAGCAACTCTCTAGCTGCTTTAGCTGCTTCCCAAGGTCTCCTAGGTCCTGGTGAAGTCTGCTTTTTGTTTTGTTTTGTTTTGTTTTGTTTTGTTTTGTTTTGTTCGTTTGTTTGTTTTTTGTTTTGTTTTGTTTTGGTTTTTTTTGTTTTTTGGGTTTTTTTGCTGTACCCCAGAGCCACTCCCAAGCTGAGCATCCTTCTGCTGGTTAGTTTCTGTTGGGTGGTTCTTAGAACAGGAGGCTGCAATTGCTGTCTTCCCCAGGCCCTTCCAAACCAACATTTGTGTTCTCCCACAGCTTCCAGATCTCTTTTACATCTTTCTGGGATTACACTTGGCCTGAGGGTCTCTCTCCTGACTTGCTCAGAGGTTCCTTGTCACAGAGGTTCCTGCACTGTGAGGTAGGATTGGTCTCACTTGAGCTATCTCTGGGCAAGCCTGACATCCTACTGAACAGTGCTCCCAGGGTGTGCACTGGACTGCTTCTCTCCTACCTAATCCTGTTGGGCTGTTGTGTTCAGCCAGTTCTAGATAGATCAAAGAGTGGAGACTGAGACAAATACCATTGCAAATGAGAATGTTTTATTACAAAGGGCAGTAAAATATGAGATGCTAATCTGAAGAAAACATTTCTTTCTAGACAGAGGCAAAACTTGCACAAAAGTTGTCTTCCTGTGATTAGAATTCTGTCATCTGTAGATGATTCAGTTCAACTGCTGGAAAAGGTGAGGATCAAAGTAATTTCTTCAGGATTTTCCTTCTGGATAATGGAAAGACCAAGACAAGTAAAGTCTATAGAAGCAGCAGCAGCACAATATTCTCTGAGATTAGGATTTCTTAGGAGGAATCTATGGCCCAGAACACATTTCAAGCATTTACCTTTACACTAATCTCCCACTGGAATATGTAATAAGTTTCAAAACAAGATGGATGGTCAGAGTCAACAATTGCACAGTATCTCCCACAGTCAGGAAAATGAATTTATCTGCAGTTTATAATCCACATTGAACCCAGTTCTTTTTGAAGTGTGGGCCAGAATGGGTCATTGGGTCATTCTAATCTACAGCAATATGGGATTTGCTTATTCCTCATTATTCCATTCTATTCTATTCTATTCTATTCTATTCTATTCTATTCTATTCTATTCTATTCTATGGTTTTCATTGTGCTCCCAGAAGAAAACAAGTCTCTTATCCTCTTCTTGTTCTACAACTGCTTGCCTGGTACTTCCCAAATCATTACCTCTTCTGGCACACATTTGATTTCAGTTGGAAGATGAGGAGCAGGGTGTGTTGTACTCTGAAAGGGCATATTCATCTGGAAAGAAGAAAGGAAGAAGACATTTTTATGAGAGTGAGAAATCACTGTGTCCCCAGTCTATCTGCACCTGTCATTAACATGCTACAAACCAGAAGAATTTGCTAAATTTTGTGGTAGACTTCAGTTGTCAAGGTACCCAGTTGCAGGGCTGCACAGCCTGAGACCAGTGCACTCTGACCACGTTTGGACACATCATTGGTGTCACCATGCAAGATGTGGATCAGGTGGCTGAAAATGCACTCCAGGCATTGCACTGACTGCTGCTGCTGCTCCTAATCTGCTAGGATACAGTTCAAGAAAGGTGGTCAGGCACTTATTTTGCTAGTTCTAGTTACTTAAACTCCTCTTTTGTTAAGTGGGACTGTCATTCCTACTTTAGTATTTAAATTCCACTAAGGAAGATCTTTTTGCTGCAGCCTACTATGACAATATTAAGTAAAAACAATTAGCTAATGAAGTTCAGGGAAGTCAGGAACACTGTTGCCTTTGAGTTATTGATTTTAACCATCATCTCCAAACTGTGGAAAGAAAGTGGAACCACATGTCTTTTTGTATGTGTTTTGTAAGAAAGAAGCTCTCCTGTATCTCTTTCTTATCTGCTTTATGTTGAAATGAAGCAAGAAATGTAAACACAGGAGGACAGGAACTGCTTATGCTCTGCAAAACCTTTGCAGTGTAGTAATCAAAACCAGCAGAATTGCTAAGTGGGTCTCTCCTTGTCTCTCCTTTGTCACAGGTTTTACAGAGGCCTGCTGGGTCACCTACCTGTTTCATAGTAATCATATATATGTACAGGCACTGGTTTGATGTCCGAGACAGGCAGGCTTTGCTCCACACCAAAGGAGAAGCTGACTTCCTTCTGGGAGACCTGGGAATGGCAAGACAAGCAGATGCATCAGAACTTTTCATAACTATCCCTGAGGCTAAGCTTGCATAGATTCATTTCTGAATCAGACTGTGTGTCAATGTGCCATTCTACCATTCCCTCCAGTTTGTAAACTTGATGTTAAATCAGATAATTGTTTAAAAGCTGTTGCTAAATATGTTTTGTTACTAAAATTGTGTGTGCTCTTTTCTTTCTTCCTCTTCCTATTTCCATTGCCAATTGCCTCCACTTTATTCCCTGTCAGTGTGGTTTACAGCACATGTAATCAATACAGCATTCATCCTGTAATCAAAAAATCCTGTTAGTTTCTTTCCTTGCCTTTTCCCAGCTAAAATCACCCTCAGTACCCCTAAGGTACTTTTCTCTTTTCTTCCTACTTTTCTCCCTTTATTACTTTGATTGCAGTATCTCCATTATCCCCTGTGATGTAGGATTGAGTGAAGTACCTTTACATCTTTAAGGCATGGGTATTGTTAATATGCTATTAATAAGATTCTTCTTTTATCTGAGAGCCTGTTTGAAACTTCCAGTTCAATAAGACTGAAGGAAACCCGCCAAACTTACCTTCTGAAGGTAGAAGAGTATGTGGTTGTTCTTGATGTCTACACGATCCACAACAGAACTCTCGTACCGAAGCTTTAAATAAGGCAAAATACAGCAATGTTAGCACGGGAGACTCGCCAAGGAGACTTACAGATTCCGCAGCAAGATGCATTTGAAGTGGCTGCCGTGCTCCTTTTATCCCACCCTGCCATCTAGTCCCCAAAAAAAGAAATGCAGGCTGAGTGTGTTTAAAACCTGGTGCGTGCAAACCAGTCACAGTGGTAAACAGTTCCACCGGTCAGCTTTGGTATTTGTGACTTTCACCATCAACCTAAGAATTCTCTCATTTCAAGGAGGATTTAGAATTAATTTCTGCAGCTCAAGCTGACTCACTTTCTCATCCATTTTATGTTTTAAATAAAAGCTTAAAAGCATTTAGAAAAGAATGTGAACAAAACTATTTTAATATCAAAACATACAAACCTAAAATATTCCAAACTTTCAAAAACCAGCTTTTTTCCCCAAATGTATATTAAGAGGAGTAGGATGCTAAACAGAATAGCATCTCAACAGGAAAAAATCTTCCAAAGAAAATTTATCAATTTCATACAATTTTAACAAAAAAAAAAAAAAAAAAAAAAAAAAAAAAAAATCAGGCCTGAATGCTGAATGATTATAGATACACAATGGTATGAGCAGATTCTGCAAAGAATTTCATTCTTCTTTTTATCTACTTCAAAATTATAGCTCATGGCTTGAACGTAACTCATCTATTATGAACCTAAATTGTATTAGGAACCTAAATGAGGTGCTTATCACTATTTTCCCCAGAATTGTCATCATCATAACCAAATTTCTTGATAGTAAAGGAGGAGGATCAATAACCTCTTTTTTTTTTGGTTGTTTGTGAAACTGCACAGTAGAGGAAGAAGTAACCCTTGTCTAAGGGATAATAATACAAAACTCCAATTAAAGCAATTTAACAATGGCAGAAGTATTTCTCACACAGATTCTTTTAGGCTGTGTGACTACAGACTCAAACACAGAGACACTAAGGAGCAGAGGGAAACCCCAGTATCCCCAGCAGAGCCACTGGAGCACTCTGACCCACATCCCCTTGGGGCTGCCACAGGGCAGTGAGCAGCCCACTGTCAGTGTGAGGCTCACCAGGTGAGCCAACAGCAGAATATCCCTGGGTCACCTTGCAGACTGAAGGGAAATGCTGCCTACAGAACATGGGGCTGAGTATGGGATGCTGGGACTCAAGAAGGAGCTAAAACAGGGTGTTTAGGGGAAGAAGCAGAAGTAACAAAGAGAGGAATAAAATCCAATTGGAAGGAAAAGGGGTGGAAAATGAGATAAAAGAGGCCAGTTGCACATTAACAGGTTGGTGGTCAGCACACTTGTCTGCCCTACCTGGTCACCACAGCCTCTCCTGCCTTCTTACTAGTCTCTGTTCCTGGCAATTTTCCAGGGTGAAAGGCTCTCTATTCTATGTGAATGTCTGTGCAGGGAGTGCCAGTCCCTGAAGAGAATATCAGAGATCACAGGGACAGTGTGCCTGGAGTGCCAGCATCCTGAGACACCAGACTTCAGGCTTGTCGTGGCAGAGGTATGTATGCCAGCACGTGGTCACAAGTGGTAAACTGTAATAACAGCCAGCTACTGAGTCAGGCATAAGCCTGGCCCAAAGGTTGGAGACACCAGGGGATCCAAGAGAGCTAGCAAAGGGACCAGTGTGTCTGAGCCTATTTCTGGAGAAACCATACAGTCTTGGGGGTGGACATTGGTCTGGAGCAGCTAGTGGAGACTTACTTGCATGTTTCTGTGTGTATGTGTCTGTTTGACACCACTGTGAAACCAGGGGACCCCAGCTCATCTGCTGCATGCTTAGGAGTGCTTATAGAGGCCCCCACCATGCATACCTGTGGGTGATGGGGATCTCAGATCCAGGCACTGAAGTGGGGCTCAGGCCTTGAAGAAGGCACATGTCCAGGTGCCAGCAACTCAACAGAACAAGGGTCCAGGGGCAGCTGCTGGGCAGACTGAGTGCCTGAGGCCAGCTGCCGCAGGGAGCCACATCGTGTATTTCCATGTATACATGTGCTTGTGCGTAATATTGCACTTATTTATTTTTCTTTTCTGCAAATGAGACTTTAATCTGATCAGGCAGAAGAAGGAACAGGAGAAGGGCAATTGTGCTGTGTTTGTGGAAGTGCTGTCTTTCCCATCTACTGCTCTGTGTGGCATATACATTATGTATATATGGATATATATGTGTCGTGTGCATGTCTGCATTTTGGAAATATACACTGAACTTTGCTGTTGGTTGGACCTGGGGATATGAAATCATAGCTCTCCTGGGCCACTGGATTTGGAAACTCCTAACAGATTTGTCTTCAACACATAAACAGCTACAAATTTGAAACACAGAGCATGTGAGAGAAGGCAATGCCCAGGGACTTTGCAGACTATGTTTATCAACTTCCTACGTTTTTAGGCTTTATGGGACCAATTTTTTTTTACCTTTTTCAGGGAAGATTCTTCAGGAACAAACCCTGAGAGCATTTTCACATCAATAATAGCCATGTTGGAGATGTTGCGGTTTCCTGTGTAACTAAAATGAGAAGAGCTCTGTTAGTCTGGTCTGCAAATGGAAAGGAGACCAGTGAATGACATTTTTAGCTCCCAGCAATCCCATTTTTCTTCCTACAGCTGCAGAGCAGCAGTTAACTGGCTGTACTTAGATCCTTTCTTGGGTGCTTTACCAAACTGTGAATGCAAGGGGGTTGGTCAGTAATAGGCAGTTACCTGGCAGAGAGGACAAGGTCAAACTTTGGTGGATAGTTGCCTGTGCAAGACGTGTTTGCTGTCCTTACAGACAGAGAGAATCCTGCAGCTTCTTTTGGCAAATGGATGTTGTATCTCAGGGTGGTCTGGAAGAGACAGAAAGTGTGAGATGGTCACAGACTTAAAGGAGACCATGATATATGGAGAGGAATAAAGCATAGAGAGCCCCCTGCTTAGTTCCCAGAGGGTGGTGCTGAGTTCCCAGCTTGCTTACCTGCAGATAGACACAGCCAGTGCCATTCACCTCCACACTGTAACTGCCTGGAAGAGTGGGCAAGGAAGCCTGCTGCAGTAAGAAGCGGTTCTTGTCATTCACCTGGAAAATCTTACTGGGGGTCTCCGTGAAGTGGACTTCGACTGTATTAAGATTTTCTTTGGAGAAGGTGAGATATCCGTACTGGGCTAAAGCTTGGAGAGCAACCACAGTGTCCTGAAAAGAATAACATGAACCCCAATTAGATACCCAGGTGCAAGATGATGTGTGTGATTAGCACAGCTCCTATTTCCCTGATGCTTTGTCAGTACTCATAAATGCAAGGGGGCTTTGCAAAGAGCCAAGGAGACAATTCATAAGTTCTTGTAGAACTCATCCTGATGGACAAAAAGCTGTCCCTGAGCCACCAGTGTGCTCTGGTGACCAGTAAGTGTGACTATCTGTGGTACATCAGCCCAAGGGAGATGTATCTGGAGTGCTGTGCCCAGTCTGGGCTTCTCAGTACAGCAGAGACATGGAGCTCCTGGAGCAGGTCCAGAGGAGCATAGTGACAAGAATGATTCAGGGACTGGATCATCTCTTACAAGGAAAGGCTGACACAACAGCCTGTTCAGCCATGAGGAGAGACAACTGAGAGGGGATCTCACAAATATCTGAAGGGAAGGTGTCCAGAGGATGGATCCAGGCTCTTCTTGGTGGTGCTAAGCAATAGAAGAAGAGGCAATGGGCAGAAATGGATGCACAGGAAGTTCCACCTGAACATGAGGAAGACATTCTTACTGTGCAGGTGACCATGCACTGGAACAGGCTGCCCAGAGAGGTGGTGGTGTCTCCCTCGCTGGAGGTGTTCAAGAACTGTCTGGACACAATCCTGTGCCCTGTGTTCTAGGATGACCCTACTTGAGCAGGGAGATTGGAGCAAATCACCCCCTGTAGTCTCTTTGAACCTGACCCATTCTGGATTCTTTGATTCTGGAGCAACAGATTTTAATTGTTGCAGAAGACCTGGGCTAATGTTGTGCCAGCAGTGACTGCTGTCTGTGGCTGTCAGGTAAATTCTCATTGCTTAAAACCAAATTCTGTGTAAAGCCATGAGGATCATGGTGTGCCTTTGACAAGGCAACCCATGCAAGCACTATTTATCCAGTATTATTCAAATCCATGTGCAGTCAGAAAGATTTGTGATTTCTCAAGATTCAGCTTGCAGACTGTACTGCTCCAAGACACTTTCTTTTTACCACACCCAGTTGTTACCTGGCTGGAGGAAAAGCCACCATATGGGTTCTGTTGTTTGATAAGCCAGTACACAACGCGGGAAATATAAGATAAATCCTCTGGAGTGTGTTTGGTTCTGTTGAGCAGAGCCAGCAGCACATAGCTGGTCATTTCAATCTCAGCAGAAGGGGCACGGGAATAGGAGTCAGAGAAATGTTCTGCTGGTGGCTTGTTTTCTCTTTGCCAGTGAACAGAGCCACCTGAAAATAGAGAAGTAGGGTGTAAAAAGCATGGAAAAAAAAAAAAAAGTTTTTTCAGGTTTTAGTGTCCTGAGCTGGGTAAGTTTCACTTCCGAGCTGGAAAAGAAAACAGAAAGGGATAGAAAGGGAATTAATAAAAGCAGGCTGTGTAAGACAAAGAGGGATTGAAGTGAAGACAGTGTAATAGAAGGATGCTAAGGCAATTGAAAACAGGAGCACATGACATAGCCAAGGGAAGTGGGTTTGTTCAGCATTACAAGAGGAACTAATTAGGTACAGTCTTTCAATACCTTGGGCTGAGACATGCAGGGGACTCTCTCTCCCCCTAAACTATTTTAAAAATTCATAGATCAGGCCACAGCTCAAACTTTGTGAAGCCAAAAGAGACAGACAGAAAAGCTCCTAGAGTTAAATTCAGTAGCACAGCAGGCATGAAACGGGAAGGGAGAGCCTTCATGACAAAACTGTGCATCAGAACAGCTTACATGACACAGCAGGCCATTCCATCAGCTGCACTGCCTCTACCATGGCCGTGCTGCACTTACCAGCCCTGACAGCTGCCCCATCCAGCTGCTGCAGGAAGAACTGGCGTCTTTCCTCTCTTCCAGCCAAGCCATAAACGTAGGCAAGGAGGGCCTGGTTGTACAGGTTGCGGACCCCAGTGTTAAACGCAGTCTCCAAACAGTTCATGCCACTCCGAACCACAGGGTGCTGGTAGTGCAAAACACAGTTGGGTGTCAGGTACCAGGATTTGTGTCTTCACACAATGCTTTTCAAATACTTCCATCATTGCTTAGGCTGCAATCTCTGACTCTTCACGCTAGAAATGTACATGATCCGTGGCATGTTTAAGGGCCTACGGAGTGTATCCTGTAAAAAAATGCCCTTCCAGTCATGCTGCCTCCTTTCTGCATGGCCAGAGTAAGAGAGCACTGTTTTTTTTCCTGACTCATGAGATGACTCTATTCAAGTGAAACCTTTGTCCCTCGGTTGCTTTAGCAATAAAATGTGGACCATTTTTACAGAACTATGTAAAGTGAATTGAGATCTCACGATTAAGCAAGCTCTCTCAAATGGATATTGCCCATTTGCTAGCTGTAACTACCAGGGTAACTCTTCAGACCTTTTAGCCTTATTGACTATCTCTGTGAACTCTTCTTCATCTCAGACATCACCAGCACACTACTAACCATGTCGTGTCTCTGCAGCTTCACTTAAACATGTGCCACCAGGTTTTGGAGCTTCTTATGAAGATATTGGAAACTAAATTCATGAGCTATAGAACTGTTTGACTCTGCACAATGTTTTCATCCTGTTGGTCTCGTGTACCTTGATGATGGCCCATACCCCACGTCTGAGGGACATTCAAAAAATCAGCACATCCAGAACATGTTTGTCAGATTTGGAACAATTCTCCTCTTCCCCATTACATAAAAACAAAGTCAGCATAAAAACAAGGTTGCAGGGATATGTAGAAAATATATTACAGAGAACAGACCTTGGCTCTCATTTCCCAATGCCCAGAGCTACAACCAGCAGCTCATAGTTTCCTTCCATTATTAAGATTTCCATAGGGAAACGGAAACACAACTTGGAACTAAATGCACAAAGTGAGTTTGTAGGCTGAAGATTTGGATAGTTTGAACTTTGGACTGGGCAAATTCAGAAAAAATTCCAAAGTGGACTCTGGATGGAGTGGGCAAATTCAGTCCAGATTTTGCACCTACTTAGACTATCATTGTCTTAAAACAGATGGATTCCTCAGGGGTGTTTCAAGTGAATCCACAGGCACTGGGTATGTAACTGATTAGTAATACTCATTAAATACTTGCAGGGGAATGCAGGGTTCTGAAAATGACTGTCTACAGTCAGCTACTGTCCTACAATCAGTATTAGGGTTCCTCATTGTAGGAGAAGGCTGATGTGAGGACTGTGACTTGTGCAGCTTGACAAATGGCTGACTGGACTAACAGCACCAAATACCTACGGTGGCAGAGTGTCCAGCCTCCAGCAATGATGCCACAACATAGGCTGTCAGGGAGTATTCAGCTTCTTCTCCACCCTGACAAAGAAACAATCAAAGAAATGGTTAGGATGAATGTCCTAGAAAGAAATGCATGAATTAATTCAAAGTTCATATATTAGATTTGAGAACAGCAGTAATTTCTGTCTCCCTGTGTGCACAGTAAGATCAAGTTCCCACAGGATAAAGCCAAAGTAATTGCATCCTCTTGACTTTCGTACGTGTGCAATAAAGCAGACAACAGCTTGTGGCTGAGCACACAATGCAGTGGTGGAAAATAAAACCCAAGACTTATAACCAAGAAAGTTCTACTTGTTTTTACCTCATCATCAAGAGCACACACAAGAATTATGCCCTGCTTGTACAGTAGAGACACAAGATAACAGTACTAGGAAGAGTAAGGGTGTGGTGAAGAGTAAGCTTGGATTTGGATTTGGATAATAATTTATTATTATCCAAACAAATCCAGATGGCAGGACTGGAAGATTACGGCTATACTTATCTCAGTTACCTTCAAAGCACTGTTGAAATGTGATCCAGCATTTTCAAAGCAGCCATCTGACTTCTGCTTGCTTGCCAGCCAGATCAAAGTTTGAGACTGGACGTTGTCATCAATGTAGATGTAGCGCTTGGCTTGCTCCAGGGACTTGTACACAAAGGCAGTGAGCCTGCAGGTAACCCAGAAACAGAAAGCAGTATGGTGTGAACAAGACCAAGGACATTTACCAGTGCATAGGAAATGTCTTCTAAGTTTTAAATAAAAAATATACATAAAGTCCTGATACTAAAAATTGACCTGATGTTTCTCCATTAATGTGCTGAAGCCATTATTTTAGAGCAGTGGTAAAGTATAAAGACACAGCTTGATGATTGATGTTAGCAATTTCTAGTCTTAGTTAATTGAATTGTGAAACAAATCAGGTTTGAAGGGACCTTTGGAAATCTCCTGTTCAACCACCTGCAAAACTAAGGCCAGCTTCAGAGCTGTGTCAGGCTGCTTAGTCTTTTGTCCAGTCATGTGAAAGTCTCTACGGATAGAGATATCCAAATCCTCTGTGGACATTTGTCTCAGTGCTACAGCCTTCTCCTGGGCAAGATTTTTATTCCTTCTACCCACTTGGAGTTGTCTCTGTAGCAACTTGAGTGAGGACAAACTCTTATCCTTACTCTGTGCAGCTCCAACAAGAATCTGACTGTATTTCCACGATGGTCCCCATCTAGGCAGCAGAAAAGTTTACCCAGGTCTCCCATTAGCTCCTGCTTCTACAGGCTAAACAAACCCAGATCCTTCAGTTTCCTGTTGAATATTATGTACTCCAGCTCCCAATGATCATACTGGCTTTTTGTTGCCCTCTTTCCGGTTAATAATTTCTCCTTTACTAGGAGATTCAAATTAATTGAACTACATTCATTTAGTCACTAAAAATAAGAATCACTGAATAGTGATTTTCAAAGGCTAAAGATCCTGCTCAGGGGAAATAGAAAGTGTCATCACTCACCATACACTCCCTTCTCCATCTCGTAACCCAAAGGAGCTGTAGGATCCATCCCGGTGTTTATATGACAGCTGTTTCTGGTAGCCTGAAAACACATTAAGAGGACACATTTTCTAATCACAGAAAAGGTTTAGTTCTGCTGTTTGTTCATCTGCAGCAGTAAGACTTTTTGGATTTAGTATCAGGTAATGTATGTCTGGCGAATAATGCCAACCACTCTGAATTCCAGCTGCTTTTGCTCCTGGAAGAATGTTTTTGGGGTGTTCTCATTGCCTGCTCCTATGCAATTATTGTGATACTGGAACTCGAAGATCAGTGCTCACCATGTAGAACTGAAGAGTTCAAGACAAATAATCACAGAATACTATATCACAGAATCTCATTCTGAGTTGGAAGGGACCAACAATGGTCAAGTCCACCTCTTAACCATGTAAAGAACCCCAAAAATCACACCATCTGCCTGATAGCATGGTCCAACTGCTTAAACTCTGTCAGGCTTGGTCCTGTGACCACTTCCCTGGGGAAGAAGATGGAAGAAAACCTCTTACCTCTGGATAAATAACCAGTACCCCTGATTCTAATCTCTTCAGTCAGCTGCCCAGTCTTATTCAGATAATCCAGGGCGTAGATGTTGGGTGTGAACAAGGCCATGTTCTGTTCTCCACAGCCATAAGGCAGATGGAGGAGGTTATCCAAGTTCCGCAGGGCTGTACCCAAAATGTCTCCTGAAGAGTGAAAAATGTATGAAGTCAGCTCAGCTCAGACAGGTTTTTATTACACAGCGTTATATACATTGATCTATACTTGCTCATTATGAACCCAAGGGCAATGACTAATGTAATCATAGTAACCAAAGACACATCATAGAAGAAAAGTGCTGAATTGACTCCATTTTTCGTTTCTTATCTGGATGATGGACACCTGGGAGAGACTGAGAATCTGAGAGAAAAAAATGAGCACCAATACTGGCTGGCATGGCTTCTGAGAAACAGCTATAAATCCTTGGAAGGGTTAGATTTCCCTGCCCTTTACAACCTGTTTCCTGTTTTTGCACATACATGTGAAGATGTTGTGTGGGGTAGGATGCTGACGGGCTGCAGAGGCTGTAATTGCACAGCATCAGCACACTTCACACAGACACGGGCACCCAGACCAACTGTGCTTAGAAAACAATCTGAGTTCAGAGCCTCAAAAAATTTTCACTGAAGAGAACCCCCAAATCTTAACATTGACTTTGAGATTAATAGAGTTGATTGGGGCCTGAAACTTTTATTCTATGGGAACTTACTGACTTACAAATGTTTTTCGTTATGCAGAATGGTAAATTTGAAATTATGCAGTCAGCAAAGTTCTGAAGATCTCTTTCCAAGAAATTAAAATAACTTTTTTTTCAAAGAAGTCTGCCTTATGCTACTTTTCATCTGAATTGGCTGTTTTACTGTACTGAACTGGATATGTTAACACAGTATAATCTGAAATGCAATATAAATGGAAATTATTGGACCATTTTGTCCCCTCTTGATATGGGAGAATTGTGAGCAAATTTTGCCTCTGACTGCCATTTTGCAAAGTAGAAAACTTACCTTCTAAAATTAAGAAGAATTACTCTTCAACTTTACATAATGTTTGTGTGTGTATACATGATGGCACTTGGAGCAGCACAAAAGAAATGCCATTTTGCATTTAGTCTGAGTACTAAACTTACCAATGACAGAAAAATAAGCTCTGGCTGATCCCTGCACTAGGTTTCTTGGCAAGTTGAGAGACACTTGTTCAGAAATCTTTTTGCCTGATGAGAAAATGCAAGAAGAAGAATTGTTAAAATTATGGGGGTTTTTTACTGAAGTCTTGGCTCTTACAGTCCTCAGTCTGGGTAAGGAAAATGCCACAGAGACTTGCCCAATGAGCCAAAGGTATCTGAAAATCCTGAATTTTAGCCTAGCACCCTGAGCCTGTGTCCTAGTCCCCCTAGGACACCCTGAATATCTCTTTCCTCTGGAAGGGTCTCTGGTTTTGTAGGACAAGATCTACAAGACAGTGAATCAGTTCCACTTAAGTCACAGGAAGGAAGGAAGGAAGGAAGGAAGGAAGGAAGGAAGGAAGGAAGGAAGGAAGGAAGGAAGGAAGGAAGGAAGGAAGGAGGGAGGGAAGGAGGGAAGGAAGGAAGGAGGGAAGGAAGGAAGGAGGGAAGGAACTTGCCTTACCTTTTGCACAGACCAGGGAGCTCTGAGTCAACTCCTTTTTAATACCTTCAGGCTTGTTTGATTGCAGTGAAGTAGTCAGAAGGGGAAAGAAAAATGCAGAACATCACCATGAAACCATGACCTTTAGCAGTGTAAGACAGTATGTGAATATGGCTATCCAGACCATGCACCTCTTGTACAGAGTCCTACCCTAGCTCCACTAGAACATCTCTTGGTCCACGGCTCCCTCTCAACATCCTTTCCAGAGCACCTTCCTACTCAAAGAGCAGTTAAAAATTAGGTATTTCTGGCCTCTGAGAGGGACTCTGTCCAATTAATCCTATGTTGCTGTTGCTTTATGATGCTCAAGATAAACCCTTTTCCTTTTATATCTTCCCTCCACCCTCCTCCCTAGTATTCAAGTCATACACTAAAGGTGCTTAAAAGTAAGGTATGTAATCTTCTCCTTCCTGGCAACATGGGCTCATGGTCCCAAGAAGGAGACAGTGGGAGGAGGACAGTGGACACTGTGACCACCATTATTTTCATCCTTATTTTGATATGGAGAAGCCTACTGTACTCCCCCCTCTCTGTACCACAGTCCCTCCCTGCCTCCCTCCTGATTGCTTTTAACCCTCAACTACAGGAATTCCAGAAAGCACCTGCAGATTTCCTACTGTACCTCAACAAGTAGGGTCTGAAACAAGGTGTCGCTGTAAATGGTCTTCTCTTCTGGAGACGTGCTGTTTCCAGCTCCTCTGGTGTTCAGTTTGGCCTCAGCAGTAATCACGAATTTCACCTCGCCTGGAAAGCCACCCACCAGCCCAAGAAAATGAAGTTATCCTCAATGTCTATAACCACTCCTGGTTTTGACTGCTTCCTCTAGGCTGATGAACTGCTGACAAATGTATTTTCTCTAAAGACAGGCTCAGTACAACCAAATTTCATCAAGATTCCATATTTGTTTGTTAGTGGAAAGGAGTGCTTGCCAGGGGCCCTGGTATGAGGAATGAAGGAGGAGTCGTCCAAGCCAAAAAATGGACATTCAGTACCAATTTCCACCTCCTCTTAGCCTTGTATTGAGTTTTCTCTGGCCTAGGGCAGTGTTGCAATAGTTTAATTATAGCTCTTCTGCCTTTATTCATATTTCAACTTTCGGAGCAATTACACATGCAAGTAATTACAACTGCTTAAAAAAAAAAAGGGCAATGTGGACTTGAAGGCAGTACAGATTAACACAGCTATAGAACTGGGAAGGAGCAGTGTCCTTATTGCCCATTGAGAATACAGTCCAAAATTATTAGCAAATTTATTAGCAATTAATGAAGATGTCCAGAAATGCCTGCTTGTGGATTATTGATGCTGCCCTAAAGGGTTGGAGTAGAAAGATCAAACAGGGATATATCAAGGTGGATAAAAGAAAAACTTACCCAGTTTTTGGGGCCTAACAGCCCAAACATACGTTTTTCTTTCATTGGCACACACTGTTGCTGTGTTGCCCCCTGATGAAAGGATCTCTGCCTCATAGTCACTTGACTGTGCCAGTATGGTACTGATCTGAGACAAGGAAAGAAGGAGCAAGATTACAAATGAGAGAATGGCCTTAAAGGGCCAAGGAGGCTTAATGGCTTAAAGAGCAAAGGAGGCTGCTGCATTACTCAGTATTGTGTTTTGCACAGCACAGTTCCCATACCCTCCGCTGAGGTTCCTCCTTCAAAAGCAAAAAGATCTCTGGGAAACAAGCAAACCACATAGGAAGTAAAAGGGAACTTGGTATACCTGGACACACTTGTTGAGGTAGTTGAAGACATTGGCTATTAAATTAAATTTTTCCCCTCGAGTGACAGAGTATGGCATGGTGAGGTCTACAAAGAATGGTTGGAAAGCTTTCAGGGAAACAGGAGAGGAGATGCCAAACCCGGCATCGTCCTGCACACAGAAAGCGCTGGCTTTCCACTCTGTGATGGTGTCAGGAATGGTGTAAGAGACATCAACCTCTCCTCTGGAACTAAAGAAAATAAGAAACACAGAATGAGAATTTTTCACAAAATGAGGAATTTTTTTCAAGACAAATTATAGAATAGGCTTTCTGCTTGAGTTAGAACTTCTGTTTTCATCTCACTTTCTACAAGTTATTTTTCCACATATTAAAAAAAAAAAGTTTTAATTGAAGTAAAGGTGCTGGTTAACTACATGTTAAAGCACTCAAATAGTCAACTTTTTTAAATTTAGAAATACCAATTGTTGAAAAACCAGAATGACCAACCACACAGATTAGAATCAATAAATTTAGATTAACATTCTAGAGCAGCTTCTGAAGGCATAGTTAAGATGGAAATATTCTCATTGCAGATGCTATGCTAGACTGAAAGAAAAGAAAATAAACTGACTATTTGCTGCTCAACTAAAAATTGGATGAAAAATAACAAGCTCCTTCTCTCTCCTTAAAAAATACTTTCATTTCACTCTTAGCCCCTATTTATTTCTCCCCACTAGAAAGACAGGAAACAGGGCACAGAATATTTGTCTGCAATTGTCATTGATCAAGATGGGAAAAGTAGACCCACATCTACAAAGCAAACATCTGTTCCATGGTTCCTTCCCAGAGTCCATTTCAGCTGAATGAATCAACTCAAAAAGGAAGGAAGAAATGAAGATAAACACACTTACTCAGTGTTAACCAGTTCCCAAATCCAGGTCTCAGGGAAGTATTTCCGAACACTGCTGTATCCACCACGCCCACCAAGAGTCCCCGACTCAGCTAGGAGGGGAGAATATGATTGAAGGATGGTATTGGAGACATCACGTGAGAAGAATCTGAATTTCTGTCAGACATGCTACACCACCACAAATGAGCACTAAGTATCCTGTTTGAGCATTTTTTGATTTCCCATTCCAATATATAACAGAGAAATTCCAAGAGATATGGGGATAAGGGAAGAAACAATTTCTTATCTATTCTCTTTTCCCATTGGAAAGTACTGGAAATATTAGCTGTTTTACAAGACATTTCGCTTCATTTCATACTGAAAGGTCTTGTCATGCAGTTAGAAAAGTGTGTTCCCCATCCTCTACAACTAGTTCTCTTTGATTTGCAAATGGGCACCAGCAGCTAGTATTGTCATCAAAGCTTATAAATGCTTTACAATGTCTTAGAGTCACAGAATCATTGAAAAAAAAAATCTAGGTTGGGAGCAACCCCTGTAATTCTCTAGTGCAACTTCCTGAAGTAGGATTAACTTCAAAGTCAGATCAGGTGATTTCTTGTGCAGCTCAGTTTTGAAAACCAGCAGTGATGGAGATTTCAAAACCTCCTGGAGATCCTCTTCTGGTGTACTACAATTCCCATGAGGAAGAACTTTTTGCTAGTGTTGAATAACCGTTTCCTTGGTGGCAACTTATGACTGCTACTTTTGCTCTTTTGCTGAGCAATCTGACTTGATGGAGAGATAATTGTAACTTTTGCTGGTCTAGAAAGGCTTTGGGGACTGTGCTAGGTGTGCCACATGCTGTGTGAAGTCTTGACTTTTAAATATTTAAGTGAATTATGATTTGATGAAAGGTTCTGCCCTGAAAAGCCAATATTAGTTTATAAAAGAAGCAGCAGTATTCCCAGTCTTTCCTATATGCACCTGCACTTGAAACAAAATTGATTCTACTGCAAGGACTGCCAGAAGGGGATTACAGGATGCAAACTGGGACACACAGGCCTACTTCCCAAAACCCCCCAATATACTGGCTGTTATTTTATACAGGCAACAGTTTTAAAGGCCAGGTAGACTGAATCTGGAGATACAGAATGAACTTTTTTTTTTACCTGTGGCCTTGAGATTGGCATCATAATAGTGAGAAGGGTAATTTTCAGTATCTGATCTCTCTTCATTGCACAGAACTGGTTTCCGTAGCACAGAGTTGGTGAACACTTTCAGACCCATATCCTAAATGTGAAAGAATCTATCAAATCACTCAGGACATTCACTAGCTGCCAGTGCAGCTAGTGCGCTGATGCCAGTGCATATCACGATTATCATTCCTCATTTCTCCCCTCCCTCATGCCATTTCATCCCATTTTTTCAGCCTTGAATGTCTCAGCTCCACGCTGCCAACCTCTGTGTATTTCTTATGGAGCAGTGACACCTTGTGTTCTGCCAAGAGCAGTGATGATGAGTCTGATGTTTGCCTTATGTCTTAGGGCACAGGGCCGGTGGGCAGTGGAGTCCAGTGTACCAGGGACCAAGTGGCCTGCATCACAGACACAGATCTTTACAAGAAATGCCTGGAGGCGTGAGCCAAGGCCATGATCCTGCTTAGGAAATGTCTACTGAACCATGGGCAGCAACCCAGTGATTTTCTAAGCAGTGGTTTTCAGACCTCCTGAGTAAGTGATGAGGGGAAAAAAAGGCAGAAATTGGGTGATCAGAGGCTTTAGGCAGTTTCAGGCATCAGTTGCCTTCTCTCAGCAGTAAGAACCACCACCTGAGAAAGTTGAATGCTAATGCAGATGAATTCTTCTGGAATCCCTCCCACTTAAAGAGCCTCCCACACAGACCACATACCTTAAAAATCCTGTAGACATCTCCATCACGACTGACATTGACAGGTTCAAAGTACAAGCCATCAGAAAAGATTGTTTTGGATGGGGTACACTTTGGTGGTCTGTCATCTTCCAGGTTGAGCCCATTGTAGTAATAGCCATATAAATCACCCCCAGCAAGCTGGTAGTACACCTGGAGGTGAGAACGACTAGTGTAAGCACAAGGAAGGTCTCAGGCAGTTGCAAAATCACAGATATTCAAAGCTTATGATGGTCCCTGAGCAATGCTGTAGACTTTGGTGGGCTTAACTAGTGATGCCAACCTACAGATTAATAAGAAATTTGGATGGAACTGCACCCTCCTCCTTCTGAGCTGCAATGGTTTTGGGGAGTGAACTTGAGCAGAAAGCATGGAGATATACTCCATGTACCACACAGCTGTCATCTACAGCTTTTGTTCTGGGCCCAAGGCCTATCTGAGCTGTAAAAATGCAATTTTGACATAATCACTTCACAGTGAGGAAATATGCTGTTAAGGATTAACATAAGGCATATTCTTGGGATATGTGTTACACTGCCATGCTTCCCAAAAGCAGTGTTGTGCTATCAATCTAATCACAGATGTCTGTTTCCAAAAGAAAAATGAAAATACAGTCAGCAACAGAGACACCACAAGTGGGAACTGGGTTGTTCCCAGCTCAAAGGAACACAGGAGTGGGGATGTGACCTACGCTCTCGGCAGATAACTCTTGCCCAGGCCGAAGGAGGACGCTCTGAATTGCTCGCAGGGCACAGTTGGAGTTGGCAGCAGCTTCCAGGTGGAGTCCAACTTTAGAGCCCGGGAGACCCTGCTTCTCAGAGAACTTGAGCTGGACCTAGAAATTAGGAAATCCAAGACAACCCCATGAAAGTTAGGTGAATTGGATTGGTGCAGAGTTCTAAATCTCACCTTTCACTCACTATTCTCTGCAGGACAAAGCTCCTACCGCTAGATGTCCCTTCTGGATCCGTTTGTAAAAATTCACACAACTCCCTAGCCACCCTTCTCTCTCCACTGCGTGGAGAGTTTTGTCTGAGCCTGACCGTATGTGCCAATTCCAGGGACAGCTTCTCATGATCCCAGACATACCTGCACCTTTTCCATTCCTAAATGCTCTCCCCAGTGCAGGGCTCTTGATGGGATCATTTCCTAACCATTTTTCAGCAAACCCTGCTATATCCCTTAATAAGAAAGCAAAGGTTTCCACCTTGTTTTTGAAGCATATATCACTCTGTATCCTGGAGCTGTCAGCCACTATCTCTCCATGAGGATGCACCGTGTAGAGCAGCAATCTGGCGCTGGGGCCAAGCTTCTCAGTGACAGTCAGTGTGATGGAGAATGTACCTCTGGAAGCTGGGGAAGCAACATGGATCAGGGGAGGACAAGCCAGAAAAAAGAGCTTAGACAAACCTTGGCCTTGGTGGAAGGACCGTGTATTTATTCATATCCTATAAGCACCTTTAAAACCCAGGGAATCGGATACTGGAAGATTCACGTCTCAGCGGCTGAGGGACAGCTCCCATCAGTAAGATAACAGATACAAACTGGAGGATACTGATACCAGGGTGCTTTGCAGAAAGAGGTCTACACTGGGAAGAAGTTAAACATGGAATTCTGTGTATAGTTGCTATGAGCAGAGCATAACATTGCCTTTGGGTCCTAAAACTAGAGCCTCCTACACCAGAGGAAATAGAGCAATATCCTGACTTAAAGGAGAGTTCTCTTAACACTAAGAAATATTAAATTCTTCTCTACATGGATTAAAATTACAAGTGCATGGGCAGCGAATTAAGCTTAAGACCAAAGATAATAAATATGGAACAAGTCTTATATATGGAGAGATGCTTATTTAAGCCACCTCCTGAAGTGTGCAAATAGACCAGGTTCTACAAGAAAAGTTATTTTTAACAATGAAAGAATGAGGGTCAGGATCACTGTCATTTGTGGGTATTTGGAGACTTCTGAAAGGGCAAGGTATTTCAAGAGTTGACTGCTAAATATCCCTTTCAAATGGGACACCTATTATTGCAAACTTAAAAATGTTTTATTAGTCTAGTTGGTGAAGACTAGGATGTCACACGATAACAGTGAGACCATAAATACTCCTTGGCCTTATAAAATAATACAATAAAATAGATGAAGGTTGCATTCCATGTGTTTGATGACAACAAAATATCTTTCTGCTAGCAAGATAAATTTGATTATTGTATGGAAGTTGGCTAGATGGTGCAGCAAAAGAAAATTGTTCTGTGAGCAGTAACAGGTCATGGGATTTAGGAACTAGCATTTGATTTAGCCACAGTTTTTTGCTTTCATCACTTGCAAAACTAACTATGCTCTGAAGTACGAGTAGTAATATGGTCTGGAACTTACCACCAGAAATGCTGACTTGCTTCTGGCCACTGAGAGTGATTTTTCCTTGTGTCATCACCTGGGCACAGAAAAATCTCATGAAAGGGGATCAAAAGCACCTTCTCCCTTCCACTATGAAATCACTGATTTTGAGTATTGTTCTGAGAAGCCTTGAAGGCCATCAAATTGAGCCATGATCCATCACCACTGTCTGATTGCGAGATTTCTGCCTTATAGAGTGCTTGAGAGAAGGTGACAAAAAGGTGTTTTAGGAGTAACATCAGGACTTACTACATAGTAGAAGTTTGTGTGTGTGGCATTGCCGTAGCCCTCTCTGTTGAGGACATAGTGAACATTGATTGTTTGCTGCTGGCCACAGCTGAGCTCCTCTGTCACTGGCTCAATTTTCAGAAAGCTGTTGGTCCGTGAGTAGAAACGCCGGACAAGGAACGAGGCTTTGGGCTCGTTTTCAACCCCCCAGGTAAAGTCCTCACATTCATCTGGTGCCTGTTTGACCTATGACACAGAAAACCATACACGTGGAATTAACACCGTGGGAAAAAAGAAAATGCAAGGCAGGTGAGAGGCAAAGGCAGCTTTTCTGTAAAACATTCTGTTGGGAAACTGATTTTGTGAGACTGTTGAAGCCACGAGCAAGGACTGGTGTGAAAAATTTGTCTTTCTCCAATGCAGAGTAAGCGGCCTTCTGGACACCTTTAGGCATCCAAATGCCTGTGGCACATTGAAAGAGAGGGGTTATTTCAGTTTTTTTCCAGGCTTGGGACCAGTTTCATAAACTGCTGGGACTTACACTGAATTAGAATGGCATTGTTCTAAATGACACAGTTTTTCCCAGCTCTTTCCATCACACCAGAACAAAGGCATGAAAATATGAGAAGACCATGTGATGATAACAGGCATGAGTTTGTGCCATCAGAAATGCAGGGAAGCAGTCAGCAGCAGTGAAAGGTGCTGGCACACACCAAGGTTAGATGTGGAAGGAAGTGCAGTCTCTGAGGAACGTCCTCTAACACACAGAATGAAGAGAAGGAAGGTAAATGCAGAAAGAGCTTCTAAAGGGGAGGGAAAAGCAGGGAGGGACTGAAGATCACTACAACCCAAAACCACAGGTGGGTGCAGTGTGCCTCTTCTCAGGCACTGGTGTTTGCTCATATGGGTTTCACAGAGTTTGCAGGTATTCCTTCTAAACCCTTTCGCCCATGAAGTATTTATTCATGAATTAAAGTGTAGCCTGTGTTTACTTACTGTCAGCTTAAAACTGGGATCAAAGAAGTTGGACGTGTCAATGGAAAAAGCAGCAGTGCCATTTATGTCAGTGGTATAGCTGGCCAGATAATCCCCATTGAGCTCCAGCAGGACAGTGCTGTTGGCAACAGGCTCATCATCCACATTTGTCACAGTGATCTGAACATAACGAATACCCAAGGGATTCAGAAAAAAACCCCAAAGAACAACAACATAAGAAAAGCTCTGCTTACTAGAGGATGCTCACTTAAACACTGAGGACTGTTGCAGGGAGTAGAGATCAAGGGTGAAATGTATTGAAGAGTCAAATGCTCCTCAGTATTTTGAGGGAGCGGGAGTTCCATGACAGGAAAATGCCCATCAGTGGGAAATTCCCATCAGTGCAGAATAAACTCTGTGTCACAAAGGGAGGAGGAATATTTATTGAAGAATATTGATTAACACACCCAAAACAGCCAGATGACTTCATGGCCACAGGCAAGATGTAAAACTCGGTAGCACCTTTCAAGTCCTACACCTATGCTCACACCCACTGTCTCCATTGTCTGTCAGGATGATGCTGTACAGGTCATTGTTCTTTTTGTGCCTGGTTTATCCTGCATGTGTAGATTGCTAAGAAGTAGGAATGTGCTCCAACATCTATACTACTATAAGTAAACATCTCTGGGATTGCGTGGTGCAACACAGGGTGAATTCTATCTTTAGTTTTGGCATAACCATTCCTGAAGAATTTTCTTGAAGACTCCTCTTCCCCACTCATTTACCTTCCACTTACTCACTTTTTAGGCATCCTCTGACTATAGGAGAAAAGAAACCCTGACACACCCGGTGTGATACAATTTTCTGTTTTTCTCTAGGAGTGTTAAGAGAACTATGCAGTCACTGCTATGCAGCGTTATCATGGGAAGCAGACAGCATGTTCAGGTGACAGCCATAAATGGGGCAACACAGAGATCATCATGCTGGACCTCAGGGGGTTTGGGTCTACATGTATCCTCTCACGTACCTACCTCACCATGGTAAGGAATTCCCCTCTTGTAATAGGAATCCATATTCCTGAACATCACTTGGTCATTTTCTTGGATGACTGAAACATAGTCATAGGTCTTCATCTGGATACCTGTGAGACACACCCAGTACAAAGGAGATGGAACAGAAATCAAAGACAGACAGAAAGCTGTTCCTTTTGAAGAGCTGTATGGAGTGGTGGTGCTCTGGAGGGAGAGCTACACAAAGAAAACCATAATTGCTGCCTGTTTGCTACACAGATGGTGATCTAGGGGATTCCCCTCAGGAAGATCCATGCATTAGATTTAATCAGTTACTCCCAACATCCACTTGGTGTTACCTGTCCCATTTTCAGTGACGATGCTTTCTACATTGAGGCTGGCATACATCATGGCATAGCTGCGGTAAAGCTGGAAGTTTTTGATGGAGATGACAGTGTTGAGGCAGCCATCCTTTCCCAGCTGAAACAGCAGCACAAAGGGGAAAAACCATTTTTCTCAAGGTTTGCAAAATTGCTCCTCACTATATATGAATGGGTCTCTGAAGAGCTCCCTGCCTACCTAACACATCTTGCTCCCCAGCTCCCATCCCAGGTGACTGTTTCAAAATCATTTACTCTAGCACCTGGAAACTTCTCTCTTTATGCCCTCTAGTCTTCTCTGTGCTTATGCTCCTTCTTGAACCCATCTTGGATGATGGTGGTGCTCTGTGACCACAGCACACTGAGTCTGAGCTAGTGGACAAATTAATCATTCACTTAATATTAAGTGTCCTCAAAGGCTCCCAGCAGAGATCTGCTGATTAGATTTGGTAAGAACACAGCCCCAGTGTTTCAGAAATTATTACAAATTTATGGTTTCATAAGCTTCCCTCCTTCCTACTGATTCTCTCTGAGGGAAAAAAAAAAACCAGTCTTTCAGTGAGGTCTTTCACATTGCCTATGAGATAGTGAGAAAAACCACACCACTGAGATTGTTTCTCTGGTGTTCCCTCGGAAATTAATGAGGCCACTGAATACTGTGCTACATGTTGGGTAGTAAAGCTGACAGGGAAGAAAGGACTTGCTATGTATCATACCAGTCCAGTGACAGCTTCACAGTTTTTTTTCCAGTTATGTTTACACGGTGGACGATAAAAGCGCTGCTGACACACATTAATTTGGGCATTCCCTTGCACTGGCTGGCCATAAGTGTACCTAGGAGAGGAAGAAACGTGGGAATTCAATCACGTGGATTTAACATGAGACCTGCAAAAGTTGCAGAGCAATGCAGACTCTAAATCCCTCTGCAGTACCCAGAGCAGCTGGGAATCAGACAGAAGGGCAGATGGGAATCAGCCAGCCCTAGCAGAATTTCCTTCTACTATTTTTAGGCTGTTTCTGCCATTTTGTTGGAAAATCCCTTCTTCACCATTGTTTTGGTGCAGTCATTCTTTAAGGTCTGAAGCTGGAAAGTGGTGCTGGACTCAGGATATCATTTCCTGCAGCTTTTTGTCATTAGTACCTTACACAAGACAGAACATATTGCAGGAAGACCATATTCAACCTTTTAGCTCCTGGTACCCTGCACTTAGGACGCACCACAGCCAGCAATTTTAATGACAGAATCTCATTTTCTGTAATAATGAAACACAACAGCTAGCAAGTAGGAAGTGCTTGGTTTGGACACACACAGACTCTCCTGGTTTTAATTCTGCTATGTAGCAGGAAGAGAGTTATCCTATTTTATATCAGGAAAGTCATAGCTAAAGGAATTGCTCTAAGCCACATTCTGAACCAGCAGCAGGATCTCTGCCTCACAGCACAGCACAGCACAGCATCCAATGTCTATACCATTTGTTGTGCACAACTGTGTTGTCTTCAGCTCTGATACTCACGAAGCACAGATGTTCACCCTGACTTCTTCATCAAAGAAAGAAATCGTCTTTGGCCCAGTGGTTGTCACTTCAAATTTTGGCAGCACTGAGAATGTAATGTGAATATGACTGATCAGCAATTGCATGCCTTACACAGGGGTATCTGTGTGTGTGTGTGTGTGTGTGTGTGTGTATGTAAGACAGTAAAAAAAAACCAGTTGGCAAAGATATTTTCACCAACAAGGGAGAGGAAATGGATCAAAGAAGAACCTAACTAGGAACTGGCTGCAGTATATTACAACAGAAAAAATAACCTTCTGTGGTAAAATGAGTAACTTCTCTAAAATCAAATAATAATCATACTAATAACTATAACAGTCACAGCAAACCCCATGATAAATCACTTTAATCTCTTTTCTTAAAGAAAAAATGAGTAATGCCAATGTCTCAAGCTAGTTAAGCCCTGGAGAAAAGTTATTATGCAATCCAGTTGCAGTGAAGGAGAAAGGCAACAGATTAAGCGAAATAATAAAATCAAATTGATTGCTGACACTGCCTCTCTTCAACTTATCTTTTATCCCAGGTCACCAGCAGTAATGACAACATAGCTGGGAAAGGCTTGTTTCTCATGCACCAGTCCACCCAGCTCTCTCCATGTGTTTCTTTTCCAGGCATGATGCGGAGAATTCAAAGGACTTAAACTCTGCACTAGTAGCTTTTGTCTGACTTAGGCAGAATCTCACTGCTAGCACAGGATACTTTATGAGCCTTTGCTTACCATATTCCTCCACTCTGAAGGACTGGTACTCTTTTTCACCTGACTTTGTCTCCACAGTAATTTCGTAGGACCCCAGAATAGGCTCTGAGATTAGTGGAAAGGAGAGCTGGACAATTCCATTCTTCGACGTCACCTCCAGCCACTGGAAGATCTTGTTTTGCTCTGGATCCTGGAAGAAAGAGATGTAGCAAAACCTTTATCACCATTTCTTGCCTTCTTTCGAGGCCTCTCCTCTGACGTGTTGGCTAAATGCGTCACAGGCTAAGAGTGCTTTGGGGCTGATGACGTGTGCTTACTTTTCATCTCTGCTTGTGGATTTAACAAACCCACATTTATGTTTAACTGGGAATTAGCTATGCTGACAGATGGCCTCAGATTATTCAGAAACAGTTCCTGATTGGGACATAAGTTGTGTTTGGGACACAGGCTGCCTATCTATGACACTCATAGCATAAACCTTTCTGACTCAACTGCCTTTGTAAAGCAGGAATATTATGCTGGCCTCTCTCAGAAAGAGCTTGGAGATATAGCGATGTGAAATATGGTGGAAGATGATTCATTGTTAGCCTGTCCCCATGAGAACATGGCATTTCAGAAAGTCACTATTTTTATGCCTATGTATGAGAATGAGGCTGTTTCACCAGTTATTTGCTGTAGTCCTCCCAAGGTAAGCCTGGACAGAACACTCCTGTTTGAACTCCAATGAGGGGAAGAGTAGCAACCCCACCCCATCTCTGACTAACACCTCCAGTTCTGCTGATTTCTTCTCCTCTGGTCCTTGATAGAGGGTATTGCCACTGTTCAACCTCAAATCCATTGGCTTTAAATGGTGTGCTCTGGATGAGTCTCCCTCAGCTGTTGACTCTACGGGGAATGATGAAGCATAGTCTTTCCAAAGGAACCTGGGCTTTAATTTTATGTTGCATCTCTTACCTCAATGATGATTCTGGGATACTGGAGGAGGAAATAAAAAGGGAGAGAGAAAAAAAAATCAAAACAGTAATCTAACAGTGGAGGTTGATAAACAGTAGGACATAAGGAAATCTGTGAACAGCTTTTTCTGGATAGAGAAGACTGGGCCAAACAAACAATTTACAACTCATGTCAGTAATTAAAGAGGTAATTTTAAGAGGATATCCTGCTTGTGAATTTATCTTTTCCGCAAAATTATCCAGTCTTTTTCTACGTATCTGGGACAACAAAATCTGTGTGCTGTGAGAGATTTCCACAAGTGCTTTTAGAGCCTTGCCCTCTACAAAGGCAGGGAAATGATGGAGTGTGAAGGTAAGGAGATACAGCAAATATACATAATATGAAAAATACAAAATATAAAAAAGATCAGGAAGCCTATTCCAGGCCCTTCTTGTTCAATATCTAAATGAGAGAGTCTCAGTGAAGAGGAACCTCAAAAGGGTATTTGAAAAGTTTTGACTATCACTCAAACTTACCGTCTCCTGAACAGGTCTGAACTGAGTGTCCAAAGTGACCACACGAAACATCACTGAAAAAGACACAGGATACAAAAGGATTACAGAATCATCAAGGTTGGAAAAAACCCCCAGGACTGTCTAGTCCAACCATCAACCTGGCACCAAGTGTCAGATCTCCAAGTGTCACATGCAGATGCCCCTATCATTTATTTTATTAGCAGTGATAAATAATTTTCGATGCACAGCTTTGCCCAAACTTCTTCAGAAAACTAAAGAGTGCCCAGAGAACATGAAAGGATTATCTTAGCCAGTAAGAAAAGAAAACCAAAATAAATGTAAGCTGAAATGGAAAAGCTTATGGAAAGTCTCCCATTATTATCCACTTGGACTAAAGCAACCTCTGTAGTAAATGCAATTTACTGCCTTCAATCCTTCTTGAAAGACTCCATTCTTTGGACCATTTCCCAAAAAAACCTGTTCATACAACCCAGTTCAATGAAAAAAACATAGAGAAGGAAGAATTTGTTCTTCTTCTAAACGTAGACTCTGTGCAGCATTGAAGTATAATTATGCTAAAGAGATAGCTAACTCTAGCATAGCTAGTACTGTCATTTAAATGTTGTGATGGTATCAGCACTTTGAAATAGATCAACAGTTAAGGAGAAAGAGCTGTTGACAGGAAATGAGGTGCTTGCTTCATTTTTATATTAACATTATTAGCTCCAAACGTAACCTATTATTTTTTGTATTTTTAAGGATGCTTTTTATGTGACTCTCCTCAAGTAAACCTGACAGAACCTGAGATCCTGTGAATGCAATTAACTAAGTACAAGCACTCGAGTTCTACTACTTTATTGCACTGTTGTGAATTGGTTCTATTTTTCACTAACTTTGATGATCCCAAACTCAGATGAGATTTTTATTCTGCAAGAGGAAGTTTCTGTCATCCTTGACCCACCCTTGCCCTCAGTTTCTCACTTTTCTAGCTGGCTCAAACCCTTCATCCACCTGTTTGTCCTGGCTTGTAGAGGGGTTTGTCCGTCTGGACGAAGACAGCACCACCCACATTCCGAATGGCCACTGATCTTCTCTCAGCTAAGTCAACTGTGGCACCTTTGGCTGAGAAGGAAATGAATGCCACGGGATCAGAAGTAGCAGGAGGAACCTGGAGAGGAAAAAACCCCAGAGGAAAAGTGGTAAATGAGACACGCTGGGGTTCCCTGATGCCCAGGGTTTTAGAGTAAATAATGTCAGTTGAGTCATAAATAGCTTATGGAAAGTCATGAGAAGCCCCACCTTTGTCAGTGAGTTAATTTCTGGGAATTTCTGCTGCAGAAGGCCTGTAATCTGTCACCAGGTAATAAAATTTAAAGCTGTGCTCTGTCCTATGCATTTCCCTGCTTACCTACAGGTTGCCATGACCATATACCTTTAATTCTGAAGTGTTTTCTCCTGCTGCATTCTGGAAGATCTCACCTTGGGACTCTTGTGTGTACAGATCTTGCAGAATCATGGGAAAGGGAATAACTACGACTCATCTGGGTTCTCTTGCTTGATACTTAAACAGTTCCATAAGGAGCATGCAACTGTGATGACAATCTAAAGCTTTTGTCTATTCACTCTGTGAATGGAAATGGAAAATCTTTCTCTAGCTTCCTTCTACAATCCACATGTCTTTTTTTCCTCTTTTGTCAGCCTTTCCAACAGTTTGTCTTATTTTAAACGCTTTGTCTCCTTTTCCCCACTTGCCAAAGAGAGCTGCAATCAGAATTATTTCCAGCTACTACACCCCTTCTTCAGGAGTTTCAAGAGAGGAAATACCGTGAACTGGCTGCACTTGAAGAAGTCGTTCTCTGTCACGGGCTCCTGGAGGAGAGTCTTCTGGGCGCTGCCGTAGTGCAGGAGGACGCTGACGGACAGGGGCTGGCTGAGGTTGTGGAGCTGCACACAAGCCGTCTGTGCCGCGTCGCTGCGCACAACCGAGGGCACCAGCAGCACATACTGCCTGCCAGGCCGGACCAGAAAGCTCAGTCAGGCAGGAAAGTCAGAGCAAACAGGAGAGGAAAATGCCACAGAAGTGCCATAGGTGTGAAGGAGGACACAACCCAAAGCTTGCTCAAACCAATGTCTTCCAATGGATTTTAAATAATAGGCTAAGAAAGTACAAATGTCAGCTTTTCAATGCCTCACAATTCTTTCTGAGCTGATTGATTGGCATCATTCTGTGCAGTGTCTTACCCAGCATGATACTGCACCTCTCCATTCCAGGTATTTACACAGCTCCAATTACTGACGTGGCTAAAGCATAGTTGCATTTGTCCTCCCATGACCTAGATGTTTACTTAAACCTCTGCAGCTTCCCATAAGGAGGAGTGATATTCACCCTCTTCTTGGGATCAATGACAAAAATACTAGTTAAGGGTTGCAACAATCTTTAAATTTCTCATTCTCTAGACATCTCTCAGATAAGAATTGATCTAAGCCAATCCAATTAATGTACAAGAAGTGATCTTGCTTTTCCATTTTGCAGAAAGTTACAGGGAATGCTCAGTCTAATCTGCAGGCTCAATTCTGTTTCCATGTTGTTTTCTTTGTTTCTTTCTTGCATTGAAGTTTTTTTTTTTTATACTTTTTGTCTTTATAATTAGGGCAGCCTCCCTTCCCTGGAGTACTCCTCTGAAAAACATTCCTGCTGTGTTTGTCTAAAATTCTGTTGCTGTCCACCAGTTTGCTACCCTAACTGCTCTTTCCAAATAATGGAATTCAGGATTCATGAGTTGGTTTTGTAGCACAACATGAATCACACAATCTTTTCTTGCTTATCTGATCCTTTCCCTTTTTTTCTCCCACAGCTTTGCCAGCTCATATTACCTTTATTTTTATTTTCACTTGCCCAGTTCCATAAGGCTGCATGAAATTCAAAGATCAAACTTGAAAGTATTAAAATTAACAGTGTATTGGAGGAAGCTAAGCTGTCTTTCCTAGTGTTTTCCTTTAAAATTTTTGAGAAGAGGGCTTAAGCCCTAATGTTGGTGTATTTTTGAATACTGTGGCTGAAATCATCTGTTTGTATAAAGACATGGACACTGACAGTGCTAATAGAAACACTAATTGTACTGGGTTTGCCATTCAGCATGGTCTTAGTCCCAGCCACTGTCTGGCCTCTAGCACCTCCCCATACACTGTGCTCTCTCTGTGCTGCTGATGCATATCAATCCTAATTATTGGTATTACTTGTTAGTCTAGTCTTGACTCTCCTTGCCACTTTACCCATGCACATCACACTTTAGATACTCAAGTTCCAGGTTTCTGTCATTCACACTTGATTTCACAGCAGTTTTATGATGGAGAGCACCATTCCAAACCATCCTTCAATGCCATCTACTTCCAAGTGAACACATTTAAGGATCTATGTCTCAAATAACCTATTTATTACATAGCAGTGTCCCAGAGGAAATAAGCTGGTGGGAAACACAATAAAGTATGTTATCATAAAGATACAGAATGTGTGACCACTTACGTTTCAGAAGACACTATGGGAAACCAGTTCAAGGACAGAATACCGAGAAGAATCCTTGACCACATGCCTGTGCATGAAGAAATAGAGAGACTGATCTCAAGCTGACAGCCTGTCCCTGGTTTTTAAATTGGCCTGAAATGGTGCTCCTCCTCCTCCTCGGCGTCCATCACAGTCTAACAAAAGCTATTTACATAAAATTTGCATACGTTCAATTTCCTCAATACTATCTGTTCTCACACTCCTTGAGCTCCCAAACAATTGCTTTGGAGAGCTCTCGTATTTCACATAGCTCTGTGAGGTACTGCAAGCCAAACCGGTTCCTGCCTATATGATTGTTTCATTGAAGCTTACCTCTCTGATTATCGTGTCATTGGGTAAAGATTCCTTAATGTTTCAACTTGTTAGTATTTGCCACTGCTTAAGTATTTCCTTATTCTGCCAAGGTGTCCTGTAGACACGTCACACAACAGAAATCATCATAACACACTGCTTTTCCATGTCTGCATGGCAGCCAAGATGGGTGAAAATACACCAATAGTGCTACAGCTGCATTCAGAATGGCACTAAAGGAAACTCCTAATGGTAATCTGGATTGCTTACTGCAGACACTAACATTCAGGAAGGAACAGTGTTGGCTAGTGGTCTGCTGCTTTTGCCAGGACAAGTGTATTTCTAGGGAAAGGAATCTGATAGCATTGCTTTGTTCACTCATCTGTCTCTCAGTCTACTTTTTCCCCCTCATCCCTGCTCACCCCATTAAATGACTTGTAAGTCTGTTGGTGAATTTCAGTAAATCTGAGAAGTTGTTTCAGAATAATTAATATATAGAATCACAAAAATAATTTAGATAGAAAGGAACTTCCTGACATTATGTGCTCAAATCTCTCATTTTAAGCAGGGCTAGCTTCAAAGAAGTCATGTTTTGAGTATCTGGAGGAATGGAGAATCCACATCATCTCTGGGCATCTGCTCCCATGCTTAACCATCTGTGCTGTGAACACTTCTTTTCCTTAAATCAGAATTTTTCAAATTATAGCATGTGTCCATTTTTCTTGCCCTTTCACTATATACCTCCAGGAAGAATCTGCCTCTTTCTTCTCTATAATCCCACTTTCCATTGTGGAAAACTGAAATTATGTCCCCACATAGCCTCTGTTTCTCCAGGCTGAATTAAATTAGACTGTTTCCTTCTGTAGGTTTGTTCCAGTCCCTGATAATCTCAGTGACCTTCCACTGGACTCCCTTCAGTCTGTCAATGCCTTTCTTGTACTGAATGCAGAACTTCATTGTGGTCTCCCAACCACTGAACAGAGGGGAAGAACCAGTTTCCTTGATACGTTGTCTAAAGTCTTGATAATACTACCAAGGAAACAAAATAATCCATAGTAATCGGGGATAGGATTCACACCCTTACATAGGGAATGGAAAAAAGAGCCAACCTGAAAAAAAATAAGGTAGGACAAACAACAGCAGTCTGTAACTGCAACCCCAGGGAAGTAACAGGCAATTTCCTTTCTGCTTTGTCTTCTCAACCAAGCAGATGATGAATGGGGAGAGGAAGCTGAGTATACTCCAGGAGTAATTAGGAACATGAAAAAGAGCACAGAAAAAGGTGTTGAGCAATGCTGAGAGGGCATGAAGTTATTTCAGTGTTAAAGAGTGTAAGGAGGAAATGAAGATTACTATAGTAATGTGGTGTAGAAATTGATGTGTGCCTGTTAAAAGCCAGATTCTGCCAATTTCAGCTTTAATGGTAAAATATGTTCTTTCAACCTTCTAGCTAATTATTATTTAATGATTATTAAATAATAACTTTAATAATAAATTAAATTATTCTTTCCATCAGCATAGCTGACATTTAAAACTACCTATGCCTAACCAGGTTACCCATTCATCTTTCCTAAAACCTTTCTGATGACCAAGTTGGGACACAGAGGAAACTACCCCAGATGCTGCTGGAGCTATGGGAGCTACTATTCCCGCTATGTTATTAGTGAGGAATATGATACAAAGCTTCCCAGAATGATGTGGCCTTACAGTGACAATGCTGAGTGGCAGATGTGTGTGTGCAAAGAGGGCAGCCACACTGTGAAGGAAGCTGCTTGCATTAGTTGAAATGAGGTCAGAAGACAGTTAACAGTATGTCATAGATATTTGCAGCTTTGAAGTGCCTCAGACCCCATCTCTTACTTTAAACAGGTACTAAGTAACAGGCAAAAAGAATTAAGGAGGGAAGAGGAAATAGCAAACAACCCCAGGACCCTGGTGTAAATTGCTTCAGAAGCTCACCCTTTATTTAAGTGCAGTATGCCTTTAGCAGGATGGTAAGAGGGCTTTCTTGTTAACAACCAGACATGGAAAAGAAAAAGATAAAGCATTCGAAAAATTGAAACCCTGGAAGAAACTATGTTCAGAACAATTGAAAAGCTCATGTTTCTCTGGAAACAAGCTATTGAATGAATTACTTTAGTGAAATTATTGATTCCAGAGGACCTCTTTTATTGTAGCAGTCTTGTGATAAGGACACATCAGTACCAAGACAGGCATAATTCTGAAGATCCCAGTGCAAGGAGGAAACTATTACAGGTGTCTTTGGTAGGAAAGGAAAAAGAAGAAAATTTCAGTTGTATGATTAAGAAACTAGGAGCCAGAGAAGCACAGAGATCAGGATTTAACATGGAGAGATAATGAACCTCACACTAAGCAGCAGTTACAAGAAAGACACAGAAAATTCATTGACACTGGAAATCTTAAACCAGTCTGTGGACACACTTTGTATTGGCATAAGGAAAGCTGTAACTGGATATCATAGTTTGGCTAGAAATTTGATGAAATGAGGAGCAGGGTCAACTTCAAACCAAAGCAATGCAAATACAGATGTAGGCTTAATTTTCGAAGTAGAGTCATATCACATGCCTTTTGGACAGCAGAAAATCAAAATGTCTTCAACTTACTCCATCCAGACTTCAAAAAATTACTGCATTAACTCTCTATTTTTAAGCTATTTTATACACATACTTTCCCCTCCTCCATTCTTTCTCTAGATGAGTCAAAGTGATGATCAGAGTTACATTGTAAACATGTTTTTCACAAGTTAATTTTCTTTCAAATGAAGTCGAATTTGCCAATCCATTTTATCAGACTAAATGCACTTGCCTTCTTTTCTCTTTCCAGCTGGGCACACATACAGGCCAGGGCAATGTGAAGTTTCTCAACCAAAGCTGAATCCATCCATTTTCTGTGAGTATTTCAGTGTTTAGCATGTACACTGCTCTGACAGAGCATTCTGTGAAGCTGTGACCAGTCACATACAATACCCCAACCAACTTGTGTAGGCCACGTCAGATACCCCTACACTGCCCCAAAATGCCCAGCATATCTGTATGTGCAGAATCTAGGCAATAGATACGGTCACAAATTAGAAAATAAAGCAGTATGAATGATATCCATCTGGCATGAGAATGCTGCATAGTCTGAATGTGGAGCTGAGACATTCAAATTCTTGGTCAATATGGATCTAAGTCATGCCTGTTTTCCTTTTTGTCAGAGAATCAGCAGGAAGTTAATGAGAAACATGAGCAGCTTTTAGCAGTGAAGCCTTGGATTTTCCAGAAGAGTGAGTAATATATAATTACTTGTTTCTGCTCTATGGCTTCACCTTATATTTGCATAACACTGCAGAGCAAGGACTGTAAGTACTTTCTAAATCATGATTTCACCTGAGGTAACATACAGACAATCCACCACACCCCACACATTACAATACCCATTTATTGCCTGATTTCTGTACCTGAAAGAGGTGGATATGGGATCAGAGCCCCAGCTTCCATCTGACTTAGGCAAACACTGTCACAACAGTCCCAGGCTATATTTTCTCAGGAAATTATAATCTGATATATGCTTTCCCACAACACATTCATCAAATGCACTGTGATGAAACAACTTGTTTTAAAAAGCCAACGTATCTCTGAAAAGTGTTGTGCATGTCTTAAAGTTTACATACTTCGGATAAATTTGCCCACATAGCCTTCTATTTTCCCAAGGCATATCCTTTTCTGCAAGCTTTTAGGTTTGCAAGTGAAAGTATTTCCCAGAATGTTTGCTGGCAAGAGGCCACCGTGTGGTTGGTAGAGTATTCTGTATCATTTCATGTTGAATGGATGGAACATTTTTCTGATTTTGCTCATTTTCTGTGCTAATAAAGATCAGGTAATGTTAAACATTGTAACACTGTTCTACTGAGAAGAGCAAACCATAAACTATTCAGTACCTGAAAGGTCTTTTTTTTACAGCTAGACTGTTAGTAAATTAACTGCTGAGCTTTCAACACCATATTTATTGAATGTATTTTAGTTCTGCTGCTGAAAAATTAAGTATTACAGCCCCGTGTATCATGAAACGCTTGAAACACCAACCATTTTTCTTTATCTATAAAGTAATGTAATGTATACAGACATCCTTGAAAAACGCTTACTGTGTCTAAATGATGAAAATAGGAGAGTGTAAACATAGCAGGGCAGGCTAAGAAAAAGGAAGTTTAAAAAAGACCAGCAAAGACAATCAAAACCAGTCATTAGTCTTTCTTCAGAAACAACAGAAATAGGAAGCCTGCAAGAGAATCCACAGGGCCATGTAATGAGAAGAATAGATGAGGTCAAGCAGAGTGCAGGAGCAGTGCAAACAATCAGTATTGTTACTTATTGGCTTAGTTAATCTAATAATTAATGAATATTATTGTATTTAAATGAACAACTTGATATAAAAAACTCATTTATCATAAAACAAAATACCCAACAATCTATGAAGAGGGCAATTTTTATGCAGTAATTATGTTGCTGACATTCTGAATTAGCTCAAAATCTTGAAAAAAATGACACATTCAATGCTAAGACTTGATTGTTACAGACCTTTATCATAAGAAACCACAAACGTATTTCATTTGAACACAAAGGACAAAAATGTGTGACAGTGAGCCTTTTAGAGAGTAAAATTAATTTTTACTTCAGTAGAAAAGCTTTCCTGTCTTCACTGTTTTCCTTGCTCCTTTACTCATATTGTTCTGAGCTTTAGGTCAACATGGGCAGACTGACTCACCAGGCTTTAAAGCACCTAGACAATAATGGAACTAAAATAAAGAAACCTCTTTGAGAGCTTCCTTTGTGAAATATCATCATCTCAAGTTTCACATTCTGATACAAAGAAAATGTATCAGTTCACTCCAGACTGAGGTTCTGAATAATCTCTCACTCCTTGTAGTTAGAGGACTTCATCTGGGTTTTACATCTTTTTGTTTTATGAAGAGAGAAATACACGAGCCCTCACACTAGTCCACTCAAACCCCTCCCATTTAGTGGAATGCTCTGGTTTTATCCTTTCAGAAACATCCAAACTCTACCAGTCAAAGCAAGAGTTTGCAATCTTAGGAAACTGGGATTGATACCCCCAAAACATTGTTGCTTTTACTTCTTTGAGTCGACCCAGTTCCGGGCCCCTCAGTTCAGGAAGGACATGGAGGTGCTGAGGTGTGCTCAGAGAGGGGCTGGAGCTGGTGAAGGGTCTACAGGGTAAGTCCTCTGAGGAGTGGCTGAGAGCTGGGGCTGTTCAGCCTGGAGCAAACGAGGCTCACAGGAGACATCCTCACTCTCTACAGCAGCCTGAGAGAAGGTTGTAGCCAAGTGGGGGGTGCTCTCCTCTCCCAGACAACCAGCAATGGGATGAGAGGAAATGGCCCCAAGTTGTGCCAGGGGAGATTCAGGCTGGACATCAGGAGGAATTTCTTTGTGACAAGGGTTGTTAAACATTGGAATGAACTGTTCAGGAAAGTGGTGGAGTCACTATCCCTTGAGATGTTCCAGAAAATATTTGATGTGGCAATTTATGCCACGTTCTAGTTGACAAGGTAATGGCCAGTCATAGATTGGACTCGATGATCTCAGAAGTATTTTCCAGCCTTCATGATCCTATGATCCTTGCCAATAGACATTTCACAAGATCTGCTCAGGCTGAGGCTGTAATTGCTCCATGAGCCAGGAAAGATCTGCTCACTCTGTAGCATTAGCTAGAATACAGCTGGAAGAAAAACCTGTGGGCAACTGTTCCCCAGCTGCAAGGTCCAAAGAAACAAAAAGACAAGGGGGCTACACCATGCAGGTAACCAGGAATCTTGGTCATGAGACTTCAAACTGTAAATGTTACAAAGACTAGATCATTTAATGGATAATCTGAGAAGTAGTTAACATGGTCTTATGTGCTGGCAGATATTCAGGAGAATTTGTAATTGAAAGACAGGAGAGATCTTGAATGAAGTGAGGTGATCTCTCTTTGTATGTTAAGACCTCATTTTTCCAGTCTTTTAAACAATATATGTATAAATAATGGCTCCAAGACAGGCCTCCTAACTCCAAGATTTCCATTTAGTACAAAGCATTTTTCAGATGTTATTTAATCTAACAAAGGTTTGCAAGCTTTCTTCAGGTGATGTGAATAAACTGCCACATGCAGTTTCAAGTCACATGCACCTGCTGTGCTGTCTGCTGTAATTCTGCAAGGGCAGCACTTGATTTAACTAATCTGCAGGCAAAAGAACGCTGCAGAAGGCTTTGAGAGTGACTCTTGAGGCAGCACAAATAAGTCTTTTGCAGTCCTCCTCATTTTTCTGAAGAGCCAGTCATTCTTCCAGGCACCAAAGACTCTGCAGATCTAATCCTTTTGTGTGCCCATCTCAGTTTTTCCAACCAGTAAGATCATGCTGCAGACTGCTCCCTTAAGGACCTTGCATTTTCTAGGAGAATCACTTTTGGTGGTACAAAGCCCTGACAGCTGTTGATGCCTTTTGGGATCACGGGAATGATCTGTGTGTCTGTGTAGAAGATCTGTGTGGTGGCCACACATTTATGTGTATCTGTGGTGTGTGTGTGCATGTGCCTACTAGGAATAGCAACCTCAGCCTCACTACTTAGTTGAACCAGGAATTTCATCTCTGTTGGCTGACAAATTCTGCCCTCTTAATGCTCTCGTGCACTGTGTCCTTTAAAAGAGACATTTAAGGACTCAAGCACAAGAAGAGGGCTCTGTCTTCTATCTGATTTGAGAAGACATTTCAGTAGAAGGGATGTTGAAGACATGATCAGAGCTTGAAAACATGTTACATTTTTGCAGACTTCTGTGTATACTCATTATTCTGGTCCTTCCCTAGGAGGAAAAGAAAATAAGCAGGAGCACCAGTGTCCCAGTCTCTCTCTATTTGCCCAAGTAATCTTAGAAATTTTTAAGCACTCCTAGCTGCTGAGTTCCTAAAAATAAGGCCACATAGCAAAAAAAAAAAAAAAAAAAATTCCATAGATTTAGAAAGAAATGCTTTGATATAGAATTTGTATTCAGTGTTCCTAGAGATCTTCAAATGTAATTGTATGACTGAACATGGGGAGCCCTTACACTGAAGGCCATGTCTCTGGAGGCAGCATATTACTAAGTAGGGGCTTTATATTCTTGTAGCCAAGAAATATATCAAACCTTTGCAGCAACAAGTGTAATAAGAGAATAAGTCTTCATTTTTTAAAATGAATATTTATTTTTAATTAAATTGCTTTTAATTGTATAAACAAGACCCATTCCCTTCACTCATATTAGTAATTGCTCTAATTTTCTGTGTGCCTGAATCTGAAAGGAGCAAATGATCTCTCTCTTAAAGCAGTGGATACTGTTCAGTCAATGCTGAAAGCAAATGCTTTGAGCCACTGATGCTTAAGGAAAAATTGAATATACCAAGAAGTGGCCTATGTCACCTTCCAGTCTGTAATCAATTTTTCTGGGTACTGGTGTTGCAGTACAAGGAGGGTATTTTTACACACTCCAGTTTATGCCAGATGTATGCCTACTAAAATCCTGGATCACATTGTTGTGCTGCAGCCTTCTGACCCTAGTTCAGGCTCCAGAAGAGCTAATAAAAATAGCTGTTCCTGGGTGAATACAAGAACGAGTCCAGCAGCATAGCTCAGGACTCTCCTGAGCAGCTGGGAATGAGGTCCTCCAACCACAGACCAAAGCAGAGCTGGTTTGGAGATGATTCTGCAGTAAAGTCCTCTCCAGGCCTAGTGAACCACACTAACAAGGTGTGCGGGAATAGTATCAGCTTGGGATTATAGTCTCTGGATGACTACCTAGTAATTAATGAGCAATCATGCACAGCTCTTGAAAGGTCCCCAGCCATCCTGGGACTGTCAGGAATTGGGAGTGGTGGCCATGGGTGTGGTGAAAATGCACAGACAAGCAAAGATAAACTAAAGGCATTGCAGAACTGCCAAGGCCAAAAGCTGCTGTTAGGCCTCAGTTTTCCTTGGCATTCCCATCCAAAGCCACAAAACCAGAGTTCTGTCTCTTCTCTAACACCTCACCATGGTGATGACCACAGCCAGCAAGAAAAAGGCCAGTTGCCAGCTAAGGTTTACACAAAGGGGTGGTCAGCCCTGAGAGCTATTGCTATTGACAGCCCTTTTTCTAGTCCCACCCAAACCAGAGCTCTGTCCTTAACACCCAGTCATCCCTATCACCTGAGCCTGTTGAAAGGCTTCAAAGACAAGAGCCCAAATGCACCATGACACTCTGCAACTCTCCCCAAATACAGATCCAAAATTGAAAATATCTGGCGAGTGCTCCCACAGAAAGGTGTTACTGGATTTTGCTTTTTCCCCTGTAGCTTTTCAGCAGCAGCACCAACACTAAAGGCTACATACTTGCCTAGCCAACTAGGTGTACCATCACACTCTCTGACTCAACAGAGATAGAGCTCCAGAACTGAAAATGCCTGGTGACTGCTCCAACAGAAAAGGTGACAGAACAGCTGTTCCTGGCCATATCCTTCCCCGTGTAGCCTTTCAACAGTGCATCCAGATGGGAATATGAACTTGCCTAGCCAGCTAAATGCATCACCACACCAAATAAGCTCAGATACTCAAAATACCTGGTGACAACTCCAAAAGAGTAGGTGACAAATCAGAGGTGATGCTGTCCTTTACCTTCCTGCTGTAGCTGGCTATTTCCCTGTGCATCCTCTAAACTGCAGCACCCACTGGGACTGTGAACTTGCCTTCCTAATTTAAGCGTACAATCACTTTTTTTTCACAGTTTTAAATGACTCATGGTACTTGGGTGAGTTCACCTGGGATCTTAGCCTGTGCCGGTGGTGCAGTTTAACAAAAATTATAACAGTTTACAGGCTGCAATAGGAGAGTGAAGGCCAGCAAGAGTTTTCTGTCCTGGCACCTTTTTGTGTGGGTGCAATCCATGAATGTTTACAGTTTTCTAGCTTAGTTGCTGGCTATTTAAAAGACAGAATTGCACATTTAAGAGAGAAGGAAAGCACTGTTTCTGGTGTGGTTTACAGCCTGCGCGAGGAAAGCAAAAGCACGCAGCAGTTTTCTTGCCTGGCACCTTTTCTGTGGGAGCAGTGGCTGGACACCTTCAGTTTTGGAGCTGGACTCTGACACGAGTAAATAACGCTGTGTACATTGAGGTGGGAGGGAGAGCGCATAGAGCTGGTGGAGCAGTTTGTAGGCTGGGGTGGGAGAGTGAAGGCAGCGCGGCGTTCTTTCTGCCGGGATGCTCGCTGCGGGAGCCGGGCTGCCGCAGGGCTCCGTCCCTACGGGAGCACCGCGGGGTTCGCCGGGCGGGCTCCTCGCCCCATCTAGTGGTTACACCGGGCGGTGCCGAGGGGAAGGTGAAGGACAGCCCCAGCTTTCCGTCCTGCCGCTTCTCCTGGGGCTGTGCTGCAGCTCCTGGGCGTAACAGCTGCAGAGGCGCCCAGCGATACCAAGAACGCCTGCCAAAGCCAGGGTATGCATACCCACTCCAGCAGCTGGCATGACTGCTAGGACAGCACAGGTGGCTGTACAAGACCCTAGAGTGCCTTCCAGTACCTAAAAGGGACTTTCAAGAAGGCTGAAGAGGGACTTTTCACAAGGGCAAATAGTGATGGGACAAGGGGAAATGGTCTTAAGATGAAGGAGGGTAGGTTTAGATTACATTACATTCCTCGCCTGCCCTAAACCTTCCCACTGAAGCTTTTTGGAAAATTCTGCCAAAATTTAGGGTAAGTTCAGAGATGAACAAATTTTTTTTTGTCTGGTGCTTAAAATCATTGGTAATAATAATTTCCCCATTTCAGTTCCTGCAGCCCATAATCATAGAACCAGAATCACAGAATGGTTTGGGTTGGAAGGGGCACAAAAGTTGATCTAGTTCCAAGCCCCTTCCAGCCTGGCCCTAAACACTTCCAGGGATGAAACGGACACAGCTGCTCTGAGAGACACATTCCAGTGCCTCACCATCCTCATAGGAAAGAATTTCTTTCTAATACCTAAACCTTCCCTCTGTCAGTCTGAAACAAATGCCCCTTGTCCTGTCACTCCATGTCCACGACAAACAACCCACTCCAGCTGCCTTGGAGCCTCTTTAGCCACTCAAAGGGGCTCTAGGGTCTCCCTGGTGCCTTCTCCAGGCTGAATAATCCCAAGTCTCTCAGCCTATCTCTATAGCAGAGATGCTCCAGCCCTCTCTGATAATCTTCATGTCCTCCTCTGAATTCACTCCAGCAGGTCCACGTCCTTCTCATGATGGGAGCACCGGAACCGAACAGTTCAGTTTTATGTGATTCTTAGAGTATCACATCCTCTTGTGTGGTTCAGACCACAGTAAATCCTTCCCAGGATCTATGATGAGTGTTTTGGAGCAACCTCTCTTTTCAAATCTCCTGTCCTTTGCAAAGCCTTGTTATTAACAGATGTGAGATTGATCCTATCACAGACTGGTGTGTGCTCCCCGACCATGCCAAGAATTATTTTTTTGTTTCCTCTCTCTGAGTGCACCTCTGTGTTCCTAACAAATGAGCTATTGTAATTCACACAACTCAGCACACTGTCAGACCTGAGTGCTGTCAGGCTTGTTTATTGTTTTATGTCCTTTCAGGCCTTTTGTTGGAAGGCACAAAGAGCCTCTCTTTCAGCACGTACACCTCTCTTATCAACAAAGTGCTGAGTAACACTGTCATCCTTCCTCTGCGTGATGGCTTGTTAAATAAAACTCATGTCGTGCTTTTGTTTCTGAAGAATTGGTTTTGCCTCCACAGATAGGGAAGACCCAGAGAAGCTGACACATTTCTATAACACGTTCAACATTAAAATATGCTAGTTTGCATGGCATTTCTCAAATTTGGGTCAGCAGGGAATCAACAAAAATTCATTTGTAAAGAAAATGTTTTTATATGGTCTTTTAAAATTTTTCCTTGTAGTCAAGGGTTTACTTTGAGTAAATGCTTCAGAGGAATTTCAGTAATCACTTCAGCTGTGCAAATCTTTTGAGCATTGCTCTTTCTTGAAAGAGGCAGTGCTGAGATAAAATAAAGATTTATTTTTCAAGGGATCTACAGGTCCTTTCCTGAAGCTTTCAACAAGAGCTGCACAAATGCAGCTCTTTGAGCTAAAATAGAAACACACTCCTCATCCCCCGCACAAGTCCTCCCCTCACTTGCAGTGCTGACCTTTGAAAGGTGGGTTTGAAGAAGGTCAGTTCAGAGGTTTGGCAGCACATCTCTGCTGACCTTTACTGAGATGCTGCTTGCTGTCCAGCTGTCACCACTCTGCATGTTCCTGCTCTTGGTGTACATCAACTGCCCCGGGAGATGCTTGTGCTTAAATCTCTCCTCTGCCACTCGTGTCAAAGTGGAGTTGTGCTCCTGCACATTAACAACTTGCACAAACCAAGGACCAGAGCTCAGCTGACAAGCTCTTACTTACTAACCACCCACTTGAATATATAAAACTGCTTGCATGAGGGCTTTCATCTAGTTTTTGACCCCATGTGCTAGTGATAGTATTCATGCACTTATTTAACTTTGTGTGCACCGGAGTCTGATGTCAATTAGCCCACTCTGAAAAATGAAGTGTAGAACATAAGTAAATATTTGCAGGAAGAAAGTTTAGATCCTGTTTATGTCTTTCATATCTCTGACAGAAAATAAACTATTGTCTTGTAAATCAGCCTCTATGAAAAACTCATCATATCATCTTGTTATTGTGCAATAATACTGCTGCTGCTGTGGCAAGAGGACACAGTCTGAGGGCTTGAGCCAGTCAGTTCTAAGTAGAATTCATTCTACAACATTTAAAACTGAGTCAAAAATGTCCAGAGTAAGGAGAAAGTGTCCAAAGTTCAGACATTGGGAAAAAACTTCTGTGACATTCAAATTAGAACTTACTGATGCCAGACTTTTACCACTGCATTTGATTTTGAGCTTTTTAGAAAAATGTATGTCAAGTCACCAGCATGTAGTGTAAATATGTCATCAGATGTAGAAGTGAGGTGCAATAAGGGTTATATTTATTCTTGAACTATGCTGAAGTGCTCTTTCTAGAAATGGCAGGGATTTGTAACCCAAGAGGCACCACGCACCTGGAACTGTGGTCACTCGTTTTTTGATGAGACTGATCCATTTCATCCCTGCTCTTTTCTGAGAGGTCCATTCAACATAATGTTGTGAAGGACAGAGAAAGAAGTAGTTTGGTGTGTTAATCACTTATTTGGCATTTTAGTGAATTGGTCGAAGATTTAAATCCTTTTCCACATAAACGTGAAGAAATCTTTGCCTTCTCAAAGACTAATTCTAGGAACTGCTTAGACTTTTATGGGCTGCACTCATTTATCCATTCAACTTCATTGTAACAATATGGTAGAAGGTGATCTTCAACTGGTTTTTAAATTCATTATACCTTAAAATTAAAATAAAATTGCTTTCATCCCACTAGTTTATTAACTACTGTCTGCCAAAGCCAGATCGTAACTATTCTCACTGTTAGGAATTTTTATTTTGACAGAGGGCATACATGGAATTTCTAGCCTGGTGCAGCTTGAAGAAGCTCACTGATTTATAGTCACATAAGATTCTGGAGAATGTTCATCTTCAGTTCTACATTATCATCCTGTCCTCAAACCTTCCACCACTCAGTACTAATCATCTTCTTGCTTAAACATCTGGTCTCTAGACAACCAGAAATTGCACTGAAATGTAAACTGTGAGGTTGCTCTTCAACCTCTCACATTATCACTCAATAACAGATATCAGAGAGACTTTACTTTGGACAAATATTGTATTCATTGCAATGCCTTTGGAAATCTTTGTCCTTTGCTAGAAAGTAGGAGATATCCAGCTGCAATATCAAAACTGTAAATATTTGAGACTAAATTGCACAAGATGTGCTTTCTATTTGAACCGTAATGGTGGGATTTGCCAGATTAAATATAAACATATTTGATGGTGATGTTTGTGTCTGAGCTCACTTTTTTGTTGTTGGAGAGAAAGAGGCACTGATTGTAGAGGACTCTGATGCAGTAATTGATCTTTATTCCATACAATATTATAGAGACACAGGCTGGGAAGATCTGGAAGAGGTTACCTGAGCCCCCATTCAGTCTCCTAGGGTGAATCAGGTACTCCTGGACTCTCCTTTGAAAAAATTTGTCTGAGCTGTTACTAATGAAAGGGGAAGACCAGGTGCTGTATTGACGTCAGTAGAAAAGACATCCACAGATGGTTAATCCCTCAATAACTGATGGTTATTTGTATCTAACACTTCATTTCAGCTTCTGAAGTTATGTACCTGCTTTAAGTTGTTCTACTATTGGCCATGAGAGCAAAAAGAATCTCTGAAGAGCATCCTTTCTGCTCCAAAATATGTAAAATAATTTCTTAGTGATGTGACTCCAGTGGAGGTACCTCTGTCTCTCTGTTGGTTATAGACCAACACCTCAAATTATCTGCCCAGCTTTAAGCATGATGGAGTGAGATGGGATTAATCTGACCATTATCTGGCCATTACTCAGAGTCCATATCTGAAAAAAGATTTTCACAAGATGACTCTGAATGTGATCAGATTCTAGATTTAATGAGTTTAAAAAATTATTTTTAAAAAGTTAAAGAAGTTAAAAAAAAAAAAGAAAAAAGAGAGTATCCTCTACCAAAATAATGACTTAAAATGTGTTTTCTGAACAATGTGAACCCATTATAGCTTATACATATGTAAGGAAAAATACTTGCCAGTGACAAAATAAGATCAGATCTTAAATGGTTGATTTGATTTGATTCAAAAGTGACATAAAATTCTTGCAAGGGAGAGAGCAAATGGGAAGAGCTAAATGACCAGAATATCATCAGTCTTCTTTCCCACTTGCTAGTATTATTTTTCCATCAGAGCCTGATGGATAAAGTGCGTCTTAAAAATTCAGCACTCCACTCTGATGGCAACAGGAAGAGTGTTTCTGTCATTTGCAGTGTACACCAGGATATTATCTTGACTCTCAGGAGTGTCAATGCTGCTGTCATATCACAGCTTTAATGGGCACTTGAAGGGACTGCTTGGGTAAGCTGAATTCTGTGTTTGAAAGGCCCTCCTGAGTTCTGGTTATGTCACTAACTATGCAAAGTGCATAAGAAAGTAAATATTGTGGAAAGGAATTAGAGGACAACCATTGTGTAAATAAGGGAATTGCTTATGTGTCTAAAAAGGACTTCAGATGACTGATTGTTCAGCATTACATGATTATGCAGTTTCTATATATCATTAACAGTGTCCCTTTGTAATCTGCATATTTTTCTAATGTAAGATTCATTTGATGATAGTCCATTTTATTATGCTTGGTGATTTTTATAATTACCAGAGTCAGTGCATCTGGGGTGTTTGTTTGTTTGTTTGTTTGTTTTTTCTGTTATTACACTCATTAATGATTCTTGAAGAATTTTTCCTTTTGGATATTTTTCCCAGCACAACACAACACATTGCTACAATGGAAAGTATTATTTTGAGAACCAAACTAATTTTCCCAATAGCTGTTTCCTGATAATTTCCCATTTTCTGTTGAAGCCCAGACACAAGTTTGTAATCTCTCTTGGTGTCAGAACGCTGTCTACATGTTCTGGAAATGCTGAGACTGAACACATTCTTCAATAGCAGTGGTGCAATGATTTATACTGGATCATTTAAGACTGACTTTTGCTGCTTTTCCTGTGCTCAACCAGTTGAACTTGAGCTTGGGTTGGTCTCAGGTCTTCTTCAAATCTCAAGCAATGTTTTAGAAGTAAATGAAATACTTCAGGTGTAAAATGGCACATCTTGAGACTGGAATACCAAAACTAGAATGCAATCTGAATTCATTCAGGAAAATATCTGCTAGGAGTCAAAACTGAGAGCAGACATTTCCAAGCACAGACAATAAGAGAAAAGACAAGAGCTTATAAGGAACAATGAGTATGGGTTTTCTATTATTTGTAGGAAAACAAACCCAAATACAGTGTTTTGGACATCTCCTCTATGACAGAAGCACAAACCAAGTTTGGAAGCACAAATCCACTCTCAGTTCAGTCTTTGAAATATGGATCAAAATTGTCTGCACCACAAAGGCATCAGTCAGCTCTGCTCTGCTTATGTTTCTTGAAGGCATCTGCTTTGTATCTCATTGGGACTACTGCAAAATTATTTTCTGCTGTAAATTTTGAGTGACTTTTGTTCCCCTGAAAATGAAAGACATAAGTGGCATCTTACTAGCCAACCAATAATTCTTGAGTCTGGCTAAGGCTGTTCCACTCTAAAGGGTGACTGCTTCTGTCTAGAATAGAGCTGGTAGAGTTGTGGTCAGTAAAGATTAATCCTGTCACACATATCACTGGTTCAATTACCAAACTAGAAACCAAGCAGATAAGTTGTATCAACTTGAAATGAAACTTTTAAGCCATTTTCTGCCGAGGTGATCTAATAAAACAGTTGGGTTGAACTGTACACTTTGATCTATTTAGATCAGGAATATGCAGAAACCAAGGAGAGGATTACATGCCATTCATGAAATGGATGATTAGTTACAGGTCAGTATCAGTCCCAGGGAAAAGGAGTATCCCTGGAATGGAGAACAATGGTTCAAATGCCTCCAAATCACTTCTAGTGAAGGGAGCCCTACTCCAAGGTTTTGGATGCGCCCTCAGTGCTCTGGCCATTCACTCTGCTGAGCTGGATGGAGGACACAGGCAGCATCACAATCTCTTCCCCATCAGTTAATCATGGTTAAGAGGTTCATGGGTTAAGTGCCTCTGGAATGCAAGTACAGCTCCAAGGTTTAAATATTATTTGTGACAATGAAACCTGTTTTTCCTTCAAAAGCCTCCTTCAGAGAGCTCGTCTTCAGGATCATCCTTCTTCTACTCCTGGTGTACACAGCAGTCTGGATTCATGCTTGGAGATGAGAGATAGGCATCAAGATGTTGTGTCTGCTTTCCTGTGCCCTCCTTTGGCATGAGATCTGGATCCCTGGACCAGGCTGTCCCATGGCAGCACCTCCATCAGTAACATCTGGAAAGCTGTCACATGGGTCATCGACAGTCATCAGTGATATCAGCAGATTCATGCTTGTTCCCTGTGGTTATTCGTGCAAATTTTCATGTTGAAATTTGGCAGGACATGTGAAGGTGAAGCCCAGGTGAAGCCATGATGTCAAGGCAACCTGACGCATTTTTTTAGAAAAAAAATAAATGAGCTCTCTTCAGTCTTGTTAGAGCCATGTGTCCATGCAGTGAGGTTTCTCAAGTCCATGAGCTGTGTGATCAAAGCTCCATTCTGCTTCCTCTTCTCCCAGCTGAGTAAGATAATGCACAATGACCTTTCCCTAGATTTTACTGAATGGCACATATGTGAAGCCACATAAGTGGTTCTGGGATCATGTTGGCACATGGGGTTAAGTCAGTAAGACTGAGGCTGTTATTTCTCCTCATCTCCACAGTAACCTCTCACAAACTGATATTTTACCCAGCAAAGAGCATATGCAATTCAGTGGTATAGGATGTTATGTTTAAAAAACCTCCTATACCATAACCATGGTTGTTCCACCATAAACTATGCTCCACACTTGGAGTTCAGGCTGATAAACTTTTGAAATCTTTTGAAACTGTAATTTTCTATCTGTAATGTTGAAATGGGGTAAAAATATCTGTTTCCCCTGGTTCCCATAACTGCTTGTCAACACACTGAAAGAAAGGGATGCCATCCAAAGGGATCTGGTCAGACTGATGAGGTGGACTTTTGTGAGCCTTGTGAAGCTCAACAAGGCCAAGTGCAAGGTCCTGGACTTGGGTGGGGGCAATTCCATAGCACAAACAGAGGCTAGGAGGAGAATGGATTGAGAGCAGCCCTGAGCAGAAGGATTTGGTGGCACTGATGGACAAGAAGCATGACATGAGCCATCAATATGCATTCACAGCCCAGAAAGCCAGGCACATCCTGGTCTGCATCGAAAGCAGTGTGGCCAGCAAGGCAAGGCAGGGGATTCTGCCCTTCTGCTCTGCCCTTATGACACCCCACCTAGAGAGCTGCATCCAGCTCTGGGGTTCCCAACACAAGGATGTGGACATGCTAAAGCAAGTTCCGAGGAGGACAGGAAGATGTTCAGAGGGCTGGAGAACCTCTGCTAGAAAAAAAGGCTCAGAAAGCTGGAGTTTTCCAGTCTCGAGAGCAGAAGGTTCTGGGGAGAGCTTAGGGCTCCTTCCAGTGCCTGAAGGGCTACAATAGAGCTGGAGAGGGACTTTTGACAAAGGCATGGAGTGACAGGACAAGAGGAAATTACTTCATATTGAAAGAGGGGAGGTTTAGATTAGAAATTCAGAAGAAATTCTTTCCTGTGAAGGTGATGAGGCACTGGCACGTGCCTCTCAGAGAAGCTGTGTCTGTTTCATCCCTGGAAGTGTTTAAGGACAGGTTGGATGAGGCTTTGAACAGCCTGGTCTAGTGGAAGGTGTTAAAACTAGATTGTCTTTCAGGTGTCTTTCAATCCAAAACATTCCATGATATATTTTTGTGCCTTATCAACATGAGTGCTGTCAGAGGTCTTAAGCAAGTACAGTGTATGTGCAAGCACTGCTCTTCCCCCTTCTGCATCAATAGTGTTCTGCTGTCTGGTTTGAATTTGGAGTTCTCTTTGTGCTCCTTTAGCTTCCTCAGTATTCAAATTTCCTGTCTGACTTGCCATTGGTGCCCTGGCTGGAGTCTTGCCACCCTCTGCCAACCAAAACCCCGCAATGGCCCTTTTTTGGTTATGCCATCAGTTAACCTTATCATGAAAAGAAACCTTTCCAACAAGCAGAACCTTTCAAACTGGGGATGTCAGGTAACTGCTAGTTATATGTATGGGTTGGTCTTTAGGGTATTTATTTCTCTGATGTTAATTATAGATTGCTGTTTATTTCTACTGGCCTGGCTAAGGCTGCCAGTTTTCAGAAACTGAAGGTCTAAAAACAGTACAAGCAATACAAACAATGCAGGGAAATGAGAAATTGACTGTGACTCACAGCTTCTACATTTAGTTTCCACCTACACTGCTACACTCAATTAACTCCTCCATGGCTCAGCTTCAATACTCTACAATAGCCCAGCAGTGACACAGGAGTGTGATGGTTTGGGCAACCTTAAAAGAAAGGGGCTTAGATATTCAGGCATTGATATTTAATTTAAAGACTGTAAATAAATGAAAAATATTGATTAGTTGTTGATTTCTACACTTACCTGGTGATGACAGCTACTTGCTCTCCTCTCGACCTCTATCCTCCCAGCAATGAAATTAATGTGAACTATGATTCAAGCCAGAGTTTATGGGAAAGATTAAGAACAGAGATCCTTCTATCTATCCTTCTGTCGCTAGCAAGAAGCACCTGAACAGGGAGTGAGGAGACAGGAGAAGAAAAGCTGTGTCTGAAGGAAGGATTCTTAGTTTCCCTTGCAATCACTGCAAATAAATGGGTAGAGAAAAAAATGGTGACAGGAGGAAAAACAAAATGTCCTGTGCCCTATGTCCACATGCATGCCAGTCTTCACTACCTGGAACTTTTCAAGTAGAAGCTGAAGACTGAAAACTACACCAGGAAAAGAGAGTCTCCTACTTTACATGATTTTTGCCTGCACTCCAGCCAATTTCTTGTGCCCATTTGGGCATTTTCCAGGCCACTCCAATAGGGACAATCCTCCCACTGTGAGAGGAATGTAATATTTGGCTTGTTAAATTGACTATCACTTCTGCAGCTGATAATCAGGGAACTGCTTATTTGTTAATCATTCCAGTCACGAGCAGGCAGCCAAAGATTCTGCTCGAATGACATTGCTGAATCAGCCAAAAAACCTCTCCTCTGTGCTGCTCTATAGCCCCTTCTCACCCCTCCCAGCCTATCTTCCCTCAGTACACAGAGAGTAAAGGGCTGTGGTCTGCACCCAGGGACTGCTTAAGCTTGTCCATCTCTCTCTGCTGCTCTTTGCTGGAGTGTAACTGCAATATTGCAGAGAAAACAAAATCCTGTCGAGGCCTGGGTCACCCTTACTCAGTTGGAAGGAATGGACTGCACCTAACACATTCCTTAGGCTGCAAAACTTGTTCCATCCTTACTTGCTTCTTCATCCCATCAGCCATCTTCATCCCCAGGCCCCAAATATAGTTTCCTCTGGAGCATTGCTATCCTGCAAGTACCACAGTTTTCTCCAGAACCCCAAAGCTTGTGTGGACTGGTCATGGGTGGTACAGAGCAAGTCCTCATCCCTTGCACCCCAGCTGCCCATCAGGCCAGCTGTCCTGGGTTTGTGATGTCAGCAGCAGTCTTCAGACCATTTTGCAAACCACTTATGGTGAGGCATGCTAGCCTCACACTGTGCTGCCCTGTCTGGGGCAGCTTCCTTAGGCTGGATAAAAGCAGCACGGGACATCAGAGCAATCTACCTGGCTGCTGAGTCATTGCTGCCAGCTAGAGGGGACCAAGGGATCACATAGCTAATTCCTAATTCAATAAAATGGAGTGCTGCAGGACAGCTTCCTCACCCCCTGGCTCATCAGCCTTTGGCTTTGCTTTGGGCTTCTCAATGCAGAGACGTGGTAGGGCATGAGCTGATCCTCTCTGGGGCTGTGCCCATGAAAGCTCCTTGGTGGAAGCTGTGAGCTCAGGCACACGGAGCCATACAGATCCCAAAGAGAGCTGGCATGAGGCCAACCATCTCAGCACCAGGGTAGAGCAAATATACAGCTGTCTGTACCCATCCATGCAGGGTACCCTTGGGGAGGCCAAAGAGAGCTGCTGGCAGAGATTGTCCAGTGCCTTTTCCCCAGAAGCATTTTCCCTGGCACAGGATTTGTCTGGAGCAACCCTCCTCAAGGGACTGTTTCCTTAATGGAGGAATGTACTCATAGCCTGATGCAATGTTGAGTTATAAGGACATGATTTATGACATTTTTGACATGATTTACTGCATGAAAGGAAAACAGTAGCAGCAAGGAGGCGGGGTCTGGGGAGAGCATGATTTATCCCCTAGGACTGTATCCAAAAGCCAGTGTTACACAGGTATTGCTAAGCAATGGAAAGGTGCTTTCTCTCACAGCATCCTAGGGTCCAGCTCTCTTCTCTCTCTTCTGTGTGCTTTCTTAACCTAAGGGAGGGACGAAGACAACCATCTGGACAGCAGAACAACCATAATAAATAAATAAACAATAAATAAATAAATACATAAATAATATGGGGAAACCTTGGACAAGCAGCAGATTGTTGGTCTGGTTGCTAAACTGGAAGCCTAAAGTTCAGCTTCTACCACAGGAGATCTAGAGAGATGGGGAATGGCTGTTACAAGGAAGCTCAGTAAAGATTGTGTTGAGATTAGTGCAGTGCCCCTGCCTTGTGCACAATTTCATCCTTGGCCAATGCAAAAGGAGTTTTGTTGCAAATATAGTATGTGAGCTACTGATGTACACTGCAGGGTGAGAATACTGTGCAAGCTAATATTTACTGTACATGGATGCTCCAAATGGAGTCACCTCGTGCAGTTTCTCTGTGTCCTTGGAAACACTTATGCAGGTCCCCCCCATCTGTGAGAGGAACCAGGTCATGCTCCCCTCCAACCATTTTTGGTTGAGTTTGTCTGGATGCTTTTCAGACATGTTTTGATACACAGGACAGGCCTGATTCCTGCAGTCAGTGGGACTGTAAGGTGGACAGGTTCTCACTTGAAGCATGTAAAAAAAAATGTTCCTTTTTCTCTACCAAGGTTCAAAGAGCGCACTGATGTATAAATCAAATTTGTGTAGGTTCTGATGAAAAATCTTCCTTTACAGGAACCTCAATGGTTTATAAGTTATCATTGCTGCTTTGAAGTCCTTTACATTTGCTACAAATAACACACTCTATGATATGTTGGATGAAGAAATGCTTTCAATTATGCTTGGTGATCCAAACCCTTACATTGTAGAAATCAACAGGTTTAGAAGAACATATTACAAAAGGGAAAAAAATTTCAAAGCAAAGAAGATTTGACCTTCTACCTTTTCAATAGGACTGTGGTGGTGTTTTTATGCCTACACTATGAACAGTCAAAACTAGACACCATTTTCCCTTGGTCAGAAGTTTTTGAGAACAGTTGCATTTTTGACACAGTGCCAGCCCACAATTCATGTTTGCCTGCACCCTTTACAGCACAGACCTGATTGGTACTGTAATATTTTGACACATCAAAAATACTGTTACAGTTAGAGCAGTTTTGTTTGTAGTCAAAAATATTATTTCTAAAAATTTAAATGTTCTAGAAATAATAAACAAGGAAGAGAGGCCTCACTTTGTAATGAAATATGGGTGCACGAATTCCCCTGACCTAATTTCCGGTACTCTCAAATATGATACAGTTCAAAAGTTCAGCTTGGGTTTAGATTTTGTTGAGTTTATGTTCTGTTTGAGACAGATGGCCTGAAACAGATGGGAGAAGTCCAGTGAAGAACAGAGGGAGAGGAGGTCAGTGGTCAGGATGGAATATACAGAACAGCTGGGGAAGAAAAAGCAAGAAATGCAATAAAAGAATGAATGTTTTGTACCAAGCCTCACTTTTGATGAGGTTTTCACCTTGGTGTCAGCAGTTTTTACCTCTGAGTACAGATTAAAAAGTTAGTGGGTACATGGAACCTGATGAGCATTGCCTGATGTCATCAGCTGTCCCATACTTGGCAAATCGAAAAGTGAGCAGCAACAGCAGCAGTGCCTTCATGGGTGGGAAAGAAGTTATCCTACCAAAGGGCTCCCCCCAGTTAGGAACCTGTATATGTTGGTTTAATTGTTCAGGGACAATTTTCGTCCTTCAACAAGAAGAATTGAGGTACTCAGGCTGGTATGAAAGCCAGCTAAGATAATTAGAATTAGAAAATTAGATTTTTTTTTTTCTTAAAAGTCCTGAATAATTTATGTTTCAACATCTCTAAGTCCAAATTGATGGGAAAGCCTTCACTCATTTCCCCATACAAAAAGCCTCTTCCAGGAGGCAGGCTCTGCTGCATTCCCAGGTTCAGGATTGATCCCAACATACATTTACATCTGTGCCACCAGTAAGATTGCAAAAATCCACCCAACATTTGACTTACATTTTCTGTGTGTTTCTTCCTGCTTCCCCTCTGATTCAGATTTTCCTTTTCTGTTTATATGTTTTAATTCTCTCCCTTCCTCTGTGAACCAGCTCTCACAACCTTTTTGCAAAGGTCCTGTTTTTCACACTTCTCCCAGTTGCTCCCAGATCCTCTCTGAACTTTCTCACAGTGTCTGGCTGGAAAACTTTCCCAGGTTTTGTAACCTTATTCTTGAGACAGTGTTCCTTGAGGAGCAAACCTGGGAGCTCTGCAAAGCACGACAGCACAAGGCAGATAGGAGCAGCTGCCATAGAGTTGTGTCCTAATAAATTATCCCTAGTCAGGATGTTAATGATACTGGAGATAGTCTTAGCCTGTCAAGTAAAACATGAAAATGTTTTAAACTGTTTCACAAGCAAGGAGAGGTGTAGAAAGCTGTGAGGTATTAGCTGGTGAACAGATTGTAACTTGACCTCATTCATTTACAGTTGAGACATCTTCAAAAACTGCACTGGTTTAACTAGAAAAATATTTTTTATTACCTTCCAAGGCAGATAGCATATTGTGGATTTATTTCTAACTTGTGGGTTGTCTGAAACAGTGCAGTGGAAGACAAGAGAGGTTTGGATGTTTGTATAGAAACTTAACTATGTGCTAGGCATATCTTTTAGGCTTTATTAATGAAATAAAGCCTTTTTTATTATTATTGGAAGAGGAAAGATAAGAAGATCTGCTCATTTTATTTAATCCAAACAAGGCAAGATCTTTCTTTGAGATAAGACTTTATTCCCATAACAACTCTTGCACAAGACCAAAACTGCAACAAGCAAGTTGTGAAAGAAGAAGTGGTAAGGAAAAAACACCCTTTGGTGGATGAGGGGCTGAAAGCATTGCTCCACAGACAGCAGTAAGCCATCAGTTTGAATGTGCATCAGTTGGGTGCTCTGCTAGGAAACATCTGAAAATGCTTTGTGTGGGTGAACCCAGAGGCCTACTGAAAAGTAGTTGGAAGTACATGATGCAAACCAAATGAAGTGACACACTCTCTGGTGCACAAACATGTGATGTCATTGCACTTCTACTGGATCTACTGGAAAGCCTCCTTATGAGCAGTCTAAGGAAGCAGGAGGTGGAAAAAGTAAACAAAGAGGACAACATGACATTGTTCACAGGCAGAGAGCTGTGCAAAATCTCCTTGGATGAAAGTTTATCCTGATTTCTAGTTTTGATTACTTTTTAAGAGAGTAAGCTGACATAGGACTTTGGAGATCAGGTTTAGCATATCAACCTGTTGAGGTAAAACACTTGGAGCCTCTGTTTATTGAACTAATTCTGTCTTCCTGTCCAACACTGAGCTCAACAGGATACACACAAACTGGTGTTCAGTTGCCTTTCAGATACCCTGGGGTTTCCTGGTGTCAGACTCCTTCATGGTGGCACCTTCATTTCATCCTTCCTCGGTGACTTAAGTGCCTCAAAATCTGGGCTAGAGAGGGAGGCAGAAATGACCACTGCTGGTTCACATCCATAGACCTTCCACATGAAACACGGTGACTGAAAGTTGTGGTGACTTTTCTTTCCTTTCTCTCATGCAGCCCTGTGCTCAGAGCACCATGCAGAGCATGGCACATGGTGGGTCAGTGTTCCCTGCAGGAGGGAAATTGCTTTAGGGAATACATCAGGAAATATGGGAGGATGGTACTTCCCAACAGTTGTTCAGGCTCTTCCCCTCTGGTCCCAGTGGCCAACTGGTTGTGTTCAGTTCTCCAGAGATTATTTAAGTGCCCTGTAGGGAGCATAACATTATATAAATGGAGCCAAAAAAGAGGATAAATTGATAGGATCCAGATAGCATTCCCTAAGGACTGCCAAGGAAGGCATCTCTTGGGGAGTAGAAAATACCCATCAGGGTAGGGAAGAGAACTGCTTTGGTCATCAAGGCATGGAGTTATCGTGGCAGGTCTATTTCCAGCTGCACTTTGTGCAGAGCTTTCTCCAGCAGTGACGCATTGTCAATGTTTACCCACTCAGGAGATGTGGTACAGGGATTCTCAACATGACAGCCCTGTTGGGGCTTGCACGGATATAAATGGTTTTGTGCTCTCTGTGGCATTTCTGCACGTGCCAATGAACAGACTGTGAAATTCATAGGTAATTTCATCATTAAACACAGTCTTCTGCAGACTCTAGGCACCAGATGGAAGAATCAGCAACTGCAGAAGGACAGTGAAAATTTATGTTTTGGACTTAAAATATCTAGAAAAGCAATTAAAGCACCTGGAACCTCATCTAACTGGGCATCATTCCCTCCAAACAGCTCGATTAATGCGTGTTTGGTCCAGTTCAGCAATGTAGTAACTTTCCTGATGTCTCTGGTGAATCACAAGGGGCAGATTAGGGGAAACATATGGTCTTGAATCACATATGTAAAGGCAAGAAACATATGCTAAAGTCTGTTACAAGGAGCTTTTTCCAAGAGTAAACAACAATTAACGAAGCTGGAGGTTTGAAATTCCTCAATCAGCTACCCTTGCCAGAATTTTTTGTAACGTTTCAATGTGAAAGGGAACAGAGTCATAAAACTTGTAAGTATTACAAAAAGCACAAATTACAATATAAGTACTCATGGTGGAAGGAAGATTTATGATAAAAACATTTTTAATCTAAAATCTTACCTGATAGGTTTCTTCTGGAATTTCTTAAGTTTACTACCATTATTTTATTTTATGCTCTTCCTGTGTCCCAGGACTAATGGAGTGTAAATATATGAAAATGTTAACATAGTTTCAACAGCCTAATCTATTTTTTTACTTTGTTTTGTTTTATTTTGCTTTGGTTTGTTTTAGTGATAGCTGGGAGGGATGTTATTTAGGATTAGCTGATAGAAACATTTCCTCATCTACTCTTGAACAAAGATAGTAAAAGCAAACAATGTTGCAATGATTATTATATAAGAATGTGCTTGCTGCAGTAAGAATATCTGAATTCAAAATGAAGCTTTGGCCTTACAAAGGGCACATTTGCCAACATCACATTTTTCAGAACTTTCATGAAAAATTTTGAAAATATTAATTTTAATTTTTAGCAACAAAAAATAAAATCTAAAAAGAAAAAGGAAAGATGAGAAAGATGTCAACTCAGGCTTCAATAATAACGTGACCAGCTCTGCCCATGTATGACATCATCAACCACTTTTGCCATCTCTCTGGACTCTTCTACTGTCAAATCCCTTTCACTGCATCAGTACAGGAAACAGTTCCAGCTTGTAGGCTCTGTTGCTCCAAAGCTTCTCTGCTGTCTGTTCCTCATCTAAGTTCATGACCCATATCTGTTTTACAAAGGTTGGGAGAGTAATTCAAATTGGAAGGAGCCTCTGGATAACCCAGTCCAGCTGCCTGATAAAAGCAGGTCCAACTTCACTGTCAGAATCTGTTGTTCAGGGCTTTGCCCTGAGGAGTTTTGGAAGCCTACAAGGATCTTCCAGACTTCAGCCTCTCTCATTATTAAGGATTTTTTTCTTGCATTTTATGGGATCATCTGCAGTTGCAACTTGCAGTGGTTGTATCCTGTCCTTCAACTGAATCCTCCTGGGAGGAGATGATGCTGTCTCCCCTGCAACTGCCCATCCAGTCTCCTTCTCTGGAAATGTTCTAGGTGAACCTCCTCTAGCAGGGTGGTTGGACCAGACCGTCTGCAGAGATCGCCTTCGGCCTGAACTTTGATTCCTTGTCTTGTATTCCAAAATCCTGGTTCAGCTATTCTTACTCCTCTTCTGCTGCCACACCTCCCACTCTGTTGTGTGTTCCAAACTTTCTTCTCTTTGTTGGGTTTCCTTCCTGAAAATCGAGTCCTCCCCTTCTCTGCTCTTCTCTCTGTCACCCTGGACTCCCTTCTCCCCTCCATTTTCTGGGAAAGTTAGGAACAGCACAGAGGAATCTCCTCTGTAGTCACTTCCCAGAATGTTTCTTCACAAAGCATGCTGCTCATGAACTGGAAAATCACAGAATTACAGAATGTTTTGGGCTGGAATAGTTTTTAAAGATCATCTAGTTCCAATCCCCCTAACAGAGGCAGGGATGCCACTCACTAGGCTCAGATTGCTCAAAGTCCTGTCCACTCTGGTTTTCATGGATGGAGCATCTACAGCTTCTTGGCAACTTGTGCCAGTGCCTCACCCCCTCACAGTAAAGAATTTTTCCCTCATGTCTAATCAAAATCTTCCCTCTTTGAGTTTAAAACCATTCCTCCATGTCCTGTTTAAAAAGCCCAATTAAAAAGATGCTGTTTGTTTGTTTGTTTGTTTGTTTGTTTCTAAGTACTGAAAGGCTGCAATAAAGTGTCCCATGTGTCTCCCAAACGTGTCTTTGAATCGGTGGCTATTAGACATGGACAGGAGGAGGAAATGTGTGGAACTAACTTGGCTCTGCAATGCAGCAGAACTGCCATGAACAATAGCTTGGGAGAAAAGTGACTCTCCCAGTGTTGCAAGGCTGTTCCCTCATTTTTGCCAAAATTTTCATTAGTATCATGTTGCATCAGCCTCCAGATGAAGGAGAAAGAGTGTTGTACAGTCTGACAGACCCTCCTCAGAAAATTCTTCTATTTCTTTTTCCTTCCATTTCAGCTTCCTCTCATTTCCCTGTTTATTTCACACTTCTGTTTGCCACCCTGCATGAACTGATGTCCTCCTCTGTTTTCATTCATCACACATTGTAAGTAGCCAGCATGTTGTCTAACCAAGGTACCTGTGTCTCCTCCTGCTCTGCACAGCTTATTTCTGACTAGCTCTTTGCACAGCTTTTCCTATCCCTCGCTATTTGATGCTCTTCAGTTTCCAGTTACACTTCTCCGTTCCCCTTCATGAAGACATGAATTGTACTAAAACTCTTCTCTACTCCATTTCCCTTCCATCTTTCACTTCTTCTATCTTCATTCATTTCTGTTCCATTATCTGTCTCCTAGGCTCTCTTCTCACTTTCCCTCTACAAGAGATTGGGTGAAGCTTCACTGATCTTCTCTCAGCTCTTGGGGAGAGGTGGGTAAGTACCTACCACTGCCTGCTCCTCTAAAGTATTTTCATTTCTTCACTTCTCAGAGAGAATCATGTCACAAAACACTTTGTTTTCTCCTTTTCCTATCACTTACTCTGAGCACTTTGATGGCTATAAACTCCTCTTGTTCCTCATTCCTCTTTTTTCTTGGCAAAATATATTTGGACCCTCACCAACCCAGGACCCATGGGACCAAAATCTGTTCTGGCTGCACAGTTGCAGCATTGACAGGAAGCTGAAGACACTACACTTAATTTTTGTTCTTTTCTTATGTCTGTTTTTCCTGTTTTCACTCAAATTTACCCACAATAGCTGAGGATGGGAGTGAGAGTGAGGGGATATATAACTTGGGTTAATATGGTCCTTCTGAGGGCAGACTACAGGGCAGAGGGGGTGTTGACATTGCTGCTTTTCAGCTCTTTAAATGCTCCAAACAATCCTGGCAGAACAGAAACTCTATCATTAGAAACCCCTTAGTGAAATAATTATATATACATCTGGACAACCTAATTTTTTTTTTCCTGGGGCCTTTATAAGACATACCACAGAGCCTTGGTTTTGAGAGGAAATGGACCCAGTTTTCTGGAAAATATGACTTGTTTCAAGGTTGGCAAGACACAGACTGTAAATTTAAGCATCTGAAATGAATCAGTGATCACTTTTGAAAATCTTGATCAAAATGTTTCACATGGACAGGCATGAAATAGGAATCCACAAGCAGCAGCACCACAGGCTGTTTGTTATTACAGATGATCGTTTAGCACAGGCTGTTCTAATTTAGGTTAAACAAAGCTAATCCTGAAATGATCTATTTCTTAAACTAGCCTTGTGAGTCTGTGCCTTTGCACTTGTGTGCACAAACAGAATAGGTAATTGTTTATGGAAAATAATATGGCTGGAGGATACCTTGCCTGGCTTTCTTTCTCATGGAGGTGCAGGGGATCCAAGTTGTTGTGTCGGTTTTCCTCTCCCCAGGAAGGTAAGAGGGAACTGAATGACATGGGGATTAGATAGAATAGGAAAGCAAATACTTTGGGCTCCCAAAATGTTAGGAGGCACTTACTGTGTTGTATGCTGACCTACTGTGGCTAGTTTAGGGCTGAGTACAGTCCCTGCAGGGAAGTCTGTAGCTAGAGGCCCTGCTACTCTGTTAGGGTACAGAGTACTTTGCAGAAAAATAAAAGGGTGCTTCAGAGAGAGGAAAAAAAAAAAAAAAAGCCAATGCTTCTGTAAACTGAGACTTACTTTCCATGGATGGCTATCATGAGTCATGACTTGCTGAGCATTTAGGGTCTCTCTCTGTTTCTAGCTTTTCTAGCATTCCCAATGTTTCCAATACTTATATCTACCTGATGCCAGGCACATTTAGATTAGATGTCATGTAGAAATTCTTTACTGAGAGGATGGTGAAACACTGGAACAGGTTGCTCCATTCCTGTAATGGAGCAACCAGGTTGCAAGTCTGTTGTAAGGACTTTATGAAAAAGCAGTAAATAAGGGTGAAAATTCTTGCTTGCAAAATTCCAGTCAAAACAGCCTATATCATGCCTACTATCCAGGTGTCAGCTGGGACAGAGTTAATTTTCTTCTTTATTAAACCATGCCATCAGCCTATTAGGAAAATGGACCTGACTGGTGGGAAGATGTGTAATGTGTGAGTAACATCTACGTTTGATGCAGGGTCATCGTTTGGCATTTGGGCTTCTTGAAGACACAGCTCAACACAGGAGAGGCAAGAGCTGGGGCTGTCAGCTACATACCCCCTATTTTGATGCATAATATCATGCAGGGCTCAAATTTCTCCCTGTTTTTCCTCTCTGGTATTCTGTTCTTGGATTTTTTTTCCCTTTCTTGCTCCTCACCCCATCCAGAACAATAGAATTGGCTGGAGCAGGGTCGTGTCACTGATTATCCTGCTAACAGAAAAATCCAAACAAGCCATTCTACATTTTACTCCTGAGGCTTATTCTTGAGAAAACTGTTTTTGCTCCTGGGGAAGTGAATGAAAATCTTATTAGTCCCAGATGTTTAGTAATAACAAGCACTTTGTTCTGGGAGAGCCAAACAAAAGCGGTGTGAAAACTATTAATTAGACGAGCTTGACTCTGTCATCAGATTATTAACTAGTTCCAGTCATGCTAGTCAAGTTAATTCTGGCTCTGAGAAGGAGATTGTCATGCTTGACACAAAAGCCATAAACTCGTTAAGTGGCAGATCCTGTGTCTGGGCACACAGCTCAGCTTGCCCTCACACCAAGGGAAAAGCTCAACAACTTCAACATAGGACTTCCAATTAGTTCCTGGGATTGCTGCTTGTGCAACCTACTAGACTAGAGACTAAAGACTGGACTTTATTTCCCTACTTGAACAAAGGCTTGAGCCAATGATGGGCTCAAGCATGGGCTTTTGTAGATGTTAGATCAGGCCCCATTGCTGCTGAGAGTTTGTGCAAATTTGTAGAATCGTGGAATCACAGAATGGTTTGGGTTGGAAAGGACTTGCAAGCCCATCTGGTTCCAACCCCATTGCCATGGGCAGGGCCATATTCTGCTAGATCAGGTTGCTCAAAGCACCACCCAACCTGGCCTTGGACACTTCTAGGTTGAGTCATCCACAAGTTCTCTGAAAAACATATTCCAAATTTTTGCCTACATCTTCAGTAGATCTTCTTGGTCTCCACTGGTTGCCCTCTGAGATATTGAACAGCTGTCCCTTCTTCAGGACCAGAAAGTAAAGGTCTAAAGTGGAGTCTGAACACCATAGGAAAAATAGGAAGGCTTTTCTTCTCATCTGTGGAGCATTTCAAACTGGTGATTTAATATATTCACAACCAGTGCTTTTTACAAAATTCAAATATGTTTTTATTATACAAAATTCCACAGTGGAATCCACCAGCCAGTTTCTTACATAGCTGCTTTAAAAATAGAATTATACACCTTTTCTTAGTGTGCTACTTTTTTCATTCACTAGCTTGAAGAAACAGAAATGAAGCAGCAATTTGAGTTATTTACCTGGACAGGTTTTGGTTTGACCTCTTTTTCTGTTATATGCCTTAATGTACAGTGGCATTAACAGAAGACCAGATACAGTCCCTTTTGAAGCCATTGCACTCCATTAGCAGGTCAGGCTCCCAGTGTTGGCAAGTTTTTCTTCATTTGAAAAGGGTGAACCTTCTGTCAGGGTACAGAACAAAATATATGTCAGTGTCAACTTTTAGCAATGTAGCATGTTAGCCTTGTTAAGCCCATCACAGAATGAGGATCTATATAACTTTTCTTACAGCCCATCCTCTAGACTATAGTATCTTTTTAGGGTGACACAGTGAACATCTGATCTGAATAATGCCACAGGGCTAGGTTCCCTGTGTATCATTTCACAACGGTATCTTTTTGCAGTCTAGCCTTCCATGACCTTTAAAAATAGATATATTGCTCTTCTGTATTGAAATGCAACTGTATGCCGTGAATTTCCCCCAGTTTTCCTTAGAAATGTAATCATTTCAGTCCAAATCTAGCTGGTTGAAATTCATTCTCCAAGATTTTTCTTTTGCAAAGTATTCACCCCAGAGATTAATTTCTTCACATTATACCCAGTTAAATATGTATTGCACATGAGAGGCAAATTTCTCCTCTTCTAGTTAAACTGTGGACCTATGACCTTCTGAGTAGGTCTGGGTAACCTCAGCAGTTGTTTCATGCTTGAGATTTCTGTTTCATCCCTTGTGGGTACTAAGTGCCAGAACTAATTGACCTAATCTGCCTCTCATGTCATGCTCCAGTGACTGGAGCAACATCCTAGCAAATAAAGTGAGATAGCCAAAGAGGTTCCTACCACATGGTCTTTGGTTTCCACGGTCAGCTGTCTAAATGGTAGGCAGGAGCACAGTGGACACTACTTGTAATTTCCATTTGGGTTTGTTTTGTTTTTAGCTAAATTCTCATTGTTTGGAACCTAAGGGGAATTTGCAACCAGCTTCACTGAGTGAAGATTGTGTTTTGACCCACTCTGACATATCTTTGTGTGATTTCTGTTTATGAAGGGTTAGGAGCTAACCAGCTAGGTAAAAGCAAAGCTCAGACTAAATCAAAACATCTTGTGGAAGCACATAACTTTGAGAAAGGATTTCCCAGTTGGCTGATGGCATCATCTGAGCTTAGTGAAAAGTCTCAGGTCTCAAGACCTTAGAGGCCTTTTTCTTTTGAGCTGGTTTAAATTACACATCCCTCAAAACAACAGCAGAACTTTAGTGGCCTTCTAACACTGTGTAATCTTTTAAGCAAATCTGTGTGTGAAAAAAGCGAGTGCAAAACAGAGCATATTCTCCTTCCAAGTCCCTGCAACCCCGACCACTACAGTGGCACAGTTCAGGGACACTGCAAAACCATCTTAAAATCCACAGTTAAAACTCAAAGATGAGAATTTTATCCCGAATTTCTACACAGTGCCAGGGTAGCACCTGATTTCTTCAGTTTTCAAGGCATTTTGTGTTCCTATGCTTTAAACTGGTGGATAAAGTTTTGCCTTCGGAAGCAAAAAAACGAACCCACACCAATGATGATCACAGATAAAACTAGTACAAATGTTAATATAATGAGGATGTTAATTTTCTTCAGATCCTCTTTTTCACAGTCTTCTGGTCTAATGTTCCCAATGTGCATTTCTTCCCAATACCCAAAGCTTTGAATGTACTGGCACGTTAAGTCCTCCACGTTGGGGATCTGGACATTTTTGTTCTGGATCATTGATGAAAGCCAGATGTTTCCACAGCAGTTGAGTGGGTTCCCAGAGAGATATAAGTTTTTAAGTGAATTTTCTAATGCTAAAATGTTGCTGTCCTGTAACGTACTGAACCTGTTGTTCCGTAGGTCTAGAACTTCCAGTGGACAGTCACTGCCCCACTTAGGCAGCCAGTTCAGCAGATTCTCAGAGAGGTTTAAATGTTTAAGGTGACTAAAGCAAGGCAAGTCAATATTTAAATCTATCAGGCTATTGCCGTGTAAATGCAAGTATTCCAGAGACTTTTCCAGTCCTGCTAGTGCTTTAAGTTCTATTTTCATTCCGGGGTTCATGGAGAGATCCAAGACAAGCAGTGGAGTCTTGTAGAAGGTGTGTGCTGGTAGGATGCTCAGCATGTTGTCAGCTAGGTACAAGTACCGGAGAGCAGGAGAATCGACAAACGACACACAACCACTTTCCTCTCCAGACGGTCTTTGCTTGGCTAATCCTGAGTACGTGTGGCAAAGGCTGATGTTATTGCTCTCTAGGTTAAGAAGTCTGAGGCTAGGAAGACCGGAAAAGATGTCAAATTGCAGGGTCTGAAGGTTGTTGTTTTGAATATGAAACTCCCTCAAATTTGGCAAAGCACCAGCATCGAGGAGAAGGTTCTGCAAAGCATTGTAGCTCAGGTCAAGGACAGTTAGGGAGATCAATGCACTGTCATAACTTACTGCAAATGCCTGAAGACAGTTTCTGCTGAGATTAAGGGTGTGAAGGGACAACATTGACTCAAAGAACCCATCTGGAATGGATTTGATTTCATTATAACTTAAATCTAAATATACAAGCTGGGATAAATGAAGAGAACTTGTATTTTTACTTCTCTTCTGATCGAGGAGATGAAAAGAAGCATCTAGCCATTCATTATCAATGTAGTCCATTTTATTATAAGGGGACTCAGCAGTGAGCTGGATTAAATTATTTGATAAATTCAGAGTTACCAGTTTATTTACCTGAGGGAAGACTGGGAAGTGAAGCAATTTGTTTTCACTAAGATCCAGACCTCTTAAACTATATTTATCATTTGGCTTTGTGATGCTGAAGGTCTCAATGCTATTCCTGCTAAGGTCAAGTATCTCCAACTGCCTGAGGTTAAAATCAGAGATGCAAGTAATTGAATTTGTGGAGAGATTGAGTTTGGAAAGGTTCGCTAGAGTCTCAAAAGCACCTTCTTCTATTTCCATGATGATATTTCTCTGAAGATCAATCTCCACAAGACTGGGGCATCCCTGAAACATCTTGTGTGATATCATTACAATACTGTTGTCTGCCAAGGAAAGATACCGCAGTGTTGGAGCTTGTTTAATGAAATATTCAGCCATCCCATTGTAGAGATTGTTGTGGGACAAGTCCATTATTTCCACCTTGGGCAAAAGTCCAATCCCCTCTGTCCCATTCTGAGCAAGCTCATGTAAATGATTGTTGGCTAAATTTATTTCCAGCAAACTTGTCATGTGTGCAAACACTCCAGAAGTGATGAAGCTTATCTGGTTGAAGCTTAAATCCAGATACTGGAGGGAAGTGTAAAATGATAATGGCATCTCAGGGATGCTTTGAATCAGATTTCCAGACAGATCTATTTTGCTTACATTCGTGTGCAGCTCGTGAGGGATTTGATGGAGGTCTTTGTTGTGGCAAAATGCCTCTGAGTTTGCCTGCCAGAAAAAAAGAGGAAAGGGGTTATCATGTGACAGATTAAAAACAGTTTTGCATGATATATATAAGGAAAATAGCATTCAAGATCCAGGCAGAATCTCCTCCTGAAACACTGATCCCACCACTTTGCGCAGTCAGACAGCAAGAGAAGCAATCCTAACACCTCTCTGCAGCTAATAGCACTCTTTTCATTTTAAAGGTATCTCTGACTTACAACAGTAGGGTTTTTTCTCTGTGTGGTGCCTACTGAATGCTCTCCTTTTTGTACCTTTCTCCTGGACTCTTTTTAATAGTACCAAGTGAAGGAGGTTTGCACCTTTTCCATTGCAATCAAGCACCATTTCTTCATTTTTCTTCTGATGTTTAATTTTCTTATTTTTATCTCTGTATTACATATTTTGAATTCAACTTGCAACAGTAATCAATACTTGAAAAAGCTTCACTCTGTTGGCAGTGTGGGTCCCAAAGCAAAGAGGTGGAAAAACATATAAGATCTTACATCACAAAACCTCTCTCTCCTTCATAGTCACACCCTCAAATACTCAATCATATTTTCCTTTAGCCATGGCTTAGTTTAGCAATCCACCTTTATCCAAAATGACTGAAATATTTCAGTCATTATTCAATGACTGAAATATTTCTGATGTAAATCTCCAAACTCTTCCTGCTTTTACTATCATGTTTATCCTTTTTCTAAGATAAGAGTTCCCTTCTTCTTGCATGGGGAGAATGCCTTGTGAAACTGCTCTGACAAAACACACATGGCACAACATGGAAAAGACAAATTCTGTAAAGCCAGCACTTGAGAGAGAAAAAAGCTGTGAGGTGCAGTGAGGGTCATACTTTTTCAGGCCAATTTGCAGCAGCAGATAGAGGGAAAAAAAAAAAAAAAAAAAAAAAGTCAAAATCAAATCCATCTTCCAGAAGCAAATCTGTTTAATTGCAGCTAGGATTGAGTCTGTGTCCAGGCCAAATCTGGAGTGTGCATTCATAAGGAAGATTGGGAACATGAACATGAGCATCCTTGCATAACTATCAAGCTATATTTTGTTAATAAGGAGAGGATACAGCAGTGTGAGGAAGTGGAATGTGAAAGGCTTAGGCAGCATTTAATTTACTGGAGGAAAACTCTTGTCATGAATGTAATTGGGTCTCTGGGCCATATAGTATTTGTAGAAAGATCAGAAAGGTAATAAATAAAGAAAAGATCTGTTGAATCTGAATTTTCATGGAGAGGCAGGACCAGATTTCATGATGCAAATCTTTTTAGATATTAAAGAAACATTAAAAGTAAAAAAATATTAAACCCCATCTGTTTCATGTGAACTTTGAGGTGAATGAAGTGGCACGTTTGCTTTGGAGAAGTGTGGCACTAGTCAGTCTTTTGTGAATCTCTTTTGCATAATCTAAATTTTGGAGACCACACAAAAATGTGTCAGAGAAGTACAAGTGCTCATCTAAACTCTAGATGTAGTCAGACTGCTTCACAGTCCTTCCTATAAAATATCTTTCCCAAAGGTCCCAAGTAAATTGACTACAAAAACCTGAAACCCTTTCCCCCCCATCCAATTCACTTAAACCTCCCCCAGCTAAAAATATTAGGGAGAAAGAAAAAAATTTTATGACGTCTCCCTGACATTATTTTTTTTTCTGCAAAGGCATCGTAGAATTGCTGATTTTGAGCTAAAATATGCCTGGAGTTGGGCTTAGCTCCAAGGCATGAGAAGGAAGACTTTTTTTATTTGGTTTGTGGAAGAGGCAGAAACCAGAAGGATAAAAAAAAATCCAGAGTGAAAAAGCAGCAGGTACTTTGCAGCCTAAGGCAGATGCCAGGTTTCTTCAGACACTTTGAGCCAAATCGCAACAACTGTAGAGCCCCCCTCACTCCTTCTGGGAGAAAATATCTTAGCAAAGTTCTGGTCCAGCTCCTGTCAAAGCCAGCCAGCCAGTTTTCACTGAAGTCAGTGGGTGAGAGGTCAGTCCCAGATCACCATGTATTTTGCAGGACTTGGCCTCTAATCTGCATCCATGGAAATGTTCCAGGGATAAAAGGGACAGATAAAATCTGTACTTCCCACTGTCTGCCATTTGCTCCTATAATAGTTCCCCTCCCATATTTCTTTTAAAACTGTCATTCCTTTTCAGTGACTATTTTGATGCTCACCATATTTCTTATCTTCTATACTCTCTTTACTTGCCTGAGGCTCAAACTGCATGAATCCCACCCTCATCAGAAATAGGAAGAAAAGATAAAGAGCATCTCAGTGGGCTGGAGCATCTCTTTGGTGTATCTCCCATCCTCCCACCTCTTAGCCCAGTGGGTTGGCAGCCTGAGACTGGAAAAGGTGGTTTTGCCAGTCTCATGTTCTGATTTCATCTTTTTTGCCAGTGCTGCCATCAGTTGTATTTCAAGTCCATTGTCAAGAAGTATTGCAGGGTGAGGAGCATTTGGTCCCTTCAGTATCTGGTCCCATTCATGTGCTGGCAAAAATATGATCCAACAGCTCAAAAGCTGAGCATCATTTGGATTCTTGTTTCAGCTCTTCACTGCTCAGCACTGGGAGGAAGTTGTCATCCATGTTTATAAGAGCCCTACATAAAAAGCAGCTGGATCCAAGCCTCCACTCTTGTTCTCCTTTGTCAACTCATGAACATTTGAACCAAAGAATTTGGGCTGCAGCCACGTGGCACTGACCTGCACTTGTGTGATGTCCATGGCCACTCCTAGAAGAGCTTCCCAAGTGGAAAGCTACCTTAGTCTCAGCTACAGAATCAAATCTCAGCAGTTTGCCCAGGTACTCCACCTCAGCTGACCTGCGATAACTGGTCATGCACCCCCTCAATCCAAGGTAAGACAGAATTTCCTAAAATCCCTTCCCTTCTGTAAATTGTTTCAAAGCTTATCCTTTGCCAGCAAACATGAATTAGCAGGAGCATCTTTCTTTGTGAGGTAGAACATGATCTGCTTGAAACCTTGCCTGTCCTTGGAAGACAATATGAATTAGAAAGAACCTCCTGACATTTAAGCTGTACCTTGTTGTCTTGCAAACAAGTAGATATGCCATAACTTGTATAATCAGTGCAGGCTCACTCCTGTGTCAAGGGTCTGGTAGGAATTGCTTACTTCCTGAAACCTCTTCTGGTAGGGATTGCTTACTTCCTAAAACCTCTTCTGGGATTCTTGTTCAACAACAGGAGTACTAGTGGGGAGTCAGAGATGGGCACAAGTTTCTGACTCATGCCTCTTCCAGGAGACTTGGGATGAAATTCTGAGCCCTTGCTGCTCTAAAGGTGTCACCACAGGAAAAGTACTGTGTGAAAGAGTAGGCTGTGATGAAAAATAGTAATGCAGGACTTTAATGAAGCCAGCAGCTAATCCAGTAGTTCCTTCTCTCTTTAAACAGTGTTTGGATTTACACACACCTTTCATTGGAGCAAACATCCAGTGAAGGAAGATGATCAGCATCGACATCCTCAATGCTGAGCTGTTCATTTATTCGAGAGGAGCATCTCAGTCTTTGACTGCAGCTTTCTGTCAGAGCTAAATTTATCTCAGTTAGCTGCTTGGAGCCTTGGGTCGTTGGCTTGATGAAACCAGTTTGCAGTGAAGTGGTGGAAACAAGCACATGTTTACTTCTCAGCAGTCAGCCAAAAACTGGGATGGGATAAATCTGCTTAGATGACTGCGTGTCCTGCCCAGCCTTCCCTTGACTGTGATATGTGGGACCCAAGCTTCATCAGCCTTCCTTCTCCAGCCAATGAACTGAGCTACTCCATCACTTTCCCAAGATGGTTCTATATAAACTAGGTTTTAAGTTCTTTGGAATTCAGGAAGTGCAGCAACACAGCAGGTGGGCAGGAATGCAATGAGTCCCATAAGGGAGTTGTGCGCAGCTCATAAGTATTTCTTTTTTCCTATTTTGGAAATTCTTGAAGATTTGTGCTAAGCAGCTTCAATATTCAGGAAAGAAATGGTATTTTAAAAGCCTGTTACAGTCAGAAACACTCTGATAGGGAAGGGAGAAAGTTCAGGTCTGAATAACATTAACGGCATTGTACCAGGTGCTTGCAAAAATCCAAGGAGAAAATTTTGTACTAGAGCAAGAGGCTTTGTCACTTCTTTTTTCCTCCAGCAGAAGTCAGGTGCAACTTCCCTGGCAGCAATGCTGTGTCAGGGCAGAGGAGGTCAGTCTCCCTGCTATTACAAAAGGGCTGGTATAGATGTATTTCACAGAAGATTCTTTATTTAAAGCACAAAGAACTTAGGCCTGATAGAAAGGACTTGATTTTAGGTCTAAATCTTTTCTCTGTCTCAGTCCCAGAACCCCCCTATGGTCTTGGGGAAATCAGGTCAAATTTCTTTTAACCAGCTCCCCTTTAGAAAAATAAAACTGAGATAATGACCCTTCTTCCCACCCCACCCTACCCCTCCTCCACCCCTCTTATGTGCTGTCACAACAAAAAGGACATAGCCTGAGAAGTGCCTGCTACCCATCCCCTAACCCTGCAAACGCCACCTCTGCCACCACAGAAAGCCTGCTCCTGGGGGATTTCCCTTCTCAGAGACTGTGGCTGTTTGCTCAGTGCCTGTAACAAGGGTGTCCCAGCCTCATGGCAGATCCCAAAGGGCCTGAGTAGGAATCCCTCCTTACCACTTCACAGGACGTCCCCTCTGCGGGATGAAAGTTAGAGGCTCCTGTGCTCACCACTGCCAGCAAGAAGATGATGTTCAGTTTCATGGTTCTGAAGGTAAAAGCAATTATGGTTAGATTTCTAATGGAACACAGTGGTCAACACATCTGAAAGCTGGCATCAGATCATGGTCTAATATGAGGATGGACACAAGCAGTGCAATAAATTAACCCATCTCTGAGCCCACTACACTTAGGACTTACCTGTGTAGCTTTGCATTCCTTTGAGCCTGGTGGGAAAAAGAAGATGCAAGATATTTGATGGGTTTCTGTGGTTCCAGATGCTGCCTAGATGGTTTCCAGGCCACCCAATGCAGTGCAGACACTCATGTTGGGCAGTGTGTCTGGCATCACTTAGAAAGAGCTCTCAAATGGAAATGGTTTTTGTTTAGATCCAACAAATTAATCTGAGGTTATTAGCCACAACAGGACACCACCCTGACAGACATTCTTCTGTCATGCAGAAGATGATTTCAGATGGCTTGTGAGTTCAGGTTTGTATTTATTACTTGGTGCTGCCCTCTAGGGCTGAAACAGCTGTCCAGTTTCTCATTTCCTCCCTTCCTTCTGCTAAGGAAAACCCACTTTACACAGGTCTTCCCACTGGTTTCTCCCAGAGCCACAAGCCTGAACTGTTGCAAGGTAATTTTCCTGTTGTTGAAATAATATGCCAAAGAGCTGGGCTCTTAACACCTCGTTTGCTTTGCAATGCACCCTGAAACGGGAGGCATAAATCACAGAATCAGAGAATCACAGAATGGTTTGGGTTGGAAGGGACCTTAACAATCCTCTGGCTCCAACCCCTCTGCTATGGTTAGGGACACCTTCCTGCAGACCAGGTTTCTCATTTAGCCATGAAAATGCTATGAAAAGACAACATGATTAGGTGCAATGGATAGAAAAATCCATGTTAAGCTCCCAAGAGAACAGTCTGTCAGTGAGACAATCACAACCCCATACAGGTTCCCCTTGACTGGGCTCTTGTCAGGCTCATTTTGACCATCTTCCCTCAAGAACGTCATGTCTTGAGCTTCCCTTGCCTGGAGCTGGCTGCAGTGCTGATTTTGGCATGCTTCCTGGGCTCAAGCTCTCTATCTGCAAGCCCCTTGGGGTGAGCAGGGGACTTTAGTTGAAGCTGGGGACTTCTGTGGTGTTCAGAGGTTTAAATTCCTTTCAGATACTCTGTGTTTAGAGTTTGCCTTGTCAGCAGTGTGTAGTAGCGCTTGCAATGCACAGACACTTTTGCAAGACAAACCTCAAACATTTGAGGCCTCCATGAGAAAAAAAAGATATATTTTTTAAAAATAGGATATTTTGATTTAATTTAGAGATAGACTACTAATATCATGCCTGTAATGAATAGCAACAAGTTACCAGGATGACTGCAGCTTCATATTTTCTACACATGGATGTTCAGAGCACTTTGGGAAGTTTGGGTTTGCAGGGATAAAAATAGCAGAAATTTTGTTGGTTGTGCTTTTTAAAAACCCAGCTCAGTTCTTCAAGCTGTTTTAGCTGAGTGACCAAACAGTTGTGCCAGGTGAACTGTGAAGAAGAGCCTGGACAGAAACAAATGCCAAACCAGGAGGGAAGGGCATGCACTGATTCTGCTGCTCAGGACTTTGCTTCATTAAAATCACAGCCAAGTCAAGTCTGCATACCAAAATAAGGACTCCTACATCTCCTCCAAGCCCCACACGGCTTTTCTCCTGTATTTTCAAGCTGCTGCCTTTCTCGTTTCTCACTCTGTCCTCTCTCTACTTGCACCTGTGTCAAGTGTTTAGCCAACAGAATTTCCCCACCAGAAATTAACATTTTCAATTAAATGGATACATGGGGTTTTACCCAGATTCTCTATTTTATTCACCTTTCCCCCCTGCCTCTGCTCCTCTCTACAGGAAAGAAAAAGAAAATAAAGTGACAATTGCATGAAATCCACCAGGCCGGAGACGTGCTGAGCGAGGGGCTGGGTGAAGGGACAGTAGGAGATGGGAAAATGAAAACACTTGTATCAGCAGAAAGTGATTTGCAGATTAAACTATCTGACCATGAAAACAAACTATCTCCCTGGAAAACACAGTTCCCGGGAAAACTCAAATTCAGGAACTAAAATATAATGTTTTCTCACATTATTGTAGGGCAGCAAAAAGAGAGAAGAAAAAAGGCTTTTAATTCAGCAATTTGTTTTCATTGACAGTGGCATCAGTATCTGGGAAAAGATTTATTCAACTTATGTGATCCAAGAGGAGGAAAAATGAGGTGAGGATAGTTACTTGTGATAGATCTGATTGCATGATACTGATACCCTTCAGTCCATCCATGATTACATTAGTAAAAGGTAAAGTACTGATACAATCACTGAAATGGAAATATCTACTTTATAAAGGGATTATTTGTGAATTTCTGCCACTGAAAATTAAAGGAATTTCAGCATTTTAGAGTAGTAAGTTGATTTTAAAGTTGAAATTATTCCATCTTAGTGAAAAACAAACAAACAAACAAACAACAAATAAACCAAACCACAAACAAATTTCTGCTGTTGTGGAAAACCTAACTTTTGATTCTATTTAAGGAAACATATCTGCACTTTCATCAAAAATACTTTTATCAAAATACAACAGGGTTTGGCTTTATAAATTTATCTGTGACTTTTATATAAATAAGTATTTTCTAAAACTTTATCAGTTCCAAATACTGTCTAAGTGTTAATTCCTGTGGTAACAATCCAGATGCAGCAAAACCCTCTCGGTAAGTCATTGTTCACCCAAGGTGACATTCAAGCTGTCAGGATCTTAAGAGTAGCACAACAATGCTGCCATCTCACACCTCGTGCTCCAACAGGGAGAGCTCAATGACAGTGCCGAGAGTAAGAAGAGCAGAGGAGCCAAACAGCCTTTTTCCCGTTTTACCCGGGGGCTGTGTGATTTGCCCAAGGCTGGTTTAAGATTCAGTGGCTGGGAGCTGGGCGAGTGGCATTTAATCAGTGTAGGAGGCTGATCTCTGCAGCACTCCTGGTTCGGAGCACTACAATGCAGCAATTCCACAAACGGACTAAAGTCCTGTAAAGAAAGAAGAAATACCCAGACACGTCCCCATCATTCGCTACTGCAAACACAGAGAATAATAACAAACCTGGCGTATAACAGCTGCATTGTTCTAAACTAATCGGCGCCTCCTTAAGTATAAGGGATCTGACTCGCTGCAGCGCAAGTCCCTGATGGGTTAAACATACAGCTGTGTGGATAGAGCCATCTACACAGCGTGTTTAGCCAGTTCCTCAGCCTATCCACAAACACGCTATATTTTATTTATACAGTACCTTCCTCGCCCGTGTGTTACTTTTAAAGGCTGCAGCTCTAAGTCACCAGAGCCCGCATCTCTCCTGCAGTCAAAAGCTCAACTTTCCAGCATGCTGCCAGGTTCGCATGCATCTCCACATACCTGCTCTGTGGCTGGAGGAGAAGGAGGAGCGGGATTCACCTCTGCTTGCAGCCTTCTGTCTCACAGACTCTCCCAGCAGCCTTTCCAGGGCAAGTCGAGGAAGAGTTTCCTTAGGGAAGTCGTACCTCTATTGCATGCCAGCTGACTAAAACTCTGTGAGCTCCGAGAGAAGTTTGAAGTCACAGGGAAAAAAAATGCTCCCCATAGACTGGTCCGTGAATTCATTCCTTTGCAGTCACGATCTCTCATGTATTCCCAGGCTCCCACAAGCATGTGAATACATACCTCCGTAATAGTTTTAAAATGTGCGTGTCCTCTGCGCTCCTCTTTATTTTCCATCTCGACCATTCAGTCCTGGCTTATTTCCTGCAGTTTCTCAGCTGGTAATTACGCTCCTCTTGTACTGACACATGAAGCAGTCTGTAAATTCCACAAAAAAGATCCCCTCTGCAGTCTTTGCAGACACATGCTTGTCTCTGAAGTCATCTGTGCCTGTCCCACAGCTGTCAGCTTGCAGATTCCCAGGGGACGACTGAATCAGGGGCACTGAGCTGGTTGCAAACCCAAAACTCCAAGTCCATGCAGAATGGGATGCACAGGAAAAGAAAAGAGTGTATGGGAGGGAAGCTTCACTGTAGGGACAACACATATATTTGGTTTTCCAACAGCTCAGTTGTGTCTCTGTGGGGCAGCAGTGGGATGACCAAACACACCCTTGGGGGAAAGGATAAATTCAATTTAATGCTCGAATGGGAAATAATGTAAATGCCTTCCAGTAAGGGCAGTGGGATGGACTTTTCCTTCTTTTCCTTGGATGTGAAGCTCTCTTTTATTTCAGAGGCAATGCAATTGTGTAAACCAGTGGGGTACCTGCGCATTGCCTGTGTTGTCTTTTAGACATGCCCTGGCTCCAGGGCAGGGGTGCATTGGCCTCTGCGTGATAGTTTGCAGCAGTTCAAACCTCTGAGAGAGCTTGGCCAGCTCCACACTGGGTGTCTCAGGACCAAACTGAGTGTTGGGTTCAGCAGCCAAGGCACAGCCCTACCTGGGCCACCCCACCAGGGCGCTCCTGCAAGCGTCAGAGACCAAAGCAAACCTCCCAGGGACCACTGCAAATCTTCTTCCCTGGATGCATGAAGAGTATCTCAACTGAGTGACCTCCTGCCTGAAGGAGAGTTTTGCCTTCAGCGTTGTGTGTTTCCCCCTCTTTGCACTGACATCTGCCATTATGGACAAGGATTCTGGATGGACCAAAAAAAAGGGGGCTACTGATTCCCTTCTACTGGACATCACCAATTCTGTCCAACTTTCCTGGACCTGTTTATTAAAATCAGATAAAACCCATGTCTTTCAACAGCATGTGCCACACCACTTTGTGGATTCTGCTAAACACAGGCTGGCTCCTCTGCCACAGGTTACTGTTCTTTCTCTTTAGCACACCAGCTCCTGACAGGGTTACTTCAGATCTGCACTGCACTTCGAGATTCAAGATGAAAATGTCTACAGATGTGAAAAATGTGGTTTGTTACATGTTGCAATGAGTACATTTTGCATGTGTTACTGCAATAAGAATGTAACAAGGACAATCAATTTAAAAGTAATGTGTACCTTCTGGCAAAGAAGTAAACAATAGTGATATGTGTTCTTAATTATATCATGTATGATAATGAACATGTATAGCTGTATCTGCGTATTTTTTGGAGGCCAAATGGTTTAACAATTTGTAGGTGAACTATTTCTCATTGACTTCTCTTGGCAACAGAAGCAGATTTGGAGGAGTTTGCTTGTGTACAACAGCTCCAAAACCTTATTGAGGACCTCAGAATAGCACTTATATAGAACATAGGTGGTCCAAAAAATACAGCACGGTATCAGTGAGTGAGCATGTGGTCTGAAAGTCTCAGTGATCCTGTGCTGTGCCTAAAGTAGGAGTCCACTATAGCTCTACCTTGTGGCACCATGCCTCGTGACTGTGGTGGTGCTATTTGGTTTGGCATCAGCTCGACACTGATGTGTAGATGTCCATCTCCCACCCAAGCTGCACCTCCCCTCATGGCCCGTGCTACCTTACCTGGCTGGGACTGACAGAAGGAGGTCACTGACTCCCTTTCTGTAATCACACCAGGGCAACCTGATGTGCAGGTGGATGTGACAGCAGCCAACCCTGGAGGATGGCTGCATTCGTGCTGCTCAGAGATGTGGGGCCAGTTGTATTGTCCAGGTGGTGCATGGCTAGCTAAAGGAAAATGCCCGGTCACAGAAAGTATAGGAAGTTTTCTGACGATGAGTTTCAGGCTTACATGGAAGCAGAAGAAATTATTCACACAGATGCTGCTGCTGTTAGATGTCTGTCTCTGGTGTGTGGGCTGCAGAAACTTGGGTCAGCCAATGGTTGATACCCAGTGACACCTGAGTTCTGATGCTTCCCCAGTTACATCTCCCAGTAAAGGTATCTCTCTGATGCAGACCCTGCAGGAAGCCACAGAACTACACCCAGTTTGGAGAGAACAAGCTGGTTTTGTGGGAAAGGGTGCCCTTGGGAGAGCTAACCCTCGGTGGGATTGATTCTGGATAGCTGGCTTGTCTGACAGCGTTGATGCACCCAAGCATACCCATGAAAGAACCTGAGGTTGCAAGGAGGGACACCACACCCTGAAAACTTGCAGGACCTTGCCATGAAAACTGCTTACAAGCACCCAGTCCTGTGACAATCTCTGCTGGTATCCACCATGCACAAATCCTACACACCTCCATGCTGAGGTGTGGCAGGATGTGGCAGCCAGCAAATACCACTTGAAAAACAAAACAAAACAAAACAAAACAAAAACCCAAAAAAAACCAAAAAAACCAAAAAAACCCCCAAAAAACCACAAAAAAACAACAAAAAAACCCCACCAAAAACAAAACAAAAAAACCCAAAAAAAACCCAAAAACCAAAAAACAACAACAACAAAAAAAACCCAAAAAAACCCCCAAAACAACAACAACAACAAAAACCAACCAAAAAAAAAAACCAACCAAAAAAACCCAAAAAAACCCCCAAAAAACCAACAATAACAACAAAACCAAACAAACTCCAAAAAGCCAGAGGTCAGTTCTGTGTCACACAAAGTCAACCCTGGGCCCTTTCCTTCCCTTCTAACTGTCACGGGATTCCCACATTTCCATGGGAGAGGTGAACAGGCTTGGTTTGTGGGGCTGGCATGGACACAAGCAGTGCATGAACAGAAGGAAAAATTCCCAGCTATTGAGATGCTCCAAGACATCACTGCCAGTACAAGCATCGTTATCTTGAGCTGACGATACCCCAGCTTTTTTAGAAATGACACTTAAAAAAACCCCCAAAACCCCAACAAAACAGCCAGGAAGACAACTGGCTGGTTTTAGTAACTTGTAAAAGATTAGAAGTTGACCATGTGCTCACCTCACAGTTAAAATAAGTTGTATCTTGTCAACAAGATGCCCATCTTTAATTACAAATTATATTTTCCCAGCCTAAACAAAGTTTGATGTTTATGCTCTATACCTCTGAGTCTGATTATAGCCTCTTCTTTTTAAAAAAACACATGAGAGTGTTTTTTGACTCTTGAACAAGAGTTCCAAGACCTTTGCTCTAGCCACTCTTTTTCTGTTTCTGCTGTTGTTGTTAAGGGAAGTTTGTTGTTGGGATGATGCTTCACACACTGGTGCTGATACAGGTGGTGAGCCCAACAGTGAAGTTGTCCTGGTCACCAGGTCAGCTGTGATTCCCATCTCAGGCCTCATCACATGGAGCCTGCAGATCTCAGAAGCTGTGATTTTAGCTGAACTCATAAAAGATGTTGCTCCTGGTGTTTCTCCAGACTATATTTGTGTCAGTCCTGTTTTGTACCAACCATAACCTTCCTCAGGTCCCCATGGCAGGATAAAACTGCATGTCCAGTTCCCATGGGACACTCCACATTTACTAAACCAGATGTGGCCAGCTATGAAGGCGTTAGCTGCAACCATGTTATGATGCAGTGATTTGAAGGTTGGATGAAGTCCTGGCTCATCTGGTTACTCTTGGGTGCCAGGGTCCTCAAACACTGCTTGAAGCCTAGGCAGACAGTGCCAGAAGATTGAGCAAGAAAGCAAAACTCACATAATGGTGCAAAAAGACATTCATGGAAGCCCTGAGAGATGCTATACATCACTTGGAGTGGCAGATATGGTGGAGACTCCCAGCATAAGCAGGTATTGCCACAGGATATAGATGAGGTGACTTTGGTGGTAAGAGTCTTCTGCAGAGTCTTCTGAGTGAAGATAACACAAACAACTTGGGGAGAAAACAATGCCTGATGGGAGGGGCTTCTGGGGCTCATGGCAGTGAGGCAGTAAGAGAAAAAAGAGGGAAACCATGTGGGAAAGTCTCCCAAATGAGGAAGCTCATATGACAGGAGATGCAGAGATTTTCATAATTTTGGGGGAGTTGAAATGGTGTAAATGGAATTTGTGTTTGTATTATGGGGGCTCAAAACAATCTCCAGGCTACTCTGGCTTTATTTTCCAAATCCTCTGGTCCTCTGACATGCACCATCCTTCAGTGAGACTTTGAGCTATAGCTTGCAAGTGCAAAGTCAGTAGTTGAACATCTCAAGAAAACAAGAAATAAGGGAAGAGACTTTCTGCCTTCTACTTGCTCATCTCCAATGGTTGAAGGGAGCCTGCATCCTGATTTTTGAAGTGTCTCTGGGGTTTTCCTGCCCTCTGCTAACTTCTCCAGGGGTGTCTTCTAGCCTGTGCTTGAAACATTCCAAAGCTTTTATCAACAGGTTCAGGAAACTGTGCTGCATGTGACAAATCTGATTTATCTTGAAATACAAACCAAATGAAATTGCTGTAGTTTCTCTTGCAAATATTTCCTATATCTCTGCTCCACATTGCAATAGCAGAAGGATCAATGAATCTGGTGCCGTGGAACAAGCTGAAAAACAGTTTGCTCTGTCTTCTGTGCTAATGGGGCTAAAGATCATGTTTCTCTCTAAATCTCCGCTTAATTTAAAGCGTGTAATAGCATCCATTCTTTCTCCTTCTTGTTTTCTTTTGGTTGGTTGAATGAAGAAAGTTGGACTCTCTCCCCAGCATTTTCAGTCCCTACTATTGAATCAGACCTTACAAAAATTACTCTTATTTATCAACCACCATCTAAATAATGAATTATCCTTTTTTTGTTGTCCCTTCTTTCCACCTCTTTACCATGTTTTTTTTTTTTTTTTGGGATAGGTGGTGTTCTACTGCTGTGAAGCAATAGTGAATTGATTACTGGCATTATATACTGGCATAATATATATAATTATATATATTAATATATATATATTATATAAAGCCTTGGAGGTGATCAAGATACAGGTAATTTTCAGCTCTTGCAGAAAAGTATTTCACAACAGTTAGCAGAGAATATTATATATGCTGTGTTTTGCTCCTTCTACTCTGTTTTTTAGGCAAATGCTGAAAAAAAGAAGGTTGGAATCATAGAGAGGGAAATGAGTTAGAAATGCTCTATTTTTGTCATGTTTCTTACACCCTTTGATCTTTCCCACAGCCCCCCCCCGATCCATCACTACGTCATCACTTACTGAAATCATGGGGGTTTTTTTATAGCCCACAGTGGGATTCTGGGTTGTTTCCAAAATGTCTTTGCTTACAGTGTGTTAGCTTTTCTTGAATAATCTAACTCCCACCCCCAATGATGTATTTTGGACTTTATTTTTTTTTTTAATGAAGAAAAAAATATTGAAACCCTTATTTAATTCCTTCAGGGTTCTTGCTGAGCTACAACAAGCATCATGAAAGCTCTGTGTGAAGTGTTCTGGGTGGAACATACTGCTGGAGGAGAAAGGTACCTGTACCATCTAACAAACCCTCAGAACCAAGTGATGAAACAACGGATACATTGGGACACACAGGAGGATATTGGAGTTATTTCAGTGGAGACAGAAAGCAGACATAAGACAACAATCTGAAAGAAAAATCCTGCTCATCTATTTCTTTGTTTGATTTTTCAAAACACTGTAGGCATAATTTGCTTCTGAGCATCTCCTTCCAGATTTCAGAACAGGGGTGCACCTCAGATAAAACTTTGAGTCCAGTGCTTGGGCCACAATTCCTGAAAGTTTAGCACATTGAATGGTGAAATAGGGGGAACACAGAAGCACAGTTATGCTCAAACATGTACCACTTACCCCCTGCCAAGCCCAGGTGGGAGTAGTTATGGCATTGAAGAGCTGAGTAAACTCCTGGTCTCTTTTTTCTCATAAAAATTTGTAACCCCAGAATGATGTCATAGAGAAAAAGATAAGATATATTCATCAAACATAGACAACTGCAAGGTTGGGACCTATCAAATGAGCCACTAATCTTGATATCCTCCACAGCTCAGGGAGGGAAATGAAAGCCTGTCTTGCTCATGATTCATCTAATTGTCCAGCAGATGAGTCACCCCCACAAGCTCTGACTTTCTCTTGTGAAGATGAAGGGACTGGTGCGTGACTACTGCAGACATAGATTCAGAATTAAGGGAAATTAATCCCTCTTGTCATCAGGAAACAGAAAACTGGTTCATTCTAGGGTTGTGAGTATACATCCTGCTGGTAAATCCCAACTTTCCAGCCCAGGCTGGATATAACAATCCCTTAAAATACTTTTCAGGTTTCCTTGAGTGAAGCCACTTGGGGATGGTATTACAGGATTTGCTACAAACATTATAAGCAATTCTGCCACTCTGTTGTTGTTTTGAGGGTCTGACATCCACCATCCCATTGAGCAAAGCCTGGAACAGGATTCCTGCCCTGAGGGGCCTCTGCACCTCCATAAATTTTCATCTCCTTGAACACAATTTGAAAGATCTTTGATTTGAAATCGGGATGAAACTTCTGGATAAGATTGTCCACCCCTTTTTCTCCTCAGGTCAAAGGCACTGGGTTTTAGACAATGATCCTTATGGATCTCATGACCCATAATATCTAGAAGGTCTCTCTATGCCATATCATAAGCATCTCCTGGTTGCAGGTATGTGCTTTTAAGGATTTGCTTTCTGGCATCGTGACTTATGTATTTTTATCCTCTCCACAGCATGAGTGGAAAGAGAAGCTCTTCTTTGCTTGTTGCACCTTTCCAAAAGCTCCTAGGACTCAGGACTGTGACAGTGGACACACTGGTTCATATTAATATTGCTAGATTTAGATCTCAGACAGACAAACAAAACAAAAACTAGCCATCACACTGTGAAATACAAGGTAGTTGAAAGGGTTGAGATTCAGAAAAAAAACATTTTAGCAGGTCCTCTTGCAATAGAACAAGAGGTTTAAAGGGGTTTTAAACTAAAAGTTGGTTGTTTAGATAGTAGGAAGAGGTTTTTTACAGTGAGGGTAGTGAAACACTATCACAGGACGCCCCACCCCTGCTCATTGCAGGAGGAGTGGACTAGATGAGTTGAATGGTCCCTTCCAGCCCAGACTATTCTATGATTCTATGATTCTATGATAAGAAAGTCATTGGAGATGGCCAAAGAAAAGGCTGGTGATGTCCTTCTGGGCACTGAGCAATTCGTTCATTGACGGGTGCAGGGAAGCACAGGACAATTAATTTCCGTATTCTTTGCCTGCCCTCTGGTGGTGAATGGATGCTGCTTGGTTGAATGCACACAACTACATTTATATGTACACATATGTGTATGTATATACACATGTAGGCACAAATGCATTGACATATGCAGCATAAAATGCCTACATCTGAATTGAACCTTGAATTTGAGTGTTACAGATGTGAGCACTAGTTAGCTGTCCTCATTGGCTGTGGTTGGTCTTTTTAATGCTGAAGGTTTTCCCGTGATTGTGTTAAAATTTAGTTCTGCTAGAATATTTTAGAGTGACAATAGTAGGAGTTACAGTGAAATATTTGCTCCAGCTTGAGAAACCAGCAAGGTCTTTTCCTGTCTATAAATAAACTCTGCAGAAACCAGGTGAGCTGTACAAAATCAAGAGCAAAAGGTTTTTCCAGGACCAGCTCTTATAGCAAATAAAGGACAGCAAAAAAGATAACTGCTGCAGCATGGATGTCCCTTTCCCTACACAGTGACAATCTGGGATAGCAGGAGGCCACAGAGAGAATGGCAAAAACTTGGAAGACATATACTCACAGAATCAAAAAAATATTCTGAGTTGGAAAGGATCCACAAAGACATTGAGTACGACTCAGGGATCAAATCCACAGCCTTGGCATTTTTAGCATAATGCACTAACCCATCTAGTTGATCTCTGAAGTACTTCTTCACCCTTGGTGAGGTTTTTTGGGGTTTAGCAAGGATTCAACCTCATATTTCCACTAGTGTACCCTTGTAGCTTCAAAGAGCAGAAGGATTTGCCATGCTGCCCTTCACAACTCCTAGAAAACTCCAGCACCTGGGCATGAGACAATGAGAATAAATGCATTCAGCACTGCAGCTTTCAGGACTCAGACAAATATAAGATGTATTGGCTGAACACAATGTTCCAGCATCGTCTCTTTGGATGACCTATTGCAGTGGGAATGGCACCAAAGGTGATATTCACATTGATGGGCTTTGTCTATGTCCAGAGGGAAGTGAAATAGAAAAACTTTCTGTCAACACCTTAATTCACCACTCAGTGCTTCCAAGTGAAACTACAGATTTCTCCTCAGGGAAAGGGAGAACAGCCTTCAGTCCTTGGAGCCATTGAGATCTTCAACCCCTTCTATAGATTATTATCCTGATTATACATTTGCCATGGAATTTGTTTTGATGCTATGCACAGGGATGGGCACACTGTGTCTCTGGGTCCCTGCAGCATTAGGCAACATGGGTATGATGTCCACAGTCACAGGCTCCCCAGGGATGTGGCCCCAGCCCCTTCAGATCCTTTTCTGCTGGACAGCTTTTCAGCCACTCTTTCCCCAGCCTTTAGCACTGCCTGGAGTTGCTGCAACTAAAATTCAGGACCTGGCACTTGGCCTAGCTGGACCTCAAAAAATTTTCCTCAGCTCATTGATCCAGCCTGTCCAGATCCTTCCTGCCCTCCAGCAGATCAGCACTCCCCCTCAACTTGGTGTCATCTGTGAATTTACTGAGGGTGCCCTCCATCCCCTCATCCAGAACACTGATATAGATATTAAGCAGCACTGGCCATGATACCAAGCCTTGGGAAACACCACTTGTGACCAACTGGTTTTAAATCTATTAACCATCACACTCTGGGCTTGGTCATCCAATCAGTTTTCCACACAGACAAGAGTACACCTGTCCAAGCCATGAGCAGTTTCTCCAAGGGAATGCTCTGGGAAACAGTGCCAAATGCTTTACTGAAATCTAGATAGGCAATGTGAAGCTGGTTCTTCTCAATGCTTAGGCCTCCCATTATTTCAGATGTGAGGAATGATTTGGTGGAAATCTCACAGGGTACGAAAACTATTGTCCCAGCGGAACTATGTTCCCATCTGGGGAAATTCTTCACTCAGTTCCTTTCCACCTGCCCACCTTCTGCTGGCTGGTTCCTCTCCACACACAGTGTTGGACAGTATGAAACACAAGGACAAAAGTACAGGGATAGAGAGGAAAAGGTTTTCAGGCTGATCCCTCCATAGCTTGAGAAATGGACCTCCCTAGGTCACCCTGCAGGATGAACTGAAGTCTCGGACCCACCATGAGTATCAGGTTGTATTTGCCTCTTGTCCTGTCTGTGTTGCAGTCCTGACAGGTGCAGTCAGGCAGAGAAACCTTGATGACATGAATAAATGAATAAACTTTGAATAAACTTTGAATCACTTAGAATCCATGAATAAACTTTGGCATTTTATTTGGATAACAACCAGCAGTTGTTCCCTCCAGTGCTTTCTATTTGCTGATGGTGTTTGGGGAGCTAAGAGTTACAGATTTGGCTGGGCAGGCAGTCACCTCCTCAGGGAGCCCACACAAGTAGGTTAAACAAAAGCTTTATTTCCACACTTTGTTCTCGGGACACAGTGCCAAGATATCACAGGCAGCTCAAAACAAGGAATGGAAAGGAATGCTGTGCTCCTGTCATGCTCTTTTTATTGCAAACAGCCCTGAGACACAAAATGCATTAAAGCAGTTAATTGCAGCACATCTGCCATCAGATATTATTGTGTGATGTTTGGACAGTGCATTTCTTCTGGTGAGAAAAGACCTCGAGGCCGGACATTTATTCCTGCAGAGTCTTTTTGCTGCCTACTCTTCCTGCCCACGTTTCTCTGACCAGTGTGGAGAAAGGTCAGTTGGTTTCCTGCAGGATTTCAATATTTTGAAATGCTATTTCAGTTCCAGCTTTTGAATGAAAAAAAGAAAATAAAGGCGGAAATTGCATGTAGAGGTTGGAGCTGAGGCGTCTGCCTCCAGGGTTGCTTTGGAATCAGTGACTGCAATAGCCCAGCAGATGGGCTGCTGAGGTGTCTGGCAGACAAACTCTGAAATCCAGGCCACTTTCCACTTGAAAACTGCAGAATGTTTTCAATTTGACAAATTTTAACAACAATAGAAAATAAAAAGGCTCCAGCACTTAATAAATGCCTTCTGTTCAAGACCAACTGGGATTACATGCATGGCTTTGCAGTTTTCATCTGGGCGTCGGGCCTGTGTGGATATCACGTATCTCAGCATTGGTCCTTGGCTCTGGATCAGCTTTTCCTGAGCTTCTCTGTATATGTTTATGGACACGTTTCAGACACCTAGATTAGTGAAAATGAGTGTATTTACTTTCATCATCTGTTGGTTTTTTTAACTGTGTCTGAAGTCTGTGCTATCAAGTCTGGCTCCTGAGCAGCCCGAAGATGAGAACAGAAAATGGCAAAAGGCGGGTTAATTCCTTTGAATAAAAGAATTGTAATGTGTCAGTGAAAGCAGTCAATAAAAGAGAATCATCTGATAAAATTTTCTTGACTAAACAGGTCCTGTGCAGGAAAGGATGACACTCTGCACCAAGTAATGACAAAGTGAAGGGGAAATGTCATGGGTCAGGACAGGTGTGGAGTCAGGAAGCAAAGCAGAGAATTGCATTGTCAGGATGCATCATGTGAGAGCTTTTGTGGGTGATCCTCACAGTCCCTCTTCTGGGTCCTGTGCTGTTCAGTAGAATTTAGGGATGCTCAGGGAAGGAAGGAGAACCATGGGATGCTGACATCTGCAAATATCATGAAGTCAGGCTTGGGAAGGATTGTGAGAAATTCTAGTGAATGAGGAAAAAGCTGGTGAATGAAATTTAATACCAAGAGCTGTAAAGTAATGAGCATCAGAGGAAAAGCATGATGTTCTTCTTGTACTGCACAGAACATGGATTCTGTTCCAATTGCTTCAGAGAACTCTCTCATGTGGCCATTTTAGGAAGGCTGGAGGAGTACCCTGGTGTGGGATGAATACAGAAAACCTCTTCTTGTTCACCTGTCTCAGTAGTTGCTGGCCTAGGAGCACTTTGTGTTGCTGCTCACACTACAGCTTCAGGAGAGGATTGCAATCATCCAGGGTCTAGAAATAATCCTTAGTGCAATAGCTCTCTGCATTTTGGGAGGTCTGTTTCAATTCCATCTGCTAACCCAACCTCCCTGTACATAAAACTCTCTGTATCCTACAGCTGACCTAGCAATCCTACAGCTCTTCATCAGGCTGGGTTTTGCCCATAAGAGCTTTTTTTAACACCATCCTTTCACACAACTTCAGTTTGTGGTGGTGAGCTGTACTTTCTCTGCCTTCTCCCCTGTATTCTTTTATTCTGATCGCTCTTTACAACTACTTCAAAGGAGGTTGTATCTGGTTGGGGATCAGCCTTTTCTCCCAGATAAAAAGCAATAGGACAAGAGGAAATGGCCTCAAGTTGCACTAGGAGAGTTTCAGATAGGGAATTAGGAAATACTGCTTCATTGGAAGGGTTGTCAAGCTTTGGAACAGGGAAGTGGTGGAGTCACCATCCCTGGAAGTGTTTAAAAGACATGCAGATGTGGCTCTTGGGGATATGGTTCAGTGGTAGATTTGGCAGTGTTGGGTTAATGGGTGGATTTGGTGACCTTAGAGGTATTTTCTGACCTAAATGATTCTGTGATATAATTCCATGATGTGATTCAAGCCGGTTTTTTTTAACACAAATGAGGCTGGTGGTGAGTGCCACACTAGGGCTTTCAGGCGTGGCTGAAGGGGAACAAAAGGATGTGTGGCTACAGCAGCAGGTAATCCTTAGCCCACCTGCACCAGTGATGCATCCATCTGATGACTGCTGTGTGTGAATGGGAAGGTAAAGGCAGGTGAGAGTCGTCTGCCTGTGCACAGGTCCTTGCCAGAGCCTGTCCATTGCATGGATTTAAAGGAGGCAGCTGATGTGATGTCTCTCATGCATCTGTTTGACAGATTCATTGCTGGTGTGAGGATGCAAACACAGAATCATAGAACTATCCTGGGATTACTTACCCTCAGCTCCCTCAGCTCTGCTCCTGTATTCACATGGCTGTATTTCCAAACCCCAGAGGAGCGTCTTCACTTTTTTTTTTTTTTTTTTTTTTTTTTTTTTAATGAGAAATGTGCTGTGGGGAGTGATATTGACCCCTCCTCACATTAACATGCCCTGTCATGGAAAATTTTCCCAGACTTGGGCCATTGCAGCTGTTTGGGCACTCACCCATGCCGTGGCTGCTCTGTATCTTTTTTAGATTCTGACTGTCCTGCCACTGGCTTGTGTATCTTGAGAGCTGCTTTTAAATTACTGTGAATATGTGAAAGGGGGTCTCCATAGGTGCCTTATCTTCACAGGGAGATGAAAAGTAAGCTAAGTCAGCTGAAGGTTAATATACCAACTAGAATGAGATTTTAGGGTGCAGGGATTGCTCTTCAAGGATCTTTACTGTCATATGCTATAAATTGACTGCTAAAAATACTGTTTGAAATACAAACTATATTCAGATATTGTTTATTGTATGTAAATACATCTTCTACAGCTCTCAGTGGGTTTGCATGATTACATTAAAATTCACTCTATAACATTACGGGTAAAACATCTAGCAGTCATGTGCTAGGTTCTTTTTTATAATGGTTACTACAATGTGTGCTTCCCTATCCAAGAATCCACCAAATGCCTTGTCCACAATCACCCAAGAAGTCTGATGTGGAGTTACAAAAATTTCTGTTTGCTGCTTCCAGCCCACATCTTCCTCATTACAACATCCTAACACTAGTTTTAGGAGCAAAGTAATAATAATTTTTAAAAAAGAAAAACAAATAGCATGATACACTAATCATAGTTTGTATGGGAAGAAATCTTACGAGTGAACCTAAATCTATCTAAACAGAACAATACCAGGAAAATATAAATACGTTTTATATATTTCTAACAACAGAGGTAATCACACTCAGGGATGAGTCCTTGGCCTCTTCCTGTTGAAACTAAGAGGAAAAATTACCACTGGCTTCAAAGAGAACAAAGAATTATCCTGGGATTACTAAAGTCGTCAGTGACTAGAACTTTGCTTCTCTGTTATCCTTTCCCACAGATTTACTATCTGAATTTTTAAAAGGAATTCAAAGAATGCTGTTTATTTTAGAAGACTTCAGGCTGAAGAAAGAATGCAAAACTGTGTGCGGAAGTGTGGGTTGAAGTCTTGTTTCAACCATTTTCATGGAAAATCCAGGTGGATAGAACCTGGTTTGCTTTACAGACAAGTGCCTTAGAGACCATTTGGAGATTGGAAGGGAAAAAGAGTTATGGGTTTAAGCTTTGCACTGCTTTAACGATGTTCTCTTCATTCCCTCATACTCTGCGATGTAACAGGATAGCAATGATGATTTTTTTTTTTTTTTTAATATGAGAAAATAATGGAGAAGACACAAATTATGTGGAAGTTGTTTGATTTTAAACTCAGGTTTGCACAGACTAATCCAGATAACATTCCCCTCTGGAAATGTACTTTGAGGTGCACAGTGTCAGAATTACCTGCCCCATGTCTTTTCCACAGGACTTTTCTGAATGAATTTTCAAACAGAAGGTGAGCTCAGGGCAGAAAGTGAAGGTTTTCCTAATCCCTCTTTGACAGCTTGAGTGTTGTATGAGCCTTTTGACAGATGTCCTTCAAGGCCCAACTTCTCCCACATGGAATATTAACTCACCACTAAAAAACCAAAAACTTCTTTTACAAACCCAGGTGCCACAGAGTAAAAGTTCATATTAAAGAGCATTGATGATTTTCCCTGCTGTTTTTGCTTTTTAGGTGTTTATACTTCAATAGATCTTACTTTGACAGTGCATGTTTGATACAGTGGATTAGTTATGAAAATACTGAGTTCCTTAATTCTGTGAAGTCAGATTCACCTTGTTTCATAAAGATATTTTCAATATCCAATGAAAGTTTGCCAAGGATTTGTGAATTCTTAGTTATTATCTGAATGGTAAAAATCTGTTTTGATTGGTCTGATGAGAAGAGTTCAAACTGAGCTTGAGAAAGGTCTCAGTGTTCTCAGTTAACACCTTCTGGTGATAATATTGATTAAATTACCATACCCACTCTTCAGCCTTGCAGAAGAGAGAACAACAATTCCAGAAGGCTGTTAGGAGCCAAGTGTTGAACAGGAGTAAAAAACTTGGAAGAGGAAGGGCCCAACACCAAAATTATTTTACTTTAAGGAAGTGTGCTCTGGTGGAAGTGCCTAGAGGCCAAATTTGGACCCTTTACTGAAAACTTTTTACCCATAGGGAGGCTCACTTTACAGACAAATGCCTTAGAGACCATTTGGAGATTGGAAGGGAAAAAGAGTTAGGGGTTTTAGGCTTTGCACTGCTTTAATGATGTTCTCTTCATTCCCTCAGCCCCACTTTTGCAGGAAAAAAAAGTTCATATTTTAGAAATACTACTCAGCTAATGGAACTACATCTCAGTTTTGCAATATCTTGGCATTCCATTTTCATCCTGCTTTGGAATGAAAAGCATAAAATGTTTTATATATCCTGTATATGTGTGTGTATAAAGCAAAAAATAAGTTCTTGCAATTTTGATCTGGGTTTGCGAATATGACATATTTTGACATTTTGAGCAGAATCTCGTTTTGGCATTTGAGACAAATATTGATTCATACTAAACTGTTTCAATTCAAAACTGTTATTTCATTTTGAAAATAGCATTAAATTGGCATTTGCAGCTGAAATGTCAATTTGAAAGAAAATATTTCAGCTTAAGTTGACATAGAGGAACAGAACATTTTGATTCAAAATTTCTGTGGGGGAGTAAAAATATTCTTTGTTGTTGTCCAAAACATTTTCTTCTCAATTGCACTCATTTTCATGAAACCAGACCTTCCCACAATAACAACAGGAAAACAACTACATAACGTAAAACAGCTGAACCTTTTAGCACTTGGTATTATTGTTTGAATCCAAGGCCCAAGGGCAGCTGGACTTGTTAGTGCTGCCATGCAGACCTAGCTAAAATATTCTGTGAGTTCATCCTTGTGACGTTGCTCATGAAGAGCAGGAACTGCCATCATTATCGCCTTCACTTTTCTCCCCAGTGCACCCCTCCCAAAAACACACTCATATACAGCTCTAAGCTAGTGCCCAGTTTCACAAGAGATGATGGTCAAGATTCATCTGCTTGCTCAGGTTCACCCTCTGCAAGAGCTAAGGAGTTTCATTAATACACTGCTTTGGGATGGCTGGGATCTAAATGGAGAAGCGTGAGCTCTGTTGAACTGGCTTCAAGGTGTCCCTCCTGATCTTACTAGTTCTTTGCTGAGTTCTTCTCAGATTTCATCCTCTCCAAAACTTATTCCAGCCTCCTTCATGCTTCCCAGCTCTTTAAAGTTTGCTCTTCTTAGTGTCCTCTTTGTGTCCCTCAGGACAGATTTCAATTTCCTGGTCAGTACATCTGGCCAGCTGTGGGTGCAAAGCAGAGAAGAAAAGAGGAGTTAGCAACTTGGCTCACCAAGGCATGACTTTTCACTTAGCATCATTTTGTGTCAGTCAAAGCAGAAATGTTAAATGGTGGAGTTGAAGCAGATCTTTTGCTGCAATACTTCAAGTGTTCCTCAAGCCCAGGTTCTGGGCCACCATCTGTTGGTGGGTGCAAATTCATTATAACATTAATGGTGTTCTCAAAGACAAAATAAACATCGAGGACTTGTAAGAAGTTCAGCAAATGGCAGGGCTTTAGGAAGGTCTCAAATATACAGCACCCTGTCATGGATAAAAGTATCATATGGAATAAGATTTACTGTGTATAATAGAAGAAAATATCATTCCAACTGTTGTAAACCAAAAAGAGCTAAATGCAAATCCCTACTAATAACACCATTGCTGTTATATAGAGATTAGAAAGAAATAGTTAATAAATATACATGTATATATACATAAATGCATGGTTTAAACTGCACATACCACCATTGTGTACAATGAAGGTGCAATTACTTTAGAATAGAAATATATGTTATAAACTGACTACACAAAGCAGGTATCCTGTAGAAATAATACAAAGGGTAATGTTTTTAAACTAAAACTGGATAGATTTAGACTAGATACAAGGAAGAATTTTTTTATGATGAGGGTGCTCATTGCAAGGGGGAGTGGACTAAATGACTTTGAAAGGCCACTTCCAACCCAAGCTATCCTACAATTATATGATCTTATCTGCTGGTCAGCTGCACCTTGCCAGCCAATGGTTTGGCCAGCAAGCTGAAATTATTTGGGTATTTACTGTATTTCCTGAACAAGAAAGAATGTCAAGGGATATCCTGTCACTAAACTGAGTTCATAGGATGAAGGGTCAGAATGCAAGGAGAGTCAAATACCTGAGGAACAAAAAAATAAAATAAATAAAATAAATAAATAAATAAGAATTAAAAAAAATGTAGAGAGACTAACTTGAACAATTGAACCTCAGTACTTTTGGGTAATCCCAGGCTGGTGTTTCTGTCCATGCAGGATACACCACCTGTATGCTTACACATCCAAAAGTCAGCAGAAAGCAGTACAGATTGTACTAAGATTCACACACAATGGGTCCCTCCATAAATACAGCCACTACCAATCACACTGGGGTGAAAATCTCACCCCTGAGAACTCCACAATGAATTCTGACCAACTTGCATAGGGTCTAAGTCTTATCTACAAACTGAGACCTATCCATGGATCTTAGGGAGTCACTGACCTCTCTATGACAACAGTTCTCTTTTGTGTTTTGAAGTTAAAGAGAGAAACCTCTTTCTCCTTTTCAGAAGTATTGCAAGATGCTGTGGATGGGATTCATCTGCCTGAGGATATTGTCTAGCAGCATTTGATGCCATGATTTATCCCACATTGTCTTCAGCTGTTGTTTCATCTACCAGCCTTACACAAGTGTCTGTGACAGCCATGGTGCTCTGGGCTGAATCCCACTTGCATGAGTGGGTTAGAAGGTCCAGGTTAAGGTCACAGACCCTACTACAGGACAAAAGATAAGGGTCACTAATGATATAGCCCAGAGGTTTATCTAAAAGTAACAGGAGGCGCACTCTGGTGCTCCTCATGTTTTGCTGAGTGTTTTTATGGCTGAGATCCAGCCAGAACCATTGCTTCTCTTTGAAATCAAGAGTACACCAAGGACAGCAGAGTCCACAGCCACTCTTTCAAGGTTAAAAGATTGACTCCTGAGCAGAAGAAGCAGAGTCTTGACCTTCCTCTAGACTCCAGGACAGATGAATACTCCAAAATCTATCATTACTCCAAGATGGGGATGCTCATTGGTCTGCAGCAAGAACCCTGTGGGACTGTTAGCATTTTAGCATCCCCAACTAATAGGACCATAAATTGGGTGAGTGGACTATAGATCACTACATCTGAGATCCTTTTATAATGTTCCTTTATTGCCATCAAGGAAAAACAAGGTTATTTGCAGCATAGCTCTTTTTGTCAGAGGCATCTAAGATAGATTAGCTGGAAGCATCACTAAACCACCAAGCAGGCATGTGGGAATAAGTGGCTGTTGAGGACTTAATTGCCTCCATTGAAAGCTTCCTGCACACAAGAAGGACTGAACTAGGACCACTGAAAAGATCCAGATATGAACATCATATTGATTTTTCTGCTATTTCCAATGGATTAAGCCAAGCTGACTAATGAGGACCTTCTGTTCTCCATAACATACTGCTGATCAGCTTGCTTCAGTGAGGAAGTCTGTGTCTGTGGGTGATACATGCACTAAATACTTATATATCAGTATGTGTGCAGGTTTTGTCAAGCAGGGCTAACCCAAGTGTGAGATCCTCTTTGTCTCTGGCCTTTGAGGATTAGCTGGTACTCTTAGGTGTAAATCAGCAGGGTGCTCTTCTGTGCCTCAGAGCTTGCATTTAGCACTGAGTGTTCACATATGGTACTGCTTATGCTGGTCTCTTCAGATTGTGTCCCATATTGAAATAATTTTGTTTATTTTATTTTTTTTAATGAGGATTTTCTGCCCTTAGGTCCTCGATAGGCAGAACTTCAGACAAAAATTCAAATATCAGTTAAGAGAGATAAACCACCCTGGTAACGCACCTGGAATCTTTAAAGGATGTGTTTGGGAAAAAGGAACACAGCCAACAGTTGCCTGCTGGGTTTTGTCCTTGTGAGAAAATTGGATGGGGCTTTTGCCCTCATAGCAATCTATCAGCCTGATATGGCGTGTCTAAGGGGTTTGTAACCAGCCTGCATCTAGGCACTCTGAGCTTTCATCCACCCCTCTTTTTTTTAGGGAAGTGGAAATTAAACACACATTAGCCCAGAGGAGTTGAGCTGAGGCATTACCTCTGTTTTTAGAGATATTATTACAAATCCCCACTCATACATCATTTTCAGGGGGCACCACACCTGTGCAAGGGTGGCTGTGCATGCTTCTGTGCCAGCCTTGCTCTGATAACACCTACTTGATCAGGTCATGCTACCATATTCCATGTGACTTCCAAATTCCACCCAGACTATAAATCCATTATCTCTTGTACCCATCAGTACCATAATGATAAATATCAAAGCTGCATCCTGTTTCTGTCATGAGGTATGGAATTAGACTAGGCAGGAGAAGTACATTGCACAAAAACAACAGTAGGCAATTTGGATTTTTCCAGGCTTGAACTCCAGTTTTATCTCTGTGTTTACCATGTATTGGGCTCTTCCTGGCACTGTGAACATCAACATAGAGTGGATTGATAATACATTGCAGATAAACTTGATGTCTTTCAGGAATTAATGGGATACTAGGTTATAAACTCACTAGGAAATCACCGAACGAGGCTACAGCTTTGCTGCTGTTCCAAAAACCTCTTGAATGAGACATGTTAGAATAATAACACATATTTAAAAAAAAAAATTAAAAGGAAAAAATAGAAGGAAAGGGGGAAAAAAAGACACTAAAACCAGTAAAGTGCACACAAATAACACAGAAGCAGACACTAAACAGCAGAGCTACGTGGGGACTGTCCTACAGCTACTACCTCAGATCTAGGCCCTTTTGCCAAGGAGTTTTTCAGCTTTCCTCCTTTTGAACTCTGCAATTTCTTCCGGGAGTAACCCATGAGCTCTATACCTGCAGTGAACAGGTAGGCCATTAGAGAAAGAACCAGTTCAGTTTCATCTGAAACAAAGAACAGACTGTAACGGAGACTGAGGGAAAGGTAAGTGTCTTCTGGTGAGAGAAAGGAAAACAATTATGGGTCCTGGTTCTGGCTTTATTAGTTCTTCTCTTGTACCACTCAACTTACTGCAAAGGATGAGGTTCAGCTAATTAAATTTTAAGTGTCCAGAGAGCTCTTGGCACTCTTGGACACCTCTGCTAAGACAAGATGAATGACTTTGTTGATTGAGGAGTACAAACTATATCTTTATCAAGGCTGTTTCCAGAATCTATTAAATGAGATGAATCCTGGGAGAATGATTCCATTATTCCACTGATCCTTCCCCACATTCATTAAAGGGAGGAATAGAACAAAACAGCAGTGAAGACCTTGCATTTGGTTAGTTCAGTTCCTGCTCCAGTGCCTTTTGGTCTTCCAGGGATGTTGCTCTCAGAAGCTCTCAGCTCGCTAAGCTGTGGGCAAATTTCCTGGTGGAAATCCTATTTAATAGTCCCTAGAGAAAGCCAGTTGTCTCTGAATGCTGAACACAAATTTAACAGCCTTTCCTGAGGGAGATTAGGGTCAAGTTTCAGGTCTTTGGCCAGTTCTGCTGTACAAATGGAAATGCCTAGATAAGTTGTCCTCCCATGCCTTATCTAAATTCTCAGCTCTGGGAACACGTTTCTTCTTTTCAGAATCATTGATTCCTGTTCATAAACTTCCTCATGACTGATGGTGCTATTGGGGCTGGGTCCCAACAACAGGGAAGCCAGGAGGATATAATCCTGATGGGTTTGATGAGGAATGACTTCTGAGAATCTACAAGTCGGGTAAGGTTTAGCTCCCTGGTATTTTTTTATCTGCAAAAGAGATGTCTCCATCTCAGCCAAATATCTTGAGTTCTATTCTGAGCCAGTGGAGGGAAGCTGGAGTTGCTGGACCACAGCAGGAATTTCTCCCAAAGCAGAAGAAGATCAACACCAAGAAATGTCTGTTTCTCTGCATTGACTCTTAAAAGACCCACAAGGTGACCGGATCAGATTGAGGCAAATAGCTTTCAATAAGATTAAATCCTGCCTGTTGGATGCAGAAAAGGAATCTTTGTGTCCAGACCCTTTATGGAAGCTGTAACAAAATTCAGCCACACATGTGTGAGTGTCAGAGGTTTGTTTTTTGAGTCCACCCAGCAGGACTTCACCCACAGGGGAGTGGAGGAGGTTGGTGCCTGTGCAGCAGGTTGTGACCCACAGAAGGTGAAGGCCTGACCAGGTTATTTGGTGATCAAGCACATTATTAGACTGCTTGAGGTCCACATCCAGACACTACTCACACAAGTATCAAATAACTGTGTGGCAGGGACTTGACTTTCATCCACTCCCCAACAGCAAAAAGAAAAATCCAGTATAAACAGAATTTGCACATCTCCTGAACTGACAAATGTCTGAGCAACTGGAGAGGTCTGGTTCTGCATTATCCATCCCAACCTCGAGCAAAACCCATCTTTTTGGAGAAAGCTGTTATATTTCCAAGGTCCTCTCTTCCCATCACCTTGTTTGCAAAACCAGCAGGAGAAAATCTGTGAGGTTCTGACTTTCTTCCTTTCTGAACATTTCGGGTTTCTTGCTATTAGCACAAATTCTGTAATATTCCAGTCAATTCTCCCAGAAACTTCAGCTTGCTCAGGAGGAGCTTATTTAAATATAAAAGCTGATGCAATCACATCACAAGTCAAACAATCCTGTTGAAAGGGAGATGAGTCATCAACTTTCATTCCCTTTCTCATCCTCCATCAGGTTTCAGAGAAAAAGTCTTCTTTCTCACTGTCATTATGCCACTGCCATGATCAGAATACTTCTTTGTCTTAATTTTGCTGTTGTGTTAGGTGGTCAGAAGTAATTTGAAAAGAAGGAATTGAGTGTGAAGCAAAACACATCTGTCCTGACATTGCATGATCAAACTTATGAGACAGAGGATGCTTTGATTTCCCTGAATAGCTCTTGTTAAATGTCACATAAAATTTATTCAGGAAATATTTTTATACTGTTGTATAATTCCAGCTATGGGAGAACAACAAGAGTTTTTCACTGCTGTTTGGTCCACAAGCTCTTTTATTTTTGATTTAAAAGTGCATTTAACAGACTTCAAATATGAGCCCAAATGGAAATGCTTTCACTTTTCTCCTCAGAAAGACACATCAGCAGCAACTGCAACACTAGAGAATCTCTATGGATCCATCCTACCAGGGTGCTCTAACACAGACAGAGCAATGACAGCCTTGTACTGGGTAGAAGAAAAAAACATTTTGTCCTAATGAGTGTCTTTTTCCTGGCTCATAAAAAAGGTGTTTCTCACTTGGGATTGGAAGATGGTTTCTTTGAGCATCCTTCACTGGTTTTCACCCATTTGTCTTCAAACAAGGATCTCAATGCTTCCTCCAGGGCTCATCCTCATGCATGTGAGGATGAGAAAGCCCCAGAACTCTCACCTATCCCTGGATGCATCTTCAGTTTTCAGTGAAGTTGCACATAGGTTGCACTTATCACAGTGAGTAGCAGTGGGCTAGAAGAGCTATCAAGCCTTCTGGACTTAAGACTGACTGCATTAATTCATACAAAGTAAGGGATCTGGGTTTATGTAAAAAATCAAAAACTCTCATATGCTCTTTACCAAGGCATTGGGTTAATGGTTAAAAGCCTTTGAGAGGATTGACAATATGTATCTTTGCTGAATTGTATTAATTTTTTTCCTCCAGTTAACTTTCCATAAATAATTTAGAGGGACTCTGAATAAAATGACCTGCTGGGACAGAGGACTTCTGATGCTTTCAAACACTGTATTCAGTACCAGAGAAAAGAATTTCTGAACCAGGATGGTAAAAGTTGAAAATTCAGAAGACCAAGAATGTCACTCATCTCCTTGGAATGGCAAATGAAAATCATCCTGGCTTAAGGTTTTGTTCTGGTTTGGGGATATATATATATATATATATATATATATATATATATATATATATAAAATTTTTTTTTGGTTGGGGTTTTTTTTCTGAATTTCATTAACCATTGAACTTTTTCTAGTGTTAGATATTTTTTCAGTGCTTTCCAAAATGCATCTGAGATTCAGTCCAGATCAGACTTGTGTCTGATAGTTTTGTATAACCTTGTATCTTTTCTGCTTTTTTGGGGAGGATAAGATGAGTGCTCAACAGGAGTTAAAAAGATGCTACCTGTCCCAAAGCACCACAGGATGCCAACTCCAAATATCCCATTTTTATATACTCACAACTTTGTGCTTTGTCCTTGTCTGATAATTCAGCCCCCCAGATAGTCACCTGCTGTACCCTCAGAAAAACTTCACAGCCTTCCTTTAAACCTATCTGACTGAAATCTCAAAAGAATGTCTATCCTACAGGTAGCCTGCTGTTTGACTGCTTGGCATGCTTGGTTTTGCTGTCTCTTAATTTTGTTACACCTTCTCTATGTTCAGTCTGCCATTATTTCCTGTGACAGTACCAGGTGTGTGTGTAGAAATCTGCCCTGAAGCAAGGGAAGGTCTTGAGAGGCTATAGAGCTGTTCTGCACTGTTCTGTGTCATGCAAAGTTAACCCAAAGCTCCCATGAAAACCAGGTAAAACTGAGACTTGACCTGACCAAGAAAGAAGGATTTATCCTTTGAACAAGAACCTCAAAAACTTCCTTCTGCAGGATCTGACCCTTAAATCCATGCATCCACAGGTTTGCAATTCCATGGCATGGACATAAGACCAAGCACGATGTACTAACCTTCACTTAGTAGGAATCACCTCTCAGCATGGCCACCACAACTGCCCACCTGTAGATGTTTAGGCTGCCCAAGTCACAATATAAAGCATGAGATAAAAACAAGTGCTCATAGACCTCATGGTAAGGAAATACCCAAGAGAAGACAGGTTGCCTCAGGACAGAGTGTGAGTAGAAGAGGAATTTATTCAGTATTTCCTTCCTCAGCTCAAAAGCCTACAAATGAGGAAATCCCTAAGGAATTACACGAGGCAGTGACTTGAAACCACCATAGTGGCCAACTAGGGAGAAACAACTTTCAGCCTCTTGATTTTGTGCCAAAACATGAATCATCAAGATAAGGCTGGAAAACAGGACATAATGTCTGATACCAATCTGGTAACAGCACAGCCTATGCGTGAGGCAGTTCTCCAAATATTTGCTTTTCTTCAACATCCAGAAGTTACTTCTTTCTGTAACTCAACATTTGATTTCTATGGGGTATAAGTTTCATTTTGCCCCCTTGCTAGGACAAATACAGTTTTGTGTAACTTTACTTTTTTCCTCTGATTACTGTCAAAACCACTCAACAACTGCATGACCTGTGGGGACAGAGATACTGCAAAAGAACAATGAAGATCGGGGCCTTGGGACAACAGTAGACCACCTCTGTCTCTGCAGTGCTATGGGTGGACTCTTCAGAAGTTACACACAGATGCTCGAGGTCCTTTAATCCTGAGTATGTGGGGAAATGGGGAATTTTTTTTATCTACTAAGAGAGAATGAGGCCATACGTAGAACAATATTGATCAGGAGAAGTCAGAGCTACGTTAAAACAGACCTTGTTTGCTGTCAGACATCAATCTCTAAGGTAGTTACTTTAGGACCTCAACAAAAGAGGCATCTTGCAAGGGCCAATCCAATCAGACCCCTTAGCAAGCATTTCTCTTTATTGTCCATAAAGGGAGTCAAGGCTGACTGCCTTTAATGTGGGTGACCACGCTGCTCTTGTCAAACAAATCCGATTCCTGATTTTATGTCCTGACCACAACATCCTTTCCAGGCATAGAGCAGGTGACAGCTGAACAGGGAGTTTGCAAAGTCAGGCATTGCAAAGCTAGAAAATGACTTAATGAATTTCGAGTGCTCAGGCTTTGCTCGCCACCATCTGTATGGAGGCAACATCATTAAATCTTCAATTACATAACAGTGCCATAAATTTGTAACACAAAGATTTTTTATTCTTCTGATAGAATGAAAGGGAAGAAATGTGTTTATACGTTGAATGAGGTTGACATTTTCAGCAGGAATTTGATGGAAGGGGAGAAAAATCCTGAGTGTCTGCCATACACTGATGACACCAGAGACCTGAAAATGTTCCTACCTGTGTGTCTCCTGTATGCACACAGAGCAGGAAGGAGTTCAGGGAGGAACTCCCTGGTGTTCAGTCTCCAAGGGAGTATAGGGGAGTATAGGAAGTTTCCATGTCACTTCTTGGGAACTGTGAATAAGGAGAGGTGCTGAAAGAACCACATCACTTCTGAGTCTCAGTACTATGCCTGAACCTAAGTCACCTAAGGAACGTGATATAGACTTTGCAAACAGATAACATGGACAGACAGATATTCAGCCTGTGAGGTCCAAAAGAGACCTTTTAATGAATGTCTTGGACACTGATGAAGTCACACTTACCCTGGCTTTATTTCAGGAGGTTTAGGTAAGGGCTTCTGGAAGCCTTTTTTCCCAACCAGCCAATATGTTTCTTCTACTCCTTTACCCTAAAAGAAACACAAAAATCCAAGTAAAAAGCAGCTTTCTGTCTGTCCTCTGCTTGATATGTAATTTTCCTCACTAGGTTCCTCTGACTTTGTACATATCCAGAGGCAGACCATGCCTGAAAGTCTTGGACTGTCCTTCAGAATAGCTGATTTGAGTTTCATTTTCCTGAAAGAGGATATTCATTATCCTTGTTCCAACTGTCATTTACAAATTACCCTCATTGATCTGGGTCATTGAAACTACACAGCTGAACAGAAATTGGAAACTACAGGATCACTAATCATCTTATTTGGCAGCTCTAGCATTATTAATTGAGAGACTTTACAACTCATTCTGAACTGAGTATCAGAAGAATAACTTCCTCTCTCACCACCGATGATTTAGCTTTTAAAGTGTGATGCATCTGGTGAACTGTAGACACCTATATGAGAGTCAATCACCCTTGACTGAAGAAGAGGAGGAAAACTATATTTATCTTCACAGAAACCAGACCCTGAAAGTACTTCAGGTCAATAATTTCCTGAAGGGCCAATTTATCTCTACTAACTATGTAAAGGCTTCCTTCCATTGACTAAGCCTGGAATATTTACCTCAGAACTCCACTTGCAGACATGTGAACTTGGATGATTCCACTTGTCATGCAAGATTGTTGAGGGACCTGAGACCATATTGAGATATTTTATTCTAGGTACTCAAGGCAAACAAAGCTCCTACTTCTATCTATTGACTATGAAAGGGTAGAAATTATGTTTGAATTATTTAGGACTGTCTTGTTTGGACATTGAAAAGTTGCAGCTTCTGTCAAAGGTGGATTAAATAGACTACTATATAAATACTTATATCCAGCACATACAGCTGATTGCTTGACCCCACAGTCCTTCAAAAACCACTTAATGTATTGAAACAATTGAAAGGGACAATATTGGAAAGATTCAGCTAAAGATTGGTGTATGAAGGCGAAAAAAATCTTAATATGAAAATTCCTTAAGCAAGATGACTCCCTTGTGAAGCGATTCACACAGCCCTGGCCTTCTTACCCTCAGTTCTGTTTTTCCCCTGGGTATGATTTCATAGCCTTCATTCAGAGTCCGAAGTGTATCCACTGTACTTTGGCTGACATGAATTCTGTAAGCTGGGAACAGAAAGCAAAGCAGCTGGATCACTGTACTGCACACATGCTGCGAGTTCCCCACCACTTCATCCTGACAAGGAGAAGTGCTCCAAGGCAGGACTGCTCCAATTCAGGTGCATGGCTGGTGTAGCTGTGCAGTGCTCCTCTGTGCAGAGTTTAATGCTGACTGATGGATTCTCCCAGGCAGGGCTGTAAAGAGCACAGGGAAAGAGGAGATCTACTCCGGGGGCTTCCTGGAGAAGGGTACCAAACACACTCAGTGTAGAGGTCCATCTCTTCATAAAGACGGTAAGTGGTTTTCCAGTAACACTGTCAGCTAGATTGCTTTTTTATCTATTGCTACAGTACAACTAGGGAATGAAAAAGAAATGAAAAATAGCCAACTGTCCTGCTCTAGACACCCAACATAATTTGAAAGCTGGGATGAAGAGCAGAGAGATGAAGTTTGCAAGGGAACATAAAGAAAATGTGGCTAGGCATGTAGATATGTCTGGATTTTTAGCAATTTATTCCACCCAGAGCTGCCATTTAGTCTATGAACAAAAAGGGCAAAGGTGAAGAACTTTATTTCATTCCCATCTTCCCTGAATTGTTTTACAGCCAAGCTGGAAACTCACTGAAATTTGTTATTTCTCTGCTTGTGTGAACAAGCTAGGAAATATTTTTAAAACAATTTCCCCCAAAAGAAGTGGTTGTTTTTTGGGTTTGGGGGTAGGGGGTGTTTGTTTGTTTGCTTTTGTTTTTGTGTTTTTGTTTGGTTGGTTTTGTTTTGTGTGTTTCTGTTTGTTTGTTTGCTTTTGTTTTGTGTGTTTGTTTTTGTTTGTTTGTTTTTGTTTTTGGTTTGGTTTGGTTTTAGCTTTAATTTCAATTTTGTCAATCACATTACCTTCCCCTTTGAAGGATGGGGTATGAGCTGATTAATTTTTTTTCCCCATAATATTAAGAAAGAAAAACATCAGTTTGCATATGTAGAGGAAGATCACACAGCTATGAGCTACATTTCCTGAGAGACCAACCTACAATTTTCCTATTTATCTATATGCATTTCTATCAATGTGTAACAATGTTCTTGTACCTGCAGTGCTCCTGCTGTCTCCAGTCTCAGTGGGACTCTCTATGGGTATGCTGGAAGCAGTGCCCACATGTGCTTCAAGCCATGCTTTGCACTGGTCATGAAAGGTAAATGCATTATTTTACTGTGCAAGAACAGTTCTGAATTAAGGGTTCTTAGCACTGACTGAAAGCAAGATCCAAACTATATTGGAGGAAAGTAGGGCCACATTTATGTTGGTTTTGGTTGATAGGACTGGAGTCAGAGGACTGCAGCTGGAAGGCAGGGTCCTAAAGGCCGACCTACAAGGGCAAGACTGGTGCCCTCTCCTTCAGGCTGCTTTGAATTCTGTCCCTCGACTTCCCCCTTCCTTTGGCTGCCCCCAGTACTCACGCAGGCCCGTGGACTCCATCCGTGACGCCGTGTTCACCGTGTCTCCAAAGAGGCAGTACCGTGGCATGGTCAGCCCCACCACGCCGGCCACGCAAGGCCCTGAAAGACATGGCAGCTGCCTTTACCCGGCTGGCCCTGCTCAGATCTAGGGGTTCACTGACAAACAAATCTCATCCTCTCCTCTGATACTCAAAAAACCTTTTGGGAACACAGAAGAAGGTTTTCTTAAGATCTCACAGGCCTTGGTGCTTGCTACAAGCTGTCAAAACTTAAGCTTTGCTCTGGAGTTCATGCTGGTGTTTCATGTCTGAAAAAGGGTCGTGTGTGGTAGGCCTTCAGCTCACCATCATCTGGGAGAAATTTGTTCACAGTTCATGGAAACTCAAGGACTATCATAATCTCAGTTTAAAAAGGTCATTTTCCATGTGAGAAGACTAAAGTTTGGATCCTGTGACATGCCCTGTTACCCACTGAAACAGGATTAAAATCCAATCTTGGGAGTCCAGAGGTGCTGGCAGCACTCTGGACCACCCTGTGTCCCCTCCTTAGAAAAGAAGACACTGTCAGCTGGCCTGTCTAGTTGAGACCTTTTTTTTTTTTTATTTCCTCTTTCTCATTCCTACACAAGATACATTCACTTCCTAATTAGCCTTCAAAGACTCATTGCCAAGTTGTCAGGGAGAGGTATGTGTGCAGGATCCACGTGAACATGCAAAGACTGGGAGATAAAATGTGTGGCAGCCAAACAGCACAGACAGTTCTCATCTGGGGTGTTTGGCTTAGTTAACGTTTAGACTGCACTCTGAAAGAGGAGATGTTAAATTTCATTGCCTACAATAGAAAAAGTTATTGCAAAATACGTGCAAAAATAAAAATAAAAAGCAATGTGATAAAGTGTGGGGCTTTCTGCAGACAAAAGGCAGCATTCTTTGTATTTTCCATCAGATGGATTTATGAAAGATGCCTTTTCAGGCTTTGCCTGCCTTTTCAATGTCATGATCCTTCTAAGTTAAGATTTAGTATAACTGATATCTTGGAAATCTTTTCCCAAGCAGGATTACAGGAGATGTGAATATTGTACATCATCAACAGTACCTGAAATGATGATATAGATTAGGGTTTTCATAACATAAAAAAGGTATAGGTTAAAATGTTGGTTTTGAAACAGTAATAATGTACCTAGTAGCAGTTGTAGCCTAATTTAGAAGTGATCAGTTACTTAGTTTAGTACTGATACAATTTTATGCTGATTTTAGCCTTATTTTAAAAAATTGATCCTTCATACATTTTTCAGATCTATCTTAAAGAGATGAAAACCCATAGCTGAAAGCTATGGGAAACTTCACAAGAACCCCTCTTGCTGTGACCTCTGAAATGTTGCTGCTGTCCAAAGTTGCCATATTTTAAAATACTTCATGAGGATGTAAACTCAGAGGTAACTCCTGCCTGATTAAGCATTTCTTGATAAAAGGTTTTTAAAAAGAGAGAGAAAGAATGGTTCATACAAAAATATTACAAGGACTTGAACACCATGGATCAAACTGGATCAAACTGGATAAAACACAGAAGGCAGAGACTGCTGGAGATCATGAAAATCTGATTAAAGGGGGTTTGTTTTCAACTGTCAGTGCACCTCATACAAAACACTGTTCCTCAGAATCTCTTACAAGTTAATTCCCATCCTTATCACTACCCTCTAATTTGTTTCAAGCTTTTTAGGAGAATAACTATATCCACTAGACGAAGTTCAGTTCAAGTTTTCATCTAGAGGCACTTCTATACACAACTACAAAGGCACTGTCAATAGTCTCGGCCAAAGACCTTATGGTTCCCTAACTGGTCTTTATTGTGTGCATGCTAATGTGATAGATACAGGAAAAAAAGGTCTTGTTAGAGAGTTCTTATTCATGCTTCAGTAAGAGGTTTCCCTGAGAAGATACTATCTCACACTGCCTCTCTTCTTTTTGCGGTGGTAACAGCAGCAACAGTCTGAAATCTCACTAAGGAGCAAAGCTCCCTCTGTAACAGGTGTTGCAAGGACACAAAAAGTTGGTTCCTGTTGAGAAGCAGCCCTCACTGAGGTGGATTTGGGCTCTGTTGGTTTGAGCATGGTGCTAATAACACCAGGGTCACGGGGCCCCTCTGTGGATCACTCACTTGGGAGTTGGACTGCATGATCCGTGTGGGTACCTTGCAACTCAGAGTATGCTATGATTCTCTGGTTCCATTTTAAGAAGCACAAATAAAGGCAGATGGGCTTCTACTGTAGTCAGTGGAGACCAAGTCAATGTGGTCAACTGAGCCGTAAGAGCTTTTCCACTCCTGCACATAAACAGCTTTACAGGGTTCATTTACATGAACTCAGAATGAGTGCAGGCTCCCTAAAAGCCCTGGAAACACCTCTATGTGGGTGCCTGAATTCAGGTTCCCTACTCAGTCAGTGCAATCACCCAGCCATTTCTGCAAATCTCCCAACTTAGGAGAGGCAAGATTTTTAGGGTGAGGTGTTATCTTTCTAGAATACTGCTTTTAAGCCTGTCCCATTGCAGAAAGTTCTCAGCTCAAAACCAACCCTACCATATACGCATTCCCAAAACTACCCATTCTCTGTGCTGAAAGCATCTAAGACTTAATTTGTTCACTGCCTTCACCTCCTCTGTGTGTTCCCCCTTTTCCAAACAACTTCAAAAAAAGGCTAAGAAAAACTTCCAGTGGTAATTCTCCCCCAGTTACAAGTTTCAGAGGAATCCAGACACTCTGTGATGAACACATTATGGCCTAGTTATTTAATTACACGGGTTCATAGGTTTGCTTTGAAGTGTCTTTGCCAGGGCTTGCAAGGGTCAGTTAATGAGGGGTTCTGGCTGAGGCTCTGCAAGGACCATCAGCAGTTCTGCAGAGTTTAAGAGTCAAGATCAAAGTGCAGGGCTGACTGCCAGAGAGCCTGACTGATACACAAATCATCTTCAGCCTCTGTGGAAAAGCTTATCTTCTCACCACTGCTCTCCCTGACTGTCCTGCTCCAACCCAGGCATGGATAGCAGGAAAACAGCTGAGTCAGCTGAGTTATCCTGGACCTGCAGTGAAGTCAAGAGAGGACAGCCAAGATTCCAGGATGTGTTTAAAGCAGGGGAGAAAATGCAGGCTAAACAGTGGTTGTCTTGTCCTCTTTGCCTTACCCGTGCATTGCCACAAGCAGACCATGGGCATGGGCCATGAGAAGTTCCCAGAGCTGCAGCTTTCCCTTGGGGTTGAAAAGACATGGGCAGCCTATGCAAAAAATGCATTTACTGCCTTTTCTGAGAGGTCCTCAGGAGTTCTTGGCACCAGTTTCCAGAGAGCAGCTGAAGTACGTGACTGGGGGTCACACCCTTTCTCCATCTTTTCCAGTACAGTGAAAGTGTCAGCCAAGTTCTCCTCTTCCCCAAGAGCACCCTCAAGTCTTTCATGATGCTGATCATTCCCTCTTCATGCATCTTTTCTCAGGAGGAACTGGGTCTAGGGTTAATCAAACTCTGCTGTCAGTTCCATGGCTCAGAGAGTTGGTTTGCTTTGGAACATGTGTTTGTGGCTGCTCCCATGACAGTATGATGCTGCCAGATCTGTACAAAACAAGAGCTACAGAGTCCTCCCCCCTCTTCCTCTCACACCCAATACAACAGTTCATAGCAATTCTGCTTTCCAGATATCCAGAGTTCATAAAAACAACAACAAAAAAATGTTACTACCCCCTGTAGACATCACCCAGGGATGTATTTTTTGGCCAACTGCATGGGAGATACATCGCAGAACTGCTGTCAACAGGCAGCAGCAGATGTTGCACAGCAAATTCCTCTCTTTCCATGTTGAAAACATGCAGCCTCTGCTTCAGAGACTCCTACTCTGGGCAAGACAATCTGCAGCCATAGCCTCATCTAATGTCTGACAGTATAAAACACACAGAGCTCCTGCAATCATTCCTTAATGCTTTACACTTCTGTGAAGGGTCAACTAAGAATCACAAACTTCAAAGAAAACAGTAGGGAGATTGTTTTAGAGATAATTCCAAAAGAGGATCTTATAAGGTCTAGGATTCGTAATATTGATTTTAACTCTGCTAAAGTCACAGCTCTGTTCTTGGGATATTCTGACTGAGATACCTCCTTTACTCTGCTTCTGTCTCTCAACATGTACATCAGGGATCAGGATATAGACATCTGCAAAACACTTGCATGCTAAAGCTGCAAAAGTGTGGATATTATCAGATAAACAGAAGGATAAAACCCCATATAATATTGGGTCAAACTCCTGGACATTCTTAGTCATTGTTTGGCTTCCCACTGTGGGCAACACCTGATACTTTAGAGGAAGAGACAGTAAATCTGGTGGCAAACAGCTGGGAAAAATATATTTATGGTTGACTAAAAAATGTATAAAATTATGAAGGTTCATATATGTTATACAAATATTGATGCATTATAACAGCAGATGTATTTTCCTACATTTAAAATACTGTCACCTATATAACTGTAGTTCTACTGTTTTGGGATTTTTTTTTTGTTTTACTATGGAGTTTAATTATGTTTTGTATGTGTGTATATATATATAAAAGGAACTTCCTTCTTTCATTTTAAACAAGCAACTTTTCTGTTGATTGACTACATTACAACTTCTACATCAGAGATAATGTTTTCTTTATAACATAACTTTTTCTTAAGAGCTGCATCACATTTTTCTTCCAGTATATCCTACCTGTAATAAATATCTCCAACCTTTTTATTCTTTCACTTTGTATGCCAGTGTTTCTGTGCTTTTTCATTTCAGAACATGGTTGCAAAGACATCACTGGATGTCTCGATATCCCATCTCCAAAGGTCCAATGGCACATTAAAGAGCTATCCATACAATGAAACCCCTTGTGACTAATTTGCCAGATGTAGTTCCTGGCTGGGACAGAATACATCATCTCTCCTTAAAATGATACTAAGCCACTTTCCTCCACAAGCCCTCTCTCGGTTTTGGTTTTTTTTCATTTTAACTCACTTGTTGATGTGGAAGATTTAAAGTGTCTTGTAAGAGTGTTTTTTTGGAGGGCAGGCATGAAGAAAGCATTCAGGGTTGGAAAAGCAGTTGAGAAGGAGTTCTCTGATGTTCAGGTGCAGGCGGGTGCTGCTGCCTACCTGTGTGCAGCCCGATTCGTATCCTGAGGGGAATGTCTGGCATGTGCCTCATTTTGAATGTTCCCACGGAGCTGAGGATGTCCAAGGACATGTTGGCTATTTCAGCTGCGTGCTTGTTTCCATTCCGCTTTGGGAGCCCTGAAGCAACCATGTAGGCATCACCAATTGTCTCCACCTAGCAAATATCATTACATTAAGAAATATAGAAATTGAAAAAGATGGAAAGGAAACATGGAATAAAATTACTTCTCACCTTGTAAACATCATGGTTTCCAAGAACGGCATCAAACAGAGAGTAAAGGTCATTCAGAAGGTCAACTACTTCAATGGGTTCACTGAGGGCTGAAATGGATGTGAAGCCCACAATGTCATTGAAGTAGATGGTCACTTGATCAAAGTACTCTGGTTCCACAGTGCCACCAGTCTTGAGGGCTTCTGCCACTGATCTGAAATAGCAATACAAAAAAGATGTCAGGGAACAAACCCTTTTCTAGTGCATGCTGAAGAGCTCAGACTCTTGTTTCTCTGTGTTCAGATCTTCCACTAAATAGAAAGTTCTATATGGCTGTAACCAGCATAGAGAGTTTCTTACTTTGATTTGATGTGCTTGTCAAAACTTACAGTCAGCTCTGCAAGATTGCTCACTTCTGGGGAAGAGTGTTGTCCAGACCAGCTATGGATTTGTTTTGGGGTGGTTTTGGTTTGGTTTCCTGGGGATTTTTTTACCACGTAATATACCCGTACTTACGGTGGAAGCATTTGTGACAGCAGTTTTTCTGTCTTCTGTTTTTCAGCCTCTAGCTCTTCAGTCCGCTCGCTGATTAAATCTTCCAGGTTGCTTGAGTACTGCTCAAGCATCCTGAGCATTGAGTCAATGATGTTGGTCTTTTTCCCTTTGTTGATTGTTTTGAACTGGAAAATCAAACAGAGTTACTTGTCTGTCTCTTTAGACCTGTAGCACTCTGAGTTTGGAAAGGAACAAAAAGCAGGCATTTCTCCTGAAGTGTCAGTGGCTTTTTCAATGGCAAGAGTTCAAAGATAAAGGAAAAGGTGAATTAGGAAGTGAATTTGCATCAATCTGTGAGAGCTAGATGAAGAATAACCTTATAGTAATTGTCAACATGTACATTGTTATGCAGTCTTGTCAGGCTGCAGGTTTGCAACCCCATTTATCCCATGAACAATCTTTGGGGTAACTTGCGAAACTTTGCATTCAGAGGCACAAAGTTCAGGGTGTTAGCAACATTTACAACCTTTTACATCTTACTGGGCTTAAATCCATCTTTGTATGCTGACATGCATGAGTACTGCCACCTCCATTTCCAGTCCTTCACTGAGTTGTGCTTTCTCCTCCTGACCTGAAGCTGGGCCACTGGAACTCCCAGATAATCCATGGCTTCAGAGGCTGCCCTAGACTCAACAGTGGAGTCACTGGGTTCAAAATTATTCACAGCTTCATAGAACCAAAAGGTAAAAGTTATGGATATTTTTTTACCTGATTTGAGGAAATGCTGTAAAATTGTGTCAGGGAAGGTTTAGATAGAACACTGAGCATTTTTTTACAGAAAGGGTTTGTAAAGTCTGTTTGGAACAGACTGCTCAGGATAATGGTGGAGTCACCATCCCTGAAGGTGCTCAAGAAATGTGTGGATGTGGCACTTGAGGACATGGTTTGACAGTGCACATGGTGGTGGTACAGGGTTCATGGTTGATGATCTTAAAAGTCTTTTCCAACCTTAATGAGTCTATGATTCTATGACCTTACAGGAACACAGGAACTTTATTGCTTGATCAGAAAGGGGAGCTATTTTGACAGTATCTTGCCAGTACCGTGAGACTGGCCAGTAACAGATATCTGGGAAAGCTGTTTAAACAGACCTCAAGTACAGTCACATTTCCCAGGGATATTCTCCAAGCTTCCACCAATCTGGAACTGAGAGGCCTCCTATGCCACATGTTGTATCTTTGTCTTTGATGAATTTTCCTTATAGTTACCATTTAAACGCTTAAGAAGATTGAAAAAAAAAATTGATCTGAAGGTGCATAATTTACAAATCTTCCATCTCCATGAGACCATCTGTGCAGATACACTGCAAATGTGAAGACATCAAGCCCGTGTCCAGGCTGCTTCATCACCCCTAAGTCAGAACAAGTCTAAGGCTCTTCAAGTCCTTTATTCTTTAATAACTGAGTTAAAACAACAACAACAACAAACCCCAAACAACAAAACTCTTCTCTGCCAAGAACAAAGGGATTGCACCAGCTTCTTTGTTTACTGACCTTATGAAATACCTCCTCAAAGGTTGGACGTCGTTCAGGGGCTTCAGCCCAGCACTGTTTCATTACCTGGATGCATGTAAAGGGGGCTGCCTCAGGAGCTATGCTTGGGCGACACAGGGGAGGGGGTTTCTTTACTTTCTTTATAATTTCTGTGGCAAAGAGAAGAACAGGAAACACATTGTAAAATGGAGGGCCTTGATAGGGGCAAAAGACATGGACCTTTTCATGTGTCCCTGGCTTGCTTCTTCAGCTGTCACTCTTAGTCCTCAGCACCCAGTATCTGTGCCAAATGAAGCTGGAGGTTTCTGCTTTTCTCTGTTAGGAGTCTCTTGAAGGAGTTAAAGAAGATTCATCTGCCTTCTTGTCCCTGGAGAACCAGGTTATGAGTAATAAAGTGGCTGGATGGGGGAAGGATGTGTGACAGATGGATGTGTGAGCCTGCAGGCTTGTATTTAATGAAATAGCCTCTGACTCTCTCCACTAGGACTTGCAGTCTTCTAAGACAGCAGAGGTTTATGGCTGAGCCCAGACAGGAAGGATACCAGCCTCTGATGCTTCATCGTTAACTGGGAGCCAGGATGTAGGAGGTTGGTGGGAGTGGCTGCAGAGGAAATTGTTAAGGGGAAGAGGTTGAATTCAAAACAATGTCTGGGAAATGACTCCCTGTCTAGAGCTCCCTTTCTAGAAATGAGGCTTGTAAGGAACTGGGCTTGGGTTTTCAAGCCCTGAGAAGTCAGTCCTTTAACACCCATCAAAGTAATTGCATTTGAAATCTTACTTTGCTCTGTGCAGAGCAGTCAAATGGAGTGAAAACCTCTTTCTCTGACAGGAGTCCTGCTGTTGCTGTGAGTACCCAAAGCTTTTCAGCATTGGCAGCTTTTCAGCTTACTATAAAGATCTTTGGCTCATCCCCCCAGACTCCACCACATGAACTAATCAAAACACCCGGCCCCAATATTTCCAGGGGCAGCCAAGGGGAAATTACTTCCCCAGATTGTTTTAAAGTTCACACAAGTGAAAGCTCCTTAGGATTGATACAGAATGAGTAGAAATTCATCACTTTATCAGGTTAGAAAACAAGATTGAACTATGTTCAACAGTTGCTGGAGGTTCTGCAGGGGGATGAGGTTGGGGAAACCTGTTAATTGCATCACAGTCCACATCATAGGTCCAGCTCTGATTTACACAGTGGGATACATGATAATCATCACTGTCATTGCATCAGGACAGCAGCTTCAGGTACAGAATGGTCATGGCCCCATTTTTCCAGCTGGCAGATACTGAATTGTCATACCCCACTTGATGACTGTCCAGCTTAAAATGTGTTGAGAATTTCTGTCACTGAAACATCTAATTTTAGGTTGTTGTCAATCCCTCCCTGTTCAAGTACTTGTGACCTGACCCTGACTGCAGCGAGTTTGCTCTTCCCATGGATGCACAACATGATTTCACTATAAGCAGCTCCTAAGGAGTTCACCTGTTTGCTGTGTCCAAAATACATAAGCAAAATGATGCATCACTTTGACCTCTGTTGAAGAGAGAGTCTTTTTAAAAAGGAAGGGATTAAGGAAAAAATAGATGGGTAGACAGACAAAATAGGATGCTGGCAAGGGGTCCAACTTAAAAACTTCAGCCACCACAATGCACAAAAAAGGGATGGTGAGTGGGAAGCAAGGGAGTTTCTAAGATATGGGAAATCCTGCCATCAGATTTTACTCCATACTGTGATGAAAATATGGGTTTGGACAGGGAACTGGAGGTGCTGCAAAGGCCTGAAGAATCCTAGAGAGCACTCAGAACCCCATCCCAGTGAAAGCAGTGATGAGACACGTACCAAGGCTGTGATGAGAACTACACATTTTGGTGTTTTTTATGAATGCTTTGTTGAAAACAGACTTCTGTCACTGAAGAAGGTCATGAGACTAATACATTATTGCCTTATTAATAAGGGGAATCAGCCAGGCCTTTTATGAGTGCTCTGCACAAAGCCTCAAAAATATACTGTAATAATTGCCTACCTTCAGCTGAGAGTTCTGATGTGCAGTAAGGTGGACCACGAGCAACCACTTCTTGTAGGATGATTGCAAAGCTGTAAACATCCCCTTTGACTGTGCCTTTTCTGCACATGTCTGGGTCCCTCAGTAACTCAGGAGCTGTCCAGAGCAATTCTAAAAAAAAATCCAGAACATCACATTTCTTACACTTGAACTCAGATTATTGCAAAATAGGCGCTTAAATGAATACCTCATTTCAGTTATTTGATGAAAGATTGGAAAATACTACATTATTTACTGAATCAAATCTTTTCCTTCTTGTGGTGTGTTAGAAATACTAAACTTCAGTGCTGACAAAAAAAAAAGAATTTTCCAAGTTTTGCTTTATTTTTTTTTTTTAATTGCCATACCAACAATTTGTATCATATAACACCAGCCACCAGCTTCAACATAAGAAGCCATCTCACTACTACCAGAAGATTTAACACCTTTTCTTGATTTAAAATATTCCTGAGACAAAATGCTGGCAACGAATTTTTTGTTACAGTTGTTGCCCTTCCACAAAGCAATAATTAACAACATATTTTCTGTAGCTCTTTTTAGATGAAAATAGTTTCTGTAAAAGCGGTTTGGAACAATCTGATGCACAGTCTTTATAATCCAATAGTTCAAGTGACAAAAGACACAGTTGTAAAACATATCCAGCCTCATCAAGAAATGAATCTCCAAACTGAGATATTGTTACCCTGGTAACTGTGCATTCTGAGTCATGGGGATACAGAACATTTCTGCCACTTCAAATGTATTTATCTTTTGTAGGGGAGGAGAAGAAAGTCTTCTGTCTGACAACTGCCCTATCTGAGACACTGGAAAGGTGTAGGCATCAAATCCCATGATGGAAGAATCAAAACACTACATACTACTTGAAAACAGGTTTCAAGAATGAATTGGGTCACCAGAGGAACCCAAAGCAAAGGTCTAGTGAACAAAATCCTGTCAAAGTTTCCAAACCTGGTCCCATGAGGGCTATTCCTAGGTGCTGGGAATCTCATGTGGCAGCCTTTGGTGACTGGCATGTAGAGGACCTATTTCAAAGAGACCTACATAATTTTGTGTTTTAGATGACTTATTTAAAAAAAAAAAAAAGAAGAAAAAGAAAAAAAAAAAAGTGTCTTTGCATATTTGGGCTAACATCAAAATCTAAATATAGGGTTGGATCTAAGGATGTGAAGCCGTTCCCCTGGTCACAGAAATTCAGTACTGATAAGATTTCAGGGACAATTCAGTCCTTCTCCAAGTGCAACATGATGTCACTGCTTACAGTAAAATATATTTTCTTTACCATGTCACTCTGCTATTCGCTTCACTTTCAGGAAGTCTGAAAAATACCTTCCTTATAACAATGCATGGTATGGAGGAAACTAGAGGTGGTGAGACTGAGCATGAAAATCCTTGTGCGGCCACTGGCCTGAAACTGTATTAGGATGATGTCTGTTAAATCAATAGACAAATATTAAAAAAAAATAAAATAAAATTTCTCGTCACACCTACCTTCTGGGGATGGCTGGATGTAGGGGCATTTCTGTGCCTCTAAGATCTCGTTATAACCATAGTCAGTGATCTTCAGGACAAACCGGCCATCCACGACACAGTTACGAGACTTGAGACGTCCATGGGCAAAATCTCGGTGATGCAAATATCTGATTCCCTAGGAAACACAGAACAAAATCCAGGTCAATCCTTAAGAATTATCTTGTCCATCAGCACTCAGAAACACCAAGCCAATTTGTCACCTCAGTTGGCATCAAATGCAGCATTGACTCTATGTCAAATGCAGTAATGATTGAAACAATAAACTATTGGAGGAGTTTAGAAATTCATTAGGAACATGAAATAGGTTTATCTGGACCCTAAAGTGATATTGGAAAGGTCTGACAACTTTAGGAAGAGTCAAATGCCTCCCTCTGCAACCCTACATCTCATTTCACCTGGAAGTTCTGCCTCTATGCAAGGATAAGAAGGTGGACACAAGTGTTACCAAATAGTCAGGTCAAAGGTAGTCATGGAAGAGCTGGGTGCCCCTACCTATCTCCCTCAAGGTTCAGAAGGCAGACCACAGACTGCAAGAATGGTTCTGTCAGTCAATTCTCTGGAATCCACCTGTCTCAGATTACTAGTTCACTACTAAGACATGAAAACATGGGACATGACTGGAAGTGTGAATGCTGCTAAGAGGACCGTATTGCAGCCATCCTGTGGCAGGGGATGGATACTTTTTGATGGATACTGTGGATGCATTTCTGAATTTCTTCTGAAAGAATGAATTTGTCACAAAATTCTGTTGTTCTAGGTCATCAGTTGCAGCCTGATACATAATTTTAGCCTCTTGTCCTGCTGTGTGGTTGTAGTTCTATTGCTCCAAAGGCTGCTTGTCTCAGATAGCAACAAAATAAGGATAAGAGGGTCTCCTTTAAAGACTGATACAATTACATCCAGATTTGTTTTCCCTGTGTTATTAGAAAAAAACCCAGTGTAGTGATTGAAATATCTTCATCATCATAAAAGGTCCATTCAGATTGTGCCTCAGCAGAAGCAATGGATTTACTTTAATTAGATCCATCACAAGAGAGGACTTGAACATCCAGTCCAGTTTCATATCCTCATTTCTCAGCAAGTCCTCCAGGCTGCCTCGTGAGCAGTACTCTGTCACTATGGCAAAGATGCCACAGTCAGAGAAAAAGCCCAGGAACAGATTCACGTTTTCATGACGCAGATCTTTCATCTGAAACAAGACAGTGAATCACAGTGAGGCCAGGTCAGCCAGACACCTTCTCAGTAGCTTCTTGATATCACTAGATGCCCTTTTCCCACCTGTACTCCCAAACAGCCTTCCACAGAAGGATGGGGATGCGAACAACCTCTCTGGTGCTTAGTTTTGGCTACTCAACACTCTTTTCAAGCTTTATTTTCCTTTGTCTGCCCATTAAGACAAAGAAACGAAGATAGCAAAAGCAAATGAAACAGAAGTTTGTGTTTTGTTTAGACAAACTGGATTGAATTTTTCCCCAGGCCAGAATGGCTTTGCTGGGATAGAATGAGTTCAGCATGTGGATCTTGCTCTGAAGTAGAAAGCAACAGCATACCTAGAGAGTCCAAAGTCATCCAAAAGTGGTGTCTTTGGAGACATGCCCTGGTAAATCTGTTGCTTTTACATACATAAAAAATGCCACTGCTATGTTAGCAATAGCTGTCAACAACTAATAGCCTTGAATTTGGAAAACAAGTATGTTTTCTTGTCATTTGTAACAATAAAATTGAAGACCAAACTTAAGCATCTGAGAGGCATCTGAGAGGTAGAAACACAAAGCAAACCCCAGAGAAATGCACAACTGTGTCTTTGTCGCATTGTCAACATATAATACATGAAACTATCTGCCAGTGCCTCACACTGCGCAGGGATGAGTTCCCCAAACCACTCTGCCTTTGCAGATTCATTGTACATTTAACACTGCACCAGCTTGGAAGTGTCAGGTCCAGGGTGGGGTTTTACAAGCTGCTGACTGACGTATGGATCTATGGTAAATTTGTCAGATGCAGTTGTGCGTGGTCCGCTCTATCACATTTCACCAGACAAGACTCACTGACATCCACAATGCATGATTTAATGGATAAACATGAGGCAAGGACAACAAACACACTCTGAAGCCAAAAACCTCCCCTAAGAAACCTTCCCTCCACATGTCACCACCCCCTATTCCTACCTTCCTTAAGATGCTGGTGGAGCTTTGCCGCAGACTGTGAACTGCTCCCTTCTCAAATTTTTTCAGCCACACCCTGTCTCCCTGTCCACAATCACAGAATCAGAGAATGGTTAAGGTTGGAAGAAAACAGTGATGGACCATCTAGTCCAACCTCCCCATTTAAGAAAGGTTATCCTAGAGCACATTGCACAGGATTGTGTCCAGGCAATATGAATATCTCCAGTGAAGGAGACTTCACAAACCTCCCTGGACAATCTGTTTCAGTGCTCGGTCACCTGCACAGTAAGGTGCAGTGCAAGTTCCTCATGTTCAGGTGGAACTTCCTGTGCATCTGTTTCTGCCTTTTGCCTCTTGTCCACTGAGAAGAGCCTATCTCTGTCCTCTTGAAACCCTGTCTTCAGATATTTATAGACATCAGTGAGGTGCTCTCTCAGTTGTCTCATCTTGAGACTGAACAGACCCAACTCCCTCAACCTTTCCACTTAAGAGACAAGCTCCAGTCCCCTAATCTCAATATAGGTGGGTGACTGACAGAGCAAATCTCTGAGCAACAGTTAACACTGGGATCCAGATCTGAATTTCAGATCCTTGACTTTGAAAGTGGATGGGAATTTTTAATGTTCTTGGCAACAGATTATTTATACGCTGAATCCAAATGAGAATATCCACAGCAAACCTTCAAAAAAAGGGGTGAAGCAGGACCTTCACCTGGATCCCAGCTTCATGCCTGGAAGGTGTCTTAGTACCTGATAAACAGCAATAAATTGATTTAAAAGGAAAATAACTCTGACCAGAGCTTTCTCTGGCATTAATGATTGATCAAATTTATTTTGTTCCTCTTCAGGAAAAGCTACCCTGCCATTTTTTCAAAAAGCTGTATTTTCAGGAAAAAGCTGATGGATGGAATGAGTTTTCTTGGCCATTGCCTCTGCTTAAGCTCCATACAGTCCTATTGCCACAAAGGGAATTTGAGCTTTCGTTTGTGTGTTGGATCCTGTCTTGTTAGAAAGTTCCTTATTAGAGATGTCACCAAATAAAGACTGTCTTGTAAATTCTTCATGGTGCCACCACACTCTCTGACAGGACTAGACTGGCAGTGTTACATGTATGTTGAATATTCCCGTCCCACATGAATCCAATGTCAGGGTGAGGGTTGGCACAGAGTCACCTTAAATACTTCTAAATCCGTGCTTGGGAGTAACTTATTTTCATACTTAGGGTTTGTTCAAATTATCTCCACCCTGGGACCTACAGTGCTGCAGCAAAATACTTTTCCCCCTGAAGCAGTCCAGTGAACAGAAGCAGTGATAGAAGGCTGCCTGAGGTCCCTACCTACCTCATACAAAGCCACATTGGAGGTTTCATGGGTGGCAACTGTGCTTTTCAAGGAAGCGGAGGATTTCAGGCTTCTGCTCTTGACTGCTATGCTGTTTGCATCAGTCAGACTGTCCAAGGTCAGCCTCTGGAAGGCAAGGAAAGCAGGTGCTAGGCAGCTATCACCCTCGGGTGTAAGCCTCCACTCCAGCTCTGCCTTGCAGCATGGATTTCCAGGTAAGAAAATCATGGAATCACCCCCCAGCAGATCACCAGCTCTGGGTATGAGCCAGAATGAATCTAGTTCCCAATAGATTTGAATGCAGACACTTTATTTTAGAGGATAAGATGGTTTATCTTTTTGGATATGCCCTGTGGAGCACATCCAACCTCAAGAACAAGGGGTGAGCCCTGGGATCTAGCAGAAACACAATCAAGGCTATGATTTTACATCATAAAAGCTCTGACATCTAATCTGAGACTCAAAAGCACTCAGCATATGGGAAATTTTCTAATATGCAGGGGAAAATGACATGAAGAAGTGAAATGACCCTTCCAGAGCTTCATGAGTATGAAAATACCAGACAGCAAATCTGTTCTAGAGTGTTCCACCAGACTCCTTTCATGACTAGAAGGACTCACCTTTCTATGTAGCTCTGGGTTGATGAAGATGAGGTCATCCAAGGTCAGGATTATCTTGTTCGGGCCCCTGAAAAGCTGGTTGTTCAAGATACTCTGCCTGCAAGAGTTGGAGAGTCATGGTTATCAATTTTAGGTCGTGCATTATGTCTGACCAAGGTAAAGCTCACAGCCCTTATGGTGCCACATTGGTAGCTGAATGGGTGTTGATAAGAGACCAGTGCCTTTGTTGCTGCTGAGCAGCAGTGTCCTCCTGACATTCCTTCTCCTCACCAAACGGAATGGGAGTAGGCGAGATCCTGGGAGGGGACACAAGCAGGCCACCTGACCCAAATTAGCCAAAGGGATATTCCATAGGATATGACATCAGCTCAGATATATAAGCTAAGGGAGAGAGGAGGAAGGGGGGGTATTTGTGAGTTTTCAGTGTTTGCCTTCCAGAGGAACAATTATGTGTGTTGAAGCCTTGCTTCAATGAAGAAGTGTCCAAACATTGCTGCTGATGGGAAGCAGAGAATGACCTTTTTCCTCTTTAGCTCTTGCGTGCACGGATCTCCGCTTCTTCTTTCTTTCTTTTTGCTGTAATAAAACTGTCTTATCTCACCCTGCTGCTCATTCTCCACCTTATTCTCTCCCCTGTCCCAGTGGGAAAGGGAGTGATAGAGCAACAACTGAGTGGACACCTGGCAGCCAGCCAGGGTCAACCTGCTATAGGTAGGTAGCCAGTTTACACCTCCTCTGAATTCCCCACATCTGGCTTCCCTGCAGTGTTAGACCCTGCCTGCAGTGCTGCATCCAGCTCTGGGGCCCCTGACTTATGAAGGTTGTGGACCTGTTGGAGCAGGTCCAGAGAAGGCCATGAAAATGATCAGGAGTCTGGAGCACCTCTGCTACAGAGACAGGCTGAGAGAACTGGGGCTGTTCAGCCTGGAGAAGAGAAGGTTTTGGGGATTCCTTAGAGCACCTTCCAGTGTCTAAGGAGAGGGGCTACAAGAGAGCTGGAGAGGGACTTTTCACAGGGGCATGGAGTGACAGAACAAGGGGGAATGGCTTCCATCTGAAAGAGTACAGGTTTAGATTAGATATTGGGAAGCAACTATTTTCTGTGAAGGTGCTGAGGGACTGGCACAGGTTATCCAGAGAAGCTGTGGCAGCCCCACCCATGGAAGTGTTCAAAGCCAGGTTGAATGGGGCTCTGAGCAGCCTGCTGTAGCTGAAGGTGGCCTTGCCCATGGCAGGGCTGTTGGAACTAGACGATCTTTAAGGTCTAAAATGGTGTGGGAGTGGGGATGGGCATTGGTGAAAGCAGTGGACAAATCACAATGCCTTTCCTTGGACTCAAATCTCAAGTCATGAATAACCCATTTCAACCTGGATAGCAAGAAAAGTTATCATCTCAAAGGGTCTTATCACAAATAGACAGTTGGATTCAATCTGCTGACAAATGTTAATTGGATGTGTTTATAAGGCATATTTCATTTTGCTTGCTTTTATTTGTCATATCCCAAATCATTCTCCATTAGGAGACAAACCCAAGTTTTATTAGTCCAACTGGTCTGGTCATGAGCAAACCACAACAGCCACACCAGCCCATCTTAGGGACTGAAGCTGAACTGTAGTTAATTTACAAGAGCTGTCTGGGCACAAGATACTGTCTAAATATACTGTCTGAGTGTCTGTATTGTAGCATGGTGCATTATGAAGCACAGAGCAAGATGTGCCCTTGTGGTCACAGGTTTATACCTGTGAGAGAGAAAAGCTACATGGGATGAGCAGGATGGCACATGTGACATCCACCTCATCATTTTGATCCCTTTGTTTCAATGGACATCGAGGTCTAACACTGAGCACAAAGCAGCAGTATCTATTAGACAGTCAAAAACTCCTCAGCCAGGAGCAGAAAATGGAAGGGAAAGCTCCCCCACTGCCCTCAGTATCACTTCTTTTGCTTAAGGAACTTCGTTAACACTACAGCAGGTGACTGATCTGCACTCTCCTAAGTGTTTTCCTGATGAGGTGGACAATAGAATGACTTTTGCTAATGCTACTGTAGAAGGACACCACCACATAAAACAACCCCAAATCACCACACTTCACTTTTCCTCTCCATGTATCATTCTGGACATTTTAGAAGAGCACAGACAGCTTCTTGAAGCTGAGAGGAAGCCTTAGCCACATAACCACAGGATTTACTTGGGATGACATTTTATAATCTTTCTCTAAACACATCATCCCAAGCTTCCCAACTCCTCTTCATGAAAAAAATCATCACTTATGTACCTCTCACAAGTCCATCTGAAAAACCTTGTTTGATAAATCACATCCTGTCTCTAAGCAGGGTGGAAAACTTCCCTCTGCCAAAAGCTAAGCAGGGAGTGGAGTGACTCATTTAAGGTCATGCAGCAGATTCCTGACAGAGCTAAGACCAGAACTTCCACATTTCAGCTCAGACCATGCTGTGGTTTAAATGTAGTTCCAGACATGCCTTTTCCTAATATAAATCATTGTCTGAGTCATGCTGGACTTTTTCTTCCCTTGCAGATGGCCATACAGCTTTTCTCATGACCAAGCCTTCCCGAGCACAGCCTGGTGCTTGTGGAAGAGCTTACAAAAAAGAGTAGGGAGAAATATTGTCTTTTATTTACTTAATTGTAGAGGCTGGGGGCTAAGAACAGAGCAGGGCTTCAAAGTGTGGGTGGATGGAGGCAACCTCCTCAGTGTCTGCAGTTCTATCAGAAGCAGCTGTTGTGCTGAAAGTGGAGGAGATGTTTGAGGTGCTGCTTGCTGGGTGGCCTTATATCTGGCTTTGGAGGAATGATTCAGGAGTGGAGACAAAACATATCTGGGAATTATTTGAGAGGCAAAGCTGGAGGAAACAATCTAGGAACTCTGCTCTCTGCTGAACTCATTGCTGCTCAGTAAATATGCCTTCTAATTTCAATCTATTTTCACTCTAAGCTCAGTCATGTGGTCATCAATAATTAGAGACCAACTACTCCAGGTGCTATAGTGAGCTTGCCAAGAGCAATGCATGGCTTCTGGACCAACCAATCCATTCTGGCACACATCTAACTTGGATATGGAGTTGGGACACAGATGTGACATGCAATTATGGGAAATTATTCCTTCCCCAGAAGACTACTGCCTTTGCTCCAAAGATCTCATGCCCAGGCCAATACATATAAAATGGGAATGACCAGGAAGCTGAACCCCAGTTTAAAGCAGGGAGTGAATCAACTTGATAATAATGATGTATCCTAAGTATTTGCTCTAAATTCTCTCCAGAGGTATTTTCTTTCTCTTTAGTACCTGGAGAAAATACAGATGGTCAGCCTCACATGTTTCATAGGAAAAATGATTATATTAAGGACAGAAATCCAGGTAAGAACTATCTGGAGTAAGACAAATACTTGGTTTTAACCCTCATGTTCTCATAACAGATTCCTGTATTTGGTTTATATGTCATCCTTTGCACTTCTAAAGTGATAACCATCTTCCTAATGCTTCAGGAACATCCAGCAAGAGACTGCTGGAGCAGGGGAAGGGTGTGAGGAGTCCTTTGCTTCAGGAGGAAGAAGCAGCAAGGCAATATGGGATGAACTGACTGCAGTCCCCATTCCCTGGCCCTGTTGCCACTGATTGAGAGGAAGAGGAGAATTTGGGAGTAAGGTAAGCCTGGGAAGAAGGGAGAGACAGGAAGAAAGTGTTTTTAAGATTTTATTTCTGATTATCTTACTCTGATTTGTTTGATAATAAATTGAGTTTCCCTACATCAAGTCCATTTTGGCTGTTGTGGTAATTGGTGAATGATCTCTTCCTGACCCCATCTTGAGCCATGAGCTTTTTGTGTATTTTCTGTCCCCTGTCCAACTGAGGAAAGGAGAGATAGAATGGCTTTGGTGGATGCTTGGCATGCTGCCAGGGCCAACACACCACAAATGTGAAAAGATATGTGGCTGGGGAGCCAAGAGCAAAATCAGACCTTCTGTGTGTGTATAGTCTAAAGTGCTAGCTTAAGCACAAGCCTTACACAGAAGCTAAAAGTGGCACCAACTCAAATATGTGTTGCAATTCTCACCTGATGAGAGAAGCCAGGCCCACAGCACACAACACCAGGACAAATAACAGCATTACTCCCAACAAAATGACTGCAGGCTCAACCCCTGTGAAAAGATGGAGAAAGAATCAGTGAATTAGAAAATAATTTTGATTTAGGCAAAAATAATAAAAACATCAATATCAGGCCATTGGATTAAAAAGTCGAATATTCAGCCAGGAGCATCCCAGAAGACAATTTTAGTGCAATGCTCATTTCTGAATACACAAATAGTAACTTAGTGTACATAAGACTTCAGCTATGCTAATTATTTATTTCCATGCACTTTTTTTTATTTTCTAAACCAGACTTAGAACCCTGGATAAGTGGAAAAATGGTTTTTCTTCAAGTAAAGAAATGGACTCCCAGGGAAGTATTAAGTTTTAGAGGAAGCTTCTGCAAGGTTTATAACTTTTTAACATTTGGCCCTTTTCTCTTGAGGAATTGAAATGCTGAAAAACCCTTATCATGTGGTACCAAACTGACAGCCAGGGTGAGTCACTGGCCCATCTGGACTTTTTCATTCTCTGCTGCAGATTTCCAATGCTGAAAAGGAAGAAGAGGAGGAGCAGATGAAGGTTGATGTTCTCCTCAACACATCCATCAGCAGAAAGTACTGGAGACAGATACTTTGCTCATGAGTGTGTTTACTAGAGAGCTAAGGGAAGCTAACATGACTGCATAAGCCAAATTCCAGTGGGAGCTGTTTGCTGTGTTTGTCCCTTCTGTAGATCTATAAACACAAACAAACATGGAGAAATTTGGGTTGACAAAAGGTTCATGACTCCATGTCACATTGGCATCTATCTGCAAGCACTGAGACCTAGAGCTTTCTAGTGAAAGCTGAAGGCATTTTTGAAAACTGGTATTTGTTTCAGGAAAAGACAGCAATTTAGCTGAAATTTCACTGTTGCCCTCTTCTTCTCTGTTTTTCTAAAGTCCTTACAGCTTTCTGTGTTTGCGTTTTTTGCAATGGAGTTTCTCACACACTTTTCATGTAAATAATGATTGTTTTGCATTCCTTTCTGGAGGAGAAGAGAATTGATGGACTGTTGGGTTAACCAGTGTGGTTGGAGAGGACAATTTTCTTCCTCCAATCCATTATCACTGTTGGAATTCTATAAATGTTGAGGTCTGTAAATAAACTGCCCTTTTTTGCTTTGGACATCTCAGTGTGTGAGTATCATTCTTTTCGTGTTGTATTGCAACATCTCACTGCTTCAGTCTAGGGCCCCAGGCCCTGACTGTCCCCACACAAACACAGGAAGAGATTGCCCATGGAATTTGTGACTGCCCCACCCCTGGCAGTGTTCAAAATCAGGCTCCATGGGACTTTACACCACCTGGTCTAATGGAATAGATGGCCTTGAAAGATCTCTCCCAACCCATGCTATACTTCACAACTAACCAGAAGTGAAAGTAAGCTAATTCTGAGCTTATGGGAAAGAGTGAACTTACAGCATGCTTGAGGGAATTTACGGGATTGAGTTAATTAGGGGATGCTTTGAGGCAACTGTGGGACTACATGAAACTTCTTACAGGATCTTTAGGGGAAAGGGCAAACATGGGTAAAGGGAGAGAGAGAATGGGTCAGGAATGCTCAAGTATGTGAGAGGATGGGGATGCTGGTCTCATGTAACCATGTTGTGCATTTTTTCCAGGCAAACCCTGCACTTGATCGGTGCAGTCATTCCCACCTTCTTAACCCCATCTACATTTTCTTCCTGGGCAACTGTGCTCTCTGACTGTGTATGATATTTACAGACTTAGCACCAACCTAAATAACAGGAAAGGTAAGTCCTGGAGCCTGCAACCCATGAGAGACCACGAGTCTGGAGTCAGCTCCTAAAGAGCTGAGGGTTTGAGGGGTGGCTATGGGAGAATTTAAGTTTGGGCCATCTACCAGATGCATCTACTATTCCTGCATTTGGGAATCTGCAGGAGTTGAGGCTGTGAGATATGGTAACAAGCTTGAAGCCTAATTGTAAGGTGTATAAGGGCAGCACCAGGCCATTTCTGATGCCCGTGTCCCAGCAGTGCTGGTTGTGGGTAGTGGTGCCTGTAAAGACATAGCTCTCCTGTGTGTGTTACTCTGCCAATGACTGGCTGTGTCTGCAGTCTGTGTGTGTGTGTCCTGGGAACAGCAGCTCGGTGTGCTCCTGGTGAACCTGGAGCTAGGAAGCACAGCAGCCTGACAAATTCACATCCAAAAACCCTCCAAGCCTAACTTCATACGAAAGCTAGAGTGAGGCTTGTGTTTAATTCTAGCCATAAAGTTCAGTCTCTGAAATTCTAGCAATCATAATAAATTACTGCTTAATTGACAGATACCTAGAGCTTTATGCTTTTGTAAAGGTATGAACATAAAATCTGATCTCTCTCAAAATCAGTGGGATTTTTCCACAGACTGCAATGAGATGCTCAATTGCTATGTTGTTCCTAGGGGCAGTGCAAAATTAGATATATGATAGTATTATACTTTTCTATTGCTTGTCAGTTGCTATAAGATCAGTACATCTCCAGTTTTCATAGAGTGATACTGATTTATGTGTCAGCTCAGTTATGGCTCAACCAAGAAAAGTTTTCTCAGCTACTGAATGAAATATTCCATAGATGTGATTAATTTCATCTGTTTAAGTCATATCCTGGAGCAATAGGTGTAAATGCCTAGTATTATAAGTAAATATGCCAAGAGGAGGTTGAGCACCCTACCCTGAGATTTTGGCTTCCCTGTGAACTTCAAAACTGCACCACAGTTGCCTCAAATTAAAAGCAATAGGCAAACCCAGAGCCCAGTTTGACAAACCAAGGAAGCAGCGCAGATATCCCTGCCCCCAGCCCTTTGATTACTACCTCTGTTATCTATAATAACTCAAATTATCTTGAGTAATGATTATCATTTTTGTCCATGAGGTGAGCTCTGATGGTCCTTCACTCCTCGTTGCTACCTGGATAAAGAAGCAGGGGTTGACAGGCAGGATGCTGAGAGCATCTGCTCTCATGCAGCTCTCTTAGCCTGCCTTCAAGGCAAACCCTCTTAGTGTCCTGTCCCCCAGAAGGACACAGTGCTGGGTGGAGCCTTTGTTATAAAATGGTTACTATTAATATTGGCAGGTGTTGAGGATTAGACCCAGAAAACCCTTTCAAGCACATAACAGTGGTAACAACCTTATTGGCCCAGGAGAGTAGTGGGATTAATGGCTCTGGAATTGTTGAAAAAATTGTGTAGATGTGATATTCAGTGGTGGGGCCGGTAGGTTAAGGGTTTGATGATCCTAGATGTCTTTTCCAACTGTAATGATTCTATAGTTCTGTGACCTAATAAGCAATAAGAGAGTATTGTGGATCGATGGTGTTACCTCTGCACAGGATTCCCATGACAAACAGCATGATGACTGGGAATTTTTATATTAGATTCTTGAATTTAGACTTTTCTGGTTGGGGAGTTCTAATTTAAAGGGGTAACCACTTTGAGTGGGAGAAAAGATGAAAGAAATGAGAAGCATGAACTCAATGCCATTTCACCCTATTTTTGTTCTTTTTTTCTTTCTTACCTTCAGTGCAGAGAACATCTGGATCAAACCAACAGCTGGAGTCTGGTTTGGGTGGAACTCGATTGGGAAAGTGGATGGCCTGGCCTAGGGACAACACAGAGCCTGAGGACATGTCCAGCAGGTGGGTTGGGAAAAGCTGGTTCCCATGACCATCTGTGTCCAGTATCACATAGTTGTTCAGCCCCTTCCCAGAGCTGTCTGTCTCTACCCGATGAGTAAATCCAGGGAAGCTGAAGTTTTTTGTGTGCTCAGCTATGTTGGCTCCTGAGGCTCTGACTCCTTTCCTCCGTGTACTGTCCATTGCCATTGCTGTGAAGTAAATGGCATCATAGATTGTTCCAAAGAGTGGAGAAACCTAAAAATACAGGAGAAATTGACCATGAACTGCTCCTAATCTTCAGTTTGAGATTGGTGGCAAAAATATTTCCCCCCTGGCTAAGTTGTGAACTTAAATACTAAGACACCAGAACATTAAGACTCACAGAGTAATGGGTTTGAAGACTCTTAGGTTGAAGGTAGACCCAATATAGGCATGACTTTGAATATCTGTCTTTTCTTATCATGAATTCTCAAAATGCAATTTCAAAATTTTTAAAACAACACAAAATTGCATTATGATGGGAAAAGCCAGGATTCTGAGCCTGATGTTTGACTGAAATTTATCCTGCTTCAAAACATTACACTAGGACATCTTCTATAAATAGTAGATCAAAGTCAGAGGCTCCATACTAAGACAGGAAAAGTGTCATGCCCAAAAAATTGGTCTTCTCTGTGAGAACATTACTTCTCCCAAAGATGCAAAAATCCCATAGCAAAACCACAGAAAACTTGTTCTGTGGGGTAAAACAGCCTTTTGTGTTTGAATTGCTCCCTTCCATGCCAGACTTAATTTAGGGACCTTTAACACAAATGGTGACTTTGCAATCACATGGTCATTCACAGCTGGTAGGTGAAGAGAGATTAATAGCCATACACCTGTGAGAAACATGAGGAACACTTAGGAGCCACAGAATCTGACGTGTGGGATTAATTGATCAGATGCAGATCAGATATCTGCAATGAAGAACCTGACAGTCAATACAGTTAACCTGGACTCTCATTAAAGTGAAGGGAAAGAAATTAATGCTGTCAAGACATGATTCATCTCCTTCTAAAGTAGATCCGTGCAGATCTGTTAAATTATGCCTTAAACATATTTGTAATTTTTTGAAATGTTGTAGACAGTTTTGAAGAATAGCTCAGCTGAATCCTGTATCTCTTCGCCAGTAAAAGATTCTCCAATTCTTGTAAATGTCCTCAAGATAAAAACTGATTTTGTTTTTTAATAGGCTGCAGTTGACTTTAGATAATTGTGCTGACAAAGAATAACTTTGACTATAGTTCAAAGAAGAATGCAACAACAATGGTCTTAAACATTTCCCAATAGAAGCATCCAGTATGTCTTTAGTCTGTCTCATCCCCTCAAATTCTCAGTTGTATGGACATCTTGATTCCCTACAAAGTCCATGGACTTAATCCACCTTAAGAGATACCTCTTCAATTCAGGTCTGTTGCAGCTAGCACATAGCAACCCAAATCTGAGAGCCTCAGACACAGCCCCTTGCTCTTGAATTCCCATCATGGTCCTACAGTTGAACCTAGTGAGTTATATTGCCAGACATCTGGGAAAAGTGATCTTTCCAGATGAGTGCAGACCACATTCAAATTTCTCTGTATTTTTCTCAAAATGAAAGTGTGCAGGCTGGATTGACTCTTCCCTATACTTTTTCTTTAGCTATTGTTCATGTTTCCTGTTGACAGATCCCAGAAAAGCCCAAGAGAAAGAATATTTACCTGTGTAGCTTCCAAATCCCTGATTATTTCACCACTTTCTTTAGCTTCCCTGAATGCATCATAGAAAGTCCTTTCTCCAGACTCCAGTGTAATGGTCAGGACAGCATCATAAGCTTTCCGGAGCTTGCTGTCATTATCAAAGACACTGAACGAGTTGTTTTGGTAAGGAAGACTGTACAGTAAAGTGTCATATGGAACAAAGACATATCTTCCATCTGCTAGTCCCATTTCCAGAGCTTTTGTGAGTAAGGCAGCCTGTTCCTGCCCTCCGATGAGAACAGAGTGCATGCACAGGAGTATAACTGGAACACAAGGACAGGGGCGAGTGTCAGTAATCTGTTTGGGGTTTTCAACACAAAATAGCTCTCCCTCCCCCCAATAAAAGAGCTGTCTGAACTACTCTGTCAGGTCAGATTCTGAGGTTATGTGCTGAGGAAGCTGAGAATCACACCCATTTTGTTCAACCTCTAGAGGTCTGTAACACCTAATAAAAGAGGTTGTGAGTGTTAACCATTTCTGGAGCTGTAAAGAAGGAATGGAGTTTTGACAGAAGCGAGGCACAGGTCAATATGATGGGCAGTTTTGGTCATTGTTGTCATTGACCAAGACTCTGTGTACCTTGAGCTGACAGACACCACACAGCTGTAAGCAGTGCCCAACCTCCACATGCTCACCCTGCCACAAAATATACAGATTTTAGGTTGGACACTGTGTTGTGTTTAAACATCTTGAATGGGTTCATGCTTGACTGTCCCAAAGTCTGTGTCTTTTCCTGCAAAATGCCATGGGGCCAATGTTGGGTGGGGAGATCTAAAATACAGGGCATAGCATGAAAGCAAGGGTTTTGATACTGATACTGATTTTTGATACTGATACTGATTTTTGATACTGATACTGATTTTTGATATTCTACAATATAAATCACACTAATATAAAACCTTCCTATAAACTCTTCTTTTTATGAGCGAAGCACAGAGAACCATCTACAAAATATTATTTTTTTCAGACAGGCTAGACCAAATATTTCAGGTTGTTGTAGATTATTTTGGTCTATCTTCATCACATACAAAATGCCCAGCATTCTTTTATGTGAAGCCCTGTCTGCATTAAGATCAGAGATAAAATTCTGCTTGACTTAAATGACTTTATGTTTTCATTCCCTAAAGTGCGTCCTTTGGGTAACAATACAGTCCTACCCTGCTGAAAAAAATATATATTTAAAAAAAAAAAAGGAATGAGACTCAAAGCACTTACTTTTAATGTTACTAACTTCTTTAATCTTGTTCCAGGTGTCTTCGATGCCTTTTTCTCCCTTATGCGTGGATGTAACAATGACCACAGGTAGCCCGTGGTTCCTGAGAGCAGTTGCTGACTCCTTGGCTGTGTACATCCAAATATCCTCACTGGATGCAATGATGCCAACATGGGCCCACTTAAAATATTTCATTATTGTAAGCAAAATTTGGGTTGGAGAGGGCAGAGTTCTTGCAAATGCGTTATGGTGGATGGTGGAATCCAGCTTATAATTGATGCACATCCATGAGAAGATAGCTTTATTCCAGTTTTCCCCTAAATGTGCAGCCACCTCACAGAACCCAGGGTTTAGAGGGCCTATAAAAGCTGAGGAAAGCTTTTCAAAGTCAACAAATCTAAGCAGAGCTCTTGGTGTCTCACATTCTTCTTGCAGGATCACATAATCCAGCCGGTGGCCAAGATCTAATGAAGGGTCTCTGCTTATTCGTCCCACAGCTAACCTGGCAGCCACGTGGGGAAAGGCTTTGGAAAAGAAGGGGTCACAGTTCCAGGGTCCAAGCAGTCCAATTTTAAAGACAGAGCAATGTGCTGGGGAACAAAGTAGGATTATTCCAAAGACCAGCCACCAGAGTGCCTGGAAAATTGTCTTGAATGAGTTTCCAGTGTTAGAGTGATGCACTCTGATGTGCCTCCACAGCACCCAGAAGAAGCTGCTAGGACACCACAGGAGAAATGACATTGTTTTGCAGGTGTGTGGAAATGCACTAAGTTCTTCAGGAAGCCAGGCAGAGCATTACCAGATGCTGGAAGGAAAGTAGATTATGTTTGCTTTTCACCATATGCATTGGTTCCGTGCATGTAGGTACAGCTGAGTCAGCCCAAGCTTCACAACAACTCTCAAGGCACAAGTCTTTGAGGAGCCAAACCCACACACAAACATGTGGACATGCACCACACAAGCCACCTCACCACACAGAAAAGTGTCCAACCAGTGGCAGGCATGCCATAACCCTCAAATGCACACTTGTATAAACATTTTAATATGCTTTGCAACTTGCTCTGAAACCAGGCAGTGAAGAATGAGTCTGCTTTGTTTGCAGCAGTAAATACAACCTATGGATACACTGTGCTTCTGGTTCCTAAGAAAGGTAGATTCAAAGTCATGCAGACACACACCCATGTAAGAAAATTAAAAGGTGAAATGCACTAGGACATCAGCTTCCCTCAAAAACCCTCAGTGGGTTGTGAATATGAATCAGAGTCCATACAAAGACAAAAACACACACACATGTATAGACAAATATATTCATATAATTAGGGATATGTATGTATGTGCATACAATTTAAAAAATTTCTGGAAAAAAATTTCAAGGACAACTCAGAGTCTCTTAAATCTGGCAGATTTAAAGGTGGATAAACAGATAATCAGAAAATGAGGGAAAAGGAGGATTATGATTTGAATTTAGATAAAGAACTGCTGAATATCTGTCAGGTCAAAAGCTTTGTGTACACTCTTGACTTCAAATATTCTTGGTTAAATACTAGGAGCCATAGGGTTATGTGGGGTTTTTTTGGAATAACAATCTCTCCCTTCACAGCCAAGCACAGAAATAGCAAAGCTGTAGCAGGCTCCCCTCCATCTGCAGTGTCACCCCATGGCTTAGAAAACTTTGCTGATCCCAGCAAGCTTGTGCTCCAAAAATAGCAGGCCCCTTACTCCAGCTTACCTGTTCATTCCTGAGGAAGTATTTTTATCCTGGATGCTCAGGCACTGGGACATGCAGCACAGAGCACTGCAGTGCAGCATGTGCTGTAAATGCACCTGCAGCTCCTCTGCCTGATGGAGAGAGACCTCCAGGAGCCACCCTGAGCAGAGCAGCCTCTCCCCAGTGTCAGTGGCTGTCCTTGGATGTGGGTGCCACCACGAGAGTAGGCAATGCATGCTCAGCTTCACCTGCTTTGGTGCCCACCTCCTTCAAATTCTTGTGTGCAGAGGCCATTCCAGCTGGGTGGGTGCTCTGGGATCCTCTGTGCTTTGTTAAAAGCTTCCTGTGTCCCTTTTGCTGAGGGCCATTCCTCTCCTGAGGGTTTCACAGCTTGGGCTATAGCCTCCCAAGCCCTTAGTTCCTTGAAGGTCTTGCTGAGGTCCAAGTCTGCCTCACACTGAACTGTCTCAGTACAGATTGTGCTCCAATCTAACCCAGCAGTTGTGGGGATAGCATCTTAAAGATCTGCCCTTAGATTAGTGGGATTAGCTCCTGGGATCAGCCCCTGCAGAACAGCTCTTTAAATCTCTCTGGACCACAGTAGAGATGGCTTCTCTTCTTGAGCTATTTAGGTTTGGGGTATGAAGAATATTTGAGTTTTGGCTTCACCATTCTGCTGACGTGTCATGTTCCCCTTTTCCCTGGTGTTTTTTGGTTTTTGTTTTGTTTTTGATGTTGGGGGTTGGGGGTTTTTTTTGTACCCATCGTGACATACACAGAGCTTTTTACATTTGCATCAAAGTCTTCTTGGGGGTTGGAGTAGATGACCTTTAAAGGTTTCTTCCAATACAAACTATTCCATTATTTAATGATTCTTGGTTATTTCTCTGGGTCCTGCATATACCTCCCTAGAGCTCAGCTCTCCAATAAACCATTCCCAGACACCTTCCCCCAGGACCTGGCAATACAATTATCATCCTGGAAAAGCCTCAAGTGTCTCCATGCTTGTCCTTCCTAGCTAGGAAGACCCTTGCAATAATTTAGCTGTGGTCAGAGGCCCAGCATTTGTGGTCTAGAGGGAATAATTTGTAATTCAACCTTTTAGCACTATTAACTTCAACTACATCATATAAATTATACACATCTCACTGGCTTGAGTTCAGGAGCAGCTCCTCATGACTAATGACTGAGGGAAGCCACAGAGTCATTCAGATGCAGTGGGGAGAGCAGCTCTCTTTGTTAATTTCATTCATTTTTCATTTTCATTCATTTGCTCCCATTCATTCATTTCCTTGCACAGTCCAGATCCAGGGAGGTTCCTGGGCATGTGCTTCATTGAAGGCTGTTACAGCTCAAGATGGTTATCAGGGGTTATAAAACAGCTTCATATTTGGAAAGTGCCTAAGACACACTCTAATGTCAAGCCTGAACTCAGAACACAGCCTTGTATGCTACCAGTGCATTAGGTTTTGACACCAGGTTTCACTAAAAAAAAAAATTAAAGTTTTTTCAGTTGTGAGTCATTTTTTTTTTATTTGAACTTATAAATTTAATTTATCCACATACACATGTATCTCAATCCATATGTCATATGCTCAGTGCTATCTCATTTCTTTCTGTATCAGTAATGAGGCTGCATAGTTTAATTCCCCTTCAGGTCAGAAGACTCAAACTCTCCAGGAGAAGCTGCAAAAGTCCAGTGACTCACTTCTAGAGGATTTTTTTTATAGCATTCAAATCTCAGCAATGAAAGATGAAAAAATAATCTAGGCAGTCTATTAATTAGCATAATTACTCTGCCCTTAATAATTCATACCTTTCCACAGCAAAGTGGGTTAAGAACTTTATCACTGTCTCCATTTTCTTCTCTATTGGTTCGTGTATGTAACAACCCTCCTTCCATTAGGTAATAACTGTGGCAGTAATCCATCCTGCACAGGAAAAGCTGGTTATTCCCAATGGTTCCAACACATCTTTCCCATGCTCAAGGTATCCCAGACTAGGGATAACACTCCTACTTCTGCAAAACAATCTCGGGTCCTAGCACTGCCTGATTGGTTTCACTGATAAACAAACAAGGTAAATCAAGCAGCTGAGGCAAAACCCCACAACTATTTATGTAACCCATCTGGCTAAAATAAAGATTGAAGTTTAAAACCCTGCCTATATCTCCAAACCTTGCTTTTTTTCCCCCTCACATCTACAGCTTATCATCACTGCCACAAGCACACTAGAAAGCAAAGATTTCTTTGCGGTGCTGGGTTATTTGCATACCATCAGAATAATTCCCAACACTCTTCAGTGTTCACTGAAGTGTGTGACACAGCATTTCCCATGGGACAGTTAAACCACAGCTGTATCACTTTGCTTTTAATTTTTAGAGCAGGAGAGGGTGCTCTAATCTCTCAGTCTGACCTCCCCCCTCAGCCTGGCCAAGCAGCCTCCCAGGAGCTGCTGCTGCTCTGAGCTCTCCCAGCATTCTGGATACAAAATGTGTTTTGTAATGAATTATACCAGAGGGTGCTGCTGAATAAAGCTGATTTCTCTGGAAAATCTCTACTGTCAGCAGAGACAAGGAAAAGGTTTTATTCATGTTCTGCTCTCCCTGAAGAAAAGTCTCATATCTCAACTGATTATAGAGAAATTTGAGGAAGAGCAGTACAGCAACACTCACATTAGACTTTCTTCACATCCTCTGAGCCCTAATTAAAAACTACAACCTTGGAGGATCTACCAGGTTCCTACATCTATTATTCCAACGGCTAATTACCCTCAACATTAAAAACACCCACTTCAGATCTAGGGTGTCTAGCTTTAGCTTCCTGCAACTGGCTCTCACTCTGACTTTGCCTGAGAAAAAAAAACCAAAACAGAAAGCACAATAAATATCACCTCCCTGTAGACATTTGCACACCATAATTAGCTCACATCCCAGTCATTCTCTGGGCAAAATAAATAAACAGCTCGTTAAGGCTTTTGCCATAGAGCATGCTTTCGGGATTCCATCTTTGCAATGTTCTTTTAACATTCATTTTTAATTTTCTCTCTTTTGGCTAAATTGAAAACAGTATCAATTAGTAAGCCTCACTCCTTAATGCTGAATATAGGAGTCATGGCAGCCTTTGCCACCTACTTGATTTTTCTCCTCTTTAGTTCTATAGCTTGGATGAACACAGTTGCAGAACCACTGTTTTTAAGCCCTTCTCTGCTCTCCTTAGTGCAAACATCTGCCTTGGAATGTGGTATAAATTTTTTTCCCAGATGTTTACAAACCCATTTGGTTTAGTAAGTGCTTTTCAAATATTTCCATTTAATCAGAGGTCCAGACCAATTTGGAAGTTATATGAATAGTGATTTTTCTCTCTCTTCCAGGTAATATGGTAGAGTTATTGAACAGCACTTGGGGAAAAAAATCACATCCCAGAGGCCCCACTAGAAATCACTTACAAAGGAGAGTCCTCATCTACTATTTTATGTCAAAATAGAAATTAATATTTTTAATTTTTTTTTCTGTGATGCAGACACATTGACTGTGTAACACTAATTTCCTCTTCGATATCACCTTTCTGTAGGATGACAGTTTGTAGGTATTTGGGAAGACAGCACCACCATTTAACTTCACGTGACAGAATTGTGACTTAACCACAGAAGTTATATGAAGTCTGACAGACAAGATTTATTTTCAGTCCAGCCTCATGGTCTGGCATTAGCAAACCTTCACCGTTTCACTCTTTAGAAGTTCCTCTCCTCTTTGTCCTTTCCATGACATTGAGTTTGCACCATGTCAACCCAGCCTGAGCTCACTGTCTTGACTTTGCAGCATGGAAGTATCTGATACCCCTGGGAAGGATTGTCCTGCTATGGCATATCACCCTGTTTGCAAGATGCAGTCAAGCATTTGGAAACCCTTTTTCTCAGATTATCTGATTTGCATCAGAACAGGTCATCCCTGAGTCCTGCACAGTCAAGTTCAAGTGAGTGCACTTCTTTTCCAAAATGGCTAGATTTATTTGATTTTCTTGGAAACAGATTTTGTAGCCTGTGAAATCTGATGTCTCTGGCACTGGCATTAGTGGAATATATGATGTTGCTGATATGATGTTTAGATAGTCAATATTAGAGCTGGCAGGAAAGAGTCTCATAACACCGGACGAGATATTTATACATGTATTTATTTCGGCATCAAAACCTGAGTGTTTAATTTGACAGACTTGTTTCCAGAAGCTCATTATACAGCAGTACAGAGAGAAATATTCCTCTTCCAGGGGACATTTTCAAACCTCTTAGAATACAGCATGATTCAGCCTAAGAAGTCGCTACTGTCCATAATTTTTTTTTTTTTTACATGAGACTTAGCCAGGCTGGACTTTTAATGAGCAAGTTAAAGCCATGTCTTCCCATGGGCAGGCAGGTGCTCAGCCATCTCCAGGAGAGCAGGGCCCCATCACAGATAATGGTGACTTGGGCAAACATCACTCCAAATGTCCCTTCCTTCCTTCCTTCCTTCCTTCCTTGTTCTTCCTCCCCTTTATACACTGAGCATGATGTCACACTGTCTCGAATATCCCTTTGGTCACTTGGGGTCATCTGTGCAGCCTGTGTCTCCTTCCACCCTCCCAGGCACCCCCAGCTTCCCCACAGGCATGGCAGTATGGAAAACAGAAAATCCCTTGGCTCTGTGCAAGCCCTGCTCAGCAGTAACAAAAACATCTCCATATTATCAACTCTGTTCAGCACTTATCCAGAACACAGCCCCATAACAGCTGCTGGGAAGTTAACTCTACCCCAGTCAGAAGCAGCACACTCAGTGACAACTGCAATTTCATTGGTGGCCTCAACAGAAAACCTCAGGGGAAACAGCAAACCCACACAGCACTTGTAGAGTTCAGGAAGCTTGTCATTCCTTGGATATTTAAAAAGTAAATGGCTTAAATGAAGCGTGGAAAAAAAAATCCCCAAACCAACCAACCAAAATAAAACTAAACAAAACAAAAATCACCATAAATTTTCTGGCAGACAAAGAATGATGGGTTTTGGCCAAGCCTGCACACAGTGAATGATAACAAGACTTCCAATTGCGTCAATGGACTCATGGATTGCTGACGTTTTACATGATGTCTTACCCTATGCTATGTTGCAAACTCTCCCATAACCACATAATCTCACTGGAGCATTCATCAGATCCTGACAGATCTGATAACTGGCATTTTTCCCTAAAATAAAGCCAGGAAATGACATTGAGTTGCATTTCCTTTTCACGAGGAAGGCCCATAGAGGAAATTACCAGAACATCTTCTATCCCAATAGGTCATTCCCAGCCTCTGGCATCCTTGGCAGCTTGAAGAAAATAGCCAGTTTTACAATCTTATCTAAATATCTGAGCTTTCAAATGTCTGCTGGATAGACTTCAACTTGAATACAAAACCACAGCACAGGCTACCCAGTATTGGTATTATACCTTCCTCCAGCTCTCACCTTGCCTATCAGAAAATTTGTTTTCTGTTATCATGATACCCAGATGTCTTGCCACAATTAGGAGCTACAGAAAATCCATAAATCAATGAATTAACTGATTAATTACTATGAAGCATGAGCTAGGTATAAACTTCCCTGGGTAGATGGAAGGTCTCAGCAGGCATCAGCCTCCAGCAACCTGATGTCTTCATCTCTTCTGCTTCAGCTATGTATACAGACATATACATATATATCTTCAGTTCACAGAGACATAGAATCACAGAGTAGTTTGAGTTGGAAGGGGCCCTCAAGACCATCTAGTTCCAACTCCCCTGCTGTGGGCAGAGACACATCCAACCAGATCAGGTGGCTCAAAGCCCCATCCAACCTGGCCTTGAACACTTTCACAGCTTCTCTGTGTAACCCATGCCAGTACCTTACCACCCTCACAAGGTAAAACTGTCTTACCAATATCTAATCTCACCATGCCCTCCATCAGTTTGAAGCCATTCCCCCTTGTCATATCACTCCGTGTCCTTGTCAGAAGTCCCTCTCCAGCTCTCTTGTAGCCCCCTTATGTACTGGGAGGGGCTCTAAGGGATCCCCAAAGCCATCCCTTCTCCAGGTTGAACAACTCCAGTTCCCTCAGCCTATCTCCATAGCAGAGGTGCTCCAGCCCTCTGAGCACCTTCATGGCCTCTGCTGGACTCACCCAAACAAGGCTACATCCTTCTTGTGTGTGTGTGGTGTGTGTGTGTGTGTGTGTGTGTGTGTATGTGTGTATGTGTGTGTATCTCCTCTGGGCTGCTCTTGCAATGTCTGATGACAGATTTGCATTGCATTGTGGCAGGAGAGTCACCACATTTCTTCACCCTGGTTCTGTTTCTCTTGACTCCCTCCAAAGCCCTCTCCCATGAAAACCGATGCTCTGCCCCAGCCTTCCCACTAATCCCCTCTGTATCCACAGAGCTGGACCAGTGCCTGCTCAATTTGCTGGAATTTAACTGGCCTTATTTCAGGCTGACATAAAAGCTAATCTGAAGGATTACTGGCATTTTAAAAAACTCTAGTTAAAGCCTGTCTGACAACCCTTCCTCTCTAAAGGAAATATTTTCATCATTTCCAGAGCCTGGATAAAGTTTAATGAGAGTCAATATACCTTGTTTCAGAGTACATTTACTTTTTAGTGCCTATTAATTGTCATTTATAAAGGCAACCCTTGACATGACTATTTCCAGGGGACATTCAAACCACATGGATGGTTGCAGATGGTTATTTTGTAGTGCTGCTCAAACTCAGTTAACCCATCTAGAGTAACACATCTGTTAAACACATGCTTTAATTCTTCAGCAAGACCAGAGATAACCGAGCAAAACACATCCCAGGATCACTTTTTCTTTGCCTTCTGGGATTATAAAAGTAATCAGTCCTAACTGCCACCCAAAGAACAACGCCTGCAATTCAACTAATCACAGAAGGGAGAAAAAAAAAAATAAAATTATCAATTGTTCGTGTAGTCCTTCATGCTAACAGTATGATTTTCTTTTTGTGGAATTATAATTTAATGAAGATGTTGACAGAAGCAAGACAAAGGATAAAGCTTGCCATGTTTCAAACCTGCTGTCTGCAGGAGTCCCAAACAGGCCCCCAGGTGTTAATCCCTTCATCTGAAACACGCACATCCAGGCTAACACCTCGCTAAGTCCCCATTAGCTGCTGCTGCACAGCATGGAATGCTACAGCAGGACAAGTGGGGAATGCCCTCGGAGAGAAGGAGAGGAAAACAGATCAAAACTGTCTGTGAAAATGAGTACTGACCCAGAAAACAGACAGGCGTTTTTAAGTACCAGCAGCCTGCTGTGTCCTGGTACAGCTTTTCCAGGTGGCCATCATGAAGGGTGCCTTCCCAAGCAGTGAGAGAAATAAACAGCATGTTCCTCATGGAAAAGAAAAGCCTTCAGAGAAATCTGACTTTTTAAGTACATCTGTGGCTGAAAACCAGGGCATTAACAGTTGGGGATCAGCACAGCATCACTGCACTTCGTGAAACAATTTACTTCAGACAGGATGAATGAAGAAAGAGTCCCAAGAGCTGCAGCTCATCTCTTCTGGTGCCCATTTAAGGGAATTGATAATATCTTTGTCTCTTTGGATGTGAAAGTGTCTCTGCTGATTAAAACTCCCTGACGACCTACATCTCCTAAGCTGATAATGATAAGCCTCTCAGGCCGACGGTGTGCTGCTCTGATACCTCCAGCACTGCTGTGCATGGGGAGCAGACACGAGCCCAGGCAGCCATTGCTGAGAGCTCTGCAAGCCAGAATGGAAATCTTGAGTGCTCAGAGCCATGGGAGAAAAAGGGAAACATCCAGGTCTGGGAAAGCAGCAAAACTGCTGCCTAAGAACCACTGGGCTTGCCATGGGCAGATCCAGTGGCACAAATCTCTGCCTGTATTTGTAGAGAGAACTGCAGGGAGATTCACCAAAGGAGAGTCAGAAAAGTCCTGTGCTAAACTGTCCATGGTTCTCATGGGCTGTTTCCAATTTTCTATGGTTCCAGCTTCATTGCTCTTTTCTTCCTATTACAGATCAAGCTGTTCCACAAGCATATGAGCCCAGACTCCAGCCCTTGCCAGGGCAGATCTCATTTGTCCTTTCACATCATGAGAGTGTCTTTATGAGGCTTGCAGTGCTCAAAGGTGGGCAAAACAGAGCAGTCTAGTAAGAAAGCACCTCCCCAGGTTCTAGGACTGCCTCCTTCTCAGATGGATTTAGTAAGAGCAAGATACTGGGGAGGACAGCTTGTCTTTTCCTACTAGCACTGCCAGCATCACACTGGGAAATAGGGAAACAGTCCTTGACTCCTTTCTTCTATCACTTTACCTTCTGCAGCTGTCTCTAAAGCAGACCATGTGGTCTTGTACCATAAGGCACTGGAACCTGGATTACCTTTTCCTGTGTTTTAAAGAGCAAAAGACACAACTGAACCTTGCACCTGGATCAACATCACTCTGAGTGACTGAAATAGCAAGTGCCTAATGCAGCAGGTGCAGCAAAGAGCCACCACTTCTGCTTCTTCCCTAAGACCGTAGGCATATGTGCAAGCCACATTTTACCCCATCTTGAGTAATTGATGCTGCTTTTCCTGAGCACTAGACTTGTTCAGATGAGGATCTGCCAAATGGTTTCCTATCTGGCTGACTGGGAGGAGGGGTGTTGAGGAGGAGTGTAAATACACCAGCAGTATTCCATCTGTATAATGTATATGGTATCTATGTAATATATAATGTAAATATCTATGTAAATATTCTGTCAGCTTTCAGGAGTGAAGATGTTCCTCTACAGCAGTATCAAACTCTGCTTCTGGTCCTATCCCAACCTCTGAGCATTATCCTCTGAGTGGAAAGGCCAAGGAGAAATTCTCCTGGGCCAGGAGGAATCTCAATACAGTAAAGTATGTAAGCATACTACAGTGAAGTATGTAAGGATATGCTTAACTGTAAGAATCAGCATTTTGCACATTAACTCAGCTCCATGTATTGCATTTGGGCTGGGAAAGGCTCTAGTTGCCTCTCTGGGGTTTTCTGGTGGCTATTTCCCAAGTAACAAGCTATAAGGCAAGAGGAAATGGGAAGGTTTAGACTGGATATTAGGAAAAAATCTTCCCTGGAAGAGTTGTCAAGTGCTGGATCAGGCTGCCCAAGGAAGTGGTGGGGTCAGCTCCCTGGAAGTATTCAAATGCAAGTAGTTGTGGCATTTGTGTAGGTGATGTGCTTGGCAGTGCCAGGTTAGTGATTGGACTTGATGCTCTTTGAGAGCTTTTCTAAGCTTAACAGTTCTGTGATTCTATTCTAGTTTCTAAACACTCCTGGGCCATGAGATGCAGCAGACATGGTTATGTGGGTACAGTGTGAACAGTGTTCTTCTCAGTACACCTGGGCAGGTCCAAAGAAGTGGAGGGTACTTCAGGAGGTGAAACAACTTGTTTCAGGCTATTGTGCTTTGTCATAGGCTTTTTCCAAGTCTGGGAGCAAATTATTTCACCCACCCAGCAAAGACAAGCATGGTTGTGAGGCTTGAAGAAACCATCTTGTATCAATTAGCAGGCTCTTCTCATTCATCATCTGTGTTTCTTCTTCCTCATGTTCACCACATTCTCGTGACTATAGGCAGAAGAATATCCACCTTTAATTGCCTGGTCCTGCTGCCATCCTCAGCTGCTGACTGCTTTGCCAAAGCCACAACAGAGGAGAAGTTAGAGCAAACCCAGTGTGTCTGTGCTTTGTGGCCAGCTGTCCCACATGCTTCTGCAATTCACAGCCTCCAGCCAGGGGCATGTGACACGCTGGACCTTACCTTTCATCTCCGTTGGCCTCAAGCAGCACAGTGGGTGCCTAAAGTGGCTCTGACTTGCAGGGGGGCTTATTTGTGTTCCCTCTTCCTTGGTTTTGCAAGGAGAAGATCAAAACAACCTGACATCTGGTTACACTTAGCAGCTGTGCTGGTTTATGTCATGCCTTCCTTCCCCAGTCTTTATTTTCTTTGTTAATCACCTCTGAGCCAACATAGCTGACACACGCTCCACTCGCACTCTGCATAACCCACAAGAGAGCGCTCCTCTGCTGGTAGACTGCACATTTTCCAACTGGTTAGACTGGAAAGCAATTCAGCCGGGGTAGTTTGATCCCTGGGCTCCCCTCTAATCCCCTGTTCATGCTCAAATACCAGCAAAACCAGCTCCCTGGGAATCAGACACCATGCATCAGCATCAGGTCTGTCAGAGAGGGATTTTTTTTTTTTCCAGGAAAGAGATTTCTGCAGGGTACAAGCACTTGCAAGCAAAACAAGAGAGCATGACAAGGGAGGGGATTTCTGTTATCCCAGTCACACATTTTTCCATATGTAAGTGTGATTTGCCAGTTCATCATCCAGACTAAACTGTCACTAGCAGGATTTTGATCCTTAGACCAGGCTGAAACAAGTGCTGGTAAAATATATTTCACTGTCCTCAGCCTTCTTTCTCATATTCCTTTCCAAAATAGCCTTGGATGTTCCACTAAGTCACCGAACACTGTTTGTTTCTCCAATTAAGCAGTGAGCTGCTCTGGAGAGAAGAGTGTCGAGCCTCTCTCAGCACCTCATTTTAATTAAGTTTTCCTCTTGGTGAACATCTGAGTATGACAAACAATTCAGAGGACTCCCTAAATGCCAAGCTTCCAACCACTCCTGATTTTATGTTGTACTGAGGATTTTTCCCTGCCCAGATGATCGCTGGGTCTCGCAGAGCCATGTGCACAACAGTCCTGGTGCTAATCAGCAAGTCAGAGCTGCAGCCCCTCGTCACTGCACCCTGCAGCTACAAAGTAATGCTATAAAAATACTTAATGAAGCATGATGCCTGAAAAACACCTAGCTCATTCCTGCAGGGAAGGGAAATGCCCTCAGCCATGACTAGAGCAATGCTTGGGCCCGCTGGCTGGGGGCAGGATGGTTTAGTCCGCCTGGTGTCTCTCGCACATGGCTCTGTGTCAGACAGCAGTGGAGCCTGAGGTTGATCCTCAATCCTGCTGCACTAGGAGAGAGCAAGAAGGTCTGTCTTCTTCAAAGCAGTGCCGCCAGGGCATTGTGGATGACAAGGTAAGCCCCTGCTGTAAAGCTGGGGAAGATGAGTGGCCCAGCACCCAGCAGTGGGTCTTGGGGCTGGCCTGGGCTTGGTGTCTTTGGATAGACGTCAATGGACATTGGTTGAGAAGCCAGGTCCTCCAAAAATGCCTTAGACATTGAGTTTGTCTCTCCCAATATCCATTGAAGTTTCTTTTCCTCCCAGCACAGCCCTTTAGCTGTAAGAAATCCCCTCCCAGCTGTGCCTGTTGGCAGATGTGTCCCCTCCAGCGTCACTGGTGGGATTCAAACCCTCCAGCTGATGCTGGGGTGTGTTTCCATGCCCACAGGGTAACTGGATTCCGATGTAAGTTAGTCTTTTTGGAGCCATGAGGGAGCTGGAAAGTAGCTTAGCTCCTGCTAAAACACTGGAGAAGCTGGGTAGCCCCATTCAGTTCCACCCCCAGGTACACAGTGACATAGATGATGTCCTTTGGGTCTAACATACCCATGTGGTGTCAGACAGGCTTTAGGCAGGAATTACAAGCTCTGCTGGGCCTTCACTGCCCTAGACCATCTTCTGTTCCACACCTGAGTGGTCTCACCAATCAGCCCTCTCTTGTTCCCTGGTGCATTCTGACCTCCCCAAGGTGTCCCACCTGGCCTGCCATTGACATCTATAAAAAGCCAGTGGTCTCTCAAAGGCTATGTCACACCTGCCATCAGCAACATGCCCAGAGAAGCTGCAGGTGCCCCATCCCTGGAAGTGTCCAAGGCCAGTTTGGGTGGGGTCTGAGCAACCTGGTTTGGTGGAAGTTGTTGTTGCTGTTGGGCAGAGGGGTTGGAACTAAATGGTCTTTTAGGTCCCTTCCAACCCCAAACATTCTATGATTCTACAAAGCACAGTTTCAAATGGGAAAACCAGAGAGGGATGACAGCTGTGGATGAGAGCAGCTGAGACATGGCAAAGCCTCAGGGTCCCTGTGCATTGGGATGCTCAACCTGCTGTCCTGCCAGGGAAAGTAACCAGCTACAGTACTCATATACCAAGATAAACACGAAATTCATAGAACCAGGGGTTTAAATAATAGGTTTCTTCTGCAAATTACAGCTGCAAGCAGCCTGTCTCTGTGTCAGAAGGATCATCTTCAGATTTTACCAAAACCACTGTTGGAAAAAAAGGGGGAAATGCTAATTGCTGTTTTAGATGGCATGGGGTTCAACACTAGTTTTCTAATTTCTTTTTCATACAGTACTTTAACTTGTCCTTTCACAGCTGAGGGCTCAGTATATGCATGGTAATTGGTGTTTAGATACTGCCCCTAAGTTGAGGGTCTGACATAGCTTTGCTGCCCATAAAGAGGGTTTTTAAAGGAAACCACATACTACCTTGAATGGATGGAGCTAATGGAGGGATGTCACTACAAGTAAATTTCCTTGAGATGGTGGCTCCAGGTCCAAGTGTACACAGGCATGTGTGTACTGCTGTAACTGAGCAATCAGGGGTGTAAGAGGGATTGCTTTGGGTCAGCATTGAACTCTGAAATCTTCTAGAAATGTTCAAACATTCTCTAGGCAAGATTTTCTCTCTCTCAGAACTCTGCTTAAACTCCCTTCAACTCATAAAGCACCTTCCATCTGCAATTCCCCCTCCTGAGCAGGGAGACACTGGGATGAGGTGTTGGTGTCTAGCTCCTTCCCTGCCATGACACAAGGCGTGGAAATGAATGCACCCCTTCAGCTGGGTGATAAAAGAGGGGGATTAAAACACCTCTGGCCATGTCTGTAATGTGTAGACAATATCTCCTGAACTCACACGGTTGTTGAGAAGAAAAAGACGTAAAAATGAGATACTCCATTGCTATGGAAACAGGAGCCATTGAATTATGGGTGGATGTAGTCAAGCCAAAATGACCATGGAAGTGCACTTGTGTCTCCAGCTCTCTGTTTATACAGGTCTTTTTCCACTGATGTTCCCATTCTCTGCTATTCCAGGAACAGAACACAAAATGTTGTCTCCACTCCCTGGCCAGAGCATGTGGTCTCCCACAAGGATTTTATGTATCTTTATCAACATTCTACATTTCTGAGGTCTTGTAAAATATATAGGTCTCCCCCACAGTTTGCTTGGTGCTAACCCCTGTTATTTCATTGTCTGGCAGTAAAACAGATAAAGAGAAGAAAGGCAACCAATTCCCCTTGGTGGACAGCTGTGCTGATGCTGAAGGAGCTCCCAGCAAGGAATACAGAAAGGGCTGTGCTCTGCTGTGAGTTAGCTTTTGCAGTAGGGGAAAGGACCGTGTTAAAGGATCTGTTTTGCACAAAACTTGTCCAAACCTCACCCCTGGAGCTGAACCCTTCAGCTGGGTGGACATCTTTATTTACAGCATCCATTTCATCACAAGGAAGCCTTGTTCCAGGGAAGAAGACACATTGTTCCAGGGAGACAAATCCTTGACACCAAGCAGTGACTAAGCAAAGATGAGGTGTAGTAAGAAAGGAGGATAAAGTTTATTGCTAACCAGATTTCAGCTTGCATGAGCTGAAATTGAGTATAAATAGGCAGGTCAAGACCTGTATATTTATACTTAGTTGGGCCAATTTTCACTTAGTTTAGTTCAGAGGGAAATGAGGACAAAGAACTGACTACATGATGAAGGAAACTAAACAGCAACAACCTAGAGCTCAACAGTGTTGGCTTAGACTTCCGTGCTAAATGAATGCGATGCATGAGGGCAAACACATCAGGCTGAGGTTTTGGGGTCTTTTTGGAGGCATAGATTGTGGCTCAGGCATACTGCCAACATCAAGGTTTCCTTGGGAGCTTGAATATGGCACACTCTGGATGTAGGAAATAAGGGAAGAAGGAAGAAACAGAGCTGGAAGAGGGGAAGTGATAGCTGTCCTGGCATTGCTGTCTTGGACACAGTCTGAGCAGTACTATACATACATACATATATACATACATATATATACATAGCAGTACACCCCAGAGGTGAAGAATATTCCTCAGTAGAACAGATGAAACAACACAGTCCAAAGAGACTGATGGAAAACCAGCAAGAGCATGGCACATCTTCCCAGAAGATGATAGAAAATTCAAATTCAGCAGAAAAGCCCCAATCCCATAAGAACTAGAAACTCATAAAGCAAGAAAGCAAAAAGAAACAACGACATGCGCATATGCAGGAATCAGGCCCTAATTATGTTTTTCAATTTACCCTTTTTCCTGTATGAGAGGTTGTATTTCCATTTAACATTGGTTAAAGTGGGTCATATCTCTAAAGAGCAAAGGATAAATGCCTATTCCTGGCTATCATTGCCCCATGCTGAGAGTTGTTTTGCAGACTTTCTAAACCTCTGCAGCAATTTGTTATGAAGCAAACACTTATGCTTAACTTTTAAGCAGCATAGATCTCCATATAAGTCTATAATATATGCAGAGGATCATTAAAATTTTATTGTGCAATTCTGGAGGGAGAAAAAAAACCAAACCGAAAACAAAAAAACAAGCTAGCAAGCGAAATTTTGAATATAAATGGGGTATGTTTACCTAGTGTGATATTTTTACTAGAGATGAAACAGAGGTGTTTTGGGGCTGTTTGCCCAAAAGAAATTTAAAACAGGCTTGTGTAAGAGGAAGAAGGTGAAATCCCGTAAGCCTTTGTTGACACCCTCCAAGCATAACTTTCCAGATGCTTCTAATAAGCCTCAAGGTACAAAAATGAATACAGTTCTGCAATAACACCATTGGCAATATATTAGAAAGCCTCATCAGCTCTGGTCTGATGCATTTTCCTAAGCATACAGGGAGCAGGAGGCAGAGCATAACAGCAGTAATGGATAACAGAGTTGGAAACAGATGGCAGCGATTGGAGCTCACGTCAAGTATTGAGCAACGTGGAGGTTCGGCAGGATCGGATTTGGCTTTGTGGCTTGGCCCATTTTAAAGAGAGGCATTGTTTGCAAAGATTCAGTGTGGGATTAGATTTCCAAACTCCTCAGAGTCTGAGGGATGCTTGGATAGAAAACAAAGGTCTGGGCTATTTGCTAAATAATAATAACAGCAGCTTCTGGTTGCTATGTTTGATCCAAATATTTCCTTGGAAACAAAGCACAGTAGCAGCTTATGCCAAGTCAGATGAAGCTGGTTTGAAACTGAAATCCAGATGTAAATAACAATAATCATTTGGAGGGGAAGAAGGTTACCAAAATCCCAGTTAGGTAGTCTGCAGGGGAATTTATTTACCTAGGCTGCTCTCAGGAATCATCATTTGTACCACCATGAGTGGTGCAGAGAAGGGGAAAATTATGCACTGGCAATGCATGGACTTCAGACAAAGATCGTGGTGTCAGGTTTAAAACAAGCAAGAACTGCATGTTTCTTTTCCCCTTGGTGCACAGAAATCTGCTTCTAGATGGCATAAAAAACCCCACGTGTCTGTAGTAGCTGCACACAAAGTGTAGCCCATATTCAAACTCCAGTTCAGGAGGTCTTCAAACCACTACTAAAAGCTGAGAAGGTCTGTTAGGAAAGGTTCACTTTTTCTTTCTCCATTCCACCTTATTCTACAGGTTCTTGACATGTCAGAGAAAGGATGAATCTACCCAGAAAAAACTTTCTTGCGTTTTATGCCTAGTTTCCAAATCTGTCTCATTCCCAGAAATTATCATTCAAATCACTACTGTAATATGAAGAAATTAAAAGTGTTTAGCTGTGATAAAAGCTTATGAGTGATGAATGCAATGTCCTAAGAGCTGTCGTTCCAGACAATATGTGTCATTCCATGTCACAGCAGTGAATGTCTGAAAATTCTGCCAAAATGAAACAATCTGGGAAGATATGATCCTGATGGGCAACTGCCAAGACCTGGGAGGATGACTCTGTAGTTAGTAGATGTAGCAATAGTTTTGCTAATTATTGGCTTCCTTTATAAGTCTGACTCCACAGTGTACTTCATACTTTTGAAAAGAGAACTACATTGTTCAAGTGTAGGAAAGAAATAAACAGTGAGCAAGCCTTTCTTCAGCTGCAATAAAAAATGACATCTTGGTGTGATTGGCAGATGACTAGTCAAGCTAGGCTCTGGTTCACTCTTTCAGACTCTCACATCCCCAAATAAACCAACACAATTCTCACTTTTGTCCCCTTAGATATCTGCCAATGTAGTTTCATCCTGTTTTGCACACCAAGGTGTCTTGTGCCCAATTAGAAACTAGCATGATCAATGATTATTATTAATGATGGCCATATGTTTCTACCAGGAAGCAACTTATATTCTCTTCAGCAGAATGAAGCTTCTGCTTCAATGTTTCTCTCTGTTCCAGCTTGAGGGCTTACACTGAGGTGTTGGCAGCTGCACAACCACCTCCTCCAAGGTACCCGGTGGAAATCTTGTGCCCAGATGCAATGTCTTTCGTCTAGTCACAGGACTGACTTTTTGACGTTTCATTGAGCATCTCCTGGGCTAAGGAGGGGTCTGAGTCAGGACAGCAAGGGTGAGTCCAGTTGCAACAGTAAGTGCGAGGGGAAAGAATTTGCACTTAGGAGAGAAGGACTTGAACAACCTTGCCAAGAAGGCTGCTACTACACAGAAATATGTGTGACCAAATATTCCCATTTCAGCACACCATGGCATCATAAAGGGTAAGAAATCCTTCCCTTCACCACCTTGAGAGGCAAGATCTGAGTTGAAGCATCACATGTATCAGTTGTGATTTTTAAGGGCTCCCCGCTGGTTCTTCCTGTTAATGTGGCACTTAAATTAAATGGTCCTGCAATTCAGTAGTAAAGGAGACACTTATTTCCTGGTTTTGGCTAAGAGAGATGTAGAAGAGCATCTACATCTGGGGCACTAGATAGTTCATAGCACAAGATATTGTAACATGCAAGCTCATCTGCAGCAAGACCAAGATACATCCCTTTGTAACATACCTTCTTTCCAAGGAAGGATTGCTCATCACATCACCTGTGCTATACCTTGACATCTCTGTAACAGCTTCCCTCCACAGTGATGCTGAGCAGCTTGTGATCTGGCAAGTTGCACAGTGATTCCTGGAACTGATGTGGGGCAGTTTAGGGACAACACTATGAAACATCACCATCTGCCCAGTCTTGATTTTTTGGCCATGAGCCTGTTTCTCTTACCCCATGAATATAGAGATCTCAATGCAAATATTGTCCTATTCATTCAGGCCATAATACAGGCCTTATTTAAAGCTTAATTTGTTCTGTGCTGAAATGAGAATAAAATTTCAGGATTTGATGGCAATTGTTAGACGGGACTGGAAACGAATTTTTGGGAAATGTTTTCTCAGTTTCTCATTATGTTGCACATTTTTTAAAACACTTTTCCAGTGTTATTTCCTGGGAAGTTTAGATAGAAATAGGTCCCCTGTTACTGAGGATTTCATCTCCTCCTGTTCAGCATCAGATGTCATGTGTGGTTACTACAGCAGTGTCTCTTTGATGTTTGCAGATGGAAGATGGCAGTGCACAGCAGGACACAATAAAAAGCAACGGAAATGTTGTTTGCCCTAGTTTCATAGGGAAAGGAGCACTATGCAGTCATGCTACCTTTGTGACTGCCTCTCTGTAAGCGTCTTTGCCTGCCTAACCTTTCAGTCCTCTTCTTTTTTCCCCAAGTATCTTTGAACATGCTTCAAAAATTCAGTTACTTTTGACAGAAAGTTGGATACCTCAGACATACTCTAGAGCTAAAGACTTTCTGCTCATACTCAGTGGAGAAAACCTTTACTGGTTGTCCAGAGGGAAATTCTGCAGAAAAGCCTGAACCCTCACATGGAGTTAGAGGATCAACCACAAGACAGAGATCTACAGGAAGGCAGGTTTTGGTAACACCACATGTTGGAGTGAGCCGTCACTGTAATGAATATGGCTGAAGGAAAGAAGTACAGAAACACTACAAGCTCTTGTCTCCACTAGGAAAGCGTTATGTCCAAGTCAACTGACCTCAGGCAATATTTAGCAAAATATAGCAGTTTGCAGAGACAATTTCCTATTTTGTTCTGGTTTTTTCTCCTGTGTGTAAGTCATTACAGTGGATCTGCAGGACCCTTAACTCAGTGGGTTTTTTTTATTAGTATTGTGGTAGATGTAATGAGCCCCTGCAACCCTTAAAGAAATATGGTACAAACAGAGAGCTGATAAAGTAGCCTGTGGGCAAAAATCAAAAGATAAATAGTACATGGAATAAGAATATAAGCAGTAATTGTGTGCTCCCAGCCCAGAGAACCAACTGTATCCTGGGCTGCATCAGGAGCTGCACAGCCATAGCAAGTCAAGGGAGAGGATTCTCCCTGTCTGCTCTGGTGAAAACCCACCTGCAGTGTAGCTCTGGGACCCCCAACATAGGAAAGTAGTGGACATGAAGATGATCATGGGGCTGGAGCACCTCTATGGAGACAGGCTGAGAGTATTCAGCCTGGAAAAGGGAAGATTTCAGGGAGACCTTATTGTGGCCTTCCAGTACCTGAAGAAGAGAGCTGGAGAGGGACTTTGGACGAGGGCATAGAGTGACAGGACAAGAGGGAATGGCTTGAAACTGATAGAGTGCAGGTTTAAATCAGATATTAGGAAGAAATTCTTTATGATGAGAGTGGTGAGGCACTGGCATAGGCTGCCCAGCCCCTTCCCTGGAAGTGCTCAAGGTCAGGCTGGATGAGGTTTGGAGCAACCTGGTGTAGCAGAAGATGTCCCGGTCCATGGCAGGAGGGTTTGGAACAAAGTGATCTCTAAGGTTCCTTACAGCCCAACCCACTCTGCCCTTCTGTAGTTACCCTGGAGCTGCCCTGGCCAGCAGTAAGTGGGTAGGTTACTGCTCCTGTGAAGTGACACACTTCAGGAATTTGGTTTGACTTTTATAGAGCTAGTTGATGTCTACCTCCAAGGCAGAAGTAATTTCTTGTCTGCCAGTCTCAGTACAAGACATAGAGACTAACTCCAGCCTTCAGGGGCTGTGGAGAGTTTTACTTGTAAAAGGGCAATTGCAGGGCGTGTGTGAGACTCTAAAGGTGGATATTCCTGTTTCCTATCTCTCTCTCAGGAGTGTCGTGTTGCTGCTCTCCAGACTCCACACATCAGGTCCTGGATAGAAGAAAGGGAGATGGAAATGCTTTCTAACAGCAATCTCTGAGCATCCGTTCTGCACAGATCACCCCCTTGTCATGGCTTTTGTTGCTCTATGACCTCACAGCCCAGTTCAGCTGCCCAGATAACCCTTTATTTGTGTCCACAGCATCTCTCATTTCTTAGGAATGTCCAAGAGATTTTTGTCAAATCCCTCCAAGAAGCTGTGAGGTTAAGAAGAGCTATGGGACATCTGAACGGGCCTGTTCTAGCACTTGCATCTGCAATCCACCCTGAATTTTCTGTCATTAAGCCTGGCATAACTCTGGGCCTGGATTTGCCTGCCCACACAAGACATCCATTATTTAGTGTGTTGGTATAGCCCTCCCCAACAAGGCTTTCTGGAGGCCTCCAACAGTTTCCTCCTCCAGGATAACTCAGCAATGACAAGCCCCATCCAGGAAATATGACCTTATATTGGAAAAGGTGGAGCCATTCAAAAGTGGTTGATGCAATTTTACTGAGTAGCACAGGGCAAAGCAAGTAAAGAAAATCCTTTCCACCCAAGAAACCTCATTCAACGTGATGGTGAAAACACAGCACCAGCCTTTTAAAATTTCCTTTTCTGAGAGTTTGGAAAAGCTTGGATAAAACTTATCTCCCTAGCAGTCTCTTAAGAGATCCTTCAAGGAAAATGTGTGGTGCCTCTGTCCTGTGCCATGTAGCCTGTACCAGCCCCAGGCTACAATGAGGGAACTGCAGGAGGGAAGCCAAGGGACCAGGCACTAAAGTTGAAGCTGTGTTTCTTTCTCTATAGCTAGTTCCACTATTGTCACAGTGTAACTAGCCCCAGGCCATCTCCCACATGTCAAAGCAGAGGAGCAGAGGTGCATTGTACTTCTTTGTCTCTCCTTCATGCAAAGCAGATGTGCTTTTTTTCAAACTCACCTTGTAGTAGAAAAAAAGGAGTGTGAATGCTGGTCTTTTGAACCCAACATTTTTGTCCAGTCCCCTAAGACATCATTGCTTTAAGAGGCTCCAGGGACTCTGATCAGCAGAGCTTCTAATTTCCTGAGGTTCTTTAAGCACCTAAAACATGGACTAGAAGAACGTCTTGGATTTAAGGGCTCTTGACTGTCTCCTAGGACACAGAAGGAATGGCACATCCACATGGACACACAGAGGGGGCTCTCCTGCTCCCTGCAGCCTCACACAGTCAGTGTCAAAGGATTTTCAGGCTCACAGTTCTCTGCAGTGGAACATGAGAGCTTCTGGGCTGAGTTTCTGTCCACCCTTACCTTGCAGCATTTCTGGGCCTCAGCAGTCACCTTGTATGCTGCAGACCTCCTGCAGGCCCACCAGGATCCAAGCTCACTGGAACCAGCTCCTGGGATTTTCCCAGACTCTCATCCATGTGCCTGACAGGTTCCTTTGACAGCCAGGGATTTGTCCCCAGGTAGACAGTTTCAGTAGAGTGCTTTGAGGAAACTGGTTTTCCATCGGTCTGTGGCTACCTGTGGCAGCTTAATGGAAAGTAATGATCCTCCATGAACCCTCTAAATGAAAGCCATTAACTGAACTGATGAGAGAAATTGAATCATTGTCTCACCCAATACTTCCAATTTACCTGCCAGTTCATCTTGTCCAAGACGTGCTGAACATGAACATAGTCTCTGTCAGTCACCAAGTTGCAGGCAGAGAGAGATCCCTCCTTGGCTCCCCAAGAAAGTAAAAATGTGCTAGCAGAGTCCTTGGACAATTGCAGACTGACTTTTATAACTTACTCTCTGTCCTCTTAATCTGACCTAATTTGAGGTCAATTTTTTTCCCTGGTGCTTTGCATGGACAGCAAGTGTGCCTCCCCCAAATCAAGTCCACTCCTGCCTGAGGCTGAGAGCACACAGTGGTTGCAATATCAACGGTCACATTCATGCTGTCTTATCAGAGGCAGCCTGACACTTTTAGAGAGACCAAATTTAGTGACTGCACAGACATTAGACATGGAAATATCAAGACAAACAGGAATACATGGTTTCCAGGATGCACTTGAGCAGAAGATCCCAAGTTGTCCCAGCATTCAGCATGGCCTCAGTCCACTGGCAGGCAGCATGGCAGACTGGAAAGTAGAGTTTTCTGCAGATTTCCCAGATTGAGGCAATATCTAACAAATTAGCATCCCTAAAACTGGGATACTTGCAAACCAGTTTGATGGCCAGGGCACAGGGGTGCCTTGTGAGCACTTACTGTAAAACACAGAGAACTTAACTCAGCAATGTATAAGAAGTCCTATTTTTTTTTTTTTCTTACTCATCATGCATCCAGCTATGGGCAAAGGGAACATTTTTGTCCTTGGTGATGTTTGATGAGGTAGATTTAATCAGACAGGACATTGGTAGTGCTGTGTTAGCCCATCTATTATTCAGGTTTTGTTTCTGCTGGTCCCTAGATGGATTGGTGTGTCTCCCAGACGTTCTTCCCTGTTCGTGCAATGTCTTTTTGTTTTTGTGGTCGATAACCTTGTGCCTGGTGTGTGCAAATCTAATTATATTTTGGTCTAACAGAAAATGTCAGCTTGCACATACTTCCAAGAATGATGGATATCCTATCTCTGGAAATAGCAGAGCCACAAATGGGAATTATCCACGGCTGTGAAGTTAACGTAGTCTGTTTGCAAAATGGAATAGAAATAAAATAAAATAAAATAAAATAAAATAAAATAAAATAAAATAAAATAAAATAAAATAAAATAAAATAAAATAATAAAATAAATAAAATCCCCAAATCACAACATGGCTTTATTCTTTGCTTCTGTAAAACTACAGCAATAAATGGAAAATAGCAGCAAAGAAGGAGATAATAGTGCACAGATGAGGTGTGCAGGAGACATAAAGATAAAATCTCTGTTGTGGCTCCTACTGTTTCTTGCTGTGTGATCTTGGTGAGAGTTCATTTTAACCATCTCTTTTCTGTGCTGGCATTTTCCTGCCTCTTCTTCTTCATCATTCATTCTGAATTCATGCTGGCCTTCTCCTGCTGCTCCCGAAAATGTATGGATCCTCATCAGAAAAGACCACCAACCTTGAAATATCATCTTTTGCACTACTGCCTGTCTCCATCAGTTCTCTGTTATCTTAGCCCAACAAAGACCCTCTCTTGGAGCTGCTTGTGTGCTTAAAGCACATACAATGTTTTTGCAAAACTAGGGGCTGAGGCCATCAGGAGATGCAAGGCAGATGCCCCAACACTATGGACACACAATGTTTTCAACAAGCTCTGCCTGCTTTCCCAAAAAGCTTGCAGAGCTCCCTGAATACACAATTTTAAGTAGGTTTTATTTAGAGTAACTGTGGTTTTGTTTTTTTTTTTTATTGTGTTCTGTCTCTATAGATTTTCTGATACTGTGGTGGCTGGAAAGGCTCTTGGTGTTCATGTTGCAAAATGCACTGTGTGTAAAATGGGATGTTGTTGACAAAACTTACAGATGACTGAAGCTCATCAACAGTAGCAAGCAGCTGGTGTTAGTCAAGATGCAAATTAGTTTTCCATGTCAGGAAGGAAGGCACAAATAATCATCCCAAAACTCAGCCATCAAGACCTACTTCTGTCATTTAGGATCCCATACAGCTCCAGGACATAAAGCCTCCTGAACTTATGGGAATGCCTCGGTGCAAACAACAGCCCAGCTACAATCTCTTTGGATTCAGGATTCCTCCCGCTGATTGCCAAAATTAGGATGCAGCTAATTTAGTAAAACTGAATGGCTGAGCTCTATGGAGCATGACTTTCATCTGGTGGCTCGAGAGATCCTGTCCAATTTTCACTGGCCCTTTTGGTTCAGATGCCATTGGAAGGCAGTGGCAGACCCCAATTATAGACATCTGTGAGTAATGCATCTCACAGCTGCTGTGCTATAACGGGCAGGGAGAACTTCAGGCAGCAGCCAACATTTTCACGGAGCTCCGGATGCCGCGTCTCCACTTGGTGCAGAGCAGCTGCTCAGGCTGGGAGTCAGGCAGCTCCTGGGGAAGCACATCCCACAGGGGAGGCCGGTGCTTGTAGAAAGAACCAGCTGTACCTGGGATGAGAAGGTGGTCCTCGCTCCCAAGGGAGGTTCAGCCTACTGGGCCACAACAATCACTGTCTCCAGAAGGGGCAAAAATGTTGAAGGAAGATATTGAGCCTGAAGAGACAAGCCAGGAGACACAGAGAAGAATAATACAAAAAGAAAAGACCATGGGTGTTATCCCAGGGTAGCTCTTCTCCTGTCAACATGGTCAGACTGTGAAGTCCACAAGGCAGGATTGACAGACAGCATCATATAGAGGGAGATACTCCCTCGCTATCAGTTTGGTCCTGGTCCTAAGATACCTTGTGCTCTGTCTGCCCTCTGCTTCTCTCTTTTGTGTCAGGCTTTCTCTTCATTTGTCCTCACAGATGTCACACTTCTAGCATATCATATCTAGCTCTCTTGGGACTCTGGAAGCAGCAAATAGGTCTGTGGGGTTAGAAATAGGATCCAGCTATAAATAGTGTGATAACAACCTGCAAATAAACTGAAGGCCGAAAGTGTAATGGCAGAGAGGCTGTCACCATGTGTGGGAGATGCTGTTTTCCCTGCTACTGGCAGTCCAGAACAGTGGCTATGACCCATCCATGGACAACATCCAAGTTGCCATGTGTTCAGACAGGGAAGAATTCAAGCTCAGCCCCCATTCCTCACAGCCCCTGCTATTTCTAGCTCCCTTTCGTGTGTGTGTGTGTGTTTTAAATAGATACAATCTTTAAATAGTCATGACTCCAGATGGTAGTTTTCAAATAAATTCAAGTGATGGACTGTGGTCTGACTGAGTGCTCTGGGGCAAGGTCTGGTTTCTTACCATAGCTTTGGTCCTAGGATCCAGATGAATCAACACCAAGACATTCAGGATGCAGCACCTGAACTGTTTGATGCTGGGCTTTGTTTTGCATTGAGTGGCTGGTTAAAAAGTTCTTCTAAACTTTTTCCCAGGCAGATAGCCCATCACCTGGGTGAAGCACAGCCCTGTTCCTCAGGGCACCTGGAATGCACTCAGATACAAAGTCCTCGACACCACAGTGACTGCCTGGAGGCAGTGGACAAGGAACAGGACATAAAGCAGTGCAGAACTTGCCTACTGGCTTCAAACACACATGATAGATTATAGTGCTTGGTGTGTTTTACAGTTTGGATGAGGAATGTCCAGGCCTGCAGAAGCTTTCACCTGGTTTTAACTGCCAGATACCATAAACCAAAAGTTCCTCTGGAAACCTCTGCCAGCAAAAACCAATCTGTTTATAAAATATCTGATCACATTTGTACACCTGAGTTTAAACTGGGCTTGTTAAACTGACCAGGTCTGAGTCTGTTCTCAGTCAGTTTCTGCAACTATAAAACAGGGACAAGAGAGAAATAAAGACCAACAGCTCCTTGTAAGCAAACCCACTTTTCTGCCAGACTTAATCTGTGAGTCACAGGACCTGTTCACATCCCCCTGTGCCCATCTTCCAACATTTTGGTCAGCCATTGAAAATGCATTTGAAGCAAAAATCTGCTCATCCTCTCTGTTAGCTTTGCAAACCTGGTCATTGAGTGATACAGAAACTGAATCAAAATAACGCTGCAGGCTTTGAAGACTGCAAAATGTTGCAGCTGTTAAAAACATCTGCATGCCAGAAGGAGGAGGATTCAGTTTTCCTGGCCAGAGCATGATCCTGACTGGTCTCAATGGAAATCTTATTATGTGAAATGCTGCCCAACGTGATGATGTGCTCAGCTCTCCTTGGCCAAGTGCACTGTGCATTGGCTGGTGCATCGCCCTCCAATACAACCAGTCTTGACAATTTCTAGAAGTAGGATTTGGACTAGAACAATATCCATAAACTGTGCAGGAGTAGCTGCTTTACTTTGTTTGGCCATGCCTCTGCAGGGCTGATTCAACAGACTTGGTTCAGAGCTGGGAGCCCACCATAAGGCAAATCTCCCTGCTAGGGTGGGGCAGGCACATATTTTTTACGTGACAGCTATGCAAACACAGCACTGTGGTAATTCATAAAACAGGGATAATGCAAGAAGTCATTAAATTCTTGCCTTCTGGCAGAGACACTGAATGGCATCATGCTGCGTAACCTCATCCAGCAAACCACGCCTTGGCCCAGCTTCCCTATGGGGATAGTTTTTAAGGATGGTTAGCAGACAGGGAAGGGCACCAGGATTCAGCATCTTTTCAGCATAAGATGTACCTGTCTGGCTGTACATTTGTTTCCCCTCCACAGGCAGAGACCTGACTCTCCACTACACAAGGGTGATACCTGCCTGAGGTTATGAAAAGCAATGAAACAATGAAAAGGGGGTGAAGGCAAGTCCTGTTAGTCCTCCCTCTTCCTCACACAGCCACCACCTAAAAAGAGTGGAAGTTTTCTTCACTTTTGGTGAAAGAACATCTTGGTTTTAATCACTGCTTCCTGAAAACGAACATGATTCACTTTCAGCACTTTTCACTGACCACCTCAAACCCTCCACAACATCTAAGTGCTTCACAGAGACAGATTTTAGTGCAAATCCAAAGATGGGATTTTAAGCCCTATCTGCTGATCTCAGTAGAACTTCATAGCTCCTCAGAGCTCATTTGCTAAGGAGCAGGCCCAGTGCACATGAGACTTTTCCAGCCTGATATGTGCTTCCAGCCACAACAGTCTCCAACAGGGCAATAAGGTGTGACTCATGAGGCTGAAGGGGTTTGCAGCTCAGGAGTAGGACTGCATGCCCTAAACACATGAAGGTGATTTATGGGCTGCCTCCTGAGTCACATCCTCAGCCGATCACATTCTGCCCATGTATTTTTGTGCATTCCCATCAGACCATCTTGTCAACACAGACTGCAGTTCTGAAGTCACCAGGGATGCACCCTCCTCGTCACCAGATGATCAATGCCTCAGGGAGCACGCAGGTGTGGTGCTTAGGGGCATGGGATAGTGGTGGACCTGGCAGTGTCTGGTTAGTGGTCAGACTCAATGGTCTTCTGTCTTTTCCAACCTTGATGATACTGTAATTCTGATCCATCAGCTTTTAGGCAGCCCTGACCCAAAACCCACACATACAGTGCTGTGCTATAGCATGAGAGAAAAATATCAGGGACATGATCCAGCTGTAGAGCCCAAGTCCTGCTCTAATCTGCTCCTTCTTGTGTCCAGAGCACTCTGCATGGGCAGTGACTTCATCCCTGTTTTCACACACCATGTAGATACACCCAGAGTCACTAATTAATGTATAAATCAGGAAAGGAGGGCAAAAGTTTTCTTTCTGGTATTCTTCATCTCTTCATTCTCTGATTTCTTTTCCATCAAATGGGGAATTAATCATTCTCCCATCTTCCACTGGAGGACTGCAAGGGATTCATAAGGCAACATGCGTAGGACATGTCAAAGCTTTCAGCATGAAATCTTCTCCCACAGGTCCCATAGAGCTGCACACCTGTTCTGCAGACACATGGAGAGCTGCTTTACTCTGCAGAAGTGGAGACACCAGGGCCCCATCATGAGGTGGTGTTGGAAATCCTTGTCCTGAGCTAGCTCAGCCAGCTTTTCCTGGAAGAGAATACCAGCTCCACTCAGATGAGTAACTCCTGTTACTTTATGCTTTGGAGATTTGAGAGCCTCCTCCACCACATTTCCCTCACCTCAGACCCCATAATTCTGGGGCCCCCTCTGGTGTTTCGTTAGGTTTCTTGTATTAAGGCTTCACGTACAATGTAGTGAAGTGACAGGGGGCAGCCAGGCCTTGTGGGACTCTTTGTCTCAGGTTTTGTAGGAGCTGCTATTGTCAAGGCGTTTGACGGGCCCACAACACAAATGTAAAGACAATTTAATGACTTACTACTTTTAATTGGGGGTGTGGAGAAGGAAAATAAAGAAGAAAGTGCCTGGCTGAGTTGGTGCCAGAGGGCTCAGGTGGGAATTTATTGTAGCAGCTCCCAAGATTGCTAATTCCTTTTAGGAATGTATTGTGTAGGAACACAGCCTCCACCACAGAGGTGATTAAGGGTCCAGAGATGGAGGTGAAAGAATGGTTGAATGAGTTAGAGTGGGAACAACAACTCCAGGTGGGCTCAAATCCACACAAGCTTTTAGAGGAATTCTGTAGGAAATCAGGGCAGGTTATGGAGGGGAAGAGATTTCCATGCTCCCTCAGAGAATGCTTGGCCTGCAAAAAGTGTTCAGCAACTGCCTTTAAAACATAGGTCTGTTCCAACTTTAAAAAGCTGGGCAGCACAAAGCCACCACTGATCTTATTTTGACAATGTACAAGGAGCTGAATCTGTGAATTCATCTCTTAACTTCAGCTATGCCCTGGCTCTAGTGGAAGTTTAAGGCTCAGGATGGGGATATAACTTAGAAAATCCATTTTGATGCTCAGAGTCTCCTCTTCCAGCCCTGAAACCTGTGGTCCTGCAGGTCACTGAGCACTGTGGTGGCCTCCCAGAGGCAGAGCAGCAGGCAGAGGAGAATTATCTCAGAGCATGCAAAAAACAGCACAGCCTTATTTCAAGGCAGCTCTTGCACTGAAGATTTGCAAAGGATAGATAATGCTAGTGTATGGACATTTCCTGGAAAACAAGCTTGTCTCTCCCCAAAGATTCTTGAAACAGAGGTGGTTGATAGCTGTGAAATTATATTTACTTGCCTAAAAGCAAATATGAAGTGCACTGGGTGAGGCAAAGGAAAATATAATTATTTAATGTCTATTTCCCCTCCCTCCACTAAAAAACCAAAACAAACCAAAAACCAAACCAAAACCAAACAAACAAAAAAAACCCCACAACTGAAAAATCACCCAAAAAAAAAAAAAAAGGCATGTTTCTGTGACTTCATTTCATGCCTGGGAAGAGAAAAAACTTTAAAACAATCTTCCTGGGAGGTCCTGATGAAACAGGGCTGTCAGAGACAGCAGTCGTTTGCCCTTCTGATTTGAAATCCAGCTAATTAGCTCCAAAGCACAGTGCCTCAGATCTGAGCAGGGCATGAAGCTGCTGAGTTTGATATTTCCAGTCCTGTCAGTCCATGCATTAAAAAAGAAATGAGCTCCATGGGGCTGAGGGAGCAGCAGGCTTAATGAGGCACCCTGGGGAAATTTGGCAGAGCTGGAAAAGGGACTGACCGCCTTGATGGCAATGCCCTCCTCACAGGGGCTCCTGGTGGGAGCCTGGGGTACAGAGTGGGGCTGATTCCTCCTCCTGAGGCCCCTACAAGGGTTCACAGAGCTCAGACCTGGAGGCAACACCAAAAAGGAGGGGTAGATGTGCTCTGAAGGAGCACAATTGCAGAGCCAGAGCACTGCCTTGCAGCAGCAGCCTCTTTCTGGCATGCCAGGGCTTTCAGCTGCAAGAGGATGAGATGGCCTTCTAGGGAGGCAAGGTCATGCAAAGATGTTGTTCCTGTCTCTTGTGCCAAGCTTGGGTAGCATCAACTGCATTTGTAGGCCTTTCTCTGAAGGTATCTGGATGTAGCAACAGCCATGGGGCAAACCTCTGGATGGAGCCACAAATTGTGTTAAAAAGTTCCTGTAACCAGGACAGAACCTGTATTAAGAAGTGTCAATACCCTTAGCAGACTGCCTCCTGTAAGGCTGGTATGTCACAGCTAACTTTGAGTGAACTCTAGGGAGACAAAGGCTCATGGGGACACACCATCTCCAGGGGCAGGACATCTACCCACAAAGATAACTGAGGGGGGCAGTTTTTATAAGATACAAAAAAGAATCAAGCTAGAAATCAGGAACCTAAATCCTATTTGAACTTCAAATTTCTCCAGCATACAGTTTACCTCATCTGGTATAAAGAATTGCTTTTCATAAGGAGTATTGCATTGGCATCACTGAACCTCAGAGGCTGTTGCTCAAGCTCAGATGGTTAGCAGTTGTCCAACATGACTTCTTCAGACAGGGTCCCAGGACTGATGCGGAGGTTCTCCAGATGTTTCGTCAGTAAAAGTGGTGTCACTGCAGTAGCACATACCAATTTCCTAAGAGGAAACTACTGCTGTCTTTTAGCACTCAGGTTTTGAAGCTGCAGCATCCTGAAGTTTGCTGAGGGCTCCAGCCCATCCTGGAATGCAGGAGAGCCCAGGGGAGCTCTGTGCTGCTAGTAAGGTATTCCTGAGTTTGTGCAAACTGAAATGCATTTCAAACCAGGACAGCATGGCAGGTGGCATCCTCCTTGATTCCTTACGTATGAAATCTTTTACATGCCTGTTTCCTATTTCAAACACCCCCTAAGTTTGGGCAAGGGATCATGCTGTTTGGCACAGAAGAAATGTTCTCTTTGCAACCACATCTCACACTTGCAAAACATACACCAGTTTCTTTACCTCTTAGCCCTAAAGGAAGAGATAAAATAGGGGAAAGGGGGAGAGTATTGATTGTGAAAGTCCCTACAGCAATGTCCAGCAAGGAATGATTTTCACTTCAATGTGTCACTGAAGAAATCTGAGCTCGAAGAAAAGGCTTAGCCAAAAGAAGCCGGAAGACAATGTTATTCAGGTAATCTAATATTGTGCTTCAGAGAGCATGAGAAGTTTACATGGGAAGGTGAGAAAGCTGTTTTTCACATGGTTGAGGATATTGCACAGCTCACTGGCTGCATCCTGGGAAGAGTCTCATCTTCCCAATGAGCAGTTGCTATCTGAGAAGACAGGATTAACTGGAACAATGATCTGACTGGACCACTGGACTGTAAGAATTGGCTTTGTCTGAGCACCCATTCTCTTCCTTTGCCTTCCCCTTGAAAACATACATCAAGACAGATCACAGCTCTCTGTCCCATCACACAGAGAGGTGTGCTGCTGCTTGCACTAAAAGATAGGGCACACACAAGCAGATGTCAAAAGTGATGGACCTTGCTTCAGCCAGGTGTTTGCACTGCTGAGAAAAATTGTGACACTTAGCACAGCTACTGAGCTAGATAAGGACAGAATCATTGAATGGTTTGGGTTGGAAGGGACCTTAAAGATCATGCAGTTCCAGCCTCACTGTCATGGGCAGGGCTGATACCTATGACTAAAAGCAATGAAGGGCACCCCTGTGTTACTATTGCAGGATTAACTCACCCTGCCATGATGGGCTTTTTATTAATGAAAAACTCTATACTTCAAATTCCACTTCTAGTGCAGCCATATTCCCTTGGTCAGCAATGCTCTGCTTTGCCTTTTGCTGAAGAGAAAATCCTAAATTCTTCCCAGGAAAATTTAAATATATTCCTTGGATATATTGATTTCAATCATATACAACGAGTTTGCATTTTCCTTCAAGCTGTGTTTCTTTCTCTGCCATAAATTTGACCTTAAAAACAATTTTCAGGGTGTTCTGCCCACCTCCATTTTCTGTTGTTTAGGATGTCTTGTCCAGTTCCCATCTTGCTCCTTCTTAGAAGCAATAATCTGTATGCAGCACTGGTGTGGGATAAATATTGCCTGAAAGATCTCAAGGCTGAGATCAAGCAAAACCTGTAGGGAGGGAACCTAACTTTTATTAAGCCAACTGCTTTAGCTTGAATAACTCAGAGGAACTCCCTGGCACATCAAACATTTGACCTGATGGTAGAAGCAAACCCAGCCACCAGTGACAGAGTCAAACACTAACCTACTCCAGGACAGGCAAACAAGAAAGATCTGGAAGAACACGTGAAATTGCCAAGGATTTTAAAGAGCAAGGTTGGCCAGAGTTCACAAGTCCTTTCAGTGTGATTTGGATGTCACTGCTTCCTGAGTACTCTCTATTCCCTTATTTCCCAATGTCATCCTGGTATATATGAAGCCACTCAAACAGCATGGAAGAAGCCCTGACCCCAGTCTCTCATCTAGGGATGTTTTTTATAGAGTGTGTGCTATGCTGAAACTACATTGGGAATATATAAGGAAGAATAGGAGGGGTGGAATTGTCTACAGCTCCTGGTACAAACAGAGATTGTACACCCAATGGGCACAAGAACATCTGGATTGTCCAGAAAAAGAAGGAACATGAGGAAAGAGGAGAAGGAAGAAGGGCTGGTGGATTCAGGGCATCCTCCACACACACACTGATGAGTAGGAACTCATCCCTGACAAGGAGGTCTCTACAGGAACACAAGAATGGGGAAAATAATGACCTAAAGTACCGTTATGGGCCAATGTTTTATGTTTATCCAAAACTAAACCATAGGCTAAAATACTGAATCTCTGAGGCAAGGCTGTTGCATGATCCTGATCCAGAAATGACACATCTGATCTGTTTTCCTACTAAAGACTTGTGGAGCTTCAGTGATTCCCTCAGCTCTCTTATTCTTTACCTGTAGTGTCTTGGGCTGCACTGGGACAAGTTCTGACTTCACATAGTCATGTAGCTTCAACAGCTGAAAACTTCTTCTATCCTTCTGTTTTTGGATAACATATGAATATCCAAGGGAGCTCCTAAGCCTGGCACTCCCACAACCACTGGTCCCCAAATAATCCTATCCAAGCAGTTGTCCTCCCACAACAGCCAAGTCTTGGGAACATCTCTGCCTGCTCTTGCTCTCTGCAACTGTTTTGCAACATGCTTTTGCATGATGGGCACATCCTGGCCACCAGACTCCATCCAGTAGTGGATTAGCAGCAATTAAGCAGTGCTCATTGACCTAGTCCTAACTGGACCTCCCCTGAACTGAACGGGAGCCACACTGGATCTTGCCTCTTTCCATTTGTGGGGCTAATTATTACCAGCTAAACAGCACTAGGCTTTCCCTTTTTCTCTTTGCCATGCTTGTTAGCATTGTTTCTTCCAGCAGCTTTTCATCTCAATGGAGGCAATTGTGCCTGGCTGACATTTTAATTCTTTCCAGCTGCATCTGAACAAAATGACACAAATTAAGTGGAAGGGCTTGGAGAAGAGGGGGAAGGAAGCTCCCAGCCCCCGCAGTCTGTACTACAGCAAGGGTTTTGTGCTAAATGCAGCAGATGCTCAGAAGGTGCCATGGGTAGAGGCCTTGGTTCCACACTGGAAGCATGGGCCAGTCCCAGGGAATCTCTGCTGCACCAGAACCTCTCTGAAGCTGCTCCCCTGAAAGCTGTGGTTGGAAAACTTAGAGGTGAAGGATTTGCCAAGTCTCCCAGCAGAGCAGTGGCACACATTTGCTCTTGCTTACAGAAAGATACCTTGGTTTAGGGCCCCCTACACTCAAGTAAATTGAGACTGAGTGAGCTCCTGGCCACTCTGTGAAGGGTCTGCAGCTGAACTCTGCTGGTTAAAGACAGATTTAGAACAGACTGTCAAGTTGCACGTTTCCTTAGCAAGACATGGAAATCCCAGCCATGAACAAAGACCTCTCTGGGTAAGATACTGCATTAATACAGACTAGAAAGTCTGCTTATACCCTACAATTAAGGAGGAGCATTAAAACAAGTGTATTAAAAATGCTTTTGCAGGTCTTAGGTTTAGAGATACCCATATAGCTTGTTTCAGAATCTAAGCCCTTTAGCCTAAATTAGGACAAAAAGAGATATCAAAAGAAGAATTAAATGCAAAAATGTCTCTAGCAGTTAGTATTAACCTCAGGGAACAGGATCAGGCTAGTACAATAAACCACAGAGCAACACAATCAGGCTGGTGCTGGATTAAGCCAGCCCTGAAAACAGAAGAAGGAACTGGAGATGTTTCCTTGCCACATTTCTGGTTTTGCAGCCTCATATTAGTGAGCAGGAACAGAAAAGGGTTTGGCCTTTCAGTGATTCCAGTGTGAGCACCAGGCTCACAGTCACAACTCAGCTCCCAGTTTCCAGGCAACAGGAGCCTTGCCTCCTTGCTTGCTGCTTGGACATACCCCCATCACATTGGCTCTTTTATGTTCAGGAAGGATACATTTTTGACTCTTGGCTACTTTCTTTGTCCTACACATGGACAGATTTTCCGGGGTCTTGCACTGTCTGATATTCATATTCCTTGGTTTCTGTTCACTTCAAGCATTTTAAATCCCAGCTCCTGGCTGAAGGCAAAGAGTTTGTGCTATGGTCTGAAACTGCAGCTATGAGTGTTTTCAGAACCAGCATGAGGCTACCTGGCTCAGACACCTGGATGGTCCAAGGTCCAGAGGAGCTTCCACTTTGGCACACAATAAGAAGCAGGAGCTGGTGCAGGATGTGCAAGGAATTAGAGATCAGGGGGCGTCCAAAGGACCAGAGGGAAATCAGATGAAGGAGGTGAAGAGCAGTGACAGGCACAAACAGTCCCCAGTGAGCTGATTGATGTTACCTGAAATCCCTGTGATTTCTCTGCCCTGGCTCCCAGAAGAGTAGCACCACTGGGTCTGGAGAGTGTATCCCAACATTTGATACCCGACCTAAGTGCCTACACGGGGAACTGAATAGCTCAAGGTCATGTTACAGCCTGGGTCATCTCAGAGACACTCCTGAAAGGTGATTTTGATCTAAGCAGTGTCAAATCAGTTTCTGGAGACACCGATTCCTCTCCACTAACCACAACACTATAGAATCAGAATAATTTACATTGGAAAAGGCCTCTGAGATCATCAAGTGTAACCATTAACCTACACTGCCAAGCCCTCCTCTAAACTGTGTCCCTAAGCACCACATCTACACAACTTTTAAATATTTCCAGAAAGAGTCAAGCACCTCTGAGATCCCAAACCACACTCCTCAGGAATTTGAGCTGCTTTTGGTTACAGAACAAATATCCCAGGGAGGACCATGCCAGTGAAGGAGAAGTGAAGATGTTTTCCAGAAAGTTTCACTGCTAAATTTTTCAGCTGCCTCACAGCCTAATGTGAACAGCAGATTCCCACTTACAAAAGAAACCCCACCTCTGTGCTGTTCTTCCCCAAAAGCCCTGGAGTGCAGGACCCATTTCTGTAGGTGATAAGAGCTCCTTTCAGGTGGTGGGGTTGGTGCTTCTAATGCCAAGAACAAAATGTAATCCTGGCAGGTTTTCAAAGCACCGATCTTAACACCTGAGGAGCTGTCATTGGGATGTGCTCAACTGAGAAATCAGAAGCAAAAGCAGAGAAAAGCCTTGCTTCAGCTTTTGCCATGATTTGCTTTTCCTTTAAAGATATATTTGAACAGCTCTCAGCAGGAGCTACGGATGCTGCCAAGCTTTCAATCCATGCAGATCTAAAATATTTGTAATCAAAATTGAGCTCCAGGGCACTTGTTTATTTATTGCAGTAGTCTACATCTCTGTATGTCCCCATGACTCCAATTTTAACAGGACGAGGCACAGAAACAAACGGAGGGTGACAGAGATAATAAGCATTTCCTAAGTTGTAAAGCGACCTTTGTTTGTGCTTCTTTTTTTTTTTTTTTTTTTTTTTTTTTCACTTGCAGAAAGGATCTCTGTCCAGTAAGTCAAATTCCTTGAGGGATTTAAAGGAACATGATACTATCTCTGGTGGTTTTTTTTCACTTAGAGGCCTTACATCTCATGCTGTGCTTTCTTCATACATTTTCTTTTGTGGCAACTTCAGCTTAAACAATTGCCTCCCAGTCCTTGTCCCTTACCCTCTCCCAAGTGTTTGTTCCTACAGTATTGTGGTCCAATGCCACAAAACTATGACTAGGCAGGGTAAGATAAAAAGAATTAGGGAAGCAAATGATTATCCCCAATAAATCTGGTTTGGCTCTGTTGCTTTGTTGGATCCGTTCCCCAAGCCAGCGCTCAGCAGAGCAGCTGTGCTGGCAGGGAAGAGGGGATGGCGTGCAGCAGCCTGACTACAGGGTTGAGAGGCAGCAAAGTGAGGGAGGGAGAGCAGAAAAGCCATCAAAGACTACATACCTTGAAGCTAAAGACTCAATTAGTGGCTTTTCATGCAGCTGTTCCATGAGAAAAAAGTGGTAAATCACAGGTCCTGCATTCTCCCCATCACCCAGCAAAGCCTGGAGCATTCACAGTACCGATGCAGAGCCCTTCTCTACCTTAGGAACTCAGCAGAAGAGGAGGGAGAACCAGCATGCCTCGAGTTCTACACAAGAAGAAAGTTTGGAAAGATTCAGCTTGAGACCTGTGCACACCTGGGCACTTCCAAGCTGCAGCTCTAAGGAAGGTTTTGCAACAATGCATATGAAAAGTGAAACAGGGTGAGCACTGTGAGCCTCTAGAAATCATTCAAAGCTCCTAAAATCAGTGTAGAAATAGTCTTGACTATTTAAAACATTTGGTGATGTGGAGATAAATGGATGGTAGGAGCTGCAGGGGAGAAGGGTTTCAAGGTGCTATCAAGTCCAGTGAAAGGCACCAAATGAGCAGGATATGGAACAGAATGAAAAACAACAGCATGCAGCAGGCACATGGGCAGCTCTGATTTAGGTCCTACAATGAATGAGGCAGTGGTGGAGTTATCTGAGGAGAGGAAGGACTCTCTTTTGGTCTGTCTTTTGGTGAAGAAAGGGAAAAGGCTGGAGGGGGAAGGGAGCACAGGTCTGCAAAATGCTAATGAGGCAGAAGTGATGCTGCTTTATATAGAGCTGAATGTGCTTAAGGGACCCTCCAGGGACGATTACCCAAAATTACTTTCAGAAAACACCACTGAGACACTTCTGGCTCTGCACAGAGCACACAGCACAATACATCTTCATACAGGAAGATTGACACATGGATGATGGATGTCAACAGTGAAGGAATTCCCTTTAAGGGAGGAATACTAATTAACTTTGGAAACAAGGATTGGGTCTGAATGTACAAGGGAATTCAAAAGGAGATGGGTGAGATGGTTGTGCAACACTCATGGTTATATCTCCCTGCCCCAAAGCCTGCCTTGCAATGCAGACTTTACAGTCTCAGGAAATTCACCAAGTCCTATTTCTGACCTCAGCAATGAATGCTGATGGTCAGGGTCTTAGTCCTTAGTTTCAAGTTCAAGCCCTAAAGCTGCAAATAACTCAATGGGAAGGGAGGCTTAGCATGGCAAGGGGGAAACTGCTGTGCATCTGTTAGAGGAACTGTGTCTGTGCTTTCTTGAGTGTGTGTTTTACAGTTAACACCTGCTTCATTAAAACACAAATTCAGAGAGAAGAAAAATACATGATACCCTTCCACTTTGCCAGAAGCCCACTCAGTCACACTGGTTGCCTAGTGGGTACCCCAAGCTATCTCTTATATTTAGTCATAGCTAGAGGTGCCAGCACAGAGTTTGTGCCTGTGTTAGGAGGAAAGAAACCTCCTTGAACCTTTACCAGGCCTTATCAACGGCTGCAAGTTGTTTTTGAGACTTCACTTCAGCTACAGCACCACCCTTATTTCAAACCCAAATCATTTTGCTTCCAAGTCCAGTTTGTTAAACTAAGCAACAGCAGAATCCACACACTTACTGGGAGGTCCTTCACAAAACACAAGCATTCATCCAAATAAGTAAGAATAAGCTAATATCTTGCCCTACCACCTCAGAAAAAGAAACTCATTGTTCCCATTAAACTTCAAGGACCGTGCTTTGCTGTGATGCAATATCATGGGGAGAGAGAAAACAAAGACATACTGGGCAAAACCCTACCATATTTCACTTCAGGATTCATGTTTTAGCATCCTGTAAATCAAAAATGCCTTCGTTGTTTTTAGTGTTTTTCCTTTGCCTTCTGTTTTCAGCCCAAATTGATTTTGAAGCCAGAGCTAGGAAGAAGTACTGCTGCTGGGCTTTGTTTCTGAGAGGTGATTGCATCTTTGCCCGGCGGATGCTGCTCCCTGTTCGAGACTCCGGGCTGCTTTTGGTGGCAGCCCTGACACGGGCGGTGGTGGGCGGACGTAAGGAAGACTAACAAGCTGTGATTACTGCCTGTCCTGACAGCCCTATTCAGTACACCTATTGTCAAGCCAGCTCATGTTCCTGCTCTGAATTGCCCTCTGCAGAGGTCTCATTCTCCCCGCTTGCCATCCTTGTGACCTAAGCATACAAACTGAAGCCCTAGAGCTGACAGCAGAGAGGTTCCTCGAAAAGGTTTTGTGTCTCTGCCTGCAGGTCTTGGAGGCATTTGCTTGGTTAATGCACTTGGATATTTCTCCTTGTTTTCTGCAATCTCTGTCAGTTTTTTGAACAGGTGTCAGGCTACAATTCATGTCCTCTAAGTCTACACATTTACCAAAGATGAGCATTTAGTCTACATATTCTCTCTATAGGTAAGGGAAAAAGATGTCCAGAGGTTCATACACCTAAACCATTTGGAACACATACACCAGGGTAATTTGAGTCAAGCTCCACTGCTGCCTTTCCTTTCCATGCACTAGAAAAGCAGCCTCGGACACTTTGACTAGCAGCTTCCAAAGACAAAGATATTTTCTATTCTGGTATTGTACATTTCCACAGATACCTAGAAAGATATTACACTCCCTTTCCATCTAATTCTCCTTTCCAGTTATTCTGTGTACCAATGTAGATAGATAGGCTTTATTTTTAATGGTGAGGAAAAAAAAAGAAAAAAAAAAGGCACCAGAAATCCTTCCAGGTAACAGCAGGACTTTGAGTTTGGAAATGTAAAAAAAAGATCATAGATTTGCATGGTTTAGAACAATGCTGCAGCTAAACTTACATTTTTGTCAGCTTTCTGTTGTGTAGTTCATCATTTGGAAATTATTTTCTTTTAGGGAGAGGGTGACCAGACTACAGTAAAATCACAGGATTATAGTCCAATTCACTTTAATTCATTTTAATTCAATTACTCCTGAAGGCTGAAGCAGTTTATGTCAGCCAGGGAAAGGTCCTGGCTCAGATACCTCCTTTAGAAATCCATCATTAAACTCCTGGCTCAGATACCTCCTTTAGAAATCCATCACTAAACTATCTCAAAAGCAAGCTCATCAGAAGAAGCTCCTTAAGAAATGTGGCTGAGTTTGAATGCTCTGGACCAATCTGCAAAGTGAGCAGGGGTGTCAGGGGGGCAATGCAGTCAAGGCCTACAGAGCTGTCATCAAAACGTCCCAGCAGTGACTGGAAAGCCCACATGGAGTTCATCTCAGATGGATGAAGCTGGGATTTCAGACTTCAAAGCACAACTGTCCTGTGCCTGAAGAAGTTGTGAGCAGGAATTGATTCATATAGGGTCATCCATCTCTGGATGCCGAGCCTCAAGGGAGATGGAAACAGAATTCTCCATTAGTCTGGATTATTCTGGGAACCTGGAGTGACTCCAACATTACTGGTGTAAAAGACATGAGACTCTGGTCAGATTCACATAGTTTCTCAAGGGAAATAATTTGCTTTACCAGAGTGGTGAGGAAATGAGACCCATTTCCTTAAGAGATTCCCCATCTGCATGACCCCTAAGTTCAACACCATGTTCAGTGCGTGCTCCACAGTCCCTTCACCCTCCTCTTCAGGCAGAGCCAAAGCCCACCACGTGATCTACACCATGCAGCAGGGGCAGCTGCACCCTTTTGTCACCATGGACTTCCTCTCTAGATCCTACATCATGAAGCTCTTTAGTTGTCCACTTCCTATTAATTTCAAACACTTATGTCCAACAGGTTGAGGAAGGTGATTTTCCCCCTCTACTGCACTCTCATTAAGAACCCACCTGGAGTACTGTGTCCAGCTCTGAGGTCCTCAGCATGGGTAGGATGTGGACCTGTTGGAGCGAGTCCAAATGGGACCACAAAGATGCTCAGAGGGCTGGAGACAAGCTGAGAGTTGGGGTTGTTCAGACTGGAGAAGAGAAAACTCCAGGGAGGCTTTCTTCTGGCCTTTCAGTACTTGAAGGGGGCTAGTAAGAAAGACAGGGACAGTCTTTTGAGCAGGGACTGCTATGATAAGACAAGAGGGAATGGTTTTGAACTGGAGGAGTGTCAATTTAGACTGTATATTAGAAAGAAGGGGGGTTTTTTTATGAGGGTGGCGAGGCACTGGCACAGGTTGCCCAGAAAATTTTGTGGATGCCCTGTCCCTGAAAATGTTACAGGCCAGGCTGCATGGGAATTTGGGCAACTTGATCCAGTTAAAGATGTCCCTGCTTATTCTAGAGGTGTTGGACTAGATACCCTCTAAAGGTCCCTTTGAAGCCAAACTATCTATTCCATGATTCTGAACTGGACATTTCTCTGTTCCTGAAAACTGTCTTAGACCTCCCACTTTCATGGTACCCAGGACCAAACCAACAGCCTACAAAGCTGCAAAAACACCCAGATACTTTACTTTTAATTAAATAGTAAGCTTTTCCATGCAGCCCTCCATGGATGCAGCCATCCACACCTACCCTCTGTGGATACACAGGCATACCACACAGAGCAAGGGCTCCTCATGCATTTGAAAGAAGAAAAAACAAGGACCACACACATTTTCCATTGAGCTCTACAGCATCCAGGTATGAAAGGGACAGAGCAGGGGGCACTGGACTCTATGTGGCCAGTGCTGAATGGAGGGAGCTGGCAGAGCTGGATTTCACCAGGGCAGACTCTTGCTAGCAGCAACTTCTTTTGTTTATCAAGTTCCTTATAGCTGTGTGAATTAGTGACTGGATCATTAGCTTCACAATGAACCAGAATGCTGATTTATTTAATGAATGTAAATGGTCTTTCGTTAGCTAATTAAATTAGGGAAATGAGAACTGTTGGCAATAAAATAGATAGCAAGGAGTGAAAAAGCTTCTATACTCCAGCAACAGCTGTAATATAGGTCTTTACATGGCCAAGCCCCTGTGTAAAAGCTTCAAACCAAGTTTCTGTCCTTGAGGGCAGCCTTTTACTACATCATCTGTGGCCAGACAGGGTTAATTGAAAGTCTGTAAAGGTCCTGAGCCAGGAGTGCACTGTGCTTCACTTTGTAGTTACACCTGGTGCACCCAGACTAAGCTGAGTGGTCTCCTTGAGTTTGTCAGTGTAAATACAAGCATTTGCATAATAAGTGAAATGAAATATTTACAGTAATTTTCACTTTTATCTACCATGACTCGGTTCCTCAGAGGTTTGGAAATTCCCTGGGTTGAAAACTGCTGTTCCAAACCATCTGCTTATGAAAAGACTTTATAGTCCTTCTGCAGTCAAGTCCAACATCCAGGAAGTACAGACCTCACCTTGTAATTCCTAAGCCAGAGACAAAAAAAAATACCTCCACACAAAGGCTCATGCTGGTGGTTCCCAGCCATGACTTCAGAACTGTAAAAGACCAGGTACCATACCAAGAATGGGTTCTCTGTGTGTTGTAGCTGTCCTCATGTGTTAGGACTGCACTACAGAGGAATTTGAGGTGTCAAAGACACCAAAGCTTCTCACATAAACAATATCTGGGAAAATTTCACATTTGCTATGCAGAATTCACAGTTAACTCCTTACTCCACAGCCATTGCTCATGTCAGAAGCCTCTTCTCCCACCTCACAGAACCACAGCAACAGGAGATCCCTTCAATTTGGCTCCTTGTGGCCAAATTCTGGACAATAAATCTTACCCATTCCTTCAGATGAGACATGGGTATGTTTAAGATAATAGAGCTTATAGAGGAATAGCATTAATTTCCTGCCAAGGAACATAACTAAAAGCCAAAGTGCTTTTTGACAGGTTTATAATCCACCCATGTATTACCATCCATGTAGGTCATACATTAGTCTAGCCATATCTTACCCAATACTCCTCTTAATATGCAACTTAGATACTTTTAACAGCCTTTTTGTAGACAATTAGAAAGTAAAGCAATAACAGAAATGGCACAAATCACTGTCCATCCAGAACACCTACAAATAGATTGCTATTCTCAGGAAGTAAATCAAATATAAGATTTCAAGCATCAGGGAAATAACTTCCATCAATTAATTCATGTAAATGACCAAAATCTTAGTATCAAATGAAGTCAGCATAAATAAATCATCTCAAAAGGACACTCCTTGGCCAGAGGATATGGAGGAAGTCACCACATCTATAACTGTTATTAATAGGAATAAGTCTGTGAAGATCTAGATACAGGCTTGAATTTTTAGGCCTATATATCTACATGGGAGGCAATAACTGGAAAGCAGAGATGATTAATATGCCTGATTAATTGCACTATCAGAGGACAGGCAATGCAATTACAGAGTCTTTCAGACATGCATGATCCTACACTCCATCACCAACCAAATAAAACGAACACAAACAGAACTAATCAAAAGAAATAGGAACACTGAATTTAAGTAAACACATGCAAAATGTCAAAGATACCTTTATTCTGGATTGCTCTCACTATCAGCAAGAGAAACATAAAATTAAAAAGATGAAAGAGATGAATGGTGCATTCCTACCAAAATTAAGGGAATTGCCCAGCACAGGCTCTTGCAGCTTCCTTTGGTCTGCAGCCTGGTGGTGGAGGGAATGCAAAGTGGATAAAGCCACTTTCAGGACAGGATGCTATGTGCCTTTGGGTGTTGCCACTGGCCATGACTAATCAGGGCTTCATGTCTTCCCAAAGCCAGCCTCTCAAACAAACACAGTTGGGCTGTGGTTGGCCTCACTCAGTAAGCCAAGACTGTAATCTATTCCTGTTGAAAAGGGGTTGCTTCCTTCCATCATTTCCTATCCCTCATCTCCCTTGATCTTCACCAAGAGGGGAGAAGGACTTCTCTCAGCAGCCAACACATTCCCTCATCTTTGTTTTTGTTGATAATGCAGATGTAACTTCTCTGTCTCTACCTCTTCCCCATCCAAATGGACTTTCCCCAGCTGGCTGCATGGTACTACGTTGAGTCATTCCCATGTGACAGGCTGGGGGTCTTATGTTAAACCTGTGAATTCATTCAAGTTAAAAATAATCTTGAAAAAAAAAATAAAAAAGCACTTTAAGAGGGTGAGAAGCAGCCCATGGAAGGGAATGGAATCCAGGGGAAGGGTGAGGTGACAGCTGCTTGTCTTGGACTATGGAACCAAAAATGTGTATTCTATTTCTGCTAATGGGCTATTAAGGCTCACTAAGCCATCTTCCACAAGCCATCATCCACATTCCATCATCGTCCCATTGTGAGATGCTCCACCCAGTGGGGGGAGCCAATCATTCCTACCTGGATAAAAACTGAGAAGCAGGAACACGAAGTATCGGGCTCCACCGGATTCCTGGAGGAAGACTGGACCCTTCTCACCATCACTGGACCCTTCTCTCTCAGGATCATCTCTGCCCCAACAGAACTACATCTGCCACTCCAGGAGGACTCACTTTTGGACTGCTTCCAACACCCTGACCAATAGGGTGTCAGGTTGTAGCTCTGACTCTGTCAGGGTTTTCCAAAATTGTTGTTTGTTTGCTGGTGTGGTTGGGTGGTTTTGTTTTTCTAATACATTTGTATTGTTAGTATTCCTAGTAAAGTACTGTTATTCCTATTCCCAAATCTTTGCCTGAAAGCCCTTAATTGCAAAATTATAATTTGGAGGGTGTGAGGGGTTTACATTCTCCATTCCAAGGGAAACTCCAGCTTTCCCTGTCAGATACCTGTCTGTCCAAACCAAGACACTGTTGAAGCCTGAAGCCAGGTTTGGCTCCACAATAAATGCCTTTGAATGTACAGCTCAGCCAAGTTAATGAGAGTGAGAGGTTATATGTGGAGTAGGGGGTTCCCATGCCCTCTGTACACCCATCTCCCATCCTTGCAGGATCTCAGGGAGGCCACAACAAAACAGAGAGCAAAGCCAAAACCTCTTAGCTATGAGAAGAATATCTTCACAAGAAGACATCACACCATGAAGCCCTTCTTGGTGAGAAAAAGCAGCACACCAAATAGGTGACCTGATGGGAACTGCTGCCTCCTTCTTTTTCAGAAGCTCGTGGTATCTTTTTCTGTCCCAGTGCACAGCCTTTTGCTCTTTATTAATCCCTGTTGCCTTTCCTTCTTCTCTTTTCACTGGACCCTGACCATGCAAATAATATGCTTTCCAAGAATATTAAAACATTTTAAAAAAATTTTTGGCCTCTAGGTTTTATTTACTTGACTGATGTACATATTCCATCCTGTGGTCATAAGCAGTGGCAGTAGCTCTCAGCCAAGTTCTGGTACTTCTTTTTCATATGATTTTTTTTTCTGTGTTGTTTGTTTGTTTGTTTGTCTGTTTGTTTCACAGCAGGAGTTGAGTGTCAGTTCATAAACCTAACTTTAAAAGGGAGAGGAAAAGCAAGAAAGATCTCCTCAAATGTTCCACTTTCTCTGAGAGCCTTTTTTCAAAGGAATATTTCCACTGTCTAGACAACCTGATGGCTTTCCCAGAACATGAAAAGTTCATAGGAACTTCAACGTTGGATTTTTCACTTGAAAACCAGTTCAGCCCTGCTGTGAAGCCCAGACACCACAGAAATAGGAGCACCAAAGTGACCATCAGAGTGATTTGATACATCGGGGATACATAGCTGGAAGATATGTTAAAACAGAACCAAAGATTTTTGGGTGCACTGGGTGCACTGGTGCCCAAGGAGCTGCACCAACCACTCTACACCAAATGCACTGAGACCTCTAGAGCATCATGTCCTGTGTCCAGCCTAGATACCATCAGGTAGCTTGAGGGACACCACAGGTGTCTGGGGAGGAACCAGCCACATGGAGGTGTGTCCTTGTTCTTTTGGGCTTTGGCATCAGAGTCTCTGAAAGCCCCACTGGGTGGCTGGAATGGCTGACCTGATTATGCCCCTTTCACCTTAAGCACCATGAGCTCACTCCAACTAGCAACTCATGCAGTCCTTCCTGTGGACCATTTATTTTGCATAAACACACGCATATCAATCAACATGAAGGGAATTCATGACTTGTCACAACATTTAGCAGCAATCATTGGTTTTCACAGGTATTGTTTGCTCCAAATCCCCAGATCCCATGGTCTTATCTTGGAAACTCTATTGCACCGGAATCCAGACCTGTGCTCTAGGATTCATTTCAGAAATTAGAGAACATGAAAATGTGTAAGCAAATATAAGTGACCCCCAAGGGCTTTCAGGATGAGTCCCTCCTGGAGTGCCTTTTGGGACTTGTGCCTCTCAAAGGAGAGGGGAAATTGGACGATTTGTGATTTACTCCCACTCTTAATACCCTGCACATCAGGTGTGCTGCACTGCTCTGTGGCTACCCTGTCCCTGGAAGTGTTCAAGACCAGGCTGGATGGGGCTTTAAGCAGTCTGGTGGTGGAACATGTGTCAAATCATGGTAGATGTTGTGCTTAGACGATTTATGTCTTACAGCAGTATCCTTGGAACTATGCTATTTCACAGGAGAGGAAGCCTTTTGCCAGTGTAGCTGGCATTCGTGAAATTCCTTAAATGCTTTGAAATGCCTTAAATACTTACATATTGGTCCCTGGCTCTGTTCAGCTTCACGGTAAACAGGAAAATGGGCTCCTGTTGATATCTGGGCTTTATCTGGAAGGATATTGCAGTTATAATCATCCAGGGCACTGGCCCAAAATATTTTGCTGAGCCAAGCAAATTGGGACTTTTCCCATCCCAATCATTCAGGCTGAATCAGCCCATTTCCCTGACCATAGTGTTTTTATCAGATGCTGTGCAGGGACAGTTATGCCAACATTGCTGATTTGGAGGAGCTCTTCCCTTCATCCCCCTGTTCCATTCCACAGACTGGTTCTAAAAGCAATCCAAGTCAAAGAACTCTGGGCCCTCAGAAAGAATGGGGAATTTTCTGAATATGGGAAATAGATGTATCGAAGGAGATTGTCTGGGTTAAATATTGTGCATGAAGTGGTGGTACAAGTAAGGCAGAGGAAAAGGAAGGGAAGTAAGAGCCATTCACATGGAAGGAAAGTGCTCATTGCCAGCAGGAATATGTCAAAGGAGCTCTTTGTTTAAAGGCACGAAGAGGCTGTGCAATTATAGACCCCTGTTACTAAAGAAGGTAATTTGCTTTATTTTGTATTTATTTTGTTATCGGTGTTGGTTAAAACCAACAAGGAAGTATTTAGCATGAAGAAGAGGGTTTTCTGGTGTTTTTTTCAAGACCTTTCTGGAGTTGGGCCATGCTTTTTTGTGCTCAGTTTTCCCTATGAGCCCAGGCTTTTCTTTACAGGAATATAGTACTTCCTGAACTCCCACCATTCCCACAATGTTCACACAGTCACGTTCTCCTTTCCGTGATTTTTAATCTCTCACTCCGAGGGTAGCAATCAATGGCAGGGAGGGTCACACATTTATAGGCTTGAGTCCAAGTTTCCAGCTAATGACTTGAACAGAGGTGGAGCAATTAGGAAAGGTCCTTGGGAGAGTGATGCTGGAACAACAACTGCATTTTGCCAGGAATTCAAAGGTGAGACTCAAGCTGAAGTACGCTCTAGTGAACCCCAGTGAGCAGGCACTTAGCTAGGAGAAGCAAGGGAGCCAAAGGTGTTATGCTGCCCATTCAGCACCTCCAGATGCACTTGGCTACCATTTTTCCTTAAGGACATATCCTTGGAAGTTGTCTTTGAGGAAGACATACGGGTGCACAAGCAAGGTCTGCTGATCTAATAGGACTGGATGCACTAACCTGAAGGTAGAGACAGAAATAACAAAGAAGCGGTTAGCTGTTGGAACACATGAACTTTTTCTTCTGGAAATTTAAAGTTGATATTTTCTCTGAAAATCTGCTTAGGACAACTACAATTTATTGGGCTCAGCTCAAAAGTAAGGCAGGATATACCATTGCCTAAGGAATTCCTCTGAGATGAACAGAACTGGAACGGGCAGCCCAGGACAGTGGTGGAGTCACTATTCCTGGAAGCATTTAAAAGGCAAGAAGATGTAACACTTGAGGACATGGTTTAGTGGTGGGCTTAGCAGTGTTCAGTTAACGGTTGGACTCCATGATCTTAGAAGTATTTTCCAACTTTAATGGCTCTGTGTTTCCATGAACAGATAGGAAACCAGGGTTTGCTTTCATTTGCCTGGTGTTTCACAATAAAGAACTAGGGGAGTGCCCAATCCCACTCACCCAAAGGATGGGAACTGTCAGAGAATGGGAATGGATCTAGATGATCATGAGTCAAGATGATCATGAGGATAAAGGAACACCATAGTTAGTTCTTTCTTGCAGAAAATACAAGATTCATGCTGGTTTTATTTTTTATTTTTGGGTTTTTTTAGAAAGAAAGGCAGTTGAGTTGTCAATCCTTTAACATAAATTTCATCCTAACATGCCAAGCAGCCATCAGGGTTAAAACCTAATACAGCTCCAAGTTCTTCCCACTGAACTTACAACAAGTAACTCTCTCACATCCCAGGGATGTGGCTACTCCGAGCCAGCACAATTCACAGTCAGTCAGGGTTTGATTTTGCAAATTCTTTTCTAACCAAAGCTTTCACACACAATGAATCCTTTGACCTCACTGGGCTTGATGACGTGTGTCCCGGCAATTTTTGATGCCTCAGCCCCTGACCTGCCAAAAGCATGGGAAAGCAAATGCTGCCCTCAAGGGCACTTCCACATAGGAAGACCAAGGGACCTTGAATGCTACAAGAGGGCCACAATTTTAATGCTGTGAATGAAGTCTCTGTCAACCATCAGCAAAGAGCACTCTGACACCTCAGGGCTTTGCTGTCGTCAGTGTAAAATTAACATCCTCATCAGACAGATAGTGTATATTTGTCCCTTTTCATTTCTTTTTTTTCCACCTCTGTGTCCTCACTGAGATTTCATCCAAACAATCCAAACTAACAACCAGGGGTGTTAGTTTGCAAGGCTGAAATAAGGTATTTGCTGTAACCTTGTCTGCTGGGCTGAAAGACACTGTGAGCATATTGTCAGAGAAATACTGCATGGGCTGTGGAAATTATGATTTTTCCTCTAAGAGCCTGTGGAAGCTGTTCTTTGTTTGCACGAGGCCTTCTGGAAAGTATGTGTCTTTAATGAGCAGATCCCTGGTAATAAATCAGACTGGGATCTCCGCATTTCACAGTGCCACGGGCAGCCTGTCTGCTCCGTGACTGATGCCTAAGAAAAGGAAAAGCTGGGGGCTGCCTGTGGGTACATTCCCACTGACTCCTAACTGGAGGCTGAGGAGATTTAAGACCTGAGGGCATGAATGCATTGAGGCCATATTCAGGACACACATTTTGGAAACTGAATATTCTTGACAGACAGGGTTGATTCAGACCAGACTATCTCTGTCTGCCAGCTGGGGTGAAGCTAATACCAGCCATGAACACCTGAAGAGGCATTCATAGTGTATTTCCACATGTTTGTATTCACTCCTGCTTGGAGCATCAGGTTGAACTGGCACCTCCTGAGGTTCCTTGCAGCCCAAATTCTCCTATAATACTGAGAAAGGTGAGACCCTGAAGCCGAATTTCTCCCCTTCCCGCAGCTGGATTTAGGCATGTCCTGAAGACACCAGAAAGGGTGTCATCCAGTATCAGCCTTACACAGAGAGGCAGCAAACCTGCACAGGAGCTTATTGCTGCTGGTGGCTACAGGAAGGCATGAGATGGCAGCTCTTCAGGGCCCCCAAGTGAGTTTGGGTCCTGTACTGTTCATCTACCTTGTACAGACATAAAGGCAAATCCCTTCTGTGCTCCTCAGGCTGCTGAGTCCACAGATGTGGGCTCCTGAAGGATCAGAACATGTGTGGACATCGTCTGATGTTTCATTTAGGTTACCCTTTTGATACATCTTGGCTTAAACATCTTCAAAACAGGATTCAGTTATTTTGTAAAATATTCCTTCTGATAGGTCTCGTTTTCCTACAAAAAACCAGAAGTGTTTTACAGCAAAAGATACTCTGCAGGTCCACAAGTTCATTCCTGGTGGTTAAAGAGCCCTCTATATTGTCATCAAGAATTGCAAATGTGCTATTCATTTTTGAATTGAAGTTTTGTCTGAATTTCCCCTTGGCTTTCCAAAGGAGCAGGACACTGTGATACACTTCTGGTGAACTGTCCTGACAGAGCAACTGATGGTTAAACAAATAGGACTTCCCAGAGTGACCTTTGCAGAGGAAAAAGTCCTTGTCCCACTCCTTCATTAGCAGAGCTGCCTAGCAGAAAAAACCCAGCATGCTCAGACCGCTTGGAGCTTTGCAGCCTTGAGCAAAATGCTATGTTTACAACCACTTTATTGTCATCCTAATCTCTGCAATACAATTGTTTGATGCTCAGACATGTCATTGACCTGGCAATTTATTACATTGTAGTCAGTAGAAAGTAATGGGTCGTTCTCAGCAAAGGGAACTGGCTGCTGTACGTGACAGGCAGCTAATAAAACTGAGTTTTACTATTAGTTCAGAGATAACTCCTTTTATTACCCCAAAACACTCTGCTTCTTGACCTCTTCTCGGGTGAGGAGTGGGCTGTTGATCAGAGAGACTATCACAACCTTTAACCTTTAATTTTCTCACATCTCACCAAGGCATGATATGCCTAGATGACACCAAGAACCAAATGCAAAATGAATAGGAATGTCAGTGGGAACATGTGTGCCCCAAGTCAGGTCACCCAACCTGGAACTGGAAGGGAGTATTTGGAAATCACAGAGTCATAGAATGGTAGCATGGTTTGGGTTGGAAGGGACCATGTAGTTCTAGTACCCCTGCCACTGGCAGGGTTGCCACCCACTAGATCAGGTTGGCCAGGACCCCCTCCAACCTGACTTTGAACCCTTGAGGCAGCCACAAGCTCACTGGACAACCTCTGCCAGTGCCTCACCACCTTCACACTAACAGATTTCCTCTTAGCATCCAATCTAAATCTCCCCTCTTTTAGTTTAAAACCATTCCCCCTTTTCCTGTCACTTTCTGGACATGTAAAAGGCTCTCCATCTTTTATATTAAGCCCCTTGTTAGGTACTGGAAGGTTCTGGAATGTAACCCTCAAGCCTTCTCTTCTCCAGGCTGAATAACCCCAACCTCCTCAGCCTGTCTTCACAGGACATGAGTCCCTCATCCTGTTAAGCCCCAGTGTTTCAAAGCCTATCTCTTTGCTCTTTTCACACAGAGTAGGACACTTTGGTGACTTGTCATCTAAATCCCACCTGGCATCTTGACAATTGAGGCCAAAAGGCAAGGGCTGAAGATTGACAGAGGTTAACCTAGGTTGTCTTAACAGAGTTCAAGGCATGCAAACGACATGAAACACCAGATCAGCTGAGTTCAAACAGGTTTGCAACATGAGCATTGCTTTATTTCCAAGCTGATATAGCTGACACAGCGAGATGTTGGGTGCACCAGCTTCTCTAAGGCTAAAGTGAGAGTAGCAAACTTTGAGAAAAAGTGTTCTGCATTTAACCAGACTGTGCAGATTAGTCCACCTCCTACCTGTAGGCACCTGTAGGGTAGAGGTGAAATTAATGAAGGGAAAAAGGTGCTTGTTTCCGAGAGATAGAGTACATGGAGAGGAAAGCTGAGATTGTGCTGGCAAGCCAGTTTAAAAATGCCTGTTCGACTGGTAGAGTAGCTGGTATTGCATAAAGTAGCATGATTGTACAAGACATATTTTCAGTGGAAATCTCAACAGTAAATCTTGCTTACTCATTACTTTATTTCTGTCATAAAAAAACTTGTTTGCCAGAGAGCCGAGGGTGTGACGCCAGCACTTTCTTATCAGAGTTTTACAAACTAGTCAAAATATTCTGTATTTCTCTGTACCTACATTTTGTCTCCCTTCCTCCGTGACTACCCAGGTATTTGCATGACCTTTATTCTTCTCTTACATAAGTACTTTGCAAGCATTTACAAACTCACTGATAGTAAAATTTTATCTTGGCAAAGTGAGCACAGCAGTGATTTCACATTCTGCTTTTATCAGCTGACTTCAGTCTAGAAACTTCGCAGCCCAGGGTTAATCGTACATCTCGTGAACTCCATAATGTACAGGTCAGGAAAGTTCACAACCATTTTATCAGTGTGGGTAAATACAAAGCTCACTACTGGGAAAAAAAAAAAATTAAAAAAACAACAACAAAAAAAAAAACCCACCCAGCACTGAAATAGAGCAGATACAATAAAACAAGGCTTCTGAAACAGGTTCCTTCAGGACTGTTTGGGGAGGAAATGGAGGGAAGGAAAGGGTAGGAAAGCTACGTTTTTAAAAGATAAAGGTAAAATTTAAAAATTTAAAAGGTAAAATTTTTAAAAGAAATTTTCACATCAGCTCTTCTGATTTTATCCTGTGTCTAATGAGCCTGCAGGTTTCACAGCCACAGGAATCACTCAAGGATTACTACTACGTGGGTCAGACTAGCACAGTTCAAAGTAGGATTAGGCATTTTAAGGGGAATGAGAAACGACAGAACTACAAGATTTTAATAGGGCAAAATGAAAAGATACTGGAATGGTTTCAAAGTGAAAGACGAGAGATTTAGATTATATATTGGAACCAAATTCTTTACTATAAGGGTGTTGAGGCACCGAACCATTCTGTGGTTATGTGAAAGTGTGAGATCAGAGGTGTGCAGAAAAAAAAGAGGTGGTCAAAATCTCATAAGCACCATAGATGTTGATACACTTTGGGCACCAGTAGCAGCCTCTGTGCTGCAGGGTCTGTTCTCCGGGTAGACTGTTCCAGCATTACACTCCAGCTGAGATCTTCAGAATCCTTGAAATCTGCATGTGTCAATAGCCAGGATCCCTGCCTGTGGCTATTGATCCTTGCAGATTTCAGTAGTCTCCGAGATGTGGAGGTCTGACCCATCATTGCTGCCTTGAAGTGTTCATGATGTACCCCTAACCCCAATAAAAGTATTTAAGAGGAAACCCCAGGGAGGATCTGTACTATCTGCATTGATCTCCATGACTGCAGTAGACTACACATGTTTTTTGGGGGATGGAGCTGAATTCCCAGCCCTGCCACAAGTCTCATCTTGCCCATGGGCATCTCATTTGCCACCAAGGCCTCCAGACATTTTCCATGCTACAAATAATAGCACAGCTCCACGCTTGCAGATGCAGGCTGTCATACTAGACCAAGTGATGTGTGAATTCCCAGTGCACCTGCAAACGTGTGTAATTACCCCTGAGTAACTTTTCCTGAGGGCGTTCAGGGAAGGAAAGCATGGTACCACCTAAAGTTTCCCTGCTTTCAGCAAATTCCCACATATTTCAAAGGGAGTAAAAAGAAATCAAAAGGGGAGAGTAATATTTGTTTAATGAATCTGCAGAAGTACATTTCTTTTTGGGAAACTTATTAGAAGTCCCTTCCTCATGGATATGTGGCTGGTGAGTAGGTACTTTGTCAAGTCTGAAAAGAAAGAAACCCCAGATCGGAAGTCTAATCACATTAAAACCATATGTGCAGCATATGTCAGCAGTTACAGAGAGCTTTAGAAAAAACAACTACAAAACCTCGGCTTCTGACTTCAAAGGGGTTTTAAGAGAGCCAACATGTTGATCAGTAAATTTCTGCCCATGAGGGAAAAGTCATGAGGATTTGTGTGTGTGAGTATGTGCATGTGCATGTGCATGTGCGTGTGCGTGTGTGTGTCTGTGTCTGTGTCTGTGTGTGTCTGTCATTGTGAATGGTTTTGCTACAGAAAACTAACTAGAGGTTCCTACTGTAACAAAAAAATCCTACCAGTGCTGGCTTCCTCCCTGGGACTCTACAGATCTCAGCACACACTGAGTCAGTTTTTTCACAGGCCAGGGCTCTGTTTTAAAGCCCAGTCCTGCCTCTGAAAAATAGCTTTATTCAGCAACAGCACCATGGGGGCTCTGTGTTTCCTGCCTCCCCTGGTTCCAATATGACATACACATTGTTTGCTCTCACGAGGGTAAGTACTCTTTCCATCAGCTGTTGAGACCAAAGACTAATTGTGGGTTGGAGGAGTTTACACAGGCACTTTCCCTTTTCATCTGCAATCATCTCTCAAAACACTTCAGCATGTAGGTTGGTGGTAACACCGCCTTCACGGCCATGATCCTCTTCTTTACTGCTACCTGTAATGAGGGAAGGCATGAGTTACCAGCACAAACTGAAGTTGTTTTACTAGGTCCTGCAGAGGCAGGGGTGAAATCCCTAAGCCAAGTACTTGGAGACCTAAAGGTAGAGCAGGGGCAAACACTCCTTAGCTTGGCTGTCAGCACATGCCAGCTGTGTCTGCACTGCAAGCACTCCTTGGCAGTAAGGGTAAGGGGTAAGTCCTCCGTGGAAGCCTGTGCCTGGCTAAAGCAGACTTGCCACTTCTGAGGCCCCACGCAGGAGAAGGTGCATGGGGAGATCCCAGCTCCCCCATCAGCTACAAGCTTTCCCAGGGAGAGGAAAAACCCCACTTCCCAACAGGATTTGGGGATAGGGGAGATATGAGAGGCATGGGAAGGTGGCAGCACAGAGGTGTTAACAGCCCAGCAGGATGCAGCTTATTGGGGAAACTGGTTCTGCCAGGATGGTGCAATCCTCTAGCTCACACACAACCCTTTTTCCTCCCACCTGTTCCCACCATGAGGCTCCACTGGGCCAGTTGCATATGTCTGTGAACTGGAAAATAGCAATTAGAAACTTCTTGAAAAAGTGATGGTGGAAAAATCAATGCAGGTACATAGAGCTTCTAGGAAGCAGGCTGCCTGTATCACAGAGCTGTGGCAAAAGGACACATTTGGAAGGTAACACTGGAGCAGACAGGATGGACAGGAAACAGAAACTTGACTCCCAAGCAGTCCCACTGAGAGACTTGGCTGACCCCATATCCTGACCCTGCTGCTGCTCTTTTGAGTAGAAGATGGGTACAGTTCAAGATGGGGTTGCTTAGGAAAGCCACTGAAAAAAGTTTAAAGAAAAATTTCGAGGTCCCCTATGAAAAGAAAGACATTGAGGTGTTGAAGTGTGTCCAGAGAAGGGCAACAGAGCTGAGGAAGGGTTGGGAGCACAAGTCTGATGAGGAAAAGCTGAGGGAGCTGGGATGTTTAGCCTGGAGTAAAGGAGGCTCAGGGGATCTTAGTGCTCTCTCCAACTACCTGAAAGGAGGGTGTAGCCAGGTGGGAGTCAGTCTTCTTTTCCAAGTTACAAATGCTAGGACAAGAGGAAATGGCCTTAAGTTGCACCAGGAGAGGTTTAGATTGGCTGCTAGGAAAAAAATCTTCCCCAAAAGGGTTGCCAAGCACTAGAGGTGTTGATGGAATCACCATGTCTGGAGGTGTAGGTGTGACACTTGGGGCCATGGTTTAGATGTGAACTTGGGAGTGCTGGGTTAGTGGTTGGACTCGATGATCCTACAGGGCTTTTCCAACCTGATCAATGACATGATTCTATGGTTCAAGATCTTGGTAAAGCTTAAAAAAATAGTATCTTCTTTTCACATTCCTGTTTTGTAAGGAAAAACTATTTTGTTGTAACCTGATTCATGAGCTCAGTGCACTTGGGAGCTGAACACACTTCAGATTTGGACATGGTCTCCAAGACTGCAGAAAGAAATTTGAACCAGCCCATGGAAAATAAGTTAAGAACAATGGTTACAACTCACATGAACTCTAGACAGTTATTCTGCTTGTTTGCCTAGAGAAATAAGGGCAGATAACGCCATACAATCACTTCATGTATGGGGCTGTGAGCAGAGGGAGAAGGGCTGTGCAGGTTGAGCCGAGGTGGATCGAGCAAGGAAGGGGAGATTAAATTTAGCTGGCTATTAGGAACAATTTCCTGAGAGTGAAGACAATTAGGCAGTGGAACTGTTTTGCCTGGTGAGGTAATTACTGCACAAACACTGGATGGACGCAAGCCAAGATTAGATAAGTATAGTGGAAAATGTAGTACAAGGTCTCTCCTGATGAGCCCAGAGGGGCTGGCTTTGCTGGCCCTGTGCCTGGCCAAGCAGTTGCAGCAAACTTTCCCTGAAGAGTTCTTGAGACAGCAGGGGCTTTACTGGGACAGGGACTGCAGGACCAGAGCTGGCTCTTTCACCAGGGCAGAGAGCAATGGAGAGCAGTGCATCAGCCCCACTGCCATAAAAGCCCACAAAATGTCTGAGGAAGCTAGGAAATTAAAGCTGAAGGAAAAAAAATCTAAATAGTAACTTTTGTGAGGGAGTATGAACCTTTGTTAGGCTTTGTAAAGCTGCTTTTTGTTTCACATGGGGCTTGGATGTTTCTGCACTTGTTGGTTCATGTTGGTTTTTTCTCTTTTCACTGACACATGTGGGGTGTTTGCTGAGTCTGGAGCCAGGATACCTTCCAGAGAAAGAAGGCAGATTTTTGGAAGAGTCACAGGGCTGAGAGCAGAACACTTAAAATTCTTTAGTACCTTCTTTAGGTACTAAATTCTTTAGGACTTCTTTAGTATCTCTCAGAAGGAGGAAACACCTGACTCTTCTCCAAAATTTATATTCCTCAGCTATGACAATAGAGGGTAACTCCTTCCTCTGTAATTCGGGTTAGGAGATGGGAGAGAAACCCTGTCCTGCTGACACACAAGGCTTCATCTCAGCAGAAGATGGTACCCCACACGTGGTGCTGTACCATGGGTGTATTCTGGAAGCAAAAGGCAATGTGGGGAAAGGAGCAAGCAAGTCATTCTGGGCTGAAAGTAGAAGCACAGAGTGATGCTCTTGGGGTACCTGTAGAATCCATCTGGGTACCACACTAGGTAATCTAACCCTGGGGCTAAGCTCATTCTCACATATCCCTGAGAAGCCCCAGGAGGGCAACAGGCAACCCTCCCCTTCAACAGCTACTCTCTTACAAGAGCTTTTCTGGACCATACCCTGATATAATCCAGTTAGAGGTTATCCCAGCTAAAAAACTGGCTCTGTAAAACAGAAGAGAGCATGAATGTGTAGGACACCCACCCATCCACCCCAAAAGATGAAAGCAGAGCTATGCTCAGTGTCAGCCCTGGGTTTTATCTGCCAAGTATTTACTTAATGCAGTAAGTTGTCAGGTATTTCACACTGGAAATTAGGCCACTTAATCAAAATGCTGTGTTGTCCAGAGATGCTTAATAACAGCATATTTGCCCACTATATTGGTGACTTATTTACCTTACTTAGCTGCCTCATTAAATCGGTGTGACCCTTATAAGGGAGGGGACAGAGGCAACGATTGCCCTCCACCATCACCGCTATCACTCTTCTGTTTAGGGAAATTCCTCCTGAGTGGAAAAAGCCAGAGCTGAACAAACAGGATAAAGGATACTGAGTGGGCCAGGAGTCAGGAAACTCTGCATCATTGTGCCTTCATCTCCTGTACAGTACCATCCCAAGATTTGCACGTGGGTATTATTCAACCTGCGGGCTGGAGCTGCAACTGGACAACCTTCAGGTTAAGATTCCTAGAATCATTTAGGAAGGAAAAAACCTCCAAGGCAATCAAGTTCAACCATTAACCAGCACTGCCAAGCCCACCACTAAACCATGTCCCCAGGTGCCACATCCACATGCATTTGAACACTTTCAGGGATAGTGACTCCCCCACTTCTCTGGGTAGCCTGTTTCAATGCCTGACAACGTCTTGGGGAGGAAATTTTTTCCTAATATGCCATGTAAACCATCCTGGTACCACTTGAAGCCACTTCTTTTTGTCTTGTCCCCTGTTACTTGGGAAAAGAGACCAACACCCACCCAGCTACAATCTTCCTTCAGGGAGGTGAAGCTTACGGAATTTTAATCTCCCCTTCCCCCCAGCAGTGCTGGTTACAGCAGTAACAGGATGTTGACCATGTCTAATTCCAGAGGATGCTCTTTCCCACAGTCCTGACACTCCATTACCTTCTACCTTCAAGCTCACACAATGACAAAGAACTCCTGTCATCACCTGTGGTGTAATCACACCAAAGTGCCTGGGATGTCAAATTGCTCCTCCAAGCAGGACAGAGCGCTATTTAGAGCAGTTAGCATCAAGCATCTAATGTGCACTGTGTTGCCCTCAGAATACAACCCAGCTTCATCTCTGCTGTCTCTTCTGCTTCTAACTAAAGCCTGTTCAGACGTTTCAGGGATATTTTTACTGTGATTGCAAATTCCTTTCCTTTTGACCTTCTTCATGTAAAGCAGATGTTTCCCAGTCCAGCACATTAGTCCCAGACGTTTCAGGGGCTGGATTCATTAATTTTGTCTGTGCTGGCTTTCTGTTGATGTGCATCTCTTGAAACCAGTGATGTTATTTCTCTTTAAAGTGTTCAAACAAGTAAGGTTTATGTGATTCCTATGAAGTTAAATCAGCTCAAACACCCCAGTGTAAAGTACCAGGATAACTAAAGCTCAGCTCACAACCTCTGAAAACCCACACTGAACCTCACTTGCATGCCCTGGTACCTCCTTCCTGTGACTCTGCCCTTCCCAGTTTGGGGTACTCAAGAGAGGGCTGCATGAAAGGTGAAAGGTCCAAGGGACCTCTCCAGTCACACCCCTTCCATGCGTCCTTCATTTCTCCTGTGCCCCACCTCACCACTCAACCCATCATCCTACAAGGAAAAAAAGGACCTGCAGGACCTGAGACTGTTCTTTAATCATTACCTCACTAGCTTGTGTTTTATTTCACTAATATGACCCCCATCATTTAAGTCTAGACCTAATGAACTCCTCTGGAACACAGTGATGCCATGGGCAGGCACAGTGAAGGCAAAAATGGGAAGCAAAGTTCATGCGTGCTTGGAACGGCTGCAGAATGCCCTGGAACTGCTTACATAAGAAAGTAAGAAATGCCTGTTCATTGTGGTCATCCCTCGTCACCACTGTCCCAGCTCTTGCCAACTTACAGCCCAGGGAGGTCAGATCAGGAGGGTTCAGGCAGTTTGTGATGTGAACTTTACCTAAGCAAATACAGGCTGTGATGAATAATTAACAGAGGCTGTAATATTGAACTGTTCTATGAAGGGTGGGAAGGGGCAGAGAGAATAATGAGAGAATATCAGCCTTGTAAAAAAACAGCATTTTTTTTCTAGCCCTCACTCTAAACCTGGACTTGACCTGTTCTGCTCTTCTCTGATCAAAGCAGAAGCTCTCCTGTGTGGATAAAATTTGGGAAGAAGTTTTTGGGAATTTTTTTTGGGAAGAGTTTTGCAGGACATCCAGTGTGGTCAGCATATAGCCAGGTTTCCCCTGTACAAAGAGGCACCAAAAGGAGGTGTAAAACTGAATTAGGCACCCAAGTTCACATTTACCTCACTCAATGCTGGTGGGGCTAAATGCTTTCTGCATTCCTCTAGAGAGCTTGTTCCCTGAGCTGAAGTTCCTGTTAAGGTTCAGCCAGGAGGTGCCTGCTGAAGTCAGCTCTGAAAGGCTATTGGCATGAGAGAAATTCCCTCTGCTTGAGCCAAAACAACCAAGCTGAGTATTTTCCTATTGTGTGCATTATGTCTTTGCTTGGTTAACTCAGAGCCACGGTTGTTGTGTCCCCAGCAGAAGGAGAGGTGTCTATTTACCAGTTCAGAACAGCCTGGGCACCCCTGGTGAGGTGCTTGCTGTGGTTTGGAGAGCACCAAAACTCCCACAGGTGTTTATGACAGGAGACTGTTGCGGTTGAAGGAGGCACCTACCCACCCAGCAGAGCAGTTTGGCTCTAAATAGTGCTCAGATGGACGGGACTTTCAGCGACGTGGTCTGTTGGGATGTGTCCCTGCCAATTGCAGGGGTTTCAGGACTAAATGATCTTGAAGGTCCCTTCTAACTCAGGCCATTCTATGGTTCTATGATTCTATGGCACAAGAGCTCACACACTGACCTACTGTCACCCAAACCATCCAAAGGTGAGCATGTTTCCCATCTTTGGCTTCAAGGCCTGTGTCCCAGGGCCTGAGAACAGGCAGGCCTTGATTTGTTGTCATCTGCATATTTCCTGATTATGGACTCAATCCCCTCATCCATGTCATCAATAAAAATATTAAACAAAACTGGCCCCAGCACAGACCCCTGAGGGACAGCACTGGCCACCAGCCAGCTGGATGCAGCCCAGCACTGCATCCACCACTCTGGGCCCAGCCATGCAGCCAGTTCCTAACCCAGCAGAGAGTGCTCCTGTCCAAGCCCTGGGCTGCCAGCTTATCCAGGAGTGTGCTGTGGGGGACAGAGTCAAAGGCCTTGCTGAAGTCCAAATAGACAACATCCACAGCCTTCCCTGCATCCACCAGGCAGGTCACCTGGTCATAAAAGGAGATCAGGTTGGTCAAACATGACCTATCCCTCCTAAAGCCGTGCTGGCTGGGTCTGATACCCTGGCCATCCTGTAGGTGCTGTGTGATGACACTCAATGTAAACTGTTCCATTATCTTACTGGGTACTGAGGTCAGGCTAACTGGTCTGTAATTACCAGGGTCCTTCTTCCCACCCTTTTTGTGAATGAAAGTTACATTGGCCAGCTTCCAGTCATCTGGAACCTCATTAGTGAGTCAGGACTGTTGGTAGATGATGGAGAGTGGCTTTGCAAGCTCATCTGCCAGCTCCCTCATCACCCTGGGATGGATCCCATCTGGGCCCATGGATTTATGAACATCCAAGAGTCTCACCAGTTCTCTGACTGCCTCCTCCTGGATAACAGGGGGACCATTCTGCTCCCCAACACCATCTCCCAAGCCAGGAGGACAATTGTCCTGAGGACAACCGCTTTTTCTGTTGAAACTTGCTGCAAAGAAGGTGTTAGGCACTTCTGCCTTTTCCTCATCTTTAGTCACTAAATTCCCTCACACATCTAATGGAGAACGGAGGTTGTCCTTGCCCTTCATTTTGCCATTAATGTATTTATAAAAATATTTCTCATAGTCCTTTACAGAAGTGGCCAGATTGACTTCTAACTGGCCTTTTTCCTATCTATCTTTTTGCTACATGACCTAGGAACTCCCTTAAGCATTTCCTGAGATGCCTGATGCTTCTTCCAAAGGTAATGGCACCCTCATTTTTTTCCTTAGTTCCTTCAAAAGCTTCTTGCCCATTCAGGCCAGTGGTGCTCCTCGACAGCTCATCTTTTGGCACACAGGCACAGTCTGTTCCTGTGCCTTCAAGATCTCTGTTTTGAAGCACACCTGACTTTCCTGGACTTCTTTGCTTTTAAGAGCTGCTTCCCAAAGTATTCTCCAAATAAGTCTCTTGAACAGGCCAAAGTCTGCCCTCTAGAAGTCCAGTGTGAAAGTTTTATTGATGCCCCTCCTGTTTCATCAAATATTGAAGACTCTATGATTTCATGACTTGAGAGTGAAAAGTAAAAAGCAATCAAAATACAGGAGGCAAGTGAGAAGTGTATACTTTCTTTGCAATGTTTTACCAAAGAGGCATATTTAACTGTTTTATCTCCTTATTTCAGACAGAGACTATGGGCTACATAGTCCCTACACCTGCTCTAGCATTTGATGGTGTGTGTTTTCAGCTTGGGTACTTGAGTGTTTCACCACCCAAACAAGGCAGCTTTCCTTTTGGAATGGAAGGGAGCCATGGCTCCTCTCAGATTTAAGAACCTAAGATTTGCAAATATTTTCTATAAAGAAAAGCAAGACCCCAGTGTAAGAATTTTCCAGTGTTTGTCTTAACACCTCTACACATGTGGAGCTGGACAAGTTAGTGAGGGGTTTTGATCTTGTTTTACTCAGAGTCTGGACGATGCAGTCAGAAGAAATAAAATCACAAATGCTTGTGCTCTCTCTCTCTTCTTCCCTCCCTGCCTCCGTATCTGCCTATCATTTGTGCTGTTCTTGCAGTAACTGAATCCTTTCCCATAAATTCAGTGGCAATGGAGAGGTTCCCAGTGAGTGTCCTAGAGCTACTGGACTAACTGGACTGATAGGATTACAATACCTCCCATGGTCAGGTTCAGAACTTGTTCATCAATTTTGTTCATTTCTTGATCGTGTTTTGGGGTTTTTTTTCTAAAATAAGCCTACAGAATACATTCATGTTTTACAGATAATATGTATCAATTCTTAGTCTCACACAGATTCCAGGCGGAGTTTATCTAAGATCCTAAAGCAAACTCCTTGCTGCTGGTCAGATGAAACTGTGTCTGGGGGAAGTCCCCCACTCTTGTGTTTGAAGACCTCCCACTTCTCTCTTTGATCCTGTTCCCTGGGGAATTTCCACTGCTCTTCCTACTTCCTTCTGGTCTGAATTTCTCAATTTCTAGTTTGGCAAACTAAACCCCTTAACAAGAGAAAGAGCTTCCTAGAATTGGTGTCAGTTTACACAGGTGCCAGGGTAAAAAACACACGATCTTTGAGGACTGGAAACAACAAGGACTGTAAGATCAGATATGAGGGGTCAGGGCAGGGTGTAGCAAGGAAAGATGAACATCAGTTTTCCTTTCTCTCTCTGAGAAACAGCACTTGAAGGAACCAGTGAGAGGTGATGTGGCCCAAAATGTGTGTATGCAGAGAGTTGCACCAAATTTGGAAATAGAGCTGAGGGGGATTTGAGATGCCCAAATCCAGCAGAGTCGGGCTCTGGCTCTGTTGGCAATCACTGCTTGGCTCTGGAGTTTGGTTTTAGAGTGGGATCCAGCTCTCCCTTAGGGCTGCAAGAAGGGGTGGGACCCAACAGAGAGACCTTCTAACAACTGCCCTGCTATTCCAGCTAATCTCTCCTTTATTGCCATCCTTTTGGCACTGCAGCTTTTTGCATTTCAGATCTTTCTAAATATGAGCAAGGGAACAAGAAGGCAGAGGAGCACAATGGTGGGAATGGTGTCAGTATAGGGATGCAGCAGGGAGGGAGGAATGTTGAACAGCTAAAGCTTTTTCTTCCTTCTAGCACACAGTGTCTTAGGAGATGCTTTACATCACTGGTAGCTCTGGACCTGACAGGAGCATCCAGATTGAATCAGATATAGCCCCTGTCCATCTGGGCTTTTCCTCATGCATGTCCCCAAAATACCAATACACGCATCTGACTTGCCTCCAGGGTGCCAGGGATTTGGTATGGGTAGGCTTTGTTCCTGATTTTTCTCTGGGACATGATGAGGGAAAGTCAGTAAGAACATGAGGCACAGGAGGGGGGTAAGCAGAGAAGAGAACAGTGATTGTTAAAGGAGATGCATGGAATCCTTTGTAAACAGCAGAATTTTGTGGTTGCAAAAGCAAAATATCTTTGTTTGCATTGGCCTCAAAAACAAAATATGTGTGACTGTTTGTCATTTATTCTTGATTTGGTGTCTGATAGCAGCTCCAGCTCTGTGAAAAGTTGGGAGCAGTGTTCCTGCTCCTGGTATGTGAAGATGAACTTGTGGTCGAGGGCCAGGCCAAGGAATTTGGCTCCTCTGCCAGGCCCTGAAGCAGACTGGCTGCCTCAGACACACAGCACAGCAGTGAGCATCCCTGTGCCTCAAAATGTCTAACCATTCAGGGGCATCTGGCTCCAAAAGGAGTGAAGAGAGGGAAGCAGCATCTTGCCCCTGCCAGTTTGGAAAATGTTGAGTAGTGGATTAAAAAAGGCATTTTCCTGGTGAGTTGCACCCTTTAATAATGAGGATTCACAGCATCTTTGGATCAAAATCTTAACCAGCATATATTCTGACTTTGGGCATCATTAAATTTAACAGAAGACTCTCTTTATGAAGGTCAGAGCCTAAGCTCAGTGAAACACATCAGATACCTAATTCTCTTAGGCTCACCCATCATTTCCTAGACCCCAACCAGGCTTTCCTGGCCACATCATAGTGCTCCAAAGCTGAAGGGATCTGATAGGGATTCTGACAGATGCTGCATTGTACTTTATGTATGTATTGTGTCATCTTTTGTCACATTAATGCTTGCTAAGGTCTTGAGACCCTTGGGAATAGAAAGGATTTAGGGATCAGGTGATCACACACATTGCATATATCAGCTTGCTGAGCAGGGAATGGATTTAAGCCTGGATTTAAGGGAATTCTAGGCTTAAATGCATTCTGAAGGCATCCCAGTTTGTTGGTTTTATGCAGCTCTGCTATAACAGCATCTGCTGGGATATTATTCTCTTCATTAGTCAGGCCAAAACTTAGAAGATCCCCATATCTGCAGAGTAATACAGGATGGTGTATTTGTTTTGGTTTCTGTTTCAATTCCTCAGCCCTTACACGAGCTGTCACACGAGGGCTGCAAGCTGCAGGCTGCCTACCCTCTTCTCTTGCTAAAGGCACCACTGGTTTTTCAGGTAAAGCTTTCCTTCTATAGTCTCTCGCTTTATTCCATGTCAGCAGCTGGGTTAATTTTGAGGGGTTTGATCTGCAGAGGGGTGAAAGCACACAGTCACACAGCCAGGGAGATTTCTGAGCATGGCAAGACAAAACAATCTCTTCTTTCTGTACGCCTTCCTTGGATTTATTGTCTGCATCAGCCAGACTCCTGGTTCCAGCTGCAAGTTTTTATTATTCCAAGAATAATCGTTTGGCTAACAGAGACCTCTCCCTGCAGACAGAGGGAAGGATCAACCCAAACTGATATTGCAGATGGAAGTTTGCTTGGAACAGCTCACAATACCAAAGAGAAAGCAAAGGGATTTTAACAGAAGCATCTACCTTTTTTTCCCTGGTTGGCCTTTCTCCCCTCTCTCTCTCTCTCCTCCACCACCTTGAAAAAAAAAAAAGAAACGTAAGTGCAGAACTATATTACTGAAAGAAAAGCAGCATAAAGACAGACTATCAGGTTCCCTAAAGTGCAAATTCAAATCCAGTGGCTTATAGCATATTTGGGTCAGGTCCTTTGGAAGAAATGGAGAAGATACACAAAGGAGGCACCTACAGCATCCATTTACCCATCCACTCGTGGGTTGTTGTGAATCCTGAAATGGCTGATTAGCTCCTCACTTATTGAGCAGAAGCATCAGAAAAAGGGGCCTGAAAATGGCCCTTTTGCCCCAATTTCTCACCCATCAGATGGAAGTCATCACCAGCAGAGCAGTGGGCAGAGGAGGTAGGAAGGGCACCAGTTGCTCTGGCAGTCAGGCTGTGTGGGAGATGAGAACTGTCCTGGATATGGAAACATTACTTGGCCTTGTTTGTCATTCTCTTGGTTTTACTGACGAGATTAATTCTCTTCTCTGTGTGAGGTTAGCATTAATCCAGAGCAGTAGTGCTTGCCTCCACAGCCAGACTTCTGCCATTGTCCTGGGGTGCAGAATGTATGTCCAAAGCACAATGCCTGTCAGCCCCAAACAGGCTGCTCTGCTGGCAAAACCACCCAAAACTTCACTTTTCCAAGAGCAGTCTATAGTGTTGAGGTCCCCAGTGCTCAGTCCTGGTTATGGTTGCTAATATGAACTCTACACTTAACCCACAGGCCCAAGCTGCTCTCCACAAGGCATCCAGATGTATTCCTAAGCTCCACACACTCCACTTTTCCACAGTCACAACTGCATGACTCAGTGCTGCGCAGCAGTTTTCATTTCCAAAGCGTTTTGCAAACATGAGCTGACTAAGCCTTGCCAGACCCCATTCCTTGCCAATTCTATTGAAGGGGCCTCTGAGGAGAACGGCTGCAAGCTCAGCCCAGAGGTGCAATTTCATTTTCAATTGAATAAGCATTTGGGAGGGGGTTGAGAGATGAAAAAAGTTGTTGTTCAGTTGCTGCTGAGATTTTATGCTTATTTTATTGCAATGTCTACTTATTCAGGAACGCAACAACATCCTAGGTGCTGATAACAAGCTCACCTCAGAGCATGGGACTTCTGGGCCTCGAGGGAAGGCAATAAAGGTGACAGTTAATGTCTCTTCAGTGTTAAAATCTGTGACTACAAGAAAGATGATACACTGTCTCTAAAACTGTACACCATCTTCCGCGTCCCACCCCTACCCCTGAGGCTGGAGGCAATTAGAGCAGGGGTTGCAGTTTGCACAGATCAAAAACTCTGGCTGCAATAAATCCAAACAAAAAGCAAGTTTTGGTCTCTCAGTCTTTTCATGCCATAGGCTTCTCCTCTCATATTACACCACCTGGTCTCTTCATGCTGCAGTTGGGGGTGGCACCACATAGACAGAGAGGTGATGTACTGGGAACTGCTAACGCAGGGAGAGCGTCTCCATTACATGCCTTCACAGTTATCCCATTGAATCACAGAACTATTTGGGTTGGAAGGGACCTTAAAGTTCATCTAGTTGCCAGCAGGAACACCTTCCAGTAGACCAGAGCTCCAACCAGGTTGGCCACTTCCAGAGGAGGGGCAGCCACAGCTTCTCTGAGAAACCTGTGCCAGCACCTCACCACTCTCACAGGGAAGAATTTCTTTCTAATATCTAATCTAAACCTGCTCTGTGTGAGGTTAAAGCCATTCTTCCTTGTCAAAAGTCCCCCTCCAGCTCTCTTGTAGCACTTTCAGGTACTGGGAAGGCCTCTAAGGTCTCCCCACAGCCATCTCTTCTCCAGGCTAAACAACTCCAGCTTTCTCAGTCTGACTCACCAGGACAGGTCCTCCAGCTCTCTGAACCTCTTCATGGCATCCTTTGGACTCACTTCAGCAGGTCCATGTCCTTCTTATATTGGAGGACCCAGAACTGGATGCAGCACTCCAGAGCAGAGTAGAGGGGGAAAATCATCTCCCTCAACCTTATGGACACACTTCTTTTGATGCTGCCCTGGATACAGCTGATTTTAGTCTTCTAACTACTAGTGAAATCCCAAGCTGTAATATGCTGAACTTGCATAAAGCTTGTCTCCATGGTTTGATATAAAAATTCTAGAAAATTAAAAATTTGGATCAGTCCCAGGGGGTCTGAGATGGAGATAGGAGAGCTAAATGTTCAAATCCCAGAGAAAGAAATTCTTGGATTTTAGACTGACTACCTTGCATCTCTGCAAAGAATTGGAATTTTCCAAGCCTTGGAATTTGCATATCAACATCTGTTTTACTAGGAAACAGGCACCCAGATGCTCAAAAAACTCTTTGAAACCCTCTACTTTTGATGCTAAGCTTTATCACTTCTAATATATTTTGAAGGAAAATGGAAGTGAAAATTGCCACTGAAGTCACTTCCTGTGGAATGCATGAACCTTCCTCTACTCGCCATCCCAGACATCACACATCAGCATCAAGTGGTGCTGAGCTACCGGTGCTTTGAATATGGGAGTGCAAATGGCCAGGGTGCCATCAGGGCCTTCAGTTCTCTCCTGCATCTCTTGGGACAGCTCAGTTTTAGCATCTGTGAACTGCAGCTCAGGAAAATGGAAGCATCTGTTTAAAACACTGACACAAGATGTAAATCCATACAGAAGAAAAACTCAGTTTTATCAGAGAAGGCTTGGCCTGGGGAAGAGCTAGCCTAAGCAGACCATGGTCTGGTCTGTACCATCTTGCAGTCCAAGCCAAAAAAAAGCATCTGTATCTTGACTTTGCAGGACATGGCTCAGAAGCACAAGTTGCTCAAAGTTATAAGCAGAAAAGAACACTAAAGGAGAAAACCAGAAGAAGAAGTCACGTGTTGGCATCTCCCCAGTCTGACCATGGTTTTACTGATCATTGCATCCTGCAGAGTAGCTTTGGCATTTTGATAAATGTCATTGATCTTCCTAAGTGCAGACTCCAAGAAAGGTATCTTTGAGAACAGTCTATAAGTTTTTCTCATAACTAAGTGTATTTCTATTTAGGTATTGACTGTTACTGTAAAAGGCTGTGAGTCAAGAGTGGAAGTGCCTTAGAAGAAATGCTCTGCTATAGTCAGTCCCATATTTGTGAACTTCATAATGAGTGAAAATTTTATTGCTTTAATGATGCAGCAGGTAGACTTAAAACACCATAGTAGATCTTTTCTGCTCTGGGGTCTCTGAATCATTGGAACTTTGGCTATGGCTGGTTAAGAAAAAAGTATTAGCTACAGGTGGTTTCATCCTTCATTGTCCTGTTTCAGCCCTGGTAAGTCCTAAAGCAGGAGTATTTTAGCTGTTAAGGAGGGAAGGTGATTTGCAGTCAATATTCACATTGGCATTAACAGTTCACAAAGGAGAACTAACTCTAATTGCAGAAAGATCACAGCTGATTTAAATTTGCATCACTCACTTTTGATGTACTTCTCTCGAGAAACACCAGTTGTACATTGATTTTTCTGCACAGAATGTGATGAAAGATGGGCAAAGATGCTCTACTTGTCACATTTCAGTTCCTCCCTTCCTACAGTGCTTTCAGGTGTGCTTCAGTTGTTCAGAAATGCCATCAGGGATTGCTGGTCTTTGTGGTTTGCTGTGCACATTGAACCCGACAGTCTGGGACACCAAGGAGTATCTGTCTACAGGGATACCAGTTGGGGCTAGTAGGAAATTCCCAGTGAAACTCTTTGGGAATTCATAAAATCATAGAATGGTTTGACTCCGAAACAGACCTTGAAGACCACCTAGTTTCAAGCTCCCTACCACAGACAGGGGCACCTTCCACTAGCACAGGTTGCTCAGAGCCCCATCCAGCCTGGACTTGAACATCTCCAGGGATATGGGAATTGCCCTGAACTTACTCATTTGCACCACACAAAAGGAGTAGCAAAGACCACCATTCTGCCCACATCTCATACGGTTTTGCAGTGGTTTAAATGACAAAACTAGGAGTAAAGCAATGGTGATTTGGGCTTGGTTGTTTCTGGGAGAATTCTACAATGAACTACTAAGCATTTTTATTGAGCATCCATTTTTAATCAAAATTCTTGATGTTTTGGGATGGTAACAGAAGAAGGTTAGTTTAAGCTGATGGCATAGTTCTTTGAGGCAGCTGACCTCCCTGTTGCTCCTCGGTGAGGCACATAAATGTCTCTGTGGGCACGTGAGGGTGCACCACAACCTGAGGAGGTTTGTTCTGCACAGTCGATAGGGCTGCAAAGGGATTCAGTTGCCTCTAAATCCCAGCACTTTTGTTTGGCTAGCTGGATCTGGTCTAAATAGGTGGTGTTACTTAGAGGCTGAGCTAGTGCAAATGAAAACAACAACAGCCTTTTGAGGTGGTATCGGGTGTCTGACACATCCGTGTGGCGCCAGGTGACATGACACAAGACCTGCTCACTCCTGTGCCCTAAGGGAGTGGCAGCTGCAGGACTGCAGGAAAGCTCAGCCAGCATCTCACAGAGCCCTGGGTGGTTGTACCTGGGCAGCAACTGCGTTTCTGTTCCCTGCTTTGGGAGCTGAGATGTAAGTCTCACATGCAAACACCTAATGCAGACAACCTAAATGTAGGTGCCTTAACTTCAGACTCAATCTAACCATTTTACAGCCTTTTGTTCAGTGTAATTCCTACCTCAGGATATTTTAATAAACATTTTGCCACATACCTTAAAAAAATTAGAGGAAGACAGGTTGCTCCTGTGCTCCTTAGCATCTCCATATTTAGGTGATGGATGGCAATGACCCAAAAATGTCACATCAAATATTACTAAATAAAATGTAACAAATTTGTTTAAGCAAAAAAATCCCAAACCCTAACAAACAAAACAAATCAAATCAAACACAGTTGTATCATCTGCTAAAGAAATTCACTTCAACATATCTGAACAGTGTATGCAAGTAGAGGAAATGTCGTATTTTTAAGTCAAAACCATCTAAACTTCATTTGTTGAAGACAAGATACGAAGGTGGCATTGATACCCATGCCAACAAGTCCTGCTAAGGATCATGAGGTTTTCACATATACCAGACAGGCATAACCAAGTGTTATATCCAGCACTTGTTGCAGGAAGAGTTTTGCAATTCACTCTGACTGATGACCCAAAGACATGGAAACAGTCATGGAGGCTGGAGGATGGCTGAAGACACCACATGGCTTCTGGGATGGGCACCAGGATGTCCCTCTCACCTCAGACCAGGAAGCACCACAGCTGGGTAATACATCCACAGCTGCCAAACCAGACACCCTGGAAACACAGGTAATTTGGATATCATACCTATTTCTGGTTTTCTTTGCTTGCTTGCTTGCTTGCTTGCTTGTTTTCCCCAGATGAGTAATATTGCCTCTGTGAGCAAAAAAGCATAAGGATTTCTGCGAACAACAGGAAACTCATGCCTGAAAAGATCATCACAGCAACATTTTCTGCAGCCTGCAGTGATCTCTGCCTGGCTGTGATTTGCTGTTGTGCACCAAAACAAGTTGCAGGGAAGGGAAAATAAAAATCTTATCAATATGGTGTCTATAACGAGGCCTGAGCTTATGAGGCAGTTGTGAAGGTGAAAGTTGGAAACATAGAGGAGGAAAACAGAAATTAGCAAAAGAACATGCTGGGCCATGTGGGAGGAGTTAGACTGGTAAGAAGTTGAAGTAGTTGATGTGGGGTGCATAGTATGATCACTGGTGGCATTTGGGTCCCTCATGGATTTGCACAGGGTCACCAGCTGGTTACACACTGAAACAGATGGACCACATGATTATCTGGAAAAGGCACAACGGAGTCACTGCTGGATGTGAAAGTCTATAGCGATGCTGAAGGGCAGCAGCGATCATGAATTACTTATTGAAAAGATGACGAATGCATGAAAGCCCAAGGGAAAGACGAGTGACACTGGAGTTAAATTTGATCCTGAGAAGTTAAAAGGCAAGTCTTTGAGAGAGACAGAGGAGGTAATGCTTGGGGAGCACTTCAGGGCATTACTGCAGAACGATAAAGAATTCTCAGTAGAGACCAGATGGGAAATATTTAAGGAAGCAATAGAGAACACAGTAGGGGACTTATTGGGAGGCCTAAGCAAACAAGGAGGAGCTGGACAAACATCAAAACAAAAGCATTAGAGGGAAAATGCAAACAGAGCCAAGGATTATGGGAGAGTGGAAACAAAAGCACAAAACAAAGAAGAGGAAAATTTCCAAAGGCAAGTAAATCTCTTTAGGTTATAGAGAAGCACCAGGAAAACAAGGTGTGAAATTGAGTTGGAAGAAGATTGTGTTCAATGGGAACAACAGTGTGCCTGCGCTAAGAGCACCAAGAGGAATCCTGATGGCCTAGGAGAACATGTGAGAGAGAAGGTGGAGCCATGGAAAGAGCAATTGGCTGAACACTCTTATCACCATCCCCGGAGGGATTTAAAAGATGTGTAGATGTGGCTTTCAGTGATATGGTTTAGTGGTGAGCTTGTCAGTGTCGGGTTAAGTTGGTCTCAGTCACCTTAGAGGTCTTTTCTAGCTTAAAGGATTCTATGATCTACCTGGTACAGTCACCCCAGACCAAGGTCAAGAGTTTGGCATGTAAGACAAAAAAAGGCATCCATTCTGAGCTGATGACATAGAAAAGACTATACAGCAGCCCTTCCATCCTTTTAGCAACATATGTTGCCACAGAACTGTTAGAGATCACCCTACAACTAAGGAAAAGAGGAGGGTTCAAAACTGATGCATGCTACTGCCACCAGTGAAACTATAAAGACATACATTGAAGCACAGTGGGAAAAATCCAATGGAAGCAATTGAGGAATGGTTAAAGAAAATTGCATAGGAAGCAAGCAGTGAAAATGCTGAAGTGTGGGAAAGGATTAGATTAAATACCCATTCTCTGACTACGAGTACAAAAGGAGTAAGGATGGTGATTAAAGGTGCTTTTGACGACCTTTATTTTAAGAGACACATCATGGAAAGTAAGAAAATTAGCCATTTTCCAGCTAAAAGCATTGTAACTACAGTTGCTGTGTGGAGCAGTTAGAGTAGGGAGGAAGTTAAGTAATGGCCTCAAGTCAGAAGGCTGCTAACATTTCCTCATCTTCCCACATTGTGTAGTAACAACCCAAACTGAGATGAATCTCATGACAATGGGTGTTATACCATTAAGATGCTTATCTTGTGCAAGTGACACCAAGCAATTACACAAGCTTGCAATAATCGCTGAAGTGACTGCTGCAGGAGTAAAGACAGCAACTGGAGAGAGAAAAATGCAGGAAGAGAACTAAAAGATTAATTTGAATTTCTCAGGCAGTACATGCATACCTGAGATCTTCCTCCAGAGGAGATTTTTAAAAACATATTCCTTCAGTAATGCTGCTGTGCAGAAAATCACAGGCTCAGAGACTAAGGGGTTTTCATGGGGATGTATCAGTCTGAGACACATACTGGGCACTGAGCACTGCCCTGGGCAGCTGGATCACCTGCCCTCAGAGAAGCATGTATCAAACAGGAGGAACCATGGACGTCTTTGGGCAAAAACAGATGCAGAGCAGAGACAGTTTAAGATTAATAAAGAAAAAAAGGGACAGGATTCAGGTCAAAAGAAGGACCAAGGAGAAAATTGGAACAGCTTTAAGAAACTCTGGTCTCACCTAACCACTCATTTATCCAAGCAACGCCTAAAAAAACCAACAAGTTTGGACAATATAGTCCAGTAGCCTCAACAAAGCACTCAGTGGGAGAAGGTTATAGGCAGACCCAGCAGAAAATCATTGTATTATTCAGGGGAAAAGATAATCTGTCGAGACACCCAGCTTTGTTGTCAATACAGCCTCGTCACAGCTGGTACAGATAAGTGTGGTTTTAGATTAGAAGGAATAGTAATCACAAGCCCCACCAGCACAGCAGAGTGGCACTTCAGGTGTTTCTATGTCATTCACAGTGCTGCCCTGGAAACGTGCCTCCCAGTAAAACAGAGCTGCCTTATATTCCTTGGCTTTTATCTTGGGATAAGTCAGATGCTTCCACCACTGCCAGAAGGGAAATGCAGCTTTTCTCTCCCGTGGAGTCCACTCTTTGCTGTGCAGCTCCCTGGAACACTCTAAGTCATCTGTATGCTTCAGAGGAAACCAGAGGGCTTAGGGTTTGGAATTTGGGATTTGAGATTTGGGTAGAGAGTGATCTCCTGGGGAGCTTTACTGCATACAGGAGGGCAGAGAAAGAGTAAAAGGAAGTGAAGGATGGAGATGAAACTGACCACAAGGGTAGGGTTTTGCCCACAGATATGAAATATGGTAATCTTGAAAAAATCAGCAAAACCTTCTGGGCCATTATATCTATGCCTTGCTAGCTTAATCCCACAATTTGAGACAGAAAACATCACGTTTCCAGCTGTAAAACCTTTCTGCCCCATCATATCGAGCTGTGTGTAACTGTATCTTGAGTAACAGAGGCAGCTTTCATCTTTTGATTGCCAGTGTTTACATCCCCATACATTTAGGCGGAGCGACTGTGTCTTCATTCAGCTTCTGTTTGGCAAGAAAAGTCAAGCAAGACTCACACCTTCAACCTGCACATTTACCTCTTGAGGGGGAGTGGATGAATAAAAGGAAGGCAACACACTGAGCTCAGGGAGGGAAAACAAGAGGGTCATTGTTTGCTGCACTATGAAACCAGCTTCTCATTGCTGGGCTTCCTCAGATCACACTTGTCAAGGTTTGTGTTAAGTCAGGATGACATCAGGGGCTTCAGCAAGCCCTTTGCCTCTCTGCATCCTCTTCCAGTCCAAAGATATGTGTACCTGTTCCTGCTCTTCACAGAAGGCACCATCACTTATTAATCCAGCTAACACGTCCGTGGAGGCTTCTCTTGCAGCAGAAATAAAGTCTACTTGCTGATGAGGGACTGCAAGGGTGGAGATAGGGTTCTGGTAGAGCTAATGCCACACCACACATCCTTCTGTGAGGAAGACCAGCTTCTGGATTTATGGTTAAATCTTGGGCTTTCTCTGAAGCTCACTCTTTGTAATACCATAGAATCACAGAATGGGATGGGTTGGAAGGCACCTTTAAGATCATCTTGCTTCAACCTCCCTGCCATGTGGGGACACCTTCTACTGCACCAGGTTGCTCCAATCCCCATGACATCTTGGCCATAAACACTTTCAGGGGATGGGGCATCCACATCTTCTCTGGGCAGCCTGTGTCAGTGCCTCACCACGCCCACCATGATGAATTTCTTATGTAACCGATATCTAATCTAAACCCATCCTCGCTCAGTTTAAGGATGATGTAAATCTTCTAAGCATTGCTGACAACTGTCTGCTTGTTTCATTGCGACCCCATCCTTGGGATCACAAGGTTTCTGGTATTGATGAGCATACATTTTGGAGCATGAACAAACAGCCAATGGATCAATGCTTGCTGGGGCAAACTTGCTGAGATGAAAGATCGGCTTCATTTGTTAAACTTTAATGACTGACCTGCCTGGCAAAGCCAAGAATGCAATAACTCCCATTTCTCTAGGTAAGTTTAGCTATTGGGTAATTACATTTTAAGCTCAATGAACATTGTTTCCTTAAAAGCATTTCCTTGCCACTCAGTTAAAAGTACCTGTAATTAAACCTCAGAGGAACACATCACAGATTTAAGGTCCAAGGTTTGAATGGCAGTTTCCCGCAGCGGCTTCTTCCCTCATGGAGATGACAACTCATGGAGTCAGCATTTGTATGTCCTTTGGGGAACAGGGCAATGAGAGGAGACTGCAGCCTAAACAGAGTATCTATTAAAGCAGGAAAAGATGCATATGTCATCTTGTCTGAGATACATACCATGCTCGGTTACCATGGCAATGGACATTATAGGTAGCTTCAAGGGAAGGAAAGAGTGATTAGCGGACAGATAAGGGGGAAGACTAAGCTGTGCCCCCTCTAGTCAGAGCATTTTCATTAAGATTACAAGAAGCATGATCTAGATGTTAGACAGTAGGTGTTTGCATCCTTGTCCTAATCTAACTTTAAAAGAATTGGTGACAAGGGCATCCCTTCCTTCCCTCAGCAGGCAATTCCACCAGATGAAAGATTTTCACAGTATCTGGCCTCCTGTTGTCTTTATTTCCCACTCTATAGTGCTTAATCTTCTCAATTGACAAGCTGAAGCGTGCCAAATCAATATTTTCTTTTGAAATTTGGCTGTTCAAAGGCTAACTTCATCGAGTAATGATTTTGTGCTTTGGGCAAAAATCGTGCTTCGAAGGCTTCAGTGCACAGGTGAATTTTTCTTTTCAAATTAAAAGAAAAAAAATTCATCATCATTTTAGCTGAGCCTAGAGAAAAGAGGAAGAATAGAAAAAATGCTGCCTTTTATTGGGACTGGAGTTATTTTGGTCCTTTAGCCTGGTTTGTGAACAAAATGATGCCTATGCGGTTTTTTGCCTAGCATTTAAACATCAACATTTTTAAGCATGTTGGCCACTACCACCCACTTTCAGAAAATGGTCTTTGCCACTCTCTGGGGGTAGGAAGTTCCCACAAACTTCATTAATACCATCAACCAGGGAAAAGGAGAATTCAAGGCAAATTAAAGGAGAATTAAATGCAAATTAATCTATCTTAATGGGTCCCTTAATGGAAAGGCAATTTTTTATTCATCCTGCAAGGCAGTAGCAAACTAATTAGCCAGAAAATACCTAATGGTCCACCAGCCAGTACTCAGGGCCCTACCAGCATGGCTGTAGGTTGCCCTTTCCTCACCAAAACTATAGGGGACACTGGGAGAATTGCAGGATGCAAGTTCATGGAACCAGGAAACCAGGTGTCGTTGTTCATGCAGCAAAACAAGTATGTCAACAGCTTTCCCCAACAGCATTTAAAAAATTAAATCATCTGAATCTTGTCTATTGTTCCTTTTTTTTCCAAAATACATGTTGCTCAGGGCTTGTTTCAGCAGTGGAGTTGTACCCACACATTTAACAAAGGCCACAGCTGTTTTGTGAAACCCAGGATCCTCTGTCGATGTGAAATCAATGGAGCTTTAACAAATTCAAAATATGATGTGAGTTTAACACACATAATATTTCTGGGATGAAAGCTGGACTTTGGAGTCTTGAAGCAAAGAACTCCGAAAGTCTCTTCCAGCCTAAAGTTTTCTTTAAGTTTGGATCTTAAGATCTGTGTCTGTAGTCTGTATGCATGGTAGACAGCTCCTATGTTATTCCTCCTTGGTTCTTACCTTGTCAATGTAAATTAGCCTTATTTTACAGAGCAGAATTCTCAGGAATTTTCAAGTCTCTGTTCTTTCTGGGTAAAGGACCTCAACCTATGCAGCAATATCACCTTTGGGGATGAGATGTCCAAAGCATCTTGCAGTATCAAGCAGGGTGCAAATTCCCTGAATGCACCACTCAGACTCTTTCAGTGTGGATTGGTGGATTAAACATGGGCCAGGCAGTCTGGCTTTGACTTCAAATGCTTCCACCTTCTCAAAGGGATTGTGGTCCTATCCATTTTATGTGGGAAATAGAGACAAAGAAACCTCTGAGTATTTAGGATCTAAAGACATGGAACTGAGTGAAAATCCCAACAGGCTGTTAGAAAGATGCAAACACCTCTTCAATTTACAGTTACAGGTTGATTTCTTGATACCAAATTGAAGCAGTTCCAAAAAACTGAGAAGAAAAATAATATAAAACTCCCCTGCTTTCTTTCTTTCCTTCCTTATGTGATCTTATGAACCTTCATGGCTCCAGGTAACATTTGACATAGCTGAGGATGTGACCTTTCAGTAGCAGAATGAACTCAATACCACTGCAGAAACTGGTCTTGAAAGAATGACAGGGTTCTTCCACTTGTTGGCCCCAGAGCTTAACCATGAATCATAGTAGAAAAATCTCAGGATACATTGATTTGAACCACGCAAACCTAAATATTTATTAATTGAAGAGCTAAATATTGACTTTGTGTCAAAGTGAAGTAAATACCTGCCACGAGAGTCTCAATATTTGTTAAAAAAGTAACAAAAATTCCAGTGAGCAACTTGCTAGGAAACAACCACCCACTTCCAGGAGCAGCTAATACAAGCAGATGGACAAAAGCCCACACTTCTCTTGGGTGGGCTATTTGAGCTCCACAATACCTGAAAAAAAGATGCTTGGCCCCAGTGTGGGAATAAAACCATCATAAGGGCCCAAGCCTCCTCCACTGTCAAAGGGGAGAGAAATCTAGTACAAGGGCATGCAGGGACAGGATGAGAGGAAATGGTTTTAAACTGAGAGAGGGTTGGTTTAGAATAGATAGTAAGAAGAAAGTCTTTGCCATAGTGAGGAACAGGCACAGTTTGCCCAGGGAAGCTGTGACTATCCCATGCCTGAAAGAGTTCAAGGAGAGGGAGAGGGAGAGGGAGAGGGAGAGGGAGAGGGAGAGGGAGAGGGCTAGCCTGCATTTCTGATGCTGAATTTCTATCAAAATACATTAAAAAAAGGTCTCCTTAGCTCAAAGGACCTGAAATCCATAGACTCCACTAGCTAGAACAGTGTCAAATCCATCAGGCTATGGAGCAACTGGAGTGAGAGGACAGCATGGGACAGGGGATAAACAGTGAGGAAAAGGGTCTCTTCTGCACCTCTCGATCAAGCTGAATCACCAGGCACTAAGGGGAGCAAAATTCATGAGGCCAGGCAGAAAGAATGAGTAAAAGGAACCTTGACCCTTGCCAACAGCCATGGAGCTTCCACCAAGAGGAGCTGGCTTCTGCCTCTTTTCCCAAATATGTCTATTTTTCCCACTGGCTCTCAATCAGTGCAGATACAATCCACATGGCTGGCAAAGAGGTTGCAGTTTTCCATACCTGTCCATTGGTCAATACAGACCAAGCAAGTTGACTGCAGTTAATTACTGATGAGGGGCTCACAGCCACAGGACATGGTCCAGTGGCTAAGGGGGAGGATGGACTACAGAAAAACCTATATTTCTGACCAAGGTTGTAGACACATGAGTGCAATGTGTATCTAAGATTGCCATGCTCCTCAGAATGAAATAAAAACCACAGCTGCAAGTGGCTGTTTGTTTAAGTAGTACTTGTTACAGGAATTAAAAAAAAAAAAATCTTTGCTTCTAATTCTGAGTTACTAAGTACTCCCACAAGGATGGGAAACATTCCCAGAGCAGACAGGTAGACCTGCCTGTTTCGTATTTTCCCATTGGGAACTGGTGATGTTGTTTGCTGCTGTTGTCATCAGTGTTTTGTTTAAACTTCTTGCAATAACTGAACTCTTTCACAAGTAATCCTGCTGGCTGCTGCTGTGGGCTCTTCCTTCTGAGAAATCACATCAATGCAATCGAGCTTGGACAGCTTCCTAAGCCATTGCTTCCATCTCCACCACAGAGGAGAGAGTTCCTGAGCAAGCCCTTGCACAGCAGCAAGGGAAGGCTTCCTCCTCTGCAGGAGTACTCTCATGTGGGGGAGAAGGTCAGAGTTGGGGAGTGCCAGCCACTGATCTGGCTGTGTGGCTTTTCCCAATAGTTTGGTGCATGAAAAACCTCCTTTCCTGGGATTGCATAATTAGAGGAAGGGAAATGAGATCTCAGGGAGGGACTCAGAGATCATGGGGCAAAACTCCAACTCTAGCTCTTCTTACTAATCCAGTTTATGTCATCCTCAATCTCACTTTAACTTTTCCCTGACACATCTATTAGGATTCATTCAGGAGAAAGTCAGAGTGACTCAGACACCTTTTCTTTAGCTTAAGAATTCTCTGGAATTCTCTTTAACAAGTCCAACCAGACGTGATGTTATCAGACGTTGAGAAACACAGAACTAAGCTGGTGTCTTCTGAGAACAGGAGATCTGAGGGAAAGCTCAGCATGGTCCTGGAAGAATCTAACTGGGAGAAGATGTCCTGTGGTCCCCAGACCTGCTACCCCAGTCTCTGCACCAGCAGTACAGGAGGGCTGTTTGGAGAGAGAAAACTGAAGCTCCATTTCCATCCTTCACCCTCCCCTGGTGACCCAGGCAGTGAACTGTTTGAGAGAGATGGGGAAATTTGTCCAAGCACAGCATGGCTGGTTTTGTGTGGGAAGGTTCAGTCCATGGAACTACACAATTCTGGGGAAACCCCATTTTATTCTTTACAAAAGTATACTCTCATGTGGCAAAGAAATAGAAATAGTGATGGTGGGAAACATGCCCTTAAGACTAAATGTCCTCTAAAAATGGTGTTGTCATGGTAGTTAACTCTTTGGTCTGCTGGAGGGTGCTGGGGGGCAACAAAGATGCTCAGAGGGCTGGAGCACCTCTGCTGTGGAGACAGGCTGAGGGAGCTGAGCTTGTTCAACCTGGGGAAGAGGAGACTCCAAGGAGACCTTAGAGCACTCCCCCGTGCCTAAAGGGGCTACAAGAGAGTTGGAGAGGGACTTCTGACAAGGATTTGCAGTAATAGGACATGGGATAATGACTTCAAACTGTCTGACAGGGGTTTAGATTAGAATTTAAGAAGAAATTGTTGTGAGAGTGGTGAGACACTGGTACAGTTGTTTGAAGAAGCTAAGAATCGGATGGATTCAGAACTCATTTTGTGATAGCATCACATCAGGTCTAATCCCTATCCCCAGATCACCCAGAACTGCCAGCCCTCTCCTTGTCATGACTTTGGTCAACTACATTAAATTGGGCAACATTTATATACATACATACATACATACATATATATATACACATACATAATAACATACATATATATTTATTTATATGTGTGTGTGTACATACATGTAATATATCTTAGATATATATTAGATATTATATATTAGCTGGATCTCAGCCAAAGGATTTAATTCCCAATTTCTTCACCTTTGAACTGGCATTTTGCTTTACTGAGGCCAACTTTGACATGGCAAAGGTCTAGAATGAGGCATGGAAAAAACAAACCAAATGGAAAATTAAACAAAAGTTTCCAGTTCAACAACTTCCCCTACTCAGAGCTATAAAAACTGAACAGTGTAAAGATCCTACTGAATGGGTCCTTACAAGAGACTGTTCATGTGTGGAGATATCACTGTGACATTTACATGGAAAATCACAGTCCTGAGCAGGGGGTTTTCCCATGGTTTTCCCCAAAAAGGGTTTGGCTCAGCTGAGCACACATTTCCTCTCTCTGGCTCACTGGGGCTCCTCCTTGGCAGAACTCTTGCAGTCTGATGGTGATTCCCGAAAAGCATCCCCTGAGACAGGGTCAGAGTGAGCACAAATCCTGGATAAGCCACACTCAGAAATGTGGAGGGTGGAGAGGAACAACTGTGACATCTTCCTGATGCCCCCAGTACCTCCTGCCTCCAGCCTCAGCCCCTCTGACCAGAGCTCTGTTTGCTGGGCAGGGAGGTCGCCCAGCAAACCTTCATGCAGTGATGTTCTTGGAGAAAGCAGCTGAGCAGAACAAAAATATACCAAAGCCTCTCCATCACCTTTTCATCACAAAGAGATGCTAAGTACAAATCTCAGCACCAGGCTTGCCTGAAGGTTGTGGTCTGAGCAAACCCTGATCATCGATCTGGGGCAAGTGGGGTATTTCGGTGCTGCTAAAAGTAAACAGCAGAAAGCCTGACTGCACTTTCTTAACCTAAACTTTTTAAGAAACAAGCAATCACACATCTTGAGACCTGGCACAGGCCAGTAATGCACAAGAGGTGCAAGATGCTGAATATGAGAAGCTGCAGCCAGCCACAGGATACGTCCTCTGTGACTCATGGACACTTGAAGTCCCTTTTGCCTTTTCCAGTGTCATGGCACCAGGACATGAGGCACTTGACACCCTGAGATAAGCTCAGCTGGCTTGAGCCTGGTGCTAAAAATGCCAAGGTTGTTAGTTCAATCCCTGTATGGGCAATTCACCTTAGAGCTGGGCTTGAAGATCCTTGTGGGTTCCTTCCAACTCAGAATACTCTGTGAATCTGTGACTTTTGATTATTTTTCCAGTACCACCATCATGACTAAAGCCACCACTGGGCCACAATTAATAGCCAAGAAATTCTGATGAAGGGCTGCTCATTCATAGCCCCAGGCACTGCCTATCTCCCAGTGATGGAGTTCAGACTCTCCGTTCCACACACTGTGGGTTAATATCTGGTTTTGTTTGGTTTGTTGGGTTTTGGCTTTGTTTTGTTTTGTTTTTTTCTTTATTCAATTTCAAGTGCTGCACCATACAATTTGTAAGCCCTGGTCTCCTGCCTGCTGGCACTGCTCAAACGTTGGTGCTGCCTCGTCCTATCTGCACCTTGGGGTGCCGGAGCTGACCTTGGCACCAAACACCTGGAAACTGAATGAAGGCAGTGTTCGGGAACAGAAATCGTGTCTGCAAATACAGCCCTGCAGAGGTCAGGGCTGGAAACACGGTTGTGCTGAAAGGGCAGCTCCGGTGTGATCCCCAAGAAAGCAAAGGAACGACAATTTTAGCCAGGGGGCTGCACAGCAGCAGGAAGGGGGACTGTGAGTGTGAGCAAAGCCGACTCGACACCTCCCCCCGCCTTTTCCCCTATTAAGGGGGGTCTGCCAGCTCAGGAGTGGCACAGTCTAGCGCAAGTCCTGCCTCCTGCCTCCTTCCTCCTCCTCCTTCTCCTCCTCCTCCTCCCAGATGTTCCCTTGTGTGCAGCCATCTGTTGAGCTCCCTCCTCCCTCCTCCTGCGGGGAAGGGGCAGCCAGCTTGCCCGGCCAGCTGCACGCCTCGGACGGGAAGGAGGAGGGAGAAGGAGGAGAGAAGAAGGGGACAGCCGGCCCCGAGCCCTGCTGCTCCCGGCTCCCGGCGGCGCCCGCTCCCGCCGTGGGAACCGGCGCTGCGCGGCCGCCCCGCCGTGGGAACAGACCCCGGCCCCGGTGAGTCCCTCCCTCCGCCCCCCGACCCCCGCATCCCCTCCCTGACCCCCACCCCTTCCTCGAGCCCTCCATCCCCTCCCTGGCCCCTGCATATACCTTCTCTGCACCCCCCTCCGAACTTCCCCGGTTGTGCAGAACGGTGGGGCTCATTTTTGGGGAGCGGGGAAGGCGTACGGCGATGGGCTGAGCCCTCCCCGGGGATGCGCAGGGCCAGCCCCGGGGGTCCCTGCTGCGGAGCCCTCCCCAGCCTCAGCGTGCGGAAACTTTTTTTGATGTGATGAGTTTTTCCCCGCGAGGGGGTTCAGCGGCCGCGGGTGCAGGGTAGGGGGAAGGACAGAGGTCTCGGGTGGGGGTAAATTACTCTTTTCCCCACCGCTGGTTTTTCCAGAGAGGGAACTTTGGGATGAGGTGGGTGCGTACGAGCCCCCAGCCCGGCTCCCCTCCCGGGATGAAGAGTCTCCAGCTGGAATCCCGGTCTCCTCTCCTTCCCCCAGTGGAATGGTGGTTTGTAGAGGTCTCGGGCTTGCCACGGCTGCAGAGTAATCCGAGCAGCAGCTGGAGGCTCCGCACCGCCTCCCGTGCCCGGCTTCGGGGCTTTGATTTCACACAGGGCTCCCTGTCTCCCCTCCTCTCCCTCCTCCTCCTCCTCCTCCTCCTCCTCCTCTCCGAGCCCTCCCCTCAACTCTCGGGAGCGAAAAGAGGCTTTTTGGTGGGTTTCTGGTGTTGGGAGGCTTTTGCAGCTTACTCAAGGTAAGTAGAGAAAGGAGAAGGGAAGGAAATCTTAGAGGGGTGGGCTGGAGGGGGTGAAGAAGCTGGGGGGTGCAGAGGGAGGGTCCCTTCCCCCCGGGTTGCGTTGATAAAGGCATGGCAAAGGCATTTGCCATGGGAATTTCCCATCTGTAAGTGGATCAAGCTGACGGGGAAGGTGTGTTTGGGGAGGGGGGAGAGGAAGCCGAGCAAGATTTATTCATTCTATCACGGGAAAAAAAAAAAAAAAAAAAAAAAAAAAAAAAAAAAAAAAAAAAAAAAAAAAGAGAGAGAGAGTGAGAGAGAGAGAAAGAACGAAAGAAGCTGCTGGGTGTGACTTCTGAAGCAGGAGGTCAGAAAGCCCGAGGATCCCCTGATAGTGCACACACCCTGTAAACTTTTAAGCAGCTCCCAGGAAACTTGTTATTAATGCTGCAGTCATTAAAAGGCGCAGCCCACGGCAGATTTATTAGCTCAGTAAACCACAACACGTGCCAAGCTCTCTGGAAACAAAAGGGTCTGTCAACTTTACTCCTCCGGCTTGGGATTTGGGGAGGCTGGGAGAAGAGCGGCGGGGACAGAGCTGGTGGCTTTTGTCGCGGGGAAGTGGCATCGCCTCCTTTACCCGGGGCTCGCCAGCACGGTCGGTGAATGCGGCTCCGTGGCAGCGGAGACACCGGAGCACGGCTGCGAGGAAAGCACAGCGAACCCTGCTGAGCTCACGGTGCTCGTCGCGGCAGCGGGACCAGCAGAGCCCGGGTCTCCCGAATGGAGAGCTTTCCCCGTGTGCCTGCCATGATAAATCAGCTGCCGCTGGCCTGAATAACAGCATTGACTGAAGTTACACTGGGAAACTTGTCTGGGTGGACGCTGTGCGGAGAGCAGCCGGTGCCGACGGCCGGCGTTGCGCTGCGATATCGCATCGATTGCCGCTCCAGAGCTCGGCTGGCAGCACCGGGCTATTGCAGCGGAGAGGAGCGGGCCGGCGGGGAAAGGCAGCCTTGGACCATCTCGCCGACCTCTCCGGGAATAAGAAGCACGCTTGGATGTGTTAGATGCTGAAAGGACCGGAGGAAGCTGGCACGGCCCTGGGAGGATTTGCGGGCTGAACTTGGCCGGGGGCTCGCTGTCGGCAGCCAGGCGCTGGCAGGCAGAGCGGGTCAGTGTGTGCCATCGCCCCGCTGCGGGGCACGGCTCCCGGCCCGCCGCCACCCAAGGGAGCCAGTCCCAGCCCCTGTCCTGCAGAGGAGGTGGGAGGTGCCTGCTCACAGGCGGGTTATAAATGGCCCGAGGAGGAGCTGCCGCTTCCCTCCTCCGGAGGCGGTGGATGCGCGGGGTGAGCGGTGTTTGACACTGGGGCAGGCAGGAGGCTGGGTGGCAGCGCTCAGGCGGATTTTCCCTTGCGGCATCCTGGAGCAGGGCAGACGTTGCTGGTTTGTGAATGAATTTGAGCAGCTGCTGTCAGAGGCAGTAACAAGATGCCTGGAGGGAACGAGGACGTGACAGACATCCCAGGGGACATTAATTTCTGATGGCAAGCTGGACTGGCAGGAAAGGCTGCAGGGTCGGGGTGAGGGTCTCCTGCACCCCTCTTCTTTACAGCTGAGTGCAAGGAATAAACCAGCATTGAATGGATGAGAGAAAATTGGGGGGAAAGGGAAAAGCATGCAAAAGTTTTTAGGGTTGTTGTGGATTTTTTTTATTTTTATTTTATTTAGGGAAAAGCATCCTGTGCTCCCCCAGCCACACAGTGAGCAGCAGTGCGTATCACCCCTGTGCAAGACCGAGCTGGGAATAAAAGGTGAGCCACCGTCTTCCGGAGGTTTAGAGTTTTCCCTCCATCCCTAACTGCTTTTTTTTTTTTTTTTTTTTTTTTTTTTTTTTTTTTTTTTAATCCTCTTTCAGTCTCTCCTCCTTCCTCCTCCTCCTCCTTTTTTGTTAGCTGGTTGGTGGGGAGAAGCAGAGTCTGGAGGGTGGGATGAGACAAGGCATCCTTGTCCGGCAGCCCTCCTGACCCCTGGCAGCCCCGGGCTCTGCACGGTAGCCGCAGCGCTGGCCGCCTGTGCAGCCTATCAAAAGAAACTTCCGAGCACAGAGATGCTGAGGGCTGGGAAGAGATAAAGGCTGGCTTGAGCAAGCTGTTTCTTGTCTTAAAACTTGGCACCTGGACCTATCGAGGCGAATGTATGAATGGCTCAGCCATTCATTACAAGGAAATCTTGAGGTTTTAATTTTTATTGCAATTTTTGTATTTTTTTGTGTTTTTTTTTAATTTCCTGGGAGTTTCTATCGTAATTCATGGTGTGCAGCGGGGGTGAAGGAAATATGTGCTTTGGGAATCGCCCCAGCCTTCCCTTCTTCTTGCAGACACTGCAAGAGATTAAACCATCCTGGCTGCCTTAGCATGGGACATTCCTGAGTTGCATTAACCAGGCTGGAAATCTCCTGTCAGAGCAGCAGCAAACTGGAAAAAGCACTTTATCTTCACCATAGCAGGCAGAGGGCCATGTGCTGTGTGTAATGTCTGAGTGCCAGCGTCTGTGGGGTTTCTTTTCCTTCCCCTTTCTCCCTTCCTGATTCCTTTTTACAGTCTGTGTCTCTGTGATGGTGACTCCTTTCCTTTCCCCTGATTCTTGCCAGCAGCTCAAACACAGGGGTGGGGAGAGAAATCACAGAATGGTTTGGGTTGGACCTTAAAGATCATCCAGTTTCAACACCCTGGCTATGGGCAGGGACACTTTCCACTAGACCAGCTTATTCAAAGCCCCATCCAACCTGGCCTTGAACACGTTCAGGGATGGGGACTATATTTTCAAGGAAGATTTTTTTTTTCTTTGAATAAGATAATCCTCCTCAGGAAAAATGGAGACTCAAACTCCTGTTGTGACTGATGGGTCAAACCAGATCTGATTCCTCAACTCCATCATGTCTGAGGTGACACAAGTGAATGGGGCTTGTGTCATCTGTCTCCAAGTGGGGCAGGACATGTCCCTGACCCCAAAAGTGCCTATTTTCCTCCCATCCTTGAGAGCAATGTTTGTAGCTGTTGGCCAGACTTCACAGACGGGGGAGATCCTTTCTCCAAAGCACTTTAATCCTACTGCAAAAGTTCAGTTTGTATCTGTTCAGGACCAAAGCATTGCAAACTCTTGCAAGTGATCTCCAGTTCAAAGAATTACAGGATCACAGGGTAACTGAGCCTGGCCAGTCTCACCCATCCCCTTCCCTCTCCCCTGGCCTGGCTGCTCGTTTTGCAGAGGGCAAAGCAGGGTTGCTCTCCCTAGAGTGTCCAGGAAGGCAGGAGCTGGACATGGTGCCCAAGGACAGTGTTGACGTTTGGCTGGACTAGTGGCAGCATTGGCTGGGGACTTCTGTGTGCGGTGAGACCCACAGGCCTTGTGCTCCCTTCCTAGTTAAACTGGTGGGAATTAAACCTGGGGATGGTTCCCCCATCTCCACACAGGAGTGAACACCTCTTGGACCTAGTGCTAGTACTCCTTTAAGTGTCAAGAGGGAAACTGAGGCACTTAAATGGGGACTCAGGGTAGCATCGGTGGTGAGAAATTGGTCCTGCTGGGGAAATGGCTCTCTCAACACACTTCAGATCATCTTTTTCCAAAATCCTCCACCAGCCAAAAGGGATTGGAGAATCCCAGGCCAAGGAGGGGAGGAAAAGAGCTGAGGAGATACTGCACATCATGGGGGCAATGAAGCATCATCTACAGTGGGAATCGGGGTGGGGATGACACACTACCTGTAAACCCTTTATCAGCTCTGCCTGCACCCCTTCCCCTCCCCAAATCCCCACTTTCCAAACCTTATAGGAGACCCACTGGGTCTAGTAAATATCTCACAAGCTTCACTGGGCCGGGGGCAGCTCCTGAAGCCCCAGCTGAGGCTCTGCTGAGCAGTTTCACTGGCACTCATTGTTTGCAGCATCACGTTGCAAGAATTATTGGAGAGGGGGAGCAAAGAAAGGCCATGAGGGGAGTGAGATGGGAGCCTCCAGCTGTGCTGTTTGCAACAATAATGGCCAGGATTGTATTTATTATCTCCTCAGTGGAGGGTCTGCAGCTGCACGCTGAGAGCCACAGACGGCAAAGGGGCCTGGAGACTATTGTGCATGGAAAAAAACCCAACCACAAAAATAAATAAAAAGCCCACAAAGAATCCCTGGGCCAGCTGGAGCAGTGCCAAGGGGCACCCAGCTTAACCCCCAGTCTCCTCGTTTTGCCCTTCCTCACTGGAGTCAGCACCCCGCAGGGCTGTTAGGAGAAGGGAGATTGGCAGCTGCTGCCTTTCAGAGAGCTAAAGCTGCATGGGGTCCTCTCAAAATCCTTCTGCCAGGGCTGAAGCTATTGCCCAGCCGGGTTGAATTTCTTTTCCCTCTGCTTGCTCATGATTTTTTCCAGTGCTGGCTGCACTTTGACGAAGGCATGCTGTTGGAGGCAGCACTTGGACCTGATATGCAGCCACCTCTGTCATAATGATTTGATTCTCTTAGAGGCCTTTTCCAAGCTTAATGATTCTATGATTCAAGGAGAAAGAGCTGGAAAGCCATTAGAGATACAGGATGATGAGGCTGTGATGTGTTGTTTGCTCTTGGTGGGATGTGTCTCACCAGGAAGAGGAGAGGCATCACCCTGGGATGTATCACCTTCTCCTCCCTCCTCTCTCTTGTCTCCTTCCCCTTGCCTAGCTCATCTTCTCTGGGGGAACCCCTCCATGTCTACCCATGCAACATGGTCTCTCTGCAGCTCAGACCAGCCCCCTGAGGTGATTGGAAGCAATCCAGATCAGGGATATGGGGTACATCCATAGGCATCATGCCTTTCCCTCATTGACCAGAGAGCTGCTGGTGGGTCCTTGCAACCTGCACTTCCCTGGCATGCAACACGGTACATGCCATCCCAAGGATGTGCATGGCATGTGGCATTTCCCAGCTGGGCACAGTGTCGTGGCTGATCAGCTCTTCTAACAGCTAAAACCAAGAAGTATCCATTGTGGGTGGGAGCTTTCCTCTCCCCGTGCTGCACCTCTTAACATTCCTCGCTGGCATATGGTGTTCATCCTGGAGTGCATTCCTCTGGAATTATATCATGTCTCTGGGAGCCAGAGTGCAGCAAAAAAGCATCATCACAGCAGGAGGCAGGGCAGGAAGTGTCTGGGGTTGGCTGTCAGGTGTGCGTCGCCAAGGGCTGAGGCTCCCGGAGAAGCTTGCTGGGATCGTTTTCACTTTCAGTAGTTGACTAGTTAGGGAGGAAGGAGAGTTTAATCCTCTCAAGGAATCATCCTGCTGTGATTTGGGTAAAGCCTGGGTACTGGCAGGCTCCCTTTGTGCCTCACAGTGGGTTCTTGGGCACTGGAGCTGATGGAGCAGGTAGCTTCACCAGGTCCTTCTACAGCAAAATGCACTAGGACTGGCATAAAACTCTGTGTAAACCTCTCCTTTGGCTATGAACCACCATGTTGAAGACCTGGTCTGTTCCTGAGTTTGTGCCAAAATAACAGAGACCTCCCATTCTGGGACATGTCGCTATGATAAAAATTCTATTCGGGCTGAGTCTGAGCTGGTTAAGAAAATATTTGTGTTCCTGGCAGAGATGAAGTCTCTCTTATACTCAGTGAGTGCCAGGATAGTGAGGCCTCCTGCTCCTGGAAATGCTCACAGTTCATAAGCAGAGCGGGGAGGATGAGAAATAGGAGTTGTCAGGGGTAAAAGAATTCAGGGTGGTCATGCTGGGAGTGATTCTAGAGCAGGAGAAAGTCCTGAGCTCTCACATCCCATGCAGGCACCTGTCTGACTGATTCCACGCATCCTGGGCTGCTGGGAACCAGTTGTGGCTGACAAAGCTCCCAGTTTGAGTGGTTCTGCAGCTGGAGTAGCCAGGAGGCAATGGTGGGGCTGGGATGCTCACATCCTGTCTGCTCCCAGAAAACCCTGTGAATCCCTCCCGGTGCTACACCACTCCAACACCTGCCTTCCCCTGCCCCCAGCCACTCAGGAGGCTTGGCAAACAATTTCCTTTTGGGAATGCTCCCTCTGGGCACAAGCACAGCTTGACTTGAGGCTGGAGAGCAAAATTGCTTTCAAAAGCCACAGGAGACTAATTCCTCCACCTGGAAATAAACTGCTATTAAGCTGACAGCTTTCTGGGCTGAGAAGAGAAGTGGGAATTTTGTGCAAATCCCGATGCCACGGTGATTTAATTCCAAACTTTCCTGTGCTGGATGTGGCACCAACATTTTCCCACTTGAGGAAAAATTCCCTGGAGTTGGACTGCTCTTCCCTCCCAAAATGCATCTTTTCAAGGTGCAAAGCTTTTAGTGAGGCAGAAATTGTATTTCAGCCACGGATGTAAATGAGCTGGAAGTTACTGTATGGGCTGGCAGACCTGCCTGCACATGTTTTCTTTTTGTCAGATCCCAAAATACACCACCCTGCACCTTGATTTCCTCCTCCAGGGGGAATGAGGGATGCCCAAGGGGGAAGATTGCACAAGTGGAATAAACTACTAGCTGTTTAAGCACTAGGATGATAAATTATCTGTGGTTTCTTGCAAAGCAGATGGGAATTGTGACATTAAGAGTTGTAACAAAGTTTATTTTAATAGGTCTTTCCATTTCTTTATTAAATAAAGGATTTTATTATTACATTTAAAAAAACAGAGCAGAGACTTTTCAGCCAAGCAAGCATTTCAGTGTTTTTTCCCAAGTAACAAGGAATAGAACAAGAGGACACAGCTCCAAGTTGCAATAGGGGATGTTTATATTGCAAATGAGGGAAATATTCTTCACCAAAAAGGTTGTCAAGCGTTGGAATAGGCTGCCCAGAGAAGTGTTTGAGTCACCATCTCTGGAGATATTTAAAAGATGTGCAGATGTGGCACTTGGGGACACAGTTTAGTAGTGGGTTTGGCAGTCCTGGGTTAACAGCTGGATTCAATGATATTCAAGGTCTTTCCCAACCTAAAAGATTCTATATTTGAAAACAGATCCATAGTGTGGAGCTGTAAGATTTGGAGGTGCTGGGTTCCCCCTAGGCCAATCCCACACGTCTTCTATGCAGCCAGCTGAGGGGCTGCTTGGCTTTGCCTTTGGGGTTGCGAAATGCTTTTGATGTTTTTGATGCTTAATTTAGCTTTGCCTTTGCTAATCTTATCTATCCCATCCCCTGTAACGTCTACAAAAATCTCCCTAAAGGACTGAGAACGTGGTTGGATGCTGGAAAGTCATTGCAGTTTTGGCTTGGCAATTTCTGTCCAGAAAGGAGAAAAGCAGATGGAAATAACCAAGATGGAAAAATGTTGAATGGCATCTTGTTGGGGTTTTTTTTGCTCCTTCTGGCTGTCCACAACCTTTTTTCCATGGGGTTTGTGAGATTCAAGTCTTGCAAATACAGACCTGATGCAGAGCAGTAGAGTTCTTGTCCAGATCAGGAAGTAGCATCTTTTCTCTGTTTATGCAGTTTCTCCACTCCTCACTGGTTTCCACTTCAACATCAAGCTGTTGACTTTAACTCACTGAGTGTGACTGTCCAGCCAATTCCTTATCCACTGAGTCATCCAACCATCAAATCCATGTTTCTCCATAGAGATTAGGATGTTGTGTGGATCAGTGTCAAACGCTTTGCACAAGACCAGGTAGATAATGTCAGTTGCTCTTCCCTCATCCACCAACATTGTAACCCTGTCATAGAAAGACATTTGTCCAGCAGGATGTGCCCTTAGTGAAGTCATGCTGGCTGTCACCAACCTCCTCCTTATTTTCCGTGTGCCTTAGCAAAGTTTCCATGAGGATCTGCTCCATGATCTTGCCTGGCAAAATAATTAAAGGGTAAAGGAATTCATAGTGAAATATTTTCTTTTTTTCTTTTTGCATTCCTTGCATTTCATTCTGATTTTTCCCAGGGCGCAGGAGCACAGAGCAAAAAATGTTCAGGCACCTGCAGGATGCCTTTTTACTCCTGCTCAAGCCTTTGGTGTCTCTACATTAAACCATAAGGGCTGAGGTCACCACCCCAGTGGTTGAGCTTCTCCTCACCCTAACGCTTGCATGCACTAGTGAGGGAAATAGGGTTGCAAACCCCTGTCTTTATATCCTATTGGAAAATTGGGGATAGCTCTGCTGTTCTAAGCAGCTTTCCAAGTCCCACAGATAAAACCATCAGTGTGAAGGGTGATAACAAATGCCCTAAAAGTGACTTGTGCAATGTCACCTGATGGAGGACTCCATAAAATCAAGTGCAATTTGGAAGAGCCAAGGGACTAATTCTCATCCTGCTGTCACTGACACCTAGACTAACCCCACTGAACTCTCTCAAACCCATCTAGCAAATGAAGGATCAAACATAAAAACCAGATACTTCTTGGATTCCCATCAGCTCTCCTCTCCCTAAACCCCGGAAGTCTCAAACACTGAGTATAAAACCAGGACTGTTTGCAAAGTGTTTCCCACCTAAACCAGCAAACATAATGTAACAAGCAGGTCAGAAAACACTGTTCCCATTTACACCAACTTTTTTTTTTTTTTTTTTGTGAGGTTTAATAGTATTTATTGAGAGCTCTTTGCAGCTCTTCTGCAGGAAGAGCAGGTCTGAAGCAGGTGAGGCAAAAGCCTGAATGACCTTTACTTTCAATAGATTCACACACACACACAAAAAAAAAACAAAACACCAATGAAAAAAGAGTAACCTTGTCAGCAGCAGTCTCTTTATTATGGGAGGGGTGTGTGTCTGCAGCAAGGGTTTAATGGTCTCTGGCTGCAGGCTGGTTTGAGCTAGTTTTGCTGCCTGCTCAAATTGGCATACGGGATCTGGAGACCCGACCGCGATTGCATCTGTGGCGTCATTTGGGCTCAGCCGGGAGAGTCCACGCTGGAAAAGTGTAGCTGCTGCTAGTGCTGCACTTTGGTCGGTAATTATTCTAATTTTACAGAATAATTAATGGGTGGAGAAGGGGGGAAAAGGTCTCTTATGCAATTTTGTTGTCAAGAAGCAGCTCTGGAGCATTCTGGTGCTCTGGAGCTGCTGTCCCAGCTGCCACTTAACCTCCAAGATATTTAAAAAGGAGAAAGAGCCAGAGCCAACTTTTTTTTTTTTTACTTTTTTTTTTTTTTTTTTTTTTCAGTCTGGAGGATTTATGGCCTCTATCATAACCTATGCACTTGTTTCACTTTCCGATAACGTTCCTTTTCCCTTGACCCCAATTAGTGCTGGTAGCCAAGTGGGCCTGGTGAGCTTTGCCATAAAGATTTTGTTTATTTCTTTACTTGGCTGATACAAGAGACAGAAGACATCCCAAAATTTTCCTCCTGAAATATTGCTGCTAATCCAAGTCCTCTGTCCTTTGCTAGAACAATAACTCTATTTGGGACAGGTGGACTTCAGCTCTTCCTTTTTGCCCTTTTCCTTTGAAATTTGCTCTATTTGCTAATCCAGAATTAATATTGTCAAGAGACATGGAAATTACCAGGATCTGTCCACCATCCCTTACAGATTCATTCATATCTGATCAGGTCTAGTTGTGGGCTGCAGTGGAAAAGACAGATTCTGTTTTCCCCATTGCTGTGTGAGAGCTGGTAAGCCTGTGGATGGTCACCTGAATTTGTTGGAAAACTGGCCCAGGAAAGGGGAAAGAGGAAGATCAGAGGGGTTTTTGTTGCATCAATGAGCCAAACTGGTTTATCCAAGAGCACCTGGTTATTGGGAGGGACCAGGGTTTGGAAGGTGCAGCCAAGAATGGGGTGGGAAGCAGTAACCAGGGAGGCTGGGCATCCTACTCCATCATGGCTGAGGGAGAGAGGGACATCTCCAGGGATGTCTATGGTCTTAGGTTGGTTTCATCCCCTTCTGGAGCAATTTCTTTCTCTTCACCCCACTGTAGAGACAACCTGGTGTTTTAGTGGTTTTTTTGCACTTCTTACCCATGTACCTCAAGCTTCATTGGGTGAATTTGGGCCTTTAGCTGCAACCCCAGCTGCACTTCAGACAATGTTCAGAGGCATGTTGAGGAAGGCTGAGGGAATGAAGAATGGGGCAGCTGTTTCCTGACTCCATCAAACAGCAAACTTTAAAACACCTCCCCTTGTATTATTTCTTTAATTAGTCATTGATTTTTTTGCTATGGGGAATTCCAGCTTGGTGGTTGCCAGGACAACTGGAGGTAGCCTAGGTAGCATCCTCTTAATATCCGCATTCCTAAAGAGGGGGACCAGTCCCCAGGCAATGGGCTTTCATCCAGGGAGGGATGTGTCAGCTGATCTCTCTAATGAAGAAGGTCTTTACGAGAGAGGAGAAGGAGGAAATCAAGTGCAGTGAGAAGCATGAATTTGCAGCACCATAACAAAGCTTTCCTCTCTCCCACCTCACCCCCTGACCACCATCTGAGGCCTGGCATTCCTCTGCAATCTGCTTTTAATGTTGGGGGCTTTTTGGCTGGGAAATCTCAGAGTGAGTTTTCTGTGTCAGTCCTGCCACACAGCATTGTGATGGACGAGCATAGCAGGGAGAAGGCATAAGGACATCAGCAGGCTAAAGGAGAGATGTGGGATCTGAGGAGAAGGCTGGCATCCTCCTAGGAGCTTGTTCCAGCACTGGCTCCATTAACCACCACAGGCTCTTCTTAGGGTTGTCTCAGAATATTTGCCCTGCAGAAAGGATGAGCAAGATACAAAGACCAGAGCCCAACTACAGGCACCTGAAACGTGGGAGAAGATATTGCACCCCCAGCAGCTCCTGTTGCTATCAGCAGGTATAAAAAGCACCCCTAGAGCTGCCAGATGGCCAAAACATCACTGGGATCTCTCCATACCCCAACAGCCATAGAAATGAAGAAGACATAGCTAAACCAGCCCCAGGGTGGGCTGCTTTCTCCCAGTGACTCCCCTCAGTACCCTAGATGATGGTGTCAGTGGTTTCTTGTCCATGCTGTTTGCCTAGGCGCAACTCCCCAGTGCTGTAAGAGGATAACTCCTCTTCCTTTTACGAGGGGATACCTTGGCTTCCTGCCTCTATCAACAAAGCAGCTCGTGGGCAGCAATCCAAAGGCATTTTGGTGCAGTTTCAAACACACACTGTACACAGAACTGTAAATGCCTGAGGTGTGCTTCTTTCCCCATTCCAAAGAGAGCTGTTGATTGTTCCACACAATGACAAAACATGCCTGCACCTGACTGAGCTCTTTGCCGACGATCTGGCAATGCAGGAGTCTCTTTCTTGGACTGGAAGATGACCAGTAACTTTATTTCTCCCATCTTTTATCAGAGCTATTAACCAAGTGGCGTGTTAGCCTATGATGCTCCATGCTGCTCCATAAGGGGGTTTCTAACTGGTACTAATGGATTGTATCCCATCTGCAAAGCAATTGCAGAGCCAGTAAGGGAGAATTTGTGGCAGTGCTGGGAGGAGGGAAGAGGCAATAGATGCTGTGCAAATACTTCAGCTGAGCTTTGTGTACTGCATTTCAGCAGTGTAATGTTTTATCTTTACTGCTGGCTGAACTGATGGATGTTGCTGTGAGAGTCACTGTATCTGCCCACTTCTGAGGTTGATCAGGAGGGAAATTCCCATGTCAAAAGGGCTTGAGCAGCTGCATATCAAAGCCCAGCACCGGCTTTCAATCTCCTCTCAATTCATAGAACCAAAGAATAGCTTGGCTTGGGATAGACCCTCTAAAGACCACCCAGTCAAACTCCCCACAATAATCAGGAACATCTTCAAATAAGCCCAGATTGCTCAGAGCCCCATCCAACCTGGACTTGAAAGTCTCCAGGGATGGGGCATCTACCACTTCTCTGAGCAACCTGTGCCAGTGTTTTACCACCTTCATCACAGAAGAATTCTTCCTCACATCTAGTCTGAATCACTCCTGTTTTAGTTTAAAACCATTACCCCTTGTCTGTCCTACCACTACAGGCCCTATTAAAAGTCTGTTCCTAGTTAAATTAGGGCTTTGAATTTTGTCCTCTTACTTCTGTTCAGATGCCCCAGAAGGAGCCAATGAAGGTTTTAGCAGTGCTCAGAAAGTAAAATTTCACACTGGTGTGTCTTTAGACTTCCTGGTGTATGATCCAGCTCCCACGAGAGCTAAGACAATTCTGAAAGGAAACAAGCTGCACTTTTGAATGAGAAGTTGGGAGGCCCTTTCCATATAGAGACATCAAGTGGGAATAGCCACTGGGTAGAGTTTGGGAGAAGAAATACCAGTAGCCTGGGCTGATACCAATGTAGGGACTTCCTGTAAGTGAGATATTTAACATTTGAGGTTTTGCAGTTTTCATTTGCAAGGAGCTCCCCACTGCTGTAACTTACCCTGGTAATAAAACATTTCAGTGCAACCCAAATGCAGCTTCATAAAAAAAATAAAAATAGTAGTATTTATTTTAGGAGGGGCTACAGAAGGCAGCAAGCTATGTCTGTCTGCACAGAACCAGAGAGGATCAGCCTTGATGTCATTAGGAAAGGGATATCTGGAAAAGTGTCTGCAAAGAAGAGCCCTACCCACTATGTCCCCTCTGCACACATAAATGTGTTTTCTCAGGAAACAGTTCAGATGGGCTGAGGCTAGGGCTCATCTTACCAATTTTCTGTTGTTTCTATAAAATAATGGACCCCAGAGGATTACAAGCCAGCCTTTAGCAGTGGTTAACTTGCAGGCAACTTGGCTGTTGTCCCAATCTCTGCTCTCTGTTTGCAGGAGGTCTGGGAGACACTGCCATACAACTCACATCAGTGATCAGGACAGTGTTTTTGCAATATTTTTCCCCCTTGGCACTTTTTTTGCACATTGGCAAGTAGTCCCTAGTCATTCTCCTGGGAATGAGAGCAGGGCCAAGAAGGTCATGCTGAAAAGTGAGAGAAACTGATGACAAATGGTGGGTGAGGGGAGATGAAGTGTGAATTTCTAGGAAATGGTCTTGGGAAGGAGCAAGGGCTGTGAGGAAGGAATCTCAGCCAGATCAAAGGGTGCGTGGGAAAGACGATACTGCAAGGAAGTTAATGAAGTGCTTTTAAACTGTGGTGGGAAAGGTAAGAGACCAGGGAGGCTGAGGTGGGGGTGGGAACATTAATTTAAAGGGATTTCTTTTACTTTTTTTCTTGTTAAATGAGCAATTGGCAAGTGAGTGTCTTTATGGCCAGCAGCATAGCCAAAGACCAGTGCTGATGGATCTGCTTGTCTGGTTTGGTGAGATTTTTTTGTTTCCAGCCTTCTGGAGACCTTGTTTGTGAGGCATGAGGAGTCATCACCCATGACTGCAATAGGAACCAGTGAGGATAGTCCTTGCTGCCTCTGCTGACATGCAGGATGCTGACATGCTCCTGTGTACCCTCTCCAAAGACGTAAAGATTATTTCTGGTTTCTCTTGAAATCGTGCAGCTGTTGTTGCCCACCGTTGTGTGGGCGCGTTGTTCGCGTGTCATCTGAAGAGGTTCAGCAAAGCTGGAGGGTGCAGATCAGCTCTCTGCCTCTCGTGTGTGAGATGATGGGGAGACAGAAATGCCTTGGAGATAGAAGGGTCAAAACCAAAGCAGTAGAGAGAACTCCTTGCTTACTGGCATTGTTAATCAGAGAGAATACTTAATGCAATTAGCAGAGGCTCCCCAAAGACTATATGAAGCAAATTGTCTCCCTCCACTGTGCAGGGGGCTGGGCCCACCACATCAAAAGCTAGGTCAGACTGAACAAGCCTTGGTTCCTCTGCTCTGGTAGGATCTGCCACCAGGCCAATGAGGGTTGTTTTTTAGCCACCTGATACAAACCCAAACTTCTAAAATTTGCATCTGAGGTCCAAGGAAGGGAGATGTGATGTCCATTTGGGTAGTAAGGAGCTGGCCTTTTCAGCTGTTAACCCTGGATGTTGTTTTGAGGATGCTGTTGCCTGTAGGAAATCTGAATGGAATCTTGGTTTCTTGTCTCCCAATAAGGCCTTTAGACACTTAAGGTTCCCACAACCTTAATGATTTCTCTGACCTGTCAGTGCAGGGTCTTGAAGTCAGTGCTCCTAAATCTCACAGGGATGCCCTGACATGAAGGACCTGTGTGCTGAAGTTTGCCAGGTTGAAAAATGACTCAGTGTTTCAGCTGTCACTTCTTCCATGGCCCAGTCAAGAGCAAAAATGTTTGCTAGACCATGATTTAAGGCTGCCTACTGCTCTTACAGCTCATTTCCAACTTTGTCTTAATTTGGTTATGTGTGTAAGGACTGCTGACACAATTTTTTTCCTCCATCAAGTTCCCATTGGGGTTCATAACATGAGAGAAAAGTCTTTGGGTTACTCATGCTATTTAAGAGTATGCTTAATCTCTTCCTTTGTAAAGAGAAAGGACAAGACTGTATAAGTCAAACAGTTACACATCCTTCATAAAGTAATTTCTACAGCAATTAAATCTGCTTTTCTATTGTCTTGTTTTCCAGGAGAACAATGCATTTCCTGGCCTGGTTCAATTTGCTGCTTCTCCTTCCTTGTTTTGGTACCACAAAAAGCTGCTTCCCTGGCTGCCACTGTGAAGTGGAAACCTTTGGTCTCTTTGACAGCTTTAGCTTGACCAAGGTGGACTGCAGTGGAATAGGCTCACACATTGTTCCTGTCCCAATCCCTTTGGATACCTCCTACTTGGATCTATCATCAAACAAACTGGAAACAATAAATGAATCGATGCTCACTGGCCCTGGATACACCACCCTGGTGAGTCTCGACCTGAGCTACAACAAAATTGCCAAGATTTCCTCCACAACATTCTCCAGGCTTCGGTACCTGGAGTCCTTGGATCTGAGTCATAACTCTCTGGAAGTCCTTCCGGAGGACTGTTTCTCCAGTTCTCCTCTAAGTGACATAGATTTGAGCAATAACAAACTTTTGGATATAGCTATGGACATCTTTGCTTCAAAAGGTCATGGCAAATCCCTGAATGTGGATCTATCCAATAATATGCTCAGCACAATTACAAGGCACCATGAAAAAAACATTCCCAACATCCAGAACTTAAATCTTTCTGGCAACAGGCTAACATTTGTACCAAACCTTCAAGGCATTCCTCTCCGATATTTAAATCTTGATGGAAACCCTCTGGTTAAGGTTGAGAAAGGAGACTTCACGGGGCTGAAAGACTTGATTCATTTATCCCTCAGTGGTCTGCATGGCTTTAGAGAGTTATCGCCTCATAGCTTCAAGGAACTCCAAGCCCTCCAGGTTCTGGATTTATCCAATAATCCCAACTTGAAGTCACTGACTGCTGAAGTTATCTTTGGTCTGAACTCCCTACAAGAGCTCAACCTCTCTGGGACAGGCATATCATCCTTGCCAAAGACTTTGCTGAAATACCTGCCTTCCATCAAAAGCATCACCTTAGGGAAGGACATACAGTGTCTTAAGACCATCAAAGAAGGACAGTACCACCGGCAAATTGGGCTGACCAAAAAAGAAGTCCTCAGCTGCCATGACAGCCATGGATCCGTAGCAGCAGCACCTTATGTTTCATGATGAAAGCTGGGGAGAAGAAGGGGTGGGGCAGGGAGGGTGGGGGGCCATGGGACTTGTACAGGTGTCGGACTGAGACGGCTTGCAGTGTGCCTTTTGTAAAACTGTCAATAATTTATATATTTGTATTTGCCAATAGTTGATTGATCGTGGATTTTATAAACTCCCAAATCTCAGCCTGTGTTATCTGCAGGCTCCAGATTTTACCTGGTGCATTGAGGTCCTCACTCATCCCATTGGCTCAAGAGCAGTGATGCTGGATGATGCGGGGACGAGTCGCTCTGCAGGACCCAGGGCAGAACTGTCAGTCTGGAGCAAACCCTTCATGCCTCAGACATGTTTGTAGGAGCAAAGCTACATCTCCAGAGAGCACACACCAAAATGTACCAGCTCTGTAGCTGCTTGCTTACAAACCCATGCATCATCCTTCTTTTAATTATTACTCCCCAAAATGTGCCTTCTGGATGTTGCCTTCATTAGCAGCACCCTGTCTTCTGTCATGCACTTTCAGTCTTGAAGAAACATTTCCAGACAAACCTGAATACAGGGTGCACCTAATGTGCTGGGTTTTACATGTTATTTGCATAGGTGTGCAACAAACACTGAGTAAGTTGAGATTTTCCCACCAATTTCTCCTTGTTTTCCTGCCTTGATCCTTTTCATGTCTAATTAACTTAGGTCCAGCTTTGGCAACCTCCTGTCTTTTTAACCTCAGTGAACCATTGGTCAGAGATGATGGGCAGCAGGGGAAGGGAAGCAGAGGGGTTTGCCAACAGCCACATCCCACCTGGGAACTAGCCTTCGATGAAGGAGGTTGCAAGGGGAAGAGAGCATGTAGCCTAGCTCAGAAAAAAAAAAAAAAAAATCAAAACAAACTCAGAAAAGAATCCCTCCTCCCTTTCTGGGGAAGCTTGGAAGGGAACTTTGACAGGGATTCTTTCTTGATGACCTTATCAAACCAAGATGCAGTCCTAGAGGATATGAGAGTAAGTTGTTTCCAGGCTGACATTCCCCATCTGAACACAGCATCTGCAGCTCATCTGGGCGTATGTGAGACAACTTGCAGTGCCAAAACACTTCTGAGAACATGCCAGGGGAAGAATTAACACTGATGCCTGTGGCCCTGGAGCACTTTGCTTATCGAAGAAAAGATCTTTGGGTTTTTTTCCAGAGCTGTGGCTTTTCTTTCTCTCACACAGCTCCTTGGTTGCCAAGTGAATTGGATAAACTGAAATCTGATGAAAAGCCTGGTCCTCAAGGTTTTACTCTTTTTTTTTCCCTCCATTGCTGAAATGCTGGCAAAGGGGAACCCCTCTGGAGACTCTTTTTCGGCAGTCTAGGAGGAAGTGGGAGAAGGAAGCACAACATGACTCAATGCCATGTATTGAAGCCTTCAACTTGCTTATAGGAGCAATGGAGGTGACGGCTGAGGTCTGGTCCACGTCTGGCATGCTTTGTCTGGGGGGGTGGGATGTTGTGGATGGGGGTCCTGCCCAAGCTGATCTGCAGTTTGGTCTCTAAACCCAGCCCTGCATCAGGGCCACTTTCAATGTTTGATTTAGGGAGATCCATGCAAAGGTGATGCAGATATAAACTCATCTCACAACTGTCCTTGGGAGTGTTGGAAAAAACTCAGGTTTTGTCCTCATGCCCCCAGAAGTCTTGGAAAGTGGAAATGCTGTTGCCCAAACCCACTGACTCCATAAAAGTCAGAGTCAACACCTAACTTTGGATACTGAAATTTGGTACTGAAATGCTCCCACATTTCCATCTACCTCCATTTCAATAATTTGTTTGGGTAGCTTAGGGTGGGATTTTTACTCCTTCCTTCAGTTTTGGGGATTTTTCCCCTCTACTGAGCCTTTGCAATGTTTGACCAGCCTTCACAATCACAGGAAACGCTGATTTTCTTAAAAAGGCAATGGGGCTGCCTATGGGCAGAGATCTGGAGGGGAACAGAAACAAACTGCTGTGCAAGACAGGGGCAGTTTGTGAGGAAAGATGTGGGGGTTTTACTGGCTCTTGCCTTTTTAAGAGAATTATTTTCTGCTGGCAGAAAATGTATTATTTTTTAAAGAAAGCGGTTTACTTTTTTTAAGCCTGTACATAGATGAAACATTACGGTTATCACCTACTGTCAAAGTTACTGTCTTTGCAGCACTGTGGTAAATTTAAAACCCAATGTGACAATCCAATTGAAGACTGCAAGATTTCCTTGTGTAATCTCACGCTAGCTGCTAGCTAAACTAGTCTTAGCAAAAGCTGGCAAATACTGTCGCTGTGTTAGTCTGTTTTTTTAAAGAACCTCTGCAGCGTTGTAAGGCTTTGTGATTACTCACAATATAATAAAGTGATTTGGAGGAGAATAAACCCAGATCCCCCAGATTTATTGCTTTAGTGCTGAGCAGGTAGCAGCTGTTGCTGGCTCTGAGGGGCAGCACAGTTTCTCTCCTTGCTCTGCTGATCCCCATGGCCCTCGTGGGTGTTGCATCTCCAAACTGGGGGCAGGATTCATCCCACAGTGCTTGGCTCACTGTGCTCTTCAGTGATGGAAAGGCTTGAGAGCTTCTCTGGTTGACTTGAAGGCAATTAGGAACACATGGCCGTGAAGCAGCAGAAAGCATGTGGTGCAAATTCCCTGCTCAGGACCTGCTCCAAGGCTTGTGGAGCAAGTGGAGGTCTCTTCATGGATTTGACCAATCTGGGGCATGGTCTGCTAGTGTTGCAAGACTGGATTTGCAGCAGGTGGGGTGATGTGGGGAGACACCACAAGACCATGGAAATGTTCAAGAACATATAGATGTGGTGCTTAGGGAGATGGTTTAAGAGTGGACTTGGCAGTGCTGGGTTAAGGGTTGAACTTGATGACCTTAGAGGTCTTTTCCATCTAAAGATAGAAAGGATTCCACTAAGAATTCTATGATTCTGTGGGGGTGGAAGGGAGCAAAGGGGTGCAGAAGTGATGGCATAGCACAGAAAGCTGCACACTGCCAGACCACGGAGCTTCTGGCAGTGGGACACACGTAATCCAGTCTCAGCACCCTCCTCTGCAGAGCTGGGGCTGCTGCACAGAGGGCTAAGACCATGCAGAGCCATTGCACCTAAAGAAAAAACAGAAACCTCTCCGGGGTGGTCTTCCTGCTCTTAAATAGCAAATTTATTTTTAAAGGCTTCTTGATGCTGTGTATAAAAGCAGTGCAGAGACCCACTGAGGAAACTGCCTCTGGGAAGTTGCAATGTTCCTGTTTCTCCCAAGCCTTAAGGAAGAACTGCATCTTCCACCCAGGCAGGCAGACTTGCAGGCTGCCTGGAAGAGGCTGCTGGTTCTTTATCATTTCCCCAAAATGCCCCGTCCTTCAGGATGGTGTACAAGGTAGTCAGATGATAGAGTGGGTGTGACATCAGCAGGGAAGGCCAGATCTTGCTCATAGAGCTATTATGGACTGTAGGAGAAAAGCCACCACCACCAACCATTAGAGATGACTGCTCCTCTGGTATCCACCATGAGGTTGTGACCATGAGGCTACACCACCACACCCCTTTGGGGTGGAATCATTTCTGCCCCAGGGTGTGGGCTCAGTCAAAGTCATGGAGAATGTTCTCCTCTCCTGGAGAAGGACAATCACCTGGGACACACGGGTCTGAAGCTGTATTCTCCCACCTCCTTGTGAATGCCCCACATATGTGGTGCTCCAGCACCATGTTAGATCTTGCCCTTCCTGGTAGTCCTTTGCCCCCTTGCCCTAACATCCTATTTTGCAACTGCTTTTTATTCATTATTTAATGAATGACTTAATTTATTATTTCAATTATTGCTAATTAAAATATTGTTTAGATTATTATCTCTTATTTAAATAGCCTTTCCAAAGTCCTCTGAATAGAAAGAAATAGGCAAGCCTCTACCAGCAACATGAGCCCCCACATTGCCCAGGTATGTCCCCTCTGCCCCAGCGGGGCACCAACACCTGAAAGAGCACTGATCTCCCCACAAAGAAGGAAGGGCACACTGGGGCTTCAGACTTGGATCAGGTGAGGAGGCCCTCATTCAAGCTTCCTGTCAGCTTGATAACACGGTGTGATGGACACCTGGTGTCAGGCACCAGCAGCCACCCACGCCAGGAAAGCCACCCGTGCCAGAAAATCCATCCACGCCAGGAAAACCATCCACGCCAGGAAGGCCAGCCAGGTTGGTTAACTGCAAGCTTTGGCTGTCTCCACAACCAGCTCAGCCCTGCAGCCAGATATGTTTGCCCTGGCAAACAAGATGGGCGTTTTAATTACAGGCCCAACATTTTTAGAAGCAGGAAAACCTCAGCAGAGGCTCGGCAATGGGGCTAGGCTGGATAAGGGAGGAGGAAGAATTGAGAGAGCTTGCTTTTGCTTGTAGTGTTCTGTCTGCTGGAGAGTCATCAGCACCTCATCCCTCCTTTCCAGCACGTTGGGAAAGACACGTGGATCACTTCCCCCCATCTGCCTTGTGCCCAGGGCAGCACAGGACAGAAATTCTTCTCTTTATTAGAGAACATGCACCTCTCAGTACCCAGAAACTCGCATTTTCTTCTCATCAGTCTGCTGGAACCATTTCTCCTGGCAGTCAGCTGTCAGCCCACAGAAGTCCCTTGTTGACTGATTATGTGGCTGACTTCATAACAGCAGTAGGTGCCGTCCCTTTTAAAAATAGCTGCTCTTCTGTACATTTTCCATTTTGCAGAAGGTTTTTATTTCCAGAACGTTTGTTTCACACAACCCTGGCTTGGTCAGGCAGGAAAGCACGGATGCACCCTTGCCATGCCAGAAAACAATGCTGCAAGGCTGGGCATAATCCTTCTGCCTGTCCTGGGATCTGCCTCCTAGGAAAGTTTTGGGGCAGCGAAACCCTCTGACCCGTGCATGTTTATAGAGTATTATTCCTGCTTCATCACCCTGAGATTTCCTCTTCCTTCCCTTTTTTGAGTGGACAAGGAGACTCGGGAACCTGATTAAAAGGTGGAAAATTGGAGCTGAAACTAGGCCATCAGATAAATCCTTTCCTGTAATAAGCAGGGAGTTGGAGTGCCGGCCCTTAATCACAGCCTTTGTCTCCCAGCATTTGTATGCCTGTGTGCACCCATCCTCACCGCCAAAACAAACCCACCCCCCTCCTGCCCCATCCCCACCCCTGCACTCACCGCCTTTCATTAAGGGGATTAAAATAAAAGTGGCTCATGCTGCCGCAGAGGAACACGGCGGAGGAAGCAGCAGCCCGCCGTGCCAGGCGCTGCTCACCCCCGAAAAAGCCCTGCAGACGCAAAGGGGGTTTGGGCAGGGGAATGTGCTGCCGCCCTGCCCCGCTCCACCCATGCCAGCGGTCTGGCCTCTACTCTGGCTGCACCGCAGAAGGGTTAATCAGCCTGGAAAAAAAAAAAAAATCCTGGTAACTTTCCCACCACCCTGGTGATGTCCTTTAACCCCCGCTGCTGCCCGTCTGGACCTCTGCGCCACATGCTCCCCTCCCTCCTCTTCCTCGTTAGCAGTGGAAGTGTCACAGCACTTGCTGATAATTGACTGGGGTCGTGCTGGGAATTTGAACCTACATTTCAAAGAGATTGTTAACCTCTTTTTCCAGCTCTTTGAACTGCTTTGCTTTATTGTAGGTTAAAGGAAACACACGGCTTCTTCCTCCCAGAGCCTCTTTTGATGGGAGCTTGGCACATCAGAGCTGGTGGGTTTTTACCAGCAATGATGTTGGTAGCATGGTGCTGCTAAGTGGCATGTGACGATGCATTCTGGGGCAATCAAGCTGCTCCTTGTATTCAGAGGAGATTAAACACAAAGAAATGGTCCAGAGGTGAGCAAGTGACTGGCAGACGTAAGTGACATCACTGTCCTGACATGACATGGCGGGGTTTCAGCCAATGGAGAACCTAGGAAAGGCTACAGGTTATGGGATGCAGAAACTAGGTTCAAGCCCCTCTACCATGCTGGACTTTCTGGATGGGTGTGGATACACAAAAGACAATTTTTGTGGCATGTGTTTGAATGGGTGATTTAAGTTACCCTGTGACTGCAGGGCAGTAGAAGAAGTTGTCCTGACCTTTCTCTACATTACACAAAAGCTGGAATTTGTGTAGCCCTTCAAAGTATCAAAAAAAGATCAAAGACCACCAGTTTTCAGGCAGATCAGTGACCTAAACCATCCTGTCAGGCCATGCAGTCACTAAAAAATGCACAGCTAGAAGAGGATGGTTGTCTGCAAAATGAGCACTCTTCCCTCTTCCCAATAGTCCCACTTCCCAGTGGTAACTGGACTCTAAGAGTGATGGCTGCATCCATCTTAGGTTCAGAACAGGTGCTCTGAAGGCTCCCAAGTACCTCTCAGCATCTTGCCTACTTATGACCTAAAACTTGGCCCTGGCTGGTCTGCTGTGAAGATAAATGTATGTAGGACTGTGAGCTGCTGGACTGTTAGGTTAGGCAGTCTCCTGAAAGACAAGCTCTGCATCACCAGACTTGTCACCTGCATTGGCAGCTCTCCGCTGACCACAGGGGTCATCCTTCAGCCTGAGGTAATTCTCAAACCTGTTAATCTGCTGTCTACATCAAAGGTAAGAAAGCTTTGAAAAGGGCATAGCTTTTCCTGTGAGATTCACTGTGGGAAACAGCTTCTGGTTTGGTGCTCACCTGCAGCCTCCTTTGCAGGAACACAAGAGGCAAGGTTTTCCCCTATTTTGCCCCTAATCCTGATCACTAGTGTGAAAGTTCTTCATTTTCCCAGGAAATATTAACACATGGAATTTTTCTCATTTAAATTTTTAATGAGGTGATTGTTTGCTTTCAAACCCCCCCAACGGCTGCCTGTTTGTCAGAGTGCCATCTGGGACCTGCATGCCAGAGACTGCAGAGGTGAAAATCCCCTTGAATAAACAGGAAAAGGGAGAGGGCATGGAACATACACCTATGACATCCCGTGAGAAATGCCTGGATAGTCCATGGTGGCCATCATGTCACAATGCTATTTTTTACCGCAGTTTGTTAAATGTCCTGTGGCAGCATCCTCAACCTCCCAAGGCAAATATTACACCATGTCTAAATTGGAAAGGATCCTGCCCCAGGGACCTTGCAAACAATATCCAAAAAGGATATTGTCACAGAAAATATGAGACTATTAATACTGTGTTTCAGTTCATTTTCCCTAAAACTCACCACAGTCTTGTACTTCTCCCTCAGTCATTTTAGGAACCCACAATAACTCCATCAGGTCCATATCTACTTGCCTTAAGACTGCCCTAATGGTGTGCCAAGCCTTTTGACAAGTGCAGTGGGATTCTGCCTTTGGAATTTATTTCCCATCTGGGTTTATATTCCCCAGTGAGACACCTTTTCAGCCTAAAAGATTCCCCATAAGAATATTCTTGTCTCTACTTCTCTCCCTCAGCTCCTCAGCATGTAGAAATCTGCATTCACACACAAATCCCTGCTCCACAGAAAAAGTGCAGACACTTGGTGATGCCAGGGACAGAGATGCTGTTCTGGGAAAGAACAGCACACAATGGGTTTGGGTTTCATTGTTTTGTGGGGAAAATAGTGCTTTTCCAAGGTGACTCTGCAAATACAATTTGCTGGGTTTCAGCACCCCAGAAAAGCAGTGGTAGAGTCATGAAATCATAGAATGGTTAGAGTTGGAAGGGGCCTTAAAGATCAACTAATTCCAACTCCCCTGCCATGGGTAGGGACAACTTCCATAAGACCAGGGTACTCAGAGCCCCATCTAACCTGGTTTTGAACATTTCCAAGAGATGTCGACAACTTTCTCAGGGCAACTTGTGCCAGTACCACACACCCTTACATCTTCCCCCTTTCCTGAAGCTAAAAAGTCAGAGCTATAAAAAATGCATTTTTTCCAGTATCCCAAATCCCAGATCCCCACAGCTGGCAGGGATCCCATCCTAGTGTCATCAAAGGGGTACTGAAATTACAGTAACAGCCCCAGCAGCATAATGGAAATGAGGTGGCAATTCCTTTCTTTCTGCAAGCCACAGCAGAGGAGGAAGTCCCCAGGACACAATCCTTGTGTCCTTGCATCCATTTCAGTGCCACAGACCCCTGTATTATCTGCTGCAGAGAAGAAGTTAGTAGCCCAGTCTGAAGCAGCAGTTTCGCATGGCAGAGCAGCTATGCAGTTTCCAGCAGAGCTCTGGAGCCAGCCAAGCACCATTAGCCTAGTTTTTCAGCCAAGCAAGGAAGTCCTGGCTCCTGGCAGGCTTATTAGCTTTGGCACTGAGCTCCTCTGACACCCAGCCAAGGCATTCTGGCTGCAGCTGGACCCGCCTGGCTTCTATCCCACAAGCTTGGGTCTCTCCTCATCACACCTCCCTACGCTCTTGGTTCAGCTTGGGAAGTGCAAGATTGTGTGCCTGACCACCTGAGCAATGGGGATGGCTACAGACTTGGGATTAGAGGGGCTGTTCAGACTCCAAACCTCTCATATATCCAAAGATCCCTGAGGTTCAAACACTTCAGAGCAAAATACTTGCTTTTCCAAGAACAGAGATTTTCCTTCCATCTTGCAAAGGTGGTGCTGGGCATAAGCAGGGATGAATTTATTGTATTTGCTGTTATCACTTATATTCCCTCCTTCAAGCTCTCAAGATACATTTGAAAGCCTAAATAAAAGCTGCATGGCTCTTCCCAGGGATTGAGCTAATCTCAGAAGCAATTAGTTGGAAGAAAGGACAAAATCCCTGAAGCTGACAGGCTCTGGAGATCCACTACACACTAGATCTTCCCTGATGATTGTGAAACTCTACACTCAAAATTGAATCATAGAGTGATAGAATGGTTTGGAATGGACTTGAGAGATCATCGAGTTCCAACCCCCCTACCTTGGGCAGGGACACCTTCCACTAGACCAGGTTGCTCAGAACCCCATCCAGCCTGACCTTGAACATTGCCAGGGATGGGGCATCCACAGCTTCTCTGGGCACCTTGTGCTACTGCTCCAACACCCTTATAACAAAAAAAAAAAAAAGTTTCCTTATGTCTTATCTAAATCTAGTCCCCAGTCTCTTATCTGAATCTTTCCTAGCTGCAGCCTGAGCAGGTGACTCCCCATCTTTACCCCTGCAGATGTGGTAAGGAGGTCATGAAATTATTGACTGACAAGGAACGATGCAGAGTTTCAGCTGTGTGTGAACTGCTGAGCCCCTGCTGAAGGCTGGTTCCCTCATTAAGCATCTTCCAGCCCCAGGCACAGCCTGGGACGCAGCAGATAGCGTTTTTAGCTTTGCAGAAATTAACTGGGGGATCTGCTCTTCTCCCAGGCACCTGCTACATGCTGCAGGTAAAGCAGGGAGCAGACAGCATGCACAGAAAACAAAGAGGATGCTCTGTTGAGAAGAGATAAGAACAGAAATTGCCTCATGATGGTGACCTTTGTCACTAGTTGCCCCATCACCAGGTAAATAATGCTGGCAAGAGACAGAGCTTCTGCTGATCTCCCTGCACTGGGACAGGCAGAAGGGAGATTCTGGAGAGAATTAGGGTCTGGTTAGGGTGGTGGCCTCTGGATTGATTCCCTTCACAGCAGAAGTGGTGCTGCCACACAACGAACTGCTAAGAGGGACATCAGGGTCACACAGGTTGTCACTGCTTGTTCAGAAGTTGCATGCATTCAATGGGGAAAAGAAATTACTAGATATCTCCTCTTTTCATAAATAGTGAGACTTTTTCTGTCCTTGAGATGACTTTGTTATGAAACCAGGATGCTGCACCTCCTCATGGTGGTGGGTGCCACTTTGCTGCCAGGAGGAGGGTGCAGTGTTAGCATCATCAGGGGTGCAAGTCATTGCAAAAATACAAAGCATGGGAAGTCTCTGGGCATTCCCCAGGCAAAAGCCTGGAGATCTCATATGAGCATTTGGTCAGGCAGTGCTTGTCAATTCCCTGTCATATCTCTATTGACATGAGTCAGCCAGACCTGCAGACAAGTAGCACAGCCACCGAATTCATCCATGCAAAGATACGGCACTGCGCCAGAGAGGAACACATCTATTAGAGCTAAAGGCAATGGCACTGGGAAATGAAGGGGATCTTCCACGTTCTTTCCAGCCCAAGGGCAGGCAAAAGCCCTTTCCTTCTGATCTACTTGTCCAAGGAGGACTGGTTTTGCTTGGGACAGGGAATGAGTTGCAATGAAGATTCAGCCTTTGCCTCAGGTTAACTTCTTTCTGGCAGAAAGGTTTAGGTGAGCAAGGGTGTAAATTGCTTTAAAACCAAGCTCATTCTGTAGATCCTTGATGGGCCAAGGCTGTCTGGCTCAGGCTCTGAAAGATCCAGGCCTGAGGTTCGTTCAGAGGCATCTTTTTAAATGTTTCATATATACAAAGGGAGCATAAGGTCAGGATTAGGCTGATCATGGATGCACTCAGCAGGATCACAGGCAGTCACTCAGAAAGCCCTGACAGACCTCTCTAGACTCTGTTTGGAAGAAGGCAGCATGGCAAGGTGGATGGAGCCGAGAGCTAACGATCTGCAGCGAGGGGGAAGTGTCTGCTGCAATGGCATCTGTCAGAACAACAGGCCTGGATCACTCACTGCCAGGAGCCATCAAGAGATGACCCAATGAGCCATCAAGGTGAAATCTAACAAGCTCTGGGCAACCACAGGGAATAGGAACAGGTTGGCACAGGGCTTAGGTCATGGCAATATTGGCAGAGTAGAAGGGGACAAGCAGAAGGGTGAGCACCATCAGTTCTTAGCAAAACAGTCGCGTGGTTAGTTTGGGATTTCATCAAGGAGCTTGCAACCTGGACATATGTCTATGAACAGTCAGATGGCAGAGCGAGAAACCTTCATCAGCATTCATCACACTTCAGCCCCTGAGCCTCTGCTGATAAAAGCAGCTGTGGCAGTGTCATACCTTGCTGTTCCTCCAAGGTATTCTGCTTTTTTCTTCTAAACTGCATTAGGTAAGATTAACAAAACATGCATTAAATGGTGTCAGGACCAGCCCCTTGACAGATCTTGAAACGTGTCTGTAAAGGGATGGGGTTGTAAACCCTTTCTCAACAGAGAAAGCTGACTGTGGACAGCCGTGGAGGAGCAGACAGAAGCAAGTCCAGGCATGGAGGATTAAAGGGTTCAAAGCCCAGAGGCTGGCTCAGGAAGGTGGGCTGGGAAGGAGGCACTGAAAGGAGGTGCAGAAGGACTAAGAAGGGGACTAAGGGGACTAAGGACTAAGGGGACTAAGAAGCAGATGGAGTTTGCAGGAGCAGTTCAAAGGTCTGTGGGATGGGAATTGTACTGGGCTGATATATAGGTACATCCAGGGAAGGAGAGAGCCAAAGGGATGTCAACCTGGAAGACGAATACCCTGACAGAAGCTATTTCACCCCTAAAGAGTGAGAGGCTGCCAGAGGCTGAAATGCAGCAGGCTGGGGATGGGTGAGGGCCAGCCAAGCTGATGTGGCAGAAGAGGCTGACAAAGATCTTGGGGCATCCAAAACAAAGAAAGATCTCGCAGAAAGGACTCCTTCTTGCCTTAGTAGACAGCAGGCAAGGGCTGCTGGGAGGTGAAGGGTCAATTCTGCTGGCAACACACCAGGGGCTAGGGAAGTCACAGAGGGCCAGAGATTAGCTGCACACATGTCAGCATAAAGGTTTAGGAACATAACCTTATTCATCAAAGAGAAGGCTGAAAGGCATCACTACATGTGGGTATTTACTTAGGGAAAAGCTGTCTGATAGTGAGGCAGAGAAGGGGAGGTTCTTCAGCCGTGCTGATAATGGGAACAAGACATGATAGGTGGAAGATAGAACTAGATTAATTAGTCTTTGAAGTGGACACCAACTCACTGCTATGAAGGTAATTAAATATTGGAAAAGCTTATCAGGGAGGCTGCCAAGTCTCAGGGCTCCCTATGTTGAAATAAAGATTAGATATCTACAAAAGGAGATGCTCTAATCCAGTTTCTGGGAAAAGTCTATTTTCTGTATACATAAGGTTAGATAAGATGATCCTTGTGGTGCCTTTTGACAGTGCAGTCTGTGAATTCAGGAAGCATAAATTCCCCTGTGTCAGGAGCCATCTTCATCTGGTACATGACGTGTCAGGCCAATCAAGGGGAAATACATAACACAGGCTGAGAGCCCAGCTCATAAAGCCAAGAGCATACAGCCAGTGCTGGGAAGAGAGCTCAGAAATTCCTGGCTCTTTTCCCATTATCCCACTGGAAGACAGATAAGCCTCCACATTTCTTCTAATCTCATATGAATTGCAGAACTACTTAGAAGGGGATGGTTTTGCCTGGTATATACATTGCAACAGCAACAAAGAGATGCAGTCTGACTATGCTGAATTGATAAAGGCCGGAAAGGGTCCCCTACCTCAACAAAATTTAAAGTCTTGCTGAGGACATGAGCAAGAAAGGACTCACCTGCTACTTGGGAGGGACAGCATCCAAACATAGTCTTCCAACAACCCTGTGGCAAAATACAGTAGAGGAAGAAACTCTTGAAAGTGTGCATGTTTCTTCTGGCTAACTTTGAAGGGAGTTAGGGGTGGTTGCCACACGGGGTGACATTAATATGTGAGGTGTTGGAAGTCAGGTGAGATGAACTCCAAAGAGCCAGAGGAGGCCTAGACTGAAGCAGTCACAGCAGACAGATATTTTTTCTAAGGCAAAGAAAATTACAGAGAGAGTGAAACTGCCTGCAAAACCAGGTTTCTGTGTGGTCATCTACACTGTCAAACTGGAGAGGATGCTAAAAATCCCCAATTCAGCAGAGTCACAGATGAAGTGTGGTAGCCAGAAGCACTGACTGGTGTTTTTCCTTTTTTTTTTTTTTTTTTTTTTTTTTTTGGTTGGTTGGTTGGTTTGGTTGTTTTTTGGGTTTTTTTGGTTTTGTTTTTTTTTTTTTTGGTGGGTTTGTTGTTGTTGTTTCTTTTAATGATATATTTTAGAGACGAAAAAAAAGGGAGGAGGAGATAAAGATAAGACATGCTAAACAATGCAAGTTAAAGCCAAAATATTTGATTATGGACAGAAAGTGAATACCAAGCATTAAGCCATAATGAAGTCACTTTCAGTGGTTTCTATTATTTGGTAGATTTTTTTAATCATATCACCTAAACCCCCTTGGAAGACCCCTCTTGCTTCAAACAAAGGGGATTTTTTAAATGTTTTTTATATCAGTCAGTGAAGCACAAAATCCAGTTTCAGTTCAGGTCTCTCAGACAGCCCTGGGCACTGGTGGTGCAGAGACCCCTCTTCACCAGACATCCCTGTGCAAGCTGGAGCAGAGAGGGGATGGAGCCATCCCAGTGAACACACACACTTACATACTGCAGGAGTGGGTTTACAAGGGTCAAATCAGGAAGGGTTTCAACCTTTTCCCTCCTCTTCTGCTGTCTCAGTTCCCTGCTCCCAATGGGAACAGGATTCTTTTAACCCTCCCCTTCATGATTCCATGCAGATCTTTCTCCCATGGGCTAAACTGACTGTAAGGTGACCCCGCTGCCTGTGGGCCCTGATCCAGCTCTGCAGTGACAGGACAAAAGGGACCCTGCAATTGTCAAGGGCTGACCATGACAGATCCCCAGGGGTGGGAGCAAAGGACAAATAAGAACGTGAATTGGCCAGCTCAAAAGACCTCCCTGCCCACCTGGAAATGACCAAGAGGATAAGTGCTGTTACCCAGAGTGATTTCCTCAACTCCAGACACATTCCTGGATTCCCAAGAAGCTCCTAAACTGGAGGTAGTTTCTAACAGGCCCTAGTGCATTTAACTTTGTGAAGCTGACCAGTTTCCCGTGGAATTTATGTGACTTTGTCACATTGCCATGGTCCTTCAGCAGAGAATTACTCACTGCATGAAGAACCACTGTGTATGAGAGAGAGAGAATGAAGAGACAGGAGAGGAAAGGAAGGAGGGAGGAAGGAAAAGGAAAAGGAAAGGAAAAGGAAAGGAAAAGGAAAGAAAAAGGAAAGGAAAGAGAAAAGAAAAAGAAAAAGAAAAAGAAAAAGAAAAAGAAAAAGAAAAAGAAAAAGAAAAAGAAAAAGAAAAAGAAAAAGAAAAAGAAAAAGAAAAAGAAAAAGAGCCCCTGTCACTCATTCTCTCTGTCCAGGGCTTTCTGCCACAGCAGAGATGGAATTACAGAGCTGGAGGAAACTCAATGAAATAATGATTACCCTTTGGATTTAATTAGCACAGAGCTGAGGCGGTGTTGAACAAGCATGTCTGTACATCAAAACATTCCTCGTGGCGCCGGGGAGCTCAGACCCAAACCGCTCATGCCTGCCGGGCTCAAACCAGGAATAGAGGGCAGGAATCTGGCTGTTCCTTCCCTGCCCATGGTGCCAAGCCAGGCCAGGGCACATGCCTGGCCAAGGACATGGGGTCAGGGATGGCCCTTCAGCCATCAGATGGGTCTGTGGCTGGAGGAGCACGGCTGATCCTCCAGGAGCGCTTCGTCATGCTGGGCGCTGCACAAACTCACCAAGGCTGCCACCCCTACTCCCAAAAGACTGGGTGGTGCTGAAGGGAAGGCCACCTCATCATGGGGCTTCATGTCCCCGATCCTCCAAGGTACAGCTCCCACAGAGAGTTAAATTCCCCCCCTCGTGCCAAAAAGGCACCTGTTATTGACACTTCACAGGGAATTAGTAAGTACAGAAGTATGTCCATTCCTGAGACAGAGGAGAACCATCTCTGAGACATCCAGCCTTCTCCAGCAACCAGGTGGGGAAAGGACAGAGGGATTACAAGGCTGGGTGAAAGCCTCAGAAATGGAGCAGGACTGTAATGGAGCCCTGATTACAAACTCACCTCCTGTCTGACCATCCTTCTGTGATTTGATTCCAAGAAAAGCTGATTTCCCTCTTCTTTTAGCCACATATTTTGTTTCTGGTGCAGGACAAGAGCTCTGGTGAAGAGTGCTCAGGGAGGCTGAGAAAACCCAGCATGACCAGGGAGTTCCCAAAAGCTGTTATCCCCAGGTGCTTGATATCCCATGTTTTCCAAAGCCTCCTTTCCCCACTGGGGAAACTAAGACAGAAAGCACAGAGCTAGGATCATCATGCACCCACAAGACTTCCCACTATGCCAAGCAGCAGGAGGAATAAGATCCTGCATGTTCACGCACAATGGACACCTTGCAAGCCCAACCATGTAATTATAAGGGATGGTAAAGGGAAGATGTTGGAGGTGAATAAATTAAGGCAGGGTTGATTCACTTGCAGACCGAATACAAACACTCAGAGGGAATGGCAGATCTTGGGTTTCTCAGCCAGGTTGCTGAGACCAAGAAGAGAAACACAGCTCTTTTCATTTTAATGAGCTCCTTTAATTTAAGAAAGATTTCATGCGAATAGCTATACTTACACCAAAAGCTTCTGCTCAGCCACAGTCAGGGAGACTTCAGAAATCGCTCCTTTCATACCCACGGAACAGGAGCTCAGCAGTGATGTGTAAGCAGCACTTGACCACTCCTATCTTGATTTTCTGTCCAGTCCCTGTATCATAGAATCACAGAATCATGGAATGGTTTGGGTTGGAAGGGAGCTTAAAGATCATCTAGTTCCAACACGCCTGCCATGCTCAGGGACACCTTCCACTGGACCAGGTCACTCAGGGCCTCATTCATCCTGGCTTGGAACACTTCCATGGATGGGGCTCCCACAGTTTCTCTGGGCACCTTCCTCTTCCTTTTTATTACAGCTACATTTACCCTGCATGTGTTTGGCTTCTGTCCTGCAGGTATTTGTGATGATTTGGGCAGCAGTGTGTGAGCACCATCCCCTACATCCAAAAGTTCCCTGCTCTTCCTTCCATCACCTGGACATATTTGTTAACAGCTTGGCAAGGTCATCACAATACAAATTATGCTGCTTAGCTACATGTGCAGCCCTTGAGATCCTCACACCGTGATTACACCACACAAAATCCACAGGATGCTGAAGCACTTCTTCATCCCTCTTACCACAAGGGTTTTCCTAGGATACACAGAAAAGGAATTTGGTGGTTCCCACAGCTGGTTACCAGGGGTTTTACAGTAACAAGATGCACACTCTATTAGGTCTAAATGAATGACATTGTTGGCTACAGGGTCTGCTGAGCACTTGACAGCTGATCTCAGATGGTGTGTAGCTGTGGTCTTAGTAAAGACCATTTAAAAAGTGTGAAAAAATTTTCAGCTAATTGCATTGTCACAACATTAGTGCTGTAGTTTCCAAACACATAAAATTAAAGGTTATTGTCACTTCTGGCAGCATCCAGCATCATCAGACAGGGCTGAGATTTCCAATTTTTTCTATTTAATGGACTTCTATGGAGTGTTTTTCATGGGCTGGCCAAGCATGACTCTTCTGCTGGCTTGAAGTACCCAGGGGCCAAATGTGATTTCTTGGTTTTTGTTGCCAGGGAAGATATTCAGCCTTACCAGAGGGAAGACAGCCACATTCAGCTCCAGGGAGATTAAATGAGCCAAAAGTACTTTTGGTGGTGGGAGACTAACAGATCAAGGAACTCACTCCATTGTCCTCTTACCTGCCTTTCCAAGAGTGGAGCCAGTCTGTTAAACCCTCCTCTATGCAGATGAATTTTCCTCTGTCCCATGATTTGTAAGCAGAGGAGTTGGAGCTGGAGCTGTCTCTCTTCTTTCAGCCAAGAGAAGGATTTTATTCCTTTAAAACAAACAGCTGTCTCCCTTATTTTCCAGCTTGCCACGCTCCTTCTTCTAGAATAAATAGGATTCCACCCTTGTCCAGGATTGATCTCAATATGCCACTCCTAATCAAAAATGTGTTCAAGAGAGAAGAGGAGGCATTAACTTCCTCATCAATCATTTGCAATGAAAGGGGTGGTGAGGCTAGTAATTTTAAATGGATACTTTGGCTATTCCTTTAATGAGAAGGAGGAGGTAATTATGTTGACCTTGAAGATCACATTATTCTCCTTGAGCCGGAGGAAAGAAGATATGAAGGATTGCCTCAGTTCTTGCTAAGCAAGGGGTGAAGTAACTTAACACTGACATAATCAATAGATAAATAGGTATTTAATAACAGGTACTATCTAAATGAGGCATTTGCTGTGTTACCTGACTCATTTGCTACCACCTAAGTTAAACATAGAGTCATAGAATAAGCTGAATTGGAAAGGACCCACAAGGATCATCAAGTCCAGTTCCTGGCCCTGCACAGGATCACCCCAAGAATCACACCATGTGCCTGAGAGCATTGTTCAACCACTTCTTGAACTCTGGCAGGAAAGTGTTTGTTCTTGTGCCTGGTTTTTCTTGTCTTTTATTTTATGGATAGGTTAGGGCCCTTGGGTTTGATTGCCATTCCTTCTTGTGAAGGCCAATGCAATGGATTGGAGCTAGGGGTCTGGGTTGTCTTTGCACCCAGAAGCCAGTGGGCCTTGGTGAGAGCTGTACAATGCAGAGCCACAGGAGTTATGCCCTCAAACCAAGATGGTCCTTCTGTATTTTCCCAATGGAGCAAAGTAGAGAGGTCCTCAAGGTTCACCTCTAAGCCTGCTCCAATGCCTCATGTAATCCCAAAGCTGAGTTACACTGAGGAGAATTCTTTCTGATTTAAAGCCATTCTGAGTTATTTGAGAAGACATCCTGCTATGACTGTTGAGGGTCTCTATATCATGAGAAAGCTGAGCATGTTGGACCAAAAACAGAGACAGCTCAGGAGCTGGGACAAGATGCAATGGCAGAAGGCAGGGATTTGTTTTATGCCATGTAGGTAACCCCATTGAAGCTGGCAGCCCAGACTCAAGGGAGGGGAGCGATGTGTGTATTAGTTCATCCAGGGCTGAAGATCTGAAGACGAAGGATCATACCAGAGGAGTATTTTTTCCCCCTCCACTGACTATTAAGGAAAACCCTGGTGACCAGCTCCATGATGATCCAGAGAGATGAATGAAGTCCCACCATGGGGCTGTTCAGAGAAACAATTTCTTTCAGAGCAAGTGCAACAAAAAATTATTCTCATTGTCCTTATTCTTCATAGCTTCCAGACTTTTTACTGTCCTACCTGCTTTTCCCTGTGCAGAAAAGGTACAGGCAAAAATGGAAATGGGAATAAAGCTATGAAAGCCAATCTATTCTCTCCCTAATTGGTCTCTTTGCCAACAGCTACCAAAGGAAGCAGACTGGAGAAAGAACAATTTAAGAATTGGAGGGAAACTGTGGAGAATCTCACTGTATGATTGACTGTTTCAGAGACTGATGCTCTGGGCAGCTGCTGTCAGACATGTATTGAAGGTTAGGACTGAAATTCTCCTCTAGAAGAGCTGATTTGCAACTTGTCACACTGAGTTCTGCTCTTTCCCCTATCACCTGGAAAAGGAGACACACATCAGCATCATCTGTCACCTCTGATCATGAAAATAGCATCCAAATGAGTTGGAATCATTGGGCAACAGTAAGGTCCCATGGTAAAAGGCTAAGGCTCTGATGGAAACAGTATCTGCTACAAGACCATAGAGCAGGGTCACACAAAATCTTGAATGCCAGATACACCTTGAGCTGTAAGAAAGTCTGCTGTTAAAGGTATGGGAGAAGTAGATTCTTGCTCTTCTGCCATTTATTTTCTCCCAGGCTGCCCCATTTATGCCAGAAACTTCCAAGAGAAAAATCCAGTTCATCTGGTACAGACAGATGCTATGATGGTCCACCCAACACTTGAGCTTTGTCTAAATTTGCCTGCTGACCCCTCCTATCTCCATCCAAACAAATTAATTCCTTGCTTTGCAACATCCCAGTGGGAACCACTGCTTGGTATAAATCAAGCCCAAAGGAAGTTGTTCAAGAGCTGGAAAGGGAAGGTTAAACAAAACTGTGCCATTTGAAGCTTGTGAAGGAGTTTGTGGGTTTGATGGGATAAGGAGCTGCTGTTCTGCAGTGTAGGTGGAAGAGAAGACTTGGCTCCCTGGGAATGTGAGCTTGCCACTTTTCTCTTTTATTTTTCATTCACACCAACCAAAGCTCAGAGATCTTGCTGTGGGGAGATCCCCACTTCCAGCCATCAAAATATTGAGCACTGAAGACCCAGTAAGACTGTGCTCAGGTGTTTGTCCAAAATATGATCTCTGAGAAGTCTACAGAAGAAAGAGGGGGCAGAAAAACTGTGACTAGCTAAAGTGTAGGAGCCTGAAGCAGAGAGAACTGTAAGCACACAAAAACCAGCTCATTCATACAGTACAGCTTCCTTCCTTCTGGGTTGGACATACTGTAAAGAAGGGCTTTGCTGAACCTGGCCATAGTCCAAGGTAATTTAACTGACTGTTAACACAATTGCAACTGATAGCAGAAGGCATGTTTTGGTCTCCCCTGAAGGTCCTATGGCTCTCACCCATCCTCACCTACCTACCACTGCATCTGGGTGGTCACACCAGCCTGCAGCCCCCCTCCAGACGTCTCTTGCAGCAGAGCTTACAACAAGGAAAATTTCCCCATAAACCTCCTTGTTTGCAAGTGTTTAGTTGACCAGTCTTTGACCTAACAGGAAAAGAGCCCAAGTATGTGATGGAGTCAAACAGAACTGAGCAAGGCTCAAGGGTTGTAAGAGAGGAGCAGAAATAGGGTGTGCAAAGGTGCGATCTGTGTATGATAGGTGGGAAAGGTCTGTGTGGGAGAGAACAGAGAGAGCAAACACTCAGAGCTGTAGGAGGTAACAGCATAGAAGCATGTGTTTGAAGGAAAGCAATCCCCAAACCCCATCCCAATTTGTTTCACACAAATTTCTCCCCACACTTGTTAGAAGGGAGCTGCCCTCCAGCACGCAGTGGCAACCGGCCACTTACACTGAATTTGTTCATCGAGCCACCAAACAACACCCCCAGGGAGGACAAGCATTGTGGATCTAATTAAAGCTTGTCACGCTGCTCTGCTCTGCTGACCAGCCTCTGTGTGAATGAGATGACCTCCATTAATTTTATCTGACAATGATCATTGCATCAGGGCCAAATCCCTACATGGGACTTGACATCCGCCAAGAGATGGACAAAACAGCCAGAGCTCTGGAGGTGCAGGAGGGAAGAGGGACATGGAAGCCCCAGCTATGCACTGGATGGGTCTGGCTGTCTCCTGTCCCAATGTGGACAGTCCCTGGTGCCACACTGGTGAGACAGCAGGCTGCCAGAGCAGAGCAGGAAGAAATGTCTGGAAAACTGTGTCTCCTCTACACAAAAGCATCATCAGCCCTCTTCTAGGAACATGAGACCAGCTCACACTGTCATTCATCTCCACCAGAGCAGTCTTTCAGAGAGTAGGCAGTTATTATTAAATGATAAATCTAGTTAGATGTGGAACAAAAATCTAAAGGTATTACCTACACTTTGTTAATAATCACTGGGCAGATGTTTCTATTTCCCTACCAGCTCTGGGAAAGGATTTTGAGGCCGATCCTCTCCATCCATGCTCCAGGGACTCAAGGAGTACAGCTGCATTCCTGTACCTATCCCCTGCACAGAGTTGTGCCAGGGCTCAGTGCTGTGCTGACCAGGTCCTGGCAACAGCTTGGAGCACCAGGAAAATAGCAAAGGCTGGCCTAGGAAGAGCTGTGCAGCATGACAGAGAGAGAAAGAGACACTGTGCTACAGCCCCTGCATCTCTGCTTGTGCTCCCTGATGGTCAGCAGATGGGGGGTTGAGTATCACTGCCCTCATCTGCCTGTTGGGAATGGTTCCTGCCCCATGTTATCCCTTGAAGGCTGCTCAGAAACTGAGCAGAGATGTGAGCTAAGCCACAGCCCAATCTGCTAACACAGCAACAGATAATTGAATGGTGCCCCAGGCTCCAGAGAAAGCCCTGGCACTCGTTAATTGATTAACATGGAAAAATGGGAGCAGATCTTTGATCAAATTGCCCTTCATAAGATCTCTGAAGGAATGAGGATTGCAAGAATGGGAGCGAAATCTCATTAACCAATGTCTTTATTAGTACATTTAGTACATGTACATGTACATATGTATGTGTACATGTACATTTAGTACATATTAGTACAATCCTTCTGAAGACACATACACACCCTAGGAACATCTAAGAACTGGGAAACTGTTGTGCATCTTCAGGTGGCAAACATGGGCCTGGGAGACCTCTGGGAATTTGATAGTTCTGTAGTGCATCTAAGGCTGAATCAGTGTGATTGACTTAAAACTGCTGTAAATTCACAGGTAAATAACCAGGAACACACACAAACAAAAACCCCACACACACTGCTCTGTGTGGCAGCAAGACCAGAACTGTAAACCTCTAAGAGCACCTGACAACATGAGGTCTCAGCTTGTTATTCTGTTGTCAAAATCTAATTCCCTTTTTAATATAAAAAGTTATTTAAATTATTTAAAATAATTAAAAATTAAAAATTATTTAAAATTATTCACTTGTAGTCACAATGTGAAGCCCATGTAATGTTGCCACGATTCATGCCTTCCATGTTTTGGTTTTAGGAAATTTTGTTCTCAAGCACTTTTACTGGTAAACAAGGTCACATACTGTAAGCTATCTTGTTTTTCCAGTGCATTCTCAGAGGAGGGATTTCGTGTGGTAGTCTCTGAGAGTGACCAATAGTTCCCAGGGGTCCCACCTCTAAGGTGGGCACATTTGTAAAAAGTACAAAAGAAGCGTGGAAAATAAACCTGTGACTCCTCCTCATGAGGAGTCCAGCAGCCTTCTGTCCACTCCGTGTCTCCATTTATTGTGTCCCACAGCGACAGTGTAACTGTCTCAGGATCATCCTCCACACCAGAATCCACAACTCTCTCCAATCAAAACAAAAATATGCATTGCCAAAATCCAACATTCTGATTTGCAAGAGCAGTTAATCATAACTTATGTCCCTGTGGTTAATTTAACAAGTGTCTGTTGTACAGCAAGCATTCCACCTGCTCTGATTCCTCTCTGCTCGCAAGGTCCTGTTTGTGGAGGGGCTGGGCACGAGGGCCATGAGCTGCTCTCCTGGCTCACAGGCTGCATCTCCAAGCCATCCTGCCAAGTGGGCACTCAGGTGATTTGTGTGACATCCTTGGCCTGGTGCTTTACAGCACAGCTTTAAGTGAGAGAAACTGCACCTGAAGCTAGATTAAATTTGCTTGTTTCTTCTCTGTGTCCATCTCTGCCCTCATCACTGAGGGAAACAGTTTGATGCTACAGCACATGGAGTCATTACAGGTATCTAGTCTTGGAATCCAGAATCTGTGGAGAAAATGTGGGGGCTTTTCCTTTTGTTTTGAGCAGACATTCAGAACAATTTGGTATTGTTATCCAGGTTTCATCTGGTCATGAGCAACCGATCTCATCAAGACACAAGCATCCAACTGTGGTGTCCTGCCCATCTGGGATGTGAGTGGGTGATTCCTTGGGCTCATTTAAGGTGGTACCGAAGATGACATCTCTGGGAATCTCTCAGGAATTACCTGAAGACTGGAATTACATGAATAAGACTATGGAAAAATACGAAAACCACAAGGTGGGTTGCTCAATTCTGTCAAAGTCACTTGGCTATAGCAAGATTACTGACTCCTGATAGTCTCTCTGAGAGTGAAATAATGAAATATTTTAGCATCAACCAATCTGAGATGATCCTTATGCAGCCATACAAATGCAGGTATTTGTGAGGCAGAGAATAATGATTAGTGGGTGCTTTGATGCTTCTGAAAGGCATCTTAAGAAGACATGAAAAACCTGTTATTGAAGAAGGTTTCCTGAGAAGCCAACTTCCAAGAAGGCAGCTTCTTAAAGCTCATTCCTTGATGATGGTGATAACCGAGGCATAAGACACCCAAGCTGAGTGTTTGAGATGAAAACAAGTAAACAACAATCAAAGAAAGAATTTGTGAGGGAGGCAGAGGGTTGTTTTGTCTCTTTCAGGCTGCTGACTAGGAGTTGGTCTCAGGCAGGAGATTCAGGGTTGCCACATTTTTAGTGTAAATGCTGACTCTGTTCAGTACTACCTTTACTAGTAGCACCACTGAATTTCTGTTTGTCTCCCTGAATCTGAGGAATCTGGTTGTTTTTCCTCGGGCTACTTTTTTTTTTTTTTTTTTTTTTTCCCAGCATCCCTGCATTGTTTATTGCAGTAATTGTCTCCTGTGTCAGGCAATTGGATTCTAACACTGATGGTGTGCTGCATCACCTCAAGATAGCTTTATGATGACAATGGGCTAGATTCTTTGCTTAATGGGAGCAAGAGCCCAGTTAAACCAATAGCTGTAACTTTTACCTTAGTGGTAAATCAACCAACTTACCCCATCTGCAGGTCCAGCCATATGATGCTACATGAGGCACCAAGCCACAATACAGCAATGGAAAATCAAGGCCACTTAACACTGTCAGGTGTTATTACAGAAAAAAAATGTTCCTTTGAGTTGGAATTACACCAAAGATATTCATGTTCTGATCTGACTCCTCCAGCTCAATATATTATCTCTGGAAGATAGAAAGATAATAATTCCATGTGTAAAGAATGTCTGGCAAACTGTCAGGGTTTTTTGGTTTTTGTTTTCCTTTTAATTACTGGAAAGTAAGATGGGAAGCTGGCTCCCTACCAGGGAGGTCCCTACCTAAGAACTGGAGCTAAAAGCATTTAGTGATGAGAAATAACTTAAGCAAATATCCATCCCCTATCTCTCACAATTCCTTTAGGCTCCTTTTGATTTATTTTTCTTCTTAACACCAAATTCTGTATAGTTAATAAGCAGAGTGATAAAAAGAAAGCAATGCTCTGTACCCAAACTGACATACTTCTGCTCTGAGCATAATTTTACTAGCTTATCTCTGACGGTCTCTCTCAACTTCTTTCTATTTTTTTTTTATTTCCTTTGGTGGTTGTACATCAAATAAAAAGGAGAAAAAGAAAATCAGGCTGAAAGGTGGGATGTCAGATGTGAAGATGTAGAGAAGGAAAGGTATATGGTATGGTCCCTGTAGACAAGCTGAGGGAGAGGCAGCAGTGGTCTGAATTGGCATTGGTTTGACAGTGTAAGAATTTCATAGTCACTGCATTTACCTCCTATCCCAGTCCTGTCCCAGTGTTTAAGGTCTCAACCTGCCATGACTCTGCCTTTGGGGTGAAGAGGTGTTTTGTATTATTACTGATGCTATTGATTGAGCCCTTCACATTTCAGCTTTGAGTTCCTCTGTCTTATCAGTACTTGCATGAATTACACTTCCCCTAGAAGCAGTAAAAGTGTCCAGGCATAAAGGGATGAGCTCCTACATGATGTGAGATCACCTCAGTCTGCTGCTGTTATCTCTCTACCATGAAGGTTCCCACAAAGTAGTTAATGGTCTCAGAGCACATGAGCTAGGCACCCTCTACATGGGGACTTGGACTCCATCTTTCCTTTAGCTTTCAACACCCAAATAAGCAGCCACAGATGTCATGTTCCTAATGCCTGAAGACCCGAGCACAAGGTCACATTACCCTGCCTTGAGATGCTGCTCATCAGCAACCTGCAGATAATGAGGGGTAATCTAGTTTAGGCTCATCCTCTCCACTTGTGAGCTAAACTGAGACCCAGTAATAGTGCTTCTGCCTGGCAATGAGTTTACATCCAAGGAATTGCTGTGGCTCAGCTGGTTTGTTGTAATCTGCTCATGCAACAAGCACCGACGGCTCCCAAGGCTGCTGTGACAGCTTGCTCCAAGGACAGCGGTTACAGCTCAGCAGCACAACCATTCAGCTTTAAAGGAAAGGCTCCTCGAAGAGCACCACTGCCTTTAAGGCTGGAAGCAATAGGCTCTTGACCTCCATTAGGCTCAACAGCTATTGCTGAGAAGAAATAGGACTCTGCAGCAGGGATGTTTACAAAGCAGGGGGTAACGTGTGGAAATGTCACCCCTAGTTTAATTCAGACCATAAAACCAGCAGACTCCTGCTTGCATTTTCGTGAGCAAGCATTCCTGACTCAAGGGAATTAATGAGTTTCATCTTTTTCTCCTGCGTATTTGATATTCCACTGTCCTGGGGTATTTAAAGGAACTAGGTTGGGTGGTTGTTTTTTTGCAATCTATGATATTTTCTTTATCTTCCTTTATCTTAGATTTCACCAAAGGTTTCCATTTGTTCAGCCTATTAAAGCCACCAAAGGGAGACATTTCCAAACACTGTTGTGCCATGCAGAGCTCAGTTGCAATGGATTTCACAGGCCACACCGTCCCTATGAAAGAGGAACGGGATTTGGTCTTGCAAGACCTTGCTGAAATACATCAGTTTAATTAGGGAATATTTTGCTAGGGTGGAAAATAATTACTCTGCATACAAAGTGGAAATGACCAAAACTTGCCTCATTAATGTTGATTCACTGTAGCCAGCACACAGTGAGTAGAGACTGGAGCCCCCTGATGAATGGCACTTCCCTCCATGCCAATGGAGTCTGCGTCCATAACAGCTGAACACAGCTCATTTTATGGGAGCAGTAATGTGGAGAGGAGGCAGGACCATGGGCACACAACCTGTACATAGACCAGAGGCTGGAGCTTCAGTCATCCCTGAGGGGATGGTGCTTCCTACTCATTGCCCCCAAGGCCTTCCTGGATTCTGTTCTAGGAATCAGGAAAGAATGGCAAACTAACGGAAGGGAAAAATTTGGGATTAAAATTGGGAGTCTTTATGACCCTTAATCAGTGGTTGGTCCTTTATTTATAAAATAGTGTCACCTTCTGCTGCAGCATAGAAGGAAACCTCTCTATTGCAAACTGGTTTACTGATTTTCTTCCTTCTTTCTCCTGAATTTAATTCAGCAAGAGACATCCCAAATAAAGACCTGCAGAAGCCTTGAGGACAACTGAAATAAGCAGTGAACTGTGCTCTCCTCTCAGTACCAAAGTTCATCATACTCAGGAAAAGCAAAACTGGAGGGCCATTTTTTCCCAGGGACTGAGTGTGATCTGAAAGACTGAATCTCCTTCACAAACCTAAGGGTAATTAAATGCCAGTCCATTCGGACAAAGAAATCTTCAGTAGTAAAATAAAATCTTCCCTTAGCAAAATGTTCTCTATCCAAGGAGAGAACCACTCATTTTCAGTCTAGTGGTAATTTTTTTTAGGGGGGTGGTGCGGAGAGGGGTTTATATGTAATGGCAAATAAGAATAAAAATAGGGATAGCTTGGTGGCTGCACTTAGAGTGAGAAGTTTCTGATCAGCTCTCTGTCTGATGGCCTCTTCAGATGGATATGCCCTTTTGGAAAAAGCTGCTTTTTCACTTAACTCCAAGGAATTAATCAGAACAGAAACTCCACTTTAAATCAAGTTCTTTCTAACTTCTTTCCTCTGGAGAGAAGGAAACCAAATTCTTTGTGTAGGCAGTGATTTATATACACAGAGACATCCAAAGCAGCAAACAATAACCTGAGCATCTCTAGTTTTCAGGCTCCACTTATCACAGTCATGTGTTCAAAGGCATCCATAAAAAAAGAACAATTTTCCATCTTAGAAAGGAGCTCTCTTTCTGACCTGTTGGGGACCACGTGATGCTGGCAGACCAGCAAGGCCCTTTTCATCTCGAACATCTACGTTTCCATTGCTTTGCACATGTAATTTTGCACCTCATTGCTCCTAATTGAGTGGTTTCGAAAACCCACCCTGTAGAGCTATAATTCTCTGCCATGGCCACAGAGTCAGAGAAAATAAGCTCTCAGACACTTCTGTCTATAAATAATTCTGCCACCATGAGGTTATCCACAGGGAGTGTTGACAGCTATCTCATTACTAGTGTATTTCTCCCTTTTCAATCAAATTGCTTGTTTCTTCCCCCAGCCTCTTCCCAAAAGCAAAGGTGCAGGATTGCAGGGCTTCCTAAACACCATTTTCAGCATCTTCTTCTTCCCACGATGGACACCACAGCTGTCGTGGGAGCTGTTACCTCCAGGACGGGACTCAGGAATGAGACTCATGTTAAACTGAAATCTTTCACAGCAATTTTCTGGAGTGAAAGGATGTCAGGTCTAGGTCTAGTCACAAAGCCAGACTCCAGTTTGGGTAATTATATCCTGCTCACCTGAAGTCCCCCTTACAGTTTCAGCAGGACATAAGTCTTCTTGCTAGTACTATGCCTTTGGTTATCTCAGAGACAGATGCATTTCAGTGGGGAAGGTAATTCCTGTAGATCTGGCCATCAAAACCAGTTGTAAGTTTTGGCACAAACACTATAATATCTGCTATTCTCACGTGAGCATCAATAGCCTGGTTTCCAGCAAGGAAGAGTTGTCACTGAAATGGGAGCTTGGAGCAACAAATAATTCAGGTATTCACAGTAACTACTGAAGAGGAAGCTGAAAGTGGGTAGATTTGGATTGGATACTAGGAAGTAGTTCTTTACTGTGAGGGTGGTGAGGCACTGGCACAGGTTGTCCAGAGAAGTTTGTGGATGCTCCATCCCTGGAAGTATTCAAGGTCAGGTTGGATGGGATACTGAGGTGTATTTGGCAGGATGGTGTCCCTACTGAAGGCAGGGGGGTTGAAATGAGACAATATTTAAGTTCCCTTCCACACCAAACCACTCCATGAATCTATCTATGATTCTAAGCTTCAAGGTCACAATATTTACTGTCTGATCCAAGCAACCATGCCTCAGGCATTGCAGGCAAACCTTCACCTCTTGCTGTCACTTCCCCACAAACCATCACCATGAAGCAAATAGTGCAGCACAGATGTAAAGGTTCTACACTGCTTTTGTGCCAAGTCATCAAGTACTGGCATGCTCTGGTTTCTACCACCTTTATATTTAGTCCATAATTAAACAAGCAAGGGACATAAACAGCTGACAGCTTAAAAGCACCATCTTACACTCTTTCCCTTGCTTTGTAAGCACAGACCTTACTTCTCACATAAACTACAGAACACAGCTATAACTCACTCTCCCCAGCACTGCTGGTTTTTGCCTAAGTCCAGGGTATATTGTAATCAGCTGAAATGCTTTTAATTTTTTTTGCCTTGAAATTTGTCTTTTTAAGTCAAAGAAAGTGGCTTTGCTCATCATGAGGATTGCTGGGTACATCTCGGAGCTAGAATAGAGTCTTATCAAAGGACTGTGCTCAGGTCAAGGCAGTACAATAATTTTCATTCCATATGTGGAATATGGAATAAAAATGTTGTGAGCCCCAGTTTTTTTTATGAGAAAGTTAGAGGAAGGAACTAGCTGACCTTCTCCAGAACAGATCAGCTCTTTTGAAAGAAGTTAGTATGTTTGTCTTAGCTTGGACATGGCCCCACCAAGGAAAAATTCTGCTGATATAAAAGGCCCTGGAGGATGGAGGGATGGATGGATGGATGGAGGTGAAAGATGTCAAAATGCACATCTAACTTTGAAACTTTGTCTTGAGCATTTGACCCTACAGAAGATTCAAGGTGCTGTGCCTAGAGTGGGAAAGTCCTGACTAACTAGGTGCTTGTGCCAAGGTGCCCCTGCCCTGGGATATGGGGCAGAAAAGCTAAATTTGGGGTCTTTGAGCACCATCTGCTGGCACATTCTCCAAGAAGGAGCTGGGGCAGGATCGGAGATTTCACCATGGCCAGGCCTGGGAGCAGAAAAAGGCTGCTGAAGGAATGCTAAGGTCTCCTTTGAGCCTCCATGGGGGAACGGAACAAGGTATTCCAGAATTTAGATATCTAAATTAGGTGCCTACACCTGCTGTGTTGCCCTTAGGTGCTTCATAGCAGCTCATTCTCTGTAAGGCATTCTCAGTCATTACCTCTTTTCCCTCCTTTGTTCCCTTTCCATGCATCTTTCTCCTGTATCCTATCTTTGAAATCACAACCTCACAGACCATAGTGGCCTTGAACAGCAGCTTGGCCCTTAAGTCCTGATATAATCTCCTTTGGGGCAGATCAGATAGGAGAGATCTGTATAGGGGATTCTTGGCTGCTGGATCCCATCTTGTCCCCAGTAGTGGATCTCACCTCTTCCACCACACCTCCAGGACAGTACTCCTGCAACACCTTACAGCTGACCTGTACAGTCAAAATTTGGTTCTCTGTAAAGTCATAGAACCATAGAATCATGGAATATCCTGAGTTGAAAGGAAACCACAAGGATCATCAAGTCCAACTCTTGGCCCTATACAGGACAACCACAAGACCACAGCATGTGCCTGAGAACATTAACCAAGTGCTTCCCGAGCTCTCTCAGGCTGGGTGCTGTGACCACTTTCCTGGGGAGCCTGTTCCAGTGCCCAAACCCCCTCTGGGTGAAAAACCTTTTCCTGATATCCAACCTAAACCTCCCCTGACTTGATGGCTTGATGCCATTCCCTCTGGTCCCATCATTGGTCACCAGAGAGAAGAGGTCTGTGGAAGTAGAAAGGATATCTTTGTCCATGGGGACCAGTACTACCTTTTCTTTCATAAATCCTTTCCTTGCACCTGTAATTTAGATGGGGACGCAATGCTGGAGCACTTCTCATATTCATGCAGAAAATAGTGTTTTGCTGGAAGGAGATAAACTATCTGCAAATAATAGCAGAGCAGAAGTGACTGAGATGACAGTCAGAGAGATAAGTAAGCAGCACATCGATTTTTATGTGCTGCAAATAGCAAAAGGCAGTTGTCTCTTGATACGCTTGGATTAACAAAGCACAGCATTTGGCACTGGAAGTGCTGCTGCCACAAAGCAGAACGTGGGACCATAGTCTCCCAGACTTAGACACAAAGCAGGCTGAAGGAATTAAATGCCTGCAGTCCCATGGAAAGCTGGCTGTGAGGCATTCATCAAATATGAGTCACCAAATCATCCTCTATTGAGCCTTTCACTGTTCTCAGTTATCTCTGTGCTACTAACACTGTGTGAATCTAACACTGTGGGAAGGTGAGGAAGCAGTGCTGGAATTGGGGTGAGTCCCAGCTCTTGGGATTGTTCAATACAGGGAATCCTTAGTCTGAAGTTTTAAGCACATTTCTAACTGTCTTAGCTTGGAAAAGAAAAAAAAAATTCAAGAAGCTGATATATCTCTTTCAGGGTTAAGAAAAAGGACAAAAAAGTCCCAAATAGTTTATTGGCCCTAAACCAGAAAGGGATAATGAACAGCAGGACGAATGCAGGGTGGAAACCACAACCTCATCAGAGAATCACAAAATCACAAAAAATGGCTGGGGTTGGAAGGGACTTTTAGAGTCCAAACATGCTGCTGAAGCACCCAAGAAAAGAAAGCTCTAGAGATACAGAAGACATCTCAGGATGTGAAAGATGCCCTGAGATGCAGAAGATGCCAGGATTCAAAACCTGATGTCTGAGATGAACCAGCCTTACTCTGCAGCTGCAGGATCCTCCTGCAATAAGGATAAGATGCTTGGAGTTCCAGCATTGAAACGAAAGCCCCACACAATAGGAACCTATTTTCCCAGGTACCAAGCTACAGGATATGAGGAAATGTTTTCAAGTTGAGCCAGGAGAAGTTTAGATTTTACATCAGGAGCAATTCTTCAGTGAAAGGGTTGTCAAGCATTAGAACAGGCTGCCCTGGGATGCGGTGGAGTTAACAACCCTGGAGGGATTTAAAACATATGTGGATGTGGCACTTGGACACATTAATGCTGGGTTAACAGCTGGACTCGATGATCTTAGAGGTATTTTCCAACCTTAATGATTCAATGGAAATAAAGATCAGCTCTGGCAGCTCCTTGTTAGCAACAGCATGTGCAGCAAAAAGAGGAAATTACAGGGCATTGTTCTTTATTTTAGACACCCATGTGACGCAGAACAGAAGCTTGTCCTAACTACATTTTCAAGAACTTTATGTAGGAACTAGTGCCCCTACAAAGAAGCACAAAGACACAGGTGAGCAGATGGAATTGGCAGTGCTGGATTAGCAGTTGGAATTGGTGACCTTAAAGGTCTTACACAACCTAAATGTTTCTATGATGCTATGATTTGAGTCCTCTTTTTAGACAGCAAGCACAGCTTGGAAACTGATTCAGCCTTGCAGCCAAACCTGTTGAGCACCACTCAGCAGCACTAAAATGAATGCAATCATAAGACAGGTGCTGGAGTGTGATGCACAATGGTACCTCTTTGGTTTGTGCAGTATTGTCCCACATTGAAAAAGAAGTAGGTCTGTTCATCTGGGGCTATTAGCAACCTGGTCTAATGGAAGGTGTTCCTGTCCACAGCTGTGGGATTGGAATAAAATGATCTTTGAGGTCAATTCCAAGTCAAACCATTCTGCCATTCTATGATTTTAAGAGCACATTATCTTTTTGAAGGGGCCATTGCAAACTGCAAGGTAATCTATTTTCTTATCTTCCCAGAACCCCTAGAGAATAAATCTTGCATCCCAGATTGCTGAAACAGGAGGTTTCCTACCTGCTGGCAGCAATCTCCTTCCTCCCTCCCTCTCTCTCATGGCCAGTCTCTGGGATAGTAAGCCAGTCCCACTAAGAAAATCCCCAGACTCTGCTTCATTGAGTCCTGCTTGGTCATGTAGATGAATCTTAATCCCAATCCCCTCCTGCTCAGTTGAGAGCAAACCCTACTGTCCCTGAGCTGAAGTGAAAATTAAAACCAGGTTTTATACCACAGTTTTGCCTTTCCCCTGCCTCCCTGTACCCAAGGTTCCCCTCTGCACTTTCAAATTAGGAGGTATGTCAGGCTTGTGGAACCAAGCCCAAGCTTTCCTGAGAAAACACATGAGAGTCAAAGGCATGTTTTGAAAATAAATAGCAAAGCTGGCAAGCAAGGGCGATGGAAGATGGAACCGGCATTGTTAGAAGCTGGTAGGAGTAAACTAAGAGGGGCTCTGCATGGCAGTTTCACACAGGACTCAGCCTCCTGCCAACAATATCTGGGGAATATTTCTCAATGACCAAAAGAATGAGCACTGAGTCTTGGGAAGGGAAGAAATTAGAAGCGTCTGTCCTGACCACTTCAATAACATGAGGAATAATAATAGAGTGGGAAAAATAAGTGTGGTGTGAGGGTTAAAAAAAAATACAAGGAGAAACTGGGCAACAGAAAAGCACATCAGAGTTATAAAAAGAGACAGAGAAGGGAATTTTATTCATGAGCTTTCTGAACACATTTGCCATTATCACAGGCATGAGAATATTATTCTGCTGCTGTCAGGGGGCTCCAGACGTCAGAAAATCACTGCCAGCTGTCAGAGGGCCAAGCCATTAAGGGCCATGGGCCAATACCAATCACACTGTCAAGAAATACACTTGCTTGTCAAGGGATTAGCAGTCTGGCCTCCAAAGCCTTCAGAGAGCATTGGCTTCAAAACTGGAGACAGTCATGTGAATACTGCAGCCCCTGACAATGGAAGCAGTAGGTAGAAATGCTCATTTTAAGTACAGGAGTAAGGAGTACAAGGAGGAAGGTGTTCAGCTGTTTCTGGTTGGCTCTGGTACCTAAGGAACTCTGGTTAGTAGAGAGCATCTTTAATTTGACAGCATTAAAAAAAATAATTAGATTAATCCAGAAGCTTAGCCTTTGACCAAATGGGCTGATGCACAACAATGACCTCTGAGTGCACGGCAGCATTCTTTGGGAAGACTGGCATGAGACACCAGCAAATCTGTGCTGGAGTTTCACTGAATTTTATTCCTCCTTCATTCAAGTATCAGCCCTACTCTAACCTATGACAGTTGCACCTCTTCCTGAACAGGGCACCTGGTTTGGGGAGCAAAATTGATGCAGACGATTCAGTCCTCACCCTTGTTCAGCAAAGGTCCCAGAGAAAAGCGAGTCCTACAACCAGCAGGACTTATTCTGTGGGTGCTTTAAGGTGATGAGACTAGACTTGGCTTTTGAAATCTAGCCTGCAAAGAAGTCACTGTATCCATTTTCCTCAGACAGTCACACTCAAAGTTCTACCAGAAAGCCACAAAGCTATATTAATATAGATCACAGAAATCACAGTGTTCATGAAGGGTGTTCTACAGTTTGTGTTAAGCATATTGGGTCAAATTTAAACCATACATAAGCATTGCCTAACTTTTAGGTCACACTTACTGTGGCATTTGAACTCAACCACTGAGTGATTCAGACTGTCCACGGCTGCCATGCCCAGCAGTCAGTGCAAGGAGAAGTTGTCTGAGACAGAAATTCAGTATTATATCATATTGACTTAACATTGTGGTCATAATACTTTAACACAGGCGGAATTCAGTGTATGATTCATGCCCATTATGTAACTTCGTATGTTATAATCAGGTAATTTATATCACAATTAAATAATTATGTCACACTTCTGGATGAAACTTCAGAAAAGTGTGTCATGATGGACCCACTCTCACCTGAAGTTTTGATGTGACACACCTATGAATTTTGGTGTGTTACAGAATCAAAAAATCATTTACATTGGAAAAGACCTCCAAGATCATTGAGTCCAACCTTTGACCAAACATCATCATAGCCACTAAATCATAGCACTGTGTGGAGACCTGTGGTTTCTTGAACACTCCCAGGGATGGTGACCCAACTACATTCCCTGGGCAGCTCATTCCAATGCTTGACAACTCTTTCAGTGAAGAAATTCTTCCTGATGTCCAAAATTAACCTCCCCTGGCACAGCTTAAGGCTATGTCCTCTTGTCCTGTCACTTGTTGCCTAGGAGAAGGGGCTGACCCCCACCTGGCTACCTTTTTCAGGTAGTTGTAGAGAGCATAAGGTCTTCCCTGAACCTCCTTATCTCTAGACTAGACACTCCCAGCTCCCTTAGCCACTCCTCACATGACTCACTCTCTAGACCAAAGGTTTATTGCCCTTCCCGGGACACATTCCAGCATCTCAATGTCTTGTCCTGCAGGACTGAACACAGGATACAAGGTGTGCACAAGTTCATGAGGACAATCACTGCCCTGGTCCTGCTGGCCACACTATTTCTGATACAGTCCAAGATGCCATTGGTCTTCTTGGCCACCTGAGACCATGCTGGCTCATGTTCAGCCAGCTGGTTGTCAAACAGCACCTGCAAGTCCTTTTTCACTGGGCAGTTTTTCAGCCACTCTGCCCCCAGCCTGTAGCACTGCCAGGGGTTGTGATCCAAGGGCAGGACCCAACACTTGGCTTGGACCCATGGATCCAGCCTGTCCAGATCCCTCTGTGGAGCCCTCCTGCCCTCCTGCAGATCCACCCAACCTGGTTCATCTGTGAACTTACTGAGAATTCCCTTGATGCCCTCCCTCATCTAGAACATCAATAAAGGTGTTAAACAGGACTCTCCCCAACCCTTTCTCCTGGGTTGCTGGGGGTCTCTTCTGCTCCCTGCCCCTACGTACCAGGTCAGGGGGCCAGCTATCCTAAAGATAATTTGCCTTACTGTTATAGATTGAGGTGAAGAAGGTATTAGGTACCTCAGCCTTATCCTCATTCTTGGTGACAATGTCTCTCTCTGCATCCAATAAAGAATGGACGTTTTCCTTGGCCCTCCTCTTGTTGTCCATGTGTTTATAAAAACACTTATTATTATCTTTCATAGCAGTGGCCAGATTGAATTCTAGCTGAGCTTTCGCTTTTCTAATTTTCTTTCTAAATGACCTAATGGCATTCTTGTACTCTCCCTGAGTAGCCTGCCCCTTCTTCCAAAGGTCATAAACTCTCTTTTTTTCCCAGAGTTCCACTGAAAGCTTCCTGTTCAGTCAGGCTGGTCTTCTTCCCTGGCTTAGATCGGATATCAGGAAAAATTTCTTCATCAAAATGATTGGCAAGCTTTGGAACAGGAAACTCTGTTCCATCACAGGAAAGTGATGGAGTCACCATCCCTGGAAGGATTTAAAAGACATATAGGTGTGGCACTTAGGCACACAGTTTATTGGTGGGCTTGGAAGTACTGGGTTAGTGGTTTGGCTTGGTGATCTTAACAGGTCTTTTCCTTCCTAAATCATTCTGTGATTCTATGACTCACTTCTGTGACATCAGCTCCACTTCTTCATAGTTGATGCCACAACAGAGTAGGGTCCTTAGTAGAAAAGCTCCATAAAATGTCCTTCTTTTCTTGTCTGGTAATGAACTGTCCTACTGAGTCAGCTCATCAACAATTTACTGTGGAAATGGAGGGACACAAGTCACCCCAGGACAAAGTGGGAAGTGGAAATGTATTATTGTATTTCTTTGTTGTTTCCATAGGCTTGAAATATCCAAGCTATGCTAATAAAATAAATTTGAATTGTCTGAGCAGCCTCTTTTATTAATGACTTGTTAAAGAAAAGAGTTTGGCTGAGGTGTAAGTTGATTAGCTGACTGGTAATTAACTGATACCCAGAAAAGTAACAAAGGATTTTGTCAAGTAAATAATTACTTGATCTTTTCTTTCCTCATCCTTCCTGCAGTAAATGAAAGGAATATAACATCACATGAGCAGAATGTGCTTCATTTCCAGGCTAAATAGAAAAATTTGCATATTCTTGGGTTAAATATGCCATTTTCCTAGAGATCAAGGAAAATAATAGCAGCTGCCTTCCCCACTGTTGGTGCAGTACAACTGAAGAGATTTCAAATTTTTAATTTTTTTAAACATTTGACATTTTAATATACGCGCATCTGCTTACCACTGAGATTTTGCTTGTTCCTAGTGGTTTTCTCCTTTTGTGCCAGAGATGTTTTTGAGAGTAGCAATATAAAGAACTGCTTTTGCTGTCCATGAGACCAAGTGACAAGCAGCGCACAATTGCATGGACAGGGTTTATAGGGTATGATAAATCACCTTCCATTGTTAGACACTAACTGATTAATTACACAAAATACAGGTGATGAGTGGTTTATGGGTGCTTTCTTCCTTCAATTGAAAGTAATAAGAAAAGGGGAAACACTGGCAAGAGCTAATTATTCCAAATCCATTCCTACTGCTGTTTTAGGATAAAAGAAGTTTCAGCCCTTCTCTCTCACAGACTAGATTAGCCTGTCTTCCAGCCAATTTCTTGCTTCTTGACAATATTTTTCCTTCAAATTTTGCCTTAAGTAACCCTTATATCATTGGGACTTCCATTCCTACAGTAAGCGGTCACTGAGCTGTCCTTGACCAATCTCCAGTTAATCACAAGAGAGCTGGGCAGGAACTTTTTACAGGATCATGCAGTGATAGGACAAGGGGAGATGGGTTTAAACTGGGAGAAGGTAAGCTTAAATGGATAGTAAGAAGAAATTCTTTAATGCGAGGGTGGTGAGACACTGGCACAGGTTGCCCAGGGAGGCTGTAGATGCCCCATTCCTGGAAGTGTTCAAGGCCAGCACGGAGCAGGCTTTGAGAAACCTGGTCTAGTGGAAGGTGTCCCTGTCTCCCATGGCAGGGGGGGTTGGAAGGAGATGATCTTTAAGGTCCTTCCAAGTGTAACCATTCTATGATTCTGTGATTCTGTGATCACACACTCACATTGATATGACTGGGAAGGAAAGATATACACCAGAAGTTCACACTTGAAATCAGTGATACCAGAAACTTCAGCAGTATGAATGTAGATGGGAGAAGGCCTCAGCTTGAAGAGCCTAGGCAGGACAGGTTAGCAAACTGGTGTTGACACCCCAAAGCTCGCTACTGATGGCCACCTGCCTGTACCAGGAAATTCCTGCCTAATCCACCCAATGGCTTTGAACACTGTCAAGTCACATAAATCAGAAACATTCCAAAATATTTCCCGCAGGGTTGAACACACGTTTGCTGGAAAACAACTCTTACCTCTGCGCCACAGCAATATCATGATACTATGTATATATACATTCTTACTTTAACTGCAAGCTGCAGTGCCCTCCCTACTCTTCCCCAAAAAGTGCTGATTGCAAGAGAGAACTAGTGATGTGTTCTCCTCCACGCTCCTTCTTGCTTCCATTCATGGGAAGGGAGCTAGAATAGGAACAAAAAGAGAGGAGCACTGCTCCTGTTCTCATCATCCAAAAACTGTTACTGTCATTTTGCATCTCGAATGGACTCAGAGCTGCCTGTTCAAGCACTGTAGAGACTCCATGCTTCATGGCTCTCATCTTCCAGGATATCTTTCCTCCCGGATTTCAAATAGGGAATTTATAATTTGTCCTAAGGACAGGTGACTCCAATGAATGGTACAATATAGAGAAGCAACAGGCTGCCCAGAGAAGTGATGGAATCACCATCTCTGAAATTGTTCAAAAAACCCGTGGATGTGGCACTGGGGGACAGGGTTTAGTGGTGAGCATGGTGGTGGTAGATTAACAGTTGGACTCAGTGATCTTAGAGGATTTTTACAACCTTAATGATTCCATGATTCCATGATTCTAAGTGAGATTGCTTTCCTTAAATGCCTCAATTCCAGCCATCTGAGGTCAAAGCAAGTCCAAGAACCAATTAGGTATGCACCTTCCATGCATGCTGTGAGTACAGAAAACCTAACAGGAGCTTCATTGACCTCAAACCAAAGCAGAATTCTTTTTCAGAAGAGAGTAAGGACCTGAGATTCATGACCTTACCTAATTTCATCCAGCCAAAAAGGCAGACATCTAAGCTTAATTCAGTTCATAAAATCATAGACATTTAGTGCCCTTGGAGACAAAGCACCTGAGCACAATATGGGATATGACACTGGATGTAGAAAAGTTCCAGTGATCCCAGGGCACCCTGCCTGGCCTTCAGCTGTTGCTCTGAAAGAATCTCCAATGACGCAAGATGCCAGCATTTAAGAAAGTGAACTGAGCCTGTAAAGCAGGATTGAAACTGAAATTAACACACTTAAATATTGCTACAAACTTCATGTAAGTCTCTTGATTTTGAGATCTGTGTATATAAATTAGCAGGCAGGAAAAGACAGCTTGCTATGTTTTTTCCTAAAAAGCTGTTTAGAAATGTAAACAATGAACTGTTATGGCATTTGCTTTTGCTATTTTAAAGCACTAGAAGAATTCCAAAGCACAAAGACAAACCAATTCCCAGACTCCTCTGAGAGTCAGTGAGAATGAGGCACATGCCATTTGTGCTTTGAAAAGTCTCTTTCCCTTGACAGATTTTCATTTGATGTTTCAGCTTAAACCAGTGTACATTTACATAGGCATTTTGCAACTGGTAAGGGCTCTGATTCACATATAAAGGTGAATTAAGCTCTGGTAAGTGGAGAAGAGCCCTCCTTCCACAATTTTCCCTGTGTCAAGTGCTTCTCCCTTGGGAATGGATGAACAACAGGTTTATCTCCTTCCTTTCCCTGAATTTCAGCTCTGAAAATTAGTGCAAAGTGACATGAATTTTAGTTCATACTAGTACAATGGGTTGAAAGCTGCAGGTGCTTGGAGACACCTACGCAGGCTGTGTGCTTGCAGAGCAGTAACCACCAGGTGCAGAAAAGCTTCAGCTTAATCCACTGCTACAAGAAAGCAAACATCCTCATTTTGGTAAAATAGGGCCTGCTGTGGATGATACCACTGTCTCAGCTTTTGGTTTTAAAGGGTTTGGGATTCATCTTGATAGATCTGAGCAGACAGGCTTTTACTGAAAATGCGTGGAGAAAGTACCTCCCTAAAATCTGCTTTGAAAATCGATTGTAGGATTGAGCCATCCTCTGAGTGAGGGACTGTTGTGTCCCTAGTAAGTCGCACTTCTTTCCCTAAATATCTGCACTCAGGAACCCCTGCTTCCATCAGCCCTTTATAACACATTTCAGGTGGTTGTATTCATATCTGAGCCCATCAGTGCTGGGTGCTCACAGCATCCACAGAGCTGCAATCTGTGATGCTGTCATTCACCACCGCAATCAGTTGCCAAAATGCAACAATAGCCTTGAAAATATGACTAAGAACAGCCATATTATACTGGGGAAATAATGAATATTTATATGGCTCTAGGACACGAGTCCTCTTGATAATTTACAAATGCCTGACTCCACTGAACTTCAGCACAGGCATTTCTGCTTTACCTAGCAATGAACAGGCAATCAGATCTGTTAAAGTCCATTAAAATTTCTTGGATCAGGTCCTTCTTCATGTCAGGAAACAACTTCTGTTTTTCACTCATTCAGGTGCCAATAACTTACCATGACATTACTCCAGGTGTAATTATCATCATCTCAGCACCAGTGCTCATAAAGAGCCCTCAAACTCCAGGGCACATTACAGAGTCTGATTCAACCTCTTATAATCCTACTTTTAGCATCTTACTCATGATATTTGCATATAAATCAATGGGATAAATTACATGTTACACAGGATTGGGCTTGCAGAATCTAGAGGTGTTTGTGCCCTTTTCCTGTAACCAGTATAGACTAGACAATTCAGAAAGCTGCCAATAATGGCTTTTGGAGCTGGAGTGTTTAGAAATCAACCTCATCATGGAAAGTAAGGCTTTAGAGCTGAGAGTCACAACTCAGGATTCCACAACTAAGATGGTGTACATGATATGACCCAATAAAAAAAAGGCCTCAGAAGAGGGACAAGTTCATAAGATGCTTAGAGGGCTGGAGCACCTCTTCCATGGACACAGGTTGAGACAGTAGGGATTGTTCAGGCTGGAGAAGGCTCCAGGGAGACTTTATTGTTTCTTTCAGTACTAAAAGGGGCTCCAAGAGAGCTGGGGAGGGACCTTTGACAAGGGCATGGAGTCTTAGGAAAAGGTGAGATGGTTTTGAACTGGCAGAAGGCAGACTCAGATTAGATATTAGGAAAAAATTCTTTTATGTGAAGGTGGTGAGGCACCGGAACAGGTTGTCCAGTTAAACTGTGGATGTGCATCCCTGGAATTGTTCGGGGCTTTGAGCAACCGAGCCTTTTAGAAGGTGTCCCTGCCTACGATGGGGGTGGGGAAGTTGGAACTAGAGGATCCTTAAGATCCTTTCCAATCCAAACCATTCTGGGATAATTACTTGTAAAATTTGAACATGTAATATGTAGGACAAAATTCAGCTTTATTTTTATGACTGATACCTTTATTTTAACATTATGAGAACCAAGCAGTGAAAACATCTTCAAGATTTTATATCAATTTTATCTTCCCCTTTACACACATACACTGAGGAGAGGGAATAAGTACAGTCTTCCCCAACATATGTCTCCATAACGAGTTCTAAACAATCTGCTTATTAGGTCTCATTTTATGCACAAATAAAACAACCAGCAGCACAAGCCATGCTAAAGTGTTTGCACAGAGCAGAGAGAAATAAAAGTGTCCCTCATGGGTCATTCCCTGAATTTACCTGATCACAAGGAGCTGAATACATACCATACTTGAACAGCAGTTCTTCCCCATTCCCAAGAAAAATACTATGGGATCCACACACGAAAGTGACAGGACATATCCCTCTAGTGGTGTAAACTGACATGATTCAATTACCCACTGATCAGTTAAGCCATAAGGTTTCAGGGCAACATTAAACTGTACGGAAAGAGGATCCTTTGCCACAGGCAACCTGAGGTCACAGGAAACTACTCCATTGGCATAACAAGCACATTTTTAGTAATACTGAAAATAAGCATTTCAGTAGCTCTGTTTGGTTTTTGCTATTTCAGAAACAAGATATTCCCTCCATAGGTTGCACAGATCAAAGAAAACCCAATGCCTGGACAGAGGTAGGTTTGATCCTTTAATCAGGCCACATTTAGATGCAAAGAATTTCAGGCTGTCACATTATATCCAGTGCAGTAATGGACTAAGCAAGGCATAGCTCAAGGTCACAGAGGAAAAGTACTGATTTTAATATGTATTCTTGTAACAGCTGGAGCAGTCAAGGTTGGTTTTGTGGAAGTCAAGTTTACCTCTACAAAATATTTTCAGGGAAAAAACCCCAAACATCTATTATAATAGTTTGGGGCTGCCTCTTCAGTACTAACGTTCTGAGTACAGTGACTGAAAGTTTTGTCAGAGTTCAAAAGCAGAGAACCAAGCCACAGAACAAGTCAGAAGTAAATACATATTGTGTTGGAGAATACTCTAGAAACATGCCAAATAAATAAAAATTCCCTAGTGACTGAAATTAAGGCCTAGCTATGAATTTTTCTTGTATTTTTGCAGAAATCAGGATGGCCGACAACCTACAGTATTGGTATCTACCACATAAAACCCTTCATTAATTTATCTTCCCCAGTTTTAAAGCTAGTTTCATGTCTGATATGTTTTTCTAGTGTGGTGGAAAATCTTTGCATGGCCAGCATGCACATGATGAGAAAAGAAACAAGCACAAATATTTTTAATTATTTATTTAAAGCCAACTGTTAATTCAATATTATAAAAGTTGCCTACATTTTTCCACATTGTTGCCATTTTTGCTCCTGGTGAGCAAATAAAATTAAATATTTATTATTTAATATTTAACTATTAGTTAATATTTCAAATAATTCATAGTTTTCTCCTCCAGTTTCTGAACAACTGCAATTTCAATTTTTTAATTATTTTTCTGTCGAGAACTTCTAATATTAAAATGGTTTATCATAAGAACAAAAAATCAGAGGCCTACAAGTCTCTTTATTATATAAACTGAACCTTCAAAAGTCTGAAAAGCTAAAGTGCTTTCAGCAGGCCAGAACCCTCCTCACTGTTTACAGCCAGTTTCATGCATCTTGATCAGTCTGCTACTCTTCCAGACCCCAATCTTGAAAGTCTAAACCTGTGGAAGTAATCTAGGTCTGAAAAATATAGAAAAACAGGTCTGCATATAAAAATCCATAGGGATTTTGATGATGTTTTGACAATTTAGGTGTATTGTCACTGCCATAACTAAAATAAACTTTATTTTAGTGCTTTATAGCATGACGAAAAGTAGTGATATATGTTAAATACATCTCTACCTGATGCTGGAAGCAATTATATACAAACTGAACTTCAGAAGGCAAGCTAGTTTTCGAGATAGATGTATACATTCTCAAACAGCAGTATTTACAGTAGGAAAGGTCTGTGTTTAGACTGGCGTTTCTCAGCTTACAGAAGGAAAGGTGAGAAGAAATAAGATGTGGAAAAAGAAGTCTGTGTGTTTATATGCAGGTATAATAAATTCTGCTGGCCAGCAGGGTGTAAGCACGGTGTACAGCCCCCAAGGTCTGCCCGAAGCTTCTTTGGATCGCCTTCTGAAACACAAAGCACACAGTATTATTAGGGCTTTACTGGTACACTTTATTCTTTTCCCTTGCGCCTCAAGTCTTTCCATTTTTAGATTGTACTTGCCTCTGGATACCAACTCTGCTTGAGAAGCACTTTGCATATTATGGGTGTAAGTATAGTACGCGTAGTAAGCACTGAGGAAACTAAATAAGGCATCAGAGGAGAGGAAAACCCCCATTTAGTAGGCAGTGCTATAAAAAACCTCCTTCCTTCTCCCAGCCCACGAGTACGAGGAACACTTGCCTCTTCATTGCCTTCAGGAAGAAATTCTACAATGCCAAGGTTGTGAGGCACTGGCACGGGCTGCTCAGAGAAGCTGTGGATGCCGCATCCCTGGCAGTGTCCAAGGCCAGGTTGGATGGGGCTCTGAGCTACCTGGTATAATGGAAGGTGTCCCTACCTGTGGCAGGGGGTTGGAACTGGATGATCCTTAAGGTCCCTTCCAACCCAAATCATTCTACAACGCTGTGAAGCTCTGTTTCAACAACACGAAGGCAGCACGCCTTACAAACACTCCATGAAAATACAGAAGGAAAGCCAAAGTGGAAAGCTGAGGGGGGAAACCTCCTCACTGCCCCCAGACCGGCTTGAAAAGGGGGTGAGGAGAGCGCCGTGATGTTGCGCGTCCCGCCTCATCCTCACAGCAGCATCGCGCGGGCTCCCTCAGAGCCAAGCATGCCCCGCGCCGATATTTCCCCACAGACGTTCCCCATATCCACGTTTTTCACCACTATGTGTTCCTCCGTCCCTGTGTGCTCCGGCCGGCAGGCCGCAGCCCTGGTCCCCATGGCGACCGCGGCTCCGCCCCGCCAGGCGGGCCCAGCGCCGGCCCCGCCCGCCCTCCCGCCGCCGCTGCGCTCCGGGCCCGGAGCCCTTCTCCCTCCGCTTCCCCAGTGCCCTGCCTCCGCTCTAGGCTGGAGCGGACGCCGCAATGGCTCCGGCCGCCGACCGGGAGGGTTACTGGGGTCCGCCGACCTCCACCTTGGAATGGTGCGAGGAGAACTACGCCGTCTCCTACTACATCGCCGAGTTCTGTGAGTGGCCGCTCCGGCCCCGGTTCCTGCCCCGGCCCCCGGGGCCGCGTCCCACCGCCGCCTCCTTCTCCCTCTCCGGAGCCCTTCGTGCTCTCTCCCCGCGGCGGGGGAATCCCTCCTCCTCCTTGGCCCCTCTTTCCCGCGGGGTGACGGTGCCGCTGCCCCTCAGCCTACCCTGGTGGGTGGAAAATGGGTGTTTTGTACCGCCTTCCCCCACAAATCCGTGTCGGAAGCACGGGGTGGTTATAGCCCCTCTCTCCCCAGCGTGTTGTTTGGGCCCCCCTCCCAAGCGTGTCCCTTTGGCCTGTGTCCGCAGGGATGGCAGGGCTGGAGCGAGGGTGGCTGGGATGGGGTGGCCCGTGGGGTGGGTCCTGGGGGTTATCACGGGAGCCGGGATGGTTGTGTGGCACCACAGGCGTGGGTGAAGAGAGGGCTTTTCGCTGGAGTCGTGCTTGGGGTGCCCCGCCGTGAAAGCCGCACGGGTCTGCTGCTCTGCTTCCCTTGAGGTGGAACCGTCTGCCCAGCCCGGACGGTCAAACCAAGTGAAACTGCTCAGGGAGAGAAAAGGTATCTTCCTGTGCAAGATATGTCTTCATCCAGGGAAGACACCTTCCCCCAGCTGTGGTGCCTCGTGGTGACCATCATCAATCAGGTGGCTCTGCTGTAGGTGGTGGGAGTTTAGGGAGGCTTGAAGGGTCGCTCTGTTGCCCGTGGTTGTCTTTTAGGATAGCTCAGAGCACTGGCAAGAGAGCCTTCGGTTTGACCTCAAAACTCTATTATTCAGAAGCAGTCAGGATTTAGCATGTTTTAGGGGAAGAATGAAGGGGCTTCAACTACAGGGTCATACATCAGGTGCTTGTGAAAGGAGTGTCTTGCAGGTGATAAAAGATCAAGGCCCTATGTCACTGAGGTTTTACTGAAAAACGAAATATTCTTGTATCCTGGGCAGTGACTTTAAAGGGTGTAGTAGTTATAATTATGTGCTGCTGCCTGGCAGACGCCCTGTACTACAAAAAACTTTCACACGTAGAAGGTAGGTGGCTGCCTTTGAAGTGTTGGGGCCCTGGGTGCTAAAGTGACGGAGCTCACCTACCCTGAAGTGCTTGAAGTGGGCAATCTGCAGAGGCCTTTCACATAGCTGGGATGCTTCTGCAGCGCTTTGGAAGAGCTTGGCATGCAGAAGATGGAGGGTTCTGGGTATCCATGCCAAGCTGTGACTCCTGGTTGCAAACACTGACACGAGTGAGGATCCAAAATGAATAATTGTGAAAGAGGCTTCAGAGTGTAGGAATAGGAAGGAGAACAGCAAGAAATGAAATGAACAACGGTAGCATAAGCAGCTTAGAAGCTCAGAGGAGAAAGGAAGTTGGTGTGTAGATTTATGGCTGAGAAGAGGCAGGCTGGCTGAAAAGGAAACAAAATTAAATATTCTTTAAAGGGGACAAACTTAGAAGTTTAAATAGAATGAGGCTTTTGCAGAGTGTGTATTTTTGTGTCTTCCTTGTTGTTAAGCATAATTTGTGAGATAATTCTCATAGGGAAGAGGAAGTTCTGTTGTTTCACTAATGTAAAAATAAATTTGACTAGCATGTAAATTTTTTAAATAATCCCTGCATTGTTGGCCTTGTTAACTGATACTTTTTGTCCACTTTTGGATTATTCAGGAGAAGGAAGAGGAGGATGAGAGTAATGGGAGGCAGAAAGGCTTGTGTTGTGAAGAAAAAGGGAGTAATTATACAAGGTCTGGTCCCTCCTTAGAGTTTTGGTGTTTGGGACCATGGTTTGTTCATCTGTCAGTTGCACTGAAAAAAACTGTGTATAAGGGCTGTGCTGTAAGATAAAGGATTTAAATGATCGAAGTTTAAAATGCAAAACAGTAAGTAAGCCTGCTGTGGTGTAGGGTTAGCTTAACAGCAGCTAATTTCAGTCCAGATGCCCAGATGGGCTAGATTTTCGTCAGCTGTGGTTCTGTAACAGTGCTTTCAGGGTCTGAGGCAGTGAATGGTGTGGGGATATTATTTGATGTTTTCCCTTACAGAAGAGTGAAAATCAGTTTCTGACTTGGTACCACTCAGATAAAGCTGATTGTATGTAAAAAAATTTGCATTAAGCGTTTGTTATTAATAATTTATAAGAAACTTTGGAGGCCCAAAGATTAAAGAACACTGGCAGGTCCAAACCAAAGAGGTTGCAGACTGAAGAACCAAACAGAAAACTTGTTGTGCAAATTACATTTTTGTGCCATTTAGCAATTTGGTTTTAACGTGCTACTTTTAGTACAAAATTGCTACGTTGTGTTCCAAAAGCCCACATGCAGTTCCTTGCCATTTACTCCTTAAAGAACTCGTGTGAGCGATGGCAGCTTATCAGTTGTATGTAGGGAGAGATGTGGAAGTGAGGTAAGGTGGTGATTTAGCACTTCATACTTGCATTCTCTTGATGTGTCCCAAACACAATGACATGTATTCAAAAGTTCATTTTTTTAATAATAATGAAAAATGCTTTTTTTTGCCTTTCTGAGTCTGCACCTAGTCAGTTTTTCTTCCCTGTGGAGGTGGATGACTAACTGCTCTACATCTGTCTGTAGAATATTAAACCAATTGAAATGGAAAACCAGTTGAAAAGAATTGTTTTGCAAGCTTAACTCTGTTAAGCTTTAAAGTGAGTCTTATATCCGTCAGTGATCGATTGACTCCTGTGAGCTGGAGGGCAAGTAGTAGATGGGATTTTTGTTTTTCTTCTTCTTTAAAACGAAACCTTTCCAGGGCCCAGGGCTTGAAAGCTGAATTATCCAAACTTTTGTACGCTTGATTAGGAAAAATAGTAAAGGATAAACCTACCATCCTCCCACATAAGCAAACAGAAAAAGGGCAAATATAGGTTCTGGTTTTTAACACTTATCACTCAAATGTTACAGCTTACTCCTTTTTTTAGCAGAGTTGGTGTTTCAGGCCAGTTTAGCCCACGTAACATTGAGTTTTGGGGGTCTGTTTTGATGTGAATGTCTATGACAGGAACCTTACCCTTCTTGCATTCAGTCATCTCTGTAAGAAGAGTTTCTCGTGTAGGATATGATGAGTGACTATAACTAATCTTCACATATTCCCTTTGCTGAAAGCATGTAGAGTAGTACCAATTCAAACAAATATTTTAGATTCAAAGCAGCGCTGCGTGGTACATGAGGACTTCAGGAGAATCATGGGGGCGAATTTGTTGTTTTTATCAACAGAATGTTGTGTTTCAGTTTGGATCACACTTGAGTCATGTTTCCAGTTGTGTTGCTTTGAGCTATCATTGTCCATGAGCAATATGCATCATCTATGACATGACTGGTTTAGAGATAGTGTATCCTTATGCTGGCATTTACAGCAGCAAGCATCTAGAACATTGCTTAAGGCTTCTCAAGGAATTGGTGAAATTGTTTCTTTCTTGGCTTCTGGTCTTGTCTCAGCATGTTCTGATATCTTTGTATAAGAAAATATTTATTTTTATTATTATTATTATCATTACCAGAGTTAAATCCATTAGTTTTTGTTTTCATTAGAGATCTGGTAAGCAACTTCTTGTAACTGGGATTTCCTTATGGGACTCTTACTTAGGAAAAAAACCCACCCATGTCATGAGAATCTGCCCATGTTTCTAGCTTATTTTGTTCCGCTTCCTTAAAGCCTTCTGATTTTTGCCTCAGACAAGAGATAAGATTGCTGCTACTTGTGTTGTTCAATGTGAAATATCTCATTATCTCACATCTTGGATGGCATGGAGTGCAGTCCAAGCATTCTCCACATTGTGAACAGTGACACAAGTACTGTTGTTTCTTTATAGTCATTGCTCGAGAAGACAGCTGCCAAAGATGCACAGATCTTTGTTTTCCATGAGGATCACTTTAAAACATAAAAACTTGCAAAATTTACTTAAACTTGGAATAATGTCATTGATATTGAATTTGTACTGCCACATATGGATTGTTACTTGTTCCTCATGGGTGTCCTGTTGCATTTTGCCTTTTTTTGCCAGAGGCTTTGGAAAGCAGCCAGAGACTGTTGGGCTAGGTACTCTCTATGTGAGAGTAAGAACTAAAAAAAAGCCAACTGTCTGCCTTCAAGAACTCTTCCTGTTCTTTCAGTGATAAAGTGGCAGATGAAGGAAACATCATCAAGTTTAATTGGGTGTGATCTGCCCAACTGCCTGGCTGAGATGCAACAATATAAAGATGACGTGACACAGATGAGTTCTCAAGAGTGGTTTAACAGAAGTCAATGTCACAGGCCTGTAGACTTTAAGACTGAAAGGGATTTGAGTGTGTAAATTTAATAACCTCATTGGAGGAAACCACATCACGTATTTCCTCTGGAAATTTATTTGGATTCTTGAGGGAGCTCTCTCAACTGAAGGGACACTGAAAGCAGAAAGGTAAAGGAAGCATTAAACTAACTGATGGTGAGTGTAAAGTCAAGTGGAGTATGCAGAACAGTGCTTAGCTGTGCCGTGCATTTCAGGATGAACGCTTGTTTTTTGTGCTGCAGACAAAAAGAAATTGAAAGAGGGGTTGTTTTCTCCAAAGAATAATATAGTAGAAGCAAAATCATAAGCCAGATGGTCTCTGCTGTCATGGTTTGTTTTTTTTTTTTTTTGATTTCTTTCTATTTGATTTTGAATCAGTGGCAAATACTGTTGCATTGATTTATTTTCTTCCCTAGGCTGTAAAAATACATTCTTGGCTTAAGCCTAAAGATAGTCCTGTCACACTGTTTTGATGCGTTTTGCCGCCACTAATTATTTATGTATTATTTTTTAATTCTTCCTTGCTTTTTATCTTTCATTCATGATGCAACTCTACCTTTTATCTCATGACAGCTTAATTTTCACTTTTCCCACCAGCCTTTGTTGAAAGATGGGGTCAAAGGCTCCTGGAAAGTTGATTTCTCCAATCCTCAGTTCTTATTTATCCATCATGTTCTGGATATGCTTAAAACCTGGCAGATGCTGTGCTAATGGACCACATGTGTGTTTATCTACTAATATGTGTGTAGTTATTAAGCAACAATAAAATTCTTAAATATGGTTTAACAAAGCATTTGATTACTCTATAATTACTGCTTCATATTCAGTACTTGTACAGCTGGCAGTTGGACATCTGCCACTCCAAATGGTAACAGAGCAGTGACATTTGTACAATTTAATTTTTCTTATGTGCAAACTGAGGCAGACAGGTTTATGAACTGCACAATATGAATTTGCAGAATATATATTTGTAACTAGAAATAGGAAGATTAATGATTGTAAAGGACCACTGCTGACTTTTAAGTCACTTTTAATGAGCTTTTAGTCACAGATTAAAAACTTTTGTCATAATTGAAAGACAGAAAGTCTTCAGTCTGGGGTTTGTTGTGTCTTGTGTGTGTGTGAAACTGCTATTTATGTAATACATTTTCTATATTTGCTGGTGCCTTTCACAGATAAGTGGGAATGATTTTTTTTTTTTTTTCAAGAAGAAAGATTTAATTATCGATGCAAAAAATGTTCAAAGGAAGTCTGGGAATTGTCCCCAGTCCCAACAGCTCAGCAGTGTATGGTTGTTTTATCTTGCAACACGTGCAGTTGCTCACACATCTGGCTGTCTCTCTGACTGCCTCAAGAGGATCATGGAAAGGTTTGTGGCTCGGGAAAGGTTAATAAAATCCAAGGAGTTCTTTTAATTCCAAATGTGTATTGAAACATGACATTATAATGCTTGAAGAGAACCCACTTGCAAGCTTGCAGGGCAAAGCTACCTACCTTAGATTGCCTTCTAGCTGAGGGGCTCTTTGCACCTGCCTCATTAATTACACTCCTTCTTCCGTCCATTAGCAGAGAGGCTGAGCTGCTGCATGAATTCAAGGTGCTTGGTTATTCTGTCTCTGTGGAAGTACTACAAAGAGCAAAGGAATGTGTCAGGAAGAGAGAGATTCTAGAGAAGGTTGCAATAACAAAAACCCCAGAGCACCACTGCTTCAGTGTCAATCATTTACCGTTGATTGATGTGAATATGCCCATATAGGCAAGCTCAGGGTAGAGGCACAGTGATTTTGCTTGGTACTGTTTAGATTTAAGGTACAGACCCTTCTTTGTACTTGAAAATGCAATTATGAATTTTCAGAGGTTTTTGTGCTAGCTCAAAAAAATGGAGTGCCTAACCATGATATTTTTTCTGTTTCTAAAAATTAATTTCCTTGAAGAAATATGCTGCATGTGCACTGTGCCCAGTGACTGCAAAACTGATAGTTCTAAATGATCATTGCAGTCAGCATCTCCAATAAAGGATCATTATATCCTTTACAGTCAGGTCCATCATCCTCTGGCAGAGTACATATTTTAGTGTTCGGGAGGCAGAAGTTGTTCTCTCCGTCAATTTCAGTGGAGAGATTGCACCCTTCGTGCCCCTTCCTCAGCCTTACAAGATTCCTCTTCAGTTCTTTGCTTCCTCACCAAGTGGTGACTCGACCTGTCCTGCACATTGCAGCACTTTCTTGAAGGAAATTCCAAACTTTATTTCAGATTTGAGATTAGTGTCCAGCAGCATGTCTATTTCCCAGCTGTGTCCTGAGGCTTTAGTTTCTTGTATTTGGTTTCGCATTGTTTCTTGGTTCCTTTGGACTTGTTTTCTGAATGCAGTGTCCTTGGAGTGACCCTGAAATGATACGTGCAGACTGTGTGTGTCTCTTAAAGGATCTCTGGCTGGCTTTGTGAACAGGAAGGTATTTCCCTTTAGCCGAGTCCAGGTAATACTGCAATTCTCATCTCTAACCAGAGGAACTGGAGGACAGGACAAGAGTGTGGCCTGATTAAGCTGGGCAAGGTTCAGGATGTTAGTTTGAGACTTGACTTCTGTATTTGAGATGGCAAAATTTAGACTTCTTCAGGCTGGAAAGCAGACAAGCAGAATTAGGAAAAGATGTGGTGTGAACATCTGTATGTTTTGTGTGAATTTTATATGTATTCCAACTAGAATTTTATATGTATTCCAACTAGTAGGATTTCAAGATATCAACTTAATGGTTGTAAGACATGACAATAGGAGCTCTTGATTTATATAATACTTTAATTAGCTTATTATTTGCAGTAAGCTCATGATGCCATTGCTCTGTAGGCTGGAGTTTTAGTAATTGCTAATTCCAGTTGGATAAGGATTTTCATTTGAACAAGAATTAGCGTCTGGGAAGCAGGTACAGTATTAGCTCAAAGAAGTCCTTTAGAGCACTGAGCATTAAAATTAGTCTGGACACTTTCAGTCTTGGGACAGAAATATTTCTGTATTACCCTGATGAGCAAATGACATCTCTTTCTTCATCTTGCCTGGTCATCACCATTTGTTTGTTCAGGCAAAGTCCTACTTCCTGACTGGAAAGCATGCTATTGTGATCCCTTCAAATGGGTATTTTAAGTTTCATTGAGGAAACCCAGGGATAATTGAAAAATTACTTGTATATCTTTGAGAAGGAGGTTCTGCAGATCTGGCTTGCTCTGAAATCAAATGGGTCATCTGCAACAGGAAGCTAAAATGACCAACAGAACGGGGTGAACTCATTTTGTTGTTACAGAGAGGAGTTTGCATTTCTTCTAGGTAAAAAAAAAAAAAAAATAAAGGTATTTTTTTTTCTACAAGTACTTACCCTTTCTTGCACAGCAAACCTTTTCATGTTTGTGTGAGTCTCATTACAGATTTGATTGTTCTTGGAGGGAGTTTGTAGTGCTGCTCTCCTGCCAGAGACTTCCAGGTCTGGTGCTGACCCCAGATTGCAGCAACCGAGCTGCTCTGGGGGTATTGCATGCAGCTGCAGGGTGTATTTCTACTGATATCCCTGCATTCCTTCCAAGGAATACAGAGGTTATTTATTATTTTTAGATTTTAAATCTTACAGACTTAAGAAAAAACCCACAAATATATAAACTCAGAGTTGCTCCAGGTAATATTTTCTTCGTGAATGTAAACTGATGTTTTTGTCTTTTTTTTTCCTTTTCTTGTTTTCCAAGTCTTTTTCACAGTTTTGAAAATGAGCTGTATAAGCAGAAAGAATCAACTATACACAATGTGCTGACCCCGGTGTATGACTAAACTGCCTGGAAAATCAGAGAAACAAAACTTCTTGCTTTATTTTTTTTTCAATTTAGTAGCAGAAATGTAGAAAAAAGGTTGGCAATGCACTTCTGTTCGTACCAGTTTAATGCCATCTTTATAAGCTGGTGCTAGCAGAAGCAGCGTGGAAGTTCAGGGCTTTCTTTAGATGTAGCAGAGCACAAAGCAGAGAATCATTGCTGGTTTGTACTAGTGGTGAACGCAGCATCTAAGAATCAGTTCAATTGCATTGTGTCAATGCCTTGGAAAGCAGCAGAGAAATGCACTGTGGTAGTGAAATCATACAGCAGATGTTGTTTTCATTCACTTAAACAAACTGCTATGCCTTTGTGATCTGTGATACCACAGTTGCTTTTCACTTGGGGTTTTGGTGGCTGTTCAATCTTTCAAGGCCCAAGTTTTATAATCCTGCAAGGCTTCTCAGAATATGTTCTTCTGCACAATGCATAACATCAGTGCAGTACTGAAATGCTGAAACTCTTGAGTCTGTCCCAATTTAATTTTTCATGTCTTTTGTTTCCCCTCTATTCTAGGCTGCAGAGAAATATTGTAAAGCAATTTCCGTTTCTTAAACGCACTTCCTTCCAAGCTCCTCTGTGCTGATTCCCACTTGACTTTTGTATTTTTTTTTTCTACAATTGTCTCAAGCGTTTCCTCTAAAAGATTTCCTCTGCCAGCCTTTGGCCACCATTTATGTTGGGAGCATAATTAATTTGTATATGGTTTTCAACTGTTATGCGTCTTATTCAGTAAAACAGACTTCTGCCCAAATTCCTGCCACTTACCTTATGAGCTATTATTATGTAGGTACTGTTTTAATTTATAACAGAAAAAGTGTTTAAATCTTGAACCTTCAATATCTTTTATATCTCTTCCTTTATTTGGTTTAGACTGTGAGATACTTAAGATAGGGACTTTGATCTTACTGTCTCTGTGGAGAAGCTTCATTTGCCCTCCAGATAAATAGCTTTAGCCAAGGTTTGTGGAGGATAGATGACTGCCAATCTTTTTCTTTTCATTTTTCAAGCATGAACAAGAGGGTTGTCTTGAAATGAAAATTGGACAGTCACTAAAGAATACAGTTGGAGTTAGCTGTAAACTAGGAGTGACAACCTTTGAGTCTTGCATTATTGAATTAATTGGGTAGTGTTGAAAGTTCTTGCTGGAGGTTGTTATATTAACTGGAAGAAGTTATGAAAACTTTGGAGAAATGAAGTACCTATGTAAAAGAGATAAAGTTAGGTATTTAGGAGTGAAGATGATGACTCCAGGTCATTTCTGTGATCAGTTGCCTGTCATCACATGTTCCAGGTAGCCTTAGGGTTTTTCATTTAAGGCAGCCTTGTGAAGAAAAAAAAAATATAGTTATTTGTAGAAGGGTGGGGTTTTTTTATTTTTTTTTTTTATTAATACTGATGGTAAGAGAGTGAATGTCACCAGCCAGTATTTGGGTGACTGCTATGTGTTCTGAATCAGGCTGTGGTTGCTGACCAGTTTCATTATCATGTGTTTGCCTACAGTTGTCACGTAGTATCTCACCTTTCATTTCCTGCCATCCAAGTAGGGCAAAAGAATGGCATGAGTCATTTGTAGGAGAAGCTTTAATTGTTCTGGACACCCGGGAGAAATCCATATTGATAGTAAGAAAGGGAAGAAAGCGGGAGGATTTGGCTTTTGAAGATAGGCTATTCAAGCTAAAGCTACAAATACCTGGACAGGAGCAATGGCACACATTGTTCTCTGCTGCTCACCATCCAGTGAGCACGTTGGGCTGCCTCCCCTAAGGCTCAGCTCTTCTCTGTGACTGCATAGTGCCTGGGACAGTCCTACCAGAGCCTCTGGGCTGATACCCACAGCTTCCGTGCCTCAAGTTCCTTTTTCCATTGTACTGGAGACTGACAGATCCTGGGTTGGATGTACTTGGTAGGTCAAAGCTGTCAGCTGCTAAAAGCTATGTCTTCTGCCCGGGGCAGACTGTTAGACCTAGAGGAGTTGGTGCAGACACTGAACAGGAAGCCAGGATGCTGACACCAGCATAGGAGAAGAATGGCTGGAAGGAGTTAAGAATGATGAAAATTAAATGGATGATCAGTGTAATATATTGGTCACTGCTTAGTTTTAGCAGGGGCTGAACAGTAATCTCCATGTCTGTTATTTCCTTCCAGTTTGACATCATCAACCTGCCTTAAAATAACATTTAAAATACGTTTTATTTTGTTTTCCAGTAAAGGATATAAAAGAAGCAAATCTGCCCTTCAGCAACAAGCTTATTGCATGTAATATTCTAACTTTACATCATCTCAGCCTAATCTCTTTAGACTTTGATTGCATTTTCCAGATGTAAGCACTTGCTTTTAGCGAGCTTTCTAGATTGGTATTTCAAATGATCTGCTTATGTCAACTGTTTTTACTTTAAATTTGCTTTCAAAATCCTTCCAGGTATATTTCAAAGTAATTGGTGTGCTTGCAATCATCTTAGATTCATGTTTATTAGGGACATTATGCTTTCTTTTCCATGTGGTTTCCCATATCCTAGGAAAGCAATATTAAAATATGACAGGATGACATAGCAGCTGACTGTAATGCAAGTTTATTCCTTGCAGTCTGGTGAATTGTGAATTTCTTGGATTGAGAATAAAATATCCTGTAAAGAAGGTGTGTGCTATCATATTTGTCCAAGCTGCTTCCTGCAGTCTCAGAAAAATGGCCATGAATAGATTCTAGCATTTTTATTATTACATTTCTAAATACTCTTTTTTTTAATGTAATAGGACATTCAAAATGCAAAAACCATTTATCAGTGTTCCACGATGTCCTGCACTTGACAGGCATTAGTATGATAAACATACAACTACAGTAAGACAACAGGCTTCAAAAGGAAGACAGTACTTGGCTTTTTAATTTAGGTGTTGTCGCTATCTTTATTTTGGCCTATTACCTCAGAATTTTTTCACTGCAATTGCTTTCGTAATTATCTGTTAAACTTCACAGCTGGTCCTCCCCATTTTTAATCTGCCCTTTTAATGTTCTTGTGGGGAAGAGCAGTTCATGGTGATCTCAGACTTCACTCATGAAAGGTTTTGAGACAGTTCCCTCTGAAAAAATCAGCAGTCACCCTTCCTTTAAAAAAAAAAAATCAGTACAAGTTCTGAGGCTTTAGACACTTTTTATTCACCTTTAAGAATTCTAAGAGAAGTTTGTTATGCTAAACATGAGAATTGGTTGCAAAAACAATGTTTCTGGAAAGTACCCGGCTCTTACTGTGACTGTCCTTTCTACTTTGAAGCTCTGCTTACAAGAAGTGGTGTGGTGAACTCATTCATTTTTATTGTGGCACCGAAGGATGGTCAGGTGGCTAGAGGAACACTTTGGTGTTTGAAAGTCCTGACTTCAGTTTAATGCAGGTTTCTTTGTGACTCAGGCAGCTTGATCCAGCCTGTCTTGCAGGGATATTGAGACAGAAGACTGGAGTTGCTTACACTCTGCAGTAAAGGAGGCTAAATAGGTGACCAATGTGCTTTAGATTTGAGGGGAAAGAGCAAATATTTCTTTGGCCCCGCAATAAGTGTTTCACTGTCTAAATTTAAATTTGCACTATAAACACAAATGTTGTATTTCTGGGATTGCAGGGATATCTTCAAGGGTATTGGTTTCTTAGGAAGAAGCAAGTGGAGCTTTAAGATGTGAATTTGTCAAGTATTAGCTTTCTCTCATTTGTTTTTAGTATAAGTTAAATAAGAAGCAGGGCCAGTGTTAGTACGGTCTTCTGGTAGCATGTAGTTTTCGAATGCTTTTACTATAGAGTAGCAAAGCAGTTTGCAGAGATAGGGTAAGGAAAAGGATAGCTTAGTTGTAACCTAGGGCAATTCAGAAGCAGTTTATAATAAGGGCTTTTGTAGGACATGCATACCAAAGAGGCTTGTGCATAAGGAAATACACCCACACTTTACAGGTTTGAACTGAGCTCACTTGTATGTGTTTTGTTAGTCAGCAGTGTCGAGAGCTTTCTCTTCTAACTACATTTGATTGTTTTGAGGAACACAAGTGTAACGTGAAATAGTGTAATCAGACTAAAAACATCTAAAAATATTAGCTGGACTAGTATGATAAATGCTAAGGGAATGAATTCTGCAGCTGGAATATAAAGCATGTAAAACCATAAATCAGAATGTATCACTTGACGCAGCATGTTGGAACCACTTATAAATGTGCACTAGAAATAAAAATCAAATTGTGTTGTTAATAATGAATTTTTTTTTCTAAAATTGCTTCTTTACCCTTCCCCAATCCAATATACCACTGAAATGTTTTACCTCTTCAGAAGGATATCAGCTTGCATATCCTGGAGGAATGGAGGCCCAGCAAGGGAGAAGCAGCCTAGAAGGTCTCGAAGCGCTGCCCTGCATGCTGACTTGAAACACTTAAACCTTCCAGCTGGCCAGCAGCTCTGCAGCAGCAATGCTGCCTTCGGATTCTTGGCCTTGTCCCAGCACTTGGACTTACTGGAAGCAGCTCTGCTGCTGCTGGGGCTGAGGCACGTGTGACTGGAACACGGTGTGCTCACACCAGTGGTATGCATCTGAGTGCTGGCCTTGGGAAGGAGCCTGTGTTTCTGCCTCATTTGTCACCTTTCTTCACCCAAGGTGCACTGTTTGCTTCATGTATCTTGCAGTGTGTTGTCCGTCTTGTTTGAAACTCTTCCAGGATTCATGGTTTCTTTTGCTGCTGCCAAATGCTAGATTTCTAGATGTCCTGTTGAAACTTCCCTTCACCTTGGTTCATTGTGTTAGTGCTCATCAGAATGCTCTTCCTTAGTAATGGAAATAATGGGGCTTTTTCAATCCTTTCCCCATGTAAATCCTGTGGATTCCATGTTGCTTTCTTGTAGCTTCTGCCTGGCTGAGATTTAATAGCTGTTCTTTCCCTTTTCAGATCTTTCTTTTCCTGTGTAGTACTCCTAGTTGTTTTATCTACTCCCTCCCTCTCATTTATGCCTTACAGTTTTTCTCATAATAGTATGACAGCTTCTATACAGAGCTAGATTAATGCAGCGTTCCTTTGTAATGAACTTCATTACATTTTTCTGTGCTGCTTTATCTGTCTTTTAATTTTATGATGCCTATGATCTATGTGAACTTGCTCTATAGATTTCTGATATAATTTTAAATGCCTAGGAAGATCTAGTAGTCTCAGTAAAGATCCACTGATTTGAGTTATTATTTATGTGTACTCATTTTTATAGTTCCTCAGGAAGCTTTCAAACACAACTTATACAGTTCAGTAGTTCCTTCAGTATTTGTGTCCTTCAGTATTTTTTTTTCCTATTTTGTTATTAGAAGTGTGGTGGCCAATACAAGTTGAAGCTGAACTGCTGAAGTTGTAACTTCAATTAATGTCCCAGTAAACAAAATCAAGGCTAGCTTAGTATTTGGAAAGGAGGATTATGCAACGTAAGAAATGGATTTTGTAGCTTAAAAACAAACACCCCAAACTCCCATTTTTTCATGTTTATTTTATGATTTTATTTTTTAAGTCAGCCTTGGTCCTGTGTTCCAGCCTGCAGGAACGCTGTGTTGTATTTCACTGAGTGACAGGAAGTTTATATTGATCCTTCATGCACATTAGTAAGTAGGGAGTCCAGTAATTACATATTGGCAACATTCCTGTTGGGATGACTTGGTTTTCTCCCCTTGAGGTCCTTCTGAAATATCAAATGGAAACAGGAGTTTTCATTTCCTGACACTCTGAAGTGCAGTTATCGTAGACTTTGAAGTGGAATATATTAAAACTGGCTGGTGGAAATGAAAATCTAATTGCTGCTCTGCCATCCTGGTGATAAGCTGTAAGCGAAAACAGGGTGAGGTTGAAGTTAGTGACCAAACCAGGTGATTCTGTGTAGTTGATTCTTCTGAACAAGAAAGCATACCTAATGGGAGATGGTTATGCTCTCCAATGTGCTTGAATTGCATTGCTTTGCAATTTCTTGAAACTTGGTAACCTCTCTAGTGATGAGCTGTAGTTTGCACCAGAATTATGTGAGATGATTCCAGAAACAAACCCATGAAGTAAAATTTGTAGTATCTGAAAACAGATAGAAGGATGAATGAAGTTCTACATGATGCCATCTGACAGGCTTTGGTTTTTATAATTATTTTTAATTTCTTCCTGCAGTGATGGAAAAAGATAAAGCTATACGATCCAGGAATTGACTGTGTAGAGCATCTTGATATCCAGGCAATGAAATGGATATTTTCAACCTCAAAACCTTGTTTGTTTGCTTGTGTGTTTTACTTAAAGGGATACTTTGACTCTACTACAACTTAGGAAAGTGGCTCCTATTTTCTAAAATATATACCTTTCTCCTGTTTCACAGTGGGACGCAAAAATCTTACTATAATGAAAAATCTTTCTGCAGAAAAATCTTACTGTGGTGAATGTTGTATTTGTTGGTCCTGATATTAAATGATCTCTTTATGTATAGTCAACTTTTTAAACAGCAAATGTTTTCTTCTTTCCTCTCTGAGGGTAACATTTATTTCTATTGGTTTTGAGTCTTGTAAAAACCATGAGAGTGAAAAGTCTTCATTTGTTTGATAGAGAGAGCAAGAACATTTCAAAATTTGAAAAGATCCTTGCGCTTGGTAAATCTTGCTGTCATTCTGTGTACAAACATGGAAGGTGGCATCTCTTAATACCGGGTAAATCACACTGATCACCTTGTCAAAAGTTGAACATGATAATTTTTGCTTCTTTTTTATGATAGCACTTTTCCTCCCTCATCGAAAACAGCATCTTTATTCTAACTCTCTTATTTTTTCCTTATCGTTTTGCATCCTGTTTATTATTCCTTTATGACCGTGTTAGTTTACAACTTATTTACAAGTTTACTTTTTTTCCTCTTTTGACTCTTCATCCTAATTTATTGTAGCAATTACTTTCTAGTGTGGAATTAACTACATATTTGGAAAAATGGAAGTTTTCCAAAGGTTCTTCAAATTTGTGTCCTTCCCAACTGTGTGTACAATGTCTGTGCAACAGTAAGCTGTATATTGTGCCTGTGTTTGCCTATAGAAGTTATTTCTCCTTTTAAATTATTTTTCTTTGTACTTGTGGTCAGTCTTTGTACAGATCTTTGTGTTTTAGTGATAGTACACATAATTTTTAGGGCCTGAAGACAACTTTGAATGTACATGCATTAGAAAAAGACTTGTGAGGTTTTGCTGCTGTATTTGTAGAACGGGAAGCAGATGTGGTTTAACACTCATATTGTTCTTCCTACAAACAGAAGCTTGTTGAAAAGATGTTTTGCATAAATTTGATTTTGTTCTGGTACCTTATGGCATTCTCTCAATGAATAAAACATTACTTTGAAACAATGATTTGCATTAAAACAGTCTTAAAAGACTTCTATGGAAATTTGTGCAGTCAGTCACATTATCATGATTAGACATTAATTTAGCCCTGTACCTACTACCTTGTATAATCTCTGTGGACGTGGTCAGGTTTAGTACTTTGATAGGCTACTGCATCATGTAATCTGATTGTGGAGCTTCCTGAGCTCCACCCTGAAAGCAGGTTCATCGTGCTGCTCATTTCTGTTGGGAAGCAGTTGTAAATATTTCCTCTCCAATGGGAAGCTTTCCTCTTTATTCTAGCCTGTGTTTATTTAGGGTTAGTTTATATCTATTTAGTCATTGTCAGTATTATCCTTCAGTTCAAACAGCTCCCTTTTGTCTTTGGCATTGACCCACGTTGTCTTTACAGAGCACAGTTTTGTTCCATCCAGTCATTGTTTTGCTCAGTGAGCTGAGCAATTTTTGTCCCTTCTGAAATTGTAGGCTCCCTTTCATCACTCCCATCTGAGTGGAGCTTCTCTGCACCTGATGAGCTTTCTCTTTTCTTTTATGAATAACTAGAGAACAGTGTATTCTACAGTTGACTTGCATGAAGACATGACTATTTTTACTGCCCCTGCTGGAAATAAATTTAAGGGGTTTGGTGCATACAGTGATGGTTTATGGTCAGTTACCATAAAGTTTAAATTCACTTTTCTACCTCTTCAAATAGATTAATTCTACATATGGAATAAGGATTCATATTCATATTGAATGGAGTGTTCATGGTCATCATATTTAATCCTGTTCTTGTCATTTCAGTCTGCAAGTTCATTCATTTCTCCCTCAGTATGGTTTGCCTTTCTGTTGATGGACACATTGAAGATAAAATGTTGAGAAGCAGTCTTCGGTCACTAAAGAAAAATTAGGTCGCTCCCTGGACCAGTATTCAAGGAATCCATTAGTGAAATATAAGAATGCTGTACAGAGTTAAGCCCAGGTCTGTCCATGTGCATTCATCAATTTCTGATGTATCCTGTTTCTTATAGGCATAGCAAATAGTTTCTTCTTTAGTTACTTTACATATCTTCTGCCTTGTGCCTTAGTTGCAAGTTCTCCATTCTCTGGTTTTCCCATGGAGTTCTGCTGCTTTATGTTCCCCCCATTTCAAAAAAAGGAAATGCAGTAAAAAAAGATGAGAATTTTTTTGACAGTTTGATCTGTTTTCCCATTTTCAACTTCCGTATTTATTTTCTTCAAAGCTTGTTTCACTTCCTTGTTTGTTAAATGACTTCGGAGTTACGGGTCTGCATTGTGCCACCTTTTTCTTCTTTCTTGGTATTCTTTGCTAATCTTTGTGCATATCCCATTGCCATTTTTTTATGGAATTAGTAAAAATCCCTTTTAATGAATTTATAAGCTATTCTGTGTGAAGATAATCCTGTAAAGACTAGCTAGACTTTTATGAAATATGCATTCCTGGGGACCTTGGGTTTGCAAGAGGCCTTGGAGTTTTTGTTCTTATAAAAAGTAATTTTGCTAGCAGCATGCCAGATGACTTTATTGTTCCCCTGCCCCCATTTCCCCTTTTAAAAAAATGTACAGAACTGTCAATAAGTATGTTTGCAGATAGGCTTGCCTAATCCATGCTGCAAATGTTCTTAATAATACAGGCCAAGAAGTGCAGAGAAGGAGTGGCAGGAATGTACAGCTAGATTAGGTCTATGGTATTTCCTCTGTCAGCAAGATGGTCCCAGATTAAATGCTCGTAAATTTTCAATAATTTAACGTAATTATAGCTTTACAGGAAGTGTTGAAACCTTCCCTTCCCTTTCCTACAGAAGAATCTGTTTTCTGCATTCTTACTCCCATCTGAAGTTTGTTATCCTACAACAACTCTCTTCCACGTCATTTGCCTTCCCAATTGTGGATAAACATCATGGTATTTCTTTTGTTTGGCATTTTCATATTTGAATTTTTGCCAGGTTTTTGACAGTTTCATAACTAAGTGACCTTGAACAGTGACATTTATATAATGTCTACTGACTTCTCTTGAGAATGGGCATAGTTGAGCACCGCTTTAGAAAGCGGAAAGTTTCGCTCTCCAGACTGTATAACCTTTATTCGACTTTTCAAGGCTCAATCACATATTTGCATGGTTTCGAGGAGGACATGGCAATGGTCAGTGTGTCACACAACAGCATTTGTGTGAATTTCTTCCAAACCTGGTCTCTGTTGAAAGTGAATCACTACCCATTGCAACACTGTGGGGATGTGGTAAAAGGGTAATGATTCCACGAAGAATTTAAACATGAAAAATGCCTTTTATATCCTTGCAGACAGTTTTGTGTTTTCCGCTGAGCTTCTTTTACGTGGACTTCTTACTTCAGAGCTGACTAGAAGAGTGAGGTCTCTGGCACATCTGATTTGACTGTTATAACTTGGTGAAATTCTTGGTTGGGCAGGATATGATGTTAAATCAGTAAAAAGGAGATTTAAAGAAGTTCTGATAAAAATCAGATGAGATTTTTAACTGGCTGAGAAGACTGTCTCAAAGTGAGATTTGTATCTACTTTGTGAGAATATAGAGGAGCTACCTTGTTCAAGGAAACTAGGTGCACTTCTGCTATATGTGTTCTGAAATAACCTTTTTTCCATTTGAGTACGAATTTTTCTTTAAGACTGTGAAGTATGGAGTGCTGCAATACCTTAGGGTTATATGAAGATAGTTTGATATGTTTTGCTTTTCTTTTGGATGGATCTTGGCAAGTAGGACTCCTAAAAAAATAGCTACTTGAGTTAGGGGTGTGATTCAGAAAGGACCTGCTCGCTCTTGTTCTTTTTTCTAGAATGTGAAATGCTTCTGGGATTTTCTGCTGAATAAAAAATACAGAAATAGGGGGGATTTTGGTGTCTTCATAGCCTCGTAAATTGTATATTGCATTGGGATATTTGCAAATTAGATTTCAGTTTTATATATATTTAACTGATGGTGTATGAAAATGTGCAGTTTATTTTATATACGCTTTTTTAATCAGATTTGCTCGTTTTCCCAAATTGTATGGTATTTAATTCCCATAACATAACCTCTATTCTCAAAATTATGATTTGTGGTTAAGCTAAAAAGCTGAATCTGCATCCCTTCTGTTGAGAGATGCGCCATTTCCTTTTGTTTCACTTAACCTTTGCAGGATTTCATTGCACTTTTGCTTAGGTCAGCACAGTTTGGAAAAGAGGAACAAACCAAATCTAAATCAGCGTACATGAGCTGGGTTCTTGGCTTTTATTGCTTTCTCTGGTCTCTGCAATACATGTCATTTCTTTGCATTGGGTGGAATGTAGGACAGAGTCCTAGAAAGGTTTGAGTTGGAAGGGACCCTCAACAAGACCATCTAGTTCCAAGCCCCTTCCTGAGGCCAGGGACGCTTTCCACTAGACCAGGGATGGAAAGTATTGGTGTCTTGCTGAGTCACTTTCTGGATGAAAACTGTTGAACCTGTCTCTAATGAGTGAATGTAATTTTGTTAGATTTAGTTAAAGTGCATAGTACCCAATTCTAAGTCTCTGCTTTCTGTTTCTATCCTACAGGGAACACAGTGAGTAACCTGATTTTCATTCTACCTCCAATCTATGGTGCGATTCAGACCTATAAAGATGGCCTTGAAAAACGGTATTTAGCTGCGTATTTGTGTCTTACAGGTATGTGTAAAACTTAATTTGCTCTTTCATTATAAGGAGGGCTCAGATATGCAGTGGAAAATATATCTAGATTCTCATAAACCCAGTGGTTAAATCTAAATACTATGTGTGTGAAAAGTAGACTTCAATTTGCTACAGTTGTTAACGTTTACAGAAAACTTTATCTGTTGGAGGAACATGAAATTAGAATTCACTAAATAATTTGATCAAATTTTAAAGTGATCCTTTTCCAGCTTTGGGTCCTGCTCAGTGCATCTTGCTTTGTGCTTTCCTAAAGATTTACAGAAGGTGTCCTGTGTATTCTGCTTATAAACAATTTCACACTGCACTAATTTTTTTTTGTGACATTTGTATGGGAGAGTAATATAAGAAGTGGCCAAGATGTAGAGGGAACTGGAAAGGCATTCTTTCATGACTTGGAATTTGTTTCCAGTTCCTCTTTGGCATATATCACCCAGCCATCGTGTCTGGGAAGTTTTGCAAGAATGGAAGAACAACATGATATTCATGTTTAGATCAAGCAAGGGAAGTCTGTCCATTCTAAAATATCAAAATTCAGAAAAGAACCAACTCCCTTTTAAATGCTAATTGTGTGACTAGAAGTCTTGTTCCTTATGAGAAAAGACATTTGAAGATGGTTCAGATTTGGCAGTTGGGTCTCAAAACTAGATTTCATAGAATTCCTATTTTTCACAGGATTTCTGTGTTTGCTATATCTCCTGTCTTTATGGAGATTTTTCCCAATCTTTGGAGTGGTAAGAGATTGATAAATGTTACTTTTAAGATTGGCATGTTATGCATTTAGGCGGAATTTGTTGAAAAACACATATCCATATGCTAAATGTATCCTTGATACCAGTTAGACTGTAACATATACAGGGTTCAAATTCACAAGTTTTCAGTTATATCAGCTTTGCTGATCTATGTGAAAGGCAGCAACAATGCACTGCTTTGCATATTGTCTGAGCACTTTCTAATTAGCCATTTCTGTGGTTTCAAGTAATTACTGATTTTTGTTTCAGTATGAAACAGAGAGAATTCTTAAAAATCAGGGTTTACTTTTAAAAAGACATGATAAGAAATGGTGTGTAAATGTTGGCTGAAGTTGACTTTGGGTGTTCTTGAATGAAAGCGTCCCATACTGCCCTTCTTTTTAAACTGTGAAAAGGAACTCCTTAAATTAAAACTCGGTTTGAAACTGTCTTCACCCTGATTTCTGGCTACCTCTGTCAGTGGCAGTTTATGATGGAGAGTGTGCTGCTATCTGACCAGAATGTCAGGCTGTCACACCAGATGGGCATTTCTCATATCCCATTTAATGTTTAAAATATTTTTAAAAAAACCCCAAAAAACCTATCTTTGATCACAGTAAATACCTTGGACTTCAGTTTTTCCTCTCTCCTGTGTTGCTAAAGGGGACCTCAGCCTGTGTTTACACAGCAGTGCTGGAAGGCAGTTCTGAGTTCCATCTAGGCCCTGCTCATCTGTGACTGAGTTGGCTTTGATTCCTGTCTGAAAAGATAAATGGCTTGATTTTTATCTCGTATTTTGGAACCTAACATTAAAGGTCTCTCCCAAAAGCGTTTCCCTTTTGCTTTGTGTCTGCTTCAGTATTTGTAACCCTATTTTATAGCAGTTGAAAGATGTAAAGAAATGTAGGAGACTTTATAGTTTCTCAGTGACAAATAGCAACAAGATGATTTGGAATCACAAAGCACTTAACATTTGCTCTGCTACAGAATAAAAGAAGTGAATGAGAACATAAAAAGAATTTTAAATATGGTTGAAATGTGTCAGGAACATTGGCATTCTCTCTGTGCATGTGACTGAACAAGAAGCATATTGAGGTGGAGATAGAATAAGCATACAGAAAATTCTTTTTGTAAGGAAGTACCAGGCAGAATTCTTTCCATCGTATTATTTTATTTATTAACAGATTTCACACTATTTATTTAATTTGTAACAAATAAATGTAGACTGAATCTGTGAAAAGATAGTGAATTTAACACCAGCTTGTGATTTCACTTGAGGCAGCATGCTTCATTAAAGACCATGCAGCAGAACTTCTAACTGAAGGTTGTTTTGTCAAAGCAGAAATTCTTTAACAATTCTGCTGTGAAGATGGGGGTGGAAGGGAGGGCGCTTTAGTTAGGTTTTAACAATTTTGAATAGTTACTGAGATTTTACAAGATACTAGAAGACAGCTGTCAAAGCCAACGTTGAAATTAAATATGTTAGCATTTCAGAACATAAGAGGTGTTGATTCTAGACATTATTTTGATCCAAATCAGCTGTTCCTTTTGCATGCTTCCAGACATTCAGCTGACTGTCAGTTCCTTTGTGTTTTACCACACCATGTTCAGTGCTTGACTTTTATACTCACATATTCTTTGGTTGACATTTATTTCCTTTTTGAAGTAAATGCATTTTGAATTATGGAAGTGCTGTTTGTTTCACATACATGGTAAGATCTTGGCGGGACAACAAGGGGTATTTCTAAATAATTGTTCAAATAAATTTCTTGTTCATACTGGTGCCAAGACTGAGTTACACTTTTCTGCAAGGCCTTTGAGATACAGCACACTGCTCTCAGCCCTTTTTTGTGCGGCCTTTCAGCACAAAGTGCATGTTCTCAATTAACTCAGTAGGAGCTAGATATGATTTTTAAGCTATAGAGAACCATTTAATCAGCGTATAAATGATGAAGAATAATCTTAAGCCATTATTTCAGTATGCTGTGTCACCTGAAGTAGCTGGAACAAATCATTGGACCATTACTACCTCAAGGAATAAGTGCATGGTTTTGAGTAGTTCCTTATGATTCTGGGCTATTGTATCAGGTTCTACACATGCCAGTTCCTCAGGCATCCTGGAGAACTGTGATTCTGAAATGGTTCATATTCTAGAAGGGTCTTGCTTTTTTAAAAAGTGTGTATCTGTGTATATATATATAAGTATATATAAAGAAGTATAACTTCTGGGCCTAAGGAAATAAGAAAGCATTCAGTGAAGTGATGTTGGTTAGATACTTCACTTGAAATTTGGAAGGATTGTTCTGATTTGTATTTCTTTGGCCTGCTTAATAGGGCTCAGTCGTACAAGCAGTGCCAAAGTGGAGGAAAGAAAAAAAGTGCAAAATTTTTTCTGTATTAGGCAGAGCCATAGGAACTCTTAAGCAACTTACTAATTTAATTTCCAGTGAAATTTAATTTCCAGTGAAACTCTGTGTCAGTGAAAACGGTTGTTAGAACCTCGTCAGTCAGCGGCAATTCCCTTCCTCTTACCTAACACCTGTAGAGAAGCTCTCAGGGCCGTGTCAGTGTTGGTAAATCAGCTGTGGTTGGGAACATTCCTGAGTGCTGAAGGCAAGCAGCGTGGAACAGGCCATGTCTGTTCATCTTAGTCTCCAAAACAAGGTGACCGCACACAGATTCCCTGCCGAGTGCAGGCCCGGGACTCTGCCGGCTGCTGGGCTGTGCCTGGAAGCTGCTTGGGGGAAGTGCTCCTTGGAACAGACCAGATTCATAGCACAGACCATTCCAGCAACTCACTAGTGCAGACACTTGTACTGCAATGTCTGGGAGTAGTAGCAGCCAAGCTGGAGTTTAATTGTAGAGCTGTGCCTCTGGAGTAACCAGTGTCTCTCCTGTCTCTTGTGCTGTGGAGGGAAACCATTACAGCATAAAATAATTCAATAAAAGTAGATAATTTAATTCCATTCTTTCATCTTTCTTCGTTCTTTAACTTTTAACAATGCAGTGTGTTGTTGTTTATCTTTAATTAAGTTCTATCATTAAAAAAAATAAAGTGGAATTCAGCACCAAATTTAAACCCCTAAACATATGTGTCTACTTGTGCAGTCAGTAAAGCCAGGAAAATCGTTTGACTTGTTCTAAAATACTTGTTTGGCCAGCTGCATTACTCTTAATAATGACAATCTCTAAGTGGAAGCTTTGAGGCCTAGTTCATGTGTAGATACCTAAATAAACGTGTTTGCATCTGTGAAATCCTTATAAACAGATTTTTCTGTAGAGGATTTAGGCTCATAATGAGAATTTTGAGGGCTGATGGATAGTTACATCAAACTGAATTATCACTGATTATGTAATGCTTCTGATGCTTCCTAAAACTATTGAAAAAAAATCCTCTAGGTTTCAAATCCTGAAGGTTTATAGGGTTTGTATATAGAACTGGATCTTTTGCATAATATAGATTATTTCTAGCCATAGGTATTGCCTGTCAGTTTTTTGACAGTACATATATGAAGTAAAGTTTGTAGATGCATTGTTTTTACATCATCATAACACCACTCTTTTATCTGCTGGCAGTAACCACACAGGGTGTTTGCTGCAGTAGAGAAAAAGACTCTGTTACATGTTACTCTCTACATGGAGCAGCAAGCCTGACTTTGCATTTCTAGTCTTCTGAAGTGCCATTTTGCTCTCATAATATTGTGACTTAATGTGTATTCTATGCTTAGTCCATAATTTATATATATATCCCCTGTAACTTGGGAGGTTCATGGATATAAAAATACCAAGTGACTTGTAGTATTTATGAAAAATGAGTTACAGTAGTTAGAGAGGAAATGGTATTTACTGCTTCAGATGGTGTTAAAGCTTCCCAACCAATATTCAGCTTTTAGCAAGTTAAGCTCCTTTGCAAAAGGAAACACCTAAAATATCAAAACTGTAACCCCTGCTTACAAGGTGAGGAGCAAGTCACTTGTTCAGTGTGTCAGTGAGTGTATGGGAGAGTTGCTTCTCCTGAAAACTTGTGTCATTGCAGTGACTGTGATCACTCATATTTTGAAAAGTACAAAACTGGCAGAATGTCTCATTGCAGATGGTTTTTTTGAAGTAAGTATTTCTTAGAAATGTCTCAAGCCTGGAACCATAAGATCTGTCCCTATAAGCTTTTCTTCTTCCAGATGTCTATTTTATATAGATAGATACTATAGATAAAACATTGTTCTACAATGCATAGCAAAATTCTGTAATCAGAGAAAGTCCAGATGTGATTATTACACAGAAGCAAGAGGGATTCTGTTCATTTTAACTGTAGAAATTACTATAGTCATGGGATTAATTACTTCAAACACTAATATCTGCAGCATTCTTGATTTTTTCAAAGACTGAGGAAGAAAAATTAATCTAGAAATAATTTCTTCTTGTTGTAAAGGAGGAAGGGAAGTTCAGTTGCTGATTGTTGAGATTTATTAACCCAAATAACTAACAAAAACAAACAAGAAAGCCCCTGAAACACATTTTGTTAATTTAAAATCTGTTGAAATTTCTTATGCAATGATTTTGCCCATACTTGAAAATGACATTCGTTACAAATTGTAAGAGTTTGTATTCTGTGACAGCCAGGATAATGGATGGCACTGTTTTAATGATGATCTTAATGGGATTTTTTTCTCCAGAATGAACAGTTGTCATATATTCTGTATGCATAGAAAAATGGCTATGAGAATTGTCATTAGAATCTCAATGAAGGTGAAGCAGTTGTTGCTTATCATTTGGAAAGATTTTTCAAAAGCAGACCAATGTAATTAGAGTTTACAGAAGTGCATGTGGTAGTTTATTTTCTGGTAGGAGCTGTGCTTAATTTTCCCAGAGAAATGATGACACTGAAGTGTTTGGTAATACATTTTGAAATGTTTCTGTGTTACAGTTTTGCGTTTCAGTAAAGTGACATGCCTAGGTATTTAATTTCATTAAGTGTAATAATCACAGTTCCAGTTAATAACGTCGAAGGAGGCATCTCCAGACATGTCTCTTGACTGTTTTGGCAGCCTTTTACAGAGTGCACAGAGATAGAATTCTTGTTTATGCATCAGTGAAACTTGACTGGTGTGTGTAGGCAAGGGGATACTCTGGCCACAAAACATGGCAGCACTACTCAGTGATCAAGGCTTGAGTGCAAATTATTTGGCTTTCTCTGAAACTGCAGTCTGAGGTAAAACACAGTTTCTTGAAGGAGGACAGGACATTGCATTATTGTACTTATTCTTGCAAAATAAAAGTGAGCTGGTGCTTAATGAGTGTTTCACTGATAATATTTCAAAGTAATGAATGATGCATTAAATACTGTACCAGCTGTGCTCTAAACAGAGAAATCTAACTTCCAAGAAGCATTTTTCACACCTTGATGAAAAAACTGCATAGGCAAAAAGTAATAGAAATAATTTCAGAAGTAAATTCAAAATGTGTAAAGAAAATACTTCAAATAAATACAAATCAATTCTTAGAAGCTCATCTTTCTATATAGAGAAGGCCTGGAAGCAGTGATCTTATTTCACAAAATGAATCCATCCTATGTGGGATTGGTTTGTTTACCTTGAATTTCTGGTTCTGAGTTCTAGTAGCAATTCACTTCTGCTTTTGAATCACAGAATAGTCTTGCGTTGGAATGGGGCCACAAGAATCATCGAGTCTAGCTCTTAAATGAACAGCCCCTGTGGATATCAAAGCCCAGACCTTGGTGTTACTAGCACCATGTTTTATGGAGACAACAAAAGGCTTTTGGTAAAATACATGTTTTAAAACTAGACAGTAAGCAGAAATATTGAGAGGCTTCCAGGAGTACTAGTTATTGAATGATGCTTTGCCTTATAGAAGGGTTGGAACAGAGAAATTTTAATTTACTTAAAATTTAAAAAAAATAAAAAGGAGAAAGATAAATTGATATATAATATTCCATTCATTCTGAGTTCCCTCTTCTCATCTCCTCTTTGAGATTACACCCTGCTCATAGGATACAGTTTTGAGAGGAGGTAAAAAGGACACTCATACCCAAAGCCCCTAAATTTAGGGATTTCATTATTAACTAATATATAAAGTAGGAGGCTGTGGAAAATTGGAGTCTGTCTCTGCAGTGGAATATTGATATTCTTATTTCTTTTTCATTTTTAAGCATGTATTTCATGCATTTAAGTTAATGTACCTGAAAATTTTACCTGTGTGCTATTATGCTGATGATAGTTTTGATTTGTTTTCAGCTGTGGGATTGGGATCTTGGTGTTTCCACATGACCCTGAAGTATGAAATGCAGGTGAGTACTGATAAGTAGCTGTGAATCATTTTCTGTGTGTATCTCACTGTACAGTCATATTGCCATTTCTTGGCTAGATGAAACTTGTGTAAAATGAGTTCATCTACTTTAAGTATCATCGTACATGACTCCTGCTCTCAACAAGGCAGTAATGTAGTCTTGTTTCAATAGGTATTTTCCACTGTTTATATACAGAAATATATACTTGCATCTAAAATAAGAGCTATCATCAATTGCTTATCCTTTAGGAAAATCATGTTATCTTTTTACACAAGATGTTATTTTAAAATTCCCACAGCTTTGGTATAATAGCAAGCAGTATAAAGTACAGTTATTGCTATTTATTGTAACTTTCCTCATCTTTATGTTTCTACATTTTCTGTTTCTATGTTCTTATCTAGATGTACCTGTAGCATTAATACTGAAATCAGTATCTTCTGAGTAGTGGTAACTGAGTCATTTTCTCTTGTATTTTCGAGTAGACAGCATTCTATAATAAGTCACAGGACATAGGGATTGTCCTGGTATTTCCTGTTTTCTAAAGGGACACAGGAATTCTTGTCCTGTTGTCCTCTTCTAGGTCTGTAAAGCATAAGGAAATGCATCTTTGAATTAAAGTCAGGGTAAAGTGGGATTTTGTTCAAAATTAAGAAACCTGCATTTAAAAATCTGTGCTGGAAGTCTTTGTTCCCACCACAGTCAGTGGAAATACACTTAAATCAGTGGAGTGGAGAGAGGCAGTTGGCTGAATAATTCTCCAGACTTCACTGGCAATCTTTGCTCAAAAAAGGTTAATTTGTCTAAACAGAGATGTTTTGTGTTATTCTGGACTCTGTGAGTGTTCTCTCAAGCCTCCAGCCTCCACCACAGAGATGCAGGTTTCTTAGACTCCTGTTACATCTGCCAGTCTTGGATGGGTGTGTTGGAGGTGACAGAGTATCTCAGGTGACATTAGGCAACTCTGCTGTGGCAGCTGAATTGTGTCCTGCATTTCTGCTGATCACAGTGGGACCTACATATTGCTGATTGTTTGATGTTTGTCTCCATAATGCTCTGGTTTGTATCTCTGGCATATGGTGGAGACTGTCAGCTTCCACAGAGCACACCATTGTCACCATGCAAGAATACTGTGGGTGCCTTTCTTGGCATGAAAACGGTGGTTTGTAGAGCCATCTCACCATTCCATCCCAAATTAGGGTGCCATTTGCCTGTATTAGGTGGTGAAACTGCCTTAAATTTCCACCTTTTTCATATTACATCCCTTAGCTGCTTGTTCCTATCATGGTCAGTATTTCAAATCCTCTTTCTCACACTGATGCAGAGGTGAGTAAGGGCACCCTGAAATCATGATCATTAAAATGATCCAGACTTAAAACCTTTTATGAAGGGGGAAGATTGTGGGGTTTTCTTTATTTTGTTTCAGGTGGGGTTTTTTGGGGTGTTTTTTGATTTTGGTTGGGGTTATTTTTCAGTTATTGGAGGTTTTGTGTGTGTGTAGAGGCTTTATTTTAATCCAAGTCACTTTGCTGCTGCTTGCCCAATAGTTCTGGTGTTGCATCAGAACAACTGAGGGGCCTATGACTTGTGGTAAATAAAGTGGGGCAGAAGCAGATGAGGGAGGCAGGAATGTCTTGCATCATCTTGTCAACTGATGTAAAAGGCTTCGTGTGAGGCAGAGAAAGTACATTTATTTTGGCAGCCATGTGAAATCCACAAGTGGTCCATAATTATTCCAATTGTTTGCTTACTGATCACCATGGAGGAAACAGTTCAGCCAGTAAATAAACTTTCTCATTCACTTTATCTCTTGTTATGGTTAAAAATCAGCATTGCTATTTCAAGGAGACTTTTTTTTTTACATTTGTTTTGCAGTCTAAATACTGTAAATGATGGATTCAATTTGCTTAATTAAGAAAAATGTGAGAGCTTCTGTTCTTGAAAGCAGTTGTTTAGAATATTTCTGAAGAGATCACGCCTTATTCTGTTATTTTTATGGGAATCTGCTTGATTGGATTCTTGAAGAATGCACAAAATGCTTATTTAGCCAGTGAAATCAGCTCCCTGAGTTCCCTTCTTTCCATGGTTCTTCATTGTCCAGGCATGCCTTTGACAGTACTCCTAGAAGCATTAATTCCTTTCAATACAGAAGTCATTGTCTTTTGCATGCAAATTTTAGTTAAGATCTTTTGAGAGGTTCTTTGTTGCTAATGTAATGTCCCTGAGATGCTGCCAGCATATGAACTTAAGTGTGTAATCACCTGTCCAAATATGAAAAATTTTCCTGTATTGTATTTCTTGTTCTTCCCCCGCCTTTTTCTTTTATGAGGTGTTAAATGACTCACACTCTTTAACAGCCTAGTGAATTAATCCTTGTAGCTAATTCCTATCAGATTTGGAAAAGCACATCTTTGAATTTGTAAAATACTATTACTATAAAGCTGAATTCAGCTATTGCTTCGATTTTGTTCCCTCTAAGGCATCACAGCAGAGATAAACTACTGTGATGGCAAAGTGCCACCGAACATGCCTGTTAGCTTCAGCTGCTCCCAGTGTTCCTGATACTGTCTTTTTGCTGCCTGTTGTGGTCCCTGACCCTGTAATGCACAGGTCCTGGGATTTAAACCTTGCTCTGCAAGGTTGGCTGTGTGCTGGCTCAGCACCTGGAGCTGGCTCCCTGTAAGTCAGACCCGTCTGATCTCCGCACTGCAGAGAACCAGTGCCAGTGTGGGGGAAGAAGCAACATCTGCCCTATCAGTGGCAGCTGGGCAGCAGAGCTGTTTAGCACTCCTGTGAAGCAGTTTCTGAGCTTTTTATGATCAAAATCACAACAAGCTAATACTGCACTCTCAAGGTAATAATATATCTCCCTCCTTCCATGAAGAATTAGATCCACCTTTTTTTGTTTGTTTGTTTGTTTGTTTTCCACAATAGGAAATTTCAAAGCTAAAATGAAGTTTTTGACTGTGCAGTTAGAAAGCTGAGCAGAATCAGGCTGGCTTTATAAAAGGGTTTGAGTAAGCTGCTTACTGCTCTTAACAAGTCTCATTGTTTAGAATAACATGGTTATGAACTTGTTAAGTATCCTGTGGCATTAGTAGGAAAGCAATTTCTTTACAGGCACAGCCATCAAGAGCTTTGAGTGGTAATGGAAAAAGGTCAAAATGTTTTTTGCATCTAGTTCTTGTTTTTCATAGAAGTCGAGTTCTAAAACTTCTAAAAGCCCTTACTATTAATGTTTGCTTAACATATTAGAAATCAGAGGCTGTGGATCTTCATTGATCCATTTGTATCCTTTTTCATTTCCATGGTTTTCAGTCCTTCTTAAGAGGAGGTAAGTTTAACTGCATATGTATAAGCAGAAATTCATGAAAGTTCTTTGATGAGAAGTTTTACAAGAAAATGATGCAATGATTCTTTTTCCTGCTAATGTTAAATGGCAATTTTGAGTGTTACTGCTATTGAGAAATCAATCTCATGTGGTTACAACTTTAATTCCATTCTATTAAGGTGGCAAGTTCCTCGAGAAGTAACTGTTTTAGCTGTAACACAGCAGTCTTCTACCAAAGTATAGAACTTATTTAAGACAATAAAACATTATATACTGCTGTAATTTCTGGAGGAAAACCCCAACAAAACAACCCACAAGAACCCCACATCAAACAAACAAAAAACCCTATCTCTGAATTAAAACAATGTAAGAAATTTCTAAAATTAGGAAGTAAACATGGAAGCATATTGCCCATCCTAATAGGCTAAAATTATATTTTATGCTATGGAAAAATCAGATTTCAATTTCTCTGTCAAGTAAGAAGATACTACTGACTATAAGGTCATAGATGGGATGGTCTTCTTCAGCCTGGCTTTACAGAACTAATTCCCACAAATATTTTAAGAGGTATGAGCAGCAAAAATGTCAAGATTCTTTGAAGGCGTGGGCGTTTATGAAGCATAATATTCAGAAGAGTCAGAGTAATAAGCTTTTTAATGCAGCAGCTTCGGTAGGTGAACAGGGTTTGACAGTCCTACGTGTTAAGAGTACAGTCAAGAAGATGGATATCCAAATGACTTAAAAGCTCCTGTTTACTTAAGACTTACCTCTCCTTAATTAACTTAGACAAGCTTGTGAGTTAAAAGTAGCTTTCATGTTTTGATGTCTTTGCTTTTTATAGCTGTTGGATGAACTGCCAATGATATACAGTTGTTGTGTGTTTGTCTACTGCCTGTAAGTATTTGTTAATTTTTTTTCCTTGAATATTTATGAAATGTTAACTTTTGAAATGTAGAGACTCTGAAGCCAAATTTAGCATATATAGAAAGAAAGCTTCTACTGATTTCAGTGAGACCTGTTTTTGTACAGCATTATGATATTAAAGTACTGGGCTGGCTTTAGTCCTAGTTTTTGCTAATTTAGATCTATTTTACCAGGTGTTTTTTTTTTTTAAGTAGGGAAAAACCCCACTCATTAAAGACTTAGTGTAGTATACAATCAGAGCTCAGTGCTACTTGTATAAAAACAGCAGACATAATAAAGTCAACTTCAGTAATGCCTACAAAATTAGCAACATTATAATTTATTGGAGCTGGATTTCTATGATGTAGTCTGTCTTGAAATGCAAATTTCAGGTTTCTGGCTAAACCTGCTTTTCACTCATCTGGAAAATTAAAGAGACAAGATTTTATGAGGAGTTGAATGCACATTTTGTGGACAGTGTCTTAGAACACGCGTGACAGCTTAATGCGATACCAGGATGTGTTCTCCCATTTAGTTTTTTTAGTGTCGTGTTTGACAACTGTAAAGATACCCTAAGTTGGCTTTTTCTTGCCTGTTGCTGCAAAGCCTAGATTTAATATGATTTGTTCTGTCACTTGGTACATCCAAATGATAAATCAACTTGTTGCAGACAAAAAGAGGAAAAAAAACATCTTTTTTGCTTTTGAACATATCAAATATTCAGCTGTTGAAAATTGGGATGCCTTGGTGAAGATTACTGGTAGCTTGCAATGGAGATGGGATGCTTTAGGACTAAACCCCTGCCTATGGAAATTGCCCTCAGTTTGTGACTCATACATTAGTGTGATTTGTACAAACTCAGGACCAGAATCATAATGCCTCTTTTAGCAGAAATATTTCCATTTTACCTCCCTATCTCCTTGAAATTGCTGTTGCATTTGTCTGATCTGAATGTGATTGGAAAACAGGATGAGAAATGGCTATAAAAATCTATCTGATTTTTTTTTTTTTAGTGCAGTGGTTACCTTATTATCTTCAAAAGCACTGAAGTCTGTTACTGCATTTATAGCTACAGTAAGATTCTGTGTGTGTATGTATATATGGTAGCAATTAAAATGCTCAAAAAAATGAGCTAATGTGTAGTTTAGGAGGCCTTTAATAATTGTTTTGGTTTGCATGAAGGTAGGTTGCAGGTGGTTGTGCACAGGCCATTCCCTTATACATCATCCAGTCCTGCTGATTCTCAAGCTGTATAATTACTTCAGCAAGCCATTTTGCAATGTAGCACATTGTGCTGCCTGAAGACTTTTTGTTTCCCAAATGTGATTTTATTTTTTTTCCTTTTATCAGTTCATGACGGTGTCTCTTTCTCCAAGTTTATAAACAAAGGAACTAGACAGACATGATTTGGAATTATATAGACAGCTTCCTCCAGCCCTGATGATAATGGGGTTCTCCAAATTCATTTTTGTTGGGGTTTTGGTTTTTTTGTTTTTGTTGTGTTTTTTTTTTTTTTTAATGGAGATACAGTCTGGCATGTGTGTGTATTTCCTTCACAACTGAGACTGAGGTGAAGTGTAGAGATTGTGAAGGTAATTTTAATTGGTTGTTTTACATACTGGGACCAGTCAGGTGGTTTTACCTTCCACTTCTATCAGTACCCAGTCTAGCAAATTTGCTGCATTGCAACTGTAGTGAAGCCATAAACAATCTACATTTTAACAGATCCGAGTTCACTGTATTGTAAGGCAGTCCTATTCCAACACTGCTGTTTGCTCAGTAATGTTTTTGACAGCTGTGTTGCATTTCAAACTAATTTCTAATTTACCATCCGTTATTACCCTGTAAGCAGCTTCTGAAAACACTTTTGCTTCACAAACTCTTTTCTTAGAGCGGGTTACTTTTTGGCATATGCTTGAGTTTATTGCTGTTAGGGATTTTTGTCCTTGGATATTTTAAAAAACATTTATTGTTAAGAGTATAATTTTTTTTTCTTAAAATAATGCATCTTTATTGAAGCAGTTAGAATTTCTTGAGGGGCCTAAGACTAATTTGGATCAATTTTCTCGTGAATTTTTTGATATTATACCTTGAAAATTGCATCCATTATAGGTGGGTGATGAATGTTATCTCTCTCCTTTATCCTCTCTTCCAGGTATGAGTGCTTCAAGTACAAGAATACAGTCAATTATGCACTGCTTTTCTTGTTAATAACATACAGCGTTGTAGTCAGCATAGTAAGTAACTTTTTCTAATATGGCATTTTCACCCTTAGGTTGGCAGTTTTTCTGACAGTGGAGGAATGTTATAGAGGCAACACTAAATCTCTGTCACTTCCAGTCAAGAAAGACAAATTATTCTTTCGCTGGGAAAATTATGTTGCTGGCCAGAGAAACCTGAAACCTTTCTATCTAAACCACTGCATAGAATAAATAAGGAAGAAAAGCAATAATCCAGTTGCTAGAATAGGAATGTGAGAAAAACAGTTGCCATTGACTTGATATGAGCCCTTGGATAAGCTGTGTTCTTCACCTTCTCTCACTTTAATTCATCTGTAGAAATAAGAATCATTCTGTTTGACTGCAAAAAAGTGAACTGTGCTGCCCAGTCCAGGATGTAGATTGGTGTTTTAAAACAGGCAGAATAAGAGAAGAACTTAACTGTTAGTTAAAATGCTTCTAATTTTTTTGTGTCACAGCTAACCTGACTCCCTTTGTCAGTGGAGTGTTCTTCCTTTATGAATAAATTCAGTTTCATGATGGCTGTCAACTACGGATGGAATTTCCTATGTAATTTTTATTGATAACCATTTCTTTAAAAATTCAACTATAATTAAAAGTCATCTTAAGCTGCCAAAATTCTTGCCTCTTCTCTTTTGTTTCTCCTAAACATTTTTACACTTGTGGCACATTATGCTTAAGGTCTAGTGCCCTTCCCTCTTCAAGAACATAAATTAAATTAACTGTATTACAAATAGGGAGAACTACTAGCTTTTTGTAAAATGAATTGAAATGTTAAATTATTGTCAAAAACAATAATAGCAAATCAAAGTTGAGTATGTTGTCTTCTTTCAATGCATATTGAGAACATCTGTTAACTTCAGCATCTTAATTGGTTTTTATGCATTCAACTCTACTAAATTAGAAGCTTTATGTTCGATGTTAATGTTTCTATTTGTGCTTCTTAATTTAAAGTAATTCTGCAGTTAAAGCCTCAGGTTCTGCCAGAGGAAACTTCAAATGTTTGATCAGCTTTAATGGGGCATGGATAGGCACTCATGGCTTGATTCTAACAGGAGAAGCCTTGGCAATATTTAGATGGATAATATGATGATGATTCTGTTGCAAATTACTTCTCTTTTTTAATCTTTCCAGGTTTACCTAGATTTGAAAGAACCTGTATTTCATCAGGTAAATCTTGCTCTGTTGGAACAGCTAATTTTGGTTTTTAATTATGTTTTTTAAATGGAATGTATTACAATATTTTACTGCTAGAAGAAAGATGGAAGGGAAGTGCAATTTGCCGTTTCCTTTTTCTTTAAGCAGTATTGCTGCCTGTCATGTCACCATCCTCTTACTTAGTGACCTCAAAACTGCAGTGCTTCAATGTGTGCTGTGTTTTAGCTTTCGGCCTAATATTTCCCATGGCTTTCATCAGTGGCAAGTGTAATGAGGTGACCCTAGAGGTGTGTGAGAGAAGAACAGCTAAATGAGTCTTCTGCTGCTGCTTTCCATTAGCAGCTGCTTTGAAACTATGACCTTACATCATAAGATGGTTTGATTGACTTAGCACCACGTTCTTCTCTCTGCTTGGGTTTTTTAACTACTCAGTTTTGCTCTGTGGAAATTCAAGGTGACAAGCACAGAATGCCTTCTAGGGTTATGTAGCAGAGTGCCTTGTACAGGCTTAATGGCATATTTGGTACAGGCTCCTTTTGTAGCAGCCCAAGAATATTAATATGCATCCCCTGCCTGTGGGGATAGGACTTGCATCGCTTACCTCTTCACAGGAGGTTAGAAATAATACTCATTTCTGTATGCCATGGGTAGTTTTGCCTCATTTATGATTTTGTTGATTAGGGATAACAGCGGAAAAATTGCCAAGCAAAAAACACTGAGCTCTTTGTAGGACAGAGCCTTAATTTTTGAAATTGGTAGTGCCACTGCTTGTCAAAATGTGCCTGCTGTATCAGCAGTTGTAAAAATGATATGTGGCTCCTGTTGGTGGATTACTGAAGTGCTGATCAAGAGAATAAATCTTCAGCTGCTCCAAATAAACTCCCCTAGAAACGTGAATTGTTACCCTACCTGTAGATAAAAGAGAAAATTGCAGTGTAGAGTTTTTTGCTGATATTAATTAAATCCTTTCTTTTTTCCCCTACTTACATTTCCAGAAGAAAGATACTGGCTGGGATGAAGTGACAATTTCTGGTGCTTTTACTGAGTTTGTCATAACCAGTTTTGAATGAAGTGATTTAGAGTAGTTTTGTTAACAAGACTGGCAAAATTTACTATTTATAATCAACTTTTATCTCTTTAATCTATTATTTGTCCAAGCTGCATTTATTGGAATAAATACATCACAGCTTCACTATAGTCCAGTTTGATGCATTGACATAGGTAGTGCCCCATGTCACAAAAACTAAAGCAATAGATATTGTAACTTTTTGGGAAAGAGGGAAATAGGGAAACCTTAAACTGTTGTCCCAGACCTTTAATTTTCAGCATCTGGTTTCTCTTAGGTTCAGAATATGAATTCCCTGTTATAATTTATACATGAGGAATCAATGTAGAAAATATTTGGATCCCATAAAAGTGCTGGACTTTTTACAACAATTCTTTGCAAATTGATTTTTACGGAGAACATACAGTTATGGCCAAATTCCAAATGTTCAAGTACTGTACTCATTTTTTCATAGTCTTTGCCAAATATGTTGTAAATCCTGAGGAAGTATTTCCCTGACTGCACAGCTAAGCAAGGTTATTTTTTAAATACTTGTACATTATTTTATAGTGCATTAAAATAAAAAAAAAAGTTGAATAATTTCCGTAAGCATTTTCAAACTGAATTGGTCACTTAGACTTGAAGTAAAATATATATAAATATTTTACTTGAAGTAAAATTAAATATGTATGATTTAAACTATGCAAACATAGTTTAAATCATAATCTTTCTAACTGGGTTAAGAAGCAGCATCAGGAGATGCAGCAGCATTTGGTTCCTCTAGGTGTTTGTCTGTGATCATTTTAAGTTGTCAGCCTTGCAAAAAGAGGAAGAACTACAAGGATAACTTTTTATTGTTCATTGTTTCGGTATGGATTGTGAGGGTTTTTTTCCTCTGGAAGGAGGCCAGTAATAATGGAAAAAAGGTTCCAATTCTATTTAGCAACCAGGATCCAAACCTCATTTTTCCCCAAATTACTTTCTGCTTGTCTTTCCAATCTAGGCTCATAAATTGCCTGCTGCCAGCAGGGCCAAAAGGTAATTTCAGTTTGTTATCCATGGCATAGCAACAAGAGAGACCAACTTCTTTTTCTGCATCCACATATTAAGGGAGATCTTTAAAGGTTTTAGTGCTTCAGCTGTAAGAGGGATGAGATGCATGTTTTGGGCAGTTGGAGGCAGCACATCATTAGAAGGAAAAAACAATTCCTGCTTGACAACTGATAGTATTTTTTGCCACCTCATCAATTAAATGAAATATATTAATGGTCTTTACAGGCATATATTGTCTTGTTTATGTTCAAATCTTGCAGGCTGGAACACTATTAGTCCTAATTTTCAAGGTGTTAAACAACCCTGTGTCCCAGCTGCCTGGTTATTTTTAAGCCAGCATCATTGTCACAGAAAACAGCTGTGCCTTTCCCCTCTTTTCCATATGGCACACAAATTTATTTTCTGATGTGAATTTGATTGGGGAACTCAACAGGTTGAAACTCTCCTCGGAATTAATTTTAAATCAGATTAGTTGTTCATCCCTGCTTACCACATGTATACAAGGAAAGAGGAAGGGAAGAATGGCTGTAGTGTGAAGTGATCCAGAGACATACAGAAACAGCCCTGGAAGTAGAATTAGTTACTCTGGAAGTTAAACTTTCAGCTTAAGTCTTACAAGTAGCCTTCTTCCTAGTATGATGAGGCCTAGGAAGCTGTCACATACAAAGCAACATGTTCCATCCTGATTTGTCTCCTTGCTGCATACCATATCTGCTCCCTTGTAGTGATCCGTAACCTCGTTCAGCTAGTGGGCCAAGTTATGTGAATAGTGAAATAGTTCTAAAAACCTGTTTTAGTTGCATAGTCACCTGCTGTGACAGTTTGAGGCAAATTTTAGCAAACAGATAATGAAAAGGTTAATGGAAAATTAGATTAAATAGCTGTTTCTTCTACATTAGGAAATGTGATGTGAAAAATAGGAATTCTAGAATATTCTTGTGGTGTCCCATCAGAAACCAAGCCAGCTGGAGAAGCAGATCGGTAGGAGAGTTGCAAATAGGGTAAGGTAGTGACTAGTGAAAAATTACTACAGGAGATTATGAAAAAGCCTGAATTTTCTTGGAATCAGTAGTGGAACTGTTTGGTTTGCTTGATTTCCTTTTTGACAACCTGTAGCAGGAAAAAGAAGAATGTACTTCTAGTATTTGTGATGATACAAAGTTCAGAGTTATCACTGAGTACTGGGGAGGAAATGAAGAGATAACTGGGAGACCCTGAGGACAAGGATAAGGATTGATTCAAAACAGAAGAGATGCACTGATGGCAAATACAAACTATTCTTGTTCCAAACTGTTCACAGCTCACCAGAGGAGGGAAGTGAGGGCCTAGATGTGTTCACTGTTTACAGCACAACAACATGACCAGGGATTTTTTTTTTTTACTTTTGATAGACATAAAATAGAAGTATTGGATTTAATTCTTCAGGTTACTTCGAGTAAGAGGAAGAAAGTAAGGATAGCAGGAAAAGTTATTTCATTTGCCTTAATAAAAAAATTAATAGACTTTTTTCTCTAGGGGTGTTTTAAATATGCAAGTGCAAAGAAGAAACTGAAACCAAGATGAAATGTATATATAGGAGTACATAAGGGAGTCTGAAACTGCAGGAAGAATATGTTATGTCTGGGCCCAATCTGTTCAGACTTGCAGGATTCACCATTTTGGGGAATCTGTGTGGACCCACTGGATGTCTTGCAGCTCTCCAGAGTCCCTCCTGCTGCTAAGGCAATAGTTAATTGTAGGTTTGTGGCTAATGTATTGTGCCTTTTAGTGGAGTATGTTCTTACTTTCTGTATGTTCAAGTTCTCTAGTATTCTGTTCAAAATGACCTTTTCAGGCATGTCTTCACCACAGAGCTTTTTCTGTTCTGTCATTGTCCTGCTGATGAGCACAAATAAAACTAACTTGAGTGACATTTCATTCTTACACAGCTCCTTGGAGGGTGTCTTCCCAAGCAAGTACAGCTTTCATTCTGACTGGTGCTTCTACCTGCACAGTAGCTTAGGTAATGAGGAAGGATATTCTGATTCTCCAAAGGTTTGGCTCTACAAGTCATTGGACAGGAAGCTGGACTTTCTGTGGCAGGCAGTGTCCCAGAAGCTCTACAGCAACAGTGACTTGTTTGTCATTTTGCCATCATGTACATGCATCTAAACAGGACCAAACCCAGTGAGTCTGAATTAGTTCATTCAGGAGCTGTCAGGGCAGCGTGTGGTACTACACAGCTGTAACTGTGCCGAGTTACTTGGTGTTTCAGTGTCATCTGAGGATTGTCCTTCCTTTTTCTCTAAGCTCAGATTTTTTTCTCCAGAAATCCAAACCCATGTAGAACTCAGTTTTCTTTGTTGCAAATTGCAAATAACAGTTTCCACATTCATGTACTTGAGTAACTGTCTTTTGATGGCTGGCTGGGGTATCATCAGATAAGCTGGTTGCCAAGAACCCAAAATCTCTCAGTGTGGGCCCAATGTGTATACTAATACTTGAGGCTGATAAAATTACTTTATTAACCAAGGATGTGTAGAAGGCCAAGAGCAGAGGAAACAGGAGTAGAAATAGCAGGCTAATGCTGCTTTCTCTACTAGAAGGGTAGATGAAGAACCAGTTTTGTATGTTGCCCCTCTCAGTGTGGAGTACCAACCTCTGACTTACATAAATGAATTTATGCTTGATTTGCTTAATTGCCTCCACATTAAAAATTCTGCCAGACATTGAGCCCTGAAGTGCTTACTTCCCATTTTTGCATTAGGAAGTTCTTCATATTTGGCCTTTGTATGAGGTAATCCACTGTGTATTCATCAGACTTTGGGTTTTTCCCTCAATTGCAAAGAAACCTTCAAAGCTGAAATATGCACAGCTTTATTTGCATCTGAAACAGCAAAGAGGGAGCTGTCTAGTGGTAGCAGAAGATTGAGATTCTGATCTTTTCTTTTGTTTCAATTGCAGTGCAGTGATGTTCTTTGGCTTACAATTTAATGGCAGTGTGAGACAAAATAGCAGAAAACTTGCTTGGGTTGTCATCTGTCACTTAAATTAGTTAAAGGAGGACAAAGGAATGGAAAAATTCGAGTTAACATGAATAAGGCAGATTTTTCTTTTTTAATATAATATTGGACATTGTCCTTCTTTAGCTTGATGGGTAATATCTAAGAGAGTTTTACATGATAAAAATAGTAAAGCCAAAGATGGTAAAGGAGATAAAGTAAGCCCTTCTGCCTGACATCTGAACTAAGTTGTGCAGCTTGGTGTGCAGCCCTCTAGTAAGAGACAGCTGAGGGAGGTGTGCAGCTACAGTCTCTGTATATCACAGCAGCACCTCCTGGGTGCTCACCTTCAGCGAGGAGGATTGGAGCATGCAGAGCAGAACAGTTTGTGTTCCAGTCTTTCACAGGCTTTTAAACACAAATGTGTTTTACTGCTAACAACCTGTTTGGGTGGAGAAGCGGAAAAGGCTAGAAATTGAAGTGTCAACTATGGACATATTTTTCTTCAGTCACTGCAAGGTTTTTTGTTTGTTTGTTTTTTTCCTCCCTCCGTTGATACTGTCCCCTTCTGCAAGCCATTAAATCACTAGGAAATACCAAGCTGAAAACTCTGCAAAGAAAGCTTTTCTTAGCTTCTGCTCTTTCCTGCTTTTAGCAACTGCTGAAAAAGGTTGCACTTTACCTGGGCTTTGGGCTGCCTGTGAGATGTGTTTCTCTAGGCATAGTCTGACACTATTGAACTCCCTGTACAAAGAATCCAAAAGCAATTTGGCTACAAACATAAAGGTGGTCACAACCACTAATGTGTATGACAGAAGTTGCTCTTAATGGAAGACTTTTTCCCATACCTCTACTGTAAAGGAGTATTTTAGCAATGGAAATTTTAAGAAGGAGAGATCAGCAAAGAAAGAGACATCAGCAAATCAAACTGTAATTTGGATTCTGGAGTAGCCTTTCAATGAGTATCTTCCTCTGTACAATCCCTCTCTTAGAATAAATTGCTGGATTCGATTAGAAAAAAAAATGAAAAGGGCTGTTTTAAATGAGGCTGATAATGTATTCATGTGGTGGGATCTTTATAGGTGAAATGTCAGCAATGAAGAATTGCAGCACCTAGCACACCTGAGCATTCCCCTTCCTACCCTTAGCTTGGGACTGATAAGCACTCGATACTCAGGCTGTGTCTAGCAAGTGTCGTTGGTTTTCTTTTTTTCCTGCCTTACGTGCTATACCCCAACAAGGGGACTGGAATTAACTAACAGCTTTGTATAAGTTACAAGCCAGAACCAATTAGCCTTTCAAATAGTTTTGCTTTGTTTAGCTCTACAGAGCAGAACACAAAGTAGTGGTAGTTTATTTACTGAAGTTCTTTAATCTTGTTCTGAATGCAAATGAGGAGCTGCTGTGCTGACTGCTTTGAATAGTCAAGTATTGGAGCTTGCTTTTACCTGTTGTCAAACATAAGGGCTCTGTTGTCTGTCTTGTTCTATATACATGCACTGATAACACAGTGTGTGCTACTAACCTCATCCTTAAAGCCAAAAGGAGTTCACAAATTTGCCTTTATGGACTTTTGGAAGGCAGGTTTCACTTTGCATTATTACAGTAACCTATTTTATGTGAGATGACTAGACATGCTTACAGGACAGTAGGATCTGAACGCCCCAGTTGCAGCAGAGTGAGAGGCAGTCCCTGTCTCACAGACAGTCAAAAAGAACGAGGGGTCTGAGGAGGCCCATAGAGCACAATAAGGACACTGGTTTGTAAGCACACTTCTTTGTGTGAGGTTTAGTGGCTTTTAAAAATAGACAGCAAAGGTTTGTAATTTTTCTGTTTCATGTAAAACAAAGGCAGAATTAGATAGTAGCTAACTAGAAGCAAGATGAGAAAGTTAAGTCAGTGAACAAGGAAGAAAAAAATACTGGGAGGCTTGGGGGCCGCTGGAGAGAGGCAAAAAGAGCAAGGCACAGCTGCTTGGAACAAACTGCCTTTTGGCAGGAGGAAACCAGTGTTCAGAATAAAAAAACATAGAAAATAATTGAATGTCACCAGTGTCTAAAAATCCTCCCTGCTGCAGTGACTTCTGCCTCACACTCAGGCATGACTGGCCACATTTTTTCTCTTCTTTAATCTGTACGTCTTGGAGGTGGTATTACATGGATTTAAAGTTTGTGAATAAAAAAGGAGAGTGATTTAAAGATCACGAGACAAAAAATAAATTATTGCTTTGACTTTTTATAAGTCAGGTGATTGCATTCAAATTCATCAAGCCTACAGTGAGTCAGATTTTGCTCACGGGTCTTTTCAGAGTGTGCAGCCTTCTCACTATATAATTAGATTGAATCCAAACAATCTGTAATAGTTGTTTGAAATGCTTCCTGGAAAGTTTTTCCCCATAGTGATGCTCAGTGTGGGACTAGCACATAGTCTATTCAGGTGTTTGCTTTCAGGAAAACACATTAATCAAGTATCAATGAAAGAAGTACAGCTTTCAAAAACAGTTTTAGCTGATGCTTGTACAATCCTGGGTGAAAATGCACAGAGAGAAAAGAGATAATAGGGGTTGGTTACCGTTTGTGATTTCAGCATGCTTTCTGAGTGCCATCTAGTGTTTGCTTTCCAATTCAGAACAGTGGAACGTTGGTTTTACACAAGTGACTTTTCCTGTAATTGTATAAAGGACATGCTTTATAATCATACTTTTATTTGAAACTTTAACAGAAGGCTTTCTGGAGATGAAGTTAGAAGGAATGCTATTTTCCTGAGACATAAAAATAAAAAAAGAACAACAGAGGCTTCAATAAATTTTTACTCATGTAGTATTTTATAAGGTCTCTTGAACCCAAGTGCTGAATTTTATCTCTGTTTTTATTTTCAGATCATGTACGGAACGCTAGTTTCCATCATAGTTCTAAGATCTGTTTATATAGTATTATGGTAAGTAATCATTTAATTCAGCATTGTAAGTTATAACATAGCATGTCCAGCTGTTTTTTTTTTTTTCAGCTTAACATGAGAAATTGGCAATGGGAGAAATTCTTTAACTAAGTACATAATGTTAGCTCCTGGGCTCACCTGGGTTGAAAGGAAATGGGTCATCACCTTGCACTTTTTTGAAGCCACTAGGATAACATTAAACTGAGATTTCTACACCTATGATCAGTGTTTACTGTCCAGTGTTCTGTTGGTGGCTTCACCTGTTAGCCTGGGATTTAAACAGAAATTGAGTTTGTCTTCATATTGCTGGGTAGTGTGAAATCTGTTGCTAGTGTCCAAACTCTAATGATAATACTGGGAGACTGGTAAGACTGCAGAGTGGAACCATCACTTAGTAATTTCCTTTCCTCTTCCCTGCTCAAGTATTTAAAAAATAATAACACATGATAGTTTTTCTTGCAGTTTTGATTGGATAAAGTTAAGCACAACGTTATGGAAATTGAAATTAAAACTGTAATAAACAAAAGGTATTAAAAGCACTAGGAGATACTGAGAAGAATTAGAAATGTCAGAGCACAGACTTGGTAGGTAAAAGAGAGGAAAATGGAATTTAATCAGTATTGGAGTAAACATATACCTTTAGCTCTCAGGGGCTCCGTTGGTTGCCCATTTCTGTCTGTCCCCCGTGAATATTTGGTGTTCTCATGTGTTTGGGGATTGCTTCTGAAAATTCCTTATTTATTTCTTCTGTCACCATTTTAAATGTGCTTTTTGTTGAACTTTGTTTCAAGTTCCACATGTGTGTTCAGGAACACAAAATTTAAAAAATGTGAATTTGAAGTATTATAGAATCCTCAAATATTTTGAGTTGGAAGAGAACCCACAAGGATCAAGTACATTCATTGAATCACCTTCCAATTGCCATTTCAGTTCACATGGTTTGGCTTTCCCCAAGAAATTCCCACAGACCAAGTGCAAATGTTCAGAGACTTTCTTGTTAAGCAAAAAGAACTTAAAACTGATAGTGCATTGTGGCTTTAGAAACAATCATCAATTTAAAGGCACTTTTCAAACCTATGGACTAGAAATTTTAATCCTCGCCTAGAGATCTTAAGTGATACTACATTAATTCACCTCCCAGGTGAACTAAATTTAATCAAATGGAAGTAATTTTAATTTTGTACTTATTCAAGGATTTAGCACAGTTCTAGTCTCTTAGATTAAATTTCTTTCTGTTTGTGTAGACAAACTCTCGGGCCTGCTATTTTTCTACTTCTGCAAATTCCACAGTTAGTCATTCTCATTATTTGTGAAGCATTTCATAGTCTTCTGTCTTTATCAATAACATCACCACCTTCCCTCCCAAAGTATCATTCATTGTTTTGTTCCAGCAAAGTCTGTCTTGGAAGTTCCACCTACTTTTTGCTTCAGTTTTAGGGGCTTGGAGTGTATATTCTTAATTAGCTTGATCACTGTTGCAACAGGGTCCTACAAAGACTTATTTCCCCCATTGGTGTTACAATGCAAACTGGGTAGAAAGTTGGGATGGGAAGAGAAGTAGGTTTAAACTACTAAATTTTAACTAAACTACTACTAATTTTAAATCAGTTCTGCTAGAGAAGCTCTGCCAACCTGAAGGTACCCTTTCTTTTCTCTAAAATTCATCCCCAAGCACACTTTTGGGTTCACTTTCTCTGCACTGCTAGAATGTGTTCCTGTATTTCCATAAGTAGTGCTAGCACTTGGCCAAGCCTCTTCCAGCTTAAATACCAACCCTGATTTCTGCTTGTTTTTTCTTACTTCACTTCCTGTCACTCATATTTCTTTGTGTGGGTCTTGAAGTCACTCTGAGATTAGAGTGAAAATCCCAAAGAACAGCATGTTATTCCTTCCACGCTACTATCTCATCCTATCCTCACCAGTTGTTCCTCTTCCTCCTGCCTGTTCCCCCATCACTTTTCATCTCTTTCTTAGGTCTGCTTCCTTCCCAAGATTACAGCTGGGCAAATACTGTTCTCTGTTCACAAAGCATGTTCCCTGTTAATAAGTGATGCCAGTTGATTTCTTCACAAAACACCTCTGTTTATTCCTCAACAATTCCAGCTATAATTACCTAATTACCAGCATGTTTAATATACTATTAAGCATGTCATGGTCATGCTTATGTCTCTGGAGCACTGAGGGGGTAATACTACAGTCTAGTCTTTGCCATGTACTGCATGGTGCTCCACACATTAATTAGACTAAACAATAGAATAATTGAATAGAATAATAGAAAAAACAAGAATAATTTTTTTAGTTTATATTGGCAGTCAATGTGTGAAGATGTACAGCTTGTATCTGGTTAGAGCTTCCTCCACAAGCTGCCTGTTGTGTTTTGCACATTTTGGTTCCCAGTGCTCACAGCTCTGAAATGTGCTGTAACACACACAGTGGAGGAAAAAGCAGCTCAGGAATGTGTTTTAACCCAGCATCTCAGCTGTGCATTCATAATGCTTAAAAATAACTTGAACAGTATTTCATGGCAGCCTGTCAGGGTTGGGTTTGGGTTTGCTTTTGGGCTTATTAGTGGGAAAGGAGCCTTCCATGTAGGAAGTTTACAATTTCATGGTCCAACCTGAATGTAGATAGGGAAAGTAAATTTATTAATGATGCACTTTCTGATTCTTCTGTATGTGTTTTCCATATCTTAAAGAAGATTTTTTTTTCCAAATTTAAATTGACATTTTTTCTATTCCCAGTAGCATTCAACTCAAAGATGAACATAAAAGCACTGGGGTTTAATATCATTCATTTGATTAGTTGTTGGTCATGGTGGTCTACATTCACAAAGGAGTAATTTTGAAAGACCATATTTATACAAATTCCCTAGAAAGGGATATCATCTCTTGGCAAAGACCCTCTTCTTTTGGGAAAGAGAGGCCTAGTTGGTAACAGAGCTTTTTTTTTTTTTTTTTTTTTTTTTTTTTTTTTTTTTTTTTTTTTTTTTTTTTTTTTATGAAAAAATATACATGAGACTGAAGAATTAGTACCTTTTAGCCAGCTTTAGTTTTCCTATTTTTGGTTTTGCTTGGAGAGTGCAGTATTTAGGAAAACAATTATAGCTATAGAAGTAAAAGAACAGTCCCAAAGAATATGAGATCAGGAGAGAGGAGAAGTAAAATACAATATTTAAACAGATGAAATTTGAAGTTGTTATTTTTTTCTTTTGGGGGAAAAACCAAATAGATAAGGAATTTTATTTACATATAACAGCATTTCTGTATGTTACACATATTTAGTGTAGTATATATTAGTGTATTTCTGTACCATAAAGTATTCTGAACTAAACTTTGCATTATTTCTCTCTCTAGGGTATATCCATGGCTTAGAGGTCTAGGCTATACGTCTTTAACTGTATTTTTAATGGGATTTTTTCTCTGGAATGTGGACAACATTTTCTGTGATAAATTGAGGTGAGTTTTTTCAGTTGTCTGGATAGCTCTTAATGGCCTTTAGGTATAAAGATTAGATTATTCCTGAGGTGCATATTCAAGTCCATCTCATTGTATCTATGGTATGCTGCCTACAATCCTCTCACATCCATGAGATTTTATGCCAATTGCTCATTACAGCACTCAACATGGGTTTTTTAAACTTTTTTTAACCATTTATAGATTTTTTTTTGTTACTTTTCTTTAAATTAAATTGAGAGAAATAGTGTCACTGAAGTAATTTTGAGGATCTGTGGCTGACTAAAGCCTGCTATTCACACTTGATTTCATCTGTGTTGTTATCCTGCTCGTTTGGGGGTTTTTTTGTTTCTGCTCTTCCATTTCCCAGGAAAATATCCAAACCAGTAGTTCTGCATGTTAAAGAAGACATGCAGAACTACTACTACTGCTACTACTGTTCAAGAAACACCTAGTACAATATCCATGTTACCAATAAACAGCACCTAGCTGCAATTCATGTGTTGCTCAGCAAGCTGGAGGAGATGGAAAGGTTAATTCCAGCATCCAGAAAAATACATTTTTGACAATTTGAAACACTGTTATGCCACAGAGTCTGTGTTGTACAGAATTGTCCTAGTAGGCTGGCTTGTCAGAGCCAAATAACAGTGTGCTTGTAAAGAAGTTTAAAGTTTTCCATCCCTTCTGACTCTTCAATCCCTGTGCTAGGTTAAGCCAACTGAAAGTTGACTCCAACAGAGTATTCTTAAAACTTTTTTTAAAGGAATATAATACATGATCCTCATCCCTAGGAGCACTTGATACAGATGGAATAGAGTAATTATTTGGCAGCACAAGTGGCTGGGTTTACAGTTACTTTGCAAATATTGGCATCAGGATTGATTTTTGCAGCTGCCTCACATCACTGGTGAGATCATAACCCCCAACTCACCAAACCTGCTGAGCTGCTCTGGACCCGTGGGGGTTTTGAACTGGTTCCTAGGCCCAAAAATGACACCAGCTGCTAAGGCACTTTATTCCATCCTCATTTCATAAGGGGAAAAAATGTTGGTGTCTTTCCTGTAATACTTGTTTGGTTATGGTACTAGAAAAAAAATGTTTGTTTACTAGCTTTAATCACACATCTGCAGAGCCTTGGATTTCTCAGGAGGTATGATAATTTGAACCTTTGGAGAAAATACATTTCAATTCCTTGAAGTTCTTTATTCTCTGAAGGTCTAACTTTTGAATCATCCACTTACCTGCTCTGTTTAGTTTTAAAGTTCAAAACTGAGTTTTGATTCAGGTATTTTTTTCCATATTTCATTAAATCTTCAGCTTATTAAAAATATCGAAATAACAAAAAAAATCTGTAGCATTCAGTTTCTCTGGTTGGAACAAAACACTTTTGAATTTGAGCCTACAAATGTCCTACCATCCAAAGGCTTGGAAGTTGTGCTGGGCTGCCAGTCTGCGTGTTCCACTGTGTCACTGCTGGGCTGACTCAGTTGAAGCTCTCTGCTAGTATTTGTGACTGAGCAGCTTTGGACCAAGCACTGTAATATCAAGCAGTAAGGACATATTCCAAGAGCTGCAGATTTTTCTTCCTTTATACATTGTTTTCCATTTTGTTTTGACAAGTGTAAAGAAAAGACCAGCAGATGCAAACAGTTCCTCCACCATCGACCAAAATAGGCATTATCTGCAGAAGCCTAGTGAGCACAAGAAATAAGAGCAACGTAGTTACTTCTCTTTATTGCTTTATCTCCATCCCTTAGCCCCTTCCCAAGTTGCTCACACTCCATAACTACCAAATACAAAGCACGTTGATGGAGTATTTCAGACTCTCTATTTTAATTGCTTCCTCACTAAACACCCATTTTATTTTAGAGTCCAACAGAGGAAGGCATGTTGAGCTTCCATGGACCTGCAGAATCAGTGGTGTGATTGCCAGATTTAAAGTGATGATGTCTGATAAATCTCATTTCCTCTCTTGGACCTTAAACTCAGCATTTCATCCTATGGACAGCAGTTCACAGGGTTTTGGGGAGGAGAATGGTAGAATTCATTTGGGACTTTGGGATGCCATAAATATATTCCCTGAAATTTGAGTCCAGAAGTAATTGATCAGTCATGTCAAGAAATGTCTGTTTTCTTTAAATGCACAAGAAAGTCAGTTTGCTGATATCTCTCTGTACTGGCAGTGTAAGGTATAACTGCTGCTTCTCACCTGCTGAAAGCCTGACTCCATGAAGCCTCACCTGTCAAGCACATACCTGAGATATGGAAACAATAATGTGTGATCTGACAATCCAGCATTGTGATTTGAGATGGCTTAGCTGGGAAAAAATATTCCATTGCATGGTATTTCTTTCTTTCAGAGCATTACGAGAGAAGCTGCCTCCCGTGGTGGGAGCTGTGACACAGTTTCATGCATGGTGGCATATTCTCACAGGCCTTGGTTCTTACCTTCACATCCTGCTAAGGTAGGAAATGTTTTCTAAAATGGATGTTCACAGAGATCTTATGAGCTTTCTTATGTTCAGATGTACTTCAGAATGTCGTACCATCCAGAAGAGGAGGAAAATTATTAAACTGGTGTGGGGTTTTCTTTCCTCCTTATAACCGATCTAAAAGCTCTCTAAAACTAATCTATATTCTTCAAAATGTACTCACTAGTCTTTAAATAGTCATGGTTCTTCAAGAAAACTTAATTCAGAAATGGGAACCCTGTGGCAGTTAAACCAAAACTATTTGACAGTATATTAATTTCAGAATGTAAGCCATTAATACCTGTCTGTTCTTGAGCAGCAATCCTGAAGTACTTAAACATGTTTAAATTTAGGAGCATAACTACTCTTTTGATAGGCACTGTTGCTTCTGAAAACCAACAGGCATCCTGCTGTCGGGCAGAAGGGTGATGGCTGAAGTAGTTGTGGAGCTGTTCACAAAAGGGGAGGGTATTTATTAGTCTGAGGAAGAGACTTAAACAGCCTGGAGCCAGATTTTTGTCTCTTCTTGCTCTTTACCACCATCTAGTGGAACCAGGGGCTAGAATAGCGTGTAAGCTGAAATCTATGAAGAATTTCTGCAGTTTGATCATCTAATGAAATAACATTTTACCACTTAACCAATGACAAAGAGAATGTCTGTTCTACATATACATCCTGTGTAGTTGAGAAAACTTGACTACATAGCCTACACATATGTAAAAATATGTAAATGTATGTAAATGTATATGTACATACATACATTATTAAATATGTCAAGGTATATGGAAAAAAGTTACTCCATTTTGGTTTACAGGTTGTCAGCTACCCTAAAGAGCTTGAGGTAATATTTTAAAGAAAATTCCTTGCAGGAATCAAGCATAGGCAAGGTTTTCCCAACATGCCATAAAGTGGCATTACCACTTAAAAAAAATGAGGTCATTCACAGGAAAAGATCTACTGAGAGGAGAAGGTGTCTAAGAACAAAAATAAGATATAGAATCAAGCTATGCTGCTTTTTCTCCCTTTAACATCTGCTGTATTTTGTGGTACACTGATTTAATTTAGTCCTTCTAAAATGGCACACTCCAATCCTTGTTTAATTTTTTTTTAACCTCTCCAGGTTTCTTTCTTTCTCCCCACATAGGTGATAGGGTAAATAATTTTGCTGATTAGTTTGCTACAGGGGGATTTACTGGAAGATAACGTCTCCTGTATGGACTAAATGTAGGCAGAATGGGTAGCTCTGCAATCACAGAAACAATTCTTTTCTAGCTGGAAAATAAAACTGAGATCAGGACATCCTTATTTTATATGCTGACTTATACTTGAAATTTTAAGCATGCTTTTTTCCTTCTCCTCAGTTTATATACAAGGACACTTTTCCTGAAACACAGGCCAAAGGTGAAGGTAAGCAAACAGAATTTTGTGTTTATTAATGTACATTTGGGTATCTTATGCCTTGATCTTTTGGTGGGACTCAATAATTATGCCTATTAGGGTACTGTCTTTGGCTTCTGCTTACATCCCAAGAAATGCAGTTGAAGTTTTCGTAGAATCACAGAATGGTTTGGGTTGGAAGCGACCTCAGTGATTATCCAGTTTCAGCCCCCCTGCTGTCCCATGGGAAGGGACAGCTTCCACTAGACCAGATTACTCAGAGCCTCCCAGGTTACTCCAATGTGGCCTTGAACATTTCCAGGGGTGGAACATACACAGGTTCCCTGGGCAACCTCTGCCAGTGCTTCACCACCCTCAAATTAAAGAATTTCTTCTTAATATCCAATATGAACTTACTCTCTTTTGTTTTAAACCCATTCCCCTTTCATCCTATCATTAGATTGTTTAATAGTGTTTGGTTTCTGTTCCAAGAAACATAATATTCCAAAGAATCTTTCCCCTATTGTTATTTTTCTTTTGACAGTTTGTTTTTGGAATATGGCCTGTTCTTCTTGTGGAGCCACCCAAGAACCTTTGACTGAGCCCTGGGCAGCCTCACACGATCACCTGGCCTGGCTGAATAAAGCATTTCAACAGTTACTCTGGCTGAAGTGTCAAAATTATGGATCAATCCAAGTACCATTGCTATTAAAGGACTTCTCTGTGCTACGAGGCCAGTCGGCCGGAACAGAGCAAAGAGCTGGCACACTAGGGAAATAGCACTTAGTACAGCTTTATTCTAAGTTGTTAAAACAAAGATTAAGACACAAGAGTTTTATGTATATATTGTATAGCTGATGATATTGAGGTAATATTTCGTGCTGGTCACAGAAAACTAACCATTTTTGAAGTGGATTGCATATGTTTTTTCATTCAGTTTTTTGTTCTTTCTGTGGTGGAAACTAATATTAGTAACTGAATGACAAAACCAGGCCATTGATGGCCAAGCTAAGCTATTTGTGTGGCCTATAGTGAACTGAATGCTTAACCCAAACTACTTTAACCTTGCACTTTTATACAATTAATGAAGTATGTAATGGTTGATTTTAGGCCTTTATTCTACTTTGCTTTTCCACAGCCTCCTTTGCAATTTATATTTTAAGCAAAATGGTTGGGATAACCTGTGCCATTTAGTTCATTTTGTACCAAGCTTCCATTTTCTCTTTAGTCCAACTGAGAGGTTCATCATGGAGGTTGTTCCAAAGTGTGACCAGCAGAAGACACTAAAATGGTGAAGCCTTATAGGTGTTCCTGTTTGTGTCTGGAAACTCTATTCCTATTTTGTTTGACCAGTGTTTCATCACAAAACCATAGAATAACTGTAGAAACAAAGGAAACACTCTTTTTTAATTTTTTTTTGTAATTGTTATTTACATACCTTCCTTTTCTATCCCTTTCTTTAATTTCCCACTTATACTACAGATTGACAAACACCCTAGATGTGCTCTAGTTCAGCTTTGAATTCATCTTTGTCCTGTTTTACAAGTCTTAAATATTGGTCTGACTTTCAGAAGCATCTTCTTATTCAGAAACCTTGAAGGAAGAGTAAAGAACAAGACTGAGGTTGAGGACATCTCCAAATACAAGTGGCAGTACTTTGCTTACAATTTAACCTATCACATGCTTTGTCTGTGAGAAAACTGACCACCTTTTAAAACCAGACTTAGGGGATTAAGGGGGGGAGACAAACCCTGTTTTCTCCAATTTTTACCTACCCAGCTGATGAAAGTTAATAAGTAAATGTAAAGAAAATATTAAACTAACACAGTTTTTCAGAATATACCTCATATGAAGGCTATGGTTTTGATACTCTTGATTTTGGGGCAACTAACAGAGTCTATCTCTGTGCCTATTTGCTCTCATTCTATGCAATTTTTGTCTCCTTTTGATGCTCTGAGGGATTTATCCTTCCTGCCATGAAGAAAAAAAGGAAAACGCTCAGACTGATCCAAAATCCCATTCTGTATTGATTTACAACGTGCTCACAGCAGCAAAGCATGGTAATGTAGCTGTAAAGCTGTCTCCCAGGTCTCAGAGTCCTGACTATTGAACAATCAGTGCTGGCTAAAATGGTCTCCTCCCTTTGATGTCTTTTTCTCTATTTGCAGTTTCTCTGCATCTTTCACATCCACCAGTAATTCTCCTTATATGAACCTCCAAATAAAAATGTTGCTTCTGTTATGTGACAACCCTGACCCTTGAGATCAAATAACCCCAAACTCTGGGCTGGAAAAAGATACTTAACCTTGAATGAGTTCAATGAAGTTTAAGCATGTGCTGATAGCAGTGCATTTTAACCTGTACACCTCTATAAAGACACCTGAAGGGTAATTTTAGAACAGCTTTGGTATCAGTAGGCTCCAGTTCCATTGACAAGGTCAGCATCTGTGTTGGGAAATATGAGTGCTCTTCAGACTGAAAGAAGTTAGCAGAACTAGCACAGAGGTAGGAAAAAAGCTGTTATGGATCAGGTGTCTTTAATTATCCAGAAGGCATATTTTTTGTAAAGAGATTTGAGAACTGTTTCAAAAATGTAGCTTGAAAATAAGTGCCTGCCTGTTCACCTCCAGGCTTTCTCAAGCATTTTTCTGCACACTGTATCCCATTTTTTTATTTAGTATGTTTGCATGTGTTCATAAGTTAGGAAAGGAGTCTTGTAAGAGAAGCAGTGCAGCAGCAAGACATATCAACAGTCACTTGTGACATTTACTAGGTATGATATTATTTTTATGGAAATGGAAAAAAAACCCCTTGATTTTAGTGGCCTTAGTTTTGTTACTGAAGGACCTGGGGGCTCTGTTTATTTTAGTAACTGCAAGAGCCAGAGTGTCTCAAAAAACCACTTTCTTACTGATCAGGCATCTCTACAATGGTATCTTTTAAAGAAATTTGTGGATTCTTTTACACATTTGCAACTAGGAAGTCTATGATGGGGGAGTTTCAGATCTTGTTGAATTGTCAGGATTAAAAAGAAAAGTTGGAAAAGTTCGTAGTTTAATTTTATACTGATGTTAGTTTTTCATTCATGTATTATTTGTCATTGATGTTTTTTTGTTTAAAAAAAATATGCAAATTGGCTTCTTCCTACATTCCAAATGACCAAAAACATGCACACTTCTACCACCCTGGCAGCAGCCTTTCTTTTAACAGGTTATGCTAGACCCTGAAGAATGTAATTTATCTGTGTATCCTTCTTAGCATAAATAATCTAAAATCATGGGTGCTTTGGTTTGACTGCCTTACTGATCTTGTGAGTGGTGTTGAAAATGACAAGCCAGTTTTAACTGCGTCACTGAAATTCAGACTGCCTTTTCTAGTGCCTGGAAAGACACACTCTTACTCCTGTAATGTGTTAAATGTCTGTTAATTGCTTTTTATTTATATCGCTTGTATGACAATGTTGATTTTTTTTCTACAGACCTTAGAGCAGTATATCCCAAACGTTTCTTGCACTACATCTTAGCAAGTCGTGTGTGATTCTATTTTTTGAGTAGGATTCAGACAGCTACTTTAAAGAGAATTATGGAAGTAGCAGGTGTCATTTGATATGAATTTACAGGATGTGTTGGACAGACTTGATAGCAATGAACTCTTCTGTTCCTTATATCTATGAAGAACCAGGAAATCTGCCACCATATGACCATCAATTTGACACAGGTGAGCAGCAAGTAGCTCTGCAATCTGTGAGCTGAAAAATTCTTTCTTGGAAATAAGAGGAAAAACTTCAAAATTATTCTTGCATCAAACCCATACCTTATTCTGGGAACTTAGATTTTTTGGATACAGCTCAAGACATACATTTTACAGAACTGAAGATGTGAGGAGGAATCTCATCCATGTTTCAAAGGCAGTGTTGCTGGCTAGCAGTATTAGTCATCTCCAGACTTCATCTTAATAGTTTTTCTGTTAGCACAGGGCTGATGTGCTGCCCATGAGTGTTTAAATATTCCCCCCTAGTCAGAGTTGGAATATGCAGTGTTACCACTTGCCAGTCTACCTCTGTCGTGTGTTGTCCTATACCTGTGCCCTTAATTACGCTGGTCTGAATGTGTGCACATCAGAGCAGCCTGACTTGGCCCGTGCAGCCCCAGGGATGGCTACAGTGTTGTATGGATTCATGGCTGGCTCTGGTCACTCCCTGTAAACATCCTCACTTGTGTGCTGTCTGTCAGCTACAGCTTGTGCTCAGTCTGCCGCTCATCTTTGTGTAAGTCTGGCTGCTTTAGAGAGAGATTTGAGTAGGAGGGCTTCAATTCTGACAGGTGTAGCGAAATCTTTTGGGAGGGATATAGTGGAAAATATTGCTCTGTAATTAGGTTTAATTCTCCTTTAATCCTGTTCTGTGCTGTCTTGCTTAGCTAAAGCTGAATTGTATGATTTGAAATGCAGTTGATTCTTTTGGCCATCATGGGTTTGCTTTTAACACCTCGTTTCAAGCAGATGAATGACTTTTTCAGCAAACACTTCCACTTGAACCTCAGCAACAGAAAATCCTCCCAATACCACCAGTGTTTCTTGCAGTCACTATCACCTTGTTTAATCTGCAGTCAAGAGTTTCAGTAATACCGTTTTCTAAAACCTGTTTCTCTCTGTGGATATATTAAGCATTTTAATAGCAGGTGGTGAAACAATTCAGTACAGCGCTGCTCGGTCAGAGGAGCTGTAACAGAGCAGCACTGCTGTTTTCTTTAGTAGACATCACAATTTGGGAACACATCCATTTTGGGGGGATGTGTGCCCTGTAATTTAGATGAACATATTCAGGTAAAACTTTCAGTTTACTTTAAACCCCATCTGCACTTTATAAGTAGGCAGTGGGAGGCTTTAACTGCAAAGTGCTGTTTGACTGTGGGGGATAAATGATGGAGTCTTTATTACACATGAGCAGAGCAAAGCCAGAAGGAGATTAAGAAATCTTACATGAAAAGAGAATAACAAAAGATTAAGCACAGAATCCTGTAGTATTACATAAACCATCCTCCTGGTATCTGCACTTTAGATACTTGAATGTTTTGCTATTTATACATTTAACTTTCCATGTTGACTCTGCGCTCTTCACCACAGAAGTGATGTAGTTTCTATTACATTCAGTTCATTGTAGATGACTTGGGGGCTGTTTTATGAGGATGGACATGACACAGATTGTTTTGTACACGAATGAATGCATTTCTGACCTATCTGGAATGTCCTCTGCCAGCTTATTTTGAGAGTCTATAACCTAAAGACAGAGACATCCTGTGTAACTATTAAAGTTGGTTTGGGGTTTCCTCAGTTTCTCATGCACAACTGCCTACAGCTGCTAAGTGCCTGATCTCATTGTTGCAAGGCTTTTCTGAGAGCTGGGGCTGTGTTTTCTTCTGAGGTCTGTAAGACAAAGTCTTTGGCAGGTGGGGGTCAAATTTTGTTAAAAATTCTCCTTCTGCAGGAATGACAGTGCTGTTTTTAGTGGCTCTCCAGTTAGTTATCCAATACATATCTGCCTCTGACTCAAACTTGAGCCTGACTACCTACCTTCCTGATGCTGTTGCATCTTTCCAGGCTTTGCAAGCTGGGTGAGGGATATAGCCATACAGGAGGTGTTTATTTTGGGTTGTGTAGTTCAGTGACAGGCGGTGTGAGGGCACAGCAGTTCAAGCAAGCACTTTATGTGGAGCCCTGTTATTGGAGCTCCCAGCCAGATGCTCTAAAACAGGGCTGGGGACAGGAGGATTCATATGTACAGTTTGAGAGGCAGGTTTGATGCCTGAACCTCTTACTTTAGTGCAGAACTCTCACATTTTACTTGTTGAAATTGTTTAGGTTTGACTAAGTATGTAATTATAGATTTAAGAAAACCAAATTCAGAGTTGGTGTGAGACCGTAAACCAGTGCCTGCAATTTTTTTTTTTTTTTTTGCACGTATGTCACACAGATTGAATCTGCCTGATGCTTGAGACCAGATGTTAGGATTTTTTAAAATGCAAAGATAAAGGGTCTTTTGCTTATTTGTCCACAGAAATGGCTATAAGCACAATCTTAGATTCCTCCTGTCCCCAAAGCTCTGGAACATGTATATTTCTCTAAAGACAGTGCTGAATAAAATGACTCATAGCAAGTTATGTACCAAAATGTTTCCTCATTAAAGCTGTGGAAGAACTTTGTGTATACTATTGCTACCTGGATTTTGGAAGAGAGGGTTTCAAGCAGCATAAGCAGTAGTTAATCCTTAGAGTAAACAGAAACTACTTTTTCTCTTAATTTTCCAAATTGATGTTGACTGTTTCATGTTGATTGTTGATCTCAGCTTAATTCATGGATGATATTACAGTCGGATCAAACACCATCTCTCCACCTGGAGTGGACATGAAGTCTTGTGTGCATTATCTGACCAAACTTTCTAACATTGACACTATGAGTTCTAACATGGGTTTCTCTTCCTGAAATTCAGTATGTTGTTGCAGATAGATAACAACACTGTGACAGATGAGTAGCAGTTGACTTGTAGAACACAGCTACATTGAGAAATGCTTATCGACATTTTTGATACACTGAACTGACTCTTCCTACCAACCAGCTGGTAACTCATATTAGGCTTATATGTATCAGCATATCTTGTTTTCCAAAGCACAGTAGCTTTGATATATTTAATATGTTTCATTTGTTATTCATGCTGCAGTCAAGCACTAATTTGTGTCTTTATAGTACAAACTATTAAAGAATTTTGTTTTAAATACAACTTTTCCCAGGTGATTCTTGGCTTATGTGCTGCACAGAGCTGACTGGTTCATTTGGATACATCATCAGTAGATGGGTGGTTGTACATCTTGGCCGGTGGTGTGCATGTGTAACAGCAGGATTTGTGTGTCCTGCATGGATGGGGAAGCAGCCTGCCTGCAGCCAAGAACCTCCCAATGGCAGTAGGGTTCCCAATCTGTTCTGCCTTGTGCTGGGGCCCTTTGAGCACTGGGCCTTGCTTGGAGGTGTAGTGTTGGTTGTAAATACTGCAGGACCATCTTCCCTTCAAAGGCCTTCCCCAGCACACACCAGTTAGAAGGGACTGCAGGTGGGTGATGTGGGTGGGAGAGGAAAAGGCAGGAGTCAGGTGAATGTGCAGGCAGCCCAGAGAGTGATTTGCACACCCTTTGCTTCGGGCTTTTCCTGTTCCTTTCAGTGAGAGAGGGAGGGAGTCACTGCAGGGCAGAACCTTTCCAGGCAGGAATTGTGGACAACCAAGCACTAATCCAGCAAATCTCAACACACCCCAGCAGCCAGAGTCTAGTAATGACCATAAGGTGTTTTCCCCACTTCTGGCTGCTCTCCCAGGTGCTCAGAGACCCCATTTTCTCCTGCTTCTCTCTCTCTCAAAGCTGTGTCTCAGCAGGGACAACCTGGAGTTGACTATTCAGGGGCCAAGCCACAGGGCAGCAAACCTCAGAGCCAGTGGTGTAAATGGCTGGGGCAAACTGTGCCACCTCCCCTCAGTGGTGCCACATACAGAGGCACATCCAGACTCCACACACAAGCGTTGCCAGAAAACTGGGGCTGGGTGAAGTCCAGCTTTCCACATTGAACTTGTGGCTGGTCTAGAACTGAGTAATACTTTGAAATTTCCCTGGGGGTAGAAACATTGTGGTTCTGTCAAAGCCCTCCTCCCAAACAGAAAATTGGATTTTGAGCTTGACAATTCTCTTTCAAGACTGTCAATTTACTTGCTTTATTAATTTCTCTCTTTCCCCCCACTTCAACTCCCCCCGCCCTGGTTTTTTCGTTGTGTTGTGGTGTGGGTTTTTTGGGTTTTGGTTTGTTTGTTTTTTTTTTTTTTTTATTCAATCTATTCAGAGGCTAAAGTGAAGGTCTGTACTTGCACCCCTTAAATCCCACTGACTCTAATCATAGATTTGGCTGTACATGGTGCTGTACAGAGATAGTTGCTGCCAGTTAGCAGACGAGCTGACTATCCACCTGAATATTTGTTGCCAAGTTCATAGAGGTGGACAAAACAATGGAGTCACTAATGAAGCTGTGGTGGGTCTGTCTCTTCTGTGGGTCACTTTTGAGGGCTCCTCTGATGGGTCCCCATGGGGACCTGGACCATGGTTGTGCTGGTGTGGGAGAGGATCAACAGAAGCAGGACAAGGACAAATGTCTGGATTCAAACTCAGTCACCAAGGAGGAGATAATGCAATGAGCTCAAGAAGAGGTCCCTTCTTGCACCCTCAGCAGAAACAGAGCTGGGAGGATGTCCTCATTTACCTTTTGTGTGTGAGGGGCACATAAAACTCTGTATTTGCCAAGACAGAACTAATGTTCTGTGAAGCACTGTGTGCAGTGGGTAAAACATCCCAACCTACAAACAAGAAACTTTGTGGATTTACTTTAGACCCCTTTTGTGATCACTATAGTTAATTTAGCATCCTGGCTCCTGAACTCCTTTCCAAGGTGAGCCGTCCCCAAGCTGGATATCTCACCTTGCTCACATGCAACACCTAAGGCTCTCAGTGCATGACCCTTTCCAGCTGCTACAGCAATACAAATAGCCACTAAAAACATCTAACCTCATTAATCATCTTTGCTCAGACTTATTTTATAATTAGCATGCAAGAGGCACACACTAACTTAATGAAATTAGCAGTAATTAGTGGCCCTGACATACACACACAGCCAACACAGGAACTCCACCCAGGGAGCATGGGGTGTGCAAGTCCTGTGGACTTTGTGCCCACAGCACAGCACCCAGCAACACCTTGGGACGTGGAGGGTGCTGACTCTGATCTCTCATCCTGGAGATCAGGTAGGTGAATGCTAATCAACAGCAGCTTGCATGATCCCACAGAAATGGAATTAAGGAAGTTACTCTGCTGATGTAAACTGATGTCAAAGCCCTAATATTTATAGGCTGGCCGAGTATCAGAGCTGCAGTGATTTATGAGGATGTCTAACCTTAGCACTGCTTTTTCCTCATAGCTGGTGTGTTGACTCAGTGCCGAACAGCGGAACGGAGTACATTTGTTAAAATATTGCAGTATTGTAGAAGCCTGGGGATAAATCCAACTTTTCAGGTAGGAGAAGTGATGAACAGAACAACCAGATCTCCTCTGCAGCCAGGCAAACCTGTCCAGGCACTTGTGAGTCATTGCTTCACAGGGTTTTATTGCTTAACAGGGTTTTGTTCATTTAGAGTCCTCTGAGGGTTGGTTTGTTTGGGTTGGGTTTTTTTCTTCTATTTGTTTGGGATTTTTTCTTTAATCATCTCATTTTTAACATCCCACCTCGGCTGAAATGAAAGCAAGATTAAGTGCTAGTCACAAAATGAAAAACAACAATGAACCTGCAAACCACAGCATGAAAACAGAGCTGCTACAGAAGGGATATTTTTATACAGGTTATCTGAAAAGCAAACAAACTCCAGCTGTTTTCTTGTTGCTGACATTAATTAAAGCAGGAGGGCTGATTAACGCTGTGGACTTGTTTCTGCTGAAAATCTCTCTGCCACATCCCCCTGGATTTGACAGCTCACTATCAATTTGCTTTGCAACCGAGGCACACATGCACATCCCTCCAGAGTGGTTATGGCTCTTCTCTAATGCCCAGGACATCTGATCCTAAGTGGCTTTCTCCATATGCTCACATCATGTAGTGTTCATGTTCAGGATGGAGCAAAAAGCCTTTTTCTCATGCCATGAGCTGTGTTACATCCCAGCAGATCCCTTCCTCTCCAGTAAGCACCACAGGGCACATCAGCAGCCCCTAGTAAGGTTTGTACAACCATGAGAGCAACAACCCCAGGTCAAACTCATGATGATCAGGCTTTAGGGTAAATCAATGTTTAAACATATTCAGGGCAGGACCCTAAATCAAAATAAAACCCTGGCCATTCTAGCCTTAATTAGATTCAACTTTTCTGAACAGTGCTGGAGGCAATTACCTCCAGCAAAGGTGGTGATTTATATCTGGAGTAGAAACATCCTCATGTGGGAAGGCTGGAGGTAAAGAACCTCTCTTTACAACCTCCAATTTCAAGAAACCTTGGTGTTAATCTGCCTGAATGCATGCCCATCTTGGCTGTCTCTGCTTAGAGAGCCATAGTTTAATTGTATGTGTATACTGTCTGATAATATCTGAGATGGCAGCTTGAAGCTTCAAGCTCCTAAAGCTTGAAGTTGGAAGTCAGCAAATTAGAGAGGGCAGAATGAGTCTCCTTTTATTCATTAAGGTCTGACAGTAGTTTTAAGTCTCATACATGGGTTCTGGAAAGGAACGTATATCTCTATGAGCTGTGAAGGTATGGTTCATGTGAATGTGAGGACTAAAACTCTACTGCTCTTGCATTAAAGAATATTCTTTTTTTTTCCTTGGCTTGGCTAATGAGAAGTGACTGATGTGGCTCCTGCAATCACTTGCACTCACCCAGATATGAGGCTGAGGGACCTCTGCTGACAGAGACCTCAAGCTGACAACATTAATCTCTGGGTATGACTGGAGCAATGCCTCTTCAATCAAGGTGCCCAGAGCAAGGGACAAGCCCTGTGTCCCTGGCTGAAATATCTCACTGGTTAACTCACCCCCAGATCAAAACAGGCACACAGCACAGCGGGAGCTGCACCAAAAGCACAGGGGTGTTTGTGCCTGGGACTTGCCCTCTTTCCCCTTGGGGGATGAGATGGGCCAGTGAGGGGTGGCACGATGCTCTGTCCCTACAGCTGCCATACCCTAGCACAGCTCAGCCTCTTTGACACACCTGGTGACAGGGATCCTACTGCCTCCCCTGCCTCCCACTCCAAAGCTAGACTGGAAAAGTATTCCCCAACAGCTCAATTAGATAGAAGCCTTGTCCCTCCTTTGGGCTTTTTTCCTTGTAAGAAGCTGAATGTGAAGGGGAATTTCATCTTCCTTTTTTTTCTCTAAATTATTGATGTCACTAAACTGGATTTTTTTTTCCAGTTTTCAGAATTGAAATAGAAACTTTTGAAATACTTTTTTCCTCTATCTCTTTTTGGCAAATATGTCTAACAATGAAAAGACATTTCACTGGCTGTGTGTATCATCAGTCATTAAAATACCATATGCAAAGATGAAGTAATCTGGATGCTTTGAGATGGATTTATATCCTTGGGCAGTAAGATTTCCTAGCCTCATACATGGTGATTGGTCTTTCTGTGCTACATAACTAATGCTGGCTCTGTTTGTTCTCTCTTTTTCCATTTTAAAATAGAGAGATATGCATGTGAGACAGTGCTGTCCCCCAGTGAAATCTTCGAGCAAGACCAGGGGCTCTCAAAGGATGCAACACCTGGGTCAGGCATCCCAAACCCCTCCAACCAGCCCCATGCAGCAGAAATTGTCTCCTTCCACAGCCTAAACTACCGAGGTCCACTATAAGCTCTGTAGCAAGTCCTGGGCATTTAGGTTGCAAATACTTGACCAAATGAAACAAGAGACTTCACTGATAATTAAAGGTAAAGCTAATAATTTTGTCTTTGCTTTTCCTCACCAAATGCTTCACACAATTGTTTGCTAATTAACACAAATGGAAAGTCAGTAAAATGACCTGAGTTACTGAAAAAGAGAAGGACTTCAGATTCTCAGGAGGACTGCTGGCTGCTGTCTCCTATTGCTAGCCTGTATATTAATTATTTTCCTGCTGATTCAGAGGGAAGATAGCCAAGCTGTGAATCAGCCCTACCTCTTCTTGCAACACCTATCATTTCCCTAGATCTCCTCTCCAAATCCCAGCCAGGTCTGGCAGCGCTTTGTTAATTAGATCAGTAATTGCAGCACGAGCCCTACAGTTGCAGAGTCAGGAGAGAATTGGAGAAACTCTGCTTTCTTCCACATTGCAAGAAAAATTCTAACTGTGAACTGGATATAATTTTCTCCAGAAGATGGATTGATAGTTTCTTTTTTGCAGTATCAGAGGGTTCCTGATTTCTTTGCCATTGCATCCGACAGACTGTGCAACACTGACTACTTTAAAAAAACCCACTGAGAATCCCAAACACAAAACAAGCCCAAATTCCCAGCTACTGACCACTGTCCAGCAGCCAAGACATGTCTCCTTGTGTGAGTGAAAGTAGAAATGACACAGATTTAATGAGGCAACCGCTTCTTGGCAGCACCACAGCTCTCCTCAGAAGTGGTATCGTTATTCGTTTACTTGACTAATGCAGTTGTGTTGTGCAAAAAAAAAAAAGGGAGAAAGCTATTTGGAGGGCCAAGTAAATAAGGTTTAAAAAAAACAAAAACAAAAACAAAACAAAAAAAAACCAACCCCATAGATAAATCAGCAGGGTTTGCTGAAGTTTATGCAGGCCTTGGACATATCATGGTTTTGGGAGTTGTGGAGAAGCATTTCTGGGAACCCTCTGAAAACTTAGGGGGTCTTGTCATCATGTTTGCAATTGAGGCTGCACTGGTGATACAGAGCATCTAAAATTAAAATTATGGAATGGATTGGGTATAAGGGACCTTCAAGATCATCTAGTTCCAACCCTGCTGCCACAGGCAGGGACACCTCCCAATAGATCAGGTTGCTCAGAGCCCCCTCCAACCTGGCCTCGAACACTTCCAGGAATGGGGCAGCCACAGCTTCTCTGGGAAAATATTATTATATTTTCCTCAAGACTGAAACATTCCCGTTCTCTAAAACTTTGTAGAAGAGGGAAATCGAGGTATATAAGATGCTGTGGGTTTAATTAGCATCCAGATTATTGGTGTGTGAGGGGACTGTCTGCTGGTAAGCACCACTCTCATCAGCTGTGCTGGATAATTGCTGCTTTTCCCAGTGCATTTTTAAAAAGCACATCCGGAGCTTTTAAAATTATGCTTGAGTTCGTTTCTCAGGCTGGCAGCAATGAAAAACTACTGGTGTCAAAGATCTCTGAAAAAAGTACATTTGGGAACATCTCCTTCTCCTACATAGTCCTTTTGGCTACAGTACAGTATTTTTCCCCTAAAACATAAAGCTTGGAGGGGAGGAAGTGGCAGAAGTCAATCACCAGACACTGCAAGAAGCGAGGATGATTTCTGAGCAAACATTGAGAACCCAAGTCAAGGCTCTTGTGAACTCCCAAGCACAGCATCTCAATCACAGTTCAGGGCCTAGATGAGGATGTTAAGAAGTGCCTTTCTCCTGGGGTTTTCACCAAGAATTACATCACTATTCCTTTTCCCCCACAGCCTACCTTTCCAGCCTGTCTGTACTGCAGCAAATAAATCTTGACTGCACTGATGGTTTTATGTTTGCCTTGTGTTTGAAGCTCAGCCCGGATGAAGCTGAGGTGTGGAGGTGACCTCTCCAATTAATACCCAAACAATTTCCCCTGAGCTCTGTAATCAGAGACACCTGGGAGCAGATTTTGGAGTTGGTTTCCTCACCAACTGCAGGAGTCAGCACAAGTGCTGGAGTTGGCTGGAGTTGGCTGCACGCTGATGTTAGGTCAAGGTTAAGCTGATAAACAATACATAGAAGGAAGCACCCTGTAAGCCTCCAGGACACATCCTAGAGATGTTCTTTGCTGAAGAAGAGAAGGTTGAAAATATCTGCCTTGGAAGTGGTGGGGAAATTCACAGGTGTCATGGGGTGATAGTGGCGAAAACACGAGGGCATGGTTCCTGGTACAGGGGAAAAAAGGGAGTGTTGGAGCACTTGGCCACAGTGGCAAAGTATCCTCAGCCCCTCCAAAATACACATTTCCTTGAAGTGCAATAGATGTGAGTGGCCAATCCATGAGTCCTGGAGTATGTTAGAGGTAGCTCAGTAAGAAATATATTGCACAAAATTAGTAGATTCCTGAGGAAATTTGTCCTTTCAGATCCACTGGCTACTCATCGTACTGTCTTGTCTTGCAGGGAATCGTCTGAGTCACATTTGTCTTCTTCTGGGAACTTTGCTCTACATTAGTGGTACCATGGGACTTGGTCAGGGTGTTCCCAGGAGGTCCAATATTTGCCTGCTCCTCCTCCCCAGGTATGGCCACTCCAAAAGCCAAGGAGGACAGTCCAAAAGTAACATCTGAGGATCACTGCCTGGAAGGACAAAGTCTCCTGCCACAGGAACCTGTCAGTGCTTTGATGTATCTACACCTTATAAATGGGCAATATTTCTAGGCAACTGGGAAACAAGGGGAAACTCAAAACACAGCAGGATTTTCCAAAATTTCCTCAGGAAAAGCTAATTCTGCCTTTCTGTGAGTCCTTGAGGAGCAAGCCACTGGTTTTGCACAGAGAGCATGCCTGGTAGCAGAGGGAAGCTTTTATCAAGCAAAACTAGGTCCCTGTTACACCAGTAAAAATCCAAAGTAATTCAAGTGATCCTAGGGAGGATTTAGGTTTGTCAAGCCAAGATCACAACATGGTACTTATCTGCAAGAAGAGTTTTGTGAAAGAGCCTTGATATGCAGCTCTGCCTTGCCCAGCTCAGGAGCTTCTGGAATCAGGAGTTTCCATGTCTCTCTGCTGGGAGGTGAAGGCAGAAATGGTGGCAGAAGGGGGAAAAAACTTTTTTGGTTGGTTGGTTTTTTGTTTGTTTGGTTGGTTTTTTTGTTTTGTTTTTTTGTTTTTTGTGAAGAATAGGATCATCAGGCAAATTTCCTGAAAAATGCTTGTCAGGACTGTTTGGAGTCAGCATTTGTTAGGGTGGCTTCTGACCTGTCATCAACAAAGAGCATTTGAGAGGACAGCGGTGCCATTTGCTCCTTTCATTTCTCTCCACTCTAGGGAACATAGGATTGCTGGCAATCTGCTTGTTTTCCAAATAGTCTTGCTTCTCACTGTGGAAAATCCTGTGTAAAAATCAAGGTCATGCACTGAATGTCTCTAACACTGTCTCAGGCAGAGGTGCACTCCTGCCAAAGAGCTGAGCCCTGGCCTCCTCCAGGAGAGTGTTCATGGCAGAATGATGACCAAAGTCCTGAAGGGTTTTGTGGCCAGGAATTGTAGAATGGTTTCTGTTGGCAGGGAAGTAAATGGCCATTTAGTTCCAAACCCCCTGCCATGGACAGAAAACTTTTCACAAGACCAGGTTGCTCCAGGCCCTCATCCAGCCTGGCCTTGAACACTTCCAGTGATGGAGCAGCTGCAGCTTCTCTGGGCAACCTGTGACAGTGCCTCAACATCCTCACAGGAATGATTTTCTTGCTAAACCTTCCCTGTCATCTTGAAGCCATCCCCCCTTGTCCTATCACTCCATGCCCTTGTCCAAAGTCCATTTCCAGCTCTCTTTAGGCACTGGAATGTGCTCTAAGGTCTGCCTGGAGCCTTTTCTTCTGCAGGCTGAATAACCCTAACTCTCTCAGCCCATCTCTGTAGCAGAGGGCCTACCATCCCTGGGTGTGCTCAAGGGCAGGTTGGATGGAGCTTGGAGCAACCTGGTCTAGCAAAAGATGTTCCTGTCCATGGCAGGGGGGCTGTTATTAGGTGATCTTCAAGGTCCCTTCCAACCCAAACCATTCTGTGGTTCTGTGAAGCACTCATGTAGGCAATAAGAGCAATGCAGAGTTGCAAAGGTGTTAAAGTCCAGCTCTCTCCTGATTATGCTGTTCTGAGCAAGTCTGCTCACATGGCCATGGGACTGGGGACCTCAGCCCCATTTTCCATGCACCAGGTGTCACCTGGTGTCACCCCTAAGGAGAAGGATTCAAAGAGGATTCAGGATAGAGGAGGGGAATAAATGCTTAAGCAGCCAGGTGCTGCCAGAGCTTGGTTTGTGAACCAAAGTTACCTTCTATAGCTACAATCCCAGATAACCTTTCCTCTGCTGATTTGCCGAGCTAAATTTTCAGGGAAGGGCCAGTCTCAGCATCTCTCAAGGGCACAACTCCCACCCTGATCTCAGGTTCAGCATCAACCCTCTCCTCCAGTGCAAACCCTGATGCCATGATTTCATTCCTCTAATCAAGGAAGCTTCTTCTTGTTTGCCTTCCATGTTGCTTTACTAGCAGACAGCCCATGAGAGAGCTGCTTGATTTGTGGCTGTGCAGAAGTGAGTGCTGATAAAGACAATTAATTAATGGTATGGATTTCCCAGCAGAGGTCTCAATTAGTGTGAGCTGTTTGCCAACCGGCCGCGGTGCAGATCACAGCGCCTCTGCACCCCCAGCTGTGGCAGATGTATCCAGTCAGGCAGAGGGGGGATTTCTTCAGGCCTTATGGATTCCCCCTTGCACTGTAGGCAGGAAATGAGAAACAGGGGAGTCTTTTCATGATGGATGGTTACAATATGCATCTTTGGGTGGAGATTCGTGTGCATGCTGCTCTCCTGGGGATGGTGCAACAAGCTACAAAGTGAGGATCCCCGGGCTGCCAGTGACCCCAGGTTACTCCTACACAGTTTAGGAACTGAATTTCCTACTTAAACTGGTCACAGACTTACTTAAGTTGGGAAAGTGCTCCAAGGTCATTGAGCCCAGCCATTAACCCAGCATTGCCAGTCCACCACTAAATCATGTCCCCGGCAGTGCATGGCAGGGGAGAGTGGAAAGGGAGGAGAGGCCTGACCCTAGGCAGTCTTAAACTAGGAGGAAAAGGGTATAACGAGGTCTCATAGTAGCAAGAAGGTGCTGATGAAGTTTGAATGGGAAATGAAATGCAAGTATTAGCAGAATGGATACACAGCCTCTGAACTGTCTGCCAAGAGAAGTGGCAAAATCTCAGGCAAGGGCCTGTCTGCGTGAGTGACCAAAGTTATCCCCAAGTATCTCAGGTGCCCTCTGCGACCTCCCCCTCCTAAGCACTGCTCCAGCCTCTGGCAAAGGTTTTTTCTGGAAGGACCATTACTGAGTTCAGCCCTGAGACAGGCTTTGAGAGCGGAAAGTCCCTCACCCACGCTTTGTGGGGCTCCACAGGGTCTTGCTGAACATCACAACTGCCTTTCGACAGCCTCAGCTTCTCTGTTGTGGTCAAGGGCAGCGTTTGGCTTCTCATCCAAGAGCTGCTTCTGCCAAAAACAGGAGGAGCTGCTACAGTGTGCCTTTTTGTTACAACTGCTGGTCCTTTGGCCATGATGACCCCCATAAATAAAAGAGCTAATTAATGCCCATCTTCTCCCACTGGTGATTGACTATGACCTTGAGTGACCTTGCTTAATTTAACTTTCTCAACCAGCTATTTTTGACAGCGAATAATTCAACATCCTTGTGACCCCAGTCTTGCGTCTCTCCTGCCAACTGGCTCTGCAGTTTAAATGAACAGCAATAAATAAATACATATCTGCAGAGGGACCTAAATGACTCCCATTACTGGAGCATCTGAAGGCCTGCTTAAATAAATCAAGTGAGTAGGAGATTATGCTGCAATCATGTGGAGAGGGAAAGGAGGGAATACATTACTGGCATTCCAGAGGCTACAACTCAGGGGCGAAAAACTTTGCACAAATCAGAGAAATGAGGTTTAATTCAAGTGCACATGGAAAACCAGAGGCTCATTTTGTGAAGTCTTCAAAGGGGAGCAGCAGATTGCAACCTGATGGGATCACCAGTGTTTAGAACTCTCACCAGGCAGCTGCTGCCTTGGGGATGGGGTTGTTGGAGGTTGCTCCCTGTATCTCCATGGCATGAAAGTGAGGATGCAGGCACCAACCGCCCACCAGCAGTCATCATCTCACTCTTCTCAACAAACATGCCCTCAGGAGGGGAAAGCCGGCTTTGTAGGAGCAGGGATGGCAGGATTGAGCAGTTCTTCAACTCTCACTGCTTTGGATAGGCAGACACTCACTTCAAACCGGGATTAAATCTCACCTTGGGAGTCCTCTGTATGAGAAGGAACAACAAATATTCCTGGGAGGAAAGAAAACTTCACTAAGTCATCTGCTTTGAAATCCCAGAGTGAATAATGATATTCTATTTGTTGGAGGAATCACCAGCTGCAGCTTTCCTCATCCATTTTGCCTTTTACCTTATTCCTACTTATTTTTGGGGTCTGGTTTTAAAGCATGGCTATTTCCTTCCTTTCCCTGCATGGCCTTCATGTCAGCCCTGTCACTGTGGCTCCACTGGCCTGACGCTGAGGAGACGTGAAGTGTCGTGATAAATCACATTTACATAATTTTCCTTCCCCCGCCGAGGCTGAAATCGAAAATGCAACTAAGTTAATCAGGAAGATCTGGGCCTGCCACGAGGGCAGGCTGAGGCTCCACGTCGCTGTGGGGCAAGAGGAACATCTGGGGACCCATGTGCTGCTTAAATGTGCTGGAAGAGCTTTTCCCTAATGTTTTCCAGCTTTTCCCTGGTGCTTTCCAGCCTGATAACAAAATAGAAGCCAGGCTCCTGCTGTTGATTTGCCTCAAGGGTGAGTCCTTTTTCTCTTCTCGTTTTCCCTCGTTTCAATCCTTTCATTCAGCTCTGCACAAAATCACTCCTCACCCCTGTGGGTGACAAACTCCACCCTGTGCCCCTCTGTCCCCACATCCCCAGCAGTGAGATCCTCCCCCCAGCAGCTCTGGGGTCAAATTGGTGAAACAGCTCAGTAGGAAATCACTTTTTATTAAAGCAAGCCCACAGTGGCTAACTGGGCAAGAGGTACCTCTGCTGGTGAGAGGCAGGACGGATGATCACATTAATGAATTTACACTGATGGAGTGTCTCTCAATTAAAACACATCACAAATCAAAAGAGGCTCTATGCTCTCCTTGCCCTCCCAGGGGGCAGCAGCAGCACCATCCATCCGTGCCCTAGTCTGCCTGGCAGCTGCTTTTAAGGCTATTAAGGGGATTCTGGGGTTGAAGACCTGTTTAGAGTCTATTCTTCCCCCTTAAAAATCTTCAGAGACTGAGGGTTTGTCTTTTATTTTGGTCTTTGCCTTTTGCTGCTGGAGTTTCCCACCGTGGAGGGGTGATGGCTCAGCACTGCACATGGACAAGCTGGAGACCTAAATATAGCAGGGGTTAGGGTCACTTTCTTGGGTGATTTTGATGAGGGGAGGGAACAGAGGTGTACGAAACACTGGTTTTGAGCAGCCCTGAGATGTGTGGGGTAGAGGGGAAAACAAGAGAAGGAAAATGTTAGAAGACAGCTTTTGCTGCCAAACAAAGCCTTCATGGAACTACAGCTTTTTGGCTTTCCTATTCATTTAACTAATAAATGAATTTAAATAATTGTAGCACAAATATTGCACGAATTGAATAAGCAACGAAATTACAAAACTAACAGGAAAACACCTTAATATGAAAAGCTCAGGAGGGTTTTGGATGATGAAAAACTGGAGGAAATGTCTGGTCCTAGAGGAGGTGAATCACTCATGTGATTCGTGGTGACCACGTACAGCTGCAGGTGACACCTCGATGGGAACAGAAGCCTGTGCCAGGCCAATGCTGCTCTGGGCACGGCCTCCTTTCTAATTTTATCACCCAAATTTCACTGCATTACCGCTAATGTGGCAAGCAGATGTCCTTAAGCATTCACGCTGTCGCTGGCAGGCAGCAGCTAACCCTTAGCCCTGTTTCTTTGTTGTTTAGAAGTGTCTGATCACCCATGATTTTAAATGTGAGAAGTTTATTCTTGGCACTTCCAAATGTTTTCTTTCATTGTTCTTCCCTTGCTATCTATTTTTGGCTTAAACTATGATCAACCATGAGCACTAACAATGAAGCTTGTGTGTCAAGTCAGTGCATCAGATCAGAGCTGCCCCTGACAGAGGGTCTGTAAAACCTCACTGGTTCCTTCCCATCGAGGGGGATGCACTTTTGTGTGGCTCTTGTTTGGTTTTCCCCTCTTGAATGTCTTTTTGTGAGCTGGGAAAGCTTTCCACCAGTCTGGACACCACGGCCCCATCACCAGCCCCACGATGCCTGCTGCACATCGACCTCCATGGATGTGCAGGTGGGCCAAGTGCATGCCCAGCCTTTGATCCCCATCTTCCCAGTGCCTCAGCTTTTCTCTTACAAAAGAGAAAAGGGGATTAACTTTGGTCTTGGGCTGGAAAACACACCTGCTCAACCTCTGTCATCATGCCCCATGCTATTCCTTACAGGGGATGTGCTCTTTGCACCCAAATCCTGCAGCTTCTGATGACTTCCCTGCACCCTCCATGGGTTATGTCCCAATGCCTCCCAGCTCCCTGGTGTGCTCCCTAGTGTGCTGCCTGGTGTCTAGGTGTCCCAGCTGCTGGTGGTGCTTGGTGCTCCAGTTTGTTCAGATGCCAGGGCAAGGTCCCAGACAGTGCCAGTGGGACTTTGTGTTGTCATCTGGTGCCAAGGCAATACTGGACCAAGTGCCAGTGGCTGGAAGGTCCCAGTGGCTAGCGCCAGTGTCCAGGTATGCAGGTGCTGGTCCCAGTTCCAGTTCCCAGCTGGTGCTGCTGGTGTCAGGGTAGTCCCAGTCCGCCGTTCCCGTTCCCTACCCAGAACGGTGCCAGCTCCTGCTCCCACTGATGAGCCCGTTTTCTGGATGATCCCAGGTCTTGGTGCCCGGGCCATGTCGGACCTGGACCCCGGTTCCCAGCAGGGCTCCCAGTTCACCAGACTGGTCCCCAGCTCCTGGACCGGTGCCAGCTGGCGTCGTTCCCATTTCCCACTACGGGTGGGTGCCAGTCTCCATTCCCAGTAGTGACCACAGTTCCCAGCAGCGGGGAGTGCCGGTTTCCGGTGCCGGTTCCCATTCCTAGTTAGAGTTCCCGGTGCCGCTCCGCTGTCCGGTTCCCGATCCCGTTCCCGGTTCCCAGGGCCGGTTCCCACTGCCGATCCCGGTGCCGGTGCCCATTCCCACTCCCGCTCCGGGTGCCGGCCGTGGTTCCCGGTGCCGCTGGCGGTGCGGGTGGCGGGCTGGGCGCGGTGTCCCGGTGCCGGTTCCCCCGGCCCGGGAGCGCGGTGCCGGGCGCAGGCGCGCTCCCTGCCCGCCCGTCGGGGCGGTGCTTGGGCCGGCCGAGCGCTGCGGGCAGCGGCGCGCCCGGAGCGGCGGCGGCACCGGCACCGGGCACCGGCGGCACCGGGCACCGGCCCCGCGGAGGCAGGTAAGGCGACCCCCGGCCCCGGGAAGGGCGGGGGCGGCTCGTCCCTGCGGCCCCGCCGCTGCTCCCTCCGCGGGGGGACGGCTCCGCGCCCCGCCCGGGGGTCCCGCCGCGTCCTCGGGGGATGCTCGGGGGCACCTGTGGCTGTGGGATCCGGGTGGCAGCTGCATTCCGGGGTGGGAGGCGGTGTGTGGATGCGGGCGGTGTGTGTGCGTAAAGGGGTTTTGGGGGAAAAAAAGCCCGAAGCGGGCACCCTCCTCCTCCCCTGCGCGGAGCACGCTGCTGCCCTTGCCTTCAACAAGCGCTGGTGTGAGCGCCGGTGTTTCGGGGAGCTGGCACTCGGGGTACTCGGTGTGGTGCGTAGGAAAGTCGCATCCCGGATGGTTAAAACCCCCCAGCTGCCCCCCAGGTCAGGTTGTGGAACCGGGCTGGACAGAAACTTTGAGCAGCGAGGCCTCGGCGCTGGCTGGAGAGCAGGATCTCTCTGCACTTAGAAAAAATCCTGAGGTTTCGGTATTGTTCTTCGTTCTGTTTTTTGGGGACAAACGCAGGGGCTTTTAAAAAGTCTCCTGGGAAGTTAAGGCAAGAGAGAGCTGCTGCTCCCAAGAAAGGCTAACTTGCTGCTGTGGTGCAGGAGACTGATGGCTGTTGGGGTTTCCAAGCAGAGATATGACTCTGGATTTCCCAAATCCCATCCTTTTCTCCCTTGTCTGAAAAACGTTATTTTGAGCTTGAGGCACCAGCTTGGTGCTTTCCAGCAGAGGGTGTCCCATTTGCTTATGGCTCTGGTCTTCTGTCCCCCACCTCCCACTCTGGTAGCTGCAGGTGAGCGTGGGCTGCACGCCTGGCTCTGCAGATCCACCCTGTGTCATGCTTGGATATATTACTGGTTATTTATCACCAGTTACCATTTCTGCCTGGATGCTGTGTTAGCTCTGAGCTTGCTGGGGAGGAGTGCAGCCACGGCAAATGGAGCTGGAAGCAGAGCAGCGAGCTCAGTGTGTGGTGGAGAATGCTCTTAAATCCTCAGCTGCTTATCTTCTGCATCCAGCAAGGACCATGCTGCAGGCTTTCCCCAGGGCGCTTTTTATCTCCATCCCATCTCATGTCTTCGAGGGATCCTCCTGCCAGGGTCAGCCTGGGTTCCAAGCGTCCTGTACCGGTGTTATACTGGAGGGAAGGCAACACGGGGTGCCTGGAGCTGCATCTCTCACCCCTTGCTCTGCACATGGATAATGAGTAGCCCAAGGTACAGGGAGCCTGGCTGGCCCTGCTGCTCAGGGTAGCAGTGAATTGAGGAGGAACAGATTTTGGGATACAGGTGAGAGCAGGTATCACCTGTTGGCAGCATCCTTGGGGCAGCAAGGACCAGAGCAGGGGAGAAGCAGCAGAGTCAGGCATGGATGGAGGTGCAGAGCCTGATCCAAGTGCTCACCACTTAGCTCCTGCTTGGTGCAACATACTGCTACAGGCACATCTCTCCTGGCGGGATCTGCTTCCCCCTGCCCTTCCCAGGAACATCAGCACCCTCCTACTTATTTAAGCAATTCTTTCACGTGAATCGCCTGGGGCTCAGCTCCAGCCCATGACCCAGGCAGTGGGGTTGTAAAACCCAAGAGGGAGTGAGGGATGCTCTTTCATAAACCCTTTCTCTACCCTTAGGAGTGGGATGTGAGCTCTAAACCCCTCCTGCAATGGGTGCACAGGCACAGGTGCTGCTGCGGGCGTGGGGGCTGGCTCGCTCGGTGGCTGGTGCTTGCCAGCAGCCATGTGCCAGAACTGGTTGGGAAAAACTTTCTTGCTGGCACTAGAATTAAGGATCAAGTCATGAGCAAAAGGAAAAGCAGGTTTTGAGGAAGCCAGCAGGGCTTGCTCTAGCAGGCCCTGCTCAGAGTAGAAATCAAGTGCCTTTGTCAGATTGTAAGGACACCATGGTGACACGCAGGAGGGATAATGCCATCTGCAAAGCACTGACACATGAAATAGGGGCAAAGTGACATGACCAAGGCACTCAGGAGGTTTGTGGCAGACTCAAGTGCACCCTGCTCCCTGCCATCAGCACCCCAGTCCTTGCATGAAATTACTTAGGTGTGGCTTTGACATGGCCACAAGCCCAGGAAATCCCTGCCCAGCTGCTGTGTCCACCACGGCATTTTCTGTTCAAGGGAGCTTTCAGCTCATTATGGACAACTACCGTGGGTGTTCTCAATCCTCTGAGGTGGAGGGAGATGGAAACCCAGAACTGTTACTGAAGGGAAGCTGTGCTCTCATTTGCAGGGAAAGGAGATGCTCCAGGTCTCCCTAACCTGGATGTGCCAGCAGTTTACACGGTGCCTGTGGGAGTGTGTCAGTGGAGAAGATTTCTGCCGAGGGTGGGGCTGGGGGAGGTGACAAAGGGCACTGCTGGACAGATTAAGCCCACGCAGCCGAGTTTAAATCTGCTTAAAGCCTTTAAGGGAGGATCTGAGCTCATTCTCATTTTTCATGCTGAGATTTGCCAGCGAAATCAAGCTGAGAGGTGAATGAGGTGCTCATCCAGAGGGGGACAGCTCTCCTCGAGGAGGGGTTTCAGGCTATGGGGATGTCCCCTAAGTTGCATACCAGCCTGTACAGTGGGGCATGCTATGTCTGGACTTTGGGCTATGTTTAGAGATTGAATCGTACTGGGATAGCTGAGACTGGGGGTTCAGGACTGTTTTGGTCCTGGATGGCCCCAGGAGCATTGCAAAAAGGCAAATGGAAACAGGCAAAGCATGTCTGTGGGACATGGGTAAGGAAGAGTTAACATGGAAGGACCAGGCTCTTCGATCTGGTGCTTGAGAGGGATTAACTCAGCCTGGAGCAGGTGCAGGGAAAAGGGCTCTGAAGCTGCTCAGAGGGATGGAGAGCTATTATACAGGCTATAAAAGCCCAGCGAAACAAAGGCAGAGAGGGGATGTTTGCTTGCTGACTCCAAATACATCCACGGGGTGAACTCCAGGCAGGCAGAAGAGCGATTTAAACTGGGGGCAGTGTTGGTGCTGGGGTGTGAATTCATTCAGTTTAGCTTAGGAGGCTTATCTAGAGGCTCTGCAACTGTGTCACATCAGAGGAGTGTAGGAGAGTGTGAATTAGAACACATCACCTCTCTTGCAAGGTGCTTGGCTGTGATATAAGGAGGTCTTAGCATTTGTCAGTGTAGGAGGCTGGGACTCTGTGGTCCAGACACCCTGTCCTGGTGTCTCCTTTGGGAAGGGCTGTGTTAGCCAAGCAGGTCTCACCATCTTCCTGGTGTGGGACCAGACCAGCTGTGAAGTAGATGAAGCCCAGCAGAGATGATTTTTTGTCTTTGATTATGCCTCAAAAAAAATGAATCCATCTCTCCCTTTCCCGGTTGCTGCGCAGATTAATAACAAGGCATCCATGCTTTAAGGAGGGCTTTGGCTCTGATCCCAGGAGGAGATTTAGACAGCATTCGTTCTGGGATATGATGATACGAAGAATGGGTGCATCCTCTAAATCTGCTCACGCTTGTGCATTGATTATTGGGTGTTTTTGGCTGTCCAGAGATGCCAAGATTCTTCTCCTAATGCCTTCTCCAAGCAGGGCAGCATCAGGTTAATACAGAGAGGAGGAGAAGGATGCAGCTGTGCATTGAAGGCTGGGATCAGGCACACTCTCTCTTCCTCCTCACTAATCTCCAGAGGTGTCAAGTCCTTTCTCTGCAGATGTCCAGAGGTGAAACCCCTTCCACAGAGAAGCCTCCTCAGCCCGCACAGAGGTGTTTGGTGTCCTCTGCTCGTGCCGTGGTGGTGCAGGGCACACTTGGGCACCATTTACTTACTTATGTCTTCATGCCTTCGCTTTCACCTGCTCTTCTGTGGGGCTGTGGGGCACAAAGCCTCGACAGTGGGCTTGTGCTGACCTGCTGCAGGCAGGAGGGTGCTCCTGCATCTCCCAGCCCCGCGGGCAGCATCACGGGTGGGGAATGAGGGGCAGTGATTGCTCCGGCTCTGCTCACTTCCAGTTGATTACCCAGGGAGAAAGGGCCAGGCTCTGGGCACTGCAGAAAACGGACACAGACCCAGTGGCTTCGTGGCAGCTACGTTTTTCACCCAGTCGAGCATCTGTCTGGCTGCATTAACCCTTTACCTGCCCTGAGCTCTCCCTTTCACACCATGGAGACTTTTCATCCATAGCTTATTCCTGCTAAATTGGCTTACACTGTAGGAGGCACCCCTTTGACATAGGGGTGACTTTCTTGAGGTCGTGGAAGGAAATAGGAAATAGGTTGCCATTGAGTTTTTTACCCTCTCTGGGGAAAAATCCTTTCTGCTCCACATTCTGTGGCCAAGGAGACTTCACAGTTTTTGCCTTTCTGCGTGATGCATTGGCTTTTCAGCCAATACTGCAGATCCTCATGCTTTGGGGATCTTCCTGGACTGGAGATGTGACAGATGATACCCCTGCAAAGCCGTGCTGGGAGCCCGCGGGGTTTGCAGCATCTAGGTCAGAGACTGGCTCCTTTGGGCCTGGTCCAGCCCTTCAGAGGGGCTGGACTGCGCTCCTCAGCCCCTGCCTGCAGCTTTTCTGTCCCAGTTCAATAACGCTTTGATGCATTTTGCCTTAAAAATACTCCTCTAGCAGAGAAAAGCTCTCCCTGCCCCTTGGTTTGCCCTTGTGCAGAAATGTCCAGTTTTAGTCCTTCCACCATCCATCTGAGCATCAGCTCTGTTCCCTCCTGTCCTGTGACTTCCACCCATTGGGAACAAATGGTAAAGGGAGAGGGGACTATAGAGCATCCCAAGCACCTTAAGTCTGCCCCATGCTGGGAGGCTGGAAATCTTACTGTGAAGTTCTGAAATGATTTGTGGGAGAGGGCTCCTTCTCCATATCGTGCGGGGACTTTCTCAGCTTGTCACAGCCCCCAGCAGAAGACAGATGTGTTGGAAAGACACCAGAAGAGGCCATGAGGATGGTCAGAGGGCTGGAGCACCTCCACTGTGAAATCAGGCTGAAGGAGTTGAAATTATTCAGCCCAGGGAAGAGAAGGCTTCAAAGAGACCTTAGAGCACATTCCAGAACATAAGGGGGCTGCTGGAGAGCTGAGACTTTTTACAATGGCATGGAGAGACAGGACAAGGGGGAATGGATTCAAACTGACAGAGGGTGGTTTAGATTAGATGGTAGGAAGAAATTCTTTCCTGTGAGGTTGTTGAGGCACAGGTTGCCCAGGAAAGCTGTGGATGCCCCATCCTCAGCAGAGTTCAAGGCCAGGTTTGATGGGGCTTTGAACAACCTGGTCTAGTGAAAGATATCTCATGGCAGAGGGGTTGGAACTAGGTCATCTGTAAGGTCGTTCTCAACCCAAACCATTCTAGGGTTCTATGATTCTATGAAATTTTCTCCTTATCTGGCTGCAGCCCATCCTTACGAGAGGGGGACTGCAGCCCTGGTTGATTCCTTCGAGGTTTGTCCTGTAACCTAAACATAGCTATCGAACAAGGCTGTGGCTGGCCAGGGCAGGGCTTGCTTTTACCATCAGGAGAGGCACACAGAATATTGCTGCCTATGTAGCTACAGCATGACAGGCAACAGCAGCAGGTCTCTCTGAGCTCCAGGAGAAAAGGGCAAAGCTCCAGCTCTGCTCCTGCATTACCTTCCCTTAAACCATGGTGCACTGTGCTTTTGTGGTTGTTGCCGGAGTGGTTTTGTTACGTCTCCAAGTAATCCATGCAGTGATTTCTCAGGGTGACAAAAGGCATCCCTCCCTTGCAGCGAGCACCCTCCATCCCAGTTTTCATCACATTTCCACTGGTTTGATCTCCCCTGACTCCATGATGCAGGATGCAGATGGCTCTGGTTGACTCCATCCCTTCACAGCCCCTCCTGGGCTGTTCCACCATTTCCTCCAGTCCTCTATAGAGATGAAGGGCGCCTGACAAACAGACAGGGTTTGGGGTTCATTTGTTTTATTTTTTATGAGGCACACCCTGGTAATCAAAAGCTTCCTATGAAATATTTGCAGGCTCATTGCTCCCAAATCCTTGAAGAGCTGGTCCTACCAGTTGCCTGAGCATGTGTAAATACTGTGGGGATTGCTTAGGGGTGATTAAGGGAGGTGATTTCTCTGCTGAGCAAAGGGAAGCCTTGATTTGATAAAAGCTGCAGCTGCAAAATATTTTTTCAGAGCCAGACCACCACTGCTGCATGAGTGCAGGATGGGGATGGTGGCTGCTGGCTCTTTGCCCAGCAAGTGTTGCCTTTGGACCCTGGCAGGTCTTCGTGCAGGAGCAGGAGAGTGGAGATTTATTGCATCTAACACGGGGCTGTGTTAGGGTCCTGTCCCATGCAGGGGAGTAAAACTCCTCCCTGTGCCACAGGGTACATCTCATACATACTCTGTGACTCACTGCTCCAGCTCAGAGCTGCGGCAACATGGGAGTGTCTAAAGAGATACAGAGCAGGGAGTTGTGGCAGGTCAATGTCTGGGAGAGGAGGAGGGGGCTTAATCCCCCTGTGCTCAGCCCACACTCTCCTGCTTGCTGCTCAGTGTGGGTTAGGAACATGCTCTGAGCTACCTCCTGAAGACAAGCCAGGCCATGCAGAGAATCCAGACAGACACCAGGGCAGAGATGGGCATTTTTGTTTGGGTGAGAGCAGGTGATGGATCTGGCTGGCAGCCATGGCAGCAGGAGCAAGCACTGGCCATGCTGGGCTGCAGCAAAGCAATAGGTCTTTGTAAGAGGAGCAATCCTCATCTGAAAAGTGAGAGGTGTACCTGTCCATGGCAGAAGGTGTTGGCCTTCATGACCTTTAAGATATCTTCCCACCCAAACCATTCCATTACTCTGTGATCTGGAACACTGAGAGGAGAAAACGTGCAGTGCTCAGCATTGTGACCTGTATCCATCTCCCTGGAGGACGAGGAAAGCTCATGTCCAGTCTCTGCCCGGAGAAAGCAGCAGCCTTCCTGCTCCAAGGGTTGTATGGCAAACTCTTACCTCTATGTCTAGAGAAGGGCAGCACTGCTGAAATGAAGGAATAATTGGGGGGAAAGCTGGCTGGAGGTTGGGGGAGTTGCAGCATCCAAGGCAGAGACAGTTTGAAGAGCTCACATTAAGACAGTGGGAACTTACATCAGACTTTTCAGCTTGTAAGAACTGAGTGGATCCAGTAACAAGGATTTCTAATAAATCTCAGATTTGAGTTGGTCCAATCTGCCTAAGAGAGGCCTGTTCAAAAGCACTAGCACTATCAGTTGCTGCAAGCCTTTAAATAAGACTTTCATTCTCATGATGCTTTAGAATAGTCCCAGAAAGAAAAATTCATTTAAGACGGAGAAGGAGAAGGAGGTAAATTTAACTTAAATTAATTTAAACTAGCAGATCTTGCTGGGCAATCCTGAAAGTTTTACAGACAAGGAGAATGCTCTTACCAGTCAGTACCCAGGTGTGGTCTGATATTTGCTGTTGTGGCTTTGGAATTTATAGCATGTGGCTTTTGGGAATCGACTAGCAAGGGGGTTGAGGGCCTGTCAAAGAGAAAACTGAACATGGAGGACCCAAGTCAGAAGTGGACAAGAGTGCCTTGGTGCTTTTATTCAGGTTTGGGTCAGGCAAAGAGAAAATCCTAAAATGGTTTATTAGCAAAAGTTGGGAGTCTTGGCAGAGGTTTGAGACCTGACTTGAGGACAGCAGCTGTAGGGCTGGGGCAAAGCCTATGGTGTGCAGCCTGTTGTCAGAAGCAGTGGGGTGTTCCATTAGCTGGAATTGCAGGAGATGATCCTATCCTGCTTGAAGTGGAACAGGTCAGGGGATACATTTCTGGAATGGCCAGAGCCTCTCAAGAGGAGACCTGAAGGACTTGGTTGTACCTCCAGGCCTCTGTTGGGACAGAGTTTTGGGCTCTGCCTGCAGCAAGGATGAAGGTGATGGAGAGAGAAGAAACCCACTACCTTGGGGATGGTGTTATTACAGAATCACAGCATGGTTTGGGTTGGAAGGGTCCTTGAAGACCATCTCATTGCAGCACTCTGCCGTGAGCAGGGACACGTCCCATTTGACCAGCTTGCTCAAAACCCCATCCATCCTCACCTCGAACACTCCCAGGGAGAAACAGGGCAAGTTATGGAGTGATCAGGGCTGAAGCTGCAGGAAGGATGCTCTGAGTCAGCCAGAAGGACAAACATCACAGCTAGCCTGGGAGGGATGATCTTGAAGGACCCAGCTGCCTCTCCTCACTCTCCTAGAGAGTAGCTGCAGCCCCGTTATCTCTTCTGCTGCTCCCGCGTGGTCTCTGCGTCGTTTGAAGTTCAATTGCTTTAATCATCCCAGAGGCTGCGGAAGCTGTTGAGAGCAGAGCATTTGCATGGAGACGTGCTGCATTCTATCTGCACTAATGATGAGTTTTCTGAATGAATTTTCCAGTTCCTCAGTCTTTCAAATAAGCACCTCTGTGACCCCTAATGCCCAAGAAAAAGGCTCACGTGGCTGTGTCAAGCAGTGCCCTGTGACTCTCCTGCCCTTCCCTCTGTCCACCTCAGAAAGGTAGAGGCCTGCCTTTAGACCATAATTTTTTTTTTGCCCAGCTGGCAAGAAAACCAGTGTGAGTGCATGAATGTGGTACAAGGCTTCCTGTGGAGTCAGAATGACTGGATTTAAAAGGAGCTGGTCTAACTGTTCAATTAGAAACACTGAATAAATAATAAAAATACATTCTCAGTCCAATACTGCAAAGATAGCATCCTTTCCTCTCCTGGTGATCAAAATGGATGCTGAGAAGGGCAGAGCAGCTCTGTAACCTCATGGGGTGCGTGGTTTGTGTTCAACATGAACCTCATGTGGGGTGACAGCCCTCCTGGGCTAAGCAGGAGCCATGTGCGTGGATGACCATAGGTGCAGGTGGCTCGATTCTGTATGTGTGAGCCTGCTCTTCCTTGGTTGTATTTTTCCAGTGCCTGAAAACCTGCTCTGTGTGAGCAGTGTCACGTGCTGGAGAAGGTTCCTGCCTTCTTCTGCACAAAGGTGTTTTTTTGGAAGCTGCATTGACTGCTGAGTGAGCTCTGGTGTTGCTGGTGCTCTGTGCTGCTCCTTGCAATTATTAACCAGGGTCAGGGTGTGCTGAGGCATGAGCAGTTAGTGAAGTCGTGGCTGTCTCCAGGGACTTGGCATTGGCAAAGCCCATTAATTCACCTTTTGTTACTTGTCCGGCAACTCCTGGGGATCTCCAAAGGTTTTTAACCCTGCTGTGGCCTGGGAAACAAGCCTAACATAACACAACCAGTAATGCAGGCTCAGGGATCAAACAGCAGGTGGAGGGGACCCAAAACTTAGCCTCTGCGCTCTCCCCAAACCAGGAGTGGATTGGGATGAGCTGGACTCTGAGTGGTGAATATATTCAGCACGTCTCTGCTTTCCCCCAGCCAAGGCTGGCTGCCTGGTGGCATGTTACTGCCTTGCTCTTTACACTGCTTTTGGGTCTGTCCTCCTGCCACCACCTTTTGCTGTTGTTCCATTCCTCTCCCTGCTATTCCTGCATCCCTCTAGCCTCCTGCATTTTCTGATCCAGTGGGAGATGCTGCCACCATCTTTGCTTGTAACTCCTTCCTCTGCCAGGATGCCTTCAGATGTGTGTCCTGGTCCCTTCTTATCTTAGAGTCTGTGCTGAGGGCAGGGCCAGCCTGTCTGGTGCCACAAGCCCGATTTGTGTGCAAAGCTCTGGCCAGGCAGAGCTCCAGCCAGCACAGGGTTATGAGAGTGTTCCCAGTGTGGGGCTGCCTTTTCTTCTGCAGCTCCAACATCTGACTGTGTTTGCAAACGGTGACTCATAGCTGCAAGGAATGAGGAACTCCCCAGTCAAAGGCCTCTGTCCCAGTGTGAATCATCCAAACAGAAAGGGAGCTCCTGGTCAGCACACCCAGCTGGCTCCTGAAGGAGATGGGTATTCAAGGATGCCCAGACCCTCCTGTTAACCCTGGCTTTCCCAGGAAGAAAATATCCCAATCCTGCATATACATGCAGACCCACTGACTGGCTGTGTCTCTCCCTGTGCTGTCGTCTTGCTGTTAAGCAATAAAGGAGTGATGTTCTGGTGGAAAAAAGTCCAGAGGAAATAAAGCAAGTATGATAAAAATCACTGTGCATTGCCGGAAACAGCCTCCAAGCGTGACATCTTATCTCCAGCTGGCTTTGTGCAGATGCTGACAGCCAGGCGTGTTTTGGTGATATGGAGTCACTTGCAGTAGCTTTCTGCTAGGATGTGTCACCCTGCCCTTTCCCTGGCCTGGGTGCAAATGCACTTTTTAATGAAAGATTGCTCTTGACTCACACAACCCTAGAATGGTTTAGGTTGGAGATACCTTAAAGACCTTCTAGTTCCAAGCCCCCTGCCATGGACAGGGACACCTTCCACTAGACCAGAATGCTTAGAGCCCCATCCAGCCTGTCCTTGAGCACTGTCAGGGATGGGGCAGCCACAGCTTCTCTGGGCAAGTGTGCCTCACCACTTTCACAGGGAAGAATTTCTTCCTGATAGCAAATCTAAACCTACTCCCTTTCAGTTTAAAGCCATTCCAGATTGTCCTATCACTACATGCCCTTGTCAAAAGGACATCTTTTTGAGTTTATTTTCAGTAATAGCCAGATGTTAGGCAGCACCTTCCTTTGCAGGTCTTGGAGTGCCTTGCAGAAGGGACCAGGATCTCTGCAGAGGCAGAGTGATACTTTTTCTTGCTCCATAAAGGAGGAGGATTCATCAGGGAGCATTTGCTGTACTTACATGCTTGTGAAAAGCCAGAGGGTTTACTCACTTAGAACAAACAGCCCTTAGCCCCATCAGGATGTGTTTTGGGGCTAAATCCACTGCACTGAATTTCTGAGGGGGAGCAGCTAGTCCCTGTGGTTGCTCATGCAGGATTAACCCTCAGGCTGAAAGGTGCCATGTTAAGGTGTCCTGATTTGGATGCCATCTGTGCTACAGCAAATCACTGATTAAAATCAGAGCTTGGTATAAACATAATTAAAATTAAAAATTATTATTTCACCTTTAGCCTAGCAGAGCTTTTAGCTCTTAAATAAGAACAGAGGTAGGACCTGATGAAGAAAAGAGATAAAGGCCAGAAGGGGACATTCAGTGCTCTGTTCTTCAGCAGTTTTGTTTCAGCAAGTAACCACTGTAAATATTCGGTAATTTGCATTTTGGCTAAAGCAGCTGCTCTGTAAAGATGTACAACTGTGCCCAAAAACATCTGGACACGAGCTACCTGTAACTTCCCATGGGAATTAGCTTCCCTGTATAACCACTGAGGAGAAATGATGTCTTGTTTTCTAATTTCCATCAGTGCGGTTTCAGCTTCCCCTCCTTGTGGACTTGGCTAATGCAGGATGCTGCACTGTGCTGCTGGCTCTGGGCCATGCCATTTGGGAGCAAAGCTGCACTGCATGCACAGCTGGGAGTGGGAGAGGGCTTTGGGAATGTGGTTGCCCAGAGGGAGCTGTGTGAGGAGAGCTGGAACTAGAGGATCTTGAAGGTCCCTTCCAACCCAAACCATTCTATGATTCTAAGATGACTTGAGGCTTTTTTGTTCATGGTTGGCGTAGAGTTGTTGGCCAAGAGTGTGGAGTGCTTATCTTGTGTTCAGTGTAAGCAGTGACAATTCAACTGCTGCTTCTTCCTTGGGTCCTGGAGAAGCAGTGTGTACTGCTCTCCTTGTATCAACAGGTTTCCTCTGCTCAGCTGGACTTTTGTGTTGGTAGGTGAAAGCATAACTCAGGTGTTGCCACATGTCTGTCGATAGAAACACCCAAGGAGGCTGTAAAAACTTATTTAAATGACATATTTAGAAAAAGCCTAAATATTAAATAATTTTTTTAATTATTAATTTTTTAATATTAATTAATTTATTAAATAATTTAAAAATTATTTAAATAACATATTTAGAAAAAAGCCTTTAGCTGCTCTGAACACCCCACTACTGAGCCCATAATGCTGCACCTGGGTGAGGATTGGGCAACCACGTGCCTGGTTCCTGCTTGGTCTTCTCCTTGGCTGATCCTGTGCTTTTGCAATGTGATATTGAAGCCCTCTCCTGTTTAGTGGGAATGGAGCTGAAGGGCAGCAGATTCTGTCCTTTAGAACAAAGTGTTTTATCTGACCTGGAGGAAGGCAACTGTAGGATCTACAAGCAAGGAGGCTTTGCTCCTGGCCAGGCTGCAGCCTTGAGATAACACAAGCTTGGTGAGCCCATGCCAGCCACCCAGGAAGCTTCTGAGCTGGAAGGCAAGGAGAGGAAGATGTTTGGAGAGAAGGAGGGAAGAGCCTTTCAGCAGGTATTTGGTCCTGGCCAATGTAAACATCTCCAATCCTTCTCCCTGTTGCAGTTCTTAGAGCCATGACTGTTACCAGTTGGCAGGAGCTGGAGCACCTGTAGGATGCTGGAGGTGAAAAAGAGAGTCCACAACACCCCTGAGTCATAAGTCTGGCTCAGTCTTCCAATAAAGTCGTTTCTTGTTTAACTCCTCCACGGCAGGACTGAGGTTGTGATCAGACCGCTGTTTATAAAAATTCATGCTAAGAGTGGTGAGTGCAGATTCCTCTCCCCACTCACATGCAAGCACATGCATATGCAAGTGTAGGGTTGTTAATTCAAATCAGGCATGAAAACACCCAGTTCTTGCGCTCCTGGAGCATCTGTGCTTGGTCCAAGAAGGCAAAGAATAATTAGACAGCCTTGGGCATTTTAATGTTGCAGAGGTGAAGTTCAGCCTGGTAAGCATGAAATGCTGCAAATTAGAGAGAGTAATGAATTTTAACACTGCCCTAAGAACATTCCCTCTGCCCCTTCCTTTTAATTATTTTGCAAGGTGTTTTTTTTAAATTATTTGTTTGTTATTCTAAATGATCCTGAACAGTATCCCTTCCCCTTCTGCTTGGCATTTCCTTTGCAACTCAAACCCATCTACACACTGTCATGTGAGGGTAGCCCTGCAGCGAGGACAGATGGCTGGCAAGGTGACAGTCACTGTAGGGTGGGATAGCAGGGCACAATTCAGGCAATTTCAGGCATCAGAAAGGCTGGAACTCCTTGGCTGAGATGACCGTGGTCCTGTTCTCCTAGGGATGGACATTGTGCAGGGTGCCTTGTGAAAGTCAGTGTTGCAGGGATCACTGGAAAGCACAGCTCCAAGCTGCAGGGTGTAGCAGTAATTTTATGAATGAGTAGCCAAGTGCCAGCCCTTGGCCACGGTACAGGCTGCAGAGCAGCGTCCAGCATCTCCTACATCAAACCCAAAACTCCTGCCTTTAACTTGAGCATGGCTTTTAGAAAGGCACCATGTTGCTACAATTTGTGCCTGCCATGTTTTGGTTTTAGGAAATTCTGTTCCCAGGCGCTTTTACTGTGACCAAGGTCACTAATTGTAAACTATCTTGTTTTTCCACATTTGTTCCCAGAGGAGGGACTTCGCGTGGTGGTCTCTGGAACTGACCAATGGTTCCCAGGGGTCCCACCTCTAAGGTGGGCACATTTGTAAAAAGTATAAAAGAAGCTTGGAAAATAAACCTGTGGCTCCTCCTCATGAAGAGTCCAGCAGCCTTCTGTCCACTCCGTGTCTCCATTTACTGTGTCCCACAGCAACAGCTTTCGAGATTTTTTTTCTCCTTTCTTTCCAGGCTTCCTTCCTAATCCCACCGCTTCTTTCTACACAACCTCCCATGGAAATACCCTGTCGTTTCTCTCAGCCCAGTGCATGCACCAATCCAAGCAATTCCTCCTGCATGCCAGCTGACAGCATCTCCCTCCTCTCACAGCCTGTTGCATTCCTGCAGAAGGCAGTTGCCAGCCGTGCTTTCCCAGCACTGCTGCTTTCCCCGGGTCTCTCTGGAGCAATGAGTTCTATCACTGTGAAGTCTTGGCCTGATTGTCACTCAAAAGGAGCTTCTTCAGTGCCAGGATGTCCCCATGACCTCCCTGGGTACATCTCCCTTATTTTTCACCCCTTCCTCTGCTGGAGATCTGAAGGCCATTGCCTTCCCTGGCCCTCTTAGCAGGGTGGATTGGACTGTTGGGTGCATTCCCTGACTGCTCAGTGAGGCTGTCAGCCTTTCCACAAAGAGTAAATCTGGTGTATTATTTGGGGGTTTATATCAGGCCATTTATTTTTAAGGCTTTTCTGAGGACAGGTGGTGCACTTGGGCCTCTTCGTAGCATCTGGGGTGCCACAAAGCATCTGGTGCTGATGGGAGAGAGAAAATCCCCACGAGCTGCTTTTGCAGCTCCTCCTCAGTAGCACAGACCTGTGGAGCAGCCAGCAAGGAGATTATTTTGGGTTCACTTAAGCTCTGAGTGATGAGCACTTGTGCTGCTAATCAAGCTGATAATTGTTGTCAATTAAAACCTGTGCTTTGCTCTTCAGCTTTCCATAAGTGAAGTGTTTTTGTCTCTCCCAGAGGAGAGAAGGCTGGTTGGGTGGGCAATGCTCCTGGATCATCAGAATGGGCATTAATTTAGCTCTCAGACACCTACTTTCCTTCAGCTAATCCTAGTGGTTCATTAACAAGGGATGTGACACTGGCACTACTTAAACTGGTGCCAACGGTAAGTGATCATGTAATCCTTGGGATTTTGGATGTTTATAAATTAGCTGCTTCCAATTAGCCATGATCACAACTTCATTATCCCACCACACGTTAGGATACCACAACAAGCATATGGATTCTGTATGTCTCACTAGGAGGGATGAGAGGTCAGCTTGCTGCATGCATCCACCCACTGGATGGGGCACCCTTGGTTTTACCACGTTGGAGACTAAAGCTGGGATTATGTCAGTTGGGATGTGCTTTAGTGGTGGACTTAGCAGTTCTGGGTTGATGATTGGCATAGGTGATCTTAGAGATCTTTTCCAGCCTGAATGATTCCATGCTTCCATGGTTATGTGGCACACACATTCCCATTTCTTTAGGAAACCACACTAGGCATTTCCAGACTGAAGTCACTAATGGTCAGATTTTGAAAAAGGACATCCCATTTTGGGGAGAGATAAAGACTATACATGACTGTTATAAATAAAGACAGAGAAATTTTAGGGAAGGAGTTTTGAAAAAAGTCTGTGATTAGGTAGTGGGGAACTATGTAGAGCACCCCTTTTCCTTGTGCCTGTGCAATGGGGTTGGTACCCAGTGACCAAAAGTCAGGGGTGATGGAGAGCAGTGATGTAGAGGTGCTGATCTCTCTCTGGGGGGCATTTGAGCAATGGTTTCCTGCTGTTGTCTGGATTCCTAAATTCACATCTCTGCCCTGGAAGCAAGACGCTTGTCAGGAAAGAATAATTAACCCAGAAACACACGGTGCTCTGCCAGGAGAGCTTTTTTTTTAATTAAAACCCAATCTGATAAAGTCTGCTGAGAAATTGGCAGAATCATGAAATGCACGATTTTGTGAGTTGAGGCCCCGTGGTGGGGGTGGGGCTCAGCCCCCGGAGCTGTGCACACCCATCTTGCAGGGGGTGTCTTTTCCTCCTTTGCCTCTGAGGGCTGTGTTTTTCCCAAATGACTTACAAATGTGTTAAGCAGCAGGACACCAGTTATTATGTACTACTATGCCTGGTTTGGTGTTGTTTGGCCGGCTTGGGGGGTAAATGGGAGTCCCAAGCCTGGGGGATCAATAAGGTGCCCTTGGGCTCAGAGGTGGTTGTCCTCAGCCACAATGTCTTGGTGCTGCCACTACTCAGATGCTGCAGAGGACTGAGTGTCCCTGGCCAGCCCGTGCCCCGTCTCATTCCTGCTCTGCCTGTCCTCCAGAGCCGGTGGGGAAGGATGTTTTCCTCAGTGAAGCCCTACGAGAACCAGCGCTACGCCTCTCTGAAGAAGGAGTGCCAGCGGCGGAAGCAGCTCTTTGAGGACCCGCTCTTCCCCGCCAACGACGACTCGCTCTTCTACAAGTCAAGGATTCAGGGCATCCAGTGGAAGCGACCCAAAGTAAGTGCACCCTTGCCCCTCCACATTGCTTTCCACCATCACTGTTCTCAGGTGTTCCTAAAAATGCACAGTGCACCCTTCACCAAGGCTGTCAAGCCCTGGTCGACATCTCCTCTCCCCAACAGCATTTATTTTCCCGGAACTGATATTGTGAGCCTCTAGGGTGCCAGGAAGACCTGCTGCACTCAGGTCCAAGCTTTTCTGCATCCAGTGAGGTCCAAGAGCAAAGGAGGCTTTTCTGTGACTCAGTTTCCCCATGCATAAACCAGAGAGATGGTTTGCAGCTGGGTTGGTATTGTGTACTCCTTTAAGGCTGGTGGGTCCAGCAAGGCAGAGTGTTATCCCTGAATCACAGAATGCTTTGAGTTGGAAGGGACAGTAAGGATCTAGGTCCAACCCTCCTGCCGAGGGCAGGGACACCTTCCTCTAGAATACTCTTGGTGGTCTGTTTGGAAAGGGAAGAGAGGATAAGTTTTGGGTAGGTGAGGTGGTTTTGGGATCTTTGGGGAAGAGGGTGGTTGTACCCATCCTTCTTCCTCTGTGCAAAAGCCGTGTCCTCTGCCTCTCCTCTGTACTGCTGTGTCTGTCATGAAGGCAGGTTGTGGGAGGCTGGGGATAAAATTGCCTGTCCCCAGTGTTGCCAGTCCCTCTTTTGGTGTCCTCAGTGCCAGCCCAAAGGATACACACCAGGACCTGAAGGCACTGTGGATAATTTGTATGTCGTGTTATGGCTGTCTGCCTGGAGCTGACCATGAGAGCAGTACTCTGACTGCCATGGGGCACAAGGAGTCCCAGGTAGCAGTGATGGTTGTGGTTGGGGAGTGGCAGTATCCCAGCATCTCACACACCTGGGTTTCCTTCCTTCCCTGTGGGGAGCAGCAGCCCTCTCTGCCCATCCCATGCTTTTCCACACGTGATTTGTGGCATTTGAGTGTGGTAGGGTTGCCTGAGCTGCCGTCATCGTCTTCGGCCCCGCTGACAGCCCAGGAAATCAGCTGGCCTTCCACAAGACAGTGCTGTGTCTGTCTGGGTGAGGGCAGTCTGGAGGGGGGTGGACAAAAGGCTTTGTGTGAAGGGAGAGATGGAGCTGAACTGACTCTTGTTGTGGGTCCAGAGGGGCTGGGCCCCCCAGCATCCCACCAGGCTCCTTGTGAGAGGAGGCCTCACTTCCCTCTGCTCTGCCTTTGTGTCTTCCACTCCAGCTCTGCCTGGACACTGGATTTGTGCAAAGCCCTGTGTGTGTTTTAGTTTATTCTTGTCTGCAGTAAGGAAAAGAGGCTTTGTGCACAGCTGCCTTCTGAAAACAAGACCATGGTTTGGTCTCACTGTGGGGGCTGACATGTACACACCTTCCACATCCCATTTGTACAGCAGACAGATGGCAGCTGAGACTTTCTAAACAACTTTCTCTGGGACTAAAGGTGGGGATGTATTTGAGACCCCTGTGCTGGTTTGCAGCCAGGTCACACATGTTACTCCAGCCCCATATCTAAAGACAGAGGATTGGATCCCTTTGTAGAGGAAAAAGATTGCTTGTGTTCTGCTGAGCATCTCAACTTTTCTCCATCTCTTTTTCTGGCTTTCATCTCACTTTCAGCCCTTGGTGTTCAGGCAGGTATTATCCTCCTGCTGCCTTGCTCTTTAGAGCATGAGGTCTTTCTAAGAAAGCTTTCTGAACCTCACCTGCAAGGTGTCATGCTCACCTAGTCCAAACCCATCCCTGCTGAAGCACGGGAATGAATTCAAACTTTTTCCAGCCACTCAGCTCTGCAGTTTCATAGGATCATAGAACTGTGTGGGTAGGAGGGGACCCTTTAAGCAATTAGCATGGAATGTTGAACCAGGGCTCTTTCTGGCATGGGCTGTCAGTGGGAGGGGAGGCTGGAAGTGGGTCCCATGTGCCAGCAAGGTCCTGTGGCTTAGCAAGACACAGAGGTGGTCCTTGTTTTGCTGCCTCTGCTCTAGATAAAGGGAACTTTGCCAGCAGTGTGGGCACCAGAAGAAATGCGTGCTGAGCAGTAGCAGACTGATGATGCCACTGTCTAGTAGGATTGTTTGATCAGACCTGCTCAGCTGCCTTGACCAAAAAATCACCATGAAAAAAAGAATTTGAGCCCACACCTGCCCTGCTTGCTGCTGAAGTTTCAAGAAGCCTCTTTCTCAAAAGCATTTTTCTATGCTCTTTCTCTTAATTGAAATCTCTCATTTCAGCAAAAGTAAATTTCATGGGGAGAATTGCTTTGTGCCAGCAGACAGTGCAAAATGGCATTTTTAGTTGCTGGACCTGATTCTGCCTGAATTCATACTGGCTTTCTAAGGGAGAGAGTCCAGGAAAAATCCCAGCATTACTTTCTGCAAGAAAGTAATCACTGTCAGCTTTTCCAAGTTAATGCGGGATTCAGTAGAGTCCAAAATGTCCATGAAGTTTAAATCAGCTGTTTTGCTTGTGTGCTATTGAATGGTGTGGTGCAGTTATCAAACCACAGCATCTTGTTTCTACTGCAACCAGCAAATCTTCTCTTAGGCAATCACAGGTAAATCTCTTTCAGAAAAAAAGCAAGTAGTAATACTCCCAGCTTTTGGCAGATTCTGTTTTGGGGATTTCTTTACCAAGAAATGGAGTCCCTAGTCCCAGGGATACTCTCTGCAGGGAAGGGATGATGTGTACGCACTTCTATCTCTCAGGGCCATGACCATGGGTTGTTTTGGAGAGTTTCAACTAGAACTGTGATAAAATGTAAGAACTCACCATGTCTCTAGCTTTGTGAGAATAGAGTGGGTGGAAAATGGAAATAAAAGCTGCCCACTATTAAAAACAACCACTTGCTTTCTCAGAAAAGTTGTCACTTGTGATCTACAGAAAGAAGTCAGACATAAGAGATAAATTGTGCCCTGAGAAGCTGTAGCTGCCCTATCCCTGGAAGTGTTGAAGGCCAGGTTGGATGGGCTTTGAGCACCTTGGTGTAGGGGAAGGCATTCTTGGCCACAGCAGCGTGGTCAGAACTAAGTGGTCTAGAAAGTCCTTCCCAACCCAAACTATTCTGTGATTTTTCAGATAAAGCACTTGTATGTGGAAAGTAACCATAGTGAACTCACTAGGGTGCTGGGAATGTGCTTTGGCAGAGGCAGGATCTTATTTCCATATACTTCCATGGTGCTAGTATGGATCTAAACAGTCTGTCCTCCGTGTGTGCATCTCTACCTTTCCATTTATTCTTCCAGCACCCTCTCTGTTCCTCCATGCACTCCCAAAGCTTGAGGCTGCTTTGGCAAAAAAAACCCAAAACAACACAACAACAAAACCTCCGATCTCTTCAGTGCTTTCCCTTTTGCTTGAGGTTTTCCTGGGCAGAGGGGAAAAGGAGAGGCTGAGGAATAGCTCTGGTCCCTTCCCTGGTCAGGCTGTTTTGCCTCAACTACCTCCTGCATCCAGCACTGCAGCCTTTTCTGGAACAGGCTCAGCCTTATTATTTCCAGCAGGGTGTCCTCCCTCCCTCCCTGCTTTCCTTGGCCTCCAGCCCTGCTCTGGATGCCAGATCTTTGCAGAGGGAGCAGCTGTTTGAGCCCTCTAATCGTGTTTTGGCTCCGGTGGTTGTTTGCTGGACGCCTTTGTGATGCGGCCAGGCGAAGCCAGAAAGCCAATTACTGGAGTGCTTCGGAGGGAGGGAAACCACAGCATCAGCCTGAGCAGGGAAGGGGGTCCTGAGGAGCCCTGTTTAGTGAATCCACTTAAAAACAAAGCTGGCTGCTTGTTGCCTAGCCAGAGCAGATTTTGGAGATCACTCCGGCAGCGTCAGCGGCTCCTTTTGGCAGCAGCACTCGGCGGTTGCATTAGAAATTAAACAGAACTTTTGAGCTTAGCCCAAATCCCAGCACCTTGCTTGAAACTTCTTTCCCTTCTTCTCTGCTGCTGTGCAAAGGAGAGGGAGACCTGTATCCAGGCAAGTAGTACCACTCCCAGTGGAAATCTTAGCCTGATCCTCAAGCTCTGAGTTTTGCCCTTCTGTTTTGGGACAGGAACGCTGGCAGTGCACCTTGGAGGCGGGAGGTTTGGTCTGTGCATTGGGTGAGCTGGTCTGGATGTTTGGGAAGTGGGTAAATAAGAAGGGGTGGCACAAAGATGAGTAGAAGGGGATGGATGAGGTGCAGGATTGATGGCAAAAATAAGGGGAGATTTGGGGCATCTGCTGTGTCTGTTAATCCCCTGTGGAAAAAACCATGATGGTCTGAGGTGGAAGAGACTCATCTACCCTGTGGGAAAAGAGTTAATATCTTATAATCATCACTGTCCCAAGCTCTCTTCTTGGGTACAGAGTGCTTCCAGTCATGCTATGGGATTGCTACAGGCTTCAATTAGGGTCTGTCTTTAATACCTCGAGGCCTTACCCAGGGTTTGTTTTCTCTCTGCAGCAAGAGGCCCACTTGGTTTAGGTTCAGCCTGCCAAGCTATGACCTGCTGCTGGGACAGGTCACCAGCCAGGAAAAATTTGGGCATCACTGCACCTTTTGTGGGAAGCAAATGAAGCCTGGTGAGAGGCTTACATCATGCACAGGTGTGATGTGGAACTACATGAGATGCATGCTCTGGTCCTTCAGCTCTTCCCGAGGAGCCAGGTTGAGTGTGGGGATGTTTTGGTTTTTTTTCCTTGCTGTTCTGGGAGGCAGGTGGGCTGCTGTGTGCTGAGTGTATTCCTGTGTGCTGCAGGCCATTGCAGGAGCACCTCATGGTCATCCCTGAGTGGCTGGGACATGAGATCCCAAAGACACTTGGAGGGGTCCAGGTGGGATCTCCGTGCTGAGCTGTGCCAGAGGTGCTGTAACAAGAAGCTGTGACAAACACAAGGGTTTCCAAGCCAGCTGTGGCTCGAGGTGATGTGTGGTTTTTGTTGAGCCTGAGCTGCATCCCTGCACTGTGAGTTCAAACTTCTATGGTTGCAATCACTAGAGAAACTCTCTTGGATGAAGTCCACACCCTTCCAATCTTCAGGGGAAGAGTTTTTCCCTCCATGCCTGCTTCTCAGTATTTTTATCTCTCTCCAGTATTTACTTGCAAGTGCTGAATTATCTCTGCAGGAACTAATTGTCAGGGGAGATTGTCACTGATTAAAGAGCAGAAAGGTAGATTCATGCTAAATGGTAATATTATTTTGTCTGGATGAAGGCAATGTCATTTGGAGGGGAAAGCCTGAGAGAGTAGTTGGGGAGAGAGACAGGCCAGGTGTTTTGGGAAAGGTTATGGAAGCAGATCTTAGGGCACTAGGAACATGGCATTTTCAGCTCTACTATGGCACTGGGGAGAGATGCTCTCAGTCACAGCCTTGAGGTTTTTTTCCAGACAGACAAGAGAAATCTTGCTTTAGAAACCAAGAAAATAGGACTTTTCAATAGCCATTCCCTGCCTGGTATATATTACTGTGACTTGTGTATAGGGGTTTTGTCCATTCACAGAATCATAAAATGGTTTGAGTTGGAAGGGATCCTAAAGATCCTCTAGTTCTGTGGGCAGGGACACCTTCCACTAGACCAGGATGCTCATCCAACCTGGCCTTCAACACTTCCAAGGATAGGGCCATCCCATCCTTCTTCCAGCTTCTCAGGATAACCTAGTCCAGTGTCTCCCCACCCTAACAAGGAAGAATTTCTTGCTAATATCCAACCTAAATCTACCCTGTTTCACCTTAAAGCCATTCTCCCCTGTCCTATCATGCAGGATACATTGTGTCCATTGTCTCCTGGACTGGATGCTATTGTCTTTGGAGGAGGTGTTGCAGGATGTGAGGGCATCTCTTAGCTCCACTTTTCTTTACATTATTAAGCACTTAGCTCTTTTCTCTTGCTGAGTGAGGATTATACAATCAATCCCCTTGGGGGTTCCCTTGGAAGGGGAAAGGAGTCAATGAACTAATTCACTAAAAGCAGGACCAGCACTTCCCTGCCCACAAGTTTCTGCATTAAAAGGTCTTTTCCCCAGTGTGTAGTGCAGGCTGGGAAGCTGACAGAAGCACAAGAGTGAAGATAATGGAGAGGTTAGATTCTTGCTGTTCTCTCCTCTCTGAAGCTCACCAAGAGTTTAGCAGGGAGGCACTTACACTGGCAATGACAATTGGGTGCAAAAACCTTCTGGTGTCTCGCCAGGAGGTGTTTCTTCCAGAAAGATTAAAATACTAACTTCTGGTCTCCAGGGGTGTTTTTACTGAGCTTTTTGCAGTGTCTTGGCCTGTCTCTCTCAGTTTTGGTCTCGCCCAAAGAGTGCTTGGGGTTACTGTTGGCGCTGGGACTCCTCTGTGCTGCTGGATTGACTGAGGAGGGATCATCTCCTCTGAACAGAGCCAGACAGACCCTGTCTGGGGTCCATCACAGGGGTTAAAATCCTTCCAGACCTTTGCATTTCTCAGCTTAAGAATTTATGTGCCACTCTCCTGTTAATTTATCTGCTGTTTTCAGTAAAACTGGAGCTGATTGCCAGTCTGGCTGTTCCTTGCCAGGAAATGATTTGGTCATCATTTAATGCAATCTCTGAATTGACCTTGTTTTTACATTTTTAAGCCATTCATAAGCTACCCCATCCCTCAAGGATGAACAAGAGATTCATTGTTATTATTTGTACTTACTTTAAAAGGTCTCTACTCCCATTAGATGCGATGCTGACCCTGGCTGCATTCCAGCGGGTCTCGCCAGATCCTGCCAGGGCCATTGCCTTATGGTGCCAGGCAAACACACTCTCCCCCTTAGCCCCAGTGAGGACTGAATTTGATAAGCTGCTTGGCACTAGTGCAGCCTTTGATAAGAAATTTCCAGCAGTCTGCTCTCTCCTCAGCATCAGAAGGACACGGCCTTAAAAGCAAAAGCGACGGTAAAATCTCTGGATTAGATTCATTGCGTGCTCCTTAGTGCAGCTGCGTGTTGGTGACAAGAAATTATTGTATTGGTAATGAGTTAGAGCAGAATGATAGCAGAGAGCGTCCCAGGAAGGAGTCCTGGGCATCCATGGCCTCTGAGCTCCGTGGGAGAGAATGTGCAAATCCTCCCAGACTGGGCTCCGGGGTCCTGGAGGGGCAATTGCAGAGCTGCTTATCATGGAAGCACAGAGTGGTTTGGTTTCAGGATCACCTAATTCCAACCTCCCTGCCATCAGAGTGACACCCTCCACTCTGCCTGGTTGCTCAGTGTTAAGACAACTTCCCTGTCCAGCCATCCAGGAGCTGCTCTGGCAGTCGCACTCCCACCACCAAGCCCTTTTACATCAGGCAGCTCCAGGGAGACAGTGGGTGCCCCACCTGACTCCCCACACTCACAGTCAGACCAGGTTTCCCCACCGTGACCCCAGCTTTCCCACAGCTGAGTCCCAGGCATCTGGATCACTGGAATTACTTCATCTTGGTGCAGTGATAGAAAAATGGCCCAAGCTGGTGCCTCTGAGCAACCTAAGGTTTCCAAACAATGGAAACCTTAGGTTTTTATCCTCTCACAGTCCAAGCATGGGAAAGCCTGGAGAGTCCCTGAGTGTCTGGTCACATGGATGGGACACAGGTGCCCTTCGTTCTTTGGTCAGCAGTTCACAGCCTCTTGTCTCAGGCTTGGGCTCCCTCTCCCCAGAGCTCAAACTGCAGCTGCTCACTGAGATATCTGCACTGAATGTCTTCCTCACCACTCAAAGCCCTATCCAACCTGTCCAACCATCCACAGCTTGTCTGGGAAACCCGTGCCAGTGCCTTGCAGGAAAGAATTTCATTCTATTATCTAACTTAGGCCTGATTTTATTCAGTTTAAAGCCATTCAAGCCATTCTTCCTTGTCCTGTTACTTCACGCACTTGTCAAAAGACCCTCTCCAGCTTTCTTGGAGCTTCTTTAGGCACTGGAAAGAGCTCTAAGGTCTCCTTGGATCCTTCCTGTCTACAGACTGCACAACCCCAACTCTCTCAGCCTGTCTTCATAGCAGAGCTGCTTCAGCCCTCCGAGGATCTTTGTGGTCTCCTCTGGACTTGCTCCAGCAAGCAAGGTCCATGTCTTCCTTATGATGGGGGTCCCAGAGCTGGATGCACACTCTGAATCAGCCAAGGCTCTTAATCTTGGTGCAAGCTGGGAGTTTCTGCACTGCCTGTGAGCTCTAATCTTTGAGCCCTCAGAGAGGATGGGATTTTGGGGTGATTTGCCTGTGTTAAGGGCAGGCATTCCTGCTGGAGCAAGTGTCCTTCACTGAAACCCTTGAAAAGACTTGATCAGGCATGGTGCTGCCTCTTGCAGAAGGAGAATAAAACATGAAGAGTGTGTGAGAATGTGGGTTTGTGAGTGACTGTGTGTGAATGGAAATATAAAACAATGGTTATTTGATATTTCTGGATCTTTGTGCAGAAACCACTGCTCAGTGATGCATTCCTCCCAGTCCCCATCCAAGAAGGAAAAGGATGAACAAACCATCTTAATGGAGGTGGTCATGGATGGTTGAATTTTTACTGTGGTCTGGTGCAAATGCCACTGACAGAGTTACATAAGAATTAATGTCCCTTCTCCCAGTTAGCAGAAGCTCATGACTCCACATCTCTAGAGGATGGTTTTCTCATAAAACTGGATTCTGTTTGTAAAGCTACACCCAGTGTATGAATAACCAGAATAGGCGTGGGCTGAAAGTAGTTTCTTTAAATGGCTTAACTCATGATAACCTCATTTTTCATCACCATTGCATAGTCAGGGATTAATTTAGATTGTGGTGAGGTCAAGTCCTGTTTTTGAATGGAGATTCCGTGAATGGGACACAATCAGAAGCCAAAGGGTGTTTCCTTGCTCTGGGACAAGGAAATGGAGAGAGTATGGCTCAAGGGGGTGTGGGAGGTGTCCCCACAGAAAAGCAGTTTGGAGATTTTGATCTGAGATATACACAATGGAGTGTGGAGGTAGTTTTCCTTTGCAGCTTCCAATTCCTTTCCCATTGATAACTTGACTCTTAGGTTAATTAAAAACAAACAAAACCAACAAAAACACCCTGCACAATTTAGATTTCTAAATCCTGTTTTAGAAGAGTGGGACACAGGATTTAGGATTCAGGCAGGGCAGCTGCTGAATTATGTTGCTTGGAGGCAAAAAGAGTGCAGCTGAGCTTGTGGCCACATCAGCTTGCTCCAGGATTTCACATTAGCCCTGTGATGAATGGCTGGGTTTGGACCATTCCTCCTGAAACACTGTAGTTTTTCACAGCAGGACTTACTTGGATAGGCTCCTCCCTTTCCACCACGGCCCCACCTCTGCATCCTCCAAGGTGGGGACCAATGGCTCAAAAGTGGTGCAAGACGTGGAGCATCCTCAGGGCTCCTGCCTGTGGTTTGTGGTCCCTCACTTGTACCTGCATGGCCGTGATGCTCCAGGTCTGGGGCTTGGTGCAGGTAGTTTCAAGCCAAAGCAGTTCCTCTGCTTGAGGTTAAACCCCACAACTAAAAGTATTGGAGCAACTGAGAGCATGGTGTGCCATGTGAGAGCACAGGCTTTGGAGTGTGGGTGTCATTTAAACTCACAAAACCAGGGTTGGTTCACCCTGCAAATCCTTCCCAAAGGAGAGTTGTAGGAGAGCTCAAGACGGGGATGTGGTGGAGGATGGGGGAATTTGGGCAAAGGTGGCCAGCAGCTCTGTGCTGAGTCAGAGGGGTGTATCTGTCAGAGGGTGTTAAACAGCCTTGGGAGCTTATTTTGTTCCTCTTCCTCCACCTCTCTGGTGTAGCTCCCTAGAGCCTGTGCCTACATGGACCAGGATTTAGGGAAGGAGATCCAGATGGAGCCATCTCTGAGAGCTGCTGCTCAGTGTCCTCTCCACATCTCAAGACTGTAGCTGTGTGCAGCTGTAAGGGTCCAGCTGGCTCAGGTGATGCAGCATGAGAGGGAGCCAGGTGACAACATTTCTGTGAAGGAAGGATGGTTCCCCTGGTAACTGGGCTGTGCTGGGACTGGAAACCCAGAGGGACCACTTCTGCCTCTCAATGGGGTGACCTGTGGCACATCATCTCACTGCTCTGAGCATCCCACTCCCCAGTTTGTCAGTGAGCCATGTGAAGACTTTCCTGCTTTGGCAGTGACTTCTGCAGACCTCAGGGCTGTTGGTATCCAGGGAGTATTTTTTTCCTTAGTGGCTTTGCCACCAGACAAAAGCACTTGCTCTGGTAGAGATGGCCTGGGGAGGGCTGTGTCTGGATGTATGGTGATGCAAAAAGCCAGGCTGTGCCAGCCCCTGCATCAGTCTTGGCTGGGGAGAGACTGAAGAAGTAATGGAGTAATGGTGAGACTTCCCAAGAGTGCATCCCTGGAAAGGGCATGTGGGAGGAATGGCAGGTCTGGAGTCTCTGTACTTGTGCCACTCTCCTTCCAACCCCTCTCCATCTGCTCCTGGGGAAGTGCAGTACTCTCACAGCCTCTTGTGTCTCTCCACCTTTATCCTTTTTTGGGATTGCTTTATCCTTTTTTGGGTATCCCTTTGTACTTCGGATACCCGGAAGATAAAACTGCAGAGGGACCTGTCAAGGTCCTGCAAATTGACCTTTAGATCTTGTTTCCCTCTGTCCACGCTCTTCCTGGTGCCAGAACAAATGCCATTGCATGATGCTGTGGTACACAAACTGAGTGGAGGAGTTTGTGTTTTTTGGAGGCCTCCTTTCACAAGCAAGTCCTGTTTGCTGTGGGTGGAGTGTCCATTGCCCTCTGCACGGTGTGGGAGCTGATAACAATACAAATGTGTACACACTGAGATACTGTGAGTGGATTAGCATTAGGGATGCCTGACTGAGGCAATACAAAGCCCCACAAACAGTTCTGTAGGGTGTAGATATTCCCAACCAAGCCTACCCTTCCATGTGTGTGAAGCCGATCTGCCAAGCATATGTTTTTCAGTAGAGCCTGTAGTGACAGGACAAGGGATAATGGTGTTAAACTGAAAAAGGATGGATTAAAAGTAGGTATAACAACACAGTTTTTTTATAGTGAGGGTGGTGAGGCACTGGCACAGGTTGCCCAGAGAAGCTGTGGCTGCCACATCCCTGGAAGTGTTCAAGGCCAGGCTGGACAGGGCTTTGAGCACCTGGTCTTGTGAAAGGAGTCCCTGCCTATGGCAGGGGGTTGGAGAGAGGTCATCCTTAAGGTCCCTTCCAACCCAAACCACTCCATCATTCTATGATCCCATATTAATCCACCTGAAAGCACAGACCCCTGGTATTCTAAATTCACCCCATTTCCCTTTCCCTTTCCACCCTGGTGCAAATTTTATTAATTGCCCTTTTTGCAAAATCGCCTCCCAGTTGCAGGTACCTGCAGCAGGGCAGCAGAGGGACCTTTGTGTCTGCTGTGTCACTGTTGCTTGCCATGCTTGGGTGCCTCTTGCTCTCTTGTCTGTGTGAGTGACATTTCAGACAGGATCCTTTCGGTTCCCCGTTGCCCAGAAGGGAGGGAGGAAGCGCAGCCATGCTAATAGATTATTTTGCTGATTTTGCAAGTCTGAGTGAAGGCATTGTTCTGAAACAGCCAGGCTCTGCAAAGAAATTAGACTAGTCTGTTCCTTACAAAATCTTGTTAGCAAAAAATGGTCCTGGCATGTAGCAGATGTTGTATCTCCCGTGGTTATTTCTCCTCCTGCCGTTGATTTTTCCTTCCCCACATCTGGTTTGACATGGTCCAGATCCCCAGTGAATCTGAATCTCAGAAACCTGCACTGGGAAACATTTGTGGTAAAACAGTCACCAATTATAAAGCAAATTAGAGAGTGATCGTCTCCTTATAGCCCTGTGTGGAATTGGACTGGCTGGAGAAGGTGAGGAAGATATTTTCTGCTTTAAATGCATTTGAAAGAGAACTGTGTACATTTTGGGGAAGTGTCTCAAAAGACAGAGCAGAGGGAAAGAGGGAAAGACCATGTGCTTTTGGGTGGGAAACTAAAAAGTACAAGATGATTGCTCTGATTTGGTCTTTTTTTTTTTTTTTTCTGGATGAACTTTAAAAACCCAGAGCCAGAGGAAGCAAACTCTCCCAATCTGGGCTGTCATAACCCAGACCTCTGCAATCAGCCCCTCATCGACAGGGACCTGCTCTGGCTCTATTTCCACCTCTGTCCCACATCAATTGGAGGAGGGAGGATATGAATCACCAGAACTTTGAATCACTATTTTGGCCCTCTTTGTGTTATCAGTCTGAATCTTTCCATAGAACCATCCTCACAGGCTTTCTCTAAATTGTGTTTTGTTGCCTGGAGCTCAGCAGGCATTTCAGCAGACAGTTTTAGGGAGGGCAGATCATCTCTGATGGTGATTAGGATCCTTGGAATAACCATCTCCAGAAGTGTTCAAAGAAAATGTGGGTGTGGCACTTGGGAACATGCCTGGGGGTGAACATGGAAATGTTGGATTAATGTTTTAATTGGTGATCTTAAGAGCTTTTCCAGCTTCAATGATTCTGTGATTGTTGGGATTGTTGAGATCCTCCAAGGGATCTCCTTGTGGGTAAAGAGACATGGCTGACTCCCTTGGCCAAGGTAGAGTTAAGAACCACACATTAAAGTCATAGCTTTGCTGCAGCCATAGCTTTTGGCTTCCCCTTCCTGTTCCTTCCTGTTCTCCCTCTGTGTCCAGACTAGGAGCAACCAGGACCCAGGATTGCTGTGCACTGCAGCCTCAGGTGGCAAGAGAGGCAGTTTGAGGTGGCTCTGTGGTGGCTGAGCCCAGCAGGCCCCAGGGTGTGTGTGGGTGTAGATGTTGGTGTGCTGCCCTCCTCTCTCGGGGTCATGGTGCTGGGAGGGTGACGTGGTGTTTCCTGCCTGGATAAATGTTATTGCTCACCTCACCTGGACTCTGTCTGTCGCATGGGAGGGAGGGGAGGAAACCAAGGTCATGACCTTCTCTGATCAGGGAATCTCTGCTTCCCTCCTCCCTTTGCACATACAAATCCCAGACCCTGTAATTCCATCTGGCTGCAGAACAAGCTCCTTATCACTTCCAGCACTTTTCACAGGAAAAGGAACACTGAATGTTCCAAAGCTTTTCTTGGCTTTTTGACCTAGTTCCCACTGGTATCTTGTTCATCAACCACCTTTGCACGTGGGCATGGTGCTCCATGGCTCTGAGTGCTTTGCTTTCACACACCGGGGCCCCACTGTGCTCCATCCCATCCTGGGGCATTGCAGCCTGGCTGAAGCAGTGCCTTGGTCCTTGGCTCCCACCTCAGTACAGCCAGAGAATATGGGGAATGTCATCCCAGTTGGGGGTTTGCTGGGGAGACTGACCCATGGATGAGACTTACTCTGATAGAATCAATTCCACAGCATTAGAACAAGGAGATAATGCTGTTTTCCCCTTTACAAAGATTGGATATTAAGAAAAAAATCTTCACTGAAAGGGTGCTCAAGCATTGGAACAGACTGCCCAGGGAAGCAGTGGACTCACCATCCCTAGAAATATTCGAGAAAAGTTCAGATGTGGTGCTGAGAGACATGGTTTATTGGTGGACTTGGCAGTGTTAATGGCTGGATTCCATGATTTTAGAGATGTTCTTAATGATTCTGTGATTCTTCAGTCTGGAGAAGGGTAGGCTCAGGGGAATCTTAACCATGTCCATAAATACTGGATAGCTGGGAATGAAGGAAGCAGAGCCAGACTTCTCAGACTGCCCAGTGACAGTACAAGACAGAGTGTGTGTAAACTGAAAATCAGGAAATTTCATTTTAGCATGAGAAAAGACTTTATATTGTGAGGGTGGTCCAAAAACTGGCATAGACTTCCCAGAGAGGTTGCAAAGTCTCCATTCCTGGAGATATTAAAACCTGACTGAACACAGTCCTGAGCAACCTGCTGTAGCTGACCCTGCTTTGATTAGGGGGTGTGGACTGGATGATACCCAGAAGTTCCTTGTAACCACGTTGATTTGGTGATTCTGTGCTTAGGATCACTGGGAGTCCACTGGGACTAGGCTCAGTTTCAGTGTTGAGTGTGGTGTGTGGGGCTTCTGCTGGGAAACGTGGTAGCCCCGTTCTGCACTTCAGGGCAGACCTTACTGCAGCTTCTCAGTACTTGAAAGGGGCTTCTAAGAAAGATGGGGACAAACTTTTTAGCAGGACCTATTGGGATAGGACAAGGAGTAGTGGTTTTAAACTGAAGGAGAGTTGATTTAGGCTCCCTGTAAGGAAGAAGTTTTTTACAGTGAGGGTGGTCAGACACTGTCACAGCTTGCCCAGAGAGGTGATCCATGTCCCAATCCCAGGAAACATTCAAGGTCACATTGGACTGGGCTCTGAGCAGTGTGATCCAATTAATGATGTCCCCACTTATTTCAGGGATTTGAGCTGGATGGCCTTTAAAAAAAGCCTTTCCTAAAAAATTTTGTGGCACTGTGTTTCTCATGGTTTTGTGTTCTCACCTGTCTGTGTAATATCAAGCAACTCCTTCACTGTAATCTGCAGGTCCCCCCGAGGGCAGAAGGGGCAGCTGTGGTCCTCAGATGGGATAAAGAAGGTGCCTCTGCTCCCCAGGGCAGCATCACAAAGAGCTGATGTTACAGACACATCCCCACTGCTGGGTGCTTCCCCGGTGCCGTGAAACAGGAGCTGAAGCCCAGCGCTGCTCTCCCATCCCTGCACGCCTGCGGAGCGGCACAGGTGGCTCCTGCCTTTGCTGGTGTCAGCTTGCCTCCCTCTAGCGCTCATCCCAACCTCCTGCAACACCAGCATTGGGGGATTCGTCCTTTTCCTTGGGTCTGAGCCTGGCCAGTTTGTGTCAGGTTAATTTTGAGGCATTTGGTGCTGGCTGAGCTAGGTGGGAATAGCAGGAAGTGCTTATGGTTCCTTTTCCTCTCTGTGATGGAGCCCTAGGCAAATTAATGTAGTGGATAGGGGTCACTGCCTAGAGTGCAGGGTTTGGAACTAAATGATCTTTAGAGTCCCTTCTAACCCAAACCATCCATGAATCTATGGGTGGAGGTAATACAAGTCCTCATATGCAAAGTCAGGGCGAGGGGGCATATTATTCTGGGTACAACCAGCCTGAAAAACTGGGAGGTGTGGCCGAAGAAGGACAATCTGCTTTTCCTTTTTCCTCTTCAAATTAACTGTAATAACAAAGGGGACAAGGTTCTTTCAGCTGTTTCTCTGTCCCATCTGCTCCCAGCCTCCAGCTGGACATGAACTTACAAACCAGGTTGAGCAGGAGAAAATACATTTTTTAAAAAGCAGTGTATCACCTGAAGCTTGCTCAACACTCTCTGTTAAAGTGCTTTCTTGGCCAGGCTTTAAGTGGGTGTGGGAAGCAGGGAGGGCAGCCTGGCAGGAGCCAGGCAGAGAAAAGCTGATAGACTTGGTGCATGGTTGAAGGGATGAGCTTACCTCCCAGCTGCCTCCTACCAGGTTTCTCCATTCATGGTGTCTATGCACAATCCACGATCCTGATTTTGGTGGCAGAATGAATATTTAATCCTTCTGGCCCAGCTACAAAGCTTTTGGCTCACTGAATTTTTTTAATCTGCTGTGCTAGGATCTGGAAGAGCAGATCTCTCACCCTTTGTAAAACAGTCATGGAGCAGAGGCATCTGAAAGAGGAGACTTAGAAGGGCTGTAATGGTGTGAAAGCATACTGTTATCAACAGGGATAATAATAACAAAGCTGCACTGGTGCTGGAACAGAATAGGCAGTAGGTCTTGTGGTGCTGCCCATGTCCTGGTGAGAGCAGAAGGCAGGACAGGGCCCTTCTGCCACCACCAGTGTGATGAGCAAGGCCAGCAGAAATCTGCAGATCAAGTTTACATGGAGTCTGAGGAAGAGAGGGAGCGACTTTCCTTTGTCAAGAAGCCCTGCTCCTGGTTTCCCTGTCCGCTGTCTGACCCAGTGTGTCTGTTTTTCTCCTGTCCCACAGGAAATCTGCAATGATCCACGCCTCTTTGTGGATGGGATCAGCTCCCATGACTTACACCAGGGCCAGGTTGGGAACTGCTGGTTCGTGGCTGCCTGCTCCTCCCTGGCATCCCGGGAGTCTCTGTGGCAGAAGGTAAGTGGCTCCCCCTGGCAGGGGAAAGCCTGTCTTCAGCACCTTGGCTTTGTGTTGTGTTTGTCCAGGTCAAAAACTGGTTCTCAGGGATGCCTCATGTCCTGGAAAACTGATAAGGTGCAAAAATCCCCCTTTAAAGACAACTTGCAAAGGGCATTAGTCATCATGACTGCAGTCACCACACTCCAGCCAAACCCTTGGCCAGTGTCTCCTTAACCAAGTGGATCAAATCTCATCCTGTTTTTCAGATCCCAATTTTGACCCTTTGAATTCCAAAATAATCTAAAAATGAACAAGAAGAACAAAACTCAGGGTGCTCAGCTGCAGCGTTTGTCCCCGTTTCCCTCATTCCCATGGTGTCTCCTCTCTTTGGCTGTTTACTGTGTGTCCTACCTCAGCAGTGAGACACCTCATGTTGGGGCAGGTAGGTTGATTTCAGGGTGCTAGCATCTCTCCCAAGTCACTGCTTGCCCAAAGCACCCATCCCTGGCATGTCCCATGGCTGGATAGCACCGTGTAGCAGTGTTCCTTCAAGTGTGGGGTTCAAAGGGAATGTACTGTGGGCCAGAAAGCCACCAAGGAGCTGCACCAGAGCGAGGGGCTGCAGACCTGGGGAGCAAGCAGAGAGATACAGGGGGAAGGAGGTGCTCAGTGCCTCATCCTCAGACAGTCTGTGCCCATCTCCACCATGGCCTCAGCCCTGTGAAAGCCAAGGCAGGGGGACTTCAGACTCTGGTGCGGGTGTGTGTCATCATAGGGCAGGAGACCAGCAAGTTGTGAGCAACTTTTCCCAGATTTTACTGTAAAAGGCACCCAGTGTGTGCAGGCAGCACCACCTGCTTCACCCACAGCCTGCTACAGCCACGGGCCTGAGATGATTTCCTCCACCGCACACCTTTACATCTGCTCTGTGTGCTGTGGTTTTTCAGTCTCTGCTTCCTGTGGTGAGCGTGAACATCAAGTTAATGTGTTTCTTGCAGGATCCCCATTTTCTGTTAAAACCAAGTTTTTTCTTTGTATGGCAACAGGATAGCTGTTGTTGCCTTCTGGATAAGCAATAAGGCTTCCTGCCGTGGTGGCTGTGGTGACTGCTGTGGCTCTCATTACAAGGGTGATGCACAGGGTTGTTTAGCTTGTTCCTCACCATCAACATCCCCCAAGGGTGAGTGAGCAGGTTGTCATCCTTCCTCCATTCACTTCCAGCTCTGCCCTGGGAAGTGCCAAACAGAGGCTGGGTCCCTTTGGACACTTCATTATTTCCGTTTGCCGGGCATTGCTTTTCCTCCCTTGGCAATTTGGCTGTGGGTGTTTGTGACTTCTCATTTTCCATTGCTTTAACTCTCAGAGGGTTGTTTTTTTTTTGGTTTTTTTGTTGTTTTTTTTTTAACCTGCCCCTTCTTTTCATTCAGAAAGGTTTGATTTATAGGATTATATAGGTTGGAAGGGACCCCTAATGAGCATTTAGTTCCAGCTCCCCTGCCACAGGCAGGGACACCTTCCACTAGACCAGGTTGCTCAAAGCCCCATCCAACCTGACCTTGAACATTTCCAGGGATGGGTATCCACAAATTCTCTGAGCCACTTGTGTCAATGTCTCACCACACTCCGAGTAAAGAATTTCCTATTTGCTGAAGATCTCAGAGACAGAAATAATGGGCCCCTTGGTCCTAAGTGTGGTTACACATGTAATTGTGATAACATTGCTGGACACCAAAATGTCTCTATTTGGGGTCTGGCAAGAACTGAAAGATGCTGATGCAGGCTTTAGTATCCCTGAAATATCAGCCCAAGAATCTTGGCCCAGATCACCCATCTAGGCTACTAGAAAATGTATTTCTGGTGTGCACCAGGATATGTAACATAGGCTCTGCATGTGCCTTGTTTCATTTCACACAGTGAAACTGTCTCTTTTAAGTGTGGGGAAGAGGAACACCTTCAAGAAAACAAGACAGGCCAGCACCTCCCTGTTTATCCCAGGAGGTTATTCAAATATTTTCTTCCACCTTGCTTTCTCCATGTCCCTGCTTCCCATTATGCCTGCGTGGTGTGGATCACTGAGTGGGAATGGGGTACTGGAATTTAGTTGAGAGCTGTTGTCTAAATTCCTGTGTCTGGGATGACCCTGCATGGCTCTAGGTGTGATCTTGCTCTGTAACACCCTTTCTATGACCCTTCAGACGTGTCTAGCTTTTATGAAAAGAAATTGAGACATTAAAGTGGGGGGAAAAACCATGCCAGGATGCCAGTGCTGACTTGCTGCTGCAGGAGCTATGTGGTGTCTGACTCCTGCCAGCTCTGCCATCCAGAAAAGGGCACGATGGTCGTGCTAGTTTGCTATTCATTGACTTAGTGTCAATTTGTCCCTTGGGACCCTCATGTCCTTTTCTGGATGGCACAGCCTGATGGAGGCCACCAAAATGGTCAGGAGGAAAGTGGGCTTTCATCCAGGAGGAGAGGAGTTAAGAGGGGAGCTTATTGCTGTGTGCAGCTACTTAACCATAGAATCATGGAATGGTTTGGCTTGGAAGGGACCTTTAAAGGTCATCTAGTTCCATCTCTCCTACCACGGGCAGAAACACCTGCCACTGACCTTGTGGCTCAGAGCCCCATCCAGCCTGGATAGGGGAGTGTGGACAAGGTGGAGCCAGGCTCTTGTAGGGATGCACAGTCAGAGGACAAAGGACAGCAGCACAAGCTGCAGCTTCTCTTCAGCATGAGCTCAGTGAGACACTGGAACAGAGCCCAGAAAGGCTGTGGGACCTCTGTCCATGGAGATACTCAAAGATGGACTGGTTGAAGCCCAGAGAAACATGATTTAACCCTGAAGTAAGTCCTGCTGTGAGCAGTAGGTTGGACCAGACTCCTCCAGAGTCTCATTCCAGACTGAATTAGCCATGAACCTACACTCAGAGAAAACCACTGCCATTCATCCCTGCCCAGGTGGCGTCCCTGGCTTTGTTTTGGGATAATGAGCCATGGTTGTCATGGAGGTTGCCAGGGAGGCTGACATCAGACGTCCCTTCCCTATGGATTATCGTGCACAGCAGCACCAACAGTTCGGAATCTGCAAACGAGTCGGGAGGGCGCTCAGGGGAAGCCCCAGAGGTGTTTGGCGTCACTGGCCCAGGTTGCCTAGCACTGCTGGGACTGTGGAGAAGAGGCCCCAGCTCCAGGGGCCTGTCTGATCCTTCCCTGTTTGGGAGCCACGCGCTGCTGAGCGCGGAGCAGAGGAGCAGGCAGGGTGATGGCAGCCGAGGCAGGGATGCTGGAGCTGCCCTTCACCTGCGACGAGCAGCTCACCCGGCGCATGCGGCTGCGATTCCAGAGCCTGCAGCAAAGGAACGTCAGGCCCCAGGATGGTGAGAAGCTGCTGCGCCCCAACGAGCACATCTACCGGGTGGATTTCATCCAGCAGCACAGACTGCGCTTCCTCCGCTGGGACATGCGGCTGGACAGACCCGGCAAGGTCACGGTGACCGGCACCTCCCAGCACTGGACTCCTGACCTCACCCACCTGATGAACCGGCAGCTGCTGGAGCCGGTGGGCATCTTCTGGAAGAAGCTGGGGGCCAAGGAGGTGGAGTGCAATGAGGCAGATGCCCAGGAGTTTGGGGAGCGGATAGCAGAGTTAGCCCAGATCCGCAAGGTGATGTATTTCCTCCTCACTTTCACTGGCGGCCTCGAACCAGCCCAGCTGAAAGGCTCCATTGTTTTTAAAGCCTGATCCCCTCTTGCTCAGCTTTTCTTGCTCCAGCTATGCTTCTTTCAGTTCAGTTCTTTGTTCCGTTTTTACATCTCTTTTTTTTAATGAGAGACAGCACTGGGGTAAAGCAGAGAACAGCTCAGTGCTTCTGGAGACCCTCAGCCCTGTGAAATATTCCCCAAATGTGCTGCCCTCTGTCTAAGTGATGGGCAGAACGGGACCATGAGCTTGCTGCTGCATTTGCCTGGAGTGTAAGACTGTGTGCTTGTGAATTCATCAGGGATTCACACAGGATCTTACTGGCTTGGAAGTACAAGGCTGCCCTAAGTCCTCTCACTGTAGCAACTGCACACCAAAAACCTGCTGGAAAAATAAGTAATTGCCATACCAGAAAACAGCAGGGACCCCTGGAGAGAGCCCTGCTTTCCAGTTTCCGTTCTATCCATTAAAAAGGGAGAGCTTGTTTGTGATGGAGTTTCTCTCCGTGCAAGGTGCTGAGTGCTTGCAGGCTCTGGTGACTTGTGCTGCTGCTGTGGCTGCTTGGAGCCTCTGAAGAACAGTCCCATGGAGAATCCATCTTGCTGTGAAGCTCAAGTACATACACTTGGACTCACTGTATTCTGCAGACTGTAAACCCACTGGACTAATGGGGAGGTTGGACCAGCCTTTTCTGACCACTGCCACCATTTCCTGCTGGGGGGAGGATGGAATTTGTTGGCTCAGGATGGCTTGGAGCAGATGTGTGTGTGTGGGCAGAGCCAGCAGCTCAGGGCAGCCTAGGCCAGCAATGAGTCCTCTGCAGCAGAGCTGATTTGTGCTTTGCTCTGCCCTTAAAGCACTCATGAAAATATTTACTCTGAAGTGTCTGTAGAGAGCCATGAGGCTGCAGAACACTTTGCAAGCCACAGAGCAGGAACCTGCTGCTTCTGTCCCTGAAAAGCAGTGTCTCCTGTGCTCTAAAAGACAGGGAAGGGTGTCTGGATGACCATGGCAGCGGAGGGGAGAGGTACATTTATAAGTATTGAAACAGGAGAGTGTTTTGTGCCCCGTTTGCCCCATGACTACAAGTAAACTACTAAGCTTGGATTTTTCCTTTTCCTCCCCCAAAAGGTGGAGAGTACATCAATGAAGCTTCTTGAGACATGCAGATAGAAAAGTCCCTTGAAAGAGCTAAGTATTATTGCAGTTGCTCAGATTGCACTCTGTGTGAGTACTCCTCAAGGTGCAGCCTGACATTTTTCTAAGATGAGTAAGGAGAGAGCAGTGATGGGATAGCCAGGGCAAGATGCCTTTGTACCTGTGGCCTTTGGACTTGTGCAGATCAGCCCCAAAAAGAGTCCAACCTCTTCTCCAAAGCCTCCAGAGATGCAGACCCTATGCCTTCCCCAGCTCAGCAATATGTGTAAAAGGATATGCACAAGTTATGCCAGGCAGAAAGCAGATCAGCTAGTGGCTGGAGAGGTGGTGGGAGCTCTTGAGTCTTGCCCACAACCAAAGCCCAGCAGCCACCAAATCCATGCCATAGCCATTGCCAGAAAAGTTGATGTCTTTGTTTAGACACAAATAATGCTGGACTCAGTGAGTAGAGAGAAAAGTGGATGCATCCCTGCTTGGCCAAACACACCTCTAGGGTTCTAGCAGACTTTCCCATAGAAGTCCCCTCCTTGTACAACCCAGAGCAGAGCTCCTGACTACAAACTGCTTCAGACCAAATAACAGGAGCCACTGGCAACATCCAGGGGGGTTTTTGCATGCTAAGTCTCACAATATGCCATTGCTGCATTGCTAGGGTAGAGTTCTTACTGCAGACATCTCCCTGGGTATTGGTTATTGGTGTGCCACAGTAAATAAAAGCCTGGACAATGGGTTCCCCCTAAGGACTGAGGCTGTTTGTGTCTTCTCCATGCTCCCTTTGGAAGCTGCCCTAATCCTGCCCGCAATAAAGCACTGAATTTCAACTCAATATTGGTATTCTTGAGCCCCTTTTAACTTCCTGTAAAATGTAAGATAACATTTACTTTCTTCTCTCTTGGTGTGAAAGGCATGGAATATTCTGAGCAGGTTTTTTGTGGTCAAAAGGGGATTGAAGCTGGGTGTAGGTGGGGAAATTATTCTCAGATGGATCCTTGTTTCTTTCAGAACTGGGGAGGGAGGTGAGGGGACCAGTGTGATCTCTGCTGCAGGGAAGGTGAGCCTCTTTTTACCAGTCACTGAAACTACTCTAACACAGTTTCAGCATCCCATAAAGATTTTCAGAAACACAGTTTCAGCATCCCATAAAGATGTTCAGATACACCACCCTGTCCAATCTCCCAGGGGAATTTCATCCCAGTTTGTACCACAGTTCAGCAGATTGGTACAACTGGGTGCCTCTCTCCATATCCTGAACTGGCAACTTCCCAGCAGAAGGCTTGGAGAACTTGGCATGTACCAAATTCTTTTTCTAATCAGGGACATTTTTTCCAGGGCCATTTTTCTCTTAATTAACCACTCTTAAGAAAATTGAAAAAAGCCCTAAATTAGCTTAGGGAGGTGAACCTGGCAGTTCTGAACTCCCAATTTACCTGTCTATGAACCCTTTCACTATAAATTTGTCACACTAAATGGTGTTGCAGCTCCAGATTTTGTGAGCCCCTAAGGAAAAAGCAGCAGAGATGAGTGAAGGAGAAGAACGTGGTTTCCACTGCCCCAGTGTCATGCAACCAAGCTGAGTCCAGGACTTGTTGGGATCCTGGAATGGGTGGTCCATGGCATACTCACCAGCAGGGAGCACCTGTGGAGATCAGACTCCTCTCATTTCCTCGTGGGTCAGTGTAGAAATGCAACCAGTCCTTGCTCCTGGACTCTGCTCTGGATGAAAGCTGACCATTTTTGCTGCCTTCAGTGGTGGAGGGTGCTCCCAGAGCTGTCCCCAAGTGAAGAAATGGAGGAGGATGGTGGGGACCTGTGTGTCCTGCCACCAGTGACAGTAGGAGCAAGTCTCAGACCCAGCCAGCTGGAAGCTGTCACTACCAGCTCTGGCTGACAGGCTGCCTAATCAATGCTGGGATCATTTCTAAGCCCACATTAATAGCGAGTTGATTATCACCATGCTCCTCTATGACAATTCATTAGGATGAGCTCCAGTCAGGAGGGAATCAATGGGCACTGATGGAGGGCTGGCTGACCTTTCCTGGCAGTCTCCAGAGAGGACTCTGGGACACAGTTGTTAGCACTCCTATAAAATACCAAACCCTCCAAACGTGTCTCTTTTTCATGGCTTTGTCTGCTCTGCTTCTATTGATCCGGATGACTCAAGAGTGCCTGTGAGCTTGCAGGGCTGATGGCATCATTAATATTTCAGTGTAGGAGCAATAAGAGCCCCAGGCTGGATCATTGCTGGTAACTAAGGAATCAGGGAGCTCTTCTCTCTCTACACAATTCCTGCTTTGTGACAACAGGCAAAAAAGAAAAGAAAAGAAAAGAAAAGAAAAGAAAAGAAAAGAAAAGAAAAGAAAAGAAAAGAAAAGAAAAGAAAAGAAAAGAAAAGAAAAGAAAAGAAAAGAAAAGAAAAGAAAAGAAAAGAAAAGAAAAAGGAGCTCTTTCAGCTGGACAAGGGCCCAAAGCACAGTAAAGGTGGTTTCACCATGTCCTGTGACTTCTTGAAGAGGCTTTTTCCATGCAATGTAGCTGTGTCCTCTCCTCTCCCACCCCAACACACTCAGCTCTCCACAGGAAAGTGATTATTTGGTGTATTGGAACACAGTGCATGCTTGCACGGACACCTTGGGGTTTTTTTGTCACTGAGCTCAGGATCCTTTGGGAGCAGGTAAGTGAAGTAACAGGGGTGTGGACAGTAGTGACATTACTGCTGCTGTGTAAGTCAGCACTTGTCAGCCGTCCTCACAGCCTGCCCCGGCCACGCAGTAAAACCACAGTGCCTCCACCCTCAACAAAAGCAAAACTGCAGTGGGGCAGTTTCTTGCTGTGTGCCTCTGTGTCCTGGTTCTAAACAAGATACAGATCCCCCTAAATGTAGCATCTGTGCCCGGCTGTGCTCATTTCTGACCCAGCCGGGTGAATTTTCCATCCAAAGCAGAGCAGGTGGTGCCTGCAGCCATGATGGGCGACGGATTTTGGCAGTTTCCCTCTGCTTGTGCCTGTCCTGCTGGCAGTGACACCAAACCTGTGCCTTCTCAGACTCCCCCAGCTGCTCTAGGGTTTCTTTCAGCTCAGGCCTTCTTTTCTGTCTTTCATCAAATCACCTCCCTGTGCTTGCCCAGGTAAGCGTGGCAGCTCTTGACAGGGAAGAATGGAGACCCTGAGGGAATGGGGATCTGCTTTTCCCACTTTTACTTAACAGAGTAGATTCATGCAGAGTATCTGCTGCCTGTTTGTTGGCACCAGGTAGATGAATACCACACTTGCTCTTGGGCCAGTCAAATCACACCAGAATCAAGCAGGAGAATCAAAGAAGGTGCCTTTTGTTAGTGGTACCCTACTGACACTAAAAAACCCAAAAAACGTGGTCATAGAAATACCTGTGCCTGGTTAGACAAAGAACTCATCTGCTCCAATAGCCTGTCTACGCAAGTAGATGGCAGCAGATGTCCAGGGTAGGGTTATAAGAAAGAGGACAAAGGTCTTTAACTCCACCTTCCAAGGGACAGTGAAGTCTGAGCTATTCCAGTACATGTTAATCTAGTCTGCTTTGGTGGAACCAGGTCCAAAATCTGTCCCCTGCAGACTGTAAGCAAGTCCATCCCCTCATATTCTTCCTTGTCTTTAATATTGTGTACATTAGTTCCAGGATGAGAGTCAATCCCAGGAAAAAAGGGAATAATTTGGGTATATGAGCCTCTTCTTTTGCAGGTCATCCCAGACTGGAAGGAGCAGGAGTGGAACCCTGAGAAACCTGAGAGCTATGTGGGGATCTTCCACTTCCAGTTCTGGCGTTTCGGTCAGTGGCTGGACGTGGTGATCGATGACCGCCTGCCCACCCTCCACAATCAGCTCATCTACTGCCACTCCAACTCCAGGAATGAGTTCTGGTGTGCCTTGGTGGAGAAAGCTTATGCCAAGTAAGTGCCCAGGCAGCAGTAGGATAAAGTGGGACCTGGACACTCTTGTTTTTACTCTCTGTTTATTTGCCAGCTGGTTTGCAGCAGTGGAAACAACATCTTTCCTGTGGAGGAGTAGTACATAACTCAAACAGACAAACACTAAAAAAAGCCAAAACCTTCTCTAGCCCTAATTTACCCTCAAAGCAAAATACCCTTCAATGTTTCCACCTATTCTAGAGATTTCAAGTTCCTTTTACTTTGTTCCTATGACAGCAGGAGTGCAACAAGGAATGTGGGTCCTAGTTTGCTGTCCTCTCCCACTTGAAGTTCAGCTGCAAATCTCCATTCTTGAGGCTGCCCCAAGAATCATCCCCGACCCCTTAAAATGTCAGGCCAGTGTTGTGCCATCCCTGTCACTCCCTTTCAGGCTGTCAGGCTGTTACGAGGCCCTGGATGGAGGCAACACAGCTGATGCCCTGGTGGATTTCACTGGAGGGGTCTCTGAACCTATCGACCTGACTGAAGGGGATTACATCGCTGATGAAGCGAAGCGAAACCTCCTCTTTGAGCGTGTGCTGAAGGTGCACAACAGGGGAGGCCTCATCAGCTGCTCCATCAAAGTAAGCAACATAACCAGTGTGGTCAGGGTCCCACAGGAACAGGCATTTTAGGATGCAGTTGTATTACACAGTCATAAACTTCCAAATTAGATCAGCTAAATTGTAGCCAAAGGTTCCAACTTATTGATGATGACAAAAGGAGTGATTCCTGAATGTCAACCCTCCTTATTCCTTGTTGCTATGTCCAAGAGCCCAGATACATCCCAGCACACTTTAAAAGCTAGGAGGGAATCCACTCCAGAGAAAGGTGTTTTGATGTCTGCATCTGGGCGTCTTTACAAGTGCTGGTTGCCAGACCTCTCAGTGTAACCATTAGGATGAGCTTTATCTGTTGCCAGTATGAGAGCTCAGAGACCTCATGAAGCAAATGAAGAAAAGGAGGGATCCAGCACAGAAAATGGCATCTGAGACATGCCAGCTGGCTCTCTCCCTGACTACTGATGCTCTTCTTTTTGGCTGAAAGAAACCTGCAGGGGAATCTGAGTTGCTTTCTTTCCCAGCCCCTGCAGAGGTGGCCGTGTCCCCCTGGTCTGAGCAGTGTCTGTGTCCCCCTGCCAGGCCACATCAGCAGCTGACATGGAGGCTCGCCTGGCCTGCGGGCTGGTGAAGGGGCACGCATACGCAGTGACCGACGTGCGGAAGGTCCGTCTGGGCCACGGCCTTCTGTCCTTCTTCAAGTCAGAGAAGCTGGACATGATCCGCATGCGCAACCCCTGGGGCGAGCGGGAGTGGAACGGCCCTTGGAGTGACACGTGAGTTGGGATGGACAGCTTGTTTCAATGGGAAACTCTTCCCTGTGAGGGTGGTGAGGAACTGGCACAGTTCCTCAGAGAGGCTGTGGATGCCCTATCCCTGGAAGTGTTCAAGGTGAAGTTGGATGGGGCTCTGAGCGACCTGCCCTACTGGAAGGTTCCCCTACTCATAGCAGGGAGGTTAGAATGAGATGATATTTAAGGTTTTTTCTGACCAGAACCATTCTGTGATTCTATAATTCCGTGTTCTTTCGCACTAGTGAAGGATGTTCATAGGTCACCTTTGTGCTCCCAGTCTTATTCCAGCAACATGAGCACACAGCAGCATCAGCCCCTGCCACCAGTGACTGCTGTGATGGCTGGGGATGGGATGAGAAATCAAGGGCTGGTGCAACCAGTGCCTTGGGCCAGAGTCAATTTTGTTATCTTTATGGTTAGGGCTGTGATTGTACTCACAGCCAAATGAAACCTTGCCAGACTGGATTCAGCTCCACTGGTCAGGAAGGAGGCTGAAGCTCCAAGTCACGCTGCACTTACCCTGTGTTTGGCATTTGACCTAACCAGAGCAGCATGGGGACTGGCTCTATACAGTCCTTGTGCCTCAAGTTCTTGTGTGTCCCTCTCCTCTAAGTAATGATCCTGTTCTCTTCCCACAGCTCTGAGGAGTGGCAGAAAGTGAGTAAAAGCGAGAGAGAGAAGATGGGAATGACAGTAGAAGATGATGGAGAGTTCTGGTGAGTCCCTCCTGGGTTTGTCACCACAGGCCATGCCCACAGCTTCCTCCCACCCCATGGAGCATGTACATCCTTTCCATGCATACAGCTATCCAGAGAAAACAGCTATGGCTTCCAAGCCATAGGATCTCTAGTGAAGCTTCCTCCTTGAGCCCATGGGTGTTAGTTTTGATGGCCATGACCTGGAATTGTAAGATGCTCTGCATCACTCAGGGGCCAAACCATCTCACCAGGGTACTGAGAATGTGTCATAAATGTGCTGAACTTCACAGCCTCACCAGGAATATTTCAGTACAGCATTTACCCCTGTGTGGAGAAAGGGCCACTGTGCTGCTTCTCTCACTCCAAAACACAGAGATCTGTCGTTTAAACTCAAGAAGTATTTACTGCAGGCATAGAGAAAGGTATCTCCAGCTCTTTTGGAGATGTTTGATGAATAACTTTTGTTATTCATCAGCCATCAGAGACAAACCCCCACTCTCTAACAGGTGATCAAGAAAATCCCTGCAGTGTACCTTTCCAGGGAATGAAGCAGCATAACCCAGTTCTGCCCTTTCCTGACTCAGGATGACCTTTGAAGATTTCTGCAAATACTTCACGGACATCATCAAGTGCCGTCTGATCAACACCTCCTACCTGAGCATCCACAAGACCTGGGAGGAGGCAGTGCTACACGGGGCATGGACCAGAAGCAGTGACCCCTTGAAAAACCGCTCCGGAGGCTGCATCAACCACAAGGACACTTTTCTGCAGAACCCCCAGGTGAGTAATGGGGCAGTGGGCCTTCTGGAGCCTTCATGTGTGCTTCCAAGTGCTTAACTTTCCTGCAGGGACCTAGAGGGCTGAAATGGCTACCAGACCTCTACTAGATTATTTGTGCATATGGCAATTCTCTGGCACAGCATCACCAGCATCGAGGCCAACTCTATTAACATTATCCCTCTTATCAAGGAGACTGCATCCAAGTGCTTAGTGTAGAGCATCTTGGCACAAGGAAAAAACGAACTGTGCCAGAGGGTAGCAAGATTGGCTGGTTGCAGTCAAACAGGGCCAGGAGTAATTTCCAACAATCTGGACATCTGAATGACCAAATTCCAGTTTTTCTGCCCAAACTTTGACACTGTTAAATTTACCAGGACAGGTGTAGCTGATAGAGCCATTTCCTTCTACCTTGAAGTTCCTGTCCTGCAACAAACTTTTCTGGGGACCTTATTGCTCTCTACAACTACCTGAAAGGAGATGATATACAGGTGGGAGTTGGTCTCTTCGCCCAGTTAACAAGTGGGAGGAGTAGAGAAAACAGCCTCAAGTTGTGCCAGGGGAGATTGAGATTGAATATTAGGGAAAATTTCCTTACTGAAAGGATGAAAACATGAGGAGAGGCTGCCCAGAGCAGTGGTACAGTGACCATTTCTGGAAGCATTCAAAAGGCATGTGGATGTGGCACTTGGGGACATGGTTTAGCGGTGGACTTGGTAATTCTAGGATAAGGGTTGGACTGGACGATCTTAGAGGTCTTTTCCAACATAAATGATTCTACAGTTGTCTAGTCCTGTTCTGAGCTGGAACTCTCATGATCACAAGCCAGGTCCTTTTGAGTCCTTCATCTAACAAGCAGTTGAAGGATGGTCTGGTCCATTGCGGGAGTTGTCATCAAGGATGTGGGAGAGTTGTTTCCAGTTTCCAGCTCTGTATTAGCCTTTTGGAGCCAGACTGTCCCTGCATGAAGGTGGATTAGGAGAAGCTGATGTTAGATCTGTTAAATCCACCCCCACCCATGCCCAGGGATCCTGTATTAATAAGTATCTCCCATACTTTCCTCTCTTTGCTTCTAGTATGTGTTTGATGTGAAGAAGGCAGAAGATGAAGTGCTGATCTCCATCCAGCAGAAGCCCAAAAGGACCAGTCGCAAAGAGGGCAAAGGAGAGAACTTGGCCATAGGATTTGATATCCATAAGGTAGGCTGGGGCTCCTGCATGTTGGCCTGAATGCCACTGTAAATTTGTTGGTTGTGGAGTGGCACATCAGTCCTGCATGACCATATTGTTCATTTAAGCATTATCTGGGTGCTGCTGGGGTGCCATCAGCACAGCCTGTCCTCCTCTAGAGAAGAAGAGGGATATCAAAGGGGACAGCATGGACAACAGGTTGCCCAGAAATCTGTGGATGCCCTATCCCTGTACAATGGATGTACAAGGCCAGGCTGGATGTGGCTTTGAGTTAACTATTCTGATGGGAGATGTCCCTGCCCATGACAGAGGATTGAAAACAGATGATCTTGAAGGTCCAACTGGAACCATTCTGTGATTCTGTGCAGTTCTTGCTAAAAGCAATGATTAGTCTTTTCTCTCCAAATGTTGAAATCTGTTAGACTAATCCTTATGTGTTGTTTGCTGGGTCTGCAATGCTAGGCTGGGATGCAAGAGATGAGTCCCTGAGTCAAAAGAGTTGGGAAAGCCACATCCACGCTTGTTTTCCACCCAGCACAGTTGGGACCATTTTGCTGGTTCTCTTAACTCCAGGTCTCCTGGCACTGTGAGCTCAGTCCCTGCAGTCTTTTCCCCTCCATGGTGGATACCAGTACCTTTTCAGCCAGTGACAATCCACTGACCATCCCACTGTGGTCTCTGCCCAGGTGGAGCTGAACAGGAACTACCGGATGCACACCCTGCAGCAGAAGGTGGCCAGCTCCATCTACATCAACTCCCGCAGTGTCTTCCTGAGGACTGACCTGAAGGAAGGCCGCTACGTCATCATCCCCACCACTTTTGACCCTGGTCATGAAGGCGAGTTCCTTCTCAGGGTTTTCACAGACGTGCCTTCGGATTGCCGGTAAGGAGCACGAGCAGGATGGGGAGGAATTGGCTCTTGGGAGAGAGCCCTGTGCTTTTGGTTTGTGGTTTTCCTGAATGGTCATAGCCTTGCCTGCAGCTGCTCTTTGGCTTTCTGTTAAGGGTGGTCAAGAGACAGGACATCTTTACAGGGTTCTCCACAGACATGCAGAGAAGCTCCCACTCTACTTCAAAGCATGATATGGGAGAGCATCCCAAAACCAGATTGAGGAGATTGGAGTGGGGAACAGAGTCTGACGGTGGACAGTGTGTAGTCACAAAATCACAGAATATTCTGAGTTAGAAGAGGCCCACAAGGATCATTCAAAGATCATTGAGTTTAACTCTTTAAATGAGTGGCCGTACAATCCTTCATCATGCTGGAGCAAGCTCTTTGGGATTGTACTGGGCACCTCTCAAAGGCCACGTGTTTTTCCTTGCAGGGAGCTGACACTGGATGAGCCACCACACACCTGCTGGAGTGGAATGTGTGGCTACCCACAGGTAGTATCCCAGATCCATGTCCTTGCTGCAGCTGGGCTCAAGAATCAGGACTCCCAAGGAGGTACTGGTCTTTCTCTGCCTGTTGTCTGGCCCCAGAGGAGTTGGGAGGTGGTTTATGAAGTGGGACATAGCTGGAATTCATATCCTCAGAATTTTTTTTTTCAGTGAACATGCTTGATGCAGACACTAGAGGAGGAGAAAGTCCATGGAGAATTAAACTCACTTCTTGCAGTGGATATGATCTGGGAGCTGTTATATTTAGGTTGTTACCTGAGACCCTCCCAAAACTTCCCCAAAGCCTTTAGCAGAGGTCCTGTAACAAGCCAAGTTTTCCTCCCAGGTATGAGCAGCTGTAAAAGTCAGGAATTGTATTTTAAGGCTTTCTAGTAAGAAAAGCAGAGAAAGAGCCTGATGTGTGGTATTCATCACTGAGGCTGGATAAATGTCTTATCAGCAGAGGATATACCAAATTCAGCAATAATAATTATCAGGGCTGCCTATCACTATATCCCTGAAAGAAATGACCAGGAACTTTTCTCAGCAAGGACTAGTCAAGTTTATTTGTCACATGGCACAAAGGGAGTCCTTCTACCCTATCTGGTGTTTGGGGAAGGAATTTAACCCTAGGCGGGTGTTTTTTTCTTGTGTTGTTCACAACAGGTCAGTGCACCTGTAGCAGTGCAGGGAAATCTGTAGCCAAAGGTCTCTGTTCACAGAAACAAGGAGTTTTATCTTTCCTTCAGACAAGACGTGGATTCTGGAGTCATAAAACATTTTTTTCCACAAAACCCCCTTGGGAATTGCTTTCTTCCAGCTGTTTTCCAGCTGTTCAGCTCCCACCACCGTCAGTGTGTTTGGTGTTTTCCAATGCAGTGGCATCTCTCACTCATCCCAGGCCAGGCCTTATACACTACTTTGGAAATAGTGATTTACAGATAGGAATTTGGCTGTGGCTGATGGAATCTGAGCATTTAATGGGGCAAAAGACAAAGTAATTTGGAAAAACAGCTGTGAAATCCAGCAGCTGTGTCTCACCAGGGGAGCCAGGTCCTTGCAAACAGAAAACTAGCAAAGAGGTGGTCTGGCAATCAAAATCCCTGGCCCTCAGAAGGGACTTGTTTGTTCCTCACATTTCCGGTGGACAAAACATCCAACTGGTCTGTTTCCATCATAGCCACTAAAGTTCATGGTAGAAAAATGCATTCTAGCAGTTAAATTTCCATAGCAATAGCTCCTTCTCTACTGAAATTCCCAAAACAAGCACTTGTTTGGCAAGATTAAAGTATTCACTAATGGGGGACTTTTTCCTTCTCCTGGAAGCTCAGGTCCCCTCCAGCTGTGGGCTGGTAGCATGTGAACTTGGTAACTTTATCCTCCATCTGGTATTTCCTTGTGTGGAATACCTTTCTCTTCTCCATGGTTTTATTGCTGCCTGACTCTAGGAGAGCAAATGCTGAAAGGAGGGTTGACTAGGATGGTGGAACATTTACTGCAATGGTCAGAAGGGTTTGGGGTGATGAAGGAGTGTTCCTGTAGAATATGGAGACAAGAGAGGCAGCCCTTCCATAGAATCATAGAATTGTTTCTGTTGGAAAAGCCTTCTAAGATCATTGAGTCCAACCCTTAACTCAGCACTGCCACTACTAAATCTTGTTCCCAGGTGCCACATCTACACATCTTTTAATTTCCTCCAGGGATGGTGACTGTACCACTGCCTGTTTCAATGCTTTTGATAACCCTTTTGATGAATTAGTTTTTCCTAGTATCCAGTCTAAATCTCTCATGGTGCAATTTGAGGCCCTTTCTTCTTGTGTTGTTGCTTGTTTCCTGGGAGAGGAGACCAACCCCCACCTCATTACATCCTCCATTCAGGGAGTTGTAGAGAGGGATAAGGTCCCTCCAAGCCTCCTTTTCTCCAGGCTGAGCTCCCCCAGCTCCTTCAGCCTGCTCCTTATCAGATTTGTGCTCCATCCAGACCCTTCCCCAGCTTCATAGCAGTCCATCAGCACCTGCTGCCCAGAAACAATGTCACCTATTAGAATTAAACCTGAGCCAAACAGCTGAGCTCCATGGACATCATCTGGAGTGTGACAAACCCTTTGGCAGGTATCCATCTTCTCTGGTGGGATATGGAGGCAAAGCACTGCATGACACCCCTGGAAAAGGACTCTAAGGAATTACAGAAGCTCCAACAGTGAAAAAATTCCCTTTTTTTCTCCTCAGGAGCTGACCCTTACGTGATCATCAAGTGTGAAGGGCAAAAGGTCCGCTCTCCGGTGAAGAAGAACACGGTTTCACCAGAATTCGATGTGAAAGGGCTCTTCTACCGCAAGAAGCCAGGACAACCCATCATTGTTCAGGTACCTGGCAGGCAAGCAGTGGGCTGAGACATGGATACCCTCTCTCACTTGGAGCCCCCACCTTCTCCTCACACTGTCCACAGCAGACCTGTTCCCCAGCATCGTTAGTTAATGCAGCTCAACCTCTCACCACCGCGGTGACATCTGGTAAAGGCATGTCCTTCCCCCCTCTCACTGCCAGAGTGACACCCCCACACCTCACCAGCTCCCTGGCTTCAGCTCAGTGACCCCTTCACTCTAGTTCATGAAGGCTGGCTGCATCCCTGAAGGAGCTGCCCTCATCCCTGTTTTGTTTCCACAGATCTGGAACCACAACTTGATCAGTGACGAGTTCTTGGGCCAGGTGGTGCTCACGGGGGATCCCAGTGACCGGCAGTCGGTGCACACGCTGCACCTCCAGGACAAGGGGAACAGGAGGTCAAACGATCTCCCTGGAACCATTGCTGTGAGGCTGCTCAGCAGTAACATCCTCACTAATGTCTGAGTACTCAAGGATGACTCTTCTGGTGCCACATATGTGAATATAAACATGCACACATACATATATATAGAGAGAGAGACACACAGAGTCTACCTACCTACCATCTGCAAAGCGTATATCAACCATGCATGCATTCCACTCCAAGGAGCCAATCTTGTGTTTTCAGTGTTAAAAAATGGTGCCTTTTTTTGGGGAACCGCAATGATCCTTCTGCTGGCGTCCTCTGAAGCCCCCCTGGCTGCCACATGGGCTGTGGGACCGCTGTGAGCAGGCTGTGTGTCCCGACAGCCGGGGCACGACGCCCTGGGGCTGTTTGTTTACACAGGCTGGCACACACAGGTGCCACCACGCACGCACACCTGTGGCCACCGCGGTCCCGCCAGCCGCTTCAGTGCATCTTCAATGTGTCTGCTTGGGTTAAGAGTAGTGTGCATGGAGTTGTCTCCCTCGAAATTGCCATGTAATTGCTTCTCTGTGGAGGCACCACAGCAAAGGAGAAGTTGAAAAGCAGATCGGGGCCTGTTGGATGAGTTTTGGGTATGAGTTTGCGTACTGCGACTGCGAGGAAAACGCACCAAGGCAGCCCAAATACACGGGGGGAGCAAGACCAAAGGCTCCATGATTTTGGGGACAAGCTGTCTCCAGCCAGGTCTTGTTCAACCCCATGCAACTCTGAAGTATAGAAAGATGCCAACAGCTGTGGTGGGATAAGTGTTCTCTGGGGTCAAGTTTCTGAAGCAGTCTGGACCCAGCTCCTTGGGTGCCTCCTGAACTCCCGCGGTGCCTGCTGTCTCTGTGTCTCCATGCCGTCCCCATCCCAAGAGCTCACCCCAGGAGCTGGGGTGGGTTGTCTGCTGGGGCAGTTCAGTGTTTAAGTAAGAGAAGACTTGTTCCTCTGAAGGCCAAAGTGTCAAGTTCAAGGGATGGGGAGCTTTGCTCCATGGGCTCCATCTGTACTGCTGCCTACAGCGCATCATTTCTCAGTGCCTCGCTTTCTCAGATTCTTTTTAAAAAGAGTGGGATTTTAGCTTGTACTAGAGGAGCACTGCCACCAGTGCAGCCTGAAAATGCTGGGAATATTTAATTCATGCCAGTGTCCATCTCTCACCTTTAATTTCTAGTCTGCTGTCGTGGAGGATGAGTTGCACTGTCCTAGAGCCAATCTAACGAGCACAACCCAAATGCATCCTTGGGGACGTGTCTAGGGCTACAGTCTGCTCCTGATTTCCATGAAAACTGGGTTAATCTTCCCTATTCCACTGGGTGGCAGAATCTGGCTTCTTATAAACCATCCCAGATAAACCAAACAACAAACCATTGTCTGGCCTTTTGGCAGCTGACTAGGACAAGTTTTCAAACCATTTTTTTTCTCCTGTTGTTCAGGGTTTTTTATTCATGTGCCTTTAAAGTGGTGCAAGTTAAGGGATTTTTCTGTCAGATTTTCTAAGCAAATGTTTTGCAGCCACCTGCATGCAAGTGGAAATTAATACATATGATAAAATGTTTGAATCTTGGTAAATTTTGATCTGAGCCGAGTCCTTTTCCTGCAACAAAAGTGAACAGGAAAGCCTTCTTTTGCTATAGCAAAGGGTTTCTGTTTGTCCTACTAAATACCCATGTTTGTCCTGCAAGTCTGTTTGGGGTTTTTTTAAGTCCCTAAAGGTCTGCTAAGTCTGAAACATGGTAAAATGTTCCCCGAAGTACCTGCTAGCTCAGTTCTTGGTGCAACCAGAAGCAGATGGTGCAACTGCATTGATTTTTGCAGGCTGCTTTTCCCTTTCCTCATCTTCACAGTCCTGCAGTTATGAGTTTGCTTTTTTACCAAATTTGCTTATGTTCTTAGGTCTTGTTTTTCAGGACTTAAAGGCAAGCAGTGGTCCCCATGATGCTGTTTCCAGATCTCAATTAGTCCTGGTTTGCACTGAGTATCCTCCAACTCCAGGTGCCATCACTGGGACCAAGTTTGTTGCAGTGTCTTGCAGAATTGACCTAAATGCTCCTAGTTAGGTAAAGCAACTTTTTGATCCCAAGGTCAAAGAAAATCCTTGAATTTAGGAAGACCAATTCAGAGATATTTGGATTTTATCCTAGTTTTGTTTGAGAGTCATCACTGAAAATAAATGGAAGCAGGATTGTGGGGTTAGAAGGTATGATTTGGGTCTTAGGAGAAGATCTCACAGGCTTCTGTTCAGAGTCATACGTGAGAGGGATGCCCAAAGATACCTCACCTGGCAGGGGGATGAGCTATTTGGCATTGCAGGAACATGACAGGAGCTTTGCACCATCATCAGCAGGTGGAGGTGTCCAGCCTGCCTGCATTAGCCTTGTTTTCTCAGGAAATCAGGCTATGGATAGTTTCAGCAAAGTGGAGCCATTTTTCCAGGAGTGCCCTGCCATGTGCCAAATGGCACCATGATCCCCAAGGAGCAGTGCCAAAGCTCACCAAGGAGCTGTGGTGCCCTGGTACCCCAGGGCAGCCTCCTTCCTCCCTACAGAGAATCAAGCCATAAAGAGAGGAAAGGCAGCTTTTTAATAGCTTCTTAAAAAAAAAAAATCACTCTATATCAGGACCAAATTGTCTTAATATCAGTAATATTTGTCCTTTTTATTAAAAAAAAAAAAGTAAGTTTTGGAAAACTGAGAGCAGAAGCCTTCTTCCCCTACATTTCCAATGGAAGAGCAAAAGTTACCTTTTTTATTCTTCTTTTTCCTTTACTTGTAAAGCATACGAGGGAGGGGAATTATTGAAATGCCATTCCTATTGTTGATGCCTTTTCTCTTTGAATGAAGTAAACAGAAATATTAGGGGGTTTGGGTTTTTTTGGGATTTTTTTTTTTTCTTGGTTGATTTTTTTTTTTTTTTTGAGAGGAGGGCAGGTCTGAAAAAGCACTTTCCAGTCCCTCATGAGTGGGGTAGGACATGTGTCTGATTTATTTCACATTTCTTTTGTTAATCATTTCAATGGTTGCAAGCAGCCTGACATTACACTCTGTGGAATCCATTTCTTTCTGACATCTGCCTGTTAAAGCAGGCTGTGACTTGTCATCATCTCCAAAGGCACTGACGTGTCGTGCTGCACAAGATCAGAGAGTGGTCCAAACAGAAAGCCAATATTGTACAGCTGTAAACCTCCTATAAATAAATAAATTGTGTATATTTTATTCAGACTCCTTGCCTTTGAACTGCTGTGTTCTTCCAGAATGCTTTTGATGGGCACAAGGTGGCTCTGCAGAGCCTTTTGAATTTGTTCAATTCACCAAACTCCATTCAAATTATTTTCTCTGTAGACTTTGAGACTGAGGCAAGGTGATATGCATGAGTCTTTCACACAAGGTTACATTCACATTCCCTGAGAAAATCCACGGTGGGAATGGGTAACATCCTCTGACTATAAACCTTTTCATCCTATGCCCCAGGCTCACCACAGTGCAGGGAACTTGGTTTTTTATGAGCCTCACCTGACTTGGAAAAAGAGCTCTGTAGATTGCTGAAAAAATAAAAGGAGAGGGAGAGAGTTTATGGGCAAAGTAGAAGGAGGAAATGGATTTTGGATGGCTTTCCCTCAGAAAACAAACCTGCACAATGCACATGGGGAGCATTTGAAAAGCCTGGCCCTGCCCATGGGAATCTCCAGTCTTGCTGCTGTAACACACAGACCCAAAGCTTTGGCCTGGGATCTTGCTTCCATCTCAGCTTCCCTCCACCAGCTGCCTGTGCTCAAAGGCTTTGCTGCATGAAGGAGCTGTGGGCTTCTGCAGCCCACCCTTAAGAGCCTGGAGCAGATATCTGGAAAAAGCCCTTTTATTATGGGGTGCAGGTATCTTCCCAGGTTCTTCAGCTTTTTCCCATCTTCTGGGACAAAATGTGACACCAAATAATACATAGAGAATGAGCATCCTACTCCTCTGCCTCCACCACTGAAACGGCTTGCAAGGACCTTTCTTAGGGGCAAAGCTTTACAAACACCTCAGTCCCCCAAACATCCTGATCCTCTCCTGGAGGATGTCCTGAGCAGTAGACCTGGCTGGGCACCTGTGGGGCTGTGATGCTTGATGCTGGACATAGCACAGGAGCTCTGGTGGGGCTTTATTGAGTCTGGCTTTGTGAATATTCTGAAAAAAGGTCTATGCAAGCCTGGATAAGCCACAGGCCATCATGTAGGTGTGGAGGCTGTGTTTTCCCACCAACATCCACTCCTTGATTTTGCTGGTAGTGGGGCAGTGGGCTTAAAAGTGTAGGTTGCTTTGCAGCCCTGCCTGTGTCTGCTGCTGGTGCACACCAGTGTGGGGTTAGGGGTGCTGGAATTGGTGTGGGCCCTCAGCACGTCAGTGGGGAGATGTGCAGAGACTGTGCATGTTTGGAAACCAGCAGCAAGTAACAGAGTAGTGCACAGCTCCAGGCAGGATCCAGCCCAGCCTCATCAAGGGTCCCGCAGCATCTCCTCATCCCTCCAGCATGGTCATTTACCAGGGATTTCAACACTAGTTTCATATAGTTTCATATTAGTTTTCATAGGGGACTTTTTCAAAGGGCTTTTTGTAAGGGCATGTTTTGATAGAACAAGCGGGGAATGGCTTTAAAGTGAAAGAGGGTGAGGTTAGATATCTGGAAGAAATTCTTTACTATGAGCCTGGCACCAATACAGGTTGCCCAGAGAAGCTGTGAATGTGATGTCCCATCCCTGGAAGTGTCCAAGGCCAGGCTGGATGGGGCTCTGAGCAAACTGGTCTAATGGAAGGTGTCCCTACCTATGGCAGGGGGCTGGAACTAGATGATCTTTAAGGTCCCTTCCTACCCAAATCATGCTGTGATTCTGTGATTCTATGGTTCTATGTTTCTATGATAAATTGGGAGTTCAGGGTCTGCCTTTGACCTGAAAGAGCATCTTCATGGAGGAACAGACGTCCATGCTATGGCTGAAAGTTTGTGCTCAAGTACTTCTTATACCTGGATCCCCTATAGCCATGATCTTCCTACCTTAAGCCTGTATACACTCCCTGCCATGTGAGCCTCCTGCCATTCAAAAGGATGAGGGATTTCCAGCAGGAGGGGCTGCAGAGGTAGAAGGGCCTTCAGCAATGGGATGGGTTCATTGCCTGTCCCTCAGAGCTGTCCAGGCACTGACACATCCCTGGCCAATAGCCCAAGTTAATAGCCAGGGTTCAGCCATTGGAGTCTGCTCTGTGCAGGTGTCTGAAGGCTCCCTGCAGTCTCCAAATCCCACCTCCAAACCCAGTGGTGCAGTCAGGAAGCATGTCCAGCCCTGTGTTCCTGGCACAGCCTCCCTCCCTGCCTTTCCACACATGCATGGGTCCTGTTGGGCACACGGCAGGGCTGCCCAAGCCATTCCAACCCCATCGGATGCAATCCAGAGCAGAGCCCAGACACAGCCAGAATCTGCCCTCACATCCACACCAACTATATGGACACAGGGAGGAGGGCTTGAGTCGTGCTGGGCATGGCCCCAGGTTGTCACAAATATCTGTCCTGAGCTTAAAGTCAGCTGAGTCTGCTCATGGCTGAGGGCTGGGCATCAGCAGGGCATTTCTAAGGGCTGGGGAAGGGACCAGGTGACTCTGCTGTGACTTCTACTTTTTGAGCAGAGTTCCTGATCAGCTCTGAAGCAAGGAGGCTCCCTATTATTGCTTCTTACTTCTCCAGTATCACCAAAAAACCACATTCAACTGGGTCCCCAGGAGGATTTCCAGCATCCTCATTCCAAAGTGGAGCACAGAAACAACCTTGATGATAACACTGCAAATAAAAAGCTGTATTTTGCACCTTTCACTAGCTAAAATGACAAGCTTTATACCTAAGTAAGAAACTTCAATGGTGCTTCATAGCACAATTAAAATCCAACCCCACCTTTCTCAGCAGGAAGGAAAAAAGACAGTATCCCAGATTTGGGAAGGGAGTCACCAGGTCAGAGTTAAGCTTCTAGGCAAAACCTCAGCTCTTGAGTTTCCTGGTCCTCAAGTGTTTTCCTGTCCCAGTTTTCACATTTACAAGTGCACAAGGCTGGTGCATTCAAACAAGGATGCCTGTCAGCTCCTGGCCTCACCCCACAGGACCTCAGAGCCGTCTCTTGCACAGCCCAGAGCCCTCTTTGCACAGGGTAGGAGGACCTTTCCAGCCACACTTCTTCCCGGGGATCCATCAGAGCTCTGCACAACGAGGACTTGAAACTTCAGCTAAACTCATAGCATGGGTGCCACAAAAGTATTTTACATGAGCAGATAGTGATAGGGAAAGGGTGCATGGCTTTAAACTTAGAGAAGGGAGATTGCATATTAGGAATAAATTTTTTACTGTGAGCATGGTGGGGCACTGGAACAGGTTGCCCAGAGAAGCTGTGGATGCCCATCCTTGGAAGTGTGCAAGGCCAGGCTGGATGGGGCATTGAGCAACCTGGTCTAGTGCAAGGTGTCCCTGCCCGTGACAGAGGGGTGGAACCTAGGTGACCTTTCAGGTGCCCTCCAACCCAGTCCATTCTATGATTTGATGATACCATGATCCGGGGCAGGCTCCAGGGCTGCCGGAGGACGCACCTTTGGAGAGCGAGGATGCTGCGGGAGCGCGGCGCTTGCGCTTCCCGGGATGGAGGTACCTCAGGCACACCCGCACACACTCACACCCCCACACCACACCCACACCCACGCCAGGGGCTGGCTGTAGCCCGGCTCCTCCCCCGCTAAGAGGCTCAGCCAGGGCAGGCGCTGCCCTCGCTCGGTGCTGGAGGCAGCGCGGCTCCGCGCCGGGCACCAGTGCCCCGTCCCCGCCGCCGTCCCCGGCCATGCCCCGCTGAGGTAAGGCGGAGGGGGGGCTGGCGGCACCCGGGGAGCCAGGCGGGGAGCCGGGGATGCTCGGGGTGGGTGCGGTGGGGCTGCTGTGGGATGCGGCGGGGCGCGGTGAGGTGCGGTGGGTGCGGTGGATGGGGGAGCCCCGCCGGGGCTGCGGGCAGCGGGCGGCATCAGACCTGGGCAAGGGGCTGGGCTCGATGGGAGAGGGGAGACGACGCCACCGCAGACCTGCCAGCAGTGCCCGGCAGCCCCGAGCCAGCTCGGCTTCGGCAGCATGGATTAGCGGCTCGGTAATTTCGAGCTGCTGCTTAATTTGGCTGGGGTCACCTAGCAGTGAGCTGGAGCGAAGGGTGGAGGGCACTGCCCTCCCGTGCTGTGGCGTGCAGCCCTCCACCCCTTTGCTCCCCAGCCCTTTGGACGTGCTTAAACCTGGGGAGAGGCTTTGGGGGATGTCCCTGCTCCATGGATCCACTGGCAGTGCCCCAAGAGCCCAGGTGTGCTCCCAGTCCACTCCACCCTCCCCTGCCTTCCCGCAGCTCCAAACACACCGTTTGGGTGGATAAAGCACGACCTGTGCTCAGGCAGGTGCTGCTCTTCAGAGAACAGCACAAGTTTTCCCTGGCTGCAGCCTAGCACAGATTGTGCCCAGGCTGATTTGGGGGGATGTCCTCCTGGGTCACACCGGTGCTGGTAAGCAGCATCCAGGACCTCTCAGGCTATTTAAATTATTAGGACTGTCCCAGGGAAGGAGCTGAGGCTTGATATGAGATAGGCAATTCCCACAAAGCAGTTTGCATTTTGCTGCCTAGTTTGGGAGCATGGTGTTTTGTACATGGGCTGAGCAAGTACCAAAGAAAAATCCCAGGATTTCATAGGATATTTACAATTACATTGTCCTAAGGAAAGTGGAACAGTGGAACTGACATATCTTTGTGCCTCTTGGAAGACTGGGGTGTGTGGTGGAGGAGCTGTCATGTAGGCAAAATGGAGGGAGAGTTTGAAAGGCAACACACCAGTGGGTCTAAGATTGCCCGGTTGCCCCTTGCTGTTAAGTCTCCCCTGCAGAAGGAGGTGGCAGAAGCTAGAGATGATTTTCTCACAGCCCTGGGCTATGGTGTTGGTGTCAGTGCTGTTCTCCATAGTCTGGGCAAAAGGATGTCCAAGAACCAACCCTGAGGGGTTAACCTATGCATTACATATAGATGGCAAGGACATGGTTGTTGCAAGCTGACTCCTCACCCATCCTCCGCTGTAGGATGCTACAGTAGGGGTCTTACTCTTCCCATCAGGCAAGTGACTGCAAGCTCCCAACACTGGTAGTATGAAGGTAGAGAATGGATTTGCAGCTTTGGATGAGCTTTGCCAAAAATTCAGTAAAAACTTGCATCCCTGTGAAGTCTCCTCCCTACCCTGTGCCTAAACTGCCCCAGGGAAAACCAAAGAGGAACTAAAAAGGGCAAAAAAAAAATCCAGGACAGCACTTCTCTCCTGTTCATTGATGGTCAGAATTGTTTTCACCTGTGGCTTTGCAATCTCTGAGCCCTTACAATTCCCAAATATGTGTATCTAAATTGTGTTTAACTTTGTGGTGATGGCCTGGTGATAAACTGTCCTTCTTCTCTCCCTGACCTGTTTGAAAGCGTTGATTTCTGTAAAACTAGGATGTAGGGCCAAAGTCTCTTCTTGGGCTTTTTGGGGTGAGACTGGAGTAACTTCATGAAGCCGCCAGATCTCCCCACAGACAGTGGCATTTATGAGATCTGAATCCTGGCCAGGGATGACCCTCTTTTCAAAGCAATGTTATTTCTAACTCGTTTCCCCTCCTGAGAGCAGCCAATTCAATCTTGCTAGCTGTGAAGTTTCCCCAGGCCCAGGGCTGCTGTACAGTGCTTCTGTCTTACGCTTGCTAACTTGTGACTTCGCAATCCTTGGGTTGCCATGGAAAGGATTATGCTGTGATTAATGAAGGCATTGTCAGCTAATAGTTTTTTTCAAAGCCTTTCCTGGAGCTGCAGAGAACAGATTCCAAGCCTGGCAGAAAGGGGCTGATAGGATAGGTGGCTGGAGGCACTCAGTCCTGGGCACATTTTTGGTTGTCCGCATCAAGACCATGCTGGCTCCAAGCACAGTCACGTCGGCTCTGCCAGTCCCTTTTGAGGGTGAGAGGAAAAACAGGGGGAGTTTATTGTTCTCTTGGAGCAGAGCCAGCATTTTTATCTCCCAAAGCAGAGTGGGACAAGTGTCACTGTACTAAGGGTTTGGCAGGATATGGGACAGCACGTAAGGCAGCTTTGCACTGTGAAACCATCCCCTCTGCTAGGCAGTGTCCAAGGAGAACTGGTATGGGTTGGACCTATGTGTTTGTGACTTTCTGGTCGCCCAGTCAAGTGCTAGGTCGAGCCAGAAAGCTTATCAGGAGTGCTGCCCCAGCAGTGCCCATGTTTATGTTGTCTGTCCTACCCCTACCCTACCTCCTGATCCCTGCTGTGCCTGGAGCTGTGCACAGAGCCCCTGCTCTGAACTGTAGAAACACCATGGTTGGAAAAGCCCTCTAACATCATAAACTGCAACCCTCAGCCCAGCACTGCCAAGTCCACCACTAAACTCTGTCCCCAAGTGCCACATCTAAACATCTTTTAAATACCTCTAGGGATGATGACTCCACTACTTCCCTGGGCAGCCTGTTCCAGGGCTTGACCAACCTGCAAGGAAAGTTGTCCCACTATCCAATGTAAAGCTCTTGCAGTCAGGCACTAGTAGAGAGCAGAGTGCACTTGTGCCTAGCTACACAAAGGGAGTGCAAAATGTGAAAATCCAATGAAAAATAGGCATTTGAAGTAGATTGAGTACCAAATGAAAACAGGGAAGTTAGAAATCCATAGCCATAAATCTCTGGGGACCCCTTCATCTCTTGGCGTTGTTAGATAAAGTCCCCCTGAGACCTCCCCAGCCTGAGCAGCTAGGTAGCAGCTTCTACCTCAGCCTAGCTGGAATCTAGAAATGGTCCCATTGTCAGCCTCAGAGCAGTCACAGAAAATCACTGAGCTCTTTTTAGACTGCAATCCAGCAAATGCCTTTCTCAAGGTGTTGGTTCAGGTGCTGCCATCCCCTTTCCTGCATTTAACCTGGTGTAATAACACAGCATTTACCCGGGGTGCAGATGACCTGAACACAGTTTCACATGCATGAAAGGAGGTAAAATTTACACTGTAAGGTTGGCTGTAGACCGACAGGTGCCTGGGGGAGAGGTTTGCACTGCTTTTGTTCCTGCACAACCAGCCTGGTCTCCACCTTTGAGTGTGGAGGGAGGAAGATTTGCAAGAGGATATACCTGATGTTACATGGAGTGTTGGGAGAATGGAGCCTCTGTGAATCCTGGTTTTGTCCTCTCTCCCCATCTGACACTGGCTTGTACAGTGGGAGCTGTGCTTGGAAGGGGCTTTGCCCCATCAGACAAAGCCACTCTCTTCAGCTGTTCCTAACTTTGTAAATGGGAGGATAAATCTGGGATCATTGTCTCTGTCAATGTCTCCATGTAAATGTAAAGACTTCTAAGAATATTAAAGAATCATGGAATGGTTTGAGTTGGAAGGGATTTTAAAGATTAGCTCGTTCCTACCCACCCTGCCTTGGGCAGGGATACCTTCCACTAGACTGGGTTGTTCAAAGTCCCATCCAACCTGGCCTTGAGCGCTGCGATTTAGTCTCGTAAGGCTCGCAGGCTGCAGATGGGAAACACCTTCCACCTGAGCAAACTCACCTGCCCAAAACACCAGGGCACAGGGAAAAGGTGCTCTGGGCTGTGCTAGATGGGGGTCAGGACCCAAATATTGGGACCAAGCCCTTCTGTGTTCCTCCTCGTATCTGCCATTGTCCAGAGAGCACATTCCACCCCTCTGACAATTTATCTCATTTCAAGTCATCTAAAACAAAAGTGGTTGCACTGGGGAGAATTCTCAGAAAGGAAAGATGGCCAGAGGTCTGGAACACCTTCCACAGGAGGAATGATTGTTTAGACAAAGGCTCCAAGCTTTTGAAGAGAAGAGATAGGAAGAAGGTATATTAGAGATCCTGGAAGATCATGTTTGCATGGTGAATACAAAAGAAAGATTTTCCTTAATTTTCCTTTCAAATGCAAAAAATTTGGAAGCATCAAATAAAGCTTGTAGAGACCAGGCTCAAAGATAAGAAGAGTTTGCACAATCTGGCATCTGTAGTGCTCCTTATGGCAGAACCCTGTGGATTCTCAAACTATTGGGTTAAAAAAAGCACTTGGACAAGTTTCATTTACGAAAAGCCTCTAAAAACTATAAAGCATGTATATTAAAGGAAAAAGAAAGCTACCCCTTTTTGGCTCTAGAGGTTCTTGAGCTGCAAATTATTAGTTTCTGGGGAAATATTGCAGAGTAATGCCATTGCATATGTTTTCATACTGCTCCTTAGGCATTTCTCTGTCAGAGAGATACAGTAGATGGAGAACCCACAGGCTGGATCCAGTGTGGACTATTTCATGTTGAGCTCAACTCACTAAAAAGTTGTTCATGCCCAGAAATCCTCCTTCAAAGAATTTTTCTAAGATATCAGCCTCACTGCAATTCCTAGTTATCTTGGAGAAGATGATGTGTCAGCACATCATTTTAGTGCAAGTGCTGTGTGTCATTTGGGTCGAGGGACATACAACAAAACCTGTTCTCTTCTTTTTTCATTGAACATATTTTTATTCCAGCTGATACAGAGAGGAGCTTGATGGGATTTCTTGCAGGTTCTGTATCAGATTTCCTGAAAGCCATTAGGGAATTGTCACAAAGATATCAATCAGCTGGATCTCTGCTAGAAAAGCTGGGGTTTGTGTGTGGATTCCTGTGATTTTCAGAGCTGACCTATGCCTTTGTTGGGGTGAGGCTTGCTTTGTAAGTCAGTTTTCCATGTGCCTCATGTGTGTTGGTGTCCAGGAGTTTGAATTTATGCCAGCAGGAGAGGCTGGGAGAAGAAAATGCCTTTTTGGTGGCATCAAGTTGCCAGCCAAGGCAAAGCTCCTACTGAGCTCAGTGGGCTCAGACGGTTTCCCAATAGCAGTGGGGCTGGAAGGGAAGGGGGAGCACACACAAACCACACCACCTCTCATCTCCAAAGCTAGGGTCCTCTTCCCTGGCTGAGGCTGGGGGGCAGGCACACCTCCTACACGGGGAGAGGGGAGTCCAGCACCTGTGTGCTGTGGTGAGGTGGAAGGAGCCCTGCAAGCCCAGCCTGAGCACATCAGAGTGCTGCCTCCCACGTCTGAGCCTTTGGGTGTTTTCCAGCCTCAGTGCAGGTTGCTGTTACGTTGTGATACCCCAGCTATTTCTGTCCTGCTTCTTCTCATCCCTCAGCTTTGCTGGGTCAGTGCCATCAAGGCCAGCAGATTTACCCTGGGCTGAGATGAACTCCAGAAACCATACACACACTGGGTTTGTCTCTCACACAGCCCACACAAGGTTTTGGTATTGGGAAACAAAGGAGTGGTCATTTCATCTGTAATTTCTGTGTCAGAGCCTTCCTCAAGTCAAGTCTACTGAAAGTCTGCATGAGTTCTCCATGGCTGGAAAAAGACTTGTAAGATCTTGGCCAAGTGATGAAGTAAATCAGGACTGCAGTTGATTCAGGTTAATAGTACCAATACAAATTAGGGTGGTGGGTAACAGAGGGTGAAAGCTGTTAGGGCAGCCTTACTGCTCTTAGAAAAAACCTTCTAGATCTCTCCCAATGCCCTGCTATATCTGTTTTTCTCCCAGGACAGACTACTCTTCAGAGTAGCAAACCAGGTCCTGTCCTCCCAGCCCTGAGCTCAGCAGTCAGGGAAGATATTAAGTAAACTGGGCTGGAACAAGAGTCAAGCTTTTCAGATGCAGCTGTGGTGTTGACCTCAGCCAGGGAAATGAGATTTGTCTCCAGAAACCACCGATAAATGACAACTATCAACAGCCACCCATTCCTTTGTGTGTGGAACTCAAAGTACTGCAAAGAAGGGTAGGAACAGAGCAGCTCATTAATGCTGGAATAATTTAAGGACCTGATTAAAGCTGGCTTTCTCATTTAGGCTGATTTCCATAGGAAATTGTGTGGCCACTCTGCCTGTCCCTTTAGATGTGTCACCTAATCACAGTAGTTTGATGATCAAGTTCACTTCAAATTTGGGCTGTAACAAGGAAACAAAGTTCCTAGACACTTCCTGAAAAGACACAGGTGAGCATGGGAGAAATCTGGTGCCCTGCAGCATGATGCCAGTGCCTGTTGGACATTCCAGGTGGGGTGAGAAAGCTATTATGGATGCCTCACCTGCAGGAAAGTCTTCTTAGGAGGGGCTATGGCCTACTGACCATCTAGAAATATTATTTGGAATTTTGTCATTGTAAATAAGGCTTCTGTTAGCACTGCTCCTCACAGATAAAATTCTATCTATTTCTGGCTCTGCTGTTTGCCAGGTGGGAAGTTGGCATGGAGCAAAGTCACTTTACTTCCTGGAGACTGCAGTCCTTTTGTCCATCCAGGCTGTTTCAGGATGCAATGACTTTCACTTTATGCCTATGCAACATCAAACATATAAAATCATGGAATGGTTTGAGTTGAAAGAGGTTTTTTAGATTATCTCATTCCAACCCCCGTGCCATGGGGACAGAACAGGGGCCCCTTCCACTGGACCAGGTTGTTCAAAGCTCCATCCAACCTGACCTTGAACACCTCCAGGGCTGGGACAGCCACAGCTTCTCTGGGCAACCTGTGCCAGTGCCTCACCACCCTCTCAGTAAAATATTTCCTCCTAATATCTAATCTAAATCCACCTTTTTATGTGCCCTTTAGTGACCTATATGAGTGACTTCAGCTCAGCCAGAGGATGCCCTTTAGAGCAGAGTATCCCATGCACTGAATTACACCCAGCAGGAGAGCAGCAGATCAGCAGCAAACAGCCCCTGTGACTCAGAATCCCCAGCTGAAAAATTAATATAACTTTTTGCATGTGCAGCCAATGAGTCAGGGAGTGTCTGTCCCCCTCTCATCAGGACTATTACAGGGCTGATGCCTCCCAGCACTGCCTGATACTGCCCTGAGGGGTGTGATGGTGATTGCACCAAAGGCACCCTGAAAGGGCTCAGCAGAGTCTCCACTTAATTTTACAGTTGCTGTCCAAGCAAAACGACCTCAGGAGTCAGCAGAAAAAACAGGGTTGGTATCTTACCATTTGAACCCACTTCATCCTAACAGCCCTTGCATTTGGAGGCAGAAGGGCCACCCTGAATTTCTCCAGTCCCATGAAAAATTAGAGGATAATGTTAGGGCAGGCTGAAGGAGGATTTCACTAAAAAGCCCAGTAAAGGGGTTCCTGCTGAGACAAAAACCCTCACAGGATTACAACAGCTTACAGAAGTCCTGCTCCAGCCAGCATTAGTAGCACCAAAAGGAGGGAGTCAAGGCCAGATCATTAGGGACCAACAAGAGTAGAGGTGAGACAGCTGCTTATTTTGCTAATTTAAGGATAGAGAGGAGTAGAGGAGCCTTTATTAAAGACATTTTGATCTGGAGTCATAGGCACAGACTTAGGTGTCCTGGTTGATTCTACTGCATGGCTTTGGGGAAGGTGACATCCTCCCTCCATGCCTCAGTTTCCCTCTGAGGATAGCATTAGCCCCTCCTCCATAAACAGGCTGGGATTCAGGAAGGAATAACACAGGATAATATCTTGCTAGAGTGGTTGCTAAAACAGTGGCTGTGGTAAAGACTCCCTTCAGAGAACATTTCTATAGGAAAGAAAACAGAAGTGGGTAATTAATTTACTGAGCTAAGTTCAGTAAATTACCTCTGCCATATATTGTCTGGGTGGTGGAGGGTCATCTAGAGGCTGTTGTAAAATGGAGCACCTTTCCTTAGATTTCTGGTTCCCAAGCCTTTGCAAGGCTGCCCAGATAAGCTGTGGATGCCCTATCCCTGTTGGCTCTTTGAGCAACCTGATCTAGTGGAAATGCTCCCTGCCCCTAGCTGAGGGGCTGCAACAAGATAATGTTTAAGGTCCCTCACAACCCAAATCTCTCTAGGATTCTATGACCTCTACAGAGTTGTTTTCAGATAACAGACAGAGTCTTTGTAGGTGCTTGAGCAATACAGCCAAAGGGTTACACCTATATCTAGGCTAATGGCTAATGTCTGTGGTTCCACTGCAGGGCTGGCAGAGCCTGGGTGGCTCAGAAGGTTCCAGCCTCTCAAACCTGGCCCAAAACAGGATGTACCATGCATGAATCTCCTCCCAAATCCAAGCATTCAGTGCAAAACACATCAGGCTGAAGTCAACCACCACATCTGTGTGCATCGTTTGCTCTGTAAACAGCAGGGATTTACCAGCCCATGAAGGAGCAGGTCCATGGTGACCCCACTGCCACTTGCTGGTCTGCCCAGTCTGGGCTAGTTGGGCTTTTCTGAATCACAGGCAGACAGGTTCTGAGCTCTGGTCTTGGCACAGTGCTATCCAGACATCCCAAATGGCTCAGGACAAGCAAGAGGTCTTCCAGTACAGCCCAGCACTGTGCTGTTCCTCCAAGGAGGAGAATCTTGAGAGCATGTTGATGTCTCAAATCATGTAATGATTTCAGTTTCAAAGAAAAGGCTCAGCTCCTAATTTGTTCTTCTCGTGTGCTGGGCCCTGTGTGTAGGGACAAAACCTGGGAGTTCCCACACAGGTAAAGAGGAGATGGAAACAGCTGCAAACACCATTCAGCCAACCTACAAGCACAGCATTTTCCCTAGATCAGCTCAGCCTGCTGCGCCTGGATTATGCTGAAATTACACCTGACCTCCTTGCAAAAGGATCCTTTATTTGATTAATTATTGTGGCGGCTGAAAACCACTGGGTGGCCGGCAGAGGTTGGTGCACAAAAGGAAATGGCCCTGCTCGGGGGACTGTGCTGAGTGCTCTGCAGGGAGCCGGCATCGGATGCCACCCCGGTCCATTGTGCTGCCTGGGCTGTGTGAAAGCACAGTCAGGGAGAAAAGGTCAGGGCTTTTGTTCAGCTCCTCTACCTGCTGGACTTTTCGAGGAGATTGAATGCAAGGCAAATCTATTGAACTTCCTGCTGAAGGCTTAAAAAATTGATGCCCTGTTTCCTCACCGTCTCAGATGAACAGAGGCTACTGCGTATCGATTCTGTGACCTTCCAGAGGGGGGAGTTTTCTGTGATTTCTTGCTTTAATGCAACATTTGGGCAGGGACTCATTCAATTGAGGTGTCTCTTTCCATGGCACTACTACCAAACCCCTCCCAAACAGAGGTTTGGGGATCAAACCCTTAGTGTCAGTTAAGTGATTCTTTTTTTCCTGCTCAGGGATAGGAGAAAGGAGGGGACATAAAAATGAAACCAGTCCCCTCGGGCTTCTTTTGTAGTCTATGGAGATCAATAATCCTGAGAGATGGAATGAATTGGGCCTTGGAAGCACTAGCATGTCCCCAACAGTCATGGAGGTGATCTTAGAGATCTTTTCCAACCTGAATGTTTCTATGATTCTCTAAGGTCATCAATTCCAGCCATTAACCCAGCACTGCCACGTTCACCACTAAGCCATGTCCCTAAATGCTCCATCCACATACATGCCTTTTGAACACTTCTAGGGACGATAATTCCACCACTGCCCTGGGCAGCCTGTTCCAATGCTTGAAAACCCTTTTAATGAAAATAAAAATAAAAATAAACATCCTAATATTCAATTTAAACCTCCCTGGCACAACCTGAGGCCATTTCCCCTTGTCCTGTTGCTTGTTAGTAGGAAGAAGTGACCAACCCTGCACCTGGCTACAACCTCCTTTCAGGGAGCTGCAGGAAGAGATAAGGTCACCCCTGAGCCTCCTTTCCTCCAGGCTAAATACCCCCAGCTCCCTTGGCTGCTCCTTATCAGACTTGTGCTCCAGACCCTTCACCCTTCCAATCTTTGTTGACTTGATCGAACCCAGTGTCTGCATATAAGCAGCTCAGTCCCACTTTGGGTGTCAGATGGGACTTGGAGCATGAAAAGAAAAGGTTGAGAACCACAAAGACACCCAAATGACAGCACTGTCACGGGAGAGGGAAGGATGGATGCTGATGTGAGGCATAAAGCCACAACAGAGAGAGACACTAATGGACTCCCATTCTAGGATTTGCATGCTTCTGTCTTACTCCACGATCCCCAGGAGTGTGGGTAAACACAGTGACAGGTATTTGCTCCGAGCTCTCCTCTGATCTGTGGTATGGCCAGGATGAAGCAAGGAAATGTTCAGGCATCGCTTTGCACCATCCCTAGGTAGCGAGTGCCTCACAAAGCAGGCTTTTGGCTTTGTGGAAACTTTTGCTTCTATCTTGAATTCTGCTTAAAATCATATCCTGAGGTCCACAGTGTTTTGGGGTTAGTTTTTTGAGTTAGCTAGTTCATCACCTTTTGGGACATGGTGTCAACTCAGAGTGTTGCACAATTGCACAGAATCACAGAATCAATTTGGTTGGAAAAACCTCTGAGATCATGGAGTCCAACCTGTGACTGAACACCACCCTGGCAATAGACCGTAGCACTGAGTGCCACATCCAGTCTTTCCTTAAACACCTCCAGGGATGTGACTCCATCACCCCCTTGGGCAGCCCATTCCAACGTCTAATCACCCTTTCAGTGAAGAATTTCTTCCTGATATCCAAGCTGAACCTTTCCTGGCACAGCTTAAGACCATGTCCCCTTGTCCTGTCGCTGGTCGCCTGGGAGACAAAATGGATGTCCAGCTGGCTACATCTGAGGTAGCCATAGAGGACAGCTCAGAGTGCACCCCCAACATAGCTAAACACACAGGGGGTGTCAGCCTCCTTGGGGAACTGTCTGTAGTGTCCTCCCCTGAAATATGGAAGAGTTTGGGTAACTGTTAGGAGATTAGTAGTGACAAAGCAGAGGACCAAATGGACCACAGAGGTCCATGAAGACACTCAGAGGACTGGAGCACCTCTCTTATGAAGACAGGCTGAGAGGAGAAATTTGGGTTTGTTCAGTCTGGAGAAGAGAAAGTTCTTGGGTGATGTTAGAGCCCTTTCCAGTAATGAAAGGGGCTACAAAATAGCTGGAGAGGGACTTTGGGCAAGGGAATGTAGTGACAGGACAAGGGGGAATGGCTTTAAGCTGAAGGAGAGTTTATTTAGACTAGATATAAGAGAGAAATTTCTTACAATGAGGATGATAAGGCACTGGAACAGGCTGCCCAGAGAAGTGATCAATGCCCCATTGCTGGAAGTATTTGAGGTCAGGTTGGATGAAGCTCTCAGCAACCTGATCTAGTGGAAGGTGTCTCTGCCTGTGGCAAAGGGTTTGGACTACATGACCTTTAAAGATCCTTTCCAAATCAAACTATTTTATGATTCCAAAAAAAGCTCTGAGACCCTGCAGCTGGAGAATGAATCTCCATGGTCCTGTCACTGACCAGTGTAGTGCTTTGCAAAAGCAAACAGTATAGCACAGCCTGGAGCTGTCATCACAGGCTCTGATTAGTGCCACGGATCTTGGTGGAGGAAGGCAGAGAGGATCACATTCCTTTCCTCTGCTGTCTTTTCAAACCCTTCACAGTCTCAGCAGAGATCACCACCTCAGCATTTCACGGTGCCGCATTTCACAGCTTGTGGAAATTAGCAGAGTTTCAACCAAAGTCATTTTATCTCAGTCATTTGATACTGCTAGGGATCTGGTTGTTGAGATTTTTAGCTGGGTCAAAAGAAACAACATTGTTTGCATTTTTAGCCGATCCATGGTCAGCCTGACCAATGAGGAGAGCTCAGCACATGGTTTATAAGTGCACGGTTTTCAGAGAGAAGCCGTATTTTTCATACTGTTCATCTCTACCCAGGGTCTGTTGAAAACCATACCCTATTTTTGGGCACTGAAATCTTTGGCTGGAAACGCTACCTCGTGCACAGCCCCTGACGCTCGTCTGTCACTCACGGTGTGTAGATGACACCCTGTTCATGGGCGGTTTCAGTTACGAGCATCATTTCCCCGGGTCTCAGTTGCACTTGCAGAATGACAGACTGCACTGTGCATTAGCACTGCACTTTCTTCCTGGAGCTACTTGCACGGAAAAAAAAAAAAAAAAAAAAAAGCCCTAATGTACAGAAATGCAAAGCATCTGTGGGTCTCATGCAGCAAGGCTGCTCCTCTTACTGTTTTACTATAGAAACCCACCTTGGTACCTGTGGTCTTTTCATCCTGTAGCTATTTGGCTAATTGATTAGCAGGTTCGCTGTGTTCTTTTGTGTAGGAAAGGTTGTTCTTACCCCAGCTAGCGGGAATTTCATGGGTTTGCAGTGTCCAGATCTGTAGGATGGCCGGAGCATCTCTTTTTGTAAAATAAAAAACCCCAAAACAAACCAGCCAAACAGAACCCCACCCGAATAAAAAACTGCCAGGTCTTCCCTGTGAACATCCGCCCCAAGAAGGAGAAGCCTGACGGGAGTACCCTCAAATCTAATTAGCACCTAATCCTGTGCCTTTCATCAGCACTGTAAGGCTGAGTGTTGCAGAAATAGCTAGAGAAAAAGCTGCACATCTCCTAAAAGAGCCCTTGCAGGCTGTTGTTTAGTTGCACAGTATGGCACACCAAGGAGCCCTTCTGAGGATCCAGGGGTTCCCAATGGCTCTTTACCCACCCTGCTATCAGGTATACCTTTACAGGTCAGCTTGCAGCTCCGCTTGAATTTGTCTTTTTCCCTCAGTTGTCCGGGAAGCTGGATCTGCAGCTGAGAGGGAGGGAATTCTTTACACCAAAACACACCTCTTGTTCAAGCAGCTATTCCTCTCCTGAGAGCAGCATTCACTGGAAATCTGGTAATCACTCAAGTTCTGATCCAAAAGCTGTAGGAAAGGCTTTTCTTGACCTTTAGTGAATTTGGGTCAGAGCTTTTCCAGGAAATCAGGCTCCGTGCTGATCAGGGTGCAGGCAGAGCCCGCAGGCAGGCTGTGTCATGGATGCGCCGCTCACATGAGCAGAGGTAATTCCACTGTTTTCTGCAGCTTATTGCTATTGTGACCTGCCTTGCTGAGGTGAGAGCTTCCTCGCATTCCTCACGTCATTTGTCAGCATGACCTCAAGCTGATCTGTCTGTGCGGAGGCGGCAATTAAGGCATAAATAAGGGAACTTTCTCAGCACCGGTGGCAGGCAGCATGTGGCCAGGTGGTGCTTGCCGTGTCCCCACATCCCCGCCACGAGAGTCTTGGACTGTTTGCTCACTTGAAAAAGCTCGGGGTGTGCTGTCCTATGTGTGAAAAAAACAAAAACCAAACCAAACCAAAACAAAAAAAACCAGTGAATACTCTGTGTGAATTCCCTTTGCTATTTTTTGAGCTCCAGGCAATACCATTGCTTTCCATGGGAACGCATCTTTTCTCTGCATTAAAGGAGATAATGGGTAACAAAACCAAAAGGCTGGGTTTTACTTTTCTGGAGGAGTTAGAAATTACCATTTCTTCTTGCAAGGATGAAGATACTTGTGCCACGGGAAGGGGAGGTGTAAGTGAATGGCCACTACTGTAACACTTCAGCCCAAAGCTCAGATGGGAGAAATGCAGGAGATCATACAGCCATGAAATGGGTTGGGCTGAAAAGGACCTTAAAGATCATCTGGGTTCATCCCCTTTGCCATGGGCAGGGACACCTTCCACTAGACCAGGCAAAACCCTTCATGTGAGCCTACCTATGTGGTCAGTTGTAGTTGGTAAGTTGTGACTGCCTCGGGTGAAAAGCTGAAGGCAAATACAGAGGATGAGAAGATACTTAAATAATTTTTAACACTAAGAATTGTTTGAGCTGGAGCTAATTACCTAGAGAAGTAGTGGGTTGTCTCTGTTGAGAGCTTGCTCGCTGATCAAGCAGCAGGGAAGATTCCTGTTAGTCAAGAAGAGGATGAATGGCTTCCATATTCAGACTGATACCTTCTGACCTGAAAGCCCTGCTTCCCATTCAGGGCTCTAGGAAGAAAGAGTGCAGAAAAACTGGCAGGCTGTCATAACTCCCAACCATGCCAGCTTCCAGATGGACAAAGACTAGGAGAAGTAGTATGTAGTGAGTGACATTGCCTTCCTCCTTTCTGCTCACTGTCACCCACAGTCAATGATTAGAGATCCCCAAAACTGGCGAGGTTTGTCAGCTTAACCACATTCAAGAGCCATTGTTTTCCTTCCTGATTGTAATCCTGGCTTTGGTAAGGACAAAGGTGCTTGTCTCTGAGGGTGTAGGTCTGACCTTTTTATTCACCATTTCTCAGATGAACAGTAAAATACACTGGAAAACCCTTAATCCTTCTCAGATCTCTTGCAGGAGGGCAGGAGGTGAAAGCAATAGTGTGCAGAGAGCACTGATGTGTTAAATCTCTTTGCTCAGCTAAGGTGACACATGTTTCTGCTAGTCAAGTGAAATGGAGACAAGCTGAATGAAATTCTGGGGGTTTTGCAATTTAAAGTGCACCAGGTGTTCTCCAAAAGACAGGCTCTGTACCAAGATGGGTATAGTTGGGGACAGGCATTGAATTTGAATGCACACACCCCATAAATTAATTATTCTTTTTTTTTCATTGCACTCGCACTCGGGAAAATCATCTAGGGTGCAGAATTTCAGGAGAAAGGAATAGATTTTACATTTAGAGTGAAACACCTGAATTTCTTCTGACCAATGCTTAATAAGCATGTGCTCATGGAGGATTAGCACTGTGGAGTGTTCCCCGAGGAAGTATGGCCAGTCATGTGGTTGGTCATTCTGGCCCTGAAGTGCCAACAAGGGGCACAGAAGTGCCAGTTAAAGAGATTAGAGCAACCCCCTTCTTTGCAATTGCAGGATAATGGCTTTGTCCAGGTTGCTCAGACTTTCTCCCTCCAGAGCCAAACTCTGTTGGGTTCCTTTTGTATTGAGGATCTCTTCAGAACCAGGAAAGCCCCAGTGGGGATCACTGTGGTGCTGACCTCATCCTGAAGCACTCCTTGGCTGCTGTTGACCACAGCTTGCAAGCAGGTGGCTTCTATAGTTCCATGTCACACATCACTCTGCATCTAGATGTAGCTTAAAGCTCCTTCAGCCTCACCCCACTGCCTCCCTCAGATGATGCTCAACCAGTGATGGCCAGAAAGCCGCAAAATGAGCCATATTTACAAAAAATACACTTTCCAGGGCATTGTCTCTGTGCCATTGTGCTACAATCTGAGTGATTTGGGAGAGGTGCTGGGTATGTTTCGTTTAGCCCAGCTCATTTCCCAGACCATCTGTAGAGCTTCTCACAGGACAGGGATTGAAGTGCCCTACACTCACCTGCCAGCGAGGGCCAGAGGGTCCAGATGGCTGTTTTGTTCCACCAGGGCCCCCATGAATTAGTGGGCAGCTGATCTCTCTGGTGCTCAGACAAGCCCAATCCTTCTTACTGATCCCTGTGGGAAGAAGAGGCAGGGGAGTCTGCTGCTTCCCCTTTGGGGTGTTCCCTGCTGAGTAAGCCGTGGGGAAAGCTGGCTCTCTGTTGTGTACAACCACTCTTGCAAAGGCATCAAGAAGGGACTGACAGTGCATTGAACAAGGTCAAGCCTGGTGGAATGGGCTTAGGCTAGACCTTCAGAAAATAAAAATAAAAATTAAAAATAACCCACAAAAGATTCTGGGCACCAAAGCCCTGTTTAAAACCAGACTGGATTTGGTATGTAAATACTCTTCCAAACCTGGTGCAAGCTTTGGAAGAGTATTGAGCATTACCACAGGCCAAGCTAAGCAGGATGTCCACACACCAGGTAGTTTTAATGCTGGGAATTCAGATAACCTTGGAAAGGTGCTTTGCTTCAGCAGCAGCAGGACAAAAACTGAAGGAGCAGTTCTGAGATGTGGACTTGTGGCTTTAGCCCAGCCCGTTGAGATAGATGTCCCATGCATGGTTTCTGCAATGTGGACACCCAGTGGGGCCAGCTCACCTAGGTCACTTGGCTAATTAGCATAAAATTTATTCCTGGGATACTTGGGAGCTCCCTTGTTGGGCAAGATCCCTGTTTTTCAGAGAGAAAAAGGGAGGAAAGTAGCTACTAGATGACTTGTCCATAGCAGATGTCCTTCAGGCAGGGAACTCCAACTGCTATCCAAGTACCCACCCCAGTGTCCAACACTGACCCCATGATCATCATGTACAGACCTCTGAAGAACCTCCCACAGTGACTGCTCTGAGCCTGATTTCACTGGAATAGATTCTTCAGCATCCCTAGGCAGTCTGCCTCAGGGCTTGCTGCTTGGCAGGGTTAGAAAGTTATTTTCAATCCATGTGAATTAAAGAGAAGAGTAATCATTTAATGTGCTACAGAGAAGGTTCAATCTTAGAATTAGGAAAAGTGCCTGACAGCCTTTCAATTATTAAAGTGTGCACGTGATTTTCCACCATTCATCTACCTTCTAGGAAAAGCAAAATTAATTCATTAAATACGGCCTGTGGCCAAAGTTTGCCTAGTGAGTATTTCCTAATGAACAGTGATGCCCTGGCTGCTCTTGGGACACCAGTTCCTTTCCTAGGCAAAGCAGAGGGTTTGTGGATCATGTAGATGGTTTTAGCAGATGGATGTTTTCATTAAGGTGGTTGAAGGCACTTCGATGGCAAAAGCCTACAAATTTCAGTGGGGTAGTTATCTACTTCATACATGTGCTCTGTGAAAATGTAGAGGTGGTGTAAAAAGGGAATAACTGGAAATTCTGTTGAGCCTTTACAGTCTCTGCAGGAGCTAATAGAGATAAATCCTACCTTTCTAGCTAGGACAAGAACACCTCTGTTTCCCACTGCACCTGAGAGGCTACAGAAAATTCAGCCAGCAGGATCAGCACCAAAGGCCTGATCCCTACCTTGCTGAATGGGATGCAAACAGTTGCTGCTGGTGAGAAAGAGAGATCACATTCCTTGCCTTGAGGAAAGCGTGTAGGGACACTGGCATGGGACATTATTGTACATTTTTTTTCACGAGACTGGGCTTGTCTCTTTGGGACATTCCACCTGGTGATGAATATGGGGAGGATGAAAAGATTTCTCCCTCCCATCCCCCTGAGAAATGTTTGCTTTTTAGTGGTGGGAGCATAAAAATAAAATTATAGCTAAAACTTGAAACATTAGGTTTTTAAAATTAGGTTTTTATGATGAGTCCTGATTATTTTGCCGCTGTGAAAGGAAATAACTTGTGTCCTGCAAGATTATCCTTCATCAGCCTTCAATGTCCAGTGTCCTGTGGGAATTGTGTCTCTGAGACTGAGAGCCTTTTCCCCTGCTTCTTAAGGCATGAGTATTTTTACTATGCTGGAAAACATTCCACAACATAAACACAAATATTATTGATTGCCATGTAGCAAGGATGACTTAGAGATTAAAAGCTGCAGAAATTCAATTCTTTGGAAGCATTTTTCATTCATACAAACCCAAGACATTTAATTTTGGGAGCCATGAAATGGCACCAGAGCAGCAAGCACAAACTCAGGAGAAGCATGGGACTTTCCCATGTAAATCCCACAAAGATACAATTTACACAACAACTGGAGCAGAGAGTGGAAATACTCCATCCAATCCAATCTTGGTTTCAGGCTGTGGTAGGGGACTTGATATTTTCTTTCCACTCTTGGAAGCAGTTTGGATAGAAAGATGAAAATCCATCCAGCCTCGGGATGTGCTAAGGACAGTACTCCCCATCTCCATGTGCTTTAGCTCGTACCACATGTAATAAATCAGTATCAGTGTGTTTGCTGGGTTAATCCTTGGATAACTTTCTAGGACTCCACGTACAAAATATTACTTGCATAAGCGACCTCCAGTCCCAGTCTCATTCACCATGGTGCCAGCATTAATCTGGATGTATTTAGAGGATTTCCCTCACTGTCTGGAATTAATATTATGAAAGCATTGGGAGTTCCAGTGCTACTAGCTCTCTTTCACACCTAGGGCTGTGGAAATGCAGTAGGATTGGGACAGTCCCTGAGCTGAGTCTCTTGAGTCAGGGGGAGAGTCATTAATTGCTGACTTCTTTTGATTTAGGTCCATTCCTGGTGATTGCTGATGTGTTTATACAGGAACCATGGTCATTCTACGACAGGTAAGTGAATCATTCCTGTCTTCAGCTTCTCCAGTTTTACTCCATCACCACAGGCACTAATTTTTTTTTTTTTTTTTTTTCTTTTGGAGGGGAAGGGTCAAGTCAGATTATTTTTGTCCTGTCTTATTTCCCTAAAAGGACTGTTACAAGATGCAGAGATACTCATTAGCCTTAATCCTTGATTGGCTTAGAGGAAATCATTGCTCTGTGTGTGTAGTCCAGATTAACCTCACACAATGTTCCACTTCTATTTTCTCATCTGGGATGGCCCAAAAGCTGAACATGAAGCCTGGACATGCAGAAGAATAAAACAACTTACTGCCTGACTTAAAATATCTGGTCAAAAAAAGATTTTTCTTTATTTCCAGGAACAATTCTGCTTTGGTTGTGTAAAAATTGAGTCTTTTTGCACATTTAAAAGAAATTGAGGGATATGAAGACAGTCTGAGAGAGTTGGGTTGAGAAGAGGAAGGAGAAGAGAAGGCTCCAGACAGACCTTATATCACCTCACAGTACCTAAAGGGAGCTTGTAAAAAAGAATGAGAGAAACTTTTACTTTGGCCTGCAGTGATGAGACCAGGGAAGTGCTTTTAAACTGTGAGAGGACAAGTGTAGATTAGATATTAGGAAGAAATTCTTTCCTGTGAGGGGGAGGCACTGGCACAGGTTGCCCAGAGAAACTGCCTCATGCCTGGCAGTTCAAGGCCAGGTTGGATGGGGCTTTGAGCAATCTGGTCTAGTGGAAGGGACCCCTGCCCATGGCAGGGGATTTGGAACAAGATCCTTAAAGTCCCTTCAGACCCAAACCATCCTATGATTCTACCAATTGAAGAATTAAGTTGTGTAGCAAGTCTCATATAGATTCTGCAATAATTTAGGGCTTCATATTGTAGTGTTTTCCCTTTGTCTAGGTATAACATGTCTCACTCTCAGCTTCTCACTTCCATGTCTCACCTGGGGAGCACTGACAGTCCCACCACCTATCCTGGGCTGGGGCTGCAGACACTCAAGTGTATTTGTCAACACAGCCAAGCATTGATGCAATGGAGAAAATCTACCCAATAATTTTGATTGAATTCTGTGTCTTGCTTGGTAAATCTGCTTTTCTCCAGCAGAAAGCACTGGACTTTCGAAGGAACTCATGTAGTTTCAGTTCACAGCAGTGACACAAAGAGCTGAGGATAGCTTTGAGTGCAAGGAATGCCAGAGATCTTGTGGAGCAACTGAAATGCTTTTTATAGCATTTCCCCAACCTGCTAGAACCTGAGCCCAACAAAAACAGGCTGCACTTTGGTAGGGCTGTGCAGGAGCCTTCCAAAGGCTCCAAGGCATTGGCCCCCTGCACAAACTGGCTGATGCAGTTTGTGATGCCAAGGAAAATTGGTGTGGAAATTGAAACAAGTTAGGCAAAAAGGTCAGAATAGCAGATAGAAACACCATGTTACAGCTCTGTCCAGGATGCTATCACTCCAGGCTGTCTGTCATGTCTCTCTTTGGGGCTTACTGCTCTGTGGTTCAGCTGCTGGAGCATAGTTTTCTGTACCAGTCTGAATTCACTCCTTGCAAAGCTTTAATCAAATTGAGCACCTTGCCCATTATCTAAAAACAAAGTGTTTTGTCTAGGCAACGCTGCAGTGTGCTTCTGAATAATTCTGGGCACTCTCCCTGTGGGTTCAGATGCCAAGCAGTTGCTGCCTAATGTCAGGGAAATAGGTTTGTGTTGAATTTGGTCCTTACTGCAGACATCTCTGCAGCATGGATAAGGTGAGCAACCACCCCTCTGTAATGAATTAAGCTGTTAGCAGGGACAGTCCCTTTCTGAAGTAATTTTATACCAGTTTGTCCTGATGTCTTAGGTTTAGCTTTCATATTTTTCAGATTCTGTGCTGCCTGGGGGTGTAGTTTTGAGCCTCACATTAGGTGCCAGTAAGCTCTCCTCACAGAGCAGGTAGACAAAACAAATCCTTTCCTGCTGAGGACCAAGGACAACTTTCAGCCCAAAAAGCATAAACAACAGTGGACTGAAGAGAGAAAACAAGAAGGATGGGACCTCAGAACCTGAAGCTGTAATTGGACAATTAAATACCAATATGCAAATGAACCAAAACTTATAAAAATGTAATACTTTGTGACCCATCAGCCATTTGTGTGACCATTCTTAGTCCAGCCTGGGTGTAGCCCTGGTCAGGCTCTTGTCCTGCCCAAGGTGGATCCTGGAGGCCTTTCAATAAATATCTACTTTATTCTCTAGCTCTGTCCAGTCTCTGTTTCAGGTCAGCCTTCCCAAGGCTGACCCAGTCCCATCTAAAGGTCCTTTCTGAGTCACATAGGAAACATTTTGCTCTCTGTTGCCCTAAAGACTGTTGTTTATGTGATGCTTAATTGCAAATAGCAGCAATATTTGTGTTTTGCCTCCTTCAGTTTTGCTGTAAGATTTTGGAAATACTTCTGTGTTGTTCATGACCTGTATTACATTCCAAGGAGCTTTCTCTCTGTCTTTTTTTTTTTTTTTTTCTCATTCTTGAATGTGCACAACATGCTTAGTCCTGCCACCCTACCCCTTTTTTCCTGAAAATTTTCTCCAACAAGGTCAAACAGAACCCCAAATCGTCACCTGGGATAGATGAGCACGGAGCATTTGGCCCTTACTGCTTGGTTTCCATCCACCTATAAATCCAGCAATTTCGAAGATGGGCCTGTGACATTGCTTCTCTTCTCTTCTCCCATCAGAGCAATTCATACCAGGGTGTCCCTTAGGGAGAACTGAGCACCGAGGCCAGCACACAGCTCCAGCCAGGAGGAGAAAGCACACAGAGCTTTCTGCCTGCCCTGTGCCTTCCACCCAGTAATCCAAAAGAAAAGCCAATATTGTTCCCCAGCAGGGGCCTGCAGGGAGCCAAACTTATCAGCTTTAGTCGCTGGCAAATTACTCGTGGCAAGTCTGTTTCCATGCACAAAGAAAGGGAAGATGGAAAGGGAGGCCTTCCTGAATTCCTGCCTTGGCAGCCTGACAAGTTTGTTTGGCTCCACAGCTCAGCAGCAGCTCGTTCATGCACCTTCTGTCTGTTCCTTAGAGTAGGGACATTTTTGGAGCTGGAGTGGAGGCAGGGAGGGTGTGGTGGTCCTGCCGCAGCACAGCCTGCCCAGGCCCAGGGCTTTCCTGCTGGCACATGGCTACAGACTGCTGCTGCTGCACGGCTCTTCCTGCCACATCCACCTTCTTGCTCTTGTAGGCAGCCCTCAGACAACCCAGTCTTAAATCCAAGCTGCTGCAAATTTGCTGTTGCTGGGCCAGCCCAATAGAAACCAAACCCACTTATCTGCTGGGGAATAAAACGTGCTGCAAAATCTAAGTATTTTGTGGAGGAGTGAGTTCTGCATCAGGAGTTGGACTAGGTGATCCTTATGCATCCTTTCCAGCCCAGGATGTTCTGTGATCCTGCAAATCTCATCCATTAAGCTAGACTTTTCAGATTATTTTATCTGTGTTACCATAGTTGCCTGATTATGTCCAGACCACATGAGGAGCATCACTGCTGTTGCAGGTTTCTCCCATTTTTAGTGTCCCCCTAACCTGTTCCTGCAGTTACAGGGAGAAAAGTGGAAATAAGAGCTAAAAGAAGGAGTGGAGACCTAATCCAAGCAGATAAAGGAAACCAAAGTTCAGCCTGATATTAAGGTCCTGGGTGATCGAGCACAGTGGATGCCTCACACTATAAAGTTCTTTTCAGCTCAACAGCAAAACAAGGAAGTTGTTCCAGCTATTTTAGAACTTTGCAGGAGCCAAGGCTTGGTCAGAGACTTCAGCTCTGCTCTCCTGGCTTGTCAGAGCTGCGGGGGAAGGTGACTCTTGGGGGCAATGCCAACATCTCACTGTTTCCTTGCTCCTATCCCCTCTGCAATTCCTGTGACATCTCTGGCATTTCTTTGCATGTAAAGTCTGCGGTACAGCTTCAGCTTTAAACCCCACAAGGCCTACATGAACAAGATGGTCCTTGATTCCTTCATGTTTCTGGTTTTTGAGGATATTTGTGGCTTCCTGCTCTCATGTCAGGAGTGGCCTTTAGATAAAATTGTCCTTTCTCCTTCTCAGTGTTTGGTATACAGAGTTATAGTTTACCTCCATACCCTTGGAATTGACAAAAATTCTACAAAACCTTTTCCCCCCAACTTGTAAAACAAGCTCTGCAGTCCTCCTGTGGTGGCAGTAGCCCTTTCTTCACTATTCCAACTTAATTTCTTCTTGTTAAGACCAGAATTGCACCTTGCAATGCAGGTGAAAGGGATTTGTGAAGTTGATAAATGGGTAGAAATAGCTGTTGTGACTGCCAGCGTTTACAGAGTCTCTGTTTGATGCTCCAGGAGATGTTTTCCTGTGCTGGGGATAAGAATAGCAGAGACCAGGTCTTGAAATCTTTCACAGACATCTTCCACTTAGGCTGTGTGAGCACTGGAGCTGACATACAGAGTTCTGAGCACACTTTGAGCTTTGCCAAGTGATTCGTTGTGCTGTGTGTTTTGCTAGCAAGGAGGAAGGGGCGGGGGAGAAAAACAATGCTATTGTAGGTCTGCTTGGGGCTCATCTGTAATCATGTTATTATAAAAAGCAAAGTGTAACTCTGCTGTTTGAATTCTCTTCCTCATAAACACTGAATAATTTAGGTCTTCCATTTATGCCTTGTATCTGTCTGATCTATGAGTCTGAGGCTTCCCTAGATAGCTGTAATGCAGCAGTGAAAAGTCCAGCACAAGCCAACCAAAGGGCACATTTGCATATAGATTGAAACATGAATCGTTGGGAGCCATTCATTAGTTGCAGTGCTCAAGACATTTGGCATTTTAACAGCTCTTTGCATCAAATCCTTTCCATCAGGTTTATGGGACAATTAAAGTGTGCAGGGGTTGCTGTGTGCAGAAAATGAAGCTGCAGGCTAGGGAGATGTTCTTGCAGTGCTATGGCTGTGGAATATAAATTGTGTGATGTCAAATAAAGGTAGAGCAAGCAATCTCAGCCCTGGTGTGGAGATACCTTCTGAGAGAGCCTGTCTGAAATACATTCATTCCTGGTTCTTGATACCTCAGGCAAACCCCCAGGATCCATCTTCCCTGAAGTGTATGCACTGAAACCTTCATCTATTTGAATTCAAGACAGAGAAGGCTTGGAGTGAGAGTTGTTGTATGTGTGGCTGCCTTTAGTATTCCTTTTTTAGAGGCAGTAACAAAATACCCAGCCAACAGGACAGTCATTTGTGTGTATAGGAAACTTCAAAGGACTCAATAACAAATTTTACCTTGACTCAATCTTGGGGACATGTGTTTCCCCAGGGAGAGCTCTTGCAGAACAGCTCATACATCATCTTGTCTTGTTTGATTGTAACTTCTCCCTGACTGTCAGAGCCCTTAAAGATGCATTTAACTTGCTGAGACCTGTCATCTGGAGCAAGAAGAGAGGAATTCAGCTCCTCAAACTGTCTCTTTCTCTTGAACCCTCCAACTCATCATAGCCTAAAGTTGTGTCAGGGGAGTTGAGACTGGATATTAGGAAAAAAAAATTCCTCACCGTAAGGATGCTCAGGCACTGGAACAGGCTGCCCAGGGCAGTGATGGGGTCATCATCCCTGGAGGTATTTAAAATATGTGGCACCTGGGGATGTGGTTTAGAATGTTAGGTTAACAGCTGGAGTTGATGATCTTAAGGGTCCTGTCCAACCTAAATGATCATTCTATGATTCTATAGCCTGACCCTGAAGAAGTCTCACTGTATTTAGGTGCTTTCTGTAAGCAAAGAATAAAATCCTGTCATGAATATGAACCTCACCTGACCACTCTGCACCAGCTGGTGGAGCTGGGGGCTGCCAGCCCATCTATCAACCCCTTTTAGGAGTGAGGTTTGGGGAGGGAGAACAGAAATCCTTCACTCTCATCCACCCCACATCTTATCCTGCTGCTAGGGATCAACACAAGTGTTGATTTCCCTTGGTCATCCAGCTGTGGAGCCTCTGATTACTGTTCATAATGGGAGGAAGCATCTTCATCCCAGCTGTGCAAGCAGCAGAGCAAAGGAGCTCCCATCCCATCCCATCCCATCCCATCCCATCCCATCCCATCCCGTCCTGTCCCGTCCCATCCCGTCCCGTCCTGTCCCATCCCGTCCCGTCCCATCCCATCCCATCCCATCCCATCCCATCCCATCCCATCCCATCCCGTCCCGTCCCGTCCCGTCCCATCCCACCCCCATGCCCTCATACCCCCCTGCCTCTGTCTGCCCTCCACTCTCCCAGATGTGTCTCCCAGCTGTTAGCTGGACCACCTTGTCCATAACTTTACCAAAATCATATGATTCACGTGTACTTTTAAATTACGTAAGTTATGATTTTTTTTTTCCTGTTATTTTTACTCAGGTCAGTTCTCAGGTGGGATACATAGGGACTGACAATTGGAGGGATTGGAGTAAAAGGTAGACATTTAAGCCAACATGTTTGCTGTAAGGAGTGTTTGTGATGTGACATCCTCAGTGCAGGGTGGGACCGTGTTTGCTGCCTTCTCCTTGTACAGAAGGCTGTGCAGCAGGTGCTGTCTCTCCCTGTTTGAGGTGACCTTCATCTTCATCAAATTCCTCCTGCAGGATTGGAAAATGTTTGACAGCAAGGCATTAAAAAGGGAACCCTCAACATTTCATAGATTTGGGGTTACAGACACTTCTGTGGAATGACTCTGATGTACACCAGTGAAGGATTTGGCTCTTATGGTGTAAAATTAATTCCCTTTACAAGACACAGCACAGAGTAGACGACAGCAGTTTTCCTAAAGAAACCCACTTAGCTCTGGCTTTTGCAATCAGGTTCAAGAGGCTGAGCACATCTCCTGGGGCCCAGGGGGAGAAAAGAAATAACAGACCTTTTCCAATAGCACAAATAGCATTTCTTTCTCGGGAGAAAGTTGAGATGGGGGTATAGAGAATGTCTGTCAGGATGTAATGTCCTGGTCAATAAATAAAATAGTTTAATTGAAATTAAAAGCTGAATTTGGAGACAGAATTCCAGTAAGAACATCAGAATTATACTTTGCATGTCAGACTTCAGCAAAATGCAAGTGTTTTCCCTAAAAGCTTTGTTTATTTGTTTTTCCTGTTGCATTACAAGTTTTGGTGAAATGAATCTCTAAGGAAAATTTATACTGAGCATTTTTGAAGGGTAAATCTATTTTAAGTCGGTTCATAAATGTAGCCAGAATAGTCAGATAATTTAGATGTTTGTTTGTATTCACATAAGGAGACTTCTGAAAAAGAATTCAAAATCTATTTAAGAACAAAGAAAATTCAGTACTGGTAGTGAAATAACCCGAGCTAGGCCAGTGAGCCAGCTGCCACTTTAGATACTTCTACTGGAGCTTTTGACAATGGGGGAATGAGATGAGTAAGTGTGGACTGGGACTTGGGAATTTGTATTCTGATACTTTGCCATTTCCATTTTGCTGCCTCTGGATATATGCACAGATACTCCTCCAGTGGTCAGCAGTACTGCCCAGCTCCTGCAGGGGTTGTGCATACATGTTGCAATGTAAGGGAATTGCCCTTTCCCTGTTGGCCACACCCACATGGGTAAGTTTTACAAACATGGGAAGGTGATGTGATGGTGGGTCAGTCCTCTTCTTCTCTGCTTCACAAATCAGCCCTGTCTGGGAGGTGGCACAAGGGAGGTGGCATTGGCAAAGGAAACCAGCTGCTTTCTCACACTGGGCAAAAGTCAATCTTAAAAATTGACAAAGATTTCATCCTCTTGAAGGCAATTTTTGTGAAAGGAGAAAACTTCACCAGCTGTAAATTATAAGGACTTCTGTTCCTGAACAGAATCTACTCTAAAATTCTTAAGAGAATTATAGTGGGCTGAGGTTGGGAATGTATATCAAATGTTCAGATTTGTTCAGACCCAGATCTGTCTTGCTTGGCATTCTGTATCCAAAATGACTGTTGCTGAACACCAAGGGACTAGTAAGCATACACTGTTATTTCCCCAGAATATTTTCCTATCCTTCAGCTAATTTCCTGGCCTTCACCTCTGACTTTTCAGCTTGGTTATTTCCCAAGCCTGATGTGACCTATTTAGTTAGCAGTCCCTAATGCATCTTCTTCCAAACACTTGTACAATGTCCTTTACTTCTCATCCACCTCCACAGCTATTTTTTGAACCTACCCACCACTGAGTTTGACATCCCCTTAATTCTGGACCAAAGGAGTATTTAAAAGAGGTATCTCATCTGACCTGTCCCACTCTGCCCTAGGCAACCTCATGGTCCTTTGGTGTGCCTTAACCTTGCATACCCATCTGCATGTCCTGTCTGAGGCAATCCCACTTCTGTCCTGACGGTATTGCTCCCTCCCAAATCTTCTGCCAAGAAGCAGATGTCCTCCACCCTCTCCTCAGATCCACTTTAGCAGAACCCAGGAGAAGAAGAGGTTGGCTTATCCTGCGTGCTGAAGAAAGAACCAAATCATGCTTGGTTTTAAGGTTAGGAAAAACACCTTTCTGGGACAGTGATTTGCCCACCATGACTCAGAAGCCTTCTGTGCAGCCCGTGCAAATGCAATGTGAGCAATTTATGTGCATCCCCTACCACCCAGCCAGGCGTTTTATTGCCAGAACCATTGCTGGCAAATGACTCTTAAGGTCACACACTGCATTTTCATGATCTACAAATCACTTTGTGAGGGCATTTTACTGCCCCTTTACCCCATAAAATTGCTAGATTTGGTATGAGGTGAACAGGCAGTCTTTCCAATTACATAGATGCTGGAAATTACACAACATTTGCATCCAGAAAAATGCAGTGGGGACATTAACCATATTTCCATGCTGATACTGTCAGCTAATTCCTGAGACATAGGCTTAATTAATATATCTACATGATAATATTCTTGGCAGCCTCAAAATTAAAGCTGTATGGCAATTTTTGAGTTTCTCAAAGCAAGTATAAAATTGATGAGTATTATTCACATTAATTAATTTTCCATCACGTGATTTGGATTGCATATTAGCTGCCAGTTTCTGAACAGGCCTCTATGCCGTGCTAGGTTCCCTGAAAACCCCCCAACCAAACCAAAATTTTGGTTCCAGGAGTAACATTTAAGAAAACTTATTTGTAATGCAACCCTTCTCAGGATGGGTTTTGGAGGCCATATGCCCCTTGTGAAGCATATGCAGAATGGACTGTCCATGTAAGAAAATACCCATGAGGAATATAAGAAGTACCAAAACTACAGGAATTATTTGCTGTGCCGAAATGCCAAGCTTACTTTTTTTTATGGTTTCATTCTTCTAGCTACTAGAGTTCAGGAGGCCCATATGAGTCTTATCCCACTGGCAATCTTGCCAGCTGCCATTCCTTAAAAATTTCATATAAGAAATAGGTCCAACTTCCTTTTCCAGGCTGTGACTATTGCTTTGTTTGCAGTGGCTAGGGATTATTTTGTGGGACTTGGATTTTGAAACAGCTTTCTGTGTTAATGTATGTAAAAAGGACTGATGTCTGGCTCATGGTCACTTTCTGAAGGCCAGGTCTCTTCAGTGTGTGCCCAACAGGCTCTGAAGCATTAGCTGTAAAAGCTGTCCCAAGCTCACAGTTTGAAGGCATCCACAGTGCACATCTGTGTGTGTCCTGATCCAACAAGTCAACTGTCTTGGCTGGGTCTGGCAGCTGCAGGCGTGATTTGAATAGTGATGGTTGTCCCAATCTCTATCATCTTGTGCCAGCCTAAAAACTCCACCTCTGTTTGCAGCCTCTAGGGTTTGTCTAGCTGAACTTGCCAACTGGTCCCTTCAGACCCTTAATAAGCCAGGTTGTTCTCTGTGGTCTCTACATTGTTCCAGAGCCTTCTGGAATTTGATAGACTATTAGCATCAAAGTTTAATTAAAACCTGTGGAGCAATCAGCAGAAACAAGTCTCCTGATGCATTTGGTAATTCCAGAGAGTCACAGCAGATGGGGCTGGTATTGTGCTGTGCAGATCTGCAGCTGGTCCACCTCCTCCCTCAGAGGCACCCACCACCAGCACTTTGGTAAGTTTTTCCAATACTGTAGGCAGAGGGATTGAAGAATCCAGGCAAGAGGTTGCAATTAGCAGCCTGCTCTGAGTTTCCTTTTCAAGGTGATCTTGTATGGAGGCAGCTCAGGACTCTTCAAAACCACAAAGCAAGCAATGAAATATGGATTATTTTTCTGGGTTTTGATAAGTACTCGCAGGATTCTTGTGTTTTCTATTTCACTATGAAAAAAGAACCATGTGCTTCACATTCTCAAGACTTTTTTCATAGAGTCATAGTATCATAGAATGGTTTGGCTTGGAAGGGACCCCAAAGATCATCTCATTACAATCCCCTTCAATGGACAGGGACACCTTCCACTGGATCAGGTTGCTCAAAGCCTCACCCAACCTGACCTTCAACGCTTCTGAGTTTGGGACTGCCACACCTTCCCTGGCCAACATCTTCCAGTGCCTCAGCACCCTCACTGTCAAGAATTTTTTCCTGATACCTAATCTAAACCTAATCTAACCCAGGTTTTTTACATCTTGGAGTGTCTTTTCTCCTTTTGGAAGGATGCTGCTTGTGTTGCAGCATCTCTGTACCTTTGTTGCTGGCACCCGGGGAACAAAGACCAGTACTGAGATGTTTTGAATTGCATCACAACCATTGCCAGCATGGTTTGTTTGTTTTCAGTTATGCTTTCTCCTGCCATTCATTCCTCTCAGGGGCTGGCTTTTCAAACACACCCCTGAAGCAGTCAGCTTCTCTCTTCAGCAGTCATATCACAAACTCCCTTAGGATGCTACTCTCTGAGGTGCAAACCAGCCTCCCTCCAGAACCCCTCACTCTCCTCAGTAATCATCACAACCCTCACTGGGTAAGCATAGATGGTGTGCAAAAAGGAGAGATGTGCTCAGATCTGGTGGCAATGAAGGAAAATGAGCATTACTCCCCTTTCATTCAATATTTTCAAAGATGAGGTATTCTGTTTAAGTAGTAGGGTTTGTCTAGATAGATCAGTGTGACTGGCTAATGCAGACTCTTAGCACAGACAACAGCTACATTTCTGCTGGGAAAATTGCACTTACACAAGTGTAGACTGCTACTATATAAGAAAATAATGTATTTGCAGTACGATTAAGCACTTCTTTGTACTAAGTCTGCATCTTCGTTTGTGCAGGAATTGCTGTGCAGATTACAATTAGTCCCACATCTATTTGGTACACAGGAACTGATTGAAGACTAGGTCTCAGTGAGGTGGTGAAAAGGCAGGGAGGAGCAAAGGAGAGCCTGAAGTGAAGAAATTAAGCAGAAAGCATCTTCCCACAGCATGGAAGATAAAACTAAAACTCTGAAAGACATTTTGACAGGTTGCGTGTGAAAAGTAAAAGATATTTTTATCACAGATGGTGGAAAAATATTATTTGTTTCCAAAGAAATAAAATCAGCCAAAACAATTAAATTTGTGGGGTTGTTTTTAGGCTTCTTTGAACAGTCTGCCTGAGCCAGGATTAGAAACATCCTTTCCAATTTACATTTCTGTGTATCATCTTCTTTTTTTATTATTTTCCCCCTTAATCAGTACTGTACAATGTAATTCAAACTGTCCTTCCTGTGAATCATTGCAATCTTGAAAAGGCTGTATGCCTCAGAGGCAGAGCAATGTTTTGTAGACATACCTATTTACCTCCATCTGTTACATAGCTCTGTAGCTCTCATGCTCATCAGCTGGGATTCTGCTTTTGTGAATCAAATCAAACAGTTCTCTCTGCCTTCATCCAGGGAATAAAGCTCATCCGTGAGTGTGGCGGAGCCTCCACCAGCTCCACTCAGTGATGCCACAGCAGGTACCTCACAGGCAGCAGCAGCTCCACTCCCCCAGCCATACTGCCAGCTCTGTGTTCTTGCTGCTCTCCCTGCTCCTGCACTGGGGCTTTGCTTTTTTGTCTGGGGGTTCAGTTCAGGGACTAAAGCAGCAAAACGCTGCAGAAACACATGAAAATGTTGCTGCTGGTGATGCCTTGGGAAGGCTGACCTGGAACAGAGACTGGACAGAGCTAGAGAGTAAAGTAGGTATTTATTGAAAGGTCTCCAGGGTACACCTTGGGCAGGACAGGAGCCTGACCAGGGCTACACCCAGGGTGGACTTGAAATGGTCACGAAATGGACAAGCAGTCACGAGGTCTTACAGTTTTGTAAGGTTTGGCCCTTTTGCATATTAGGGTTTAATTTCCCAATTGCAGCTTTGGGTTGTGAGGTCCCATCCTTCTTGTTTTCTCTCTTCAGTCCACTGTTGTTTGTGCTTTTGGCCCTGAAACTTGTACTTGTTGTCCTTGGTCTTCAGCAGGAAAAGGATTTGTTTTGTCTACCTGCTCTGTGAGGAGAGCTTACTGGCACTGAATGTGAGGCTCAGAACTACACCCCTAGGCAGCACAGAATCTGAAAAACATGAACGTTAAACCTAAGGCCTCATTGGGTTAATGCCCTCAGCTGGTCTGCTGGGCGTGAAATCAAAGAAAAAAAATCACAGATTCTTTAAGGCTGACCTGGTCCAGAGCCCTTACAGTGAGCACAGACATCTTCAACTGCATCAGGTTGCACAGAGCCCTGTCCAACCTGATCTTGAAAGTTTCCAGGGGTGGAGTATCCACCACCTTTCTGGGAAACCTGTACCAGTGTTTCACCACCTTCACTGTAAATTAACTTCTTCCTAACATCTAATCCAAACACTCTTCTTTTAGTTTAAAGCCATTACCCGCTTTTCCTGCTAAAAAGTTTGTCCCCTGCTTTCTTGTAGCCTGAATCAATCCTACTTCAACTTGAAGCAATTCCCTCTTGTCATATCACTACATGCCCTTGTCAAAAGTCCCTTTCCAGCTTTCTCTTGCATCTTCTTTAGGTACTATAGAGGCTCTAAGGTCTCCCTGGAACCTTCTCTTCTCCAGACTGAACACCCCAGCACTCTCAGTTTGTCTCCATAGCAGAGGTTCTCCAGCCTTCTGAGCATTGTCATGGCCTCCCTTGATCTCACTCCAACTCCTTCCTATGTTGTGGGCCCCAGAACAGGTGGAGTCTTACCAGAGTGGAGGTGAGGGGAAAGAACCCCATCCCTTGGCCTCCTGGCAACACTGCTGGGGATGCAGCCCAGGATGCAGTTGGAATTCTGGGCAGCCAGTGCACACTGTTGGGTAGTGTCCAGTTTCTCATCCATCCTTTCCTTCTCAGTGTTGCTCTCAATCCCTTTATCCTCCAGCCTGTATGGGCACTGGGGGTTGCTCTGACCCAGCTGCAGCACCTTGCACTTGGCCTTGTTGAACCTCATGAGGTTCCCTTGGGTGCAGTACTCGAGCTTGTCCCTCTGGTGACATCTCATCCTTAAGGTTCTCATCCTTAGAGCTTGGTAGCATCAAAGGGATGGGAACAGATAGCTGAGTGGTATTGTCCAACCTCAGGGACCTGTTGGAGCCACCATTCCTCCAAAACTATGCTTAGAGAAGGAGATGGCACTCCCTTAATACCATCTTCCTGAAACTTAACATATAGAACAACATTCATTTATAGAAAAACATCCAAAGTATTTCATTCTGGATGGGTAAGGGCAAGAAGTTTCCATCATGCCTACTACTGTGAACTAAGGAGGGTTTAGGTGCACCCTTGGTTCTCTGGGGGTATGGGCTTGACTCTTCCTGGCAGATTTAGAGTGGCTCTGAAAGTTCCCATGGCAACCTCTTACTCCTAGGACCTGAAGGAATATGTCTTGGGCAAACAGTACTGAATTATGTGTTCCCATCCTAAAGTGTTCCCCTTCTGATTCCTCCTGTTTTTATTTTCCCTCAATCCAGATTTGTGCTTCTTATGATTGCTCTGTTGTCTTCATTTGGATTTCTTCCATTTGCATTTAGGACAGGACCCGGCCATGGGGCTAAAAGGCTCAGTCTTAATTTCCTGTTCCACTTCTGCATCTTAGCAGATTTTTCAATCACGTCCCAAGCAGCATCCTTCAGCTTTTTGTGTGAGACCTGATAGGCTGGGCTCTGGCGTGGCTTTTGGGTGGGTGACACCCAAGGACAGCCTAATCTGCTTGTAGCATCAACGGATTGCCGGATTCTCCACTTCACCCCTGACAGTAATGCCATGGGAGTCACGGATTAAATCTTCTATCTCCGTGTTTGTCTGCATGTTTAAACTCCTCTCCTAAGCCAAGAGGTCCCAAACAGTCAACAACAAGCTCCTTGCCAAAAGCCAGGGAAGAGGTCAAGCATCACTGGGAGCTGAGCCTCATTACACCACACTAGGTTGCACCCTGGTAAATCCGACTAAATCCATCATTTTTGCTCCCAGAGCCTTTGACTATCCCTCAGCACCAAATGGGAAAATGTTGGGTTGAGTGCCACATTTGTGAGAGTTTTTTTTCACTCCTGTCAGTATCGGAGTTACAGGGTGAGTAAGCAGTGCATCAATAATTGAATTATTTAGCAACTCCTCTTGGATCTCTCCCCTTGCTTCAGGAAGCCTTTGTGTGTAGCTCATTACCTTGGCTGACAGCTGGTGCCTGATGTGCTACAAGAAATTGTGAATGGAATCTACTTAGAAACAGGAAAATTATTAGTGTTACCAGTTACCAGCATGTGCACTTCTACTTTATCATTTGTTATCAGGCAGAAATGCAAGCCTTTTCTTCCTTTTCTACCTCTCCCTGATGATAGAGGCAAATGCACAACTAAAGATGAGTGCAAAGAATAGTGATGAGCAGTCCTGATTCTCCCTTGGGTTACACAGCTGTGAATCCAGGAGAAGCTCCATTAAACAGAGCAGGGTACACCTGTGTAATTGAGAGCTGAACTGTATCAGACATGTGATATCCAGAGGTGATGATACGTGTTTTTTGTACAGCATAGACATTTTACTGCCCGAAGGATTCAGGTAGCTGCTGCAAGTCCTAACTGGCATAAGCAGCTGCAGTGCACTAGTAAATTTGGATTTCAGTCTGCTCTCTAAACCACACTGAAATTTGGAGCTGGGGGCATACCCTATGTTTGCACTGGTGTCATATGCACTAAGGATTTTCTTTCTTCAGAGATGAGCAGGAGGGGAGTAAAGGACTCAGCTCTGGAAACCTGGATATGTGATTGTGCCTGTTTCCGTAAGAAAGAAAAAAAAACAAAAAACCAACAACAACCAAAACAAAACAAACAAACAAACAAAAAAACCCCTGCACAAACACACCAGTTGGTTTACATCAGTTGTCAGATGTATGGCCCACAGATAACATTTGGCCCATACAGTGCATCAACAGTCATTCTGCAGGGTATCATTTTTCTTATTTTAGAAAAGCAAGTTTTAAAGCTGCAGGGAATAACTGCTGGCCTGAGTCCATAGACAGCCTCTGCTAACCACTGATTTTTCCATATCCTTCAGCAATTTACCTGGTTATCAGCCCTTAGGGATTTTCAGTATCCATGCAATGGGTAGGAGCCACATTATCTAGCCTTGGACACATGTACTGTAGTTTTGTAGATCCAAACTGTTCTCTTCACACACTCCTCTAGGTCAGCATCATCTGACCTAGTTTAATTACCTGCTTTGGTGACCATAGAAGTTCCTCTTTTTTTCCCCTTGAATGTAGAATAGGGTAGGCTAGGCTAGGATATTTCATTTGAAAGGGATGATTATCTAGCAAAGGTCTGGATGTCTTGCTGAGAGGTGAACACTGGGTTAGTTGAGTTAACCTGACCTTTGGTCACTGAATAACTTAGCTTTTCAGTGCTAGCTGTAAAATATTTGATTCATGAACACTTCTTCAGTGCTGGTAGTGTCTGATGCATATTCTTTGGGGCTGGAAAACAGTCTGGGACAAAGAAACCCAAGTTTTCATTAAATTAGGTGTTTCACCTGCTGTGAGGGTGCTTCCTGCAGATGTAATTTCCCTTTTTTCTAGAGAAGTAAGCTCCATGCCACTGCAATAGCACTTAATGGGAACTCAGGCCTCAGCAGCAGCGTAAACTTATTGCCTGTGTCACATCAATTATTTAGGATAAACATTTACCCCTTACTATGGATATGCACAAAGCGTGTCACAGCAGGACCTTGATCTCAGCTGTGCCTGCTGCTGCAGAGGTGTAGTAAATCATCAGAGCAGGGTCCAGCATGGCTCTTCTGGCTCATACTTCTGTCTGTGCAGGGAAGGGTCTAATGTTACCCTGGGGAGCTGTAATCTAAACCGGATGGCATTGCTGACAGGCTGCCAGCCAGCTAAAGGTTTATCTTCCTCCACTCTGGCCCTCCCCTTATTGTACTAAGTGTGTTTATTTGTTTCCCACATAAGGCATGGCACATTCCCTCAGAAAAAGCAGGCTGACAGGAGGCTTAGTGCTGCTGCTCTGCCTCTTGATGCATGGAGAGGGGAGGCTGGTTTCTGAGCCGGGTCATCCCTTCCAAGGAATGGGATTTCCCCTTTCCAGGAGGCAGCACACTCGGGTCATGCAGGCAGACCTCACTGCAAATGCCAGGTGTCTCTGGCTGACACGTGTGACTCTGCCTAAGTGTCCCCAGAAAATCTGCTTCTAGCAGAGGAGCAATGCAAAAAATATAGTCGTAGTGTGTGAAATTACAGATCTTCAGCAGCCCCATTGCCAGGAGAAAAATAAGCACACTCATATAATAGGACTGCAGAGGCAGGATTCAGCTCTCTAGGGTCCCATCTGTCCTTTGGATCCTATTCCAAGGATAACCTAAGGCAAATCATTGCAGTCCTCTGGTCCTTAACTTGCTCTTTGGCGGCACACTGGGATACACAGCCTCAGAAATATGGTACAGGGTATGGCTGAGCAATGATGGCATTGTCTGCTCCAGTGCAGGGTGAGATAAATACTCCAGATGCTCTCTAGGGTCTGCTGCTCCCACACTGCTCCAGTTTTTGTGGCAGAGCAGTGAGGAAAGGTGTTCTGGTGAATAAAGAGCCTCTGTAGGATGCCACTCAAATCCAAAGAGCCTGTCCTGTGGGTCCCTTTATGTATATTTAATCAGTCTTTCCTCCCACATGGATCCTCTCATTGGTTTTTAGCTTTGGTTTGACATCTATCTTCTACTTTCTAAGGGAGCAAAACTGCAGTCATTTACAGCACTGTGTGTTCAGGTCATGCTGGAGGTAGACATCTCCCTTGGGATTGCTACATTCACTCTGTCCCCTTCTCCCTGCATTGCTGTCATGCCTCATGTACATTTTTACTTTCTTCTTTGGTGGACATCCATCTAATTAATCTTCACCTGGCTTCTTATCTATGAGACATGATCTCTTCCTTACTTTCCCTGCACAGCCCCAAGAGCTGTAGCCCTTGTTGTTCCAGGGCTGTGTCACACAGCTTAAACCCACAACATTGCCTGCCTGCTGGGCAAGGGTTGCCTTGCTGTGGTCACTGCTGCTCATGGATGAGCAGAACTAGCTCGTCCTCAGTTTAATGTACCCATCATCTGCTGTTCTCCTTGGAGAACGTGTCCCATGAAGGGTACCTATGAAGCCCTCATTTATCTAAAAAGCTTTCCTCCAAGCATATAAAATCACAGAATCATTAAGGTTGGAAAAGACCCCTAAGATCATCAAATCCAACCATTAACCTAATGTTGCCAGGCCTACCAATAGGTTTTATTTGTATAATACCAAAACCATGTCCCTATGTCCTGTTCTTTGTGGAGAAATGGATTCAAAACCCCATGGAATCAAGGCATCAGTAGAGCTTTGCATTAACACAGTGATAAATGAGAATGTCTTAGCAGCTGCACTGTTTCATCTAGTCATGCATTGCTCTGGTCTCTATAAATGGCACTGCTTTAGATTCAAAATTTTAATGGAAGAAATTTGGGCCGAGCTGTAGTGGTCTGAAATTCTCCGAATGACCAGAAAAGCCTTCCTTAGAGGAAAATGAGAAATTTCAAGTGTATCTAATATAAAACAAGAGAAAAGCAAATCTAAAGTGACTGTAAAATGCCTTGTGCTCTTCTGGTTTGGCCAGTGGTCCTGTTTAGTGCTTACTAGAACAGTCCTCCCTATAGAGAAGGAGTGATTGCAGAAATGGGTCTGTGGAGCTGGCAGGTGTGGAGTCAGTGCAACCTCATTATCTCTGTGGTCCTTGTATTGAGCTCATTTTCATCCACAGCACGGGCTCTCCTCTCACCTATAGGCAGGGAGGCCGTGCTGTGCTGAACACCTTCCACTCAATAATTTAAAATTCAGTTGCTATGGATCTACTCAAGGTGATCAGTTTAAAGAAAATGCAGATGGCCTCTGGTTTTGAGTTCCCTCTGCGCTTTGGTTAATTTGGTATGTAAAGGTATTAGGTTAATTAAATGCCATGTGTTGCATGGGGACTGACTGCATTTGTGGATTAATAAGTATCCCAGAGTGTTCTGTGCTGAAAGTCCTCAAGCTGGCAGACGGTTATTTCACTAAGAAAGGAAGGTAACAGGGAGAAGTCCTGGGGAAATGAAGAGGTTTCCTGTTAATCCTGCAGTTGTTTTTCCAGAACAGGTAGTTGCAGTGTCCTTCAGGTCCTTGACCGAGTATCAGCCCTTGCTGGAGAGACTGGAAGAATTTAAGTGAAGAGAAGCAAAGTTGCACGGTTTGCTTTGAGATTCCCTCAGGGCTGATCATACACAGTGAGTGTGTCAGCTGGCCAGAGGAGGACCATGGCTGGTGCGTGGAAATTTTCCTGCTAGGAGAAGATCTTTACCAAGAGCCATATTGTGAATCAGGTCAGAGGGTGTCCTGTGAGCAGCAGGCATGGTCACGCCGCAGGTCTAGAGCAAACCGAATGCGGGCATTCATGGTGGAATACACGTAGAGAGCAGAGAGAGGGACAAATACCACCACAAAGTCTTGGAGATGCTGAAGAAGAAGAAAGTCGTTTTCGTGCAGCCATGCCCTGAGGTGGTAGAAGATCAGGAGAGAGACCAGGGCAGATGGACACTACTTCGCAATGTCAACCAGGTCCTGAAGCCCACCACCATGTTAGCGGTAAGATAGGGGGTCCCACGCCCTGAGCATGGCTGGAAGCTTTCAGGCTGCTTTGAAATCTGTCTTGCTGTTGATGGGATCCTTGTACTGCTTATGCCAGCTTCTCTCACCTTCCTCCTTTGTCTCCCCCCCCAAGCACTGTAGCTCCCCCGCAGTGCAACCTTCTTGCTCTTCACATTTGGAAGCTCCTCCTAAAGATCCTCTTTGTGAATTGAGTGGATCTGTGTGTGATGTTTGCTCCTCTTGCACAACTGTTTGGTTGTCACTGCCCCCAGTTTGTGAGGTCCAGGGGGTCTGCCCCAGAGCAATTTGGAAGACTTTTCTAGTTTGGAAGGGTACTAAACCCCACTGGCTGCATTGAGGAGGAGGAGGCTGACTGTGTTGATGCTGTAAAGGGTCTGGTGGTATTCTCACTTCTCCAGTACTCTGTCATGTATTTTGGGAAATAAACTGCACCACTGTAGGCATGAGGCAGGTTATGCAACTCACAAGCCACAGCTGGTAAATGCATGAATCACCCCGATTTGCCCTGAAATCCCCAATATATCTGCTGGGTTTGGGGCTGATCCAAAGGTGATTGCTTCAGCAGGGGGAATGTAACTAACTTCCATGGGGTTTATATAAAATTGATTAAAGTCAGAAAAGGAAATAGGTCGGCACTCTTAGTAAGTGATGTTATTTTATAACCCCCTCTGACCTTCCTAAGCTTAGCAGCTTAGCCCATCCCATAAGACTTTTTTCACCAGTATTAGGAACTGCACTTTAATGGGTTTAAAAAGAGCAGTTTGAGGGGACGAGCACTCTGTGCATTAGGCAGACAAAGCACAGAAGTTGTCTTAGTGGTAGCAGAATATCAATTTACCTTGGGGAGGTCAGACTGCCTTTTATCTCAGCTGTACAGTAATACACCACATGAAGCTGGCTGCTTTTACAGCTATTCAATATTAGTTTTTGTTTGGGGTTGTTGTTTTTGTTTGGTTTTTTTTAACAGCATTACAATTCTTGGATTTTTGATCAAAAGCAATTTTTACAGAGCTACTAAGGTGATGGAAAGGTTTTCTGCTGAGCAGAAACTGAGCAAGCTGGCTTGTCTTTTGCTGACACCTTGATCAGGTTACCTACTGTGTGCATGAATTTGCCCAGTGATGCAGAGAGGATAACAGTGCTGAACATTCTGAAATGCTTTGAGAGTCTTGGATCAAAGGAGCTAAAAAATAAATATTAATATAAATGGATTTATAACGTATCTGCTCCTGACACTGCCTTCATTACTTGTGATCTTTTTGCCTTTTTAACTAAGTTATGAGATGTGAGAATAAGACAGTTAATGAGAAAATGATGCTGGATAAAGATACTTAGAGCTGTAGCACAACCCTCTGAGGAAATGAAAACCCAGACTAAGGACTGGATCCCGAGCTCCATGATACCCTAGTGGAAACCTAGCGAGCAGCTGCCAAGGGTACAATCTGCCACAAAATGGTTGGGAATTCCTGGTGTGTAGTTTCTCCATGTGTGGATCCCTGAGGTAACCTTGCATCCAGGTGGTACTCAAAGGTTTGTGTCTCTTGGAAGTCTTAGTGAATGATGACGTGGGTGGTGATGTCTCCCGTTCCCACTGCCCAGCACAGGGATGAACGTTGTTTAGTAGCCTGTTGGGCCAAACCAAATCTATAAATATGCTCTGTCACAGAAATGGTTGATAGTGGATACTCAGGAAAGGGGTTATATCAGAGCACATGCAAAGTGATATATCCTGATTCTTCCTCTCTCAGCAGTTTTTCAGGACTTCAAAAGGTAGATACTGCATTTGCATCACACGTAATAGGTACAAGTGGAGCTGGTCCTCAAGAATGTTGTGTTAGGTGGGGCTACAAGTCCACAGTATTAATCTGAGCTGCATGAATGAAAACACACCTGACAACTAGGTTGCTCCCAATTTTAATACCTTTTCACCTTGAGAATAGGGGTGGGACACAATTCTGCTTTGTTCCAGTATGGGTCCTGCTTGGGGCTTTACTTTGCAGTTATTTTGGAGTTTGCTTTTGTATAGAGGAAAACAGCTTCTTTAAAAGCTTTCTTTGCATTTGAGTAATTTAATATCCACAGATCTGATGAGCAGATAGTCCCTGCCCAGCAGGACTGACAAAGGGGTATAGGATCAGTAGTGACATGAAGCGAGTGGATAGGGGTCACCTGCTTGCTGTGTTTTTCAAAATGGAAACACAGAGGTCTGAAATGAAAGAGGTAAAACATTTGAAACATGTAAAAGGACACAGCCTTTTGGGATGATGGATGCTAAAACTTTGCACAGCTTCAGGACTCAAATGAAAGTGCTCACAGATGATAAAGTCCACTGAGAAGTATTAAATACAAACAGCCCACTTACACATTGCTGTAGCTGGAAGAACTCCTGAAGAAGAACATATATCTGCCTCTCTGTTTATATTCTTAACCCATCTTCAGTCATTCCCTTTTCAGCATTCTCCAAGGAATATTTGATAGTGGTTATCTGCAAGTAAGAAACGTGCCACAAGCCTCCAGATAAGGCTTAGCAGAGCTCAAAACCATCTGCTAAATGTGACTTCCTAGGTTTGTACGTTACACAGAGAAAAACCTGGGTGGGATTTTTTGCCTGTATCACTGTTCTGTAATCACTCTGTGACCGACAACCACTCATGAGCTTGAGAAGCAGAGAGTTCGGGCAGTGGGACAGCAGAGAGTCAGGTCCATACGCTGTGTGGACCATGTCCTGCTTCTGGCACCTTGCAGGGGATTTCACAGAGTCATGGAATCATTAAGGTTGACAAAGACTTCTAAGATCTTTGAGTCCAACCACTTACCCAGCACCAGCGTGTTCACCACTAAACCAGGTCCCCAGGTGCCACATGCAAACCATCTGCTTTCCTGAGCCTCTGTGTAGGAAAAGGGGTGGTTTGGGGTTTGCAAGGGAAGTCATTTGGCTTGTGCTAATGGCTTGGGTACAAAACATCAACAGCTTGTATTCCAAGGGATGCTGAACTCCCTGCAGCACTGAGTGTAACTATGCTGTCTTTGGTTCCAGGGGGATTATGTGTGGATGGACCTCAAAACCGGACGGGAATTCGACGTCCCCATTGGAGCGGTGGTTAAACTGTGTGACTCTGGACAGATCCAGGTCGTGGATGATGAAGGCAACGTACGTACAAAGGCTTGTGATGTCCCTTCTTCAGCTCTATGGCCTTGCTAGGCCAGGGATCCCAGGGACATGATAATCAACTTTGTTATGGACTTCCTATATGTCCTTGGGACTCAACTGTGCCATAGTTTTCTATTTGGAAAGACAAGACAATGTTGTGTCTCTGGTTTTGTGGCTGTACTGGGAGTGCAAAACCTTTTTGAGAGCAATGATAGCAGAAACCCCCAAAATACATTTAGGTAGTTATTTGAGCAAACCCACCTCAACCTGAGGTTCCTCTGTTGTTATCCAGTCCTTCCACCTCCTACTAATACCTGATGTGCCCAAACACTGGTTCTCCTTCAATTTCCCACCTCTATTTTTGTGCAGTGGTGGCTGTTTTAGAGTAAGGTCTGTATCAAAGTGGTTCTCTATTGTTCTTTTTTTTTTTTTCTTGCACTCCCATCAAGGGTAATAGAGATTTGGTTTGGCAGGGTCCTTGTGGGCAATTTGTAGTGGCTTTTGAAGCCTTTAGAAGTGGTGAATCTAAAAAATGCTACCGATAAAAGTATGACTTTCCCACCCCTGTCCATCCCTTTCTCCTTTTCTAAATCATCTTCTCTCTGCTCAACATTATTTTGTGTCAGAGGGTTAACCAGTGATGTGAAAATACATTTGTGAAGGGGAAGGCAAATCTGCTATTTGCTATAAACTCCTCTGCTGTGCTGGATGACCATGTTGCCCTGGAGGAGGCTTCTACCAGGATGGCTTGTGTCTCTTGTCTCTTGTTACTCCAATAAAACTCCAATAAAAAGATGTTTTCCTTCTTCTGTTACAAATCTTTGAAATCCATCACCGCCTTGCCCCAGGAATAGAAGTGGTGGCACATGTGCTGATGATCTCTTGTGTGTGTTCTTCTGTCTGGTCCTTCTCTTTGGGGTGGGCAGTTTGTGTCTTTCATCCACATGGTCTCTCATTTGACTTACCTTTCTGTGGCCTTGCTCTTTTCCCAGGAGCACTGGATTTCCCCACAGAATGCCAGCCACATCAAACCCATGCACCCCACCTCCATCCATGGAGTGGAGGACATGATCCGCCTGGGGGACCTGAACGAGGCCGGAATTCTCAGGAACCTGCTGATCCGCTATCGGGAGCACCTCATCTATGTGAGTGTCTACCTCACCTCCACCTCTGGTTCTGCACTCCAGCCCCTGCTCTCCTTAGCTCTAGGGAACCCATGTTGAGGGGAACCTTCATCCAACTGAGCCATCTGGGTTTCTACCTTCACCTTGTCCCAGGTGGTGAAGGGCTTCTGACTTTGAAGGACATTGCAGAGCTTCTAGATGCCCCAATGAAAGGCCCCATGAGTTAGGTGATGGGCAAAGTCCACACCACGTTGCTGTCCCACCCCTATAGAAATTTTGGGCATGTGCATTAGCTTTCTCCACACAGAATAACCAGTTCAACCCAGGCCATGAGCATGTTGTAGCCCTCCTAAAGCAAAAACTTCTGTAGAGGTGTAAACTGCATGCTGAATGTGATCCTTCTGCCCTCTCCCCCTGAACTATTAACTTCTTTAATAACCATTGCTGGAGGTGGAAGGAGTGGAGAAAGGATGAAGAGGGGCATGCATGAAATAACTGGGAGCAACTCTCAGAACACCTCTCTAAAAACCTTCCCAGTCTGTGTTAATGGCTTATTACCCCTGGGTTGCTTGGGATCCTGGCAGTTGATCTCTGAGGACAGCAGTGTCCTTCCTTAGGTCAGCTCAGTCATGTAATGCCCAGTGGACCCAGTGCAGTCTTGGCAACCAAACAGACATCACAAATTGAGGGGTTTACAGGGAGCCAGTCAGAACAGCCAAAAGGCCACCTCTCCAGCAGGACAGGAGTCAGCATTCAAGTTTCTGTGCTGGTTTTAACAGTGTTCTCTATGCTGTGTAGTCTTCTGCACGTTCTTCAGACAGAAATTCAGAGTACACATGTGTTTGCTGCTAGATAATGTACTCTAACAGCCTCTGCAAATATGGAAAATATGCTATTACTCTTAAATCCTACAGTTTTCAGATATTCAGGCAAGTGTCTGCTGTGCCTTTGAAGGCCTTGTCAAAGCCTCCTGGTCATCTAATTTCTAAAAAGCTCTAGTGACTACTAGATTTTCAGGCCAGAGGGAATTGCAAGACAGTCAGACTTCACAGATAAAATAAGCTAACAGGGTATGAGTGGGATTTTATCTGTCAAGTCTGTTCATCACTGCTTGATGTCCAGTGCTTTTTGATAAAATGGTTTTGGATTAGGGCTGGGCAGTGATGGAGAAGACACCACTCTGCTGCACAGACTGTTAATATGATTGACAGCTGCTTGCCCCCTCTCTGGAAGATACCTATCTCTTCTTTCAGAGATGGAGTCCAATCCTGGAGGAAGGGGACATGGGTGCTGAAAAGGCACCCATAAGTCCCCAAAGCCTGGAGGAGAACAGAGACCTCCAAAAGCATCTCTCACTCAGACACTTTATTTGTTGTGCATGATGCCTAAGTCCCCTGTACTGTCAGTTTAGACAAAAAGAGTATAACCAGAAAACTATTCCCACGTTAGATTAACTGAACTTCTCTCTTTATAATTAAAATGTCTTGCCATTTATAATGATAAACTAGCTAGTTAACAACCCAAATTCATACTTGAGGTGGTGTCTCCGTGAGCATCCATGGCAGTCACCAGAGGTATGAATAGAGCCAACAGAGACAAGATTGCCTTTCAGCTAAGCAAACAGAAGTGCTTTTCAGATGCTTTAGAGCTGACTGGAGCTTGGATGTCATAGAGGAGTTTATGTTGGAAGAAAATTTTAGGCTGGAGGTCTATGCACCAACCTCCCCCAGCTCAGAGCACATCTGTATCAAAATTAGGTGTAGTACTCATATGGATAACTGAACTCAAGCAACCTGAATGCCACCCAAGAGGTACAGATGGCAAATAATTTGTAGCTGATTGGCTCATTCAAGGAACTTGAATTTACCCATTGAGCATTGCCTTTTTTTCCCTGGCTTGTGGGCACCCTGCAGTGGCACAAAGTGGATTCCTGCCACTCTCTCTGAGAATTTGGATCGTGTTGGATATTCTTTCAGTGGTGTCCATGTGTCGTCTCTTTTGGGGTGCCTATGTTATCCAGCAAGTGCCTGTTGCCTCTCCAAGTGACCAGAGGTCCTCAGATGCAATTCTGTGTGTACAGTGTCATCAGATTGCCTGTGAATACACCAAGCTCCTTTAAACAAGCTCTGTCTCTGAGTTCCCTTGCCAAGCTATTCACAGGCATCCAGGAGGATTAGGAACACAAACAAGCACTGGGCAAAGTGTTGTTTGGCAACATCATCCTAATAAGGGCTGATGCAAAGAGCAGCTTTTAGCCTGGAGGTGAGTGTGGGTGGTGATTTGGGCTGAAGTGACACAGTAACCACATTTCTCTACAAGTTCTTCTGGTCTGATGGTGACAGTGCAGTGTGTCCTACAAAGTTCCTGCCTAAGGGATGGCCACATCCCACAAAGATATTTGCATCACAGAGGTTCCAGGTTACTGTGTCTTGATTGCTCCACACCACTAATGGTTTTAAAGTGCCAGCCCAGGAACTGGGCACAGCACAGCAATTAGTGCAATCTCAAAATCAATGACACTCTTAAAATGACAGAGAGCTCCTAGCTTGATAAAGAGGAATGCAAACCACATCTGTCTGCAGGTGTGTAGTTGGAGGCTCAGGAGCCCAACCTTAGATCTCAGCCATTAAGAGTGATGGCACTAGGAGGAGTAGATTTGTGTCGGATGTGGTAAATATTGATGACAGTTTTTGCAAAGCCAAGGTACCATATGGATGCCATGTATGCAGGGGACACCCAGTCCTCTGAGGTGGTTTTTTTTGTGGTATAATTAGCACTGAATGAAAGATAGTGAGGCTTCACTGCTTGAAAGGATCTCTGAGCCTGCTGAGTAAATGATTACCTTTCCAGTGGGACTTCAGTTCCTCTTGTTTTCTTGTGTCCTGAGCTTTGTGGAGGATATAGTTCTGCACTAATAAAATATAATTTCCCTTTTTCTTCTCCCTCACATTTTACTCGTAAGACAAACTGCGGCGGGAGGGTAAGTATGACGCTTGGCAATGTCATTTGCAATCGCTGTCATGCCTTCCACTGGATCACCTTTTTCTGTTCACCATTGTGGCCTCCTCATTTACTTTGCACCACCATTGCTGCTGCTTCCTAAATGCATTGAGAGCATCCATCTGCTTTGGTGCAGAGCATGACCCACGTGGTGAAGTTGTGACAGCTTCCCAGAGCTGGAAAATTCCCAACCTGTGAATGTGGTTAAAGGTTTTGAGTGCTTCTCAGTAATGACCTTAAATTGAAAGGAAGAAATTTTTGCAGCAAAATATTAGAAACTTCAACAAAATCTTCTTGCCCTTGGTTTGGCTTGCACACAGCAAGAGAAACTATGCTGAATAGCAAGAAAGTCTGGTGGTGAGTTTGGACTCATGAATAAGGTTAAATCTCTTTATCTGCAGATGAAACCAGTGCCTGCTGCTGCTCTCTAAGGGCTGCCAAAATGCAGTAATGTTTGGTAGAGCTTTAACCCCATAACAATCCAGATGAAGTCAGCCATGGTGTTCTGGGTAGTGAGGGAAGCAGGCTCAGAAAGGATTTGTTTGGGGCTAATTAAAATGTAGGTCATGCAGGCAGTAATGAATTTGCTGTGAGATGCGGTTCCTGTGGTCAGCTACGGCAGAGTCCCTGCTCTCAGTAAAGCTTTATTTTTCCAATAGAAAAGGGCTTTGACATCACCCAGCAATAGAAACCAGTGAGCTACTATTTCCATAGAAGTGCCCTTTGGCCCTCATCAACAGAGTGAACAAAGTTTTGCCTTCTGTCAGCTGTGAGAATTGGGCAAATTGTGATTATTTATCAACTAGGAATGACCTGCGAAAACAAGCAATAGTTCAAGAGTTCATGCTGACAAAGTGTTTTGTGGATCACAAGGGAAGGGTCAGTGAGAGCATCCAGAAAGCATTCCTAATGGTTAACACCTTTAAAATCCTCTCTGTTTGCATTTGTGGCAGGGCAGACCAATGTGACTGAAATACAGGTTCAGAAACCTCTGAAAGGAGTTAGATTTTTTTTTTAAAAAAAAGACGCTCAAAGAAGGTGAGAAATTCCCTAGAATTAACCTGGAATAAACTGTAAAGAGGAAAAGAGTTTTCCAAATATCTCAGCTAGGCCTCAAAGGAGTCTTCATTAGGGATCTTGGTGTCATAATCCCATTCAGAAATTAAGCTCCCTCCTTCCTGAGCACTGAGGTTATCTGTTCTGTCGCCTTTGAAGGCTTCTCTGGGATGTCTCTGCTCCCTTATTGCAATGCCTTCTTCTTCTAAAATCCAGTCTACATGATTTCACAGCCAATTTCTCCCCTTTGAAGTTGTGACAACACTGTTCTGGAGCTCAAAGAGCTTTTCTCCCTTACTGGCACATAATCCCCCGTTACCGAGAAGAGTACTGTGTGCTTTCTCAGTTACCACTGTAAAGTCAGACCTCACATGGGATTGAACTGGAAGTTGCTCTCTTGTGTTGGCCATGAGATTGGAAGGTGAGGAACCCCTGATGGCTTTCATCTTCCCTACCATGGGACACAGTTGCCACCTACTGGCTGCCTTCAGGAAGCCCAAACTGGTGGCAAGTTTTGCGTAGATGCTGGCAAGTTACTTCTTCTCTCTCACGAGCATCCTTGGCTGTGCCACTTTGCTGCTTTGTGCCAAAGCCTTACTGGGTTTAGGCCATGCAGATGAAAACCCATAAGGATTATATGAATGTTGAAATTACTTGTTTCCTGGAAAAGTATATGCAGTAATGGGGGCACTTTCACAGGTGATTCCAGCAGAAAGGTAAGGTGAGATTAGTCTTGTAACTTCAGTTGCTAAATATTAACCTAAAGAAAGTGACTTGAATTCTTTCTTTGAATTCACAGAGTGAAAGTAGCCTTCATCTCATGCCCCTTGGCTAACCCAAGGTGGAGACCCATTGGCTTACCTGCTCTAGGCACTGACTTTTAGACAGATGAAACAGGGGAAGGAAATCCTTATTCTCTGCCTTGAGCTTGGGTTGTGTCCAAACCTCCTAACCTCAGCACTACATCTGAGCGAGATAACAAAGTTCATGAGTCCTTTGATGAGAGGCTTGAGAGAAACAGCTTCTGGAAAGGCAGAAATGAAAGAGCAAGATACTACAGAGGAGTTGCTACCCAGGGCCCAGGACAGCTGGAGCGAAGGCCATTTACAAAATTTCAGAAATAGATGGGAAGGGATATGTCAGGACTTTGTGGGCAATATCCATCTGCATAGGACAAGGTTTAAACTGAAGTATGGAGGGATTTGGTTAGGCAGAGATGGTAGAGAAGAATGCATTGCAGAGGGAAATTCAGCAGCTGCTGTGGGTTGATAAAAACAGGTTAGATACTCATCTGTCAGAATGGTTTGGATCCAACTGGTCCTGCCTTGAGATATGGGAACGGTTGTCAGGTTTCTTTCATCTATGGTTTCTCATTGTACATGCAATGCAGTAGGTGTGTATGGATACATGCTGGCTCTGGTGATATTTCTGCAAATATGAGCTCCTTTTAAGTCTCTGAATCTTAACTGAGAGCATACAAAAAAATATGTATTAAGGCTTGAAACCATACTATGCATGAGCAAGGCTGAATATGAACTGATTTGGGTATTTTGGGACTTCTATTCCCATTTTACTCCAGGCTCCCCCTGCAAGCATCTCTGACTTGAGCATCATCTTTCATCCAGCTTTTAAAAAGCCTTGATTTTTCTGGCCTCCATCCACATCCCGTCCAAGCTCCAAAGTCTCTCAGCTACACCTCACTGTCCCCATAAACCTTCATGTGCTTCTCCTCCAGACATACACCGGTTCAATACTGGTGGCAGTGAACCCCTACCAGCTCCTACCCATCTACTCACCTGAGCAGATACGCCTCTACACCAACAAAAAGATTGGAGAGATGCCACCACACATCTTCGCAATTGCTGACAACTGCTACTTCAACATGCAGCGCAACAACAAGGACCAGTGTTGTATCATAAGGTGAGTTGCTGAGTTTCCAAACGTGCCATGTCCTGAAAGCAGATGCTGAGCAAATGCACCGTGCTTGATTTGGGACAGCTTATCAGATAGAATCAGACACTGATTAGGTCTTCCATCCATATATTCCCAGTGCAGAGGTGGTCTCTGTTTGCAGTCACCTTGTTCCTAGTAAAGGTGCTTTATCAATACTTTGGTATTTACTCTTACAACCCAATAGATCTCATATTCATCTTTAACCTCCACCTCTGAGTTCAAGCTCAATACTCCTACAAACATAAAAATGCAGACATCAATACTTGCTGACAAGGAAGGGTCAGGGACAAGCTTGGTCACTGGACCTGTGGTCATTCACACTCCTGATCGGTGTCTCCATGCATGGCTCTGCTCTGGACCGATCAACCTTGGGCACCAAGAAGTGCCTGGTCACAGTTATGGGTATAGCTCCCTCCAGTATCTGTCCCAGGTGGTGGTATGAGCCAGATTAGATGTCCTCAGCTCTCCAACACGATCCTATAAATTCTGAACCTATGGTCTTTTTCATTTGAGGCACCCTTTTTCCCAAGGCATGCCCACCCTAAGTTTCATTGAATAAAAAAACATAACTCTGGAACATCCCGTGTGCAGTCTTTCAGATACATGAGTCTGAAAAGGCCATTCAGTAAGGCTTTTTTTACTGGTCTAAAAAAGCATCATGTGGGGCCCATAGGAGAGTCAATGCAGTGTGCCAGTGTCCTAAAAAGTGAAACAATTTGCACATGAGGCCAGGGCTGGATACTCAGTGTCAGGAAAATCTGTTTTGGTCACTTATTTTGGCTACCCCATGTATCAGACACACCATAGACCCACTCAAATACTTCTGCCCAGCCTCCTCACAAGATAACTAGGTTATCTTTCAGTGAAAAGTTTGAGGAGTAACTCTGGCTCCCTGCCCTGTAAGCTTCTTGTCTCCCATCTCCTTGTTAGAACAACCCTAGGAGCACAGTGGAAGTCCCTGCTGTTAAAAGACTGTACTTCACAGTCTGCCTTATCACAGCCCAAGACTGGTGATGAAGATGTCCCATGGGAGCAGCCAGAACCTGCACCACAGGGTCATGGTCTGGTGATCATACCTGGAAAAACACTGATTGAAAGTGCTTCATGACCTTCCTAGTTCTGATTGAATGATGGCATTTGCTGGGCATACCCAAACTCAAGCAACAGCTTGGGCCAAGTGAAACACAGAACAAATCTGGATCTTGGCTGGAAGCTGTCTGGTACCATGTCCTACCATTTGTCCCACAGCCAGTCCTTGGGATGCTGGAAACCCATCCTTAGTGGTCTCATCCTGCCTATGCTAACAGAAGGGACACAGAGACAGAAGTTCCTTTGGAGACAGAGGAAAGGACAGTGGAAGGGAAGGGATGCAGCATGGCTTTCACTGACCTCCACTCCTGTTGTCTTTGCAGTGGAGAATCTGGAGCAGGGAAGACAGAAAGCACAAAACTGATTCTGCAGTTCCTGGCGGCAATCAGTGGTCAGCACTCCTGGATTGAGCAGCAGGTCCTGGAGGCAAATCCCATCTTGGAAGGTGAGGCTTCAGATAATAAAGAATTCTTTTGCTGGAAAAAATAGAAAACAGATTCAGGAACCATAAAATATAACCAAATGTGAATCCCTTATGTCACACTTTGAGTTCCCAAAAAAAGTGACAAAACTTTTTTTTGAAATGCACTTTTGCTAAGCAACGTATTCAGATTCTTTCCACCTGAATTTATTTTTCACAAGACTAATATTCTCTGATTTGAGCTCTCAGTGTTTCCTTTAATATTTTTGACAACTATTGTTGAAAGCAAAACATTTCAGATGACCTGAATTATTTTTTCAACTGTTTTGTTACTTGAAAAATTAGGGGGAAAAAGTGGTTTTCCACTTAAAGCAATATTTTTTCCCCAAAAAATCCATACAAAACCCTGCATTTTGCCTAATTCTGTGTGTAAAAGTGCTGATCAATACTTTTTTGAGTGTCTGATGTTCAGTCAAAGCTATTTTGAAAAATCTCACCACCTCTTCCAGTGTTGAACTTCATGCAGAACATCAACATCCCATCCATGCTGCATTCAGCTAACTAATTATTTGAGTTTTATTGGCCATAGTTGTAGAAATTCTATTCTTTTTCTTTGATGGCTCCATAAAACATCAGTTTAATAGGACCTGAGCTTTACAGCACCTTGTGCTGGCTGTATACAGTAGCAAACCCCACCTTTTCCTTCCAAGATCAGTGAATGGCAGCAAAATGCAGAAAAAGAAATAGAGGAGTCCAAGAAAGAACCAGATAATGAGAATCAGCTTGTGGCCTTAATAAGTTCATTGGCAAGCTGTTACTGTGATCAACCCCACTATTTTAATTGGATATCTTTAAATTAAATAGTTATTTGAATAGTTATTTGACCCTCTTGACCCAACATGATGCCAGATGTACCTTTTATGCTTACACAGAAAAATTACATTTTCCTTAAAGAATAACATTGGGGTTGTTCTCTAAAGATTGAGGTTTGATCAGCCTGGTCTAGTGGGAAGTGTCTCTGCCCTTGGCAGACAGGTTGGAACTAGATGATCTTGAAGGTCCCTTCCAACCCAAACCATTCTGTGATTTTTACTTCCTCTGCTTGGTAAATAATCCTCTAGGAACCAACTGAGATGTGACAAGCACACAGGACACTATGGAATATGCATTTAGTCACTGCTGAGATTCAGGAAAGAGAGGCTCTCTAATTCCAGCTCATGCCCATCACCTGCCAGAAATCCTGGTGCAGAAATTGCAGGGTGTGCTGGCTTAGGGCACTCATCCACACCCAACAGAGGATGGACACAGGTGCTTTTCTCAGCACAGTCTGTTTGCAGGGAGAAGTGTCCTGCTGGAGGTTGGCTTAGTTGTCTGCATTTCCCTTTTGGACTTATTTTCCCTTTTCTTTCCCTCTCAGTCATCAAATCACTCAGCAGCATCTCTGTCATTTTCTGCAGTGTCACCTTTCACACAACAGCCACTCTTGCTCAACTTTCTTCTCTTTCATCAGCTGCCACCAAAATCCTGCTGTCATAGCTCTTCTTCCTGGATAAGGTCACCCCATTCCCAAGCTTCCTCCTCTGTGCTCCTCTCCGTATTTCCAAGGACAGTCATCTGATATACATCTTGTTTCCTCACATTGAGATGAAATTGATCCAGCCAAACTTAAGGGAAGGCTTTGGGGCTGCTTTTAACCCTCTCACCCCTCACTCTTTTTACTTTCTCCACCTCATGAGACCAGATCCATCATCCTCCCTGCATCAGATCCTCTCTAACACACCATAATCCTTGCAGCTTTCGGGAACGCCAAGACCATCCGTAATGACAATTCCAGCCGATTTGGGAAGTACATCGATATCCACTTCAACAAAAGGGGAGCCATAGAGGGGGCAAAGATTGAGCAGTACCTGCTGGAGAAGTCCCGGGTGTGCAGGCAGGTAGGGTGAGACACCTGCCAGGCGCGGGAGCTGGCGCTCAGGCAGCCAGCCTTTGCCTTTGCCGTGCCGTTCTCCTCACAGAGCCGACACTTGCTCTTCCCCTGCAGGCCCAGGACGAGAGGAACTACCACGTGTTCTACTGCATGCTGAGAGGAATGACCCTGGAGCAGAAGAAGAAGCTGGGTCTTGGGAAAGCCACGGACTACAACTACCTGGCGATGGTGAGAGAGCAGTGCAACAGAGGTCTGCTGGGGTGTTGTGGTGAAAGGTTCTTAGCAAGGGAGAAGGAAAAGAGAGGTGCTTCTGCAGCCAAGAGCTGCTTTGCTGGTTATGACCTTCCTGAGCCTTAGCCACAGGGTTTGACAGGTCTCTTTGTCTCACTACTACAAGGCTCATAGTCTTAGTGGAAATCCTTAATCCCTGTGTCTAGACCAGGCTATTTCCACACTTTCTGTGAAGTAGGACACAAGCTTGGATGGGATGGTGTATGGTGCCTAGGCCACATGTTTGGAGGTAACCAGGATGTTAGATAAGACCTGCTGCTCTTGAGGCAGTGATGGGTATAGAGGGTTGCTTGTTTGGATGGCACATTCTCAGCAGAATATGGGGCTGAGCTGTGTGTGCTCCAAGTGTCTGACCAAGCCAGCAGTCTCCACCCCCACTCCCTATATACCAGTGTTGATATCCAGAGGAGCTGATAGAAGCAGATGTAATTAAGGCTGGTGCATCATCAGCAAGGCTGGGACCCAGCTTTCTGACTGGATCAGTGGGAGCCTCCAGCTCCCTATTCCCATCTCAGAGAGCTTTTTCTCTTCTGCTGATGTCAGTCAGACACAGGGTACCTAGGGACAACAGGTTAAGTGTCGGTTACAAGGCTGAGCACTGAATCATAGAGCATGACAAAGGGCAGAGCCAGATCCACAAGTTCACCATCACTCCTTAAACAAAACATTGCTGGTTCTGAGGGAAGCCCAGCTTAGGGTTACACCCCAGTGCTCCCTGGCTCTGCCCCATGCAGTATGTGCCCTGTTTGCCTCCCCAGGGTAACTGCACCACCTGTGATGGCAGAGATGATAGCAAGGAGTACGCCAATATCCGCTCCGCTATGAAGGTCCTCATGTTCACCGACACCGAGAACTGGGAGATCTCCAAGCTGCTGGCTGCCATCCTGCACATGGGCAACCTGCAGTATGAAGGTAAAGGGATAAAATACAGGGACATGGTCCAGTGCACTGCTGCTCTTTATTCTGCATGCCAACAGGGAGCCGAGCTTAGGGATGGAGAGCTGTATCCAGAACACCTGCCATGGTGCCATGCCAGGGGCTCAGGTGTTTATTGTGGCATTGTAAGGACAAGGAATAAGGAATAATTCCACCTGCCCACACAGCAGGGCTGCCAGGCTGCAGTGTGCTCAATGACATCCACATTTTCTGAATGTTGTGAGGTTGAATATGGCCACAGGCCATTTAGTAGACAACTCAGGTTTTACAAAATGAGACTAATGGAGTGTTTGACAGGTGCCTGTGTGATTGGCTATGCCTTTGTAAATATACCAAGCAGCTCTGCTGTCAGAAATGACACAGTGGTTTAAAAAGCCTCTCCAGAACACAGAAGCCTAAAGTACTTGGATGCTAGAAACATTTTTACATTCTTTACTATCTGGTCTGGCAGAACAGAGTACAGGTCCTTTGCAGCCAGCAGCAGGACTCCAGCAGATGCATGAACTTTTCTCTCCCTTCCGATGGCCAGATTTTGCCAGGACATCACACAGAGGCAGTGGAGAAAGACCCTTTCCCCCCCCACCCCATCCACTTTCTACAAAGACACATCCCTTGCTGATGGCTTTCCCTCTGCCTTTCTTTCCCAGCTCGGACCTATGACAACCTGGATGCCTGCGAGGTTGTTCAGTCAGCATCGCTCATCACTGCGGCAACGCTGCTGGAGGTCAGTGGCCCTGCAGTGCTGCTGTTCCCGTTCTGATTCCATCCCAGGTTTTTAGGATTGTGGCAAAGCTTCCTCTGAGCCAGCCTCTCCTTGCACCACCAGCTCTAGGAGGCTGAAGAGGCCCAGATAGGCCATATTGTGTCCTGCATTGGCAGCGTGAAGGTGAAAGTCTCCATCTGGGCTGAGTAGCCAGAGGAGGCTGCAAAGATGCTCAGAGGGCTGGCGAACCTCTTTTGTGGAGACAGGCTGAGAGATGTGGAGTGTTTCAGCCTGGAGAAGGCTCTGGGGACAGCTTAGAGCCCCTTTCAGTCCTACAGGGGCTACAAGAGAGCTGGAGGAGGGAGTTTTGACGAGGGCATGGAATAATAGGACAGGGGGGAATGGCTTCAAACTGAAAGAGGACAGGTTTAAATTAGATATTAAGAAATTCTTCACTGAGGATGGTGAGGCACTGGAACAGGTTGCCCAGGGATTTTGTGGCTGCTCCACTTATGGGAATGTTCAAGGCCAGGTGTGATGGGGCTTTGAGCAACCTGGTCTAGCAGAAACTGTTCCTGTTGGGGGTTGGAACTAGATGATCTTTAAAGGTCCCTTCCAACCCAAACTATCCTATGATTCCATGATCAGATTATCTGAGCTTCCCTTCATACCAGCAGATAGAAACAGACCCTCTGGTGGCACATCATCCTAGAAAGGGCATCCAAAATACCTCAATCCATAAAGCAGGTTGTTTCCCTGATATAAAGGAAGTTCATAATGGTATTTGAGACAGATGTCATGTATATTGGTATATTCAAAGTGAGGTGAGATGACTCTCACAGAAACCATCCATGCAGTGACTGGAGTATTCTTCAGTGGCCTTCTCAAGAGCTAACACAGATCCCTCCTGTTATCCCATCATCTCATCTCCATAGGCACTACTGGTGTGCTCCACACCTCTCTGGTGTGATCCACAGCTCTCTGTCCACTTAGGGAGTGGACATTTCCCTGAAGAAGTATAAAAAGGGGTCAAGGTGATGCAAAGCTTTAACCCATGCTGGTAGCATACACCTTTGCAGGCTTGGCTTTGCTTTCTCATCCTGTCTTCCCACACCTCATTGACATCTCATGCTAAGTCACAAGAACAGCTTCCAGATTTAAACATGGTATAAAAATGTTAAATTTTCTCTCTGAAAATGCCTGTGTCTTCATTTGAGGTACCTCCCTTGTACAGCAGCTGTCTTTGGTGTTGTCTCTGCCAGGTTGAGCCTCAGGACGTGATGAACTGCCTTACCAGCCGGACCATCATCACGAGGGGAGAAACTGTCTCCACCCCTCTGAGCATGGAGCAAGCGCTGGATGTGAGGGACGCTTTTGTAAAGGTAAGTCTTAGGGCATTTCCTTATGCCTTCTGTTGATAAGCTGAAGAAATCTGCCCCTTCTGACACTGGAGAATCCACTGCACAGGAAAAGGATCTCGCTTGGTGCTTGTGTGAGCTCAGATCAGCAAATGCCCTTGAAACCATGTTCTAATTGGGATGTACAAAGAGTTGAGATGGAAGGAGTCTAGGTAACCCGCTCTGTAAGGGATTTGCAGTCTGGACTGGAGATTGTCTGTACTCAAAGGGGACATGAGGAAGGACCCAGCATTCTGAAATTATTTTACCTCAGCTTCAGGAAAAGTCCTCAGCTGCTGTAAATCAGAGCAACTCTACCAAAACCTTTAGCACCTACACCTGAATTTCAGGATTTGGTAACATAAGCAGCAGTAAATACAGCTGAATGACAGAGTGCCAGGGATAGAGCAGTCCAGAAACCATCAGATCACTTAGAACATCTTGAAGCTTTGGAGTGATGAAGGTTGATGGGATGGCTGTGCATCACTTCTGTGCTCTTTGCAGCCCCATGAAAGATTTTGAGACAAGCATTATTGACATTCTTTGGCCAACCTGGGTCCTCATTTTGTCTGTGGGGACTTCAAGCTGGTTTGATAGCTAACTAGCCTGCAAGTGCTGGCAGTGTCTTCTCTAGTGGTGACAGGCCTTTGAATTGAGCTCCCTTCTTGATCGCAGTGCTGTAGCTTATAAAATAAAAATTAATAATAGTTTAAAACATGAAGTTCTGGAATTACTGAAGCAGCAATATCTGTGTCATTAGATCATCAGACTGTTCAGCCAGTGTTGCAATGTTTCCGTGGGCAAGTGAGCAAGATGTTCTTGCAGTGTGACATGGCTCTGCTCTGCTGATCAGGAGAGAGAAATGTGTGGAAACCAAGGAAGGGACTGTCTTGCTTCACAGCAAGCCCACAGGTCCAAAATTCAGCACTATCCAAATTTGGGGGTTTGCTTTCAGTTGTCTTTTAGCTAGGCTTTCAGGTCTGTTTTCCTTGACCTACATAATGATTCTTGAAACTTTAAACATGCCAGGAGTCTAGCACAAACGTTGATGAGCATATCCTCAGGGACTGTCTGGTTGTTGGCCATGCTTTAGGAGAACCTGTGCCATCAGGGGTGAAGTGGTGTCACAGACTAGCAGAACAAACTGCTGAACTGTCTCAGTGAGCTCCAACTTTGGGATGTTGCAGGGAATTTATGGGCGACTTTTTGTGTGGATTGTGGAGAAGATCAACGCTGCAATTTACAGACCTCCTTCCCAGGAACTCAAAAGTATCCGGAGATCCATCGGCCTTCTTGACATCTTTGGCTTTGAGAACTTCACTGTGAACAGGTATGGAGCTTGCAAAAGGAACCAAGTCTTAATCATCCTTCAAAAGCCCAAGCTCAAGGTCTTGTAGTCCTTTCACCTCTCCTGAAGTGAACTGGACTAGGTTGGACCAAGCCTTTTTTCTATATGAGAAATTATCAGAGCTAATCAATTGCAGCAGACAGTGGAGTTCCTAGACTGATATAGACCACACACATAACATTGTTTTGGGAGAAAAACTGATTGTCTGAACTAATAAGGAAATTCTAAGCCAACAGCAGCCTTGTTGAGTGGTTGACAAGGTCTTGAGAGTATTGCTTCAAGTGTGGAGAGAGATGTAGAAAAATTAACCAGGATGGATCTAAAGTGGCCTTTTCTTGACCTTCCCTCCACAGTTTTGAACAGCTTTGCATTAACTTTGCAAATGAAAACCTGCAACAGTTCTTTGTGCGCCATGTCTTCAAACTAGAGCAGGAGGAGTACAACCTGGAGAACATCAACTGGCAGCACATCGAGTTCACTGATAACCAGGATGCCTTGGACATGATTGCCATCAAGCCTATGAACATCATCTCACTCATTGATGAGGAGAGCAAGTTCCCCAAGGTGTGTTTTGGGCTCAGCCTTGGTGCCAGTGGCTCTCCTGATTTTATCCCCTTTGCACTTGCATGCTGGCACCCTGTGAGGGATCTGCTCAGCCCCAAACATACATTCACTAGTGGCCTGCCTATTTATAGTTTTTACTGCTCCCTTAAATTGTCTTCCGTCAGTGTCACAGCCATGCTAAAACAAGTGTTTCTGATGGGAAAATATGCCTGCAAGGTGCTCAAAAACATCTATTGGCAAAGTTTAAGAGAAAATAATGTTAAATATACTCCTTTTGGAGTATTATTTTGAATACAGCACAACATAGCAGTGATATTTAATCAACTCCTGTAATTTCTGCACTTGACATATCTTCTCCAACATATCACTTCTCAACATAAATGCACATCATCGCCAAGACAAGAAAGGAATGTGCTATTGACTGGAAAATCATTTCAACGGAAATAGCCTTGGTTAAATGTCAGATCTTTTCATGCATGTACAGGGTACAGATGCCACCATGTTACACAAGCTGAACTCCCAGCACAAGCTTAACACCAACTATATTCCTCCGAAGAATAACTACGAAACCCAGTTTGGCATTAACCATTTTGCTGGAATTGTTTACTACGAGACAAAAGGTATGGGGCAGCTCCTAGGGCACTGCAGGGGGTGAGGGGATGTTCATGGGCAGACGAGCTGCTGCTGTGTTGGAGCAGGGCAGGGTGGTAGTCCAAAGTAGTATATGTAGTCCAATGTATTTCTTTTCTGGCTGCAATGACTTGACCCTCCAGCTGTGCCCATGAGCTGCAGAGTTTGGTGCTGTTTCATTCGTGTGTGCCTGTGACAGAATGGCAGTGCTTTGCACCACTGCATCTTCAATCCAGTGTGAAGATGCACCTCCGTCTTCCTTGTCATGGTCCCTCTCTCTCTGCCCACTCATTTCTCCATTACCTCACCAAGAACATCCAGTAATCCAAAAACCCAGAAGCTGCTTGCAGCTCACATGCTGACCATGTTGCACTGTGTCATCTATGTGTTGTCCCATTATTTCTCTAGGTTTCTTGGAGAAAAACAGGGACACGCTGCATGGAGACATCATTCAGCTGGTGCATTCCTCAAAAAACAAATTCATCAAGCAGATCTTCCAAGCAGATGTGGCAATGGTAATGCAGGCGGGAGAAGATCTTTATTCACAAGGAGGGGTGTTCCTGGAAGGGGTGGAAGATTTGCAGAGTCATATTGCTCTAATACTCTTTGGGGTGTTTCAAGCCTGTTAGTGAGAGTCAACCATCAGGAAGTGTTAATGCAGTGTCATGGGTGCATCCACATTCACACCCCCCAGTTCAATATTTTTTTGCTGTGATTGCCATTCTGAATTGTGTAGGGATTGGAACAGTTAGGTTTGTGATTGTAGAATCTGAGAGAAAAGTAACTGTGCCTTCCAGTTACAGTCATCCAGATGTGTGTATAATAGAATGAGAAGTAAACTAACAGAGGCCAGGTTTAGATTAGGTGTTAGGAAGAAGTTCTTACCTGTGAGGGTGGGGAGGCACTGGAAAAGGTTGCCCAGAGAAGCTGAGGATGCCCAATCCCTGGAAGTGTTCAAGTGTTCAAGCAATCTGGTCTACTGGAAGGTGTCCCTGCCTATGGGAGGAGGCTTGGAATTGTGTGATCTTGAAGGCCTCTTCACACCAAAAACTTTCAGTGAGTCCAAGTAAAAGCCAAAAACTTTTCAACCAGAGTATAACAAAAGGACAATCTTGCTGGTCCTTAAGTGCTGCAACAGGACTTGGAGGGAACAGCTGTGTTTTACTGTTACAACAGCAGAGAGAGGGAGCGCCAGCTGTGAAAGCTGAACTTCCGTGCTCCTCTTTCCACATCCCAGTCCTCCAGTAGGTTATGTGCTTACTCCATGCTCAGTGTGAGAGAAGACTGTGTGCCCTGAAGTTTCAGAGAAAGGCAGAGTTATTGCTTCAACCCTTTCCATCAATTTGAGCATTTAGTACTGGGATACCAGCTTAAATGCTGAGATTAGTGACCATTTCACCTTTAATAACACGAATGTATATTTTCTTCAGGAAGTTTAACATTTAAATCTCTCTACTCAGCCCTGCTCCCAAAATTAAAGTAGAAGGTGTTTTAAAGTATCAACCTTGCAGAATCTGAAAGTCTATACAGATGAGTCACTATGGTCAAATCCCCCAGTCTTTCCCAAGGCAAAAGTCATGGGACTGCAGAGGGTGTGGGGATAACATTTTTCAAAGCAAACGAAGTTTTTGGCAGTCGGAGTCCCATTTCCAAATGCCAGCCAATGCCACTGATGGACCAAGGGACTTAGGGACTTTCAGGAGTGCCAAGCTGTAAGTGCTGAATTCCTTTACTTGCCAAGGTAATGAAATATTTACATTCCCAAGGCATTTCTTTGAGTATGCTACATGCTGTTTTGCAAGCCTTGTTCATAACCTTTTGCCATTCAGTTCTGCTCCTGCTGAAATTAATGATCATTATCCTTTTGGCTTCATTAGGAGTAAGAGAACATTTATCAATAACTAATCAAGCTACCAATTGGCATGACACTCCTGTTGGGTTCAGAGCTATCCTCAGAAGTGGACACTCCTGTTGAAGTAGACACTAACTCCCTTAGCATCAGTGTTGCTGCTTACTTTGCTTTTTATTGCTTATTCCTCGCTGCTTTTTATTTTTGGTATAAGCTTTGCAATTGACCATGGAAGTGATTTCTTTCTTCTTTGGGCAGAGCAGAGATGCACTCTGGGGCATCAATGAAAGGGTTTACACAGTCACACCAGCTTTCTCACAGGGATCCCTACCAAAGCATCTCTAGAAGATGCAGGAAGTATCTAATAGCAAAGTTGAGATGTCTGCCTGGATGTTGTCTAGGATTTGAGAACTGAACCCTTTGAAAGCATCAGAACCCCTTTTTTTTTTTAGCATAAACTGTTTGGGTTTTTTTTTATAGTTTCACTAGACATCTTCAGAATCTGTCCCAAGTGGTGGTCTCTGTGCTTTGATACTTTATTGATTTCTGGTTTTCTTTTTGGAATGAGAGATTTTTAGCCTGGTGTCATAGAACTGGAAGAAGAGCCAACATTGTGTACCAGCTCCCTTAGTCATGCACAGTGTCACTTTGAACCTGGAGAGCACTAATTCCCTGAACACCACCACCCAAAAATTCTCAGGCAAGCAGGATCCAACATGGAGCTGAGATGCTTTTGCCATTGCTTTCCACCAACATTCAGTAATGTTCAGTGTTTGCAGCCCCTTTCTTAGGACATGTGCCTCAAAAGAAGGAGCAAGTGAGCCTGGGTCATGGAAATTGACTCCATGTAGTGAAGTGTCCTTGGAATGTCTTGGAACTGTGCATGCCTTCCCCAAGCTTCAGCAAGGCAGTCTGTGGAGGAGCTTCCCAGAGACACTCAGGCTTGGTCAATCAAATATAACATCTTCTCATAAAAAGACATAAGTGGCTGCTCTGCTAAGGGCTAAATCAAATCATGAGGCATTTTGCTCAACACCTTCTGAACTTTGGTCCTCAAGATCTTATTGATGAGTTTGTAGGATTTTGTGAGTCAGTTACAAGTAAGTCCACATCTGCTTTACATTCGGTCTTTCAAATGGGGTCCTTATATTCCAGAAACTTGAGAGAGCCACAGATCAGAGAAATTTGAAAACTGGCTGAGATTGTATATTTGAACGTTGTAGTAATTGTTTTGCCCCTGAAAGACATAATATTTGTACACAATGAAGCTTGTGTGGTGAACTAGGTATTTCTGAAGCACATGGGGCTGTAAAATCTCATTTATTCATGGTCATCACAGAGAGGGTTTATCTGCATGTGTTTGCTGAACAGGAACATTGTTTTGAGTGGTGCCAGGTGAGATTATGGATTGAGTGGGAGTTGTACACTGTTCCTCTGAGGGATCAGGTGGTATGGTCTGGCAGCACTGCTTACTCAAGGAACAGGTAGAAGGAGCAGGGGAGTATGGAACCCTGTAAAGTGAAAAACAAATGGGAAACTGGGTGGATGGGCTTTTCCCTTGGCAAAAGTTTAAATTTTATAAAAAATACCTGATTTGGGGGATTAAAATTAAGGAAGAAGGGAGGGATTTTTTTAGAATTTTTGTGTTTTGTTCCTGGCACCTTCCCAATCACTGTATATTGAGAGCAGAGATGTGTAAGGAAGAGTGGGAATGGCTGAAATTGGATGGATAAAGTGTGAGGTTAAAAAATACACAAAGTTTGTTTCCAAGAAGCAAGAGCTGAACACTGGCAGTTCCCTCAGATTCAGAGAAGTGAACACCAAGACAAAGGAGAAAAGTTAGGAGAGAGTTAGACATTAATCTAAGAATTAATTCATTTTGATCATGAGATATTTAGCAGCTGGACTTCCAAGATTAAAAATGTCAGGCTCCCATTTCAGTTATTCCTTCTTTTCACTATTTGCTCTTCTCTGTCTCTGTTTTGTGTTTTGTTTTGTTTTTTTACCTGTGCTTCGTGTAGTTTCTCTGTGGCTATGCATCCAGCACATTTGGCCAGTCGCCCACACCCACACCAAAGGTAAATTGAATACATGAGTTCCTCTGTTGTATACTCACCTTTCCTTGGCAAGGATTGTGCTTTACTCCTGTTGGTTTATTCCTCTTCCTGCACTATCTATAGAGGATCCATTTCAAGTGACCAATGTGTTGGAGAGCACTTTTACAGCTTGTTGAATAGGTACAGGTGAATGACTGTGTCACTTAATTCTAGGACTCAACTCAAAAAAACTTTGTAATAATGGAAATTTGGTTTGGATAAATCAGAACCAGGCTCAGCCAAAGTTTTGAGGATTTTTTTTCTTGATATTTGAAGCATTTAAAAAAAACTTCAGATGTATCATCTGAGATTTGGCTGTTGTTTACCATGGTGCCACCACTGGCTTCAGTGGGAAATTATTCTTCCAGACAACTGCAATCTGACCCTATTTTGCACTTTTTGGGGCAAGACGGCTCACATTCAAAGAGAGACCCCTAGATTGCATTTCTGGGTTGTTTGGAAATGCTATCATTTTTGGAGGTGGAGGGTTAGTTCTTGTTCAGGAGGGATCTCAGATCCAAGCCTTCAGACACAAGATAATATGAAAATTTGTCATGATCATCAAAACAGGGGTTTGGTACCTTTTTTAGGTCTTTTCTGCTGCATCTCTTCTGGTGACTGGTTCTGATAACTTCCCAAACCTTGCTTGCTAGTTATTTGGCCATAAGGTAGCGTATTGTGTGCTAAAGATTTTATGATATAAGCTTTATGACTCTGCTCACATTTCCACAAGCGCTTGACAACCAGAGGATTAGTCTGCTTTTCAAAATTCAGCTCTTTGCACGGGGCTGAATTTCATCCCTTTTTACCTCTGCAGTATCTTGGATGTTTGGATTTGGAATTCCAATGAGGAGGATCTGACCCAAAATGACTGAAAGCCATTAATTCCAGAGGTGAACTCCTTCCCCTCTGTATCATGGTTAAAACTGTTTTAATTTGAATATATCACTGGGCCTTGCTCTAGAGTTGTAGCAAAAATAATAGTATTTCCTGAGTAAGGGTACGAGAGAGCTGGTTTTTCAAGAGGGGTTTTTGACAAGGGCCTTGAGTGATAGGACAAGGGGAATGGCTTTAAACTGAAAGAGAAAATGTTTTGTTGAGGTATTAGGAAGAAATTCTTTCCTGTGAAGGTGGTGAGGCACTGGCACAGGTTGCCCAGAAAAGCTGTGGATGCCTCATCCCTGGAAATGTTCTAAGCCAGGTTGGATGGGGCTTTGAGCAACCTGGTCCAGTGAAAGGTGTCGCTGCTCATAGCAGCAGGGTTGGAACTAAATGAACTTTAAGATCCCTTCCAACCCAAACCATTACTAATTCTGGGATCCTATGGTAGGATTAAATCCAGGAGACAAATATGCAAAATCTGTCAGAAGTGTTTAGACCAGTATTTTCCTCTGAAGATGTCAACAGGTGATACAAGGAAACGAAAGTTTTGTTGTTCTCATAGTTGATCTTAAAACTAAACTTCATATTTTGTAGGTTTTCTAATGAATAATAATTATTCATATTTGTTAGACACTGAGGTAAAGGTGGAATAGCCAAAAATTATTTCTCATATATATAAATATGCATGTCAATAAGCTTGTAGTTCAAAATAGGGATATTTGGCACTGTTATTTAGCCCACGTCAACTCTGCATTGGAAGGCACTTTCCAGACTGCACAGCCTTTAGGAGAAAGACTCTCTTCACTATATGACAGCTGCAGGATGAGGTGGCCTCAGCTTTCAGTGGTCACCTGAAGGCCACCCCAGTGACATTTCATATGAAAATATATCAAAGAAAAAGCATCATTTTGCCCAGAAACTGCATGTCACATTGGCATGGCTCAATTTAGTGACCTTATAATCCTAAAGAGATGGGAGGATGGTCCTTTGCCCAGAACCTTTCCCCAGAGTATTGCTGGTGTCACATGCTTTGCCCTCCTTCCCTAGGTCTCCTCAAGTATTTAATCTTTCTGCACTTCCACTGAAGCAGGCTGCCATCTCCTGATGGTGTTTCTGGTGCACCAGCAGCCTTGTCCTTCAAGGAGGGAAAGGTGCAGAGGGACAGAAGGAATAACCTCTACCATTTCTGGCTCAGTGACATTTCTCCTTGCCTTTTTTCTTGGTGTTACTGCAAACAGCCATGTATGTGTTTGCCCTTCCAAAGTTCAGACTGGCTTGAGATGGTAGAAAAAAGTGGAATTGAAGCACGTCCAGATGTCATGCTGGTCTGCATCATTCTAAACTCTCTTCTGCATGCTCCCTCTCTGTAAAGCATCTAACTCTCTTCTTTTTCTTGGGTTGGTTTTTTTTTTTTTTTCCTCTTATTTCTCTTTTCTCTTATTTCTTTTCTGGCTTTGAGTCTTTTCCTCCTTTGATGTTGAGTACAGGCTGAGTGCTCCAGTCTGGGGTACGGCATCTGTGAATCCTGCTCATCCTTCCCCATGTAACACAGGTCACATCCTCCCTTCTACTGGGCTTTGTATGGACACAAGTGAAGAGATAGTCTGAGTCCCAAAGATGTTACAGTCTCAGAGTTTGAAAGCTAGGAAGTATCTGGAGGGGGATATGGAGAGGCAGAACGTACCAGCCCTTTCCCCATCAGGTTATGGGGACTGGATCTGGTTTTAGCTTAAAAATTGCTTCTCCTCTGCCGTAAATCCTGTATTTTCAGTGCCTTGCAAGGCTGTGTTGAGAGGCTGCTCCTCTCCTTTTTTGGGGTCATTTTGTTGAAGTAAGGGAAGAGATGTGATTCTCTCCAAGCTGGTGTTGAGGTGAGGAAGAAGGAACCAGAATTATTTGAGTGATGTCACCCATCTCTGAAGGATGAAGCTGATGCGAAACACTTGTCAGAGTATTTATTGTGTATCTGAGAGCCCAAAAAGTGCCCACAGGGGTGGGCACCAGTGCCCACCAGTGAGAGTGGTCTGTGCACAAATGTCAGGCCCTGAAATGTCCTGAATGGGACAATGTGGTCTTGATAGGGGGAGCCCAGATCGCTCTGACTATTTGGACAGGAAGACAAGCTGCTCTCTGGTCACTGTCCCTTCCTTCCAACCCCTCCCACTCCCAGAAAAAAACTCTCAGATGTAAGGATGGAGATAGCATCACTGCTTTTTGCCAGATCTGGATGCATGCAGGAAAGAAATGCAAGGCACCAGCAAGCTGGAGAGGCATTTCTTGCTGTCTGGGAGCAAACCACTCGTTCATTCCCTTCTAGACCCTTGTACAAAGTTTTGCTCCATTCCTAACACCATGGCTTAAAAATGATCTCTCCCAAGCAAGCCCAAACTGACTAAAATTTAGCTAACATGCAATTGTTTCTGACTGCCAGGCCTGCTCCTGCATCTGTTGCTGCTTCTAACCCCTGTGGTTATCCTTCCACATCTCACAGAGGTGACCTTGTCTGCTTAATTAGCAATGTAATAAGAAAACATTCATCAAAGTCTTTCAAACCAGGATTCTTGCTGAAACAGCTTTTTCCTCAGAAAATCTGCAACAAAATATGAGCATCAGACTCTACAGGGCTCTGCAGGTAGCAGCTGTATCCATTAATTGCTCTAGATTTGTTAGCAGTTTGTCTTTCCAGGGAGGATTTTGCTGGGAGAGATCGCTGGTAGCCCCCCATGCTCTTCTTGACAAGCAGGCCAGGTTTTTGTGGTGTTTGCATGAGCTGGATTTTCTCTTGTTGGAATTCCATGACGACTTTGTGTTTGTCTTGATTGGGTTTGTCTCAACATCATGTCCAACTTTAGCTGTGTAAAGTCCCTGTTTGTGGCAAAGGGGTGGACTAGAGGGAATTTTTAATCCCTTCTGATCCAAATTATTCCATGATTCTATGGAATTCCTCAGTTTTGAGGGGTGGGAATGTTAAAGGTTACTAGTGCTATGTGATGCATCATGTGTAAAGATTTTAGCAAAACCAGAAATAGACACAGCAACAAAAATGTACAAATAAACACTGCAAAGCATGGCAGCAAGGCCAGTGCAGGTGAGGATTTTGTGACTCCACATGTGGCTTGATCACCTGCAAATAAGAGGATGTTTGGAGGAAAAATGCATTAAAATCCTGTAGGAATTCTCCCTTTGGGAATTCTCTGGCCATCAGCTCATGTCACAGGTCATGTTACATGTTCACCCTGTTTTTAATTGAGAGGGGGTTGCCTCCTGGTGCCCAACTCTTCCTCCAACCCTCCAGCAATACCTGCTGCCCCACAAAGCCTCCCTGAACACCAGACCCCACTAGACACACAGCACTATTGTGACTGATATGTAATGAGCTTAGGTAACAGTGGCTGACACATGAAATGAGCTAGGGACTTCATTTGGAGGTGGTTTAACAAGGCTTTCCCAGAGCAGGAAGAGACTGTTATGGGAAACATACACATTCTCATTTCGAAACACTTGCCCCAAAATAGAGATTGAGTTATTAATTTGATCAAGGGAGCTAAACCAAGAAAAATATTCCAAATCATCTTGATTCCCAGTAAATACTCAACCTCTTTTAGTCTATTTGATAATCTTTTCCAAAAGCAACACGAATCTGTGGTAGTACCGGCTGAGCAATCTCAGCAGAAGTTTCTGAAACTGTTGCAGAAACACATTCTCCTGGATTATTTTTTTACCCTAAGTGAGTCTCTGGTTCTTGTTCCAGGGAGCAGGAGGAGCTCTGCCTGACACGAGGAACCATGACAGAGGGTTTGGCATGCCCATGCAGCAATGCACGGGGAGAGGGAAGCCCACACTGCTCCTGAGAGCGTCCCTGGGCAGGTGCATTGCCCCAAGCTGTAATACAGAGAATTTTGATGGCCCAGAAGATGCTGTTTGCTCTTATGGGCAGATCTTCCTCATAGCTCTGCATAGGGAAGATGGGTTTTCCAGTCACACAGGGAGGTTCAAGCAGGAGAAGTTAAATCATGGCACTTCCCCTGCCTGAACAGAGCCATAGGGAGCAGGCTGCAGGAGCCCAGCCATTGCAAGTTCACAGGCTCTGCCTTTCCCCTCTCCTGCCACAACTTTCAGCCACCTCTGGCCCCAGCACCCCCCCAGCTGTTGCAGGAGGTTCCTGGGGATGCAGCCAGAGGGGAAAGGCAGTGTTATCCTTTCCATTTCCTGAGCGCGCTGCGCTGCGGTTTTGCAGGGAGCAGAGACGAGGAAGCGCTCGCCGACGCTCAGCAGCCAGTTCAAGCGCTCCCTGGAGCTGTTGATGAGGACTCTCAGCGTGTGCCAGCCCTTTTTTGTCCGCTGCATCAAGCCCAATGAGTACAAGAAGCCCATGGTAAGTCCTGCTTTTCTCCCCTGGTTGCTTTTTGTATGGGACCGCCCTTGGGCTCATTCTGCCCTGGAGCTACCAGCAAAACTCCTTTGGGCATCAGTGCAGTCAGGATTAACCCTGCATGCTTAGAAAACCAACCCACAGCCTGCTGTGCAAGCAACAGAGTCACAGAAGGGCTGGCAAAATCAGGCACTTGCCTTGCAGTCCAGCAGCACCCCAAAACTTCTTGCAGGGGGTAGCTCCTGACCCTGCCTTTCTTCCTAAGGACGGCCTCAGGGAATTCACCCTGCAGCCCTTTATCCTATAGGAAATGCCTCTCCGTTTCCATAGGGGGTAGGCTCCTTCCTGCCAGAGATTTCAGCTGAGCCATGGTTTTAGTTCTGTGGCAGAGTTCAGTGCTTTCTAAAAACCATCTTCCGTGGGTGTTTTCCTGAAAATCTTTGCTCCCAATGGATCTCCCTCATTTTAAGTCCTGTTTGATCCTTTCCACTGCCTTTTTATTTTCTTCACCAATTACAAAAGCATGGTTCTAAAAGCAGAGGGGAAAAAAAGGGCAAAATAGCACAGAGGAAATGTGACAGGAGTTATCTTGCTCCAGTTCACAGTGATTTGCTTCAAAAGCAATGAACACTGTGGGGGCAAACTTTTAGGAGCAAATGAAAAGGAAGGAGAGGGCTCTCAATCCCCCGACTGCTTGTGGAAGGGACTTCAAGTTTTGCAGCAGAAGGCAGGTGATGAGGTGGGTGCTGCACGCCCTGATCCCACTCCCCACACCTTGCAGGATCAGACACTGATGCTGTGAGCAATCACTGCTTCCTGCTCACCACACTTAATAGTCATACTGCTTGGAAAGGTAGAGCTTTATTTAATAAATAATCTAGCCAGGCCTGAAGCTTTATCTAAAATAAGTGTCTGTTAGCAAAGCTCAGCTGAGTGCAAAAAAAGCATAAAATGCTGACTTTCAGAGCTGTTATCTACAAGCGGTGTTCGTTTAAAACTTTTTTTTGCTGTTCAGTGAACCTAATATGATGCAGAGCAAAAGGTTTGGTGGGTCTCTCAGATCATTTTACTGTGCTCTTATCCTGGTTTTACTGAGAGTAAAAAGGTACCTATTAGCCTGTTAATGGAATATATTGGGTAAATATTTAACAATATGTCTGATCTGTGATTATCATCTGAGCAGAGATTAGAACAAGGCCTTCTTTTTGAACATAGATGATGTTGAGAAATAGGTATACATCCTGAACTGACATTAGCAAATTATTCTAAATGCCCTGACTCTGAGCTGTCTTTATACCTGGATGTCTGGAATTCAGTCTGGTATTTTGTGTCCTGCATAGGAAGTTTGCATTTCATCAGATCTTGCAAGTGCTAAGCCAGAAGTTTCTGTTCAACCTATTTGTCTACAAAACTTTTAGTGCGGCAGGAAAACAGTTTCAAGTTTGAAAGAATTAGACAAAGAGAAATTAATCTCTCCATTAAAGAAATGAGTGAGTGAGCTAACACTGAATCAGAGACTGCAGTGTGATATGATTTCTTGCTAAGTTTAATTTTGGCCTTGGTTTAATAATCCAAAGGAAAAGAAATCCCAGATATAGGCACACAGAGCTGTGCAGGGTGACTGCAAAAGAGAACATTGTCTGAGAGATCATTTTCTGTCCCTGCCTTTGAAGGAAAACGTACTGATAGTGATAGGAAATGGGATAGCGGAAGTGAAAGGCCAGTGGAAAGTCCTGACTGTTTGTTACTTTTTGTTATTCTAAAACTTTTACTTCCTTCTGAAATGTGCTTTAGGGGGGAAAAAAAATTGTTTGTATTGGGGATGCTGGCTGGAGTTCTCTGGGTCTGTACATCATCCCATGCTGCTGCTTCTGAGTATTGTTCTGGTTAGTCCAAGAGAAAGGCGTGGAATGAACTAGATAACAAAACCATGCAAAGAAAATCAAAACTGTCTCCAGCAGTCTGTGCCTCCTCAGGCCCATGTGGCAGATAGTTGCCCGTAAGTACAATGAGCTAGCCCAAAGAGATTGGCAATCAAAGCCCCGTGTCCTGTAACCCCCCAGCTGTTTGATCGGGAGCTGTGCGTCCGTCAGCTGAGGTACTCAGGGATGATGGAGACCATCCGCATCCGCCGGGCCGGATACCCCATCCGCTACACCTTCGTGGAGTTCGTGGACCGGTACCGAGTGCTCATGCCTGGGGTGAAGCCAGCCTACAAGCAGGTGAGAATCCTCTCTCACAGGTAACCAGTGCTCTCTGCTGGGCAATCTCCAGAGATATTTATGGGGCGTGCCTCCTCTCCAAAAACAATGACACAACATTTGATCCCCAGGTGTCACAGTGGTGCTCCGGGCTTTCCATGGGAAGGAAGAGTGGTGACAGGGCTGGCAGGGACAGGTAGCCATATTCAGCCTATCTGTCTTACTCATCTTAAACAAAGTAACAGTATGGCAGAAAACTGCAGGATTTGGGACCAGAACAGCTTTACACTTGGATGGGCTTGGGAGGAGCAGTGGGTGAGTCTGGTCCTGGTGAATCCCAACCTCTTTTCTGTCAGGGTGACCTACGTGGGACATGCCAGCGCATTGCTGAAGCAGTGCTGGGGAAGGATGATGACTGGCAGATTGGCAAGACAAAGATATTTCTAAAGGTGGGTGGTTCTCCACATTCCCCCTCCCATCTTGGATCCTCGCCTCTGGAGGTGACTCCTACCATTTCCTTTCCATTCACAAGGCACGACCCTTTTCCATGGTCTGTGGGCTGGCATGTCAGCGGGTAGAACCTGCCTTAAGACAGAACATTTGGGGCCAGTTAAGGAGCAGCAGGCAGGAGGAGATCCTCACACAGTGCCAGCACTGATTCATTCACAAACCCATACCAACAAAAAAGTGGTTGCATCCAGTACACAGCCTTTTCCCTCCTGGGCCGTGTGGTTCAGCTTCCTCTCCTGCCTTCACCCAAAGGGCACAGCAGCAGGGGAGATGCCCATGCAGAGCCCTGCAGAGAGTGGGTCATAAGCACAACAGGCTCATTTTCCTTGTGCAACCCAAGATGTGCCTATAGTCTCCTTTTCTGCATCAGTCCAGCTGACACAGAGCAGTCCAACACTGCAGGTCCCCTGCAGCCCCATACACACTCATTTTTCTTTATAAACCCATTCCTGTGCTGTTCCAGGAGGGTGAGGCTTCTCTTGAGCAAAAATCGCTGCTTACACCTAAATTCATCCCCAAATCCCGCTGCCAGCACAAACACCCCCATCTCTTCCCCAGAACTTGTTCCCCCTAGTTGCTCTTTCCAGAGCCTGTTATCAAGATTTCACAGCTGTCAGGACAGGAAACAGAGAAATGGGGAGGCCCCGAGGGGCTGCAGGAGGTCAAGCAAAGCAGGAAACGTGTGGAACTGCCTCTGCTGCACCCAGTGTGGCATGGCTCAGCTTGCCATCACTGGGAAAGAAGGCTGAATCACACACAACATGGGAGGAATCAGAATAAAGCTCAGATTGGTGCATCTGATAGCCTCAGAGCAAAGGTAATTCAGTATTTTGAGGAGTGGTTTTTTTTTTCCTTAGGTTAGGGAGGAAGTTAGCAGTCTTGGCTGGAAGAAGTGATGGGACCCAGTCAGCCTGGAGTTTGTTTACAAACTTCTCCAGTGCTCCAGGAGCTGCTTCCATGGCTGAGAGCACGAGGAGGCAGCTCTGCAGGGAAGGGCAATGTAATTCAGTTGTTTCCAGACTGTGAAGTATTGCATTTGCAGCTTCTGGATGATCTGGCTCATTTGGGACTGAAGACTGTAAATCACTAGAGTTTATGTTAGGACTTCCCCAGTGAGCAGGTGGGGTAATACTTGGGACATAAAATGACGCAAGAGTTTATTTTGAACAACTGTCCTGGAGAAGGGTCTTGTACCACCCATTCTGGCCACATATCAGGCAGAGGGAGAGCTTGATAGATGGGTGCTGTGTTGCTTCCTCTCACAGGACCACCACGACATGCTGCTGGAGATTGAGAGAGACAAGGCCATCACGGACAAAGTCATCCTCATCCAGAAGGTGGTCCGTGGGTACAAAGACAGGTAGGAATGAACCCCATGGCCACATGGGAGGTGGGCTATGTGGGATGCTTCATCCAGCAAGTGGCTCCTGGAGGCTGCATCACTCCTTTGGTGCCCAGATGACCAGGGGAGACCCCTGATGTGTTGGCACTCGGGTGCAGCAATTACTGGAAGAAAGAGTGAAGAGGATAGCTGTGTTATCTGCCCTAAACCTGGACAGAGTAGGACCTTCTGTCCCTGTTCAGTGCCATCTTCAGGGGATGTGGTGTTTGCTGTGACAATGCAGCAGTTGCCTCTGAGCAACATCTGAAGGCAATGCTGAGACTCCAATCTATGGAGATCCCCATAAGACTGCAGAGGGAGTGCTGGGTCACCTACTGCTACTGAAGTTGCTCTCCCCAAGGCCCCAGGGGTTCAGAACTCTTCCCTTTGCAAGCCAGTTTCCAGACATGGGAAGAGAACAGGTAGCTCATGGCACTGTTGTATGAAGAGGGGGAGACACAGCCAAGAACAAGCCTCACCTATGGAGGAGGGACAGTTCTTGGGGTTTTATGCTCTTTGATTGTCCAAGCCATGGCTGTGACTCAGGCTGTGCTTTGCAGAAAGAGCACATGCTAAATAACTCATCAATCTTTCACACACTGATCATAGTGAATCCCCGCCAAGGCCTCCCAACACAGTTGTCTCCATGTTGTCTGCAGGTAGAATCAGATCAGGCTGAGGACTGAAGGAGCAGATAGGGATAGCGGTGTGGTGTTGGTGAGGTTTGCTCTCAGTCATTTGGGCGGGATTCAGTCCATCTTCAGGTGCTAAAACTAAACAGGAAGGACACACAGGGAAGAGATTTTAGGTGTAAGAAGAGGATGCAGGGCTGGGGGAAGGAGGGAACCATTCCTAGCATGTCCTGTTCTTCTCATTCCCATAATGTGGCATAATCTCCCTGCAGAGACCTCTCAGAGAGAGTGTCTACAGGTGTTTTTATGAAAGCAAGGAGACCTGGGGAAGGAGACATTTTCATACCAAAAATGCAGTGTTTATTCCACCTGGACACTCAGGTTCAAATCTCCAAGAATGAGGCCCAGGAGATGATGTTAACTTGTGGCTAAACCACAGAGGCAAATGACTGAAATGCTTTTGCAGGTCCAATTTCCTGAAAGTGAGAAATTCAGTCTTGATGATTCAGAGATACTGGCGTGGACATAACTGCAGGAAGAACTATGGTGCTGTAAGTACAGGCGTGTTTCCTCACACCTCTGCCTTCCTGCCTCTTTCACCTGGGACATACATAATGGTTTCCTGGTTCAAAATGTCCCATTGAATGTTGGAAGTGGTGAGGTTGGAAGTGATGGAAGTTGGAGCAGTGAATGAAGTTGCTCTTTTGCTTTGTCTTCTCATTGAAGAGACCACCTCCTAGCTGTTCTTTCCCCTGTGACTTATACATCCATTGCACCAACTGTTCGTTTGGGGTTTTGTAAGCCTTCCCCTAGTTTCCAGGTGACTGAGTGGCTTCCTCTAAAAAATGGACTTGGTCTCCATGTGGGGCCATATTAGTGTTTGTCACTGTCCCAGTCCATATTCCTCTTCTCTCCCTGTTTGTTCCAACTGGTTTTGACCCAACAGCAGGGTCTTTTGGAAAGTGTGTTAAAGTCTAAAGTATCTCAATATAAAGTTTATAGAAATAGCCACTTCCAGGCTGGCTAGGATGCTGCCTCCTGCCATCAAACAGCACCTTGACTGTCAGGCAGGAATTTCGCAGATGCTGGACCTCTGTAGAAGCAACCCTTGTGGCTACCTTGGGGCAGCCAGCCAGGTATCCTGAGGCCTCTCAAAGGCTCCGTGGGGAAGACGCTGTGTTTGTCCTTCCGGGGCTTTGAATCAGTGCAGCAGCCAGAGCGCTTCATTTCTCCACCCTCTTGGAGAACCTCCCTCCAGAAGGTTTGCTGTCGTGGGGGCCGATTTCAGTGGCTCTTGTTGACAGCCGTGCAAGCAGGAGATTAGCAGTGGAAATCTGCTTAGGGTGGGTGAGCCCCTGCCTGTCGGGGTGGTTTCATCGTGCCCCCTCTTGCAGATGCGGATTGGCTTCCTGAGGCTGCAGGCCCTGTACCGATCCCGCAAGCTCCACAAGCAGTACCACATGGCTCGCCGGCGGATCATCGAGTTCCAGGCCCGATGCCGGGGCTACCTGGTCCGTAGGGCTTTCCGCCACCGCCTCTGGGCTGTCCTCACCGTCCAGGCCTACGTCCGGGGCATGATCGCCCGAAGGCTCTACAAGCGCCTCCGCGGGGAAGTAAGTACCGTGGAGGTGACACGGAGATCAGGAGAGGGGAGAAATCTGCATCACGTGCTCCTGGGATCCATTTTTAAAGGAAAAACAAGAAATCCAAAAATAATTAGACACCTATTCAGAAAGGCTCTTCTGTTTGTTCCCGCAGTATTATAGACGCCTGGAGGCAGAGAAGCTTCGGCTGGCAGAAGAGGAACGGCTTCGAAAGGAGATGAGTGCCAAGAAAGCCAAAGAAGAAGCAGAAAAGAAACACCAAGTACATGGGGGCTGATCTCTTTCTGGGGTTCTGTCTGTTCTCCAGGAATTAGTTTTGCCCCTTTGAGGGACAATGACAAAAATATCTAAGGGATTTCTGCCCTGCTTGAGTGGTTTGTATTTAATTCTCTAAAGTACTCTGTGCTCTATTAGTTTGAATCTGCTCCAGAATTTCTGATTTGCTGCACAGGAATGCCAGAGATTATAGTTATTATTCACTTTTGCTATTGTATAAAGGGGGAACTGGGCCACTCTGTGTGTGTGTGGACATTCAAGGCTGTTGTATAAAAGAAAAAAATGAGGTCAGTGACAGTTTCTGTGCATGGACCAACACCCCTAAACAGGCACTAAGGAATGGGGAAAATGCATTGCTTTGACCTTCTGCAGTTGGGAAACTGAGACATCAACATGTCACTGATTTGCTCCAAGTTATGATACTGGTATAGTGCCCTAAGCACCAGGCAGCCTGCCTTCCTAGAGCCAGGTCCTGGGGAATTGACTGCCAGCTCTTTGGAAGGAGCAGTTCAGTCATTGCACTTCTCCTTTCGCAGGTACGCCTGGCCCAGCTGGCACGGGAGGATGCAGAGAGAGAAGTAAAGGAGAAAGAGGAAGCACGTCGGAAGAAAGAGCTCTTAGAAAAAATGGAGAGAGCTCGCAATGAGCCAGTGAATGACTCGGAAATGGTGGACAAAATGTTTGGATTCCTGGGAACAACCTCCTCCCTTCCTGGCCAGGAGGGACAGGCACCCAATGGCTTTGAGGTACTGGAGATGTACAGGAGCCTGGCTATCACATGACAGGCATTAGCAAAACATTAATAGATCAAGAAAGAGTACAGTAATAGAAAGTGTGTCTCTGAAGGCTTCCTTGAAGGCCAGACTCTCCTATGTGGCCCCAGAGGCTTACTGTGCTGTGGCTAGAGATGGGGAGGCAGCCTGGCATATTTTTTCTGGGACTATCATATGGAGGATAGCAGTAGCACTATAAGGTCATCAAGGACTTGTGACCTTTGAGATCTTTCCTTTAAGGTTCATCACAGCTCATGGCATTTAGCTCTTAGACATCCTTTCTCCATGCTAGGAGTGCGGCCATGCTCATTGCTTCTTCTACTGCTCTGGGGACATTCCTGGGCCTGTCCTTTGGAGCTTGGGCTTTGCATGGGCTCTAGAGCTATATTCCATGTTTTTCCTCCAGCTGACTTTTCCTTTTGGAATGGAAATCAGACTGGCAGAGAAGTCAGGCCCAAAGGGAAATGGTGGTTTGATATCCAAAGCCATGATGAATGTCTGACATGTCCTTCCACAACAGGATCTTGAGCAAGTCCAGAAGGAGTTGGAGGAAGAGGACCTGGATGCAGCATTGCCTCTCCCTGAGGAGGAGGAGGAAGACCTCTCAGAGTACAAATTTGCCAAGTTTGCTGCCACGTATTTCCAGGGCACAACAACACACACGTACATCCGCCGGCCCCTCAAGCAGCCTCTCTTGTACCATGAAGATGAAGGAGACCAGTTGGTGAGGCAGGGGATGAAAAATCTTGAGCAGGGCTGGGGGGGTTGGAGCAAGCCTGGGTAACCCTCCAGCCAAAGGGCACCAGGAGTTTCCATTTTGGGATACACTCATCTGCTGCACAAGCATCCATGGCCACTATCCCACCAGCTTTGAGTGTTGGTACAACAGTGAATATTAGATGGAGCATGAGAGAGGAGGGTCCTCTCTGTACCTTGGTATTTGTGTGAAGACAATAAGGTGCTCTGGACTCAGGGCAGGGGAAATGGAAATTGTTGCTTCAGTACCACTTGTAAAGCTTCCAGGGAGCTTGAAAAGTTGCTTCTTACCTTGTAAACACCATTGCAGAGCTAGATGAGAAGAACTGCTTGTTCCATAGGCAGCAGTACAAGGACAGAAATGAATTGAACCTGCATGACTATAATGCATATAACATTATCCATGAACTAGCCTTCATTGTGGTTCTTCTCTCCCTCTGCAGTGGGTTAGGAGCTCCCAGTCCCTGCCCCTTTATAAGGCTTGCATCTCCTGTCAAGAGGCAAACCTCTTGTAGGGTTCACAAACACATTCATGGTGACAGAAACATAGAGCCTGAGTGTGTGGTCCCAGCCAGCAGCCTGCCCAGCATTCAGAGAGGATGTGTGCTGCAGGCAAAACTGTTACCTGTAGCACAGGGAAGTATTTTATCTCCTGCAGATGTACAGAGAGACCACTGTGGGGATCCTGATGGATTCGGCATGGCTTGACCACCCCCTCCACTGTCCTGGTGTGAGCTAGCAGGGTGTAATTTTTTTTTTTTTTTGCTTTCAAATAGGCGGCACTTGCTGTATGGATCACTATCCTGCGTTTCATGGGAGACCTCCCTGAGCCGAAATATCACACAGCCATGAGTGATGGTGGTGAGAAGATACCAGTCATGACCAAAATCTATGAGACTCTTGGGAAGAAGACCTATAAGAAAGAACTGCAGGCTCTGCAGGGAGAAGGAGAGGTAGCTGCTGTGGCTGTAGAAGAGATGTTATTATTAGGTGTTGGAGATTGAAATGTGTTGGAAAGAATCAACTTGCAGGGTTTGCTGCAGGCAGTCAGTTTGTTGATTTTATTTGCGCTTATGCTACGAAGGGAGGATTGCCTGTCCCTTCCTCACAGGGAGAACTGAATGTCCGCCAGCTGAATGTTCCCCAGAGAAGGAAGTGCCTGTTATCTCTCATGGGACTTTGATCTCTCTCCTCCACCCTGCAGGGATAAAGTACAGGGCAGGGGGGGAAATGCAGTGTCCTATGTTTCTTATTTGGGGATTTCCTTTTGATCTGCCCTGACTCAGAAAAGACTAAATTAAAAATGTACCCTTAATCTTGGAGCAGGAAGTAATTAGTTACTAGGAGATTAAGCTGTGGAAATAAAAGTTTTTTAAAAAAGCAAATCCCTATTGCATCCTGAGTGCCTTCTGGATGTCACTGGAGGACTTCATATGCTTCCCAGACAAAACATTATTCTGGATAAATCAATGTCCACAGTGCTGATACATTTTCATCTTTGGTAATTGCTTTATTCAATAGGACAAGATATAATCTGCTATTGGCATCCTCTGGATGCCACTGTTTAATTTTCAAGACGTTTTCTTGAGAAATCTCTGCAGTATTTGCAGAGGTAAATTAACAAATCTCCGTGTTCTTAGAAATGACAATACCATTCAGCACTTCTAGTGAATTGCCTGATGAGAGTAGCCTCAGGATCATAATTCTTTAAAAATATACACCAAGAATCACCTTTCATTCCTTCTGCCCATAATTTTTTGCTTGTTTTTTACAAAAAGGCATATTTTGTAATATGCTAATACTGAGATATCAGGTAGTACAAAAGATAAGGAAATTTAAGCTGTCCTTTTTCTCTGTGGTTACGTCATCTCTTCACAGTACTTAAAGATGCCTGAGAAAAATGTTACGCCAATCCAGGTTTATATCACCAACTCATGTTTATAATGGACATAAACCATTACAGCCACAGGACTCAGAAAGTGTCAATTGGGTGTGAAATCATGGTCTTTTCAAAGCTGTTTAAATGGGTAGAGGTTAACTGGGTCCAAAAGATTGCTATAAAAGTAGAAAGCCAGCAAGCAATTTGATGATACATAGTCAGTGCCTGGAGCTGTCCCACATCAAAGGTGTTCTTCTGGGAAACTTGATAGAGCACAGGGCTGGTTAAAAGTTATGAAACCATGGTGGGTAACTACCTGTCCATGAATCCCTGGCTAAATGACTTCCAGCTAAAATCCTGCTGTGCAAATGTCTTGTCTCAGAGAGTGGTCTTGCTCATCACATTTCCACTGTCATACAGCAAAACTGGGTGGACCTGGGTTAAGCACAAATCAGCCATGTGTTCAATATAAGTTTTTTCATATGCTCCCAATATATAACTTCCATCTGAGAGACACTTACTGACTAGAGAGTATCTACAAAATTCAGAGCCAGACTTAGTTTATCAAGGGGCACAGGAATACGGGTCCAGACTTCTGGTTCCCACTAGAAACTTCTCACGCTCTGCTCAGGATTAATGGTCATTTGCAGGACCCTGGGGGAGGCAGAGAGAGCACTTGTTCAGCACTTGCATCTCACCACTTTGCATCCACCCCTCTTGTTTTGCAGAGTACTCACATTGATGGGCACAAGAAGAACAGTGTGCGGCACAAACTGGTCTCCTTAACACTCAAGAAGAAATCCAAACTGACGGAGGAGGTGAGGGGAGACGCTTGGCCGCCTGGCAGCACAAGTGCCGTTGGATTGTCTGCAGCCCTCTCTGACTCTCTTCTGCTTTTCCCTAGACAACATAGAACCAGCCCTCCTCTGGGTTTGGCGCTACCTGTCTCTCTGCCTGAAAGATTTAAGGAGTGTTTAAGGGGAAAGGTTGGCTTCCCGTGTCTCCTTGAGTCATTCTGCACCTCGCGCCGGCCTCCCCTCGGCTCCTGTTCTCCATCCATCCAGCACCTTCCCTCCCCTCTTTCACAGCCCTCCATCCAGCTGCTGATACCTCTCACCACTCTGTGATGGTCTGATGGTTATCCCTGCTTTTAGTTTCCTGCCCTCTACCATAGATAGCAGAGGTGGGGTCTCCAACAGCACTTACCCATCCTCTGCTCCACTCTGCTGCCAGGGACAAAACTCTCCATGGGCGCAGTTACCCCAAGCTAAGAGCTTTTTGAGGAATGCCATCTCAAAAGAGGGAGGAATGATAAATCTTTTGGGTGGGAATGACAGAAACTATTGATAGACTGCCCATTTCCAGAGCAGGCACCATCTTACTTGGCTATAGCTGCTCGAGAGCATGAAGATTGCTCTGTGAGATATTCCCTTAGGGGTCAGTGGGGAGAAACAGGGCCCAATCCAGCTCATCTTAATTGGCTCTGAAGACACTTTAGAAACATCCATCTCTCTAAATGGAGATGAGACTGACTAGCTGAGACAGTGGGCTTCTAGGCAGACAAATGCCATCCTTGTTTTCACAAACAGCACTATGCTTATGCATTTTCAGCTGCATCATTAGCATGGAGAATTTTGCCAGTGAAAAGAATAATGGTTATTTTCATATGATTGTGTTAAAGGGACAGGTGCTCCTTGGCAATTAGATATTTTATTCTAAAGACCCCTCTCCCAGCAGCAGGACCAGCTCAGAGCTGGGATGCAGAGGGGGTGCCACTGTAGAAACCCTGGGAAAGGACCAAGCAGGTGGGAGTGTGACTAGACAGGACCATTTTTAATTTCACCCATACACTATTAAAGCCAACACAGTCAAACCCTCCCATTGCTGTTAAAATCCTAGCTCGAAGAACTTCTGAGAGCCCTCCTGGCTGGTGGAGGACTCCTCCTGGGGGAGCACCACACACTTGGGATGGGGGCGGGGGGGAACACAGTCACTGGCTGTCCTGAGAGAGATCAATGTGTCTGGTTGGCAGGTGACAAAGAGGCTTCATGATGGTGAGTCTACGCTGCAGGGTAATAGCATGCTTGAAGACCGACCCACTTCCAACCTGGAGAAGCTCCATTTCATTATTGGTAATGGCATCCTCAGGCCAGCCTTAAGGTTAGAAATCAAAACAAAGGCATGAACATGCCATTCTTCCCATTCCTTCTTCCTTGAGCTTTTCTTGAGCTATTCAAACAAGTTTGATATTATCTGCAGCAAAGCTCTTGTTTTATAGTTTTTGTGGTTATGTTGTATAATACAGGCTGGGCTGGATCATGCTCCTTACTGTACATATCAGCCCCAATGGAAAGACCATGGAAAGGGATTCAAACATTTCTGAAAGTCTTAATGACACTAGAGTGTTTTTTAAAATGCCCTCTCTTGTTCCTCACTCCTCTGTTTTCCATTTGACCAAAGTATGTCTTTTGTTTGTGTGAATATTTTTAATGGTCTGCTAATGAAAAACTTAAACTCATTTCAACTGCTAAATGAAGCATTCAAAAATTGGAAAGTGTCAAATGAAGGGCACTTGCACATCTCTGGTTTAGCCATTTTATGTGTTTATGTTTATTAATAGAAATTAATGATAAATAATTCCTCTTTTTATTGTTTAACTTTTAATTATTTTTTATTCCTATCACAGGGATGAAATCTATTGTCAAATCTGCAAGCAGCTGACTCAGAACCCATCCAAAAGCAGCCATGCAAGGGGTTGGATCCTGATGTCCCTTTGTGTGGGATGTTTTGCTCCTTCTGAGAAGTTTGTGAAGGTAAATTGTAGATGACATTTGTCTAGTGAATTATCTACCAGCACATTTTCTTTTCCACTCATGGGACCTTGGGCTTCATAGTAGAGGGAATCCCAGTCTTTGCCAGAAATGAAGATGACAGAGTTCCTAAGAAAATTATTCATGATCCCAAGTTCAATGTCTAAAGCCAATCAGATGAGTCACTCCTGAGAAGTGGCTGTCTCTTTCCTGTGACTCTAAAGGTAATGTAGACAACCAAATTATGACTTCTGGTAGGAAATTTGTTTGTGGGAGGCTTCAAGTGGAATTTATCCAACCAGAATAGTCCACATTTCTCCTGTTTCTTATATGCAAAGGTCTGTGCATTCAGCATTTACTGGCTTTGACAGTATGACCCTCAGGCATCTACTCTACCAAAACAGCAAGGAATAGAACACAGCCAATTACAAATATAAATTTATACTAAAAAAATGCACATAGAAAGGAAAGGACTTAATTTACATGGAAGTACATTTGCAAAGGTGCTCTCTGAATGGTGCTGTGTTGCCCATCATGTGTCATACTGAAAACATCCAATTCCAGACAGCCACATGAGATGACCTGTAACCCATCTTCAGCAGCACTGTGCATCAGCAGGACTGAAGTCAGTGGGAGATGCCGAGTGGCTGACACTTTTGAAAATCAGGTTGTTCTTAAGGATTTTGTTTTTCTCTTTTTTGGGCAAAGCTCTGTTACCTAGATTTGAACACTGCTTTCCAAATGAGTTATAGAGTCATGGAATTGTTTGGGTTGCAAAAGACGTCTAAGATCAAGTCCAACCACTGCCAAGCCTATCACTAAAGCATGTCCACAGGTTCCATACCTGCATTTTTTTAACACTTCCAGGGATGGTGTGCTTCCACCACTTCCCTGGACAATTTGTTCCAGTGCCTGACTGGAAATAAAGATGTTCCATTAATTTCCGTAGATATCAGATTAGGTACTGGATGTTCAGCACTGAAAGAGCTGAAGCCGAGAATAGAAATGCCTCCTTCGTCCCTGGGCCTTGTCAGTGTGAAATCTAATGAAGAAGATAAATCACTGGCAAAGTCACAGAAAATTAAATTATGTGTGGAAATGAGATCTGAGAAGTGTGGCACAGGAAGCTGTGTTGGTTTAAATCTTTAATAACAGAAGATTACTTTAGGATAGTGAAGCACTTGTCAGAAATAATTTATAAGTAGTTCTGGAGACTCAGAATCATACAATCACAGGATCATAGAATGAAAGAGGCATAGAATGGTTTGGGTTGGAAGGGATCTTTATAAGTCATCTAGTTCCACCCTGCTGCCAGGAGGGCATTCCTTCCCCTAGACCAGATTGCTCAGAGTCCCATTCGGCCTGGTGTTGGATGCTTCCAGGGATGAGGCAGACACGATTTTTCTGGGCAGCCTGTTCCACTGCCTTACCCCACTGTCACTGGAAAGAATTTCTTCCTTATGCCCAATCTAAACCTGCTCTCTTTTGGTTTAAAGCAACATCCCCTTGTCCTGTCGTTCCATGCCCTTATCAGAAGTCCCTCTCCAGCTCTCTTGTAGCCCTCTAAGTTTTGGAAGGTGCTCTAAAGTCTCCCTGGAGCCTTCTCTTCTCCAGGCTGAACGCTCCCAGCTCTCTCAGCCTGTCTCCATAGCAGAGGTGCTCCAGCCTTCTGAGCATCTCAGTGGCTTCCTCTGGACTTGCTCCAACAGCTCAACACCTCTCTTGTGTTGGGGGCCCCAGAGCTGGATGCAACACTCCAGGTGGGATCTGGTTAGGGCAGAGCAGAGGGGCAGAATCTCCTCCCTCACCCTGCTGCCCACGCTGCTGGTGGTGCAGCCCAGGCCACCTTTGGCCTTCTGAGCTGTGAGTGCACACTGATGGGTCCTGTTGAGTTTCTTGTCCGTGAATACCCTCAAGTCCTTCTCCCCAGGATTAGTCTCAATCAATTCTTTGCCCAGCTTGTGTTTGTGTTTGGGATTGCCCCAGCCCAGGTGCAGGAAACAGCTCTTGTCCTTGTTACACTTCATGTGATTCACACATGCCCAACTCTTAAGCATGTCCAAGTCCCTCTGGATGGCATCTATTTCCTTCTATGATTCTGTCATTCAAAAATATCAATTAGAACTGAACATTTTGAGAAGGATTCACTGGTAATGAGGCAGGTATTCAGTACGTATTCCAACTCCCAAATATTCAAGTTATGCTTTGGATCCCATTAGACACCTTTATCGCATCATGTGTTAAGCATGGGCCAAGACACATTAGCACTCCTGTTCTTTGCACTTTTCTTTCAATCAACAATGGGCCTAGGTGGGAAGGTTCAGTCACAAGGAAGTAGGGACGTGAAAAAATATGTAATTGCATAGTTCATTATTAGCAAAAGCATAATTAAAACTGCACTTTTACATTGCATTGACTGCTTACGATGATTTGCAGCAGATCTCATCCGTATAACCTGGCTGTATTACTTAGGTGCTTCTTGGTGTCTCTGTAAGTTATGATTGACAGAGATACCTGTCTCTCGAGCCATTATTTATAGCTGCCAGTGTCATAAAGCAATCTGTGTGTCTGAAGGAATAGCTGTGTGTTACCGTTCGGAGAACTCTTTATATAAAGCCTCTCAGAAAATTTTGATTTACAGATTTATTCATCTTAGCTAACATTTTGGCCAAGATGTTTGTGTAATATTTTCATTTGATCTCCACAATATCTTTTGTATTGTGGAGATCACTGGATTTAATTTTCTCTACAATAATGTGGTTGTATTTTTGACATACACTGAAGTGCTTCAAATTCTGGTTTGGGCCAAAATGCAATTTAGAATCTGACTAAGGGGATATCTGTTTAATGTCACTGTGAAAGATCTTTTGTGCTATCAATTAAATGTTCTGAGTGGCATTCAGTTACAATTCCCCTGAATCATTACTTACACATCTTTTTCACTCATTCCCATCTCTTTGGCCAGCACTCAATAACATTTTATAACACATCTTTAAAATACAAGGATAGAAATCACTGGCAGCAATAGCAGGAACAGAAAAGCTGCTGCTCTGGCTTCAAGCAAAGGTCTGTCTAATTTGGTATCTTATCTCCTCTGAGGCCAGAAATGCACAGTAGAAGAACAAGGCAGGAGTGCACACTGTCCTACTCTCACTCAGCTTCCAGTGACGTGATGCAGGAACATCCCAGCCTGAATGGTGTCACTGTCATTAGTCACAGAGGGCTTTTCTCCAATAAAACATTACATTTTGCAAATGCTTGGCCTCTTAAGCCAAAGTTCTAAACAATGTGTTCCCTGCTGCCAACAGTATTTAAGGAACTTTATCAACGGAGGCCCCCCAGGTTATGCTCCCTATTGTGAAGAGAGGCTGAGGCGGACGTTTGCCAACGGGACAAGGACACAGCCACCCAGCTGGCTGGAGCTGCAGGTATGAGCCCCTCCGTGTCCTCCCCAGGGAACTGGGGCTCACAGTTTAAACCTTTCACTGTCACAAGAACCACGTCTCTGTCAGGACAGAATGTGGGACAACAAAATGCCTATTTCTGTCAAGAATTTTCCCGCAATTCCAGTTCCGAATTGCGTTCCCCGTACATCCTGGATTTGCTCCAGAGTGTGTTGAAGATCAATCCTTTTGGCTGCATCAGTATTTCTAAATTAAATGTGCCCTGTTGGCATTGAGGCCATCTGGCACAGAGCAAGCCCCCATGTGTTCAAAGAAACTGTCTTCCAGGTGAAGCTGGCTGCAGGCAAACTGCCTCCTGTGAGTGGTCCCTGGGACTGGTTGGGGGATAATTATAGCTGGAACAGGCAGTTTGTGCAAAAATGCAAAAATCTCTCATTTTCTAAACTGGTTTGCAAGCATATACCACTGCTCCAGTGGCCATGAACATTCCCAAGCATGCTTGTATTTACTGGATTAGGCTCCTTGATGGCTGAATGTATTAAACAACATATCTGTGACTTCCACGTGCTTGCAGTGGCTAACTGTACATTATCCTGTTGATAAATATGGTGTTGTAGCACTGCAAAGCAGCCAGTCAGTGGGACCAGGAATTAGTAAGTGGTTACCAGAGTGGGGTGAAGGGTATGCAGGTAAATAGTGTTGAAATACATGTAACATTATAAAGTTTGACTTTAATCCTTCAGGCAACCAAATCCAAGAAACCAATCATGCTGCCTGTCACATTTATGGATGGGACAACAAAGACACTGTTGACTGACTCTGCAACAACTGCTAAAGAGCTCTGTAATTCTTTGGCTGACAAAATCAGCCTGAAGGACCGTTTTGGCTTTTCACTCTACATTGCACTTTTTGACAAGGTATATCTTAAGTTCTGTTCCTGCATAGTTCTGGGAAGAAGGGGGAGGTTTTCCTTGCTATCACATAACTTCTAGAAATCAGAGGGGTTATTTCTACAGTACAAGTGTCAGCATGATTTTCACAAAAAAATTAGTCAAACTCTGCAGCTGGGTTGTAGGAAAATCTCTCTCCTTGGAGATATTCAGAATTTAACAGGAAAATATACAGAGAAACCCATTCAAAGATGCAGCTGTTCTGACCAGTGTGGTGGACCAGAAACCTTCAGAAATTCCTTTCCACTGACATACTTAATGTGATGCTATTCTCTTACTCTCAGTTAAGCTTATTAGAAATGAATTTTCAGTAAAACATCCCACCTGGATTTTTATGCAAGGGAGCCAATTAAATTTAATTGGAAAGCTAACAGTTGAAATTAAGCTTTCTAAATGAGCTAAAATCCAAACTGCCATGCTTGCATTGGCATTTAACCTGATTTATTTAAATTAAAAACATACCTTTTTCAGAAATTCTGTTAAAATAAAGGTGAGCATAAATGAGAGAGAGAAAGCTTCATCAGGTGAGACAACAGCTGCAAGTCAATGAAACTCAAGTGTTGCAAGAGCTGCTGTATAAGAGAATGAAGTATATTCTCACCTATGGATGTGGCCACCTCTGCCTCTAGGTGGAGAAGAAAATGGTTTAATACTCTGTCTTCTTCATTTTGAGGAGACACTCAGCAGGGAATGCTAAGTCTGAGGAGATGTAGTGCTTTGGGGGCTTCATGGCAGATCTCAATGAGAAGACTGGTACATTGCTGTAACAGGACAGGCTTTTTTATTCTTGGTGTTTCTGATGCTAAGCTAGGTTGGATCCAAGCCCAAGATTTTGAAACAGTGTGTTTCAAAGCACAATATGAATCAACAGTAGTTTAAAATTGGGACCATTGGCTTAGCTGATTCATGTTGATGCTCTCCTTTCAGGCTGGATAGGAAACTGGAGGTCAAAATGGAATGGCTTACCCAGCCATGCTGCAGAACTTGGCTGGCTAGATGACATAGAAACATTGATTATTTGGATTATTTGTATTATTTGGATTATTTAGTTTATTTAGGTTACTTAGATTACTTGGATTATTTTGATTATAAAGGTAGTCTGAGTGACTCAAAATTAGATCTCTCTACCTAAAAATGCCTGCATTTGGTCAGGTGAGTGCCGCATTTCTCTCTGCCCTGCCTAGGTGTCCTCGCTGGGGAGCGGCAATGACCACGTGATGGATGCTGTGTCCCAGTGCGAGCAGTACGCCAAGGAGCAGGGAGCGCAGGAGCGCAACGCGCCCTGGCGGCTCTTCTTCAGGAAGGAGATCTTCACTCCCTGGCACAACCCCAGTGAGGACAACGTGGCCACCAACCTCATCTACCAACAGATCGTGCGAGGGGTGAAGTTTGGGGAGTACCGGTGTGACAAGGTGTGTGACCTCAGCCGCTCCCAGTCTGATCCAACAAGTATCTTTGAGATGGTGAAATAGGTTACAACAAAGAGGATGATAAATATTCCTCTCTGGACACCCACTAGCTTGGGCATTGTGGTATTCATGTGGAAAACAGGAGCTACAGCAATCAGATCCTCTTGACTGAGCTTGGATGCTTCCATGTGCTGCATGAGCACTCTTAACAATGAACATGTTAAGGCTTAATCACAGCCTTTAGTGGTCAATGTCCTGAACTTCAGATGTGCAAAAAAAGCTGCAAAAAGTGATGTTCTGCCAAAAAGAAGTGTCCCCACACAATTCTGTAGTACACCCAGCCTCCACAACAGGTTCCTTGAGTGGTGGAGGATGGATGTTGTGATGACTTGGTGGCAGCATTAACTTGGTTTGTTTGGCTCCCACAGGAGGAAGATCTGGCAGAACTGGCTTCTCAGCAGTACTACGTGGACTATGGGTCAGAGATGGTACTGGAAAGACTGCTAAATCTAATTCCATCCTACATTCCAGACAGAGAGATCACAGCTTCAAAAACAGTGGAAAAATGGGCTCAGCTCATTATAGCTGCACATAAAAAGGTGGGGACAGTAGATCACCTGTCAAGGATCACATCATGCTTCAATAGCTTCATGTGCCTTTTAAACATATGTCAGACATCGTAGCTCAGCCCTTAGCCTGGCCTGAAGCTAAAACAATGAGAAAGGGCAGGGCTTGTACTAACCATATTCAGCTTTACCACTGGTTGTTATGCAAGATCTGACAGAAGACATCCTGCAAAGATTTACTGTGAGAGGCAAAACACCATCTCTGGGGTGGCACTCCTGTTACACGAGATTGTGATGTTACCAGTTGTATTATAGAGGTGGTTCATGTCTCGGGGTAATGTCAGGACTTTATTGTGCCAAGCATTGTATAAAACCTCCCTGACTTCAATTAGAACATTTGTGACACTCCCACATGGCAACACTTCCCATAGCTCATTACCCAGTACTCGTGACCACTCATGAGGGGTGATGTTCCTGACATGAGGATTGGCATTCATTTAACATCAGGAGGCAGCTTCAGATTAGGATGCCTGCTATGTAAACATCTCCATGTGCATTAGGAGTCTCACCTCAACTTAACTGTCAGTGGAGACACAGGGATTCACTTGGATCTTGCACAAGCCCTGTCAGCCTGTCAGCTTTGTACAGAAGTGTCAGGTGTCTAAGGATGCCCTAAATAAGGAGCTTAAGGGCTGACGAGTGTCCGCTTCCAGCTGAAGGAATGTCTGAAAAGTAAACACTTACTTCAGGGAAACCCACAGTCAGCTGAGACGAACCTCACTGAGACTGGTCACTCCAGATGCTTGTCCAGCCTTCTCCAAGTCAAATTATTCCATAAAGTGGGAACTGAAGGCCAGGACTTTGCCCAAACAGTCACTTGTTCCTGTAGTAGTTTGGCCCTTAGCCACACTGAAATGTCCATTAATATTTGTTCCAAGAGCTTCAGGTTGCATGGATTGATTTTCCTTGCTCTCTCTCCTGTGTTTTGCTTCATGTTGGTTGGGGTTTGCTTTTTCTGTAGGGAATTTATACTCAGAAGAGGGCAGACCCAAAAAAGGTCAAGGAAGAAGTAGTGGATTTTGCACGTTTCAAGTGGCCTTTGCTGTTTTCTCGGTTTTATGAAGCCTTCAAATTCTCAGGTGAGTCAGTAGAGCACATGCCCAGAGCACAAGATGCTCTAAAGCAGAAAGGAGGGATGGGGATTCCACACACAAGAAGGGGACCTGGTCTTTTTTTGGACACATGATTTTTTGTTGCATTCTGATTAGCAATGGCCCAAGCTGTGGGTCTGCCACTATTTCTCTCCCTTAAAAAAGCACAGAGCTTTTTGATCATTGCATCCTCCTTTGAAACATTTTCTGTATCCTAAGACCCTTCATGAGCTGATTGAATGTCTTGTCTTCAACCCAGGGCCAAGCCTGCCTAAAAATGATGTGATTGTAGCTGTCAACTGGACAGGGGTGTACTTTGTGGATGAACAGGAGCAGGTTCTCTTGGAGCTCTCTTTCCCAGAGATCACAGCTGTGTCAAGCAGCAGGTAAGGAAGAATAGACTTGGCTGGCAATCTCACCATAGATCAGTCTTTTTTCCAGGCTTTGCCTCTGGAAGTCATTATGTTTCATGTTTATGTCTCCTATAAAAATATATCCCAGAGGAGGAAAGCTGCAAGGGCAGAGTTTCACCCTGGCCACCATTAAAGGTGATGAATACACTTTCACCTCCAACAATGCAGAGGATATCCGGGACCTGGTGGTGACCTTCCTTGAAGGACTAAGGAAACGATCCAAGTATGTGGTCACTCTCCAAGACAACCCAAATCCAGGCAAGTAAATAGCTCAGCTCAGTGATAAACATATAGATAGATTTCATATTCCTGAGGAATTTGGAAAAAAAAAAACAATTCAAACTGATGGTTGGTTTTTTTGCAGTGGGAGAAGAATCTGGGTTCCTCAGCTTCCTTAAAGGTGACCTGATAGTTCTGGACCAGGACACAGGAGAACAAGTGATGAACTCGGGGTGGGCTAATGGGTTCAATGAACGGACCAAGCAGAGAGGGGATTTCCCAACTGACTCGGTCTATGTCTTGCCTACCGTCACCATGCCTCCGCTGGAGATCGTGGTAAGCAGACTTATGGAATTACACAACTTGGTACAATGTCCAGGGAGGTCAAAGCCTTCATGAAATGCTTAGATCTGGCCTGAGTCTCCCTGAATGTAAGGCAGAAACCAAAGTGGATGAGAGAGGTGACAAGACATCCAAGGCAAAAGTGATCTCAGCCTTCTTCTGATCTTGGCACAGCACAAACTTGTGTCTTGGAATATCCATGTATTGTGCTAAATCCTTCCAGCTGGCCTGATTGCTTAAAGTTGTATTTGTGGTTGGAGGGAACTGCCACATTCACATATGGAGCTGTAAGTTCCAGAGCAGAAGGTTTCCTATCTTCCACAGGAAATGACCCCTGCTATGGAAATATTTATTATTCCTTGCTTTAGTGACTGAGAATGGCACAGAGAAACGACAACTGCACAGTTCTAACTGGCTGTTAACAGGAATTGATGGATTATTCTCATTTTCACTGTTCTTGTTTTGTATCTGCTTCCTCTCTTTGAATACATCAGATATATTTTATTTCAAATATACCAGGTAACAGAGAACTTTTCATCCCACAGGCTCTGGTCACAATGACCCCTGACCAACGACAAGATGTTATCAGAACCTCTCAGATGGCAGTTTCAGACAGTGAAGAAAGAGTAAAGCCATACACCTTGGAGGAATTTTCCTACGATTATTTTAGGTGATTTTTTAAACCATTCTCAAAAATTATAGGAATCCACCAGCAGGTAGCTTGGGAACCAGGAAAATTTTGCTACTGGAAAAGGCTCTGAATACCCCATTGTTTGTACAGCTGCAGCCTCTGGTTTAGGTCATAGCATTTGAACTGCAGGTTTTCCACAGACAAAGTTTTATAAAGGATTTCTCCTCAGCAGAGGTGTAGCAATTTAAAATTTAATATTATGTGGGAGGATGTACTTAGGCTATATAGGCATTTTCATCTCAGCTCCAAAAATTTAAATGTGCACCACTGCTGAATGCAGCTGACCAAAGCTCCCATTTCTGTTTGGATGGGCTGGCAATCCAAACAGGCAGATCAGATCAGATCCTCTGGGATGTTTCCCCCTTGTCAGGCTTATACTGCTGGGTGATATTCTTTCAGTGTGGCTGCCCTGCCCATTCATTGCCATCATCCTTCCTGTGGAAGAAGGATCCTTAGGAGCTTTTTGGAATAGGGTAGGTGATTGTGGTGTCATTGCTGGGATAGGGTCCATAAGTGACTTCTCTGAGCCATAGGAAAGTGCAGGTGGTTATCATTGAGCAGAACTGGAGCTGGATACTTGCTAAATTCCCATTTGGTGTAAGACTTCATGAGCCAGGTGCTGTGAGCAATCATCCTAGGTGAAACATTGGCCATAAGCTGTTCCTGTTATCCCTGTAATCTCTTCACATCTTGCTTTGCATTTGCCACCAGACCACCTCCAAAGCACACCCTCAGCCGGGTCATGATCACCAAGAGCCGTGGAAAGGACAAGCTGTGGTGTTACACCCGCGAGCCCATCAAACAGCCACTGCTGAAGAAGATCCTGGGCAGTGAGGAGCTGTCCCAAGAAGCCTGTATGGCCTTTATTGATATCCTTCCTCTGCTTGGGAGTGCCCTTGGGCCACAGGTCTAACTGACAAAGGGCTGAACAGGCTCTTTAGGGCCCTAAGCAAAGCCCAAAAAAAGGTTTGTGATCCTTCTTAAGGGCTGTGGGACCATGTCACAGGCTTGGAGATGGGTCTGAGCCACAAATTTGTACTTAAGCAGCCTTGAAATCTAAAATGTGTCTACTTCTTAATCAATGAGGATTCGGGGACCAGTTACTGAGTCCTGTTGGTCCACACTGACTAGCGCTGTTCTGTCCTGGTTCACCTGACTCTGTGCCAAGTGCACCTGCTGTGGATGGCACAGCCCTAATCAGTGTGGATGCAGACCAGTCCACATGGCCTTGGGGACAGAGTTTGATGCCTAAACATCCCTTTGCAGCCATTTCTGTAGTCATGTGTAGGATGTCTTTAACAACATCATCAACTGAGGGGCTTCACCAAATATCCCAGTTAGCTCATCCTTGACTCCTACCTCCCACCTGTGCTGAAATATATGGGTGACTACCCATCCAAAAGGACACGCTCAGTCAACGAGCTGACAGACCAAATATTTGAAGGTGCCTTGAAAGCCGAGCCCCTAAAAGATGAAATCTACTGCCAGACCCTCAAGCAGCTCACAGACAACCACATCAAGTAAGAGTTGTTTGTTCCCCTTAGCCCAAATGCCCAAAGACTGTGTTGGGCAAAGCAGATCTGAAGTGTCTGTGCCATGAGTGATTTTTTTCCTTCTTGTGTAGATACAGTGAAGAGAAAGGCTGGGAGCTTTTGTGGTTGTGTACAGGCCTTTTCCCTCCGAGTAACATCCTCCTGCCCCATGTCCAGAGGTTCCTGCAATCCCGGAAACATCACCCCTTGGCAGCAGACTGCATCCAGAGACTCCAGAAAGCCTTGAGGTATGGCCCTGAAAGACCTCCTAGTGCTGACTGTACCACAACATCCAAATACATAAGAAAAAGTACAACTGGGAGATACTTTGGTGACTGGGGGCACAGTGAAAGCTCACAGCCTCTCTCTCTATTCCACCAAACTGATTGAAAGGGACACTGGGTTGCTGATAAGCAGTGCAGAAAAACAGAAATTAATCAACTTCATCCAGGTCCATTTAGGTCACTTTCTTCTTTTTAGGAGGAAAAAAATCTTAACCAAGTAGCTGAAGTTACTCAAAAAGAATATGCATTAAAAAGGGAAGATTTAAACAAAGGATTCTTGCTATGATGATGCCATGACACTTCCGCCTCCTGTTTTGCAGGAATGGATCCAGAAAATACCCGCCCCATCTGGTAGAAGTGGAAGCCATTCAACACAAAACCACCCAAATTTTCCACAAGGTTTACTTCCCTGATGACACTGATGAGGTAAATGGGGAAGAAGGATCTTTTTTTTCTGTCAGGTTGGCTGTCAATTTTCTTATTAAAACCAATCTCAGAAGAGGCTAATACTGGTTCTGATTCAGAAAAGCTCAGCCTTTCCAGAAGCCTCTGGGCCAAAGCATTACAAGGAAAATCCATCCTTGTCTACTCAGATTTGCTGCAAGTTGTGTTTTCCAAGACATGGATGCTTTGCTGTTGTTCACTGGAGGCTTTAGAGTATGACTGCAGAAAGAGGGAAGCTGGATGGGTTCATCCATTCACTCACAGTAGCTCACAGGCCTTGGCTCTCAGTTATTTGGAGCCTAAACCAACAGATGTTCTCCATCCAATGATACCCAGAGGGGTACCGTGATGGGCACCCCTGGGGAATGGGCAGACTATTGCAGCACTGCCAAGCAGGTGACTGAAATTACACCTTCTGACCTGAGATGACACAGAAATCATACCTGCACTCAGGAAGCTCTCACTAAGCATCTTGCATGCTGATAAGGCAGCTAGTCATATAGATGCCAGAGCAGATAGGCATGTCCTTACAGATACTGCTGTCTCAACTACTGATTAGTCTTCCTATGAGGCTCCCATCTATCTCTTCCCTCATACCCTTGGGTACAACTAAATTTCCAAGTGGGTTTATTTGTAAAAGGATCCACACCCATGGAAGGAAAAGGGTGATTCCTCTGCAGCAGCCGTGAGTGCCCTTGTTTATCTGTAATGGAGAGTTGAGAGACCTCTTGGGGTTTCTCATCACTTTGAGTATTTTTTCCTACACAACCAGCAATGAGCATGACACTACTTCATACACATGCATCTGTGTGACAGCCAGTAGAAGGAGGCAGCAGGGAATTCTGCACCTGGATGGGTTTGCTCTGATCCATTTGGCCATGGAAGTCACCAGGTGGGCTGGCAGAGTAGCACCATTCCAGTACAACATACATCTGCACTGAAGTGCTGCTGAGCATTAGCAGCACTAAATCCCAGATCAGACTCTCATGGGATGTGGAATTTGGGTCCTGGTAGTTTGGTGGTTCAGTTGTGCAGGTGTTGGTCAGAAGCTTAAGTTCCTTAAACCCCTATGAGCTGAATCTCATTAAGTGGGAAGAGCAAAACTGAGACAGTGTAAATGCGCAGCTCAAAAGGCAAAACCAGAATTGGGATGTGCATACAAATGGGACAGACCTTTAAATATCCCATCCTTTAGATATCCATAACACAGGAATCATTTCCCTCTCTTCAGCTGTCTAGGAACCAGCCATCTGGCTTAGACCTGGTCTAAGCCAGGCGTCTGACTTCCTCATCATCACTGGAGAGACAGTTGGGACAAATCTGCCTGGAGGTCTCTCACTGTGTCTTTCCCATCCCCCTTCCTTCAAACAGTTCTGACACTTCACTGTTAGATAAAACATAGTTCTGACACTTCACTGTTAGATCAGAAAAAATCTCTTGCATTGCTTGGAGAGCTCTGGATAAGCCAGCACAGGATATAGATACAGCATCACAAAGCACAATGGGTAGAGCAGTAGCATGACAGAGCTTCTGCAGACATCCCTTCCAATGCCCAGAGCCCCAGTCCACTGTCACTGATTTCACTGGTGGTGGGCATCTAAACTTCTGTATATGTGTGTACCTGGAGCTCCTCAAAGAGGGCAAAAAGTGGAAATTAACCCTTAGATAGCAGTGGTGATCTTCATCTCTTTGTAGGCATTTGAGGTGGAATCCAGCACGAAAGCCAAGGACTTCTGCCAGAACATCTCCAACAGGCTGCTCCTGAAGTCCTCTGAGGGCTTCAGCCTCTTTGTCAAAATCTCTGACAAGGTGAGTGACCCACCCAGAGGCTGAGGTAGCCATGAGGTACCTGGGACAAACCACTTGCCAGTGGGTACACAGTGGTGGAGCCAGAGCCATGTGGTGAGAAGCAATTCTCTACAAGAAGCATTTCTAAGCCAGATCTGACCTGATACAAGTGATGTTTGCAGTCCTACAGCCCTGACTTTCAGCAATCACTCCAAAGGACTTGAAACACAGACAGGCAAAGCTTTCTTAGCTTGTTGCCGAGTTGGGTTTATAAGAAAGGACTAAGTAAGAAAAATGTGCAGCTTAGAGCTGCCTCTGGCAACTGAGAGAAATCTATGGAGATAGTCATCAGGAAGGGAAAGGAAGTGTTGTGGTGAAACAAGTTGCAATCAGGAGTAATGGGTGAAATTAGAGACAGAGCCTGAGGCAAAGTGCTGGCATTGAATTTCTCACATCGGCAGTTTATAACCCATCAGTGTAAGAACTACAAAGCAGTGCACAACAACTACAGATGGGCTGGGCAGTGGCCAACCCTGCCTGTGGAGTCTTGCCACTTGTTTGGGACACCACAGTATAAGAAATAAAGCTGTTAGACAGGGCTATGACAATGGTGGAGGTCCTTGAGGGGAAGCCATGTGAGGAGCAGCTGAGGTCACTTGGCTTCTTCAGCCTGGAGAAGACTGACAGGAGACCTCATTGCAGTCTGTGATTTCCCCATGAGGGGAGGAGGAGGGGAAGACACTGATCTCCTCTCTGGGGTGACCAGTGATGGGACTCAAGGGAATGGCATAAAGCTGTTTATGCCAGGGGACATTTAGGTTGGATACTAGGAAAAGGTTCTTCACACAAGGGGTGGTTTGGCACTGGACCAGGCTTCCCAGGGAGGTGGTCATGGCACCAAACCTGACCAACCCTGAGTTCAAGGAGTATTTGTACAATGCTGTCAGGCACATGGTGTGATTCTTAAAGATATCCTATGCAGGGCCAGAAGATGGATATTGATGATCTTTCTGGGTCCCTTCCAACTCAGGATACTCTGTGATCCTGTTGTGTGGCTCACTTGTTCAGCCTTCATGACAATGTGCTGTCTCACCCCCCCCCCCAGGTCATCAGTGTGCCAGAGGGAGATTTTTTCTTTGACTTTGTGAGACACCTGACAGACTGGATAAAGAAAGCAAGACCAGCAAAAGATGGTAATGATGACTTTTTTTCCAATATGGGTCACACACAGCCTTTCTACAGCCCTCCAGTCCTTTCAAACAAGATTGACCACATAGTCTGCCACAAGCGTTGGAACAGACTGTTCACAGAAGTGGTGGAATCAGTGTCCTCTAGTGTTCAAAAAAATGTAGACATGCTGCTCAGGGACAGTGCTTTAGTGGTGCTCCTGGCAGTGTTAGGTTAATGGTTGGACTCAATCTCAGAGGTCTTTTCCAACCTCAGTGATTCTGTGATCTGTTGGGCCATACTGATGGGAGTGTTGCTCTCTGCACCATCCCTGGGGACATCACCTGGGAGGTGGTCCCTCCAAGAGCTGCAAAACCTCTCTTCCAAGGCTAGTCCTGGCCCCTGAGAAGCACCTGCTGGAGGGCATCTCTTCGGGAAGTGCCTGCAGGAAGGTTTGAGTGGTGGGATCCATCTCTCAACTCACTGACCACATCCAGAGTCGAACTGGCTGCAGATCTGCTGAATTTATCAGTGGCTGCAAGACACAGGTGCCTCCAGGGTACAATTCCTCTGTCCTGTGCTAGGCATGGGTACTATCAATGAAGTAGTTGTGTCCAGTGAACCCAGACACTTTTTCCACTCTATTAAAGCTTTGCATGGCAGTAATGTGGTTTGTTCTGCAAAATCAGAGCCCAGTTGGCCTTGTGAATGCCCCTGTCCCTGCAGGTTGTGATGGCACATGGGCACTGCTGGATGCAGACACCGATTGCCAGCTGATACTCACACCATCGCTCTTACATTTGCTTCACTTGCACAGGTATAGTGCCTTCCCTCACCTACCAAGTGTTCTTCATGAAAAAACTGTGGACCAACACAACGCCTGGAAAAGACTCGATGGCAGACTCAATCTTCCACTATTACCAGGTGTGCTGGGACTGCAATAGCAGTGGAGACTTGGGAGGGATTAGGAGTTGGTTGCAAAGATTTGTCCATCTGCGGATGTTCACAGCCTCGTAGCCAGGGGCTGGATACCTCCACAAACTCCATTTAACATCAGAAGGTGAAGGTCCACGGACATCCTCTCTATCTTTCTGTTGCTCTTTCCTCCTTGCAGGAGTTACCAAAGTACCTGCGTGGCTACCACAAGTGCTCACGGGAAGAGGTCCTGCAGCTGGCGGCTCTCATCTACCGGGTCAAGTTTGAGGATGACAAGTCCTATTTCCCCAGCATCCCCAAACTCCTGAAGGAGCTGGTGCCTCAGGACCTCATCCGGCAGCTCTCTCCAGATGACTGGAAAAGGGTAAACAAGCAGCTGGATTCATATGCTGGGCCTGGTGGGAGAAGCCCAGGTTCTCGGGTGACTTGTCTGACATTCAATGTTGAAGTTGGACTGCCAGAATCAGTGAGACCTAGTCCTTCTTCAGTCTTACCAGAGCTTCAGCTTCCCTGGCACCACTAAGAGGAGTAATTGTATATGCATGTTCACATACACATGCCTTGCCCTGGGTTTTCTTTGTCCTGAGACTGTGGCTGCAGTGGTGGATGCAAAGCCAGATGGAAATGTGCTAAGAGATGGTCTCATGAAGAGGTGGTCTGTCATTTAATGCAGACTACTGAGTAAAAGGGTAACTCTTCTTTACACAGGGAGAGCTGTGGCACAGGTGCAAACAGGGCTAGCGTTAAAATATTAGAGGTGTCTCACTGTCAAGAATAATCTGATAAGTCCTTTCTGTTTCCTATCTGATATCAGCATCTCTGAGTTGAAGGTCTCTCAGTCTCCTCTGCTGCATAAACTGGATTGTCAAAATTTATAATCTCTTTAATGGAGTCACCAGCTCAGCTTATCTAAAAAGGACATGCCTTGGTTCCCGGCCCTGCTCTGGTGACCAGCCAGCACTTTTTTGAAGTGCTAGAGCCAAACATCAAGGTCAGGTTGGACAGACTCAGAGCAACCTGCTGTAGTGGAAGGCAGCCCTGTCCACTGCAGGAGAGTTGGACTAGATGATCTTTCAAAGGTCCCTTCCAACCCAAACTCTTCCAGGAGTCCGTCATTGTGGAACTGATGCCCCTTCCCTGCAAACATCCCTGGTGCCAGGTACTGCAAACCTTCCATCTCTGTTGTGTTCTCTGTTGCAGTCCATCGTGGCATACTACAACAAACACGCAGGCAAAACAAGAGAAGAAGCCAAGCTTGCCTTTCTAAAGATTATCTTCAAGTGGCCTACATTTGGATCAGCATTCTTTGAAGTGAAGGTACCTACCATGGGGTTCTCTGGCAGCTTTTAGCCAAGATCAGGAGTATCAGGAGGCCTGTACCACAGAGAGGTTCCAGGTCTGAACCAGACTGGGACAATCCTGATGGAACAGGGAAAAATGTAATACTCTTCATTGGTAAAGGACAAATACACTCATTCATTGCTGCCCTGCCTCTTTACACAGACAGAAACACCGAAGAGCTTCAGCGTATCTCACTCGTTGGAGGTGTTCCCACATCTGTGTTGCTGAACACACAAAAGCTCTTCTCTGTTTTGCCAAGGCAAAGGGGAACCTGTGGTTTTCTAAGGGATGTGTCTCTACCCACCACAAACCAAATCCAGACTATCCACCATGGCATTAGTGTTCCATCAAGGACAGCAGAAGCGAGCGCTGTCAGGAGAAGGCAGGTTTTGCTTGACACATGCCCTAACCAGTTCATCTCATTTCCAACAGCAAACTACAGAGCCAAATTATCCAGAGATCCTTCTAATTGCCATCAATAAGCATGGAGTCAGCCTCATTGATCCCAAAACCAAGGTAAGCAAAACTTGGGTATTCACTAGATGCTGCTGAGACCAGTCCCCAAGCCATCACGGAAGACATCCCAGAGAGTGTGTTGTTCAGTACTTAATAAGTTCTCTTCAAGCCAGATTAGAAAGGTTGGATAGAGAGAAAATTTTCTGGAGGCAGAAATTCACTGTTCCACAGAGCCAGCCCAGACTTTTTCAACAAAATATGGATTGAGAGCATCAACTATTAGGGCCCTGTACCTGGAGAATGCACACATTCCTTCCTTAATCCTTTCACAGGCAATAGGATAGGAGTTGGAATAAATGAGATCCTACTAGTTACTTCCACCACCTGCATGGTTATTCTAGTGTAGCAGTCCTTCACAAGCTCTGGAGGATCTGGAGTCTTGATCTCACTGCCATTCCCATAAGTCTCATCACAGGTGACATCCTTGGCCTGCTGTGCTGGAAAGTGAACAGGGACATGAGAAGTGTCCACAGCCCCTCATGGAAATTGAGGATCTCTTGCATGCTGAATGTCAGTTTTGTGTTCCCACCAGGATATTCTCATCACTCACCCCTTCACCAAGATCTCCAACTGGAGCAGTGGCAACACGTATTTCCACATAACCATTGGCAACTTGGTGAGAGGAAGCAAGCTGCTCTGTGAGACCTCCCTGGTAAGAAGTGTTAAAAATTAGACCAAATCTTGACTTCGGCAGCAAATTGTGTTTTGGGATTCTCTGGGCTGAAGGTGGTCTCTCAGCAGAGCCACTGATATAATTTTTGTCTTCTGAGTTTCCCATGCCTCTGCTCAGTGAATCAGGGCTCTCACTTGGTCCATCATCCAATGAACAAGCAAGCCTAAGGTGCTTGTTGCCATGTCAGGAGCATGGAGCACCGCTTCCTATCACTGGACTGAAAAACACATTAAAGCTGATATGGGCTCAAGGGGTACTCTTGAGCCCTTTAACCAATATAATTTACCCAGCTTGACCCTAGTAACAATCACAGCAATAAACCTCCTCCTAGACTATCTTAAACCCAAAGCCCAAAGGATAAAAATTCCTTCTGGATTAATTGGTACTATCTGAGGCATTCAGTATTGTGTTGGCCATTTGAAAATTTATGTCCTATCTGAAGCTCCCTATGTCCTTAGCCTCAGCAGCATCCTGAGACAGGGAGTTCCTTCATCTCAATGTTGCAAATTATGTTTGGACAGTGTTCCTTGTGGTGGTGACATTTCACCCAAGGAGAATGGTGGAATAGGTCAAAATGTACCTGAAAATTTGAAATTTAAGAACTGGTAGCCGATGTGTTCAGGAGGCACAAGCCAGAGACTGTAAGCTGTGCTCTAGAGGCTGATAACATCTTCCCTCTCCTCTTCAGGGGTACAAGATGGATGATCTTTTGACCTCGTACATCAGCCAGATGCTAACAGCCATGAGCAAACAGAGAAGTGCAAAGGGTAGCAAGTGAACTGCAAGAAGCCACTGGCATGTGGTCATGGGGCTAATTCACCAGCTGAGGGCTGTGGGATACCCATGCAGCTGGGCAAGAACCTTTGCTTCCCAGATGTGGAAGATGAGCCGAACACCATCAGGGAGTTCACTGGACTCTGACCTTGAGGGCTCCAATCCCACTTCCCCTTCCAGCGAAGATGACTATCTCTGACCTCCTACTCACCTTCCTCACCTTGCATCCCAACTCAGTCCTACAGATTTCCATTGGACACCACTGCTCTCAAAGAATGACCAAGGCAAAGACACTCCAGCAAGAGGTTTACCTGAACCCATTGGCTGGCATCACAAAGGCTCTTGGAAGAGGATTTGTGCGTGTGTGTGTGTGTGTGCGTGTGGCTTGCTTTGTTTTCATTTGTTGGGGTTTTTTTTCTTAAATATGAGAGCTGTTAGGATGCTAACAAGTTTTTGGTGAAGTCCTGGGAATTTCAGGTTTGAAGGGGAATAAGAGAGCCCTGACCCATCCTGGAAAGACATCCAGTGAACACTGCAGGGCTTGTTTCTTTGTCATTACAAAAGAATACTCTGTGTTCTTAAGATGTACAGAAAGAAAAAGGCTGGGAAGAGCACATTTTAACTAGGAATCAGAATAAACAAACTACTGATCGAACAGGCTAGAGTACTAAAGTGCTATCCGTGCAATGCTGGAAATATTTAAAGAACAAATTTTAAAGTTTTGTTTCTTCTTCTATTTATTTTTTAAAATATTAAAAAGAAAAAAAAAAATTCCTGTATTTCATGCCGGTATCTGGATACTGACTCGGGGCTGAGGGCAATCTTCAGAAAATCCCTTGCCCAGAGATTCCCCAAGAGCCATGACTGCCAGAGGCTGAGTAAGGCATATCTTTCCCAACCTAAGGGCTCAGCTGGAAGCAAAGCTTGGAAAATGAATTATCTCCTTTTTCTCCCTGTGTCCAGAAAAATTAACCTTGGGAAGACTTTTACTGCAAACTTCAATATGGATATAGAGGTTTTGAACAGCCCATGCTTGGAAGACTAAAGCTGAGCCTATGATGGGCTGTAATTCAAACATGAACTTGGCCATCGGGTTTGTACCAGCCGATGATTTTATTGTGCTTTGTGTGTTTGTGTTTCTGTATAAAGCAGCTCTTCATGAGTCCTAGCTGGACCTGAACCACTCACATCAAGGGCTGACCCTTGATTTTGGTGGGCTTTTCTCCACCTTTGATTGGCTGTACTCATCTGCTGGCTGTTTTGTCTCATCTGCCACCCAGTGCCGCACAGTGTGGACCAGCCTACTTTGGAGCAGAGATGGGACCTTCTGGCAGAGATGAGGCTGAAACCACATTGTGTCTGGGAGGATGCAGGGAGAGAAGCTTGGGGGGTGCCTTTCCAAAATCCAGGCTTCAAAGGAGCACATGATTGGGTGTGGGGTATCAAGAGAGGGGACGATTGTCCACCAAGATCTGGTGTTGGTGTAACCAACACTGCATGGATCTCAGTAGATGTTGAGGCCTCTCTTGGCCCTGTGCATTGGGCTGGGTTTGATTGCTTTTGTAGAAGTCCATACTGTGGGGTGTCATGTGCTGCTCTGTTAAGCTCAGCGGGGCTCGGGTCTCCAACACCCTGCTGTGCCAGGCAGAATTGGCAGTGCTGCCTACCAGACCTTGAGGACTGTGGGATGTTCAAGTGGGATGCAGCAGTGACTTACAACTTTGGTTGTTCCATCAAAGTGAATGAGATGCTGCATGGAGACATCCACCAGCCAGACAGGGCTGCTAGGAAATCCCTTTCCTCCATCATCCCCTACCCAAAGCAGTCTGGTGATGGGAGCATGGTTACACCAACCAAGGCTACATTGGGAGCCCAGCTGCCTTCTCACCATACATCTCTGACATTTCTCTCCCTTCCCCAGCTGTCCCAGGGATCCCACCTGTCCTCAGACACATGCCTATCATCACCACACCATCACTGCTTTTTCTGAGTCTCCAGCCATCCCTGCCACCCACTGCACACTCAGCAGACACAGCACAGCAGTGTTTTCCAAAGCTGTCCTGGGTCATATTTCCCCTGCCACTTAATCTCTCCACTTACAGCTCTGTTGGCATCGCATGCACCCCATAATTTTGGGCAGGACTGGGACTCTGTGTGTGTACTTGCGTGTTTTATGTATTAGCATCTGCTGGCCTCTTTGTATTCACACCAAGCAATGTAACATGAAAAAAACATATGTCCAAGTGAAATACTCCAATTAAAAAGCATCAAGTGGCTTGTGGGAGGCTGTTCTGCACTCTGCAGTTGTGGTGACATCTCCAGGGAGAAGGGTGAGATCAGGGCTCCCGGGTTCTTGTTGTGGACAAGACTGCTCCTTGCACTGTGCAATTCCTGATGAGAGCATCCAGCAAGGGGGAACAAACCATCAGTGTACTCAGACTGGAAATTAATTGAAAACTTTTGGGGTAAAAAGCACTGAACTCTGGGAGTCTCCATTGCTTGTTCTCTATGACAAGGGCTGCCTCTTCCAGTCAGTTTTGCGCTTAATCACTGCATGTAGGAAGTGTTGAGTGAAAAGTTTGTGTGTGGGAGTCAGACGACCAGCCATGTGCTTAACAAGGTTGCCAGACCTTGCTAGCTGTGAAGCAATGAAAATAGTAGCTGAGATGTGACAGAGTGTAAGGCATTAAAGGAAATCACAGGTCTAACTGGCCAGGCTCTGCCTAGGCAAGGCTTCTGAGGATGAGGAGGGTGAGTACAGGGAGTTACCAGGGCAAGCAGCAGCTAGATACATGGATCAAAGATCATTGAGGTGGCTTTTCCAAATGCCTATTAAAGGCAGAGGCTGGGGAACCACAGCCAAGTCCCTCCCTTGAACACCCAGGCACAGGCTGAGGAGCCCATGGTGCACACCACGCTTACCCCACACACTCCCCACCTCCTACTTTTGCTGCTCACATGCCCTACACATGAGTGGTACCCATGAAAAGTTATGAACCACCTATGTGTGCAAGGCATGGGGATGGGGGATTTAACACCACCTTCTCCCCATATTTCATAGATCTGGAGCTGCATTACAGTGATTAGTCCTTTAGCCTTTTTCCAAAGGAGGATCTTAATTTTTGCATTTCTAGCCTACAAAATACTCCAAAATTGCAACTTGGAAATGTTTGGAGGCTTCTCAGCACAGATAACTCTGAAACTTAATGCTGCCCTCTCACTTGTGATCACTTCATTTAACCAAAAGCTCATGTATAAGAAATGTCTATAGTCTGGATCAAGTAAAGACTACTGTATTCTTTCCCTTTTCCAGTTTGCTGAAATAAGAACAAAACAGGATAGGAGAGATAAAATGTATTTAAAACATCACTTGCAATTTACAAAAAAACATATTCTTATTACCTCTTCAAGTAGAAAGATATGGCTTAAACCTGAGAGATGTTTACATCTCCCTTACAGAGCATAGGCCCCCTCCCCACTGTGTGCCAGCAGCCACTGGGAGAAATGAAAATTGGAATAAATCCCAGGCTGTACTACAGGTGTACAGACCTTCCCAAGGGAAAAGCAAACACTTGGTGGAACCAATTCACACACAGCTCCATCCTTCTGAAGAAAAGTGGTTGTTACTGGTCATAGTCCCAGTAGATGGCCAAGACACTAAAAAGTCCTTCAGCCCCCATGGGAATGGCATGTCCTCCCCCACAGACAAGGGGAGGAGATTGTCCTGTTGGGCTATGGCAGGAGGGCAAGAGTGGGGAAAGGGAAAACCAAAGTTGCCCCTGCCTCTGTTATAGAAAGGTACTGATTGTAATGGCCCAGTCAGCAGCATTTGACCATCGTGGTGGGGGTAGCGTGCCCTTGGGGATGGAGGACACCTGCAAGGGCGGGGACAGGAGGTAGTGTGTGGTGAAGAGGCTGGTCTGGTAAGAGAAATCTGGGCACCTGAGAATGAGGAGGACTGGAGGATGCTCAGATGTTTGCAGCATGTGTGGAAACAGGGCTTATGCACAGCAGGAATGATTGCCTTGTGGGATGCCAGTGGTCTTGGGTAAATGGTGGCTCCCATGTGGTTGCTGCATCTCACCATAACGCATAGTTTCTTCATGGCTGCAACTCCATCTGCGCTCTCCTACACCCCAAGGATTCCTGACAGGCATGGGAATGTGAGAAAAGCTGTAGGAGAGGAAGGTTGGTGCTCATCTCCAGCAGGGCCTCGAAGGCAAATGGCTCCTCCTCACCAGGTAGATCTGAGCCCCCACCAGCTGGTCTCCCCAGCCTCATCAAGATGGCAGGTCCATGTCCCCTCTCTGCCCATGTCAGGCCAGGACAGCAGGCATGTCGCTGAGCTCTGGAAAAGGAGACTCACAGTGAGGTACCAAACATCTGCATCTATTCTGACAGACACTGTGAGCAAGCAGAACCTGTTGGAAAATGCATGCAGCCCAGCTTGGGTCATTTTGTCTGGGTGATATCTCCATGGATCCAGAAACGGGGTGCATGGGAGGGCCCTCAGCCAATCCCACCCTACCTGGCAGAACCAAGAGTGGTCAGTGCCTCCAGAGTCTCTTTGCACAGAACTGCAGAGTAATGAGTATTGGAGGGGACATCTGGAGGTGTGTGCCCCAGCCTCTGCTTGAAGCAGGGCCAATTGGATTGAGTTGCTACAGGGTCTGGGGCTGAGATAACCCAGACTGCATCCTTCCTCATAACCTTCCTTATAAGTGTGGACACCCATCACCAACCCACCCATCAGGATCTCAGTACTCCCACAGAGACCACCCTGAGCAGGATACAGCTGCTCTCCTTGCCATGCTCACCTGTCTTGAATTTGTTGTAGGTGCCACTCTCTACCACTGGGTTACTGTCCTGGGCACAGCAGGAGACATTCTTTTCTCGCCACCTGCATGGAGCAAAGCACCTGGGTCAGGCTGCTGCCTGATGTGGTGTTCCTCCCTCACAGTCCCCTGCTGCCTTGGACAGCTTTTTCCTACTTTGTGAGGCCAGGTATTTTGGGATTTTCTCAGGTCCTTACCAAGAAAGGACTCAAGTGCATGGCTGATGTCTAAGCACCCACACTTCATGTGTGCAACAGCATTTTGAAGGCAACTTTCTGACTAAGCCCTGTTTTCTAAGCAAGATATAGGAGCTCCAATACCCCCCAAATGTTTACAGAAACCGGTTCTAAAGCAGCCAGAGAAATTAAAAAATGGTGATTTTGGTGGGTTCATAAACCTGACAAGACCACACAGGGCACTGAGGCACTGCTAATGGTCCTTTGGTCCCAGGAGGGCTTCAAGGCCAGCCCAGAGGAGTCTCTTGTTTGGTTGGACCAGAAGCACCCACAGGACCCTGGGAAATGCACACAACAGGAACATGATCCTGGAGGAGTCGGGCATGGGAAGGTCTGATGGTGCTGGTGATGCTTTACAGGGGTGGTTTTGTACCACCCTGAAACCTGCAGCCTTGAAAACAAGGGGAAAGCAGGACCTGAGGAGAGCAGATCAGGGCAAGAAGGGAAGGAAGGGAAGGAAGGGAAGGAAGGGAAGGAAGAACCTTTCCTTGGGAAAAGCCTGGATGCCCAGCAAAAATGCCTATACAGCTGCTAGTTTGTCACTGTCAAACTGCTACTAATTAATTTTTTCACCATTCCAGAACAATATTAGCACTCCAGCCTTTTCCTATGCCAAAGCAAGTCACAATTAACAGCAGCCCAGAGTGCTCACCCAGGGGCTTCCCAAACTTTCTGCTTGCTGCCAACAGCAGCACCATTGTACTGTCAGCACCCTGAAAAAAAACTCCCCTGGGCTGGCTGCTCTGATCCTCCCACCCACCCACAGCCAGCCAGTTGAAGAGCTGAGCCCAGCACATTCTGTCTTCCTTGGGCACTACTGGGATGGGAGCACAGGCACGTTCCTCATACAACTGTGGCAGAGCAGAACATCCAGCAGCCAAACACAGCCAGCTGGGGTGAGCCTGTTCCATGAACCCCAGATTTCTCAATAATCTTTGACAGACTGGAAGGAAACAAAATGTGGTGTGTGTGACACAATCAGACATTTTTGTGTGGGATAATGGATTTCCTGTGGGGCTCTGGCATGTGCAGAAACATGGGATGCTCATATATTAACACTGGGAGCTTTCCTAACAAATCAGTCCATTGAAACATTGGCAAATAATAGAAAATTCAGTTCCTTTCTCAGCCCACCAGCTTTGATAATTGGTTTATATTGCTATCATAAATCCAGCAGTTCTCCACTGAATCCTGAGGGCAGACAATGTCTGAGCTGCCAAAATGGAAAGGGAAAATGAGAGCAAGCAGGAGAAACAGAGAGGTTCTGGGGGGACTTTTGGGGCTTTCTTCCCTTTCCAGAAAGGAAAGCTAATGTTCTCAAGTGTAGTTTTAACCCTTCAGGTCACCTGAAAACATTCCTCCTTCCCTCTACCTGGAGCAAAAGATCAGGTTAGGATGGCCATTAAGAACTTGGTAGTTACCAGTGCAGAGCAAAGATGAGTGAGATGAGGAATGCTGAGGTCAGATCTGTCAGGATCCACATGATGTTGTACTGCTGTGGAGTCTGGAAGAAAACAACAGTGGTTGTGTCCACCAGCAAGGACCACAAGATTTGGAAAAAAACCTTACTCAAGCTCTTTCTTCCTGATTGAATATGACTGTTCAGCTGCCTGGTTTGCATCTGCAAGAACATCCCTCGGGTGTTAAAAGCATTTGGTGGCATTTCAAAGTGGTCACTCATCACTGGGTGTTGGTGCCAAATCATTCTCCTTCATAAAAGCAGGTCTGTGGTGTAGCCAAGAAGATTTTACCGCATCACAGTGAGTGCCACAGCGGCCTCTTGTTTGTAAAGGCAGGCCTTGCACTTCTCTGCTTCACCCAATAACAACATCAGTTGGTGGCATCTCATTTTCTCTGGCAAAACTGCCCTTTACTGAACACCACAGAGAGCCTGGGGTGGCTCCCACTTTAAGAGCATTTGAAGATTCATCCTTAGACTGGACCTCCACCCAAATTTAGAATTGACTGAAACGCTGCAGTTCTCTGGAGGGGAGCATTGTAAAATCTAATTCAAGACTGTGAAGCCAACTACTTAAAGTCCTTACCGAGACACTGGTGGGACCAATGTACCAGGTACTTATTGGCCCTACAGGTCCAAGGCAGAATAACAATCAGAGAAATTATGTGAAAACTCCTCCCAAAAGGAAGGCTTATTTCTGTGGTTGTTTCCCTTGGACGTGTGGAACAAGACCAAGTTTGACAAGGGCAGTGGGACGCCCTGGGAAAAGAGAAACTTCTGACATCAATAAAGTCCTTCAAAAGCTTAGAAATGGAAATTCTCATGCATCAGCTTTTGTCCCCAAAGGCCCTTCCTTTCTTCCTGCACAAATCTCAACATGACTTCTTTTCCCTTACCTCAAGGCCTAAGGTGATAATCCAAACAAGTAGGGTGCTTCATCCTGAGCCAGGAGAAGAGAGAAGGGTATGGTAATACCTGTAGTGTCTTTGAGGTTCCAGGTAAACCAGGTTTCAACTCAGGTCCTTCTTATGCAAAGGATCCTTAAAGGATGCTTTGTCCATGTGTGAATTGGCCCATCATCTCCAAAGGTAATCGGGAACATCCCAACTCTATTTCCCACTCCTGAGACAGAGAAGACTTCCACTTACCATGAGGAAGAGTGGCTGGCTGAGATTCTTCAGCAAGTGGACGGCATTGGTGGTCACGGAGTGTGCCCCAGAGCACCATGCCAGGGAATAGAGCCATGGCTCGTTGACCACATAGAAGTTGGTGGTGATGTTTGCCTCGGCATATTTCCTTTAAAAGACCAAAAGGCAACAACCTTCATTGAGCAAGGAGATTAGTACTTCCTTCGGGCTTACTCAAGGAGATTCGGGAAGATCATGGGAAATGGTTGTAATCTTCTGTAGGAAGTGCTTACTTTAGGACCTAGATAAGGAACATAAAGGAAAGCCAACCAGCCAATAATTAATCATTAACAATTGGTCAATACAGAGTAACTGAACAGCTGGAAACAAATGCAAATAAAATGCCAAAAGGTCAAAACCTTTCTAAACCTTCTGCCACATGAATCAATGTAGCAATGCATTTGTAAAGGAGGCTGCAGCCAAGTGGAGATCAGTCTCTTCTTTCAAGTAACTAGCAATAGAACAAGAAGAAATGGCCTCAAGCTGCACCAGGGAAGGTTTAGATTGGATGTTAGGAAAAAAATTCTTAATGGAAAGGGTTATCAAGCTTTGGAATCGGCTCCCCAGGGAAGTGCTGAAATCATCATTTCCAGAGGTATTTAAAACATGTGAAGGTGGCACTTGGGGATATGGTTTAGTGGTGGGTTTGGTAGTGCTGGGATGATGGTTGGCCTTGATGATCTTAGAGATCTTTTAAATCTAAACCATTTATGTTATTCTATCATCTTCCCACCGTGTGTTCCAAACCACCACAGAATCGCAGAATAGCCAGAGCTGGAAGGAACACAAAGGCCACAGAGTCCACCTCTTCAGTTAATGGCTCATGTAGGGATTGAACCCACAATGTTGGTGTTGGTTAGAGCACCTGAGTTGGTTGGATAGCTGAGCTAATCTTCCAAGCTGGCCACCCAAGGTTGTTATGGTCGCTCCATCAGTGCAGCATTTGTCAAGTTATTATAAGCTATTGAAACTTAACATGAAGTAAGTTCATTCTTTCTATAAAGATAATGTATCGTCAATATCAGCATTTATGAATCTACCTAGGACCTGTCCAAGATTTACCCAAATGAACCTGCCTATTATTTATATTTTTATAGCCTTTCAGCCTGAGAAAAGAAGGCTCTGAGGAGACCTTAGAGCACCTTCCAGTACTGAGATGGGCAACAAGAGAGCTGGAGAGGGACTTTTTACAAGGGCATTGAGTGACAGAACAAGGGGGAATGGCCTTAAATTGAAGGAGGGAAGGTTTAGATCAGACATTAGGAAAAAATTCCTAACTCTGAAGGTGGTGGAGACACTGGTACAGATTGCCCAAAGAGGATGTAGACTCCCCCTCCCTGGAGGTGTTCAAGGCCAGGCTATGGGGCTCTGAGAAACCAGGTCTAGTGGGAGCTTCCCTGGTTGTAACTAGATGATGCTGAAAGTCCTTTACAGCCCAAAACATTCAGTGATTCTATGATTTTACATCCTGTGACAATTACAATTGAGAAAACATGAACATTACTCTTGTCCAAAGGATTAAAGTTTTTTTTCCTTTCTTTTTCATTTCAACTAGACTTCAATGGTTTTGTGCATTGGAAAGAGCAAAAATCCTATTTACAAAAGGAGAGCTGGACAGGTAAAGCTGGGGTTTATTTGTGGTTTGTTGGGTTATTTTGCCATGTGAGAGCAGCATTTTGAGAACTCCTGCAATGAATGTGGAGCCTTTCATCAGAGAAATGACATTATCTGTGTGTCACATTCAACAGAGTACTGGTAGTAACAGACAAGAAATGATGTCTCCAAAACACTGGCTACAAGAGGGTGATGGCCTCTCACCACAGAATTATGCACTCCAACTGGTGTTTGTGGAAGAGCCATAGGAGGTTAAATAGTTTTTTGTTCTCCTTGATTTAGTGTTGGTGGGACTGCAGGTGGCACAAATAAAAAGACAAGAAATCAGGATACAGCTGTGTATCCTCAGATCCTGGTCAATATGGAATTGAGGACAGCTGGATTTAATTACATGTGCCACCTCTCAACAGTAGGAGTGAACTGCAGTCTGTCACCTCTAAAATACATCAGAGAGGGCTACTTGATCTGAATGAGCTATTCCCAAAATATTATAGTCTCTGGAACTGGTCACTGGAGGGAGACATTGCCCCATGCATGAGGCAAACATCGTCCAGATGCACCCCAAAGATTGTCTGTGGGGCTGAGACCTACCGGATATCTTCACTGGACATGTCAGTGTAGACCAGATTGAGTTTGACAATATTGTGCTTTAACAGGTCTGGTATTGGTGCCTTTCTGCCCATCGTGTGCTGAAACCCAGGAGCGACAGATTGAACAAAGGACCTCACGCCGTTATGCAGCCACAGGACCTGCAGGCAACAAGAGGAACCAGTGAATTCTCAGCAGAAGAATTCATGCCCCCTAATATGCCCCACAGTTCACACAAGCCTAGTAAAGATAACATCTTGAGGGACTTAACCCAGTCTGTCAAATGGTGTTTCTCCCAATGATCAAAGAAAGTTCAGATGCAGGGTTAGAACTTGCAAGTGACTTTTATCAAGAAATAAGTATCCACTGTTCCTTGCTTATCCACTGGAAATCAGGGAGTACATTTCACACAGTCCAACAAAAGATGCAGTGTTGAAAATTAATGAAAAGACAGCTTGGTTTATGAAAAAGGCAACCAAAAATATTCTCTTCTACCATTCTTCCAGCATGGAAGAAAAGATCTTCAGCAGATACAGATCAGCGTAACTCCCCAGACATCAATGGGTACATAACCTGATTCCCATGAGTTTAGCATTCATCCACTGCCAGGTGGAGGAAGGCAATAAAGACTCCCGACTTATTTTAATTTTAGCCAGGAATTTTTATGCAATATATAAAATAAGCATGGGTAGCAGGGAATAGACTGAGAGTTATTATATTTATTAAGGGGTGCTGTTTAGGGGCTAAGGCATCAGCTGGTATATAGACTGCCTTTTTTTCCTGTACTGCTGAAGGATTACACGATTGTGAACCTTCTGAGGAACTAATATTAGGCATCCAAATGATGCCTTTTGAATCAAGTGAAATGGAATAGACCAGTTTTATGGAGGTGAAATCATGCAGAATATGCCCCAAAGTCCGAATGAGAAGAGCAAGAAAAAGGGATATGGAGAGAGGCCACCCTACCAGATGGCGTTTAATCTTCGACTCCTTGAGGATGACATCCAGGATCTTGCGGATCCACAAGTTCCTGTAAGGATGTTTCTCTGGAGGGCGGTAGAGATCAAATATCACAAGTTTATTGTGACTGTCTGCGAGGCGCAAAAAACTACTTAGCGTGTAAATGGACTGATTCATTGCCTGGTTTTGATCTGCCTTTGACAGCGAGCCCATCCCTACAAATGGTTTGTTCTAGAAATAAACAGATATAAAAAAAAAAAAGAAAATCAATCAGGCAGTTTGTTCTGGGAGTCACCTGTATCTCTGAGAGGTGATGTCTGTCCTCAACAGGTGAGGATATTTTATTTTGCTTATTTCTTCTACACAAGAAATGGGGGAAGTTAACCCAGGCTATGAGGACATTGCTTCTGGGACCTAAATTGCATAGTTCAAAGCCACGCCTGCTGTGCTTCTCTGTCCCACTTTGTTAGCTCTGAATATTATAAACAGCAAAGAAAAGTAGCTCTTTCCTTCTTCCCCCAGCCCATGAGCTCTGCTGCCATGATAAGGTGACACAAGAACACCCACCAGCCAATTGTTACAGGTCTTCTTAGCCTAAAGGCAAACTGGACAAAGCAAAGAGACCCAAACAGAAGTATTTACATACATATTTACATACATTTGACTTATTTGAGTTTTGACTCAACTAGCAATTTCTCTTCTAATACTGATGCTGTTAAGTAATAGACAGCTGTTGTCTCTTTTACATCCAGTTGGTGATGGTCATAAAATTATATAAAAGTTTGGATTGGAAGAGACCTTTAAAGTTCATCTAGTGCAAGCCCCCTGCAATAAACAGGGATGTGTCCAACTGGATCAGGTTGCCTAGAGTCCAGTCCAAGTGACCTGGAATGCTTCTAGCCCTTTATGATGCTTACCTTAAGGAACCATGTTCCAGCGTTCAATTTCTTCAGGGCATCCCAGGAGAAAAATGAAGCAGCTTTGCCAGTGTCATTAGGGTAGACCTCTTTGATGTTAGTTGTCCTTCTCAAAGTGTCGTCATGCATGAGGAAAGGAACCCCATCATAGCTGCCAGAGAGCAAGAGTTCAGGTCACCTGGGGAACAGGTTCATGCACAGCCTGAGCAGACTCAAGCCAGGTCAGAAGAACCTGTGGGCCACTGTGAATGCAGCAGCACAGCCTTCCTTAGTGCAGAGAGTGCTATATGAAGGAATGCTGAAGCTCAGGACACCAGGCTATTTCCAGCTTAAATACTTCTGGGAGATCTCACAGAAGTCATGCTTGTCTGTGCCTCAGTTTCTCTAGGGGCAACGTGAAGAGGTTGACCTTTTTGCCTGGTCAAAAACTGTTTGTAACTTATGGTTGAAATCTCTTTTTGCTGCCATCAAAGTGTTTCTGTGGTTTTCAGAGGACTTAATTCTGAATGGACAGTGACAGACACACAAAGTTTTCTTCTTTAGAAGGGTCTAGTTTAGTAGAACATCTAAATGTTAGTGGTTTTTTTTTTCATTCAGTGCCTGGAAACAGCTCATCCTGCACAGAATATTAGCATTTCATGGCAATGGGTTCACCAAAGGCAATTAAAGATCTAATAACTAGGGCAATGCTGTCACAAATCTGAGCAGTTTTCTGTTGTAGACCTGATATAACCCTCACTGTGGCCTGGAAGTCAGACTAGGGTAGGGACTTATTTTTATACTCTGCCAAGCATTCACACTGTAGGAATAATGATTGTTAAATCAATATCTGCAGCTTATTGACTTGCCTGAGAACAACCATGCCCTACAGCCCCTGTCATCACATGAGCTGAGGGACCCTGTCCCAGCCATCAGTAAAACCCAGTTGCCTGGAGCTGCATGTCTCCACAGGCAGCTCTTAGAAGAAGCAGCATATATCCTGTGAGTGGTGATGTTTTGCCCTCACCTTATGGCAACATCTGTTTCAAGACCATCCCCACCATGCTCAATCGTCTTCAGAAATGACATCTCAGTGTTTTCTGGTGCCAGCTGAAAAAAAAGGCACATGAGCAGATAATTTTCAAACATACTCCGGAGGACTCTGCAAATACTTTCTGCCTCTTTGTAGCATCTCTGGTTTTTTTCTTAAGGAGCATCATTACATTGTTACAGCTACTTTAGCCAAACCCATTCTGTAGAAAAATAACAGAATCACAGAATGGTTCGGGTTGGGAGGGACCTTGAAGATCACCCTATTCCAATCCCCCTGTCAGGCCAGAGACACCTTTCACTAGTCCTGGTTGCTCAGAGCCCCCTCCATCCTGGTCTTGTCCCTCAGAAACAGTATTTTCCTTGTAAGCAAACCCATGCAGTGATGCCTTTGGCATGCAGTCCCAATGACCAAAAATGTCTCCTACCCTCCACGGATTTCAAGACGGGGGGACAACAAAGAAACAACAGAAGATGATGACGATGAAAGTAGCAACACATAGGATAAAGAAATGACATAAAATAATTTCTTCAGACCTACCATTGGTGCTCCACGGTGTCCAATGAGGGCTGGCTTTGGTCCAAGTGTTCCCATCTCTCTGATGCAAGGAGAGTACATCCCCAGAGGTATCAAGAAAAGAAAGAGAAGGATAGCCAGGTATGGACCAACAATTATCACCTGAGTAACTGAAAAAATTTGAAGGAGGAAGGCTAGAGTTAATCCACATAATAATGTACAACTCTGCCTTGCCACTTAACTTTTAATATAGTCCTCCAGCTAAGTAGCTTTCAGGCTTTATCCCACCCTTTTTTCCTTTCCTTTTTCCCCTAATTTTCACTTCATCTCCAAACAATGCAACCCAGGAAAACAAATTGGTCAAAGCAAGAATGCAGGCTGTCTAAGTCAGGACTGCAGGTTTTATTCTTTAATTACATCTCACTAAGCCTGACAGCAAGATATGGCTTTATTTCTTTTTTTCTTTGGACATGGTGCACTGAGATCTCCTCCATATGTAGAAAAACAATCCTCAACAGAAGGATGCTGATTTTTTCTTACTCAGATGAGAACAAGCACCATTTTCAAGTTTCATTCACAATGAAGAAGAGTAGGCACCTCTCCTTCAACTAAAAAAAGTTGCATCTCCTTACTTTGAACATTTCCCTGGTTCATTCAGATGGTTCCTAGTGACCTCCTCTGTGTGACCTAGATAATCCTATGGACTCTGAGAACATGGACATTGCACCTCTGAAACTTGCCAAGTCATTATCTATGGTCTTCTCTGGAGTCTGTTGACACATTGCCCAAGAGCCCCAGGAGTTCTTCCCCTCAGGGACCAAAACAGTTCTGCACCAACACCTCTTTCTTGAATGGGTACCACCATCCCTCTGTGCCTGTGGCTCTGAAGGAATTTGGGTTTATGCCAAGATGATGATGTACTAAGCTAGGAGTACCTCAGGCATGGTGGTATATAATGTCTAGGGCCCCTGTGTATTCTCCCCCAACCTCCCCAGCTCCAGTTCAACAAGAAAAGTCTTGGACAGGAAAAAAAATGCTTTCGCCAGTCCATTCCGTCTGTGATTTTTATTGCAAAGTATCTGAAGCTGGGTGTCAGGTAGGTAATTTTGGCTATATGGAGGGACAACAAGGGAAAAACAGACACTCCTAGTCAGGTTTTTCTGTTCCTGGCATCTGGCTTTTTCCTTAGAACATTTGTTCATTCTTCCTAGAGGTGGGCAGGAACTTCCCATGAGATAACACTAGGAACTGATCAAAAAGCTCTTTTCCCTATCTCAGCTGCCTTCTCCTGAGATACACTAGTCTGAAGTGGTTTGTCTGACTGGAGTGGAGATCCCTTCTGTACACAGCAAGCAAAAACCAGCCAAGGGAGCTGCCATTGGCTGCTTTCTCCTGCAGAGGGCTGAACAAATTTTCACTCATGACTCAGAACATGGGTGCTTCTGCTAGTCTCCTCCATCTCAATGCAGATCACTGCCTCAGTATAGGGCAAACCAGTGCAAACCAGTAACACACTGGGACACCACAGGGCAGTGCACAGCCCAAGCCCCAGCCCCAGCCCCACTATTTTTCCTGGGAGATTCAGAATTTGAAAGTCTCCTCCAGCTGGAGTGCAGGTGTGGGAAGAAAGGGCTCCTGCATGCCTCTTTTCCCATGCTCATATAGATTTTTTATCACACGGGAAGCAGGAACCAGAGCTGCCGTACCTTTCTTATCTGCTCTGATGGCATGAAGAGCCACAGGCCAGGCAAGAAGGACCATGATGGCAATTGCCCCTATGTGGAGATAAGGAGCTGTGACCTGGCAAGGAGATAAAAAGGATTTTAGTCAAAGGATGAACTGTGGAGACAGATGGAAAGCCCCATCAGAGCTACAGCCCTTACACCTGGATGGGCTCCTGCTGCAGATACCACTGCAGTTAGCCACTCTGCCTCGCCTGTGTTGGATCCACCAAACACCTCAGGACTCAGAGGAGAGACATAGGCCCCTGGCCAGGCCAGGGAGGAGTGTGCCCTGCCTCAGGAGTGCTCCTCACTTCTTTATTTTCTCCTAAATCAGCTGAAGGGGACACAACTACCTTCCTCCATGAGGATATGATTGCCACTACTGAATTGCCATGATCTGTGAACATCTTCCAGTTGAACCCAATATAAATCACTCCAATCCAATCCCACCCAGGCAATAGCTATCTCCACACCACACCACACTGCAGTTAAATCATTAAACTGATGTCAACAAAGCTGAGTGATAAAATGTGGTATTTACTAGCTGTGGTATGCAACTAATTACTGTGGTATAATAGAAGCAGATATATTAGATAATATTGCTGGACAGATATAGTTAATACATTTGATTTCTTTAATCCTTTAAAGATTAAACAAGAAGATCATAAAACAAGAATCAATTCTATGCTTAGCATAAATGCATGAATAGAGTTGGAAACCAAGCAGAAATACAGAATCTGAATGGTTGTTGGTCTAACACATTTTTCCTAAAACTAGGTAAACCTGAGCTAGAAACTAGTCCATCATCTTCTCATGCTCATCAGAACCCTGTGGCAAATATTCCAGCTAGACCTGACAGTTATTAAGGTATGTGCTAGGAAAAAACCCAACTCTCCAGATGCAAGCCTTTCCTATTTCTTAATCCTGATGCTGGATTCTCTAAACTGGAAGAGTTGAGGAAAGCAGCAGTCACTGGGAGATGTTACTGCATGTGACACTGTCTGCCCCAGACACTTGATACCAGCATCTCCTGCCCAGAAGCAGGATTCAGTCGTGCAAGCAGAGGTGCCATCTGAGATGCCCAAAATACCTGGGATAGATTTGCAGGGTTAATGGGCATGACACAGTATCTACAAGGGATTCATGTCCTTTGGGAACAGCAATGTGAGGCCATCTGAAAGGGCATGGACACCTGAAATAAACAGCACCTATGGGGAATCCAAAGGCTCTTGTGACTCCTTCTCCTCATCCACATCCCCTGGTGTCTGTCAGGGGGAGGAGAACCTGATGATTTCTCATTACCTTTGCCAGTGCATAACCTAGAGGTTAGTGAACTGTAGAACAGGAATGTTCAATTAACCATACCCTGCAAACACCACATCTTCAATTCCTCTGCCAGTCCACCTGCATTTCTCTCCCAGCCTTCACAAGCACTAAGCCACATAGTGGGGGGGTAATAGACCCAAATTGCATGGAATCATAAAACTGTAGAGTAGTTTGGATCCTGCAAAGCAGCTGTGCAGTCAAAGGCTTCTTCCTTCCCAATACAAGTGGGGACCTGGATGCTCAGACACTGAGTAACACTGGACAGCTCTTGCCTCCACCTTCAGATCTGGTGAGAGTTGAGGAGGCCAACAATCATGAACTCTGACCTCCTGCATCCAGCTTTTTTCCCACCTGACACCAAAGTTCTCCACCTGCTCCCCAAAAATCCAGTGCACTTGTGCCCTCAGGAGATTAAGCTCTTCTGAGTCACAAAAGACTGAGACTGTGCTCTACCAGCAGATTGGGATGAGGGATGAGGGAGAAAGTTCTTGCTCCAGCAAACCTACCAGCCTAAGGGGTCTGATTTGCCTGCCCTGGACAGCTGAAATTTAACAGTACATCTACATTTTTGGGGAGGGAACAAAAAAAGGGCTGTAACTTTCTATATCTTTCAAAACTGAGATGTGTTACATCACACAGCTTGAAACTCAACCTCAGACCTTTGCTTCCTTTCCCCCCAACAGGAAATTGAGTCATAATAAAAGTTTACTCTTATATTGTGTATGTAGGCAGGATGTATATTACCACAAATGTAACCTGCTAACAAAAACTGTGTGAAAAACATCCACCATACGGAATATCTTCTGTCAGTTGCCACAAAATACTTCTATAAACAAACTGCTCCTTCAAATAGATCTCCTAACCCCTCTTACCTGGAATGACAGGCGGACAGTTTTCCGGTGGTCTCGCCAGAGTATAGATAATGCAAAGAGGGATGAGATAGAGAAGATCAGGACAAGAAAAGTACCAATCTGGGGACACAAAGAAGATACAAATCAGCTTTGGTGTTTCTGCATAGGGTATGCCATCCATCTTAGTCAGGGCTAATTTAGCAGCTTGAAAAATTGTTTTGGATGCATGAGATTGACTGTGCCAGTTCAGTCAGAGATCCAATGGGACTAAAACCAAACCCACAATGCTATCAGTATGGCAGGACTGATTTCAGTCAGGAGTTGGGTACTCAACTAAGTCAGCTCTCAGGATTCTTTCTGGAACCAGTGGAGAAAGGAATTTCAGAGGTGATCCATTCCTGCTTGCATTATGATGGAATGTATGCCTCTCTCTCTATTGATATAGATGGAGCCTAGGTGATCAGCTCACATTAAATCCCTAACCTGCAGATGGAATTCATCACTTCTAAACTCAGAAGTGACAAATTCCACCCAAAAGTGACAACAACACAACTTCCTTGTTCTATGAGCTGCCTTGCAACAGGCTTCAGCGATAACAAACCCTCCCATAATTAAGAGATGAGAGTTCACTTTCTAACTAAAAAGGTGAGGCAGTGTCTCAGTCAATTCTTCAGCTTCTTGTTCAGTTTGGTACCAGAACTGTGGTAATGGCAGACCCTTCTTGGCATATCATCTTTCTGCTGACAACCAAAGGCAATTGCACCAAGGCCCTAACCATTCTTTGGGGAGTCTTCTACAGATCAATACTTTAATAATCTATCCCTAATCCCTTGCACCCAAGAATGTCTCTTTTTTACCATTATTCTTTTTTTTTTAACTATTTTTGTTTGGTTGTTTATTTACAAATTGTTCTACAACTTTCTGGTTCTTCTGGAACCCATTTTTCAATAGTAAAGATCACTCAGTTTTCATTACTTAAATAAGAAAAACAGGACCAAGCAGCTGCATGTTCAGCTATTCCCTCCCACTGCAGCGTTTGCAATTGCATTGCATCCTACCTAAACTGCACAGATAAAGAAGCATTTTTAAATGCCTCACATAGCCTCAAAAATTACTTAAGGAAGATGATTCTAACCCATAATTTTACAGCAACAAGTCCCTGATAATTTGTTTCTATGTCTTCAAAACTCCAAAAGGCAATTTCCCAAGCCCTAGAATAGAACTACAAACTATAGACTAGTTTGAGTTGAAAGGGACTTTAAAGATCATCCCTGCCATGGCCAGGGATGCCACACACTGGATCAGATTGCTCAAGGCCCCATCCAGCCTAGTCTTGAACACTCCTAGGGAGCCATCCAAAGACCAAAATGCATATAGCACCAGGATGCCTTGGAAAAGCCATCTTCCTCTCCTGTGGAGAGAGCAGACACTTTTTTCACTGTTGCTGGGGTCTGATCCAGAAAATCATGCGGTGCTTCACATAAAAACTTTTCTTTTGACTTCATGTTACCATATGTAGATGTGCCAAATATAGACATCTTCACCTGAATGAGTCACAATACAGGCACCTTTTAGAGTCAGTGGGGAAAAATGGTTCATTGAGTGTGATTCATCTCATCTTTATTTAGAGGCCCATGACCAGCTGGATGAATTGCATCCTCAGAGGATTCATTTCCCTCCACTGAGTGCAAAAGGAGTTTGAGTGATCAGCTCAGGTGGAAATATTATTTTCATGGGTATCTCCATCTTGTAAGATTAACCTCTTCCCTCTCTTCCTTCTCTCCCATAGTCTAAAACATTTTCTGTCCAAAGAAACACCACAGACTCAATTAAAAGCATAGATCAGAGTTACCAGAAAGCCCTGACTCTCCCCACCTTGTGACTCCAGTGCAGGTACAGCTGCTGACCTTCTGCAAGCAAACACATCGCGAGGACCTGGGAAATCAAGAAGAGATTGTATGCATCCTGGTGGAAGGTGGTGTCATGTGCCAGTGAGGCACTTCTGGAATTATTTTTGCCTTGGGAAGTTACTTTACACTAGGTCTTCCTGCACAATGTCAATGTTTGCAGGACAGGTGTATGGAGAGAAAAGTTTAGTGCTACAGTAAAAATGCTTCTGAAATGGCCAAGCAAATATCAAGACAGCCCTTCAGGATCAAAGACATTTTCCTGGGTAACAGGTAATTGGGCACTTTGGGGTACTTGCTTACAATACTTTTTTGTGAGGAGAGACTCTGAAAGAGGAATAATGTCCAGTGTCAATTATTATTGTATAAACCAATACAGCACTAACCTTGACTATTTTCTATGCATTTATTGTGATTAGAGGCACATCGACCATGAAAGAGAAGTCAGGGAATAAAATATGCCCCCAGAGCAGCAGAAAAGTACAGAGCAGACAGCAAAAAGGCAATTCTTCCACATTAACCACAGGGAATGTAAAAGACAGGCACATCTCAGACCTGCCTCAGAGAAAAGTGTCTTCAGGATTAAATTTATTCAGGATTAAATTACTCTTTTGGTGGTTGGCACGTCCCTTCCACCTGACGGCAAGTTGGAGCCCTTGGGGAGGGTTCTTGAGAAGCATGCTGCAAACCCCAGCCAGGACTGAGGACAACCTGAGATGCCTTGAACACCAACAAGACAAGAATGAGACAAGTCAGCCACAGTTCTCAAGCAGACCTTCTTCACATAGTTCCATACCTAAGTAACCAGTGAGTCTGAAGAGATGAATTTCACCTGAAGAAGCACTTTGCTGCTGTGAAAATGCACAGGTCTATGCTCAGGAGCCTAAATGCCTGGGGAGACTTCCCAACCACTGCAAAGGATCATTTTGGGACCAGTATCACCAGGTATCAGGGCTTAGAGAAGAGTATCTGTTAAATGTCAGTGCTCCACTGAGAAGGATCGTTTATGATGCAAGTCCCTCCAAACTGCAGGATAGTGAGATTGTATGAAAACAAGATATATAGATTTGGGGGAAGAGGGTCTTCTCTCCTGAAACTCAACTGCAAGTGAATGTAAGTTGTTTCCTATCCATCTACAAGCACACTCCCTTTCCAGGATCATGCTGATTTGAAGGAAGACATAAGGCCAGGTTGAATGGGGCTTTGAGCAATGTGGTCTAGTGGTAGACATTCCTGTCCATGACAGGAGGATGGGAATTAGATAACCTTGAAGGTCCCTTCCAACAGAAACCATTTTACAATTCTGTGATAAACTCAGCAGTGAATACAAGTGCTACTTAGACATGTTGGCTTCCTTTAATGGAATAAATGTACCCAGTACATTATGAGTAACATGGGAGCAGTTGAGAGAGAACTGAAATACTGCTAAAGATCTTTAATCACCCCCACTTAAATAAGTTATTTCAGGGTGAAAAAATGAGAGCAAAAAGCAACTCTGCTCCTTTGCTGGGAGTTACATGAAGACCCAGTCCTTGAGTACAGTAAAGCCAAACATTTAGAACATTCTGAGCCAGAAGGGACCCACAAGGATCACCAAAGTCCATCGTCTGGCCCTTCACAAAATCACACCAGGAATCACACCAAGTTCCTAAGAGCATAGTCTAAATACTTCTTGAACTCAGGGCACTCAGACAGACTTGGTCCCATGACTACTTCCCTGGGGAGCCTGTTTCAGTTCCCAACAACCCTCTGGGTGAAAAACCCTCTCCTAATTTTTGACCTAAATCTCCACTGATAGTTTTATGATATTCCCTTATGTTCATTCACTCATCTGTCTACTCCAAATTGCTTCCACATACTTTCTGAGATTGTCTAATATAAGTACAGAGGCATAAGGGCTTAGGTGACCAGCATGTTTCTAATACTGCCAAGTTTAGAGTCAAGGTCCCTCTTGCCAATCCCATAATCTCCCAGAATCTTACAGCCTTCAACTCTTGCATTCTTGTCCTCTTTAAAATGAGGTGTGGAAGTGTCTCCCCTCCACCATCTACCTGCAAAGTGGTGATTATGGGATGCCTCCCAGTGGCAAGAGAAATGGATTCACTGCAATGAGAATTTCATTTCTGTCTCTCTCTTTCTGAATGGCTGCATTGACCACAAGATTATTGTGCAAAGGGTGGACAGCAGATGCTTAACTCCACTCTACTTCAGCATGGGAACAACCTTGTAATCATCTCAATACTGCTGGTGAGGTGTGGGCAGGCTCTGAACCTACACTACAAGGACATGCAGGCAGGTACTTGGACACTCAGCTCACCTGAAACATCTGCGCACTTAGATGCTCACAGCAGCTGGATTCAGGTCCTTATATTCATTCACTTTATAGCAAAAAAACCCTCAGAACTTGTCTGGTACCCCAGTCTCTTAGGGATGGAGTTTTGAGATCACATTTTGGATTTCAGTGTCAAGGTACTCTTTTGAGTCCTCTCCGTCTATGAATGAAGAGGCCACAATGCATCTGAACCTCTTTACTTTGTACAGTCACAAGTCACCTCCTCACAACCCTTGGAAAAAACATAGCTGAACTGCAGAGAGGCAAATGTTATCTGTTGGGGTTTGAAAGACTAAACAAGACAAGATTTTTCTTCTCCACTGAGCATAAACAATTCTGTAATTAGACCTCTCTTAGCCCTAATGGGGAAAATTGAGAAAATTGTCTTGGGGAGTGATTGAACAACTGAATTAATTGAAATTGTTTGTATGAAAAAAAATTACAATGATGCATGTGGATGGAGAGCATCTTTGTCCAGACAGCTAATGCTTCCGTGTGCAGCATTTTCTTCAGCCACTTGTGGCTGGTGGGCAGAAGTCTGTATGCTTCAGTCAGTCACAATAAGGTCATGGAAGCAGGCTTGCAGGTTCCAGATGGGTGACATCATTAAGAAGGAGTGTATGGTATTCACAAGCAAAGCCAGACCAGCTGTTGGTCGACATAAAATCTTTCTTCTCCAACAAGGGCATCAGGGTGTTCAGTTTTCTGATGTGATAAGTTGTTCATGCAAAACACCCCCAGAAAACATCACCAAGGTGAAGGTGCTCTCCAAGTCATCCAACACTGTTCAACCAGAACTTGGGATATAGCTCATCATGAAAGAAACCTACTTGGCCATTAGTTGTCTGAAATGTATTAGAGCAACCCACCCATCATACTGTACCTTTACTGAATGACTTATTTAGACATGGAAGGGCTGAGTTACACTTACCAGCCCTTGAGGCTCCCAGTGTTTTGCTGGATGGTCCATCAAAGTCTTCAGTGAAAAGGAAGGTCTGCAAGCAGTGGTGGAGGGGTGGATTCCTGGTAGAATGCTTCTCTGAAAGAGCCCTGCTAGGATGAGCTTTGCCCAGCCACGGTTGTTACATTACCCTTCATGTTTTGAGATAGCAGGAGCATAAGTGCTGGCAGTGATAACTTTCCTTGCTCCCCTTTCCCTCAAGACCAAATAACATTTAAGTAGCAGCCTCATGCCCCCAGCACCCACTGCTCAGCATGGGTGCATGCAGCAGTCTTGCTACAAAGGACATGATGGCATGGTGCTGCAATCAAGCAGGACAAGTGTCCTCAGAAATACCCAACAGCTTTGGCTGAGTCACTTAACAGCTTCATAAAAGCAAGAAGCAAGTGGACCTTCACTGTGGGGGCTGTTCCCAGAGCAGAGGAACCACTGAAGTGTTTCTCCTGTTGTCTGATACCATCCAGACTACTGGCATTCTTTCAGGTTTATCCATGATCACCCTTCTGAGGAAGGCAAATGCTGTTAGCCTCATTAGACAAAGCTGAAAGGCTTGAGAGGAAGATGTAGCTTCATAATAAAGAGTGAGACCAGGATTGAACTAAATTGGTGTGGAGGACACCAACTTCACCTCGTATCTTTCACCTTCCTTTCTGGCTTTACTTTGCCCATCACCTGCCCTGATAGCTTGCAGTCATCACATTCATGGTGACAAAAAACTGAAAATGGTCTAAGAAAATCCACTGCTTGGACATTGGCTGACATTTGGATCCAGACAGAGCATGACCAAGCTGACACATCAGCCCCAGGGGTCTTCAGGCTCCTTAAGCTCAGTAAATCCTGTAAAGCAGTTCCTAGCATGAGCTATGGTGAGTTAGTCTGATCCTGAGGTTGACCCCAGATCCACAGCCTGCTGAGGCACCATCTCAGTTGTATCCATGTCATATGGGCATCTCTGGCAAAGCTCTGAGTTGCCCCAAGTAGTATTGTTACCACCAAACTACCCACACTGCTCCATGGCCCCTGGAAAAGCCAGGTAGGCTTGGCTGAATAATAGTCCATGAGCCCTAGAGCCACCATGGTGTTACAAAATCCTTGTAATTAATTATTGTTGTTTGTCCCTTTCAGAGCTCAGTCAGTCCACATCTCTTACGATGCTCTTGATCGTTGTGGGCATGATCAAGCACCTGTCCTATTTATCACTTTGGGGTTTTATTGCTAGCACTAGAATAAAAGTACTATTTATCTGTACTTCAGCAGGAAAAAAGGACCCCAGAAACCAGTTGTGTTAGGTACTGAACAGACAAAGCCAAAAGAGCTTCCCTGTCATGAGCAATTTACAGACTGACTGTATGATGACACATCAGGGAATGGGTAAGAACAGCAAGAATGGATAATAAAAGCTGGTTGTCTTGGTCACAGAGGTGAGACAAAGCCGTAACCTCACCTTCAGCACCTGGCATTTCCAAATGAAAGTCAGAGCGGGCATGGGACTGATGTAGACTCCAGCACCTGGAGTCAAAGTGAATTCTTGGCCTATAGCTCAGGATGAAGAAGGTGGAAAAACAGGTGCAAAACTGTATTTGAGAGCTTTCTTATGAAGAACAGAGAAAAAGGATGAGTAAGTAGAAATTTTGGGAAAATTTGGGGGTTGGTATGTTTCCCTAACTAAAGCAGACATCATATTAGAGAATTCCACAGGATTTGGAAAAGTGAAGATTTCAGGAACCTCTTTTAGCAGCATTTTGTGACCACATCTACAGCCTCTACCTGGAGAAAATCCTCCAGCAAAGGAGAGTGAGTCAAGTGAAAAAGTTCTGCTCTTCCCCTAGTAAAACACTTTACTAGGATTAAAACTCCAGGATTAGAAGAATAACTCAGCTGTGATGACGTTATTGCCACCACTACATGACTCAAAGCCTTGTATTTCTCTGCTGCCAAAGCAACAATTTTTAGTTCCCCATAAATCTAAATCCAGCCACCGCTGGGTCAGCTTTCCTTGGGTTCAAGGAGAAATTGTACACATTTATCAAAGGGAATTCATTGAAAGAAATCACAGAAATGACATCTGGCTCAAGACCTCTGAGCTGAAATTGGTCATTGGCAGGTGGATATGGGGAGAAAGTACTGTAAACACTCATTGTGTTCCAGATCATCTCCCAGCTTTCACTGTCTAGGGATCATATGGAAGACTAGACTGAGCTCTGGTCTGACACATTAAAGCCACCCCAGTGTTCACTTTTCAGGACTACAAATCAAGGTCAACTTACAAGGAGCGTTACTTACCATTAACAGTGAGATGTATGTGAACAGGACTGCAGCCACAATCAGGATAAGAAGAGACCAGAGAAACCAAAAGCCCAGGTTCCCATAGTTATACCTAAAAGTAAATCAATAAAATACTCTAAGAATGTTTTTGGCTAGGACGTGGACTAGAGAGGACCAACAGCCTTGTTCCTTGAAGTTTTGAAATTTTCTAAGCAATAAGAAAAGAAAGGCAGAGGAATAGTCTACACTGTAACATGCAAAAGTGATTAAGAGCCTCCTTCCCAAAATCCCTGATTGCATTAACCATCAGACTAAAATACATTATTATATCTTTCCTTCCCACAATATTTGAGCAGCTTTAATTTAATTTCAGGGGGCAGATCTGCATATCTGTTGCCTACGTACTACAGAAGGAAAAGATGTGCATAAATCCCTGACATTTATTTCTTACTTTTGAATCTGGGAACATGGAATTCTCTGTCAGTAAGATAGCTGGCGCGATGCCTCTGATTCCAGCCACTACATTTCTTCATGTGGAATGGGGGAGAAAGGGAAGGGGGAAAATAATGACTCAGAGAAGAAAAACGTTATTTAGTCCCTTCCATTCACAATTTTTGTGACAATGATTCTCGTCTTTCTCCTAAATTCACACTTACACCTAAAAATTGTGTCCAAGCAAAGGCAGAGTCTCAGCACCACCAGAGTAATTGGACATTCAATTTGGATGCTGTAACCAAGAGTTTAAGGTGCCAAATCTTTGCTTCATGACTGAAGAGCCCTGTTGCACCACAGCTGCTCTGTAGCGTGCTCATCCCCTCCCAGTCAACCTAGTGACCTGTCAAAGGGGTAGGAGAGGAGGAAAAGACATTACTTACCAGTCAAAGCCATTGTAGTCGTTTTTGCCTTCACCCCACGTGTACAGAAAGACCAGAGAAAAGCAGAAAGCTGCAACGAGCAATGGGAAAAACATGCATTCCCGCTGGAGAGGGAGAGGAAGGACAAGCAGTCAGAGCTATGGCCAGCCCAGAGCAATCAAAGCAAATGGCAGGTACTTTTAAGCTGTCCCTAAAAATATGTAGCTTCGTCTTGAAATTCTAACTGAAGTAAATATGGAGAGGAATTCCCATCCTGTCCCTTGTAACCAGGAAAATGTCCTCAAAAGCATACTCTGCTTTTTGTTCTCAGGGAAAACCCATGACTTCCCAAATGAATGGGATTTTAACTGCCTCACAAGAGAGGAAATTGCACTGTAGAGCACCTTGCTTTACAATCTTTACTGCCCACCCCACCTTAATGTTACTTCTTTAATTTGATTCTGTGGCTTTGAGATGTTCTACTGGCCAGGAGAGGTTGGTGCTAGGTCCACATTTATTAGCTGTGGCACAGACAAATTGAGCCTGCCACAGAAGCAGCAATTTATCAGGCATTTAGAGCAAAATCTAACAGCCTAACAGATCCAAATGGGCTCCAAATGATATTGGGCTGGGATTCCATGACATCAACCCCTTGCCTGCTTAGACTGCCCTGCCCCAGTAGAGAAATCCAAGTCTATGCTGACTGTGAGCTCCTTTACCATGCTGCAGCAGCATTTCCCGGGCTCGGTCTTTTCGCGCTGGTACCGCTTCCACCGGCAGCTGTAGAACCCAGCCAGGCAGGAGATGAAGGGCTGGTGCTCGTACCTCTGCAGCAAGCTCCGACGGACCACCTTCAGCTTCCCAAACTTGTGCCTCTTGAGACTGGTGGGACTGGCCTCCATCTGAGTGGCTTTATCTCATCTTCCTCCTGAAACAAGAACACAAGTTTTACGGGGAGACTGTTGGGTAAGCTTTCCATATTTGAAAAAGGAGAGAAAGTTTTCCCCAGCAGATGCTGAGACCAGCAGGAAGTGATGCTGAGGACATCACACCTAATTTTATACACCAAAGTGAGATGGCCAGCTGAGAAGGATAGTCACTGCAAATCCTCCTAGCAGCCAGCACTGCTCCTGGTTGTAACTTAGGCGCTCTGTATCATCTTTGGTGCTACCTCTGCCTCCTTTTGGCTATACAGGGAGTTCTGGGAAATGAATTCATTAACTTAAGCACATTTCTTTATGTCATATGAACCTGAATGTAGGATTAGCTATGGGAATTATTCAGCATCCCTGTGACCTCCTTGAAACATGCTATCAGTTTAACCAGCTCATGTAGAAAAGGCACTAAACCACCCCAGGTATAGAGCTCTCTTATCCTGGCAAAACTGCAGCACTGCAGAGACTGATCCCTTAAGAAATAATTATTACCTGGCTGAAACAACTTTACTTGGAACAGATTTTCAAGTGTAGAAAGACCAGCTGCAAAGATGTACATGTGGGAGATCTATTCATAATCACAATTGAAAACAAAGAACTTGGTGGTAAATTGCAACCAGTGTAGTTACAGTGAAGCAAATAGCACAGGGACTAGTGCTAGTTGAAGAGTGGTTCACCCTGCAGGGCACTACCAAGACTTCAAGGAAAGATATAGGGAAACAGTTTTTTGTGGACATGTAAAGAAGCCCCGTTATACAGCTCTTCTTTGGAGTCAAGTTAGTCAGAAATGTTTTCTCTTGCACTGAAAGTGCCACCACATCCTTGAGTCCACATCAACCATGTTCAAATCTTGGAATAACTGCTTCAAAAGCCCAGCTTAGGGCTCAAGATTTCCCTGATTTTTCAGATGTAATAACGATAACTTAAGAGGAAGAATAAACAGTTTACTGAACTATGCACATGGATGAAACACACGTATAAAGGGTTTGTGTTCGGAAATAACTCAGATCCCAATGTGACTTCGGAGAAATCAGTGCATAAATCCTTGCAGACTGACACATCCATAACTGACCAGTCTGCAGAAAGCACTAATAAATCAGAGACATGAGACACAAGTTAAAACAGAAAAGACACTCTCCTCGTACCCTTTCCAAGTGCCCCAGGGCCTGTGGGCAGCTGGAGTACAAGGAAAGCGGATGGAAAGGAAACAAAAAGGAGGTTCACTTTGGACCAGTACTAACTATGCAGTGCTAAGAGTGCCATGCCATGAATGCCTTCCTGAGATAGATGTGTCTGTCCATCCAGGACAGTCATAGGGAATCACACACACTTGGATGTGGTGGTGTCAAGCCATCCCTAGAAGCTCAGCAGTACCAGATCTTGGCACCAGCAAGTCACCCTTAGTAAAAAATTGATGCCAATCTCATGTGGCAAGATGGTGATCCTGCTCTAGAATTCCCGGAGCACAGCTAGGGGGATGTGGTGCAGATGACAGCTGATCTGGCTGGTTTCATCAGCTGGTCTATAGTACACCTGGCATAAACCCAGCAATTACCAAGTTACAACAGCCACAGCTTCTGAATATATTTGAAGCTTCAGAGCTCTTACCAGAAGGCTGTCACATGCCATGGGATTGCAATATTTGTTACCTCCTACAAGGATCTCCAAAATGTGAGTTCCTGTATCACCAAAGCACAGTGTCTATTCTTGCTCAGCCATTCTCCTTCAGCAACAGGAACTCAGGACACTGGACCAAACGCATTAGTTTTGCTGTCAAAGGGCCATGAGGTTTGTTACTCACATTCCCAGGTGTGGGCACAAGGCTCACACATCAATATTTGTCTACAAGCACACAGGATTTGACAGGAAGACATTATGGAGATCCTGAAACACTGCCCACATCATCTGCCTGCCTACAGCAGCATGCCGGGTGTTACACCTAGGTGTTAGCTTACCCCTCATGAAACTGTCAGTGATGGAGATACCACCATATCTTAAGACATGCTGAACAAGTCCTAACTTGTTTTGTAATTAAAAGTTGGGGTTTTTTTCCCAGTGCCTTATTCCCTGTATTACAGTTAAGGACATTATTTCATGCCTTGTTTATCATAAATGTAGAGAACAGCTTAAACTCTTCCTCTGTTAAGCATTACATCTGGTCACATATGGATGTCTCCTCTTAAACCTTCTCTGGCCTCAACTATCCCAGCTTTTCTAGTCTTTCCTTGTAGTTCATGTTTCCTCCTCAGAGTATCCTTGTATGGAGTGCACAGCCACCTGCTATTTGGGATTAGAGTGGCATTTCCCATGGGTTTTGGCACACGGTAGCCACAGCCTGTCCAGGTAACACCTGTTCACCCATAGCACAGGCTACTCGATACCTGCAGCATCCAGTTTCTCTCATGTATCAAACATCATCTGGCCTTGAGCTTCTGAATGCTTAAATAATTCACCCTGGACTCACCCCCAGCAGAAAGGGAAAGGTGTTTTCAGCTTCATCATACAATGACAGAATTGTTTGGATTGGAAGGAATCTTAAAGACATTCCATTAGACCAGGTTGCTCAGAGTCCCATTCAACCTGGCCTTGAACTCTTCCAGGGATGTGGCATCCAAAACTTCTCCAGGCAATATCAGAGCTTCATCTACGCATCAGGGTACTTACCACTGTAATCAAGAATTCCATCACCTCCTGCCTTAGTCTTTCCAATCAAGTCACCTCTCCAAGCCCATGGGTTATTGGGAAAGGGACACTTCATTGCAGAGGAGGTTGGGGAATGAGGGAGAGACAAACACAACCTGCTGTCCATAACCCCCTCCACCAGCCTCTGGTTCTCCCAAGAACATCAGGCTGGCCAAAGGAGAGCAAAGCACCTTTCTCTCTGAATCCCCATTGGCCCTGCATTCCAAGCAGTATCACTATGGCAATAACACCTTTCAGCATCAAGAGACTCAAGAAACATAACTTGTCCCCTGCTTTGGGCTCTAGTTTCTGCTGGCATCCATCTGTCCCTCTTTTCCTATTCTCTCCCTTTTCTCTTCCCAGAGACCTTTTCCCTCCTCTCGCAGCCCCCAATAAACAGAGCTGACTCAGATGCTCCTCTGAAGTCTGCAAAAGGGCCAAAGAATCCTACAAAGGCAATAAACTCGGACTGAAATTTTATCTTGTCAAGTACAGAGGACAGATGTTCTCTAGCACTAAAGCAAATGGAGTAATAAATGGATTGCACCCTATTGCACCTTCCAGTACCTAAAGTGGTTAATATTGAGCTGGAGAAGGACTTCTGACAAGGGCATGGAGTAACAAGACAAGAGGGACTGAAAGAAGGTAGGTTGAGATTAGATTTTAGGAAGAAATACCAGTGAGCTCTTGTCCAAAGCAGAAACCATCTGGTCAATCCCAAGACAATGATTTGATCCAAGGCTTCTGCTCCCTCTGGGCTTGCCTAGCAAATGGGAGCCTTTGAGCAGCTCTGCCCCACAGCTTCAGGGACTGCTGGGTCCCTGCTGAAGAATGAAGCACAAGGATGCTCGAGGCACTAGACAAAAGGTGATGCTTGCATGGAGATACAAAGGAAAGACTTGACAGCGAGAGGGAAGACCAAGGACAGCTTACCAAAACTGAGGCTGCTTCACTCTTAAAGCACTGACTCCTAAGAAGAGCCCATGTCCCCCTTCAGCTCTGCAAGGTTCATGTATTGCAATGCATTTACACTGTGCTGTTGCTGCTACCAGCAAACAGTCCAGTAACAACTCCTAGGACAAGTCCAGGAGGAATCCCTCTTAGATGTGCCAGGTCCCATGTGAGAATGAGGAAAACAAAGACAGACACAAGGAGAGTCAGAAGGGTGCTTCTCAGTTAAAATGCACTCATATCTCCAGGTACCCCATTGTTCTCTTTATATGTGTCCTTCCAAACAGGCCATCACTCCTCCCCTTTTACCTCTGCATATTTTCCCTCGTTTCTGCCCTCAGGTTCATCTCCACGTTCTCAAGTAATTCTGTTCCATTTAACACAAGCTCCCTCCTTACCACTCAGGCACCCTTCAGGTTCTGCATGACCCTCTGTCCCATGGTTTTATCCTTCATGGTTTCATCCATGGTAACCAATTACCAGCTCTCATAGCTGCCACAGCTGGGACAAGGCAATTAGAAGCCATAAAAACATTATAACTCCCAAGGTCTGGCTGAATCTGCAGTGCCTCAGACCACATTAAACACTGACACATTTGAATTTACAAGCATCTGATCCTAAGAAAGATAATATCCCAGTAACTGTGCCCAACAACCACCTAAGGGACAAACAACACTGAAACAAGGGACAGATGCCGAAGCCAAAAACCAGTTCAGTCCTTGGCAGGACCTAGCAAGAGGCTTCACAGTCCTTGCATCTATATTTGAAGCACAGTTCTCTTAAAATTCAGAGATTGTCTGCAATGCCTGCCCATCTTTACCAGACAAAGTTAAATGGATGGAAAAGGGAAACAGAAAACTTGCATCCTTTCACTGGAAAAGCAAGCAGGTAAACACACATCAGTAGGACGGCAAAGCTTAGGACTCCTTAACAAGTGAGGCATGAAGGCAGAAACATGTTTCTCTGCTCCATAAACCCCCGGGACTTTAGGTTTTTCCATGGCAAACAGAGACTTTGCTCATAGATAAGAGTCCCCATAATCGCAGGCAGTCAGACAGGGCTGCTGCTTTCCCACTGCTTGGCAGAGAGTGCGGAAAAGCATGGGAAATAGCCTGGGGGGATGAGAGAGGAAAGTGAAGGAGAGAAAAATCAGGAAACATATTCAGCCACACAGCCTGAATGCTGAAAGCACTGAAATGAGGAACCTGCTTCAGAAGCCAGCGGATAAGCAAGGATTAAAAACCTGTGTCTTTTTCGGTGCTGGGCTTGGAGCATTCATCTTCCAAGGGGCAAAAGTATAGCTGCCAAATCTGGCATTGCCCTATAGCTTTTACCCTTAGGGCCTCTTGAGCATTTCTTTCCTTTCCCCTGCACCGAGCCATCTTCCACACCGTACCTAACAGCGCAGGGGGTTCTAAGGCAGGGTCGGCGGGGCGGCAGCAGCGGCAGCAGCGGCGGCCGAGGTACGGCCTGGGGGTGAGGGTCAGGTCGGGCTGCCCAGGGGGAAACTCTCGAGCAACAGCAGCAGCAGAGCCCCTGCAGCACCGGGAGCGGGCCAGGAGCGGGAGGAGCCGGGAGCACCGCGGCGGTTTCAAACCGGCCCGGGCAGCGCGAGCGGCGGCGCGGGCGAACGGAGAGCGGCGCGGGGCTGGCTCGGGGCTGGAGCGGGGCTGGCTCGGGGCTGGCTCGGGGCTGGTGCAGGGACCGCGCGGGGACTTCGCGGGGCTGGCGCGGGGCTGGCGCGGGGATTCCGCGGGGATTGCGCGGGGGTTCTCTGGCGGGCAGCGGCTGGCGCGGGCAGCTGTTTACACGTGCAGTGGCTGTCCCAGCGAATGTCCCAGCAGTTGTCCCAGCGAATGTCCCAGCGGTTGTCCCAGCAGTTGTCCCAGCGAATGTCCCAGCGAATGTCCCAGCAGTTGTCCCAGCGAATGTCCCAGCAGTTGTCCCAGAGGATGTCCCAGCAGTTGTCCCAGCAGTTGTCCCAGAGGATGTCCCAGCAGTTGTCCCAGCGAATGTCCCAGCAGTTGTCCCAGCAGTTGTCCCAGCGAATGTCCCAGCAGTTGTCCCAGAGGATGTCCCAGCAGTTGTCCCAGCAGTTGGCCCAGCAGTTGTCCCAGCGAATGTCCCAGCAGTTGTCCCAGAGGATGTCCAGCAGTTGTCCCAGAGGATGTCCCAGCAGTTGTCCCAGCATTTGTCCCAGAGGATGTCCCAGCAGTTGTCCCAGCAGTTGGCCCAGCAGATGTCCCAACGGATGTCCCAGCGGTTGTCCCAGGGGTTGGCGCAGGGAGGGTGCAGTCAGCTGCCACAAATGCCTCGAGATGAGATGACCAAGAGGGGACCTCACCTCTAAGTGTCTGTGGGGAGGGTGACAAGGGGATGGAGCCAGGCTCCTCTCGGTGGTGCCGACCACAAGGACAAGAAACTGGTGCACAGGAAGCTCACCCTAAACTTGAGGAAGAACTTCTCTACTGCGCAGGTGACCTAGCACTGGAACAGGTTGCCCAGAGAGCTTGTGGAGTCTCCCATTGGAGATACTCAAGAAACACCCAGTCCTGTGCAATGTGCTCTGGGGTGACCCTGCCTGAGCCATAAGGTTGGACCAGATGACCCACTGGGGTGCCTTCCAGCCTGACCCATTTTGATTCCATGATTCTGTGGTTGCAGGCTCTTTCCAGATCTTAAAAATACATTTCCCAGTTTGCTGCAAGAAGAGAGTTGCGGGGAAAAAGTTACATGGGCAACAGGAGGGACATGCAGATGGTCATTTCTCAGCCTCTGAGCATGGCCAGCTTCTTCTAAGAATCCTGATGGTGTAGAAAGACAGCAGAAAGCAGTGATGTCCACTTTGCCCATTCCACTGTTTCCAAGGGGTTTGGAGAGAAAGTGAACTCCACGCCAGGACTAAGACATTCCTTGAACCTGAGCTGAACTGAGCCTCTCCAGCATCTGCAGCTCCTTAGCCTGGAGATTCCTGCCACCACTTTTTAGGCCATCACTTCCTGGCGTTTCTCCTTCTCTCACAGCATCACACCAAGAGAAGCAAAGGAATAAAACCTCCTGGCAAGCTGCTGGTTGATCACCATCACCCTGAGCTGCACACGGATCTTGCCACTACACAGGAAAGATCAACGAAGAGCATCCCTTAAACCTGCATTTCTACCCTACAGTCTGCCCAAGGCTCTTGATCACAGTCTAGGATCCCTTTTATCTGACTCTCATCTGCCCTCAGCTTCTTTTCAGGAAATTAATGAGGCGTAACCCAGGAAATGAAAGACCCAGGAAATGAAAAAAAGATCAAACAAAGTAAAGATAGTTGTAACCTCCCTATGATAAAGAATATAATCTATATCCTCTCCCTGGCAGATGACAATTATAATTTATCATTACGACCTTCTGCAGTTTCTTGATAAGCCCTGCTCTAGGATCTCAGGGAGTGGTACAGCCTGGGACAAACACGTGCAAGACGTGTTTCGTGCATTGCTTATCTGTTGGCTTCTGAGGTGGAAGAACACAGCCATGAGCAGAAAGAAACAACAGGGCTTACCATGAGAAACAACCAGCAGGTGCAGATGTAGAAGGGGTTAACAAGGAATTACAGCTCCTGGGGCTGCAGGGACAACGCTGCTCCATTCCACTTGTAGTACACCTCTAACAGGCAGTGGCTGTGGCTTCCAAAGACATGGAGAGATTTCCACCAAGGTTCATGCCCTACCTTTTGGAACATCCCACCACATTATGAAGAGACAAAAATGAACAAGCTCATTTCAAACAAATACTGCCAAAATGCTGCATCGATTACACAGGGACTTACCCCATCACAGAAGACATCCAGCAGGAGCTGTCCTGGGAACGGGTGGTGTGCTCTGCTCAGCCATAAGTGCCTCAGCTGTGGGTACACACTTTAAGGCAAGATCTTCTCAGGCAACCAGTCCATTTTGAGAGGTCAATTTGAGAAGCCCTTGAGGAGCCCCCATGGCTAAGAATGAGTGATACAGGTTTGGAAATGCTGCTGCAGCCCCAGATTTCTAAACATACTCCTACATGGTGAAGCAAGCCTCACTCTAAGGTGAGATCTATTCACCTTGAAACAAAACCCAACATCAGCCATGAGAATTTAGCATACAAAAGGCATCTTAGTACCTGGTTTTATTCCAGATCACCGTAGGAAATAAAGCTGTAAAGTTGAAACACATTTTTGCACCAGTCACATTTTTCCTCTCCCAAAACCCTCCCCAAGGACTGTTTAGAGTCTTTATTTCTTCAAGGTACCTCTCGAAAGTCTCACACGATCAGAGGACTGCAGCACCTCTCCTGTGAAGACAAGCTGACAGAGTTGGGGCAGTTACTGACTTTAAACTGTAAAAGGGTGGATTTAGATTAGATATTAGGAAGAAATTCTTCACTGTTAGGGGGGTAAGGCACTGGTTTCTCAGAGAAGTTGTGGCTGCTCCATCCCTGGAAATGTCCAAGGCCACGTTGGATGGGGCCCTGAGCAACTGGGTTAGTGGAAGGTGTCCCTGTCCATGGCAGAGAGTTTGGAATGAGATGACCTTAAGTTTCCTTTCAACCCAAACTATTCTATAATTCTAAGTTTGGAGCATGTTTGTCCCCAGTGTCCAGTCCCCAGGGATGGCTCATTATTCACAACCACTTGCAGAAACCTTTGTTTAAACCTATGTTTAATCATACCTACCATCATTAGAAATTACAGCTGTTTTTCTTCATTTTCAAAGCACTTTGCAGGCTACATTAACAAATGTGTGCCCAGGAAATTACTGGCCAAGTCTCAGAGCATTCACAAAGGGTTTTATACAAATGCTTTCAGTTTCATGTGGAAACAGGCAAGGGGAAATCATCATGTTTGTAAAAGGTCTCAAAGTGCTACAATAGATTTTCCCTCTCGCCTGCTAGGAGCAAAATGAGTGTTTTGAATAAAGCTGAATAGTTGCTTAAAAAAAAAAAAAAAGAAAGAGAAAGAAGAGGTGGAGAAAGATTTTATTTTTTACAAATGCCATGTCTTTGGCTAGACTCAGGCATAATCTGATCCAAGTGTTCTTGGGTACATGGGCACTTTTCCAGCATTGCAGAAAAGAGCATGACGGACAGGTATCTTTGGCTCTGTTGGTGCCAGACCCCTCAGCATAGTCTTTCCTCTGTTTTTGGCCCTGATCAGTGTTCATATACCTCATGCATAACCCATTATTTTGGGTTATACAGCACAGGTTATCTCAGTCTTGGGTTCCCACCCCAAAAGGACAGAGCCCTTTAGGGAAGCCGGCACCCTGCCCCTTGGCATTACAGGTGAGCAGAGGCAGAAATTAGCCCCAAAAGGGATCAGGAACAGCTGCCTTCCACCTGTGATCACACAGAGACCTTCCATCCCCCAGCCAGATGCTGGTCCCAGATGGCAGCAGCAAGATGTCCACGTCTGGGTGTCACTTTGCTCACCCAAAGAAGGAACCAGGAGCATCGCTGAGGTTATATCTCCCCAGGTCAAGCCTGAAAATGGACACTCAACATGGCCAGTTCAGGGTGAGATGCTGCTCCCCACACTTTAGCGTGGTCAACAGGAGAAGGGAAGAGTTTTTGTTCTCACTGTGCTTGTGGTCATGCAGTGTCACCAGCAGCAATGTGTGCAATCATTCTCAGCTAAGTCCTGTGCAGCATGTGGGCACAGCCCTGGGCTCTGCCCCTGGGTGGCCCACAGCTTTCTAAGAAGTCACTCTCCCACCATTGAAAAGCTACTGTGGAGAGGCAAAAAGTGCTTCCACGACTCAAAGCCTGCCTGGGCGGGAGCAGGAGGAGGAATAAATCCCTTGGAAAAAAATAAAAAAGAGCTCAGAAAGGAGGGAAATATTTCTTTGAAGACATAAATCCTACTTTGTTGTGTGCATTTCAGCATGCCCTGGCTTGGGTCCCTCTCTGCTCCTGGGAATGCCTAAGTGGCTCTTTGTGCCCTGCTGTTACGGGGAGATGAGGAGATTGGGACACGCGTGGGGGACCCTCTCCAGCCCCACAGCCCCACCGAGGGCTGTGCATCACCCCAAGCATCATCTCTGGGGGAAGACTCTGTCCCTGAGCCAAGAGGGGAGAAGAAAAGAGGTTTCCAGATTGCATACCGCTGCTCAGCAGCTCTGCAGAGTGTTATTCAGCCTGGACAAAGGACAGGGGCCTTGGACAGCCACTGTGCTGCAGACCCCAGCACTGGCCCTCCCCCGGGCTGTGGGTGTTAAAGTTCAAGCCTTGGAGCAAAACCCCCTGCAAGGAGGGGAGGAAAAGGGAGGAAAGGATGCTTTCCATGTCACCAGACAGAAGTTTATCCATTTAGTTATTTACAGTATCCAAATGCATGAGGGCTAGCCAGATTTTGCACAGTAAGAATGTGGTGCTGCTGTTCTCAGAGAGAAATCCTTTTCTGATAATTAAACACTACCACAATTCTGCATAAGCCAACTCGAAAATTCTGAACTCATTTCAGAGCAACAGGATATTCTGACACACAAATCCCCTGACCTAACCTCCAACTAGGGGTGCAGCAGAGCCATCACCCAGAGCCTCAGTTTCCCAGTTCAGGGTTGAGCCAACAGTGCCATGAGATCAGCAGGTGAGGATTGTATGGCTCATTTGATTTTCATCCACCTGCTAGTGTGAGACATGGAGTTCTCTTAGCTAAACAAGAAGATTAGCACGGATAACCCATGGGCAGAGCCGTGATCGACCTCCTCAGGGCCAAGGACACACAGAGCAGTCAGATCTGCTGGATCAGCACCCAGCAGCACTCACACCTCAGCATCCTGGAAGAAACAAATTATTTCTTTAGCTGAGAGCTTGGGGCGGGTGTTTTCATACTTCCCTTGGTCCTCCTGGAGGTCTGGTTAGAATTGTAGAATCACTAGGATTGAAAAGCTCTCTATCATCAAGTTCAACCATTAACCTAACACTGTGAAGCCTACCAACTAAATCATGTCCCCAAATGCCACATATACACATTTTTTCCAGGTTACTCCACCACTTTCTTGGCCAATCTGTTCCAGTGCTTGAGCGCCTTTTCAGTGGAGAAATTTTTCGTATATCTAATCTAAACCTCCCATAGTGCAAATTTGAGGCCATTTTCTCTCATCTTGTTACCTAAGAGAAGAGACAGCCATCCACCTGGCTCCTTTCAGGTGGTTATAAAGAGTATTAAGGTGCCCTCTCAGTCTCCTTTTCTTGAGACTAAACACCCCCAGCTCCCTCAGCTGCTCCTCATCAGACTTGTGCTCCATCTCCTCTGTGTTTGAGTGGTCACCCTGCTCACTCAGAACAGCCAGCAAAGAGAAATGGACACAGCTCATGCAAGGGCAGATGTCTAAACAGGCCTCACACAGTGAGTGTCCCACACACATCCAGAGTGCCAGGGCACGAGCCCAGCCCAAAACGAAAGGCCATTCATCGCTTAAACACAGCAAGCCTTGCCAGTTCACCTTCAAGGATCCTGGCACGGAGAGGACAAGGCCACAGCTGCCAGGGAGTTGTCATCCTGTTGCCTTGCAAAGGCACAGCCACAGAAATTCTGCATGTGGGGTGACACGAAGCAGTCACAGGGACCACAGGTGGGCCCATGGGTAGGACCACACGTAAGGCACCAACAGGCTGATTGAGGGAAGTAGTACTTAACCCTACAGTGCCTCATTCTTACTAGAGAAGGGCCAAAACCTCATCCCCTGTGCCTCCAAACAGCATACACCACGAATTGCAAAGGAATACAGAACGGGTCCAGCCTGGTAGCAGGTTGCCAACTGGCAGCAGGGAGGAAGGAAGAGGTCACAGCAGCAAAGCACTGAGATGAAGGCTGGAAAATCTGAGGGATAGAGAAGATGAAAGGGTTGGCGTCATTCACCTGAATTTCTTGCAAGGATTGGGTTGTGCTCAATGAAAAACTTCTTAAAAGCTTTACAGGGAACGAGAGCACTTAGGACAGAGGCACCATGACCCCACAGAACCTTTCTGACAGCTTTGAGGCATGAATCAATTAAAGCAATCACAGAGCAAAGGTTAATCAGTAGCAAGTACATCTTAAGAAATAAGTAGTCTTTTAAAAAGCAACTGCTTTTGCCAATCCCCCCCTCCCCGTTTTCTAAAGTGTCTTTTATTTCTCCAGCTCTGGAGACCTTCCAAAGTAGGGTCAGTGATTAAGAGCAGCTGCCGAAAGGACCAGACCGAGTTGGTGGCGGCAGCCGGGGCTGCCCGAGCAGAGAGGACCGGACCCGTCATTGTCACTGAGGCTCAGTGCTGTAAAAGTGTCTTGGGGATTGAAAACCTTCCAGGGCCTTCCAGCCTAATTGGAGCAGATGGAAGCTGGAGAAACAAGGAATTGCTCAGAGTTACACTGGAGAACAGAGAAAATGTAAGGCAGGGACTGACTCTAAAGCATTTCTGCACAAGCAGTGAGACTCCAGCCTGAGACTCCAGCAGGCCTATAGCGATGCTTTGAGCTGCTCCTGGCCCATCCCCTGCTTGCAGATCTATGCTTCTCTCTTCTTGCACCCAACACTGGAGCTGACGTCAAAACAATCCCCCCAGGCAGCAGCCACAGCCTCATTCACACGTGTACTCATTCCCCCAGCCCTGCCCTCTTTCCCTGCCTGCTGCTATTCTCGTGCTCCCTGCTGCTATTATAGCACACCACCATCACAGCTAACCTCTTACCCTGTCACCTTTCCTTGCAAGTGTTGATGAAAGAAAAGAGCTGGCACACTGGGGTGCCCCCAAGAGCTTCTCTTGGCACCAGACCTTCCAAGGATGAGTCCCAGGACAGGGTTTGTCATCTCTCTTTTGCCACAGCATCATGTGCACTCACATAGGCTACAACTGCTCAGCCAGCAGAAAGGACCTGGGTCCAGGGCATGGAGAGTCCATCCTGACCATGGCAGGTTTTCATCTTGCTTAACACAACATCTTCCCTGGAGACACCTTGAAGACTGACAAGGCAAACAATTGCAGGAGAAGAGGATCAATATGAGACCGGGACACAGGCATGTCCATAAAATCAAAGTATCACAGAATGGCTTGGGTTGAAAGGGACCTTCAGGATCAGCTGTTTCCAACCCTCTGCCATGGGCAGGGACATCTTACTGTTCAAGCTTCTGAAATATCACTGTTTCCTGGAGAGAGCAAGAAATGCAGCAAATGCCAATGTTCTGCTGGTGGGGAGAATAACAGGGAACGTGACCAAAGATACCCTCTGTTTACTGGGATTTCATAAAATGCCAAGCCCTCAGCCACCAAAAAGCAGCCAGCTGGTGCGTCCTGGGATGCTGCTGGGACAGCAGCACATGAAGAACTGGATGAGGACAAGATGCTGAAAAGAGCAGCACCTGCAGGCTGGTTGTTCAGCTCCTTCACACCACGTATCTGTAGCTGGAGGAGAAGGTGCAATGTGGAGCCAAGCCCGTGCACCCTCAGGACTCATCCTGCCATCAAGGCATGGTCCAGGGTGCATCATAGGTCAAATGTCCAAGCTACTCTTTTCTTTCCTTTCAGTAAGATCTGTAACACAAAGGATCTTCTCCCAACTTTTTATGCTATCTGCTCACCTAAAAGGGAGCCCAAGACCCTCGTTTGCTGCACACCACAAAGGTCTCTGGGACCAACACATACCAGGTCACTTCAGGATGAGGTACAGATCTCCTCCTGCAAGATATCCTGAGACATGGAGTCAGGTTTGGACCAAAGCCAGGCTGTTGCTGCACATGTGCCTGCTGTAGCAGTCTACAGGGAATGACCACTGCAGAGCTCCCTGCAGCATGTCCCCCATGCAAAGCCACCGAGCTGGGGCTTTGTCAGCAGGCAGGATCTGCTCCACACTGGAGCACGTGTGTCTCAGCTGGTAAGTGGTAGCTTCTGAAGGTGTCTACACACAACCAGAAAGGTTTTCCTGAAGGAGGGCCTCTGGGTTTGCAAAGAAAAAAAGGTCATACTGTCAAGGGGCCACAAGCTTCTAAGAAAAAAAATCCAAACCAGCTTTCTCTTTTATTTTAGCTGACACTTTATCACACTAAGTGGAACTGGATGGCAACAACTTGCATAGAGGTACACTGTGAGCTGCAGGCGTTCTCACAACAAAGCTGACACAATTAAAATTTTAGAAGTGTGTTTCCATCACCAGAAATGATACATAAAGATACCGTTTGCTCACCTCCTTGGTCCAATGTCATGGCATAAGGAAGTCCCAGCACCCATCATGAGAACAAGCTTTGTGTTTGTATTCTCTGCGAAGATTTCAAATAACCCTGTAAATCTTGCACATCTTTTAGACATTTCAATAGTAAAGTTATAAAGGAAGTGCCAGCTTTGTCTCCTTTCACATTCAGAACAATTTTTAATCCAAATCCAGCTGGTCTCACGGTATATTATGCCTTTTCTTGTTAAATGCAGCTTAAAATCTTTAAGCACCTGTAGGAAATGATTTCTGTTGTCTCTTGTCCTTCCACTTGGTATCATCTCTCAGAACTTGTCAGGGGAGATGCTACATTGTGAGGTCGGATTTCCAGAAAAAGCACAGAAGTGAAGAGAAGGTGATGTACACCACGGGCTGGACCTCCAGCTAATCAAAGTTTGCACTTTGCAACTTAAACTTGTCCCAGTGCCGGTCCCCAGGTTCACATCTGCTGAGTGCCTGCTACTGAATTAAAATTCACTCTTTCCTAGAAGGGAAAATCCCCCGGTTTCATTGCTAATTGTGGTTGTGCCTACAAATAATGTGGAAGCATTTGGACAACAACAGCAGCCTAAAGCCAGGGTCAAATCCTGTTTCAGCTGCAAAGCGAGCTGCTTTCCAAAGTTGCCCATCGCAGCTCCCAGGGTGACTGCAGCATCAGGGCAGATGGTGGATTGTAGTAGCGTTGCTTCCAGCCTTTCCAACCAAGTCGTGATTATTTACAGCTGTTCCCAGATGTTACCCTTTCACGAGTTATTTGTTCCTGAGTCAACCTCCCCGTTCACACGCTAGGCAAGCTCAGGGGAAGAAAGAGAGAGGCTCCTTTCTCCCTTTTACTATGGAAACAGCCCTTTATCCCAAGGACTGCAAATGCTCAGCCGCCGTTTCCCTCCCACCGCTGCCCCAGCTACAGCGACCCCATGAGCCACCCGCCGCTCCCCTCCCATCCCGGCTCCCCTTTATCCGCTCAACAGGTCACAGCCAACTTATCCAGCACGGATCCCGGCTGAAGCAGGACCGCTGAGCACCTCCTCCTCCCCAGCAAACTACCAGACAGCCCCCTGAGCACCCCCTTCCCTCCCCTTTTGTTATGCCTTCTCCCTGTTCCCCGGCGCTCTGGGCTTCGTTTCTCTCTTCAGCCCAGGCGGGAGCCGCGTCAGTCGCCCGCTGTCTCATCCCAACCAACAGACTCAAAAAAATCCACAGATAACAGCGGAAAAGTGGGGGGGAAAAAAAAAAAAAAAAAATCTGGCCACCTCGGTGCTAACTTTCCAGGGAAGCAGGGAAGAGCAGGCAGGGGTGAAGTTCAGCAGGCAGGAGCATCTTGGAGAGTTGGGAGGGAGGAGGTAACTCACCGCGCCGTGACGCACATGGATGGGGTTATTTTTGCTTTCCGCTGCGCTTGGGTGGCTGTGTCCCCTGCTTGTGACACTCCGGGACGCGAATGGTGGCACCGCTGTGTGACACCCGGTGTTAGAGAGGCTGCCGGAGCCGTCCCTCCCACGGGAGGAGGGGCCATCAGAGCCTTAATAAATTCAGTCCCCAAGGCGAGAAAAATTAAAATCTCGTCGCGGGACGCGGGCAGCTGCTCATGGCACGGCTCTGGGAGACACCTGGGACTTGGGGACCAACCTGGGGTTGATTCATTTATCCCTTGCCCGCCCAGAACAGGAGAGGTTGGTGTTCACATCCGACCTTGGCAGAATTAAGTGTCCAAAGGATGGGGTTTGTGGAAACATCCCAAAGGAGATTTGGGAAAGATGTGTCGTTGTTGACCCTCAGAGTTAAAACTCCTAAACCTCCTCCATGAAAATATTTTCCATGGCTGTAAGCCCCAGGCAGGAATCCACTGCACCAGATTTCTGAGCAACCCCGGATGCAAAACTGCTTATTTTGCTTGGGTTTTTGCATGGTTTTGGGCTTTAATATCTAAATCCTATTAGAGTTATAACTTCCTTTGAAGGGGGAGAGGGGACAGGTCTGTACAACAAAAGCAGGTTAGATTTTGTAACCTCGAAGGCACCCTGGGCTTTCAGAGAGGCAAAATCCCATAATAGTTTCTCAGGATAGGAAGCTGCACAACCTCATGCAGCTCCTCTTGCTCCATAAAGCTCTTCACTGCATTGGAAGCTAAACAAACATCCCCTCCAGTCTTGGAGGGCTCTCTGAAACACCACTTGTGCCGTTTTTCCATCCATGTAGTTTCTCACATTGGGATTTTTCTTGTTAGATGTAAAGACAGATCAGGGGGTCCCTCAAAAGCAAAATCAGCAAACTGCCCATGGAAAGAGAGAGGACAAGAACAGGCAGAAAGATGGTCCAGCAGCTTTTGTGCAGTTCACATTACAAAGAGAAACTTTTAATTAGGTGAGTTATAGAGGTGACAGCCTAGTTCACTCCGAAACTTAACGGCAAGCAGAAGGCACAGAAGAGTTCCACTCTAAAACAGCCTTGCTAATCCTTACTTAGAACTTGGTCCTGAAATAACATCACTCCTCCTGTGGAACTGGGAGAACTGGAATTAAATAAATGCAGGAGCCACAAGATATGAAGGTAGAAGCAGCTGGTTCTATTGCTGCTGGTTCTCCAGCTAACACTTAGCTGTCTGGAGTAAAAATGCCTGGGACTGTGCTTGAGCCTCTAGAAAAATTAGTTGCTTTATGGTCTAATTCCTGGAAATCTGATAAATAGGGCAGGAAAGGGTGAGATTAAGAAGACTGGTGGCACTAATGAGATTTAGGAAGGAGCAGCTTTTCCAGGTACCCTGCAGTTTTAATCTCCTGAGTTGATCCACTGGATTTTTCTCCTTATGTATTTGGGCCATGGTGAGCCCAGCTTTGTCACGGGGCCGCACTGAGGTCCTGAAGGTCCATGGCCAGGGGAAGCCTGGCATGGGGGTGGCCTGGAAGGCTTAAGGAGTAGTGGAGGGCACAGAGAGCCAGAGCACTTGGCTCTGTCTTTGAAGGCAGTAGTAGGGTCAGTAACTTCCCAAAATAAGTTCTGAAGGGTCTTCACCATCATCCCTATTCAGGCTGCCATTCTTCCAGCTGCTGCATCCTCATGGTGTGGATGAACCCCAAGGGTTACATGAAGATAAAGGGACAGGGTTGAGCAACATCATCGGCCAAAAAAAGCTCCTTCAGTGGAGGTAAGAGCCTGAAAAATGAGAAAGCTTATTAAAAGCACTACCAGAGTCTTGCCTCCTAACAAGCAAAGAAAACCCCACATATCTCTGTTCTCTGCCCTAAATTATCACTGTGGTTTTGCTTTCTTCTGGGTATAGAGATGCAAAGCATTCGGCATCAGTTTGCTCTCCAAACACCTGGCAAAGGACTGATCAGCTGGGCAGATGCTGCTCTGGCTCCAGTATCTTCAGCTCAGAGTTCACCAGCTTGTCTCAAGCACAAAATCCTCACCCTGTATTCCAGTCAGTGTCCTAGACTTCCCAGAAACTGGGAACAAAGGCAAGCAAGGATCTGCTGGAGCCCTGCCACCAGCAAGCCCAGCCTTGGAGTTCTCATGAGTCCATAAAGGAAACGCCTGCAAGGGACTGGTGCTGTACAAACCCTCTCCAAGGGGAGAGCAGGGCAGGTCAGCCTTGAACCCAGGGAGTTTTGCCTCTGTTTGTGTCAGGAGAAGATAAACCCAGGGCAAAAATTGCACAAACAGGGAGTGGGGATGGTGTCCCTGCCCAGCTGCCAGCCACATCATGGAGTATTTTGCTGGGAAATGCATATGTTCACACCCTCCTACCCTAAGTCCTGCCCACCATGGGACATTTGTCCTCTCACAACACACTGCCTTGGCCTCTTGAGGGCCCATGTGTGTCCCCCATCATGCCCCCCATCCCACACAGCACATTTGCCCTCTGAACTTTCAGAGCAGGGGCTCACGCAGGTACTGATGTCCCTATGAGATTTATGATGGAAATGACACAGTTCACAGCACTTGCAGGAATGATAAGGGAGTTGGGGGGAGAAGGCAGTGACCTGAACTGATCCAAGCTTCAGACCCATAGCCAGGGGAGAGCAGCATCGGCTTTTTTCAACAAGTAATATCCCACCAAAAAGCAGAAATGTCAGTCCCTGGAGGCACACAGGATGGGCTGAGGGGGAAGAAAGGGACCCTGGCCAGCTCCATGCCCCATCACAAGAGAGCAGAGACTCCTCCAGCCCCTCAAGGCACAGGATGTCCAAGAACAAAGATGCTCACAGTCAGCTTCACATCAAGCCTCAGAGGATGAGGCTGCAGGGGTGGGGCGGGCTGGGAGGTCCTCTTGCCATCTCCCAGCCTGAACCCTTTAACACACAGCTCCAACATACAAGAAACAGGGAGAGCATCAGCTCCCCCTGAAGTGTTGGTGTGGGGAGACTCAGGGTAAAGTTGAGGCACAGTGAAAATGGGGAGCAGCAGGCTTTGCAGGATGCTGGCAAGCCTCCATGGAAACCTGGGCCTGGCCCTGCTCCTGCATCCTGGGACATGTCCTTCACTGACACTTCTCAGGCTGTTTGGGCTGATCAGAGCTGTTTTTAAACACACCTGCTCCCAAGAAATGCTGCTGTCCCTTCCCAAGGATGGCAGCAGCTGTGGATAATGGTGCAAATTCCAACCAGCTGAGCCAAGACTTGGCAGTTTCCCCTGGGGTGTGCAGCCCACCAGATACAAAACATACACCAAGAGTCAAAATATAAAACTCTGCCTCTCACAGCTGTGGCTGCAGCAGCTCTGCTGCCTGCTCCCCCATGGCAGGGCTGGCTGCTGCTGGAGCTGGTACAGCCTTGTCTAAAGGCAGAGAGGGACAGTCCTCAGTCTTCCTCCATAGTTTCTGGCTGTCCTTTAAGAAATGGCATCATTTTGTCCATTCCTGGCAGAAATCAGGAGATTGCAGCACATCCAGGGGGATACAGTCCCTGAGAGGCCAAGGGACTTCCAGAGGGGAAAATCACACAAGGACAAGTGAGGAAAATCCCTTGGCCAAGGGTCAATCCCTTGGCCAAATTTTATTGTGCCCAAGAAATGTAACACGACAAATGGTGAGGGAGGATAGTGACAGATCTCAGGAGTGAAGCACTTCAGAGTTTTGTTTCTTGAGCACACAGACAGCTGTTCTGTGCTGCTTCCTCCTCCTCTTTGGTCAGTGAACCTGGAAGTCTGTGTTAGCCCCTGCCCTGATGGTCCCTCCCTTGAGAACAATGGGGACACCCTGCTGCTCCTCAGTAGGGATGTTGCAGCAAGATCCCCCACTACCCCAGGGTAATAAACCACCCCTCAGGGAACTGAGCAGCCAAAGAGTTTTGTGGGGACTCAGAGCTGCTGTCCTATTTTGGACTAGCAAAGATGGTTCCCACCACTCAGGCTCTTAAAATTGTGCTGTGCCCCATGTCTCCCAGCCTGGGCCATGGTGCTCGTGCTGCAGCTTTGTCACTGAGGAGCCTCTCTGGTGACACTTGTCATCACCAGAGTAAGTCCAGAGAACTCACTGGGTGCTTCTTACCCTTCACAGGGTGGATGGCATGGGCAGGGAGACACAGGCTGGCCAGTGGGACCCACCACCAATGAGACCTCCCTTCCCCAGCACAGCAGTGCCAGTGGTGACATTGCCTAAAGCTCCTGCACCCACTCAGGAGCACCCAACCCACTCTCATGTGTAAGGGGAGACCTGAACTTGCTGATGCCTGCTCTGGGGACACCACCATCTTTCTGTGCCCCAGCACTACCACTGATCTCGTGCTGGTCCTTCCTGGGTTGGGACCTACCCGGTGGATTCTCCATGGTGCAAATGAGATGGGAGAATTTACAGTGTCGCTGGGTTGGGCTGTTCCCAAAGCCTGGGGGGCTTCAGAGTGACTACAAAACACAAAGGCATTGAGTGTGAGGTGGGGTTAGAGGCTGATGTGGACAGAAAATGTGAGGAATAGAAAAAAGCAGTGGATGCTTCCCATCTAGGGACTCACTGTGCATGCAGCCATGAGGATGGGGAATGAAAAGGAGTGGGACTGAGGGAGCAGACTGGGTTCTGCAGACAGCAGAACCATGACCTTGACTGCCAGAAGAGCTGTTAGCCCCAAACTTATGCAGGTTAGTGGTTTCAGGGCACAAGGTGTGGGATGAGGGATGACCCGGGGCTCACTTTTCCCCTGAGGAGGGGATTCACAGGGGAGGAGCCTCTGCCCAGCAGCCTCTCTCAACCCTGCCAGCCATTGTGGCACAGTGCCCTGTCTCCTTTACTGGGCTTAACCACTCTGTCAGAGCAGAGCTGGTCCAGCAGAAGTCCCACCACACCTGGGGGAAGCACAAGGGTGTCGGTGAGCATTAGGGACCCACGCTGGGATGGGAGCAGGGGGGCTCACACATAACCCATGGCCTGGGGAAACACATTTATTTGCCTTACAAGACTGCTGCAAGTTAAAAATGTGGGGGGAGCAAAGCTGGAGGTGGGGTGGTCACAAGGGAACGGACACAGCGGGGCACCAGATCCCAAGTCAGGATGATCTCCTTATCCATGCCCGTGTGTCCCGGCTGCCTTCAGCCTGCATCGTCCAAAAGAAACACAAAAAGCTCCTTTTTACGTTGCTGATAGAAAACGATCAAAGGAAAGGACTCTTCGGTGCAGCTGCCGGGAGAGGGCATCACAGCCCCAGGAATGAGGAAGGACCAGGCAAGCCTAGCCAGCTCCCTGCTTACCGTGGTCAAACTACAGATCTTCCTCAAAGATGAGCTTGAGGACCAAAACTTGGAAGTCTTCTGGGTGCTGCTAGAAAACGAGGGACCCAGTCAAAGCATCCTCTGCACGAGGAGCTGCAGTGTTCCTGCAGCACGTGATGAAGAACACCTCTTCTCTTGCCAGTGTATTGCTTCTCCTACCACTTATTCCCCCATTTCATTCCTAAATAAACTAATGTCATGACGTTAAACAGAGAATAGCTGCTCCTGCTAGGACTTAGCTGCCAGTTTGCTGTGTCTGGCTCAGACCCAAAGCTGTGTTTTCCCCAAAGCTTTTTGCTGTCTTTCCTCCCCTCCGTAGATCAGCTGATCTAACACAAGGCATCGTCACCTTGTGTCTGTCTCCAGAATTACTTATCTGACTCCCCAACTATTAAGCTATGAAATAGGCCTTCAATAATTATCTGCTTTTAAATTTGATTATGAATTCACCTTCAAGGAAAGCTGCCTTGGGCTCTGAAGAGTCTTCAGACAAGTTATCCTTCACTGAAATCAGCATTGCTTAAAGCCTTGCCATCATTCATTGTCCAACATCTTCCATCTCCCATCCACTGCTGGATGAACCAAGTCCATCTCAAGAGAAGAAGCCTCCAAGACAGAAAGTTCTCCCCAGAAATCATGGATAGCTAGTTAGAATGGTAGCTAGTAGAATACACTATGCCTCCTCCACGGAGCAGAGGACAGAGCCACCAGACACCAATCCAATAGTGTTTTTAAAAGGAGCACTTTGGGGGATGTGCATTACCAAGAACAAAGTTTGCCTGGTACCCTGCTTTCTGAAGCTTTGGAGGAAGAGGGGTTGCTCAGCCTGGTAAAGAGAAGACTCTGTGGAGACCTTAGAGCACCTTCTGGTACCTTAAGGGGCTATAAGAGAGCTGTAAAGGGATTTTGGTCAAGGACATGGAAGGACAGGACAATGGGAAACGGCTTCAAAATGAAAGAAGGAAGTTTTAGATTGGATATTAGGAAGAAATTCTTCCCTGTGAGGGTGGTGAGACACTGGCACAGGTTGTCCAGTGAAGCTGTGGATGCTCCATCCCTGTAAGTGTTCTAGGCCAGGTTGGATGGGACTTGGAGTAACCTGGGTCTAGTGGAAGGTGTCCCTGCCCATGGCAGGGGGGTTGGAACTAGAGCATCTTTAACCCATTCTATGATTCTATGAAGGGGAGGTGGTGCTGGCACAGTCAGATTTCTTTAATGACACAAGGACATCCAACATGGGATGCTACCACACCATGGCAAAAAGAATCACCCCAAATCCCTGCCAGCTCAGCTGCAATGTTCCTCCTGCTCAAATGATGGGGCCCCCATCTTTGTAAAACACAACTTGATGGGTACCTCCTCTGGCTTTCCTAAAAAACAGCCAGTGGAAAGCAATCTTCAGCTCCAGCATCTGTTCTAGGCAGAGGGGATTTTATGGAGTCACATTGATTTCCTTACTCTAGTTGGTCCCCCATTCAAGGTGTTCCCTTTTCTCTCAATGACTTCTCTAAAACCTGGCTCAGCACCCAGCTGACTCATGGGAGCTTGTCAGAGCTTCTCACTGCTCCTTGCCCCCATATTCCACAGGTGCTGACCTCAGAAGGTCCTCTCAGCACCGGTTGGGCTTCTCAGACTTCAGAGTAAAACATCCAGGTCAAATGATACCCAGGCAGTATGATGAACTCCTGTTCTTGTTGTCAGCCTTATCATACCAATCCTGAAAGAAAAAGTGATGCTGGGAAGGCTGCACATACTCATCTCAAACCCACCCCTGATTTCCCCCTCCATACCAGAAGCCTCAGACACCAAACTTTACCTGCAGAGGAAACAACCATCCCAGCTTCCTTCTCTTCTTCTTCGAGCTGTGGTCTAGATCCTGCTTCCACGCCTGCTTTCCAGAACATTAACTATGTCCAAACAAGTTAAAGTAAGTGGGGAAAGTCACACTTGCTGCAACAGCTCTTAGAGTAGTCACTTTGCTCAATCAAGATCTGATTAATGTAAAACAGGTCAGAGAAACACAACCCCTCCTTAAGCATCCCCATTCATTTCTACTATCAGTGCAAGACTCATTGAAACAGCAAGTCAAGCAGAACCAAATAATTAATCAGGGTTTTATTTAAGGTTTCAAATTTTATTTTTAAAATGGCTGAGCTGACCTGGCACATTAAACAAACCCAGCAGTAGAGTACAGAAGTTGTGCCAAGGCAGCATGGGAGAAGTACATTATCCAGCAGATTTTAAAACTGCAAGGGTCTCTGTATTTCCAGGTGGGACACGACACAAAGACATCTACCAACAGTGGAGAGCTGCAGTCAGAAATCAGTATGTGCAGAGTAAAAAGCCTTCTTCACAAACACAAGACTAAAGTTGGGTGGCTGCTAACATGATCCCAAAGCAGAGCAGATCTCAAAAAGACAAGACACTGATGCTGCAAGGCAGGAGGGAACAAGCTGCTTGTCATCCACAGAAGCCTGTGTTAAATTCGTTTCTGCTGCTTCACACATTCAGGAAATCTGGCCTCTCTCTTCAGTTCCTTGGCACATCAAGGCCATCTCCTCCGTTCTAACTCCACTTTTCCTTTTCAGCTGAATTTTGTCATTTTTTGTGAACCTCCTGGATTAGCTCCAGCTCTCAGCACAGGCTGTGACTCAGAGCCATATCGCTTCTCCGCTCTCCACTTTCAGCACCTTTCCCCTTCCCAGGCTCCTTTCTGCTCTCCTCCTTCAGAGATGCTGCTGCCTTGAGATGCAGCAGGCTACTGTGGCACTCCCTGAATTTCCTCAGCAACTGCGTAATTGAAGTTTTAACCTTTGCTTAATCCTATCCTTTGGACTAACTCTGTCTCTTTCCCACCACTCATTGTAGGCTCCATTCTGGCAGCAAGTTTCTGTCCAGCTCCCATCTGTATTGCAGTTTTGTTGCTCTTGGCCATTCCCTGTCAAAGCTGGCAGCTGCTTCTCCAAGATCCCACCCTTGCCACCGTGAGTTGTTACTGGCAACAAACTATGAGATCCTACAGCACTTGTTATACATGTGCTCCATCCAGTTGGGCTTATGACCCCAAAATACATTTACAGGCTCTATTACAGCTGAAGTAAGAAGCCATTAAAAAATCTCATCATTTTATGGGGGAAAGGTGAGCAGATAATCAGTTCACCTTTACCAATTTTAACACTGAAGATGTTGCTATTCACCAGACAAATAGATTATGCTCTTAATTAGGAGTGGGCTTCAAACAAGTATTATTCTTGGAAACTGGTCAGAACCAATTTTGCTGTCAGTCAAGAAGGATGGGTTCTAAGAAAGCAAGCACCTACTGCAGGCCATTGCAATCCTTTCTTGCACAGTACTCTGCTGCAAACGTGCCCTACTTACACTGACCTGCTGCATTTTGAGACAGATAGGTTAGTATACTAACAGAGATCTCAGCTAAGAGGAGCCAGACTTCTATACACCTCACAATCCTGACCAGGCAACATTCTCAGCACTTTTTCAAAACCAACCCCCTGTAAAGGGGCATCAAGTTGGCAACAAAACACTGCAGCAACTCCAGCTGCTTTGCAAAACAGTGGCTTTTGTGTCGATGTGGTGTCTACCCACTAAACCTCTTCTCAAGCCTTAGCCAGATCGTTTAAGTCAAGTAAGAGTCTCCATGGAAACCTCCTTTCTCAAGGAGCCTCCTTGGCTGGAGAAATCCCTGCACCCCTTTTATTTAAAAAGGGAAGGCAGTTTGGTAGGAGCATAATGCCTGCCTAGAGAAGCGCCTGTAAGCAACAAATCAGTCAGATTTATATTCTTTAGAAACACATCCATCCAATGAAGACATTTCAGGGATGGCTAAAGGTGTGCTACTGCAACCAGGCAGTTCTGCTGTGCCCTCCATCCCTGTCCTGGCTCTTCGCTCTCAGCCTCACAGAATCACAGAATATCCTGAGTTGGAAGGGATCCACAAGGATCATTGAGTCCAGCTCCTGGCCCTGAACAGGACAACTCCAAGAATCATACCATGTCCCTGACAGTGTTGTCCAAAGAACCTGTCTTCTTCCCACATGGTCTTCATACCCCTCTCACACACATTTGGACCCAAACCAAATTGTTTAAAAAAATCTCTAAATCCTAAAAAACCCTAACAGCTAAAGTAATACAAATCAATGCCCACTCTTGAAACATAAGAAAAGTCTTATTGAAGATACCAATTGGTACTTAAATAAGACAATCTCTGTGTTTAAGAAAAGAAGATGTTTTAGCCTCTCCCTCTACCAAGCCCTTTGTAAACCATAGGATATGAAATTATTTCTGGTATAAGATTACTTGACATCTCTCAAAAAGGAAATCAATTTTCTGAAAGGACAGTCAAAACAATTGAATATTTAATGTTCTAATATGGAAGAGAGAACTTTAATATTAGCAGGCAAATTAATAATTAAGGGCTGTGATTAAAAATGGTTTAAACTCAGGCAAATCAGTTAATAAGAAAAAGTTAGGGGGGAAAAAGGCACAAAAGAAGCTGTCCAGTTGGAGTCACTTTCAAGTAACAGCAGGGACAAGATATTCTCAGAAAAATAAGCCCTGGAGATTATTTTTTAAGTCAAAAAAGTTGCTATTTAAGAGCCCTCTGTAGACAGGAGTGTGCTGTAGACAGGAAGCATTCTTCAAAAACGAACAGAGGTGCTGGTGCCGGGTGACTTGCACACAAAAGGAGAGGGGAGGAAAGGATGCATTTCAGAACAATAAGAACAAAATAAACCCGTTCTCCTAAGATTAGGCTAATTACAAATTTTTTAAAAGCGTTTCTGAGAACATAAAACCACAATGTGTCTGGTAACTAGAAACTAGGTCCAGGCATGCTGTAGCAATCTCCTCCTTTTCCCACCCACCCACCACGAGTGAGGACAAAACAGCCTGGGACAAGATGACACACAAGCACGGGCACAGTCCTGCAACTTTTCCCAGCAGAATGAAAGGCTTTTGGCAACACCCCTCTCCAGCAGCCAACAGAAACCAGGCAGGACCGAGTCCATGTGGAAGTCCATGAGACAGAAGCACATTTTAAGAGGAGGGATAAACAGTCAACTTAAAACACATAAAAATAATCTTTTTTATCTTGTTTGGAGAAATCTTGCTGCAGGAAAATAAAATCCCATACATGCTCACAGATAGAACACATCTGCATTAAGGTCTCCTCTCGATGAGATGCAGAGAAGGAAGTAGGGAAGGGAATCAAAGGGAAGTCAAAGACATGAAACATATTGTGGATCAAACTGAACCCTGCACTGCCTGAAAAAGTCAAATGCCAAATCCACCAGTCAAATGAGATTTTAGATCAAGAGAGATCTAGCCACTAATTCTATTCCTCCCACACATGCCATCCTGAGTCTTTCAGAGGGAATACAAAGTCCTTTTCAAGCACAGTGGCCTTCCATTCCACAATCTCCATCTAAGCTCCAAGCAGATGAGCTCATCAATAGATCACATATCCCTTTCCAGGCTGGCAGCTGGAAAAGTTTGGCCCAAGGAATTCATCCTTGGATACAAGCTTTCTGAGAGGAAACTTAACAATACTGGGAGATGAAATATACATACACAAAGGGAGAGAGGCTGCAAATTTGGACAACAGAATCAACCCCTCAGCCTAGTGTCAAACAGTGACCGCCCTGGAGCACAAAGGATGGGAGGAGCATCCTTTGCAAAAAAACCCACAAAGTACCTACACCCAGTAAAGCTAGTGTAATAGCTGTCATGGACTGTGGAGCCAATCAGAAAAATACATTTAATTAAAGCCCAGGTCCAGGGATGGAAGGGCTGAGGCAGCAGCCAGTCTCAGCAAGAAGGAATTAACTTCTGTCCAACAGAAAGATGAGAGGTTACTCCAGAATAGGGTTAAACTCACCCATATGTGACCAAAGCAGTACAGAGAAAGCAGCTCCCACAGTTACATTACAGATTGTTTGTATCAACTTTCTCTGTGTGTAAAGCTACTCCCTTGGGAGCTACTGGCTCTCCCAAAGGACTGCAGAAGAAGGGATAAGAAACAAGGTTAAATTACTTCACCCACCACATTCAAGAACCTGTTGACCATACCAGCAACGACAGACTTGTCTGGTGACAGTGAATTCTCCAGTTCTTCTCTAGCCCCAAGTTAAGAAACGCAGCAGTCACTTTATTTAAAATCAGTATACAGTTGAACATAAGCCCAGTGTTTACAACCAATTCCTCTTCTAGTAGTTCCAGGTTTCCTGTTGTTTTACAGACTATTGGCACCCAAGGAATCAGTAGCATAAAGAAACCATCATTGCAAAAAATTTGTGTCCCCACATCTCCACGGAGAAAGCAGCATCCATTATCAGTTTGTTTCCCATTGGACTTCCACTAAGAAACAAGAGTTGTCAAAATATTTTTCAGGCAAATCTTGTCTTTACTACAGTAATTGCTCTGTTTGTTAATCACACAGGGCAGCATCTCTAAAAAGCCTCACAGTGCTGATAAAATAACCCTAGGAGAGCTCTCTGTCATTTTTTCCCTGTGACTTATTTCCTAGAACCACAAAAAAAATTTGAGATTTGTTTAACTAGTAGAGTTGCCACTAAAGGGGGGAAGGGGGCAGTTCACACAATTTGGCAAAGAGATCATCCATGAATTAAGTTCTTCAATGGCTGCAGGAAGCACACAGAGGCTTTGTCCATGCTTCCTCGAAGCATCCAGCAGCGCTGCAGGAGGGAGGCACCTTCACCCCCTCTTTCCCCTCTCAGCTGAGAGCTGTTCACATTGCTGCTGCTGCTGCCTGCTTCCTTCCCTCCTGGAGTCATCCAAAGCACAGTGCAGCCTCCGTGGTGTAAATAGCAGCTTGGCAGAAGCAGGCAAAGTGCAGCCAGCAAAAGATTTAATTTATTAAGATAAACATGGTATAAGGCTCCACATTATTTTTAAAAATAAACACCGTAAGAAATATGAGAACAAACTGGCTTCGCTACTTGTAGGTCAGGTTCAGATGCTCTCAGAAAGATCTTCTCACCCATACAAAAAGTTCTTCCCCTCTCATCCCCATCAGGAGGATGGAAGGACAATTCACCATGTAAGATCAGCCACGCCCCTGCTGTGTGCCCTTCTGCATACAGTGAACAAATGCCTCTGCCACCCCTTGGGGCAAGTCAAAGTTTTAAGAACACCACTGTAAAGAAGGAGCACAAGGGGAGAAGGGCAAGTAATTCAGTTTCTGCAATGAACATCTAAAAAGTCTTGACATGATGACTGTGTTGACTTCACCACTTTAATGGTTGTTCTTGGCTGCCTCTTTAGCTGCAATAATCAGAGGAGTGAGACTGGATAGAGGCTTTGCAATTTTCAAGAACTGGTGCTAGGACAAAACAAAAGGAAAAATGGTTAGATTTTTCAGAACATGCTCCAGAAGTGGCTATTCTAAGACTTCTCACCTAAATCCGCATGAAATCTAAGAACCTACTCTAATCTGTGAACATAGGAAACCAGAAGATCTGTTACTACTACAAAATTTGGGGGATTGCTTGAAGTGTTGAAGAGATTTGCACCCAACACGTGCTAAATGATCCAATGCTTATGCATGTTCAAGATCAAGCAAAACCCAGCGAATTCCCCTGGGGAATTACAAAGTTGCAAAATCTATAGTGAAATCCAGTGTGAAAGAAGGTGTACTAAAACCAACTTGTGTGATTCAGACACAGCTCCATGCAGGAAGCACCTCTCATTTCCCTGTTCCCAGTTGTCACAGGTCTGGAGAAAGCATTGCCTTGGCCTTCTACCAGATATCATAAATTTGCAAAGCAGCTGAAATTTAAGAGAGCACCATGGAGCTTGCAACACAGCACCATTCCATCTCCTACACAGGTACTCTTCTTTAAATAAAACAATATTGATTGATATCAAAACAGCTCTCAGGTGAGAGTGAAGGGCAAGTCCACAAGCTTTCTGAAAATAAAAAGCAACAATAACCTGCAAGATTTCTGAGCATCAAAAGGGATCAATCACCCAAGGCAACATGCTTCAGAGATGGAAAAAAATCAAAAGTAAAAACTCAGAAGCCTCAAGGTAGTTAAGAACAGCTGAAGTGTTACAGTCAGACTGCTCTCCTGCTCCAAGGAACAGGACATAACTTCTTTCTGATATTTTAGGAATGAAAAGTCTGAAAGAAAAAATGATCTTTCAGCTACTAGCATACTGTCAGACATTTATGTTTCATTGTAGTCTCAGAAGGCAGCAACACATCCAAGTCCGAGCCCACTAAAAATTAGTGGAGAGAAAGGAAAACAAAAAATGGAAACTGTCTGACACATAAGGTCTGAGTGTTCCTGATCACAGATCTATTTTACAAAGACTTACATATTTCACCCTCATGGCAAATTTGACAGAGAGAACACACAAACCACTCCCCTCATCCATGTTGGTAAAAATCCTGGCAGCTTGGTCCTCCACTTTCACTGTGAGTTCAGACTAAGACACCAGGTTTTCAGTGAAATACCTGATTATAGGGTGGTGAGGTTGCCCAGCGAAGCTGTGGATGCCCCATCCCTGGAATGCTCAAGACCAGGCTGAATGGGGCTTTGAGCAGTCTGGTCCAGAGGAAAGTGTTCCTGCCCATGGCAGGGGAAGTGGACCAGAGGATCTTTAAGGTCCCTTCCAATCCAAGCCATTCTATAATTATGATATCTCACAAGTTTTGTTCCATCATCTCTCTAAGGAGTAGCATCAGACAAAAAGTGGTAAAAGTAAAATGCTCCAGTTAATTGAAGCCATGAACATTTCAAAGAGCTTCGTGATCCCTCCTCCCAAAAGGAGACAGCCAGAATATCTGATAGCTAGAAGCCTTCCTGCTGTCCAGACTGGAACAAGCACGACAAGACTGTGACAACACACACAGATGTCATGGCCAGCCACGTGAAGAGACCACGGGGATCAGGGGGCTCAGCATCTGGCAGGCCTGGGACACAGCTACTATTTGAGGCTGGACAGAGAACACGCTGCACAGCTGCTGCCAGTAGCCAGTACTGGACAGGGAGCAGTCTGTTATCACTTTATTACAGATTATGTTTGAGGGCTGTGGGTTTCAGTTGCTTTTTTCCCCCTGAGAGGTTACCTTAGCTGTGCTTGTGCTTTCAGCTGATGCAGTATTTAAGACTTTACACAAGATCTCGCCCCTAAGCCTGACCTCACTCAGGATTGTACGATTACATGGTTGCAGCCTTGCTCCCCATCACCTACCTGCAGCAGCTCCTTTGCAGAACCTCTCTTCTCCACGTCCATTTCAAGACAGCGATTTAAGAAGTCTCGGAATATGGGGGAAAGCTTTTCTGGATTCTGCAGTTCTGGAGTCCCATTAGTAGCAATGAGATAAAGGGCCTGAGACAAAAACAAGCACCCAGAAACAGGAGGTTATGAAGATTAGAGTCCATCTCTGCATTAAACACACCCATTTCTCCTCTCCCTCCCCTCATTTCAATGGAGAGGAAAAAACCCCACCTTATCAGGATCACTAATCAATGCCTACATTTCAGCAAACAGAACAGCTGCCAGCCCTGGTTTTTTTGTGGATGAGATCCAATCCTTTATTGTTTTACCCTCGTAATCTGGGTTTGGATCCTGCAGCCTTCTCAATGGATTATAAGAACAAAAACAACATTCCAGACCCTGTTTACATAGGGAAGCTAACTGGCATGACTGTACCATTACTCCTATAATGATTATATACTCATGGGAAGGTAACCCTGACTAAATAGATTTTTCTTTTCTCTTGGTAGTCTGCCTGAGTGCAAAAGGCCTAAAACATCCATAGGTTAAAGATGCAGCTGGCTCCTTACAAAAGATGTCCTTGGGCATCTTTTAACATCCTGCAGAAAAAAGGCAGTTTTGCTACTGCTTGGGGATAAAGCATTCACACACATCCTCCTCTAAGAATCAAGAGACTCAAAATTCATCCATTTCAGGATTTCATGTGAGAAACTTCCTGGATGAATTTTCAAAAGAAACAGAAATCTGCCAGAGACCTATTAATATACAGGCTTTTTGAGCACATCACTCAGCACATCCCCATGGGAGCAGTCTGATAGCCTGGGATTGACATAAATTGAGTTAAATGAGGCCAAAGTATTCTTGCTTTAACTCAACACTGTTTTATTCCTTACAGTCTTCTTGGCTGCTGCGGTTCTGTCCCAAAAATCACTTTCATTGCAGGAGATGGAAAAAAAAGTTAAACAGAATTTTTCTAGATCACTCCAACCCATGTAACTGGGGGAAAAGCCATAAACCTAGCTAATATTATGAGCAGTGATGTCCCTACATGCTGACAGCATATCTCCTTTTGTTAATAATTAAACAAAGGAAAGACATCAGGAGGCTCAAGCCCTGTCTAAAGGCTTATTACACTTCTAATTTTACTTGGAGCGTGCAAGGAGGAACAATTTGCCTGTAGGAAAGAGCTCCTACTGGAACAGAATCACAGAAACCTAGAATGCTTTGGGTTGAAAGGGACCTTAAAGATCACCAAGTTCCAATACTCCTGCCATGGGCAGGGAACCTTCCACTCCATCAGCTTGCTCAGAGGAGAATTCTCTCATTCTCAGTGTAGAAAGTTTCAAGACATGGCTGCTTTGTTGCCTTAAGGTAGAACTTCTGCATCTATTAGCATCCCAGAAAGTGGAAAATTATGAGTGTGCAAGATCTAACTCATAGAGGAACCCACACCTCTACTACCCAGGGCAAACCATGGCTTTTAACTAGGACTATCTCAGTATTCTCACTATGACATCTAAGGGGACCACAGAATCATTTGAATTGGATGGGGCTGGAGGTGATGAAAGCACACCGGAGGATTCACAGGAGCTCGGTTTCACCAGCAGCTTAGAGGAGACCTGAGGAGAAAAGCACTTGCTTACTCTCAGAGGGTTCTCATTGAGGTAGGGGGGCTCTCCTTCGATCATCTCGATGGCCATGATCCCCAGGGACCAGATGTCCACTTTGGGCCCGTAGGCTTTCCGCGTCACCACTTCGGGTGCCATCCAGTACGGGGTGCCCACCATGGTGCTGCGCTTGCTCTGCTCAGGAGTGATCTGGGCACAGAAGCCAAAGTCAGCTGGAAAATTAGAATAGGGTGGAGGGAAAAGACACAAGAGTCAGCAAGTTTCTCCAAAAACAACCCTTACTGATCCCAGAGCTACAGTACATTTTACCCTGTCTGCTGTGCTGCTGCTGCAGGAGGAGTGGTTTGGTGGCTAACACAGAGGAAGGTGTTTAGAGCTAAGTTTCTAAACCTGACTCTCCGAGGCCAAGAGGATTCTAGAGCTGCTGACTTGTCTGTGTGAAAGATGGGGATCAGGAAATAACCACACACAGAAGTTAAGACACTCAACTGTGTTGCAGCATTACACAGACGCTACACACTATGTATGTAAGTTTAAAGTCCATTCCTGGGTATGTGAAAACAGGAATTAATGCAAGTCTGATCCAGACCACACACTGTACTGTCTGGTGATACTTTCAGTCCAAGGGGTATTACTTCCTCTGCAGACATATCATCCCTCAAACAGCACTGATTTTATAGAGCAAAGAGTGTTCAGAATAAATTTGAAGTACCTAAATTTACACTGATTATTTTCTTTGAACAGAGAGAAAGATGGAGGGCCTTCACACAAAGATTGCTGCGCCCTATGTCGTATTTGGCTCACCAAAAGGAAACTAAATCTGTTCTTGTGAGCCCAGCAGAATCAACACAGCAAGATGCACTGCCCATCCTGACCCCCTATGGCATCACAGTTCTAATTTTACACAGAATGATGAAAATTAAGCTGATTCCTAACTGAGTCTTCATCAAGGGTAAATACCGGGAAAGGACATATGGTTCATAAACAGGGCAAATTTCCAGCAGAGCCAACAAGCAGCTCCGATCCAGAAGGTTACTGCATCATATCCATAGGGATTTCTCTAACTTTAAACTACAGCCTGGTACCAGCACACCATGCTATTCCATAAGAATAGAGCACTTCGGCCCTCATCAACTATTCATTGCTAACTGGCTGAGATCTGGCTCTACCAAAGTGCAGCTTTAGTTTAAAAAGCAATTATGTGCAAAAAAACCCCCACCTTCTTACTCAGCATATCTGCACTCTGTGAATTTTGAGTCATATCTGCTGTCGCTGCTGACAAAAATAGATTTATTTATGCCTGTTGGGTGCTAGCCAACAGGACTGAGAGGAAGAAAACGGGAGCACCATTCTGTTAAAGCTATAGGTGGAAGATAATAATTCACTGGTTTCCAGGCTTATCTCTGCATGGACAGTGACAAGCACAACAGCTACCCTAGCACCCAAGGGGCAGAACACACTCAAGATTTTCATTACTAGTGATACCACAAGGAGGAAACAACATTTAGGCTCCAGTCTGGGTTGGCATTGTAAGATAAAATGATTTCTAGTTACAAAGTTTTCAATTCTCCCCCCACTTCCCCTGCCACTTGAGTACCTGCAATATTTTCCAGACTGAAGAGGTTGTTCATAAATTGGAAGCCTTACATCTTCCAATCCAGCTTTCTAAACTGGAGTAGCATCAAAATACTGTTATTCTAGTTCACATAAACAGATGGCCCAAAGCTAAACGAAGCCCAACCTCACTTCAAGTCTGGTATCAGTTCACAAGGATTTGTGTTTGCCAATCTCCCTTAAAACAAATGCCACAGAAACATCTACAGTAGCATTTCTACAGCCTGTTCATCATGACAGCATCAAGCACCTCAAACACTCATCTCCCTAAAATGCCTGGCCTGGAGCAGATAACTGGCACGGGTTGATAAGTCATAAGCAGTAACATTCTCTGCATACTTAGTTTGACAGAGCCATCCATTCCCAGCAGGATGTTGTCACTCTTGATGTCTCTGTGAATAACTTGGTTTGAATGGAGGAATTCCAAGGCTTGGAGACACTGAAAAATAATTGAGATATTCTTACTGTGCATGAAATGCTTCACCAGTCACAATTAGCCAACTAAAGGACTCAAACAGACTGTGCATTTTTGATAGTAAGGGCACAGTGTGTTAGGACCTTTCCATACATCTCAGAGCCACAAAAAGATGTCACACTGGGATCAGCAGGTCCTAGGAGGACAAGTTAGCCCCAACAGACTTGAAGAACACAAAAACCATGAGGATCCCACCCCCATTTTCCACTCTAGTTCCTCCTTCTGGGGGGAAACATGAGGCTTGCACTAGAATCGTATGCTGCAACCTCACAAGTGAAATCCATCCTCTCAAAGAATGACTGTCACATTACAGAAGCTGGAAACATTTCCACGGAGTCAGCAACAGGTTGTGGGAAGTGTGTCCCAGCCCCAGCAGAGCTCCCTCCGAGCGCCGCGGTGCCTTACCTCCCGGCACACGGCGGCGATCTGCCCCTCGTCCATGCAGGTCTCCGTCACCACATCGGTCAGGGAGCCTCCTGCCAAGTACTCCATCACCACCCAGAGCTCTTCTCCTACAAGGTAACTGCAGAGCCCAAGCCAGATTATAAAATCAGAAGGCACGGGGTTTTAAGGCTCTCTTACAAGTGCAATAAAACACAAGCTGCTGGGAACAGCGCTGGGGAACCATGTGCTGCTGGCACTTTCTGTGGGATGGGAGCATCCAATCACTTTGCCTGAATGACCAAAGAGAAGGGTGAGCGCCAGAAGTTGAGGACAGATGTGGTGGGAGAGTTGGCTACAAGTTTCCTGTCCATAAAAGCAAGGCTGAATTTTTCTGCCATGGAAAGGAGGCAGACTAAGGTGGAGACCTGACCTTACAGCTGCTCCTGCTGCTGGGGGAGAAGGCAAAGAGCTACTATTCAAGGATGGGGTCCACGCGTGCAACCCAGATACTTGGCACACAGCAATGGCTTCTGAGGGCTCTTGCACTGGAAGAGGTGGCTGGAGCTGTTCCATTACTTGCAACCTGCTGTCCTAAGCAACTGACTGCTTTGCCTCAGCCCAGGGACAGTTCTGGGTGACACAAAAGATGGCTACCTGCAGTCAATCATGAAAGAGCATTTCTTTTTTAAGCATTATGCATTTGAAAATCACCTCAATCTCTTCCACATTATCAAACTAATCTGTGATTTGGTCTGAAAATTTCAGAACCACTCATAAAGGCAAAGGAGTACAACTTACTGGATGAAACAGCAATTCTAAAGACTTAAAAAAGGAAACCTCCAAAAGGCAGGTTCTTTCCTAAAAAATGCCCACAGGAAGATGGGGAAGAGACAGATGGGATGAGAGTGGGTTTTCTCAGTCATTTGGGATACTACTCTCTGCTGAGTGCATGTGTACCCATGCCTAAAAGTGGAAGACTGGAGATGAAGACTTAACTGATTAAATATAAACAAAAAAGAATTAAAAAAAACCCAAAACAACCACTTCTGCCCATCAACACAAACTTCCATGACAGATACATCAGGATGACACATTCCCAAAGGAAGGAATAACCAGTTTGAAAACCCACCTTTTCAGCCTGTCCTCTCCTTTTTCAAGTGAGTGGACAGATGAGTCAAAAGTGAGAGGGCAGAGAATCTAATTAAAAGCTTCTTCTAGCTTTTAATTGAATAGAGTTCATCAAGGATACATTTGCTTTGCTATGAAACACTGATCCTTCTGAGGAATTAATTTGCCAGGAGACAAATGCAAAAGCTGGGATAGGTACTAGGGAACAATTAAGTAGAAAGCAATAGTAAGGGAGAAAGAAGCCATTAAACTTGGAAATTAGACAGAGGTGAGGGAGACATCACAGGAGTGAGCAAGGTGTGGTATTTACCCCCAAAGGACACACTGAGAACACTGAGCTGATGAAAAAAAATCCCACTAAATAGTAATAATGGTCTGAGCTACACCTGGATGACAGTGCTGTTACACTTATGGACAGCTTTTAATTCCAGAGACAAAGTGGGTGTCTTGGGTTGCTGATGCTGAAGACTGTGTAGGGAGGTGCCATCTGCAGATTCTTCCAGGGTACAAAGCCCAAGCACACCGGGCTGTGCTCGTGCAGCAGAGAGGTCTCAAACTCCACTATGGAACAGAAGCTGATGCACTGGAATTTTGTTCTCCCAGCATTACAGACCCCAGCAACAGCAGTACCACCTGCAGAGCAGCCCCTCTGAGTGAGAGAGGAGCAGCAAGACTCCTTTCAGAAGCACTCCTGCTAACCCTGTGGGTCTTTTACCTTCTGTTGGGCTCTGAAAGCCCAGCTGCATCCACACCCTTCCTTCCTGCCCCTGTCATAGCTACTTCTTCATTTCTGCCCAGTCGGGCTCTCTGCAGGTTTTATCAGCACCCTCTCAACAAATCACCCACCATGGACATTGCAAGGTTTCCCTTCATTGCCAGTAGCACTCTCTGCATCCTACATGCACTTGACTGTAAGAATGAGGGCAGAATGGGCTCTTTGCATGACAATCCCGGGTTCCACATGCTGGGAGCAAGCTGGTATCTCTCTGCAGCCAAAACAGATAGAGCGAGCCAAGAACCACACTGTGAAACCAAAGCTGAGCCATGAGCAGCCACAAACATGAGCCAAGACCCTGGCAGCTCAATAACTGATAGATTTGACATAACACACAGGGAGGTGAAAGTAACAGTGGCTCCCTGCCAGCTGCCACTAAAGGAATGGCAGTTCAGGGTGGGATGGTCTTGGGAATCTTTCCACTCTTTTGCCAGTTTCAGCCACTGAGCTGCCCACTGTAGCAGGACTCAAACCCACTGTCTCAGCAGTTCTAGAGACACCACCAGGACATCCAGATACCTACACACTGCTCTGATGTGACATCAGGCACAGCGTGGTGTCACATATTGTCACCCACAGTCACCTTCCAAAACAAGCTGGCAGTAAGAAAAACCTGATGAAAATCTTTGAGGAAGAAGGAGATGGTCTACAGCTTTATCTTCATCCATCTGCAAGAGCAGGTAATGGCTGATCCTGTAAGGTGCTCCCCAGCCTCCACTTAGATACCTTAGGGAGTTGTTCACCAAGCCCTCTCTATAACAAATACACATTCTTTACTGATAAAATTGATGGAATTTGGAGTTCCCCAGAAGTGAAAGTCCATTCATTACAGGATTTTGCATGTAATGTAACATGCCTTCTACATGTAAACATGAATGTAGCCTGGAAAGAAACCAGTGTGGTCTTGTATGACTGTCTTACATTCTAAAGTCAGCTTTATTCACTGACTATCCATCCCTACTACAGTTTGGGGTAACAGAGCCTACCACTTGTTTGGGAGGGTTATTAAGTTAAGGAGTTCCTCAGAACAAAAGTAAAGGGCAGGAGTTTGCTTTGCCTAGCCTTAGGCATCTGAAGCCTGTTTAGATGGCTGAGTTTAGAGGCAGGGCTCTGAGGGCCTCCTTCACGCAGCAGAAAGGAACTGGCACCTCCAGCAGGTAACTCAGCACAAGTGGCTGTTTGTCTGTACAGAAGACTAGTGTCACTGTCTTCAAAGCCAGATGCTTCTAAATCCAGCTCCCAAGTACAGCTGAATTAGGCCATGTCACTGTCTTAAATACCACAGCACACCTCTGTGCAACGCTGGCCACTACTGCAGCAGAAAAGCTGCTTAACCACAAGCAAGTAGGCCAGGCAGTTAACAGAGGACAAGGCACAGGAAACCCTTGCATAAGGGAAGGAGCTGAGAGAGCTGGCTTATGCCACTGACTACCTTGCAACTCCCATTACTGACTCAGAAGGGGAGACACTGTAACAGAACCACAGGGCAGAAGCCAGGCCCCACAGTGATCAGCACATGCTTCCTCCACCTCCTTCAGCAGGAGGCAGAAGCCAGCAAGTGGCATCCAAATATCAGCTCAATTCAGCATTTGGCAAGCACAGGCACATTAGGCCAGGCAAGAGGGACACAGCTCCCCAGCAACAGGATCCTGCAGTTGCAGAGCTGAAGTAGCACAATAGGCACAAGAACCCCCATGTTCATCCCAGTTGCTGTTCTGTCCATAGGCAGCACTCAAACAAAAGCTAATCCCTCTGAAAAAGATTAGTGAAAGTGGAGGACAAAGGCAGCAGCTTTTGCTGCTGAAAGTTTGAACGAGGCAGCAGGACATGGAGCTATCCTGCAGCTGAAATGCACTGGCTAGCCAAGGCAAGTGAAGGTACACAGCAATGCTCTCTAACCTGAAGAGCCTGCCTCTCACGCAGTTTTGTCGAAACAAAGCCTCTAATGAGCCAGAGGAAAGTAACAGCTCTAGCCCAGATCCAATTCTTAACCACTTGTTTCATCACACTAGTAACATTCTTCTCCTCTCTCTAGGAAGAGGGCGTGTGCCCAGCATCATTTCCTGCACACACACCTCCGTTGTAAAAATTTAATGAGCAGACTGTCTGTCTCCTCAACAAAGCAGCTCTTTAGAGCATGGGACACAGCACCACAAAAATTCAGCAAAACAACTGTTTCAGTTTATAAGTACCACCTTTTTTTTGGCTAAGACATTAAAAGCCTACAAAAGAAACCTATTAAAGAAACAGCTGATTAGATTTTGACATACAGAGCAGAGCAAAAAAGAGCAAAAAAATCCTCTCTCAAACTTCCAGAGATTCTAGGTCACATCCCTTCATTGTGCCTTCCAAAAAACCCAGGCTGCCAAGATTAAAGTCTGCAGCTCACCTTATCCAAGCAGTCTTTACCCTTACAATAAGGCCAAGCCCATGGTTCATCAGAATTGCTGCATTCAGATGTTGAGTGCAGCAGACTGCAAATCTTGCTGCAGCTCAAAGGGAAGTAGCCACAGTTTTAACAAGCAAGTGACACGGGCCTGTCACAACGCAGCACTGTGATGTTGATGGTGAATTCAAGCCACCAAGAAATGCCTTTGCCAGCTGGGCTTTCAGCATCATGGAATACTTCGGGTTCAAAGGGACCTTAAAGACCACCTACTTCCAAGCCCCTGCCATGGGCAGGGACACCTTCCATTACACCAGCCTGCTCAGAGTCCCACCCAACCTGGCCTTGGACACTGCCAGGGCAGCTACATTTTCTCTGGGCAGCCTGTGCCAGTGCCTCACCACGCCTCACAGTAAACAACTTCATGATACCTAACCTAAATCTACCCTCTTTTATCTGAAGACTGTTCCCTCTTGCTCTATGACTATCTGCCTTAAAAGTCACTCTCCCTCTTTTTACAAGTCCCCTTAAAGTAGGGCTAGGCTGTGTTGAGGTCTCCCCAGACATCATGTTATGTATCACATGTCATTCACCCTCATTGCTGTTATGCTACTGTGCAAAAACCTCAGTGGACAGTCACACGGACAAGGCTACATCTAACCCTGGAAGCAGTCTGCACCTCTGGCAGCAGAACACCAGCACTGCTCAGTGGAAAAGAGGAGGAAAGCAAATAGAAATAATACATTTCAAACTGTTTCTATTTCTCCTTTAGTAACAGGAAAGACGTAAGCAGGGAGTTTGTTGTGTCAAATTTTGCAAAGGAGAGAGATGAAAAATGGAGTCCTGACAGGACCTTAGTTGCCAGCACCTCTGGAGAGCCCCAACATCCCATTAACACTGGTTCAGATACCTGTTTCTTCCCATTTTGGAGAGAGACTGCCAGGCCACCCACACACCCACAATGGCACATACATTAAGCAATGCAAGGTTGTCCTACACTTCCATTAAGCTGAGCCAGGAACCCTTAATCCACTGACAAGGAAGTGCTCTCCAGTGTCCCATTGTGAGCCCTTCAAATATTGACATACCTGTCCAAGTAGTTGACAATGTTGGAGTTTTTGTTTTCCCTCATCACAAGGATCTCATTAATAATCAGTTCTTTTTTGGGCTGCTGCTGCAAATTCATCTGTTTGATTGCAACCTGCAGTGAAAAGAAGTCAAGTAAAGCATTATTGCAGGAGTCCCCCAAACTGGCCGGCACCAGTTGATTTAGTCCCATACCCACATGAGGGGGGAAAAACCACCTTTTCATCATGAGCTCACTTTTCCATCATTAGCTACTGAATTACCATTCCATAACTCCACAAGTTCCTGCAGCAAGTCCATTTCCATACATGCTGGATGATGCTTAATGAAAAAAAGAATGAGGGGAATTGCCATTCTCATACTGGACCCTAATGTCACAGTTAGATAGTCATCTCTACCTGCAGTTTCTTTATAAAAAAGAGATCTCCTTACTCTGGTATGGACTGGTATGTCAAAAATCTTTTGTTTCTGAAAGGATTCTTATTAATTTTATTTTTAATTGTATGTTTCTGAAATTTTTTGGTGGTTTTTTTTCCCTGCTCCCATGCGAATTTGGCTTCTAGAAATCCAAAGTAGGGTGGGTAAGTAACACAACCACGCTTACTACTTCAAAGTAGTAATTCTATTTCTTTTGTCACAACAAGACCTGGGTGAGAGAAGCACCAATGTTTAGATAAAAGGCTGAAAAAAATGAATTGGAGTCAGCTTTATGCCCAGTCATGCCTGAAGGGCACCAGGGATAGATTTGTTTGATAGCTTTGGTTTAATAGCTTTCTTCCTGTTTTAGGACACCTGCTCTGCCATGTATGTGTGCAAAAAGCAGGAAGGTTACAACGTTTTTAACTCTTGTGTTCAAGTTTTCATGCTACCAGTACTTTGTGAGAGCACCTGACCCTCAGAAGAGCCTTCAAATCAGTAAACCTGCTCAGCACAGCCAGGGGCAGAGATAACTCATGGAGGTTACAACTCAACTGTCTTTGGTACAATATTTAGGCAAAGGGAATGAAGTGAAACTATGCCCTTACAAAACTGCTATGTGCAGAGAAAGGAGGCTGGATGAATGGATGGGAGCCAGCAACTACAGTAACTCACAAAAACAAAGATTAAAAAAACAAGCCACAGAGTGCCAATATAGATGGATACAATTAGCATTTTGATAGTATAGCAGGGAAGACTATACAAAAAAATCCCAACACATGAGAAGGCAAGAGCAGACAGACATGCTGGTTTTCCATAGTACTCACGAGGGCTGCCAAACAGTACTTAAAAAAGACAAAACCCAAAAACCCCATGCTGCTCTTTGTACAAAAGCAGAGAGAAGAATGAAGGATGAAGAAGAAAGGGAAGGCATTTTATGCAGATAAAGAATTTGCCAGTGTTTCCCTGCACTGAGCTCCTGAGTTCAGTGCACTTCATAGAGAGGAACAAGCAATGGCATGACAAAGTTACAGCGATCCCAAATGCAGATTTAAAATTCAGGGCCTGATCACAATAGTGTAATAGGAACAATTTAAAAGTCTGTTGTAATACAAGAGTTCAAATTTTCACAGGGGAGTCACCCCAAGGAGTCCAGAAAGAAAGCAGAAAACCATCAAAGGACTTCTCCTCCTATAAAATTTTTCATTGCTTCAAAATAAATACGAGAACCCCTCCTTAAAGGCTGCAAATAAACTGTATTAATTCTTTGGAAACTGAAAAAGGAGGTGAAGGAATTCCAGCAAGAAGCACAATTACAAAATTTACTGGTGAATAACTCTTAAATTGTACAAATGCAAAGTAGACACACATTATGGCAGACTTCCATAAATATATCTGGAATAACACAAACTTTCACCTTTTAAAAAATTCTCCATGTAGAAATAAAGGTTTGCACAGATGCTGCATATTCATCACTACTAGTTTATTATGCCAGCAATGAGCATGGCACTGTTTAATATTTGCGAGGGGAAAAAAGAAAAGGCAGACACTCCTTGTCTCACAATTCAAGGGCAGCAAGTAAGCGGGCAAAGGGTGGGACAGGAACTATTTCTATGCAAGTTAAATAGTACAAGTGTAGGAAGCAAAGGAGCAGAGGGCAAATAAAAGAGTTTGTATGGAGACAGTCACCAGTCTTGGGGAAGAAGAGAGAAACTTTTACTGAGGAACTGTCTAGTCCAAACATTTGCTTCTAGTCTTTGCAATCACAGAAAGAATCTTTATAAATATTAAATGATTCAGGAATCAAAACTTGGGAAGTCATTTTTTCCAGTTCTGTGCTCAGACCACTCAACCATGTCTCATTAGTAAGTAAACAAAGACCTCATTAAAAATAAGATGTCATGAATCCCTGAAAGACAGTCTTTATTTTGTAGCATCAACTTGAACTTTTGGGACACAATCCAAAATCCATTGCTGTGGGACTCTGGCAGCACTTACCTCCTGTCCTGTAGCTACATCTATTGCTGTGTAAACTGTACCTGAGGCTCTAAAAAAAACAGAGAAAAGAAAAAAAATCATATATTTATACTTATATTTATAGTGTCTCAAAGTAAAAGTGAAAGCTTAGCACATGCCCCTCCACACTTGTCTCTCTGAGGTGCTCTCAATCCCATTCCTTTACATGCAATAATTCTAGTGGCAAACATCTTCTGAAATATTTGTGAGACAAGGCTGTTGTTGGGGCAGAAGCCAGAGGATTTATAGGGAGAAAAGCTCCTAATAAGGGATGCTATGGTCACCCAAACCCTTGCTGTTAAACCAGCAAACTGTAGGACTGTGAGTTTATTCCATTTCAAGTGGCATGACCACATTACCCCGGTTTAGAGAATGCCCAACATGATAACAGAGAACAGGATCAGCTGAAGTAAACAAATGGGGTATTTGTAGTGAGGCAAAAGGAGTTTGAGCCTCAGCACATTGACCTGATCTGTGTTTTGCCTCAGAACAGTCTCTCCTACAACCTCTACTTTCCCCTCTACCTTGCTTAGAGGGGCACAACACATGCTTTGAGGAGAGCTGATTCAGAAGCAAGTCTGTAAATTGAAGATGGTCTTGCAGTTCTTTCCCTGCTTGCAGCTGTATTCATCAACCTGATCATCTAATGGCATAAGTTCTTATATTAATACACAACTGCACAAAAATCCAGTCCCTGTGACTTTGCCAGGAACAAGAGAAGATTTGGGGGGATGTGGAACCCAGCAAAACAACCAAAAACAAACAGAAGAAAACAAATAAACAACCAAACAAAATAAACTTTCCAAAGTATCCCTGACAACATTTCCAGCAAGCTAACTTAGACTGGTTTCAGTGAATTCTTCTTAGCACAAGGAAATGAAAGGTTTAGGACAGAGAAGAAGCACATACTAACCCCTGTCCAATCTTCTCAAAATTCGTGTACTTCTTTTTTGGATCGCCCACACTCACAATACTTCCTACAAAAAAAGCAAAAAAAAAGGAGTATTCCCTTCAAGCCCTTTTTCCATACAGCTACAAGAGCTAGCTGTAAGAACAGCTCCATCGACCACAGCAGCCTCTGTGTGGACCACTCATCAGAAATCCAGAGGCACACAGACACCAAGGAAGCCCTCAGTTATTTATGCACATACAGCAGCAGCAGCATTCCCCTGTATCAGGAACTTCCCTTCAGGAATGATGGGACACAGACTTTAAGAACATTTTACCTTCACTGGCAGTCATTACTAGGTGCAGGATGGGGATACACAGGCCTAACACATGGAAAAACAATTATTTGTTGGAAACCTGCAATTTAAAGTCACTCCCAGCCTCAACACCTTGGATGATTTAAGATGCCCCTGCACTGCAATCTCTGGAATTTGGAGGCTGGGCTCTCCATCATCTTGGAGGCAACAGTCTGTTATAAAACCAGTCAAAGATTTCCTTACACCATGACAATTTGTAGAAAGCGGAAAAAAAGTATTTATGATGTTTTCCTACCAGCACAACCACAACTATTTACTGACCCAGTTACTGGGCTGCAAGACTCAGGAGAGAAGGTAGAGAGACCCCACAGAGCCAAACCACCCCTGGTCTGTTCTGGGCAATGCTCAGCTGCTCTCCCAGGAACCCGACAGTCAGCACAGGTTTTAGCAGCAGTTACCAGCATCCCTCTGGTTTTGGAGAGCAACCTGAGACCATCTCAGCTCATTCTCCCAAAACCAAAAACATCTATCAGTGCCTTCCTCAAAGGGAAAAGCACTTTGCCTGGTGTTCCACAGCACAGGTCTGCAAGTGGCTGCAAACTTTAACTGATATTGATAACTCCTCCATGGCAGGCCAGAATGACACCCTTTTTAGGGTGAAGGAACCAGAGCCAGCAATTTCTAGAGCTCAGCTGGGAGCCAGTCTCCTCTCTAACAGCACCAGGGTGGCTGAGAGGATCAAGGGATCCTTGAGTTGGTGTTTGCAAGTCACTGAAGCTGCCGACACACGGTGCTGCTCTCACAGGGTCTGGGGCTGAGCCTTAGCAGATGCATACTGGCAAAGAAACTGCTCCCAGTCATTAAGCCAAGAAATCCAGTAGCAAACAGAACAAGAGCAGGCTATTTTCAGACACCACTGGAGAGCAGCCAAACCCAGAGAGTTTAGGACAGACAGAGGTAGAAGTAGGGAATATCACCCATGTTTGGAGAGGAGGGCAGGAAGAGAAATCTGGCCTTACAAAACCCACTCTACAATTACAGAAGCAGTGCTGTCTGCCCTGAGGACTGCTATTTCTGGACAAATATTCAGAAATTTTCCCTCAAAGCTTAACCCAGGCTACAAGCTCAATCTGCAAATGTTTCCCCAAGGTAAGGACTGGGCAAAATACTGGGGATAAGAAGTGGCAGTTGCCAGTTTTGCTCTGTTTAATGCTGTTAACTCTTAAAAGGGAGGGGAGGTGTTTCCTGCCTTTTAAAGAGTCAGGGGAGGATTCATTAATGTTTGCACCAATGCTGTGTTTCTGCTGAGAGGCAGAGATTGAGCAGCCTCCTTTTAATCTTTGCATGCATTTAGCACATCTGCAGTATGTGTAAATATATTTCTGCTTTACAGTTTAAATCATTTTCGTTACATATCAAACTAAAACGTCAAAAGGCTGCTTGTCTGCACAAGTACAGCTCCGTTGCCCTCAGTGGAAAGACATTTTTCCTTAGATTAAGACTAAAGATTAGAACTACATAACATTTTTCTGACTAGCCCACATATAGAAGCTGACACCTGGAGCAAGCAAGGTGTCAGAAGGTACATCTGCTTCCCAACACTCCCAAAAGTAGCACTTGCACTTCTCTGCATGCCTCAAGTGAGTGTGTTTTTATTAGAATAGCACCTTTTTTTCCCTGCCACAGTTGCTGCTTGCCCTACCTGGTCACAAAAATGTCTTGAATCTTTAATGGTACAAAGATCCTGCTAACTGAATGAGTCAGGTTGATCTTTTGAAACAACGGGTGCAAGTTTTCCAAAAGCAAGCAATCCCAGTTAATAAGCCATCAAGTCAACTTAGGTTTTATTTAGAGAAGTAAGTTACTCAGATACCATTTTAATATTTTAATTTTTTGAAAGTTATATCCTCAGATTAAGTCTTCATCTAACTACTAGAATCTTATTCCTAAAATACAGACAAATACACCCTCAAACCAAAGAGGCCAGCCTTATCATAGAGGTGCTAACACAATTTAAGTCAACTGACAAGCAAGACACAGATGTAACTAATATAGGATTAGTAGTTCAAAGAATTAGAAATGCTCTATTCTAATAAAACCTGGCCCAGGCTGAGGATAGCAATCAATTCCATGAAAGAACTGGTTCAGCTGTTGGATATGCCACAGCATAACCCAAAACCACCAGGCAGCAGAGGAGCACTTGCACTGAAGGTAGGAACTGTTGAAGACATGAGGACACAACTGAGATACTTGATGAATTTTTCTCAGAAAAAACACACTAATTTGGCTACCCACAAAATGTTAAAGCACTTAAAAATAACCAAGTCACTTAGCACCATGATACTGTGGAAGGCAAACTTGAGGATGCATTAATTTTCTCTCCATCTTTTAGACACCTTATGTCTAGCATGGCAATATAAGCATTCATGCTTCAGAGCTACAGAATAAGATGTGGAACGATCTCAGACTTCCTAGTTAAATAAATGTTATTTATTCAGGGCTTGTTTTGCAGAACCTGAGGATCTGTAATTCCCTGGGGACTTCAGCCAGTATCACAGGTGCTCAGCTTGAATTCAAGCTCACCCCTTACATCTGCCCCCAGTTTTGTGTCGTGATGCTGTACCCATGTCTCCGGTAAGGGATCAAAAAAGGGGAAACATTTTAGCTTATTGACATTCTGAGAAACCAACACAGCAGGACCTGGAATTTAACTTTTTTAAAGAACAAGGACATACTTAATTTTTCCAGTATCTCCTCATCTGACATTTTGGGCTTTTTCTTTTGCTTCTCCGTGTTCCTGACCAGCATGTCGGGTGCTGTCGTGCTGTTTTCCGAGGGAGAAGAAATAGGAGAGGTGGCCACGTCTCTGGTAGGTGGAGGAAGAGGGTCTATCACCGAGCGGGTGTAGATCTAGTTTTGTTGAGAAAAACACACAAGTCAGGTGAAGATAGACACTTCTATTCATCTTGTTGTTGTTGTTGTTGTCAGGGATGCATTTCTAGAGCTGCTTTGTTAGCAACTAACACCACTAACCAAGGATGCCCCCCACAACTTGGCAGGTGACAACACTAAGGTACTCTGCCAGAAGGGATGCTCCCACTGCCTCCCTCCTGCTCCCAAGAAGGGCTCAGCATCAAGCCATGCAGAGGGATAAAGTCAGTCAAGGCTTGACTGTGATTGCAGCAGTGCAGGCTGGATTTCTGCTCACAGATTTGGTGTGTTCAGGTCGCGGAGCTATCACAGGGGGTGGAGCTGCATCATCTTCATCGTCCTCATCTTCAGACACTGAGGGCACTGCAGGGGTCTCAGAGACAGCCTTCACATTCTGCACAGAGTTCCACAAGTAGCAAAAATCAAAATCCAATCACATCTTATAAAAAAATCACAAACATTGGATTAAGCTCCTAACAGAGACTGCACTGAAGCAAGTGCAGAAAAAAACCATAATCAGAACAGGTTGGTGAGTTACAGCATCTGAAAAAAATTCCAAACCCGAGGTTCCTGGGTATTCATGGGAAATGGATGTGCAGTCTAGCACTGACTGTCACAACCATTCAGACAGAGCTCCCCATCTGCCTGAGTGACAGCAATCCTCTTCCCAAGGACCTGAGGAGACCTGAGCTCTTTCACTGCTTTCCCAACACCCACACAAGCTGACCAGCAAGTTTGGGACACCCAGGTTTAGAAATATCTGTCCCTATTTATACTGTCTCAAGATTTTTTGCTTGCCTCAAACCCTAACCATTCAGTATGAATGTTAGAATTTGCATCAAACTCTTAATGTTTTCTCCAAAAGTCAGGAGGTTGAGTTAACATCGCTTCTGGTAGTGTGATTGAGAACTAATTAATTAATGTGAGATTTTGGAAGCAGGATCCAGCAAAATCTTTTCAAATATCTTTTATCATTACAACTTCAGAAAAAAACAGGAAGAATTACTTTGTTTAAAAACAGTTTTATAAGTGGTTAAAAATTATCTGGAATTTTCTGCAATACTGTGTTTAGGAAGGAAAGTAGCTTCTGAACTTATACATTTGAAACTGGATTTGAAGTTCATTACATTCTTTACACTATAAACATCTCAGAATAAATTTGGTGAGGTCCTCAACCCACTAGACCAGTCCTGTTTGCGCATCATCACTTCCCTAAGAGTGGCAGGGGAAAAGCATTAAAGTCCTCAGAAAGAGTGGGAAAGCAACACAATATTTCACTGAGCCTAAAATACTTGATGTCACCATCATCCTGACAAAAAATTGTCAAAATGCACTCAGCATAACATGAAAGCCTAACCTGTTAAATGCAACAAGGAAAACCTGTGCACTGGGAGTGTCCTGAATATTCCCAAAATTAAAGGTTACCCAATGCCCCCCCGCTCAGGCTATCTGAGTAGACTGGTAACTACTGCTTTATCAGGATTTACTTAAAATTACAACTTCAGATATTGAAACTTCTGAGGACTGACATACAATGGCATGTAATAATGAGCAATGGCAGAAACATTTTCCTTTTCTTTTTGCAGAGAGTTCTAAATGATCAGATCTGAATAAGCTGCGTTGGGAAGGGAGGGAGCAGAAGAAGCCAATTCTAGGTAATGACATGGCCATGGGAAAACAAGAGATGAGGGAACTGTGGGGTTTTACAAACCATCTTAAACTGAAAGGTTTTTTTCTTCCATCTCACAGGTGCACACAGAAATGTATCATGTCTCCTAATAAAGCAAATAGGAGTGGTGCCTGCCCTGGCAAGGACTGAGTAAAGGTCAAGCAGAGAGGAGGAGAACCTTTTATTTCCTGTTCTGCTAGAGATTAGTCTGGTTAATCAACATTAGCTTTGGTAAATCAGACTTTGCAGGTTAGTAAATAAACTTTGTTATGTTACAGATGTTTATAGAGACATAAAACCTGACAGCAGCATGGTTATTAAATTCTAGGTATAGGAACAGACCAACTTCTATGAAAACAGAGCTATTTCTGCAAATTAATTCACTAATTTCCATTCAGTAATTCACTCTTCACTAAAAATCCTACTTACGTTGGCTTTACCCCACTAGTTGAAAAAAAAAAGTGAAAGGAGCATGCCTGTTTTTATAAACGTGTACTCACTTTAGAAATATATATAATTCAGATTTTAAAACACTAAGTAAAGTACAAGTTTACATGTAATTAACTAGTTTTTGCAAGTTTTATAATCCCCAAACTTGAGGCTTACCAACGTATTAGATGAATTGTAATCCTCTGCTGATTTATCTGAAAGACAGATAATAATGCCATTATAAATGAGTTATAAATGCAGCAGCAGTGGGGAGAGGAGCAAGGGACAAGCTCTCTTTAGAAAAGGCAGGAAAAAAGGCTGCTCCCAAACTTAGCTCCCTAACTCCAGCTTCCCAAAACTAGCTGAACCCTGGAAGATATAGGAACAGAGGGTAAATAAATGCAGACAAATGCAGGGGTCACAGATCCCTGCAGCAGGAGGGTGGAATTGCCCAGAGCAAAACCTGAATGAATATTGCCCTCCATCCATGGACACAAAATATTATCAGTGGACTTAGTCTCCAGCAGAGGCACTGCAGCTGACTCCGGACTGCAAAATATTGAGTCTCAGCCACCTAAATTTCCTGGAATAGCACAGAGGACCCCACAAGTCAACTGATGGGCTTCTCATTTGACTATCCAGGCACATATGGGGGATATTTGTGCTTTTATCCCTGCTTGGAGCCTTCTTAATTAGTACCAGATCTGGCAACATGCTTCTGTCCCCCTAAAGAGCCAAAGCAGGGGTTAATCTCTAGAAAGGGAAGGAGTTGCAGTTGAAAGGAAAAGGAGTGGTGGTTACAGATGTCCTTCAGAGAGCAGATAACCCATAGAAAGAGGCACAAAACCTTGGCAGTTTTGATTTTTAGGGGAAGCCAGGCAGCAATTTTCAAGCACCCAGGCAGCTGAGGTATATCCCTCAACCACAGCACACGGGAACGTGTGAGAGACTCTCACCCCAAGCTCACAAAAAGCAACATCCACACCCACCCCGCAAACAGAAACTGGTGCAAAATTTAGCTGCCTGTTTTCTCCAGGGAGACTTTCATCAGGGGGAACCCAGCCCCAGCTGTCTGGGATCTGCCTTCCAGATGCTGGCTGTGAGCATCAGAAAAAGTATGTGTTTGGGAGGCTCAGCCAGTTGACTGACCTCCTCTCTTGCAGCTATGATGGGCATCCAGGTTAACAGAACAGCATTTTAAAAGAAGAAGGGTGCTTGAGCAGCCAGAGAATCTCATTCCCATTTTCCTTGAAAAGAGAGACCTACCTGCTGATTAAACAAAAGAAACCCCACATGCCCTGCCCATGCAGAGCTGGACAAAGCAGCCACGTGAGACCATCACCATGTACCTGTGAAACTCATGTACTTCTGGCTGTTGGAGATCTTCTTGGAGTTGTAAAACTCCAACACATCCAGCACTGCCTGAGGGTTCTTCTTCTGCTCTGATTTGGTGATGTTGGAAGTCTGCAGCAGACGTGCCCATTGCTCCGGCATTCCCTGTGGGAAGAGGCACCCTGTTAACACACAGCTGGCCTAGCGTGCACAAAACATGAGCCCACTGCAAGAGTTCTGCCCCAGCTTTTGGACTTACACAGTACTGTGAGGGAAATGGGGAGAAAAGAGACAGAAGAGAAAAGAAGAAGAGGTGGTGAATGTGTGCCTCCCTAGCCACTGCCTGCGTTACAAATCACACTTGGGCATGTAAATGTCACTCTGCTCTGGGGTCTCTGGGTGACTCCCAGGTCCTCTGCAGACCAAAATTCAAAAACCACATAAGAGAAGACCCAATTGTTGCAGTTCGGGAAAAGCCTCAAGGAAAAAAAAAAAACCAAAACAAAACAAAACCAAAAACAAACAAAAATTAAATTAAATTAAAACAAAAACAAAACAAAAAAAAAAACAACACACAACAACAAACTAACTACAACACAGAACAAAACAAAACACAAAATCCTTTATGGACAGGTATTCCCATTCTTAGACTATAGAGGTAATATACACTGCATAGCCTCCAGCACAATGGACATGCAACATTCATTTGAGTCTTCTGCTAGCACTAGAGTTCTTTGGTAACAGCAGTGTGGTGCCCATTGCAAGCAGAGCTGGGAAAGCAGAGGTGTTAACTTCACATCTGAAGCTCAGAGTTTCATTATAGGGACATCATTTCAGCCAGAAAATAAACACACCTGGAGAGCAGCCAGACTTGTGCCTTTCCTCACCAGCAGGGATAACACTTTGTATAGACAAAGTGGCAGAGATTGGGATGCATGAGCAGTGAAGTTATCCTCCCTGTTCCAAGGGATGGCTGGATATACCCCTCAGGTAATGCCCCACTAGTACATGTGGGGTAACCTGGGCAAGTCTAGAGGCTGCCATGCAAAGCACACATGTACACATGATTCAGGGTAGGAGAATAAATCCCCTGAAAAAACAGCCTATTACAGACAGGTAGAAACACCTTGTTCACAAACAACTTCTGCTGCTAGGAAATACTATCTCATAATCAAAACAAGAATGAAAAGATGATGATGAGGATGGTGGTAACAATGATGAAATACAGCTCTGTCTTTACAGTATTTTGCATGTCAATAAACAAAGAAAATCCACCACACATAAAAGCATCTGACATTTAGCCTTAGGGCAGCACATACATGCTCTGTCCTAAGTAGTTGTACACAGCTGTGTGCCTCCCAAAGGAAAACTCTCAGAGCCCCACTTGGGGGACACAGACTATGCTATAGACCTCTTTCAGCTCTAGAGGAGGAAGGGAGGGGAAGAGATGGGAAGGGAGGAGAGATTTACCATGTTTAGCTGACCACAACAGCCAAAAAACCAGGAAAGCAAAAGTTTGCTGGCAGTCTGAGCTCCTGGGATGTGCCAAGTCTGACAGTCTCTCAGCATGAATCAGTGGGTAACCTCTGCAGATGTGTTTCAAATGAGATCAAACTAAATGATGGTAATAGCCCTTCCAGCATTAAAATATAAAAGATTAATGGGCCCTGGCTCCTCCTAGCAATAAGCTAAACCACACAGTTCTCTTTTCCTTCAGATTCACTTACTGTGAATTCTCCTGTGACTGCATCAAACCCCACATGAATCGTGTGTTCAAAGTCTGAAGGGAGAGAGATCTCTGGCCTCTCTTTCTCTTTCTTCTTATTGGCTGCAAGAGACAAAAAACACCAACAATAAAAAAAGTCCATATGTGCATCAAGAATTAAAATCTCCCCAATACCTTCTAATTCACCTACACCATCACCCCCAAACTTTTCCTAGTCATAGGATTTTGATCTGAAGCAGACAAATAGCAAGTTTAAAAACTTTCTTTCCACACTTACGAGCAGCCACAGTGAGTGGGTAACAAAAACAAAAACAAAAGTCCTGTAACAAAGGACAAGCATAAAAGAAGGAAACTGGTATTTTCCATATGTAAAGTATCAACTAGTATATCTAGGCTCAAGAGCATGAGAGCTATTCACCTAAAATATCCACTTAAACTTACACAGGTCAGAGTCAAAAGCTCTATAGTGGCAGTAAGTAGAAGCCAGTCACTTTTGAACACATTTTTTATTTGTTGTTTTAAGCAACTAAAAAACCCCCCAACATTATGTGCTTTTAAATATACACTGGCCTCTCATACAAAGCCAGGGACAAAATGAACTCCAAATACTGCTTAGAAATTGCTTCCTTCATCCTATGTCCTCAAAAGTTTATGAAGAAACCTAAATATAATGTGGGCTTCTGCTATAAAATCTTATGAGCAAAAGCACTTCTATTTTTTATTTTCTCACAGAATGAACTAAAGATGGTTTTAATAACCAGCTTTGAAGATATGAGCAAGATGGCAGAATCTGGCAGGTGAGGAGCAGAAGTCATAAAGAAACAGGGGAGGAAATATATCAAAGCAGATGCACCCTGCAAATTTTAAACTGAGGTCTTCAAACAAGATTATCATTATGCATTGGATTAAGTTCATCCATATTCATTATGTATTAAGGACTCCACCTTCCTTTTAGCATTTATTGTATTCGAGAAATTGAGATTAGTTTAAGGAAGAACCACATTTTAGTTGGCTTTGCTGCTGCTTGCAGTTATAGAATCAGCAAATCCAGGAGAAGGTGAGCAAACCACTTATATTTTCCAGCTGCTCCCCTTTTTTATCCAAAGCCAAACAGAATTTGTTTTGTGGCTGACATTCCCCAGCGCACTTTTGGCAACATGAATGCCAAACCCCAGGTATTTGAGAAGCCTGCAAGGCTAACACTCAGTGTAGCAATTACTTAAACACTGCTGTGGTTGGTTGTGTAGAGAGGCTCAGGGCTGGCCCCAAAGGACTGAATCCCATTTCCTTCAGTGCCAGCTCTGGCACTGCTCTCTGTATCGTTACAGAGCTACAGTTGTACAGAGCAATTCTGGAGAAAGAAAAGGATCAGATGCTCCATTTGGGACACGAAGATGGAACAGATTGTTTTTGATCCCTCTTTCAAACAAAGGGAATGGGGGAAGCTGAGTCGCAGAGGAGCAGCAGAGTTGCCAAGGGGAAGAGAGCCATGCTGGAGGAGCCATCCCTGAGAAGGGAGCGAGGAGGAGACACGAGCAGCTGCTGGTGAGCAGATGGCGAGCATCTGCAGCACAGAGGCTGCTGCACGCACTAGCACTGCACGGAAAGAGAGAGGCAAAGGGGTGCAGGGAGTGCCACCAGAGCCACCATATTCCATAGGTCTGCCTACAGGATCAGGCCACTCTTCCAAACCAACGACTGAGGTGCCACCTCAGCCTAGAAGCCCATTGCCCAGGTGAGGAAGAAGAGGACACCTCTACCAGCACCACTACGCAAGAGTTCCACGTGGACAATGACCACCCATACGTGGTCTAGGGCAGCTGCCACAGCAGAGTTGAACATATTCCTAAAAAAGCTTAAGGACATTAAGTTGTTATCCAGAAGTCTTAGGGTCTTGGGGTTTTTTTTATTTCTACATTTGGGCAGATCTGACAGATCTAGAAGCCTAAACATTATTAAACCATTAATAATACAATTGCCTTTGTAAGCAGATATTTATGTCATAGCAGGTGGTATAAGGGAAGGAGAACTAAAGAGGAAGGCACTCCCAATCTTGTGGAACACTTAATGTCCCTTTAAAGTGATTGCATTATGCTTGCAATGAGCTAAAAAGACTTGAAGAATCTTAATTAAAATAAAATACAAAAGAGAAATAATATAATATATTTAAGATGAACTACCTACCACCACCAAAGGCTTTATTCCCACAAACAGCTCATCACCGTCTCATTCACAACCTTCCATGTTCAATGATGTTAACAAAAGCCTCCCATAAATTTTCCTTACAGTGTTCTGGCAACTTGAGCTGTAACTGTGAAGCACGATGTCTGACCATGCAGTGAGGCCATCCTGAAGCCCACTGAGATGAGAAAGGTTTTCACCACTGCTAACATGTAGTAAAGTGCTCCCAGTCACCAAGGAAAGGGCTCCTGGTTGCTGCACACTGTCACCTTGTGGGTAAAACCCACAAGGCTCCCTCTCTTTGAAGCTGCAGCTGAGCTCAGCAAAGTTCAAAGGAGATAAATGTGCCCCATTCAAGCCAGACTGACATCCTCAGTTAGGCACTGATGAATCCCCTGAGCTCAGGAGAATTCAAAATATTCACAAGTCCTGCTGAGAGAAACAAGTCCCATAAGCTCTGCATCCCATTGGGCAGCACCCACCCAGTATTAAGCCAACAGGTTTTTTCAAATATCAGGTTTGTGGTTTAGGCTTAGACAGAGGAAATCAGGACTATGAATTACATCCTCAATTTTGCAGGCAGAGCATGACACCTCCAGAGCTGCCTGGCAAGGGGTATAGCTCAATGCAAGTGTGCAAGCATGCATGAGGCCCTGAATTTATGCCCAATGTGTCCTCTACACAAGACCTCTGCTCATGTGCAGGGGCAGCACAGATTTGCTCGAAATTACTTTCCTCTAACTGAATGGAAACCAATTCCCCTTTTAGTTCAGCCAAACTAGAAAGTAACACCCAAATTATTTCAGGCACAAACCAAAGAGAAGTGTCTGAGCACTAAAGAATTTCCCTACATTTAAGCAGCACTAGGAATTTAGCTGTCATCATGAGACTAGAAGAAGTTTTCATAAGATAGAAATCAACCAATTTGAAGTGAAGGTGACGGTGTTAAAGGAATTTTTTTGCTCGACAGGAATTAGAGGACAGAAGCAACCATTCTCATTTGGGCAGGTGTATTACAACAGAAGGCTCTGCTGGGCTTGGCTAAACAAAAATCTCTCATGTCTTGAAGCATCTGCCATGTTGGCCAATCTTCAGTAAACATAGGCAGCTTCAGATCAGTCGCAGTCTGTCTGCTAGATTTCCCCAAACCTTCATTTTTCTCCCTGTTCGTAGTTCTCCTTCATAATAAAGTTCAAACTAGCATTTCAGGTTCTACTTCTTTCACTCTTTTATAAGTTTCAGGTGATTTCTTTGATCTCTGAAACAGTTGATCCTAGAGATTTAAAAACTCCTCTCCCTTAAGTGAGACAACACAAAAATCCTGCACCTTTTTTAGGATTCACACTCATAATGGCAAGTTCTAACCAAGACCAAGCAGACTTTTAACATTGAGTTCACAGGTTTCTGGACTGCAGGTTCAAAACCCCAAATTTGTAAAACAATCCAAAGTTGCCAAAAGTATCAGATAAGAATACTAATAATGAATGCCACATTCATTTTGTAGAAAATGAGCCACCACCTTGCTTATTTAAATTAGTGAAGCTATCATTTCAATTAGTCTTTTCACTAATAAAAATTAGGAGGCAGCCTCCCTCCTGAAGCCCAGGGAGTTGAAGATATTTAGTCTTGACTTTAGCTACCCAGTTCTTAGAAACCATTGCAATACAGAAAAAGCTGATGTATTACGAAGAGGAACTCCAAAAAAATAGGTCAGATATAAAAAGAAACCAGCACATATTAGGGGATGGAGAGTTTTGGGGTTTTTTTGCATCACTTCAAAGATTCGTAAGAGAAAGGGGTTTTTTTAAATATCCTCATCCTAAAAATCAGAATTTCATGTACAGTTCACAGTTCCTATCTCTTTTTCCATCTGTTACAGTCCCTTGAACATGGAAAACTTCAGTTCACAAGAAATATGCAAGAATTTTCAGTGACAGATTGTTCTTAAAAGCAAGTAGCCAATGCCTGACCCAGACATCAGAACAGAATAAATGGCTGTGAGGCAAAATACAACAGGTCTAGAAGGATATTGCATGTTAGCCTTGTATAACTGAAATTATTCGCTGTTTAAAACAACAAATCAAGCAAAAGACCTCCCTCTGCTCTCCACCAATTGCCAATTCCAGCTTTATTGGCCAGCTTGTAATTGGCACAAAAATTTAGGATTTTCAAGACCACTATGGACAAGTCAGGCTAGGAAGTAACAGAGCTAGTCCCAGAGTTAGTCCCAGTTTTCAGGGACACTGTCCTCATAATTCATCAGAAAGGTAAAATAAATTTTAAAAAACCTACAAGAAAGGGGACCTAAAAGAGACCTGCAGAGGTGGACTTTGACAAGGGCATGGACTGATAAAACAAGAGTGATTGGATTAAAAACTGACAGAGTGCAGGTTTAGATTAGCTATTAGGAAGAAATTCCTCACTGTGAGAGTGGTGAGGCACTGGCACAGGCTGCCCAGAGAAGTTGTGGGTGCCCCATCCTTGGAAGTGTTCAAGGCAAGCCTGGATGGAGCTCTGAGGAACCTGGGATGCTGGAAGACATCCCTGTCTATGACAGGAGAGTTGGAACAAGATGATGCTTAAGGTCCCTTCCAACCCAAATAATTCTAGTAACTCTATGATCTTATGAAAAAAAGTGAGATGGATTAAATGTTACAGGATTCATCATTAGAAAAAACATAGCTACAGACTGTACCTTAGGTACCCTGAAATGACCAAGACAGATGTGCAGGAAACAAACAATATTTTCTAGAAACTCAACCATCACTCAACGTCACATCAAGTGCTTGATGTTCAAGCAGAGCAACACTCAGAGAGAAGGTTTATTAGAAGAGATAAAACACTGTACTTTTATCTCCTGGCAAAATGGATCGGTAAAATCGATCCTTCCTCTTCTTTTCTTCTGGGTTGGGAGGCAGAGGTTTTGAGCCATGGTTTAAAGTCCCAGGATCTTTGCCTCCTGATCCAATCATAGTGCTGGTATTTCTCATTGGAGGAGCAGGTGGTTTGTCTTCTGTTTCAACTCCATTGTTAGACATCTTCAGCTGGGGAGGCCGTTACTGGGAACTGGAAAAGAAAACAAGTTAGAAGCCGTAATTATTTATTTATTGTAGACTAGAACCACAAACTCTCAAGTAAATCACAAGCAGGTATTTGCAGATGGACCTGCAACCTCAGTCCAGTCATTAACCATATGCCCAAGTGCCACATCCACAGGGTTTTTGAACACTTCCAGGGATAACGACAGCAACACAAACCCAGCATAAAAAATTGTGTCAGCACAACAAATTCTACTCAAGATCCATTTTTTCTTCTGTTAATAAGACTATGTTTGAGCATTTGAGATATTCATCACTGAGAAAAGCCTGTCTCAGGATACAACCAATTCTCAAGCAAACCATGAAGCAGAAGTGCAGGGTGGGAAGGTAAATATGAGGTAGCAAAGAATAAGGATACCTGAGAGGAACCAACAAGTTGCTGAGTTTGTAATACCTCTCTGATCCATGCTAGGTCTCCAAAAAACTATGTGAAAAGGTTTGCATCAGTCTCCAGCACAGCATGATACAGACTGAAGTTTGTACTCAGAGTTTTGATGCAGCTGCTCAGGCTCCAGGTTCAGAAGCAGAGGGAGCTGAGAACCCTGAGCTGTACCCACGTCACCTCAGATGAGTGCCACAGCCCACAATTGTGCCAAGCCAGCCCTGGCCTTCCTGCAGTAACAGCACACTTCAGGAGCAACTCCAACTGCCAGGAAGTCGATTGCATTTTGTTCTCTTGGGAGGGTCAAACAAAACTAGATCCCCAACACACACTTAAATCCATAAGTAAATAATCCCTGCTGTGCAGACTTACAGACGGAAGCTTGGGAACAGGGTAATAGATTATTCGGCAACAACGAACTTGTTCCACCCAAATGAGATCAGCAGTACTCCGGGCACAGCCCGGCTGCAGCAAGATCCTTCTGGAAACTGGAATGCATCTGCACTGTGTTTTCTTTCAAAAGTAAGTTGGGAGTTAACTGCTGAATAAAGACCAAAGTGGGAACCGTTTCTGTTTGGGTGGAAAAAGCAATTCAACAGCTTTACCAATTTCACAGGCAGTAAGGGAAGATGTTTCACTCAGAGAGAATTACAGGGTGGCAGAAAGTCAGAAGCTGTTTGCTCTCTGCAAGTAAGAAGTCTAGTTATAAATCTGAGATCACTGCTGGCTGCCAGGGAGCCGCTTTCCACAGGCTGGACTCAGTGTGACACTGAGTCACACTCCAAACAGATCCCAGTCCTATGGCCACACAGCACCCAGACAGCCTTCAAAGCCTTCTTTAGCCAAACTACTGATCCTCAATGCAACTGGCAAGGTTTGGACCCAGAGCACACTGCCCTCGCTGCTGTGGGGAACTAAGGCAGGGAAACACTGCCCACAGAAGTCACTCAGCAGCAATGTGCCAGATTTTGCCAAGAGCAGAGTTTCCCTGTTGCCTGCCAAGCCACGGCTGGCCTGCAGCTCCACCTTCACTTCCACTTGATTGACTCCCAGTTTCTCCACAGTCACCCTTAAATGGGAGGGTTGGCAGTGTTGTACAGCTTGTAAGGCCTTGGGCAAGTCTTCACAAACTGGGAATTTTGTAAAAAGCCTGACCCTAGCCCTGTTTTCCTTCCAATACAGCTGTGCAATGGAATATTAAATGACAGAATAGCATCTGGGGATTGAGTTCATTGGTGGGACAGCTTTGGCATTTGGGAGGGGTGGGGGGAAATTATCTGTGCACTTGTCTGGGCGTGTCCTTGCATGTGCCCTGTGCATGTCCCACCACTCAGGCTGCAGCCTCATGCCATTCTCGGGTATAGAACAGAACAGAACTAAGTGACAGCTGGAGTGCCAGCCATGGAGTGGTTGGTGCGAATGAATGCTCTCCCTGCCTAAGCAGTGGAAAAAAGTCTAAGCTAAAACCCAACTGATAATTTTGGCAGCCACTGCTGCACATGTATCTTGTGAAACGTGAAGATACTAAAGCCTTCCTGATGGGCTTTGCATGTCACCGTGTCAGTGACAGGAACTGAACTGGCACAACGAAACCACTCGAAACAACACAAGCAGCAGTGTCCCACAAGAGATGCATTCTCTGCTTTGATCTTAGTTAACTATGACAAAGCAAACTACCAGGAAGCTGCTAGGGATATACTGCAACCAGGGAAGCAGAAGGAAAAGGAATGTTAGCAGCCCTGTGCCTGCCAAACAGACCTCCCCAGGAGTGGCACCACATTTGCTGCTCTAACACCCTGGTTTACCCCCATGGGCGTTTCCATAAAGGCACATCCAAAGATTCCCCCATCAGCCAGACTTCCTGGAGCTGCAGGCATGGCTGGGATAGAGACTGACTCACTTCTGGGTCCCTCTCCCACTGAGCAGAGAGGACCTGCTGTCAGAGGCACAAAACTAAGCAGGAGACAGAGTAAAGTTTACTAAGTTGGGGAATGGGTGCAACATCAGACCGAAATAGAGCAGTATATGGCTCCAGGCTAAAGAAAAAGAAGTGAGAAGAAGAATTAAAACAAAACAAAACAGATTACAGGCAGAAGCTGGCCTAGTGTTAGAGGAAAGAAAGCAAAGAAAAACCTCAAAAAAAAAAAACAGAGTATAAGAAGAATCTCTGGATGTTAAGCATCCTCCCTCTCAGTTCCACCAGTGCAAAACCCTAGGGACATCGGCCCTCAGTTTCCTCAATATAAGAAAGTTTTTCAAAATCCTTCAGTCAAAAAGGAGAGTGCACAAGTAAATTACTGTTTTACCGCAGGGATAGAAACTGGCAGTACAAGCTCTTGTTTATCTTACATTATTCCCTGAAAGAGCAAGTAACTGCTGAGAAGTTACATAGTTTTACAAACAATATTGTTTCACACCTATTTGATAACTGCACCTTTGCTGTAGGCAAAGCCTATAGTACACCCTCTCATTTTCCCTCCATCACTCAAGCTCACAGTCCTTTCTCTTCATCCAAGATCTAAGTCTTATGTTTGGAGTTACATGAGCTGCTAGGAGATGGGGGGGCAGGGGCAAGGGAAATCCCTTGATCCAAAAAGCTAAGAGACTGACTCCCAAGAAGTTATCCCCTGTAACCGCAGCATAAGAGGCTTCCCAAAAGCCTTGTGACACTATATATTTAAAGGGAAAACCAAAAACCTGCTCAAGTGAACCCTGCCACTGTGATACAGAGGTCAAATGCAACATCATTATTCTGTCAAACCTCTCCTGGCTTCAAAGTAGGCAGATGAAACCCTGTCCTGACAGAATTACACCCCCAAGTCATAGCTGAGAGCCCAGAGCCCTGCCAAGTGGTTACAGAGGTAGCCATCTCCCTCACTGCAGCCCAGCTGGCTGTGCAAATCCTGCTCTTCCTAAAATAACCTCCTGCCAATTCCCATGGAAGCAGCCTTTAAACAAACCCCCTCGTGTAGGCGCTGCTCAAAGTCAGAGCACCAGGCAATCGCTCCCCCAGCCGGCGGAACATCGGCCACCGAAATGAGTCACTCTGCTCGGCACAACCCATTCCAACAGGAATGCAAAGCATCACTGCACTGAGTTATTTCCTTCTTCACACCAGCACGACTCTGCCTTGAGAAATCCATCTTAGGTTTCCACGGCGTGATTAAGTGAACAGTGGAGGCAATGAAACAGCACATGAACTTTTCAACTGGAGTCAGATGAGGGAATACATTTTAGCTGCAGACACAATTATTCTCAACTATTACATATATTAAAATACCAGCACTCAAACCAAACTCCGTAGACACCACTAGGAAGGCATAGCTGTGATGTAGGACTATTGTTTCTGCAGGCATTTGGGAGTACTGAAAGTCTGAGTTGTTTCAGCACACACAGTAATTATGAAAAGTTTTATTACGTACTGCAATCTGTGACTGCCGTAGTCAAGTTAGGTTGCCTTCAATGCACCCTTGTCCCTTCCTATCAACTCTTGCAGCCCATTAGCTACATATTATTGCCCCAGACTCAACACAGACCAACAGTAAACCTGACAAACTCTCCTTTTACACCTACAAAACACTTCTGCAGACAAGAAAGAGACAGAGAGAAGACAGAACAAGCAGTACTGAACAGAAAACAGCACCCACAGGTGCCAAGAGCTCAGAGTACCTTCACACACGCAAAGATCCATGCAGGTCTGCTGATTTTTGTTAAGATCTAACACAAAAGACAGTCACAGAATCATTAAGGTTTGAAAAGACGTCTACGATCATGAAGTCTGAGCATTAACTCAGCACCAGTGTGTTAACCACTAAATCACACTCAAGTGCCACATCTACATGCCTAAGGAATCCTGAAGTTTATGCCTAAACTACAGGCACAAGCTGTAGTACAGTTTAATACTGTAGTACTCCTGAGACATTCACCACCAGAGTAGGTGGGACATTCTGACCCTACTGCAGCACACACACAAGCAGAAAAAAGAGAAAACAAAGACCCTCTATCTATGTCATTTTTCCTTTCACTTAAGCACATCACTTCAAACCTGGTGCTCCACACTGAACTCTAAGTTTCTACCAAGCTGCTTGTGTTCTCTTTGCATTCCTTAGCAGGACAGATGACTGATTGCTAAAACAGAAAGCAATTAAAAAGTCAGAAAGGCTGAAACCTACGCTACAGTAGATGCCATACAGATAACTACGTCCAATGCATACTAATTGCAGGAGTCAACATGAAAACTCATAAAAGAGACATCTATAATTCATGCAGTCTGGCAAGAGAGTAGCTGTAAGTTACTCACTTACAACTCAGAGACGAATAAACTATATTAAACAAGACGGGGAGGAGGAAGATGCTCAGCAACTGCTCTTTCCTCTCTGCCTACTACTAGAAGGAAATCTCACATTTTCCCAAGACACTAGTGTTCTGTTGTTGGCAGGGTGAGGAAAGGGTGTCTTGCCCACAAAGAAAGAGACAGTCTTAACCTTTAGTCAAGTAGATCCTGATCAGAACAAGTGTTTTACCTCTGCACCAGCATTCCTGCATCCTTCCACCCCATAGTTAGAAATTGCTTGTGCTCACACACTCAGTTAAAATCTCCTCCTTCCCCCTCACACTGCCCTGGTGAGAAAGAGCACAGGCTGTGCCCCACTCTGTTCAAACACATTGCAAAGCAGCAGATTCCCTCCCCGTGTGTCACGCTGCCATGCAAATCCCAGCAGAAAAAGTAACATCAGAGTTTACCAGCTGGGTTTCCACACAGGATGAAAAGGCTGTCATTGGTTTTTTATTACTTTACGTGGGACTAAGTCTCAAACACCAGTCTCACACTGAAGGAAAGGCACCCCCACGCGTTCCACCTGAAAAAGAGGCAAGAGATGTCCTCTTCCTCCACCCAACAGCAGATGGGACCTGGAACACATGCTGTCACAAAAAAAGACAGCTGCAACACACAGCCCCCGAGGGAGGACAGGCAGATCACTGCATTTAGAGGTGATTTAAAAAAACCCTCAGAAACCGTAGCATGGAGCTGTCTCCAGCCAGTTACCGCACATCTGAGCTCTGTGTAAATGTGCCAATTGAACCAAAAAAGCCAAGGACCAGCAAAGCACCAGCCCAGACCTGGCATTTACGTGTAAACTACAACAAAAACAAAACAAAAACACAAACAAACAACAAAAAAACCCCCAACAAACTAAACAACAGGTTTGCATAAAGTTCAAATAAATAATTACAAAGCAGCAGTGTTTGCTGATGCCTTTTTAGAACTTACCTGTTAGATCCCTACAGGTGTGCTGCCAACACCTCAAGATGCAGATGAAATCGCTCAGTTAAATGAAAGAATAATCACTCAACATCAGCATACACGTAGAAGAGAATGCATCCACTGCTACAGCACGGGTGGGTGGGTGTGAGGAGGGGGCAGGGAGACACTCATGGCAGATGGCCAACTACCAGTTGCAGTCTTGCTCCACTGCCAGCATTATTTCCATAGTGCCAGACCATAAAGAATGACTGACCACTTACAACTCAACGGGAAAAGCTGGACAATTCCATGGCTTGGAATTTTAAAAGCCAAAAGTCTGGACGGTCCTTTTTAAAAAAAAAAAGCCTGTAATTCAACCCCAACAGTTGGGGCTAAATGCAAGAACTGCCAGGCAGGGTTCCCTAGCCCAGATTTTGCAGTAGGACGTGGACATCACCGCAGTGGGCAGGAGAGCTGCAAAATCTCTCCCTGGGCAGATATCCATGCTAACCCATCCTACCGCACAGATACGCTTCTAAAGAAGAACAGACTAATTATAACCACTCGATTCCTAGCAACAGAGTTCTCCTTTCATTCAAGTTAAGGAAGCTTCTTTCTGTTTTGCTTGAAAGAATCCAGGCCCAATGCTCACCAGCTTCCACAGTGTGGGGCCATGCATGACCACTGTGACAGTAACCCAGGCACACTGAGGGTTTCAGAAGCGCTGAGGCAGGTCAAGCCCTTTTCACCACATTAGGCTTGAATCCAAAACCACAGAGAGGCAATGCCAGCTTAAATTGCCGTGTTTGGACTTGGCTTCAGCTGTTGCACAAATAAATGGCCGTGTCAAACAATAACCATTTCACAATCCATGCCAGCTACGCCCAAGTACCTGAAACACATCGTGAATTGCCCTTACTTGTGCTCCAGTACTCAAGCTTGGAGAACTGCAGAGATCAGCTCTGGCTGATCCCATCCCTGGGCATTTTGACCAAGCATTTACCCACTTCTAACAGCGCTTTTAAACAGCCCAAGAAAAATAAATTGCATCCATATTCAAGGAGGGAAAAAAAATAAAAATTCCAAGCTGCGACAGAAAGAACCAAGAGTATCATTTTTAAAAGCTCTCAGCCCACAAATCATCCTCCTTGTTTCCTCATCTCCAGAAGCGCTGCCTCCCCTCCCCCAGCTACATGCCTGAACAAGCAAGTTCGCTGTTGCAGATGTCAGGACGGGCTCCCTTTTCCAGCAGAGCACGGAGCAGCCTTGGCTCCGGTTCCGCTTTTTGCTCACAGGAGGGCAGGGCTTCAACCACACCAGCCAAAGTAGAGCTGCAGCTAAGCAGGGTGGAAAAAATAAAGGCCTCTTATGTTAAAGTATAGCCAAAGCCCGTATAAGCAGGCTTCCTGGAGGAAATCTGTCCTCCAGAGGAAATGACTAGGCGCAGCATAAAGAGAATATATTAATGCACACAGTTAAACCCACCCCCACTACTCTTGCCTAAGTTACTTGGCTCAGAATCCTAACTACACATTAGCAGCAGCAGCAGCCACTGAGAGCAGGCGAGTCATTAATCATTCTTCCATTCAAAAGTTTCCAATGCAGAAGATGGACATAGAGCACAGGGCTCAGAATTAAGCCCTGCTATTTCCTAGTGCGGAATAATTCCCAGTACAATGCATTCACACTTTAAATACATGTTAGCATTTGCAAAAACTGCACCTTTTAAATGCAGAGGTCTGTCATTTAGCAATAGGGATGGGGGTAAGAAATATGTAAGAAAAGGAGAACATTGTCAGATGAAGTCAACAACATCCCATAGGCACAGAGGATGCAATACAGTGGTTAGCAAAAAGCTGTAATACATAAATAGGTGAAACCTGTAGAAGCTGAGTTTTTTTCTGAGGTGAAGGAACACCAAGATGCAGAGACCTGCAAGGAGGAAACTAATGTTCTTAAAAGCAAAACCCATTCAACTCCTTTGCTGCTGGGAAAGTAAAGAGCAAGAAGACAACCCAATTATAGTTAGTGAATGAAACCATCCAAGACCCTCAATTAGACTGAGGGGAAAATGCCACAACAGTTCAGTGCTAATTGGAAATGCAAACATTTATCATCAGAGTAGTGCTTGCTCCTGTGTATAGCTCCATTGTGTTCATTGCAGCTAATGACAGTAGGAAACCCAGTGCTCCATAGTATTTATGTAATGACTGGCAAAGCTGTCACATTCCCTTAATTGCTAGCCAGGATTTTCATACTGGCAGTAGTTCTCAATTAAATAAAATCACAAAGATTGGTTCAGTTTGATGTTGCTTTGTTAAAAGTTTTGGTTCTTCAAAGCTGGGGAAAGAGGGAGAATGAATAGTTCTCCAAAGACAGGATAAGCTCTGCATCAAATATGCGGTTTTTGTAGACAAACTGAATTTAGAGACAAGCACCATCAAATACCCAGTGCTGCAAGAGCTAATTTAATATCAGTAAAGACAAGCAATTTGAGAACTGCACATAAATCTGCTTCAGGTTTGCAATGATTACTCCTTCAAGTGCAATACATGAAATGCTCTATGAGCAGTTCACTTGCAAGGCAAAATGAAAAAGCCTAAGGTGGCTTATGGTTTCTTCCCTAATTAAACTGTCACAGTAGTCTTCTTTGCTGCAAGAACATCACCTCTGTGTTCATAATTATATGCTATCTAGCAAAACTCCCTATTCTACCTGCTTTATGATTCCAGAACATACAGGAGGAGCCACAGTGGCAAGGTCTCACGTCCCTAGACTTCCTTCCTTGTACCAAATGCACAGCAGAGCACTAACTAGTCCATTAAGAATCATCATCATTTAATTTAATGAGCAGCAGTTTGTTTTTAGGAAGCACCATCAAGCCTTTTATCACATCATTTACTCAGATTCCAATCATACTTACTGTATGTCAGTTGAGAAAAGAAAGCTCTATAGGACTGGCACAAAGGAACTGCTGTTTCTGCAATATATTACAACCAAGTCTGCATTAGCGCTCAGTTAAATAAAGCCCATGAGCCAAGTGAACTATTTTTACTCCAATGAACAAAAGGAAATATAGCAACATCATTTATTACAGTGGCAGGCCCATTTTAAGGCCCTATGTAATTAGGAGTAGGAGTTAATTGCAAGGCTAGATATAGCAGGCAAGGTTTTCCTCAACATCTTTGAGCAAGGTCTTTCTGGGGCACAGATCTTCTCACCCTCTGTTCTTGCTACAGTGACCTAAGCAGCTTTCAGTAGGATGCATGGATCTTCACTGCTGCCTATTTAAAACTCATTCTTTCTCAAGAAGCAGCAACACTACAGCCATAAAACCCAACCCAGAGGAGACTGACTGAGCTCCCTGTCAGCATCTGAAGCAAGTGACTTGCTTATTTCCATCCAATTCCCAGTGGACAAGCATCTACATCATACAATTAGCAACAATATGAACTGCAAATTCAGCAGAATTGGGATTTCACCGATGGATGGATTGCCAGTATGCATGTTTTATTCATCTCAAGACTGCTTTGTCAGGTTGTTGTTTGTCCTCTGCGTACTTAAAATGCTAAAAATCTTTTAATGGTCACTACTGGCCAGACAAGAAGCTCTATAGACAATGTTGTACCTTTGCTAAGTGGTAGCTAAAACTCAACAGATTTCCAAGATGAAGACAACAATCACAGACAGATGCTCTAAGAAGGTGTATGAATTAAGGCATTTTGTTCAGTACAGTATCCCCTCCCACTGCTTTAACTCTCCTTGCTCAAGTCCTACAGCTACTTCCTCCTAAGGCCACCAGCATTAGAATTAGGAGCATAACATGCAGCAAGTCCAGGTGCAGTTTCCTCATCACCCTCCCCTAATGTCAGCAATTAAGAGTCAGGAATGTTCACAGCATGCTGTCATAGAGATATGGTACCTACCCACAACCCAAAGCTTTCTCAGGGTTTTGGCCACACAAACCCAGCACCCACCTCAGGTTACCTGACCACACTCCCTCTCTCCTACCCAAGGCAAGAGTATAAAATTATACTTTAAATTCTGTAACTAGCACACCATGGTTTCACCTCTCACCTTTACAGTAACAGCTCTGTTTGCTAAAAAAACTCAAGATACAAACAGGGTAGTCAGTTTTGGAAACAGCTGTTGCACAGCTCTCAAGAAATCCCAGGTTTGGTCCCTGAGCACACCCAGGAGCTCTGCATGGGGATGCACTTCCCAAACCAACTTTGCCCCCTTCACTTTATGCCATTTATACGTGTCTCAGGTAAGCGCTGCCTTCCTCTTCACAATTCATACCCATATTGTGGCACAGCCTGCACTTACTCCCCCCTTCCTGTTCTTACACTCATTGCAGAGGGATTCAGTGGAGTAAAATACACTTGCTGTGGGAAAGGAGATCCTTCACATCAATCCACAACAGAGCTTAAGTGAACTGTCCCCTTTGCAAGTATGAGGCTGCTTCTCCCACTCTTTCCAGTTGTTTCTTTTGGCCCAAGTTTTCACAGAGTCATAGAAAAGGCTTAGGTTGGAAGGGACCTTAAAAACCAGCTAAGTCCAGCCCCTCTGCCATGTGCAATTCCTCCCAGCAGATCAGGCTGCTCAGGGCCCCATACAACTTTTTGTTCTGTTCCTGGTTATTCTGGTACTGCTGGTATTTGCAGGTGCTGATTCACAGCCTCCCAACATACACACGTTTGGCTGCTCTTATTTTTAAGGAAAACCTCTTCAGGCTGGAAATAACTCTTGTTTTCCTGTGAACACTCTGCAATGCACATCTAGTTTTATCTGAGGAGCTTAAGTATTCTATGTTGACAGAAGTTTTGTCAGTCTCTGCTACTCTATTAAAATGTTATAAAACAGACATCTAAACTTGTGGCCTGCTACTTCGTAAGGTCCCTTTTTGTTTTAAAAATGGAAGTTGGATTTGAACCTTATATATATTCTTTAAACTTACAGCAAGGTTTGAATTTAATTCCCCCAGGTGAAACGTCCCCAGAGGGTTTCAATGTGTCAAGATAATTAAAAATCTGCAAAAAGATAATGCTTTATTTCTGACAAAATTTAACCAAGATATCTTAAATAGAAGTAGTCAAATCCCAAACCATGACTTATTTTAAAACAGGCTCTCAAAAAGTAGTCCTAAGCAAATAAGGCCCTAATTCTGTCATTTTAGTATCTTGTGTTGCCAGCAGACATCTTCCATCTCAGATCGGAGATGATGTATTTTCTCCAACCCCTGGTCCACTGGCTCCTAACCTTTTCTTCCCCATGGAGCATCTGTACTCTGGGTATTTCCCTGGAGATTCATTAACTGCTTCTTCTCAAAGGCTGAGATTATTGGCATTTTTCTTCGACTACATTTCTAACCATTCAAAAGACCTGTCAGGACAGAGAAGTAAATACATACCAAAAAATAACAATTCATCAATCTCTCTGTTAAGGCATCACAGTAAAGGGAAGACCTACATTTTGGATAATGCCTTTAAAGACCATTCTCTATCTTGCATGCCTGTAAATCATTTACATAGCATTCCACACCCTCTTTTAATTCCAGTATCCCAAGGGAGAAGGTGGATCAGAATATTGGTATCTTTAATTTAGGAGGCAATTAGAATAACAGCAACAAACCACAGCTGTATGTATGCTCAAAACAATCTATTTAGAATTCTATTTTAATTAAAAATCAGTAAAATAATCCCATTATGCCAAGAATTGCTTTAGGCATGGTTACAATCCAGCACATCTTTTTATTTAGTATTTTAGTTCCACACAGAGAAAGTGATTGAAATAACACTGCAGACTACCAGAATGGTCCTTTCTGTACAGCAAATTCCTCTTCCAGTTAGAGAGCTTGGGAAGATACAGAAATAAATGTTCCAATGTCAGTCAGCCACTTGGTAAGCCACTTAATAAAAGAAACAAAAAGAAACCTGCTAAAATAAAAGCAGCCTAGATCTCAGGCCATTGTGACCAGCAGGTAGAAGAAGGGGATTCTCCACTTCTCCTGCACTCTGGTGAGACCCCACCTGGAGTGCTGCATCCAGCTCTGGGGACCTCAGTGCAAGAGGGACATGGACCTGCTGGAGCAAAACTCTAAGAGACCAGAAAGATGCTCAGAGGGCCAAAACACCTATGCAGACAGGCCAAGAGAGCTGGGATTGTTCAGCCTGGAGAAGGGAAGGCTCCACAGAGATTTTAGAGCACCTTCCAGTACCTTAAGGGGCTACAACAGAGCTGGAGAGGGACTTTGGACCAGGGCATGGAGTTACAGGACAAGGGGGAATGGCCATAAGACAGAGGGCAGGCTTGCATTAGATATTAGGAAGAAATTCTTTCCTGTGAGGGTGGCAAGGCACTGAAACAGGCTCTCCAAGAAAGAAGCTGTGGGTATCACATCCTTGGAAGTCTTCAAGGCCAGGCTGGATGGGGGTTTGAGCAACTTGGCATGGTGGAGGGCAACCCCCATGGCAAGGGGTTGAAACTGGATGATCATTAGGGTCCCATTCTAGGAGTCTGTGAAATCCAGTTTCCTCAGTCTTCATCCCACTACCTCCAAGCCTCACCTCAAAGGGCACCTAACTCCTCATATTTCCCCTGTTTGCCTCCTTTGTCAAAAAGTAACATGCACCTCTGCTACAGCTGCACAATTTACATTGTTTTGTTTTAAAAAAACAGGGAAAATATTTCCAATACTGTCCTTCATTTCTGGATTTGCTCTTACATGGTCTGTGGGGCCCTGCTGCATAACAAGCATTTTATCCACAGCACAGAGCAGCAGCAAAGCTGCCAGAGCCAGGTACCTGCCTGCATCACTGAACTGAGGAAGGGGGCAGAAGGAACAGGGCAGAGGTCTGTCCCACAGAATAGAGTGTGAATATATAAACATGTATACCCACACACATTTATCTGTGCATGTAACTTGCACCACCCAAGTTAACTCACTTATTTTGTTTACTCCCAGACAGTGAGCATGCATCATGTGATGTGACCATTTATCCTCAAGTGACAAAGTACTAAAACGAAAAACAGTTGTGGAAAGTTATAAAGTACCACAAACAGCTCTAAATTAATAGAATTTGGTATTGTGCATTGCCCAATTCTTTCTGTAAGCATTCATACACCGGATCTTGTTTCTATTAACTGGAATCTATATTAAATTATAAAATAAATAAACCCATTCCCCAGAGGCATGTAAACAAGGCTGTTGCCCAGATCCATGTTGCCCTAATGCACATCAACCACTACTGCTCACAATATCGAAATATACTTGGGAATTAAATGAGAGAAAAAAAAAAGGCACTTCTTGAGTCCATTTCCTCTTCCAAGACACTTGTGGGAGGGAGGGCCCAGCAGCTTAGCAAAGGTTAACCTCACCAATTCCCTCCAGGCTTGTGCTGAAGAAAGAAGAGATTCAAGGTTTGCAATTCCAGAAATAGAAATCCTCCTTTGCAGACATTTTATTCTACCAGACCAATACACAGAAGCCAGTGCTGGATTCCCCAGACATCATCTTTGCCACTCCTTATCCTGCTGAGCCTTCCAGTCTGCCAAACTCAACCTTCCAATGCCTCTGGCTTCTTGGGAAGGAGAGAAGATGTTGTCAACAGACAAAAATAATAAAGTTCCTGAACTACCTGGACTATTGTCACATTTTTAGCATTTGAGTGTAAAAGTCCAAGGAACTGATGGGTAGAACAAGGTTTTGCTTATCTTGGTGTTTTGTACTAAGACTAAACTTCATTGTGAAACGCTCTTGCCTTTCCAAGTATCATTGGGAAATAAGGTAGGATGGTTTCAGGGTGGTGAACATGTACATGATTATGAAGAACTGGGAAGGTATTCCTTATTACAGGCTTTCCACAGACTTAAACTTAGAGAAAGTCTGCCTGAAGAGACAAAAGCCCACTTGCTGCTGCCAGGGCAGGGGGGTAGACCCAGAGTAGTCTCTGTCAATGTGTAACAGTGGTGGGCAAATGACCCTTACACTCCAAAACAAAGTCATTACAAAGCAGCAAGGTCTTAGTCAGACCTGAGAAATTCCTACAGGACACAGTCAGGAAGCCAGAGCAACTTGGCTTTGCATGCCTGCAGGATTAAGCACAGCCATCCAACACCGTACCACGGTCCTGCAGGACCAGGATCACCACCGGGCTGCAGCCTGGTGGTCACTGGAGCCAAAGCCCATCCCACCTCCACACACCAACCCAGCGAGGAATATTGCGTCATGAGGCCACGGGACCATATGGCAAGAGCACCTCTGAAGGCAGAATCAGGCAGCCACGAGAGCAGCAAGCTGACAGAAGAGGTAATACTCACTCTAAACCTTTTCTGTATCATTAGTGCTTGTGCTAATTACGATAACCAACAGCAGCAGTCACTCTGATGGGAGGGCTGAACAGAAGTGACACAGCTGTCAACACCGTTCAAAGAACTAAAGCCTTAAAAGTTGGTCGTTGTGGGGGCAGAACAGAATCCATGCAGCAAGATGCACAGGACTGCAGCTTTTTTAGGGCAGAGAGCTTCAGAGAGCAAGTACAGCTGATGCAGACATTAAAAAACTAAGCGCTTTTGCCTGTTTCTCAGGGGGATTTAAACAGCAGGTGAGTGGGGCTGGTCTGTGGGACATGACCCTTTTTTATTTCAGCTATTTAGATGCAAATTGTTCCCCCTCCCTCCCCCTCTCAACACCATCTGTTAGCCCAGAGGTTTAGACCATGCCTAGGAGGTAGCTTTTGGGGGAGGGGGATGTAGATAAAGCATTGAGAGAATTTCAGTTGATGCCTTTATTTCCTCTAGGGTATAGTTTTGGGGAGAGAAAGAAAAATCACTTTGCAATACTATAAAATAAAAATAGAATTTTTCCCTTATTCTACAGCACACTTTTTTTACTGACCCCATGGATTTCCTGCCCTAGAAAGCATTCCTTGTCCAGCTTTTGGCCAACAAGCCACATAATATAGTGACATTTATAGCAGGTTGCTATGGTGTTAGCAAAGGGCATGAGCTGGTATTGCATGAAGTATCAGAGATTCAAGGAACTAAAGTCCTAAATAAGAATAATGAAGTCCTTTATTACAAGGCACAGTATTTAATGTTCTCTTAGTGCTAGTGAAGCTGCCTCATCTCTGTCTGACTTTCCCAAGTGAACAGCAATGTACTTTCAAGAACTGTTGAGAGCTTTGATCCATTAAACACTTCACCCAGGCCTCTAAATTCTTTATAAAGGAAAGATTATGGGTGACAGCAGAGAGTCCACTCTCAGGAAGTCAGAAGATGCTACAGCGTTGGAAGTGGTGGCTAACAGACCAGGTAGGCGTGCTGCCACTCAGTGGGATGTGGACAGGCTGCAGAAATGGGCCAACACCAACCTTTGCACTTCAGCAAAGGAAAATGCAAAGCCCTGCTGCTCAGGAGCATGGACTGGCAGCCAACAGGCAGAAAGGAGGCAGAAAAAGCAGAGAAAGGCCTGAGATTCCTGGTGTACATCAAGTTGACCATGAGCCTCCAAACCACCTTTGTAGCAAACAAGGTCAAGAGCATGTGGGCTGCATTAAGAAAAACAACTTCCAGCAGATCAAGGGAGGGGATCCTTCCCCTCTGCTCAGGGCTGGTGAGACAAATCTGGAGTGCTGGGACAAGTGCTTCCCTCCCCAGTACAACAGAGACATGGACATACTGCTGAGAGTCTAGCAAAGGTCCACAAAGATAATAAAGGGACTGAAGTATCTGGCATATAAGGAGAGGCTGAAGGAGCTGGGACTCTTCAGCCTGCAGAAGAGAAAGTTCAGAGGTGTCTTCTCAATGTGCATAAATACCTGATGAAGGTGTAAAGAAGATGGAACCAGGCTCCTCTTGGTGGTATCCAGCAACAGGACAAGAGTCAGTGGGCACAAACTGAAATACAGGAAATTTCATTTAAACATAAGAACAAGCCCCACAACAAAAACACACCTTTTTTTTCTGGGTGGGGATGAGGGAAGATGGACACAAGACCACAGAACCCAGAAAACCACAGATTGCTTAGGAAAATAATGGGAATTTCCATCCTTGGGCATGCTCAAAACCCTACTGGACATGCCACTGAGCAGACTGTTGCAGCTGCCACCACATCAGGTGGGGAATTGGACTAGACTAGCCACACAGAGGTTCCTGCCAGCCTGCAATTCTGAAACTACAAGCCACACAAACTGACAGGGAAGCTTTAAAGCAGACAGATAGACAATATCATTCAAACTACTTGTCTGAAGCACAGTTTTACACCTCAGTATTCAAGGCCCCAGCTTAGCGATGAAGACAAAAGTGGTTGTGACAATCTTGAGCAGAAAATCAGCAGAAGAGTTGGGATCAGTACCATAACACCCTCACTATGAATTTTAGTGTGTGGAGCACAGTCCCAGTACTTGGGAGATGCCAGCTCTTGTCCCAGTTCTCACAGACCTCATTTGTGATCTTGGGGGCACAAGAGGGGGAGAAAGCCGAAGTGCTTCTTGTCTGCTTCACCCTCCTCCTATCAGTCAGTCACCTCTTTAAAGGAAAGGCAATTTGGATAGAGAGCACAACACATGAGAAGAATCCCCTCCAAGTGCTTCTGCAACTTCACAAAGCACAAGAAACATATCCTCTGGAGGAAAAAAAGGAAAAGAAAAGGAGAGCTGTGTACACAATCCTGATGGGGAGCTCAGAGGTAAAGGGGGGCATGGAAGGATTTGAAAACCCATCTTCCCCCTTGGAGTCCCAGTGATGGGACAGAAGAGCCATCCTGAGCTTGAAATATGAATAGACAGTGACCACCTAAAGGGAAATGGACAAGAAAGACAAAACAGTGTGGGCTTCAGAGCCTCAGCTGCAACTGAGCAAGTTCTTGGGGTGCCCTTGCGTAACATTTGAGGCTGACACAAGTTGACTTCAGTCAGATTTTAATGGTGATGCTCCACTGAGGTGCAGGAAAGAAGCTTTCCAGCTGGGAGAACCTTCTGCCAGACAAGATTTGCACAGCAACATTTTCTGAAGGGATTTGGGCCTTTTTCTTTTCTTAGTATTGAGATATTGTTTGATTTTCTTAAGTGTTGCCAACACAAACACAGTATCTTCCCTCTTTCTTGCAGAGAGAGATGAAGCCAGAGCAACATATGATCTCAATCACTTGGTGATAGTCAGGAACTTCAGGTACCTACTTTCAGACTATTGACTTCTAAAATACATTTAATTCAATTTACTGACAATATACTGACAAAAGTTGCAGGCATTTCATAGAAACATTCTCCTAAAAAAGTAAAAATCAGTTGCCTGAGCAAACAGAATTTCAATAAATTTTTGCTGATGTTTTGAAATAATTTAAAGTTCTCAATTCAAAATACATATTCTCCATTTATGTAGAGTTTTCAGAACATCAGTGTTTCCCCTACAGAATGAGTGTCTTCTTCATGCACTGCTCTAAGTCACCAGCTAATTTCTGTTTCCAGATCTCTGGCATTTCACCAGCACTACTGAGAATCTAAAGAACAGTTACTGGAAATGTTTTTGGTTAACCAACTTCTTGTTCACAAATCTCAGCACATGTACAAACTTTAAGGGCTGCAATCCTCCAGTTTGATCTCTAGCACAAGACAGAGACATCAAGTCTCAGTCTTCTTGACTTTTAAAGGACAGCAGGGTCATCTGTAATAGCTGAGGGGTGTTGGCCTTAATGCCAGCAAGCCACCCACTGGAAACAGTGGGAGTTTAGCCCAAATTAGGATTTCAGGATTTATCCCTGTAACACTTCCCACACAGTACTACCTGACAGCTTCTGAAAACCGGCAAAATGTAAGGGACATGCCAACACCATCCCAGATGAGGTTTCCAAGGGTGTGTTTTGTAACAATTGAATTAAACCAACACCAGTCTGCATATGCACATATTCTCACAACTCCAAGGGGGTTTACCATGCTGATTTTAAAAGCACAGTGACTAAAAACACCTCTCTGATAGCTACTCAATGCCAAACAAACCACACTTTTAAAGGAGGAAAAAAACCCAACCCCAAACCACAAAGCATTTGCATCCAGGATATCATTTAACTTGTGCAATAATACCCCAACCTTCAGAGGCTTTTTAGAACTTTTTTACAGCACTCAAATCCCCATCTTTTCCCACCCAATACCTCCAGAAGTACCCTAAAATAGCTACTGCCATGCCCAACATGATCTGGGAATGGTGGATGGGTTTACAGCCAGGAGGCACTGAGGTCTGAGGCCAGTTTCTGCCCACACAGTGCCTTTGAACCCAAATCTAATGGTATTGATGCTCAGGAAACCAGTTTACCACTGGCTGATGAATTTTCCCATCCCTGTCCCACTCTTCACTAAGCAAATATTGACCAGGTAAGTATGTGCCAGAGCTGAGTGTTTCTCCTGAGGGAAACATGTCTGTGAGCCCGTTCAACCCAATCTGGCCTTGATCCTGTGGGGAGCTGAGCAACAAGGAACTCGAGCATCCCAGGGCCCAAAGGCTCTGTGCAGCATCACATGGGGGGGCCTGGGTCCTGCCCAAACTGAAGCCCCTGGTTTTTCAGATAGCAGCATAGGGTCTGTAGCATCTAATTCTTAAAAAAATCCTTTGTTTGGATCCCTGGAGGCAGCAAGGGTTTGCACAAGACAGGGTCAACACCTATGGTGCAAGTCAGATGGTATCCTTGTAAATAACCAATGCAGCAGCTGGGATGCAATAGGCAAGAGAAGCAGCCTCTTCAGCTATCACAGCATCTCCCTGACAGCAACCAAAAGAAAATAACCCAAACACACGATAAAAAAATAGTTTAAAAGACAGTCAAGGACAGTGGGGCTTTCAGAGACTGAAACACAACTCATTTTGGAGCAAGAGCACAGCTAAGTAGACACACTGCTAAAGAAACAAGACAGGTTCCACTCTAAAAGCAGCAGTTAGCAAATGACAGAAGACTTCCACAGGTTATTTGGTATGCTTGCATTTTTCCCTGAAACTAGTCATTTTTAAGAGGATCCAAATGCAGGAGAAGGAAAGAAGCCTGACTCAAAGAAAAAAAAAAAAAAAAAAAAAAAAAAAAAAAAAAAAAAAAAAAACCAACCAACCAACACACAACACCAAACCAAACAGAAAAAAAAATATCCCATAGTTGTCATGCTTATGACTTACATTCTCTAGACAGGAAATCTTTGGAGCAGCAAAAGCCTCTCTGCCCTTCACTTCACAAACCCTTGATATCATAATCACATTTTTAAAATATTGCCTTCTTGAATGATGCAGATTAAAAGGCATAGGTAAATCTCTGACATACTATTGAAAACCACACACCAGCACGAAACAGCATTTATCACACACAGGGCCATTAAACTATTACTTACAGTGCAATAAATGGTATCCACACGGATACCACTGTCACTGCCGAGCACAAAACTGAGGAAATTCCTTGTCCCCGGCCCCTGGGGCTTGAGTGAGAGAAGCTGAACTGCTCCTGCTTGAAGCAGGGTTTTGTCCTGCAGAAACACTGCAGCATCCCAGCTAACACAGCAATTGTCCTGTAATTATCATGCACACTTTATAGTCAGTGGAACAAAAGGGACCTGCCACTTCAAAAGTAGTTTTCAGGGCAAAACCAGAGGAAAGCTTTTCAAATGATGACTGTGAAAGGACAAGGAGAGAAGATGGTGCATTTTTATGGGTCAGTAAAGGCACTGCTGAAACAACTGTGGCGGGGATGGTCATAGGAGACCAGGGTCCATTTGCCACACCAAAAGTGGGTTTCTTTTCACAGAGTTAATGCACTTGTCAACCACTCAGACACAGCCTCAAACAAGAAGGCAGCCTGGCAAGACAGAACAAGACACCCAGCTGGCTCCACAGTCTAGACAAAAACTTGCTTCTCTGAAGCTTTTATATTTTCCCTTCCTCTTCCAAAGTTAAAATTGGAATGGTATCAGTTCCTTTCCCAAACGGAAAGCCCTCTGAGAGCAAACCAGATTTTGAAGCTTTCTAGCAACTACACAGAGCAGGCCGCCAGAGCTTGCTGCTTACGTGTCTGAGTTCAGGGCATCTGCAGGGTAGTCTTGGGATCAGAGCTACAGTTGGATGCTCTCCAGAGGTATTTTAGGAGAAGAGAATCAAATTGCCACACAAACGTAATTGCCAAGTTTCCGTCTACTGTTTCAGCAATTTGCTTGACACGTTTAATTTCAGAGGAGAGAGTGGTAGAGTAATATGTTGTTTTTATTAATAAGTCCAAATTCCCTAGCACAGCATTCATACCTTTGGTATGGGGCAGGATTCTTTCAAGTTCTGCTTTTGATAACAGAAAGCATTACAAATTCTTCATGATGCCTGGAAAAAATATTTGGGCAGACTGAGTTTAGGGCAGCCATTGAGAAAGGTGCAAAGCAATATTCTTAAATTATCTATTTAAACTACCTATCAAAATCTACGAATCTGGACAGAGAATTCTGGTTCTCTGCTTTCTCTTCAAAAGTCCATTCAGAAAGCCAACCTTCAAGACACCTGTTGAGTATCTGGTCATTTCTTTACCTGATGCTTTTAATTCCTGTGGCCCACACAGAGCTAACTCAGCTGGGAAAAAAAAAATTCCTTGCCTTTTACCCCACAGAATTTAGGAGAGTTCAAATTCCGATCCCTTTTGGAAAGGCTGTCCAAGATCAGCATGTTTCTATGCTCCCATCACCAACTCATTGTCCATCCAGCTCTTACCCATTGCACCTCTCCATTTCCAAGCCTACTGACATCTCACAGCATCCCAGAGAATACACTGAGATCATCTGAATGAACCAATATGCATTTGGATCATCTGTTAAACCCACAAGACATCCACTGTCAGAAGATCCACAAAGAGTGGAGAGTCAGTGTGTATGACTTCCTCTTCATCACTTCTTTTAAAAATATTTCAGTCCCAATTCCTACAGAACCAGAATGTCACCTAAAGAGGACTATTTACCTTCAGAGCCACATGAAAATTCAGGTTTTCAAGCAAAGCTGAGCTATCAAAAAGCCAAGTTGCTTATACATCTCATTTTCATTACAGAGAAGAAGTGCAATATTGTTTGTTAGACTCTGCACATGTGAACTGTTCCTCTTCAACATTTCAGAGCAAAGAAGTAAATAAAGTTTTCATCTAGAAAGTGAGAAGAGATTACAGACCTCTAAAAAATCACAAAAGCCATGTCATTCTGTAATGCTGTTCACAAGAAATGTGCTCTACCTTCAGGAGCCTGTCATTTGGATTACTCATTTTTTAAACATGAAAGCTGTATCCCAACACTGACTTTCAATTCTTAGAGCATTTTGGTCTGAAAATGATTGACCATAGCAAAAAAAAAAAAAAAAAATCAAGCCAAAGAGTGTAGCAAGTGGCTTCAGAGCTTTTTAGCAGGTATATGATTTCAAGCACCAGTTTGATATACAGTTCAACATCCAAAGACACAGGAAGCACCAACTCTAAGCCGAAGATGGGGCAAGTCCCAGCTTACAGTCATATAAAGGCAACAAAAATCCATTTTCTCTCTCCAGCTCTCTAAAGTTCTCTCCTTTCTTGAATCTTTGGAAGAAGGGCATTTTTTTCCTGCTCTATTCCACTTTACGTGGGATTTCATGTAAGTGGAAATTCCACCTTTCACGTTACCTTTTGGCACAATCTCCACACCGGAAGATAGATTTAAGCAGATCTTGAGCTTGTAAAAACTGCACCTCCCTACTCCACAAGTTAGACAAAGTGCTCCAAAATCATACTCTGTGTAGTAACAGAAATTAAGATTTTACCAGTTTCCTCAGAACTCTGCAGAGCCTGTGAAAAATCATTTACATTTTCAAGTCACAAACACCACTGGCCCCATCAGCCTCCCAGACTCAAGAGTGGTTTTACAAAGAGTGGGTCACACTTCAGCAGGCAATCTCCAAGCCCTGAGCAAGAACAACGCTGGCCAGAGCTGCGACAATGCAAAAGTGACAGGCAGCACTTGAGCACAATCTGGTCAACAGATACTGCTTACAGACCCCATGAGAGCTCCACTAGAGATACTAGAGGAAATATTTTTGTAGAAATCCACTCGCAGGCACAAAGGTGGAGAAAGAAATGGCACAAAGCTCTCAAGCACTGCTTTGCTTGCCCTTGTACGAATGAGAGAAGCCCACAGCAGCACAGACTGCAGCATAAGCATGAGCCACACATGAACACTGTGGTCTTTCAGTACCCAAACAGTGTCTAAAAGAAATCTGGAGGGGAACTGTTTATGAGGGCAAGTAGTGATAAGACAAGAGGAAAAAGCTTCAAGCTGACAGAAGGCAGGTTTAGATTTGATATTAGGAAGAAATTCTCTACTGTGAAAGAGGTGAGGCACTGGCACAGGTTGCCCAGAGAGGCTGTGGATGCCCCATGCCTGGCAATGTTCAAGGCCAGGTTGGATGGAGCCTTGAACAATCTGGTCTGGTGAAAGGTTTCCCTGACTTATGGCAAGGGGTCGGAATGAGATGATCTTTGAGGTCCCATCCCACCCAAACCATTCTATGATAGGTAGCCTGGCTCCAGGCAGCTTCACCTAGTTAAGCCATGACACTGCCCATGCTCCAAATGCACCTCCAATGGCAGTGAAGATGGAGCTGCAAAGCCAAGTGACAAAAATTTCAATGTGATAACACAGTTTCAACAGACTTTCAACCACAGCCCCAGTTTCCTCTAAAAATGAAAGGCTTCAATGAGATAACTCAAGCAATTAAACCTACACAAAGCCTTGAGTCACTTGCTGGGTCAAGATCCAGCTGATTCCAAGAATCTGTATGCAGGCTGCTTACCCAGAAATTAACCTACTGCCTCAGAAAGTGTTGCTTAATTTAGAAGAGTGATTACTTACAGCACCTGCTGCTAGCCTCGCAGCCCCATACGCCACCTCCTCCAAAATTAATGCTAAGTCTTCTAAAATTATTTACATAAGTAATTAAAGAAAGAACTAAAAAAACTGTGCTAAATGTAAAACACAACAATCAGCTGGGTTATCAGCAGCAATTGAAACTGTAATTTCCAAAGTAAATAGTGTGAGTTAAGGCAGTTTGAGCTGAGGTTGCACAGCCAGTCCTTGCGGCAGACTCCCTCCCTCAGCCAGGAATAAACAGCAAACACTGCACAGGAGACACACACCAAATTGTGTGTGTGTACATGACACACCACCTCAGAAGCAGCCCCACACAGCACAAGAACCTTTGCAAAAGAGGTGTCCTGGCTTTAAAGCCACACTACTTTAGGCTTTAAATCTAAACCAAACCACAACAGCCTTGTCATGCAAGCAAAGAGCCTCTAACAGTAGCTGAGGACTGAGGTCAGCAGGCAATGGAGAGAAGGAAAGAAGAGAAGAAAGGAGGACCAAAGCAGCTTGATTCCCAAGGCTTAGCACTTCTCTAGAAGTTTCTGTTCACATCTAGATATAGAGACTCAAAATAAGTACCCAGGCCCTAACAGGATATGTCCAGGAATGCTGAGGGAGCTAACAGATGCCATTGCGAGGCCAGGCATTTTTGATCAATCATGGCAACTGGCAGAAGGGCCCACAGGCTGGAGGAAAGCAAATGTCAATCCTGATGTTCCAGAAGATCCAGGGAACCACAAGTGGGCCTACAGGAACCTCATGAAGTTCAACAAGGAGAAACACAAAGTTCTGCACTCAGGGAGGAACAACCACATGTGCTGGGTGTCACCCAGATGGAAAACACTCTGGCAGAAAAGGACCTGGGGGTCCTGGTAGTGACCAAGTTGAGCATGAGCAAGCAGTGGGTCCTTGCAGCCAAGAAGGCACATGGTATCCTGGGCTGCATTAGGCCAAGTACTGCCAGCAGGTTTGAGGCAGATGAACCTTCCCCTCCCCTCAGCACTGGTGAAGGCACACCTGGAGTGCTGGGTCCAGTTCTGGGCTTTCTTGTGTGAGAGGCACACAGACCAGAGAAGTCTGGCAAAGGGCCACAAAGATGCTGAGGGGAGCATCTCTTCAGTGATGAAAGGCTGACAGAGCTGGGAGCGTTCAGCAAGATAAGAGCAGGCTCAGGGGGATCTCATCAACGTCTGTAAATACCTGCAGGGAGGGTGCAAAGGGGACAGAGCCAGGCTCTTGTCAGTGATGCCCAGTGCCAGGGCCAGAGGCCATGGGCACAAACTGAAACACAGAGGGCCCCTCCGAACATCAGGAAACATTTTTCACTGTGAAGGTGACCAAGCACTGACACAAACTGTCCAGAAAGGTGGTGGAGTCTCCATCCTTGGAGATATTCTGTCTGGGCACAGTCCTGGGTAACTGGCTATGGGTGGCCTTGCTTGATTACAGCAGGTTGGGCCAGATGACCTCTGGAGTTCCCTTCCCACCTCAGCCAGTCTGTGATTCTGTGAAGACATGTTCCCAAAGGTGTACGGGCATCAAGAAGAGCCTTTCCAAGAGGCAATGCAAACTTTTACCTCAGTTTTAACTACTGAATGCATATTTTTTATTCTGCTTGGAAAACAACGACGTTTCAGTAATGGTAGCTGAGATGTTGCTTCCTTCCAGGAGAAGGGGTCAGAATTAAAGATGTAACCCTTTACCACACAGGTCAGTTTCAGAGAAGAGTCAGCCCACTCACTTGTGTGCACGCAAATTGGAAGCAATCTGCATTTGGGGGCTTATTTCTTTTCCTAATCAAAACAGAGGTTATTTGCAAAAATTCAGCTGGGATCTAAAAACCCACTTCATGCACTCAGAAGGACTTTTTCAGCAGCTTGAAAACATCCACCAGTCTATGCCTGCTTCCTCCCCTGACCCATATATATCAAACTCTAAAAGCCACAAGCGGCCTATACAGAAAAGTTTGCCTTTTAGGAGATGGAACAAAGAACATAACATTCCTGTCTGAGTGCAACAAAAACAGTTTGAACAAGATTTCAAAAGGTCGCAGTCATTACAGCCTCCCAGAACCAGAGGCACCCAGTTGCAATTCAAGCTACACAGCTCATGTCTTTCAAGCCCAAAAGCTTGGCTAAGTTTGCAGGTCTTTTGGGGACACTAAGCAAAGTACCGGAGTGCCTCAGCTCCAGACATCAGCTGTCTCAGAAGCCAAAGCAAGCAAAGTAAAACTCAGAGTACTGAGGCTTAGGAGAGCTGTGTGGGCAAAATCTGACTTCACCCGTTGCTTTGCAGCTGTGTAGCAGGCCCAGAAAGCATCACACTCCATACTATTCCTTAGGGTGTTCTTATTTCCCTGCTTATGGCTTACATATTGAAGCATCTTCTAATCTGTACAGCTTTCCAAAAGAACCCTCTATCTGCTGTTTCACTGTGCAATGAATTAATGAAGGTTTGATATAAATAAATAGCCTGAAATTATTTTGGAAGAGAAAATGTACAAGAGTTGCTCCAGAAAAGCATACAACTCCTCCTTCCCCCACCCCCTTGGCCAGCTCTGCCTATACAAGAGGCTTATAAAATTTCAGGAGTATTTTCTAAATTTTAAGTACTGCACAGAAAACCATTCATGCATAAAACACTCCTCAGTGATAAAACATTACCAATGTGGGTGAAAGAACAGCTTCTGCCAGGAAACACGGAACACCTGAAAGTGCACAGTAGCTCCACTACACTTCTATAAACTGAGGACATCACTGAAGCGAGTTGAGAAAGGTCACACGGGTTTACAGCAGAGGAGAAACACATCTTCCAGGCTTCTGTCTTGTTCTGGTTCTGCACCTGCAACCCTCCAACCCTCTGCTAATTTTGCAAGCGGCACTGGAGCAAGGCACGGAGCGGGGATCTGCTGCTGGAACAGGCTGCCAGGCAGAAGCTGCTGGGGCTGGTACCACACTCAGAATGGAAACAGCTCAGAAAGCAAGAGGAACTGGCAGCGCTCTGCCATCCTTATCCATCTTCTGTGCAACTTTCCCAATCAGACATTGGCACTGCTCACTCCTTTGCCTTTCCACCTGATTGAGCCTCACAGATCTGCTCCCAGTTGAAACTACCGAGCGATTACAACACTTAATCCTGCTCCCTTACAGGGCACAAGTTGCATAAAGCAGAGATTTAGATCACTGCTCTTGGAACAGCTTATAGTGCTCTTGTTCCGACCACCTATGCCAGGAATGGAGTTTTCATGTCACAGAAGCATAGAGTCATTAAGATTGGAAAAAACCTTTTAAATCATCAAGTTCAACTCCCAACCCAGCACCACCACCATATTCACCATTACACCGTGTCCTCAAGTGCTGTATTCACACATTTTCTGAACACTTCCAAAAATGGTAACTCCACCACTTCCTTAAGCAGTCTGTTCCAATGATTTACAACATTTTGATAAAGAAAAATTCCTAATATCTAATCTACACCTTCCCTGGCATACCTTGAGGCCCTTTCCTTGTGTTCTGTTAAGATGAAGGAAACGGTCAGGCCTCTTTCACTGGAAAAACATTTCACCATCAGACATTTCTCTACAGCTTCTGCACTCTGAGGTGCTTAAAGCCCTCAGCACACCCCCTCAGACTGACACAACTGACATTGACCTTGTTCCCCACTTCCCTCACTTCACCCCAGGCTGAATCTGTTAACCTCCAATCAAAGCACATGCTCCAACCTATGAACTCACCCCAAAGCAAAGCACATCCAAGCTGTGACATGACCATCGCATTCCTTCCTCTCAAAAGTGCACTCATTTATGTTGCTCTGCTAAACAGATGAAGGACATCTATTCCCACAGGCTTACCTTTGCTCCACCTCCTTGCTAATCTGTTTTCCTCCTTCCCCTGGAGATTGGTGGCAGATGCCCACCTGGGGCTGCAAAGCTCCAGCATCACCAGTTAATTCCATCAATTTTAACTAAACACTTTTCAGATCAATGCCAGGAACTGCCACTTCAATTAAACATTAAGAGCTAAGCATCAAAACCCTCCTTTGAGTCATGTAAGATTCTGATAAGAGAAGCCAAATTTCTAGACACTCTCTAGAGCCAGCTCTTGGGGAAGAAGCAGGAAGAGAACAAAACCAACAATGTCCTCATGCAGTGGCATCATGCCAAACCTCTCTAGGCTTTTGGCACCAGAAAAAATTGCCAGCTACCACCAGATTCAGCAGGAATCAAGCTGAAGATCTCAGCTGTGCAGTCTATCAGCAGTTCAGCTTCTTCAACCACTCCGAGGTTCTAATAACAGCATAGTAAAACTATCTCCAGTTTGAGACTTTCTTAAAGGGATGCTTGCTTCAGTCACCACAAGCAAGCAGCAGGTGCTAACAACGTGCCAGGTTTGACTCATAAACTTCATTAGCCTCTTTACAGAGTTTGTGGTTTGTTTTTCATATTTCTCTTCGAGCACACTGAAAGAGATCCTCTTTTATTTGTATGCCTCACTTCCAGTACAGTTCCAGCAACAGCTGAGTTTTAACGCCTTTATCACTTCTTTTTTCTTAACAGGAAAACAAATAAACAAAAGGCCACGCGCACACACCCTGGATTTTCCCTCCTTAATGGTACAGAAACATTTCACTCATCTGCTCCCTGTCCCTTTCAGATTTTACAACTCAGAACGAATTTCAGCCAACAGCATTTGTTTGTGACTTCCAGTGCCATTTGTTTTCTTTCTCAAGGATTCAGAGAACCATCTTGACCCAATCCCATTAGTACTGCTATTAAATTAGCAACTCAGCTGGCTGGTGGGGATCACACTTTGATCATAACAGGGACCCCTGTTCCAAGGAGATGAGTAAACCAAGTGTTGCAATACAATACCCTGGCAACAGTTGTCTGAGCCAGCAACAGGACATGGCTGAAAGGGCTTGGAAGCAGATACACATCCCATTTGGCCACTCTCACTACAGGGACAACCACCTCAGGCAGAGCTGCAACAGCCACCCCAGTATCTGCCCAGAACCACAAATTAGTGGCCCAAAATGAAGCTGTGAGGAGGCAGTGCCTCTGCATTGGTTCAATTCCTCTGGCTGTCAACCAGCTTGGAGCAAGTCCCACAGGTAAGGAAAAGCTAAGAGATTGGAATCAGGCCTCCCATCGGTGAGGCAACCCGATTTCACTGCCCTTTTCATCAATCCCTCAGGGCTGTTTTCACTCTCTCATGAGAATCTGGGATATAGTTATGTAAAACAGATTCCTCACCCTTAATTAAAATAAAGTTCACATGCACACCCTGCTGAAGGCAGCATTAAAAAAAATTACTTCTCTGAGGAATAAGTCACTTCTTATTAAAAAAAAAAAAAAAAAATCTCATTGTGCACACAAGGGAGTGTCAAACACTTGCCAGCCACCTGGATAATTGCTTCCTATGAAAAACTGCAGAGAGCCCTGGGGAAAGGAAGGGTCATGCAGAGATTCTTGCAAAGGCAAGAGTCTTGCAAAGTGCAAGTGGGATTTGCCCTGCACAGGTGAGTGCCTGAAAGCCTGTCACCAAATTCTATCTATTCTGAGGCTACACTGCACTAGTATGGTCTTCCACCCATTTTAAAATCAAAGCCCATCGTCTTTAATCAAAAATTCCCTGGCTGTAAAAGCATGAGAGCTGATGGTTCATATTAGTTTTTACCTCCTGACTTTGTGATTTAAACCTATGTGCCTTCCCTTCCTCCCATATGGAATAGTCTCAACTATTTTAGCTTCTTTTTGGAAGGTAGCCCTTTTCTTTGCCCTTTCTGCAATGCCACTGTACTCTGCAAGAAATGTGGAGACCAGAACTGCACATCATCCACAAGATGGATGCATTGAGCATTTAAACCAAAGCTAAATGGTGTCCTTCATCACTTTCCCAATGAGGATGGTGGCGTTTCTGGTTGCTGCTGCAGAGATGTTTCCCTCTCCATCATAAGATGTGAAATTGTCCCAATTTTTTTTACTTCCTATGATCCATGTGGCTTTCAAACCATAAAAAAGCCCTCTCCTCCAAACTTACAGGAGCTTAAGGTGTTGACAGAAGTTTTCTGAAAATCCAAACATCTTACATCCACTTTAACCCTTCCTTATTGATACCCCACAGAACTTCATGGGATTGGGCAGGAGGATTTTCATGATTTTCATTTTCAGAAGCCACACTTGACTTTCCCAAGAGTTAACACTTCTCTAAATATTCAGAGATCCTTTCCATTCCTGGTAGCATGACTCTGTTTTGTTGTTCCCAGGATCCCCTCTAGAGCCCTTTTTATAGCTGGGAATCACACTGGCAGCTCCCCAGTCCTCTGGCACAGCGGCTGTCTGTAGTGATAAATTATACAGCTTGGCCAGCAGTTCTGCAGTTTCACATTCAAGCTCTTCAGGACTCTTGAATGCCATCCAGCTCTGGTGACTTATTAACATTTATCTGTTTGGTCTGTTTTTTTCCTTTAGTAATTATCTCAAATTAGTTTATCGATCTACTGGCTACAAAAAGTGCACTTGACATGGGAACAACCCCAACACCTCCAGCAGTTAAGACTTGATATTTTTTAATATCAAGAGATATTCTTTATCATCTTCAAGTAGCTTTTTTACACCTTTGACGTCAAGCACCCCCCAAGATACCCAAATTTCATTGGATTATATCCTCACACATATAATAATTTATGTCCTAGTGGATGTAAGTGATGTCCTAACATCTCAGAAGAGCAGTCCCAAGACAGACTCTTTTACCTACCTGTGCCCTGGGCAGCAGCTGCCACCCTGCTTTTCCCTCCTGCTGAAAGTTTCAGGTACCACAGGAGATCAGTGAGACTAAACTGTGTCACCATGGCAGCCAGCTGTAAGGCAGGGTGGAAATCCAAGCACTAACAATCCAAGTCTGGGACAGGAGCTATTGAGGCCCAAAGCAGAGTTTCCCAAAGCTCCTCCTGTCTGGGAAGGCTGGCACAAATGGAAAGCAGCTTTTGTGTGATGTGATGACATTTATAGACGCCAGACAATCTGAGGTGCAAACAACTGCAGATTTTAGTGGTTTACCCTGACTGAAGTACTAAAGCAGCACTTACCTTCCTTGCTGCCACACAAAGTGCTTCTGTTCCTCACCAGCACATCCCTGTAACACTCACGAGGTTCCGTGAAAATTCTCCTTTTGGATGAGGCTGTGTGTGAAGCTACCTGCCTGCACAAGCACTTGCAGAGTAGAGCCTCAGTTTTCCTCTTCCACACCCTCCATTCCTTGGCATTTGTACCCTTCAGAAGCCCATGGCAGTCCTGCCCTCCTACTTATTTTATAAAAACTACACGAGTATATAGCTTTTATCTTCCTCTTGCGTCAATCCCTCCAACCCCAAAGTCACTTCTGTTGCTTTCCTTCAACTTCCTTCAGTTTATCTACTAGAAAGTAACAAAGATCAAAGGCACCATTACATCACAATAAAAAAATCCCCCCACCCCTCACACTGATTAGCAACATCAGACCCAATTTTCAGAAAGATATTTAAGAGTTTTTTTAAAATACTTTTCCAGCTTAGGTGCCAAATCCCAACAGTTTCCGAGGGAATCAAGCGCCCACGCGATTTCTGGATTCCCACTAGATGCCTACCCACATCTTTTAGTACGTAACCACATGAAACACCACTTTTGTTCTCAAGGTTAGGCTCCCAAGTGCTGCTAAGACAGTCCCTGAATGTTCCCACTGAAACACACAGGCTACTGTGAGAGTTATGTCTCCTGGTTAGGGAGAGGAAAAAGAAAAATAAGGAAAAGAAAAAGAAGGGGGGGGGGGGGGGGGAAGATGAGAAAAAGGGGAAAAAAAGAAAGAAAAAACCATCCACAACTTTTGGTTTTTGTTCTTTCATGCCAGGCAGATCTTACCAAATACCTGCTGCACAGCTCCTGCCAGATGAAAGCTTTGTTTTCATCTTGGCTATGAATTCTGAGGCACAGAGCTGGCTGAAGTCTTTCTAAACATATTGCAGGGTATTGAGAGATAACATGACATTATGCTGTATCAGAAATGTGTTTTCCAACTCCTCCTGTGCCTGCTGCTTCTCTGCTTGCCCTTTACACCTATATGACACAACTAAGCATATTATTTCTCCAGCACAGCGTGCTCACTGTGAGCCTTTACTGGCAGTGTTTAGGTGGAAAGTGACAAGAATCACAGCATCTCCATGAAAAAGCCATGAAAAATGTGTACAACTCCTACACTCTAGCACTTTGGCTATGAAGTGGAGGACTGCAAGGTAGAAGGGGAACAGCAAAACAGCAGGATTATTTAATTTTGTGAGACTGGCTCCAGCATTAGCAACTTAATTCTGTCTCCGTAAAAATACAGTTCAAGTTGAATACCAGAAGAAGTTTGGGCCCAGGTTATAATCATTGTTTCAATTCTGAAAAACCTCTCAAGAATACCTATAACACTTACACAACACAAGACATTATCCAGATAGGTGATGGGAAAATCCCAGAAGTGCTCTGCTACACTAACAAATGAACCCACTAGGCAGAGCACGGAAGTCCCTACAGCATGGCAGGGATTACAAGAACTATTCCTCCATATGGAATCAAAGCAGGATTCAGTGCAACACAACAATGGGATGGGGAGAAATGCATGATCCAGTTGTGATTTTTAGTCAAGGTCTTTCTTACAAAGACATTTATTAAAGACAGCTAGAGAAGAGTCAAAATCAAAAGGCTGAGAAAGCTGGCGTTGTTCAGCCTGGAGAAGAGAAGGCTCCAGGGACACCTTAAAGCCCCTTCCAGTACCTAAAGGGGGCTACACAAAAGTTGGAGAGGAACTTCTGACAAGCCCATGGAGTGACAGGGCAAGGGTGAGGGGGTTGGTCTTAAGCTGAAGGAGGGTAGGTTTAGGTTCGATATTAGGAAGAAATTCTTTACTATAAAAGTGGTGAGGCACTGGCACAGGTTTCCCAGAGAAGCTGTGGATGCCCCATCCCTGGAAGTGTTCAAGACCAGGCTGGATGGGGTTTTGAGTAGCCAGCTCTAGTAGAAGGTTCCTTGCCCACGGCAGTCAGGTTGAAAGTAGATGACCTTTAAGGTCATTCCAACCCAAGCAATTCTATGATTCTATAAAATCCACTCTGCACTAAGGACTTTCAGATCTGCAGCATAAGCAGGTCCCACAGGAGCTGACTGGGCAGGTGCTGGAGGTTCAGAGAGCTGGGAGACAGAGGGATATAGGAACAAAATAAGCAAAATAAACAGCTGTACACAGCAGGCCCCACAATGACAGAGTAAAAAGGCACTTACTTGTGCGTCAGTTCTGAGGAGCCACTGGGTCTCACCATGTGTCTTACAGACCTCACTTCCAGCTCTCAGACCTGCAGGCAGCTCCGTGATCTTTAACACTACACCACAGCTACAGTCACTCACACTGCTTTGCAAAGTTTCCTGCCAGGTCAGCTCACAGCCAAGTGCTGAAAGGGAAAAGCACCCTTGCCTTTGGATGGCTGTGTGCCACGATGAGCTCAGCTGTGTCAAGCTTCACCCTCCGATCTCGGCTCCTAAGGAACTCAAGGGAAGAGCACACTCCCAGCAGGTGGGGAGAGATCCCTCCTGTCCTTTCATCATGCACTCAGTCTCCAAGAAAATGCAAGTTCAGAATTATACTTTTAATGTTAATTTTGAGTCGACCACATCAAAAGGGAAACAGCTGCCAAGGGCCACATCCTTGCTTTATAGTTAAGGGGAGGAGGGGAGCACAAGCTGGTTTTGAGAAAAAAAGCACAACACAAGCTTCTCATATGCTGGTCGAGAAGAATCTTAAGTCAACCACAGTCTCCTCCAAAATTAGTAGTTAATTCATTAGGAATTTAGAGCCCTCACAGAGAAAGCTTTTATGCTGAAACTAGCACAGGTTATGCTTTATAGAAAACCCTTTCCATGCTCACCCCATTCACACTGCAGAGGAAAGAAAAACAACGCTGACGAGAGCCCCGCCACAGAAGGGAAGCACACGAATCCATGAGAAAGGAGATGCAGAGCACAGAGATCAAGCATGCTCATCATCTTGGATTTCAGATGATTTACCTACAGGTACAGGAAAGTGCAGATGGAACAGGATCTCAAGCCTTCAAAAACAAACACAGCTACACCACACTGATGAGATGAGATCACCTTGTTGAAGTCACTGCTCCTCAATACTAAGCCAAAATAACAGGGTGGGATTTGAAATGCAACATCATCAGAAACACAAAGCATCCACTGTAATATTAGCTTGCAGCTATGATGTAAAAAGGAGAAAGTTACTTGCTGCTCAGGTGAGATCCTTTTCACCTTCATGACCATTACATCCTAAACTGCATGTTTACATATTTAAGCCATATGTCATCATGTGATGAAATGTTTTTGAAACAAAAAAAAAAAAGCCCACACAAACACTGTTGGTGGCATTTGGACTAGGTCCCAGGATGAATAAGTACTGGATCAGAAGGCAGGAAGGGCTCCTGCAGGATATACCTAGTGTTAGAAAGAACTGGCTCTTAAAAAAAACACAAAGGTCACCTAGAATAAAATTGATTATGTGAATTAAACATGAAAAAAAAATGATCCCAATGATCACCTAATGAACTGCAGGAGATAAAGGAAATCAAGCTGAGTGCATTCAATATTAGCATTTTTCTAAAGTAGCAAATAACTTTAAAAGAAGCCTTTGCCTGCAAGAAAAGACATTTTCGGTTGGACAAAGTAAATGACTAAATTCTTACCATTTTTTACAGCTCATCACTTCTGAATGTTTTTCTTTTGCAACTCAAGGACATGTTTCAGAGACACACAAAACAAATTATCTGCTGGCATTCTGAAGTCTAGAAGGTAGTGAGATTTTTGATCTGCCCTTGCAGCCTTCTCCTGCCCTGACACCCCCAAACCCCCTCTTCATGGTGAGTAAACTGGAAACAAGCTTGGGAGGGGGCCTGTTAATATGAGCTGGCAGGACACTGCTTCAGCAAGTGTGACTTTGATGTGAAAGCCAGCAGCCCTACTATGACAGTGCAGTGAGTCACCTGATGACAAGGCACTGAGGCATTTAGAGATGGATTTTGAATTCTAGCAAGTGACACTGTTTTGCCTCCTCTAACGGGAGGATGTGCCTTTATTGAACCTGGAACCCAAACACCACCTGTGACCCTCTGCCTCCACTTAGAGACAGCCCACACAGAGGAATACACTGCTGCATATTTTCTGTCTTGCAGGAGAGCCCTGAAGGAATCTTGTTTGCTTTCTCCTCTTGAATCCTGCTTTTGTCATTCCCAGCCCTACCCTTACCTCTTCAGCCTTTCTAATGAAATCTACAGATGTAAATATTTCCAGATATCTCATCACCAAAACCACCTGCTTGATAGAGGAAGATAATGGGTTTCTTCCCCTATCCAGTCTTCGTCCTCCTCCCAAGCCCCAAAGAAGATGCTTTTTACTGGGCATAAAATAAAAAAATATTTTACCTCCCTGCTGCTCATCTATGCTTGCCCAGTATCTTGAGGATCACAGAAGTATGAGGAATCTGTTTCTCATCAGTCTTAGGAGTGGCCAGGGAAATTAAGATAGGCGGGAGATGAACAAGGTTTCTGTAGGAAGGCAAAAGGAAAACCAACAAACTAACAAACAATGCTTTAAGAGATATGATTAAGGAATGGAAGCAGAGCAAAGAAACCAAACAGGAAGAATACAAAAGTTAGTTCTCCCATACCTACTGCAAGTTAAGGTCAGTACTGTTGTCAGAGCTCCCAGAAATGGCAAAAGACGCAAGTCTGACACTGGAGGTTACAGCTCCAGATAAAATGTCAGTTTTATTTTATTCATACTCCTTAAACTCTGGTTTAGGAACATATGCAAAGGAATAAAAGCAGGCCTGGAAAAGTACTTCCAGTCTCACTTCTTCAGAGTCTTTTTGGCAGTGGCCTGGTAGTGCATGAGACTCCTGCTGACTGCTGTGAATGTGGTACAGCCTTTTTACTCATTCTCCCTGCTACCAAGGGAGTCAAAACTGCACAGAAGAATTTATAGCACACACAAATGTAAGAGACTGTAATTTTTCCCTGACACCTTATTACCAAGACATACAGGCTGATGCAACAATAAGAAATTTAATGAGACAGAAATTAAAATGCAGATTTTTATATTAGATCAATATAACTTTGAGACAATACTTGTTGCTGGTGCTGCAGTTTCCTCCCCTTCCTTCCCTCACAACTTTTCTGGCTTTCTGTAAGGCTATTCAGTGAAGACTTCAGAGAATTAAGTTATAATATAACATGCTAGTAACTCACTCTTAAGAGGTAGTAGATACCGTCACTTCCTCCACCCAAAATTAGGATCTGGAGGCTCAAAGCAAAGACTCTTTGTGCTTGAATCTCCCTATTTAAGTCTTCAAGGCACATTTGGATCAAATTCTGTCATTTCTCTCTACAGATAGGAGTGGGAGAAGTCTCTTTTATATGACACATATTTTTGCATAGCTTTTACATCTCCAGAATCTTGGAGCTTAACAGAAAGCATCAAACACCTTAGCACACACCCACAACTGCATACATTTTACCAAAGAACCTTACCAATCACTTTGATTATCAGAAAGGGAATGGTTTTGATGAAGGACTATGTGCTGTTATCACCATTTCATTTCTGTTCTCTCTTGAGTTCAGTTCCCAAAGCTTTTTCATTACCACTTGTGATCTGCTGTGATCATGAGACTTCCAGAGAAGCAGCACGGAAAGTGAGCACACATCTTATTCCAAAGTGGGACTGAAGATGAGCACAATGGCAGGGTAAAACAGGGATGGGAGCTGTAAGCTTGTGATTAACATTTTGTGGTTAAACAGGAAAATTATCTCTCCTGGGCAATGTGGCAAAAAAAAAATCAATCAAACTTATGTAGAAAAAAGAAGTAGCAGAGATGGCAGCATCCATGAGATGTACCACCCACTTAGCAATCATCCCAGGATCTTAGTTCTACAACTTTATCTTTCAGCCTCTCTCTTGCATGGAAACTGAGTATTCCCAGAGCAGATTTTTTTTTCATTTCAGCAAGAACCACCATGAGTCAGGTGGTTCAAACCCTCTCAAGCAAAGCCTTTATTAAAGATATTAAAATAAAAAAACTACACACACAAAAAAACCCACAACCTGAGTACTTAGTAAAACATAGAAATTCACATTGGAAATCCAGTTCTAAATCATTTAAGGTTCCATAAGGCAATTAGATCTATAGCTTTAAAAATTGCTTTTGTGTACTATTGGAGACCACATACATATTCCTGAAGATTTGGGAAAAATTTGGCTCTTTTGCCTTTTAGGACCAACATGCCCCTTCACATACTTTTTGCTTGAGTTCCTGAGCTTGAATCAAAGGGTTTCCCCTCTGTGTGCTGTATTTTGAAGAAGATTCATTTGATTTGCTAAAATTGGCCAGTATGTGAATATCTGCCATTTAATTTTTGACCCTACCTAAAACATTAGGCCAATTATACACTAATAAAAGAAACTTTTTAGTACCACGCCTATATCTTCCAGTCTATTAAAAACACTGCCCTACCAAAACCAATGTTTTAGTAAATAAAACCCTAACGAAGTTGGGCTCTATTAAAAGTTAACACATTCTGTGGTTTGCAGAGGAAAATGACATCAAAATTTGTCTTGTGTTAGGTATTCCTAAAAGGGTAAGGACATATAAATTGTTCTATTTCCAGAAAAACTGTAAAATGTAATGGGACTTTCATATCTGAGTATCCTATTAATTTTAATGAGCTAATCAATATTGCATTTTGAATCCCGATGTGTCCATTTGCTGCTAATCCCTCTCTGTGCTATGCGCTCCCTGGTCTTTGCAGCTGTTACCTGACAAATCTGCCCTCTATTGTGAAGGGACACGGGAGTTCAGGCTCAGGTGATCAGTTTAATGAGCAAGAAAAGCAGTGGATACGTTATGTGCCTGGCCTCATTTTTTTCCTCCTCCACCTTGACACATGCTGGCATTAGAGAGCTCCTTAACAGCCTCAAACACCTCTCACAGGTAAGCCCAGGGCCTTGAGCTGAATGAATGTAACAGCTTCAGCAGTATGCAGAGAACTGGGAAAGGGGTTGGAATCTCTCTCCCTTATGCTGCTGAAGGAAATCAGCTTTAGCTTCACCCCAAACAAGTCTGAACTCTGGAAGCGCATGAATTCCACATTCAGCTGTGACTTCTAGCCTCTCAAAGAGTGATTGAAATAAGACATTCTTGAAATACCTATTAAAGGCAAGTTGTAGAATCATCCTGGCACAAAGCCTTCAAGTCGAACTTGTTGGAAAAAGTGCCTAATGTTTACTTACAGATAAGCTGGGGAAATTAAATACAAGTTTTACAAAAGGAATCACTTCTCTGCTCTTTCCACCGAAGAGACGGGGTTAAGAGGCCAAGCCACTCTTATTTTAGGATCAGCAGAGAATGTGCATTTGGAAACATGCAGGTACAAATAATAATCTATTATTGTAATTTCTTTATGCTAAATAAATGACACGATATTTTGCATTACACTGTATGCAAAAGAGGAAGAAACAAACACATGATGCAAGCCACTGGTTCAAATAAAAATATTTCTCACTCCAGCTCTTACTTCATGAGTAGAACATCAGCCCTAAGAAATGGGCTTTGCCTTGTAAGGGAGGCATCATCTAAAATACTGGTGTACCACTGCAGTCATTAGGAAAGGTAATAGTGCACAGCCCTACTGATGCTTGGAGAAAGTAACTCAAAGCAGTGCCGTGACCTTAGCAAGCCAGGCTGCCAAACTGTGTCCTAACCTTTCGCATTTGATTTTCCTTCTCTCTGCTGCCATCTGGAAAGTCATCAAACGCCATCAGCAGTAAACCATGGACAGACACTCAAACTACATGCAGCAAGCTCACAAGGGCAGGAAACAAAGCCTTAAGGTAAACTTGGAAGATTTCTCCATTCCCAAAACACTCACAATTTGAATAGCAATTATTTTCCTCCCTCGTTTTCCTTTTAGACTACAGGTGGACAGACCTCATGGAAAAAGAAGGAAAAAGAAAAGGTGTGACACAAGTCTTTATGCCCCACCTGCCTGCAGCATATACTCCCCACCTGACTTCCTGACAGTGCCACAGCTCAAGGCCCACCGAGATCAAGGAACTGTTTGCAGCTGGATGTCACAGGCTTCAAGGCAGTCACAACAGATTTTGTGCACGGTCTCTCACACGGTAGTCGTGATCACAAAGGGCTACTTAGGAAGAAATTATTTCTTTCCAGAAAGTACATTTGGTTACTTCTTCTGCAGTCTTATGATTTGGCCCAACTTTCACAAATTAGGATTTGAATTTTTTTTTTTTTTCGACCAGTCACCTTTTTCTCCTTTCTTTAAACCGAAGATGATACAAGGTTGCCTGATTCAGAACCACTTCTGACAGGAAGTAAGAAATTAGAATGGCTTGAAGGCAGTTACATCAGCTTAAGAGTAAAACAAACTAGCTATATGGCAGGTCCAAAGTGTACAATTGAGATTGCAAGAAGGAAAGAAACTATGGAGAGAGAGTTATTGTTTAACCTGCATCTCAGGCTGCACACAAGAGACTGATGGTGTACGAGTGGAAGCCAGACACTTGGATTGCTAGCCTGAAAGAGTGTATTAGAACACAAACCAGAACTGAATACTTGGACTTTTTTCTCAAATTCCCCTGGAAATCCACTTCTCAGATGGCTTGTTTTATTTTGTTTCCTCTTCCCCCACCCCAACAAAGAAATGCTAAAATGAAGAGGAAGGGTGAAAGCCATGCCACAACAGTGTTTTTGCTGATGGATTCCTTAGTAATGCTGCCTGCCTGCATCTCCACAGTGAGAGGAGCAGGGAAAACTCCCAGCTGCTCCCATATACAACACAACACATGGGAAACAGAGGAGATTAGAGACACTACAAGAGCAATCAGCATTTTTAGAGAGCAACTCTCTGACCTATTTTATAAATACCTACAGGAGGGTGACACAAGGCACATCCTAAAAGGGCCTTTTTCTCTCTGCAGATCATACTGGGAGCCTGGGGAGACATGTTCAGCTCAGAGCAACCACGTTTTGAGCTTGGAGCATCCATGTTTTCATCGAATGGATCCCGTGAAGGGCCCTGAAACTGTGACATGCACCCACATGTCATGTGGCAAAAAGAAGACAGACCACGGAAGGGCCCAAAGACATCCACATGTGCCTGAGGTGGGATGGGACAAAAGCCAGCTCCCTTTCCTGCACAAAGCCAGGAGCAGCCATCACCACTGGAGCATTACCCCTCACAGCCACAACATCCACATCTGCACATGCTGTGCACAGCTGCACCCAAGCGCAGGAATTTCAAACCTGAACTTCAGTTTGTGTAAAAACCTGCCTGGTACAAGCAGCATCAGGTACTTTTAACCTCTTCATTCCCAAAGAGCATCATGTGCCTTAACCTCAGATGGGAAGAACTGATCACTGACTTCTGTGCTGCATCAGTGAGCACTGGCTGACAGTCCCAATTCTGCTGCCACCAAGGGGAACAGTCCCAGCCATTCCCATCTCCGGGAACAGGGCTGCAAAGCAGCTCCTCCCAGGTGAGAGCTGTGCAAGTGCATAAGAAGAGTCACACACTGGACTATTTTCTCCATAAGAGCAAGCCCTCAGCATCAAGCAGAACATGCTGACATTGTCCCCAATTCCTATACAAGCCAAGACATCAGGCTGAGAAAATTAGTTCAGCTCATTGCCAAGTATAGAAAAACACTCTTTGACACAATACAGTTCTGGCACACAGTATTGTTTTGCCTTCTCACAGAGGTAAAAAGCCAACAGTAGGCAGCCTTGTACCTGTCAGAGGGCTAATGGCTGACTATGCTTTTAAGAAATATTGCTGACTTCTAGTTGACCGGTTTCAGTCTGTGTCTTGCACATCCTCAGCAAGACTGGTCAGCTCCTTTACAAAGTCTGCTTGCTTCTGTTATCTGCTGCTGACAGGATGAACTGTAAAACCAGAACACTTTGAGGGTGGAGCTCTGGATCACTTCTGTATTTTTCAATCTAGAAAAGTTTATTTCAGCTCTAGGTTGTTCTGTACACTCTTAAGCATATAAGGAAATTGGTCCATAGCAACAAGCTTTTGAAATTACGAAACTTCCCACACCAAGGAAGTGAGACAGGTGCACAAAAGGGAAAGCGAAGGAAAGAAGCCATACTGCAGCTCACATTTATAAAAAGACAAAACACTAGTCAGCAAACTGGTGAAATTCATGCATTGGAATCGAAGCTGAGAGAAGGGTCTCCCTTCAGAGACCTGGAAAAGGATAATAAAACAGTTCTTTGACCTCTCAAGCAAAGAGTTAGCATCAGTTTTCAATCCAGTGCAAGCAAGGCAGTCAGAAACACGACAAACAAGCAATATATTTTCACTTGTGGCAGTTATATGGGACTTGTCACATATTTCTTCCACTATCCCCACGATGCACAGAAAAGCATGAACTAAAAGCCTCCCTTTCCCCTATTCTTTTTTTTTCTTAGCAACATCCAGAGCTCATAGTATTCCTCAAAAACCAGTAAAAGCATTCTTGCTGTCATGCTACAAGAACATTTTTCTCTTCAAGTTTGTTTTTTGCTTTCATCTCCAAATCAAAGAACAGTAGCTATATCATTCCATTTAAAGATGAGGGTCCTGCCTTACAAGGACTCAAAAAAGCTAAAAAAAAAAAATCACCTGGCAGTTTATTGTCCAGTCTTAGACTCCAGCTGAGAATAAATTCTGTTCTGTGGCACAAGGCAGGCAATCCAGAGTTAAACAGAATCGGTATTTAGACATATTCAAATTCTCACCATACCTTCTGTTCTCTGCGCAGAGATGAGCTTCACTTCTCTGACTTACTCACAAAAAAATGCACGGGGAAGAGCAGTCTCCAAGCATCCAGCGGACACACACACGCAAACTGTTCCACAAGGAGGAGTTTTTCCAGCCTTACCCTATAAAGCTGAGAGCAAGATCAGCACACCCACACTTAAGAGATACTGGAGCAGCAGACAGGAAGATGCTCCCTGCTTGGCCAGGTAATGTGCGCAGCACCAGGAAACTCCAGGTATGGAGGAGGGGGAGGGGGTTCAGTGAAAGGCATCCATAAACCGCTGGGCAAAGAGTAATTGCAAGCAACGAAAACAAACATCCTTCGGTCTGACACAGCCGCTTCGCCCAGCTACAATACCTGCTTTCACTTTGAAAACGAGAAGCTTGACTAACCGAAGAGCTTTTATGGCTGTCCTTACACACATACACGCAAACATCTCTCAGACATAATTACCACGTACAGTACACGCCTTACAGCCAGTCCCAAGCAAGAGCCGGGTTTTGACACCTATTTATAAATCCTGCTCCTGAAGAAAAAACTCCTGGAGGCAATGTCGGAATAAGAATCAAGTAATGCTCAGCAGGAGCAGATGCACCGTGACACACATACGGATGGAGCCAGCCATTCCCAACAATCATGAATTTTAAGCCCTCTGGATAACAAAAGCAGCAAGACCAGGGATTGCAGGCACGGGAGAGCTGTGGATTGGGACATTTCCATACACAGCAGAAGACAGAAGCGCTACTGCCTCTGAAGTCTCGTCCTGCTGGCGCTGCCTCCTCCTTCGAGCTCCCAGGTGCGTCCGAGAGCACCCAGAGGTGCCACCCATCTCCGATGTCCCTTCACTGCTACCCGCTCCCCAGGCAGAAGCCCCTGCTTTGAAGGAGGCTGGATTAGAGACCACCTGACGTTCCCTCCAATCTGAATTACATGCCACGATCCCAAAGTTTAGCTTTGCTTTTAAGTACTTCACTTGCAAAAAGCCACGGTTTCGTACACACGCGGGCGGAGGGGTTAAAAGACAAGCTCCCACCTCTCCATCCCTTCCTCGCCAGCCACACAAAGCCCGAGGCTTCATCACCCCATCGCCCAGCATGGGTCCAGCTCCTCAATTCTTTGTGTTTGCCCAAAGCGCCCGCCCCTCCAGGCGAAGCCAGGACGGGGTGCTTGGCAAAAACTGCGGGCTGAGCCCCGATTCCATCCCAGCCTCTGCGCCGGGACCCCAAGCAGGCGGCCCCGAGGGGCTCCCCGCTCGCAAAGCCCGGGGGCTGAGAACAACTCCCTTTGTTAAATGAATGAGCCGGGGAGCCTGGAGCGGGGAGACAGGAGGGGGAAGTCGCCAAGGGGGAAGGCAGGCTCAGCACTCTCTCCTAAAAGAAAATTTCGAAAGAAGGGGGGAAGAGAAGAGCTGCAGAAGAACGCACCCGTCCGCTCAGCCCCTGCGCAAACTTCCCGGTTACAAAACAAGCGAGGAAATCCCCTTCCCCGGCGCGGCGGCACTCACCTTCCGCCCGCCGCAAGGTGCTGCCCGGCTCTCCCCGCCCGGCCCCGCTGCCCACACCGCCCCTATTGTGGGCCCGGCGCCGCCCCCCGCGCCCTGCCCGCCTTGCCGCGGCCATTGGCTCCGGGGGGCCCGCCCCGCAGCCCCCCTGCCGCCAAGGTGGGCAGCCGGGCCCGCCGGGGCGGGGAGCGGGGAGCGGGGCGGGGAGCGGGGCGGGGAGGGGGCGAGGGCCGGGGGGCAGCTCCTTCCCGCTTCGCTCGGCGGCGGTCGGGGCGCGGCATCGCAGCTCAGTGGCCCGCGGTGGGAAGGTTTTTTTGGGAGGGGGGTGGTACCTTCCCGGCGCAGCGGATGGGGAGCCCGGAGGGTGCCGCGCCTCGGCGCTGCCTCGGGGAGCCGCGGGCCGCGCTCCGGAGCCCCGCAGCTCCGCAGGGCAGAGGGCGGCAGCGGCGCTGGCCTGCCTGGGACGTGGAAGTCTTTGGCGATCACGCCATCAGCGGAGCTGCCCCGCGGGGAGCGGATGGGGCTGTCGCACCCTTGGCGAGCGGTGACTTTATTCCTGCTGCTCGTATCGCGCCGCGCTATCGCGGAGCCGGCTCCATTGTGCTGAGGGACCGTGTGCCTGCAGATCCAAAAAAGGCAAGAATAAAATAGGCTCTGCCCTGCTGCTGTGTTGCACAAGCCGAGGCGTCTATACCTTATATTGCCGGGATCCGGGTGTTCCCTCTGCCCGTGATCCGGAGCTCGCTGGAAACTTGTCACCCTAGTTAGCAGGAGTTTTGGGCTCGGCGCTTGTGCTGTGCCTGGAGAGAAAAAGAGGAGGGATTTGCTGGCACGTACAGCGCAGGGCTCTCGAGAGGAGAGCACGGGCATGCTGCGGTGCTCTTGGGACTCCGTGCTCTCCGCAGGTACCAAGGTGGAATGTGGAAGTGAAGCAGGTAGATAGAGGCAAAAGGGAGACAAGCCTTACACCCACCGAGACAGCACGCCCCTGCACAGGACAGATTAAGACAGCGCTGCCACCGTCTCGCCCTTCCCCTCGCACCAACATTGATCAGTTCCCGTTATAAGTTTGTTGGGGAGCTAAACCAGCAAAAAATTAACATCGTAAAAGTAAACAGATGGAGGAAGTGAGGATTCGAGTCTGGGACTGATAGGGAGAGTGGGAATGCCACAGAGCTGATTTCAGTCAGCTGAACCTGCTGTGGAATTGCACACTTGGAAGCACTTTCCTCTGTCGGATACATTTAACATCGGATTCAAATCCACTCACAGGCAGATTGCATGAACTCCCTCAAGCACCGTCTGGCCGTAGTCTGGTTGCAACATAAAGGTTTTCCTGTAGTTCAGGGTAATACCTATCAGTCACATCACCTCAAAGACCGGATCAGACTGTGTCAAGAATTCCAGAGATACATGGGAGCTTACAGGATTGCTGCTGGGGCGGAGGGGAGGCAGGAACTGAGGCTAAAACCATGCAGCTCAGCTTAAGTGCTGGATCCATAAAGGAGGCTCCATCAAAGCTGGAGTTAAAACCCAAGAGTTACCCTTTGGCCCTGAACTGAGAGCTGAAGAGTGACTTCCTTTTGTAGCATGCTTGAAATCCCAACACCTTTTCAGAAACATAGATGCACCCTGACAATTTCAGGAAATCAATTTTGAAGCCAGGCAAGAGAATAGCCCGAAATACTCCATAAACATTTGTTTTACCAAATACATTCATTCAACCACACGGAGAATGCATAAATCAGGTAATTGCAGTGTTTCACCTAAGGCCTGGTCCATGTACACCTGCACAGAGTGCACTGCACTCTGCTGAGCCCTGCTGAGGTCCATCTGGAGTGCTGTGACCAGTGCCAGGCTCCTCAGACCAAGAGAGACATGCAGCTCCTGCGTTGTATAACTATAGTGTTTGCCCAAAGCCCAAAGAGCTACAAACACGATGAGGGGACAGGAGCATCTCTCTTATGAGGAAAGGCTGAGGGAGCTGGGCATGTTCAGCCTTGAGAAGAGACAATCAATACACAGGTTAACTCAGTTCAGAAATTCTTTCAATTAAACCTTTGTATATTTGCTGCCAAGGGATCTCACCAAGACTTTAAGAATCCTTACATTTTGCTGTTTTCCTACTCTGTAGTAACGTGGAATCCTAATGAGATATCCGGGAATTACAGTGCTTAGAGTTTTTTGAATTTACCCAAAGTTCAAGACTCCTTTGTCTGAAACTATCGCTGGATGTTTCAGAGGGAGTTCCTAAAAGAAAGGAGGAAGATGTCCATGAACAGCATAAGAATAGGAGAGAAAGCTACCACTGCAAACTAGAATTTGGTACTTTAGAAAGGAATGAGTGAAATGTAAATCATTTTATTTGCATTTCTAAGCACTCAGAGCTAAGTGTTCAGGGGTTTTCAGGGAAAGGATCCATCTCGCCTTGCACCCAGGTTGAAGTCAGATGGCCCTTTTCCAATAGGGCGGGGAAAGAGGATTTCTTGCCCCTTTTGGGACACCTCAAAAGGGTCTCCTGTGTTCTGTGGGAAGAAGCCTGGCACCAGACCCCAGCCTCAAAGACCAACTCTGTTGAACAATCGATTTTACAGCGATCACTTAAGAGCTGCGTTTTCGTCCCCTTCAGACACACAGCAGAACAAGCAGTGCAGTTGCCGTAGGGCACAGCCTGATGATTTCTCCTTTGTCAGCAGCACCAGTATCAACAGTTCCTACTCTGCTGTGCATCTCTGTTCCTGAGCTACTCCCTGCGCTGTGCCAGCACAGCTATTTGTGCGGCTGTGTAATGGAAGGGATCAAAGAACTGGTCCACCTAGGAGTTTTCCTAGGTGGTTTTAGCCAGATCAAATCCCCAAATATCTTGGCTGACACGATGCAGGAGGAACACAAGAGCATGTGAAATCACAGGAGCTGAAGCTTAGCTGAGGGACAGTAACTTGTTAGGATGTGCCCACTTAGTCACCTGCATTAACCTGTCCACTCATTTAATCTGCTCAAGCAAACAGAGACAAATTGGACTCAGCCTACATGGAAGAAACCAGAGTTCATGAATGACTTGAAAACTAATTACAGGTCTCTAGGTCTTAGTAGCAGGGAAAGGAAAAAGACAAAAAGAAAAATGGAGTCCTATGGTTATACAACACACAATCACAAAGTTCCTTAGCCAAATATCTTGCTGTGAAGATGCAGAAATAGCAAGCACCAGCAAGCAAAACTGAAGGTGATGGTGGGTCAGCACACTACTGCCTGGAGGTTTCTCACCCAGTAAATCAGAAGTCAATGCGGCAAAGTAATGCTGTTATAGTGGTGTGAAGTGAAGAAGACAGACAATGATTCATCACTGCCCTACATATCATATAAGTTTGTACAGCTCTGCAAAATGTATGTAAAACACTTTCAAATCACAACTATTTCCTTTTCATTTTGTCCAGATAATGCAGTACACTAAAGCAGTGAGGAATGTGTTTCTAGACACAAACCTATGATGCACAAATGTTTTTGCTAAACAAACACACAAAAGCACGACAGCAACAATCTTTCATTTCCTCAGTAAGTTTTAGGGAGATTTAGTGGCAGAAAAGCAAAGTAAAAAATAAAAAAAGGGGCTAGAACACCTGACTAACACAGAGCAGCATCTGGTTCCTATCTTAGATATCCTGATGTTACATGGTATGTAATACCCATCACAACAGAAGATAAAATCACTTCCAAAATGTATACAAATAGCACTTTACCTCTGCTGCGTATTTAACATGGACGTGCACCTCCTACCATCCTGGAGAAAGGTTTGCTAGCATTTCTCTGCCTAGAACAAGTTCAAATACAGGAGTAAGAACCAGGATCACCATCTTAGCAAAGCTGCCTCTGGGTTACACTTTTTTTATCTTAGCACTGAAGTCGAAAATCCAGCATATGCAAAAACATTTCTCAGTATTTGACTATATGCAGTTGTTTCACTCCAGATAAATGGTTAAGGCATCATACTGTACACGTTCCCACTTGCCACTTAGTCCTCCATTTCTGTACTGAGAAGCTCACAGTAAAGGGTCAGGATCTGTCTGGTACAGTTATAACAGTAATTACAACTTGGTGCATTTTTTTTTTTTTTAAACGCTTAAATCCCAAATAATTCTGGTTCTTCTTATGAGTTACTTACTTGTTGGTCAAGTTACCCCACAGTTGGTTGAAAACTTGGAACCTTCATGCCATTCCAATTTTAAATAATCTCTTAGCGCTTCACTGAAGTCCTGGAATCTTGCAAAACCTCTGGTGATGAATACACTTTTACATTCCAGATCTCCTTTAGCCAGGAAATTGCACAGAGACAGCTAAGAGCGCTCAGTGCTTTGGTGAGCAGTCAGCAAGTCGGGGAATACTAGAGAAGCCACAAATGACTGCTTGATTCTGGAAGCCTTGTGTATCTCTGGAAGTCATAAAATACAGATGGGCAATGGCTTAACAAGGAGGTCAGTCTTTGATTCATTAGCTAACAGCTGAATTTAAAGCACATATATCTGAGTTTTGAGGCATGCTGCTAATTCAAGCTTAAAAGCAAGGGGGGAGTTTTACCCTGCGCTGTGAGTTCCTTTGGAGCTGTACACACCCCCGGCTTTGGCTTAGGTTTTGTATGTTCTCTCAATGATCTAAATAGTTTGATTTTTGGAAAAATATTACTAGGCACTGGTAACCTTAGGTAAAAAAACATATTTAAATGCTGTAAGCTCTTTTTTTGTGGGTGGAGATATAAATTTCAAACACATTGGGTCAGTCACTGGAGCTGTAAGAGTTCACACCACAGGCTGACCATTTGTCCATAAATCCTACATTGTGCAAGAATCTGTGGAGATGAGTGCCATAACAGAAGAGCTGTTTTCAGATATTAAAAACAGTACTGATGTGCTTCAAAAATAGGGATTTGGTTCAGAATTTCATCTTTCAATCTCCCAGCTGCACCCATAGCTATGGTTCCCTACATCAAACTTCCCTCTGCCTGCAGTCTAAAAAACCCCTATCCCTGCCTGCCCCTATTCTTCTCCAGCTGTACCAAGAAACATCTACTCACTTCTACTTCCTCTCCTCTCCCCTTCCTTCCACCTCCCAGCCTTATTTAATCATTCACCTCACTTTGAAAGTCCCTTTCCTCCCTGACCCCACCAGCCATCCTAAGGCAAGGATGTGAATAAAGTCTAGACACTCTTTTAGGGATCCATGTCCCATCTTGACGAAATTATCCTAGAATGCTTAGGGTGGGAAGGGACCTCGAAGGCCATTTTGTCCCAACTCCCCTGCCATGGGCAGGGACACCTTCCATGTGACCAGGTTGCTCAGAGCGCCATCCAACCTGGCCTCAAGGGATGGGGCAGCCACTGCTTTTCTGGGCAGCCTGTGCCAGGGCTTCACCACTTTTGTAGCAGTGAAGAATCACGGTAGCAGCTCTGCTTTACACAACACAGGCAGCAGCAGCAGACAAAGAACGAGGCACCCAGGGAGAGCAAGAGGGGAGCTGCTGAGAGGGAGGGGAGGGAAGGGGGAGGTTGTAAATAGTGCTCATTCACTTGGGCCTTTGGAGCATGAAGGAATTGCTGCCAGTGAAGGAAGTGTGGAAAGCAGCGTAGTACTGGCAGGCAGGCAAACATCTCAAGCACATGAAAGCCTGTCCCCCAAGTGACAAAGTACCTGCAGAAATCACAGAACAATCTGTGTTTGCTGGCTTTTGTTCAGCCACCAGTAGGAGGTCCTGGACTGTGATACTGTGTGGCACAGCCTTCTTAGAACTGTTTGGGTGACTGTTCTGGCCTCAGGTGTCTACTGGTTCTCTGCACTGTCCCACAACCATGACTCTATTTTTCTCTCCTCAATATTAAGAAATCAGAAAAAAATAACTCAATACTTCCCAAAATGTAAATTTGCTACCTAGAACAGGTTTCTCAACCGACAAGTCTGTGATGGTTTTCCTTCCAGGATTCAGCTTACAGAGTTTCAATGATTTTATAACAGACACTCAGAATCCCTTTTCCAGTCATTCAATTGTTGTTTACTGTAGACCTAGGATGAGAAAAATCCTCCTCTGTGAGAATGTGGAAGAACACAGTAGAAATAGATTTACACATTTCTTGGGCTCAACAACTCCTGCTGAACCAGTAAGAAAACCAGAATAACACTACTGAAAATTAAATCAATCCAAATTATTCTGAACTATGCTAATTTTTTTAAAAATTTTCTTTTACTATAAGTGGGGAGAAATAAAAAGGAAAGCAGAACATCAAGGGGACACTTGATGGAAACATGGAAAAAGAAGAGTGCACTAAACGTACCTTTCATTAGGGACTCCCTAAGTTTAACGGGCTACCATACAAAGAAAATAATAATAAATATAATTTAAAAATCAATTAGCTTTTCCGCTCTTTATTGACTTTTCAAGGAATGCCTCTGGAGAGTTTTCACTTCCAGTATCAGGGCTTAAAAACATAGCTAGGTAATGCAAGAGACAGTCTGAATGAGACATCAGACAGAGACTACTAATCCAGGGCTATTTATTACTCAAAACCTAACAAAAGCAGCTCATTTTTCTATGCAGAATGTCATAGTTGCATGGGAGGACACAGTAAACAGAGGAGGGTGAGGTTGAGAGAGATTATAACAGCGTAATGGCACCACAAAAGTAGGTTTTTTTGCTGGTTTTACTGAGCTTATTCAAACTCAATGACTCTGAAGACCTGATCCCGTTTTAACTGAAGCCACTGAAAGATTTGCCACACATTTCAGAATATAAAACCAGCCCTTCAGTCCTAGCACCTCTGCCAGATTTTGTTTCACACCCTGCCAAAATGTCATAGCTTGAATCACTTCAGTAGCTTGAGCCATTTAAAACTGGACTGAATAAAACCCTGGAGAATAAACTGCAGAGAGAAATCTTCCCCCGTTCTTTCCCTTATCTCTGCTCTTCTGCCTCACTGAGTTACATGAATAGCAACCAAAAACTGCAGAGCACTGACAGACGTGGTGTCTCTGGGCATTTCAGATGTTTCACAAGCAAGCTTTGAAAACGTGAAACCTCTGTCCTTCGCTTCTACCTATTTGCATTGTGTCCAAGAGGGCTTAAGTGGATCACAACAGAAAGATTATGGAGTAGCTGGCTTCAAATGTTTTGGAAAAAATTGCATTGAATCTGAGAGATTTCATGGCAGCTTCAAACATTAGTGCAGTAAAATTTTATTAAAGTGCAAAGTAAAGGTCTTCAGCAACATAATCTGAACTGACCTGGAGCAGACAAAATACCATAGAAACAGCAAGATAATCAAGTTATTAACTCATCAAAAAGCTGGAGAGGTGGAACACCCATTTTGCGGGGCAGAGAGCAGCTTTGATAGTTACCCCAATAGAGGGAGCTATACAATCTCAGGGGCAATTTGGCTGAGGACAGTGACACTGATAATTTAATTATACTGGTTGGTCACACTATGACCAGAGTTACACCAGAGATATAGATCACAACAAGCCTGCCAAGAGAGCTGGCCCTGCAGAATTCCTTTGATATGATGTACATCTCAGTGCTGTCCAAACTGCTGATGAGTAACGGATTGTTCTGCAGGACACAGGAAATCTTACCAAATTACTTGATTGCATAATCCTTTCCTATTGGTTCCTTGTATAGATACCTGCAGGAACTGCTAAACAACAACACACAACCCCCTGGGCTTTTTCACTGGCTGCCTCAGCATACCACATAGGCCTTGCAAAACTGCCAGGATAAAACTGAGGTTTCAGGAACATACCAACCTCTAACTTTACATTCTTGTCAAGTTGCCTCTGCAATCAGAGGAATGCCAAGTTGCACTGGCTGTAATTGGCCGTAATATCTCTGATGAGGTTTCTATCCTGAATCTCACCATCTTGTCTCAGTTTGTTAATTAGCAGTTTTAAGGATGGCTATTTTGCCTTTCTTTTTGACACATTTTCCGGGACATGCGGAGATTCTTATCAAATTATTACATACTTACCAAGTAATTAACTTCATCAGCATAAATTAATCACCAAACAATCCCAGGAGCTGTATTGCAGATGGGGAAAAATGAGGTAAGAGCTCAGTTTGTAGCCTCAGGCTCTGCAGCAAAACTACTGCAATAATGCTTTTTGAATTCAGGGGTTCCTACTTCCCATTTCTGCTCTCAGACTAAATCACTCCTTTAAGATGCCTCTGAAAGCTTCCAATTGCAACAAATATAAACCTTGTGGAAGGGACCTGGGCCTGCAGTCATACAGAGAACTAATCTTCAGCAGACAAGTGAACTACAGAGAAGAAACATTTAATATTGCCATTTGCAATTGGCAGTCTCTGTCCATAGGCTTTGTGTTTGTAGAGAGCAGCTCTGCAGGAAACTGTGATACTGAAACTGATTCTCTGGTGACAGTGGCCTTTATCACACACAGAGATGAAGGTGCAAATGGCTGTCTAGAGAAAAAGGGCCTGGAGGCCTATGATTTTCAAAAAACAGTGCAGAAAGTGAGTCAACTGCTGATGTATGTGGACTGTGTTTGAAACAGGAGGACGAAGCTACTTGCCAAAGGGAAGCTGGGTTTGGGAACATTTAAGCTTCAGGATGGACAATGCTTTGTTGTGAAATCTGTGTATTGAGGATTTCTTATTTCACCTGTATGGCCAGATCCCTGGGAAGAGCATTTTCCATAAAACCATATTCAAGAACCCATGCTGAAGTAAATCTTCTTCCCCTTTAGTTTATAAATGGTTACAAAACAATGAAGCTCTCAGTTCTTTACACTTTGCAGGGGAGAACGTACAAAGAGCTGCTTAATCTCTTTCAGTTCAGCCCTTTAATTCTCATGGGTATCCAGTTGCAAGGTATCTGTATCAGTTCCCGAGTTCTCAGCTGTGCATCCCACTGCTGGCTGTTGTTCTAACACGCTGGCCAGGTTTCAGCAGGAGCAGGTGAGGGCTGCTGTGCCTCAATCCGTTTGACATTGGCAGAGGAGCAGCCCCACAAATCCAGCAGTGCTCGCTCTGGTGATGATGAAACGCCAAGTAAGGGCCTCCAGTTAGTGCCAGGCTCATCTTAACGCTGATGTTTGCCATCCAGAAGGAAGCAAGCTGCACAGCTAAAGGAGGCACGTCACCAAGGATGATTTGAATGCCTTCTGATTGGTTTCCCAAACAATTATGTCATCTGCTTCTAACTGGGGCTAGCTTGCAATTCAAGTATTACATGGTTTTCTCAAGTGCAAACTGCAATTAAGGAATCGGAAGGCAAGATGCAAACTATACCACAGGATCAGCTAAGAAAAAATGGTGAAACCAGGCAAATTAACTTTCAATTTATTTTGTCCCATTATTGCCAGACAATCTCAAATGCAAAGTGAAAAAGAAAGAACATATTTATGGCTAATGTAATAAATTAACACCTGTATGTTATATTAATGTGTGAAATTTGCTAAATTAAAATGCTAAACTAAAATGCTATATTTGGCTCAGTCACTTAGCAACAGCTGCACCAGTTTAAGATGTTTCCATTCTGCAGCTGTTAGCTGGTACCTCAGCTTGGAGCTCCCATAGAATCATTGAATGGTTTGAGTTAGAAGTGACCTTAAAGCTCATCTCGTTCCAGCTCCCCTACCATGGGCAGGGACACCTTCTACTAGACCAAGTTGCTCAAAGCCCCATCCAACCTGGCCTTGAACATCTTCAGGGATGGGGCAGCCACAGCTTCCTGGTGATGTGTGATGGTGCCTCACCACCCTCACAGGGAAGAATTTCTTCCTGGTATTTAATCTAAATGTACCCTCTTTCAGTTTAAAGCCATTTTCTCTTGTCCTCTGACTTCATGTGCTTGTCAAAAATCCCTCTCCAGCTCTCTTGTAGCCCCTTCAGGCTCTGGAAGGTGCCCCTCCAGGAGACTGGAAGGTCTTCCTGGAGCCTTCTCTCCTCCAGGCTGAACAACCCCAACTCTCTCAGCCCGTCTCCACAGCAGAGGTGCTCCAGCCTCCTGATGACTTTTGCAGCATTAGTCAGATCCATGTCCTCCCCATGCTGAGGACCCCAGACTGGATTCAATATTCCAGGTGGGATTTCACAAGAGCAGAGGGGCAGAATCCCCTCCCTCGCCCTGCTGCCTGCACTGCTTTGGATGAAGCCCAGGACATGGTTGGGGTGTGAGTGCCCATTGTCAGGTTGTGTCCAGCCTCTCATCCACCAGCACTCCCAAGTCTTTTCTCAGGGCTGCAATCAATCCATTCATTCTCCAGTCTGTATTGATACCAGGGGTGGCCCCAGTTCACATGAAGCATCTTGCACTTGGCCTTTTTTAACCTCATGAAGCTCCCACAGCGGCACTTCTCAAGCTTGTCCAGGTCCCTCTGGATGCCATCCCATCCTCCAGGCCAATCAGCCACACCACACTTCTTTGTGTCATCTGCAGACTTGCTGAGGGTGCACTCATCCCTCCACCAAAGTCAGCAGAAGGAAATGTGTGCCTGCATTTTGCCTGCTCCTCTCCAAAACCAAGTGTCTTAATTCAGATACATCTTTGTCAACTGTCTACGAGTTTGGCTTTGTTGTCAGGTAGAAGCCTCAGCACCTGCTCATTCTGACAGCTCTGAGGTGAAGCACTACCCCACACCAGAGGGGCAGAACAAGCAGCCACATCTTAAACTGCCACAGCAATTCTCACCAGAGCATACCCAGCAGTGCCTGAAGCAAAGATGAAAGTAGAATTGCGAAAAAGCATCAAAGTGCCCAAGGAAATAATAGAAGAAAAATTTCTATTTTGGAATTTTGTCACAGTGCAACAAACTATTTAGAAATCCCCATGCCAAAAAGAAGGAGCATAAGGGTTAGAAGACACCCCAGGGAAAAGGGTATCTAGTCTTGGTCCAAGCTCTCTTGACTACTTAACGGCAATGCTGTGGTTATTTATTTACTTGTTTCCTGATGTGACTGTGAGTGCTGTGATGTGTGTTCAGGTCAGTGCTGTCCCCTTTGAGGCAGGTGTGCCTGGGGCACAGCTTCCAGATCACAACCCTCAGTGGATGCAGACAAAGAAACGCCTACTCTGAGGATCATGGATAGAATTAACAGCAACACAGGAGCTGAACTGCTTGCCAAGAAAAATTCAGAAAGCAAGAAACTTTGCCAGCCAGAAAGAAATCACTGGGGCTGGTGATTTTGAAGGACAATGCTTTCAAACCCGTACACCTAAATTCCAATAGAATAATGCTTCAAAATTAATATTTTGATCCTTAGATACTCCTGACAGAGAACACCACCAGAATAAACAAATTCAATAAGTTACATTCACAGAAAAAATCATATCTGTGGCATGGTGCTTAGATTTTCTTGTTCAAATGTATCAAAGAAGTTTCTCTCTAGGAGCTGCAGCATCTCCAGCTTCACTGAATGCCCTTGGGCAGGGTATAATGGTGTGTCTGGAGCAATGGGGCACCAGGTATCACCAGGTATCATCTGCTATTCATCAGGCTGGAATTCCCTCAAGCACAGGGATCCTTTCTCCCATGCTTTCTTTTGGCAAGAAGAGCTACACAAAATCTCTAAGAATAGCACTGCAGCCTCCATAATGAAATATAAGATAAGGATGGTGCCATCATTCTAGCCACAAAGAAGCAATTGGCATGCTGGAAATGCTGCTTGTTTTATTAATCATCCTAATTTTTCATTGTGTTGTCTTTCCTCATGAACAGAAAAAAAAACAGGCAACAGCTATCTGCCCTTAGCCTGTGTATAATCTGCACAGACACCAGGGATGCCACAATCTTTGGCTGATGCATTTCAGTTTTAAGAACTAAGCAGACAAAATGCACCCAGCCTAGGCCATACAGTCGTTAAAATCCCATTAAATGCCCATACATGAAAATCATACCTGGACCACGTCTTATACAGACCAAGGGCTCCACCTGATGTTTTTATCAGCACCCACAATGGCAAGGCCATGGCTCATAGGCACCACTATAACACTAATTATGAGTAATAATTTCCAGCCTAAGTGATCTGGTAATAATTTGCCAAGCCTGAACTCACAGCTCCAGCATGACACACACACACATCCAAACCACCCACTGGTACTGCAAAGAGCAGGAATTACTGTGCTTATTTATTTATTTCCACTGGGAGCAGCACATCCTATTGTAGAAATGGAGGAAAACCATCCAACATTGCAGATACATGACTAATCTCTGTAACAAACAGGCAGTGAAAGTATACCCAGGAAAACAACCTAATAAGCTGAATGGGCCAAATCCTCCTCTGCTCAGTTGATAGTCATTTATGTTATGCCAGGGAGTAGGATAACAAGAGTTCATCACCTCTGTTTTGTTCTGCACCATGTACATGTTCTGCACATTTACAAATTAGAGCTACAAAAAAAAAAATATTATCCTCAGCTCATATGCTACTATATTCAAACCACTAGTAAGTCCACTTACACTTTTGTTAGCCTAGGTAGGAATTGCATGTGGTTCCTTCCTACTACAGGAGCTAAATTTCCTTCAGCAGATAGTCCTCAGGCTTAATAAGTAAATGTAGAACTGAAGATTTGTGTTGAAACATGAAAAAGAAGTAAGCAAGTTGCTATTATCAAACAAACTCCAGCCAGAGATTGCCAGTGCCTATATCTTTTCCTGGTTTCCTTTCCCAAACCCTGGAAGGTAATGTGATGACTGAGAAGATCACAAAAACAGCAGGTTACAAGGCTCACTTAGTAAGGGAAAATAAACTGAAATGCATCACCTTAAGTGCTTTTAAAAAATAAATCAGCTCAGCAAGAAACCCAGATCTTCAAAACCTCTACAGGAAAATCTCTACTTCCAACATGTTCCCCCTCTTCAACCTTCTAGGTCTATGGGGGTTTGTTTATTTGTTTGAACAGAGCAATTATTTGAAGGCATTCAGGGTGAGCAGAAATGCAGCTGAAATTATTGCTTTGCATGGTGTGAGGAGTGAGAGCTTTCCCTTTTAATTCCACTCTGCAAACTACTTCCAAAACCAGTTAATCAAGTCTTGGTCTACTTTATAAGATACTAGAAAAAAAGATCTTATGTAGGTTTACAGACAGTATACAGAGCAGAATTTGCACTTGCCCAGGATTTACCAGCAGACCATGACAAGCAGACAGTCATAGACAATTTTGCATACCCAAATAAGCCAAAAAACCCCATGCACAGCCTACACACATGCAGTGACAACACCCTGACAAGCTGCTAGTTGTCAACCCAGACAGAGCTTGGCAAAACCAGAGTGGGGTTTGCCCCTTTTGCTGTTTACCTGCATATTTTCCATGAGTCTTTCCTTCATGACCTGTTAGTTTAACATAGACAATATGGCACAAAACAAGTAGTTTAATGGGCTCACAGGGTACAATCACACAAAATCCCAAATAAGTAGGGAACTTTGACCTCACCTGTTTATGTCACCCTTCTTGCCCTAATCCTCACTTTTGCCTGTTAAGCTCAGTTTTCTTTGTGGCAACACACTCAGTACTTCACTGAAGTCCCAGGAGATCCCATTTTTCTTGTCAAAAATCAGTTAATTCACAAAATAAACATACTCTTGTTGTGGTACTATCTATTTCAGTTAACTCCTTTTATTTCTTACCTGATCTCCACTTGTTTCTAAACTCTCCAGAATTGTTGTAAAGCCTCTGCTTCCATCAAGGCCAGATTAGTTCTTCTGAGAGGCTTATGGGCTAAGCTGCAGTTTGCTGGTTGCTCTGCAGGATGGCCAACGAAGAAACAGCACGCTTGAGACCTCTGCTCCACAGAGATTTGGGTTTTCTTTAAAGTAATTTGCCTTTTTGCTTGCAATGCAATTCCAAAGGAAGCATTATATAGCAATGAAGTCATAATGCCAAAGTGTTATTTACACTTTGATTGCAAGGGAACTGTTTTGTTAGCTATGCCCACTATTTTTGTTTGCTGTGGTGTCACCTTCTGTGGCAGGGAGGGACGTCATTAGGAACATCTACAGCAGCACTTCTCCCTTGTCTAACAAAGTAATCATTTAAGGTGTGATCGCTGGTACTTACTGCAGATCAAAAGGAGGCAGCTGATGAAACTGAAGTTTGTCTGAGCATGTGACATGACTTTTCTTGTTATTCCAATTGGAATGAAAAGTTTTGATCCTGCAGGTCATCCACATGCCTGCAATCTGAGCCAAATCCTCCTGTCAGTCACAGGTTTGCCACACACGTTAGACCAGAGTCCTTCCAGGTGTAAGTCTACAGGCTTCCACGCAATCAAATCACGACATATTTAGCCTACTGTTATCTATTTTTTCTTTTCACTAGATCTTTTATCCAGGCTTCTAGGATGCTGCAGAAACCAAACTGTATCACACAACCTCCCTTGGTATTAAACATACCGAATAAATTTAAAGAAGGGTGAGACACAGCTGCCAAAGGATGCACTGACTTCCAAGATCTGCACCAGGAGACGTGAAGAAAGCTGGAGCAGAACGATGGCTGGCATCCACAGGGACTGAGCTCCCCCGACAAGTTCCTGACCTGAGAAAGCCCGATTCCCACAGCTCAGTCCGAGGGGACTGCTGGATGAAGAACAAGAAAGACAGACTGTCCCTGACCGCCTGCCTGCCTGAGGCAAGGAGTGACACTCACTGGAGCATTTTCAGGGAAGACAATTCTACCTGGTTCAAACCCAAGCAGCTTATCTAACACAGTAAGAAATGCATAGAAGCCAGAAACTTTCACAGTCACTACTGCATGCCCAAGTCACTTTGAGCTCTGTGGGAAGGAGAAGAGTAATGGATGTCTTCAAAACCACAAGCACTTACAGCAAAACGAAATTACAATCTCTATTGTTTGTTAACAGCACTCAGCCTGCAACATCCAGCTGGGCAGCTCTGACATGCAGTAGCGAGGCTTAAGGATTTTAAAGGGTTTTATATTACAAATTATTACTGACCATCTTTATCAGCACAGAATTTAGAGTTCTAAGGTGGTAACAAAGGACACCAGAGATTGTGCAAAGAGAACGTGTCTCCAGTTTGAAAAAGCACAAAGTCTAAGTAGACGAACCAGGGAATACACACTGCTATTCATGCTCCCAGCCAAAGCTGGGAACGTCTCAGTTTTTCAAATGTAGTCCAAGTCAGTAGTAACTGAAAAATCTGGGCTTCTGACAGCTATTCCGTGTTGTGACTGCAAAGCCTTAGAATCCTCGCCTAGGGCTTCCAGGCTCTACCTCTGTACAAACAACACACAATGTCAATTAAACGCACAAAAAGGAGGCTGAGAGAACACTCAGGAAATTTGCAAATCTAAGCGTTTGAAGGCTGCAAAATGCCAAAGTGAATGTCAGTTGCACCACCTTAATTATTGCCTTTTGCATATATTCCTTAGGTGGATTTTAATCACCTGAGTCGGTGCGGGTCCCAGCTTCCTCGTTTGGTTCACAAAAAGAACACTCACTTAAGAGGAGATTGATGTAATTTGTCTTTATGCACCAAATTTAGCAATCTGAGTCTTAAGTAAGCTGGGTCTCCTTTGAAAATACAGAGTTTACCACAATGAATTTACAAAACCATAACTTAGATATCTCATAGATATGTCAGTAATCCACCTTTTAAAGCAATAGCAGCCCAATTCATTTTTTCCCTTAATTACTTGAATTTTCCAAAGTCATATTCACCGTAAGCTGGCCAAACCTGAAGAGGGAAAATACTACTTTATTCTATAGTTTTCTTTCATTTTCATCATGAGAGAACCTCAGCATTTCTTTCTTATTTTTATAATATCCTAGAAGATGGAGGAGCTAATCTCTCCAGTCCTATTGGGAACATCTCTTGCTCAGTCTCATTTTCTCACTTCCCATACATCCTGTCATTTCTGTTTTGTTTGTCCAATATATTTGTCCCCACGCACATCAAATGGTTTAGGTAAATCTTTCTCTACACCCCCACAGCCAATTCAACACCTTCATAAGGCCAGTTCTAGTTTCCTGTTTATGTCCCCTCTCCCATCATCTCATCCAGCTTCTGTCATTCTCCCACCCACTGTTTTATTTTACAGTTGAAGTTCAGCACTACTACTCAGAACATGAGAAGTGAGATTCTTTTTTAAAGGCTCCTGACTTGGCCAAATTTAGGTCAATTTTCACAGGCACAAGAAGTGCAGACCTGACACATAGCCCATCCTTTTGCCAAACAAAAAAAAAAAGCCAACCAAAATCAAACAAATAACAATAATATAAAACCCCACACCACAAAAGCATCTGGGCTTCTAAGACATTTTAACACTGAAAACCAACTTATTCTTCTCTTTTCATACTGGGAAACAACTAAACATCTCTGGCTGAAATTTCAGGGGGAGGTAGGGATGAGTCAGCCCAAAACAGACCCCTGGCTGAAAAGCATCAGACTTAATTAAAACTAAATATGGAGTCTCAAACAGAGGCCCCATTACACGTCAATAAAGGAAATAGATTAATTTTTTTGGAAGTTAGTAGTCTCCATATGAGCTGTGATTACCCTGGTAAGACATCAGTCACATTTCTGAAGAAATTTGCAAAGTTACGGTCTACTGACTCTTAACATCAGTTCAGTAGATTTATCTCAGAATGTAAACACTGAGAGAATTAGGTTTTCACACATTCGTATTAAATACTTAACCCAATGGGATCCACGCAGCTAATTATTATGTTTTCAATATGTTTAAAGTATGTTTTAAATGCATTGCATCCTTTAGCTTACAAAAGGCTACCTTTTTTTTTTTCCCTCCATACTCCCTTTTCATTAGGACCAGTAGGATTCAATTTCCATGTAGTATTACCAAGTCTAGTTCCCTGGTTCATTATAAGTCTGTGTCTTGAAATCTTAAGCATTTATTATCCTTGTTATTGGTGGTTTACCAGTTGGAGATCATGAAATTGGTCTGGAGTGAACACATCTGCAAACACTGATGGAGAATCCTACATAACCAAGGTTTCTTTTAAGCCCTAGCTCATTAAAAAAGGCTCAGGCTCTGTCTTTTTAAGGTGTATTTACTTCTGAATGTAAACATATGTCTTTCTCACTTTCATGACCTTCAATTTCAGTTTTGTTCTTATATGCAAGTCAGTTTTCCCCCTTGGATTTGTGTTCAATTTCACTTTTCAGAGATTGGGCTGAAGATTCTGCTGAGAGCAGACTGGGAGAGACATTGCATTCCTGAAATCCTCTGTCTGATCCTCAGCTTAATTAAAACTCCTCTTCCTGTTTATATTTATTGTTTAGACAAATGATGCTGGGTCAGTGGTGCTCTGGCACAGCCTAATGAACCCTGATGTAATCGGTAACTTGACTTTGGCTTTTCTTTAAGATTACTTCCCAGGTTTCTTGGAGGTTGTTGTATTTTAGCAAGGAGAAATATTATTGACAGTAAACAAGCCCACACATTTTTCAGCTGTGATTGTCAGGATATCATTGATAACATGACTGGAAAGGAATCCTTGAATCATGAAGTTGTGTTCTCTGCTACTAGAAGCAGGGGAATCAAAGCTGAAAATAAATGTGTTTGGTTTCTGGCTTAGCAATGATCACCTACTTCACATTTCACACATCCTTCCATTTGTTCTTGTGTCAATACTGCTTTTTACATGGAACAGGTTATCTCCCTGCAGAGCTTTAGCTTCTTTCATGTATTCTGATACAGCAACAAGAGCCATTCCAAGATTTCATTTACCTTCATCTAGGCACATCTTACAGCTGGTCCACAGTACACTGGCAGCTGGCAACGGAATCCAGATGTTTTACCTCTACTCTTGCTACAAATCTCTCTTCTGTCAATTTTTTTTCATTAGTCCCCAGTACATGACCATATGACTTCTATTACTCCAGTCCTCAAAGTTATGCAGGCTTCCTACACCATGTCCCAGTTCTTCTTTGTTCTGATTTCGTCTTCCAATTTTACGTCATTGCTAAATTTTATCAGCAAATTTTCTCTTGCCTGAAAATCAGCCCTGAAAATATTGTTAATTTATTGCTTTTATAGGTTTTTGTTTGTATTGTATCGCTGTTCTCTTGACATGCCTACAAACACATTTCTCCTTATTAGACCTAAGTGGTTATCTAAGCAGTTAGCACAGTTGTTATTTTTTCTATAAAAGTGTCATTTTTCATGGTTACTTGGCTTCTAGGTGGACTGGGAAATTGTGATGGTGCTTCAGTCCAATTCCTCAATAATATGGTAACTAAAATGAAATGATTTGTTAAGTTCAGAAATATTACCCACTGAGAAGAAAGGCATCTGTTCATTTTTCTCAAGACTATTTCCCAAAGAATTCTGAAGACTCATTTCAGTCACATACTGAATTGTTTTTTTGAAATCCTGCTAGAAATCAAAGAAGGTGGGAGAAAATTCTGAGAGAGCTTCAATTCTGGGAAACTAGTGGCATTACAGAAAATTAGTAGTTGTCTGTAGTTATGCACTGGCTGAATCTGACCCTAAAAAATCTTTTCTTGAAGGTGACATGGAAGTTCAGGCTTGAGAGACTTCAATGTGGCACTGTTCAGCATGTTAAAACTCATAGAAAGGTAGAATAACTGAGAAGCAGCAGGCTTGACACAGTACTTGTTTCTAAGATTTGGTGTCTCAATGTTATCCTTCAAGTTTCCTCTTAATATCTGTCTTGAAGTATGATGTCTAACACCTTACTGAAGCAAAAGAGATAGTCAATGCCCTCATCTCATCCTCACAAAAACTTTCAAAGCTCCAGTTGATTGAGATTGGGCCCCGCATGTCCACAGCAAATAGCAAACCCTTGCTCACTTTTTAGGCCCAGAACACCCAAGTGAGAGCCCTTGAGGATAAAGAAAACCCAACAAAATCACAGCCAGTGAGCACAGACTGTGTGCTCTCCACACAGGAACTCTGTTATGCTTTCAGGTGTCACAGTTCCTGGTTTACCAATCACCTGAAGTGGCTGGAGGGAATATCTGTCAAGGATGCCAATACCTGGATTTTGTGATCAAGGTTAAAACCTGGGAGTCAAGAGGCCCCACATGTTCCACAGTCTTCCTGTCATCTCAGACAAGGCATTTAACAATCTGTTGATTTACTGCCCAATAAAATGAGCAATGTTTTACTTCATCTTGCAACAGTGCTGTGAAACACACTTTTTAATGCTCATGCAACATTCCAATATCATTGTTGTTTCTAATTAATTGTATTACATGAGGGTTAGAGATGTCACCTGAGACATGACTCAGCAGTGATGATCCATACAGCCAAGTGTTGACACTGCCAGTTGACAAGCAGAAGGCTGCAGACAGTCTGAGCTGGAACCAAAACGAGTACACAACACATGGTTATGCAATCAGGATTAGACTGCACCTCTCTTGACTAGCATGCATGCTTTGCTACCAGATTACCTCATCTCTCACAGATGAATTATGATTTCTTTATGGAAGGAATCAACCACTCAATTCTTCTTCTTACGCTGTAAAAAGATACATGGATTGAAATATAACATATGAGCAAACAAAATAATTCCCCATGGAAAAAAACACTGCATCTGCTTGAGTGAATTGAAAGAAACCCAGTTGTGTTAATAAAGCTTTAATCTTATTAAACTTTCAAAGCAATTATGTGAATGCAATGATAAACAGGCATGAGATGTCTCCTAGTACTAGAAGTAAAAACTTCACTAACACAAACTTCTGCCACAGGGAATCACACACATGAAATTATCTTCCTGTCTGACACTGAAGTTCTCCTCTGCTTCAGCTTCATGGCATCAGGAACAGGGAATGAATGAATGCACCTTATCAACAGGGATTCCAGCAAAGACAAGCTTACAAAATGCTCCCTCTGAAGGAAACCACAATGGACACGGGCATGGTACAGCTCAAGATGAAGGTGCAAACACAAAAACTGGCATAAATCAGAGTCATGCTCCTTTTCCACAGTTCCACAATCTTCCCTTTGGCACCAGAGGCAGACAACATCAAAGGCAGCTAAAAGTTGTGATCGTTCCCTTTATATCTGCTTCTCCACTCACCTTGCTGCCACAGCCGTCTGATTCAAATCCTTCCAAGATGGGCTGCCTCCTTCTCTCAAAATCTTTCATCACCTGTTCATAAAGAACAGCAGAGCTCCCTTTCGCTTTCTGAACTACTGCTATTGTACTTTGAGGCTGTAAGCAACACATGAGTCACTATTAGTAACAACTGAGAGAGGGAGAACAAAAGAACTCACCTCTTTCCCACAGAGAAGTTTCTGGCAGGCTTGCTAACGCACCTTTTTTGATAAATGCTTTCCTACATGTCGAGGGAATGTGGTGTCTGATTACTGGTTCAGAAGGACACTTGGCAGGTGTGCACCAACATCCTACAGAGAGATGATTTACACTTGAATACACAGTTTACCTACAGTCAAACTCGAACTCAAGGACTGCTTTGCCTGGGCCAAAACCAAACTGCTTTGGTAACAAGTGCAAACGGGAGCACTGCTAGCACAAGCACTCCTGCTCACACAGTACAGATATGTGAAGGAGAAAGACAAAACTGAGTGTGAACCAGGTTCAAAAGTTTCCAAAGGGTGTAAAGACAATGTGCTAAAAAGACTGCTGGATTCCAAGTCTCTAACCCAGCCTTGCAAATCTCAAAGCCATACTAAATATATTATAGTGCTGCATGAGACAACACAGTCCCTAAAACCTGTATTTGTACAAAAATATTCCTTGGAGCTACTCTAAATCACAGTGGTAATTTATTTGTTGGGTTTGTTCCATGGTACTTCATAGAGATAAAGCTAATTATTAGTGAGAGCAAGCAGAATTCAGTAATGTACCTTTCTTTACAAATTCAGCAGAATATTGTGTTTTGCACTTACACATTTCTTTTCCATGGAAACAATACCAGGTAAAAAGACAACAAAGCAATGATAATTTTTGTTGATCTGTGGCACTATGCATATTAAACAGAAGCAGAGATTTCAGTTGGTTCTTTTGAAGATTGTAGTCCTAAACATACCTGAAAATGAGTCATTTCAGCTCAGGGCCTTCCACTGGTTTTTCAGCATTTACAGTTCTCAGAATATGGTGCTATATTACCTCATATAATCAAGCAAAGTATGTTCATATGCAACATAAAAATTCTTTTGAAAGTTGGGTGTAGCAGATATATTGAGAAAACAAGCATTCCCTTCATGGACTCCCTGTTCAATACAGGACCACGTTTTAAGGCAAGCAGTTTGATTCTGGAACAAGCTTCAAACAGAAGGAAAGCAACATGATGGGAACAAAAGACGAAGGACTGCACACTGTGCAATTTTTGTTAGCAAGTGTCACTTTACTATCATGAATGGGCTATGGCAGCTAACAGCAACACTTAAGAAAGGCAAAGCTAAGGATTATTTTTGTATTACATAACCCAGAAGTGGGGGGAACAAACAAAAAATGAGAAATGGCCTTGAAAAACAAGAGCCTCTAAAAAATGTGAAGCTTCTTCTCTGCCTTTAGCTTTTTTAACTTTCATTGTTTTTGATTCGAGTGGATTTAGTGGGCCTCTGCAAACCTCATAAAGTTCAACAAAGCCAAGTTCAAGGCCTTGCATATGAGTCAGGGTATTCCCAAGTAGTGATTTTATCTGTATTTATTTGTGTATGTCTTGTTACCTCAGAGATTATGAACATCAGATGGTTTAGAGATTTCCTTCATCCATGATTCACCTAATAAAATAACATTGCTTGTTACATTTACAGAAAAAAAAAAGTCTTTCCCATCACAGCCAACAACATGATCAAAAACCAAAAATCAGTGGTCCAACCCAGTGCTCAGTGCTAGTGGTACAAGGTGGCCAATCATGACTGAAGAACAAATAAACCTTTTGGCTCTTTTGTATAAGGCAGAGTAGGGGAATAGGTGGAAGCAACCTTCCTGGTGTCTAAAAGAAACAGGGTTTACAAAAACAGATTTTCAGCCCAGTGGCCAGGCCGAGTCACTGTGATTAGATTCACATTAGTAAATTAAACAAGTCTGGGACCAGTCTCTGCCCCTGAGGCCAGCTGGCACAGGGCATCCAATGTCCAGTCTATGAAAGCCTCAAAAAGTCAGTGAAAGCACAGTCTGTCTATTTGTAACATCAGGATGCATCACCTAACCTACACTCTGGAATATTTTGGGATACTGCTCATTGGCCCAGGCTAAAACCATGTAAGGATTATGACAAGCAGTAGAAACAGCTGAGCTTGATGCTCAGGAACATCCCTGATGCTGTTTCATTTGCTGGTATCAGCAGAACTTTAAAGTCTGTACAATTTCCACACTTTGATCTCTGCCAATGCCCTCACCAGGTCTTTGTGGCAAGAGCCCTCACAGGCAGTGGCATTTCTTGCCCTGAAATCAAAGGCTCCCTGGTGTGCTGTCTAAGAGCTCAGACTCCTGTGTAGTGAGCAGTTCCCCTGCTGGTGTGACCCCCAGCTCCCCCCTACTGTCCATGCACTGGGATCTCTCTCTGCACTCCAGAGCTTCCGGCTGCCCTCTGGTGCAAATCCTGGCCCTGGCATCCAGCACTGTGAAATGTAGCCCGAAAGGGGAAATGTCCTCCACAGCCACTTGCTAAGAAAAGCTGTGCTGAAGCTGTGCCTGAGCTTGCCAGGGCCTGCTCAACAAGGATTTTCTGTTTGAAGGCATTGTGACTACTTTTACTTTCTGTATTTCCAATGCAGCTTTAAATGTCAGTGGAAATCAACTAATTTTGGTGGAAACCAACTGAACCACAAGAGAGAAAACAGGGCACACAGATTCCTTGGTATATTATTACCTGAACTACAGATCTAGCTCGTCTGCAATTATTCATTAACATTAATGGGGATGGAAGCATTTGCCAGCATTTTCCAGCATGATAATGCCCAATTTCACCCCTGCAAAACCCATCCAAGAATTCTTGGCATGTTTGATACTCTCCAAATGACTCAGCCTGCCACAGAAAAAGGAAGTAGATGAGGGAATTTTAGGAAAGAAAGGGGCTGAAACCATACATGCAGCTAAGAACAGTTAACTGCATACAGAAAAAGCAGGAAATGCAAGGGCCTGGGCAAAGATGGAAAGTAGGAATACACACAAATAGGAAGGAAAATACAAAGACTGATTTGCATGGAAGGAAACATGAGAGAAAAGGATGTGGAGAGACTCTGAAATGAGGAGAAAAGTAATGGGACAAATCAGACAAAAGGGAAATTATATATGTCCTGGTATAAAGCAGGCAGGAGCATGAGGGAATCTTGTTTAGGGAGGAGAGAGCATACACAAGGACAGCCTGGAATGAGACAGAGCCACCAATGCCACCAAAAGGAAGACACTGATGAGCCTAACTAATTCAGTACCAAAACTTCATATGTTGTAGAGTGAATTTTAAGAGACATTTCAGGCTTGAACACTCATTTTTACAAACCACAAAACTAAGGGCTTGAACATTTTCATAGGAGATCTACTATTCTCACCTTCTTCCAGCAAAACACAAAATAAAGCTCCCATAGGAGCACTCCAAAAGCAATTGTTTGGAATCGCACTACCCTCTGGTGGTCAAAAAATAAAACTATATGTACACTAGGAAGTAAAATATTCACATCTGGTCGTACAGATAACTAAAAGATGCAATCAATTCCATTCCACACTCCAGTAATCTACCTTGAGACCGTGCTGTTAAATCAAATATCTACCTCATTAGTCTGTTTTAAAATTACAAATTCATGACTGGTCATACACACAAGTAATAAAAGGCTCTGAGAGAAACCAGGGTTTTTTCTTCCACATCACATCTATAGAAAATCCTTGCTGGGAAAAGCAGTCGTTTCAATGCATAGTTTTCACGGAAGTGTTTTGAGACTTATGTAATGACTTAACACAGACCTGCCTCACTTGGGTTTTTTGACATCTAATCTTGTACAAACAGTAAAAGCCAAATATTAACTGCTCTGTCATTTTCTCCTTTCCTCTCCTTATATCATCACTGTTAAACTGTTGTTTTTCCCCTCTTCTGTTAAAAAAACAAACAAACAAAAACAAAAACAAAACCCCAAACTATTTCACAAAGCCAAAATCACCTTCCAAATACTCTTTTGTCCCCAGACTTTTTAAAACCAGATGTCTCAATGGTCCTACATTTCTGGAAATGAGGAAGAGCTCATCATGTCACTCCCTTCTAGAGAAACAAGACTGTATGTTTCAACTTTGATCTTTATGGTAGGTTGATCTTCAACTAAAAGCTTGCTGTTGCTGCTTGGAAGTAATATATCTGTGTATTGCCTCCTTGCAAGAAACACTCTGTGAGGACCTTGATCGGGCAGAAGTAATTCCTGCCTGGTACAATAAACTCTTATTGATGCCACCTTGTGGCAAAACTACTGGATATTGGAATTCTGGGAAAACATTCAGCATTTGCCCCTCCTTGCAGGTGCATTGAACTGCAGCACAGTGGTTACTGGTGCTTGCAGCACTTCAGTTTTAGAGCTCATAAAATCAGTATTTGGACACTCCTAAAGACACATTTCAAGTCAGTGATGGAGAGGAGGAAAAGTAGGAAGAAGCACCACAGAGCACGTTTATTTTTGTTTTATTAAGGGGTAAACTAAATCAGTACATCCAATGACACATGGCACAACCATTCATGTGCTCAGATCTTGGGCATTTTTTCTCTTTTCCCAGCAGAAAAACACTCTGGCAAGAGGTACAACCCATTCCAAATACTGCAAAATAGCACTGCAGGGAGAGACTGTAGGAAAACTGACCCCCAACTTAACAGGACGGAAGCATTTCCCAATTTCCCAATTACCTCACGCTGGGCTCATCCTTCTCAGTTACCAGGCCCAAAGAATAATCCTAAAGGGTTATCCTAAAGGAGCCCATGTCTATTTTTCCAGGACAGTCCTGATGCCATTTGGGCCCTGCTCTGAATGCCAACGTTACCACATTCAGCAGAATGAGGCTGATGCCTATTTTTAGCATTGCTTCCACTGGAGAAGCCCGAGACTCACCACCTGCTTCCTCCGGGCACTCTGTCAAACACCCTTCTCCCAGCAAGCCAGTGGGAGGAAGAGGCTGAATCCATCTGAGCACCTGCATTTTGCACCACCAGGTTCCCAAAAACACAGGGAAGAAAGCCCTCTCGTTACAAAATGCGGTAAATGTAAAAATTTTCTTAAGAAAGGATGTTCTCTAATGTTTGATCTTCGTACATTTCAAGCCTGATGCACAAGAAAGGAGGTTTTATCCAGGAAACAGAGCAGCCGATGAGTTCTAAGTGATATCTGGGTGTTAGAAACACAAATTAATTGTCAGTAGAATTGCCTTATAAAGGTTTAGAGCTCAACATGTTTCCATGACCTCTGACCTAGGGGGAGTTTGGGAAGAAGGATGTACCGCTGATACAACACAGAATTTATGGGCCACAAGGACATTTGGCAGAACTCACAAGATAAGAAAGAAACTAATAAAGACAACTCAGCAACTGTGCTGAATCAGCTCCAACTGGGTAAAAGATAATTCTGAAATCCTGATCACCTACTCACACGCCCCTGACCCAAGAAACCCATTGACTCAAAAATGATAAACACTGAGCATGCACACTAATTAGCATGAGAAGTGAGAGAATCATTAACCAATGGAAGACAGAGTACTAATTAATAAGAGAACTATGTAACTTGTAGTCGGTGAACAAATCTTACGATGAAGGGCTGAAGGTGCTTTAGTCTGGAGGAGGTTCAGGGGGCTGCAGCCAGGTGGGGGTCGGTCTTTTCTTCCAGGTAGCAAGTGAGAGGGTGAGAAGGCATAGGCCTTAGCTGTGTCAAGGGAGGTTTAGGCTGGACATGAGCAAGAATTTCTTCACAGAAGGGGTAATTAGACATTGGAATGGGCTGCCCAGGGAGCTGATGGAGTCACCGTTCCTGGAGGTGTTTAAGGAAAGACTGGATGTGGCACTTTGTGCCACGGTCTATTGCCAGGGTGGTGTTCGGTCATAGATTGGACTCCATGTCACGTTAGACGTCTTTTCTAACCTAATTGTTTCGGTGATTCTTTAATGCCTCTGTGTGCTACAATGTCTAAACAGTAAAAAAAAAAAGTTCTGATAGTTGGCGTGCTCCTTTCGCTGTACACCACCGAACACGCAGGCTTGCGCAACTCTAAATAAACAACCAATGTGTCTCTCTCTCGCTCGTCGCAAGCCGCGGGGCGAGGGATCCGATCTGCGCGGACAGACGGACAGACGGACAGACGGACGGACAGACAGACAGACAGACAGCCGGGGCCGTGTGGGCCGCCGGTGCCGGTGCCGGTGGCGGCCCGGGCGCGCCCGCGGAACTCCCCCGCGCGCCCCCGCCGCTGCCCGCGCGCCCCGCCCGCATGCGCGGTGCCGCAGCGCCCGCCGGAGGGGGCGGCGCGGCCGAGCCCGTGCCCGGCTCCGCGCTGGGGCTGGAACCGCTCCCGCAGCCGCGGACACACCGCAACGCCGATCCCGCCGGGGAAGTCGGTTGCCCTCCACTTCCCCCGCGGCCGGGAGCCGAGGCCCTCCCTTCCCTCCCCTCCCTCCGTGTCCTCCGGCAGGCTGAGGGGACAGGGGAGCCCGGTCCGTCCCGCGGCGGAGGGGCTGAGGGGGCAGCAGAGCCCCCTTGTCCCCGCTCCCCTCCCCGTGTTTTTCCAGCGCAGGGAGAGAGCTTCCATGTCCTAAGCCGTGCCCTGGCAGGAAGCGGGATCCCCCTGCCCTCACCCCTGCCCTTTGCTCCGCCGAGCGGAGGGTGAGTCAGGCTTCTCGCAGGTGGGAACAGAAGCTGGTTCCTACCTCCAAGGGAAAGCGGGGGCATTTCTCCCCCCTCTCCTGCTTGCTTTCTCCCCGCAGGTGGTGGGGCTGGACCTCCCGCGAGCCCTCGGGCCTGTGAAGCTGCGGGCATGGCTGTCGGCGGGCTCGGGAGCTCCCTGCTGCTGATGTCCGGCGTCGTGGTGGCCGTGGGGCTGTGCCGGAGGCTGGCCCGGCGCCGGCTGCGCTCCCGCCCGCTCCTCTTCGCTTTCCTTGTGGAGATGTTCAGCACCTTCCAGATTTGCGCCTGCACCAACGAGCTCAGCCTGCTCGGCAACGTGGAGCCGAAGCCGCACACCGCCCTCACCCTCACCTACGGCTTCACCGTCCTGCACGGCGTGACCCTGGCCGGCAGCGCATGCAATCCCTGCGGGACCCTGCAGCCCATGTGGGCCGGCGGCACATCGCTCAGGGTGGGCGCGCTCAGGATCGCCGCTCAGTTCGTGGCCGCAGTGCTCGCCAGAGCGTTCATGTACTTTATCTGGAGTCTGGAGATGACAGAGCCACATCTTGGAGCACTCTCACAGGGCTGCAGCAGCCCGATGCAGACTACAGAGATGCAGGCGTTCTGCATAGAACTGCTCTTTTCTGTCGTTTTCCAGCTGGCCGTCCTACGAGCCGAAAGTGTTAATCCCAAATACAGGGTCCATTTGATTGCTCTTCTCATCACCATGCTCGTGTATGCAGGTTAGTCTTTTTACTTTTTTTTTTTTCTTCTGTTCCTGCAATAAAGTTGTAATGGAAGGGGTTCTTACTGTTTTCTTAGAAGTGTTAAGGTGGACAATGCTTTTTCTTAAATTACACTTTCCTTGGTGATTTCTTTTTGTATCGTGAGACGTATGCAAACTTCACTTGGCGTTTATATAAAGTTTGCTTGGTTGCATTCCAGGCAGGTATGGGGTTAAGAATGAAATGAGTTATGCAGTTGAAGTGATGTCAGGTCTGCAAGTACATATGGTTAAGTGTTAAAATATCTCAGTGAAGGACTGTTTCATAATCCAACTATTTATACAGCGTCAGAGATTTCATACTATGTGCTCTGATTACTAAGTGACATTGGGAGAGCACCTCTGGCTGCATCAGGAGAAAGTGCTGATTGTGCAACAGCAGGGTACAAACTGGTAATATGGAAGCTCTGCATTTAAATAATGCATAATTCATATCAGTGCAGTTTATTTAACTGCTTCCTGAAATCAGAAACGGGAATGGTTATTTGTGGAATGCATACAAAAATAATACCTCATGAGATCAAATGTAAAAAAAGGGGAAAAAATAGGTGCCTGATTTATTAGAGCCTCCCTTGTCCGTAATGGCATGTGTGTCCATATCCCTGCCTTTTGCTACCTGATTGTCACCTCGTGCTTCCCAGAGCTGGGACGCTGTCACCTGTGCATCTTCTCTGGACCAACGGGAAGGGAGAGGTGAGGGGAGTCAGTCTGAACTTCTTTCTTCTGACTGTTGATGTTTCCTCTTGTCCCCACCGAAGTGACAGGAGTTGTTAGGTCACTTGAGGACTGCCCTGCAGGGAGTCCTCCTACTGGCAAGGAGATTGTGTAGCTTGGAGAGGTGAAAGGGATGATTACAGAACTCTTGCTGTTGCTACTGCCCCCACCACAGAAAAAGTCATCTAGTGAATTACCAAATCCCTTTGAGAGAGAGAGATCACTTCTCTTACCTGCAAACATCCGGGATGTCGTTGATGCCTTGTCCTAAAGGTTTGGCTGTATTAATGCTATTTAACATAACAGCATCTAGAACACTGTACAGTCACATTTTCAGATGTATTAATGTAAAAATCTTTACTCATTATCTTTAGCTGAAATTAGCTAATACCTAAAAGCTGAAAGTCAACGGGGAATTTTGAGAATTAACTTAGCGATTTGAACTACTTTCTAAAAGCAGAAGCAAGGTGTCAGTGCATTTGAGGACATTATATGTATTTCTGAGTTGCTTGGTGGAAGTGTAGCCAAATATCCTCCTCCCTCTTCTACATGCATAGAAAAATCTGCATTCCTGATTCCTAACATTCTTCTCCTGCTTAGCAAAGTCATATAAAATAATACGTGTCACATTGCCTTCCTTTCAGCTAATCCACACCACGAATTCACTCCCAGTGTCACTGGCCAGCTTCCTATCTTTTTCTAGCAGGAGAGGGCTAAGTGTGCCATGTGAAGGCTGAGTGCTGCAAGTGCCCTTCCGTGCCATAAACTTGGGCTTGTTGGCACTCTCTGGTGCAGTCGATCTGCACCTGCCTCTAGGAAACCTCAGGCCTCTTTTGCATCGTGTGCACAACACCCTGTGCTGCCTGGACATTTTCCTTTGCATTTCTTTTAAACCACAATCTACTTGTCTGCTATAAAAATACAGAGGTATTCAGATCCTGCCATAGCTGAGGCAGTAATGAGGGGTTTGGTAAGTAGCCACGGACGATGTCTGCTGCACATATCCCATATATCCTGTGGATCTCTTGGCATAGCTCTAGCCATGCCTGTCCCACCTCTGCTTCTTACACACAGTGGGGAGAGTCACTGACAAATCAGGTGTCACAAATAGTGGCCTCCAGCAGGGTGAGTTCTCTTCTGCAGGCTGTGAAGACAGACAGATGCATAATTTAGCTGGGCTGGATCATTCTCAGGAAATCTTCTGCACCTCTTTGTTTACTGTTTATAGGTCTGCCATGCACCTTACTCCAGCAAATAACATCAGGTTATACAATATTATCGAAATTACAAGCTGCTTCTTTAGTTTTTCTTATACTTTTTCACAATTAAAAATATTTGGATTTTTTTTTTTTACATTTAGTCCTACACAAACCAAATTTTTATAGTGGTATGTACTGTACACAAAAGGTCCAATACTTCACTTTCTTTTTTCTGCTAAATAAAAGGGGGGAAAAAAGAACATTATGTCTTTATATATTAAAGGAATAACTCATTATCTAAGGATGCAGACCATATATAAGATGGTAAAGAATATTTTTGTATAATTCCTTTGGGAAAGTACCTATGTAGGGGTTAAAAATACACCTTTTGAGGGCTTTTTAATTTACAGGCAGCATTATGGTTAAGTCAGAATCATATGAAATTGATTCTATTTTTCTGAGCCTAACATATCAAGGTACAAATGACATACATATTTTTAATTCTGAGTTTCTTCCTAATTTTGGCCTTTAATAAAGGCAAGAAGGTACAATTACTTTCTTACACACTGTCTGGCATTATTTCCCCTTTAAAAGTTTTATGCATACCCCATCAAAGAGATTACACTTCTTCTGCCATAAAATAATTTGTCTTTTCTGGTACACAGACTGAGGTGTTAAATAAATAATTTTAAGTAAGATTATAGTGGTGCACCCGGTCTATGGTTGATATTCCAGTAGTTATTAGTAATGAATATTGAAGAAATACAGCAGTTAAAACTCTGTCTAATGCTTAATGTTCATCAACTGCATCCTGAGAGTGAAATTCTGCTTTCAACTGTATGTTTGTGGATATAAAAGCAGAAGCAGTGGAGTCATAAATAGATTAAGGCAAAGCAAATTATTGTAGCTGGGCTTCCTGGCAACCGTGGACATTGCTAATATGTCAGTGTGCAGAAAAACAGACTGCACAGTAAATCTGACTTCTTCCTGAGAACAAGTGTAAAACCCCAGTAAACTGAGTAGGCAAACAAAGATTAAAATTCTCCTGAACCACAATAATAGTAAAAGAAATAATAAGGAGAATATAGAAAGAGAAACACAGGAGAATGACAAAAGACCTTACTAAAACTTTGGATAAATGATTGCACAGTCATAGCAAATGAGGATTACAGCAGCAGGGTATTTGTACAAAGGGTAAGTTCAAAGCTCATACAAGCTTATTTGGGGAGAAGTCAAGAATAAGCAGTAAGGAATTACACAGATGCAATTATAGAGTATTTTATGGAATAGGTTAATAGATAAAACAGGTATGGGGTGGTAAGTGACTAACAGTACAGGAATACAGGTAATTTAGCGATGAGTAATGCTTTTTCGGCAGAACTGCAATGAGAGGAACAACATATGTCAGAATTAAACACACTTAGCTCCAGGTTCATCTGCAGTGTAATTACTGTTTAGTCCCCAGTGTAACATGTTTGGATCTCGTTATTTAGAAAATGTTTAGGCAACTTCATTTACATCTGAAATCAGAGGCAAGGAAAGATGCTTGGCTTCCTTCTGCAAGACAGTGGAGTGGCACTCGCTTTTATTTTCTTTGAAAAACATAAAGAGTTTTCCCACAGCTGTTATACCATGTGAAAATCTTAACATTCTGTACATTGATACAATAATATTAGTGTTCTTATATGAAAGTAGAGAGGTCAGCTTAGCAAGAACGCTACTTGACAGTTTTTTCTTTTATCTTGCATTTGTGTTTCATGTGACACAAGACAGAAATGTAATGGCTTAACTTCTGTCTCCTCTAAAATCATGATATGGAAATAGCTTCTAGCTTTATCAATAGAAACATTCAGCATTAGCCAGACCTATCTCTTTAAAGAATATTTGCTAGAGAGAGATAAAGGAAGTTATAGCTTACCCTTCACATGTTTTAAAGCCTTTGAAAAAACAGTTAAACTGTTTACTATGTCATCAGGTGAATAACTGCAGAAGAGTTTTACTGTTCAGACTGTTTCTGTTAATTCATTTTATTGCAGGGTGCAAATTTCTTTTAGTATGGTGTATGTGCATTTGAGTTTAAAGTAAATATTAAGAAAGATGGTTTGATTTCATGCTGTTTACATCTTTTTGCAGGTGGAAATCTCACAGGAGCAATATTTAACCCAGCACTGGCTTTTTCATTACATGCAGATTGTTTCTATGACAAATTCTTGAGTTACTCACTAGTATATTGGATAGCACCATGCTTAGGTAAGTTCTTTATACCTTACGTGTTTGAGAAAGTGTTATTTAGTACATGGTTCATAAATCAAGAAATAAGTGTTCTTTTTTTGAGAGTGCTTGGTTTTTGCATTAAATAAATCCAGAAAATAGTAAATTATAATGTATGTGTTGAAGTCATTTAGAATCATGGTTTCATTTTGCAAATGCAGGCTGCATATTTTAAACTTTTTTAATGCTCTATGTAGAGTGCCTGCAGCACTGTTTTGTGAGCTATAGAGTTATTTGGATTGGGAAGGACCTTTAAAGATTGTGTGATACTTACCTGAAAGTAAATATCAGCCTGATTAACTTCAAAAGGAGAAACATACTGCTTACCACACAGTGTCTGTCTTATGACAGGTTACAAAAACATGGGGATGATAAATTAAAAACAAACAACAACCTCCCCACAGGTATTGGGACAAGTGCCTTTAATATGCTTTCTCAATTACCACATCTATGAGTTTTATCCACATTAGTGTCTAAACTATGCAGTTCCCATTCTGTATTTTTCCCCTTGTCACTGTTGGACACAGTCTGCTTTTAGTTCAAGAAAAAAAAGTGTTAGCAACTACATTTTTTCAAACTTAAATTATGGTTTTAATTTGGAAGCTATTGATTTTGACTTCTAGCTGTGTGCAGATGAAAATGCTCCATGTGAAACTTCACGCTGTTGTTTGTTTACAGTTGGTCCCTACAAATCTTGAGCTTTCTGCTTAGGGTATATAAAGAAGCAGTCTGCTAATCCTGAGTTCTTTCATGACTGTTAATCCTATTAGAAGGTACAACAGTGATGAAGGCACAACAGGATGTAAAATATACACAGGAAACACTGGAAAGGACTCCTGTTATGACCAAAACTTCCTTTTCTTGAGTTCACGTATGAGCACGTTCTACTTGCCTTGACTCTCAGTCAGCCAAAAATGATGACGGAAGTTTAAACCTAACTAAAATTCACTTTATTATAATCTAGTTGAATTAGATCTCTAAACAGGATGACTGAACAATAGAGTAAGCTTGATAACTGTTCAGTGAGTAATTAATGAAGTGTCATAGGCAAAGCTGATCAGCATTGCTCAGGTCCTGACAGACCACATAATATTTCTCACAACTCATTCAGTTTTAGCTTTCATTAACTGATTTCAACCTCATAACCATTTAAAGATTTTCCAGGTTGTAAGTATGTGGGATTTAATCTTTTGGCAAGCAATTTAAAGAAATGGGAGGCATTCTGAAAGCCCACGTTCTACTGACATGCCAAGATGTGTCCTGCAGAACAGCTTTGCAGAAAACCTCCAGGTGATTTGTGACATAAGAAAATCAACAGTTGTTGACTGAAATGGACTCATGACTATAGGAACTTAGAATGTGATTAGGGAGCAATGTTACATTTCAATGAAAATTCATAAACAGTGGTGTGTCATTAGTTCACCTCTGGAATGTACATACAGAATACATTGAATGCTGTCTATTGATTTATAAGGGAAAGGAACTCCTCCAGACTGAGCAGCTGTAAAGATGTGAATACTCAGGACACATCACTTCTTGCACAGTGTCACTACTGTAGCCAACATTTAGTGGCAGATCTCAGGTCTGTGGATCACCTGAAGGACCAAATAATCTATTGATGATAAAAATATCTCGTTACAGAACAAGGATATTTCATGGTACATTTAAGAGACCTTATACATCAAGAGTTCTAAACAAATGTAGTATCTGAGGTAGAAGTACAGAGGAGTTTGCTGCATTTGAAAACTGAATTGATGAATACAGGAGTGCAGATCTACAAATCTTAACATGAAGTGATTTTTTCTGACACTTTTTGAAAACAAGAAAGTAGCAGGAGTAGAATTTTTTCTTTCATGATTGGACAAAATGATGAGGCATCTAGGAAAATGACCTGTTATGATGATAAATTCTTGTGGAAAGAACCTCTAAGCAGAATCGTGAAAGTAGATGATGAGGGAAGATGTATTTTAAATTCAATTGTAAGAATTACTTTCAGAATCCACGTGTCAGTAGAAATGCTGTTTCAGTCTCCCTAGAAACTGACAGAGTCACAAGGATACGCTAATCTGATGTCTTACTTCTTCGAGCATCAGCCTCTTAGATGGGCAAATTACTTTGTTCTTACTTTGGGAAATTCTTTCAGTTTTTTGTTTTGCTGTAATAACTACCTCACAGTAGAACCATGGACTAACTTATCATGAAACTTAAAATTGCTAGTGCAAAGTGCAATATATTCTCATTTATGGCTGTAGCAAAAATCCACGAGGGCAAGGATATGGAGAGCATTCAGTATATAACTGAATCCTGATCTGGCTGTAAGCACATTGTAAACAATGTTCTTAGGAAAGGACGCTTGGAAGAAGAGGAAGATTGATTAGCACTTTCACAAGACAATGATGAAATGGAAATTTTCTTTTAGGATAAACAAATCTACTGCTGGTTTATGGTCTTTCAGGAATTTAATCTTGACAATGTAGTTAATTACTCATTTTTCAAAATGGCCACACTGATGTTCTGGTGAAGGTGATTCTCCAGCAGCATTAAACTCTGAATTCCTGCAATGAACATAGATGCCAGCACGTGTTTATAACTTAGCACAGGCAGGCCTAAGTTCTGCACTGTGAACTAGAACACCACAGACTCAGTAAGTACCAGTGAAACAAAGATGGTTTCTGTTTTACTGCCAAAGGAATTCATGTTAGTTGTCCAGGCATGATTAGTAATGATGGGGACTGAGCTAAGGCTGCTCTTTCAGTACCAGGGAGATGGCAGCTATGAATGGAAGAGTTAGTGACAAGATAGTCATGAGGTCAATAAAATGAAATGCTCTTTCCTGGACAGGTGCCAGCTTAGCATATCATAGAGTGTATAGAGTGTGGGGCATTAAAGACCATCTAGTTCCAACACCCCTGCTAGGGGCAGAGACACCTTCCACTAGACCAAGATGCTCAAAGCCATCCAGCCTGGCCTAGCCTCCTGCTACGTTTCTAACACTATAAAACCAGAATCAACACCCCCTTCTTCAGATCAGTTTTACTGTAAAGACTAATACTATTCCTCAGAAAATAAGTGCCACAACTTAGCATTAGATGTAAATGGAAGAGGTAAGCAAGGGAGAAGGCAACAGGTGAGACTTTGACCTTTCTGCTCAGAGGAGAGGCTACTCCGAGGCTGCCAGCAAGTTCAGAACACTTAGCAAAGAAGCAAGAATTCCAAGTCCATGTGCAGTGAAGTGTTCAGTATCTCAAGGACTTGGAAGCAAAGGAGGTTTTCAACAACTGAAAAACAAACTACTCCTGTTCCCAGACCCTGGTCCTCATAGGGGCTTTTACCTCCACAGACATCATCTGACAGAGCGAAAACTCTGTCATGAAGTTCCTAGAAACTGTCTAGGAACTGTTCCTAGAAACTAGTCATTATGTTTAATTCAAATACTAAAGGGCCAGAGAGTGGTAGTGCTGAACTTGACCTACCTACAGAAAAGAATGTGTCCTGAATATGGCCAATTGGGTTGTAGTCCTCACAAGAGTTCAGGAGGCAGAGGAAGACTGGTTAGGTAAATAGCAGAGCTGTCCAGACTTCGGACTTCAAAACAAAATTGTGCTTATTTAGGCAATTGCTAAGTCAGTAGTAATTTCCTTGGAAGCGCCTATAAATGGGAAAAGTTGATTTTTAGAAAAAGCTCATGAGAGCTCAGTAATATATTCAGATGTGCAGAAGGAATCTGTCACATAGTGTTAGACTGGGAATTTGGACAAAAAGCCCTGCTGGCTAGACAAAGATCTTCCCTACAACAAAGGAGAGCATGTAGGAAGTTGAAACTGGCAGGAAAGGAGGAGTGTAAGAGCTTTGCACAGACACTTGGAAACAAAGTCATGGCAATTAGAGCTCAGCTGGAACTAAGAGCAGGGACATGCGAAGTTACAAATATACTGATCGCCAAAAACGTCCAGAGAAAATGCAGGGTCCATCAATGGATGGGGGAGACAACTAGTGATGCATGGCATGGAAAAGGCTGAGGTACCACTCAGTCTTCCCAAGCAAAATTTGCTCCCAAACCTCTGTGTAAATCAGTAAGGTTTTGAAAAGGAAGCAATAAATAGGGAACAATAAATAGGAACAACATACGTGATTGTGAATCCATTGACTCTAGTGGGATTCACCTAGAAATGAAGATAGAGTTGGCCAATGTTGGAATTGTCCTTCATTTATGAGAAATTACAGCAGTTGGAGGAGGTTCCTGCCAATGGGAAATGTGCTAATACTATGCCTGCTTTTGAGAAGGAGGAGAGAGAATCCAGGGAGCTATAAGCTAGTTGGTCTCACTTCAGTCAGGGGCAGGATGATGGAGTATCTCATCTTGAAATCCATTTCCAACCATGTAAACCACACAAAGAAAAACGCAGGAACGGTCAGCACAGACTTAGTGAGGGTAATCCATGCTTGACCAGCTTGGTTGCCTTCTATGATGAATGCATGTGGGAATGAGGAAGGAGCAGGGACGTAGTAGTGTCTCTTCAGTCCAGTAAGGCTTTTGATACCACCTCCCACAGTGTTCTTGGTTCAAAGTGGGGTCACACAAAAAGACAGATGGAATAAAGATTGGCTAAACCACTGACCTCAAACTGTCACAATCAATGGGTTGACACCTGGCTGGTGGCCAATACCATGCAGAGTATGCTGGTGTCAGTACTGGGAGTTCATACTCCCAGTATGTTTAACAGTGACCTGAATTGAAGTTTGTTCACAACAGTTTGGTCTCTCTGCAAGGCAAAGCCCATGATTCAGCAGTTTGGGGTCAGCACTTCTGCAGAAGCATCTCCACAGGCTGCAGAGGTGGGCTGAGACCAACAACATGAGATTCAACAAGACCAAGTGCTGGGTCTTACGCTTTTGCCACAATGACCCCATGCAGGGCTACAGGCTGCGGTCAGAGTGATTGGAAAGTGGCCCAGCAGCAAAGGACCTGGGGGTGTTGGTTGACAGCAGCTGAACATGAGCCAGCCTGTGCCCAGGTGGCCAAGAAGGTCAATGGCACCTGCCCTGCATCAACAATAGTGTGTCCAGCAGGAGCAGGGAAGTGACTGTCCCCCTGTACTCAGCACTGGTGAGGCCACACCTTGAGTTCTGTGTCCAGTTCTGGGCCCCTCAGTTCAGCAAGGACGTTGAGGTGCTGGAGTGGGTCCAGAGAAGGGCAACAGAGCTGGTGAAGGGTCTGTAACACAAGTCCTATGAGAATTGGCTGAGGGAGCTGGGGTTGTTTAACCTGGAAAAGAAGAGGCTCAGGGAGGACTCTATCACTCTCCACAAACACCTGCAAGGAGGCTACAGCTGGGGTTGGGAAGCTGTCAATCTCTTTTCCCAGGCAACCAGTGATGGGATAAGAAAACACAGGCATAAGCTGTGCCAGGGGAGGTTTAGCTTGGACATTAGGAAGAATTTCTTCACTGAAAGCATGACTAGATATTGGAAAGAGCTGCCCAGGGAGGTGGTGGGATCACTGCTCCTGGAGGTGTTTAAGGAAAGACTGGATGTGGCACTCAGTGCCATGGTCTATTGCCATGGTGGTGTTGGGTCATAGGTTGGACTCCATGATCTCACAAATTGATTGTGTGATTACTGCCTCCTTCTACTCAATGCTTGTGAGGTGGCATCTGGAACATGGGTGGTTTGGAGTCCTCTAGTTCAAGGGCAACGTGTCAAAAACCAGAATCCAGCCAGTGGAGGACCCCAAAGATGAGGAAGTGCCTGATCTGAGAGGGGAGGCCTTAGGGAACTGGACATGTTTAGGCTGCAAAAATAAGATGAAAGCATGTTTTAAGCACAGTCAAGCATTATTTCAAGAGTAGTTACAAGGATAACAGAGATTAATTATTCTTTTTGGCAACAGCAAGGCCACAAATTAGGGCATGAGAAGTTCAGCTTAGACTCCAGGAAAACATTCAGGAGGAAGGGTGCAGCAAGACTGAAATTAGTTTCCTGGGGAAATGCTACAGTCTCCAGCGTAGACACTTTTGGGACTCAGACAGGGAAGGTTTCACTGACCCATCCAGCATAGGCAATGTCCTGCACTGAGTGGCAGACTGGACTAAACAGAATCCCTTTCAAGAAGCTTTTTTTGTGATCTAAGAAGTTTCATAAATACAAGCTTATGTGCGGGCAACACCTGCAGGATCCTCCTTGGGCACAAGCAGGATCCTCTTCGTCCCTGAAAGAATAAACTGGTTTTTTTTCCTGCAGTAAAAAAAAAGTTCATAATAAACTGTATTTGAATGCCCTTTGGATTTATGGGTCCCTTCCAACTTGAGATAGAAGTTTTTCTTTTTTATGAGAATTGTACACTATCTCTAATGTTACCATTTTTTCAGCTTCAGAATAAACCCTAAATAAGAATGATCTTCAAAAAAACACCCACTATCCTATACCCACTTGGCAGCACCTAAAAATGATGTGGTTATCAAAACAGACACAGGTAACAAACTCAGGTGAGAGATGGAGGTTAAGTTGCTGGTTCAGTGATTTATACATCCAGCTACAAAGAAAGAAAGGAGCCCTGATCAGGAACAGGAGGGTGCCCATGTTGGATTCACCCAGCCAAACTCTCTGCCTTTGGCTTGGCTTACACAGCTCAAAACATTAACCATACTAGGAAAACAAGATTATGAACTCACAGGGAGCACTTGCATGGCCTGTTGAAGCTTTCTTTGCAAAATGTACTAATGCAGTCCCTGCTGTATTGTGTTAGATACTTCAACATAATGTTTATTTTCCATACCAGTACTGTGTCCTTCTTAAATGCATTTAAATAAAGGTCCTTTCTGTAACTTCTCATTTCAGGTACAATACTTGTGGCTTTTATATGGGATGAAATCTTTCCTCGGATATCTTGAGACATCAAATCCTGAAATTTGGGAGCACTACATTAAAAAATATTTTCAACGTCCGCAGACATAAAGCTTTCAGAGAACTGTTGACAAACTTCCCGTGCCATCTTTATGCTGTATTTTCAGATTTCATGTTTGAAATATTTGACTTACCACTTTGTATTCAAATAATAATTTTGTAAATGCATATTGGGATTTTGGGAAAATGTGCCACCATTTTCTGTTAAGCCATATGAATGTGAAAGACTGTTAAAACACAAACTTTGTCACTTTAGCCAGAAGTGCCATTTGCTGACCTTTATTAGCATGCAAAACTAATTTTAGAGAAATAAGCCGTCCTTTCAAGGTTTGATTTTATTGGATTTCTTCCCATTGAAGGCAGCTGCAAAAAGGGAGCTGAAGATTTCTCTTATTGACATCATCATATTCCTACTTGCCATATACCTACCTCTGAGAGGAAGAAAGGCTACACTATTCCCTAGAAGAGCTTCCACAGCTCTGTCCTAGAGGCACCCTACACCAAAATTCAAAGTCTGTTTGACCAACATTGTTTTAACAATACCTGAATGCAGGTAAGTAACCTGTCACTTCCTTCCAGGAAGGCTCTGTCCCATCCTGTTCCATTGAGATTGTTGAATGTTTACCTTGGTTGGAAAAAGCAGTAATAAAATACTATAAAATTCTGTAGAAACACATCAAATGATGTTTTAGGCAAAACCCTCTATTTTTTATCAGTAATTACTGCTGCCTCTTCACACAGACACAGTATATAGGGATGAATCATGCAGTACTCCATTTGTCCTTGATTTTATGTAGCTCTTAACAACTTCTTTAAAAACAAATGAATCTGCAATGCAGGAGAATTTATAACAGAGATAAAAACTACAGGAAAGCTACATACACAAGCCTGCTCTTTATAGCCTCAGCTGAGGCAAACACCTGATGGGTACCACCCTCTGAAGCTCTGTTTATAGCACGAGGTTTCTTCTTCTGGCTGCAGCTTCATTTTTAAACATGCCAAAATCTATTTCTCAAATTTAAAAGTAAATTCAGTTTTTCTTTCTATGGTTACTTAGTTTGAAAGGAGAGATGGTTAACAAACTACAAAGATCTCAGTATGTCTCTCGCCTCATCATCCAAGTCACCTTACCAACCATATTTTAAGAGAAAGGCAATCAGATAGGGGGTTTTTCATAGTAAACTGGTGAAATCTTTAACAGCTACTATTGTCAGCTGTCTTTTTTGCAAAAGTTTGGGAAGTAAATATTTCCATGTAATTTCTTCCTTGTTGCAATAAAATCTTTTCTTATTTTTCCAAGGTACCTATAAGATTATATTGCAAAATTAAATCAACTGTATGAACATGCTTTACATACAAGAATCCCGTCCATGAGCCTGTATTCAGTTATTAATAATTAAAAAAAAATAGCCTGCTAATATGCTGAAGAGAACTAGAACTGCTGGGTTCATTCAGCAGCTCTACTCAGACCCAGTGTGAGTAGATCTAGCAAAGGAAACTTGTCCCTGATAAAACTCTCCATGGCAAGGACTGCACACCAGCACACTGAGCCTGAAAAGACATGATCCTCTGAAAAAAATTCATCTTTTGATACCTTGTTCTGCTTCCACAACAGATCTTTTTGGGGGGTTTTTAAAGTGATCCATACCTCATCAGTTTTTCCCCCACTTTTTCGCCTTATTTCTTATGGAAACAAGTCTTTAAAAATCTACATGATTTGATGTCTCCTCTGAGCCCATGGAGGCCACAGGATAAAGGTCTCAAAAATAAACCTCAAAGAGCATAAAAATAGACAAAGAAAAAAGAAAGCAGATATACAAACCTACAGGCAGCCAAGATTTGTTAAATTAGATTAGAGACCCTACTTCCACATCATTTTTGATGGCCTGCAAAAGCAAAGTCCATAAAGCAAAGAGGTCAGATCAGATCTGACTTCTCCATGTCTGCCTTCTTTATTTTGGCACATAGTTTAAAAGAAATTAGTACAAATCTGGATGATTAACAAGTAGTTGTTATATTCATGAGCACTAGAAGATATTTTTTTTTTTTAAATCACTAGGAATTAGACAAGCCTTAAATTGACTGAATTAATGCAAAAGAAAAGAAAAACAACAAAAGTAGCAGAAATAACGAAAAATAAACCTAAGCTAGGAGCTGAAGAATTTAACTGGTTTTGGTAATGCAGGCAAAAAGGAGTATTTTGCATTTGAGGTAACGAATGTTTATGAAGTCCAGAACACTTACACACAACCTAAATACAAAGTTTTATTGAAAATAAAACTTGTCAATCCACACATGACACTTCTCAATGCTACCTTCAGCATTCATCCAGGCTTGTTTCCATCTCACCTCAGTTAATCTTGCTCTGTTGATTTGATTGGAAGCATAAGATATCTGCTCCTGGAGCTCCACATTAGTACAACACAAATCCTCCTTCTGGATGTAGTGAGAGTGCCAAGAAGAGCTGTAAACAATCCAGCTGCTCTGGAGTTAACTTTGCCCATCTGCCAGGGTATGTAAAGGTCTGCAGTTTAATATGGAAAACAACAGGAACACCACATTCCAACTCAGATTTAGACACATGAAGCAAACCCCACCAGTCTGCTTCAGCAGTGAATGGTGAGTTAGAACTCAATGAGTCTTTGGCCTCAATTGTGGTGCTGCTAAGAGTTTTACCTGTCCCAAAATCTCACCATGCCGAGACTCTCCAAACACTGGTGCAAAAATCAACTCTGTTATCCTCCTTTGTATCTCCCTACCCCTAACAAAAACATGCAGACACTCACATGAGTATGTTTGTATGTATACAAAGGGGCTGGTGAAGACATTCCTGTAGAATGTCTTGTTGCATGATGTGCTGAAGACCACATTTATTCAGCTACGTCAGTGGTTCACAGCACTGCTAAGACATCCCTAATCTGACTGGCATTCCTAATGAATATCACATACCTTGGAACCCAATCACATCCCAACGTGTAAGCAGACTGTAGGGCCAGTAAACTGCTCATATACCAACATAGCAATACCTCACCCCTGTCCCTCCCCCCCAAAAAAATCACAGGTCAACTTCAAAGAGAAAGAAAATGGAGGAAGTTTGGCCAGACTTTCATTTCAATACTGCAGGAAGAGAGGAACAACCTGAATTTGCTGATATTTCCCAATGGCAAAATCACCAGCCTGAAGAGAGACCAAACAGGAAAAGCTCCAGCAGGACCAACATCTTGGCAATCTAAAGCTGGGTACTAACTTTGGGATGTGTCTGACTAACTCTGTCACAGGCATACTCTGCAAATGCTCTGCCCTTTTATCCTCACATCCAGGTAAAATGATGAAAATGGCTTTGGCTTCATTGAAGATTTTTTTTGTTACAGAAGAGAGTTCTGAAACTGAAGGGCCCAAGCTGCTTGCTGAAGTAAAGGAGGGAGAACTGCAACAGTGAGCTGGTTGTGAGATACAAAAATCTTAGTTTATTTAACAATGTTAACATTTAATACAAAGACACAAAACAGGTTTTTTTGTCCGGACCTTACAGACTTTATTCCATCTCCTCTACCACCCAAGCTCAGCTTTCAGAGAAATGAAAGGGATAGCACTGAAATGATAAAGCCAGTTACTGGAGGGGCTTTTAATTTAGCTTTTCTTTCAATCCTTGGCCAATCCTATTTCCTTTTAGTCGTAACATTTCTGTTCCCATTTCTACTCCACAGAGTCAATGACAGGTAAAAAAATACGGAAAATTCTAGGACAATCTAAAATTCTGTTCTACTTACAGTTTTATTTCTGAAGTCCTAGAATTCCTACAAAGGCTTCTTTAAAAGGCCAGAGAGTTTGGTCAGAGTGACTGTGGCTGCCCCATCCCTGGAAATGTTCACAGCCAGGTTCAGATGGGGTCCTGAGCAACCTGATCTACTCAATGGCATCCATGGCCATGGCAGGTGGGGCTGGAACCAGATGATCTTTACAGTCTGTTCCAACCCAAATCATTCAGTGATTCTATGAAATGACCCCTGATTAGCCCCATTCAAGTGTTAGATGCAAGAGGTTTTATTGTTTTTGTTTATTTTATTTTTTTTTTAAATAACCCCGTAGTGGTCACAAATGTCAAACCCTGTTTTAAACATCTCTACAAGCATTTATAGACCTAGCTGTCTAAACTTAGGTCATTAAAAGAAAGGTTAACTCCCGATAGTCACTGCAATGCCTTCGGTTTTACAGCTTATCCTGGAAGTGCCACCAGAGGAATCTGAAAGACACAAGACACCCAGGTTTACATCACTGGCATTAAAACAAAAGGTTATCAAGCATCACAGAGCAGTAGCTATCTGTTGGTTGCAGTCAGAGGACAGCACTTTACTGCAAGCCCATGAGTTTCCAGAAGGGCTGAGCACCTTTGCCTTTGGCAGCAGCTCTAACTCGGGTGAGCTAAGGACAGCATGTGCTCACAGCAGGCACCATGTGCCCTGGCAGACCCCGCTGCACCCAGACAGACACACCAGTTGCTTCAGAACAATTGCTGCAGCCTCGTGATGCCACAGACAAAACACCACTTATTGCAGGAACACTGGAAATGTCCTGCACCAAGTGCCAGCAAGTCTTCCAGGAGCTTCAGCAGGAGACTGTCACATCTCATTTGGATGGCATGCAACATGAGCATCACACAAAGGCATTGTTTGGGAGGCAGGGCAGCACACTGCTCTCTAAGGGATCACCAACAAGATGTTCCTGTGGATCATTTTGCAGTTCAGGAGGTTAAAAGGGCCAAGCTGCTCCATGGAGTACCCACAAGATGACAGCATGCTCCCTCTCCACCCCTACATACAGAGTGTAGAGCCAAGCCCACCCTCTGAGCAGGGCAATTTGCACAGACCTCCAAAAGTTGTCCTTGTCACTTTCTACCTTCACTTCCTTATTGCTGCCTTAGATCCTAGATTCTTAAACCTCCTTAAATTACATTCACACACTCAGGCTGCTGGTTGCTCTAAAAAGGGGCCACCCCAAACGGCCACCTGGAGTGATGTCACTGCAGCACCTGATGCTGCACCTGCAGCTCACTTGATCTGCTCTGACAGGGATCAGCCCCTCAGCTGTGATCAGCACAAGCAGAAGCACAGGAGGAAATCCTCTCCAGCCCCCTCTCACAGCATTCATCTCCTACAGCAACACACTGTACACCATGGAAGGCAGAGCAATAATTCCACTAACCAATGCTACTTCTTACTGGGTGTATTTTCTCCTTTTCCAGAAGAACAGTCTACAACACTCCCACCAGCACTTTCAGTCTTCTTGGAGATCTGATTTCAGCTACTAACTCTCCTTAATCCAGTTAAATTTTAACCAGGACAATAAGCAGTCAAATTTGAAGTTTTCAATAGCACAATTTTTTTAATAAACCATTGACCAAAGTAATCTTGGAGATGGAGTAATCAGAGCCTAAATTTCCATTCACTTACTAAGACACACCTGATCTACAGCTAAAGACTTTTCTCTGATTTTTAAGTTTGTCCTTTGCCGAACTGGAGGACCATCCAATGGCAGGACAACCAGTATCTAGATTTTTTTTAAAACTCCTTTCTGTTCTGCAAAGTCCTTCAGAGAGTAAAAATGCAACTACAGAAGTTTGAGCTCTTACACCAGACAATAAATCCAATTCAGGAGCAGTGGCAGATGTCAGTAAGAGAACACAAGACTACTCTGAGACTTTCAGAATTGCAGCAGTAAAGAAAAATAAGCAAGAAAGGAGGAATGCAGGTATGCAGCACTCCTCCACAGGGACTGCAACCTCTTTTTTTGTGACACTGTAATCCCTAATCAACTACCTTCCCCCTTTTCTTTCAGTGTGTCACACCCCTTTTTGTGTCCCTTTCCCTGAGCTTTTGGCTGGCTGCTCCACAGCTGCTCTCTCTGGCATTTCTAGTGGGATAGTTGGACACTCACTTTAAGGTAAGGGCTGTCAGTCTCCCTTCTGAGACAGGCAGAACTGGGACAACACAGCCCCACTTGAGCAGCACATAGAGACTGGGCACTGCTGAAGCAAGGGTGGCATCACAACCCCTCTGTGCCTGTGCATCTCTAAAGACAGTCCCAGAAAAAGCTGCTCTTCCTCTCCCTCCCAGCACCTGTGAGGAGCCACTGGCACACCTTGTAATGCTACTGAGAGGAGAAAAGCAACACAGGTGATGGAAGAGAAGGAATCACACTGGCACAACCACCTGAGCAGGGTGTTGTTTTTAAGTTGCTCATTGCTGAGAGCAATCCCATCCAGATAGCTCAGTAACTTTACCAGGAACTGCTCCTGCTCTGCTTATAATGAAAGAAGAGCTGGACTTGCCATGCTGTGAAGTGGCTTGTCCCCTTGAACAGCCTGGGAAATCCTACACACAGAGGGCAAAACAACAGACACTAAAGACAGTAACTTCCCAGGGATGTCTCCAGCATCCATGTATCAGCATCTAAGAGCCTCTGAGATCAGACAATTCTAGAATCAATTAAAAGGCTGACCTGTCTTCCAGACAGGCACATCCATGCAGGTTGCCTCTGCAGGGTAATGGTTTATGCCAACAGGCATTTTGCCACAGATCAATAAACATCCTTCTATATTTGTGATAACTACAGCTCCCTTTTCCTTCTTTTATATCACCATCACCCTGATGTCATGAGACACTTCCTGTAGGATCACACACATTACACAAATTACAGAGAGGGAAGGCTCTTGCAGGACTGAAAAACATTGATGTGAGAATTCAGAAGAACTTACAGCAGCACCTGTCCTCCTCAGTGATCAACTTCGGCATCTTCAAACTGCCCAGCAACTACTGGTGCTATGTCCACCTCCATCCCATCTGAAAAGAACAGGCAGTGCTCCGTAAACAAGCAGATGAGGGATGACGTTTTCAAGGGAAAGAGAGCCGATGCCCTCTGCTGACAAGAGGTGGCCAGGACAGAAAACCCCCTCACTGAACTCCTGAAAGCAGCCTAAGGGAACACTGATGAGCTCACAAGTTTCTGGGTTTGCTCCAGCACTGTTGGTCAGTCATTTCAAGATGTCACCGCTTCCTACAACCTCATCTCACCCTGTCTCATTAAAGGACTTAAATAATGGATTTTAGCTATTTCATGTTTTAAATTAAGTTTAGGTGTACTAAATGTCATGATTCCTTTGAATAATTCTATTCTAGCAGAAAAAAGGCTGTATCCTGTTCTGAAACAGTCACTGGAAAGAAAGATTGCCCTACGCTACAATGTCAAAAAATAAACTCTGAAACTGAGCAGCCCTGGGGGATATTTATAATTGCAGCAAACCAAGCAGCAGTACTGTAGCAAATAAGATTAGGAAAGTAAACAAAACTGATGAAGATGACTCTGAGACATGTGACATACTTGCTGTTCAATTTATATTCATTTCTGAAACTTTGGGATTCAGAAACCTGACTAAATTTTCAAACAAAGGGCACTGCTGAAACAGGAGCCTATCACCTATGGTTGTTTTTACATAAATTTACTCAAAATTGCAGAACAAAGAAAGCCTGAAAACAACTGACAAAAGGAATAAGATTAAAAGCCTCTCCCTGTGCATGAGAACAAATCAGTTATTATTTTCTAGAAATCCACAACTGCTGCATCATTTTACATCTTTCAAAAACATGAGGGCATATAAAAAGCACTGCAATTTAAATATAAAAAAGAAGCAATGCTACTGAACTACTTCCCTGTTCTTCTCCCAGATAATACATTACTCTAGTGAAAACAGCATACAGAAAAGACAGTCTGAGTAATCAGGTGTTTTTCCCCCAACAAAAAAGAAATTTTACTCTTACATACACACTTGAATGATCAATAGAATTAAGAGACAGTGCCCTTCAGAAAAATAATCTTTTATAATAAATCTGTTTCAGTGTGTTTGAATGATTTAAAATTCACCCTGAACTCTGTTAAGATAACTCTTATAATTTAGGGTATTTAGGGTATTTTTTAGAAAAATTTTTGCTCAGACCTGGTTTATGGATTAGCCAAACTGGAGAACCACCACTTCCATATCATAGAACCAGAGAGCAGTTTGGGTTGGAAGGGGCCTTGCAGCCACAGGCTGGGACACCTCCCACTAGACCAGGTTGCTCAAAGCCCCATCCAGCCTAGTCTTAAACACTTCCAGAGATGGGGCATCCACAGCTTCTCTGGGTAAGTGGCACACCACCCCCAAGGTAAAAAAAATCTCTCCTTTTTATCATGTGAGACTCACCTCCTTTGGTTTGAAGCCACTCCCCCTTGTCCTATAGCAACTGGCCTTACAAAAAAGTCTGTCCCCATCTTTAAGCACTGAAAGGCCTCAGTAAAGGTCTCCCCCGAGACATCTCTTCTCCAGGCTGAACAACCCCAGCTCTCTCAGCCTGTCTCCATAGCAGAGGTGCTCCAGGCTCCTGATCATCTTCCTGACCTTCTCTGGACCCCCTCCAGGAGGTCCATATCCAATTATGCTGAAGACCCAAGAGCTGGATGCAGCACTCCAGGTGGGGTCTCACCAGAGTGGAGCAGAAGGGCAGACTCCCCTCTCTCACCCTGCTGGCCATGCTCCTTAGGGTACAGCCTAGGACATGACTGGTGTTCCAGGCTGTGAGTGCACATTGCCAGGCTATGTCCAATTTTTCATACACCAACCAGCACCCCTTTTTGGGTCCTTTTTGGCAGGTCTGCTCTTAATCCCTTCATCTCTCAGTCTGTGTTGATACTGGGAGTTGCCCCAACCCAGGTGCAGCACTTTGCACTTGGCCTTGCTGAACCTCACAAGGTTCCCATGGACCCACTCCTCAGGTTTGTCTAGGACCCTCTGGATGGCATCCCACCCTTCCAGAGCATCAACCACACCCTTCAGCTTGGTGTCATTTGCAAACTTGCTGAGGGTGCCCTCGATCCCACTGGCTGTGTCACTGATGAAGACATATTATTTAGTAAAACAAAAGCATGTCTTACCTTCAAACTCCCTTATGGAGTCCTCTGTTCTCACTCCAGCCATGTTGTACTGGGTGCTGACGGACTGGGCTAACATGCCTTCTAACCTCTCCAGTGTGGCCTGGCCTTCTGCAGTTAAATGTGACAATCCCTCTTCATATGTGTAAAAGCTTGGGATGTCACCTTGTTCTAGCTCTGCAAAAACAAGCTTATGTTTAGCAGACCTAAGTTTAGGAGCCAGAAACATGCAGAGGTGGAGGAAGAGGGGAGCAGCTGGGCAAGTTATGCTCAGACTAACAGACTGAGATTAAAAAGCTGCTTAGATCAGATAGAGAATAGACACAGCAATGTGACCTGACCCCACAGCAGCATGGGCACTGAACCTGGGCTAGCACAGGCACTGGGAACAGGAAAGGCTGCTCTGTCTTTGTGCCTGTGGGCTTTGGAGAGCCAGAACAATGCTTTTGCTGAATTCCTGTCATTTGCGACAACTAAACGACAGGTTTTCTGCAGACTTAGGGATTTCTACACTGTGCCTGTGACAAAAGGGATGTTTAGGCAAGATGAGTAATGAACAATTAGGACAGACACCAGGTATCCAAGTGCTGGCAGGTATTTCAAAAGAAGCAACTGTTACCAACCGCGGGCCTCAACATCGTACTCGTCCCCTTCGTAATCGTTGTCCGAGTCCTCATCATCGGGGTCTGGGTGCAGGGCCTGGCACTCACACATGGCTGAGAACATGGCTTCCACTGCAGGAACACAAGGGAACACACACCTCCAGCAACACCCCAAAGCAACAGGCAAGAAACGCCGCTGCGAGTGATCAGAGGCAGTCAGAATATCCCTTTAGCAGAACCACAACTGAATTCGTATTGGAAAACATCATCCAACAAGCCAGAAGTCATGTAAGGAATAAATCAGGTTTCAGAGATTCAGCCTGGTGCTTTAGCCTCTTACCAGCACTTCTCTGCATTATTTCATTGATGATAAAGGTTTATCTCCGGACAATTCTGTCTGTGGTTACCTACTGCAGGAATCCTTGCAGCATCCCATCCATCAGATTCCTAACAGTTGAATCCAACTGTAAGCTCCACACTGGACAGGATATGACAGCTTTCCAGTGGTAGTGTCAGGGCATTAGCATGTTTCTAATGAAACAGTCACTGACTCGAATATCACTGAATTTGTAATTAAAAAGACATTTCCCATACATATGCTCTGCAAATGTATGTGAGATTATCCACGTTGTGTATTTAAACTCAACAGTTTCTATTTTAAAGCATTGGAATTCTCCTTGAGAAGCAACTGCTTGAAAGAGTCCATTTTCAAGTCAGGTAAACCAATTTGCTTTGTTCTTCCCAGCGAACAGGAATCAAGCCACTAGAGAAGGACACTGAAGGATCATGATACTTAGGTCTCCACACCCAAGTGTCCTCCACATACAACCAGGACTTCAAAGTAAAACACAATTCCCACTGGCACTCACAGGCTGATTTGTCGCCAGGCACGAATCTGAATTCCGCAATCGGTTCAACGTCGTCATCGCTGTCGTCCTCCTCCCCCTCAGTCATGGGAGCCTCTTTTGTCTCCTCTTTAAGAAATGGAAAGATTTAGAAGAAACATGTTTATTTAAAAAAAAAAAAAAAAAAAAAAAGGGTCACATTTCTTTATTCTTTCAGGAACACACACGTAATCAAATCAGAAACAACCTAAGAGAGGCACAAAAGCTCCACTCTGTTCTCCCAAAAAAGCCCACGAGACTCCAAGACCCACACGGATATATGAGGCCCTCTCATAGCACCTCAACAACACTCGCAACACACGTGAAAACTTCTGTTTGTAACTTAAGGAGTAAAGATTTCTGTGCTGGACACACAAAGTATTCAAGTACTTCAGGAAAACTGCCTGATTCTTACTAAAAACAACAGTGCTCAACCCCCTCCCCCCCACAATCACAACTGTTATCATTTTTAAAATCACGTGGATTTTTTAAAGGATCCTTAACATTACTGTCAGGAAATCAGCTAGCTCCCAGTGTGGCCCCTCACAGGGGACTGTGACATGTGCAGAGGATCTCTGCTCCATTTCCAACATTCCTAGTGGGCCAGCAAGATGTCAGAAACAAAAAGTGCACCCAGAACCACCCAGAACGGCGGTGCTTCCTGAGTTCTGTATGCCACGTACATGAATAAATAAGCATTACTGTGGTCTTTTATTTTCTGTGAATAAAATCCCCACAAAAAGGGCTGCAGTTCCTCACTTTGGGGCTGGGGACACTGCACTGACAGCCTCAAAAGTGCACAATTATTTTCTACAGGAGAAGAGGCTGTTCCACTGAGCGTGGCTTTTACACACAAAGCTGGCACCACCAAGAACACCAAGATGCCAAGAAGCTGCCAGCCAGCTGCCCCAAAACTGAAGTGTGCAAGGAAGCTACCCAGCTCTTTCCCAGCTGACACCCGCAGGCACAGCTTGTTACTGCTGAGCCTGGTTCTTTGTTTTCAATGCAGTCAACCTCTGAGTGCCTTTTGCTGAGAAAGGGGTGAGGACAAGGCACAAACACACAGAGAGCACACGCAAAACTTTCAGAGGAAGAACACAATGTACCCTGCACAACTGAGAATGAAGGCTCCTGAAGCCAACTAAGTGGAAAGGTTTAACACTATTCAGCAGTTAAAATTGCAGGCCAGGGCAATTTTTTTACTCGAAAAGTGAAAAAAAAAGAGGAAAATTTACTGTAGGCAGAGTTAATATACTAAAAAATATACTCACAAAAAGTACCCACAAAAAATCAGTCTAATAAGGATTTCTAGATAAAGGCTTCCACAGGATATCCATATGTTCAAATGCCATGATCAGAACGAATTAAAAGCTACAAACATTATCTTTCTTCAGATGAGGGTCTTCACTTCAAAATAACCACAGTTAAAGGAAAATGAGGAAGAAGAACCAAGAGGCATATGCAAATGTCCTCTTATTATTTGTAGTGATAGACTGTCAGAGAACATTAGTAACATAAGAGAAGGAAATAATGAAGAACACTAACAGCTTAAAAGCATCTCCACCTCCTCAGAGTCCTGTCATTACTTTCTGGATACATTAAAAAAATTAAATACCAGATTTTAACCTTTAGCTGTGATGACCAGTAGGCAAAAAAGGGAAAAGGAGCCCTGCTCAAGACCTAACACTCATTTAATCTTCAATTGCAATGGCAGTTTTTGACACTTAAAATATTAACAGGTCTGCCAGAAGGAAAATATTAAAATATATATATATATATAAAAACACGATCTTCATACAAACAATGAAACAGAAAGCTGGCTTTCTCTGCATCAGAGCAAGAATGGTCATAAAGGTGGGTTTTGTGGGCCATCTACAAAGATTCATTAAAGCCTGGTCACATGACCTGTTGCCTTTTCTTGTTTGTATTTAACCAAGCTGTGGGAGAAAATGAATGAAAAGTTCCCTGGCTGTGAAACAGCAGGAATTCATCAAGCCTGGAGAGGGCAGCAACATTAACATAAATTCAATAAAGAAAAAAAATGCACTCAAGATGGAATCACAGGGAGACTGGCAGAGGAACTAAATTGTTCAAAACAGTGTAAGAGGGCAGAGAACCGATTCTCAGCAGCTTCAGCGTACACGGCCACAAGCTGAGCGCAGAACTGCAAAGAAAGTGACTCCAAACAAATGCTACGCTGTGCCTCTACAATAACTACCCCTCAGGAAAATAAAAAAAGGAAACAGAAGCAATTACTGAAAATCAACATCTCCTCCTCCTGAGGAGGAAATCCTGTCCCTCGGGTCGGCGTGGGAGCAGCAGGGAGCAGTCCTCACCCTCGAACTTGGCGTTCACCATGACGTAGAGGTGATCCCGCGGGAAGGCGCTCAGGTCCCTGGAGACGGCATGTAAGCTTATGCTGGGGTAATCCAAGGAGAAGCCAACCCCGGAGTTTTCCAGCCAAGACAGGCGACTGATGAGGGAGGAAAAAAAGATGAGGCAAGTTAGAAACTAACAGAGGAATCCACAGTACCTGATTCAAGCCTGCAGAAAAGCAAAGCAACCCCAAAAAGTGAGTAATTGTGGATAAGGCACTTAGCCCACTCTGCGGGCACACACGGTCCTGGACCTGCCTGAACAGGACTTTGCAACAGCATTTACTGATGGCTGAGGTAAAAGACACCTTTACCTAAAGAATGTGAAGCTAAGAACCCTAAACACATCACAGCTTTATCACATTTGCACTAAATGCTGAATTTCCCTCCCTGCCTCTCATTTTCTCCTCCCTGCAGATATCTATCATTCCAAAGACAACTACAGAGGTTCCAGAGTGTGATTTGTAACTCAAGCTATTAAATGTGGTTTTCCAACACAAAGAGGACTCTGAAAGGCAAGTCAGTGTCGTAATTCCTAGAGGATTCTAGCTCTGATGTGGGTACAGCCTGTATGTAGAAAAACAGCCAGTTCTGTGATCAGCAGAGCCAGGTTATGGGTATTCCTCCACTCACAACTTATGTGCCATAGACTCTGCTTTCCTCACTTTCACTGTCATCCCTAACCACAGCAAGAGACAGCACAGGTTGTCACCACCAGGATGCTGCCTCCCTCCTATCAGAACAATCAACATCTTTCTAGACACTGAGAAATCAAACTCAAACCAGATCTGGGTGCCTGTAATCAATAATGTCACACAGATAACACAAATACTCAGGGCCAGAAAGCAAGACCTCCATCATGTGCAAAACTCAGCATTCACAAGTTTTTGTGGTGGGACAAAACCAATGGAAAGGTCACAGAAGACTCCTTGCTTTGGAAAATCTGTCTAAAAGCAAGAGCTCATGCAGTGGGAGCTAAGAATTTATTTCCTAGCCTCAACTGTCCAGTCCTCAATGTTTACAGCTGCTGGTGGAGAGTCAGTACATGGATCAAGAGTCCCGCTGTGCTCCTGGATGCCCCGTTCTCCCACAGCACTCCTGCAAACACTGGTGTCTTCTGTTCATCCCAACAAGTGACTCAGGTGAAAGCTCTGTGATGCACTTAAAACACGTGGAGAGGAAGCTGGCAGACCTGTAGGTGCCTCACACAAAAGTCTACTGAAAGTCACTTACAAGGAAACTCAACACTACAAGCCCTCTGAACAGATACCCCACGAACAGAAGTCCTGGTAGTTGTAACCAAACTCAACAAAACAGTGAACAAAGCTCCAGAGAGATTCCTCTCCAACACACCACTAACAAGCTCAGGTGGGGCAAAAGCTCCTCCAACAATATTGGCCATTTCATAAAAGTCTCCTAGTCTGAGGTTTTTAAAAGACAATTCACTCCTCAGTGCACATTTTAAATTATGTTTTTGTTCCAACAATGCTCTTCAGTTGCAGAATATATTATGAGTACTTTTCATGGTTAAAGAAAATGACGTTGTTTTAATCATCAACCTGTGTCCCTGAGCTATACAATGCAGGCAGAATTGAAAGGAGACCATAACGAGCTCAGATAACATCTTCCAGAATAACCAGACTGATTTCTGCCTAGTAAGAACAGTCTCCACGTGATTAATGCAATATGAAAGACTTCACAGAACCAGAGTAGTTATTAACAGCAGAAACCCAACAGTCCCGTCTGCTCCCCTGTCAAAAGAGGAGAGCTGCCATGGTTTTAATTATAGAAAGGTTTGGGTTGGAAAAGACCTGAAAGATCATCTAGCTCCAATCCACTACCTTGGGTAGGGACGCCTTCCACTACACCAGGTTGCTCAGAGCCCCCAGTCCTGCCTTGAACACTACCAGGGACGGGTATCCACAGCTTCTCTGGGCAGCCTGTGCCAGGGTCTCACCCTGCTCACAGCACAGAATTTTCTCCTAATAACCAATCTAATGCTCTTTTTCAGTTTGAAGTCACTCCTCCTTGTCCTACCACTACAGTTCCTGTCAAAGAGCCCCTCTCTGGCTTCCCTGCATGGCCCTTCTGGAACTGGGAGATTGCCATGAGGTCTCCACACAACTTTCTCTTCTCCAGGCTGAACAACCCCAACCTTCTCAGCCTGTCTTCACAACAGAGGTGCTCCAGTCCCCTTATCAACTTTGTGGTGTCTGTTGGACTTGCTCCAAGATCTCCAGGTCCCTCTTATGTTGGGGATTCCAGAGCTGGATACAACACTCCAGGTGGGGTCTCACAAAAGGAGTGGGGCAGAATTTCCTCTCTTGCCCAGCTGGCGCCAGGATACAACTGGCTTTCTGGGCTGCAAGCGCACATTTCTCCACCACGCTGAGTTTTACAGAACGGTTTGGGTGGGAAGGAACAGCTTTCTTACAGCTTTCTCGTTCCAAGCTCCTGCCCTGGGCAGGGGCACCTCCCACCAGACCAGGCTGCTCCAAGTCCCATCCAGCCCGGCCTTGAATGCCGCAGCCAGCCGGGTCCCTGGCCGTGCTGCTCCCTCTTGCCTGGCTCAACACGAGCAGGAGCAGCGGGACGTCCCGCAGAGCCTCAGAGCTCTGAGGGCTTTCCCCACATCACGGCCCCTTCACCCGAACCCCCCATCCCGGGCCCCTCAGGGCCGTTCCGGGCAGCCCCCGAGGGCTCCCGGCCCCGCGCGTCCCCCGCACCTCTCGGCGATGTAGAGGGTGCCGGTGCCCAGGCTGCGCCCCGCCAGCAGCGCCTCCGTGTCCGGCTGCTGGTGGCGGACGCCGTCGCCCGGCGGCGGAAAGCGCTTGAGGAAGCTCATGGCGCCGCCGCCGCCTCCCTGCTCCACCATCGCGGCCGCCGGAAGCGGAACGCGCCGCTCTGTGATGCGATTCCGCCCGGGACGCGATGTCACCGCCGAGGGACGCGATGTCACCGCCGCGGGACGGGATGTCACCGCCGCGGGACGGGGTGTCACCGCCGCGGGACGGGGTGTCACCGCCGCGGGACGCGATGTCACCGCCGCGCTCCCGTTCCGCGGGGCCGGGTGGTCCCGCAGCGCTGCGGTCGCGGTGCCGCGAGTGGGGTCCGAGTTAAATCGTCTGTCTCTGGAAAAGAGGAGCAAAGGAGAGCGCTGAGGTGGTCGCTGAGGGCTGGAGCACCTCTGCTGAGGGGACAGGCTGAGAGCTGTTCTCCGAAGAGAAGGCTCCGGGGAGACCTTACAGCCACTTCCAGTTCCTAAAAGGGGATACAGGAGAGCTGGAGGTGGACTTTGCACAAGGACATGAAAGGATAGGACAAGGGGGAAAGGCTTCAAGTTGACAGGGCAGAGTGAGATTAGATACTGAGAAGGAATTCTTCCCTGTGAGGTTGGTGAGGCACTGGCACAGGTTGCCCAGAGAAGGTGTGGGTGCCCCATCCCTGGAAGTGTTCAAGGCCAGGTTGGATGTGGCTCTGAGCAATCTGGTCTTGTGGAAGGTGTCCCTGTCCATGGCAGGAGGTTTGGAACAAGATGGTTGGAACGTGTCTTTAATGTCCCTTCCAACTCAAAACGTTCAAATTCTACAATTGACAGTACCAAGAGCAGTCAGAGAACCATTGAATATCCTGAATTGGAAGGGACCCACAATGATCATCAAGTCCATCTCCCAGCCCTGCACAGGACACCACAAGAATCACATCTTGTGCTTGAGAGCATTGTCCAAATGCTTTTTGATCTCTGCCGTATCTATTTTCACCTGTAAGTCTCATTGGACAGGTGACAGAGGGAAAGACAAACACAGTGGCTTCTCAATTACCATTACTGGATGCTGGAAGGGGAATTTCTGGTGGGTGACCAACACCCAATGTCTCATAAATATACACAGAGAAAAAAAAAGAAAATCACAAGTACCTGAATTGCTTAAAGGGTGTCCAGTTGATTTCCCCCAGCAGTGATGAAGGTGGGGTCAGGCCTGACACTATTGCAGTACCTGGCAAGCAGGGGGTGTCTCAGGAGAGCTCATTGCAGGGACGGGAAGGCTGCCACCCCCTCACGAGCACTGCCCTGCTTCTTCCCCCAGATTTACACCATTTCTCTTGCTACTGCAGTGAGAAACAGGGATTACATCTCTTGTCAGGGGATGCTTCTGTTAATGCCATCCGTGAGACAGCATCACTGCAAACATCCCTTCCTTCTCCCTGACTTATGGCAAATGCTCCTGCCATAGCAACATACCAAAAGCCCATGCAAGTTGTTAGCTTGTTACGCATGCTAACCTTCCCTTTTATCAGTTTAAATTTACTGTTTAGGAGTAATTTACCTACCTGTGTGCAAATGCAGGTTCTCACAAACAAGAACCAATTATTAACAAGATTAGGTCTCCATCTTTCCTTTCTCTGGACTTTCCTAGCTAGTCTTGGATAGCAAAGAGCAGAACATAACATGGTTCTCTTAGTCTGAGCTATGAACAATGCTTTGGAAAGCTGCTCAACCATGCCTACCCATTTTGGATTTTAATTATGTGAATAAGAATGCAAATAATCGTTAGTCATACAAATAATCACCTAGACTGAAATGAAAGCAAATTCCATAATGAAGTGATATTTAAACACTGCTGGAATGGCTTAAAAAAAAAAAAACAACAAAACAACAGAGGCAACAGGAGATGAGGAAAGGGGAATTTCTCAACCGTCTTCAAGTTTGCCACCCCAGGTGGTCAACTGGAAACAGAAATTTGCAGTTCATCCAAGAACACAGATCAAACTATGGCAGCTGGTGGGAAGAGATCCAAATACATGGTAATACCATTCACTACACTTAATGGTTATAAAGGAATGCCACTGTTCATGTCCACCCCCTCTTATCTACTGTGGCTGTCATATCAGCCACAGAGTGTTCTCACCACCTTTGCAGTTAACTCCAAATCACACAACTTTAGGTCATTATAAATTAAGATTTCTGAGTGGTTGTGGTTGAATTACTGCTCTTTGAAGCCGCTGCAATGGAGTAGTACAGTTCATTTCTCCTCCTGCATGCAAATCCGAGTCTTTCTTCCGTGGCATACCACTCTTCCAAAAGAAAACAGGAAAAAGGATAGTTTAAGCCCAGGCAGGAAGTTGTTTTGAGGATGACGCATTAAAGGAGAAGAAGAAATCCACATCTTCCTTATTTACACAATCCAGACACTTCACACCAGAGTACTGAGTGCTGCACCTAAGAGAAGCTTAGAGGGGGAAGGCAGACGTTTCCTCTAAGTTTGAATGGAACAGAATGGAACCTGAACAGAATGGAACCTGAAAGCTTTTCTTCAGCTGTAAGAGCTTTAAGAAGTGAGTTAGGATCCAGCCTCACACTGACGTCTGAACACTGGATGTCCAACAGTGATTTAGTCAACCAGGGCCATGTTCAGAGGCAATGGAGAGCAGCAGGTACCTTCACAGGGATGTCACCTTAGCACAGAAGGCAGGAGTCACCATCCAGGGGAACTTGTTTTCTCTCCGCAGCACTGCCTGCTATAAAGTGGCCAGTTCAGACTTTGATGCCCAGAATCTATTAAAAATGGAAATGTAAAGTTTTGGCAGTGGATTTGGAGCCAGAGGATGGATTTCACAGCAATTTCTCATCACTACAGAAACATGCAGCAGTTTGACTGCAGCCACAGACACATTCAAAATAAAAACTGACAGGCTTCAGCAATTCACAGGGAGAAGCCACTCTCTTCTTTGATTTGTTTCTTTCTCCCTGACTTTCTCCTGTTAATGTCCCAAAATATCATCCATGTCCATTGCCTTTGCCGCATGTCAGAACATCTGCTTCTTCAGTGTGTCTCCGCAGACTTCCATTTCCCCCCCCATTTTTTGCAGGTTTTACACATCTCAGCCTAAATAAATGAACCTGGCTCCTTGGTCAGGAACACCACATGGACACCTCACGGCTGTCTGCTGGCACAGCTTTCTTGGGTACAAGTGCTGACTGCAACATCACTACGAGATGATATAAAAAGTATATAAAAGATGGAACACACAGAGAAAACCATCGTGACCGCAAAAACAAATCCATCAGGTCTTCCCCACCATCAGCCAGAGCTGCTCAAAGAAAGGAAGGTTTTGTCAGTTGAGCTGCTGTAACAAACCAACATAAAACAGGATTTGCCCATACCCATGGCAGGCAGTGGCACCATCACAGGCTGGAACAATACACAGCAGCCATTACTCAGTGCTTGTTCTAAAACTAAAAAAGGTATGTGCATGTGTAATGCCCATTAAAAAGCACTTGTACCTGCAATACACATTATACTTTGTACATCAAGTTATTTCAATTTTTTTTTATTATGACAATTTACATGTCATATTTATATGAAAGAAATGACAGTAGATATTATAACAAAACCATTATGAAAGAAAAGTTACACAATTAGGCCTACAAGCTATAAAATGGCTTCAGGCCCAGCTTATACACAAAGAGTTCTGACCAGACTGTAGTGAGAGACAACGCTGAACAATTCATTAACAAAAATATTGGCACCAGCCTTAACATTTTTTCTTACTTCATTTACAAGGAATACAGTATTTAAACAGTTGTGTACTGCAAATCTAAAAACATTAGCTGTTAATAAACTGCAGTTAACCCTTTGAGCACTTTGCCACCATGATTTCCATTTAAAAAAGTTTTAACGCAGCATGTTTTACATGCACGTGATATTAACCAGTGGGAGGGAAAAGACAGTGAAAGCACCACCCAATTTATGTGCAACAAGAATAACACTTCCAGTTTTTTCAAGGTGTCTTCCCCTCTTCCCACACACACAGTGTGTGTCCCCTGGTCCTTTCCCTTTGATATTGTAGCGAGTCGTATTTGAAGAGAGACTGAAAGAAACAAAGTTCAGGACTCAAAAAATGTAAGGAGAGCTCAGCTTGTGGAACTTCACCACGTTAATTCTTTAGAGAAAGAAAACCAATGGTGCCAGCTGTGGAGACCATTTTTAAGGAACTCAAGGTGTCTTTGCAAACATACAAACAGCACACGGGAGCAAGACAAAACTGTATTTCATGTAAGCGTATCTTAAATTTTAAGAGACCTATCTGGCAGGTTTGATCCAGTTCTCAAAAGAATACTGGAGGGTAAGCATCCACGTGGGACACTGAGAATCCCCGATGTTTGTCTCACGGCCAGGATCTGTGCCTGTATGAGAGCTGCCCTGCGCCCAGGAATGGTAACGTTATGTGTTTGAGCCAGTCCCATCCGTGCCCTGGCGGCAGCAGGAGCTGTGAAACACGGGCAGGGACTGATTGGCAGCACAGCAGTTTAATGCCAGTTCGGAGGAGGAGCATCCTTTGAGTGAATACAGGGTAGGAATTAGGTACTGTACAAGATTTTAGAGTCCACAGAACGAGTACAAAATGGAAAACTAAATAAGGCTTACAGCTTTATGATTTGACTTCCTTTTCTACCACTACCTTGAGTGGCAGATTAGCATCTATTAAGGACTTTTATCTGTTCTAACTGAGAGTGCACTGGTAACTAGTCTGCCATATATTTTTGCAGAAGGACTTTATCCCTGTAGAATCACTTATGTTCTGACAGACTGATGCAAGTTCAGTTGTGTGGGACACAGTAAGAGGAACAAACACGAAAGCAAATTGTGTGGACTCTGTCATCCCTGGAGACAAACACTGTCATAATATTCTATGGACTGATCCTAATTTTTTCTACGTCCACATTGCACTGATGGAGGAACATTATTTATTCCCTCAAGGAAGGAGACATCAAGTACATTTTCCAGTTACTTTAAAAATCAGGATGAAAAAAAGGAGGGTATAGGGATGATTCTCCTAAATGGAGACCTTCCTTTGGAAATCCAGCTTTTAAAGAGCAAGTCACAAGTAGTTTCTAGGCCTGTCCAAGACCTGTCTTGCAAATGGCATGAGTTTGCAAACACACTATTCCATTCCACTTCCCTCCATCCATTCCCCATCTCCCCCTGTTACTGGAACAAGCAGGAGTGAGTGACTCTGTCTGCACCTGGGGAACCAGTGAGACTGACTATACACAAAGTGCTGCAAAGTGCACAAAGTAAACCAGCCGAACCAACAGCGCCACGCCACCGCTCAGCTCTCCTCAGCAACCTTTGGGGTTGTATGGAGCAAACAGCAGATCTGCTGGCAGGCACATGTGCCCCTCTAACTGCAATGCTGTCCCCTCCCCTGCTCCTCAGCTCAGGTGTGGGGCACCAGCATATACAAGATGATAGTCAAAAACCCAAAGTTGTAAGACTTGCTTTCAATTGCAGTTGAATCGGAACGCTTTACACCACTGATTCAACTACAAAAATTTACCTACTTTAGAGTGCTTTATTCTTTCCCCCAGAAGCTCTAAGCAAAGAAAAAACCCAACTGGATAATTTCTGCTGGATTTTTTTACTTTCTGCCTTCCAACATTTTAAGTGAGATACAGTCTCTATGCTGTTAGGGAAAGGGAGGCAGAAGAGACTGACAGCAAATGTGATCTTGATCCTGTAAATCCTTACTTCAGACAATATCCTAAATGTTTCTATGGAAGTTTTAAACATTTAAGGACTTACAAAATTCTGCTGCCTTATTTCTAGATTCCCATACCAAATTCAATGCAATTTTTTCCCCAAAGTTACTGTTTTGCTTGAAGATACTTGATCTTCTACATATATTTATATATATTAAAAGGATTTTATCTATCCACCAGATCAGAAGCATACATCCAATGTAAATACATACCTAGCGTACACACTGCACGTCAGAACCACGTTACAAGTCTGTGAATAGTAGTCACTGCACATGTACCAAACCCAATTTTCAAGGCCTATATAAAGCTTTTTTAAATTAGGTGATACAAATCTCTTTGTCAGACCAGTTCTGGAGGCAAGCATTACTGCCATGATTTATTTAAATCACTGTGTACAAAGTGAATTTAAAAAAGCAGATGCTGTAAAAATTCCTTGTTTGCTTTTCATAAAAGAAGTTTGTAAAAATATGTAATTTGAAATCATTATTTGAAGATTTAGACTAGGGCTTCCAACTGAAGAAAACTGAAAACCATGTTATAAACACCTGAAAACAGAGGCATAAAATGGAGCCCCTGACAATGAAGGGTTAAAATTATTAAATAGTCGCAGCATCTGAATACCAGTGTAGTTCAAATAATAGATGTGAAGAAAAAACAGAACAAGTGTACTACTACCATACAATTTTTCTTTTGTGAACATACATCTTTTGCCCTTTGAGCTTTTCACTGTGAGGTCTCTCACCAGAAGTTCAGACACAGCAATTAGAAAACAGAAGTGAACAGAAAACAAGTCCAACTAAGTAATTTGCTCCCATACTATGGAGAGTAACTGAGACACTTAATACAAGAACATCTTGAAGGTGACACTTCAAAAATGAGCCTTTTAGAAAAAAGTGTTTCTTGTTTCTCCTAAGTGCTGCTAGACCAGAACAATCTTTTCATTCAAAAAATAACCAGGAAGATGCAGTGATTTCATAATGTAATTCAGCATGTACAAAATGAAAGCATCAAAGAGTTGATTGCTCAGCACTGACCTTGCTAACTAAGGGTTGCTAAATGTGATGTCATTTTCCATCTTACATCAAGAATATGCTCAGGTTTATCAAATTCAACAACCAGAAGACAGTAACTGTGGTGAAACCAACCTAGTTGTTAATTCTATCCCCCTTCTGCTTAGATTAACACACACCCCATTCATTACTGCAGAGTGGCCCTGCTTGTGTCACTGAGTCACAGAAGCCCCACACAGGGAAGCAAACAGCCAACGTTTACCTTGGTGACACAAAGAAATCCACTCCTCCACTTGATTTATATGTTCTTCCCACACTACACACTCCTCCCAATCAGTTATATATAGAAGAGCTTGCAGGTAAAAAAAGACAAACGTTTTAGTGACAATCTGTGTGGAATAAACAAGAGTTTGCTGAATAAATGCTCTGCATGTTCAGCCAGTAGCTTTTTGTTCTCATTAAAAACAATCTCTGGCCTGCTTCCCATTTCCCATACAGTTTGAGCTTTAAGCCCAAAACTCCACCTGAAGATCACTTCTCAAAGACAACTAACTTCTGATCTCACACTGAGCACAGAAGGGCACAAGACTGTAAGGACACCAGGAAGATGTTTTCGCTCTGGAATCATATATACATACTGTAACAGCATGAACCCTGTGTGATAGCTGGCTTCTTGTCAGAAAATGTCATCTTCCCAAATAGGAGATGATACATTTTCCACCAAGCAGGAAGCCCTAAAAATGACACAAGTACCAAGTTTTAAAATGGTAATACTTTCCAGAGCATTTTTTGCAGTTTTTCCTTGCACACCATTCCCGCTGATCTAAGGAGGAACCCTAGATCTTGTGGGATGAAGCCATTGCAGGTACCAAGGGTGACTGACTTCTTAGAAAACAGAAAAGTTGCTTTTAAGAAGAGACCTATAGAAAATACAATTTGGTAACAACAGGCCATTTTTAAAACGGGACACTTCTGATGCAAGTTTCAGTGCTCCTGTTTTGCTTCCTGGTCTTTCCTGCTTTTACATGGCTCTAACTCAGTAGTCAATTTTTTCATGATTGGTATATCCAGAATAGTAACTTTATTGTATTTTCTTACACACAAGTACCTCCCCACTAAGTATTTAGCATTTGCAGTTGACTGTACAAGCAAGAATGTTTGATCAGATATTAAAAGGCTCCATCAGGAAGGAAAGGAAAATATGGCACTGCCAAAACAAATGAGGAACCATCGATTCCACAGTTGATGGACGTGAATCAGTTTGCACTGCAAGTATTAAAAATGCTTAGCCGCTACTATCACGGACAAGTGGAAGCCTTATGTTCTTACTTGTTCTAACACATAAGTGTATTAGAATTTAGAAGCACTACATTTATGCATCATTTAGGCAAAGAAAAGCACTAGAGTAGCTTAAAATGCTACATATGCTTTTAAGAACTCATTCTAAGCTTCTGCGGCTCTTCACTACCCTGTTTTAATCATTCAACTGTTAATTGTTAACATCAGTAAGGTAGGAAAACGTATCTTTGATGAAATTAAATTGTCTTGTAGAGAGTGCTTTCTCTTTGTTTCTAATCACAGGCTTCCTTAGCACAGCAGATAATAAGCAAGTTCCATTTTTTTTCATCTTTCTGATCCTAGTTTTACAGCATGATATGTGCACTGCTAGAACCCAAACAAGTAAGAGTCACGGAGTGGTTCTGACAGACCTTGTGGAGAAGGAGGTGGGGAGACAAAACCAAGACTTTAAAGGCCAGAAGGTAGGTAAATTTGGGATCTAGGTTTTCTAGAGAGGTATTTAGTAAAGGCCTAATGCTGGTTTTATTACAAGAAAACTGAAGTGCTTAATGACTGACTAGTAAATACAATATAATGGAAGGGAATCAGGTGGGGCAGGAAAGGAGAACTCACTCCTCAGTGGCAGCAGCAGTTTTGGTGCATCCATTGCCGGCAATGGATATAAACACCAGTCAAAAATCCAAATCTCAGAGCAAAGGATTAATAGATGTGACCTTCTTGGATTTCAATGTCTGGCAGATCTGTTTGAACTGTCTGTGTCCTACAACATGTACAAATGCTACAGCCTGCAACTTAATCAGAGTAAAGAGAAAACAATGCTCTCGATGTGCCCCGTGTTGACTTGGTGGGGTTTTTATTCTTCCATTGTCTTTTTTTTTCCCCCCTTGAATAAAAGCACATATCCCTTTGTGCCTGTTCAAAAGTTGATGAGATCTCTTGGAGTCAAGTGTTTTCTCTCAGAATCTCTGCCTTCTTGAAATCTGTTGGTCACATGACAGTTATTAAAATGTGTTTTAAGAAAATTCTAATGGCCAAAGGCCAACAACTACATTCAAAACCTGCTAATACATCCAGGCAGATAAGTAAAACCAAAACAAAAACACACACAAACCCCAAACAGGAAACCTCCAAAAGGAAAACTGTTCCATTTGTTTACTTCAATTTGAAGTAGATATTAAGGGCATGAATGGACCAGTCATGGTTTATTTGAAAATCCCTCCATCCTCTTATGCACTGTCATTCTGTGGTCAATGCCGTTTGTACAAACACATTTTGTTCAGAATACTCCAACTGGTGATGAAGCTCACGTGGCCAGGCAGCGACCGCAGGGTTCTTTTGTCTGTAAAAGTTTGCAGTGCTTACAGACTTACTCGACATCCAGCTTACAGACTAACTCGACATCAATACGTCCTCCCACTAGACACTGTGCATTGAAGGCCATCTGATGAACTGTGCATGAGATCACAGAAATTCATGGCTAGAATGTTTTGACTGTCAAAAACTTCATTACAGTACACTTCACTGTACAAACACTTTAAAGGATGTTTATTAGGAAAGTCTGCAAGTCATAATGAATAGTAGAGTTCTTGTTTATGGTACCTTCTTGGCCTCTAATAATTCTGTTTGCCTCCAGTATTGAAATCAAACTGCTTCCATGAAGGTGATTACTAAAATGAGCTATGGTATGTTAACCTACAACTCACAAAATGCGACAGTACAGACATTAATTTTGCTTTTAACTGTCTGTTAAGTTGTAATCTAAGTTGTGAACATTTAAATATAATATATATCTCATATGAAAAAGCTAAAGCACAAGTGCTTCTGCACCACCCCCCTCCCGTCCCCCCACCCCTTGAGCCAAACCCACCCCAGTTCCGGTTTGGGCCCTGACTGATTTGGAATGCTTTCTTAGGCCACCCATTTCCACAAATTTGTATGCACTCAGGAAATATAAAGTCAAAAATATACAAATCTCTTGTTGTTATAAGGTTTTTGTGAGTGAAATTACCCAGGACCATGGACTTGGAAGGAGAAGGGGGGTAAGAGAGGGAATTTACAGCAATTCATCTTCAAAGTTCAAAACTGGTCACTTCACAGAAAGACTGCAGGACTGGTGAAATTCTTGCTTCTAGAAAGTGATACTGTAGTGGAGAATTTTTCTAGGAAAAATAAAACAGCTTTTAATAACTGGCCCGCTGGTATGAGCTACCGTGGAATAAATTAGCACAAAAATGGAAGTCTTATAACTGTTCACTGTTACAGACGTAATCAACAAGGTCAGTCACTCTCAAAAGTTCATCTTCATCTTCCTCCGGCCCTACCGCTTCCTGCCCGCTCCCTGTCCCGTTGGGCGCCAGGCTGGCGCTGACTGTGCTGTCCTTGGGAGCCTGGGTCTTCTCGCCTGGCTTGCCGATCAAGTTCTCAATGGTTTTCCCTGGGCTCTGTCCATTGGTGGAAGGCAAGTCCACCAGGCTGTAGTCCAAAGGGCTCTCTACTTTCCCTACATTATCAAAGTCATCTTCGTCATCGCTCTCTATCCGGTAGCAGTGCTTCTTGGGGTTGTCTTGGGGGGCTTGTGCTGCTGGCAGCTTATCTGCAGGAGCAGGGGTTTCTGCATCGTCGTTCGCGGTTTCGCACGCGTCTTCCTCGTCAGTCTCGATTCGATTCAGGCGTTTGCGGACAGGCTTCCCCTCCTCCTCCTCCTCCTCTCCTTCTTCCTCGGAATAGTCGTCTGTACTTCGCCGACGTTTTCGAATCAATCGCTTGGACTCCTTTGTGGATTCGTCATCTTCAGAGTTCTTAGATGTGTAGCTCTCTGGAAGAAGCAGCAGACTTAGAGCCATTAGCAAATCTCAGTGCAACATTTACCTTTCATCTTTTACACTCGTTAACAAGACAGCTCTCTGAGCACACACTTTCCTGTCTCCTTCCCCAGGTTCCCCAACCAAGCCTAAAGGCTTGCACTCTTTTTACTTTTTAAATAAACTTCTAATGTAGCAAGTAGCAACAATTTATGGATATTCTGTTTCCAAGCTGAGGAGTACCAGAGGCTTTGGAAATACGTGTGTTCTCCCCTGAAACTGGTAACTCCACGCTGGGAATAACGCAGAACTGCATTCCTCATCTCACAGTATGCGCTTTATTTGCACCCTGACAGAAACTCAGAACCCAAATAATGGCTACTCTATCATGAAATTCACACATCTACACACACACACAAAGCTGTACTATACCCCTACCACCCCCAAATTATATACTTTTTCTTCAAGTAAAGGAATGCTGCCTGTCACCTGAAGTTTGCTGCTCTTTAATGGGAGGCTTGGTGTTTTGGCAAACTGGAATATTGCCTACACACTGACAGCCTTTACATTGATCTTCAATGGTTGTGGTGGGAAAAGATGGAAACTGAAAAATCAAACAGCAAACATAATTTGTTGTCTCTTTGTGACTCCAATTAGAAATCATGGGAATTTTCATTTTAAAGGGTATTATTAAATGTAGGTTCAAGTTGATAGAGACTGTCAGTGTTCCTCTATTTTTAAAGTAATTACAATTCCAGTAACACTGTTACATGTTTTATTATATACTGTGGAAACTGGGGGACAGGGCTGGACAGGTGCTAAATGGTGCTGATTTTAACACATGGAAAGCCAATACTAAAAAAACCCAAGGAAATGGGATTTCATGAAGAAAAGACAACACCAATCAGGGAATGTTTAAAGCCACTAGTGCTGGCAAAAACAAAGGCACCACAGAGCCTGAGAACAGGCTGTATTGAAGATCATATTTTTGAGATACTACAGATTTGCATCACATACTTGTTTCTCTTCACCTAGAGGATACTCTACCACTCCGTAATCTCAGCACAGCCCTTCCAAAACTGAGGCACTCAGGCTGTCAAGAACAGCTCATTTTCTGAGGAAGCCTGATAACCATTGCAACCTGCACTGCTCAGCATTCAGACCTAAGGTCTGGTAAGCCAGGCACAATCCAAAACAGCCAAAATCAGTGGCTAGTTTTGTAAAAGCTAATAAATTATAAATCACAAAATACACCAATAACTCGTGGTGTGCCTGACATTACTGAGAGAGGCTTCCTCTGCACTTGGCACAGCTCCTTAAACAGAAGATGGAATGAATCTGAGCCACCAGCACACAGTCAGGGCACCAGAGGCAATGCCCTTCCTCTTACATAGGAGAATCTTTAGAGGCTCGTGGGATGCAGCTTTGTGACCTCTTAACAGAAAATTGGTGAAACAGTTGCATTAGTGCCAGTTTTGGAATCCCAACACTCTGTGTCAGGCGCAGTAAATTCAGACCTGGAAGTCAGGATTAGGGGTAATGATAAATTTGAGAAGTAACTCAGCACATCATGAAGTACCAGTGGGCTGTTTCTGAAGGAAAGAGTTTGTGAGAAACATCAAGGAACACTAGAAAGAAAATTCTCTGAAATCCTGGAATTATATAACTTTCCCTTCATGCTGATGCTGACATACACCTGCTCCTGGAAATGCTGGACTGTTTATTTTACCTTCACTATCTGAAGTGGAGAGCCTGCGTTTATGAACTCTTCTTAACTCCTTCCCATATCGGACACTTTTCTGTGAGCCATCACTTTCTGAATCTTCCTTATAATTAACTTGTCTCTTCTGATTCCGTCTTGATCTTCTCCTCCTAGTTTCCAGGTAATCATCATCACTGTAATCTGTGTAATCACCACTCTCTGTATGGAATAAAACAGTGATGTGCATTATTCCATCAAAGCAAAACTGCCTCACATAAAAAATTTAGGTATGTTTCCTAATTCAGATAGCTTCCTTATGGTGGTTTTGTTGCCTTATCTCTACTGGTGTCAAAGACATCTCTCCTGTTCCTGACAGTGGAAACAACCTTACTGAATTGATGGCACACCTTACCACTGCCTCAGGAGAGTCTGTTCTGCTTTTAAAATTTAAATAAATTGTACTCTACTAGAAGACTTTTAAGAACAGGTAGATGAAAAATGACTGACAAGATGAAACTCCAAGATCTGAGTTATATAAGTTAAGAAAAAAAATCAGCTTCACTCAATTGTGGGTTTGCTTAAAACAGAAACCATACCAAAGAAACTTACCAGCAATCACAGTTCCTCCTGCACCAGTCTACAGCAGCTAGTGTCTTCAAAAATTAAATTTATTTACACCAGCTGAAAATAGCCTCAAATCAACTTCAGCTGCTTTTTACTTAGCTATGCCAGAACAATTATCCCAAGATACATTTCTATAAAAGTCACACACTGTTCCTAAGTTAGTGATTGACATGAGTCACACATCAAACTGGCATCCTCTTTACTTCCTAAAACATTAGACAAAGAAACAGAGCAAGTCAGCAAGAACAACCAGCTTCAAAAAGAAAGTCTGTCTCTGGAGACTGAAAATAAGTGCCTTGCAGGGCACTTGATTTCCTTAGCTCAAAACAGGCTTAAAGCAGGATGATGGACAATCATGAGGGTAACAGAGAAACAGAAACACACAGTTAAGATTATACTTTTAGATATATATGGAATGATACTGGAATCAGTTCATTTTATCACACACATGTGTCCACCAGGAAACAAATAGTTGGCTCTTGTGCATTACACAACAGATAAGCAATCTCTTCAGACTTCTGCCAGTACCTCCATTGATAAGAGCTTATGATTAGTGCAATGATGCATTGAGGACAGGGAGACAACAATCACTGTAATCACTCATACAGTTGTCTTTATCTGTCCATGCATGAACCTTCTTTTTGGAAATCAGTACTCCAAAGCAACTTACTCTAACATGTTCATCATCTATATTCTAGACAGACAGATAAAACACTGGAAAGATAACACACACTGCAGGAAATTAACACTCCAGTATAGTTAGAAACTTAAATTCACAATAAGAATGAGAAAAAATGAGTGCTTATTGTATATGGCACTTTCTAGTCTGTGTCTCAAATGAAGCAGAAACAAGGAGGACAGTCTTCAGAGAAAGATGCTGATCCTGAGAAGGTTTATGTAGTGTATGGGTACTATTCTCACACTTCAACAGAAAATGAAGTAGTTCAAGGACAAGTAGAATAAAGTGCATTATTATCTTCTGTGATGCAAGAGTCTTCTGTTACTACAGATTTTAAGGATAATTTTAGAAAAGACAGATTCAAGGTGTTTTTCTTTGCTTTCAAGCCTCACAGAAAACATAGAATGCCATACAACTGAAGTTTTCTTCCATAAAAGTGATGGAAAACGTTTCTTTTAGAATGCCTTTAATAGGTGTGTTTGGAAGGTCTTCTACTAGCTATAAAGCACACTTTTGTCTCCATCTTCTTTCCTGTAATCATGTGCCAAACAGGAGAGGTACAGAGGTAGCTGTAACTATCCACAATGGTGGCCTCTAGAATCATAGCACAATATGTATTTACTTAAATACATAATTACCTAGAATGCCAAGAACCTAATGCTCAATATCAGTTTCCTGAAAAATGCTGACAGAAGAACAAGTAGCAAACTGCTTTACAAAGCAGTAGCAAATATGACATCTGACTTGACCAAAGCAAGCAAACAAGTTAGTGTCGGTCATGACAAAAACTCCGACTGCCATTCTCCCACTCTCCAGAACAGAGTATTTAAAATATCAAAGATTGCTTATACTTACCAGACTCTCTGCTTGAATTGTCCTCAGACTCTTCATCTTCATCATCTTCAGAGTATTTTTTCTTGACTGTTTTCCTTCGTAACCTCCTGCTTTGCCTCATGGGCCTGGAGAGATGTCGCCTGGATATGCGGGCACAGAACTCGGAGTCGCTGTCCTCGTTTGATGGTGGGTCATCTTCACTTTCATCCAGATTTTCCTCTGATATAACAAACTCATCCTGAGATCTGTTCAAAGGAAAACCCCATACAACAGAGACAGGTATCACAACCAAAGAACTGAACTAGAACTTGTATTTCACAAGCAAGTGCTAAGTATCATTTTACACAAAACAAAAACCAAAAAAAAGCACAAATCTTATAATGAGGAGCAAAGATCCAGAGAGCGCAAGCTGCCATCACTGACACAAGGGTTCAGCTGTGTATTTGGGATACAGCTCTACAGTGCATGACATTACACAGCAGACTGCAACAGCAGATGGATATAAACACTCTGTCAAACCAACACTGCAGGTGGCGTTAACACAGGACAGACCCTAAAGCGTTCATATAGTTCATTGCAATGTAATGAATGTCTGCACAGCAGTAACTGGGGAGGGAAAAAAACACCAACCATGTTCCAGCAAATGTGACCTTTCCTTCACAAACCCAGCACTGTCCCCCACAATTTCCGAGAATTATAATATCGTATCTTAACATAAAACTATGGCTCTAATGCAAAACATGCACCTCACAACCTTATAAACTTGTAACATTCCCATAATTTCAAGTGAGCCAAGGCTTTTTAAAAACCATTGAGTACTGAAGGTACGAAGTCACTTGCATTTGGCTGCCAACCAAATCTAAATTCCAGTGTAAGATCCAGAAGGCCCTAAGCAGAGGATGGAGTTGAAAATGCACAAGCACACTTTAACAGATCAATGCACTATTAATTCTGCGACATTTCTACAAGCTACACTCATTGATTGGAAATTTCTAGCACATGTAGCTCAGTTATTCAGGGTGCCACTGAAATGTCCTCAGCACGGTCACAGGTGAAAAACAAAGCCCAAAATTTGCATTTGTCTTGTATAGATTTTCCATACACTTAGTAAATTGCCTCAATGATTGGTGTAAAGCTTTAAATGTTTCTGGTAAAGAGCCTACGGCTTCATGCTTCTTTTATTATGTTGCTTCATTGAAGCTTAAGTTAATCTAAAATTATCAATTTTTTTAACATCAGTAATTGCCCAGACTGAATGATGAAAAATTCTGTGGAAAGTGAGTTTCAGTCAGCCAGAGCAATATTCATTTAGAGTTTAAAGCTTCACATAATAAACCACAGTATAAACCACCTCTTTGACTGTTTTCAAACTCCACCTCCTACAGAGCAGCAATCAAGAACTAATTTCAGAATCTGCCTGTCAAGTTCTGGATGCTCTAAATAATTAAAATTTTCCTCTTCCAATTTCTAAATGACAATCAGGCAAAAAAAAATCCCACAAAATAGAAATTTTCAACTGAATTCTATTGTTTTAAAAGGAAACAACAAGCCTCATTTTAGCTACATTTTTGTTATGGATTCCCTCTTGACAGTCACATCAGCCAGAGAACTGAGTCCACCTGGCTCCTTCACTAACAGAAGCCTATAGTGAGGCTTCAATTACCCCAGAATAACATTTCCAGAATGTGTTACACTTAGAATACAGATTAGATGATGTCAGCACATGAATCCACAATGCAGTTTTTCCAGTACAGTGATGTTCCCCTAGGCCAGGAGGACTCCACGGGTAGGGGGTTTGGAACTGGGTGATTTTTAAAGTCCCTTTCCACCCAAACCATTCTATCATTCTTTGATTTTTACTGGTACTGTGCAGTGCCATTACAGCACTGGGAACACACCCCTGATGATCACCTCAGGGGCACTGAAGAGTCACCAAAGCCTGTAAAGGTCAGTGACTTGTGGTGGAAGTTAAAATTGCAGACCTACCCATCACTGATCTTGAATTCATCCTCACTCTCCTCTTCATCCATGTTACTGTCGCTATCCAAGTCGTTTAGTCGCCGTCGTTTCTTGCGTCGTGCTGCAGCAGCCCTTTGTGGCCGCTTGTTTTCCTTCCTTTCTTCCTCTAGGATTGTGGAAATGTCTTTTCCACGGTGACCTGTGATATTTGACATGTCTTTGCCTCTGCCAATGCCTGAATACAGTGACAGAAAGGGGAAACAATAGGAAGTTTATTTTCTTCTTTAACTTCTACAAATCTTTCTTGCATGTGCCTAACTTCAGTTTATTTTCTGTCAAGCAGAATGTTTTCTTGTCAAGCAAGACTCTATCCAGAGTCTTGCTCCTGACACACACAGCCCAGCTGTGGTCATTTGGAAATATTGAGGTCCATGCAGAAGGTCATGGTTAAGCATCTGCATTCTAATGCTCAACCCCTACCCACATTATTACCATGCCAGTGCCTTTTGAGAGGGCAATTACCAGAAAATACACTTTTTTCATAATGCTGAATATCCTTCTTGGGAGATGAAGAGTTTGAGTTGTGGTTTGGCCAAGAAGTGGAGTTTTTGCAAAGGTGCTTTAATGTTGAGACTTGGTTATGTTTACTGTAATGGACCTTGTGTTACACACCCACAGACACAGGATTTTCAGATTGTCTGTGTACATCCATGAGCTGCTGAAACTGGTGAGTGTCTGGAGATGCCACAGGCCAAACAACTGAGAGACAACGCTTCATGACTCTTTTGTTTGGGCAGGTTAAGCTGATGCAGGAGCACAAATTCATCCCCATCCCTCAGACAGTGCTGAAGATCTTTGTTTTGGTCCCATGGTGCCTTAACAGGCAACAAAGAACACAATTTCACTTCATTCATGTTCAACTGAGAAGTGCTAATAGAGTTGGATGAATATTAGGACAATTTGGTACACCCAGTCTTTAGGGGCTCCAACTGCAGACCAACTACTGAGCCCTTTTTTTACAGGGGCCAAATGTCAGTAGCACTGCTGCCATTCCAATCTCAAATCCAAAACTTACTCATTACACATATATAAAAAACCTGTACAGGCTAGATTTAACTATCAACTTTTACTAATTTTCTGACATCTTTTGGCAGCATGGGATGGCCATTTCTAAGGGAAATTATTTAGTTCGCTTCCAAAAATAGAGGAGTAAAAAATCCTTGGAAAACTACAGAGTTTAAAGGGAGAGGATTATATTCGTTGCCTCTCATATCAAAATAAATTTGCTCTTCGTCTTCTTATCACCACTGCAATGCAAAACAAGTAACATCAGAAACATACCTCCTCCATCAGCCTCCTTGATATCATCTTCAATTGCCTCATCAATTGCCTCATCAAATTCATCAAACCTAAAAATAACAGCTTCCATTTACCACTTTGAAGTGAACCTTAATAAATCATTACAAAAACATACCTCAAAATCTGAAGAAATTACACTGCACAGACAGAGGGCTGGATACATAATTAATTAATTAGAATAACGGGCCAGAAGTTTTTAAAATGGCTATTTTATTATCAAAGTTGTGTTTATTACTTCTATTTGCTTGTGGATTATTTACCATTGCCTGTCTTACTACTGAGTTACATGAACAGAAATCCCCTTCCATTTTACACAACAGGCCTCTGAATTTAACAATATATAATCTGAGAGTTCCTTAAAATGGCTTCAATAGCATTTTCACACAAAGTATTCATCATTTTTTCCACAACTTTTATTAGATGACATTAGCTCTACCAACCTTCAAAACAGACTGAGAATCATCTACTAAACTCAGTGTAAAATTCTTTATTCTGTCCACATTTTCCTTCAGAACTGATTTCACATGGCTGCTTTCTACTCTTAAAGCTCATGATACTTTATGGATCTGCAACATTCTAAGCTGAACAGATAAAATAAAACACAAAGTACAAAGTTCCTCGTAAATCTACATAAGTAAGTTGTAATGCAGTGTTACATAACTGAATAGGACAAACAAAAGCCAAGTCTTTGAGTGTGCTTGTCCTGCAACAGTTTTTATAAAACTGCATAAATCTCTGCAGAAAAAAGACCCAGTCCTTTCAATGCAGATGACCTCAGTTTGTTCCTTCAGTTATGAATCCAAATTCCAAAAAAAAGAATTGTTACCTGTTTGATGCCTTGAGCTCCAACACACAAAAGTACAAGTTTTATTAACTACATAGAAAAGACTTTTTATTTAGATGCAAATTTTTCTTCTCCCTTTTTAAAATGTTAATTTTTTGTAATTTTAGATACAGACAACTAGCAACTGGACAATACATTCATTAAAAATTCCACTTCTCAGTCATAAAAGAAAGATTACAGGTACCTTGGTCTTCCATAGGAACCTCCAGCAGTACAAGACAAAAAAAAATCTAATACTTTACTCTGTATTCCAATACTAAGCATGAAACACTTTCTCCTTTAAAAATAAGGTGATGGACTTCTGATATCTTTATATTACTTAGGAGCAACTGCATGCCACCTTCAAGGCAGCTTTACCCAGCAAGGAAATAACTCTGAAATTATTCCATCAGTAAGATTAGCTCCACACTACTCAAACACTGTTTCTCCTCCACACAGCTAAAAAGTCTCCCTCTTTAAAATGTGAGAAATCACTTAATGCTTTCAAGCCACTGCTAACAAATAACCTGAGCTCAGCCACAAGCTGACAGCTGCTTGTCCATTAGGTGTAATGGAACATAATTTCTTCTGCTGCTGCTTTATTTGTGATGCAGGTTTTTGCTAACTTGCTCACGAGAGGACTCAACAGATGGGTGATACAAAGGGATTATGGATCCTTTAGAGAACCAGGATGCTCCACAATTCAGATCTGTTTCCTACTGGAATAAGACTTTTAGCATTTATTTTCCCCTGCTCTCCACAACTCTCAGTAACACCAGTGGAACTTCACTGCAGACATGTAATTCTGACATGCTGATATAATATCAGTGTAATATTTTTTCCAGCTCAAATTTATGCATATGATGTAGTCTGTGAGAAAGATTATCACTTTTTATCAGAAGACTCATTTTTCTAAAACATTACATTCAATAAAAATTTACTGTGATTGCACAACTTGGGTACTGATGAAGTCGTGCCACACACACCCTACAGGCAAGGGGTTTTTCTTCTCCTGATCAGATGCTGCCTGACCTGTCAATAACATAATAGCAGATCTACATAGTTTTGCTCGTAGCACAACTTTCCTCCCAGGAATGCTTAATTTCCCAAAGCAGCAATGGCATTTTCAATAGTGTGACTTCTGTTGTTCATTCAAAAAGTTACCAAAATCCAACAGCTAAGCAAAGTCAGACTGAGTGTTCTGACCAGGTTGGAAAACTCAGCCTATACAAACACCATGCCTCTCCTCAGCAGCAAAACCAGGCTGACTATAAATTCAATGATAGTTATTGCTGGAAAGTGATCATTTTTGATGATAAAGGTCTACACAGAGCAATGACTGAAAAGACAGTTTTGTTTTAACATTCCTAATGCACATGGGCCAAACCCCCACAATCTCTCAAGGCAACCACATTCTTTTCTAAGCCCACCACTTGCCTGGTGGACTGAAGACAATACAGAGTGTCACAGGGTATTATTTAGAAAGCAGTTTATAAAAACAACTTGGTAACAAACTGAGAACAAAAGTTATCATTAAGATCATGCTGATTCTTAGAGATCATTAAGATCATGGTTTTGAAAACCTTAGTGATCTATTCTACTTTCAGAATGCAGAGTCTAAATATCTTGGCACTTTCATTTACTAATTGCATTTTTGTCACAATTTCTCTGAAGAGTTACATATTTCTCCAAACAGTTGCATTTTTAGATGCACTGTGTGATAATTACATTTTAAGTTTCATGCCCCTTTCATGTAAGGAAATAGGTCTGAGGTGGGGAGGGGGAAGAGAGCAAGGAATTGAAGGCCTTTAGACACAAGTGGAAGTCTCCCTTGCAAGAAAAAGGATTTAATTCACCTGCTTTAACTCACTCTAGAAACTGCAGAAGTACCAAATAATACCAAGACTTCTCCAGTGCTCCTGAAAAAAACACCATATACGTTTTCATTTTTTTAATGCATCACCCCTTCACTATATCACCTCATGCTCTCACAATCACCAAGCATAACCAGTGTTCAGAGGAAAGAACAAAGACAATTGGGCTTCCCTGCTAAATGTGAAAGTTTACATGAGAAGCGGTGGGATGATTCAGAAAGGAAACAACTGTATGACTTTTGCTGTACAAACTATTTTAACAAGCTGCTGACCTGTAGCTTATGCACTTTCGGGTTCTGGTAGATCTCCTTTCAAGTTTCGATTTGGGCTTTTTGGAATCTTTCTTCTTTTCTTCCTGCCCTTCAGGTATTTCTGGCTCCTGTTCAGGTAAGACAGAAGTGTCAAAAAGCTTTATCTCCTCCCTCCCTTCACACTCATTGTAACTGAACACATAACACAGATTATTCATTCGGTATAGAAAGCTCAGATGCCCAGCACAGCACATTTTAACTTGTAATATAGTGACCAATTATAGCAGTTCAGGTGAATTTGTGCATTTTGCCCTTACAGGCTACATAATGTCCAAACACAGAGTTTAAGGGTTCAGGCTATTGGATCATTGTGTTTATGCTGCAATGCTGACATCATGCCTCAGGTGATACTCCCAGGACTAGTCAATGTGGCAGCTGAACAAACTGTGGCCACCAGCTCTACATACTGAGCACAGGAATAGCTTTACATGGTGCAGTTTCAATAAAACTTCAGGCAGGTTAGTTTTATTATATTGTTTGCAAGTTATTGATTTAAAAGCAAATAATATGTCCCCAGGCTGCATTTTCCAAATATTTGCTCTCAGCCATAGATTCTTCTGCAAGTTTGTAAAATCTGTTATTTTATTTCTGTGATTCAGAGAGAGGGAGAAAAAGCTAGCTTTGTTACAGCCAGGCAGAGTGGAAAGTCTATGTTTAAAATGAACAAAACTTCCATTTTAAACTGCAAAGAACAGATTATATAATTCCAGATGAAAGCATTTGGCTAAGACTTCAAGAGACTTGCTTTAAAGTGTATTTAAGTGAGAAGAGGCTGTTCTTCATGTGAATCAAGGCATTCTTCCTCTTTTCTCAAGGGAAACCATACAAAAGCATCCATTAATGAAACACTAAATGTTCACAGTTTTTAATCACGTGACTTTAACATCTACTTGTTGAAGGCAAATGCTACGCTGCCTAGAGATACTATATATTCCCTCTGAGTCATAAGCCAAGAACATTTGTTTCCATCAGTTCCAAAGGAAAGCCATGACAATTAGCTCAGACCTAGATAAGTGCACAGCAAACATCAGAGTTAAATAATGGATTCCCAACTTTATAAACTACTGAATATTGAGCACTCAAGTCAAAACCCAGCTGTAACGGGCAGGGAGGTAGTCCTGCAATCCCTCACTGGGAGAGGACTCTGTGTAGCATCAGGTGGCTCCACAAAGCTCCATAAAGTTTCTCTGCTATATTCAGTCTAAAATGAAGGGTTTAGAATTATTTCTGATGTGCATATAGATTGATTTTTCTTTCCAAGATGCTACTAGCACCTCTGACACAGCACTGAGAGACTTCTTCCCTGAGAAGTTAAGAAAATAAACAATAATACCACATAGACACACTAGCTTACCTGAGGTGGAATGATGTTCTCAATACTGATACCCACGTACACCAATCGCTCTTTTCTTGAGGAGAGAAAGAAAATGAAAATAAGTTTAGAGAAAGTCTGCAGATATTTTAAATAATGCTGTAATTAACACCATTTGAAGCTCTTACTATATCACTCGGCAGAAACATCCCAAGAGGATGTTCCAATTGAAAAGTTATTGAAATTGGGATTATGTGCTAATTCTCATGTGATTACATTTCCCTGCATGTATAATGTAAGAGATTTTGAAAAAGTTCTGACCATCAACAGTACTCGAAGATTGTGGGCACCACAGAAATTATTGAATTTGGGGTTTAAAAAGCAATTAAAAACCAACTGAAAAATATTAATGCTGTGATGAAGATTATGTTGTCAGATCCATAACTACCACCAGTCATGAAGGAGATGAATGATAAATGGGAATAGAATCACACTGAGCTGGAAAAATTATGTAAAGATAGGATGCAATCCAAAATTGATTAAATGCCAGATATTAGACCCAAGCAGGAAGAACCAACTCTAGAAACACCAGGAGACAAATAACTGCCTACAGAGCAATTCTTTGCCAGAGAAGAACAGCCTGAGCAAAGATCAGCTGAGTCAAACTGCTGCACAAGGAACTATGGTGACAGATGGATGTGTAAATAGGACAACAGCTGACAGAACACCTGAAGGACACCTGCCACAGCAGGCAGTCCTGTTCACACCTGGCTGAAGGACTTAAAGCCATCTGGGCACCACACATTCTCCAAGAAATGTGATCCAGCTGGAGAGTTCAGAGCTAGCCAGGGGGAGTTACTGGAGGACAGCAGACATGCACTGTAGAGAAGGGCTGAAAAAACAGGATCAGTGTAGAGAACACTTGACTGAAGATGGGGGAGAGAAAGTAGTATTCAAATACAGGTGTCCTCCTTGTCCAGTGTGTAACAGGATTAAAGCTACGGAAGCAAAATTCAGTTTAGATTTAGCTTTCCTCAACACAGACATTCTGCACCATATGAATTGCCTCAGGGACAACTCTGGCCCCTGAAGGACACAAGTCTTCTCTAAGTCCTGATGTATCTGTCACTCTCAACTAGAGATGGACTTCCTAACATTTCACAAACAACCCTGCATGCTGATCTTCATGGTGCTGAACTAAGCTTTCAAAAAAGCAGTCTGAGGAAGAACAGCCACGTAATAACGCAGACTAGGGTGGGTAACCAAACTCCCATCACCATAGGTCCCTACTAGCCATTTTCTAGAAAAGCAAAGGATAATCTAAAGAAATTAAGAGCACAGTGAAAGTCGGTGGCATTTAGTGGTGTCTGGAAGGATTCTGGATTTTTGCACTAAGTGTCTCAATCGACCAGAATCAGACCATGGCAGTTACTGGGAGTGCTCGTACGTGCTCTGTCGCACTACACTTGAGTTCCAACAGGACACATCATGCACATAACTGCAAAAATACCCAAGACATATAATAACTATAGATATGTTTACTTCATTGTGTTATGTTTTGCAAATAGAAGCATCTACGTGTAAAAATTTTGTTTCCAATACGTTCATTAAGTTCCAAAGAATCAAAGTAAATTTTGAAAGTCTTCTGAGTAACCTTCTGCACTTTCTAGCACAATATTCTTAAATTGAACAAGCACAGTTCCTAAAGCAATACTTACAAAGGGTAAAAGGTGGTCTTACAGCTAAAAAGACCATGGACTTCGACAGCTTGGTATCATTATGCCTACTGAAATGATTGGCTGTCTATATAAGGAGTTGGTTTTGTATTCTAATGTAAATATTCCTAAGTGACAGATGAAAAGAAATCCTCATCCAACTGGCCACCATTACATTGGCTGGATGAGGAAGAAGGATGCTGTGCAAAATCACTGTGCTCTTGAAAATTAATTAAAATAACATTTTAAGGCAAGGAATACAACTACTGAAATGAGAAAGGAACTAGACATGCAAACATTTTAGTATTCAGCAAGGGCCTTTGACGGTTTACTCAACTTCTCATTTCTTGTAATGCAAAACATCAAGAGACAGGAGATGAGAATCTGTTTTTAAACATCATTAGCAAGGTTTTCCAGTTCTCCTGTTCTTCTTCCTGGCTTGAGTATACACTACTCAACAAATCATCAAATGGAAAAAGACAATCCTGCTGAGGTCAAGGTCTTGAAATTAAATACAGAAATATATTGAATTAATTACTTATTCCTTTTGTGGCAGACAGAAGCTCAAGACTTCAGCCAAGAGTTTAAACATTTGAACCAAGACATCTCCAAGGGCAGCAGCAGATAAGCACTGTCTGGTTATTTCCTAGGCAAATTCAAGAAAACGTTTAATCTCAATTACGCAGCTGCAAAAGCTGCTACAGTGAAGTCATGAAAGTGTGTATAAAACCAAGTACTCTGCCTGGTTTGGCCTGGGAGAATTAGACAAGTAGCTCCTGAGGCATTTTCTGTCAAGAAGTCTCAGAGCATCTAACATGGATTAAAATGGAGATCCTAGAAGGCTTTAATGTCCACTCCCTCCAGCTGGTGGTAGGACATGATAATAGAAGGTAGTCTGTACATGAGAAACCTGAAATTCAGCCAGGTTGTTGTGGTAGCACTTTCAATTCATGAACAGAAAAAGGGAAAAAAAAAAAAAAAAGATATTATTTCATCCTTGTAATTGTAAGCCAATAGGAAACCTGAAGGTTTCATTTAAAAAATCAGTGACATAACAGTTTGGGGATGCGTAAGCACACAGCTGAGCAGCTGAATCAGCCTCAGTCAGTCCTGAGAGCTGGAAAGAGCACAACAACATCACTACTTCAAAAAGCATGATAGCAACACTGGTTCAAAGAACCTACTAGGTAGACAAATGCATAATGACACAGTTGGACTTCTTCTCTTTGCCAAAAAGACAGACACCAACCACATACTGAGTTTTCAGAAACACTGCATTCAAATACATCTGTACCCCAAGCAACCAACCTGCTCTAACTTAGACACTGAGCTGTAATAACAACTATCATTTCCTCTGGCACTATGATTCTTCAGCCTTTTTACCTTATTATTTGCTACAATACAACATTAAGGTGGAAGATTTCCATATTCAACTATTGCACTGTGAAGTCTATTATAACTCAAGCTTATTTCTAAGAAAAAAACATTGGAAACTAACTAAATAAAAATCTCAATTTTATGACATACAATATAAAGCATTAGGTTCATTTGGTATGAGGATCAAATTGCAAAACAGTTATTAAACATCTATTTCAGACACTGAAACTGCTATGATATCAACCATATTCTCTCCTGTTGCTCTCAGATGATTGTGTTTTTATGAAACATTGGTGATTTCAAGAAAGCAAGACAGACTGGCAAAAGCTTGCATTCCATGTAATGTTTGCCAGCAGAATATTTACCAAAGTAGGTCCAAAAATGCTGTTCATTAGTAATGAGCACTCCCCCCATAAAACAAAGCAGCAGAGGTCCTGTGTGTCCCATACTCCTGCACAGATGGAGGCTGAGTCTATGCTGAGTTCACTTATAAAAATAGCTGAGAGTTTCATTCCCACAGCTACAAATTCAGCAGAATTGGCAATGGATAATTTCACCACAGTATGATCTAGATATACTCTGAGCAGAAGTAGTGACATCAGGAACAGTTGGTACTTGATCTGTCACTATCATCATTGCTGCTGCAACAGCAATAACAAACAGATTTGAAGAAAGCTGAAAGCAGACACAGATTGTGCCCCTATCTCCCCAACACTGACTCACTACATCTCATGTAATATTACAGTCCCTTTCACAAGTATAAGCCTGCACAATTACTTTCTTTAAAAGGGTCTAACTTTCTGGTGACATTTGCCTTTTAAGATAAAAATCATGTGAAGTTTTGTTTAATAATGCATACAGATGTTATTAAATTCTGCAAAGTACTCAATATATGTCCTAAAAGGTATAAATTATGCAGACTGTGTTTCATGTCCCTCATTTCCAGGTGTGAAAACTGCCAACAGAATGCTCCAACTCTTAAGGATGTCATTCCTAAATGCAGTAAATACGTTTGCATTTAGCCTTTAGTAACAGCAGGGTGGACAGTTGGTCAGAGCAGAGTGATGATAATTGCCAAGGTTGTGGGTTCAATCTGAAAAGTTGAACTCAATGATCCTTGTGGGTCCCTTCCAACTCAGAATTATCTGTGATTCTGTGATCATTGACCCACTGCCCTACAGCAGTTGCTGCATAATCTTGTACGTTAGGCAGAGTTTAACAGAATCTAAAGCAACAACTCTCAAATCCCACAATAATCTGGATGACTTTTGGAGCAAAGACTTAAACTGCTTACAGCAAGAACTCTACACGACTGACAGTCAACTGAACCAGTGCTGGAAACCCTTTAAGTATTGGTATAAGGAAGTCAAATTTGTGTTCAGGCACTTTAAGCAAGGTTTAGTACAAATGTATTTGCTTACCTTTTCCAGTTACTGTACTTTTCCTCCCTTTTTGCAAGCTGTCCCAGCATTGAGCCAGCAACCATCAGTGGGAAGTCAAAATTTGTCTTACCAATTCCCAGTCTCTTCACTGCTTTTCTCCCCAGCCCCCAGTTATTTTAATGCTTGCTCAATTATTACCAGCCCCTGCAAGAGCACTGCTGTGAGTGCATCCAAACAACAGTACCTGCGTTCTGCACGCTCCTTCTTTTTTAAGACAACATCCAGATCTTGTAATTGTTCCTCTAATTTCTCACAGAGTAATTTCTAAAGGAAGGAAACACAGTATTAGTTTATTTCATAACCAACTATTTTGACATTGCACTAACATTCAGACTCTTCATTCACTCAGTCTGTGTCTGGAAGAAGCCTTGCTACACTGGAGGCTCCTTTTCAATGAACAAGGCTAATAAAGCCTGTCTTTTTAAAACATGAGCTCCACCATCAAGTCAAGGTTGAAGGAGACTTTGAGCAACCTGGTCTAGTGAAAGGTGTCCCTGCCCACGGCAAAGGAGGTTGGAACTAGACAAGTTCAGTGGACACTGCAGCAAAAAGCAGAGACAGACTTCAGGATGATTTTTTTACCAAATACTCAAGGAGAAGTATGCAAAAGTGATTTTCAATGGACAAATTGTGCCTTGGTCCATGCTAATGCCCTCATTTACTATTTCCAAGGATGCTCTTCACCCTTTTACATGTGTCATTTTTCATACTAAAGAGTACTTTATCAGCAATAGAACAAGGATATGCCATGACTACAGGCGTAAAGAAAACATTCTTACATATTCAAAATCATCACTACTTAAAAACTGTCTCCTCAGAAGACAACTGAAAATCAACACCAAATAGAGTAATCTCACACCATGTCCAATAACAGTAGCTTACTGTCAGGCAACAGCCTTTTTGGTACAGAATTTCTCTAAAACCAAGGAAGGGGGTTGGGATCAGGCAGATTATTCTGAAAATGTGTACAGATGGTTTCCCATTAATTTAACAAGAGCAGCAGCACACACTTTCCATTTATCCTCCCAAGTACCAACCCTGCTTCTAATCTTGGAATAAGGATTCATACTTGGCTAGAACAGCCATGGCTTTCCCAGCAGAGACAAACTATACCCTGAGATTCATCAGTAACAGCAGCTTTCTCAAACCAGCTTCTGAGCAAATGTCTCTGAAGAGGAAATAGCACTTCAGAAACAGCTGCTTGCTCTGGCCACTGATCCATCCCTTGTTGCCTACTGCTTCTGCCTCCTGGATGATAATTTAAATGTTTCTTTTGGGCAAAATTAATACATTATATCCTTAATACTATACCAGTCTTGTGATTTAATCAGAGATGGGAGATAATCAGTGTGACTAGAGATTCCCATCTAAAAATCAGCACCACACAGTCACTCAGCACTAGCAAAACAAGAGAAAATCACGCCACAAACTCAGTTTTACTAATGGACAGGAGGGAAGACCAGCAGTCCTACCATTTATCCCAGTCTATTTGCTAACAGACAAAAAAGATTATAGAAAGGACTTTAGTTAGAGTCCCAGCCAATTTCCATAACCACAAGGAAAGCAGCAGAGTGAAGTCACGAAGGAACCGTACATGCTGGCAAGGCGGGCAGAACCACTCTCCATCAGGGATGATCATCAGCGGAGGGCGCAGGCAGGCTGTGTGGTAGCCGCTGTCACAAGAGTCACACAACAAAATCTGTGCAAACAAAACGTGTCATAAGTATCTCCTGGCATTCCCATGTAACAAACTCCAGAACTATATCCCCAGTCAACACAGAAGTGTTTGGACTGTGCCAAAACAAAAAAAAAAAAAAGCCCTCTACCACTTATTCTGTACTACACTTCCAGGGCCAAGGGAGGTTTTTATGGGAAAGTTTATTCATCATGGCTTTCCATGCTAACACCAGATTTCCTCTTACTGTATATTCTCAGTACTTAGTATTACTGGACTATGTAGACTATGTGCCCTTAGTCTAGAATCTGGTAATGCTTTTCAGATTCTAGACTAAGTGGAAAATGCCATCTGAACAAGACATGGTATTACCTGTTTTCTCTGTGCTCTCTTATGCAGGAAGCCTGGTCTTTTTCCTCAGTCAGGATAATTTTATGACCTGCAGGGATAAAGTCTTGCAGGCTTGCAGAGTATCTACAACTAAGCAACTACTAAAAGTTCATACTTAGTTGGGTAAAATTTGAGATAGCCCTTTCCATAAAACTTGAGAACAAAGCTGGCATAAGCTGTGGGTATATCTACTGGAATACTTCTCTCTAGCAGCCTAAAGGTCAAACTTTCTCTCAGCTATGCCAGGATACCTGTCAAATACCTAAGAGTGGGCTTTTTTTCTGGATTCGTATCAGGACTGCACGTGTTGACTTCGCAGATAAACAGAGGAATTCATGATGGGATCTACCACAAATAAATGAGAACTACAAGAAATGGCAAAAATCTTGTGCTCTGTCTGGGATTTCACTGTACTCAGTCTTCAGGGTGAGATGCAGCTACATCCAATGAAGATGACTATGGAGCTATGCAGCTATGTCACTGATGCCTTGGAAAGTAGATATCAGACTGCTGGGCTTCTTTTTAATGTTGCTTCCTCTGTATTCATTGCAACTGCAAGGACAACCTCAAAGCCCCACCCAGACTGATTCTCAATGGGCTAAGATGCATTAAACCTTGTAAAAGATGCTATTTTTGTTTTGGCAAACAGAAAACAATAACTTCCTTCCCTCCTTATTAAAGGTAACTCATCTACTCCTGAGTTTACCACCTAAAAGCTAGAAGATACCTTCCTACATACGGCCACCCTGAAGGATGATGTGCCTTCAGACACCATCAAAGCCAATCCACCAAATCTGACACAACAACCCACAGCAGCTTTCCCCAAAAACCCACCAGCTCAGGATGATTGGGAAGGCCACACTTCTTGCAAGGCTCATCGTCATCAGCAGGTGGAGCTTCTTCCTCCTCCTCTTCCTCCTCCTCTTCTTCCTCCTCCGAGTTTTTTTCACTCTCAGAATCCTCAGTCTCCTCATTACTTGAGTATTTCCACCTGCCACGTGTCCGTGTGCCCGTCCACCGAACTTTGCTTCTCTATGAGACACCATTTCAAAGAATAAAACACAAAGGAAGCCCATAGAGTTTCTTCCCAGATCTTAAAAAAATATTTGTCTCCAGAGTGAAGTGATTCATTTCAGTCAGAACAGCTGCAGTAAATTTACAGCAGAGCATTTCAATGAATATATTGTCTTTCCAAGATCCTTAAAATGCAACCAGATAAAGGGGGAAAAAATTGCTTCTACGTGCAGAAAGAAATTTTCAAATAGATTTAAAAGTAGGAAGACAATTTTTTCCATTCAGCCCTTTTTTTTCTATTTTGACAAGGCCAACTTCATAGTGAACATGGTAAATTTCCACAGTTAAACTTTCTGACTTTTTTGTGACAACTTGCTTCAACCCAGAGAATCCTTTTTTCTCCTACCTGCCACCCAAAGAGTTTCTGCATTTTATTTTACATTAGAAAATGTGTTTGTTTCTGAAATAAGATCACTGCAACTTCTATTCAGGTTTTCTTTCACATTTATACTTTCTCATTATTTTTCTTAAGTGAAATATGATTCAGTTGGTCCTTCTTTTCTGCTAATAAAGGTGCATCTACCCCCTTCTATCATATACCATATTATGAATGAAAATATTTTGACTATATGTATTACCATATTTTGAATGAAAAATAGGTTTCAATTAAAATTCAGAAGACTATTCTGAGTTATTTAAACTACTTTGTGCAACCAAGGTATTTTCAATTTAAGCAATATGTCAAACAGAAAAAAACTTTTTTATTCCCATTGACTGACTTGTTTCTCACAGCCGTCATTCCCTCACAACTTATTACCTCCTCCCCAAGACACTGAAAACGGAAAATAAATTTTTCAGCTTTTTCAATTCAAAACATTTTTTGAATTTTGACTAAATGATTCATAGACCTGAATAAGCTGAATAAACTAAAATGCACAAAATATTTTATTTCTCCTGCATGATGGACTCGTACCAAAGCTGCATTTATCATATTGGGAAAATTTTGTTTCAGGTTCTTAACATCAGTTTCTACCTGTTTAGAGATTTTACTGCTCCCTAAGCTTTAGCAGCAAAGGTACTTCAAATCCATGGTAGTCTAAATTTAGGTTATAGATTATTCATACTGCATCAAAATTTCAAATTTGGTTTTCATAAGTCCCATCATTAAAAAGAAAAGGAACCCCAAGATCTAAAGTAAGCTATTAAAGATCCTGGTATTCATCCTGTTTAAATGACAGAAGCTGAACAGCCTCAAACTTCTTCCTCCATCATAATTACTTTAAAATCTCTCTAGAAAAGTAAACATCTTTAGATCTCTTGATCTTTCACAAATAGAGATCAAGTTAAAACAGTTAGAACACCTGTAGCAACAGTACTTCAAAATTCTAATGAATTTCAGGACTTAAAATCACTCTTACTTTCACATGTTTTCTTTTTTAATTAAAATCTTCAAATGAAAAATTTGATTTTCATTTCTCCATGCATATGACAGAATTTTTCAGTATAGATGTTACCATTCACTGAAAAATCAACTGTTCGTTCATTTTATTAAGGTTATCCAACATAGCTGTATGTGAAAGAAACTTGTTAAATGAGTGAATGCTTTGGGAAAACTACATCAGTTAAAAATATGTTGCAGTGGAAAATTAAAAGGATTTTACAAGTTCATATAAAAAAGTGCACTTAAAAATACAAACTCATTATTCCTTTTTTTCTTCTGCATATCCAGAGAAAAGAGAAGATAAATTAATAAAGGGTTATTTATAAATACAGTCTCAGAAGCACACCATACAAATGTATGTTTAACTTTCTGTGATATATTTACCTCACATACTTTCAAAAATCTATTCTGCATAAACAGAAGTTAATACAAAAAAAACCCCTGTGCCCACACTAAAATGTGTATCACATGTGAAAAAAGCTAAATTATATTATGAATTCACTACAACAATACCTTTAGCTTCACTTAGAAAGAGAAGTCACAATATTTTTATTTTTCCCCACTTGTTTGTTTCTTTTTAGCTTATGATCATCCTGACCAACCAGACATCAACAAGTATCCATCTAGTGAATCCAGAGGGGGTACAAGTCTCTATTCAGCCAGACAGACTCACATCTGATCAGGCCGTTTTTTAGAAGAATTCACTCAGGTTGATTTGGTCTACTTAGGTTGGTTTAAGTGACAGATTTTATAAACTGTCAAAGTCTATAAAAAGTCAAAGGATATTAGTATTCTCCTAGGGGGTGTTTTTAAATTGGTTGAGTCCACTAACTGGATTGCAAAGCTAGTTTCTTGCAAAAGCTGACCAAAGGAACATAATCCTCAGTATTCCTATGTAAGAGTATATTCTCCTTATAGGTAACATTGGGGGTTTTCTTTATTGCCAAGTAATAAAACTGCATTTACCTTGTTAACTTTAGAATTTGTCTCCTTCTCTTGTTTTTTCGCATCTTCTTTTCGTTCTGGTTTTTGTGCTGCTGCAGGTTTCTCCTCTTCCTCTTCAGGTCGCTTCTTCTCAGGCTTCTGATCCCGAGTCTCCACAACTTTCGGAGTAGGCTTGGATATTCGTGGTGACCGCCTCAACGTGCGGCCAATGCTGACCTCCTCTGGTGGGGTTTCTGTCTTTCTCTTCCGACTGGAGATCCTGATGGTTAATTTGATTCCCTCTTTTTGTCTTTCAGAAGTTATTTCTTTATTCTCTGTTGCACAGGTTTCTTCTTCAGAAACTAGCTGATACTTAAATTTGCTTTTAGGTGCTGGAGATTGCTTTTTACTCTCTGAGGAGTCCTCTAGATTAGATGCATGAGCATCATCTAATCTATCTGGCTCTATTTTGGCAGCTTCTGGCTCTTCCTCCTGTTTTTCAGGGCCGGATTTTTCTTCTACTTTGCTCTCCTCAGGTAGAGCCAATTTACTATCGGAGTCCTCCTTTTCCAAAACAGATTTCTCTACTGTAACAGGTGAAGTGGATGCAGGAGGTATCTCAGCAAGTTCTGGAGAGTCATTTTTCTCCTCAGGCTCATCTTTACTTTTCAAAGTCTCTTCACCAGTCAGTGCAAGCGTAGGCAGTTCTGCAGGAGCAGATGCATTTGGAGACATCTCTAGCTTCTCTGAACATTCTTTGGGTGGTGGCAGGCTGTCGTTTTTGAGATCAGTGGCTTGTTTCTCTTCAGTTGTTTTGGCACAGTCTTCAGAGTTTGAAGACTCTTCTGCTATCATCTCAGTAGTTGTGCTGTCAAGGGACTCTTTTTCCACAGGACTAGATTCCTCATTTGAAGGCACTTTCTGATTAGAAACCTCAGAGACCACATCCCCGATCTCTTTCAGCACAGTTACTGCATTTTTCTCAACCTCACACGTTTTTATAACTTTACTAACAGAATTTACGGAGTCTGATATTTTTTCCCCGCTTTTTCCATTTTTCTCTTTTAATGAGGTGCTGTCTTCCATAGTAATAGCAGAATGTTCTGACTTATTATTTTGTATGATGCTTGGGGTTATTTTTTCACAGCTAACCTCTCCATTTACTAGCACTTTCCCATCAGGACATAGAGCAGTAATGGTAGGGACTCTCTTAAAAGCTTCTTCTTCTGGTTTCCCTTCTTCCTTCAAGACATCTTTTGTTGGAGTAACACATTTACACAGGGGCCCTTTTATTGGACTGTCATAGTCATCTGTCAGTTTGATCTCTCGCTTTTTAAGTGGTATTTTCGCCTGTTGGTCATTTTTAAGTTTTTCACTTTCTTCCACAGATTTATCCACAATTTCTTGTGGAGTTTTGACATTAACACAAAATTCTAACTTCTCTGGCTCATGAACTGCTATTTTATCCATACAGCTTTTTACTTCTTTTAGGTCTTTGGGTTCTGTTTTGTTTTCCTTCACCTCTACTTTAACAGGCTTGACATTTTCCTTAAAGGAGTCACTTTCTTCCTTGACAGTTTGCTTCTCCTCATTGTATTCTGAAGGTTTCTCTAATTTCACTATTACTGGCAATTTTATAATTTCTTTTTCTTCCACTTTCTCAATTTTAAGCGCGTTTTCATCTTCTTTGACCACAGGAGGAAGGCTTTCTGATTCCACTGACTGTTCCTCTACCTCCTCTTTTTCTTCTTTGATTTTCAATTGATTTTCTGTTGACAGAGAAGAACAGCTATGAAACAACCAAGAGACCTATAGGATTACAAAGAACTCCAACAAAACAGAGGCATACCTAAAAAACCCAACAGCCCAAGTCTCGCACAAAGGACTCTCCTCTCACTGAATTAGTAGAAATCTGGCTTGTCTAACACTGTCCTTAAGTAAATGAGCTGACATTTTTTAGCTATAGAACTACTGTTCAGTCTAGTTATATACCAAGATGAACCTAAATTTCAAAAGCCAGCAACAGAACTCTAGATTTTATGCTTCTTTCAAACACACATCTCAGTCCCTTCTTCAGTATTACCACACTACATCCAGAGGATATATAAAATCTAGGCAGATGCATGAAATCTCACTTCAGTTTCTGGACTATTTCAGGAAACAGAACATGGTGTAAGATTCCATGGCCTTCGAGAGAAATTCCTCAGAGAAATGAGTCTCCTGTTCGTACATGTTTTTATTTCAAGATATACTTAACTATTGTATTTCAACAGTTCACAGAAAAGATGTTCAGCATTATGGCTTACAGCGAAATTCAAGTTCTCCAGGCACATCTCCTATATGCAGACAATATTCTACACTCACTTCATCTGCTGTTTTTAAAACAAACAATGAATAGTAGTATATCCCAGGAAACCTGCAGAGCTTTAAAAATCAGGTTATTACACTTTGCTAACTCAGTTTTAGATCATTAGGGCTTGAAGTACAGTTCCAGCATTTAGAATAAGCCATACAGCTATTTTTCTCTCTATGCACTTCAACTTGTTATTTATTTTTACCACCTTTTTACCTCTTGATAGTTCAGGTTTTCTTATTTTACCAACTGTTTTGTGTCAGCCAGAAATAGAACTAATTAGAAAAAGCAAATACAATAGCACTGTATATACCAGAACAGCAGCTCCTGCCACCTGGAAGATGCTTTTGCAAGCATGCCACAACTTCAAACAAAAAGATGATTTTTTCCCCCTTCTACCTCATGCCTCTGCAACTGAGCTAGTGTAGCTTTTTGCATGATGAGAGCTTCCAAAAGTGGTTAAAAATATACACAGGAAAGGACATGACAGCTAACAATTACATCAAAGAAATTAAGCGTTTTAGAAAAGAACAGTGAGGAGGAACCCACAGATCTGGTATTTTCAATACAAGGCATGTATCCATATAAATCTCAGTATCAGTAAAGATACATCTCTAAGGGTCCAGAAATGGTAAGGTGATTTAGAGGTGCACATTTTCAAGGCTCAAGGCTGTTTTTTCCCCCTTTATAGAAGTGATCCCCATTCAGAGCCCCTATAAGTGCCTCTGCAAAGATATCTGTCTGTAACAGAGAATGAGGTATTTTCTCTGTGTCCAAATTCTTCCGCTTTCTCTTTATTTCTGTCTGTCTAAACTTTGTTCAGCCATTTCTTCCCATCACCTACTGTTTTCTCCCAAACTTCATCAAGGATCACCAGAATCCCAAAACCTCTCCATAAGAGGGATAAGAAAAATCAGCAGATGTTCTATAGTTTAACTCCCTGAACCAATCACAAAACATTTCATATATACACAAAATGACTTAGTCAATGCACAGGTTCTCTTAATGCTACTAGAGTCAATCAGTGAGACCAGTAAACATGTAAGCATTGGGTTAGGTTACCATGTATTTCCATGTACTAATTTAATGATAAGTGGAAAACAGCCAAAGCCAACAAGTGTCAGGTCCTCCAGCATGTTTTCCCTACATCTTAGTAGGGCTTTCAGAGCAATCCCTGGACTACAAGAAGGAAATAGCACAGTTTCTCAATTGAAAGGCTCTAAGGAATGTTCTGTGACACACTGACAGCACTCAAATCATTGCAAATATAAATAATTTAATTATTTGTTACACACAGAGGACATGGACCTGTAGAAGGCCATGAAGATGTTCAGAGGGCTGGAGCACCTCTGCTATGGAGACAGGCTGAGAGACAGGCTGTTCAGCCTGCAGAAGGATCTGGAAAGACCTAATAGCATCTCCCAGTACTTGAAGGGGTCTTCCAAGACTTTTGAGAAGGGCATGGAGTGACAGGGCAAGGGGGAAGGGCTTTAAACTAAGAGAAGGGAGATTAAGATTAGATATTATGAAAACGTTCTTCACCATGAGGCTGGTGAAGCACAAGTTGCCCAGCAAAGTTGTGGCTGCTCCATCCCTGGAAGTGTTCAAGGTCAGACTGGATGGGGCTCCGCACAAACTGATCCAGTAGAAGATGTCTCTGCTTATTGCAGGGAGGTTGGACTAGATGGCCTTTAAAGGTCGCTTCCAACCCAAACTATTCTATGTTTCTGCAACTAGTGCCTAGAGGTGATTTTACACCAAAACACTGCCTAATGCAAGTACTGAGCCACAGGATTTGGGGAATTATCTATAGTATAGATAATTCAAATGGCTGCTCCTGAATTCAAAGTAAAGCAAAATCATATCTGAATTAAAGGTCTCAATCAGATTATTTAAGTTGGCTTGCCTGAGACAAAAGCACAATCAGTACATGGAATTAATTCTGCAGCGTTGGTAACTATGCAGGTTGTGTTGGCACTTACACACAGAGTTAGATACTGGAAATGCCTTACCTGAAAGACAATTCTGCTGGGCTTTGTCACAGTTTACTGCCATTTCTATAATCACCTCTTAGCACTTCCACAACCACTTCAATTTTATCTAAATGTTTATTTATTTCTTCTGTTCTACACTGGTTGTTGCAAAGAAGGAGAACAGAATAGTAATTCCTTCTCTCTGATACTCAAAACCAAGACAAGCCTTGGCTAATCCCACATCTCCAATTAACTTCTCCACATTTGCAGAAACACCTACTAATACACTGGAATACCTAAATTTTGTTTCTGATTGTAAAAATATTTTCCTGTATTTTAACAAACTAATACGACCAGGCAGAAAAACTGGGGTAAAATTACTTGGGATTCTAGTTTTTCATGACCTAAAAGAAGACCAGATTCTTAAAAAGTCAAATACTTCAGGCTGACTGATACTTAGCAAAAGCACTGCACAAACCAACAAGTCAGGCAAGTATTACTTAATACATGCAATGACATGGTAATAAGGAAGAAAAAAGGTTCTTGGCTTTGATCTTGGAGATCTTTTCCAACCTAAATAATTCTGTGATTTTAACAACAACAATATAGTGGAGGCAGATAAGGACACACTCACTTCTACAATGTTCTAGCATTTTAAGCTGTTTTACCTTAAGCTCATGTCTTCTTGAAATATTGTGCCAACTGTTAAAAATTTGAGAAAATAACCCAGATTTTTCTGATTCTAACTCAAAAGCAAGAATAAACACCACACCCAATACTGTCTTGATTTCAATCATGGCATTGCACAAGCGCTTTTTTTTTTTCCAAATTTTAATGTTGCTAAAACCAAGGAAGTTTGGCAGTGGTTCAATGCCCCACAAAAATACACAATGAGCATTAACAATATTATACACAATGTACAGGAAAAAAGTTACTGACAACACTTTTTACACAGTTCTCTTCCTATAAATAAATGTTTGAGATTAAATACGTACTGAAAAACCTCCAAATATATTCAGAATTTCAAACTATTCAATATTTACTTGATTTACTTTAAGTTCTAATTTAACACAGAAACTTTTTGTGAAGCTGAAAATTTTAACATTGTCACAGCAAAACACTTAAAGCTTGAGAAAGGAAAGCAGAAAACCTTGTGTAGCTGCTTCTTCACCCTTTTTGGTGTCTTCATCTTCTATGCTTGGACTTTCACGTGATGAATTCTCCTGCTGAGAATTGTTGTTTTTCAACAGAGCAGGATCAATTTGTGCTTTCAAGAGCTCAAGGGTCTCGGCGAGCTCATTGCGGTTTCTAGAAGAGAAAAACACACTGTCTGATAAGCCACTTACTTACCCCAAAGGGATTCAGAAAGAATAAACAAACATTATCTGCTTAAATGAATTACCCTGAAAACCTTATAGAGTTATATAGTGAAAACACAAGCACAGTGAAATGCTTGTCTCACCACTAGTGGCTGCACCTCTGCAGTCAGAAACCTTTTAATTTATCCATACCAAAATAAAATAAAGCTTTTGGAAGGACCTTATCTACTTATCTATCTTAATTCCTGCTGGGTCTGGATCCAAGCTGCTACTATTATTCTGTTATTTATTATCCTTACGTTAACCATCACTGATTATTCTTTGCTACTTCTTTTTTTCTCTTGGCAGAGAACAAGCTACAGGTCTCTGCTCACGCACCAAAGAAGCAACCATATCACTTGAGTGAAATTTGCAAAAACAGACAGCAAATTAATTTAGATACTTCTTCCAAGTGCTTATCCTAAGCACATGCAACAAACACCACCAAGTTGTCTAGAAAACTCCCCATCAACTCATGACAGCAAAAAATGTTGGTACATATCTGTACGAGCGTGAATCTCAGTGCACTGTAACTTCTTATTTAAACTGCACATCCAACTATTAAAAAAAACCAAGCCCTTAATTTATAAATAATTTGATCCAGGATTGCTTTCTTAATGGACTCAAATAATAAGGCTCTCACACGTGTTTTTCAAAGTCAATGTTCAGCAATTTGTCTTCCCCAGGTTTAGACAAAGAAAGGAAGCCTGCAACAATCCCAGTATGCGGCGTCTCATGGGTTTTAAAACCATTTCAGATTTCTTAATGCATTTCTGTGGTTTTCTGCTGTGAGTGTGGAGTGTTAAAGCCTTCCCAGCAGAAGTCTGGTTTCTTCTTTTGGCAATGAATTTTGGAGTCTACAATGCATGGAAGAGATGGATGATGCATGGATCAGCTCTTGATCTGTTTGTTTGGACACATTTACTTTATTCCCCCACAACAGCTGTCTACATGTTACTCGTAGTAATGCTTCTCATTTTATGGCCCGTTGATAGTGGTTTAAACACTTGTGCATGACTTCCTCGATTATTACTGAAGTCATGGTGGTGTAAATAACCTGCAGATAGTTTGGGTTGGAAGGGATCTCCAAAGGCCACCCAGTTCCAACTTCCCTGCTACAGGCAGGTATATCTTCTACAAGACCAAGATGCTCAAAGCCCTGCCAAATCTGGCCTTGAACACTTCCTGGAATGGGGTGGCCAAAGCTTCTCTGAGCAACCTGTGCTGCTGCCTCACCACTCTCACAGAATTTCTCCATATCAAATCTAAACCTGCCCTCTGTCAGTCTGAAGCCATTCCCCCTTGTCCTGCCACTACATGCCTCTCTAATAAATCTCTCTCCCCTTCTGGCACTAGAAAGGGCTCTGAGTTCTCCCTGGATCCTTTTCTTCTCCTGGCTGGACAATCCCAAGTCTCTCAGCCTCCCTTCATAGGAGAGGTGTTCCAGACCTCTGAGCATTCTCCTTGGCCTCGTCTGGATTCCTTCCAACAGGAGTAATTGCAATAAAATTTCCCCAAGAAATGTCCACTTGTAGCTTTCCAAACAAAGCTGAAGTTAAAGAAGCAAGAGTGTTCTGTTTTCTAAGGCATTTAGCTGGCCAGTAAGCAGTGTGGAACCATCATCCTCAAGACAGTCTTCTCTCACTATCCCTTCTATATCCTCATTGCATCTTGAACTAGCAGGAAGCAAATTATGTGGTGGCTGCTACCAACAAATCTGTGAGTTATTTCTGTACATGATTTTTCACTAGAACATAGATGTCAATGCAGAAAATCCCACTGTCATGAATCCTACTGTGTGAGAAATAAAGATTTATTGAAACACATTTCTGAACCTGAGTCACAAATAGGTAAAAACCCCACAAAAGGGAAAAAAAAAGAAGGAATACCTAACAATACACTTCCATGTGGATCCATCCTGGTCATCCTGTTCTTCTATGTACATCCTGACATTATGCTCTTGATCCAGCTGGTACCAGTACATGAGGCCATCCTTGTCCCGACCAATGGGCTGCAGACGCATGGCATCAGCATCCTCCTCGTTAATGATATTCTTAAACTTTAGATTGTCATCAAACTGACACTCACAGAGATACTGAAAAAGTAGAAAGACTGGTAAGATATCAAAAATATAAACAGAAAGAGGAAAATCAGCTCATTTCATTTCAGTGTGATTTGGAACTTGTTTTAAGGCCTCTCTCTGTTGGATCCGTGTGTCAGCTGTAGCTATCAGTTTTTTCCAGTCCGTGTTGTTTTTAAATGAGATATAAGGGTTGGGGTTGGTTTTGGGTTATTTCTAACCTGGCTAGCTTAGAAAGCTTGTTCTCAATTTTTATTACATAGTACAAATTATCTCATTCTACAATAGAACCTATACGTAACTTGGAACCAACCCTGACAATTTTATCAAGACAACAAAATATGAAGTCCCGTTTTGCCTTCGGAATTCAGCAAGGTAACAAACACATTTTAAAGTGTGTATTGCACAGGCAAAGAGCTCTTGACAAAGCAGTAAGAAAAAGACTATTTTCATACAAAGTGTGAAAAATATGCAAACAAAGTGTTTCATGCAGTTTGGGTCCATTCCACTACAATGAGTAACATTACGTCTGTTCCAAGATCAGCTCTGTACTTAGTATATGCTCTTATGGTTCAGTCAAACTAAATTTGCAAGACACTTAAGTGAGTGAGGAAGTAGTAATTTAGAACCTTAGCTGATGAATGTGTACCTTCAGAATCCCCAGTTTGCATTCAACACTCATTTCTAGGTATCCTTTTTTTTCCATCTCCCAAGCCCAAGTGCTGTTGAATTCTTGACATATCTGTTACAAACAAAATAAGCAGATTTCTAAGGTTAGGAGAAAAAAACAACTTTAAACTCTTTTATTAGTAGTACCTTACTACAGTAATTAATTATACACGATCTCTTTGAGATTACAATCAGAAAATCTTACAGAAAAACAAAAAGTAAAACTGAGGCACATTAGCAACCACTGGTGAATTTTCATGGAAGAGGACATCATCAAGGATCCTGATCACCACCACATTCTCTAAACATCCTAAATTTGGTAGCATGACTCTGGAATGGGAAGGTATTATTGTCTTTGCTGTGCACATACTTCACATTTTTCTGTATCTGTCTATTTAGAATATAAATTCTCTCAAGCAGACACAACTTCCTATTGTATCTCCTTGCAGCACTTAGCAGACAAGTTTCCAGGGTCTCTCGGGGCCCCCTAAGTCCTTCAATTGTACAGCAGATAACAAACACAACTGCTACTCACTCCACCCTGTGGAATTATTATTCTTTTCAAAATATCTTGAGCTTCGAGCTGCTTGACAAATATTTTAAAATATTGTAAGTATAGCCAATTTCAACTTATTTAAAGCAAATAAATACTATCACCACACCAATATGGGGGAAAAACATCACCAGAAAAAGCAGCAGTAGAGGAAAAAAAGATTGAATCAGCATGAGCTGTAATAATAAAGGGAAGAAGAAATTCCCTCTCCTCTAAACAACATGCTTAAGACAACTCTCATGAAGAGACAAGCTGCTCATCAATTAAGGACACATGGTGGGATCTCCAGTCACTGAGGCTATTCCAATGGAAATATCCATGAGGAGGCAAAAGCTGATCACAGCTACACCTTCAGTTGAAATTATTTTGAAGTGCCACTGCTGAATCACAACTCTCAAATCAGTGCATGAGGTGCTGCTGCCCTTCAGTCTGCAAGGCTGGACTCAATCAAAACAGTGCAGCCTCCCAATTAACAAATTATTATTAAACATAAGATACAATTACCAAGCTACTTAGAAACCTGCCAATCACATCTGAATGCAGCTTTCTCTGGAAACAGCAGCAAAAATAATGCTAAATTTCACCCACCAAAAGTACAGATTAACTGATTGATAATGTAGAACTTCACCTGAGCTCCAGCTAAGCAAAGGGGCTGCTACCCACCCCATCACCCCCATGCTACCAACCCTCCACTACTACCCCCAGTACTGACACCGTTTCTCAGGCGGCACAAGGGTAAGCCTGCAGTCAGGTCAGCTCAGCCACACCATAAATCATACCTTGACTTTAAGCTGTGACCTACAGAGAACAGTGGAGAGCACTCTGGTCACAAGGGATTCTGCTGAAGAGCAGTTTTTCCTGCTCTGAGGTTAAGGGATATTACACAGGGACTTCTCTGATGCCAAGCCAAAGCTCACAGCAGGAGACAATCGCTGCTCGCTCACGAAATGAGGCTACTCCACTTTCTCTCTCCTTTTCAACCATGCAATACGAAGAACACTGGGAAACTCTATATCAAAACCCTTGCTCAGGGCATATGCCAGTTGCTGTTCATTACTTACTCATTAAGTATGGGAACAATAATGAGAAGCTTCATGTGCTACAAAGTGTGTGACTGTCAGAGCAAAAGCTTTGAGACATCAGAGTTGATGAAGCATCTGTTCAAACTGAAATTACTACATTTTGACAATTAAAAACCAGATAATTGTGCTTTCTCCTGACAAGTACTGTCACAACCCTGAACTACAGATCTCATTGATCCAGGTTCTGCTGAAATCTTAATCTCTGCCTTCCCAGAGAGGATTCTTCACACTGATCACAAAGCTGCTGCTTGCAGGAGCTGCTGGCTTCTGCATGCTGAGTTGTCAGCACCTTCCCACTTTGCAAGAAATGCTGAAATATCTCAAAGAATTCCAAAGCAGCTACGATGGCATCCAACACTATTATCAGAGTTCAAATGTTCACTTTAAGCAAGGAAAATAGGAACATGAAAGAAGAGTCTCCTTGACAGAGGAGTCTCCTTGGGTGGGGCTGCAGACACCTGAATTCTAACAATCAGAAATGTGTTCAGAATGTGCTGATTTGGGGTTGAAGGTTTCATATGGACCAGTGCAGAGAAATCTTCTCTCTATAAAAATGTAAGCTATGTTTGACAATAGTTAAATAAAACACTTTGGTAGGAGAAAGAGCAATGTGACCTCACTACACATTTCTCAAAATCAGCTAAGCTGGACACTTCCTTTTAATTGTTGGAATGCCTGGGATCAGGCTTTTCTTTACCTCAGCCACACACAACCACAAGACACTCCTTGTCTTGTGCAGAGGATGAAAGTCAGACTCACAGAGACCTACAGCCATTTTCTTCCATAAAAGTCTAGTGCACATGCTGGTGGATCCAACTTGGGTGGTTCACCACCAGAAGAGGGAAGGGCAAGAACTCTCAACTACCATGTTTGCTTCCTATCCCAAAGTATATCCATCTGTCAAAATACCAGCCACAGCTTAGAGACCAATTTTTATGATACTCTTTATATGTACAACAGTCAAGTGAAGCACATTTTATAACTAGGTGGTAGATAAACAAAAAATAATAATAACATACATGCATAAATATTAAGAGCATGTAAGTCTGAATGTCCTCCGCTAAAGTTTCTGCCTAAATAAGAACATCTAGAATATATCAAGTCCTGTTTAATCAAAGCAACACATCAGTAGTTTCTAACAAAGGAAAAACAGGTCAACTTTTCCTCTTAGAGTGTCATCAATAATACGTGGAACAATACTGCAGGCATCATGGAAAAATGCTCTCAGTGGTTCCACACCTTTTCAGTTTTTCCTAGCTTTTGTGGCATTTCCCAGTACTCTTCCTTGATTTTCTAAATTAATCATACTCCTTTGAAATGGGGACAATATTAGCATACCTTTCTAATTAGTTATATTCAAATTCCTTTGTTCTTCAAGGTTCCTTTGAACCAGTGGCCAGAATAAGCTTCGAGTTAGCTCTGGAGACTGTTAAATGAAGTAGAATTTATTAACACTTACTTGGTCTTAACAGGGGTGTGAGGGAGGGTTTCCTTACTGCTCCCCTGAAGAAGAATTTCCAAACTGCTTTGAAGATTTTCCAAACTACTCCCTCAAACTTGTTTAATCGCCCTGCTTTCTGCTTACCACACAACTGGTAAGTGGCTCCAGTGGGGTACATAAGTTCACGAGTCAGAGTTGGGTTTTCTCAGTTTTCTGCAATGGTTTTTGGGTTTATTAAGGAATTTAACACAATTCAGTAACCACAGTACTTGGTTATACACAAAGTACACACAAGATATGTAAATTATTACATTACTATTTTTAAAAATTATCATCAACACTTTACAATTGGTTAACAGGTCAGAATTAACAAAGGCCCTTCAGCAGATTATTCCTCAACACATTCCCAGCCCTAAAAACATCATCATCTTAAAGGGTACACAAACCTCAAGACAAATTCATACCTCTGTAGAGTTTATAGACAGCATTTAAGGGGGAGACCTGCAGCTGGGTTTGCCAAGTGCCATTATTTGTATTGTTGCTATTACCATGATGCTGTATTTCTAAGCAAGATGTGATCACGGCTGTACAGACAATAACAAGATTACAGTTCTGTGGATTAAAAGACACATGGAACATATCCCGAGGGGAAATGGTAACCTACTAATTTTGACTATCTGTACGTTTTCATTTTTTGAAGCAGTGAGAATTACTTCAACTGGAAACTATTTGTATGTAAAGTGTCAACAAAGACACAGCTGCAATTAAAATACCAAGACGAAATTATATTAAACAATGGGATGCTCTATTTTTACTGATGCATAACAACATTTTCATCTTAGCTGTGCCATTCTGAGCATGCAGATATAAATCACTGCAATACTTTCTTTTATTATTAACACATGCTACAAGACCTCTGTATGGTTCCTGTATATCAGCCAAATCACGGTAATTAAATCATATTCAGACAAGTGATATGCAAATGAACTGCTACTGTATAGAACCCTGCTCAATTTAACCCATTTCCAGGCTACCAAATCTTTTTTATTTAGGGTCTTAAGACACAAGAAAGTATTTTTCCTGCCTATTATAAGGGTGGGCACTCTTTCAACATGCAGAAGATGGTGCTTATTTTCAGAGACTTTTTCTCCACAAGCCTAGGCAGACTGCAAGTTCAGCTGGGATCTGATGCACGCGTGTCGATGCTGGCACAGCCCAAGGCTCCTGTAGCTCACACCGGGGCTTGCTCACACAACTGCTCACCACAACCACATTCCAGCACTGCAGAATAATACAACATGCATATTGTACCTTGATCAAGTATTTTTCCCATCTGTCTGCTGTGACAGACTTCCCAATCTTTCTCATCAGTTTCAAGTGAAGCTCCACCAATTCTTTTGGGACTGCAGTATCGAGAGAGAGAAAAAGAAAAATACAAAAAGAAGTAGTTAAGTGTGGTGCAAATATTCTTCAATGCTAAACACTGGTAACACTGAAACACTGTGACAAATTAAGACATTTTAATAAAACAGAAACTTCAAGCCTGCTGAAGAGCCGCCCTGCAACTGAGAGATGGAGGAAGGTTAATTTAATCACGAGTCTTTTTGTTTAGATTTACATTTAGGATAATCATCACCCTACCACTCAAGGATGTAGAGTCAGTGATGAACTCGTGGAAATTCTGGCAGTGTTAAAACCACAACTGCACCACAACTACTCCAGTCAAACACCTACAAAAGTAATACTGCAAGCAGCACACCTGCAGCTGCCTCTAGAAACCCCAAAGCCATATTCTGCCCCATGCCTGGAATATCACTGGATCTGAACTATTTTTTGCCAGGTGCATGGTATGGAAGAAATGTTCCTGAAGCTCTGTTCTCACAGATGTAGCTTTGCTGTACACTTTCTCTTGTACTGGAGGGACGGAGAGGTACTCAAGATATGGGGCTTGAGGAATGGTTGCCACAAGTGCTGCGGAGTACAGCTGTCACAGAATCAAAGTTTTACAACCAAATTTATGTCTCCCTTAGCGTACGCTCCTCAGACACAACTTCAACAGCTCGTCTCAGCTCACATCTGTGACTTATAAATCAATTTGGCACCACCAAGTGGCAAATTTGCAGAACATTGACTTTGTAAGTTAATGAGTAGCATAACTTCTAAAAATATGTCATTGATAATTATTAATGCAATTTTACATGCCCAGTGACAACAGCTTTCTCATCTGTAATTTGCTGAGAAAAACTTCAAAAATTAAGTTTTCGAGTATTTTTATTTCTCTACTCTTTGCATACAATTTTATGCTCCAAAAGCATTTTCAGCACTCCATGCACACACACACATTGAAAGCTTTAAACCCAAGAATTTTTATTCTCATATTTATGATTACGATTTTTCTGCTGGTCCATAGCACTATTTGACACAGGATAAGCAGCTGGGACATCAAATGTGTTTGTTACAAACCAGATACCACTGAGATGTTAATTCTTCTACTCATTTATACATTATCTGTGTGAATCTTTTCAATATCTAACTTGACTTCACCCAGCCTTTCTTTGTCTTTTAATCAAATGCCTTAATTTTCAGGTGAACATACTGAGTTGCTAAAAAATCAGTTTGATGAAAATGCTTGTGCTATTTCAGAAATAAAGACATTTCATACACAAACTTCTTCAATAAATAAATATAAGAAGTACCATCCTGGTACCCTCAAAGAGATCTCTTTTCTGTGTAAATAATTCATAAGCAACAAGTCCTGACTTGTTCTCTTTCATTCCATCTGCATATAATATTTCCATTACATATTGAACATACCTAGTACCTCTCCTTGCTTTTCCTGAAAATTGATGCTTTTCATGATTTTGAACTAACACTGATTTTAAAAGGAACAAGATCAAAGGTCTTAACCCCAATAAGTAGCAAGCAGCTGGCACTAACAAAATTAAGTGCAAAGCACTTTATACACATGAGCAATTCTATCTATGTTAAGTCATACAATTAAACCTCTGCTTGTGTTTGTGTGACATGGAACTGAGCCAGGGCATTCAAAATCTTGCTGAATCAAAGCTTTTGTTCAGCATCCGTGTTTGTTTGTTTTTAATCAGACTGCTTTTTATGGGTATATACTGATAGGAATCCTAGTTTAAAGAAGCACAGGTGATTTGTTTCAAATTATCCAATTCCCAGTCACCACAAAAATCTCTGCTAGAGTTTTGGTGTTAGAAAAAATGGAGAACATGAAAAATTTTAAAAATTGGAGTAATATGCACACTCTTGGGTCAGCACTTCCTGTGAGTTGTGTTAGTACCTACAGAAACCTCACTTTTCTCAGTTTCAGCATTTCAGCTCTTGTATTTCTAGGATCTTCGTGACATATTGATGTGATTACTTCTACAAACTTCACAAAACACTTCCATTCTCTGTTTACTACCCTTTCAAGATGCTTTCCATGTATTACCCAATATTAATGACTGGATTTCTAGGCTGGCTTTTCACCTCTTCCCTTCAATGAGAGGAATCCCACAGTACCCTCCTGGTGTAATGCAGGAGGCAGGAGGTTTGGAGAAGAACACTGATGTCTGGTTTGCTCTCTAGGGAGCATGTGCACTGCAGCCTGACCAGCCACATGCCCCAACAACCACAGGAGCAGAAGCCTACAGGACTGAGAAACAAATTCTGTATTAAATCCAAAGCTACTAAATAACACAGGATGTATGCCCAACTTGTCCAAAAACAGCAGCTAAGGGAGATGGCCCAGGCAGGCTAAAGAGTAGGGACAAATCTCTCCCAGAACACTTAGCTGGCAGGGAGTAAAATTGCACTAGCAAACACAACTAATACTTCAATTCTCTCAGAGATGCATTGAACCTGCATAACTATAAATTTATTTACTTTTGTTCATACTATAAAGAGAATTCCTGACAAGAGTTCATTGAATTGAGACATCAATGAGGACCTTTTTTACAACACTCTTCTACCCTACATGTAAGAGAAAAGAACATAACACCAAAAAGAATGAACATAATGTAATTATTTTGGGTTGTGTTGCTGGCTGGTTTCAGCAAACAGCAACAGCAGACTATCATCTCTTTGCAAAATTTCATCTCGATCCATGTGGGACCTGCATCACTCATTTCAGGAACTTGTATAAGAATGTTCTGCATTTGTAAGAATTTCACATGGGGAAGGAACAACACACAACATCCTCCTTGTATAGCTGCCATTGTGTGAGGTTCTGGTCAAAAAATGATGACGGAATTTATTTTAAAAATCCCCTCTAAATCTGAATTATATACTTGAACTTTTATGAAATCTTGATCTCTCTGGAAAGTAATACAGGTGTTATCTAAAACCTTCTCAGAATATACTTAAGCAGTGGAGAAAATACCAGGACTGTGCACAGGGCTAATAGCATTTTGTACAGCACTTTTGTGCTATTTCAAAGAATTGGCTATAATTAAACCATGATGCATTCTGCTAGATATTCAAAAATACATACTTTTCATAGGAAGAAGTCATAAGCCAGGAAAAATGAGTCACTGTACACAATTATAAGGTGCATATACAATTATAAGGTGTAACTCTGGTGGAGTTCAGCCCATTTGTTAAGCCCCACACTTCCCTGGAGGGCAGGCTGTCATCTGGGCCTCACAAAGTATCCTTTGAAGATTATTCTGTTCTACTCCAGCATTTCAGGGAGCATCCTATGCATCAGTCACATGTCTAATAAATTTGGGAACATCAGAATAATTGAAATGGATGAGAAAACATATAAACATGTGAAAACTCCATGATCTGACTAGAAAAGCATTTGTAACTTTCAAACACCTACACAGATGACCACAGATTAAAGACAACTTCTCATGCAACCATAACCCCATTCCACCACTATTTCTTTTCCCGCCAAAATGAAAAGGCTTACAACTCACTGAAAAAAACCCAAAACAGCAGAGGAAAACAGAAAACACGACCAAGTCCTGAATCCAGAGGGAGGATGGGGGAATCTGTTACTTTGAAAATTATTATAAACAAACAACCCTGGTATCAGAGCAGACCTGGAGTGCTGGACACAGAGAGGAGGATCAGAAGAACCATGATGTACACAAAGCAGCTGGTAACGATGTGGATTACAAAGCCTATGCCTACTGTTCTCCTTCTGGAAGTGAACACTGAACTCTTAGCGCCAGGAGGAGCTGGGGTGAAGGGAACAAAAAATAAAACTCTGGGATGCAAAGGCCGCTGGCAGTTTTCATGCTTCACGAACACGAACAGGTCTTCCCAGTTACACTAGTAAACCATTTTCCATGCTAACTTGCTTTGGCAAGTGGAGGAAATAAAATGACTCATAAGACATACATGGCAAATATTTCCATTAACCATATGTTTTTTTCATCCTTCTGCCTTGACCACAATTACCTCTGCACACTATGACTGCACTGTCAAACAACACCACACTGAGCAAGAGGACAGCTGAGATTGATGAGATCATTAATGATCTCCCACCTCCTCTTCTTTCTGCTACCTGCACACAGCTGATGTGGATTAGCTATGGCACCCTGCACGGAGTTAAATGGCAAAGAGGAGACGGCTCCCACCCTGTTCAAATCGCTCTGCTGTGAGTGCCAGAGGGAGCTGTCCTGGAGGCACAGGCAAAGCAAGAGCATCTCCTCAGACATCAATAAAGAGTCAGTACGTGGCCACTGTGGAACAGGCTGCACAGAGAAGCTGTGGATGCCCCAGCCCTGCAGGTGCTCACGGCCAGGTTGGATGGGGCTTGGAGGAGTGTGGTCCAGCAGAAGGTGTTGCAGCCCACAGCAGGGTGGTTGGAATGATCTTTAGGTTCCCTTCCAACCCAAACCATTCTATAACAATTTAGCACTTGGCTCATCACACACAAACCACGCAGTTAATTCCCTTTACAGACAGATCCTTCAGCTGCATCCCTTACAAAAGGCACAAGAATCCCCAATAGACATGTGACCATATTTCCAGCATTTTTAATATTTTCCTTTATTTCTGCATGAAGTCTGAAGTCCCACTAGCAGTCTGAGGCAGCAAACATATTATCTTCTAGAGTTTCAACCAAAGAGAAGCCTGTTGTCTGTTTCATTAAACAACTAGCAAACACTGAGTAAAAGAAAGGGAATAGTATCTCCCCTTTGGCACCAGCAATGGTTAATGATAACATAAATATTCTTCTTGGAAAACTATCTATCAACTCAGTATAAGGAAAATGTGAGATCCTTTTAGTTATTCATAGAAGTCTACAGATCACAGAGAAAAATGGCAGCCTTGGTATGAACCTGGCATGATAAATAAATGGAAAGACAAAACCCCCTAGTTTGAAACCAGGCAAGAAATTTCAGTAAACCTCTGATAAAAAATTGTGGCAATAAGAAGTCCCATCTTCACACATTAAAATAAAAATAATAAATTGATTGGAATCATGTGACCTCATGAGAAAAAGAGCAGTTGGTCCTTTGTTTGAAAGTACAAACTAAATATATTATTTTCTGAGTCAACTGATGAGTCTTATCCTACCAAACTGTGTGCCTACAAAAAAAAACCAAAATGAAACAAACAAACAAAAAACCCCAACGCACAGGAAAAGGGAAAAATGAAACTGCTCTGCCTCCTGAGTGAATGAAAAGAGCAATTAAACATGCTGTAATTAAACCACAGATCAAAACAGAACGAACAAGTCACCAAGTAGCAGTTTCATATCCTGTTCCTAGAAAGATTGTTGGCAGGCATTACAAACAAACAAACCACGCTCACATCTAAATGACATTGTTATCCTAGGAAAGCACTTTGAAATCTGGATGCTCACCAGCTAGATCATTTTCACACAAATATCTGAGTACATTTATTTCTCTTATCTGTACAAATGCACATTAGAAGACTCTCCTCTTACCTGGACTATTCACAGCACGGGTCACTCTAACATCAGCCAGCAAAGGTAAGATTTTTATCCTGCTGGTAAACGGCTTCCTACACACTCCCATGTGAGGAACCCAGCACACCACCTCTTTCACTGCCACTTGCAAATGAATTGTGACCAACATGGAAAGTGTTCTGAACTGGGACCAAAATGCCTTTTCTACCTCCAGTTCTTTTAGTAAGCTGCATCACCAGCATAACAGACCTTGCTAGCAGAGTTGCATCCTGACCCCACTGCATCAGTCCAACCCAGCACTTCCAAGTCCCAGCATGCCATATCTACTTGTCTTTTAAATGCATCCATGTATGATGACTCCACCACTTCCCAGGGCAGCCTGTTCCAGTGCTTGACAACCCTTTCCATGAAGAAATTTTCCTAATATCCAAACTAAATCTCCTCAGCACAACTTGAGGCCATTTATTCTTGTCCTATTGGTTGTTACTTGGGAGAAGAGACCAACCTCCACCTGGCTACCACCCTCTTAAAAGCGGTTGTAGAATGATAAGGGCCCCTAAGTCTCTTTTTCTCCAGAATAAAAAAATCCCAGTTCCATCAGCAGCTCCTCACCAGACTTGTGCTCCAGACCCTTCAGAGCCCTTCTCCGGACACACTCCAGCACCTCAATGTCTTTTTTGTACCAAGGGGCCCAAAACTGAACACAGGATTCAGGATATGGCCTCATCAGTGCCCAGTACAGGGGGACAGTCATTGCCCTGGTGCCACTGGCCACACTACTGCTGATACAGGCCAGGATGGCACTGGCCTTCTTGGCCACCTGGGCACACAGCTGGCTCATGCTGGCTGTCAACCAACACCCCCAGGTCCTTTCCTGAGAAGTAGATTCCCAGACACTTTCCTAAACCCACAGCACCACCTTGAGCACCCTTTCCTCCCGTATCTTTTATTCTACAATCTCCCCTTGTCTAGAGCTCCATCTGATTATGCTTTGTTTTCTAATGCTCACACTACCATCAGTCACCTTCTCACTGTATATGAAACTGAGATTAAAAAAATCACTTTCATAGCCATCAACATAACTCTTGAAGCTGGAATGAAAGGCCATACCAAAGTAACCAATCCCCAGAGAGCTGTTCTTCAGCAGCTCTTTAGCAGATAGATGATGGCTTAATTTTTCACAATCCCCCCACTTCATTCTCTGGCTACTAAGTGCCTAGGAATGCTGGGGACTTTTTAAGCCAGTATGTTATAAGGAACAGCAAAAAAGGTTAACAAAAGCAGCACTGATGTGAGAAAAAAACATAAAATGTAGCAAGAAAAGCACACTGTCCTGTGCAATGAAAAAGGAGGTAGAAGAAAAAACTTTACTTTGAAAACAATGCAGGAAAAAATATCACAGAATGTATTTTAGAAACTGGAAATAGTACAGGAAAGACAGCAAATGAAACCCCAGTTTACTGACTCAAAAGATGTATTGAATAAAAAATGGGCTCCAGTCCACAAACTTAGGCCGTGAGAAGATCAAGTAAGACAAATCAAGCTATGGCAGCAATATGCAAACAAGCAGATTGCCCTTAAAAACGGGTACTGAAAACATATGAAATTGTCACTGATTGCCATTGTTGGCAGTTAACTCACGTGCAGTGACAACACCATACATTTCTAGGGACTAAAATCAAATGTACTTGACTTGCTGATCCTTCATTTGGACATAGGCAAACCCTGACTGGAACTGCTGGGACCACACCCCATGAAAGCAAAGACAGGGCAGCACATGTATCTTTCATTTTAGCTGGTAGAAACAGGACACTAAAATTACTCCCAGGATCCTTCCGCTTGCTGTTGCACCTCAGTCTCCAACACAACCAAGATTTTAAAACCATGAACAGAAAATCCTCCTCACTTCCTTCCTTAGCCCTGAACTATGTAATTACAGTTCTCCAATGAAGCGTAGGTATGACAAAGGTGAAAAGTAATTGTAAAGATTACACTTTAGGAGTGGATTCTGGAGTGCTTCACAGCTCCTCAGTGCAAGTGTGCATCTTCATGGCTTCTGGATACACTGGGCTAAGTTCACTTCAGAGAAGTTTCAGTTATTTTTTTTCCCACTGGAAGAAGCAGGCAGAGATGAACTGCAGTGGGTGGCATCAACATGCCCAGTTCAGGCACTGGGAGCCAGCCTTTGGAGCATGTTGCAGAATACTCTTGCCCATTCTGCTTGTGCTAGGCACAAAAGTGTCCTGTAGAAAGCACAAGTGGAGTTCAGAGCCATAACAAAAAGAACAAGCAGGCTGATCAGAGGAGTTGATCCAACTCTGCAATAAGAAATGCTAACAAAGCACATATTCAGAAGCGCAAGCCTGCTCCAGAAATGTCGGTAGCAGAAGGAGGATATACATCCAGATGTCAGTCTGGACTGAGGCACTTGCTGGCCACTACAGTCATGGAGACTCACACTTGCAGAAAGGATGTAAGCAAAAGAGGTTGAGATGGCAATGTTCACCATGTTCACCTTTTGATCTAACACTAACAAGCTGCACAGCCATTCAAATGGTAACACTTAATTCAGTGTCTTTGTTCACTCTCAGATTAAAATTACAGCTCCTTCTCCTAAGAGGGTGGCCCAGACAGAAGACAAGCAATGAGAAAAGAAATGCAAAACTCAAGGGACCAAAGAAGGAATGAGTATAATTCCTGTGAAAAGGACCCTGAGCTTTCATTCCGACACCAAACTCCTGGATTTTTTTAGATATTTTGCAATTAAAAAATAGGAAAGGGCAGCAGTATAGCAGTAAGACTCATCTAAGCAAATGTAGATATTGACACCTGAGCTAATTCCATATAATCCATTTACAACCCACATGGAGAAACACTTTCACAAAGAGTCAGCTCATCCTGAAGTATAACATCTGAGGTCTGCTGAATACATTTGGAGAGATTAATTCTGTTATAGAGTGTCTGACAACTTTTTCCAGTGAAAACCATCTCTTTCGGTTGGGTCTTAAAGATACAGGAGTATTATCAGCTACTGGGGATGGATCCATCTCATTCTTAAACCCTTCCCTAGGCTCTTACGCTCACCATTAGACACAGAATTACCATTACAGATCTGACTTTAGTTCCTACAATTTATCTGTGCACAAACACTTCCAGCAGACAAAATCAAATGTCTAAGCATGGCAGCATTTAACTTCAGATGAAAGCTTATATCCTGCTACGTTAAACCAAAGCATCCTCAGTGCAGTGAAGTTAGTGTTTAGTACACATGAGCATAGAGTTGCATACATCAGTAGTTAAGAAGCTGTCAGCTTTATTTTAGCTTTATTCACTTAATGAACATAACAAGCTACTTTCTGTTAGAGGATAAGGTGAATGAAAGTTCTTTTTCACTCCATTATATGAAAAGAAGAAATGAATTCTTGCAATTAAAAGAATTGCATAAAAATGCATTTTTATCCCTTATTTTGTTTTGTTACTGAAACATCCCTCTGGTGTTTTGCCACATTTCTCAGGTACTGTCCAAGTGTGAATTTTAATAGCATTAACAGAGGGAGGATGTTGATTACACTACAAAATCACTTTCTCCCATATCTCTCACTTGAATAAAAAGGCAATATTAAAAAACTTGGGTTGAATAAAAGCCACTTTTCTAAAGCAAGTTTCATTCCCAAGGTTATAATTCCTCAGTCTTCTCTTCAGATGAAAAAAACAACCAAACAAAAAACCCCCAAACAAACAAACAAAAAAAACAAACACAAAAAACCCAAAAAAAACCTAACAAAACCCCAAACCCCAGAACACCAAAGAACCCCAAATATTTATCCTCTTCTATGCATCACATGAGATCTATTACAAAGACATTTCTGTCCTTTTTCAGATTTAATTTTAAAAATAATAAGTTTTTTCTCTAGTCACTAGTGATCCAACTTACATTTCAATATAAAACTCACTTATACTCTGGGATTCACCATTTTATCTTTCATTTACTAACAATTTTACTGAACCATTGCAACAGGTAAATGTTTCTTTGTCGTTTCTCTGTAGCTGTCAAATATTGCAGACAAGTTTTTTTTTGAAAACCTGGTCTTGCAAACCATAATCTTTTTCATAGTATTTTTTATTTACCAGACCCTAAAGAAGTACAAGTATGAAACTACAGTGCAAAGACACACATTTTATGCTTCTCAAAACATCCAGCAGTGACGAACTGGTGCAGAAACATTTTGAGTACTACTCAGTAAGATTTGGTATTTGAGAAGCAAGAGCATTCTGTGAGCATGAGGTTTTTTTAAGGAACAGGATAAGCAAACTTTGAAGGTGAAGCCAACGCAAGAGATTCCACAATGCAGAACACGCTTCCCTGTCAGCTGGAAATAAGTGACTGCATGCTTGTTCTGCTCTAAGGTAATATCAGTTCATTAATCTATCAGCAGTGCAAGTGAAATTGTAAAACAGTTTATAAAACTATCAGATATCCAGAATGAGACACATGCTACCTCAGAGACTTGGGCAAAACAATCATAACACAGCAACATTTCTAGCAGCTGACAAAGATTTCTGTGAAAGGTAGCAGTCACACAGCTGGATGGAAGTCATTCTACAGATGAATTCATGATCCCAAGCAAAGAATTTTACAAGTTTAACCGAATTACCACAGCATTAGAGGGTTCTTTTAAATAATTTCAGAGCTAGTAGCAACTTTTTGTCTATTATGTCTCAAGAAACCCAGGAAACATGAGAATAGAAATTCAAGAAGCAGAATTGTCCAAGACAGTTGTCTGGCAAAGTGCTAATAGTGTACACATAAAAATAATGTGTTTTTTCACCAACTTCCTTAAATCTAGATCTAAAATGAAGACTGCTTTAGACTAAAAGCAAACCACTTACGTCCTCTTGAGAGCTGGTAACCAAATCATGCACAAAGTAAAGATTCACAGAAGTTTCATTCCTTGAAACGCCCAATTCTTAGGTATGAATTTCTATGAGCAAACTCATGTTTTGACCTGTCAACACTATTAAAATATCTACCCCCGTTAACATAATTCTTTTAATTGCAAGAAACGGTTGTAACTGTGGGGCTGTTGTAGCTTTCCAGGGGAGCCAAGACTGTTACCTTCAGGGCTGACATTATCTCCTGTCTGTCCAGGCAGCCTCAAAGCCTCAGACCCCTTTGCCAGACCGACAGCACTGCTGCTGTTGCCTCTCAGTAACTTGGGCTCAGCTGCTGTCAGCCACCTCTTACACAACCTTTAATCTGAGCTAGAAAGTAAGACAAGGGTAACAGCCTGAAGGGACACCGAATTTGTAGCTACCATTTCCATATTGCCTGCCATCACTCAGTCCTCATGTCTGAGATACAAACCCTCCAACCTACACAACCACAGGTAGATGCTATCAGGATCTGGGAAGAACCTGGCAGCTTGGGCTGCAGACAGATGGAAAGTGCCACAAAGTAACCCAAACACACAACAGCATCTGGAAAGCAAAAAAACTTCTGCCATCAAATCCTTCCCTTCCCATATAAGACAAAACAGATAGAAAGGATGGTGAACACACTGAGCAGTAGAAATAGCTGAGAGTGCATGGCACTCTGAAAAGAAAACAATGAGCCATGGTGCATATCACTCAATGTGACAGTGACCACCAGCTGCTGTCTCAGAACGTGCGTACAGAAAACCCACAGCACACGTAACAAAATCACCTGCCCCTAGGTTAGCTTTAAATCACCTTTTCATAGAGCCCAGCTTAACATAAAAGCAAGAAACTTTGCATTCTTGGTTTTATTTTAAAATATTTTCACTACAACTCAAGGTTCATCAGTTTCTAAATATCTCTGGGCTCTGGCCTCAATAATAATTTGCAGCAATCAGCTGCAATTACAGAACATGCAAAAGGCATCTAAATCTCAATTACTTTTGAGTTTCATTCAACACACCATTTTTCTGGTTTTATATAAAAGGAATGCAAAACCCTAGGAGCCTTGCTTTGTATACTTTTAAAAAGTATGTCCTCTGAAGTCAATAGTATAAGCTGTCAAGCAGTCCTCCTTCCTCTACACTCTGTGTTATCTTTCAAGGTGGAGCTGCCACCACTGAGCACTAAAATTAAGACAGAGGCAAACAAGCAAACAACAAAACAAGAGGTAGATACACATACTCAAAATAATATATCTCCCAAGTTTTAGTATGATTTTCAGCCCACTCCTCATGCCGTTATTTTGTCTATTTTAAAACTCCATATCTGTGTTAATAGGCATGCTTTCCTGACTTATCACAATACTACCTAGAGTACTTTGTTGAGCTAACAGTTAATTTAAAATACTCTGGGATGTATTTGTTATAAACATTTTCCTTTATAATGCATACTTACAACTCTCCTTCATTTGCAGTTTTGTTGCCCATTGGCAATATTTTATTGACAGCAGTGTTTCCCCTTAGGCTGAATTAGCCATCTTACACCTTGATCTTTTTAAAAAGAACTCTGTATTTCTGGTTTCTAGGCAAATGTGATTAATTGGCCATGCTATAAAAAAAAATATATATAAAAAAAAATTAGGAATTCTACTTTTTTTATACTACAGTGACCAATAAAAAATAATCTATTTTTCTAACCAACTTCCTCTTATTTAATCAGTTTAAGGCCTGTGGTGCTTTCCCTCTGAACTGATGACCACTCTGGACACTGATTCACGTTCAGTGATTAACTCACCTTGAGTGATGCACTCCCTCATGTTCTGCCAGCCTTCTGCCAGGTAGGGTTGTCAGGGCTTGGACAGAAAGCAAAGCCCCTCCTTAACAAGTCCTAACTTAAAATCAACAGCAAGAACACAGACCACTGGTAACATCAGTTTGCATTAACATGCTGGGCTGTAGACCACAAAGACTAAAAACGTTCTCCATGCCTCACCTGATTCCTCCTGCCACACAGAATCACGTCAAAGAAAGGGCTGGGCATGAGCGTTACTATCTGGGTCATGCCATGTAAGGTTGCTCTGGAATGCCAAGGCAACCACCTTAATCAGTGACCTCCTTAAAAAGACTGCATCTATACGTAAGCACATGTCAAACACGAGCCATCTATCTTTACTCAGAAGAACTATCCATGCTTTCAAAAGAAAACAACAGAATAATTCTCTCTGGAGAATAACTACTGCAACTATTAGAACTATGAAATTACAATTTCATAAGGTTTATCAAAACTAGATGTAAGAACTAGGCTTGCTTTGGACTTCCTAAATCTTTGCTAAAGTGTTTAAAACATTCCAGTCACTCTGGTTTCCACTTCTTTACTCAAATACACACCTGTATTTTCTTTTACCAGCTGTACTTTAATTTTTTTCACGAAGCCAAGCTAATACCTAATCCAGGCAACTCAGTATGCTTCCACATTATTAACCATGTTCCACATCATTTCCCAATACATCAGTTTTACCATATTTCATCATTACTGCCAGAAAGGCAATAAAATCAAGATATCGCAAATTAGCCTAATAATGACACCTTATGCAAAGAGGTTATTTAAGTTCTCAGTAACATACTTATTTTAATCATTGCATTGGGGCTGATGGTTTTAGCCATCCATGCATCCTAGATTTTTCTTCTTTCTACATAAAACACTTTTCTGTCCTCATGTTCTGCAAATTCCCCTTGGACTTTTTAGCTTCCTTCTTTCTACTGCTAGCTATGAATACATTCTCCTCCTGGACTTCCAGCAGGGTTAAATTTCCACTTTTCAAACAATTTCTACTCAGCATACAAACCAGTCCTTATCCTCACCATGGTACTCCCATTTGTCCAACCTGCATTCAGAGACATCTACTAGCTTTGTGAACATGCTCCATCATCTAGAACATAGTGCTTTCATTCCTTTTATTCCTCCTTTCTCATGACTACTCCTGGTCTCCCTTTATTCTGGTTAGATCTTCCAAAAGCTCCCTTGTTGCCATATCAGTTTTTCTTACCTGATGCTAAACTTTCCTAACCTTCATATGCAGTGCTAACATGTCATTTAGGAGGTCAGGCAATGCTGTCTGCTACTGATTTTGTCTAAGCTTAAATATACATTTCAAGGGATAATTTTTCCACTTAATGGAAGTGTCTTTTGCAAAGCAGGGCATTCACATGGCCACTTTATGCCAGCTTAAACTGGTTCCCTTCCAACTACCACCTCCAGGCAATACTGGGAGGGGGGGGTTAAGTGTTCCTTTTTATTGTTGTTGCACCCCACCACACACCTCTCCACCTTGGATGCTTTATTGCAATATATTGTTGATAAATACAAGAACACCACACTGCAAGCTCTGGGATCAAACTAAAATTTCCACACTTTATCATTCACTAATTAATACAGCTTTTGTGAACCATCGCAGTTTGTCCTCAGGAGGAAACCTTTATAATCCTGGTAGTCATTAATACTAAAAGGCAATAAATGCACCCTGGCACTGGTGCTCCTAGATAGCTGTAGATGAGCTGGACAATAGCCAGGGCAGTACCAGAGGGACACTGACAAGAGTGGGAAATAAAGGGTTTACTTACACACAAACCTAAACAACCGGATTTATTCAGCATACTACTGGTTCAGGACAACTGTTAGGATAGAAAAATGGCATAGCACTTAGACAACAGGCAGAGTTTCATGCTGATAAGCACCATTTTCCTGGAAAAGAGGATTTTCAAGATTAAATCAGGTAAGGTACAATTTGCTTCCTACCCATTCTTCAAATATCAACCAAGCCTGTGAGTTCAAGGGTATAAGCAGCATTTTTCTCCGAAGTACTAAAAGACCTAAATGACCATAATGGAAAGAAACTGAATACTAAAACAGAGCTGCTGAAACACAGGAATCTTGAAAAATAGGCCTTCTCTCACTTAGAGAAATTGTTTTCCCCAGACCACTAGACATCAACATGGTCAGAATTTCTACAGTAGTTCTGAGAAATTCTCTGCTGCTTGTGCCTTAAGAGTTTTGTTTAGCTCTTGGGGAATATATGAGAGACTGACAAATGCTAGAGGCTAATACTTGTTAATGCTAAAATGTTTGTTGAATTTTATAGATGAGTTGAAGCAAAGTTCATTGATTTGGAGAAAAATGGAAGAGGAGAAAGAGTATTGAAACAGGGTAGAAAGATCAGTGTCAGTGAACAGCCACAGACCTTGCTGTTCCACAACTGGAACACTGTGCTCTTACTGCAAGGCTTTGAGGCAGCAGTGAGCACATAGCCACAGCATTCTTCATCAGGTTATCTATTCATCATCTTCCCATCACCTGCCCCTTCCTGACAGTTCAGTAACTCCTGTCCTCTGCTTTACCCCACACAAAGGAATTCTTTCTGTCAGTGTGATCAGGAGTAGTCAGCATAGAGTCATTGAATCATGCTTGACCAACCCAATTGGCTTCTACAATGAAACAACTACCTGGATGATGAGGGGGAGAGCAGTGGATATTGCGAATCCTTTAGCAAGGATTTTGACACTGTCTCTCACAACATTCTCATAGACAAATTCGGGAAGTGGGGACTGTATGAGTAGACAGCAAGGTGGAACAGCAGACCCCAAAGGGCCATAAGCAGCACAGGGTGTGGTCGGAGGCCTGTCACTAGCAGGGTCCCCCAAGGTTCCATACTGAGCCCAGTATTGTATAACTTATCCATCAATTACTTGGATGAAGGGGCAGATGTCTCTGCAGCAAGTTCACTGTGACACAAAGCTGGGAGGAGTGGCCAACACCCCAGAGTGCTGTGCAGCCCTTTAGAAGGGCCTTGACATGTTGGAGAGATGGGCAGAGAGGAATTTCTGAAATTCAACAAGGGCAAATCCAGGGTGCTGCACCTGGGAAAGAATAAACTCACAGAGCAGCACAGGCTGGGAGCTGATCTGCTGGAAAGCAGCTCTGCTCCTTCCAGAGAAGAACCCAGGGATCCTGGTGGACAACAAGCTGTCCATGAGCCAGCAGTGCCCCTGTTGCTAAAAAGCCCAAAGGTATCCTGGGATGCCTTGGGGAAAGCATTGCCAGCAGGTTGAGGGAGGTGATCCTGCCCCTCCACTCAGCCCCAGTAAGGCCACATCTGCAGTGCTGTCTGCAGTTCTGGGCTCCTCAGTACAAGAGAGACATGGAGCTCCTGGAGCAGGTCCAGTGGAGGGTTATGAAGATGATTAAGGGACTGGAGTATCTCTCTTAGAAGGAAAGGCTGAGGCCTATTCAGCCTCGAGAAGGGAGGGCTGAGAGGGGATCTAATCCATGTGTGTAAGTACCTAAAGGGAGAGTGCCAAGAAGATGGATCCAGGTTCTCCTCAGTGGTGCCAAGCACTAGGACACAAGGCAATGGGCAGAATGATGCACAGGAAGTTCCACCTGGTTATGAGAAAGAACTTCTTTACTGCATGGATGACCATGCACCAGAACAGGCTGCCCAGAGAGGTTGTGGAGTATCCCACCGGAGATATTCAAGAACTATCTGGATGCAATCCTGTGCAATGGATGACCCTGATAGAGCACAGAAGCTGGACCAGATGATCCACTGTCTTCCCTTTCAATCTGACCTGTTCTGTGAATCTATGATCTAAATGTCAGCTTTGGGATGAGCTCAGAAGTGTATGTACCAAGCAGTGGGCACTAATAAATGTTCATGTCTATCAGCTAACTGTTCTTACACTAGACAATACAGCTTGAAGTAATCCCAAACAAGAGAAAAGAAGTTCATGTTAAGTGCTGAAAACTCAGAAGATCTTGAACTACAATGATGGGTGCAGGGGGAATATTCTGAGAAACTCTTAGAGCTTCTGCAGATCTCTGAAGCTGGCCAAGGCAAAGTACTGATGGACTGCTGGATAAAACATAAATTCCACCTAACATGCAATGGGGTCACACACAACTCACTTTGATGTTTAAAAAGTTCTCCAATACAAATGTACCACAGTACAGCACTGCCATGGAGCTTCTTTCACTGAACATCATCTCACACAGGCCACAAGAATTTCCACCTACATTCCTGGCTCTTATACACTTGCTCTGAAATAAGCCTTAAGACTCTGACTTGGAAGTAATATCAGAAGCTTTTCCTGCAGTTCCATACCATCCCAACCGTGCTGGAATTCAATAAAGCCATCTACTGAAAGCATACTGCTCTTCCTTGATGGAGGCACATGCTCCAACAGAATCAGCATAATCCCTAGGAAGGCTGAGCTTTGCAAGGACGACTCAGACGCCCTGCAGCTCAACAGTGCCTGGAGAGCAGTGTCCCAAGTTCCTTTTTTCCATTCCATATGACTATCTCTATCAGGTGGGCAATGTTACTGGAAAGAGACTGAACTGCTTCTCACACCACAAGTACAGTTTTACTGGCTTCTACGCTGGATCATGACATGTGGAGTCTACCTAAAACTGCATTAACAGCATAAATATGAAAGCACACTAGGATGAGCTGACATGCTAGCTCAACACACATGAAGGTGTGAAGTCTCCCCATGGAAAAACTAACAAAATAGGAATAGTTATGAGATAATTATTTCCAAGGTAAACTTCACTTAAATGAACACCTGAAAAGCATATGTAGATGTACCACATTGACCTTAACATCAGATTAATCTACACTGACTGAAGTGTAGACCAGCTGAGTTTATTCTGCATTAGAGACTTACTTGCCATGAAGTCAGCACAGGAATGATCCCCTGCTACTTACTTTCTCCAAACTTAGCCCTGTTATGCTGTTTGAGGATATCACCTCCAATCCACTGGAGTCTACCTTCAACAAATGGTTTAATGTGGTGTTTAGAAACATGAGTGTAGAGCCTCCATCATAGTAAAAAAGTGAAACAAGCACAGAAGAAATACACCAAGTTCTAAAGTTCACTAACTACGCTTTTATTCTCCAGTAGTTAATTGCTAAGTTTAAAATGCAGCATTTTACTAACAGGTGGTGGTTCAATGGCTTTGACATAAATGTTTTGGTTCAGTCCCTAGATGCAGAAGGAAGGCACTATTATATACCTACATTCCACAAATACAGTCAGGTCAGCTTGCATTAAGGTGATAACTACTTGACTGATTCAGAACTGCAGTTAAAACTTCTGATTCACAAAGGAAAGGGTGCAAAAAACCATGAACACTCAGGCCTGCAGAGCAGATGAAAAGCGCTACCTCCTGATACAGCTCTAGGGCAGAAGAAAGCTTCTAATATCAACATAGCCACACACTTAATATGCTAATGAAGAAGGTGCAGCAACATATAATGTGAGAATAAACTCCACCCACCCAGCATTACAGACACTACCAACATTATAAGTCAGAACTTGGCCATTTACATAAGAGGACACAACATGAATTAATCCTTTTTCATTGAAACCAGGTAATAAATTCTATGTACAATATCAATTACTAAATTTAAAGTGAAGCAATGTTTGACAATACTCCCATATCACATTTATCAGCTGCTTTTAACACCAATCAATCTACTGTGGGTATGACAAGTTAATGCAATGTATCACAACTTTACCTAAGAGTCACATCAAACCCTGTAACTCCTGATCAACAGTACACAAACATGCTTGATATCAAACATTAAATACAAGAAAAACCAATCACATTAACAGAACACGCTTTCACTACCCTTCCCATCGGGACAACAGCCGATCTTGAGCTTCAAAGTCTGTCAAGCTCCCTGTGATTAGATACAGTTGCCTTTGCTTGTTATATTAAACAGCTACAAAGTTTCTCCCACATACACAAATCTTTCTCCCAGGTATATTCAACAGCAGTTTAAGTCAACGTTAGTTGTTAACTTCAGAGAATGAGAACCTGAGCTTAACATGGTACAGCTTCATTGCTTTACAAAGGTATTGGAATGACAACAAAAAACTACAAACATAATCTACTGAAAACAAATTATTTCAAGATCCAAATTAATTTGAAAAGATGTTTAAGTGTCTAGAAGATTCAGGGAAAGTACAGCATCTTATAAAATATAACTTACTGACGCTGTTCAAGACATGGATGCCGAGGTCGGAAGGCTGACAATGACTCCAATCTTTATTACCCGGGAATTTCTTCCCTTTTATGTTATTTTACAAAGAACCACCCAAGGGCTGGAAGAAAGACAAACTTCTTCAACTACATTGGTCAAGTCAGAGGGACATCAAGAAGAAATCCCTCCTAGAGACAGGAATGTAAACATAGGTTACGGTTAGGAAAACATGTCTCTTGTTAACAGAAAAGCCTCTGGGAAAGAGTTTCAGAAAACCCAAACATCACAGGCACGAACCAGGGCTACAACTTACTGCTTTGAAGCATGGTAGCCCCCAAAGACTCTTTTTTCCAGGTCTACTATTTAGTAACAGGTATTCCCTACAAATGGTTTGTGTACAGAGTTTCCATAAGCTGCCTGCCATTAACCTAAGCACTCATTATAAAGACAGAAAAGGGGAGAAAAGATCCAGAAAAATGAACCTCCTACCAGGCATTTCCACCTCACCATGTCTTTCTTTAAATCATTTTAACCCTCATCAACACGTGCAGAGTGGTTTTATTACGATACTCCAAACAAGGGTAACACATTCTTGCTGAAATTAAGCAACAATCTTCCAGGCTAGATCAGTCTGTCAGGGTGACTGTCAAGAGTCAAAGGTGATAAAGAAGTCTGAGCTGCAGTGAAGAGTATGGAACAGTGCTTCAGATTAGAAATCCACACAAAATTCACTTGCTCTTTTCAAGACCACCCTTAGCATGATCTTCACCAACAAGATTTCGATGCAATTTTACTGAAAGAACACGCAAAGCATGTGTACTTGTGACCATTTCAATGCAGAACAAAACAAACGCCACACTGCTAAGAAAAGCCTGCAAAAATCGATGAGCTAATGCAGCCTAGCACACTTTGGAAGACGCCATTCACCTCCGGGAGAGGTTCTCCCATTCACACACCAGGGAACCTGGCAAACCAGCGAATGTTTTGCGTAATCATGTGTAAAATTAGATTTCTGTTGTGCAAGCTAACATTCTACTAATATTTTCATTCACAAGAGACCAAGTGCTTAATTAACATTTATACCAATTCTCAAGCTATTTATTGACACAAAGGAGGTAGCATGGTGACAGCATGGTTCCTCAAACACAACCCTAAATACAAATACAGTTTTTCCTCCCATCTACCACATTTTTTTACTATTTAAATTTGCACCTTTTCTTCTACTGAAAGTTGTAAATATCAAAAAAAAAACCAACCAAAAAACCCAAAAAAACCACAAAACACTAAACAAAAAAATCCCAAGCAAACAAAAAAACATTACAGCGTATGTTTGTAAGAACAAGGAGAAGAAGTACTGCTTTCCTGAGATAATTTGTTCCAGTCTGCAGTTTTGCCTTTGGAAGCAAGCAGAGGCAAAGGAGAAGCAGTACCACAGCATAATGCAGGATGATCTGTATCATCACCTTAGTTTTGCATCTAAAAGTACAGCAATATGGTTGTAATGACAGCTCTCAGCCACCAGAAGTTCAGATAAATCGTATACTGGGCTCCTGTGGTGGACTTGGGGTTAATATTCTTCATGATAGCTAGTGTTTGGCTTCATTTTGGATTTGTGCTCAAAACAGTGTTAATCATCCTAAAATGGCTTAGGTTGGAAGAGACCTCAAGGATCATCTAATTTCAGCCTCCTGTCATCAGCAGGGACACCTCCCACTAGACCAGTTTGCTCAGAGCTCCATCCAACCTGGCCTCGAACACTTGGAGGGAAAGGAGCAGCCCCAGCTTCTCTGGGCAACCTTTTCCTGTCAATGCCAAGTTGCTTTTGTTATTGCTGAGCAGTGCTCCTGCAGAGCCAAGGCCTTTGCTGCTCCTCACTGACTCCACCAGCAAGGGAGCTGGAGGTGTACAAGGAGTTGGGAGGGGACACAGGCAGGACAGCTGACCCCAAATGACCCAAGGGATATCCCAGACCATATGGTGTCATGCTCAGCATGTAAAGCCAGGGCAAGAAGAAAGAAGACTAGAACATTGGTAACCATGGCGTTTGTCTTCCCAAGCCACCCTTACACGTGATGGAGCCCTGCTGTCCTGGAGATGGCTGAACACCTGCCTGCCCATGACAAGTGGTGAACAAATTCCTCATTTAGCTTTCCCTAATAAACTGCCTATCTCAGCCCCCTGGTTTGCTCACTTTTATCCTTCCGATGCTCTCCCCCATCCCAGCAGGGACAGTAAGCGAGTGGCTGCACGGGGCTGAGTTGCCAACTGGGGTTAAACCACAGTAGTTGCTTTATAATAAACCCTGTAAGAAACAATTTACTTTCAGAGGCATACCAACTAGCAGATTTTGTGAGTTAACACTGGTACCATCTTGACAGACACTCAACTTTACTCCTTCTGAAGACATTCAAGATTGTCAAAACTGCAACCCTAAGTCACAACATTGTACTTCTGTACTTAAAACAAGGACCCATAAGGGCAAGATAATTATTCTTCATAATAATTTATTCTTCATAAATAAAATTTTCACCAGATAACTATAAGGTCATATTCCTTTTTTTCAACGGTTGCAACTTTTAAATGAGCCACCAACCAGAAGAACTAAGCTACTTTATCACAGAACTTCTGTAAGTAGCCGACTATTTCCAGCTCTATCAGTTTATCCCACTATTCAATAGCAATGGGTGAAATCAACACCATACATTCTTATTTTTCCAATCAAGTATGTTTTACACTACCCCCTAAATCCCAACCTGTGTACAGCTGGTTGAAGCTTCTAACGTGCTACTAATACAAGTTCATTTGATATCTCAATTAGTCAGACTACTATTGAAAACTATTCATACCTGAGCACTGCTGCCCCTACTATTTGAAATAGATATTGAAATTCTCAGTTCAGGAGAGGTAGTACAGTGAAGTTCAAGTGCTGTCTATGTGATAACAAAAATCTAAAAACCCTCTAAGAAATAACTGATAGCTTCCTAGCTGTCAGCATCCCTTCCTGTATGGAAATGTTATACCTTGCTTCCTTAATAATGAGCACATACTTTGTTCTAATTGTTAACAGGAAAGAAAATAAGACTGTTATACAACTACTGAACAACATTCAAACTTAAGCTCCTTGTTCTCCTTGGGGCTCCTAATATAAAGGAAGTAACTTCTGCTGGCATCTCCCAAGAGTAACTCTTCAGACAAGACAATATAGGCCATGCTTAAAAAAACCAAAACAACAAAACCGAAAAAAAACCACAAACAAAAAACCCCAAGAATCCTGCATTTTTAAACTGCTGAGCATCAAAACAGTTTTAAAGATAATTAAGGAAACCCATTAATATGAAGAGGAGTTACAAATAGGTGCTATGTCACAGCTGAGATTTAAAACTTGTTCCAGTTTCTAAAATTTCAGAAGAAAACCCCCACCACGTTGAGGTTCTGAAACTATTTCCTTAGATTTTATTATGTCACTGCAAATACACTGTCAAGCAATGCTGGTATCAAAAGTGAAACTAACTGTACATTACAAACGGAAATCAAAATCCTTTGGCATTCCAAGGAAAACTACATACAGTTGTAAATTACAGATGTTCAGAAATAAAAGAACCCCTTCAGTTTTCCATCAGTGTTTAGCAACTTAATGACTTGTATCCTTAAAAACAACACCTTGAGGGCTACTTGAAGTAAAAATCATGTAGAGAAATCTAGTCACAGCAGCCATTTTCCCAAAAATCTAAAACACACTAGTGTGTACCACAGACCAAGCCAAATGAGTTGGTTTTATCAAAGGAAAAGATAGCCAAGACACCCACCAATTATCAGAAAAAAATCAAGAATTACCCAAGTTTGTTTTTTACACCTCCACACTTTCTTTCTTAGAGAGGAGAATTATCTCTACAATTACATCAGCTACAACAGGGACAAACAAAGAACCCCAGTACTTCAGACATTACATTTTCAGAAGATGCATCTGCTCCCATTGGGGGGGGGCTGTTCAAAAGCAGGGAGAATAACCTGTCCCTTGCCAAACAGGAAGGGGGACACAAATTAAAGTCTAAAAATTTGACAAGTATCAAATCAACCCATCAAGCAAACTTCATAACACAAGTAATCTGAATTCTTTTTAGAAAAGAGTCATGCAGTAAACAATGCCTTGTTGACAATACCCACCATGCAATTAAAAGTCATCAGAAATTATGGTGTTTGGGTTTTTTTAAATAAAATGCATATTTTTAAAACACAGGCCAATATGTCACCCTTTCAGTTTAATTTATTCTGCAGTTCACACAACTAAATTACTCTTACATATCCACTCACTTCATGCCACACAGTAAGAGCATCAGTTTCCTTTGCAGACACCACTCTAAAAATACTGTTTTCACTAAAAATTCAAACTTTTAAATGTGTTGGTGGCTTTTATTAAGAAGTTTTGCAACAGTTTAACAAAACAACATTTTTTTCTAAACTGTTTCTCAAAACCAAGCCAGTCCTTTATATAGATTAAGAGGTACAGGAATGGTGGGGAATTGAATCTAAATATATATTTTCCACAAAGCTAACCTTGTTCTAAGAATTTTGTGGATTTCAGTTGTCTCTTTCAAGCTGACAGACAACATGAGGAGAAAACACATTAATCATGTTCCATTCTGTTTCAGCAGTGGCTGTGGCGAATTCACAGACAGGACACCTGCGCTTAGCAAAATACAACTTCCTGTATACGAGGAAACACCTACACGCCGATTTCATCACACACCGCCCTTCTCGGCCCCAGACAGGGTGGGCTTGGTGGGGAGGGAGGGGAGAGCGAGCGCGTTTTGGGGGAAAAGCAGGGGCTGTCGGACGGAAAGCAGCCCTGAGCCGGGCTTCTCCAGCAGCAGGAAGTTTCCAAGGGGCCTTGCCGAGCATGCGCCGTGAGCTGCACGGGCTCCCTATGTGGCAAGAGTGCAGAGGCAACAACCAAACGAATAACAGAGACAAGAGATCAAGAGCAACAAGCTCCCTCCCCTCTGTATTCCTGCGGCCGCCTCCACGCAGCTCTCCTTCCCCAGGCTGCTCTCTTGGCCCGGGCCCTCCCGCATCCATCGCGGGCAGCTGGGATTAGAGAGTCTGGCAACCAAACCTGCTACTGGAGAGGGAGGAGAGGAGAGGAGAGCGAGAGCGGCTCGAAAGCAAACAGCGGAGTGCAGAACCTATCCCTCCACCCCGCACGTCTCAGGTGGCGGCAGGGGAGCAGCAGCGAGCAGCCACAGCTTGTCCCCCCCGCAACTGGAAGAGGGGATGGGGGAGGAGGAGGGGGGAGAAAAGAGGGATGGAGGTGGCACACAATGGCTGGCTGTGTTTGTGGGGAGGAGACGGCCCACGACAGCAGCCGTGGGGGGGCTCAGGGCTTCTCCGTGACCCCCATTCCTCATCCCAGACACACCGAGGGGAAGGGCGGCGGAGGTCACTGGGGATCGGGACATTTCCGTGTGTTTGTGTATGTGTGTGCGTCCCCTTCTTGGTTCGGGGGAAGAGGTAAAAACGGACAGAGATATGGGGGGCTGAGGGCGAAGAGGCTGTGAAGTGCCCCCCAAGCTGTGGGGAAGGGAGGAGGTGGAAGAGAGACCGGCTACCAGCGCCAAGCTGAACGAAAATAGTTATTTCGTCTTATCCCTGTTTTCTGCAAGGAGTCCCACCCGCACACAGCTCGGGAAAGAACCCGGTGAAACGGGGTGGGGGGGGGGGGAGGGAGGGACGGAGGGGGGTCACAGGCGGCACTGAGAGGGAGGAGAGGGGAGGGGGAAGTCCTCCTTCCCGTGCCCGCCGCGGGGGCAGGCAGCTCTCCCCCACCATACACACACAAATAGCCGCTCCCCCCCGAAAAAAAGCAGGGAAAGAGGGCTCCCCTCCCCCCGGGAATCCCAGGCCCCTCCTCTCCCTCGGTGCGCTCCACCCCCGGGGCCGGGAGGAGGCGGGGGGGGGGACAGCCCCGGTCCCCCCTCCGCCCCCCGGGCCCCCCTCAGCCGGCCGCCCAGAGCGGGCGGGCGGGAGAGGTATCGGAGTCGCTCACCCTGGTCTCCGGGCTCCTGCGGCGGTTGCAGTACGCGCTCCAGCTCGGGGAAGGGCAGCTCGGGCAGGTCCAGCAGGGCCCCGTAGCGCTCGAGGAAGGAGCAGACAACGGCGAAGTTGGGCCAGGAGCCCGGGCACGCAGGGCCCGCCGGGGCAGGGGGCGGCGGGGATGGGGCCGGAGGAGCCGCCGCCGCCGCCGCCATCTTGGACCTGGGGATGGAGAAGGAGCTGGGGAGGGGGAGGGAGGAGGGGGCGCTGCCGGGCCGGGCCGCCACTATCCCACAATGCACCGGGGGGACGATGAAGGCAGGGGAGGGCAGGGGGCGGCGGCCAGAGCGGCTCGAGCCGGCTCCCCTCCGCCGCGCGCGGCGAGGGGGAATGAAAACAAGGCGGGGCAGGGGCGGGGATAGACCCACGGACCGACCGATCAGAAAGAGCGGGGGGCGGGGCCGGCAGCGAGAGCTACCCAATGAGAGAGTGGCAATGTATAGGCCCCGCCCCCTCCCCGCCGGGCCGGCCGGAGGCGGAGCCTGGCGGGGCAGTGGGGTCGCGCGCGCGGCGCGGTGAGTGCGGCGCGTGACGGACCCTCGGCGTGAGGGGAGCGGGCGGGAGGGCGGCGCCGCTGGCAGTCCCGGCCCCTGTGCCCCGTCACGCCAGGCCGTGTTTCGGGGGGTCCTGAACTGCACCTTCCCAACTCCCTCCCTCCACCCCCCCGCGGTACTTCCTAGGGTTCTCTGTCCTTGTCTCCTTGCTTCTCTCCGCTATATTCGCAAAGTGCTGTTGCCCCTCTTCCCTTACTACCAGATCCCCGTGACCTCCCCCGTTAACCGCCGTCACAAGGCTCCCCAGCGAAATGGAATTGCCGAACGCCCAAAGTGTGTTTTCCTCCTTCGTGAATTTGACACCTTCCCCCTCCCTACACAGTTGATCTAAACTCCTCCCGTCCTTTCTGTTTGCCTTGCTGCTGTCAGATTTTAATCCTGACCTTCCCCTGGCTTCTGCATCCCCTGGAATGTGAAGTCGCCTGCCTCCTGACCCTGCTCCCAAGGCAGCGCTGGAGAAACACATTGTCTTCTGACACCTTACAGGAATCTGCCCAAAACTTTACGTACACCGATTTACTCTTCCCTTGTATCCTCTTCAGTCTCAGGTTGCCCCTTGGATTTTTTTTCTTCTGCAGCATCTCAGTAAAGTATTATCTGCTTCTTGTTCACCTCTTTTATTCCATTTGATGCTGGTTACCTCCACAGAGGAAAGGTGTGCTGGCAGTCCTGAAGTCCACCAGCTTTCCCAACTGCAATTCAATCTCAGCTTTCTTCCGCTTCCTTCTCAGCCACTTTTGTCTCCTGCCATCCTTATCCACCTCTTCATTTCTCTCCTTCAGTACAGTCTCCTGGCACAAATGTACATTTTGCCTCCTTTTAAGTTCAGCTTCCTTTATTTCTCTGATGTTTTTAAACTCTCATCACTTTGCTTGTAGAGTCCTGAGCCATTTCTGCTCCTCATCTCTTTGTGTTTGGACTACTGCAGTTTGCAGAAATTGCTATTTTGGGTTGTACTTGCAAGTCATTTAATTTAATGTCTCTTTTGATCTTAAGTGTTACTATATATTTTGATACTTTACATTTCTCACAGTGAATAATTAAAAAAATAATTTGTTTGAGAACTGTTTTCCTGCTCCTCGGTGATTGGACCGTGCTCTATATCAAAGGATGCCCAGAGTTTCTGTTAATGAGTTTATTCTTACTCTGAGATACTCTTATTTATTCAAGTGGCCTACCTTACTGATAATCTCTAGCAGCATTATGGGAAATAGTTTTAGATGAAAATTTTTATTTGTGCCTTGTAAGTTTTATTGCTTCATTTCTGCTATTTCCTTATTTTTATGCTGTTTGGAAAAGATAGCATGAAATCCTTGCTCTCCCATTTGCAGTTTGTGCCTGTTTGATTGCACAGTTCCAGCCCTGTGATACTGTTTGGGTTGGGGAAAGTGATATTCCTGATCATTTTATTGTTCATTCACCTCTGTCCAACCTCCAGGTCTAATTCTACCATTTCATCTGAAAAGTAGCACAGGCAAAAATTATTTTCATTCTTCAGAGCCAGGTTCTGGGTGTTTTATTCAGCCTTTACTCTTTGATTTCAATCTGTTGGGACTACTGCTTGTTATTTCTTCAGCTAGAATCTCCCTTCAGGCAGACCTTTGGAAAATAATCTCACAAATCTTTGTTTGAATCCATTGCAGCATGGATGTCCAATGAGGGAATCTAGACTATATGAATCCAAGCAAGTTTTAGTCCCCTCTAGCTGCTTGCCTCGCTTCCCGTTTGACAGGACACATGTGCCACTAACTTCACACAGGAGTGAGAAGGAAAAGAATTGCCCCACCATCCTGTGTGAGAAGCACCTCTGGCAAACTCAGTTCTGTGCTGAATCCAAAGTAATGTGTTTTTTCCTTCATGCAGTGTTTTAGGTGGGGTACTGAGATCTGCTTCTGGCAATCCAAGGAGAGCACGTCCTGTCTGGCAGTGCTGCATCTTTTGTAGCACGTGCAAGACAGGAAGGGAGGCTTCCAGGAGGACTGGAAGCATGGTCATCCAAAGATTTATCTTTTGCAAGGGCACTGCCTTTAATCTGTGCTGCCAGGGTTCACATAATGAATTTAAACTATTCAATTCCTGGTGAATGTAAACAACTAAAAAATAAAAGATGAGAATCTGTGTATCTGGAAGGATCTGCCACAGAGATTTTCTGGATTAGGCAGAGGCAGACCTCTTTTTACAGGAGAAACATCAAGTTTTCTTCAAAATGTGGATTTCAGACCATGTGAATTGGAAGGGCAGAGGAGGTGACTCTGCCCTGGAGACGTGTCAGTGAACTGCCCTGCCAGTCCAAAGCATTTCCAGGGTATCATCACCCTGTGATTCCCCTTTTTCCATTCACTGCCAGAATCACTGCAGCAATCAGACTGCAGCACCTGAGGGACTGTGAGGAGGGGAAAGCTTCTGCAGGGAGCTGACACGGTGCCTTGTGAGGCAGAGTCCCTGCCCTGCTGGTGCCCAGCAGTGATTGTGGAAGCAAATCCCAGCAGCACTGTGGCAGACACCAAAAAGCAGTTGGGCTACAGCGGCACTGATAAGGCTCTGTCAAGTTCTAGGCAACAGACATCAAAGGAAGATGTGTACCAGTGGTTGGCTGCCAAAGGAAAAAGGGAGAAAACAAGCAGAGACTTAGAAAACATGACTGAAGAGACATTTATTTAACCTAAATTAAATAAAAGAAGAATACTGAGTGAAATCCTCAAGAAAACAACAACAAAATGGTGAAAGAGACAAAGATTAAGCTGTTCTACTTCTCCCCAGCAGAAAAGATTAGAAATAATGGATTTAAGTTGAAACAATGAAGATGGAGGTCAAACAATTAGACAAGTTCTTATTTGGATCTATAATTATCTGGGGAGACTTGGTCTCTGTCAGCATTGTCTGGGGAAAGGCTCGACCCCTTTACATCTCTGAGAATCTTGTTTTCTATAGCAATTTGACAGTGACACTGTTTGATTCGTGGCTTTACTGTTGGGTTTGTCTGGCATTTCCTTTTAACCTCATTTACCACTTCAATGGTAAAAGAAGAAAGTGGCCAAAGAAGTAGTGCAGATTTCTGATATTTTAGGAAATTATTATCATCCTCATTGTTCATTTTAGGGAACAGATTAAAACCCAGATGTGAGAGGATATTCTTGGACCTGATCCCTGTTGATAGTTTTAAAAGTTGAACATCCAATACTTGAACAGATTTAGCACGTAAAATGATTTGCCCAAAATCCTGCACAAAATCCCCAAGAGGGCTGGTAATTCAACAAATCTGCTGATCCTCAGTTCAAGTCTGTTGTCACAAAACCACGTGGATAAAGTCTGTAATAGCATTTCCTCCCTAGCCTCTTGGGGTGAGGACAGAATCTTCCATTTTTATTAACGTGCTGCATATGTGGGCCTGATGTTAAGTATTAAATATCCTTTTTCCAGACTTCGGTTCAACTTTGTAATGTCTTCCCCTGAAATTGCTTCCCTTTCTTGGGGTCAGATGAAGGTGAAAGGCTGCTCTACAACATATAAGGACTGCAAAGTGTGGCCGGGAGGAAGCCGGACGTGGGATTGGCGAGAAACCGGGACTAACGTAAGTTTGCTGTTTACTACCCTGCATTTAAAACAGGACTCTGAGAATGGCCCAGAGAACAGTGTCCAAGTTCCAGCCAGAAATTCAGTGAGCTGCCTTTTTCTTTCATCTAGCCATTAGATTTTCCTGGGAAGAACTGAGGGTATGTTTTGGAGGTGACTTTGTGGAGGGATCAGAGGGCTGCAGTCCCACAACATCCTACATGCAAAAGGATATAGCAACTCTTGCCGTGAGTTCTGACACGAGGCACCCTGACCAGACAACTCTCACACACCTCAGAGCTCTCAAACAATATTCCTCATCTGCTTAAGAGTGCAATTGTCATAAGATGCCAGTAACAACCTCTCTTCAGACTGTCTAAACAAAAGTTATCTTGAGTGAGATAGGAAAAGAAATTCTGAAAAGTAAAAAAAAAAAAAAAAAATTAAATAGACAGTAATTGACCTTGCATGTTTGGAAGACAACATTGCATGTGGTTCAGTTTATATTCTTTTCCTTAGGGTCCCTTGTACATATTTCAGAGGAAAAATATGCAGATACAGTGTCTGATGCACTGTTTTCTCTGTGAAAAGCTCACTGTCTGGCTAATCACACAGCGACTTCTCTTTGTAGCCATCTACTAAATGCTTGCCCTCATAATTTTTAAAGTTTATCTGTAAATGCAGTCAGAATTGATGAAAGTACATGGAGCAGTATTGATGTTTCAGATTTAGAAGCAGTATAGGATATATTGCACTAGGAACTTGATGTTGATAATTCTCCCCATATTAGGACTTGCACTGGGATAGATAATTGGCTAGGAAAAAAAAGTTCCACTTTCAAAGCTGTCTTGGGTTATGGACTCACTTTTGAACTGCTTCCAACACCCTGACCAACAGGGTGTCAGGTTGTAGCTCTGACTCTGTCAGGGTTTTCCAGGACTGTTGTTTGTTTGTTTAGTTAGTTAGTTTTGTTTTCTACTACATTTGTATTGTTAATATTCCTAGTAAAGAACTGTTATTCATATTCCCAAATCTTTGCCTGAAAGCCCTTAATTGCAAAATTATAATTTGGAGGGAGTGAGGGGTTTACATTCTCCATTCTGAGGGAAACTCCAGCTTTCCCTGGCAGATACCTGTCTGTCCAAACCAAGAGGAAAGCAAAAGTTAAAGCACAAAACAACAACGTACTGACCAGGCCCAGCACCTGCAGCTATATGCACACAGAGGATGCAGCTCTCTTGGATTCGTTTTAACACAACTGAAATGCAGAATATTTGGATTTGCAACTTCATCTGCAATCTTTGGGAGAATAGAACTTTTTTAACCTGTCTGAGTTCGGTTTATACAGAATATATAACACCAAGAGAAAGGTGCTGCTGTCATGCAAAGATATCTGCACCTTGCAGAGAAAAAGGTAGCTGTGTATGTAACCTTTTAAAATGTATTTCATTTGTGGCCTGGTTATAAAAAAATAAGTCTTCACTGGCTGTTCAAAGGGCTGGGTTTTGTGGTGAGAGTTGCTGTCTGCTTGTTTAACAATATCATTTTTGTGCTTTATATGCACATGGCTGGAGAAGCAGAACAGGTAATGATAGCTGAAAAGTTCTCAACTAGATCCCAGCTCAATCACATTTTTATATTTATTCCAACCACTGCAAAACTTTGGTTTCAAATTACAGGCACTTACTAACATTTAGGAGGCTGTGCTTTCTCTTGAAAGTTTCTAACAAGGAATATCTTCTTGTCACAAGTAAAACATTTAAATCCTTAAGTCTTTAGAGGGCTTGAAAAACAAGTCAATGTTAAATTAAAATTGGAGGAGAAAAATAATAGTTGGGTTCTCTGGAGAGGTAGGTTTTCTGGCATCCTTTTTATTTAATCAGGAAGTAAAAAATACGTATCTAAAGGCCTTATGTAAGTTGCTTGTAAAACTCCTGCTTTAGGTCAGTTCTGTCTTTGGAACTGAGGAGTGAGGTGATTTTCTTTTAAAATAAATGGCAAACAACAAATATTAAGAATAGAACTAGACTTTTTCTAGACTGCATCTCCAGTGTTGAGAACTGTCAAAAATTTAATTTTGTCCACACTGCAAACAGCAGGATTCAACAGCTGCATTTTCTGCCCATTTTTTTAATGATGGACTACAGTTTGCCTACTTCCCTTGAGCCTGTTTTTCCTGGAGGTAGCTGGAACTGAAGTGTGGAAAACAAGCAGTGCTGGTCGTGTCGTACACTCTAGTTGGAAATAAATTGCCTCCTTTCCTCCTCTGCTGTCACACTGCTGTCTAGTGGAGCGTTCTTTCATCAGGAAAATTGTATAACTGGCCCTGCAAGGTTCTGTAACTGAGCACTAACAGTTATTGTGGCCTTAACCCTTGGGGATGAATGGCACCCTCTCTCTCTGGCTGGCTGCATTTCAGTGCCATCTGCTAATGGCAGAAGAAAAGAAGTAGATGTTGCTGAAACGAAGGCCAGAGAACAGAACAAGCAAGAAAATCTGCTGTCAAATCAACAATGATACAGTTATTTCATCATGTTACATGTTTCCTTTAGTAACACTGGTTTCTTACCAGCATCAAAGTGTCTTGTGTAACCAAAGAAAATCCTTTTGTTCTGTGGCTTTAATGTCTCAGGAGTGCTTCTCAGGTGACAGCAAACCTTCCCCAGAATTCTAATTATTATAATTGCAGTAAAACATACCAATTCTTGTTGTCTAAGTTTTGAGTCTTCTTAAAAAAACCCAAAGGAAAAGCATTGCCTATTCTGTCATAAACAAGTATTTAGAGTGATTTGGTCTGAGAAAGCTCTGACTATTCAAGTGACTTCTGCTTTCCAGGTGTGGATATGGAATGTAAATGGACTAAGGGGAACACAGCCTTTGTTCCTGGCAGCCCAAAGGGCCAGACATGTCCTGGAGTGTGTCAAGCACAGCACTTGGGCCAAGGGAGGTGCTTGTCCCACCCTGCTCTGCACTGGAGCAGCCCCACCTCGAGCTCTGCAGGCAGTTTTGGGCACTTCAACATAAGGAGAACATCAGATAGCTAGACTGTGTTCCAAGGAGGGTGATGAAGATGCTGAAAGGCCTTGAGGGCAAGGCTTATGAGGAGCAGCTGAGGTCATTTGGCTTGTTCAGCTTGGAGAAGAGGAGGGGTGACCTCATCACCACCTACATTTTCCAGAGGCGGGGCAGGGGAGGCACTGATCTCCTCTCTGGTGACCTGCAGTAGCACCCACAGAAATGCAGTCAAGCTGCAAGGGGATGTTCAGGTGGGGTGTTAGGAAAAGGCTTTTCACCCAGAGGGTGCTTGGGCTCTGGAACAGGCTCTCCAGGGAAGTGGTCACAGAGCAAGCTTGTCAGAGTTCCAGGAGCATCTGGATGATGCTCTCAAGTCATGGCTTAGCTTAAGATAATCCTGTGAATGATTCTCATGGATCCTTTCTAGCTTGAGGTGTTCTATGATTCTGTGAACTTGGAGAACCATAAAGATGAATCATCTTTGATTCTGAAATTTCAGACATCAGTCATACTAAAGACTTTCTTGTGGAATAACTTTAACTCACTCATTGGAAATCGTGGAGTAGAGTGCCACTTGGCACATGGAAGCCTACATGGAAGGCTTTTTTCACCTGCAACTCGTGTGTTTGTTTCAGCTTGAAAAGTCTTACTTGCTCCATTCTCCATGAGTCCACCCTGGCATTACCTACTTCAAGTGAGAAACTCAGACCTCTAGAAAACTTCAGAACTTCTGAATTCTACTTTAAAAAAAAAGGGGGGGGTGGGGGGAAACAAATAATATTTATATTTTAAAAATAAAAGTGCACACCAAAGAGGGGCCTAATTATAGCCACAGGATGTCTAGTATCTTACTCTTGGCCACATGGAGATACATAGAAAATGAATCCAGGAAGAGAATTAGTGTAACATAATAATGGTTTATATTAACATTATAGATGTGTTTATGCATTCATATGTTTAAAGCATAATAGCAGTAAATGGGTGTACTTTTAAAAACCTCTGTGAATGTACTGTGAAAGTTCCTTCTTGCTTTGAGGAGTTTGGTTTCAAATGTTCTTTTCTCAAAACAAAGAATAGTGTAGAAATGGAAGCTCTTAACTGCAGTGAAGCTACCCAATACATTTCAGTCCTCTTTGGTGAGATTTGCAAAGTAAACAAGAAAATTATTTAATAGTTTTAATTATCTGAGGACCTCTTTGTATTTAACGTGAGTTAGCTTTGGCTTGCAACGATCTTTCTTACAAGTAGATTGTGTTATTTTGAAATCTAACAGCAGTATTGTTACAATTTATTGATTTCACTTTAACTGGTAATATTTATAAAATGCCAGGAGTTAGACATAAATGTTTTAGAAATGTGTAATGCATCCTTTTGGTTTTGACTCTTTAATAAGGAATTATAATCTTGCCATCAATCAATTAATTATCATCCTTCATCTACATATTAAATACCTTTTTCAGTTTCTAATGTGATCTAATGTTATCTACTGTGTGTACGTACAGAAGAGGGTGGTAAAGTGCTTCTTTAAATAATTTTGGTTCTGCTAATTTACCTTGCTGCCCTGTGTTCAGGACACACAGACACAGCTTTCCTGGCTGATGCTGTCAGTGCACAGACTATTATTTTCCTTCCCTGACACTTAGCATTCTCCAGGAGTGCAGCCAGCTGACCTTGAAGAAGTTGTCAAGAAGGGTGTTAAAACTGTGGTGATTGGTCGTGGCATGAGCGAGGCTTTGCAGGTAGGTTTTTGTTCTGTGACAAGCATAAAGAGAACTGTTTGTTTTCCCTCTCCCTCTGATTAGAATCAAAAAAAAATTAAATCGATGGTGCTTCACTGAGAGGGGAAAAAAATTGAGGATCAGTGTGAACAGGCTCCTGTTAGGGGTCCCTCAGGTCCTGAAAGAAACATCATTTGAGCTCCCCTGTATTAGTGTCAATGTCAAGCAGTAAACAGGTTTATGTTCTACTACAGGAGCAACTGAAACAAGGAGAATTTTTTCAGAATGCCATTAGGCCCCTCCTCTTGCAATAGGTTATAACTGGCTCTCTAGCCTGCTGTAAGTACTTTGGTAATTAGGCATTCTTGTCACAAGTGTTGCCAGGGTGTCATTTCAGCAGGTAAACTAGCTATAGAAAGCTCAGATCGGAAGTGCTGAGCTTTACTTGGTGAGAAGCAAGTCTTGAGCTTTCTGGTGGGATGAACACCTTATTTAGATGGAATTCTTTCAGTTCCAATCCTATTTATATTTGTAAGAGAGGACTGCATTTTAAAGTGTGCTAAGGAGATGGGGAAAGTGTGCGTGTAAGAGCAGCTTTATTGAAGAGAACAAAGATTAAATCAATCTTAGAACTATCTGAGCATTATCATTTTGGCTACTGGCAGTTACTTAAGTCATGTTTAAGAAATGGCATCAGTACCTGGCTTTCTACCAGGTCTTACAGTTGAAGGGGAAAAGAATCTGATGCTTGCTTTTGTGATTTCTCTTCCGAGGTGCCAGCATCCACTGTGGAGTACCTGAAGAAGAGCGGGGTCGAGGTGCTGGTGCTGCAAACGGAGGCGGCCGTGGCGGAGTACAATGCCCTGGCTGCTCAGGGGGTCAGAGTGGGCGGGCTCTTCCACTCCACCTGCTGAGGCGCGGCTCCTGCCGCCCGCCGGCCCGCAGCCCGAGCACCGACACGCCGCTGCCGAATCAAACTGCACTCAGCAGAGTGTGAACTTACGTGCCAAGGCATTCATTTGTGCGCTGACAATCTAAAATGCAAAGACAGTTCATTAGTTCAGGATTTAAACAAAATCCAGGGCCCACAAAAATGGTGGGGCTGTTAATGTCATTAAATTGTTTAATTACAGAATCGTTTCGTGTATTGTTGAGATTGACCGAATTTTCTTCTGAAGGCTGTCCACAGTCTTGTTACTTAACTTTTCACCTATTGATTATATCAGGAGATTATGTTTTGAATACTTTTATTAGAAAATGACCCAAAATTACATTACTGGCTACTGGAATGCAGCCATAAAGTAGCTGATGAGCACAATCAAATGGTAGATACAAAGTGGTGGTAAAGTGCTTCTTTAAATAAGTTAAAAATAAAATAAATTAAAAACAAACCCGGAACATACAACTTTACCTCCTGCAGGTGACCTCAGTCAGGGTAATTGTCAATTTATAAACATCCCATAATAGAGCACTTCTAAATTTTTCATTGAGCCTGAAATGTCAATTGGGTATAAGCATAAAACCTGGGCCTTAAAGAATTTTCTTATTAATTGCAAGAGGATTGAGTTGTCTAATATGTATCTATTCAGAAGTTCCTATATGCTTAAAATCATCAGAAAGGTGTTACAAAACTAGAGTTTGCAGCATAAAACATTGATCTTCAGGGAATCATTCAGAATGTTTGCTAGCAAGGCGCTGCTGACAAGCTGGGGATGCATGTGATAATTGTTATTGGTCATCATTATCTGATAATTTAAATGTTATGCCAGCAAACATTATTACACTGAAGATTTAAACAGTTCTCTTGGTTGCTCTTCTTGGTGGGCTTCTATCAATATTACCTGCTGTAATTTTTTTTCCCCACCAGGCTCACCATTTCGTGTTCTGTGCATATTAATTCTGTGTGTATTAATGAAAGTACCAAGATGAAGCTGTAAAAGCCCTGAGGCACTTGGAGCTATCCAAGCAGTAGTAGAGAGGCTTAGATTGGTAGGAGAGCACAAAAACTTTCCCAAGACGCACAAAATACTATGTACTTTTTCTGGTATTTCCTCTAGTAATCATTTAGAACCTTTTATCTGATAAAATACAAAGTTGTGTAAAAGCAAAGGGAAAGTGAGTACTTGAAAGTTTTATCTTGCAGTCTCCTAATTACAGTAATGTTTTCTGTTAGTGTAGCTACATTTGAGGCAGAATCTTACATAACCCAGCAGGAACTGCCTTTCCAGCTGCATCTGTGTTGTCTGACGCAGCAGCTGGTATAATGCTCATGGTAGCTGCTGTGACATTTTTCTGCATAACTTGCCTGGTGTGAAGGAGAAGGTGAGCTACTGACCCAGAACACTGTGGTCATCCCAAGGGAATGAGAGCAGAACGAGTTCCAACACGCCCGCAGAGTGTGGAGGCTTTTTGCACTAAATGTTATCTGGTAATGAAGGTGGTTTGACTCTCTTGATTGTGGTCAGGTATTTGTGTTATTTTATGAGCTTCTGGGCCTTAAGGCAGCCTCAAATGGGAAAAGGCTGTGCAATGCTTTGGCTGAGAGGACACTGCAGTACTTAAAAAAATGGAACCACGTGCATTACACTGTTAGAAGTTGAGCAAACACCTTATCTTTCTCCTCCAGGTCTGTTTCTTCCTTTTTTTTTTTTTTTTTTTTTTTGTAACATACTTTCATGTTAATGGAGCACATTAATGGTGATGCCACATTCACCAAAACTGCCTAGCTCAGATCCTGCATTTGAGACAAACGCTGTGGGCTCCTCATGCTGCTGCTGCCACATGATCTGTCCTCCCAAAAGGCATGCGGGGAGCAGAGCCCGTTTTGCATTGCCAGGTGACTGAGGTGTATCCTACCCAGCTTTGTGCTGCAGCCTCTTAATTCTTCCCTTCGTTTGGCAATTGGTAGGATGCAGAAGATTCCACTTCCAAAACGGGGAGCTGCAGTGTGCAAAGGAATGGATTTCTTTTTTTAAAGGTAAACTGCTAAGTCTCACCACCACCAGTACAACACTTTGGTGTCAATAAGGAGATTATCTGCTGCAAGTCTTTTCCATCCACGTCTTCTCCTGCTGGTCTCGTCACAGCTTCCTGAGTCAGCACTGTCAGTTCCCACAACAGCATCTGTTCCACTTGGGCTGCTCCAGTCACTGAAAGCCCGATTTCCTTCTTGGTGCCTGAAATTGCTTTGCTAGATGGTGGAAGCAGCTGGGATTGATTCATCAAAAAATTCCAGCAGAGCTCAAACTGGTATCTTTGTTAAATTGCTGCTTTCAGCTAGAGCCATAAATAATTTGTTAAAAGTACGGGCTCATAGCCCAAATCATGGGAATGCACTTTTATAGGCCAGGATTTCTCACATACACCACTGCTCTGCCTCCCACCAGGAAAACGATCTCCCAGTAGGCAGTGAACTCCCACCCTGACGCTGAAATTAAAGCCGAGCTGTGGCTGGGCTGGGAGCCAGGAAGATTCCACCCCAGCTGCTCTGCCGCCGAGTGGGTCAGTCCCCAGCCTTTATCTTTGTGAAGCAGCATGTGTGAGCTGGCAGCCAGGAGAAACAGGCCATAAAAGGCTCACAGACACCAAATGCAACATGACCAGCATTTTTAAGGGACATTGGGCAGCATTTGTGCAAAGCCTGGCATCCACAAGCCTTAAAACTTTGTATTTTGAAGTCCTGCTGATACCGCATTAGCAAACTGTATAGTAAAAAGACAGCCTTTTCTGCATTCCCAGTGCCTGTTATTAAGAACAAAATGGAAGATGCCAGTCAAATAAGATGAAAAACATGGTTGTAACTTAGACAAGCAAGATAGGATTCCAGAGGAAAATCCATCTCTGTGAGCTTGAACCCAAGATGACCAGTATGAGGAGTGGCCTGAGGGAGCTGGGGGTGTTTAGCCTGGAGAAAAGGAGGCTCAGGAGGGACCTTACCACTCTCTAGAATTGCCTGAAAGGAGATTGTAGCCAGTGAGGCGCCAGTAGCAAGTGACAGGACAAGAAGAAACAGACTCAAGTTGCAGCAGAGGAGGTTTAGATTGGATATTAGGAAAAAATCTCTTTCCCAGCAGTGTTGCCAGGCTTTGGAACAGGCTACCCAGGGAAGTGGTGGAGTCATCATCCCTGGCAGTGTTCAAAAGGCATGTGGATGTGGCACCTGGGGCCATGGCTTAATGTGGGTGAGGTAGTGCTGGGTTTAGGGTTGGACTCCATGATCTTAGAGATCTTAGATATCTTAGAGGTCTTTTCCAACCTAAATGATTCAGTGATGTCATGCAGTCCTCTGTTTTTTCATCTTCCCAAGAACTTGCTTTGCACTTTTTCCAGTGAGTGTCCTTGCCCCACCCATTTACTTTTTTTTGTCCTTTTTAAAAGGTGAAAGCCACACCAGGTCTGAGTTTGTCTCGTAAGCTCCAACACTGTTCCCAATACACTTATGCATTGTTTTATGAGCTCTTGACTCAGTAATTGAATTATTTACTTCCAATAATGAATTTCAGTGGACTTCAGCAATCTGGATATGAATTTCCCACATACACAGATGCCTTATGTAAGTTAGATCCAGAAAGTTAATGGTAAATAGGACAACACATTTTCAAACCACTAAGCTTGACCTCTTTCATGTGAGGTCGGCATTCTCCTTGTTCTGCCAGATTCTTTTCCCTCTTGCTTCTGTCTAACTAGGAGATACAATGCAGAGGTGAGGGATGTATGAATATTGTTGGTTCTTAGCAAATTATCTGCCCTTCCTTCTAGATTGCTCAATCTCCCTGTGGCTGCAGCTGTACTGGCACACTGTTCCTACACTTGGAACTGTCTGAGAGAACAGAAACTCCCCATACTTGGGTGACTGTCATCTGAAGTCCTCTGTTCCCCCTTCAACAGAGATGAAAGATGCAAATTATCTTTGTGCGTGACTAGAGCCCTTTGTTTTCCTTTTCATTCTGAGATCAATCATCTTACAGGCTATTGCAGTGCAGAAGCCCAACAATTACCCAGAATTAAAGGACAACGGGTCAATGGCATGAATGCCTCTGAGACAACACAAAGAGCATGAACTCTGGTGTTTTGAGAGCAGAAAAACCTTAATGTCTTAAACCTGGGGATGGGAAAAAAAAAGTCAACATCTGGATTTCAGCAACTAAAATAACCCTCGCTTTTTATACAAAATTCTTTTCCAATTCCCCATATGTTTGAACAGGGTTTGAAATGGGCAGTCCCATACACATATACAGGCTGAGTGGAGAGTGGATTGAGAGCAGCCCTAAGGTGCAACACCATGGGGATGTTGGTGGGTGAGCAGCTCAACATGACTCAACAGTGTGCCCTGGCAGCCCAAAGGACTCAGCTGACTTTCTGGGCTGCATCTGGGCAGCAGGGAAAGGGAGGGGATTCTCCCCCTCTGCTCTGGTGAGACCCCACCTGTAGTGCTGCATCCAGCTCTGGGGCCCCCAATGTATGGATGCTGACATACAGAGCAAGTCCAGAGAAGACCATGAAAACACTGAAAGGGCTGAAGCACTTCTGCTGTGGAAACAGGCTGAGAGAGTTGGGATTGTTCAGCCTGGAGAAGAGAAGGCTCTGGGGAAACCTGAGAGCTCCTTCCAGTACCTGAAGGAGTTACAAGAGCTGGAAGGGGACTCTTGACAAGGGCATGAAGTGATAGGACCAGACCAGGTGTTAACCTGAAAGAGGGAAGGTTTATATTAGATGTTGAATTAATCATCTGCTTGCACAGGTGAAACTGAAGGAGGAAAGGAGAAGCTGTGATTTCTTCCATGATCCAAAACAGGAATGAGAGAAAAACCCGCAGAAGAGAAGCCAACTGCAGAATGCTCTCATTAGCAGATTGGAAATGTTCATAGCAGACTTACATTTTCAGCTTGTTTTAGGCATCTTGAAATTACAGATGGAAAAACTTTTCCACAGCCCTGCAGTATTTGATTCTCAATGGCAATACAGAAGGCACTCACTCTTTGCCTAGTATGTTATATGGAAGGGAGTCAGGGACAGCATGAGTGGAACAGAATAGTAGAAATTTGATCCAATACTTAGCAAAAGAAAAGATGCCAAAATTTTGATATTGAAAATATCTGCTGTGCCTACCACATCATCCATTGTGGTCTGGAGCCTATGGACACCATCTAAATTAGAAATACTACTGAAATGACAAACTGCACGGAATACTGGTGAAGTGCAAAAATGAGAGGAAGAAAAAGGAAAAAGTCTGTAATAAGCTCACTGAACTTGTCAAATATCTGCCCAGACACAGCTTCCTAATGAGAGATACATCAACCCTGTCTGCTGGGAACTGAACTGAGGATGCCAAAGACAAGTCAGATGATAACAACTCGGCTACCAGAAGGGCAGGAGATTTTCAAAGAAGTGCCCTAAAGGTGAAACACCAAAAAACAGTTTGTAAGAGCAGAAGCACTAAGAAAGTAAATTTAATTCAAGAATACCTAAAGCAGCAGTGAAGTTTTATGGTTATGAGTCTTTGGGCTACAACTTACCAGTGCTAAAAAATTAAAATCACAAAAAACATGCAGTGATCTTATTAGCCAAGGACCATGCAGGCATCCATGTTCACTCATATTATAAAAAAGAAACAGAATAGCATGAGTTTTCCAATTTTATTGTAGGAAAGCATGTAAGGAGTTATTTACACTAAATACAACTGCGAAGTATTTCTTCACTGTTTTGTTTACTTGCTAAAAATAAAAAAGAAAAAACCTCATCTGATTCATGAACACAGGCAACATTTGGCCGCTGCACTAGAATGTTTCACATATTAGGTCCTCCTAAAAAATCTTACCAAAGGATTGCTACAAATCACACTGGGTACCTCAGTCTGCTAAGCCTGGCACACAGAAGCAATGCAGACACACTTGCTGACAGGAATTCCAGATGTATCATGTTTTAACTAAATTCTTGTCCCTCTGTTCTCCCAGCTCACCTCCAGAGGGGAACACTGACAAGCTGCCCAACTGCTGAACAGAGCATGTTCAGCTAGTTCAACTGACAAGAAAGATTTTGAGTGCCAAAAGTGCTGCTGAATTGAAAACCATACATTTTCACATCCCACTAAGGCTGGTTCAGACCAGGATCATCACACAGAAACAGATCCTGTAAAACTTAGTGAGTTGTGGTCATGAATCTTCCAACTGGTACTTAATCTCATTGTTCCTCAAGCTGCACAAAGGTGCAACAGGAGACAAACTGCTTTGTTGCTGTAGCTCAGTTAAACTCCATGTCCTGCTGACTGAAGTTCTGCCATGTGCACAAACAGGTTCCTCCTGCCCCTGCACCATGTGCCCTCCTCAGTGCTGGACCAGCTTCAGTACAGCTGCAGAAGATGTAGAACAGCAATTGGCAATTTCCTTCCTAGGTGCTGTTCCCACACAAGAACCAATAGTACTTATTATTTTTTTTCTGCAAAGAAATTAGGTACCACTGCACAAATGCAAGGTTTAGACATTAAAAAAAAAACAAAACCAAAACCAACAAACCCCCCCCCCAAAAAAAAACCAAAAAAAACCCCAAAAACAAAACAAAACAAAACCACAAAAAAAACCCCAAAAACCAACAAACAAAAAAACCCAACCCACAAACAAAAAACCCCAAAACACCAAACCCAAAAAACCTCAGAAATAAACCAACAATCCCCCAACAAAATGCTGAACTCTTCAGCTTCACTTCAGAGTACTGTAAAAATAACATTGATTTATGTGCCCAAGCATTTACATAGTAAATACCTAGCAGAAAACCTAGGGGCCATGGAGAAAGACTTTTGATAGGTAAAAAACTGAAGGTACAGCCCAGTGAAATTACTGCTGGAATGCTGATTGAGAACTGTCCTGTTTCTGTTGGGTCAATATAGAAAAACCCGTATTTTCTTGAAACCACTCCTAACTAGCTGAGTAACTCCTGTATTTGCCTGCTGTTTAAGAGACCAACTGTTCTTTGGCAGCTTTATTTTGACATCTGACTCCCTTTATGCATGGTAAAGGCTGTTTTGGCTTGGTTTGCTATCTTGTTTGTTGGGTTATATGAAAATCTTGTTTTCATGTAACCCAACAAACCCCATAAATAGGTTTTTCAGTGCCAGCCTTCACCGCCTGGCAGGTTTGGGCATTATATAGACTTTGACAGGCTTGCTGAAGGGGATGGTCCCCTCTATGCCATTTTCAGAGGGTGGGAGAGCCTCCAAGCTCTCACTCCAGGTAGATTTAGGGATTCTGGTAGATGCTTTGCTCCTGTTGGAATTGTAAGCCAGCAGCAATCGCACTTCAATCTGACATGGCTCTGCAGAGAAAAAAAAATAGAACAATCCAAATGTGATTGTCATTGCACAGTGAACAATCAACATCAAATGAATTTTAATTTCATGTATGCTGGGTATGTACAGAGCTGTTCTGGAGTGACCAGAATCCAGTCTAGAAACAGAATCCAGTCTGAAAACAAGCCTTTGGCATTACACTCAGCACAGCAGAACTAAGGACTGTTCTAGGTTTATTCCCCTCTCCCTTTGTCATCACTCAAAAAACCTTACCACTAACTTGCAACATTCCAAAGTAACTGTTGGAAAGTAACTCCAATGAAATAATAACAATCATTAAAACCCCCACAGAACTAGCAGGCCCTGCTCACTGTATTTATGTCAGGATCAATCTATATGGCATCTGGTAAGACTTGTGGCACAGGACATTACTTGAAGATTCTCTCTGGTTGGAAGTTTTCGCACACCAGACAGCCTCTTTCTCTCTTTCACCAACTATGCAGCTGGGCAGAGTAAGCTTCCTAATACTGTCCATAGGATGATTTCACTTTACTCTTCTCACAGTGGTCATAACAGAACTGGAGTTTCAATATACATAGTATTACCCTGGACTTACATACCCAACAAAATTCTCCTTTCTAGAGTGAAAACCAGATTTGTTTAGGTTTTCTTTACAAACTGTACTAGTTTGGGCTGGGATAAAGCTAATTTTCCTTCATATTAGCTCACAGGATGCCTTGTTTTGGATTTGTGACCAAAATGGTGTCGCTAACACAGGGATCTTGTAGCTATTGCTGCACAGTGTAATACCCATGAGTTTTCTCACATTGCCCTTCTGATCCTCTACCTGTCCCACTGGGGAGTGAGCACCAGGTGGTGTGCAGGACTTAACTGTATAACCAGGGATAACCCCTAACAGGACCACAATAATGAAACCTCAATGAAACCCGCTGAAAGCCACAGGATTTTAAGATGCCATGTCCACAACTGCAGGTGGTCTCCAGCTGAGACATCATCAGCACCAGACAGAACACAAGAAATAAGCCTTTTGCAGTTACTCCACACTTCAGCCAACACCTCCCTGAGCTCATCTTTTCATCACTCCACCAACTCTTATTTGCAGCCTGCAGTCACCTCTTTCACTTCTGCTCTATACCTGGAAGTTAATCAGTGCTTTGCACTTGGGCATTCTCCTTCCCAAGCACACTCTTTCTACTGGCCTTTAATGAATTTCACTGTCTTGAATTAAGGCAATTTCTCCACTTTGAATTCTGACTCTGTTTCCTGAGCCCCTCCCAGCTGAGTGTCTTCCCTCTGTTTAGTATGGCTAAGTGCCAGTGCCAAAGTTAATGATTAAAATAATGCACAGAGGAAACACCAGAACAGAATTCCTCAGGGCCATGCTTCCAATGCCCTTCCAGTGAACACTGCAGAAATACAAATAAGGACTTCAGCTCCCTCTGGTGAAGTAATAGGATCAACCCTTAAACCCAGATATTTCCAGTCCTAGAAACAGTAACACGTCTTCTTCTCCAAAACAAAAACAAAGCAGGATGAGTGAGTAGACCAGGGCAGTACTATATATAAAAAAAAAAAAAATCTGTGAAGGACCACAGCAATAAACACAATTCTGTTGGTTAAAAAAACCCCAACAAATCCAATGAAAAATTGGTCAGAAAAAAAAAACCTTTCAGAGGAAATCCCCATATTTGAATAAAGGTGAAGGGATTAAAAGAAAACAGGACAAAAGGACCTGCAAATGAAATACACTCTGCTTTTGCTGTTTGAAGTCCACAAATCAGTTAACGAAGTGCTTCCATGGGGAGGTGAGAACAGCAGCTGAGACTGAAGGCAAATGTTGGAATCACATCATCAGAGCTAAAGAGGGGGGTTTTAGGGCATTTAAAGGGTGAAAGTTGAACCAGCAATGAAATTGTACTGCTGTACTGTTCTCTGCCACGCTCAGGTACCTGTGAGACCCCAAACAGTGACTTACAAGGAGTCAGGTTACTGTGATCCCTTGCCTTTACCTGAGGATGCAGACCTGGCACTGAGAGCTGACTCTGCTCTGCACACAGGTAGGTGACCTCACCTTGAACACAGCTCTCATGTGAAGGCTCCCAGGGCTCTCCCAAGACAGCAGCCCCTCTATTTCCCTACAGAGCAGCAGTGCCTGATAAACAGGGAGCTCTGACTGCCCAAAGACCTGATCAACCCCAAGGGCAGCACCAAGCACAGCTGCAGACTCCAGGATCCCCAGAGCCCCCCAGACTGTGGGTATGTAACTTGTGCCTAATCCAAGTGCAGGCACACAGCCAGGTTACCGTGTACCATGAACGTTACCTGTCCAGGCTGTGTGCGAGAGGTAAACCTGAGTTATCAGCCTGTGCCTCCCAGGGCCGGGATTGCGGAAGTCGGCTGGTTTAGGGTGGATTAGCTGGGCTTGTCCATCCGGATACAACACCTAGAGGGGAACAAAAAAAAAGAAAGAAAAAAACCAACAAAGGCATGACAACTGCACTGGGGATCTGCACAGTGGAAGAGTGCATCACTTGGCTGTTTTCTGTTTCAGTTAGGAAGGGAGGACAAGCAGGCTTTAGCTTGGAGGCAGGAGTTCAGTTGCCCTGGATGTAACAGCCACATGCTGCCATTCAAACCCACAGCACAGGTGGAAAAAGGCCACACTGACATCAGCTTCTTCCTCTGCATTGTAACTGAGGCTTTTGTTCCTTTGTTAAGCAGTGATGCTGCATATTTTACTTGGATCATACCACTCCCACCTCTGCAGCTGCATCTGAAACTAGTGATTCAGCAGCAGGAAGAAAACCTGGAAATAGAGAGCCAAGAGCCTGCGTATTTTTGTGCCACTCGGAACAACTTCTTTTGCTCCTCCCCCTCCCACTAGAGCAGCAGGAAGCTTTATTGGTGCTCATGTCCACCACATGCACAATGCACATGGAAGCACAGAATGACATCCAAGTGCTCAAAGCAAACTCTCAGAACCACACCCAAGTTAACTCTCAGCGCACTACAGAAAAACCAGTTTCTGAATGACTGGTCAAAGCACAGAAATCCAGCATTGTCACTAATAAAGTGCATCATTATTTGCAGTCTAAAAGTATTGACATGCTTAAAGGAATCTCCTCACAAGAGATAATCTTGTTTGCATTTATGTTAAATGACTTCTCACCTGAACTTTAACTGTTCCTTGGGGATCCTGCACGTGTTCCAGAGTTGCATCAACATCCAGTGCCACAACCAATCCTGATGTAAACCTCAGGGGATTATCAGATTCACCAGTAGGCTCAATTATATTTGCAGTGGCTCTATGGAGCTGTTAGGGGCAAAGTGATTGGCAAAAATCAGAAGGTGGGGGAAAGGGGAAAAAAAAAAAGTCATAATTACTACTGTTCTTAACAGAGACGTGCACAAACTTTGGATTTATTTTTTTTATGTTGCCAGGAATTACTAAGTTTTTCATGTTTTTAGCAGTAGTCCTGAGGATGCTAGATAAGAAGACAAAGAGGAAACAACACTTGTGTTTGACCAAGACCCTGAAATCTAAAGCTTCATGGTACATTATAAAGTAGTCAGACACCAAGACAGTCCACAAGGATATTGCATTTTAATTTTCTGTTAAACCAACCTGCTCTGGAAGAGGAAGGTGGAGGAAGGTACTTTGCCGCAGTGTTGTCTGGAGAATCTTGACCACTTCTGAAGGCTTGGACGTCACAAGTCTGGGCATTAAGTCCAACAATTTATCTACAAAACTGCCTTGCATATGTGGGAGCTCAGAGATGAAACACCTGTGTCAAGAATAGATTAAAATTCAAATACTTTTTCCAACTCTTTCCATAGTATTGTTATTTTCAGTCAAGCTACTTAACCTTCTATTTAGTTATAACGACGGAATGAGATACCTGCATTCCTCTTCTGATGTGTCTCATACATAAGAGATGACTTTGGCTACTTGTGTTGGGACCATGCCTCGTGCTCAAACTGACACCATCAAGGGCTATGTGGTGTGGGCAGCAGGTCAAAGGAGGGGTTTCTCCCCCTCTTCTCTGCCCTCATGTACTGGGCCCAGTTCTAGAGTTGCCAGTGTAAGGCAGACAGAGGAGGTCATGAAGATGCTCAGAGGGCTGGAGCACCTCTGTTATGAAGACAGGCTGAGAGAGTTGGGGTTGCTCAGGCTGGAGAAGAGAAGGCTCCAGGGAGACCTCACAGCAAATTTTCAGTACTTATAAAGAAGAGGGAATGTAACTTTTTACACAGATAGATCATGACAGGACAAACGGGAGTGGTTTTAAAATACAAGAGGAAAGAATTACATTCGATGTTAGGAGGAGATTCTTTACGGTGAGAGTGGTGAGGCACTGGCACAGGCTGTCCAGAGAAGCCATGGATGCCCCATCCCTGGAAATCTATCCCAGGCTGGATACCTCTGGAACCTCGGGAACCTCAGGAACCTCCGGAACCTCCAGAACCTGAACCTCAGGAACCTCCGGAAGCCCCGGAACCTCCAGAACCTCCACCTCAGGAACCTCCAAAACCTCAGGAACCTCCGGAACCTCAGGAACTCTGGTCTAGTGGAAGGTGTCCCTGCCCATGGCAGGGCAGCTGGAACAAGATGATCTTTAATATCCCTTCTAACCTAAACCATTCTATGATTCTGTGATTCTACAATTTTATGGCTCAGCAGGAAATTGGATAGCTAGTCCGGAGATACAGATATCCTTAGTTGGCTGAGCAGATTTTTATTTCTAGTTCTGACTAAATTCACATTTATTATAAGCCTGGCAGTTGTGGCTGGCTAACTGATAAGAAAACAGGACCAGATGTGCCCTACCCTAATGCCCAGCTGGAGCTGCAGGGTAGAACTGTTCATGTCCTGTGTATCTTTTCCTCTGCTTTCCTCCTTCTGAGGATCAGCAGAACTCATCACTATTTCACAGAATCAGAACCATGGAATGGTTTGGGTTGGAAGGGACCTTAAAGATCACCTATGAGCAGGGACATCTTTCACTAGAATCAATCTGATCCTGCAAATTGAGACTTAGTACATCTGTTCTCCCTGCAAGTAAAGGTGACTACTAAGAGGTGGCAAAAGCAGTAGACAGGGCCAGGAAAGATACTGTAGAATTCTTGTCTGACTTATTGCTACATGTTGAGTACATCAAGGGTAATCTGCTTTTTTATTAATCTTTGAAAGGTCAAAATGCTCTCAGGACTCCAGGAGACAGAATAACAACAACAACAAAAAAATAGGTATTTATGAAAACAGCATCCACTCAAAGTAGATAAATACTTATAAATACAAGAAAAAAAAATCAGCTATTCTATAAAAAATTAATTCAGAGCACATGTTTCTGAAGTACCAGCATAACATCCTGATGTTAGGAACTTAAACTACAAAGGTTGTTCTTGTTTTATTATTATCCCATGACAGTTCCCAATGTAGGACAGCAGGGAAGGGAGACGTGAAGAGATGAAAAACAAAGTGAATATCCCCTAATGATGATGGTGGTGGGACTTTCTAACATAAAGTGAAAAAGCAATGGAGTTTGTCACCTCTGAAAGGAATCCACTTCTTGGAGGAATTTTTCACACATCCCAAAAAGAGGTTCCACTCTGTAATGAAAATAATATTTCTCAGTTTATTTTTAAAGGAAGAAAAATGGCTCTATGGCTATACACATTTGGGTGGTTTGGAATCCCATTAAACCTCCTAAAGATGGGAAGATCTTCCAGTTTTTGAACCAAAAAAGTGTTCCTCAGTTATCTATATCCCCCTCTCACAAAAAAAAACCCCATTTGCATAAGGCACTAATTAAGTTCCTTAGGCCACTGTTAGAAAATACTCATATTCTGCCTATAAAACAAGAGGTTAAAAGGCAAATATATTATGGACCTCCATGGTAACACAGTAAATCGACGACAACAAACCTGATACAGAAGAAAACTAGGACAGGAACTATTTTGCTCTAATTCCACCAGCTGGAGTTCTCATTCTACAACCATGTGTCACTTCTTTAACTTCAGCAGCCAAAACAAACCACTCAGAGCCTCTCCTGTACCTAAGCCTGCACAGGAGCAGTTTTTGTCCAAGTCACACACAGCAGTTGCTGCTCAGTCAGGAGGACAATACTTTCCTGATGCTAAAAATTCAGCAATGAATACTTAATGAAGCAAATTTTTGGTGCATTCTTTTGATACATGATTTTCCTCATTTAAACAGGTCCCAAATATCAACTCTACAATGTTTCTAACCTATTTATATGCTCATAAATGAGAGAACTCAACCCCCAAAACTCATCTTCCCAACAGTTATGTCATCTAATTCAGGATTGTGTCCCTGTACAGCTGTATCAAAGGCTAAGGAAGGTTCTTTGTTCTGAATTACTCTAGCAAATGGTTATTGGCATGCTGCCCTGTTATGTGTCTAATTTATCCTTGCTGGTTTTTTAAACAAAGCTTCAAGACAGTAATCTTAGAGCTAACCCCAAGAAGATCCTCAGACTGGGTCACCCTTACCCTCTGGTGGTGCGGGCAGTCACTATCAGCTGCAAGGCCTTCGCTTGCAGTCTCATGTGGTGAATAATGACCACTTGTCTACTCTCCACTCCGCTGTACATGAACTCCATCTTGTAAGTCTCTTCCAGGATCTGCCACACAGACATCACAGGGATAAAAAAACCCATCAGACTGTTAAGCCCTGGTACGACCATGATCACCAGATTCTGGTATTTCTATCTCATACCCAGGAACACATGAAGCAAAAGGAAATGCTCAAATTAATACAGCTGAGCTCAGTATGACTGTGCAGGTGCCAAGAACTTTCAAGCTATTTAACACAGAATACTCCCTCCCACTGCATTGATAGCAAGTGACCAACATTCACTATCACAACAGCAAACACTTTCCAGGGGGTTCACACGGTACTAAAGAGGGCACGCAAGACAAACATTTCAATCAGAGAGTATTTCAAAAGCTGGATGGCTTTTATTTCTACTCATCAACAGCAGAGAAGGCTTTGATGCACAGCAGTACCTGTCTATTACATCTTAATTACCTGAAGACCCAAAATATCAGCAGTTTCCCAAAAGATCCATGAACTTGTTTTTACCCTAGATTTATTACCAGACTATTGAATAGCTTGCTTGCTTCTTCACCTTTTTGTAGGGCTTAGCTTCAGTTTTTCCAGGATCTGATGATTTATATATTTATACATGACAGAATAACTCAGACTGGATGGCACCTCCAGAGGCCATCTAGCCTGGTTCCCTGCCCAGAGCAGGTCTCATTAGATCCAGTAACTCAGGGCCACATCAAACTGCGAACACATTCTCCCCACCTCTCTGGGCAACAGTGTTTAACCACTCTTACAGGAAATTCTCCCTTTATAGCTGATCAAAATTTCTCATCATTTGCCAACTGCCTCTTGATCAGAGTAGTCTGGCTCTGTCTCATTTATATTCTGTAATGATACGGTGCTAGACAGAAGTAAATCCATCCTGAAGCCTGCTCTTCTCCAGGCTGGACAATTCCAGCTCCCTCAGCCTTTCCTGGCAGGTAATGTGCTCCAGCCCATGACCACACTGGTGGCCCTCTGCTGAGGGGAGTTTGCCCCAGTTTGTCAGCATCTTCCTTCTACTGGGGAGGCCACCACACAACACAGCCCTCCAGATGGCATCTCCCCAGAGCTGGATCATTTCCCAAACCAAGTCATCCCAGTTGCAGCTGGCCTCCTGCAGTGCCTCATATGCAATGTACTGAACATGATGAGGTTCCTGTCACCCCAGTTCCTCAGTCTGTCCAGACCAGCAGCCATGCCCTCCAGCATATCAACTGGTTCCTCAATTTGCAGGACCCTTAGCACCTATTTATTCGGCCACAATCCTGCAAGTGTGGTGAAAGAGAAATGATGGAAGACTGTATCCAAGCTTTGCAACTTCCACTGCCCTCCCCTTGTCCACAGCACCAGTCCCCTCATCACACCGAGCAGTGATGGTGGTCAGCCATAATTTGCTCTTGAGAAATGCATTTCGGCTGTTCCAAGTGTTGATCTTGTTTAGGAACAGCTTTTTTAAGTATTTGGTGCATAACCTCCCACAGAAAAGAGGCAAGGACAAGCAGCCCACAGTTTTCTGGATCTTCTTTCTTCTGGAAGATGAATGTGATATTTGCTTTTTTACAGCGGTCATGAACTTCCCTCCCTCACCACTCATCTTCTGAAGAGAAGAGAAATGACCCCAATTTGGGGGACTAAGATTGACTTGGACAGACTATGGCAGTGGAAGGTCAGAAGTGTATTGTTGTTCCATGGCCAACAGAAGACTCCTACCCAAGGACTGGCCTCTGTGCAGGCTCAGCTGCTTCCCCCTCACCTGTTTTGCTGCAGCAGATGCCAATGCATTCTGTTTCAGGTACAGGGGAGCTGCCACATTCCACAACTTCTCCTGCAAGGCCTACAAGAAAAAAAACCCATGGAATGATGATAAATATCCAATTCAGTCTAAGCAGCTGGTTGAAAAAGCATGTCAAAGCTTTCTTTTGTGCTTTTAAATAGAACACAAGGAACCAAGGCCTCCAAAACATCCATTGCTCTATAAAGGAACAGAGATACCTACACAAATGGAATATAAAGGAAGTTGAGAGTAATATTAACAAAGCTGTGAATGAGAGACTCATCAAGCCAAACAAGTACAACTCCTTGTACTTCATAAAGAAAACCAACAGCCCACTTGTTATAACCCCCTGAGACCAAAGTCAGGGCAATCTCAGAACGCAGGCAAAAAGTGGACACAATAACAACTGTCCCCAGAAACACACTTATTTCCACAGCCACATTTCTGAACTTTCCTCCGCTCCACCAGAGATCCTGGAGTTACCATGAATATTGTGTCTAATTCACTGATATTAAAAACAAACAAACAAAACCCCAAACAAACAAAAAACTCAACACATCAAAAAACCCAACAAACAAACAACAAGGGGAAAAACCCCAAACCAACAACAACAACAACAAAAACCTAAAAACCTCCCTGTAACTGCCTACCATACCCTATTTGATTTTGCTTTATGCTTAAAAAAATGTAGAAAGCTTGACTGGATACTTTATATCACTGCCTCCTTTTTGAAGTTGCCTATTCCTAGACACAGCTATGCACAAGGCTGGCTATAGCCAAAGCTCAAGAGCCTAGAGACTATATCCTTCATCCAGGCTGGCCAGAGAATCCCAAGTAACTACCCCTAAAATCACAGGGTATGCAGAGCCTTTAAGTGTATGGAACCTTCTGAGCCTTGAGAGCCTGGGAAATAAAGATACTTTTACCCCCAGCAGCTTTTTTTTCTGTTGGGAAAAGAAGCAACTGGAAAGAAATCTACAGAAAAGGTCTACTTGGACATTCAGGTACTCTGCAGCATCAGAATTTCTAATTGTATTGTATGAGTGGAGGGTGCCCCTGCCTGTAAGAAGGGGTCTGGAATTAAATGATTCTCAAAATCCCTTCCAACACAAGATATTCTGTGATTCCTTTATCAGTTTTTCAGTGATATTATCAGTTATTTTTCATTCCATGCACATTAGTGACTCCTCTGCATCACTGATCTATTGACTGCTCTACAGCTCAAGCCAAGAATGGCTGATGTAGCTTTTACTCTTCTTCCAAACAGAGCACACCTCTGCCAGATGCAAAAACCATCTGGTTCATTCCAGTCAAACCCTGGAGAATGGCAACAAAGCTATCTCCAAATGCTAGCCCTCAGCCTGCACAGCACATTTCACTTTGGATTTAGCTGGATTGTACTGAACTGTGTACCACTGCTCATCTGAAATACCTTTGGGTGATAAATATATTCCAAGGATTTGAGGCCTGCCACGAGATATGCCAACTGGCAACTATGCATTAGCAAAGCAACTGAAATCCCTCCTTGGGTTTACATAACAAAGCTTTCATTGAGTCCCATCTGGAAACCTGTTTGCTGCTTGCTTCATATGTGTGTACATTGCACTCAAAGGCCAAAGAATGCCAAGAGACTAACTTAAATACTGCTGCCAGCTTACAGCCCTGAGCAACCTGATCCGTGGAATCCCTGACCATGGCAGGGGCGCTGGAACTAGAGGGTCCCTTCCAAGTCAACATTTTAAATATTAGTTCCTCTTTACAGCAAGAAGCTGACTTTGAAAAGGGGCTTTTGCAAAGGGCTGCTGCAATGGTCTCTCAGTAGCTACTTGACCTGCTAATACTAAACAGATAGATCATTTCAGCACGATAAAAGAAATATCATGGCTGATACTTAGCTCAGTCAAATCTTAAGAACTCCTTTGACACTGGTGCCAATAAAGCTATCTGCAAATCACCATCTATAAAAATGGCACTCATGGCAGCATTCTAACAAAAAACACTCCAGTAGACACCAGCAGGGAAAAGTTACTCTCCTAACACAGTTGCTCTCAGTGTGATTTCTGTCAGATAATAAACTCTGCACTGACAAAATGCTCGTGAACCAACATAAGCCCTAGGTACAGCAGCCGAGGTCTGCATTGGCAAAGTTACTGCATAAATTATTTGCCACAGGAGGGAAGCAGGATTATCAGAAATCCACAGAACCTGCTCTTTCATCACACATCACTTTTCAGCATGAACATCAAAACATGAAAGCATGCCATGTGCTGTGATGGACTGGGGGCATTTTTGAAGAACAACTCAAAAAAGCCCAAATGAATTCAAACCTTGATGAGGAGCAGCTGACACTGAAGGTAAGTTGCAGTGAAATCTGCCATCCCTGCCAGTTCTGACTGCAGCTCTCCAAGCCTCTGAAGATCACTGAAGCATGTGGAAAAAAAAAAAAAGAAGAGAAAATAATGTTGAGACAGAGAACAGTTTAATCCAAACACACTCAGAAGGCAGTGACAATAGAGCCAGCTATTCCTGCTGCTTGCTTTTATTAAAGCAAGCACCAGAAACAGCAGCAAAACACACACTACAAACCAGTTTGCACCTTGGGACTCGGCATGTCCCTTCTTCTAGGAAGCTGACACCAGCACAGCAGTGGAAGCAGTAAGTCTGTCAACCCACATTACTCTGCAGCCCCATGGGAGCCACAGAGAGTGGCAGCTCCAGATTTAACTTAAAACACTCCAGCCTTCTACAGCAGCTAACGACCCGTTTGTGTTACACTGCTGGGAAATCAAACTATTCATGTGGGCTGAGAAAGGTTGTTTGGAACGTGTCAGGCTCATGCAGCCACCTGTACCTGAAACAGAGCTGCCCTTCTAAGCCAAGCTAGAATCTGATGTACTCATATTTGCTCAACTAGATGGTGTGTGTTGCCTAGTATTTCTTGTAAATCATACAGCAATGTAAACAGCTTTTAATATTATAGAAAAAAATTGTCAGTTAATGGAACCCAAAAGGCTTCAGCTCTCTACTGCTAGCCATGTTTGCTTAAAGTGTGCATTAAAAAAAAATAAATTCTTACAGAATTGAAAATGGGTTGGATGATGTGGTTTCAACTTGTGTCTTTTCTTCTCTACACTTTGCTTTGATTCAAAGTCTATTAAAATTGTCACTTCCACATTTCCTACTGCGTTATTAAATTTTTTTTTCAGATGATCATTTTCTTTTGTTTATCTTAGATTTATCTTTGCATTTAGGATGCAATTCTGAAACTTTGGCTCTGCCAAACCAGGGAGTTGCTGAGCCCTGAGACATCAACAAAAATCCATGAGATTATCTGTATAATATGCAGCCAAAGAAAATCTTTCCTAAGCAGAGAATGATAGAATTGTTTATGTTGGAAAAGACCTCTAAGATCATCCAGTCCCACCATTAAGCCAGCACTGCCAAGCCCACCACAAGTGCCACATCTACACGTTTTCAAATCCCTCCTGGAATGGTGAATACACTGCTTCCTTGGGCAGCCCTTTCCAGTGCTTGACAACCATTTCCATGAAGATATTTTCTTACTATCCAATCTAAACCTTCCCTGGCACAACTTGAGGCTGCTTCCTCCTACCCTCCTCCTTGTTACTCAGGAGAAGAGACCAGTCCCCACCTGGCTACAGCCTCCTTTCAGGCACTTGTAGAGAGGTAAGAGTTTCTCTGAGTCTCCTTTTCTCCAGGCTGAACACCTCCAGCTCCCTCAGCTGCTTCTCATCAGACTTGTGCTCCAGCTCCCAGCTCCATTACCCTTCCCTGGACATGCTCCAGCCCCTCAATGTCTCTCATAGTGAGGGGCTGTGCTTTCCTTCACCAACAGTGCACCAACAGCCAAGTCAGCATCAACCTCACACAGATTCCATTTCATCTTTTTTTCAGAGAGCAAAGTGAAGAGGACGCTCCTGGGTGCTTAACTCCCATGTCACAATCCATCACAACACACTAATGGGAAACAGGATATCATCCCTCAGCTAACAACTAGGCAGATGCTCCATTTCCCAGTCTTACACAGTCCTCAATTCCACTAATTCTATTCCCTTACAAATCTTAAACAGATTTCAACATCCCCGTAAAAAAAAATAATTTCTTGTATAGATGATGTAAATTCTTGTCAAACTAAACCAGACAGATTTGCTAAACAGCCTGTCTTACATTTCTAACCATACTGCAGACTGATGCTCCCCCCCCTACCCAGGCTCTGCAGCCAAAACTCTGAGTCCCAAGTAGACACAAACTCCACAAGATCTGTTATTTCTGTGGATGACAATGATAAAGGAGGAGGGAGTTATGTTCCATGACAAAATCCACTGCTGTGAGCTGCTTCTATCCCTCTGCTCTCAGCAACTGAATTGCTGGTGCAGGGATATCTTGCTCTCTGCAAAATAACCTTTAACACTTTTTTTGGCTTTGTCCAAATCCTCCCTTTGTTTTAAGGATGGAAAAGAGCAGCTGGTTTAGTATGGTTTCCCGGGGGCAATCCCATCAGGAAAAAAAGCCAAGCTAATAATTTCCATCAGCTCAAAAACTGAAAACAGTCATGGCCTGAGGGTTCTGGGTGCTTGGCCTAGAGATTACCTGTTTCAGGTGTTCAGTGCATTAAATGCTTTGAGACTGTATTTTAGGCTGGCACACAGCAGCTGCAAAACAGCTGAGGACAAACCTCACAGTTCCCAGAGCTGGGTTTTCAATGAGAAGCACACTGTTTACTCTCTGCTGCAGATGGGTGTGACAGTGATTCACAGCAACATACACACAACAGAAGGCAGCTATTTTGAAGGAATAAGAAGAATTAAGCTTTTTTTTTTTTTAATTCCACATTCTAAACAAAGCATTTTCGGTTGGTTTTTATTAACTCTTAAAATAAGGCTCTTTTGCTCTTTCCAAGCAGAGATATCACATCGAAAGGATCCTTTTCAAGTGTTTTGTTTGTGTAAATCAGTCTAGAGATAAAATGGAAGAGGCACTTAGAAGCAACAGCACACACCCTTATCTATACAGCAGCAGACAGCAGCATGCAATAATGTTTTTTCTTCCTGGAAAAGCTCTCTGATTTGAAAACTGATGAGGAATGCCCAAGTCCTTTGTAAATGGGACTGGCATTGAGAACCCAAACCACCAGAAGCAGGTCCTTTCCTGTTGAATGAAAGGCCACAGGACTGAGAAAATGCAAGAGCAAAGAGGACAACACCTTTCCCCCTGCCCCAAAAGCAAAACAAGAAAACCTTGTGCATGTACATTACAGATAACCTGATCAAAATTACAAAGACACAAAACTGAGAATGAGATACAAGGCTGTCACTCACAAGCCATAAAAAAGTGTATTTTGGCCTCAGTGAACAGTCCAAGAAGAACACTCTTACCTAACTGTTACTGAAAATATGCCCCCTGCCCAAAATGCACCCTGATTATTCTGGGGGGCTGTGCCAGACCTGAGCCATCAATTTGACTTTAAACAGGTCACGGGCACTCTTATCACAACAGTCTCTAAAGGAAGGCTCAAGTTAAATGCTGGACAGCAAATTACAACATGCATATTCAGAAGCAAAGCACCTGCACCAGAGTAACTGAGCATCCTAACACATCTTTCCATAAACAGGGCAGCCTGAGCCCTTACCGGATGGTAAATTCCAGCAGCTCCTGTATGCCCCGTGGGTCGAGGTGCTGAAAGTTGTAAACCCTCTCCAGGCTCTGATGCAGGAACTGCTGGGAAGGATCTTCATGCGGGGTCATAGTGGGAGAGACAGCAGAGGACACCAGCTTTCTACCTGGCAACTAAGCAAGAAGAAACACACACAAACAAAAAAAGAGAAAAGTCTAACACAAGGAATAAAGCTGCAAAATGCTGACATCTATTTAACAAGAAACTGAGAGCTCCAATTCATTTCTCAAATATAAAATTTATACCAAGGCTTTCAAATCTGCATCTTTGTTAGTTAATCCTCCCCACTTTACAATCCACTCGCACTAGAGATCCTCAGGTCAAACTTCAACATCCCTCTGAGGGAAACACCCTCCTCATCTATTAACTTTGACACTGTCAAGTCAAGGGAAGTCCGAGACTGCACAAGCCACCACTCACTTTGTGAGCTGTGGTAAGATTTACAGCCAACTTCAATCCCACCCATACTTCCATGCAGGAAAACCATGTTGCAAAGCAGAACAGAACACATTTCACCCATGAATAAACTGTTCAGATAGGACACAAGTGAAATGCTGTAAGATCTACAAAGGCCTTTCCCACACAGAGTCAGAGCTACAGAAAACTCCCAAGAATACTGCCCTCCCAGTACTCTTACCTAAGCAGCAAACCATGTACTATTCTCACTTGAGAACAATAATGTTACTATTCTCCCCAAAATATTACAAATTCCATAGTGTAACAATTTAACATTTGTCTCTAGTGCCTTAGTGCACATTTCAATATTAGTTCCCGTGGTGCACAGGAGAAAAAGCTATTGGAATCCAAGTGTTACACACAGACAGACATGGAGGAGATCAGCAACATTCCAGACAGGTGTCAAAGCCCAAACCAGAGTGGTTCAACTTACTCTTAGTGGAGGGACCAGGTGAGAGAGACTGTCCCGAAGATAGGCGTAATGTCTGAATGTATGGTCAGAGAACAGGGCAGGCATCGTTGGGCAACTTTTAGCAGCATTAAAAATCAGAACCAGAACAGCAATGTCTATTGCAAATGGATTGTTAATGGAAAATAAACAACAGCAAGAAGAGCTTCTTGGGGATGGAAAGTTAAAACAACAAAAACCTCAACAACCCTTTCTTTGGTCAGGATTTGTCTAGGAAGTTCTTTACAGTTGGAAAATACTGAGCAAAGCCCAAAGAAACAGCTGTCTCAGCAGATGAAAACCAAGCACAAAGTGCAAACATTACAGGGTGAGCCATACTGGAGAAAGGATGTTCCTGCCAACATGGGATGGCTCAGAGGCAACACAAAGGAAAGGAGCCAGGGATCCCAAATACAAAACGTGCGCATGAGGTGGAGTTTCACTCTTCCTCGCAGCTTACACTGTGCTCACCAGTTTGCACCACGGAGTAACAGCGTGGTTGGCTTGGAAGGGACCTTAAAGACCACTAGTTTGAACCCCATCCTGCCATGGGCAGGGACACCTCCCACTAGACCAGGTTGCTCAAGTTTTTTGGTGCCCTATGAGCATCCAAAATGATACATTTACTGCTAAGTCTTTGAAAATTGCTGCATTACCTAAGATGCCCTGAAAAACATCACTCTACACAGACTTTACGCAACCCAAAGTATCAAGCATGGAAAGATAATTCTGAACTAGAAAACACATTTTCACAGCCTGAGACCTGCAGAAATAGAGAGCAGCCAAAGGCTTTTGAAGTTAGCCCAAAGGCTGACATCTGAAAAAGGGCTGATCCCAAGCATAAGCTCTGATTCAAGTTTCCCAAGTGCTTTGAAGCAAACAAAATCATGTTTTTAAATATCAGTTTACACTGGAAACATACTATTCAGGTTTTCCTCAGCTTCTGGCTCACAGGCCTGTCTTCACATAATACACTTCTGTAAAATTTGGTGGCAAGTTACCTCCAAAACATTCTCTAACATAATATTCTCTAGTTCCTGGCAGGAAGGTGCACTGAGTTAAACAACAGCATTCTTCCCCCTGCAATGTTCCTTTAATTCTCAACTCACATGACAGCTTACTCAAATTATTACTAAACCATGTAATTACAGATTCATTTCTCTCCACCTGATTCTAACCCGTTTCAATTCTCACAAGGCATTCATTTAAGCTGTATAGAATTTCTGGTCAATGGCCTGTGACTGGTGAGAAAAATAAGGAGCAGCTTCTAGAGGAAGGTTCCAGTCCAATGTGTCTCAGCATGCATCAGAAATAACACTATGTTGTGCCATTGCACAGAAGGGAAGCAAGGGGAATAACAATGGAAAAATGCATTTCCAAGGCATCTCCTGTTGTTGAGGAGAATGGTCTATCAATAATGGTTTGTATTCTGATATTGAATTATTTCAGAAAGATGAAAAATTCAAAGAATTATGGGGATTCAGGCACTGCTGTACTTAGAGATGGTGCTGTTTTATAAACTGCACAGCAGTGAGCATAGCAAAAATCTTACCTAAAAAGAAAATACACACGTAAAACCACTCATATTTAAAAGCTAAAGCAACTTCAAAATTAATGCAAACTAGATAAATGTTTTGACATCAAAGGGCTCACCTGCAAAGCCTAAACCTTGACAAATTGCTTGAATATTCCTCACAGCATAAAAAGAAGGCAAATTATAGTCCACTGATATTTATGAAGATGGTTCCAGCTAACAGTTTTTCCATCACTTGCTGAATCACAAACTGAGTGCAAAGGGATTCAGAAGTAGGCACAAGATCGTTTGTCTGCTACAGTGAGAAACGGTTGAAGGAATGTGAGAGTCAGGAAATCATGAATAAAACCTACTACAGTCAAAATTATCAACTGGCTTCATGAATAAAGATACAGGCTGGGTCATCCATGTCTGGTTCCGGAGTGTCAAAGAACGGATGTGTGCTCAGCAGCTCTGGGACTAATGGGAGCACCAAAGTGGGATGCCTGCTTCCCAGGAACTTCAAGCACCTGGAAACACATAAGATTGAAATATATGTTAGTAAGCAGGCACATTTCAAAATGCAGCATTCTAAAAGCATTGCTGCTTTATGTTGCAGCAACACTTTTAGACAGTCAGCAAGAAAATCCTGCTGTCCAAGCTCACTGTTTCTTTACAACTGACCATTTGCGTTAATATTTTATAGAATCCAAGGAAACTGAAAGGACAAGCAGTAACTTTTTTTTATTTAAACTGTCCACAAAATAGTTAACACTTGGAGTTATATAATCTAGGAAGCTTTTATACTAAGGACTAATGAATGAGTGCATTTTTTCTTTTTTTTTTCAGAAATAAGGAAGATAGGAGGTAAACCCCCAAAACCTCAAACTCCAAAAACAATGTAAAAGTATACTGGAAGTCAAAACAGGCTAACATAAGTGTTTCCAGTAATATCTAAGAATTCCATCTCAAGCTACGTGTGTGGAGCACCATTCCCTTTATTGCTTCCATTAAACAACCAAAAAACCTGATGCAAAAATTCCTTCTTTTTACTTAGCAAAATTCCTCTGACAGCACAGTGCCACATGGCCAATCCAGTTATCACATCTGATATAGTCAACTGCTGGTAAATATCACTATTTAACACAATGCCAAGTGGGCAAAAACACTTGCACAGAAGAGATGAGATTTTAAACTGAAAACTAAACTCATCTTTTCTGTGAATGCATTGAGTGTCTGGAAGAGGGAGACATTTCCAGGAGTGGTCATCAGTTCTGGATTCCCAGTGCAAGTATTGACAAGCAAGAACAACACAGATCTTCTACACCAGACAGAAATAAGTACGTATTTACAGAGTAGCAGGACTGTACACCTGCAGTACCTGTTACCTCCTTAGCAAGCTCAGTACTTCCTAGCACCTCGCTCACTAAAAAGAAGAGGAAAGTAAGTAGACACACAAGGACACTGAACACACTCACTTCCATATGGATTCTCTGTCTGTGGGATACTTGGTCAGGTTTTTCAGCAGCTCCACCAGTGCAAGATGGATGCCTTCTTTAGTTGAAACATTGGTGCAACACAACAGTTCATGAAGTGCTTCCCGAATGTCCCTTGAAGAATCCTAAAATAAAAACCCAACCCAGACACCACTGAGCAAAACATGCCTGCACACACTTTTACTTTAAAGGTGGCAGCCCCTGTTCCTTGGCTGAGTTAAACTCCTAATAAAAGAGGTCTGTGAACAGCAGTGCCTGTTTCTAGTTACCAGAGCTAAGCACAGATGAAGTGACAGACCAGGCCAGTGCTGCAGGGACTCCTGGTCTCATCCCCTTATGTGCTTCCTTTACTGGAATGAATGGGAACTGCTTCGCTGCTGATGTGTTCAAGCAGAGCAAAAATCCCTACCTGGTTTGGGTGATGTATCTTTGCAGTAACAGAAAAGGAAGGCACTGGACAACTCAGTAAAACAATCACCTGAGACTGTTTCAGCATTTTCACAGCAGCCTTTTATCATTTTCAACCCAGGGACCTCAACTGCACAGGCTTTCAGCCCAATCCCCAGCTTCCAGAGGGTCTGAGTAAGCACTGAGGACATGTCAATGCCTGGACAGACTAGAATATTCAGCTGAATTAATTACATTCCTTCTGCCAAAAACCACCTTGACAATCCACATCCATGTATCACCACATTCCTTGCTATCAGCATTTGCCTGGCGCTGCTGGGCACATGGTGAAAATTTGATAGGATACAAGAACTGGATGCCTTTCAATGGTGGATTTTACCTTTTCTAAATTATAATTTGCTAAGTATCAACAGCTCATTCATCACTGTCTTATACAAAAGAAGAAATAGCAATCCTCTTGTAAAGGCTGTCAAAAATGACAGCCAACACACTCGAATGATCAGAGGGGTTTTGTTAGTCAAAGTCAGACTATGATCACAGAGAAGACAAAATCTAAGGACTGGAATGACCACAGACATAAAATGCTCCAGACCACTAATAAAACCCATCAGAAACGTGGTACAGAGACAAACAAGGCAGAAGACCATGACGGAACAGAGATGAGCACAACTCAACAGAAACTGAGATCAAGGACAACAGGGAAAGCAAATTCCAAAGTTTGGTCAGAAAAGCAAGGAATACCTGGTACAATTACTCTGATAAAGAGAAAGCAGTGGGGTGAAAACAGAAGTTACACTCAACACCCTGCTGCTCCATATTTATGCTGCTGGAACCAATTTAGGCACCAAAATTAATGGTATTTTTCCACATCCTTTATTTTTGTACTTGAAGACAGATTTTACAGAAAAACACCAAGCATCCTTCAGAATCAGATAAATCCATTAAAATATTAGTAATTCTGCACTTAAGCTATCCCAATGCCTGATAAAAATTATGATAATATAAACCACAATACATGTCGGGTTTATCATACATAAGTTGGCACAGAAGAGCCCAGCCTAACCAGGACATTTTCATCCCCCAGTGCACACATCCCCAGCTTAAACAAATGTAAATAATGACAAAAATGTGAGGCACCTAAAGCTCATTGCTGCAATTGCAAAGTTAGATCATTTGCCACAGCATTTGTCAGAGACTGATAAAATAGGTTTAATTAGTTTCTTACTTCCTGAGGCACAACTGAGAGTAGCAATTGCTGCCCTGGGTCAAGGAAATAAAAGGTGAGGAGACTGAAACAGTGCATTTGCAGCACCTCCCAAGGCACTTCCCAAAAAAAGCAGGGATTTGCCTACCACAAGCAGCAGATAAAAAAAAAATGCCTCAGGGGCTATAGCTCAGCAAATAAATCAGGTCTGAGAGGAAGCAGTTTGACACAGTACCACTCATACAGCCAAAATCTCTTTCTGGATCAACCTTATCAACCAGGAAGAGCAGCTGACTTGTGCTATTCTCTGAATCCTAGCTGAACACTGACTGGGAGAATGCTGGTTGGGAAAACTCAAAATTATATGGCAGAGCACACTGACAAACACTCTAAACTGAAAAAAGATCTCAGGCCCATGGCTAGCTCTGTTTGGTGAGCAAAGGTGTAGCCAAAGCAGCTGAGTCAAGGAAGCAAAAGAAAATGAAGCTGCATGCAACATTAGGAATGTTGGACCACAACACAAGACAGAAGGAAACACATGGAGGCACCAGCACAGCGATCAAAGCAGGAGTTTTTATCTAAAATTTATCTACCTCAGAAGTAATCTGCTGTCCTGGTGCTTACAAGCTACCAGATTTTAGGAACCTCTGGCAGTGTTCAAAGAATCAAAAAGCCCAAAAAAATGGGTAGGTTTGCTCTCAGAGGAAGGGACTGATTAGCAGTACATAATTAAGCACCCCAAAGCAAGCAGGAGAGCAATTCTTGCCCTCCTCAAGAATTTCTTACCTCCAAGACAGCCAAGACAGTATCCAGCTGGTCTTCCCGCAGCGTGATATTGTTGGAAATTTTTCTCATTGTGTGTATGGACTGCAGTCTGACCTCCTCAATTTCATCATTAAACATGTCAACCAGAAAATCCAGGCACTTCTCCGCAAAAGAAGGCGAGGACTGAGCCAACATGCACAGGGCTTCAACCGCAGCGATTCGAACCTCTGTTAACAGAGGAGCAGGGAATTTACTGTCAATTAATTAAAACTGTCTGGTTTAAAAGGATGTTCAGCGAGGTCTTGTACTATTCAAGGGCTGGGCTAAGGACAGGAGATGCTAAGGAAATGCTGAGGGCAACAGAGCCTAAGCAGGGACCCACTGGGCACCTTTTCACAGGCAAATCTTCAAATCAAGTCTCACTTCTGACACAGCCCCTCCTGCTGCCACAAGCATTTGCAAAAGGGACCTGCAGGTGAAAAACAGGTCTCCAACCCACCAATAAATACTGTGTATTTCACAGTGTGTTTTGCAAGCATAGCATTAACGCTGGTATCTTAAGCAAACTAATTTAGTCAATTAAACTGTGGTTGTTTTATTCCTCTTGACATTTTAATTGCTTGGAGCTTTCACTGCATTTTTAACTTGCTATGTAGCATTTTATGAATTGCTGAAAAGCCCCAGAGAATCAAAGTCTTGGCAGTTAACAGAATGAGTCTTCTGCTTTCTGACTTCAGATTCCTCAAAACAAAGGAAAAAGGTGCCACCTAAATATTAACATTATTTGAATTAAAGTCAAAAAAGCATCAGAAAGCATCCTCAGTGTACTTATGCTGTAAAACATTGCAGGAATTTGAAGAATACCCAAATATGACAAGGTTAGGCAGAGATGAGATTCTCCTCCCTATAATCATCCTCATTAGCTTCCCTAACATTTATGTGCCAGGATCATAAAAATGGTAATTAATCTGATGTCTAACAAATGTTATTTTAAACATACTTCTACTTTTCACTCAGAGATTAGCTCATCTTGGAAACAGCTTTCAGGCCTATTGTTCTTAAAAGAAGACATCTGACTCCTCAGGATTCGGACCAAATACAAAAATGCACAGACAGCAAGACCCCTGCCTGCTCTGTAAAGAAGCTTTTGTCACAGCTCTGAGTCTCCATGGTCATTAAGACCCAGGTATTAAGAGAAGAGAAACATTTTGCTGATATTGCTCTCATAAGATGACACACTAATTCAGATTTAAGTTACAACACGGAATTCAAGACATGAAGCAGTGTTGCCAGTCAGGGAGAGCTCAGCAGTATTTAAAAATGCTGCAGTGGAGAGAGAGATCTGTGTCTATTTCACATTTGTTCATTTTATCCACATTCCTCAGCATTATATCGACACAAGACCTGTGGCACAAGAAGCTGGAGAATATGTTTCATTGGGCCAAGGGGCTGAACTAGTGAAATGTTTTTTATTGTTAGTCAGGGGAAAAAAAAAAAAGGTGCACTTTCAAGCTTCAGGGAGAGTTCAGCTACCGGTTTGCAGGACTCATGGAACAATAAATCCACTTTTTCCAACAACAATATTTTTGTTATGGTGGTTTTGTATGTTTTAACTTAACCTTTGTCCTTCCAGTAACATTAAAGGCAAATGCAAAAATAATATTGAGAGCTTGAAATTGTCATGGTTTATGCAAATACCAGCCTCACGCTGTACCAGGAGAGGTTTAGATGGGTTATTAGGGAAAACATTTGGGTTGTTGATCACTGGAACAGACTACACAGGGAAGTGGTGGAATCACGATCCTTGGAACTGGTCAGAAACAGTCTGGATGTGGTACTTAGGGACATGGTTTAGTGGTGGACTTGATAATGTTGGGTTAACATTTGGACTTAATGGTCTTAGAGGTATCTTCCAACCTAAATGATTCTATGAATTTCCTTCCTCCTGACAAAACACCAATTTCGAACAGCAGCAACTAACTCTGTCAATTTCTGGGCCACATACAACTATTAAATTTGAGCCAACAACAACAACAACAAAAATAATCCCAGTGGGTTTCTGCAGACCAGAAGCCAACCTTTTATTACTGTATTACTGTATATGTTACCATTTGTAGGAAGCTATTTGCTTTTGGCCACTCAACCGAACATTTCTATCCAAAACTCTGCACAACACTACAGTACCTTTGAAACAACTGCCCTATCAGAGATCACAATGATGCCTATTAGCTAACACACATCTCCCCTCTTTAGCTAATCCCGTGGCAAGCTAACACTTACCGTACATCTCATCTTCCAGGCCATGAACAAAAGCCCCACAAGCTCCCGACTCGATCAAGTTCACAGCACCGGTATCGATCTCCTCTTTGGGAGCATCATCTCCCCACTTTCTGCCACTTGAGAACTCCCCGGAGCTGTAGAGCTCTTTGGCTCGCTCGTGTGCAGTGCGCTTCCTCTGCCCAAACAAGCGTTTCAGTTACAACCAGGTAAACTTCAAATGATGATTGAAGAAAATATTAAACTGGGTCTGAAAACAGATGTAGCTGGAGGCTTAGACATTGACACACGTGCAAGTGCTAAGAAAAGCAAACAGTACCTACTCTTCTACGGCTATTCCTAACTTCCAGTAACTCTTTGTAGTTTTGATGTAGGGAAAGGATAATAACAAATATATTTTAATTAACATATTCTTAGACAACCACTGTAAAAACAGCCAAACTGGGTCAGAACAAAGGCCCATCTAGTTAAAAAGCCAATAAGTCACCTGCAAAAATGCTATCACTTTGCAGTTCAACTTGTTAAACTGCAATGGTTTAATGCTATCAACACTATCCAGAGTTCGGCAATGTGTGAAATGGAATATTCATTCAGTGAATGCTTACTAGTCTACCTCCTTTCCCTGCACACTCTAAATAAAGCTGCACAGCACTTTCTTTAGCAGCCTTTACAAAGCAGCACACAAAAACCAGCAGCTCTTCACCATTCTTTTGTAGACAGAAAAAAATTTAACGTAACATTGAGCATGTTGCTTAAGGAAGAAATGTTACTGAAAAATTTTGCTCACAGGGCTGAGTAGCCTTTAGCTACTCATGTTTCTTGAAATGTTGATTTTTTCAATCAGATCTTGCAGGATGTTTCTGAGAGCTCGCTCCTAGAACTAGGATGCAATCTTTCCATACACAATAAGCAAAGCTTTTAGCCAAAAAACTATCAGATATCTACCTCTCAAGTTGATGCAAAACCTGAATAGCCTAGAGCTGTTTCTCACATGCTTGATTACCAAAATCTAAAACTAGCAATTGCTTGATTGACTTTAATCTAAAACAAAACCTGTCATCATCAATTAACTCTCAGCAACCCTCAGGCAAGGACAAGGTGAACAAGCACACTCAATATTAACATACCTCTTGTGTGATTTTGGTACCTACACACAAGAAAACAAACCCAAACATTTACATACCCTCAGATCTGACATGAGCTTCTTGTCAAGGGTCTGCTCCAAGAAATGGGAGCTAACTTGTTGCATAGAACCCTAAAGAAAAAAAAAAAAAAAACAAACCACCAAAAAGAAGAAATAGGATTATTCCAAACTGCACCATATAATTTCCTGACTTATCCCAACATGGCATCCAATCTTATCTACTCATTCTAAAAGCTTTATGCAATGCTTGACACTATTGGACATCAGAGTCTAAAAAAGTGAACTTGAAGAGTCAGAACATCATATTTTCCCACCGAGGTTAATATGGTTTTTCTTGAGTTCAGTTGGTTCACATGTCCTATGGTAGAGAAATAGAGGCAGGGAAATTATGACAAGGATTTGGTTTTTTCTTTAATGCTCAACCATCTTCTATCAAGACAAGAATCACTGCACAGTTGAGCTGAAAAACTGTTGGGTTTCCTCGATCTCCCTCATTTCTTTCACCTCAGAATTTTGGGAGAATTTCACCCATACGGTTTTAAACATCCTCCCATTCTTTTCTTTTTCAAATATGTATGAAAAGTCAAGTAACTTAAGAGAAACTATTCTCTGCTAGAGAAGAAAAGAATGCAACTTACCAATAACTTCGCAGCTTGTACTCTTACAACCCAGGAACCATCACTAACCATATGGCAAATTTTTCCAAAGGCATCATCAACCAAGCGAATTTCTTCATTAGAAGAAGGAATCGGGACGATGCTGACATAGAGAAATGGTTTGTTGAGTGCATTCCATACTGGGTGGGCATCAAGAAGACACAACTATGCTGAATTCCTATGAACGTGCAACAAATACCAGGAACCAAAACTTCCCTGCATCAGTGCATTCTCATCAGGCATCAGCCATTTGTGTACATATCAGTTTCCTAACAGCTCCTCCTCAGACCTAGCAGCAGGAAGCTCTCAGGATTAGGATGACTACCTGGCCAGTGCTTTGAGGACAGTGCATGCAGGACGTACCTTTCAGGGTAAAGTTGACTGAGGACCCAAATCAGCTGAACTGCAGCACTGCGCACTTGCTCGTAATCATCAGCCAACAGCTTGCAGGCCTGAAAGAACATTCACAGCCCAACACACCTGAAATATCTCCACCAGAGCTGTCATTCACTTCCCACAACGTAATCAGCATCCTCACCACAAGACAGTTAGGACAGATTAAAAACCAAGATGAATTCAGTCTTTCCTGCTACTCCCTGGTGTTTCCAAGTTTGATCAGGCAGACTAGATCTAATCAAGTCAATCAGGCACATGTTATAAACTCCAGAATTGCCTGTACTATGCAAGAAGGATAAAATGTGAGTCTGCAACAGAACAGATTTGACACAGGCTGCAGCTGCACAGCTTTACTGATATAACAAATATGGCTTCATGGGTACTCTCCAATGAAGAAGGGTGTAAGACTTCCAGACTATGACTGCCAGATGACAGGAATGACTTCATCGTGCCTTGCCCTTCCCTTGATCACCTCCCCAACAAGCAATATATAATAAAGCAAGTGCTTTAGTGCATTTAAGCACAATGGATGCAAAATCCTTTTATTTCCACTGTCATAAAACAAGGAATATGGGCAGCCTAAGTGTAAAATACTCCTCCTCTGCTCAGTGCCCTCCTCCTCACAAAACACACTGCCAAAGAATCCAAAAAGAAAGAAAAGCAAACAAGTACAAAACAAATACAAGGTTTTACCTGACCATAAATTGCTTGCTGTAACTTTAATCCTCTTTCATGAAGCTGTAGCTACATAGGAAACAAAAACAATGCAAGACAGTGTAAGTACAGGTTTAAGGGACACAGACTAACTTTTCAGCGCTGTTTTACTGCTTGAGCTGCTTGCATTTCTTGACTGCTGTTATAATTAAAAAAATTGCATTATCTTGACCGTAAGTATTTTAAATAATATTCTTCAGTATATATTTTTAAATAATATTCTTGACTTCAGTATATTTTTTTAGCTTCATAGTCATTCATATTTAGATTAGGGAAAAACAATTTATACAAGTACATTGCCTGTTCATTCTCCCAACCTACGAAAAACTTTTCAGTGTTACCCATATTCAACCACAATTAAAACAGATAATTAATTACTACCATTCCTGAAACATGGATCCAAAAACTAGCATTGCCAAGGAGTTTTCATGCCATCTAAATCCTTCCATTACTGAACCACAGGGACCGCAAAGTCTTTCTTTTTAGAAGGATGAGTAAGTACAATGTCCAGGAGAGGGAGATTTCAGAGCGATTCAACTGCAATCTGATCTCCTCAAATGCATCTTCCTTCTTTCTTTGGAGTTTAAGAATATTAATTCAAAGATCCTTGTTGACCATCACATTAGATGGAACACTGTTACACTTTTACAAACTTTAAGGGTAATAGAGGAACTTCTGTATCCCCACACGCTCACAGGCAACTCACATTAAGCAATATTTTGAAATGCATGGTCTTTGCTTGCATTTCTGCAAAGCTAAAAGCTTCTGAAGGGTCCCCACACATAAAAATCCCCAGTACACAGTACATCTCATGAACAGTTAAGAGAATGCTAATGAGTGTAGCCATGAGGCAAAACATAAATGTTTGCTTTAAAACAAACAATCTTCTTTCTAGACTTATCACACAGGTTTCCTATCATAAGCAGATACCAGCTGCATTTTGGTGCACTAGTGGTTTATTCCGGTAACCAACACTAAATCAAAAAATAAATCAGATAAATAATAAACTAAATAATAATAAATCAAAATAATAAACTAAAAGCAAGAGCCTACACACACTCAAAAGAACGAACAAGTTGAAAAGCTTCTTCAGCTATAGCTGAAACAGAAGTCATGAATCAAATGCCCTTTGAGATCTCATGTTACTCTAATATTTCAAGACCTAGCTTATTTTTACAGGTAATTTTAATACACTAAACAGGCTTTTACTAAGTTAATTAAAATAACCTCTAAAGCAAACTTCTTTGGATTAGTTTGCAGCCCCCTCTCAGCTTCCTTATACAACCCCAAACCATTTCTTCCATGGTACCAGCTACACTTACCATGGCTTTTATAGCTGCAGTCCTAACTCGAGGGTCCTGATCATTGAAATGATCTCCTATTATCTTCTGGACATCTTTGGCTGCCTGGCTTTCAGCCTCTTTGGCAACACCTTTTTCCACTGGGCCAAGACAGCCAATCAGTTGAAGACACTTATTCCTTACACCATGAGAAGAATCTGTCAGATGCTGTGGAACAAGAGATGAGCAGATGTAACTGGATTCTTATCCTTCTTTCAGCTCTTTGAAACATTGTGTTATGTTTCCTAGCAGTTATTAATGTTAATATTGCAACAGTTTGTTGAGAAAAATGAAAATCATTTAAATATTCTTTTCTTCTTGTGGCAATGACAAAAGCTCCCTGGCCCAGGGAGGCCTCCTTACCTTGCAGGCTACCTCCACCAGCCTCATCCTGACAGATGGACTCTCTGGGAGTTTTGTGCCAATCACTAACAGGGTGTCCAACAGCTGAGCAAGGACTTGGTGAGACTCTGCAAAACAGAAGAGTGAAAGGCTATGCACTACTTTGCTGAACTCTTACCAGCTACAGACTGATATTGGAAAGCCATCCTGAAACCTCCTCCTTTCAAGGCCTGAACTAGCCCAGCTCCCTCAGCTATGCCTTGTACATCACATACTCCAGTCTTCTACCACCTCGGTGGTTCTGCTGAACTCACCCAACCTTGCCAGCACAAATCTGGCACTGGGGAACCCAAAACTGGATAAGGTATTCCAGATGTGGCCTAAGCAGTGCTGAGTAAAAGGGTATAATACCTCCCTTGACCTGCTGGCTACACTCCTGTTGATACAGCTTGAGGAGCTGCCCTCTAGCATGATATAAGAAAAAACTCCAAACACATTTCCATTTTAAGCAAAACTGTCCTGTAGAACAGAGAACTTTAGAAGCAACAGCTCTCAGATGGAGATGCAAAAGCACATTTTGCACTCCTTTAGAACAAAGGTATAGAGCAGGCAGGTCAGAGGAACATTCTTCTCCTCTTCAGAACATGGCGTTATCTGTCATCTGTTATTTGCCATTCACAAAACCAGAAAATAAAGACTCTAACCAGCAATTATACACCTGAGATGTCACGCCTTGCCACTGTCCCAAATGCTTTGACAGCATGATTCCACCCTGATCTCAAGCACCACATCAAAAGTGAGACTTACTCTCATTCTGAAGTGTGTTAATGGCATCATCCATAATGCAGTCTGGGGAAAATCCTGCAGTCTTTGACAACAACCCCAGCAAGGATGCAATCTTCAGTCTCACAGAAGCATCATTCTCCTGGAAGAAAACAACACCCCCCAAAAAAATCCCCAACTCAGCAAGGTTAAAGACAAAAAGAGAACATTATATATTACCTACATACATTTACTCATCTAAGAAACAGCAAATGCTGTCACAGGTGATAATTACATAAGTAAGCCTCATCAATTAATATTCCTTTAAATGAATTTCAAAACTTCATGCATTTTAAAGATTTATTTTGAGGCTTCTACAGACTCATGCACACAAGACTTGTGGTCATAACTGGTTGGTCCTTCTTTCACTGTGTTGCCAAGGATGCCAACGCAGAGCAGAAAGGCAAAAATTCCTCTGGATGTCATACCTGGATCTTACCAAGCATTTGTGCAACACTGAACACAGAGGGGCAGAAATATTGCAATAACAAATATCCCATCTTTCCACAAGAAATTTTAGTTTCAACAGTTATATCTTTCAAGTGCTTAAGAGAGACTTCAGTGCCACACACAGCCTCCAAGTGACAAATGTGTCACCCAAGGGAGCAGTCCCTTTCTCAACTGAACTGAAAAGCACTTTTTATTTTAGGGTTTTTATTTTAAGGTTAAAGTTATGTGTTTGAACAATGGATACTGACATCAGGACTGTATGGGTGCTGTTCTACCAAAATATACAGGGAGGAAGGAGCAGGAGGCTACAGGACCATCTGAAACAAAACAATGACACTAAAAACAAATAAATCATCACATAACTTCCACTGCAGTTACAGCTTTCACAGGTTCCTGGATGATCAGGAAAAGTGCAAGTCTTATGGAGTACTGAGAAACAAGTTCTTGTGAAAATTTTGCCTGTAAGTAAAATAATGTCAGCTGTGGTAGTTTTGAAAGCATTATTTTTAAAAGCTGGATTCTGTAACAGGCTGTGCTCTTGCCAGTGTGATCTTGTCTGCAGGTTCATGAGTCTCTCTTCTAATACAGTCTTCAAAACCAACTTCAAGCACAAATAATCTGTATTATTTGACCAGGAACTCTGTATTGCATAGAATCAGAGAATCATTTATGTTGGGAAAGACCTCTAAGATCATCAAGTCCAACACTTACACCAGCACTGACAACTCTACCACTAAACAATGTTCCCAAGGGCCACATCTACGCATCTTTGAAATACCTTCAAGGATGGTGACTCAATTACTGCCCTGGGCAGCCTGCTCCACTGCTTGATAATCTTTTCAGTGTGGAAAGTTTTCCAAATATCCAATCTAAACCTCCTTGGAGCAGCTTGAGGCCATTTCCTTGTTCTACTGCTTGCTAATTGGAGAAGAGACCAGTCCCAGACAGTTTTTTTTCACAGATTTGATATTAGGAAGAAATTCATTACTGAGAGGATGGTGAAGTACTGGCCCAGAGAAGGTTGCCCAGAGAAGCTGCCTCATTCCTGGGAGTGTTGAAGGCTAGGCTGGATGGAGCTTTGGGCAACCTGGTCTAGCAGAAGGTGTCCCTGCCCTAGCAGGGGAGTCAGAAGTGGATAATCTTTAGTGTCCCTTCCAACCCAAACCGTTCCATGATTCTGTGATCTTAAAAGTGCTGGGTTTTACCACAAAAGCAATAGCTAAAAGGTTTCTCCACTGCTAGAGAAAACTAAGAACAAGCTAAGGACACAGCAGTCAGGAAAGAGTTAGATAAAGCTGAAACAGCTCTGGACAGCTGGGCTCCCTGGAAAATGTGGCAAGTCTTTTGTCCCTTGCCAACTTAGCTTCCACACAGGCCATGTACAGGGATAACACTGCCACACCCTTGTCACAGGCTCCTGAAACCATCAGCACAGGGACCAACTGACACAATCAGAAATCACCTGGGCCAAGGGCTACAGTTGTTCATTCTCAGCCCAGGCTGCTGCCAACTAAGTCAGCAACACAGAAGCCTGTGAGCCCCTGTTCAACATCCCACACCAAGCAAACAGCAGCAGAAGGAGCAAGCACGTTTGGCTGCCAGCTTCACCACCTTGTAATAATGCTCCAGCAGGATCCTGACGACCCCTTCCACGCTCTCCACCTCCACGGGCTTCCTGGCAAACTGGAGCAGGTACTGCAAGGCATCTGCAGGAGAGGTGGCTTTGCACAGGTCCACGTGCAGCGCTGCCGACTTGCTGGGCTTGGTCAGCCGCAGCTTCTTGGTGGACAGGTCCTCATGCTGCTGCTGGGGGCAGAGGGACACGGCTCAGAAACACAGCACATCCCGACCCACTCCTTCCCAGAGCCAGCCTGGGGAGGCCTAAGGAAGCTCCCATATCCCACGGCAGTCACTAGCCTCTCTTTCATCTGTCCCAGGAAGAAACACAACCTCAGACCACTGTCGTTGTTACTGTCCTGCCCAGGTAGTCCCTATCCCCACGAAACACGGCCTCTCCCCATCCTAGGCTGGGTCAAATCCTGCTGCTTCCAACACCAAACAACTAATCCAGGGCAAACAGGACTTCTCCCACTCCCGCCGGCCTGGAGCAGCCCAGAAACTCGCTGTAGCTCTTTCCCCAATCCCGGGCTGAGAAATGCTGTGTCTTTCCTGCAGCAGCCCCAGCCCTACTCAGGTCAAAGAATCAACATAACGGGTCTGGTTGGAAGGGACTACACTGGGTCATCTCGTCCAACCTCCCACTCAAGCAGGGTCATCTCAGAGAGCACTGCACAGGACTGCGTCCGGACGGCTCTTGAGTTATCTCTGGTGACGGAAAGCCCACAACCTCTCTCCCTCCCCGCCCTGAGGGGAACGTCTTCCTTCAGACCTCCCCCCTCCGGCAGCTCCAGCCTTCTTAAATTCGGGACCGACCCGTCCCGCTCCTCCCCTACCCCTCAGGGGCCACCCCAGCCCCGATGCCTGGCGGGCAGCGCTCCCAGGCTCGGCGCCGGGCTGGGCCGGAGGGTTTCCCCACAGCTCCGCACGGTAGCGCTCGGAGCCGTCCATCCTGGCCCAGGGAGGACGTGTTACCTGGACCACCTTGGTGAACTCCTCATAGACCCGCTTCTTCAGGTGCGCCGCCATGACGCCGCACCGCAACCCGGAAGAGGAGCCATAGAGCTGCCGCAGGGAGGGGCCAGAGGCGCGGCCTCTCTTTCCGCCCCGAGGCCGCACTCGATGGTCCGGCGGCCTCCCGTTGCCATGGGGACGGGGTCCCAACATGGCGGCCGCGGCTCGGCCCGCCCCGCAGCCAGGCCGAGGCGCTCATCCCGCCCCAGGGCGCCTGCCCCGCGCTGTTTGCCCCGAAAGTACTGCCGGGATTCGCCAGTATTCGATTTTAAGCCGCCTTTCCCACCTATTTTTACTTTTTTAGCAAACAAAGAAACGAATGTTCATTGGACCTAAATGATATAATTCTCCTCATTAATTAGTATTCTGTCCTCTATTGGTTATTTATTCTTGCTTTTCATGTTAATCAGTCCCCATTTCTCAGTCCTTTTGTTATCTTTTTCCCAGGTAGGGAGTTTTCCACCAAATACTGAAGAGTCTTTGTTAGTCTCTTCTGGTTTCTGCAAAATGCCCTGGTAGTCTATAAATTCTGCATTTTTTGTGTTCACTTTCAGAAATACATCTCTCACAGGTTTTGTTCATCAAAGCATATCAGGGTTAGTTTAAAAAAACTTAAAAGTTTCAGTGATTTTTCCAATCAAACCCTAACAATAACAGTTTGTGTAAAGAAAGTTATGCACGTGCTGGCTAGAGGTGACTTAAGACTACTACAATGCTAATGAATAATATACTGCTTATGATTAATTAAAACAATTAATTAAAAATAATTAGAAAATTTGTTTCCATCAGAATTGTAGAATCACTAAAGTCAGAAAAAATTTCTAAGGTCATCGAGTTCAACCATTAACCCAGCCCTGCCAAGCCCACCTCTAAACTCTGTCCCCAAGTGCCACATCCACGCATTTTTTGAGCTCTTCCAGGGATGGTGACTACACCAATTCCTCGGGCAGTCTGTTCCAATGTCTGACCACCCTTTCAGTGAATAACTTTTTCCTGATTATTTTCCTGGCACAACTTGAAGCCATTTCTCTTGTCCTGTCCCTCACCTGGCTACAGCCTCCTTTCAGGCAGCTGTAGGGAGTGATAAGGTCCCCCCCTTGAGCCTCCTTTTCTCCAGGCTGAACACCCCCAGCTCCCTCAGCCACTCCTCATCCCTTGTGCTGGAGCCCTTCCTCTGCTCCGTTGCTCTTCTCCAGGACACTCCAGGGCCTCAATGGAGTGAGGGGCTCCAAACTGAACACAGGATTCGACTGTGTGCCAATTAAAGTTTCTCATGGCAGCAGTCCTGTAGACTTAGCAGGTTGGTTGGTGTGAGGCTTTAACTATTCTATACTGAGATTGTTTTCTTCTAATATCTAATTTAATCTCTGTTGTTGCGACTTAAACCAGTTAAATCCCACCCTTAAGTATGTACAAAGTGTAACAGATCTCTTTAAAGCAGACTTTTTGTCTATTGGGAGGCCTCCTCAATCTCTCTTCTTCCAGGCTGAGCACCACCAACCACTTGGTTATGATCAAAAGAAAGTATTTCCTAAAGCTTTTTGTCCTCTCAGACACTGGCTGTGTCCATTCTTACCAAGGTAATGAATGTGAGAGATGTCAAAGTCCCTTCACACCTACAGCAGAACTGCCCTGCAGTTGCTGGAGTGACTCACGACTGTCACTGGGGGGAGGTCCATGCTAGGATAAACACATCTGAAACACAGCTTGATTAGGAGTGATTCAAATCTATTACCCCAAAGACAAAATTTAGAATTTGGGGATCTTGAGGGGAAAGTGTCAGTAAATAAAGTACTTCTGCATCATTCAAAAAAATTTAAAAAGTTATTTATTTGAAATCCCAGGGACCATTCTATGGTTATTGTCCTTGACTGGAAGAAATCCATCTCCTGAGAAATAAAGGAAATATGATCTTTATCAAATCAGCCATTATGATTCTCAGAGTGATTAAACCCAAGCCACCTCCAGTATAAAAATAAAATTTCAAATGCTAAGATTTTTTAAAACACATTGTAGAATGCACCTTGTGTTCTGTAAAAGAGAATTTGAAGGCTGTTGCTTCAGTACCACTTCCTTCCCACCAAATCTTGGCAGGTTTTTCCCAATTCTTCCAGGAGCTTATGTAGTTAAAAATAGCATCATCATAATAATGAGTGTCATAAGAAAGAGATTAAGATTGTGTGGTCTGAAAGAGGAGCGTGTGTCCTTAGATATAAACTCCTCACTGATGTGATGGTATTTTTGGCTTTTGTTGATCCTGGACTGTAGCTGAGGTTCTCTGTCTTTCCTTCAGAACAAATAATAAATAATGGTAATAAATACATTGACTAGAGAGTAGGCTGTCTACTGGAGGAATAAGAAGAGATCATAGGACACTGAATCCTTCCTTTTAACTCAGATTCTAGTGTAGAAAGGAGAGAGAATAGCTTTTGCCATCCCATTAAGAAACCATATTTAATTCGAGTATGTGGTAATGTCACTGTTTCAGTCAGGATTTGCATATAGGTGGCCTGTTCCCATTTGCACTGAGAGCAACTCCACATGTCCATGAGACATAGTTGGGATTATTCATTTCCCTTAGGTTGAGTGAGGTTGGCTCAATTCACAGATCCATCTCATTGAACTGAATGAATAGTAAACAACATTGAAGAGTAAAATTCCTCCTTTTTCTGGAGCCTTTTAAATCCCTTAAAAAGTTATCCCCTAAAGCCCAAATAAAGTGGCTCTTAAGTGCTCTTTGATATGGCCAGCAGACAAAGGAGATCTTTCCGTTGGTCTGTGCATTTCTTCCTGTCCCTCTGGTAGCCCATGGTTTAGTCTCCACAGTCCAGGTCCATTTTTTCCAGTAACTGCTTTCTAATGTTCCCTATCAATGGAGGCACTTTGCTACCACCAGGTGAAAAGGAACTTGTAGAAGAAGTCGTGCGATTTGAAGCGAAAACCTTTTTCGGCAACATGGGGCTGAAAGGATATTTTATACCCTTTGGCTTCTACATCCATTTGAATGCAGTCCAGCAGATCAGAAATACTTGGCACAGCCTTCCAGGGGCCAAACTTCACCACGGATTTTTTATCCATGTCCAAACTGTTCAAGGCATCCTGACACCTGGCTGCGTCCTCCTCAGTTCTGACCACGCACACGATGACGCTGGACTGTCGGGAGGCAACCGCTTCCGCCCTGGCGATGCGGATCATCAGCTCGATGTTCTCGCTGTAGTTGGGCACACGAGCCAGAAACTGCCTCCTTGCCACGAGCTCCCCAAAGATCTGTGGGGAGTCCTCCAGCTGCTTGATCAAAGGCTCTATGTCATAGAACAGTGCCTCCTTGTAGACGTCCTGGATGCACTGGGTGGGCACTTGGTTACTGCGCAGGTACTCCAGGATGTATTTGAAGTAGGTGCCTGGCCTGTCGATGAAGAACCTCCCTTCAGAGTCAGTCCTGAGTTTGGGCTGGCCGGTGAACATCTCTGCCAGCTTGGAGCCAGGGTGTTTCTTCAAGGTGCTCAGCGTTGTTGTATACATCTCCCCACCAACATTTAACTCCACAATTGGTGACAACTGAAAAAAAAAAAAAAAAGAAAATGTGACAAAAAGCCATTTGCATTATCAGTCTACGGTCATCAACATGGAAGCGTCAAGGAAAAGACAGATGATGGTGGTTGGAGGATGGAATGATGGTGTGAAGTGCAGTATGAGCTCCCAATTTGTGGGCATCAAATGGGAACCTCCACCTGATTTATTGCAAAAAGCAGATGCAGGATGCTTATATAGCTCTCACAACTGGAGCAGCAGAGACTTGGACATTTCTAAATGGCTAAGTCCTCACCTCATCTCTGGGATGTAGGAAAGTGTCATTTTCCTGGTGGGAAAGAGGGGAAAGAAATACCCTGCCTAGGGAAGCTGTGAGTGACTACAGGATCCAACACTGATCTCCTAGGTCACTCACAGACATTGTCCCTGTGGGCCACCTATAGCAAGAGCAGTACGTGAGCTCTCACCACCCCATGTGCAGAGGGACAAAGATAGAGCCCAAAGTTGTGCCACTTCATTTTTATCATCTGAATGTTCTTTTCTCTTCAAAAGAGAAACTAAAGCTCTTTCAACTTTATAAATAGGTGGCATTGGCTTCCATTCATCTGAGGGTTCAGCTACAAACACTGAAGTAATACACAAAAATCCATCATCTCAGAGGTGCAGGACAGAAGCTGTATAGCAAAGCACCTAATAATATATATGGCTTTAGTTAGGAAGTAAAGGAGAAATATTTCATGCAACTGACATGGACTTAAGAGGGAAAAATGTAAAGATTGTGGGTTTGTTTTCATTTTTTTAACCCTCTGTGTTAACACTATTATCTGAATTGGAGGAGGCCTGAATACCTGGAAAGCTGGACTTTTTCAATTGACCTTCCTGTATGTTCAGTTCTGAAAAAATTTACTAGCTTCCCTTTGCACTTGGTCATTTTATGTAGTACTCAGCAGACGAAAAGAAAAGGGAAGAAAGAAAGAAGCCAGTTCTTTTCCCTCCTGCCAACTCTACTGTAATGCAAGTCACAAGCCAGGCCAGGGCCACACCTGCCATTGGGAAGGCGTGAGTCAATAAACAGCCCTATTTCCCAGGAGCTCACCTGCACTTTTTTGGATCTGATGATGAAAGGAGCTGCCTCAGTGCTGCTGGTCACATGCCTCAGGTGAAGCGTGTACTTAAGTGCTTATCTGGATCACACGGGTCCAGACCCACGGGATGACGTGAGCTGATCTCGCAGCGCACACCAAGAGAAGGGGGGGCTCCCGTGCCCTTTCCCCACCCTGTTTTGTACCTACCTACATGCTCTCTTGCTCACCTCACGCCAGCTCTGCTTCTCTTTCACCTTAGTGAGCTGGATTGGCTAACAGAGGATTTAACAAGCACGGAGCTGACAAAAAGATGGGACAAGGAACAGACAGCATGGTGCAGGGGGAGACCTTCCCTTTCAACAGGAGCAAACTATCAGATTTAGCAGAAATTTGCTCACACCCTAAGCAAGCCAGAGAAGCAACAGATGATTCAGGCCAAAGACCCTGCTGGAATATTGCTTTGCACTAGTGTGGGTATTTTCATCTCAAGAGCAACCATTTACACTTGGGTCAAGAAGACAAGCACTATTCTGTCTGAGACTATCTTGTGATTTCCACCTACTGAAAAACGCAGCCCAAAGCTGTTTCTGTAGTCAAGTTTCTCCCCAGGAGATTGAGATTTGCCATTAGTCTAAGAGATACCAACAGCACTCCCCACCAGGGATCATTTGCCAGGAGAGTCTCAGGCTTTTGAGCCTTTGCTCCTTTTTCAGATGGCAGGTCAGAATGTTTCATGCTGTTTGTCACTAATACAAATGGATAACATGTTATTCCTTAATACAGTAGCCCAACTAACTTCATGTTCTTGCATCTTGATTAATTGTTTTAGCCTGGCATTAAAGTGGTTCCCAGTGGACTGGAAATACTGGCACCAGCAGATTCCCAGTTCTGTTATTAGCCAGCAAGGTGACACTCAGGAAAGTAATTCCATCTATTTGTGCTGCAGTTTACCAATCTGTGAAACGGTTACTTTCACAGGGAAGTATTTTGCATCTTACAGGTGAAAAGTGCAACATAGGAAGGTTGGGTTTTCTTAATACAGAGAGGTCTGGAGAAGAGATTGTTCAGCTTTAGCCAAGGAGACAAATTGGTTACCAATAGACTGAGGGCAGAGGAGAGTAAAAAGAAATAATCTCATCACTGATTTCTGCCAAGTAACATGCTGCTTTTCTGAGACTGACATTAATTTTCCTTATAGCTAGAAAAACTACAGCTCCCACCTGATGATCCTGCATGTCAACAACACAGGGCAGCTTTGGCATCATTAGAGGCTCATAAGACTTGTTGAAAACCCCCAAAACCTACAACAGCCTTTTATTTATGGATCTGACCAATTGAAGTTCATAATAATTGAATTCCATTTCTTGCCAAAGGAGGAGAACCACTGTGGTTATTTGCTGTTGTCAGATCTTGCATGCCTGTGAGAGACCTGGCACTCCTGTACCACAGGTGCAAGCAGCCCAGAGTCAGACACAGCTTCTTAACTAGAATCTTCTTCTTAGGGATATATTTGGTGAGGCCTGGTGTCTTCAGATTAGCATATGAGGGAAAAAAAACCCCACTCAGTTGTAGCCCAGCAGGGGTGCTTTGATCCCACAAGAGGGATGTCCCTTGAGGACATACCTTACTCACCGTATGCAGGCTGCCGGTGACCTGCTTCCCAAGGGGCTTGTGCTCCGACGAAATACTCATCTTCCCCGGGAGCTGAGGACTCAGCTGTTTGGGACAACCTGCTGCTCAGTGCTAGAGTGCAACCCCACAGGCAGGGCTGCTCCCAGCTGTGCTCCAATCCTCTTTCGCTTGGTCTTTCTTGGTTGGGCCAGCTTTCCCCCGCTCCCAGCCCAGCTGCTGCCACGGAGGCTCCAGTTTGTCCCAGGCAGAGTCCTGCTTCCAGTTGCAGGTGTAGGGAGAGGGGAGGGGACAGCCTGAAAGCGGAAGTATTTGCTCATTAGTTTTCTGGCAAGCAGCAAGGTGCAGGGTGGACTGGGCTGCCAGCACACACCTCCTGCGCTGCTATCTGAGTGGTGACTAAGGGCTGAATAATCCCTTCCAAAGGAAGGTGCCTGTGTGTCCACCTCTGCCTTGACAACTGGTTGTATCAAAACCAGTAAACATTTTCAAAGCTTTTTGGCCTCCGTGCACTGCTGCTTCAAAGCACAGTTTATCCCAAACAATTTAATTGATAGCGTTTGTCACTCACACTGATGACAGATCTGCGAGGTGTCTACAACCTGTCTGAGGTGGTGGCATTTTCTTCCTCACCCACACAATCTCTGGGCACTGAGTAATTTGTGCAAGGTAAATAAAACCAAACCCAAATCTCTGCTTGAGCACGAGCTCTTCAATTTGCCATAAATATTTGATTATTATCTTTGCATGACATTGTTTTCTAATATCCTGTATCCACCAAATATAGAATGCGGACAGCACCACAGGTTTAGTGGTTGTAAGACTATCACAAAATCAAAACACTCACAAGGATGCAGTGAAGGTGAACTTGAAAGTACTTAAAGGGGAGTTGTAAAAAAAGGAGAGTGAATTTTTTTCTGAGCACATAGTGACAGGACAAGGGGGGACAGCTTGAAGATAAAAGAGGAGAGAATTATATTAGATACAAGGAAGAAATTCTTTACTGTGAGAGTGGTGAGACACTGGCACAGGTTGAGAAAGCTGTGGATGCTCCATTCCTGGAAATGTTCAAGGCCTGGTTGGATGGGGCTTTGAGCAACCTGTTCTAGTGGAAGGTGTCCCTACTCATGATGGAGGGGGAGTTGGCACTAGATCATCTTTGAGGTTCCTTCCCAATCCAAACCAATCTGTGGTTCTGTGATGATTCTCTGTCTGTGTTAATTTATTAAATGCTGAATATTACATCAGAGCTAACCTAAATAACCTCTCCAGAACCAGACCACAGCTCTGCAGGGTCTCCTTTATTTTATTCTAGGTGATTCTAAGTGCACTGTTGCTTTCAAATTTGTCTCCAGGCCACTCATCACTTCTGTGACTTTGTTTCATTATGGTGACAAAATTGCCATGAGCATGATTGTCCAGAGATGTAACTTAATATTTGTAATGAGAGACAATATCTTTTATTAGATCAGCTGATACAGATGGGTAAAACTATCCATGTTTTAGGGCATACAAGGTATTCCCATTCTGTCAGATTCTGCTTCAGCTTGCTTGGGGTTTTTTCCCATTTTTTTTCCATTTTCTGTTCATCTAATAAAAGGTGTTACCCCTCTACCAACCTTGCCTCACTCTCTTTTGTTTCAAGCTGCTTCCCTGTACCAGCAACCAAAGGAAAAATCTCAGACAATTACAGCACTTCCTAAAAATCTTCCTCAGAGAGATATTAATGATGAAAATTGACAGAATGGTATATAAGAAAATAGTTTGCACAAAATCTGCCTTGTACTCATGGACCCCAGCTATGTTGCTTTTGAATACTCCAGGGATTTTGCTGGACCTGTATCAACTCAGAAGACAGCATTGATCTGAGCAGGAGCTTGAGGCACAGAGGGAAAACCAGGTAGAATTTACACTGATTCAGTTCCCTTGAAACCAGTCCTCATGAAAGGCTCCACCAAAGCTGGGCTCAGACTTTTGAATGCTTTGTGCATTTGTGTCATTGAACCCATCTTAGATTTTGCTTTTGGTTCTCTGAAGCATCCTCAGGGATCCTCAGTGATAACCTCTGCCTGAGTTATATCTGATGCTTTGAATAGAAATGCTTAAATTTTCCCTTTGCCAGAGCAGCAGAATTGGTAGTGCTGGATGCACCAATGAGGTCTGCTTGGGACCCCAGGTTTTGTGAGTTGTAATAAATTTTAAAAGAACAATGCTTACTGGAAAACAGGGAGACCTGGAAGATCTGCGTGTTCTTGACCTCTAAGTACTGCAAATCCCATTCTTTGGGCTGGCTTATGTAGGTGTTTCAGATAATATCCTGAATATAACTGACAGGTTTCACATCCACCATGTCTTTGATGCTGGAGGTGGTAACCTTTCCTTCTGCAGCTGCAGAACTGGAAAGATGGGTGGACCATCACCTCTCAGCTCACGAAAGCTTTGCCTAGGGCAAGGTGAAAGGCAGCAGAAGAGTTTATCTTGCTCATCTGAGAGACTTCCCCAAATCAGAATCAAGGGTGGTTATTGGTGTTTGAGGCCAAACCTTCAGTGCAACAACAGAAATTCTTACCACTTTAGCAAAAGGAATAGTTGCCAGCTTATGTTCACAACTCTCTTCTACTGCTACACCAACCACTGCTGGTCCTTCAGTGTGATTAACATACTAGTCTGGTTCCTCTGCACACCATTTTTATTTGATGTAAAAGAGATATTTCCAAGCCTGTAAGCTCTTTCAGGCAGGAACCATCCTTTCCCTGTTTTTTTTCATTAAAGAATTAGCCTGTGCCTGGACCTTGGATGAGCAACCACAATATGAATCATAGGAATAATCACATTAGTGCTTAGAAATTTGGGTTTACTTAAGAAAAATAGTGACTTTGACTGAGTTTGTGGGGAATAAAGATGTGGTTTTTAGAAAATTGTATAAATATGTACAAATTGTATAATAGTGAGCTGGAACATCTCTGTCCTGATACATACTTTTACTCAGAGACTGATGAGGCAGTGGCACAGGTTGCCCAGAGAAGTTGTGGCTGCCCCACCCCTGGAAGTGTTCAAGGGGTCTGTCGAGGCCCTGATGAAACTGACCCAGTAGGTGGCATCCCTGCCCATGGCAGGGGGGTTTGGAACTTGGAGTTCTTTAAGGTCCCTTCCAATCTAAACCACTCCATGATTCTGTGACTGTGCATCAGTTTGGAAAATAGTACTAACCATAAAAGTATTTATAGAAGATTTGTTTCCTTAATATACTGAATTGGCAGCCTCTGTTTAAGAGACTCAGCAATTCAAGAACCACTCCTAAGTCAAACACCATGTGCTGCGCAAACACTGTCAGCATTCCTAACTGGTGCCTTCCGGCCATTTATCGGCTCCACCCACCTGCTCAGGATGCATGGCTGAAGGCTTGTGTCTGAGATCTGAGCTGCCACACTACGTTGCACTGTTAAACGGCACAACAACTTTTCTCTTTTATTTTCCATGCAATTATAGTTTCACTAAAATAAATGCAAGGCAGGAAGCTCCTGCTCCTGGTTTTCCTTTTACAGTGCTGTGGATCTTCAATTGCTGCCAAGCAATCAGGACCCCACTAAAGGGGTCAACATGAATATATGAGCAAGGCTTGGAGCTGCCTGGAGATGAACAGAGGAAACAGGGATACCATCTGCAGAACATCTGTTCATTTTAGATGGAGGCTTTTGGAGCTGATGAGTCTCTGATTTCAGTCTGAAGGATGTTATTCCACTTTTGTGATACGGCAGATTCGGAGAAGCACCTGTAGCAACATGAACAACACAACCAGAGCCTGCAGCATGGTTGTGCATGGTGACAATCCTCTTTTCACCACAGATCCTCAGAGATCTCCAGTTTATAATCAAAAGTAGAAAGTTGATGGTGGAGAACCAGTGTTTGTTCAGCCAAAGGAGCACTATTTCAACAGCTGAGGGGCTGGGGATTATTATTATTATTATTATTATTATTATTATTATTATTATTATTATTGTTTTGTTTTGTTTTGTTTTGTTTTGTTTTGTTTTGTTTTGTTTTGTTTTTTTGATGTCCTGAACAGGCAGGGGGACACCCCCATCTAGTGCTCAGCTCAGTAGGATGTCCCAAGGGTGGTGTGTCTGGGAGGAAATGAGTCGCCTAGAGGTGGGATCCAGTCTGTCCTAAAGGCTCCAACCTGCCTGTGAAGAGCTTGCAGCTCCTGTCCACCCACCCAGTGAGGGCTTTGCCTCTGGTCTCCCCACAGCTCACAGGGATCAGAGATGAGCAAGGTCCTGCCTTCCTATCCCAGCTGAGCTTCCCCACCTCCTCGGTTCCCAGCTCTGGAGTGTGTCATGGCCAAGCAGGGAGGAGCAGCTGCCCCTCCTGTTTTGCTGGGGCTAGCGAGGATTCCAACAGGTTGTTCCCAGGAGAGCACACTGTGCTGGGTATGAAGGTCTGGGTGAGTGTAAGACAAGGGATGGGATGTGCAGGTCCTGATGGGGTTGGGCACTGTGAATCTGGGAATCCAGGAGAGAAGGGGATGTGTGGGAGGAAAGGAAGGATGCTGGGGAGCAGGCTGGGATCCAGCACCAAGCAGAGAATGGTGGCAGGATTACACCAAGGTTCTGCAAGGTGGGAGAGACAGAGCTGGGGGAGCATTCATCTCAAAGCCTTGCCAAGAAAACCCAGCTCATCTCCCTGCACTGAAGGTTGGCCTTGGTGGCCAAGGTCCTTCACCCTCATGTGCTGGGGGATGGTAGTCCTACAGAAGTGACAGCTGGTAGGAAACACAGGACACATCTGCACAAGGCTTTGTATTTCTTTTACGTTACCAAAGATAATGTTTTGGAGGTGTTTAGGCACACACAGAAAAAAAGCATCTCTTCAAAGTTACAGGCACCTTCTACAAAGCAACTACACAAACCACTCATTTCTGCCCCGCAGAAATCCCCCTAGGACAGGAGTGAAACGAAGCAGGAAGCTTGCCGGCAGGATTGGCTGCGGGATGAGTTGGATGGTGCAGGCAGACGGCCGAGCTCTGCACCGCTCACGAAGGAGGCTCCTCCTTGGCGCAGGAGAAGAAGTGCCACTGAGCTTGGACAACAGACCCTGTGGGGAAAACACACATGGTCAGGATGTCCTCATTCCTGTCTGTGTGTCTTCCTAAATAAGGGTAAAGTCCTGTTAATGCCCTCTGTTGTTGCTATAATTTTTCTACACTTTCCATTTCATTACAAGGACCTTAGCCATGAGCCCCATCTCTGATGGATCACGGGGATGTCTCCCCAAGGGGCCTCAGGGATGAAAGTCCCACCAGCATGGAGAGTGTGTTTGCTTTTCAGGCTAGGGCAAGATGTCTGAGCTGTTTGCAGGTGTTGTGCCAAAATTAGATATTTGGAAACCTGAAAGTGCCAAACTTCTCCCTAAAAATGACAGCTTGATTTTCTGTCAGAGAAAAAAGATAAATAAATGAAGCACCAGTGATTGGAAGCTCCTGGAGTCCAATCATGGTATTTCAGCCACCCCATTTTGTCCAAGATGTTTTGTGTCTGGCCAGCAGCAGAAAGACATTGCCTATGCTGCAAACTGGGGAGTCTTGGGGACATCGTGGAGCTCACAGGGTTGCCTTTGTTCACTGACATAACTTGCACCAGCGGCAATTGAGAAAGACAAATCCAGGAGGATGTTTCTGTTGAGCAATGAAGTGCAGACTCAGAGCTCCTGGGATTTGGGGGTGTGATGCAAACATTATAACACCACACAGCTGATGGGGCATGAGGACAAAGTATGTTACCCCTTAGCCAGCTCTTCCTTGGCATTGCATGCCCCCAAGCTCTTACCTCAGAGGCGGGAAGTGCAAGCTCAAGAGCTGGACTGATCTTCACTAAGGTTGATCTCCTCCAGGATCTGGCTGTACCTGCGGGTCAGGGCTTTGGTGTTTTTGGTGAGGTCTGTCAGAACTTGCTGCAATCCATTGACATGATGGCAGAGGCGCTCTTCCAGATTGCTGTCCGCACCCTCATCTAAGGCTGTGTCGCTGTCGGCCCCGGTGGGGCTCTGCTCCCCCACGGAGGCCAGGCCTTTCTCCACCATGGGCTTGATGGCCTTGAGGAGCTGGTAGCGCTCGTAGAGGTCCGTGCGGCTCTCCGCGGCCGGGGCTGCCCCCTCCTGCTGCGGGAAGACCCCTCGGAGCAGGCTGGGGAACATCACCTCCTGCTCCATCTTCTGGGTGGCTGAGAAGTACTGCTCCATGGCCCTTCTCCTACAGCTGTGGCAGCGCTGCTCTGGGACCTTCTGAGAGTGTCACCTGCTCCCCAGAGTGCCTGCTGGGGCTTTTTATGCGGTGCTGGGGCACGTCCCTCCTTTGCTGTCCTCCCCTGGCAGCCCTGGTTGGGCTGGATGGCCTTGGGGTGGGGCTTGGCTCCAGCGCAGCTGGGGCTGGGCCATGCTGTGTCCCTGGCTCTGTGCAATCTCTTCTGAGCTTCCCTGTGGCCTCGTGCCCAAGGTCCCACTGCATCTGCGTGCTCTGAGCGTGGTGGTGAGGAGGTGTCTGAGGTCTGTCGGGTTCTTTCCCATCCTGCCCTGTCACCACCTTCCTTAAAACTGCAGGAGGCCCAGGATGGTGAGTCCAGCATCTTCCCCCAGGGCAGACAGGTTGCAGGCAGCACCTTGGGAAAGCTGCCTCGATCTGAGCAGTTTTGATGAGTGGAGAAGAACAAGTGATGGGTTTATCCAGAGAGGGCGAATTTCCAATGTACTGTGCCTGAAAACTCACCTTCTTCTGTTCTGGTCTGGGGGTCTCACCCAGCCCAACTATGGCAGCTGGCCTTAGAGAGCAAGCCCTGCTAAAAGAAGGTGACAATGAACAGGTGATACTTGTCTGAAGGGTGCTTGCCCCAAACTGCTTATTAAAGGAGTAATATGAGCAGCAGCAGGATTTCAAAGCGACTAGGGAGTTAGAAAAGGTACTTTTAAAATTTGGAAGTTGTCAGCCTGAGGGGAAACATGAAGGTTCCAAGTCTGAAGGGGGGCAATGACAGCAGTCAGAAATTGTGGGACCCAGCCCAAAGCAGCCCTGCCATTATTCCATCCTCCACACAGGCCTGGCAGAGTGTCCTCCTGGTCAGGTGCTGTGAGCAGCCTGCAGCCAGCTCCTGGGCTGACAGCACAGGGGGCACGAGGCAGGGACAGAGACAGAGTCAGTGCTGGAGAGGCTGGAAGACACCGCTGGAGGCAATCTGCTTCAACAAACTGCTCAAGCAAGGTCAGCAGTGGGACCATGGATATTGGATATCTCTGAGGATGGAGATTCCACCTGCTTTCTGGGTAGCCTGTGACAGTGTTTGACCATCTTCAGTTTTAGGAAAAAATAAAGGTTTTCTCTTGTTTAGATGGGACTTTTTTTGTGTTTCCGTTTGTGCCTGTTGCTCTTTCCTGCCCTGTCACTGAACACCAGTGGGTGAGTCACCTCTTGACCTCCATCACGTCTTTACAAACACTGATCAGATCTTTCTCTGCCTTCTTTTTCCAAGTCTGGACACCACCAGCTCTCTCAGCCTTTCCTCCTATGGAAAATACTCCTGCTCTTCTATCACTTTTATGGCCTTTTACTGGACTCTCTCCAGTATGTCCATGTCTCTCTTGCACCAGAAAGACCAGAAGTGGACACAGCACTCCAGGTGAGGCCTCATCGGGGCTGAGCAGAGGGGAAGGATCCCCTCCCTCCCCTGCCTTGGCCCTGAGTACATCTTGCTGGTTCACAGCCAAACTGCCTGACCACAGAGCCAGGCCAGGGGTGAGCGGGTGTGAATCTGTGGGGCTTTCCCCCAGCATCTGCCCAGGAAGGTGGTAGGCAGCAGCAGGGGGTACAGATAACGCCAGAGCACCCAAAAATGGAAAGGTAGGGGTGTACAGGCAGGGAACCTGCCCTGGGGGAAGTGAGGGGAACTGGCAGCCCCCATCGTTGGGGGTAGGGAGTTTGTGTGGTTAAGATGTCTGGGACATCCTAGAGAAGGAAATTTGGGGTTACTTACACATTCAATATGTGTATCTCTTCTCTTCCTGCCACTGAGCCCTGTGCCAGGTCACAGCTCTCTGATGGATTTGGTGTCTGAACAGAATTAAAGGAAGGGCTGCCACTCTGATTTGCTTGAATAATCGGAAAGAAGAAGATCTTTCCCTGTGGTGGCCAGCAAGAGTGTGCATGCCCTGGGAGTCTGTCCAGGGCAGCACAGAGCCAGCACCCTTGCCACAGCAGAGAAGCCTGATCTGTCCTGTCTGCCAACATCCCTCTGGGACCAGCGCTGGGTTATCCCGGGACAAAGACCTTTTCTGTGACTGTCTAACATCTCTTATCAGCAGTGGCCAGCAGCAGTGGCCAGCAGCAGGGCACGGTCAGGGCTTGACGCACCCCTGGGGCAGCGTGATGCAATGCCCTGCAATCAGAGCAGGCAGAAGGCTCCTGTGACACACCGGGCTCGGGGCCAGCTGGAGGGACAGCGGCTCTCCGAGAGACACCCACAGGTCCTGGGGGATGCAAGCGGCCCACAACACGTCAGCAAGCCCTTCCAGCCGTCCCAGGTCACCGCCTTTGGGGACATGCTGCGTCTTCATTGTCGTGTTTGACAGCCCTGGTCAGTGCTTCCCCCTGTGTCCTGCTGTGACACTTCCCTGGGCCACCACGAGCCTCTGCAGCTGCTGAGCGCTGCCCAAGCACAAAGCCATGGCTGCAGGTGCCTGCAGGTGTCCCTTGCTGTCACACCCCTGGGGTTTGACCCCAACCAGCCACCAAGGCCCACACAGCCACTCACTCACTGCCCCACCAGTGGGATCAGAGAGAAAATCTCGGGCAAGAACTACAAAAAATGTGGGCTGAAATCAAACCAGTTTAACAGGGAAAGCAAAGGCTGTGCATGCAGACAGAGCAAAACAAGGAATTCATTCACCACTTCCCACGGGCAGGTGGGTGTTCAACAATCCCCAGGACTGCAGGGCTCCATTGCAGGTAACAGTGACCTGGGAGAACAAAGTCCATCACTCCAAAAGTCTCCTGCTTCCTCCTTCTTCCTCCCACTTTCTGTACTGAGCATGATGTCATAAGGTCTGGAATATCCCTTGAGGCAGTTGGGATCTGTTATCCCACCAGTATCTCCTCCCAATTTCCCACACACCCCAGTCCCCTCACCACTGTGGCAGTACAGAAAGCAGCACAGGCCTGGGCTCTATGCAAGCCCTGCTCAGCAACACCAAAACATCAGTGCATTATCAACCTTAGGTTCAGCACAGATACAACACACAGCCCCATACCAGCCACGATGGAGAAAATCATCACTACCCCTGCCTAAACCAGCACAGCCAGCTGTGTTCCCCAGGGGACACAGATCCCACCCTTGAGCTCCAGCCAGGTAAACCACCAGAGGGACCCCCTCTGTGGTCCTCTCCTCACCAGGAACCAGTCTCCATCCCTTCCTTATGGTTCAACACCTGGCTCTGCAACCGGCGTGGAGGCAGAAGAGCTCCAAAGGCAGAGCTCCATCATGCCCCAGCCAGAGGTGCCACTGCAATGGGAATGGCCCAGGTCTCTCCCACTGTGCCCCTCAGGCTCCCTTTCCTCTGGGTAAGACCAGGCTGCAGCTTTGCCCAGGCTGAGGAGGGACACAGAGAGCAGGTCAGCTCTGAAAACCTCACTCTGGCTGCAGGGAATTGTGTTTGCCCTCATGTGGGGACCTTGCTGATTGGCAGCTGCTTTCCTAGAAAAGCAGAACTTCTGGGTGCTGCTGCAATGAGCTCCTTGGGGCTCTGTGGCCACAGGGCCGGTGCTTGGGCAAGCCTGCCCCAAAACTCACCATCCTCCAGGGGAGCCCATCCCGAGCCATGGCTCAGGATGGGGGAAATGTCACCTCATGTATCTCCAAATGACCCCAGCACCTCCTGCTGACACACCTCCCATAACTGTGACTGCCCCAAACCCCTCAGACCTGTCCTTGTCCTCCCTTGAACCTGACAAGGACCCTTTCAGATGGGGGGCACCTCTGGGTCTGGCCTCAGCTGCCCCCTCCAGAGCCCCCAGTCCCCTCAGCTGCTCACTCAGCCACAGCTGGCTGGAGACTCTGTCCCTGCTGCCCACGTTGGGCAGGACAAGCCAAAGCTGGAGTGGTCTCAGCAGCTGAGAGAAATGGCCTGATCAGGAGACAGGAGATAGGAATCTCCAGTGTATCCCAAAGCTGGGATGTCTGGCCATGGGGCTGGGGTCTTGAGGGAGCCTACCATCCAAAGGTGCTGAGACCTTCAGCTCTGCTGCCCCTCACTGTTGCATGGCTGCGCCGAGTGTTGGGCAGATTCAGACTTTTCTTTGTGCACAGAGATCAGGCACAGCTTTTGTGCTGCTGCTGTCAACATAAGCAGGACACTTCTCAGCCTGAGGCTGGTGCCACCAAGGAACAGGTTGCCCGGTGAGTTTGCACAGGCCCTGTGGTTGGACACAGCTCTGAGCTACCTGGTCTAGTGCAAGGCAACCCAGCACAGAGCAGGGCATTGTACTAGGGGGTCTCTGAAGGTCCCTTCCAACCCAAACCATGCCGTGACTTTGGGGTCCTTTGTCCCTTTCTAATTGCCCAGCAATGTTCTGGAAAGTTCCCTCCCCGACCTCCCCCTGCCCCTCACTGGGCGCTCCAGGAGTGCAAGCACCACACTGACAATGGCTTCACAGGGATTCTTTTATTAGCAGAAACAGGGGGAAATGCCCTTGGAGTCCAGGTACCAGCTGGAGAAGGGCTTGGCAGCCTCAGGGGACTGCTGGAGGTCGAGGCCACCCCAGAACGCTCCCAGCTCCGTGCCGCTCTTTGAAAATAAAGAGCAGGGCACGAGCCTGCAGCTCTTCCAATGGACTTCAGGCACAGCCAGGTGCTTCTTCCTATGAGGATAAGGCACCATCTGGTTCTCCAGTGGTCGCCACCATCTCCAGTGTCAGTGCCAGCGCCGGGAGATCAGATCAGCTGCCACAGAGCGGGGAACGCGAGCGTGACTGGGAAGAGCCGGCGATGCTCAGCGACGGGGACGTCTCGTGCTTCCTGACACCAGCACCTGTCCTGCAACACCAGCATTCCTTAACTCCAAGGATCATCCCAGGGGGACACACGGTCCCTCAGCCCTGAGTCCATAGACTCTGAACCCCTGCAGTGTCTGCACAGAGCCATGGGATGGATTCCTTCCTCCAGCATGGAGAGGGAGATCCACCCCAGCTGAGGAGGCAGCCACCATCCAAAGGCCCTTCCCGGCAGGTCCCCACCCCTGCACTGTTGGGCACCTCTCCAGGGAGGACACCCAGTGTCTTGCTGCCCCTGGACTCTGCCTCCCCCCAGCTCTTACCTGGTGGCCAGGACAGGGTCACCAGCTGGGCTGCCCCTCGCTGAGGTTGATCTGCTCCAGGATCTGGCTGTACCTCCGCGTCAGGGCGTTGGTGTCCCTGGTGAGGTGGGTGAGCACCTGCTGCAGGCCGGTCAGGTGGTGGGACAGGCGCTCCTCCAGCTGGGCATCCCCGGCCTCGCTGCTGTCCGAGGAGGTGTCCGTGTCGCTGTCGGCCCCGGTGGGGCTCTGCTCCCCCACGGAGGCCAGGCCTTTCTCCACCATGGGCTTGATGGCCTTGAGGAGCTGGTAGCGCTCGTAGAGGTCCGTGCGGCTCTCCGCGGCCGGGGCTGCCCCCTCCTGCTGCGGGAAGACCCCTCGGAGCAGGCTGGGGAACATCACCTCCTGCTCCATCTTCTGGGTGGCTGAGAAGTACTGCTCCATGGCCCTTCTCCTACAGCTGTGGCAGCACTGCTCTGGGACCTTCTGAGAGTGTCACCTGCTCCCCAGAGTGCCTGCTGGGGCTTTTCATGCGGTGCCGGGGCACGTCCCTCCTCTGCTGTCCTCCCCTGGCAGCCCTGGTTGGGCTGGATGGCCTTGGGGTGGGGCTTGGCTCCAGCCCAGCTGGGGCTGGGCCATGCTGTGACCCTGGCTCTGTGCAATCCCTCCTGGCCCAGCCTCCCCGTGGCCTTCGCCCGAGCTGGCCGGGGGTCCCGCTGCCCCCCATGCCAGGGACTACGGGGGGGTAGCAAGCAGGAGAGGTGCCCAGGGTCTCTCCCATCCTGTCCTGTATTATCTCAGTCCCCAAACAACTTCAGCTCTGGGGCTCAGTGGCTCTGGGTCCAGCTCCTGCCCCCCAGTTTGCCCAGGCTGTAGGGGAGCGTCACCTCCCCTCATTCTCGCTGCCATGCGCCCAGGACGTGAACGCTCCAGGGACATTGAGCAACCCCTTCTGCACACATATGGAAATCTCACTGGAAATACCCTGGAACGTGGGTGTTTGGGGACAATGGAGCCTGCTGGTGTTCAGAGACTGAGATCCCCAGGAACACGCTCTTCCCCCAGCCTCTCCCTGAGTTCAGCAGGGATGTGGACAGGGACAGGGACCTGACTCCATGATGTAACTCCCGTGGCAACAGCACAGAGCCATTGCAGCCCCCAGGGAATTGTGGACATGGGTACTCTGCCACTGCCCCAGTTCTGGGAGGGCAAAAGCCACAGTCCGGGCACCAGCCAGCATTGCTCGTCCTTGCATGTCCCTGTGCCGTGTGGCAATCAGGGGAAATGGTTCTATTTGGGGAAAGGCTGTGGGGTACCTCGTCCCTTTTGCAACCTTTGGTGCTGGCAGCTCTCCCTCTGCCCCCATGTGTCCCAGCCAGGTGCCCGCGCTGCCACGCACCCTTTTCCCACCAGACCTGTCCTCGCCACCCCTCTCGTCCCTTTCCCTGTGTCCTGACACCTCTGGGTCTCCTGCCACGGGGCCCAATGCTGCACCAAGGTGTGTGGGTGCTGCGGGCACCATGCAGGAGCCAGACACAGGCTTGGCCACATCAGGGCACCTGGGCCACTGCAGAGCTTCCTGGAGCTGCAGGCGCATCACAGGGCTCTGGGGACAGAGGGACACAGGGGATGCTTTGCCCTCCTGCTCCCCCCACCGCTTCCCCAGCTGCTCATGGTGAGCATGGCAGCACATTTGGGGGTGACAGGGGATCAGCAGAATCCAATTGCTCCCCACCTCCCCATCCTTGGGACATGAATCATTGCCAAATCCTCTCTGTGCTTCTGGGGACCCCATTAGCCACAGATGCGCCCCCACATCCACCACATCCTGCTGGGGCAGACTGGGGAGGGCTGGGGAGCTGCCACTGCCAGCAGGGATGGCAGGAGCAGGAGGACAAGGGCTGCTGCTGGGGCACAGCACAGCCACCACAGGGGTGCAGCACAGCTGGATTTGGGCTGAGCTGCAGTGCCCAGCCCTGGTTTGGGCTCAGGGCCACCAGGGCCCCAGGAGCTGCACTGAGATCCTCTGGTTCTGCTGACACAGACCCCCAGATCTGGGCAAGCTCAGTCCTGACCTGTTACCCTCCTGGGGAGCCCAGCCCCAGACCCTGTCCCAGCTCAGAGTGGAGATCGTGCCACCACACGTGTCCCCAAGTGTCCCTGTATCATCCCTGGCACATCCTCCTGTCTTATCCCTCCGTGGCACCAGGGGAAAGGAGTGTGGCACCATGCTCAGCAGAGGGAGCTGGGAGAAGAAGGAAGAGGGCACAGTCGGAGGGATAGCATTTGTCTTGCCAGGTCACCAGGACGTGCAATGGAGCCCTGCTCTCCTGCAGGTGGCTGAACACCTGAGTGCCTGTGGGGAGTGGTGAAAGAATTCCTTCTGTTGCTTTGCTTACTTGTGCAGCTTTTGCTTTTCCTATGAAGCTGTCTTCATTTCTACCCCCGAGTTTTCTCACTTTAACCCTCCAATTCTCTCCCCCATCCCACCTGGGGGGAATGACAGAGCAGCTGAGTGGGGCTGAGTTGCCAGCAGGGGTCAAACCACAACATCCACAGTGAAGCTCCAGCCTCAGGGTAGATGTGTCCCACCCTCAGGCCACCCTGGGGGGACACTGTGATGTCCCTGGGTCTCCAGGAAGCTCCAGGGTGGCCCAAAAATCCTCAGAGCGTGGGGCTGGCAGTGTGTGCACACCTCAGTGCAGTGCTGGGTCCCCGGGTGGCCAGGAGCACCGAGAAAGGGAGAAGAGCAGCAGTGGCTTCAGGTCTGAGGGGGAGAGGGCAGGTGGCAGAATGGACACCTGGCTGGGCCATGAGGGGACAGTGGGAGAGCTGCCAACACTCAGGCTTGCAAAAGGGATGAAGAACCCCACGGCCTTTCCCAAAATAGAACCATTTCCTCCAATTGCCACATACTGCAAGATAAGTGGGGGTGAGAGTTCTGGCCATTGACCAGCCATGGCCTCTGCTCCAGGATGGCAGAAGTGGGAGGTGAAGGTGGCACCATCTGTGCTCCACTGTGGGCAATGATAGCTTAATCCCATGGATGCAGTTCTTGTGGCATTTTGTCCCATCTCTGTCCCCACTGCATGTCCTCATGACGCATGTGGGATTCCACGTAGCAGAGCAGTCCCAGTGAGATGTTTCACAGCAGTGTCTGGTGCCATGTTCAGACTGGCAGTCATGGAAACAGACTGTTCCATGTCCCTGGAGTGTTCAAATCCTGAGCACATGGCAGCAAGGAGTGGGGGAGATGGTCCCCAGCAGCACTGCTCCCTGCAGCCTGCTCACACCAGGGAGCAGGAGGTGGACTCACTCCCACAGCTCCCAAAACTGAACATGTTTGGAGGTTGAGATAGGATAGGAAAGGACAGGAGAAAACCCAGTCACCTCATTGCCACCCCGGGTTCCTGGCCCAGCCTCTCTGTGGCTTTCGCCTGACCTGGCTTGGGGGTCCTCCTGCATCACCCCCCACTTCTGCCGTCCTGGAGCAGAGGCCACGGCTGGTCAATGGCCAGAACTCTCACCCCCACTTATCTTGCAGTATGTGGCAATTGGAGGAAATGGTTCTATTTTGGGAAAGGCCGTGGGGTTCTTCATCCCTTTTGCAAGCCTGAGTGTTGGCAGCTCTCCCACTGTCCCCTCATGGCCCAGCCAGGTGTCCATTCTGCCACCTGCCCTCTCCCCCTCAGACCTGAAGCCACTGCTGCTCTTCTCCCTTTCTCGGTGCTCCTGGCCACCCGGGGACCCAGCACTGCACTGAGGTGTGCACACACTGCCAGCCCCACGCTCTGAGGATTTTTGGGCCACCCTGGAGCTTCCTGGAGACCCAGGGACATCACAGTGTCCCCCCAGGGTGGCCTGAGGGTGGGACACATCTACCCTGAGGCTGGAGCTTCACTGTGGATGTTGTGGTTTGACCCCTGCTGGCAACTCAGCCCCACTCAGCTGCTCTGTCATTCCCCCCAGGTGGGATGGGGGAGAGAATTGGAGGGTTAAAGTGAGAAAACTCGGGGGTAGAAATGAAGACAGCTTCATAGGAAAAGCAAAAGCTGCACAAGTAAGCAAAGCAACAGAAGGAATTCTTTCACCACTCCCCACAGGCACTCAGGTGTTCAGCCACCTGCAGGAGAGCAGGGCTCCATTGCACGTCCTGGTGACCTGGCAAGACAAATGCTATCCCTCCGACTGTGCCCCTCTTCCTTCTTCTCCCAGCTCCCTCTGCTGAGCATGGTGCCACACTCCTTTCCCCTGGTGCCACGGAGGGATAAGACAGGAGGATGTGCCAGGGATGATACAGGGACACTTGGGGACACGTGTGGTGGCACGATCTCCACTCTGAGCTGGGACAGGGTCTGGGGCTGGGCTCCCCAGGAGGGTAACAGGTCAGGACTGAGCTTGCCCAGATCTGGGGGTCTGTGTCAGCAGAATCAGAGGATCTCAGTGCAGCTCCTGGGGCCCTGGTGGTCCTGAGCAGCCTCCCTGGGGCCCCAGACCAGGGCTGGGCACTGCAGCTCAGCCCAAATCCAGCTGTGCTGCACCCCTGTGGTGGCTGTGCTGTGCCCCAGCAGCAGCCCTTGTCCTCCTGCTCCTGCCATCCCTGCTGGCAGTGGCAGCTCCCCAGCCCTCCCCAGTCTGCCCCAGCAGGATGTGGTGGATGTGGGGGCCCATCTGTGGCTAATGGGGTCCCCAGAAGCACAGAGAGGATTTGGCAATGATTCATGTCCCAAGGATGGGGAGGTGGGGAGCAGTTGGATTCTGCTGATCCCCTGTCACCCCCAAATGTGCTGCCATGCTCACCATGAGCAGCTGGGGAAGCGGTGGGGGGAGCAGGAGGGCAAAGCATCCCCTGTGTCCCCCTGTCCCCAGAGCCCTGTGATGCGCCTGCAGCTCCAGGAAGCTCTGCAGTGGCCCAGGTGCCCTGATGTGGCCAAGCCTGTGTCTGGCTCCTGCATGGTGCCCGCAGCACCCACACACCTTGGTGCTGCATTGGGCCCCGTGGCAGGACACCCAGAGGTGTCAGGACACAGGGAAAGGGACGAGAGGGGTGGCGAGGACAGGTCTGGTGGGAAAAGGGTGCGTGGCAGCGCGGGCACCTGGCTGGGACACATGGGGGCAGAGGGAGAGCTGCCAGCACCAAAGGTTGCAAAAGGGACGAGGTACCCCACAGCCTTTCCCCAAATAGAACCATTTCCCCTGATTGCCACACGGCACAGGGACATGCAAGGACGAGCAATGCTGGCTGGTGCCCGGACTGTGGCTTTTGCCCTCCCAGAACTGGGGCAGTGGCAGAGTACCCATGTCCACAATTCCCTGGGGGCTGCAATGGCTCTGTGCTGTTGCCACGGGAGTTACATCATGGAGTCAGGTCCCTGTCCCTGTCCACATCCCTGCTGAACTCAGGGAGAGGCTGGGGGAAGAGCGTGTTCCTGGGGATCTCAGTCTCTGAACACCAGCAGGCTCCATTGTCCCCAAACACCCACGTTCCAGGGTATTTCCAGTGAGATTTCCATATGTGTGCAGAAGGGGTTGCTCAATGTCCCTGGAGCGTTCACGTCCTGGGCGCATGGCAGCGAGAATGAGGGGAGGTGACGCTCCCCTGCAGCCTGGGCAAACTGGGGGGCAGGAGCTGGACCCAGAGCCACTGAGCCCCAGAGCTGAAGTTGTTTGGGGACTGAGATAATATAGGACAGGATGGGAGAGACCCTGGGCACCTCTCCTGCTTGCTACCCCCCCGTAGTCCCTGGCATGGGGGGCAGCGGGACCCCCGGCCAGCTCGGGCGAAGGCCACGGGGAGGCTGGGCCAGGAGGGATTGCACAGAGCCAGGGACACAGCATGGCCCAGCCCCAGCTGGGCTGGAGCCAAGCCCCACCCCAAGGCCATCCAGCCCAACCAGGGCTGCCAGGGGAGGACAGCAGAGGAGGGACGTGCCCCGGCACCGCATAAAAAGCCCCAGCAGGCACTCTGGGGAGCAGGTGACACTCTCAGAAGGTCCCAGAGCAGTGCTGCCACAGCTGTAGGAGAAGGGCCATGGAGCAGTACTTCTCAGCCACCCAGAAGATGGAGCAGGAGGTGATGTTCCCCAGCCTGCTCCGAGGGGTCTTCCCGCAGCAGGAGGGGGCAGCCCCGGCCGCGGAGAGCCGCACGGACCTCTACGAGCGCTACCAGCTCCTCAAGGCCATCAAGCCCATGGTGGAGAAAGGCCTGGCCTCCGTGGGGGAGCAGAGCCCCACCGGGGCCGACAGCGACACGGACACCTCCTCGGACAGCAGCGAGGCCGGGGATGCCCAGCTGGAGGAGCGCCTGTCCCACCACCTGACCGGCCTGCAGCAGGTGCTCACCCACCTCACCAGGGACACCAACGCCCTGACGCGGAGGTACAGCCAGATCCTGGAGCAGATCAACCTCAGCGAGGGGCAGCCCAGCTGGTGACCCTGTCCTGGCCACCAGGTAAGAGCTGGGGGGAGGCAGAGTCCAGGGGCAGCAAGACACTGAGTGTCCTCCCTGGAGAGGTGCCCAGCAGTGCAGGGGTGGGGACCTGCCGGGAAGGGCCTTTGGATGGTGGCTGCCTCCTCGGCTGGGGTGGATCTCCCTCTCCATGCTGGAGGAAGGAACCCATGCCATGGCTCTGTGCAGACACTGCAGGGGTTCAGAGTCTATGGACTCAGGGCTGAGGGACCGTGTGTCCCCCTGGGATGATCCTTGGAGTTAAGGAATGCTGGTGTTGCAGGACAGGTGCAGGTGTCAGGAAGCACGAGACGTCCCCGTCGCTGAGCATCGCCGGCTCTTCCCAGTCACGCTCGCGTTCCCCGCTCTGTGGCAGCTGATCTGATCTCCCGGCGCTGGCACTGACACTGGAGATGGTGGCGACCACTGGAGAACCAGATGGTGCCTTATCCTCATAGGAAGAAGCACCTGGCTGTGCCTGAAGTCCATTGGAAGAGCTGCAGGCTCGTGCCCTGCTCTTTATTTTCAAAGAGCGGCACGGAGCTGGGAGCGTTCTGGGGTGGCCTCGACCTCCAACAGTCCCCTGAGGCTGCCAAGCCCTTCTCCAGCTGGTACCTGGACTCCAAGGGCATTTCCCCCTGTTTCTGCTAATAAAAGAATCCCTGTGAAGCCATTGTCAGTGTGGTGCTTGCACTCCTGGAGCGCCCAGTGAGGGGCAGGGGGAGGTCGGGGAGGGAAATTTCCAGAACATTGCTGGGCAATTAGAAAGGGACAAAGGACCCCAAAGTCACGGCATGGTTTGGGTTGGAAGGGACCTTCAGAGACCCCCTAGTGCAATGCCCTGCTCTGTGCTGGGATGCCTTGCACTAGACCAGGTAGCTCAGAGCTGTGTCCAACCACAGGGCCTGTGCAAACTCACCGGGCAACCTGTTCCTTGGTGGCACCAGCCTCAGGCTGAGAAGTGTCCTGCTTATGTTGACAGCAGCAGCACAAAAGCTGTGCCTGATCTCTGTGCACAAAGAAAAGTCTGAATCTGCCCAACACTCGGCCCAGCCATGCAACAGTGAGGGGCAGCAGAGCTGAAGGTCTCAGCACCTTTGGGTGGTAGGCTCCCTCGAGACCCCAGCCCCATGGCCAGACATCCCAGCTTTGGGATACACTGGAGATTCCCATCTCCTGTCTCCTGATCTGGCCATTTCTCTCAGCTGCTGAGACCACTCTGGCTTTGGCTTGTCCTGCCCAATGTGGGCAGCAGGGAGAGGGTCTCCAGCCAGCTGTGGCTGAGTGAGCAGCTGAGGGGACTGGGGGCTCTGGAGGGGACAGCTGAGGCCAGACCCAGAGGTGCCCCCCATCTGAAAGGGTGCTGGTCAGGTTCAAGGCAGGACAAGGACAGGTCTGAGGGGTTTGGGGCAGTCACAGTTATGGGAGGTGTGTCAGCAGGAGATGCTGGGGTCATTTGGAGATACATGAGGTGACATTTCCCCCATCCTGAGCCATGGCTCGGGATGGGCTCCCCTGGAGGATGGTGAGTTTTGGGGCAGGCTTGCCCAAGCAGCGGCCCTGTGGCCACAGAGCCCCAAGGAGCTCATTGCAGCAGCACCCAGAAGTTCTGCTTTTCTAGGAAAGCAGCTGCCAATCAGCAAGGTCCCCACATGAGGGCAAACACAATTCCCTGCAGCCAGAGTGAGGTTTTCAGAGCTGACCTGCCCTCTGTGTCCCTCCTCAGCCTGGGCAAAACTGCAGCCTGGTCTTACCCAGAGGAAAGGGAGCCTGAGGGGCACAGTGGGAGAGACCTGGGCCATTCCCATTGCAGTGGCACCTCTGGCTGGGGCATGATGGAGCTCTGCCTTTGGAGCTCTTCTGCCTCCACGCCGGTTGCAGAGCCAGGTGTTGAACCATAAGGAAGGGATGGAGACTGGTTCCTGGTGAGGAGAGGACCAGAGAGGGGGTTCCTCTGGTGGTTTACCTGGCTGGAGCTCAAGGGTGGGATCTGTGTCCCCTGGGGAACACAGCTGGCTGTGCTGGTTTAGGCAGGGGTAGTGATGATTTTCTCCATCGTGGCTGGTATGGGGCTGTGTGTTGTATCTGTGCTGAACCTAAGGTTGATAATGCACTGATGTTTTGGTGTTGCTGAGCAGGGCTTGCATAGAGCCCAGGCCTGTGCTGCTTTCTGTACTGCCACAGTGGTGAGGGGACTGGGGTGTGTGGGAAATTGGGAGGAGATACTGGTGGGATAACAGATCCCAACTGCCTCAAGGGATATTCCAGACCTTATGACATCATGCTCAGTACAGAAAGTGGGAGGAAGAAGGAGGAAGCAGGAGACTTTTGGAGTGATGGACTTTGTTCTCCCAGGTCACTGTTACCTGCAATGGAGCCCTGCAGTCCTGGGGATTGCTGAACACCCACCTGCCCGTGGGAAGTGGTGAATGAATTCCTTGTTTTGCTCTGTCTGCATGAACAGCTTTTGCTTTCCCTGCTAAACTGGTTTGATTTCAGCCCACATTTTTTGTAGTTCTTGCCCGAGATTTTCTCTCTGATCCCACTGGTGGGGCAGTGAGTGAGTGGCTGTGTGGGCCTTGGTGGCTGGTTGGGGTCAAACCCCAGGGGTGTGACAGCAAGGGACACCTGCAGGCACCTGCAGCCATGGCTTTGTGCTTGGGCAGCGCTCAGCAGCTGCAGAGGCTCGTGGTGGCCCAGGGAAGTGTCACAGCAGGACACAGGGGGAAGCACTGACCAGGGCTGTCAAACACGACAATGAAGACGCAGCATGTCCCCAAAGGCGGTGACCTGGGACGGCTGGAAGGGCTTGCTGACGTGTTGTGGGCCGCTTGCATCCCCCAGGACCTGTGGGTGTCTCTCGGAGAGCCGCTGTCCCTCCAGCTGGCCCCGAGCCCGGTGTGTCACAGGAGCCTTCTGCCTGCTCTGATTGCAGGGCATTGCATCACGCTGCCCCAGGGGTGCGTCAAGCCCTGACCGTGCCCTGCTGCTGGCCACTGCTGCTGGCCACTGCTGATAAGAGATGTTAGACAGTCACAGAAAAGGTCTTTGTCCCGGGATAACCCAGCGCTGGTCCCAGAGGGATGTTGGCAGACAGGACAGATCAGGCTTCTCTGGTGTGGCAAGGGTGCTGGCTCTGTGCTGCCCTGGACAGACTCCCAGGGCAACCAGGCTGTTGCTGCCCACCACGGGGAAAGATCTTCTCCTTACACATTGTTCAGGCAAATCAGGGTTGCAGCCTTTCTTTTAAATCTGTTTAGGGACATCATATCCATCAGAGAGCTGTGACCTGGCACAAGGCTCAGTGTCAGGAAGACAAGAGATAAAACCCAGTTTTGACCAAAATCCTAAATGAATAAGAATCCCCAAATCCCACATCAACACAACCTCCTTGCCTCCAGTGTTTGGATTCAGGTGCCAGCAATCAAATGAGGAAGCAGAAAGTTCCTTATTATCAGCAAAGAAAAAGCAACATAATAATAAAGGACACTGAGATGGAATTAATTAGGAAGAGAATGTATTTTGTTAGCTAATCAGAATGCGTTTCACAGAGAGGCTTTGGGTACAGCATCTACAGGGGCTGTCCAAGAACATGTTCAAGGGTCAGGAGAATTGCCACTGAGAAATAAAAAGGATGAACTAACAGAACTGCTCTCTGGAATTTATACAATATATGTCATGTGAACAACCTTCCACTCTTGCAATTAAACCAACTGAAAAAAACATTAATCAAAGTTATTGTTCTGTTACAAATATCAGTCATCCACGTATTGACAAACCATCAAAGAACAGAAGAGCAAATAATTAAACACTAACTATTTAATCAAGCTTTTATTACATGAAAGTGAGTTAAGTTTCATATTTTAAGCCATGGACGGTTCAAAAGTTGCAGCCACCTTGCCAAAGTTCTCAGGATGGCAAGAATTTATCCTGTGACGTGTGGCCACTGGAGAAATCCTCAGCGAATTGGGTGGAAATCCTCCAAGAGCTGCCCTATTCTTTTCTTTTCTGCAAGAGGTGGGAAAACCTAATCAGCATTTGAGATCGATTCAGAAGATGTTTCATATTAAATCTTTCAGGTTAACAAAGCCACCAAAAATCTGATTTTTGCTACCCACAGCAAACCATTAGGTTGTTCTTGTCACTAAATGTACAACATTTTTTCTTCCATATGGCTCTCCACAAGTCCCTGTGGAGGAATCTCAATAGTAACAGTTTTTTGTTGCTACATCCTCCTTCCAACATGGCATGATGCAGACCCCAATCCAACAGCCAGAGTCACCCAACTGTATTGTATTACAAAATTGACTATTATCACCCAAAGTTGCCATTGCATCGTTGGGCTCACTGACTACATTTAGTAAAGAAACCCACTGTTCTCCACCACTGCTCTAAGCCAACACCACTTCAGGTTTTCTGCCATTCCTATTTATTTGTTTTTCACCTGTTCTGCTTGTTTTCTGAATATTCATTGTGAGATTTCTGAATCTACACGCAACAGGCATTTTACAGGAACAGACAGTACAATTGTGAAGCTACAAGAATAAAACCTGTGATTTCTAATTTCCATTATTTCTTCTTCAGCGGTACTAGTCTGGTCTATCCTTATTTTTTTTTGGCTCTGCTACTTTTGTACTAAAATGAACTTTTAGGAGGAAGAGGCGGTCGTCGATGCGTATCAACAGCTCAATGACAATGTCTATTTTCTCATCAGAAAGCCCTTTACACTGCTGCAATTTAGATCATGAAGGAGCAGGGAAGCCTTAGCCCTAAAGCAACATCTTTACACACAGGTTATGGCAGGCTGAGGTCTCTGTTAAAATACCAGCTGAGTGTACCTGTTGTTGGCTGGAAGTCCCCCGGGTGGTGCCTGATGTACTCGAAGAGCTCTCTGTCCACCTTGGCATGCATGTACTCGGCGCGTTTCAAGAGCTGGTAGCCAACAAAGTAGCCCACGGAAGCTAACAGGATCTGCCGGTGAACACCTGCAGCAGCAGGAGAGAGGAACTGTCCCCACCTCTCCCAGCTCCCTCAGGCAGGGCCCCGCTTTCCCCAGGCTGCCCAGACACTCCTCTCTCCCTGCTTCGCCCACAGCACCCACACCTCCCACGGCCCCTGCCAGCCCCCCTTCCTCAGGGCTCTTTCCCCTCCCTCCCACCCGTACCTCTCAGGGAGTCACCTCAGATCCCCTCCACCCCCAAACGATGTCCCTTTCCCAGCCCCGTCCAATTACCTCCAATTCCCCCGTGCCAACGAATTCCTCACTTCAGGGCTCCCACCCCTTGATTCCCATCCCCACGCTCACAGAGAACTCCCTTCCCCTCCAACAGCCCCCCCACCCCGAATTCCGGGCGCCTCCTCTTCCTCTCCCCGCTCCATTTACCCCTCAGTGACCCCAAGCCCCACAGCCTCCCTCCATCTGCCCATTCCCTGACCTCAGCGCTCCCTGCCCTTCCCCAGCCCCTACATCCCTCACGGCCACCCCAAATCCCATATACCCGCTCCTGCAGCCTCCAAACCTCCTCTAGCCCCTCACTCCTGGCTGTTCCCCCTTCCGTCCCCTTTATTTATCCTTCAGAGTAAACCCAAATCCCACACCCCCCACACCGTTCCCAGGCTCACATTCCCTTTACCACCCCTAGCCTCGGATCTCGGGGCCTCCTCCCCATCCCCATCCCCTGTAACCCTCAAGGTCACCCCAACTCCGTCCGCCCCCATGTCCCCTCCAGCCCTTCATTCCCAGCTGTTTCCCCTTCCCCCCTTCATTTATCCGTCCGTCCCCTCCAGCCCTTCATTCCCAGCTGTTTCCCCTTCCCCCCTTCATTTATCGCTCCGTGACCCCAAACCCCACACAGCCCCTTCTCCAGCTCCTCACCTCAGACCTCCCCTCGCACCCCGCTCCGTTCCCCCTCCCCTCAGACTCCCCCAGTTCCCCCGCACCGGCTCGCAAGACGGGGCGCTGGTTATAGGCGTTGTCCGCCAGCGCCGCCAGCCACCCCACGAACCCGAGCCACACCGAGCCCTTGTTGAGGAGCGGCGGCGGCGGCAGCGACCGCGACTCGTCGGGCAGGAACGCCATGGCTGCCGCCCGCCGAAGGTGACCGGGGGAGCGGTGCGCCGCCTGCTCCTTCCCCCGCCGGCCCGCGCCGCGCTCCTGCGTTCCGCTGCCTTCCCCGCTTATGGGTACTTTCCCCAAAAACCACCCCAAAATCCAACTCCCCACCCCACAAACCACCCCCGCCCCAAAGTCCCAGGCTCAGCGGCCTTAGCCGAGTCGGGGAGTGGGTTCCTGCAGCCCTAACCCCACTGGGTGAATCGGCCCCGCTGCAGGGCCAGCAAGGCCGATCAGGAAGTAAATTAGGGGATTAATTAAGCACTAAAATCGAACTCAATTAATTTTCAGACTCAGATTAAAGACTGAGACCTAACCCATAGTGTTAGGTTTTTCGTTTCTAATTACTACGAAATCACATTAAATCATTTGCCACTATAGCATGATTGACAGAACAGTTAAAGAAACCTGCATTAACAAAACACATCACATGTCTTAAAGGCTTCTCAGCCTCTTTCCGAAAAAATGTAGTATTTAGCCTTTGTCCATTGAAGAGGAAAGTTAATGTCTTTACAAGCAGTTTGATGGGTAAATGTGTGGGTTTTAAGTCTGAAATGGGTCTTTCTGTCCCTACTCCCTTAGGGCAGCAGGTTTGTTGCAGAGCCCAGAGAGCCCGGCTCCTGACACAGACTGCGCTCTGCACAGCCCCAGCTGCCGAGCCCCGGGGTGAAGCAGCAGCAATGTGCTCGGGGGGAATGCGCGGCAGCAGCTCGGGAAGGCCCTGCCCGCCCTGCGCCGCAGCAATGGGGAAAGGAGGAGGGCGACCTGCGGCCGGGAGCTCGGGATCAAAGGAGGCTGCGCCCTCCGACACCTGAGAGAGAAAACCCCGCGGGGGTGAGCCCCAGAGGACTCGCTCCCTTTATTCCAATAAAGCTGAAGGACTCCCCGCCTCCTTTTTGGAGAAAAACCTCTGGCGTTTGTGGATTTTCCTGACATCCACACAGGAGGAGGCTGGGCAGTTGATGCTCTGCAGTGGGAGATGCTTCAGTTAACCTGGGATTGTACAATGGCGATGCATGGCCACTTCCACTGCCATGCCCTGGGTTTAACTTCACAGAATAATGGAATGGTTTGGCTTGGAAGGGACCTAAACCGTTACCTACTTCCAACGTGCTGCCACAGGCAGGGAGAACTTCCACTAGACCAGATTGCTCTATCCAACCCAGCTTTGAACACTGCCAGGGATGGCACAGCCAGCTTCGCTGCACGGCCTCTTGGAGGATTTAACAACACGCAAAGGCACGGCTGGAGAAGAGCCAAGAGGGGTGTTTGTAGGGTTTTTTTGCCTATTACCACTTCCCCACACAGAACAGTAGACAGATAAACACACGCATTGCGGATTCCTCACCCTGAGTGGAGCTTTGAGGCTTGGAGATGAGATACAATACAGGTGCCAAGAAACATCATGGCACCACTGGCAGCCACAGCAGCTAAAAACATAGCAAAGCCCTTGATGGTGTAAAAAAGCAAAAACTATGATAAAGTAATGAAAACCAGAGTGAGAATGTCTTGAATATCAACTCACTGGCAGGGAAAACTTTAAATATACATTATAATAAATAAACATCCACAGTGATTCATCTACCAGTTGCCCTAACAAGAGCCACTCTTTTTTAACACCCCAAATATTAAAAGAACTCAAAAAGCATAACTATCCCCTTGGCTATCCTTGATGAAGAGGTCTCACTCTTCAGCTAACATGGAACGAAGTTCAAAAACTACTGTCAAAAATAATAATAGCAATAATAAAAAAATCCATCCCTCTCTCCTCCATTTTATGTCAGCACTGGAATCAAAAGCAGACCCCAACCTCAGAGCAGCATCTTCTAGGGATGGTTATGTAGGGTTTAAAAGGTATAATTATTTACTGCAGAAAGAACTACTATCCTTTGGGGAACATGATTTCACAGAGGCAGAAAACAATCCACCTTCTCCTTAAGTCCTTACAGGAACTGTGGAGACTTGGTCTTTTGTTAAGAGTTGTAGAATTTTACATGAATTACATATGCAGCCACATTATCTGGTACATTTAATAGTGTTAAAATACTTCTTCATTTGAGTAGAATGCCTCAATTTGGTCACCTGGTCTACAAAAAAGAGCTACTAGAAGAAGATTAAAACCTATTTGCAAAGTATCCATGAAACAAGGAGATCAACAGGACACGGACAGATTATAATTTGATATTTGAGTGTGCAAGAGTAAGACAAAGAATTTCAGGACAAGTTTCCAGCTACACACTACATCCTTAGTTGTGTGGGTGTCCCTCAAAAGCAGGTTTTAGACAGAAGCTGAAAAAATGCAAGAAATGCTCAAACAAAAAATACCAAGTTTTTAATTTACAAATTCCATAGAACGCAGTTACAATGGCTTTCCTACACAGCAATCATTCCTCGTAATTTGCCACAGCAACTTCTATTCAGATACAAACCATAATGGGAAAATCAGGCAGGTTTTCCTCAGGACAGAAGTCTGGACCTTGCAAAGCTTCCTAGTTTACCTGCAGCCCTCCCTGTCACTGTGACAGTCCTTCTGATCAGAGGTATCCTCGTTGGGCAGGACAGGAGCGTTGGGAGAAGAGCTCCCATGTGGCGATGGCACACGTACACTGTGTCTCATCATGGATGGCTTTGTGACAACCCCTCACCGTGCCAGGAATCCCCTCCAAGGGGTGTCCTGGGACTGGTCCCAGCACTGTGGCTTTACTCAGCCTTTTGTCTGACAGAACTTCTCTCAGTCAAGACAGAGACGTAGAGTTTCAGCCAAGCGTATGTGATTCCCAGAGCACAGTACACAGAGGTCAGCAACAGGGGGACAAAAGGGAAGTGCTGTTTCCAGGGGGTCAGGGGAAATATGATTTCACAGAAGATTTCCAAGGGCACTAGTTGGATGAGGTAGATTGTTTCAAGCCAGTTAAGTAGAGGTTTCTCTCTCCTGTCAAAGAAATTAAAAGAGAGGTAGTGTTAAAATATACATTAACTAAAAATAACTGTTCTGTTTTTCAGTTATCCCAGTGCAAAGAGTATCTCCCATTAGATCACAATAAGGTTTGAAATAACAAGTTAAGAAGTTTCAGTAGGAAAAAGCCAGAGTGTGATAACCAGGAGTACAGCTCAATGTCCTTACCAAGTTCCAGGATGCCTTTGAAACCTAAGGAGAAACCTCATTAATTGCTCTGCTTCACCTCACTCTATTTCAGTGAAATGAACAGCCCTTCATAGAAAGATTCGTTCCACCAAAGTGTTCTACAACCACAGACTGGAAATGTCAGATTTTTTTAACCTCTTCTCCCAGGCTTTCTATAGGATGGACTTTCTGTGAGCTGATCTCTCTTGCAAAAGACACTGATGGCAGGAGTTCACTGCAGGGAGTTTAAAGGGAATTTCACGTTTTGGCAAGTTAAGAACAAGAAACTTGGAAAAGCTTCCTCTCTTAACATAAACTAAGCTCCTATGGAGTTTTTTAGCTGGAGCTCTTGAGACAGAATGACTGAATTCTTAAATGAAGACAATCACCTATAAAAAGCAGGTGCCTGAAGCACTGAATACACATTTACAGTACTTCATTACAAACCCTTCATTACAGCTTGGGTTTGCCCTGTAAAGTTTGGGCAATAGGGAAGTGGGGACTGCAGGGGTTATAAGAATAAGCACCATCTTTGGCCAGGTGGTAAAGAGATCCACACGCTGTGAAACTACACAGGAAGACTTCGGCAATTGTATGTTCTGCCAACCAAGTACTTGCAGCTTTGTTGACAAATTACAGCTTGCAAATGAATGTTATTTACAACCTGTCCCTTCCACACATTAAAATACTAAGTACCACTGCAAAAATCCACAGTACAATAAGATAAACAATCTGCAGACAAATCGCTGCAGTAAATGCTACAACACTGAATTAAATCCTCAGGGGTTACAGCATCACAACTCCATGCTTTAACAGGACATGAGGCAGGTGGGGATCTGCAGCCTCCTGGGACTAACTGGGCAGCTGTCACAATAACCAGGATGTGCTGCAATAATTCTAATTGAAGCACTGCCTCCTGAGAACAGAAGCAGCAGCATCTTTTGACTCCTAACACCTTAATTTGATTCTTCAGGATCAGTTTTCTGTGCTGTTTGTTCCTTATGACAATGGCTGTTCCCAACCCCAGAAGAAATGTTGTCGTTCCTGGCATTGAGATCAAATTTCTTTAATTACCTGAATAGAGATTTCAATGAAGAGAAGCTATAAACAGTAAACAGCAGCATAAGCAATATTTTAATTGGAAGTTCTGAAAAACAAAGAACATTATGTACTTTAAAAATTAATTATAAAAAGCTTTTGCCATATATTGTAGCATCTTTAAATCTTACTAGTCACATTTGCATTATCAGGCTTTATTTTCTCCAGACCTACATGTTTTACTACTTAGGATACCTAAATAAGCATAAACACTAAAGCAAACACCAAGCACTTGCAATACACTTACTTCCATTATCTAGAAACATACTGAACACATCCATTATAATTACTATTTGAGATAGCACTACAAGTAAGATTTTCCTTTTCTAAAGAAATCACAAACAACTGGGAAGTTACTAAAGCAAAAATGACAACCAAATCAAGACTATTGAGCTCTCTGTTGCAAACTAGATAAAAATTAACTAATAGAAGAGCATTTTACCTGGTGGTGTGAACAACAGTGGAAAAAGTGAGAAATGCCCTGTAGTTGCCAGAATCAAGTAGATGCCAGCATCCTTGGCTCTCTGAATAGACAATAAGCTAAAAACAGCAATAATTTGTTATGTTTTTTGTCTTTAAGCAAAGAAACCTAATTCCAGCAGAACACCATGCAATTCAATGAAGACTGAAGAACAAGTCAAACAGTTTCCTGGTACTCCCATCCCTGCTAACACTGGACCTGTGATGAAGTCTCCTGCTTCCAAACCACTTGGCCTCAGAGATAAAAACACAGGAGAAAAATCAGCCAGGAAACCCTCTCTCAGAAAACTACACACCCACCCACTGAACAAAACTATCAGCAAGGCCCAGCACAAAACAAGAGTTTAAATGTCTCTGAGGAAGGAAAATACAGTTTGTAGCAATACTGGTCAAGCACTCATGAACTACAGCTTCTCTTCTACTCTAGGCAGGCATGAAGCTCTTTTGGTAGAAACTGTGTATTGTTCTGGTCAAGCACAGTGCAGAAGATCCCTTTCCTCAGCTGCCTCCTGAGCAATCTATCCAGCATTTTAAAATATGAACCACAGCACTCATCAAGGTTTGAACTGTGCCCAAAACTAATTTACTTTAACTGCACTACACTGTTACAGCTTAAGGCATTCTATAAAAGAGTTCCTCTTCTGAAATATACTGAAAACAAAGTGATTCCCTTTGAGGATGCCTCAACAAGTGGCTGCAGGTTCAGTTTGGCCAACTATTTTGTACAAAATTCACTTACCTTAAAGGCAGAATAGCAAGGAGTATTGCTTTCTCATGCACGTGCCAGCCAAACATGAAGGAGCTCAACGCACAAAGAACAAGGCACTGTAGAAAGCCTCTGGGCCCTTGAGGTTTAAACCAAAGACAGAAAACAGAGGGCTAGAAACAACAGGCAAAAACAGGACTTCAGTGAAAAGCTTGGTAATCCTGAAGAAAAGCCATTGCCCAAAGACATTTGTCAATGTTACTAAACACTACTGCACCCAGGTTGTGCTTGTGTGGCACAAGCATTATATAGCATTGGAGAAAATAAATTTATTTGGAAATATGAGTAGAGCCTGAAGGATTTCTGTTGAAATATCATGAAGGAAAAGCAGACTGAAAGACCACAGCCAACTCTCTGCTATTTGTGTTACATGCAAAAATTGTCTTCCAATCTAAGCCACTAAACTTATTTTATCAGTCATTAAATATTAGTAACAACGTATTTTTTGCCCCAGAATTAAAATTCATGTGAAGTGCATACTATCAATTAAAAGTTTGTAGAGTCAAAACACATCAAATTTCAGAAAATATTAGTTGTTCTTACCAAGATAGCTATGAAAGTACAGATTAATGTTGCCAGTGGAGTCACTGAAGGGAGGACAGTGTGCTGAAACTCTTGAACCAGCCCTCCTGTCATGGAAGCTTTAGGGATTTTTTTACCATCAAGAAAATTGCACTTTAACCCTAAAAACAAAACATAAAAACCCACAGACTGATAAATACTAATAAAGAAAATGAAGTAGCTGAACTAAGTATATGGCCAAGTTTTTTCTTTATTTTTTAAAGGATGGAAGTGGATGATCTCTGACCTACTGCTGGTAACTTATGCACCACACTATGTGGACGAGCATACGATTTATGGCAATCTGAAAACACAATTTACTGCCTACATTTCAAATGGGGAAGACTAAAATCCAGAGAGCTCTATCTGCAAACAGGCACCAAAAAGCAAGATTAACATACTGACCCAGAATTGTCAGTGCTTTATCCATGGCATTATACAAAGCCCAGAAGTTGGGGGCCCAATAGGCATGGCAGAGACCTCGCTTGAAAGGGAAGAGTCGTGAAATGACTTGTGGCAGCTGACCCTACAGAAAACAAGAAGACCAAAGAAATGGCTTCTTCAGATGAGACATGGTTTACATTTTTATAACAAAATTTACTAACTGTTCAGGGGAATAACACATGAAAAAAGGATTATTACCAATACTAGGAAGGGTCCCAGTGAAAGAGCAGAAACAAGACAGACAATCAGTCCCAGAAGAGTTACATGAAGAAAGCTGAAACTTCTCCACTTCAGGGATCCATCTACAAGAAACAAAGATTAAGGAAACTGTTGCTGTGGGAAGTGGAAAGGGAGACAAAGCATTCCCTGCTGACAAGGAATTGCTAACACCTATCTAAAAGGGGTACACAGCCTTTTATTCAATATATTTAGTTCCTTCCTTCAACAGCTGGCATTTCTTTTGCCCACATTGCAGCCCCTGCATCATACAAGCTTTTAGTATTTTCCAAATTTACCTTCCCTGTTCACATGAGGAGTACCAGGCACTTTTAGTTTCAATGCTAAAAAGTGGGGAGAAATCAAAGAAGGTCTTTGAAACAGCTTCAGATACTGTCTAATTGTTCCACATCCAGAATAATTCTTATGGCTTCCAAGTGCTACCTGCAGCTTGTTCATGTTGATTTTTCTTAACAAAGAACTCTTAAAGGAACAGGAATTGTACAAAACAAATCTATTTCAAAGATCCTTCAAGATCCTACCAATTCTGCTCCCAGGCAGAATTTTTGTCTGAGGCATTTTGTTCCAACTGTACCTGCAGGCCTTGAGTGCTCCCCTGGTTCCACTGATTAACACAACGTCCCCCAAAAGCCAGTGAGGAAAACCCCATCTTACCTGCATTATTTGCAGTAAAGCAGTAGGATCGTAACAAATAAATGCCATATGCTGGGGCCACATAGATGTAGATGTGTTTGAAATGCAGAAGAACAGCAAAAAGAAGAGCACCCTCCAAATACCTTTTCTGAAACAAAACAAAACCTAAGCTCTTCTCTTTGTTGATACTTTTAATGCTCCTCTGTTGTACTCCTAAGGTGATGGGACATTTGTTGTAAGTATTAAAAAGAGTATTTACTTCAAATTACAAATTCAGTAGTGTTATGTGGAACAGGTATGGACAAGGAAACTATCCTGTCACACAGTTACCTCTTCACAGCTTCAGAAATACATTTTTTAAGGACTGGGAATCTGAAGATAAAAATGCCAAGAAATGATGCCACATTGCTCAGGGGTAACACTGGATATAGCTTTCTTATGGGGAACTGCAATGCTGTGGCATCAGCAAGCAATTATTGTGAGTTTCAAGTCTTTCACCTCCCCACAAACTCAATAAATAATTAGACATTCAGCTTCACACAGCTCAACGTGAAGCCACTACCACTGCCCACAACATGAGCAGCCCTATGAAGTGAATCAATGCACCCAAAACACACATGGCAACCAATGGACCAGAGTCACTTGGGTTTACCTGACACAGCCGAGCAACCGAAAGAAGCATCAGCCCAAAGAGGAAGCCGTTGTACTGGAAGTGAATATCTGAACTTCAATCAAGGAATAAAGCAAACTTTCTTTACTACTATGTTTTCTGGACAAGACTCAAAGTTATGAGGAATAAATTAAAATGGAATTTAAATCAAGAAAGCAACCTTAACTTCACACCACAGAGACACAAGTAATTTTTAACCTTACCTGTAAGTACTGTTAGACACAAAATACTCTACTGCTGGCATGTTACCTTGATGAAATGAAACACAACAATCTACATAAGCATTGTACAACTTCTGTAACACAAACCAAAAAAGGTTAAATCTCCACTTTAATTTTTTAGTTTCTGCCACACATTGGTTAATGGATGGTGACAGTAGCCCTCATTTTTCTACCACTTGTAAGCAGGCAACACACACAAGAACTGTGACAGAGAAAATGAAGTCCTTCCTTTAAATGCACATTGTGCTAAGACTGACTTGCAGTAATTTCAATTTCTAGAGTTATTTTTATATATATAGCACCTCTGCTGTGGAGACAGGCTGAGATAGCTGGGGTTATTTCAGCCTGAAAAAGGGAAAATGCTGGGGAGAACTTGTAGCCCCTTTAGAAGGTGCTCTGAGAGCTGGACAGACACTTTTGACAAGGGCATGGAGTGACAGGGCAAGGGGGAATGGTTTTAAACTAAAAGAGGGGAGATTCAGATTGGATATTAGGAAGAAATTCTTTATTGTGAGAGTGATGAGGGAATGGCACAGGTTGCCCAGAGAAATTGTGGATGCCTTATCCCTTGAAGTGTTCAAGGTTATGCTGAAAGTCAGCTCAAAGCTGAGGCTTTGAGCAACCTCATCTAATGGAAGGTGTCCCTGCCTAAGACCAGGGGTTGGAACTAGATGATCTTTAAGGTCCCTTCCCATCCACTCTATGATAACTTCTTTAGAAAGACTTCCTAATTCTCATATAACATTAACCAATTGAATAGAGTGTGAATCTTAAAGCACTCTGAAGATTTTCCTTGCCATGGAACAAACTTGGAACCACACCCAGAACACAGAGCCTCTTTGCTAATCCTCCTGTAGGCAGGCAGAGGAGGAACAGCCAGCAGGAACAGGCACATTGCTGCCAGACTGGTTGGTCCTCCTCCACTTCTGGCAAATCAGACCAAGAACTGATTAACTTCCATTTTGCCAAACGGTAACTCTAATAAAAACAAAGTTATTTAACTAACCCCAGGAGCAAACCCAGCAGTGTTACTTGCTATGGCAGCAATAATAATATAGGATTGTACCACACACTGTAAGAGGTTGTTAAAAAACCAAACCACAAACAACCCACAGTGGTTTGAAAGGATACGATCCACAATTAACAACCCAAAATTCCACAAGAGCAGAACTGCAAGAATAAATGTTGGTTTTTCCAGGATATCCTTAGGAGCTCGTTTTCCATTTATACATCTGCAGCACCTAAACAAGAGCAAAAGAAACAGAAGCTTTAATTCAAACATACAAGCAAAAACATTGTTGGTTTTAAGAGTTAAGAACTGCACTTACTCTGAAGTAAGCCATTTTATAAGGATGCAAGGCAATGATAAAATTCTTGCTAAATTCATCAAAGGCAGGCAGTATCATGAACAAAGTTTAATAAAAAAGGGATTTGCAATTTCAATAGCTGTGGTGTGTTCCACATGCTAAAGCTTACATTACAAAACAGCCTCAGGTTCAAGTCTTCCATTCAGTTAAGTGTGAAGCTGTTAGAGCCTGCCTGCCACAATGAGCAGTGTATTGCTACTTTTGGAGACAATAGGAGTTGTACTTAAGGTCCTCAGCTGGACATGAACCTTTCCCTGGATACCACTGCCCCTTGCCATATTATGAGTTATTTCTGTTGGTTAAAAACAACTTACTGCTTTTCACTGTGAAGCAATTGGTTCATATGACTTCTGAAAGCAGCCTTAAATCACGTTACAAAATTACAGATGATCTGTGTTGAAATACTATAAGTACAAATTCCCTGCCATGAGCAGAACACCTTCCACTAGACTGGGTTGCTCAAATCCCCATCCAGCCTGGCAGAGGGCATATACCACCTCTCTTGGCAAACTGACCCTGTGCAGACACCAGCCCTGAGCCTTCAGCCTCACATTCATACATCTGTGAGTCAAGACAATAAAAGGAAAGGAAGTCACAGTGCCAAGCTAGCCCATTTCAAAGAAAGAAAGTAAATAAAGGAGCTTAGGCAGTGCTCCAGTCAGAGAATTTCCTACCCAGGTTTTGAGCAGAAAGAATAAAATTATATAAGACTCTTATAGCCCAATCATTAAGGTAGGCAACATATTTCTCAGAATACCTCCCCAGCTCTACTCTTTAGGGATAAGGTAAATAATTCTTCACAAAGTCAGGCCACACTGAAAGCATCAAATCCTAATTATATCAGTCTTGGAATAATCAGTTTATCATCAAAAACACTGGAGCAACTTTGCATATTTGATGATACTGCCATTTTGTGACAGATTTCCTTTATGCTTCTGCTCTAGAAGAACAGAGTAATAAGAAAAATAACAGGAAACAACCTGTTCTGAGCACACCAGCTGTCCTGCAACTCCTACAAAAGGAGTCCAGTGACAGAAGCAAACCCAAGTATAACACATGAAACAGCAGCTGGTGTCCGAGTGCCTGCAAATCCATCACATGTAGTGCAACTGTATCTCCAAGAAGAACACATTATCTTGTGTTTAGCAGCATATTCCAAGATTCTCCTTGAACAGATTCAAGCAACTTGGGCATTTCCCTTCATTTACAAGCTTATTTGTACAAATAGTTATTTGTTGTGGCTACAGAACAAGCCCACATACGACAGACTGTCCACTGTCCCTAAAATTAGAACATTAAGACTTACTCATGGACTGCATATATGAAGAGGGTATCTGTAAAGATGACAGAAAGCCTTTGGAAGAAGATGGTTGCACGACTGGTGTAATTCAAGTTTTCAACAACCAACATCTGCGGGTCAAAGTACTTGGCAATGTGAGAAAGTGCATATTCAAACCAAGCAAAAAATGGTGGATAATCCAGGGTCCATTCTGAGGTTGCCTAAAGACAAAATAAGATTTAATAGTTTATAACAAACCACGCTGTTTGCAGTCCCTCAGGTACAGCTCACTGCAACAAACCAGCAGATGCATTTTCTCTCAGTAACCTCTATGTAACTCAAACCACACCACAGTCAGTAGCCAGCTCTGAGGTGCTTTAAGCTGTTCTCCTGCAGTACTGGTAGAGATGTGACATCTCTGAATTAGCAGGAAAAGATTACAGAGCATTTTGTGTATCTGCACCTAACCAGTATGTAACTGTTTGCAATCTATAAATCAACTAACAGTAAAAGGGCCAATATTACAAAATCTCAGTAAAATACTTTAGAGCCAATATTTGTGTATATTAGAGTGATCACCAAAAAAAATCAGCCTTGCTCCAGCCTCAAAATTAATTTCACTCCTCAGTTAACAAGTCTTAACAAGTCTCATACAACTGTATCAAGATCAAATGGCATGATGTGATCTCTTCCCATAAGGACAGTTGTTATGTCCTCACCAAGAACTAACTCCTTGGCTGTGGAGGAGGGATGAACAGAGCAGGTTGGGATAGAATGTATTTTTCAGTGAGCGTGTTCCCAAATGCTTATGCTGTATTGATGAAAGGCATCCTGTGTTCTGGCATGGGGTTAATGCTGGCATTATAAAAATCTGTTTGTAAAACAGTCCTTGGATCAGTCCTACAAAGTTCTGACCTGCACAAATCATTTACTTCTAGATGCTCATGTGCAGTACTAGACACTACAGTATCTGTCCCTGTACTCCAGCAGGTACCAGGAGACAGATTAAAACCCAATTAGGTGGGCTGACTCTATGACAAACTTAAAGGTGCTTCATCCAGATAAAAATCAATGCACACGACTAGCACACCAGCAAAGGCTCAGAACTTTCATACAGGGATTGATTTCATAATGGACAGAGGTAAAGACCCATTAGCATGACTCACTATTCTGGTAACTGTGTATCACCAAAGAGAAGAGCACAGACACCAGCAATATAAGAGTAGGATGCAACTTATTCCTGTGCTACATGGCCTTTCCAATAACCCACTGCCTTAATTTCTTTTCCCATTTCACCTTTGTAAGTACTTACAGCTTCCCCAACTAATTTTCATTTTTTAGCTAAATGCTACTCTGGGCCAGCAAACTGTGATCAGCATCTTTTTGTCCCACTACATGGCAGTCACCAACCATCTCTTCCAGCATTCACAAGGTCTGTCATACCCAATGTGTTTGCAATTTACACTCAGCTAAAAAACAACCCAAACATGTCCTTACCTCGTAGTACCACTGAGAGAGGGGCAAGTTGTGGGTGATGGCAAGCCAGTTCCTATGGACTTCGAAATCTGTGGAGTAACTACAGAAGGTGCATGTTACGAGTCACATACATGCATGCACTTAAAAGGGAAAAATTTCAGAGCACATCACCACATAAAGGCAAGAAGGAAGCCTCAGTCAGCTCTAGGACACCACTGTGGTCAAGTAACTGAAACAGTAACAACCATGCTGCTCAAGAACTTTGTGCCACAGATGTACCACAGAAGGGTTTGGGCTGGGAAAGACCCTAAAGAACATCTCATTCCAAACACCCTGCCATGGGCAGGGACACCTTCCACTAGAGCAGATTTCTCAAAGCCCCATCCAACCTGGCCTAGAACACTTCCAGGGACAGTGTATGCTCAGCTTCTCTGAGCCACCTGTGCCAGTGTCTTATCAATCTCACAGTAAAGATTTTTCTCCTGACATCTGATCTAAATCTATCATTTTATGTAGTTTAAAACCATTCCTCCTTGTCCTATGACTGACCACGTAAAAAGTCACTAATACAGGTGCTTATAGGGCAGAACTATTTATAGCTTGGCTTTTTCAGACAATTTATACGAAATTCCAAGTTCCAGCTGAAGTTTAAAAGCAACTTCTTTGGGTTTTTTTTTTTTTCAGTATAAAAACTTTAAATTACAAAACACGAATGCTTCAGCACACTAAACGGCCTTCCCGAGCAGCCGGAACGGGCCAAAAGGGCTTCCGAAGAAGAAAGCAAAGCCGTGCCACGCGGCGGAGGCAGCGCCGCCTCGCTCCCCTCACGAACGCGGGGGTCACACGGACCCTCAGGGCCTCCTCAGCACCGCGGCGCCACGCTGCCCGCCGCCGGCCACCCTCGGGGGGTTCGCGGCAGCCGTATGCCACCCACCCCCATCCCGTCCCACCCCGTCCCGTCCTGTCCCGTCCGGGGGGGGCAGGGAAGCTCCTTACTAGGCGGGGATGAGGAGGCACTTGAGGAAGGACACGCCGAGCGCCAGCGCGCGGAACCAGCCGCGACCGCCCGCCGCCATGGCGCGCGCCCCCTGCCCCGCGCCGGCGCCGTCCCGCGCATGCGCAGCGCCCGCCGCGCGGGTTTGAAGCGCGCGCGCCTGCCCCGGCCGCCCGCTCGCGGCGTCGGGAGCGGGGCTGCGCGTGCGCAGGAGGGGCGGGGCGCTGTGAGGCGCTGGAATGGGCACGAGGAGGAGGAGAGGAAATTTAAGTTGGGCATCAGAAATTCTTTTCTGTGAAGGTGGTCAGGCACTGGCACAGAAAACAGTTAATGATTAGCCTGCACGAAGACAGATCAGGAATCCAATAAGAGAACACCCGAGACCAAAAATCACCACTGCATCAAGAGGCGCGAGAAGAGCGTACTGAGGATATAAAAGCTCAGGGACTTCTTTGTTGAGTGTCCCTCTGTGCAGACACCCAGCTTGAGCTGACCTGCTGCTGTACCAGGTTACTACTATTTACTTCTAGAAATCCAGCAGCTGGGACTGCTGCAGGGAAGCTCGGGTTGAGCCCGGAGGAGGAGGGAACATGCCTGGCAGTGAGTGTGGGTGAGCCAGGAGTTGGTTGCTGCTGTGGGGCCACCCAACCTCCCCTGGGCAGAAGCTGCTTTGACATACACCAGCTGAGTTCTGCTCCAGGGAGGTGCCATCTCCAACCTGTGTTCCTGGTGTCCAAGTCAGCTTCCAGGTACAAAGGGCTCTTTCAGAGCAACAGGCTCAGGTTTTTTTTAATACCTTCCTGCCGGCCTGGAGAGTGGATGCATAGGCTGATGGATTTTTAGCTTCCTTTATAGCAAACTTAAGTCTATCTTAGAGTAGTACTTTGTAGGAGCTGCATGGAATCATACAGTTAACACGTTCAATGTTTATTTTCCTCTACAGCAGCAATGTATTATGGTTTGCTCAAGCTCAGGAACTAGAGACAAGTCTAGCAGCAGTAAAGCATCAGGGTTTAAGAAGGATTCTCACTAGAAAAATGAATACTGTGTTTATAAATGTTTGAAACATAAATGACCTAATACATTTTTAATGGTTTTGATTATTTACAAAGGCTTGCTCATCCAAGTTTTCTTCAACTGCACTAATTCCTGGGGAGCTTCTTGCAATTCCCAGCCACTGAGAGGTTGAGGTAAGCATTACACGGAAGCAATGGTTAGAGAAAGTGAAAGCTACAGGTGCAGCAAGCATCACTCATGCTTTTTTCTCAAGAAGTAGGTCAGGCAGAGCACTTCCTGCTTCATTCACATTTTATTTACTGCTTTCTAAAATACATATTAGTAACAGTTCACAGAAAGAGTTACAAGCAGAGGAACGCAGTCAGATTTTTAAATGTGATAGCCCTCCAGGCCCTCTGTGAAGGTGGTAAGCAATAAAGACCATCTTTTCACACTTTTCAAACACTATTGATTCAAAAGCACGACTTTTAGTGAGTTGGGGTCTAAATTCTGATCAATGGGAAAATCCTGCAATTAGGAGCATTTCATACATATGAAAATACTGAGGGGAATGCCACGAGGATGAGGAGAAATTATTAAATATAGCCCTCCCCTATAGCTTTTTTTTTTCTTCCAAATTCACAGGGAAAGCATTCCTTGTGTTACTCCCAAATGAAGCTGTGAGCTTGCTCAGGATATTTAGACACGATCAGCCCTTCTTGCACAGACTATCTGTGACTGCCTGTACTAATTCACTTATGAGACTGTTCCTGGGAGGGCCCCATATTAGAACTGCTTGTACCCTGCATGTTTGTGTCCATCAGCATCTGGATGCAGAATGTTTCAAAATACACTGAAATTCTGAGCAGTGGCACCAAGTTCTGCAGGATGGGGTGAAAATAAAACTGCCCAGAGGAGTCTTCTTCATAACTTCTCCATTAATCTGTGAAGTATCAGAAGATCCTAGACTTCTTTTCCACAGTCTGTGGCTGAAGGCAGTATTTGTCACTACTACCAACATTATATACGGACTCCACCAGACTTTCCACCTCACCTTTTATTCCTGGGAATAAATCTGATTGACTGCAGATAATTGCTGCCAGTGAACTGAAGGAGCAAATTTATACTCAACAACACAGTTATGAAGTTCTAAGTACAGCAGTGCACATGTTTGGTGATTTGAAGCACATGCAAATTGAAGCAGAGCTCCCTGTTCCCGAGAAGCTACTAGCATGTCTTGGCATGACCCATATTTAAAGTGCACAATAGACTAAAACTGGAAAGGACCAGGGTATCATTCTAATCGGACTACTGTAGCAAAATCTTTGTCTCCATTGTTATCTTGCTGGGGTTCTTTTTCCTGAGCACATCAAGATATTTTTATTCTCTCCCTTCTAAATCCTGGATTTCTTGTTAATGCGAATTCTTTCAGATCTTTATACAGCTACTTCTTTTATTTCTTTACCACTGTCTGTAGAAACAAACACGCCTCCCGGCAACTCCTCCCGGCCTTTAACAACTGTATAAACTGTATGAGCTGTATAAAAATTATCTCTTATTATTTATATACAGTTTCAGTCTCGTCATTGTAACTGGACATTGTTAGATATTTAAGAGAAATCAAGCCTAAAAATATGTAAAGAAATCCATGACTGATTCTTTCTGGAGTCTGTTAAGATGTTTTGTATTAGTCTTTTTGCCATGTAAGAAATACCACTGTGCCATGCACATGTCCAGATCTGAGAATGCCATTAGACTACAGCTAAAATCTTGTTTATCATCTGCCCTAACTCTGGTATTCTTCTCCCTTAACAGTACTGAACACTCTATTCAGTGGTCATTTAGGAAAAAATAAAAGAGGCCATTAAAAAAAAAAATTGCAGGGCTTGGCCTTATTTTGTACACTATTGAGGGAGGCAGGCATATGGCAGAATCAGGAGTTATGCACCAAGATGTAGAAGAAAACAGACACAAATTTTTAAGGGAAGAAAATGTCACTAGATCCTTTCCAGGAATAAAAATGTTTGTTCTGAGAGTGAATATTCCACTCAACAGTGAAATAATTTTTAGATGGTACTGGTAATAAATGCCAAGTGCTTTTCATGACTAGTAATGGGATCGTGCTATACTTAGTATGGCTTTGTGCATGTTTGCTTCTATTCAATTCAGGAAAACTCTTGAGAAGAATCATTATCAGTGCTGTTGACTGGTAAACAAAAGCAAGTTACACCTCCAGGGCTCAGAAAAAGAAGGTAAACAAAAAAACAGCTATTCAGATAAAATGCAAACAAATGCTCTGTAGAGAGACCATTCCGATAAACAGTCATTATATCGTAACTCAGACTGCAGAATGCGGGAGCAGCTATAAATTGAGCTTAGTGTGGAGTCTGAAATAGCAGCTGCGTTTGTAGAACATATGTTTGACTGCAATCACAAGTGATTCACTTAACCACCCATTTTCAGTATAAATAGTACCTCATACTTAAGGATGTTTGGTGCTTAGCAAGTTTGAGGTACCTCAAGTTTTTCTGTTCCTCCCAAAGCATGGCTTCACTCATGTCTTTATACTGGTAGGAAATTCTGCATCTATCTACATATATAAAAGAGAGACATCTTTTATATATCTTGCATATATAAAAGAAAGGTATCTTGCATCTCTGACTTAATAAATGACAGAGATCTGGGGCCAGCTGTACCTTTCACTGACTTGGTCGCATGAGTACAAATACATGCGTATTCAATTTGTTTGTCTTTTACATAACGGACTGATAGGTTAAAGCACTCCAGGTGAAGATGTGAGTCCAGTTCTCCCCTACAGACTCCTCTTACTTGCCTTTCAAAAAAAAAAAAAACAACCCAGTAATGATTCAACTCTCCCATGGAATATTTTATTTTGCTGAAACAGAATGGAGCGGTACTGACCCCGAGCTCTAAAATGTGTAGGTCAGACCTTCCCCCCTCCACCCTTCCAAATGAGATCTAAGCCCACTGTTCTTACCTTTGGATAAACTCAAGCTGACAGGAAACAAATTCCTACTGGTGAGTATTATTTTAGTCATGACATACAAGAGCTCCAGTTGCAGATCATTTAAAATCTACTCTCAAGGGTATGGGTTAAAAAGAAATACTGTCAACAGTCCCCAAAATCTCTGTTATCATAAAGTCAGCAACAGCATACCTGTTTCAAGTCATAAATTTGATGAAAGAGGGTTCATTTCACAGATCATAATTGTATTACCAGGACAGATCATCCCTGTCAGTGTCTAGCTGACTGGCCAACTTCTGCTTTGTAATTCAGGACTGGGATGGAAAAAAAAAAAGTTCCTCCTAATGCAACTAAATATAGAACATGGTGACTCAAACTGGAATTTGGTCACAAAATTCTGTTTACAATCCTCAAAATACACAAAATTTACCACGCTTAGTGGTTCTGAGGGCTCCAAGCCCAATCAGTGCTTTCTGACAACATGGTCCCACGTATATCATGCTGGTTTAGCACCAAGTCAGACAAAGGGCAGTGGTTTGTAACAACTGCAGAACGTGCATTTTACCTATCAGCATGCTGATTTGTGTTGTTCATGCAGTCACAGTTTGGGACAGTAAAAATATATTGATCACACTGGTTTTTTACAAGAAAAAAACCCAACTTTTTTAAGCTTGTTCACAGGTCAGCTTAATTTAACAACAGAGTAGTTACTTTGGGAAACAAGAACATGCGCAGTACTGAGCTTTGTAGCCCTGTGCTAGAAACCTTTGGAAGCACTAAAACTCTAAATGCAAAACTTAGTTATTGCATTTTCCCTTCTATCTCATTAAAGATACCTGAAAATGTTCCAGAGGGCCTCTCATGCACTCACAGCAATCTGGTCAGGGAAATACAATTAAGATACTTTTAAACCTAATTAGCTGAGAAAGAACCATCTTGAATGTGGCACAAATGATGTTTAGAGACAACATGCAGCTAGTGAGTTATGATCTTCATTACAGCACAGGTGTGTAGGGAAGAGTTTGACCTCTGGTTTCCCACTGCCTTCCCTCCAGCAAGCTGACACTGAAGCCAAGCAAGCGGGTAAAATTCTTTTAGTTACCTGACCATTTCACAAAGATATTAAACAAAAAAAGGCTCAATGAACCAGGATAGGAAATATGACCCTCTGTTTCTACAATGAAAAATATTAGGTGTAACCTGGTGAGAATGTTGTCTTTTCAAACAAAATCCATCCTACCCAGAGAGCATCCATCCCATGCATTCCAGGCACTGCTGAAGGGAGATATTTCCGAAAGAGGCTCGAATGTTTAAAAGACCTTTGGGGGCCTCTGCCCCAAAATCTGTCTTCACCTTAGAAAGTTTCAGCAGCATCCTCCAGACAAATAGTAACATTGTAAGAGAAAGAAAAGGACTAGTTGTCTCGGATGAGTTTGGAATGTAAAAGAAAAGGTTTAATCTTCTTGGTTTGTAGTAACGCCATTCTCTCTTCTATAGCTTCCCTGCCAGTCACATTATTCCAACATGACTTCCCTGAAAGCACAATAAAGCAGGGGCTTCCTCACAGCGTTCAGAAAAAAACCCAAGTCAGCTTCACAGGGTGACAGAAATGCTTCGTTGAACCCAAAGAGATGGGATCCCTTGCTCATTTGCAACTTGCACCATCCTTTACGGCTGTACTGAGTGCATGTGGGAAGGCTTCTTCTCTGCGGATCCAAACAAGCTTCTTGAACGCTCTGCACAGGTGATACAGCAAGACGTGGCAAATGCGCTCCTGGGGCTGTCTGCTGCACTGCAGCTCCATGGTATCCTTCACTGCATCCGTGCTCCAGATACGTTCCCAATCACGGTTACCAAACCCTTGCATCCCCTGCAATGCAGGTTAAGGATCACTCATTTTCCAACTGGAAAACGTAAAGAGGACAGAAGTTAAGTGATTTCCCCCAGAATTGTACAGCAGGGCAAAGGCAGAGACAGAGCCAGTCCTTAATTCAGGTGCTAGACAATATTGCTTCTGTCTGGAATACGGACACCTTCTGAAAGGTTGCATTGGTAAGTACATTAAAGGAAAATCATCTCCTTGTTAGTGACTCTTAATCCAGATAAGCATGATTCCGAATTAGGCTGTAAGTGTGTTTTAAAGGGAAACACTTAACCTGTGTTATCTCCATGCTGGCACCACAAAAAACAGCCATTCCTACTTGTACCGAATTAGGCGAATAATCTTATTATTCATGAAATCTGAAGTATGTGGATGAGCAGAATCTATGCAGAAACCATCACTCATGGCTATTTTCAGCACTTCTTCCACAAAGACCTGGAAACTATTGATTTGCTTATTATCTGGCACCACCCAGAGTCTCTTCAAGTTCTGCCTGGTGTACTCCTCTTCAGGAAGGCCATCCACACTCGCAACCCAATCTAAGGTCAAGTGGTTGGGGTCCTGCAGGTAACTGGATATTGAGGAAAGGTTTCCATTGAAACAATAGTACAATTTGGAACCAAGAAGCTTCAGGAACAGGCACGATGTGGAGAAGATATGAGCACTGAACACTTCCATGTTGGAGGAAGACAGACTGTAAATCTGGGGTGCTTCTCGGACAGTGAAGTGAACAGTCTGGGTCTTTTGATCAAGGGTGATGTTGAGCATGGCATTTTTCTCTGCTTTAGAAAGCTCTACCTCCTTCTCCTGCAAGGCCTCAATCAGGGGCTGAATCTGATAAAAATCTACTTCCCGCCGCAGTAAGCCCATTTCCTGAAAATCTTCAGGGAGGTCCAAGTGAGAAGTTCGTAAGAAGTTCAGGATATAGCGGAAGATTTTGCCATCTCTGTCAATAAAGCAGTTACCTTGGCTGTCCTTCTTGGTTGGGATCTTCCCACTGAACATGGCCCCCAGCATGGAGTCTGGAAAGCTAGTCAGAGTGGACAGAGAGGTGGTATAGAGTTTTCCTCCAACATTGAGCGTGATAGGTTCTGACATGGCGGAAAAGTCACGGTGCTGGGACTAATTCTAAAAAAAAAAAAAAAAAAAAAAAAAAAATCCAACAGCCACATTTAGTTGCATTAATCTTTTTGAAAGGTTAAACTACAGAGAAAAATAGTCCTAAATATGTAAGGGTAACCATGTGGCAAGAATTCGCCACAGAAATTAGACGTGAGGAATTATTTTTTGACGTATCTTGAGAACAACCATAAGGATGTTTTTTCTCCTAACAGATTTGAACAGGACTTTGTTTAATTCAGTTTAGTGCCAGAAATCATGAGTCTTCCAAAATTTTACAATTATGCTGAAAGTGAATCTCTCCCACTAATATCTGCAATGAGGGCTGACTTCAAAGTAGTGTTTGGGGCTTGTATGATCTCACTTCCCTCACAAACAGAGAATTTAGAGGGGGCAAAGAAGGACAGGACAAGAACTGGACATGACCCAACATCTTCCACAGTGTTTGAAGATATGATTAAAGTAACAAAGCAGTCCAGCAGAATCTCTGATGTATGTCTGAGTGCAGTCAGCATAGCAGGGAGCCAGACAGCAGTTGCTGCCGTAAGCACACGACAATCTGTGGTTCCTTTAAAAAAAAAAAAACAGACTTTCTCCTTCCAATGTGCTTTACCCTAGAAAACATTTTCTAATTATTTGGGGCTGTATGCCAGTTCATATTATTTCCATGCAGAGCCTCTGCCATCAGCTGACATGAACTAAGGATGCGATTTAAAGGTGCAGTTAAGCTTTAGGAAGGGGCATGCATGACCTCCCCTTGCCCTCTACCATATCACCCTCCTCCCTTATGCCACCTCTGGCACCCACCTGATCCCACAGCGAGCCAGTTTAGGAAGAAAACTCAACATTTTCTATTCAGCACGTTTTGCTGTATGTTGGAACTGGAACAATGCCAGGGCTGGGCCAAGGGAAAAGAAAGGAGCTGTGCAGCTCTCTCCATTGCAGTTCAGCTCAGCTGTCTTGTGCAGGTGGGCCATCAGTCCTGCTACCTGAGGACCTGCAAATCTATTTTTTCCTTGTTTGCTGAATCTAAATCAATCAACAGTTCAGCAGGAAACCCACCAGTATTTGCTTACAGAGGCAGGAGGTAGCTCTTGCTGTAGTAACTACAACCATTCAACAGAAAGCTGCCAAACAGCTGTCTTAAAATTGAACTTAAGTGGAGGCATTTTCCTAACTAACAATGGAATAATCATAGACACTACCCACTATTATCAGCTTTGGAGTCACAGCAAAATGCAGATAGGTAGAAGGTCATCTGTGCTGGAATATAAATTCTTTCATGACTGCTAAAACCCAGATAATAGTGCTAATGGCATTCTAAAACAAATACATCTCTAGGCAGCAGCACATTTTGCTATGAAAAACTGGCCCAACCTAAGGCAGTTAATTAACAGGTCAAAGGAGAGCCTGTCTTTAACTTATTGTTTAAGACTAACATTCCACTTTGTTCTTCAGCCCTTGGCACACAGTCCGTATCCCACTGCACAATAATGGAAAGATGCAGATCTCTAAATCTAGAGTGCTTTCCCTGTACATCCCTTAGTCCCATGCATCCAGCAAAACTGGCAAATAAAGATGCATGTGTAGGCCAACCCAATAACATATGCATTAATGGCCACAGACCATCCTTGTGACTAGCAAAATATACTCCAGAAAAAACCTATCTGTTCCAGTGCTTAACTCCTCTTGACACCGTAGTCTTAGCGTACTTCCCACTCTTGAAGACTTCAACCCAATTTAGAGTCAAGAGCTGTTTAAAGCTGATCATGTGGAGGCTCCAACTGATCTAATTCTGTAGCACGAGTGGCTGCCATGGATTCCTTCCCCCAGGGGCTTGCAGTATCTCTGCAAATGCATTGCTACAAGAACAATCAGGCATTCACAAAAGCAGCCTAAAATGGATTTTACTTTCTTTCACATTTCATCAAACAGAAGCCTCCCCATACCTCTCTACAAATAACACAGCTTGTAGAAGCAGGACTGATAGAGACTCCAAATGTTCATTGCTTCCCACCTCTGCTGCCCTTCAAGCTGCTGTAGACTAAACAACCTGTTCTTCCTTCATAGGTGAAGCTTTCAGATTTTTGAGCCCAAGCCTGCTTATCTACACCATCAGAGTTTTTTTTCTCATGCTTTCTGCCAGCATTAGCCAGATATGGAGCAAGATGTTTCCCTTGAGGTGTCTGTGTCAAGGCTTCACTTGGCAGAGCTCCTGGTCAAGAGTCACAACCCAAATACCACCATGCAGCTCAAAGATACAGATCTTAATTTCCAACTCATCAACCATCCTAGGTTTCGTCTGATCCAACACCTCACTGATAAGCCTGAATGAGAGGCAGACGACTCAGTCCAACCTGAACAGATAACATTTAAATCACGTGTAACTGTTTTCTTATCAGCAGTCTAAAAGGGAGGCTGCCAACAAAATATGGCAGTAACACGAGCTCTCTGAAGCTGAAGACCATATCTATGCTGGCAGCAACAGCATCAGAAATCTAACCAAGCCTTAGCTCTGGAGCTGGAAGAGTAACACAGAGATTGGCAGCCTCTCTCAGCCCAGAGCGTGGGCTCTGCTCCTCTCCCACCTCTGGGCATTGCTCAGACACATGCCCTGGACAACCCCTTCTGCTTATGGCTATTCTGCGTTCTGAAAACCCATACAGACTGGATTTCGCTCTCCCAGGACACCAGCCTGCTCTGATTTTGGACCTGCTCATTTGAACCTGCAAAGTGTTAATTTTTAAACATTTAATGATGCAAACATCTTGCCCATGGATAAGGCTGGAGGATAACTATTCCTCAGCTGTCCTTCCTAATTGTCTTCTTTTGCCTAATTCATCCCATTTCTTAGAGGTTTATATCCTCATAGTGTGAAGATAAATCTGATAATCTGGGAACCTCAGAAGACCCCAAAACGTGAGCACAAATGAGCATGAATGTCTACTGGATTTATCATCAACCTGGACTTAATGCATTGACCAACCAACATACTTGACAGTAGCTGGGGAAAGTCAGTCTTTGCTGCTTTTTTTCCCCCTAAAAACCTGTTCATGAAAAACTGTTTTTCATAAACCTGTAAAAATTGAGATGAAATGGATTGTGAGTTTTCTCTCCTTGATCATTCAACCAAAACTTGCAGCTCCCAGCATGGTTTTTCAAGCCCGGGTGCTTTGCTAATGCAATATAAAGGGTTGTCCAAGAGTGCAGCATGAAAATCACTTCTCCTTGGTGAGATTTCCACAAAGAAAAGGTACCAAGAACATCTGATCTTGGACATGGGAGGCTACTGGTCTATTGGGAGGTGCCCCTGCCCATGGGGGGGGTGGGTGAGTTGGAACAAGATGATCTTTAAGGTCCCTTTCAACCCAAACAATTCTATGATTGTATAATTCTATAACCTGCAGTCACCAAGGAGAAGTACACATTGGGCTACGGTTCTTGGAAGCAGAGAATTACAGTAAAGTCTTTTATGTAGCTCCTCCCCAAGTAGCATTTAAAATTCACTCAGATTAGGTCAGCTAGAGATCTAATTTGACAGCTGAAGATGCAAGTTTGGCTGAAGAACACAAGACTTATTTTGTGCTTCTAAGAGCAACCTGTATTTAAATACCTCTTTTAATATCATGGAGGAGGGGAAGTGTACATTTGATTTAAAGTCATGGTCTTATCACATGATGTAAATTGAGAGAAACCAGCAGTGCAGTTGTCAGCATTATGAAAAAGTCAAACTCCTAAACCAAAGCTGTTTCTGAGCATCTAATCATTTCAACTGACCACAGCTTGTAAATTTTAACTTGGGTTTTACTCCTAGGAGCATCCTTAACAGCTGCACAGAGAACATTTCAGTAATAACCCTCTACCCCATGAGTTTAGTTCAGCAAATAATTGGTTTGAAGCTGGAAGAATGATGGAGATTGACACAGCAGGGAGGTATGCAAGTATGCAAAATGACAAAAGCTAACTGTTTTCACTGATCAATGCCTTCACATATTTAGAACCATCATTATCATACCACTTTGTTTCATAATCACTTTGAATGTAGAACAGCTTTGGATAAGCTTATTTTCTCTCTCCTCTATTAATCACATTTAAGAGTGCTTTAATTAGCTAATAAATAAAATTCTGTATACATAATTTAACTGTCTGTTTCACCCAACTTGGCAAAAACCCACAAGTGTACAGTAATCATCAAAACAAAAAAAAAACCCCATCAGTCATGATTTACCAACGTAAGTAAAATGTAAACAAATGGCACAAATATACTAGGTTTTTAATCACTGAAAAATGCATACAGCTGTAATCTGTTCTTTTTAGCAAAAAGAATGCAGTTTAGTAGAAAGTCTAAAGTTACAGATATGGTAACCATGGTACATGGTTGTCAAAAGAGAGCTATAGCTCCCTATATATATACTATACGTATATAAAGACAATTTTAAACAGGATTTTAATTGGGAAAAGAAAATGATTGCCAATACACATTCCACTTTAAAAATGTCAGGGAATGGAAATGAATCAATGCTTCTGGATTTCAGAGAAATGCCCAAGATGTGGATAACCGGCTGATCCTAGTGTCATTCAGGGGATTTAATTAATGAGATTAATTAAACACAGAAAAGCAAAGCAAGAGCAATCTGTAATTTGGTTGAAGAGGATGATGTCAAATTATTAAGGTTTCCAAAGTCCACCTCACAGGCTGCTTAGGGCCTCTGAAGCCCTTATACATGGTATTAAAAGCATTAAAATGGTAGCATCCCCTGAAAGATGAGTTAACATATGCTGTTACAGAAATAGAGGTTTTGCTGCAAGATGCAGCATTACATGGCCATTTACAAAGTGATTGTTTTTAATGGTTTTAATTTCATGGAATCAGACAATTATAGAATGGCTTGGGTTGGAAGGGACCCTTAAGATTAACTTGTTCCAACCCACGCCTCATGGGCAGGGACACCATTCACTAGATGAGGCTGCTCAAAGTCCTATCCAACCTGGCCTTGAACATTGCCAGGGATGGAGCAGCCACAGATTCTCTGTGTAGCCTGTACTAGTGCCTCCTAATCTTATGTCTAAAGTATTGCATGGCTGATTAATTTCATCGTGTAGCCTTCAATATCTCACCTGTGAAATATCCCTCCACAACCAAAACTTGGAAAATCTGTATTTAAGACAGTGAAGTATGTGCAGCTCATGTAAGAAATAGCTGAGGACTAACAATGAACCACAAAATATAGAGACAGGAAAAAAAAAAAGAGAAAAATTTAAAAAAAAGAAGAAATTAATTATTTAGGCTGATGCAATGAATGATGTCTAAGTGGCAACAGAATTAAAGCAAGCCAGGGACCATTTCTGCTAAGCATCAGGAAGAGCAGCCAGACTAAAAACCTCTCTGGCTTTTTGAGTATTGCCCAAGAGAGCTGGTGAAAGCCACATCAAGTAGACAAATGTTACAAGAGACAGATCAGGTAGTGCTTTATAGGAAGTAATTCTGCCTCAGGAGGGGCAGGATTGATTTCAGCTCAAAAGGAAGTATGAAAAAAGGACCAGCTGGGCACCTGTATGGCTGCTGGAGACTTTAAATGGGATTCAGCAAAAGGTGGTTGTTGCAGGATGGGGCTCCAGTCTGCTCCATTAGAGCACATTAACTGTGAACACATAATCAGGCAAAGATGCTCCTTCCTATGTGCAGCTCGCTCTGCTTTGGGTTTTGCCCACACCTGGTATGTATCACTTTGCTCCACTGTGTCTTAGGGAAAGACATCTTTTGGTTTGAGGTAAAAATTCCAGTTTCTAGGAAACACCCGAGCCCTGAGGAAACAAACAAATAAACCCTCATAAAGTTGGGAACTCCAGACCTGGACACAGCCAAGCCCATGGCACTTGCTGTAACTCAACCTGCAGAACAGTTCTGTGCCTTGTCCCTTCTCAAGGGGACAACCTCGTGGAAGAAATCCAAACCCTCCAAGCTTGTGCCTTTCTGTGTTATGGGAGCTGCAAACAAGGCAGTGTGAAGCCTAGAAGTCACCTCATGAAAGACAAGACAAAAATAATAATAATAAACTAACTAAGGGGGAGGGCAGAAACAACAAAAAACAGTATTTAAGGGTATATAAAACCCAAACAAACCATACCTCAACTGACCACTTACCAACTTGCAGCAGACAGTAGGCACCAATGAGGGCTGAGTTTTAGGAAGAATTATGGACAAAATCCTTTGCAAGGACAGACTCGCCCCTCCGTACATATGTCCCTGATGCACATTTACTTAGCTCAGCTCATCCTTTACTATACAGTCTCAGCACTTCACAATACAGTTTCTGCACCCTATATGCTTATTTACGGCAATCTTAGAGAGGAAATCCCATGTTTTCCCATCGCTGCAGAGCGGACCCACCTGATTTTGGACACTTACTCAATATGAGCCCCTCCAACTGAGCAGCACGTAAGAGCCTTAAATTCAGTCGGTGAAGCAGAGCATGGCGTGCCTGCCAGGAGCAATAGATCCCAAAATGAAGCGCCTGCGGGGAGGCACAGCAGCTTTTTGTTTCGGGACTGCTGTGGTGCCTCTGGAAATTTCCAGCAGGCGTTTGGGGAAAGGCCGCTCACCCCGAGGCTGGCACGGGGAACGTGGTGACGAGCTCTGGGAAGGGACTCAAATTCCCAGCAGGCGTGCGGCAGGAAACGACGGGTCACCCTTCCTTTCTCTGATCGCTATGGAACTGCCGGCGGCTGCAGTGCCTGCGAGACAGACATACTGCCTACCCACCTTCGGGGCGCGGCTGCTTATCTGCCAGCTCTTTGTATTTCATTTATATTTAATTTTCTGACCTTACTTAGTTATGCACAAAAACGCTGTTCTGCCAGTCGGCCGCGTGAAGGATGGGAAAACGTGAACGGGAGTTTCGGAACAGCCCTGCTTTGCTGTGGGTACGATGGTGTGTGCTCCTCCCTTTCCCAACCTGCACCTCCATGCCCTTGAGCATCTCCTGGGCTGCTTGCTTAGGGATGCAGCTGAATGCAGGAGGCTTCGCGGGAGGCTCTCTGCAGATGCTGAATTTACGCATAAAGAGAAGGGGTGGGGAGGCAGTGGTAGGGAAACAGAGCTGGTGCCCAGTTAGTAAAGCAAGGAGCGATATAAAGCAAAGGTCAGGTTCCTCCTGAGAGTGGAGGAACAGAAGCAGCAGCACACAGCAGGGAGCAGGAGAACGAAAAAAAAAAGGTTAAGTGCTGCTGAAGGAGAACGGCTGACGACAAGATGGAGGGGGAGAGGGAGCGCAGAGCCACAGGATGCGGCTGCAGCCAGGTCTGGAGAATAAAAGCCAAAGTGCTGCAGTGCTCAGCGCTCTCCTGGTGTGACCTTCAACACCCGTAGGCTCAGGGGCGGCTGGGTGGGCAGTGCAGATGGTCAGGAGGGCACTGCCACCGCCTGCCAGAAAGGAGTCTGCTTGGGGTCTCAGGGCAGTGGGTGCATCACTTTTCCTTCCAAACTGATGGAACTCTTTGTACAGTACAATATACCCATTTAATGCCAGTTCTGGCAGAAGTTTTCACTGATTTTCAATGTCCTGTCCCAGCGCCCATTTAAGTATCACTTGGCGTGCCTGGACTGTCTTCCAGATACTCTTTATTTCCTTCATGGATCACTTTATTTTGTCCCTGAACAACTTCCCGGCACACGTGGTAGCCCACCACCTGCTTGATGGACACACGGGTTGGTTCAGTAGCTCAGTTTCCACCTCATCTCCCACTGACACCACTGCTTCCAGAGCATCCCTGCGGTTAGAGGGCGGCTAATTCCCAGCGCGGATGCTGCTGCACCACAGCAAAACCCACCCAGAAATCACGCTAACAAGGTAGGCACCGCTCAGAATTAGACCCTCTGGAGGGCATGTATCACGCCCATCGCCCGGCTGGACCCAGCTAGCCGCATGTCTCAGGCGCGGGCATACAGGGCTTGGATTCGCTGTGAATACTTCAATTTCGGAGATGTTTCATCGGAAGGGGGCAGGGGAACGTGCAAAGTTTGCAGAGTGACGCTGAACCCGACCCTGTTACGGACGATCGTAGGTACGGCTCCTCCCTATATAGCCAGGCGCTCAGACTACTAAATTAGTTTGAAATGCTAAAAGAAGAGCCCCATATTCCCCTTCAGAAGAGGCTCAGCCGTCCTTCCCGCATCCCACAGCGGACCATCTGCGCGGCTCCCGGCCGCCGGTCCCCACTTCCTCCCCGTGCCTCAGTTTCCCCCCCGCCCCGGGGAATTCCTCTGGGGGTGCCCCCGGCCCTCCCCACGCCCCCCCAGCCCCGCCGGGGACCCACCTGCGCCCCCTCCAGCCGCCGAGCTCCGCCGCTGGCCGAGCGGCGCAGGGAGGCGGAGGAAGCGGGGGGCGCGGCGCTCCCGGCACGGCCCGGCACGGCTCGGCCCGGCCCGCTGGGAGATGTAGTTTCGCCGCCGCCCTCGGCCCTGCCCAGTGCTGCCCCGAGACTGCGGCTCGCAGCCGGCCAAGCCGAATCCCGGCCCCGGCCGGAGGTAAGGCGGGGCGGGCGGAAGGGAAAGGGGTGCAGGAGCGGGGCGGTCAGGGGTGATCGCAGGGAGCGGGGGGGCCGAATGCTGGGGAAGTGGTGCGGTAGCGGAGGTCTGGGCTCGGGATGTAGGAGGGATGCTCAGGGGAAGGGATGCAGGAGGAGTGGTCGGGGAAAGAAGTGCGTGAGGGATGCGGGAGGGATGCTCGGCGTGAGAGATGCAGGAGGCACGCTCGGAGTGAGGGCTGCAGGAGGGATACTCCGGTGAGAGGTACTGGAGGTGTGCTTGGGGTGAGGGGTTCAGGAGGAATGCTCGGGGGGAAGGGTGTCGGAGGGGTGCTCGGGGGAAGGGGTGCAGAAGAAGTAGTCGGGAAAAGGAGTCCTGGAGGGATACTTAGGGTGAGGGATGCAGAAGTGCTCGGGGTAAGAGGTACAGGAGGAGTGCTTGGGGTGATGAATGCCCGGGGGTGAGGGATTCAGGAGGAACACTCAGTGAGAAGCGTATAGGAAGGGTGTTCCGGGGAAGAGATGCGGGAGGGGTAGTCAGGGAAAGGATGCTTGAAGGGTTGGGATGCTGGAGGGATGCTTGGAGTGAGGGATGCTCCGAGTGTGGGATGCAGGTAGGCTGCTCAAGGGAAGTGGTGCAGGAGGAGTGCTGGTGGAAAGTGTTGCAAGAGGGATGCTCAAGGGCAAGAATGCTTGGCAGTTGGGATACAGAAGGTTTTTCAGGGGTCGGGATGCAGGAAGGAGCTGGAAGTAAGGACTGCTTGAGGGTCAGGATAGAGTTGGCCTTCTCAGGAGCTGGGATGGTCCAAGGGAGGGATACTTAGAATAAGGATAGGGGTGCTTGGGAGGGGCACTCAGAGGGATGCTCTGGGGTTGAAATATAGTGGAGGGCTTGGAGGAAGGTATGCAGGAGAGATGACTGGAGTGAGAACTACTCAAAAGGCTGAGATGCAGGAAGGATGCTCAGGAGAGGGATGCTTGTAGGGAGGAGTTTGGGAGAAAGGCCCAGGTTTTGGGATTCCCAGAGAGATACTGGGACAGAAGGATGCTCTGTGGTCAGGGTGCAGAAGGGAATGGTGGAGGAGGGGTGCTTGAGCATTTGACTTTTTGGGAATCAGGCTATAGGTGAATGCTTGGAGGGAGAAATACAGGAGCAACATTGGAAAGTGGGGGTGTGTGCATTCCCTCAGTGCCTGCAGGGCTTTGCAAACCTGTTTACAAGGCAGCATCTTGTTATAACAGACTGGTCAAGGCAGATTCAGGTTTTCCCCAGGGAAGCTGACCTGGGGAGAGATACTTAGGGATGTTCCCATCCCAAAGGGAGCCAAAGACTCTAAAAGTGAGGGTCAAATTCAGTTTAGCTGAGATCCAATCCAATTTCAGGTTAGATCTGCTTCAGCTTGGACTTTGCAGATGTTACTGAAGAATAAAAGCAGATGTTGGAATATTTGCACTGTTATGAGGTTTTTACAGCACTTTGGGAGCTCAACTATGCCCTGCTGCATCTGGTGGCAGGGAAATTTCAACAGCATGCCCTACCTAGACTGAAAGGATGCAACGGAGCTTTCACCTGAGGAGGGGTCTCAAAATGCTTTGGGCATCTTTGTGATGGAGTCCATAAAGTTTGCCATGGTCTCATTTTGCATTCCTGCTTTCTGAATTTGCTGATGCAAAGCCAAATATATTGGGGGCTGGAGGGAAACTGAGGTCTCAAATGAGTATCATACCCCATTTTTCCTTTCCTAAAGGTACCACCAGGAATTGGAGATCTCTGTCTCCAAACAGTGAAGCAGTGTCTGATGAATTCCTGGCAGAGGTGGCAGTATCTGCCCTCAGTCTGGTGTGCTTTGGTGAACAGAATGTGGTTTTTCCTTGGGTTATATCCAGGGTTTTAATTTCTATACGGAGACAAAAGCAGACAGAAACCTGAAGAAAGGAGAGTGATTTTAATGCTATAAATACCTTCAGGAAAACAACCAGCTTTCCGGAGTAGATGTTTTTACAGTCTCCAGGGGCAGTGATAAAAAGGACGTTGGCCTGAAGGTCAGTGCAGGATCTGGGCACTCCCAGTATAAAGCCTCATGGAAGTAGGGTATCACAGCCCAGGCTGAGAGCTCTAGATAAGCAGGAAAGCAGAGGTCTTTTGGGGAAGGAAAAGGAAGATGTCTTCAACTGGAGGATGTAAGGAAAAACTTACCTATTGTAGGCAGGACAGAGCTTTTGGGATCTAATGCCAAATAAATTCAGAGAAATCAAAAGCAGCTGGGGTGGGTTATTTTTATCTGGAGTTGGTGCTGGGCTCAGCCACAGAGCCAGTGGTTTGTAACTGCTGGTCTGGTGGTTAGAGCAAGCCTTGCCTCATGTGCCTTTCCCTCCTGCTGGTTTTCAAGGGAGAAGAGGATCTTAATTCCTTGTGTCTTGCTTTCTGTATCCATACCAGGATAGTTGATTATATGCTAGTGATGGTTTTGAGATGCTTTATTAGAAAAGGATACCAATAGGTACTAGAGATGTGTGTATGTGGCTGTTGGCTGAAGGGCAGGAATGGAGCTGGCAGGAGTCTGGAGAAAGAGAGGATGAAATGCTAGAGCCTTAGGCTTTATTTGGTAGTGCACCTATTGCTTTGACATCCACCCAAAGCCTTTTTTTTAATTTGATGACCAAGTGCCTAACAGCAAAAAACAGAGCAAGAGAAGAAACTTGGGGATCTGTGTGCACCAAAGGGATCAAAAAAGGAGCGCTGGAGAAATAAGAGAACAGGGTAAGGCAGGTAAGATAGATGGGTGGAGGTAGGAGAGCCTGCCCAGCCAGCCCTGTTGTCACTTGGAGAGGGCTGATAGAATTTATGATGTGGTCAAGCATATTTATGATATTTTAGAGGAAAAAAGAACAATGAATTACGCATTACTGCAGAAGGAAGGAAAAGGGTCTGCAGTGGTCTGTGGATCTAAAGTATCAACAAATTTTAAACAAGGTAGGGTCTACTATATGATAAACTTAGGCTGATTGCAAATAGATATCTTCTGGTTGATTACTTTTTTGAGACCTCTAAAAGAGTGTGGCCACAAGAGAGGAACTCATTGTTCCCAAGGTGGAGCTCCTGATGTATAGCAAAGCCATGCAAAATGCCAGCAGTCCAGTTGGGTGACAATGCCTTAAATAAAGCTTCACTCTCTGGTGTCTCCAGAAAGCCACTGAGCTTTCTGGAGAGAACTGAAAGCTACTGTCCTGCAGAGCATAGGGACAACCTCCTGCTCCGGATCTGCTACTGCCTGTGGTGCAGAGCAATGTCCTGCTCCAAATCTGCTGCCTGTGCTGAGGGACGATCTCCATGGGTGCTGTACTAAAGGGCGGTTCTGATTCTGAGGATGGAAAAGCACGAAGAGCCTCGGCAGCGAAAAGCAATTAACTCTAGTGAGTAGGAGACACACAACACGAGTGCAATCTGCCACTGGAAAATAGTCTGGGACAGGAAGCAAGGAATATGTGATCTCCTTGAAAAGAGAAGGTGAATTTAGAAAGGCAGATTATAATCATATGCAAAAAAAATTCAGCCAGGCTTCTGTGCTGGCAATTTTTCCCTCTTATGACTGCAAGTGGGTAGAGTCTCTCTTCTCTTACTAAAGAGCTATTTAATGGGATTTTTCTGCAGTTATTAGCTCTGATTTTCTGCTTAGATCTCATAAAAATTAACCTGGTGCTCTGCTCTGCCACGATACTTTATGGGGTTCAGCTCAGACAGCAGCTGAAAGCAAAGTATAGTGGAGCATTGCCATTAATGTATTTGCAGGTCTGGAGAGGTTTATCTGCTGGCTCTGTCAGAACCTATTCCATCTCCTTGAGCAAATGCTTTGATCTAGATAGTTTTTAAGGTCCCTTCCAACCATTTTATTATTCTGTGGTCCAGATGTGCCTCAGTTTTCATATTGCTGCAACAACATGAGTATCTATTAGATGTGGAAATGATGTGCAGGCTGTGGTTTCCCCTTCTTAGCTGAATGAACAGCTAAAAAGGGGACTTTGAACCAAAAAAAAAAAAAAATCCTCTTTGCCTATGAATCCATTGGACATTTATTCACTGCAAAAAAAGTCATTAGAACACAATTACTTTGCTATTTCTGGAAAACAGATTTCTCTGGAAAACAAAGAGGTGACAACGGGGTTGGTCCTTGTAAGAAGTTGTTTTCTAAGTTATGGCAAATTTTGTAGAAATTTTAAAGAGCAGAGTATATTTTGTGCTCTGGCAAGGCACTGTGTGAGCTCCCTTTTATCCTGCAGCAGCTCAGCATGCTGCAGGATTGAGCCCTAATTGCCTGGCTGCCTGGAGGATGCAGCAGGAATAGCAGTAATGTCCTGGCTGATATAAAAGAAATCATTTTGGTAGGAGTTAAGGACAATAAAAGGTGAGTCTCATTTCTGTACTTCCAGACCTCCAAGGAGTTCAGGGAAGTAGATATTTTTCTTCTTTGTAAGTCAGAAGCAAACCACTTAATGTATCACTCTGCATTTGGATGGTGGGAATTATTTTTCCTTCTTTAGTGGTATTTATCCAAGTCTCTATGATGCCATTGTAGGAAATGTGCTAAATGTATTACTAAGGTTCCCTAAAGGTAAGGTACATTCTGCATCTATGTTTTCAGAGCTTTGTTAAGACCTAGGGTGTGGGAACTGGTACTACACTCCACAAAAATACTAAGGAGACTTTACTGGAAATCTGCTGCTGGCAAGGATAAAGGAATGAATTGATGTAGAAGTAATTGGATAGATTTCAATTGAAATGAATCCTAATTAAAGAAAAAGAATAGGCAGAAGAGTACAGCTTGAAACAGTACAGAGTATGAAGACTAGACCCAAGCAAAGCCAAAGGTGATTTTTTTTATCCTGAGGTTGGTTTTTTGTTTTTGTTTTTGTTTTTGTTTTTGTTTTTGTTTTTGTTTTTGTTTTTGTTTTTGTTTTTGTTTTTTTCCTTTTTTTGTTGTTTTTGTTTTTGTTTTGTTTTGTTTTGTTTTGTTGCAGTTTACTCAATTTGGAGAGTGATGCTGAGCTGGCCAATGCTGCTCTTTTCTTAAATTCCTTTTCCCTCTCTGGTTTCTACAGCATGCTTGGATGTCTGTCCTTGCAGAGACCCATCTTGTGGTCAGCAAGCATCTTTGATGTCAGTAAGGCTTTTGAGATGATTCCCTGCACCATTCTTGTATCAAAGACATGTGTGGACTGGGTAGGAAGCAGGCTGGAAGTATCCTAGGACCTTTCCTTTTTAATATTTTTATGAATGACGTGGAGGAGGAGATGAAATTAATATTATCAAATTCGTGAGTGAGGCCAGACTTGAAGAATAGTCAGTAAGTTTGGGGTAGGGCTGCCATACATGAGGGCCAGGACTTGCTGTGGCTGACATGAACCTCATGGAATTCAACCAGGACAAATGCAAAGTATTTTGGGATGGGTGCTTGGGATGGACTAACCCCTTGAACTGTTGAAGGCTGGGGACAGACTGATAGCAGCTCCCCAGTGCCTACAAGGAGGTTATTCAGGAGATGAATCCAGGCTTTTTACAGGAGTATAAGGCACATGGATGAGACAAAACAGACATAAATTGAAACAAGAGCTTCCAACTGCAAATAGGGAAAACCTTCCCACTATCAGCTATTTAGAACAGGGGCAGGTTGCTCAGGGTTGTTGTATGATTTCCATCCTGGAATATTTTCTAGGCCTTAACGGATAAAGCCCTCAGCAGCTGGGGTTGACTTCAGTTGTGGGCAGGGTTTGGGCTAGAGACCTCCCAAGGTTCTTTTTCTCCTCATTCTGTGATTTTGCCTGTGTTGTTCCTGCCAGTCATTCACTGAGGTAGCAGAAATGGTAGTTTTGCCATTTTGTAGGATATTTTTCTTTTTCCCTGCAAAGCTCATATTGTGTACTCTCTGTTTTGTATGAGTACAAAACAGATGGGAACCTCAGTGTGACTCTTCAGTTTAATAATTAACTCTTTGACCTTCTATTTCATCCTTGTGTGCTCCAGGAACTTGGTTCTGTTCACAAACAGGAATGAGCTAATCCTCCCAGCTCTACAGTGTGTTGTTAGTGCTGGTGAGGAAGAAGTGCAGAAAGGTTGTTCTACTTCAGGAACACTCATTATAGAAGCCTGATTGTATGAATATTTAGTCTCTTTATTTCAGTATTAAACAGAGGAGAACCAGGGACCAGATCTCCAAGGCAGCATTCAGCTGCCCGACAATGAACTGTCCTTCCCCCTCCTGCAGTTCTCTGGGTTATTTATGGCACACTTCCAATTTCTACAACAAATGAGACAGTGATCTTACAGACAACACTTCAAATGACTTTACTCCTCCACTGCAAACCCTGATTCACTTTCCAGGGAGGTCTTGGGGGGAAAAATTAATATTAGATGCTTAAGCTAATAAAGCATCTGGAGCTGTGCTTCCTTGTCTTGAGTTAGTGATCTTAATTCCTAGCCTTTGACATGTGAATAATCTTTTAGTGTAGTATTTTTTAATGTAGTTTTAAGACTATAATATTTATTCTTGCATATTTAAAAGCCACTTAAATGTTGCTTTAATGTAGTTCTAAGTTTGTAAGTTATGGTCTGGGTAGCATCCTTCATCCTGTCCCTGTCTGACCCACACCCAGGGAGCAGTTTGGTCCACCCTGATACAAAGCAGAACCTTGGGCTTGTTTGTCCCCTCTTGCTGACACCAGGGTGGTTTTGGAGAGGTGCAGGTGGGACTGTACTACCTAGAGCCCAGCCTCGTCCTGTAAAGCCCTTCATTGGTGAGGAGAGCATGTGCCCTTCACCATAAAGTCAACTCAGGTGGTTCTCCCTGTGTGTCTTGAAAGCCTTAATGTCCATATAAATAATTATGGTGTTTCCTGCTGAGGAAGATGGTCCTTTGGGACTTGTTTGCCTATTGACTGTGGAGGGAGTTTGTTTCAGCCTTGTCCTACTACACAATGTCAGATGTGACCCAGTTGCACTCCAGGCAGCAACATTGAGGAAGCCCATCCTCCTGTCCCTTTCTGTGATCAGCCTGAGGAAGAACCAAGCCCTTTTAGGAGATGCAAGTTAATCTTAAAATTCAGATGAAATTAGAGTCTTTGCGTTAAATATTTGGGTGAAGTTTGGCAATGCTAAAGTAGCTAAAAGCACAGTCATAGTGGGGACAGTGGTGGGGAGCCATCACATCTGAGAGGGACAGCAAGAGCACCCAACACCACATACACCAGGGGACTGTGGTGGTTTATGGGATTAGGTCTAAAAGAACTGTAGCCATTGTTGGACTATCCTGCCTGTGTGACTGTGCCAGGCTCAGCATGGATTGCTCCAGGGAATTAATAGTGAGACATAACCAATGAGCACTGTAGATCCTATCTCCTCCTGTCCCTTATCTATGTGCCAGATGACCAGGTTGTCTGGGCTCAGGCTGGAAACCTGCAGAGAGGAGGTGGAAGTGGTACCTGCCTGACTGCAGGTGTCTGCCAATTTATCTCTGGCCAAGGCAACCACTGAGCTACGGCAAGGACAAGTGCTCCTCCTGATTTTGGACTGTCTGCAAGCCCCATCTACTCTTCAGGTTGATTTTTAGCCTTTGCTGAAACTGTGGTACTTTCTGTTTGAGGTGAAAAGACAATATCTGTGGGATTTTGTCTTCTCCTTTTATCTTGTCCTCGTTTGCCGCTAGTTTAATGTAGGCTGTCCCTCAGGAGTCCTGCTTATATATTGTGTCCTGGGAAAACAGTGTGATGGAGAGCATTAGCTCTGCCATAGCATGTTGCAGGGAAGGCAGCAGTAATGTTTGATGGGGAAAAATAAATCCAGCACATGAGCAGAGGAATGTATGAGTCAGCAGGCAGGGACCAGAAAGGGCAAGGTGGTTCTTGGAGAGGCATTGCAATGTAGCCTGCGGTCATCACTAGATTGGAGGTGGCTATATATGTATATATATTTATAAATATATCTATCTATCTATCTATCTATATATAAATGTATGTAAATATATTTATCAATAATGGGGTTTTTTTCATCCTGTGAGATTGTGGAGAAGCAATGACAGGAAGAGGTGATATTTGGTGAGAGTGGGAAGGCTTCCCAGCCAAGCAGCTGTGAGTCAGACCTTGATGTTTGTGTCTGGCATGGTTTTACTTCTCCACCCTCAAGCAGCTGTCTACCAGGCGAAAAGATACTCTGTGGCTCAGATACAGGCTTACTCCAGGGATGGCATGGTCCTTGGATGGCATCAGCTGAGGTCTCTTCTGGATGTCACCTGTGAAAACCATACTGGGGGTACATGTCATCTGCATTTATATTCTTCATAACCCTGTCCACTTGGAAAACTTCAAATGCTTCTCAAGTGCTAATGAAGGGTCTTTTAACCAACCCCACCAGGAATTGGTGCGTGTTGTTCTCATTTCACAGATTAGGGAGCTGAGGAACAGAAAGGTGGGGATTATTATTCTGGTCAGATTCACGAGTGTGGCTCATTTTAGACTATAGGCTGGAAGGACCTTCTCCAAAAGTGTATTTGTGCAGTGCATTGCACTGGGGGGGACTTGCTGTGGATGAGCCTTTTTTAGTTCCTGTAATACCTTATAGGAAATCCTGACTTTCTGATTTTGTCACTCTGTAGTTGTTTGGGTTTTGTTGGTGTTTTTTCCTTTTCTTTTTCTTTTGTGCACCACTGTATCCAACAGCTGGTTACAAATTACGACTATTATGAACTTTTCCTTGGGAATTCCTTGTTTTTTTTAAAACTCTTATCTAATGCTTTATTGCTGGTGAATTCAGGCTGTGACAAATGGGAAACTTTGCCTGACTCTGCAGTTTCTCTTTCCGCTTGCTTTGGTCCCGCATGCAAATGCGGCAGGTCCCTGGGGAGCAGCCAAGACTGCACCACTCAGATGGAGTGGCTGGCAGCATGGTGTAAATGTTAAACAAACACCCCTACCATTGCACAGAGAGGCTGCAATCCCACCTCTGCTTCCCAGGGCTTTTCTCTCCTTCCCTGAATGTGAAGACAGTCATCGGGACCATCTTTGCCTCTTGAGGACACCTGAGCCAGCAGACACCAGTGTAAGACCTTGGCTCCCTTAATTCCCTACTTGTCCCTTCTGTGGGTCTGCAGCTGATTGTGTGGAAGACAAAAATGCTCAAATGTGTGATTAATCAGAAGAAGTTCTGTATCTCTGTGTATTCATTCAGTTTGGGGGCTTTAGTCTCAGTCAAACATCACCAGAGTGGAAACTTTTCTAAATGCTACATGAAAAGGCCACAAGAATTATCCTCTTCAGAGTGGTTCCAGGTAGCTCTGTTTTTTTGACCTCCCTTGTCCCAACCTGGGCGTGAGAGCTCAGCAGACCCTCCTTGAATTAACCTGCTGCTCTGTCCCTCTCTTTCAGGAGCAGGGAGCAGAGATGGATAAGATACTGGAAGCTGTAGTGATGTCCTCTTACCCCAACAATGTGAAGCAAGGGCTTGTGAGGCGCGTCATCGAGGCGGCGAAGCAGCCCATGGACAGCGAGCAGTGCTGGTCCATGCTGGAGCTGTCCACCAAGCTTTATCTCACTGGGGACACCAAGTATAAAAGAGAGATTGGGAAAGAGGTTTTGGAGGTCTATGGCCACTATCACCCGGAGGAATTTGAGGAGTTCTTCAACGTCCGCTTCCTGCTGAGTCTCCTCCAGGAAGGCTATGGACCTCTGGGGAAGAGAAGCCATTATGTACTTGATTATATCCAGTTGGGACTGCAGTTTGTCCTGGAAAGCCCATCAGCAAACAGCATCTTCAGCTTACTGAGGATCGAGGTGCTCCGGAAAGTCTGCGAGAGGCCCAGCCCCAGGCAGTGTGCGAAGATCAGCAAACTCTTAACGCAGCATCCCCAGTGCATTCCCACGGGAAAACACCAGCTCTTGTTCTGTCAGCAGCTGATCCGCTGCATCGGGCAGTTCCAGTGCGTCTCCGAGGGGGAAGAGGAGATCATGGAGTTTTTGGAGCAGGTGAACAAAGTGAGTGGTCTGCTGCAGAGGATCTGGCGAACTCAGACCTCAGCCATCCTGCCCTCTTTGAAAGAACTGTTCACTATCATTTCTTCAACAGGTAATTTAAAAATAATAATTAAAAAAAGGCTGGGAATGTAAATGTTGGCTCTGATGAAGTCAAACTCAATTAGTTTGACATCTTGCAGGGTTTTCATCCACTACAGAAATGCAGCCACAGATGAAATATTATAAACAAGCATCTCTAAAAGTTACCAGGTCTACCAGAGAGTCTGCAGACGGGAGCTGTTAACAGGATTGAAGCATTTGCAGCACAAGTTTGTGTTCAGCACTTCCCAGCGTTGGCTGGGATTAAGGGAGAGCATGTTATCTACAGCTTGCTAGAGTGGAACTGGAGAGCTTTTAGAAATGCCACTATCCTACAGCTGACTTGGTGGTGCCCCACATCCTGCTCCCTGCCAGAGACTAGGGATAAAGCTAAGCAGTTATTTCTCTCTGACCTAGAGGTATGAAGCCCTACTGACTGTCTGAAGGGTGGTTGCACCGTAAGGTGAGGCAGATAATATTTATCCAGCTTCTAGGGCCTTTAGCCCTTAGCCCTTGTGGAGGGTTTCAGAAGGTTTTTGGAGTGCCATGTACCAGTGCCATGCAAGGCTGGTGAGCTCCTGCTTTAGCTATTCCTAAGGCCATGGGAGATGAGTTTTTCAGTATGACAGCCTCATCCATTGGAACGAGGCTGCCCATTTCCAGGCAGGCAAAATTGCAGTTGCATCCTTTTCCAATTATTTGCAGTATTTAGTAAAGAGAGAGCAAGCAGAGGAAATTTGGTACCTGAGTTGGGCCAAACACGTGCCTGTGATCTCTTCCTCCCTTGGGGCTACATATGGCTTCAGGGAACAGCCATCTGCTAAGATCCAGCTTCATTATGTGCTGCACTGGGGTTTGGGGAATTACCCTCCTAGCACAGCCAACAGTGGACTCTACACTACTCCTTGGCAACAGCTCAGTATCTGCTCCATGATGTGTGGATGTGGCGCTTGGGAGCCTGGTTTAGTGGTGGACTTGGCAGTGCTGGGTTAAGGGTGGGACTCAATCCTAGAAAGCTTTTCCAACCAAAACAATTCCATGATTCTATTTCTGTGGACAGAAATTATTTGGTTTTTAGGACGAGAAATGACCTAGTGTGCTTGGTTTTCCTGTCAACTAACATCTTCATTGCTGGGGCTCATCCCTGTCTTGCAGAGGAACAGGAAGCACCCTCCAATGCCTTGGCCAGTGTGGTTCAGTTTGTCCCTCTGGAGCTCATGGATGGCGTCATAAGAAACCTCACCAATGATGACAGCATCACTGATGTGCAAATGATGATGGCCATTGGCAGGTAGGAGAGGCTGTGGGAGTGAAAGCTTTCACTCACTGTGGAGAAATGCTCTGTGTGGTTTTACCCCAAGCAGCTTGGCTGGTGCTGCCTGGTGGGGAGTGTGTAGGGAGAAAGAAAACTTCTGTATCATTTCTTCTAGCCCTGAGGTCCTAGAGAACTAGAATAAAGAGTGGCTGTTATTATGATTATGCCTATTTTTTATTTGTTTTGTTTAATTTAGTTTATTTTCTTAGAAGTAGTTTGTATTATGGGATGTCCAGTATACGCTGTCTTGAAGAAGTTTGATTTTTTTTCCCCTGAAGCTGTTGAGGGCTTTTTCTCCCCAGAAATCTCCTTTTCAGGATTTTATGATGATCTTTCTCCCTTCAGAAGGACAGCATCTTAAGCCACCAGTCACAGCTAAAGACTTATGTGAGGGAGGTATGCCCAACTCCTTCCAGGTCCCACCTTGGCCTTTGTCAGGTGGATGTGCTGCAGCTGCACAGGCAGAGTCAGTGGAGACCTTGTCAAAGATGACATGATGAAGAGTAGTGGGTGAAACACTACCTGACATGCCAGACCTGGTCTTTGCAGCAACTGTGCCCTCTTTGGCATCACCATGTTCTTTGCACCCTAATGTCCAAGTCTGACAGTTCTTCTGTGCTCTGATGCCTTGCTCTGCACTTACTTAGGTGTATCTTCAAGGATCTATTTTCCAGCCTAAATTATTCCATGATTCTAGCTTTAACCCATGCTTTCCTTAGAGGTCTCCATTTAAATAGATTATATTCACATGCAGTGGTGTGTGCATTTAACACAAGAGAGCTGCTCTGACTTGACCTCACTGGAAGCATTTTTTCCTCTTTTTATTACAGGATTTGTGTGTCCTTCCCAATAATGTTACGTGACAGAAACATGTTGTTCCTGGTGGGAAGTTTATACATGCAGAAAAGGGTTACTTCTCTTTGGCTTGTTGGGGAAGGTCATGCTTTTCCCAGAGTCAAGAGTAACCCAAGAGAAAAGATAAGTTTATCAGTTCAGTTCCTAACCCACTTCTCCATCTTTTTCTCCTTCTGGACACCTGCTGCCACAAGCTCCAGATGATGAATCTTCCAAGAGTGCCTGTGTCTAAATACAGAGGTTGCCAGATCAATTGCACCATTCCTTAAAACATTCTTTGTCACGCAGAAGGATGAGTAAATAATTAGTCAGAGCCTGGAAAATGTACTTAAAATCACTTAGGAGAAGTGTTGACGTTTTGGCAGCATGTTTGTGGCAGATGGATGCCCCAAAAACAGCGTGACCACAGGCTGTTTGATGTGTGTGTTCCATGCCTAGAAGATCAAAGGAAAATGTACAAATTGAAGGATCTTTTAGCTTAGTATCCCTGACAAACTGCTTGCATGCAGAAGTGTCTTCTTCCAAAGTTTTAGTTTGGGAGTAGCAGAGGAATAAACTGGACTTGGGGTGGAGCCTCTGGTCAAGCATGTGAAGAGCAAGTAGTGGTAGAAAAAAGCAAGGCTGTCACCTGCTGGCATAAATGTACACCACACTCTCTTTTGCAGAGTTTGTCTATTTTTAGATAAACTCTGTTATTGTGCATCTGTGACATCAGAGGTTGTCACGGGTTTGGGTTTTATTTTCTTTTTCTTGGGGATGTATCTGTTCCAAAGAGCTCAGGTCCAGATGCAGAAGGCACCTGCTGTCACACGGCTATGCGGGCACTCGCTACCTCTCGAGATCAGGGTCTGGGCTTTTAGAAGTTTAGTGTACCAAATCAATGACTCCTTTGTCAAATTAGGGTCACCACTACTAAAATATTTGTGGATCGTGCAATGTGAATTTAAAATGTAATTTATTCCTACTGTAGCAACATGGGCAGCACTATAATTTAGCCACCAGTGCTGGCAAAGTATAGCTTCAAGCAAGTAAGGTTATTTTATGCCTGTTTAAAAAAGGTAGGGAGAAAAAGGACCTTTGAATCTCTGGATCCATCTCCCTGCTTTATAGCATTGACATTACAGATCCCTTTCATGTATGTTCAGTTCTGCTCCTCAAAGCAGGACAATGCTCCCACTGCTGTTCTTTCACAGTTCTTCCACCACTGGGTTGCTTTAGTGGGTCAAATCTCTCTTCTAGCAGCCAGTCTGTGTCTATTTCTGGCCATCTTAAAGTTCATTTGATCTTATGCCAACAGAAATAGCTGAAATATCTTTTGCCTCCCTGGTGTTTATTCCTTCAATATGTGCAGGAAGAGCAGTCCCTTCCCATCTCTGCTTTCTCAAGGCTGTGCTAAACAAGCCAGGTTATTTTAAGCTTTTCTTGCAGGAAGTGTTCTTCATTTCCCCTACCACCTGAGTGGGTTTTTTCAACACAGTTCATTGGTCTTGGGCACAGATGGTGGTATTTGTGCACCATGTTCATCATGGCAGCCTGACCACAGCCTGAGGTGTCCTTGTTTTGCTATAGAGAACACTTTCCTTCTGCACCACAGATGGTCTTTCCCATGGCTGCTGTTACACTGGGAACTTGTAGTCACCTGGTATCTGCCTGGTTGTCTTCAAGCAGATGAGTTACTGTAGCCTCCATTTCTAGTCCTTGCATGCCTTTTGAATCAATACATTTCCCTCCAGTTCTAAATTTCTAATGCTCAGGGTCTTCCTTGTGACTCCTGGATCTTCCTCTTGTGTTGATGATGCCTGACAGCTGTGCATCTTCACATACACTGATTGCATGGCTTTCCTCATTCTCCTCTGGTGCAAATGCCTGCGCAAGCTTCTCTGGCATTTGCTTTATTATCCAGCTTGGTTTGACTTTTTTTTGACATCCCAACATATTCTGCTTTTCAATTTTTTTTTTTTTTTTACTGACTAGACTTTAATTTTCCCAGTTCCTTGTAAACTTCACTAATTCCTGTTCTTTGCCTTGTGGTGGGTAGTTACCTGTCTTCCCTTCTTTTATTTTGAATGAGATACAGATTGATAAGCAAAAGGAACTGACTGGATAAGGTAGCTGGACTGAGGTGTAGCCTGAAGGTCTGGGATATCTTCAAATCAAAGGTACTGAAATGGTCAGCAAAATTTGATACTTGGAGATCCCAAGTCCTACTTACTTCGCAGTAGATTAATGTTGAATTTAAACAGAAACAATGTGTCATCACTTAGTCTTAGGTTATTGTTTTATGAGAAACTTCTGTAAAGCACTTATTTCTTGCAGAAACTTGACAACATGTTGAATAGCTAGAAATGAATTTTTTTACCTGTGACATTCAGGAATAATTGGCTTCTGTTAAAGTTTCCAGGTGGAGGGTTTTTTAATATGTTTTTGGAAATCAGTGTTTCCCACACAGAGAACTAAAAGATATGAATCTGAGTGTTTTTTCTTTACCAGTAACAATGCAGAGATCAAACCAGTATCATTTGTTTTCTAATGCAGAGACCTCAATCAAACCCTCATGTGAGTAGTATATACAGCACTGCACCAGTTTTAAAAACTTGAACTAGACTGAAGTTTGTGGAAAAAATCCCCACTTTACTCGATGGACTTGGTCCTGGTCCTCTGATGAACCACAGCGTTGTCGCAATACGACACAAAAGAACGACACTCACACACTGAAATGTCCAAGGCAAAAAAGGGGCAGTTTATTTACAGACCTTGACATTTATAGAATTCCAACAGTGACCTTGGATTGGAGGAAGAAAATTGTCCTCTCCAACCACACCGTTGGGTCAACCCAACAGTCCATCAGTTGTCTCCTCCTCCAGAAAGGAATGCAAAACAATCATTATTTACATGAAAAGTGAGTGAGAAGCTCCACCACAAAAACTAAACATCAGAAGGCTGAAAGAACTTTAGAAAAACTTTAGAAGAACAGACCAACAACAGCGTGATGCCGACATTGGGGTATTTCTGCTTCAGGTTCTGTTGTGCTTTGAATAACATGTGAAATGCCTTGTGAAGGGCCTGTCTCATCCCAGTGTCTGGACACCAGTTTGGAGGAGGTTTGACCCAGAGTGGGGCTTGACTTTTACAGTATATGCATGAAATTTATTTAAGAGTTTGTGCTTCATTTCAGGATGATTGACTGGGTGTCCTGGCCCCTGGGAAAGAACATAGACAAGTGGATCATTGCTCTGCTGAAGGGTTTGGCTGCAGTGAAAAAGTTCAGCATCTTGATTGAAGTCACTCTCTCGAAAATAGAAAAGGTCAGTTGGCTCTTTTAAATGTGAATGTGAACCACAGAAATACCATCTCGCACCTGAAATATCACCTTGCCTTTCAAATGACGAGATGTATAGAGAAAAAAGAGTTTTGCTGTCCCAAGGGATACTGATTTTGCATCTAGGAATGATGTTCTCCAGAACAACCTGGGATTCTGTAGGTCATTGTCTGCAGAGGTATTGATATCTTAAAGGTTATGAAATAAAGTAGCCAACGATTTTCAAACCAATTGAATACTCTCCTTCCCAAACTCTGAAGGTCTTGTAAAAGTTGCTTTTGGGAATGTGACATGCTCTCCTTTGACTGTGCCTGGGTCATTGCTGGCTGGCATAGGCAAAATACATATCAGTGAGTGTATTAATGGTCTACACAGTCACAGGTCACTTCTGGCTTTGTTCTTTTATTAGTGCAGATAAAGCCTCCACTGCTGTTGCCATCAGCTGTTTCAGCAGTGAGTACCTGGTCTCTCTGAAAACTGTGATCAAACACTGAAGCTTATCACTATTTCAGAGCTCTTTCCATGCTGTGGTCCTACTCTTCCCTCCTTCAAATAACGGGGATAACGCCTAGCTGAGCCACCAGCAGAAGTCACCATAGAAGCTGCTAAGACTGTGTTCTTAGGGACATGGTTTGATGGTGGGCTTGGCAGTGCTGGATTAACAGTTGGGCTCAATGATTTTAGAGGTATTTTCTCACCTAAATGATGCTGTCATTCTATAATTATCAGTATTGGAACATTATCAGTAACTGCATTTGTCTTTGTGATCCCTCAAGTGCATCGAGCAGTGGAACAGTAGCCAAGCATCTCTGGCTTTTCTTTCTTTCCTTTCATTGTTAATGCACAGGAAAGAGACACAGCCCATAAAATAGCATGTGGTTTTTGGAAACCCTTGGAAGGGTTGCTACGATCTGGCAGTAGTAGAGGGTATACAGGTATTTTTTGTAAAGTAGAATAAATATCATTATGTAGCTTTTGAGAAAGATACTTGCTTTTTATCTCTTTGTCTGAAAGGTTAGTGATAAAGTTCCAAATGTCTGAATAAATTAGGAGGCACCTTCTAGAAAATCCAGCATTCTGCTGTACTTGCATGGCTTTTTCATGAGGAAATATGGAGATGCAGCACTGCCAAAGAGGCATTACACAAACCTGAAAGGGTGAGGATAACCCACACAGTATTTTTAAGGGTGCCCTGAGCCAATACTCTGGACAGGAGATGACTCTGGTGACCAAGTTACAGGCTGCTTGTTTCAACATCCAGCATGGAATAGGAAGAGACCAGCAGCCATGGCAGATGCCCAATGCCTCTGTTTCCTGATGTTCCCTCCTCCTGCTGGTGGCAGTGCCATCCTGCCTTCTCATTTACTTTTTTTTTTTCTCCTCCACCAGGTCTTCTCCAAGCTGCTGTACCCCATTGTGAGGGAGGGGGCTTTGTCCGTCCTGCAGTACATGCTGCTGAGCTTCCAGCACTCCCACGAGGCATTTCACTTGGTAAGGCTGTGTCTGGCACTTGGCTGAGGGCATTGTCCTGAGCGTAACCCTGCTGTGGGGCAGCAGGGAAAGGGGGGGACCTAAGGGGTGGCAGATGTTGCCACTCTGGCTTTGGAGTGCGTTTGGTGGAGCCTTTGCATTGGGAACATCTGGGAGGGCTCTCCCTGTGGAGGGCAGGGAATACATTATTAAACAGCCCTTGCCCTTCCTAAGTGGGTGCCTCACTGTCTGTTGGACTCGGTGGGCCCCATCCCACATGTGACTTTAAACTGTCACCAACATGTGGCACCCATTTCTTTAAGTGGTGGCTCCCATTTGAAAGGTTTGTACAGTATTACTGCAGCAAGACTAGAAGACTGGATCAGAACACTTCACTACACAAATTCTCCGTTAAAAGCAAAAACAACTTTTGGCAACATTTGAATATCCACTTTTCATTTCCACAGTGGTATTTTATAGTTTGTTTTGCTGTTGGCACTAAGGCACGACTCTGCTTCCTGCTGGTGTTGCCTCTGGAATACTGAATTTAAAAAGTGAGACTGAAGGCAAAAGCATGCTTGTAGTGACTGAACTGATAAAAGCAGTAATGAAAAATTACTCCTATTAATGTTTGATTTTGTACTTTCTCGTTAAAGCCCTTATATTTGCCTTTTCACCTGAAGTTCACAGGATAAACAGATGAGGGTAGAAGAAAGCAAAGCATTTCAACTGATGCTTTTTCATTCCTCAGCTGGGGAAGAGGAACCTGAATTTCTTGAGAAACTCTTTGGTTTTTAAAAATAGAATTATTCCAATGTGTTGTCATCAGTTTGGCATCAAATTTTGAAACACTCCAAAAGCTGTGAATTGCTTTTAGCTTGAAATTTCCATCTGTAGCCCATAAGCATAAATTTCCTCCTTTATTAAAAAAAAATCCAACAGGGCCAAACCATGTCTTTTTGTGTTTGCCCTGGCACTTGGGAAGGGTTTTGAGAATTGTTCCCATCACAGCTTGGCAAAATTCTGATGTATGAAGAGGTGCTGCAATTGATTTACTTCCCCAACAACCTGTTGGAAGGGAAATAGTTAAAATCTCAACGTTTTGAATGGAAAGAAAAAGAGGAGAGGAAGACCAAGGGAGGAAGAGAGGACTAGGAAATGGCTGGATACTTTACTTCAGGCTTACACTGGGCTAAAAATAACTTAAAATATAAATATGAAACAGGTTGTGTAAGTGCCTGGGTCACTCTAGCACATCTGCGGGGTTGGAAATGGGTTATTAATTAATTCTGTGTGCAGCTGCGGGGTCAGCAGAGGGTGCTCGTGAGCAATGGAACGTTTGCCTTTGCATCTGCTTGCGCATTTTTACAATTTGGAGATGAAAGCAAACTAAAGAACGTGCTGTTTATGTGCCTGTTGCCACCCATCCAATCATGCCAAGTCCAGTTCAATGTATTCAGTATAAAATAACACAGAGCACAGCAGACAACATTTCTTTTAGGTTAATCCCCTCTACCTTGCTGGTTTGAATCCCTGCACTTGGCAGTCAGCATATCCTTTCCATCGTGGGTGTGGGATTTAGGAGAGACTCAAGAATGACAACTGCAGCTCAGCAAAGCAGCAGCACAAACCTGCAGGTGTCATGCAACACAAAACCCTCTAAGGTTACAAAAACCAACAAGAGTTGCTGTTGAGTTCAAAGGGTGAAGAATGAAGTCTAAAATGCACTGAACTCAACTCCTGTTCACTGTCTTTTCTGCCTGCAGGTGAATTTCATTCCCCTAGATGTATTAAAATTCTGTGAACAATGTGGAGTAATTTTTGTAGTGAATTTTTCTTTTCCAGTTGCTCCCTCACATCCCCAGGCTGGTGGCCTCTTTGAAGAAGGAGGACTCCAATTCTGCAACCAGCTCCCTGGAGCAGCTGGCCGAGCTCATCCACTGCATGTTCTTCCGCTTCTCAGGATTCCCAGACCTCTACGAACCAGTCCTGGAAGCAGTTAAAGTAGGTCATGCCCTCCTCAGTCATTTTACTGCTTTCCATATAGAAATGGCAGTAGCAAGAATAGAGGGACTGCCCCACTGGTAGGGATGCCCTGACCTTAACACCACAGATGGTGGTAGAAGAAAGGGGATTAAAATTCTGAGCATTGTGTAGGCAGGTTGAAGGAAGTTACTTCTCCAATGGTGGGCCTGCAGAAGTCCTGATGGTGCCTGTGTGCTTTAGGTCTAACATTATTTCAAATGCCTCTAAAGGACTAATATAAACAGGTAAACTCTTCCTTGCATGGAGGCAGGTTCATGTGAAGAGCAGGCAAAATGAGCTGTGTGAACGCTTCTAGCAGAGGAGTTTTGCAGTTGCCCATTACTAATTCTTCATGGGAGAAGATCAGTCATCGGATTATAGAATACTTTGAATTGGAAGGGATCCACAAGGATCATCGAGTTCAACTCCTGATCCTGCACAGGACAACCCCAGGAATCACACCATGTGCCTGAGAGTATTGTCCAAATGCTTCTTGGCTTGGTGCCATGACAACTTCCCTGGGAAACCTGTTTCAGTGTCCAGCCACCCTGGGCTGGACACTTTTCCTAATACCCAAACTAAACCTCCCCTTAAACAGCTTCATGCTGTTTTCTCGTGCCCTGTCACTGATCACCAGAGAGAAGAGATCGGTGCCTGCCCCTCAGCTTCCCCTGGAGAGGTGAGATAATGATTTGTAACACAGATCTCTCTTTCCAAGGCTCTCCCAATTCCAAATGAAGACAGGATTAAGCACCTCTTGGGTCAAAATGCTTGGACCTCCCAGAAGAATGAGCTGGCCAGCTTCTACCCACGCCTGGCATCTAAATCAGAGACGGGAAAGATTGGGTTAATTAACTTGGGAAACACCTGCTACATGAACAGCATCATACAGTCTCTTTTCATGGCTTCAGAGTGAGTTTTTCCTCCCTTGCTCCTGTTCAAGACTGCTCCAGGGGTTGCTTGTCACTCCAGCCTTGCGTGTCCCAGACGGATTTTCCATCTCACAGATTGCATCTCTGCTTTTCTTTCGCAGCTTTCGGCACTCAGTGTTGAATTTAACTGAGGGCAACTCCCAGCCCCTGATGACAAAGCTCCAGTGGCTCTTTGCATTTTTGGAGCACAGTCAGGTAATTATTTCATGTTCTAGTTATTTGTTTGGACTGTCGGCTGCGGAAAGGCTCGTCTCCAAGTTGCTTCCTGCCGGCTCTAACGTGCTGATAAGGAGCTGTGGATCTTGGTGGGTTTTTGTACTGGGACACATTTTGTTTATGTGAAGGAGGCTAATTTTGGGAGAGGTGGAGGGAAAACTCCTATCACCCATGGAAGTGGGCTATGTTCACACCAGGCTGCCTGTCTTTAACTTGTGGTCTTCTTGGCTGGGCTGATGTAATAGCTAATGGTTTTGACAATGAAATCCATTAGGTAATAGTTTACATCTGGTCAGCTGAGAAGCCTGTTGGTGTAAAGCAGAGGTTTTGTTTCTTGCTGTGCAGCAAGGGAGAGGACTGGAGCAGCTCACTTGTCCCACTGCTGCCCAGCAAAGCACTACCAACCAGTGAAAATTGCTTTAGAAGGGGTTTTGTTAGAAGGATAATTATAAAAACCCCCTTAGATTCCAGATCTTTGAATCCTCTGTATGTGAGGGAAAGTAAAATAAAAATAACACCCTGAAACTAATTGTAAATATTTCCATGACAAACGTGCAATTTTATGGAGTGACTCTTGGAGATACAGCTAGGTCATATCTAATTCCTCTCTTGAAAATATATCTGTCTGTCCCTAGAAAGACAAGATTTTGGAAAGCCAGTGAATTTTCCCTTGCTGGGTAGCAAGTTATCCAGGCTTCTCCATTTCCCAAGCCTTGACTGGCAAAGCTGGCTGGTAGCATTGTGGTATTATGTCACTACAGATGACCTGGGGGGGGGAAATCTAAATTTCTGTTAAATGTAATATTTGGTCATAGAAGAGTGTAGGTTTTGATACCAGGTTAGGGTGCCTGTGTTCTGTGACGAGCAAGTACAGAAGCATATTTGGTTGTTGTGTAGCTGATGTTAATTTCCTTTTGGTTATTTGTCTTCTTTGGGTTGTCCTTGAAATTATTTTTTGCTAAAGATGGGTCTTTTTCCATGTTAAATAGACATCTGCTTCCTAATGACAACAATTACATTATCTGCTAACACAGATTATCTGCCTGCAGTGATCAGAATGTTGGGTAGAAGTTTAGTGGATTTTTTGCTGCCTTTTTTTTTTTTTTTTTTTTTTTTTTTTTTTTTAATGAAAGGATTTGGTGAGAGAGATCCTGATCAAATTAAATGGAGCAGCAAATTAAATTCAGGCTGAATTAAGCAGAATTATCTGGATCAGGCCAATAAACCATTAAAAATTGAATGATAAACACATGGATATTTTGTAGAAGTATATGTAAAATAATGACTAAAATTCATCCTTACCATCCTGGCTTGCAGCAAACCAAGAAAGTCTTCCTGTGCACTGGGATTAGCCTTTGTAGGGGTAAAAAAGGGACCTTATCAGGCACAGAACACTGTGCTCCCAGTGAACCAGCCAGAAAACCACTCCTCTCCCCTCTCCATCCCCCTGTGTGAATTGAGGAAAAATCGCTAGGGTTAAATGCATTTCTTCTGTGTTGCTGCCAGCGACCTGCCATCTCCCCTGAGAGCTTCCTCTCTGCCTCCTGGCCACCCTGGTTCACCCCTGGAGCTCAGCAGGACTGCTCAGAGTACCTCAAGTATTTGCTGGACCGGTACGTGGCGAGTGCCGTGACCTTGGAGCCCGGTGACGTCCCTAAACCCCAAAGTAATGTTTAATGCTGACACACATGCAAACAGGGCACGTGGCTGAGAGCCTCAGGGGAGCTGGGAGAGTGGAGGGCTGGGATAGTGAGACTGATCTGAGGCTCCTTAATAAAACCCTGTTTGGACAATTTCAGGGGTAACATCAAAACTTAGTTCAACTTGAAAATTTCTGCCTTTGCTCTGAGGACACAAGGAATTCATAGAATTAGAGTCCTTAAGATTGGAAAAGACCCCTCTGATCATTGAGTCCAATCATTAACCCAGCACCTCCAAGTTCATCAGTAAATCATGTCCCTAAATGCCACATCTATGCATTTTTTTACCAGTTCTAGGAACAGTGATTTCATTACTTCCTTGGTCAGTCTGTTCCAATGCCTGACTACTCTTCACCTTTTCAGTGAAAAGATTTTTCCTGATACCTAATCTAAAATTGTACCAACCTCAGAGATTCACCTGACAAGCCACTCAGCCTACTCTGTAAAATGTTGATTTTTACCTTTTACCTAGAAATATCAAATCTCTGGTGTCCCAGTGATCCCTCTAGAAGTGTGAGATCAGTGGCACATGAAGACTTCAGGTTCCCAAATCCTGTCTGACTCCTTCCCACCTTTTTCCCCCATCATCAGACCCCTGGGTACAGGCAGGTTAACTTGGATTAGCTACTTGAAGTGAAGAACAGGAGCCCTACTTTAGAAACTACTCTTGGTGTTGTATTGATGCATAACACAGCCTTTTTCTCCCCTGCCAAAGATTGCATGAAGAAGAAAAAACTGGAAAAAGGATCTACCAGAAACTCAAAGAATCCAGCTTGATGTCTCAGGCGGTGGGGCATCATTACTTGAACAAGACATTGATTGAGAAGATGTTTGGGGGTAAAATGATGACAAAGATCCGCTGCTTGAAGTGCCTGAATGTTTCCTCCCGAGAAGAGGCCTTCACAGACCTGTCCCTGGCTTTTCCTCCGTCGGACAGGAACGTGCATGGGAGCACATCTGTTCTACCAGTGGAAGAAATTGGCCCACAGTTCATTGAGCCTCCAGAAGCTGCAGGCCAGCTTACGGGCTCTCCCTGGATACAGAGGAAGGCCCCCATGGCCAGTGACCATGCAGGTCCATCAGTGTCAGTGGAAACATTAGGTTTCCAGGAACCAGGAGAAGCAGCAAATCCCATACGTGGCAATGATGTTGGGGTGGATGCAGCCAAAGACCCCCTCTCAGCTTTCGGGGAGCAGGCATGTGCTCCCAAGGACTCCAGATCTGTCCCAGATTTAATCAACTATTTTCTATCCCCGGAGAGACTGACAGCAGAGAATAAATACCACTGTGAGAAATGTGCATCCTTGCAGGATGCTGAGAAGGTGGCAGAGCTGACAGAGGGTCCACACTACCTCATCCTCACACTGCTGCGGTTTTCCTTCGACCCACGGACTATGAAGAGGAAGAAGATCTTGGACAATGTCTCCATCCCTGTGGTGCTCAAGCTACCCATCCTTGTTGCTCCAGAGGAAACTGAGGAGGATTGCCGGCATGGGAAGGATGGTGCTGTCCCAGGGAGTGGCTTCATGACTGTTGTGTATGACCTCTGCAGCGTGGTGGTGCACTCGGGCATCTCCTCCGAGAGCGGCCACTACTACTGCTACTCCAGGGAGTGCACTGACACCGTCCCCCAGGGACAGCCCCGGGATGGGGTGCCAAAACCAGCCTCAGACAAACAGTTGGACTTTGAAATCCAGTGGTACCTCTTCAATGACACCAGGGTTTCCTTCTCCTCCTTTGAGTCGGTCAGCAACGTCACCTCGTTCTTCCCCAAAGACACTGCCTATGTCCTCTTCTACCGGCAGCGGCCAGGCCGGCAGAGCTGCCTGCTGCATGAGGCTCTGGCTGAGGCTGGCCACCTGCATGGTGAACCCTCCCTCCACAAGGACTTGATGGAAGCCATTTCCAAAGATAACATCCTCTTCTTGCAGGTAACTCCCGCTGCTGTGCACAGCAGGGCGCGTGGTCCTGCAGCTGTCCGGCTCAACGGGCCACATTCCCATCCGTCCAGGCAGCAGTGAGATCCTGTCCTGTGGTTAAAGTTCTGCAGATCCCCACCCACTCCCTGAAGCCAAATCCCTTTTCATTTTTAGCACCCAGATATAAACAGGTTATAGTTTCCTGATGAAACTGGGCGCTGAGGCTGGTACAAGACACCTTGTGGCTGTGCTTGGGGTTGAATTGCTATTGTCTGCTCCTGGAAGCTCAGCCTGAAATTTTCTTTAAAGTGCCTGGGAAAGATAGGATAATGGAATAGTTTGGATTGGAAGGGACCTTTAAAAGTTGTCTAGTCCATCTCCCTTGCAGGATGAGCAGAGACATCTTCAACTCAGATGCTTAGAGCCCCATCTGGCCTGACCTTGAATGTTCCCAGGGATGGTGCATCTACTGCCTCTCTGGGAAATCTGTGCCAGTGCCTCACCACCTTCATTGTAATAGATTTGTTCCTTACATTCTACCCTTTCCTCTCCTTCTCACTTTCACTCACTGGTAATTAGCTGTTCCTTCCTACCACCTCTGACATTCACCTGAACATTGCAAGCAAAATCGGGGTTTTCTTTCCTTTTTCTCTTCTTTTCATAGAATCATAGAAAGGTTTGGGTTGGAAGGGACTTACAGACCATCCAGTTCCAACCCCTCTGCCATCTGCAAGGACCCTTTCCACTAGACCTGGTTGCTCAAAGCCCCATCCAACCCACCTGGCCTTGAACACTTCCAGGGATGAGGCATCCACAGCTTCCCCAGGCAGATGGGTGAGCTGGGAATACAAACTAGAGCAGATTTCATTCAGCTGATGGAGTTCAATGCTTTCCAATCAAGGGTGTGTCGTATGACATGACTTGCATGTGGGGGTGATTTGAGGGGTCCCTCCTCTCCCACAGGTGACATGGGAGGGCTGGGTTTGATCCCTGAAGAGCTGCAATGTTCTGCTGCATCCCTCCTGCTGAGCTCTAGAGCACATGGCCTTCACCTCCCAGTTTAATTTGAAGGAAGCTCCCAGGGGGAACCTTACAGGCTCTTGGCTCCTCAGGGACGGTGGGAGCATCCCCCCACCTGGGCCTTTTATCTGCTGATGTCCTTGTGCTGTTTTTCCCCCTTCCTCCTCCCAGGAGCAGGAAAAAGAAGCGAGGAACAGAGCCGCCTATATTTCTGCCTTGCCGAAATCCCCGCTGTGGTGGAGAGACTTGGACAGGGACAAGGATGATGACAGCTCGTCTGGGGGCTGCAGCCCAGCAGCGGGAGGGGGCGGATCCGGCTCCTTCCACGGACTCGTCTTTTAGCCAGCAGCTTAAACCAGATGGGCAGTGTCCATGGGGCCAACCCAAAGCCAGAGGCTTCTCTTCCTCACCCTGATGGCAGTGAGCATCTTGGAGGAGGATTTGAGAAACATTTCAACGGAAAAGTTCTCAGGGGCTGATTTGGCAGCACCTGGAGGGTCTCGCTGCTTCCTATGCACTTGGTCTTCATGCCTTAATGTACCTAAGCTAATGCAGAGATAAGCAGCTGCTGACAGCTGGGAGAAGTGCCCTTTTGTTTCAGCATAGCCATGTCTTGCCTGCTGTGAGCCATGCCACCAGCCTGGGGAGGTGATGGGGACAGGGAAGATGGACCCAGCAGGGCCCCAGGGATGGAGATGTCCCATGCACATCCCATCTGCAGCCCTTCCCATGGCACTCAGTTGGTTCTGGGGCAACCTCTGCTCAGTTGTTACATTTCTTTTTAATGTGGTTTGGGAACCCACCATGAAAAACTCCGAAGGTAGAAAAAAGTCTGAAAAAACATAGCAGTGCTGGTCCTTGAGACAGTGAGCTTGTAAGACAAGCAGTGGCAGGTCACCTAGAGGGGGTTTTTGCTGCATTGCAAGACACCTAAAAGAGACTGAGGGGCACAAACATCTCCAGCCAAGAGAGACTGGGAAGACCCATTGTGTTACTGATGATTTCTGGATGCTGTTAGTGTGCACGGCAGGCCAAGACACACAGCTGTTTCCCTGATGTGTCCTTAGGATTTACTTAGTCTCTTTCTGCTGCTGTCATTTTATGGCTTTCTGAGCTGAATCTGCCCTTTAAAATTTGGGTTTTCCCTTGGGATACCCTAAACTGAGCAGCAGACGACAGAGCCCCCTTAAACTCATGATCTGTTTTTTTTTTAATGCTGATTTGCAAGGTGAGTAGCCCAACCAGATATATCAATCCAATATACAATCAATACATGTAAACCAATGTATTCTATAAATCAGTAATGGGACTGGGGCTGATTTTGATGGCAGATGGCCAACTCAAGTCCCAGGCAGCACATCTACAGGACCACAGCTCCCTCTCATCTCTCATGTCCCTCCCCAGCTGTTTTCCCCTGCCTGCTCCTCCCTCACACCTGTAGTAGAGATTTCTCTGGCTCAAGTGGCAGAAACTTGTGCCTTAAGTCCTAAGTGCAGGGCTTAATCCTGACCATGGGGTATTGGGTTAGGAGTATTGTGTTTTTATGGAGGAAAAGGCAAAGCACAGACATTGCTGTGGATAATGTGAGCAGAAAGTCTGCTAGAGAGGACACTTGGGATCAAGTATCTGGTGTATACTATCATATTCTTTGATTGCCTTTCCTATATATAAATAAAGGAAATTATTCAACATACAGACTTAGTGTCTTATTGTAGTGTTCATAGATATTGGGCTGATGGGTCAAAAAAGAGATGGGGAAGCTGAGGCATCCGTCCTCAGGAACATGGGACAGTCCTGCAGAGTGGTGGCTTGGAAGAGGGGATCAGGCAGAGGAGGAATGGGAACCTCGGTGCAGAGCTGTGTGCCCTCCAGAGGATCACAATGCTAATAGTGGAGCCTTGTAGATGAGCAGTGGAGTGTGTTTATAGTTCTTAAGTCAGGTGCTGAGAGGAAATAAATGAAGATGCAAAGCTGAAGTGTCACGGAAAGTACAGTGTTTCCTGGTTTTATTACTAGACTTCTATTTATTTCCTGTTCAAAGAGGTTGCCAAAAGTTTTCCTGTTGCTGTGATGCTAGCTCCTTTCTACTAGTGGATACTAGTGGAGTATCACCTGTTGGTATTTCCTATGCTGTTTATGTAAGGTGCTTTTATAGGAGATTGTCTTTAACTTGATGAGATCATAAAGTAAGTAATGAAGGCAGATAGTCAAACCAGTATGGAAAATGGAGAGGCTGTATCATAGCTAAACTCTTTCCTGAATATGTCTTGGTTTTTTCCCCAAGATTTTCTGAAATGAGCAAAGGCAAACAGCCTGCAGTTCTCAGCATGGATGGCAGCCTGGAGAGTGTTAGTGGTGTAATATGGTTGACTGGTTTAACACTGGACTTCCCTTTTGGCTTCAGCCAATTCTACTACATCTTTGAAGAAGATATTAAATAGTATTGGTCCCAGTATTCATCTTTGAGGAACACTACTCATTGCTGGTTTGGACACTGAGTCATTGACTGTAGCTCTTCCAATGTGGCCATCCAACCAATTCCTTATTCATCTAATGGTCCATTCATCCATCAAACTCTTCAATTAAGAGCTAAGAATGTTATAAGGGACCATATTAAAGGCCTGACAGAAGTCTAGTATAGTACGGTGTATTGCTATCTATGCTACACCAATTACAGTATATGCTATATTGATACTGGTGTTAGTGATGCCAGTCATTTTTGCTTATGGCATATTGATGAAGTATATGCTATGGTGTATGTGATAGTATGGCTCATTTTGTCTGTCACACGTGCCTCATGGTCAAGGAGAGCCCATAGGGGTGTCCTCAGCTCTTGGTTTGGGATTTCACGTGTGCTGTAGATGTGAGATGATGCTACTCTTGTCTAAAAGAAGTGTTACAGGAGCTGTGCTTTGGGAGGTGTCTTTTCCCAGTTGTCTTCTTTTTTTTTTTTTAAAGGAAGTCTTAAAGGGAGGGTTTAACTTTTATCTTTGGAAAAAAAGATTTATCCTTTTGCTGAGGTTCTCTAGGCGATTTTGTGTGCTGAGCTGAGGCTCACAGGTGCTGAGCTGCTGATGGGTGAGGAAGGCAGCATTTGTCCTCACACTGCACACAACAAGAGCAGGTATACAGTATGAAATTCAATTTAGCAACTTAAAAATACATGGCTTGGGTTCTGGTATCAGGAAAAACCCTAGTTACATCCTAAAAGCCCTCATTACCCATATAGAACATCTGAAGCTGTAGGAGACACTTGGCAATATGCTGAGAAGATGCTCTGAAAGCTTTAAAGGCACTACATAATCAAACTTGATCTGCTTATTAGTTTCCCCTTTCTTTCCCTGCTCTGAATCCGTGCTGGGAATCACCAGGGAGAGATGCCTTTTTATTATCATTCTTTTATTTTCCTGTTGCTTTTCCGTTGCATATACAGTACTTAAAAATGAGATCACCTTCACGTCAGGCATGTACCATGTTTATTAACAGCAAAAAAAGTATTATCTAGGCTTCACTCAAGACTGATTTACAGGATAAATAATGGTTTCAAATTACTTTAAAAAAAACCAAACGAACAACAACCCCCCAAAGAATAAATTAATAACTTAAGTGATTAGCTGTCCACAGTGATTTGAAAACAATAACCATTCAAACAGTGACACCACAAGAAGACACAGTAACTGTACAGTTTGCCACAGATTACTCTTGTCCTTCCTTCTACAAATGGAAATTAAAAAATTAAAAATACTCCTCTTTAAGAACAGTCATAGGCTTTGAAACACACGAAACATCCCTGCAAATCGGCTGCTGACGCAACAGCTTCACAGCCAGGGCTCCGACCCCTCCTCGCAGCAGGTTAAGAAACAAATGGAGAACACTACCCTAATTTGACTGGGCCTGTTTCCACACAATGATGCCCAAAGTCAGTGGGGACACGTTGACTTTGCCAAGGGCTGGGTTGAGTGGGATATAACTACTCTAAAGGTTTGGTCCTAACCCTACAGGATTCATCGACAGGCTCCCCATGGAGCCCAGGGTCCAGCTCCCTTCCCCTCTCTGCAACGTGGTTCAACCACCACGTCCAAACTGCTCTCAAAAAATCCATGGTATTTTCAGGGTCAATGTGGCAGCAGAATGCTGAAAACTGTGCAAATGGCATTTCCCCCACCCCTCTCACTCAGAAGAAAATCCTGCCAAGTTTTTTTCACCTTGGTAATTAAGGATGAAGGGGTTTTTTGATGAGTTTTGCAGAGTGGGATGTGTCAGTGCCGTGTATGATGCTGGGCATGACAACAGGGTAGCACCACATGCTGCCCAGCCGTTGCCTGCAGATTCAAAACAGCTCTCTGCATTACTAGATGTCAATTAATTACACCTCATGACACATCTTTGAGGTGGGGAAATAAGTACTAAAAACCTTCATTTTACAAGCCGGAGAAAAAGCAGGATACAGAGTTCACAGGAACCCTCTCGTCCCACATGAAGATACAGTGTGGTGTCACCCAGAGAATGACAATAAAAATGATGGTTTCTTATCTCCTGGTCTTGAGGCAAACCGCTCCCAGACGGTCAGCCCACTGGCCTACAAATGAACCTGTTTTATGTTAGTAATGGGCTACATCAAAAATTAAGAGCCTGCTGATTGGGAGCAAGTCTGTTGAGAAGCTTTTTTAGCTAAAGAGATGGAGCCATGTGGCCCAGCCTCTGTTTCAGATGTTATTGGCTGGTGTTGAACCTTGAACACCACGTGCCAGGACCAGCTGGCCGTGGGCTGGAAGAGGACAGCTGTATTGTGACACCTTGCTACATATCAACTTTTCTCAAGAGTAGACACTAAATCAACAGTACAACACTAGCAGTTGTGAACAAGGAGATAAAATTGTGACTACAATGATGAGACACCAAGGACAGGCTGATAGAGGGATGAACTGCTCCAGGCCAAGGAGGAATAATGATCAAAAAGCGCATGTCTTGACCTCCAAGAGCCTCATTAACAGCTGCAAGATCGTTGTGTACATGTGGGAAGGTTGGGCAGAGAAGAGAGGCACTCAGACTCATCAGAGGCCCTAAACTGGCTGATTGGCCCTTGTGATTTGATGCTGGACTTGTCCCTCTGATTTTCTTGATGGCTCTTTGACGGCCATGTGTATTCTCTGGCTGGTGCCAGGGTTTGGCTTTGCTCTTCCCCCTTCCTGGAGACCTAGGGCTTCTCCATAGTCAAAGCTCTGCTGCATCCATCTCATCTACACAGCATCCCTCCCTGACACACAGTGTGGGTGTCAGCTTTTACATGGAATGGAACTTTTACATCACCGGGTGGGAAAACACCAACACAATGCAAGCACGACTTGAGAAAACCATCCTTTTACTTGCCTCCTAGGCCAGAAAGATCAGACAGGACCTGGGAACTATTTTAACATCTTCCATAAGACCTGGACATGGCTGTATCCCCCTCCCCACCCAAGGAGCTGTGATCATTGGATAGCCAAAACAAGCCAACTCTTCCCAGTATGCCAGGGTGGTATGGAGGTGGCATGGGTTTTCTGGGAGCTCTGGATCTAGCCTAGCAAATTTACAGGTTAAAGCTGTCTCCCAGTTGCTAGAACTGCGTGTCCATGTCCTGGATGACTGGGCCAGCCAGCTCTCTCCCAAGTGCACGGGATGGCCCAGTGTGGATTAGGTCCTCTCACTGGGAAGTATGGCCTTAGGGGTTGAGCTGTGTGCCTTGCCACTTGGCTTTGTGTCCAGAGAAGTGGCCCTGTCCCTGTTTTGGATGTTACAGGGCTCTAAGCAACCCCTTGGGCCCCTTCCCTCACATGGAGGAGTCTCCATTCAACCCCGGCAACAGAGGGTCTCAGTGTGGAAGAGATGCTCCAAGCAGGGTCAGCTATGGGGTTAGCCTAGACTGGTCTTGAAAAGCCCCAAGGATGAAGATGGCACCTCAAGGGACAACCCTGTGAAACCATGGCACTGCTACCCCATGAACAGCTCACGGGAGCCCCTCAGCAAGGTGTCTCCCAGCATGTCCTGGTCCCCACACATTTCTTGTAGGGTTTCTCCTGCCCAGCTCAGAGCTGGGTGGATGGACCAAGCATCCCTAAATGCCAGAGCACAGACATCACACTGGTAGGATGACCCCCTTGAGAGTGAAATGCCCAAGAGTAGTGGGAGCTCCTCTCCCACCAGTGCGTGGCTTTTACTGAGCATTCTACAACCCATAAATCTCTGCATATCTGACTCAAGACTCAGGCCAAAGGAGCACATGGTGAGGAACAAGACCCAAACCTTACTGGCAAACTCCCCTGCCTTTTCTTGTCCCAACCTCATGTTCTCTCATATCTTGCCCTTGCCAGAGGCTGGTGGCCCAGAGCTCAAATCCATCCCAATTAGCTCCCAGACAAGCCAAGTCTTCCCCATCTTTTGTTTCTGATTCTGCATTTGGCCCTATCTGCCAGACTATCAGCTTTGCCCTGGCACAGTCTGTGCTCACACATTATTTTCCTGCGCCAACTTGAGACTAAGCCTAAGCCTGGCATCCATTTAGAGCTGGAAATGTATTTCCCACTGAACACTCCAGTGCCAGTCCAGAGCAATCAGCACCAAGGCAGCTCACACATCCCACCGGACAGAGGAACGGTGAGCAGCATTTGCACACTCACGGCAAGGGATACACACTTCTGGAGACTTTTGCCTTTAAAACCACCTGCCTAGTCATTTTCAAGCTTGGGGAAAGCTTTGAGCCATGGACCTGGTGCTTCATAAAACTAAATACTGAGGTCATGATGCTTGTCCCACAAGCAACCCTTCTCCATGAGCACACACACATGCAAGTATGTCCCTTTTCTAAATGGAACCACAGAGCTGTAGAGCAGGCTCTGATGTGAAGGCTCAAGCCAGTTTAATTTTGTCCTAGGTTGTGGAGCCAGGGATTGTATATTCTATTTTCATCTATTAAAAAGCAGCTGGGGAGATGGATTTCTTCATCTCTGGTAACTCAAGAGGGGAGAGGCCTGACGCCTTATCTAATGGGCCATTAGCACCTCCCCAGGCTATACCTCCCCCCCCAGAGCGGTGGATCTGCATTTCCATCATCCTATTGTGAGATACATCACCTCCCCTGGCAGTGGGGGGGGGGGCAGGCAGTTTTTCTACCTGGATGAACTCAGACTCACAGACACGAGAGCTGCTAGCTTTCACCCGATTTCCTGGGAGGAAGACCGGACATCATCTCACCAACACCAGACCCTCTCCTCACCATCCCTGGACCCTCTTGCTACAGGATCATCTCTACTTCAACAGAACCATATCTGCCACTTCAGAAGGACTCACTTTTGGACTGCTTTCAACACCCTGACCCATAGGGTGCCAGGTTGTGGCTCTGACTCTGTCAGGATTTTCCAAAATTGTTGTTTGTTTGTTTGTTTGCTTGTTTGGTTGGGTGGTTTTGTTTCCTATTACATTTGCATTGTTAATATTCTTAGTAAAGAACTGTTATTCCTATCCCCAAAAATCTTTGCCTGAGAGTCCTTGATTGCAAAATTATAATTTGGCGGGGGCGAGTGGTTTACATTCTCCATTCTAAGGGAAACCCCAGTTTCCTTGGCAGAAACCTGTCTTTCCAAACCAAGACAAATTTCAATTAAAATGAATAATTTGCAATGTTCTCAGTTTCCTTAAATACCTATTTCTAACAAAGGAGCCTGTCATACTTGAGGATCCAAGCATAAAGTGGATGTGATAAACTCAATGCCTTCAGGACAAAGTTCTTGGCAGTTTGTGTAATTAAAGCAGCTGCTTTTCAATATGGTTTAAAACTAAATACTGCACAAACATTAATCACCAGGGACTGCTGTAATCAGCTCAGCAATTGTGACTATTTCCACTGAAGCCATTGATTTCTTCCTGCATTCAGGAGGGGTTGATACAGTCATGTCTATATGGCACAGAGTCTGTGGGCTTCTGCTTATTTTGGTGGTGTTGTTTGCTTAGTGCTTGCAGGGGAAAGGACAGAGGAATGTATCTGTTTCAGTGAAAACACAGACTTCACTGCAAAGCAGAGAGGGGCCAGTAACCAGCAGTTGTTAAGTAGCTACTTTAGGGCTGTTTTGGTCTGTAGTCTGCCAAATACAATGGACCGGTTACTGAGGATACTGATGAGAGGAAATTATCAAAACACAGTGTCTGAGCCTGGCAAAAGAGCTATCCCATGCCAATGGCTGCCCCATGAACAAAGACATTTTTGGAATGCAGAGAAAAAGGACTAGTTTCTCCAGTACCACAAAAGGCTTTTCCAGTCTTAATTAATGCCTTGGGTTAAACATGGGAGTGAGCACTGGATGCACCTAGTCCCAATGCAGAAGCACAGGGCACCTAGTCAGCAAATTGCATTCAAACCCACTGTGTTCTCTCTCAAGCCACTAAAGCTAACAGCTTCGAAGAAATAGGAAAAAATCAGCTTCCCAGGAGAGTGACATCCTTTTTGGTGGGGATGGAGAGCTCTCTCACAGATGGGTGAATGCACACTTCAGTGGGCTCTGGATCAGGCCCAATGTTTAGTCTCCTCTGAGATGCAGAGATGAAAGGGGCAATAGAAATATCAAGTATTGCATTCTAGTCTTCATTTCGTCATCTCACCAGGCAAGTGTGCAAGCCCCCAGCAGGGGCCAATGGCCCTTGAAGGATGTAACACCCCCTGATCTTCAGAAAGCCTCTGACTATGCTGTCTTCCCCTTTGGGACTTTGGGTTTTTTTCCCTTCTAGTAATTATTATTTTTAGCATAAAATTTAGGATATTTGCTTCATTGTTTCTATAGAAGTCCAACACTTCAATGTCTTAACATTGGGGGGTTGTCAGAGCTTTTCCATTAACATCCTTCCCTCTCATGGCATGTGAGAATACAAAATGGTGTTGGAAGTTCGAGACTTATTTTACCAGCACACAGCCCTTAAGGGACTGGTATCCTATCCCCATGTGGGTGACATCTGCCCCTTTCCAAGCTCAGGCCAAGATTAAGCAAATGTGTTAATGCTTAAGCATTAATAATCAATACAACTTGGTGGTGTTGGTGGAACACAGAGCTCAAGGCACTGGGAGGGGTTCAGCTTGCAGAAAGAATAGCTCCAGCTCTTTAATAAATATTATTACCTAATCTTTCTAATGTCTCTGTCTTTTGGCTCTTGGTTTGCGGTCAGCTTGTTTATTCGTGTCAGCGCTTGCTGTCTGGCAATCAGGCTGCTCCATGGCAATCATTAGTTCTTCCTGTTTTCATGAGATCATGAATTATTATCTCTGCATTAAGCTGTCTCATCCTTCTCTCCTCTCTGTGCTCAGCAGCTGCCTGGCAAGCGATCCCAAGCCTGGATGTGTTAAGGATGCTGGCAAGGGACAGCAGCAGACTCCCACCCATAATTAGAGCCTAGGGTCATTAATGTCAGCAAGCCCCACTTTTGTGTTGAGAAAACATTGCTGAAGATGAGGGGAAAACAGTTCAGCCTTTTGCACCCTCCACAAACTAACCACAATGCTACATTAAAGCTCACACTGAAATGCCCTGCCCCGACTCTCCTCACCAGCCTCTTCCCAAGCCTATGACCTCACCATCAACCAACATTTCAATTACTCTTCTTCTTTCTTCCAAGAAACATTCCATCAGACCTCCTCAGCCCAGAGCAACCTCTGCAGTACAGCACCTGCCTTCTCCCAGTCCTCACAGCAGCCTTCCACTCCCTTCTTGTCACTCATCCTTATGCCAGTCCCCAAACACAGGGTCTCCAGAGCCTCCCTGCCCCCTCATACTCAACCACAGAGCTTCTCATGATGCCCACGATGTAGGACTCTCACCCTATGGGTTTCTTTTGGTGCCACAAAAGGCAAATTTGGGTTTTTAGGGTCAGATTCACAGGAATTGGTTCCAGACAGGCAGTGGGTCAGTGCTTAAATTCTACCTTCCAAAGCCAATCCCTCCAAGCCCCTTCCAAAGCCAATCTCTCCAGTCCACTGACTTTGAGAGATGATGGAGAATATAAACAGAAGACACCTCAACAAACTCATGTGAGCATATGCTGGTATGTATGTGTGTCTATAGTAGGACAAGTCCTGGGCTCCTAAGTCAGCTCAACGGGATGGTGTGGATGCTCATCAAGCTCCTGAAGGTTAACAATCCCAGCCAAAACCTTGGGGGCTGTCCAACCCTGTCCAAGGAGGAGAACAGCCCTCAGAGGTTTTAAGCGTATTATTTACAAGAGACAGGACAACAAAGGTGATTTCAAAAGCAATGGTCCTTGCTCAGTTTTGGGACTGGGAGGAGGCAGAGAAGAGGACAACCATAAGGAGTGGAGAATCAGAGCTGAGGAATGATATCCTCGGGGAGATGCTGCAAACCTGCGTGGCGTGGTTTAGGGTACGATATGGAAGAAGACGGGGAGAGAAGATGCAGTGTTAGCACATACAGGGTGGCTTTAATAGCTGTAAGGAAAAGATGTGTAGGGTGAAACCTGGTATTGCTAAGTCAAAGTTCCTGGATAGTGCATCCAGCAGCTAAAGCACAAACCTAGCCACCGAACATAGTTGGTCTTTATCACTGGCAAACAGTATCCGCCAAGTCTTCCCCTGAAATTAAGTTTTGTTTTAAGAGAAAAAAACCCCATGACACCCCCTCCCCTCCACAGACAAGTCTTAGAAATCCAGCCCAAGTGGGTCTGGCAGCCCAGTGGGGCCGCAGCTGGGGAAAGCCAACAGGACATTTGCCTGTTCCGCTGCCTGCGCAGGCACTACTGCTTCGTGCTCTTGGCAGGCTCCGAGGACTGCCGCACATCAGTCCACTCCTGCATGGTGCTCTGCAGCGCCTGCGTCTTCTCCTTGTCCACTTGCACGTAATCAACCTTCTCATCTGAGGCGACCGACGAGGTGGAGGGCTGTGGGGAGGAGAAACAGGGCACCGTCTGGTCACTCATCAGCTCCCTGCTCCTCCCTCGCACTCCCTTCTGCAGCAGCAGCACCACGGGTGCCACAAGCCCACCAGCACCAGCCCTGCTTTCTTGAAGACTCCACAGCTCATCACCCACCCTCTTACTTCCCAAAGACACCTGCATGAAGGATTTCAGTCTGCTCTGCTTCTTGCTGGCTTGAGACTGCAGTGCAACGGGAGGGCAGAAACAGCATGAGGGTCTCTACCTTCTCACAAACTTTGGGACATGGATGTTTGGTTGTAATTGTGTTCTCTAACTGCTGATTTTGTGAGTTCAGCCTTGCATCTTGCTCATTTTCCTGTAAAGAACTCCAGTACTCTTAGAGATACACATAAAAGTACCAGCTCCATGCCTTTTAGCTGTGCTGATTCTACCCACCTACAGCACTAGCTCATTTTCATCCCCAGAATAACAGGTATGTTTGCAGGGTCATCCAAGAGATGTGTTGAGAACAAGGAGATACTTTTTACCATAGTTTATGAAGTCCTAGAGTTTTTTTCTGACTGTACCAGCATTTCAGAGGACCTCCATCTGTTTTTAACTGGAGCCAGATAATGCATTTTAGTGGTTTAAAATAACTTCTCCAGAATGGGATATGATTTAAATGGGTGATACTTGCAGAAATATTGCTGGACAGACAGAAACTATCAAGGGACAACTGTCAAATAATGAAAGGATCTAACCAGTGGGGTGCTTTGCCTAGGAAACAAGGTGGTGTTTGAGAAAGGGAGGCCAACTCACAAGCTGTTGCCACAAAAGTTTATACAACCCTTGCCCTTCACCTTTCAGGTGCAAAATCCAAGTCTGGTCTTGGAGGACCCTTGGAGGACCTGTTGTTTTGAAGGAGGAAAAAAATTCTGATACTTCTTGGGATACCTCCTGACAGTTTTTAATATATAGTTTCCAGCTGAATTTGTGGTCTCATCAGCATCCCTGAACCCTGCACATCCATGCTTCTGCTTTGCACTTCCAGCAAAGCTGCAGACGTGCAAGAGAGACTGAGTTTGACCTAGAGTAAATATAGCAGTGGGTCATAGAATGGTTTGGGTTGAAGGGACCTTAAAGATCATCTCATTTCAATCATGGCATAGGCAGAAACACCTTCCACTAGACCAGGTTGCTCTAAGCCTCATCCAACCTGGCCTTGATGACTTCCAGGGATCTGGCAGCCAAAGCTGCTTTGGGCAATTTGTTCAAGTGCCTTACTACCCCCATAGCAAAGAATTTCTTTCTTATACCTAATCTAAACCTGCCCTCTGACAATTTGAAGCCATTACCCCTTGTAGCGTCACTCCATGTCCTTGTCCAAAGTCCCTCTCCAGCTCTCTTGTAGCCCCTTTAGGCACTGGAAGGTGCTCTAAGGTCTCCCTGGAGCCTTTTCTTCTCCAGGGTGAACAATCCCAGCTGTCTCAGCCTTGCCTCCCTAGCAGAGGTGCTCCAGCCCCCTGATCATCAGAGATTCTTGAGACCACAGTCTGGGGCTTTGGACCATGCTGTTGCCAATGTGCATAGAATCTCTTAAAAACAATCAGAAGTTTATAAAATCCTCCATACCTTCCTGTGTGGCCCTGGTGAGCTTGGCTGGAAGTCCAGGGCCAGGTAATCCACACTCCCTGAACTCTTTTTAGGCGCTGGGCTGTTGGTACCACTAGGAACAGGAGAAGCAGAAATGGGGTTTTGCTAATGCAGGGAAGAGACAGGAGAGATAATGAGGATTAAAATGGGAAGGAAGAAAGAAAAAAGGAAATTAACACATATCTGGAAATGAAACACATTGGAGGTACCTTTAAAAGAGCCTGGGTATTGGCTCACCTGCCTCTGGGACAAGGATGTGCAAGAACTGCTGGGATACCATAGATGTTGTATATTGTGCTAACAAATATTTCAAGCTCATGCTCTTGATTTCATGATTCAGAGCAGTTCTGCTGCCTTTGTGCTGGTTTTATTCACGTGCCTGACAGCAGACGTGGGCTTTAGCATGTCTCAGGAACCACACCTCAGTGAGGCCAGGCCAGCTCTGAGATCTCTGCTAATCACAACCATGCTACACAGAGCACAGATTTCCTCTACTCCATTAGTTACACAGCCTCAAAAATATGCTTCAAGTCAGTAGCTTCACCAAGAGAGACAAAATCCCCTCCCTGTAAGCAGTGCCACTCCCTGCTGCTGCTCTGATAGCCCCTGCTCCCAGAAAAACATGATGTCAGCAGCTACTAAGGGAAAAAAAAAAATTGAAAAAAGCAACCTTAATTAGGAAAATACACCCTCACAGTCTGTATAAGTTTTTACCCCTTCTTAATTCCTGGCAAAGTAGGCAACACACTTTTCTGCTGTCATATGCATTGAAAACTCCAAAGAGACATGTCGTTTTCAGAAGGAAACACCCTGTTTTGTGCATTTAGGGATGCACATAAGGATGTACTCCACACAGCACTATCTCAGCACTTCCATGTCATGAGCTAGGAATGCATCTGCAGAGCTGGGGAGAGCACATGTCCTGCCAGGACCATCTGTCTTAGCTGAGGGGCCCTTACCATCGCCACGTAGTTCTCCTCGCTGTCTCCCGAGTCAGTGCTGGTGATGCTCTGGGAGGAGACAGGGCGACAGTACTGCAGGGAGCCGGCGTTGAAGGTCTGGCTGCAAGAGCAAGGGTGGATGTGTTACTGATGGCTGCAGGTCCTGCTTGTCCTCTGCCAAAGACTGATGGGAGAGGGCAGCTCCTGATGCCTGCAACCATCACCGTGATCCAATCTGGGCATGAAGAAGAGCTGCTGGCATTGAGGTTCTCCAGCCTGTCCTTTCCATGGGTCAGAAATCCCTGGGTTTGGTCCCCTCAATTTTTTTCTTTCCAGATTTTTTAGTAACACCTTGCTTGCTATGTACCCGTAACTCTCCTGATTTCATCTACACAAGTCAGATTCCATGAACTCTTTAATCTCACAGGAAACATTTAATTGTGGAGGATGGAGGGGCAGCCTTGGTGAAGCCTCTCACCTCCAGCCTCACCACAGCTACAGGATTTGTTTACTATACAGACCCTACCCAAATTTTTTGCCGGAAAACAAATCCTCTGAGGAATTGTCTTGTTTTCAATTGGCCAAATCTAATTATACCAAACAAAATAATGAAATCAGCCTCTGTTGTTGAAGCGTGTGTCTCAAAAAGCTATTCGTTGCCTTTCAGTAAAGCAGGGTCATATGATTAGCTGATAGGGGAAAAATCCATTAGCTTCTCCAGGGTCAGACCTCTTGTCAATCAAAGCCTGCTCGCTGCTTCCCAGCGCAGTGATTTCAGCACACAGCGCTCATGCCCTGCAGTCAGTCTCCACACAATCCAATTTATTAGAGGAGTCAAAGCAGCCCAGCTTTGCTTCTGCCTTTTATAGGACAACATCAGACCGTGAATTAATAGCAGAGCTGGAATTGTGCGAATCCTGTTATTTTTGGCTGGCAGACATAGCTCTGAAGTGCTTTGGTTTAATTTTGCAGACTTCCTTCTGGCTAAGCTTTGCTTTCAAGGCAATCAAAACATGGCTTGGTTAGACCCTGAGAGTCACCCTGTGCTTTCAGATGATGGTGGGGTTTTGGGGGGGATAGCTTGGATGTGAAATCATGCCCCCCACACAGCGTGGCTGAGTCGGTCTGGCTCAGCTGCATCACGAATTGTGGTGGACCACAGGTCCCAGATCAGAGCCATGGCTCTCCAGTAGTTGTCATATCCCAGAAACAGGAAATGTCTTCAAGGGATCTTAATTAACTTGTTAGCCACATGCTGGGCTTTCATTTGAAATCCCAACCTAAATGAATTTATCTTCCTGCCACCAGCTGTGATAAGGGGAATGTTTAGTCCCTGGCAGAGGTAACAGCATGGCTACATGTAGACACCAGGGAGAATGAGACCAGAGAGCTGCTGTTGGAGCAAAGCAAGAATTCATCCCCCCACCATTACTCACGTTGGCCTGGACCAGGATTTTGTGACTGGAGATTTGAAGGGAAGCTCATCGATGACAGTGTTGTTCCTCAGGTCCAGCGGTGATGGCTTGGCTGGGGAGGGGAAAAGCCTTTATTCAGAGGCAGCATGTTCCTACTATTCAGTATCCATGACGGGCATGATAGTGTCCCCAACAGATGGTTGATTACTTCCCATTCTACTGATCAGCCCCCCAGCCCTCCCTACTGACGACAAACACTCCAAACCAAAACCCCTGTGCTCATTTATGCCAGAACTGGGAGAAAACAGCAAATTTCTCCCTCTGCTCCACAGCCCCAAAGTGGTTGGGTGGTCCCAAAAGATGAATGTGCCTCCCAGGGAATGGAGATTGCTAAAAATGCCCAAACCCCCAAACCACTCCTTAGATATCTGTGGTAACTAATGCATTAGATGGGGACAAGACCAGGCTCTGCTAGGCCTCAACTGCCTCTGTGTGGAGTGTTTTCCCACAGGGAATGGAAAAGGACATCTCCAGGGTAGCATGGAAGCTCTTCTCAACATGGATGGTTCATTAGGTGGAGGAGTGCTATGCTCCAACCCCAGCCCTTGAACAGAATCTTCATGGGGTTAGGGGTTGACACCCTAGAGATGGGAGCCCTCCTCCTCAGAATCTCCTTGGCCACCTGTCAGACAATGGATTAGGGAGAGATTTGGAGACTGTCAGCAAAGCCCTGAAGGAAGAACTGCCTAGAACCAGCCAGTAGGAAACTGTAGAAAAAATTTGTGTCATCTGAATAAAACATTGAGATTTTGGGGTGGAGCACAGGGAGAGGTGCAGGCCACGGGGGTGAAATCTTGCCTGTGACACGCATCTCCTGTAAAGGCCTGGAAGGGTTTGAGATGGACTGTTCAAGCACCATGAAAGCTACATTTGCACTACAGAGCTCCTGAAAGAGGGAGGGGATGAGGGACATCTGAAGTACTGGCAGTAGCAAAGCACACCCCATCTAGGACTGGACAGAACTTCAGAGACGTAGTCTGAAGTGTGAAGAGAACAGAGGGATTCCTGGGAAGATCTGTGCCCAACCAACCGTTCTTACCTTTCCGGTCGGGTTTGAGGTTGCGGTTGACGGGTGGGGGCTGGATTTCACTCAGCCGTCTGTGGCACTGAGCCACGGCTCCTCCTTTATGCACGGGAAGGGTGGCTGAGGACAGCCCCACCAGGTCAAAGTGATGCGGCCCAGGGCTCATGGGGATGTAGAGATTTTGGGCATTGTCATTGCCTTTCTCGGCGTGGATTAGGGGCGAGGAACCAGGGTTCATGGGGACGTAGTTGTCCTCGGAGTCGGTGCTGTGGGAGCGGGCCACCGCTGCCTTGGCCTGCTGGGGGAAAAGTGAGAGGTTGTGCTGTGAGCATCAGGCACTGCTCAACCCCATCCACTGCAAACCCTTTATTTCATTGTAACCAAACAACATCTGAGGGGAGACTGACTTGAAAATCTAAGCACAGAGGGAAGGAATGATCTGTCCCCTCCTTGACCATCAGTTTGCACTGAGAGGGTCTACCTCCCTTGTTTCCAAGACATTGCAACATCCTGAGTTTTCAAAAAGGTCTTTATCACCCAGACCTGAGTTTCTTCTCATGATCAGAGTGAGTTGGAGAAGCATGGTTAACCTGAAAGTCTTTCTTCCCTAGACTCTGTCCATGACTAAAATGCAATATGAAAGGCTGCTTTAATGTCATTTCCAGCTCAGGAAATCTTAGAAAGTGCACAAAAGAGGCTGTTCTGGCAATGTGTCAAAATTTAGCTCAGCAGCATCCCAGGCGTTCAGGAAGAAGGGCCAAAACTGCAGGCAGATACACCGTGTGGAAGCAAAGCTCTGCACATGATGCTGGGCTAGGTGGTTGCCACTCCGTCTGTTCTCCGCAGGTCACCATGCTTTTAACTGAGACCAACATCTGACCCCTTCTTGACTTAGCTCTGCAGGACTGGGCTGTGAGGGCCAACTTGGAACCAACCTGTCTCTGACTCTGTATGGTGCAAGTGGTGCCTGCAGTGTGGTGGCCCACACCCAGGCCAACTCACCAGGTAGGAGTTGTAGCCATCGTTCATGGACTCCACTGACTGCACAGCGCTGCCGCCCCCGTGCTGGGGGTACTCGTACGTCTCACAAGAAGAAGCTGCAACACAACCACAAATGCACGTGTCCCACCACAACTGCTAAGAAAAAGGGGTCCCTGGAAACAAAATCAAGGCACTGCTAGGGCAGTGTCTGTTCTTGTTGACTGAGATGCTGATGAGAAGACATGGTCTTTAGCTTGTCACAGGCTCTCTGCTATGCTCCTTCCCAATTAGCATCTCTCTGATGCATCAGCACAACTGCACAACTCACTGTGCAGATCTAACCCTGCTCTGTCAAAGTGCTGCAAAATCCCAGGGGTAAAGGTGTCAGATAGGGCAGATCATGGTGACAAAACTGGGTTAAGGGGGAGCTCTGTTACAGACTGCTCAGTAAATGTAAATGCTGGCAGCCTCCAGTAAGGGGAGGATGGGTGCTCAGCTCTTAGACCAGTCTGTTTACTGCTGAGCATAGATCTGATCTCAGCCTAAGTGTGAGCATTTAGGTAGCAGGAGATGGAAGAAGCATTTCATAGAGCTGTGTGTATCATTTACAGTGTATTTTCTCTCCAGCCACCTTCTCTAAGTTACTAAGTTTGGAAAGGGCATGTAGACCTACAGCCCACCCATGGCCAACGGCAATCATGGCTCTGCTGCACCTGGGGATGTTGGGTTTTGGAGATATGCAAAACCAAGGTTTTGCTCACTTGCCTTGGTGAACAAAACCAAGGCAGCTCCAGTATGAAGTATGTTCTGATAAATCTGGTTTCAAGTTGAAGGTAAGCTTAAAATGGCTGAAATCACAAAAATCTGGGGAAGGGCTGCAGATGGAAGCATGTTTGGTGTTTTGGTTCAAGGTAAAACACAGCCAAGAGCCAGCTGAGCAGCTCTGGTGGGCAGAATTCTGTGGATGCCTGTCCATGCCTGCTGAATTAAACAGGGCCAGATGCTGGCTGGGGAGAGTGCCTCCGTGTTTAACCCCCTGGTTGATGCAACTACCACACACCCAGTGGGACTGATCTGCCCAAGTCTGCTGGATAACACAAAGCCACTCCCAGGTCCCCACCCCCAAATTCACCTCGGTGCAGTCTGCTGTTCTCCACTGCTGGCAGTGTGTTTCTCCGGGGAATGGTGGCTGCCATGGGGGTGAGACCTACGTTTTCACCAGGCTGGGGCCGCTGGGGTGGACTGCCCCACCGTGGCTCTGCCTGCCCAGGTTTCGGGGGCCGTGGGGGTGGCGCAGCGGGTGAGTCGCTGGCGGCCACAGCCAGAGCGTTGTGGTTCTTGTCCAGTGTAAATGTCCTGGGGATCTGGTAGATGGAGAGTGGGGTGGCAGGGATGTCGTAGGAGTCCGTGGAGAGCTCCCCAAACTCCTTGCATAGGGTGTTGTTGGGAGTCTTGTAGGTGTAGACCTCCTCATTATCAGTTTCGGAGCTGGTGAGGCTCGACTTGGGGTGGGTGTAGGAACCAAAGGAGCGTGGGAGGTCGTAGGCACTGTCCCTGAACTCCGAGTTGTGGCGGCTGGGCTTTGGCAGGCTGTAAAAGCCGTGGAGCTGCCCACCAACGCCGTTCATGCAGTGCCCGTTGCCCTGCGAGAGCTTCTGGACCGCTGTGTCGCTCCGCATGAAGAAGGCAGACCTTGTGGCTTGGGAGAAGCTGGCACTCCTGCAGAGGGAGGGCAGAAAGGGGCTGAAGTGGGGGGAGAGCCAGTTCTGGGTGCAGAGAGCTCTGCTCCCTCTGTTTGTCAGACCTTTCTGACCTCCACTGACCGACCCCAGGGCAATGAGAACACCTCAGACTCTCCCAAACGTGCCCACAAGCCACTTAATCCTGAAACACTGTCAAAATGCCTCTGACATAGGTGAGAGGTACATGCACCCAGCTACATGGCAGGGCAATAATGAGCCTTTTGTCCAGACATAAATTGCTCCAAAAGGGTAATTTTCACACCAGTTGACAAGTCCCAGGGCACAGCTGCAAAGTGCCAATCTGCCAGCATTGCCATAGTGCCTCGACCGCCCATCTGCAGTAGAGGAGGGAGACTTCATCTCACCTCTGCCCTGCAAATGTGTTTGAGAAGGCCTGAAAAAAAAATCCTGATGGGGATTATTTCAAAGTCTCCAGCCATGTCATCATCATTCCCTCTTGCAGGACAAGCACTGGGGAGGTAACCAAAGTCCCCAGCTGGGATCTGGGGTTTGCAGCCCTGACGTGCATGGGGGGAGGAATGAACCTCAGGGCTAATTTCAGATTTGTAGAAGCCCTTGAGTCCTCCAGGGTGAGCAGGGCAGTGTGGTCACTAGATCCATGCCTTGGTAATGATTCCTTGATTTACATGCAGTCATGTCTGGGGACACCCACCAGAACAGGGGCTGAGCACGGAGATCTCGGGCCTCTAGCAACTGCTGGTGAGCCACTGCTCCTCTGCTGATTCCTCTCAAGGTACTTTGTCTCCTGTTTTATCCCTGCTTTATCCCTGTTTAACCCTTACATGGGTCAGGCTTTTGGGGACCATACTCTCCCAGTTCAGAAAGGGCTCAGCCAGCCCCACATAAACACCCCCCCATAGAAGAAAATTCTGCCCTGTATCAATCATGGTGGTGAGGAAAAGTGAAATGGTTATGGGGAGAATTTCCAGTGGTGGCAAATTCCTGGGAAAGTGCCAGTCCTGTGGGAAAAGCTGGGAGATGCTGGTTTACACTGCTCTGGTGTGGCTGATGCTCTGCGACAGGGACTCTGTTTCACGGAGCCAGCACGAGATGGCGCTCAGAAATAGGGCTAATTTAGGGGAAAAAGAAAGTGGTGCTGTGGTAAGACAAATGAATCCCTGCCACCTTTGGACCTCAGTCCACTCAGAATTGGTTTGGGTTCTGTCACGGTATTTTCAGTTGAGGACTTGAAACATCTCATGGATTAATCATTCTGCATTGCCTGCCAATTAGCTACTATTACCCTCATTTTATGGATGAGTAAAGTAAGAGCTCCAGAGCAGAAAGGGCAGGGATTCCCAGCAGTCCTGCAGCCTGGCCCCATGCACTGGGCATTGATCGGATGATTATTTCTGGCCCAGTTGCAGAAGCTACCACTGGCCAGTTTGTTTCTGCTCACCAAAGCATTGCTGCTTGCTCCCTTCTCCTCCAGGTCCTAGCCCTGCTCAGCTTCTCAGAGGGTGGCGTTTAGGTATCCTCACAGCTGAAGTGTGAGAGGACCATTTTTTTTTTTAAACACTAACTCCATTAACTCCATCTGAAGTTAATTTTTATGAGCCTTTTTCCGTTGTTGTTTTCTGAGCAGGGGAAGTCAGCTGCAGCAGGAAAGCCCAGTGGAGGCTGCACCCTGAGCTCTGCTCTCACTCCACGCCAGCTGGGTTCTGACTGTCTCTCCCGTCCTCCCTCCCTCCCTCCCTGCTGTCTCTCCCTCTCTCCCTCCCTCTCTCCCTGCCCTCTCCCGAGAGCCAAAACCCTTCACATAAAAAAAACTCCTCGCTATTTAAGGCAACTGGCTGGGTCTGGAGGCAGGGAGTTGTCGCTGGCTCAGAAATCCCACACCATGCACACCACCAGCTGCCACGAAGCCCAGTGAACCCCTTCTGAAAGGGGTGAACAGCAGAGTGGTGCAAACCCTGCCCATCCCTCTGTTTGACCTTTTTCTGGTTAAAGGCAGGCCCTGCCTGCAGGATCACAAAGTGGCTGAGGTTGGAAGGGACCTGTAGAAGTCATCTGGTCTAAACCAGGGCAATCTAGAGCTGCGGCAGGACTGTGCCCACACTCCTGAACTTCTCTGGGCTACCTGTACTAGTGTCCAGTCATACTCACAGATAAAAAATGTTTCCTGGTGTTCAGATGGGCACTCCCGTGTTTCAGTTTGTGTCCATGGCCTCCAGTCCCTGGCATTGGGCATCACTGACAAGAGCCTGGCTCTTCCCCTTTGCACCCTCCCTGCAGGGGAGATGCCTCTGAGCCCTCTCACGTGCCAGCTGAACAGTTCCAGCTCTCTCAGCCTTTCCATTTAAGAAAGATGCTCTAGGCCCTTCAGTCCCCTTGAACTGGACCCTGTATTGGCTCTAGGGATACTGCTAGTGACTAGCCTCCAACTAGACTTCATGCCACTGACCACCTCTGGGTCTGGCCACTCAGACAGTTTTTAACACTATCTAAAAAGCCAGGAAAGCCGGGAGCTTGTGAGGTCACCACTCTGACCTTCTCCTCCTCCCAAGCATGATGAGATGAGACCATGACTCAGGACTCTCTCCAGATGGGTTTTGCAGACCTCCAAGGATGGAGGTGGGTTGAGCCACTCACACCCAGCCCTCCCCTCAGCTGTCCCCGAGTGGGTGGGCTACTATACCTTGCGTTTTCCGACTTTCTGCTCATACACTGGTGGAGGAAAAGGTAGTCCTGGGGGGCACTGGCAGACAGGGTGCTCTGGAGGTGGCTGGCAGGTGAGTCGAAGGTGAACAGGGTGGGCTGGCTGGAGTGGGAGGGCGCTGAGGACTTGCGCTCTCGCAGCAGGTGGTGGCTGGCACTGCTGAGCTCTGCTGGGGAGGAGCGCGGGGCGTGGTTCATGGAGGCGATGCTCCTCAGGGTGTCTGTGCAGAGAAAAAACACACCTGTCAGCCCGAGATGGAGCTACCCCACACCCCCTGTGCCCAGGGCTTTCCTTACGTAAATGCTCTGGCATTTAGGGAGGTCAGGGTGGTTTGCTAATGGCTCCAAGTGATTCTCTCAGCTTCTCTTCTCAGAGCACATAGGTACCATGTATGGAAATAAATATTTACCAAATTTTATCGTAAATAATATTTAATAATTTTATAATATTTTGTCACATGCTTAGTGGCTTGCTGGGATGTCTGCAGGATGTCAGCCTCTTTCGTGGGGAGCTCAGTGGGTTGTTAAAACCTGATTTAAAAGAGAGGAGCTTTCACACTGCAGCGAGATGTGATTTAAGTCACCTCCATCCCTCTGTGCAAGGACATCACTGCTATCCCTTTACACTTGGGTTAACTGAGGAATAGGGTGGGAATCTGGATGGACATAATGACAGCAAAGATGAAAAATATTCTCATGTTTCCAAATTCTGTATTGATTTTGTGACCTCAAGAGAGTTACTGCTGTTTTCTGTGAATAAAAAGGGATGCAGACCCAAGGCGTGATTCTTAGTGCCCACTCCCCAGCTCAAGGAGAAACAGACTTTAAAATATTAAAGTAATTTTAATGGAGAATATCCCAGAGGTCAGGAATAACCACCCAGCTATTCCAGCTCTCTTATAAGTGTGCTTCATGAATTCAAACCACAGATGAATTTTTACAGCCAAGCTGTAAATCCCTATTAAAAAAAAAAACAACAAAAACCAAAAATAAAAAGGCCAAAACAAAACCAAAACACCCTGAAAACCCACAAGCTGTGGAATATTTTGATCCATCTCTGGTTGCAGAAGACCATCCATGTGCTCCTGACAAGTAAAAATGGTTCACAGAAGTCACACTTCATATAATAAGTGTGATTTACATTTATTTGGTGCTGATACAAAGCACAGAAAAAACCCAGACCCCAACAAGAATGGGAAATCCATGCATTTTCTAGCCACCGCTAATTTTGGGATTGATCTCAGGTTTCCCTGACACAATGTTCACCAGCTCTTCAAATTTGACTTCAGACACCCATGCTCCAACACGTGGATGAGGGACTTTTTATAGATTACCAACTTCTTTTTTTCTATTCCTTCCCTCGAATTCCAGATCCTACCAGAAATTTGGACCTGACTCCCTTATGCTACAGAGAAATGAGTTCTCTACAAAGCGGCTGTCGTGGCTCAGACAAGGAGAAGCTCCACACAGGGTGATTTTTCACCAACTTCTGAATCATGTCAAGAAACAAAATCAATCTGTCTGCTGCTCATTCACTGCTGCTACATTTTTTCCCTGGTGTTACCGCGAGCTTCACCCAAAGTGCACAAAAAGTACATTAATAAAAGCCAAAGAGCCTGGCTTGACTGTGTTGTTTGGTTTGTGCTAAACACGGGAAGGATCGATATCCAACATTGACATTAATGGTGGGGGATGACAGCCTAAAACTCTGATTCCTGTCTTTTTTGCATGGGCATTAAAAATCCCCCGGGGCTCTTCATGGGAGTAAATGGCCATCTCGGTGTCCTCGGACAAAACAGTGTCTTGACCCTCATTAAATATTTATCCCATACCAGTGCAGCATGATCCCCATTGGAAAAGGAGTCTTGAGAGCTATGAAAATTCCAAATCGAGTGCTTTGAGATCAACCAGGATGAGAGATCCCCAACCCACACTGCCATCAAAAACAGCGATGCTGCACCCAAAATGCCTCTCAGGAACCCAATCCTGCCACCTCCTGAATCACCACCAAGAATTGCCCATGGCACTGTGCTTTGGCCAAGACTCTTTAGGCATGGTGAGGATGACAGGTTGGTGTTGTGCTCCCATCCCAGCATGAAGGTCATGTGTGGGGACAACTAGGAACTGTGCTGCATTGGGGTCCTTCCAATAGCTCTGAGCTGCCCTCTCACACTATCCCTGCAGGCTCTGCACTTGCCATTGCATCAAAATGTCATGGCAAGGCAAAATATACCCAGGAGTTAGAAATAACACTGATTTATTTGTGCTAACACAGCCTGAGGGAAGACATGGGGCTGCACAGAGGAAACAGTCCCCAGCAACCCCCGAGAGCACAGCAACTTCAAATCATAACACTTCAGGGAGCCCTGGCATTCTGCACTGCCAGGAGACCTTAATCTTTCCCAAAAAATCACTCTGATTTGGAGAAACTAGAGAATGCAGCGCAAAAGATGCACTCACTGAAATTAGGACTAAATTACTCCACAGTTACTCCAACCACATAAATGAAAATGGGGGATGAAGAGGGGCAGGAGGCAATGCCTGGTAAAAGCATGTCACTTCCCTGGGGAAAGCCGCTCTATTGGCATCCTCATTGATTTTCAAAATGAATTCCCAGCTCGCTTCCCACAGTGACCCAGCCACCGAGAGCATTAGTGGGAGCCAATTCAGGACTCACGTACTCCATTAGGGCTGTGAGATGAACTCCATAATAGTAGGTGAGAGATGGATAGCTTTGCAGGGCTGGGAGCGTATTGCAAGGGCTGGGAAGATAAATCCTGTGGAAGGAGACTGCCAAGATTGGTCTGGATATTTTATGTTGTGGGGGTTTTGGGCACTACAGTAAAGGACAGCTCATGTGTCCAGGTCACATGTTGACAGCGGGTCCTGCTGGAGGGCAGGCAAGGAGGCAAGAAAGAAAATCATGGCAGAAAAATAGTATTTGAAGACTAGCACATGCTAAGGGAAAAATCAGGACACCACATCAACTTGAAATGCAGACAGATCCCCACAAGGGCAAGACATAGAGAATGAATACGAGCCAGAGATCCCAAAGCCATTTCAACTTGCCATGCTGCAGCACCCAGCTGCCGAGCAATGAGGACAAACACTCCTTTCCCACATCCATGAAGCGCTCTTAGTGAATAATCTCCATGGGATCCCATCTGGAAGCCTCCAGGCATTGGTCCCACCTGCAGCATGACCAAAGACACTCAATCTCTCCACGAGCCAGAAAGAATGATGATTCTCAATCCCTCACGGCCATCCACCTTGGGGCCATGGATAAACCCAGGGCCCTCCTTCATTTAACAGCGTAGACGTAACCCTTTAATCCTTTGGCTTGATGTTGATATCTTGAGTTTATGTTGAGGGAATGTATCAAGTACAGCCAAGGAGGGATAAGATGCTGTGCAGTTCCTACTGCCATTCCCAGGGGGGGCAGAGTTAAAGTTATGTAGTGGGGCCATGTGGGAAGTGTCATCTTAACCCCACGTTTCCTGGCCATCTCTCCTCTGAGTTTGGGGAATTGGACTCTCACGGTCTGGAAAAGGCAGTGTTGGACGCCCACAAGTTAAAATTCAATGTCAGCAGCATGATTTACACGCATACATCTTGCTGGGCTCAGGCTACAGCTGTTGCACTGGTCCCTGCAAGAAAGTGAGCCAGCAGCTCTGTGGGGACAAACCAGCACAGCCCTGCAAAACCCCCATGGTGTCCCCCTTTGGCTGAAGGCTTGGAATTCACTAGTCTAGGTTTAGATATACCTTTTCGTCCATGTGTTACAGCAAAGTGGGAAAAAAAACTCCTAGGAAATCCATCCTCAAAGCACAAATCCTCAACTGTGAGCACAGCCAGCAATGGGATGGACTAGGCTGGGAGCCAGGAATTTTTTATGAATGTTTTCAATCTCCCAAAGCTGTAATTCCCTCCTTGTTGACAGTTCTGAATTCCCTTGCTCAGAGCACTCGACTATTGCTATGTGCACATAGCTTCACACAGTGTTCCTGGGCTTATCTGAGCAAAATAATAACTCAGCCTCCTTTGGAAATTGTTGCTCCGAATGTCCTTTTCCACCGGAGCCGCAACGTCAGCTTTTCCCGCCTGAAGGCGGAGGCTGGGACTGCGACTCCCCGTGTCTTCAAATGATGCTGTGGATAAATTCCTGTCCTCCTGTTGATCGCAGCAAAGGTGCCAGGCTTGATTGGCACCCCTGAGTGGCACAAAATTCCCATGATCCCCAACACCAAACTGGCAAGGACTGGTCCAAGAACTCCACAGATAAGAGCTCCTCAGATCTGCTCTGGCCACAAAGTGCCTTGGACCACACTGCTGCCTTTGTGCCAGTAAAAACTTGTGGCAAATGAGACATTCTTCATTGAGGAAATAGTAGAAATCTACCAGAAATAATCCCTAGGATGGCACAGAGCAGACTATGCTCATGCACCATCGTCTTCCTCACTCTTTGGAGCAGTTCCACCATTTGTTAGCAAAAGGAGGGGAAACCTTCTTCATGGGAATCTCCCTGCACCCCCACTTTTGCTGCCAGCTCTCTCCTCAAGCACAAATACCAAGAAATAATTAAAACATGACAAACAACCCTACCAAAACAAGTCATCCACATGCTTCTCCTGGCAGGAAGAGAACAAACAACATGTCCAGTGGATGAGTCAACACACCACAGTGCTGCCAAGAGGCCCTGGGATGCCATGAGGATGAGCATGGCACCCAAGGAAGGTTTATTTACTGAGCTTTCCCTATCGCCTCCAAGTTGGATGGCATTTGGAAAAGCTGTTGCCGATCTGAGGATGCCTTGGCAGATCACTAAAGGTTTTCTCCAGCAGGTTAGTGGGACATAGCAGTTGATCTGGATAATTTCCCCCCTCCTTCAAAACAGAGAGCTGTGTGCACGGACACAGGCACCCCAATTCTTATCACTGCCTGAATTTTGGGTGCAAAGCAGGGGCAGCTGAGCTTCCCAAATGTGAGGACAGGACACAGCTTCATCCTTGACTACAGAAGAGCTGAAAAGTACAGAGACAACAGTGACACAGGGCTTTTGGTCTTTTCCTTTCCAGTTTATGATGCTGATTTTCCAATTGCTTTGGGAAACTGGTCAGGACAGACTGGCCAAGGGAAAGAAGGAGCATCACCCCTTTACAGACACGGATCTGCTGCACAGAGGGTTTCAGTTATACAATTTCAGTCATCTAAATGATACTTAGCCTATGCTGGTTTCCTTAGGTTTTCTCAATGGAGAACAGTGATACCTCTCAATTATTTAAGCATTTGACACAGGACAGGGAGAATTACCCAGGAAAGAGTTATGGGAGAGACAGTGAGAAAAAGATGACAATAAATAGCATCATCTTTCTCCATTAGTGCCAGTGCTGTGCTTGCATTTGTATGAAACAACTGAAAAATAGTGGCAAAGTAAGAGAGCATTTGCTTCAGAGAAGCATGGGGAACGGGAGAAAAAAAAATCACAGTACTGGAGAATGAGTGAGCAAGAAGAGAGGGAAAGGAACCAAGTCCTGACCTCAAAGCATTATATATCTCACTTATTTTAACAGTAATCAATTCTCTGAAGGACAAAGGAGCAGGAGGGAAAGAGACTGCAACAGAAACAATGCAATGCTTCTCCCTGGCGAACACAGGTTTGCTTCTGCAAGATGAGGCTATGCCCCAAATCTCATCCCTGCCCTGGGAAATACCCCTTGGTGACAGTGACCCATCTCTGTTTCATATCAACATGTCTTGGACATGGCAGTTACCATGTGAAGAGCAAACCTGCCACTTGATTGTGGAGCTCAACACTCATGTCAGTACTTGGAAGTCCAACATTTGGCCAGACCGGGATGCCTGGTGTGCACCTAATTATTTTTGTTGTAAGGACTTCAGTGCCTGGAGATAAAAGCAGATGAAGGTGGATGCTGACAAATACGGTCTTTATGTGTGCCCTTGAGCATGCCACATGGAATACCCTTATCTGAGAGTCCTGGAGTGGGAAAGTGACCCACAGCTAGGGATGAAGGACAGTCCCAGGGTGGCAGCATGGGCTGGGCTGGGCCTTGTTTGCTGCATGGAACTAACCTCATCTTGCTGTGCTTCACGGATCATCATTTCTGATATTGCAAAACCAATCTGTTGAGGGGATGCAAAACCCATCTGATTAAATGGGATAGAGAAAAGGCTGGAACAAAGGAAAAGGGCAAAGATGATGTGGTGTAACTGTAAAAAACACAAAGTGGTCTCAAGGTGGGTATTCTTGCCTTTGTCTGGCTAAGTATATAAGGTGGCAAAACCAAGGCAATGGGGATGTGTAGAATTAGCTGCTTTCTGTCTGTGGGTGGCACATGTGATTCTGGCAGATGCCAGGGGCAACCTTAGCAAGTCTGTCTGGAGGTACAAGCAGTCTGTGGAGGCCAGTGCTGCAGGACAGGGTTGAAGCTGTTGAAAACAAAGAGCTATAGAAAGAGATGACACACTTGTATGAGAAAAGGGTTGTGTTTTTTTTTTTTTTTTTCCCAGAGGCAGACTCATGATCCCCCAGGATCAAACCCGCTCTCTTACTGTGTGACATGAAACTCTGGCATCCTGTTTTAGAGGACTGCATTAGATTATTGGTTATTATAATTGGTTATTACTAGTTATGATGATGATGATGACTAATGATTTTGGCACCTCCTAACCCAGTTTCCTCTTGGAAATTACACTAGAGCAGTCTCACCCAAGTGCTGCAGTCCAACACGTCATGAAAAAGTCCAGAAGCTGGTACACCACTGACTTCCCTTAGCCCAGGAAAAACTTGCTTTTAGGTCCTGAACAATTTTTTCCTCGTCCTATTATCATTCACTGCAACCAGTATGTAGGAACCTCTCCTTGCCTGAGCAAACATGAGTGCACACCTCACTTAGCAGGGATGGAGGAGAAAGAATGAATCTTGGTCTAATCCCTGACAGGGCTTCTTAACAGCTTGCTTTAAATTATATGGCCCTTTTTATAGACAGTGGGAGCGGAGGTCTTTAATGTTCCAGGAGAGCAGAGAAAAAACTTTCACCAGGAGAAAATGTGAACCCATTTTACCTATGCATGATTTAGGACCATTTCTATTCAAGGCAGCGCACAGGAGGCCCAAATATTTGCACTTTGTATTATAGAAGAACTGCCATTCCCCGCTCTTCACAGAAGTAATTTATTTCCACCTCACCTTACCTTGGGGGAAGAAACACTGTAACTCCCAGTTTGTCGGGGAGTCAATAAAACAGCAGCATTGTTATGGGTCTGCTTTACCACTGCTCAGCAAGGCAATGCTTGGGGAAAAAGAGCACCCCCAAATTCCTCCCTTCAGAGTCCCCTTCTTCATAGGTGCATTTGCACTCGTGCATGGGACCTAACTGCAGGAGTCTGACTTTGTTTTTCTCTCCTCTATTTAAGATTAATGTTATTTTTGCTCTGTGGGTGGTATTTTAGCTGGTGAGTTGAAAGGAAAGGGAGGTGGGAGCTGCAGTGCAGGGGTAAGGGGTGAAGATGGGGACAGGTGGCTGTAGTAGAGCTCTGCATTTCTCACACAGCTTCAGGTGAGCCCGTCATGCTCAGCCCTCCACAGAGGAGACAGAAGAAGCCATTAACCCTCATGGACACAATATTGTGTCCCAGAACCATCCACAAAGCAGCCTGGAAGTGCAAGCAAGAGTCAGTCCAGCTCCTGAAAACATGCCTGTAAGGGTGGAGACTGACTTGTTTTTAGTTTGTTTGTTTTTTTTTTTTTTTTTCTGGCTGGAAGTAAGCTTCCCTTTTTCACCTTTGCAGCCTTTTCTCTCAAAACAAGCCTATCTGCAATGGTTTTCCATGTGGTTTTTTTGCTTCTTTGTTTGTTTTCTTGTGCTGGGCTTTTTTTTTCATTTAGGGGCATGGGTATACCCTGTCCACATACTGGGATAATCTGAAGAAATCCTGAAGGCAATGCCATTTTTAAAGCATTAGAGGGCAAAACGCAAGAAGCAGAACCCTGTATAAGCAATGGGAGGATTGCACCTTGCCCAGCCACTCTTTTGATGGGTTCTGCAACACCAGCACTCCAGGAATAATGCAAACAGCTCGAAAAGCCGTCCTGGATTTTTCTGCCCATCATTAAAACACCCGAGTCCTGCCCATTAGACAGTCTATTAACAGTGCTCAGTGGAAGCAGAGGAAGAAAAGGTCCTTTCCAGCAAGCTATTCACATTGCCACGAGGTTAAAAATGCCTGTGACCCCCAAAGCTTTATGCATTCAGAAATCAGGAGTTCACATGCAGTAGAGGTCTTCAGTATCAGTTAAAGCCCAGAGGTTTTTCTCTTCCTCTTCTTTTAAGATGCAATGATGGCAAAAGGACTTGGAATTTATTCCCTACACATCGCCATAATCAAATAATATGCTAATGCTATTAGCATGGGACCTTGCATGGCAAATGACTTAGACTCATATTCTCTTTCAAAATACTAGAGTTTCATTTAAATTGGTCTCCACAGCAACCAGAAATGAACTGGAATAATGTCAGATAGAAATTTTCATGTCTGGGCATGGCAGACAAGGAATTTTGCAACAGGGATTGAAGGAAGAGCCATGAAGACAGCCTGATCTCCCCAGGGTTGGTGGGTTTGTGCTGGTCAGCTCCTTCCTTGCAGTGATGACAAATGCAAGGACAAAATTCACCTGCACGTCCAGGAGGACCTCAAAGCATCCTGATGGAAAAGAGATGAGGAGACATGATGTGGCTCATGTAGAGTGAAGCCTGAGAAAGTTTTCCTGGTCCTCCTCCCCACAGATGCTTTCTAAGTGGCCTCAGGGCAGACACATATGACAACTGGTTTCATTGATGCAGAATCAGTTCTCGTCTGTTAAACTCAAATCTGTCTGTTAGCAACTGGTCTGAGAGAACCAAGCTTCTCATCATGGGCCACACTCCTGTGTCTTAGGGTTGTACAAGCATAGACCAGGAAGAAAGTATTTGTTACTGGCTTCCCTCTGTTACAACAGGAAATGCTGCTGCTTCCTTTATCTCAGCTGCTCACAATCTCTCCATGGCAAGCACTGTCTCCCATGAGTACCTAGGATGTGAAGGACCTGCAGCATTCTCTGACCTGTGCCCACCAGCAGATGACATGGTTCTGTCCCATTGAAAACACTGCCCAAACCTGTTCAAAAATGAGCTGAGCTTTGCTATGCCATGGCTGAAAAGCTGCTGGTTAGAAATTAGCTCTAATTTCCCATGAAAGTGTTTTCCCAGCTGCTGTACTCATCTTCCCTGCACTTGTTTCACTCTGTGATAACCATTACATCAGCAGGCACGGTGTGATCCTCATCTTGGTTGGGGCTTCTAGATGTTCCCCTAATCATAAAATGAGTATTAGCAATGTGTCCCAAAAAAATGTCTTTGAAAGCAATGTCAGAAAGTGGGAAGCATCTCGCTTGAGAATGGCTGAGAGTTCAGGCAATTAAAAGAAAACAACCCTGGCCAGTCTTTTGATTCTGTTTGTAATTATCTGGGTTCTGGTGGGTGTTAAAACATCTGTACTGGTTTGGCAGGGAGTGGGGAGCACAGCTTGTGCCAAAGGAAAGAACTGGCGTGGGTTGAAAGCAGTGCAATACTTTGGAGTGGATTTGCACTCAGAAATGCAGGGCTGGCAGCTCCTCCCACAAGAGATTTTGTGCTAGGGTCAGTTCCAGTAGTGTCCCTATCCTCACATTCCCCATCCACCATTGCTTCTGCCCCCATGGGACCACCCCAAGAAAGAGCTGAAGGTGGCTAAAGGAGATGCAGAGTGGGCTGAAGTCCTTAATCCCACTGGGCTTAAGTTCCTGACAGACTTTGGTCACTATCAGTTCAGCTCCATCTTATGTTCTTGTTTTTCTTTTCCCTGTGCATGAGTGTTTCCACCTGGACACCCTCCATCTCCCCATCACATCTGGTCATGCACAAGCAAGTCTCTCTCCACTGGATATTTCTGCACCGAGAAGCAGAGCAAACTCCCAACATGGATGTTGCTGTTTGAACCCTGTGCACTAAAGCATGGGCTGGTTTTGTGGTTATTTTTAACACACAGCAGCAGTAGAGCTGTGTTCAGTGGAGCAGTGGAGTGTAATGCAGAGCCTGGTTCTCAGGAGACTCAGGTAAAGCAGACTTGTCACAATCTCCTTCACGGTTACAGTTTCGGATTTTGGCATTCATCGCCTGAGCCAGGTACAAAACATCCACTGGCATCCAAAGACCAGAGCAAACCATCCCTGCTCTGATTCTTGCTCATGGTCTGGGAACCATCCCATGGGCTTACTCAGCATTTCCTCACCCTCCTCTTCCCTGCTCAAACCAGTTCACAGTGTGGTGAGCCCACTCTTAAAAGCCAGAAGCACCAGATGACACTACCCCCCTGGCAGCTCACCCATCCTTGCACCCACCACAGCTGGAACCAGCACCCAGAGCAAAACCCACACCTTCTTGCCCAGCACCTCACACTTGGCTTAGGGCCAGCTGAAAATCTTCTGACATCCTCCAGCTGGAAAGCGCCATTTAATCAAAACAGGAGCTTGCCAAGGGATCATTTGAAGCCAGAAATTACAAGAAACCTTCAGAGGATAAAAGTGAATTTTAAGTAAAAAGGGAGAAGGGTCAAGGTATTTCAATTCATTCTTATCAGAGCATATCATTTTTGGGGGGCAGATTGCCCCTCTTAGACTGAAAATCATCATCACCACAGGCTTTTTCGATGTGAAGTGCAATTCTTGTTTTTTTCCTGAAATTCATTCAAATTCAGAATGAAAAGGTGTGAATCAAAATTGGCTCTGAAAGAGTATGAAAAGTGAATACCAGAGGGAGTGCAAACGAAGATGCTGAATTTTCACTGCCTTTCAAAGGGAGTTTGTTTTGGGCATGTCACCTGCTCCACTTGCTGCAAGGATAGCATTTCCCCAGATTGCTCTAACTCCACATAGGCAACTTCTGAGCACTCCTTCTTCCTCACAGGAATGGGATTTATTTAATTTCTGAATTTATTTACCAACACGTCTGACCTTAATGTATTTGGCTGCTGAGACAGATCTGGGTGAGATCCATCTTCATCTTTCATCTATGGGGTGAAAAGTGGAATGGTGACAAATACACAGTACATTAGACCCATTTCTCTCCAGAGATGATGGGAAGAATAAGCCAGGATATAATGGCTTTTGGCTACAACCACGGGAATGCAGGGACTGCTGGGATCAGACCAGACTAGAAGCCAGCCTGCTCCAACCTCCCAACTCCAGCTGCTCTGGAGACAGCCAAGAACTTCATATTTGTATGTCACCTCATCACTCATACACCTTATTAAAGCAAAGATTTTAACTTATCTAATACAACTGAGGGCATTCTTGCAGTCATGGCAGCACTAATTCTTTGAGCTGCTTGATCTGTAAAACTTAAAACCACTGCTTCACACAGGTTTGGGAACACAGGGTTGGCCTTCCCTTCAGATGGCACCATGAGACACCAGACCAGTAGCATGAGTTCCCATTGGTGAGATATCAGTGGATTTTTTAGTACACAAAGCTCTGTTTGCCCATCACTTGGACAGCATAGATTTATTTCCATAAAAATGTTACTGGCGGGCAGAGGACAAGTTGGTCCTTCCAATGCTGGGCCAAAGAAACTCAAAACATTTCCAAGTCTGTGCTCTTGAGTTCTTAGAGGTAGATGAATGGTGGAAGTGAGTTTCTGGAGCATAACAGAAAAACCAGTAAGATCTCAGATGCTCAGAAGGAGTTATGTTGATGCCAAAGAGGAGATATAATGGTATTTAAAAACTATAATAAAGCTGTAAAAGCATGAGAGAGCTTCAAATGAAAATCTCAAATCCGCCCCCTTTTCTTAGAATCACAGGGACGAGGAAAAGCCACAAGAGTCAATAAACTGGGATTGAGATACTTAAAAAAATTTTTTTAAAAAGTAAAGACAAGAGATACCACAGTGTTTTCTGGAAAAAAAACAGTTTTCTGCTCTATCAGGAGGTTTTTTTGAGACAAATCTCAAGAGACTAAGGCAGAACTTTCATAGGATGATAGAATGTCTTGGGTTGGAAGGTATCTTAAAGACGGCCTAATTGCAACTCGGTGACATGGGCAGGGACACCTTCCACCAGACCAGGTTGCTCAGAGCCTCATTCAGCCTGGCCTTAAACACTGCCCCAACTGGGCACCCACAGCTTCTCCAGGGAACCTGTGCCAGGGCCTCACCACCCTCAAGTAAAGAATTTCCTCATAACATCTAACCTAATTCTCTCTTCTTTTAGTTTAAAACTGCTCCCCCTTGTCCTATCCCTACCTGCCCACATAAAAAGTCACTCTCCCTTTTTTTTATAAGCTCCCTTTTTTTTTTTTTTCAGTTGGAAGACCATGTGTTGACCAGGTTTTGACCCTAACACTAATCATCAAAGCAACCATCAAGTAGCAGAAAGACTAATCACCGAATTTATGGATTTCAAGTGGGTATTTGAAAGACCTCATCCTGACTCACTGGAGAGCAACATGAACCATCGTGGCAAGCCAGCAAAAATAATTATCATCCTAAAGGCTTTATATCAAGGTTTAGCCTGTGCAGAGCACAGGGTTTGAGGGGAGGGTTTACACATGCAGCAATGGCAAACAAGGTGGTGCTTGGCAGGGCAGGTGATCAGCCGTGAGATGGAGGATGGAGCCACAGGCAGCACAACAGTCGTTCACTGCACTTTTACAGGTGATGAAGTATTTGCAAGTGCCCAGACACCTGCCCAACACTTCAACAACCATTCATTGTCAGTTATGAAAAAAAAAATAAAATAGCAATTGCAATGAGTCACTCCACTCCAGCTTACTTTCAAAAGCAATGGCGTACAAGCACAGGGATGGTTTGGCAGTGAAATGATGGAAGGTAATCACACCAAAACTTGGCACCAGCAGCTGTGCTGGCTGGGATGGGATTAGGTCATGTGGAACTGAGAGAGCACATGATGAAATTTTTGAGGTGAAATGTTATTTTCCATTTTAATAAACAGATATAAAGGGTGGCAATCAATCAAAGGTGCAAACAAGTCACATTCCTCGGCATGTGACAACAACCCAGTAAGTATGAAAGGAAGCTACATCCCCAGGGAGTGCTGACATGAGGTTTAGGTTGGATATTAGGAAAAGGTTTTTTACCCAGAGGGGTGCAGGGGCAGCTACAGCAGGTCAGGTCTGTGTCCAGCCAGGTTTTGAATATCTCCAAGGATGAAGACTCAGGTTACTGGGTTTTGCTGGCTTTTTTAGGGGGCTGGACTTTTTTTTTTTTTTTTTTTTTTTTTTTTTTTTTTTTTTTTTTTTTTTTTCCACACATCTCTTAGTATTTGCTTCATCCTCTGTGGCTTAAAATGACTGTAGGCATAGAAAAATGGCAAAGATGGTCCTCGGATGCCTGGTGGAAACTGTAACACCCTTCTACGTCTGAATCCCACAGAGAAGAAGCTGACTGTGGGCAAGTGGGGAACAGAAGAGATACACAACATCTAATTTTTCTGGACAGCCTCATTTTTAAACAGTTTTTTTTGGGAGTTGTGGCCAAGTGTCCCTTAAATGTATCTATTCCCAGGCTGGAGGGAACAGGCACCATCACTGATGTGCCTCTGGCAGCAAATGGCTGCAGGCAGGAGAAAAGATGCACCAACACATCTGTACTGTGCCTTAGTGATGAATCCTTTCAAGCACTGTTCAGTGCTTGTGCAGCACCTGGCATAGCAGAAGACACGTTTCTTGGCTACACTGTGATGGAGCCTTAGAGATGTTCTCAGCCTTCCCAGAGGGAGCTGGGATGTGGAAGGAGGGCATCCCTGGATCAGGTGTAAGCCCCACAGCCCTAAGTAATTGCCAATATTACAGCTCTGGTATTGCACCACAAGAAATAAATCAGAAGTATGTTTGAGGAGCAGGCAGTAATTATAACTGAGGCATAGAAACCATCTAGGGAAGAAATGATATCTTTACAGATAAAATCAGTAATAAATGCTACTGCATTCATAAATAAGAATCAGTCTGGAAACAAACCCTGACTGGTGTCATGGAAAGTTCATAGGAATCGACAGCTTCATGTCTCCTTCCTGCTCCATGTGCCTTCACTTGGAGGCTTTAAAGGTTTTAGAAAGCTTTCCCTTTGCTCAGGCTTGGTTTTAATTGGAAATACAAAGCAATAAAAACCAGCAAACAAACAGGCATTGGGGTCTGGGAAATGAGTCTAAATCTGTCCTGGCTTTTATCAGGTTTTACAAAGCATTGCGCAGGGCATATAAAACCATGCCCCTCTCAAAGCTTTGGAGGGAACAATGGGAAATATATGGAGGGAAGAAATGGGGAAATACATCTACTTGGGGGAAAAAAAGGTGTCACGCTATGAAAAACTGCCAGAAAATGATCCTTTGCAAAGGATTTTCTTCCCCTTGTCCAACCTGCTTGCACTTGCATTTTGAGGTTCTCTGTCCATTGCATTTCCCAGCCTGGTTCCTCTGTGTTGGGCATCACCTGCAGATCTGTGTCCCACCCTGATGCCTGAGAAACTCTGCAGACAGAGATTGATGGCAGCTCCATGGATCCCAAAGCGCACGACTGGGGCACACGGGCTACAACAGTCCCAAGACCCCTCTGGGAAATACAAATGCAGGCGAATCTGGCTGTGAGTTTCCTCTCGGTTGGCTGACACCCAAAAATGCCTCTCTCCCTCCCTCTCTCCCTCGGTTCTGCTCAGACAGTGTCACTTCACTCCAAGTCCATCAGCTGTTTTTGTTTCCAAGGGCTTTGCATGGTTTTGTTTTTTGATGCACTGCTGATACCGTCTGCCGCGCTCATTTTTCCACGGTCAGTAAGTCACCCTAAAAATTCCTCTGTGCCCATTAAACTAACAGAGCTCAGCTGACAGGCCTCATTGCCATAAAAGCCAATTACAAAAGAAAGAATTATGTTAAATGGGTTTCTGATTCTGGGTGCCAGGCCAGGAGACAGATCTGGCCAGAGCCGAGATGTGAACTTAGCTTGTCAATCTCTGCTAGGAAACCTGTGCTGGAAAGGTTGAGCAATGCTTTTAGCTCTAAAAAAACCTCAAACCTCTTGAACTTCACATTTCTTCTTTCTCTCCCAGCTCAAATCTCAGTCTCAGCTCAGCTAACCCAGTGGGACTTTGGCCAGGAAAGGGCAGGATTTTCCCCAAAGGCCCCAGTCCTCCAGCTCTGTATTTATCTTCAGAAGAGGCCAATTGGATACCCTTGAGCTGGGTGCCAGCTGGGAAACAGTCAAGAAGAGCTAGAGTATTTGGCTGTTGGTCCTTTTTGAAAGCTGAGCATAAATTTTCTTTTTTTGCTGGTTGATGGTTTTATTATTTGCAGCGAGATAAGAGCATTCTTTGCCTATAAACCTTGTGCTCCCACAAAACAGCTGCATCCTCTGCCAGTTCCCATCAGCGCTGGGTATGGTCAAAGGAGGCTCAACGAGCACATATCTTCCAATGGACTCCTTGGGATGGCAGAGTTATGGGTTTGCAATCACAAGGCTCACATATCTTTTGGAGTTTTTCTGTTCCACCTCTTCAAAATGTCCACAGTCACAATAAAAACATCTAAATAGGAAAATCCTAGAAATTCTGAAATTTCCAAAACCCAAATGTAAAGAAAGTCTTGGTCCAAGCATTGCAAATGTCAGAGATTTGATTACATCAGATGCCCTGAAGCCAGAGGATTGGTTTTCTAATCATGTAGATACCTTTAGACATTTTCCCTTGCTAAAACCCTCTGCATCCTTGCCTCAGTCCTTTTCTTAGCACCTATATGGGCAGGAAACTTCCTCTTGGTATCAAGGACAGTGACCACCACAGCAGTGCAGTGTTGACTCTGCTCTTGCAATGTTTATGGGAACTCAGCGTGCTGAAGAACAGAGTACAGCAAGAGGAATAAGGTGTGGAAGAACAGCAGGAGTTGACTGTTGTCTGGTGTAAATGAAATTATGAAATTTAAATCACTGAAGATCCAGCTTGATAGCAAAAGCCTTGAAAGCAATCCTGAGACAGGTGGAGTTTTAGGAGAAAGTGGACACCTGAGCTCACCAGTCCTAGTTCCATGGAGAACCAAGGGAAAGAAATGGCCACTTTCAGGGCGCATATGATTAGCCTCATTCTAGACATATTTTTTCATTTTCTCCCTAGAAGTGGACAGACTACAAGCACCCAAACATGTCTCACTCCTGGTGGTATCAATTCCCTCTCCAAACTGCCAGGGAAATCACAGCAAGGACACCCTGACCAGCTGGTAGAGATCAGCCCTGTTTCTGTCTTTTAGGAAGCAAATTCCAGGTCATTAATGGCACTCTGCTCTTCAGCAGACTCATCAGCACCTCAACTAGCTTATCTCCAGAGGGAAAGAGGGGAAAAAGAGGGAAGAAGACAGCAGGCAGTTAACTGCTCTCAAGATGCTCCTTTGTGCCAATACCACTCCATCTCCGGTATTGTTTACACAGAAATAAAAGCTCAACAGTGTCAGATCTTAAAATAACTTGCTGTTTGTGGAGCAGGAAAACCAGGGTCAGGGAAGTTTGGAACAAATTTAAAGTGGCAGGAAGGCTAAGGAATGACCTGTGACTTTGGCAAGAAGGTGCTTGCATGCACCTGAAGTTTAACCACGAGCCTGGTGCAAAGTGAGATTGGGCCACCAGGTCTCCCCCACTGATTCCAGTGAGGCTGGGCCAAACCTAGGGCTGTGATAAGACATCTGCATTTGTCCTCCAGGGTGAATCTGCAGCCACAGCTGTTTCCCTTGTTAGGAACACTCAGAACATGGAAGAAAAGGATGAGGGGGATCTGATCCAAATGCCCTTCATGTGTGCAACCAGTGGATCTCAATTGAAATAGGTGTCAGAGGTGTTTTAAAAGAAAGAGCTCCTTGACACTGAGTGCTGAAAGTATTGATGGGAACACTGAGGAAAAGGCTGCATCTGCACATGGGACAGCAGGCCAGAGTACAGGGCTCAAGGCTCCACATTCCTGTCCCAACACAAGCTACCTCCAGGTCCCAAATGGGGCAGGGGACATTAGGTCTGTGGGGAGGTGAACAAACATGGGAAGGTGAGATGTCTGGAGAGAGTCCTACCAGATATGCCCCGTCCATCCCATGGGTCAAGCTCAACTCAAAGGTACCCTTGTTCACTGCTTGTTGTACTGTCTGCCAGGAGACAGACTGGCCTCCATGTGAGCTGATATCCAAGTACAACTCATACCAGAGCTTAAAGACAGAGTCAAAACCAACTGACTTGTGTCAACACAAGCTAGAAAGTGGTACAAGGGGGAATAAATTTAAACTGATGGGGGCAGGTTTAAATTATGTATTAGGAAGAAATTCTTTCCTCTGAGGGTGGTGAGGCACTGGCACAGGTTGCCCAAAGAAACTATGGATGCCTCATCCCTGGAAGTGTTCAAGGCCAGGTTGGATGGGTCTCTGAGCAATCTGGTCTAGAGGAAGGTGTTCCTGTCCATGGTGAGGGGTTGGAACGGGATGATCTTTAAGGCACCCTCCAACCCAAAGCATTTTGTGACTCTAGGAAGTCATGGCCCCCTTGAGGGCACAAGGCTCCACAAGGGGCTGGCTGCCTGCTCCACTGCCCTTAGGTGGCAGTGCTGCCTGCAGATCCCAAAACAATGCACAGCAGGGCCCGAGTGCTGTCAGGGACACAAGGACACCCCCACATATCCCTCCTTGCCCCCGTTTCTCATCTCACATTCCTCAGCCTCTGCACACTCCCTGGCTGGGATCTGGGCTTGTAACTCCTCCTGGGCACAAGCAGGGAAGGAAGGAGGCATCTGCTAGGCACGATAGCAAGGAAGTACTTGGTCTTGTGTATTTCCCTTTTGCTTTGGCTCTTCCTGGCCATGGGAGAGGCAGTGGTGGCAGGAATGCAGGAACTGTCACCTTGTATGTGCTCCCTGGTGCCCTGCTCCTGTATGTAGGGATAGGGAACACTGGTGACTTGGGAGTGTTTGGGAGAGGTGAGTGGTATACAATGTTCAAACCTGGTTTTGCTCCAGTCTTGCAGCCTACAGCCTCTTGGCTGAGTTTTGGGCAGCTCCTGTCCTCCCAACAAGTCTTCAGGGGCATCTTTGTTGTTTTCTCCTCTGGTCCATCTTGAGCTCCCTTTGTTGGGCAAACACCCAGGCAAACCTGGCTGCAAGGAATCGACAGGGCTGGAGGTATCACTGGCCTGCTATTAGGACAAACATGTTTTTGGGAGAGAAGTGAGGAGGGTGCAAGAGCAGCCAGATGGGGTCATAACACAGACTTGCAGGCAGCAGGCTGGGGGGGAACCACCCTGTGGCCCATATGGGACCCCCAGCCAAAGCCAGTCAAGTGAGAGCAATAAATTTGCTCTCATGGGTTGGAGCAGGGCACAACTGGTGGAGGGTCTAGGGCAGAACCAAGCCAAAGAGACCCATGCATGTGAGGTGCAGATCTCACCAGTGTGAGCAGAAAGTGACTGGTATCCAGAGGCTGAACCACTAAACTGCTAGAATGAGCATGTTTGAGTTGAAGGAGGAAGGAGAGACACATTTCCATTAAACTTTAATGCTCAGCCCTGTCCTATGTTCAGCAAGACATTGATGGGATTGCTGGGGATTGATCCCTGTCATGATGTAAAGTACCAATGCCAAGCCTTGGAGATAGAGATGGGAGCTGGCCAGAACTCAGAACTTCCCTGGAGCAACCCCCTGACAGAAAGTAGAGAATAAATAAAAGAAATTAAGTTCCAGATGGAAAAAAAAAAAGAAAAAAAAAAAGAAGACAACATGCCTGGACTGGGTGGGAGAGGTTACTGCTGCCAGACACAACCCACCAGGGCAGGAGCCCAGTGCCATCCTTTCCCACGCCTTCCTCACCCTCTTCAAGTGGAAGGAGCTTTCAGCTCAGAGCAAGGACATCTACCTACCCACAAATATTTCCTTCCCTGGTTTCATGTCTGGGTTAAACCTCTAGCACAGGGGCATAAATGATGTGCTCCTGTGCTAGAGGTTTAACGATGAATAAACTTTTAAAATCCCACCCATGTTTGGTCAGCACCCACAAATCCAAGCCCCTGAAAGAGCCCCTTCTCCATGGAGGAGGCAGAAGAGGAGCTCCAGAGAGGGTGCTGGGTTGGCACAGTTAATTGACTTAAAGTTAATAAAGTTACTGACTCCTTCAAAATAACTGATCCTTGCAGAGGGCCCCTGCGAGGACATGCTCACTGCATGGGCACGCACCGGTTCGTGAGAAGTTAAACTACAGGCTGCTGTAGCTGCACCTCTGTCATACTGGGGATGGGACAAGGAGGGGCTTTGGCTGAAGCATCAGCTTCAGAAAGGGTTAATGGCACATGAGATATGTTTAGTGGGATTTGGTATTTTTTTTAACTTCAACAAACAAAGCATATGAGAAAATCAGTTCACAGCTGAGCCCTGGCTGCCTGCCCACTAGGGCAGGGAAAATGCAGATGGTTTGAAATACCCACACACTGGCCTTTCTCATGCAGCCTGTGGCCCAGGGTACCCGCCTGGTCTCCCCCCATTGTATTTGGATCACTCAAGGTTGGCAGCAGGGCAAACTGCAGTGTAAAGGCAGCACTGAGACAGGAGCAAATCTACTCTACTTGAGCACGGTCGGCTTCCTCAGACACTCAGAGGAGCTGGGATCCTGTGAGGTTCTGCTTGTTCAAAAATAGTAATTAGCTCTCAAAGTAAATAGGTGTTAACAGAAACAAAGAGCTTTGCCACAGTCTGGGTAAACACTTTAGAATCAATTTAATTTCCCTTCTCCTGGCAGATGTAATCGTGCTGCTCTGCAATTAGTTTCAGGTCGGGGCAGAGAACAAAGCCGCTGGGGCGACTTTGCTGAGCGGCTGCTCCTTGGGACAGCAGCCGGCAGGACCCTCTGCTTCTCTGACATTCAGACCCTGAGGCTGAAACGAGCTTCCTTCCGCTGAACCAGATGTATAATGCAGCTGGAGATCTGCAAACCAGCAGTGAGCCATAGCATGACATTAAACCGCCCTAAGTCCAGCCTCCTCCTTAATCCTGAGAGTCCCCCTGTCTAGACAGGACATGAAGGACTAATGTGAAAACCAAGTGACAGAAAATTTACACTCTCCCATTGAGCTGCAAACGGAAAGAAGCATCAAAGGGTGTAAATCTGTTTGCCTTTTAACTGTTTTGCCTTTCGGGAGCATGGGCAGCACCTAAGCACAGTCCCACACTGGTGCAGAGCATTTGCAGCAGGTTTATATCACTGCTGCAAGGCTGCCCATTTGCTTACTAAATCATGCTAAAAAGCCTTTTTACTCTGCCTTTTCCCTACCATCAGGGGAGCTGGTGGAACAGGCTTTCACCCAGACTGCCCCAAAAGCTAATGAGTTTGTCCTCCATCACCACTGGGTTATAAGCAAACCAGTGACCGGTGGCTGGGGCTCAGCAGATGTGGGGTGTCCCTTCGAGGAGGCAGTAATTCAGCATATGATGGCAACTGCAATAAATGTGTTTGCCAGTGATGGAGTGCTCCCCTAGCTGGGATGTGAGTACAGCCCAGCTGGGAACAGCCTGGTTGTGGGGCCAGACCCAAGCAAGGCTTTTGGGCCAGTATAAAGAAGTCACACACCCAGGAACAAGTACAACCAGAAAAATGTGCATAGTGGCTTCCCTGGCAGTTTCTGATCTTGTTCCACCACGCTGGCTGTCTGCTGGGAGAAGGAGGTTTAGTTAATTAATTGCTACAATTAGCATGGAGCTATTCCTGCCCATGATAGTAACCTTTTCCTCCCCCTTTTTGGTTCATCCAATTACCGACTTGCTCATTCTCCAAAGCAGAGGCCACAACAAGGCACAGAGAAGCTTGAGGGTGAGGGGAGGAAGGTTCAAGAAAACAATGCCAAGTGTCCCAAGCTCTATTTCTACCCAGGAACTGCCTTAATCTTGCACAAACTCTTGATCCTCTCCCATCTATCCACCCTTGACTTCAAGGAGGTGATGACTTCAAGGGAGCACAGCACAGCACAGCACAGTTAAAAACGTTGCTACGACTGTTTCATTACTCCCTCCAGGTGACACCTCACGAAGGATGCGTGATGAGCTTATACATGCCAAGATGGACAAGACTTCCCAACACCCATCATGCTTCAATGATCCCTGAACTTCTCTGCCCAGCCTCTGGCCATGGATTCTTCAAACGAACATTACCCACCTTGGGAAATGGATGATCTATTTGCCATTACTTAGCAGGGATGGGGAAGGAAAGGTGAGCATGGGGTCGCTGCTTCAGCAAGGACCGAAGTGAAGCACCAGCCCTGAATAATTCATGCTCCCTCTCTGCTGCAGCATCTGGACACATCTGCTGCATTCGCCCTTGCGGGCTTTTTCTTGGCTTACTCAGAAAATCACACTTTGGCAGCTGGGTACTGTTTCAAGTGGGTACTTTCCCTACAGCATTAACGAGCTGTGATTCTGTTACAAATAGGGATTTTTGTTCCTCTTTTGCTGATGTCACTCCATGATCCTGCAGGGAATAGTGCTTGGATCTCTGCAGCCTGATGATCCCTGTGTGCCCTTTGGGACAGATGTACTTGCAAGCGGGAGATTGTTTTTCCTTTTGCTGCCCAGATTTATATTTCACTGAAGTCCCGTATCGATCCTGCTGCCGCTGGGCTGAAAGCTCATTTTACTAAATGAGAAGAAAAACAGTTCCCCCAGCTGAACGCACGCAAAATGGAAAATCCTGCAATGAAACAGCTCTTAAAAAAGAGGCCTGAACAATTTTGCTGGACCTGGAGGGCTGCGCTGCTGACATTGGAACGGTATGTAATTTATTTAGCCTGACCTTTCCCTGAAAGACCTGGCTGGCGACGTTATCAAGGATCCTCTCTGCCACTTGTGCGCCCATTGCCAAGGTGACATCCTGCTCCATGCGTCAGTCAGCGAGGATCGCATCCGCGCTGCTGCGATGCTTTGTTTGCTGTCCTGCCTGACAAGCTCTTGGCAGGGTTTCAACTCCTGCGGATGGCAGCTGCTCCATCAGGGACCAAAACACATTCAAGCTGGACGTTATTATAGGGAATTTCATGTAGACAGAGCCCAGGCCTACAGTCCCTTGGATGAGACTGGACCACAGATGAGATGAAGCAAAGACACCCAGAGGTGTTACCCTGTATAATGGGATGGGCAGGCGTCTGCAGAGCTGCACGCCAGGCTCACTCCCCCATCCCATCTCACTCGGGATTTATGTGTGCCCTCACGGTGCTGGGAAAGCAGAGGCAGCTCACCAGTGCTTAATGCTTGCCCAAGTGCAACTCAGTTTGGGTGGCGGAGCACAACTCACACAATAGGTGCCCTCACTGCACATAAACTACCTGGAGTTTTCCTTCCCCCTTCCCAATTCTTTCCCTGAGGGCCCCAGGAAGAGATGGGGATGCAGCTGCAGGGAGTATGTCTGTCCTCTACACGAGAGCCTGTCAGCAGTGGTGACAACTGCAGTGGAGAGGAAAATGGTTCCAAGTAAAGCTTCTCCCCCTACTCTATCAAGGGAATGAAACCTCTGAGCAAGGAGGATTTTCACTGTTGGTTCCCACCACTCTCAAAGGGATTTTGGTGATGGATAGGGAAAAAGGCTGCAGCTAAAAAACTCCCCAAATGCCACCAACTTCTTGCAGGAGACTGAAAGGTCTAGAGTTATAAAGGATAAAAATGATTTGCTCTCACAGTAGCCAAGACAGCTCTTTAGATGTCAAAGGCAGGAAAGCCTCATGAAAGTTTCCCACATGTCCATCCATTTCCCACTTCAGCCCCCCCAGCCTTGTGGCAGGCTGCAGCCCCCTCCCACAGGTCTGATCTGAAAGAGGACCATGGCCCATTGGGAGGACAGGAGAGAAGATGCTCTTAGCCCTGGACCTGTCTCTCATGGTACCTGTGTTCTCCTCGGACTGGTTGAAGCCACAGATGTGGCAGATGCTGCGAACCCATTTGTTCATGTCATCCTCAGTCTCAGCCACCAGGTAGAAGGTCCTGTCGCTCGTCTTGATGTCGAAGATGTAGCTGTCTTGCAGCTCCTTCTTGTTGAAGGTGAGGCCTGCGTCCACTTGCTCGCAGAAGTTGAGGTTGATGACACGCAAAGGTTTCTTGGAGTGGTCATTTTTGTAGTACTCCAGGACATCGGGGTCGCCACTCATCCGACCGCTGCGCAGGACGAACCAGCGCTTCTTCCATGCCTGAAACCAAGACAAGAACCAGCATGAACCCCACTGCTGAATCTGTGAGGGTGAAAAACTGCTGCCAGGCACAGGGTGACACAGAGGGACACGGCACTTCTCCACCATGGGGTGCTCTGAGATGCTGCTCAGGCATACCTGCAAGGGGTGCATAGACAGCTCAGTTCTTCAGTTCGATACTAAGATCAGGAGAATTAAACACTGAAATAGCATAAGATGATCCCAAAGGTGCCAGTCTTGAGGCTCAGAGGAACCTTGCTCCTACCCTACAGCCCAGACATGCTCCCAGGACCCCAATGCCTTTCTCTCTGTGATGTGGGATAATCTGTGCAGTGGCATTACCGGGTGTCACAATGCCAAAATGCCTTCCAGCAGCTCGGAGGAGCTGAGGCACTTTGGATGCAGCACCCTGGGTGTCCTAACCTTCAGAGAAACCCCTGAGAGCATCACAGGATGTGTCTGCAGATACTGACGATGCCAATCTCTGTTTAAATGCCAGGATAGAAAGACTAATAAAAACGAAGGAGAACTGATTTGTTTTTTTAAATATCAGGAATAATGCCAGGGAGACCCACGGAGAATCCCAGCTTCATTTGTTTTTCAGCATCCTCTACTCCCTGGCATGCAGGTAACTCCTTAGCAAAGGAAAAGGTTATCATTGATTCTTCCAGGCACTGCTGACAGCGGCTCCTGGCCAAACTACCTGCGGAATGGACTCAGGGGGTTGTGGAGTTGGAAGCAAACCAGCAAAATAAATGTCAGCCATCAGTCCTGGCCCTGAGAGCTGCAGCCCTGCTGCCCTCCCCACACCAGACAGAGTTGGGAGCCCACAGGAGGGGGAATAGGCACAAGGATGAGGTGTTAAAGGCTAAAACTGAAATTACAGGGCAAATTGTGTAGGTGTAAGCCCCCATCCCATGAGGTGAGCAGAGTGTTTCTTTGGGGTGTGCTCTGAGTGGGGATCATGGCACCTGTATGGGGGATGAACGGGGTGGAGGGACCACCTCGAGCTGCTCTCCTTTGCAGAGCTATGCTCCCTTGCAGAGGCCTCAGCTCCCACAGCCTAGGGAAGGGAAGGATTACATCTAAGCATATTCCTTAGAACAGCTTGTTCAGGCTGTCTTTGATGGCAGCAAAGGTTTGAGAGGTGCATGTGGATAAGCATGATGTGAATTATGACCAGTGCTCCTGCATTACCTGACACAGACCTCAGTTTGTACCTGAGGATGTCAAGGGAGGGGATATGATCTCCACCATCCTGCCCTGGCTCTGGACAGTGGTGCTTTTTTAATGAGATTTACCTTATTTATATTCTTATATATAACCAGCTTTGGAGTTTTGATGATTATAAGAGGTTGGGTTATGAGGAGGCTCACAATATTTCTAAGAAGGAAGAACAAACACCTTTAATAAGCCAAGAGAGGCACCAAGGGAAGCAATGTGCTGGGTCCCTCATGATGCTCCCCAGGTGCTGACCACAAGCTTTATGTACTGGTGATGCAGGCACCATGCTGGATCTCAGCCAGCCAACTGCACCAGGATCCCACAGTTTTGGAGAATTTTGTGGCTGAAATAATGGTAAGAAACTCCTGTGGTGTTTTCCCTGAATAGTCTGATTCAGACCATACTTCTCAAAAGCTTAAAAATAGCTTTTGTTGATGTCTTTGAGATTTGTAATCAAATTAGTTTTGCACTAATTCTCAAAACGGCTCCTGGTGCCAGTAAAGCAACTTCAGTGCAATCTTCCAAAGGCAGTGAAGCAGCAAATTGCTTAGGAAGAGGACGTGCAAGGCTAGCAGATTTTGGCTTAATCTCACCCACTTCTCATCAAAATGGCTGCTTTTGAGTGACAGAATAGACACAGTGAATTTGTGTCCATCAGGGAGGGAAAAAACCAATTTCACCAGGCAGCAGCAATAATTTACTAGTCCATCTCCTCAAAATGGATTACCCAAATCACTGGGAAACAAGCCCACAAACACTTTTTTCCTAGTTCTAGGTGGTAAATGTCCTGTTAGCTTCCTTCTCTTAACACCAAGCCATTTCTTTGCAGCCACCTGGCAGGACTAAGACATGGGCACGCATCACTGAGGGGACTGCAAGAAGACAAGAGTTGTGCAACCAGCAGCACCTGAATGCAGACATCCAGCACCAGTTCTTGCTGCTTAGCTTGTTGCTTTCCAAGTATCTACAGTCCAGTCCTGCAGCCTCCCTTCATGGCTGAGATACTGCATTACAAAACCCATAAAGTGCAGAAACCAGACTCCAGAATTTAGAGTTCTCATGGAAAAACCAGGAGGAAATGCTGCAAGCAAGACAAAAGATGCTACCACGATCTTTTTTTGTATCAGCAGTGTGAGAACCACAACTCCTCCAGTTCTCTTTGGTCTGTCTGGTAGCAATGAAAAGTACTACACAGTCAAGATCTGGCAAAGAGAAGTGTACCACACACAGTCTGGTTGTTTTGGATAAGTTTTAACATAGGCTGGTTGCGAAAGAATGGGTCTTGCAGGCACAAATTTCTAGGAAAACTTCAGGAGATGGAGCATCATTGGAGGGTGGGACCACTGGACAGGGAAGGAGTCCCACAAGCCTGAGAAGACCACCCTGTCCATCACTGTGTGGTGCCCTCCTGATGATAAAGAGTCACTGGTGTTCTTCTAATACAGCTTCTGACCCAGAAAAAGAGCTCATGGCAGCAGTCTAAGGAGTGCCTGTCCTGGACAGGTGGCTGCAGGCAGCACAGCTGGAGGCATCTCCCACCACACTTCCCCGCAGCAGGACCAGCTGTTCCTGCCTCCTAAAATCAGTTTCCAAGCCAAAGGAATAAACAATGATTGCTAGAAGAGAATGGAAGTAAACAGTAAAGAAATAGACAGGAACCTCCTTATTTTTGTGGGCATTTTCTCTGAATTTTTGAGTGCTGGGCTCAGCAAGTGTATTTTATTTCTTCCCTGTGGATTTGCTATGCCTTTATTGGGACCAGGGCTCAGCTTGTGTTTTCCAGGCTGTGGCTGCTCTTGGGTTATCTCTTGGCACTAATACAGCTTGCTTCAACATGTCACTATATGCAGCAAAGGATATGTAGTTGGCAGCATGTGGCTCATCCTCCTGTGACACCTATTTCCCCATTCAAAGCTACCAGAACTGTCCAAATCTTCTACATTTAGGCTTCCCTAGGATGTCACCTTCCTGCAAGAGAGTGATTTAAGGGTCTACTGACCAGCAGCTATGACAGTGGTAAGATGTATGGGATCCATATGTGTGTGGCAATCCTATCTGATGCCAGACCAGAGGGGAGGATGCAACTCCATGTGAGTCTACACACTCTTTCCAAGACCACGTTCTCCCAGCATGAGGCTGTGATGGCCAACAGGCATCTCACCCTCCACCTGAATTTTCCTTCTCTGCTTAGTTCTACCTCTTCACAGCTCTTCTGAAGCCCCTGCTGCCATCAGTCTGCTCCTGCCAAAACACTGTGCCTCCCTGACACATGTTGTGAGCCAAGGGCTGTGTTTGTTTAACAGCTTTACAACATTGAGAGGCCATCAGCTTAGCAGCCATAAAATGCTGCTTTGCAGCACAAATTTCCAGCTGTGCGGTCCTTTGCCGGCATCAGGTTCCTTCACGGTTAAATTACGGCTGCCAAAGGCCCTTAATATCACTGAGAAATATTTTGACACTTGGCAAGGACCTGTTTGTTAAAAAAAAGTGCCCATCGTGCTCTTATTGTGGTGTGAATCCTCCTTGGGTGCTGATGCTGCTCAACTTTTTTCCACCTGGGTAGTGCCGTGGCAAAGTTAAAGTTTACAAAATGGAGCTCTTTCCAGCTGGATGCTAGCTGGAGCTGGTTGTTTTATGGAGAGCTGGGTTGGCAGAGGGGAGGCAGTGCTGCTGGGTTCACTGGCTGAGGCTACTTAGCAAGGATGTTTGGGGAGGCTCAGGCAGTGGTTGGGACCCTTCCTGTTCCGTCTGCTGGCTGAGGAACCAGAAGAGCCAGAGCAACAGAGATACCACCATGGGTGGTGGAAGATACCATCCCACCACTCCAGGAGAGAGGTCCCTCCTGTCCCCTGTGTCTGTCCTGACGGTGCAATGCTGTGACAGAGCTGGTGGCACGAGGGCAGAGAGCTCAGAGAATCTGGGGCCTCTAAGTGCCTAATAATCCAAATGCTTTGACTGACAGCCCGGAGAGAGGCTTTAGTAACTATGGTTATAGTGAGGGACATTCAGACAGCATCTTCCTCTCCGCTCCCCTGTTATTTGCACAGCAAACACAGAGATCCAGCTTACACACTGTTTCAGAAAAAAAAAAGAAAAGAGGTGAAGAAAATAATAATTTAAATGCCAGTAAAGCCGGGTATCCATCCCTGGGGAATTTGCCAAGTGCCATGATTGTGAGAAGGCATGAAATAGTGACAACGTGGAGAGATGGTTCTTGGTGGAGTCTGGAGGAGTGGCCCACCCAGTATTATCTTAGCTACCAAGTGAGGAGTGTGAAACAGTCAGAGACTGACAGAGAAGAGAAGAGAAGAGAAGAGAAGAGAAGAGAAGAGAAGAGAAGAGAAGAGAAGAGAAGAGAAGAGAAGAGAAGAGAAGAGAGAAACCTGTATATTTCCCAGGAAATCTCTCCGTCCTGTTCCTTCTCCCCCAACTTCATGCCCACCAGCACTGCACACCAGCAGTGTGAAATAAACCTTCCAAAATCTGATCTGACACAAATCACAGGATCTAATCCAAGCTGGCAGGCAGGATGAGAGACCTAGCCATGACATCAAGCAAATTTCTCACACCAAGATGAAACTGGGGACTGAGTGATTCAAGCAGGAAACCCTACAGCAGGGCAAGCAGGTGCTTGTATCCCAGATTTGCCCAGAACCAGAGAGGCCCTGGGTGCAGGATGGCTCATGTCATTGCCCCTGTGGCCACCAGCTGCCAGTGGGGGTGCCACCATATCCACAGAAAGCCATGAGTCTGTCCCAGCCACACAGTTTTCATTCTGCAATGCAGATTAGTCTTGCACCCCATCAAGCTCGTTCTCCCTCCGGCTCCTGGCACATCTGGTGTGGCAGAGTTCACACTTCAAGAGCATGTGAGAAAGACCACAACACCTGGAAAGGTCTGACTGTTCTTCCCAGCCACGGTGCCACCTTGATGTCCCCTCCAGGCTGCCACCACTTAAGCCATCCTGGCAAGATTACACCTGGCAAAGGGGGACAGAGATGACAGGGGTATGCTGAGAGCATGTTTGGTGGCTTGGGTCCTTCAGTGGTGCTACTATTTTGCCATCTGCAGCAATTACAGCTGTTGGACAGTGTAACCCAGCACTGTGGCAGATCCTCTCCTGCCCACCCCTCCCCTCAGCCCTGTAGCAGGAACACGGTCCCCTATTGTGGCTGGTGCTACCAGCATCAGCGAGGGAAGCCCCATGCAGGAGGATTGTAGAATAACCTACTGGTGACCTGTATAATAATGTTGTCTTCCTCTGTGTCCCTGGGGGCTTTTTATCTCGTCTGATGGACAGGAGGATGCTGGTTTAATTATTCATGCAAGAACACCTCTCCCCTCCCTGTGTTAGCGCTAACTCAAAGGAAATGTGGCTTGGAAGTAGATTTGTAAGCAGCAAGAAAGCCCCCTCTGTCTGCACAGGTAATGTTTGTGCTGGCTGATTGCCCTCACACAGTCCCAGTGTCCCCCATTCCCAGAGCAAACAGGAGCTCTCTGAGCCCCACTCCTGCCCTCCCAGACCCCCCGTGGTTCTCCTTGCCCACTGCCTGCTTCACAGCACCTTTCCACAGGATGCTGGGAACAGACAGGTCCCAGCTCCGCTCCTGGCACCCTTCAAAGGGACGGAGACTGCTCCCTGCTAATCATGCTGCAGCCCTGGCTGAGTTCACGGTGGGTTCATTATCAGCAGCGCTTTGGGGAGCCGTGATTGGCAGTGCTAATAACACCAGGCTGCAGCTGCAACACCCTGCGGGGCACAGGGAGCCTTGCTGGGGTACAAAGGCTCTTCCTTGCTGAGGAATAGAGGGAAAGTGATGCAAAAAAAAAAACAACCAAAAAACCCAACCCAGTGCATATCTCAGGCTGTCAAACTGACCTTCCCTCCCGGGATTTTTTTATTTTTTTTCCCACTCCTGGAGGTGTAATTAGGCTTCAGAGCACATGCGGAATCACTTCATGTGACATCCACCCAAGGGCAGCAGAGCCAGCAGGAGACGTCCTGCACAGAGCATCACTCACAGCTGGGTGAGAGGGGGTTTCAAAGAGGTGAGGCACAGACACAGGCTAAAGCCTATTTATTTTTAAGATCATTTAAAAAACCCAAAACATAGGCTTCATAAACATCTCCTGCCATCAGAGATGTTTGCTACCAGGGAAGGAAGGGTGTGGGGTGGCTCGGAGCTACAGGTACACTGGCGTGAGCTGGAGGACACACTCCCCACCTCTGCCTTCTGAGAGTGGGACGAGCAACACAGCAGTGACACAATGCAGAAAACATTTCCCTTTGTATTTATTTTACGGGAGTTCTCCAGTTGGAAAGATTTCAGTAGCTTTGTGCTGCATGGTCAGTCTTAGGAAAATAAGATTTCTCTCTGTGATGTGAGGGCACTGACAGCATTTCTGATGGGATGCTGGAGTGCTTGATAAAGGATGGGATGGATAAACAAAATACCAAATAGTGAGGCTGTACTTACACCACCACACAAGCTGTGACTGAGAACAAAGGACATGGGAAACCCTGGGAGGTCCAGGAGTGCTCCTGTCTGGAGGGTGTAGAAAGGATGGACTCAAATCTACTGGGAGAAGCATGGGGATAGCATGAGACTCAATGGAAAAGTCTCATAAGATGTATGGAAAAGGCTTCACAATGAGGGGTAGAACAACAAAAAATCCAGATTGGGTGATGTCCATCTTTGGAGATACTCAGAACCTGCCTGGAAAAGACAGGAGAAATATGATTTACCTCTAGATTTGGCCCTAACTTCAAGCTAGATCCACCTTGAGTGGCAGTTGGTTCAGAAACCTCCAAAGGTCTCTTCTGACCTCAGTTATCTCCAAATCTAAATTACTCTTCCATAATCAGGCCCACTCCTGGTGAAGAGTGTTGAACATGTTATATGGAGACCTGATGAGACCACTCAGACTCTGAGTCCCGATGTGGGACCACTGCAGCCACCCACTGCAGATCCACCTACAGCATTTAGCATGGGAATGGGCAGCACTGGCATTTTTCAACCCTCATTGACTAAAGCAACCTTTTTTGGGTAATTCCTTCTGCTGAAAAGCTGGATGGTGCCTTTGCAAGTGGGAAGGTGCTAGAAAAGCAAGGGGTTCACAGGAAGAACTTGGAGCCCAGCTCTTGCCTTGAGGCTGGCTGCGAATGATCCATGTGCAGAGCCTCCAGTGCATTCCTGCTGCTGTGCATGGATTTTGTTATCTGAATTATTTCCTGCTATTCAGCCCTGTTCTTTATTCCACTCTGTTATTCCTAGCTGAAATCTCTCCCACCGCCCTGCCGTGGCACATCCTTTGTGGGGCACTGGAGCAGCACCCAGAGGAGGTGCAGGCAGGTGGGTGGGTGTGGGATAGACAGAGCCAGTGGCTCCCTGGAGACCTACAGGATACTCAGGCTTGTACTTTGTGGCCTCTTTGAAGGCTGACAGGACACGGGGCTGCAACAACCAAACAGGATGTTCCAGCAGCACAGGATCACACAGGATGTGATACTTTGCTTGTCACACATATTATGGTACTACAGCCATACAGATTTTACATGATGCACATCAAGGCTGCTGCTCTCCAAGTCTGTTTGCAAAACCCAGCTGCCACCACTGGCCACACTCAACCTCGCTCTCGAGAGCCAACCAACCCACCAGAGCAAGTCAGCCCGTGCCATGTGAGCACACCAAGAGCAAGAGCAGAGTTTAGTTTGCTTTTTCAACTTTGGGTTTCTGGAAGCAAAAGCAAACTGCTCAGAGATTTTTTTTCCCTCCTGAGACTCTGGTATCAGTCTCTGATAAGAGCTTTCCCGACCGTTACACAAGCAGGGCTGGACATGGGAACGCAGCATGAATAAATGACTTGGAGCAAAGCATTTTGATAACTCAGTTTTTCTAGCTTTCTGGCCTCTGCAAGAGCAAAACAAATTCCACAGCACTGTCAGCAATTTCCTCTCCCTCAGCCCTAGCTTTGGGCTACCTTGAATTCCTACCCTAATTGCCCACAGAAGCTGTGCATGCCCCATCCCTGAAGTGTTCCAAGTCTGTTTGGATGGGGCTTAAAGCAACCTGGTCTAGTGAAGATGTCCCTGCCTGTGGCAGAGGGGTTGGAACTAGATGTCTTTAAGGTCTCTTCCAACCCAAACCATTCTATGACTCTATGAATAGGGATCTGCTCCAGAAGCACCCATTCTGTGCTGGCAGGAGCCACAGTTCCTGCCCCAGGCTTCTTTGGCAAACGTACCCCAGTCTCTGCTCACAAAAATCTCATTGCACAGATGAATCACCCCATGAGTGCTCAGTGATGGGGGTCATGAGACACAACAGTGACTGTATATGTCCCCTCTGCCTTCTCCTGGAGGTTGTGGCTGCTCTCCCACCCTGTGTCACCTCTTGCCAGCCCTCTCTGGGGGGCACCCAGGAGGATGCTCAAGAGAGGACAAGGTTTACTTTCATCAGACTTGGGCTTGGCTGAGAGAAAATTTCCAGGCAGGACATCGCATTTTGGGGTTTCTTTTTTCCCACATCTATGAGCATCCATGAGACCCAGAAGGAGACAGGAAAGGGGCTGCCATCTATCCCCTATCAGTGAACCCTTTCCAAGCTCTAAACACTGCTTGTGTTTCAAAGTAAGGCTGAATTAAAGCAGTGCTTTTGAACTAAGAAAATAATCTGAAAAAGCCAATTTGAGATTTAATCAGCTGGAGATATACACCCATGTCAGCTCTAGCAGTGAATCCTGTAATTAAACTGCTCTGCCCTCAATCTCTAGGTGAAGGTGGATAGAAATTCAGATGGACTTAGAATTGGATATCAGGAATGAGAGGTGTATCAGGATGCTTTGCCCTTCCCTTGGCATGCCACTTTCTTTGCTTAAAGGCTGCAGAAAAAGTGCCTTACAAGGTGATACTGAGCCTCCTCTGAGCTCAACAGGCTCTATGCACAGCAAAAACCACCACCCAATTTGGTTTGATAGGATGAGCTGGAGATACCATGGGGGTGAAGTTGATAGTAAAGCGTGAGGATGTTTTTCCTGTCATCTAAAGGAGCCTGGCTTGTAGCAGGATATTTGGGATAGGCTTGCCTTTCCAGGGATGATTTCTAATTTTAGAAAAGCTCTGAGGCTTGTTAATTTTCAGCCACTTTAATGAGCTGTCTCATCGTCTGTAACCACTTCCAGCTCAACTAACCTCTGCAACGGGAGAAATTAGCCTGATTTGGCTCCTGTTGAACTCAGTCTGCTAGACAACCCTTTGCAACCCTCCTCATGGTAGCTGAGCCAACATCACAGCTACTGGTACAAAGGGGGCAACAAGGAAAATCAAAGGGCTGTAATGGCTTCTCTGCAAGGAACTAGTTGAGACAGGTCTGGAAAAAGATTAGGAGAGATGTTGAGGAAACCATCAGCGGCAGGGAGAAAATGATGGAGATGACCTGCTCACTTTTGTCTAAGACAAGAATGACAGGATATCACAGGAAAGTAACAGGAGCCAGGCTTGGGGTACACAAAGGAGACTTCCCTTCAGGCAACACAGCAATGACCTTGCTGAAGGATGCTCATGAGGATTCAAGTTTAGCTGACCCCAACTGGAGATGGAACAAGGTCAAAGAAACAAAATCCCCCCAAGGTCACTCAGTGCCACCATGTGTGATTGATGATGGATGTCTGCAATGAAAACTGTTAACAACAGGGGAAATACTATGAGGAGGAAGAGGAGGGACTCTTGCCAGCCAGATGCTGGCTCACTGACCACTGTGCAACATTCCACACTCAAAGGACTTGGGAGTGTCCCTCTACGGATGCTCAAATGTGCCAGGCTTGGAAGGGGCAAGGGAGGCAGCACTGTTCACACCAACCCTCACAGCAGAGCTCAACCTTCGTGGCTTCACATGGCACCCTTGCTGTGCTCTGGGTGTCTCTCTTTTGGCAAGACAGAGAGGCAGGAGGCTGTGAAGTCAAATACATGAAATGTGGGCAAAAATGAGAAATGGAGCCAAAAGCTGCTTTGAGAAAGACAGCTCTGCAGAGATCAGCACCAATGGCACTCACCCATCACCTGGATTCTCCTGCTTTAGTTGATTTTATGGCCTCAGGTTTATTCCTGCAGCTTGAAAGGGCACCCCAATGAGGGGACTCCCTGGTGCTTCAGAACATGTAAGCTCATGTGAAAGACTTTCCTTAGTTAAAAACAATTTCTCTCCTCTTTCAGCTTGCCCTTCTGGACGAAACTCATGGAGACTTAATTATCTCATCCTTCTGTCAAGCCCCTCTGAAACCTGCTGGGGGGTTTACTGGTTTCCAGGAGACACTCACAGAAAGCACATGCACACACAGACACTCCCTGAGGCTCTCCCTCAGCCCTGCCAGCTCGCAGCCCTGCCCACTGCTCTGCTGACAGGCACCGTGCTCAGGCAGCCAGGCTAACGGCTTGGAGGGCACTGGGGGATAATTCAGGGTACACATGGGGACAACCCTAAATCTGCACCATGCAAGGGTCCACATCTTACCCGCTGCATGGCTGGTTGAGGGTGGCCAGCTAAAATACGGAGATTGCTGGTTTCAAGCCTGCTACATCTTTCCAGATGTGCCCAATAGCCAAAACATCTGTCAGTGACAACACTTGGTTGGGGTATGTGTTGAGTCTACACAACACTTCCAGTTCCACAACCCTGTGCCTACAAAAGGAAATTTTCTCCAAGTTCCTCCACACCTGTGAGAATCACGGATTCAGGCAGTTCAGGACTCCTCAGGTTCCTTCTAACCTGATTTATCCTGATTGTAAACTGATCTCTTTTATATCACAGGCTTTTAATTAAATGCACATTTATGCCCATATGGACCCCATTAACCATTCATTTGTCCACATATTTAGCCACCACCTCCAGAAAGTAAAAAAACAAGCAGGGGGTTGCTTCCAATCTGTCACTTCGTAGGTTTGACATCTTGCAAAGGGCTCTCATGATGCCCTTTTCCACTAGACTGGAGCTCCCTTAGCATGTTCACAGAGGGAAAATATCACAGTCACCTGGCTATTCCAACCCCTCATCTCTTCCAGGAAACTAACCAGCTGCCAGTCGAAGAATTTCTGTGCTAAACACCATTTCTGCAATACTGTCATGTTTCCTTTCTTCCTCTTCGGCATCAACATTAGCAGCCAGCTACTCTAACACATTTTGGTGTTGTTGCACATAAGGAAAAATAAATGCACCTCCTACCCCTTCATTCAGAAATCAAAGGTCCCTGTAGCTGTTTCTGACACAGACTCAACTGACATCAGGAGCTGCTCTTGCAGTTTCTTTCTACCAAACCCAGAAAACCCTGCATTTGGTGATTCACTGCCCCTTTCTGTAGAAACAACCTTATTTCTTTCTCCTTTGATGTTCAATTTTGCATTGGGCTGTCTTCTAACATATTTTTTTCAAATGTGCTCTGCTTGCCAAGTGATCCAGACTGCCCTGTCTGATGAATTTGTCTTCAACATTTACCGTTTCATTACCCTTTGTGCCACTGGCAGCTTCTCCCCACAGGAGCCATTAGATCTGCTTCACTTAGGGAAGTGCTGAGACTTAGTATTAATCCCTGAAAAATGGCATGAGGAAGAGCCCCATTTGTGGGGGACATCTTCCTGGGATCTACCAGGTTTTAACTCACTTGCCAGGTGCTTGGGGCTGTATGGACTAAGCCCTCATTACCTGACAGCTCGCCTGACATCGGCCGACGTGTGGGCTCCACCATTTGCTGGGCATCGACCTATTGCTGCCTAGGGAGTCCCTTCTGAACATTTCTTCTGCCTTCTGGATTGGAAGTAACTCCATTAATCAGGATTAACCTAATCTGTTTTTCCCCATATCTGGAAAGCCATTGTCTTCTTTTTCCATGCCTTGGTGGAAAGGTGAGAAGACCTCTGCTTCCCGGACTTCCACGTGCTTTCATATCACTCTGCTCATCTTCTCCTCAAAGGTTTTCAAACCTCTCCACGGCCCTTCAGTGATGGGAACCCTTACAAAAATCAAGGGAAGATGGCCATTGAGAATTTTGGTTGTAGCAGAAGGCTTTAGGAGATGCAGTCTCCAGGGTCCATCCACAAAGAATCTGGAAGAGAGCAAGCCCTTGGCTCCCTTGCAGGAGGAAAGACCTTCCCCAGAAGGCAGCACTGCAAAGGCAGACAAGCAGGGTTTAACAGGTGCTGTAAGAGCAGATGACTGGGCACTGTAGAGTCTACCATGGCCTTCAGGAACAGCAGTCAACACAGTGCTGAGGCACTTGATTAACCACATGTCTGCCCCAGCCTTTGCCTTTTGCTGGCAAACAAAGCCAAGGGAAGGTATTCCTGAGCTCAAATACTCTATTTGGCTCTGGGAACTCAAGTGCATAATAGGTCACTTCACAACGAGTAGTATGGTTTAGGCAACACAGATGAGAAGATCAAATGGATGAGAAGGTGGCCCATTCAAAGACAACCTACTCATAATGAATGGTCATATCTCTATTGTCTTCTAAAAATTAGAGCCTACAGAAGCCTTGCAATTGTATATTTGGGATGCCACAGGGTTTCTGGTTGTTCCTGCTTCCTGTCTGACCAACAGAACAGTGAGAACATTAAATACTTTGACTCTGACCTCAAGAATGGCCACACATTTGGCTGGACAGGGCAGAAAAATAACCCTGGATCATGGCGACAGATAGCCTTATTTAATGACTTCTTCAAAATCAAGGAAGCCGAAGGGAAGTAAATCAGCTGAGGTGCTGAAAAACACCTCAGAACAGCCAAGGATCTACCAAATAAACAGCTTTGTGTGGCTCCTGTGGATTAGCCTTTTCTCCTTAAATTTAAATAATTCCATTAAAAATGGCTGCAGCCAGACACAACTGAGGTAGTCTACAGTTTCCCCTGACTGATCACACAACTCTCTTCATTTTGAAAACCCAGCTGGAAGCCCAGCTTGAAGCCCATGTGCCTCAGGCTTCAAAGGAGTGGACAGCAGGGTGGGCACTAATTCCACATTATCAGCACTCCATATCAGCTCCTCCATCTGCCCATTAATGTGTGCTCAAAACCCGATAACAACACTTGTATCAGTGGGCTGAAACAGGGGTAGCTCTGTTTTGTCCTGATGGCACGGATATGGTCATCCGTGGAGGACGATGCCCACCACCTCTCCCTCCACTGGAATCCCCACGGCCACTGACCCAGCTGTTGACCCTGTCAATAGCTGAAAAGCCTTTCCAAAAGCAGCAAACCTCTCTCCTTTCATGCATTATTAAAATTCTCACTGGTTAATTTATTAGGATACTTTGTACTGGGAAAAATGACCTCTTTGTTGACCCACTTAAACATGCTCCACTCCAACAGAAAACCTTTAGAAGGGAGAAAGGGAGAGCTGAGGAAGTTGTGCACAGACTGATGTCCTTTGTCTCAGTGAGACAGCTCCAGGATGGAAGTGCTGGGACTCCCTAGCACGAGAGCAAAGGGCTGGACACAAGCCTTCACAGACCAAACCACAAAGGCAACATTCAGCCCCTATGCCAAATGGACACAGCCAGAGAGACAAGATTTCCTGCTCCCGCTTCCTAGGCAATGCTCATCCCTCCCTGAACCTGTGGGTTTGAGAAAGAAACCTTGATTTCTCCCCATGTTGCCTCCTCTAACAACCTAAATGGAAAATGTGATGAAGGTGGTGGATGAACCCATTCACACGTGGTGGGATTTGCTCATGAAGCAGCAAAAGTGCATCCTGGCCATCCTCCGGTCAAAGGCACCCAGACCTACACTCAGATTCTCCTCTTACCTGCTCCTGTGTTTCTCTAGCAAGAGAATCACTAGATTTGCTCCACAGAAACCCCTGATTCAAACTAACTCATATGGAACATGAAGGAGCAGGGCACTGCTGAGCAAAAGCCAAACTGACAGCGCAAACACCACTCAGCACCAAAAGTAGCCCTGTAAGTGAAACGAGCAGAATTAGCTGTCATTAGGTCTTGTTTTTCCATTAGTGTCACAAAGATAAAGCTGCTCTCCTCCCAGAAAGGCGGCCTGCAAAGTGCTCAGACTCTACAGGACTCTCAGGTTATTAGAGAGGACACAAAAGATCCATTTGCTTTCATCACCGAGCAGGCACCTGGGAAGTGCAGCGATGACAAAAAGACACCACAAGATGCCTTCAAACCTGGCAGGGGTTGGGAGCTCCATCCTGTGCCCTGCTCATAGCTCTGACTATCACACAGCTTCCTGCTAGGGATGTATTAAAGCTCAAATGCTTTTCTGTGGCTCATTCTCATGTGATGCTCTTTATCTCAAGCAAAGGGACTGCCAAATAACTTTGATACTGAGGGAGTAAGCAAAGAAAGGTTCATGAGGACACCTAAAAAGTATCTGGAATTTCACCCCTAAAGAAATGACCTGGAGGAAAGACCTTGCACATAGACATGCAACTTATTCTTAGTTTCATAAAGCTCACATAACCTGGGTGTTAGATGAGCTGAAATACACAGAACACGAGTGAACAGAATAAATTGCAGCAGAAAGCTGAATGCAAGATTGGGAAGCAGGAGTTTGCAAGATCCGATTCTGCAGCTGCCATTAATCTGTCAAAAACCCCTGGAGAAAAGAGGTTTTACCCTGTTGTGTCACCTTTTTTCCAAGCATCAAATAAAGACTCAAACTCAGAAGGACGTTACAAAAAAAAATGACTGAACTGCCATCTGCAAAAATACTTTGGGGGTGGAAAGTGCAGTTACATGATGGCTGAGGAGTAATTTTTCTCCCTGCACCAATTCTGCAAACCGAGAGGTAGAAAACAATGCATGGGAACCTGAACCTGCAGCAAAGAGGGGTGGAAAGAGCAGTAACTGATGAGTTTTATTGCAGGATGTGCTAATCATCTCTCTAGACGATGGACTGGGATGGGGGTGGAGGACTTGGCAGCTGGGATTTGAGATGTATTTGTAATGCTAACACACATCTGGGATCCATCCTGGAACAGGAACACCGTGTCTGGACCAGGCAGGCCAGAAGAAAATGTTCTTTGTGGCCAACCTTCATGAAGGACCCGACACGCTGAGCCAAGTGTGGCCTTCAGAGCTGTCCCTCAAGCAATCTGGGGTCGTGGAACACCATAGATACTTTCCAAAGGGAGCATGGAGTTTCTCTGAGTGATTTGCTCAGAAGCTGTAAGGACTGTCTTACACATACTGCCAGGGAAAAACTGGTCCAGCTCTCACTGTGAGCCCTTATCCTCAAATTCTTTGGCAGGGCAGGCTGAGCTTGGTGATCAGGTGACCCAGGTCTATGCACAGTGAAGCCGAAAGATGTTCTCACCTCTGTTTTAGGGTGCTGCACCTCCATCCCAGCATTGCTCAATTCAAATTTTCCTGCAAATCTGACACACCGGTGTGTCTCACCCACCAGCATAACTCTCTGTATTTCAGTGCAGTTATCTCTGGCTCACAGCAGTGAGCAGGGGACCAAGGTGTGGGCACGGGCATGCAGCCATGCCATGATCAGGAATTGCACCTACAGGTGATAAAAGAGTCACTGTGTTCCTGCACAGGCCCCCATTTACAAGCTCCTTTGGAGGCATTTCATCTTTAGAAAGCAACATTAATAAAATGTAAGACTTCTCTGGCTGTGCTGGAGAATGCATGGAGTACATGGCTTTTCTGCCCCAACTTGCATAGGCTGCTGGGTTTGGGAAAGAAAGTTGGGCAATCTGCATTGGTATCTGATATCTCAGATTGCCTGGCTGGATGTTTCCAAGGATACATTTTTCCAAGGATATTCCCTGTGCTCTTCAGCAGTCAGAGGGAAGGCACTCCTTATTACATCACCTCCCGATGTGCAGGGGATCCCATGCTTTGCATTTGCTGTGAACTTCCTGAACGCCCCGTCCATCCCTGCACCCCCAATCCAGCCTGATGCTGCCCCATGAAGAGGCAGCAGCCCTGCTGCCTCCTCAACACATGGTTTGTGTTGACTCTATGGATGCCCTTTGTGAGCTCAAGTGGTTTCTGCAGCTGTGTAAATAGGAGTGAAGCCCATGATGCATCCCTGACCTGTCTACATGCAGCCTCCTCACCCTCCCACCAGCAAGGATGAGCAATGAGGACCCTGCTGGGTGCTCCACCCTGAGCAAACACTGGAGACCAGCACTCCTTCACAACAAGGGTGGGCTCCATGTGTAGCCCAGGCATTCCTGACAACTACTCTTAGCATCCCAGGATGCAGAAGAAAGACCAACACCAAACCAAGGATGTATCCTTGCTACAGCCAGCAAAGTCAAGTCAGAGACAGTAACAGCAGGAGCATGGAAGAATGGAGATTGGGAATATCTGCCAACAAGACCAGTCTGTGTTTCAAAAGTTGTCTGATTATGTCTGGAGATAAGGCTTAGTAGGGTTTTATTTTTGTTTTGTTTTGTTTTGTTTTGTTTGTTTTTTACAGGAGAAAGCAGCCCCCCCACACACAGGTGAGCTGGGAGAGAAGCTCTCAAGATCCCCTTGATGCTGCAGGTCTTCAGAGGGGTTTGAGTCTGGCAAAGCTCAGTTTCAGATAACTTCACTAAAGAGAAGAGAGGAGGGATGAACCCAAGGAAGAACCATGAGATAGGTACCCACTGACCTCCACAAAGATTGGTCCTGTACTAGTAGTGAACAGGGTGGAGCTGGGTTAACAGCTGGCCTCAATTAGCTGGTCCCTGGGTTCAGCCAAGGGGCCTTGGGGCCACCTCCTGTCTGCACTTAGTCAAACAAGACCAGGAAGCACCTAGACCCTATGAAACCCAGCACTCCTTTTGGCTTCAAATGCCACATGCACCTGGATTACCTACTCATCATTTGGTTTTCTTCTAGAATGGCACCTCCTGTATCATCATCAGGCTCAGGTGCCAGGATCCCAGGAAAATATCAATAAGCTGCAGGAAATTCAGAGAAGAAAAAGCAAACTATTATCATGGAGCCAGAGAGACTGACTTTCTGAGCTCATGTGTTTAGCTTGGCTTAACAGCAGCTTAGCAGGGGCTTGGCAACTCAACTGTCTGCAAATATTTAAAGGGTGTAAACACCAAGGACAAGAGAGAAATCACTGAGGGAGTTTTACAGAGCAGGCTGAGCAGGAATGTAGGCACTCACTCACCACCATTGCTAACTGGGGCTTGGGTCTCTCCACATAAATTTACTGAAGCTCCCTCACCTTACAGCTGCTCTCCAGGTCTCTGTAGCACCTGTTGTGTCACGATGGGACTCAGAGAAGCACACACAACCCTTATGTCGGGTCTTATACCTGCAGATGCCAACAAGGAGAAGGTTCTTGGATGCTGGTGCTCACCAAGGCAAGGGCAAGTGGTATCTAACACCACACAGCCCTGTTCCCAGCAGGCCTTCAGGCTGTTCAATGAGCTCACTTCACCTACACCCTGTTTTTCTCTTCTGTCTCTACCAGTTTCAAATCTAAAGCACAGGGATGAGGGCTGATTTTTGGCTGAAATCTTAGGACAGACATGACAAGAAATGTTTTGCTAATTCATAATAATTCTGCTTTTTTGTTGTTGTTGTTGTTTGGTTGGACAAAAACATCCTTTAATTTCCCTCCAAAGCTCCTGAAACAATTAATTTTAGCATTTCATAACTATGTTTGGATTTTTCAGTTCAAAGTCACATTTACTTTCCACAAACTGGAAGGGTTAAAAACATCATTCTGAATCAGAATATTTAATTTACAGTCAAAGGAAATACTTATTCATCTTTCAAGCAAACTTCTTTGGCTTCACAGAACTGCAAGAGAAACCCCCCAAAACAAGTCAGTATGTCTCATGTCTCATAAGGTGACTCCAAACTGTTTGGACACCCTGGAGTGACGCTGCTAAACCCCAGACGAGGATATATCCCAGTAGGCACAAAATAAATTGCTTACGGAAGGGAAGATTCAAATTTAGAGCGGCTGCCTATCTATAAATAGTCTGCAGAACTGAAATACATTCCACTTCGGCTGGAAATGCCTTTTTGCCTCGTACTCATAAACACTCCTGCCTTTTATAGTTGAAGCAAATATTTGGTTTCTATAGTTATAACAGTGAGTACCCAGTGGTCTTTATTTTTAATCTGCACAGTGTTTGCCTGAAAAGCAGGGTAGTGGTTTGTGGGGACCCTGGAGGAGTCTGGACCACAGGTGCATCATTAAAAATAAACCTGTGAACAACAGAGAAAGCCTTCCCCAAAGTCTCCAAACGCAGAGAGGTTTGCTAGTAAACAGCATTTGGCTTTTAGATGCGGCTCTAAGTGCGCCGAGAGTGAAAAAGGCCAAGGATCCGGTGATTGCTAATATAATAATGAGGCTCTGTCCTACTAATCTGATGTTCTCAAAGCACTTTGCAGGCATTAATCATCCTCCCAGCAGGGCACAGTGGGGATCATCACTCCGAGCACGTTACAGGGCCCAGGGCGGATGGGGGGAGCCGTGTACAGTCTGAGAGATCGCGGATGTCCAAGGAGGGGGTGGTCTGCATTGCTTTATGGGTATATAGATTCCAAAAGCCATGGCTACCTCCCTGAAACTTGCCTTCAAAGGCACCTATTTATCTCTCTGACAGCAGTACACATGAAAACCCTGTTATTCAGCGCTTAATAAATCAAACACCCATCCACCAGCATTACTGAGGGAAGGAAAAGGAAATTAAAGCAGGTGACCTGCTTGGCTTGAAGATCACAGGATGCTTCCCCATCCACTTAGAATAATTTAAGGTGATTAAATCCTGCCTGTAAGAACTAAGCAGGTTTCACTTATTTTCATGTCCCAGCTCGGAAAGGATTTCAGGGTGGGATATTGGGCTTCCCAAGGAATGCCTGGAGATGATGGTGCAAACCCAATGCCTCCATCCTTCCAAGCAGTGAGCTTGCAAATCCAGACTTGTCCATGGACAGTGCTTTCCCTGGAAAACACCTGAATTCAGCTTCTTTGCTAATCCACAGCTGTTTCACTTAACACACATGAATTTATTATCAGTCTGGACATGCCAAGAGGATGACGGGGCAGGAAGGGTGAAAGGTGAGTAAGTCCAGTCTCAGTTTTAGTAGGGCTGGGCTCCCACTGGCCAGCCAGGGACCTGTTTCTCCTGCTCATGCTCAGGAATGAGGGCTATCTTCATGCCCCATCCTATACTGTCTTCCATCAGGAGAAGAGATTCACATTTGCTGAGGTCTGCCCAGCATCCTCCTGTGCCTGTTTCTGATGGGCTGGTGGGTGTCAATGTGCCAGACAGTTGTGTGAAGCTGCATCTAACTGGGACAATTCCCCATTTCAGCTCTTCTACCCAACTACAGAAAGCTGCATGGGGGAGTGGGGGGGAAGCATCTGGAATCACAGGGATTTACTAGAGGAGAATCTTTCATACTGCCCCAAAGGGGCAAGTTTCTGCATTACTCATCCAGTCTTGACCTCTTCCTTTATTAGAGAAAGAGAATGTTGAACTATCCCAGGCCATGGCTGTCCTAGGAGCACTGGATGTGAAGAATGGATAACAATGGGGGTAAACATCCAGAACAAGAACCAGCTTGTGGCAAGGGACTGAAGAGAACCAAGCACATCCACTCATGGCAGCCAAGGAGCCACTACTCCTTCCCTTAAATTCATCAGAAAGGAACATGGATGTTCCAGGTGAGATTAAAACCCTTTCCATGGCTTTTTGTTACTCACACAGTGCTCTGGGAAGAATTCAACCAGCATTTTTTACCTCAGCAGAGGGAGTTCAGACATCCCCACCACCCTGCATCCTCCCCGACCTGGCTCTTAGCTCTTGTCTAAAGGCAGAGCTGCTGGAAGAATCTCACTGCTCTCCTGTGGGCAGGCTGCCTGCTGACCACAGTGGGACATCTCCAAAGGAGCTATGACAGCATGGAGCTGTTGGATGCCTAGGGCCAGACTTTCAACTCTCAGCAATTGCTTCTGCCTTAATTTACCAAAATTAGGGTGCCACAGAGATGCTTTCCTAAAACAAAGAGGTAGTACCAGGTTCACCAAGGTGCCACTGTGCAGCCTGGGACACTTGTGCTTCTGGAGTCTCTGCAGAAATGCCACCCCCTCCATGATGGCACAGAGCTTTGAAACCTTCTGGACACTGCGATTTGCCTCAGGAGCTGATGAGGCTGCAACACTCACTTGGTGGTGTGCTGCTACCTGCAAACAGCACGTCTTCCACACCTCATCCCTCCCTCCTCTCCCCCACAGCATTAAAATGCCTTGTGCTTGCTGTGTCACTGACCTCCAAACCTGCAGCCACTCCACAATATTGATATTCTTGTATTTACCATCAGCCACCTCAGAGCTGTGTGGAAAAGACCTACAGTAAATTGCTCCCGTGATTTAACTACCCCCTTGGATTCCCAATGCATTCCAAGCAGCGGTGGGAAAGCTGAACACCACTGCTGTTTCAGAACCCTGAACCCCATCTCTGGCTGAGAAAACTCCAGCTTGCCTTAGTCGTAAAACCTGATGTGTTCTGGGTTGCTGGGGGGCATAAGATGGCTTTGTGCTCAGCCCAATGGCTACCAGTGCCTCCAGGAATCCACGTTCCTGACATTGGAGACAATTCTTACATTGTGGTGGAAGAGATTTTGCCCTCTGTAGGTTCACAGAAATGCAGAGTGGTTCTAGTATGGTACACTAATCCCATTTGGAACTACAAAGTAAGAAATATGGCCAGTGTTGGTGACATGCAACAAAGCCCATTTCAAACCCATTTCTTGCAAAAATTGCCCTGTTCCCTCCTTTGACCTCTCACAGCATCACCCTGACTGTACAAAGCTGTCTTTTCCCACTCCGGATATCTCAGCACCCTTGTGTGCTCCCCAAGCAGGTTCCCACAGCAGCTGGGAAGCTCCTCCAGGGAATCCTGGAGTTATTTTATGCAAAAAGGTGAAAATACCAATGATTACAATAATTTTTCATCACGTGGCACCATGCAGAGCACCCAGGAACCGTCCAAGGTTATACAAGAAGAGCACACAGGAACTACACCCCAGGAAGGATCTGTTTGTGTTTCCTATGCACAGCCTCACTGGATGAATGAAATGCTTGTGGCTTTGCTGATCAAGGCTGGGTGAAAAGCTTGTCTAGGATGCCACACATGAGCAAGAACTGATGGGCTTTTCTCAGAATAAGACAGTTCTGGGCTTATTCCCCGTTTCAGAATAAGACACTTCCAGGTCCAGCAACCACCAGTCTCTCATACGTCCAAATGTTTTACGCAATTTGAAGAAATTCAAGGGAAATGTTTTTCTTTTTTGCCTTTTTCAAGAAAGGAATCATTTAACTAAAGAAGTTTAAGGTGAAGCTAGGAGGATGTGACTGCTCTCAGAGAGCTCTGGATCCTGGGATGGGGAGAGGAGGGGCACCAGGATAGCAAGGCCCTAATGAAGGGGTTGAAACAAGAGGAAGAAGATGTAGGTTTTATATGGAATAGGGCATGATTTCAACAGCCAAACTTGCTTCAGCCTGGCCCAAGCCATCACTGCAGCAGAAGTACATATTTAGGGCTGGATCCTCATCTCAGACAGTCAGGTTAACATACAGACAGTCTCCAGCAGTTTGAAGCTCTCCTGGATTAACATCTGCAAGAACTACCACAGCCATCGAAAGCTGCAGCCCCTTGGCATTCCTCCAGGAGCCACAACTTCCCTGCAACTCGGCTCAGCCATAAGTGCTGAACACAAGAAAGCTGTAGCATGACAGCAGCTATCTCCCATCTGCCAGCTGGGTAAATTCCCTTGGTTTACCAGAGGAAGATCTGCAAACCTGCTCAGATATGGGAGGTTTTGGCTTGGGGATGCTGAACACTCAGTACTTGGTGTGCCTCCCCAAGGACCACCTGGGATCTACTAGCTTGGATCATGGCCAAAGGCCCTCCTGCCTCTTCTTTATCCCCAAAGTGCAGCTGGTATCTCATGCCCCAGGAAAGGTGTAGAAACCCCTAAAACTTGGAAATTGCTTGACTGTGGGAGCAGCATCCCCCTAATCCAGGCAGCACAGGACACATAAGCACGCAGGGCTCAGCAACCCCCTACCTGCAGCTGTGGCTGATGGGGAGAAACTGATCAGGTAACAGTGGTCCCAAAGCTCTTTGTCTATATTTTAATGTCATTAGAAGGTGGATAATCTCCTCCTCCATTAAAGCATTGGTTTCCTCTGGGAGCCTTTTTGAGCCAGAGCAATCCAAAGGCTGGCTCTGTACCGAATCAGGAGTTGTCACAAAACGTGACATTCTGGAAACTCAACCTGGGGTCTTCAGACTGAGCTGCAGCAATGGAGCTGTGCCCCTGGAAAGCTGTGAGTCACATATTAAAATGTGGTGACTTCTTTGGTGCTGGTGCCATGCAATCCCACCAGGAAGGACAAGTTATTTTCTTCTCTTCTTGTTTTTCTCCTTCGTTATGACTATTTTAGAAACTTAACAGCAATTTTTTTACCATTATTACTATTTTTCTTTCCTTTGCAAGAAATGCTACTGCAGCAGATGAAGCTGGGAATAATCCATAGTTCTTTGCCCACTGTTATTTTGCCTTTTGTGCTTCTTATTTGCCAGCTCTCTGAGGACATGGAGAACCTGGTTATAAAAAGTGCCCTTTTGGAAGAGCACCAGACATGGCAGGGAGAGACAAGAAGAAAACTCAACTCTTGACTTCTGCACTCAGATCTCACCTTGCTCCCCTTTTGACGGATGGACTGCAGCAGCAGTGAGACAAGCAGGTAGCCAGGTGCTGCCACATACTCCCACTTGCCCATGCTAGAGTGTCAACACTGTCAAAATCCCAATTATGACACTCCTTCACCTGCTGGCTGCCTTCCCTGAGCTGTTGCCCTACAGCTGACCCAGCCTCACAGCACTGGTGCCTATGGAGTCACATCCTGCTCTCAGATACACAACACCCTCAGACTCTATGAAACACCCCATCTCAATCCTCCTTTATTTTTCACCTCTTGCCAGGCATATGCGAGAGACCCAGGGTTTTCCCCAGCCCTTCCCTTTGCCAACACCTCCCTTCCTCCATTCCCATTGCCTTCCATGATAGACTTCAGATATTTTTGGTACTGGGGGAAAGGAGGGAGAGGAAAAGCCAGGTCTGCTTTGTTTCAATCCACTGCCATTGAATGAGAAGGAGAGGGCTGCAGTGGACGTGCCCCTGGGAACTGGCTGATCCATCCTCCTATCAAACCCAAGGGTCCCTGTGGAGGAGCTGTCTAGTGAGGCCAGACAGCTCTTGTTATATTTAGGAAGAGCTTCCCCTCCTGTGTTGTCAATTTCATGCAGCAGGAAATCTTTTATTGGATATTTTATTTTAAAAAGAGCACAAAACAACAACAACAAAAAAATCACCTCATTTCCTGGAGTCTTCCTCTCTGCCTCACTTCTTTCTTTCCGTTTTCCCTGTTTTTTAGTATTTGTTTCTGGGGCATGACACTCGGCAGCTTTCCCCCTACATCCAGCTCCAATCCTTGGATGCCAGCATGGACCTCCACTGCCCTCACAGCTGCTGCATGGGAGGAATCAAATGCCCCCAGCTACTTCCAGCACCAGGAAAATGCTCCAGGGAGCATCCTCCTGCAAGTCCTACTCCACATGCCATTCAACATGTGAAGCTATCCCACTGACTCTGGCCAGGGTTAGGACTGACCCTTGGGACACAGCAGGAGCACGTGCAGGCTCCTCTTCCACATCCATATGCTCCATCCGGAAACATCAATTCTCTTTCTATAGGAAGGCAGGTTATCCTGGGGCAGAGGAAATGTTTCCTCTTCCCGGCAGGATGTTTGCAGTGAGCCCAGAGTGAGGTATGTATAGAAACCTCCTGATGCAGAGATTTTGGTAAACACCTCCCAGCAAACAGCCTGGACCAATGTTAGTTTTCTCGGAGCAGACAAGAGCCAGCCCCAGGGAAACAGCCAAAGACAAATGTAAAAACTCCATCCCACCCTTGCCAAAATCAGGCAGAGTCCTCTACTAACCACAGTGATCAATATTTGGAGGGATCGCTATGGGAAGCTCTCCATATGTGGGACGCCCTGAATCCAGGGAGATGGTGCCCAGGTCTGGCCAGAAAGGAGCTTTTATTCTCCACTTCCACTGAATTTTCCTACTGAGTAAGGAAAAGCAAAGTTTTAAATTTCTTTTAAAATAATTTCAATTTTTTTTGACCCCAAAAAATGATTTATCCAGAATTTCCCACCTCAGTCTGTTAATGCAATTGAGATCTCAGCCCTTCTTCTGGGCTAATTCCTGATGCACATAATTCCTGATGCACAGCTCCTCAAGACAAACTTCTCTTCCAGGCCCAGGTACCAGGCAAGGTACCTGGCTTCAGGGTTTGAAGACAAAACTTTTAAGAAAATCAGCCCTTAAGAAAATTTAGGGATTTGGGAATTTCAACCCCAAACGTTGCATGAGGTCATTAGCTAAATCAGAGTTTCACCCTTTTGGTATTCAAATCACAGCCTCCAACACTGCTTGCGTGAAGAGATAAAGTGGTGGCTGAGCAATAAGCTCTTCTGGGTGCTGATAAACCACCCCCTTTTAATTGCTTGATGTGATTGTAATTATTTCATTTGCCTCCATCTCCTTCTCAACACGAATCCAGTCCCTATGAGCACGGAGCAGCTCTGCCACTCTTTCTCGTCATCTTTAGGGATGAGCAGGGAGTCAAAGGGGTAAACATGAGATGTCCATACACTTCAACAAGGTTTGATACCTAGTAAACTAGGTACTTTAGAAATTTTCTGCAACACAAATAAAAAAATAAATGGATTTGAAAATTGTCATTTTTTTTTGTGTGAGTAAACCATGCCTACATCTTGTTGCCCTACTGTGGGACATGCCTGAGTGGTGCATAGCTAGTTTTACCACTAATGACGGGTCAGTCCATCAAGGTTTATTTTGATTTTATGACCTTTACGAGAAAGTCTTGTGTAGCTATGATTAAAATAGCAACCATCTCCTGTTTGTGCTGCAGTGAAACTGTCTGACATCAACACAGACACACCACCAAGATGGAAAACATCACCCTTCCTAATTCATCACATAAACACTGTTGGCCTAAACTCATCAAACCAACAGGTCTTGGACCAACCCAGTGCCTCCAGATCCCCCCACCAAGTCCTGCCCATTCATGCAGGAGACCCAGCAGCATACTTTCCCATAGGGATGTGCAGAGCAGGGTTGGGGAGGATGTTGGCAGTTGTGCCAGAAGCTTCCCAGACGCAGCGTGCTTTTTCACTCTGTCTCTTCTTTCTGCTGAACCTGTCCCAAGGGTTGATCCTTGTCAATGTCAGCAGGGAAACTCAGACCCACCAACACGAGCAAAGCCATTTCTGCTGCATAAATATTGTACCAGTCTCATACGAGCATGGAGCACAGCTCAAGGAAGTAAGAGTGAATGGTTGGACTGTGGGAAGGGATGGAAACTTGCTTTGCTAACCAAAATTTCCAAAACCTTAATAATTATGATGATGTTGATGACGATGACAATTATAATAATTATTACTATTTTTTTTTCTGATATTCAAAAAGGACCAATCACCTCCCTAAAGAAGACCTCCTTGCACCACCTTGAGACCTACTACTCCTTCCAACCACTGGCAGCTAAATGCTGCAGTTTACTTGCATTTCTGCTTTTCTTACTCTTTTTTTCTTTGAAACATATACATGAATGAAGTTTTGTTTGTGGAAAAGTTACATCACTTGGGCTGAAGGGGACTTCCTGCTTTTCTTCATCTTATTATCTCACGACTGCTGTGTCTTTGTAACATGCTCACTTCAGTATTCTGGGCTTTGCTCAAACATCAGTGAGATGGGTGGAGGGGTGTGGAGGCATGAGTCTGAGGGCATGAGGGCAATGCTGCCTTCTTGGCCAAACTTTTTCCTTCTCATTGCTTCCCCCCAGCCTACTGCTTTTGCCAAAACACACAAAATTAAGGGCAGAAGGCTGAAGGGGATATTTCAAAGATCTCAGCCCAGGTCCCACCCAGAATGCCTCCCAACACAAGAAGCTATTCCTTCAACTCTGAGAACAGGTCCTGAGAACTTACAGAAAAATGTGAGTAATCCACAACCTCTTAGCAAATTGAGCAACACTGTCCCCAAAGGCTTGGGCTAAAATCCCAGATTTCCAGTCCTCCCAGCTTCACAGACAATCACTGGCTCCATCACAAAGACACGCAGGTACCCGGCTCTGAAGGCAGATGAGCTGCAGAGCTAAAGGAACTACAGAGGTAATTGGGGACACATTTCAACCTCAGAGAGGCTTTGGGTGCTTACACAGTGCTAATGATAAGATAATTTAGAAATATTTCAACCTGACAACATAACATATCAGCTCTGGCTGCAATTTAGTCCGTGTTATCAGGTTTTTCATTACTTTTCCCTCGCTGTGATGGATTCCAAGCTTGCCGTTATTACAGCCATTACATCCTTGATTTTAATGGGGGGTGCTTGCAGCTGTCACAACGGGCTGAAAATATATTCTTTATGTCAGATAGCACAGGAGACATTTCCTCCTTGAGTCACTGACAGGTCACCTCCCCAAACCAATTAGCTAATTGTCTCGTATCACTCCCTGAAGAGCAAGAGAAATGAGTGACTTGTGAATGAACTCTGCCAATAGAAAACACTTGTTCTCTCTCTCCCCCACTAATTTAAATTTTTTTTTAAACCTTAATTTAATCTGTCAGCCATTACAACAAACAAGGCAGTGTGCCTGCCCATTCCTTGCATTCTGACTCTGCCAGACCATTTTATTTTTTGTAAATAAAGGGGAATAAAAATTAATAGTGTTTCTTTCCTAGTACATGTAGGCAAGTCACTGCAGCAAAGTGGGTCATCCACAATCACTGGATCATGCTTGGGTCCTACTCCCAAATCTACCATCAGCTCTTTCTGGCTTGAACCTGATCCTCAAGAGCTGTCAAGGCTCTTGCAAAGTGTAAGGACACACTCCTGTCTTCTTCTGCTTCAATCAGCTGTGTTAGAAAGTGTTACTTTACTTGGCAGAACTGCTCCTCAGGCAGAGCCCCCTCTTGGCTGTTGGCTTCACCACTGTACTGAGCTCTTATTTCTCTGAGCTCTACAAAAGTGATGCAAGTAGGGGAAAATAAAGAAAAAAAAATGCACTGCATATATCAACTGAGTTGCATGTTGTATTTCAGAGAGGACAGAGGGGAGTGGGACTTTACATACAACAGCATGGAGAGAGGAGACCCTTACCCCTGGCAGAGACAGGGATGTGAGTTGATCAGGAGAGACATGCTGGCATCAGTATACTCATTACAGGGGCAGCCATGGGGGCAAATCCTGAATGACAAAACCCTGTATGTTGCTGAGCTCCACAAAGAAACCCTGTGCCTGCCCAACCAACACCTCCCCTGCTGCTAGATGTTACTACAGCATTTAATTTAATTACATTATCATGGCTGAAATGCTCCAAGAAAACTGAAAGATCTGTCCCAGTTAATATCTGTCCCAATAAATCATATCTTGACCTTCTACAATCCCTCTGACCCCATGTGGTTCTGCAGTAAGACCCCTAAATCACCCTTGACCAACACGACAGCCCTCTACGGGGAGATGACTGGCTCAGTCAGAGCAGGGGGTGGTTCTTACTGGGATTTTAATAAAGTTTTCTTTCAAAGTATCTCCCATAAGGTCCTCTTACAAACTTCTGAAGTATGTGCTAGGTAACTGTGCAGGGAGGTGGGTGTCACTGGGGCAAGACATAAATTTAAAACACCACCAGGAAACACCATTTAAACATAAGGATCATCTTTGTTTTTAACAGTGGGGATGGTCAAACACTGGAGCAGGCTGCTCGAAGAGGTTGTGGAGATCCTAAGCAACCTGCACGTGGTGACCCTGCTTTGGGAAGGAGGGTTAAATGAGCTTACTTCCAGAGGTCTCTTCCAGCTTCACTGATTCTGGGCTCCAGTGGATGATTCCCTCTCTGTCATATCCTACATCTTCCATCTGAGCTGCTTGTCCCTTCTGTGCAACTGCTTAACACTCTCTCATCCTCCCAACTGTGTCTCAAAGCTCAACACCCTCTCATCCTCCAACCCCCCAAGTTCAACAGAGGAGCTGAGACCCTCAGTGGGTCAGGTTTGGGAGGAACCCAATGAAAACAGCAGGTCAGGAGTCAGCATGTCCTATGTGGAAGCCAGGTATCCTGAAGGTACAAATTGAGCTTGATGCTTTGGCTCTGGCTTCTCCATAATAATAACCTGGGATAATCAGGGTTTACCTGAAGCTTTGCCCTACAGGGATGTGAGAAGGATAAAAACAGTAAAGATCTTGATTTACTGAGGCACAACACTAAAGGAGGTGGTAGAAATATATCTCAGACAGAGATGGTTAAGACAGGACTGTGACCTGCTCATTCATTTTTCAAGTATTGCTGGACTTGAGATAAAACCTGTAGTCACCACAGCAGAAACACTCCAAAGAATGACATTTTCTTTACTGGGTTTCTGAAGGAGTGGGAGGGGCAATGAAACAAACTGACAGCAAAATATCTTAAGGTCAGGAGGAAAACGAAAGCAGGGAGAACAAACAAGGAAAAAAACAGTCCTCACAATCCTAGAAACAACTCCTAACAGCTACAGATTTTAATCCTTACTCACACTCAGAAAGGCTGAACTTAGCTTTCCATAGCACCCTGACCCCACCGGCAGTGACCCAGCTAGCCAACACTCAGGGGATGCTCATTAATCCAGTAAATGGAGGGTTAAGCACATTAGAAGAACCTGCTTCAACACATCCCTATCCACAGTCTCTTTTTTCCTTTGGAAAATGCTAAGTCACTCTTTAGCGAGAGGCCAGGCGAGAGGTTGCTTAGGAACTAAATTACTTCTCATTCTTAGACAGTGATGCTAGCTGGCACCCAGGGTGTGTGAGCGCTGAGAAAGCTGCAAGCAAAGGGCTGCAGGGTCATCCCAAAGACCAACATCAGCAGCAATCACTTCTCCCTGCTCCTCCAGACAACCACCGTGGGCTCTGGCAGGAAAACCCTGGGTTTGTTCCAAAAAGGGAACCCTAAAAGGCAAGAGATGTCTAAATTAGAAAGGTTTTAACAATATTACAAGAGGTGGTGCACGAGCTCATATTCAGTGTTAGGCTTTCTGCTGGCACTGTGTCCAACGGGAAGAAGGAGGGGTGCTTCAGGAGGAGCAACCTCGCATCCAAGATTTCAAAAACACTTTCAAGACCCAGATGATATGCAGCACACAAGGCTGTCAGCTGTGTCTCCAAGTAACCCAAAAGAGCTGCCCTTTTTTAGGTAAAAACACTGCTGAAGAAGATTTTCCCCTAGACCCTTTTAGGAGAAGTTAAAAACCTTGTAGAGAGCAGAATCACCCCGGAGGAAGCCGCCACTACAGCAGCTTCTCAAAGAGAAGTTGTGTCACTGAGGCTGTCCCGTCCTTATGCCATCTGCCTGGGGGAAACTATTTCAAGGGAATCACGTGAAGAAAGACTGCTGAATCAACAGTTTAGACCCAATGAAGCAACAAAAACTGCAGGAAGAAGCCAAATTGTCAGATTTCCACTATGTGTGCTCTTGGGGAAAGAGTTTGACTGAGCCATGCAGGAAAACTCAGAAGTGGCAAGGTAGGGATGTGAGAAGTAATATTCCTTTCTCCTCATCTGCTGAGATAGTCCAGCAGCTTGTGTTGACAGCTCTATTCAAGATTTTACACCATTAGCACTTGATGTAAAACATGCCCAGCTTTCAGACTTTATAAGATAGAGAATCCCAGCAGTTCTCTGGGATACACAGTCTCTGGATGCCCAAGAAAGGAGGTTAGGCTGAGCCAATGGACGAGTGGGTGATAAGGATCTCATTGGCAGGGAGCTGCCAGAGATAAACTGTTGTTCCTGAATGATTTTCTGGATGAGCATAACGGAGTTGGATGCCCATCTTCTGCTGGATTTCCCACCCATCCACAGAGATCCATTTGAAAATCAGTCTATACTCCAAAATGACATCTTGCAGCCACTGAGATTGGACTGGACCATGTCCTGTTAGGTCTTCATGCTAATGTTCAAGTTAGTCCCTCTTACCCCACATGGGCTTTGTACTCCAGGAGATGGAATTCCATAACACTTAAACAAAAAAGCCGCAAGGATCAAGTTAGACATCTAACAATGCTTTCTGGGAAGGTGCTTCACAGGTGGTTCTTTTCAGCACGATCAAAAATGATGGGGAGGATGAACACAATCAGATAATCACACTACAAAACCAAATAATTAGTTTTCAAAAGACTTGGCACCCTTGCCCCAGTATCTCTGAGCCCAGTAGACCAGCACAGATGTCTATCACCTGGAGGAGACAAATCTTCATTTCAGGAACCACACTGATGCTCTACATGGATGCAGAGTCTGTCACAAGAAGGTCTGGGCCCCCAACCAGACCTTTTAATATATCAGTTTCTATACTATTTTATGGAATAGTACTCATGGCTGAGTTCAGGATCCAATAGAGTTTGAGATTAAACATATGTCCTCTGCAAACATCTTCTCCCACCCTGTAGAACACAGATGTGGGGAGAAGCACACAGTGAAGCAAAGTTATTCCCTAATGGACAAAACCAGAGCTTACCAACCTGAATGAGGAAGAGGTAAACTGGTACTCTCTCCAGTACTCCCACTGCCTCCCTCCTGAATTCCTGTGACCATGGATTCACGTGAGACCCCAGATTCATGTGAGGCTTTTTTTACCCCAGGGTAACCCAACCACCTCAGGCCAGTTCCCCAGAAGGAAAAAGTGAAATTGCAAAGTTCCCAGGACACAACCAGCTGAAGCAGCTATAAACCAGCTCATGGGATGTCCTATTCTGGGCATGGCTCGTGCAGGTAAAGGCCCCAGCTCTCCTCTCCCACATGTGGATATCACAGCAGTCTTGTGGACAGAGCCGCCCAGATGGAGATGTGAGTTGCATGCCTGCAGTGTGATCAAGTTGAGATGAGTCAGTTCACTATTAAATTCTCATTTAGTGCCTTTGTATCAGCTCCCAGCCAGAAAACAAAATAACTGTCTAGAGAAAGAGCCCAAGGAGAATTCAGCTGGCTACAGCAGGTGCTTGAAACTCAGTGCAATATGCCAGCTTGCAACTCTTGTCTCCATCTTTATCTAGGTCATGGATTTTTTGGCCGAGGCAGCACAGATGACAGGGACTAGCAGATGGAACAGTGATTCTACACCACTATTTTCCAGAGCAGTACCTTGCAGCTCACTTCACTCAGGTCTACCACACCTTCTGGAGATGTAAGCAGGACCCCTCCAGGCTCCTGGATGGTATGGGTTTAACTTCACAAGATTGTTTGATCAGCAAATAGTCTCCATGTTATAGCAAAAAAAAATAAAGCCAGAAGGCAACCACCTTCCTCTGCAAACCCTCTGCCCCACACCAGGGCACTCATAGTACTCTGTTTTTCTTCAAAATTGCTGAATTCTGTGGTTCCCTCTTTTGCCCTACAGTCCTCCTTCCTGGCAGCTGTCTCAGCATGCTCAGGAGTTTCATCTAATACATTTTGACAACCCCCATCTTGCTGCCAGCCAAGCTTCACAGCTCCTCCTTGGGATGCACCATCCCAGGGTAGACAAATACACGTGCATTACTCCTCCAAGTACACACTGCATGGGGTGAGAGGTGATTTATTTCTAACCCCATTGCCCCTGCACAAATACAAGAAAGGGCTTAGCACAGATTTGACTTGGACTTTAGTGCCTGCAATAAACTTCACCAAAATGTGCTGTACCATTGTTTTCTATTCAAGAATAATTCTGCCTATCTCAGTTCATGAAGAAGGGTGGAAATCATCTGCCCAGACTTCCAAACTGTTCCCCTAACAACTCCCTTCCCTTCTGCCTGCTGTCCAAAGGCAGCTCACATGTGCGGAGCTGCATTTGCTGTGCTGACAGCCAGCATACCCACCCTGCTCCCCCCAAAGGGCATGGGAAAAGGCAGCGGGGATGGTGCACAAAAATGTGCAGATGGGAACGTGGCAGGGGAAGGAGTGGGAGACTTTGACCTGCAATTTGTTTGCTCAGCATTTCATCTCTGGATGAAGCAATGTTTCGTTTGTGGAGGGTAGGAGAGAGGAGCCTGTGTGCAAGAATAAATTTGGGATTGGGGGAGGGGGACAGCTCTCTGCTCTCCAGTTTTAAAGTCTGGGAGCTAACTTTTCTTACCCCTTGTCCTTTTCTCCCCTACAGTAACCAAGTGATGGGGCAAGAAAAGAGGACACAGTGTGATACTGTAGCCCATTTCCTCATTCAGGGACATTGGGGGTCATGAGAAGAAAGGATGGATGGTCATGCTGGTGACAAGGATAGCTTAAGATAGGGGTTTTACGTGAGGATTTGAAAGGCTCCCTAAGACTTTGCCACCTTTACACTCATTCATCCAAAGTAGGATGAGAACTTGCATCAGGCAGAAAAGATTTCCCTGTCTTGTGTTTACTTCCGATGTGTCCATCTGAAAGGTATCACCCCCATCCTCCTCACAGGATTCCCGAGCTCTCAGTTATGTTTAAAAAAATGAAAGGAAAAAAACCTCCCAAACCACCACTGAGCAAGCGATACACTACACGGACACATGTTTTTGTGCTCACTTGAGCTAAACCTCCTCCACAATCTTTCCTTTCGCCAAGTGTCTCTGAGTGGGAGCACTGGAAAAATAAACTCCCCTGGCGCGGTGGGACGCAGGCGGGTGGCCAGGCTGAGCCCAGTCCCGGGGGCTCACGGCCACGGGCAAACCCCTGGGAGCCCCCTCCCAGTCCTCTCTGCAGCACAGGCTGTCAGCTGGGAGACATTTACTGGGAACAAGTGCCTATTGTCCCCCGTCAAAACTGAGAGGCAGCTCGGTGGGATAAAAATATAATCAAGTGGAATTTCAGCCTTCCTTTTTGTCCTCTTGGCTTTACTCTTACTCTCAAGTCTGCTTAAAGCCCCAGCACTGGTCCTTCTGCCTGCCTTGCTTTTAAACCTAGATAGGCAGCCTTGAAATGACACCTTGAGAAAATTATTATCATTATCATCTCCAGGAACAGGTCTCTCCTATTATTACTATTATTTTTCCGTTCTTTGCCTTGCAGCACTGCTCCAGCCCACAGCAGGCTGGGGGTTTTAGATGGCATAATGGGGAGGGCTGCAAGATTGAAGGTGGCAGGAAAGTTGTCAGGTTTGCTGGATTTAAAGACCTGGGTAGTACCTGGTTTCCAGGGCACAGCTGAAGTAGTTCAAAGCAAGCATGTGGCAAAGATTTCAAGGTCCATACTGGCTCTTACGAAGAAATCACGGGCAGCTCTGTTGGGGCACGCCTGCAGCTGATGCCCATCTGGTTTCTTTGGTGCCTATGATTCCCCATGTGGGATAAATACACCAATTTCTCCAAGGCAACGGCTCCTGTGATCCTTGCGTGACATTTGTTGCACATATGCCAACTAATAATAATAAATATGCTAGCACTATTGCTGAAAGGATACACAGAGCAATAAAAAACAAACAACACTTAGGAAGGACAAGGAGAATAAAAGATGGCAAAGGAAAGCAGCAGCATGGAGTTAATGACCTGAGATCAAATTGGAGGAACTAATGGCCCTTTTTTCACAACCTAGTTAAGTGTATGAATATTGAAAACCTTCTTCATAATCCTCCAGCAGAGAACCATACAGCAAGTCTAACAAGTGAAGAAAAAATTAGCAGCTGCTTCCCCTAGGAAAACAGGGACATTGGTAGAAGCTGGTTCATAAATTGACCACAAGGGTAAAAAACCCCTATTATTTCCAAAATCCTGCTGCAGGATGAAAGAGGGTCCTGAGCACACATGAAACCCCTGCACTCCCGGAGGCCAAATTCTACTCAGGCTCCACAGCATCTGCCCCATCCTCTTCTCCCCACAGCTGCCTCCCCAAGTGCCTGGGAATGGTGTTGGTCAAAGCCTCTGCAACACATGTGAACCTTGGAGCCATTTCAAGCCAGATGAGGACCCCAAGCATGCATTGATCAGTTTTACTTCCAGCAGACAAGGCCTTCCCCACTGTTGAAAATAAACCCATAAAGGCTAATTCAGTGTGCCTCAACAAGCTGGATGAATCCATCCAAGAGGACTGGTACTGCCTGGTGTTTCATCCTCTGTATCCCTCAGTCCTGAAGTTGGACAAGGCATGCAGTTGAGGACCAGCTGCCACATGCAGAGTGCCACCCTGACCTTGCCCCAAAGTGTCTGCATGTTCAAGCAGTCCTCCTTACAGCTGATTCCTTTTATTTTTATGGTGTCTGTCATCAAACGAGCCTCATTAATGCAACAGGAAGATGAGGTTCACCTCAATTTTGTTTAGTGCTGTGAACCAGCAAATCTTAGATTGCATGGGTGGAGGCGAGGTCTTTGGGAGCACCCTTGGGCCGATGCTGCCCAAAGCACATCCCAAGGAATCCCCAGGAGCAGGCAGACCTCCAATTCATTTGGGGAAGATATTAGGAAGCTCTTTTTGCCTTAGAGCAAGCAATCAAGGCAAGGCTGGATGTGCTCTGAGCAGCTTGGTGCAGTGGAAGGTGTCCCTGGCCACAGCAGGGAATTGGAACTAGATGATGTTTAAAGGTTCCTTCTGACCCAAACCATTCTGTGATTCTATGATACCATAAAGTATTGCTCTGACATCAATACTCACATGTTGATGATATTCTAGCACTGGAGGTAAGTGCAGTGATTTCTACACAGAGTGAAAAGACAGATAACATGAAAGCTGGTCTCTGGGAAAGCTAATGCAGAAACCAGGCTCACTGGACAGAAAAATGCCACTGCTGCTTGGCTGGAAGCAATCAGAGTTGTGGGGTCTCTGGGGGCATCTCTGCTTTCCTGGGAAGGCCAGTGTTTAAACAATTAAAAAGCAGGCATAGCAGTTCTGAGCTCCCCAGGATTTGCTGAGCTTTTCTGGATGGTCTTCAGTATGCAAGTATGACTTTCTGAACTTTTTTTGGGTACCACTACATAAATGACTTTTGGCTGCCAACCTTTATATTTACAGACCCAAATTCTGATCATTGTGGCAAAGAACAAGATATACCACACATGATTGCAACTGCAGCTTGTGTTTGTAAAGGACCACAAGACCACCACCTTGACTTTTTCAAAGGATCATTCACAGGTCACAGCAATTAACGATTTGAACCTGAAGCTTTGCAGAGGTGCTGGCTGAAGTGGCCCAAAAGAAATCAGCCTCATCTCTACTCCCAGCTGTTGCAGCCATGTGGCACTTGCTAGATTTACTCTGACAGTTGAGATTTAGTTCAGTTTAGTAAATGTAAGCTTGATGGAGGGATCTGTCCTCCATGTCCTTGTTATCCCCAGGCCAAGAAAATGACTGGGAGTACCTGCTCCTCGTGATGCAGCTGGAAGCTCCAGAAAGGTCCCTGAGAGCCCATGCCACCATAAACCCTGTCATGAGCCCCATCCATTCCATGGATGCTCACAGGACTCCCCTGCCCATTTAAAATATACTTTTTAGACTGAGACCCCCACACAAGACCACACAGACTGCAACTTCTCACACTAGCACATGCTTCACTGGCTGCTACAGAATAGCTGAAAGTATTTGAAAACAGCAATTAAGCATTTCTGAAGTTTGACAGTGGGATTTATGTCAGCCTGGAACTGAGAACTGGTCTCCAAAAGTTATCACTCGATTTATTTCGAGGAGAACAAAGGAAATTATAGAGGACACGTAAGGTTATGGAGAGCATGCACACTATGGGCAGAATTGCAGGATTGTGCACCACCAGGATTGTGGTACCAATATTGCCCTGGCACTGATACTCACCTGTTGATGATATTTGCCCAGCGCTGGAGGGAAGTGTGATGAATTTTATGCAAAATGGAAAGATGGTGCAATTTGAAGGCTGGTTGAGCCATTTTCAGCTTAGAAGCAAACTCACACTTGCACACAACAGGCAATAAACTCAATCTGCTAAGAAAAGACAGGCTCTGTAAACTGAAAATGCCACCAGCAAGCAAACCCCAGCCCTGAGGCCCTTCTTGCTGGTCTTAAGTTTAAAAACAACGACTGAATTTCAAAACCTCATTTGCTTCAGTGCTCTAGGACCTGGTTTTATATTATGAAATGTTAGAAAAGGACAGAAAAAATATAAAAACACAAGCAGCCTTTTTGTTAAATAACAGCCCCCAAACCACTCAAAGTACTTGAAACCAGTGAGATAACTCTCCTGATCTCAGAGAGGACGGGTGTGGGTGGCACCTCCCGGCACGGGAGGGGACGTTTGCATTGGCAGCAGAGGCAGAAAGCCTCCACACAACCTGGGGAAAAGGAAAAAAAAAATGAAAGAAAGAAATAAAAAAAACCCCAACAACAAACCAAACCCACCCAGCAAATAAACAAAAGCATTCCTAATAAACTGGAAATGTCATACTACATCAGGGATCACAAGATCGAGCCCAGAAAGGTCCAAGTGGCAAGAACATGCTGTTAAAAACAGATGGGAAAAACAAGCCGGGAAAGGTTGGGACTGTGTTTCTAAACTTCTGTTCCCAACATGGCTTTTAGAGCTGGTGCTGGTGTGGCTGGGAGACAGCGGGGTGAATTACCAGCTGTCTGCATCATCCCAAGAGTCCCTGTGGAAACCTTACAAGCAGGAGGATGCAGGAAAGAGTTTTACACTAAAATTCCTATTCAACAACTTTGGAAATGTTGTTTTTTCTGGCTTCCTAAGCGCAGGCTCACCACATGTGGAATCAGGTTAATAATACTGCTTTTTAAAATTTTAGCCTTGGTTTTGTGGAGTCCTGCTTGGAATGGGATTTGCTCCTCACAGCATGGCTCTGTCCAGGCAGAGGTTGAGGCTGGGTTTCTGGGATCCTCTGTAGCACATAGGGATGGCCATGTCAGCCTTTTTGGGTTCATTCCTACTCATCTTAAGACAGACTTACAGAAGCAGCTCCACTCAGTGCCATAAAACCAGGCGCTCAGTGACCTGTCAAGTCACTGCTGGGGAAAGTGTGTTTCTGTTGACAACCTCCAAAAGGTTACACATTACATGAAAAGGAGAAAGGAAGATTAAAATGAAATGGACAGATGAGGGTACCAAAACAGCCTGCAGAGAGCTGTGCAGAGGAAACCTCTGTGCCTGCCACCTCCATGCTCAGCCCATCGTCCCAAAGGTGACTGGAGATGAAGCTCCTGATGACAAACTCCTAAGATAAACCAGACCTTACCAGCTATTCCCTGAGATGTTCAGAGGCCTTTCAATGTAACAAAGTAACAAAAGTTTATTGTTCTACAGGACTTTTTAAATATAACTGCCTGTCCTGAGCACGCGAAGACAGAGTTGGAGCCAACACAGCTCTGCATGCACAGGGACCTATTTGGGGTCCACAATTTTCAGAAGCATTCAAGTCAAGATCTGTTACTCAGATAAAGAGGGTCTAGCCTGGAAGAACTCAAATACTTTTGAGCTGCAGCACCTGGAAGACCTCAGAAGTATTTGTAAATATTGGGGTTTGGCTCAAGTGCCTTTTTATGCAGGAAGAGTGTGGGGGAGAACACTTTTTTAAGCACAAACCAAATGTTGTTCTGAAATGTAACAAGTTCGACTGATTTCCTCTATTATTTTGCATTCCTTCATGCTTTAGGCTCCAGAAGATGCCTAAATATCCAAGTGCATAGGCTGCCAGCACAGCTTTTCCAGCCCAGCAGGAAGTAGGAGATATCTTAAGGGAGAGCCTATTTTTGGAGAGCTATCCAATTCCAAACTAAGCCTTCAAACTTTTTGTTGTTATTATCTGGATTAAGACAGCAGAGTGGGAGAGCTGAGGCATACCCACAGATCACATTGCTCACACTCCTTGTTCTCAGTGGTGGAAGTGGGGTTTTGTATGGATGTGGGACATGGTTGGAAGTCCAGGGCTAAGGTCCTGGGGGTTTGCTGAAGTCCTGAGTGGGCATCTGGACACTTGGACTCAGCTGTGTTTGAATTTCAAAAACCAGTTCTTAATTCTGAACAACTTATCCTGTGTGAAGTCAAGATGGATGGAGAAGACTATTTTCTCTTTTACCCAAAACACTCCAAGTGAAAAACATGTATATAACAAAGAATTGCATTACAATAGCTTTTCACATTACCCAACATGTCTGTAGAATCAGCAGCCAAGAGCAGGACACCCCAGAACCCCCCTGCTGAACAACTAGATTGCGTTAAATTAATTGCAACATCCAGTGATATTTTTTTTCCTTTTACAGCTTCAATTTTATACGTTAAAAAACATTTAATAGCCATCCCTCAGCTTACTCCTTAAGATTACTAAATCAAAACAGCAACACTGGGGAGTATGCAACAAAAAAATCCAAAATACTAAAACCCCCTTGGCTGAATTTAATTTCTATTAGAATCCTTAGTCATGATGGAAATGTATTTATAACCACAAACCTCCACTAAATTACCTTAACAGCCTCTAGCTGTTGTGCTGATGGCCGAAACAGCACAGTAAATTACTGTCTCACCGTACAAAATTATACACATCGCTATTACACCATGTTTCAGTCCCAGCCTCGCAAAAGCAGAGCAGATTTATTCTTATTACCCAACTGAGCTCACCCACCAGCACACACATGTGCCCTGCCACGTGTGTACTCCCGAAACAGAGTAAATCCACTGATTTTGGCACAAACGCCCTGCCCAGCACACAACCACTCACCTTTTCCCCCTCCTTTCCCACGTCCGACTGACTTTCCGCTCATCAGGTTTTCCTGTCTGGCAGCTGGACTGAGTTTTTAAACAGGCTGAATTCACTCCTAACCTTATCCGATGAACTTCAAGGCAAGGCACGTGCGAGCGAACTTGGCTCAGGAAACTTGGAATTTCTCAGCACGAGCCTGCAGGGACTGAGCATGCTGGGATGCAGCTTCAAAATGGAAAGACGAAGATGAGACTGAAAGATGTTGGTGTCTGGTTCCCAGCTCTGTCACAGACTTGTTGCAAGCCCTGAAATATCCTCTTGGTCCCAGTACACTGTAATTTCCTGCTTATAAGGCAGGGCCAGTAAAGATCCAATAGTCCGGTCAGCAACCTGGTAGCCTAGGGGTGGAGAGGTTGGAAACTCACTCAGTGTCCAACCTCTTGTGTCAACTCTTTGCTCTGCTGGGATGTGCAAAGCTAAAATAATTTGTGTTTACAACCCATCTCAATGTTATAATGCCAAGACCCCGGAATACTCAGGGTAGGCGTATGAGCATTAGTGCGAGTGCAAAGTGCAAGGACCAAAGCTTGGGGGAAAGAAAATGAACCCAAGCCCAGGCCACACCACTGGGCTTTGGGGACAAAAAGGATAAAGGTGGGAAAATGAAAGAGGCAGATATGATAATATCCAGGAATACATACTGACCAGACATGAATGTCTGAGTTACAACTTGAAGAGCACCACAGCCACTTCTGATTGTGCTTTGGTGTCTCGTTTTCCATCAAACCAGTATTTTGTTTGGGTTTTTTTTTGTTTGTTTGGTTTGGTTTGCATGGTTTTTCTTGTTTTTAAATATATATAACGAGTCAAAAGTCTCCCACGCTTTGAAGGAAAGAAATCCAAGGTTTTGACCAGGCTCTTCCACATTGACAAAGAAGAGTTGAACCATGCCTGAATTACAGCTGACTCGGCACCAACGTGCACAGCAATGGGGAACACAAAATCCCCAAACGTGTCATTCTTGCTTCTCATCTTCCTCCACAACCTGAGCTACAGTTGGTTAGTGGGAGGCTCCAGGTACAAAGAAATGCAAAGAACAGGCTTTAAACAGGCTCTTCTCAATTACAAATGCAAATCTTGAAGCATGTCCTTCCCAAGTGGTATTCAACAGCTCAATTCTATCTGAAATTCCAAGCGTGTCAGAGCAGCAGGTCCACACTTCACCCCACAAGCCTTAACAACATCATTTAACAGCACTGATCTGGTCATGGCAGACTCTCCCAAGAAGCAGGCTGGACAGAGAAAAACCACCAACAGAACACTGTCATGAAACCCTACTTAACCAAGAACTCATAAAAAAAACCTCACGAACAACCTACACATTGCACAGGTCAGGAGTTGCTTTATGTCCCTCTTTCACTGTCCCAGCCCAGAGCAATGCATGAGGTCCAAGACAAACACTCATTGTCAACTCTCTGTGAATACCTAACACACACTCCTGAGCACAGAGTATTTTGTGAAGCACTGTCCACGACACCAACTTGTAATACACTCAGCCTTCCGCTGCACGTGAGACGCCTTCAGTATTAAAAAAACCCAAACAAATAAACCTTGCAGGCAACCTTTTTTCTCTACACATGACTCTGTCTTCAAATCTTGCTCCTCAATGCACCTCCCTGTGACAGCACATGATACATCAACCCATCAGCATGCCAGCTGGCTGTACTGATTTGATGCTAAAAAGAGTGTATTGATTGATTCCCAGTCGAAGCCTCAGCCAACATGTTTTGCAAGTGTTTGAGACAACGGCCTGATCCCTTCAGGCCCTCCCTCCCTTGGGTTGATTTTGAATGGAGTGTAAGGCAGCGGCTGAAAATGGCTTTGGGAGCAACTCCATGGTTATGGTACTGGATCTAGCTAGTCTTGGACCAATGCACACCCCATTACAGGTGGAAACTTGCTGAAAAGGAAAGGGGAGAGAGCGTGATTTCTTGGAAATACCCATCCTCAGCTGTTTGACTGCTTTAAACCTCAGAATAAAAATTTTGTTCCTTTCCAGTGTTTTCTTCATGCTATCAACTTCTAAAATTGCAGATATTCACATTATTCATATCTCATCTACTTTAAAAGGTGAAAATTCCGAGTTGGTGTGAGAAGGCAGCTTCTCCACCCTCACACATCAACAGCACAGGCCAAACTTGCTGAAGGATGAAGAAACAAAAAGATCTTACAAGCTTTAACATCTGTGACCTGCTCCCCTTCTACATTTGATGCCAAGGGGTCAGACACATCTGGTCACCTCTCCAAAGCACAAATTTTGCCTCTCCAAGAGTGGATTCCAAGATGGGATGGGACATCACTCTCTTCAGTGATGCGCCAAACGCTTTGGGCTGCTTCCCGAAGAAGGACCCTGGGGTGCTCACATAAGAAGTCCCACAAGCCAAGCTGAAATGCTGTCCCCCTGTCTGCATGGACAGCAGCTCTGACAACTTTTATCAGGGCACTTTCTTGTTCACTTTCCTTGGAAGGTGGCTGTCCTTTGCTGCTTTGGAGCCCTGTTGTGTAAAACTTTCCCAGGCTCCTAATCACTCTCATCACCCTTCTCCAAAGACGCTGGTGTCAGGGGTCCACCCACACACACACATTGCTTCAGGATAAAGTCCTGATCGCTGGCAGAAAAACTTCCTGCTCCCTGTCCTGCCTCACTCCATGCACACAGAGGGCTCAGAGAAGGATCTGAACAGATAAAGCTCAGTTAAAACCTCAACTGGCAATTTTGAAGGCTCGAGCAGGGACCAGCCTACTTTTCTCAGCATCTCCTTCTGGTGAGGACAGCTAAAAGGACCCCTGTCAGTCTCTTCTGCATCTCTTCTTTCTTTTCCTTTCAGTTCTATTATTTATTTACTTCCCTTCCCTCAAAGGCTTTAAGGAGCCATGATCACAGAGTGCCCACTGTCTGCATGGCTGCCCCTATGGATAACGTCAGGCCATGCTGGAGGTAGCAGTGTGGCTCAGCTGCCAGCTCTGCACCCCTCTCTCCTGCCACCTTGGCCCTGTGCCCTGACCCCCAAAACAATGAGCTCTTCTGTTCCACACAGCCCACTGGAAACTCCGGCCTGACATTACGTGTGGTGGTCAGTGGGCGAGGCAGGCAGGGAAGGAGAGACGGGGGGAGAGCACAAGCCTCAAGTCATCGATTCTTCTTGGGTCAAAGCAAACAAGGTTTTCCCCAGAGCTTCCTATCTGGAGGGAGCTATTTAGGAACAACACAGTGACCCAGAATCAAAGGAGCTGTGTTCAATGATGATGGCATGGAAGTAGAGTGGCTGTTTTATGCTGTCAATCAGCCAGAAGGGGCATTTACAGGGGGGCATTTATGGAAGGAGCATGGAGAAGGAAAGGCCCTGGGTGAGACCTCATTGTGGCCTTCCAGTACTTAAAGCGAGCTTATAAAAAAGAAGAATTTGTTTTTACTCAGGCAGATAGTGATAGGAAAAGGGGGAAGAGAGGAGAGATTTAGATTAGATGTTAGGAATTAATTCTTTACTGTGAGGGTGGTGAGGCACTGGAACAGGTTGCTCAGAGAAGCTGTGGATGCTCCATCCCTGGAAGTGTTCAAGGCCAAGCTGGATGAACTCTGAGCAACATGGTCTAGCGGAAGGTGTCCTTGCCCATGGCAGGGGGTTGGGACTAGGTGATCTTTAAGGTTGCTTCCAACCCAAACCACTGTGATTCCACAGTTCTGTGATTTTTTAGTGTTTGCCCCCTTCTGTGCTGGATGGCTGTCAAACACAGCACCTGTGGGTAAGCAGTGTGAGAAGAAAGGAGATCTGGAGTTGCTGATGTGGCCTCTATGGGAGTGGTAAGGGAGACTTTTAAATGAGGAGGCAACTACTGAAACCCTGAGCTGAACTGCATAGCCAGCCTTCCCTTTTCCATGGGGCATAGTTTCAAGCCAAGAGCATCCAGGGAGCAGTAAAACCACATACTTTGCCCTACAAATAAGAAAAAAAGAAAAAAAAAAGGGGAAAAAAAGGTCCAAAGCTCCTTAAACAACTGTGTGGATGAAGATCTGAAGAACAGATCGGTAGCAATGACTAGTAACCCCATTAAGCATCCTTACTGAAATTATTATGAGATTAAAAAAAAATGCAGACAAACGAAAGCATTGCCCAGTTCAACAGCAACACACGGTACCAAAGCTCCCATGTACCTCCAACACAGCTCTTCAAAGATGAAAGCTTAAAAGGTACCCCAGTGCCACCAACAGAAAGGAGAGAAGTGAACTAGTCAGTTTTGGAAACGAGACATAATCCCTGGTTGGATATTGAGTGACCAGAAAGTGGATTTAGCAAGTCAGCTTGCAACTTTTGGCAGCCACATGAAAGTCCATTGGCTTGTTCTGAAGGTCAGTGAGGAACCAGAATGGGCGAGGCAGCAGCTGGGATCACCAGCAAAACTTAATCACTGAAAATCCATGAAATTCAGGAGACCACAAATCTTTGACTCAAAATGTTATTTCCATCTTACCATATGGATGCGGGACCTGGAACTCCACCAAAGAAATGTCTAAATGCCTTCCAAAGCAAACGCCTTTGGAAAATACCAGGTTTAAATGGAATAAGATGCATAACAAGTATTGAAATGCTATTAGGACAGTATCTTCGATCCAGAAGACACGATGGAAATAGTTTGGATGTGTCTAAAAGGCGTGGGGAAGCAAAAGAAAGAATAAATAATAATTAAAAAAAAACAAAAAAAAAAAACAACAAGAAGATCATTCAGTCAATAGATTTCCATTTCTGTCAATAGATGATTATTTCTGTAATAGAGAGAACAAACATACAGCATTTAAAAATTCAAAGGCCATGTGGAGTCTGGAGTAGGCAGAGACAGAAAAGCTTTTGAAGCAACAGAAAAGAAGAAGCAATCTGAACACTTAATACAGAAATGTCTAAGAGCTGTTCCCAACAGGTCCTGCCTCAAAACCAGATTTAAATTATAAATAGAAATGTCCCATTCCTGGCCCAAGAGAGAGCTTCCTACCCTGAACACAAATCATTTTGGGGTGATAATATTCACATTTAGATGGAGAAGTTCATTTCTAGGTATTAGTGTAATGCAGACAACCACACTGATGCAAGATTTCCCAGATCAGAACATTCTCCAGGAAAAGTGTACAAGAGCTCTGAAAAAAAAAATAGGAACCAAATATGAAAATGCAAATCCAGAGATGAAATCAGCTTCCCCCTTTCCCCCCCAGGTTGCTGGATTTAGTCCAGATTCACTGGAGAAACAGGCACCGCTGGCTATCTTACACAGCAAGAAACATATGCTTCCAGCACTCAGATTTTCCTCCTGTCCTTTAAAGGCACAGCTTGCAGACTAAAGACAGCTAAGAATATTTTTTTTTTTACCATAGCTGCTTCTCAAAGATTTTTTAAATTTTTCTATTTAAGCACATTATGCATTTAAATTGCGGTATGACTCGATATGATTGATGACATACGTACGATGGCACTGTGCAGGCTCGCACGCCGACCTTGAGGAAATCCTCTTTGTGCATTGCAAGGTCGTGGCAGGCACGCCTTGGTGCAACTGTGTATGCCTGGCAGCATGCAAATGGTTTGAATCTCTTCGTAAGGTCTCAGGTCTGGTTTCTGTGAATCCACACCATGAATATTTGCTTTTTCTTTTACTAATCATAAATAAGAAAGAAAAGTGATCATAGGATCACCGAAGATCCTGAGCTGAAAGGGACCCACAGAGATCACTGAAGTCTAACTCCTGGCTCTGCACAGGACACCCCAAGAGTCAAACCATATGCCCAAGAGCATTTTCCAAATGCCTCTTGAACTCTGCCAAGCTTGGTGCTGTGACCACTTCCCTGGGGTGCCTGTTCCAGTGCCCAACCACCCTCTGGGTGAAGAAACCTTTCCTAATACCCAGTCTAAACTTTCTCTGACACAGCTTCATGCTGTTCACTCGGTCCTGTCACTGGTCACCAGACAAGACATCAGTGCCTGCCCCTCTGCTTCCATAGCAGTTACAGACCACAATGAGGTCTCCCCTCAGTCTCCTGTTCTCCAGGCTGAACAGATCAAGGGCCCTCAGCTGCTCCTTTTAAGGTTTCCCCTCCAGAGCCTTCACCATTTTTATGGCTCTCCTCTGGATGCTAACAGCTTTGTATCTTTCATACACTGTGACACCCAAAACTGCCCCCAGCCCTGAAGGTGAGGCTCTCCCAATGCAGAGCAGAGCAGGACAATGCCCCTTGCCTGGCTGGGCATCAGGATGCTGTGCCTCATGCACCCTGGGACACAGCTGCCCCTCCTGGCTGCCTGGGCACTGACTCACATTCAACTTTCTGTCCACCAGGACCCCAGGTCCCTTTCTGTGGCACAGCTCTACAGAATCTCGTTCTCTTGGCTGTCCGTACATCCAGGGTTGCCCCATGACAGGTGCAGAATCTGGTACCTTCCCTTGTTAAGCTTCCTATGGCTGATGATTGCCCAGACCTCAAATTTGTCCAGATCTCTCTGTAGGGCCTCTCTGCCTTGGAGGGAGTCAAGAGCTCCTCCTAACTTATTATCATCAACAAACTTCTTTAGTATCCCTTTGAGTCCTGCACACAAGTAATCTTTTAAGATGTTGAAGAGCACTGGCCCTGAGTCTTGCAGAACCCCACTAAAGATCAGTCACCAGCCATGCTCTACACTGGCTCCATCTATAGAGCCTCCCACATTCACTGCCAATTTGCTGTGGTTTAACCCATGATAACCACATGATAACCACAAAGCTGGTTTCACTTGGCAGCAAGGTGGAGAAGCTATGCAGAATGGCAGAAAAATGTCTTTCAGCTCTACTGCTGCTCTACAGGCACCCTGAAGTAAATAAAAATCTCCCTCTCATTTCTTCCACCTCCTGAGATACATTTTGTCACCACTGTAAGGTGCTGAAAGATCCACCTAAGCATAATGATAGGAAAGTGAGACTAAAGACTTTAAAGGAATAAGGGTCATTTATACTAAAAGCAGTAATTTCCAAACCTTTTGGATCAACTCATCTCAGAGAGACCCTTGATGACCTTGGCACTTCCACCATCCAAATCCCTGATAGATGTATTATGTACTTCCCTGGACGAGCTGCAGTCTGTTTCCACAGCTTCACACATCCTCAGCAGGTTGAGAGCAGCTCAGAAGCCCTTGGCTCAGGTAGAAACCATAAAGCCAAGGTGAGTTTCCAGCTGTGGGAATGACCCTGAAGCCAAATCACTGACTTGCTCCATGCCTTGGTTTCCCCATCAGACCAGACCTTTCAGGGCAGATATCCCCAAACACAGCACATGGAGCCCCAGTCACCTCAGCTGCTACTGAAATACAGATAAATAATTTTTGTTCTGCCTTTGAGTCACTACTATAAATTATGTGCTTCAGTCTGGTAAACACTTTTGCATCATGTCTTCCATCTGATAGTTGCTAAAAGAAAAAGGGAAAAAAAAATTCTTTCAGTATCACTTCTGCTCTCTTTCAAAGCTAAACAAAGCCGGCCCCCTTGCACGCTTTCCTTAAGTATTGTTTGTCTTTCTTAAGTTCAACCTGTGCTTTGCCACCATCAATCTTCTACATCCAGTGTGGGCTGCCAGGACAATCAGCCAACTCTGAAGTCATGACAGATATCTGAGGATTCACTCAAGCTGTCTTAGCAAAGCCAAAGTACCAGGAAAACACACCAGGTTCACCCCCCACACAACACATGGACTCCTTACCTCTGTGGGCACGTCCACCTCAATTGATGCAATGCCTCAGAACATGCATGGGTTAGTCCTGACCAAACCAGTTTTGGTTTCAGCAGCTGAAGAGCTGCCCCAGCAAGTGTGTTGGCAGCAAACAAAACAAAGACTGTCCACCTTCACAGCGAGCTGGGCTACAACAGCTCTGCTGCTTCTGAGATTCGTGGCTTCACATTGTACCTTACAGAGGTGTAAGAAATGTTGGGTTTAGAGGTACCTTGGGAAGTTTCTAGTCCAGCCTTGTATTTGAGGTGTCACTAGGCCAGGTCAGCTGGAATTTTCTCTAGCCAAGTCTTGAAAACCTCAGAAGACTGAGACCCTGCAGCCTCTGTGGAAACCTGCTCCTTTACACCACAACCTACTTACTGGAGAGGTTTTCCTAAGACCCAGCCTGAACTTACAAAGCTGGATTGTGGTTGTTGCTCCTTATTCTGTCACCTTCTACAATCACGAAGAGTTTGACTCCATTGTTCCCACAACCATCCTTCAAGTATCTGCCTGTTACTAGATCACAATTATCATGATGACACTACATCACCACCTGTTTCCAGAAAATGGTACAGTGGGCAAAGCAATGCAGCCCCATACTCTAAAAAAATGACCCCAAAAGGAGGCTGTAGGGAAGAGGTCGTGTGTTTTGACTCATCAGCAATGATGCAGCAGAGAAACAAGTTAGAGAGCAGGACCTTTGTGCAGCATTGCATAAGAGAGCTGGTGTAGCAGGAGTGTCGGCAGGCACTGCCTTTGCAAGCAAAATGCACCCCCTGACCTGCAAAACCTTCTCTGGTGGAACAAGTGTTCATCCCTCCTCTGAATCATGGGGCAGATGACAATAGCTGAAATATATGATGGTCTTTTGGAATCAAGCTGGGAGATTACATGGGAGGAGCAGGGTGCAGCAAGGCAGTTTGACAGATGGAGTAAGTGCAAACTCATGGAGTTCAGTGCAGCCAAAACTTTCTACAAAGAACTTGTCAGAGGACTTCCCTGAATCCCATCAGGAGATCCAGGTGATGTAACTGGTGCCCTTAAGCCCCAGGTGATGTAACTGGTGCCCTTAAGCCTCTTAGCTATCCCTCCCTGCATCCAGGCTCAAAATCCATAAATTCACCTAAACCAGCAGTGGAAGGAACTTTTGGAGAACTTGTCAAATTTATTCCACTGCCTGAAAACAGATTCAGCTCTCTGAAGTGGAGTTTGGCCAACCTGCACTTCAGAACTGCCACGATGGAGACTCCAAGCCCATCCCAAACCATCTGTTCCACTACTCCACTCCTCTGGCAATCAGAGGTTAGGAAGTTTTTCCTACACTTGTTTCCCTTGTTGCAGTTCAAGCTCAGCACTTCTTGGCCTCCAACCACCAGCCATGGAGAACAGTTTATCCCCTCCCCTTCACAGCTACCTCTGGCATACTTGAGGGCTCTTCTTTCTCCTCTCAGCCCTCTCATCCCCAAACAATTCCATTTCCCTCAGTCTTTCTGTTGTCTATATTTCTGCTCATTTTTTGGTGCTTTTCTCTGGTGTGTCTGCAACTATTTCCTATTTTTGTTAGTGGGTAGAGCATCCTGAATGAGGCATGGCGCAGCTGAGCATGGCAGTGACCGATTAAAACTCCTCAGAGAGAAGAGGAAAAAAAAAAGGAGATAATTTTGCACAATACCTATCTTTTGTACTTTGCTGCAGAATAAAGAGATGTTCTTTCTTCTCCCTCCTATAAAATTTCATCCCAATCAGCACTGTGCCAAACTCCACCTGGCATCTCCACCACTTGACAGCCTATGATATCTCTGCACTAATGGTCCTACTTCAGTCCACATCCCACATTCTCATTTAAGGAGGACATCCTCACAATGCATTTTCAGGTGGGATATGAAGGATCTACTTCAGGAACCGAAATAAGCCCTTTATCAAGGAGTTGCCCCTAGGAATAGGGCTGCAATCAGTAAATCAGCCCTTTAACCCCTTCTTGCTTGTCCCATCGGAGAGGAGCAGCTCTTCCAATGACCTTGATTAAACTGCTTTTGCTTGATGTAAGAACGACATTGATTCACAAAGCCAAACCCAGATAAACCAGCTGGGAAGAAAAAAAAAACCAAAAAAACCCCAAAAAAACCACAAAACAAAACAACAAAAAAACCCCAACAAAAACCCAAAGCACTAAAGGACTGTTAAAACCGGTACACGACGAGAAGCTTTTGTTTTAGTCAGAACTGCAGACATACATCTCAGCCAGACAGAAAATACTCTGACTTCATGGTACATAAATGAGCAGGCAGAGCACACTGATCCAACGATAGGGAGCTGAGCTGCTCTACGACAGCACTTATTTTTCACAGTGCTTCCCTGCCAGACAGTCCACCCCCGAGCCCATCATGCCGGGCAGCGGACAGACACAAAACACTGCTCTAAACCCACGTCTCATGCAGGAGACAACAGACAGGCACGTCCAGCAGGAGAGGACCAGGAGACAGTGAGTCAGTACAGGACCAGCACAACATGCTCTGGTCTCGGCTCATTGGTCACACAACTGAAACCCAGGGTTTTGTTTAGAGATTGGGTTAAAAAAAAAAAAAAAAAAATCACACGTGTTTTAAGGAGGAGCCAGGAGGAGAATTAAAAGACAGTTCTGTGCTTTGTGGCTGTGTACAAGGAGACCCTTTCATGCATGAAAGTCAGAAAGGCAAAAGGTAGGGACAGGCTTTTTAATAGGGTCTGTAGCAACAGGACATGGGACAATGGTTTTAAACCAAAAGAGGGTAGATTCAGACCAGATATGAGGAAGAAAATTTTTTAAAATGGGGGTAGTGAAACACTGGCACAGATTGCCCGGAGAGGTGGTGGATGCTCCATCCCTGGAAACATACAAGGCCAGGCTGGACAGGGCTCTGAGGAACCTGGTCTAGTTCAATATGACCCTGCTCACTGGGAGGGGATTGGGACAGATGAGCTTTGAATGTCTCTTCCAACCCAAACCATTCTATGCAAAAAGTGTTTGTCTGAAAAAAAGCAATTAAGCAAGAGGACTAGGGAGCTTGATGTCCCAAGCAGAACAGAGGGGAAAAGAGATATTTTGGTACTTCACTTACTTTTGACCTTCAATTGTTTGCTTAGCTTTTATTATCAATATTACAGTAGCATTTACAGCCAAACTGCCCAGAGTCTACATGAACCGTTGTCTGCAATTATGAGACTGAAAAAAGGTACACTTTGTCTCAATCTTTAAGCAATCATCATTTGATCATTTGAATGTTTCTCAACAGAAGAGAAACCCACAACACTGATAGTTCCCAGAGCGTTGTACAAATAGGTCCCACAATCTCACATAAACACAATCTTCTGAAGTGAAACAGAGCAAGTATTGCTGTAGATGCAGATTAATGGTGTGCACAGATCAGGTGTGGAGAAGAGCCCCCTTTCTCAACCACCCTGGGTGGAAGTTAGAGAGAAAATTTAGTACTTTCTTCTCTTGCCATAGATTCCCTTGAAAAATAAAAGCAAAACAAAACCAGGTTTATAAAAGCACAGCACTTCAAGGACAGCATTAGAAACACACCCATGTGCAGACACATACATTTGAAATGCACTTGTCAAAGAAAAATAAATCTATCCTCTACCCTGTGTCAATACAGCCAGAGCAGGAACTTCAAACCCCATTAGCAGCATCCTGCAGCCTGAGATTTCTCCTTTGAGGTCTCAAAGCAGAATATAAACCGAAGGTATGAGGAAAGTGGCAAAGCCAGCGATTCAGCACCTTCCCTTTGAGGCCGTACAAAAGCTGGCGTAAACTGCCTTTTGTGCATGAAAACCAAAGTCCAACCATGTGGGTTTATTGTGCACAAAGGCAGGTTTTACGGGAGGAAAGCCATCACCCTCAGGCTCTGGACCAGCAAGCTGCTCCGAACTACTCTCGAGGAGAACCTGATTCACACACCAACACCCTGAACGCACGCCGCAGCTACATCAATTCAGTATCAATAATAATGCATTCAAAAGCAAAGGGACGGGGCACCACCAAAGTGAGACACAGTCCAAGCCGAAGGCCAACACTTTCAAATCCAGCCACCGATGCAGGAAGCTGGTGCAACTGGTGTGACTGGAAGGGAAGTCCCACTGACCGCAGCGCCGGGACCGCTGCGGCGCAGAGATCCCCTCGAGTGACATCTGCCGAGCAGCGCTTCCTGCCCCGCGGAGGCTGCGTGGGACGGCCGGGCACATCTCGGCATTTCCTCTTGGGAGAATGAGGATGTTTTGAAAAACATAGGTGGCTTGCAAAGCACTTTGGGATGTATGTGGATGAAAAGCACTCTTATGCACATCGATAATTAGCACTAACCACCGGCGTGTCACACCCTCCATGTAGAGCATTTAGCAGATTTATTCAGCTCTTGCTGGAATGCCAGAGCACAAGCTGGATATTCAGTGATGTGAGCGCCCTTTCATGGGGCAGATGCTGGGGAGCTAATGATGTTTGATGAGTTAAGGCCATTGGTGACTCAGGATCAGCAATTAGTTGATTTCTCTGGGAGGAAGGTGCTTTGCTCCATTAAGCTAAAAGCATCCTCCACAGTTCAGCGTGCACAAAGTCATTCTGTCCGCCTCCCACAAAGCCTGCCTACGTTCATTAGGGGGTTGATACTTCCCACATAAACACTCAGGTTTACCTTACTGGGTTCCCTATCAGTTCCACCCCTCAGCCCTGTGCCAACTTGATATTCCCTGGAAGAGCATAAGGCACACCAGGAAAGGATTGCCAAGAGCAACTGGACACACGGTCTAATGCAAAGGGATGTGGTACCACTGACGTCTACGTGGCAGAACCCATTTCGGGCAAGGCTAATAACACTCTGTCACAAATCAGACCCAAGCCCAGTCCTGCCCTAGCCTGCAGAACGGGACTACAGACATCCATCTCCCTCCCAAGGGTAGGCAGTGATGCTTCCATCAATCAATAACAGGCACTGGGGAGACACCAGCTGCACTTGTTCTGCCTGCCATTCCCGAAATGCACACAGGCAAAAGCAACAGGACCAAAGGATGATCTGGCTGGTGTCCCCCCCAGGAAAGGACAGCATCCAGCTCCCTCCCAGAGGTTGCACTCCAGTCCTCTGAAGGCTGGCTGAGGCTGGTCATTGGTGTCAGGGAGTGGGACCCTTGAAATCCTGGGGAGCGATGTGCCGAGTCATAGGACGGCAGCGCGTTTCTGAGCGCTAATGCTCGTGGCACATGGCAGGACTGTCAGGCAGAGGATGCACAGAACAGTTATTTCTTTCAACGAGTGGGGAATTTGACAGAGCTGGCATTTGGACCCTCTTTTCACAACTTCTTTGAAGTGTTTGATCTCAGCCGCTAACGACACAAAGGCTATCGAAGCGCTACTGGTGCTATCTTCAAAGGGTTCGGGCGTTCAATGATTAATAGGAACCCTGCACGGGATAGGGGAGAGAGACTATTATGGGAATGTTGGGGGGGATCCAAGATGCGTTAGTACCTTTACTCTCTGGGACCGAGGCACTCCCAGCCTCCCCGAAAACAGACGGCTTCAACGGCGGGGGTGTGACCGCGGCAGGTCCCGGGTGAGCCCGGCCACCGCGGGGCGCAGCCAGAACGGCCCCAGCGCCGAGTGTCCGCTCCGGCCGCGGCCGTCACCGCCCACCCCAGCACCGCGGGGCAGGGAACAAGTCGCGGGGCTCGGAGATGCTCCCGCCCGCCTTCCCCGAGCGGCGGGGAGCCTGGAGCGTTCGTTCCCCGCCCGGGCAAGGGGCACCCCCGCCCTGCCGAGCCTCCGCGGTGCCGGGAGAGGCGGCGGCAGGTGCACCCGGGCTGGCGGCGGGGGAGCGGGGATGGAGGCGGGGGAGATGGATCCCGGCTTTCCCGGGGCCGGGGTAAGGATGAGATGGGGTGGGCTGAGACTTACGTATCTCCGTAACTTCTTCTCCGGCGGTGACTTTCGGAGCCAGCCCGAGCACACCACCTCCCCGCCGCTCATCGCGGCAGCCGGGCGCCGCCGGGCGCTGCCTCCCGGCGCTCAGCGCCGGCCGCGCCGGCCCATGGAGGGCGGGCGGGGGTGGGTGGGTGAGCGGACGGATGGATGGATGGATGGGTGGGTGGAGGGAGGGAGGGAAAAAGGGAGGGAGGGATGTGGAAGGATGGATGGGGGGCGCGGCGAGCGCCTCCCCCCGCCGCCGCGGCCGCTCGGCTGCGAGCGGGGAAGCAGGAAACTGGCTCCTTCCCGGCTCACCACGCCTCCGCCCGCCCGGCGCCCCGCCAGCCGTGTTAAAGACACAAACCCCGCGGGGAGAGGGGCTGCCCGGCCCCACGCCGCCCCCGAGGGGCTGCCGCTCGTCCCTGTCCCCCCCCACACTCATACAGTGCCTATGGAGAAACTTTATCCGTACTGCAGCAGGTGATCTCTAACAGCGCAACGTTTCCTTAATTAAAAAGTACAGCTCCCCCCAAACCTCTCCCCCATCAGGTTCCATTAACCCAGGACCCTTCTACTCTCTTGATGGAAAAGGTCCTTCTCACCTCGGGAAGGCGAGGCTGGCTTTAGCCTCGCTGTGCTCAGGGGCTTGTGCCTGAGATGAAGGTGCCATAGGAAAACAAAGAGGTTGAGTAAGAAACAGCTAAACACCAGTGATGCCAAAAACCCTCCTGGAGAAAAAAAAATAGCAATAAAAAACCACGAGGGGAATCAATAATAGCTTCGTATTTTATTATTGATTTTTAAGTAATGGAGCAGTAGCCACTGAAAGGGGATTTGACTGCCATTGGAGTCTCATGCAGACAAGCCAGGTTTTGTATTACAGTGTATTATACTCTGGCTGAGATTCACTATCAACTTTCAGATCTAGAAACACTGTACATTTCAAAGCCTGATCCTCTCCTCCCCAGCTCAGGCTGCAATAAAACGTCCCTCCACAGCCCTGCGAGCTGGGTTGCACTCTAACCTTCTTTTCACTGCACCCTTTAAAGCAAAGCTTGGGCATGGCACCCATAAAAGCTGAATCCTCTTGGCCCATGCTCACGTGGAAAACACAACCCATTTGCTAGGGATGGATTTCTAAGACCTGTCTCTATACAACAGCTCTGCCCCAAACCTGCTCGGGCACATTCAGTCATCCCTGCCTCAGCTTCCCTGCCTGTCCAAACTTCTGTGGGCAGGGATGGTCCCTCCTTACGTGTTTGTGCCGTAGCTGGTGCAATAACAACTCCATGCTGGCTGGATGTGCTACTGTATGTCACACAACAACAACCTTTATATAACGCCGCTCAAGCAGGGATCTTGCATCACTTTAGAGCAGTAATTGCAACTTGCAGTGCCTCTGGGAGGTAGGAACAACACCTCTTTTCAAGATGGGGACAGCACGGTTAAGCCATATGTTGTTTATCATCTTTGTGAATGCATAAAGTAGGGGAATAACCCCTTACAGAACAAGTCAGTCATTTGTTAGGAATGTATTTTATAAACAGCATCGTTTTTCTGCCAGTGAAATGCAAAGGCTAAATAGGAAGATTTTTCTACCTTCTCACTACCCAAAGGAAGGGCTTGATCCTATTCAAGTGCTGGGCAATCTCTGCAGAGAGAGGCTATGCTCAGATCAGCTTGCCCATCTCTGCCAACGCAGCGTGTGTGATGGGGCTGAGAGCAGGGGAGGATGGAGAGACCAGCTCTCTGCTAGCCTCAGCCAGTATTCAGTGCACTGGGGCCATATCAATTTACACTGCATGACAGCGAGAGTCTCACCTGCAAACTCTCCTGGGTTAAAGGCACTTTGTGCACTCATAGAGAAAACTCTGTCCTGGTGACCTGCACTTGAGAGATCTTCCCAAAACACACAGAAATTTCAGGGAGGCTGGTGAGGTATTGGGGATTTAGAAAGACTCAGTTAAGAACAGATGATCATGATTAATACACAGGTAGCATGCAAAACCATTCCACGGTGTATGTTAATGATTCACAGGTTAGGAATTCACTCATACTGACACCAATGCAAAGTGGTATCAGTTTGAATACCAGTTGCAGAGAACCCTGTCTGCATTTTTATGTTAACAACTTCCACCACACAGAGTTGGAACACTTCATTTGGGTGATGGATGTTTAAAGAAATGCTCCATAATTATCATTGTGTGAATTGGAATGAATTATTCTACATGTTCTATGACAGCCCTTGGTTTATTGCCCTGCTCCCTTGCTGTACTATTCCTTCTGTCCGCTCATCCCCTATTCTGGATCGCATTTGCTGACTGGATTATATTCACAAGATCTATCTGAGCAGTGTCCGAAACATGAAGTACCTCTGTGAATTCTTTTTTTCCATGCTTTTGGTGATGCCTGACAGAGGTGTCTCAGATTGCTGGGACTTCTGGATGGGAAACGGGTTGCCTTTCCTGTACATTTAGATATGCTGCTGTCTCAGATGTGACACAGAATCATAGAATCATTAAAGTTGGTAAATGCCTCCAAGATCATCGAGTCCAACTGTAACATAAGCTCTGTGCAGAAAAATGCTTCAAACAAAGATGCTGCACGTGAACGTGCCTCCCCAGTTCCACTGTGGCTGTAAGCAGAGTGGAACAGTGAGTTAATTCTGGCATCAGGCTGCCAGATTACATATGATCCAATGCATGTAACGTTACAACGCCTTATAATGCTGGCCCTCCTTAAAGCTTTTGGCCAGGAAGACACACAGATACAACCCTCAGTGCCCCTGGGAGTTAAAGACGATGTCTGTCATGAGCACAGCTCCATTTGGCAGCGCTTGCACGTTCGTAACAGTTTTTACCAACTTCAAGCTGTTCCTCCAACCGGCAGTGGAGAATGAACTCAGGCTGGCCCCAGCTGACTGCGTAAATCTCTGGAGTGTGAGCTAACAGCCAGCAGCCTTGGCGGAAAACTGTGTGAAAACCACATCCTTGTGTTGGAAAAACCTGACGAGGGAGTTACGTGAAGCCATCAAGAATCCATCTCTGCCAGCAGAAGCAACTGAAGGAGGAACAGCAGAATTAGCAGGCATAGCAAGGGAGAAATTAAGAGATGCTATGTAAGAAATAATATTCCTTGAACAAGGGTAAGGCTGAGAGAGGAACATTTTTCTAAGAAAAAGCCCTTGTGCTGTCTTTTACGTGCTGGGGTGCACAACAAAGTGACACTTTCTTCTGCAGAAACCTCAGGGGTTTTTAATCATAACCTTCCGTGTGGTTTCTTGTTCATGTCTGAGAACGAAAAATCAGAACTTCTAAGAAAGAAACCACAATGTCCACCGCTACTCCTTCCTGCTCCAAATTTATTCAAATGAGCTGTGCCATCTGCTGGCAGACGGGAAAGCTGCAGGCGGAGCAATTCCCCTCCTCGCTCCCAGTCGCCGGAGCAAGCAGTCGGGATGGATGGAGACACCGGGCATTTCCTATGGATTAGGGACCAGCTGCTGAAACGCTTCGGGCTACTTACCCCAGCCAGGCACAAATCCCTTGGAAATGCCCTATACGGTGGTTAATATAAACCGAAAAGGGCGGGGGGGCGGGGGAGGGGAGGAAAGGCTTGAAAAATCTGCCGTGCTGCTTGGTGCTCCTTGCCTGCTTTTAATTCTGAGCGAATGCTCAGTCTCCTGAGATCCAGCTCCACAACAATAAGACCTGACTTTATCTTCACGCAACAGTTCCTGCAGCAGAGCAGGATGGGAGCAGCTTTTTGATTTCACGAAGAATTTTCAAGGTTAAAAAAAAAAAAAATTCACCTCTTTCAAGAACTCGAGTCTTTTCAAGCTTTCCACCCTCCGTAGAAGAGCACAGCAAGCCCCCCAGAACGACTGCATTGAAGCCAAACCACAAGACAGTCCTTTCCTTCTTGTGACAGGCAGCAGCACTGGCTGCTTTCCATGAGCAGAGGGAATAGTAGCACAAGGTGCTTTGATCAGATAATGAGACAGTTTGAAGCATCTTCAGTACAGGGTTGTGGCAAAGGCAGGAGTATCAGAGCTCTGACGCCTTAATACAGGCTTGAAAAAGAGAAGAGATTACTTGCAGGACAGCAGTGTTCAAGGCACATAGGCTTGGGTGGAGTTGATGGTCCTACTTTGTCCTCTCCTCTGTTGGAGATCCTGGCCAGGACCAGCACATCCCATCCAGGATGGATACAGACCCCCTGGGCAGCACAGGGAGGGGCCTGGGGTGCTGAGCTGGATGGTGTCTGTGGACGCAGATGGAGGACACTTCCAGTCTTCACACTTGAAGATTATTAAAGAAGACTTCCTATTCCTATTCAGTCCACACTGATGCCCAGTCCTACTTCTTTCACCAAACTGGAGCTGAGCTGGGACAGAACACTACTAATGCATTTCTCAGTTCTGCACCCAGGTAGAGGGGTTTTTGCACCTGGCGATTCCTTCTAGGATGGATGAACTCCTCATGCAGACTCGCTTGCCTGGATCCAGACACATTTTTGGCAGCTACCTTTACCTTTTTCTCCCCGCTACTTATGCTATTTTTACCACGGAAGGGAAGGAAACTAGGAGGTTTCCCATTTTTCCCTCACCTCCTCAAAACAGAAAACCATTATACAACTGCTTGGTGGAAAGTGCACCAGGCAATGCTCCAGACACAGACACTATTCTGACATAAGCATAAAGGCCACTTCATCCTTGTTTTTCCCCAATGAGACCAGCAGCTCAGCACGGGAAGGACTCCCTCTACAGACACTATTTGGCACAATGGGGCTTTGATCGCAGCTGGACCCAGGGCAAGCGACCATAAAACAAATGATAATAAAACAGGCAGAGAGAAATCTTCGCCGTGCTCCCCTGCCTGCTCACCCGACCCCGGTGTGCTCTCACATCCTTAGGCATTACTTCAAGAGCAGATGGTGCTCTGTGGTAGAGCAAACGAGCAATTATCCTCCTGACACCCTGCAAGGCCTCCCCACATGCGATTGCAAGAAGTTACTTCACCCCAAGCTAAGAGCTGTTGTCTGGCTTTTCAGCATAATTGGATGTAATCAAGTTTAATTTGGTTGGTGCAGTAACTCTGAAGACTTTTGTAACTGGATTACTGTGGGCTCAGCGGTCATGTGCCATTATATCTGCTGGCCAAAACAGAAGCCAGAATAAAAACAGATGCTTTCCCTCTACTCCTCCTTCCAGTGACACCCCTCCAGGATATGAGCTTGCCCTGTACAGCCAATATAATGAACTAAAAATTCTATTAGAAGAAGGAAGTCATTGCTGTTGTACTATGTCCAGGCCTCTTCTACAATGTGTAAATTACTTAGAATATGGATCTCTACATTTGCTTACAGTTGTTGGCTGTGCACAGTTTAGAGCTAAAACTACTGAACACAGGCCTACTATGCACATGAACTTTTAGAATTTTAAGTCTTATTATTCTAACTATACAAGTAGGGAAGCTGAGACCATGAGCAGGAGTGAGTGGCTGATGAGGATGGACTCCCCTAAGCCCTATTTTCCACTGTACACCACCATCTGAGGACAAGGAATATACAAAATGCTGTGTTCATAGCAGACCTGTAGCTCTACTGCAGGTAATCTATAGGTGAGAGAGGGGCATCTGGTAAATGCAACAAAGCCAGCAGCATAAAGACCTTATTTTCAGACCCCCAGCTGCTACCAGTGTTAAGTCATGGAAGAAGCATGTGAAAGCCACCATGCTTTAGGTCAAATTTTGCAAACTCAAGAGCCTGTTGTCTTTTGTAATGTCCCTCAAATGCTAACCGTTAAGACACACTGATACACTCCTGAAAGATGCCGAGGCCAGGCAAACAAAGATTGAAATACAGCACTTTTTTAACAGTGAAAATAATCACTGGAGCAGTGCGTGGTAGGGATATGCCCTTGTGGTTTCAAAGCATTTTAGCCCATCTAGAGTGTATTATATTCCTGGCTGAGATGTCAATTGCATTTTAAACAGACATCTCCTAGAAGTCTAAAGTGTGAAGAGACTTTGCTGAGATCAGAGCAAAAGCTGCTCTGCAGTTGCCAGTCCCAAATGCTACACAGCAGCCACCCTCCCAGCTGAATGCTGTTAAGCTGTAGTTGCAGGCATATGCATCTCTGGTTTTGGCCAGATGGCTATTTTAAGTTTCTAATGATCTGGGAAATGAACACTTCATAACGTTCTATCTCAGAGGGTTTAGCACAAACTTTCTTCCTTTTATCCATGGCAGCACTGTTACAGATGGTATTGGATCTCAATTAGGGACTGGAGTAACACGGTGCTGAAAACATTGTGTTTTAGCATGGACTCCAAGGACATGGCAACATAATCCTGTCTGGCAAGTCATCCATCAAGTTCATTAACAAATAGGCTCATGAAATTTGTTAAATACTTGAACCTTATACTTCCTAAATCACCATGAACACTAATAATTTATTAATGCCATTAGGAATAATGGAATTTGAAAGACCGTTTGAAGCCACTGTATAAACCAGGCCCTGGGATTTGATTTGTATGGATATTCGAGTTTTGCAGGTGGCTAAGTTCAGCCCTGTAGGGTGATCTGGAAAAGCACCACCCAGGCATGTTTACAGAGAGGCACCTAAAGCACGCCTTTCCCAGAACTCCAGCTGCTGTGCAGGGCCCCATCTCAGCAGCTATGATGCCATGCACACGCTGCTGAGCCAGCCTGAAAGCACATGGTGATTTATTTATACTAAGCAACTGCAGAGGTCATTTCAAGTGCTTCACAGAGATGCCATCATGTGAGCCCAACCTGCCAAAAGACCTCCCCGGTTACAGTGATGACAGAATCTCTGCAGTAGGTAAGTGCTCACAGCTGGATCTCCTGGAGCTGCAAACTGGCTACTGGTTAAGCACTGAGTTTCTGTAACTTTGTACAGAAATGGGAGAAACCTCTTCCCAACTTGACAGAGCACCCCAGGAATCAAACCCTAATCCTGACTCTTGCTTCCCTCCACAGCCTCTGGCAAGTCCCTTCATCTCTCACTGACTTGGAGCATCCCAGCTGTGTGAGCAGCCCTGGCAGCACCGACACTGAGAGGTCAGTCAGCCTTTGAGTTGGCTGTGGTGGGAGTCCAGCTGTCTCCTCCTTGGATGTGCAGCCCATGGCCATGCATTCATCAACGGAGCAGCAACAAAGCTGGGGGACAAGCAGCAAATGGGAGACCTGTGTCTAAGAAAAATATGGATCATATGCCTGCTTTGCACAACTTAACCATGGTACTGAGCACAGAGAGCCCAGGATTTTCAAAGGGCCATCAAAGATACTGGAATTAATGCTCAAAAATCACTTTGAAGCTAAAGACATCATAGAAGTATTAGTAAAAAAATTGTGTCAGTGAAGTATAATTATTTTCCACTGTCACTGGACAGCTAGACTCTTTTTGAAGCCATAGCAGATAGCAGGGAATAGTCCCATACTGAAACTTAAATGTTTACAGGATTGCCAAGGCCTCCTACCAGACCATATTGATTTTTTTCCTGAGCAGTTTGCATACTTTTTTTGCCAGCAGCCTGTCTGATCAATGACTTCTAAAAACTCTGAACTCCATACTTTAAGCTCAAGTATCAGTACATTAACCTGCTGAAGACAGTAAGATGCACAGATATCAATGAAAAGCAAAGACCAAGATCAAGCCTTGCAAAGAAAATTAAAAATCTACTCTGTTGGCTGCCTCAAATTATTCAGAAAAAAAAAATCAATTGTAGGAGTAATAAAAATAAACAGCAGGATTGCTATCTCTGAAAGGCCCCGGGACATACAAGGATAGATAAAAATCACTGAAGCACAGTCTAGGATCTTAGAAATGCCAAAAATGCGTTTGAAACCAGATCAGTTGCAAACATCCTGCCTTGCTTCTTCTGGTGTGGCAGTGCACCTAAAGGCAAACAGAGGGAAGTCTCATGAGCAGGCGCCAAGCGGGGATTTGGTTGATTTGGGTCAGTTCCATGCTTCTGCCACACGTCTCCCATAACCTTGGGCAAGCAGATTAATTGCTCTGTGCCTCAATTTCCCGCGGTAAAATAGTGTCAGCAATAAGAGCAAGGCGGATTCTACAGTAATTTCATCCGTATTTCACTCACAATAGAGCCTACAATTTCTGATGTTGCTGGTACATGACTTTTAAATGGCCATACAGTCTTGTCCCTCTCTCGCCCTTTACATGAAAGCTCTCCCTTTACAGCATCTTTTCTGTACACCTTGTGCAGCAGACGCTGCGGCACACCAGCCATAAAACAACAGGAGCCATAATTTCTTTGAACTCTGGGTCAAACTTGTTGTTAGCCAAGTCTGTAAGAACTCGTACAGTAAATTACATATGTCTCTTTATCAGCAGGATCATAAAATAAAACTTTACAACCCTTCTGAAGGTCATGGCTCTGCAACAAACAGTAAGACAAAACAATAAATTCACCCCCGAGACCACCATTTTTGTGGCTTTGGCAGCTTTGGTTAGATCTGAGGAAATTAGAACTCTGTCAATCTTTATACAAAGTCTTATTTCTCCTTTGGACCCATCTCTCATTTGTCCCTAAGTGTAAGGTAAAGGCTAAAACAACAGCCATAATGGCTGTTACTGGTTTCAGCAACAGCAAAGCCACGTTTATCTCTATACACACATTTAATGGAAACAATGACAAAAGTGTTTCTTGGCAAATTAGTCCCCTTCACCCCCTGAGGAGAAAACACATCTATAAGCTATTCCCAAAACAATCAATATTAGTCCAGCAAGCAAAACTGTACTTTACGTTTCCCATCAAAGTCCTGGCATTCCCTCAAACAAGTGATGCTTTTTAAATTACAACTACTACCAAATAAACCAGAGAGAGAACTGCTGAGCTGGGCACCTTGCTGAGTTTCCCTCAGGTCTGGGGGTCTGAATGCAGGTAATTCAGCTAAAATCCCTGTGCCGGTCTACTGACTTTTAAACATTTGGTCCATGTACTTTTTTGTCTCTGCTTATACAGAAGGTACAACAGTCCAGGATCTGAACAATGCCACGGTATCACAACATAAATCATAAGGGAGAGAACAGAAATCTCCTTTCCTAGCTTACAAGTGTGCATTTGCTCTCCTATGGATTTAAAAATGAGAAGACTGAAATAGGGTGTTAGTTCTGCAGATATTATTTTTTCAATTAAAAATAGAGTACTTTGGGATACTTTGATCTTATGCATTAAAAAATTAAATGAAGGGTTTATCTGATACTCTTGAAGTGAAAAAAATAGACGTTTTCCTCTAAACACTCTTCTGAGAGGCTGGCATTTAGTTATGCCAAGTTTATGGCGTAGCTCTTTTATCTCCCATCACTCTGTTCTAATGTTGCAAAGCTACCAACACAGTAATCAATGACACTCCTTCTTTCCTCTGAAGCTCAAAGTGAGGACAAACTTGAAAAGAGGCAAGCACAGGCTGCTGAGGAACTGAAACTTCAAGAAATACTTACCAAAACGATGCTAGCAGAGACAGTGCTGGTCACCTGGGCTTGAGAGCTGACTGCTTATGGCACTAAGGATACCCCAGTGTCAGCTACTGCACTGCACAGTCAGCCTAAGAGGTGATTCCTGTGTGCAAAGAGTAACAGCTTTCTATTTGAAGTGTCACAGTTTTTATCTGGCTTCAGTCACTGTCAGGGTGCAGACTCTAAGAGAAGATGTAGCAAGGAAAGCTACTTAAATAAAGAAAATCTTGGGGAATTTCTCTCCTCACATATCCAAGAGAAATGAACTCGCCGTCCTCCAGATTAACTTCCGTTTCGTCCTAGGAAGGGAAGATTCAAAGGAAATACATGACATTCCACATGGAAATCCCAGAAAAAAACATGTTGCATTCCTTGGCAATACCAGTCCATGTTATATATACATAGCACGAGGTGAACAATGCCAGCCTGCAGGGAAACAGTGGCTCACACCCTTGCTGGCTACCCATAAATTAAGTTTCTCACAAGATTGCCAATCTCAGTATTAACCCTGAGCAGTAGCATAATGCACAGGGCCTCAGCCTCATCTCTCACTACGAGCAAAACCAGCACATGTTGGAGGCTGCTACCAAGACTAGACCTTTCCTTCCCCTTCTGAGCCATCTGGTTGCCTCTCTTGGGACAACCCTGCTCAGCTCCTGCTTCATCTGCCAAATTACCAGAGGTAGCTTTCCTGAACTTTCAAACCTGAGGGCGAGGTCCCCTTAGCTCACTGGATACCCTGCTCATCAAGCACCTTGAAATGAACCAGGACATGCAGAAGACTGGGGAGACTGCTCCTCATGGACACCTAGCTGTAAACACACAAAAAAAACCCCACTCACAGTGTGTCCTTGGTACTTTCTTACTTACATCTACCTATCTGCAAAAAATCAAAGGTTCAACCTTTACCTTCAGTCCTGCAACAACCTCTGAAAAGGGCAAAGAATGAAAGGTGGATTAGACTAGTTCTTTGTTCTTGCCATGTCACCCTGACAGCCACCCTGCAAACCTGTTTGAAGCAGTTGTGTCCTTCCCTGTAACTTGTGACTCATGCCACATTAACCTAGAACTTTTTGGCACCTTCCATCGTCGTCTTTTTTACATCTTGTTTTTCACCTGTTGCTGTTTAGCCCCACCTTGCCCATCACATCTGCTATCTCAGAGCAGGATCAACAACCTCCCACTGATGCCAAAGCCAACACAGGCAGCCCAGAGCTGCTGTTGGGGATGGCCAGCAGAGTGGACAGGAGATGTTTTGCCCCACTCTGTTCTCAGAAGATGGGCTTCCAGTTCAGGCACTCTCATTTCCAGCGACTGTGACAGAATCAATGACTAAGGATGTCAATAAGGACACCTGCTCATTGCAAGTCATTTAGGGAACATGCTATGGATGGGGCTGTTTGGCAGCTGTACTCTTTCCACATCTTTCTGCAGAGAAGTAATTCCAAAACATAAAGGCCAGCAATAACACTTAAGACAACATACTAAAGGAGAGAGGGTCCAAATGCAGGAAGAAACTTGAGTGTCTGATGTGGGAACTTCTCAGTGGTTTCAAAGGAAAGGCAGGTGCTCAAACTGTTTTGTGGAACCAGACTTGCCAACTCAGGGCTGTACTGGGAAATGCAAACCAGCAAACGGACAATTAACACCTGCCTAATCAAGTGGATGAAGGAGACATGAAAAAGTCTTGATATGCAGATGTCTCAGTACACACAAGAAACCCCCCAAAGTAATGACCTTCATGGTGATGTTGCTTGCATGATGGTAACAGGTAAAAACCCCAGCCATGGAGCACACTGAGACATGGCAGGTGCAGGTATTTTTAATAAACAGGTATTTTTAGCTGCTGCAGGTGCAGTACTACACAGCCTTACCAGAGAGAACTGTGACTGCAGTATTACCAGTGCAATGCTGGTTGATTACTATTTTTCAATCTCTTCCATCTACTTGGAAATGTTTTCAGGGCTGTCCTGCAGCCACTTCTTGTAGCGTGTGCCAATACGCACAGGGTTCATCAGCAGTAAGGCCACTACCATGCTGTTTTTCTTTATATACATTGTTTATACTCCAGCCTTAGCAGGCTCGAGTAGCAAGCACTATGCCAACGATTACTTGCTGGATTGCAGTAATTTGGAAGGGAAGAAGGATGCTAGAAACCCTCAGTTCAAGTCCCGAATAAATCACTGGTTTCCAGTTGCCTTAGGCAAGTCACTTGGTCTTCCCATAATACTGTCTTCAAAACAGAAATGAGTATTTCTTTACCTGGCAGAGAAGCTGAGAGCATAAACCCATTAGAGACTGCCAAGGAGGTCAGATCCTATAGTGATAAGCAATTACTTAATACACAGCAATGCTTGGGAGCATCTGTTGGTTGTTTTGCAATACAGACCAAACTGCTTGGTCCAACAAGCACATGGGAGATTTTCTCAATAACAACAACAGAAAAGCAAAGCAACAACAAAAGTTGACCCTGGAGAAATGGATGGATGAATGAACTCTCATCTAACTGAACATTTCTGCCTGCTCTGAATATGTGCTTTCTTGGAGACAGAAAACAGATACCTTCTGCAGAAGTTGTGCAACTAATTTGGTTATACAGAAAATGAAACCTCTACCAAAGACACTGAAGGAAACTCTCTCACGCTGAGAGCTAGTTTTATAACAGAAGAAGAAACCATACAGAGTTATAAAACAATCCAGTGTACGTCTTTATTGATGATTCACAAAATCAAACATCATTCAACAAACTCACTCCAGCAATCCCAATATGACATTGCTCCTTGATAGGCTTGACTGACTTTTCCAAGGTAAACAATATTTGCTTTTAACTCAGAGTGGGGAGAGTCATGCTTTACAGTAGCCATTTCCTGACTGTAGCAGTAGCAAGTGTATCATAGCCATGACAATATTTTAGGTCACACTTCCTTATTAATATTTCACATAAAATCCCCTGCTACCTTCAGTGCTTGTTCAGTATTTCCATGGCTTGTACTAGTCTCATGAGAATTGTAACCCTTTAAGTTAAGTGGGATTTATTAATACTCCTGAAGTGCACTGAAGACATGAGCTGCTATCAAATTAACTGCCAGTGTCCTTCCATAATCTCACCAGAACATACATTACTTTCAATAACCCAGTAATAAACTGACTAAGAGTTTCATTGGTATAAAAATTATCTTGATTTCCCACTAAAGCACACTCAGCCATATCCTGGTTTGTTATATACACAAATTTACACCAGTGGTTTTCTCCACGTGAGTCAACAGCTGAGCTACAGGAGACAGGAGTGAGAAAACCTGGGGAAAGGAATGACATCTTTGATATTGTCAACTCCCAGGATGTACTGCAGGTAGCGTTCAAACCCCATTCCGAAGCCTCCATGAGGAACTGATCCAAATTTTCGGAGGTCTAGATACCTGTAATTTAAACAGACAGTTACATTTGCAGCACAGTTATGCTGATGTCCTTAAAGTGAGCTTTTCATCTAGGGTTTTGCTTTCCATCTTAATCACTTCCCTTAGACCCTAACGACTGTGATTTCTGTATTGGTCAGGGGCATGAAGAAGCAGAATTGTATTAGCAGAAATCCCAACTTTAAACCTATTTAAAGCAGCATAGCCATGCTTTGCCACGACACGACAGCGTGGTCTTTTAGGAGCAAGAACGTATTTGGGTACGAAGAACAGCTTGAGCACCATAGCTCTGCTCATATTGAAAATACCTTTCTGGTTTTAGTACCTAAAATATTCCTAGCAGAGACACAAACCCAGGCTCCTACAGAATCACAAAGCACTTACACTACTTGAGGTGAAGGTCTCTGCTTGGGTTTGTCTTGCTCTTGCCACATTGGTGTGGAAATCTGTCCTGCAAATTCTTTCAGTTTCTGTTTGCTTTTCAATATCCTAAGTAATTTCATTTCCCAGAATTTCTTCAGAAGCTTAAATAGGTATTGCTGTCTGGCTGCTACACATTCCTTCATTTTTTTTTCTTTTAAGGTAATTATGATGGCTTTTTGCTACTTTTCCCACAATCACTCTTACAGACTGATTAATTTATTTCCATAGTAAGCCAGAAAAAAAACCCCTTCAACAGATCTTCTCCAAAGTGAGATCTGGAACATTTTATTTTGCAGAACAGCACCTGCTGTGCACAGAAAACTCAGAAAACATTTGGAAGCAGATACTCTGAGTATATGGATGTCAACAAGATTATGATGGTTCTTCTATAGTTACCCATTTCCCAGCTGGACTGTGGCTGATGTGATACTGTACTTGCAGCTATAAATTGTCACCAACGGTTTTATTTTAATAGAAGTGAAAAGTATCTCAGTGCTTCTATTGATTTGTGGGGCCACTTCTGAGCTTGCTGAGGGCACCAAGTTATTCTTCTTTATATGAATGCAGTAGTAAGGAATTGAGTGACTCCAGATGTATTACTTGCTTCTAATCTTGGTGTATGAATATTTCATCATCCCAGTTAAAAAAAAAAAATCAAGTGCACTTAAATATAAATGCATATGTTTTATTACTTATGCAGTGTAGTAGAGGGGGCAGAACACTGTGAAAGAAATTAAGATTGGATTGATTGCAGTAAGTGGCTTCCCAAATTTTGCATACTGTTAATGAACTGCAAGGAAATATTATATTTGTGTGTATACGTACTTATCTATATATAAATATGTAAAATATACGTTATGTATATTTGGGTGTTGTTGCTTGGACATCAGATCTTTCTTGGCTTGAAGACTGTATTTTAACAGAGTGTAGACAAAGTAATGCCCATGATCACCCTTACTTGCAAAATAGACGTACTCTCCCACAAATTCTACAGCTGCAAGATTGCCCTGTCACTCAGTTTGACAGTATGCCTTTCATACCATGAAATATTATTTTTCCTTACAGCTCATTAGCAGTAGTTAAAATTTGGGAAACCATTTATTACACTCAATCCACTAGTCAGGTTTTTTCTTCTCCTGTGTTTTCCCCCTCCCCTCCACTGCCCAAATAGCAAAAGGAGAAGCAGAGCTTACTTTTTCCTAGTAGCACTGACACACAAAGTGCAGTTTGCAAGTTGAACAGCAGGCCCAAGAGTGGGACATGTTTTCTGATGACTGGGACCCACGTGCTTTTCTCTCTGTGCTGCTGGGTGTTAGCTTGGCTCCCTAAGGCTTGGTGTATGCACCCCACACCTTGTGATGAGGATTATGCTCAGGACATGAACACGTAGGCTGTGCAACTGCATGGTGGTCTCATCTCTATCCACTTTACATGGACTGCCTTAAGAAGAACTTGAGTCTGCAAATACCCTGGAACTGCTCCTGGGGAGCTCCACTGGGCAGCTTTACAAGGCTTTGCAAGGAAGGTGATGGGCAGACCTGATGCTGAGGGTGGTGACTCATGAAACAGGAAAGACCTCATAAAATGTAGGGATATGGGTGCTGGCCATGACAGATCAGTCTGATCCAGCTCAGGAGTTCTGAGCAGAACTGCCAACCCAGCTGGTAAGTACTTCAGCTGTAACCAGGAATACTACTAACAGCTGATGATGTCTAGAAGTGCATTAGCCTGTGCAAAGGCAGTTGAGACTAAGCCCAGCATCTTCTCTCCCTTTTTGCTGGCAACAGAGTTTAAAAAGTCATTGTAAGAAGATGAAATAACTCAGCTGCTTCCAGATGAACAATAATAATAAATTCTACCCTTGCTTATCCAGGACTTTGATCGGTAGATCTCAAAGCACTTTGAGAAGCCATTTTGGCAAAAGGAGCGAAACAAAACCCATCAAAGTTAATAGAAAAAGTCCATTGAATTAAATGTGCTGAGGATCAAGACTGTGAATCCTTTCTGATGACTGTGCACAGAAGAAGCATAAGAATTGAGAAATTTTCCATTCTTCACAGATGAAAGAAAAAGTAACTGCCTGCAGATGAAGAGAAAAATCCCTTTAGGCTGGAAAATGCTCCCTGAGGTTTTCCTTCATTCAGTAGTCTACAGATATTGGATGTTTCTCACCTCAAAAAGAGTTGTGAACTAGTCTAGCTGTTTTTGCTAGTAGCACATACTTAAGAGGGGAGCTGAGCACTCTGTTGGCAGCTGGTGGACTGGTGCAGCATTATTCCACAGGGGAAGTAAGTTTCTGCAACCTCAGCTAGCCCAGGTGTTCCTGCTCTGGACCTGAGCACTGGTAGGTCTTCAGAGATTTGAATCTTACTAAAGTGTGTGCTGTAACAACATCCCCCAGCAATGAATTCTAGGAGCTCGTTATGTGCCATGTTAGAGGAACATTTCTGTTCATCCTTTTAAAGATTTATATTTCTTTATCATCATCGTGAGCTCCGTGTGCTGCACAGCAAGGCACTATGAAGAGCAGTGCTCTCCTAGTGATCTTTCATAAACAGATTGTGTTCTTTTCAGCCTCTTTTCAAAACAAATATAATCTCAACCTTCTATGCAATCCCCTTGCTATGGTGCAGGTTCTGTGGCCAGTTTGAAAAAAGAAAGGCTGAAAGAACAAAGATACTATAGTCCATGAAACTGAATATTCTGCTGGGGGTGTGTGTGTATGTGTGTGTAAGAAAACTCCCCCTGATTTTCTGCCTTCCTCTGTGTGGCCCAGCACAGCACTCCAGTTTCTTCCCTAAAGGGGAGTAGTAGGACCAGGTGGCTGCCAAGGACAGTGATGAGCTATCTGTTTTCACTGGGCTCTGAGGGTTAAAGGATGAGGTGAGTGTAGTCACTGGCCATGGGCTGCAAGTGGCTCAGCAATGCTACTTCTCCCTAAGCCCAACTCCTCCTTTTCACTCTGCCACACAAGGACCCAACAGAACACTGACATTCAAGCATCAAAGATTATTGGAATCTAAAGAGCCCAACACAGCACAATCTTCTTCATCCAGAGCAAGAGCAGGGCCAAAACAACACAGTGACATCTACTTGAAGACAGCAGACAACACCTGCTCTGCTACTGTGCACTTTCCCCAGTGTTGCACCAGAAGATCAGAAAGGTACCTGGACTGTAAAGGGTTCAGTACGAGACAATTGTCTCCACGGAAGCACATGAAGATAATCAGAGTAAGGAAAGGAGTGCCTTACATGCAGGAAGACTGCCCTAAATGCTGCTCATGCTGATGGTTGTGGGAACACATTGCTTGTTACAAAATACCTGCTTTGTTACTTTTAGGATGGCACTTGGAGGCTGTAAACAGGATCAAGTCCCCTGTTTACAACTCCATATACTTAATACTCCCTTGTCATAGAGAAATCAATGAAGTTCCATAGTACTCTCATCACTCGACCTTCCCACCTCACTTCCACAAACCTCTCAGTTTAGCCAACATCATCATCTACAGCTCAGCTATTTTCTATCTACAATTCAAAGGAAAAAGTGTGAAAATAAGATAAAATAACTACAAAATCAAGCCAAATACTACTCCAACTCATTTTTATATGGAAAGAAACTTGCATTACAGGAAAGATGTAGTCTACTGAAGAAGACTCATAGTGTTTGACTATGTCACTTCATCTATCATTTGAAAAACTTCCTAAAAAGTAGGAATGGCAAGATGCAGAGCGGTATTTCAGATCATCAGTTGCCTCTGCCTTATGATTCACCCATGAAGGAAGGAAATCCTGAAACTGTCCTAGGAACAGTCAGACCCCACAATATCCTCTTGCTTAGTGGGGGGAAGAAAACAGGTAGAATAAGAGATATGGCAATGGTTAAGGAACTTGAAAGGAGATCACATTCAAAAGTCAGCAAATATTATATTTAAAAAGGAATGACTCAAATGTTCTTCCAGGAGTTTGTGAGCCAGCTTTGGAGACTCAATTCAATCACTAAATTGGACGAGATTAATTTTAGTCTCTCCTGCCACCTCCACTGAAAAGATGGATACTGGCAAGCCACCTACCTGTATTCTGGCAGATTTTGGACTGCAGTCCAGAAGCATCCAGAATTACTACTATCCTGCACCTTCCTAGGACACCAGACCCTGCTATGGCAGGGGTTGACAACAGCTTTAACCTTCTCCAGGAAGTTACATTGTCTGTGATGGAGTGGAGGGAATAAAGGAGGAGAGAGTCTCCAAAACAAGATTACAGCAGGAAAAGTTTCCAGAATGTGATGGTTACAAATCACATGAAAATGCAAATGGGTGACAAGCAATGTCCTAATCTGTTTTTGCTGGAAGCATGAGGCAGGGCCGCGCTATCTTAGTAATGCTGGAGGGCTCTGCCATTGAACACCAGACCTCCTCAGGCTGCATCTCAGCATCTAACCACACAACTTATCACCCTTGTTCAGGATAATCCTTCCCTCAGATAAAGGGCTATTCTGGGCCACAAATACAACAACAAAGGAAGAAATTAAATTCACCCTCTCTGCACACGGACGATGTGAAGATTTGCCATACTGGGGCTGTTCCTCAGTGATTTCATATTGTGGGGAAAGGAGAGTGAAGAACCAATACTTTGCTTTTTTCTAAGGCAGCCTTCCTAATGATCAATCCAAATACTGCAGAGTATTTGAAAATACTCTTCTAAATTGAAAATTCTCTGCACTAGAACTCCCTCAGTAGCTATGATGAAGTACATACCAAGAAACACTAAGAACCTTCTGTCGTTTTAGTGGGTTAAACTGTTAATTCAAAGGTTGATCTGTCTCCTTAGGAGGACAGTTTTAATTGCTTTAACTGCTTTGTTAGGGAAGATTTTTCGACCCAATTGCCCTGTCAATTGCAAAGGGAGTTATTCACAGACCTCTTAAAGGTCACAAATTGCTGTGGTTCTGTAACCTGTTTATCTTGTGCATGGTGGTCAGAATCTACCCAACTTCGAACACAACCTAATGATTTAATATCAAAAATCATTATGGGTAGTAAATTAATCCACCTCATGCAATCCTGAGAGGAATGACCTGTGCTGTGAGTGGACAAATTGGAGGCATAAATTAAGTAGCATTAGATTAACCTTTGTTTAAATGAACTGGCTATTTCATTTAGACTGGCAGTGATGGCAGGGCAAGGGGACCAAAAATGTTTCCCTCAGAACCAAAATCAATTTAAAAAAACCAACAAAAACACCTGCTTCAATAGTCTCAAAAGAAGAAAAAGAGCTTGCAGAGCAAGGTGGCATCTTACCATTGATAGGCATCCGTGAGTCCTAATCTGTGAAACAAAAAGAAAAGCCCTTGTAAGTAAAGGAACAGAGTTACTCTGCACAAGCAGCACTTGCCTGGAAGAGCATGCTACAAGAAAAGGGAAAGCCTGGTGAACTATTGTATGAAGCATGCGTAAGAAAAGAATCCTGCTTTTTCTCTTTAAGGTTATGCTGGTTCTGCAGGAAATAGAATTTAAAGGTCTAAAGTATTTGGGCTTAGCAAAACCAGATCTTGAGGACTCAAAATTGAGAAAAACATGTGAAAGGAGGTGTGATTTACTGAAGACACACCCCATTTGCACCTTGAAATGCTTTCTATGACTTTCCTGACAAACAAGAAAGTCTGGCTTCAAACTCCACATGGACCCTTCTCCTCCTCCTGAGGACTGTGGACTCAAATACTGGCAAAAAGTTTTGACTAAAAAAGTGCAGCAGGCAACACAGTACTTTACATGAGTTGAAGCATGCCTGCTTCAGAGAGCTTACAGGGAGAGTAGCAGGAAGCATAGCAGGAAGCACAGGAATATCATCATCCTACACTAACAACCGAGAATTAATGTTCTGGTGATTTTAATTGCCTGGTGCCTTTTGGATTCATTGTGCTGAAGTAGATTTTGCTCTTCTCCACTGACTAGATATATCTGTGTGAGCATGTGGCTGATATAAGCAGCAAATTAATTCCCAATGTGCAAATGGTGTTACTCTGGGATTAACCTTCCTCCAACATTGATTTGCACAACTGTATGACTGGCCCAAACAGAAGTGTTCAAGTGCTGGATAGGACTTTGCACAACTCCATGGAAGGAGTCCCTGCCCATGGCAGTAGGGTTGGAACTAGGTGATCTTTAAGGTACCTTCCAACCCAAACCATTCTCTGATTCTACAAAATTTTTGAACAATCAGATAGGATCCAGAGAACAACTGTCTATGGAGAATTATGGAGGTATAACGTCAGTTATTAATTAAAAAGCAGCTTTGATATTCTGACATTGAAGTTAGCCTAAAATTACCAAAAGTAACAAGATGCAAAGGCAGCAGGGAAAGAGGAACCCCCATGACACAGTACAGGTCTTGAGCAGTTCCAGTGAAGCTTCCCATGAAACTATTAACAAAGAGTCATATTCTCTGAAATCAGGCCAGTCACTGAGGCCAGCTGCATCACAACTGGCAAAGCTTCTGACCAAAACTGCAACTCCTCCATTACATAATATGATGACAAATATATATCTAAGTTCTGTATATGTGACAACTTCCACCTTCACAATCCACTTTCAGCCACAAAAACTGAAGAAATGGATGAAGTGTCCCACAGCAGACCCTACTATAGATAGTGGCAGCAGAGCTGAGGCATTTTACTGCCCTGGCCTCTTAGCATAAAGAAAACTTTTCTTCTCTGATGAGCTAAAACAGAGTAGTCCTTTGCACACCTATGACAGAAGCACAAGAACTTCTTTACCAGTTTGCAGTCACCTACTTAGATAAATAGATATGACAAAGACAAAAATAGGCTTCTTTTAAATACTATTAGCTGCCCTTCCACTCCTCTGTCTTGCCAACCACAGAGAGCTGCTGAAACACTCTCCTGCTCAGGCTAGTCCCCTGGCATCTGTGGATTTTCTATACCTCTGTAAGCGTGATTCAAGGAAGGGCAGTCGCTCCTCTCTCAAGCTGCCTCCACACAACTCCCCCACTCCTGGTACAAGGAGGTCAACAGCTGCAACCTTCAAAGAGAGAAAACTAATTGAAGTCAAGTCACATAGCCACACAGTGATTAGCAGAAAAAACAGTTGACACTGATGGCTTTTTGTAAAACCCCACTGTAATTCTTCCAGAGTCCAGGACACTTAGATAAGGATTTGCACGTACTTAAAATGTTTTATGTTGACAGGAGTAGGCTGGGAAGAAATTTTGCAAGGATAAACATCAGTAATTTACAGAAAACCTAAACACCAGTGATGTCCCAGACTGAGGACACCTACTGCAAATGGTTTGAACTGAATCTCACCAAGGCACTCTGGTTACAACCTGTGCAGGGTTATAAAGAACCCAACAGCAGCTCAGAAGACAGCAAAGACATATGGGCACATTTTCTGAAGCCCTGATTCCCCACTCTGATGATGTAGCTTGTGTTCAGTCCTCTCTATCCCCATTCTTTGAGCCAGCTCTAATGGATATGGTAATGGCAATTGTGCTGGACCCAAGTGTTAGGATCCAAGTGTTACCACTTAGGCTGTTAAGTTTGGCCTGTCTGTCTTCTCTGGTTTGTCTTCTAGGGTTATTTTTCTTATCCCACAGCTGAAATGTTGCTAGAATTAAAGCCACTGAAGACACAGTGGTGCATGGTGGTGTTGTTGCTCTTTTTAGCAGAAGCAATGTTTCAGGTTTTCTCAATTCAGTTAAGAAATCACCATTTCAAAGCATGAGACTGGATAAAAAGCTTATTTCTTGTGCCCATCTGCTATTTGAGCACTACAGGGGTGCTACATTTGGATAACAAGAGAATCACAGACTACTTGGAGCCATCCAATTCTAGGTCTTCCACTTAATAGCACAGTTTACCAGGAAAAGAAATAAACTATGTCTTAAGGCAACTAAGCAAAAAGTTAACACTGTCCCAACTCCCGAATCCTGTTGTTCCCACTTTGGGTATTTTTTCTACAACAGGGAAAAAAATGGACAAGATCACCTGATGATCACATCTTATCTTTAACTTCTTGAGGGCAGGCCCAGCAGATGATGTCTATCAGTAGGCCAAGACATGTTCCTAGATGAAGAAGTGGTGGAGGTGTGACCCACGGACTCACTGTGTGTTGAGGACCATCTTCATTGTCCCGCATGTAGAAAGGTTTGAGGTCGTATGGGTAGTTAACCACAAACACAGGAATCTCCCCACAGTGCTTCACCAGGTACTTCTCATGTTCTGTTTGGAGGTCACAGCCCCACTGTAAGGACACCAAAAAGGGGCCTGGGAATCTGCTTTGGTGCTTCTTGCCCATGGCAAGAGACCCAGCAAAATCCCTGTACACAGAGAGATGTGCTGCTTTGAATAACATGAAACCAAGCAAAACAACTTCTCATACAGGTCACTGGAAAGTAGACAGCTTCACAAGTTTTCAGGCAGAGCAAAGTATGTAAAATAATACAATTTAACAGAACAGGGCCAGATCATCCCTGCATCAAGCCCAAGCATCTGGTATCAAATTAGAAAAAAACAAAACAAAACAAGCAAAAAAAATCCCAACCCCAAAATGCCCAGACCACACTCTGCATATCTAAAGGAAAACAGGCACCTCTCCAAAGCCAGCTTATTTGACCCAGCAAACCAGCCTTATTTCAGTATTACCTTTGGTGTACAGAAAGCAGCTTTCCTAGGCTGATTACTCTCTTCCCTGCTCTGTCCTGTTACATGCTACACTGATTCTCACTTAAGAAAACCTAGCACCCTATTAACCAATTCTTTGTTATCAGAAACCTTGGACATTTGCAATATCCTTCACTTTCTCTTTTTGCAGGGATATTATAAATCCAGTGGCTTTTGACTTGAGACCCCCAGTCTGTTTATGGGGCATGCAAAGAATGTTGGGAGAATGGAAAGGGAAGAGGGGAACAGAACTCCCCCAGACTCTCTTCATACTAAAATATCCCAAGTTTGCTGTCTCAGATCCAGGTAGTACAGAGACAATATTTGAGGTTCTATACTCACTTGCGCACAGAGATGAGAGTTATCCAATTGGCTATGAGGGTGGCTTCAGCCAGAGGGTTATTTTCCTCAAAGTAACATAATGAGATGATGATTAAACAAGATAGACATAAGATGAGCACCACAAATGCTATCTCATACTGGAGTGAGTGTGTGCTTGAAATTGAGCAAAATATGATTTTCAGAAAACCATAATCTCATAGCTTTAGAAAGAGTAACATGCTAGTCTTTTTCCCAGTCAATGTCTATGCTTTGGAAAGTCAAGAGATTTCCTTTACCTACATATAGACCACATGTTATTTTCACATGGTATTGCTTTATTAATCCTTGTCAAACTTTCTGTGCCATCCTCTTATCCTTCCTTTTTTTTTTGAGAACTCTTAGAGCAATTCTTCTTAGATGATTACTACTGAATCTACAACACTCTCAGCACTACTCACATACAGGAAAGAGAAGTGCCTTTGCTAAAGCCTTGGTCCTTCAACTGCAATCTCATCACTTCCTTCCCTGCAACTGTTACATGTTCTCCTGCCACAGACTTCACTCCTTGTGTTGCTCCCATTTCAACCCCAAAGGGCAAAACACAGGATTTACAACCCAGCAAACAAAACACCACTCCAGGAGACAGATAATCTGTGAAAAGTGAAAACTCTTGTGGTATCAGAGAGAGGGAGAAAGGAGATTTTACAAAGTTCAGGCTCTGGATAGGGACAAACCAGCTGGCAATGACCTACCTCTGGCTTGAAAGTGAAAGTTTGAGGAGCTTGCTTCAAAATTTCCACTGCTTCACTGTAGGAAATTCTGCAAGAGGAAGAGAAAAGTCTTTAAGATAACTATGAAAGGAATAACAAAGTTTTTTGGCTAAGTGCCATGCTGGAAAATTAAGGAGGCATTTCCCCACCACCATGCCAACTTGTGTGTAATGTCAGACTTCCCAGCAATGCTTCTTTGGACAGAAACCAAAAAGCATTTCATATGGCAAGAATCCTATGTTTTCCTGTGCTTCAGCTACATGCAGGGCAGGAAGTGCTAAGCTTTTAACACTTCTGCATTATTGCAATATTGCATTTTAGTCAGAAGTGAGCTCTGCAGGGAATTGCGTCATAGAAATTTGTGGATTTTTTTAAAGAAAACAATATGTCCTCATCAGCATAGCTACAACAACATAGCTCTAGTCCAGGGTGTGTTAGGCAAAAAATAACAGCCCAGGGTGCAAAGGGCTTCTAGCTCAAAGGCTTCTACTTCACTTCACGAAAACCATGAGATTTAGGTGCAGCAATGTTTCTTTACTTCTCTGGCAGATATGAGAGCAGATTCTCTACCAATTTCCACCAGCACAAAAGAACAGCATCATAGCAAAGCATAAAGAAAAAGTGCAGTGAACAGTGCTCCAGGTTTGGTAACTGGAAATCAAGACTCAATGGAAGATAATGTGGCAGTCAAGTTTTCCACATACTACGCCAAATGTTGTGGACAGAGAGAAGAAATAGTAATAATCACAATAATTTCATCTTTGTATCACTGGCTAATCCAATTAAAAACTGGATTCCCTAAGGAGCACAAGCTCTTTACACCCCATTACAAGGTTTCACTAAAACAGGGAAGGCTTCTGGACAAAATAACTCAAGAAGAAATATATTGCTCCACATGTTTGGGTTATGTGAGGCCACAGATCAGCTGAGGTGTATCACTGGCACAGGTTCAACACATGTAACCAATGTGTGTAAGCCAGGAATGCCTCAGATCTGCCAGCAGCTGATGAAGAGAGAGACAGAGAGGGAGAAAGAGATGGTCTGTCTCTCCTTCTGTTTCTGTGGAGCATGGGAAAAGCTGAGTGGAACGTTGTCCTTTCAGGAATATCAGTTAGGTCCAAAGAGAGGACTGAAATGGGGAAATGGTAACTTCACTGAGGAATCCCATGGTGCTCATGCAGGCAGAGGCACAGGGGGGATCCATCATGATCCTGTTACCCATGTGTGGCTGTAGCTGCTTAACAAGATAAGCAGTGCTGGGATGAGCAGCCCTAAATGCTCTGTGGGATAAATGGAGAGCTCCACCATTTGAAGAGACAAGCAGGAATAGGGAGGACATGGCACTCTTGGGGGCCAGTGAGGGAAACCCAAACCCTTCAGTTCTTTGGCACAGAGAGAACTGGGATTAGGAGCTACACAATCAATTGGGAATAAAAAATGAATAGGGATTGTTAAATATCATAAAATACTTCCATAAAAAGAGAGCCACTGGAGTGAAAGTGTGAATGAAAGCAGAGCATCAAAGCCAGAACCAAGCAAGACCATGAGGTCACTGTGCAGGTACATGCTGGAAGGAGAATACTTTTGAGGCTCTTGTCCAGGGGAGCAAAAGCCAAAGGCCAGCAGATTCAGGTGTCAGTCTCATGCAGAGCTGAAAGGGTATACCTGACAAACAGTAAAAGGGAACTGCAACTCATGCTCTTTTGGAGACATTATGCTAACCCAGAAGACATTGAGTTGTGAAAGAAAAAGAACATATGCAAAATAGGAACTCTTTCCCCAAAAGCCCTCTGCAAGATCATTTTGAAATAGTACTTACATCAGAAATTTGTGCTTCAGTATTTGTTCCAACCTGCCCTTGGTCAAAACAAGAAAAACATAAACATGTAAAGCTACCCTTTAGGGTTCAGGGGCAAATTCAGGAAAGTGACCTCCCTCTATACTGTAATTTGCAGGACTGCATTTTGATCTAGATATGGGTTAAAATCCACTCCTGGCCATTCAGTGATAAAAAGGTACCCAGTTATTGAAGCTGATGATTCAGAGCCTACCAGATCAAGTGACAACTACAGTTCTACCACACTTGCTACCAGCTACAGAAAGTTGTGTGTCCTCTCTCTATTGGCCTGAACAATGACTTAAGCTCAAGCTGGTGTTTTCACAGTTTCTTAACACAGGACAACACAGTAAAAAAGAAAAAAATTAAAAAAATTAAGCCTTCCAATAGCCAAGAACCCCCAAAACACTGACAGGATTGTTGCTCCTTCCTGTCACATGCATTACCTTCTGTGCAGGAGCTATGTATTTATGAAAAAGCTCAACATCCCGAGGACATTTGGAGAGCACAGTGCTTGTCACTGTCTTGAAAAGATCTTCCATAACCTAAGAGAGAAAAAAGGAATGCATGAAAAATGAACATTGCTTAGGTGTCCCAGACTATAAATGAAACATGGTACACATCAGCCAAAGAGTACAGAACGAGTTTCTGTCCTTCTGCATAAGAAGCAACCACCTCACTAATGCTCCTAATTAGCAGGCTTGATTAGTAGCTGAAGAGGACTGGAACCTTTATTTTTGCTATGGGTTTAGGGCCTCAGTGTTGGTTGATGGCCTCAGTATCTTCAATCAGGTATCTCTAGTGAAAAAAATCACAGCTAAGATATTCAAGCAGCAACCCTGGCTAGCCATAGACCTGTTACAACCATTTGTGGGTCTGGTCTCAGATTAATTCTTAGTGAGGCACCTGTCCTGTAATGAACAATTCTGGATTTATGCTTTGTTGTTATAAAAGGCAAAACTAAAGGAAAGAGAACAAACATGTAGTGTGTAGAGCAAGTCCATCAAACAGATCTCAGCTAGAGAGACTCTGTGCAGTAAGGGCAAAGTGAACATGTACAAGATAAGTAGAGAGCTAAAGCAGAGGACACATCAATGCAGGGATGTTTGAGAAACTAAAAAAATGTGGTTCCATTTCCCTAAACTAATGTGGATTAACTAAATGACATTATCATCCAATTTGGATATACTTATCCAGTAAAACGGGCTTCACTCATTAAGAAATTAAAATGCCATTTAAAGCCCCCCCATGGGATGTTGCTGCATTTTCATCAACCCGTTTTAAGAGTCATTTTCTCTTTTGGTTAAGCAAAGCAGACCATCCAAGATACTTGCTGTTGTGCAGATTAGGAGTTCCCATGGCTCCATGTAGTCCTACACAAGCACAAAGCAAGTAGTTGACACCTGTGGTATCAACGAATGATCATCCCACCTCTTCTTCAAAATCACTCTCCTCAGTTTCTTTGTAAAAACAGAGCAATGCAGCTGGGGCTGAATGTCATCTCAGCCTGGGATGGGACAAAGTTTTTCCTAATAAAGTGTATCTCAAAGTTCTGGCACATTCCTGGTTGGTTGTGGTTTGGTTTTTGTTTGTTTGGGGTTTTTTGCAGAGTTGAGAGAAGATAAGTTTCCACTAATGATATCTATGATCTAGGTGAGCAGCAGCCCCTAAACACCACAAAGCCTGGGACTGTGAAAAGATGAACCTGTTGTTCAGTCAGCAGATCTCAAGAAGATGCAGTAGGTCTATGCCTTACAAGGAACCAGATCTTACAGGGTAAGAGGAACACAAGGCACAGAAACAAAGCAGCTGGGCTACTGACATAGCCAAGATGAGATTTCAGGCACGTTGTTCAAACTTAGGTTTAGATGAACATCCTTCACAACTGCCCCAAGCTGCTGAAACACTGCTCTGTGCTGGTGAACAACTCCACTTCCCACCAGCCTAGTGGAGCTGGTGAAACAGTCCATTTGGACTGCTCTGGAGCCAAACTCAGACTCAAGACTCCTGCATCAACCTGGGCTCTCCTTTTAAAAAAAGGGAAGATGCAAATAAGGGAACAGCATTATCATATGCAGATGAACAATTTTACGCCTCCTGGTACTCAAACACAGAGGAAATGAAAAGCCAGCATTCCTGCTGCTGAGTGGCAAATAACCAAACAGTCAGCTTTGAACTTTCTTCAAAGTAGCTAGAAAAAGGCTTATGCAAATGAAATTAGAAAACTTCTTAGCAATTCATCTGGTTTCACCAGGCAGACGAAGGGATTTTACATTAAGCTTCCTCTTTCTAGAAAATGAAAGTATCATCTGGTTTTGGAAAAGCATGTTGTTTAATTAGCACTTTTTTTCCTCACTGTGCGATAAAGTAACAATTAGGTTCCCACAGCATTCAACATAAGCAGCTTCCTCTTGTGGAAAAAAGATGTGGGTGGTATGGGAAAAACAATCTGAGAAATATTTCCAGGTTTCAGACTGAGGTTTTATCCTGGCAAAAAAGACAGACACGTGGGTCATACACTGGCCTCCTCACTCCTCTTATTTATGCCAAACAAGTACTAGGCACAAACAGTAGATGGAAAAAAAAGAAAAGGAGGGGAAAAAAAACAACAAACCCTCAAACTGAGTATTTATGTCTTTAAGCAGATAGTATAACGAAGGACTGTGAAGTAGGCTGCAGGAAAAATGAGTGGAGAAGTGTAATCACTGGCTTGCTGGTTTAAGGGAACACATGAGTTTGAGCTATACGTGAAGTGATAGGTTTGAACATATTCCAGAAGAATATGACGGGAGACTTACACAGGGAGAAGGGCCCTGGAATCACAGCAAGTAGCTCATCTCAAGAGTGGGACTCCAAATGTCCCAAAAGCCCAATAATGTGGTTGCTTCACAATGGTGATGTGGAAACTGTGCTGGTAGGGGGGCAGGCAAGGAGGACACAGGTTAAAGCTTTCTCCCTTCCCTCAACCCTTTTAGCCTTTTTCTTTTGATTTTCACATTTGAAACTTCAGCAATATCAACACTGGCCTTCCCTAATGTTGCTCTGCTGTTTAATGGTTAACAGTTCAATTTTGATTAAGAGCAGCTCCCAAGTGTATTGCTTAATTTTACCCTGGATCTTTTGATACTGCAACTTATTCTCTTTCCAAATAAAATTATGAGCAGAGTTGAAACGGAGCAAGCCATCAATAAAACAGCAGTAAAAGTCAGCAGCAGCAATTGAAGGTGCTGTGCACTCCAAGAAAGGTTCAAATAATCATCTTTATTACGTAAGGAAGATTATATACAAAAAATCACATGACCTGCCAGGATTTTATGTATGTGTTTACCTGGGCCATGCAGTGTAGATCACAGGCTACTTACATATGAAACACTCACCAGTGGACCACTGTTTGTTGCCTCCATGCTTGCTGACACCCACTCTATGTGTGCATATACACACAGAGGGGAGGATTCACATCTGATCTTGGTCATAAAATCTCCTCTCTCAGCAGCACAACCAACAGCTCAGGCCCCATTTTGGTGAGATGCTCTTGCTGTGCAAGGAAAGATACTTGTCTGCCAGACCACTGCTCCACTGGCCATTGAAACTAAATGCTGATAAAAGTTAGGGAAGAGAACAAGCCTGAGCTATGGCAGCTGGATGCCACTTCAGACAAGGAACCTACGGTCCTGCAGATACCCCAATGTTCCTACAGAGTGTTGTGCAAAACTCTCAGAACAAACCCTTCCCATGTGATTACCAGTGTTTGCGCCCTCAAGACTGCAGTGAGACCTGCCCAAGTGCCTCAGCCTCGGTCCTCAAGACAGAAGGCTGAGTGCAAACTAGCCTGGAAATCAAATCACATACACGTTTTAGATCCAAGCTCTCTAAAGCTGACACCCAAAATCGGTGCTACTGATTTCATTTCATGCCTGAACTCCCCTCTGTAAAATGGAGGTAATAATGCTCCATGTCACTAGGCTGTAATGACAGCAAATTAATTTTGATGAAGTACATAACCAGTGGAAGACAACACTCCTGCCCTCAGGACACAGCTCAAATACTGAGTGTTAAATTGTATACTCCATCTTAGAGACATACTCTCTAGCCCTTAAAGAGACAGTAGTGTGAGGATGTAATCTTGTTAAGGAAGACTAACACTATGCATAAACTCTTCATAATGCCCTCAGGAAAACTTCCTTCTTGCATTTCCTAACTTTACAAACTAAACAATGTCTTTTTTAGCATGGCTTTGTATGTGCTTTTAATGAAATTCAATAATGACTGTATCACATGGCCTCTTCAAAACTCCATTAGTGTCATGAGTGTAGTGGGATCCTTTAAATATACTGCACTGCTGATACAGTGGAATGAAAAATAGAAGATAATGGCTTACAAATACAACTACATGACACAGCAGTGAAGGGAGAGAGTAATAACAGGCATCTCAGAGGACAAATGAAACTGGAGACCTTAGACCACCAATTCAGGTACTGGAGGTGGACTGATGGCTCTAGGGAGTCCAGACATTTCCACAACTGGACCTCTTCTATGTCTACCTGACCTTTTTCTACATCCTTGTCTTTCTCATCCATTTTGGAAGAGAAGTGCCTTGGGTCAACTTGGCCCAACTTCTTGACTTATGAGAAGAGGTCCCTCAGATACCCTTACATGTGCCCTGTACACTAAAGCAGAAATACCATCACCCAGCCATGCAGCATAAAGTACTGCACTGAGCACATGGGGCTTTCCACAGAAATTATTGTGAAACCAGTACTGTGAGAGTTGAAGCTTCTTTATAGCACTAAAACACATTTTGGCACAGAACAGAAATTTAGATTGCATGATTAAGACACATGAGACTTCACAAGAACTGTGCTACTAATTTAGGAATAACTGAGCACTACTCTGTGCAATTACAGTGGGAAAAAAAAAAGCTGCTGCTCTAAGACTTCAGGCTCTTTGTTCCCAAATACATGTAGCTTGGTTATTAAATCTCCTTTTTCCCTTTTATTTCATAATGAAAACTATGTTTCTTTTGGAGCTTTGGCTGAAAGATCTCAAGCCTCACCAGTGAATGGTAAACACGCACATCTTTGTAGCAAGGCTCTTTAATGGTGTATAAGCAAATACTTCAAGATGTCCCTGCAGAAGCTGAGCATTCCCAGCACAGTAACTTGCTCAAGTTAGAGATACTTAGACCAAATGTTGAATAGAAATTAAAAAAAAAAAAATAATTCAACAATCCAGCTCCTTATGTGAGGACAAAGTTCAGATAATAACCCTGGCCAAGAGCCCTCAAGGCTTTCAACTGGGCGTTTTGCACCGAATAAAGAACTTGCAGATGACAACAAACAGACAAAATACCCGATGGGCAGATACGTAAGAGAATACTGAATTTAGGTCAGTTATACCAGGAAAGTCACTTAGGCTTTAGAGCAACTAATAGAGTTTTCTGTTCTCGGGTTTTTTTGTTTGTTTTGTTGTAAGAGAGATTGCCCAATGATTTAAAAATAAACAAAATGGGAACTCCACTTCCCCAAGTAAGAACACCACAAAATTAAGCCTGTTGCAATACAAATTCACTATGAAGAATGCAAAATAATGGCTGCTAAGAGAATTTTTGTTACAGGGAAGGGTGCTTGTCAAAGACTTTGGGACAGAAGGAAGATTTAAAAGAGAGCACAAGCTAAGACTTCACAAGATACTTAGGAATAACAAAGGCAAAATTGAGAGAGAAAGTTCCTCCTTCCTCTACAAATAAAAGCCCTACAAATTCCAGAACAGTTCTCAAATTTAGCTCTCTGAACTGTCTGAACTGGCTGTCTATACTTCAAAAGTCTGGAAATCAGGGGTTTCTGCACAAGATATGTTGATTCTGTGTTGAAGGGCTCAAACACCAGTTAACAGAAGACCCTGCTTGTTATACTATGTAAAAGTAGTGGAGATTTCAATTGACTCCTGATTACCCAGAGAAACAGGGGGCTCAGGAATTAAGGCATGTACATATACACAGCCTGTGCTCTAAGAATACACAAAGCTGTGGAGAAAAAGAGACAAAAGAAAGAGCAGGCTGCTATTCATGATGGAGCACAGACTCCCAATGGGTCAGTCCACACAGCCCAGTGCCATCCAGACATCCTAGATTCAGAAGCAGCATGCAGAGCACGCCAGCTCTGCTCTCAGGCCATGCTGATTCAGCACTGTTTATGACCCATGCTGAAGAAAACCACCACCTGGATGTTATTTTATAAATCTGCAGCCAGTGCCTCAGGTATTTTTCTTTATAAGGTTATTTTTCCAGTCACTTTCCACCGAGCTTATCTGATAAATGAGAGTGTGTCTGGATGTTTACTCACAAGTCCTACTGGATATAAGCTGGCTTATGCTGAGACTAGTAAGGTGTATAGGCATCCATCATGTGGTTAAACTGCAACTGAGAGGTCAATCCTGACAAATCAAAAGCCAGCTGACTAAGGCTTTCCTCCAGTCTTCTGCTAAAGCCACAGTGAACAGTGTATGCCAGAAACTGTTGTTTCTTCTTCAATGCAGATTTCAAGGAGACCTTTACAGATCACACCAAAGGACACACGGCTTCAACACTGCTCACTCAGTGGAAAGGTGCCGAACATTTTGAAAGGGAGAGTGCCACTCATTAGCACTTGTCAAGCACATTTACATTCCCTGGCAATACAGCTACTGTGGAGCTTCCCATTCAGATGAGGGCTGTGTGCACCTGTATCTTCCCTTCCAAATCCCCTCCATGGCCTCATCTCTGCTGAGCAAACCCTCCTCCTTGGGAAATACCTGTGCAACCTCTACTTGGCTCACACAGGGTGAGAGGAGCTGTGACCTCAGCTGAGGGCAGGGAGCACAGCTCAGGGAGGAGGAAGAAACTCAGGTACCATTCCTGCATAGACATCTGGAGAGCTCACCTGCATGATGTCCTGAAGGCTTTCGATGAAGGACAGCTCAGCCTCCACCATGTAGAACTCCGCCAGGTGTCGGCGACTCTGCGAGTTTTCCGCTCGGAACGTCGGGCCAAAGGTGAACACGTGAGTGAAAGCCCTGCAAGGCAGCAGGGAACAGGCAGGTCAGGTCCAGCACACAACTGGGTCTGTCACACCTAAAGCCCCCACTTTTCTCCCAGCATCTAGAAACAATCATGCTTCCATTTCATCTCTGACCTATTTAATGGCACTGCTGAATACACTGCTGTTACGTTCCTTCATCCAGATATGGAGAGGGGTTATTCACATCTTGTGACTCAGAGAGGTTGCACACACACACTATTCAGCTTTCTCTGAACACAAGTTGTGCTCGGGACACCTTTTGTAACTGTGTGGGAATAAAACCCAACATTCTGCAGAACCAGGTAACTAGAGAAGCACGCAGACACTATACCAATCATGCTGTCCTCATCCACGTGCCTTCACATTTCTTTGGCTGCAATGCCTGACCTTCACAGGTGCTGTGAGACCCCAGTGCTCAACAGAGCAGAGTGGGCTGTGCTGCTGGGCACTGAGGGGTGGCCAGTGAAGCAGGATGGGAGGTGTATGGCATGCAGTCCCCCTCTACTGGTAAGACTGAAGTTCACTGCTCAGAAAGCCATGGAGATAAAGAACTGGGCTCTTCCACACAGCTAAAAATGGTTCAGCTGAAAGGGATCCCTACTGCAGAGAGCACATCTGGGAGAGTGTTTAATGCTGAAGCAACCAATGCATTTCCTATTATGAAGCCATTTCTCCAGCCACCTTCTGGGGAGCCTAAATACATCCTTTCTTGTTCTGCAGTCATGTCATACTGTGTTTCCACTTTTTTTGTGGTTTGTGAGAAACCTTCCTATGAAACACCAACACACCTTTAAAAGTTTTGATTTTACGGGGGAAGCTGCACTCCAAGCAATCCGTTTTACACTGTGATCTATGAGCACTTGAGCTCCTGGACACCCTCAAGCCAGTGAGAGCTTCCCAAATACATGCCATGGCATCTGTGTTTCCTCTCATGCTGCATGGGAAGAAAACCGTGACTGGTTTCTGAAGCAAGCTGTTTCACAAAAACCATGAACTGGGCAGCTGCTATCTTTGGTACATCTTTAACCTGATGTTATTTTTAGCTGCAGACAGCGTGTAGGAGAAAAAGAATCTGATCAGTAGAGATTAACCACAGTCTGACACTCATGAAAGGATGCGTGCTAATTGCTGGGGCTGGCATTTGACTTGTATCTTGCTCTGCAAGCTTTCAACTTAAAAAGGATGTTCGCTGAAGTTTCTGAACAGGCTAATTTTGTTAAACTGAAGTTTAAATAAACAACACTACAAAAAGCAGCATTTTTCCTTTGCCCCTTATGGAGACATCTGTGCTACAAATAAAGGAACACACACATTCTGCTTCACTCATCTGTTCCCTCATGTCACATGTTGGTTAAAGGTTACAATCCAAAGAAAGAGCACTTTCTTTTTCCTTGAGCTGCTAGTAGTAAACACACCAAAAGAAAGTTTCAGGTCAAGACTTGGAATACATAGCCTGCCTGTAGGTTTCCTTTCCCCATGGCTCTGTTTTCCCTCCTCCAAAAAACACTTTCTGTCTCCACTTTGCTCTTGTACCTGCACTTTCTCATATATAACCACAGCATCTACAACCAACTAACTAGATTTTGCAGCAAACGTCCTCCTTCAAGCATCATTTTCAGCATGCCATTTTTTCCTCTGCTGCCTTTCTCACTTGCTGAGATGTTACTGCAAACTTCTGTCACTCCATCATCCTCCTTCAAATTGCCCTTTGCTGTAGCATCTACAAAACCTCAGCAATGTTTAGATAAGTGATGTACCAAGACTATTACTCACTGCGCAGGTCATTCACTATTATATCATCAGTTCCTTGTGATCCCCCATCTGTAGCCACCTGTTGTCTTGGGTTATACAGAAATTCATGTTCTTCCTCACATAGCCTTTTTGGATTGTTTTTTTTTCCCCATGCTCCTAACAGCACCTGGTACAACAAGGTCTTGGATCCAAAGCTTAAGAGCCTCAACTGCTATAGCAATACAAACAACAAATACGAAACAGTGAGTCATGCAGTCAAAATCATTTTTTCTTTAAGGCAGAACTGGTCAAAAGCTTTTGTTTGTCAGGTTGCAGAGGTTGGCCTGCAGTGGGAAACAGGAGTTAGAGGCAGGCTCTACCTGCCCCACATTTCAGGCTTTTGCTAAAATATTTAAATTTGAGGCCCTTCAGCTAAAGAAAGAATTTTTCCTAAATAAAGGAGTTTAGTCACAAGCTCAGTTTGTGACTGAGCCAGGATCAGACACAAGATAAAAATATTGTGAAAAGCTTACAGTTGCTGAAGTACTCAGTCAGGTCTGCTCAGTCTGATGTGCAGGTCTCTAATGTCTCACTGACATGAAGGCCTCAAAGTAACATTGAAAACTAAAGTGTGACACTAGCTGGCTACCAGAAGATCCTTTCCCACAGAGCAACAGCCTGGCTTCAGGGAGAGACCTTTCTCAGCAGCTGTCCATGCACAGGCACTGACACTACAGCTACCGTAGGTTACTGTGGCAGGACAGTCTCCAGCAATGCAGGCTACTAAGAGCACTTTGAACTGCACTTTTTTCCTACTGATCAGCAGCCCAAGCACGATGACTAGTTACTCATCTTTCAAGGGGCTTGCTGACTGCAAGGTACCTAAAAAACCCCAAAAATAAATAAATAAAAAAACCCCAAACAAACAAAACCACCACAACAACAAAAAAACCCACAAAACAAAACAAAAGAAAACAAACAAAAAAACCCCAAACCAACCAAACAACAACAACAACAAAAAAACCAACCAACCAAACAAACAAAAACCAAAACCCACCAAAAAACAAACAAACAAAAAAACAAACCACACACAAAACCCTCCAAAAACGCAACAACAACAACAACAAAACCACCCACCCTCTTACTGCTCCAAGATGTCAGCCATGGCCAAACACTTCATAGTCAGAGACCAATTTTGTACTGCAACAATAAAGCCTCTCTGTGCCCAAGACAGCTTTTGGGGAGAGCAAGTGCAGAACTCCCACAGGAACCAATTTCTGTCTTTTTTCAGCTTTAGGCACTTGTACACAGAGAACCACCTATGTTTACAAAACAAACCATTAGCACTGCAACTCTATGAACTATCCCAAGGTGACAGTAAGTGTAAGGGCTTTGTGACAGCCCGCAGAACTTAACATCACTGGTGTGGGGCTGAACTTGTCTGACCCTTGAGGTGGGAAAAAACAACACTCACCCCCTAGCCCCCCTACCCATTGTTATAGATACAAAAACAAAGTTGAAACTTTTTAGTGGTTGTGCTTGTATATGAGCAACAAACTAGTCGTATGTTTCGATTTTCGTTTGTAACTGTGTTTATTTTGCAACTAGTTCTAAGTTGTTAAAGATACTTACTGTTGTAATGTTGTTCAGTAGTTGTTAGATATTGTTACAAGTGTTTAGTTAGGAATGTTTGTCAGAGCTCTGTGCGGTGCCCCCCCGAATGCAGCTCCAGGGACACCCCCAAAGCACAGGGGGAGCCTCTGCCCTTCCCCAGACAACTCAAAACTGAGAGCACCACCCAGCGCTTTCATTGGAGGACACGGCCACCCAATCAGAACACGGCGGGAAGGAATGATTGGTGTAGAGAGCACCCCGCTAAGAGCCAATGAGAACCCGAAGAACACACCAATCAGGGAAAGGATCCAAAACGGACCAATCCCTGAGGGGACTAAGGCTTTAAAAGGGACTGACCACCCTCACTGAGGAGCTTCGCCCTCAGGAACTGGACTGTCCTGAGGGGTGGGCTGTGTGCACGTTTTTGTTACTCTGACTTGCCGTGAGGGGCTGGGACTAGCCCAGCCTCCTGTTCCTGTAGCTGATTTTACAACAATAAACGATTCGCCATTCCTTTTTAACATCTTTGGACTTATGGCCTCATCATTAAACTTGCAACATTGTAACACCATCAAATAAACCCACATCTGCAGGTAGGGGAGGAAACATTCATTTCTCAGGCTAGCTGTAAAGGGAAAAGACAGATACAAGTAACTGTGAGAACTTCACCAGGATCCTGGGAGCCTGGCAAAGGGAAACCAGCCAGATGTCACGCTGGCAAAGCGATCAAAGGGAGTGCAGTAAATGCAAGTCATCTGCTAACAGCAATGTAGCACTGACCAGAGGCCTGGACATAACAGAGAAACACAGCTAAAAATACATACAGTCGCTGTTATCAGCTCTGTGAGTGAACAATTATTTTCCATCCAGGCATTTATATACTGTTTACTGTGCCCTGCCATTCAAGATATTAAGCAAATGCCCACTATACAAATCAAGCCTTTATTTGTACTTCATCTGCTACAAAAAGATATCTGTGATTTGATACACTGCTGTATCACACTGAGCACGTACAGACATATCAGAAAAGTGGGATGGGAGTTGACTCTGCTCCGATTTCATGGTACTGAGAGCAAACCAGTCATTTTGTTCTGTGTGCATTCAGCACCTAGCACAATGGAGCCTCAGTGCAGGGCTGTGACTCCTACGCTCTATGATGCAAATAATCAATCATTTAACATTCCCAGACCTCTGCAAGACTTCCAGCATTTAAAAATAACTGAAATTCTGTCTAAGTCTCCAAAAGTGCCTCAGTCAGTTTGGGTTGTGGGCACTCAAGAGTCTTCAAAAAAAAAAAAAAAAAAATCAGTAGTGCTAATTCCTCATCTCCAACAAAAGGATACACACAGGAGAGGAAAAGAAAGCCCACTAATCTGTTGAGCCTTTTTCCTTAGCCATTACAGGCAGAGCAGTAATGTCTGTGACACTGTCCTTGTACGTGCTACCAAAGAATACAAGAGAGGCTTTGAAACGAATCCTTTTGCAGTCAGCTTTGCCCAGATCAGAGCTCTGGACAGCAAGCCCCAGTGCATTGATGCAGTTCACAGGCGCTGCCGGGGTCGACACCACAAGAAGGCACAGAGCCGCTTAATTAATTGCTCCCTTTCTGTGACTGTATTTCTCTTTGCCCAGTTCTCTGGGAAAATCTGAGAGCTTAATGTGGAGCCCAAGAGAATACCCACAGCACTCCTTCCAACACACTGAAACTCATCAAAAGCCAGGGCCCCATCCTGCTGAACACTGAGCTTGCTCACCCCAGCCCAGTGAAGGGCCCCGTCGCTTTTAGCTACAGGCTCCCAGGAGTCCTCTGGCCACCAAAGCAGTACCTGCAAGTGTTGCTGGGGCACAGCCATCCTCTGCATGGATGGTGGAGGCTCACTGTTGCACAGGCCCCACTTGTGTTCTCCACCCTATGAACAGCCAGAAAGGGAGAAACATCCCCCTTTCACCTTTATTTCCCACACTACTAAAACAGTCTCCAGAAGCAGCCACCTTTGGGAGCTTTCTGCCATGCAAAATGAAAGCTCATTATGTTTGAGTTCATTGACATTTCATTATAGAGGAAGCGAGAGGAACCAATAGAGAAGTAATAAGTATCCGTACCCAAAGCTGCTTCAAATCATTCTTTTAATTAAACACATGCAATGTTTCTAGGCCTCAGCGTCTCTGCCTTGCTGGCAACTTTTACAGTGCAATCCAAATAGAATTAATTGTGCTGATGGTTTCCAAGCCAGGAATGGATTGTGCTCCTTTTCTGAGCCTGGACATCACGCTGCTACCGAGGTAATAAAGACTTACTTGTGCTGTTGAACCAAGGGCATATAACTCTGAACAAGGCTATTAATCAAGAAGATGCAATCCCTGCACAGTCAGCTTACAACCAATGCCAAGGTCACACCACACAGTAGTGACACAGCTGGAGGCAGAAGCCTATTCCTGTGACTCAGGGCTAAGCACTAAACCACACCAGTACACACAGAGAGCAAAGATGTTTTTCAAAACTTCATCACCCCAGTTATTTCTATGTAAGCCATAAAAATACATTACCAATATGGCAGAGGGGGAACAACTCATCTTCACGGTGCCCTTGCAGTCACCCCAAAATACAACACATGCCTATGTAAACACAAATATATTGATTACTCTGGCAGCATCTGCAGTGACAAGTTAAGCTGAACACTGACTTGTGCCAAATGTGATCTTTGGCCATGCTAAATGAACACAGCATGTAAGCCTTCAACACAGTGTCTTCCCCTGCACCATAATCCACCAACCCCTCCCTGCCACACACACACCAAAATCTAGACTGCATGAAAATCCAGAAACAATAATTTCTAACCCCAATACAAAACAACACAGCATGTCAGCAGAGGAGGAAAGACCCCCAGCAAAGTGACCCTAAAGCCCAGGAATTTAGCTTTATCTACCCTTTGTCCTTTCTCTCAGGAAGGGAAGAAGTTAATAAAAGTGAACCATCTGATTTAATTCCACTCTGTTCTGGCATGACCATATTCATTCCAAGCATGGAGGACCTGCCTGCTCCACTGAAATAAGCGGGTGATTTTGCTCAGCTGCCAGAACACACCAGTTGGCTGCAGTGCTTGACCTGAACATGAATGGGATTGTTCAGGGATGCTGAAATTTGTCTGTTGAAAGATGTTCTGGCCGTGTGCACAAAACCACGCACACAGACAACCATTCAAAATATTAGCCCAATGTTTCCCAGGTCTAACTTTTGGAGGAGCTGGAAGCCTAGAACTCCTAATGACAATAGCAAGGTACAGATGCCCAGCAGTGCGGAGAAGAGGCAGAATATTTTAAAACCTTGAGCGGGGTAGACTGTGTTAAAAAATACCTGTTGGAGTTGGACAGAAATATCTGGGTTTTAACCTCAGTGTAAAAATAATACTCCCATTACTATTGTTTGGTGGTTTGGATTCTGCCCAATGAAAATGCACATTTCTGTTGAAAAGGCAGCAGAAGGGACTGAATTTTACCAAGAAAAATGAGTTTTGAAAGACTCCTCATAGGCCATTTCTGCTTGCCCTCTGGGGAAATAAAGGTGAGAAAAGCTGCATCTTGACAAGGACTTTTGTAGCAGTATGTGAGGCTCAGGCCTGGGCAGCAGAGCTGGTGTGCTGAGTGCTGAGGTTTCGGCTCATGCTGCGATGAGATGGGACTGTACTTCCTTTTGTAAGCAGCCAAAAATAAATACATAAATTAAAAAAAAAAAAAAAAAGCTGTCTAAGTTCCCAGACAGGGACTGGGAAGTGCCAACTTCCCCCTGCAGCCAGTCAGACTGAAGTACTGCAGCAGCTTCTCTCGCTGCAACCTCCAAAGGGCAGGGATCCACGGTGCCCACGAGGTCGCGTGCGCACAGCACCCTCCTGCCACGCTCCAGGACCTGCTCTCCCCCTGCCACAGCCTCTGCTCCAGCTTCAGCGGCACAAAACAGAAGATGGGACATGGATCCTTCCCAGGTCATCCCCCTCTGCTTGAGTATGATCCAGGCACACTTGAGTAATTAACAACTAAGTGACCCATATACCCTAATTATCTGGCAAAGCAGACAGAAGTTTGTTTATTAAACCTCACAGCAGAGCTAGACATTGGATTGTTAATCTACAGATGGCAGAAGAATAGGGGAAAACTGAGACAAAGGACAAAAGAGTTACTCAGAGTCTTACAAGTTGTCTGCTCCAGGCTCAAAGACCTCATCAGCCTGGGTCCTCCACCCTTTTATGCAACAGTGTTGTACTTCATTGTCAGTGGAGTCCTGCTTTGTCCTAGTTTTGATATTATTGTTTCTAATTCAAGTCAATAAAATGACCGATTAGCAATGAAAACTCAAGCTGAGTTGATGAAAGCCACCAGAGTAGTTGAGGATCTATTCAAATAATCATTTCCCATGCTCTAGCTAACAGAGGTATTCTACAAAGGAGAAATACAAAATGTTTCAAAGATTTAAATAAAACAGGTAGCTAAGATATTTTTTTTTTCAAATTTAATCATTCTCTTGACTCCCACTCTAAGGCATTAAAATACATTACCAACATGTTGGGGGGGAACAACTGGATTAAATCTTTTTCCTTTCAAAGTGGAAAAAACTCATGTTCTTTAAAAACTGCATTATAACAGCCAGGAAGAGGCTATTTAATGTTAATTTTTTCATTTCTCAGATGAACATTGTTTTTATGAACTCTGCAAGTATCAATCACAAGATGAAAAAGCATCAGCGGGTGCATTATTGAACAAAGGGAGTCATGGTTCAGGCCACATTCCAAAGTTTGGGTGTAACTATTTAAAACCTCCAAAGCCTAAACAAAGTAAGCAACTGTATCCAAAAAATTACTGAAATCCATATAAAATGCACCACACTTCAGCTAACTACAACGTATATTCTAGATTCTATTCTACTCCAAGACAATGACAGCAAATCCAAGAACTTCAAGGCATGTGCTAATAGACTTGTGCATCTATTTTAAGGAAAGCTGTGGGAGCAAATAAGGATGAAGCTGCCTGACTTCCCATCTCATTCTGGAGCCGCTTCCCAAGGCACAGAGACTCCTTGAGAAGCAGGAGCTGCCTGGACACAAGGCAGGTTCATGCTCTCATAAGCTATCAGGTTTGCCATGGCATTGTTCTGCCACTGATGGTCAGCTGAGCAGCCCGCAGGCTTCTTGCCTGCCTCAGTCACAAAGTAAAATAAGCCTGCAGAAGTCACCATGAATGTGGCTACTATGGTGCAGGAACATGTGGGGAGAGGGCTGTGACAGGCCTGCTGTCACTCACAAAGCCACAGCTTCTTAAACCCCTGCAGCTCTCAGAGCGTCATCTGGGCACACGGATGAAGTGGAGCTGCAAGGCCCTACACACACATGGGATGCTGGGTTCTCCTGACACAGATCCCACAGCACCTACCACGGACTGGAAGAGGGATGATGAGGTATTGAGAGAAGGAAAAGGGAATATGCACTGGATAGAAACATACTGGTTCAACTTAGCTTACTTGTAAAATGAGGACCAAGAATCCCAGCTGAGGACACCTTTCACCAGATGAGCATAAAACTGTTTTTTCTCTTGCTACCTGCATTTGATTTTTATAGCAAGGAGATAACACAAAGAGCACATAGTCCAAGACTGCTGCGACTGCATTCAGCCCTCCATGTGAGGATCACAGAACATGGCCGAACTGCAGCTATCCTCAGCAAACATCACCATGCTCGCAAGCAGATTACCTGCTCACCCTCCCAAAAAGGTGGAGAGGAAGAAAGGACCAACAGGATATCCATGTGGACTGCAAAGCTCCAACTACCCAAGCAACTCTAGACTCACTCTTGTACCTACAGAGTTCACGTATTTGGCCTCCCAGTAATACCAAGTCATTAACAATCACTGCAGCAGTCATGAACCAGACTGAAGTATGCAATAATTGATTAAAACCAGACATGCCACGGTTGCTTTTTATAGATCCAATTAAGTGTCAGCCTAATTAATGGAAGTTAGTGCACTAATTATAAGAGTCTGCATTATGACTCAGACTCAAACAAATGTTGTGCAAGAAATGTAAGAAATTTTTTTTCAGACGTCCAAGATAAATAATTACACTTATTTTTGTTACTTCTTAGCAACAGGAATGTTATACAACTGGACATCATTCCTGCAGCTGCATTCAGAAGCATTTAAAATTGTACAGTGCAGAGCAAATATTTGTTTAAAGACAATGCAATCTGTTTCATCATTAGCAAGTCATTTTGGAATCAAATTTTAAGAGCGTGTGTTGCCAGACTGCTGAGAATGAAGCCTCTTTTATGGAAGGCAGCCTCAAACACATCTCTTTTGAGCTCTGCAGTGTTTTCTTGAACATCAAAATGACAGCTCTCTCTCTCTTTCTCCATCCTCCATGCTTTGAAAAACACTGAAGTACTGGCATTTTAAAAGTGAAATCAGTGTGATTTTAGTACCTTCTACAAACAACAGGAAATCCACTGAGTTCAGCTCTCTACAAACTCAGGCAGACACAGCCAAAATAGTCTGGATGACTGAAATGCTTTTTAGGCCCTCTGCAATCTCCAAAACCAGTTGCAGGATTGCAGAGAATACCTGGACTAGGCAGAAGAGCAGCAGAATGCATGATGGCGTAGCAATCAAGGGGATGTGCTTGAGGAGAGGTGATTAGTTACCCTGCATCTAAACCAAGTTTGATAAGTAGGTGTTAGCAGGCAGAAGTCAGAATGAAAGGCTGAGATTTTAAGTTAGCAGGAAAACACAAGTCCTGGGGATGTTGAACTGAAATTGAGCTAGAGAGATAATCCACCAAGATGGTATTATGCCTGAAAGAGGTGGAGAGGACAATGAGAACAAAGGCAAGAAAAAAACTCAGAAGAAAATTACTTGGGCTGGAAGGGACCTCAGGAGGTCATTGGTCCGGTTTCCTGTTCAAAGCAGGGTCAGCAAGGCGGCCAGACCGGCTCAAGGCTCCACCTAGCTGCGCCTCTAATGAAGAGCACAGAGTTTCTTTCATCAATCTTCTTCAATGCTTGACTGATTTCTCCATCATTTCCCCCCCCATGTCAAATGAGAACTTCACTTTTCTCAACCTACCCATATTGTCTCTTGTCCTCCTGTCATTCACCACGGCAAAGAGCGGGCCTGTCTTCAGAGAACCTCCTTGCAAGTCCTAACAGGCTGCTGTTAGATTGCGCCTCAGCCTTTTACCCATCTGCCGGGAACTTCAAGAGAATGTGAGATGAACAAGAGAGGAGGAACCTAGTAAAGGCTAGATATGAGAGAAAAGAAACAGGGCTAAGGAGGGCAAGGAATGATGAGATAACTTATGCTGCCATTTAGGGAGGGGATAGCTCCCAGAGGTTTTAGGAAAAGCAATTTTATTTACGCTCATGATGCAAAAGGCAGAACAGACAGTGCCTGGGATGAAATGTGGCACAAGGGAAAAACACTGATGTTGAACTATTAACAAGAGGGGCTGAAAAGAGAGGAGCAGGTACAGCCTGTGGGAAAGGAGAAGAAAAAAACTGCAGCCAGCAAGCTGTACTTCTTGACAATTGGCTTTGGCTCTCTCCAGTATCCCTCTGAATCATCTTCAGCTGTCACAGACCCTCCAGCCCAGTTCAGGTCCCCAAAGGGGCCTCTGTCCTCACCAGAGGATCAGGGGAAAAGGAAATACCACATGGACTTCACAGCAAACCAGTGACATTTAAAAGCAGATATCAGGACACAGACAGCCCTACACTTCTACCACACACACTGGTTACTGACTCATCGGAGACAGAGGAGACTGAAGGGGAGAGCTGTATTACTGAATAAAGACTTTTCTGGAGACCTTAAAAAGCCCATAGATTTACAGCAGCTGACAATGATTCAGACAGGCTGAGCAGACAACCTAGATGCCGTCACTAAGATGAGGCACAATGAAATGAGAAGTTGTGCCAAGTAGGCCGTTTGTGTCACACTGAGAGACAAGATGAACTCCTCTGACCTTGCCTTCAATAACAAGCATACATAGCACAGCAGACCATCAACAAACACAGGAACATCTCTCTTCCCACTTTTCCTCAAAGAAAAAACTCACCAACTATAAATGGCTCACTGTTGTCTCCTGTGATCAGGAACAGCATCCCTAGCAACCCTGCCATGAAGCAGAGCTCTGGACAACACACAAGCATGGGCATTCAGGTGATAGTCTGTGGTCTGCAGACAAACTCTCTGCAAGGACATAGAAGATGTGATTCCAGACTTATCTGGTAAGTCTTCTGCATAGCTCCTTTTCCAGCCTTTTCCAGCCACAGCTTGGAAATTGCTCATGAGCTCTGAAAAGCTAAAAGCTAACCCCAAAATTACATGACTGCTTACTTGAACTTCTGTTCCCCTTCTACATACACCCTCCAAGCACAAATTCCTACCTGCCTCTCATACCTATCCTGCTCCACCTCTGCTTTCTAATGGACTTCTGCAGGATCTGTGTCTCTCCCAAGTCCTACAAGTCACAAGAGAATATGTGTTAAGACTGGATGGGGAAGGTTCTCCTCAGCATTCTTATCTCAGTCTCCTCCCACAAATTCTCAGGAACAAAGTGTTCTTGAGAGCCTTAAGACTGCAACACTCAACATTATATTTAAGCTAAAGGTAATTTTTGAAGACTAGGTAATTTTATAAACATGAAAAATTTAGTCTGGCTGAAACAAAGGGTAAATTTCATGGAATCAAATCCAAAACAGATAAGTCTTTACTGTTTTACCAGATTTGTTTATTGGGAAGACCAGAATATTTCCATTTTGGAGGTGGAAGACTCACTTTTTAGACTCCAAGGGTGAAAGTGTCAGGTCTGTCAAAGAGCGAGTTCTCCTTCATAATGGGTTTGGTCATCATCTACACTGAATTTTCCCAATAAATTAACTAAATTAGTACACTGAGTAGCTGGCATGAAATCAGCACAACAACCCTTATTTGAAGGCATATTTTTCTGAGCAGTTGCAATGTGGATTCTCCTCAGACATGGTACTTAAGCCAAATCACTGCTGGCCAGCTGGACTGCTGATAGAGCCTGTCAGAGACCAGATCTCAGGCAGGTAGCACTGCAGTTGATTGCCACGTGCCAAGGAGGTTCCTCATGAACTTATGGTGACTTTAAAAACACTTTTACAGTGATCAGTTACTGTGGAGTGGAAACCTTCTGAAAACAGGAGGGATAAAATCCTAGCTTTGGAAAATGTGAATTTAAAGATTGGCCTTTTCATCTGGGAGTTCTGACCTGTATTTCTAATGGTATTTGCTGCCCATGCCTCATATGCAATGTTGAGACACAGTGCTGGAGTTTTTTTTATGTAATCACTGTTGCACAGTTTAACTGGCTGCTGATAAATAGCTGCAGTGAAATTGTTCGAAGGGCAATTTTTGCATACAAATCAAAACATATAAATTTTTTCAGAAATTTCTTTTCTGCCTGGTTTATTCTCCCTGAGAGACACAGTCACTTCTCAGACCAGCTCAGTCTCTGTGATATGCTGAAATACCCAAGCCAGACACTCTTGATAGACAGGATGTTTCTCATGTGGTGCCCTGTCTGCTGCGGCCAAAGCACAGGTCACTTGGCAGCCCAAGACTGGCGTCATCTCAGATATTAGCTGGGGAAAGTTAATGAGGAAGAGGTTTGTTTAACTGAAGGGGGGGAGATCTGGGTCCCTGGAAGATGGGATGACGAGTTTGTATGTGTTAGACTTAATTGACAGTCATATGTTGTGACCTTTACTGAAAGACATAATTCTACAATTCAAGTAAGTCCAAAGAAAGAACACGGATTCTAATGATCAACCTGAAATACAATCTCACTCTATTACATCAGGCTGTACCCCTTAAATAGTACACAGTCTGCTCTAAGATAGAGCAGAAAGCTGAACTCAGCAGATTACCTGTCTGGTAAATACTTTTTCCATTGGTATCACTCAGATGCACCTTGCTCTCTAAGGATGGATAAATAAAAAAATCAGCGCTCTGCAGAATGCAGTACATTACAGCTTCATGTTCCTAATTTACAGCAGTGTGTTGTTTTTACAGGCATTTTGAATGAATCCAGGGCCATCTAAATTTAGATGTGTTTATTCATAATGGAGCATAGCTGTTCTGGGAACCTGCTCCTTTTATTTTTATTTTATTTAAGTACACTGAGTTTTTGAGATCTGCAGCTCAAGAGGTATTGAATCCCTTCAGTCTTCAAAAATATATGAAGCTCTTCTAGATGCAAAAGCACTGCACTGATACATCACACAGCATTAACTCTCTAGATGCTATGAAACCCTCCAGAGCATAGAATCATTGAATTGTTTTGGGAGTGACCCCAAAGACAATGCTGTTCTAACTCCCCAGCTATGGGCAGGGACATCTCCTACCCCAGGTTGCTCAAAGCCCCACCCAACCTGGCCTTGAACACCTCCAGGGATGGGGCATCCACAGCTTCTTGGTAAACCTGTGCCAGTGCCTCACCACCCTCAAGTAAAGAATTTCTTCCTAATATCTAATTTAAACCTTTCCTCTTTCAATCTGAAGCCAAACCTCCTTGCCCTGTCACTCCATGCCCTTGTCCAAAGCCCTCCTCAGTTCTGTTGTAGCCCCTTAAGTACTGGAAGGGGCACCAAGGTCTCCCTGGAACCTCCTCCAGGCTGAACAAGCCCAGCTCTCTCAGCCTGTGCCCACACAAGAGGTGCTCCAGCCCTCTGTCTAGGCTGGCCTCTCACTGCACCCATCATCCAGCCACTGCCAGTCAGTCCATTTCTGGCAGATCACCATGGCAGATATCTAACGGATACCACAATTACCAGTTTGGAATATCCCACAGACAAAGACGAAAACTTCCAATTTTGCTCACCCTGCCATTACTTCCAAATGGAGCTGGCCAGAAACCGTCAGGAAGGCAGGCACATTGAAGAAATGGGTCCCTTCTGCAGACTCCTTTGCCTCTCTTGATGTCTGTAACAATGAGCAACGAGTCAGACCATTGGTGTTTAAATAAAAAGCACAGCACCTGCCTCATTTTCCCTCTTTTCAAAGCATTGATTTTCACTTTCCTACCAAGATGAACAGAGAGGAGGAAGAGAAGAATCTCTATCATTTGCAGCTTGAAGCTTCATACAGCATTGCCTTCAAAATTCAATTTCAAGCCTGATGAGACAATTGAGGAGTGTTTTCTGTGTCAGTCCCACTGACTTCCAGAAAAAACTTTAAAAACAGTGTTATTTTCTTTTCATGGGGAAATGAATTTGTTTCCACTGGAAAAAGATAAATAGTAATCAAAAAAAGGGCAATGTAATATCCTCTTAAGATTTGTTATTCAGTTTTCAAAAATATCACAACTGAAACAATATTAACTTGGAGACATCACGGCTTACATATTATATAGGCAGTGAAAAATAAACTGTTTCATTTCAGCTTTTGCGTGCTTTTTTCAGATCATCAGATATTTTAAGCATAAAAATCTACAAGTAATAGAAAATTTAGCAAGTTCAGTGTTCCATTATGAAAAACCTCAAAAAAAAAAAAAGTCCCAAGAGACAATAGGCACAGATTTTAAAAAAGACACACAAAAATTCATCTGGAAACAAGAATAACCTTTGATATTTACTGCGGGTGTCAAGCACTAGAACAGGTTGTCCAGAGAGGCTGTAAAGTCTCCATCTGGGGAGATGTAAAAAACTCAGCAGTGGAGTACTGGGCAACTTGCTCCAGCTGACCCTGTTTGAGCACATTGAGATGGATTAGATGATCTCTGGAGGTCACAACTCAGTGACTTTTAAAGAAACATGAAGAAAAATGATATTGTGTTTCAACATCTTGTATATTTCAATGTCATCTGTAAACTTTAGAAGAGCCAAAGGTTCAGGAGAAAAACAGAACGGAACTTCAAAGCCAATCTGAGGTCTGACTGATCTACATTCACTTCCAAATGAAGACTTTCTTCTGAAATAAGTTTGAAATACCCACTTTTCAAGGTGTAGTTCCTACGAGTCATGCTAAGTGTTGCTAGTTCAGCTAAGTATGCCACTGCCTCCAGCCACCCCACTCCCCAACTTGCTCTGTCACAGGGAGCCTTGTTTGCCAGCCTTTGATCATCTACAACCTGCCATTTTTCTCAATGAGCTTGAAGGTGTTGCTTTTGTTCTCAAAAAGCTATGCTGTTCATCACAAAGATAAAACAGTGACTTCCAAAAACCTCAGATCACAAGGCAGCTTTATCTCTTCACAGCATCACACCGAAGAAAAGAGCAAGCCTGCCTTGTTCCACAGAGATCAATGGAAATATGACAATCTGTGGCTGTAACCCCAGGACTGCTTCCTTTGTTTCAGAGGTTTTGCAATTCTAAAAAAACCCAAACACCAAACTCCAAGGATGCAGAAGCAAGCCCCTACTGTTTTCATCAAATAAACCCAGAGCATTTGCTCAAAAACAATAAGGATATTAATAAACATCAGACATGCAGCCCCAGACCCATGACCAGAACACCAAAGAGAAGAGCCATGGTTTCTGATTTCTCTTTCCCTGCAAACTTAGTTCAGTGACATTCCTTGCTTCACCAGTGAAAAATCCCATCTAATCCTGTAGGATGCAACATCTAAACAATGAGAAAGAGACAAACTGCAAGCGAGAAAAGAACAAGAAATCAGCCACAAAATCTCAATGCTTCCCCCTAAATCCACAAACAGGATACAGCTGTCTCCAGGAGCTGGGGCCTCATTTATTTATAATGATTTTGTGTCATTTTTCATTCTCCAAATCAGATGTGATCTCAGAGAGACATAAGGAAAATAGAAACACAGTAAGTGACTGGAGAAAGTGAGACAATCTACAAGTCAACTGAGCTTCTGAAAATCTGCAGCTTGTTGGAGAGGTCACTGAGAGATCCCAAGATGTATGTCTGCATTATGAGCAGCTCCTGAACGGCTTCTGACAGAAGGTGAAGAGTAAACACAGCAATATTTAGATAAAATTTTACTGCCCCATCACCATCTGATCTTCTCCCCTCTCCACAGCTGCCCACTTGCTCTCCCTCATCCTAAGGCACAATACTCCATACAGTGAGTGTTGTGAGCTGCAACACAGCTCATGCAGAAAAATTTTCTATGTAGGAAAACTTAAATGCCTCCCTTTTTGTTCAGAAGGGACACTTTCAGCAAGGGGAGATTCCACAATTAGCAGCTGCACATTTCACAGGTACAAGTATCAGCTAATCCACCAGAGGTGGTTCCTCCACTTTTACACATTCGAGCACAGGCCAGTATTCCCAAGTGCCTGTGCCCCAGATTGATGCTCAGCCTTTTAGATCAAGATGGCTTCTTTAGTATATGAAACCACAGCCACTGGTACAAGACAAACAAATAGTAGGGGACATTATCCTTTCACTGCTGAGATTGGTTTTCATGTCCATGACTAGCAAAACAAAGCAACACAACCCTGTGGTGCTCTTACTTAAATCAGACGGACGCTTCTCCCAATTCCCAAGCCAAAACACGGACTTGAGGGGAGGGGAACTATGGGTTTCCTTTCAAGCTCTTTCCATCCCAGAGTCAAAAACTACCTAAATTACAATGGGGGAAAAAGGAGAGGGAATTTGTATGAAACATCTTGGTGTCTCAGAGTAAACGTGCTATAAACATACTAGTATTTGACGTCAACTTCAAAGGCTTTTTATTCTCCTCCTAAATACAAGAACAACTGGATTTAGTACCTGTTTTGTTCTCCATCTCCTCAAATGTCTAATGATTTAATTTAAAATTATTCCCTTTGATGTCAGTCTTGTATTAACTTCTCCTTGAGGCAATTAGCTTCAGGAGAGTATAAACTGTTTGATTCTGTCTTACACTCTATGCAAGCCAAAAGCATGAAGGGATCAGAGAAGACTTGAAAAGCTCATAGAAATCATTGCTATAGCTCTAACCCAGGCCCACACCACCATGCTGCTGCAGCTTCCCAGAAATACATCTTTAATCCAGATCTGCCCTCTGTGACACCCCATTATAAACATGATCAGTTTTTCCTTTCTAGGCAACCCCTGCAAAATTCCAAACGTCCAAGAAGTCCTCTTTGCACTTTCAGTCCTAATTCTGATCAGATGGATTTGCTCTGAGGAATAGCAGCTGGGTCTGCTGAGACACATGTCTCATAAATATGTACTGGAATGCAGAACGTCTCATAAATACGGACTGGACAGGCGGATATGAATCAGGTAGAAATGAGCAGAAACTGGGAGAGTTAGAACATGAAAAAGCAAGCCGTCCCTCAGCCCAGGTCCAGCTTACCCTGAACCCTGCAGAGAACATCTCTTAAGTACCAATATCCCAGGAAGTGGCTGCCTCCCAGACTGTCACAAATCTCTAAGAGGGAAAACACCTTACAGACTAATACTGCTGCATCTGTGATTCTCCCCAGCAGGTCCCAGCTTTCTTCAGTGCTGACAAGGATATTTTTCAGTAGCACCAAAGGGATGGTAGGAGTAAGTTTCTGCATCTTCAGCAGCAGGTACATAGTGCTGGTGCCACAGCTGGTACAGCCATAAACTTGCACCTTCAGGAACCTAAAAACGTTGACATTCACTCCTGTGAGCGAGGGGTAAAAAACGCCCTAAAGCCCAACACCATACAATCTCCAGATGCATTTTAGAGAACAACTATACCTGGATGGTTCTTCAGGTTTATACAGTTAAATAGCCTTTCAAGTAATGAAATGGCCTGAACCAGACCCTGGGTTCAGCCAAACACCATCCAGGTGCCATGAGGTGTGTATGTGGGAAGAGACAAGCCTCACACTGAGCACATTTTATCTCAGCTGGAGCCATCAGGTAGAGTGCAGCGCTCCTGCAGCACACCACTCTGCATGTAGAGAGTGGTCCCAGGAAGGAATACAGCCACAGGCAATAAAAACTGCACGTGAGATCTACTTTAAGGAGCTGTGAATGCATGATACAGCTGTTATGCTTTGGAACTCACTGCATGCTGAGTTCTCTTAAAAGGCTGCAGCTGGGCAACAGAATAAGTGGCTGTGGAGACCCACATTGGAGTGTCCTGGACCAGACAGGCTCTTACAGAGCACAGAGAAGCCTCCACCTTCTCCACAGCAGCTGAGAGTGGCCATATAAAGACAATTTTCCAGAGAGCAAAGTGGAAAAGAGAGCAAGAGACTCAGAAAGCAGGGAGTATTCAACACTGCAGACAGAGTGGGAGGCTACTGAAAATAGCAGGGAACAGATAGGCAGCTGGGTCACAAGGACAAAAGTAAGGAGAATTTCCTAGGATGCAGCCACAGAAGAGGATAAAGTTTCTTGCAACATACAAAGCTGCTACGGATTTTAGACTTCAGAAGAAATAAAAGAGGAAAAATAAGAAAAAAAAAAAGGAAAGAATCTGTGGTAAAGTGGAGGTGCTAAAACTGCTGGTATAGAGGAACTGTTTTCAGATTAAAATAGAATAAGGGCTATCTGCCCCTGCTGATCTGCATTCTCCCTATTTCAAAAATTACCTCATCCTGCTTTGGATGATACTAAAACACTGTTTTCAAGAGTCAAAGCTCTTCTAGTATTTTCAACATATTTACTTTACAGAAAGAAGAACAAACAAGATGCTTTCTCTCCTACATGCTCCCACCACAGGAAGACACTGCTGACAGTGCAGAAAGCCACAAGCAGGTGGTGCTCACGTGGGGTTAGGGTCTGCCTAGTTGTCTTCACTCTTCTGGCAGTTTCTCAAACCTACACTTCCCACGTGGAGAAGATTCCTCTGGAGTTGTTACCATCTTGTGACTTATTTATTCTTTAAAATGTCCTCTGCTTACTGCACTCTTTTCAACTTTACAGTACTTCATTTTGATAACATTTAGTTGATTTCCCCAGCAGAGAGGCAATATTGATTCTCCCCCATCTCACATCCTAATATGAGAGCATCCCAACCAAAGCTATGTACAGACTAATCAGTACATCAAAAACCAAACAAAGATAATGAGGAAGCTGAACATATAAACAACACCAATCCTACAGGATTAAGAGTTTTAGGAATCAAAGACCATATTTCAAAAAGCCTTTTCATTCTAACTTCAGATACATTTTTCTCCATCTCTTCAATTCACAAGTAAAAACATATTCCTACTCTCTTCACTTTCCCTCACTTCAAAAGAATGCACAGGCCTGAGCAGCCATCAGACATTAGTCAGGGGATTAAAATTGTGCCAGTAAGAGAAAACAGCTATTTAAAGGTAATAGTTCACAGTGGGTGCAAATGCAGCCTCTACTTGAGTCCTAAAGGCTATTCAACTAAAGTGTTCAACTTACTCCACCTGCAGCAGGTCAGCTGAACTGGTGAGACCATTAGTTCTATACACTGCCCAAAGGAGCTAAAAACCCCACCAAAACCCAAAAGGCAGAAAAAACCCACCCTGTTAAGAGTAGATGTATCATAGCTAGTACAAACTCAGGAGCAGTAGGACACCAATTCTGGTTGCAGCTAGAAGATAGGTCTTAAAACTTAAGGAACAGGATTTAAATATTTTTTGAACCTGAAGAACCTAATTTGAAGGTTGTTTTCATCAATTCGCATCACCATAAATCTTAGCTCCTCCTCAAATACAAAAGGAATATGAATTTATTTTCTCCCTTGTTCTGTTCTAACAGTGAATTAAAAGCTAGTTTAAAAAGTGACTGAATGCAGCAGACAAGAATGTCTTGACAGCTGGTTTGGTTAAAAGCACATGAAGATTCTGGGCTTTGCTGCAAATACCACACCCTTATTATTATTATGTCTGACACTCTTCTGTCACACTTACTTTGTGTCTGACAGAATCCCATGCATGGTCCAAGGCAGGCCTAATCTTCCCCACGTTTTCACTGTCAAAAAACAGTGTCACTGCTCCAGTGGAGTGAAGTGATCCCAGCAGGATAGCAGGCAGTCTTAGATGTCTGCTAGCCAGGACCAGTTATGAACGGGGCTTTGCAGAAACAAAACTAAGTCCTAAATGAGGCCAGACAACGAAGCTGTACTCAAAGAAGAAACACGAAATCAGGGAGAACTTCCCTCTTCCCAGCAGCAAGTGGGTTTGTGAAGCCCTTCCTTTATGGCACAGGCCATTTAAAGGGGTCTGGCTGGGCACTTACAGCACACCCTTCAAGCACAACCGCAGTTACATGTCTCCACGACAGGTATTATTCACACCTCAGCAATCCCACTGGAGAGGAATAAAAGATCTGCCTTGAACCATGCACTTAGATAAGATCCAGTTTATACAAGTTGCAGTCTCACAATTTAGCACCTCTTTCAACACTTGCATCAGGGCTTCTGTCACTACCAGCCACCTACGCTGTAGTCCTGCATCCTCTACAGCTTTCAAGTGGATACAATTTGTACCGAAGACGCAATACACTGTACAGCTGCAAACTGCATAATGTTTCCATCATTAAGTGTCACTTGTTTTCACGTCTTAATTTGCATGCAACAGCCTGGAGTGAACCTTGGGTAGCATTAAGGCATCTCAATTAAACAGGAACAATTTAGTTTAGCTAATCAGCCCTATTGTCCCAGCAAGCAAAAAGCTGAGCCATATGTACTGGTCTGGAAGGGAACCACTGGTAGCACAGGTTAGACCTTGAGATCCTGGAGAACAAGTAGACAGAAGCTTTTTTTGTCGTGAGGCTGTGCAGAGTGGAAGACACGATCCCACAGCAAGTAACTGCTACCTCAACAATTTTTCTTTTGCTTACAGATGAATCACCAGCAAAGCAGGAGCCAATACGCATGAGTGGCAATGGATGGCGGTGTTTGAGACAGAAGAGTGAATTTCAGATACAGAAGTATAAAACACAGATGGAATTCTGTATGATTAATGACTCTGGGATCAGGAATCATGAGAAATCTGTGGGGGAGGTCTTAGTGGTTATGGCTGTGTTTCAGCTTCACAGGAGGTTCTGACCCATGATGTGAAATACTCTTATAATGATAGACTGTGGCAGGAATTTGGTGGTTATGGGGAGGCTTGACAATATCGGGGGAGAATTCTGACATACAACAGGAGTAGCTTGTAGGGAGGAACCAGTATGTACACACTGAAAAGGAGCTTTGCCTTTTTTTTTTTTTTTAAGGATTATCTCATGATTAATTATATTCTTTGTTTCAAAGCTAAGAAATATTTGAGTGTAGTAGTGTGTCCTGAATGACCCATCCCATCTCTTGGGCTCTTATGATCACATCACTCTGTTTACTAAGATGTTCCACCTCGCTCCATTATTCTTTGTAAACTTTTCCACAGCACCAGGGACAGAACAACCTCATCAGTACAAAAGGTGCTGATTAATGCACAAAATAGCAATAAAAAATAATATATCTGTTTAACTGTCTAAATTATTCATTGAAGCAAAGGATTGCTATATTAAAAAAAAATCACAGAAGTACATAAATGGATTTTATAAACATTTCCTCTAACCTTTAATAACTCAGGAATTGCTTTGCAAAAAAAAAAAAAAAAAAGAAAAAAACCAAAACAAACTTTATGCAACCCTTCTTACCTCAATTTGAAAGAGTTCCCCAGCACCTTCACAGTCATTGGATGTAATTATGGGGGTATGAACATGCACATATCCATTATCCTGGAACAGAGAGAACAGCAAAGTTAACGAGCTAAAGATACCAAACATCACCCTGAAGGATGACATCAACCAGCACACAGAACTAGGCCACTATTCCCAGCCAGGACAGCACAGGCAGTCTTTTGGGCAGCTTCTGCCTTACAGGGACAGATGACAAACTAAATGCTACCATGAGTTACAAATCAGTGTTTACTACCTGTGCGTTTTCCTCCAGCTTTCACAACCAAAAGAGATTTATGTCATTACTGTGAGATTTTTTTGCAATGGCCTGTTTCCACACCATTCCCCTTTTCTCTCGCTTCCTCCAGCATTTTTACATTTTTGGGCAGTTTCAATCAAATTCACCCCTATGACCTCACTAGTTTGTTTCTTTCAGCTTTTTGGAAGGCAGTGGTTGGGCAAAGGACCCTCTTTGTGTGCTGCATTAAGAGAAGTGATCAAGTGTGTTGGATGACAGAAATCACGCACTGGATGAAAGAGACCTTAAAAACACCCAACCACCAATAAAGTGTCAGTCCTACATTGCATCTTCTAAGATAATGAAGTGAAACTGATTTTATGAGACAGGTATACCATGGCTTGGTTATGTTCCAGGTACCTGCAGAACTACACGTTCATGTAATTGTTCATAAATCCAGCAGAAGCCTCTGAAACCAGTAAGGCTGAATGAAGAAAGAAAGAGCCCCTGTTCTCTGGATTTCTCTACAGTGCAGCCATAGGCTTTTAAAACAACTGCAACCCAGTATTCAGTGGATGGATACACCTTAGCTTTACAGCTTTTACCAGAATAATACAATTCAGTCAGTCACATGAGAGGTCCTGGTCCTTATCACCAGCTTGTTAAGGGCTAGGAAGACAGGAGTATATTTACTGCCCACTCTGAGAATCAAACTAAAATTAATTTGGAACAAAAACTTTGTATGGACAAGCAATACATTTGGTGGGAGTACAGCAACTCAAGCAAGAGGGAGCAAAGTCCCTGCAGTCAGCTCTAGGCTACCTTGGTTACAGGTGCAAAGACCTTGGCTCCTCACTGGGATCCAACTACTGCACAGAAGGAAGGTCTGGATCCAGAACTATTTGCTTTGCCTGGAGATGGAAGTTTCAGTCTATCAGTAGAAAATGTCAGCCTCTGACAGTTCCCTGAATATTCAGAGCCCTGCTGGTTACATGGCCTCCCAGCTCTACAGGAGAGGTTTGAAAAATGCCTAAATTCCTCATACAGTGGTAGCAGTTGCTGTAAAGAAGCACATGTCACACAGAAGATCCCTTCCATGCTTTGGAAAGTAATGTAAACTGCACAGATCTGAAATAAGAGAATCCCTTAAAAACCTCCTGGATAATTGCCCTTATAAAAGCTTCTAAAAAATTCAAGTTGCATTACTGGCTCTCACAAACCTGGAACTTAATGTGCAGAATGGAAGTTGCCATTCACAAAGAACTATCTTACTGTGCCTAGGAACAATGTTCGTATCCCACACGGACCACAATTCTCAGGAGAAGATTTAAAGGGGACATTCTAGCTTTCAACATCCAAACCAAAGGCATTTGGCACTAGTCATTCATTCCTGGAAATAAACAGGCTAAAAAGAGAGGTTTTTAAAGTCACAGAGAGTCTTGATAATTTTGTGTATTGAAACAGCTCCCCTTTTTTCCTTCCACCATTAAGCTCCTTACAGCTTTGCCAAATGAAAATGCTCAAGTTATACTTTGTAGCTATGGTATGTTCTGACATTGTCAAGTTGGAAATTGCAATACTCTTGGGATTATGCAAGTGGCAATTTTAAGACTTCCTTCCATTAGAAATGGAGTAAAATCACAGACTTTCCTGGTGCTAGGAGAGTTCTCCCACAAGCCTTTGTAAATATCAGGTCTGGGTAAATAAATACTGCAAATATTTCCTTATTCCTTTAAAAAATAACTTTAGTGTAGCTGCTGCTGCTAAATTGATGATAGATTTTATTTTTTAATGGAGCTCTGCTCTTGAGCACTGTAAAGAGGAAGGTATGTCAGAGCCTGAGAAGGAGTTGATTCGGAGAAGCAAAGCCTGAGTACTTTGAGTTTCGTATCTCGGCCGCCTTCGGTGTCCAGGTGTGGAAGCACAAACCGTTGTAGGCAATGCCATCTAGTGGCTCCACACCGGCACAGACTGATTCCCAACAGAGCTGCCGTCTGTCTTAGGAGCAGGCACAATCCTGAAATCAGGGGCTTTACCTGACACGGGATTTCTTTAAAAAAAAAAACCCCACAAAACACAGCCCAGCAGCCCAACAGCACCAACAAAAGTCATCCAAATGCAGTGCAATTCCACACAGACAGTTCTTAGAGCAAGCAAGCCTTCTTCACCACTGTAGGCAACAAAGACCAGCAAACCTGGGACCAGAAATTCATCTGGGACCAGAAATTCATCTTGACATTTCTAACCTGTTCCTTGGGCCACAGTAATTATTACGTATGAAATTTGTCATCAGAATGCTCTGTATATGATTCTATTCTATCTAAAGCCAGCTTATCTAAACGAAAACATATTTATTTCCAGGAACAGCTTTAAAGAAAGGCTGAGGTGTGCTAGAGGACTTGCCACCTTTCTTTTTCTAGTCACACATGGTCTCCATGTGATGTCTGGCACCAGAACCAATTCACTGCCCCCTCTGCCTGCACAAAACCTGTGCAGTGCCCACAGCTTAAGAGTGACACAGTCGGAAAACACAGGTGGCTCCCACTCATTAGTTTCAAATGCATCAGAACAGGAGTCTCCTAATGTCAGCCAACAGCATCCACACAGACTTGTACTGCAGTAAGAGGCAAGAACTGAGAACAACATGAAGCTCTGAGTCAGTTTGTCTGTGTTCCTGTGTCAGATTTTTCCATGTGGGAGGAGGTTTCTGTCCAAGGACCATAAGGTCACTGCAGAGCATGGGTTAAACAAGTCCATATTACGTTGTATTCCACAGACCACACACTCACAGGCAACTGTACTGCAACTCTGTGAAAGGGATAAATAACAGGAAATGGTTGGAAAGACACTGACAGCCCACAGATGCACTAACCTGATCACAAGCAACAGTCTGGCCAAGGCCCAGCCAGGCCCAGGCCTGGAAATAAAAACCACTGTGTGCAAAATCCATACCCTGCGGGCAAGATGTCATGCTCCTTCCCTCCTAACCTGCTCCCATAAAGCCAGCCTGGGTGGAGTGTTCTACAGATGAGGCTCAGTACAGAAGGGACTACCTGGAAGAAGGAGTGGATGCCTGCAGTGGCTTCACTGCGGATTCGCAGGAGGGCGCCCAGGGTGTTGTTCCTGCATCGCAGGTGAGGGAACTGCCGGACATACTCCAGCGGGTGCCTCTCCTTCATTTTCAGGGGAAATGACTGAAAACAACAAGGAAATCAAAGTAAGAGGATGAGAACTTGGGAGTTCATGCACTTTTACTGCTATTCATGGAATGCCATCTCTCCCTACTAGAACTCAATCACCATTACAGAGCACAGAAGAGCTAGATGGTTTTGCCTATCTTTTCTGATTATTTTGTGTATTTTACAATGCTTACAGCAGAGCAAGAGCCATGAACACAAGAGGTATTAGCACTCTAAAATGCTCCACCTTTTGGATGTTGAGCCCCACTGAAACCCAGCTGTTCCCCTTGCAACAGCAACCTGGTTCTGAACAAGCCTCTGGCAGATATGGTTCTTCTAGCTGCACAACCTGGAGCATCTTGCCAGTTCCACTGTTTCTCCAATTCATATCCAAGCCAGATTTAGCAGGTAAGCCACCTGCACAGCTCAGTGCCTCAGGGTGGGACAAAGGCAAACCCTTAACTGCCAGCCTGTGCACATTTTCCATGAAGAAATGGCTCTGCTCCAGAAACAAGCCTTTATGGTGACCCCATGTTTCTCCTTTGATGCACCCTACAGACACAAATTTGGATTTGCTGACAAATCAAAATCCGCAGGACCACTGAGACTTAAAGAAAATAGTTTCAAACATGCTTTGCTGGATACTTGGACCTTTAAAAATTGATTTCCAGCAGTCCTACCCCTCCTGCTACAGTGACATACCCAAATATCACAAGGTCCCACTACATGAATGGTTTCAGCTTGCAGCTCCATGTTTTGCATCCTGTGAGGACTTTTGACAAGCTTCCCTTGCACTTCCACTGCGCTTCCAAAAGTCAGGTCCCTAAGAAACCAAGAAAAAAAACCCCAGTTTAACTACAACTACTGATACAACTACATTCAGAAGAGAGATTCCTGTTAATTTAGCTGGATTACTTAAGATCACAAGAGCTGCTGTAGCCATTGAGCTTAACTAATGAAATGAAAAATTATTAAATGCAGAGGTGGGAATGCTAAGAGATTCACAAAGCTATAGAACAATTTAGGACAAGGCAGGAATGTTGGACAAGTGCGGAGAAAAACGACAGGTTTTTATTAGAAGGGGTTCTTGGTGGGGATAAACATGGTTGGTGAGCCCCTGGCACAGGGAAAGCAGCCTAAGCAGACCCCTCCAAGCACTGCTCAGCACATATATTTCTCCAGTTATTTCAAATGGACTTACCTCTTTTCCAGGCTAGGATCAGCAACCACCTGGAGGTTTTCCAGAGAACTCCCATCATTTATGTGCAGGAAAAAAACTTCCTTCTGGGATCGGACAGAGCGGACCCAGCCCTAGAGGTAAAAGAAAAAGAGATTTGTTATTTTTTGGCAGGAACACTGTGTGCTCATGCTCTTCTTCCAGCTGAGCTGGACACACCACTTCAGTCCTATTTTAGTTCTTACAGAAATCAAAGTAACTGTTTCTTTAGAAAAATAATGATAAAAAACAAAAAGCAAAAAAATTAGTGTCATTTTTTTTTTTTACTTCAAAGCAGAGAGAAACAAATCCTTAGGCAGAGACATCTCTCTGAGGCAGAGTCTCTTCCCGAGAACAGCAAGGATTAATAAGATGTATCCACATATTCGGGGAGCTGAGAATACAGAAAGCAACAAAGTGCTCTGAAGATGTAAAGTGTTTTGGCAAAGTACATATTCCTAAGTGATGTCCCTTCCAAACTCCTCTTACTAAAACAGGAGAGACCAGTAATGCACCATTCTTCATTACAATACACTCAAGACCACTCTGATGGTTTTCATAATGAGTTTTGTTGTTGTATCCCTGTAGAAAGGTTCCAGTCTTTCAAATCTTCAAATCTGTTCACTAGCAGTTTATGTGCCCTAAACTGCTGGACTGCTAAAACAATGTTGCAGCCAATAGATTCACATGAAAAACAACGTATTCATACAAAACAAAAATAAAAATTATCGCCTTGGATGTTTCTTCTTTCATCTCAAAATCAAGACTGCTTCACTGAGCCCATGGAAAAAAAAGAAACTATTAAGAAAATAATTTAGAAATACTTTGTCCAGATTCATGAAAAGAATTAAACTAATAATACCCAAATCCTTCGTAACAGCAAAACAGTAGAACTGACCATGTACAGCACAGGCTAATGTTTTAATTTGAGCTTTTTAATGACATATAAATTTTAACTACTTTTTTTAAGGGAAACGTTAAGTCAGTACCAAGGCAGCAAACAATAGTATAGCATCCAAAATATAACTCCCATAGTTGCTCCTCAGCTCACCAGAGTTGAGACAAAGCTAGCCCTCAAAGCAAAATCATCTGCTGGGGGCCTGCCAGCTCATCTTCCAACAATATTGTATAGAACAAGCAAAACCAGTGCTGATTAAACAACCCAACTGCCTCTTTTCCAAACAGTTTCATCTTTTTCTTAACTGGAAGGGACCAAATAGTCCCAATGACTTCAAACTGTGCAAGTGCTTCAGGGATTTTAGACCAGACAAACCAGTGCAAAGCCATCTACTTGTCACCCTGACAGAACAAACCAAGAATTAAACAGCACCACAAGTAAAGCATGTTACAGTTTCAAGAACGACTACCAACACAAGCAAATCATTACACAGGCTTGTGTAACATGCTTTCCATGTTCCATGTGAGAACCATGGAAGATTTTAAAGACATGAACCTAGTGAGTCAGACAGGGCAAACCACCCCTGCAGAGTGTTCCATCCTAAGGAAGAACTAATGCAAGAAACAAGATCACCTGGGCATCCTCGTATATGTATGGTTAAAGTAAAAGGTATTTCATGCACTAACATGCCTGAAGCTGTTGTGCTTATCCTCTGCATTCCAGCAACCCCCCAGAACGCACCATGTACGTTATACTGGATGCACTTTTCACGTATAATGGCAGATGTTTTTCCTCAGCTTCCTTCCCCAAACGCTCCTTAACAAAACACACCAAAAAAATGAGCAAAGAAACATTCGCAAGAGGTTTTTTGCCACCTCATCAAGCTGTTCTGGGATCTATTAAATAAGAGGAGTCTTGCATCATGCAAGAGGAAGTAAGAGCATACCCACAGGCTTGTATTGGAGCAGCAGAGGCTGCAGCAGCAGTGTTTTACCACTTCACACCTTACCAGAATGAATGCACAATGAAAGTGACAATCCTGACTGTAACAACTAGCCTGTACATTCCCTGGCCATTATAAGGTTGGATTTAAGCCAGACCAGATTCCTAGCCCATTTTACACAAAACCCCCACATTTTGCCAGCACAGGGCAAGACAAAGCAGCAAGGGTCTGGAGGACAGGGAAGGGGGAGGAATGGCAGTACTGCAAATTCTAGCATCAGTTTATTCTAGCTTGCATTATTCATCAAACTACACCTGAAAAGAACCAACATTGGATGAGATTCTTCCCACCCTATTAGGCTTCACCTATGTGTAAGCAAGAATACCAGCGTGCTACAAACAGTTTTTTTGGTCAGTAGAATCACAGAAAGGCTTTAATTGGAAGGGACCTTCAAGGTTATCTAGTTCTAACACCACTGCCATGGGCAGGGGCACTTTCCACTAGACCAGATTGCTCCAAACCCCATCGTGACCTTTAACACTTCCAGGGATGGGGCAGCTACATCTTCCCAAGGCAACCTGTGCCAGTGCCTCACCCCCCTAAGAGTGAGAAATCTCCTTCTTATAAATCTAAATCTATCCTCTTTCGGTTTTGTTTAAAACTGTTGCCAAGTAGCCCAGTGCTTTTTGTATTCATCCAGAAATAGTGAAAACTGCACAGTTCTGCATTGAAACTGGGATTCTGTGTGTGCAACCACCACTCTGCCAGTCGGAAACACCAGGAAAAGGGGAACACACAATCCTATGCCAAGGAAAAGTGCTCCATAGCTAAAAAGCTCGTTAACTCCAGGCTATCTTGGTTCACAAGAAGAGGCAAATACAAATGTCAGTGGAAATCTTATCGATGGTTCTACTGACAACGCTCTAAACCTGGATGTACGTGGCACAAGACCTATGAAAAAGCTTTAAAAACGACAGGACACAGGCAATGGCTCGCTCTCCGGAACAGAACAAGTGCTAAAGCCAAGGCGGTGGAGAGCACATTCCGTACAACCCATCACAGTGACAACGCTCCTCTCTCTACACGTGCCGAGTGACTCCAAAGCTTCGCTGGCTGCGACAACGGCCAACACACGGAGAGGCTCAGAGGAGATCTGGGAGCTCAGCAAAACGCTCTGCAGGGCTCCCACGTTTCCCTCCCCGAAGCACGGGCGTGGGCCGCGCCCCTCCAGGCCCCCCCGCCCGCTCAGGCTCCGGGCCGGGCCACTGCCGGGCACACCCCGGGCACACACCTGCACTCTGACCGCGTCCGCCGGCTCCCGCGCCCCCAGCGCCTCGCGCACCCGCAGCCGCAGGGCCCGCGGCAGGGAGGCGCAGCGGCGGAGGGCCCGCCACCCGCCCCGGGCGCCCAGCATGGCGAGACCTGGCGGGCCCACTCCCGGCCGAGCCCGGCCGCCCGGTGCCCGCTCCGCTCCCGGCCCGCTCCCGCACGGGCCCACGTGAGTCGGCCTGCCTCCCGCCGCCCCACCTGACCGCCCACCCAGCCAATGGCCGCTCGAACTGCCCCCGGCCAGCCAATCGGAACAGAATGCGCCACTCGGCCCACCTATTCCGCCGCCTGGGCGCAAGCGGCCCTGGGAAATGTAGTTCCTCGTATGGGAGGTCGGCTCCTAACGGGACACGTGGGGATGGGATCCCCGCGAGTCGGGGGAAGGATGCTCCGTGGCCACGAGAGGGATCCCGTGTTGGGACACAAGGGATTCCCTTGGCGGGGGTAAGGGATCCTGCTGATCTCTGGGACCAGCTGCAGTGCGGTCTGGGGATGGCGAGCGGTGGCTCTCAGGGACCTTCAGCAACTCTCCCGTCCCGCTTGGCTTCTTTCAGGGACTACAGCCCTTCGACATTCCTCGCTTTTCCTGATAACAGGCGCAGGACTTGGGTCTGCTCTGCGAGCCTTGCTGACAGATAAACCTTTTCTTCTGTTTCTTTTAGAGGCTTATGCCCCTCTGTCCTTCCAGCTCTTCTGGGTGGTTGATGAGGAGCAGACATCGGGGTCTCCTCTAGGAGAATCAGGGTCTCATGTAGGGAATGACTTGGCAATAGAGGTGGGCTTAAGATTGGACATGACCCAGCAACGTGCACTTGCAACACAGAAAGCTAATTGTATACTGGGCTGCATCCGAAGCAGTGAGGCCTGCAGGTTGAGGAAGGGGATTCTGCTCCCTGTTCTTGTGAGACCTAGGGCATCCAGCTCTGGGGTCATCACCACTGGGAACATAAGGACCTATTGGACTGATTACAAAGGAGGCCACAAAGATGATCAGAGAGCTGGAGCACCTTTGCTATGGGGATGGGCTGAGACAGTTGAGCTGCTCAGCCTGGAGAAAAGGCGGCTTCTTCCTTACTGCAGCACTCCAAACTTACAGAGAGCTTATAAGAAAGACAGGGAAACCTTTAGTGCAAAGATAAGGGACAATGCTTTTAAAATGAAAGAGTGTAGATTTAGATGCACGTGAGAAGTAATCCTCTACTGTGTTGAGAGTGGTGAGGCTCTGGGAGAGGTTGCCCAGAGAAGCTGTGGCTGCCTCAACCTTAGAAGTGTTCAAAGCCAGGTTGAATGGGGCTTGGATCAACTTGGTCTAATGGAAGGGTCCCCTGCCCATGGGAGGAATGTTGGAAGTAGATGATATTTAAATGTCCCTTCCAACCCAAAACATTCTGTGATTCTATGAAATGTGAAAAGTCAATGCTGCTTCCCCATGGAGCCCGGTCTTTGCTGCTCTACTTGCCTGATTTGTGCCTGTCCCTTTTCTGCAGGAAGGCAGCAGCTGAACATTCCTGCTGTGCTTGTGGTCAGAGGTTGCCTTATTGCTGTGCTTTGATCATTGGAGCACTGTGGGTGACACAAGAGAGCAGCAGTGGGATGCTCCAGGGCCAGGAGGTGCTGGGAGGCCGCTTTGGTAGTGACACTGCTTGTAGGAAGACAAATCCCTGCCTTGCTGTAAAGTCCTAGGTAAGAGAGGAATTGCTGACCAGAGACTGCATTTAGAAGAAACAAGCTGGCCTCATGGAAAGGAGAGAGGAAAGCTTTGTAGATGCCTGGTTTCAACTTTCCCATGTGATTCTTTTTATCTGTGCATGAAAAGCTTCTTGTCCTCAAAGTCCAGAGCTGCTTGCCAGGGCCTTCCTTCACCTCTGCTTTTGCTCCAAGTAAGCCGATGTCCCCACCCCCGGCTCAGTCTTGACCTGAGCTCTGACCTGCCATCCTGAGGAATTAGAGCTGCAGGGCAGGGGCACAGACATAACCAGGTGGATGAGAAAGACACTGAGAGACAGGACAGGAGACCTCAGGGGTGGGGTACGGGGAGGGTAGGTAGAGGGAGGGATAGAAGCACATCCTCAGGCATCGAGGGCAGCTTTTCCCGTATCTGTCCTCTGTGCCACTGCACGGAATCGCACAGACTGCCTGGACACACACGGGTTACTGCCTCAGTGCTGGATGGAAACACAGAGGCTTGCATGTCTTTGTCCTCCTGAATGGGCAAAATTAGTTTTATTTTAATGCAAATCACCATCCCCTCCTGTAAGGGCCAGCATTGAGCTTTGCTGTATGATAGTACACTGCTGTGATGTTGTTTCTTAGAGAATCACAGTGCAGGAAGGAGCTGGTACTGCTGCAGTGTCAGGCAGAGATACAGGATGTAAATTGGTAGGAAATTAGGGCTCTGTCGTTCAGGGAACTCCTGGCTTAATGTGAGAATTAAAGGTGTATGTAATGAGTGCTCAGTGCATGTTACATGTTCTCTGTGCCTGGTCACAGATGGTGCATTTATTACTGCTCTCAGCTATAGGTTTTTTCTCTTGTTCTGCCACACTACCCAGAATGTTTTTTTCTGGGTTATTTGACTCACTAAACCCTCTTCAGGCCAAATAAACAATTAATTTAAGGAAGTATTAGAGGGTAGCACCAGTGAAAATGTCTAAACACACCAGGAAAGGGGTAAGGTCCTTCCCCTCAGACCCATCTGCTCCGGGACCACCTTTGGATAATTGAAGGCAAGGGCATATTACAGTAAAATCTGGCCTCACATGTTTTTGGACTGGACTTGAAGTTTTCCCATCCAGCTGAATTCCTTCTCTATAAAGACCAAATGGTGTCACTGTATTTTTGGGGGAAGTGGAGGTGAGCCCATAGTCAACTTCCGTTCCTGCTGTTGTGAGTGGTGGGGCAGCCCCTTTGTTTGTAAATGAGGGATATCAAGAAGAGAGGGATCACAAAGGCTGTGGGTCTTGTGCAAGGCTGGAACAGAACCAGACACCTTAGCATCACTCCCTCTTCGACCTCTTGCAGTGGTCAGGGTCACCCAGCCTTCACCTGATAAAATATCCCCACCCAGTCTTCATGCCCTCAGGAATCCCTTAGCCACACATCTCACACCATAATCTCAGGGTTGTTGGCCTCAGTTCCTGTAGCTGCCCATCTTCTTTTCACTGCTGGATGCTGTCCTCACTGGCCAGCAGTTTGGCAACATCAGAACCACAAACCATAGCCCCAGGGATGACCACAGATCTCAGGTTCTTTGAGTAGGTCCATATGAGTTGAGGGAGTGCTGAAGCTAACCCACAGCTCTGCTCCTCTCTGGTACATAGACTGAGATGTTTCAGGTGTTGGCAAAGACATAGCTGTGTATGAATGCAGATTTCATTTCTTGCCATGCAGAGCAGAGCCTTTCTAAAATCTTTCCAGAGAGCATTGGTGCTCTTTGTGGTTCAGAGTAGTAATGTCAGTCTGGGCTGGTTGTCAGGGTGTCTGCAGGGAGGGAGGTTTAAAAGGATGACGAGAAATAATGGTTCTTCTGTACTCATGGATGGATTTAGGAGATGTGAAATGTTCCCAGAAGATGTTTTTGGTAGGAGCAGAATTTGTCTTCTAAGATGATCCTTCACTGAGGGAAGAAAGGCAGGATTGAAGGTGACTGTGGCTGGGAGATGTGTAATGTGAGGTCATGTTAAAGGCAGTGCATTTGGAACAAAGGATACAATGACAAATGGTTTGAAGGAGTAATCTGTGTGATATCCATTCCTGCTGTTGCTAGGAGTGATTCCTGAGGAGAACTGGCCAGCACTCTTCATCTCTCTCTTTTTTAGTTAAACAGCAAAAATTTCTCCCATGGAAACAGCTGTGGGGCTATCCCAGCTAGCTGGTTTGTTCTGCCACAAGGTTTTATCCTTCTGAAATGAAGATCAAGTGCTTCAAAAATGAGCAGGAGGAGATGGAAAAAGCTGTGTATGAGCACCAGCTCCTAAAGGAAAGTTAGTCTTTCCAGATCCTGGTCATTTTGGAAGTCACACTACACCATGGCCCAGAGTAAGTGACTGGAAATGGGGAGATGAAAAGGTTGGGAAGAGCTGTTCCTAGCTCTATGGGGATAGCAGGAAATCAGAAGAGATATTTTTAGGGGAAAAAATGTCTATGCTCAGGCCTTTACTCTCTGCACTGCTCTTTCAACAGAAACATGCTCTGGATCTGCTGTGAACAAAAAGGAGGCTGGAATGTTGGGCTTTGTGCTGGCTTAGTTTGTGGTGGTACTATCAGAAAAAAAAAATAAAATTATTCATTAGCTAAGTAGAAACCCATTCTTAATGGGGCTACAGAGAAATATTTTAAAGCCTGTAAGGCTTCACTAGAATTTAGATTTACCATGATAATATCCTTGGGTTCCCAGGATTCCAGTGGGTTTTATATGGTCTAATCCAATATCTGCAGAAGCCAGTGATAGCTTTTAATTTATTTTAACTGATGTTAGATTGGACTTTCACTGATGAGAAGTCATTTCAGAGCTAACACCAGTTACTAAAAGGTCAGCCCAGTTCTCTGAGACAAAGTCCTAGGCTATGGTTTCTTATGCGTATCAAATTAGCTACTTCATTCCCAAATATCTCCACATTGCTTTAATGCAGGCATGTTTTGTAGACTCTGGAAGCAAACACGTTCACACTTATTTTTAGAAGGATTAAATACCTTCTTTCTGCAACTGCACAGGGGAAAAAAGAGAGACATTATCTTCCAAAAAACTGTATTCTTGTTCTCAAAATATAGATTTACTGAATAATAGTACCTTATCCCAGCCTTTGCTTTCTGCTTTCTAATAATTTATAATTACTAGAATCACAAACAAGTACTGGGTAAGGCATTGTTCAGGGATATTTTTCCTGGTGCAATAAGGAGTATCCCTCAGCTTAATCCTGTACTGTGAGTTTTTTTTACTGTTAGTGAACTCCCTTAAGCAAGCCACATTTAACATAGCCTTTTGCCCCCCTATTAATTCTCAGGCTATGGATTTAGGTCTCCAGCATCAGGAGAACCTGAATTCCCTGCCCATCACCTCAGCTGTTAACAACTAGGGGAAAAAAGGCTTAGTGCTAAAAATGTCGTAACCTCCCTTGTTGGACCCAAACATCAGTTTCCTAGAGAACTATGCTGAAAACAGCATACAGATTTTACTCCATAGGTATCAGTTTTCCAGGCTGCCCAGAGCCTGAGCACATTGCACCTGTGTTGTTCAGAGCCCCGCATTATCCAGGTGATAAATGCTTTGGGTAAGTCTCCAAGGTGATCTCAGAAACTGGATTCCTTTGCCATAAATAAATCCTTTATGAGGACAGCCTCTGGCAGCCATGGGCTCTCTGAAGGTCAGCTGACCCCATGGACCTTAGCAGCTCTCTGCTGTGGAGTAGCATGGATTATTGGGATGAGCATGGAAATCACAGAGTAATCATTCAGTGCTGTGAATACGGCAGACTGCTAACAGGAGCCTGGAGGAGCCTTTCCTGTCCCTCAGCTTAAGTGGCACAGTGACTGGCAATGCTCCAAAGCCTGTGTGAGAAGTTCCTCCACCCATTCCCACTCTTTCTTCCTGCAGGGCTGTCCTGCTTGTCCACTGCAGCCACAGAGGAAGTTGACATGGAAAGGGACATGCTGATGGGTGACTAAGTCCACAGCAAACCTCTGAATCCATGTGTGTCTCTCAGAGATAAAAGAAACTGTTGCTCCCTGCTTTTTTCCCAACCCTATTCCTTTTCTACGAACTGTTGTCCATGTCAGCAGGGCACTGCCCTGTCCCCTCTCAGAAGAACTGTGAATTTGCAAATTAGCAGCCTTGCAGATTCAAGAGCAGTCTTGGGGACTGCTGCTGGGCCACTGAGGCTTGGATGGAGTCTCTACTCGTGCATTAAGCAGCAAGAGGAAGCTTGCAGCTTCCCAGCCCTGCACCTACCTGGAGAGTGAGAAGGGGGGAGTACACAGAGAATTTCCAAAGAATGTTTTGTACTTTGAACGATTTATCTAAGGGTCTGAAAGGATTTAATAACTGTGAACTAATTAAACGTACTAATTAACCCAGTGTTTAATCTCAGCTCTTCGTTAGCTTTCTGTGCTGCTGAAGCAGAGATGTAGTCCCATATATTATGACATCCAGCTACTTTGCTTAATTGTGATTCCTCTGCACATGGTGCAGGCACTGAGCTGCTAAGGTGATGAGAGGAACACGAAAGCCCACGTACAGGAGAAAATTAGAGGGGCAAAGCAGCCCTGTGTGACTAACAACCTTGAGATTTTTTTCCATGAAGAGGATATTGACAGCCTAATTTGTTTCCCCTCCCCATTATTACTGGTTTGTTCTCATTGATGCCGTTGTTTTGCTAAGGGAGATGGAAACAATCTGCTTCTGGGCACATAATGACAAAATATCTGTGTTATTCCTTTGTCCCATCCTTGGGACATTTGGCTCCAAGCTGCTCCGCTGCAACCAGGAGGAGGACACTGCTCACTTTCACCTCTCATGATACTACCTTGTGGGCTTCCCTTTCCATGAGGGTTTATACTGATGCTATGGGTACTCTTTTTGTGTAGAACCCACAGAGCCAACTCTCAGATCTCCAGGAGCTGTTTCCTCAGTGCCACAGAAAAGGGGGCATCTGAAATGAATGCCCAGCTCAGTCTAGAAGCAGATCAGGAGCAATGTGACTTTCCTGCTTCCAGGGCTAAATAATCCTCCTGGTTCTGGAGCTGTGGGAGACCCTGGAGCAGGCTGGTGGATGTGGTGGAACCAGGAGATGGTGTGCTCCACAGCAGAAACAGAGACAGAGGACATAGAAGATGGGAAATCCTCTACTCATGAGGGCCATCATCCCAAGGCATGAGAACCATCATCCCAAGATACACTCCTTGTGGATGCAGTATTTAGTGGGGGACATCTGAAATCCTGTCATTGCTTCTTCTCACAGCTGGCCTGAAAACAGTGCCTAGGAAGATACCATGAACCTCAGACTGCCCAATCAAGTGCAGAATAATTGCCCCAACAGCACTATTTGAACCAGCAGCTTCAGTTTGTTCTCAGCTGTAACTCCATCTCCACACTGTTTACTTACTACTACATCCCACATAAACGTGGGATGGAGGTGAGCTTCTTTCAGATTCACAACCTTAGCTTGGAGTCACGATTCCCTTAGGAGCTACTCACTTGAAAGTGTCTGGAAATGAGTGTGTGAGCAAAGGGTCATTAAATTAGCTGAGAAAACAGGCTGCAGGGGAATGTGGCAGTCACGTTCCTTGGAAATCACCAAGGAAAAGCTAGGCACAAATGTGTATTTGGAACGTCTTTGGAGAATGAATCAGACCTGCCAGGATATGGGGAGAGGGGGGAGGTGACCCACTGGGGGCTTTTTTTCTCAACAGAACAAGCCAACGATTTTACGAGACCGACAATCCCCCAGTGTCTCCTTGTGCAGCCCTATGCAACCAGCGGAGGAAATTGGTAACTGTACCCAGCAAGCCTGTTTTTAATTAACAAATAATTATCTACAAATTGCTGTAATTATTGCCTTGGATTCCAGAGGACAGGGACGTTAGTGCAAGATGAGCACGGTTTCCTTGCGAGTGAAATATTTTCCCTGCCTTATCTACAGAGCCCTGCTGCTGTGAGGCTTGGGGACTCGGCAGCGCTTTCCTTTGGAGAAAGTGATAAAACAGCTCAGGCTGTCTGGGAGGGGAAGCACGCTGGAAAAGGCACTGAAGGAAGGGCAGTTTCTTACATTTATCAGGTTGTCTGTCCTCATGCTGGAGTGGTTTGGGGGATGCCAATTAAGACATAAACCTCATCAATGAATGCCAGGAGGAGGGTGCTTGCATATCTGTGAGCCAACAGAGAGAAATGAGCATCCTGATTTGTGATCTTTAAATGAGAAAAGAATAAATCCAGCTTTGGAAAAAGATGATTCCTGTTAATTGAGATCAAATGGAAGGCATGGAGTCTTCAGCACTGAAGGATGCTGGTCTGGAGAGAGTGCATCACTGGCCACGACCTTCTTGATCTCATTTTGCAGGGAGGGTACACAGAGCCCTTCTACCTCTTTTTCTTCATCTTCTGCTACCAAACCTCATGGTGGATATCCACAACAACCACTTTTTCATGGTTAAAAAGAATCTCTCCCATAGTATCCTAAGTACTTACATACAGCGATGTTTATTGTCGTGCAGGGCTTACACCCTTTCAACAAGTCTAATGGGGAAAATCCACTCCAGTTTGTAGAAAGGCACTGGAAGACAGCAGTAGCTCCTGGCTGGATGGGCACAACCTGCTGAGGATTTCCTGAGCCTGGACTTCAGACCTGCTAGCTGTGTTTAATCTCTGAATTCTGATGCTTCTGAAGAAACTTAGACTTTTCTTCTGTCATTTCTGACTGAATCCCCTCAATGATGCCACTCACTGCCAGGGTTTCCATGACAGCCTCTGCTTCAAGCAAATGGGGTGCATTTTATTATTCATCCATGGCACATTTACCTGAGTGGAGCTGCCTTTACCATATGCTGCTGTGAAATGTTGCCTTTGTTTTTGCTGCTGTGTACTATGTCTTCTCCATGCAGATACTTACCATTTGGGGCAAGGGGGCCCTGCAGCACCTTCCAAGGTGGTGTGCATTGCCAGCTCTTTTCAGCATCCCTTTGGTGATAAGAAAAACCTGTCTCGGTGGAAAGATGTGGCTCTGTTCTGTGGAGGAAGGGTAAAGACTAGGGCAAACTGAGACCTTGGCCCTGGCCTCACCTTCATCTTGCTTCTACCAGTGGGAAAGCATATAAGCCCTTAATCCTGCTCAGAAATATCCCACTTTGCCTGAAAAGACAGAAAGGGCAGCTGATTTTCTTCTACTTTATGGGGTAGCAGGAGGAATCAGTTTGGATGCATGAACCTGTGTCTCTCCTGAAGCCCAATATGGTCTCCAGTGTTGCCTGGTCTCAAGGACCTTCATGCTCGTCAGACCCCCTGAGGTTTAAGCTCCCGGCATAAGCTCATCATTTCAGAGCTCACATTGGGACCTCATCTGGCACAGATGACATTTCTCAATCATTTCAGGGCTTCTTGTCAAGCTTCCCTTGCTGATTGTGTGAGTGAAAAATTGCCCACTGTGAGAGCTGGGTCTTTGCCCTTAACGTGGTGTCCTAAATGCTGGGACCTTTTGAGCATCATTTATGTTCCTGCCTTGTTCAAGGCATGGCTGTGGCTCAAATATCTGACTCTAACAGGAAAACAAAGAAAAATATACCATGTTTTGGTGTTAGGATCAAGAAGTGGTTTGTTTGTTTGTTTTCTTTTTCTTAATATCTATCCTCTTCCATGCACTGTGGCTCCTAATAAATGGAAATAGTTCATGGACAAAGAGGCTGTCATGAGGAATGATTGATTGTACTTAGTATTTTATTTTCAAGATTTGAAAGGAAATCTCTGGAATATCCTTTGGCAGGTCTGTGAACCTAATGGAGTGATTCATAGAGATACAGAAAGGAGGGCTTGTTATTAGCAGAGCAGGACAGTGTTTGTTGTGTTTCCTCCACACTTGCAACACAGCTGGAAAACACTGCAAGGGAAAGGCAAACAAAGGCAAAATTCAGGTTCAGTTGCTTCAGGGCCTGCTGATAAGAGAAAACCCAGGGTCTTCTAACCACTGTACATCTGTAATATTTAAAAAGCAGAGAGAGAAAATCAGCTCTTTGTTGATGAAACATGAATTTTCTTTCAAATTGGAGTGTCTGCAGGCTATTGTGCCCAGCATCATTGTGGTGTTCTGTACCAGCAAACTTCAATGTCTTTGGAGTGCTCCCAAAGGAAACCAGTATCCTGTTGTTTTACTGGGCCGCACTGGTGGAACAACTTGTCCTAAATCACACCAAAGGTCAAGGTCACACATGGGATTTGAACTCTGAGCTTCTGATGTCTCTTTCTGTGTATGCACCATCAGCTCTTGTTTTCTTCATGCCTCATTGCACTCTGGATAGCTTCTCCTGACTTCAACCTCTCCCAGCTGCTGCTGATGCTTTCTGCTGCCTCCTGCATGTCCTTACAGGTCATGGTCTCTTCTCAAAGTCAGCTGCTTTGTGGGCTGGCTAGTTGGAGTTTTTCCCTCTGCAAAAACAACAAATGAGGATACGAACAACAAGGTTTCAGGAGAAGTTCTGACCTGTTCTCCAGGTAGGAGTCACTTTTCAGGTAAAGGACAGCAGTCATCTTGCCTAGCTCTAGAGTGCTGCCATGTAGGTGTCTGCAGCGGAGATGTTCCCACTCCCTTCCTAGCTATTGGAGACAAATAAGCTCCTCTAGGGACCAAGATGCCCCACCCTGAACTCTACATCTAAGGTAGGCTCTGTGCATGCCCGAAGGAGTGGCTGTGATGGCACCCTTGGATGGTGAAGCCTCCGTGGTTGGATGTACCTATTAGAGCTTTGTTGGCTGCAGGCAATCCTTGAGGAGTTAGATCCACCCTGGAATGTGAGGGAGAGATCTTAAAAATATCTCTAGTGGCTTTGCATGTACAGGTGAGCCTCACTGCCGATAGTGAGCTTCAGGTGTTCAAAATGCCCAGCTCTTTTCTTCCAAGGCACAATTTGAACTGGCATCTCTTTCACTCGATTTTCCTTCTTTTTCAGTTACTTCTTCCCTTTTGTCACTAGATGACAGCAGAGGACACACATCAAGGACTGCTCTGAATCCAGGGCAGACACCACTTCTGTACCAGGCAGTTCATGGCTGGGTGCCCCAAGGCCTCGTGATGACTTTTAATAACTCCTTACCTACTTATTTATCTGGCAGATTATGTACAAATGCTGTATTTAAGTCAAATCTTTGGCTTTTTGTGTGGAGCTGCTTGAGTGCATTTTCCTGCTTCATTGCCTCCATCATACCCATCCTATTTTTAAGACTTTTTCTCTCACATTTACTTGATGCTTTTTGTTTTACACTTGGCTTGTACTCTCCAAATCCATCTTATTTAATCCAACAGGAGCCCTCACAGATATAAGCAGCTGGAGCACACTCCAACAACTTGCTTCTGTACAACACTGTCAGACATAGAGCTGAGCTCCCAAGAGATAGGTGGTTCCTGGAGGGAGGATTTCTGTGATAACTGGAAATTGGCACCTAAATATGAGCATAAATACTTTAGACAGGATGATAAATGATGGATGAATGGATGTTTTAGAACACACAGTAACTACTTCTTGGTGGAGTATGGGTCAGATAACTGACATAGTTAGATAAAGGGTGAAATGGGTGATTTTAAAAAAATTACTTAATTATAAATGATTCTGTTATGAGGAATATGTTACCAGATAACAAGAAAGAAAAGTTATGGAATTTTGATACATGAGTCAACCAAATGGATGATTTCTGTGCCTGAGGTGCTATGAAGGAGGCTGATTCAGGCTGTGGTCTAGCAGAGAGCTCTGCATGAGCACATGGGCCTTGTCTGATGATTAACTGAACCAGGTCTCTGATCTGTACAAAGGTATTCTGTGGAGAAGGTATGATCTGTGTTCCTAGGAAAGGCCAGGACAATTTAGGAGACATTCTGCTTGATTTATTCATAGCTTCATAGGCAATTCCACGACAATATTTCACAAGGAGGATTTTCATTACGAAATTCTCAAACCTACATCCCCAACAGCAATCTTCAGTGCCTGCAGCTCTTGGGCATGGTCCAGGATTTTGTTCTTGTCAAAACAAGAGCAGAGGAGATACTGAGACCATTTGAATCTTTCAGATACTGCAAAACTAGAAAATGTATCTCAAGCTTCCTGTCAGTGACTAGAAGCTTACACATTGTTTGTTACAGAGGTTGTGGTTGTTGCCTTTGTTTTACTTGCAGTGTAATTTATAGTTTCAAAGGCAGTGATAACCTGCAGATACTGGGAGTCCTTCATAAGCAGTCCTGGGTCCACTGCTCCTATGGACTTGAACCATGAAGGATCACAGCCCTAAGGAGCTGTTGTAGTGCATCATGATGGAAAAACTAAAACAGCCAGCACTTCTATTTCTGATCACTCTGTCTCCGTCCCACAGCTGGATGAAGGATAGAAAAGGATATTGTTTCTTTGGTGTCATGCTCTAATTGTTCCTAGTAGATGGAGCTTTTTAGGGAATGATGCTTCCCAGTTCAATGTAACTGGGAGGGGAGGGGAGAAGAGGAGGGTGAGAGTGGGGAGAGGGATTGCATGGGCAGTCTGAGAAAGATATTTAAGCTTCTGCAGCTGTGGGTGGAATATTCATAAGCAACCATGCAAATAACTAATTTCCACTGATTTTACTGATGTCACATGCTTCATCCACAGATTTGGGAGCTGCCCTGTCCCCAGGCTCAGGTGGTGGCTGATGGGTCACTGGGAGAGTCTAACTGTGTTTGGGAGCATGCCCATCACCAGCAGAAGACGTCAAACATCACTTGACATGTCCCAGAGCGTGAAGCAGTTCCTGTGTGAACCAGCTAGGATCTGTCCATCTGTTTCATGTCCTGTTCTAAAAACTGTGAATCAAGGTAAAATCCAGCCTGGAGGTGACAAGTATCTAGGTCATCCTGGCCATGTCCACAGCTGGCAGGGTGGAGAAGGGAGGGGAGAAGGGTGGCACTTACTGATGAATCAGAGCTGAAAGCAGCCCTTTAGAGACACTGGTACAGACTGAATGTTATAGATCAGCTACTACTGACCTAAAACATTCACCTTGAGGTTCAAAGGATGACTTCTAAGCCTTGTTACTGCAGTTTTGGGACTAAAAGGGGTCCTGAAAAGCCCCACAGGCTGAGCCTCAGGAGAAACAGCCTGCAGTTAGTCAGCTACGTGTGTGTGATACCAATCAAGCTTTTAAATCTGGAAACATCTGCCCCAGTAGTGATTTGATTTTATGCAACGAGTCTCATGCTGCCGTATTGCTAAGCATGTCACTAAATCCTTGCACATCAAAGGAACAAGTAAATCAAGCAAAACTGCATAAGCCACTCTACATTCAGTTTTGGCAAAAGGGGCTTGCTTAGACAGCCCTGGAGGCTGCAGTCCTCTAGCTAGCAGCAAAACTCACATAAGCCCAGAAGCAGTGCAGTTTTTCTTGCACCAACAGACAAACGGCTTGCAGCTGAGTTTGGATTAGGAACTGGCCTGGAGTCAAGGGGTACAGAGGTCTAGTCCTGAATTTGATTATAGTTTTCCAGGTGGATTGAGACATTATATTTAACCATTTTGTGTTTCTGTTTCTGGGTCCATATTTTTTCCCCTATCTTCCACGGGGAAGATGAGGGTTAATTAGATAAGGCTGTTTAGTGGAGACGAAAAAGCTTTGCAATTGTTAAAGGTTCAAGTTTACCCTTTGCTAAGCCAGCTTGCTGGAATTCCTGGAGTCAGTATTGCAGTGCAGAATTTGTCTACAGTGTTACTCTTAATATTCCTTGTTTGTACTCCTGATCATACAAGAACTGATGCCTTTTGCTGCTTTGCAGGCGTCGGTGGAAGAAGGAAATGGTAACTTCACAAGCTCAGCAGCTGTTCTCACTCCCTGAGGCCACGTTCCAGCACAGGAGCTGTCATTCCGCAGCACATACTGAGGGAGAAATCCCTGGGACAGGTCACTCATTTGGGTCTGATGGGTGGCAGGGGTGGACAGGCTGCTTGAGGGCTGGGTAGAGGCCACCATGGGCTGAAGGGGAGAGGATGCTGTGGTAGCTGTGGTGGAGAAGATGCAGTGCAGGAGTTGTAGTGGCTGAGTGATGGGGCGAACATGTTGCCACTGCCTGCACTGATGATGGAGGCCCAGGGGCTGGCTTAGACTGGATGCCCACTATGACATGGTTTGCACTCAGTCAATGGAGGTCTCAGGCTCATTGCATTGCCCAGGTGGCAGCACTTAGTGCAGTATAGAGGCTGTGGGTGTCCTGGGACATCTGAGAGAAGGCTGATAAGTCCAACACAGTCTGTGAGACACCTCTACAGTCCTTGAGGATGGGCAGAACAGCAGAACAATTCAAATGCACTGACCAAATATGTGTGGGCAGGCAAATAGAACTGCAAGTCAATACACCCCATGGATAACAGGGAACAGTTCAGCCTGTAGGGAAGCAGACACCTACATGTGTGGCTCACTAAACCTAGACACTGACTGACATGTAGGGATTAAACCAATCTCTGGGTTCCTCCTAAATCAGATCCTGCAGCAGCAATGTTGATATCCCCCACAGTAGAAAGGAGGGATCCACTCTGGAGGATGACCATACCTCCTATAGTGAAAGGAGGTAAGAGCAGGGTTCTCAGGGGGTTTGTTCTTGCCCCAAGATGGGTTCTCCTTTGAGACTTTCCAGGTCAGGAGGGTTAGGGAATGCCTGATATCTCCTGCCCAGAGCCCTTTGTACTGGAATTCCCTAGATCTCTTCCTGCCTGAAATCCTCTCCACCATAAATCTAATTCAGAAACTCAAGACCTCTACCCAAATATTCCAGACCTCTTGTCCCATACCAACTCTTTGCTCTTTCTTGCCATGGCACACTGTTCATCGTGCCTGTCCCACAATAAATGGACTACAGTCATCAATGTCATTTAACATGGGTAAAGCAAAACCCAGTTAAAATGACTTTTGGTCAGTCCTGGATTAGAACATGTTGAATTTTATAGACCACCATCCCCCCACAGAGCACTGCACAAGAAACAAATGGAACATGTCTCCTGGGGATCTTTTTCTCTAGAGAATCCAGATGCTTTCAAGGCGCCTGGTAACCGTACAAAATAGTCTGCTATTAAAATTCAAAAGCAAGTAAAATAGCCCTTCCCTGCAGGCTTTCTTTCTATGAGGCATTTCTGATGAGAATCCAGAGTCTCTGCAGAGGCCTGGCATATGAAATACAAATTATATAGCTAGCATTCCCCCCTTTAGAAGTGACTGTGTGAAGCACAAAATCCTTTTGCACTCATGATGAGAGGCAGCTCCTTATGTTCAGACTGCTCCTCTCAGCATGCCTTGGGCTGAAGGGCTGCAAGGCTTGTAGCCCAGGAGCTACCTGCCCTTCCTAGGGTCATCTCAGCTTAGGGGAGAGCACATCTCATACATCCTTCAGAGCACGGTGGAGGGTCCACAGACAGAACCACCCTCTTGCTTTCTCCAGCCCCCTAGAAACACACTGTGGCTGTGTTTGTCCTTTCATCCCCATCTCTGGAGCCTTCCTGCTGACATCGGAAAGGGCATGTGTACAACTACACATTTTGGGCTATTTTGTCATGGGGATAGGTTAAAAATGAGTCATGGTCTTTTTCACGAATGACTTGCACAGTGGAGTTTTTCCACACAGTAAGCCATTATGAACCCATAGGTGGAGAAGATAATTATGACTGGTGTAAAGCTGTGCCTAATTTCCCACTCCATAAAGGGGAGACAATAACTCCCTTTCCTCGTGGAGGTGTGTGATGATTTAATCACAAGGCGAGCTCTGTATTTATAGATTTTAAAGACACCGCTATGATTTTGTAGTCCCGCCTCCTGCATAACAAAGCTCAAAGCACATCAGCCATGAACATCTGTGTGGAGTTCATAATTTTGAGTTTGTAGCACATTTCTTAGAAAGACATTCATGTGACCAATCTGAAAGTGTGTGTGCCAAGTTATGAACCCCATTTTCTATGCTAACTCATGCACAGCATTGCATTTTCCATTTGTAAATTCAGCTTGGGAGTAAAGTCTCCGTTTTGTGCTATCTGTTGATTTTATACTTACCCCCCCATTCACTGCATGATTGCAATAATATCAGCCTGCCAGTGTCCTGATCAAAGAAAGAATCTGCCACATCCCTGAGAGATCATCCCTGAAATATTGTGGATAAAACCATGTATGTTCATTTCGCCAGCTGAGTGATATGGCAGAAAATTATCTTCCTTGGGCTGTGAGTGGCAGAAGGAACTATTACTCTTTGCAGCTGGGTGGGTTTGTGTGTTTAGCCCTTCTAATTCATAATTGGCTTTATGTACATGTACTAAATTACAAAGGACAAAGGTTTTATTTTGCATTTTTTCCAAGAAAGTGAAGATGATCTCTGCGTGATGCCCAAAGGAATTAGCATAGTTCTGACTGGGATCTCTTTGTAGACACAAATAAGGATGGATCAAAATGAAATTTATAGGAGGGATATGCCCACATGCCCCTGAGTCCAGTTTAACAAACACAAGAATACACTTGCTGAAAGAGCTGAATTCAATTCTTGTCAATTAAAATGGTTTTCATATGGTGAAGAATCGAATTATTTTGAGAAATCAGTTTAACTGCTGTATTTCATAGGTGGTTCAGTTCTGTTGTTTGATGATGTGACAGGCAGTACTGAGTTTGTTGTCCCCTATCACAGGATTTTGCTCTTGCAAAAGCATTGTCTTGCAAGAGCTAATGCAGCCTAAGTTATTTTTCTTATGCTGTTGAATGTGGGATCACCATCCTAAATTTGAGGATATTTTGCTCCCCTACCCAACACGGGAGTAAGGGATGTGCTTCCTGAAGGGAGACATGGAGAAAATGAACCTCTGACTAGCTGTGAGAAGATTTAGGATTCAGAAGATGAGTTTATCCTTTGTCACATGCAAGTCAGAAGAATCTGAAGACAGAGGTGCTGGTTGACCTCTAAAATGCCAAGAAGGTCTGGCCCAGGGGCACAGCATCCTCAAAAGTCTTCAGTTAATGAAGACTGTAGATCTCTTGTTCTTTCTAAAAGTGACATGACACTATTAAAAAATTCCCATGCCAAATGTTTGTGTTGTTTGTTTGTTTTTTTTCTCTCACTTGCTGATCATTGTGTCTTCTAAAGAGTGAAACTGAGAGCAGATAGGCTTAGTGAGGTGGCAGCCAGGAGGAAGGTGTGGAGTCTGAATGCAGAGTGTTATGCCTGGAAGGAAAACTAAGATGAAAGGGCTATGCTAAAGTATTTGACCAGAGACCCATAGCCAGGAGGACCAGCTTGAATCCAGACCAAAAAAAGATATGAGGGAACTTGCTAACTCTTTTTTGCAGGGTACAGTTTTTGTGTCTACTTCTGGTGACCTTCCTGAAGTCACCCACACACCACACACAGCAGGATTGTCACTAGCCAAGAAGAGCTCCTACGAGTGCTCTCTCTTGGTGATGACAGTGGGGGAGTTGCTTGGATTCCCTGCACTCAGGTTGCTTCTCCATCCTCTCTTCAGGGCAGGGAGCCATGGCTCTCCCTGACTCATGGAAAGAGCATCTGGTCGATAATTTCTGAGGAGAGAGGTGACAGACTGGTAGCCAAACAGAGCCAGGGGTAAAGTGCACATGTGTATTAAAGACCCCAAGTTCCATGCTCTCTTTACCTACTTGATTAACATGACCATTAACGTGAACAGTGCCGGCCTGAACTGTTTTGTGGGGGGCTGGGGAGGCCCCAGGCCATGGGAAGGTGACCTGTTTTCAAGAAGGAAGAGCCTGGTGATAACAGTCTCTCTTCTGTGCCTGGTAAAATCATGGGGAAGTTTATTCTGGGAGTTACTGCAATAACACTTAAGAGACAATGCAGTCATTAGTCGTAGCATTAGTCAGTCAGTGTTCAGTGCTCCTGAGCAGATGAGGATGAGTGGATTCACCTGCTGTGGTGTGGTGACTCTGGCCTTTGTGTGCATGAAACCACGAGGGCTCAGGATAGTACAGGCCATCCAGAGTGCATGAAATTGTGTCCTTGGGTGTATTCTTAATTGGGTGAAAAACTGGCTGGATGGCTGCGTCACAGGCCATCACACCCTGGGATCAGGTGACAGGGCAGAACCACCACGGTCTTGCAGAGCCACTTGTGATGTCACTGGTGACTAACTGGCTGATTTGTATGAATGAACACCTGGCTTTTGCAGTATCTGACCACAATATGTTATAGTTCCTTGTTCCAAGGCATGGACATGGTCCAACAGGGACAATCTGCTTACGCAGGTTACACAGAGTATCTGCCTACACAGATACTGTGTTCGTGATCCCCACCTATTTTCCACTTCCAGTCAGCTGGAAGACAATATTACCTGCAGGACATCCCAGCACTGATAACAGCAATAAAATTCCAATTTTATTTGGAATAGAAAGGATGTACTCCTTTGAGGACCTGCATGCCATAAGAGGTGGAGCAATAAAACCAATCACAGCATTGAAGCAAAGACAGAGGAGAAGGTTATGAGACTGCTTGATGGTTTTATGGACAAAAGTAGAACTAAAGGATATGGTGATTAATCAGATAGGTGGGGCTGAGACTCCCAGAAACCAGAGAGGCAGTATCTTGGGTTATGGAACCAAAAATGTGTATTCTATTTCATTTGCTGAAAGCAATTGGAGAATTGTTCTTTTTTACTCTGGGAGGAGGGGGGCGGATGCCTTTTGATAATAGGCCAGCTGTTCAAACCAGGTAGGGCATTGTTTCTTTTCTCTTTCACCACCCGGGGAATATTTTCTGCTAATGGACCATTAAGACACCCCTAATAGCATACATCCCCAAAATAGATCCACATTACATCATCCTATTGTGAGATGCTCCACCCAGTGGGGGGAGCCAACCATTCCTACCTGGATAAAACTGAGACACAGGGACATAGAAAGTATCCAGCTTCACCTGGTTCCTGGAGGAAGACTGGAAGACTGGACCCCTTCTCACCACCACTGGACCCTTTTCTCATCACTACTTGGACCCTTGTTCTACAGGATCCTCTCTACTCCACCAGAACCACCTCTGCCACTCCAGGAGGACTCACTTTTGGACTGCTTCCAACACCCTGACCAATAGGGTGTCAGGTTGTAGCTCTGACTCTGTCAGGATTTTCCAAAATTGTTGTTTGTTTGCTGGTTTGGTTGGGTGGTTTTGTTTTTCTACTACATTTGTATTGTTAGTATTCCTAGTAAAGAACTGTTACTCCTATTCCCGAATCTTTGCCTGAAAGCCCTTAATTGCAAAATTATAATTTGGCAGGGGGTGAGGGGTTTACATTCCCCATTCTAAGGGAAACTCCAGCTTTGCCTAGCTGATACCTGTCTTTCCAAACCAAGACAGGCAGATTAGAGGTGAGATAGCTTTTTCTTGTTTAGTAGTTCCCTACTTCCCTTTGAATACCTGAGAGGTTATGTTCCTCATCGAAAAGTATTTTACACGACTTCATGGAAGAGCCTGAGATGGCAGAGCTCTGGCTCATAGATGTGGGTATGGCTGATGCTAGAAATGCCTCACTGTCCTGTCCCATCTCCTGTCCAAGAATGTGGTACCATTGCTGTGTCTTTGGGTTGTGGGATATTGACTTAGCAATTGAAAAGCCATCTTTTTGCTTTTTCCTCCACTCATCAGCATCCTTAGGTGATCCAGGTTTCCTCTCTCACTCCACCCCCTCCTGTACCTTAATGTGTGCTTGAAAATGCACAGCAGCAATTTCAAAGTAATGTTGAAAGTGGAGAGTGATGCTTTTGGCTTTCCATAAGGATCTAGAATGTTTGACCTGTTTTCCTCTGTCATGGTTTAACCCAGCCAGGAACTCAGCTGCTTGTTCACTCCCCCACAGTGGGATGGGGTAGAAAATCAGAAGGGTGAAAGTGAAAAAACTCATGGGTTGAGATAAAGACAGCTTCATAGGAAAAGCAAAATCTGTGCATGCAAACAGAGCAAAACAAGGAATCATTCACCACTTCCCATGGGCAGGCAAGTCTTCAGGAATCCCCAGGAAAGCAGGGCTACATCTTGTGTAATGGTGACCCATAAAGACAAATCCATCACTATCAATGTCCCCACTTCCTCCTTTCCCCAGTGGGACTCCATATGCTCTGGGATATCCTTTGGGTCATTTGGGGTCAGCTGTCCCAGCTGTGTCCCCTCCCAGCTCCTTGTGCACCCCCAGCCCCCTCGCTGGAGGAGCAGCAAAGGCCTTGGCTCTGTGTGAGCGCTGCTCAGCAATAGTGAAACCACCCCTGTGTTATCGACACTGTTCCCAGCACAAATCCAAAACACAGCCCCGTACCAGCTACTATGAAGAAAATTAACTCTACCCCAGCCAAAACCAGCATATCCTCCCACTTGGTTACTTCTCTCCTTTTAATAAATCAAATAAAACTGTAGGAGCACTGCATTTCATCTTGTCTGAACTGTTATATTTAATCTCCTGAGTGGGTGGGGTGGATTTGTGTGGAGGGGAACAGCTCAGAGCCTGAAAACATGAGAGATGACTTTTTTAAGCTTTTCTGATTTCACGAAAAGTTGCCAGATAGCATTTTAATTAGGACCTATCAAAACCAATCAGGAAAAAAGAAAAGGTTTGTCAAGTTCTTAGCAGCCGCTAAGCTTTTTAGAATTTGTAGGATGGGGTTTTTTTTTCCTTGTACACAAATTTATTCATTCTAACAATTTTACAGCTCTGCTCCCTTGCTTACAGCACATCTCTCTGCATGAGAAACCTCTTCTATCATCTTTGCTGCTAGCTCCATTGGTAATTTTCCTGCTGGGATGGGCAGGAGCACTCAGGCATTGCCAAGGTAGAGATTAGATTTTCACTTTGCACTTTGGAGTTTCTTTTTACTGGTGCTAAAAACATTTTCCTTGTGTGTTGATAATGCCATTATTTCTGTTTCATCTGCAAAGTAAGTTTGGAACTCAAGGGTCCTCAGTATTCACTTAGTAATGTAAAACATAAGCATGATAAATAATGGTATTATATAAGCTAGTAAGGAAAAAAAGGGGAAACCAGCACAATCTTAAAATTAGAACATTTTCTTTAGCAGATTTTAGTGGAAAAGTTTTTTTTCCACCCGTTTGGAATTCCACAATATGGTTCACATTATGTCTGGAATTCTTTGCTCTGTTTGTTGTGTTTTCAGAGATTTCGGTCAATAGGGACTGGGTCAGATACTGAAAATCGGGATCATCTTGAAGTGTTTTGCTGGATCAGACATTTCATTATCAAGATACTGGTCACACCATCTCTGACATCCGGGAATATTTCTTGTTCAAAAACACAGTTTAAAATAAAATTGTTCACTTTCGTGTCTAATAGGGCCACTGAAGGAAAATATATGACAGCTGGAGGCTGTAAAAACAGGGTAGGATCACTGAACACATCTGGAAATACTTTAATTACTGCACATTCAACTTTGAACTATTTGGTTCCTATGTAAACACAGAAGTAGTAATTAAAGTACAAGACTTAACTCATGTGGATTGCCATCCTTTAACTACTGGTTTGGAGAAGGGAGGGGAAAGAGAGGGGGTAATTTTACCTTTGTAGATTTGAAGGCCAAAAGAACCATTAGATGTGACCAGCTGTATAACAGACTGGTGAATTCCACCCCATTGCTCCTTTTTTGAGCCCAAACACTTGAGTCCACCACAGCATATTTTTCCTGACAGTTAATCTTGGTAGAAGAAAATCAAGAAATGATGCTACACATTGAACTGTAGAGGGAATACTTATTAAATGAGTTTTAAGAAAGCATAAAGTTAATTAAAAGCTTTTCAAGTCCTTTTTTGAAACAATCTAAGCATGACTGATATTTAAATTTGATTTGCAATAAACCAGTTACAAAGAGCCATTGTTTTATCTGTAATTACTTATATATTTAACTTAAGATGTGTTAATAAAAAAAATAATGGAGGCCTAAAGGATATGCAGTCAAAAATGAGTCAACTTGGTAAATTATTCTGAGGAATTGCTTAAAATAAGGTTAAATTTGCTGACTTGTCATGAAACTTTGCACAGTTGGCTCAAGATGATGGATTAACTGCACTGTAAAACTACTTTAAATATATTTTTATATTTTTATTGCATGGAGATGAGTGGGGATTTTATACAGTATTAGGGAGGGCCTCATCTGCTGGTCACCATTTTGGGTCAGCGAGTCTTTCCTGGCTGTGTGAAAACACAGTTCATACTTCAGCCCTCTGCAGTGTGCCAGGCTCTGTGAAACCCCTACCAAACTGCAGGTGATGTTATTGCAAAGCATTGCCTTGCCTGTCTTGAAATCCTGCACACCTTGGCTCTTCGGGATTTGCTTCTGTGCTCAAAGGACAACCCTCTGCCATGCTGGTGGAAGCTGATGAGATGTCCTCATCAGGATACTCATGACCAAGCTTGACTGAAGGCAAACTCGAGGTGGGCGAAGCCAAACTGGCATTCTACACATAAAAGCAGAAAAACTTGTATGAGTCAGTTTGTCCTTGGAAAGACTCAACAAGCCCAGGAGCCTGGCTTATTGTCCCAACTCTGTTCTGTGTTTCCAGTAGAAGTGGGAAAATCTGTAAAAAAAACCCTGACTTTTTGAGTTTCTCCTCTGCCTGTTGTTTGTTTGTTTGTTTGTTTGTTTGTTTTGTTTTCCTTTTATTTTCTTTTTTTTTTTTCTTTTCTTTTTCCTTCTGAGGTCTAATGTAGAAAACTTAAAAATTTGGGGAAATGCAGAAAATGCACTTTATGTGAAATATAGCATTCAGAATAAAACCTGGACATTTTTAGAGCAAGTATTACATTATTGTTACTGCACTTCTACCTTTTTACTAATAAATATTCCCAATGATATCAATATATATCAAGTTGTATAAGATTAATAGCAATGATTTCCACAGTTTTTAGACTTTACTACTTGTACTTCACAGTGCTTTGTTATACTGAATTATAGTGAATATATATATAAGAATGACTTTCCCCCCAATCTTTCCTCCTGAATGATGAAGATTTTCTTCTCTGTCTGCAAGACAATATAAGAGGATGTAACTTTCCTCTTTTTTTGCTAGTCAACAATATTGATGCTTTTTATTTTCAAGTCTGTAATTTCCCTACCTATTTTATCAGTATTTATAAAGATAAAACATGCAGGCACTTTTGTATGCAGCACTATTGTATATGTGGAGTGTATTTGTCACCATGGGGAAGTAAAGAATTTAATAGCACCACCAAAATGTTTATGTAGCATATAATGATAAAGAATATATTGTTTATTAGATATTAAAAAAGATTGAAAAAGATTTTAAATTCCAGATATCCATTAATTTATTTCTTAAACATTCCATTGAAGTTTCAGAAAAATAGATCTGTGGTGTTACTTACCATATTGAAATCAAATTTCCTGCTGCAAAGGCTGAAAAACTGAGCAGTGATTTACCACAAGGTGATGGAAAGCACCAGGAGGTAAGTATAGGTTACATCTAAGAGAAAAGGGGGCTTTAGAGAAAGGACTAAAATACAAACTGCACTGGGCTGCAAAAGAAGCAAAGAGGAGGTGCAGAAGACACAAACAACAGGAGACATTTGATGATGCCCATGGATAGAGCACTCTTTGCAGCTGCTGAGACTTTATCTTTCAGGGCCTAATCTCACCCAGCAGGTTTTCTCAAAGGGAAAACATGGGGCTGCTGTGAAATGCCAGCTTCTTCCTCCAGATTCCAGTGGTGGCAGATTCATCCAAACATCAGTATTACCAGGAAAGGGTTTTCCTACTGCAGAAAGTCACTGCGTATCTCATGGCTGTAGAGCAGAGGAGTTTTTGCAGCTCCTCTTGTACAGTGTCTTGTGTGTCTTGAGGCCTCTCTGGCTTGTGTGGTATAAAATTGTTGCAAAAGTGTAGGACTGTAAAGGGATGAGTTCAGAAAAAACCCCAGTCCTAACTGTACCCATACAGAGAGGCTCTGAGCTGACTGTTGCCTCACGGCTGAAGTGGTAACAAAAATCTCTAAAGAAAGCGGCACCTTGATGCACAAGAGCTGTCAAAACACCCCAAAATGCAGCTTAGGAACTGTTAGGAAAACAATACAGATCAAACCACAAGATACCATTGTGCTGTTGTACAAAGCCCTCAAAGAGATCTTATGCAGTTCTGCTTCCCCTGTCTCAAAATCTATCTACTAGAAGTGGGAATGGCAGAAAGGAGAATAGCAAGGGTCATGAAAGATATGGCTTGGTTTCTGTACATACAACTCAGGAGACAGGAATCTATAAAATCATGAATGACAAGAAAAAGCTTAACAGGGAATAGATAATTGTGATTTCCAGTGCAAGAATCATTGCATTGGAATGATGGGAATATTTACTACTTAAAATGAAATTAAAGGAACCATGTTCCCAAGATGTACAAGGCTTTATTTCTTTCCACAGCAAGGAGGTGAAGTGCTGAAGTGTTTGCCACAGAACATTGCTGATGCAAGAAATATGAGTTAGAAAGGTCCAGCTAGACCTTTAGTCTGCCCTGACAAGGCATTTCTTATGTGAACTTGGAATTTGGTGAAAAATTCTTACGTATTAGGACTTATGGAACTTGAATTTAGCTGTGCGAGAGTGTCTGGTACCAGGGCTTTAGATGAGAAATTTTATGTATTGATTCAAAGCTTGTGGCAAAACCCCGCCCCTGGTTACTGTATATCCATGGCACTAAAGGGACTGTCACTCCTGCAACAGAGGATGCAATTCGGATGTCAGTTGTGGGATTTGAAGCAGAGAATAAACCAAGAAAACCACTACTGATAGCAGATATGCTCCAGAGAGTATTTCATGAGGCTGTACTTGAAAATGATAACATTATAATACATGCATGTTTGACCAAAAAGAATGATCCAGTTTCAAAACTAAAGTGGAATAAATTTACAGAAGCCGCAGCTGAGTGTGACACATTGCTGGAAGCCACCATGGTTGTGACTGTGCACCAGCCAGGGAATCACACATGTAACCAGTACTTCCAGTTCCAAATGAAGAGTTGAAGTGGCTATTCATGGCAAGCTACCTGAAGAGAGCCCCACTGGCTTCAGAGGCGCTGTATTATTTGAAGTGCTTCATAAAAATACAGGAAGTATAAGTGGATGTACCATTAAGAGCCTAAAGAAGGGTTTAAAAAAACTACTCAGAGCAAAAAATGCAAAGTGAACACAGACATGAACTTGAAATGTGTGAAATGTGCTGAAAATGGCAATGAAACAAAACTTGTGCTAATAAATCAGGACTTGAAGCTGTGGACCACATGTACATGATACAAGAATGACTATTTCTCAGCTTTAGCATGCTCATCCTAACACTAATTGCTTTAGTGGAAACACTAGCACCAAATCCATCATCAGTCATGTTAGTCTGATATTTGCCAGATGTAGGATCCCAAGAACAATTAGAAGCAAAAGTAACCCTCTGGTTCAATAGACAAAACTTTAAATGATTTGTAGTTTGTGAGTTTGAGTTTCTCCCTGCCTCAAGCCGTACAAAAAACGCGGTGAAGGCAATCAGCAAAGGAGAGGTCTGCACAGTGGACCCCAAAATCTGGTGAGGAGGACCCAGGGGTTCAAGACCCTGCAGCTGGTGTATACACTGTTACCACAGAGGATCAGGGAGATACAAACTCCCGAGGAAGATTTGTGGAAGAATCAGAGTGCACTTGCAGGCTATTCTGAGTAAGAGGAATAGGGTTATGAAACCTGTCAAAATAGCCCTAAAAGTAAAGGAAAAAATAAGAGCATTGCAGAGCTGTAAAAGAATGAGCAGAGGGACAGAGATGGATGGGCCTCTTAGAAGACCAGCTAGCACACACAGTGCTTCTGGGAGCTCCTGAGAGACCGACTGAGTGCTGTTAAAACAGTTAAAGTGGAGCTGAATCTGTATTTTTTTTTCTAAGTGCCATAATACAAATTGCAATGTGAGCTAATTTACGGCTGAAAAACAGTGAGTTGTGTTATGAGGATATTGATTTCCAGGACAAGAAACAAGGTGATACTGACCAGAGATGCCCAAAAAGGAACTGGCAGGCTTCTGGAGTCAGTTAAATGTCATTACTGTGACTTGACTTTTCTACTGCATGTTCAGCTCAGGCTGCCATCCTGATGGGAGCCTGAGCCAGTGCCGTGATTTTTCCTCCATGAAAACCGTGGTCAAAATCTTTCCCTTTGAGCATCCCAGGCTGGTGACAGAGCAGGACACGGCCTCTGGCTTCCTGTCTTCTGTTTGCAAGTCATGTAACCTGTTTTTGATTGTCTCAAGCTGAAGTGTTGCCAGTTGTTTTACCTTTAAAGCAATCAGAGGACAGAAATAGGCTGCTTCCATGGTCTCCCCTTGCATCTTTCTGCCATGGCTTGATGCTGAGCTACATAGGGATTAGAAAACTTCCAAGGAATTCATGTTGGAGGCAGACATAACATGGCAGAATGATATGGACAAAGTGAGGCCCACAAGACACAAATCATGAATTCCTGAAATAGGGAAACACCTTGTTTAGTAGGAGAAGTCCTCTTAGGCTCAGCTGAGGGAGCTCAGCCTGTCTGAGATCCACCATCTCTAGATCTTCACTTATCTACAGCCAGGTGTTATTCACCTCCTTGCTATTCACCCCTAGACAATGGGCTCTTCAAATGTAAAACACACCACACCATTAGAGGAAAAAGCCTGAGTATCCTCATCTCTGCACCTTCCTACCCCAAGTCACTGTTGGGGAGTTCAGCGCACTCAGTGCACCATTAGATCTGCATTGGTTACCCGGCTTCAGCACCATCAATATTCAGTCCAAGTGTGCAAATCCTACTCTGGGAAAAAAATATCCATAGAATGGTTTGCTGAAACTCCCAACCAAAAGAAGAGCAGATGATGCTTCTAGCTGGACTGTACAGATGATTGGAAGTAAGAGTGTCGCCCTGTTCTTCTCTGTTTTTCTAAAGTTTTTCTAAAGTTCATTTCAGCCTTCTGTGTTTGCATTTTTGCAATGGAGTTTCTCATGCACTTTTCATATAAATAATGATTGTTTTGCATTCCTTTCTGTAGGAGGAGAGAATTGATGGACTGTTGGGTTAACCAGTGCAGTTGGAGAAGACAATTTTCTTCCTCCAATCCATGGTCACTGTTGGAATTCTATAAATGTCAAGGTCTGTAAATAAACTGCTCCTTTTTTTGCCTTGGATATCTCAGTGCGTGAGTGTTGTTCTTTTTGTGTTGTATTGCGACATAAGAGCTTCTGAAATAGCTTCTTGATTGAGAATATGTGTCTCATTAATCTTTTAAACAGAACAGTGTGAGCTGAGCACAAAAAGATAATGGAGCTCCCAACAGCATCCTTGGCCCTTCCCTTAGGATAAGGGTAGCAGTGCTTGGACCTGATTAAAAAGTCATTTAGGTGGAGGTGGTATTCTCTGGAGGTACCTAAAACACCCCAGGCTACATTCACGGAAGGACATAACTGCCCTGCAGGTACTGGATCCAAAATGGAGATTCCCCCTCCCGTCCTGCTTGGCTGCTTCACTTTCTGCAGGTAGCTGTGTTCTCCACAAACTGGTTTTTTTTGGGGTTTTTTTGGTTTTTTTTTTTTTTTTTGCCACTTAACCTTCCCTAACACCCCAAATCTGTCTCTGGCCTAAAGGTCCCCGGTATTATAGGCTGAGTTATGATGCGGACCTTGTATATCTGGCTTGTGCTGGATTTGCTCCACACTGAGCTCCACACAGGGCTGAAGGAATAGAGGATCCCTATCTCCACCATGTGGTGCTTGGAGCACCCCTCCAGAAGGTGAGAGACTCACTTGATTCCTTTTGCAGCAGGAATTTGGATTCATGGCTGTCATCATCCATTTTCCCAGGTGTCTTGCTGAGCTTGTTTGATGAGGGGCATCGTATCATATGGCCAGAGCAAAAATGTGGTTTATTCTGTAGTCTTGCACTGAGGGAGTTCCTAATGAGAAAAGGAGCTCAGAGCTCTGGGCTCTGCTTCAGCAAACATTTCTCTTTTGCATCGTGGTCTTTACAGCCAAGACCCCAACCAGGTCATCCCTCTTGAAATGCTTCTGGATTCTTCATAACTTCGGGCTTCTGTGTCTCAGCTGTTGCAGTCATTTTTTTCACCAGGTAAAATCAGGAGAAGTGAGGTTATCCCCAGCTACACATCCAAAACACAGGTGTCTGGAATAGCCATGGGGGTGCCCAGATTTGGACTGAGGCAGGGCAGAAGCTGGGTTGCCCACAGCTTGGATGAATACTACCACAGCTGTGTCACAGCTGTGAGAGGGACAGAGCAGCAGCCCAGACTGTAAAGGCAAGCAGGGCTTGGCAATGGTCCTGAGAATGCTTAACTCCCTGGTGTAGGTAATCCATTAAAGGTGTTTGGTGTTTTTACTCCCTTCTCATCCTTTTATAAGGCCAAGAGCATTTCTGAGCCACTTGCTGATCTCATGAATATATAAGACTTTCCTTTGGCTGTAACCTCCAGTGGAGGCACTGCCAATGGCTCACAGGAGTCTTGGCAAACCAGAAGATTTGCTTTTCATTACCATTTGTACCAGTGATTCATGTTATCTTTGGCTGGCTGGTTCATTGATGTTCCTCTGTTTCCTCAGGTCCTTGAACTCTGTAGCCCAAATGTGATATATACATGAAATTATTAACTGCTGCAGTTGCTTCTCCTTCACACGAATTCAGACACTAACACTTCACAAATTAGTACAGAGCAAACAAAGCCAGATTAGAAGAATTGCTGAAGCTTTTCCTCTTACTTTTTGAAGTGTGGTTTAACAAAATCAATTCTAATATCTTTTTAAAAATAATGCCAGTAGCAAAGTCCTTCTGAGCTTTAATGACTATTTCCCAAATATGACTGGGAAACTCCTGCTATTTTCAGTTGAATAGGGAAATTTTACAGAAGGTTTTTGTGAAAATAGATGAAATATTCTGGTCATAAACAGCAAGTGATAAAATAAGGATCTTCTAAACCAGACTGAAAACTGACTGCTCTGCAGTGCAGCCAAGAGGCTAATGTTTGATGAAGGTTGCCTGCAGTGCAAGTCTGCTGGGCTATCATTTCTTAAATCATAGTGGTTTGCTCCATTTTCTTTTGAGGGAAGAGAAGGGAATGTGTAAAATTAATGTCAGCAGACCCCTGGTCTCTACCAGCAGAATGGGTTGTAAAGTGCATCTCTGCCAGTCTCCATCTTCCCTCCAGAGAAGGAGGATATTCTTCTCCCTCTATTGGTTTGCTGGAAAACCAGTTTATTTTGCAATTTATCACCAGTTTTGAGATTTATTTTGCTCTTCCTTTTATTTTTATCACCTGTGATGTCACATTGCAAAAAAAGCCCCAAAAAATCACATTGTCTCTTCGAGGCACTGTGAGGAAAAATCTCAGTGGCCCATGGGTATTTGCACACATAAACTTGTTTGCCATTCTTCAGGGCTCTGCTCGTTACCACCATAAGGCATTTGACCCAACATGTTTTATTCTTTAAAATGGCCTCTTACAGTAATTCAGTCCCCAGCATGGCTCTGAGTTTGCAAATGGCATCAATTACAGGTTGGGTCATGATTCCAGTTCATTGTCCCTTTGCAAGCCCTGAGTCAACCCAGGAATAGCTGGACAGCAAGACGTTCCCTGGTAGATAAATTTAACTGTGATGGAAGCCCTGCATTCAAGTTATATTGCAGCACAGAGGGATAAGCTTGAATGGAAAGGAGGAAAGCAAAGTCCAGACAGAAATGCTGGATCAAACCCCGCAGGTGATGGGGATTTACACCCCAGAGGATTTACATCCACTGTGGGCACAGCTCAAGCCAGGTGCAGCAGTGTGTGGTTCTGCATCAGAGTCAAGATATCATCTGTGCTCCCTGGGTGTTTCTCCACTCATTTCAGTGGGGTTTAGAACATCAAGGATTTAAAACTTCATCTTTTCCACTTCTGATAGAGCTCACCTGTGGACTCTTAACGTGCTCCTTGGGGAAGGTGTCTTCCTTCCCTTTCCAGCTTTCTGCCCAACTCCTTTTCCCCAGTCTAGGAATGTCAGTGTGCAGGAGAAGGGCCGCTTGGGACACTTCAGCTGAATGTGACTGAAACTCGCCAGATTCTGAAAGAACATTCATGGATATTTCTCACTCAAGCCACAATCAGTGAAATTGTTGAAAATCCCCTCATAATTCTTACATTTTACTATTTTTTAACCAGTTGGAAAGCCACTTACACTTTGGGAATTCTCATCAGAAGTTTCAAATGAAATGGAAAAAAAAAAAAAATATCCTGCAACTTTTGGGGAAGTTTTCCTCCTTCTGTACCTCCAGCTGCCTTGGGATCTATGCTCCTGTCCCTACCTTGAAGAAAAATCTCAGCTCCTGTTTAATGACACTGAAAAGACTTTGACACAGGAGAAAAGTCATACTCAGGAAAGGGTCATAAAGGCAAGAAGAGGGACTGCAGTTTGATCTTTTTACAGTTCATCTCCTCTTTTGTAAAAGCCTCATTTCAAAGGATCATAAAACATTTTGGATTGGAAGGGACCTTAAAGACCATCTCGTTCCAGCCCCATTACCATGAGCAGGGTGCCACCTTCCAAGAGACCAGAACTTGCCCAAGCCAATTCAACAATAAACCCCAGCATAACGGGATTCGAAATGCCACTGTAATAACAGCAACAACATAATTGCCTTTGTTTATCATAAAGTTCCTTTTAGCTAGTTTTATTAAGGCTCTTGGGCTTAGGTGCTGATAAATTAGCATAAATTGCCATCTTATTAATGGCTCCCACTCTAATCTTCCTTGTGATGAAAAAGATGAGGGTGAAAAGTCTCAGCAGAAGTTGCATTTTCTGGCAGGTTGCTTTATTATCATTATTATTATTATCATAATTATTATTACTATTATTATTGTGTAGGTTAGTTTTTATTATTCTGTGGTTTGTTTTTATTATTGTGTGATTCATTTTGTTGGTTTTTTTTTTTTTGTTCTAATTGTAATTAACTAACAGTTGAGGAAGTCAGCCTTACTGCATCACCCGCAATTGCTGGGGTCCAAACTGCAGCTGTAATTTAGAGGGCTGGAATAATCACATAATTACTCTGCAGTGATTACAGGAGGCTTGCATGGTCAGTGGATAACAGAGATTAAATGGCAGTGGGAAAAAAGAGGTTGCTTTTTTCAGAGAGACATATGTTGCTAGTTAAGTTAACCACTTTATATTAATCCTGGCCTGCCCAGGGAAAGTGCCATACTCCTGCCAGAGGATGGGATGCACAAAGCCTTTGTGCAGGCTGTGGGAAGCATGGAGGCCTCATGCCCCACTTCTATTGCTTGGAAAGATTAATTTTCATAGAGGAAACTCCTGGAGGTAATCTGCTTTTCCCTACTCTGGCATTGCTTACATGGCAGTCTTACATGCAATTCCTTGAGATGGCAACCTAAACCTTGTGGGCTACCACAGGAATTAAGTCCCACCTGTCTGGAGCAAGGTCTGGTGCAGCATTTGGCCCAACAATGCCTCGAGACGTGCCTGGGAGACAAGTAGTCTGATAACCAAAGCATGCTGCTCTTCTTTGCTAAAACAAGATGTTTTGAATCAGGTCTGAATGCTCAACAAGGCAGGTTGGAGGGGCTTAAGTCAAGTGATGTTTTTTCCCAGGTTATTTGCCATGCAAAAGGAAGAAATGTGATTTTATGTCTGTTACTGGTTCTCCATTAAAAGCAAGCCTTAAAATCAGAGTTTTTGTTAGTGAAAGAAAGGAGACTGGTGAGATTGTAATGGGATGCTGCAGCCCTCCTTTTTACATAAGAAATTGTTAAGAATCTCTGTTCCCATCTTGGCTGTTCAAATGGGACCAGCAAAGCAAGGAGCAATGTGGGATCATTGTTTCCCCTTCACTAGCCCTGGGGCTCATCCAGAGGACTGACCCTGCACAGAAATATGTCTGAATTCAACAGGTGTGTGGCAAGATTAGGTTCAAGGTGGCCATGGGCTTTACAAGGCATTTATGGGCACAACCCTAAAGCTGTATTCTACAGGCACCCCTGGCTGCTGCACGGTGACACAGAATAAAATAGAATATTTCAGTTGGAAGGGACCTACAGGAATCCTCTAAGTCCATCTGTCTGACTGCTTAAGGCTGACCAAGTTAAAGTATTTTATTAAGGGCACAGTTCAAAGGCCTCTTAAACAGTGAGGGGAACATCCCTGTGCTTTGGGGAACATCTGTAGGAAACCTTAACGCACAAAGCATCCCCAGCCCTGCTCCCAGCCCTGTAGTAGCTTCTCTGCTTGTGGTATGACTCTCAAGAGGGTAAATCCACTCATAGAGGTGTCCAGAAGAGCTGCCATCAGGACATCCCAGACTCCAAGCAGAGGTGACCGCTGGAGATGTTGGCAAAGACCACATTCCCCAGGGGGTTGGCTTGCTTTATTCTCCTAAAAGCTTGGAGAAAAAAAAAGAAACAACAAATCTTCCAATGAGATACAAAACCTGCTTTAAAACAGTGCTGGATGGGGTCCCTAGGTGGGGAAGGGGGGCTGTCTAAAATCTGCTTCCCAAACACTGCTGCGTTATCGGTTGCACAGGTGCAGTGTACATGAGGGTAATGAAGACAGGATAGGAGGGGATTAGCAGGACATTGCAAACAAGTTTGTGCTAAGTGGCTTAAGGTTCATCCTGTCCTGCTTCTAAATACTGACTTCTGCTGCTTTCACCTTCCAAAACACATAAACAGTTGATTTTGATTAGTAAATGAATTTCTACAGATAAGCTTCAGCCATCTGTTAACAGCAAGATGTGTCCCACCACCATGTTTTTGACATTCAGAACTGAACTCGTGGTATTCTGGTGCAGGGTGTCTGTGCTGACCTTCATCAAACTGCCAAACACAGCCCTGTCCATGCTATGAGAGTGTGCAGCATGTTTTCCCCTTCTGAAAATCAGCTCCAATTCCTGTAACTACTCATTCTTGTGAGCCTTGACAACCAACTGCAATTTTCTGCATTATAGTGCAGAAAAAAATGGAGAGTACTGAAGAGACCCTTAGCTCCCATCATCCTATTTCTCTATATGCAGATGCTCTGCATCTATGTAGATCTGGAGAACTAAAAATAGAAGAACAACTGTATGTAGCTATTCTAGAACAACAGAAGAAGTAACTGACAACAGAAGTCAATTAATGCTCCGCTGACACAGTTCACATGGGAGAAAGAGCCTTTCTCCAGGATGAGTCAGGTTCTTGGCTTTGGCTTTCACTGAATTTCTTACCACTGTTTTCAATAAGGAGGGGCAGTTGCATCACATCAAATATTTAATAGGAAGCTTGAAAATGTTCCTAAACTCCAAGTCACCCTTCTGCATGCCCTGGGCCCTGCTTGACTTGATTGTCCAAATCCACCAAAACTCTCAGCGACAGAGTAGATTCAGAAGCAATTTAAAAGATCATTACCTCTAATTTGCTTTTAATTCCTCTCTCTGAAAACCAGAGAGCTGCTAGCAGTTTCAGAGTGATTATGGGGGCTTGCTCCTGGTAAGTAAAACTCCTTGGAAGAAGGCAGAAACTTTGCAGGATGTGGGGGGCATTTCATGCTGTCACTTCCAGGTTGGCTCCTTGCAGCATCCCATTCAGGTTCTCCCTGTGTGCAAGAGAGCCTGGCAGCAGCCAACAGCCTACAGGTGAGCAGCTCAGGCTTTTCCCTACTTTATAAGGACACTTGGGGCCTGTGAGTTTTTCTATTCCTAGCATTAAGGGATCTGATTGCTTTTATGTCCTGACATAGACTTTTGCCACCTTTGTGTCCAGTGTGTGGTAAGGTAGTGAGCCTGTGACAAATGGCAGGGAGCCCTGCTTGGCAAAACCTTCCTCTTCTGGTCTTAGGTTGCTTCCCCTTAATATTTGTTCATGTGCAGAGCAGGGGACCTTTTTCCTGCACTAAACCAATGCCTTTAAGCTCCACAAACACATCAGCATCCAGCCTGCCCTCTGCCAAGGATAACACCACCATGCTCAGACCCAAAACTTGTCCATCACATAAGACCATTGCAAGAGCACCCAGTCTGGTCCCATTCCCATAAACAATGGCTGCAATCAATCCCTATTCCCTCACAGAGCTATTCTGATCCATGCAGACAGAGCTCCCAGAAGATGCCATGAGCTGCATTCTCACAGCAGGTGGCGGGGCAGGTCCCTCACCTCTCCCCTCTCACAGACCACTGCTCACCCAGCAAAATCTGTCAGACTCTCTGTATCCACCTCTGTGGTGCCATTGGGTGGCTCCAGGAGAAGGGACAGAGCAGAAGTCACTGGTTGGTGGAGCCAGAAGGGGAGGAAACGTCATTGCAATAAAAGAGCAGAAGCTGCAATAAATGGGGAAGGAAATGTGTGGCTTTCCTGATAAAATTCTGTGGGTTTGCAAGAAATGTTTTATAAGCTTTAGTTAGGAACATAGTATAGTTTTTTTTTATTGTAATTTTAGTATAGCAGATACCTTGAAGGGGCCTCTTGCCCCAGGATGTATTCTTATCATAGTTTGATAAGGGTTTCTGAGGCAACCTGAGCCTCTGCTTGGAGATTTCTTTCTATTGGTTTTTTTCCCTGTTTCATTTCTGTTTCATGTATGATTCTTTCCTCTGTCCATCACGGAATTCTTATCTTCAAGGTCCGAGAGTTTCGGCAACTGGTTGGCAGGACCCTTGAGACCACTCCCAAACCTGATTTGGATTTGTTAGTGTTTAAGTAAGCTAGCTGGCATGTAGTGTTTGGATTGTTTTATTAGTTTATACACTTTGTATCCATCCCTTGAACTGTCCTGTACAAAAACGCCCTGCAGCTGAGGTCCGGGGTCTCTCTAGAGGCACCAGACTGAGTCTGGGGAATCCCCTGACCCCCTGAATAAAACCTCTGTTTTCTGGAAGCCTTGGAGAGTCCCCTTTTTCTACCACAGCCATGACAGTGTGAGTCAATCTGCCTGCAGAGCCAAGATCCCACCAACAGGTACTGTTGAGGCGTATCAGAGCAGCTGGGGGCCCAAGCTGAACACCAGGCTGGGCCAGAAAGAGATACGCAACGCAACAAATTCTGCCTTCCCCAGTTCCCTGTACCACTTTTTCAGGTGCTAGAAGGCACATCCACCCTCTCTCCCCTACACCTGCGTATTTAAACTCCAAACCAACTTCTCAGAAAACCTCTCCACTCTCCATAAAAGCTCCAGATGGTGACATCAGTTCGTGTTCCCTGCGAGGTGATTATTTCTGAGTTAAAATATCAAATCCAGCACAGTCTCTGGTGGATGCCCTGGCGTCAGGGCTGCCGGCTCCAGGAGGTGGCAGCCTCGCACAGCGCAGGGCTCTCCTGTGCTGGCCTGATCCCACCCAGCTATTCGGAAAGGGCATAAAATATTTATCTGCAGATGTATTTGGACTCGATTCCCCACCACCACCTCTTTGTATCTGAACGATCTCTTTCTACCCTTGCTGGCACGGCAGTTTTCCAGAAAAATGAGACTTCGTGATCTTGTCTATGTTCAGGCTGAAGCAGGGGGAGGGGTGGGGGGAGAGGTGTTTTGGGTTGGTTGGTTGGGTTGTTTTGTGGGTTTTTTGGTTGGGGTTTTGTTGGTTTGTTTTGGGTTTTTTGTTGCATGGTGGAAAAAAAAATAAACAAAATTACAGCTAAAGGCTTTAAAGCTAATCCGAGTTTTCTGGTACATAGAAATCATTAAAATCCAGCATGTTTTACAACAGAAAAGGTGAAGTGAATTTGCAGAGTGCGTATTTTTCCCTTCCCCGTGCTCATATTAAAGCTTGCTCATAATATTGAATGAGCCTTTGGCCAGGGACATGCCGAGCCTTGCCCCTGTTGATCAACAGGGACTGAAAGAAAAGACACCTGGGACTGCTCATGCCGAGGTAATGAAACAGGAATCTGAGGGCTCTGGAGAGCAATTTGGAAAGTTCCTTTTCTTATTGCTATGGCCGGGGCAGGCTTTTCCCCAAATTTAGTATTCTGTCCGGGAGAATATAAAATAATGAGACTCCTGCTGCTTCCTAGGGGAGACCCTTGAATTGCCTTGGAGATATCACTGTCAACCTGAGGTTTTTTTCTGTCTAAAGCTGACCTGAAAAAAGGAGCAAAGAAGAAAGCAAGGGGAACATAAGTCTGCTTTGATGCATTCTGGTGGCCAAAAATTGCTTTTATAATTTTTTTTTTGGGGGGGGGGGGGGGTGGGGGGGAGTTGTTTGTTGATTCATTTTATGTAAGAAACACCAAAGCTAGGGAGTTCACTACTGAAAACATTTCTCTTTGGAAAATGAGAAGAATAGGGCATTGGTCACAGTGTGCTCTCAAGGTCTCTGCAATCAATGGGGAAGGGATGCAGTGAGGCTGAAAAAACACAGGGTGTTTCACTGTTGTCCATTGAAAGGATCAAAAGCTGTCACAGTAAAAAAAAAAAAAAAAAAAAAAAAAAAAAAAAAAAAAAAAAAAAAAAAAAAAGAGAGAGAGAGAGAGAGCAGCTGCTGGAGCAGTCAGGGGAGGAGAATCTGGCCCTGAGATGTGGGGTTTACAACAGGCTGGCTTTAGGGCACGAGGAATGCAAACGCCAAGGAGTTCCACCAACATGTTCCTTGAAGTCAGGAGGAGGAAAACTGGAGTGCCTCATGCAGAGGGCTGGAAAAAGCTGCTGGGAAAGAAAGTGAGTCAATAAGGAGAGATTCATTGCTGTTTCAGCTTGCTGTTAGCAGCTCTAAAACTGCCCTGATGCTGAACATGGACCTGTTGTGTCTCTGATGTTGCCGCTCAGGCTCTCACAGCCGGCTGCAATCTCTGATGGTCCCCCAGGAAAGCCATTATTCCACACATTTATGACACAATGGGGGCTGCTCTGCAGAGCAGAGCTCTGGCTGGCTGCAGCTGGGCTTGCAGACAAGGTGAGAAGGGCAGATGTGCCACTACAGTGGCTTTTTTATGGGACCCTGTGTGCGAATTACACCTGCCACACAGCCACTCCAGCTCTGAGGAATAAATGTCAGAAGTTTAGCAACCACTTTGTTAGCAAGTTAAGTGAAATGGGGAGCTGGGCAAATCATAGAATGGTTTGGGTTGGAAAAGACCTTCAAAGGTCAGCTAGCCCAGTTGCCCTGCAATGAGCAGGGACAGCTTCCATTAGATCAGGTTGCACAAAGCCCTGTCCAGCCTAGTGTTGAACACTTCCAGGGATGCGGCATCCACCACATCTCTTGGCCACCTCTGCCAATGTTTTATCAGCCACATCATAGAAAATTTCTCCCTTAAAATAGTGGCTCAACTCATTGCCAATTTGCTTCCAGTTATTTGAGTGGTGGTGCCTGGGTGTTGCTCATGTTTCTCTTTGGATGGACATGAGGTTCAGGCACTTGGAGCTGCAGCTGCAGGAAGTGCCACCCAAACCTGGCTGGTTTTGGTAAGCTAGCCCCTCAGATTTGGGTTGGGAGAAAGTGTGCTGGGGCCACTGGCCAGGTGTGGGACACCAGGAACAAGCAGTGTCTTTGAAGCAGTGTGGGAGGTTGGATCACAGTAGTCACAGGAATGAGCCAACAGATGATGAGAAAAACTAAGAATAGAGTTTGCAAACAGTGCTGGGAATTCAGTGAAGGAAAATCCAAGGATAAATCCTTGGTAAGAGCTGCTTCCCAGTCTCTATCCCTCTGGATATAGGTGACCTCGTCCACTTCCACCCCGTTGGGATGTAAAACCGGCTATGCAGCTTGTGGAGGGTGTGCCAGCCTTCTGCTGGGTATCCATCTTTGTTAGGGCTGGTCCAGAGCTGGCATGTCTGTCACCTCGGACCCTTCCTGAGCTGCTCTTTTGTTCTGGAGCAAAGAAACCAGGTCTCATGTGAGGGGCTGAGCAGCTGGGGCCACCACCTGAAAATAAAAGGCCACAGGGATAAAGGAGAGCTGGCAGAGCCTCTTTTCACACAAAGGAGAATAAACATATGGAATAGGTTAACATGTGAGGTGGATGAAGCCATGTTATAAATAAGTTCAGGAGGCATGTCGACAGGCTGCTGGGAAAAAAAACCATGGTGGGGAGGAAGGGATTGCAGATATTAGGATGGGAGTGAAGAGACCCAAAAGATAAGTTTATGATAAAGGGAAAATAAGATAGAGAAGCAATCTGGTCTCTTCCTCTTCCAGCTGTGCTGTGAGTTAGAGGAAAGAGCTGTTTCTGACCCACATGTCTGAACCAGCAGTGATTGGTCTGTTCAGCATAGGGAAGGTTTTGCCCATAAAACTGGAGAGTGTTGAAGAGTGTTGGCAGCATGGTGTAAGAAATTGGGTGTTATGTGCCTCTGGTTTTGGACTTGCTCTAAAGGGTGGATGTGTGGGTTTGGAGGCTTGTATTGATCAGAAATAATCTGGAGGGGGAATGTCTCAGACATCTCCAGAGTCTTGCTGAGAGGGGAAAGGGTGAGGATGTATGGGAAGGACCTCTCCTCTGCAGAGCACCTCTTCGAGGAGCAGTGCAAAGTGCAGAGACCCCTCTGAAAGCCTCCTCTGCAATGAAGTGTGAAGGCGTCATGTTGTGATGGAGTGAGAGGAGAGAGAGGAGAGGAGATGCACTGCAGTGGTGCCTGAGGCTGGTGGAGACACGGAGGCCCAACACTGCTGTAAGAAAGATCAGATCAGGACCTACTCCTGCCTCAGCTCCCAATAACATTAATTTCTTGATGTCATCAACAGACATGGGGAGAAAGGAGTGGTGAATGCAAATAAACTACTTGGATGTAGTGGATGATTCTTGGTTGCCTTGGCCAAGCAGCTCTTCAGGAGGTAAAATATGACCCAAGTCCACCAAAGCCATCCATCTCCAAGATTTTATGTAATCTTTTATTTTCTCTGTAACAGACCTCTTTAATAACTCCGTGCTGAAAAATCCCAGCACCTAAACAGGAAATGTGTCCTGAGCTTTGCAAAGGAAGATGTTGCTAAAATCCTCAAATGAACAAGCATCCCCATGCCAAATGGAGTAAACATCCTATGCTGTGGTACTTGCAGATTCAGCCAAACTGATTTTACCAGCTATAGTAGCCACTTTTTTGGCTGCCATGATGGGAAATGAGCTGGGAATCTCCAGAGTGAGAAGCCAAGGTTTGATAAACTGGAATTTTAAGTGATGTTAATGGTAGGTTGCACTTCCAGAGAATGCAGCTGATGGGTTTTAGGGGATTTCTGATGCTTATCCTGACAGCAAACTCCTGATGTCTGCTCTGCCTTACTTGAGCCCAGCATTATTCACAACAGAAAGGAGACATGAGAACCCCTGAGCTTCTTTCTTTGAAAATGAAACTCTTCTGCTACCCAAGTGATAACTAAAGACATCTGTCTTGCAAAGGTGACAGAGCATCTGTTCTGGGATTTGGGCTGGGTTTTCCCTCCCCACCTGGGCCATAACAGGCCTTTCTGAGATTTCAGGCAGAAGTTTTGGAATGCTATTTCAAGTCCAGTAGCCACAACCTGAGCAGTGTGACCTAAGGGTCAACGTGTCTGCAGAGAATTGTTGGTGAAAATTGGGGCACTGAAGGAACCTTTATGGCAATCATAGAATTGTTGAATTGTTTAGGCTGGAAAAGACTCCATGATGATTGAGTCCAACCATTAACCCAGCAATGCCAGGACCATGTCCTGAAGCACCACATGTACATGCCTTTACTACCTCCAGGGATGGTGACTCCACCACCACCCTGGGCAGCCTGTTCCAGTGCTGAAATGCCTGGGTGACTATATGTGGTTTGTGTGAATCACCGTATTTTGTGACTTCCAAAATTCCAGTTAAACTGAAATGAAGGCATCAAAGTCCCTTTGCAGATGTGGGCCTTGGAGCAAATGTTTTAGTTCAAACTTTTCCCTATAAATGTACAGAAAGTAACCTAATGTGATGTTAGCCTATAGACATCACAGCCTGGTGAAAGCATCATCAGATTTTTCCTCAGAGTTAATTCATCCATTCATTATTAATGTGTGCCTGGAATTTCAATTTACTCTCATTAAAATGTGATTGATGGTAAAGATACAGCACATAACAGTCACACTGCACCAGCTCTTTCTTTGCACTCAGCAGAAAAACCCAAGAGCTGCTTCATGAGCAAAATCATGGCCTTTTGCTTTGTTTTTTGTGCAAAAGTTGGACTTTTCTGGTCTCTCTATGGTAGCTGCTTTTCCTTTGTCTCTTTCATATTTCATTGCTATGCTGTAAATTGGGAAAACCAGAAAGAAATGACGAACAAACACAGGAAATGTCACTACTATGCTTGCAGCTTCAATACTGGCACAGTAAAAAGGTGCTCAAGGGGGTGACACTGGTGCCCCACGCCTGGAGCTGGTGCTGGGCCCTTGTTAAACAGAGCAGTGTCACCACGCCAGAGCATCAGAGCAGTGTCACCATGGCAGGCGGTCACTGCCACCCTCCTCGTCCTCCAAATGCGGGCGGCGATTTCCCGCGTAGCCTGGCCAGGCTCCAAGCTATGCTCTGAGCAAAACCCTGGCCTGCAGTCATACAGGAGTTAAGGCCTCATTAGTTTCTTATTCCCATGTCAGCAGGCTGTTAGCAGGCTCTGAATTGGCCAGCCGGTTTCTGGAGAAGAGCCAACCTGCAGCAGCACGGGCTCAGTCCCCCCAGCAGGCACTGCTGCTGCTGCTGCTGCTGCTCCTGCTGCTGCTGCTGCTGCTGCTGGAGAGATGCATTTTGCATGCATCCCATGACACTGGCCCCAGTTCTTCTTCTCTCAGGGGATCCCTGCTGAATGAAGTTTTGTAGCTGATTGTCCCAGAACTTCCATGCCAGACTCTGCTGTCGACCCAGGCTCCTCAAAAAATATTTCTCCACCAGCTATTTTTCATCTCTTCTCTGCTCTTCAAATTCCTCCTGGGTGTCTTGATCCAGAATAAGCTTTTCTTGATTGCTTAGATCCCCAGAGAGCTGCCTCTAACCCTATGTGCTTTGTTGGCTGGTGCTCTCTGTGAAGCAAACATCTAAAAATTTGGCTACCCTTTCATCTCTTGAGCCAAATTTTCAATGCTAAGTCAGAGTCAGCAGGGTCTAACCTGGTCTTCAGATCTTCTTCTGGACAGCTCCAGCCTTAGCCTGCAAAGAGCTGCTCTTTTCATCTGGCACTAGGCACAAAATCCACTGGCAAGATATTTTCTTCCCTTAGATGCGCGTGGGGGAAGTACTGTTGCAAATCACGCTTAAAATTCAAGCTGGGCAGAGAAGCTTTGAAATACCTTTAAAAGGCTGAGCAAAACATTTATGTATGGCTGTGTGACCTATCCCTGGAGGGGGGAGAAAGAGAACTGCTGGTGTCCCACCATGATTGGAGTTTTTTCACCTATTCCTTCTTGATCTTGTTAATACCTATTTTTTCTTTCTTTTTTTTTTTTTTTTTTTTTCTTCTTTTTTTCTTTTCTCCCCATCCTTAGATCTCCCCGGTAATATGGTCCATATGTTTATTCTCCTTCCAATGAAAGCCATGCCAGCATTCACATTGCACACTTCTACACTGCCACGTTTTGCTAATGTGCAGTGGTTTGTTAGGAGGAATTTCAAGGCCTTCCATAATTTCCAAAGTTGGCAATTAGATCACTGTCTCCCCTCCACCTCTCGCAGTGAAAATAAACTCCCATTTCCTTTACTTTCCCTCATACCAATACCCAGGAATTTCCGAAAGTTTTCTGCCTTCTCCAAAGCTTTGTTCCTCCGGGTAACTGCAGAGTATCCGAGACAAGGTCATGGATCACGTACAGGGTCTCTAGCTGAGCTGTAGCAGTTCCTTTGCAAAGCAAAACCTCTTCTTGCCCCCGTTTTCCACACTGCAGCTTGGCACCTTCTCAGTTGCTTTCTTTTCTGCATCATTGCAGATGGGGAAGGTTTCCTGCCCTGGGAAATGAACAGCTTTTGATGCCACATGAAGAACAGGAGTGTCTGGGTCCTTGAATTTGCTCTTTTTCTGTTGTCTTTCTGTTTTCCAGTGGTCCAGCAGGAGATGTGATTGCTAAGCACCTCTGGTCCTCTGCGTACATCTCATGGGGAAAGGTGGTGGTGGGTTTGGTAAGGATGGGAAATTGCAGATTGAGAAATAGAGGGACATTTTTCCAGGCTGACTGACCATTTTTTGAATCACATAAAGTCCCTCATTCAAGCAAAATTTCATCTCAGGACAGCATGATTTTGCATAATTAGATTTCACCATGTCCCACTTACCTTTAAGAGATAGGCTCTGCAATGGTATGAGCTTACGAGGGAGATTCTGAGAGTTCCAAGGCATTCAGTGCTGCTTCCTGAAAAGCTGTGAGAGCTTGGTAGAGATTACATCAAACTTACCTCCAGGAAAATAAGAAGCACAGACTGTAGGAGCTAAGCAGTTAAACAGGAGGAGAGAATCCAGGACATGTTCACGAGGAAGTTTTGCAAATCCCAGTTAGAAAATCTCAGTAATATTTTGGGGTAGGTGAAACAGAGACTTAATAGGAAGAAAATATCCCATGTACTGTGGAGGAACTGTTCCTAGCCAGAAGCCATGAGCTGCGGGGATCAAGTACAGTACTTCTTTCAGAGAAAGAAGAAATTGCTGCTGAAAGCAAAGATATCAACAGTGTGTTTGAGTAACCCTACGGATTGCTGTTCATTTATGCCAATAACTTTGAACAAAGAGAAATTTCACCAGCAAGTGGCACTTTCCCCAGACCTGTACTGTCAGGCAGGAAGCTCGATACAGATTTGAGTTGTCTGAGATCTAAAACTTGAGTCACTCAGAAGACCTAGTAACCTTCCTGTCAGATTCTTTAAATGACAAAATTGAAATCTTCTCACTATCGGCTGTGACTTCAGTTATGCCAAAATTTCATTAACTGTTTCTTCAGGCTTTTTATGTGAGTTATCACAGTCTGAGATGAGAGCATTACCCCCATGTCTTCATTCTCAAGAACTGACACTTCTTTCTTTAGCAAACAAAGAGGATGCAAAGTTGGGAATGTGATGATCCCCATGGTTAGGGGACAATTTCTGTCCTGGTTCAAGAAGGTGTTTGATGGTTGCATTGTGCTCCTTAATTGTTTAGAGGTGGATAGGAAATGTACAGTTTTGTCTTTCCTTGTTGAGTGTAGGAGCTCTGAGATCAGGACAAAATGGTTTCAACATCTTTATGTTTTCTTTTATATATGATAATGAACTTTCACCTCATACAAATTAAGGCTACATGACCAAAAATCTGTCAGGTATTTCCTTCTCCTCAAGTGAGGACAGTCACTGAACCAGCCTTGTGTTGGGTATGGCATAACACTGAAAACCAGCATGCAATGACATTGCCTGGTTTGCTATTTCAATAGAAGGTCTGGTTGAGGCCCTTAGAAGGTCCCCACCCTTTCTCTCATATCCATTCTGTCCAACAGTGTACCATTTCTGTGATTAGGAAGGCTCTACTAAGGTAGTGCCAAACTTTAGGCAACAAGATAATGAGGGATCCCATGAAACATTTATTTTACAGTGTATCTGAGCATCTGTTTAAGCCATCATGCCAAAGTATATTTGTCTAGCTTGAAGAAAACAGAGAAAAGCCAGGTTTTGTGTTTCGAGTGGATTCTAAAGTTGTTAAAAAATATTTGCTGACCTCAGAAAAATGGAGCTCTTTTGCATTACAATGGGTCTTCAAGCCAAGCAGCAGAGGAAGTGGGGAGACATGGCTTGAGCTCTCACAAATGAATCAGATTCAGTTTAAAACCCTAGATTACCCATTTATTGGAACTGATTTCCCAGAGAGTGGGCTTTTCTCTGAATTACACAAGAAGATATCTCCTAGCTTGCACCTTCACTTCCAAAAAGAGTCTGGAAAGATCCTGTTTTCCAGAAGTACTGAAGAAAGCTCTGGATGCTTAGCCCTATACCTGATTTTATACTCTAGGAATGTTTTAAACTCCTCACAGACATTTTATATTCATGGAGTGTGAGTTTTCTGTGATAGAGCTCTGGGTGAATATTGATTCGGTACCACGCTCCACAAAGTTGCACTTGTGCACCATGGAGAGGAAAAACCCTGGATTAAAGCTGCTGTAAGAAAATTCAGTCATGCAGCTCATGTATGTGGACTTGTATAGATCATGGCCATGCTTTATCTCCTGGATTAAAGCCTTCTTCCTTGCCCTGAGAGCTGGCTGCACAGGGACACACGGGGCACGTGGCAATGCACACTCTCTGCCAACTCATGGTGTTGCTGTCTCACCAGTTCATTCTGCCTTCACATGTGAGACTATCTGAGTGTAGGAAAAACCACCTGGCAAGGGAAGGGAAATCTAACCCAACACAAAGACTTAGAGGCTTCCTTGAAGCATACCAAGGAAGCCGTCCAAGGCTGCCCTCTAATTTTGCATCTTGGCGTGCAACGACACAGCTCACTCCTGGGAAGTGAAGAAGCTCTCCTTAGGTCTGCTGTGTCAGTGGCATGAGTCTGAATATATTGGATTTACATGGGTTTCCATTTGTCTGGAAATGTGGATGAAAATCTGAAACAACACCTGCTGACTGTCAAATCTGAATGAAGTTGCTGGGGGTGGGGAAAAACGTGGGGAGAAGAAATCTACTGCTGCTTTTGCCCATGTTTTATCTTTGACACTCATCTATTTGGTAAAATCATCAGCTGTCGGGGCATCTGCCTGCTGCTTAGCAGAACTGCTCTGCCGGTGCTCTGGAGGACTTCATCTGGGGACATGTCAGAGAAAAGAACTGGTCCATTACTGCTCTCAAAGAGTGGATTTCCTTTTTTATTTATCCATGAGTTAGAACAGCAAGTAATTTACAGAGAAAATACCTTGTTCCTCAGTAATTCAGTTTAAGGATGTATAGGAAGAATCTGGATGTCTTCCTTAGTACTTTGTGTACTCTATGTACTTTAGAATTCCTATTAATTCTCTAGTACCCATGAATTTTTGTTATTCACAAAATTTATCTGGGTCTTCTTGCTGCCAATGCCATCATGGGTGAGTGTTTGCTGATTGAATAAGACATATGTGTCGTTCTGGTTTGTTGATAGCACCATGAATCAATAGCTGTCAGGGGATGGTAGATAATTTGTCCCTTGCATTATTGCTCGGGAGAAGAAGGGGAGGTGTACACAGTAAATAAGCAGGCACGTGGGCATTTGTTTTGTTCTGCACTGGCATCCAGTTAAGCCAGAGGTAAAACTTTATGGTTTTTGGTGCAGCACTGAGTGACTGGTCACGAGGATGGCACAGGAGGAACAGTCCAGAGGTACACGCTGGCTCTCAGTGCAGCGCTCAAAAGCCACTCACACTATTGTCCCGTTCCTGAGCATACCAGAGCAGACATGTGCACTTCACTATGTGTAAATTCCTTTCTGCCTCTGCACAGCCTTGGTCAGCCAAGCCCCATTTTGGAAGGCTTGCACACTTTCACCCAGCAGAGCTGGATCCATTGGGGCAGCAGCTGAGGAAGCCGATGCTTGAGCAGATGATATACAGTGAATAGTTTGGAGAAGACACCATGACAGCATGGGACAGGACAGGAACAGAAATCCAGCCTCTGCACAAGTGGCCAACTCCTTACAAACAGGACTGGAATTGTGCCCTGGGAGCTCTGCTCTGCTCTACTGTCTCCTTTTGGAAAACCTCATCCACCTTCATCCAGTTGTCCAGTCCAGTGCAGCTGCTGCACTTTCTGCCTTCAAATTCCTGTTGGCTGATCTCAACGTGAGAGACGCTCTTCCATAAGGCCCTGTGCCCAGGGCTGGACCTGCAGAGTTCACCACTGCACTGAGCCACCTCTGGCTCCTGCTGGTGCTGAGCATGTGCTGGCCCATGGTGTTTTCCTGCAGCTCGGCTTCATCTTGTTGCAGCTCAGTGCCAGAAGAATTAGGAAATTCAGTGACAGAATCACAGCATCATTAAAGTTGGAAAAAATCCTTAAGCTTATTGAGTCCAACCATTAATCTACCAGTACCCTGTTGCACAGTTTAAGCAGGGAGGTTGTCAGCCACATTTACCTCAGGGACCAAAGGTTGCTGAGAAGCTCTGGCCCAAGCCCAGCCTCTCTTGTGCTCTGCAATCCTGTTGCAAGCAGCCAAAATCTGCCTATCTGACATCAGGTTCCCTGCTGTCTCCCATCCCTGTTTCCTATCTGCTCTCTTCATGTGATCTTCTTCCCTTAGAGCAGAGCTTTACAGGCTGCCTCTGTGCAGTCCCACCACTATTCCAGGAGCCAGTGCCAGCCCTGTGCTCCAACTCACACCGGCCACAATGCACCTCCTGTTGCCATTCCTTAGAAGAGTGTCCCAGCCTTCTTTCTTCCACTTGAATTTTTGAATGCATGACCCAATCTAATAATTATTTTGGCTCTGATGGCCAGAACACACCTTCATGTTGGCCCTGGTGCAGCAGAGCAAATAAATGGGGGATGAATTTGGACCTGGAATGCAGCAAACAGGGTGGATGGACATCAGCTTTCTTACCCAGCTAGTCTGGGATGTGTTGGCACCTGTTCAAGCAATTTCTTGCTCAACCTGGACATTCCTATCTACTTCTGTAACATTAGTGGGTAATGTTATGCAGCACCGAGGATAAATTCAAGGCCCAAGTGATTCCTGTGTTGTAAAGAGGCATTTTGAACTTCTGGCACCAGATCTGACTGAAGGCGCCCGTTTGAGTTGGGTCTGTTGCTGCACACCAAAGCTCACCTCTTCCAGCTGGCACAGCGAGATCTGGCTGCCTTTCGTCTGCTTTGCACCTCATCAGCAGCGAGGATGATGCTGGATCCAATTTAGGTGGGGATGTGGTAGACAGTGCGTGAGGCAGAGCAGGATGTTGGGAGTGGCTCCGCATCTGTCTCCCATCACGGGGTCTGGCTGGGATTTTTCGTCTGGCTGTGGGAAGAGCAAATCTTAGTGAGCAAGGAGCACATGCGCCCGCAGAGCAGAGTTGTGCCTGGGATTGCAGCTGGGGAGGGAGCAGCCTTTAATAAGCAAGGTTATGGCATTAGGTGGGTGTTGCAAGATCTGGGCTCTTCTGCTCAGTCTGTGTCACTCACTTGTGAGATTTGGATCTGTTTTTTCAGAGCCTTAAGCTTTTCTGCAGTTGTTAAAATGCACAAAAAAATGGTCTTGATGGGGTGTGGTACAGTTTAGCATTTGGAAAGAAGTGTGAGGCTGGTTTATTGGTGAAAGGAGCCTTAGAAAATTCAAAGCATTGTTCTGACACCCGTTCATGGAGTAGTTGAGATTGGAAGGGACCTCTGGTGGTCACCTGTCCAACCCCACACACTCAAAACAGGGTAATGATTCTTATATTGCTGGCTTCCAGCACTTTCTTTACTGGTTGTGCAAGGTTAAGTAAATTTTGAATTTTTCAATACTGTTGCCTTGCAAAATTCCTTCCATTGTTTGTCTGGTCTGAATATCTTCTTAGTTTGTAAGAGCTGTTGGGGCTGAATGGTGCCAAAACATGGAGTGAAGCCTTTCCTCTGCACACCCTCTGCTCCATGGACAAATGCCTGGAAAACAGTCTGATTTATAGCAGATTTCAAGCCTGTGGATCCCCAAAGGGAACCTCTGTTAATATCTGAGGGGAGATTGCACTGCATGCACAGAAATGTTTGAGTGATATGAGGGCCTGTTCCTAAACTAGAGCAGATGCCACCCATTTGGCTTTGCCATGAGACTCTGGGCTATCAGCAGCCCTTGGCTGAACACATGGATGCTGAGCAGCTCCACTGTCCCAGAAGGAGAGCAGGAGTGAGCAGCTGGAGGAGGGAATACCACTAGCCACAAGTCTGTTTGCCACATCCACGTCTCCAGCACAACTGCAAGCCTTAGCTTTCAACAGGAGCTGCTGAAGAATGCCCTTGGTTTGAGAGGGCTGGGGTAGGGCTTAAGCCTCCTCTTCACATCTGTGTTTCCTGGGTTTTGGAAATTTTCCTCCAAACCACAGCTCTCTTAGAAGCTCTGAGACATTCCTTCACCCCTGGTTTAAACAATAATACAACTTTATTCGGTAGTTATCTGTCTCCTGCCCAGCACTTCATCAACAGGGCACAGAGCTTATGTCTGCCTCACGTAGGCAGGCATCCTTTCCCAATTTTTTTGCAAAGTATGAAAGGCTAACAGAAGAAAGCTGGTTGCTATCTGTGCTGCTGCTTAATCCTCAGTCTCCAATTCCCGCTATCAGCAGTATCAGGGAGACTTTTCTCTCTGCCACCATGTTGCAGAACTGCAGATAACATAATCCTAAATCCCAGGTAAAGTTTTTACCCTTCTGCCGTGCAGCTTTAGTTTTGAAAACAAAGTCTGTTGCATCAGATGAATCACGGCTGGTAATATTCTCCTTCAGCCTATACTGACTTAGCATCAGACCAAACCCCATGTGCTTTCTGCTGTCTTATTTTCTGAAACTATTTTCAGTTTTCATTTGAAAATGTCTTTTAATGTGGCCTTGCATGTAAGATCTTCTGGGAAGAGGAATTGAAAATATTCCATGATGCATCTTTCCCTCCTGAAAAGCTTTGATTTATGGCTAAGAAGAATTACTCGTGCTTCCCCATAAAGTAATTTTTCCAGCATGTTGGCTACAGAGTGGGTAAGATTACTTCCAAACCCAGATAGCTGTGGATTTATCAAGCCATCTAAAATGCACATACACATGCACATATGTTTAAAAACATCAAGTGGGGCATTTTTTTTTTTCTGTTACATAGAACAAATTCAATCAAATTCATTAAGCTGCCTTGGTTTATTACCAATGGAGTTGAGGCTGGGCTCTGGTCCAGGGACTGCATCTGTGCAGGTATTATTGCCATGATCACCTGCACTTGTCATAGACCAGATTTTTTCTCTGTGCGCTAATTACAACCATAACCTGTGCTTTAGCTGCAAACAATAACGTCTTATAGGAACAGACCCTCATTCTTAACTGCATTACAGGAAAAGCACATGATTCATGATGGCATTTTTTGGAAAATCCCAAGTGGCTGGAGTCTAAGCAGTATGGGAAATTATGATGAGCCAACCTCCAAGTTCCCGTGGGTGCTCATGATAGGCCTGTTCAGGGACACACTGTGGGTGAACTTTGTGGGTTAATGCACTAAGTAGAAAGGGTACATGGGGGCCTTTTTCCAGGAATGAGCAGCTACAGCACTGGGTTTTCATAGGAGCAGCTGTGACCCTGCCATCTCCAGACATGTAGGCTTGCTTCAAAAGTATTGGCTTTTATGTGGATGTGGGTTAAAGGTTAAGAAACTATTATTTTTGTCCAAATATCAAGTGATCATGGCCACTTGGCAATGTGACTGCAGAGGAAGGAGCTGGAGGAAAATCCTGGCACATCACAGACTGGGAATTAAGAATCTTGCAAGCATGCTGTCTCCTCTGAACCTCACAGGTTCTAGGCTGCTGCTCCTGAAGCAAGTTCATGCCACCTGTGCCTGTGCCACTGGAACATTGGGGACTACAAGGAGCTCAGCAAATCCAGGCTACCATGATTAATCCTGGAGGTGCCAATGGCACCTTCCAGTGCAGGTCCTGACCAGTGTGGTATCTGCTGTACCAAAAAAGAGGGCAAGCCATCTATACAATTTTTCCTAAATAAGCTTGGATTGCAGTGCAGAAGAGTTTGACCTGTAAATTAGAAAGCCAATTAGAGGAGAGACCTGGCTCTGTATTCCTTAATGTGACCACAAGCTGCTAACAGGGTGTGGTGTCCCATGCATGCTGTGGGGTCTAAAGACACCTCCTGCTCCTGCACCTGCCCAGAGTCTGTGGCTGCTGGAAACCCTCCCTAAGTCCTGAGCCAGTTCCATAAAATGGGAGGGAAATTTGGCTGCTTTAGAAAAGCCACCCCAAATGGATGCATCCCTAGAATCTCACATTCTTGACATGAAAGGCTTACTCAAACAGTTGGAGGGCCTCTTCACAGTCAAGTCAAATAAAGCACCAGAACTGTAGCCATGATTTTCTGAACTTGTTCGGAAAATTTCTCTTTTTGGGCACCTGACTTGGTGTGGTCCTCTGGCATCTAAAAGATTTGCTGTGGTCTTGTTGACACATGTCAGGTTGCTCACATGAAGACCCCAAAAACTTTCCAGTGGCAGGAAGCTCTTGCTGCCTGCTTCTCTTTGTAAAAAGAATTTATTACTAAATGCATCATATATGATTATCAAACCTCCCACCTTCTGTTTTGGGTCTTTCAGGGTGGAACTAAAAAAAAGCCATGCACAACAGTGTCTCTTTGGGGCTTCATAGTTAAACATTATCTTTTTCCCCCTATAGTAACAGGAGAAGAATAGGTAGTGACAACTGATGGAAGAGGAATTTGAGCATCTGGAACAGGGTAAAATCCAAGAAAACAGGGAACTCTGCTAGATTTTCTTCCCACCCTGAATTCAGAATAGTTTTTCCATCCCACAGAAACACTCATGGAAGGGAGATGCTTTTCTCCCTGCTGTAACAAAAAGCATGCTGTGAATCAAAGGTGCTTCCAAGAGCATCTGGAAATATTTCCCACCCCAAGCAGAGGCTGGTTATGCCTGCTGTGAATGCTTTGCAGCACCTCTCTCCCAAAAAAACCCAACAAACTGGGTGAAAGAAAACTCAGCTAGGACATGTTCAGGGGTGTGGGGGGCAGCAGGTGGGTGAAACAAGGGCTGGATGTGGGTCAGCAGCTGGTACAGCTGTGTAACAGCAGTGTATGCTGCTGTGAATGCAGTGCCAATGGTCCTGGGCAACTGCTTGACTCTGTCATCACACAGGGCTTGTTTCCAGCTGTCCTGGTGCCTTTACCAATGGGAACCACATGGTTAAGAGCAAAGCTTGGTCTGTGGAACCCCCTGAGTCCCACCTGGGTGTCAGTGTCCTGACTGGCAGCAGGAGGCCCCCCCAGGTTCAGAGTTACTGTTGAGTGCAATTGCTGGGGCACATTTCTGTGGTGCTCTTTTGTTGGCAATACCTTGTTTACTCTGTGGCCATTTCACAAAGTAAACAACATCCTGAAGCAATGGTCAGGATCACTTTGGTGAGTCTGATACACTGAGGGGATCCCTTCTGTATCCAAACCATCTCTGCTACAGGCACGTGCCCCTTTGAAGTGAAGATGCAGTAATTTATCCTGGGACTGTGCTGCTTTCTCTCAGGGAGACCAGGAGGGGTCCTTATCTCTCATCTGACCTCCTTATTTTAAGGGGAGGAAGGCTTTGTTGGCCATGTGAAACCGCAAGAATTTGCTTTTCAGTTGGCATGCTCTGACACATATTTCCTACATGATCTTGGCCAGTCATTTGAGTTCTCAGTGTTTCAGTTTCCTGTGAGAATATTAAGATTTCCCTTACCTTGAGGTTGTATTCCTTATTGTCAGGGAGGGGCTAGAGGATCACAGGAGAGATGGATGCTACATGACTTGGCACCTACGTGTGCTATAAAAAGCCCTCAGCAAGATGCCTCTCCCTTTCTTCTCTGTTCCTCTGGGAAGGGAGGGAGGCCTCCTGGTAGCCAGTTCTGCTTGCAATGGGTTCCTAAGAGCTGGTAGATATGGTCTTCTAAAATGATGCCAGTTTTCCAGACCAAGATAGCCATCAGAAGACACATAACTTTGACTGCAGGCTCACCAGTGGGTCACAAATCCCATCTGCGAGGGCATGGTTAATTCAGCCCAGCTACCAGTGCTGCCAGGTGCTCCAATTCTTCCAGCTGCTGCCCCTCTAAGCAGGGCTGGTTGGGTCTATTGCTCTGTCATGGACTGTGTCAAGTAATAGACATAGAGGGGTTTTTTATGACTCATTACATGAAGAAAGCCTCCAGTTTTCTGAGCCTGAGAGAGAGCAGCTTCTGCAATTAAATGGATGCTGTTGGCACAGGCTGTTCTCTTTTGCTGGTTTCCTAGTGGTAAACTCCCAGCAAAACCCTTGGAGAGTGATACGTGGAGAATACATAAAGACATAATATGGCAGGGAAGAACATCAGAAAATTTTCTCATGCGTGTGTCTGTCTGTTGAGATGTATTTATTATCAGTTTCATGTAATTTTATATTTTCCAATGTATTTCAGATATATGGTATGATATAAAAACACAGAGTCTCGCGACAGTGTTACAAATGATTGGAAATTACCAGCTGGGAAATTTGTCTTCTACAATATATAACACAATGGAAGTATGCTGTATTAGAAAACAAACAAACAAACAAACAAACAAACAAACACCCCAAAACCCCCCTATATTTAAAAAAATGAAATAATAAAAAAGAAATACTTGTCATAAGCAATCTGTTTCCCAGGAATATTCTGGATACAAAGTGGAGATTTATAAGCCCTGCAGTGTGTGCAGAGAAAAGGGATGAAAACACGAGCCTCTGGTTGGCATTAAAGGGCAGTGGCATTCCTGCAGCTCTCTGCGTCCAAGCCATGTGTACAGCACGGATCGCTTCCAGCCGGGAATCCAGCAGCGCTGCCGTCCTCCTTTCCAAAACTTGGGAAGACTGCACTTCCCTGGTGGGGCTTGCATGGGTACCGGACAGATGTTTGGTAGTCAGCAGTTGGCCTTGCTAAGCTTTGGACGTGATTCCGGACCTTCTCTTTTTCTCTGTTTCCCTCAGAGACAAGGAAATAAATTACTTTAATTCAGCTGAGGATGCGAAGAGCTGCTGTTCATCATGGAAGAAGTAGACATTTGCATTTGTTGTGAAGGTAACTGGATTTTTGAATAACATGTATTTCAAAATAATTGTGCATCCGTGGGAATTCAATTCCTGCTTTTCTGCCAAATCACCAGACATCTGTCAATGGATATAAAACTGGATGTATTTGACTTAATAAGTAGCAGGCTGTTGTTGTTAGGACCTGCCACCCAGAGAAGCCGTGGCAAACGCCATGCATTTGGCTATTGATGACTGTTGATCCATGTGCCAATAGCAATAATAAGGCTAACCAAACTGGCTCATGGAAAGGTGAAAAAACCCCCAGACTTTCATCCCAGCTTGGGAAACAGGCAGCATCTACCATTCTCACATTAGCCAGCACACAGAGGGATGTGGAATCAGAGTGTAAAGGGCCAGAAGTGATGAAAAACATACTTCACATTGCATTTCTGTGAAAAATTGCTTCCAGGAGTGTGGTGGTGGGAGAATGGGCCCACTGACCTGATCAGTGAAGGCTCACATGAGTAGCAGCCAGGGCCTTGGCTGGGGCAGGGATATAAACCTGCTTGTCTTGGCCTGAACAGATCAGTGTTGGTGGATTCCATTCACAAAAGGAGGAATGCCTCATATTTTAGTGCAATGGGTAGCCTGATGTAGGAGTCCTTCTACTTTATGGCATCCTTGAACTATCTGTTTTTCCTAGTCTCATAACCATCTGGTAGTCATTAATATCCCCTTGGAAAGCCAGGAATTTCTTTTCCCCCCAAAGGCATGTAACTTTCCATGCTTCTTTGACTCTTCACAGAGCCTCCAAGAAAATCTCTCCAAGCTACTTGCTAAAAAACTGTTTTTAGGCAATAGATTTACAGCTGAAGAATATCTCAAGCTTTTCCTTTCCACACAGGCATCTTCCAAGGCCACATTCCCAGTCTGTTCCCTTGGGTGGGATAAGTGCACGTGGCCAAGGAGGTGTCAGTGAGGGAGAGGCTCATGGCAGCCAAAGGCAACCACCATCTGAGCTCAGCTTCACCTCCTTCATAGCCAGCAAAGAGAAACAGTGAATTCTGGAGTGTGAAGCATCTGCCCTAATGCAGCCATCTGTCTTGGGATGAGATGGATCACAGCCCTATTGCTCTGGATTGACTGTAATGGGAGAGTATCACAATTAGTGGGATGGATGGCAATACTTTGGAGCCTAATGGTGGGCAGGATGGACACCTCCTTTGATCGCTTGTGTTGGAGGAGAAGCTGCTTCTACTATATGTGACAGGTCTGAAAAGGATCACTGGCAGCTTTGGCTTCAAGTGTGCATGAAAATCTATCCGTTCTCCTGGATGGCTGGTGGCACAGTGACCTCAAGGCTGGAACAAAATCCTGATGCAAAATGAATTCCTAAAAATGGGCAGAGAGTATTTATGGAGCTGAGAATGGATTCACTCAGTCCTTTTTGAATATACTAAAAATAAGTACAAACACTAATGGCCTCTTTAATGGTTAGAAAGACATTAATGTTAATGGACTTCTCTCCTTGCTATCCACTCTCAGCCTAAAATGTGTTTGGTGTCATTGGCCAAAGTCAGACAACATCACCCAAGCTAATTCTGTCTGAGTGACTTAATGAGCAACACAGGCACTCCTCTAGGGATTTCAGGTGGCACAGCTGTGAAATACTTAGTGAGATAAGGACCAATGCTGTTTCAAAATAGTCCAAAAAAACACATCAAATCCAATTTTTGAAATGCTAGGACTATGTCCTCTGCATACTGCTGTGTTTTCTGTCCCTGCTTTTTTTACAGAAATAGCCAGGGAGCAGGGCAGGGTGGAGAGGGGGAGGAGGGGAAAGGAAAAAACCCACTAAAGGCAAATGTGGGAGAATTTGATATATCTATATAAACCTGTATTTTTTTTTTTTCTATTTCAGCTCATTGTTGTTGTGGTTTTATTTTTTTGGTTTTTTTTTTTTTTTTTTTTTTTTTTTTTTTTGTCTTTTTTTTTTTTTTTTTCTGGAGATGGAAAATTTTGTACTTGCAATTTATAATCTTGCAGTATCACCTTTGCATGAAATGGGGGAAGGTGGAGGGAGGATGGGGAAAGCATTTCTGGTAATATCCAGCTGCTTTTGTTAGATCACATGCTAATTCCCAATCTTTGTATTCCGAAGCCTTATTTACATTACATTATCATTTCATTTAAGGGCCCCTCGGAGTTCTCAGTCACTTTGGGGAGCTCTCTAAATTTGCCTTTCATCACGTATTAATGAAGTGTTAATAGCTCACCCAAGCCATTTTTGAGCAAACACCATGTGATGTGTTTGTGTTGTGCAAACAGCCCGTGTGCTTTGCTAATACACGACCGGTGGGGACCAGGCATCTGCCACCTCCCTGATAATTTCTTCTTCCTCTGCTTGCTTTGCTTGCACATGGCATCCCCGCCCTTTGGAGGCCAGCCTGGACCTCTCTGCACAAAACTGAGCTCCTGAAGCTCCGTGCACCACGTCTGGTGGCAGAGGACAGGAGGAGGAGGCAAAGTCACTGAAAACTGGGCAGTTCCTGGAGGCTGGTCCTAAGCAGGAGGTCTGCTGGATGTGTGCACATCTGGCAGCTGGCTTGCTCCAGAAATCAGGCAGAGCAAGGGGAGAGGCAAGGGTGGTTGATGACCTCTTGCTGCCCAAATTGGTAGCACAGAAGGTCTGAGCCTGTGCCGTGCTCCCCAGTGCCTCAGGGATTTTGGGGTTTTGACTTGCCTGTTGCTGCCTGTGCTTTAGCTGTTAATTCTGTCAGTGTTTGTGCCTAGTTATTGATTTCTGGTGAGTTCTTCTATCCAAACAAGAAGAATTTTTTTTTTTAATGAGCTGGGTAAAAAACTGAAAATGTACAATCATGAGCAACTTAAATTTTCTTGGCTTTTTTTTTTTTTATTTTTTCAAAACAACAAGTTGCAACTGCAGAGGGGGAAATCCAGATTTTTTTTTATTTTTTTTTTTTAGTCCCCACTATGAGAGTGTGTTTCATCAACTTTATTTCTTAGGTGGTCAGGAATCACACATTTTCCATATTCCCTTCTGTGTTGGCTCTTGTGCATTTTCTTACCTTCCCTTTTTTTTCTTCAGCTGCTGCTGGACACCTTCTGCCCCGAGCAGGCAGTGCTCAGATTGCTGCTCCTGAAATAGAGAGAGATGTAAAATCTGGTACTCTGGGGGATGTTTCCCTGGGCATCATGCTAAGCTCTTGCAGGATCAGACTGTTGCCTCCATGCAAGTGATGGGAAAAGGCAGAGTATTTTAAATATAGTTTTGGGAAGAGCTTATTGACAGGTGCTTAATAAATGCTTAATAAATGCTAAATAAATGCCTCTTCCAGACGTCAGTGCTGTGTGAGAGAGGGAGTAATAAGCCTTCTGAAGAAGGTTTTAATGTCCCAAAACAATCCTTCCTGAGGCATCCCCAGCATCCCCTGGCTGCCAAGGCAGCAGGGCAGGGCAGCAGGGGGCTGTGCTGGGGACAATGCAGAGCCTGGTTGTGCGAGATGGGCCCTGATCACTTGGAAGGTGGTGGGGAAACATCACCTTCTACAGGAGCAGACCTCGTTACTGATTCAGCATTCCCATTAGCACATTTGCATTTGCTAATGACATTTGCAGGCCCCTGCAAAGGACAGGGAGGTGTTTCTTGCAGCCTTTGCAGCCTGGGCCATGCTGTGTTGGGAGATCCACCACAAAGCCCTGCTGCAGGGATGCTGTAGTTTTTAAACATTTTCAAGAAGCATGGTGCCTCCTTTCTGTTAATGCACCTCCCATTAATTCTCTAGGATATGTGAGAGGATGCAACCCTCTTACCGCTGACCTTTTAATAACAATAAAATCACTCAGTGGTGCACTTTATTTTGATTTATCATTGCACAACATAAAGGGATTATATATCAAAGGAGGCACTAAAATGATAAGACTAATAAGAAGAGACCAGAGGAAGATGGGGAATAACTGGAAGAAGTTTCATTGGTATTTTCAGTCAAAAGAGATAGGAAACTATGGCTTATCTTGAACGGCCTTGGGAATGATTTTTTTCTTCTTCTTTCCAGCAGCTGAAAATGCATAGATCATGTCAAAATAAACTCATATTCAAAAAAGAAAAAATATACTAGGCTATGTAGAATTTATCTCCAATCATTGGAGTACTGGACATTTTCTGCAGGCTTCAGCTCTGTTATTTTTTCATATTTAAATTATTTTCAAAAAAGGAGATTTATCCATAGCTGTCATATAGTTTGATTTTATTTCCCTTTTATTATCAGGCAGTTTGATCCATTGGCAGAGCAAATATCAAAAGTTAGGCTTGTCAAACACCTCAAGATTTTCTTTTAAGAGAAGAAGATGTTAAAGGGGAAATGATTGCTCTAAACCTCTTATTTTATCCCCCTTACACACAAGCTGACAGGTAACAGCCACGGTGTTTGGAGCACGAACACGTTTGTCAAAGTGATGCGTAGGACAACCAAAATGCTTTGTGAGTTTGAGTTATGTTTGAATAGATTCAGTAAGAATTTCCAGGAAAAGTCTAGGAATATCAAAATATGACTTTTTTCCTTTATGGCTCAGTGACAGTGAGTGTTTTTACATATTTAAGGGATATTTAAAGAAATCCTTATTGTATAACAGCATTTTTGTTACAAAAACTGGCTTGTGGTAAAAGAATAAAAATTTTTAAAACACGCCCAAATCATTCTGTACAGAGCTAGAGGTTTTGTGTGAGCTTTTTACCATTGTTTGGCCAAAAAGCCCAAACTCTCCCTTCCATTTCCAGCTGACCTCCTTTCTTTTTTGCTTTCTTCAGCAGAGCAGCAACTGCACCAGGAGAGGACCGAAAACAGGAGGCTAAAATTCAGCTCATCTGCGTAGACACGGGAGGTCACCTCGTCCAGTCTCTTTCTTCTTGCTGTAAGCCTTGGAAATTACCAACCATTAACATTTCATCAGTCCAGGGATTTGGATGGCAGCTGGCAGAGGAGCTGTCTGAGAGCAGCACAGGCTGTGCTGCAAGCCAGCCCTTCTGAGGGTGTTTTAGGTGCAGCTGCTGTGGTTACGTCAAGTGCTGGTTGTGACTGTAAGGCCATGCAGCCTGGCCAGCCTGCTGATGTCACAGCTGGACTCCAGCCCTCTGTGTGCCTAGAGAGGCATAAATCCACTGCAGACTGTGAAAAGAAGGGAAACAAGTAGGAATGAGGTCTGAACACACAAGGAAGGAAAGAAAAGAAGCAAGTAATTTTAAATATGGGGTTGGCATGCTGTTTTTTGGGCTCCTGTCTTTGAGAAATCCACGGACAGGTGTAAAACCAGGGTTAATGGGGCACTGGAAGGTCACAGACACTGGGATGAGGGGAAGGAGGCAGGCAGCAGCCAGAGCTGGAGAAAACGAAAAAGAAGTGAAATACCAGTGTCTGAGCAAGTACAAGTGGGGCTCTGATGCTCATTGCAGTCCCAGCTGAAATGGGTCCTTCAGCCCATTCCTGAATCAGGACCTTTATGAAAGACATCTTTGGCTTTGCAATTTCATCCTGTTGGCTGGTTTAGGAGCTGAGTTCCTCACAGCACGTTTCCTGCTGGGATGCTGGGGAGCATTTCTTTTCTTAGTCCAGGAGTGGAAAGTAAAAGATGAAGAGGAAAAGCCTGAGTTTAAAAGGTTGGGTTGGGTTGTCTCCATCAAGTTCAGGTTACTTTATTTTACTGTAGAGCCAGTTCATCCACTTTTCTGAGGATGCTGGTCCTGTGGACAGGGAGATGGCCAGAAGACACAACCAGTCACCAGCCCACCTAAGACCTCAGTCACTCGTTCTTTGTTGGTTGTACAGGAGTGTGTGGCAGTGGGTTCTTCTACATGTTTGAGCTAGAAAACTAAATTCAGGAGGAAGAATTTGGCCATCTCTAAGAAGTTTTATGTTGCAAAGTGTAAAAACAGGACTGCTTTTTATGTCTTCCCAAGGGTTTTCATAGAGGTCTCTGCCTTTCCCTGCTTGATCATAGAAAATATTGAAAACATCCTTGGACCCAGATCACTCTCTTGCACAGGTTCAGGGCCAGAGCCAGAGCTTCTGCCAGCACAGATGGTGTTGTTAGACATGTGAGGGGAATATAGAAAAAAAAAAAAAAAAAAAAAAAAAAAAAAAAAAAAAAAAAAAAAAGAAAAAGAGACAAGTAGAAAAGTGCATTTCAAGAGTCGTCAGCCCTCCAACTTTGAAGTGCCAGGGCATGTTTGCTGCAGTCATTTCTCAAGGTCCCCACAGAATTGCTGAGAGGAAGAAAGCCGTGTTTAGAAAAGCTGCCAGATGACAAGACCTGGGGATGTAGGGCACAGAGCAATCACACAGTGCTTTGCTTGCTCAAAGTGCACCTGCAGAGAGGAGAGCAGGGATGGGAGTGCATCTTTGTAACAATGGGGGGAGCACAGGAAGGGATGGAGAATCTGCTAAATGCGTATAAATACATGAAAATCTATCTTGAGGCTGCTCCTCTGAAAAAGCCACACTGATTTCTATATGCACAGATATTTCTGCGTGAACAAACAGCTCCATTTCAGCTGTGGGCTGTGAGCAGCACACCTTGGTGTGCCTGTATAGGTGTGAAACCCTGAGCTTCCCAAGGCCATGGGCATGCAGGACACCTCCCTTGGTGCTGCCCTATCCAGTCCTGGAGGTGAGTGTTTCTGGTGTGATGTCCAGTGAGCACTGGGGAGGGCCTGGAGGAGAGGCAGAGCAATGCCAGCCACAGAATTCTCTTGCCCCAATTATTTGCCTCAGTGCAGAGCTGACCCAAGCAAGAATGAACAGAAGAGGGCCCGAGATCAAGTGCAGCACATGTCCAAAATGACAGACAGAACACTCTAACCTGTTACAGCTGCCATTTCAGGCTCCTGGACTAAAACCCAGGTATGCTGAGATCCTCCAGGTAACATTCCACATGTGTCCAGTGCAACACTGGATTTTTCTTCATGCTCCTTCTTATCCACCTTGTTTCTGGAACTTCCCTCCTTGCTGCTGCTGGCTGGCTGTTGGCTCCTTTTCCTGAGCCACCACCAGAGCCTGAGGAGTATGAACAACACTTCTGGAATGGCCTAAAGCTGTCCCTGCTGCAAGGCAGTTCATCAAAAATTCTTCATTAAAAGGCTTGTCAATGGAGCAATGGCACCAGCTGCCCATGGATGTGTCACCATCCCTGAAAGGATTCAAAAGATGTGAAGGTGTGGAACCTGGGGACATGGTTTAGTGGTGGACTTGGCAGTTAATGGTTGGACTCAGTGGTCTTAGAGGGCCTTTCCAGCCTAAAAGATTCTGTGATTCTATGATGAGGTCTGGTTGCATAAAACTCCTGGAGGACATGAGTGTCTTCTGGATGGAAAATAACACAGCACAGCAATGAGTTAACAGATCCCTCTCATCTCCTGCTCTTGGAGGCAGAAATCAAAGCCATCTCATGGTGTCTCTGGTTTGCACCACTTCACTGGTGGTGTGGCTCTGCTGAACAGACTTGCTGTAATTATCTGCCCACTGACTCCTGCCTGAGAAATCCTGGGGAAAAAGAAATATTTTCTGAGCTTTGGGTTAAAAAAATCCACTGTTTCTTGAGAGAGAGACTTGGAGATGCTCAAGCACACTGCAGCAGGTTGAAGTCCAAGCTCAGAACTGTGTTTTGCCTGTGGTTCTATTTCATTTAATTCAGAGAGTGGGAGATGAGCTGGTTTTAAACCCAAGCATGCTGTGCTGTTAACAGTAAGGATGTGGTGCTTACCCTGTTCCTATATCCCTTCCCATCCTTCTCTGAGTAAATCCTGACAAGGATGTGCTGGCTGAGCTTAGGAAGGCTCGTGGTTTTGCAAACCCTGTGCTGGAGCAGAAGGAGGTGTTGAAGTTCGTGGTTTACATAGTGGGTTGGCGGTTTGAGCAGTTTTTTTAGACAGAACCCAAGAAATGTTTTTAAAGCATCCAACTCAAAATAATTAATTAGGTTCCCTTGCCTGGACTGTCCTTGTTTCAGCAGGCTGCATTCAAAGGGCCTCCTTTGCCCTGGAAAATTCTCTGCAAAGGATCACCATCCAAAAATGGATGGTTTCAAACCAGAACTGCCATGATTTGACAAGGCTGAGCTCAGTTGTTTCAAAGGGATGCATTAATGACCAGATAATTTTTTAAACCAAATCCCATTTTGCAGAAGAGTCTCTGTCTCTGCTCTCAGCAGCAGCTCAACTTTTCTGTATCTGTAACCTACACCTTTGTGGAGGGGGGCCAAAGGCATTGAGAGCACTGGATTGCAGCTGTGGACTTGTGCAGGGGAGGGAAAGGAGGGTGCTGCAGCCAGGATTTACCTGCCCACGCTGTCTCATCACTGCATGGGCACATGCACCCTCTCACAGCACACACCTGCAGAGCTAAACAGTCCTGGAGGGACCCATACTCAGGTGAGCTGTGTGATGTGGTGTGTGATGTGCTGTGCCAGCCAGCCAGCAGCACAGTTTTGGCCCTGAGAAGGGTCATGAAGCTGGAGCACTTACTCCTGGAGGGATGACCCACCTGAAGGCCCATTGCTTGTGTTCTACCTGTTCATTTCTCCCAGAGAAATATGATCACCATTCTTTGGTTTTAATACTTTTCAACTATATATGAGATGTGGCCCACAGTTGAGGTTTTAGTTGCTTTCCTGTGGGAATGCAGGACAATTTCTTTCTGTGCTCCCCCCATTGTCACAAAGACGACTTTAAAGGAGACTTTAAAAGTCTCCTTTAAAGCAAGGAGAGTCTCCTTGCAGTGTTCTGAAAGATAAGCCAGAGTCCTCAGGCCAGGGCCCCTATTAAAGCCATGATGTGATAAGTCTGCCCTGGCCTATCGGACTGGCATGGCAGGGTGGCTCTCTTGAAAGCATTTGATTTACTACCCATAATATTTTGATTAAAATATTGGTCTTATCTGGATCAGCCACATGAGGCAGAGACAAACCTGGTTTGCCGACAACTTGAAATGTTGCTGTTTCCTTGGCTACCCTTGGGGATTAGTCCTTGGTCCAGTGCATCTCAATACAATTATCAATGATTTAAGGCAGGGTCTTCTTCGAAGATAAACTGCAGGTGGCAGAGGAAGTGAGTGACAGCAGGTATCGGGGGTGGCAGGCACCCTCCCAGGGGATCTGAATTCCCTGGCTAAGCACAGCTCAGGAAAAGGCACATGAGTAACAGCCTGATGCAAATGAAGGCATCTGATTTGGAGAAAAGACACCAGACCTGTGGGAAACCAGAGGCTCAGGGGAGAATGTCAGGGTTGCTGTGCAATTACCTCAGTAGACACTTACTAGGGCAAAAAGGACAGGGCCAACGCCGTCCTTGGAGATGAAAATCTCTGATGAGCACAGGAGTGAGACCCTGCCTTGTGCACAAGGTAAGTGAAACTGTCCTGCTGAAGATGGCCGAGCACGCCAGAGGATGGAACAACTAAAACTATCCAGCAGCTGGAAAGTGGACTTTGTGCCATGAGGCTGCAGGAGTCCATCCTGCTCAGCGTGGCACAGGGAGAGCAAAGAGGGGACTTGGCTGGTGTCAAGGGGACGTTTGCTTTGCAGGATGGCTCCAGAAACTGCACCAGATCTGGTGGCTGGAAAATGAAGGCTGTGGAACCAGGCCCTGAAAGAAAATACACATTGGTGGAGAAGACAACATCACACAAGGAATGGCCAAGTAAGGGTAGAAACTTTAGGGAAACCTTACAGGCATCAATATCCACCAGCAGCTGGACTCCTCTCACCTCGCTCAACATATGCATGCATGCATGCATGCAATGGCCCTTCATCCAACTGGTTTCTGTGGCTCTGCCTGGTGTCAAGGGAGAAAGAGAGATGCTGCTTATTTCCCCTGTCACAGCCATCTACCTCCAGAGGAGAGAGATTCCACAGAAAATTGGACTTTATTCTAAAAGATCCAATTTCACCTGGTTTGGGAGAACAGAACAATGCTTAGACAGTAAAGCTGTATAGCAACTCCCTTCTCCTCCTCCAGTGATCACTACCCAGTCTTATGCTTCATCTTCTCATTAGGTTGTCTCCAAGGACCACACAAGAATACTTCCCTCAATACACATTTTCTGAACACACATGTGTTTGGCCCCTGTTTTCAGAAGTTGTCTGGATTTTGTCCTGAAGCAGCTGAACAAGCTGCCAGTGGGGCTGGACCAGGCCGTATCAAGAATCACATGAGGGTTTCCCTGGGTCATTGTGGAATGTGCTGCAGCAGCTGCTCCCTCTGCATGAATGAGGATCAGATGCACTGCTGGACATATCACTAGATCTAATGCTATCTTGATTTGTTAAGCATCTTTTGGAGTTCAGAGTGTAGTTTCTCAGTTAGCTTACCTTTCTACTGGAATGGGAGCTCCTGCAGTGTCTCAGGCTCTGAATCCCAAGCATCACCTCCATGGATTGGCAAAGCCTTGGGGCACTTGCAATCCCATATCCTAATATCCCGTATCTGTATAATCATATACAGGGGGGATAGACACCTTTAGGTCCAAATTTGAGCAGTGAGGGGATATTTTGGTAAACTCTTTTGCCAGGTCCATCTCCCATGCATGGACCAAACAACTGGGATGAAGAAATACAACATTTTCACAGAAAAAAAGAGAAAACACTATTTAAACACAAAATATTCTTTTATTTGTCACTGAAGGCTACACATGGTCATTTCTGTCTGTTTGCTTTTTTTTTCTTTTCCTAGAAGGTATCTACATCTGCACTTATTTACAGCCTGGTTGTATTTACACAGTCAAGAATACAGTATTAGAAACACAAAGTATCGAGAAAAAAAATTTCTCAAAAAATTAGTTCCAGACTTCAGGAAAATTATTACACAGGGTAATGACAAGAGTCTTCAGTGCTGGGCTTACAGATGCAGCTTTGATACAAAGTCCTCTTCTCGGCTGGAGCTGCATTAGAAGTCCTCTCACAAAATAAACATTTTTCTTTTTAATAGAAAAGTGTGATTCTTTGATTGGTTATTTCAATAACATCTGTGAACTGTCCAAACACTTTATTTTTCTTTTTTGAAAGTTTTATTATTTGCTTGAACAGTTTCCATCTCTAAGGAAAAAATTTTTATATATATATATATGTATGTATATATATATATATTTAGTTAATTTCAATTTGTGGTTTTCTATGCTCCCCAGAAAGCATTGACCTCTGGAATGGGAGTTAACAGCTGAGCTATATAACACTTGGTCAGGAACACAAAGTTTTATGGTAATTAAAGGAGAGTAGGAAAGAAACACAAAAAGATTTCCCTTGGGTGGGCTGGGTTGTTTTTGGTTGGGGTGGCAGAGGATGGAAAACTGCCACAGGAAAAGGCCTCAGGACATGGAGTGGCCCTTCATCCAAGAGCGAGAACACGGATCCTGGACAGGGCCTCCATGCCCCGTGGTGTCTGTTTGAAGTTTGCTCTACAGTCACAAGTAATTTTATTTAAATATATTCAAGAGATGAAAAAAACCCCAACCCAAAACAAACAAACAAAATTTTAAAAAAGCAAACACAAGAAAGCTGTGGGTTTTTCTTTTATTTTTACAAAACTCATGAAAATTCTTTGGTGTAACGGGGGACTATTTAGTGATCATAATAAAATGAGTGATTATAATAAAAAGAGGTACTGAAAAACTAGCTTGTCCTGTGGAGGACTGTAGCAACAGGAGCAAAAATGCCCCAGGCCATGCTCACCGTGGGATGGAGGATGCTGCTGGCCACATGGCAGCCAGATTTTATCCCATCAAATGCATCCCTGGCATGGAGGCACAGTGTTCACACTCACCGGGTCTGGCAGTGCCACCAGGGCGAGGAGATAAAGTGAGTCAGATTTAACAAGCAAAGCGATCTCCCTAGCTCCATTATTAATGTTATAGGCAGTCATTTCTCCTCCCCTTTTAAAATGCTGCCATAGGCCTAACCATGATCCCTGGCCCTGGTTTCAATTACGCCAAGATTGAATCAAAACAGACTGCTGTGCCGTAAATACGAGGGGGGCCCTCGCTGTAAATCGTAAAATTGAACTCTAAAATTTCACGTTAAGAGCCTTGTCTTTGCATAATGGATTGTGCTGCCATCCATCATGGTGACACTTACAAGTCACAGCTGAAAAAGTACTTTATTAGGTTTTTTTTGAACAATTTTGATTTATTCTGGTTACACTGTCTGTATAATAGACTGAGCAGAATTTCATGCCGGTCCCTACGCTCAATAAAGCAACTACAGATATATTACAGAAATCCCTCACTGTTCCTAAGCTACGGCCAAATGGTGTCTCAGGGACTGCTTCCAGTCATCTGTGTCTTCTAAACCTGAATCAAGCACCGGGCTCTTAATGACCTTCATCTCATCAGCTCTCTCCTGGTGTTGTTTAGCGTTGTTGGCCCATTTTCACTGTGGCTCTGATCAATAGCTGTGATGACAAAGATATGATGAGCTGCATGATTCCCTCCGGTCACCACTGCTTAATGATTTTTCCAAGTGCCAATCTTCAGTTGAAAGGGAAAAAAATAAAATAAAATAAAGATCTCAGAGGAAATGAGCATGGCATTTCTCGTGATGCCTAATTAGTCTTGCTCCTCTCCCCCTGGGCTGAGTACACAGGATGTTTTTCAGCTGCAGAGTCCTCATGGCACTGCTCACGTTTGGATGCCACACCAAGTACTCCCATCACTGTTGTCCCTTCAAATGGAGCATGTTTCAGTACCAGCTCCTGCTGCTGAAGACCTGAGCTGTTGCATCTTACTGCTCTCATTGAGAGATGCAGCCCCTGCTCCAGAGCACTGGATTTTCTCTGAGCTGTGAGATTTGGTCAGGATCCTTCTCGCTACCCTTTGCACTGGAGACAAGACTAGAGTTGAAAGTAAGAGAAGTTACACCTTTGTATTTTGAAGGGGAACTCCTTTTGGTGAGAGCTGAGTCTTCTTTTTGGGAGTCAAGAAAAATAACGACTTCTCAAAGTCAAACCTTAAAGCACGTGAGACTTAAAGCACAGTGGAATTTTCCCCAGGAGATGGTCTGCCATGCCTTTGAATGGGCCTTTGAAACAGCATCTAGAGCAATTGTTGACATGCTGGAAGGAAGAAATACCATCCAAAGGAACCTTGACAGTCAAGCCTGAGCAGTGGGCTTGTGTGAACCTCATAAAACTCAGCTGAGGCAATCCCAAGCACAAATACAGGCTGGGCAGAGAATGGATGGAGTGCAGCCCTAGGCAGGAAAACTTGGGGGTGTTGTTAGGTGAGAAGCTCAACAGGACCCATCAGTGTGCACCCACAGCTCAGAAGGCCAAAGGTGGCCTGGGCTGCACCACCAGCAGCGTGGGCAGCAGGGTGAGGGAGGAGATTCTGCCCCTCTGCTCTGCCCTAACCAGATCCCACCTGGAGTGCTGCATCCAGCTCAGGGGCCCCCAACACAAGAGAGGTGTTGAGTTGTTGGAGCGAGTCCAGAGGAAGCCACTGAGATGCTCAGAAGGCTGGAGCACCTCTGCTATGGAGACAGGCTGAGAGAGCTACGAGCGTTCAGCCTGGGTAAGACTCTGGGAAGCCCTTAGAGACCCTTCCAGTGCCTGAGGGGCTCCAAGAGAGCTGGAGAGGGATTTTGGACAAGGGCATGGAGTGACAGGACAAGGGGGAATGGCTTCAAACAGAGAGAGCATATTAGGTATTAGGAAGAAATTGTTTCCTGTGAAGGTGGTGAGGCACTGGCACAGGCTGCCCAGAGAAGCTGTGCATGTTCCATCCTTGGAAGTGTTCAAGGCAAGGTTGGATGGGGCTTTGAGCAACATGGTCTAGAGAAAGGTGTCCCTGCCCATGGCAGGGGGTTGGAACTGGATGATCTCTAAGGTCCTTTCCAAACCAAACCAGTCTCTGATCCTGTGATACAGACTTAGTACTGTGGGATTTACACCCAGGACCTTCCAGTCTAATGGAAGCAATGAATTACTACACTCCTGCACACAAGCAGAGCAAGGAGGGTCAGGCAGCCAGAATAGGCCCATGAGGAGGCAAAAGGGACAACAAAAAAGGCTGGGAAGGGGCTATGGGGCCATCAGTAGAGTGGAAATGCTTGTAGATAGTGGAGTGCAGATCCTTGGTAAGGGCACAGCTCTTTGTGTTCACAGCCCCTTCCACAGCAATGCATTTGAGATCCTGTAGAAAATGCATTTTTCACTAATTAAGGGGTAAATTTAGGGCTTCAGGACTGAAAATGTTTTGCCATCCAGGTGATGTGGAAAGCTGTCACAGAGGCTGAGGATTCAGGAACATAGTCGCCATCTTTGGACAGGTTTGTCACCAATATTAGACAGCACATCCCTTTCAAGTTTTTGTTTTGATAGAAAGGAGCAAGATATACATATATATACTTTTACATATATATTTTTTCCCTTTTTTTGACACAATATCCATAGGTGCAATCTCCAATCCCACACCAGGTGCAGGCCCAGGAGAAGACCGTCATGGACCTGGCAGGCAGAGAGGTGCAGTCGCATCCCAGCGCTGCTTGAGGATGCAGAGAAATGCAACCCAAGGGTCTTGCCTTGGCCATGGCACAGAGCTCTGGGCTCCTGGCTCTGGGCATGCTGGACAAGCATGGCTGGACTGGGAGACTCTTGAAAAACAGGTGAACTCCTCAAAGTCATTAGCTCATGTAATAACCTGAAGAGTCTGTGTAAGGCTGTAGAGGTGCCATCTCAGGCTGGTAGGGTTGCAGTACAAATATTTTACACTCAAATCCCTTTCCTTGGCTCCATGGAAACATAGCCCATTTACTCTTGCACTGTTCCTCTTAGCATTGTAACACCTGGACGGGGATGGATACAGAAGCACACTTCTCTTCAGAGCTGCTTGGAGTGGGGCAGTGTAAATGGGAGGCACATGGAGCTCTCTCTCCGCCCTGCAGGTCTTTACCAGGTGTTCATACATTTTGACCCAGCTTCCCACAGGTCCCTTTTTGTTCCATTCATGCTGTTTGAGACACTCACAGCCATCACAAGTTTGAGGTTTTAAGAGGGCTTTGTCCCTGGTGTGACTTGGAGAGGGGGAAGCAGGGAGCTGGACAGCACTGGCAAGAAGGTGCTGCTTCCTTCGAGTAGGTGGTTACTGCTGGTTTGGCTAATGCTGCCCCTGAGCCCCACCTGTGCATCCTTCAGGGCAACCCAGGCTTACCAAGCACTTCACACCAGCCATACAGGTGGCGATGCCATGGCCTTTTAACCATCCCTGGCAGGCAGCTGCCAAAGCAACTGCTCCCTTGCCAAAGCCTGGAGCGGGTCTGGCCAACACGTCTTCTCCCACCTGGCTCTGCCAGAACTGGATACTCTTTCCAGCTGCCTGTGGTTCACCCCTGCCAAAGTAATAAAGGTTGTGTGCTGCAAGGGGGGGTTCAGAGTACAGTGCTGGGACACAGCACCAGCACCATCATCCTTGCTGCAAGCAGGAGAGATGACCAGAAAATCAAACCCATACCGCTGGTCATGGCCACGCAGCCAGGGGTATTAGGGATTTGGAATGGGAGGAGGAACAGTCTGTTAGGGGAATTTCCATCCCATCACCTTCCTCCTGGCAAGCACCCTGGAACAGACAGGCAAGGCAGACGGAGCTGGCAGCCGGCATCTACGGAGAAACCGTGAGAGCACCCAGGCTGCCAATGTTTCGCTGCTCGAGGACTGCATGGCCAACACACACCCCCACTGTGTCTGGGGGTGAGATCCTGCAGAGGAGTGTCAGTCTGTGCTGGAGGATGGCAGTGGTGGTGGCATGAGTGCAGAAGAGCTGCCCCTGAGTACACAGGTGCATTGTAGGACTCCAAGTAAGGAAACAGCCTTGGCATGGACTTGCACGTCTCGGATTATCTCCCTGCAGAACTGGGAAAAGCCAAAGTGGATGGAATAAAAGAAAAAAAAAAAATCAGGACTGAGCTGTTCCCCGAGAGAAACAAGAGAGCTCCTGGAGTCAGGACACGTGCAGGTACCAGTGTGATAGAGACACCCATCTGGGACCAGGGTTGGCCACCTCCAGCCAGAGCTCCGTTGAGAGAGATGGCGTAACGCTTCTGCCTGCAGGAACGGCACAGGACTGCTTCAGGCGGGGAAGAGGATGCTGAGCTTATCTCCTTGCTCCCTTGAATTTCAAGGACTCTTGCAAATACCAGAGTACAGAGGTTATGTGAATAAAAATTACATTAGCATGCTGAGCAACTTTGTCAGCAGTTTCTTATTAAAGCACTTGGTCCTCTCTGTAGTGGGCATTCCTATTCAACCTCCCCCTTGTCACTGCTAACAGTCAACTGGGCTCTCCATTAAATTTGAGCTCATGTACAAAACAGTGAGAGGGTTGATTTCAATATTCTCCTTCTTGTCCCACCACGCACAAGCTGTTGCTACTTATTAAACATTTTAAAATCCCTGCTGCCAAAGTCCCCAGGAGACATTTATCTGCCATAGTCATAAATGACTTGCCAGCATGCTACTCCAAACTGCATTTCCCAGCCAATAAATACAAGCTCCAGAATCAGGAAAAGCAGGGTTTGGCTCTAATTTTCAGTGGTATGTCACTGGGATACTATAACTACTTTTAAATTCAAATCAGCTTCCTAAAAATTAACTGGTTTTATCAGATACAGCACAGTGGACCGTTAAACACGTAGCCTCATGTACTGAAACACTATACATTTAATGAAGTTATGCCATTAGCAAATGTACAACATGGGTGCATTAAATCCACCTATAGAACAGCTCTACGTATGAGAGAGGATTTATTTTAGCTTTTCTCAATAGAGCAGGAGTCCCTTTTCTTGGCCTTTGCTAGGTTATTTAACTAAAACCAGGATTTGTGCACACACAAAAAACCCCAAAAAGTATCTACTCTCACAATGAAAAAAGACTGAGTTTTTTTCTTTTTTTATTCCAGTTCAGGAAGGAAGAAAATCATCTTGCAAGGTAATATAATCAGCTCCCTTGCCTCTATAATCTACTTCTGCTCAGCAGGAGCCCCCAGGAAACACTTTATGTCCCAAGCAAAACGTGAAAACTACTTGTAAGGTCTCTTTTGAGGCACATGATTCGGACGGTCACTTTCAGAGTATCAGAATCAGCGTTGTCTTCCATCTCTTTTCTTTTTGGGAAGAGCTCTCTGGCATTCCACAGGCTCCCCCTGTTCCAGGTGGAAGGCTATGTCCCTGCCCCAAATCAGAAAGGGTTAGGATGACACAAGTTAGCACAGACACCCATTTCGCACTTACACCTAAGGACGTACGTTGACGACTCCCCACTTCAAATTCCTCACAAAGAGGGGGCAAAAGAAAGAAAGAAAGAAACAAACAAAAAACGAACAAAAAAAAAAGGACAAGAGACAGTAAATTTCACTGTGATCACACTACAGCAAAATATATCTTCCTTTCATTGCAAAAAACGCGTGAAGGCCAAATTAAAGCGGGAAAAAAGTATGTTGCATGAGTTACAGTGCAACTGTATTATTCCTTCTCTTTCTATTTTCCTCCCCCCCACCTTGTTCAGTTTAGAAAAAGGATTGAGTACAACACAGTCAGGTAAGTGGCCACAAAAGAGTAGCTGTCTTTGGCAAGAAGTCACCGCATTGACCCTCTCTGTCACCTTCTGCCCATTTCGCTCTGTCTCATGAAGTGGATGTTGTTGGCGCTGTCTGAGAGTTCGGGGTACTGCTCCACTGAGATCACAAAGTAGCCATCGTAGCCCTGTACCCGGCCTGTGTTTAGCACTTGTTGCTTCTCCCCTTCTGTCCACGAGCGAATACCCTCCTCCCCATCCCGCAGTCTCTGCTGTTCCCGGGACCAAGCTTGGGTGACGGCGCGCTGTCGGGCCAGCTCCAGGACGCGTGCCTTCTCCTCGTCCAAGGTGGTCCCGTAGCGCGTGTTTAGACACAGTGCACCATACTGGAGCTGGATGTCCGTGTAGCGTCTAGTCCTCCCACTCAGCACTGTGTTGATCTGGGACACTGTCACATTCACGCCGTTCTCCAGGGTCCTCCGCCCGCCGCTGAGGCCCAGGATGGACAGGTCGCCCTCCGACGGCCCCTGCTTAATGAAATAGTGCGTGTCCACCCCGTCAATGGTGAAGTGCAAGTTCTCCAGGTAGTGGGCGTTGTTCAGGATGGCCGCGATCCTCCGCCCATCCTCGTTGGCCACGCTGATGATGTCAGTGGCCACACGCCCGTCCTTCATGGCAAACTTGACGCCCTTGCCAAAGATGGAGCCTCCAGAAGCAAAGTTCTTGTTCCTCTTGACATGATGGCACCCAGCGATGCTGGAGCCGTAGATTTGTTCGAAGCGCTCCAGGGTGACAAAGGCCTTCAGCTGCTTCTGCACTTCACATTGGACCCCCAGAATGGACTGAGCAGGGAGAGAAAGAAGAGAATGACATATTAGAAAGAGAAACCTGGCCACCCAAAGGCACTATTAGGATCCTGGATGGCAGGAGAATATACTGGAAACATGTAATGAATGAGGAGCTCCATTATTTTTTTCCCTTATAATATGTTTTCAAAATTTTAATTCCTTCTCATGGAAGAGAAATGTTGTCCCCCTTTAATGCTCATTTTTTCTGTAAAGTGAACTCTATTTAATCTCATACATTGAAGGATGTAGAGGTAGAAAAAATTTTTTTGCCTCAGTCGTGTGAGGGTTGCGTTTGGACCCATAATTAGATTACATTTCAGTGTTCTTCTGCATATATGAAACAATTTGTCTTGGCCATGATGTTTTATCAAATGCTTTCAGATTTTCTGTGAAGCATGGTAGTATTTGTAAAAGTTTCTTTTATTTTATCTCCACTTCGTAACTCCTTGTGCTGCCTTCAAAGGCCCTGCATGACCTGCATGACCCTCAAAGTGGCAATAACCTCTCCATATTCCATTTCAGCCTGGCCAAAGCAGGTTGTTCAAAACTCAAGGAAGGCATTAAATCCCAAACTTATTTCCTTCAAACCCTCTACAATTTGCCAGGCTCCCTGAGTTAAGGCCAACCACACCTGATGCTCACGTTATGGCTTATATTGAAACAGAAGTGCTGAGAGACAACAACCCAGATCATTTGCAGTCTGGTGCAATACAAAGTCACTTTTGCTGTTAGTATATAATGGAGCAAGTGCACAGCGAGTCAGCAGCTCATCATTACTGCAAAATGCTCTGGAAATGCTCCCATCAATTCATGGCAGTGCTGGCTTCTTGTGAACTCCTGTTCACAAACAATTATTTGCTCAAATTTCACAAAAGCAAGAGGATTCTATGACAAAACTCTCCTGGCACTGCCAACAGCTCGGTTCAATAATATAATGACACTCAGGATTAAAAATAGGTGACAAAGTTTGCTTATTTCAATTATTTTGAGGAAATTTAACACCCATGAAGAATATTGCCTTAAACTGTCCATGACCTAGAGATTCACAACCTGGGTGCAAGAAAACGGTTCAGATGATGCGGGCATTTCAGTGTGGACCTCTCACACAAGACTTGTAACATGATGAGCCAAGTGAAATAAACCCTCATTTCCATGGTGGCCATTTCCAGGGAAGAGTCATAAAGTATGAAAAAAAAAAAATAGAAATAAAGGATTGGGCATGGCAACTTTCTCTGAAGTTATGTGTAGTTTTGACTGATGAAAGAGAAATAAGGGAAATAGAGGAACACAATTTCAAGAGCATATTTTAGATTGTAGAACATTAAAATTTCCAGAAATTACTTTTGTTCAAAGCACTGAGCAGGCTGGTGTACCTTCTCCTTTTCCCTTTTTGATTGACAGCATAGCAGGTGGAGCAGGAACCAGTTTCCTATGAAAAAGGAGCTCTTTCTGGCTTTCTCCATCCTGCCTGTGGGGCATCTCACACACCCCCTAGAGAGCAATATAATTAACAGACTGATAGGGAGCCGAGCCCAGCTTCTCTGCCAATTGCACAAGTGCTCTAATTATGCAAAAAAATGGACGTAATTAATGTAGATGTCAGTGATGATGGACATGGAACAATTAGGCTTCTAGGCTCCATGAAACACTTAACTGTTCTAAACAAGTGCACACTGCAAAGCCTTGGTAATGAGCTATTTCCTCTCAAAGAAGTTTAAATGGAGAGTTCTTCTCAGGTGTATCTCATAGGGGTTGACTCTAGGTGGTCCCTTTACCACTTTGTATGTCATGCTGCCCTTCTGGCTTGCCTCAGCAACATTTACCAGTGATGGGAAAAGGCCTCTCTCAGCACTCATACCAAATCACTGCTCACTCAAGGATGTAAATCAGGTCTTCTGTGCTACATTGCTATGTCCTGTGATCACTTATGTATCACCATCTATATATACATCACCTTGTTTACCAGCAGGTGAGTGATAAAGAGTCCCTGGAATTAATTGCACCATCAACTGATTATCACCTTGGGGAAAGGAGCTCGGGGAGGTCAGGCAGTACTGGGCATGGACTAACAACTCCTATCAGAAATTGCCCCTGTTCCCCTTCAATTTTGTCTTCCTCACCTTATTCTTGATGAGCTGTAGGAACTTTAGTATTTGATGATGAGTAAATTATTAGGTAAAGATCCTCTATTGAGTGCCTCCAAATCGGGTTGCCCCAACAAACCAGGGGATCTGGACACCACCGTATATCAAAATTCACAGGCAAAGACCTCCCTTCAGGTGTCTTAATCATGAACAAAAGCATAACCAAAGGGTTTTCTATTGAGGACTGGTTACTTCTGGGCTCTCCCCACCTTTTTTTCACATAACAAAGCAGAAAATGAGATGTGCAAAGCTGTAATCTGAACATTCACCATCACTTAGAATCACAGACTGGTTTGGGCTGGAAGGAACCTTAAAGATCCTCCAGTTCCAAGCCTTCTGCCACAGGCAGGAGGGACACCTTCCACTACACCAGGTTGCTCAAACTTCACTATTAGCTATCAACTATTTCTATAAATAAATGGATCTCTGTTACCTTGAAAAGAAGCCCAGGATGCTTTGAAATTACTTTTTGAGTGCATTTCTTTGATAAAAGAGTGTGTTTGGGAACAGTATTCTGTTAAAGGAAAAGCAAAGACATCCAACAGAAACGCCCCCCCCCCCCCCAACCAACAAATTCAAGCAAACCAGAGCACAGCCAGGGTGTATGCTGTGCTGTGAATATAAAAAGGGTGGAGGCAAACAGATTATACGTAGTTCAAAGGGGCAGTATATCCCTGACTTTGAAATTACCATTTCTGTTTAATCTTAGAACTCATTTCAGTGAACTGGCAAGGAAAAGAAACAGAAAATTTCCTTCCAAAGCTGCAGTGGCATGTGCTATTCTCTAAAAATTGCTGCTGCTTTTAGCAACTGTAAACCAAGGCATCTATAAACCAGTTTTACAGAAGAAAGAAGGGAATTCACGGCTATTTTATTTCAATATTTGTTGCTCAACGTGAGTGACAAATATGCTGGGTTTGTTTTTCTTCACAGTCTTTTTTAATCAGATGTCCTTAGGTGACATTTCACTTTATCTAGTAACAACCCTTTGGAGAGAAGAGAACGACCTTCATCATTTGTTCTCTGCTGCACAAAGCTCAGGAGAGCGGCACATTACCGGGATCTCTGAATAGCCTCTTGCGTTTTGCCGGCACCTCCTGAGGATTTGAAATACCATCGCCAGATCCCATCATCTGTTGTTTTTAAATACCGCCTTCCAGTGTCAGACTGAAAACTTTAATTTCCCATCAAGGATCCAAGATGTGAAGTATGTGAACATGTTTCCAAGTTTCTTTCTATCCTTGTGCCATTACAGACAGTTAGGTGTTTCTCTTACCACCATATGGCTTACAATGCAGAAAGCTACTTTTTCCGAAAGGTTTGGAAGTTACAATTTCTCTGATATATGATTCATTTTTAACTCCCTCCTATTCATCACAGAATAACAGAAAGGCTTGGTCAGTAAGAGTCCTAAAAGATTATCTTCTAATCCTCCCACATGGCCAGGTGTGCCCCCCACTAGACCAGTCTGCCCAAAGCCCCATACAACCTGGCCTTGAACAACCCCAGGGATGGGGTATCCACATCTTTTCTGTGCCAGTGCTTCACTGCTCTCTGGGTACAGAATTTCTTCCTAACATCTAATCTATACCTCTACTGTTTTAATTTAAAAATTGACTTATCCCTATTTGCCAGTGTAAAAAGTTGCTCTCCCTCTTTTTTACAAGCCCTCTTTTTATTTACCCTGTATCTCTCCGTTAACAAAGCCATCAGCCTCCTCCCTATATTCCATGTGTCCGTCACCTGGAGACAAGTCTCTGGATGTGCCCACCAGCATGGCTGCACTGCAGGTGGGTTGTTGAGAGGTGACGTGTGGGGCAGCAGAGATGATCCACGGGCCAGCAATGCTGCCTGGCTGGGAATGAGCCAAACAGGGGCACTAACTCAGGGGCTTAGAGGACAGGTCTCTCCTCCACCTTGCCACTGTACATGACTGTAGGGGGATAATGAGGCTGAGTTCATTAAGCAGATTTCAAGTGTGGAGAAGTAAGAGGATTTGCCTCCTCCTCTTGCTCATCAATTTTCCGATTTCTCATCTATTTTCATAAAGAAAATGTCTTTGAGCTCAATGTCTTTGAGACTTCAAGTGCTTTCCCTGCATTAGATCCTTTGACCACTACATTTGCAAGACATAACTGGGGGCTGATGGACAGACAAGCAGACAGCATGACAGTCCAAGCCCAGGCCAAAGCACCTGCAATGTCAGGATGCCTTCCCTGAATAATGAACACTGGCAGAGCCAGTCCCTCAAACAGATCATCCTTGGAAGAAGCTCTTCCAAAAAGCACAGCCCTATAGCTCACTTCCTGGCTCAGCATCCCAGAGCAGCCCTTGCCTCCAAAATGCTGTTCCAGAGGGGATGCCAAAAATGACTTCTCCAGCAAAGCCTGTAACAGGCACTGCAGAAAACAGGACCCTTCCTGGAGACAGTGCTCACGGGATGGAGAGAAGGACAGTTGTAACAGGATGTAGATAATGATACAAGCGCTGACTCCAAAACACCCCTCTCCCTGGAAATAGAGTTGTTGTGGCTCCAACAATTACCTGACAGCTCAACAAGACAAAAAGGAAGGGAAGAAAAAAAAACAACAAAAAAAACCAGAAGAGAAATTGGATTCAGGTGCCGCAGTTCCACAATATGCCAGAGGTCACCCAGAGGCCCCCAGCGGCCAATAACACTGAACTTGTTCAACAAACAATTTAGTGACAGCCTCACAGTCGTGGGGAGGAGGGGGGGAAGTGCTGCACAATGGAGTATTGGATTTTAAATGTCACTTCAGAGCTGTAGGGGGTTAGTGCAAGGTTTATGACATGCTGGCTGTTTTTGAGGTGGTGAATGCTCAAAGTCAGAATTATCTCTCCTGCCTTCCAGACATGCAAGGTGAGTACCAAAAATGTTTTGGAAGGAGATTCTAGGGCCCTCTGGTTATGCACTCTGAAGAGAGATGAAGCAGCCATTTATGGATGTTAGTTGCTTTGCTGTTGTGCCCCTGTTACTTGTTTCACTCTGATAAAAGAACAGACTCAATCTGCTGGGCCACAGCTTTGATCAGCAAAGCCAGTGGAGTGGCTCAAGTATACTTTCGTCTATCACAAGGAGGTATGTGGCCCAGAGAAACTAGGGATCAGAAGACATGGAGATGAGAAATTGTGGTGCATCATTCAGTGATCAATACCCTGTCCAGGCTACTTCTAAATAACAAAAGACCTAGAGCTTACTCTGTATCCTCTGCAACACCATTTTACAGTTTGATCAATCTTGTTAACTGAAAACGTTTCCTGTGCTTCCATTTACCTTGCTTTAATTTTGTCATTTCCTTTGTGAATTTTTCAAAAGTTTCTGGTTTCTTCCACATGCTTCATCAATAAATACAGAGACAACCAGTTGGAAGGAGGACTGGACTGTGTCTGGGAGCATGTACTGATCCCTGGAAGGGTTGGGAGTGAGCAGAACTTTATGTGAAACATCAGTGTTGGATACATGGACAGCCATAGGAGAAAATGGATCACATGTTCAGGTACCTTATGTGAGTGAATTTGGTACATGCAATTATGTGCCTACAATATGCTGGGTGTGACAGAAAGCAAGGGAATCCTGCTCCATAACATTTAAGAGCCAGTTGCTATCACAGCATGATCCTGCAGCTGTAGACTGAAATAAAAATGCTCATGTTTTGTTGCTGTCATAACACAGGGGAAGAATATGAAACAGCCTGCAATGGTTAAATTCCACTTTCAACATCTGAGTGCAAAGGGACTCATTTGGAAGCATGACAGCTTCCCTCAGTATAAGTATACGGTCCCTTCATGACAGTATAAAGCCCTCTTTTAACAAGCAGGTCCCTGCACAGCCCTCACTGCAGCTTCTGGCTTTAAAAACCTGTTAGGGACATGGAGATTTTTTTTTCTTCTTATTGCTCATTCAGGCAGATTCACCTAAATGGGTGGACAGAAGGGAGGGCTCTCCTTGATTTTATTTCCAGCTCATCTGCCTGTATGAGCAAGGGTCAGTCTTCACCTAAAGCTGCCACTCAAGTTACTTGGCTATTCAACAAGTCAAATAATGATACTATAATACACATTAAATTATATATATATATATATATACATACACGTATACACTATAACACACATAATGAACTAATGATAAAATAATAATATAATAACACTACCAATAATAGTAATTTCTGTGGTTGTTCCATGAGAGTTATTATCTACAGCACAATACATCTCTGTAACAATACAGAGATGGTCTTCTGTGCAGTCTCTGGGTAAGCCTTTCCTATTTGCCTACTCCTGTACACCTTTGCCCAGGGAGACTGTGTCCCAGCAGAGAGAAGGAAAAATCCTGAGGCTCTTTCTCATTAGAGAAATAACTTCTATTAGCATTTCATTGCTTAATCCAAGGAAATAAGAAACAAAAAGGCAGTCTCTGAGCTCCGAACCACAACTGAGTTACTGCATTGTTACAGTTTTCAAGCATCAACCCAGTCATGGTAGCAAAAGGCAGAGGTTTTTAGTTCCCCCTGTATTATCAAATGACACTTCATATAAATTTCTTGTTGAAGCTGGTACACTTTAACTTGTCTTCAGCACATCTATGAGGCTGAGCACCAATGATGGACTGACACACAACTGCTATCAATCTACAGGAATTTGTTTGTACCTTTGAGTGATACCTTTTGTGGTTTAAGATGTGTACTTCAAGAACCTGCTGCAGGACATCAAGATTTCAGAGAAGCCCCAGACAGAGAGGCAAGGAGGGCAGATGGAATCAATTCCGTTGCCTACTGTTATTATTTTATTAGCAGAAATGTGGAGAGCATGTCCTGATCTCCCCAATTTGGGAGAGCCTCACTGCTCTTGCAATGTTTGAAAACAGAGCAACAGCAAGTGGGAGATCAGACTAAAGAGGATTCAGACTAAACAGATGAAAGCCACCCCAGAATACAGTCAGGCTATGAAATGAAAGAGAATCCTGAGAGGTAAATAACTTTTTCAAGGTCATACACTGATAAGCAGTAGGGCTGGGAGTTAACCCAGGGCTCTCAAATCCTGACCCTGTGATCTAACCTTTAACAGTGTTGCCTCTGTCTTTCAGCTGAATAAGTCCCAACAGGAAGATGGGGAAATGATTGGGCTGCAAAAGCTTTTTTCTTGCCAATTTTATCACTGAATTTTGCACCAGCATCTACCAAAATGGCTTGGGAAACAAGCCTGTTTCTAAAAGCAGGACACAGTTACATGAGATTAAACCTGGTCAGATAAAATAAAAATTTAATATCATCAAAGAATTCTTTCTGGAGAGACTCTCTGCAATGCAAAACAGTTTCCTATGGAAGTAGTGTGACTTCTTCTTTAAGACATTTTAAACCAGAATGAATAAATTTCTAGAAAAAAAAAATCTTTATAAACCTATTCTGTATGAAGATTTGTTTTTTTTTAACTTCTAAAAACCCTGAGTGCAAAGGCCTTGAATTTAGCCTGCAATAGGTGACAACAGGGCCTCTTGTGGGAGAAAGAAACAGTAACACACCACTTCACTGAGCAACCATGAGAAAATATCACAGGAAAAAGCACCATGGCAGTAGGGAACTTAATATGTGATTATTTGGTCAGATTTCAATACTGGAATGGAGTTTGACTTGCTCTTCATCTCACAGCACACTGGCAGACCTATTTCAACCAAAATTGCAAATGGATAGTTTGCTGATAAGGGCATGAGATACAGTATGGAGTTACATGGATCACCTTGCTGTTGTCCCATTCTTGGGTTTTCATCTGTGTGTGGATTAGCTCATAGGACGGCTCCATTGCATCCATGTCTGGCTTGGGGTAGCCAGGGATGACATTGTGCAGCTGGAACCCAAAGGTGAGCAGCCAACTGTTGACATCTGGAAGGGAAGAGAAACATAAGTAAGATTATCTCATCTCTCAAGCAGGATTGCCCAGGAGTACGCCCCGAGGAGGACCCCAGGTGGCTGGCACAGTAGCAGTCTGGACAAAATGATGAGTGTCCTCTTTGTGTGAAGAGCAGAAATCTTAATGGCTCTAGAAAGAGCCACGTGCCAAAATCTGGCCTTTCCACCTCCAGCCAGAGCCAAATTCTGCACTTTCCCATCTCTGAAACAGAAAAGTTGGCAGTGAGCAAATGGCTGAAATCAAAGCCAGCTTCATTGTCTTCCCCTCAGCAGCAGAAACCAAGCACTGTTTGAAGGTGTGCAGAAGTGCAGCAACAGCAGCACACTTGGAGGCTGAGGTGCTGCAGCCAACTGGGACGTGTTATCCAGTCCTACAGTCAGCTTGGAACACCTCAGCCCCAATACTTCTCTCCGTGAGGACTCTCAGAGGGCCTGCAGGCTGAAGACTAAATCTAGAGCTATGTGCTGGAATACCGGCACAACCAGGATGGACAGCTCAGGCATTTAGTAGGTGCTCATGGAAGAGGCTCTGGAGATATCCACTGCTTCTTCCATGGATTTCTGCCTCAGTCCAGAGTTTCCTGGCTTCTTTCATAAGAAGCTGTAGTTCGAGTATTAAACCAGTGTAAACTCACATCATCTTTTATAGTGATATTTATAGTCAGCCTTCATACTACCTGCAAGGTACATGATAGTGAAAATAAGTGTGCAGGCACGAGACAGATATTTTGCTTGGGTACTTTTTACAAATACCTTAAAAACAGATGGTGAGAAATCTGGTGGCTACTAGTGATAAATTATTCTCTTATGTAAAAGAGGGACCACTGACACTAAAGAGAACATGATGGACAACTAGCCATTTGGGATATCATTCCTGCATTTACTTGCCAGTAGATTACAAAGTCTTCCTTGACTTTTCATTGCACAGCTATTAGGAATAGCAGCTGAAAGTTGATCTGCTGGAGGAAAAAAATATGAAGTTGAGTAACTCCTAGATCTGCTTGGGATAAGCATCACTTCCCCCCTTAACTTCAGAGCATTTGATGAGCACACCTTGTTTGCCTTCACTTTGCTCCAGAGGACACACCTGCTACAGCCCCTGAGCAATATGGTATGCATTTGGCACACAATAGCAATTACGAGGTAAAGAAAGGTATGAAAGTAAAATTTAACTAATATTAGTTCCCAGGAGTCTTAAGTGTTTGGATGTAACTGGAGTTTTGTTGGTGACTGCTCTGCTTCAAGCTGGAAGTGCAAAGGCTTGATTTTCATTTTGCTAAACTCAATAAGCATTGTTGAAACAATCTGAAGATAGAAAAAAAAAATAATCAAATATGCATTTCTGAATATTTTTTCTCTATTCCCATGAGCCTAAATGAATGTTTTGAAGAACTGGCTGGAAAGGAAATTATGGATGCAAGTGGCAAATAACGCCGTTCCAGATGACTGGAGAATAAGGAGCCAAACAAACACACTATCTGTTGCTTGTTTTCCTACAGGCCAAAATGTTGCGATTGGGCAGAGGTCCAAAAAGCCCTTGCGACAATCCATGTGGAAGAGGGAGGACTTCTGTAATAAAAACACTTCTGTTCACTCAATGTACAGATTGTTTTTGGAGTGTCTTTGAAACAGAAAGGTTGGGGGGTATCAATGAAATGAAAAGACTCATTTGATTATTTTGTTGCCTAGTGCTAAACCAGCCTGCTTCCAAATCCTTCTTATCTCAAATGAATAACTTTGATGTACATATTGTGGACCAGGTGGTCAGGAGAACAAAGTAAAACAGTGAAGGTCAGCATTGGTGCAGGAATCATTTCCCAAGCACTTCAAAAATGCTAAAAAGAATACAGAGCATGGATGCCGAGCTGCTGAAAAATAAATAACATGTCTGGAAATATCCAGTACAGAGGGGTTTTTCTATACTTCTCAGAAGACTGACTTCCAAAACATTTGCAAACAGGAGTCAGCTCTCTTTTGGAAGGGGTGTTGGAATACCCAGAACAAAAAAACCCTCACGAAACCGAACAACCTGAAATCATGGGAAGAAGGTGTGGAGCTGAGAAAACGGGGGAAAATACTAATTTGCCAGGAGGCAGTGACAACTTTTTTGACAGAAAAGTACATTTCACATCACAGAGGTTTTTTTCAGCTACAGTAACCCTGCCAACACATTTCACAGTAAATTCATTTGAGGGCAAAGAAAAAGAGTGCTTAATGCAGACACATGTAATGGAAATGTCAGTTCAATCCATCAGGATTGCTGAAGCTGGCAGCAAAGCTCTGTGCCATGAAGTGTACAATCACTAAAATATTCATGTTTAACAATGGGCTTCTCAAAACATAAATACCTGCTTCTCCTACTCTCCCCTCCACGTACCTTCAATTTCCATAAGCTCAGAGACCTCATCATTGTGGATCAAAGCACGTGTTGGCCACTCGTGTCCTGGGCACTGAGCTCCCCTAAGGACAAGCAGGTCCCAGTGTGGGAATGGAGGGACAGAAAGTGGTTCCCTGTGTCCAGATCTGGGCAGATTTGGTTGTGATTACAAGGACAGTCTTAACATGGGTCCTGCCCATGGGATGCCTGAAAGCCTGAGCAGAAAGAAGTGCTGGGGCTGCAGCCTCGTGTCCCAGCACTCATCCCATAGCATGGCTTTTTCCATCACCAGGGAAGGAGAAACTTGAAAAATGTATTTGGGGTCTGTATTCTTGAAAGACTAAAAATGGAACTTACAAGACCAGGGAAAAAAAATTAGTTGGTGCATATAAAATATTAGTGTATCAGGTTTCAACATCTTGATTTTACTGTCAGAGCGGTGTGGGAAGTTGTGCACCTGTTCTAACACAGGGCTACAAGAAATATTTTGTCCTGTCTTAACTGGAGCAGGAAAACAAAAATCAGCTAATGTGTCACGATGCAACAGTTCAAAAACTAGATCAGTTCAAACCAAAAATTTCCAATTAACTTCTGATTTAAGTTCCATTTTGGTTTTGACTCCTTATTTTTCTTTTCCAGTTTTCAATCATTAGTTTACAATTAACTTGAAAAGGCTGAAAATCCAAAATGAATTTTTCTTTAAAGACATTTTGGAATTTGTCATTTAGACAATTTTGAGGGCTGATTACATTTCTGCTAAGAAATCTCTCAAGCTCAACCCTCCCCCATAAACAAATTCAGTTTTGACAAATAAATATTTTCTGATAGGAAAAGTTATCTTGAGGTATTCCCTCCCAGCCTTAATTATCAGAGTCAGAGCAACATACACGATCTTAGCCTGCATCTTGTGACATATTTATTTCCCTTGTGGCATCATCTTCTCAGCTCTGGAGAAAACAACTTTTCATGAAAAAAACCCATGATCTACTCATTATGATTACTGCAGAAGAACCTGAAAGCACAAATCCTAATGGCTAGAAAACACAAGTAGGATAGAAAACCCAAGATTTCTACTTTGTAACTTTTGTTTGCTATTAACAAATCTTGGAATTCAGGGGAATGTAATTGTTGAAGATGGGAAGGTTGAGATAGTTGCAGCAGGAGCATTTAAAAATTAATTCTATCTCCTTAAGAAGTATGTACACTTGATGTATGATTGTGGCATTTGGATTTTTAATGTGAAGTATTTAGAAAAGAGTCCCACCAAAAAGTCTTCTCAAACTTCTCAAACTCTTCTCATTGCTACCACTATTACACACAGTGCATAAAACTAGGTTTGAAGGGGGAAAGAGATAAAACAAAGATGGCTGGAGATAAACCTAGGGGCAGCACACCAGTGGTAGAGGGAGAGTTTTCTAATGAGGTCCTTCACGCTGCTATCTCAGTACAGGCAGGGGATGGCACACATGCAAGTGTGATCAGATGGCCAAGAAGGCCAGAGCCATCCTGGCCTGTATCAGCAATAGTGTGGCCAGCGGGACCCGGACAGCGACTGCCCCCTGTACATGGTACTGGTGAGGCCACACCTCAAATCCTGTTCAGTTTTGGGGCCCTCACTACAAGAAGGTCATTGAGGTGCTGGAGGGTGTCCAGAGAAGGGCAATGGAGCTGGGGAAGGGTCTGGAGCACAAGTCTGATAAGGAATGACTGGGAAAGGTAGGGGTGTTTAGCCTGAAGAAAAGGAGGCTCCAGCAGGACCTTGTCACTCTCTACAACTATCTGAAGAAGGTTGCAGTATGGTGGGGATTGGTCTCTTCTCCCAGATAACAAGCAATAGGACGAGGGGAAACAACCTCAAGTTGCACCAGGAGGGGTTTAGATTGGATTTTAGGAAAAACTTCTTCACAAAATGGGTGTCAAGCACTGGAAGAGGCTGCCCAGGATAGTGGTGGAGACACCATCGCAGAAGGGATTTAAAAGACGTGTAGTTGAGGCACTTAGGGACACTGTTTAGTCGTGGACATGGTAGTGCTGGGTTAATAGTTGGACTTTATCATCTTAAAGGTTTTTTCCAAACTAAATAATTCTAGGATTCTATGAACACAGGAAGGACTTTTAACATACAAAAGGATTGTCTCTAAAAATACCCCAGAGGTCATATTACAGCGATTTTACAAAGTTTCGAGGGAAGCAGTTCAGAGATTGAGTCAAGCTTTGGGGTAGGTGCCCCAAAATCTGTTCTAATGCACTTTCTTTTCTTGACTTTTTGTAGACACTGTTAATTCGGTGGGGCAGATTAACTTTCAACTACATAGCTAGTAGTGTAGTAATGTAGATGCTCTGAAATGGCTGACTGTAATGAAAGGTTTAAATTTAAAAAGGTTTAAATGACTTTGCCATTTTGCTAAAACAAATCTGTATGCCATTTTTTTAGTTGCAAATAAATCTCTAGGCAAAACTGTGTAAACAGAGCTGCCCCTCTACAAAGAGAAAGGTTATAAGGACATTAATTGGTAGCTAAGCTTTATATATCTGAGGGGACAAAAAATTGTAAGCAAAATGAAGGGAACAAACACCTAAGAAGAGAAAAGGAAACGGGTTTGGGAATTACAATCTCCATCTATGCGAATGAATTAAACATGCCCTGTACATGGGGGTCCAACTAGCAAACTAAAACTTATGTCCATTAATTAAAGAATGGAAAACCTCATGGTTATCAGGACACTGAGAGAGGAATTTCCTATTGTACTGGTTTGGTGAGGATAAATTTCTTTACAGTAGCTGGTACAGGGCTGTGTGTTGGATTTGTTCTGGAAAATGTTGCTAATACAGGGATGGTTTTGCTACTACTGAGCAGTGCTCACACAAAGCCAAGGCCTGATCTGCTTTTCACCCCACTGCACCAGCAAGGGGGCTGGAGGTGCACAAGGAGTTGCGAGAGGACACAGACAGACAGCTGACCCTGACTGACCCAAAGGATATCCCAGACCATATGGTGTCACGTAAAGCTGGGGAGGAAGAAAGAAAGAGAGGAGATTTGGAATGATGGTGTTTGTATTCCCAAGCCACTGTTTTGTGGGATGGTGCCCTGATGTCTTGGAGATGGCTGCCTGCTAATGGGAAGTAGAGAATGAATTTCTGGTTTTGCTGTTCTTGCACAAGAAGCTTTTGCTTTTCCTATTAAACTGTCTTTATCTCAATCTCTGTCTATGAGTTTTCTCACTTTTTCAGTTTCCTATCACACCTGGGAGGAGTGATTGAGAAGCTGAGGCTTAGTTCATCTGGTGTTAGACCATGACACCTATTCACTGATGGTAAGCTTGTGAAAATGTTTATTAATTTAAATGTCTTACCTGTCATGTAACATTTGATATCCTGAGAATTGCTAATGGGATTGTTGTTTTTGAACATATACAGGTTGAAAGGCATTATGTTATTGCTACTCAGATGCTTCCACATATCATGGTCTGGACTTGTCCAGCGACCCGCTAGCACATCGTAGTCTCTCCGCCCCATGTGGATAAGCTTTGTCAGGGGGTCATACAGTCCTCCATGGTAGCCAATGATGATCTGGAAGTTGGGATTAGTGTCCATATAGATCTCCCCATATGCTGTGTACAGTATCTGCTTGATCATTAAGCCAGTCCCACTGAAGACAGCCAAAGGAGTGCCAATGTTATCGCATGCTATGTAGAATTCATCACCACTGCTGAGCTCCATCGCAAAAAGGTGGCCTTGGAGGTCATAGTACAGGGAGGTGATCTCAGAGCTCGAGTGGTTGTACAAATGGGTGACCTTGGTTGGGTTGGTCAGATCTGCGTAGAAGAACTGCAGGTGATGGCCATGGCTGGTTTTGCTGGAGACTCTCCTTCCTAGGCCATCATAGCGGTACTTCACACTCCACCCACTTGCTTTATTGTAGGCTTTGATGAGCAGGCCAGCTGAATTGTACTCAAAAATATCATTGCCCCTTTGCTTCAGGAAGCCGTCTTCATCCATTTTGTACTGCACATCCCCCAGTCTAGTAATCCTATCCCTGAGGTCATACCTGAGTGGTGTAAGGCGGGCACTATTCCCTGGACTCAACAGATGGAGGTTTCCATTTAGGTCATAGCTGTAACGCCAGAGAGGTTTGTCATTGATAGACACAGTCTGCAACTGGCCATCAGCATCATATTCATATGAGTAACGAGTTGTGTTTGCGTAAGGGCCAACCTTCAGCTCTTTCTTAACCACTCTCCCCATGTTGTCGTACTGCACAGTCATCCAGTACATGAGAGACCGGAATATCTCATACTGGACCTCCTTCATCCTGCCATAGGCATCAAAATGTTTAGTGTGGGTCATGACAGCAGTGGTGATAATTTGGTTGATATCATAGTAAATGACCCCAAATTTACCGAATTGCTCAGTTTTGCCTGACACATCATCGTACCTGTAGAGATCAATAGGCAAAGGCGTCTCGTTGATGACCGCTTGCATGCTGGTCACCCGGAAGCTGTTGTCATAGTTATAGTCAAAGCGTGCATTCACCATGCCTTCCTCAGTGAAGCGGAAAATCTGTCGGTCAATGAGGGGTCCTATCTGTCTGTACCTGATTGTGCAGGTGAACCCTTCATTCTGCAAGTTTATGGTCTTCAGCATGCCCGCAGTTTCGTCATACGTGAAGCTGATCTTCGTGGTATCGTAGAGCATCTCGGCTAACTTGGACAGCTTCCCATACTTGTAGATGACACGTCTCCCTGTGCCCAAGTACAACGTGTGGAGGAGCTGCTCATCCTCTGTGAAGTCCTGAATTACCGAGGCATTGCCTTCTGGTGGCCGGTAGATGTTCCTGTAGTAACCAATGGAACGAATGGTTTCCAAAGTCTGACGGGCAACGTTGGGCATGGTCACTGAGGACAACCGGTCATTCTTGTCAAACTCAAAGATGTATTGTCTCTGGCTATGAAGAAGCAGCACCATGGACTAGATGGGAAGAAGAAAAATACAGATTATATCCCTGTTTTTTGAACAAAATTATACTCTCACAAAACCTGTAAGATTCCTCAGTCCAAAGAGCAGGGCAAGTAGAACAAATCTCTGCACCCAGAGAATTCAGTAGAGAGAGGTCTGAGCTGCACATGGCACATCAAGTATCCTCAAACAGGAGCGGGTCAGTGGAAGAAGCAGTTAATGCAGTGAGGAGAGTCCAAGTTCAGAATGCTCAGTTTTTCAAATCACTACCCTATAGCTGTCTTACCAAATTCCCTGTGCCAAGAGCCTTTGAAAACAAACTAAATAAAATTGGTAGAGCTACTTAAACAATGCTTGAAGAAGTATCCCTCAACACCTTCCAGTGCTGAATTAATTCATTCTGTCAACCCATCTTCTATTATCCTCTTCCTCCAAACTTCTGCCTGAATTCTTATTTGTTCTGGGATTTTTTTTGTGTATAACAAACAATCCACATAGATTATATAATACAAGGGATAGGTAAATACTTTTTCCTTTTTAAAAGATATGGCATAACTACAGTTTCCTTAAACTGTTTTAGGGATAGCTGCTATTCCAAAACCAGGAATAAAAAATTCCAGTCCCAGGCATATAGTATATGGATCTGTGAGTCACTGGGCAATGTAATGCTGAATAGTAATACTGAGAAAATGTAAGTCCCATGCTAACCTACCGAGTGCAGGCCCTGGGAAACACTGCAAAGTGTTCTGCAACAGTGTGGCTGAATTAATGCCTCATTAATTACATGTATTTTTGTAAGTAGAAATGGACCACTTGAAGAAGGCAGGATGTCAGATGGTATAGGTCATTTTTACATGGAAATCCTACTGGAAATCCCCGCTATTCACTCTGCTGACTTTATTTGACCATATTTTATACTTGCAGTCAACTCCATAAAGCAAGATCGTGCTCAAAAAATCACATGTCAGAGCTTCACAGTTCACATGCTATCAGTATGACTGGGGAAAAAAAAATCTCAGACAATTTTCAACTGCTCTGTGGTGGTCTGGCACCAAAGCCACTATAAGCACTTTAGTGGGCCAGAAGAGAAGGACTGAACCATAAGGACCAGCAATTACCTGAGGTGACAGGTCAGCTGTACTGATGTCAAAGGAGTAAAGCCCATGTGCCTCAAATGCACCATCTCTGAGTGGTAAGAACATTCTTACCTTCTCCAAGTAGGTGTAGCTCCATGATTTACCATCAGCAAAGATTCTGGATGTAATTCTGCCAGACTGATCGTACTCCATCCTTTGTGACATTGTGCCCCTCTGAATCCCTGCAATGTGTCCTCCTGGGGAATAGGTGACATTGACCCCGTTCAGCCTGCTGCTGGGTGACCAGAGACTGGGCCTCCCTGCCTGATCGTAGAGGATACGAAGTGTGAACTTGCGGTGGTCATCATAGATTTTCTCAGTCCTTGTCACACGATCAAAGTCAAGGGAGAGCAGGTTCCTGTTGTGAACCTACAGGAAAAAGAGGGAGAATTAGGAAGCTGGAAACGGTTTAAGTTAGAAAGACTAGCCCTGTTTCACCAAATACCTCTTTACACTGCACTTATCCAGACACAATTTTTAAAGCAAAGAGTTGTCTTAATGTTGCTTTTATTGACTTCAATAAGAAGAGAGGCAGAAGTATGGTACTTTTGAAACACCACAGTGAAGGAATATTGCTCATATCCCAAATCTAGGTTTAGGACTGCTACAGCAGATGTGACCTACAGAACACAGAATGAAAACTTGTTGCGAGGAATATTTCCAAGATATTTTACTTAGCAAACCTGGAATATTGAGTGTTTTGCTTTCATGCGTATCAAAAAACACTTGTAGAAAAGAGATGGATGCTGTGCCAACATAGCAGAAATCAGTGCTTTTTTCTGAGTTTACTGAATATAATGCAGGCATTGGAGGTTAAGTACTTCCCCTGAGATGAAATATGGAGGCTTTAACCACTGTAGATGTTACACAGAGCAGGAACTTTCCTGTAAGAGCTGGTGTTTTAACTTCATTGTCCTGGGGTTATTCAGAGTGGCATAATTATACACTGATCTCTAGAAATGCAGAGGCACTGGAGGTAAGCAAAAGTATTTACTTCAAAGGCAAGAGCAGGAATACATTTTGACTCAGGGATTGCAATGCACAGCAATACAAAAAGCAGCTAATATAACTCATGCTTAGCCACGTGTGCAAGGAGATTTACAAAGCCACATCACCACAGCAGCAAAGTACTGGTTTGAAAGCAAGAAGGAAAACCAGTATTCCCAGTATGAACTTGCCAGTAAAGACAGCTCCTTCTCCATCCCACCACTTCCAAATTTCATTCAGCTAGTGAACATCTTTCTTCTGGAAGGATGTAGATTCTCCTTGGACGAATGTCAAACTCCAAAGAGCTGACTTGGTTTTCAGTTCCCTTTGCAGCCCTTCAGCTATACTCAGTAAACTAGAGCTTGTTGCTTGCTATGAGGTTTTTAGATTAAGTTAAAAACACTGTCCTATCCTGCTCTAGGTAACACTGACACTCCTGAACACTGACTAGAAGTGTTCAAAAACATGCAGATATGGCACTTGAGGACATGGTTTAGTGGTGAATATGGTGGTGGTCCTTATTTTAGTTCAACTTTTTATGATTGGACTTGATGATCTTAGAGGTCTTTTTCAGCTTGAACAATATCTGATTCTGTAATTCTGTGACCTGAGCACCATTCTCTGCCCCTTCCAGCTTTCAGCTTGGCCATTGCTCAATGGCCAAGGATGTATGATTGAATTCCTGCTGTATTTTTAGGGATGTGGGAGTATCTGAGAGCTAAACAGCAAGATAAAGGATGGGGTTGAATCAACAGTGAAGAGGTTCCTCAGCCCTGGAAAAACAGGAGAGGGAAAGGCTGAATCACTGCAGTGCCTTTGTCTTGCATGGGCAGACATCTATGCTGAAGCCTAGATAATGGGGATACCAGAGAGCCAGAATTCAAAAGAAGGTATCCCAGGAGCTGGGGAGAGAAGGAATTGTTGCCATCATGATGTAAGTGTGAGGAAGATATAAGAGAAGAGGCAAGTGCAACAACAGTTTTCAATTTATGAGTAACAATGGTAAAAGGTGGGTATGACCTGATGGAAGAAACTTTGTAGAAAGGTAGACAATGCTCTAATTATATATGTGTGAAATAGAGTGTAAATGTGCAATGGGAGAGAAGAAATCAGCCACTGTAACAGGGAAGCTGGAAAATAATTAAAAAGGTATCAAAACTCTTTAAGTATAGATGCACATGTGTAACTAAGAGGAGTTTGGTATCTCCTAGGTGCTTGCTGCTACAGAGAGAGAAACATGAGTGGAAATTCCTTGCAAAAAAAAAGAAAAGCAAAGCAGGAAGTAATAGCATCTCTGCCTCCCATATATTCACAGAGCAGCTCCATCCTACCAGCTGCAGCTTCTTCTGCTCCAGGTCTTTGCCAAGAAAGCTGGAAAGAGCTCTTCTAGGGCTGGAACAGTAATCCAGGCTGAATGAGGTCTTCCTGAGAAGTATGTTAGCAGCAGTGCCATTCACTGGGCTGGAAGGACCAAACAGCAGGTCCCCAGATAGCTCTTTAAGCTCAGTCCAAATGTCTGTATCCCCTGACTGGTGCCATAAATTGTTCCACCCTCCCTATGTTCTGGCAAGCAATGTCTGTGCGACTAGTTAGAAGCAATCTCCCTTTTCCTGTATTTTATTTTTTAATGATTTGTTTTCTTCTGCTCTCTTGGTGCACTGTCTTTTTTATCTGAGAAGTGCTGCAATGCTAACAGTAACCCCTCAAGGTGATGAGCAAAGTGAACCTTACCCTGCCAGTAGCCTCTGAAGAGGGTCTAAATCTTTTTCATACTTGTTCAAGGGCATGCCTTGTATGGAAGTGAATTTTCTGCAGAAGAACTGACAGGGCTGCAGGCTGCAGTCCAATAACTGTGTTTTATGGTGAGCAGCTAAATAAAGTGCCATCCTCCATTCCAGACCTTACCCTGGAATGTCTGAAAAACCTCCTGCAAAAAGGCTTTGCCCCTCAGAGTGTTTGACAAGGCTTGTGATCAGCACAGGATCAAGACAGCGTAAATTTAAATCCACAGTTCACAGTGGATTTGACATCCCTTTCAAAATGTGTGAGAGACTAAATTCAACCCCGAACTCACGTTCCACCGTACTTTATTCAATCCCTTAGCTTCCTCTGCAAAAGAAAAAAATAAACACACCACCATCTCTGATTTCATCAATGCTTCCTTTGGCACTCTTTTAACTTAAATGATGATTAAACAACATGCATGGATCTCCCTGGGAACACAAGAGCACAAAAAGGGAGAGGATTCTCATGAAAACAGCCTGGCAACCCTCAGCAGAAGAGGGCAAAAAGTACTCCTGCAATGAGAACTCCAGGAGCCAACAACATCCATGTGATGAACGGCTGCCTACAAAGGAACTTCCCCAGCAAATTGCTGAAACTGTTTGTGTGGCCATTGCCAGACCTCAATGTCTTGCAGAAATTGTGGAGATCACCCTGGACCATCTTTATTAGTCAGCATACCAGGAAAGGCTAGCACCATATCCCTCTCTGGTCATGATGGCTCTGGGGATTTCTGAGGTATTAGGTCTTGATGCCACCATTAACCTGCTGCCAATGTCTTGGGAAAAAAAGTGACTTATGACAGGAGGTACCATGGTTAAATAAACAGTAGAACTGAGCCAGCAGTTCTGTCTCTTTTTGCTATCCTATTTGCTCTTTTGTCAGAGATTATTTTACATCCTTCTTTATTGAAAAACTCAAGTTTGTTTAATAAAAAAAAAAAAGGGGGAGGAGTCCTGTTCCTCGAAGCAGGGTTTACCTAATGCTCTCTCTGCAAATGAAGTCTGTTGCTACTGTTGGCCAGGGATGGGTGGAATTCATAGCCAGCCAATCTGCAAAGATACCTCACTTCCAGATGGGCAGATAAAGCATCACAACTTTTCATGGGGTGTGGAGGCAGCAAAAGTGAAAGGGGCTGCTTTAACATATTTGTGCTTTAGCATATTTGGCCAAGTACGGAGCCAGGTCAGCACTGGTGGAACAGGGAAAAAGGTATCAGGGCTGTCCCCTTTCCCCTTCCTCCATGAAGAAGTCCCTGCTGTGTGCCTTATCTATGCAAAAAGGAGCTGTGTACTGTATTATTTCCTAGGGAGGGTCAGGGATGCAGCTGTGAAAGTGGCCTTACTGTGCTGGGAGCTGGCCAAGTTCCCAGGCACACTGTGGGAGGAAGAGGTTCAACTCCTAAGAAGTGGATCCTTGTGATGACAGCAGAAAGGATCACTCTTTTAGTGTCTAGATCCTGTTGTCCTCACTTCAAAGGCTTCATGGAATGATGATGGAGTCTCCTTGGGATGTTCTTTCCCCACGGAGAACCATGTCTTTGCTGCTGTCTCATGTGCGCAGTGGGGTGAGGGGGCAGGGAAAGTAGTAACTTAGTCATATAGAGCAGAAAATGGTAACATTTCCCAAAATGAACAAAAACATGTCGAATTTAACTTTCCTAAGTTTCTCTCCTGTCAGGGAAAGCAGCAATTCTTGGTGTGAGGGAAGAGAGGAACATCACACAGAGAATATGTTAAATGTTGTGCAATCCCCAGGGAGGCAATTAGCACCTTTCAGGTCTTTGTATATGGGATGCAGATGCTGCCATGCATGCACAGATACACAGCTTAAAACATCCTGTACACCCTCAGCTACTTTGAACCCCTGAACACAGCCCTACCTGAGTCCTTCGACCCTGTAAGATGCACTTCTGCTTCACTAGAAGGGCCCTGATAGGCTCAAAATGTGAATAAATGCTGGCAGATTTATAGGGATACCAGCAACTAGCTTCAAAATTAATTTTGCAAGTGTTTTTCCAACTGTAGTACAATACAAAACACAGACACATTCTGTGTTTGAATCCACTGCAAAAATTTTGAGAGATAAAACTGAGCTATGGACAAATGAATGGAAACTGTTTTGAACACCAAATAGCTGTGACCCAGCTGCAGATTTCAGAAGGTCCTCTCTTTTCAGAAGACCTTTCTGCAAATATCATCAGTTATTAAAATAAAATAAAAGGAAATAAAATAAAATAAGCCCCCCAAGACAAACCCAACAAAAAAGTGTGATGATAACTGATCTGCAGACACACAGCAGTTCACACTGAAAGAGCAGCTTCAGCTTTCATTACTGTTTGCATTTTTTCTCCTGGTAACAAAATATGAGGCTATCGACCCACGGGGAAAATAATAGAGGCTGGGGTGGAGATTGAAGAGAAATACTTGACAAGTGTGAGTGAGGAGAGATGGGAGAAATCACACCAAAGTGGCAGGGGTCATGCAGCAGGGAATAGGGAGAGGTGAAGAGCAAGGACTGGGAAACACATATCCTGAAACCAGAGCATTGATATTTACTGCCAAGCTTAAGTGTGAATAAATAGCTGCAGTCCTTTTGCTGTGGTGGCATTACACAGCACTAAACATTTTTCTCAGAGGGTCTGAATTTGCCAGGTGCTGAGCAGCTTCCCAGGAACCGTTCATCAGCCTGTGACTCTGAGACTAGCAAGGTACAGGGTGAATGCACAGGACTTGCTATTACAAGTTCCCAGCTTTGCCAGCAGTTAGCAGATGAATTACAGCTTATTGGGCAAGATCTTTAAACAGCCCTGACAAGTATGAGGTGCATTGTGCGGAACAATGTTTTCAAAACACATCAGTCTCAGGCACAGAAAGGTCTGGGTACTCCTGGAGGGAGAGTACTGTCAGGCTGAAGCTGCTTGTAACACTTCAGGGAACAACAGCAATTGTGGTGCAATGCTTTGTGAGCCCAGTACTTCAACAGGTTCAACAGACTACCAATTTCAGGAATCCAGAGTTTTTTCTGAGGCTTCCCAATGAACAGTGTTCACAGAATCATTAAATGGTTTGGGTAGGAGGGGGTCTTAAAGATCTAATTCCAACCCTCCTGCCATGGGCAGGGACACCTTCCTCTAGACCAGGTTGCTCAGAGCCACATCCAACCTGGCCTTGAACACTTCCCAGGGTGGGGCAGCCACAGCTTCTCTGCGTCTCACCATCCTCACAGTAAAGAATTTCTTCCTAATATCTAATCCCAAACCCCTTTTTTTCAGTTTGAATTAATTCCCCCTTGCCCTATAACTCTATGCCCTTGTCCTAAGTCCCTCTCCAGCTCTCTTGGAGCCCCTTTAGGTAATGGAAGGTGCTTTAAGGTCTCCGTGGAGCCTTTTTTTCTTCAGGCTAAACAATCCCAGCTCTCTCAGCCTGTCCTGATATGCTTAGAAGGCTTTCAGTGCTCTGCTCTGGCACTTCCAGCAGCACAAGTGGAAAACACCTGCACTAACACACTAACTGGTGTGGTATTTTATAGTTATGACTATCCCTGGCTTACTTAAACGCCTGAGATGATGGCTAAACCTGTGGCATCTGATGGAAGGTCACACATTCCCAGTGATGCAGAGGACTGGTAGGGAGATCAGCAGTACCACCTTTGATGGCTAAGGGAACATCAGCACATAAGGAGACATAATGATAGACTCCAGTCATAAAAGTTATGTCACTGAGGGTGAACAGCCAATTCTCTGTTCTGCAGCTCCATGTCTATTGCAGACAATACAAATCATACCCATCCCTTTCTGCCATGAGCCTGGGGACTGATGAGGTGGGAAGTGGAGGCCAAAAGTGCTGATGGTTCTCACTTACCCTCAGCCGACGTCCAAAGACAGTGACCTGCCCTCTCGCTTGCTCCTTCCTCTGCCTCCACTCCACGAGGTTGAGGCCGTTGTCGATGGGCAGGGTGACATTCCTCTTCCCCACCGTGGGGTTGACGGTGCCAGCCAGCAGATGTGGCTCGGTCTGCAGGGCCACCTCCATGCCATTGGCGAGCATCAGTCTGAGGGAGCCATCAGCACCGATGTAGTAGCTGTTTCGGACTTGGTCTGAAGACAGAAAAGAGTTCTTTGCTCATCTTTGATGATACAGCTCGAGCTCTTCATTTGCTCCCTCACCTAGGCTGCATCAGCATTTTGGATGGTTGTACCAAATGCACTCTTACTCACCTGTCCCACTCAACGGGAGCAAAACATTGGTTTCATCAGGGAAAGCAAACATGGACAATTGCTTTTTCATTCTGATGAGGTTCAGCACCTCGTATTCTTGCAGAAAGTCTTGCACAGGTTAAGAAAGTGAAAAAAACCCCGTGTGATACCTTACCAAACAATGCAGGTTCAAACATCTTCCTCTAGGCTAAAACACTGTGTGCTGAGATATTTGTTTTAAATCAGTCTGACTGAAAACTTTCCATGCTTTTATATCCTGAAGATCTTAATTTCACAAATGTATATGAGAAAGTGGGGCCACCTATTTTCCTCAGCTCATTCACTGTCTCACAAGTGACAGGAAATTGCACAGCAAGTTAATGCTAACCAGTTCCCCAAACAATAGCCAAATCCTTTCCCTTGAGAAAGCTTTCAGGAGGCAACTGAAGTTCTCATGTTTGGAGAGAAAGCAGAGGCATTAAGCTCCCACATGCGTCTATATATCTGGCCTCCACTAGCTCTTGAAAAATCAGGTTTTAAGGCCAGTATTTGGGAATTCAGGAGGAGTTGAACAGAAGAGCAATCTCTCTTCTATGTCCTTCAGGAATCAAGCAGGCTGAAAGCCCATCCTTTGAATCTCCAGCTGGCATTTATCTCTGCAGAAAGTGGCTCATGAAGGGTAAGAAAGCGTGAGACTTACTCAGTGCAGAATGGCTTTAAAAACATATTATACAAACACTGCCTTATCTGAAGCTCCCCAAAAGCTGGAAAATATTACCATTTCTGTCTCCCAGGCTGCCATAAACTATTAATTGTGAATAAAAACACCCATTGAAAATTCCCATTAAGTGTTTTTCCTTTTTGAGGCAAGCTGGGTTTTGCTCACTAGTTGCTCTGCCATAGCTCAGCAGGAAACAAGATCATAGTAAAATTACCATTTCTTGTCCCCAAGATCAGCAAAGAGCATAGTTTGGTATAGTTAGAGAAAGAAATTTGACACCAACTGGTCCTTTTTTATGTGGGTTGTATCCTGCTCCTGTGGTAGCCAGCTGCAGTTCTGCACAGAGACACCTCAGCAGAACCACCATTCAACTTTACACAGCAATGATAGTGAAACTGCTGGGGCACAGGATTTTGCCAAAAACATACAGCAGTGATCCACAATGCAGATACAAGTATTTTAGCTCTACCACTGAGTACTGTATGTTGATGATCTTTGACACAGACTCCAGCCAGATCAAATCCCCTCCACGCTTGAGTCTGCAACTGGAGAGAAGGGCCAGCCAGTTGGCTGCCACACCTTTCTTAGCAGCTTAGTTTGATTTTGACGCTAAAGTATTAGGAGATGTGCTTTAAATCAAATCAGTGAAATACCCCTGAATAGTGAATATATTCCTCCCTCTTTTTTCCTTCACCAGGAAGCAGAGGAAGGCTAGAAGGTTTACATAAAATTAATCAGATGCATGATGTTCCCCTCATGTTACATAAGCACCACAGAAGGGTTATTGCCACCAGTGCTGTGGTACAGTGTGGGGAATGTAAATCTTCTACTTTCAACATTTTCCCAAGAGAAGACTGTTCCCTGGCTCTGGAAGGCATTTCTCAAGGGCTACATGAAATCCATGGGCTGTTGGATGCTGTATTTTAGGCTGCTTTGGCTCTAGGGCACTACTGCCCTACTTTGGCATTGAACAAATGCTCACTTTGTCACCAGTCCAGAAGACAAAATCCCACTGGAATGTTGATGTGCCTGTTGTAGAAGCTCCTAAATCCATCCTAGAGCAATTTGCAATCATCTGAAAATGCCTTCTCAGATCTCACCTGTTCACAGTGTGATCCAGGTTTCCTGAAGGGTTCACCAAGAATTTGGTTCACCAAGCCACTTCTTCTGCAACATTATCCAGATCTTTGTTTTAAGTGAGTTTCTTCAGATGCAAACAGTTTCATAATTTTATACTTCTGAAGATAGTTAAGCTGTTTGTAATTCTGCATGTTCTAATGGCCAGAACACCCCTGTGCCGGAGGGCAGGACAATGACAGAATTGGCTGTGGCACCATTACGTAACTGCTTTCAGCACTGAGCATATAAAATACACCACAGTCTATTTTATCACTAAAGGGGCCCCAACAGTGGGCTCTATTGCTTAATTAGGCTCTTGAGGTGAAGCCAAACTCATGTCTGTACAGTTGCCACACATCTTAATGTGACTGAGTGAGATGGGTGTGGTAGGCTGGATCTATCTCGAGTCTTACAGGCTCAAGTAAAGAATAAGAAAGTGTTTCCCCACAGGAATATGGGGACAGCTTGAGGGGAGCTGGAACCCCCTCTGCTGCCCTCTTCAGAAGGGTAAAAGCAGTGTTCCAGGCTTAGCAGGCACTTTCATTTAGGAAAGGTTGCTCTTGTCACAGGGAGGGGGAAGGAAATTGTATCCAAGAGATGTGGGAATAAATGTCACTCTGGAACATGCTTGCTCCACTTGGAGCAGTTTGTTCCTCACAAGGAGAAAAGATGTTTCACACCCCACTGTAATCAGTCACAGACAGAGTGAACGAGATCTGGGGAGTAAAGAAAGCAGAGTATGAAAGTTCCTTCCCTTTCCCTAAGCCTCAGGGAACAGGTGTGATAGCTCATCCTGATCCTAAGGAGGCTTCAGCTTTTAGAACCTGGAATTCTAGGTTGGCACTGTTTGTGCAGTTCAGGTTCTGCCACTACCAGCATGTCAGCACCGTGCTCCCCTGCTATTTATTCCTCTTTAATTTCCCACTTAATTTCCTTTTCCTCCACCTAATCAGTCCTCTGCTTCCCACTTTCCTACCACAGGCACAACTGTGCTCATTTCCCACAGCCACAAACTGGTCCCACCAGTCCTACCCCACCTGTCCACTTCTCCTTTGTGCCTCTCCACACCACCTCTTAGCTCAAACACAGACCTTTTGGGATGGTCAGTTTTCTGGATGCTTCCTTGTGAATGTTCGAAACGCCAGTGAACAAAGAATCAGATCTCCAGCAACCAGCTGGAAGCCTGTTCCAGGAGGAGAGCAACTGTTAAGTCAGAAGCCATTAAGAGACTGAAGCAAAGGGGTTGGCTGGAAGTGTGGCTTGATTTATGCAACCCTTTTAGTTACAACAATAATGGTAATGATGATGGAGGACTGTACTGCACGAGCCTGCACAGCAAGGGGACTGGCTGGGAACAGAGCAGAAAAACAGCTGCACTGTGCTAGGGAATGAGGGTAAGTAGGTGTGAGTGTGTGTCTGTACCAGCATGTGGGGAGCTCTGGGGCACTGAGAATGCAGGTGATTTTTGGTGCTGGGATTAGCAAGATGATGCCTGTTTCCTGGTGGAAAATCCATTGTGTGCAGCTTGGTCAGGAGAGGGATGGTGGCCCAACTCACCTTGGAGCAGGGTGTAGAAGGCCCCTGATGCTGACAAATTGGTTGTTATTGTAACATCATCCTTGCTGGAGGTTTCCACCTGGACGTGCACGGAGCTGTCGGTATCGCTGCGGAAGCTGCTCACTTGGCCAGTAGGGAAGGTCACGTTGGTCAGGCGGCCAAAGCTGTCGTATCTGAAAGAGAGAATGTAATCAAGTCAACAGCATCAACAGAGAATGAATCATCCTATAAAGCAGAGACCAGTTCTTCAAGTCATCATCCAGTTTTTCACAGAGAAAAATGTACTATCACTCTTTCAGACAGTCTTGACTTTTTTTGGTCTCATGAGAAGAAAATCACAGCTTTTAGCTGGAGAAAATGAAGCAAAGACTAGAAAATTACTAAATACACATTAGCTTATATTTTAACAATATATTTCCAACACTCCTCACCTGCACCATGCTTCTTGTTTACAAGAGTAACTTTATTTCCCATCTACTATGCTTTGACTTACAGAAAAGCACTGGCCTGTGCATCCTGTCTAGAAGAACCAGGAATTTCTGAAGGCCACCAACTGATTTGTCTGCTTGTGTCCTGAGCTCAGCAATTTAATTTTTCTTCTCCATATCTAATTTTAAAAAGCTAAATATTAAGGCAGCAGCAAGGACCAGATTGGCCACATCAGGTAAAGAACTGTCCTTTGTGAACACGGTGTAGAGTCCTGAGCACAGCTGAACCCCCCTGTCTACCTTTTACTGTTCCTAGGACCATATGGAAGGACTGATTTAGAAGTGTAAAAAAGCAGAACAGTTTTCACCCCTACTGTGTCCTTGGCTTTTCCAATGAGGAATCAACATAAGCACCATCTGGGAAGGTTTCTGTGATGTGGACACCTATGTACCAGGGCCCAGGTAAAATAAGCTTCATACACACAGGCCCCACAGCAGTTAACAAGCTGGGAGAGTTATTTTTTGATAAAAAGAGAAACACTTGTGTCTAGAGCCCTCCTGAGTTAAGAGAGCAAACACACCATTATGCCTCCCATCTGTGGCATTACAAAAAGGTTCACAGACCCAGAAGGCTGGCAAGGGACATTTGCAGTGAGGTTATTGTAGTTGAAATGGAGAACAATAGGGAGCTCTGCTGCTAATCTCTGTGGGGCTGTTGGACCCTCTGATGAGATGGACCTTCAGGGAAGGCATATTTAAATAGTTAAGGAGAAACAGAAAAACTCCATTAAATCAATCAGGGATAAATGCTTGACTTTTTTCAAGTCCTGCCCACAACTCTTTTAAGAATGATTTATATGAAACTAAGTAGATCATATTATGAAAATTTATCACTTGGGGATGCAAAGTAAGTGGTGGGTGAGCAGAGGTCTTGTTCTCCTATGCTACCCAGTGGTGAGCCTTTGAAGGAATGCAGTGTCCAGTGAAGGGCACCATTCCTCAGAATGACAAAGTAATGTAAATGTTACATTAAGGATAACAAGCTTAGAAAACCTTATGTAAGAGGCAAATCCAAAATAAAAGAGTTAATTCAGAAAAGGGGAAACAAGGAAATGGGAAGATGCCATCCTAACAACAGGTGTTCTGAAGAGGACTATAATAAATTGGTTATCATGTCTACTGAGGATGTGACAGAAAGTAAATGGAAACAATGAAAATCCAGGTTAGAAGCTGCAGAACATTTTCAAGCCCTATGGTTGCTCCAAGCTGAGGAACAGATGGAACACTGGAAACCCCACTGCCCAACTCCTTTTAGAATAAGTTAGAGAAATGTATTAGAGGGGATCTGGATACAGATGATCAGACCTTGCAGGAAGCAGATGTTTGAGGAGCTCTTGATGCTTTTCTTTGGGACTACTCTGAGCTGGGGAATAAGAAAATACACCCCATCTAGTAACAAAGCCCAGAAACCAAACAAAAACAAAAACCCAAGGAGAAAAGGGGTGTGGAGGGGAAGAGGGTGGTGGGGGGAGGAGAGAGGACAGGAGGGCAGGGGAAGGCAAGGCAAACACAAAGGACTCTTGAACTGCAACTGATGAGAGACGCATGAGCAGTCACTGGACTGGCTCTAAACTATACAGAAAAAAAAAAATTGTCTCCTCTTTAATTTTTTCCAGATTCGAACACAGTGCTGGTACTTCACTTTTAAAATATGGTGGCAGTGATTTAAGGTGAGGAAGGGCTGGTTGAAAAGATGATTTTTGCCCAAGTTTAATATTTAGGTTATAGTGACTAAGTGGGTGACCTTATGGCAAATCTCCCCAGCCCTCAGGTTTGGAGACACCATCATGTGAAGCTTTTCTTGCCCACTGAGCAAAAGGGGAGGTAGTAAGATGGAAGAAAGCATTTGCCCTCCACAGTCAACCTATCACTCATGGATTATCCAAGCCTTGTCCTTTCCCTCTGATATCCTGGCAATCAATCAGCCACTTGTAAAATGGAAAAGAAAGAAAAAAAATAAAAACAAGAAAAGGTTGAAAACAGAACTGCATTGCAGGAGTTTGGCAGAGATCAGATGAAGCTTTTCCAAGCAGCTAGCAACACACAGTCTGGATCTGAGCTGCATCTCCATGCAAGAGCCAGAAATAAGTGCTCCCACTACCAAACAATTTACTCCAGATTTGTGCCTGCCCTGTTTGCACTGAGACAAATGTATTTTGCTTGTACTGTCTCCAGTCACCTGTACATCTCCTCCTAAACCAGCATGTGAATCTGAAACAGAAAACATCACAGGCAGTCTCTTTAACCCATCTGCTGAGACAAGACACAAGGGATATGATTTAGTCTCTCCCCTCAGCAGAGAAAACATTGTTATCACTGAAGGTGTGTTGTGTAACACCCTAAATCCCTTCTACCACAACATCAACAGTCCTATATGTATAAACCAGTCTGAACTGGTAAGGGTAGAATCAAGTTTGCGAATGTTCTGAAATTTCAGTAAGATGAATCTGAGTTTGGCACCTCTGACTTGGTGGATTAGTAGGTGTGATTTATTTCAATTGCTTTATTTAGATTTTAAAAATGAGCTGCTCCTAAAAGTAAACCTAATTGGCCTCCTAAAAATAATGTCACAAATCTATATGTGTTGCATTGAAATCTAAGGAGTGAATTCGGTGTAACAGGAGTATAATAAAAGCAAGCAGGATTGTAGGTCAGGGAAATAAGGAGTGCAAAAGCCTGGACGTGGGCAAAGAGCTTGTTCATGTGATAAGTGCTGAGTCAATGTCCTGTGAGTCACAGCTTTTTATCCTAATTGAATGGCACTCAGAAAAATGCTGAGTCAAAACCTCTACTCCATGCAAGTCCTACTTACGTGCTCCAAAGAAAGCCTCAAAACCCTGTGCATGCTCAGTTTAACAGCCCACAGCAGCAGCAGCAGACAGCCAACTCCTTACATGCATCAAATCACAGAAATACAAATTGGCTTGGGGTGAAAGGGACCTTATAGACCCCATCTTGTTTCACCCACCTAACCATGGGCCAGGACACCTTCCACAAGATCACAACTGTTCCGAGCCCCATCCCACCTGGCCTTGAACACATCCAGCAGTGGGGCAACCTGATCTCTGAGCAAATTGTGCCAGTGCCTCACCACACTCACAGTAAAGAATGTCTTCCTATCACCTACTCTAAAACCTACTCTCATTCAGTTTAAAGCCATTTCCCCTTGTCTGAATGCAGCATGCTCTTACTAAAAGGCAACTAGTGCCTTTCTATATAATATTATGCAGTGTAAAATATGTATTGTTTTATATAGTATTTGTATATTATATAGTATATAGTGCCTTCTAAGTAATATTTTATAATGTTCCCAGACCTCAAGCTTCTAGCACCCTCACAAATTGTTCTCCACCTCTGTTGGGCAAATAAATAATATTTGTGCTTGTGCAAATGAGGTTAAAATGGCAAGAAAAAAAAAGAATAAAAGAGTGTGATGGCGCCTAGACCTCTGTGCACACATTTTTCTTGTAAAGTCAAACAACTAAGTACAATACACTTAATTTATACAGTTACATTTTTACAGCTGTACAAAACTCACAGTACTTCATCAAGAGCAAGGACTTTCATTTGGGACTTTGGATCCCGAGAAGAAAGGCTCCTTTTGGGCCAGAACAGTCTGGAATAATCTGCTGGAACTGGTTTAAGATGTCTGCAGAAGTACATTAGATTTTTGGCACGTCCTTAGTCACCCCATTAACCTCCTTCAGAAGGAACTAGGACCATCTGTGTTTTCTGCATGTGCAGGACCTGCTGCACCTTTCTCTGCCCAGCAGTAGACAGGGATCTGCCAAGGGGGCTTTTGGGGGGACAGCTCACTGATTTGCAGCTGCAAGGAGGTCCTGCCTTACAAAGGCAGAAAAATTAGAAGGTAGGACAATTAGACCATTCCCTTTTTTATTATTATTTTTAAAGGGTGACAGATGAAGTGTAAAATGCTCACGTGGAGACTAAGGCTCCTTTTAGCACTGTGGTGGCAATGCAAACGGAGGTGTGGGAAGCCCATTAGCATGAACACACACAGTGTTTTCCTCTTGGCAAGCAGTTCTTTTTCTCTTTTCTGTTTTTACTCAGAATTGGAGCATTTTCCCCCTTTTCCCTGATTTAGCACACACAACACATACCTGATACCATCTATCACATACCCACAGTCTCCCAGGGAAGACTTGCACATCCCAGAGATAATATGCTTAACAAGTTTAATGTGCCAGTTCCTTCCCCCTCTGCTTTTAGTCCTATAAAGGCCCTTACAGGGCACACCTCAGCTTGGAGAGGAAGGCCAAGCAACTGGCTCTTATGTAGCTGCAGGTGTGCCCTGGTATTTGCAGTAACATAAATCTCTCCTAGTCACCTCATTTTGCAGCTAAGCTGCCTAGCCTGTTTCCACAGCATCGGGATTTAGGGCTGGGCCAGTTTTCATCACAGCCTAAGACTCCTGTGTTCTCCAAATGCTCTGAAAGCCCCAGAATTAAAGAAATACCGAAGCATGGGAGTGCACAGCGCAGCCACTTGGAGCAATGAATCCATCACCTGCTAACACAGCTGCTGCCTCCCATTCAAACCTGCTGCAAAGCCTCAGCACTTACAATTACAGTGGCAATTATTAGGCCAGCAAAGGAAGCCGTTGCCATCCATTCCCAATTGGAAACGTATTTAGCTAAGGTTCAATGCACAGAATTAAAATGGTATTTGGTGCTTATGAGGTCTAATTGTTGGCTTGTAAACATTCAGAGCTTTCATTTATCACATTACCATTGTGTAGAGACCTGGACCTTGGGAATTAAAGAGCATCTTAAGTACCATCTATTCAGAAATCAATTTCTTGCCCGAGTTTTTGTGTTTCCTCATTTCTCCTTCTTCACATTTCATCAGCCTTTTAAAACACAAGTCAAATAGATCAGGAAAAATTCACTATAATAATATTGCATTTAGTGCCAAAGTGTCTAAATGGACCTTGCAAACTATATTTTGCATGTGATTATACCAACGTGCACCCAGTGCCTCTTAACAAGCTCGCCTCATCCCAATTTTTCAAACAACATTAAACACAACATTAAAAATAAATCTATAACAGACAAACCGATAATACTCAAAAATGCATGAAGGCAAGTCCTCTCCCTAATGACCAAAAGGGCCAGGTTGTGGTCACAGTCTGCTAAATTTTCCGACTGCCCAAAAAAGAAGAGGAAGATCTCTTTCTAGCTTTTATGATACTCATAATTCCCTTGGTTCTCAACTAAACTTTGCTATCAGGCGTTCATTTCAGGGCAGGGCAGTGGCTCAAAAGGTGACCTCACAACTTAGTGAGGGTACTGGAGAACTGCTGTTTTATCATGGCACTTAGTGGAGTTTCACTGCAACTCTGTCACAGGAACAATAACGAGAATCTCATCATTTTATCATGTAGAAATTGTGGAACAAGTGGAACCAAGAAATCTTGCTAAAAGAGGAGGGAGGACAAAAGCCAAAGGTGTTTCTCATACTCCAGTCTGCTGCAGGAGTAGAACAAGACCCTCACTTGAACTACACTAAATCAAATCTGTAAAACTTTGTGTATGACCTGAAAAATGACAGTCATACCGACCAGGGCATTGGCTGTGGCACCAAAAGCTGCTGGTGCTGGGGTGGGACCTCTGCTGAGCCCTGGGGGTCACTGGGAAGCCATTCAAGGTCCTCCTGCTTGCTCAATCCAGCTGGCTCCTACCCTCCATCCATTACAGTGTGTGAGGTTTGGCAGAGTTTGGTTCTCTGTAAAACAGCCTCCAGTGTTACGGGTCAAAGCTCCCCTTACCACTCATCTGAAAATCTGGCTCCATGAGACCTTTTGCCCTCCAGGCAGCTGTGAGCCACTTCTTGGGGAGTCTGTGAAAAGGTTTTGAATTTCTGGGCTTGGCTGAAGCAATGTGTAAGCATTTGAGTCTGTATGGGAGGAGGTGACCTTCAAAACTAATTGGACACAGAAAGGACCTGAGTAAAGGAGCCTCATCTGGGCTAAATAATGCATAGAAGGTTTGACTTTGGCTCAGAGGGAAATTGAATTAATGTACAGTGATAACATCTCAGTGAACTAATCAAGATAATTGCCGTATTCTTGATTTAAACAAATCCATTAATAAGAATTTCCGGATTTTGAAGCAGACAAATAGCAACTGCTAAGAAACTTTACAAAGGCTAGTAGCAATTTTTTTCAGGTCAAGTTGAAAAGCAACAACAACAAAGCAGCAGGCAGTCACACAGCATCCTTTGTCTTTGACTGGAGGAGTTGAACAAGAAGTCATTTCCCTGGCTGAGTTTCCAGATCAACTTCCTTTGCTGCTGATTATCACTGTCACTGTCACCAGTTCAACAGGAAGAAAAGTCTTTAATCTAGTTACTGGACAAGCTGAGCTGCATTGCATTAACTGATAGATAATGTCAAGCCCACTGCAGGGGCAGAAAAGGTCTATATAATGCTAAAACCCTTAAAGTAGTCATAGACAGGTCTTTGGGGACAGGCTAATTACTGTAGGGAGCTAAGTTAAACTCTCAAACAAAAAGGGAAACTGCACACCATTATACACTGAGTCTTACTCAGAGCTAAACCTGATAAAACAGGATTGTTAGAGCAGGCTTGGGTGTAGGATGTGTGAAAGGAAGAGCTGTAAGTGCTGTGAATGAGTCTGACACTGCCTGAAGCCAGCACTGGTCTCTTTCCCCACAGAAATGAAAGGACAATGTGCCAGTCCAGCATGAGGCCTTGGAGCACCTGGATTCCCTGGTGTGCCCTAGAGACAGACCTCCAGTACTGCATCAGTGTATCCTGCCTCCTTCCCTCCTTTCCAGAGTCACGTCAATGTGCCCACAGTGGTCAGAGCTCTTTGCAGCCTTATGGCAAAGGCTAAGTAATGCCCTGGTAAGAATAGCACCTGGAGGAGAACCAGAGATGCTGGCTATGTTGGCTGGAAATAGATGTTCTTTAAAGTCCCTTCCACTCCAAGCCATACTATGACACTGATTCCATGATGAACACATGTAGTGATGCCACTCTCACAACATCACTGCTCTGACATGTTGGGTTTCTGATTTATGGTCCTTTGTAGACAGTCAGGTGAAGGTAAGTCTTTTGAGGATGTTCTTCATGGGGCCACTGGTGCAGCGTAAACTTACCAGCTGTATTTACTTTACTCTTAACTTTTTAGGCAGCAGTGTCCAGCTTGCCCTGGCCCACAAACAATTCTGTGTGCTGTGAGAACCATGAAACTTTTCCTCAGTCAGATTTGATGCCTTTATTTCTTTGGCCATACGCAAAATAGAAATATGAACTCCACCCTTCCACTCAGTCAGGACTGAAAACTGCTTTAGAGCACCTTCCAACCACTCAAGTTCACAGGAATTCTCTAAGTCACTTAAACCTTCCCAATGTACATTTCCTGATGTTCTGATAGAGCAACCAATAAAATAAAGGTAGTGAATGTTGATTTTATTTGGTTTATGCCATCTTCTTCAGCTTCTTTGATAACAAGGAATTTAGACTTTATTCTGCCATGCCTGCACTCATCCCTGCAGCTTGTGTTTGAGTCACGCAAATCCTCTGTCTGGTAAGATTGTATTTTAAGAAAGGCATCTGAGTCCTGATCTAAGATACCAAGAAATGGAGAATATAGTGCTTTCATGATTGGTCACTCTACCAGTTAGGTCACCTCAGCCTTACAAAATCACACCTTCCTGTCAACTTGAATTTCTCTAGCTTTGCTTTCCAGCTCCATACAATTCTCAAGCCTTTCTCTGCTAGATTGAGGGTCCCTCTCCAGGTGAGGGTTTTGGCTGACGTGTTGTGATCTGGACACGTCCCAGTCTCATTCATGTTGAGATAAATAGATCAAGTCTTTCTTGCTCTTCCCATGAATACATTTTTGTAGAGTTTTTCTGCCCAGCCTTTAATTTCCACCATTCTTCATAAATGGCATCGGAGCTGCACAGGGATGCTGCACATCAATGCTGCACAGGGAAAAAAATCAGCTTCTTACTCACCACTACAAGTAGAGCATGATGAGTAAATGCATTCACTTAGTTTGTCCATCCAAGTAACAAGTTAGATTTGCCATGGAATCATGTCAGGATCACACTGAAGACTTCATGCCTTGCTACAACTCCAAGAGTCAAGACTCAGCCCACTTACATGTGTACCCTGGCATCAGACTGTACAAGAATACCTTTTGTTTAAATGAAACCTACTTTACTGAGCAATTGAAATATTTGACCTTTATTTCCTATTATAATTTTATTGGTCTGATTTTATATTTTTCCCTGGTTACACAGGCAAAACCTGGACGGAATCAATCCCTGTAACTCACTGATCTGCCTTCCAAGTCCCTAGTGGACAGGACAGGACAGGACAGGACAGGATGAAAAAGAATAGTCTCCAATTCAAGCACGGAAGATTTAGGCTGAGCATATAACAAAAGCTTTCTAATATTAACAATAATATACATAGATACATTGTTACCACTAACAATATTTATAAATAACTCAGATGACTGATAGGATCCATTTGACTAAATTGTAGACATCTGCAGTGTAAACATCTGTATCTGAATTCATCACATTCTCTACTACCTTTGCAGAGATAAACTTTCAGAATACAACTTTTCTCATCCTAAAGGAAATACCTGACATAACTCATAAGAAATTCACCTAGAATGAGCCTGTTTCTCTCCATCTGCCTGTAAAGGGAGGCTAAAGTAACTAATTTAGATATAGACTTTCACCCTATAATTTTATATAGCTGTATCAGAAACTGTCAGGAACAGTTAAAAGATAAGTGATTAGAGGTTTGGATGAGGTATCTCTGAAGGCACAGTCACAATTCAGTGATGTTGTGCTATCATACAGTGCTGGCTTGCTCTAGTAAGATTTCCATAGTCCAGCCACTGGGGAATACTGTCTTCCATTTAACTCTAAAAGGCTTTCTTATGACTCTTCTGAAGTGCATAAAAGGATCAGAATGATGACTTTCACAAATGCCCTATTTTCTTGGACAGCAAGATATAATGGATCACTGTTATAAATATATCCACAGAGCAAGTTGGTTTTGAGCCTCTATCTTGTTTTATTTCCTTTATATTTTCAGTTGCACGTTAAAATAAAAGATTATGTTTGAGGTGTAAATCTGACCATTATTAGCTGTAATGTTTAGTTTGCTTCACTGTCTGGGGCTGCATCTGTTTTCAAGCACAGGAACTACTGGGTTCCTTGCAAAAAGAAAATACCTCCTTGATTTAGCACAACAGTCCTGACAATATAGCTGGCTTTCAGTCCTGTGGAGAAAAACACCTTTTTTTTTCCTCCCTAAGGCCTTCCTCAAGCAAATTCAATGTAAGAGATGGAGAGTATTAACTTGGATTCACTGAGGAATACTGCTACAGTAATTGCAAGCAGAACATTGATTAAATGCTAGTAACTTTTCAAAAGATTCATCAGAGTTTCCATCAGTTCTTTTCAAGGCAAGGGCAGGAACAGTGAGTATTAAGCAAAGAAATTTGAAACTGGGCCTGGAACATTTTAAGGAGAGAACCAAAGCAACCACATATCAACACACAGGTATGTAGGTTTAGCCAGTTTTCCTTTCCTGAATCCCTTTTTTTTTAACAACTTTTTTGTTTGTCATCTTGGGAACTGTCTATTCTAGCCAAATTGGATTCTTAAAATGGGTCTATTATTATGGCAACTGAACAGTTCCATGTAACCATTCAAAGCATGTGGGAAATGATGCACTTAAAGGAGCACTTCAAAGAGGTTACACTTGTAAATAAAAATTAAACTAAGGTAGAGGGAGGGGAAAGGGCTCCCAACAGCAGGATGAATCCTTCTAAGTGCTCTTCACTCAGTTATCTTTGTCCTTTTTTATATCAGAAATGTGTTGTCTTCACAATATTTATAAGCAGGGAATTGCTAACAGTAGTAGAGAAAAGAAGCACAAATATTCAAGATACTGCCGTCTCTGGGTTTTTCAATGCATCCTGTCTTCTCTCTGCTTAAAAACTCTTTGGGGATAGTCTTGAACAGTTCCAAGACTTTTAAAGCTTAGTGCGGCAAATTGCAACAGCAGGAATTGAGCAGTCCATTAATTACAGAATTGTTTCCAGAGCAAGCTCTCATTAGTCATTGCCAATTGTCATTCTACATCAGACATTTCAAACAGGCACAAAAAAGACACTGCAGCATAGGAAGCAGGTAAAAAGCTGTGAAAAAAGAGGCTCTGATGGAACTTTCATACTTCCAATGCTTTCAAAGCCAAGAAAAATTTGCTGACATGCAACCTAAATCTCCAGTCCTGACTACAGTTAAGGAGAACCAGGTGTCCAAATTACTTAGAAAAACTCAGCAGAAATTCTGTCTGACTCTTGACTTGGTAGAGAGAGCTTATTCAAGCTCTAATGCATTTACTGCCAGCATCCAGTGTTTGAGTGAAATCTAATACTCTCTGTTCTGGCCATTTTATTTGGACAATAATTCTGATCAGGGAATTAAATTCTACCAACCTTGCACGGTTCAGAGAACACAGAATGAAGTCAGCAGCCCCAATATTTATAACATACTTACTCATAAAATGTTGTCCAACCATTTTCATTGCTTTTAGTGGCAAGAAGACCAGAGTTGCCGTGGTAAGTCATCATGGCTACTTCATGCCCCTGTGTTGTTACACTCTTGAGTGCACTGTTGGTACCAATTGTCACCCAGTAGACTTGGCCATCAGGCACCACCAGCCAGAGGGGCATCCCTGTGGAGTCTCTTCGGATATTGACTAAGTTGCCATTATTGTCAGTGATCAGGGTTATATCTCCATCTCCAGAATAAGTAAAATTGTAAAGATAATCTCCAGTGGTAAGGCTCTGAGTATAAAGGTGCTTCCCACTGGTGTCAAACAAGTAGAGTTCCTGGTCTATGGGCGAGGATAACTCATACAGATTTTGTGTATTGAGGAACGGTTTGTTTTTCCGAATGAAGCGGATTCGGATATTCCCCAGATCGGCGACATACAGCTCCCCATCTGCACACACAGCAAGGGAGGACGGCGCGTTGAGCTTGGCGTCCTTGGCATAGCCGTCATCCCCCGAGAAGCAGTCGCAGTTGGCATCGTTCTTGCAGTCGCAGCTGCTCGGGGCGCCGGCCACCAGGGAGATCTCCCCGTTGGTGGTGACCTGCCTGATGCGGTTGATCTTCTTCTCATCGGTCTCGGCGATGTACAGAACCCCGTTATGGGACACGGCCAGGGCGGTGGCAGACTCCAGCGTGGCGTGGATTGCCACCTTGCTGAGGAGAAAGTGATCCATGCCTGGCACCTGGCAGTGCATGGGCCTCCCCGCCACGATGCGCACTTGGTGGTTCTCAGAGATCTGCAGCACGACGTTATTGTCGAGGACGTAGAGCGAATTATCCATGGGATTCACTGCCAGATCCGTGGGCCATTCTAGACGGACCTTCGTGGTAAAAAAACACAAGGGAATTTTTATAGCAATTTTTCAACTGCATGATGCTAGAAATCAATCACAATGAGGATGGAATCAACATGGACTAAAGGGGGAATGGGTGAAAACACCCACAACTAATTATTACTTGATAGGTGGCCACAGAGGATATAACTTGCTGTGAGCAAGGGGGTTTAGCTCCTGGTCACGTGAAGCAGTTACACAGGGACACCCACACTCTGCACTGGAACACTGGTGGGAACAGGACGATGGACAGAGGCAAATCATTCTATGATTTGACCTCTCCTGTGCTTTTTGAATTGATGGAAGTTGGACCTCATAGCAGAGACCTGGGACTGTAAATTTAGCTGTGTGAAGTGCTATGAAATCAGACACACAAAACAGTGATTCTCTAAAATACTAAAGGATTTTTCACACAAGTGGCTGAACTCCTCTTGGTAAATGACAAGGAGGGATAGACACAAAACTGGCAGCTGTGCCAGCATGTGTGAATATCTAAGTTATAACCTATGGTTTTCTGCTTTATTCTGCAAAAATGCAGAATAGCAATTCACAGGAAATTCAGGCAATTTCAGTTCATGGAGTAGAATGCTCGTCCCTTCATGGTAATTTTCACATATTGTTTTAGCATAATGGAAAAATGGGTTCAGGAGTGACACATGCCAGTTCTACACTGATAATCCACTAAAACAGTGACTGGCAACACCACAAGTGAGTGAGCACTAGAATGACTTCATTTTTAGCTCTGCTTCTGCAATACACTCTTTTCAATTGAGTCTTCTCTTTTAGTTGCCAAACCTAAAAAATGCTTACCAACAGAATTCAGAACATTTTTTAATAAATAACTCAAAGTTGTATATTTTTTTTGATTATTTTGTTTTATTTCAGGTTTATATAGAAAAAAAATCAGTCTTGTGCTGATGGGAACTTAACAGTTCAGGATAGTTCTTTTAAAGTTTTGAACCTTCTTTTCTGACCATCCATCTCAGTTGCTGCTTTTTCTCATTTTTCTGTTATGACTAAGTTTAGAGGAATATTTTTAGCCTTATTGGAAGGAGGAGGAGTGGATGCCAGCAGACTCAGGTCCAGGAAAACATCTTTCACTGTGATTTTATTTAAAACCGAGTAAGAAGAGACTAGGTAAGATCTACAGGAACACAGGAAATTCCTGTTTTTAAGGCCTGTGGTTAAACATCTCTGCTTCAGCCATGCTTTATCTTGATGCTTCTATATGCCTTTTCAGCATTTTTTAAGGGATCAGATATAAGGTATTTTGTTCATTGTGTCTTCTAACACCTGGGTGCATGAGGCTTATTTTCATGGCTAAGCAGTTTGCTGAGCTCTGTCTGCTCTTGTTCTCTGCTTGCAAAATCTCCTTCCTTTTCTCAGCTCCTGGCCTATTTTAACCCTTCTTGTAGTAAAACATTATAGCCTGTGGTTTTCTCTTTAATAATTCATGCCTCCATCCCTTCCAGTGGTCTTTAAGCTCTGCAGTGTTCAGTTAGCATCGAGAGCTGAGTTTATTCTGAACTGACAAGGGAATTTTCAATTTCTTAAAAACCATTCCTTGTCAACAGTGGCAGCTAAATATTTCATGTCTTCATGTCCCAGGGAGCCTCAGGGACCTGGCAGAAAAGACCCTTCTATCCGCTGTAAATGATGAAAAAGCTGTTTCCTAAGCTGTTGTGTGGTTTTTTTTTTTTTTTTTTTTTTTTTTTTTTTTTTTTTTTTTTTTTTTTTTTTTTTTTTTTTTTTTTTTAATTAAGCTTGTATTCAGTATGTTTCTCTAGAACAGTGGTTCATCTGCCAATGCCAGTACAGGTTAATCTAAAAATGCTTCCTGTCATTTTATGAAAGGAAAAAAAAAGAGTCTTCAGCTGATACATGTTCATCTCAGAAGTGTTTGAACATGACATTGGTTTACATAGGAGCTACATAACCTGGAAGTAAATAGTTTTTAAAGCCTGATTACAATACCGTCTTGTGCTAACTGACCCTGAAATTCACATAAAGAAGAAACTATGTATGTAAGATGAGAAACATATTACAAGGTGGCCTTTAACCATCAAAATTTTGCCTCTATAGAAGGCAGAATAACTTTTAAAGTCATAATTTCAGCTTGCTCATAAATTACAGACAGTAGGAGCCAGTTGCAAGGAAGCAAGAATAATCTTTTCAAATTAGAGGGGAAAAAACAAGAACAGATTCCATATGGGAGCATGGAAATTATCTAGGTAGTTACAAAAAGGAAACCCCATTGACATCCTTTGTGGCTGAATAACAGTACTTAGCCCTCCAGTGATGATCTGTATTTTCATAGCAGAGGACAACATTCCTGCAATCAGGCAAACAACAAGTGGCACAGAGGTTTCAAAGGACGCTGTCCTAAACTGGCACAATTTGACAAGTTGGTCAGTGCCACACAAAACTGAGTGCTGGGCTGTAACAGATTTCTCTTCTGCACCATCCAGCAGTAAAGCAATCATCAACATGAGATTTCTTTTTCTTTCTTCTTTTTTCTCTCCACCTTGAAGCAGCAGGACTTAAAAGCCCAGCATGATGGTAGCTGCAACCAATTTGCAATTTGATGTAATTCAAGATTCTTATTTTCCTGCTGTTGCTAATTTTGGCACCACATCCTCCAATCAGTATTTCCTATGTTAATTTGATTCAGGTCTAAAATTGTGCTGGGCCAAATTAGAATGAGGGGAAGAAAAGAAAAAACCTGTGATTAGCTAAGATGTTCCAGTGGAGCATGGCATACAGTCCATAGCATAGTGAGACATGAGCATAACAAAACCTGCCTTTCCAGGAGTCTGCCTTCCCACTGACCAGGAAATCTGAAAGAAGTCAGTTCTGTGGGACATCTTTGAAAATCTCACCCCCAGAAATCTATGAGTTAGGGCAATCAGGTGTTTCCATCTGTCTTTATAGGGTAATTATTATATGATTTGGTCAATTTTATACCATGAACTATGTAAAAATGCAACTCTCCTGGAGCCCTTACCTCTTCGTCAGATCTGCTGGGGAAGCACACAGACATGCAGTTAAAGGTGAAGGTGTAGGCTTGCATTCTGTAAAAACAAAACCAAACCACTGTCTTACCTGAGAAATGTCCATAACAGAGTCACAGCTGAGAGGCCGAGCAGATGTCAAGTCGTTGGAACCCAACACAGTTGAGATGATCCCATTCTGATCAATCCTCCTGATCATGGTGCCATCCACAAAGTAAATCAGCCCAAACTTGTCCACGGTGATGCCTGGGGAGGAAGAAAGAAAGACAGTCAGAAAGTGATGGCAGCCTGGCATGGGAACCAAGTATTTTATGGCATTCCAAAGGGATGAGAGTTGGGCATGTGGGAATCCTGGTTATCAAGAGCTTTGAACTGGCACCATTCCATGGAAGGCACTTTCAAGTGGCAGACAATGCAATTCAGAAATCCCTGCTTGCTCCTGGAAAAGGGCATGGCATTCGGTGAACTGCTGAAATGAAAAGGTTTTCTAATAACCACATGTCTTGCATGTTCAGAAATCTGGTTTTATTGCTCATGGTACGAATGGTAAGTCATGCACACAAAAATGTTACACCAATGAATCTTTCAAAAACGGTGATGAAAAAAGGCTGTGAAAGGTCCATCAGGTCAATCAAATTACAGATAGATAAATTAGAAAGGGTTTTCCCTAGGATAATCCTACTAATATACTGTGTTCCACCTGATTCTGAACTCTGCTAGTGATCAATTTCATTGTCCAAACCTCCTTTGTAGGGATCACTCCTGTCAATAGATTTGAGGTCTGCTGACAGCAGTTATAGGCTGCTGATCTCATTTCTTGCCCTGCAGATACGTGCCATTTCACCTCCCCCTGAGCGTAATTTCTCAAGTATTTGTTATGCTAGCACAACCTCTTTTAATCCTCTTTATCCTAGGCTAGCTACCCTCTGCATCTTCCACCAGAGGATTTCATAGTGCTTTACACTTTCTAATTAGACCTCATAACAGTCTATGAGCGTGATCATTCTAATTTTTCGTATCAGAAAATTAACAGATAATGCAATTCTCACAAGGTCACAGAGCAAGGTCATGACTGAGGCAGAAATAAGAAGTTAGGGCCTCTACTCACCTCTCCTTTGTCCAAGTATAAATTAAAATAACTCCACAGATACTAATAAAGTCATTCACCTCATCTACCCTACAGAGGCAGAATGTCACTCAGCATAATATTTGAGTGTGTTAAAGACACTAAAAGCTTGTAAAGAAACAGAAAAAGAATGTAGAGGCCTGTAATATCTTTTTCTATGCAAGTGAAAATTTTGCTTGAAATATATGAATATTAGGATCTTCCTGTTTGGTTTCTTTTACTTGCAGGGTTAACAATCTCTTGACAAAAAGCAGACATCTGCACTGTGCATCTAAGCAAGTATCTGAAGCTATTCCAATCAGTGGAGAGAGAAATCTACTTTGAGAGTGCAATTTGTATCACCCTAAAGCCCATATCCCCAAGAGATTACACAAATCCTGCTGGAAATACCTTTTCCTCCCATTTGACTATAAAAGGAGGCTACAGCAAATATCTCTAAAGAAAACATTTATATTGTAGGCAGATTAAATTAGTGAGCTGAATCTTCACTAGGCTGTCTCTTTGGCTGTCATCTTGGTGACAGAAATGATGGAAATTCTGTTTCAGATAGAAAGCTTTGAGAATGTTTGAGGAGTGATCACATCTCGTGTTCCTCCAAAATGCTGTTTTGCAGCCAGATCTCCTTATTTAAAACACTTACCCTCAGTCTGCATCCACTGTGAGCTCTGCTGTGAAGTGCAGATGCAGCAGTTCACAGATCAAAAATTCTAGATCTTTATAGAGCAGGGACTAATCTTCTGATTGCTTTGGCAACTAAAATCATGGCCTTCAGCCAGCACTGTAAGTATTGTATGGACTGGAAGCCATGGGGGGTAGGTGATACATGGAAAAATATAGAAGATTTGGTTATAAGGAAATCCACAGAAGATAATCTGGCCTGGCAGAAAAACATCAGGACTAAGTCATTGTTTGAGAGAAAGAACAAACTTCTCCATTGAGCTGAGGTAAAGGAAGGAATTCAGACACGGCTGCAACCTGTTGATTCAAAGTTAATTAGGAGTCAGAAAACTGGTGTTTCAGATCACTGAGCTGAATGGGAGCCGTGTGTTATTGCCAGGAGGCAAAACCAGCATTTTCGTTATTTCTTCACAGCATCATCCTGTTTGAAGGGCATCACTTTGACCTGGATCAGATATTTGACCATCAGAGCACTGTGGTTTCCAGAAGAGCCTCTACTGCAGTGAGGAAAAAAATTACTTGCTGCTTTCAGAATTAAGTTCATTAATTTTGGAGGGGATTATATAGCAGGATTGCTGAGATAATGGATGACAGGACTGAATGACCTAAAAGATTGCTTCTAGTCCTACACTTTATAACTTCTGTTCAATTCATGCCAAGGACTCATCTTTGCAGGACCATGAAACAAGATCCTCCAAGAGAAGCTCAAGATAAATGTTGAACATCTGAATTTACTGAGGGTGGTGAGGCACTGGCAAAAGTTTCCCAAAGAAACTGAGGCTGCCCCATCTCTGGAAGTGTTCAAGGATAGGCTGAATGGGCTTTGAGCAACCTGGTCTAGTGGAAGGTGTCCCCCCAAGGGTGAGTAGGAACTAGATGGTCTTTATGGTCCCTGCCAATCCAAACCATTCTATGATTTGATGAATGCTATGGGAGAAGCCACAGTACTGGTGGCCATTGATTCTCACTATACAATATAAACACATCATGTGTATTTTAGCACTTTGTTAAATGCTTGCAGAAGGATCTGATGGGATAAGCATCAATATCTCACTGGCATCCATGGCTTTCAGGAAGCTATCTTCACCTGCCATGAGATTTGTCAGCACTATGCCCTCTTCAGTGAGTCATCCAGGATACTGGCACATGCTACCTGTCACTGGCATGTGCTGCTGAAGGTCTCTGCTCCTCTTAATTATTCTGTCTACTGAGTGTCAAGTTCTTTTATGTTTGCTGGCATTTGCTGAAAAACCAGGAACACAACTGAGCTCTTTAAGCAATATGGTAGATGTGCTTTTTTTGGAAAAGGCATGATAGAAGGTTTAGTTGATCTCAATTGGCTTTTGTCAAACACAAGAGTTTCTTACCTATTCCTTGGTTCTCAACAAGTATTTTGCCTGTCCATTAGTCTGTGTGACAAGCCAAAAGCCAGTGAAGGGTGGCAGGCTGGATAATGTGATTTTCAATGAGGCAGAATTTTCTCCCTTAGCTAGTTCCATATGTATTGGATTGGACTTATCAGCAGTGTCTGCTGGCAGTGGCTTGCTGTGTGCAGTGCTGGGGTTTGATGGCTGGTCTGATTACCCAGTTACAGTAATAATAACCTGGATGCACTTTGGCCTTCAAACCAGCTCTGATCAGCTGATAGGGCACAACTTTATTTTGCATTCCAGCTTAGACAAAGAGCTCGCACACCCGAGTAAGCTGAAGTGGGATAGCAAAGTTACCACTTATCACCCTGCTCCAGGGCAATAATTCTTATCACTTACCACTGAGCACTTCTCTGCTTATCCCTCTTTCATGGAGGCTAAGAAATTTCAATTGCCTTACACTTCCTGAGATGTTCTGTGGGGCAGCAGAGTTTGCAGTCTGTCAAAGCCTCAAATTCCCACTTGCACACACTGCTTAAGTGGCAACTGCTCCAATCCCTTCCTGATTTTGCTGGTTGTCTTGGAACCAAAACTAATTATGGAGAAGAGCCCTGCTATCCCACAGACAAGTGTATTTGGATGGATGACTTCTGTGAAAAGGGAAAGAAGCATCTCATGGATGCTTTGCAGCAGATTGTAGAGGTTAGGTTGGACCTTTCTGTTTCCTTTCTGATAGAGGCACAGTTCCAATGCTGGGAGCTGGCTCCTGCAAATAGGCACAGAAATGGGTAATTGACATGTTATGCATGTTAAGCCCAAGGCCTTGGCTTGCTTTGGCGGGAGGCTCCTCTCATGTTTCCATAGGAACATAAGGGAATTAGAGCCTTTCAGCATATAGCTCGAAGTTCAGCCTCACAGTTACTGAGAGGAAACAGCTGCTGCCACTACTCAGGTAGTGTTGCAGATCCAATCCCTAAGTTCTGAGATATGAAATACATACGCTATGAAATCATGCTGGCTCCCCTTGCATAAGCAGAGATCTCTTACAAAACAAGGGCTTGTAGCACCATGTGCATCACACCAGTGAGCTGTGCTGATAGGAAGTTGTGACGTGATGACATTTGCTTGAAATGTCAGGACCTTGTAGCATGAAGAGGTGACAGCACGTTATGCTGCAAATAGCTCACCGGATCATGGTGAGTTTCTTCAAGAAGACAAACCACTAAAAGTGATTGCATGGTGCACATAGGAAAAATTAGGAAAAGAGAAAGGGGAAAAAACCCCTTCTAACTGAAAAATATGGTGCTTCAAATAAATCCAAATTTGGACCTTTCTTGTCTGACTGGATGCTGAATGATTGAGTAATAAAATGGCAGATAAAAATCAATGTCAGTAAGTACAGAGGAATTCACAGGGGAAGGAGAAGGCCTAACTACCCATTTACATTGACAATCTGAAAAGAGCACACAGGAAAAAGATTCTGGAATTCCTGTGAAATGTTTTCTGCTAAGATCAGCTTTGTGTTATGCAGTGGTCAAGAAAGGATCTACAAGACAGCAAAGAATTAGCAAAGACACAGAGAAAAGGAGAAGAGAAGGAAAGGGAAGGGAAGGGAAGGGAAGGGAAGGGAAGGGAAGGGAAGGGAAGGGAAGGGAAGGGAAGGGAAGGGAAGAGAAGAGAAGAGAAGAGAAGAGAAGAGAAGAGAAGAGAAGAGAAGAGAAGAGAAGAGAAGAGAAGAGAAGAGAAGAGAAGAGAAGAGAAGAGAAGAGAAGAGAAGAGAAGAGAAGAGAAGAGAAGAGAAGAGAAGAGAAGAGAAGAGAAGAGAGAAGAGAAGAGGAGTGGTTTGGTCTCAAAAGGACCATTCTTTTTCATGACCTGCCTAAAGAAATTGTGGGAATTATTAGCCTGGATGCCTGGAAGAACAAAACTAGGTTTGGGAAGATTTCTAAACCAATTGATGCTGGTATATAAGCACAAGTCTGGTGCAACCTCTTCAGAAAGTCCCCTAAATGCTGATAACTTGCATCTGGAGTGCTAGCACAGGAAGACCACATTGCCCCTGTCCCCAAGTATCTTTTCTGGCTAAAGTAAGGGACAAGAAATTTTGTTCAGTCAGCCTCTGGTCTTCCCTGAAATGGCCTATTATCTGACCATAAAAATGTTAACAGATTGTGGAGGCTTGGTTTCCTTGATGAATTCTGTCGAACTCTTCAACACTCAGCGAACAACTGAGATTTTGTTTACACATTCAGCAGGGCAGAGTGAAAGAACCAATCTGTCCTCAAATTAATTACTTCATTTTGCATTGGTGTTACAGTGCTAAATGAATGAGATGCCCCCTCCCTCCCCATGTGCCTTCTGAAACCTTCTTCTATTGTGTCAGACTTGTCACTGCAATCTCTCTTAATTGCAGGCTCCTTGGTAATTTCTCTGCCACAACATTTTCCTGAGAAAAACCAATGGTGAGTACTCAGATGAAAATAAATGCTCTGACAAGCTGGAGTTTTAGATTGCTTGTAGAAGAGGATCATTATTAGCAGATGATAATTAAGAAGTGGTAACACTTTAATTTGCAAGGATACATTGAAATTCATTAGCATCTGAAAGCTTTGCTGTGCTCTATAGCAAATGAAATGGACAGATCAGACTGGTTCCTAATAGCTATGATAAATACCCTGACCAAACCACTGTCACCCCTATTTCATCTGTGGATCTATCTGTCCTGTGTTTCTGTAGCCTACCTTTATTAAACAAGCCAGTGATGGGTGAAGTGTGAAATATCTGGAGGGTTTTACTACTCCTAATGTCTTTTCTAAGCTGATGGTCTAAAAGTTCTTCTTCCTTCACTGGAGTGAGACAAGAACCTCTGTCCAGAAAGTACTTCAGACAAACGTATTGACAGGACAAGAGATAATGGGTCTGAACTAAAACAGGGTGGATTTAGATTATATATTAGAAAGAAATCCTTTCCTGTGAGGGTGGTGAGCCACTGTCATAGGCTGCCCAGAGAAGCTGTGGATGCCCCATCCCTCGAAGTGTTCAATGCCAGACTGTGTGGGGCTCTGAGCAACCTGATTTAGTGGAAGGTGTCCCTGCCCATGGCAGGGGGCTGGAACTGGATGGTCTTGGAAGGTCCCTTCCAACCCAAAGCATTCTATAATTCTATGAAACTATCCCCTCTGAACTCAAGGGAGCTGAGGTGGGAACCGGAGGAAGTGATCAAACAATGGGGAAAAGTCTGCTGCTCAGAATGTGCAGAACCACTCTGAACAGTGTCTGCTGCAGTGGGGACCTCATTCTTCAGGCTGTCAGATCCCACCCTGAAAATGTGCATTGTCACAGAATGAACCACCTTCAGGGTACTAGTTTCTATCCACTGAGAAGAGACCCCCAAAAAACCTATTTAGACCAGATGCTTGACTGATCCAAGAAGCTAAAGGTATATGCAAGGGCATATGTTGACACCTCATGACTATTTCTCCTGTCTTAATGAATTGCTGGTTTTCATCTGGCAGGAAGGTATCCCTCAATATTTTCCATCAAGCTGCAAATATCAGCTAATTGAAACATCATAAAAGGCAAGATATTTATTCCTTATCATTTTTGAAAAAGTGAAAAGATGTCCTTAAAATACAGAAATTCTACTTGACATGAAGCAATTATGCTCAGAGGAAAAACAAAACAAAACAAAACAAAACAAAACAAAACAAAACAAAACAAAACAAAACAAAACAGCTTTAGGCTTAAAAAGTAGAGTCATGTGAAGAGCAATGATTCTTGAAAAACAGACTTTCCAAGTCCTTCCTTGGCCAGCTCATATCTCTATAGCTACAGAATAGTTTTCTAATTTCCTCTGACTATTCACTTATAAGTGTTTATTTGCCTGCCAAAACACGGAAGCAAAGGGTCACTTGAGATCTACTGGTTACTTATACAATAAATCTATTTTATTTTGAACTATTACGAAATACATGAGGGAAGGGCATTTGCTGGATTTTTCTGCTAGGATCAACCACTGTGAAGGTATAAACAATGGTGACATTACATTGTCAGCATGAGTTTTCACTGTTCATCATTTATTGAGGGGACTGGGGACACCTGCCACAGCCATTGTCTCAACAGAATTTGCAAAGTAGGTTAGAATCAGATCAGGGAACACTGTTTAGGAACTTTCTATTGGCAGTGCAGGCTTTCTGCATTATTATTTTCTTGTTGTCATTTTGCTTCATGTCATTTCCTCTTTCACCCTCAATTTACTTCTGTTTTGTGAAATTTTGGAGCTGTGAGGAATGAATGCATGAATTTTGCTGTTATATGACTGAGGTGGAAGAATGGCCTCCTGAGAGCTTCAGTTGCCAACAAGAAGGATTTCAGTGCTGAAAACTTTGAACTCCAGAGCTGTTTGCTATAGCAAAGCAGAAACATAAGTCATCTAAACCGTGTACCATTCAGCCATGGATGGAAATGAATAATATCCCTCTTATCTTGTACAAGGGAGAACAGAGGACCAACAAAAGTGGTGTTTTTGTTTTTTTTTTTTTTTTTTTTTTGCACAGATTGAACTTCAAAGAGGTGCAAAAAATTGGATTACATATTTCTGGATTCCCTGATCTCATGATTCATGTGCTGGACTGCCTGAATCTCTCTGCCCAAGTCACTTCATTTTCTTTTCAGTCGGCCTTCTCATTTCAGTGAGACAAATTCTACACTGCAAACTGACCACCAGTAGCTGTTCCTTTACTATATCTGTGCTTCTGGCAATACTTTAGCCCAATATAGTGGCTAACTCATGGGATTCTGAAATGCTTGCAAACCATGGACTCTTTGAATATTACAGGGGTAGAAGTCTGGGTTTTGATGCTTTTTGACAAAAAAACCTAAAAACAAAAAACAAACAACAACAAAAAAACCCACCATAGGCCTTCCAAAGTATATTTTTATGCATCCTTGCCAGGAAACAACTAGCTGACATATTAAAAAAAGAAAAATCATCCCAGCCAGACCTGACACAAAAGCTCATTAAATCAGTTTGGGTTTCTTGGATTCAGTAACAGCAATGTCATCTCTATGTCATGAAAAATAACTTCCTGAGGATCAAAGAATCATTGAAGGGTTTGGGTTGGAGGGGACCTTAAAGATAATTTAATTCCAAAGCCTTGCCATGGGCTGGGACTCTTTCCAATAGACCAGGTAGAACAAAGCCCCATCCAACCTGGCCTTGAACACTTCCAGGGATGGGAGAGCCGCAACTACTTGGGAATCTTATCTGCTCTTAGTGAAATAACTTTCCATAAAATCACAGAATGGTTTGGGTTGGAAGAGGCCTTGGAATGTCATCTAGTCCAAACCCACTGCCATGGGCAGGAGCACTTGTTAAAGGATCCTAAGGTTTTGCTGAGGAGTTGCTTTACAAAGAGGTTGGGATAGGCTTGGCCATAGTTGTGATGAGGAAGGAGGGAGCTACCACTCCCTGATGCAATTAAAAAGAAAACCTGCAGCACATTGATGTCAAAGCCAAGAACCTATAAATAACTCCTTGCACTCTGAGCAGCTGTGCAGAAGATGACACATAACAGGCAAAAAACATTCCTGCAAGGGTGTCCTTCTCAGTCCTCTTCACAAACACGATCAAAATCTGTGTACAGTGCCTTCCACCTCATCTCTATCACCCCCACGTCATCTCTCCCCCTATGTGACTTTTTTTTTTTGTGAGGAGCTGTGGACAGCTGGGAAGAGCGACATCCTCCATCTGCAGAGCTTGTTACCTTGAGATTGCCAGACTGAAGTCTTGGCTACAGGCAGGACTGCATATGTTTGGCTAAACCTGTTTTGAACAATTTAGTTCACAGCCATGAAGTCTGTGTGATGCTTTTATTCTGATTAGACTGTGCTTTTATCACATTTCAGTATGTTGGAACCAGGTGAAATTAAGCTGAATTAGACCACTCCCATATCGAAGTTAGTACCCACTCCCTACAGGATTTAAGCTGGATGCTGTGATAAAGGTCAATGTCTAAACCACCATTTGCGTATCTCTGAGCTGTAGGCTAGTTTTTCTGCCCTTATATATATATATATATATATATGTATATACAGAGCAATACTTATGGGGCTTTTTTTTAATGCCAAGAAAGTCTCAGTGAACTGAATGCTAGTGAACCCTGCCCAGGTTGGGAGGGACCAAGCACTGCTGGTAAGGAGGAGCAGTGGCTCAATGGGTATAAAAGTGATGGGTGGATTTATTCCACTGCCCTCTGGACACACGCCCATCACTGAACCCCTCTGGTCCGGCATTCCTCCCAGCCTCCCACGTGAATTTGAAGAACCATGACACAACTAGATGAGGGAGAGACATACTTATTTCCAGGAGCAAGCCCTTAGGATGTGTTTCAGAACTGGAGCGGAGAGCCATCTCCAGTGTGACTAAACAAGCTGCTTTCAAAAAGCCCCCTTTAAGAAAGCCAGTGGAAAAGAAGCAGTCTCACCCCTGGGATTTGTAAGGGTGGCATCAGTGCCTTTGCCTCCATCTCCGCAGCGAGTATCGTCGAATGGGAGGCACTGATCCCCAGTTCCAGCCAACACCTCCGAGTTCTTCACAATGTCTTTCACTGATGTGGTTGACTTGATTTTATAGATACGTCGGCTGTTGGTGTCCGAGAGGTAGATGGAGCCGGTGATGGGATCTGTGGTCAAGTAATACTTATGAGCTGGGCTGTGGCTGAAAAACAAGGGTATGACATAATTAATTTTTTTTGGATGATGTGTTTCCTTAAGTCAACAGGCAATGCAAACACTTTAGAGAATAAAAACACACAGGGCAGAAAGACTGGGATAGTGAAGGAGTGCTGTTTTGGACAAGGTTAGTACAAAGTGTGCACAGGATTCCAAGCTGAATCCATTAGCAATCACTGTGCCTGGGGTGCTCTCTGGCATGGAGGGAAGCAACCGAAGGAAAGGACTCTCTGGTCTGAGGAAAAACCATGCCAGGAACTACTACAGGTTGAATCCCAGTGCCTGTGTTTGCTTAATTTACTTGTTACAGACATAGTCCTGAAACAGGTGTTCGTGCAGTGCCAGGAAGTGAAGGGAAAACACAGGACAGTAGGGAAATAAAACAAATAATAAAGAAAAAAATCTGCCCTCCCAACAAAGACTAATATAAACTCCAAAAGGAGACTCCCTGTATAAATCACTTGAAGATACACTCTGCAAGATCACTGCATCAAGGCTCATCTGGTGCTCTTGCTGACACCAGCAAAGACTCTGAAGTTCTATCCTGCTCTCAGGGAGATTAAGGGAATCCTGCCACTGAATTCAGCTGGACCTCAATGATGAGAGAAACAAAATAATTCCCTGAGTGGCACATTTTGCCCCAAGTAAAGTATGAACTGGTATTAGGCTGAGGAATTTGAACAACAGTCTCCTGTGGAACACCCTCCACTCACTGTTTCCTTGGACACAAGAAAGTGTGGCTGAGAAAATGGGATGAGCAGACAGAATGATAATATTTTTAGATCCACGACTGCAACATTAAATGAGCCTGAGACTGAAGAAATTAATAAAATAGAATCCACTTTATGGAAAGCATCCAGTAGGACTGGCCAGAAAAAAAACCAAAACCAGATGGGTTTCGACAAAATTTCAACAATTGTCTTGCAAGAACTTTACCTGCATTTTAATATAGATACTACAGTTATTAATATCTTTTATTAAATTGTTAACTGCTAGTGTGTATTGAGCCACATCTCTTCAAAGCCTAAGACCAACAGGTTTGACTTTTAACATCTGTCCTGAATAGATTTATTTTCCTTCTAAGAAAGCTTAAATAGTAATTAGAAGTATGAAAAGTATCTACTTTTCTCCAGAACACTGTCAAGCTGTCCAAACTCATCAAGTCCAAAGAATTCATAATAAAATCTAGGCCACAGATAACAATTTTGCACTTAATGAAATTATTCCAGGAAAAGTTGACTAGAAACTTGAGTGTCGATCACAGCTGACTCTATTCCACATATAGAAAATTCCTCTCAACCTTTATGTTAGGAAAATTACCCCCTCTTCAGACACGTAAAAATTACTGAGTTATTCTCTTCTTTAAAAAGCAGTAAACTGGTTCTTCATTCAAATTATTTAATACTATGGGGGTGGGGGAAAAGCACCTTTCTGATTTATTCCGGAATATCCCCTGTGATTTATCCTATTAAAGTCTGAACAGATTTCATCTCCAAAAATGACACTGATTCTTGCTAAATAAAATGCTCTGACCTTCAAGACAGCTCCAGCCTGACAGTTCAGTCTCCATCTGTATTCCTTCCCAATGACAGCAGGCTGGGAGGGTATTATTTCATTTACCTGCATGTCACTCACACTAAGCAAGTGGCTTCAACCCTGGTGGAAGAAGTTCCCTGTGGGAATCCATCATCCATTTTGATCAGAGCCTTGCATTTTCTGCTGACTGTCCTAACAAAGCACTGCTGAATGTCAGTAAGCTTTTGAGCTGTTCATAATCTCTATTTTGCATGGGAGGTGGACAAGAGTAGGACGGTTTTAATGGCACTTTGCAATCCTTTACCATCTTTGACTGGCAAACACATAACTTTCCCTGAGTTTTAGAGCAGGCTGTGTGCAGATGGGCAAAGGCAAATGACTTACCCGGAGATGGAGAAAAATGGGGACACAGAAATTGCTGCTCCCCTCTCCCAGCACTATTGTTGTGATTTATTTTTGGATTGCACAGCCTCACTCTGGTGGATTTTATTATTGATTACAATCTTCTGTAAAAAAAAGAGCTTTTAAAACATTTTTCTAGTCTTAGCTCTTGTATAGAATAGATGCTGAAACACCATGTTGAAAATGGTCAGGCTGGAATTTACCCCCCTGGACTCTGCCAACTGTTGTCAGCAGTGCAGAGAGATACTATCATGCTCTGCCCTGGCATGAATTGCACAGTGTATAACATAGGAGTGTGGTGGGGTTTTTTTTTTTTTTTTTTTTTTTTTTTTTTGTCACTTTGAGATCCTTCAGGATGAAAAATGCCTAAATAAACATACGCTGGTCATGTAAAATCTCCCAAACTGCTTCTCTTTATCTGTGATAGTGCATGAGCAGTGGAGCCAGGAACATTGGGGATTCACTTTTTATTTAAAGCCACAATCAATAGGCAAATCCAAGTGGTAAGGCAGACTGGGCTGAACAGCAACTGAAATAAATATGCCTGGCGTGAAGCAGAGAAGACTTTTTCCCCCCTTTCATCCTCTCTTATTTCTCAGCTAGGTAACTGTCCAAAACAAAAGGCAAGACTTTTTACTATTCAAAAGACTTGATCAGCTATACTATTTGTAGTCTTAGAATATTTATCCCCCATACTGGCACTGCCACTAGAAAATGACTGTGAAGGAAGAGCTGATTTACCATTCAGAGGTGTTCCTTGAGCTATTATAGTTTTTTAGAAGAAAACCTGAGCAATGCATTGATATTTTAAACCCCCTGAAGCAGTAACACTGAAGTTGCCATGATGGGATGGGCTGGTTCCTATCCAAGAACTGACACTTTGACGGGTATTAGTGGGCATGATGGTGTAGTCACTGCAAATGAGAACAGTGTCATGGTTCTGCAAGCCAAAGTGAAATGGAGGTGATACTGCCTCCCTGTACACTTGGACACAGTGATGTGCTGGGAAAGCACAGGGAAATCTTCCAAGTCCACAGTGATTCCATTTGTTTGGGATCGTGTATAGTCTTTTCCATACATCTGCCTTCTCCCTTTTATCATTCTCATTGTTTGGACAGGATAGTGCCAATACCATTTAGAGAGCTCTGCAGGTATGTTAAGTGATTCAGACTCCATTTTAAAGTGTTTGTGCTTTATGTTATTCCTTACACACAGGCAAGGGGAAAAAACGGGATACAAAGTTGGGTGAGGTGGCAGAGGCATAAAGCTTGGATTGTGGATTGCTTCAGCTGTACTATGATATATGCACAGGCTTTGAACAAAGGCTGGTATTCTCCCTTTGGGCCCAGAGCCCATGCTTTGGAGGAGTCCTGGGAAGGAACCTTCTGCTCCAGAATGGGAAGCCAGTCTCTAAGAAATAAATATGAGAAAAGGGAGATGGTCCCTTTTTTTCAGCATGTTCTCTACTAAACATCAGCACAGCAGACTGCACATTTTTACTGGTTTGTGTAAAATGCCAAGGAATTCATATCCCCAAGCTTTAGATGGTTACAAAGTAGATGTTCACGTAGGAGCTGGCTGCCTTAATTCCCTTTACAAGCAGTGGAGAGAAATACCACCTTTTGGGGTAGGACTTGTCTATTTTTAACGTTTATCTTACAAGATGAACTGTATCTTAGTTTCTCAAACACAAGGGCATTTACCACCTCCTCAAAGGACAACTTCTGTTACTGGTAACTGTACAGCTCTGGCTCCCATTATGGTCAACACACAGGAGCAGTCACACCACCAAAATCAGCTACCCGCAACCACTGACCTGGATAAACCCCTGGGGCTTTTTGGACCTGATGTCTCTGTTTAAGGACACAAAACCACCTCTTCTGTGCCAGCTCCCACTTTCCCTTTGAGCCTTGCTGGCCATGTACATTTGCTCGTGACTAAAGAACTACCAAATTCTTGCAGCCAGGAGGTTTTTGTTCAGTGGGGCTGTGTTTCCATAGCTCCATGCTAAGCACCCTGCAGCTCAGAACCAGAGGATTTAATTGTAGCTTGTGTGAAGTACTGTTTTTTTTTTTCCCTGGGTGACACTCAACAGATTAATTACCTAAGGAGGCCACACAGTGCAGTGAGCTGAATTTACACTTGGTCTTTTACTGTTTGCAGTTTGTGTGTGATACCCAAGGCTCTTTTAGTCTGACACACTGGACAATAAAACTTTATAACAATGCCATAAGCCAAGCCAGAGGCTGCAAAAGACTTTTTATCTGATCCTAGGGCTGTTTGCTGAGATACCTCTCTTTGTCACTAACTAGACTACTCTCTACAGTATGAATGGAAACAAGAAAGGAAGTGTGGCCACTTTTCGTATATTTGCAAGACAGAAATGCCTCACTGCCCTACACATTCCTGCAGAGAAGGCATCAGGATTAGGTGATGCTTTTTGACTTAGCTATTATCCCTCATTTAGGCCTTCACAGAGTTAGACCTTGGCTATGCACACAGAGCTGTAAAGCCAAGCCTCTTAGTGGGTAGCTCTAGAACCTCTGGAGATCAAGCTCATCAAAGCATACATATTGGGACTTCCAAGGATTTCCTTTCCCCTGAACTGAGGCAGCTTTAGCATATGGATTTCAGCTTCTCCAAACCATTAAGATTCAGCCCTGTGGATCTCACCATTTGCACCATTGCTGGTCACTGGTGTCAAGTTTAAGATCTGCTGGAGTTCAAAGCACTGGAGCTTCACTTGAGACTACACCCACTCATTTCCCTGAGGGTCAGGAGCAAAGAGACTTTCTAGCAAGAAGTATTAAAGCAAATGTCACAGAACAGGCACTAACAGATGGGTGACTCCTACAATGCAGTCACAGATGGGAGTACTTGATCTGGAGCTCCTCACCTGCTTCCTCCCTCCCTGATCCCCTCTGGGCTACACTGAAGCAGGCCTGTCTTGGATTTCTTTCACTTACTCTCTTAGTTTTTAGGAACTCCCTAAAGGCTGAAGCCCTGCCAACTCTGCTTGCCAGTGTGCAGCATTTGTGGCCAATCCACAGATCTTCCTTCAGTTACTGCTTTCATACACAAAGCCTCTTCTCACAACAGGTATCCAACTGCTGCCCTTCACTGTCAAAGGAGATGCACTTCAGTGGCTGTGTATTTCTTGGGCATTAGGGATACAACCTGGCTGTTCCAAAGAGAAATGAAATTTCCCATAGCCTTCAAATGATGTAAAAGAGTAGCTGGTGGGCTGGAACTCAGCCTGATGAGGACAATCAGAAAAAGGTCTTGGGTACCAACCTCCCAGCCCTGCTAATAGATGCTTTGAGCCAGTCCATTATACTGTGAAGCTCAGCCCTTTGTTATTGTTCTGGCAATAGGATAAAAAAATCAGTTTCTCCTTCATTTCATTTCCAGGCATGCAGATAAAAGAACATTTCTGGTTTAGCATAGCCTCTATAAAGTCAAAGAAATAGTAAATGAAAAGCATGTAGCAAGAAAAATCCCCAATCCCAAATGCAAAAGAAAACTAAACACACACACAAATAAAAATCCCAACTCCATACAGTCTAAGCTTCTGATTTAGCAAAGCAACCAGGAAGAAGGGTGGGAAACTTGTCAGTCGGAGAAGTCCTTGCAAACACAAGCAGTGACAGGAAGTTGACATCTTCTGGAATGCAACTGATTGGATCAAACCCACTGAAACTCCAGTGAACCCAAGTGACAAATATTCTTAGTGACAAAGCTCCAATTTAGGAGTCTCTCTTTTATCTTGTTTTCTTGTCATTACTCTTTTATTGCATTTCCTCTCTAAGGTTCTGAGTTGCACTACCTCCTGTTTGAGCCTGACAGACTTTCACGTGTCAAAGCTCTCTATGAAAGCTCAGACTGAAAAATGTTACAAAAACTAACTTCCCTGGGTGGGTGATGCTGGGGCACACAGGGATCTTTGCTATGCCTGTTAAACCCCCCAAACTCAAATTAAGACTTTTCACTGGATGAGAATTATTTTTCCACCCTAGTTGTTCCAGTGATCTCTATCCTGATGCTGTTCCCATTCTACTTTCTTGGTTAATTCCCATCCATTTTTCTTCCCCCCCTCCTCCTCCTGTTATCCTGCTTCTCCTCCCTGTACTTCCTCTGTCTCCAGCTATAACAGCTCATGCAGAAGCTTGCATGGCTCACATTGTGATTAATGGCTCCCAGTTCTGATGACTGATTGCCTACGCCAGTTTTAATCACGCCAGCTTCATTTGCTATTGAATCATCTGGAAATGCCACTTGTGGCTCACTGTGTAACAACATGCAACAAGACAGGGAGCAGCATAAGAATTCTCCACTGGTTGGCTTACCTATGTCTGAAATCTTTATTTCTGACAGAAGACAGGAAAGCAGGGAATAGAAGAAAGAATGAGGTGTTAGCAGCTCAGTTCGATGCATTATTAGCAGATTGAAAACTTGACAGTAACTGTATCATACAATGCAATAATAAATAAAGACTTAGCTGGAATGACACTGATGTATTTTATATTGGATATTACTTGGCAGTGAGCTCACTTATGTACTGCTGCATATCACAAAGGAAGTGTGATCTCACCTGCTTGGAGTTATTCACTCACACAAGAGATAGGACCATCAGACTTTATCTATCATTCAGTGCAGCACTGAGCTAAATAGATGTAGATGCAGATATCTTTACAGGTTTTTTTTACCCTCAGTCAAAGCAACACCTCGTGATTTACAAAGGTAACTTAAGAGTGGCACAGTTATGGGTGGCAGCTCACTGCTGTAACCTTGTGAACTCCAGCCCAGAGGACCGAAATTATGCCGAGGTGGATATTTTTCATAAGTCTAAGTTACACACCCAGCTGCAGCTCTCTGCAACCCAAAATGCATTTCTTTTCCAGAACACTACATTCCAAAACCACCCCTGCAAACAAATCTTGGAGCCAAATAGTGAGGGTGTTAATCTCAAAGGAGATGCTGATTTGAAAGGACACAAGCAAACTCCATTTAGTCCAAAAGCAATGGCTTTCCTCCACAGCTTCTAGGCAGCCGACATCTGAACCCACTTACTTTATAGCACACCAGAGTGAAGAAATGTTCATTAGATCCAGTAACCTTAGTGTTTGCACAGATGAAGCAACAATCGCTGCAGCAGATTTAACTCTGGAGTAAATTTAACTCTGTGGCTCTACACAACAGCCAGCAAGGCTACTCTGTCAAGGCTTCCAATTTTCTCTTCCCCAATGAGGAAATACTTTGCAAAACCTCTGTTTGGTCTGGTATTTCCACTGACAATGAAACAGGGATTGGGTTTTCAAAATTGTACTTCTGGGAAAGAGATAATAATCCTACTCCATTGCAATGGGATTTGGGCTCACCTAGGCTCTTCTGGAAATCTCACCTTTGGTCATTAAAATAACTTTCTGGCACTGGAAGGATATTACACTCTAACGAGGACCAGGTCTGAAGGTTTATCCCACCTTCCCACCTTACAAACATGAGAGATATTATGTTCTCATGTATCATGGAACAGAATAGCAAAAATGAGGTTCTTGCTTCCTTACTTGAAAGGTGCCCCAGCCCTCCGAGGTGCACATACCAAGGCAGCTGTTCTGTAAGTGCCAGCCTTCTGGTGGCTGGATTTTTTTCATACACCATGATCTACAAGGATTGTTCTGAGTGCCAAATAAGACTTTTGGCAAGGTCTAATTACTATGGCATGTTTGTGCATGAGGGACTAAGGGGTTCTTGCACAAATTTGGCTGCAGCCCTTGCAGAAATGCAGTATTATATGTTTGTCCTCAGCAGCAGGGAATATTAAATCTGAGGAGGGAGGGTTTTACTTTCAGGAAGATTCTCACTTTCAGGCCAGATCTTGAGAGGTAAATAGAAATACTGAACCTTCCTACCAGGCTATCCTCATACTGGCTCCTCAGGACCTGAGTTCAGGCCTGTCAAGCATGGACGACTCATTCAGGAACACTCCCTTAACTCTATGTGACTTTGCTGGAGTGAGGCTTGTCTGGCCATGCAAAGCCCAGAACCAGGCCCCATTGCTTTGAAGTGGATGTTTGTATTTGTTGTGGAAATTTTAGATAGGAAAAATATCCCCAGTGAGGTCAATTTGAAATTTGGTTCAGTCACAATTTATTACATTTTCTCAGAACTTGTGACAAATCATACTTTTCCCTCTGCTTCATTGTTTTTAATGGATGTTCCTGCCCCTTCCTCATTATTTCTCCTGGTATATTTTTTTCCTTTGCTTTCTGGTGCTAAAAGGAAACTCTCTACTTACTTCCAGATGCTCCCCATCTGCATGTTCAGCCTGACATTGCTGCGCAATTGGGAACTGAAGGGGGCTGGTACAGCTGTCCCCTCAAAAAACAACTAGAAAACCCCAGTCTGTGACTGCATAGAGTGATCCTCTTGCCTAAATTATGAGTGATTACCAGTCCTGATTCACCTCTACACATCATCATCAGCGCTGTGTCCTTCCAAGTTTAGGTTATCTCAGAGGCTGCTTGTAAATTTTCAGCATTCCCACTGGTTTCTGAGTACAGGAAAAGGCAGACATCAGCACAGCCTGATTTAGCAGCACAGAAATGTGTCAATATTTTTGGCATGTGATTCAGTTCTGGAAGAACTTGCTAGGCCTGTGTTTCTCTGGTGTAAATCAAAGTCAGCAGAGTTGCAGAAGAGGCAGATCCAGACAGCTTTTTCTCTATTTTGCTGTGGTTTTTTTTTTTTTTTTTTAGGAGTTTTGCTTATTTTTCTTTTGGGTACATAGGATTTCTGCAGAACCTTAGAGCATTACTCTAACAGCCACATTCAGCACAGAGTACCTCAGCTCCAGTATGTTGGTGACATTGCCAGAGGGAAAGATCCTTCGGATGTAGTTGAAATCTCCAACATAAAGACTTCCATCAGACCCACATGTTAGGGCAACCGGAGCCAGGAGTTTGTTTCCATCTGCCAGACCATTGCAGCTTGGACAAGAAATGCTTCGTCTGCGGCCGTTGCCCATAATGCTTCCAATTACAGGTGGCTGCTGGGAAATGAACTGGTTTTCCCCATTTCCTTTATGCAAGATGCCTAGAGAGACAGAAAACAGTATTACAGAAATTAAAAATAACAGGGAGACTGAGACCAAAGGGAGCACAAACTGGCAAAGTGCATGCCAGCTGGGGAATCTGTTAAGTAGCAAGAAGGTTTATCATCTTTCATAGTATTGTTTTGCAATAGTTTCAAATGAGGAGCCTCTTTTTTGAATTAAGTATTTTTTTTAGACCCACTACATTTCTTGCAGAAGGAAAACATGTAGGAGAACAAGACTGCCTTTACCTTTGAATGAAATACACTTTTCAGCATCTTATAAATTTTTACCTGCCCTGTCTGTTCCCCTTGCCCTGCAATTCGTAGACTACCAGGTAAAAAAAACCAAAGAAATTACATAGCTCATGGAAAAGTAAGGGTCGGGAGGACCATGGGACATTCTCTAGAGAAATGTTTCATCTGCAAAATTTTAGAGGAACTCTGCCTATTTTCCCTCTAAGTGTAGTGCTCTCAGCAGTGATGTGGGCTGAATTAGATGTTTGCTTCCATACTGCTATTATCCAAAGGGACACATTTCTACCTTTGAACATGTTCTGATCAGCTTTTAAGCCTCCCTACTGCAGTCCTCAGAAGTCTTCAAGGACTCTGGAACCTTCCATTCTCCCTAAGGAACCATGAAGCCTCTTGCTTTGCAAGTCCACTTGGCACATTGGAGGATGCCTCTGGATAGATTTATGCTTAGTGACAGCTCCAATCTGAATAGGCTCCCCTTTGTTATTTTGGAATATTTTCCTTGTTAATATCCTTCTTTTACAACACTACAAAGTTGGGCTGGCATTCAGCTACTTCATGATGGCCAGCTTCTTTTACATTTTGCACACCAAATTGCTTCAAAATGTAGGTTACTAGAAATAACTTGTTAGTAAAATACAAGAGAGAGCACACGTGTTGGTCACGTTCCTTTCCTTTCCTTTCCTTTCCTTTCCTTTCCTTTCCTTTCCTTTCCTTTCCTTTCCTTTCCTTTCCTTTCCTTTCCTTTCCTTTCCTTTCCTTTCCTTTCCTTTCCTTTCCTTTCCTTTCCTTTCCTTTCCTTTCCTTTCCTTTCCTTTCCTTTCCTTTCCTTTCCTTTCCTTTCCTTTCCTTTCCTTTCCTTTCCTTTCCTTTCCTTTCCTTTCCTTTCCTTTCCTTTCCTTTCCTTTCCTTTCCTTTCTTCTTAGTGATAAGGAGCAACTGGTCTTTGCAATGCTGTATTATTCCTGTTATATGTCACAGTCAACCTACCACTTTGTATGTTGAGGGCATGATGTTTGTCCAGGGACCATCCTCCAAGTTTGGAAGCATCGATTTCATAACCTTGAAGCACAGCTGTCCTCTTCTCCCACAGGATTAAGTCTGGACAGGATTCATACTCATAACCTACTGAAACTGTGAAGAAGAGAGAAACAAAAACTCCCTACATTAGTAACCCAGAAATACAGTGCCAGCACACACAGAGTTGCAATTGAGCTACAGAAAATTGCTAATTTAATTGAAAATGTCATCAACATAATGCACAATCATAATGCACATAATATTTTTTCTCTTAAAACTCTGTTCTGCATTTGAAAAGGTCAATGCTGTTGTAGGTGTTGAGCGAATGTGCTAAAAATTTTAAAGACACTGTTTTAATGATGTGTTTTAAAACAATGGATATTAGGATTGGACTTGATCTCTGTGAGTCCCTTCCAACTCAGGATATTCTATGATTTGACAGTGTAAACTCCTGCTGGACTCTCAGATGAGAGAATTTTATTCCTATCTACTTCCTTTGATCAAAGAGTGCATGCCAGGAACTTGATCTTGATCATGATCTTTCTTGGAAGGTAAAGACTTGCACAATTCATGCACGGGGCAGTGAGTCCCTCGGAGGCAGCTGTCTCAGCCAGGTTGACTTGTGGTCATTGTTAATGTCAAAAGTTTGCTTGCCATGATGCCTAATCAGAGCCTTTCAGGAGTAACTCCACTGAACATGCCGGAGTTCCTTAAAATTGTGTCAGCAGAGGGAAAATCAGGTTTTTGACAGAATAATGATTCCTTTACGATTTTCTCAGAAGAAGCAGGACCATTTTAACTGGCCTGCTTTTCTTCTTCTAATCTTTACAGCTGAAGCAGAACAGAACTGCAAGTTCCACACAAATGAAAAGCAATTACATAAATTTTTTTTTTTACTAGATAGAAAAAAAAGTCTGATCTTACAAGTTTACCAGACTCTTTGAAATGTGCTGAGTACTGAGAGAACTCAGGATTCACCATCAAACATAGTCTTTTGCAGATTGTATCAGAAAAAGATGCAAGTTAAGGTATGAAAGGTCAGTATTTTCCACTGTTCTGGAGGTGGGAATCATTGAAAGCACGAATGCTGACATCCTTAGATCTGCTTGGGTACTCTGGAGCTGCAGAGTTGTTTCATGGAGCACTGCAGGACCCATTGATGATCTAGCATCTTAAATCATGCAAGCAGAGTCCTTCAGGATGTGCTACCAGGACACATTTCTCAGTGTGGACTCTGAACTGGATAAGGCTCAGCTGGGTGTATCATTCAGCCTGCTCTAGACAGCTGAGCCTGAGTGAGAGGAGCAAGGCACCTATTCTCTACTCCTTGAAAACCAGGCAGGCATCCTGCAACTCCTATAAAAAGACTTATCTTCAGTTGAACTATCAGGCATCAGTGAACCATCCTTTCATCAACAGGAGTTGTGTTTGCTAATTTGGGATCTCTCCCATTTTGCTGATATTTCCTGGCAGCCTGAAAGGTCTAGTCTAGACTCAGTTGAAGGCCTGTAACTGAATGTCCACTGGGTGTTGACAGATGGGAAGCAATCACTGCAGAACTGCATTACCTCTGCTCACTAAACACCCAGTATGGGATGGCATTCTTGAATTGGTAACAAAGGGGAAACTAAGATTAGACCAATCCTGAAGGTCAGGCACAAGGAGAAGTGGCAATTAGGGCTCTATCCTAGGGATTCCTTTCAAAGCAGTGTTGACAGTTTCTGGCTATAGGTGAGAGGCAGCAGCCAAATGCTTCCAGTCCCAGTTAATTCCTTCTGTATGAATGTGATGGGAGCAGGTCAGGATGTACATGCTGGGCCATGAGCCAGAGAACAGACCAAGAAGTATTTGTACTCTGTCCTTCAAAGTGTTCAAGGCCAGGTTGGATGGGGCTCTGGGCAACCCAGTCTAATGGGTGGCATCTCTGCCCACGACCGAGGCACTGGAACAAAATGGTCTTTAAGATTCCTTTCAGCGCAGACCTGTGATGATGCATCTGTGGGGAATGTGTGCTGCAGTGAATCTGCAGGGACCATTTCATGTGTCTGCAGTGACCATACTGATCTAGGACAAGGTCTATCACTGCCACTTAGCTGCTTCTAAAAGGAGACACAAACCCTGGGGTCACTTACCGAAGGCTTCTGAGAGCCCATACACCTTCTGGCTGTAGACATCTGTCTTGTCCCAGATGAAATAGTAGGACAGGTCTGGAGCTGCTGCAAACCACTTTCTGAAGAGGCGTCCCTCGACGGCCACCATGAGGTGGACTTTCATGAGGTTGAAGGGGATGGTGGGGTGGGTCATGCTGATCCGCAGCACAGATTTGTAGCCAGCTGTGCGGCTGCTCAGGTAACTCACTTTTATTTTACTGCCGGAAACGTTAATCTCCTCTTGTAGAGCCTGTGGAAAAGCAATCCACGAGGTGTTAAATCAGCAGCGAGCAGACAGGAAAAGGCAGTGAAGCTGTAATTTATCAAACACACCTGTATAAAAGCTCTGGCAGGCATGTCTAAAAAGGCACCTAGTAGGCATCAAGTATGAAATCATATACGTAACTTACTTCTGGAAGCTAAGGAATGCCTCCCGCCTTCTCCATCTCTGTTACATGGGAGAACAGGAGAACAAAGTGTCACATTAAGTCAGTGTTTACAAAGGAACTCACTCTCCCATGGAGAAAAGAGCCTGGGATCTCAGATAATTACAGGCCATCAGTTTAGATCCATTTTCTGTCTTTTATCATCATAGGTTTTTGAGGCCTCTAATCACTGTCTCCTGGCCTCCTTTTCCCGGTAAAATATCATGCCCTACTTGGCCTTAAGGATGTTTCCTGGTCCTGATCATAACATACAATCCTCCCCAAGACATTAGTGAATCCTTATTCCACCCTTCCTTTTTCTGACTTACCCATCTCTCCTTCTTTGAAACTGCTCCTCTCCCACCTCCCCTCTGACCCTCTCTACCTGATCTACCATTGACCTCTAGTCTTTTTTTAAATCTGTGTTCTCACCCTTATTTTCTGACCTCACATTTGTTCCTGCTTATTCTGGTATTTGCTTAAAATTCCTTTCCTTCTTACTTAAGTGATAAAACTGTTGGCCTCACCTACCACCTACAACTCCTTTCCCTTCCCTTGCATTCTTCCTTCTCTTTCTTTTCCAAACTCCTCTGTACTCTAAGTGAGTTGCTTCATTTTCTCCTCCAGCCATAAGTGTGGGTTTTTCTGACTGACTGGGACAGTTATCTAACAGGTACCCATTATAGCACAAAACTTTAGAAAAACTTTAGAAGAAACATCATGGAAAGCTTTTTCTGCTTTGAGAACAGATAAGTCTCAATAAAGATGGGATTTTCAGCTAATTTACCTGCTAAAGTATCACCAGAGCTTAAAATTTAGGTTTTCTTCATTTTTTAAAATGGAGAAATGCTTGGAAAGTTTATGGAAAGTGATACAAGTATATCCCTGACACTGTGCTGATCCTGATAAAAAAATCTTAGGAGAAAAAAAATGTCACTTTCAGGAAAACTTCACTCTTGGGTAAGCACCCAAGTTGGACATTTTTGGCACAAGTAGTAACCTCTGGCAAATATTGAAAAATGAAGATAGAAGCTTATCAGTGATTTGGAAAGCCTGGTCTGCTAATGGGATGTGTTGAAAGGTCACAGCTGGCAGAGCTCTCTCCTTTGCCACTTCTGAAGTTCTTCAGTATGCTGTACCCTAAATAAGCTTGGAAAATACTTCCCTAGCAATAATCATCTTTCTGAATATTCAGGGTGGGTAAGCTTGAAGGCAGATGGGTCAAGAGATCCACCCATCAGGAGGGGATCACATCTATCACAGTGTGATTCTTGGGGTGTCCTGGGCAGGGCCAGAAGCTGCACTAAGGGATCCTTGTGGGTCCCTTCCCACTCAGGAAATTCTAGGATTCCATGACCCTCGTGGCTTCCAAATTATGTTACTCCTACACCCAGCTCCTTCTTTGTGGGAGCAGCAAACTTCCCTGGCATAGTGAGTTGCTCAACTCTTACAAGTTTTCTGGTTAGTGTTATCAAAAATGACAAATCTTGTAATCTGCCCCACAAAAACACCTCGTCTGAGATGGTATCTGAGGCCCAACACTTTTTCAAGTGGTAACTAAAAGGCTCTGAGTGTTGCAGCACCTGAAGACAGACACATCCAGCAGTTAAAGCCCCATTCCACTGTGCTCATAAATATTTACCTTCTCTAATGCAGTCTTTTTAATTTACATATCTCAGTGCTTAGGAGGCTGAAATATGACAGAATTGGGAAAACCCAGGATTTTAAAAATATATTTTATGAGATCATCAACAAGCTGGACAGGGACCAGGCTCAACTAGACACAAGCTGAGCCAAACTGCAGTAAAGGTAGTCCCTTGTATCAAATCTGTCTTCATATGTAACCCCATTAGGATAAATACAGGCAAAAACAATTGTCATGGAGATACTATTTGGAAAGTCTGTTTCAGATCCTTGTCAAAAGTAATTATTTCTCTCTGTCCTGATCTATCTCTGCTGTCTACCATTCCAAATAAAAGGTCTGCCTAACACTGCCAAGGCAGTGAGCAGCACAAGGGGCTGTGTTTAAAGGTGTCTGTTTGAAGAGAGGGTTGAAAAAGTAATTCAGGTGAATCAAAATAGATTTTCATTTTGTAAGTGGTGACAAACTAGCAACAAAACACGGCACTGGTGGGGGGCGGGGGTGTAAAATTGAGTAGGGTATCAGTGGGAGAAAAGGGGGAAAACAAGCTTTAAAATAATCTGAGTGTGCTAGAATTAACAAGAGCTAAATTGTACCCTTATTTCTATTTGATAATTGCTGTTCGGCCTAGACACATTCATATGCTGTAACTGCAGGCCTTGTGAAAGACTCTTAGAGTTTATACCAGACTAAACAATATGATCTGCTCTTTTAAAGAGGTCCAGCCATGAAGGTGGGAGGCAGAAGAGCTGCTTCTTCAGGCTTACTGGGATTCACACTGGGTTGCAATTTTCACTGTCATGTTCTCTTGGCTCTGTGGTGTTGATCTATTTGTGTCTTAGCAGCAATTTTCTACTCTTTGCATGAGACAAGGTAGGAAATCTTGTTTCTGTGTGCTGGGTTACATGTGTCTCCTACAGCTACTCCTCACTCTGCCAGCAGACAGGCAAGAAGCAGTCAACGTCTTTTTTTTTTTTAAGTTGCTCAGAGAGATTTTTAAAAAGGAAAACCATTTAGAGTCTAATTCATGGGCCTTAACACAGACATTTAGTGTTTTAGAAGTATAGAACCATAGTTCTAAAACACTAAAACATTTTGAAATGTTCTATAGTATCCAGAACTTCTGAAAGGGCATGACAACTCTGATGTGGACCTTTCTGACATCTCCACCTTTCCTTAACTACAGCTGGAGGCCTGAAGAGGCACTTCAGGACATCCTGAATGGCCCCAAATCTGTCTATAGGCAACTGATCCAAATATTAAAAACGCACTACTAGGTTTTTTTACTGCATCCAGGTAGAGAGCACTGCATTTATTTCTGCATTTATTTGCTGGAGATCATGAGGTTCTTATCTACCCACTTGTCAAAAGCTCTTTCCCAGCCCTGCTATCTGCTTGTCACCTCCTCCCAGCTATGTGCTCACACCTTTTATATTTAACATTTCCCTACTGAGAACTGTGTATTATAAAATGCAGCTGCAGGAATGGACAGCTAGGTTATTTTTTATTGTATGTACATCCAGTATAGAAATGAGAAGTAGTCATTTCTGAACTGCAGTACAGTCAGGACTCTGCCACAAATCAGATTTTAATGTAGACTCCTGCACCACAAACTCTGCTAACCTTCACCGGTCAATATTTGAGGTGGAATATTGATTTACAGGTTTTAACTCAGACATATGGCACACAGGAAAAGCACTGTGTTCACCATGTATGGGATTCATCTCAACTCAGGAGCCTAAGTCAGGTGTCTCCTCTGAACTGCTCTTTTAGGTTTTTTCCCTAACAGCAGATACAGACCGACTCTTTAGAAGGTTGGTGTTGCCTTGTAAACTTAAGAGTGAGATTCAATTCCAGTTTAAGGCATCTAAATCTAGATGTCAACTTATAAATATGCTCATGTGAGGTAGGCATGTAAACATCAATTTTAGTCAGTGGAATCTAACTGATACCATGGGTGAGAACCAGAAAGGTTGAGGGTGGTCAGCTTAAGTGATGTGTAAGCTCCACAGATGTACTGATGAGATTGCAGTCCTCTTAAATGGGAGCTTGGATATTTGGCACATATCCAGACAACTGAACTCCTTATAATCTCGAAATTAATCTTTCTTATGTATTAGATTCCAGAACTAAAGGTGTCTAGTGGGATTTGGGATGTCCAAGTGATCTGCCATTCACAAGGATTCAGACGATATAATGCAGGACACTGACAGGGGGATCATTCTGGATTGGCAGTTGGAGGCCAAGCAGGATATCATCAGGACATTTCAAATGGCACTAAATCCTTTGATAAGGGTGTTAAAACACTGACACAGGTTGCCCAGAGAGATGGTAAATGCCCCATCCCTGGAAACATTCAAAGTCAGGCTGGATGGGGCTCTGAGCAGCCTGGTCTACTGAAAGGTGTTTGTGGTACCAAATAATGACTGAGGTTATGATCATAGTTGCATTGTATCAGATATTTGCTTTTTCCCAGGCAGCACTGACCATTACCTTTCATGTTTGTTTATTTAATAAAAAGATGTGGGAACCAAGTTTCTGAACCAAGAATTTACAACACGATGGACTTTACAAGATACAGGACTTAATTAGTAATTATGCAGGGACAAACATGGTGACTGTAATTGGAAATTAGTATGAGAAAGGTTCCTAAGACTTGGTCCAGAGGGAAAGGTAAAGAGACCACTAGCTTTATTTGTTGCTGGGTTTAGCACCTGCTTTATTAAAATTAGAAGGTATAAAGTTACTTCTTTCCTCATTAATGGTACTTCAGCCCCAGTGGAGCCACACCGGAAGCACACAATTTGTCTCTACGCTTGTTATTATTTCCACCTTGGCAGATTATTTTCACTAAAAGCAATACTCAGGACATGCAGAACGCAGGCATATAAAATCCAGAGAACAGCATGTCCAAGATAGCAAAGGTTGAATGCTGCTACATCCATATGTTTCAACAGAATTAGTGTTTTTAAGGAAAACTGATAATTTGGTTTTTTGGACTATTCAGTTTAAAACCCAACTTTCCATTTGACAAAATACTTGGAAGCCACAGCAGATTGTTAAGGTTCTTTAACTGACTCATACTTCCTTAAAAAAAAGGGAAAATGGGAATGAGAAATTAAAGGTAGCCCTCTCACTCTGCTCACCTATTCCAAATGTCATAAAATGCAATAAAACTGAGGTGCTCTGCAGGCTGGCCCCTTCTCAGCAATCTGCTGGCTGACTGCATATCTCAGCAGCTGTGTAGAGTGGGGGGAGGGTGTGACTTCTAGCCATGAGAAAAGTCACTCCACCACCAAGGTTCATAGTGCCCAGTGGGTGGAATTGGCTCCTGAACAGAAGAAAGGCACTAGAACAGAGGAAGGGCATCAGCCTGGTGCTGGGCATGTTGAATGCCAAAGGGCTGACCAAGCGCTTGTTGTCAGTCCCACAAGGGTCCCAGCTTACATGCTGTCAGTCACAAGTGCTTTACCTCCATCTCTCAGGGATAAGAGAAATCTGGTAAATTGAGTGCCTGGGAGCGAGTGCTCCTGTCAAATGTCTGAAAAATGGGGTAACAAACAGGGAATGGTTATTGTTAGGAAAGCAGGGGAACAGTCATGTTTGTGTTGCTCAAAACTGTCATAAGAATCGCAGAAAGAAGATGGGGATGAGGAGGCACTAGCAGAGTGCCTTGCCCAGAGAAACTGTGGATGCCCCAATCCCAATTCAATGACAGGTTGGAGGGGGCTCTGATCAACCTGGTCTAATGGAAGGTGTCCCTGCCTATGGCAGCGGGGTTGGAACTACATGGTCTTTAAGATCCCTTCCAACCCAAACCATTCCATGACTCTATGAGTTAATATCCCTCAGCTCAGATGTTTCATACCTGGATTTCAGGAACAATAGGACCTTTCTCTGAGCAGGAAGTTGCAAAAGCAGTGAGCGGAGATGGAGAGACCACAGGGTTGGGCCGGGCGAAGTTGCTGAGGTCACAGCTGGGGATCTCATTCTCTTCGTGCCTCATGACTATGGTTTCCATCACAAAGAAGCGATCCCACGGCAACCACAGCGTGTGCTCCTGGGTGATGAAGGGAGCCCGCTCAAAGTGCAGGATAATGGAGATTCCACCAATGGTAACAAGATCAAAGCTGTTTTAAGAGATGGAATACAAAATTAGTGCAAGTGCTACCCCATCTGTTTGTGTCAACTCCCTAGCAAGGACCCCAGAAAAATAACTGCAAGAAATATCATCATTCTCATTTTACGAACCTGAAATCTGCAGCCCAAGCAGGCTTTACCTGAGTAACAGCAAGTGTAGAGGCAGGAGTCCAAGCTCAGCTTCTTTGCTGATTATACACCAGGACCTTGTCCTCACATATATTGAAATCATACCCATCCCTTTTTTGAAACATGTTTATTTTTGTTGGTGCTTTTCTAGCACCAACATATTTTGGCCATACATACTCATTTTCTCTCTTTTTTTTTTTTTAAGTAGTTATTATCCAAACAAATGCACAGATTGGATCAATTCACATGATGAAATAAACTATTTGGAAAGCGGTTTCTCTGACACATCCCCATATAAATTGTCTTGGCATCTCTGCTAACCTGACTAATGCCTAATCCAATCCAGGGAACACAGAGAGCCCAGTCATGGACTGAGCCTAGTCTATTAGAAATACATAAAGCACAGGGTGTCTGTGTGCCACAGCACTCAGCACATCATCTTTTTTGATTCTTAAGAATTTAGAGCAGGGCAGATGAATCACTGCCTGTGGTCTCTGACTTCACCCTAAACTTCCTCCAGCCAAGTGGCTTTTTTGCCTGTGTTAGTGTTGGATAACAGACAGCCTTCCAGAGCTGTGTGAAAAAATGGTACCTTGATAAGGAAAATATTCATCCTCTGGATGTAAAGATGTTGGGATAAGGTTCTGGTGGTTTTCTTAGTTTTGTATTTAAGCTTCACATCTTGTCACAGATGGAGATTTTATCAAGTACCATGGGGATGTATCTACTATGCAGAGACCCAAAGAAGAGGCGTTAAGAAAGGAAAGGATTGCAACAGAAATTGACCACCTCTTGTTTTTGCTCCTTTGTGTTTTTTTCTTACTGTCTCTTTGGTTGCAATGCCAAACGTCCTTCAGTCAAAGAAAGTTTTTTCACCCGTGCTTCTCACTTTCATGCTTGGTACTGCTGTAGGACACTCTCACTGAGACTTTATGCATGTGATCAGGCTCACTGGTTTCAGCAGAGCTGCTCATGTGCTTAAAGAGATATGAGCTTAAGTGCTTCTCTGCATGAGAATTGGTGCACCTTGTAAATACATGGTAAGAAAGAAGGTGAAGAAAGCATCTAAAATTTATTTTTTTATATTAATTGTGAGGCTTTCAGATTTGGTGCAAAAATCCCAGAGGAGCAACAATGGGCATGAACTATTTCTAAAAAAAGTCTTTGTCAAGCAATTTTTTGGAGGAACATTTTTTATTTCATGGCTGATGGACTGAGGTGCCATTTAGGAAACAGAATTATGAAAAGAAGGTTATTCATAAAAGAATGTTGAATTGAGTCCATGAGAGGAAGTGGAAAGCACTTCAAACAGCCAAAGCCATGTTTATTCTACCACTTGAGTTGGGGCATCATGTTCCCAGACCTATGGAGCTTGGCTTGCAGCAGCCTGAGGAGTAACTTGCTGGTCCCTGCCAGCAAAGCTGCACAACGTTTGTACCCTGATGTGAATGTTTTTAACAGTCAATTAGCATTTGGCAAGCCCTTCAGCTGGGAGGGAGATGCTTGCTCTGCACGGATCCAGGCACCGAACGGGCCAACAAGAGGGAAGAAATAAACATTACAAATGATGCTCAACAAGTTTTCAGGCAAGTTGGAAGAGGTTTTATTTGCAAATACCTTTGTTTCATCCCTTTGGCTTCACTGAGCCTGGATCAGGGATGGGAATCTGCTGGGGGGAAACATCCTGGCCTCTCCTGCATCCCCAAAACAGGATGCAGAAGGGCAAGCACCACCTCCACATCAGACTCCAGCAGTTGTGGAAACAGAACCATGCAGTATATTTTTAACAAGTGGTGTTGCTCACAAGGTGATTTTCCCAGAGTCCCAGGGTGCAGCTTTCAAGTTACCTTGATGAACTGAACAAAAGGTAAAACCAAAACTGAACAGAAAAAACCAAACTGAAAACACCTCCCAGTTTCCTTCAGTGAAATTAAATTTAACAAAAGAAAAACTGTCCTGGGATTGAAGGAACAAGATAATTTTGTTTCTGCTTTTGCTGCTCATATCTGATCTATTTTTTATCACACTGTAAAAATCATACTTGTGGTACAGTCATTTTGTTGTTTTTCTTTAAAGACTCTAGAGAGACAAGCCGAAGGATGAAATTATCTATCTATCCAAAGCAGGCTCAAAAAATAAAATAAAAAAAACCCCAACAAAATGCAGGAAAGTATAACGCTTTCTCATCTCATTTCTCTGAATGTTGATGTTTTTGGTATTTCTGAGAAAGCCATGCCAAAGCTGCTGAATGCAATGTGGAAAAAGTCTGGAGACTTTCTTGTTGTTTTATTAACACTGTTCCTACAACCCAGAGGACTTGCAGCTTCTCTAAACTACCACTTTAATCAAATTTAAAGCTTTATTTAAAAATGTGGTGTATAATCCAGTACCAATACTTTGAACTGTCTGTTAACTTTTCTTTACAGAGAAATGCATACAACAGAGTAGTTTGAGAATTGTCATTTTATATTCATGCATTGTTATATAAACAAAGTCTCTGTTGCAGTAATTACTCTAAAAACACGTGCAAGCCTTGAAGTTATAGAAGTTTTGCTCAGTCTAAGGAATGTGACTTAAACAGGACCAGGGTTTCACTATTACAGGCTGTATCTGAGCAATGTAATAGGAGAGACCTGGAATAAAGTGAGCTCCTTCACAGAAGTGAAAAATTTAGTTCACTATAATTTTAAAACTGAAATTTTACCGACTCATTTGGAAACTTTATCATGCCAAAAAGAAACCCCAAAACCTCCAAACCTGGAGCAACAAAATCAGCTTAGGAACCAATCTAGCTAAACTGATGTAATTGTACCTTTAAATTCCCTTACCTTAAAACCCCAGCTATTTCCCTGCTATCAGTAAACTGATTTACTAAATCAATTTAAGGCAACTCAGTGCACATTCTCAAGAATAGATATTCCTACGGTGAATATGCCAAATAATAACCCTGCTGAGTTTTATGCAGTTATCTCATGACCCCTGGAACAAGGTAACTGCTTGCATGTGTGCTCCCATTTATTCTCCAAACCAGAATGACATTGAAGATGGAAGAGATGAGCCTCTATGACTGTGCACTGCTCTGGACTGGGAATGCATGCAGTCTGTTACTGTAGGTCAGGAGAACCTGCTTCTTGTCTAAGAGCATCAATTTCTTAAAACAAAGTTGACTCAATCACATGAAAACTTTGCTGTACAAAAGCTGATGAGATGTCACGCCCTATTAAAAAAAATACTCAAACCCATAAAAAAGATAATAGAAACTGGAATAGCATGAATTCGTTACATTATTTTGTAAGTGCTTTACAAATAGTATTAAATAAATACTATAACAACCAGTAAGGAAAGCAAGTAAATATTAACTCCCTTTTACAGGCTGGTTCACTGGCCTGGGAAGGTCAAGAGATGCATCTAATGGTAGCCACTAAATCAGCAGTGAGGCTGGGATTAGAAATTAGGGATGTCTGACAACATTTTCTGCCCTGACAAATTTTAGCTTGCATGGTCTTAAATAGTTCAAGATGATTTACAGATCACTCACGAAGCCACTGGACTCAAGGACAGATTTCATGGGACTTTGAGCAACCTGGTCTAGTTGGAGTTGTCCCTGCTCACGGCAGGGAAGTTGGAACTAGATGATCTTTAAGGTCGTTTCCAACCCATACCATTCCACGGTTCCATGGATTTTGGTGTTATTTAACTTGTCCATTTATGGACAAGTGATTTTTGTCCATAGAGTACCAACAGAGTACACAGATGCAGTGATGTGCCTGTTCATTTGAGAGAATACCTGCATGTATCCTTTAGCCAAGTTAGAAGATATTTTCATTATTCTGGAGGCTCACCACTGCAATTGGACACTTTGATGTTTGTGCACCAGGTTTCTGTAGAAGCAGATTGACTTGAGAGGAAGGTGAAGAAAGTGAAATCAGAAGAGCTGACACCACAGAGTCTGGGCTTACACTGACTCCCACCAGCTGCCTACAGAAATCACAGCTTTAGGATGAATCCCACTTGGTCACAGATTCCTTGCTCTGAGACAGCTGATCTCTGTCATTTTTATCACTTAGAGCTGAGTGTCTGCTGTGGGCTGAGTCAGCAACTGCAGTCCTGAGCTCCTTGAAACTAATTTAGCTTCTGGAGGCTGGCAGCCACTCCAAGGAACCAGGAGTCCACTGAAGCCTGGTGGAGCATATTGATGCTCTGGCTGCATTGCTTTCTGTCCTGTGCCCCTGCTCAGCTGGACCTTGGGAAGGACAGAGCATGGAAGGAGCATCCCTAGCTTGAACTGCCAGTAGATTTATAGCAAGGGACATTTTACCTTTCACCACCCAATAATCAGGAAGAAATAGTTGCTTGAATATAACAAAGGTCTGGAGCCTGGATAGCAGCAGTCACCTCCATACTCTGTCCCTTTAGCTTGCATGTTTGCTGGCTGGAGGTCCAGTTTACAACAAAGCCCCTCTGTGCTAGGTACAGCACAACTCCAAAGCAAAGAGATGGTTTCTCTCATCTAAATGAATGACTACACACAGTAGTTGGATGTTGTACACACACAAGGAAACAGACAGAACAAAAGGTTATGACAGGCTTGCTGTCCAGGAATCTTTTAGTCATATTTATCTGTTCTACTGGACACAGACTTTGTGCTGATGCATACATAGCAAGCTGATCAGGAGAGTGTGGTTTGGACCCCAGTTTCCCACAAAGTAGGTTCAGTAAGATTGCCAGAGATACCCTTAAGCACAAATTCAAATTTTCTCCTTTTTGCAGTAATGCCTAAGCTACTGGCAATAAGACACACCAGCTCCAGAGGTGTCCTTTTCCTCGAATGCCTCTTGATCATCTGCATTTTATTGTCATAACATTGAGGAGTTGGAGCATCTCTTGGAAAGCCTCCCAGTCCCCATCAGTGTTACAGTAGGTGCAAACATCCCTGAGTGTGAACAGGACAGCATCAAGCACACGTGGCTAGCACATGTTCCTCTTTTTCATTACTATTTTTTCTGTTTCTCTGGCCAACTCAAATGAAAGTTGTGGATTGGAGAAGTGCTAAAATCCATAAATCCCCTCCCAAGTGCTGGTGGTTAGTAGTCAATACGTAGAGCATATGCAGCTGGAACCCCTTCTGTTACGTTTTTGTTCTTAAAAGAAAGGGAGCCAATTAGCACTGACAAACAAAAGATAAGATGAAAGACATTCCCAATTTGCACTGCTTTTGTTTTGGTTGAGCATGATTGCTCAGATTTTGCCTCTAACACAACTGTAATCTTAATGACTTCTTCCTAATAATTTCAACATAAATTAGCAAGAATAGAGCTGCTGGGAGCAGAGGACATCTTTTTTTTATATGCATGGGCACTGTGATACCAAACTGCTGGCTAAAGATTCTAGGTGATATCATGAAGTTAATAATAGGAGAGGAGAGGAGAGGAGAGGAGAGGAGAGGAGAGGAGAGGAGAGGAGAGGAGAGGAGAGGAGAGGAGAGGAGAGGAGAGGAGAGGAGAGGAGAGGAGAGGGGAGGAGAGGAGAGGAGAGGAGAGGAGAGAGGAGGCTATGAATTTGTTAGGGAAGTACAAGGGTCATTAAGTCCACCTGCCTTACCAGTTCAGGGCTGATCAAATCAAACCACACTGTTAAGGGCATTGTCCAAATGCCTCTTAAACACTGACAGGCTTGGGGCATCGAACGTCTCTAGGAATGCCGAGGTTACATTTGGTGCAGGTAGCTCAGTGTGCAGCAGCAGTGTGAGCTGCAGGTTGACCTCATTGGGGGGGGCAGGAGGCCAAGCCAAAGCCTGAGGCAAGAGGCAGGGAACCACCAAGTGCCCACATGCAGACACAACAGGAGCTGACGACTCCAGACTTTCCCATGCTTAGACTGAGGGGATAAAAGCCCAGGGTTTCCTTTGTCCGGGGTCCCTCCTTGTGGGCACCAGCTCGGGCTGTTATTTTGTTATTTAGTTACTGCACCAAGATTAAATTGTTTTAGGGATCTGGATATCTGAGACACTGCTATGGGAACCCTGGGGTCAAGCAGGTAAGGAACCTGGTGTGAGTGTGAGTGTGCGGTGTAGCCATGAAAGGGCCTCAGTCCCAGCTCAGGTGGTGAGAGTGTGACTGCCAGAATAGCTTCTGGATGCTTGGACAGGGAAGTTTCCTTAATGGAAGCCTGTTCCAGTGTTTTAAGCACACTCTCAGTTAAGAACTGTTTCTTCATGTCCAGTCTAAACCTCCCCTGGTGCAGTTTTGAACCACTACCATGAATCCTATCAGTGGATAGCAAGGAGGTGAGCTCAGCACTTCCCTCTCCACACCCCCTCCTCAGGAAGCTGTAGGAAGCAATGAGGTCACCCTTCACGTCCCCTCTTTTCTGAAATGGAGAAACTCAGAGTCCTCAGATACTGCTCACAAGATATTCATTCCAGTCCTGTCACCACTTTCTTGCCTTAAGGCAAGATGCATTAAGGGACCTGAACACCTTTCTTAAATTGTGCGGCCCAGAACCGCACGCTGTGTTCTGGGCGAGGCTGCACAGCAGGACAAACACCTTTTTGACTGGCTGGTCATGCTGTGTTTGATACACCACAGGATGGGGTTTGCCCTCTTGGCTGCCAAGACACACTGCTCTAACAGCTTCTATTCAGCTGCTGCTGGCCAGCACCCCCAGATCTCTGTCTGCAGGGCTGTTCTCCAGCCACTCCTCTCCCAGCTTATACTTGTGCCTGGTGTTACTCTGGATCAGGTGCAGAAAATCTAGCATTTTGACTTTTTAAAATTCATCCCATTCATCACAGCCCAATGCTCCAATTTATCTAGATCTCTCTGCAAGGTCTCTTGTCCCTCAGGAGCATCAAGAGCACCTCCCACTTTGGTACCATCAGCATCTTACTAATGGTGCATTCAACTCCTGCATCAGGCTGTTGATAAATACATTGAACAAGACTGGCCCTGGAACTGAACAGCAAGATCGTGCAGTGGGACCCTGAAACAACCAACAATAATGCACCAACATCTTCAAAAGGCATCAATAATAAACGTGCTCTTGGAAGGAGTTTCTCTTAGTGGTCATGGCAATAATGCTGCTACTGCTGACTGAACACTGTAACTCCCATACACACATCTTACCTGCCATCTTGTCTGCTGATTGTGTATCCAAACAGAGGATTGTTGACAAAGCTGATGTTCACTCCAACTAGAGGGGTCCCATCTGCTGTCATCACCTGGCCTCGAATTACACATGCATGTCTGCAAGGAGAAAAATGATAAGAAAGAGTAAGAATTTTTGACAAATGCAGTTGTTTCCTCTGTTGATGTGGCTGCGAATTCCTACGGATTAGAAAGCCAAGACCTTTACGACCTGTAAAGCTGGAGGCCATGCTGTGTGTTTTGATGGTGGGATGCTGCCCTTGAAGGCTTCTTCAGGCATTGTGTAAAAACCTTTGATACTCAAAGTGAGGTTTACAATTACCCTACTATATTAAAGCAACTACTGCAGCATATACTTCATTAAGTACAAACTTCTGTAGGATTCACATCATCACACTAGAATTTCACAGAATCATAGAATCTCCTGAGATGAAAGGAACTCACAAGGATCACTGAGCCCAGCTCCTGGCCCTGCACAGAACAGCCCTCAGATTATACCACATTCCTGAAAGTATTGTCCAAACACTTCTGCAATTCTGGCAGGCTTAGTGTCACGACACTCCCTCAGGAGTCTGTTCCAGTGCCCAACCACCCTCTGAGTGAAGAACCTTTTCCTAACAGCCAGTAGTGTCTTAACAGTATTGCCCTAATTAAAAGCAAGGGGCATTTTAAAATCAAAGAGAACAGAAAATTACCATGCAGTACACAGACATATTTAAGGCACAAAAGCCACAGAAGATCCTGACCAAGGCTTGGCAGCTCATTTCTTTCCTATTTGGGAAAACCATGACAGATAATTTGCCAGGTTCAGAGAGCTTCTTTACAATCTGTCTGGGGAGCTGAGCACACTAATAGGATGGGCTTTTTCTTCCCCTCTTTTTCTTCCCAAGTTCGGTAGATTGCACCATTTTATAGGCTACATCTATTCCAACTACTCTGTAATATGCTCTTTTATCTAAGGATTTCAAGGATCTTTACAAACACCGATTAATACAGCCAGATTGGTATTTTACAGAGAGAGGAAATAAAACATGGAATGGTTTTCAGTTGTCCAAGGTCAGTCAGAAAACCTGCAGTAAAGCCAAAGACAAATCTTCTCAGTTCTCATTCCAAAGTCTGTTTCCAGACTTCTGAGTCATTACTACATTGCTACCTTAGGAGCTTCCCATAAAGACAAAACATCACATGTCTGCAAACGTCTGAACCCAATCTTTGGCTGAAGGTAACTATTTTTCTGAGCAGCAACAGCAAATTGTAGTGTCAGTGTGCTAACGTGACCCAATGAATAATTTTCCTAACCGCTGTCCTGCTGGAGAGCAGAGATTGAAAGCCAATGTTTCTCCAGGTGCAGAACCAGATCTCAGCTAGAGTAAATCATCCCAGCTGCACTTCAACAGAATAATGGTGCTTTGCTGGTTCACTGAGGCAAAGGATGATTTCTGCAACGTTTTGTAAAGATGATTTCATAAACACAGATCATTAGAGAAAGAGACAGTTATTTTCTTAAGGTCTACCTAAAAATGTGAGATTGTATAATGCAAGGAGATAATTTCTATTTAATAAAGGCTGCACAATTTTTACATTCCACAGTACAGCAAACACACCATTTGCCAGGGAATCTTAAACAAAATTCCTGATGATCTAAATGGAGAGCTCCAATATTATCAAAAATTACAGTAGCAATGCCAAAATGTGTCTGCAATCTAAGATGTGACTATATTCATATATAATTTTGGAATAGGTCACAGGAAAATTAGATACTGGAAATGATTCTTATGTCACTGAGTTTTCTCTGATGTATCATCACTGACTTCTTAGGAGTCATGTAAGAAAAGACTTGGACTAAATTTGGAGCTAATAATCCTACAATGGTTTGGGCTGGAAGGGACATCATTAAAGATCATCTAGTTCCAATCCACCTGCCTTCCACTAGACTGGTTTACTCAGAGCTCCATCTAACTCAGCCTTGAACATTTTCAGGAATAGGGCTAATGGGGGGAATAATATCCTTAATACTTTTATTGCTTCTCCCATTAAGGGCTCTAACTCAGCTTTCCATATACAAAAACTGCAAAACAAGAATCCAGTACAGTATTATGCACATCATTCTCTAACACACAGGTAGAGCATAACTCAAAAGGATAATGATGCCATGGAATAGGCTTGGAAAAATGTCAAGGCTTAGAATAACCCCAATGAAGTCAACAGGTCACCATCTGCAGTGCAATTTTTGCGTAAAGTGAACGTGTCTGAGCACAGCTCTCAGCCAAGAACAGAACCTAGGCTTTCTCTTCCCAGATTTTTTCATCACCTGCTCCACTCTGCTCTATCTTCTTTTCCAGCCTTCAGAGAGACCACATGATGGGTTTGAAACTGCCTTCTCTCAGCTTCTCATCAAATGGGCTGCACATTTTGTGGAAGACAAAGAATCATTGCAAACTGTTTCATGAATATTAAGACCTGAGTACAAAGGAATTGGTGTTCTGTACCACATATTCAAATCAACACTGCAACTGCAAATGTTTTAAAATAGTAAGAATAAGAACATACATTTCTGTGAATCCAGAAGAACAAGAAGAACACTTCCACCTGTTTTTTTTTTTCCTTCCAAGAGGTCAAAGCAAGTAAAGAAAAAAATACATGTTGCAGGTGTCTCTCCTGCTGCCCTACACACAACACATGTCCAGGCAGTTTTAAAGTTCTAAGTAACAGTGCAAGCAGACTGGCCTAGACCCTCGGCTCAGTAAATGGGGGATGTGCTTTATATACACAAACATCTGCTCTGTCACATATCACTGACAACCATTTCTACAACAAGCACCAGCCCAAGCTGGACAGAGAGCTTCTTCACACCTTGGCAGCTGTAGAAAATGCATTTGATGCCCCTCCTTTGGAAAGAGACTTAGTTCCCATTCTCGCTGATGCTTCCCAGCACTCATCCAACTCCACTAGCATACCTATGTGCTCATGGACTTGGAGGCTGTCTCTTCTCAGAGAAGCAGCTCATCAACAAACCCAGCTGCATCCTCCACCCTCCTGAGGACTATAACCATTGCTTTATTTCCATGCTTTAAGGAAAGATGTTACCACTATGGGGACATCATTCCCAACCCACAGTGATAAAAAGAAGCTGGAGCAAGATGCATGAATCTGACTCGGTTTAAAAGAGGTAGAGATGGAAAATGCACGAAAACTCAAGCTCAGACTGTCCCTGATGAGTCTCAAATCTTCTTCCCCCGGTGATAAAATCTGCCCCACTTGAATAAAACACAGTGCATTGGAAGCAGCTGGCTTCCCCAGTATCAACACGTCCTTTCTGGAGGCAAGATCGAGTGTCTACAATGCCCCAAGCCCCCCAGGAACCTGGTTAATGCTAATTTAGTCAGCTATTTCCTTCAGTTGACCTTGGTCTAAATGCAATTACCCTGCAAAGATGTTAAGTGGTACTGCTAAGATGCTCAGCTCTGCTAGAAGGTCTCCAAATACATTTACATAAAATTATCTCTCATGCTAATAGAAGAGATTTATTCCATCAGTCCAGGCCTGCTAGTTCAGAGTGTTTTCTGCAGTTGAACAAAATTCAATTTCTTGTAGCCTGAGCCTCATCTTCTCATTAAATTATTAATAAATTCCACCTATTGCCTCTGGTTTTTGGTTTGTTTTTGTTTGTTTGTTTTGTTTCCTTCACTACTGTTACATGAGACTGTATGGATTCTTGTTTTACAAGAAAAAGCAGTCTCTATTTCTCCTCTTTTTTAATTGGACTTTTCCTTTTTTTTCTTTTCTTTTTTTAAATTTTATTTTATTTTATTTATTTATTTATTTATTTGTCCATAAAACTTGCTTGAAAGACCAAATAATTTCAAAATCCTATTTACAATGCCAGATGGTGTATCAATTGTACACTGTTGCTTTGTGAAGTTATCCTTTATTCCCAAGAAAATTAAATTAAGTCTTTCTGGTGAGATTTGGGCCACAGTGGCAAAACAGACAGGGGTACACTGATGCCTTTACATTCCTATTGCTCAGAGACAAATGAAGTTTGACTGTGAACAAAATCCAAGCAGACAAAACCAGCCTTAGAACAGAAGCTAGAAAAGTAAATTCCACAAAAGCCATTTCACCTTATGGGAGCACATTAAAGATTTGTCTTTAATACTAACTCTGATCCAGTGTCTCACAACCTAGACATTGGTCCTTCCAACATGCTTTACTCACAGATGTTTTCTGGTGACACTGTGATTGGCATTTGGAAATAAAGGAGAAATACTGTTTCTGCTTAGCATTTTTCACTGTAAGAAGAAAATTCCATGCATCCTAAATCCCACTTTTTCTGCAAGAAATGTGTTGCCTTGATTTCCCTGACTGAGGATAGGTGCCATGGGTAATCTCACTCCGATTAATTTCTGTTGCTCCTCAAAATACTTCCAACATACCTCACTGGACCCTCTCGTTTAAAGGTTTCTATGTGTGAAAATGGTTATCATGACTGCTTAGCCATCCTCAGTCAAGTTATTAATAATAAATATTTTAATTTGGCATTATAAATCTCTTTGAACTTACCACTTTCATATTTTATTGGTATACATAAATATACACATGTATATATAGGATTTATTTTATTTATATAGGATTATTTTATCCTTCTGCTCAGGATAAAACTTCAACAGAGCTCCACAGAACAAAAATCCAGAAAGTTATAGGTCATTGGGAAGAATGTTATAAATGAAAAATAATCTCTACAGCCTTTCTGTGTGAAACCAGTCATGTAAGCTGGTCTGTTTATGTCTCTTTACTGCACCTGCAAAATAACAATCCCCTCCTTACAGAGACATAAGAAGAATAAATGTAGTAATCTGATAATCCCTTGCATTGAGATTTTTGCATTTTCCTGGCACTCATCTGTGATCTGCTCAGTCTGATAAGTGCCTAGAAGTACAGACGTGCTACATTCTCTTGTCTTTAGCCTTGGCTGTGGCCTTTTTGCTTGAGAGCAAGAGAGGATAAAGCAAAATGTACCTCGTCCATTTTGGGTTGAATGCACCTGTCTAATGTTAAACAACCTCAGGGCAGTCTTGTACCAGGATAGACAGAGCACTTGGTAGAATGCCAGGTAAAAGCTAAGGGCATCATGATCAAACACACAGACACAGAGAAAATGCCTGAGCTGGCAGATGAAGGACAAAAGAGGAAGAGGAAAGATCAGAACACAGAGACGTTCAAGTTCATTGCTTGTGGCAGTATTCCCCTCAAAAGCTGTCTGTAAAAACAGCCCTGCCCATTTGCCTCTTATCTGTGGAGAAAAACCTCCTGACAGTCTTTCCTTGAACTGAGTCAACCCGTCTGGCTTTTTTAGTTCAGTTTCATTGTAAGAAAAGCTTAAAGTCAAAACCTATGTACTGGTCTTAGCTGCCATCTGAACTAAGGAATTAAGGTAAGGAAAAAAGAATACAGATGATCCTTCTGAGGGTCTCTTTGTTAAAAAGAAAAAAGGCACACTCATATAGAAAATTAAAACTGAGGAGCAGTCATCCAGAAAGACCCCCAGGCTATCATGGACAGCACAAGTGAGTTTCTGAAAGGGTTTGGCACATGCTGGGATACAATCCTGCTGGATTTAGCAGGTTTTGATGCAATAGGAAATGGAATAATGGTTCTAAATTAAAGAGGGGAGATTGACACTAGATTTAAGGAAGAAGCAGCTTATGATAAGGATGGCAAAACATTGGCACAGGCTGCATGGAGAGGTCGTGGCTGCCCCATCCCAGAAAATATTTGAGGCCAAGTTGGATGGGGTTTTGAGCAACCCGATACAGCTGAAGATGTCCTTACCCATGGCAGGGCCTAGATGGCTTTTAAAGGTGCCTTTCACCCCAAAATATTCTATGATTCTAAACAACTGATTAGGCTCATACGAGGAGTTTACACTAAGGGGAGCACCAGAATGCTGGTGTCAGTGTGACGGAAGGAGTAAATGCACTAATGTTTGACCATATCCTAAATGAGGACCTGCTAAGTGGCACTGATAGATATGGCTTGGAACAGACCCTGCCATTCTGCTTTGTGAGCAGCTGATGGAACAGGGACGCCGGAGAAGGATAAGAGCTCTGAACAGAATCAGTGAAGGAAAGTCAGCCCAGTTGTTTGCAGCAAGAAACTGCACCTGCCCTGTTTGTTTAACCTACTCAGTGAAGGTACTTAAAAGGTCTCATCTCTGAAGGATAAGGAGACACTGATGATTATATGGGCATGGTCCTTAGCTGTTAACCTTTTGCAAGAAGCCTTCCACAGTATTTAGATATTCCATGAAAGACACAGCAAAGCCAAGTGAATGAAAAGCTCCAGGGAAAGCCCATTACTTAAATTATCTGAAGAAGGACAGGTGAAAAAGCCACATAATGCTCAAACACTTTTATAAATGTGGCTAATGACGTTGATATTTGAAGTCAAAAAAGAAGTGCTTATTAATTAATATGTATAGTAACATTTCTAGATGCAGATTTTATTCTTACTGCCTCTAGATCTGGTCTAACTTCACAGTATCAAACCAGTGAGTCTTCTGATATTTTTAGTATACATGCAAGGACTTTGTGTTTGTTTCGTGACCAATTGTTGTTCAGTTTCTCAGGCTTCCCACTGCATGCACCTGACTCCATTCTGCTCTGTGACGACTTATAAGCTGATGGTTCTTGAGCACCTCCTTAGGCATCATCTTTTTTCAGCAGTATTAGTGACTGCTGGTTGTAGCTCCTCCAAAAGGAAAAGGAGGTATCTTTATTGCATGACAGCTGGATAATAAAATGTCCTTTGAGGATCACCTACCACTTTGAGAAACTTCACGATCATAGCTCCCACAAGAATTCCTTATTGGCTCCACTCTTGAAAGACTCAGGCCATTACTGCTTTGAAAACTTCTTCCAGGAATTGAACATTATTCACCTTCTCGATGTGTATCCTTTCTCTTCATGACAGCACAATCTTCCTCTCTGATCTGCCAAGCAATCTGGCCACTCTTGGAAAGAGATGCCACTCCTGCCATCCAGAGCATCTTGTGTCTCTATGCCTCATTGACTCACTGTTTTTACACCTCAAGATTCCTCAGTTGAGCTATAATGGTAAGGTGGGAGGGTAAGGGATATGGGAAGGCTACTCAGCAAAGGAAAAGATGCTGATGACGTCTGTGAAATTGTAAAACTGGCTCCAACTGTTTAAATGAAAGTATTTTAGAACACAGTTTTATAGGAAATGCAACACATAATAAAGTTGGGCTGTGCTTCACAGCAGTTTCAGTGAAGAACCCTTTTACTCACAATGTGATTGATTAATGCTTTAGGAGTTGATGATTCCTTTTCTCCAGTAAAACCAAAGAAACACTCTTGCTTTGCATAAGGTATCAGAGAAACAGAATCACACTCATATTTTTGGTATTGCACAATTCAAATTAAGTGTCCAGTAGTACATAAGGTGAAAGATAATTTTTCCACCTAATACTGAATTGTGCTTATTTCATGATTTTTCAAAAGTCATTTTATAGCCATTATTTCTACGAGAGATAAAGATTTTATGCTGCAATAACTTTCGGAGATGAATAGTGTATTCATGTCAAGTCTTCACTAAAAATGTCTGCAGAACTTAGCAGTTCTGTATTATTACAGTATTTTACATCTGGTATTTATTTTGTAAGCTCTGGCCACATATTCAGCTCTGCAGAAGAACAGGAATAAAATCACTGCCTTTCACTGAATCTGAGGCACCACGAAAACAAAACTGAGCAGACAGGGGGAAAAATACATTATTTCCAGGTTAATTACAAAATGATCTCTCTTTTGATGATCATAGGGAAAGTTCTTTAACTACATATAAGCTGTCTGATAGATTTGTAACAATCAAAGGAATTAGGAAAAAAAAAGTCCAATAAAATATAAAAGATTTTATGTTTGGGATTATAAAACTGCTTTTTATATAGGAAGTTTTAACCAAATTAGCAAATAAATGTCACACTCAAAGGACAGACTCTACCTGATAATGCAGCTTTTTCACAGGAAAGTAACATAAGTACTGAATAAATATTAATCAATATCTATGTGCATATCCAAGAGAATGCATCAACATCTATACCACAGTTCAGACTCTTAAATCCAAAAATGCACATCAGTACCTCTGTAATCCGGGAGGTACACAAATCTCAAGACTTCAAAACTTACAAGCATGAAAAAAACTCCTCATGAGCTATTTTCTGCACACTTCAAGAGCTCCTTGGGACACAGGTATCACCAGAGACCTTTTAATTCCAGGTGCAGGATGGTGCAGCGTTCCTGTCAGCTGCCTTGCTAGGCCCTGGACGCATGCCCAAATCACACTAGGAAGATCCTACTCCTTCCTTTGTGCTTGGTCATAAATATCTAATGTTTTAAAAATATTTTAAAAAAGCTGCAGCCCAGGTTCTCCAATGACTGTACACAGGACTTACAGAATTACAGAATCATTAAGGTTGGACAAGACCTTGAAGATCATTGAATCCAACCAAATTCCTTTTACTGATAGTTACAAAAGAGGAATATAATAACATCATGGTTAAAACTATCTATGTTATGGAAAAGAACATAAATACGGACAGGAGATTTGCTTTCATGAAGTCCTGCAGTACAAATTCCACAAAGTTGATGTAAGTAGCTGCATATATTGCACTAATTTACTAATGCTGAACTCAAAATCAGATGGCAAACAGAAAAAGAAACAAACTTCGTACATAGGAAAGGTAAGTTTTAAAAGTATACTTTGCTTTTTATCCCTCTTGAAGGGAATTTGAATTACCAAAAGAAAAACCAGTTAGTTTTTTAAAATTCCTTGTTATTCTGTATTTCAAAAAGCTATGACTTGTACCTAATAAGGAGTTCATTTAAGCAGAAAGCATTGAAAGAAGAATGATGCCTTTGGAAGACAATAATGCAGGGAAGAAGAGGGTTTGAAGACTTGCTGTGTTAGCTTGGTTTAAAATATGGAAAAATATGACCTTGCTTCCATTAATATAGGTACCATGCTGTGCCATGAGTGCTTACCCTCAGAACACTAGATACTATTTTATCTCTATGACACAGTTTTAAACAGATGCAGCATTCCAAGCTGTCCTAATCCATAGAGCTGCTGTGCTCCCTAAGCTCCTGCATTGCTTCTGGGTGTCTGCATTCATTGGGTGCTTCCAACCCAGAGAATTTCCTGCTGCTGAAGTGAACTGCCTTAAACTCTGGAGTTGTGCTAGGGCTATGAGCTGGACTTGCCAGCTCAGGAGAAATCATCAGGATAAAGCCACACCTGATAAGTTTTGGTTTTTTGGTCTCCAACTTTGTCTTCAACTAAAGAAGTGTTTCTTATGTCGCTGTATAAAAGTTACACTTTTCTTGATGGAAAAATACAGGGAAGACAGAGCACCTTGGTTGCCTTGGGAAGAAACCTCAGAAGGATCTCCTGCGGTGAACCCGCAGCCCTCCATGAATGGGACAAAATGTGTGAACAGAAAAGAGAAGATGTTTTGAGCATATTCCTAGAATCAGAGAATGGTTTGTGTTGGAAGGGACATTAAAGACCATCCAGTTCCAACCCTCAGCCATGGGAAGGGACACCTTCCACTAGACCAGGCTGCTCAGAGCCCCATCCAGCCTGGCCTTGAACACTTCCAGGGATAGGGCAGCCACAGCTTCTCTGGGTAAACTCCCTCAAGGATTCTAAGAAAACATAGTGATATTCTTCAAAATCACTTAGGACTGACCAGATGGACTACCAAAACATTCTGAAAAAATATTTCAATCCCCTCCTGCTCTTTTCTTAGCTCTACTTTGGCCATGATCAAAGTTTTGGTTTTGATGGTACTTGGGATCAATGAAATTTAACTTTTTGACAATAAACCTCATCTATTTATTTATTCACAATAAAACAGTGCACATAGGCATTTACAGCATACCTGTCTCTCTGAGTTTCTAACTGTGCTGAGTAACCCTCTCCACCTGGATCAGTAAGGTACACTGTTCAGCCTGGCAAAGAGGGGACACAGGAAGGTTGAGTGACATGTTTACAGATACCCTGTCACTCAGTAGTGGGAAAAAAAATGTGCAAAGTTAATTCTGATCACATGTTAAATAATCAAAATTAACTTTTTGTATATACACTACTGACCTGAGGGCAATCAGAGACTACTCTTGCAGCTAATAACAGATGCAGCTCTCTGATGTTTCATGTAACTCAGATGGTTATTTCTAGCTGCCCAAGTAATCAGAACAGATTGATACTACTGGCAGCAAGTAGATATATACAATCTGTCTCAAAAAAGGAGGGGAATAAAATACACTTATTTCAACATTGATTAATTTCAAATCTTCTTTACAAAAGTGCCAATTCTACACATGGTTTTCTGAGGCACTTTAACCTATGCCAACACTTACCATAAAAGACTGTGGATCAGGACTTTAGCTTGTTCTTGCCATTTTCTGACACTGTCCCTCAAAAGAGAACAAATATATCAGGTGTCCTACTTTATAGTCAACCTATTGACACCACTGCATCTTGTGCTGCTCCTTATGGTGATGGACAACTAAGAACGGCTTAAAAACGACAAAGCAAACAGTAAGAGTAAGTGGCTCCAAAATCAATACAAGAACGACCAAGTAGTAGGGGAGTACTTGTTATCTGTTCATCAAAATAATGTGAAAAGGCATCCTGCACATTCAGAATTTAATTTAGCTACTTGCTTTATCATCATAAACACTCATTTCAATATGGGCAATGATTATTTTTTCTTCCCAAACATGAATAATATATAATTGCTGGTATTTGGGAAGAGACAAGGTCTTTGCCTTTATCCATCAGGGTAATTTATCATTGTCTTTCTTTTTCTTCTGCACTGGTGAGAGAGCTTGTCAGCTCAGCTTGTTCTTAAAAAGCCGGAATATAATTCAATAATAAATTCACTCAAAGGCTAGCTGTCACAAGACATTCATTTATTTGTATCCATTAGGTGGTCTGCACTGCTGTTCTCTCTGAAGAGTGGCTAAGCTGTGGTTTTGAAGCTCAGGACATATATTGCAGAAATAGTCAGTCACCTCCTTCATACTGCTGCCACTTCTGCACACGCCAGACAGGGATGCAAATGTACCTGGGTTCCCCTGGGGTGATAACCAGTCAGCCATGACCTAGTGAAGCCTGGAGGTGCAGGTTGTAGTTCCTGACCTGAATCATGAGTGTGCCTCTGCCACTGGTGCCCATGTAGGATACCAGACACACAGGACACAGAGATCCATGTCACCTCTGTATTGTCTGCTCATGGGGGACTGCTCACAGCAAATGACATGGATCCAACTCCAACCCTATCCCATGAGGATGATGGCATCGGGACAGAAAGATATAGGAAGTTCCATGATCAGCAGAATACAGCCCTGATCTACACCAAAGAAGGAGATGACTTAATGAATCATCCCAGCAGCAGTGGGATAGGGTTGTCCTAAAGCAGGATGCTGGAGCCCTCCATGGGAGTAACTCCCTCATGTCAGACAAACTCTTAAGCCAGAAACTGGAAGGAGTGATGCAAACAGTTCATCTTGTCCCCAGTAGCTGCTGTGATATTTATAGACACTGAGCAGCTCCACAGATAGCAGGGATATTATCACCTGTCTCTTGTAAAAGCAACTGGTGGTGTTTCAGTGACAATACTACTGAATAAAGGACATATCCACACCTGTCCAGACTAACTGGATCCCAGATGGTCCCAGACCATGTTTCCCCACAGTCACTGACCACTGCTGAAGCACTCTAATTTCCAGGGTGACCAGGGGAGTTGTTCAAAGGTCCAGCTTTCTGGGTGGTGAATCAGGCGATTGAAACTACAAAGAGAAGCCAAATAAGCAGAAAACCCTTGCAGTAGTTGAGTTCATCCAGATCTACAGGATCTTTAAGAACTAAGAGGAACAAGTGATGTCTTTTAAGATCCCAAAAGGGTAGTGGCATTTTCAACAACCCAACACTCTCATAAGCCTGGACCAGGTGAAAATATACCTTCTGTTGAGGTTCGTCAATGTAACTTGCCATCACTCTTGTGAATCAAGATACTTAACTTGAGAGATGCAATACAATCACAGCTTGAGGTGACATATCTGTAGACCATATTTAGTGGCCCACACCCTAAGCTGATAATTTGAGAATGGAAACCTCATAAATCATTGCTACCTCTGTATAATTCTTCATCCTAACTTAAATAGAACAAGTTTTATTACTTCCACTGCATTTAATCAAAAGCAGTCATTAAAACCCTTCCATATTGATCTGAATCTTTGCATTCCCTCACTCCAGTAACCTACATACCAGACAAACATTTATGCTAGCAGGTGCTCCTTTTGAATTCTGAATCTTTCCTTAGCAGGACATCTACAGATGGTTAGTAGGTCCTTCCTACACACAGATCTATCATCAGACCTATGAAACACATGTAATTCCTGTAGGAATTTATCTGATGTTAAATGACACATGCTTTCTGTTGGTCCTCTTCTGGCACTCTCAGAAACAAATTCACTATATATATTGGAAATTCCTACTATTTTCCCCCAGCTCTGTATATTGTTGAATACAAGCAGCCCTTAAAGAGAAGCTGAAATTTATTTTTTTTATTGTACAAATACTAAGATTCCTATAGTTCATTAGCTGTATGCAAAGTTCACTAAACACCGATGTGTGTGTACCAAAACCCTCTGCCTGTCAGAAAGGATACATATGGACCTGATAACAGAGTCTTCTGCAGAAATGTTGAGGAATTGCTGCCCTAAATACATCAGAAAAATGCAACCATGAGCATAATCTATTTCATATTCTGAAGCCTGATTTCACAGCAACAAATCACAACGACTAGTCCAGAGTCCAGACTGTTCAGTATCCAGTACCTGTGATCTTCAGAATGCCAGTGAAGGACAACAATTTGCAACATAGTAAGTGTTTGGTTATAATCTGAGTCACTGTTGTCAGCTTTCTTGGACCCTGAAGACCTTGGAAGCAAGAAGTATCAGGGAAAATATCACAGCAGGCTGATTTCCTGACACTGCTGTGACAATGATGTGATGTCAGCCTGTAGACTATCAAAAAAAGGTGATACATGGGAGGTGGTACCCAAGAGATGCTGGCAGTGTCCCTTCATGAAAAGCATTAGGTCAGGTTTAGAGGGGCCTGAGATTTATTTCAAGTGCTGAAATAAATACCCACACAAACATGAGGGTTGTATATTTTCAGTGCCAACCTATTAACTGCCGTGTGTGGGAAAGTTGAAAGTAAGCAGTTCATGACTGGGTGAAACTCAACAGAGTTCAAACCTAAGTGAGAGCCACTCCAGGATCAGGGTCACTACTTCCAAAAGGCAACATTCAGGGCAGACACTGAATGATCTAGGAATCTGACACCCCAGTTACCCTGCTACAAGAAATGATTTTCAGGGAGGACCAGCCCTGACAGGAATATACTTAAATTGCTGAGGTGCAGTCACAAAAGTGAACCACTTTGTTTTGTTTTCCAGTTCCTGTTTCTTGATGATGATTGCAGTGATAAAAAATTTTCTGGGTTCTAAAACCAATCTATATTCAACCTGATTGCTTACATTGCAAATTACTCTAACAGCCCTCCACAGACAGTATGATTCTCCTCAGCTCTTTTGAGGTCTCTCATATTCACACCATGGATTGCAAAAAGCATTCTGGTTTCCTTCTCTTTTGTCTCTGTCAAAGGAAGATCTGCCACTGCTCTTTAGGAGATACTTGTGCACAATGTCAGGCACTTCACCTAGAAGAGCTGAATGGATGCCTTTCACTCCCTGAAACAAGGAAAGTGAGGAAACATGCAACTGCTCGTATGTGTTGGGAAAGAAGCATCTTGCTTTACTGCCTGGCAGGAAATTGTAGGTGAAGAGACAGTCAGCAGAACAACATCAGCCACAAAATTCTTCATGTATCTACTTCACTTAAACAATTAGCATTATTTTGCATCTCACTGCCCTTCCATGTCTTAAAAGTGGCAAGTGGCTTATGCTTTACCTCTTACAGAATCAACCCCAAAACTCACTTACCCGCCTTCAAAAGGATTGTCCCCTGGGATGACGTGAGTGCTGTCCTTGCCAATCAGGAACTTGATTCGATCATAGAAGGAATGCAAGCTCTGCTGGGAGATGGGGGCTTGTGTCTCCTGGATGATGTCCAGGGGGTCTGGGGAGCCCAGGCACAGCGCATTAACGTGGCACAGTGGCTGCAAGCAGCAGTCTGGGTCCATGCAATCCACCAGACCATCTGCAGAAGGGTAAGAAACATTTTAGAGTGATGGAGGCATGGAGTGCTGCAGACTACAGAGTGCAAGAACACTTTCCAATGCACACAGTGAAGAAATGCAGATTTTCATCTATATTGAATAAGGCATGTTCACTTGAAGTCACAGTAAGGAATCTAAAATACACATTAATATATAACATAAATAGGCAGTAGTATGTAACATATGAAAACTCATCTATTAGTCTGGGCCCTCAAAAAAGCATATTTTAGATTAATCCTAGGATGTGACATTCCACAACTTAGTCACTTGGAAAACTCCAGAGCCCCCAAAGATTGTGCTGGTCTTTTTACCAAAATACACAACTTCTTACTCTGCTCCTGTTCCTTCTGCAAATCACAGACACATTGCATCACACCAAAGCTACCACGTTTGCTTTCAGTAGGCAAAATAGTGAATAAAGCCATGGCATCTACCATGGATGCAGAGAGATCTATACACGTAACCTAGTAAAACAGAGTAGAAAGTAAAAGAGGTTTTGCTGGGAAGGTTTTTGACCTTTGACGTTAGTCACATTGATTCAATACTGACAAGAGTAACAGATGACCTCAAACTCTCAGGATATAAATCTTGCACTTTCATCACCATTAAATTAATAGTAACAACAATCATAGCAGTGGACACACATGAAAAGGCTTGCTGAGCGTACTCCAGTAAAATGAGGGTTTGCATATCTGTCAAGCCATCAAATGCACAGACAGTACCACTTCCCTTCCCATCCCCCCACTCATTTTGAGATGCCACTGCTCATTGCAAACAGCACAGTAAAAAGCAGTGACAGGAAAAGAAATACCAAAAAAAGCTCAAAAGAGGTTTGATGAAGCATCACATTTAGCAATAAAAGTTGTTAGCATGTAGTAGAGACAGATCTTTAAATCAGATAAGGGAACTGGATGTTTTTGTTCTGGGGTAATGGGATATGGAGCCCTTCACTTCCAACCCATCAGTTCAAGCAAGACAGTTTGACAGTGAATGAAAATTACTACCATGTGATGGCTGTTCACAGACCTATGTGAAATGAGTGGCTGGTCTCTGTGTAGCTGCTGGGAGCTCCATATATTACAGAAACCACCTTTACAGCAAACATCCTACTAACAACTGCAGCAGGGAGGCAAGGAATGAATGTGCCTGGAGACCAACACTCTCCTGAGAGGTAGTGCCCTCCTGAAGTGGGATGAAATCTTTAGTTTTAGGATAATGGATATTTTTATCTCAAAGAAGCAGTAAATTAAAACAAGGTATTTTGTCATTATTAGTGTTTGTGAGCTTCATCTTTGTCGCAGATTTACCAGTATGAATTAGAAGTCCTTTTGCTGATGTTATTGGCATTACTTTGTATTTACTGCAATATAAATACGATGAAATCTGATCTTTTGTTGTTCCAGATCTTCTATAGTATTTAAGATGGCTCACACATCATGGACTTGGATTCTGTTGAGTTATACATGTTCCAATCTTGGAATAGTTTAGTGTTTAAAACATCACTGACATCATCATTTCACGTGGTTACTCGCACACAGAAGGCTGAACAACAAGCCTGGTTGGGGTTCCCAGAGCTTCCTGTGTCCAAGTAGGTCAAAGACAGTAAGCATCTGCTCTGTGTACATGTACACACACACACACACACACACACACACACACGGGGTCATTTCCACAAGTGCTCCTCTGCACCTGCCATTAATGATAATGGGAGCACTGTTAGGGCAGCAAAAGTGCTTTGGAAAATCCCATTTGTTACACTTACCTCTGTCTGTCCTAACATCTCTGCAACTTTGTAACTCCTTACACAATTGCCACAAAAATTTTTCATCGCAGACACTAAACCTACCCATTGGCCTTTTCTCTTGATTACTAGTGATAATGAAAAAGAACTAATTAGAGTTTCTTTGCCCATTAAAAAAATTACTTGCTGGAGATGATTAGATCAGTAGGATTCTGGAAGGTCAAATCTCAGATGGAGTGTGAGAGACCATTCACAGAATACAGACCTGCATAGATGTAATAGGCTTAGCCACAGCTACCTACTTAAAAAAAAGAGAAAAAAAAAAAACCTCAAAAAAAGAAACAACAAATCAGCCTTCTTACTATATTGACTACAGTTTCAAGCAAGATAAAATGTTGTCTTTTTCTCCCACACATTAATAATGTTTTCTAAGGTTACAGACACTTGGCAAAACACCTGTACCATGCCTCTTCATTAACCTGTCTTTTTTCTCGGCATCAGAAATGTGTTTTGGGGCCTGAAGCTGCAAGACAGCAAGAAAATGTTGTCTTTACAGGAAACTGTAGATAAATGTTTGAAGAATATATGCAGAGGACAATGTTTTGAACAGGTGAGAATTACGAGGACTCATCTGCAGATAAGCTCTTCAACTAATGTGTTTTGGACTTATTTGGAATAAATTGAGGATACTATACCAGAGATATTTGTCACTAACATCCTAAATTCATGAAGGCACTCAAGGGGTGAAATGGCATTTAGTTCAACTCCCTCTAATACCAAGAATAGTTTCAGGACAAAGCGTTTATTTAGCTTAGAAAATGTAATTGCTATTTTTGTCTGAGTCGTGCAGAACAGCAAGAGTTCATCTACAAACCAGATCGTAAGCCGTGATGTCTCCATGTGCATACTGTTTTCTAGGTGTTTTGTTTTTTTTTTTATTGTGTGGTCCAAAAATCATCCAAGTGGTGCCCTAGAGAGAATTGTCAGGAGACATAATGACAGTGTACCCAGCTATGACTTTTCATGCCCTGATATCTTTCACTGGATCCATCAGAAGCGTGAGGATAAAGTGACATTTGCAAGCAGCTCCTGACCCATGAAGAGCAAGGTGTTCAGGGAGCTGCATGGATTAACTAAAAAAAACCAAACCAAAACCAGAGCAAAATAAAACACTGGGTTTAACTGTCCAATTCAACAGAAAGAATACGAAGTTGTAATACAAAACACCTTTGAATTGCATAAAGCATAAAAGTGAATTTTCATTAGAAATCACTGCAAATTTTTTCAGAGATGGGTAACAGAGGGAGGTGAACATAGGATCAATGCCCTCTGCATCCCAAGTTTTGCAGCAGCATAGCCACAGAGACCTGCATGTGGATTCCTAACTCCAGTAGTTCCTAGAGCACAGGTAGGCTGCACAGTAAGTTCTTAGTTATGGACACCTTTATACAGCTTTTGGTTTTAAAAAGTGACAGCTCCCTTACTTATAAATCTAACTGTATATGGTCATATAACAATATGACCATGGCACTTCTGAGCAGAGAACAAATGTGTTGCTGAATTATCTCTGTGAAAAGTTAAAAGTCTGGCATAGGGGGATTACTGCAATTCATATGCTTTAAGGCTACTATGATTAGCTTGCCTGACCTCTTTTTTTTTTTTTTTTTTTTTTTTAATCTGGAACTGGATTAAAGCCTGTGTTTTAGAAAAATATCTCATATACCAAAGAGAGCTGATTAGAGGGAGTCAACCACTTCCTTCAGTAAGCTTCTGAAACACTTAATTACTGCTAGGAACTGTGTTTTATCTCAAGGTTGTATTTGTCTAACTCCAGCATCCCACAACCGGTCTTGTTTGGCCTTTGTCCATAAAATTACCAATTCTGCTCTGCATGCTCTGATCTCTTTTCCATGTGCAACTACCTCTGCACAGAACAATAATCATTCCTAATCTTTTCTCTGAACAGCTGGGGTAGAACAAAATTCCCATTTTAAGGTTTACTTCCCACCACTAGACTTTTTGGTGTATGACATCCTTTGATCTCTTTCCAGTAATTTCACATCCGTTGTGTGTGGACACCAACACTGGAGACAGCTCTGTGTCAGCAATATTGAGCATAGAAAAGAGACCACTTCCTCTTCTCCAAAGAGTTTTTGGGCTTCTATACTTCTAAGGTTCAGAAAGGTGAAGGTGCAAAAGCCTTGTCCTGAGAACTCATGTTGAGACAATTACCTCCAGTGACCTCAAAATCCTGTTCTGAGTCATTGCTTCTCAAGAACCTCTCAACCCTCCAGTATAACATCCTTTCTTTGTTCCCAGGGCTATTTTGCATTTTGCTGCATTACGATATATTTTGTTTGATTGAGACCTTGCAGAGATGTGAGTCATATTACTCTGTGTCAAAATGATCTGGGTACATTATTTACCACCATATTGAGCTTTAGGTGACCTGAAAATTTTACCAGGAGAGAAGTAAACTACATTCTAAGACAATAATGAAAATGCTGAGGAAGGCTAGATACAACAACCAGTTCCAAAAGATCTCTACAGAAATATCTTCAATCATGGATTCCTTCCAATTAACCAATTAAGTCAGAGATGTTTCACTAAGCCAGATTTTAAGACATCTCTTGTGTTCCTTCTTATTTCCATGCAATAGGAATTTTTACATCTTTGAGACCATTTATGCATTTTATATACACATACATGTCCTTTGGCAGTCCTGCTAAAACCAAACCCAAACTCTTTTGTCCCACTTCCTTTGCATGAAGCCAGGAAATAAATACTTTTTTGCAATCTTAGAGTTACCATGGGATGAATCAAACCACCATTGCTGTGAAAAGGGAGCCATTGCAAGACATTGTCACATCTGGTAAATAATGTGTTCAGCGGTTTGCATCTTTCACTAAGATTCACGTAATCATAGAATAAATCAGAGTGGATGGCACCTCTGCAGGTCATCTTGTGAGCCCTGGTTCATTCCCTTCAGAGAGGGACATGAAGAAGATTGAACTGGGCTCAGCAGAAACTCCTCCTTTTCTGCCACTGAGCAGCTCCAATTTATTCAGCCAACATTGTATTTTAGGGGGCCAAGACCATTTTTATCAGGTATTCAGCACTCTGTGCATCATTAGACAACGGGTTTTATTTTGGGATGGCTCATCTAGCTTGTATCTTGTGGGTGGAGTTGCAATTTTTTTTAGAATGGTGTTCTGACTCCCTTAAAGACTGCAAATCCACCAACCCCATTAGTGAGCTCTTCAAACACTGCTTTAGACTGTAAACTCCCTGGAAGCAGAGACCATCTTTTTATTTTCTGTTCACAAAACATCTGTTCCAGTCCCAAAGGGCTCTGAAGCATCAGCACAACCCAATGAAATAACCACAATTCTCATTAAAGTTTTGTATCTGCAATGTGTGTTCAGCTTTTTCTCCATGGGAGCATTGTTTAATGGAAGGGGCTGAACTCCAAAGGTATCTGTGTCTTCTTGGTGCAGGACTTTGGCCTAACGAGTGTAACATTTGCATAATACCAGCTGGAGAACACCTGATTTTAACTGACTTTAAACACTCACTCTAGCTACCAAAACAGCTACACTAGATAATGACAACAGATGGAAATGCTGACCTTACTCAGGAATTTCATGACACACTTCATCTCATAACTGCCTTCCTCAAATAGTCACCTGGATGCCAAATTTAAGAGAAGTTAAAATTACTTGGCTTTCAAACACTGCTTGTGACCCATCACTTTCTGAAAATCATGTCCTTTTTATGACATTTGTCTATATGATGCATGCAAAAAATTACATCCACTCAAACCAACCAGAAAGTTTGAAATTCCTTCAAAATAATTACTCTTCAGCAGCAAGGGGGCTACTTGCTATCCCTGCTCTCCTTGAGTTGTTGCTGCACTTGCTGGCTGCAAAGTGGTCACAAATCTCACAGCAGTCTCATTTCTCCTCTGTGTCCTGTGCAGTCAGTTTCCAAGTTCCCCACTCACTGCCACACAGCACCCAAAAGGTGTCAAGGATTAGAGCTTTGTACAGAAGCAAAGGGCTGATTTTGAGACACTGCTTCTGCAGTAAACAAGATCAGGTGAGAGCTAATAAAATTTCAAATTAGCTGTGACTTTTCATAGCCCTACAATTGTGTTGGCTGATTTAATGGGCAGTGTCTTAACTGGCTGAGACTGAATAATTGAGCATTTCTACAGAGTTATGGATGCTGCAACAAAAATCAGCCATGCTAACATCACCAACAGTATGCAAATAACCTGCAGCCAGAGGTGTTATTATGTGTTTAAGCAGACTCTGACAGGTGCTGCATGTCAAGTGTCAGGCTGGAACAGGCAGGCCATGGGTAGGGATGGACCTGTTTGTACACAGAGAGCATTCTGTGAACCGTGACACACTCTGGGAGCAGCAGGCAGACAGGCAGCCAGAAGGAGGTGAGCTTAAGGAGCCTGATTAGGGTGAATCTGGGACAGCACACATGACAAACTCAAGGATTGCTCCTGCTGAAGACCATGGCACTTTTTGTTACTGATTGCAGTGGGATGAGCTTCTGTCAGAAAGTATTAGGCAAAGCAAAACTAGAAAGTAAAAACAGTAAAACCCCATTGTCTCCCACTGGAGTACTTCCACTGGCAACAAAAGCATAAACTGCACTGGTTATACAAATAATCGTATCTCTCACCTGATCCAGTTCTTATCTTTCAGTTCCCTTTCTGTGCCATTCATCAGGCAACATTATCACTTTTTTTTGTGGGGACACTGTCTTGTCCTGTGATGCTTTTGGATGAATTACTGGGAGAGTTCGGGTGGGAAAGGTTTTAAATGTAAATGTTCAAATGTAAAGATAACAAACTCTTAGCCTTGAGCAAATCAGGTTTTACCCTTTCAGTTCTAATCTAAACTCTGGTTTAGAGGAAGGCTCTAAAGGAATGGCTCAGTACTTTTGTACAAACAAGTATTGTTCACGTGGATGTGTGTGCTGATAAAGATTTTACAGGAATAATGATGTTCTGCCTTGAGTTGAGGACTGACACTCGATTTATTAGAATTGGATTTGGGGAATAAATGGGTTTTACTCCAGTGCTTTGCAGAGAGAAATTTTACTTGCTCAACAAGAGTTGCAGCTTTTGTCTCCCCTTTGAAGAGGCAAAGGGAAAGAAAACACAACTGCTAGGAACAATGGCAATGTGACTGTCAACTCCCTGTGACCCATTAGCTATTCGTGCTCTCTTCCCTCCTTCTATCCCACCTGCTCTGTTTTGATTTCACCTGAATAAGCTTCTCATTGGCTGTATCCTGGCTAAATTAGATTGCTGGCTGCTTGGGAAAGGAATTGCCCTCACATCTTTCCCTAAGTATTCAGCACTTATTTGCAAATTTGAAATAACAGTCACATGTAATAGCAGTCAAGTATTTGAATTACAGAACTCCTTGGGCTCTTGTGCAGACCCTCTGGGGGGTGGGTAGTCACTACAGAAATACTCTGCAAAATGTTCATCCTAATTGAGAGCTACATTCTTTAAAAAAACATCTGAATAGAAAAAGAAGGGAAGTGGAAGGAGGAAATGACAGAAAACACATGATAATCACCACTATCTGGCATAAACCAGAGCTGTAATAATGTGTTTAGAATCTACAGGTTCACAGCATCCCACAGCTCATCATTGCTCTGGAGAATATAGTTGATGCAGCTGGTTTCATGGCCTTCTTCCTTTCTCGAGGCAGATTTTTAACAGCCAGCAAAGCAGCAAAGAAACCAAGCAACTTAGGATTTCAGAGAACTGCATGAAGCTGATCAAAGCATGTGAGAGCCTTTCCTAGCTCAGGAGAGGCTCTGTCCTGGGGTACATCAGGCACAGCATCATCAGCTGGGCAAAGGAGGGGATTGTCCTGATCTGCTCTGCACTGGGGCAGCCTCACCTCAAGGTCTGTATGAAGTTTTGGGCACCACAATATAAGAAATGTATTAAGCCATTAGAGAGTGTCCAAAGAAAGGCTATGTGGAATGTGAAGGCTCTGTATGGGAAGCCATGTGAGAAATGGCTGAGGTCACTTGGTCTGTTCAGCCTGGAGGAGACTGAGGCAAGACCTCATCATGGTTTGAAGCTTCCTGTTGAAGGGAAGAGGAGGGGCAGGCACTGATCTCCTCTCTGTGGTGACCAGTGGCAGGACCGAGTGAATGGCATGAAGCTGTGCCAGGTAAAGTTTAGGCTGGGTATTAGGCAAGAGTTCTTCACCCAGAGGGTGGTTAGGCACTAGAACAGGCTCCCCAGGGAAGCGATCACAGCACAAAACCTGACAAAGATGGGGTTGTCCTGTGCAGGGCCAGGAGTTGGGACTCAATGATCCTTGTGAGCCCCCTCAGCTCAGGATATTCTATGGTTCTGTGACTAGCATTTGGAAGGGGCAGTAAGCACAAGTTGCTTAACTTGATCAATGGTCATTCAATGGTGTACCTGAAACTGCTTCCCTCAGGAGCCAAAGCACCTCTCAAAAATGATTCCTCTGAGCAAAAGGAACTCAGAACTTAGCAATTTTTTGGTGGGAACAGTGGTTTCACACCCTCAGCAGCTGAGATATCCTTGTCACCAAGGTCTCTCACTTTCCTGGCAAGTGCTGCAAGTGTTAAGCTGCTGCTGAAAAGTTCACCCTAACATATTCTGACTGAATCCAAGCCAATTTAAGCAATCATCAGCAAGCAATGAGAACAGCTTGGAAAGTAGTCTCAGATAACTCAGATATTGGCATGTTTCTCAAATCCTGGTCAAGAGGAACGTGGCCGTGCACTCTCTGCATGTTGAGCACAGTCAGTGCAAAACCTTAGGATTCTAAGGGGACTTTCTGCCTCACAGAAGTTGCAACAGACACTAAAGTAGGTCTGGTAGAGCTTTCCTGAATTTCTTCTTTAAACATTGGTGTTCAAACTCTGTTTAAGCACCTTCTGAGGTGCAGAAATGCTTTGTGAGGTAAGTGTCCAATCTGGTTTTGAAGCTGGTTGATGTCACCTTCTCTTACATCTTGTGTACCAACAGTGTCTCCTTCCCATAAGTTAGCTCCCTCATTTCAGCAGACAATGGTAGGTTTCCTTCAACACAGAAACCACTTTCATAGCTTCTTTCTGAATCTATTATTCAAAGGAATTTCATTAAGGACTCCTTGAAAGTACCAGGAGCTTTCCCAAGGTGTCAAGACAAGGCACTGCTAGACTCCCAGTTCACAACACATCATCCTCTCCAATGGCACAATCAAAACCTGCTCTGGGATGCTGGAATGCCTGGCTAAACACTGCCCTCCTGCCAACCCTGCTGCCAACAACCAGCCATAGGGGACAAGTGTGTGCTCCCATCCAACACAAAATCAGCAAAGAGCTGAAACCTGAAAATGTGAACTTGTCATTTTATTTGAGGAGAAGTCAATTAACAGTCACCATGAAACAGAGGAAGAGAAGCTGGGTGATTTCTAACAAATTATAACAGCTACCCCGTCTTTCAGGTACAGAAGACTTTCTCATCCTTTTAGCAGTGCTTTTTGGTTCCTCCAAGATGACTCTGTTGCTTGACTGGATCTATCTGTGATGGTAAATGCTAATTTACGGTGGCTATTTCCCCAGGTGCATTCAGATATCAATACTTCCCTCCACAAATGTAGCCAGTACATTATTGTGTAATTTTTTATGGTTTTGAGGCTCACACACCATGCCCAGGAGACAATCTTCTCATGCTATTAAAGCCCAGGGCAGGGGGGCAAAAAGGAAAAAAGGAAGTATCAGAAAGCACCCCACCACTTTGTCTGCAGCTCAAGCATTTGCAAAGACAAAGGTTTGCATTCTGGGGTTCTCCTGGATTCTTTACCATTCCCTTTACAACCCTGAGACTACCCTCAGGTGTATGCACCTCTATGCACTGCAAATACCAGAGCAGACTTATGCCAGTTCTCTAACACTATTTGGCATGTGGTGGACAGACGGTGAACACATGGGTGTTAAGAAGGCCAGCATGCTGTGCCAAAATTTCTCTTGCCAAAGATTTGAAATGCTACTGTTCCAAAGCATTATGTATGTCTCCACCTTACTACAAGCACTACCTGATCCTTGAATGGGGCAAGGCACTGTGGAGTTGCCAGTGGGCTATGGTACAGTTAAACAAACAGCACTGATCTGCCTCAGAGAAGCCATTCCTGAATTACACTGTCCCTGAAGTGACTTGCTCACTGCTCCGGGGTTGGAAGATTAAGGCAACCTTTAGTTGTTCTGCTCCAGGAAGATAAGGGAAGGAAAGCATACAAATTGCTCTACATGCTAGCTTTTGGGAAGCATCTGGTGGAGCACAGACTGAGCTTGCAAAGGCAAAATGGGGTCACGGGAACTGCATTGGTCATTGGTGCATTGGAACTCTGTCCTAGGCTAAATATAATGAGGGGAAGGAGCGTCACTAATACAGTTCTTGCAGAAAAAGAAAACAGGATCATTTACTTTTCTCAGTCCCAAAGGAAGATCATTGACCAGACAACAGCTAAGAAAAATGAAGTTTCTATACTTTTATGTAGTAGTGTGCAATATATGTTATGACAGACCAGCCTTATTTGACTGGGAAGGGTATGTATGTATGTATGTATGTATCCATCTATCTATCTATCTATCTATCTATCTATCTATCTATCTATCTATTCCTTTAACCACTAACACTAGCCTTTGGAAGTATTTAAATTGGGAAGAGGCAGTGGAGAACAGCAGAAAACTGAACAGAAACCTGTAATGAACATGAAGGTTTAGATAATACTGTGAACATTGTCATTTCAAACATATTGAAAGTAGATTCATGTTTGACAGAGTTCAGCAGCTGTTCAGGAACCAGAATTGTTTAAAGCAGGAAATGAAGGATGGGTTGGTTCCACTTCCTGGAGAAACAACAAGCTTTACCCTACTGCAAGATTTGGCTACTCTGGAAAAGCCCCAAACAATAACAAAGACCCTCAAGTAAAATTACTGCGTTGAACTTTTAGACCAAATGAGCAATTTAATTTAACATCTGTAGTCCTCTCATGATTTCACCTCAGTTGTGATCTCGTCTTCATGTGAAGACATTGAAATGCACAACTGGACAACTCTTGCTCTCAGCAGTTAGATGATTTCTCCAGAACAAGGATGGGTAGCACAGCTTTGCTATTTAACAGCATATTCATGAGGTTAGTTAACAATATCCTCTCTTCCCCTCAGTTTTACACTCTGTTCCTAACAGAGGAGTCCACCAATGCAACAGAGCCCATATTTAGCCTATGGAATACCAGCCTTTGAATACCTTCTCAAGGTATTATGAAATGCCGTTAACTCCACTTTTAGGACTTGTTGAAGATAATTTCCTTCATTTTTTTAAACTTTCAAACTTATTCTTCAAGTACATGACAGAGCATTCAGTGTGGGGTGAGACATGTAGGTAATACCTGTCACACCTACTCTTAGGTAGTGAGTGTTTGCAGCCATGAATTAGAGAGGTTATTTTCTGATGAAGCGAGGCAAGAACCACTTTTCTCATCCTCTTTTAAAGAAACACCTCCTGTTTGTTGTAATACAGGTGGTCTCTTAGGTTAAATGTACAAAATCTTGGCCTTTTACCCAGATTGTTACAGCTCTGTCATTGCACTGTTTTTTCCTTATCTGATACTGGATGATTACCTGTTCTCAGTTACTCCGTACAGCTTCTTTCAAGTTGATGGGCTTGGTGTTTAAAAGTGTAAACAAAGTGGACCTGGGTGTGAAACCTAAGTGCTAGCTTTGACAAATGACACTTTTGTGCGGAGAGGGAACTGCACTCAGAAACAACTTTTTACTAGCCTGAACAAAGATTACATTTCACCAAGTCTCTCTCTGACTCCTGCTCAGCTTGTTATTGTTTATCTTAACAGCCTCCAGATTTAAGAGGCGAACACACCCTGTAATTTAGCACCCGTCTCCCTCAGGGTATGATTAGGCTGGGAGCTGATGAAAAAGTTTCTGACTTCAGGTCCCATTATCCTGAGGAATTTCCGGCTGCAGAGGTTTTGATTAGCAGACACTTGACACCACAGTGTAGGAACCAGGTAGGAGCAGCAGAGTGAACCTCCCGGTACTGTGAACAGCCTCACCAACCTTCTTCTCACCACTCGTGGTATCCATTTTGACTAGGTCAGTTGTTTGACTTCTAAAGCTTCATGAAAGGACTTCTACCTCCATTGCCAATATTCACAAGCAAATTTCACAATTGGATCCTTTTCGGTGAACCAAAATAAACCACCTTTCTCCAGCCCTTAGCATGCATCACTCCAGTGAATGCGACAGAATCCCAAAAGAGGGAGAAACCACAGTGCTCATCCACATACCACATGTTTTCTGGAGAGGCTTCAGGCATGCATCTCTTCAAAGCACAGCAGCTTCCCAAGGTATAATGTTTGTGGTGAATGGGCTCAGTTCTGCTGAACACAGATGCCTAGTGTGATTTGGGTTGCCCTTTGATATCTGAGAAATCCAAAGGAAACTGTCACACATGAAATATATATATGCTCTACCAGATACCCAAGTTATTGTAAAGGGGAAGCCAGAAGTCAGCTGGGGTACTATCAGATGTCTCAGATGGTGTTGGACAAAAGGCACAAACATTAATTTGACACATGGAAAATTATGATTAGATACAAGGAGAAAAACATTTATTATAAGGATGGTCATACACTAGAACAGGTTGTCCAGAGGTGGGATCTCCATCCTTGGAGGTGTTCAGGAGTTGACTGGACACAGCCTTGAGCAACCTGATGTAATCAGTATTGCCTTGAACAGGGGGTTGAACTGAAAACTGCTGGAGGTCCCTTCCAACCTCAATTATGCTATGATATTCTACAAACATCTCCACTTGCTGTGGAAATCAGCATAACATCTAGCAAACAGGCAGAGCATCAGCCTTTCCTCATGAGTCCTTGTACCTATATTTGAATTCCTGTGCCAAAAAAGGGACTAAGGCTTCAAAGCAGGAGTGCCTCACCACTGCTGAAGCTCTTACATCTCAAGGGTTGAAATTCTTGTCATGAGCTCACAAATACAAATGTGACCCATTAAAACGTATAAAAAGAATTTAATAAAGTAAATGTACTCTGCTATTTCACTTCCCAGCTGAAGAGAGCCCTTAGCAGTAACAAAGCTGAATCAAAGGCACAGTATGACAGATTATCTGTAATCTGTAATGCACACCATGTACATACTCCTTTTTTGAGTGTACCAAGAGTAAAGTCAACACTCATTTGTGGGCTCTGACATATGAATAAGCTGTCACAAGGCAATAAGTTACAACCTGTCAGTTGCTCTGTTCTTGCTGTGCACACCACTACCCCACACAAGTTCACCAAATCCCAGATAGCAGTTGATGTGCACTAACTTGTAAACCTGTCAATGTCTTTTGTCTCTCCCATCTACATCTCCTGTCCTGCAGGCTTGCAAGGAAGCTCATTTCAAGGTAAAAGTAACCCAGGTAAACATATTAACCCTTGAATCAGGAGATATAAAGAGATGCTCAGAGTCTGCTCTTTGTGGTATCATACAGTTGTGATTTACATTGTATGTTAGACTGGATTACTCTTTCCCTCTCTCTCTCTCTAAAAACTTCACAGGGTTTTTGCTGGTTATTTTTTTCCATGAAAACTGGGATGATCCTTGGGTCTATTTACCATATTTTTACACATCTGATGTGATGACCTTTATTACTGCCCTGTGTCAGCTGTAAATAGAAAAGACAAGTACAGTGATATTCAGTTCCACATGAGGTAAAAAGCCATCTTTGTTTTGTAGTGTGTACTCTTTGTACGGTTCTCCAATTTTTCCATCTCTTCTAAAGGGCTAATTTGGTCCATTTGCCATGCCAGATGTGCAGAAGTATTTTAAATATTCAATCAGAATCGCAGTTGCTGTGAAGCAGATAATCACAGACTTGGCTTAGCTATTATATTTTTTTTTAACTGTACTCCTCTTGTGAATATGATAAAACAGAGGCTTGCAAAATGCAGTCTCCACTTCACAGTCTGGGTCCTGGCCCAGACTTGTGGTTTACAAAGCCTTTTGCTGAGTGACAACAAAACAAATTATGCAGTCTCCCTTATGCCTTAAATTTAATATCTCATCTCCTGCTCTCTAATTCAAACCTTCACACTCCACCACGGTTTCCTTTGTAATGAGATAACTGAATATTAAGTTTGCATTACACAGAGCTATTATTCACATGCCTGACATCATTACATATGGAACAGTAATCAATAAAACATGGTTCGAGAGGAACTGGATGGCTTGTGGGCATGGGGATCAGTCACCCAAGCCTCTAAGTTTCTGCAAAAAATCCATCCAAAGTCAGTAGTGACCAACTGGAGAGCCTTGATGAAAGCCTCAGGCAGCAAGGGCAAAGTTTGAACAGTCAGGGATGTTCGCTGTCTGAGGTGGTCCCATCGTGTCACTGTTGAGGCACTCAGCTGGGGTGGAGGGATTGGACAGGTGCACAGCCTCAGCCTGCTCTCTGCTATATGGACTTGATTTGAAGATAAACAAATATCCCTCTTCAGCCCTGGCACCCCAGATCCAAACCCATTTAATTTGAATTCCAATCCACTCTGGCTGAGTCAGCCTGGCAGATTTCGCTGTCTGTTCTCTACCAGCTGTCAAAAAACAATCTGCCCTGCAGAATCAAGCCCAGATGACTGTTCACTGTGAGAGGTTTATAGGCTCTGTGAAGCCTGACATATCACATGTGCTCATGTCCTACCTCCATCGTTGTCTTTCCCATCGCCGCATGCCGTCTCCATGGAAGTGTCACAGCCTGCTCCTCTCCAGCCCAGCTGGCAGACGCAGTGCCAGCCGTTCATGTCCAGAGTGCATCTGCCATTGCCGTTGCACAAGCCAGGGCATCCCTCTGCAAGGCAAACAGCCACACGTTCAAATGCACTCGAAACACAAAGCAACACAGCCTGGAAATGGCCTCATTAAACAGCTTTTTCCTTTTGCCTTCAGTTTATTTCTCCACTCCCACTCGGTGTCTTCCCACCTGGAATGAACCCTCTTTGGTGTCAGGATGGTGGTGACCACTCAATGGGCAGCTGCTTTTGGCTCTCCCAGGACATCCTCACAGCATAACCTCACTCACTGCACTGAGGGAATGGTGAGTTTCAGGGGGCACTGAGATATTCCTGCCTCATCAGTTGTAAAAGCAAGGCAGCACATTGCCCTCCAAACCTCTCAAATCATTTGCTATGTAAGACCAGTACTCAGGGTTACTAAGTTGCATTTGGGGTTAAAGTTCCCAACAACCAGCAGGATAAAGCAGCTGCTTTCAGTAATACTGAGATCTCAGACTGGTAAGCATTCAAAACCAGCAGGAAAGGGAAAAGCAGGAAATATTTGGAAGACATACAGTTTCTTTACTGTAGTAATTTTGGGAGGGATTAATCTCATCCAGTTCAAATTAATCTGTAACTGAGATACCTTCAACCCTCTGTAGTCAGCAGAGAAACAGACTGTCCCAGGGCAGAAATGTCCTCATGTAGGTTTGATGCTCGTGGTGATGAGCAGAAGCGTGCTCTGGAAACATCAATTTCTCCCCAGTGACTAGAGAGAGCCCAGCACAGAGGCAGGCATTTTATAGGTGATACATTTTAGTGAGGGAGGATGAACACCAACCTCCACTCTGCTCACTAGGGTTTGATTTTCTCATCTGATGATCTCCTGCTGAGATTTTTGTACTTTCCCCCACCCCACCTCACCCCTTCAAGAAAATACGAGAGTAATTTCCACAGTAAGCAGTGGTGTGAGGGAGGCTGCTTACCTTAAACCCTTCTGGGGGCTTTTTACCTGCAGAGCTCAAAAACCTTTACCACTAAGCTGTCAGAAATGTAAGAGACACTTAACAGCTTGGGAAACTGAAGTACAAGGGACAGAAGTGACTGTAAAGGTCACTCAGCAGGACTGATTACACCAGGGAAACAATTCAGTCTTCCTGTGCCCTGTTTTAACGCTTTCTCTATTTACATGTGTGTGGTGCTATCCTGCCACATAGTCTGAGTTTTTTAAGGCCCTCAGCTTTGCAGGACAGGTTTGTGAACCTGTGTGAACGACACAGACCTATCCTGTGCTAAAGGACAGTGACCAGGTGTGTGTTGTCTTGACATCTGTTTGACCATATGATGTGTGAAGGTCTCCCCAAGGCAGAGCTGGGGCCCCATCTAGAGCATCCCATGACATAGTGTGGCCTGCACTGGGGAAATGGGGCTTAGAAATGCCTTTAAAACAAACAAAAAAATGTTTTGCAGGGAGCTTTTTAAGTTCAGAGAACCTTTCCCAGTGAACAGAAAAAACCCAAATTTTTAGGACAGTTTTTTAAACAAGACTGATTTACAGGGACCAAATGGAAAAAGGAAAAAAGGTGGTAAGGAAAAGTCCTTTAGAAGGATCTTAAATAGATTTTTCATTTACAAACAAATTTGTTCCATTTGAGTTTTTAAAATGTGTATTCTGGGATGGGGCAAATAATGTGTGTGTGTATGTATGAGCATGCTGTTGTGTATTTCGGTATCTATACACTGTATTAGTGTTTATATACTACAGAAGAGCCATTTATAGGCAAGGCTACTTGAAAGTCTTCATTTCAATATCCTGCCTTCAGTTACTTACAATGGTGCCAAACTTTTAACCATTTATTCAGATTTTTTCCATGCTACAGCTAATTTATATGTTTGATCGCTTTACTTACTTTCAGTACAGGCTGAAAGCATTCAGCTATTTTGAGAATGAAAGAGAAGGAAATTTATTAAAAAACTTTCTAAAATTACTTGGCTAGGTAGGTAATCCCATTTTGGAGTAGATAAATCCAGTTTGGATGGGACCATACTGACAGTAGAGATAGGAGTTTTTGCCCCTCTCTAAAAATCATAGAATCAGAGAATGGTTTGGGTTGGAATGGACCTTAATGGTCATCCAGTTCCAATCTCCCTGCCATGGCCAGGGACACCTTCCACTAGACCAGGCTGCCCAAAGCCCCATCCAATCTGGCCCCAACCACTTCAAGTGATGGGATATCCACAGCTTCCTCTGTGCCATTGCTTTAATTCATGTAGCTGAAAAGCCTCTGAAGAAATCTTGCTTTATGTGTGTACTGGATGGCCCCATTAGAGCTTGGCTGGCATGTCACCACTGAGCACACCTCCTGTTTTTACTCCTCAGACTCTTTAAAACCTTTGCTAAAAAGTTCTCTTCTATCCTACAGTTGCAGAGACTGGACAGAACAAAGGTGCTGTACTATTTACCTGGACAGGAGTGGAGTGAGAATCAGAAAGACTTGAATGAAGTTGAAGACACCATGATCTTGTCTCATGTGAGAAGTGCCCAGGAAATGTAAGGGAAAAGTAATGTAGCTATAAAAACGAGGAGCTCATACAGAACTGCATGTGCTCTACTCTCCCAGGCTTAGGAAAAAGGGAATTTGGAATGGCAGAAAACAGTTGATACAGTTTGGATGAGGCACCTTTGGCATCTGAGGAAATGGGAAGAGCTTGATTTGTCTCTCCTTGGACAATAGTGGCTGAAAAGACTATGATTTTTTTTTTCACAAGTTCATGGAACACATAAACATTGAGAAGGGAAACTTCTTAAAAGCTATTTAAGGTAAAGAGAATAATGCTGGCACAAGAACAAATGGACATAAACCAAGTACGAATAAATTCTGGCTGGAAATTAGGAAAAAAATCATTTGCAAGGATCAAAGGAATGAAGTTCTGGAGCAGCCTCCCTGTGGGAGTGTTAAGGAGAAGATTCTTCAGTTACTTATCCATAGAGCTTGGTAAATTTGTATAAAGTATTATACAATGTGGTTGCCCTTGCCAGCAGAAGACTAGACTCTAACTGAGGAGAGACCCCTTTCAATCCTATGTGTTTGAATTTTGTGTGCGATTCATTGTCTACATGCAACATGCTTGAGAGTATTTGAATGGACTTTCAGGATTTACTCTGGAATCTTCTTGATCGGGACCCAGAGAAAGTAAGCCAAGCATTTCAGAAAGAGGACGAGCAGAGCCAAAGCACGGCTCAGGAGAGGGGAGAGAGAAGAGAGGGAGTATCTCATAAGATTATGCCTCCCCAAAATATCTATTCCACCTCTTGAGTACTATGGGAATCCACGGTGTCCAGATGAGAGATAAGTACCTGCATATACCTAATAGGTAAATACCTAAAGTAGGGCAACTCCTACCTGCAATTTTATACTCCACTGTCTTTGCACTCTTTAAGTCTAAAAAGTAAGTTTGTCCCTTCCCACTAAGGAGAACGTAATCCCTGGTTCCTAGTAGATAAAGCTCTTCCAAGGAGCCAGAAAAAACTGTTTCCTGATGACAAATATTTCTTCACGATTATAGGAACATAGAAGTTTTCCAATGTTTACCACTACATTAGAAGGCTCATTAAAATTTTAATGCTGTGAGGTTTAAACTGAACCCCTCTAGTACAATGGTTTGGTAGGAGAGCAGACATTTTTAAGATGTATAGAGAAAGTAAACCATTAATTGAAAAAAAAAATAAACAGCAGCTGTCAGAGGACTTGGACCTTCAGAAAGCTGGAAAACAACAGAGATGCAAAAGCCAATACATCCAGGAGAATGGACCTGTAAGTACTACCACTTCTGAACTGGTTCACTGCACAGACACTTGACCATCACTTACACTACACAGATAGGATGGTACAATATTCCTCATTCCACAAACAGTGCACTTCAAAGCACTTGATGAAAAGACGATACAAAATAAACTTTATCCTCTCCTTTCCCCCATGCTGGGGAATAAAGCAAAGAGATCATCTTGTTTCTGAATTGCTTCTGAATGTCACCACAGCAGGATGGCTTAATCCTCAGAGATTTACACCACCATAATCTTGCAGCTCTGATTTCTCATAGCTAGAAGTCACCAATGATCCATTATTCCTGTTTGTGGTGTTAACTGTACTTGGGTGACTAAGAGAATTAAATACATGAACAGGGTTTTTTTGGAAAGGGGGAGGAAACCCTTTATGTGAGTTTCAAACTTAAGCCCATGTACGTGCTGCTGAAAGATTTTGAAGGGCATTCACAAAGATGTCAGGTCTGCCATGCAAGTGAGAGAACAGACCTGGGAAAAGTGAGTTAATTTTGAAACAGAGAAGCAAAGACCATCAGAGTCAAAGGAGACTGTGACCAGAAGTTATCCTGCAATTTTTAAGACTGTTGGTAAAATAATCTGCTCTTAATGATGTGTACAGTTAAAGCCTTCAATAATTAGTCCAATTATAAGCAACATTTACTGGTATTTCTCTTCAAGGCAAACCTCACTGCCACTTGAAATAAGACTTAGAAGAAAAGGCTGTTTAGTATCTTTCCTTCACTGTCAGTAGGAAAACACCAACAGATGTTCTTTATCAAGTCCCACAGACAGCAGCTGAGCTCTGGGCCAACCAGGACATGGCTGAATGCAACATGTGAAGATGCAAATTGAAGTTTGAGGCACATCAACCGCTATGAGACCTGCAGAAGGTTTTCTAAGACTTTTAAAGGCGAAGAGCAAAGCATCAGCTGATCCCTGCAAACTACAAAAGCTTGGTAAAGTGTCCCAAAACCAACTCAACTCTGAAACTACCACCATGATATTCTGTGGTGATGGGAATCCAGAAATCCTAAATCAGATGCATCCTCTAATAGGAAGGTTAAGAAGTTATTGACCAGAGCTTGTACACTTTTAACTGAGGGAACTGGCTTTGGTCAGACCTTCGGTTCTCACTTGCTCTCATGCTTCAGGAGCAGCCCTTGCAGCCACCCCTGAATTCTAATGTTGTTCAGCAACTTTAAAATTCAAACTAGCTGTTTATATATGCATCACTACAGTGTTAATGTGGTTAATGATTATTTTGGAAGAGTAAGAATTGATATTCAGTAATAGAAATTAATTACACTGATGTACCATCATATTCAATGATATTCTGGATGGAGAAACTCACTCTAAAATGAGCACCTCTTTTAATTATTATTAAAATAATAGGCACCTCTTCTCATTTTAAGCATTACCAGTGTTAATCAGGCCTCAGTTTAGAAGACTCTGAGTCTAGTTAGAGCTTCTTGGTTTAATTATGCTGATGTTTGCTATTGAAACTTGCTCTTCTATTTAGGAACAATTCTACATCTTCTCTGATTGGTTTATTGTAAAGCTGTAAGAAAGATTCAGCAGTAAATCAGGCTCACACTTTGACAACAGAGGATTACTGAGAAGGGATTTCAACCAGAAAGATGTTAATAATTAAGAAAGCCAAAAGGGCATGAGTAATTTAGTTTTGAAAAATGCACACCATGCAGTTAGCCAAGTAAAAAACCATGTACTTTTAATGTTTCAGCTATTGCTAATCTTTCCAAAACCAGCCATGCATAGAAAGAGACGATATTTTATTCTCAGTATGTTGCTTAACCTGTTACCCACTGAAGTACTCACAAAATATAATGTGTCTTTATTACTGGGCATAAAGGTGAGTCAAAAAGCTACCTGGAGGAAAAATGACAGCTACAGAAGACTAAGTTGAAAAAACTGGGCCACTCAATGGGCAAATCAGTACTGAAGGTTCCTTACTAGGGTCCGCAGGTTGATTTTTCATCTCTTCTATGCCCTCAATGCTTATCTGCTACTTTTTGATGCAACCTTCTCTAATACATACTGAGATGAAAAAGAGTCCTGGGGTTTTGAAACACGAAACACTGAGATGTGGAACATCAACAGTAGGTTTTGATTACTCTCCCCCCAGTGATGGCCCATATCTTCCTCTGAGGATGCCACAATGATTACTTCACAAGGGCACAATAAATGACTCTCTTTCCCTGATCTAAGAAAGAGAATGTATGTTTTTCTCCTAATTTAAATAAAGTCAAGCATGATTTTTTTGGTGCTAAGCAGTGAGAGAAAACTAACTACCACTGTACAATCAACTGATACATAAAGAGGGGTCCAAGGACAGCTACCAGTTGCTGCATTACACTGAAGATGGAAATGTTTGAACTATGGACATTTCATCATCATTAGTATTTGTCTGTTCAAACATTTTTCCTATTTGCAGTTGTTCCTGAATCTGCCTTTAATCCTCAATGAAAAAAAAAAAGAAAAACATTGAATTGCAAATTCACCCAGAGAAGTGAAGTCAGTAGGGCAACCATGTTTCTTGTCACACCGCACAAGCCCTATATAGCAAAGACTTCATTTTAACTGTACTTGAGGTCAATATTTGAGCATATCTGCTCTTCATCCTCAGCTTCTCACAGCTGTTATTTTTGATTGCTCAAAACCTGAAAAGAAGGATAATACTACAGAAAAAAATTGATCTGTTCAACCTGATTTTTTGGTTTGTTTAACCAGCAAACATATGATGCTTGCATGGTGTCAACACTGCATTGCTGTTACTGTCAAATCAGCCATGTAGAAAAATATTTAAGTCCAACTCAATCATATTTATTGTCAGATTGTTGTATTTAACCATATGCACACTATTTCAGTATTTTTCAAAAGCTAAGTGTGCATTGTGGAACTGTCTGTTTCTATTAAAAAGTCCTGAAGTAATTTAGCTCATTGTTCAGATTAATAAATAAATGTGATTTTTTTTTTTTAAAACAGCAGATGATCTCTGTTGTCTAACAGTTCCATTCCTTTTCTTCTTTATTGAAGAAATACCTGGGTGCTAGACTTTTGTGACACTTACGAACAGGAGCATAAGGTTGGGTTTTGTTGTAGTGTACATTAATGCAGCATCACTAATTTCTACAGATTTTGCAGACTTCTGCAACCAGAGGTTTTGGGATCATAACATTTCTGTATTAGGAAAAAACCCCAATATATAATTAGTCAAAGCTCCCATGTAAGAGTTGGCAGTTATGGATCAAATACATGAAGACTCCACATAGAAAATGCACTCACCTGTGTTACAAAATGGACCACAGACATTTAATTAAAACACATCATTGCACAGGGCTCCTGCTGTATTCACAGACACTTCTTTTCTCCTGACTTGCCTTACCTGAGTGGGATAGGGTGAGGATGAGAGATGATTTGGAGGGGAGGGCAGGGACAAGGAATGGGTAGGAACACTGATACGATGTTAACACAGGGTCACAGCACTTACAGAGGTATTTCCTACCTAAATGACTGGAAAGTTCACCCTTCCAGACATTAGGGACCACTTTGGTGACAATGAGGAAGAGATGCAACCTCAACACAGCATGTTCACGGTGCATTTTTTTAAAAAAGAAACACAAAGACAATAGGAAAAATAGGAAGGAAGAGCATACCTTTCACTACCTTATCCAGATAGTGAGCTTGGGAGATAAAAGACAGGACATTTAAGGTAGGATTGAATAAGTGCATTGCGGCTTACTACGAGACTGTGCAGGTGCTAGAAAGGCAAAGGAGAGTTTGCTGTGATACGAAAAGAAAAACCTTGATTATGAGGAGAGAAAAAACGGAAGAAGGGTGGAGCACAGTGCTCCTCAGTCAAATGGCTCGAGAAGGCTGTGTTAAGGCATTCAGTCATCTTTGCTCATTAAGATCAGGAAGAAAAACAGGAAAGTTATATATATATATATATAGGTATATTTGTATATGTGTGTATATATATATATCAGGATACTGCAATGCTCTGCTCATTTGCAAGTCTTGCTCCACTTTACTGACTGCTTTGCATTTCATTAGGAAAGCAGAGATATTTGAAAGCCCTCCACCTTACCTGATTGTATTATATTTTTCCACACAAAAAGGCACAGTTCTGTGACCTTACCAGACTGGTAGAGGCTTTCCCCTGGATCTTTCTAATGGTAATATACTGCATTTATGCAGCATTTTCTAGCCTCATATCAAATTACTTTACAAATATTAAATTAACCTCATGGCAACTCTACCACATAGGCAAATATTAATATAATATGTTCATTTCAAGGAGGGCTAAAGAAAAAGTAAAAAAGATAGGTGTCATGGGAACAGTCATGTACCCAATTCCCACTGAACACTGATTTGGAAAGGCACCTTCTTGCTGATTTTCTGGTGTCAATGAGAAAGCTGGTGGCAAAGACATGTCCTGCCTCAGAGAGCCCTGGTTCGTGCCAGCAGGCGGCACTCTCTGTCCTAACACCAGCTGGTCTTTTTTAATAAAAGAGAGGCTCTGAGTCTTGCATTTCTCTATTTCAATACCTACTTAAACATTATTTCTCTTGTTCTTTTGCCTGCTCCCTGCAATCTCAGCCTCAGCTGTGTCCTGGTACTTTTTGAAGAAGTTTTTGTTTCAGGTTCCTTCAGGCAGACTGTCCACCTGGGAGGTCATGGCCCTTGCAGGAATTATTTTTCCAACCTGTGAATGTAATGGATCTGTACAGGAACTATTGTCAGTAAGTGGAGAGGGCTGGGAGAGCTAACTTAGTGTGGGGCAGTTGTGAGGCTTGGCAAAGAGGTGAATTAATCATGTTGATGGGGTGGGAGCGATGCAGGAAGCACAGCATCACCATCTGCTTGGATGGTGGCTGAAGCCTAGGAATGTATCTCTTGGATTTTGACATCCACAGCAGCCCAACCTGTTAACTCAGGCAGTCACTGTGCAGCTGATGGCAGTGGAGGCAGCTGCCAAAGCCAACCATGTGTCAGTTACATATCAATGTTTTCTTGTAATTTGAAAAATAATGGGGCTTCCTACAGGAGTAGCAGGAAACTTTCTTTTCTAAACCCATACAGGTTGAACTTCTGGCATTAAAATATCAACTTATTCCCTACAGACACTCCTTTGGAATCCCTGTGGGCATATGGGACATGCTGAGAAATTATGCAGGAGTTCAAAAGAAAAGCTTTTCTAAGGTGTCCTCTGCACCACCACACTCAGCTCCATGTCACCACCCTACCCCTGGAAGCCACTTTAGAACTGCTATGGGAGGAGCTCCCATGCTCCCATGGCTGTTGGTGTTTTTTTTTTTTTTTTTTTTTTTTTTTTTTTTTTTTTTTTTTGTGTGTGAAAGCCCCCCTGTTTTATGTTTTACCAGCCTGAGCTAACTTGGTTTGCTTTGTCTGGAATGCAATGATAATGAGTACGTCTCTTGGCTCACAGAGAGGGAGGGAATGAAGAGAGAAGTGAGAGATGCTGCAGGCAGGTCCTTGAGAGGGACTTCTTTCCCACTACGCTCTCCTTCATTTCCCAAATATTCTTTTTCCCTTTATCTTTCCTACGAGATGAAGTGGACAGAGCCTCAGCAAAATCACTGGAGTTAAACTGAGATCACAGGAATGTAAAGGAGAGGAGAAAGTAAACATCCATTGCTGAACCAAGGACAGCATAAGAAGTTCATGATAAAGGGTCAGGGAAAACACTGCCTTTGAAGTTCATCTGTGCTTAATATTTACTGGCAAATATGCTGCCAAACTATCTAAGGCCAGATTACCTTCAGATTGATTCAAGATCATGTCAGAACAAAGCAGCAAGTGTGCATTTCCCACTGACTGCTATAACCATGGTCTTCTCTTGCTCAAAGGTACCCATTGCAACCAGGCAGTGTGAGTTCCAGAGGGTCACACAGAGCTCAGCTTCTGCTGTGGATACACTTGAGCAGTGACTGTTGGCCAGAGGGTAGAATCACAGAATCATTAAAGTTGGAAAAGACCTCTAAGATCATCGAGTGCAACCACTAACCCAGTATTTCTAGGTCCACCACTAAACCCTGTCCCAAAGCACCACATCCACAAGATAGGAAGAACCTTCCTCAGACACTGGTAGACTTATTTTTTCTCTTGGGCCATGCATGGACTGAGTTGCTTTATGGATTCAAAGGGCAGAAGTGATGCATTAGAAAGCTGGGGCAAAGAGACCAGGATTCACCTGTAAAGTGCCTTGTCTGGATTCCAGCTGCTCCAGCAGAAATGGAGAGGCACTGATTACAACCTCAGCTATTCAGAACACATGTGATTATTTATGCAAGAAGACTGATGAAAGGCAAACTTAAAGGGGCAGATTTCTCAAAAATCAGAGTTTGGCTATGTAAAACAAACCCCAGGCTGATGGAGCCATAAGCAGAAGCCGGCGTGGGACAGGCTGTCTGCCTGTCTGTCTGGGCATTGTTATTGCATACATCACCCATGCGTGCCAGGACCAGATTTCTGAAAGGAGTTAAAACATGCAGCTTTTTGTGGAGATCAATGGGGATTAGGCACTGAGGTGCTTTGAAATCCTGCAAGGTGGGCTGTGGAGTGTTTGGAGAGCTAGCTGCTGGCCCCTCAGGTCTCCAGAGACTCTGGATTATTTAGCTGCAGCAACTGAACTTCCAGAGATGGCTTTGGTCTTGTGTCCAGGCTGTTCAAGGGTAGTAACTCCACATGCAGGGAAGCCCTCTCTGCCATTATTTTTCTAAATAACCCTGTATGAATCATATAAGCTGGAGAGGGAGTTTTCACAAGGGTTTGTAATCAAGCCCCTGTGAATCATAGGACAGGGGAAAACAACCTTAAGCTGAAGGAGGACAGGTTCAGATTGGGTATTAAGAAGAAAATGTTTTACTATAAGGGTGGTGAGGGACAGGTTGCCCAGAGAAACTGTGAATGCCTCATCCCTGAAAATGTTCAAGACAATACTGAATGGGGCTTGGAGCAACCTAATCAAGTGAAAGATTCCCTATCCATGTCAGGGGGGTTAGAACTAGATGATCTTAAAGGTCCAAATAATTCTGTGATTCTATGATTTTTTATTAAACTCAGGAAATTTTCTCTGCTGCTTCCTGTGAGGCAAACCCTGAGAGCAGCCTACTACTGAGCTGAGCTGCCATTTGGCCTTTCAGAGCCACAGTAAGAGGGTTTATTTTATGTTTAAACTCAATGCTCCTAAAACCCACCATGGTCCCTGGATATAGTTTGGGCCAGAACAGAAGAAACTTGAATTCCTGCAATGTCACTAAGTAGGGATGAATTTGGAACACACTGGAGAACCCATCATGGGAGTCTGGCACTGACACTGTTGTCATGGTGTGTTCTGTTGCTTTCAGAAACAGACGGAACCCTTCTGCTGGGTTTCAGGATTCCTGCAGTTAGATAATCAATTTTATGCTCTACTCTCCTGCACCAAGTTTGCTGAATTGGGATGATGAATGCAAGCTTCTGCAACAATTTCCTAGTTGGGAATTAACTGGGGTTACTCTAATGAAATCTCTCAATGTGAGCAATCGAGACAGTCCATTCAGTGACACAACTCTTTGTAGGAGCACACAAAATTAATCCACTGGGATCAGAGTACCTTGAACACCGTAAGAAAGAGCCTCCTATGACCTACAAAACAAAAGGACGTCTTACTCTCACACATGCTTGACAGGAAATGGGAGAAGTGTCCCTTACTGGTATTGTCCATTTTTACCATGTTACCTGCACACACGGCAATACTGGTAAAGCATCACTTCAGCAATGGGGTTTTATGCTTGTCAGTGCTAAAGCAAACCGGGCCATGACACAGACACATACGGAATTACCATCAACAGAACAATTTGCCATGCAGGGAAATTACACAAGGACGAGGGGAATGCTTTCCACATACTTAATGTAATTCAAAGTCAATGTCCTTTCATTTGTGCCAACATAACTAGCTTATTACTCCTGCTAAAGCCATTCAATTTTCTTGGGTATTTACAACTTTGCCAAATCTCCTTTACATTCTACACATTTATCAATGAAATATTCTGTAGGAAATAGTGTTTACAGCTTCAGAGGCAGGAGACTATGTTCAAATTTGTTGCTAAATCACCATGCAAGGAGATGAGGAGGGGGGAAAGTGAAAAAAACCCAGAATTGCTCCAGCACTCTGAGTATCAAAGAATGATTCCCAAACCAAGGCTGTGCTGCAACAGGAAGGTAGCAGCACACAAAATAAGAGTGTGCACCAGTAAAATCTCAATGCTGACTGCATTGCAGTGCTGGCCTTCCCCATGATAACACTTATACTTAGAGTGAGGAATACTACAAATGAATTTAATTACCGTGAAAGGTAAAAGCTTGTTGTTCGAAAACAGTCCAGGCATGTCAGCTGTGTGGAGAATTATCATATACTGAACTAATGGCATTTTGGTTTTACAGCAGAACTAATAAAATGGCACTAAGGGGATGAATCAGGCTTTTTTTTTTTTTTTTTCCCTGCATAAATAAGTTCCATATAAAACTGTCCCCAGGATTTGGGGCCTTTTGCTGAATGTTTTTTTAAAACTCTTTCATGAATCTGTGTTGCTTTCCCAATCAAACTGCTTGAATAAAAGGCAATAAAATAATATTATAGAAAGAGAGGATTTCAATTAACACAGGACTGCTCTCTTTTCATTTTAAAGTAATTTAGGAAAGGTGGGTTTTTCAGTCCCTTTCTCAGGAAAAGAAATGAAAGCTGCTAGGGACATCGACAAGAAAGCAGAATGCAATGTCTAATGAGACAGAGGAAGTTTTAAAAGCTGGATATTTTTCATTAGGGGGATGCATGTGGAGACCATAATGTGATAGGGTGACATTAGCATAAATAGATGATAAGTAGAATTGAGCCACAGATATGGTTTGTACCATTATCCTAATGCTGAAATTAAAATACTGAGATCAGGCTTCATTTCCTGTCTTTGCGTGTGCAAATGCACCTGGTGTTCAAGCAAGGGAAGTGATGTCTCATGTAACTAAGCTGCTAATCCTCACAATAACTATGCTGATATTTGCCCGAGTATTGCTAGTGGTTAGTCTTGATGAAAGGTGAGTTTTAGTTATCATGACATAATCAAAGTAACATAGAAGTAAATTTTCTTGTGTTTAAAATAAGCTGATTAAAATGAAATGACTGGAGGAGAATTTTCATTCTCGAACAATTCTTCTTAAGTCAATTGGAATTTTTCAGGTCAATACAGGCATTACTGAAAACAGAACTGGATTCACTAATTTAGTTTCCTGTTAATATACAATAAAAGGTATCTGGGGAGTTTAGGGTTACTGATTTTATAGCATGACCACGGAAAGGGAACAGAAGAGGCTGAATGCATGACAATCAGAAAGAAGGAAGAAGGGAAAATGCATTAAGTAGTTAAGTGAAAGAAGTAAAAAGGTGAAGCCGAGGCAGTTCATTAATGATGCTGCAAATTGCTTAATATGAGAACTGAACCTCTTTGCATGATTTAGGCATATTGTTGGCTACTTATTAATAATAACATCAATAACGAGACATGACAGAGAGCTCATGAGTAGTGCTAGTGCATGAAGAATACAGAAGCAAAGTGAGAGGGAAGTGAAATGGTTAGAAAGGCAGCCAAACAGATAAGGGATAAGCAAGATAGAGTTAAATACCAGCCAGAAATCATCTGACTGCAGTTTCCTCTTTTATACCGGCAAGCAAAGTGACAGTGCAAATAATGTAGCAAATAAAAGGAAAGAAAACTTAAAATCAGATGCATGTTTCTAAAAATGTTGTCACCATAGTGCAGAGGAGTCTTGGAGGCCAGAGAAAGGCCTCTCAAGAGAGGTAAAGTGGGATGTTATTAAAAAAAGCTTCTAGCTGACATTTAAAGGCTTGTCAAACACCACACAGGTGTACTCCACGTCTGATAATAAAATATATATATAGCCATGTCACCAACAAATGAAAGGACATTTTGTCTTGTTCCCACACGAAAATGTATGATACCAGAATTTGAATCCAAGAACAAAGGTGCTCATGCTACACTAAGTCACACATATTCCATTAAGCATGCGCCTTTTCTCCTCCCTGATCATCAATTATTCTCTTAAAAGGAGTTGGGTTTTCTTTCTCCCTACCAATAGTGCAGTGCTCTCCGTTCCAGCCCGGGCTGCATTCACACTTGCCGTCCCGGCAGGTCCCGTGCTCATTGCAGCGTGGGTGACACGCTCGCTGATCACAGGCTGTGCCCATCCAGCCCTCCTCGCAGCGGCAGGTGCCTCCGACACAAATGCCATGTCCTCCGCAGTCCGCTGCACAAATCTCTGTGGGAGAGGAGACAACAGAGAGGAGGGGATATGGGTGGAGAGAGAGAAGGGAGAGGAGGAAAATGCAGAGAGTTATTGTTAAGAAAAGCAGACACACTTCACTACCTCGCCTTACGGGGCAATGAAAGGAATTCCTAGAGCTCATAACGCTAATCCTCCCTGACAATAAGAGTCTAATAAGTATATTACAAAAAAGAGATGGACATGGATTGCAAGGGTCTGCTGTGATTGATCCTCCTATTTGCTTTCTAATTCTCTTGCACTCCCCTCAAGCTTTTGTGATGCTCAAATTCAAAGGGGAAGGCTATTCCAATAAGCAGAACGGAAGTCACATTTAATTAAAATCTGGTTAAGTGTGGAAACAATGTGCTGATAAACTACTGATGCTAGAGTTAAGTGCTGGCAAAGCCTGTTTATGACTTCTTAAACCACGGTTTCGGGGAGGGGATTCATTAAAATCCTTCTTCTCTCTTTAAAATTAGGAAAGGGTATTTCTACTTCTACCAAATCTACACATCTTCTGTGTCCCTATTCTCCTACCATCCTATTAAAAAGCTCCTCTCAGACATTCAGAGGTATAACAGTATCTTTTGTGAGCCACATGCACTGGAGCTGAGTGGATGGTGCTTGTTCCCAAGTCTTATCAGAGTTAATGGAAGCACAGTCACAGCCAGATATTTTGGTACTTACCTCCAAAAAAGCAAAGAGCTAAAGGATCTTGCCTTTTCAGGGATGATGGCCTTCCCAAACCTCCCTGAGCCACAGCAGGCCTGAGGACACAGGCATAATATTTTTCCCGAGCACTAGACTTCTGTCTAAAACCTGGCATAGCCTTGGCATGAATTTGGGAGACCTATTTTTATCTACGTTGTATTTGTCTGGAAAAACAGAGACTTGGTGGAGAAGAGATACCCATGAATCAGGTGGTAAAGTGCCTGTTACCACCATTACTATACAGGATTGATTTCAAGGAAAAAACAAGGCCCAAATACTGATGCAGTGTGGCACTGCAGATGAAATGAAATGAATCTATTTCTTCTCCAGACTCATTACTTGGCTGCTACTTTACATCTCTCATAAGCCACCCTGACTGCATTCTCCCTTCCTCAGCTGAAGGAGAGGCAGTTCACAGTATTTCAGCCTATGAGGTCTTCTCTCTGACTTCAGCCTGGGGCTTCTAAATTCCCAAATGTTTTGACCTCAAGCCTTCTGCTTCACTGAACCATTTTACAGATAAGGACACAGCTCCTTTCGGGGACATGAAGATGTGAACAGAAATGCTGAGCAGGGCTGGGCTGGAAGCTCAGAAAGGGGTACTAGGGTACTCTACAGTGCACATTTTTCCTCTGTGTCACTGGCTGCATATAAAATATTCAAAACTTCTCAGCCTGCATTAACATCACACCTGACTGAAATTCAGAAGTATATAAGTTGCTTTTAGTCTTTGAATACTCCATTTGCAGGACACTTAGGCTATTCAAAAACTTTTGATGTGCTCCTAATATAGGGCTGGAACATCCACTTCAGCTCCAGGAGTGAAGTGGTGCACCACAGCAGAGAGCTGCAAGGTCTTCAGCCCCTTATGATGAAACGGACTTAGGATGAAAAGGATCAGAGAGTTCTTGGACAATGGTAATTTATGATAGGAACAACAGTAATGCCTTGCATGTCTAGAAAACATCTCATTTTTCATACGTGACATGAGAACAATATCTAGCTCTTGCTTACCAAAAAGCTCAGGATGGTGGAATGCTTTCCAGTTTCCAGTTAAACTCCTTTTACTGCAGCATTGTGGATTTAGTCCTATATGTTTAAGTCTCTTAATGAAAGAGCTCTGGAGTTCAAAAGGGCTTAAGACACTCAGGAACTTTTCTGTATCATTTAGAATCAAACTTGCAAAAGTATTTGAGCATCTTGGGTACTCAAACAGAGCATGTGCACACACCAGGTGCTGTTGAGATGTAACAGAATCTAATGTAGGATTTATTGGAAGCAGGTAGAAATTACACTATCAAACAATTAAGGCATGGCTGAGGAAGGGCTCGAGATACTGTCAGAAGTTTTTACTTTGCATCTGGCATCAAGACACAAATTTTCACAGCTCCTAGCTGTGAGGGAGGTAATATCACACTAAATACTGGATAAGAACATAAGGGATGGACAATTATTGACTTGCTGAAGGGCTGGAGCCCAGACGTGAGTTTTCTACTTTTTTCTCCAACTGCCAGACAGCACCACAATGGAGTGTGGGCTGGTCAGGGTGGTGATGAACACACAGGACCTGCAAGTTGGTTAATACAGCAGTAAAGATAAGTGAATTTGGTTCTCCTTGCCTGACTTGATAAACGAAGTCTGGGGGACGATAAAGGAAACAGCAGATAAAAAAATCTAAACCTAGATTTATGCTGCTAAAATTTCAGCAAGCTGAGAAGAAATACCTTGAGAAAGTACAAAGTACTGGTATTTAAGGCCAAACTCCAAAAATTATTGTTGTAGCCTCTGGTGCTTTTCAGCAAGCTTTTACCAGAGGGCTACTCTAGTTAGACTGCAATCCCTTCTCTGGTTATTAGCTTACATTCTTTATTCATAAGCATTGAACTTTGATTTCCGAATATTAAATCAGATGTAATTTTTCTTGCTCCCAGTTCACCAAGCAATCCAGAGGATGCCAGCTTGGTCACTTCACACCTTCCTTACACCCTGTTCTCCCTCTTTGTAAAAGAATTCCTCCTTATATCTAGTCTAAATCTACCCTCTTTGAATTAAAACTATTATCCCTCATCTTATCACTACAGGGTCTATTAAAATGTCTGTCCCTATCTTTCTTATAAGCCCCATTTAGGTAGTAAAAAGGCCACAACAGTGTCCCCCCAGAGCCTTCTGTCCCCCAGGCTGAAAAACCCCAACTGTCTCTGTCCCCACAGCAGAGGTGCCTCAGTCCTCTCATTATCTTTGTGGCTTCCTCTAGACTTGCTCAAACAGGTCTACATCCTTCTTTTGCTGGAGACCCCCATGACTGGGTCCCAGGGCTGGATGCAGCACTCCAGGTGGGGCCTCACAAGAGTGGAGGGGCAGAATCCCCTCCCTTGCCCTGCTGGCCGCACTGCTTTAGATGCAGCCCAGGGAATGACCCATGCTAGGTCATGTCCACCTTTTCACCCTCCCCAAGTCCTCCTCCTCAGGGCTGCCCTCAATCCCTCATCCCCAAGCCTGTATGGATGCCGAGGGTTCCCCTGACTCAGGTGCAGCACCCTTCAGATAAAGTAACCAAGGCATAAAGAAGGAAAGTGATGGATCCACAGGTAAATGTGAACTCTGAGACAGGCGCATGAACTCCTTGATGCCCCAATATGCATGCTACAGGTAAGATGGAAATATCAGATGCCTACTGATTGGTGGTGGAGAAAAAAAACCCAGAGATAATAGGAATAGTGACAGTTAGAAGCCTTCCTGGAGTTATTTAAAAGTGTCAAACCAGGATAATGGAGTGCATTAAAAAATGGGGAAGAGAGAAAAAAACATTTTCTGAAAAGCAGAGTTTCAGTGCAGTCATTCCTATGAAAAAGGATGGAAAATCCCCTGGGACATTTACATCTTGACTGAAATATTTCTCAGACAACATGCTGCCAAGGAACAGTCTTGCACACGTGGGCCAGGGATATGCACTGCATAGTATAAACAAACAGATCTTAGGCTAACCCAGAACGGGAATGCTGGGAACATTTTGCGTTTCATCTCCCACCCAGCTGAGACCCCAGCCAAATCACCACCCATGCACACAAAAGCCTGCAGGTTCCAGGTTATGAATGTATAATTCATATATAATGCATATATAAGGTGGTTTGGATTCCCAGGCCCCAAGAGCTGTAATATAGACTCTCAGCTGTGAAAAACACTTGTGAAGCAAACTACTTATGACAGTCTCCCTAAAATGTAGTTTAATTATTTCTGACAGGAAACCAGGAGCCAGGAACTCTCAAAACTAAATCTTCCATTTAGCTGCCAGTTTAAAGATAGGTGGGTACCCTACTATTTAAATAGTCTTACAACACACAACCTGCTACATGCCCTGGTCCTTAACAACACAGCCCTCTTAAATGTTCACAGGTTTCTAATGGATGATTAAACAGTCAGAGTAGCTTTTACTTTTCTGGTGGCACTCAAAGAAATGATCAAAATGGATTTCAGATTAAGCTTCCACTTAAATACACGTCTTTTTGGACAGAATAAGACAGCTAAGGCTGTTTTACAGAAAAGGGCAGGTGAATTGTTTCTTTGTCATTCAGTCCCAGGGACAGAATTTGTCACCTCTGTTCTTATTACAAGCTGCATTTTTTTGCTACATTTCCCAATTCTGCTGTTAAAATTAGAGGACATGATTAGCTACCATCTGAGCTGCATGAGCAAATGAGAAGGAAAGCTTTTAATTCTCCTATTACAGTATTCACAGACTGGCCAGCTGCACTATATTGCTCCTGCCTATTTAAGCTTAGTTAGAATGCTTTGCCTGTGCATAAAAGACCTGCCTGTTAAATATTTTCACACCAGCTGTTCCCAAAAGGTGACTAAATATTTCCTTTCATCTTTAATCTCATCCAGTGTTTGTATGAAGAGCTTATCCACTCCTTATCCTTTCCTAGAGGTGCACTGTGTTTTACCTCATCTCACAGGGCAGCTCTCAAATCTGTTTGTAGTACCTTGAAGAGAGGGGATCCTATGAGTAAATCTGCTGCCCAATTCTAAGTGCAAATATGAGGCTTAATGTCCTGAAACAGTACAATCAAGCCAAGCATCTCTGTGAGAAACACCTGGACTTTGAGTATTACCTTGTATTTTGCTCCCTGATGTTTGTACTTACCGCCGGGCAATGATGGATGGTAACTGATTAATGGATGCAGACTTTTTTCTAAGGAATCAAGTTTGTATCAACGTTCCCATCTGGGGTTATGGTCTTGGAGTGATGTCTTGCATTGCCTGAATCTCACCTCATGTTATATCAGTCTTACCTGAAGAACTGAACTGAGCCTAATTGCCCTCTGTGGGTCAATCAAGGAGAGAGAGTTTCAGAGGATGATGCACTTGAAATCTCTTTCAGGGAGTATTTCTGGAGCAGACAGTGCTCAAGGCATTGTTGAGCTTGGGGTGGTTCATCCAGAGGTCTCAGGTCATCATAAACATTATTCTTAGGAAAGGATAATGCTATTCCAATAAGATTCTGCTTATTTTTCATGCAAATAATCAAAAAAGTTCATCTTCAGTTCCAGGACCTGCTCATCCCCACCATGAACCAGCCCATTATTGGGGCTCAGAGGAACCTGGTCTAATGGAAGGTGTCTCTGTCCATGGCAGGGGTGTGAGAGTCACTTTCAACTCAAACCATTTTGTGATTCTATGAGCTCAGACTCAACTGCCTGCTGGCTAGTTTATAGACAAGTTTTTTTTTCTCCTCATTATCTCCTCACGATGGGGGGAGAGACCTCCCTCTGGTCTGTTAAAACTGCCTCAGAATTCTTCAAGGCTCTCTTAAAAATCCTAATCCATCTTGAATCTTACCCAAAATCATGACAGTGGCTGCTGATGTGCCTTAACTTCTCTGCAGTGTGTTGATGAAAACTGTAATGTAATTTTATTCTGTCTCTATCAGCATGTCTCTCTCTGTTGTCGTTCACTTAAAGTTTAAGAATCTCAACTATCTGAGGCCAAGATTATCCTTTTTGTTCTGCATTTGCATTCTGCCAGGTATAATGAGGTCACAGTCCATTAACAGCACTTCAGAAGTTAGAATACTAAAGCAATTACTCATACTAATAAAAAACTTGTACCTGCTTCTTTCTCTCCTTTTTTTTTTTTTGCATATCCTGCTAAAAACTGACATAGATCTGTCCCGTTAAGAACAAAAAGTCTGCTATGTTGCCTTTGATATTTCAGAAGAAAAGTGGGAAAAGAAACCTATCAAACACTAACCCACCAGTGCAGTGCTTTGTTCGTGGCCCTTTTTAATTGATGGAACAGACACAAGAGCCTCCAACGTAGAAAACAGCATCGTTCAGAATTTCATATTATTTTCACATTACATTAAAGACTGGAGTTGGGAAAGGGATAATGATGTTAATTTGTGATTCATTTCTAGCAAATCCATTTTTACATGTTTACTCCTATCCCCCACACAGCCTCAAATTGGCTTGACAACAGTTTAAAGCTTTCCAGCTTAGAGAAGAGCAATGCAGATAAAAAATTTTCTTTAGCATTCATGTGATGCAGACTCAGAGATTTAGCTGCTTCTGACCTGTCTGCTAAATCCTTTAATAAACATGGATTTAGTGCTAAAATATAAGATCAGGTGAAATTGCTCAGAGCTTCCTGAAAACTGGGTCAGTTCCACTGACCTTCAATATATTAATAGAAAATTTAATAATTAAAAATCTGCCTTAACTGGGATTTTCCTATTTCAAGTTGGCTCATTGAGGCCATTTCCAGCATCAGACAGCATTTTTTCCCAGAAAAGCACAGGAGAGAAGCATTGTACGGAGCTAAAAGGCTTTGTTTGGTGAGGAGCTAAGCCTTGTTTTCACAACTTGCTTTAGAAGGTAATTTATGGGGAATATCTGGGAAAAGCAAGAAATATAAAGATACAGGGGAAAAAAACAGAAGGTGCATGATCAGCATGATTTAGATAGCAGTGAAGTGCTAAAGACAGTCTACATAACGAAACACATTTTGCAGTTTTATGAAACTCTCATTCCTATGATTTGATAACTCTGTAGTGACATGAACTCCTGTGCTGATACTGAAGAAGACATAAAGCACATTAGCTTTTAAAACCGTTCTTTGTACAAATGTTATAAGGAAAGGATCAAACTAGGGAGCAAGAAAAAACCTGAAAGAAGAAGTGTGGATTTTCTGTCACTGCCAGTAGCAGATCTGTAGCATGAAATCCCTGAAAACCATCCTGGTTCAGTAGCAAACAGGGAATGATTGTGTAAGTTCTGTCCATGTCATTCATTGAGGGACATATTTTTACCTTCAGAGATCATGTCCTGAAAGCAATGTCTACATAATTTAATGCCTTTAAACAAATAATCTGTTTATCTATTTTAAAGCATACATCAAATATGTAAATATTACTAATGTTGAAATAATAATAATTATTTATGTCTATAAATAGAAACCCTGTCCTTTTATGAGCATAATTAAACTTCTGGTACTGACATGACTCTGCTCCACTCAAGGGCCCCAATGTGTTTGACACAGCTCAGTAAAATTAATACAACTGAAAGGTAACAGCTATTTATTTTCGTCACATGGATGAGGAAATCAAGATTAAAGGATGCTCTCTAGAGACTGAAAATGAATCCATCAGCTTTGCTATCACCCCTCATCAGGAAGAACACTGACCTTCAGCAATGGCTGTGAAATGTGACTTGGACACCTGAATTTTCACCTCCTGAATACGAAGCCCTGAGGAGCATCCCGGAATGCCTGCATTGGGGAATGCATATCCTGCATTACAGTGACCCTAACCAGGACAGTTGGCCTGAATGCTGGTTCTTGCCAGCTCTCCAGGAGGACTGAGTACAGGTCTTCAATACATGTGCAGGAGGGATAACTGCAACTCTGCACTTGCAGGAAAGACTGGGTATGCGCAAAGGAGATGCATAAAACACATTCAGAACAGAAGAGGAGAGAGTTTCCACTCTAAGTGGTTGAGCTGTATCTTGGAGAAGGGTTGGTGGAAATCCCTAAAGGAAAGGACCCATCTCTGACCCTCAACTACACACAAAAGATTAACGCTACTTCACGGTTTTTCCCAGTTTACTCCTACTATTGAATTCTTTGCTGGCATAAACAGCTTTGTGTTTAAATGAAATCCTTCTGCAAATCCCCTTCTAGATCTCATTTCTCCCTGCAGATCTGAATCAGGAACCAGGGTGCCTCTGAGACGCCTAATTCGGAGATGAATAAATAGCCCACAGAGCAGCTCCTCACCTGGTGAGGAGCAGATCCAGGAGATGTGTCCATAACTGCCCTGGAACCTACCCTCCATCTCCAAAATGAGTAATAAAGGCATTTGGTATAGCAATAAACAGATGTATGTCTGTCCTCCAAGAGTGAGCCTCCAACTCTGTAAGCAAACAGGATTGAGCATAATGGGATTCTTGGGAATTCTTGCCAAGTCCAGAAACAGTAACAGTGGGAACAAGAGCACAATGTACACCATCAGCTGGACAATGTACACTGGTGCAGCTGGGATGTCTTTTAACAATGTATTGCACTTCGAAGAGCAATTTCAGCTTGCTTCATATTTGCATAAAGGTCTTCTAGTTCCTGTCTGGAAAGCTGTAATTTTGTGCGATGAAATTCCATTAAACTGCTGTGGTGCTTTTTATCAGCTTCTAGCTTCTACAGTATTAATACTCTACTTTCATCTTTGCTTTAAATGCTAAGGACTGACCATCAAGTTGTGTCTAAAGCATGTCCTCTATGGCTGTGATTTACTTTTGTACTCCTGTCAAACTTCCATTTATTTATTATTATGAACTCTACTTTAAACTGTCTCTTGTTTTTGAATAGCAGGACACAAAATGCCAGGTATTGTCAGGCTTCAGTCTTGGAGCAAAGATTTGTTGAATAAAAATAAATATCCCAAAGTGCAGGATTGTATTTTTCTCTTTGATGCTTAATTGAATCTCTATGCTTTCTGGGATGTGTTAAAGCTTCCCAGAAAAGAAACAATTCCTAATATATTAAATGAAGTTCCTAAGAAGGATTCTTGTCTGGGCTAGTTTTAATTTCCTCTCTGTCCATAAGGAAGAGATAATTTGACAGCAAAAAAGCTCATGCTTAAGCTCATGCTGTTTTGCTCATGCTTAAAAAGAATGGGTTTCTTTTCCAGCTCTGTAAATTTTGGTTTTTTCTAAAATAAATTTAACAGATCATTTACAAATGTGTGTCCTGAAGTGATTGCAAGCTAGATTTGCTTGGGATTCCCTTACTCAGAGCTCAGTCCCAATATGGATTCCTTTTTCTTCAGACAACATTTTGCCAAAGAACATAAGAAACAAGAAAATCTTATTGTTATTCATCTTCTCCAAAAGGAGACACAGAACATGCATGAAACATGCAGGGCTGACATATCCAGAAGTTAGATGTGTATCTATCAACACAAATGGGATACAGCAGTAGCTGTTCCAGAAGGTTTTTGTTTGCTATGCTGTTCATATGCCTCAACACTGATCTGAAAGTATCACCTTTACTGAAAAGCAGCAGAGCTCTCTCCAAAGAGCTTTCTAACTTTCGTCTGTCAACATCATTAGAAACTGCTCTCTAGTGCAAATTGTAAGGATAGTTTTTAGAGTATAAACATCTTGTAATTTGGAAGGGGGCAGAGAGAATATACTAATTCCAGCGCATCCACTTTAGACAGCTTATTAAATCATGGATTTCTGGCTTTTAGTAGACATCAATCCACTATGTGATAACCATTGGTCTTATATTGTCTTTTTCCTGCTTGGTTTTGATGTTATTCTGTTTTACTGATTCACAGACAATTTTCCTTATTATCTAACCTTGGACATTCTAACTTAGAATAACACATAGAGTCATAGCATGGTTTGGGTTGGAAGGGACATTAAAGACCAGCTGGTTCAACACACTCCCCTGCCCTGCCATGACCTTCCCACAGAACAGTTGCTCAAAGCTCCATCCAACCTGGCCTTAAACACCTTCAGGAATGAGGTACCCACAGCTTCTCTGGGAAACCTAGTTCAATGTCTCAAATATGATTTCATGAGGCTGAAAACAACCAATAAACCTTTACAGGAACTCTGATTGTGATGAGCTCCAGTTGGGTTGGAGTGTAAGGTCACAGTCACAGGAGATATCTACCTACAACAGCACGGAATTGACTGAACAGCATGGAATTGACTGAACTCCAGTGGAGAAGCCATGACATGGAACCTACAACCATCCTAGCTGAGCCATGAATAGCTTTATCCAGCATAATCAAGGTAGATCATGGCAGAGACCGACTCCACACAAGTATCTGCCCTGGTGATATTGTAGCAGTTATCCTGGTTAAAAGTAGTAATAGTCAGCAGCAGAGGTCTAGATTCAAAAATTAAAAGACTCCTCCCTTCAAAGGCAAAGTCAGAGAAGAAGCAAAAATTTGGTCATCTGAGATTAGTGATACAAATGTAAAGTTCTTAGTGATACAAGCAAACATGCTAATTGCTCAGTCATCCTCAAAACATGGTATTTTAACAGTACTCTGCTTTCAATATGGCATTTAGTATCTAGTGGGTGTTGTGAATTTTTTCAAACCAGTCACATTAATATGAGCCCCACTGACTCCAGTACAACATGGCTGTTTGCAGTCAGAAAAATCTGCAACACAAAGCACAATTGATTGAAACAAAAAGAACTTTTGAGCTCATGGTGTGACTGCTGAGGTCACACTTAGAGATACGGAAGAATGCTGAACTGAAACTGGCATGTTGGGAATTAGCCCTAATCATTGCAGAAAACAAATAGGGGATGGAATAGTCTTCCAACTGCCCTTTGTAGGGATCCATAAATTTTCAGTGATTACTGCTGATACAAGAGAGAAGCTTTGCTCATCACAGAATGCCTAAGGTCAATGAGAACCAGGGACTGCTTGTTACACTACTGGACACACACTATTCTCAGCCTGAGACATGACCTAATCAGAGCAAAAGCTTTGTGATCTAATGGTCAGAGACAGACTGATGATATCATTGCTTCCACTGGTTTTGGCCAAGTCTGAAATGACAGCTAGAACACAAGTTTTCAGTTCCTTCAATCTTCCTTTTGTCATTGTGTCTGACCAGGACTGTATGGACTGCTACAGAGAAATGGTTAAAAGTAAGATCCTAAACACATCCCAGAGCTGGCAGAAGTTTGATGCATCTCTGGTTGGCTAAGGAAATGTCCTAAAACAATTTCTCAGCTATTATACTTAAAGTAGGAATCCATATTTGAAAGGCAAGTTGTATTTTCTATCTTAGTGGGAGTTCTTTCCCTCCCTTTATTATGTCCCTTTCATCTGCTGAGCACAAAGACATTTGGACTTTTGAAGAACTGGACTCACCACAAAAATAACTACAGCCCGTTTCAACTATTATCTTTTTTTTCCACCACATCAGGCTCTCCTTACACACATTTTTAATAAACGAAAGGAAAGGGAGTAAAAGGATATTCAAATGAAAGCCTCCCTGAATACTTTTATTTCAAAGGTTTGGGCAGATTTTAGTCTTTTATTGCATTTTTAATAAAAAGCTTAGAAGACTTTAGAGGCTAAGTTCATCTTGGCAATGGGTAGGCTAAAATCTGTACTCACGAACTCAACTACATTAAAAAAATCATGTTTTTCGCAACAATTGTTCTTATTAACACTGTTCATTCTTTAGATTCACTAATTTCTTCACAATCCACAAAGCAGATATCCGCCAGGCTGAGCCTGAGAGAGCCTTGTGTGTGCACTGGTCTGTACGTACTTTTCCCTTAGAGAGAAAAGTTACTTCTCTCCATACAAAATGGGGAAGATCACAAGTTCAGAAATCAGCATGTTATGTTTCTGCAAGGCAGAGGATGAAATTCCTGCTAGTACAAAACATTTCCTGGCTTTCAATGACCATTAAAGGACCAAAGTAAGGCTTTCAGGGATGAGTCTGCAATTTAGGTATTGAGTCAGAACAGATTTTGATGGTATCTTCTGAAGACCAGCCTTGAAGACACTGCGCTACCAAAGTTTCAACTGCCCCAGACTAATGTTTCTCACAGCTCTGCCAGGGTAGTGAGATGAACAAATTACAAGCTGAAGGAAGAGAAGTCAAGGTGGCCTTTGATTACATAGCTGTGCCTGGTGAGTTTTTCTAAAGTGATGAAGATGTTTACCAATTTCAGGTGTTACATCTTGAGGCTTAGTTCTCTTGTTCTTCCTCGTCTGTTTTAAAGCTAAGAAAAAGACAAATCAGCAACTTCTTAGGCATTAAAAGGAGTCTTGGTCTGTAGTATGGTACAAGCCTGTATCATGTTAGAGCTGATGTTAGAGCCATCTTTTACAGAGACATTTTTATCCCTGAAGAAAATGACTGTTTAAAGCAAAACTTATATGAACGTTTTCTGAGGATGGATTTTTATCTTGGTGGCCTTGGGCATGGCACAAAATTAACATGAGATTTTGTTTTCAAAAGCTGACACCAGTAAGCCCAAGGAAATCCAATTTTATCACACATGTTGTGTTAGCCTTGGTGCTGTTTGAACAATAGGATATGACATTGTCTGATAAAATGCATGAGAACTGCTTCTGTGACCGTGTTTGTGTGTGCAATAGTCTCCTGCACAACTCCTGGTGAAAAAAAGACATTTCAATGTAAAGGTGCATTTACTTCAGCTTAACTCATTAAAAAATGTTCATTCCTCATAGTCTCTTTAACTAGTGATTAACTAGGAATAGGAAAAAGATGCCTGCTTCAATGAACTGTACCAACTTGGTGGTGGTGAGCTCCGTTGCATGCTACCTGAAAGATTTTCACCATTGTTAATTTATACAACTAAACTCATACTAAAAATTTCAGTCATTAACATTAACTGATACAGGGTCTTAATTTTAATCATTGTTTGTCAACAGTCTTCAATTGATCCATACTCCTTCAGAGTAAATAGGAGCTTTTCCATTGACTTCAACTCACTGTGCAATAATTTACAAGAATATGGCTTCTCTGCAAGCAGACGCATGGATTCACATACCATATTAGTTTTATTTTAAATCCAACTTCTCAACCTACTGAAAGTAAGTAAAGTCATGGAAGGTGGGTAAATACCCGGCCTTCTGCTACCCTGTGGCTATTTCCCCACTGTGCCTGGAGGCCAGGTTTATCTAGGAATACCTGCCATATGTAGTTGTCCACAACCCTGTAGCAAAGCTTGATAATTTTCATTTGCTTAAGGCAAATTTTTAATGCCTAAATGTTTTTGTGATCATAGGCCTTCATAACAAAGTGTGTCAGTAAGTCACTGGGAAGCAGCATTTCATCTTTGCCACAGTGGGGACAAAAGGGCATCATAAAGTCAAATGCCATATGCTAAGAAAACCATGTTAGCAGCAGAAGTGATGAGAGGACCTATAATAGGACCAAAGTATTAGATTTCATGAGATATGGTCATGCAAGCTCAGTCTTAGTCTCTGACCAGGCAGGTTCTCCCAGTCTTTTCAAAATGTGATGTAAAATATCATAACTTCTTACTTGGTTACTGAGCCCCAGCTTCCAGTTTCTAAGTCTTATTGTTAAATGCACAGCCCATGATTTTATGTCTCCACTGGCTATTTAGGACCACCACATACCAAGTACTGTTCCTATTACTGCTCCTCTCCGGTGTATTTTTAAGGGTCTGAAGTACTGCCTGGATGTCAACGGTGCATAAACTGCATCAGTCATTATGAATGAGTGATGGAGAAGGAATCCTTATCTGCATGCAGGTCAATCTACAACCACTGTTAACTGCCCAGAAAAAGTCAGTACACTTAAGACACAGAGAACATAAGTTCTATTGCTGCTTTGTATATTCAACTTTGCAATGATTTGAATGAATACTGTGCATATGAAGATGTCAACTACCAAAGACAGAACAGTGTGAAAATCAAATCCTCAAATTTAAATTTGAGGAGAGTGAAGGAATCGTTAATTCCTTTAATAATGATTTTGCATCTAAACCTAATACTGTTTTGATGGGCCTGAGATTATACTGATACATCAGTGAGATCCCTCTGGTAAATGGTGCATTCCCCCAATGCAGATGACATGACTCACCTATTCATTTTACTGCAGTCAGCAAACATGTCTTATGGTATGTGGTGTGCTGCCTCTTGATTATCCAGAAATAGCTGGCCCAGTTTAAATAGGTCAGGAGTGAGACTACTTCACATAGTAAGCTCTGCTTCACGCTGCAGCACAGGCCATTTCCTTCTTCCCACTACACTCAGACAATAAGAGGTTAAGAGACCTGCCTTCAGAGATCTGGCTTCATTAGTTGCCAGATAGGGCTCATAAGAGGTGAAGGCAGATAGCCCTCCCAAAAAAGCCTGGGATACAGAGGATCTGTGATAGCAGACTGGAGGAATGGAGTTAGGATCAGTGGTTTCTTAATTGCCTTTCTTGTACCAAGCATTGCCTTGGACTTTTTAGCTGAACTGGGTTATAAAAGACTTCTTTGAATCTGCTTGTGGAACAGTACTAAGATGCAAAAGGGAAGTGATTTAATTATGCTACAGAGAAATCAAAATACCGCTTTTATTGTTCACTACAAGTTATCCCTGGAATTATTTCTGTATCCTTCTCTAAGATACTCTTTCTAGTATTTGGGAATTGGCAAAAAAATCAGTGTATATTGAGGGACAAAACTGTCCCTTGCATGAAAGAGTGGAATATGTTTGAGAAGCATTTTCCCTGAGTGACAATTCTGAGGTAGTATGGCAGCAGCCCTGTCTCAGCATGTCTTAGCAGTGGGCAGACACAGAAAGCAAAAGAACCCCAAAACATGTAACTACTTCTTCCTGCAACGCAGTTCAGAATGGGAATCTCTCAGAAGAGATTGAACTGGCACAGCTTGTCTATGAAGGCTAAGTGGAATGAAAAAAGATAATATAAACAGGAAACAGAAATCTCTGTAATACTATTGTTTTGTGAAAAGTGAGGGTTTTACCCAGTAATGTGTTCTCTAAGATTACCACAAAAGGCAGGTAAAATCTACCTACTTAGCTGGAAGATGCAGTCTAAGGTTCAAAGAGGCTCTAGTTTTACTTTCTACATATAACAATCCACAGACTTCAGCTACTGCTCCCATACTGCCTGATAACCTAAATGAACACAGCGTACACCGCTGTAGACAGGTACTACTCATAACTTCAAGGTGGTAAGAGCTGGAAAATCCACTGTGCCTGCTCATACTCTGGGTTTTCAGTTACTTATGCTGTTTCCAGGGTATGCCTTTCCACGTGGTTTATGAAAGGGCCCGTCTGGTACAAATCCACGTGAGGCACAGTTCTACAGATTTCACTGTGACTGAACACAATCCTAAATGCTTTGTTGAGCTGAGGGTGATTTCTGCAAGTACTTAGTTTTTTTCCCTTAGTAAGTCTTCTGTTTGGTCCTGTTTTATAGGACAGTAAAATCGGTCCTTTTCAGATCCTTCTACAGAACCTCCACCCCAGTGGGCTGGGCAGAGTGTTATTACATGCAATAGCATGCCTGCTCACTCTATTTTAATGATGCAAGAAAAGTACTACATATCCTGTGAGTAAATCTGTCTTTCAAATCAAGTCATCAATTCAGTGGAAAGGTCTGGGCTAGAAATGGAAGTTTACAAATCACCTTAGCTGTGATTTTAGCTGTGAGGCACAATAACCTGAATGTTACAAGCAGCTCAGTGAGGAAAAAGGTCTTGGAATGATGCTCAAGTTTGTCTCAAATAACTACATGCTGCCAAAGAAAGTTTGCACTAGATGGATTTATAAAAGCAGTATAAGGAAAGCTTATAAATCATCTGTACATGACCCTGCAGGTTAACAATGGGAAAGCGAATTCTGTTTGCACACAGAAATAAACATTTTTCCAAATCCATCCCACAATCCCCAAACCTCTGTACAAACACAGAACAACGACTCAATTATGAACTATGCTACAAACTACAAATACATGACTACCTTTCCCCTTATGGTGGTTTTAAAAATAAACCCAGAGTATGGAATTGAGGATGTTAACATGGCGAAAGGAAAAGCCTGGCACCAAATTTATCTTCCCTTCAATGCATGATAGCTACCCTACTTACATCTGCAAAAGTTTTGATCAACCTAGTTTCAGCCCCAGGCAAGTAGAGCAGGCCTCCTCTTCTGCTTATTCTTTAGTCCAGTCAATTTTACTTTATGACAAGCTTCTAACATCCAGACTAAATGATGATTGTCAAAAGGGTTTTCTTACGTTCTTAGCTCCAGTTTATTCAGTTTGCCTCATCCTTGGAAATTATTCTCTTAAAATACTTGCAAACAGTTAACCTGATTTTCTTTACTCATGATAGCAATTCCTCAGTGAAAATGTTGTTTACATAATTTTTCTACTATATCCACTCTCCTAATAGCTTTTTTTTTGGGTTACTTCACTGAAAATTCCTTTCATTTCACTGCTGATACTGAGATGCCCTGGATTTCTGGCCTAGTTCCACTCCAGTTGTGTAAGGTATAGAAATTGTTATTGCTCATGCCTCTTTTTTTGTGACCACACAATACAGGACAAAAAGCCAAAGAGGACTCATGCTCCATAGGTTCTGACTATTTAATGTATTCCACTATTTCTCAGTATGGCCTCTAAGAGCTAATTGCATTTGGAAGAAAAGGGTCCTGAACAGATTTTCTTTAGCCTTCAAATCACATGCCTGATGCAGATTTTGAGCAAGATGCCCATTCAGAGGAGGAATGAAGGTCGCTGCTCCAAACCTCTACACAAAACTGCCCATAAAAATGTGTCTTCTTGGTAGCTGCTTGTATTAATAAATACTTTTACTCAGTAAACTTATTTTTTAGTTGGTAGAGGACAGTCTTTTAATATGAACCTCATGAGGCACTCATCCTCCTCTAGCCTAGAAAAGCACAAGCTTTGAATTCAGAAGGGAAAGGAGATCTGACAGATTACCATATCTTCCTTCTTGTTTACAGCCACTAAAGATTACTTAGTTATCTCCTAAAAATCGAAACAGACCCTTTAGTGGCTACTGGGGTTCATCAAGAACTATCACCAGAACAAGAAGCTATATGTAGACCATCAATTACATTTACAGCCATATGATGAACAATAGCAAGCCTAGGTGGCTTTAATGGAGTTATTTATGATATTAGTTTATGCTCAGCAATGGTAGCAGAATTATTTATGTAGTTGAGCTATGGAATTTTTCCTTCTGGTCATGCCCTATATGTGTTTCACTGGAATACATCTGTAGCACTTTTTTTGCAGATCTGAGTCTGAGTATTTCACAAAGTTTAATGAAAGGCCAACAGTAAGTCAGCGCTGACGTTACCGATTGAGCAGTCGTGGCCAGTCCAGTTGGGATCACAGCTGCAGAGTCCAGTATCCGGGAGGAAGGTCCCATGACCAGAGCACTGATCCAGACAAGTGGCTCTTGGGGTCTCACAATTTGTTCCTCCCCAGCCAACTGAACAGTGACATTCTCCTCGGACGCACACGCCTCGTCCCGAGCAGGTAGGATCCATGCAGTCAACTGTGAGAAGGAAGAGGAAGCAGACAGAGAAAGCAAATGGGAATTTCAGGAAAAAAGCTATCAGACTGCCGTCTACACAAACAGATTTACACAGTGTCTCAAGGTTTCAACCAAAAAGCCCTTCTCTGAACAAAACAGATGCTTCATGCAAGAAGTCAGTGGCCCTAAAAGGCAGTGAGACCTAAAACACCTACGTGAAAAACAGAGAAAAATCTAGTGATGAAATCCATTCTTTTATGCAGGTCTGCACCAATAAATGATCTTTCTGGTAGGAACAGGCTAATATCAATTAAGAATAGAATAAGAATAATATTCTATTGTACACATAGTGTGTCTTCATTTATTCTATTAGAATAACATAAATTACTATCGCTAATGAATTTGAAGCTGAGTCCTGGTTTTCTGAGAGAGAATTTTGCATAAAAGTTCAGCAGAAGCTGACTCTTATTCAGCAAAATACTTGCTTAAATTGAAGAATGTGCTTAAATCTATACAGGTTTCATGGAGGCTTAAAGAAATTTCACATTGACATATATCCATAGATATCTTTCCTGGAATAAGGATTAAAACAAATCATGCCTTTTTTTTATAATGGTGTTCTTCTGTGTTTATTTTTCATCAATTAATACTCTTTTTAAGATGTTTGAGGTTTACTTTCCCCCCACAAAGAGGCACTTTCCTAACAAGATTGGAGACCATTTATTTAGTTAAGGGTATAGGAACGTACACCAAAAGACCAAATGTATTCCCTCCCTGATTCCTGAGTTGTGTTTTGTAGGCAACTGTCAGCTGCTCTGCCCACAGGGGAATTTCACCCAGCAATCGAAAAATATGAAATGCACCAGACACCCTCCCAGAAAAACCGACTGGAGGAGTCGATTGTCTATTTATAGATAAAAGCTGATAGGACAGCCTCGAGAAATTCTTCCCATCTTTTGAAACGGTGTGTGGCAGTTCCCTGGGGATTGGTGACAAGTGTCAGTCTGGCTTCTAAGAAGCACAGGAAAACTGTCCAGCTTCTGGCTCTGATACAGCAGAGCAGAACATGGCCACCACACACAGAGCAGGTTTGTGGTTCAGTTTTTACCCCTGGAAAAGCTAGTAAGAATTCCACTGACCTGTTTAAGATCCAGAAACCTTAAAAGGAAACACAACAGCTGCTCTGATAATTCCCTGGATTCTCAAACCCTTCTGAGTCTGACAAGTAATGGCTCAGTTATTACTATCCCAAGGCATGAGAGAGAATTTTCTTTTTTGTTTGATTCCTGGAGCTCTGCTCATAGCTGGAACAATCCTCAAAATTTTTAAGAGGCTGGAAAGGATGAGTCCATAAATCTCCTTCACTGTTAGCGAGCTGGGAGCGAGGGTGCCAATTTTAGCATGAGACCCTTGAAGCCCTGGCCCTGTTCTTTCTCAGCAGTAATAAGTATGAAAAGAACTAAGGGATGGAGTAGCAGCCTCGTCCGTTCTCAGCAGATGGTTTGAACATAGAGAACAAAGATCACAGGCTAACTGACAAGAGGCTACCTCCAGGCAATTAATCATCCCCTCTGAAGGTCAATTGGGAAAAAGGTGAGTTTTACAGGGGCCTCCATCACAGGAGGCAGACAATCTGCTATCTCAGCTCTAACACAGACGATTATAGGAGGGGAATGTGCATGTCAGAACCCCCCATTTATCATAATCCCAAGGCCATTTTTCATGTTGAAATGAGCCCTTTCAGAAAATGTCACACACAATGGCTACTTTAATCTTAGCCTCACTAGCTCTATCTCTTTAGGCTTTCTGCACCATTGGAAGGGCCCTAGGACAGGATTACAGGCTTCTGCTCTCTTCTTAATCAATTGCTTAGTGGATTTGGAATACAATGGTATATTTTTAGGGAGTTCTGCTTGACAAATTTAGCTGCTCAGCTCTGGGAGAAGCAGAGATGGGGAACTGGGCATGAGGGCAGAGCAGACAAGATCTAGTATACCTGGAAAAGAAAAAAAAAAGCATATGTCTGTGTTGTCGGTTGGAAAATGTCTCAAATGGTCAACTTCTTGGTTGGAAAATGTCCTGTTTACAGTTTAGCCTTGTGCAGAATCTTTGCCAGGGAGATAAATCATGCAGCAAGCAAGGTTAGTGCCTCTTCTACACTTCTCCCCAATATGCTTCACGCTTCATTGGTCACACAAGTTATTAGGCTTACTCGGTGCCCAAAGAGTAACTTCTCATATTTCACTGCTTAAATTTGCTCCCCTCCCTGCAATGTCTCGCTGGCTTAGGCCATGCCTTATAAAATATGGGTCAATAAACTAAGGAAGGAGAAAAGAAAAACTTGCGTAGGATTGTTGGCTGATGTTTTATAAACATTGCTGAACTTCTATGGGGGAAAAAGAAAAGACAGAAGAAACTCTGGAATGCAAACCCATTATAAACATGGACCAAGGAGTGAAGCTACGAGAACTGAGAAATAATAAAAAGTAATCAATACCAGATGGCCCTTCTTAGAAGAGAAATTAAAGAGTAAAAGCAATTTTAAAAATAGTATAAATCAACTTTTTTACTAAATCTAAATATGTATATATATATTCTCAAGATTTCCCACATGGCATATTTCTGAGTTGCTTCCTCCCCCATACAACATAATACAAATTATGCCTTGAATATCAAAAACATTCATGTTTGGAAAAATACTAAACAGCCCATAAGAAAAAACATGTTCTCTTTGTTCTTCCTCCTTTTTCAAGTTTTGACCTAGTGGGACTGACACTGTCCCCCGCTACAGTGATAACATAAAATAACTGAGCAGTGCCTGGCCTTTCTGCTTTAAATGTGACCAGGGAAATAAAGGTTCCTGTTAGAAAAAGGGCAAATCTCACTCTGATTTACACACATTAAACACTTCTGGCTGGAGGCAAAATCAGGATCTTTTCATTTCTGTTTATCTAGTACAGATATGATCTAGTAAATAGGAGGTCTACAGAGATGCTTTAAAGATACTTCAGTAGTCACAATCTTGGGGTTTTGCATGCCCCACAGCTTCACTGAATTGTGCTTTAAGCCAAAATGAGGCTTTCTCAAGAGATGCCTTATTGTTATAAAAGCTGATACTGTCTTCGTCTCTAACATTTACTGAAGCCATGATCATCAGAGATGTCCCACTCCAATACGTTTAACACATGAAAAGAATTGCTAGATGAGATGCCATTTGAATGTCTGAATCCAATTCAGCCTATTTTCATTGCTTATAAAATAAAGCCATTTCAGATAAATCTTTATCCTGTGTACATGAAGACAACCATAAATTAATCCAAGCCGTTGTCATTCTTAAATGTATCAAATGATATCTTTAATCTATCAAGTGGTGAAGAGGCCTTATATATATACTTGTAGAAGTGCAATTTAAGAATAATTATTGATCAGGTCACCAGCACAGAATTCTGAGAATAGTTCTCAAAAGTTTTGAACATTATTCTTTAAATAATACACTTCTGGATATATTTTTACACTCTCTGAATGATTTATACACTTGCAAAACTGTCCACTTTTTCATTAGCAGTAAGAAGCAGTCACAGACTCAGGAAGATAAAGGTTTATGTTGGCAGGTGAGTTCCTACACAAAAAGATTAAAGATAAATACTAAAAGCAGCCATAAATCTAAATGTAAATGAGAAATGTTCAGAGCCTAATGTGAGAAAAAAGCTGTGGAAGAGCCATTAAAATAATATCTGACTTTGAAGCAGAATTTAATTCAAGTCCTGAGCATTTCTAAGCTTTTAAAGCTGACAAGGATCAGGGACTTTCTCTCACACGCCACCATTTTGTGTATGTAAGCAACTGAAATTGCTTGCCATAGCGCAGCAGAGAAGAAAGCACTGTAAAAGTAATTATACGTTTAGATGTGTAAATGGAAACGATGCTTTAATAAGAACATTTGAACATATGATTAGATGTTCTGGTCTTTCAACTAGATTCCTCTATCTGAAGCATTTGATGGCTTTTCATCCAATTATTGAACAAGTATGATAGCTAACGAGAAGTTATGACAACATATCATTTTTATGTTGCATCCATCTATTGTATCTCTAAGGTGCCTATTACTGTTCTGTTTAAGTGCCAGTCCGATTCTGAATTGCCTCCATCCATATAATTACAGAACAACAATCAAAGCAAAAGGCTAATTGAATGCATCTTGCAAATACCTTCTTCACAGCTCTCGCCTTTGTATCCCGGGTTGCAGATACAGGTGCCCATGATGCACGTGCCATGGTTATTGCAGGAGACATCAATACACTGGTTGGTCGGGACATCACACTCCGCTCCCTTCCAGCCACTGTGGCACAAGCACCTTCCTTTCATGTACTGCCCATTCCCACTGCACAGCACTGGGCAGGACGCTATGGACAGACAACAAAAATCCCATTAAAACAAATGGAAAATCACTTCAAAAAGGAGCACAAGAGCCCAGCATGTGATTTACATTCTTTATACACAGTCTTCACCGGGATGTGTTGCTGTTTGTTTTGCCAAAACCAAATCTTTTACATGGATGATACCCAGCTTGTTAATTGTATTCTCCTATGAGTGTTTAAAACAAACAAAAAGTGCCCTTAAGTTAGACTATCTTCTTGCTTTGTGACTTTGATAGCCTTTTTCACTAAATAAACTCATACTTTTCTTGTATTCTGATTTTACAATGTATAATGTCTTTTTCAGCAGTATCACTGACCTTAGATTGCTTATCACTATCCCTGACCTGCTGCCAGACTTTTCTTGACACTGCCTCTGCTGTGGACCTCAGTGGCACACAGATTACTCCCCCTGTTTTTTTCTGGGTTAACTCCCAGCTTTATGGGTTTCAGTTGCTTTGCTCAGATCCCAGAATGCCACACTGAGACTATTTCCCTGATTTAGCTCATGTCATACCATCAGCTACCAACTTTCTTCCCTGAAAGGGTTGTCAAGCACTGGAAGAGGCTGCCCAGGAAAGTGACTCAGTCACCATCCCTTGTGGAATTTAAAAGATGTGTGGATGTGGCATATAGGTATATGGCTTAGTGGTGGACTTGGCAGTACTGGGTAAATAGCTGAACTTGATGAAAAGAGTTTTAGATGTCTTTTCCAGCTTTAACAACTCTGTAGTTCTAACTGAATGTCCAGCCCCCATTTTTGGTTATCACCTCTGCTGGACTGAATTCATCACCAGCCACAACGCAAAATTGGCCTCTACTGTTTCCAAGCTCCTTGTAATAAAAGCTGTGTAAATCTGTCCTCTGAAATTTGTATCATTTATAAAGGATTCAGAAAAGAATTTTTAATTGTCCTTGTTTTTAACTGTCCTTGTCAGCAAAGTCAGCTGACTCTCAAGGCCACACAGATACAGGATTTCTTCCCTGTGATAAAGGGAAGAAAAGGAAGATGACAAGCTCAAGCTGTGGCATGATGGATCCCAGGATTAAGCATTTTCAGAGCTAAATTTGGAAACTGCCAGGCAGAGTTGGATGTGATGAGCTGATGGATACAGAATAGGCTCCCCAAGGAAGAAGAGGGCATCAAGAACCAAACTGCAGCCTCCATGACCACAGCTTTTTGTAATCACTGCTCTCCAAGCCTTCTCCAGCTCCATTCAGATGATGCCTTCTCCTTATTCCATTCTCCACAGCAGCCACACTATGTTCCTTTTGTCCTCTGCTCTGATTTTCCGAAGGAAGATGCTGATTTCAGTCCCTCGGAAATAACGGCCTTTTCCTGTTCATCCTACCTTGAATCTTCTTGCTTAAGTCCTGTTCTCTTTCATTTCATTTTGCTGAAACCAAATTGCAAGGACATATATTCAACACAGACTGCTCTTGTTCACTGTTGCACATCAGCCTTAGGTGAGAGCAGCTGGCCTTCTCATCTGCCCCTCGGAAAGGCAATTTATGAACAATTTTATGCAGGACAAGTGTGAGATGAATATTCCATTCTGCTGCTCAATTCGACTGCATTAGGCATGGGATGAATCCTCTTTTCCTTTGCTCCTGACTTTGATTATGTGTGAGAAGGGGTATTACATGGTTAAGGAAAGCTTTCCTCTCCTTCTCTTCCCATCTTGTGAGATTAGACAGTAATCTCACAAAGTGCATCATGAGTTGTTTCCATGCGTCCTTGTAGTCAAGTCAGTTTGAGTGTTCCAGAGTTACAGCAGCCTCGATAAAATACAAAGCATTGCCAACTCTGACTGTTAAACCAGTTTGACATGCAGTGAACTATAGTTGCCTGACCAAGATAAAAGAGGTTTAGAAAAGAAAGGAATTTGGCAACTGTTATTACTAAGGAGCACTCTGTTCACTTGAAAGGAAACACATTGCAGTGGTGCATTGCAAGTGCATCATTTGCAAGATGGTATCTACCTATACAATATGAGACTTAAATTGTTTAAGACACACCGCATTGTGTGCATGGTTCACAGCACACTCACTCTGTAATTTCACTTTTCAGCTAAGTGATGGAATTTTCTGCCCCTCCCATCTCAAATATCAATGCTCAGTAATGGACGTTGTTCTTTCAAGGCACTGGCAGGGGATAGTCTGCAGCTCTTTTCAACAAGAAGAAAGAATAATTGCCTTTAACCAGGGAGAGGTTGCTGAGAAAGACTTACATGTTTCCTGACAAGACAGCTGATCACTCAGTAAAAGATCAGATAAATTACTGGCCATCTGTAGTGAGACTGACACTCCACAGAGCCTTCTGTGGAGTGGAGAACACCTTCTCATCACCTGGAAAGCACTGCTACAAATGTCAAAGCAATGGTGACAACAAGACCTCCTCTGTAGCATGCAATAATGAATAAAGACAAAAGTGATTTCTGAAATTTTTATCCTGTTACTTGTGCAACTCTTTTCCATATATAAAGATATATAATTATTATTTGATCATTTAGATTCCAACAATGTCTATGATGGCAAAATTACAGTAATTCTCTAGTGTCGTAATGATAGCAGCAACTCATATGCATACTCTGTTTCTTGCAACGTTGAGCATCAGAGAGTAAGATTATTTGTTTGTTTGTTTACTTTATACAGAGCTTGAAAACACCACCTCCCATGTCCAAGAAAACCTTCAAAAAGCCCATGGAATACACCTCTGGTGACTTGCTCTCACTTATTTTGTTTAAAATAACTGGTTAATATCACATTAATAATTAACCATGACTAAAAAGAGAAAGGATTTCTGCTCCAGTTTCCTATTCATTTGGATGATGAATTACAAAGCTGAATTAAAAAAAAGGAACACACAGGAAATCTGTGGAATTCTTCATGTGAGCAGGAACCTGCTTATTTAAGGATTACTGCTCTGTACAGGGATCCTGAAGGGCTGCAGATGGATACTGTAACAGCCTTACACATGCTGCCCTTTGAGGGATTTGTAGGTCAAAAGAAGAATCTTGGATGCCCCTGAAAACCAACAGGGTCAATGCTGGGATCCTTGGATCTCATCCTCATGGCAACATAATCTATTTAACGTGCCCCACGGGTGGAAATGCACACATAAATATAATTTTGGCACTCCAGGTATTATTCTGTTTTCCTAAAGGCAGCCTGTGATCTGAACCCAGATGACTCTGAACAAAAAGACGGAGTTGAATAAAGTGTTCACAGCAGCTAGAGCATGTGCTCTGGTCAAATGGGAGAGACTCACATAGCTCCACTGTAAAGCCTGAGAAGGTTTGGGATATAGCCCGGGAGGAGAGGTGTACTCCTCTGAGAGTGGATTCAGAACAAGAGTTTAAGTATTCTGACTCATAGTGAAAAAAGTTCTTCTCCACAGACTCTACAGGGAGCCTTGAGGGGAACAAGCCCTGAACTTCTGCCCCTAGTGAAAGTTAGGAGGTGTGAGCTGGAATATGCTATGGGACATGGAAAAAACTCCTTTTGTCTCCAGCTCCAAGGGTTTGAAAAGGAGCTTGGAAATGCAAACCAAGTGTAAGGAAATGCAAACCAAGTGTAACCTGAGTCAGCAAGAAGTTTGACATAACAGCTCTCAGGGACGCAGCTTGCCACATCCATCTTACTGGGCTGTGAACTCGGAAAGCCCGGCGGGTTCAGCCCGGCCTCGGCAGGGAGCTCCCGCCTGCCCTGGGGGTGCGCGGCTCCTTATCTCTGTCTCCTGGCTCGCTGCTGGGATGTGACCCAGCTCAGCTGGAGGGGGAGAGGACCGGGGTTGGACAGAGTTTAGCTCTCTCTTGGGAAGGCGCCAGCCTGCTTTCCAAAGCAGCGATGAACTGGGGTGAAGGCCTGACCTGCAGCCTTACCGAAGCTCCTTGGGTGGGCACTAACGTTTTATGCTACCTCCCTCCCCAGATTTATAAATCTGTACTTAGTTTGTTGGACTGCTTGAGCCAAAAAAGGCCTTGAAAAGGTTGATACACAGTATCCTGTCATTTCCCACATGCAAGGTTTTGATATCTTGGTTTGAAATGTGTTCTTACTAAAAGTATTTCAGTTTGTTTTTTAAATGTTTAAATAACCCAAAAAATTCAGGCCAAAGAAAACCCTTCCAAAGCCATTTATTAAAAATACTTATCACTTGAGCAGAAAAATGTATTATACTGTTTACTGGGGTAAGTCTCCGTCCCAGTCCCTCCAGTGTTTTTACTTTTGGCCAGAGTAACCAGTTGTTCCTGCCATTATTCCACTCCTAGCCTTACTCCAACCCTGCCCTATTCCCCACAGTCAGGCTCAGGCAGACTTGAAAAGTACATTTTGTATAATCAGTATCTCAAAAGAAAGTATCATTATAGTGTCATGCCACACTGATAGAAGTGCTCTGCTAAACAAACCATAATGCCACGTTTATAAGTCATGCTTTCTAAAGTCACTTCCAGAGAGAAAATTTCCAACGTCCACAAGCAGCCCAAGTGGTTGTGTTGTTGCTAAGGGCACAGCAGTCACAATTAATACAGAATCACAGCATCATTAAGGTTGGAAATGCCCTCCAAGATGAAGTCCAACCCCTAGCCCAGCACTGCCAGCCCACCACTAAACCATGTCCCTTAATGCCACACCTACACTCCCAGAGATGGTGATTCCCTGAGCAGCCTGACAAACCCTTTGCCAAAGAAATTTCGCCCAATATCCAATCTAAACTTCCCCTTGCAAAACTGGAGGATGTTTCCTCTTGTCCTATCGCTTATTACTTGGGAGAAGAGACCAATCCCCACCTGGCTACGCCCTCCTTTCAGGCAGTTGTAGAGACCAGTAGAAACGTCCCCTGAGCCTCCTTTTCTCCAGGGAAAACACCCCCAGATCCCTCAGCTGCTGAACAAAATATTAGCAAATTTGTAGCAAACAAATTCACACATCAACTTGTTTCCATTCTACTGCAGCATTCCCACACTGGGTGAAGAGTACTTCTTTAAAGGCACCATCATAATTATGTTATCCAGAAGAAAAAATGTTAACTGAACGGGAGAGGGGAACAGTTAATCACGCATAAATTCCTACCTCTGCCACAGTCAGGGCCCAGAAAGCCAAGGAAGCAATGGCAAGTCCCAGACACACAGTCTCCATTCCCATAGCAATTACTGGGACAGTTATCCACCGATTCTGGAAAGCAAAAGAGAATTCAGACAACTTCTTTAGGCAAGAAAACACCTCTCAGTTTAGGAGGGCTCTGGATGGGCAGGATAGTTAAACTTCAAAGCAATTGCTGCACTCGGGCACAAGCATTAATGTGAGCTGCACTAAACCCTGCTCATCCATTTACACCAAAGGCAAATCAACTGCAAATCCTGTAATTAAATATGAGCTGCTCAGCACCCACCAGGTTTGGCATTCTCTCAGCACCTGAAAACTTGAAATTTCTTTTCTTCCTGTATATTTTTATTACCATTTTTCCTCTTTGAATTTATTGCAGGGATGCAATACACACCATTCTCATGGCAGAACATGCACTTTTGGTCCAGTTTTGTTGACTTAAGTGACCTTGAGGCATTTACTTGTGCCAAAAAGAGCTGAGTGATGATAGATATGTTCCCCAATGAACTGTACTGTACACAGACCCTTGGTTCATCCTATCTCCCTGTTCAAGAAATACTTCTAACCAAATTTCTTCTTATTTGCTGTGCAATATTATATTGAATATAATCCATTATACATGATATAATTTATATTTTTAACAGCTCAAAGTGCTGGCGCTAATATTCTATTTGGTGGAACAGGAATAGGTCCATTCCACATTTTCTTCTGTTTCTAGTTATCATCTTAAATTCCCTGACTGGCAAAAAACCACCAGCTATTAATTTTTCAGGGGAAGTTAACAGGTAAGTAAAATGTTATATAGCACTTCTCTTTTGAGAAGAGTTCAAAATACTTGGGCTAAAACATATCTTTCATAAAAGAACAACACAAGCTGGTAAACACATCCAAAAGAGAATGAAAGTAATCTTATTTTCTTACACTGAACTGTGAGTAAAGACTGAGTAGATGTGAATGGGGCTTTGAAAGACATTGTAATAAATACCATGGTTCATTCTGCAGTGCTATTTCACATTTTTCTCTGAGGGAGATGCCTATCAGATGAACACTGGATTTAGTTATACAGCAGGGGCACTGGTGGTACACGAGGAGTGGGGTGAAAATCTCAGCCCTGTGAATGACTGCACTTGCACAGATGTACTTCATGAGACCTTGTGGGAGCAAAGTTATTTGTAAACTCCCAATCAGTGCAAGTGAAGAGAACCAGCGGCAGCAGAGATGTGCAGATTAGTTCCTAATCACAAATGAAAGGAAACTGGTTTCTGGATGGGTGTTCGCCAAAGAGCAGAGGTTTCTGAAGGACATATTTATTAAAGGCTGTGGTGTAATTTAATCATTCATAAAGGACAATAGCAATTTTAAATAATGGAACCAGTTCAAAGCATCTATGTTTTAAGTCCTGGCTTCAGACATCTCATATGCAGACAGCTCCATGCAGCAAGAAAGGTACAAGGAAGTGCTGTCAGTTCTCTAACACTCAGTAGTTAAGCAGGTATTCACTTGCTGGCATATGGAAATACAGTCACAACATGCAGTCAACCCTTTAGGCTTGAGCTGCCATCTTTATTCCAATCACAGAGCAGCCCTGCTTCCTAAAATAAAGAAATAATGATTCAGGCCTTGCACATTTATACTGATACTTAGGAATATCATCTCTCACTTCATAGCAGGTATAAACACAAATCTATCCTGTAAAGGAAAAGTTAATAGTAGCCCCATGTATACAGTATCATCAGAACTTTGACATGGGTTAATGTCACTACTGAAAACAAAAATGAATTCACTTTATGCCTTCTTTTTCTCTATGCTTTTTATAATACTTACATTTTTCTTTTCTCCAAGAAATATACACAGAGATTTATGAAAAAAAAGTTATTTATGTAGATACTTATACATATAAAGAATATATAGCATGTGAGTTCTGTGAAACAAGATAATGAGACAGGCAAGGAGATTTAACTGCTCCTGTTGCTGAAAAAATCAGTCCTTTTCCTCTAATCTTCTCATCCTAAGAACAACTCTAAGCTTCCTCTTCTTGTGCTGGTTCTGGCACTAGTCAGACCCTCCAATGAGGTGGTTAAGCTCAAAAGTGGCAAAAAACGAATGCAGCAGAAAAAAACCCAAAACCCTACAGTATTTTTTTTTTCTTCCTTTCTGCTGCCTGAAAACTGTGAAGAGAAGGGCTGTGCCATTTAGCATCAGTGCAGTTGTACCAATGATACCTCACCACCCCAGTGCCTCACTGGGTCAGGGGCTGCAAGGTGGAGCAACACTGCATAGATGTAACACATATGAGCTTTGAAGTCAAGGGGAATACCTCAGGGCTTGATGCAGGACACACTTCCAGCACTAACACCTTCAGAATATTAACAACTATTTTTAAAAGCTTTTTCCCAAGTTTTTGCTTTAGTGGACTAAATTGAATTCTTGAAAAGGAGTAAATATTCATACAGCTTTCTTGGTATATTTTTGTTATACAGTATTTAAGCAAAATAGTAAAAAGACCCACAAAAACCATCTACAAAGTATCCAAAAGTACCATAATGTCAAGCACAGCAACAGTTCCAAGGTGTGACAATACACCACTTTAGCTAAATGGTAATCTTTGTCACTGGAAACAATATTTTGCAGTTACAGTGGGCTCAGCTGGTGTGTCTGTGATGCCCAGGACAAGACGGGCAAGACTCTGCACACCAAATCAATGTCCACTACAAATTAAGCTCAATTACTCTATCCACTACAACAACTATGTATAAAGGGATTTAGAAGTTCAGAGTGACCACAGAAATGGAGAAGACCTGTGCTTAGGTAAGCAACTTTTCCAGAATCTCTGTGTGAATCCATGAAAGAACTTTATTCTGGTGGTGCGTCCTTTCCTCTTCTGACTAGTTCAGCATAGACACCTATAACTGGTCAGATCCCTGCTGACAGTGACTGACACTACCACATTAAAAAAAAAATATTCACAGCTATTCTCTGGTTCATATGCAGATCTGGCATTTCTCATTGTAAAGCTGCAGTGATATGCACACATATCACTTAATCTATCACTACCACTAGCTCCTCAACCCTTGGTTTCCCTTTGCACGTGTGGCCAAAGTGCGTCATGCCATACGGTGGCTAACTCAAAAGGAATTAAAAACCAGATGGATGAAACCCATTTTACCTTCCTCACTGAAGCACCTCAGTAGCTCTTACTTGAAGCCTGAATACCCTCTACTATTAATAGCATTAGCCTTTAAAAGTCCTTTCACCCCATTTCACTGCTTTCTCTTCTGTCCCTATATTTTTCTAATATAGACAAAAGTAACATTTTTAATGTATTCTCATCTTACACTACCTCTATTTGCCCTGGACTACCCTGCCTGATAGAGATGAGATGAAGTGAAAAGAAACTCTACTCCCCCTGTGACTTGTGCCACTTGCTGTTTTTTAGCAGTTAAGGATGCAAACTTTCCTGGTGATTCAGGGCAATTAAGGTCTTCACACACTCCAAAAAGTTCTTCACCACTGAGAATCAATTCTGAAAAGCGAGGAAGGTTCATGCAGTGCATCTTTGTCTCAAAGCTACTCCCAAAACAACTCCAAAGTATTTCCATAGAGGAAGTGTTAAATGAACACGCTTTTTTTCCTCAGAAACTCCAGAGCTAATGAGCACAAACAAGGCTGAGACTGAGGCTTGTGAACAGCAAGTCTGCAAGCTGTGTGTGCAACACTGAGCATGCTCCTATTTATATTCTTAGGCAGAATCAACCTGGAATTTCTTTTTACTTTGAAGATTGCAGGCATTAGCAAGGTATACTCACTCAAGGCTTTTCATAAAAATCTCTTTTTTCATCCTAGGACTCAATTTTGTTTCAGTGGTTACAGGCTGCCAGTTGGGCACCTCAGACAATTTTCCAGCCCTTCTGGCATGTGTAAGTGCACACACACTCACGCACACTGCTCTAACACCTACATTTCAAGCTAAACAGGAGGAGGAGGGTGACTTGGCATCAGAAATTAGGGAGTCGTGATGGGAGAATCCTGGAAAGAATGAAGAATCAGGTATTTTCAGAAGCTAGGGCTTAGCCAAACTATTATCATATGGGATAGAAGGGACACAACTTTAACATTCAGGGAGTCCCCAAGTCAGAGGCACAAAGCAGCTGTTTTTGAGTATGTTCACAGTCAACATTGCTACAGAGGTGACACACTATCAGTCAGTAAGTAAAAACAAGCCACTGCAGTTATGGCTGGCTTCTAGTCTTCATTATACAGCTTATTCTGTAAGCTGTTCACATAACCAGAGGAGTATTTTCCAATATATACAAAATTCCATATGGTGTTTTATGAATAGTACCATGGGAACTCCTTTAGAGAATCATGACAATGTTTTTGTTTTGTTTCATTTAATTGTTAAAGTTCACTCTGAGACCATGAACAATTCTTTTTTAGAAAGAGATATATATGTTCTCTGTTTCCAGTCTGATTCCCACAGTTTTCTCTTGGCTTCCAAATCCCCAAAGAGATCTGACTGACACCAGCCAGTAAGGGCAGAGATTAATAACTGCAGGGCCAGCCAATGGATGATGCATGATGCCTTCATTAGGTTTTGCTATTGTGTCCAAAGAGAACATTGAAAACACAGTTTCCATGCCACCTTTAAACCACCAATGGCAGCAGGAGTGAAACTTCCAAAAGCAAACAACTCACACCAGGGGCACACTGGCAAAACTTGAGGTGGTGGGGCTTCTAATAGGGAATGCAGAAGCTTGCCTATGGAATTACGTGTTCTGACAGCTTCACAGTCCTATTAGCTACTGAAAAAACAAGTAATTTTATAGAATCATGAAATCACTGGATGGTTTTGATTGGAAGGGACCTTAAAGACCACACGGTTTCAATCCCCCTGCCATAAGCAGAGACGCCTCCCACTAGACCAAGTTGCTCCACAGCACATCCAAACTGGCCCTGAATACCTCCAGGGATGCATCAGCCAGAGTTTCTCTGGGCAGCCTGTGTCAGTGTCTCATCACACAGTGAGGAATTTCTTCCTAATATCTAATCTAAACCTGCTCACTTGTCAGTTTAAAGCCATTCCTCTTTGTCCTATCACTCCATGCCCACCTTGTAGAAAGTCCCACCCCAGCTCTCTTGGACGTAGCCCCTTTAGGTACTGGAAGAGTTCTAAAGTCTCCTTGGCACCTCTTGTTCTCCAGGCTGAGCAACCCAAACTCCCCCAGCCTGTCTCCATAGGAGAGGTGCTAAAGCCCTTTGAGCATCTTTGCAGTTCTCCATTATAAATATCCTCATACTTCTCTGAGAGAAAGTCTAAATGACATAATGAGATACTTGGTCTTCAGATCCACACTATCTCATTTTGGAGAACGGTATGGAAATGCCCTGTCTGACAGAGCAGGTACTCCCTACTCTAGGACAACCTACCTCAGCCAGGAAAAGGAGGATGTACAAAACTTTCTGGATTATCTGAAAATAAGAAGTGGAAATCACCCACTAAATGTGAAAGCCTAGACTTCTCCAAGAGCAAAACTCTTCTGAAATAGTCTTTAAGGTCCTTTCTGCTTGTGAGCTTTAATTATCAAAGCAAAGAAAGAAACAAAAAAAATCCCTAAGTATCCTCAGCAGCTATAATTCAACATATTGCAAAAAAAACCATTGATGCACTATTTTTGCCATTTATTTCAGGGGATGTAAACTCGCAGCTGGCAGATTTTGAGGGAAACTTGGCTGAAACCTTTATCGCTTTGCTAGTTTTCCCACTGTAATCACCCTTCACTCTGAGAGAAGCCATAAACTGGCATGATCCAGCCAGCCCATACCCACAGTAAGACTTCACACTACACTATCTTTTATTAAAGCGTATTATTGAGATCAATATAAAATTGCTAATTGTTACCATTTCCTTTTCTTTTTTTTAGGTTGTTAATCTGAGGCATGGACAAATACAACACAGCATTTGCTTCACATTATAAATGGACTCATGTGACAGCGACAAAGCTCCCAGGCTAATGGTCTGCTCAGGGGACCACTTTGCTGCTGACAAAAAGCCCCATGAAAGCCCATTCTACTGTGGTGAACTCTACAAAGATCTGTCGGCCTGCCTCACAACTACCGACATGAATTACCTTTATCCAGATGCAACACAATAAACATATTAAGGAGGCAGACAAATTGCTAGACTCTTGATGGACTTCTGTTTTATATACTCACCCTGTTTGCTGGTCAGCAGTACAGCTACTTTAACAGTATTTCCGCCTTATTTATTTACTATGCAACATTCAACTTAATAGCTTGTTTCCCTATCTTTGGGCCAGAGGCCAAGGCAGATGTTTGCCTGACACAAAATCCTATTAGAGGCTGCAGTAACACAATTGTGTGTTAAAGATAAATATTTTATAGCCTGCACTTGCCACCAAGCATCATCATTCCCTAGGCATTTAGAGGCAACTATCTATTGGCAAAGAAGAAATAGTTATCTAGCTGGCAACTGAAGGCAGTAGCTTTTTGGGAGTTAATAAGCACCAGGACTGCTTTCTAAGAACTGATTAAATGCCATTCAGCGTGGTGTGGCTGTATGAATTCAAATGTAACTGTTTCATTTGATAACCTCAAAAAGTTGATCTGGAGATAGCAGTGTTTGATGTCAGAGACATGTAGGAATAGCACTGCAGTAGGACAAATAGACCTTAATGAATCAATGCTAATCTCAGTTCTGGAATGAAGGCTCAAGGAACATAAAAAAATTGTATCAATTAGAATATTCCATATCAAAAATAAGATTAAAAAAAAAAAAAAAAAGAGCAAGGTTTCTTTTAAGTATCCTGTTCGGTCCTTTTACCTAGTAGTCTTGTCCACCAGTACATAAGAAATGGCCTCAAAATCTTTTGTTCAGTGCTGGTGAGAAGATATATGTAGCTGCTCAGCCTAAAATAAATTGCCACAGCTACTCATCTACCAGCTGAGGAAGATATTGCACACATACTAATTGGTACAATAAAAGGTTTTACCCTTTCCTGATAAATGTTGACTATCTCTATACAAAGATACATTAGTTCAACAATAGCAAGTGAACTAAAAAAGGAGGTAAACCAAATAATTAGAATAGAATTGTTTACTGTATCAAGCAAATACATATATTTATTGCCACACAGAAACATGTTGTTCCTAATTGTCCACTGATCTATTTTCTGCCTCGTTGTGTTCCCCCAGCTAACGAAAATGTTTTGCTGGGAGGGAGAGGGCGCAGGGAGCAAGGCAGCAAGCAAGTAGATTCCATGGTTCACATTTGACCTTGAAATCCTCTCTCAGCCACATCAGTGCAAAAGGGCCATGAGGAGTGCCCAGCATTCCTCTCCCTGCACATTGAATTACATTGCTTGGGAGAGTGAAGGGACACCACATTATTTCTCCTTACTCTTTGCTGCTGCACTAGAGCAACCTTAAAAAGCCGCATATTATTTTTCCTAGATCTGCTTGTCCAGGATAAAACTGACACCTACAAGCTCACTGCAATAACATCTCTTTCACAAAAATGCTCCTTGTCACTGCCCTGACTACGCTAGCAATAATTTTAATAGGAAGTCAAGCAGTACAACATGAAAGACAAAGAGGATTCTGAAGCTCTGTGAACACATTTAATTTACTTCCCAGTTGCAGAGCTTGCAGTCTTGTTTATTTTTCAAAGAAAGGATGCTACTCGATTCAATTTCACTGCAGGAGAGGTTGGATTCTAAGCCTAGAGAACTGTCACCTGCCCTTGTAATTGTGATAACAATGCCAAGACAGACGTGGAGGTGAGAGAGGATAAAAAGGGTTTCAGATGTCTTTAAGCATCAGATTTGACACTAGGAGCCAAAAAAAAAAAAAAAAAAAAAAAAAAAAAAAAAAAAAAAAAAGGACTAAAAAGGGTAAGGGGAAAGAAAATGCCCTGGAAACAAAGGAAATGTGGAAATGCTCGGTCTGGTATGCTCTTGCTCCTCCTCTTCCTTCCCCAGATGAAGCTTTAAAGGACTGATTCCTTCTTACAGTACATCATCACCTGCTGAGATTTCAATTTTTCTGCTTCATTTGTGTTTTATACAGCTTTTATGCTTCTAGCTCAAGTAATCCACACCTGGCAGCCTGGGATGTGAAAGTCTTGACGGCATCATGGAAACTCAGTCATTATTTTTGAGTGCTCTTTCACAGTTTCCTCTTCTGTAGGGCACCTAGTGTGATGCTGATACTGCTAATGCCAGTTGATGTCATGCCAGATTTTGATATTTTTTTTTTCTTTTTCCTAAGGCTGGGAGGTCTGTTTTAATTAAGGACCCATGCCTACAACCCTGTTTTGCTCTCACATCCCAGTGGAACTCTAATCTTCACATGCAGGTATAAGGATGCTAAATTAGAAAAAAGGCAACAAGCAGGCAGTCCTTTAAACAACTCTTTAAATTGCTCCTGAATCTGGAAAGTGAGAGAGAAGGACAGTAACCACAATACTGAATTACATGTTATTCTCCCTCCTCTTTTTCTGTAAGAATGTTTTAAAAAAGAAATTTGCAAGTGCAGATACACCCCCATCTCCATGAGGGTACTGACAACTGACACCTGCGCCTTCAGAAGTGACTGTACAGGCTGGGCCATTTTACAAGGTGAAGCACAGAAGGTTTGGTGCTCAGGGACAGTTGGGTTGCTTATTAAAATCAAGAGCTGCTGATTTTGCCAAATTTCACAGTACATCATGTGAGCACATTTTCCCTTGAGCTGTCTGTACTTTGGCTTTTAGGCCTGGTTTGAGATGTCTATCCAGGTACTCAAATGACTCTCACCACAATCCTATCAGTCTTTCTCACACCATTCCAAGCACATTTGACTCCAGGCCCAGCTGGAAATACTAAAAAGTCAGCTTTTTTCTGTCCTATTTTGAACTTCTGTTCTACAAAAAGAGGGACCAAGTGGGAATAGTTTGGGGAGTAAATAAAGAAGAGAACAAGCCTGATCATTTCAGAAACCTTTGCCACATTTGGTCTGAACTTGGGTTGCCCTTTGAGAGAGAGCTTTATCTCCCTGATTCATTCCTTTCTCTTACTGCTTCCTTATTAAGAAGAAATCTTTCCAGTGCAGAATGCCTTATAATCTGAAGATCTCAGATGGCTGAAAGCATAAAGTGTAATGGGATTTCAAATGCACTTGGGCACTGGTCGATGCATATGACCATTTAACTTGATAGTAAAATCTCCCTTGACTTCACCAACTTTTAGGAAATCCTGCTAATGTATTTCTCCTGTCCATGGGGCCAAACAGAGAACACTGTTTTCTTTCCTTACAACGTGAGTAATGCTAAAAGCACAAAAGGGTCTTGAAATACAGTTCTTAAGGAATCATACATTGACCATCTGAAACACCCTCTGTTCCAAAGCACTTGAAATGCGATCACAGGTTGGAAGTTAGCTGGGAAAAAAAAGGTTCAGTGAATGATTTTAAACAAAGAGTAGCTGTTGGACTGAAGCCTTCTTCTTTTTCCTTCTCCAATGCAGCTTCCAAGCACAATAAGACTTTAATCCACACATGTAACATAACTATGACATGGCTATGGTGATCTAGAAAGACACACTGTGAAGAGTTATTTTCTTCCTAGATTCCCTTTTTTTTGCAGTTGGAATATTTTTAAACCTGAATTTCACTCCATTAGATGAAACTCTCACGTCCCCTTTTTGCCCAGGGGATTGCAAAGATTTTTTTTTCCTTCCTTCCCACTCTCATAAATTGTTACAAACTAATACAGGAAACAACAATTATTCAGCCTTCAGGGTTCAACTTCTGGAGCTGTACTAGCAAGAGGGAAGTTACTTCACGTTCAGTACATTACATTTTTTGCTGTCATAGCTCAGGGCAAGGCTAAATCTGGCCTTGAGTTTCATTTTAAATGATGTTTTAAGTTGGTGTATTACAGGAGGGAAAAAGCAAGCCATTCTTGCATACACACACACAGACCTACAAATGTAATCTCTTTTGGTCAAACAAATGCCATGAAACCATGGCAATGTTACAATTTTGGGTGCATAATAAAAAATATTTCATGTTACACCAAGTCTTTAGTTAATATATCCAGCCTGATGACTAAGGATGTACTGGCTGGAATGACTGATATGTGAGGTTCAGTTAGGTAAGTGCCTGGTGCTAGGGACATGCTCTCAAGCAAGATGCCTGGTCTACACAAGAGCCTGATTCCCCTCCAGGTTCTATCTCTACACCCCCTTTGTAGAATGCCCCCAGTTCTCTGGGGCATCTCAGATGCCACCAAAGTCCTGTGCTCAGGCAGCTGCATTGAACTCTTGGTGGTCTTCTGTCGGGGACAGATAAAAAGCAGTACCTACGGCTCCGCTCCTGGCCCTTGCAGACTCACTGCACTAATGTGGTCAAATCTTGCTCCTACTCAGAGCCTCCAGCAAGCTGTCTAGAAATCAGTTTAAGATAATCTATCTAAATCTGTTTTAGATAATCTATCTTTTTTTGAGACTGTTGTAGCACTCAGCAAAAGAAAGCAGTCACACATCTAGTACACAGACCAGCTGTTACCATTTCAAAAGTCAGCATATTCCAGGAGTGACTGCACAGACCATGTCCTTCTCATCGGCTTGGCCTCCATGCAAAATAAAGATTGGTCCAGTGACTCCTGAGGTTCTGATGTTGTTGGCTTCTGTTCTTTTGTGGCCTTACGTGCAAGTATGTACACGTGAATACAGCCCATGGAAAAGTGAGGCTTTAAAGTGCCTGTTGTTCTAGTACAGAAAGAGTTCTCCTTTTGTGTGCCAAAGCGGACGAGTAACTCCCACAACCTTATTTCTGTGCTTTAGCAGGGGAGCATTCATGGAAAGAAAAGCCTGCACAAAGCTGCTCTAGCAGCTCGGTAATACGACACAGGAATAAAACAAGCTGTGCTTACATTAGCCTGCAGTCTGGGCTGCGTGGAAAGAGCTATATGCAAAAGTGTAAAAACGAAAACCATATGCACCATTTTACACATTTCTCCAGAACCCCTCAGACAGCACTTAAATGCCATGTTATTAAGGCAGAATTCTGCTGTTCTGAAAAAAAGTGAACAGAAAAACACAGGGACAGAAATAACAGAAAGAAAGAAGTAACAGAAAGAAAGAAGTAACAGAAAGAAAAAAGAAAGAAAGAAAGAAAGAAAGAAAGAAAGAAAGAAAGAAAGAAAGAAAGAAAGAAAAAGAAAGAAAGAAAGAAAGAAAGAAAGAAAGAAGAATAATCAGCAATAAATAAACCTTTTCTTGACCCTAAAACTAAAGTAATTCCCCAATCAATAAACCTTTTGTAAAAGCTCTGTCAGATCAAAAGAACTTGCCTGCCCGAATACAGCACATGGACATGCAAGTTCAATGCTACCAGTCCATGTAAGTACAGATGTAGGCAAAGCTTTTCAAAAAGACAAACCTACCTTCGTTTTTCTACCACTTTAAAGCATGATTAAAACCAGACAAAATCTGGAACGTTAAAGACATTCAGACATCTCACTTCACTGAGACGAATACTTACCAGCATCCAAGCAGTTTTTAGAAACACAACCTAATTTCTTCTATAAATGAATATATAAATGACAATATAAACAAAAGTATCTGTCCATTTTTCTATTTTCCCCACCCAATTTATCATTTGTAATTGTACGATCTATTGAAAGAGGTGTGTATATATAGAAATCAAAATAAAAAATAAAGAAAAAGTTCAAGTCTAACATTAAATAAATTATTGCATTTCTGCTTTAAAAGTAAGCTGGCTTTACACATTTTAATTTTCTACTGCTAGCTATTATTCACTGATCATCAGTGAAGAGATAACTCTACATAGAAGGAGCAGCCGTGGAAGTTTTCACAGCCAAGCATCTGACCTTTACAGGCATCTTATTATTTAATTATCTTTGAGACGTGTCTTAATTTCCTCTTTATTAGAGATGCCTTACGTCTTCAATAGAAAAATCCTGAAATAATAATTTTGCCTGCCATTATGGCTTGGGAAGTGGGGTTATTATGCAAGAATTGTTTCAGACACTTGCAGAGAGGAAAAAGGTCATTACAAGTAACATCTAGATTTGAAACAACAGCTCTGACTTCCTGTTCCTTGGAAGTACTGAAGATCTAAGCAGCAGCAGGCAGAAAGCTGCAGTTAACATTTAGGGAGCAGTGCACTGTAGGATCACGTACAAACATGAGTGACTGAAGCTGAAAGGGCTTCAAGAACCAAGAGGAATGTTTGATCTGTTAGGAGTTGTCTGAAAAGGCAGACACAGAGATAAACTCCAACACTGGAACATGCTCACCCTCTTGGCTCACTTCACTGGGAAATGAGGCTGTTCATCAGTTTTGAGGAAAAACGTGAAAAGATTAAGGGAGCACTGATAAAGCTGCTGTTGACTTCTAGCTGCTAAAGTTTTAAGAGCTGTGTCACTATCTTTCCAAAATCATCATCACTGTTTTATTGAGAATAGGAAACACACTCTGGATATGAGGAGTACAAACTAATGCGAGAAGTTTCACCTTTGCACAGCCCTCTTTCCATTTCCAAATCCAGGCTCAGCCCATGCTTGCTTTTTATTAAGCTCTATAAAGAGAACTGACTAGATTTACACATGGGCTAGATGAAAGTAAAATCTCCCCAATCACACTACGACACCTGCTTGCAGCGGGGAATTCTTGCAGCTCACAAAGCTCAGGCAGAGGGAGTTCACCCCACATTTCTGTCTCGCCTTGTGATACCGAACCGATCAGACTGGGCTGGATTTGGCTTGGATGGAGAGGGCAACCTCCTGTCTTCTTGCCAACCTTCTGTATGGTCTAGTTCAATTCTCACAGAGGCTCTCACACTCTATGGCCAGCTGGATGTTTAGAGGAAGACATTTTGCAGGGCTGCAGCATAACCTGAACCTACTCTGAGTATAAGGATTTTCAGTCAAGCAGACCTGTCAACAGAATGTCATTCGTGAGATTCAAGACACAAGGAAAGAAAAACCTAACACAGCCTGACAGGGACTCATAAATTCATCTCCTGCTTTCTACATGAATTGAGTGACTGTATCTTTTCTAAATACTACCTGAGAACTATGAGCTTGGCCACACTCAGAGAAGCTAGGCAAGAGCAGAAAGCAGGAAACAAAGCATCAAAAAATGGGCTGCCAGCAACAAGAGAGTAATCAAAAAAAGCACTGCCCATGTGACAAGAGCATCAGATGTCTGCTTGCAGGGGGGCACACAGAGCCAAAGCTGAAAAAACTATTTGCAGAGCCTGCAAAGCTCTGCTGTTATTTTGTAGCAGAGAGATCAATAACACCAAAAATTAGGTGATTTTCCTTCCTGGCACAGTTCTCATATGTTGCTGTATTTCTTTTTCTGTGCAGAGCAAAAAAAAAAAAAAAAAAAAAGCATGGGCAGGAATGGACCACTAACTAATTATCTGCAGAGGGTTACCACAAGGTGGAAGTGCTCCATGTACCACTCTGAAACAGAAGGGCTAAGATGACCATACTCATGCCATAGGAGAGAATGAAGCTCTTCCCCAGACCAGCTGGAGTCTCGTTAGCAGTTAAGGAGTTCTGATTCAGCAAAGCACTTCCTAAACCTTCAATCTCTTTAGCCTAAGGAGAAGTTCAGAAAAGGGTAGCTGGGACATTAAAACCACTTTTCCTCCTTCAGAGTCCTGAAGATCTAATAGTACATGGGGGACTATTAAGTTGAGTAACTGAGGCATTAAGGAGATAAAAGGAAAGTCCAAGCCTGAACAGATCACATCCCATGTTACTCTGCACAGTATCCTGATTCCTCAATATTTACATGAAACCAATTTAGATTTTTCCAGACATTAGCAAAGCAAGTGTAAACAACACAAATGGCTTTGAGACTCCAAGTGGATCACACTTCTGCATCCTCTCTGAAGTGGAAATTGCTAGAGTTTAAGTTAGCTTACACATAAGTAGCAAAAGCAAGGGAAGCAAATCTGAGCTACTCAGATGCTTCCTTTTCGCTTTACTAAGAAGCTAAACACAAAGACACTTTCACACAATGCTAAGGAAGCCACTCTTGTCACCTCTCACACAAAGAGGGTCCCCAGTCCCATGCTTGTCTCTGCGCCCTGCAATTTCTCCTCTGTGAACTCAGTCCTATTGTGAAGTGTTCTTCTGCTGGTACCATTCCTGAGAGTGAAGTGCTGTCCTAGGGACTGCATGGGGTAGGTTACATGCTGGGCTATTGCAGGAAGGGCACGTGCCTTTTGGTGTATATTGCCAAGCACTGGATGTGCTGGCAGCTCCTTATAAATCACACTGGAGCTCATCTTGCACTTCAGTGGAGGAAACTACTTACACCAGGGTTTTTTTTACCAATGGTAGAGGGGGTAGAAAGAATGGTCCTTTTCCTAACTTCAGCACTGTCTCACGTAGAAGTTAGGGGATAGATAGATGCATCCTATCCTGGGTGTTTTACATGTGTTTCCTGTTGCTTGCTGGGTGACAAGCTGGGTAAACAGTGATGCTCTCCTCTCACAGACAATTGGTTTTGCTTTTCCTTTTGATTTCTCAATGCCCCTGCACAGTTGAGACTGCCTGAGCTCAGCAGTAACAGCTGCTGGAAGACATTCTGACTCCACAGATGCTCTTTTCAGGTTCTCAGATGTTTCTTGCTTCTACTGAGCAGACTTTTGGCCAAAATCTCTGTCTCAGATGTGCTGATTCCAGCTTATTCCTCAGCTTACTATTTTGCTTCACTAGACAATATTGCTCTAAATAAATTACCACTATCAGGCAGATAGTGGCAGATTGTGAATCCACAACGTGCTTCTCAAAGAAGTGTTCCTATTAGGAAATTCAGAAAGTGCCACTGTAATTTACAAAAAGGTTAATTTATTATTGAGAGACCTTGACTGTCCATTCTTTTATAACATAACGAACTGTAATTCAGAAAAATAGGATATAAAAACACTACTAAAAACTGCTATATTGAAACTTTTCCAGAATAATCTTTTTCCCTCCACCTGAATTTCCTGTGTTATTTGGAAGTATAAGCTCTGACAGGCATTACAAGGCTGTATTCTCCCCAGGTTTACATTCAGTACATGTAACAGGTACACATTTTGACACCACCTAACCCTTCAGTGATGATGATTCCACACCCGTTTAGAAAACAGGCCAAGTTGCCATCTCCTGCCCTCAAAATCTGTGCTAATGTTCCTGAGTGGATTTAGTCACAGCTTTACCACATTCCAAAGCTGTATAATGGACAGCCTCACAATTTATGAAATTACCTGTGTGTTATCAAACTGGGAATACAGATGCTTTTTTCCATTTTTTGCCAGTTTTCACTAGAATAATGGAAGTCAAATCATTCCAGGCAAGCACTGCACAGTAATTGCAGTTGATACTGTCATACAGAGCCTGCAATGATTTGCTGGCTCTGAACAGCTCGGTCTGTTGAAACATAGCAGATAAGATTTGGAAAATCAGCACTCTTTCCATCCAACATGTTTATTGCTGAAGTAAAAGCTATTGCCATTTATTTTGGTGAGTCCTCACTGGCAGGGGATGTTTGCCTGGAGCAATGACTGCACAATTTGGCTTTGTGAACTTATCATTATGATCACCAATATCAATTTTGTGCTTTCTACTACTATCTCTGATTATTAATTAATGCTTCATTCATTTTCCCAGCAGTTCTATCATCCTTACAGCATCTCTGGGGAAATGCCACTCTCCTCAGTTTTACACGGTGAACAGCTGAAGCATGAGCCTAGGCTGGGGCAGAATGAACACATCAATCAGAATTCAGGAGTTGCAGGCTGTTGGTCCTCTTCTCAGATCACAGCATCCTACTTCTTCCTGCATCACAGCTGTACTTTTCAAATTCACTCTTACTGCAAGCCCTATGTTAGTGGAATAATAAAGGGAGATTTTTTAGGTGGTCTTGCCACAGGTATCAAATTAAATGGAAGCCTGCCTCTGACAGTCAACACAACTCCCTTGAAGGTTCCTCATCCCACACAGAGAGATCTATAGCTTCCATCATGTGTAACTTATTTGTTTGGTGTTGCAACTTTACACACTGATTCATAAGCACTGTCAGGCTGCTTTATCCTCTTTACTTGGGCAGTGAAAAAAAAAAAAAATAACACTACAGTACCACAGCACTTAGGTACTCACAATCTAGCAACCATGTCTTGCCAGACTTCATGAATACTCTAGAAAGGTTCGGAAGCATTAGAGTTGCACAAAACACCTGACTGTTTCTTTTTCTTTTTTTTTAAGGCTGCTGAAATCTAGATTGAGGAGAAAGGTACCAACTTGTTAAGCTATTACAGTGTTTTTATGGTACTTATACAAATGCTACACTTTTCTGGACCAATTCTAGCCAAGAAGCCCCATTTTCCTACCTAAAAATTTACTTAATTCTGTTTCAAAATGCATAGCTTGTACTTAAAACAGGGTTTTTTTACACTACAGCTTTGTGTTGATATACAGCTGCCAGTGGATAAAATGATTCCCACCTGTGTGGCAAAGGAAAACTTCCTTGTTTCTGAATCACAGAAACACTGAATGATTCAAAGTCAGCAGGAGATATATTGATTATATCATGGGCTCCATATGTTGGACTATTCTGCTTATCATGCAGTCATGAAGGTATAGCAGAGCAAAACCAAAAAAATAAGATTGCCTTGAAGACAATCTGACATGCTTCTCACCCACATCATTCCCCTGATGCTCAAAGGCAAATTAAGAATGCTTTTTTTCTTTTTTCTTTTCCCTTCTTGTTTTTTCCTATATTAGTGCAATGAGGCCAAGAGAAAAGTCTGGCTAGAACACTTAAGCATCACTTTGGAAACAAGAACAAGTAGTGACAGTGCTTTAATAGAGCCTTACTGATTTCTTTCCTGTGATGGGGAATTTTGAACTGAAGACATTCTTAGACAAGGAAAAAAACCTGCCTTCAGAAGAATATCTTAAGTGTTTGTTGTAACCAAAAAATCAAATCACTAAAGTAAAATAAATGGAAGTAATTCCTCATTCTGTGGAGTAACACTTCAGTTTCATAAGCTAATATACAACTACTTCTAGTGTTGCTCAGCTGCAAACAAGACAGAAGAACACATTTCCAGGTTTTAAATTTAAAACATAGTATTACAGCAGCTTCCACTTCTGCATTAGATAAACTTTAGTGCTAAAATGGAATATTGGGATGTTAATGACTTTGCTTTAATAAGACCTAAACTTTTTAATTAACCTGCCAAGACAAATTACAGTCCATAGCTCTTAGGTAACTATTGCAGACAGCTGAGACTCAACACCAATGCCTCTGTTGGGAGAGGGATTAATGGCAGCTTTGGAATGAGTCTGCTTTTTTCTGCAAAGAAAAAAAGTCCATTAAACACTGTGGTTAGAAGAAAGCTGAGTGTTAGTTTTATGGACTAATCTTTAAATTACAACCAAATAAATTTAGGTATATGAACAGTTTCAGCAGGTCAACCAAATTTAAAATTAAATATTACTGAATCAGAAACAGATTTAGATATTTTTAGGGTGGAAGAAGAATACTCAATGCGCTGTCAGGCACCCACTGTCAGCATCTTCTTCTCCTTGGACAGCAACAAGTCTGTGCCTGTGAGCTGAAGTGACTGGTCATTTTACTGCCAGAGAAGTCAGAAGACCTATTAAGTTAACTTGTTCTTCTAAAGCAATCTTAGCTTCTTTCTGTTAGCAAGGAGAAACAGGGATTCCTGTTACTGTGGTTGCTACTACCAAGGCTTACAGTGCACCTTATTGGAGTTTTAAACCCAGTACTCTGCCTGAACTCCAGCTTGAGTGATTTTGATGGCGTTCAACGACAGGACTGTCTGTCACACAGACCTGTGGAATGGTGCTGCTGGGTGCTCTTCAACCATTCCTACACCTCTGCTCCAGAAAGAGAAGAAAGCCAATCAAACAAACAAAAAATCAAACAAAACCAACAAAAGCCAACTAAATAAAAGGAAAATCAAAGTAGAGAAAAAAAAGCAAGGATTTTCTAGCTTGTAATCCGTGTTTGGCACTGGGCAGAATCTCGTTATGGTTATAGTTACTTAAAAGGCCTACAAAGTACTTACCCAACATTTAGGGTCTAACAGTATTCTGTGTGTTGCTAAATACAATCCCCTCCAAGCATTTCCTCCGAAACCACACAAAACCATCGTGCAATTTGAGTACGTGTGTTAATACCTGGCCCCAAGGCACATTTAGGAGTTTAAGAATAATAGAGGAAATCCTTACCAATAGCGGTAGTAAGAAAAGAAACCACTTCCGATTCCTTGCCATCATTGTAGAAGGCTAAATGCCATATTCCTGAATCTAAATACTGGATAAATCCTGTCTCGTGGCTGGCCAAGGGCACAAAAGCTCTGTGCTGCCGCTGAGGTCCTTCCAAGCTTCTCGCCTCCTGTGTCAGCAGACGTCTTCCATCAAGGAGCTCGACAAAGTCAAACTGAAACATAAGAGGGAGTGATGTTTGTGTGTTTATCAGGTTTCCTCAAGCTTAGTCTCTTATTCTGGGTCTGCAGAAGCATCATAAACAAGATTTGTTCCGGTAACTCAAGTACTTTCCTGGACTACCTGCAAGTAACCATTTTGGAAATAGCTAGTTTATGAATGTACTTCCCTGTAATTATATGAATCTTGAAATCACCTTTGTTTAGAAGGTGACTTGCAGCATATTGGCCTTACTGAGCTGTTCTCATTCTGTAGAAATATAGGCAGGGAAACATGAAAGCATGCCTCAACTGCACTGTAAATATGACACTAAGCAGCTTACTTGTTATCTTTTTTTAGTCTTGGCTAATACAGAAAATAAGACAGAAAAATATATCTAGCCCAACTGAGTTGTTTGTCAGAGTTGCTAGGGAACTTTACTTAAGGGAAAAGCACTTATCCTTTCGCCAAGGGAAAAGTAAGAAATATTTTAAAGTGAACTCCAGTAGAGGTTTTGCAGAAGTATTTTGCTTAGCCAAGAAGGGTTTATCTTAAAACAATAGGAAAAGTGGTTAAAAGATCATAGAAAATGAAGATGGAAAAGAGGTAAATAATATAGAAAAGTCCCATTTAAGGAGTGGCTCTAGGTATTTTCCTCAAAAGGATGCATTTACTTTTTGCAAGGATAACTTCAACTGAACAACTGCTTTGCTTTAATACTAGTATTGCATCTCCCTTTAGTTCCCTATTTAAATAACCTTCCACTGATTTTCCACAATAATTGTATTTTGTCTGTATTTGTTATTATATTAATGGGATGAGGCAGATATAAGCCTAGCAGACACCACAAATGTTAAATTAACCTTATCTAATCCGACTTTTATCTCAAGTTTAGATGACCAGGACACCTTGCACACAGAATCCAACAGCTGAGGCACTATTCAGCTTTTCTGTTCCCTGACTTCACTTGGTTTTGCCTCTATCATCCAGCTGATCAGGTAAGTTTGTAGGTTTTCTTTGGCAGGAAGAAGAAAAACAGGCAGAAAGAAGCCCCACCATTTATTTCTGAACACGTAAATGTTGCTGCTCTGAATGGCTGCTGAGTGCTAATTGACTGTGGCACCAATATTTAGGCTGCTTATCCCTTTTCACTTTACTGTAGCAAAATTTGGGTGCTTGTTATTAAGTTGTCTTGCATGGTCTTCAAAGTCAACCAAGATAAGGACTTGATGACATGTTCTTTCCTACATAGGAAAAGTTAAAAAAAATTAAGCTACTAAGTTAAAAAAAGAAGCGTTTTATTTCCTAGAACATTTTGAGCAATAAGCTATATATGAGGTAGCTCACATATGAAATGACAGAATTCATCCCTGGATTATTTTAATTATGTATTTTTAATTATTTATTTACAGGAAATTATTTTTGAATCTTGTTTTAATTTTCATTTTCTTTTGGTTATATTTCAGTACACAGATCTCAAATTTGGTGCTGAAGTGTCTTTTTGAGAACATAAAAGCTGCTACACTGCAGAAGTCATTCTTTTTGGGTGTCTATCCAAGTTAGTTTTGCTATAGACAGAGCTTCTGTTTTGGAAAAACATGATGTAAATATAAATTATGAAAATATACAATCTAAAATCTAAAAAAACAAGGCAAGTATAAACTCTAAACAGACGTAATTAAAAATGTACACTGTTTCAACTGTGCCCTGGGGGCATCAGGCACAGCACTGCCAGCTGGGCAAGGGAGGGGATTGTTCCGCTCTGCTCTGCACTGGGGCAGCCTCACCTTGAGTGCTGGGGACAGTTTTTGGTGCCATAATATAAGAAAACCATTAAGCTCTTAGAGAGTGTCCAAAGGATGGCCACGAGGATGGCGAAGGCTCTGGAGGTGAAACTGTCTGAGGAGTGGCTGAGGTCACTTGGTCAGTTCAGCCTGGAGGAGACTGAGGGGAGACCTTGTGATCTGCAGCTTCCTCACTGAGGGGAAGTGCAGGGGCAGACACTGATCTCTTGCTTCTCTGTGGTGACCAGTGACAGGGCGTGAGGAAACAGCAGGAAGCTGAGTCAGGAGAGGTTTAGCTTGGATATTAGGAAAAGGTTTTCATTCAGAGTGTGGCTGAACACTGGAACAGGCTCCTCAAGGAAGTGGTCACAGAGGTGTTTGGACAATGCTCTAAGGCACATGCTGTGATTCTTGGGGTCTCCTGTGCAAGGCCAGGAGTTGGCCTTGATGATCCTCATAGGTCACTTCTGTCATCCTGTTCTTTTCAGCTGATGTTTGCATTTTTGTAATGGAGTTTCTCACAGATTTTCACATAAACAATCTATTGTTATTGTAACTCTTCTTTTATATTTACATTCTTCTCATAAGGAGGAGACTGTTGATAGCCTGCTAGTTTGACCAGTGTGGTTGGAGAGGTGGCAACCTTCATCTTCCAATCCCTGGTCATTGTCCAAATTTTATAAATCAAGGTCAAAGAAAATAAACTCTCTTTTTTTCTGCCCTGACAACTGACTGCGTGTGTGTTCCTCATTTCATGTCCTCTGATGACACATTTCCAACTCAGCATATTCTATGATTCTATGAAAACAACAGAAGGATTTAAGAGGATACTGATGAGTGGTTGGTTTGAAAGACACTTTGGGACCCAGGTGTCTGTAGCCACTCTGAGCACGAGCTACTGCCTAGGCTGATGCCTCATCAGGTCTCAGTGTGACTATGCCTGACACAGCTGAGCAGGACAGTGACAGAGGACAGAGACAGATGTCTGGGTGCTGGGAATGTCTCAAGAGAGTTTGAGTTTGAGTAAGGAACAAGTGAACTGAAGAAGGTAAAACCAGTAAGAGAAAACCCTAAGTATTTCCATATTCATTCTGGAGCATGATGGAACAGCTTGATTAGATTTTTAAAACAGAACTTGAGAAAGTTTTCTAGAATCACTGGATTGCAAGCAAAGAGACACTTCTAGGATGCAATCTGACTCATTGTAAAGTGGACATCTAAGAAATGTCCTCTGGATTGTGCTTACAAGCATCCACCTCCTGCTATATATTAGATGTAGTTACTCAGAGCTTAGTGAGATGAAAACCATTTCAAGGCACTCAGGTACACTGAGCTGCTGCTGTTCCACTCCAATCTGGGCTATGCTTACTTGGGGCTTTCTGCCAAAAACAAAAGATTTTTTTAATAAATATCTGCAAGATGCTGTGGCAGATGTTGATGACTTTGCCAAGCTACTAGTTACTAGTTGTAAATATTAATTGAGCTGCAAATGGAATGGGCTTTATTGCATTTTAATACAAAGATTTTTAATAGGCAATTAGTTACTGCTAGCAAGGAAATCACTGATAAAATACCATGTTAATCAATTCAAACTGTACAAATGTAAAAATGCTCTCTGCAAGCATTTTTGACAACCTATCCTAAAATTTATGATTTATTAAAATTTTGCCTAGGTTAAAATGAGTTTAAAAAAGAATTTGATCTAGGGAGATTAAATCTAATAGACCATAACAAAATTGTGTAACTTATGATTTGTTGAGAAGAATGAGAAGAATTGCCTTTTGTTAATAGTAAACTATTTTGGGCTTCTGCATGATCTATTTCTAAGAGTACAGAAATTTGGAGCTTACATTTTCTTCCTACTTATTAGTGACGACAGTTGTTGGCAGGCTAAAATAGAAAACAATCACCACAGCCAGAGCAAGTTTCCCAAAGAGAATTTGGAACAGTTTGTTATTTTAGCATGGATAGATATGACTTGAGCATTGTATTGGGTTTGCACAGCCAGGTTTTGGTAACAAGGGGTGCTGTAGGGGTGGCTGCTTTGGGAAGCTGCTGGAAGCTTTCCCTGAGTCTGACAGAGCCAATGCCAGCCGGCTCTAGGACAGACCCACCACTGGCCAAGGTTGTCACCTCCTTGATAACATATTTAAGAAGGCAAAATAATTATTGCACAGAAGTAACTGCAGCTAGAGAAGAAGGGAGTGAGTGGACCAATTATGCAGACACCAAGGTCAGTGCAGAAGGAGAACCAGGAGGTGCTCCAGCCACTGGAGCTGAGACTCCCCAGCAGCCCGTGGTATAGACCATGGTGAGGCAGCTGTGCCCCTGCAGCCTGTGGAGCTCCAAAGGGAAGCAGAGATCCCCCTGCAAGCAGCCTGGAGAGAAGACCCATGCAGAAGCAAGCGGATGCCTTGAAGAAGGCTGTGACCCCCTTCAAGGCCAGTGCTGGAGCAGGCTCCTGGCAGGACCTCTGGCCCCATGGACAATGGAGCCCATCTGCTTGCTGGACTTCTGACCTTGTGGGAAACCAATGATTGCACTCTGTGGAAAAAGTGAGGTTTATGTATTAAATTTTAGGGTTTTTTACTTCAACAATTGAACCTATCCATGTAATAACTTCTGTTCCATAACACAATTTTAGAATGACAATAAAATGAATACAGAGTTCTGATCTAAAGTTAGTAGTATGCAACCATGACTTGAGTTTTTATTTAACTAACACAGGACTTTTAAGTTAGGTTTGAATCTCCCTGTGAAAAGAGACTGATTAGAAAAGGGGAGTAACAGCATTATTGTGGCACTGAAATTACGATCTGCTGATCCTACTGAAATATTTTAATTCTGCAGAAAAGTAGGCAGAGAAGCACAGATTTATGACACCTCTGACAGAAATAAATTGGAGCTGAGTTAATATGTACAAAATACCGTATTATCCACAGAGATCATAATAAACATATTTGTTTGTTCAAAACCAAGAAAAAGGCAGGGTACTTTTATAAATCTCTAGTATTTTCAGCTAATAGTAGAGGGCAAGGGCAAGATACACTAACATAAACCTGCCAATTCTTCGATAACCTGCTGATACAAGTGGGAGTAAGATACTTTGCATTGCCTGTGTATTATGCCCTAATGTATTAATCAATCTGGGTAAGAGCAGCTTAGAAGTTGAAACAGAAAGGAGAGAAAATAATGTATAAAATCCTTACTTAAGGGGATGGCTCTTCAGAGCTTTTCCCACAAAGTGATTTTTTGATATGTTTTTTTGTCAAAGAGTGTTAAAAAAAGCATCTGCTTTCATTTTGGTCCTACCGAATAATAACTGGATCTTGATTTCTGATCAATTACTTGGCCCTGACGAACCTCAGTCTAAGCTGACAGTCAGCATATACCATGTGAAGGGTTGGCTCAAGGTGTTCCAGCATGGAAGACAGAAGTGAATCTTGCTCCCATAATAGTGACCAACTTGGGGTCTTGCTGCTCTTACGACGAGATGAGACCTGAGGTACATGAATCTGCTGAAGAGAAGATTCCTTTGGATGCAGTTTGAGTGGCTGCCTCTGTGCAAAGCAGTGGATGGAGAAGGTGGTATTGCTTGGAGCAACCAGCTGGTACTCTCAGTGACCACCAGCCTCACAATTTCCCTTTCCTCTGCAGCCTGTTGCCTTAGATAACTGCCTGCTCTGCCCCTGCCTACAGCCCACCAGAGTAATTTGTGTAAATTTTTTCAACTGTCTCTTATTCTTGTTCTCTGGATGAATGATCTTGGGCATCTTGCAAGCATGCAACAAATTCTTGAAAGAAATAGATGAAATAAGACAACACATCATACAAACATCAATTTGGGACAACACAATTTAATTGAAATAAGGTCCCATTACCTGTGTGTGTGATGGTGGGAGTCCTTTTCTGCCATAGATGCCAACCAACGCAGCCTTTCCTAAAGACACATTGAATTTCAGATGCACTGGGTGGTCGATGAACACCTGAGATCTCCAAAAGATACCAGGAGGGATCTTCTGTGTGGCTCGTCTGCCTACATCAATTTCTCCGGAGTCTATAAAACTGTCGTCTGGAAAGAAACTACTGGGCTTTCCTGCCAAAACACAGGAACAAAATTTTTGAATTAGTCTTTAGGTCCTGAAAGTAATCTAATCATATTGGTATCTCTGACACTGATCTTGAGAAACAGTCTATTAGTATCCTGAAGTCTTCAGAGTACTTTGTCTAGCCAATCCATATGATTATGGGAGGAAAAGTGGCAGGATTATTTCTGGCTTCAGTAACTGTTTTATTTGAAAACATGACCATGGGAAGAGCAACCTGGAGAAAAATGGCCTTTTGTTTAAATTGTAACATCAGATAGTGTGTAAGTGCATTCCAAAGATAAGAATAAATCATCTGACATTATATCCTAAATTAATATAAGTTTAGGAATGGAGAAGTCATCATTAAATTAGTAGAGAGAAGTGCAGCGAGAATGAGATAGATGTGCCACAGAGTGGAATGGTGGTGTGGAGAACAGCAGCATGAACAATGCCTAAGTGAGGAAAGGAAAATGCTTCTCTATTAAATTAATTCTTGACAGTGGTAACAGTATTTGAAATAGTCAACAAAAAGCTAATGAACAAAAAGGACTGAGATAAACAAAGGAGACCATACCCTGCACTTGAGCAGTATCTATTAAGAAACATGAGAGGTTTTAATTGGGTTTCAATACAATCTGTAAAGTATGCTATTATTATCCATTTTCTTTCAGAAGACAAATGGAGGCATCTGTTTCTAAAATTACCAGGCTGGAGAGCCTGGGCAGGACATGCCATAATGTCCAAGGGAGTCAGCAGGGAGCTTGGCACCCCTAAAAACACACCTGAATTCCAGGTTAGAAATTTATGCAGTCACAACTCCCAAAACAGGTGGCTGCTTCAAAAAATCCAGACCCAAAGGAAGACCAGGGAATGAGGGGCAGAATGAAAAATCAAATGCCAGAATGTTCCCTTTTCAGCTTGTCCTATAACCAGTGGCTGCAGCTTTGGCTGCAGGGCACAGGGATGATGAGGAAGGCAACTGCTTAGCAAACAGACTTTATTAAGGACATTTCTAGTGGAAAAGCATGCAGTTGTGTCACCAAAAATGTTCTGCCTTTAGTAAGGAGAGCAACATGTCACCAACAAAGACTAAATATTAATTTTGGAAATTCAAATAAATTTGTTCTTTATCCCTGTGCCATTACAGCACACACTACTCTGTTTCAGAGAGTAAACAATTCCAACAAAATGAGAAGGAAACTTCTGGCTACATACACTCTTTTGTAGGAAAATCACATTATGGATTTTTTTCTTACAGTACCTACATTTGAGGAATGGGGAAAAAAAACCTTTCCCATCTTATCATGAATTTATGTCAAATGGTCTCAGAATTTACTTGCCACGTTGAAAAGGTGACTGGTAGAACACTGCATTTTATTGCTTCAAATGACATTTCCTTTAAGATTACATAACGTTAAATACAGTATTGCCTTAAATTTCTCCACATACCATCCCGACACAAACTCTCTGGGAGAAACAGACGTAAATTCTTAGCTGTCTCTGAAAATCAGTATAGAAATGTTATGCATATTAACTACTAAGGATGGAGATTTTTTCCTTGCAGGACTTTTGGCTCCAGTAACACCAAACCCTGATTTAAAGGCAGCAACTGCTTAAGGACACTGCTGGAACAGGACTTGATGGCATGAGCAATCTTGAGGCAGAAGTTTTATGCATACCAGAACAAAAGGTGTATATGCAAAGCCTGTGAGCTCACACAAAAAAAGCTACTCTTAATTTTAAAAAATCTCCATTATTTTTGCTCATCACTTGCAAATAAATACAGGGGGGAAACCTGCTGACCTTTTTCAGTCCACATAAATGTTAAAGGAGGTAATCAGACACAGCTTAAGTAAATGGGCATTCTTTCTGAATACTTCTGTGCTAATACAGTATAATTGCACAAGGAAAATCACCCAGCTAGATTCTGAAGAGAATTACTTTATCAACTGGATTGATAGTATTTATTTGGCATACTAAAATTTTCTTTTCACACTGTCAGGATTATAGGAAACAGTTCCAATGTCTTCATGCAAAGTTTCTTATTGCATTATTGTAAGATGAAAAGATTGAGGATTCTATTAAAGAAGAGCTAAAGACATCACATGTTTTGGTTCAAATGAAGGATACATTTTTTCTTATTACTACTGACATGTTTTATAGGTTCATAGATATTCAGATGAAAACCTTAAGTATTTGATATGCTCCATGATTGTTCATTAATAAAGATTGTACATCAGAGTGAATCAGGGAAGGTGAGAATTTAATATGACAGATGTTGCTATGCAAGATAGAGCCCGGAGAAAATGAGCACAAGGGTGTATTCTGTAGAGAGAGCAGCACTTGCTCATGCAAACAAAAATGCTTCTGTGATTGCAAAAGACAGTCTCACAGAAATAATTTTTTTGTACAATTACAAAGCTTATATCTCCTCTTGGTGGACAGTTGTATTTCTGAGAAGCAGATACCCTAAGAGCTGTTATATCATGTTGCCAAAGGTTGAAGCTCATCTTGATAGAGAAGTCCAAGAAGAAGCTCTCTTCACCAGCCTGAATTCAGTCCCTGAAATCCCTCTGTTTCACCAGTTGTAGCCTACAATAAGATTAGGCCCTACAGACTGGATACTTCACAAAGACAGTACAATAAAAAGGCCACTTCAGTTTCTAATCAGAAATTGGCTTTTAATCAGAATACCTGACTCCTTAAAATTAACTTCAGGTCTGAATTCTTAATTGGGCTGTCAATTACTTTGCTCTTTCTGCACATTACCTTGAACTTTTTAGTTGCCGTAGCAACTGTTCCTAATTTCTCTGGATATCAAAATGAACTATTTCATTACAGATCTTGCTGAATCTCTCTGTATTTCTCACAGGATGGTTCCCTGACCCATCAAAACACTTAAGAACATACATGGCTATGACTTCAACCACAGTCAATTGCATGCTTAAATGTAAGCATGTGGTTAAGTGCTTTGGTAAACAGGGTTGGGCTTGAACAGAGGTAAATGCTGTTCTGGAGCACAGCCACAGATGAGAAGGAATGTCTGTTACTGAGAGTTGGCAAGACACCGGTAATGATTCATTCAGATCAGCTCTAAGGATGCTCCTAACACATTCCAGCCTATTTCATTCTGATCCGGAAGACATTAAAATATATTTCAATTATTTTAAAAATAAATTTCCATCACATACATTCTGTTTTAGAACAGAAGCCCTGCAGCACTGCTAGTCTAGAATTAGTTACAGAATTGGTTACCTGATGGGGAGAGAGCTGCATTTGAATGCTGGACAATGCCTGTGCCAAAGATGTGCACATGTGTTTTTTAGTCAGGACATGGTATTTTCCTCTAAAGCCTACAGATTCCCTAAGATCTATACAAAGCACTAACTTGAGGGGTCTTCTCATGACATAACTAGGCTATTTCCCAGATTTCTCTTTTAACAGAACAGCAATAAAAACTTCAACTCATGTCACTGTAAATGTGGCTAAAATAAAATCAAGTGGAGGTCTTCCACTTGGATGGCAGTTTTGAATACATACATTTCTTTTCATTTTGACTTTTAAAAGGAGATGGACAGATCAAAGCTAGATAATTCAAAAATGAAACATATGGCAAGTTAGAAGGGAAAAAAAAAGGATCTGTCATGAAGTATTTTTGAGTACAACAGCAGGGCTGTCTGCAGCTTGCTGTACTGTCTAGTAAGGTTTTCTGAGAATAACTTGCTTAGCTGATTTTTCCTTGTAGCAACTTGATGGCAGACATCAGTTACCAGTAAATACACTGTTTTAAGGAACACACATAATTGTGGCCTTTTATTTGGACTAATAAACACAGCAAAACTCTTATGGAAAAAACCCCACTACAATTAATTTAAACGAAACATGTTAACACAGGCTGTCAGTCAAAGCCTAGGGAACTCTGTGGAAACTTTTGAGTTCAGTGAGTTGCAAGAACAATAGCATACATCTTATCTGTCCAATAAACTTCCATGAAAATAACTATCAAAAATAGTCTATTACTTCAATTTTCCTGGAATCTTTTAGTTTTATATAGAGAAGCTTGACACACAAACAAAAAACACTTTCTGAAAATTTGCATTTCTCATTTCTCCAGCTCTGTCTAGGGAGGGAAAAGACTTCGCAGAGCTTACGAGTACTTTTAGCAGTGGTGCCTTCAAAAAAAAAGACACAATGATGTAAAGCTGCTGAATAAGGTGCTGCTGGATTGAGGACCCATAAACTGCTTCTAATTTCTGTCAACACTGTGATACTTTGTGGAGACTAGGCCTTTTATCTGGCTACTTTTGAAAAGCTATGTCCAACTCTGGAGTACCAAAACTTACAGCATAATAGCTCTCAGTAAGTATTTTGGTCCTCAAAACATTTGCTAAGTGGCAACAAACAGTCAAACATTTTTGTAGTGCTGTAGAGGAAGCCTGATCCAGTGCTCCAGGAATCATTTAATTTTCAAGAGACAATGTTTTCCCATGAAAACAGCCGTCGAGGCAGGGTTTTCATGCTGACCTTCTGTAGTCTGTGAGAATGCCTTGAATGTGTGGAGAAGGTTTTACACAGTTTTATTGCATTAGTGGACATCAGAGGGGTATGAAACTTAGAAACATATGGAAACAGGACTGACAACTGCTAGCTCTAGACATGAAAGACTGGAGAAGCGCCTGCTGATGGCAGCACTGAAGGTAATGGAACATGAGATTGGACGGCTGGAGTTTAGAGGCAGACAGAGGACTCACAACATGGACACACACCAACCATACCTTCACTGGTTCCTTTGCCTTTCCTGTCAGGTAACTCTAACCCTGTGCCCCCCGAAGGATATAAGGAGACGTCCGTTGGCACTGGCCAACTGCTGGCTGTGTCTTCCGTGATCTCATACATCTGCCCTTCCATCGGCTGCAGGTGCCAGTTTAGGCCAAACAGGTGCATGGCTGTGGTGAGCAATGAGAAAAGTCATCTTTTTCTGTTTGGGAGACTTTCAGAACCACAGGGGCACTTTCCCTTTTTAAACCTTCGCTCCAGTGCCTTATTAGTGGTCATTGCTTTATGACAAGAACGGGATTAAGGCAATTAGACAGCCCCTGCTGCTTCTACCATACCAGCTCCCTAGGTCTTTCCACCCACTTAAACTCGATTTAGATCACCTGTAACAATCCACTCTGCTTTTTCCAGCAGGACTACTCCTGACTCATGATCTGCATAATGGGATAACCAGGCACAGTGTTTCACAAAGCTCCCAAGGCTGGGGTAACAATGTGGTGAACACAGAAATACAAGGTATTATTTCTTAACATACAAATAAATCCTAGAGAACTGCACTCGCGTTCATTTTGCCAGTCACAGTGTATTATATAGTTTATTTTTTTTTACCCACCAACTATACACAGAAGCCTTTACAGACATCTCTGAGAGCTTTTCCTGATTAAGACCAAGTAAAAACTGAGGCAATTCAAGACCCATCTTGCACATCTTTGTGCTCTGCATCACAAATGTGAGTGACTATATCTGAGCATTTCTTCGTACAACTCAGCCTCTTCTACTCAGATCAAAGACATATCTTTGAGAACTGAAAACAAGCAGCACCATTTAGATTTGTGTGATACCAGGGCAAAGCTCTCGGTAGGTTTCTGGGCCATGCAGTGTCATCCAGTGCACACGTGAATCTATTTCAAGGCATTACATAAAGACAAGTGCAGTTAAGGAACAAGACAGACTACTTAAAAAGCAAATACATGTATGAAGAGTATGGAAATCATATGCTTACACAACTAATACTTGCCCCTCGCAAATATAAAGCAAAAGAATGTGGCTTGTGGCTTACCATATCAGTTCTTCCATCCCCAACATAAACATTTCATACTCAATCAGTATCCAGCTTAGCTTCAGGCTCTACACAGCTAAATGATCTGGTATTTGCTACATTTGGAATGACATTTCTTTTTGAAGGGAAAGCCTTGATATTTTGCACTATAATTTCTCCAAAAAACTATACAATGGCACTAACATCACATCCATTTAGCATAAACAAAACTAGTAAAGAAGCAGAGCATTTTCATGGCCTATAATTCTCTTTTTATTCACAAACATACCTGAGATTGGTAACCATTGTTAGGGACAAGTGGTTAGTTTACTTAAACCTGTGCTCAGAAACACATCTTGTGATCAGAAACAATCTTTACAAGAGGATTGAAAAGTAATCTGAGTAGCTCTCTGAAGACAGTAGGTTTAGGCAATTTAGCAAAATACGTGGTTTTTCCACTTCAGTCTCAATTAGGTCACCTGTCATTTACTAACATAAACAAGGTTTTCTTTGCACTACTACAACATCACAAAACATGAGTGCAAAACTCTTCTTTTACCATGTAAATGAGGACTGTGTTTGTTAACAATCTTATCCATTAGGAAAGAAAATACGCTCCTTAAACTCCCACACAGCAAGGAAGCACAGCAAGGAAGGTCTCCTGAGGAGCTGTTCAACACTCATTTTTATTCAGGTACATATACCAAGAAGGAACATTACCAACACTACTGGTAATTTAACCAGGGCACTTTAGGCAGAGAGACTTGTATTTTCATCTAAAAGGGATATATTTACTTGGCAGAGAAGAGAGGATATCAGACCATGAACAAGGAGTCTGCATCAAGCATTTGGCATTGCTGTGCTTGCATAATATCTTTGTGTTTATACAGCCCTCATCATCAGAGTGCCTGGGCACTTCATAGCTATTAACCTCATAAAACCTCATCAGGTAGGAATCTGCTTTTTTCTACTACACAGAAAAGGAAAGGAGAACTACAGCAGATTAAAGGACTAACTCAATTCACTTGTTTGGGCATTAAAATGCAATTGTGTGTTAATTCAGTTAACTTACTCTATGCTTACAGGGTCACAAGCTCTAAGAGGCATTTCATGCAGCTCTCTGCCAGCAGTTTTGTTCTAAGCTCAGTACTGGATGTTATCTTACCATTCCATCCAGGCTGGACATCTCCAAGGACCAGAGTGTTACCCAGGTGCCACTGAGCTGTTACAGAGCTCAAGGGCTTAGATGCTCTGAGCATCCAAGTTCCTATGTTTAACACGGGCTATTTGTAGTTACATGGATATTTGTAGTTCCAAGCAGAATGGAAACTGTACTCTTCACTCCTCCAAACTCAGGCAATCCTAGGAAGCTGTTGCTGTGGGGCACAAGGGAGGAGATGCAGACTCGTTCAGAAGGCTGGGACCCCTCACAGGAGGAGCCAGAGGTTTATTGTCTAAACCTATTTTATACCTTTTCATAAAGCACCCACCTTAGAGGTGGGGACCTCTGGAACCATTGGTCACTTGTAGAGACTATCACGCGAAGTCCCTCCCATGGGAAAGCGTGCGGAAAAACATCTTAGCTTACAAATAGCATGACCTTGTTTTAGCAGTTCTGTCCTGGGAACAGAATTCCCAGAAACCAAAACATGGCAGGCACAAACCGTGGCAACAGGCAGCAGTCAGGCCTAAGTTCTGCTGGCCCTACATGCTTAACACCAGCTTCATCTCTCAGATGACTTCATGTTAAAGTAACCTGCATGAGCTTATACTGGGCATCCCTGGTTTAGGCAGGAACTGAGCCAGTGGTTTGCTTTCTTTGTAACACCATTTGACCTGTTCTGTCCTTTGGACATCACAGCCTAAATGCCACATAGATTTTTAGGAAAACATTGCAAAGCCATTTTTTCCCCAAAAGGCCACTGCTGCTTCTCCTCTCCACAGGAGGAATTTTTTTTATTGTACATCATTACTTACTGCAAGCAAATGAAGGTGAAAAACTCAACATTGTTTTGGTGCAGTGGGAAAACTGTGAACATTTCTTTCAGGCATTAAAATTAATTTAAAGTACCTGAGAGGAAATGTCTTAACAAGTTATCATCTTGCTTCAGTGTAACAACAGAACTGACACCCTGGAAAGCTACAGCTTTTCTGCACATTATCCATCCACTTGAACAAGTAGATCAACCATTCCATCTCATCATTCAATTCTCAATGCTTGAAAAGTGTCTTAAAATGTCCCAAAATAGAAAACACGACAGAATTATCTGTAACATAGATACTGTGTTATCACACAAAGTTAAAAGACTTGTATTAATGTTAACTTCTGTCCTTTGCTAGTAGATTTTGTCTAAAGTGAAAAGCTTCTTGTGTACATTGATCTCATTATCACATAGCTCACAGAATCACAGAACGGTTTGAGTTGGAAGGGACCTTAAAGACCATCCACTTTCAACCCCACTGCCATGGGCACGGACACCTTCCAGTAGACCAGGTTGCTCAAAGCCCCATTCAACCTGACCTTGAACACTTCCAGGGGTGGGGCATCCACAGCTTCTCTGGGCAACCTGTGCCAGCGCCTCATCAGCCTGATAATAAATAATTCATTATATCTAATCTAAATCTATTCTCTTCTAATTTAACACTGTTATGGCCTTGTCCTGTCACTACAGACCTTAGTAAAACATCTCTCTTCATATTTTTTATAAGCCTCCTTTTAAAGTATTGAAAGGATGTAAGAAGGTCTCCAATGATAAGCCATGAGAATAAGAACTCTGCACACTGTGCATACAGAAGTGTGGAATGCTGAAAACCAGAATTATCTGAATAGCATTTTGATTATCAAGTGGCTTTATAGATTCAGAAAACAGTGTAAAAGCTCAGAGCTACTGCTCTATTCAGGATTTCTGATTTGATGTTTCTAAGGACAAAATAAAAGCCTATAAATATCCCGACTCATATGGCAAACAGACATCATACAATTTCTGCTATATGAAGGCAGTAATCACAAAAGCCAACCTGAAACAAGAACTAAGAGTCTGATTTACTTTGGAAACACACTCTCGTAGCAGGTATGTTATGAGGATATCACCTGATTAAGTGATTTCATTACTATATTCCAAATACCAGCAGTGTCTGATTGGCAACTTGGTGGAAGATTAATTTCTCCTCTTGCTCTCTTTGACTGCCATGCTGGTGCTAAAAAGTAAAGTAGTAACAGCAGTGGATATTTTGGGTCTTTACAACGGGATGTGTAAAGCTGTTGTTGCATACAGTTGTGTTTAAAGGTTTTAGGAATCAACCTTGTTCTGTGCTAAGCTCTTTCTCACAGAAAAAACAAACAAACAAACCAACCAACAACAAAGAACCATAATCACCAAAAAGCCTTGTAACCATGGATGAGAGGCATAATCATATATTTTGAAGTGTTAACGTTCCTGAAAGTGAAGCTGTAAAAATAGTTTGAGATTCCTGATGTTCTTAGTCTCTGGGTCAATGGAACCCACTGTGGACATTTTCTCTGACTTTTTTTTTTTGCCCCTGCTCAGCTAGATACAAGAAGTCACTGACAGAGAGTAAATGCCCTCCTAAAAGCCCCCATGTCCTTCTCCCTCTCCCTCTCCAACATGATGCTCAATAGATTTTCAGATATTGAAGGCTCCCCATGTATTAAAAGAGCACTCTGCAATTAACAATCATTAAAGTGTACACTTCTGTAAAATACCATGTAGCTTTCACTGCCTAGGAAGCTCCAGGACAGGCTCTTTGCAGAAGCTTTGGATATATTCCCTATGGAGAAGAAAACTCTTTTGTCTGCCTTCTCCTGGAATGAAAACAATACTTAGGGGAAACCCTGCGTCCTCTCTGGGCTGTTTCACTACCACCAACTTAGATGATATAAAGGCATCTGGGGCCTCTGGCCCATTATGCTCATGTTTTGACTTTAAGCTTTGACTTGCACACCCTTTCCCCTGTAGCAAAAAGTGTCCTGAGACTTGCTGAATGGGTAACAGAATTTTCTGTGGCAGAGTAAATCACCTTATCCTCAGTCCTAAGTCACCTGTGCTTGCCTTCTTGGTGGAAAAAAAATGGACATCAAACTCCAGTCCCTTCAGGGTTTGATAACTTTGCAGAGCTCAGCATTTCAACCATGCCAGTGTGATATGGCTGTTCTTTTGGTGGACTCAGATTCACTTTAGCAAAGAAAATTTGCAGTTCAGCATCAGCTGAGTTATTTAATTATGCAAATAAATCAAAGTTCATATCGGTGAAACCAAGTATTCAGGATCATGATTCCTGCTGATTTTAACATATTATCTCTTCCTATATTGCATTTACTCCTATTCCATAGCTACTTGTGGATGCCATAATCAGCATCAGCAGATGCTGTTAAGCCAAATAAAGAGGAACATTCTTTCCAAGCTTCTTTTGAAGACACTCAGGCTTTTGAGTATCTTTGTATTATTGCCACTTGCTTATGAGACAGCAAAACACTAGAGTCAAAACAACTTACTCAGCGGAGAAGAGAACAAAGGAAGTGATACTGCATTTAGAATCAAAAAGGACAAACTTAGATAATAATTCACATGGTCAACAAAATGGACATCTCTTAGGACAGGTTGATGGAGTGAAGGAGTTAGCAGGGAGAGGCAGATGATTGTGATAGATCACAGGGAGAAGAAAAGACAAGACATGCTTACTGAAGCATATGAGACCCCCAGAAACCACACCAGTCAGCAAAACATTGAAAAACAAACTGCTGGCCCTTTATTAGCTTGTTGCTTTGCCCAAAGCAGCAAGCTAAGTGTAATAAATAACTAAACCAATCAATTACGATGTTTGGAATTAAGGCTACAGCTGAAGCCACCAGCTGCTTCCAATGGTGTTTGTTAAAAGCATTCTCACAGCAGCTCACAGGCTCTGCTGCGTCCTTCTCCCCTTCCCTTTCAGGGCTAAATCCTGCAGGTACCACAGCTGGCCTGCTGATTCCTCACTCAGGCAAAGCTGCTACAGAAACAAAGGAATGAATAAAAACCCAACTGTTTTCCAGCTAACAACTGATCTTGCCCTGAACAATGAATAAAGAGTTTCTCAGAATTGAAGCTTAATAAAACACATTAATGATCCCTACCTGAGCCTGGACTTACAGCAAGTGCAGAGGTAAAGGGCATAAATGCAAGACAGGAAGTATTTTGGGATTCTTATCTGAAAACCCCAGCCAGTTACTTTGACTAAGGATACTCTAGGAGTTGAATCCATATTTATGTAAGAATATATGGCCATATACGTCAGTATATTTGGTTAAATAACACGGGGAATGCACAAGCTTTGGAAAAGCAAAGTGTCTCTGCACAGCCACTCCACCCTCCCCAGCTTGGCTGTTCTGGCACTGGGCTCCATCTGGAGAAGTTGGGCTTTGCTGCTCCACTGGTTTCTACAAGCACCTCACTGCACCACTGACAGCTAAACCTAAGCCAACACAAGCCAAAAGGCCACTCCTGGGAGGGAGAAGGGTTTTCCAAAGCTTCCCCATGCAGCATGGGGAAAAGGAGAAAATGGAAGAACGCTGTGTAAGAAAGAACAAATGAGAAGGACTGATGCCACAATGGACAAGAATGAAAATGAATGGGGAGGAAGGTGAGAAAAATACAGAATGAGAGAAAGTGAGAAAAAGAAGGTTAGAATAGAGCAAAGATAAGCTAAACATGAAAGTATAAGGGATTTGAAATAGGAAGAACAACTGAAGCTCAGTTGAGAAGACATTTTAACAGCTTGTTTCTTTGCTCTCCCTTTTTTGTGTGGAAACAAGCATAAGATACATGGTGGTTATATAATCCTCTTTAACCTTCTTGTTTAGTCAGACTTACAATAACATGATGATACCAAAATGATACCTGAGCTTTGCTTTTTTTTTCCTAATTGAGAAAAAGCTGAATCGCACCACTGAATTACTCAGGGTTAATTTTAACTCAAGTAAATGTATTGCTTTCACTCCTGTCTCTGGAAGAAACTTGACTGTAATTATCTGGATAACTGTCTCTACACTGAAATCATGATTTGGTACAAGTGCTAGAATTGACTGTTGCAGAATTAACCATATTTTTGTGACATCCAGTGTTATGAAAAGGAGCATGAAATAATCACTGGTTTGTCAATCTTCAATAAATCAAGGAAGATTAAGAAGAATGGGAACAGTAAAACAAACATTAAAAAAATGAATCAAACTGTTTTTCTCTTACACTGCTGTTCCATTTCAGTGCTGACCAAGGCGTCTGTGTCCCAGCATGGCAGAACACATGAGAGTCAAGGGCTGAAGTGGCTCTATGGCCTTACTGCTGGAGGAAGAAGGCAAAAAGGTGGATGCAGCACACACTATCTGCTCTATTTGTCTGTATGGTCAAGTCCTGGAGTAGACAGATCTAGAGCTGTTGTTCATCTAAGAGCATGGGAAATTTTTGAGTGTTGTAGTGATTTGATACTCAAAGAACAGGTTCACAACCTGGAACTAAGATCTAGTATCCTGACTGAAGATCCCAGTGGTTTGTAATATCATGAATTCACATCATTTACACAGGTCATACGTACCCAGGTCACTCAGCCAGGCACCACGGGGTGAGGAGAGAGGCATCCACTTCTTGCATGGACTTTGGCAGTTACCTTGTGACCACAAACTGTACACCACTCTGTTTCATTCTTAGTGTCTGAAATTATTTCCTATACATAAGTGCTTTCCATCTGTGGCTTAAAACTCTCACTTAGGAAATGGAAAACCTGACTTCATAAATCACCTTTTGTCCGAATGAATGTGAATTTGCACACCAGGACAGGACTGCAGTCAAGTGGGAAAAGAGAATCCTGTATACCAGCCTCTCCACAGCCCAGATGGATTAGAACTGCTGTCCAGTTAGAAATGTAAAATTAACAGGTCACAAAGGAATGGAACCCAAAAGGCAGCTTGATTACACATTGTTTAAGTGAAGACTCTAAGCCTGTGGCTGGGAGGTCCCATGGCTCTGCTTTCCTGCCTGTTGATTTATTTGACTTAAGACAATAGTTAGAGAAAAATAAAAGAGGCACCAGGAGGGACATTTAGGGTGATGCTCACTATTGTAAATTCCCCATTTGCCTCCCCTCCTAACTGCTCAATGATCTACCTTCAATGAGAAAAAAAGGGTTTTCAAGCCTCCTTCACAGTTTGGGGTTAAAGACACTTTGTTGGGCTGGGATGCAATTGCTTCATCTAAGAACTGGACAATCTGTATCCACCCATCTCAGGGTTAAGGGAGGAAGGATTTTGCTGATGAAACAGAGTGATCCCTGTGTATTGCTTGTTTCTGGGACTTTTCTAGGACCTCAAATGTCCTAAAATATGATGTAGGTACTTTCACAGTCAGCTCAGTACTGACACATTTTATGGGATACATGTAGCAATTCCTGAGACCCTACCTGGCTGCCTGTCTATTGCTTCACATTTAAACTACGCAAGTACCAAAAGTGGCTCTTTTGGAGATAATTCACGTCTTCTTCCCTTGTCAAAATCACCACGTGCAAGAAGGGGTACAAATGATAGAGAGCTTCCTACCTCTTAAAAATTTGCCACAAAGGTGGGAATTGCCTCTTGAGAAAGCAAAGCACTGCAGTAATCACCTGGAATTCTGCCACAAACGCATTTAGTTGATTTGATTTGACACTAACTAGTTATTCTTTGACCTCTCCTGATTGAAGAGCTATATCCATGATTTCCATGATAGAAGCAGATGGTCTACCAAATAGTATTAGCTTCTTCTTAGGAGAGCACTTTATATTTTAATTTAGTTCCCAATTGTTCTTAATAAGGAAGAAGAAAGGCTTCCAGCTGAAGCACCACGTTTCTTTGAAACTTTCAAGGAAGTGACTAGAAAGGCATGTTATAAAATGAAGCAGTTAAATTCAGTGTTTGTTCAATGCAAAGAGTCAGCACTTCCTATTCAATGTCTTCCTAATTGCCCCTGAGGATCAAAGTCTTTTGAATGATTGCCTGTCCCTTCAAATCATTAATAGACGATCATTGGCCCCTCCAGTGCTACAGTAGCTTGTAATTTCTTGCAGGAAAGGGAAAATGCAGTTTTAAATGGGTAAATTTAAATATTTCTATGCTTTTTTAAAGTGTTAACCTATAGAAAAAAATAGACATAAAAGTGGCACGGCTTATCTGAGGAGCTGACTGCTTAAACACCTTTGTTAATTTCCTTTACCATTTACACCAATTTCAAATAGAATAGGAAGTGGAAAGATGGACCTCAGCAGCATTTGGCTGCTATTAGGCAGCCTACTGCAACAAAGAAACTTATTTCAGCCCTCAAAGTTTTGGTAAATTTAGTAAATTACACATGCTCAGGCCTTTCTCAGTAAAATAATATTTTGACTTCTAGATATCCTTTCTGGCAGAGACCATATTAAAATAAATATTACTGAGATATTTCTTCAAGATCAAAGTCAATTATAAGATGGTCCCACTATACCTCTAAATGGAGTTTTAATTTGTGTATATAATATTAGAAATAATGGTTTTCCCTTTGGGGTACTCACTTCAATTAGAGAAATGAGGACAGGCAGCTCTACCAGAGGGCCTCCTATCCTGCTTTGCATTTACTAAAATTCTGTGCTAGCCTGTTGTGGACAGTATAATTTTACAAATGCCCTTTCATTACACACATACAAACTGTGAGGCACTAATTAAAAATGGTGTGATTTACATAGGTAAATACACAAGCTCTCACATGCTTCCTTCCTTGTTATCTCAACTAGTCTTCCAAAAATAATATAATAAATTGCCTAAAGTCTAAAAAACACAGTTTCCTGTGCAAAAGTCACAAAATATATCTCTCTTATTGTAAAACCCCAGCTCAACAGAGGTAGGATCAGATTTTAAATCAAATATCCCAATTTAAGCATGAAGATCTAAATATTGCTGTAGAATTTGATGTGAGAGCTGATCTCTCAGATGGCTGCCTGCTCACCTGTCCTTCTGAACACAAACATGATCTTATTATACTAAGACAAATAAATGTCTTTGAGACTACTGCTTGTGTTTGAATCCTTGAATCAGCTGAAAACTGCATTAGTGTTATTAGTCACTATGCACATTCTAAAAGCACTAGAGCTCCAGTTGGGCTGTGTTAGTTGATAAAAGAAAAAAATAACAAAATTACAATCTCAGAATCCCTTGATGTTCACAGCACAGGTTTAACTTGAGCTTTACTTAGCCTGAGTAAATCTAGCATCTTCAAGAGGATGATGGAGGTGTTTCAAGTTCAGAACAAATTTACACATTTTGTAGATCTGGGCCAGAGTGCTTATCAGCATTGTCAAAACTGAGCTCTAAAGCAGAATCCTATCAGCCTTGAGCCCACTGGAAGAGGTACGAAGAAATTTTAACGGTACATGTGTTCAGGAGCATTTTGTTGGTTTAGCTGCTTTGGATGACAAAAGCACAGGTATATTTAAAGCAGGCTAAGAATGTTTTATTTTCCAGTTTTTCTTTACATATACTAGAAAAACAAACACTGTTCCAATTTGGAGAGGGAAAAATAAAATCCCTTTTTTTTCCTGTAGAAAAGCTTGGCAAATGGATATGAATGCACAGCCTGAGAAAGCTGATAAAGTGGGTGACACAGCACAATTAACAACACAATAATTTTTGTTCTGTCCAGAGACCACGAGCAAAATCCAGCACACTTTCAGGTGCTATAAATCTAAGTGCATGGTTCAGATCAGTGTGAAAAGCTCTCTCAATAACAAAAGTTAACACAACCTGATGATTTGTTCCCTTAGACTTAGAACTGAATTCAGCACACAGAAGACAGCAAGTGCTAGGAAGTGCAATCCACAGTGTTCTAGAAAGACCCACAGCCACCTTTATATTTAATATTACCTAAAAAAAGCATTTGCTAGAAAACTTGAAGTTTGCCAAGTTAAGCACTGAAAAATGAGCAAAGAACAGAATTAAGATTGCTTTTGTGATTTTACATCAGCCCCTGTATGCATGTGTACTCTGTAATAGCCTTTAATTCCCTCATCACAGGCTATTTTTTTTCACTGGCCCAATGCTGAGCAGAACAATTGCACAGAAATTACCACTCAACCCTGGCAACTCCAGCATTGTAGCACGTTCAATTGCTTTCTAGGGATGCCATATGTGCAGTCTGCTTGTAGCAGTAGGAGGGGGTTGGAAAAGGAAGGAATACACTCGGCACAGACTATTTTGCTACTGCATTCTAACTAGGTCCCTGCTGAGCATGTGTGAACTCAGGTTTTCTAGTTTTGTGGTAGCCAGCTCAGGGTGGATCAGCAATGTGATAAAGTACACACCATTGCTTGTTCTCCCTAATAAATAAAAAAAAAGAGGTGTCACAATGCTCCATTACCTCAGTACTTCAATAATATAAATAGAAAACAACAGTAAATAAATTAGCATAATTTTGCCTAAATTAGTGACCACATCAGCCAGTGGATCCAGACCCTTACTCTCACATCTATTCAGGGCACAGAATCACAGAATCTTTAAAGTTGGAAAAGGCCTCTAAGATCATCAAGCCAAACCACCAGCCCAGCACTGACATGTTCACTACTAAACCACGTCTCCATCTGCCACATCCATGTGCCTTTTGAACACTTCCAAGCATGGTGATTCCACCATGGGCAGCCTGCTTGACAACCCCTTCAATGAAGCAACCTTTCCTAATATCCAATCTACACCTCCCCTGGTGTAACCTATGGACATATCCTCTGGTCCTGTCATTGGCTGCCTGGGTGAAGAGGCTGACCCTCACCTGGCTACAATCTCCTTTCAGGGAGTTGTAGAGAGATATAAAGTGCCTCTAAGCCTCCTTTTCTCCAGGCTGAACACCCCCAACTCACTCAGCTGGCTCTCATGAGACTTGTGCTCCAGCCTTTCCCCACCTCTGTTGCCCATCTCTGGACATGCTCCATCCAGCACCTCCATGTCTTTCTTGTAGTGTTATCACAATGTTCCCTTGTGATAACTTAGGCCATGATAATTTTGGTTCATCATTAAATACAAATGTATCAAAGGGATACAGCACGCTGCTTTGCCCCTGCATCCCCAAAGACTAAGTTGAGAGTAGTGAATTAAACAGTACTAAGCAGTGTAACTTGATAGTCTATAACATCTATTTGTTAGAAAGAACACTACTGTGGTACTGGTTTTGGCCAGTCAATACCTTCTAAATTCCTGAGCACTCTTCAGCTAGCAATGACCAGAGATCATTCTTAATAGATCATTTGGGTCTGAACACTCACAAGAGTTTAGCAGTAGAGAAATGTATCCTTTCTGGACCAGTTGGGTACCTAGAACAGTCCCACATACATGTTCCACAACCTGGAGTAGCCCATGATGCAGTCTGACTGGGGAAGGAATACTAAAATAAGTAAATCGTTACTGACCACCAAGATTAATGATGCTTGGAATATCATTATGCTTAGATTGAAGGATTTTATTAGTTTTTAACCAAAAGCCTCAGGAAACTCTTTTGATGCTTGATTTCATTATCATTTCTGCCCTAATTAAAAGGGATTCTGCTCTATTGATACTCCAATTAGATTTTCTTTTGAAACACTTAGGCTAAGCATAGCCATCATCTCTGCCAACTGCCTGATTCTGCTTTGCTTTTTAAGAGTCTCTTTGCATAATGAAGTGATGCTGCAGTTGTACTGGGCAAGCAAGGTGAGATGCTGCTGCTGTGTCAAGTGCTACCATGTTTGAAAACAGCCAATATATCCTGTTCTCATCATCTGTCTAGGCAACAGCTCCTGAATGTAATAGGGACAGGCTTGGAAGTTAAGGTACGACAAAATCAAATAGGAAAAGCTGGAGATGATGAGAGATTTTATAGGTTAGCTTTGAAACACAAAGATTCAACAACCTCTGTCTATGAAGCACCAGATCCTGCTATCTCAAAGGGAAGTATGTAAGTGGTCCTTGCAGAGCTTTTAAGTTTCAGCATAAACAGTGGTCTGAAATCTTGACAAAGAGGAAACGAGCGGATTGGACTTTCTGTCCATTATTTTACAGGTCATCTAGGACGTTACCTGGGCAGTATACTTAACAACAACACCTCACCCTATAAAGATATCTATCTACTACATAGCTCAACTTTAACTACAGGTAAAAACCTCAGAGAATGCATCGCTGCACACGTTCAATAGAAATGTATGACCTGGCGGCAAAGCAGGCTTTGATGCCATTTTTTAATTTATGCTAGAAAAGGATAGGAAAGAAACACTAAACTAGAACTGAGGAGCATTTTTCACTGCCAGTGGCATCCCTAATTGAGATTACTCTATGACGAGTTACCCACAAAAATGTTTGGTATTTAAAAACAATGAAAAAAAGCCCATTACAGGAAACAATTCTTTCTGTGTCCACTTAACTGCAATTAAATTACATTATTTCACACTAATTACTAGGATATAAAAACACGGACTCAAGGAGAACTCCTTCCACAAGACATATAAAGATCCATAAAACTGATTCTTTTTCAGCATCTGTGTGCAAAGGTCAATCTAAATCATGAAATAAAGATTATAGCAGCACATCTGTGCCACTGTCATAAAGACAAGGCCAGCACTTCTGGAGTCAGTCTGCTGTTATTTTCTCTTTTTGTGGGCTTACAGCAACTATAAAACCTCACTAAAAGCAACTGATAAGAGCTTATGGGTTGAGAGACCATATCTTACCATTTAATAAAACCAGATGGAATTACATTAATCTCTCCTTGTATTAAAGATTCTTAATTTTACAGAAGAATCAGACATCTAAAGGGCCAAGTAATGTGTGGTTTCATGACACACTCCCAGCTCAGATGGAGCCCTCTGGATACACAACCACAACCTGCTTTCAACTGGTTAAATAATCAGTTATATTGGTGGTCTACTTCTGAATGGAAGTCATTCTTCCAATGATCCCACAATGATGAAAGAGGATCAGATTTTGACAAAAGGACCTCTTCAATCAGTGTCAAAATAAAACAATAGGCAGAAATAAAAAAGTAATATATAAAAGCCAGAACAATAGGGAAACAGAGAGTAATCTATATAAATCTAAAGCCACGGAGAGAGGCGAAAAGAAGCTGAGTACATCAAGAAAAAAAATACATGTCTTGAAAAAAACCCACATAACAACAGAACTTTTTTTTTTTTTAAGTGTACTGAAACCTAGCAAAATGAAAAATAATATTGACGGAGATAGAAAACTGCTAATAATGTTGTAGTAAGGACTAGTGTTCAGTAAGAATTTTTGTTCAAGTTTTTGAAAATAACTACAATAATGCAATCATTTCACAGGAAATAAGTTTTTTTCCAGTCCATTAATAACCAGGAATTATACTGAACTACATCTATTTAAGGACAAATATTTTTAAATCTGCAGGCTCATTTAACTTGTACCCAGTAAAGAAGAAGGAAGAATCTGACTCACTGATTAATACTGAACCAGCTACCAAGAAATTAGAACAGAATTAATGCTCTACAAATATTTAAGAAGGTAAAAGGAAAGGATGCAAGTCACTTGATTTGGGTAGTCTGATATCTATTACAGACAAAATAACAGAAAACATAGAATTGCACTGCTAGAAAATAAGGAAAGTGAATGTATGGTATCTCAGGCCAACCATGTTGCTTTTCTGAAAACCAGATCTTAAGAGTTACTCATTCTTTGACAAGATTACAGTTTAGTAAGACATTTGATTTGATGTGATTAAACAAACAAGCATTTTTCAAGGGTATAAAGACATTTATACATATACTTAAAAACCAACTGAAAGACATTAAAAATTATCATTGCTGGTGAATAACCATGACGTGTTACAACTTGTTGTGGGGTTCAACAACTGATAGTTGGTCTGAAATTATTCAACATTTCCATCAGTGTTATGTAAGTAAATATAAAATCATGGATCACTAAACATGTAGATGACTCAAATACTTCAAGTGAAAAATACAATGATGAAGGCAGAACAGAGAAACAAAAGAGCAGGGCAGTAACTAAATTTGAATGATTCAAACAGAAAGTGTCAATAGTCAGCATATACACTTTGGATAATGGACCACAGACTATGTCCATGAGATGGGACACCGGCAACTGGAAAGCCGAGACAGCAAATGACTTAAGGAGTAAGCACAAGAAGATGCTGTACAACAATATCCTAATGTAACTTTTGGAGCCCAGAAAGACCTAATGAGATGCTTGCACATATACCTTGGGAAAAAGCCAGCAGAAGTAAGGGACTTAATTATGTAAAATGGGGAGGGTAAGTAGCTGAATTTTGCTGGGCTTCAATGTGCAAAGAGGTCAGTCTGCACAATGTGGTAGGTTTATGGATTTCAACATATTGAAAATTGAGAAAAGAATTTTAAATGAAAATTATGGGAATCCTTAGGCTTCTTCCTGCCTCCAATAAACATTGAATTAGCTGAAAAAAAATGTAAACTTGACCAGTATATTTATCACTGTAGACTCTGAAAAGTACTAACCACTTTGCAGAAATTTTGCCACCAAGTTCAGAACATACTGGAATCATATCATACTGGAATCAGTCATCACATGGAATACCTACATTTTAATACTTCCCTGTTTCCACAGATTGGGAAAGTCTGGCAAAAATAGCAGGTCTGCAATATCTTTTGCTCTACTTTTCCAGCGATATTTTCTTGCAGCAATATCTCTCCTTTGAGTCCAGAAAGAGAAACAAAGCTGGTGAAGGGGTCTAGAGTGTAAGTCCTAAGAAGAATGGCTGAAGGAGCTGAGGCTGTTTATCTTAGAGAAAAGGAGACTCAGATGGGGATCTTATTGCTCTTTACAGCCACCTGAAAGGACCTCATAGCCATGTGGGGGTCAGCTCCTTCACCCAGGCAACAAGTGACAGGACAAGAGGACAGAGTCTCAAGCTGTGTCAGAAGAGGTTCAGATTAGATAACAGAAGAATTTATTCACAGAAATGTTTGTTAGGCATTGGAATAGACTGCCCTGGGTGCTGGTGGAGTCACCATGCCTGGAGGTGCTCAAGAAACAACTTGACGTGGCACTTTATGCTGTAGTTTATTTGGGATTGTCATGTTCCATCAAAGGTTGGACACGATGATCTTAGAGGTCTTTTCCCCAGCCTAAGTGATTCAGTGATTCTTTCAAAAGCATATCCATCATGGTGTTATTTCTCTGATCACAACACCTTCAGTGTCAGGTTACGGATCTTAATTAGATTGAAACAGTGAATGTTCTTTAATGGAGTTTCTATGGCAGGGTTTTTAACACCCATCTGAATGAATTGATCATCACAAGAATAAAGTGGCATCTTGTAACTTTATCACCTTTATTTTAAAGCACAATAGTGGATAAATCACTTGTATTTCCTTTGCTCTAAATTATAAAGCTAAGAGTAGCTGCTATCCAAACATACGCTGGAAAATTCAAAGAAAAAACAAAAACAAAACCAAAACAAAACAAAAACCAAAACCACAAACGATGCACACAATCACCTAATAATATAAAGAGCTCTTGCTGACTTTCCAGGTGATGGAAAATAAAAGATCCACATCATAATTCATACCACAATCCACTTAAAGCTGCAGCAAAAGACAACAAAACAGGCAGAAATATAAGACTGAATGTAACCCATTGTGATTTTAATTTACACAAAATCTTACAATGCTTTGGGTTGGAAGGGACCCTAAAAAAAGAAGGCCATCTAGTTCCAACCAACCATGGACAGGGACACCTTCTACTAGACCGGGTTGCTCAAAGCCCCATCCAACCTGGCTTTGACCTCTTCCAGGGATGGGGCTGCCACATCTCTGACAACCCATGCCAGTGCCTCACCACTCTTACAGTGAAAATTTTCTTTCCAGTATCTATCTAAACCTACTGTCTTTCAGTTTAAGACCATTGATTTTGTGCCTTTCTCATTTCTCTGATAATTACTCTTCCTGTGTGCATGCATGTCGAGAGGGAGGTGGGGCAACGCCAGTAAAGAGGTGGAGCTGAAGCATTTGAGTCACTTTCACTGGGGATCTGGCCAGGGAAAGTTTATTTTGCCAGATCCCTGAGGCAGCTTTCTGGAGCTCACTGCTACTCACCAGCCTCTTGTAAACTTTACAGATAGCAGCTGCCCTCGCTGGTTCTCCAGCATAGTGAAATGTGACTGAGGTGAACACAGAGTGCTGTGACCTTCCCATCTCTGCTACAGAACAAAAAACCACAAAAATTTCTACAACCCCATGCATTTCTGAGTAGTTACACAGAAGCTCAAGTTGATGGCATCTCTCCATGAGGTTGAGACTATTTCCATGCCTTAGCCTTTGTGAGAAAATTTACAGGGGCAAAATTTTGGGTGCAACAACAAAAAAGATCATTCAAAACTGGACTGAAGGGCTAATATCTGTCATGATTTATATTTCACCTTCAGTCAGGTCAATTTCCAGAACCAGGAATTTATAAAAATATATCCACATTTTTCCAGCTCCTGTTGCAGACACAGGGCCTAGTGCCACTGACTCTGACTGCATTTGAACCAGTGCTGAAGGAAATGGAGTTGCTGCAGCTCAAGAGGAGCATGTGCACGAGAAGAGTAAGGCCCATGTCACCTAAATGTCAGGGGTATGAAAGGAAGAGCTAGATGCCATCTAAACTCTCCTGCTTAGTGAGGGAGTGGCACTAACCCTCTTGCCCCACCAATGCTTGTCTGCATTTGGTACAATAAGAGCCAGCTTTAATAGAAAAACAAAAACAAAAACAAAAACCAAACCACATATTCAAGTTCTAATCTACAGGAAAAAAATGGTAGTGCTGGCTTGTGATGATGGTCACCTCTCAACCAGTGTCCTGGAATGTTGTTTCGCAAACATTTATAATACACAAAATATATCACTGGTAATACTAAAGCACCTTTTAAACTAGATCTGACATTTTTATTTATTAAGGGCAAAATTAAGTAAATAAATTTGCAATTACTGAATGAACAGACCACAGTGATTTTATGAAGATGTGAAAGGACCAAGAAAAGACCTCAAAGCTCTGTTTGAGGTAACAGATTGACTTCATAACATAAAGGCTTTGCTAGAACAGATTGTTTAGCTCCCATTTCCACCTTTTATCAAAGACAAGATGGAAATAGAAAACATTCAAAGATTTTGATTTACAATCCTTGTAAATCAAAAGAACAAATGTCAACAGTAGCAAAATAAAACCTAATCTGGGATCAGAAAAGAAATACTAAAGCAGAAAATGAAAGTGGCCTGTTGGCAGGGTAATAAATTGTTTTATATTTTAACATGACTAAAAACCTTAATATCAAGGTATAAATGTAGGATTAATAGATATGGATCAAGTTTAATAATTAAGCATTAGCAACTTCTCCTATTGATCTCTTACCATGTAAACACCATGGTAATTGGTACACCATACATCCATTGCTAGCTAATTAGATTTCTAAGAGCTTTGGAAAGCTGCTTTAAATTGGGTTTGCTCCACAGCATCAAAGAATCATGGACAAAGTGAGCTAAAGTTAGCTTTCGGGGTGATTTTTGGACAATAAAAAGAAAGACACTTTATAAAACACATCATAGTCCTAGCACACTTTTACTGTCAAAGCATTTTGCCTGCAGCAAGCAACACTGTTCTTCAAGTGAAGCTGCATCTGTACAGAGTTCAAATGAACAGAGAGCTGAAAAGTAGAGAGCTCTGACTCCAATAAAAAGGAATGACTGTTCTGGCTTCATAATATATTTTCCAGCCCTAGCTTTAATCTAAATCAAATGCCCATCTTTCTTGCTGTTCATGCAATGCAACCGCAGCACATGCTTAAGTATAGGAAAATTGCAAGTGCCTAACAACACCAAATTGTACTTCCATCTAGTCTGGAATCTACATCAGGCAGAGATAATAACTTCTGTTTAAACAGGCAGAAACTATTCTCCATCACTAATTAATTCAGAAACTGTTCCACAGGCCTAGCCAAACAGCTGCTGGGCATGGAGATCTGGACAATCAAACAGGTATTTTCTGTTTCTAAACTTCCTCCCAAGCAGCACTGCAATGTCAGAGACTCTTTACAGTGTTCTGCTAGCAGGTCTGCCATCTACAATGTACTGCTGCCAAAGTATTAGCATAGCAACACACCTCATGGGATTCTCTCTGCCATTAGAATATTGCTAGAAATTAGCCCTCCAAGGCAGAACTCAATGCTATACAGACCCCATCAAATCCCAGCAAAAGCCATAAAAATTTTTCTTGTCTAGCTGTCTATTGAATGGACATTCCTCAAATGGGGAATTCAGTTTTAAAGTCATGTCTCTTTGGGAACTCCTGGAATAGAAAATTTGCAGAGCACTTCTGAGCTGCTTAAAGAGGCCTTTGATTTCAATGGTTCCATCACTTTAATGTTGCAGCCCTGATGTGGCCCTGCTTTTCTCCTTGGTGTTCTCACCCCATGAGACAAGATTCTGTGGAGCTCATGGGATTTGCATAAGCTCTGTGTGTGTGCAAAACACTGATGGGCACTGTCGCCACTGCCTTAGTGTGGAGTCTGACTATTTGAAAAGGGGGCAATAAGTCAATCAAAAGCTGGTTAATTCAAATGAAAACCAGCTTCTGGTGTTTAATACACTCTGTTATGTTTTGTTTGTCATTATCTCTCCAGACCAGTGACTCAGCCCTGTAAAACCTTCACCTTGATCACAGTGTTGACACATGACAGCAGCCGTTCAGCTGCCATGGACATCTATTTATGTCTCCTCTCCTCATTTTGAAACAGCCCAGCAAGATAAATGAACCTCAGACTGCTAAATGCTATAAAGACTTACATAAAAAATAGAACCTCTGCCTTTTAGCCTCGAACAAATGATTTAGCAAGTTCTCCAGGTGAATTTCAAAAAGGAACTGGCTTCACCAAAAAACTTCAGAAATGACCAGTGCCTTGTTGTTTCCATGCAGCTCTGCCTGCCACAGATGGGCACGCACAAATTGTGTCTGAGTGTCTGTCACACAGAAAATACTGCCCATTGCAGAGTTTCTCCAGTATGTTTTTAGCTCCACACTTCTACAGACAGGTAAGGCCTGCAGTGGGCAGTTTTTAATATATAAACAGAGGACTTGTGACATGCTTGATGCTGTGAGGAACATCCTGAAGGCCTAGATACCACTCTGAAATATTTCCATTATCTGACCAGTGCACAAAAAACAGATTAAATGCCAAGCTGCTGTCATGGGACCCAACCTGAAGTCCATTCACCTAAATGAGAACCTTTCCAATCACCTCCGTTTGCTCTGGAGGATGAAAATGGTCATTAAAAGATAACTTCCATGGTTGTTTTAACTAACAAGAGCAGACAGAAAGCAATCAAATTCCCAATACCCATAGACTGTTGTACAAGATTAGACCTTATACTCATGACTAAGTTATACCTTACCACTCAGATTGTCACCATGGCACTGAAAAGAGCAAGGTACTGCTTACATGAGAAAAGATATCTGTAAGAAAACGCAACTATGTAATATGGGAGGGGAAACCCCAAAATTGGAGGAAAAACAGTGATTGTTTGCAAACAGACCAAGTTACTTAGGATAATAAACAAGTCCCTGTTAAGAATTACATGGTTCATATCAAAATGCAAAACGTCTCAGTTTAACTTAGTGAAAGTACAAACATTTTGACTCCCTCATTCATTTCTTTTCTTTTGGGTTAGGTGATACAATTCTCATTTTCAACTTGACAGGATGTAAAAAATAATTACAAATGAAAAGGTTATTCATAATTTTTAAATGAGTTAATTAGTAAACCCCGCCAGTCACTCATTACAGTAATTAATAATTGATTATACTTGAAATTAAACACAATTTTTCATCAAAATCTAATTAAATATCTGCCTTTTTTTTCGTTGATTAGAACACTGGGTCTGGTAGAGACAATCTTTGCTAAATATGTTTATGCTGAACAGAACCATTGGATTTGATTTTTAATAATTGGTAGTTCCTTTAGAAATTAGTAATTATGACCTGTAATTACAGTGGTTCAACCTGCTCAGCATTTCTGGCACCTTGCCAGCCATCTGCAGTGTCTGGCAAATGCCAGCACATTCACCTGAACGGAGAGGATAAAAAGGATGGGAGGGCACTCAATGGACCTTCCTTTTAACAACATTAACTGTGGTTTTAAGCAGGAGTGTGATCTTTTGTGAACTCTGAGACAGGGTTCTGAGTTGGAGAGTGGCAAACCAAATACCTTTTCATCTATCAACCAGCACACACCTCCTCCTCCAGAATGAACCGGCACTGCACTGAGCTGAAATGATCTTCCTCAGACACACTGAGATAATGTCCAAAGGAACCATGTTCAGGACATAAGGAGAATACCAGACAAATGAGAAAGGTGATTCCAAATGTACATAGTAAATGATGAAAAGTGACTGCATATTTCATCAAACTGCTGCTGATTTAATGTTGGTTAATTAATCATTCCTGTTCCTCTTACAGGAGACATAAAAGTAAGTGACCAGAGTATGATGCAAGGCAGAAGTGGAAACATATCAGTCATTAAAGAAGTGTATATAAAAGGAACACAGTAAAAGCAATCCTTTGTGGTGGTGCTAATTATATTCATGTAAAATGAAAGCAAAATCTTTCGATCCAGACTAAGATTTGTAATTCTAACCACAACTTTTTATAGATCATTAGCGTACAGGAAGTCATAGCAAAATCAAAAAAGACTCATTTGCGCTATGACAAATGGGTTTTTTTATCCACGCTCACATCTAAAAGTGTCTGACAACTGGAGTTTGCACCACGGACAGATTAACATAGAAGTCTAGGAATGGACTTTCTAAAGACTCTTATGACACACATACCAAACTGAACTGAAGAAAAAGTAATGGTAACATTCCAGCTTGACAGGCTTAAAAATACAGTTTTCACTTCTAGCAGTTCAATTACTTTTGCAACATACACTAAGAACACTGACAAGCCTCATAAAGCAAAGAAATTCAGATCATGCACAGTTCAAGAAAAATCCACTGCTTTTCTACCCAAGATGCAAATTTCACCAGCACCACCTACTCTAAAAAGGCTCTGCTGAACCACAATCTCAACCCAGTCCTTTTCCATCCTCCTCGTCACCCTGTGAACTCCAATATCATTAGTTAAATGTCACTCAAATGGGTGTGTCACCAAATGATAGAATTAAATCACATTTTTGTCTATCAGGATCGTGGTTCTGACCCTGTCCCATCAAAGTCAACACTGACAGACCTGGATGTGACTGGGATTGGGACACGGACTTCACCATCTGTTTTAATGGGACGCTTAGAGAAAACCTGGTGGCTTTGCCTCACTCCAGGTACACTTTCCTCTGCAGAATGTAAACAGTCCATAATGTTGAAGGGAGTACAACTCCCTCATATGACTCATGTTTTACTAAGCCCTTCTGGCCTTATGACAGGTGTTAAGCTCCTTACCACAACACTGCAACACAAACAAGTCAACAGATGCCTTATTTCCCCATCACTTTGTACCATAGTCTTGACCCTCTGTTTCCCAAACATTAGCAGTATGAGGGGGGTTGTAGAGAAATGAAATAAAAAGAAGAAAAACAAACAGCAACAAGCTTACCTATGAAATAGGCCAGCAGGATCACCAGCGTGACTGAGATGACAATGGCACTCAGAGCAGCACATTTCCAGTTACAGTACTTATAGGGTTTCTTCAGGTTAAAGGCAGGCCTAGAAAAGGTACTTCTGGGAAGGGGCCTAGGGGGAGGTGAGTACACAGTGCTGGACGTCAGGGGATATCCCGGCGACGTTGTACAAAAAAGGGGAGAAGTGCCTCCAGGTTTGAACAGGAAGTGCCTGAGGGAAGAAAGACCAACAGCAAGTGACTCCTCACACCAATCGAAGCTGAGGGAGGCGTGGGGTGGGAGAATGGCGACTGCTGCCAGGACGAGGAAAGCAGCTCCACACAATGCTGGCTACGGACATGGACGGCATGCACAAAAGAGAAGAATAAAAATCAAAGGCAAGTCACACAGAGTAAAAGAAAACAAAACCAAACAAAAAGTCACAGTGCCAACAATGCCACAGAGAACTCTTCAAGGGCAGGAGTCCCCTCTGTGGAAGAGCTGGCGTTAGAGTGAGATGAAAACCCCAAGCACAGCTACGACAGACTGGTGGCACGGGCAGAACTGGGAGCCTGTTCACACTCCCACAGAAATGCCCTACAGAGGCTGAAGAGGAGCAGAGGTTGGATTAAAGAAGGGAGGGCGTTTATCAATTTATTGATCACTGCATGAGAGCGTTTTTTGCGTGGCATCGGTGAATGGAGATGGGGAAAAAGAGCTTAAGCCATTCCACAGCACCCAAATTGTCACAGAGGTGAATATTCACACTGTCCCCATCCAGCAAATTTAAGTGACACAATGGCACGGCTAAAAGCATCGAAGTCCTGTGTATTGCCAGTGGGGAGAGGCACCTGCTTCCACAAAGCAGTCCAGAATACCTTGGATTGAAGCCTATCTTTAAAAAAAGTGTGAATTACTGTCAAAGGCAACAGCATTTCCTGTCCAGTGACACATTGGGAGGCACTATATTATGCCCATTATGACAAATGCAGCCCATGACCACCTCAGGTGAGACTCATGGAAGCCAGCATGAAAATAACACACTGAAGCCCATGAGTTTCTGAAATTTTATGTCCCAATGGAACTTCTGTCCATGGGAATACTAAATGAAAAAACTGATTTCAGTGGGACATCATGCTGTAAAAGGCATTCAAATTCTGGGAATGAAACCTGGGAAATGGAGTGGACTAATCTACCACCATGCTTCTGTAAAACAAAAATGCAGCTTGTGCGGACTGAAAAACAGCCCCAATGCCCTTTGCACATTCTGCCATGGTTTATGGGGCCAGATTTGCAGCCAGAGTAAATGCAATCAGCATGGATTCATGGGAGTCAGTCAAGCCAGTGGCTAATACCAGATGAAGAGGTGACTATTTTTCCCATGAAGTTCCTGGTGCAGTCACAGGGGCAAACATCACATGCGAAAACATCACAGTGCAGAAAAACCACCAATTCATGCAGTAAAATGTACACATAATTATCCAAAATAGATGTCTGTAATACTACAGCCACTGTTCTGTTGGTACTCTAAGCATGACTGCTGAGCATTAGAGAAAGATCCTTTATTTTTACTAATGCTCTACATAAAAAAAAAAATACAATAAGTCAGATACCTTCCCGTTTTTGAAAAGTATTTGTTTAGATAGAGATGTATCTGTTCTGAGCAAAGAGGCAGCTGCAGTGTTCAAGTACACCAATAAGCTCTTGTGTGAATGATGGCTACCAAATTATGAGCTGCCAACACAAGATTCAACAGTTTTGGCACCAAGTATCAAGTTAAAAGTCCATTATAAGTTAAATGATAAGTTAAAATTTGTGTAAAGATGCCAGCATGGGTGGTTAAGTCAAACTCCAAGGCTTGGATTACATGCTAAGGTATGTGGAAGACATCAGTTTAACAATGAAGTATCAGGCTGTCAGCACAATAAAGGTTTCAGATTAAAAAAAAAAGCAAAATTAATTTTAGTTAATATGGGAGTGGAAATTGCTGTAGGTACTTCTTACAAATGAAATGACTTTCAAAACAATAAGGGCATAAAAAGCAAATGGCATGCAGTGGCTCACTAGCATATTAATGAATCTGCCATTAATATGTACAGGACATAACGCTCTAAGCCCCAGAAATTAATTTTTTAAAGCCATACTGGAAGAGGTCAGCAATGGTGTTGCCCTTAAACATCACTGATATGACCAAATGCTTTCATGCAAGGATCATAATGACTGTACAGTAAACAGGAAGACCACGTAAGTGTCACATACCCATCATTGTAAGCACCGTCATGTCGGGAGGAGGTGAGAATGTCCATCTCAATGAGGTTGTCCTGCAATGTCTCTAGGAATGTCTGCTTTGCTATGTTTCTACATACATATGGAAACATGAATGAAGCCAGTGAGTCATGCATATATGAAGTGTGATCTTATAAACCACAATGGTTATAGTGCAGTTGTGCATGGAATTAGAATGATGGACCATATATTTATATGTATAAGATGTTACACATATACATATATAGCTTTTTAAAATGTTCACTTCTTTATATATAGACTATATATATGCATATACACACAGATAAGCACACACGCCCATGTGCATGTATTGAAAAAGTTGATGTCTTTGTTGATTGCACATTATTTAATGCCAGTCACCCATGAAACCTTCTGAACTCCTGGATCCAAAGGACCAGATTCCAATCCAGCCCAGCTGTAACCTGGTCATACTCCCGCATCTGTGTTACTGTAACTCTGAAAAGGCACAGCACAGTATCTATCTCCCACTGTGGCCAGTACTTTGGTAGCACACTTGCATATAACTTCCTTATGGATTTCCAACAAAAATCTGCCACTCCTTTACTTTAGCTTCAGTTTTGGATTTGAGAACTTTTTAGTTTCCAATTTGATTAATTTATTTTCCTTAGTGGAATAATAACTCTCTATATAGAGTAAAACGTAAATTTTCAAAATATAAATGTTGCTCAATATGAATATTCCAAATGCAAGTCTCTTGGTGATAAGTAGATGGAAGCTAGAAAGAGGTTAAGCTGTAACCCAGATTCCAACACCAGAGTACTGGCTATAATCTGGATAATACAGGCAATAAGCAAGATACTTTGGGCCTGCACATGCAGATGCTTGGGACTGACCCTGCATACAGCAGCAGCACTTAGCAGTGTTTGTCCTCCCGGCATGTTCTTTTATGAGCTACATTTTGACCTATAAATGCTAAACTCTTTTGTACTTTTTGAGGAGAATAACAGGAACATAAAGAATTAACTCAGAGGCACAGCTGGGAACAAACTGTGTCTTTCTCACCTTTGGGCTTGTTTCTCAAGGCCTGGCAAAAGAACATTCTTTCCATGTTTTTTAAAACAAAATACAGTCCTGATTTTGCCCACGTCTGTTTTCAGCATCAAAACTGAATCTAAGCCTGAATAGTGAATAAATCCTCTGGCAAAAACTAGCAGAAGAAACATAACAGCATTGTGACACTTTATCACTTATGCAGGATTAAGAGCCTAGAGGGTGTAAGTGACATGAACTCAAAGAAGAATTCCTGTCAAAGAAACTGGATTCAGGTAACATGCTAAACCAAGAGAAACCAGCCCAGTCACATTATACAAACCTTGATACTGTCTTCTAAAATGTTCTCAAACCTAATTTTCATTTCTACTTCCTCCTCTTCCTGCTGCTAATGCCAGCACTTGTTTAGCTCAACTCCCTGCTTTTGGAGGCCTTTGGGCTGCTTTGACAGAAGAGATCTCCTTGATCTGAATGAAAGTGAAGTGACTCCTATTCATAGCTTTGGAGTAAAGTGGATCAACATGCATGAGCTGTGTGCCGTAGCACTTGAGACATCAATCCATCCCCAAGTGTTCGCAGCTTCCTCACATTCCCTGGGAATGCAGGAAAAATTGGATGTTGAATTCAATGCAAAAAGAAGCAGCATATGTGCATGCACTGAGCATTTAATGGTAAGAGGCAAGGCACCTAGCAACACACCAATCAATCAATAAAAGCTCATCGGTAGTTAAAATCCATGTCAAATTGGTTCCATGAATTTCAGTTGTGGATGGTCAATAAAACAGAAGAGGGCAGGGTTACATAATCCTGTAATGTATGCACTTGTTACAGAGAGGTCGCTGGGTCACCTGAGGGACTGATGCGTGACTGTCCTCCTCATGGAAGGCTCACAGAGTCTGCACCCTTGGAGATTACCTGTAAATCACTGGCTAGTTGCAAAACACTCTCTCATTAGCAGTAGTGCTGGCAGAAATCTGACCTTACACGATTACCACGTGAAATTTCCTGGGAGCGGAAGTCTCCTGAAAACTGGTGGTTTGTCAACTAAACATCCATCTAGTTGGCATTTATTTCCTCCCACAAGGTCAAATGTAAAGGAACAGAAAGGAGGCCACAGAAGAAAGAAGACTGAGGAATAACTATGGGGGGAACTTACTTACCTGTCAGAAGTGACTGCCCAGCAAAGATCTTCTCATCACAACCTTGATAATATATGGCTTTTAAAGCAACAAAAAAGGGAGCAGACAGGAAAAGAAAGAGGAGAAAGGAGAAACAGAGAAAAGGGAGTAAAGGGAAACTAATGAAAAGGAGGGAGAGAAGAAGAGGGGCTCTTCCTCTTGCAACATACAAAATTCTCAGATATGCATATCCTGTCAGTTGTATATCTGTGCTGCACATCTCTGTTTGCCCTTACATTATGGTTTGGAAATTTCCAGGCAGTGACAAACTAGTCTGAATTTCCAGTTCTGAAAACTGCCTGGAGTCCATGGCAGTCAAAATCAAGCCACTTCAAATTCTGGTTAAATTCTGTAACTGCAGGCACATTCCACAGCCTGTGACAATCCTCGTTTAAAAGATGCAGCTTTTCTCTTCTGGTGCTCTCTCTCTGTTGACTAGTATGGGATTAAAAAAAAACCAACGGAAATACAATTCCATTTTCGACATGAGATTACTATAATCCTCTAACTTCGAAAGCCTTTATTCTTGGATTAATGTCTCTTGGCTGGGATTTATATTTCTACATATTGGACATTTTATTCTCTTAGGTGATGGTCTTATTTTTTGGTTGTAAAAATCTTTGCAGTGGAGAAGACGGGGAAGATCGGTCTCATGGAAGAGGCTGAATTGGGCATCCAAGTTTGCTAAACAGCTCTGAAGCCTGGTCTTTTACGTCTACACAATTCCCACTGAAGGAAATGGAAGACCTCTGTGAAGAGGAAGACTTCTGTGCCACAAGAGCTGACTGTCAAGAGTGGAGATTAGTCACAGATATACTGGTCATCTATGCAGCTCAGCCTCCTCTCTTTATGACACCATTATAACATATTTTGTTTTCTTAATTTTGTGTAAGTGAAGGAACAGTCAGTAGAGTTCATCTGCTGTTGGCATAAAATTACATATTATTTTACAACATGTTTGTTATCAAAAGGAACACTGGGCAAAATTACACCATTTCAACCAGTGTGTCAAAAGCCTCACCATCAGTCTTGAAATGACCTGTTTTCTACCAAAGTAATAAAATGGTTAGACTGAGGACCGAGTACACATGTGACTGATCTGTGATGCTAGTGAAATTATCAAATGATGCAGAAAGAGCTCTTCATGCAGGAGGACCTACAACTGCCAGTCTGATTAACAGCAATGACGTGACCAATCCAACCTGCAACAAGAGCAGTCTGCTTCAGATCTTGAAAAATTTTCATCTACAATGATTTCACAAAGAAGAAATGAGGACAGCCTTGAAGGTTTTGCACTACTAAAACAGTGTATTATCTCTTCTACAAAAAATCACCACCTGGCTAGTAAAAGGCACAGGGCTTCCTTCAGAATTATAGAGGATTACCACAAAAGATCTGTCGGAGTGGGGCCTAAGTAATTTTTAATGTAATTTTAGTAAGAAGTATCACATAAAACTCAATGCTTTGGTATTTGTGTTTGAGAATTACTAACACAATATAATTACTGAAACTGTTGCCAAATCACACTTCCATTACTTGCTTATAATTTTGTCTTAATCTTTTGGATCCAGCTTCTTAGTTGAGTCTTTATAATCAAGCAGTCACAGAGAAATTAATTATCTTTAAATGCCACAAAATGTGATATTGAGGTTGTTTTTGAAGTTTCAGAGGGCCAGCAGATACAGCTCATGCTCAAAAAGATTGACAGATGTGCTTATTTTTCCTAGCAGAAGTTGGCAAAGCTGGGTACAATTTGTCCCATGATACAGCTACAGCTACTGCTGCTCTCAACAAGATTCCTACAGGCAGTGATGTGACAAATTTGGGCCCTGTCTCAGTTTTCAGTTATTGCATGATTTTGCTGTCTAAAATCTTGTTGGTTTGAGAAGGTTAGACAAATCAAGGAACAAAGACAGTTGAGCAAGTGCACCATGTTTTAGGCTTGGAAGATTTCTCTGCAGACTGAAAAAGACACCATGTATGGGAGCTAATGACTCCAGCCTCCCCAGTGGGTGCTCAGTAGCAAAGGAAATGGTGAAGCAAAACCTCTGGAGAAAGCAACTGGGACCACAAGTAGATGCACTCACCATCAGATAGGAGGACTGAGGCTAAGGAAGTGTGACAGCTCACTTTTCCAGAACCTACCCAGAACCTGAACAAAGCTATGAACTAGAACAACTTGGTACACCCTTGTCACATCCTTCAGGTGTTGCATAGGTGGAAAAGAATTTGAGAGCTAAATAGAAACACCATTAAATGACTGATGCTGGACTATCCAGTGTTTCATGCTTACTGGAGCAATGTTGAAAAAGGCAGCAGCTGACCTCTCCTCATTAGGTGAAACAAGATCAACCTTTCTTGAATTATGTACTACGAAAGTACTGCTTGATGAGGCACAGCTACAAGGCTAAATCTTTTCAATATACTGACTGATTCCAGTTTTTTAAATAGGATATTGATTTATCCTACCACATAAGAAGAAAAGACATTAAAGGAAAATAAAAGAAAGAAAACCAAGAACATATTAATCTATGATCCTAAATCCAATTTTAAATGAGGAAAATAACCTTATGAACAGCTGTTAAAGACAACATTTTTAGTTTATGAAAGAAGAGCAATTTCCTCTTCTCCTAGTCCAAATAAAAAGACATAAGGAATAAAAAATACACCGCAAAATGCATAAGTTAAACACCAGTTCACAAACTAGGTGGCTGGCTATGCAGATGTGTGTATTTTCCATAACATCCTGAGCACACAGAGTCAGAACATTGTAAGTGCTAAAGGAAGTGACCTACCTGGTCTCCAGTGGGATGTTACTGTTGAGTAACCAGTTGTCCTGAGCATGGGCTGGCTCTTGAGTAGTGGCTGGTTGTTCTCCAGAGAGAGAGTGGTCTGTAGGAGCTGGACTGGGATTGCTGCGTGGAGTGAAGTTCCCTCTGTTCAGGGAATTGATGGAGGCCGCATGATGCTGATTTGGGGTGTGAGCATGTGATATTGGAGGTGGTGGAGTTCGAAGTCTTGAATGATTTTGAATATTTGGAGGATGATCTGAAACATAAGTAAAATACTTTTAAGGTTCATGATTTGAGTAGTTCCCTACTCATTACTTCATTTCTGTGCAGACAATTCTAAAAAGTATGCAGGCTGAGGTGCCTAAATGAAACTTAAAAGGGTAACACAACCTTGTTCCATATGTTCTAATGACACAGCATTGATTCCTGAGCCAGCTAGAAAAATGGTTCAGTCTCATGCACAAAAGTTATAAAAGCTTAAAGCAAAGGCAGAAAGGCTGTCCTGACAGCCAAGTTAACTTCAATGAACAACTGCAGGTTGCAAACTGCAATCTGTCTGTGGCAGTGATTTGTGATAAAGCATGAAAAATATAACTAAGCTGGATAGATAACACATTAGAGCCAGTTTATGATGGATATACAGCTCTCAGAGAAGTTTGTTCTGTCCGTTTTGCCTGAGAACTTTCAATAGTTAAGTCAACAAGAAAACTGAGAATATATTTAATAATACACTGGGTTTAGGGAAAGCCATAAAATCATGTCAAGAGTTATACAATTTAACAAAATCCAGTAGTTTTTACTGTTAGAAATGTACTCAAACTGAGTAAAAAAATGCATGTGGCATAAAATCTGAGGTGTCAAGAAAATGAAACAACATACAGTGAAGAAAGATGTAAAGATCAGTGATATGGCTACTAGGAGTAAAACTCCAAGTATTTCTTAGCCAAGAGACTGAGGAAGGCAGACTGAGGAAAGGAAGACAAACACCCAGGAAAGATGAAGCTAGTGCTGATTATATCTGTATTTTCTGTATTTTTACTTCTTTTAGCTAACCATAAAGCATTTTTTTTTTTTCTGGAAATGAAGAAAACTAAAGTATTTGATGAACTGGAGGGAGATTGACAGTTCAGCACACTGCATATGAGAAACAGGAGACACATATCTCTCTGCTTTTAGTGGGCTCATGCTCAAACGTCATTATTACTGTGCACTGGAACAGATTGCCCAGAGAGGTTGTGGAGTCTCCCTCACTGGAGATATTTGACTGTCTGGATACAATCACGTGCAATGTGCTTTGGGATGACCCTGCTGGAGCAGGAAGTTTGGACCAGATGACCCATTAGGGTCCCTTCCAACCTCACCCATTCTGTGGCCCTGTAATGCACAATACTTCTGTGAAGCCTTATCTGAAAAGAATGTCTGTCTTACCAATCTAATATTTACCAGACTTCTGTATATAAGAAATTAACCTCCATTTGTCTAATTAGAGACCTCAGAACTGAACAAACTGTATGTAGTTGTAAATTACAATGAATGGTATCAGACATTTAATGATACTTTTGAAATTTGGATTAGGATTTGGATTTAGGAGAGGAAAAGAAAAAGCATTCACAAGATCTCTGTATCTTCTCATACAGTTAAACACATTAGACAAACCATGGAGATGCGTGAGAGACAGCCATCCTGCCCCTCCTGCCTCATCATTAACTATGGCCAGTTATAGCAGAACCTTATGGTGCTTGAGGTGGTTAGAAAAAAATATGTTAATTACAGGGGTACCATTATTCTGACTGAACAAATTTTACCTCTGGCTTTGTCAGGTTAGACAAGCAAACAGGGGTATATATTTCACAGGGAGAATTGAGTTGTTTTAGGGTCCCAATCCATTTTACCTTAAACCCCCAGAAAAGTCAGACACATACCTACTGGTCTCTCTATTTTACGTCAGTACAAAAGGAAACAACAAGTTGAAAAAGAGGGCTATACTCATCATCTACATTTGTACAGACAGACTTTTCATGGGAATCTAAGGAATTATTAAAAAGTCTAACTTTGGAAAGCTCAACCAAATTTTAACTAAAAAAGCCCTATAATGCCTATAATACTGGCCTCTGACTTGCACATCAGCCAGCAAATTAAAGGGAAGAGCAATGAGCATGGACCATATAGACAAGAAATATCAGAACTAAACCAGGTCTTACTCAGCTCTGCAGCACTCTTGGACTGGATACTACTGGGGACTGTTGTTTAGTTGAAGTCCTAACCATTGAGGCAATAAAAACAAGAGTGAAGGAATTCTACTCTTTGTTTAGTTAAATTAATGACTCTTCTCCTACTCAAACAGTCAGGAATCAAGATAGGAACAGTGTATTAAATCCAGTTGAGGGAGATGAACACAAATAGAGAGTTTCCAACTTTTAGGGCTCAGTCAGTCAATCACCATTAATAGGAACTTAAATTAGTCCAGAGAAAATGACTTGTCTATTCAGGAGAAACATACCAGAGGTTTTCAAGACCAGCTATTCAAGTTTTCAGCATAGCTCATGCCTAACATGAACACTCTGCAGTCTACAAAGGGCATAAATGGGTGGATCTTGGAATAAGCAGTAGGCCTTCTGCAAAGTTCTCTTGCTATTGGTCGACTTTTCCATCTGGAGGCACCATTTTCACATTGTGAGTCAGAGCCTGTTTTCAAAGATCTGTTATGTAAATTCCAATTTACACCATATTATTACAGACACATTGCAGATGCTATTATGGATAATGCCTTCGAATCAAATAAAAATGTGTTATTTTCATTCTCTATTTTCATATCCTCCGTGACTTCTTTGCTAAGTAAAGACAGCACATCTATCTTACTCTGGTCTATGTGATTTTTCACAGGATTTTATAGCTTGTATTTTGTTTGTTTCTGACATTAAGGTAGCTTTTCTTTCCAGAATGTTTTTTATTCCATTCATATACAAATTCTGAACACTTGTGTCATGTCTGAGCACTGAATTTAATATACCTTGACTAGAAATAGTAATTATTTCCCTTGCCTTATCATCCTTATTTTTTATTGTCTTCTTCTCAATTTGGGGAACATTAGAAATAAGGTACAGACAAAAGCACAAGCCAGGAAATCTTCCTGCTGAAAATCACTGCAGCTGTGCAGGATTTTCTTGATGTAAAAAAAACTTGTTAAGGTTCTTACCCTCAGCTATGACCTAAAGCTCCTATAGGATTTGCAATGGATCATCACCACCACCAAAAAAAAGAGAAAAAAATCCAACCTTTCTTGATTTCCTAAAATATCAACTGTCCCCTTATTTGAATATGACTGGAGAAGCTGCAGATGCCCCACTGCTGGAAGTGTTCAAGGACAGGCTGGATGGAGCTTTGAGCAAGCCAGTCTAGTAAATGCCAATGGCAGGGGGTTGGAACTGAAGGCTCTTTAAGGTTCCTTCCAACCCAAACCTGTGATTCTATGATTATTAACTAGACCCACAATGTTGGAACGATATAAACTGTGAGGCTGTATTTCCTCACAGGAAGAAGAACTTAATGCTGGCTGCAATGGCTCTCTTACATCATGTACATGTGTAGATCTTACACAGTGGGAAGATGCTTGGATCATCCACTGTCTATTGTATAGAATTGCATTTTTACAGAATTGAATTTTTACAGATCCCACCATGCAGGTGGGATACAGGGGAAGTCTGATACAGCTCTCTAGATCTACCAGCAAGTCTTTACTGGGACAACAGCACCACAGGAATTCAAAAGATTTTACAGAGGATCATGACACCATGGCCAGTGCACAAATTGTACAAGATTCCTCAAGACCTTTCATAACCAAGCATAAGATAGCTAAATGTGACTACCTCTAAGTTATTTTTGTTTACTCCAAAACAGAGACCTTTCAACATTTTCCTTCTTGCAATTTTCCTCCTTGGTTTCTAAAAAGGCACAGACTTTATTATTCCCTCTCTACTTGTTGTTAGAATGAAAATCCTGACATTAGCTACTCAGAGGGATTAGCTGAGCTAACAAAATAGCAAGGAATAAAACAAACACCTTGTAAAACACCTCTACCCCACCCATACAAATTTCTAATATTCTCAGAGTCAAGCAAAACTGTTTAAGGGTTGATTTGTGCCTTGAAGGGAGAACAGAAGAGACCTGTCAATAGCAAAGGAGTCTTAAGACACCAGTCCCAGTCTTAGACACCAGGTGCCAATGAAGGAGTGTGCCAGAGATAAAGCTCAACACTTCTAGAAGACAAGCTGGCAACTGTGGAAGTCTAAATAGCCAGAACTTAAAGAGCTCCCCATAAGCCTCTTTTTCTCTAATGGGTATCCAAAGTGTATCTAACATGTCCGTATCCAAACGTAAAGAAACTCTGGAAATCTGAATGCAAAAAAACACTGACAGAAACTGAGTCGCTTTTATGTTGTGTTTTTGTGTTTTTATTTAATCTTGTTTTCTAACATTAAAATGTCATTGAGAAACACTGGCTTGCTAACCACAGATAAAGCAGAGCTGAAAGATAATGCAGTTAATGAAGCCTGTACTTGCTACATATTAGAGAGCCTTGACAGAAGGCTGTGAATGAAGAGCTGAATAAATGTGAACCATAAAAAATTACCAATGAGGAGTTAGCATGACAAAATTTCAATAAAAGGTCTGAACCTCATGTTCCTTTTCTCTCCCTTAATCTTTAATGAGTAGTACTGTTTTGAAATTAGTCTATGTAACAATTACACTTCCTGATTCATTAGGTTTTGGGATTGTGTTCAGGGCAAATGTGCTAACCTCTGAGTGAAAAATACACTCTCATTTTTTCCCAGTTTATTCTGCTCCTCCACACATTTGTCATTTGTACGTCTGCTCACATTCAGACAGACTGATGCCTAACTGGTGTCTGGATTAGGTACAGGAAATATTTCTCTTTACTCACTGTATATATTGCCAGGTGGAATGAATCACTCTGTGCTCCCTTGAACTTCGGCTCCACAGTAGCTGGGATGATGAACTTGCTAGTGTGACTTTGGGCAATTGTATTTGTGCCCACTCACAGGGAAAAACACCCCCAGCCCCCATCCTGCCACCCCTTGCAGAGGAAATAAAATTTAAAAAAATTATGTACTCTACATTCAATTGACAGAACAGCAAAGAGCCTTGCTTCAGCTACCAGACCAACTTCAATCTCCTGCAGATGCCCACCAGAGCACTTGCAGCAGCCAGCTGAAATCACCTTCACAGGGCTCCCTGTCCTGTTGGGTGCCAGTGGGTATGGGGGCGGGGGTGCTTGTCTCATGAATCTGATGAAGCACCTAAGGTCAGGGGGACTAGGAAAAACTGAACTGGGTCTTTTCCATCACCTTTGTAGGGGGCACAGGGAGTTTGCTATTAAAAGTGAGACTGCTTGTCAGAAACAGGCTCCCTATCAGACATATGCCAAGCTGACGACGGTGTATGCAAAATGAAGAGTGAGCAGAATATTTAACCCCCAGTTTGGCAGACAATGGAAAAATATTAGGAGGAAAACCAAAGCTGGATGAGTTGCCTGCTTGGAGGGTACCTTAGGAGCTTTTGATGACAGCCAAATTGCAGACCTAGTTTTTCTTCTATCTGCAGACAGGCCAGCTGAATGTACAACATCTAGACTGATCTGAACCAGTGTGCAAAGGCACCTCTTCTGTAAGCTGGTCCATCCCATGGCTGGCACTGATATTCTGCAACCTAGAGGAGAATTTCCTTCAAGGAATACCTGACAACAGTGTCTGTCTTCACAGGACAGTCCAGTGACGAAGCCACTGTGCAGGAAGGTGAAAAGAGATGGAGTGAAATAGGTCACTCAGGAGTCAGATGATTTATCTGAGCAGAGATAAAGTGTTCTCAGAAGTGTTTTCCCTCACTAACACTTAAAAACTAGAATCAGCGTTACAACTTGAGTGACTGTATCTCTCCTTAAGACGTACATCCACTGAATTTCACTCAAGACTAGCTTCTCCTACTATCAAGTGGAGTGTTTTCAACAGACTGTGAAACACCTCTTTTCCTGTAGCAACATCTTGTGTCCCTGGTTTTCAAAATGACACTGAAACATAAAAGGAAAGCAAAGTGCTGATGTGTAATCTCCATTAAGTAACAAAACAACAATAGGACAGCTACCTTGATGTTCTTTCCTCTGTTTAAAGCAACAGAATAATTGGGAGCTGCTGTTCCCTTAAGGACTCTCACCAGAGAAAAGCATAGTCCTCAGCATGCAGTTAGAATCACCAGTATCTATGTCCTGGTTCTAGGGATTATTCTGGTTCAGAGCTTTTTTAAGCTGAACTCCTTGAGTTGTAATCATAGCCTTGTATCTCACCTGTACTTTATGATGCCATGTGCATAAACACACAGTGAATGTGGATGACTAAAGCCTAAAGCAGAGTTTTCCTACGTAACTTTGGCGCAGTCTTTTGTTCAGAAAAATCCACAAACATTGGAAACCACTTACTGGAAGAACATCAGCTATACAGATGTAAACAGTTTTGAGTATCCCTCTAAATGTGCAACTTGGACACTGAATTTGCAATAGCATGTGCTACAAAGAGTAAGCACCAAAAAAAGCTGCAGAATACAAAACCTGCAGTCTATTTTTAAGAGAACACTTGTCAGAGCCCCTATTGATGTCTCCAGACACCATCCATAGCTATTTTAGATACTGCTAATAAAGCTACACACATCAGGACCAGAGCAGAAAGACTCGGTAACTAACAAAATCTAAATTTGACTTCCAGCAGTATGCCATGTGTAAAAGAGGCAATCATTCTTCATCTCACAAACTGACCATGCAAGAAGCAAGTGGAAATGAGGGACCTCAAAATCAGGCAGCAGATAAAATGGCACTTTGTTACTGGCTGACAAGACTAGACTTCATAAATTTATTAAGACTTTATTCTGAAACATTGCCAGGTCATAGCTGTACTTAAGAAACTCCATTTGTTTAGATCAATTACATCAAAAATCAGGTCCATTTAGATGCTATCTGTGCATGTGTAAAAAGAGTTGAAGCTCCCCTCCAGGTGCACAGATCAACACTGCATTGGCTTTACTGTTTACAGAAAACCATGGGTGCACCAAATCAAGTCCAAAAAGGCCACCTCCTATGTATTTTGTTCATCAAATGTGTACATTACATGCAAACTTTCCTCTCAAGTGTCAAAGTGCCTTTGCAAAAGCAAGATATTGACTTCTGGGTTTGAAATCAATTTTTTGTTTGATGCTGGGCTGTCAAGCTTTGCCTGTACATAGTCAGCAGGAGCTCTTGGTGGTTGTTTTTCCATCAGTATGCATCTGACTGGATTGAATGCCCTACAAGTAATGACTTGTTTTAAAAAGGTCCAGCTCACCATCAAAGGATGATATGCAGACTTTTAACTCATAATGTTCATTACTCAATAAAAGGGAATCACAATCTAATAAAATCAAGGCAGAGTATTACTGTTTACTCTCTGACAGTTTATGAAGAATTACTGTCTTTAGCACACAGGAAAGTGGAAAAAAACCCAGAGTATCTGGAAGTGTAAATTCAAATAACGTATTTAAGTTGTGAAATAATTTATGGGAAACACAGGAAAGTAACTTCTACAATGCTCAGCTAAGCAAATTTTCCTGCAGCCCTGGAGACTCTGAATTTTCTGCTGGACTTACTGAAAAGGAACATTTTTGACTACTGTGATACCACACACTGGAGGCAATAGTAGCCTTTGAAGTCTCAAGCTGTTGAATTGCTGGCCTTTCTGGTCTAAGCACATAAAAAAACCAAATAAACAATTCTTCATTAGACCTCCTTTCCTCTCAGAATAAAAACTGACACCCAGGTGAGATGCTGTAGTCAAACCACTTTGTGCTCTCAGCTCCTTAGGTCTAGGTTCTCCTGTTTGAAACCCAGAATTGCTACTCTCCTAATTTTCATGAAGATGCTCAAATGAGTTTGCTGTGCCATTCTGACAGCACTGATAGTTCCCGTAAGCTCCCTTACAGCCAAATGACTGAGGATAACCCACCTGCACTGCATCTGAGCAGGGTACAGCACCTTAATGGGAGGCAAGAAAATCCACTAGCCTGGAGCAAAGGATGGCACATCCATGCTCTGATTTTGAGTTGCCACAAATTACACTCATTGAATGTCCCTAAACACGTGTGTCCAGAACTTCAAAACCACCTCCTGAAGAACTGGGATCCTGCAGCTGTCTCTTTTCTAAGTAAGGGATGTACGAAATCAGTACTTCTGAAGCTATGTGCTTTTTTTTGAAGTGTTAGAAAGGTGTATTCAATTCTCCATGTTTTTCATATTGCATATGAAACCTAAAACTCATTTGTAGTCACCCATGATATGCCAGTAGCTGTGGTTTAGCCAACTATGTCACCTAGATGATTGCTAGTCTCCTGTCCGAAACGTCCAACTTGCACAGACTCAGCAAAAGCAGCTGGGTGTCATCCCTCATGTATAAAAGGCCTGGAGAAATGGAAAAAATTCTGATTTGCTGCCCTCTCCACTGCACATTTAAGAAACACAACTGTTATTACACCAAAGATTGTTCCTCTTGAAAGAAATGTAGTGCATTCCTCTGATGTCTGCAGTTTATTGACTTGAGGCCCCAAGGAACTCTTTGATACAGAGAGAGTTTTGCTCATTTCCCTCCATACACTCTCTCCTGTCTGTTTTGTGATCCTTTTGTACAGTAACATATGGAGACAAATATCTATCTATCTATCTATCTGGAACAGATAACCACACAGTTCACCCTTGTGCAAACCAGACATGATTACTTGTATAGTTACACAAGCAAATTTCTGAATTGTTTGTGTAAAGCAGTTTGTGAAACAAAAGTACATCAGCAAAAGGTGCCTCTGGCTGCTGTAATAGCAAATAAACTCAAAATTTTGCCAGCACAGCTCCCAGATATTGTTGGCTTTTTTGTTCTTTCATATACCTATATTAGAAAAAGCTTTGAAATATAGACCTGATCTTAGTCTGTTTCTCCATAAAAATAAAATGAATGAACAGTCTCTATTTTGCTTACGCCCTTCAAAAATCTTATCTAAACTGCAGTCACTGTTGTGACTTAGCTGTACACAAACAGACAGGACTGACAGATCCCCAGCTCCATCAGCAAAGCCGACTATTAATAGCAGCTGAGGAAATAGTCTGTTTTATGTATTTTTTACAATGTTGTTAGCAATGGCAAACCAGAGCCCATCTTTTGCAAATATGAAGCACACAAGTTCTGTGCAGTTTGATCATGTGTCAGGACCAGGTATGTGCTCATAGTGGTCAAGGTGAAAGATTAATATCCTGCAATTTTTTTTTTTTAATTTGCTGTATTCAATGTTAACTTGCAAGACTTGGGTCTGGATTCCCACTCAAATTGCATGTAAATCCCAGAGTCACCAGGGAGTTGCATGGCACAAACATCTGAGGTAGGGCTTTGTCCCTTTCTTTTTCATTTATATGTTACCCAGGCTTGTGAATTAATAAGTCTCTAGAAACACACAATTCCAATATTTCACAGCAAAATGCTTATGGAATGCAACATGATGTCGTCCAACACAATGCTAATAAGCACTAATGATTTTAATTATTAATCCTTGAAAAAGAAATGGGGAGGTTTCATGTTGGCAGCAGCTGAAATAAACTAATTCAAGTCTTTGCTGGCAAATAGAGATTTTTTTCTTTCATTACTTTGGATCAACCTCCTTGCGTGCTGCCCCCCAGGTGCTACCAAACAGAGGCACTGCACAGTACAAAACTAGTTTTTCCTTTGTTATCCACTCTTTGCCCCCTCCTCCTTTTATTTTTTTCCTGCCTTTAAAGTTTTAACAAAGACAATTCTATCAAACACCTCCAAAGCGCAACATAAACTGGTGACATCTCCACCTGACAGCTGTAACTGACAGGATGTCTGTCACAGGTATTAATACCTACATCCCCTGTCCCATTCACCACATACACAAAGCTTACTGACTTCCTCTGGTGAAAACCATGGGTGCAGATGAGTGTAAAATCTCTCTGCACAGGTGGAAAACCTTATTCTCTTTGGCACAGGAATCTGATTTGTGAGTGCTGGGCTCCATGACCTTTTCCTTCAGGTTCTATTTGACATTCTTGGAAGCACTATGGCAGACGGCTGCACTCCAAATAATTCTGAAACAGACATAAAACTTTTATATTTTTATTAACACTTGAAGAGACCACTAAAAGAAAATCAAAACTATGAATCTGTCAAGACACCTCTCAGCAATGCTGCACTTTGTTCACAAAAGCACCATGATGGAATGGCAGTGTAGTTTATCCAGCATGTATGGTTTTCTGACTATTCATAATGCTTCCATCCCCAAAAACCTCAGTACTAATTGATACAAGCCCTTTGAAAACGTCTGAGAGGAAATATTCATGATGAGTCTCATTTACCACTTTCTTTTTATTTTCACTTCTACATTTTATATTATAAACCTGTAGTGCTTACATTACATCAACAAAACTGTAAAAACACTACACCTAAATATTAACAGATCATAAAGGCATTTATACATGTTCTGATGTTAATTTTTCACCCTAATATTCTGAGTGTACCTTTCTATATCTCTCTGCCTTGTTACAACTAGGCAAATGCATACAAATGTACACTTTTCTACAGAGACAGAAAAAACATGTTATATTTAAAAGATTTTGATCTTTTCTTAATTCCTCCTCTTAAGTTTTGTTTCCCTTCCGTGAGCTATTGCCTTTACTGGCAGTGATGATTGCTGCCCTTCAACTTTCATCTTGGAAAATAGGCTAATTTAAAATATTCATTTTAAAACATGAAAAGGCTTCTGGTAGAACAAAATGACTGTTTTTGTCTTTTCTGCAAAAAAAGAAGTATAAAAATTATTATTTATAATCCTAGTGCTTATTGTCATTTTCTTCAGTGCAGAGGAAATAGAGAAAAACCAGGCTACCAGGCTATTCAGCAGTTATTGTCATGTGCACAAGGCTGAAAAGGTTTGAGAGTGGCAGATCTATTTCTGCAAGTCATTCTTCATTGACACAAGCCTACAAACTGTCCATGTGTGAAACTGTCACTGGATTATTACTGGTATCTCTACATATGCCAAGAGAGAGATTTTCAGTGCCCTAACAGACGTAAAGTATGAGCTCCCATTTCCACCACTCAGATATTTCTGGCCTTGAAAAATTCACCAGAAAAATGTTAAAATCAAGCCCCAAATTAGCAATATTAGTGCAGATCTCAGAGCCAGGTGCTTAGGTTGTCTGACAATGTTCTTTGGGATCACAGAGCCCTGGCACTGTCTGAAGCCCGACACAGCTGCAGACTGCCTTAGCGCGTGGCGGCTCGAGACAGTGGCAGAGCGCTCCGATAGCGCCTTGGCACCAAGCGTGCCACTGCAAAGTGCAGATTATCACCAAAGATCAGCTTTGTAAGGTTCTTTTCATTACTTCCTGTAAGTGCTCTTGACATTCTTTGAAGCAGTTTAGGAGAGCTTCCTAGGAAAAATGTCAAAATGAAGTAATAATTTTCTTATAATATTGTTCAACAAATGTGAGCATGGCATTGGTTTAGAAAAGATCAGTGGCTTATGAAGATGGTGCAAACATTCACACATCTCTATATTATCAAGGGCTTTGGTGTGATCAAAACAATAAACAATAATTTCATATATGCACTGTCAGAGAACTAGAAAAACTGCTCAGTGTGGAAAGGGGATTTTTTATGACTTCCAAGTATCTTGACAATATACATTTCAGCTATATATGAAACTTTGTTTCAAACATTGCTAGTTATTCTCTGAGCAAAACAATTTATACCTGCTTCACGCTGGAAACACTTACTATAAAATTTATACCCCTTCTATCTCTTTTTAAACAGAACAAATGGAGTTCAGAATGAAGTTGTATTCAAATACTGCCTTGGTATTTTAGGGACAATCTTGTTAAAGCTAGTTTAGTCTGCCACCAGCACTAACTGGCACGGCTCCAGGAGGGTGACAGAATTTTTTGGTTTAATTAAACAGATGATCACTAAGATATATTTTATTCTGTAATTCACAAATTGTATGTGATAAAGAGGGTTTATTTTTGTTCCCTTCAATGTCCCAGAGCCTCCTCAATCCTGTAGATGAATGATGTAGAGTTTGGAACGGACCCATCACAAACCACAAGTTGTAAATTAAACAGTGGGATGAATAACTGGCTACAGGGTTTTACAAACGCTAACAGAACACATCCTATTCAGTCTAATGTGAGGGAACTTCTTCTAAAAATACATTTCTGAAGCAGAAGTAAAACTACTTAATAACACGATTTAAATTAATAATGACTGGATATTTTAAACTTTCAGGCTTAAATTTCACTGTATTTGTTTATGCATAGGACTTCATATTGCTCACTTTTAAGCGAAAGCACTTCACATACTTGCCAAACTGACATCAAGACTACAGGAAAGAATCATTTAACTCATCACTGGACAGCCACCACGCCTGCCAAAGAACAAGACAGCTGCTGCATGAAGGATGAAGCCCCGCCTCCACTGAAAACAATTGTCACACTCCTTAAGACTTCAGTAAGGCTATAATTTTACAACTCATTTTCTGAAAAAAACCCCAACCTTAATACTTGAGGGTAACTTTAATAGTGGAAACCAGGCAGAGCTTTTTTCAGTTCCAGTAATCAAACCATGACAGGGACAGATCTGTGTCTGCTGCTATGAGCCCAGCAGCCTACTTCCCTGCCAGCGTAGCCATTTGGAAAGAAACGTGCAGACGCTCCCACAGAGATCCTTGATCTGCCCTTGATCTGCAGCAAAACTCCTGTATCGTCAACACTCGCCTTGATCTGCAATGTAACTCTTGATGTCAGCAGCAGCTCTGTGCACAGTGTGGGCAGTATCTGGCTCCTAAGGAAAGTTTCAGACGCTGGGGATGCATCGAGATTAATCAGCACTTGATGCCTCACTGAAGAAAAAACTAATGAGCAGGGTTTGTGGATACAGTGAGTGAGGGAAATGCAACTGCAGCCAGAAACTAGCCAGAAAAATTACAAATGAAGCCAGAGAAGAGCAAGCATAAGGCAGGGAAACACTAGCCCTGAAAAAGGATCACTGATGGGCCAGATAGTCTTCATCTCTTCCACAGCTTTTCTTCTAAACTATCAGCTTTCATCTGGCCCATCCCTGATCTTCCCCCACCAGTGAAATCTGAAATTCACAATCTCTGCTAAGCAATACTTAAAACCAGATCTCATAATCCACATAAACCAGGAGGACTGGATGTAAAAGCTCTAATTTCCCTGCACCCCTCTCCTACCCAATCCAGTCTGTATCTACTGGAAGATTCACAGGCAAAGCACCAGACTGCTCCCTGAAGTGAACCTACAGACCCAACCAACTCTGCTGGGATCTTCAGGGCCAAGAGGTGGCCTGACCTCATAGGAAAACTCTGGGCAGCAGGGAATGTACATTCTCCATTTATTTAAATTCACAGCAGTAATGTTGACAGTTACAACCCCCCCAAGCTTCTGTTTAATTGCACAATGTTTATTGAAGGAGTAAAGTGATAGTCTCCCTATTTGGGTCATGGTGCTTTTAAAATAATCTATCTGGTATATACTGGGAACCAGAAACACAAATGATAATTTTTATTGCATAGCAACTTTCATCCTAGATTTTTACAGTAATTTACAGCATTAATTAGTTAAGAACATCTGATAACAGGACTACATATTAGATGATTATGGCTATAATTAAAGGTATTGAATGATGAAAGAAACAGAGCTCAATTTATACATGAAAATAGTGAACTCTGAAGTAACGAAAACAAAGTTGTGCACAAAGATATGTGACTAAACACACATGAAAATACGTATTTCATTTTTCAATCCTCCTTCCATCTAGGAATTTGTATGTTTTAGCTGCCCTGCCAGCTGCTAATAAAAGGAATGGGCATCGGTGTAATTCTCCTTATCTTTCCTTTCACAAAGGTGTCAATTTCCACAAAACTTGTAGGAATTCAGTATCTTTGAGACCTATGCTCCCCATTAAGCAGACAAAACTAGTCAACAGCTTAAAAATACAGGTAACAGGGAGTCAGGCAGACAGGCAGTACAGTTATTTAGACCTTATTTTCCTAGGAAATAGTTAAAAATGAAGGTGATTGCATTGGGGTGACAAATACAGATTATATCATGAATTACAAAACAAACTTTAACAAGTTGGCCAAAATTATTGCTTTTCCTTAGTCACACATATGCAATGGTCTTCTTTACGTAAAAGGCTACCTCTATCTTGAAGAGTTCAAGAGCATTCTGGTCTAGTGGAAGGTGTGCCTGCCCATAGTAGGGGAGCTGGAGCTCAATGATCTTTAAGGTTTCCAGAAATCCAAACCACCCTGTGATTCTATAATTTCCACTGAGAAAAAGGAAGTAGTGACAATCATCTTTTTGTCTTGAAGGAAGCTCCACATTTTTTAGGAATCAGTATAAAAGCTCTATTGAAGTGAGACATTACCCAAATGTCCTTCAGTGCATAAAGAACCTTCTTTTTTTTCCTCCCTGTAAAAGACTTAAGATCTTTTTAAGATAATCCACAGAAAGACAACATCCAGCTTATGGTGAGGGACTTATCCAATGAAATGGCCTCCTCATAATGATAAAAGGTGTCAAAATTGCGGATGACACACTGGGAGTCATCCAAACTGCAGGGAGGGGTGTATCTTCCATATGCATACTACAATCACCCAAGTTTTCAGTAACTGTACACTTTGCAGTCCAGTGGGAATCAAAAGATTCTGAAATTTTTCCCTTATTAAAGGTTTGCATCCTACCATGGGTAATTAGCTGTTCAAAATTGAAGGATGGCAGATTAATAACACTTACACCCAAAGAGATCAAGAGGAACTTGATAACTTCCTCTCCAGGAGCATCCCTCCTTGGAGACCACTATCTCTAGCAAATCATGGAGCGATCCATGAACAAGTATTGAAAGTATTTCTACCTCTTAGCTGACTTGGAGTTGCTGATAAATACTCTGCTGACTCCAGAAGGGTCTGTACCTGTGAAGCATGCCAAACAAACAGGTATGAAAGCAAAAAGAAGGCTCTGGTTGGCATGGGACAGTATTGTGGCTCAAACAGCTGATCTTCAGAGGAAGGCAGCTATTTGAGCTGTGGACGGTTGTCCAGAAACTCTGCAAATGGCACAATGAAGATAACAGAGTGGTTTTCTGCTGGAAAATTAGCAAAGACTCCATCTTGGTAGTGATCTGAACAGCCTTTCATAAGCTTTCATCTGCTGTACACTTGTGACACAGAAACAGAGTGTTCTGAGTGGTGGTGTGCAAGTGTACAGGCTGCCTGATGACCTGGCAGCAAATATACTCACCTGGACAAGAGAGATGGCTTCTGAAGGGTCAGTGCCACAACAGTTGGTGTCTGGTGTGGGGTATGGTGCTGCACTGGTACCTGCTGCTCAGATCTCAGCGCCAGAAGCAACTGTGGTTCAGTTCTGAGCCAGGGTCAGAGTTGTGCCAATTTGATTCCTCACAGATCTAACAAAAACACAGCTTGAGCCACAGGCACCTTTGATCAGCAGCAAGAAGGAGAATTGTGCTCCTTTACACAGAAAAATCCCAGGGTGGGTACTTAGGTTGTTTTTTATTCTTGTAGCTGTGAAGGCTTCTCTATACATGTACACACCATGTTCTTATGCTTTTCCTTAAGCACATGACCCTGCCATTTCTGAAGACCTGCCCAGATACTGCTCTGGTACAATTTATAGAGGCAACACTCTAGGCTGGACAAGATACAACTGGAAGGAAGATTCCAGCAAGACGTAAAGAGGGAGGAAAATGAAGTGGGTGGAGCACCCAAAAAACTACCAGGCATCCTGCACAAAGTATTCCAAACCAGTAAGAGTGCACAAAACCATCAGGCAAAATCCCTGTCAAACTGTGTGAGATATTATTGGTCAAGCATCTGCTTCTACACCAACATCCAGAGAAGATGTAGGTTTTTTTTATTTTTCATTTCAAATGCTGATTTATTCTATGTGTATTCCTACGAGGCTCAGGTTTATGAAACAAATAACCTGACTGGTGGAGAAGTTTAAGCACATGGAGTAGTCATGTTCTCATCTTCTGGCATACTATTTCCTTTTTCTAATTTATGTTACTAAACTTGTCAAGAAAAGAAGACACTCTTGGCAAATCAAAATGAATGCAAAGGAGCAATCAACAACATATATAGCCCACAAATCTTTGTACCTAGCCTCCAGCGACTAGAGGCACATTCAGGTTTAGACAGAATATCCCCAAGGATTTACACCTATAGATATATTTAATAAACTCAGTAAAAACATGAAGTGTGAAGTAAGCACTTCATCAAAAGCTTATTTTGGTTTTCAACAAATAAGAAAATTAAAACTCCTGCTGGCCACATGAGTCTATATGACTGGATCTTTCTTCATAGATAAAATTATTCATGTCATATTAGAGCTTGTCAGTCTGTTTAACTAGAAAAAAAAGACATATCTGTCCTAGGGGAGAGCTAAACAACTTCATTATGAAAGCTGTGAGGGAGTCACAACACATTAGGAAGAACAAATGCAGCCTGCAGTGGTTTTTCAGCTCTTTCTACACCATTGACTCACCAGAGGAAAGTACTACTAATTACACCTACTTGCATTGATTATTTTTTTTTCTTCAGGATGGATTACCTTATCCTCCCCTACATCTAATGATTTAAATTAGAATGAAACAGTAATGTGATGGAGGTTGGAAGTTATCTTGAAAGAAAGACATCAAACATGACATTTTTTAGAAAAGTCCTCTTTCTTTACTAACTGCCCTTCCAAAATAGGCTAAGGTTCAACTGATGTGACTTAGCAAATACTACAGTGGTATAATATACCTCACATTACAGGAAATGCCAGATATATTTCTTGTGGCTATATAAGGTTTAGTGATCCAGATCTGGATCAGATTTGATCCTGTTTACACCAATGTAAATCCAAGCTAAATTCCACTGAAGCCGGGGAATTAGTTAGATCAGAATCTAGTTCACTAAATCATACATTATTCCATTCTTAGGCATACTCTTCTTATCTGTCTCCTCTTTTTCCTCTTACAGACCCTCCAGTTGTGCTGCAAGGTCGATGAGGATCATCTAAATCAAACTCATATGCTATGGGTCATAGAATATCTCCCCATCGTTTCTACACCAGACCCAGTCCTTTGCAATTGTGGTAGAAAAGATCAAACATTTCTGCTAATTTTTTGCTTGTTTTTCATTTGTACTGTTCCTGTGAGAACTCAGTAATTAGGAAACAACTGCCATGGTAACATATTACACCCAAATCTGATCATAATCAAATCAGCGCCAAAATTTCTATCAAGTTCTTCTGAACAGTCAACCTCTCCCTCTACTCATACTAGATTGTATCTCACCCACCAGTCTGGAACTTTTGTCCAACCTGCTTGTTGTGAGGTCAATCTGAGAGACAGATCTTAAAGAAAATTTCCTGACCATTTGTCAGGTTATCTGCTTCATCATTTACATGCTAGTACAGCAATCACCACTCTGCCTTTTGTTTTCCACCCCCCTCCTCTTCAAGCCTTCTCTCCAGGTAGGCACAGATCATTCTGTGCCACCCTTGCCATTTTGTAAACAATGACAAAATACTTCTTAATTCCCAGCTCTATTCTTTGCACAGTGCATATTTTCCCATGGAATGGCTACTATTAATCCGTTAAAATTTGAAAACTTTACATTTACATTTTCCCATTTAGTTATAATGCAGATGCAAACACAATCAAAATTCCATGAGCAACAAGGACACTATGAAGAGAATGAATAGTCCAGTATGGATTTAAATGAACTGATGCAGTGGCTCATCATCCTGTAACCTGACACAAAGCAGGCAGCATCAGAAGTGCTGGCAGCACGCTGAAGGATTTGAAAGGACAGGGGTGGGCAGGCACAACAAAAGCTTATCTGGATATTGCACAGAACATATAGAAGACAAGAAAGAGATCTGATAGTCAATACATAGCACAGGAATCAATATAGGCCAAGGAAACAAATGATTGGAACTCCAAGATGCTGAAGTGTGTTGAATCCTTTGTACACTTACAGGAAGTGCATACATTACTCTCAGCCTGCTGGGAGGGCCTGCCACTGCCTGGATAAACACTTGTTCGAGGACTTTTATTTTCATCAGTGCTAGCACAAAATCAGAAAATGCAGTTTTGTATTTCTTCCTGTTTTTCTTTATCCTACCCTGCTAAATTGGCAATAAAAAAAAAATTATTTACCCAAGCTGAGTCTGTGTTGCCTGAGACTGAAAATGCTGAGTGATCATGTTTTCCTCACCTTGACCCATGAACTTTTCACTGTATTTTCTCCCCCTGTCCTGCCAAGGAGAGGAGTGACAGAGTGTCTTGGTGGGCACCTGATAGCCAGCCGAGGTCAGCCCACCACACCATCCAACTGAGCAACACAGATGCTGTGTAGGACCATGTCAAAGGACTTAAAGAAACCAAGATACATTACACCAGTTACTCCTCCCTTCTCCACCAGTGTGGTTGCTGCATCACAGAAGAACACCGGATCAGTCATGTGCAATCTGTCCTTTGCAAAGCCACGTGGCTGGCTCTAATCACCTCCCTGTCATCCATATGCCTAAACGTAGCTTCCAGGAGGATATGATCCATGATCTTACCAGACACAGAAATATCTGACTGTGTGATCCTATTTTTACCCTTTTTAAAATCAGGTGTGATGTCTCCCTTTTTCTAGTCACTGGGGACTTTGCTCAACTGCCATGACTTTACAAATATGAGGGAAACAAGGTGAGTAACTGCATCTGCCAGTTTCCTCTTACATCTATTTTATTATCATGTGAATAGCAATGTTCAATATTGTCCTGCTGGATGAAGGAAAACATGGGGAAGTCCAGGTACTGAAGACTGGGGGCAGTCTTGACCTTATAACACAAGTGTTATTTGCCTTGACTGACCTCACACATAATTTTCTGCTTTTTTTTCCATATACTTTTATTTTCTGCAGCCCCACTAGCTTAAGCATTATATAACCAGTGCTTTAAAAGCTAGGAAAATTAAGGGCCCCTAAAATCTCTTTCCTTGTAGATTATTTTCTTCATCTGCATGATCTTAGTAACGTGTAAAACTCATGCCCTAGATTTTAAAGATGGTGACCTTTGGGACTTACAGTTGAGTCAATGCCATTTTAAACATGAGCCCGCTACTGTATTACATCTTAGCAGCTATAGCCAAATGAGAGGATGAAAAGTGTCTTACCAGGTCTTTCTGTGAAGATTCCTATCTGAGAAAATGCAAGTACCTTTACATAATGAGAGCATCGATATGCCATGACTTTGTATCACTAGCACACGATGAAATACTTACTTTTCACAAAAGTCAGATGCATTTGGTGTAGAAAACAGAAGTGCATATACGTAGTTTAGAAAATGAAAATGTATTGCCCTATACACTATCCAACATGTTCATGTTCTCTTGGAATTGGAAATCCTTTCATAGAATTGCTTTAAATTGCTATCTTGGAATATTTGAAACAGTGTTCAGGTAGAAAGTAACACTGTATTTTATAGTTTCCATCCTGAATGCCTAGTTTGCAAACCAGCTGATACCATCCAGACAATGAGAGGTAAACTGACTTGTTTGAACTCAGGTATTACCACTAATAAAACATCTGAAGCTAAATTGTTGTAAAGACAATTTATTGACTACTGGGTCTACATAAATGTATGTGAAAGCAATTTGGTTAATTATTCTATCGAGGCATCCCAAGACAGAACAGAGTCTGCAGATGCCTTGAGATGTCATTTCTCTTAACTTCTTCACTTTTTTCCCCCCACTAGTTGGTAATAGGAGCTGAAGCTGCTCTCAGAGTCTTGAAATCCTACTCCTGCCTCTGTGGGAGGTACCTGTTTGCACTGGAATAACTACAAAGAAAATTTAGATTTCCATTTAAACTAAGGCAAAATGTTTGAGAACATAACAAGGTTCAAAAAGTTTTAATAATGAGGACTACTTCCTAGATCAGCAATTTTACATTGCAGAAAATTACCTCTACAGCACTAAATATTTTAATATATTTTTGATTCAGCACTCCAAGTCTCTGATGACAATGACAGAATTATTTTTAGTACGCACTAGAAGACACTTTAAAAGGTAGGCTTTTGTGGAACAGTTATTCCTAAATAAACTAGTACAGCATGCACACACAGGGGAAACTACAACTGAAAAAGAATTTGACAAGTGCTGCTGCAAGGTACTTCTCGGAGATGTTAAATGTCTCCCTTCCTACAGAGTTTAGATTTTGTTTCAGCATCCTTCTGCTATTCAGTGTCAATGCACAGACTAATTGTATGTTATCGTAGCAATTTCCACTGTGAAGCTATTTCACTATACTGCACCATACTGTACAACAACTTGCATAGTTATTACTGGGTCTGACCAGAGGAGAACTTGATGGTATAATGAATTCTGTGTGAGAGAGAATCTGATCTGTGGTTCATTTAATGTTAGTGTAGAACAAATCTGTTAACTTCAGCAGGCTCGTGCTGGTGTAATTCAGATGTGAGTTAGATCCATGCTGTGTCTCCATAAAACCACTCCCTGCCGGAGAGGATCACACCTGCTCACTCATTACATGTCGCAGAGCCTACACCAGTAACAGTCCTACTGCCAGCACTGTCCTGTAGCAGCTAATGGGAAGATCAACTTATTCCTGCAAGGTGCTCAGACCCCACTTTGTTCACAGGGGCCACAGAACCAGCCCTGTAGAAAGCCAGAGGCTCAGCCACACTGTGACACTGGGCTGTGCTCGCTCGGTGCCTTAGGCACACACTGCTTACAGCAGCTGCTCAGGGGTAAAGCATGGCAGTGGGATGCTCCTAGGGTGAGCTCCTGCTTCCCCTGGCTTGCAAAGCACTGTGAAGATACTAAGGCTGCACCTCCTCTTGAGCTACTGAAAGTCACAAAAAAAAAAAACAACCAACAAAAAAACCCAAACAAATTACTGCTGAGGTCACATGGGACTTCCAGTTAAATTTGAATCACCAATCAACAAGCCAGGGAAGGGCCACAGTGACAATAATTAGCTTACTGGGGGCAGATGGATGAAATGTTTTTCCAGCTAGGATGTCAAGGAGGTGGGTTAGTAAACAAGGCAAACCTGGGGGCTACCCTGCAGCCAACACAAAGACGGGAGAGCCTGCAGGGGGAGGTGGCATTGCAGGTGGCATTACTAGCAGACTGAAGGCTTACAGGGAACAAGGCAAAGGACAAGGGTCTGAGCAATACTTTGAGGCTTGAAAAGTAAGCAAAGAAAATACAATGGAAGGAGTTAATGAAGACCCAGTGTTAAACAGTATCAGCCTCAGAGCTCTGAGCAGGCAAATAAAATTCTCTGTAGGTTGAGCAGTCCAAACAAAAGAAGGCTAAAAGAAAACAGAAGAGGAACATGAGTAAAGCAAAGAAGCATACACTGGAAAACCCAGATGGTGCATTTGGTCACAGGCACCAAAGAGTTCATGAAAGCTGTGCACGTGTAACCGCAGGCAACCATCAGCTCTGACATCTGCATTGCCAGATTCCCACACTTTCGGAAAATAAATAACTTGTTTTGAAGGGAACACTTCAAATAATAGTATAGATATTGCTGTAAATCACAGTCTTATTCCTCAGCTGCATTTCATCAGCTTTACCTTATGTACCATCTTTCTATCATATGCCAGACAATGTTCCTCTATCCTATTACCTGCAAACAATCACTCCTAAATTCAGTACTTCACAGTCCCCTAATTCTGCTGTCCTTCAACCCATATATAAATGTCCAGTTCCACAGGCTGAAGGCAATATTTCTGTAATTGTCCCCAGCAGCTCTCAATGCCAACACAAGGATGAAGAGAGAGAAAAAGCCTTGCTGCACAGGGCATCTGAAGCAGGCTTTCAAAGTTCTGCAGCCATCAAACTAAATCACCATCCTTATTTACTATTTTTGATGTAACTCTCTTAATACTTCATGAATAACTAGAACAAGAAGAGTGCCATCTAAACATTTCTTCATGACTACCACCTATCCAGTTTGCTTTTGAAGGAAATATTTACTATCTTCATTAAATTTCAGTGGCACTGGACCACAAACACACACACACCACCTTAGTTTAATTACATGACTAAGCCTCTCACAGGCTGGGTCTCCCACACTGAAGTACAGGACAAGTCAGCTCATACTGAAATTGTTGAGAAATGGATTGCTGATCAGTTCAAAAAATAAGGCACTTCTGTGCCAAAAGAAAAATAAAAACCAAAAAATTGATAGAACGGGATTGGAAAAACATAAAAAATATATAAAGTGTGCTCAGGAGGTATTTTTAATAGCACAGATCTGAAAAGTCATTTTCATACTCCTCATTCAGTGCTTCCTCAATACCTACACAATAAATACAGATTACCAATCCTGTAAAGATGTGAAATAAGGCCTTCCTTTTTCATACTGATTTCAAAACTGCAATACCAGCACCAGCTCTGCTTGAATTTTAAAAAAAATTTGGTCCTTGAGCAATCCACCTCCTTACCATGTAAATCCATTATACCGTTTGGGCTAATCCTTTTGTCAAAAGGATTCCTGGGAATACCAGGAGGCAGCTAATTTTACTACATTTTTATTCTCGGCAGTGTCTGAAAACTGGATGTGTGGCTATTAAGAAAGTAAAATTCACTCAGTGAGAGCTCCAAATAAAGAATAATCTCCCACATAATCATTTTGGCAAGTCTGCAGCAGTAGGTCTAAGGTTCAGTAGGTGTCCTGGAGCTTACAACCATGCCTCTTTGTTTCCCTTGCTTGAACAAACATTTGATAAAGGAAAGATGAAGAGAAATGTTAATCCTGAATTTGTATCTCAGGACATGCAGGGGGGAGAGAGAGAGAGAGAAAGAAAGACAGGGATCTGGCTGGATTTTCTTACAAGGTTATAAGAAAAATAAATCCAAAGATACTAATCAGGGGAATTATCTCTCCTCTTATCTAAACAGCTACTTTAATGTAAAGTCAAGAAATAATTTGCCTTCCAGGAAGACACATGTTTGCATAAAAGGGAAGATATACAGGCCAACTCAGCTGAAAGAAAAACAACCAAAAAACAATAGTGAAGAACAGGAACAGCTTCAGAAATGTATAGAGTTTGGGGACACATTGTGGAAGGGGCTGATTGTCTCCTGAGATCCCTCATGCAATTTGCCAGACAAAAAAGTTGCAAACATAAACCAGAGCAACGAGAGTCCTCATCTCACCACTGACTGTGACCATCCTTGTGGTCCAAGACAAGCTATTTAACCCACATAAATCTTTCCATCTGTGCAACAGGTTAATAATATTTACCTACTCATGTCTTTGGGATTAAAACATTATTATTATTTTTAAAGTACTTTGAAGATGAATCATGCTATGTGATTGCTAAATATTATTGTTACTAAAAATGTGACATATTGTTTGAATTAAAGAAAATAGTAAATCTTAAGAAGCTTGTCAGTGCATAATGAACTGAAATTGTGGTTGCTTAATATAGTTACTGCAATTTCTAGTCTGAATGTTCTGTATTTATTGTTTGCATTGCACTGACGTATATTAAATTAACAAGATTATACCATATGATTGCTCTCCTCTTGAGACCCTTAGGAAATGAGGCTGTCCTGGGGAGCACAGTATTTAAATAAATATTATTTTATGCATTTGTTTATAAGCACGGACTGTCATTTTTCTGCATCTCTGGATGCGTTTTTAATGTTACCTAATTCCACATTATGTTTAAAGGAAACTTCATTGCTTTGAATATTAAAACAAAAGAGTAGAAAGTATATAAAATTGGACTGCAGGAAGCAGTCCCACCATGGAAGCTGAAGGGACCAATTGTTCTAGCTCATCTTTCTTTTCCTGAACGTTTACTCTCTGCTGGTAGGAACGGTCGGTACCATTCCTACCTCACAGACCTAATACACACAGCGGAGAAATAACAATGCTGTGCTCACTTGTGCATTCACAAAAGCATTTCCTTTTCTTCCAGTATCACTGGAAGGAGCACACGTTACAAACCCATCACCAAGTCCAGTGTGAAGCAATCTGATCTCTGGCTCTGCACACCCACTGGCACCATGCTCCTCTCACTGGGCTGGACAACACCACCAGCGTTTGCTGCCATGGCTTTGGCCACAGATGATTCCAGAGATACCAGAATCCTGGAGCCAGGCCCAGTGACCTGTGCACACACAGACTTGCCATTTTCTATGTTAGCAGAAAAACTTGTTCCTTGACACCCAGACTCCAAGTCCCAAGGATTCAGTTCCAAGAACAGACACAGCCAGACAAGCCACTGCAGAGTGCTGCATGAACATCCTCATGGTAACTGTGGCTCTTTGAATACAGACAACACTATTAAGGCACAGCCAGAGCTAAGTTAAATACAGCTGGAGTAAAATGCTCAATTTCCTGGCTTATACAACACTGTTGCCACAGTCTGAATTTGTCAACAGTGTGGAATCATTACTCAAAGTGTCGGTAGGTTTTGTCCACCACCTGAAGCATATTGCACAGCTTTTTCTTCTTTGGAATAGAATGTACCTAGCCATGTACTCCCAAACGGGTGCCATACATGCTCTGCTCAAAGCAAAGGTTAGAGGGGCTAGTCCTCAGTACATAAACACAGAAGCCTTGCACCTCCACTCTTCTGTGAACTTAAAACTGAGTTTTTCTCTTGTTTTAGAAGCTTTTAAGGCTGCAAATAAATAAAGACCACCCCACCAGGCTCCCACAGCACAAGCTATTCATCTAGAATAAATTCAGCTGTCATTTAAAGTTGAACTAGATTGGACAAAGAGGCAGCAATCAAGCCGTTTTCATGTGAGGCAGGTAATTACAGAATCTGTTTAACTACAGTGATTAGGCACCGCTAAGAAGAAGCTCCAAGAAATCTCAAGCAACTTTTGAAGGGGAAAAAAGAAGTTAACAGCTGCGGACCTCTTGCAATGGATTTGATTTTTCTGCACCCCCCCCTCCCCTTATAACAAGCAAGCAGGTTAACAAGAGACAAAAGGCAGATAAGGGAGTGTAAGTGGATCAAGGGGAGCCTTGGGAAATCCTCAAACAGTATGTCTGAATGTGGCATTAAATGGTTCATTTGGTGGTAAGTGATTAAAAAGGAGAGGACTTTCTTTATCATGGAAATTGGTCCTCTATAATGTTGGACCTATGCTAATGATTTGAAACCGAGAAAAAAGGATGACTGTGTTATAATGGTTTACAATACACCACTTCATGCTGGAGTATGAGGAACATTAGCATTAATACAGCCATGTGAGGAATCTGAACAACAATGGATTTTTGTTTGGCAGAATTATTCTCACTGGTGTCCAAAGTTCACAAGCTAGAAAATGCTAGCTTTTTTAATATATTAACTTAAAGCAAAATGTGCCATTTTTGGCCACAACACTGAGAAAACAAAGGTCCTCCTATTATACTGAGAAGTCTCCATTTCCAAGTCTAATTAAAATTAGCCTTGCGATGGGAAAAACTATACTGCAGTCATTGGGGTAAATGCAAACCTGTACTTAAATCATTCAAATCCTTTAGAGCCCTAATTTATATTTTGGTATGTAAGCTATGTAAACAACCTTCAAACAGCACATCAGCAAAGAGTTTCAGAGACTGGAGGTCTTGTTCCCAAATTCATTTGCTAATGCCGTTGCCAATTTGAGTGACTTTAAATTAAGCTCTCACAATATTACCTCAAATGGCTTGATAAATTCACGCAAAATTTGGGAAGAAGGACTAAAATGCCTTTAAAGATCTCACTGGTGCAATACTAAAAATATTTCAGACTTTCAAGAGAAGAAAAGCTAGTTCATATTACAACCAGAACCTTGGATAGAACCAGAAAAAGCAACACAATCAAATCCTTTAAAAATCAGAAAGCATCATTAAAGGGTCATTCCTTCCTGCTTTGACTTCCTTGTTACCACTAGAAGAATAACAAATGGTTATGGTTTCACTTTACAGTGTAGCAAGGAGGATTTGAGAGTCTGCAGGGCTTCATCTGCTGCCTCTTAAGTAAACATCTAATGTAATTTTAAATTTCACTTCATCATTCTGATAGCTTCAAGCAAACCCCTCCTGTGTGTCAATTATCCCTCTCAAAGGCACAGTCAGTGTTACAGAATGGACAAAACCATCCCAAAGCTATCAGCTCCCCTATGACTGTGATTTGTGACATAAGCTACACTTGTAGGGACACGGTTCCTCATTCTTCTTCATTTGCTTTAAAGAAGTGACTTGTAGTTTGTGAGTACGAAGTGCTGATGCTATTTACTGTCACACTGGTAAAATATAAGGTTTGATGGGGCATAGGGCTGAGTCTATAGGGATATTTAGGTGTGTGAAAGTGCAAGAGAGAAATGATGAGGTCAATAGCTCTGAAAGCATCAGAGGTGTATTTTCTAGAAAGCCTTAGGCCCAAGTGAGGCTTCATTTTCAAAAGTATGCCATGCATTTTAGAGTCTAAGTGTTCCCAAAAGTTACTATGACTTAGGCTCATACATCACTTGGGCACTTCTGAAGAGCACACCTCTAGTAAATGTACAAAAGTGCCTATAGCAGCAAGGTACCTCTCTTTAAGTGTCAGGAGAGTGCGGCTGCTTGCCTGCTAGGCACTCTTTATAAATCCCCTGGGAATCTTCCTGCATTTTTATGTGTGTAAATAAATCTCACCTTGTCCTCTAGTGTCCTTTAAAAGCAACAGGACAACTCACACACAAGGCCACTGTGTGCGTATCAATAAACCCCGGATAATCAAATCTCCCAGTGATTACTGATAACGGAATTACTGCTCATGCTACAGCAATGCCAGCTCAAACATGGCCTAACAGCCTCAATCTGACCTACAAGTGCTAAAGCAAAGGACACAGACAGATCACCTGGGTGATGATCTGTCAAGAAGAAAAAAGCTCTGCCAATGGAGACACCCTGGCCAGCCGATAGCTCTCCCAATTTCAATGACCATATTCCTCTTGACGTTCAACGGATGACAGAAAAATAAGGACATAAGCACTAATTGTCACACATGGTGTCCAAGGAGGTCTTCAGATTTTCTTTTCTGAGCACTACAGTGGAGAAGCAAAGGCAGTATGAGGACAGCGTTTCTCTGCTACAGGCATTCCTACCACAGAAATTCCCCATGTTACTCGTCTTCCTGAGATTTCCATGCCTCTACAGCCACAATAAACTGACCAGAAACCTTGTCCCTACTTATCTCAGACTATAATTGTTTGACCACAAGACTGTTGTCCCTAAAATCTAGAAATTCTAAAAATTTACTAGAAATAAAGGAATAAAGTTCTGAACACTAAAAATTAAATGTCAATATTCAACAACCCGGGAAAACTTTTTGCTTTCTGCATGCCAACTACATACCAGCAGGCCATCCCTGCTATTTCTTCAGCAAATGAAGATCTACAGTGTCTGCATAATTTAGAGAGAACAGAGTAGGTAGCAGGGGGGAGAGGAACTTAGCATGTACCCCATCAGCTCCCTCTTAAAAGAAAAAGTACCCAGTTAAAGCCTCATTGGTCCCTGGGTCTTTTTGTGGAGTTTCTGACACTTAAGCATGTGGCTTCATGCAGCAAATGTGGAAGTCGAGAAAACTCCCCTGAGAGGAGCTGCAGTCTCCAACTGCAGCACGATGTTTGCTCAGAACTGACAAAAGAAATGCCAGCCTCCTCTTCCTTTCCCTGGTATTCACCTAAACAAACAGATATGCAAGTGAATGTGCTGGCAAAGCCAGTGTTGGCTGTGCTCAGGAAGTGCCATTCAGTAGAAAGCGAGAAAGAGAAAATTATAGAAACAGACAAATGGTTATTTAAAATAATCATCCTTTTTTTTTTTTTTTTTATATGGAATAGTCGGTGCCAGTTCTGGGGTGGTGGGGGAAGGATCTGTAAATTAGATTCACATGAACCACTCCTGTTCATTCTCATGGTTATATAAACTGCCCACTGGCAGAAAGCTGGTCATTTGTAAATTAAAGAAGAAAATTATGTCATCTTAGTACAAATACGTTGCTGATGAAGACCATTTATGGTAAAGATAAAGAAATAATCAAGGAGATGACATGGTGGGGCATGACTTCAACTACACCATTGTGGAATTTCACCTCTGGTTCCACTGGAGCTTCCACTGCTCTAACAACATAGCTGGGGCATATTGTCCTGCACAAAGGAGAACAGAATGCAATGGAAAACTTCTTAATTACACGGTCTATCAGATGCAATGTTCTCCCCAGCAGCAAAATGTCCATTGACTTTTACAAGGTATGGCTGGGCAGAGGCAATTTATAGCAGTAACTGCCCTAATCCATGGAGGGAAATGTCTTCCTTCTCTGATTACTCAAAACTTGGGCCTTGTCCATTCTTAATGAAGACAGTAGGAACTCCACTTTTGACATAAACTTGAGTAGAACAGACCCTCTAGAACAGCAAGCACTGGAAAAATGCTGATATAGTCATAGACAGCTCTAAGACAACAGCAGGTCATATATTGGTGGGTGTTCTGGTTCAGCCTTAGCAGTACTACCCAAACCCTCACCATTTCCTAGCAAACGGTTCAAACACTCCATGTCTCAAAAGCTATGAAATAAAGCAAAGAAAAAAAATCATAAAATAGGAACTAAGTCTAAATGCTGAATGCCATTTTCCACATCCCGTTGGGAGGCCATAGGTTATCCCTTTAACTGTGAGAGGAAGCATTTGGGGCACAGCATGTATAAACACAAATACCCCAAACTCAGGCAGTGTGATGGCAAGTGGGAGTCTATTATGGAGAATTCGTGATTCCCCAACTCAGGCTCCATATGACTGCTGCAGGATATGCACTACAATTTGATCTCAGTGTTTGTCACTTGTCAAAAAATTGAGAACAAAGAGCCAATTAGCTGTGGTTTGTTTTCTTTTATTTTGCTGGAAATAAAAGCTGAGCTATCATACAGAAAGAATTCCTGGTGTGTGTACGAGGCAGGAGAAGGAAAAAACCAATAAACAAACATTTTTACAAAAACTCAAATCATTGGACTTGCAAAATAAGGACAGCTGGGATGCATAATCAAGAGCATTAGAAAAAAAAAATATTTTATACAACAGAAACTTTCCTATTCTGGCATTTGTTCTTTCAATATACAGGATAACCACCAACTTCTACTGCAAATCTGCAAAGATTTTAAATTTTTAAAGGCAGCTTAGCTGCAGTGGGACTGGTCTTGGAGGCTGTCTGAAAGGCAGTGACTGTCACATAGTGGCCAGGTGCTTTTCAATCATTAAGATAACACTGCTTTGCATTTGGTTGGAGATAATGATAATAGAGTGTTTTGTGACCATGGAACTAATTGCTCCTCCCCACCCTGTTATGCAGTAGGTAAAGAGACACTGGAGACACATCACCCGCATTCAAGTGCCTCTGCAGTGAAATCCATAGCAGATGCCTAAGATACAGCACTGCAAGATAAAAAGGGACCACCTGGCTTCCTAGTCTCATCTCCTGGGTAACCCACTCCACTATGTTTCACTCCACTGAACAGTAAACCAAAAATTTTGAATACAAATTGGGGAATAAAAAAAAAAAAAAAAGACAGACTACTTGAACCAATTACAAAGACAGAGACAATCTGGAGGGGTGGAGTACAGTTACTGAAATTGGAATGTAATTAGATCAGAGAAGTCAATATCCATGTACAACAAAGATGACAAGAGATCTTTAAGGGACCACAAAGAAGTGGTCAAGGTTTTGGTTTGTGCTTCAGTAAAAGAGAGCATACACAGCACTGACTGCTAACAAAAACTGATCATTCAGGAAGTACCAGCAGCAATCCAAGCAAGATCCGCAAGAGTAACTGGGAGGTTTCCAATTCAAGGATGGATCCAGTCCAAAACCTGATAGCATCGAAGAGGGTAATACATGACTAGTTTATTAGGACAGCCTAGTGTTCCTCAAATACATAAACACTGTTGCTTATGGTGAAGGAGGCACCATTTAGCAAATTGGTTAACATGCTGCACACAAAAATGCAATTAGCAAATTCATTTTCATCCTGATCTAAAATTTAGAAATATTAAGGAATATATTGGTGTATTAATGTCTTGTTTTGTATAAGGAAATAGAAAATACCTACAATAACTACAATAAGAACACAACTCTTCCCATTCCTACTGATCGTGAGGGGACTATTTCAGGACTGACATGTCCAGTGAGCCCTTTCGTTCCTTTTTTAGGCTCTGTATTGAATGAGGAAAATCTGCTGCTTTTTCTGCTATCATAACTCTTTGTCTTTCAATGTGTTCATGAACTACTGAAGCTTATTATGTTTAAATAACACAATAATGGAAAACAAGAGAGTGATTCTGTACAAACACAGATTGAAGTTCTTTACCTAGAGCTGTGCTTAGGTCACTCTCAAGGGAGGCTGAAGGGAACAGTCTGTGTGCATAAGGGAAAACACATTTCATAGCTTAAGACAAGTGCCTTTTACACTGCTGCTTTTATAGATACAAAAACGAAGTTGAAACTATTTGAAGTTGAAAAGTTGTGTCTGTATACTAGCTGTGTGCGTTTGGATTTCTGTTTGTAACTGTGTTTATTTTCCAACTAGTTCTGAGTTGTTACAAACACTTACTGTTGTAATGTTGTTCAGTAGTTGTTAGATATTGTTACAAGTGTTTAGTTAGGAATGTTTGTCAGAGCTCTGTGCGGTGCCCCCCCGAATGCAGTTCCAGGGACACCCCCAAAGCACAGGGGGAGCCTCTGCCCTTCCCCAGACAACTCAAAACTGAGAGCACCACCCAGCGCTTTCATTGGAGGACACGGCCACCCAATCAGAACACGGCGGGAAGGAATGATTGGTGTAGAGAGCACCCCGCTAAGAGCCAATGAGAACCCGAAGAACACACCAATCAGGGAAAGGATCCAAAACGGACCAATCCCTGAGGGGACTGAGGCTTTAAAAGGGACTGACCAGCCTCACTGAGGAGCTTCGCCCTCAGGAACTGGACTGTCCTGACGGGTGGGCCATGCGCACGTTTTTGTTACTCTGACTTGCCGTGAGGGGCTGGGACTAGCCCAGCCTCCTGTTCCTGTAGCCGGTTTTACAACAATAAACGATTGGCCATTCCTTTTTAACATCTTTGGATTTATGGCCTCGTCATTAAACTTGAAACATTGTAACACTGCCTTTTAAGGAGCAACAGGAATCAAGCAATGTTGATTTCTAAGAAAAAACAAAATCCAAAACAAAATCCAAAACAAAATCCAAATTTGGTTTTGAGCACAAACAGAGATAATTAAGGCACTTGCTCTAACAGGAAGCTGCATTAGAAAACAGCTTTGCACTTTTGAGGACGCACACTGTGTTTCTTGTTATGCCAATTTATTTTAATTAATCAGAAAAACATTTATTTGAGGTATTAGCCATGCTGGTGCTTAGCCTGTCATTCTGCCTCCCCTCTAAATACCCAGAATGGCAATTCCAAGGAAGAGCACATCTGGTGCAAGGAGAAATCTCTCCTTCTGGCACATCACTGAAAAGGAGCAGTATAAATTCAATGGGCCAAATCTTTGCCCTTCCACTCACCTGGAGTAAAGCTGAGCTGTGCTGGAGTTCACCACCACACAGAAATATGATTTAACCCTTAGTGGGGCATGAAGTGCTGCTCATGGCATTGCAGGAGCCAGTTCATGCTTGCCAGGGCGGCAGTGTGACAAACCACACCACCTCCCAACAGGCAACCTGTGAATCAGATTTAACCTTGGAGTGTCACACATGGTGAGAGCAGGCCCAAAGTCCCTCTGGGAGACAGAAGGAAAGCTGACAGTGTGGCAAGGCTGGAAGGACCAGACAACTTGGACTGCACCCAGGAGATACTCCTGGAATACAAAGGGCAGATGAGATCTTCCAGGACCAAAAAGGAACCAGAGGATGACTCAGTCTCCTTTCATGCTTCTCTACCACACCTCTCATTTCTGAACCATCACTGAGTTTCAGCACATCTGCATCAGAAGACATTTCTCTCCAACAAACGAAAAATACCACGTTCCATGTTCCTCTTTGCATTCTTCATTCAAATAATGGGAACAACTGACCTGTCTTCACCAGCTCTTGTCCCCTACCTTGTCTACCCAACCCAAAAGCATCGGGTAAACTCTCAAAAAAGAGGCAGACCCCCAAAACACGTGACAGACGTGACCTCTTAAAAATTTCTGAAGTTCAAAAAGGTAATTAATTTTGATAATATTTAAATCATTTTCATTATTAAAATCATTATTAGTTCTATTTTAATAGCATGTTTTGGATTTTTTCCTTTTTTTGCTTGTTTCTATGTACCTGACCCATATACAAACGTTTAAAATAAAATAAAGAGCACTAGAAACTTTATTTTACTCTTCTTTTAGTTGGATTGAAGTTAATGGATAATTGGAAAGTTCATGGGGCTTGCATAACAAAATAAACACCAAACATTTCTAGAGGCAGCAAAAACAAATGCTTGGATTTACCCTGACATATGCAGAAAAAAAAAGTGCTACAATATCACCAGTAATATCTCCGAACTGGTACTGTTTGTCTTACCAGAAGCACGAGAGGCTGGTGGGAAAAGAAGCAGCTTTGACAGTTGCATGGCAACAAGAAAAAGACAAGGGGGATGCTCCCTGAGGATGAGTGTGGCACAAACAGGGAGCAGACAGTAACTTGGCTCCAGCTGAGCTTGCTGGGTGCTCCCAGCCTGACCTTGGACCAGCAACAATCCAGCAGGCAGTGATTTCCACTGCACAACTCCGCCAGCTCTCTGCCAGTGCCTCCCGTGTGCAATGGGGCCGGCTCTTAGCATCCAAATGGTATGAAAGCTCTCAGGATAAATAAACCAGAAGACCAACTGAAACGGTGTGTGTGAAATGGCAGCAGCGAGCAAGCCCTCCAGCCCAGGCAGTTTCAGCACTCAAGTGGTTCTGCAATACAGCATTTTGGGAGCTGCTGTACTCTACAGACTGAGACCAAGAAGGGAAACATCCCAAACTCACGGTCTGTGACAGCCCACAGCATCATCTGGAGGAAAGCCAGCCTTTCCATGAGGCACTTATTAATGAGACCTGAAAATAAACTGAGCTTGCATTATTTTGCTTACCTTAAACTCCTGCGAAAGTGATTGAGATTGAGCCCTAAGTCCCATTTGACTGCTGATGTATTCGGAGAAGCATTCTCCTGTTAACAAGGGAAAACCATCCCTTGTAACCTCCATAACTACCATATGCTGCTGTGACAGTGCCTACACAGTGTCAGAGTGTAGTGCCTTTTATACATTATAACCACCACCATTAAGAGCAATTTATCATATAATAAAAATTACCATATTTTAGCAGAAGGAGGAAAAAAAATTGTATGTTAAAACTAATGAAGAGTCTTTTTTTTAATTACAAACCAGTAAAGACCAAGCAAGTACAGAAGTGTAACCAAGGAGAAAAATTTGCCCCTAACCTTTCATCCTCTTTCACAATATTTTTTTTTCTCTTCAATTTTTAACCTTCTCTGTCACCACCAGCACTAAAAGCTGCGCTTTTTTCCCCCTTTTGCTGGAAGAACAAACAAACAGTTGCCATTTCAGTCAAAGCAATGTTATTCTTTGGCTGGCTGGCACTGGTTTCAGCTCACAGGGCGGTCAGTTCCTCTGGCTCCCATCCAGCAAGCTGAATAAACCAGTCTGGCAGTAAGCACAACTCTGTTTGGGCTCAGAAATCAGTGCTTCAGACCTGTTTCCAACCTGAGCGCTTCCAATTTACAGCACTCCAACACCGCAGGAAGTATACCAAGCCAATCTGAAACTCAAATATATTTGAAACAAAGCTTTCTTCCATGCCTTTAGGTCTTTTTCTACACTCTTCTTCCTTTTCTCTTTAATGTTTGCAGGTTGGAATTTAGTGCTCTTTTTTCTGCCAGAAGTTTGGCCTTTGCAACAAATAACTTCATCCAAGTGTGCCATTTCCTCCAAAATGCACAGCAGTGGCAGAAATCACAGACAGATCATTATCATCTTTTCTCTGTTTCTTGCTTCCCTCCTTTTGTATGGAGCACTGTGAGAATCAAGAAGAACTTTTCTGAAATTACAAAACTCATTTTTTATAGACATGCAGTCTCCCAGTTCAAGACTTTTGACTCTTAGAGCACAAAACAAAAAACACAAGAAAACTTGTAATACAAGAGAAACTGTGGCTCAGCAAGTGCAAAGGCAAGCTGGAAGGATTATAAACGCAGGACTAGGCACTCTAGACTCCCCTTATGGTCTGCTCTCTGGCAGAACAACACCAACAGCAGAATTCCACTTCACTGGGGTAAGGGACAGTGCTTATGAGAAGGGCAGGAGATGTGAATGCAAAGGTTGAGAAACAGTATTGAGTGCTGTGTTTCAGTGCTCAGGTTATTATTTTCTCTCTCCTCCTCTCATTTTTCACACCATTAAAATTCCACCTCAGACACCAGACTCAAAGTGAACAAACAAACATGCATTGTTCTCTACACAAACCCACCACGCTCACACGGCTGCTGTCGAAGCTGCAGTGACACTTGAGCTGAGGAGCACAAACCACTCGGGCAGCTCATAAGGGGAATGCCAGAGTGACAGATAAAGTACCACACTAATCCACACGCTGCATTTCTGCTGCACAGGTGTGTTCAGGGATTATCCTTCTGCCACACAAGTCACTTATGCCAGTCTCTAAAGAGCCTTTCTCTTTCCTCCTGTTTCTTGGTTTATATAAGGTAAGTTCTCCGTGGCTACTGGGCCAAACTCCTACCAGGGAAATTATTTTGTAAAACTTCAAACATTATCATTACCTCTTGTACACAATAACTTATCAATCACTGTAGCATGCTACAAGGCTACATCCTACTCTCAGCATCTCAGCAGACAGAAGTTACCCACATTCTTTGAAAGAATCTTAAATACTATTTCTTTGCCCTGCAAAGAACAATTTGGGAAGGAAAAAAAGTTTCAAGATCACTTCTAAATTCTGCACATAAATATAATGCTAAGCAAAGATGGAGACAAGTAGTGAAAAAAATTCAAGAACCCTGAGACATGTTTGAAGTCCTCAGATAAAAGTTAACACATACAAATTCCCATTTAGAAGCAAAAGTAATTTGAAGAAGTTCTGCTTAATGGATGGCACAGCAAATATGGGTTCTGGTTTCCAACAAAAAGTGACATTAAAATATTTAGGCATTCTCTTGAGGACTATGTAGCATTTCATCATTTAAAGGGTTTTAGTCAGCTTTCCATGTGACAACAAACTTGGCGGGAACTGACACTGATATAAACTGCACAAGAGTTTTTACAGAGAAGAAATGAAAGACAAAGCAAACTGTTTTTAACTGAAGCTACCTCAATATTCAGCAGAAGCTGAAATTTCTCTGTTCTGAATTCATGTGACAAAACACTGGGATGTAATTTTCAACAGGTAAGTAAACTGCCTTTATAAATTCCCTCACGATGTTTAAAAATCCTTTTGCTCTCATTCCAATTGTGTTAGGTGTGTCTGTGTAGCTTTGGGCAGAAAACAGGGTGTACTGGTTTTTAAAGAAATGGGAGAGTAAGGGGATGTGAATCCTGCTGTGGTGGTACCACAGAATGTCTGGGTGACCTCGGGCTAGTCAGTTGTGACCTCAGTAAAATGGAGATAATCAGACTTATCTGATTCAAGGCGGTACCAGGAGACCTACTGTTTCCTAATTGTTTAGAGATGTACATGGGAAAACCACAATATATAGCTACATGGGTTAGGTTTCTGCAAATATCTACTGGTGACACAATAGATTTTACCCATCTGTGTAAAAGTGTCAAGTACTGCTATTATTTTGACCTCATTGATAAAGAAAGGATGGGTGGTCTGGTAGATTGAAGCACATTTTGGCTGGAAGCTATTACCCTTTGAGACGACCTCTTGTTTCAAGTTTCATTGGTGTATCAGAAAAGTTACAGGCAGCAACAGTAAGGGTTTCTGTAATTCATGCTACAAAAACACTCTAATCTCTTTTATCTCCTCTGACATGCTACTCCTCTGTACTAGTCCTAGTGATATTTTTTCTAATCAAGCATACATTAATGGCAGGAAGCAATGTCACTTCTGTCTGGTTTTACCTGACCTGTCTTTGGGTACTCACTGCATGTGTGAAGCTATACCAAGCTCAATTGTCTCTCACTATTAAAGAGGTGTAGAAAAACTGACTGCAATGCTAAGAAGGGCATAAAAAACAATGATACTTTAGGAGGAAGGCTGATTTTAAAACAAGATACCTAAATTGAGGTAAATTGTAGATCCTTCTGATAGTTTCATGTAGCCAGTCAGTTTTAGGGAGAGAAGATGTTTAAGGTGATTTGGGCAGAATTTATGTAAACTGAGTAGCAAGGAAAAGAGATGATTTACATTAAAACATAGCACAAGCAACGAACAAGTAGCAATAGTTTTACTGCTGAAATGTGACTCTGGAGAATTTTTACAAAATCTCCACACTTGGCCAGGCAGGGTAAGGCAAGAAAGGAGCCAGTGTGAAAGTATTAGTTTTAACCCGGAGTAATCCATGTTGATTTCTCCTTCAGCAGAATAATTTTACACCAGAAATATCCATACAGAATGCAAATATTTTGCACCTCTGTCTGAAGTGCTCATTTACCACCAAGTGCCCTTGTTTTACTCAGTGTGTTTGCAAGGATGAACCACTCTATCATTCGTATCAGCAATGCAACTCCCACCCACATGTGCTTCAACCTCAGACTTGACTAATGCATGAATCTTTATGCTGTGCTCCTTATGAAATGCTGTGTCCTATCACGTTGCCACGATGCTGCCGCTAGATTTATGGCTCTAACTAAATCATCCGATCATACCACTTCTGTGCTGTGCTTCTTCCATTACCACCTAATGTATCAAAAGCATCGATTTTACACTTGCCAGCTTTCCTGCCGGAGCACTCCAAGGTCCTGCAGCACTTTATTACACCCCATGCCCACTCCCAGAGCTGTCATGCTAATGAGCCATGTGCTGCTACTTTAATTTTTCTGAAGCAGGTCACAAAGCTCAATTCTCCCCTCATGTGGGAGAACCTAGAGTCCAATTCCTGAGCCGTCATGGCTGGCTGACTTTGAATAGTGCATGTGATGACACAGGCTCTCATCTTACTGGCCTGGCCATGAAAACATCCCTTCCCTCCCAAATGCTAAAAGAAATATAGCCACTTACGGTTTCAGAATGCTTTTTCCTATTTGCAGCATACTGTACTTACCAAACACCTAATATCCTGAGGTGTCCAAAATGCTGAAATTATAACCTGCTTAACCTCAGCAATTCTGAGAGTTAAATTTTCATCTCTACAATAAGGGTCTTATTTAGACTGAAAGAAAATGAAAGACAGCATGATTAAGAGACTAAATTGGCAGGACATCTAGAAATACCCTGAAAACCTAGAGAAATTTAGCACAACAGAGAAAGGCTCAGATCCCCCAGAAAGGACCAATATATTTTATGACCTGCAGGTATGAATCCCTTCCAACTCTGGGTATTTTATGATTTCTATGACTTTACTGCCTTGCTAGGACATCAGTTAGGAAAGGTAAGAAAGACAGGAGGTTAGAGTAGCAACTTATAGGTTACCTTGAAAGACATTTGCAACACACATGCTACATTTTGTAGGTTTAATTTCTGAGTACTGTTGATGTCCTAAGACCTGAAAGAACAGGAACAACTAGGAGGTAATTAAGGAGGGCCAGTCCAGCCTTCTTATTTTGACCACTCCTACTAATAAGGCTACTTGTTGTTTGAGACCCTTGATGAGCAAAAGGGGCAGATTTGGGTCTCAGTAGCTTTGCTTGTTTTAGAATTTTAAACAGCATGTGAGCTGGGGAGAAATGCATCAACCATCATTCTGTTAGCAATTGTTTTCCACGTGCATTTGTGCTTTAGTGGTAGAAAGTAGTAGATAAAGATATGAGGTCTCTGCCATTTGGCAGAGATTTTCTGGCATTGCCATTGCTGGAAGTGTTCAGAAGGTACCTGGATGTGGTACCTGGGGACATGGTTAGTGGAGAACATGATGGTGCTTGGTTAATGGTTGGACCCAGTGACCTTACAGTCTTTTCCAGTCCTAATGATTCTCTGATACTATGAAGTAACATCGAGTCACATGGCCCATGTGTAACACGGGACTCTCTTTTGGCTCACCACTGGTGTCTTTAGTGAATGGCTGCATATTTTCATGCTATTTTGACATGTCAGTATTAGCTGACCTCTTGTAAACAGAAGTACCATACACTACATCTGAATTTTATCACCTTCTGTTATACAATATTACATTTTATCTTTTTGCTACACTTTCTCTGCTTTATATGGAAAAGGCTTAAACTACTAGGCTGCCATTAACAGACTTAGTTATGACATGCAAAGAGAAAAAACATCTATGAAATTTGTCCTGTTAAAAGTGAGGGTAGACTGTGAAGATGTGTTACAAAAAGACTGCCTAAACTTTACAGCATCACCATCCCTTACCTCCAGAGACAGAGCATGTGTTAGAATCCAGCAGTAAAGCCTGGAGACACTGTGGATTTATCAGCTGAACGGAGAGGGGATACAACAGTGTTTTTCATTCTTAATCTGAAATCAAGAATATGAAAACCTCCAAAACTTCTAAGGAGCAGATAATGGTGATCATCCCTCATTTTATTTATGTAAGAGTCAAGCACCAGCATTTAGGTCACTTGGCCAAGGTCACCAACTGTCACCAGTCACCAGTTTTTTGACTGGTGTTGACTCTAGATTTTCAAGCACTACTTACTACAAAATATAGACCTTGCAGGCATAGATTTTGAGCTAACGCCAATCATGCTTTTAAAGCACTATGCCAGCTATTCCATCTCTTTTGGGGATTTTTTTCTCAATTCATAAGGCAGGATTTAAAACAAACAAAACTTTTAACCCTTCAAAATCTGGTGTTTTCCAAACTGCCATCAAAATGAATTTTTATGTCGGGTGTCTACACTGGGGCTTGTAGTTCTCAAAAGTTTAACCCAATTGACTCCTAAAAAACTGTGACAGTCTTTCACATAAAGCTCTTCATATCAAAGGTTTCTTCTGTGCCATGACTGCCCGTCACATCAGCTTTACTACCAAGCATGGGCACTATGGGCTTAGTCCTGCTGTTAAGACACGTAGTTAAAGACTGCCCTCCCTTGAACAAATACCCTACTGCTTTGCACCCAGGTGTATGTGGAAAGCAACTTCAAAGGATACACCATGGCTCATACACCCACAGCAAGAATCTGCACGATCCTCTCATGTATCATTTCAGGTATCATTTTTTAGAAAAATCATGCTGGATACACAGAAAACACTTTTCCCTCTGAATTACTGCCTCAAATCTTTTTTAACCTGATCCTTTCCCTTCTACTGAGAGCCTCAAAAGCTTCCACCCAAAATACCTAAAGCTATCACTGCTTTAGCTGAAGAATTTGTTGGGGTCAACAAATTGTTGGTTTGAAAGCTGTGGTTGAGATTAATAGTGTGCTACAATAAACACAGTGAATAATGCAAAGCACAGAAACGATGGAGGAGGAAGTGGGGGGATACATCTTCTGAGGCTATGCAGTTATTGGATGTTTAGATTGAAAGAACACACAGGTCAGAGTGAGACTTCTGGCATCTTCTCCCATACAAATTAATCACTGGTTCACAGTGACCAGCAAATTTCAGCTTATAAATAAAGTTCAAAGCCCCCAGGTTCCCATTTAAAAATGGAGACATATGGCTTGCAAACAGCTAATGGAACAAGCCTCCCCAAAGTTTGAGCTCATTCCCAACTGAGAGATCCATTTCACGGTAATAACACAACGCAGCCATGAGTACATGAGCTTCAGACTTCCTTCCTGTATTTTATAATACTCTGCACTTCCACAGCAGCTTTTATCTGGAGAGTAGAAAAAGTTCTGATGAACATCAGTTATGACTTTTCAAAGTGTAGATGGCACTGTGGGAACTGAGAACATACACAGACCTTCAGCCATACAGGCTTCATCTCAGAGATGATACATACCCAGAAACAAAAAGTCCAATGTTGTGCACGCAAAAATCTGAAAAGATTTAGAAAAAAGATTAGTTTACTCTCTGAAACCTGATGTCTGCAAGCTTGGAGCCACAGGTCGCTACTTGTCTGTGTGTTCACCATAGTGTAAACCATGTCTAGCTCCAGTTATATCATACAGATAAGGAAACAGTTTGGAAGGATAACGAATCCTAGGGTTTGCTGTATCTCTCATTTGCAACAGAAAAAACTGAGGGTTTGGATCAGAGAAGCCTGTGGCAGAAATCAGAAGGCTGAATTCCTAGTACTCACTCCAGTGTCTGGACAACTCTGCCTTCAATGCTTTGCTCTTCTAAAGCTGCCCTGAAAGCATTTTTTCCACACAGAATCTACTGCTTTGGGGGCTTTGTTTCATGTTAGTCACAAATCTCTCAGTATATCCTGAGGTAGACCAAAACACTAGTCCTGCAGTGAAAAAGCATCTAATGGGCCATAAATTAATGTTTCATTTCCTTTAATAGTGTAATGAATAATTCCTTCTTCAGAGCAAGATTTTGTTGTACATTTGATAGTTACACTATAAAGAAAGAAACAGAGTTTTTTAACGTCAAAAAGGATCAAAGCCAGAAGGCTGCTATTTTTGTTTGTGGTCTTGTAGCTTGACTCTTCAAACAGTTTTTTCTCCCCGATTCGTAAAAAGGTAAAAAAAATCCGTCTCAGATGAGACCTTGCACAGCTTGTCAAGTTTCAACCCACAGTGAATTTTTTTTGCAGATATAAACCCTTGAAAGTAGGGGTTTCTAATGGAAATGCTGACATAACCTTAACTATACCAATGCTGCCGTAATGCTCAGGTTACCAGGAATATTTCTGCTGCCAACTCTGTTTAACAAGTCTGAATGCATATAATTTGTTCCAGTTGTCTTTCCTTGGAGTGGGGCTCCTTTGTGCACACTTTCCAATGTGGCTTGCATTAAAAGAAAGAAAAAACCCCCTCCTACTCCTATGTAAATTCATATACACACTGATATGGCTTTATCACAGCTAAAAAGCTATAAATCTGCTTTAACTGATTCAGTGTGTTCCCTGGCCTGGAAAGGTGACTTGTTTCATTGCTGCCCTTCACTGAAAGTGACAATCATAACCTCGCTTTATTCTTTCTGAGATATTGATTCCTTGCAAAAAAACCTCCCAAAAGCCATGCCTCTCTGCATATTCATATTATCCTCTCTTGACCAATCGTCTCTCTGTTAGAGCCAAAAAGATTTGAGCTGGGTCAGGATTTGACCCTGGCTATGCTAGGAATCTAATCCAAACGCCTCCCACCAATACCAGTGATAAGAATCTAGTCCTATAGCAAATGATTTGCTTCTCACCTTTGGCTCATCCTGAAGCCAAACAACTGCCAGGTTAAACAAATATTTTCAGGATGCAAAGTGAATTCATGAGGCAAGAGCTTAAGGGACAGCAAGGTAAGTGGGCACTTCTAGAGCCTCGTGTCCTCTAAAAGATCTGCAGCTCACACACTGACATCTCTCTGATCTTTCCTCCTAGAAGGAAGCGCGAAACAAGAGGAACAAAAACTCAACAGGACGGCTCCACTGATCAGTGAATAAGAACAGGAATAATTCATGATCTGATCCTTCTCACAGCTGCCAGTTGATAGCTTCTTACTTGATCTTCAGGGTCTAAGAGGCGATGGCGGATGCTTGGAAACTCAAAACCTGAAGCTTGTCATCTTTACATCAGAGAGAAATTCAGAGGAATGATGTGAGGACAAATTTTCAAATACATCAGTTAATTTTTGGAAGGTTTCAGTGAATTTGAGTGGACGTCTGTGAAACTGTGAAAATCAAGCCAAAATGGTCATCTTCACACTAACCTCTCAGGCTTCTGGAGACCCATAGTCAGACACAGCTCTAGCCACAATGAGTGGAAAAAGAGAGATCTCCTCAGGATGAATCAAACCCTGGTGGCTTGAAATGTCTCTATCTAAATTAAAAGCTTATGGTTAATAAGTTTCTTGTTTAGTTTCTGACTAAAATTAAAAGAGAGGAATGAAGGTTACAGTTTCTCAGGCTGAATTCTGAGCACGTTCCCAAATTAGAGGATGAATTAATTGAAAAATTATGTAAAACTGACTTTCAAAATGTTTTTTTTCGAAGCACCTCACGTAATCATCACTATTGTTTCTAAATATTCTTTTACTAAAGAATATTTTTTAAAGTATTGCTAAACTAAATATATTTTAAACCTTTCCTCTCCTTAGGATGTTTTTTTACTAAATTTCTTTAGTGTTGAGGAGGGGGAAGAGAGTGATGATGTTAAAAATGTTTTAATAGGAAAGGCAGCAACAAAGAATATTTAAAACTTTTTAAAAGACACTTGGAAATTGATTGGCTGTATCTTCCAATTCCTGTTTCCCTTCTGTAATTATGAATTACCATTATGAGTAACACTGACTGCTAATGGACTCTGCAAATCTCTGATAAAGGATGCAGAGATTAATTGCTCTTCTTACTTAACACTCTTGCATAAGTAGTAAAAAAGATGCAATAGAAAGCACTGTGCAAGGACAAAACACAGCAAGAGAATAGATCCTCTGTTCACAAGCTCTTTGGAAAGAAAAATGAAAGCCTTCCATAAAAGAAAACTGAATTTAATTGGAATTTATTGTTAGTTTTTAGATGAGAAAAATATCAATTATTCAGATTACATTATCAAAGGTTCTTTTGCTCTCCTCAGTCAGATTCCTGAAAATTCTCCACTTCTAAGATGCCTCACATGATGCTATTCCTTCTTCAAAATCCTTGAATATTCAGAGTCTTTTGGCCTCCCTGCTGCAGTTTGATCTCTCTGTACTTTCTGTCCTGGTGCTGTAAACACCTAACCCTGTGCTTGAGCAGGACTCCTACAGGATAACTGCTGTGTCTGAATTTGGACCCAAAGATCAGAGGAGCGCTGCCTGATGCAAAGCAGGCTGATGCTGCATTCAGCCTTTCAGCTGGCCACACCGGGCTGCTGGATGAGTCTGAGAACAGCCGTCGCTGTGTGGCAGACTCTGCAGCACCGACCACATCACGGATACAAAAGAAATAAACACTGAGCACTCACAGACAGATTAAAAACTTTCAGCAGAAAGTGCCCTGTGTTTCAAGAAGATTACTCCCCTCTAGATCCTGAGGAAATCCAGCCATAGTAGCAGCAGTGGCAGACGACCTGGTCAGTTACTCACTGTAAATTGCCAGAAATGCACCATTTATATAAAATGGAACTATTTGACTAAAAACTAGATAAGGCTATGGAGTCCCCAGCAGCCTTTTTATGGAGGATTTATCTTCCTAAATTCGAATCAAATCACTAAATATAAAAGTGGAAAGTTCTTACTGAAGAAAAGGAAAGGGAATAAATTACAAACTGTAATTGTAGTTAACAGCTCAAGGCTGCTTTTAAAAGACTAAAAAACCCCCAAACTTAGAATAGGTTACAAATCAGGAGGCCCAGATTTAGTCAGAAAAGAAAATGACAATCTTAGGGGGACTTACTGCTTCAAATTGTCCAGCACTTCCAACAAGAAAAAGTGACAAAAGCAATACAAGAACCTTCATTAACTCCATGACCACAGATTTTGTTGGTCAAGCAGCTCATTCATGCAGATCCCACTATGCAGAAGAAGCATGGTGTGGCTGATGGGGGCAAACTGATGTGGTGTATTTTCCACCAAAATCACAGATTATCGAGAAATCACACTCATCTCTCAAGATCTAACCTTAGAATATTTATGTATGTACTCAACATGGATTTCCCTCCTTCTCCTCTGTCAGTGTAACCTGTGCCGAGGTAAGGGCTGCACCATCCAAGCTTTACATAATTTTTAACCCTCCTCTTGGAATTCAAAGTGTAAAAATACTGAGAATTATGCCTGCCTTCTCCCTTCTCCTCTCTCTCCAGCAGCAACGTCTCTTTGGGTGACTGGCATCATGACCCTCCACTGCTGCTTCTTCTGTGAAGAACGCCCTTAGTGGTAGAAAAGGTGCAAAACTGGTGAAGCTTTGAAGTGGTGAGCAACAAGTTTTTGTAAAAGGGATGTATTTGAGGGAGAAATCAAAGAAACTGGGGTACGTATACTCAGAGATGGGTGATAAGACTCCCAAATGTATTAGATCCTTCCCAGAGAGACTTTGGTAGATGTTACCTCCAGTGCCACCAAAGTAAAGTCATTTCTAGGACCAGAGAGTCAGTTTTAGATATTTTTCTAATCTTCTGGTATTGCTTTACTTCTGTTAGAATTAAATAAAATCTATGCTCCGGTCTCAAAAACTATGGTAGTAATTGAGAATACTAAAATGCCCCAAACCAGAGGTGATTTGGGATTTTGTGGCTCCCATGATGCAGAGGCTGTTTCAAGTGACTACATCCAGCCTTCCTTGTCTGCCTGATACAATCAGCTTAGAGAAAGACGCCAGACCCCACCAAACGACAAAAGCACACTTCTCATGGAATGCCTGCTCACTGATGGAGGAGCTGGAAGAAGTCACACATTTCAGCTTTGACTATGAGGCAACACAGCCAATGTTCTCCAAGGAATTTGGATGTCAGCTTTCCACAGATTTCATATATCATTCCAAATCTGTTCTTTGTCACTCTGTACAACAGCCATTTCCCTACCTCAGACCTACTGTCCTGGGCAGAGATGTACCTGCTAATATCCCCAGTGCCACAGCTGTGGATGCTGAAGGGACGTGGGCAGCAATGGTCATGCTGACATGCTCCTCCTGAACACCATTCCCTAAAGGCACTTGATTTATTTAATGTATTTTTTATGTCATTTACTGGTTCAAATGTAAGAAAGCTGCCACTTATGAGCTAATCACCCACATCTACAGTCCTCCTTGACTAATGCTCAACCTTTCTCAGCTGGCCAATATCCTCCCTACAGCCCCACTTGCTCATGCTTCTTCTCCCGTACCCTTATCAGGGACTTCATGTTCTGATCCAGCACAGCAGTTTTTAAGTTTCTTCATACAACCAGACTAAAAATTGGATGCCTTCAGACAGTTCTGGCTTCTCCTGAGTCCTATACATATATACCTACACACCAGTACACAAAAGAAACCTGAAAAACTAATTAGTGTTTCTTACTGTCTACCAAGATACCACAGGTCAGCTGACTTTTCAAATAGTGCTGAAATCCTAAAATCAGGAAATTTTAAGGTTTCTGAATGGAAACATCCTGTGATGTTTCAGAAAGACAGTGCTGTTTAGTTTAGTCTGCAGAAGGGAAGGTGTGTGACCTTTTGATGCTTAAAATGGGATTATGAGGAAGATGGAGAGAGACTTCGTACAACTGCTTGTACTCATAGGACAAGGGATAATGGTTTTTAACTAAGAGAGGATAGATTTAAATGTCATATAAGGAAGGAATTACTTATTATGAGAGTGATATAGCACTGGCACAGGCTGCCTAGAGAAGTTGTGGTTGCTCCATCCCTGCAAGTGCTCAAGGTCAGGCTGGATGGGGCTTGGAGCAACCTGGTCTAGTGGAAGAGGTCCCTGCCCATGGCAGGGGGTTGGAACAAGGTGATGATTAAAGGCCCTTCCAATCCAAAGCATTCTAGGATTCCATGAAATGGAGACATTCACACCTTAATTACATTGGGTAACTTAAGGTAAAGTAAAAAGCCTTCTGGACTTGACATACATAAAAAGAAAAAATTAGGAAGTTCCAAATCTGAAAAATCTCTTTTTTTTTTTTTTTTTTTTTTTTTTTAATTATGTACCTGCTGATGTTATATGCACAATAAAAATTTGGACTTTCAATGCTCTAAATTACTTAGAAATAAAATCAAACAATGGTTTGTAATGCATCTAACACAAAACTCAAAGCCCTAAAAGATGGCCATGTATTTATATACATATTAGCTGGTTCCAGCCTGCATTTGAAAGTTTAGGTGGACATTTTTCTGGAAGTGTAAAAATAATATTACGGACAGTATTACCTTTCTGGAATAAAAGGAGCTTAGATAAAGAATAGCCTACTGTATCTTCAAAAAGTAGCATGTTTCTTAAGTTCCATGTGCATTATATTTGCAATTTACATGGGGATTTGTAACAGCGGTGCTGCTCCCTGGGTGTTACTTATTTTGGATGGACTTCTCTAAGGCTGAGTTTACACAGCTGTGGTAGGAAAACCTAGCCACAATCAATTAAAAAGTGCAACACAAATCCTTTAGACAGCATTCTCAGGCTGTCCTGCTGTTGAGACAGCTACTATTCTCCGAGAACGAGTGCTCTAACTGTATTAAACTTTGTCCTAACCAAAATAAGCTTTTACTAATTTTCACCATTTAAGGAACATAAGGACCTGCCTTTGTCATTTAAAAATTTAAGCTGACTAAGCCTCATAGAAACAGAACGTTAAAGAACTAAAGCAATTAAATCCATTTACAGAGGTCAGAAGAGTCTCTGGGTTTTAGACATGATGGGCTTGTATGGTCTGTGCTTGTCATTCACGTGAACTTTCACATTATGGGTTGATAGGTGGCAAAATAAGTCACCTCTGTTTTCCTCTTGGTAGCAGAGTGATGCTGAGCTGATCCTAGCAGGTCACCGGTGTCCTGGCATTACCTGCACTTCTGATTACTAAACAACCAGAATAAGCAGGCAAATGAGACCCCAGACGCCCTGTCTTTGTGTGGGACATATTTATTACCAACCTACTAAATCCTGCACACAAAGAAAGCCTGAGGGAATGTAGTGTGTCTACAAGCTGATGCAAAAAGCACTGAGGAAAAAAAAAAAAAAAGGATAAATAAACAGGCAGCTGAAAAGCCTGAAGTCTAACTAACTCACCAGCACATTGATAATACAATAATGTGGACTCTGAACAAGGCTTTTTTTGTTTTTCAGCTAATTAGTAAAAAAAAAGAGATTAAGGTTTTTAATTTCACTTGCTCTTTCCTCCCTCTTTTTACCTGGAGGGTGTGCATGTATATGTACATATGTATTTCCTAAAAGAGCAAAGAGAACGTACATACATATATATTATGATGTGGAAAACATGAGGTGGAGTGTGAGTTTGGTTTTATTTCCAACAAGAGGGTCATCGACATTATTTCAGATTTCCATGTTCTGTGACTGCAAGCAGTCAGATGTGTGTGTGTGTGTCTGTGTTATAGGGTGGGAGGGGAAGGGGGAAGCTGAACAGAGGATATGAATTTTAATCAGTTTCCTGAATGAATACAACACTGTATTTCCCCCTACTCTCCTTAGGATGACAATTCATAGGAGATAACCTTCTCCTTTGAAAAACCTTGAAGGGAAAGTTTGTTTTTACCATAACAAATGCAACAAAAGAAGAGAGAAGCTGGGAAAGGGGGAGGGCAGACAAATTAAATGTCAAACTTTCTCTCCTTACTTGAAGATAACAGCATACTAGGAACCCTTCTTAGAAGCTTAACATAAATGCAGTTAAGCTGTTGCCAGCTGCAGTAAACCTCTCTCTCACCTTTCTTTCTCTCTTTCAAGAGATCTTTGAATGCCTTCTCCTTCATCATAAATCAGACCTGCGAGCAATTATCACTCAAGCCGGATGGCAGCGGCCTGAGTGGCCACTGCTATTCCACTGCTGTAATCTGCACTTCGTCAGGTTACACTACCCTTGATGAAATTTCACATTTCTTTGCCAATGAGTGTTACTTCTCCATTTATGACTCACTGTCTTTGCAGCAGAGAACTGTAAATTTCATTCGTCTCCTTGTAATTTGCTTAACCATCATGGACCATCCGGCGGTGCTGAGCACCCTCAGTAACCCATCGGGGAGTCTCAGAGCACTCCCAATAGGATGTGCTTCTGCTGTTGTTCCTCAAACACTTCCCCTGAGGGCATATCTCAGCGCCTCGGAGGGAGACTGGACACAGACACCCTTCTCTGGGATGATGTCGATCTGAGCTACCAAAGGAACTCTTCGTATTCGTCATCCTCTTTCCTATCCGTGCTGCCCTTGGGTGACAGGTTCCTCAAAAGTTCCGGCCCCGCCAGCCCCCAGGCTGCACCTTGCCGCCCTCAGAGAGAAGGCGGAGGCTCTTCGGCCAGTCTTTCAGCCAGAAGTGAATAAAATGAAAAACTCAAACCACCCCGAAATTCCACCCTCGCCAAAGGGAGCGGGCTCCAGCCTTCAGGTCACGCCAAGCCCGTGAGCGCTGCCCGGGGCTGCGCGCCCCGCACCGCCGCCAGCCAGCAGCGCGCACGGCACCCAACACGGACCTGCCCAAAGCTCGCCTTTCCCACCCCGGCCAGGCAGCTTTGAACTTCTTAACTAAAGCCCCCAACCCAACCCAAAGGGCACGCCCGCTCCCCCAACCAACCTACATCCCCGCGCACAGCTGTCAAGACGGGCATGAAAAAGTAGGCACAGAGAGAGAGAAAGAAAGAGAGAGCGAGAGAGTCACTCACCGTTGGCGGCGACACAGAGGTTTCCAGAGCCACTTTGAACTAAGAATGACTGAGGGACAAACTCTTCCTCAGAGTCCGAGCCCGCGGCCGCCCGGGCCGCGCCGTCGCCCAGCGACCGCCCCGGGCCCTCATTGGCCGGCGGCGAGGGGAGAGGGGAGGGGGACTGCGAGCGGGGGGTGGAGGAGGCGGACGAACAGGGCAGGGGGGGACCTGCGGGCCACAGACACACACACACAGAGAAGGGAGGGGGGAAAAAACACAGAAAGAAATAAAATGAACAAAAAAACCCACGGCAAAACACGGACAGAAAGACAATAAAAGTCGAGCCGGGGCACGAGGGAAGGCCGCCCCCCCACCCCGCCGCCTGCCCCAGCGGGGCAGCCCTGCCTGAGGGGCGGCCGACTGCACGTATCTGACCCTCGGGCTGCTACTGTCCTTTAAAACTCCTGTCCTCGAATACCCATCCTTTAAAACTCGCATCCATCAGGTTTTTTGTTGGGTTTTTTTCGGTTTGGTCTGGGTGTCTTTTTTTTTTTTTTTTTTTTTTTTTTAAAGATTTTGACATTGGCCCTGGTGCGAGATGCGCTTTGTTCCCACGACATGGGCGCTCACTGTCAATGAGTCGTACTCATTGCTGCGGCCGCGCTCCGTCTTACTAACGGGAAAGCTTTGCCCGACGTATTGTGAGGTGAATTATTTCAGATTCCATGTGGAAAGTGTAAAGTCCTTTTGGGGATTGATTTAACAATTCCCTTCCCTCTAGTTTATAAAGCAAACAGCCCAAGACCTCCACCATGCAGGCAAGAGGTGGAGGAGAGGTGCAGACACGGCTGTGTGGGGTAGAAGCAACTCAGCAAACCACCACACTGGTAACAGGGAAGAAGCACAGCTCCCACCAGCATCATTTCGTTGATTAAATTAAAAAAAAAAAAAATCCACAACAAATCGGGTTCTAAGATTATATTTTATGTAGAGCTGTGCCTGACTGAGGAAGAGCTTCTACTGACTGCAAGGAAATTGAATCAGGTACATGTAGGTTAAGTAGATCCAATTGGAAAAGCATACTGTAAGCAATTAATGGTTATCAAGGTCTTATTCCAATTATATTTTTAAACAAAACTGGGAAATCAGAAGTGCCAGACTGGCAAAAAAACTACCGGGCAAATGTGGAGGTCAGATATGTGCAGTACATCAATAAAAACAGGGAACATGAACACAGACGTATAATACAGGACAATGCATTTAAACATGAGCTTTAGCCCCTGCTACATTTGATCTGCAGGTTATAATGATTAATCTCCCACATTTTCCCAAATACTGAAATGTTATCATGCAAAATCCATCAAAATAAAAGAACAGTCAGCACAAGGAAACAATCAAATTTAAAAAATCATCTGTTTCTAAAAAAACACATTTTAAACATAGCATAACTCACAACAGAGCTGTACAATATTTCTTACTAAACACAACATGAACACTTTAGAAAAGGACACAAACCCAAAACAATAAAGTGAGTTTAACATTTAAATCCCCAAAGCTGGTTCTGCTATATTTCCTTCCACCTTGGTCATTAGTTTTTCTCATCATAAGCCCTTGGATGTCAACTCCTTGGCATATGCCAGTCTTATAAATCACCATTTATAATCAGAGAAGAAATTTTGGCATCAGAGGCAACCCCTGGTATCCAAGGAGCATACAGGACTGTACCTGTGCTTAGAGACACTTGTCACCCAAAGCAGAAAAGCCAGCGTTGGTTGAGAGCCTACGTGTGAACAGCAGCCTATGCAGCATGCAGAAGTAGAGCTGAAATTGAGCCCTGTGTCTTTTGTTATGATCAGCAGTGGAGTTGTCTGGATCACCTTTTCTGACAACTCTCCAGACAGAGAAGTTCCTCCTTTAGGAAGGCAGCTTTTAAGGAATCTGCAGCCCTTCATACTCCCTGACCCTTTTTGTGCTGCCAAGGATGTAACCTTCCCATTGTGCTAACTACTGGTAGGACCTGAAGACAGACAGGAAGAAAAAGGAGCACGTGCAAGTGGATGAGCACTGCTTTCCTTGTCACAGTCCCTGACATGAAAACTGAGATTCAGCTCTAATTCTGATCTGCTTTCGAAGAAGCAAAGTCTACTCTGTGTCCTCCTCTTTCTGGCAAGAGATTCGATGAACCCTGACATTTAACGAAGTTTAAATCAGGACTTTGATTTGCTATGCTTTCATTGACAAACAGGGTAACATGTATTTCTAGTCCTGTGTAGTCAGAGGCTGAATTTTAGTGTGATGATGACTGAAAGTGTTAAATCAGTGTTTTCCTATAGACCCATACAGTTTTTCAGTGTACTTTGTAAGAAGAGGGCACATTTTTCCAGCCATTGAGAAAGAAAATCTAGTTTAAAAAAGTATTTCAAGTCTTTAATTCGTTTACACAAACATCAGTAAAATGCATAAAAGGAAGGTTAATGGTGTGGCTACCTGACAAAAAAAAAAAAAAAAAAAAAAAAAGTATGGACAATTACAGTAGAGCCCCAAAGCTCTCCCTGTGTTTTGTTTAGGCAGCACGCTTGGCATAACTATACATGAATTCTGTACTCTGGACATAAACAGCAGGAGCAGAATGAGCTGAATTTGGAATTGTAACCCTAAAAGCAAAATGTCAGTGCTTTTGTCAGTCCACATCAGAAAGTTTCTGCCATTTCCCCATGTTTGCAAGTTGTTGGGTTTTTTTGGGGGGTTTTTTTTTGGTTTGTTTTTTTTTTCTTTTTGGTAGGAGCTTTCCCCATCTCCCACTATTGCAGTTTTGGCAAGGATAAAAGAAGAAAATAAAAATAATGACAACAACATAACCCAAACCTTTTTAATGGCAATTTTGGGTTTTAATCAACTACACCATTGCAGAGCACACATGAGAAGATCCCGTGGGCTTTCACGGTCGTTACGTGCACTTCCAGCAGTGCATGAGCTGACCTTTACAAGGGAAGATTCCCTAGGAATTGTGCATACTAACCACTCAGGGCTGTGCTGCTATGAAGGGCACTGACACATACCACCGTGCTCCCTGGAAAATTGCCTTTTGGGCATGAATGACAGGATGGATTCAACAGGAGATTTTGCCAGCTGCTGGATGGAAGGTGTGCAGTAGGCAGCTCTGCTGACAACATCCAATTAAAATGCATGGGAAGAAAAGTGATACCTTCTTTTTTAACCAAGTCAACAAGGCTGTAAGGCAAGCATGTGTTAAATTGTGGATCCTTTAAGAGAATTGCCTCCTTTTTTTCCTGCTTGGACAGAAAACCAAGAATTAAATCTGACCTTTTCACAAAAATTAAACTGAGAGAGAGACGAAAGTTACAAGTTTGTTTCCTTCTCAGACAAGTATCTCATTGAATTTACTGCAACTGCAGGTCCAAGTAAAACAAGCAGGATTTGGCCCGTAAACTTTCATTCCAGCTGCCAGAGCAAAATTTCTAATTGATTAGAGCAAAATGAATTTGCAGCAATACTGGGTTGCCATGGAACCTGAGCAAGTAGGACAAGATACTTTGCAGAATGTGCTGTTTCTCCTTCAAAAATACAAAACAGAAGGACTAGATAACACATTCATTATGCACACTCTTGCAATTTGGAACTTAACTCAAAGAAAAACAAAACAGATTCCAAGTATGGGCCCCTTGGCATCAATTTGTAACAATCTTATATATCCCCTTGCAGTGAACAGTCAAAATTATGTTCTTTGGACTTGAGGCAGGAACAATAATCGTTGAATGTCTCTGTATGAATGATGTGATACTAGCACATATTCAGAGGAAAACAGAGCAGAATCTTCTATTTTATCTATGAGCCAGTATTTCAGATTAAAATAAAAAAAAAAAAAAATCAGGGGAAGATAAGTTGCAGTGTCTGGTGGATTTATGAAAGTACTTAGGAAGCACAAACTTTGGAAATAGGTTAGTACAAAGAATCTGTTTCTCAACTTAACTGAGGAACTTGCAATATTCAGGCAACTGCTTTAAATTTAGGGAGGAGACAAGCAGAGCAGACCCTAAATAGTTAGGGGAAAGTAAGAAAAACACTAAACACGCCTTCATTTTATGCTGCACATTTGGCTGTAATATTTAAGAATTACTTTATCTCTCACAGGATTTGGCGTTCAGAGATCAACAGCTGATTTAAAACGGGTGTATTCATGCTAGTGTGAATAGAAGGGCTGCCAGAAACACAGAACATTCACAGAGATACTTCTAAAGAAGGTCAGTAAATTGTTTCATGCACTATATTCAGTGGATTATACTCATATGTTTATAATTTGTCCCAAAAGAGGTGAAAAAGAGTGGATATATACAAAGGCTGTCTTCTCACAGAGCTGAAATGAAAAGGCAACAGGATTTAATAGTGTTCAATATACCCAGAATGGTATTATCTGTGATCAATAAATAAGTAGTATCAGCTTTTTTCACCTGGTAACTTCTATCAAGCTTCATTCAAGAATCTTTAAGGGCTTTACAAGCAGTGGGTATGTAAACTTTGAAATACCATTATCAGATCTGTTGGGATCTGTTATCAGATTGGCTGATACAATGGTCACAGTGATGGAACACTTCTGTTATGAAGACAGGCTGAGAGAGTTGGAGTTGTTAAGCAGGAAGAAAAGAAGACTCTGCAGAGATCTTCCAGCAGCCTTCCAGTACTTAGAGAAAACTTGTAAAAAAAGAGGGAGACTGACTTTTACACAGGCAGATAGTGATAGGACAAGAAGGAAGAGTCTTAAACTAAAAGAGAAGAGATTTAGATTAGATAATAGGAAGAAATTTTTCCCTGTGAGGGTGTTGAGGCACTGGCACAGGTAGCCCAGAGAAGCTGTGGATGTTCCATCTCTGGAAGCGTTCAAGGCCAGGCTGTACAGAATTTTGAGCAACCTGGTCTTGTGGAAGGTGTCCCTGCCCAGGGCAGGGAGTGTGGAACTAGAGGGTCTCTAAGGTCCCTTACAGCCCAAACCATTCTGGGGAACAGACTTACACTTCTGACAGATAAGGAAACTGAGGCACAGAGATATGTAAGCATTTGATTCAAAATTCTGTCATTTCTTGCAGCTGCATGTTGTATCTCTAGCCACTGAAACAGTCTAAAAGACTTTCTGTCATACTCAAAATATTTTAAATTAGCAGAATTCCCACCATAAAGGAACAGCAGGCATGGGCAGAAGTGACTGCAATTACCTCAGTACAACAAGTGCAGTAGTTATCACATAAGAATGTTTGCATTAAGTCCTATCACTGACATTGCCTTTGTACCACCTTAAAACAGCAAAGTCTCTAACTGAGGTTAGAACTGGTGCACCAACGATGTTAAGCACCACTACAAACAAAAGACATCACAGTACAGCTTTGGCCTTTAAAACGAGGCTTTGCTTTGTGGGTTCACAGGAAGGCTGTGTAAATGATAGCAGAGTGTATTCTGTAGTGTGCTGGCTGAGTTTATTATCCTGTCAAAAGAAAAGAGAGTGTAAACACATGAACTTCTTTTTATGTCTTCCCCTCACTTCACACAGGAGTTTTGAGTGATCTGTACTGACATTGATGTGAAATCTTATTGATCAAAATTAATTTGTAGCTAGTCTTGTGCTGGAGAAAACCATGACCTGCCTAAATAACCCTTAGGTACCTCTGTATGATAAAGGAAATAATAAGTAAGTCTAAAACTCAGGCAGTTTCATTTCATAGCATATCTGATTGATTAAAACCCCACAAGCATGAAGCAGTCCTGCAGAGCTGAGATCCTGTGTGAGAGCTATCCTTGCAAAGTAGCAAGCAGGGTGGGCACCAGAACATCCCTGGATTGCTGACATGTAGGACAAAGTGGAAAGGACAGCGCCCTGCCTGCACAGCAGTGTTTGGTTCCCTGCAGAATATAAAAGGCAGTGATTTGCTCCACTGGTATTTCAGGGCAGCAGAGGTCCTGCTGGATTGAGGAGGAGAGTGGAAGAATATCTGCCATTTTGCTTTTCAAGGTGAAGGGAAATATGTACATGAAGATGAGCACTGATTACCTTCATGCTAGAAGACTGGTTTAGCACCCGGGAGCCTCACTCCTTCAGAGATGGAAAAAAAAGAATTTTCCTAAGGGACAAACAGCATTCATGTCCTTCTCATGGCAGCATATCAAGCCTTTCCAATAATATACCTCTGGAAAAAGAGTGAGCTGAACTAGCTGTCCGGCAAAATGTGTCAGTGAATCACAGGAGTAAGGAATTGTTGCGCAGATTTATTGCTGCTCTTTAACAATAGGTGGTCACAGCATTCTTAGTTCAACAGGCAATATATATCTTGTGTTTAGAATTGATTAAAAAAGCAGTCTTGGAAAACTACTCTTAGTTATTTATATTTCCTGAATTTCCACCTGCACTTATGTTTATTTTACTTAATTTAATTTTGTGTATTTGATTTATAGCTTTAAAGCCAGAGGGGAAAATGAATGAAACAAAGGGGACAAATGAATATCATCTTAACAAGAAAAACCTGGCCAGTTGCCATGTCACTAAAATTAGGAAATGTGTAGTTTTCCCTAGAAAATGAGAAATAATCACATGCCCTGTATGAAGACTGGCATAGTGGGGGAAAAAGGGCCATGTGAGGTTAAGAAGGAATGAATAAATTCACCTGGGCTGAAGTGGAGTATGAAGAACACATGTTACATGGGCTTCACCTGCCTTGTGGATGATTTGTGCTACTCTCCCAAATTGTGTTTTTCCCCTCCACTATGCTGTGAAGATAGGCAATGATTTTCTTTAGCCATTTAGTAGGATAATGCATTTTCTATTGAGGAAGTCAAAAAGTCACTGTCAGCAGGCCTTGGAAACATTCTTGTTTGTACAGAGCAGACCTTGGGTAGACCCTCCTCTGGGTGCAAAGCCTCTAGATTGGCAGCAGCTCTGTGAGGGAATGAAATTCTGGGATATATAAAAGCATTGCAGCTTAATGCCTGTTACCCAGCCCTCTCCCAGCACAGGTCTGGAACAAACATTTGGGCCTTATGCAGTTATTCCCCAAATGAAGCAGAAGGTAGAAAGGGACAAGAAACAAGGCAGACCTCAGATCTCCTTTGCCCCAGCTCCTGAGGTTACCAATCTGACCCAAAACAGCAGAAAACAATTTCTGATTGAGCAAGATGGAGAGGAGCAGGGAGAAAATTGTTCCCTTCCGAAGTGCAGTTCCTCCAGGGCTTGGGGTGCTCTGGAGCAGCACAGCCACACTTAGAATTTTTTGCCAACAGAAGAAAATAATACGGCAGCTTTTCAGAAAATTACACGGGCAATTGCCCGAGCCGGATACTCAGGTTGCTCGTTTGTAGGCACAACAGTAGAAACAGATTGTGTAAGTTAGCTACAGGATTTTCTACAACATCCGTCTCCAAGGCTCGTACCGTGCTGCGATTTAAAAGCACAGACAGGTAATGTAATTTCCAATATGTGGGAGATTTCTTGTATCTTTCTTTAAAATCAAAGAAGTAAGGATCAAGAAAGAAAGACTTTCTTCTGATACAGTATAAACAACCCTAATCACCACAGAATATTTATATCATGCCTTGTGAAATATTTATGCAAGTAATTCACATAATCTAAAGTTTTAAGGGAAATGCCACCCCCTAATTATGGCTCAGCATTACAAAAGCTTCTGCAGCTTTACTGAAGCCCAACTTGTAAAAGAATAATGTAATCAGTAGGCAGTCTGATGAGCTGCCTGTGAAGCGGCCTCTCTCAGTCTGACACTAATGCTCTATCTGATCCAAACACCCAATATAAAGTATGAAGTTCTCTGCAAATGATTACATGCAAATCTCCTAAAAGGTCCATTTTCCTGTATTTGATCACCAAACTGTAGGCTTTATAGAAATTGCTTTCTCTAAGCTTAGTGCTAACAAAATGGTTTACACTAGCCTGCAGAACTCTTCCTGATAGGCTTGGTCAAGGCAAAGAACTTTTCCCTGCTCCTGCTAACCCAGCAGGAAAGAGTTACTATACATGGGCCACTGCAAGGCTTTTTCACCTGCCCGAGCAAATAAAATTTACAGAAATGTCTTGCAGGGTGGTTGGCAGTAATTTTCTAAAATTAACTTTAAAGTAATACCAGAGGAGACAAAATTATGGAGTGCTAGAAACCAACGAAAATCACATGATGTTAGAGCTCACCTACCAGACAGCAAAACTAATTCATCCGACCAATTAGCCAAAGCCAAATCATCCTACCTAGCCAAAGCACCAAAAAGTCCACAGGTTCAGCTCACGATTAGTGATACACTCTGCAACTGTCCTGGCCCCTGGGGATGGGTTCTAACACACGTGTGAAACAGTGCATGATGCAGCAAAATACGCTGTTAAGGTAGAAAATGCGTATTTCCACCTGTTAACTAGATAATCACAAATACGCATCTCTTAAAGGAGTGAAGGTTGCAGCTGTTACAAGAAATCCAGGACCTGCCTGGGGAAAGAGAAGAATAATGTGACATTGTGCAGCACAGTCACTATAGTGTCTCCCTACAGTACGGGGAAATACAACCTTTATCTTCAAGGGGCCACTTTTTCTGTCTCCAGTTTGAGTTGGGATGTCTCATTTCTCTTCATTGGCTATACAAGGAGCCTTGGTGATCCTTACTTGTGCATAAGCGAAAAGTGTCATGAACCCTGGGCTTAATGTCTAGAATCTGCCTGAAGGTAAGGCAATCTCACTGAGATGCTTTTGGCAGTGACAGTTTGGGCTGCTCCATAATACAAATCCGTAATTGCCCCATCATATGTGCAGACTTGATACTTCCCTCCCAAGCTCAAAGACAAAGGTGCTGTACAGTAGCAATGGAATTGGAGATTAAACACACAGGCAGCTGGAGATAAAAGTTTCAGAAAGGAGAACTCTGATGCATGGCTATTTTATGCTTCTCTTGTGAAAAAACATAGTCTGCCTCAGTAAGTACAGTCCAAAGAAAACGTAACGGCTGCAGGGCTCAGGAGTCTGGCAAAGGGGTAATAAAGGTATACTGCAGTGAGACCTTACCTGTCTGTGCAAAAGTGTTGTGGGGAGGAAAGTTGGGGTGACAGGAATGTTTCCTGAATAAAGAGATTATATCTGTTCCACTTACTGTTAAGATTACTGTTGACTTTGAATTTCTGCACTGCATGAAACTAATTAATTTGCTCAGTCCCTTAAACTTACTGGGGCAGTCTTCTCCCAGTCCCAGTCTTCAACTCCTCGAGGGCTGGAGACTTGCATCCTTAAAGTTGCATGGGAGCTGGTTTTTTCACTGTTAATTCTTATATTCTGGCCAAGCTCCCTTAGTTTTGGAGGACTTTTTTGCAGTGCACGGTTTCAAAGAAAGCAAGCAGCCCTCCCTTCAACATCTAAAAGTCATGGTTCAGATGATCACTTCCTTTCTTCAGCTGAGAAAGAGACCAAGGCAATTTGTGCTAAAAGACTCTTCTCAGATGAACTTTTAAAGGGATCTGATTAAGAAGAAAGATTATTCTCCATCACACTGTCTGTGAGCTAGCCCTGGGGATCTGGAATTGAAGACAGTGGAAATTGTGAGGTTTCTGCAGAAGGGGAAGCAGGATGACTGCTCCAGGACAATGCTGAGACTTGGTCCACGTGCTCCAGACACCAGCAGCAGAGCATGGTGCTGTGCTCAAGGGGCTGCACCCCTGCTCAGTGCTGTGCTGCCACATGCAACCTGCAGCACCTCTACAGCTGGATGTCTGCCCCCAGGTTGATAGTTAATCCTTTCTGGCTTACTCTGAGAGTAATTCCCCACGCTGTAACTTGGGGAAGAGCTCTTCAGACCTGTCTGATCTGATCCTTATGTGTCAGACTCTCATTTGGCATCCACCTTACACTCCTGAATGCATCTGAAGATTGCACATACCCTGTGCCTGGCACAGCTCATTAAAAACCAGACCTATCCTGCATCTTCCAGCAATTTTAATCAGTTTTGTCCATTTATTCTGCTGGCTTTTCAAGACATGGACTCTTTCTCCTTGTGTGCATGTGAGGCATGCAAAACTGCAGAACTTTGATCTTGTGTTTAGCCATTAGGTGCAATGCAATGCAAGCTGTAGGAGCAGGGAAGCTGTTTCTGCTCAAGTAGCTGTAATTACTGTGGAGGAGAGCAGTTCACAGTGTTCTGTAGGCAGGGAGAGGCTGAGAGTGTCTCTTGGCTACAATCTGCAGGCAGGACAAGTGCTGTGTTTCCAGGGAGGTCCAAGTGGAGATCACACACTTACTGCGAAAGCTGCTAGGAAGATGTGTATCCCTCACTACTCAATTCCAAAGTTTCACCTTATAAACTTGCACTTCAGCTTTGTCTTCCCAGAAAACTTTCTGAGTTTTTGCTGATGCAAATGTATCTGAGTCTGAGGCTATGCATCTCTAGGGGATGTTCTTCTCTCCTGGGAAAGATTGCCATTTTATGGTATGGCCCAAGAAGGTAATGCAGGAATATGACAATATTGAGCCAGAAAAAATAGTGATCAATGAAAAGTTGTGATTTGCTTTACATTTGTTTCAGTCTTAGAACAACTTAGAAACTAAACACTAACAGCCACTCATAAGAAGAAAAGAAATAGGATCAAGAGAAATTTTCAGGTTATTGACTGACACTTCAAGTCCCAAAACATGAGAACAAATCTTTTTCCTCCAAAATAATTTATGTATTTCAGCAGACAACAAAACAACTTGCAATGCAATAGCAAAAATTCAGAAAGTTTGAGACACTATTAATGTTACTGTTATTTTTCCCCCAGAGCATTGCTTAATATCTTTAAAGCTGCAATTTAAATACCTCAATCATGGCTTTACTGATTTTTGCCCTATAAGAAACTTTACCTTGACTTTTGTTCAGTTCCCTGCTCAGAGGAAAAGATGAAATTTTTCAAGTGACTATAAAAACATTAGACCCTTATGATGATTTTCTGGATAGAGGGAAGGGTAATGATAATTCAAAACACATTGCAGGCACGTCAGAATTATTTAAAAATTCCAGTAGTTCAGAGAAGAGTGGCTATAAGCAGTAAAGCTAAATACAGAGAAAAGAATACCTAGTCTCATTCACTGAATGGTCTCTCTATCTCTCATTTCTCCCAGCCTCTGTCTGTTTTTCAGAGGGATATTTAAAGGAATTGATTGTTAAAGGAATTAATTCATATTCAAGAAAACAACTCTTTTGAAAGAATGAGTGCAGTATTAGAAAATAATTCAGTTTTTGGAAATAAGGCACCTGAGCCCACATGAAAATGTGCTGCTGGTTTTGCCAGAACAGAACACACTACTAGTCCACCTCATACACTTATCCTTTTCCCATCACTCACTAGTTGCAGCCATGCAGTGCTCACACAAAACACATTTATTACACCCAATGGTATAGGGGGAAAACTCTTTCTGATACTGCATAGTAACCAAAGCTAGGCAAGGAAACAAGATGACTACGACACTTTTTCCCTGACTGTTGAAACAGTATGTGCTATGTATTCCAAATCACTGGCAATTTTTCCCTTCAGTCCATTTGCCCCAAAACTAACATGTACAGGTAGCCTTACATGCTTGTGATGAATATTCCCTGCTTTTCTTTTTTAAATGTAATGGTTTTAATCATGACAAAGTGCTAATGGGAGAAGAGAATCCTTGTGTTTTGGGTGACAAATACCCCTTATTGGTATTGTCTGAAGTGGTTATCTCTGAAGTGGTTATTCATTACAGCTTAGAATCCCTGCTATAACAAGGCTAACTTTAAATTCCTGATCAATTAGTCTGGCCAGCCTGATCCAGAGTTTTGGAAGTCTAACAGTGCCCACTGTCAGATGGGCTTCTGTTATACTGCACTGAACACTCTTCAGTAGGCTGGTGAGCAGACTATGTAACATCACGATCTCTTTTATCTCTAGTTTTGATGATTACCTGCCTGACCTCTTTGGCAGTATTGACCTTCTGTATGCTATTCAATAGTTTATACAGCTATTTTCTTTCTTATGATTCCTTTAGAACTAAAGACCCTGATCTGCAAGCAGTGTGCAGACCCAGCTGCCTTTCATCAGTCTACATGTGTGTCAGCCAAATGCCTACGAGTGGAGAAGCTCTGACTAAACAGTGCTTGAGGCAGTTCTGCAGACATTGCAGCCATTCCACCACCCTTTATGAGCCACTGTGGCTTCAGTTTTGTCCTAATTTTTACCTTTTGGCTATCTGTGTATGCACTCATATGAGCTGTGTTTTGCCCATACTCTTTAAATTTTGGTTGAGTAGCACTTGCATGCACAGAGAAGAGGCTTTTTTTTTTTCTCTTGGACAACTTTTCAAGCGATGCTTTTCATTTACACAAAACCCAACACAACAAACATTAAAAAAAAACAAATAAAAAAACACTTGAAAAGTCTAGAAGTAGAAAAATAATTTCAAAATGTATGACTTTTTGATTCTATACATGATCAGTTGCCTTGGGTTCATAAAACATGAATTTCAAAGGAGACAGCAAAATAAATGCAAATGATTCTGGGAAGATTCCTGAGGTCCTGGATGGTCTGTAAACTTGATCACTTCTAAGGGCTACCCAGTTCTGGAGGCTTCTGTGCTCACTAAGTGTCTCACTACTTAACCCGCTGGTTCCCTGATTTTTAACATTAAAAAGAGTCTTATCAAAGAGAAAAGTCTGTCTGTTGCACAACCCTGCTGAGATAAAGAGCCCCTCTAATTCTCAAAAGACTGAAAAGTCACAAATACCATCCAAATCGAGTGGAGCCTAGAATCAAGGCTTCCCACTTCCTGGGGAAAGGTTCCAATTCCTTAATTGTTTTAGAAGAGATCGCTGTTGTCATCACATATCATCAGATGATGGCCTGAAGGACTGACACTCAAATGTTTCCTATTAGTTGCACTGGAATACTTAAAGAATTTCGTGTAGGAAAACACATAGGAGACACTCAAGCTTCCTGTGCTCTGTCCAGATGGGGTGGGGTTCCATATGATAGGTTGATTAGAACTTCCTGTTTGTCTTCAAGGCCATCTACTTTCTTCCACTATAATTTCCACACCCAAAAAGCAAAATTTGGATGGCTTTTAGTGTATAGACGGCATAGTTCTCAAACTGTTTGGGACCCAATTTCCCAAATTTCATTAGATTTTTTGGACTCCTAAGTTATGTGTGATTAAGAATGCATAAAAGCCACAATTTGCAGACTTTAGTCCTTAGAGGAAAAAACCAAAATTCACCTTTCTTTTCTTAAACTGAAAGGCTGAAATCATCAAGTCAGAGGCCCTGATACAGAGCACATCCAGGTTTTTTTATTTTTTATTTTTATTTTAGAGTTGTTTTTTTTCATAGTTGCAGAGAATGAAGAGCTTATGGTGAAGACAGTAAGTAGATTTTGGTGGGTTTATTTCTATAATCAAACAAACAACGGTATGCCTAAGAGGCAGTGCTTAAAATTTTTAACAGACATAATCATAAACAGAGAATATTTCCAAATATATCTCAAATGATCAAGAGTTACCTGCACACAGACTTTGTCCAGAAAGGATGAGTTGTTCTTGGCTGAAAAAAGCTACTGTCTATCCCTCTGCCTTTGGGCATAAACTAACCCACCACATGCCCATGGGAAAACAACACACATTTGGAGATGCTTTAAGAAAAACAAAAGCTCATTGCTCACAGTTCAGTTTATACAGAAGCTACAGAAAAACTCATTTACATTTGGGATTCTAGCCATGGACAGGTAAAGGTGCTGCTGACAAACTGTTCTGCATCTGAAGGTTCCTGAGGGCATTCCTTATCTAAGGCTATTTCAAAGGCAGTTCTGCTTGGATCTATCTGCTGATCCACAATAACTGGGCTGTCTTCTGGTTTTCTTTTTTATCTTTTCCTTTCCCTTTATGTTTTCTTATATGCAGAAGCTGATGCAAAGATAAATGTGAAAAGGCATGACATTTCCTTTTTCTTAGAAGCTCGTGACTTTTATTATGCGTGTCCCCAAAGGTAGCTTAACCAGCACCTGGTGCTATTTGAGTGTTTCTGCCTTCCAGTCAATGAAAGAAGAGTCTCTGGAACCAGGGAGCAATAAAGCTACTTCAGAATCAAAATGGTCATTCTGGTGTGAATATTAAAAGTTCTCTCTCACACACACATGCACACACACAGACAAAAGATTGCCATTGTTCTGTGCCATTTACCCTGCATTTATACACTCTGTTATAAATTCTTAGAAATTTCTTTAAAGTTGTACTTAGCTGCAGAGTCTGCTGCTTCTGTTTCAGATTTGAAGAAAGCTTGTCCACTTTTTCCTAGTATATCACTTCTAATAAAAGATTATACCTGTGCCTGCATTCTCTTGACTAACTCGTCAATCATACCTCCAAAAATATGCCACTAGGCTGATATTTCAAGGTCTGAAACGGTATACAGATGTTTGATGGCTTATTTTGAGAAATATCTTTCTACTATAATGTGGGTTTTATAACTGTATTGATAACATAATCATTTAAAGCTCTTCTGGTACTATAGCACCAAACAGATTTCTCTACATTGTTCTAGTTTTGGTGGAGGACACTGACATCCAGTAATACAAAAATGTGAAAGTGTGAAGAGACTTACATGAAAGAAACCTATTATTTAAAACATAAGAAAATATAACACAGGTCTCGAGCAGCACAGATGAAAAGATCAGCAATCTGAATGTGTCCATTGTATGTAGATTTAATTTCTGAGCTTTGCTGTACCCAGTCACTGATGCCATCCACGTGAGCATGTAAACATAGGCAACAGGAGCAAAGGCTGTTTGGACTACTTGGAACAAATGATGAACTGAAGTCTGAAAACACGAATTGCACAGCGTCACTAGAAATTAAGCCTGCTGTGAGCCAAGTGGGGAAGACCACCAGAAACTAATAGAGAAAACTTACAGGATATGGGGAAGAGATAAAAAGACCTGAGGGTTTTGCATGGCACTGCAAAATAAGATACAAAGAAAGAGAACTGATGAAATAATGGTGATGAATTTGGCCATTGGACCCACAGGATGAGAAAGCATAACTGTGCAAATGATTTTCCATCTGGTTTACTCAGTAAAACATATGTATGTTCAGAAAATAGTTCATGGGAAAAACCCTTCAGCTGCTGTAACTTGTGAGTTAAGTCAGGTAGAAGAACTGAGATTGGTCTGTGGCTCAAAATCTCCACAGCAACAGGCATATCTGCTGCTTTTGTTAATGCTAGGTGGAAGATGGAAGGGGTAATGGAAGGGTTTTATATGGAGAAAGTAGTTGTGTCTGATTATACACAAATGCTAGTTTAAAGCTCAAATAAGTATGGATTTTCCCTAACTGTGAAAACAGCTCTTTAAGCCATTAACTTCTGCATTTCCTTGAGAAATACGTATATTTAAAATAAGTTCAAAATTCCATGGCCAGCCACTGTAAAAATGCTTGCTTTTTTAAAAAAGTAAACAAAATTCAAGGTCTGCTTTTGTTGTGGGCAAAGGTCAGTTGGAGGAGCAGAGAAGGTTTTATGATCCATTCTTCTTTCTTACTTTGCTGTTGCTGGGACACTGTGGAGTCAGCCAAGAGATGGATTAATGAATGTCTTCTTTACACTTCCCATTTTATCTTTCCCAATGGTAAAAGGTGGTTGTTAAACCATGTAATGGAAAACTGGACTGATGGAGCTGGGTTACAGTTTTCGGAACAGTGCTTTTCAAACCATTCCATTTTCTCAATCTCATTTGTTCATTAATTCAGCTGTCTCTTTTACCACAGCCAGTGCTAAAATTCATATAGCAATGATACATCCAGCAAACTGCACATTGCTGTGTAGGCAGAAATTGCTCCCTTCAGAACTCTGGCAAGTGATAAGCACATGCCCTTGAGCCTGAGGGTGGTTTGTTTTGTTGTTTTTTTTTTTTTTAATCCCTGTTGCATTATGCAAATCTCTAGAACTGATTAGAACAATTTCTGAATAATAGCATCTTCTTCTGCCACCTGTTCACCAAGGCCTTAGGAATCACTAGAAGAAACTAAAAATCCAAACTCAATTTCCAAATCTGTTCAGCAGCACAATATATCTGAGAAACTGACTGACAGAAGCAAGTTTGCTTCTTAGAGGAGAAAAACAGATGAGCAATAAAGCTGCCAGGACAAAGTCTTCCAGTGTGTCAGGTAAGAGCCACCACTTCCCTTGATTCCCACCATAAGGCTCTATCCACTTGATCATCTCATTTGCTTAAGAAATCTAAGTATTATTTAAAAAGTGGCATCAAGACTGAAAAGAAAGCAAATTAAACCAATCTGCCCCTCACACCTTGGTGTTTAATAGAAATCTGCAATGAATAGATGTGTTTTTGTGAAAGGTCTGTTTTAATAAAACCTGCCTTCATCTCAAAAGGGACTAGAACTAGAGTAGAATGAATACTAATAATACCAGCTTATCTGGTACTCAGTAAAATCCTATTTATAAATCTATGAATGCTAATTAACCACCTTGCAATAGCAAGCAGAATTGTATATTATTCCCAAATGAAAGCAAGGAAAGTGTTCAAGAAGACACCACATTGATTAATGTCTAGCCAGGTGTTTTGTATACCCAAACTCTTCCTATCTGACAAATTTTTCCAGTTATTTTTCCTTTTCATAAAAGACTCGTATGAAGTCCTTCAACAGCTACTTTAGTTCTTTCTTAAAAGATTGCAACTTGGCAATAGAATCATAAAATCATAGAATGGTTTGCATTGGAAGGGACTTAAAGATCATCCAGTTCCAACCCCTCTGCCATGCACAGGGACACCTTCCACTAGACCAGGTTGCCTAGGGACCCATCCAACCTGCTCTTGAATGCTTCCCAGTTGTGATGGGGCATCCACAGCTTCTCTGGGCATCCTGTGCCAGTGCTTCACCACTTTCACAGTGAGGAATTGCTTTGTAATGTCTTGCCTAAAGCTGCCCTCTGTCAGTTTAAGCCAATACCCCTTGTGCTGTCACTCCATGTCCTTGTCAAAAGTCCCTCTCCAGTCCTTTTCAGGCCCCTTTAGGCACTGGAAGGTGCTCTAAGGTCTCCTGGAGCCTTTTCTTCTCCAGGCTGAACCACAACCACAACTCCCTTATCCTGTCCCCATAGCAGAGGTGGTCCAACCCTCTGAGCGTCCTTCTGGCCACCTCTGGACCAACAGCTCCACGTACTTCTTACATTGAGGGGTCCGGAGCTGGATGCAGCACTGCAGGTGGGGTCACAGGAGAGTGAAGCAATAGCACAGTGAGCATCTGAGATTGTCCCAGAGTCTGAGCTTACCAGAGATCAAGCAGAAGCCACTATGAACAATAAAGTGGAATGAGTATATTTATGACTGATCTCTAAATAGAGATATTATCTGGTAACTGTACTACAAAATACATGGTCTTTAGAAAAAGACCTGTAGGTAGAAAAGTCCACTATAGGAAATCCATACGTTTTTATAAGCCAAAAATGACAAAAATGTGTAGCTACGATAAAAGATTGATGGAGTAGGCTTAGAAATTTTCTGTGAGACTCTGAGGAGATGGAGGCACACGCAGCTGGCTTCAGACACATCAGCTCTGGAAATGAAGAAGTTGCATAGATACAAATGAGCTGCTTCCTCACAGCCACCCTTCCATGGCATGTCCCTGACCTTAAAAAGCCTCTTTAGGATTGCCAAAGACTAAGACTTGCCAGCACAGACTAGAGCCATCACAAAAACCCGGAGGCACTGCTGCATGACACATACCAGCCCCCAGGTTTGTCAGGTCTCTAGAGAAGTACAAACCAGGCTGAGATTTGGATCTTTCAAGGTACCTACCTACTTTGCAGGATAAAGGCTTGGGAGGGAGGCACATTTCTGCAATTCTTACTTTAAAGTCCAGCACTGACAAGTGTGAGCATCTGAGTAAAATGTGTATCACGCTTTGACAGAGCTGATTACCAAAGGTCATTTTCCACATGGACTATTCTTATTGATTTTAATCGAATTACTAATAGTATAAGGCACTATTTAATGAAACCCAGGGAAAGAGGGGGTTGGAAACCGAAGTATCTCAGTTCCTGTTGGCTGTGTTAATGCAGAGGTGCATTTAATGTGAACAACTCCACTCAATGTGCATCCCCACAGAAAACTCCTTGACCAGTTGGATTAAGAGAAAAAACAGCCTGGCTTCTTTGGATGAGAAAAGTTGTGTAGAAATATAGCATTATTTTTATACCCTTTCTTATTAATATATTAATCTCCTCATCATTCTTCAGGGGAGATGAAGCACAGCAATGCTCAACACAACTGTAGGTTGCAGTCACCTGTGTCATTCTGTCAGATAGATTGCTTTTACATGGTGTATCCTGGACAGCCAAAATATCAAGAGGGTAATTTGTCTCTAAATTATGGCTGTTAGTAATTAATCCTCTTTTACTCTGGACTTGGGTGACCTTTATAAAGAAGCAGTTTAAATTAAAATAAAAAAAAAAGGGAGAAGAAATGAGCCATCTCTTCACAAACATATACACTTTTGTCTTAAACTTGTAGTAAGAACTATGAAAAGAACAGAACACGCAACAGCTGACTCAAAATGAGGATAAAAGACTTTTCCTGTAGTGGCAGTGGGAAGCCTGTGACCTCTCCAAGGCTTGCCAAAATCAGGTCATCTCTGTGATAAACTGCTCAGTCCTGCATTTCCATCTCGAAAAGTTTCCTGATGAAGTGTGAAGGAAAATGTCCGGCCTCTGTAGATATGGTGTTTCTTAAAACCTTGATGAAAATCAAATGTCTCCCTCTCTTTATTAGGGATGTTAAACAGAAGCAGCTGTGCAAGGGACATGCAGTCTGTCAGCATGACCTTCAGAACTGGTACCTGCTCACTGGTAATTGTACAGCCATAGCTGCTTATCATATAGAAAGTGAATCCAACACCTTGTAGGAAATACCTTTGAGGAAACAGTCATGATGAAATGCTGCCCTGCTTTATTTTTGTGGGTGAATTCTAGCATTTATAAAAATAAACTATGTCCATGGCAGATAAAAAGCAGACATAGTTTTTGTGCAGACTGTTTGGGGTAAGACATCTCTGCCTGTTTCTGTTACCAAGGATTGCCTCACTTGCAAACTTTTGGTTGAACCGTTAGTTTTGTTAAAAAAAGAGAGGAAACCATTCCAAAGCTGTCCCACGTGTAAGGAGAAGGGAAACCTTTTAACATAGGTTTCAAAAAAAACAAAAAAAAAAACAAAACAAAAAAAAAAAAAAAAAAAAAAACAAAAACAAAAAAAACCAAACAAAATACACCAAAACCAAAACCAAAAAAACCACCAAAAAAACCCAAAAAACCACAACAACAACAACAAAACCACATAGCAGAAGTAGTAGAAGGGTTTGTGGTGAAACCATCCCTTTGTTTGGGCTGCCTTGTTTTTTTGATGGTAGGCAATTTGGGTTTATCTGGGAAGGTTAAGTAGGGAAACCCTTTTCTTGCAATATTTATTTTTTCTCATCTGAAAATCTGGGAGCTTATCTAAAGAACAGTGGCGACTTCTCTTTCAGATACAGCAATCTCTTCCATCTCAGATTCGTTATATGTGATTTTAAGCTCCATCTAATTGAGAATGCCTTATCTGTGTTATTCTTAGAAACCAGAAGTTAATCCATAAGAGCTCCAAGTTTATCTTTCCCCTTTCTAGCCACATCTCAACTTGAAAAAGCCCATGCCATCACCCTGCTCTGCCTCATTTATCAAAATTATACTGCAACTAATCCTTCTGGAAGGACACAAAGTGAGATGTGCAGGGCAGGACACTCACATCCCCAGGGCTCTTTTGGGGAGTCAGGGGGTCTGTGTGCCCATACTGCTGTTCCTAGGTTTGGCTGACTGGTTGGGACAACTGAATTTGAACACACATCACAAGATGATGGGAAATACAACAGCTTTGTAGGACTTGAACCCCTTCCTGATCCCCATCTGCAAGTCTGTGTCTAAGGAGGGTGACCAGAAATTATCACCTCTCCATGGGACCCAAAAGACTAAGACGGTGTCTCCTAGTCCACCACTATATCATGTCAAAACCTGTACTGTTTTGTGTATTAAGGCAAACTATCAATTTTCAGAGCTGTCAGCTCAGTTCCCAGACCTGTGTTGGCTGCACAGAAAATACCCATCCTGCTTTTGTTCCAAACCCCAGCACATTCCAACCTGAGCCAAATGTCCACGTGGCAAATGATCATATTAGGTAGAAAGCTTCCCTTAGAGAACTGAGACCTGTGTTTATTTGCAGAATAGGTGAGGTCTGCTTTTAGGGTTAAATGAGGGAATGGGATGTTTGCAGGAAGATGTTTAAATAGTTCTGGTTCAGTGAGTACAGATTCCCAGTAAGCATTGTAACAGACAAGGATAAAGACTGCTGGGAACTTAACTGCTTGTCCAGGTTTAGGTACGAGTTTAACAATTGCTTTCTTATGCATTTGTTTGGCTTTCTTACTATAAATATGAAGCAAAAAAGTTTCCTACTTTCTTGAAGACAATGTTCACCTCTGAAGTTTCTTTTCCTGCCTTTTGTACCAAACAGTTCACAGAGAAGTGACTATATGTGCCTAATACATCCAAAACTTAGATCAAGTCTCCAAATCTGAAAGGACCAATTCAGTTATCAAAACCAATTTATTCCTAACACTCAGGGTTTTCCAATTCAAGTGTATCACAGAACATGATGTTTTTAATCTTCAGCAAAACCTATCATAACACGTGGTGGTGGCCTGTTGAAGGAGTGGGTTCTTTTAGAGAAATGGCAGTGTCTAGGATGCTGCACTGCTGGCAAAGGGGGGAATATGTGAACTTAAGCGTAAGCCAAGTCCTGAAGCACAAAAAGTGTTTTAAGATCAGTGAATTGGACAATGTTGTTGATCCCTGTAGCAAAGAGGGAAGGTTTGAAAGAGCAACAACTATATAAACGGCCGAAACATGAATACTTAGTCAATGGTTCACAGAGTTGGAGGCATTAGGAATGGAAAAGACCTACAGGGGGAACCATGATTATTTTGCTTCAGTGCTCCATCCTATGTTTCAAACTGCACACAGACTTCTCTGACCCAAATGTAGATTTTAATATGTAGAGTGTACAATCAGCTTGATCTGAGGTCCTGAGTCAACTTCTTGTAGAAAGAATATTAAACTGCAAAGCATGAACAGGGATTTAAAAAACAAGAAGGGGATTTTGGTTTGTTTGTTGTTCTTTTCCCCTTCCTCTTTCCTCTTTTATTTTTTCTTTTTAATAGGTTCTGAATACCAGCATGCATTAAACTGTCCGCAAGGCCTAACAAACTCTCCTATCCAGAAGGGAAACAATTTCTTTCCACAGGGTTTGAAACAGATATGTACAATGCAGGGATTCACACCAAACAAAAATCTGCTAAACAAAACTGGCTGTTTTACCAGCTGAATGCAAAGTGCAAATCCTTCCCCCAGGACATGATTTTTAGTGGTAGAAAGCGAGATATGTAGAAAAAAAGGTGAGATCTTACAAGAACAGGAAATTGCTCCAAGTCATCCTTCTGGAATCAGGGACAGAGAGGAGAGAGGTAGGAATTGCAGAAGAATGTGAAGACAATTTCTGAAAAATTTTAGCTTGTGGCCATGTGTGGCACTCATAAGCTCAATATGTGCCTACATTATATGTGCTGAATTTATACATTCTGCAAGAGAACTTAGGTCTGAAACATGGCAAGAGAACAATGCCTATCCCAACATATTCCTTATGGCACTTCAAGGCAACATACTTGCCCAACTAAAGATAAATTTTAACAGGAGTCACAAAAGCCATTGCTATATGTGAAACAGTGCTAGCAATTTATTCACAAGATGTCCAGTTGTTTCTGTTGCCTTTTTAAAAGCCTATGAAGCTTGCTGTCATTTTGATTCTGGAGACTAACATCTGATCAAAGTTTTCCTCAGCTTCCCTCCTTTTTGACAAGTCCCCTTTCTTCCTGCTCAGTGGAATGTTTTGCTTTATGTAAAAGTCTGCAGCAGCCTGCAGGAAGGCAAACCACAGCCTCCTCGCCTGGCAGCAGTTCAACACCCTCAGAAGTGAAGGTGC